>CM075665.1:15409069-25409069 GCA_037954105.1 Canavalia gladiata | reverse complement strand
GTGCAACACGAGGACTTCCCAGGAGGTCACCCATCCCAGTACTACTCTCGCCCAAGCACGCTTAACTGCGGAGTTCTAACGGGATCCGGTGCATTAGTGCTGGTATGATCGCACCTGTCAAGTGTGGCGCGATCAACTGCTTTGTGCCTTCGCCGAGCCGTCTCGTGCGCGCTTCGGACGACCATAACTTTTCATCCGGGTTGAATCCCGAGGCGAGGGAGCTGCCGTTGGAAAGCTCGTCTCGAGCCCGTCGACGTCCCAACAAGGGCGAGCCCAGTTGACGTCGATTTCGACCTCAAAAACCCGTTCCGGATCCTGATTTTCTGAGCTTTTGCTGCCAGCCCGACGACCGCGAAGATCGGAGCTGCCCGGGGCAGAATCCGGCGTGGAGGAGCGGACCCACCGGCGTCGCCGGCTCGGGTCGCCGACGCGATTTAATAATCAAAAAACCGGCGCGTGTGCGACACCGGAAAGAACAAACCTGATTGACCAAAAAAGGAGGAGGTGCAACACGAGGACTTCCCAGGAGGTCACCCATCCCAGTACTACTCTCGCCCAAGCACGCTTAACTGCGGAGTTCTGACGGGATCCGGTGCATTAGTGCTGGTATGATCGCACCTGTCAAGTGTGGCGCGATCAACTGCTTTGTGGCTTCGCCGAGCCGTCTCGTGCGCGCTTCGGACGACCATAACTTTTCATCCGGGTTGAATCCCGAGGCGAGGGAGCTGCCGTTGGAAAGCTCGTCTCGAGCCCGTCGACGTCCCAACCAGGGCGAGCCCGGTTGACGTCGATTTCGACCTCAAAAACCCGTTCCGGATCCTGATTTTCCGAGCTTTTGCTGCCAGTCCGACGACCGCCAAGATCGGAGCTGCCCGGGGCAGAATCCGGCGTGGAGGAGCGGACCCACCGGCGTCGCCGGCTCGAGTCGCCGACGCGATTTAATAATCAAAAAACCGGCGCGTGTGCGACACCGGAAAGAACAAACCTGATTGACCAAAAAAGGAGGAGGTGCAACACGAGGACTTCCCAGGAGGTCACCCATCCCAATACTACTCTCGCCCAAGCACGCTTAACTGCGGAGTTCTAACGGGATCCGGTGCATTAGTGCTGGTATGATCGCACCTGTCAAGTGTGGCGCGATCAACTGCTTTGTGCCTTCGCCGAGCCGTCTCGTGCGCGCTTCGGACGACCATAACTTTTCATCCGGGTTGAATCCCGAGGCGAGGGAGCTGCCGTTGGAAAGCTCGTCTCGAGCCCGTCGACGTCCCAACAAGGGCGAGCCCAGTTGACGTCGATTTCGACCTCAAAAACCCGTTCCGGATCCTGATTTTCTGAGCTTTTGCTGCCAGCCCGACGACCGCCAAGATCGGAGCTGCCCGGGGCAGAATCCGGCGTGGAGGAGCGGACCCACCGGCGTCGCCGGCTCGGGTCGCCGACGCGATTTAATAATCAAAAAACCGGCGCGTGTGCGACACCGGAAAGAACAAACCTGATTGACCAAAAAAGGAGGAGGTGCAACACGAGGACTTCCCAGGAGGTCACCCATCCCAGTACTACTCTCGCCCAAGCACGCTTAACTGCGGAGTTCTGACGGGATCCGGTGCATTAGTGCTGGTATGATCGCACCTGTCAAGTGTGGCGCGATCAACTGCTTTGTGGCTTCGCCGAGCCGTCTCGTGCGCGCTTCGGACGACCATAACTTTTCATCCGGGTTGAATCCCGAGGCGAGGGAGCTGCCGTTGGAAAGCTCGTCTCGAGCCCGTCGACGTCCCAACCAGGGCGAGCCCGGTTGACGTCGATTTCGACCTCAAAAACCCGTTCCGGATCCTGATTTTCCGAGCTTTTGCTGCCAGTCCGACGACCGCCAAGATCGGAGCTGCCCGGGGCAGAATCCGGCGTGGAGGAGCGGACCCACCGGCGTCGCCGGCTCGAGTCGCCGACGCGATTTAATAATCAAAAAACCGGCGCGTGTGCGACACCGGAAAGAACAAACCTGATTGACCAAAAAAAGAGGAGGTGCAACACGAGGACTTCCCAGGAGGTCACCCATCCCAATACTACTCTCGCCCAAGCACGCTTAACTGCGGAGTTCTGACGGGATCCGGTGCATTAGTGCTGGTATGATCGCACCTGTCAAGTGTGGCGCGATCAACTGCTTTGTGGCTTCGCCGAGCCGTCTCGTGCGCGCTTCGGACGACCATAACTTTTCATCCGGGTTGAATCCCGAGGCGAGGGAGCTGCCGTTGGAAAGCTCGTCTCGAGCCCGTCGACGTCCCAACCAGGGCGAGCCCGGTTGACGTCGATTTCGACCTCAAAAACCCGTTCCGGATCCTGATTTTCCGAGCTTTTGCTGCCAGCCCGACGACCGCCAAGATCGGAGCTGCCCGGGGCAGAATCCGGCGTGGAGGAGCGGAACCACCGGCGTCGCCGGCTCGAGTCGCCGACGCGATTTAATAATCAAAAAATCGGCGCGTGTGCGACACCGGAAAGAACAAACCTGATTGACCAAAAAAGGAGGAGGTGCAACACGAGGACTTCCTAGGAGGTCACCCATCCCAGTACTACTCTCGCCCAAGCACGCTTAACTGCGGAGTTCTGACGGGATCCGGTGCATTAGTGCTGGTATGATCGCACCTGTCAAGTGTGGCGCGATCAACTGCTTTGTGGCTTCGCCGAGCCGTCTCGTGCGCGCTTCGGACGACCATAACTTTTCATCCGGGTTGAATCCCGAGGCGAGGGAGCTGCCGTTGGAAAGCTCGTCTCGAGCCCGTCGACGTCCCAACCAGGGCGAGCCCGGTTGACGTCGATTTCGACCTCAAAAACCCGTTCCGGATCCTGATTTTCCGAGCTTTTGCTGCCAGCCCGACGACCGCCAAGATCGGAGCTGCCCGGGGCAGAATCCGGCGTGGAGGAGCGGAACCACCGGCGTCGCCGGCTCGAGTCGCCGACGCGATTTAATAATCAAAAAATCGGCGCGTGTGCGACACCGGAAAGAACAAACCTGATTGACCAAAAAAGGAGGAGGTGCAACACGAGGACTTCCCAGGAGGTCACCCATCCCAGTACTACTCTCGCCCAAGCACGCTTAACTTCGGAGTTCTGACGGGATCCGATGCTTTAGTGCTGGTATGATCGCACCTGTCAAGTGTGGCGCGATCAACTGCTTTGTGGCTTCGCCGAGCCGTCTCGTGCGCGCTTCGGACGACCATAACTTTTCATCCGGGTTGAATCCCGAGGCAAGGGAGCTGCCGTTGGAAAGCTCGTCTCGAGCCCGTCGACGTCCCAACCAGGGGGAGCCCGGTTGACGTCGATTTCGACCTCAAAAACCCGTTCCGGATCCTGATTTTCCGAGCTTTTGCTGCCAGCCCGACGACCGCCAAGATCGGAGCTGCCCGGGGCAGAATCCGGCGTGGAGGAGCGGACCCACCGGCGTCGCCGGCTCGAGTCGCCGACGCGATTTAATAATCAAAAAACCGGCGCGTGTGCGACACCGGAAAGAACAAACCTGATTGACCAAAAAAGGAGGAGGTGCAACACGAGGACTTCCCAGGAGGTCACCCATCCCAGTACTACTCTCGCCCAAGCACGCTTAACTGCGGAGTTCTGACGGGATCCGGTGCATTAGTGCTGGTATGATCGCACCTGTCAAGTGTGGCGCGATCAACTGCTTTGTGGCTTCGCCGAGCCGTCTCGTGCGCGCTTCGGACGACCATAACTTTTCATCCGGGTTGAATCCCGAGGCGAGGGAGCTGCCGTTGGAAAGCTCGTCTCGAGCCCGTCGACGTCCCAACCAGGGCGAGCCCGGTTGACGTCGATTTCGACCTCAAAAACCCGTTCCGGATCCTGATTTTCCGAGCTTTTGCTGCCAGCCCGACGACCGCCAAGATCGGAGCTGCCCGGGGCAGAATCCGGCGTGGAGGAGCGGAACCACCGGCGTCGCCGGCTCGAGTCGCCGACGCGATTTAATAATCAAAAAATCGGCGCGTGTGCGACACCGGAAAGAACAAACCTGATTGACCAAAAAAGGAGGAGGTGCAACACGAGGACTTCCTAGGAGGTCACCCATCCCAGTACTACTCTCGCCCAAGCACGCTTAACTGCGGAGTTCTGACGGGATCCGGTGCATTAGTGCTGGTATGATCGCACCTGTCAAGTGTGGCGCGATCAACTGCTTTGTGGCTTCGCCGAGCCGTCTCGTGCGCGCTTCGGACGACCATAACTTTTCATCCGGGTTGAATCCCGAGGCGAGGGAGCTGCCGTTGGAAAGCTCGTCTCGAGCCCGTCGACGTCCCAACCAGGGCGAGCCCGGTTGACGTCGATTTCGACCTCAAAAACCCGTTCCGGATCCTGATTTTCCGAGCTTTTGCTGCCAGCCCGACGACCGCCAAGATCGGAGCTGCCCGGGGCAGAATCCGGCGTGGAGGAGCGGAACCACCGGCGTCGCCGGCTCGAGTCGCCGACGCGATTTAATAATCAAAAAATCGGCGCGTGTGCGACACCGGAAAGAACAAACCTGATTGACCAAAAAAGGAGGAGGTGCAACACGAGGACTTCCCAGGAGGTCACCCATCCCAGTACTACTCTCGCCCAAGCACGCTTAACTTCGGAGTTCTGACGGGATCCGATGCTTTAGTGCTGGTATGATCGCACCTGTCAAGTGTGGCGCGATCAACTGCTTTGTGGCTTCGCCGAGCCGTCTCGTGCGCGCTTCGGACGACCATAACTTTTCATCCGGGTTGAATCCCGAGGCAAGGGAGCTGCCGTTGGAAAGCTCGTCTCGAGCCCGTCGACGTCCCAACCAGGGGGAGCCCGGTTGACGTCGATTTCGACCTCAAAAACCCGTTCCGGATCCTGATTTTCCGAGCTTTTGCTGCCAGCCCGACGACCGCCAAGATCGGAGCTGCCCGGGGCAGAATCCGGCGTGGAGGAGCGGACCCACCGGCGTCGCCGGCTCGAGTCGCCGACGCGATTTAATAATCAAAAAACCGGCGCGTGTGCGACACCGGAAAGAACAAACCTGATTGACCAAAAAAGGAGGAGGTGCAACACGAGGACTTCCCAGGAGGTCACCCATCCCAGTACTACTCTCGCCCAAGCACGCTTAACTGCGGAGTTCTGACGGGATCCGGTGCATTAGTGCTGGTATGATCGCACCTGTCAAGTGTGGCGCGATCAACTGCTTTGTGGCTTCGCCGAGCCGTCTCGTGCGCGCTTCGGACGACCATAACTTTTCATCCGGGTTGAATCCCGAGGCGAGGGAGCTGCCGTTGGAAAGCTCGTCTCGAGCCCGTCGACGTCCCAACCAGGGCGAGCCCGGTTGACGTCGATTTCGACCTCAAAAACCCGTTCCGGATCCTGATTTTCCGAGCTTTTGCTGCCAGCCCGACGACCGCCAAGATCGGAGCTGCCCGGGGCAGAATCCGGCGTGGAGGAGCGGAACCACCGGCGTCGCCGGCTCGAGTCGCCGACGCGATTTAATAATCAAAAAATCGGCGCGTGTGCGACACCGGAAAGAACAAACCTGATTGACCAAAAAAGGAGGAGGTGCAACACGAGGACTTCCCAGGAGGTCACCCATCCCAGTACTACTCTCGCCCAAGCACGCTTAACTTCGGAGTTCTGACGGGATCCGGTGCATTAGTGCTGGTATGATCGCACCTGTCAAGTGTGGCGCGATCAACTGCTTTGTGGCTTCGCCGAGCCGTCTCGTGCGCGCTTCGGACGACCATAACTTTTCATCCGGGTTGAATCCCGAGGCGAGGGAGCTGCCGTTGGAAAGCTCGTCTCGAGCCCGTCGACGTCCCAACCAGGGCGAGCCCGGTTGACTTCGATTTCGACCTCAAAAACCCGTTCCGGATCCTGGTTTTTCGAGCTTTTGCTGCCAGCCCGACGACCGCAAAGATCGGAGCTGCCCGGGGCAGAATCCGGCGTGGAGGAGCGGACCCACCGGCGTCGCCGGCTCGGGTCGCCGACGCGATTTAATAATCAAAAAACCGGCGCGTGTGCGACACCGGAAAGAACAAACCTGATTGACCAAAAAAGGAGAAGGTGCAACACGAGGACTTCCCAGGAGGTCACCCATCCCAGTACTACTCTCGCCCAAGCACGCTTAACTGCGGAGTTCTGACGGGATCCGGTGCATTAGTGCTGGTATGATCGCACCTGTCAAGTGTGGCGCGATCAACTGCTTTGTGGCTTCGCCGAGCCGTCTCGTGCGTGCTTCGGACGACCATAACTTTTCATCCGGGTTGAATCCCGAGGCGAGGGAGCTGCCGTTGGAAAGCTCGTCTCGAGCCCGTCGACGTCCCAACCGGGGCGAGCCTGGTTGACGTCGATTTCGACCTCAAAAACCCGTTCCGGATCCTCATTTTCCGAGCTTTTGCTGCCAGCCCGACGACCGCCAAGATCGGAGCTGCCTGGGGCAGAATCCGGCGTGGAGGAGCGGACCCACCGGCTTCGCCGGCCCGGGTCGCCGCCGTGATTTAATAATCAAAAAACTGGCGCGTGTGCGACACTGGAAAGAACAAACCTGATTGACCAAAAAAGGAGGAGGTGCAACACGAGGACTTCCCAGGAGGTCACCCATCCCAGTAATACTCTCGCCGAAGCACGCTTAACTGCGGAGTTCTAACGGGATCCGGTACATTCGTGCTGGTATGATCGCACCTGTCAAGTGTGGCGCGATCAACTGCTTTGTGCCTTCGCCGAGCCGTCTCGTGCGCGCTTCGGACGGCCATTACTTTTCATCCGGGTTGAATCCCGAGGCGAGGGAGCTGCCGTTGGAAAGCTCGTCTCGAGCCCGTCGACGTCCCAACAAGGGCGAGCCCGGTTTACGTCGATTTCGACCTCAAAAACCCGTTCCGGATCCTGATTTTCCGAGCTTTTGCTGCCAGCCCGACGACCGCCAAGATCGGAGCTGCCCGGGGCAGAATCCGGCGTGGAGGAGCGGACCCACCGGCGTCGCCGGCTCGGGTCGCCGACGCGATTTAATAATCAAAAAACCGGCGCGTGTGCGACACCGGAAAGAACAAACCTGATTGACCAAAAAAGGAGGAGGTGCAACACGAGGACTTCCCAGGAGGTCACCCATCCCAGTACTACTCTCGCCCAAGCACGCTTAACTGCGGAGTTCTGACGGGATCCGGTGCATTAGTGCTGGTATGATCGCACCTGTCAAGTGTGGCGCGATGAACTGCTTTGTGGCTTCGCCGAGCCGTCTCGTGCGCGCTTCGGACGACCATAACTTTTCATCCGGGTTGAATCCCGAGGCGAGGGAGCTGCCGTTGGAAAGCTCGTCTCGAGCCCGTCGACGTCCCAACAAGGGCGAGCCCGGTTGACGTCGATTTCGACCTCAAAAACCCGTTCCGGATCCTGATTTTCCGAGTTCTTGCTGCCAGCCCGACGACCGCCAAGATCGGAGCTGCCCGGGGCAGAATCCGACGTGGAGGAGCGGACCCACCGGCGTCGCTGGCTCGAGTCGCCGACGCGATTTAATAATCAAAAAACCGGCGCGGGTGCGACATCGGAAAGAACAAACCTGATTGACCAAAAAAGGAGAAGGTGCAACACGAGGACTTCCCAGGAGGTCACCCATCCCAGTACTACTCTCGCCCAAGCACGCTTAACTTCGGAGTTCTGACAGGATCCGGTGCATTAGTGCTGGTATGATCGCACCTGTCAAGTGTGGCGCGATCAACTGCTTTGTGGCTTCGCCGAGCCGTCTCGTGCGCGCTTCGGACGACCATAACTTTTCATCCGGGTTGAATCCCGAGGCGAGGGAGCTGCCGTTGGAAAGCTCGTCTCGAGCCCGTCGACGTCCCAACCAGGGCGAGCCCGGTTGACGTCGATTTCGACCTCAAAAACCCGTTCCGGATCCTGATTTTTCGAGCTTTTGCTGCCAGCCCGACGACCGCAAAGATCGGAGCTGCCCGGGGCAGAATCCGGCGTGGAGGAGCGGACCCACCGGCGTCGCCGGCTCGGGTCGCCGACGCGATTTAATAATCAAAAAACCGGCGCGTGTGCGACACCGGAAAGAACAAACCTGATTGACCAAAAAAGGAGGAGGTGCAACACGAGGACTTCCCAGGAGGTCACCCATCCCAGTAATACTCTCGCCCAAGCACGCGTAACTACGGAGTTCTAACGGGATCCGGTGCATTAGTGCTGGTATGATCGCACCTGTCAAGTGTGGCGCGATCAACTGCTTTGTGCCTTCGCCGAGCCGTCTCGTGCGCGCTTCGGACGGCCATTACTTTTCATCCGGGTTGAATCCCGAGGCGAGGGAGCTGCCGTTGGAAAGCTCGTCTCGAGCCCGTCGACGTCCCAACAAGGGCGAGCCCGGTTTACGTCGATTTCGACCTCAAAAACCCGTTCCGGATCCTGATTTTCCGAGCTTTTGCTGCCAGCCCGACGACCGCCAAGATCGGAGCTGCCCGGGGCAGAATCCGGCGTGGAGGAGCGGACCCACCGGCGTCGCCGGCTCGGGTCGCCGACGCGATTTAATAATCAAAAAACCGGCGCGTGTGCGACACCGGAAAGAACAAACCTGATTCACCACAAAAGGAGGAGGTGCAACACGAGGACTTCCCAGGAGGTCACCCATCCCAGTACTACTCTCGCCCAAGCACGCTTAACTGCGGAGTTCTGACGGGATCCGGTGCATTAGTGCTGGTATGATCGCACCTGTCAAGTGTGGCGCGATCAACTGCTTTGTGGCTTCGCCGAGCCGTCTCGTGCGCGCTTCGGACGACCATAACTTTTCATCCGGGTTGAATCCCGAGGCGAGGGAGCTGCCGTTGGAAAGCTCGTCTCGAGCCCGTCGACGTCCCAACCAGGGCGAGCCCGGTTGACGTCGATTTCGACCTCAAAAACCCGTTCCGGATCCTGATTTTCCGAGCTTTTGCTGCCAGCCCGACCACCGCCAAGATCGGAGCTGCCCGGGGCAGAATGCGGCGTGGAGGAGCGGACCCACAGGCGTCGCCGGCCCGGGTCGCCGACGCGATTTAATAATCAAAAAACCGGCGCGTGTGCGACACTGGAAAGAACAAACCTGATTGACAGAAAAAGGAGGAGGTGCAACACGAGGACTTCCCAGGAGGTCACCCATCCCAGTACTACTCTCGCCCAAGCACGCTTAACTGCGGAGTTCTAACGGGATCCGGTGCATTAGTGCTGGTATGATCGCACCTGTCAAGTGTGGCGCGATCAACTGCTTTGTGCCTTCGCCGAGCCGTCTCGTGCGCGCTTCGGACGACCATAACTTTTCATCCGGGTTGAATCCCGAGGCGAGGGAGCTGCCGTTGGAAAGCTCGTCTCGAGCCCGTCGACGTCCCAACAAGGGCGAGCCCAGTTGACGTCGATTTCGACCTCAAAAACCCGTTCCGGATCCTGATTTTCTGAGCTTTTGCTGCCAGCCCGACGACCGCCAAGATCGGAGCTGCCCGGGGCAGAATCCGGCGTGGAGGAGCGGACCCACCGGCGTCGCCGGCTCGGGTCGCCGACGCGATTTAATAATCAAAAAACCGGCGCGTGTGCGACACCGGAAAGAACAAACCTGATTGACCAAAAAAGGAGGAGGTGCAACACGAGGACTTCCCAGGAGGTCACCCATCCCAGTACTACTCTCGCCCAAGCACGCTTAACTGCGGAGTTCTGACGGGATCCGGTGCATTAGTGCTGGTATGATCGCACCTGTCAAGTGTGGCGCGATCAACTGCTTTGTGGCTTCGCCGAGCCGTCTCGTGCGCGCTTCGGACGACCATAACTTTTCATCCGGGTTGAATCCCGAGGCGAGGGAGCTGCCGTTGGAAAGCTCGTCTCGAGCCCGTCGACGTCCCAACCAGGGCGAGCCCGGTTGACGTCGATTTCGACCTCAAAAACCCGTTCCGGATCCTGATTTTCCGAGCTTTTGCTGCCAGTCCGACGACCGCCAAGATCGGAGCTGCCCGGGGCAGAATCCGGCGTGGAGGAGCGGACCCACCGGCGTCGCCGGCTCGAGTCGCCGACGCGATTTAATAATCAAAAAACCGGCGCGTGTGCGACACCGGAAAGAACAAACCTGATTGACCAAAAAAGGAGGAGGTGCAACACGAGGACTTCCCAGGAGGTCACCCATCCCAATACTACTCTCGCCCAAGCACGCTTAACTGCGGAGTTCTGACGGGATCCGGTGCATTAGTGCTGGTATGATCGCACCTGTCAAGTGTGGCGCGATCAACTGCTTTGTGGCTTCGCCGAGCCGTCTCGTGCGCGCTTCAGACGACCATAACTTTTCATCCGGGTTGAATCCCGAGGCGAGGGAGCTGCCGTTGGAAAGCTCGTCTCGAGCCCGTCGACGTCCCAACCAGGGCGAGCCCGGTTGACGTCGATTTCGACCTCAAAAACCCGTTCCGGATCCTGATTTTCCGAGCTTTTGCTGCCAGCCCGACCACCGCCAAGATCGGAGCTGCCCGGGGCAGAATGCGGCGTGGAGGAGCGGACCCACAGGCGTCGCCGGCCCGGGTCGCCGACGCGATTTAATAATCAAAAAACCGGCGCGTGTGCGACACTGGAAAGAACAAACCTGATTGACAGAAAAAGGAGGAGGTGCAACACGAGGACTTCCCAGGAGGTCACCCATCCCAGTACTACTCTCGCCCAAGCACGCTTAACTGCGGAGTTCTAACGGGATCCGGTGCATTAGTGCTGGTATGATCGCACCTGTCAAGTGTGGCGCGATCAACTGCTTTGTGCCTTCGCCGAGCCGTCTCGTGCGCGCTTCGGACGACCATAACTTTTCATCCGGGTTGAATCCCGAGGCGAGGGAGCTGCCGTTGGAAAGCTCGTCTCGAGCCCGTCGACGTCCCAACAAGGGCGAGCCCAGTTGACGTCGATTTCGACCTCAAAAACCCGTTCCGGATCCTGATTTTCTGAGCTTTTGCTGCCAGCCCGACGACCGCCAAGATCGGAGCTGCCCGGGGCAGAATCCGGCGTGGAGGAGCGGACCCACCGGCGTCGCCGGCTCGGGTCGCCGACGCGATTTAATAATCAAAAAACCGGCGCGTGTGCGACACCGGAAAGAACAAACCTGATTGACCAAAAAAGGAGGAGGTGCAACACGAGGACTTCCCAGGAGGTCACCCATCCCAGTACTACTCTCGCCCAAGCACGCTTAACTGCGGAGTTCTGACGGGATCCGGTGCATTAGTGCTGGTATGATCGCACCTGTCAAGTGTGGCGCGATCAACTGCTTTGTGGCTTCGCCGAGCCGTCTCGTGCGCGCTTCGGACGACCATAACTTTTCATCCGGGTTGAATCCCGAGGCGAGGGAGCTGCCGTTGGAAAGCTCGTCTCGAGCCCGTCGACGTCCCAACCAGGGCGAGCCCGGTTGACGTCGATTTCGACCTCAAAAACCCGTTCCGGATCCTGATTTTCCGAGCTTTTGCTGCCAGTCCGACGACCGCCAAGATCGGAGCTGCCCGGGGCAGAATCCGGCGTGGAGGAGCGGACCCACCGGCGTCGCCGGCTCGAGTCGCCGACGCGATTTAATAATCAAAAAACCGGCGCGTGTGCGACACCGGAAAGAACAAACCTGATTGACCAAAAAAGGAGGAGGTGCAACACGAGGACTTCCCAGGAGGTCACCCATCCCAATACTACTCTCGCCCAAGCACGCTTAACTGCGGAGTTCTGACGGGATCCGGTGCATTAGTGCTGGTATGATCGCACCTGTCAAGTGTGGCGCGATCAACTGCTTTGTGGCTTCGCCGAGCCGTCTCGTGCGCGCTTCGGACGACCATAACTTTTCATCCGGGTTGAATCCCGAGGCGAGGGAGCTGCCGTTGGAAAGCTCGTCTCGAGCCCGTCGACGTCCCAACCAGGGCGAGCCCGGTTGACGTCGATTTCGACCTCAAAAACCCGTTCCGGATCCTGATTTTCCGAGCTTTTGCTGCCAGCCCGACGACCGCCAAGATCGGAGCTGCCCGGGGCAGAATCCGGCGTGGAGGAGCGGAACCACCGGCGTCGCCGGCTCGAGTCGCCGACGCGATTTAATAATCAAAAAATCGGCGCGTGTGCGACACCGGAAAGAACAAACCTGATTGACCAAAAAAGGAGGAGGTGCAACACGAGGACTTCCTAGGAGGTCACCCATCCCAGTACTACTCTCGCCCAAGCACGCTTAACTGCGCAGTTCTGACGGGATCCGGTGCATTAGTGCTGGTATGATCGCACCTGTCAAGTGTGGCGCGATCAACTGCTTTGTGGCTTCGCCGAGCCGTCTCGTGCGCGCTTCGGACGACCATAACTTTTCATCCGGGTTGAATCCCGAGGCGAGGGAGCTGCCGTTGGAAAGCTCGTCTCGAGCCCGTCGACGTCCCAACCAGGGCGAGCCCGGTTGACGTCGATTTCGACCTCAAAAACCCGTTCCGGATCCTGATTTTCCGAGCTTTTGCTGCCAGCCCGACGACCGCCAAGATCGGAGCTGCCCGGGGCAGAATCCGGCGTGGAGGAGCGGAACCACCGGCGTCGCCGGCTCGAGTCGCCGACGCGATTTAATAATCAAAAAATCGGCGCGTGTGCGACACCGGAAAGAACAAACCTGATTGACCAAAAAAGGAGGAGGTGCAACACGAGGACTTCCCAGGAGGTCACCCATCCCAGTACTACTCTCGCCCAAGCACGCTTAACTTCGGAGTTCTGACGGGATCCGATGCTTTAGTGCTGGTATGATCGCACCTGTCAAGTGTGGCGCGATCAACTGCTTTGTGGCTTCGCCGAGCCGTCTCGTGCGCGCTTCGGACGACCATAACTTTTCATCCGGGTTGAATCCCGAGGCAAGGGAGCTGCCGTTGGAAAGCTCGTCTCGAGCCCGTCGACGTCCCAACCAGGGGGAGCCCGGTTGACGTCGATTTCGACCTCAAAAACCCGTTCCGGATCCTGATTTTCCGAGCTTTTGCTGCCAGCCCGACGACCGCCAAGATTGGAGCTGCCCGGGGCAGAATCCGGCGTGGAGGAGCGGACCCACCGGCGTCGCCGGCTCGAGTCGCCGACGCGATTTAATAATCAAAAAACCGGCGCGTGTGCGACACCGGAAAGAACAAACCTGATTGACCAAAAAAGGAGGAGGTGCAACACGAGGACTTCCCAGGAGGTCACCCATCCCAGTACTACTCTCGCCCAAGCACGCTTAACTGCGGAGTTCTGACGGGATCCGGTGCATTAGTGCTGGTATGATCGCACCTGTCAAGTGTGGCGCGATCAACTGCTTTGTGGCTTCGCCGAGCCGTCTCGTGCGCGCTTCGGACGACCATAACTTTTCATCCGGGTTGAATCCCGAGGCGAGGGAGCTGCCGTTGGAAAGCTCGTCTCGAGCCCGTCGACGTCCCAACCAGGGCGAGCCCGGTTGACGTCGATTTCGACCTCAAAAACCCGTTCCGGATCCTGATTTTCCGAGCTTTTGCTGCCAGCCCGACGACCGCCAAGATCGGAGCTGCCCGGGGCAGAATCCGGCGTGGAGGAGCGGAACCACCGGCGTCGCCGGCTCGAGTCGCCGACGCGATTTAATAATCAAAAAATCGGCGCGTGTGCGACACCGGAAAGAACAAACCTGATTGACCAAAAAAGGAGGAGGTGCAACACGAGGACTTCCCAGGAGGTCACCCATCCCAGTACTACTCTCGCCCAAGCACGCTTAACTTCGGAGTTCTGACGGGATCCGGTGCATTAGTGCTGGTATGATCGCACCTGTCAAGTGTGGCGCGATCAACTGCTTTGTGGCTTCGCCGAGCCGTCTCGTGCGCGCTTCGGACGACCATAACTTTTCATCCGGGTTGAATCCCGAGGCAAGGGAGCTGCCGTTGGAAAGCTCGTCTCGAGCCCGTCGACGTCCCAACCAGGGCGAGCCCGGTTGACGTCGATTTCGACCTCAAAAACCCGTTCCGGATCCTGATTTTCCGAGCTTTTGCTGCCAGCCCGACGACCGCCAGGATCGGAGCTGCCCGGGGCAGAATCCGGCGTGGAGGAGCGGACCCACCGGCGTCGCCGGCTCGAGTCGCTGACGCGATTTAATAATCAAAAAACCGGCGCGTGTGCGACACCGGAAAGAACAAACCTGATTGACCAAAAAAGGAGGAGGTGCAACACGAGGACTTCCCAGGAGGTCACCCATCCCAGTACTACTCTCGCCCAAGCACGCTTAACTGCGGAGTTCTGACGGGATCCGGTGCATTAGTGCTGGTATGATCGCACCTGTCAAGTGTGGCGCGATCAACTGCTTTGTGGCTTCGCCGAGCCGTCTCGTGCGCGCTTCGGACGACCATAACTTTTCATCCGGGTTGAATCCCGAGGCGAGGGAGCTGCCGTTGGAAAGCTCGTCTCGAGGCCGTCGACGTCCCAACCGGGGCGAGCCCGGTTGACGTCGATTTCGACCTCAAAAACCCGTTCCGGATCCTGATTTTCCGAGCTTTTGCTGCCAGCCCGACGACCGCCAAGATCGGAGCTGCCCGGGGCAGAATCCGGCGTGGAGGAGCGGACCCACCGGCGTCGCCGGCTCGAGTCGCCGACGCGATTTAATAATCAAAAAACCGGCGCGTGTGCGACACCGGAAAGAACAAACCTGATTGACCAAAAAAGGAGGAGGTGCAACACGAGGACTTCCCAGGAGGTCACCCATCCCAGTACTACTCTCGCCCAAGCACGCTTAACTGCGGAGTTCTGACGGGATCCGGTGCATTAGTGCTGGTATGATCGCACCTGTCAAGTGTGGCGCGATCAACTGCTTTGTGGCTTCGCCGAGCCGTCTCGTGCGCGCTTCGGACGACCATAACTTTTCATCCGGGTTGAATCCCGAGGCGAGGGAGCTGCCGTTGGAAAGCTCGTCTCGAGCCCGTCGACGTCCCAACCAGGGCGAGCCCGGTTGACGTCGATTTCGACCTCAAAAACCCGTTCCGGATCCTGATTTTCCGAGCTTTTGCTGCCAGCCCGACGACCGCCAAGATCGGAGCTGCCCGGGGCAGAATCCGGCGTGGAGGAGCGGAACCACCGGCGTCGCCGGCTCGAGTCGCCGACGCGATTTAATAATCAAAAAATCGGCGCGTGTGCGACACCGGAAAGAACAAACCTGATTGACCAAAAAAGGAGGAGGTGCAACACGAGGACTTCCCAGGAGGTCACCCATCCCAGTACTACTCTCGCCCAAGCACGCTTAACTTCGGAGTTCTGACGGGATCCGGTGCATTAGTGCTGGTATGATCGCACCTGTCAAGTGTGGCGCGATCAACTGCTTTGTGGCTTCGCCGAGCCGTCTCGTGCGCGCTTCGGACGACCATAACTTTTCATCCGGGTTGAATCCCGAGGCAAGGGAGCTGCCGTTGGAAAGCTCGTCTCGAGCCCGTCGACGTCCCAACCAGGGCGAGCCCGGTTGACGTCGATTTCGACCTCAAAAACCCGTTCCGGATCCTGATTTTCCGAGCTTTTGCTGCCAGCCCGACGACCGCCAGGATCGGAGCTGCCCGGGGCAGAATCCGGCGTGGAGGAGCGGACCCACCGGCGTCGCCGGCTCGAGTCGCTGACGCGATTTAATAATCAAAAAACCGGCGCGTGTGCGACACCGGAAAGAACAAACCTGATTGACCAAAAAAGGAGGAGGTGCAACACGAGGACTTCCCAGGAGGTCACCCATCCCAGTACTACTCTCGCCCAAGCACGCTTAACTGCGGAGTTCTGACGGGATCCGGTGCATTAGTGCTGGTATGATCGCACCTGTCAAGTGTGGCGCGATCAACTGCTTTGTGGCTTCGCCGAGCCGTCTCGTGCGCGCTTCGGACGACCATAACTTTTCATCCGGGTTGAATCCCGAGGCGAGGGAGCTGCCGTTGGAAAGCTCGTCTCGAGGCCGTCGACGTCCCAACCGGGGCGAGCCCGGTTGACGTCGATTTCGACCTCAAAAACCCGTTCCGGATCCTGATTTTCCGAGCTTTTGCTGCCAGCCCGACGACCGCCAAGATCGGAGCTGCCCGGGGCAGAATCCGGCGTGGAGGAGCGGACCCACCGGCGTCGCCGGCTCGAGTCGCCGACGCGATTTAATAATCAAAAAACCGGCGCGTGTGCGACACCGGAAAGAACAAACCTGATTGACCAAAAAAGGAGGAGGTGCAACACGAGGACTTCCCAGGAGGTCACCCATCCCAGTACTACTCTCGCCCAAGCACGCTTAACTGCGGAGTTCTGACGGGATCCGGTGCATTAGTGCTGGTATGATCGCACCTGTCAAGTGTGGCGCGATCAACTGCTTTGTGGCTTCGCCGAGCCGTCTCGTGCGCGCTTCGGACGACCATAACTTTTCATCCGGGTTGAATCCCGAGGCGAGGGAGCTGCCGTTGGAAAGCTCGTCTCGAGCCCGTCGACGTCCCAACCAGGGCGAGCCCGGTTGACGTCGATTTCGACCTCAAAAACCCGTTCCGGATCCTGATTTTCCGAGCTTTTGCTGCCAGTCCGACGACCGCCAAGATCGGAGCTGCCCGGGGCAGAATCCGGCGTGGAGGAGCAGACCCACCGGCGTCGCCGGCTCGAGTCGCCGACGCGATTTAATAATCAAAAAACCGGCTCGTGTGCGACACCGGAAAGAACAAACCTGATTGACAAAAAAAGGAGGAGGTGCAACACGAGGACTTCCCAGGAGGTCACCCATCCCAGTACTACTCTCGCCCAAGCACGCTTAACTTCGGAGTTCTGACGGGATCCGGTGCATTAGTGCTGGTATGATCGCACCTGTCAAGTGTGGCGCGATCAACTGCTTTGTGGCTTCGCCGAGCCGTCTCGTGCGCGCTTCGGACGACCATAACTTTTCATCCGGGTTGAATCCCGAGGCAAGGGAGCTGCCGTTGGAAAGCACGTCTCGAGCCCGTCGACGTCCCAACGAGGGCGAGCCCGGTTGACGTCGATTTCGACCTCAAAAACCCGTTCCGGATCCTGATTTTCCGAGCTTTTGCTGCCAGCCCGACGACCGCCAAGATCGGAGCTGCCCGGGGCAGAATCCGGCGTGGAGGAGCGGACCCACCGGCGTCGCCAGCTCGAGTCGCCGACGCGATTTAATAATCAAAAAACCGGCGCGTGTGCGACACCGGAAAGAACAAACCTGATTGACCAAAAAAGGAGGAGGTGCAACACGAGGACTTCCCAGGAGGTCACCCATCCCAGTACTACTCTCGCCCAAGCACGCTTAACTGCGGAGTTCTGACGGGATCCGGTGCATTAGTGCTGGTATGATCGCACCTGTCAAGTGTGGCGCGATCAACTGCTTTGTGGCTTCGCCGAGCCGTCTCGTGCGCGCTTCGGACGACCATAACTTTTCATCCGGGTTGAATCCCGAGGCGAGGGAGCTGCCGTTGGAAAGCTCGTCTCGAGCCCGTCGACGTCCCAACCGGGGCGAGCCCGGTTGACGTCGATTTCGACCTCAAAAACCCGTTCCGGATCCTGATTTTCCGAGCTTTTGCTGCCAGCCCGACGACCGCCAAGATCGGAGCTGCCCGGGGCAGAATCCGGCGTGGAGGAGCGGACCCACCGGCGTCGCCGGCTCGAGTCGCCGACGCGATTTAATAATCAAAAAACCGGCGCGTGTGCGACACCGGAAAGAACAAACCTGATTGACCAAAAAAGGAGGAGGTGCAACACGAGGACTTCCCAGGAGGTCACCCATCTCAGTACTACTCTCGCCCAAGCACGCTTAACTGCGGAGTTCTGACGGGATCCGGTGCATTAGTGCTGGTATGATCGCACCTGTCAAGTGTGGCGCGATCAACTGCTTTGTGGCTTCGCCGAGCCGTCTCGTGCGCGCTTCGGACGACCATAACTTTTCATCCGGGTTGAATCCCGAGGCGAGGGAGCTGCCGTTGGAAAGCTCGTCTCGAGCCCGTCGACGTCCCAACCAGGGCGAGCCCGGTTGACGTCGATTTCGACCTCAAAAACCCGTTCCGGATCCTGATTTTCCGAGCTTTTGCTGCCAGCCCGACGACCGCCAAGATCGGAGCTGCCCGGGGCAGAATCCGGCGTGGAGGAGCGGACCCACCGGCGTCGCCGGCTCGAGTCGCCGACGCGATTTAATAATCAAAAAACCGGCGCGTGTGCGACACCGGAAAGAACAAACCTGATCGACCAAAAAAGGACGAGGTGCAACACGAGGACTTCCCAGGAGGTCACCCATCCCAGTACTACTCTCGCCCAAGCACGCTTAACTGCGGAGTTCTGACGGGATCCGGTGCATTAGTGCTGGTATGATCGCACCTGTCAAGTGTGGCGCGATCAACTGCTTTGTGGCTTCGCCGAGCCGTCTCGTGCGCGCTTCGGACGACCATAACTTTTCATCCGGGTTGAATCCCGAGGCGAGGGAGCTGCCGTTGGAAAGCTCGTCTCGAGCCCGTCGACGTCCCAACCAGGGCGAGCCCGGTTGACGTCGATTTCGACCTCAAAAACCCGTTCCGGATCCTGATTTTCCGAGCTTTTGCTGCCAGCCCGACGACCGCCAAGATCGGAGCTGCCCGGGGCAGAATCCGGCGTGGAGGAGCGGACCCACCGGCGTCGCCGGCTCGAGTCGCCGACGCGATTTAATAATCAAAAAACCGGCGCGTGTGCGACACCGGAAAGAACAAACCTGATTGACCAAAAAAGGACGAGGTGCAACACGAGGACTTCCCAGGAGGTCACCCATCCCAGTACTACTCTCGCCCAAGCACGCTTAACTGCGGAGTTCTGACGGGATCCGGTGCATTAGTGCTGGTATGATCGCACCTGTCAAGTGTGGCGCAATCAACTGCTTTGTGGCTTCGCCGAGCCGTCTCGTGCGCGCTTCGGACGACCATAACTTTTCATCCGGGTTGAATCCCGAGGCGAGGGAGCTGCCGTTGGAAAGCTCGTCTCGAGCCCGTCGACGTCCCAACCAGGGCGAGCCCGGTTGACGTCGATTTCGACCTCAAAAACCCGTTCCGGATCCTGATTTTCCGAGCTTTTGCTGCCAGTCCGACGACCGCTAAGATCGGAGCTGCCCGGGGCAGAACCCGGCGTGGAGGAGCGGACCCACCGGCGTCGCCGGCTCGAGTCGCCGACGCGATTTAATAATCAAAAAACCGGCGCGTGTGCGACACCGGAAAGAACAAACCTGATTGACCAAAAAAGGAGGAGGTGCAACACGAGGACTTCCCAGGAGGTCACCCATCCCAGTACTACTCTCGCCCAAGCACGCTTAACTGCGGAGTTCTGACGGGATCCGGTGCATTAGTGCTGGTATGATCGCACCTGTCATGTGTGGCGCGATCAACTGCTTTGTGGCTTCGCCGAGCCGTCTCGTGCGCGCTTCGGACGACCATAACTTTTCATCCGGGTTGAATCCCGAGGCGAGGGAGCCGCCGTTGGAAAGCTCGTCTCGAGCCCGTCGACGTCCCAACCAGGGCGAGCCCGGTTGACGTCGATTTCGACCTCAAAAACCCGTTCCGGATCTTGATTTTCCGAGCTTTTGCTGCCAGCCCGACGACCGCCAAGATCGGAGCTGCCCGGGGCAGAATCTGGCGTGGAGGAGCGGACCCACCGGCTTCGCCGGCTCGAGTCGCCGACGCGATTTAATAATCAAAAAATCGGCGCGTGTGCGACACCGGAAAGAACAAACCTGATTGACCAAAAAAGGAGGAGGTGCAACACGAGGACTTCCCAGGAGGTCACCCATCCCAGTACTACTCTCGCCCAAGCACGCTTAACTTCGGAGTTCTGACGGGATCCGATGCATTAGTGCTGGTATGATCGCACCTGTCAAGTGTGGCGCGATCAACTGCTTTGTGGCTTCGCCGAGCCGTCTCGTGCGCGCTGGCGTGGAGGAGCGGACCCACTGGCGTCGCCGGCTCGGGTCGCCGACGCGATTTAATAATCAAAAAACCGGCGCGTGTGCGACACTGGAAAGAACAAACCTGATTGACCAAAAAAGGAGGACGTGCAACACGAGGACTTCCCAGGAGGTCACCCATCCCAGTACTACTCTCGCCCAAGCACGCTTAACTGTGGAGTTCTGACGGGATCCGGTGCATTAGTGCTGGTATGATCGCACCTGTCAAGTGTGGCGCGATCAACTGCTTTGTGGCTTCGCCGAGCCGTCTCGTGCGCGCTTCGGACGACCATAACTTTTCATCCGGGTTGAATCCCGAGGCGAGGAAGCTGCCGTTGGAAAGCTCGTCTCGAGCCCGTCGACGTCCCAACCAGGGCGAGCCCGGTTGACGTTGATTTCGACCTCAAAAACCCGTTCCGGATCCTAATTTTCCGAGCTTTTGTTGCGAGCCCAACGACCGCCACGATCGGAGCTGCCCGGGGCAGAATCTGGCGTGGAGGAGCGAACCCACTGGCGTCGCCGGCTCGGGTCGCCGACGCGATTTAATAATCAAAAAACCGGCGCGTGTGCGACACCGGAAAGAACAAACCTGATTGACCAAAAAAGGAGGAGGTGCAACACGAGGACTTCCCAGGAGGTCACCCATCCCAGTACTACTCTCGCCCAAGCACGCTTAACTTCGGAGTTCTGACGGGATCCGGTGCATTAGTGCTGGTATGATCGCACCTGTCAAGTGTGGCGCGATCAACTGCTTTGTGGCTTCGCCGAGCCGTCTCGTGCGCGCTTCGGACGACCATAACTTTTCATCCGGGTTGAATCCCGAGGCAAGGGAGCTGCCGTTGGAAAGCTCGTCTCGAGCCCGTCGACGTCCGAACCAGGGCGAGCCCGGTTGACGTCGATTTCGACCTCAAAAACCTGTTCCGGATCCTGATTTTCCTAGCTTTTGCTGCCAGCCCGACGACCGCCAAGATCGGAGCTGCCCGCGGTAGAATCCGGCGTGGAGGAATGGACCCACCGGCGTCGCCGGCCCGGGTCGCCGACGCGACTTAATAATCAAAAAACCGGCGCGTGTGCGACACTGGAAAGAACAAACCTGATTGACCAAAAAAGGAGGAGGTGCAACACGAGGACTTCCCAGGAGGTCACCCATCCCAGTACTACTCTCGCCCAAGCACGCTTAACTGCGGAGTTCTGACGGGATCCGGTGCATTAGTGCTGGTATGATCGCACCTGACAAGTGTGGCGCGATCAACTGCTTTGTGGCTTCGCCGAGCCGTCTCGTGCGCGCTTCGGACGACCATAACTTTTCATCCGGGTTGAATCCCGAGGCGAGGGAGCTGCCGTTGGAAAGCTCGTCTCGAGCCCGTCGACGTCCCAACCAGGGCGAGCCCGATTGACGACGATTTCGACCTCAAAAACCCGTTCCGGATCCTGATTTTCCGAGCTTTTGCTGCCAGTCCGACGACCGCCGAGATCGGAGCTGCCCGGGGCAGAATCCGGCGTGGAGGAGCGGACCCACCGGCGTCGCCGGCTCGAATCGCCGACGCGATTTAATAATCAAAAAACCGGCGCGTGTGCGACACCGGAAAGAACAAACCTGATTGACCAAAAAAGGAGGAGGTGCAACACGAGGACTTCCCAGGGGGTCACCCATCCCAGTACTACTCTCGCCCAAGCACGCTTAACTGCGGAGTTCTGACGGGATCCGGTGCATTAGTGCTGGTATGATCGCACCTGTCAAGTGTGGCGCGATCAACTGCTTTGTGGCTTCGCCGAGCCGTCTCGTGCGCGCTTCGGACGACCATAACTTTTCATCCGGGTTGAATCCCGAGGCGAGGGAGCTGCCGTTGGAAAGCTCGTCTCGAGCCCGTCGACGTCCCAACCAGGGCGAGCCCGGTTGACGACGATTTCGACCTCAAAAACCCGTTCCGGACCCTGATTTTCCGAGCTTTTGCTGCCAGTCCGACGACCGCCAAGATCGGAGCTTCCCGGGGCAGAATCCGGCGTGGAGGAGCGGACCCACCGGCGTCGCCGGCTCGAATCGCCGACGCGATTTAATAATCAAAAAACCGGCGCGTGTGCGACACCGGAAAGAACAAACCTGATTGACCAAAAAAGGAGGAGGTGCAACACGAGGACTTCCCAGGAGGTCACCCATCCCAGTACTACTCTCGCCCAAGCACGCTTAACTTCGGAGTTCTGACGGGATCCGGTGCATTAGTGCTGGTATGATCGCACCTGTCAAGTGTGGCGCGATCAACTGCTTTGTGGCTTCGCCGAGCCGTCTCGTGCGCGCTTCGGACGACCATAACTTTTCATCCGGGTTGAATCCCGAGGCGAGGGAGCTGCCGTTGGAAAGCTCGTCTCGAGCCCGTCGACGTCCCAACCAGGGCGAGCCCGGTTGATGTCGATTTCGACCTCAAAAACCCGTTCCGGATCCTGATTTTCCGAGCTTTTGCTGCCAGTCCGACGACAGCCAAGATCGGAGCTGCCCGGGGCAGAATCCGGCGTGGAGGAGCGGACCCACCGGCGTCGCCGGCTCGAGTCGCCGACGCGATTTAATAATCAAAAAACCGGCGCGTGTGCGACACCGGAAAGAACAAACCTGATTGACCAAAAAAGGAGGAGGTGCAACACGAGGACTTCCCAGGAGGTCACCCATCCCAGTACTACTCTCGCCCAAGCACGCTTAACTGCGGAGTTCTGACGGGATCCGGTGCATTAGTGCTGGTATGATCGCACCTGTCAAGTGTGGCGCGATCAACTGCTTTGTGGCTTCGCCGAGCCGTCTCGTGCGCGCTGGCGTGGAGGAGCGGACCCACTGGCGTCGCCGGCTCGGGTCGCCGACGCGATTTAATAATCAAAAAACCGGCGCGTGTGCGACACTGGAAAGAACAAACCTGATTGACCAAAAAAGGAGGAGGTGCAACACGAGGACTTCCCAGGAGGTCACCCATCCCAGTACTACTCTCGCCCAAGCACGCTTAACTGCGGAGTTCTGACGGGATCCGGTGCATTAGTGCTGGTATGATCGCACCTGTCAAGTGTGGCGCGATCAACTGCTTTGTGGCTTCGCCGAGCCGTCTCGTGCGCGCTTCGGACGGCCATAACTTTTCATCCGGGTTGAATCCCGAGGCGAGGAAGCTGCCGTTGGAAAGCTCGTCTCGAGCCCGTCGACGTCCCAACCAGGGCGAGCCCGGTTGACGTCGATTTCGACCTCAAAAACCCGTTCCGGATCCTGATTTTCCGAGCTTTTGCTGCCAGTCCGACGACCGCCAAGATCGGAGCTGCCCGGGGCAGAATCTGGCGTGGAGGAGCGGACCCACCGGCGTCGCCGGCTCGAGTCGCCGACGCGATTTAATAATCAAAAAACCGGCGCGTGTGCGACACCGGAAAGAACAAACCTGATTGACCAAAAAAGGAGGAGGTGCAACACGAGGACTTCCCAGGAGGTCACCCATCCCAGTACTACTCTCGCCCAAGCACGCTTAACTGCGGAGTTCTGACGGGATCCGGTGCATTAGTGCTGGTATGATCGCACCTGTCAAGTGTGGCGCGATCAACTGCTTTGTGGCTTCGCCGAGCCGTCTCGTGCGCGCTGGCGTGGAGGAGCGGATCCACTGGCGTCGCCGGCTCGGGTCGCCGACGCGATTTAATAATAAAAAAACCGGCGCGTGTGCGACACTGGAAAGAACAAACCTGATTGACCAAAAAAGGAGGAGGTGCAACACGAGGACTTCCCAGGAGGTCACCCATCCCAGTACTACTCTCGCCCAAGCACGCTTAACTGCGGAGTTCTGACGGGATCCGGTGCATTAGTGCTGGTATGATCGCACCTGTCAAGTGTGGCGCGATCAACTGCTTTGTGGCTTCGCCGAGCCGTCTCGTGCGCGCTTCGGACGGCCATAACTTTTCATCCGGGTTGAATCCCGAGGCGAGGAAGCTGCCGTTGGAAAGCTCGTCTCGAGCCCATCGACGTCCCAACCAGGGCGAGCCCGGTTGACGTTGATTTCGACCTCAAAAACCCGTTCCGGATCCTGATTTTCCGAGCTTTTGTTGCGAGCCCAACGACCGCCACGATCGGAGCTGCCCGGGGCAGAATCTGGCGTGGAGGAGCGAACCCACTGGCGTCGTCGGCTCGGGTCGCCGACGCGATTTAATAATCAAAAAACCGGCGCATGTGCGACACCGGAAAGAACAAACCTGATTGACCAAAAAAGGAGGAGGTGCAACACGAGGACTTCCCAGGAGGTCACCCATCCCAGTACTACTCTCGCCCAAGCACGCTTAACTTCGGAGTTCTGACGGGATCCGGTGCATTAGTGCTGGTATGATCGCACCTGTCAAGTGTGGCGCGATCAACTGCTTTGTGGCTTCGCCGAGCCGTCTTGTGCGCGCTTCGGACGACCATAACTTTTCATCCGGGTTGAATCCCGAGGCAAGGGAGCTGCCGTTGGAAAGCTCGTCTCGAGCCCGTCGACGTCCCAACCAGGGCGAGCCCGGTTGACGTCGATTTCGACCTCAAAAACCTGTTCCGGATCCTGATTTTCCTAGCTTTTGCTGCCAGCCCGACGACCGCCAAGATCGGAGCTGCCCGGGGCAGAATCTGGCGTGGAGGAGCGGACCCACCGGCGTCGCCGGCTCGAGTCGCCGACGCGATTTAATAATCAAAAAACCGGCGCGTGTGCGACACCGGAAAGAACAAACCTGATTGACCAAAAAAGGAGGAGGTGCAACACGAGGACTTCCCAGGAGGTCACCCATCCCAGTACTACTCTCGCCCAAGCACGCTTAACTGCGGAGTTCTGACGGGATCCGGTGCATTAGTGCTGGTATGATCGCACCTGTCAAGTGTGGCGCGATCAACTGCTTTGTGGCTTCGCCGAGCCGTCTCGTGCGCGCTGGCGTGGAGGAGCGGATCCACTGGCGTCGCCGGCTCGGGTCGCCGACGCGATTTAATAATAAAAAAACCGGCGCGTGTGCGACACTGGAAAGAACAAACCTGATTGACCAAAAAAGGAGGAGGTGCAACACGAGGACTTCCCAGGAGGTCACCCATCCCAGTACTACTCTCGCCCAAGCACGCTTAACTGCGGAGTTCTGACGGGATCCGGTGCATTAGTGCTGGTATGATCGCACCTGTCAAGTGTGGCGCGATCAACTGCTTTGTGGCTTCGCCGAGCCGTCTCGTGCGCGCTGGCGTGGAGGAGCGGATCCACTGGCGTCGCCGGCTCGGGTCGCCGACGCGATTTAATAATAAAAAAACCGGCGCGTGTGCGACACTGGAAAGAACAAACCTGATTGACCAAAAAAGGAGGAGGTGCAACACGAGGACTTCCCAGGAGGTCACCCATCCCAGTACTACTCTCGCCCAAGCACGCTTAACTGCGGAGTTCTGACGGGATCCGGTGCATTAGTGCTGGTATGATCGCACCTGTCAAGTGTGGCGCGATCAACTGCTTTGTGGCTTCGCCGAGCCGTCTCGTGCGCGCTTCGGACGGCCATAACTTTTCATCCGGGTTGAATCCCGAGGCGAGGAAGCTGCCGTTGGAAAGCTCGTCTCGAGCCCGTCGACGTCCCAACCAGGGCGAGCCCGGTTGACGTCGATTTCGACCTCAAAAACCCGTTCCGGATCCTGATTTTCCGAGCTTTTGCTGCCAGTCCGACGACCGCCAAGATCGGAGCTGCCCGGGGCAGAATCTGGCGTGGAGGAGCGGACCCACCGGCGTCGCCGGCTCGAGTCGCCGACGCGATTTAATAATCAAAAAACCGGCGCGTGTGCGACACCGGAAAGAACAAACCTGATTGACCAAAAAAGGAGGAGGTGCAACACGAGGACTTCCCAGGAGGTCACCCATCCCAGTACTACTCTCGCCCAAGCACGCTTAACTGCGGAGTTCTGACGGGATCCGGTGCATTAGTGCTGGTATGATCGCACCTGTCAAGTGTGGCGCGATCAACTGCTTTGTGGCTTCGCCGAGCCGTCTCGTGCGCGCTGGCGTGGAGGAGCGGATCCACTGGCGTCGCCGGCTCGGGTCGCCGACGCGATTTAATAATAAAAAAACCGGCGCGTGTGCGACACTGGAAAGAACAAACCTGATTGACCAAAAAAGGAGGAGGTGCAACACGAGGACTTCCCAGGAGGTCACCCATCCCAGTACTACTCTCGCCCAAGCACGCTTAACTGCGGAGTTCTGACGGGATCCGGTGCATTAGTGCTGGTATGATCGCACCTGTCAAGTGTGGCGCGATCAACTGCTTTGTGGCTTCGCCGAGCCGTCTCGTGCGCGCTTCGGACGGCCATAACTTTTCATCCGGGTTGAATCCCGAGGCGAGGAAGCTGCCGTTGGAAAGCTCGTCTCGAGCCCATCGACGTCCCAACCAGGGCGAGCCCGGTTGACGTTGATTTCGACCTCAAAAACCCGTTCCGGATCCTGATTTTCCGAGCTTTTGTTGCGAGCCCAACGACCGCCACGATCGGAGCTGCCCGGGGCAGAATCTGGCGTGGAGGAGCGAACCCACTGGCGTCGTCGGCTCGGGTCGCCGACGCGATTTAATAATCAAAAAACCGGCGCATGTGCGACACCGGAAAGAACAAACCTGATTGACCAAAAAAGGAGGAGGTGCAACACGAGGACTTCCCAGGAGGTCACCCATCCCAGTACTACTCTCGCCCAAGCACGCTTAACTTCGGAGTTCTGACGGGATCCGGTGCATTAGTGCTGGTATGATCGCACCTGTCAAGTGTGGCGCGATCAACTGCTTTGTGGCTTCGCCGAGCCGTCTTGTGCGCGCTTCGGACGACCATAACTTTTCATCCGGGTTGAATCCCGAGGCAAGGGAGCTGCCGTTGGAAAGCTCGTCTCGAGCCCGTCGACGTCCCAACCAGGGCGAGCCCGGTTGACGTCGATTTCGACCTCAAAAACCTGTTCCGGATCCTGATTTTCCTAGCTTTTGCTGCCAGCCCGACGACCGCCAAGATCGGAGCTGCCCGGGGCAGAATCTGGCGTGGAGGAGCGGACCCACCGGCGTCGCCGGCTCGAGTCGCCGACGCGATTTAATAATCAAAAAACCGGCGCGTGTGCGACACCGGAAAGAACAAACCTGATTGACCAAAAAAGGAGGAGGTGCAACACGAGGACTTCCCAGGAGGTCACCCATCCCAGTACTACTCTCGCCCAAGCACGCTTAACTGCGGAGTTCTGACGGGATCCGGTGCATTAGTGCTGGTATGATCGCACCTGTCAAGTGTGGCGCGATCAACTGCTTTGTGGCTTCGCCGAGCCGTCTCGTGCGCGCTGGCGTGGAGGAGCGGATCCACTGGCGTCGCCGGCTCGGGTCGCCGACGCGATTTAATAATAAAAAAACCGGCGCGTGTGCGACACTGGAAAGAACAAACCTGATTGACCAAAAAAGGAGGAGGTGCAACACGAGGACTTCCCAGGAGGTCACCCATCCCAGTACTACTCTCGCCCAAGCACGCTTAACTGCGGAGTTCTGACGGGATCCGGTGCATTAGTGCTGGTATGATCGCACCTGTCAAGTGTGGCGCGATCAACTGCTTTGTGGCTTCGCCGAGCCGTCTCGTGCGCGCTGGCGTGGAGGAGCGGATCCACTGGCGTCGCCGGCTCGGGTCGCCGACGCGATTTAATAATAAAAAAACCGGCGCGTGTGCGACACTGGAAAGAACAAACCTGATTGACCAAAAAAGGAGGAGGTGCAACACGAGGACTTCCCAGGAGGTCACCCATCCCAGTACTACTCTCGCCCAAGCACGCTTAACTGCGGAGTTCTGACGGGATCCGGTGCATTAGTGCTGGTATGATCGCACCTGTCAAGTGTGGCGCGATCAACTGCTTTGTGGCTTCGCCGAGCCGTCTCGTGCGCGCTTCGGACGGCCATAACTTTTCATCCGGGTTGAATCCCGAGGCGAGGAAGCTGCCGTTGGAAAGCTCGTCTCGAGCCCATCGACGTCCCAACCAGGGCGAGCCCGGTTGACGTTGATTTCGACCTCAAAAACCCGTTCCGGATCCTGATTTTCCGAGCTTTTGTTGCGAGCCCAACGACCGCCACGATCGGAGCTGCCCGGGGCAGAATCTGGCGTGGAGGAGCGAACCCACTGGCGTCGTCGGCTCGGGTCGCCGACGCGATTTAATAATCAAAAAACCGGCGCGTGTGCGACACCGGAAAGAACAAACCTGATTGACCAAAAAAGGAGGAGGTGCAACACGAGGACTTCCCAGGAGGTCACCCATCCCAGTACTACTCTCGCCCAAGCACGCTTAACTTCGGAGTTCTGACGGGATCCGGTGCATTAGTGCTGGTATGATCGCACCTGTCAAGTGTGGCGCGATCAACTGCTTTGTGGCTTCGCCGAGCCGTCTTGTGCGCGCTTCGGACGACCATAACTTTTCATCCGGGTTGAATCCCGAGGCAAGGGAGCTGCCGTTGGAAAGCTCGTCTCGAGCCCGTCGACGTCCCAACCAGGGCGAGCCCGGTTGACGTCGATTTCGACCTCAAAAACCTGTTCCGGATCCTGATTTTCCTAGCTTTTGCTGCCAGCCCGACGACCGCCAAGATCGGAGCTGCCCGGGGCAGAATCCGGCGTGGAGGAGCGGACCCACCGGCGTCACTGGCCCGGGTCGCCGACGCGACTTAATAATCAAAAAACCGGCGCGTGTGCGACACTGGAAAGAACAAACCTGATTGACCAAAAAAGGAGGAGGTGCAACACGAGGACTTCCCAGGAGGTCACCCATCCCAGTACTACTCTCGCCCAAGCACGCTTAACTGCGGAATTCTAACGGGATCCGGTGCATTAGTGCTGGTATGATCGCACCTGTCAAGTGTGGCGCGATCAACTGCTTTGTGCCTTCGCCGAGCCGTCTCGTGCGCGCTTCGGAGGGCCATAACTTTTCATCCGGGTTGAATCCCGAGGCGAGGGAGCTGCCGTTGGAAAGCTCGTCTCGAGCCCGTCGACGTCCCAACAAGGGCGAGCCCGGTTGACGTCGATTTCGACCTCAAAAACCCGTTCCGGATCCTGATTTTCCGAGCTTTTGCTGCCAGCCCGACGACCGCCAAGATCGGAGCTGCCCGGGGCAGAATCCGGCGTGGAGGAGCGGACCCACCGGCGTCGCCGGCTCGGGTCGCCGATGCGATTTAATAATCAAAAAACCGGCGCGTGTGCGACACCGGAAAGAACAAACCTGATTGACCAAAAAAGGAGGAGGTGCAACACGAGGACTTCCCAGGAGGTCACCCATCCCAGTACTACTCTCGCCCAAGCACGCTTAACTGCGGAGTTCTGACGGGATCCGGTGCATTAGTGCTGGTATGATCGCACCTGTCAAGTGTGGCGCGATCAACTGCTTTGTGTCTTCGCCGAGCCGTCTCGTGCGCGCTTCGGACGACCGTAACTTTTCATCCGGGTTGAATCCCGAGGCGAGGGAGCTGCCGTTGGAAAGCTCGTCTCGAGCCCGTCGACGTCCCCACCAGGGCGAGCCCGGTTGACGTCGATTTCGACCTCAAAAACCCGTTCCGGATCCTGATTTTCCGAGCTTTTGCTGCCAGCCCGACGACCGCCAAGATCGGAGCTGCCCGGGGCAGAATCCGGCGTGGAGGAGCGGACCCACCGGCGTCGCCGGCTCGAGTCGCCGACGCGATTTAATAATCAAAAAACCGGCGCGTGTGCGACACCGGAAAGAACAAACCTGATTGACCAAAAAAGGAGGAGGTGCAACACGAGGACTTCCCAGGAGGTCACCCATCCCAGTACTACTCTCGCCCAAGCACGCTTAACTTCGGAGTTCTGACGGGATCCGGTGCATTAGTGCTGGTATGATCGCACCTGTCAAGTGTGGCGCGATCAACTGCTTTGTGGCTTCGCCGAGCCGTCTCGTGCGCGCTTCGGACGACCATAACTTTTCATCTGGGTTGAATCCCGAGGCAAGGGAACTGCCGTTGGAAAGCTCGTCTCGAGCCCGTCGACGTCCCAACCTGGGCGAGCCCGGTTGACGTCGATTTCGACCTCAAAAACCTGATCCGGATCCTGATTTTCCTAGCTTTTGCTGCCAGCCCGACGACCGCTAAGATCGGGGCTGCCCGGGGCAGAATCCGGCGTGGAGGAGCGGACCCACCGACGTCGCCGGCCCGGGTCGCCGACGCGACTTAATAATCAAAAAACCGGCGCGTGTGCGACACTGGAAAGAACAAACCTGATTGACCAAAAAAGGAGGAGGTGCAACACGAGGACTTCCCAGGAGGTCACCCATCCCAGTACTACTCTCGCCCAAGCACGCTTAACTGCGGAGTTCTCACGGGATCCGGTGCATTAGTGCTGGTATGATCGCACCTGTCAAGTGTGGCGCGATCAACTGCTTTGTGCCTTCGCCGAGTCGTCTCGTGCGCGCTTTGGACGGCCATAACTTTTCATCTGGGTTGAATCCCGAGGCGAGGGAGCTGCCGTTGGAAAGCTCGTCTCGAGCCCGTCGACGTCCCAACAAGGGCGACCCCGGTTGACGTCGATTTCGACCTCAAAAACCCGTTCCGGATCCTGATTTTCCGAGCTTTTGCTGCCAGCCCGACGACCGCCAAGATCGGAGCTGCCCGGGGCAGAATCCGGCGTGGAGGAGCGGACCCACCGGCGTCGCCGGCTCGAGTCGCCGACGCGATTTAATAATCAAAAAACCGGCGCGTGTGCGACACCGGAAAGAACAAACCTGATTGACCAAAAAAGGAGGAGGTGCAACACGAGGACTTCCCAGGAGGTCACCCATCCCAGTACTACTCTCGCCCAAGCACGCTTAACTTCGGAGTTCTGACGGGATCCGGTGCATTAGTGCTGGTATGATCGCACCTGTCAAGTGTGGCGCGATCAACTGCTTTGTGGCTTCGCCGAGCCGTCTCGTGCGCGCTTCGGACGACCATAACTTTTCATCTGGGTTGAATCCCGAGGCAAGGGAACTGCCGTTGGAAAGCTCGTCTCGAGCCCGTCGACGTCCCAACCTGGGCGAGCCCGGTTGACGTCGATTTCGACCTCAAAAACCTGTTCCGGATCCTGATTTTCCTAGCTTTTGCTGCCAGCCCGACGACCGCCAAGATCGGGGCTGCCCGGGGCAGAATCCGGCGTGGAGGAGCGGACCCACCGGCGTCGCCGGCCCGGGTCGCCGGCCCGGGTCGCCGACGCGACTTAATAATCAAAAAACCGGCGCGTGTGCGACACTGGAAAGAACAAACCTGATTGACCAAAAAAGGAGGAGGTGCAACACGAGGACTTCCCAGGAGGTCACCCATCCCAGTACTACTCTCGCCCAAGCACGCTTAACTGCGGAGTTCTGACGGGATCCGGTGCATTAGTGCTGGTATGATCGCACCTGTCAAGTGTGGCGCGATCAACTGCTTTGTGGCTTCGCCGAGCCGTCTCGTGCGCGCTTCGGACGGCCATAACTTTTCATCCGGGTTGAATCCCGAGGCGAGGAAGCTGCCGTTGGAAAGCTCGTCTCGAGCCCATCGACGTCCCAACCAGGGCGAGCCCGGTTGACGTTGATTTCGACCTCAAAAACCCGTTCCGGATCCTGATTTTCCGAGCTTTTGTTGCGAGCCCAACGACCGCCACGATCGGAGCTGCCCGGGGCAGAATCTGGCGTGGAGGAGCGAACCCACTGGCGTCGTCGGCTCGGGTCGCCGACGCGATTTAATAATCAAAAAACCGGCGCGTGTGCGACACCGGAAAGAACAAACCTGATTGACCAAAAAAGGAGGAGGTGCAACACGAGGACTTCCCAGGAGGTCACCCATCCCAGTACTACTCTCGCCCAAGCACGCTTAACTTCGGAGTTCTGACGGGATCCGGTGCATTAGTGCTGGTATGATCGCACCTGTCAAGTGTGGCGCGATCAACTGCTTTGTGGCTTCGCCGAGCCGTCTTGTGCGCGCTTCGGACGACCATAACTTTTCATCCGGGTTGAATCCCGAGGCAAGGGAGCTGCCGTTGGAAAGCTCGTCTCGAGCCCGTCGACGTCCCAACCAGGGCGAGCCCGGTTGACGTCGATTTCGACCTCAAAAACCTGTTCCGGATCCTGATTTTCCTAGCTTTTGCTGCCAGCCCGACGACCGCCAAGATCGGAGCTGCCCGGGGCAGAATCCGGCGTGGAGGAGCGGACCCACCGGCGTCACTGGCCCGGGTCGCCGACGCGACTTAATAATCAAAAAACCGGCGCGTGTGCGACACTGGAAAGAACAAACCTGATTGACCAAAAAAGGAGGAGGTGCAACACGAGGACATCCCAGGAGGTCACCCATCCCAGTACTACTCTCGCCCAAGCACGCTTAACTGCGGAATTCTAACGGGATCCGGTGCATTAGTGCTGGTATGATCGCACCTGTCAAGTGTGGCGCGATCAACTGCTTTGTGCCTTCGCCGAGCCGTCTCGTGCGCGCTTCGGAGGGCCATAACTTTTCATCCGGGTTGAATCCCGAGGCGAGGGAGCTGCCGTTGGAAAGCTCGTCTCGAGCCCGTCGACGTCCCAACAAGGGCGAGCCCGGTTGACGTCGATTTCGACCTCAAAAACCCGTTCCGGATCCTGATTTTCCGAGCTTTTGCTGCCAGCCCGACGACCGCCAAGATCGGAGCTGCCCGGGGCAGAATCCGGCGTGGAGGAGCGGACCCACCGGCGTCGCCGGCTCGGGTCGCCGATGCGATTTAATAATCAAAAAACCGGCGCGTGTGCGACACCGGAAAGAACAAACCTGATTGACCAAAAAAGGAGGAGGTGCAACACGAGGACTTCCCAGGAGGTCACCCATCCCAGTACTACTCTCGCCCAAGCACGCTTAACTGCGGAGTTCTGACGGGATCCGGTGCATTAGTGCTGGTATGATCGCACCTGTCAAGTGTGGCGCGATCAACTGCTTTGTGTCTTCGCCGAGCCGTCTCGTGCGCGCTTCGGACGACCGTAACTTTTCATCCGGGTTGAATCCCGAGGCGAGGGAGCTGCCGTTGGAAAGCTCGTCTCGAGCCCGTCGACGTCCCCACCAGGGCGAGCCCGGTTGACGTCGATTTCGACCTCAAAAACCCGTTCCGGATCCTGATTTTCCGAGCTTTTGCTGCCAGCCCGACGACCGCCAAGATCGGAGCTGCCCGGGGCAGAATCCGGCGTGGAGGAGCGGACCCACCGGCGTCGCCGGCTCGAGTCGCCGACGCGATTTAATAATCAAAAAACCGGCGCGTGTGCGACACCGGAAAGAACAAACCTGATTGACCAAAAAAGGAGGAGGTGCAACACGAGGACTTCCCAGGAGGTCACCCATCCCAGTACTACTCTCGCCCAAGCACGCTTAACTTCGGAGTTCTGACGGGATCCGGTGCATTAGTGCTGGTATGATCGCACCTGTCAAGTGTGGCGCGATCAACTGCTTTGTGGCTTCGCCGAGCCGTCTCGTGCGCGCTTCGGACGACCATAACTTTTCATCTGGGTTGAATCCCGAGGCAAGGGAACTGCCGTTGGAAAGCTCGTCTCGAGCCCGTCGACGTCCCAACCTGGGCGAGCCCGGTTGACGTCGATTTCGACCTCAAAAACCTGTTCCGGATCCTGATTTTCCTAGCTTTTGCTGCCAGCCCGACGACCGCCAAGATCGGGGCTGCCCGGGGCAGAATCCGGCGTGGAGGAGCGGACCCACCGGCGTCGCCGGCCCGGGTCGCCGGCCCGGGTCGCCGACGCGACTTAATAATCAAAAAACCGGCGCGTGTGCGACACTGGAAAGAACAAACCTGATTGACCAAAAAAGGAGGAGGTGCAACACGAGGACTTCCCAGGAGGTCACCCATCCCAGTACTACTCTCGCCCAAGCACGCTTAACTGCGGAGTTCTGACGGGATCCGGTGCATTAGTGCTGGTATGATCGCACCTGTCAAGTGTGGCGCGATCAACTGCTTTGTGTCTTCGCCGAGCCGTCTCGTGCGCGCTTCGGACGACCGTAACTTTTCATCCGGGTTGAATCCCGAGGCGAGGGAGCTGCCGTTGGAAAGCTCGTCTCGAGCCCGTCGACGTCCCCACCAGGGCGAGCCCGGTTGACGTCGATTTCGACCTCAAAAACCCGTTCCGGATCCTGATTTTCCGAGCTTTTGCTGCCAGCCCGACGACCGCCAAGATCGGAGCTGCCCGGGGCAGAATCCGGCGTGGAGGAGCGGACCCACCGGCGTCGCCGGCTCGAGTCGCCGACGCGATTTAATAATCAAAAAACCGGCGCGTGTGCGACACCGGAAAGAACAAACCTGATTGACCAAAAAAGGAGGAGGTGCAACACGAGGACTTCCCAGGAGGTCACCCATCCCAGTACTACTCTCGCCCAAGCACGCTTAACTTCGGAGTTCTGACGGGATCCGGTGCATTAGTGCTGGTATGATCGCACCTGTCAAGTGTGGCGCGATCAACTGCTTTGTGGCTTCGCCGAGCCGTCTCGTGCGCGCTTCGGACGACCATAACTTTTCATCTGGGTTGAATCCCGAGGCAAGGGAACTGCCGTTGGAAAGCTCGTCTCGAGCCCGTCGACGTCCCAACCTGGGCGAGCCCGGTTGACGTCGATTTCGACCTCAAAAACCTGATCCGGATCCTGATTTTCCTAGCTTTTGCTGCCAGCCCGACGACCGCTAAGATCGGGGCTGCCCGGGGCAGAATCCGGCGTGGAGGAGCGGACCCACCGACGTCGCCGGCCCGGGTCGCCGACGCGACTTAATAATCAAAAAACCGGCGCGTGTGCGACACTGGAAAGAACAAACCTGATTGACCAAAAAAGGAGGAGGTGCAACACGAGGACTTCCCAGGAGGTCACCCATCCCAGTACTACTCTCGCCCAAGCACGCTTAACTGCGGAGTTCTCACGGGATCCGGTGCATTAGTGCTGGTATGATCGCACCTGTCAAGTGTGGCGCGATCAACTGCTTTGTGCCTTCGCCGAGTCGTCTCGTGCGCGCTTTGGACGGCCATAACTTTTCATCTGGGTTGAATCCCGAGGCGAGGGAGCTGCCGTTGGAAAGCTCGTCTCGAGCCCGTCGACGTCCCAACAAGGGCGACCCCGGTTGACGTCGATTTCGACCTCAAAAACCCGTTCCGGATCCTGATTTTCCGAGCTTTTGCTGCCAGCCCGACGACCGCCAAGATCGGAGCTGCCCGGGGCAGAATCCGGCGTGGAGGAGCGGACCCACCGGCGTCGCCGGCTCGAGTCGCCGACGCGATTTAATAATCAAAAAACCGGCGCGTGTGCGACACCGGAAAGAACAAACCTGATTGACCAAAAAAGGAGGAGGTGCAACACGAGGACTTCCCAGGAGGTCACCCATCCCAGTACTACTCTCGCCCAAGCACGCTTAACTTCGGAGTTCTGACGGGATCCGGTGCATTAGTGCTGGTATGATCGCACCTGTCAAGTGTGGCGCGATCAACTGCTTTGTGGCTTCGCCGAGCCGTCTCGTGCGCGCTTCGGACGACCATAACTTTTCATCTGGGTTGAATCCCGAGGCAAGGGAACTGCCGTTGGAAAGCTCGTCTCGAGCCCGTCGACGTCCCAACCTGGGCGAGCCCGGTTGACGTCGATTTCGACCTCAAAAACCTGTTCCGGATCCTGATTTTCCTAGCTTTTGCTGCCAGCCCGACGACCGCCAAGATCGGGGCTGCCCGGGGCAGAATCCGGCGTGGAGGAGCGGACCCACCGGCGTCGCCGGCCCGGGTCGCCGACGCGACTTAATAATCAAAAAACCGGCGCGTGTGCGACACTGGAAAGAACAAACCTGATTGACCAAAAAAGGAGGAGGTGCAACACGAGGACTTCCCAGGAGGTCACCCATCCCAGTACTACTCTCGCCCAAGCACGCTTAACTGCGGAGTTCTCACGGGATCCGGTGCATTAGTGCTGGTATGATCGCACCTGTCAAGTGTGGCGCGATCAACTGCTTTGTGCCTTCGCCGAGTCGTCTCGTGCGCGCTTTGGACGGCCATAACTTTTCATCCGGGTTGAATCCCGAGGCGAGGGAGCTGCCGTTGGAAAGCTCGTCTCGAGCCCGTCGACGTCCCAACAAGGGCGACCCCGGTTGACGTCGATTTCGACCTCAAAAACCCGTTCCGGATCCTGATTTTCCGAGCTTTTGCTGCCAGCCCGACGACCGCCAAGATCGGAGCTGCCCAGGGCAGAATCCGGCGTGGAGGAGCGGACCCACCGGCGTCGCCGGCTCGAGTCGCCGACGCGATTTAATAATCAAAAAACCGGCGCGTGTGCGACACCGGAAAGAACAAACCTGATTGACCAAAAAAGGAGGAGGTGCAACACGAGGACTTCCTAGGAGGTCACCCATCCCAATACTACTCTCGCCCAAGCACGCTTAACTGCGGAGTTCTGACGGGATCCGGTGCATTAGTGCTGGTATGATCGCACCTGTCAAGTTTGGCGCGATCAACTGCTTTGTGGCTTCGCCGAGCCGTCTAGTGCGCGCTTCGGACGACCATAACTTTTCATCCGGGTTGAATCCCGAGGCGAGGGAGCTGCCGTTGGAAAGCTCGTCTCCAGCCCGTCGACGTCCCAACCAGGGCGAGCCCGGTTGACGTCGATTTCGACCTCAAAAATCCGTTCCGGATCCTGATTTTCCGAGCTTTTGCTGCCAGCCCGACGACCGCCAAGATCGGAGCTGCCCGCGGCAGAATCCGGCGTGGAGGAGCGGACCCACCGGCGTCGCCGGCTCGAGTTGCCGACGCGATTTAATAATCAAAAAACCGGCGCGTGTGCGACACCGGAAAGAACAAACCTGATTGACCAAAAAAGGAGGAGGTGCAACACGAGGACTTCCCAGGAGGTCACCCATCCCAGTACTACTCTCGCCCAAGCACGCTTAACTGCGGAGTTCTGACGGGATCCGGTGCATTAGTGCTGGTATGATCGCACCTGTCAAGTTTGGCGCGATCAACTGCTTTGTGGCTTCGCCGAGCCGTCTAGTGCGCGCTTCGGACGACCATAACTTTTACTCCGGGTTGAATCCCGAGGCGAGGGAGCTGCCGTTGGAAAGCTCGTCTCCAGCCCGTCGACGTCCCAACCAGGGCGAGCCCGGTTGACGTCGATTTCGACCTCAAAAATCCGTTCCGGATCCTGATTTTCCGAGCTTTTGCTGCCTGCCCGACGACCGCCAAGATCGGAGCTGCCCGGGGCAGAATCCGGCGTGGAGGAGCGGACCCACCGGCGTCGCCGGCTCGAGTTGCCGACGCGATTTAATAATCAAAAAACCGGCGCGTGTGCGACACCGGAAAGAACAAACCTGATTGACCAAAAAAGGAGGAGGTGCAACACGAGGACTTCCCAGGAGGTCACCCATCCCAGTACTACTCTCGCCCAAGCACGCTTAACTTCGGAGTTCTGACGGGATCCGGTGCATTAGTGCTGGTATGATCGCACCTGTCAAGTGTGGCGCGATCAACTGCTTTGTGGCTTCGCCGAGCCGTCTCGTGCGCGCTTCGGACGACCATAACTTTTCATCTGGGTTGAATCCCGAGGCAAGGGAACTGCCGTTGGAAAGCTCGTCTCGAGCCCGTCGACGTCCCAACCTGGGCGAGCCCGGTTGACGTCGATTTCGACCTCAAAAACCTGTTCCGGATCCTGATTTTCCTAGCTTTTACTGCCAGCCCGACGACCGCCAAGATCGGAGCTGCCCGGGGCAGAATCCGGCGTGGAGGAGCGGACCCACCGGCGTCGCCGGCCCGGGTCGCCGACGCGACTTAATAATCAAAAAACCGGCGCGTGTGCGACACTGGAAAGAACAAACCTGATTGACCAAAAAAGGAGGAGGTGCAACACGAGGACTTCCCAGGAGGTCACCCATCCCAGTACTACTCTCGCCCAAGCACGCTTAACTGCGGAGTTCTAACGGGATCCGGTGCATTAGTGCTGGTATGATCGCACCTGTCAAGTGTGGCGCGATCAACTGCTTTGTGCCTTCGCCGAGTCGTCTCGTGCGCGCTTTGGACGGCCATAACTTTTCATCCGGGTCGAATCCCGAGGCGAGGGAGCTGCCGTTGGAAAGCTCGTCTCGAGCCCGTCGACGTCCCAACAAGGGCGAGCCCGGTTGACGTCGATTTCGACCTCAAAAACCCGTTCCGGATCCTGATTTTCCGAGCTTTTGCTGCCAGCCCGACGACCGCCAAATCGGAGCTGCCCGGGGCAGGATCCGGCGTGGAGGAGCGGACCCACCGGCGTCGCCGGCTCGGGTCGCCGACGCGATTTAATAATCAAAAAACCGGCGCGTGTGCGACACCGGAAAGAACAAACCTGATTGACCAAAAAAGGAGGAGGTGCAACACGAGGACTTCCCAGGAGGTCACCCATCCCAGTACTACTCTCGCCCAAGCACGCTTAACTGCGGAGTTCTGACGGGATCCGGTGCATTAGTGCTGGTATGATCGCACCTGTCAAGTGTGGCGCGATTAACTGCTTTGTGTCTTCGACGAGCCGTCTCGTGCGCGCTTCGGACGACCGTAACTTTTCATCCGGGTTGAATCCCGAGGCGAGGGAGCTGTCGTTGGAAAGCTCGTCTCGAGCACGTCGACGTCCCCACCAGGGCGAGCCCGGTTGACGTCGATTTCGACCTCAAAAACCCGTTCCAGATCCTGATTTTCCGAGCTTTTGCTGCCAGCCCGACGACCGCCAAAATCGGAGCTGCCCGGGGCAGAATCCGGCGTGGAGGAGCGGACCCACCGGCGTCGCCGGCTCGAGTCGCCGACGCGATTTAATAATCAAAAAACCGGCGTGTGTGCGACACCGGAAAGAACAAACCTGATTGACCAAAAAAGGAGGAGGTGCAACACGAGGACTTCCCAGGAGGTCACCCATCCCAGTACTACTCTCGCCCAAGCACGCTTAACTTCGGAGTTCTGACGGGATCCGGTGCATTAGTGCTGGTATGATCGCACCTGTCAAGTGTGGCGCGATCAACTGCTTTGTGGCTTCGCCGAGCCGTCTCGTGCGCGCTTCGGACGACCATAACTTTGCATCTGGGTTGAATCCCGAGGCAAGGGAACTGCCGTTGGAAAGCTCGTCTCGAGCCCGTCGACGTCCAAACCTGGGCGAGCCCGGTTGACGTCGATTTCGACCTCAAAAACCTGTTCCGGATCCTGATTTTCCTAGCTTTTGCTGCCAGCCCGACGACCGCCATGATCGGAGCTGCCCGGGGCAGAATCCGGCGTGGAGGAGCGGACCCACCGGCGTCGCCGGCCCGGGTCGCCGACGCGACTTAATAATCAAAAAACCGGCGCGTGTGCGACACTGGAAAGAACAAACCTGATTGACCAAAAAAGGAGGAGGTGCAACACGAGGACTTCCCAGGAGGTCACCCATCCCAGTACTACTCTCGCCCAAGCACGCTTAACTGCGGAGTTCTAACGGGATCCGGTGCATTAGTGCTGGTATGATCGCACCTGTCAAGTGTGGCGCGATCAACTGCTTTGTGCCTTCGCCGAGTCGTCTCGTGCGCGCTTTGGACGGCCATAACTTTTCATCCGGGTTGAATCCCGAGGCGAGGGAGCTGCCGTTGGAAAGCTCGTCTCGAGCCCGTCGACGTCCCAATAAGGGAGAGCCCTGTTGACGTCGATTTTGACCTCAAAAACCCGTTCCGGATCCTGATTTTCCGAGCTTTTGTTGCCAGCCCGACGACCGCCAAGATCGGAGCTGCCCGGGGCAGAATCCGGCGTGGAGGAGCGGACCCACCGGCGTCGCCGGCTCGGGTCGCCGACGCGATTTAATAATCAAAAAACCGGCGCGTGTGCGACACCGGAAAGAACAAACCTGATTGACCAAAAAAGGAGGAGGTGCAACACGAGGACTTCCCAGGAGGTCACCCATCCCAGTACTACTCTCCCCCAAGCACGCTTAACTGCGGAGTTCTGACGGGATCCGGTGCATTAGTGCTGGTATGATCGCACCTGTCAAGTTTGGCGCGATCAACTGCTTTGTGGCTTCGCCGAGCCGTCTAGTGCGCGCTTCGGACGACCATAACTTTTCATCCGGGTTGAATCCCGAGGCGAGGGAGCTGCCGTTGGAAAGCTCGTCTCGAGCCCGTCGACGTCCCAACCAGGGCGAGCCCGGTTGACGTCGATTTCGACCTCAAAAACCCGTTCCGGATCCTGATTTTCCGAGCTTTTGCTGCCAGCCCGACGACCGCCAAGATCGGAGCTGCCCGGGGCAGAATCCGGCGTGGAGGAGCGGACCCACCGGCGTCGCCGGCTCGAGTTGCCGACGCGATTTAATAATCAAAAACCCGGCGCGTGTGCGACACCGGAAAGAACAAACCTGATTGACCAAAAAAGGAGGAGGTGCAACACGAGGACTTCCCAGGAGGTCACCCATCCCAGTACTACTCTCGCCCAAGCACGCTTAACTTCGGAGTTCTGACGGGATCCGGTGCATTAGTGCTTGTATGATCGCACCTGTCAAGTGTGGCGCGATCAACTGCTTTGTGGCTTCGCCGAGCCGTCTCGTGCGCGCTTCGGACGACCATAACTTTTCATCTGGGTTGAATCCCGAGGCAAGGGAACTGCCGTTGGAAAGCTCGTCTCGAGCCCGTCGACGTCCCAACCTGGGCGAGCCCGGTTGACGTCGATTTCGACCTCAAAAACCTGTTCCGGATCCTGATTTTCCTAGCTTTTGCTGCCAGCCCGACGACCGCCAAGATCGGAGCTGCCCGGGGCAGAATCCGGCGTGGAGGAGCGGACCCACCGGCGTCGCCGGCCCGGGTCGCCGACGCGACTTAATAATCAAAAAACCGGCGCGTGTGCGACACTGGAAAGAACAAACCTGATTGACCAAAAAAGGAGGAGGTGCAACACGAGGACTTCCCAGGAGGTCACCCATCCCAGTACTACTCTCCCCCAAGCACGCTTAACTGCGGAGTTCTGACGGGATCCGGTGCATTAGTGCTGGTATGATCGCACCTGTCAAGTTTGGCGCGATCAACTGCTTTGTGGCTTCGCCGAGCCGTCTAGTGCGCGCTTCGGACGACCATAACTTTTCATCCGGGTTGAATCCCGAGGCGAGGGAGCTGCCGTTGGAAAGCTCGTCTCGAGCCCGTCGACGTCCCAACCAGGGCGAGCCCGGTTGACGTCGATTTCGACCTCAAAAACCCGTTCCGGATCCTGATTTTCCGAGCTTTTGCTGCCAGCCCGACGACCGCCAAGATCGGAGCTGCCCGGGGCAGAATCCGGCGTGGAGGAGCGGACCCACCGGCGTCGCCGGCTCGAGTTGCCGACGCGATTTAATAATCAAAAACCCGGCGCGTGTGCGACACCGGAAAGAACAAACCTGATTGACCAAAAAAGGAGGAGGTGCAACACGAGGACTTCCCAGGAGGTCACCCATCCCAGTACTACTCTCGCCCAAGCACGCTTAACTTCGGAGTTCTGACGGGATCCGGTGCATTAGTGCTTGTATGATCGCACCTGTCAAGTGTGGCGCGATCAACTGCTTTGTGGCTTCGCCGAGCCGTCTCGTGCGCGCTTCGGACGACCATAACTTTTCATCTGGGTTGAATCCCGAGGCAAGGGAACTGCCGTTGGAAAGCTCGTCTCGAGCCCGTCGACGTCCCAACCTGGGCGAGCCCGGTTGACGTCGATTTCGACCTCAAAAACCTGTTCCGGATCCTGATTTTCCTAGCTTTTGCTGCCAGCCCGACGACCGCCAAGATCGGAGCTGCCCGGGGCAGAATCCGGCGTGGAGGAGCGGACCCACCGGCGTCGCCGGCCCGGGTCGCCGACGCGACTTAATAATCAAAAAACCGGCGCGTGTGCGACACTGGAAAGAACAAACCTGATTGACCAAAAAAGGAGGAGGTGCAACACGAGGACTTCCCAGGAGGTCACCCATCCCAGTACTACTCTCGCCCAAGCACGCTTAACTGCGGAGTTCTAACGGGATCCGGTGCATTAGTGCTGGTATGATCGCACCTGTCAAGTGTGGCGCGATCAACTGCTTTGTGCCTTCGCCGAGTCGTCTCGTGCGCGCTTTGGACGGCCATAACTTTTCATCCGGGTTGAATCCCGAGGCGAGGGAGCTGCCGTTGGAAAGCTCGTCTCGAGCCCGTCGACGTCCCAACAAGGGCGAGCCCGGTTGACGTCGATTTTGACCTCAAAAACCCGTTCCGGATCCTGATTTTCCGAGCTTTTGCTGCCAGCCCGACGACCGCCAAGATCGGAGCTGCCCGGGGCAGAATCCGGCGTGGAGGAGCGGACCCACCGGCGTCGCCGGCTCGGGTCGCCGACGCGATTTAATAATCAAAAACCCGGCGCGTGTGCGACACCGGAAAGAACAAACCTGATTGACCAAAAAAGGAGGAGGTGCAACACGAGGACTTCCCAGGAGGTCACCCATCCCAGTACTACTCTCGCCCAAGCACGCTTAACTTCGGAGTTCTGACGGGATCCGGTGCATTAGTGCTTGTATGATCGCACCTGTCAAGTGTGGCGCGATCAACTGCTTTGTGGCTTCGCCGAGCCGTCTCGTGCGCGCTTCGGACGACCATAACTTTTCATCTGGGTTGAATCCCGAGGCAAGGGAACTGCCGTTGGAAAGCTCGTCTCGAGCCCGTCGACGTCCCAACCTGGGCGAGCCCGGTTGACGTCGATTTCGACCTCAAAAACCTGTTCCGGATCCTGATTTTCCTAGCTTTTGCTGCCAGCCCGACGACCGCCAAGATCGGAGCTGCCCGGGGCAGAATCCGGCGTGGAGGAGCGGACCCACCGGCGTCGCCGGCCCGGGTCGCCGACGCGACTTAATAATCAAAAAACCGGCGCGTGTGCGACACTGGAAAGAACAAACCTGATTGACCAAAAAAGGAGGAGGTGCAACACGAGGACTTCCCAGGAGGTCACCCATCCCAGTACTACTCTCCCCCAAGCACGCTTAACTGCGGAGTTCTGACGGGATCCGGTGCATTAGTGCTGGTATGATCGCACCTGTCAAGTTTGGCGCGATCAACTGCTTTGTGGCTTCGCCGAGCCGTCTAGTGCGCGCTTCGGACGACCATAACTTTTCATCCGGGTTGAATCCCGAGGCGAGGGAGCTGCCGTTGGAAAGCTCGTCTCGAGCCCGTCGACGTCCCAACCAGGGCGAGCCCGGTTGACGTCGATTTCGACCTCAAAAACCCGTTCCGGATCCTGATTTTCCGAGCTTTTGCTGCCAGCCCGACGACCGCCAAGATCGGAGCTGCCCGGGGCAGAATCCGGCGTGGAGGAGCGGACCCACCGGCGTCGCCGGCTCGAGTTGCCGACGCGATTTAATAATCAAAAACCCGGCGCGTGTGCGACACCGGAAAGAACAAACCTGATTGACCAAAAAAGGAGGAGGTGCAACACGAGGACTTCCCAGGAGGTCACCCATCCCAGTACTACTCTCGCCCAAGCACGCTTAACTTCGGAGTTCTGACGGGATCCGGTGCATTAGTGCTTGTATGATCGCACCTGTCAAGTGTGGCGCGATCAACTGCTTTGTGGCTTCGCCGAGCCGTCTCGTGCGCGCTTCGGACGACCATAACTTTTCATCTGGGTTGAATCCCGAGGCAAGGGAACTGCCGTTGGAAAGCTCGTCTCGAGCCCGTCGACGTCCCAACCTGGGCGAGCCCGGTTGACGTCGATTTCGACCTCAAAAACCTGTTCCGGATCCTGATTTTCCTAGCTTTTGCTGCCAGCCCGACGACCGCCAAGATCGGAGCTGCCCGGGGCAGAATCCGGCGTGGAGGAGCGGACCCACCGGCGTCGCCGGCCCGGGTCGCCGACGCGACTTAATAATCAAAAAACCGGCGCGTGTGCGACACTGGAAAGAACAAACCTGATTGACCAAAAAAGGAGGAGGTGCAACACGAGGACTTCCCAGGAGGTCACCCATCCCAGTACTACTCTCGCCCAAGCACGCTTAACTGCGGAGTTCTAACGGGATCCGGTGCATTAGTGCTGGTATGATCGCACCTGTCAAGTGTGGCGCGATCAACTGCTTTGTGCCTTCGCCGAGTCGTCTCGTGCGCGCTTTGGACGGCCATAACTTTTCATCCGGGTTGAATCCCGAGGCGAGGGAGCTGCCGTTGGAAAGCTCGTCTCGAGCCCGTCGACGTCCCAACAAGGGCGAGCCCGGTTGACGTCGATTTTGACCTCAAAAACCCGTTCCGGATCCTGATTTTCCGAGCTTTTGCTGCCAGCCCGACGACCGCCAAGATCGGAGCTGCCCGGGGCAGAATCCGGCGTGGAGGAGCGGACCCACCGGCGTCGCCGGCTCGGGTCGCCGACGCGATTTAATAATCAAAAAACCGGCGCGTGTGCGACACCGGAAAGAACAAACCTGATTGACCAAAAAAGGAGGAGGTGCAACACGAGGACTTCCCAGGAGGTCACCCATCCCAGTACTACTCTCGCCCAAGCACGCTTAACTGCGGAGTTCTGACGGGATCCGGTGCATTAGTGCTGGTATGATCGCACCTGTCAAGTGTGGCGCGATCAACTGCTTTGTGTCTTCGCCGAGCCGTCTCGTGCGCGCTTCGGACGACCGTAACTTTTCATCCGGGTTGAATCCCGAGGCGAGGGAGCTGTCGTTGGAAAGCTCGTCTCGAGCCCGTCGACGTCCCCACCAGGGCGAGCCCGGTTGACGTCGATTTCGACCTCAAAAACCCGTTCCGGATCCTGATTTTCCGAGCTTTTGCTGCCAGCCCGACGACCGCCAAGATCGGAGCTGCCCGGGGCAGAATCCGGCGTGGAGGAGCGGACCCACCGGCGTCGCCGGCTCGAGTCGCCGACGCGATTTAATAATCAAAAAACCGGCGCGTGTGCGACACCGGAAAGAACAAACCTGATTGACCAAAAAAGGAGGAGGTGCAACACGAGGACTTCCCAGGAGGTCACCCATCCCAGTACTACTCTCGCCCAAGCACGCTTAACTGCGGAGTTCTGACGGGATCCGGTGCATTAGTGCTGGTATGATCGCACCTGTCAAGTGTGGCGCGATCAACTGCTTTGTGGCTTTGCCGAGCCGTCTCGTGCGCGCTTCGGACGACCATAACTTTTCATCCGGGTTGAATCCCGAGGCGAGGGAGCTGCCGTTGGAAAGCTCGTCTCGAGCCCGTCGACGTCCCAACCTGGGCGAGCCCGGTTGACGTCGATTTCGACCTCAAAAACCTGTTCCGGATCCTGATTTTCCTAGCTTTTGCTGCCAGCCCGACGACCGCCAAGATCGGAGCTGCCCGGGGCAGAATCCGGCGTGGAGGAGCGGACCCACCGGCGTCGCCGGCCCGGGTCGCCGACGCGACTTAATATTCAAAAAACCGGCGCGTGTGCGACACTGGAAAGAACAAACCTGATTGACCAAAAAAGGAGGAGGTGCAACACGAGGACTTCCCAGGAGGTCACCCATCCCAGTACTACTCTCGCCCAAGCACGCTTAACTGCGGAGTTCTAACGGGATCCGGTGCATTAGTGCTGGTATGATCGCACCTGTCAAGTGTGGCGCGATCAACTGCTTTGTGCCTTCGCCGAGTCGTCTAGGTCGCGCTTTGGACGGCCATAACTTTTCATCCGGGTTGAATCCCGAGGCGAGGGAGCTGCCGTTGGAAAGCTCGTCTCGAGCCCGTCGACGTCCCAACAAGGGCGAGCCCGGTTGACGTCGATTTTGACCTCAAAAACCCGTTCCGGATCCTGATTTTCCGAGCTTTTGCTGCCAGCCCGACGACCGCCAAGATCGGAGCTGCCCGGGGCAGAATCCGGCGTGGAGGAGCGGACCCACCGGCTTCGCCGGCTCGGGTCGCCGACGCGATTTAATAATCAAAAAACCGGCGCGTGTGCGACACCGGAAAGAACAAACCTGATTGACCAAAAAAGGAGGAGGTGCAACACGAGGACTTCCCAGGAGGTCACCCATCCCAGTACTACTCTCGCCCAAGCACGCTTAACTGCGGAGTTCTGACGGGATCCGGTGCATTAGTGCTGGTATGATCGCACCTGTCAAGTGTGGCGCGATCAACTGCTTTGTGTCTTCGCCGAGCCGTCTCGTGCGCGCTTCGGACGACCGTAACTTTTCATCCGGGTTGAATCCCGAGGCGAGGGAGCTGTCGTTGGAAAGCTCGTCTCGAGCCCGTCGACGTCCCCACCAGGGCGAGCCCGGTTGACGTCGATTTCGACCTCAAAAACCCGTTCCGGATCCTGATTTTCCGAGCTTTTGCTGCCAGCCCGACGACCGCCAAGATCGGAGCTGCCCGGGGCAGAATCCGGCGTGGAGGAGCGGACCCACCGGCGTCGCCGGCTCGAGTCGCCGACGCGATTTAATAATCAAAAAACCGGCGCGTGTGCGACACCGGAAAGAACAAACCTGATTGACCAAAAAAGGAGGAGGTGCAACACGAGGACTTCCCAGGAGGTCACCCATCCCAGTACTACTCTCGCCCAAGCACGCTTAACTGCGGAGTTCTGACGGGATCCGGTGCATTAGTGCTGGTATGATCGCACCTGTCAAGTGTGGCGCGATCAACTGCTTTGTGCCTTCGCCGAGCCGTCTCGTGCGCGCTTCGGACGACCATAACTTTTCATCCGGGTTGAATCCCGAGGCGAGGGAGCTGCCGTTGGAAAGCTCGTCTCGAGCCCCTCGACGTCCCAACCTGGGCGAGCCCGGTTGACGTCGATTTCGACCTCAAAAACCTGTTCCGGATCCTGATTTTCCTAGCTTTTGCTGCCAGCCCGACGACCGCCAAGATCGGAGCTGCCCGGGGCAGAATCCGGCGTGGAGGAGCGGACCCACCGGCGTCGCCGGCCCGGGTCGCCGACGCGACTTAATAATCAAAAAACCGGCGCGTGTGCGACACTGGAAAGAACAAACCTGATTGACCAAAAAAGGAGGAGGTGCAACACGAGGACTTCCCAGGAGGTCACCCATCCCAGTACTACTCTCGCCCAAGCACGCTTAACTGCGGAGTTCTAACGGGATCCGGTGCATTAGTGCTGGTATGATCGCACCTGTCAAGTGTGGCGCGATCAACTGCTTTGTGCCTTCGCCGAGTCGTCTAGTGCGCGCTTTGGACGGCCATAACTTTTCATCCGGGTTGAATCCCGAGGCGAGGGAGCTGCCGTTGGAAAGCTCGTCTCGAGCCCGTCGACGTCCCAACAAGGGCGAGCCCGGTTGACGTCGATTTCGACCTCAAAAACCCGTTCATGATCCTGATTTTCCGAGCTTTTGCTGCCAGCCCGACGACTGCCAAGATCGGAGCTGCCCGGGGCAGAATCCGGCGTGGAGGAGCGGACCCACCGGCGTCGCCGGCTCGGGTCGCCGACGCGATTTAATAATCAAAAAACCGGCGCGTGTGCGACACCAGAAAGAACAAACCTGATTGACCAAAAAAGGAGGAGGTGCAACACGAGGACATCCCAGGAGGTCACCCATCCCAGTACTACGCTCGCCCAAGCACGCTTAACTGCGGAGTTCTGACGGGATCCGGTGCATTAGTGCTGGTATGATCGCACCTGTCAAGTGTGGCGCGATCAACTGCTTTGGGTCTTCGCCGAGCCGTCTCGTGCGCGCTTCGGACGACCGTAACTTTTCATCCGGGTTGAATCCCGAGGCGAGGGAGCTGTCGTTGGAAAGCTCGTCTCGAGCCCGTCGACGTCCCCACCAGGGCGAGCCCGGTTGACGTCGATTTCGACCTCAAAAACCCGTTCCGGATCCTGATTTTCCGAGCTTTTGCTGCCAGCCCGACGACCGCCAAGATCGGAGCTGCCCGGGGCAGAATCCGGCGTGGAGGAGCGGACCCACCGGCGTCGCCGGCTCGAGTCGCCGACGCGATTTAATAATCAAAAAACCGGCGCGTGTGCGACACCGGAAAGAACAAACCCGATTGACCAAAAAAGGAGGAGGTGCAACACGAGGACTTCCCAGGAGGTCACCCATCCCAGTACTACTCTCGCCCAAGCATGCTTAACTTCGGAGTTCTGACGGGATCCGGTGCATTAGTGGTGGTATGATCGCAGCTGTCAAGTGTGGCGCGATCAACTGCTTTGTGGCTTCGCCGAGCCGTCTCGTGCGCGCTTCGGACGACCATAACTTTTCATCTGGGTTGAATCCCGAGGCAAGGGAACTGCCGTTGGAAAGCTCGTCTCGAGCCCGTCGACGTCCCAACCTGGGCGAGCCCGGTTGACGTCGATTTCGACCTCAAAAACCTGTTCCGGATCCTGATTTTCCTAGCTTTTGCTGCCAGCCCGACGACCGCCAAGATCGGAGCTGCCCGGGGCAGAATCCGGCGTGGAGGAGCGGACCCACCGGCGTGGCCGGCCCGGGTCGCCGACGCGACTTAATAATCAAAAAACCGGCGCGTGTGCGACACTGGAAAGAACAAACCTGATTGACCAAAAAAGGAGGAGGTGCAACACGAGGACTTCCCAGGAGGTCACCCATCCCAGTACTACTCTCGCCCAAGCACGCTTAACTGCGGAGTTCTAACGGGATCCGGTGCATTAGTGCTGGTATGATCGCACCTGTCAAGTGTGGCGCGATCAACTGCTTTGTGCCTTCGCCGAGTCGTCTAGTGCGCGCTTTGGACGGCCATAACTTTTCATCCGGGTTGAATCCCGAGGCGAGGGAGCTGCCGTTGGAAAGCTCGTCTCGAGCCCGTCGACGTCCCAACAAGGGCGAGCCCGGTTGACGTCGATTTCGACCTCAAAAACCCGTTCATGATCCTGATTTTCCGAGCTTTTGCTGCCAGCCCGACGACTGCCAAGATCGGAGCTGCCCGGGGCAGAATCCGGCGTGGAGGAGCGGACCCACCGGCGTCGCCGGCTCGGGTCGCCGACGCGATTTAATAATCAAAAAACCGGCGCGTGTGCGACACCAGAAAGAACAAACCTGATTGACCAAAAAAGGAGGAGGTGCAACACGAGGACATCCCAGGAGGTCACCCATCCCAGTACTACGCTCGCCCAAGCACGCTTAACTGCGGAGTTCTGACGGGATCCGGTGCATTAGTGCTGGTATGATCGCACCTGTCAAGTGTGGCGCGATCAACTGCTTTGGGTCTTCGCCGAGCCGTCTCGTGCGCGCTTCGGACGACCGTAACTTTTCATCCGGGTTGAATCCCGAGGCGAGGGAGCTGTCGTTGGAAAGCTCGTCTCGAGCCCGTCGACGTCCCCACCAGGGCGAGCCCGGTTGACGTCGATTTCGACCTCAAAAACCCGTTCCGGATCCTGATTTTCCGAGCTTTTGCTGCCAGCCCGACGACCGCCAAGATCGGAGCTGCCCGGGGCAGAATCCGGCGTGGAGGAGCGGACCCACCGGCGTCGCCGGCTCGAGTCGCCGACGCGATTTAATAATCAAAAAACCGGCGCGTGTGCGACACCGGAAAGAACAAACCCGATTGACCAAAAAAGGAGGAGGTGCAACACGAGGACTTCCCAGGAGGTCACCCATCCCAGTACTACTCTCGCCCAAGCATGCTTAACTTCGGAGTTCTGACGGGATCCGGTGCATTAGTGGTGGTATGATCGCAGCTGTCAAGTGTGGCGCGATCAACTGCTTTGTGGCTTCGCCGAGCCGTCTCGTGCGCGCTTCGGACGACCATAACTTTTCATCTGGGTTGAATCCCGAGGCAAGGGAACTGCCGTTGGAAAGCTCGTCTCGAGCCCGTCGACGTCCCAACCTGGGCGAGCCCGGTTGACGTCGATTTCGACCTCAAAAACCTGTTCCGGATCCTGATTTTCCTAGCTTTTGCTGCCAGCCCGACGACCGCCAAGATCGGAGCTGCCCGGGGCAGAATCCGGCGTGGAGGAGCGGACCCACCGGCGTGGCCGGCCCGGGTCGCCGACGCGACTTAATAATCAAAAAACCGGCGCGTGTGCGACACTGGAAAGAACAAACCTGATTGACCAAAAAAGGAGGAGGTGCAACACGAGGACTTCCCAGGAGGTCACCCATCCCAGTACTACTCTCGCCCAAGCACGCTTAACTGCGGAGTTCTAACGGGATCCGGTGCATTAGTGCTGGTATGATCGCACCTGTCAAGTGTGGCGCGATCAACTGCTTTGTGCCTTCGCCGAGTCGTCTCGTGCGCGCTTTGGACGGCCATAACTTTTCATCCGGGTTGAATCCCGAGGCGAGGGAGCTGCCGTTGGAAAGCTCGTCTCGAGCCCGTCGACGTCCCAACAAGGGCGAGCCCGGTTGACGTCGATTTTGACCTCAAAAACCCGTTCCGGATCCTGATTTTCCGAGCTTTTGCTGCAAGCCCGACGACCGCCAAGATCGGAGCTGCCCGGGGCAGAATCCGGCGTGGAGGAGCGGACCCACCGGCATCGCCGGCTCGGGTCGCCGACGCGATTTAATAATCAAAAAACCGGCGCGTGTGCGACATCGGAAAGAACAAACCTGATTGACCAAAAAAGGAGGAGGTGCAACACGAGGACTTCCCAGGAGGTCACCCATCCCAGTACTACTCTCGCCCAAGCACGCTTAACTGCGGAGTTCTCACGGGATCCGGTGCATTAGTGCTGGTATGATCGCACCTGTCAAGTGTGGCGCGATCAACTGCTTTGTGTCTTCGCCGAGCCGTCTCGTGCGCGCTTCGGACGACCGTAACTTTTCATCCGGGTTGAATCCCGAGGCGAGGGAGCTGTCGTTGGAAAGCTCGTCTCGAGCCCGTCGACGTCCCCACCAGGGCGAGCCCGGTTGACGTCGATTTCGACCTCAAAAACCCGTTCCGGATCCTGATTTTCTGAGCTTTTGCTGCCAGCCCGACGACCGCCAAGATCGGAGCTGCCCGGGGCAGAATCCGGCGTGGAGGAGCGGACCCACCGGCGTCGCCGGCTCGAGTCGCCGACGCGATTTAAGAATCAAAAAACCGGCGCGTGTGCGACACCGGAAAGAACAAACCTGATTGACCAAAAAAGGAGGAGGTGCAACACGAGGACTTCCCAGGAGGTCACCCATCCCAGTACTACTCTCGCCCAAGCACGCTTAACTGCGGAGTTCTAACGGGATCCGGTGCATTAGTGCTGGTATGATCGCACCTGTCAAGTGTGGCGCGATCAACTGCTTTGTGGCTTCGCCGAGCCGTCTCGTGCGCGCTTCGGATGACCATAACTTTTCATCCGGGTTGAATCCCGAGGCGAGGGAGCTGCCGTTGGAAAGCTCGTCTCGAGCCCGTCGACGTCCCAACCTGGGCGAGCCCGGTTGACGTCGATTTCGACCTCAAAAACCTGTTCCGGATCCTGATTTTCCTAGCTTTTGCTGCCAGCCCGACGACCGCCAAGATCGGAGCTGCCCGGGGCAGAATCCGGCGTGGAGGAGCGGACCCACCGGCGTCGCCGGCCCGGGTCGCCGACGCGACTTAATAATCAAAAAACCGGCGCGTGTGCGACACTGGAAAGAACAAACCTGATTGACCAAAAAAGGAGGAGGTGCAACACGAGGACTTCCCAGGAGGTCACCCATCCCAGTACTACTCTCGCCCAAGCACGCTTAACTGCGGAGTTCTAACGGGATCCGGTGCATTAGTGCTGGTATGATCGCACCTGTCAAGTGTGGCGCGATCAACTGCTTTGTGCCTTCGCCGAGTCGTCTAGTGCGCGCTTTGGACGGCCATAACTTTTCATCCGGGTTGAATCCCGAGGCGAGGGAGCTGCCGTTGGAAAGCTCGTCTCGAGCCCGTCGACGTCCCAACAAGGGCGAGCCCGGTTGACGTCGATTTCGACCTCAAAAACCTGTTCCGGATCCTGATTTTCCTAGCTTTTGCTGCCAGCCCGACGACCGCCAAGATCGGAGCTGCCCGGGGCAGAATCCGGCGTGGAGGAGCGGACCCACCGGCGTCGCCGGCTCGGGTCGCCGACGCGATTTAATAATCAAAAAACCGGCGCGTGTGCGACACCAGAAAGAACAAACCTGATTGACCAAAAAAGGAGGAGGTGCAACACGAGGACTTCCCAGGAGGTCACCCATCCCAGTACTACTCTCGCCCAAGCACGCTTAACTGCGGAGTTCTGACGGGATCCGGTGCATTAGTGCTGGTATGATCGCACCTGTCAAGTGTGGCGAGATCAACTGCTTTGTGTCTTCGCCGAGCCGTCTCGTGCGCGCTTCGGACGACCGTAACTTTTCATCCGGGTTGAATCCCGAGGCGAGGGAGCTGTCGTTGGAAAGCTCGTCTCGAGCCCGTCGACGTCCCCACCAGGGCGAGCCCGGTTGACGTCGATTTCGACCTCAAAAACCCGTTCCGGATCCTGATTTTCCGAGCTTTTGCTGCCAGCCCGACGACCGCCAAGATCGGAGCTGCCCGGGGCAGAATCCGGCGTGGAGGAGCGGACCCACCGGCGTCGCCGGCTCGAGTCGCCGACGCGATTTAATAATCAAAAAACCGGCGCGTGTGCGACACCGGAAAGAACAAACCTGATTGACCAAAAAAGGAGGAGGTGCAACACGAGGACTTCCCAGGAGGTCACCCATCCCAGTACTACTCTCGCCCAAGCACGCTTAACTGCGGAGTTCTGACGGGATCCGGTGCATTAGTGCTGGTATGATCGCACCTGTCAAGTGTGGCGCGATCAACTGCTTTGTGGCTTCGCCGAGCCGTCTCGTGCGCGCTTCGGACGACCATAACTTTTCATCCGGGTTGAATCCCGAGGCGAGGGAGCTGCCGTTGGAAAGCTCGTCTCGAGCCCGTCGACGTCCCAACCTGGGCGAGCCCGGTTGACGTCGATTTCGACCTCAAAAACCTGTTCCGGATCCTGATTTTCCTAGCTTTTGCTGCCAGCCCGACGACCGCCAAGATCGGAGCTGCCCGGGGCAGAATCCGGCGTGGAGGAGCGGACCCACCGGCGTCGCCGGCCCGGGTCGCCGACGCGACTTAATAATCAAAAAACCGGCGCGTGTGCGACACTGGAAAGAACAAACCTGATTGACCAAAAAAGGAGGAGGTGCAACACGAGGACTTCCCAGGAGGTCACCCATCCCAGTACTACTCTCGCCCAAGCACGCTTAACTGCGGAGTTCTAACGGGATCCGGTGCATTAGTGCTGGTATGATCGCACCTGTCAAGTGTGGCGCGATCAACTGCTTTGTGCCTTCGCCGAGTCGTCTAGTGCGCGCTTTGGACGGCCATAACTTTTCATCCGGGTTGAATCCCGAGGCGAGGGAGCTGCCGTTGGAAAGCTCGTCTCGAGCCCGTCGACGTCCCAACAAGGGCGAGCCCGGTTGACGTCGATTTCGACCTCAAAAACCCGTTCCGGATCCTGATTTTCCGAGCTTTTGCTGCCAGCCCGACGACCGCCAAGATCGGAGCTGCCCGGGGCAGAATCCGGCGTGGAGGAGCGGACCCACCGGCGTCGCCGGCTCGGGTCGCCGACGCGATTTAATAATCAAAAAACCGGCGCGTGTGCGACACCAGAAAGAACAAACCTGATTGACCAAAAAAGGAGGAGGTGCAACACGAGGACTTCCCAGGAGGTCACCCATCCCAGTACTACTCTCGCCCAATTACGCTTAAGTGCGGAGTTCTGACGGGATCCGGTGCATTAGTGCTGGTATGATCGCACCTGTCAAGTGTGGCGAGATCAACTGCTTTGTGTCTTCGCCGAGCCGTCTCGTGCGCGCTTCGGACGACCGTAACTTTTCATCCGGGTTGAATCCCGAGGCGAGGGAGCTGTCGTTGGAAAGCTCGTCTCGAGCCCGTCGACGTCCCCACCAGGGCGAGCCCGGTTGACGTCGATTTCGACCTCAAAAACCCGTTCCGGATCCTGATTTTCCGAGCTTTTGCTGCCAGCCCGACGACCGCCAAGATCGGAGCTGCCCGGGGCAGAATCCGGCGTGGAGGAGCGGACCCACCGGCGTCGCCGGCTCGAGTCGCCGACGCGATTTAATAATCAAAAAACCGGCGCGTGTGCGACACCGGAAAGAACAAACCCGATTGACCAAAAAAGGAGGAGGTGCAACACGAGGACTTCCCAGGAGGTCACCCATCCCAGTACTACTCTCGCCCAAGCATGCTTAACTTCGGAGTTCTGACGGGATCCGGTGCATTAGTGGTGGTATGATCGCAGCTGTCAAGTGTGGCGCGATCAACTGCTTTGTGGCTTCGCCGAGCCGTCTCGTGCGCGCTTCGGACGACCATAACTTTTCATCTGGGTTGAATCCCGAGGCAAGGGAACTGCCGTTGGAAAGCTCGTCTCGAGCCCGTCGACGTCCCAACCTGGGCGAGCCCGGTTGACGTCGATTTCGACCTCAAAAACCTGTTCCGGATCCTGATTTGCCTAGCTTTTGCTGCCAGCCCGACGACCGCCAAGATCGGAGCTGCCCGGGGCAGAATCCGGCGTGGAGGAGCGGACCCACCGGCGTGGCCGGCCCGGGTCGCCGACGCGACTTAATAATCAAAAAACCGGCGCGTGTGCGACACTGGAAAGAACAAACCTGATTGACCAAAAAAGGAGGAGGTGCAACACGAGGACTTCCCAGGAGGTCACCCATCCCAGTACTACTCTCGCCCAAGCACGCTTAACTGCGGAGTTCTAACGGGATCCGGTGCATTAGTGCTGGTATGATCGCACCTGTCAAGTGTGGCGCGATCAACTGCTTTGTGCCTTCGCCGAGTCGTCTCGTGCGCGCTTTGGACGGCCATAACTTTTCATCCGGGTTGAATCCCGAGGCGAGGGAGCTGCCGTTGGAAAGCTCGTCTCGAGCCCGTCGACGTCCCAACAAGGGCGAGCCCGGTTGACGTCGATTTTGACCTCAAAAACCCGTTCCGGATCCTGATTTTCCGAGCTTTTGCTGCCAGCCCGACGACCGCCAAGATCGGAGCTGCCCGGGGCAGAATCCGGCGTGGAGGAGCGGACCCACCGGCGTCGCCGGCTCGGGTCGCCGACGCGATTTAATAATCAAAAAACCGGCGCGTGTGCGACATCGGAAAGAACAAACCTGATTGACCAAAAAAGGAGGAGGTGCAACACGAGGACTTCCCAGGAGGTCACCCATCCCAGTACTACTCTCGCCCAAGCACGCTTAACTGCGGAGTTCTCACGGGATCCGGTGCATTAGTGCTGGTATGATCGCACCTGTCAAGTGTGGCGCGATCAACTGCTTTGTGTCTTCGCCGAGCCGTCTCGTGCGCGCTTCGGACGACCGTAACTTTTCATCCGGGTTGAATCCCGAGGCGAGGGAGCTGTCGTTGGAAAGCTCGTCTCGAGCCCGTCGACGTCCCCACCAGGGCGAGCCCGGTTGACGTCGATTTCGACCTCAAAAACCCGTTCCGGATCCTGATTTTCTGAGCTTTTGCTGCCAGCCCGACGACCGCCAAGATCGGAGCTGCCCGGGGCAGAATCCGGCGTGGAGGAGCGGACCCACCGGCGTCGCCGGCTCGAGTCGCCGACGCGATTTAATAATCAAAAAACCGGCGCGTGTGCGACACCGGAAAGAACAAACCTGATTGACCAAAAAAGGAGGAGGTGCAACACGAGGACTTCCCAGGAGGTCACCCATCCCAGTACTACTCTCGCCCAAGCACGCTTAACTGCGGAGTTCTGACGGGATCCGGTGCATTAGTGCTGGTATGATCGCACCTGTCAAGTGTGGCGCGATCAACTGCTTTGTGGCTTCGCCGAGCCGTCTCGTGCGCGCTTCGGACGACCATAACTTTTCATCCGGGTTGAATCCCGAGGCGAGGGAGCTGCCGTTGGAAAGCTCGTCTCGAGCCCGTCGACGTCCCAACCTGGGCGAGCCCGGTTGACGTCGATTTCGACCTCAAAAACCTGTTCCGGATCCTGATTTTCCTAGCTTTTGCTGCCAGCCCGACGACCGCCAAGATCGGAGCTGCCCGGGGCAGAATCCGGCGTGGAGGAGCGGACCCACCGGCGTCGCCGGCCCGGGTCGCCGACGCGACTTAATAATCAAAAAACCGGCGCGTGTGCGACACTGGAAAGAACAAACCTGATTGACCAAAAAAGGAGGAGGTGCAACACGAGGACTTCCCAGGAGGTCACCCATCCCAGTACTACTCTCGCCCAAGCACGCTTAACTGCGGAGTTCTAACGGGATCCGGTGCATTAGTGCTGGTATGATCGCACCTGTCAAGTGTGGCGCGATCAACTGCTTTGTGCCTTCGCCGAGTCGTCTAGTGCGCGCTTTGGACGGCCATAACTTTTCATCCGGGTTGAATCCCGAGGCGAGGGAGCTGCCGTTGGAAAGCTCGTCTCGAGCCCGTCGACGTCCCAACAAGGGCGAGCCCGGTTGACGTCGATTTCGACCTCAAAAACCCGTTCCGGATCCTGATTTTCCGAGCTTTTGCTGCCAGCCCGACGACCGCCAAGATCGGAGCTGCCCGGGGCAGAATCCGGCGTGGAGGAGCGGACCCACCGGCGTCGCCGGCTCGGGTCGCCGACGCGATTTAATAATCAAAAAACCGGCGCGTGTGCGACACCAGAAAGAACAAACCTGATTGACCAAAAAAGGAGGAGGTGCAACACGAGGACTTCCCAGGAGGTCACCCATCCCAGTACTACTCTCGCCCAAGCACGCTTAACTGCGGAGTTCTGACGGGATCCGGTGCATTAGTGCTGGTATGATCGCACCTGTCAAGTGTGGCGAGATCAACTGCTTTGTGTCTTCGCCGAGCCGTCTCGTGCGCGCTTCGGACGACCGTAACTTTTCATCCGGGTTGAATCCCGAGGCGAGGGAGCTGTCGTTGGAAAGCTCGTCTCGAGCCCGTCGACGTCCCCACCAGGGCGAGCCCGGTTGACGTCGATTTCGACCTCAAAAACCCGTTCCGGATCCTGATTTTCCGAGCTTTTGCTGCCAGCCCGACGACCGCCAAGATCGGAGCTGCCCGGGGCAAAATCCGGCGTGGAGGAGCGGACCCACCGGCGTCGCCGGCTCGGGTCGCCGACGCGATTTAATAATCAAAAAACCGGCGCGTGTGCGACACCGGAAAGAACAAACCTGATTGACCAAAAAAGGAGGAGGTGCAACACGAGGACTTCCCAGGAGGTCACCCATCCCAGTACTACTCTCGCCCAAGCATGCTTAACTTCGGAGTTCTGACGGGATCCGGTGCATTAGTGGTGGTATGATCGCAGCTGTCAAGTGTGGCGCGATCAACTGCTTTGTGGCTTCGCCGAGCCGTCTCGTGCGCGCTTCGGACGGCCATAACTTTTCATCCGGGTTGAATCCCGAGGCGAGGAAGCTGCCGTTGGAAAGCTCGTCTCGAGCCCGTCGACGTCCCAACCAGGGCGAGCCCGGTTGACGTCGATTTCGACCTCAAAAACCCGTTCCGGATCCTGATTTTCTGAGCTTTTGTTGCGAGCCCAACGACCGCCACGATCGGAGCTGCCCGGGGCAGAATCTGGCGTGGAGGAGCGAACCCACTGGCGTCGCCGGCTCAGGTCGCCGACGCGATTTAATAATCAAAAAACCGGCGCGTGTGCGACACCGGAAAGAACAAACCTGATTGACCAAAAAAGGAGGAGGTGCAACACGAGGACTTCCCAGGAGGTCACCCATCCCAGTACTACTCTCGCCCAAGCACGCTTAACTGCGGAGTTCTAACGGGATCCGGTGCATTAGTGCTGGTATGATCGCACCTGTCAAGTGTGGCGCGATCAACTGCTTTGTGGCTTCACCGAGCCGTCTCGTGCGCGCTTCGGACGGCCATAACTTTTCATCCGGGTTGAATCCCGAGGCGAGGGAGCTGCCGTTGGAAAGCTCGTCTCGAGCCCGTCGACGTCCCAACCGGGGCGAGCCCGGTTGGCGTCGATTTCGACCTCAAAAACCCGTTCCAGATCCTGATTTTCCGAGCTTTTGCTGCCAGCCCGACGACCGTCAGGATCGGAGCTGCCCGGGGCAAAATCCGGCGTGGAGGAGCGCACGCACTGGCGTCGCCGGCTCGGGTCGCTGACGCGATTTAATAATCAAAAATCCGGCGCGTGTGCGACACCGGAAAGAACAAACCTGATTGACCAAAAAAGGAGGAGGTGCAACACGAGGACTTCCCAGGAGGTCACCCATCCCAGTACTACTCTCGCCCAAGCACGCTTAACTGCGGAGTTCTGACGGGATCCGGTGCATTAGTGCTGGTACGATCGCACCTGTCAAGTGTGGCGCGATCAACTGCTTTGTGGCTTCGCCGAGCCGTCTCGTGCGCGCTTCGGACGGCCATAACTTTTCATCCGGGTTGAATCCCGAGGCGAGGGAGCTGTCGTTGGAAAGCTCGTCTCGAGCCCGTCGACGTCCCCACCAGGGCGAGCCCGGTTGACGTCGATTTCGACCTCAAAAACCCGTTCCGGATCCTGATTTTCCGAGCTTTTGCTGCCAGCCCGACGACCGCCAAGATCGGAGCTGCCCGGGGCAAAATCCGGCGTGGAGGAGCGGACCCACCGGCGTCGCCGGCTCGGGTCGCCGACGCGATTTAATAATCAAAAAACCGGCGCGTGTGCGACACCGGAAAGAACAAACCTGATTGACCAAAAAAGGAGGAGGTGCAACACGAGGACTTCCCAGGAGGTCACCCATCCCAGTACTACTCTCGCCCAAGCATGCTTAACTTCGGAGTTCTGACGGGATCCGGTGCATTAGTGGTGGTATGATCGCAGCTGTCAAGTGTGGCGCGATCAACTGCTTTGTGGCTTCGCCGAGCCGTCTCGTGCGCGCTTCGGACGGCCATAACTTTTCATCCGGGTTGAATCCCGAGGCGAGGAAGCTGCCGTTGGAAAGCTCGTCTCGAGCCCGTCGACGTCCCAACCAGGGTGAGCCCGGTTGACGTCGATTTCGACCTCAAAAACCCGTTCCGGATCCTGATTTTCTGAGCTTTTGTTGCGAGCCCAACGACCGCCACGATCGGAGCTGCCCGGGGCAGAATCTGGCGTGGAGGAGCGAACCCACTGGCGTCGCCGGCTCAGGTCGCCGACGCGATTTAATAATCAAAAAACCGGCGCGTGTGCGACACCGGAAAGAACAAACCTGATTGACCAAAAAAGGAGGAGGTGCAACACGAGGACTTCCCAGGAGGTCACCCATCCCAGTACTACTCTCGCCCAAGCACGCTTAACTGCGGAGTTCTAACGGGATCCGGTGCATTAGTGCTGGTATGATCGCACCTGTCAAGTGTGGCGCGATCAACTGCTTTGTGGCTTCGCCGAGCCGTCTCGTGCGCGCTTCGGACGGCCATAACTTTTCATCCGGGTTGAATCCCGAGGCGAGGGAGCTGCCGTTGGAAAGCTCGTCTCGAGCCCGTCGACGTCCCAACCGGGGCGAGCCCGGTTGGCGTCGATTTCGACCTCAAAAACCCGTTCCAGATCCTGATTTTCCGAGCTTTTGCTGCCAGCCCGACGACCGCCAAGATCGGAGCTGCCCGGGGCAGAATCCGGCGTGGAGGAGCGGACCCACCGGCGTCGCCGGCTCGGGTCGCCGACGCGATTTAATAATCAAAAAACCGGCGCGTGTGCGACACCGGAAAGAACAAACCTGATTGACCAAAAAAGGAGGAGGTGCAACACGAGGACTTCCCAGGAGGTCACCCATCCCAGTACTACTCTCGCCCAAGCACGCTTAACTGCGGAGTTCTGATGGGATCCGGTGCATTAGTGCTGGTAAGATCGCACCTGTCAAGTGTGGCGCGATCAACTGCTTTGTGGCTTCGCCGAGCCGTCTCGTGCGCGCTTCGGACGGCCATAACTTTTCATCCGGGTTGAATCCCGAGGCCAGGGAGCTGCCGCTGGAAAGCTCGTCTCGAGCCCGTCGACGTCCCAACCAGGGCGAGCCCGGTTGACGTCGATTTCGACCTCAAAAACCCGTTCCGGATCCTGATTTTCCGAGCTTTTGCTGCCAGCCCGACGACTGCCAAGATCGGAGCTGCCCGGGGCAGAATCCGGCGTGGAGGAGCGGACCCACCGGCGTCGCCGGCTCGGGTCGCCGACGCGATTTAATAATCAAAAAACCGGCGCGTGTGCGACACCGGAAAGAACAAACCTGATTGACCAAAAAAGGAGGAGGTGCAACACGAGGACTTCCCAGGAGGTCACCCATCCCAGTACTACTCTCGCCCAAGCACGCTTAACTGCGGAGTTCTAACGGGATCCGGTGCATTAGTGCTGGTATGATCGCACCTGTCAAGTGTGGCGCGATCAACTGCTTTGTGGCTTCACCGAGCCGTCTCGTGCGCGCTTCGGACGGCCATAACTTTTCATCCGGGTTGAATCCCGAGGCGAGGGAGCTGCCGTTGGAAAGCTCGTCTCGAGCCCGTCGACGTCCCAACCGGGGCGAGCCCGGTTGGCGTCGATTTCGACCTCAAAAACCCGTTCCAGATCCTGATTTTCCGAGCTTTTGCTGCCAGCCCGACGACCGTCAGGATCGGAGCTGCCCGGGGCAAAATCCGGCGTGGAGGAGCGCACGCACTGGCGTCGCCGGCTCGGGTCGCTGACGCGATTTAATAATCAAAAATCCGGCGCGTGTGCGACACCGGAAAGAACAAACCTGATTGACCAAAAAAGGAGGAGGTGCAACACGAGGACTTCCCAGGAGGTCACCCATCCCAGTACTACTCTCGCCCAAGCACGCTTAACTGCGGAGTTCTGACGGGATCCGGTGCATTAGTGCTGGTACGATCGCACCTGTCAAGTGTGGCGCGATCAACTGCTTTGTGGCTTCGCCGAGCCGTCTCGTGCGCGCTTCGGACGGCCATAACTTTTCATCCGGGTTGAATCCCGAGGCGAGGGAGCTGTCGTTGGAAAGCTCGTCTCGAGCCCGTCGACGTCCCCACCAGGGCGAGCCCGGTTGACGTCGATTTCGACCTCAAAAACCCGTTCCGGATCCTGATTTTCCGAGCTTTTGCTGCCAGCCCGACGACCGCCAAGATCGGAGCTGCCCGGGGCAAAATCCGGCGTGGAGGAGCGGACCCACCGGCGTCGCCGGCTCGGGTCGCCGACGCGATTTAATAATCAAAAAACCGGCGCGTGTGCGACACCGGAAAGAACAAACCTGATTGACCAAAAAAGGAGGAGGTGCAACACGAGGACTTCCCAGGAGGTCACCCATCCCAGTACTACTCTCGCCCAAGCATGCTTAACTTCGGAGTTCTGACGGGATCCGGTGCATTAGTGGTGGTATGATCGCAGCTGTCAAGTGTGGCGCGATCAACTGCTTTGTGGCTTCGCCGAGCCGTCTCGTGCGCGCTTCGGACGGCCATAACTTTTCATCCGGGTTGAATCCCGAGGCGAGGAAGCTGCCGTTGGAAAGCTCGTCTCGAGCCCGTCGACGTCCCAACCAGGGTGAGCCCGGTTGACGTCGATTTCGACCTCAAAAACCCGTTCCGGATCCTGATTTTCTGAGCTTTTGTTGCGAGCCCAACGACCGCCACGATCGGAGCTGCCCGGGGCAGAATCTGGCGTGGAGGAGCGAACCCACTGGCGTCGCCGGCTCAGGTCGCCGACGCGATTTAATAATCAAAAAACCGGCGCGTGTGCGACACCGGAAAGAACAAACCTGATTGACCAAAAAAGGAGGAGGTGCAACACGAGGACTTCCCAGGAGGTCACCCATCCCAGTACTACTCTCGCCCAAGCACGCTTAACTGCGGAGTTCTAACGGGATCCGGTGCATTAGTGCTGGTATGATCGCACCTGTCAAGTGTGGCGCGATCAACTGCTTTGTGGCTTCGCCGAGCCGTCTCGTGCGCGCTTCGGACGGCCATAACTTTTCATCCGGGTTGAATCCCGAGGCGAGGGAGCTGCCGTTGGAAAGCTCGTCTCGAGCCCGTCGACGTCCCAACCGGGGCGAGCCCGGTTGGCGTCGATTTCGACCTCAAAAACCCGTTCCAGATCCTGATTTTCCGAGCTTTTGCTGCCAGCCCGACGACCGCCAAGATCGGAGCTGCCCGGGGCAGAATCCGGCGTGGAGGAGCGGACCCACCGGCGTCGCCGGCTCGGGTCGCCGACGCGATTTAATAATCAAAAAACCGGCGCGTGTGCGACACCGGAAAGAACAAACCTGATTGACCAAAAAAGGAGGAGGTGCAACACGAGGACTTCCCAGGAGGTCACCCATCCCAGTACTACTCTCGCCCAAGCACGCTTAACTGCGGAGTTCTGATGGGATCCGGTGCATTAGTGCTGGTAAGATCGCACCTGTCAAGTGTGGCGCGATCAACTGCTTTGTGGCTTCGCCGAGCCGTCTCGTGCGCGCTTCGGACGGCCATAACTTTTCATCCGGGTTGAATCCCGAGGCCAGGGAGCTGCCGCTGGAAAGCTCGTCTCGAGCCCGTCGACGTCCCAACCAGGGCGAGCCCGGTTGACGTCGATTTCGACCTCAAAAACCCGTTCCGGATCCTGATTTTCCGAGCTTTTGCTGCCAGCCCGACGACTGCCAAGATCGGAGCTGCCCGGGGCAGAATCCGGCGTGGAGGAGCGGACCCACCGGCGTCGCCGGCTCGGGTCGCCGACGCGATTTAATAATCAAAAAACCGGCGCGTGTGCGACACCGGAAAGAACAAACCTGATTGACCAAAAAAGGAGGAGGTGCAACACGAGGACTTCCCAGGAGGTCACCCATCCCAGTACTACTCTCGCCCAAGCACGCTTAACTGCGGAGTTCTGACGGGATCCGGTGCATTAGTGCTGGTATGATCGCACCTGTCAAGTGTGGCGCGATCAACTGCTTTGTGGCTTCGCCGAGCCGTCTCGTGCGCGCTTCGGACGGCCATAACTTTTCATCCGGGTTGAATCCCGAGGCGAGGGAGCTGCCGTTGGAAAGCTCGTCTCGAGCCCGTCGACGTCCCAACCGGGGCGAGCCCGGTTGGCGTCGATTTCGACCTCAAAAACCCGTTCCAGATCCTGATTTTCCGAGCTTTTGCTGCCAGCCCGACGACCGTCAGGATCGGACCTGCCCGGGGCAAAATCCGGCGTGGAGGAGCGCACGCACTGGCGTCGCCGGCTCGGGTCGTCGACGCGATTTAATAAACAAAAAAACGGCGCGTGTGCGACACCGGAAAGAACAAACCTGATTGACGAAAAAAGGAGGAGGTGCAACACGAGGACTTCCCAGGAGGTCACCCATCCCAGTACTACTCTCGCCCAAGCACGCTTAACTGCGGAGTTCTGATGGGATCCGGTGCATTAGTGCTGGTAAGATCGCACCTGTCAAGTGTGGCGCGATCAACTGCTTTGTGGCTTCGCCGAGCCGTCTCGTGCGCGCTTCGGACGGCCATAACTTTTCATCCGGGTTGAATCCCGAGGCGAGGGAGCTGCCGCTGGAAAGCTCGTCTCGAGCCCGTCGACGTCCCAACCAGGGCGAGCCCGGTTGACGTCGATTTCGACCTCAAAAACCCGTTCCGGATCCTGATTTTCCGAGCTTTTGCTGCCAGCCCGACGACTGCCAAGATCGGAGCTGCCCGGGGCAGAATCCGGCGTGGAGGAGCGGACCCACCGGCGTCGCCGGCTCGGGTCGCCGACGCGATTTAATAATCAAAAAACCGGCGCGTGTGCGACACTGGAAAGAACAAACCTGATTTACCAAAAAAGGAGGAGGTGCACTACGAGGACTTCCCAGGAGGTCACCCATCCCAGTACTACTCTCCCCCAAGCACGCTTAACTGCGGAGTTCTGATGGGATCCGGTGAATTAGTGCTGGTATGATCGCACCTGTCAAGTGTGGCGCGATCAACTGCTTTGTGGCTTCGCCGAGCCGTCTCGTGCGCGCTTCGGACGGCCATAACTTTTCATCCGGGTTGAATCCCGAGGCGAGGGAGCTGCCGTTGGAAAGCTCGTCTCGAGCCCGTCGACGTCCCAACCGGGGCGAGCCCGGTTGGCGTCGATTTCGACCTCAAAAACCCGTTCCGGATCCTGATTTTCCGAGCTTTTGCTGCCAGCCCGACGACCGTCAGGATCGGAGCTGCCCGGGGCAAAATCCGGCGTGGAGGAGCGCACGCACTGGCGTCGCCGGCTCGGGTCGCTGACGCGATTTAATAATCAAAAATTCGGCGCGTGTGCGACACCGGAAAGAACAAACCTGATTGACCAAAAAAGGAGGAGGTGCAACACGAGGACTTCCCAGGAGGTCACCCATCCCAGTACTATTCTCGCCCAAGCACGCTTAACTGCGGAGTTCTGATGGGATCCGGTGCATTAGTGCTGGTATGATCGCACCTGTCAAGTGTGGCGCGATCAACTGCTTTGTGGCTTCGCCGAGCCGTCTCGTGCGCGCTTCGGACGGCCATAACTTTTCATCCGGGTTGAATCCCGAGGCGAGGGAGCTGCCGCTGGAAAGCTCGTCTCGAGCCCGTCGACGTCCCAACCAGGGCGAGCCCGGTTGACGTCGATTTCGACCTCAAAAACCCGTTCCGGATCCTGATTTTCCGAGCTTTTGCTGCCAGCCCGACGACCGCCAAGATCGGAGCTGCCCGGGGCAGAATCCAGCGTGGAGGAGCGGACCCACCGGCGTCGCCAGCTCGGGTCGCCGACGCGATTTAATAATCAAAAAACCGGCGCGTGTGCGACACTGGAAAGAACAAACCTGATTGACCAAAAAAGGAGGAGGTGCACTACGAGGACTTCCCAGGAGGTCACCCATCCCAGTACTACTCTCCGCCAAGCACGCTTAACTGCGGAGTTCTGATGGGATCCGGTGAATTAGTGCTGGTATGATCGCACCTGTCAAGTGTGGCGCGATCAACTGCTTTGTGGCTTCGCCGAGCCGTCTCGTGCGCGCTTCGGACGGCCATAACTTTTCATCCGGGTTGAATCCCGAGGCGAGGGAAATGCCGTTGGAAAGCTCGTCTCGAGCCCGTCGACGTCCCAACCGGGGCGAGCCCGGTTGGCGTCGATTTCGACCTCAAAAACCCGTTCCGGATCCTGATTTTCCGAGCTTTTGCTGCCAGCCCGACGACCGTCAGGATCGGAGCTGCCCGGGGCAAAATCCGGCGTGGAGGAGCGCACGCACTGGCGTCGCCGGCTCGGGTCGCTGACGCGATTTAATAATCAAAAATCCGGCGCGTGTGCGACACCGGAAAGAACAAACTTGATTGACCAAAAAAGGAGGAGGTGCAACACGAGGACTGCCCAGGAGGTCACCCATCCCAGTACTACTCTCGCCCAAGCACGCTTAACTGCGGAGTTCTGACGGGATCCGGTGCATTAGTGCTGGTATGATCGCACCTGTCAAGTGTGGCGCGATCAACTGCTTTGTGGCTTCGCCGAGCCGTCTCGTGCGCGCTTCGGACGGCCATAACTTTTCATCCGGGTTGAATCCCGAGGCGAGGGAGCTGCCGTTGGAAAGCTCGTCTCGAGCCCGTCGACGTCCCAACCGGGGCGAGCCCGGTTGGCGTCGATTTCGACCTCAAAAACCCGTTCCGGATCCTGATTTTCCGAGCTTTTGCTGCCAGCCCGACGACCGTCAGGATCGGAGCTGCCCGGGGCAGAATCCGGCGTGGAGGAGCAGACCCACTTGCGTCGCCGGCTCGGGTCGTCGACGCGATTTAATAATCAAAAAACCGGCGCGTGTGCGAGACGAGGACTTCCTAGGAGGTCACCCATCCCAGTACTACTCTCGCCCAAGCACGCTTAACTGCAGAGTTCTGAGGGGATCCGGTGCATTAGCACTGGTATGATCGCACCTGTCAATGTGGCGCTATCAACTGCTTTGTGGCTTCGCCGAGCCATCTCGTGCGCGCTTCGGATGCCCATAACTTTTCATCCGGGTTGAATCCAGAGGCGAGGGAGCTGCCGTTGGAAAGCTCGTCTCGAGCCCGTCGACGTCCCAACCGGGGCGAGCCCGGTTGACGTCGATTTCGACCTCAAAAACCCGTTCCGGATCCTGATTTTCCGAGCTTTTGCTGCAAGCACGACGACCGCCAGGATCGGAACTGCCCGGGGCAGAATCCGGCGTGAAGGAGCGGACGCACTGGCGTCGCCGGCTCGGGTCGTCGACGCGATTTAATAAACAAAAAAACGGCGCGTGTGCGACACCGGAAAGAACAAACCTGATTGACGAAAAAAGGAGGAGGTGCAACACGAGGACTTCCCAGGAGGTCACCCATCCCAGTACTACTCTCGCCCAAGCACGCTTAACTGCGGAGTTCTGATGGGATCCGGTGCATTAGTGCTGGTATGATCGCACCTGTCAAGTGTGGCGCGATCAACTGCTTTGTGCCTTCGCCGAGCCGTCTCGAGCGCGCTTCGGACGGCCATAACTTTTCATCCGGGTTGAATCCCGAGGCGAGGGAGCTGCCGTTGGAAAGCTCGTCTCGAGCCCGTCGACGTCCCAACCGGGGCGAGCCCGGTTGGCGTCGATTTCGACCTCAAAAACCCGTTCCAGATCCTGATTTTCCGAGCTTTTGCTGCCAGCCCGACGACCGTCAGGATCGGAGCTGCCCGGGGCAAAATCTGGCGTGGAGGAGCGCACGCACTGGCGTCGCCGGCTCGGGTCGCTGACGCGATTTAATAATCAAAAATCCGGCGCGTGTGCGACACCGGAAAGAACAAACCTGATTGACCAAAAAAGGAGGAGGTGCAACACGAGGACTGCCCAGGAGGTCACCCATCCCAGTACTACTCTCGCCCAAGCACGCTTAACTGCGGAGTTCTGACGGGATCCGGTGCATTAGTGCTGGTATGATCGCACCTGTCAAGTGTGGCGCGATCAACTGCTTTGTGGCTTCGCCGAGCCGTCTCGTGCGCGCTTCGGACGGCCATAACTTTTCATCCGGGTTGAATCCCGAGGCGAGGGAGCTGCCGTTGGAAAGCTCGTCTCGAGCCCGTCGACGTCCCAACCGGGGCGAGCCCGGTTGGCGTCGATTTCGACCTCAAAAACCCGTTCCGGATCCTGATTTTCCGAGCTTTTGCTGCCAGCCCGACGACCGTCAGGATCGGAGCTGCCCGGGGCAAAATCCGGCGTGGAGGAGCAGACCCACTTGCGTCGCCGGCTCGGGTCGTCGACGCGATTTAATAATCAAAAAACCGGCGCGTGTGCGAGACGAGGACTTCCTAGGAGGTCACCCATCCCAGTACTACTCTCGCCCAAGCACGCTTAACTGCAGAGTTCTGATGGGATCCGGTGCATTAGCACTGGTATGATCGCACCTGTCAATGTGGCGCTATCAACTGCTTTGTGGCTTCGCCGAGCCATCTCGTGCGCGCTTCGGATGCCCATAACTTTTCATCCGGGTTGAATCCAGAGGCGAGGGAGCTGCCGTTGGAAAGCTCGTCTCGAGCCCGTCGACGTCCCAACCGGGGCGAGCCCGGTTGACGTCGATTTCGACCTCAAAAACCCGTTCCGGATCCTGATTTTCCGAGCTTTTGCTGCAAGCACGACGACCGCCAGGATCGGAACTGCCCGGGGCAGAATCCGGCGTGAAGGAGCGGACGCACTGGCGTCGCCGGCTCGGGTCGTCGACGCGATTTAATAAACAAAAAAACGGCGCGTGTGCGACACCGGAAAGAACAAACCTGATTGACGAAAAAAGGAGGAGGTGCAACACGAGGACTTCCCAGGAGGTCACCCATCCCAGTACTACTCTCGCCCAAGCACGCTTAACTGCGGAGTTCTGATGGGATCCGGTGCATTAGTGCTGGTATGATCGCACCTGTCAAGTGTGGCGCGATCAACTGCTTTGTGCCTTCGCCGAGCCGTCTCGAGCGCGCTTCGGACGGCCATAACTTTTCATCCGGGTTGAATCCCGAGGCGAGGGAGCTGCCGTTGGAAAGCTCGTCTCGAGCCCGTCGACGTCCCAACCAGGGCGAGCCCGGTTGACGTCGATTTCGACCTCAAAAACCCGTTCCGGATCCTGATTTTCCGAGCTTTTGCAGCCAGCCCGACGACCGCCAGGATCGGAGCTGCCCGGGGCAGAATCCGGCGTGGAGGAGCGGACCAACTTGCGTCGCCGGCGCGGGTCGACAACGCGATTTAATAATCAAAAAACCGGCGCGTGTGCGACACCGGAAAGAACAACCTTGATTGACGAAAAAAGGAGGAGGTGCAACACGAGGACTTCCTAGGAGGTCACCCATCCCAGTACTACTCTCGCCCAAGCACGCTCAACTGCGGAGTTCTGATGGGATCCGGTGTATTAGCACTGGTATGATCGCACCTGTCAAGTGTGGCGCGATCAACTACTTTGTGGCTTCGCCGAGCCGTCTCGTGCGCGCTTCGGATGCCCATAACTTTTCATCCGGGTTGAATCCAGAGGCGAGGGAGCTGCCGTTGGAAAGCTCGTCTCGAGCCCGTCGACGTCCCAACCGGGGCGAGCCCGGTTGACGTCGATTTCGACCTCAAAAACCCGTTCCGGATCCTGATTTTCCGAGCTTTTGCTGCAAGCACGACGACCGCCAGGATCGGAGCTGCCCGGGGCAGAATCCGGCGTGGAGGAGCGGACGCACTGGCGTCGCCGGCTTGGGTCGTCGACGCGATTTAATAAACAAAAAAACGGCGCGTGTGCGACACCGGAAAGAACAAACCTGATTGACGAAAAAAGGAGGAGGTGCAACACGAGGACTTCCCAGGAGGTCACCCATCCCAGTACTACTCTCGCCCAAGCACGCTTAACTGCGGAGTTCTGATGGGGTGCATTAGTGCTGGTATGATCGCACCTGTCAAGTGTGGCGCGATCAACTGCTTTGTGGCTTCGCCGAGCCGTCTCGTGCGCGCTTCGGACGGCCATAACTTTTCATCCGGGTTGAATCCCGAGGCGAGGGAGCTGCCGTTGGAAAGCTCGTCTCGAGCCCGTCGACGTCCCAACAAGGGCGAGCCCGGTTGACGTCGATTTCGACCTCAAAAACCCGTTCCGGATCCTGATTTTCCGAGCTTTTGCTGCCAGCCCGACGACCGCCAGGATCGGAGCTGCCCGTTGCAGAATCCGGCGTGGAGGAGCGGACCCACTTGCGTCGCCGGCGCGGGTCGTCGACGCGATTTAATAATCAAAAAACCGGCGCGTGTGCGACACCGGAAAGAACAACCTTGATTGACGAAAAAAGGAGGAGGTGCAACACGAGGACTTCCTAGGAGGTCACCCATCCCAATACTACTCTCGCCCAAGCACGCTGAACTGCGGAGTTCTGATGGGATCCGGTGCATTAGCACTGGTATGATCGCACCTGTCAAGTGTGGCGCGATCAACTACGTTGTGGCTTCGCCGAGCCGTCTCGTGCGCGCTTCGGATGCCCATAACTTTTCATCCGGGTTGAATCCCGAGGCGAGGGAGCTGCCATTGGAAAGCTCGTCTCGAGCCCGTCGACGTCCCATTCAGGGCGAGCCCGGTTGACGTCGATTTCGACCTCAAAAACCCGTTCCGGATCCTGATTTTCCGAGCTTTTGCTGCCAGCCCGACGACCGCCAAGATCAGAGCTGCCCGGGGCAGAATCCGGCGTGGAGGAGCGGACCCACTTGCGTCGCCGGCTCGGGTCGTCGACGCGATTTAATAATCAAAAAACCGGCGCGTGTGCGACACCGGAAAGAACAAACTTGATTGATGAAAAAAGGAGGAGGTGCAACACGAGGACTTCCTAGGAGGTCACCCATCCCAGTACTACTCTCGCCCAAGCACGCTTAACTGCGGAGTTCTGTTGGGATCCGGTGCATTAGCACTGGTATGATCGCACCTGTCAAGTGTGGCGCGATCAACTGCTTTGTGCCTTCGCCGAGCCGTCTCGTGCGCGCTTCGGATGCCCATAACTTTTCATCCGGGTTGAATCCCGAGGCGAGGGAGCTGCCGTTGGAAAGCTCGTCTCGAGCCCGTCGACGTCCCTACTAGGGCGAGCCCGGTTGACGTCGATTTCGACCTCAAAAACCCGTTCCGGATCCTGATTTTCCGAGCTTTTGCTGCCAGCCCGACGACCGCCAAGATCGGAGCTGCCCGGGGCAGAATCCGGCGTGGAGGAGCAGACCCACTTGCGTCGCCGGCTCGGGTCGTCGACGCGATTTAATAATCAAAAAACCGGCGCGTGTGCGACAACGGAAAGAACAACCTTGATTGACGAAAAAAGGAGGAGGTGCAACACGAGGACTTCCTAGGAGGTCACCCATCCCAGTACTACTCTCGCCCAAGCACGCTTAACTGCGGAGTTCTGATGGGATCCGGTGCATTAGCACTGGTATGATCGCACCTGTCAAGTGTGGCGCGATCAACTACTTTGTGGCTTCGCCGAGCCGTCTCGTGCGCGCTACGGATGCCCATAACTTTTCATCCGGGTTGAATCCAGAGGCGAGGGAGCTGCCGTTGGAAAGCTCGTCTCGAGCCCGTCGACGTCCCAACCGGGGCGAGCCCGGTTGACGTCGATTTCGACCTCAAAAACCCGTTCCGGATCCTGATTTTCCGAGCTTTTGCTGCAAGCACGACGACCGCCAGGATCAGAGCTGCCCGGGGCAGAATCCAGCGTGGAGGAGCGGACGCACTGGCGTCGCCGGCTCAGGTCGTCGACGCGATTTAATAAACAAAAAAACGGCGCGTGTTCGACACCGGAAAGAACAAACCTGATTGACGAAAAAAGGAGGAGGTGCAACACAAGGACTTCCCAGGAGGTCACCCATCCCAGTACTACTCTCGCCCAAGCACGCTTAACTGCGGAGTTCTGATGGGATCCGGTACATTAGTGCTGCTATGATCGCACCTGTCAAGTGTGGCGCGATCAACTGCTTTGTGGCTTCGCTGAGCCGTCTCGTGCGCGCTTCGGACGGCCATAACTTTTCATCCGGGTTGAATCCCGAGGCGAGGGAGCTGCCGTTGGAAAGCTCGTCTCGAGCCCGTCGACGTCCCAACCAGGGCGAGCCCGGTTGACGTCGATTTCGACCTCAAAAACCCGTTCCGGATCCTGATTTTCCGAGCTTTTGCTGCCAGCCCGACGACCGCCAAGATCAGAGCTGCCCGGGGCAGAATCCGGCGTGGAGGAGCGGACCCACTTGCGTCGCCGGCTCGGGTCGTCGACGCGATTTAATAATCAAAAAACCGGCGCGTGTGCGACACCGGAAAGAACAAACTTGATTGATGAAAAAAGGAGGAGGTGCAACACGAGGACTTCCTAGGAGGTCACCCATCCCAGTACTACTCTCGCCCAAGCACGCTTAACTGCGGAGTTCTGTTGGGATCCGGTGCATTAGCACTGGTATGATCGCACCTGTCAAGTGTGGCGCGATCAACTGCTTTGTGCCTACGCCGAGCCGTCTCGTGCGCGCTTCGGATGCCCATAACTTTTCATCCGGGTTGAATCCCGAGGCGAGGGAGCTGCCGTTGGAAAGCTCGTCTCGAGCCCGTCGACGTCCCTACCAGGGCGAGCCCGGTTGACGTCGATTTCGACCTCAAAAACCCGTTCCGGATCCTGATTTTCCGAGCTTTTGCTGCCAGCCCGACGACCGCCAAGATCGGAGCTGCCCGGGGCAGAATCCGGCGTGGAGGAGCAGACCCACTTGCGTCGCCGGCTCGGGTCGTCGACGCGATTTAATAATCAAAAAACCGGCGCGTGTGCGACAACGGAAAGAACAACCTTGATTGACGAAAAAAGGAGGAGGTGCAACACGAGGACTTCCTAGGAGGTCACCCATCCCAGTACTACTCTCGCCCAAGCACGCTTAACTGCGGAGTTCTGATGGGATCCGGTGCATTAGCACTGGTATGATCGCACCTGTCAAGTGTGGCGCGATCAACTACTTTGTGGCTTCGCCGAGCCGTCTCGTGCGCGCTACGGATGCCCATAACTTTTCATCCGGGTTGAATCCAGAGGCGAGGGAGCTGCCGTTGGAAAGCTCGTCTCGAGCCCGTCGACGTCCCAACCGGGGCGAGCCCGGTTGACGTCGATTTCGACCTCAAAAACCCGTTCCGGATCCTGATTTTCCGAGCTTTTGCTGCAAGCACGACGACCGCCAGGATCAGAGCTGCCCGGGGCAGAATCCAGCGTGGAGGAGCGGACGCACTGGCGTCGCCGGCTCGGGTCGTCGACGCGATTTAATAAACAAAAAAACGGCGCGTGTTCGACACCGGAAAGAACAAACCTGATTGACGAAAAAAGGAGGAGGTGCAACACAAGGACTTCCCAGGAGGTCACCCATCCCAGTACTACTCTCGCCCAAGCACGCTTAACTGCGGAGTTCTGATGGGATCCGGTACATTAGTGCTGGTATGATCGCACCTGTCAAGTGTGGCGCGATCAACTGCTTTGTGGCTTCGCTGAGCCGTCTCGTGCGCGCTTCGGACGGCCATAACTTTTCATCCGGGTTGAATCCCGAGGCGAGGGAGCTGCCGTTGGAAAGCTCGTCTCGAGCCCGTCGACGTCCCAACCAGGGCGAGCCCGGTTGACGTCGATTTCGACCTCAAAAACCCGTTCCGGATCCTGATTTTCCGAGCTTTTGCTGCCAGCCCGACGACCGCCAGGATCGGAGATGCCCGGGGCAGAATCTGGCATGGAGGAGCGGACCCACTGGGGTCGCCAGCTCGGGTCGCCGATGCGATTTAATAATCAAAAAACCGGCGCATGTGCGACACCGGAAAAAACAAACCTGATTGACCAAAAAAGGAGGAGGTGCAACACGAGGACTTCCCAGGAGGTCACCCATCCCAGTACTACTCTCGCCCAAGCACGCTTAACTGCGGAGTTCTGATGGGATCCGGTGCATTAGCACTGGTATGATCGCACCTGTCAAGTGTGGCGCGATCAACTACTTTGTGGCTTCGCCGAGCCGTCTCGTGCGCGCTTCGGATGCCCATAACTTTTCATCCGGGTTGAATCCCGAGGCGAGGGAGCTGCCGTTGGAAAGCTCGTCTCGAGCCCGTCGACGTCCCTACCAGGGCGAGCCCGGTTGACGTCGATTTCGACCTCAAAAACCCGTTCCGGATCCAGATTTTCCGAGCTTTTGCTGCCAGCCTGACGACCGCCAGGATCGGAGCTGCCCGGGGCAGAATCCGGCGTGGAGGAGCGGACTCACTTGCGTCGCCGGCTCGGGTCGTCGACGCGATTTAATAATCAAAAAAACGGCACGTGTGCGACACCGGAAAGAACAAACCTGATTGACGAAAAAAGGAGGAGGTGCAACACGAGGACTTCCCAGGAGGTCACCCATCCCAGTACTACTCTCGCCCAAGCACGCTTAACTGCGGAGTTATGATGGGATCCGGTGCATTAGCGCTGGTATGATCGCACCTGTCAAGTGTGGCGCGATCAACTGCTCTGTGGCTTCGCCGAGCCGTCTCAAGCGCGCTCCAGACGGCCATAACTTTTCATCCGGGTTGAGTCCCGACGCGAGGGAGCTGCCGTTGGAAAGCTCATCTCGAGCCCAACGACGTCCCCACCAGGGCGAGCCCGGTTGACGTCGATTTCGACCTCAAAAACCCGTTCCGGATCCTGATTTTCCGAGCTTTTGCTGCCAGCCCGACGACCGCCAGGATCGGAGCTGCCCGGGGCAGAATCCGGCGTGGAGGAGCGGACCCACTTGCGTCGCCGGCTCGGGTCGTCGACGCGATTTAATAATCAAAAAACCAGCGCGTGTGCGACACCGGAAAGAACAAACTTGATTGACGAAAAAAGGAGGAGGTGCAACACGAGGACTTCCTAGGAGGTCACCCATCCTAGTACTACTCTCGCCCAAGCACGCTTAACTACGGAGTTCTGATGGGATCCGGTCCATTAGTGCTGGTATGATCGCACCTGTCAAGTGTGGCGCGATCAACTGCTTTGTGGCTTCGCCGAGCCGTCTCGTGCGCGCTTCGGACGGCCATAACTTTTCATCCGGGTTGAATCCCGAGGCGAGGGAGCTGCCGTTGGAAAGCTCGTCTCGAGCCCGTCGACGTCCCAACCAGGGCGAGCCCGGTTGACGTCGATTTCGACCTCAAAAACCCGTTCCGGATCCTGATTTTCCGAGCTTTTGCTGCCAGCCCGACGACCGCCAGGATCGGAGCTGCCCGGGGCAGAATCCGGCGTGGAGGAGCGGACCCACTTGCGTCGCCGGCGCGGGTCGTCGACGCGATTTAATAATCAAAAAACCGGCGCGTGTGCGACACCGGAAAGAACAACCTTGATTGACGAAAAAAGGAGGAGGTGCAACACGAGGACTTCCTAGGAGGTCACCCATCCCAGTACTACTCTCGCCCAAGCACGCTTAACTGCGGAGTTCTGATGGGATCCGGTGCATTAGCACTAGTATGATCGCACCTGTCAAGTGTGGCGCCATCAACTACTTTGTGGCTTCGCCGAGCCGTCTCGTACGCGCTTCGGATGCGCATAACTTTTCATCCGGGTTGAATCCCGAGGTGAGGGAGCTGCCGTTGGAAAGCTCGTCTCGAGCCCGTCGACGTCCCTACCAGGGCGAGCCCGGTTGACGTCGATTTCGACCTCAAAAACCCGTTCCGGATCCTGATTTTCCGAGCTTTTGCTGCCAGCCCGACGACCGCCAGGATCGGAGCTGCCCGGGGCAGAATCCGGCGTGGAGGAGCGGACTCACTTGCGTCGCCGGCTTGGGTCGTCGACGCGATTTAATAATCAAAAAAACGGCGCGTGTGCGACACCGGAAAGAACAAACCTGATTGACGAAAAAAGGAGGAGGTGCAACACGAGGACTTCCCAGGAGGTCACCCATCCCAGTACTACTCTCGCCCAAGCACGCTTCACTGCGGAGTTCTGATGGGATCCGGTGCATTAGCGCTGGTATGATCGCACCTGTCAAGTGTGGCGCGATCAACTGCTCTGTGGCTTCGCCGAGCCGTCTCGCGCGCGCTCCAGACGGCCATAACTTTTCATCCGGGTTGAATCCCGACGCGAGGGAGCTGTCTTTGGAAAGCTCATCTCGAGCCCGTCGACGTCCCCACCAGGGCGAGCCCGGTTGACGTCGATTTCGACCTCAAAAACCCGTTCCGGATCCTGATTTTCCGAGCTTTTGCTGCCAGCCCGACGACCGCCAGGATCGGAGCTGCCCGGGGCAGAATCCGGCGTGGAGGAGCGGACCCACTTGCGTCGCCGGCTCGGGTCGTCGACGCGATTTAATAATAAAAAAACCGGCGCGTGTGCGACACCGGAAAGAACAAACTTGATTGACGAAAAAAGGAGGAGGTGCAACACGAGGACTTCCTAGGAGGTCACCCATCCCAGTACTACTCTCGCCCAAGCACGCTTAACTGCGGAGTTCTGATGGGATCCGGTGCATTAGCACTGGTATGATCGCACCTGTCAAGTGTGGCGCGATCAACTGCTTTGTGGCTTCGCCGAGCCGTCTCGTGCGCGCTTCGGATGCCCATAACTTTTCATCCGGGTTGAATCCCGAGGCGAGGGAGCTGCCGTTAGAAAGCTCGTCTCGAGCCCGTCGACGTCCCTACCAGGGCGAGCCCGGTTGACGTCGATTTCGACCTCACAAACCCGTTCCGGATCCTGATTTTCCGAGCTTTTGCTGCCAGCCCGACGACCGCAAGAATCGGAGCTGCCCGGGGCGGAATCCGGCGTGGAGGAGCGGACTCACTTGCATCGCCGGCTCGGGTCGTCGACACGATTTAATAATCAAAAAAACGGCGCGTGTGCGACACCGGAAAGAACAAACCTGATTGACGAAAAAAGGAGGAGGTGCAACACGAGGACTTCCCAGGAGGTCACCCATCCCAGTACTACTGTCGCCCAAGCACGCTTAACTGCGGAGTTCTGATGGGATCCGGTGCATTAGTGCTGGTATGATCGCACCTGTCAAGTGTGGCGCGATCAACTGCTTTGTGGATTCGCCGAGCCGTCTCGTGCGCGCTCCAGACGACCATAACTTTTCATCCGGGTTGAATCCCGACGCGAGGGAGCTGCCGTTGGAAAGCTCATCTCGAGCCCGTCGACGTCCCAACCAGGGCGAGCCCGGTTGACGTCGATTTCGACCTCAAAAACCCGTTCCGGATCCTGATTTTCCGAGCTTTTGCTGCCAGCCCGACGACCGCCAGGATCGGAGCTGCCCGGGGCAGAATCCGGCGTGGAGGAGCGGACCCACTTGCGTCGCCGGCTCGGGTCGTCGACGCGATTTAATAATCAAAAAACCGGCGCGTGTGCGACACGAGGACTTCCTAGGAGGTCACCCATCCCAGTACTACTCTCGCCCAAGCACGCTTAACTGCAGAGTTCTGATGGGATCCGGTGCATTAGCACTGGTATGATCGCACCTGTCAAGTGTGGCGCGATCAACTGCTTTGTGGCTTCGCCGAGCCGTCTCGTGCGCGCTTCGGATGCCCATAACTTTTCATCCGGGTTGAATCCAGAGGCGAGGGAGTTGCCGTTGGAAAGCTCGTCTCGAGCCCGTCGACGTCCCAACCGGGGCGAGCCCGGTTGACGTCGATTTCGACCTCAAAAACCCGTTCCGGATCCTGATTTTCCGAGCTTTTGCTGCAAGCACGACGACCGCCAGGATCGGAGCTTCCCGGGGCAGAATCTGGCGTGGAGGAGCGGACGCACTGGCGTCGCCGGCTCGGGTCGTCGACGCGATTTAATAAACAAAAAAACGGCGCGTGTGCGACACCGGAAAGAACAAACCTGATTGACGAAAAAAGGAGGAGGTGCCACACGAGGACTTCCCAGGAGGTCACCCATCCCAGTACTACTCTCGCCCAAGCACGCTTAACTGCGGAGTTCTGATGGGATCCGGTGCATTAGTGCTGGTATGATCGCACCTGTCAAGTGTGGCGCGATCAACTGCTTTGTGGCTTCGCCGAGCCGTCTCGTGCGCGCTTCGGACGGCCATAACTTTTCATCCGGGTTGAATCCCGAGGCGAGGGAGCTGCCGTTGGAAAGCTCGTCTCGAGCCCGTCGACGTCCCAACCCGGGCGAGCCCGGTTGACGTCGATTTCGACCTCAAAAACCCGTTCCGGATCCTGATTTTCCGAGCTTTTGCTGCCAGCCCGACGACCGCCAGGATCGGAGCTGCCCGGGGCAGAATCCGGCGTGGAGGAGCGGACCCACTTGCGTCGCCGGCGCGGGTCGTCGACGCGGTTTAATAATCAAAAAACCGGCGCGTGTGCGACACCGGAAAGAACAACCTTGATTGACGAAAAAAGGAGGAGGTGCAACACGAGGACTTCCTAGGAGGTCACCCATCCCAGTACTACTCTCGCCCAAGCACGCTTAACTGCGGAGTTCTGATGGGATCCGGTGCATTAGCACTGGTATGATCGCACCTGTCAAGTGTGGCGCGATCAACTACTTTGTGGCTTCGCCGAGCCGTCTCGTGCGCGCTTCGGATGCCCATAACTTTTCATCCGGGTTGAATCCCGAGGCGAGGGAGCTGCCGTTGGAAAGCTCGTCTCGAGCCCGTCGACGTCCCTACCAGGGCGAGCCCGGTTGACGTCGATTTCGACCTCAAAAACCCGTTCCGGATCCTGATTTTCCGAGCTTTTGCTGCCAGCCCGACGACCGCCAGGATCGGAGCTGCCCGGGGCAGAATCCGGCGTGGAGGAGCGGACCCACTTGCGTCGCCGGCTCGGGTCGTCGACGCGATTTAATAATCAAAAAACCGGCGCGTGTGCGACACCGGAAAGAACAAACTTGATTGACGAAAAAAGGAGGAGGTGCAACACGAGGACTTCCTAGGAGGTCACCCATCCCAGTACTACTCTCGCCCAAGCACGCTTAACTGCGGAGTTCTGATGGGATCCGGTGCATTAGCACTGGTATGATCGCACCTGTCAAGTGTGGCGCGATCAACTACTTTGTGGCTTCGCCGAGCCGTCTCGTGCGCGCTTCGGATGCCCATAACTTTTCATACGGGTTGAATCCCGAGGCGAGGGAGCTGCCGTTGGAAAGCTCGTCTCGAGCCCGTCGACGTCCCTACCAGGGCGAGCCCGGTTGACGTCGATTTCGACCTCAAAAACCCGTTCCGGATCCTGATTTTCCGAGCTTTTGCTGCCAGCCCGACGACCGCCAGGATCGGAGCTGCCCGGGGCAGAATCCGGCGTGGAGGAGCGGACCCACTTGCGTCGCCGGCTCGGGTCGTCGACGCGATTTAATAATCAAAAAACCGGCGCGTGTGCGACACCGGAAAGAACAAACTTGATTGACGAAAAAAGGAGGAGGTGCAACACGAGGACTTCCTAGGAGGTCACCCATCCCAGTACTACTCTCGCCCAAGCACGCTTAACTGCGGAGTTCTGATGGGATCCGGTGCATTAGCACTGGTATGATCGCACCTGTCAAGTGTGGCGCGATCAACTGCTTTGTGGCTTCGCCGAGCCGTCTCGTGCGCGCTTCGGATGCCCATAACTTTTCATCTGGGTTGAATCCCGAGGCGAGGGAGTTGCCGTTGGAAAGCTCGTCTCGAGCCCGTCGACGTCCCAACCAGGGCGAGCCCGGTTGACGTCGATTTCGACCTCAAAAATCCGTTCCGGATCCTGATTTTCCGAGCTTTTGCTGCCAGCCCGAGGACCGCCAAGATCGGAGCTGCCCGGGGCAGAATCCGGCGTGGAGGAGCGGACCCACTTGCGTCGCCGGCTCGGGTCGTCGACGCGATTTAATAATCAAAAAACCGGCGCGTGTGCGACACGAGGACTTCCTAGGAGGTCACCCATCCCAGTACTACTCTCGCCCAAGCACGCTTAACTGCAGAGTTCTGATGGGATCCGGTGCATTAGCACTGGTATGATCGCACCTGTCAAGTGTGGCGCGATCAACTGCTTTGTGGCTTCGCCGAGCCGTCTCGTGCGCGCTTCGGATTCCCATAACATTTCATCCGGGTTGAATCCAGAGGCGAGGGAGTTGCCGTTGGAAAGCTCGTCTCGAGCCCGTCGACGTCCCAACCGGGGCAAGCCCGGTTGACGTCGATTTCGACCTCAAAAACCCGTTCCGGATCCTGATTTTCCGAGCTTTTGCTGCAAGCACGACGACCGCCAGGATCGGAGCTGCCCGGGGCAGAATCCGGCGTGGAGGAGCGGACGCACTGGCGTCGCCGGCTCGGGTCGTCGACGCGATTTAATAAACAAAAAAACGGCGCGTGTGCGACACCGGAAAGAACAAACCTGATTGACGAAAAAAGGAGGAGGTGCAACACGAGGACTTCCCAGGAGGTCACCCATCCCAGTACTACTCTCGCCCAAGCATGCTTAACTGCGGAGTTCTGATAGTCCGGTGCATTAGTGCTGGTATGATCGCACCTGTCAAGTGTGGCGCGATCAACTGCTTTGTGGCTTCGCCGAGCCGTCTCGTGCGCGCTTCGGATGCCCATAACTTTTCATCCGGGTTGAATCCAGAGGCGAGGGAGTTGCCGTTGGAAAGCTCGTCTCGAGCCCGTCGACGTCCCAACCGGGGCGAGCCCGGTTGACGTCGATTTTGACCTCAAAAACCCGTTCCGGATCCTGATTTTCCGAGCTTTTGCTGCAAGCACGACGACCGCCAGGATCGGAGCTGCCCGGGGCAGAATCCGGCGTGGAGGAGCGGACGCACTGGCGTCGCCGGCTCGGGTCGTCGACGCGATTTAATAAACAAAAAAACGGCGCGTGTGCGACACCGGAAAGAACAAACCTGATTGACGAAAAAAGGAGGAGGTGCAACACAAGGACTTCCCAGGAGGTCACCCATCCCAGTACTACTCTCGCCCAAGCATGCTTCACTGCGGAGTTCTGATAGTCCGGTGCATTAGTGCTGGTATGATCGCACCTGTCAAGTGTGGCGCGATCAACTGCTTTGTGGCTTCGCCGAGCCGTCTCGTGCGCGCTTCGGATGCCCATAACTTTTCATCCGGGTTGAATCCAGAGGCGAGGGAGTTGCCGTTGGAAAGCTCGTCTCGAGCCCGTCGACGTCCCAACCGGGGCGAGCCCGGTTGACGTCGATTTCGACCTCAAAAACCCGTTCCGGATCCTGATTTTCCGAGCTTTTGCTGCAAGCACGACGACGGCCAGGATCGGAGCTGCCCGGGGCAGAATCCGGCGTGGAGGAGCGGACGCACTGGCGTCGCCGGCTCGGGTCGTCGACGCGATTTAATAAACAAAAAAACGGCGCGTGTGCGACACCGGAAAGAACAAACCTGATTGACGAAAAAAGGAGGAGGTGCCACACGAGGACTTCCCAGGAGGTCACCCATCCCAGTACTACTCTCGCCCAAGCACGCTTAACTGCGGAGTTCTGATGGGATCCGGTGCATTAGTGCTGGTATGATCGCACCTGTCAAGTGTGGCGCGATCAACTGCTTTGTGGTTTCGCCGAGCCGTCTCGTGCGCGCTTCGGACGGCCATAACTTTTCATCCGGGTTGAATCCCGAGGCGACGGAGCTGCCGTTGGAAAGCTCGTCTCGAGCCCGTCGACGTCCCAACCCGGGCGAGCCCGGTTGACGTCGATTTCGACCTCAAAAACCCGTTCCGGATCCTGATTTTCCGAGCTTTTGCTGCCAGCCCGACGACCGCCAGGATCGGAGCTGCCCGGGGCAGAATCCGGCGTGGAGGAGCGGACCCACTTGCGTCGCCGGCGCGGGTCCTCGACGCGGTTTAATAATCAAAAAACCGGCGCGTGTGCGACATCGGAAAGAACAACCTTGATTGACGAAAAAAGGAGGAGGTGCAACACGAGGACTTCCTAGGAGGTCACCCATCCCAGTACTACTCTCGCCCAAGCACGCTTAACTGCGGAGTTCTGATGGGATCCGGTGCATTAGCACTGGTATGATCGCACCTGTCTAGTGTGGCGCGATCAACTACTTTGTGGCTTCGCCGAGCCGTCTCGTGCGCGCTTCGGATGCCCATAACTTTTCATCCGGGTTGAATCCCGAGGCGAGGGAGCTGCCGTTGGAAAGCTCGTCTCGAGCCCGTCGACGTCCCAACCGGGGCGAGCCCGGTTGACGTCGATTTCGACCTCAAAAATCCGTTCCGGATCCTGATTTTCCGAGCTTTTGCTGCAAGCCCGACGACCGCCAAGATCGGAGCTGCCCGGGGCAGAATCCGGCGTGGAGGAGCGGACCCACTTGCGTCGCCGGCTCGGGTCGTCGACGCGATTTAATAATCAAAAAACCGGCGCGTGTGCGACACGAGGACTTCCTAGGAGGTCACCCATCCCAGTACTACTCTCGCCCAAGCACGCTTAACTGCAGAGTTCTGATGGGATCCGGTGCATTAGCACTGGTATGATCGCACCTGTCAAGTGTGGCGCGATCAACTACTTTGTGGCTTCGCCGAGTCGTCTCGTGCGCGCTTCGGATGCCCATAACTTTTCATCCGGGTTGAATCCCGAGGCGAGGGAGCTGCCGTTGGAAAGCTCGTCTCGAGCCCGTCGACGTCCCTACCAGGGCGAGCCCGGTTGACGTCGATTTCGACCTCAAAAACCCGTTCCGGATCCTGATTTTCCGAGCTTTTGCTGCCAGCCCGACGACCGCCAGGATCGGAGCTGCCCGGGGCAGAATCCGGCGTGGAGGAGCGGACCCACTTGCGTCACCGGCTCGGGTCGTCGACGCGATTTAATAATCAAAAAACCGGCGCGTGTGCGACACCGGAAAGAACAAACTTGATTGACGAAAAAAGGAGGAGGTGCAACACGAGGACTTCCTAGGAGGTCACCCATCCCAGTACTACTCTCGCCCAAGCACGCTTAACTGCGGAGTTCTGATGGGATCCGGTGCATTAGCACTGGTATGATCGCACCTGTCAAGTGTGGCGCGATCAACTGCTTTGTGGCTTCGCCGAGCCGTCTCGTGCGCGCTTCGGATGCCCATAACTTTTCATCTGGGTTGAATCCCGAGGCGAGGGAGCTGCCGTTGGAAAGCTCGTCTCGAGCCCGTCGACGTCCCAACCAGGGCGAGCCCGGTTGACGTCGATTTCGACCTCAAAAATCCGTTCCGGATCCTGATTTTCCGAGCTTTTGCTGCCAGCCCGACGACCGCCAAGATCGGAGCTGCCCGGGGCAAAATCCGGCGTGGAGGAGCGGACCCACTTGCGTCGCCGGCTCGGGTCGTCGACGCGATTTAATAATCAAAAAACCGGCGCGTGTGCGACACGAGGACTTCCTAGGAGGTCACCCATCCCAGTACTACTCTCGCCCAAGCACGCTTAACTGCAGAGTTCTGATGGGATCCGGTGCATTAGCACTGGTATGATCGCACCTGTCAAGTGTGGCGCGATCAACTGCTTTGTGGCTTCGCCGAGCCGTCTCGTGCGCGCTTCGGATGCCCATAACATTTCATCCGGGTTGAATCCAGAGGCGAGGGAGTTGCCGTTGGAAAGCTCGTCTCGAGCCCGTCGACGTCCCAACCGGGGCGAGCCCGGTTGACGTCGATTTCGACCTCAAAAACCCGTTCCGGATCCTGATTTTCCGAGCTTTTGCTGCAAGCACGACGACCGCCAGGATCGGAGCTGCCCGGGGCAGAATCCGGCGTGGAGGAGCGGACGCACTGGCGTCGCCGGCTCGGGTCGTCGACGCGATTTAATAAACAAAAAAACGGCGCGTGTGCGACACCGGAAAGAACAAACCTGATTGACGAAAAAAGGAGGAGGTGCAACACGAGGACTTCCCAGGAGGTCACCCATCCCAGTACTACTCTCGCCCAAGCATGCTTAACTGCGGAGTTCTGATGGGATCCGGTGCATTAGTGCTGGTATGATCGCACCTGTCAAGTGTGGCGCGATCAACTGCTTTGTGGCTTCGCCGAGCCGTCTCGTGCGCGCTTCGGACGGCCATAACTTTTCATCCGGGTTGAATCTCGAGGCGAGGGAGCTGCCGTTGGAAAGCTCGTCTCGAGCCCGTCGACGTCCCAACCCGGGCGAGCCCGGTTGACGTCGATTTCGACCTCAAAAACCCGTTCCGGATCCTGATTTTCCGAGCTTTTGCTGCCAGCCCGACGACCGCAGGATCGGAGCTGCCCGGGGCAGAATCCGGCGTGGAGGAGCGGACCCACTTGCGTCGCCGGCGCGGGTCGTCGACGCGATTTAATAATCAAAAAACCGGCGCGTGTGCGACACCGGAAAGAACAACCTTGATTGACGAAAAAAGGAGGAGGTGCAACACGAGGACTTCCTAGGAGGTCACCCATCCCAGTACTACTCTCGCCCAAGCACACTTAACTGCGGAGTTCTGATGGGATTCGGTGCATTAGTGCTGGTATGATCGCACCTGTCAAGTGTGGCGCGATCAACTGCTTTGTGGCTTCGCCGAGCCGTCTCGTGCGCGCTTCGGACGGCCATAACTTTTCATCCGGGTTGAATCCCGAGGCGAGGGAGCTGCCGTTGGAAAGCTCGTCTCGAGCCCGTCGACGTCCCAACCAGGGCGAGCCCGGTTGACGTCGATTTCGACCTCAAAAACCCGTTCCGGATCCTGATTTTCCGAGCTTTTGCTGCCAGCCCGACGACCGCCAGGATCAGAGCTGCCCAGGGCAAAATCCAGCGTGGAGGAGCGGACGCACTGGCGTCGCCGGCTCGGGTCGCTGACGCGATTTAATAATCAAAAAACCGGCGCGTGTGCGACACCGGAGAGAACAAACCTGATTGACCAAAAAAGGAGGAGGTGCAACACGAGGACTTCCCAGAAGGTCACCCATCCCAGTACTACTCTTGCCCAAGCACGCTTAACTGCGGAGTTCTGATGGGATCCGGTGCATTAGTGCTGGTATGATCGCACCTGTCAAGTGTGGCGCGATCAACTGCTTTGTGGCTTCGCCGAGCCGTCTCGTGCGCGCTTCGGATGCCCATAACTTTTCATCCGGGTTGAATCCCACGGCGAGGGAGCTGTCGTTGGAAAGCTCGTCTCGAGCCCGTCGACGTCCCAACCAGGGCGAGCCCGGTTGACGTCGATTTCGACCTCAAAAACCCGTTCCGGATCCTGATTTTCCGAGCTTTTGCTGCCAGCCCGACGACCGCCAGGATCGGAGCTGCCCGGGGCAAAATCCGGCGTGGAGGAGCGGACCCACTTGCGTCGCCGGCTCGGGTCGTCGACGCAATTTAATAATAAAAAAAACGGCGCGTGTGCGACACTGGAAAGAACAAACCTGATTGACGAAAAAAGGAGGAGGTGCAACACGAGGACTTCCCAGGAGGTCACCCATCCCAGTACTACTCTCGCCCAAGCACGCTTAACTGCGGAGTTCTGATGGGATCCGGTGCATTAGTGCTGGTATGATCGCACCTGTCAAGTGTGGCGCGATCAACTGCTTTGTGGCTTCGCCGAGCCGTCTCGTGCGCGCTTCGGACGGCCATAACTTTTCATCCGGGTTGAATCCCGACGCGAGGGAGCTGCCGTTGGAAAGCTCACCTCGAGCCCGTCGACGTCCCAACCAGGGCGAGCCCGGTCGACGTCGATTTCGACCTCAAAAACCCGTTCCGGATCCTGATTTTCCGAGCTTTTGCTGCCAGCCCGACGACCGCCAGGATCGGAGCTGCCCGGGGCAAAATCCAGCGTGGAGGAGCGGACGCACTGGCGTCGCCGGCTCGGGTCGCTGACGCGATTTAATAATCAAAAAATCGGCGCGTGTGCGACACCGGAGAGAACAAACCTGATTGACCAAAAAAGGAGGAGGTGCAACACGAGGACTTCCTAGGAGGTCACCCATCCCAGTACTACTCTCGCCCAAGCACGCTTAACTGCGGAGTTCTGATGGGATCCGGTGCATTAGTGCTGGTATGATCGCACCTGTCAAGTGTGGCGTGATCAACTGCTTTGTGGCTTCGCCGAGCCGTCTCGTGCGCGCTTCGGATGCCCATAACTTTTCATCCGGGTTGAATCCCGAAGCGAGGGAGCTGCCGTTGGAAAGCTCGTCTCGAGCCCGTCGACGTCCCAACCAGGGCGAGCCCGGTTGACGTCGATTTCGACCTCAAAAACCCGTTCCGGATCCTGATTTTCCCAGCTTTTGTTGCCAGCCCGACGACCGCCAGGATTGGAGCTGCCCGGGGCAGAATCCGGCGTGGAGGAGCATACCCACTTGCGTCGCCGGCTCGGGTCGTCGACTTGATTTAATAATCAAAAAACCGGCGCGTGTGCGACACCGGAAAGAACAAACCTGATTAACGAAAAAAGGAGGAGGTGCAACACGAGGACTTCCTAGGAGGTCACCCATCCCAGTACTACTCTCGCCCAAGCACGCTTGACTGCGGAGTTCTGATGGGATCCGGTGCATTAGTGCTGGTATGATCGCACCTGTCAAGTGTGGCGCGATCAACTGCTTTGTGGCTTCGCCGAGCCGTCTCGTGCGCGCTTCGGATGCCCATAACTTTTCATCCGGGTTGAATCCCACGGCGAGGGAGCTGTCGTTGGAAAGCTCGTCTCGAGCCCGTCGACTTCCCAACCAGGGCTAGCCCGGTTGACGTCGATTTCGACCACAAAAACCCGTTCCGGATCCTTATATTCCGAGCTTTTGCTGCCAGCCCGACGACCGCCACGATCGGAGGTGCCCGGGGCAGAATCCGGCGTGGAGGAGCGGACCCACTTGCGTCGCCCGCTCGGGTCGTCGACGCGATTTAATAATCAAAAAACCGGCGCGTCTGCGACACCGGAAAGAACAAACCTGATTAACGAAAAAAGGAGGAGGTGCAACACGAGGACTTCCCAGGAGGTCACCCATCCCAGTACTACTCTCGCCCAAGCACGCTTAACTGCGGAGTTCTGATGGGATCCGGTGCATTAGTGCTGGTATGATCGCACCTGTCAAGTGTGGCGCGATCAACTGCTTTGTGGCTTCGCCGAGCCGTCTCGAGCGCGCTTCGGATGCCCATAACTTTTCATCCGGGTTGAATCCCACGGCGAGGGAGCTGTCGTTGGAAAGCTCGTCTCGAGCCCGTCGACTTCCCAACCAGGGCTAGCCCGGTTGACGTCGATTTCGACCACAAAAACCCGTTCCGGATCCTTATATTCCGAGCTTTTGCTGCCAGCCCGACGACCGCCACGATCGGAGGTGCCCGGGGCAGAATCCGGCGTGGAGGAGCGGACCCACTTGCGTCGCCCGCTCGGGTCGTCGACGCGATTTAATAATCAAAAAACCGGCGCGTCTGCGACACCGGAAAGAACAAACCTGATTAACGAAAAAAGGAGGAGGTGCAACACGAGGACTTCCCAAGAGGTCACCCATCCCATCACTACTCTCGCCCAAGCACGCTTAACTGCGGAGTTCTGATGGGATCCGGTGCATTAGTGCTGGTATGATCGCACCTATCAAGTGTGGCGCGATCAACTGCTTTGTGGCTTCGCTGAGCCGTCTCGTGCGCGCTTCGGACGACAATAACTTTTCATCCAGGTTGAATCCCGAGGCGAGGGAGCTGCCGTTGGAAAGCTCGTCTCGAGCCCGTCGACGTCCCAACCAGGGCGAGCCCGGTTGACGTCGATTTCGACCTCAAAAACCCGTTACGGATCCTGACTTTCTTAGCTTTTGCAGCCAGCCCGACGACCGCCAGGATCGGAGCTGCCCGGGGCAGAATCCGGCGTGGAGGAGCGGACCCACTTGCATCGCCGGCTCGGGTCGTCGACGCGATTTAATAATCAAAAAAACGGCGCGTGTGCGACACCGGAAAGAACAAACCTGATTGATGAAAAAAGGAGGAGGTGCAACACGAGGACTTCCCAGGAGGTCACCCATCCCAGTACTACTCTCGCCAAAGCACACTTAACTGCGGAGTTCTGATGGGATCGGTGCATTAGTGCTGGTATGATCGCACCTGTCAAGTGTGGCGCGATCAACTGCTTTGTGGCTTCGCCGAGCCCGTCGACGTCCCAACCAGGGCGAGCCCGGTTGACGTCGATTTCGACCTCAAAAACCCGTTACGGATCCTGACTTTCTGAGCTTTTGCAGCCAGCCCAACGATCGCCAGAATCAGAGCTGCCCGGGGCAGAATCCGGCGTGGAGGAGCGGATGCACTGGCGTCGCCGGCTCGGGTCGCCGACGCGATTTAATATTCAAAAAACCGGCCCGTGTGCGACACTGGAAAGAACAAACCTAATTGACCAAAAAAGGAGGAGGTGCAACACGAGGACTTCCCCGGAGGTCACCCATCCCAGTACTACTCTCGCCCAAGCACGCTCAACTGCAGAGTTCTGATGTGATCCGGTGCATTAGTGCTGGTATGACCGCACCTGTCAAATGTGGTGCGATCAACTGCTTTGTGGCTTCGCCGAGCCATCTCGTGCGCGCTTCGGACGGCCATAACTTTTTATCTGGGTTGAATCCCGAGGTGAGGGTGCTGCCATTGGAAAGCTCGTCCCGAGCCCGTCGACGTCCCAACCAAGCGAGCTCGGTTGACGTCGATTTCGACCTCAAAAACCCGTTCCGGATCCTGATTTTCGGAGCTTTTGCTGCCAGCCCGACGACCGCCAGGATCGGAGCTGCCCGGGGCAGAATCCGGCGTGGAAGAGTGGACGCACTGGCATCCTGTCAAGTGTGGCGCGATCAACTACTTTGTGGCTTCGCCGAGCCGTCTCGTGCGCGCTTCGGACGGCCATAACTTTTCATCCGGGTTGAATCCGGAGGCGAGGGAGCTGCCGTTGGAAAGCTCGTCTCGAGCCCGTCGACGTCCCAACCAGGGCGAGCCCGGTTGACGTCGATTTCGACCTTAAAAACCCGTTCCGGATCCTGATTTTCCGAGCTTTTGCTGCCAGCCCGACGACCGCCAGGATCGGAGCTGCCCGGGGCAGAATCCGGCGTGGAGGAGCGGACGCACTGGCGTCGCCGGCTCGGGTCGCCGACGCGATTTAATAATCAAAAAATCGGCGCGTGTGCGACACCGAAAAGAACAAACCTGATTGACCAAAAAAGGAGGAGGTGCAACACGAGGACTTCCCAGGAGGTCACCCATCCCAGTACTACTCTCGCCCAGGCACGCTTAACTGCGGAGTTCTGATGGGATCCGGTGCATTAGTGCTGGTATGATCGCACATGTCAAGTGTGGCGCGATCAACTTGTTTGTGGCTTCGCCGAGCCGTCTCGTGCGCGCTTCGGACGCGCATAACTTTTCATCCGGGTTGAATCCCGAGGCGAGGGAGCTGCTTTTGGAAAGCTCGTCTCGAGCCAGTCGACGTCCCAACCGGGGCGAGCCTGGTTGACGTCGATTTCGACCTCAAAAACTCGTTCCGGATCCTGATTTTCCGAGCTTTTGCTGCCAGACCGACGACCGCAAGAATCGGAGCTGCCCGGGGCAGAATCCGGCGTGGAGGAGCAGACGCACTGGCGTCGCCAGCTCAGGTCGCCGACGCGATTTAATAGTCAAAAAACTGGCGCGTGTGCGACACCGGAAAGAACAAACCTGATTGACCAAAAAAGGAGGAGGTGCAACACGAGGACTTCCCAGGAGGACACCCATCTTGGTACCACTCTCGCCCAAGCACGCTTAACTGCGGAGTTCTGATGGGATCCGGTGCATTAGTGCTGGTATGATCGCACCTGTCAAGTGTGGCGCGATCAACTGCTTTGGGCCTTCGCCTAGTCGTCTCGTGCGCGCTTCGGATGCACATAACTTTGCATCTGGGTTGAATCCCGAGGCGAGGGAGCTGCCGTTGGAAAGCTCGTCTCGAGCCCATCGACGTCCCAAGCTGGGCGAGCCCGGTTGACGTCGATTTCGACCTCAAAAACCCATTCCGCATTCTGATTTTCTGAGCTTTTGCTGCCAGCCCGACGATCGCCAGGATCGGAGCTGCCCCGGGCAGAATCCGGCCGTGGAGGAGCGGACCCACTTGCGTCGCCGGCTCAGGTCGTCGACGCGATTTAATAATCAAATAACCGGCGCGTGTGCGACACTGGAAAGAACTAACCTGATTGACGAAAAAAGGAGGAGGTGCAACACGAGGACTTCCCAGGAGGTCACCCATCCCAGTACTACTCTCACCCAAGCACGCTTAACTGCGGAGTTCTGATGGGATCCGGTGTATTAGTGCTGGTATGATCACACCTGTCAAGTGTGGCGCGATCAACTGCTTTGTGGCTTCGCCGAGCCATCTCGTGCGCGCTTCGGACAGCCATATCTTTTCATCCGGGTTGAATCCCGAGGTGAGGGAGCTGCCGTTGGAAAGCTCGTCTCAAGCCTGTCGACGTCCCAACCAGGGCGAGCCCGGTTGACGTCGATTTCGACCTCAAAAACCCGTTACGGATCCTGACTTTCCGAGCTTTTGCTGCCAGCCCGACGAACGCCAGGATCGGAGCTGCCCGGGGCAGAATCCGGCGTGGAGGAGCGGACGCACTGACGTCGCCGGCTCAGGTCGCCGACGCGATTTAATAGTCAAAAAACCGGCGCGTGTGCGACACCGGAAAGAACAAACCTGATTGACCAAAAAAGGAGGAGGTGCAACACGAGGACTTCCCCAGAGGTCACCCATCCCAGTACTACTCTCGCCCAAGCACGCTTAACTGCAGAGTTCTGATGGGATCCGGTGCATTAGTGCTGGTATGATCGCACCTGTCAAATGTGGCGCGATCAACTGCTTTGTGGCTTCGCCGAGCCGTCTCGTGCGCGCTTCGGACGGCCATAACTTTTCATCCGTGTTGAATCCTGAGGCGAAGGAGCTGCCGTTGGAAAGCTCGTCTCGAGCCCGTCGACGTCCCAACCAGGGCGAGCCCGGTTGATGTCGATTTCGACTTCAAAAACCCGTTCTGGATCCTTATTTTCGGAGCTTTTGCTGCCAGCCCGACGACGGCCAGGATCGGAGCTGTCGGGGGCAGAATCTGGCGTGGAAGAGCGGACGCACTGTCGTCCTGTCAAGTGTGGCGCGATCAACTGCTTTGTGGCTTCGCCGAGCAGTCTCGTGCGCGCTTCGGACGGCCATAACTTTTCATCTGGGTTGAATCCCGAGGCGAGGGAGCTGCCGTTGGAAAGCTCGTCTCGAGCCCGTCGACGTCCCAACCAGGGCGAGCCCGGTTGACGTCGATTTCGACCTCAAAAACGCGTTCCGGAGCCTGATTTTCCGAGCTTTTGCTGCCAGACCGACGACCGCCAGGATCGGAGCTGCCCGGGGCAGAATCCGGCGTGGAGGAGCGGACCCACTTGCGTCGCCGGCTCGGGTCGTCGACGCGATTTAATAATCAAAAAACCGGCGCGTGTGCGACACCGGAAAGAACAAACCGGATTGACGAAAAAAGGAGGAGCTGCAACACGAGGAATTCACAGGAGGACACCCATCCTAGTACTACTCTCGCCCAAGCACGCTTAACTGCGGAGTTCTGCTGGGATCCGGTGCATTAGTGCTGGTATGATCGCACCTGTCAAGTGTGGCGCGATCAACTGTTTTGCGGCTTCGCCGAGCCGTCTCGTGCGCGCTTCGGATGCCCATAACTTTTCCTCCGGGTTGAATCCCGAGGCGAGGGAGCTGCCGTTGGAAAGCTCGTCTCGAGCCCGTCGACGTCCCAACCAGGGCGATCCCGGTTGACGTCGATTTCGACCTCAAAAACCCGTTCCGGATCCTGATTTTCTGAGCTTTTGCTGCCAGCCCGACGACCGCCAGGATCGGAGCTGCCCGAGGCAGTATCCGGCGTGGAGGAGCGGACCCACTTGCGTCGCCGGCTCGGGTCGTCGACGCGATTTAATAATCAAAAAACCGGCGCGTGTGCGACACCGGAAAGAACAAACCTGATTGACGAAAAAAGGAGGAGGTGCAACACGAGGACTTCCCAGGAGGACACCCATCCTAGTACTACTCTCGCCCAAGCACGCTTAACTGCGGAGTTCTGATGGGATCCGGTGCATTAGTGCTGGTGTGATCGCACCTGTCAAGTGTGGCGCGATCAACTGCTTTGGGCCTTCGCCGAGCCGTCTCGTGCGCGCTTCGGATGCCCATAACTTTTCATCTGGGTTGAATCCCGAGGCGAGGGAGCTGACGTTGGAAAGCTCGTCTCGAGCCCGTCGACGTCCCAACCTGGGCGAGCCCGGTTGACGTCGATTTCGACCTCAAAAACCCGTTCCGGATTCTGATTTTCCGAGCTTTTGCTGCCAGCCCGACGACCGCCAGTATCAGACCTACCTGGGGCAGCATCCGGCGTGGAGGAGCGGACGCACTGGCGTCGCCGGCTCGGGTCGGCGACGCGATTTATTAATCAAAAAACCGGCGCGTGTGCGACACTGGAAAGAACAAACCTGATTGACCAAAAAAGGAGGAGGTGCAACACGAGGACTTCCCAGGAGGTCACCCATCCCAGTACTACTCTCGCCCAAGCACGCTTAACTGCGGAGTTCTGATGGGATCCGGTGCATTAGTGGTGGTATGATCGCACCTGTAAAGTGTGGCGCGATCAACTGCTTTGCGGCTTCGCCGAGCCGTCTCGTGCGCGCTTCGGATGCCCATAACTTTTCATCCGGGTTGAATCCCGAGGCGAGGGAGCTGCCGTTGGAAAGCTCGTCTCGAGCCCGTCGACGTCCCAACCAGGGCGAGCCCGGTTGACGTCGATTTCGACCTCAAAAACCCGTTCCGGATCCTGATTTTCCGAGCTTTTGCTGCCAGCCCGACGACCGCCAGGATCGGAGCTGCCCGGGGCAGAATCCGGCGTGGAGGAACGGACCCACTTGCGTTGCCGGCTCGGGTCGTCGACGCGATTTAATAATCAAAAAACTGGCGCGTGTGCGACACCGGAAAGAACAAACTTGATTGACGAAAAAAGGAGGAGGTGCAACACGAGGACTTCCCAGGAGGACACCCATCCTAGTACTACTCTCGCCCAAGCACGCTTAACTGCGGAGTTCTGATGGGATCCGGTGCATTAGTGCTGGTATGATCGCACCTGTCAAGTGTGGCGCGATCAACTGCTTTGGGCCTTCGCCGAGCCGTCTCGTGCGCACTTCGGATGCCCATAACTTTTCATCTGGGTTGAATCCCGAGGCGACGGAGCTGCCGTTGGAAAGCTCGTCTCGAGCCCGTCGACGTCCTAACCTGGGCGAGCCTGGTTGACGTCGATTTCAACCTCAAAAACCCGTTCCGGATTCTGATTTTCCGAGCTTTTGCTGCCAGCCCGACGACCGCCAGTATTTGACCTGCCTGGGGCAGAATCCGGCGTGGAGGAGCGGACGCACTGGCGTCGCCGGCTCGGGTCGCCGACGTGATTTATTAATCAAAAAACCGGCGCGTTAGCGACACTGGAAAGAACAAACCTGATTGACCAAAAAAGGAGGAGGTGCAACACGAGGACTTCCCAGGAGGTCACCCATCCCAGTACTACTCTCGCCCAAGCACGCGGAGTTCTGATGGGATCCGGTGCATTAGTGCTGGTATGATCGCACCGTTCAAGTGTGGCGCGATGAACTGCTTTGTGGCTTCGCCGAGCCGTCTCGTGCGCGCTTCGGATGCCCATAACTTTTCATCCGGGTTGAATCCCGAGGCGAGGGAGCTGCCGTTGGAAAGCTCGTCTCGAGCCCGTCGACGTCCCAACCAGGGCGAGCCCGGTTGACGTCGATTTGAACCTCAAAAACCCGTTCCGGATCCTGATTTTCCGAACTTTTGCTGCCAGCCCGACGACCGCCAGGATCGGAGCTGCCCGGGGCAGAAGCCGGCGTGAAGGAGCGGAGCCACTTGCGTCGCCGGCTCGGGTCGTCGACGTGATTTAATAATCAAAAAACCGGCGCGTGTGCGACACCGGAAAGAACAAACCTGATTGACGAAAAAGGGAGGAGGTGCAACACGAGGACTTCCCAGGAGGACACCCATCCTGGTACTACTCTCGCCCAAGCATGCTTAACTGCGGAGTTCTGATGGGATCCGGTGCATTAATGCTGGTTTGATCGCACCTGTCAAGTGTGGCGCGATCAACTGCTTTGGGCCTTCGCCGAGCCGTCTCGTGCACGCTTCGGATGCCCATAACTTTTCATCTGGGTTGAATCCCGAGGCGAGGGAGCTGCCGTTGGAAAGCTCGTCTCGAGCCCGTCCACGTCCCAACCTGGGCGAGCCCGGTTGACGTCGATTTCGACCTCCAAAACCCGTTCCGGATCCTGATTTTCCGAGCTTTTGCTGCCAGCCCGACGACCGCAAGGATCGGAGCTGTCTGGGGCAGAATCCGGCGTGGAGGAACGGACCTACTTGCGTCGCCGGCTCGGGTCGTCGACGCGATTTAATAATCAAAAAACCGGCGCGTGTGCGACACCGGAAGAACAAACCTGATTGACGAAAAAAGGAGGAGGTGCAACACGAGGACTTCCCAGGAGGTCACCCATCCCAGTACTACTCTCGCCCAAGCACGCTTAACTGCGGAGTTCTGATGGGATCCGGTGCATTAGTGCTGGTATGATCGCACCTGTCAAGTGTGGTGCGATCAACTGATTTGTGGCTTCGCCGAGCCGTCTCGTGCGCGCTTCGGATGCCCATAACTTTTCATCCGGGTTGAATCCCGAGGCGAGGGAGCTGCCGTTGGAAAGCTCGTCTCGAGCCCGTCCACGTCCCAACCTGGGCGAGCCCGGTTGACGTCGATTTCGACCTCAAAAACCCGTTCCGGATCCTGATTTTCCGAGCTTTTGCTGCCAGCCCGACGACCGCCAGGATCGGAGCTGCCCGGGGCAGAATCCGGCGTGGAGGAACGGACCCACTTGCGTCGCCGGCTCGGGTCGTCGACGCGATTTAATAATCAAAAAACCGGCGCGTGTGCGACACCGGGAAGAACAAACCTGATTGACGAAAAAAGGAGGAGGTGCAACACGAGGACTTCCCAGGAGGTCACCCATCCCAGTACTACTCTCGCCCAAGCACGCTTAACTACGGAGTTCTGATTGGATCCGGTGCATTAGTGCTGGTATGATCGCACCTGTCAAGTGTGGCGCGATCAATTGCTTTTTGGCTTCGCCGAGCCATCTCGTGCGCGCTTCGGACGACCATAACTTTTCATCCGGGTTGAATCCCGAGGCGAGGGAGCTGCCGTTGGAAAGCTCGTCTCGAGCCCGCCGACGTCCCAACCAGGGCGAGCCCGGTTGACGTCGATTTCGACCACAAAAACCCGTTACGGATCGTGACTTTCCGAGCTTTTGCAGCCAGCCCGACGACCGCCAGGATCGGAGCTGCCCGGGGCAGAATCCGGCGTGGAGGAGCGGACGCACTGGCGTCGCCGGCTCAGGTCGCCGACGCGATTTAATAATCAAAAAACCGGCGCGTGTGCGACACCGGAAAGAACAAACCTGATTGACCAAAAAAGGAGGAGGTGCAACATGAGGACTTCCCAGGAGGTCACCCATCCCAGTCCTACTCTCGCCCAAGCACGCTTAACTGTAGAGTTCTGATGGGATCCGGTGCATTAGTGCTGGTATGATCGCACCTGTCAAATCTGGCGTGATCAACTGCTTTGTGGCTTCAACGAGCCGTCTCGTGCGCGCTTCGGACGGCCATAACTTTTCATCCGGGTTGAATCCCGAGGCGAGGGAGCTGCTGTTGGAAAGCTCGTCTCGAGCCCGTCGACGTCCCAACCAGGGCGAGACCGATTGACGTCGATTTCGACCTCAAAAACCCGTTCCGGATCCTGATTTTCAGAGCTTTTGCTGCCAGCCCGACGACCGCCAGGATCGGAGCTGCCTGGGGCAGAATCCGGCGTGGAAGAGCGAACGCACTGGCGTCCTGTCAAGTGTGGCGCGATCAACTGCTTTGTGGCTTCGCCGAGCCGTCTCGTGCGCGCTTCGGACGGCCATAACTTTTCATCCGGGTTGAATCCTGAGGCGAGGGAGCTGCCGTTGGAAAGCTAGTCTCGAGCCCGTCGACGTCCCAACCAGGGCGAGCCCGGTTGACGTCGATTTCGACCTCAAAAACTCGTTCCGGATCCTGATTTTCCGAGCTTTTGCTGCCAGACCGACGACCGCCAGGATCGGAGCTGCCCGGGGCAGAATCAGGCGTGGAGGAGCGGACGCCCTGGCGTCGCCGGCTCGGGTCGCCGACGCGATTTAATAATCAAAAAACCGGCGCGTGTGCGACACCGGAAAGAACAAACTTGATTGACCAAAAAAGGAGGAGGTGCAACACGAGGACTTCCAAGGAGGTCACCCATCCCAGTACTACTCTCGCCCAAGCACGCTTAACTGCGGAGTTCTGATGGGATCCGGTGCATTACTGCTGGTATGATTGCACCTGTCAAGTGTGGCGCGATCAACTACTTTGGGCCTTCGCCGAGCCGTCTCGTGCACGCTTCGGATGCCCATAACTTTTCATCCGGGTTGAATCCCGAGGCGAGGGAGCTGCCGTTGGAAAGCTCATCTCGAGCCCGTCGACGTCCCAACCAGGGCGAGCCCGGTTGACGTCGATTTCGACCTCAAAAACCCTTTCCGGATCCTGATTTTCTGAGCTTTTGCTGCCAAACCAACGACCGCCAGGATCGGAGCTGCCGGGGGAAAAATCCGGCGTGGAAGAGCGGACGCACTGGCGTCCTGTCAAGTGTTGCGCGATCAACTGCTTTGTGGTATCGCCGAGCCGTCTCGTGCGCGCTTCGGACGACCATAACTTTTCATCCGGGTTGAATCCCGAGGCGAGGGAGCTGCCGTGGGAAAGCTCGTCTCGAGCCCGTCGACGTCCCAACCAGGGCGAGGGCGGGTTACGTCAATTTCGACCTCAAAAACCCGTTCCGGATCCTGATTTTCCGAGCTTTTGCTGCCAGCCCGACGACCGCCAGGATCGGAGCTGCCCGGGGCAGAATCCGGCGTGGAGGAGCGGACGCACTGGCGTCGCCGGGTCGGGTCGCCGACGCGATTTAATAATCCAAAAACCGGCGCGTGTGCGACACCGGAAGGAACAAACCTGATTGACCAAAAAAGGAGGAGGTGCAACACGAGGACTTCCCAGGAGGTCACCCATCCCAGTACTACTCTCGCCCAAGCACGCTTAACTGCGGAGTTCTGATGGGATCTGGTGCATTAGTGCTGGTATGATCGCACATGTCAAGTGTGGCGCGATCAACTGCTTTGTGGCTTCGCCAAGCCGTCTCGTGCGCGCTTCGGACGGCCATAACTTTTCATCCGGGTTGAATCCCGAGGCGAGGGAGCTGCCGTTGGAAAGCTCGTCTCGAGCCCGTCGACGTCCCAACCTGGGCGAGCCCGGTTGACGTCGATTTCGACCTCAAAAACCCGTTCCGGATCCTGATTTTCCGAGCTTTTGCTGCCAGCCCGACGACCGCCAGGATCGGAGCTGCCCGGGGCAGAATCCAGCGTGGAGGAGCGGACGCACTGGCGTCGCCGGCTCGGGTCGCCGACGCGATTTAATAATCAAAAAACCGGCGCATGTGCGACACCAGAAAGAACAAACCTGATTGACCAAAAAAGGAGGAGGTGCAACACGAGGACTTCCCAGGAGGTCACCCATCCCAGTACTACTCTCGCCCAAGCACGCTTAACTGCGGAGTTCTAATGGGATCCGGTGCATTCGTGCTGGTATGATCGGACATGTCAAGTGTGGCGCGATCAACTGCTTTGTGGCTTCGCCGAGCCGTCTCGTGCGCGCTTCGGACAGCCATAACTTTTCATCCGGGTTGAATCCCGAGGCGAGGGAGCTGCCGTTGGAAAGCTCGTCTCGAGCCCGTCGACGTCCCAACCAGGGCGAGCCTGGTTGACGTCGATTTCGACCTCAAAAACCCGTTCCGGATCCTGATTTTCCGAGCTTTTGCTGCCTGACCAACGACCGCCAGTATCGGAGCTGCCCGGGGCAGAATTCGGCGTGGAGGAGCGGACGCCCTGGCGTCGCCGGCTCGGGTCACTGACGCGATTTAATAATAAAAAAACCGGCGCGTGTGAGACACCGGAAAGAACAAACCTGATTGACCAAAAAAGGAGGAGGTGCAACACGAGGACTTCCCTGGAGGTCACCCATCCGAATACTACTCTCGCCCAAGCACGCTTAACTGCAGAGTTCTGATGGGATCCGGTGCATTAGTGCTAGTATGATCGCACCTTTCAAATGTGGCGCGAAGAACTGCTTTGTCGCTTCGCCAAGCCGTCTCGTGCGCGCTTCCGACGGCCATAACTTTTCATCCGGGTTGAATCCCGAGGCGAGGGAGCTGCCGTTGGAAAGCTCGTCTCGAGCCCGTCGACGTCCCAACCAGGGCGAGCCCGGTTGACGTCGATTTCGACATCAAAAACCTGTTCCGGATCCTGATGTTCGAGGCTTTTGCTGCCAGCCCGACGACCGCCAGGATCGGAGCTCCCCGGGGCAGAATCCGGCGTGGAAGAGCGGACGCACTGGCGTCCTGTCAAGTGTGGCGCGATCAACTGCTTTGTGGCTTCGCCGAGCCATCTCGTGCGTGCTTCGGACGGCCATAACTTTTCATCCGGGTTGAATCCCAAGGCGAGGGAGCTGCCGTTGGAAAGCTCGTCTCGAGCCCGTCGACGTCCCCGGTTGACGTCGACTTCGACCTCAAAAACCCGTTCCGGATCCTGATTGTCCGAGCTTTTGCTGCCAGCCTGACGACCGCCAGGATCGGAGCCGCCCGGGGCAGAATCCGGAGTGGAGGAGCGGACGCACTGGCGTCGCCGGCTCGGGTCGCCGACGCGATTTAATAATCAAAAAACCGGCGCGTGTGCGACACAGGAAAGAACAAACTTGATTGACCAAAAAAGGAGGAGGTGCAACACGAGGACTTCCCAGGAGGTCACCCATCCCAGTACTACTCTCGCCCAAGCACGCTTAACTGCGGAGTTCTGATGGGATCCGGTGCATTAGTGCTGGTATGATCGGACATGTCAAGTGTGGCGCGATCAACTGCTTTGTGGCTTCGCCTAGCCGTCTCGTGCGCTCTTCGGACGACCATAACTTTTCATCCGGGTTGAATCCCGAGGCGAGGGAGCTGCCGTTGGAAAGCTTGTCTCGAGCCCGTCGACGTCCCAACCTGGGCGAGCCCGGTTGACGTCGATTTCGACCTCAAAAACCCGTTCCGGATCCTGATTTTCCGAGCTTTTGCTGCAAGCCCGACGACCGCCAGGATCGGAGCTGCCCGGGGCAGAATCCGGCGTGGAGGAGCGGACGCACTGGCGTCGCCGGCTCGGGTCGCCGACGCGATTTAATAATCAAAAAACCGGCGCATGTGCGACACCAGAAAGAACAAACCTGATTGACCAAAAAAGGAGGAGGTGCAACACGAGGACTTCCCTGGAGGTCACCCATCCGAATACTACTCTCGCCCAAGCACGCTTAACTGCAGAGTTCTGATGGGATCCGGTGCATTAGTGCTAGTATGATCGCACCTTTCAAATGTGGCGCGAAGAACTGCTTTGTCGCTTCGCCAAGCCGTCTCGTGCGCGCTTCCGACGGCCATAACTTTTCATCCGGGTTGAATCCCGAGGCGAGGGAGCTGCCGTTGGAAAGCTCGTCTCGAGCCCGTCGACGTCCCAACCAGGGCGAGCCCGGTTGACGTCGATTTCGACATCAAAAACCCGTTCCGGATCCTGATGTTCGAGGCTTTTGCTGCCAGCCCGACGACCGCCAGGATCAGAGCTCCCCGGGGCAGAATCTGGCGTGGAAGAGCGGACGCACTGGCGTCCTGTCAAGTGTGGCGCGATCAACTGCTTTGTGGCTTCGCCGAGCCATCTCGTGCGTGCTTCGGACGGCCATAACTTTTCATCCGGGTTGAATCCCAAGGCGAGGGAGCTGCCGTTGGAAAGCTCGTCTCGAGCCCGTCGACGTCCCCGGTTGACGTCGACTTCGACCTCAAAAACCCGTTCCGGATCCTGATTGTCCGAGCTTTTGCTGCCAGCCTGACGACCGCCAGGATCGGAGCCGCCCGGGGCAGAATCCGGAGTGGAGGAGCGGACGCACTGGCGTCGCCGGCTCGGGTCGCCGACGCGATTTAATAATCAAAAAACCGGCGCGTGTGCGACACAGGAAAGAACAAACTTGATTGACCAAAAAAGGAGGAGGTGCAACACGAGGACTTCCCAGGAGGTCACCCATCCCAGTACTACTCTCGCCCAAGCACGCTTAACTGCGGAGTTCTGATGGGATCCGGTGCATTAGTGCTGGTATGATCGGACATGTCAAGTGTGGCGCGATCAACTGCTTTGTGGCTTCGCCTAGCCGTCTCGTGCGCTCTTCGGACGACCATAACTTTTCATCCGGGTTGAATCCCGAGGCGAGGGAGCTGCCGTTGGAAAGCTTGTCTCGAGCCCGTCGACGTCCCAACCTGGGCGAGCCCGGTTGACGTCGATTTCGACCTCAAAAACCCGTTCCGGATCCTGATTTTCCGAGCTTTTGCTGCAAGCCCGACGACCGCCAGGATCGGAGCTGCCCGGGGCAGAATCCGGCGTGGAGGAGCGGACGCACTGGCGTCGCCGGCTCGGGTCGCCGACGCGATTTAATAATCAAAAAACCGGCGCATGTGCGACACCAGAAAGAACAAACCTGATTGACCAAAAAAGGAGGAGGTGCAACACGAGGACTTCCCAGGAGGTCACCCATCCCAGTACTACTCTCGCCCAAGCACGCTTAACTGCGGAGTTCTGATGGGATCCGGTGCATTAGTGCTGGTATGATCGGACATGTCAAGTGTGGCGCGATCAACTGCTTTGTGGCTTCGCCGAGCCGTCTCGTGCGCGCTTCGGACAGCCATAACTTTTCATCCGGGTTGAATCCCGAGGCGAGGGAGCTGCCGTTGGAAAGCTCGTCTCGAGCCCGTCGACGTCCCAACCGGGGCGAGCCCGGTTGACGTCGATTTCGACCTCCAAAACCCGTTCCGGATCCTGATTTTCCGAGCTTTTGCTGCCTGACCAACGACCGCCAGGATCGGAGCTGCCCGGGGCAGAATTCGGCGTGGAGGAGCGGACGCACTGGCGTCGCCGGCTCGGGTCACCGACGCGATTTAATAATAAAAAAATCGGCGCGTGTGAGACACCGGAAAGAACAAACCTGATTGACCAAAAAAGGAGGAGGTGCAACACGAGGACTTCCCTGGAGGTCACCCATCCGAATACTACTCTCGCCCAAGCACGCTTAACTGCAGAGTTCTGATGGGATCCGGTGCATTAGTGCTAGTATGATCGCACCTTTCAAATGTGGCGCGAAGAACTGCTTTGTCGCTTCGCCAAGCCGTCTCGTGCGCGCTTCCGACGGCCATAACTTTTCATCCGGGTTGAATCCCGAGGCGAGGGAGCTGCCGTTGGAAAGCTCGTCTCGAGCCCGTCGACGTCCCAACCGGGGCGAGCCCGGTTGACGTCGATTTCGACATCAAAAACCCGTTCCGGATCCTGATTTTCGGAGCTTTTGCTGCCAGCCCGATGACCGCCAGGATCGGAGCTCCCCGGGGCAGAATCCGGCGTGGAAGAGCGGACGCACTGGCGTCCTGTCAAGTGTGGCGCGATCAACTGCTTTGTGGCTTCGCCGAGCCATCTCGTGCGTGCTTCGGACGGCCATAACTTTTCATCCGGGTTGAATCCCAAGGCGAGGGAGCTGCCGTTGGAAAGCTCGTCTCGAGCCCGTCGACGTCCCCGGTTGACGTCGACTTCGACCTCAAAAACCCGTTCCGGATCCTGATTGTCCGAGCTTTTGCTGCCAGCCTGACGACAGCCAGGATCGGAGCTGCCCGGGGCAGAATCCGGAGTGGAGGAGCGGACGCACTGGCGTCGCCGGCTCGGGTCGCCGACGCGATTTAATAATCAAAAAACCGGCGCGTGTGCGACACAGGAAAGAACAAACCTGATTGACCAAAAAAGGAGGAGGTGCAACACGAGGACTTCCCAGGAGGTCACCCATCCCAGTACTACTCTCGCCCAAGCACGCTTAACTGTGGAGTTTTGATGGGATCCGGTGCATTAGTGCTGGTATGATCGGACATGTCAAGTGTGGCGCGATCAACTGCTTTGTGGCTTCGCCTAGCCGTCTCGTGCGCGCTTCGGACGACCATAACTTTTCATCCGGGTTGAATCCCGAGGCGAGGGAGCTGTCGTTGGAAACCTTGTCTCGAGCCCGTCGACGTCCCAACCTGGGCGAGCCCGGTTGACGTCGATTTCGACCTCAAAAACCCGTTCCGGATCCTGATTTTCCGAGCTTTTGCTGCAAGCCCGACGACCGCCAGGATCGGAGCTGCCCGGGGCAGAATCCGGCGTGGAGGAGCGGACGCACTGGCGTCGCCGGCTCGGGTCGCCGACGCGATTTAATAATCAAAAAATCGGCGCGTGTGCGACACTGGAAAGAACAAACCTGATTGACCAAAAAAGGAGGAGGTGCAACACGAGGACTTCCCAGGAGGTCACCCATCCCAGTACTACTCTCGCCCAAGCACGCTTAACTGCGGAGTTCTGATGGGATCCGGTGCATTAGTGCTGGTATGATCGCATCGTTCAAGTGTGGCGCGATGAACTGCTTTGTGGCTTCGCCGAGCCGTCTCGTGCGCGCTTCGGATGCCCATAACTTTTCATCCGGGTTGAATCCCGAGGCGAGGGAGCTGCCGTTGGAAAGCTCGTCTCGAGCCCGTCGACGTCCCAACCAGGGCGAGCCCGGTTGACGTCGATTTCAACCTCAAAAACCCGTTCCGGATCCTGATTTTCCGAACTTTTGCTGCCAGCCCGACGACCGCCAGGATCGGAGCTGCCCGGGGCAGAAGCCGGCGTGAAGGAGCGGACCCACTTGCGTCGCCGGCTCGGGTCGTCGACGTGATTTAATAATCAAAAAGCCGGCGCGTGTGCGACACCGGAAAGAACAAACCTGATTGACGAAAAAAGGAGGAGGTGCAACACGAGGACTTCCCAGGAGGACACCCATCCTGGTACTACTCTCGCCCAAGCACGCTTAACTGCGGAGTTCTGATGGGATCCGGTGCATTAGTGCTGGTTTGATCGCACCTGTCAAGTGTGGCGCGATCAACTGCTTTGGGCCTTCGCCGAGTCGTCTCGTGCACGCTTCGGATGCCCATAACTTTTCATCTGGGTTGAATCCCGAGGCGAGGGAGCTGCCGTTGGAAAGCTCGTCTCGAGCCCGTCCACGTCCCAACCTGGGCGAGCCCGGTTGACGTCGATTTCGACCTCAAAAACCCGTTCCGGATCCTGATTTTCCGAGCTTTTGCTGCCAGCCCGACGACCGCCAGGATCGGAGCTGCCCGGGGCAGAATCCGGCGTGGAGGAACGGACCCACTTACGTCGCCGGCTCGGGTCGTCGACGCGATTTAATAAGCAAAAAACCGGCGCGTGTGCGACACCGGAAAGAACAAACCTGATTGACGAAAAAAGGAGGAGGTGCAACACGAGGACTTCCCAGGAGGACACCCATCCTAGTACTACTCTCGCCCAAGCACGCTTAACTGCGGAGTTCTGATGGGATCCGGTGCATTAGTGCTGGTATGATCGCACCTGTCAAGTGTGGCGCGATCAACTGCTTTGGGCCTTCGCCGAGCCGTCTCGTGCACGCTTCGGATGCCCATAACTTTTCATCTGGCTTGAATCCCGAGGCGAGGGAACTGCCGTTGGAAAGCTCGTCGCGAGTCCGTCGACGTCCTAACCTGGGCGAGCCCGGTTGACGTCGATTTCGACCTCAAAAACCCGTTCCGGATTCTGATTTTTCGAGCTTTTGCTGCCAGCCCGACGACCGCCAGTATCAGACCTGCCTGGGGCAGAATCCGGCGTGGAGGAGCGGACGCACTGGCGTCGCCGGCTCGGGTCGCCGACGCGATTTAATAATCAAAAAACCGGCGCGTGTGCGACACCGGAAAGAACAAACCTGATTGAGCAAAAAAGGAGGAGGTGCAACACGAGGACTTCCCAGGAGGTCACCCATCCTAGTACTACTCTTGCCTAAGCACGTTTAACTGCAGAGTTCTGATGGGATCCGGTGCAGTAGTGCTGGTATGATCGCCCCTGTCAAGTGTGGCGCGATCAACTGCTTTGTGGCTTCGCCGAGCCGTCTCGTGCGCGCTTCGGACGGCCATAACTTTTCATCCGGGTTGAATCCCGAGGCGAGGGAGCTGCCGTTGGAAAGCTCGTCTCGAGCTCGTCGACGTCCCAACCAGGGCGAGCCCGGTTGACGTCGATTTCGACCTCAAAAACCCGTTCCGGATCCTGATTTTCCGAGCTTTTGCTGCCAGCCCGACGACCGCCAGGATCGGAGCTGCCCGGGGCAAAATCCGGCGTGGAGGAGCGGACCCACTGGCGTCGCCGGCTCGGGTCACCGACGCGATTTAATAATAAAAAAACCGGCGCGTGTGCGACACCGGAAAGAACAAACCTGATTGAGCAAAAAAGGAGGAGGTGCAACACGAGGACTTCCCAGGAGGTCACCCATCCCAGTACTACTATTGCCCAAGCACGCTTAACTGCAGAGTTCTGATGGGATCCGGTGCAGTAGTGCTGGTATGATCGCCCCTGTCAAGTGTGGCGCGATCAACTGCTTTGTGGCTTCGTCGAGCCGTCTCGTGCGCGCTTCGGACGACCATGACTTTTCATCCGGGTCGAATCCCGAGGCGAGGGAGCTGCCGTTGGAAAGCTCGTCTCGAGCCCGTCGACGTCCCAACCAGGGCGAGCCCGGTTGACGTCGTTTTCGACCTCAAAAACCCGTTCCGGATCCTGATTTTCCGAGCTTTTGCTGCCAGCCCGACGACCGCCAGGTTCAGAGCTGACCGGGGCAGAATCCGGCGTGGAGGAGCGGATCCACTGGCGTCGCCGGCTTGGGTCACCGACGCGATTTAATAATAAAAAAACCGGCGCGTGTGCGACACCGGAAAGAACAAACCTGATTGAGCAAAAAAGGAGGAGGTGCAACACGAGGACTTCCCAGGAGGTCACCCATCCCAGTACTACGTTTGCCCAAGCACGCTTAACTGCAGAGTTCTGATGGGATCCGGTGCAGTAGTGCTGATATGATCGCCCCTGTCAAGTGTGGCGCGATCAATTGCTTTGTGGCTTCGCCGAGCCGTCTCGTGCGCGCTTCGGACGGCCATAACTTTTCATCCGGGTTGAATCCCGAGGCGAGGGAGCTGCCGTTGGAAAGCTCGTCTCGAGCCCGTCGACGTCCCAACCAGGGCGAGCCCGGTTGACGTCGATTTCGACCTCAACAACCCGTTCCGGATCCTGATTTTCCGAGCTTTTGCTGCCAGCCCGACGACCGCCAGGATCGGAGCAGCCCGGGGCAGAATCCGGCGTGGAGGAGCGGACCCACTGGCGTCGCCGGCTCGGGTCACCGACGCGATTTACTAATAAAAAAACCGGCGCGTGTGCGACACCGGAAAGAACAAACCTGATTGAGCAAAAAAGGAGGAGGTGCAACACGAGGACTTCCCAGGAGGTCACCCATCCCAGTACTACTGTTGCCCAAGCACGCTTAACTGCAGAGTTCTGATGGGATCCGGTGCAGTAGTGCTGGTATGATCGCCCCTGTCAAGTGTGGCGCGATCAACTGCTTTGTGGCTTCGCCGAGCCGTCTCGTGCGCGCTTCAGACGGCCATAACTTTTCATCCGGGTTGAATCCCGAGGCGAGGGAGCTTCCGTTGGAAAGCTCGTCTCGAGCCCGTCGACGTCCCAACTAGGGCGAGCCCGGTTGACGTCGATTTCGACCTCAAAAACCCGTTCCGGATCCTGATTTTCCGAGCTTTTGCTGCCAGCCCGACGACCGCCAGGATCGGAGCTGCCCGGGATCCGGCGTGGAGGAGCGGACCCACTGGCGTCGCCGGCTCGGGTCACCGACGCGATTTAATAATAAAAAAACCGGCGCGTGTGCGACACCGGAAAGAACAAACCTGATTGAGCAAAAAAGGAGGAGGTGCAACACGAGGACTTCCCAGGAGGTCACCCATCCCAGTACTACTGTTGCCCAAGCACGCTTAACTGCAGAGTTCTGATGGGATCCGGTGCAGTAGTGCTGGTATGATCGCCCCTGTCAAGTGTGGCGCGATCAACTGCTTTGTGGCTTCGCCGAGCCGTCTCGTGCGCGCTTCGGACGGCCATAACTTTTCATCCGGGTTGAATCCCGAGGCGAGGGAGCTGCCGTTGGAAAGCTCGTCTCGAGCCCGTCGACGTCCCAACCAGGGCGAGCCCGGTTGACGTCGATTTCGACCTCAAAAACCCGTTCCGGATCCTGATTTTCCGAGCTTTTGCTGCCAGCCCGACGACTGCCAGGATCAGAGCAGCCCGGGGCAGAATCCGGCGTGGAGGAGCGGATCCACTGGCGTCGCCGGCTCGGGTCACCGACGCGATTTAATAATAAAAAAACCGGCGCGTGTGCGACACCGGAAAGAACAAACCTGATTGAGCAAAAAAGGAGGAGGTGCAACACGAGGACTTCCCAGGAGGTCACCCATCCCAGTACTACTGTTGCCCAAGCACGCTTAACTGCAGAGTTCTGATGGGATCCGGTGCAGTAGTGCTGGTATGATCGCCCCTGTCAAGTGTGGCGCGATCAACTGCTTTGTGGCTTCGTCGAGCCGTCTCGTGCGCGCTTCGGACGACCATGACTTTTCATCCGGGTCGAATCCCGAGGCGAGGGAGCTGCCGTTGGAAAGCTCGTCTCGAGCCCGTCGACGTCCCAACCAGGGCGAGCCCGGTTGACGTCGTTTTCGACCTCAAAAACCCGTTCCGGATCCTGATTTTCCGAGCTTTTGCTGCCAGCCCGACGACCGCCAGGTTCAGAGCTGACCGGGGCAGAATCCGGCGTGGAGGAGCGGATCCACTGGCGTCGCCGGCTTGGGTCACCGACGCGATTTAATAATAAAAAAACCGGCGCGTGTGCGACACCGGAAAGAACAAACCTGATTGAGCAAAAAAGGAGGAGGTGCAACACGAGGACTTCCCAGGAGGTCACCCATCCCAGTACTACGTTTGCCCAAGCACGCTTAACTGCAGAGTTCTGATGGGATCCGGTGCAGTAGTGCTGATATGATCGCCCCTGTCAAGTGTGGCGCGATCAATTGCTTTGTGGCTTCGCCGAGCCGTCTCGTGCGCGCTTCGGACGGCCATAACTTTTCATCCGGGTTGAATCCCGAGGCGAGGGAGCTGCCGTTGGAAAGCTCGTCTCGAGCCCGTCGACGTCCCAACCAGGGCGAGCCCGGTTGACGTCGATTTCGACCTCAACAACCCGTTCCGGATCCTGATTTTCCGAGCTTTTGCTGCCAGCCCGACGACCGCCAGGATCGGAGCAGCCCGGGGCAGAATCCGGCGTGGAGGAGCGGACCCACTGGCGTCGCCGGCTCGGGTCACCGACGCGATTTACTAATAAAAAAACCGGCGCGTGTGCGACACCGGAAAGAACAAACCTGATTGAGCAAAAAAGGAGGAGGTGCAACACGAGGACTTCCCAGGAGGTCACCCATCCCAGTACTACTGTTGCCCAAGCACGCTTAACTGCAGAGTTCTGATGGGATCCGGTGCAGTAGTGCTGGTATGATCGCCCCTGTCAAGTGTGGCGCGATCAACTGCTTTGTGGCTTCGCCGAGCCGTCTCGTGCGCGCTTCAGACGGCCATAACTTTTCATCCGGGTTGAATCCCGAGGCGAGGGAGCTTCCGTTGGAAAGCTCGTCTCGAGCCCGTCGACGTCCCAACTAGGGCGAGCCCGGTTGACGTCGATTTCGACCTCAAAAACCCGTTCCGGATCCTGATTTTCCGAGCTTTTGCTGCCAGCCCGACGACCGCCAGGATCGGAGCTGCCCGGGATCCGGCGTGGAGGAGCGGACCCACTGGCGTCGCCGGCTCGGGTCACCGACGCGATTTAATAATAAAAAAACCGGCGCGTGTGCGACACCGGAAAGAACAAACCTGATTGAGCAAAAAAGGAGGAGGTGCAACACGAGGACTTCCCAGGAGGTCACCCATCCCAGTACTACTGTTGCCCAAGCACGCTTAACTGCAGAGTTCTGATGGGATCCGGTGCAGTAGTGCTGGTATGATCGCCCCTGTCAAGTGTGGCGCGATCAACTGCTTTGTGGCTTCGCCGAGCCGTCTCGTGCGCGCTTCGGACGGCCATAACTTTTCATCCGGGTTGAATCCCGAGGCGAGGGAGCTGCCGTTGGAAAGCTCGTCTCGAGCCCGTCGACGTCCCAACCAGGGCGAGCCCGGTTGACGTCGATTTCGACCTCAAAAACCCGTTCCGGATCCTGATTTTCCGAGCTTTTGCTGCCAGCCCGACGACTGCCAGGATCAGAGCAGCCCGGGGCAGAATCCGGCGTGGAGGAGCGGATCCACTGGCGTCGCCGGCTCGGGTCACCGACGCGATTTAATAATAAAAAAACCGGCGCGTGTGCGACACCGGAAAGAACAAACCTGATTGAGCAAAAAAGGAGGAGGTGCAACACGAGGACTTCCCAGGAGGTCACCCATCCCAGTACTACTGTTGCCCAAGCACGCTTAACTGCAGAGTTCTGATGGGATCCGGTGCAGTAGTGCTGGTATGATCGCCCCTGTCAAGTGTGGCGCGATCAACTGCTTTGTGGCTTCGCCGAGCCGTCTCGTGCGCGCTTCGGACGGCCATAACTTTTCATCCGGGTTGAATCCCGAGGCGAGGGAGCTGCCGTTGGAAAGCTCGTCTCGAGCCCGTCGACGTCCCAACCAGGGCGAGCCCGGTTGACGTCGATTTCGACCTCAAAAACCCGTTCCGGATCCTGATTTTCCGAGCTTTTGCTGCCAGCCCGACGACTGCCAGGATCAGAGCAGCCCGGCGCAGAATCCGGCGTTGAGGAGCGGATCCACTGGCGTCGCCGGCTCGGGTCACCGACGCGATTTAATAATAAAAAAACCGGCGCGTGTGCGACACCGGAAAGAACAAACCTGATTGAGCAAAAAAGGAGGAGGTGCAACACGAGGACTTCCCAGGAGGTCACCCATCCCAGTACTACTGTTGCCCAAGCACGCTTAACTGCAGAGTTCTGATGGGATCCGGTGCAGTAGTGCTGGTATGATCGCCCCTGTCAGGTGTGGCGCGATCAACTGCTTTGTGGCTTCGCCGAGCCGTCTCGTGAGCGCTTCGGACGGCCATAACTTTTCATCCGGGTTGAATCCCGAGGCGAGGGAGCTGCCGTTGGAAAGCTCGTCTCGAGCCCGTCGACGTCCCAACCGGGGCGAGCCCGGTTGACGTCGATTTCGACCTCAAAAACCCGTTCCGGATCCTGATTTTCCGAGCTTTTGCTGCCAGCCCGACGACTGCCAGGATCAGAGCAGCCCGGGGCAGAATCCGGCGTGGAGGAGCGGATCCACTGGCGTCGCCGGCTCGGGTCACCGACGCGATTTAATAATAAAAAAACCGGCGCGTGTGCGACACCGGAAAGAACAAACCTGATTGAGCAAAAAAGGAGGAGGTGCAACACGAGGACTTCCCAGGAGGTCACCCATCCCAGTACTACTGTTGCCCAAGCACGCTTAACTGCAGAGTTCTGATGGGATCCGGTGCAGTAGTGCTTGTATGATCGCCCCTGTCAAGTGTGGCGCGATCAACTGCTTTGTGGCTTCGCCGAGCCGTCTCGTGCGCGCTTCGGACGGCCATAACTTTTCATCCGGGTTGAATCCCGAGGCGAGGGAGCTGCCGTTGGAAAGCTCGTCTCCAGCCCGTCGACGTCCCAACCAGGGCGAGCCCGGTTGACGTCGATTTCGACCTCAAAAACACGTTCCGGATCCTGATTTTCCGAGGTTTTGCTGCCAGCCCGACGACCGCCAGGATCGGAGCAGCCCGGGGCAGAATCCGGCGTGGAGGAGCGGACCCACTGGCGTCGCCGGCTCGGGTCACCGACGCGATTTAATAATAAAAAAACCGGCGCGTGTGCGACACCGGAAAGAACAAACCTGATTGAGCAAAAAAGGAGGAGGTGCAACACGAGGACTTCCCAGGAGGTCACCCATCCCAGTACTACGTTTGCCCAAGCACGCTTAACTGCAGAGTTCTAATGGGATCCGGTGCAGTAGTGCTGGTATGATCGCCCCTGTCTAGTGTGGCGCGATCAACTGCTTTGTGGCTTCGCCGAGCCGTCTCGTGCGCGCTTCGGACGGCCATAACTTTTCATCCGGGTTGAATCCCGAGGCGAGGGAGCTGCCGTTGGAAAGCTCGTCTCGAGCCCGTCGACGTCCCAACCAGGGCGAGCCCGGTTGACGTCGATTTCGACCTCAAAAACCCGTTCCGGATCCTGATTTTCCGAGCTTTTGTTGCCAGCCCGACGACTGCCAGGATCGGAGCAGCCCGGGGCAGAATCCGGCGTGGAGGAGCGGACCCACTGGCGTCGCCGGCTCGGGTCACCGACGCGATTTAATAATAAAAAAACCGTCGCGTGTGCGACACCGGAAAGAACAAACCTGATTGAGCAAAAAAGGAGGAGGTGCAACACGAGGACTTCCCAGGAGGTCACCCATCCCAGTACTACTGTTGCCCAAGCACGCTTAACTGCAGAGTTCTGATGGGATCCGGTGCAGTAGTGCTGGTATGATCGCCCCTGTCAGGTGTGGCGCGATCAACTGCTTTGTGGCTTCGCCGAGCCGTCTCGTGAGCGCTTCGGACGGCCATAACTTTTCATCCGGGTTGAATCCCGAGGCGAGGGAGCTGCCGTTGGAAAGCTCGTCTCGAGCCCGTCGACGTCCCAACCGGGGCGAGCCCGGTTGACGTCGATTTCGACCTCAAAAACCCGTTCCGGATCCTGATTTTCCGAGCTTTTGCTGCCAGCCCGACGACTGCCAGGATCAGAGCAGCCCGGGGCAGAATCCGGCGTGGAGGAGCGGATCCACTGGCGTCGCCGGCTCGGGTCACCGACGCGATTTAATAATAAAAAAACCGGCGCGTGTGCGACACCGGAAAGAACAAACCTGATTGAGCAAAAAAGGAGGAGGTGCAACACGAGGACTTCCCAGGAGGTCACCCATCCCAGTACTACTGTTGCCCAAGCACGCTTAACTGCAGAGTTCTGATGGGATCCGGTGCAGTAGTGCTGGTATGATCGCCCCTGTCAAGTGTGGCGCGATCAACTGCTTTGTGGCCTCGCCGAGCCGTCTCGTGCGCGCTTCGGACGGCCATAACTTTTCATCCGGGTTGAATCCCGAGGCGAGGGAGCTGCCGTTGGATAGCTCGTCTCGAGCCCGTCGACGTCCCAACCAGGGCGAGCCCGGTTGACGTCGATTTCGACCTCAAAAACACGTTCCGGATCCTGATTTTCCGAGCTTTTGCTGCCAGCCCGACGACCGCCAGGATCGGAGCAGCCCGGGGCAGAATCCGGCGTGGAGGAGCGGACCCACTGGCGTCGCCGGCTCGGGTCACCGACGCGATTTAATAATAAAAAAACCGGCGCGTGTGCGACACCGGAAAGAACAAACCTGATTGAGCAAAAAAGGAGGAGGTGCAACACGAGGACTTCCCAGGAGGTCACCCATCCCAGTACTACGTTTGCCCAAGCACGCTTAACTGCAGAGTTCTAATGGGATCCGGTGCAGTAGTGCTGGTATGATCGCCCCTGTCTAGTGTGGCGCGATCAACTGCTTTGTGGCTTCGCCGAGCCGTCTCGTGCGCGCTTCGGACGGCCATAACTTTTCATCCGGGTTGAATCCCGAGGCGAGGGAGCTGCCGTTGGAAAGCTCGTCTCGAGCCCGTCGACGTCCCAACCAGGGCGAGCCCGGTTGACGTCGATTTCGACCTCAAAAACCCGTTCCGGATCCTGATTTTCCGAGCTTTTGTTGCCAGCCCGACGACTGCCAGGATCGGAGCAGCCCGGGGCAGAATCCGGCGTGGAGGAGCGGACCCACTGGCGTCGCCGGCTCGGGTCACCGACGCGATTTAATAATAAAAAAACCGGCGCGTGTGCGACACCGGAAAGAACAAACCTGATTGAGCAAAAAAGGAGGAGGTGCAACACGAGGACTTCCCAGGAGGTCACCCATCCCAGTACTACGTTTGCCCAAGCACGCTTAACTGCAGAGTTCTGATGGGATCCGGTGCAGTAGTGCTGGTATGATCGCCCCTGTCAAGTGTGGCGCGATCAACTGCTTTGTGGCTTCGCCGAGCCGTCTCGTGCGCGCTTCGGACGGCCATAACTTTTCATCCGGGTTGAATCCCGAGGCGAGGGAGCTGCCGTTGGAAAGCTCGTCTCGAGCCCGTCGACGTCCCAACCAGGGCGAGCCCGGTTGACGTCGATTTCGACCTCAAAAACCCGTTCCGGATCCTGATTTTCCGAGCTTTTGCTGCCAGCCCGACGACCGCCAGGATCGGAGCAGCCCAGGGCAGAATCCAGCGTGGAGGAGCGGACCCACTGGCGTCGCCGACTCGGGTCACCAATGCGATTTAATAATCAAAAAACCGGCGCATGTGCGACACCGGAAAGAACAAACCTGATTGAGCAAAAAAGGAGGAGGTGCAACACGAGGACTTCCCAGGAGGTCACCCATCCCAGTACTACTGTTGCCCAAGCACGCTTAACTGCAGAGTTCTGATGGGATCCGGTGCAGTAGTGCTGGTATGATCGCCCCTGTCAAGTGTGGCGCGATCAACTGCTTTGTGGCTTCGCCGAGCCGTCTCGTGCGCGCTTCGGACGGCCATAACTTTTCATCCGGGTTGAATCCCGAGGCGAGGGAGCTGCCGTTGGAAAGCTCGTCTCGAGCCCGTCGACGTCCCAACCAGGGCGAGCCCGGTTGACGTCGATTTCGACCTCAAAAACACGTTCCGGATCCTGATTTTCCGAGCTTTTGCTGCCAGCCCGACGACCGCCAGGATCGGAGCAGCCCGGGGCAGAATCCGGCGTGGAGGAGCGGACCCACTGGCGTCGCCGGCTCGGGTCACCGACGCGATTTAATAATAAAAAAACCGGCGCGTGTGCGACACCGGAAAGAACAAACCTGATTGAGCAAAAAAGGAGGAGGTGCAACACGAGGACTTCCCAGGAGGTCACCCATCCCAGTACTACGTTTGCCCAAGCACGCTTAACTGCAGAGTTCTAATGGGATCCGGTGCAGTAGTGCTGGTATGATCGCCCCTGTCAAGTGTGGCGCGATGAACTGCTTTGTGGCTTCGCCGAGCCGTCTCGTGCGCGCTTCGGACGACCATAACTTTTCATCCGGGTTGAATCCCGAGGCGAGGGAGCTGCCGTTGGAAAGCTCGTCTCGAGCCCGTCGACGTCCCAACCAGGGCGAGCCCGGTTGACGTCGATTTCGACCTCAAAAACCCGTTCCGGATCCTGATTTTCCGAGCTTTTGTTGCCAGCCCGACGACTGCCAGGATCGGAGCAGCCCGGGGCAGAATCCGGCGTGGAGGAGCGGACCCACTGGCGTCGCCGGCTCGGGTCACCGACGCGATTTAATAATAAAAAAACCGGCGCGTGTGCGACACCGGAAAGAACAAACCTGATTGAGCAAAAAAGGAGGAGGTGCAACACGAGGACTTCCCAGGAGGTCACCCATCCCAGTACTACGTTTGCCCAAGCACGCTTAACTGCAGAGTTCTGATGGGATCCGGTGCAGTAGTGCTGGTATGATCGCCCCTGTCAAGTGTGGCGCGATCAACTGCTTTGTGGCTTCGCCGAGCCGTCTCGTGCGCGCTTCGGACGGCCATAACTTTTCATCCGGGTTGAATCCCGAGGCGAGGGAGCTGCCGTTGGAAAGCTCGTCTCGAGCCCGTCGACGTCCCAACCAGGGCGAGCCCGGTTGACGTCGATTTCGACCTCAAAAACACGTTCCGGATCCTGATTTTCCGAGCTTTTGCTGCCAGCCCGACGACCGCCAGGATCGGAGCAGCCCGGGGCAGAATCCGGCGTGGAGGAGCGGACCCACTGGCGTCGCCGGCTCGGGTCACCGACGCGATTTAATAATAAAAAAACCGGCGCGTGTGCGACACCGGAAAGAACAAACCTGATTGAGCAAAAAAGGAGGAGGTGCAACACGAGGACTTCCCAGGAGGTCACCCATCCCAGTACTACGTTTGCCCAAGCACGCTTAACTGCAGAGTTCTAATGGGATCCGGTGCAGTAGTGCTGGTATGATCGCCCCTGTCAAGTGTGGCGCGATGAACTGCTTTGTGGCTTCGCCGAGCCGTCTCGTGCGCGCTTCGGACGACCATAACTTTTCATCCGGGTTGAATCCCGAGGCGAGGGAGCTGCCGTTGGAAAGCTCGTCTCGAGCCCGTCGACGTCCCAACCAGGGCGAGCCCGGTTGACGTCGATTTCGACCTCAAAAACCCGTTCCGGATCCTGATTTTCCGAGCTTTTGTTGCCAGCCCGACGACTGCCAGGATCGGAGCAGCCCGGGGCAGAATCCGGCGTGGAGGAGCGGACCCACTGGCGTCGCCGGCTCGGGTCACCGACGCGATTTAATAATAAAAAAACCGGCGCGTGTGCGACACCGGAAAGAACAAACCTGATTGAGCAAAAAAGGAGGAGGTGCAACACGAGGACTTCCCAGGAGGTCACCCATCCCAGTACTACGTTTGCCCAAGCACGCTTAACTGCAGAGTTCTGATGGGATCCGGTGCAGTAGTGCTGGTATGATCGCCCCTGTCAAGTGTGGCGCGATCAACTGCTTTGTGGCTTCGCCGAGCCGTCTCGTGCGCGCTTCGGACGGCCATAACTTTTCATCCGGGTTGAATCCCGAGGCGAGGGAGCTGCCGTTGGAAAGCTCGTCTCGAGCCCGTCGACGTCCCAACCAGGGCGAGCCCGGTTGACGTCGATTTCGACCTCAAAAACCCGTTCCGGATCCTGATTTTCCGAGCTTTTGCTGCCAGCCCGACGACCGCCAGGATCGGAGCAGCCCGGGGCAGAATCCAGCGTGGAGGAGCGGACCCACTGGCGTCGCCGACTCGGGTCACCAATGCGATTTAATAATCAAAAAACCGGCGCATGTGCGACACCGGAAAGAACAAACCTGATTGAGCAAAAAAGGAGGAGGTGCAACACGAGGACTTCCCAGGAGGTCACCCATCCCAGTACTACTGTTGCCCAAGCACGCTTAACTGCAGAGTTCTGATGGGATCCGGTGCAGTAGTGCTGGTATGATCGCCCCTGTCAAGTGTGGCGCGATCAACTGCTTTGTGGCTTCGCCGAGCCGTCTCGTGCGCGCTTCGGACGGCCATAACTTTTCATCCGGGTTGAATCCCGAGGCGAGGGAGCTGCCGTTGGAAAGCTCGTCTCGAGCCCGTCGACGTCCCAACCAGGGCGAGCCCGGTTGACGTCGATTTCGACCTCAAAAACACGTTCCGGATCCTGATTTTCCGAGCTTTTGCTGCCAGCCCGACGACCGCCAGGATCGGAGCAGCCCGGGGCAGAATCCGGCGTGGAGGAGCGGACCCACTGGCGTCGCCGGCTCGGGTCACCGACGCGATTTAATAATAAAAAAACCGGCGCGTGTGCGACACCGGAAAGAACAAACCTGATTGAGCAAAAAAGGAGGAGGTGCAACACGAGGACTTCCCAGGAGGTCACCCATCCCAGTACTACGTTTGCCCAAGCACGCTTAACTGCAGAGTTCTAATGGGATCCGGTGCAGTAGTGCTGGTATGATCGCCCCTGTCAAGTGTGGCGCGATCAACTGCTTTGTGGCTTCGCCGAGCCGTCTCGTGCGCGCTTCGGACGGCCATAACTTTTCATCCGGGTTGAATCCCGAGGCGAGGGAGCTGCCGTTGGAAAGCTCGTCTCGAGCCCGTCGACGTCCCAACCAGGGCGAGCCCGGTTGACGTCGATTTCGACCTCAAAAACCCGTTCCGGATCCTGATTTTCCGAGCTTTTGCTGCCAGCCCGACGACCGCCAGGATCGGAGCAGCCCAGGGCAGAATCCAGCGTGGAGGAGCGGACCCACTGGCGTCGCCGACTCGGGTCACCAATGCGATTTAATAATCAAAAAACCGGCGCATGTGCGACACCGAAAAGAACAAACCTGATTGAGCAAAAAAGGAGGAGGTGCAACACGAGGACTTCCCAGGAGGTCACCCATCCCAGTACTACTGTTGCCCAAGCACGCTTAACTGCAGAGTTCTGATGGGATCCGGTGCAGTAGTGCTGGTATGATCGCCCCTGTCAAGTGTGGCGCGATCAACTGCTTTGTGGCTTCGCCGAGCCGTCTCGTGCGCGCTTCGGACGGCCATAACTTTTCATCCGGGTTGAATCCCGAGGCGAGGGAGCTGCCGTTGGAAAGCTCGTCTCGAGCCCGTCGACGTCCCAACCAGGGCGAGCCCGGTTGACGTCGATTTCGACCTCAAAAACCCGTTCCGGATCCTGATTTTCCGAGCTTTTGCTGCCAGCCCGACGACCGCCAGGATCGGAGCAGCCCAGGGCAGAATCCAGCGTGGAGGAGCGGACCCACTGGCGTCGCCGACTCGGGTCACCAATGCGATTTAATAATCAAAAAACCGGCGCATGTGCGACACCGGAAAGAACAAACCTGATTGAGCAAAAAAGGAGGAGGTGCAACACGAGGACTTCCCAGGAGGTCACCCATCCCAGTACTACTGTTGCCCAAGCACGCTTAACTGCAGAGTTCTGATGGGATCCGGTGCAGTAGTGCTGGTATGATCGCCCCTGTCAAGTGTGGCGCGATCAACTGCTTTGTGGCTTCGCCGAGCCGTCTCGTGCGCGCTTCGGACGGCCATAACTTTTCATCCGGGTTGAATCCCGAGGCGAGGGAGCTGCCGTTGGAAAGCTCGTCTCGAGCCCGTCGACGTCCCAACCAGGGCGAGCCCGGTTGACGTCGATTTCGACCTCAAAAACACGTTCCGGATCCTGATTTTCCGAGCTTTTGCTGCCAGCCCGACGACCGCCAGGATCGGAGCAGCCCGGGGCAGAATCCGGCGTGGAGGAGCGGACCCACTGGCGTCGCCGGCTCGGGTCACCGACGCGATTTAATAATAAAAAAACCGGCGCGTGTGCGACACCGGAAAGAACAAACCTGATTGAGCAAAAAAGGAGGAGGTGCAACACGAGGACTTCCCAGGAGGTCACCCATCCCAGTACTACGTTTGCCCAAGCACGCTTAACTGCAGAGTTCTAATGGGATCCGGTGCAGTAGTGCTGGTATGATCGCCCCTGTCAAGTGTGGCGCGATGAACTGCTTTGTGGCTTCGCCGAGCCGTCTCGTGCGCGCTTCGGACGGCCATAACTTTTCATCCGGGTTGAATCCCGAGGCGAGGGAGCTGCCGTTGGAAAGCTCGTCTCGAGCCCGTCGACGTCCCAACCAGGGCGAGCCCGGTTGACGTCGATTTCGACCTCAAAAACCCGTTCCGGATCCTGATTTTCCGAGCTTTTGTTGCCAGCCCGACGACTGCCAGGATCGGAGCAGCCCGGGGCAGAATCCGGCGTGGAGGAGCGGACCCACTGGCGTCGCCGGCTCGGGTCACCGACGCGATTTAATAATAAAAAAACCGGCGCGTGTGCGACACCGGAAAGAACAAACCTGATTGAGCAAAAAAGGAGGAGGTGCAACACGAGGACTTCCCAGGAGGTCACCCATCCCAGTACTACGTTTGCCCAAGCACGCTTAACTGCAGAGTTCTGATGGGATCCGGTGCAGTAGTGCTGGTATGATCGCCCCTGTCAAGTGTGGCGCGATCAACTGCTTTGTGGCTTCGCCGAGCCGTCTCGTGCGCGCTTCGGACGGCCATAACTTTTCATCCGGGTTGAATCCCGAGGCGAGGGAGCTGCCGTTGGAAAGCTCGTCTCGAGCCCGTCGACGTCCCAACCCGGGCGAGCCCGGTTGACGTCGATTTCGACCTCAAAAACCCGTTCCGGATCCTGATTTTCCGAGCTTTTGCTGCCAGCCCGACGACCGCCAGGATCGGAGCAGCCCGGGGCAGAATCCAGCGTGGAGGAGCGGACCCACTGGCGTCGCCGACTCGGGTCACCAATGCGATTTAATAATCAAAAAACCGGCGCATGTGCGACACCGGAAAGAACAAACCTGATTGAGCAAAAAAGGAGGAGGTGCAACACGAGGACTTCCCAGGAGGTCACCCATCCCAGTACTACTGTTGCCCAAGCACGCTTAACTGCAGAGTTCTGATGGGATCCGGTGCAGTAGTGCTGGTATGATCGCCCCTGTCAAGTGTGGCGCGATCAACTGCTTTGTGGCTTCGCCGAGCCGTCTCGTGCGCGCTTCGGACGGCCATAACTTTTCATCCGGGTTGAATCCCGAGGCGAGGGAGCTGCCGTTGGAAAGCTCGTCTCGAGCCCGTCGACGTCCCAACCAGGGCGAGCCCGGTTGACGTCGATTTCGACCTCAAAAACCCGTTCCGGATCCTGATTTTCCGAGCTTTTGCTGCCAGCCCGACAACCGCCAGGATCGGAGCAGCCCGGGGCAGAATCCAGCGTGGAGGAGCGGACCCACTGGCGTCGCCGACTCGGGTCACCAATGCGATTTAATAATCAAAAAACCGGCGCATGTGCGACACCGGAAAGAACAAACCTGATTGAGCAAAAAAGGAGGAGGTGCAACACGAGGACTTCCCAGGAGGTCACCCATCCCAGTACTACTGTTGCCCAAGCACGCTTAACTGCAGAGTTCTGATGGGATCCGGTGCAGTAGTGCTGGTATGATCGCCCCTGTCAAGTGTGGCGCGATCAACTGCTTTGTGGCTTCGCCGAGCCGTCTCGTGCGCGCTTCGGACGGCCATAACTTTTCATCCGGGTTGAATCCCGAGGCGAGGGAGCTGCCGTTGGAAAGCTCGTCTCGAGCCCGTCGACGTCCCAACCAGGGCGAGCCCGGTTGACGTCGATTTCGACCTCAAAAACACGTTCCGGATCCTGATTTTCCGAGCTTTTGCTGCCAGCCCGACGACCGCCAGGATCGGAGCAGCCCGGGGCAGAATCCGGCGTGGAGGAGCGGACCCACTGGCGTCGCCGGCTCGAGTCACCGACGCGATTTAATAATAAAAAAACCGGCGCGTGTGCGACACCGGAAAGAACAAACCTGATTGAGCAAAAAAGGAGGAGGTGCAACACGAGGACTTCCCAGGAGGTCACCCATCCCAGTACTACGTTTGCCCAAGCACGCTTAACTGCAGAGTTCTAATGGGATCCGGTGCAGTAGTGCTGGTATGATCGCCCCTGTCAAGTGTGGCGCGATCAACTGCTTTGTGGCTTCGCCGAGCCGTCTCGTGCGCGCTTCGGACGGCCATAACTTTTCATCCGGGTTGAATCCCGAGGCGAGGGAGCTGCCGTTGGAAAGCTCGTCTCGAGCCCGTCGACGTCCCAACCAGGGCGAGCCCGGTTGACGTCGATTTCGACCTCAAAAACCTGTTCCGGATCCTGATTTTCCGAGCTTTTGTTGCCAGCCCGACGACTGCCAGGATCGGAGCAGCCCGGGGCAGAATCCGGCGTGGAGGAGCGGACCCACTGGCGTCGCCGGCTCGGGTCACTGACGCGATTTAATAATAAAAAAACCGGCGCGTGTGCGACACCGGAAAGAACAAACCTGATTGAGCAAAAAAGGAGGAGGTGCAACACGAGGACTTCCCAGGAGGTCACCCATCCCAGTACTACGTTTGCCCAAGCACGCTTAACTGCAGAGTTCTGATGGGATCCGGTGCAGTAGTGCTGGTATGATCGCCCCTGTCAAGTGTGGCGCGATCAACTGCTTTGTGGCTTCGCCGAGCCGTCTCGTGCGCGCTTCGGACGGCCATAACTTTTCATCCGGGTTGAATCCCGAGGCGAGGGAGCTGCCGTTGGAAAGCTCGTCTCGAGCCCGTCGACGTCCCAACCAGGGCGAGCCCGGTTGACGTCGATTTCGACCTCAAAAACCCGTTCCGGATCCTGATTTTCCGAGCTTTTGCTGCCAGCCCGACGACCGCCAGGATCGGAGCAGCCCGGGGCAGAATCCAGCGTGGAGGAGCGGACCCACTGGCGTCGCCGACTCGGGTCACCAATGCGATTTAATAATCAAAAAACCGGCGCATGTGCGACACCGGAAAGAACAAACCTGATTGAGCAAAAAAGGAGGAGGTGCAACACGAGGACTTCCCAGGAGGTCACCCATCCCAGTACTACTGTTGCCCAAGCACGCATAACTGCAGAGTTCTGATGGGATCCGGTGCATTAGTGCTGGTATGATCGCACCTGTCAAGTGTGGCGCGATCAACTGCTTTGTGGCTTCGCCGAGCCGTCTCGTGCGCGCTTCGGACGGCCATAACTTTTCATCCGGGTTGAATCCTGAGGCGAGGGAGCTGCCGTTGGAAAGCTAGTCTCGAGCCCGTCGACGTCCCAACCAGGGCGAGCCCGGTTGACGTCGATTTCGACCTCAAAAACCCGTTCCGGATCCTGATTTTCCGAGCTTTTGCTGCCAGCCCGACGACCGCCAGGATCGGAGCAGCCCGGGGCAGAATCCGGCGTGGAGGAGCGGACCCACTGGCGTCGCCGGCTCGGGTCACCGACGCGATTTAATAATAAAAAAACCGGCGCGTGTGCGACACCGGAAAGAACAAACCTGATTGAGCAAAAAAGGAGGAGGTGCAACACGAGGACTTCCCAGGAGGTCACCCATCCCAGTACTACGTTTGCCCAAGCACGCTTAACTGCAGAGTTCTGATGGGATCCGGTGCAGTAGTGCTGGTATGATCGCCCCTGTCAAGTGTGGCGCGATCAACTGCTTTGTGGCTTCGCCGAGCCGTCTCGTGCGCGCTTCGGACGGCCATAACTTTTCATCCGGGTTGAATCCCGAGGCGAGGGAGCTGCCGTTGGAAAGCTCGTCTCGAGCCCGTCGACGTCCCAACCAGGGCGAGCCCGGTTGACGTCGATTTCGACCTCAAAAACCCGTTCCGGATCCTGATTTTCCGAGCTTTTGCTGCCAGCCCGACGACCGCCAGGATCGGAGCAGCCCGGGGCAGAATCCAGCGTGGAGGAGCGGACCCACTGGCGTCGCCGACTCGGGTCACCAATGCGATTTAATAATCAAAAAACCGGCGCATGTGCGACACCGGAAAGAACAAACCTGATTGAGCAAAAAAGGAGGAGGTGCAACACGAGGACTTCCCAGGAGGTCACCCATCCCAGTACTACGTTTGCCCAAGCACGCTTAACTGCAGAGTTCTAATGGGATCCGGTGCAGTAGTGCTGGTATGATCGCCCCTGTCAAGTGTGGCGCGATGAACTGCTTTGTGGCTTCGCCGAGCCGTCTCGTGCGCGCTTCGGACGGCCATAACTTTTCATCCGGGTTGAATCCCGAGGCGAGGGAGCTGCCGTTGGAAAGCTCGTCTCGAGCCCGTCGACGTCCCAACCAGGGCGAGCCCGGTTGACGTCGATTTCGACCTCAAAAACCCGTTCCGGATCCTGATTTTCCGAGCTTTTGTTGCCAGCCCGACGACTGCCAGGATCGGAGCAGCCCGGGGCAGAATCCGGCGTGGAGGAGCGGACCCACTGGCGTCGCCGGCTCGGGTCACCGACGCGATTTAATAATAAAAAAACCGGCGCGTGTGCGACACCGGAAAGAACAAACCTGATTGAGCAAAAAAGGAGGAGGTGCAACACGAGGACTTCCCAGGAGGTCACCCATCCCAGTACTACGTTTGCCCAAGCACGCTTAACTGCAGAGTTCTGATGGGATCCGGTGCAGTAGTGCTGGTATGATCGCCCCTGTCAAGTGTGGCGCGATCAACTGCTTTGTGGCTTCGCCGAGCCGTCTCGTGCGCGCTTCGGACGGCCATAACTTTTCATCCGGGTTGAATCCCGAGGCGAGGGAGCTGCCGTTGGAAAGCTCGTCTCGAGCCCGTCGACGTCCCAACCAGGGCGAGCCCGGTTGACGTCGATTTCGACCTCAAAAACCCGTTCCGGATCCTGATTTTCCGAGCTTTTGCTGCCAGCCCGACGACCGCCAGGATCGGAGCAGCCCGGGGCAGAATCCAGCGTGGAGGAGCGGACCCACTGGCGTCGCCGACTCGGGTCACCAATGCGATTTAATAATCAAAAAACCGGCGCATGTGCGACACCGGAAAGAACAAACCTGATTGAGCAAAAAAGGAGGAGGTGCAACACGAGGACTTCCCAGGAGGTCACCCATCCCAGTACTACTGTTGCCCAAGCACGCTTAACTGCAGAGTTCTGATGGGATCCGGTGCAGTAGTGCTGGTATGATCGCCCCTGTCAAGTGTGGCGCGATCAACTGCTTTGTGGCTTCGCCGAGCCGTCTCGTGCGCGCTTCGGACGGCCATAACTTTTCATCCGGGTTGAATCCCGAGGCGAGGGAGCTGCCGTTGGAAAGCTCGTCTCGAGCCCGTCGACGTCCCAACCAGGGCGAGCCCGGTTGACGTCGATTTCGACCTCAAAAACCCGTTCCGGATCCTGATTTTCCGAGCTTTTGCTGCCAGCCCGACGACCGCCAGGATCGGAGCAGCCCGGGGCAGAATCCAGCGTGGAGGAGCGGACCCACTGGCGTCGCCGACTCGGGTCACCAATGCGATTTAATAATCAAAAAACCGGCGCATGTGCGACACCGGAAAGAACAAACCTGATTGAGCAAAAAAGGAGGAGGTGCAACACGAGGACTTCCCAGGAGGTCACCCATCCCAGTACTACGTTTGCCCAAGCACGCTTAACTGCAGAGTTCTAATGGGATCCGGTGCAGTAGTGCTGGTATGATCGCCCCTGTCAAGTGTGGCGCGATGAACTGCTTTGTGGCTTCGCCGAGCCGTCTCGTGCGCGCTTCGGACGGCCATAACTTTTCATCCGGGTTGAATCCCGAGGCGAGGGAGCTGCCGTTGGAAAGCTCGTCTCGAGCCCGTCGACGTCCCAACCAGGGCGAGCCCGGTTGACGTCGATTTCGACCTCAAAAACCCGTTCCGGATCCTGATTTTCCGAGCTTTTGTTGCCAGCCCGACGACTGCCAGGATCGGAGCAGCCCGGGGCAGAATCCGGCGTGGAGGAGCGGACCCACTGGCGTCGCCGGCTCGGGTCACCGACGCGATTTAATAATAAAAAAACCGGCGCGTGTGCGACACCGGAAAGAACAAACCTGATTGAGCAAAAAAGGAGGAGGTGCAACACGAGGACTTCCCAGGAGGTCACCCATCCCAGTACTACGTTTGCCCAAGCACGCTTAACTGCAGAGTTCTGATGGGATCCGGTGCAGTAGTGCTGGTATGATCGCCCCTGTCAAGTGTGGCGCGATCAACTGCTTTGTGGCTTCGCCGAGCCGTCTCGTGCGCGCTTCGGACGGCCATAACTTTTCATCCGGGTTGAATCCCGAGGCGAGGGAGCTGCCGTTGGAAAGCTCGTCTCGAGCCCGTCGACGTCCCAACCAGGGCGAGCCCGGTTGACGTCGATTTCGACCTCAAAAACCCGTTCCGGATCCTGATTTTCCGAGCTTTTGCTGCCAGCCCGACGACCGCCAGGATCGGAGCAGCCCGGGGCAGAATCCAGCGTGGAGGAGCGGACCCACTGGCGTCGCCGACTCGGGTCACCAATGCGATTTAATAATCAAAAAACCGGCGCATGTGCGACACCGGAAAGAACAAACCTGATTGAGCAAAAAAGGAGGAGGTGCAACACGAGGACTTCCCAGGAGGTCACCCATCCCAGTACTACGTTTGCCCAAGCACGCTTAACTGCAGAGTTCTAATGGGATCCGGTGCAGTAGTGCTGGTATGATCGCCCCTGTCAAGTGTGGCGCGATGAACTGCTTTGTGGCTTCGCCGAGCCGTCTCGTGCGCGCTTCGGACGGCCATAACTTTTCATCCGGGTTGAATCCCGAGGCGAGGGAGCTGCCGTTGGAAAGCTCGTCTCGAGCCCGTCGACGTCCCAACCAGGGCGAGCCCGGTTGACGTCGATTTCGACCTCAAAAACCCGTTCCGGATCCTGATTTTCCGAGCTTTTGTTGCCAGCCCGACGACTGCCAGGATCGGAGCAGCCCGGGGCAGAATCCGGCGTGGAGGAGCGGACCCACTGGCGTCGCCGGCTCGGGTCACCGACGCGATTTAATAATAAAAAAACCGGCGCGTGTGCGACACCGGAAAGAACAAACCTGATTGAGCAAAAAAGGAGGAGGTGCAACACGAGGACTTCCCAGGAGGTCACCCATCCCAGTACTACGTTTGCCCAAGCACGCTTAACTGCAGAGTTCTGATGGGATCCGGTGCAGTAGTGCTGGTATGATCGCCCCTGTCAAGTGTGGCGCGATCAACTGCTTTGTGGCTTCGCCGAGCCGTCTCGTGCGCGCTTCGGACGGCCATAACTTTTCATCCGGGTTGAATCCCGAGGCGAGGGAGCTGCCGTTGGAAAGCTCGTCTCGAGCCCGTCGACGTCCCAACCAGGGCGAGCCCGGTTGACGTCGATTTCGACCTCAAAAACCCGTTCCGGATCCTGATTTTCCGAGCTTTTGCTGCCAGCCCGACGACCGCCAGGATCGGAGCAGCCCGGGGCAGAATCCAGCGTGGAGGAGCGGACCCACTGGCGTCGCCGACTCGGGTCACCAATGCGATTTAATAATCAAAAAACCGGCGCATGTGCGACACCGGAAAGAACAAACCTGATTGAGCAAAAAAGGAGGAGGTGCAACACGAGGACTTCCCAGGAGGTCACCCATCCCAGTACTACTGTTGCCCAAGCACGCTTAACTGCAGAGTTCTGATGGGATCCGGTGCAGTAGTGCTGGTATGATCGCCCCTGTCAAGTGTGGCGCGATCAACTGCTTTGTGGCTTCGCCGAGCCGTCTCGTGCGCGCTTCGGACGGCCATAACTTTTCATCCGGGTTGAATCCCGAGGCGAGGGAGCTGCCGTTGGAAAGCTCGTCTCGAGCCCGTCGACGTCCCAACCAGGGCGAGCCCGGTTGACGTCGATTTCGACCTCAAAAACCCGTTCCGGATCCTGATTTTCCGAGCTTTTGCTGCCAGCCCGACGACCGCCAGGATCGGAGCAGCCCGGGGCAGAATCCAGCGTGGAGGAGCGGACCCACTGGCGTCGCCGACTCGGGTCACCAATGCGATTTAATAATCAAAAAACCGGCGCATGTGCGACACCGGAAAGAACAAACCTGATTGAGCAAAAAAGGAGGAGGTGCAACACGAGGACTTCCCAGGAGGTCACCCATCCCAGTACTACGTTTGCCCAAGCACGCTTAACTGCAGAGTTCTAATGGGATCCGGTGCAGTAGTGCTGGTATGATCGCCCCTGTCAAGTGTGGCGCGATGAACTGCTTTGTGGCTTCGCCGAGCCGTCTCGTGCGCGCTTCGGACGGCCATAACTTTTCATCCGGGTTGAATCCCGAGGCGAGGGAGCTGCCGTTGGAAAGCTCGTCTCGAGCCCGTCGACGTCCCAACCAGGGCGAGCCCGGTTGACGTCGATTTCGACCTCAAAAACCCGTTCCGGATCCTGATTTTCCGAGCTTTTGTTGCCAGCCCGACGACTGCCAGGATCGGAGCAGCCCGGGGCAGAATCCGGCGTGGAGGAGCGGACCCACTGGCGTCGCCGGCTCGGGTCACCGACGCGATTTAATAATAAAAAAACCGGCGCGTGTGCGACACCGGAAAGAACAAACCTGATTGAGCAAAAAAGGAGGAGGTGCAACACGAGGACTTCCCAGGAGGTCACCCATCCCAGTACTACGTTTGCCCAAGCACGCTTAACTGCAGAGTTCTGATGGGATCCGGTGCAGTAGTGCTGGTATGATCGCCCCTGTCAAGTGTGGCGCGATCAACTGCTTTGTGGCTTCGCCGAGCCGTCTCGTGCGCGCTTCGGACGGCCATAACTTTTCATCCGGGTTGAATCCCGAGGCGAGGGAGCTGCCGTTGGAAAGCTCGTCTCGAGCCCGTCGACGTCCCAACCAGGGCGAGCCCGGTTGACGTCGATTTCGACCTCAAAAACCCGTTCCGGATCCTGATTTTCCGAGCTTTTGCTGCCAGCCCGACGACCGCCAGGATCGGAGCAGCCCGGGGCAGAATCCAGCGTGGAGGAGCGGACCCACTGGCGTCGCCGACTCGGGTCACCAATGCGATTTAATAATCAAAAAACCGGCGCATGTGCGACACCGGAAAGAACAAACCTGATTGAGCAAAAAAGGAGGAGGTGCAACACGAGGACTTCCCAGGAGGTCACCCATCCCAGTACTACTGTTGCCCAAGCACGCTTAACTGCAGAGTTCTGATGGGATCCGGTGCAGTAGTGCTGGTATGATCGCCCCTGTCAAGTGTGGCGCGATCAACTGCTTTGTGGCTTCGCCGAGCCGTCTCGTGCGCGCTTCGGACGGCCATAACTTTTCATCCGGGTTGAATCCCGAGGCGAGGGAGCTGCCGTTGGAAAGCTCGTCTCGAGCCCGTCGACGTCCCAACCAGGGCGAGCCCGGTTGACGTCGATTTCGACCTCAAAAACCCGTTCCGGATCCTGATTTTCCGAGCTTTTGCTGCCAGCCCGACGACCGCCAGGATCGGAGCAGCCCGGGGCAGAATCCAGCGTGGAGGAGCGGACCCACTGGCGTCGCCGACTCGGGTCACCAATGCGATTTAATAATCAAAAAACCGGCGCATGTGCGACACCGGAAAGAACAAACCTGATTGAGCAAAAAAGGAGGAGGTGCAACACGAGGACTTCCCAGGAGGTCACCCATCCCAGTACTACTGTTGCCCAAGCACGCTTAACTGCAGAGTTCTGATGGGATCCGGTGCAGTAGTGCTGGTATGATCGCCCCTGTCAAGTGTGGCGCGATCAACTGCTTTGTGGCTTCGCCGAGCCGTCTCGTGCGCGCTTCGGACGGCCATAACTTTTCATCCGGGTTGAATCCCGAGGCGAGGGAGCTGCCGTTGGAAAGCTCGTCTCGAGCCCGTCGACGTCCCAACCAGGGCGAGCCCGGTTGACGTCGATTTCGACCTCAAAAACACGTTCCGGATCCTGATTTTCCGAGCTTTTGCTGCCAGCCCGACGACCGCCAGGATCGGAGCAGCCCGGGGCAGAATCCGGCGTGGAGGAGCGGACCCACTGGCGTCGCCGGCTCGAGTCACCGACGCGATTTAATAATAAAAAAACCGGCGCGTGTGCGACACCGGAAAGAACAAACCTGATTGAGCAAAAAAGGAGGAGGTGCAACACGAGGACTTCCCAGGAGGTCACCCATCCCAGTACTACGTTTGCCCAAGCACGCTTAACTGCAGAGTTCTAATGGGATCCGGTGCAGTAGTGCTGGTATGATCGCCCCTGTCAAGTGTGGCGCGATCAACTGCTTTGTGGCTTCGCCGAGCCGTCTCGTGCGCGCTTCGGACGGCCATAACTTTTCATCCGGGTTGAATCCCGAGGCGAGGGAGCTGCCGTTGGAAAGCTCGTCTCGAGCCCGTCGACGTCCCAACCAGGGCGAGCCCGGTTGACGTCGATTTCGACCTCAAAAACCTGTTCCGGATCCTGATTTTCCGAGCTTTTGTTGCCAGCCCGACGACTGCCAGGATCGGAGCAGCCCGGGGCAGAATCCGGCGTGGAGGAGCGGACCCACTGGCGTCGCCGGCTCGGGTCACCGACGCGATTTAATAATAAAAAAACCGGCGCGTGTGCGACACCGGAAAGAACAAACCTGATTGAGCAAAAAAGGAGGAGGTGCAACACGAGGACTTCCCAGGAGGTCACCCATCCCAGTACTACGTTTGCCCAAGCACGCTTAACTGCAGAGTTCTGATGGGATCCGGTGCAGTAGTGCTGGTATGATCGCCCCTGTCAAGTGTGGCGCGATCAACTGCTTTGTGGCTTCGCCGAGCCGTCTCGTGCGCGCTTCGGACGGCCATAACTTTTCATCCGGGTTGAATCCCGAGGCGAGGGAGCTGCCATTGGAAAGCTCGTCTCGAGCCCGTCGACGTCCCAACTAGGGCGAGCCCGGTTGACGTCGATTTCGACCTCAAAAACCGGTTCCGGATCCTGATTTTCCGAGCTTTTGCTACCAGCCCGACGACCGCCAGGATCGGAGCAGCCCGGGGCAGAATCCAGCGGGGAGGAGCGGACCCACTGGCGTCGCCGACTCGGGTCACCAATGCGATTTAATAATCAAAAAACCGGCGCATGTGCGACACCGGAAAGAACAAACCTGATTGAGCAAAAAAGGAGGAGGTGCAACACGAGGACTTCCCAGGAGGTCACCCATCCCAGTACTACTGTTGCCCAAGCACGCTTAACTGCAGAGTTCTGATGGGATCCGGTGCATTAGTGCTGGTATGATCGCACCTGTCAAGTGTGGCGCGATCAACTGCTTTGTGGCTTCGCCGAGCCGTCTCGTGCGCGCTTCGGACGGCCATAACTTTTCATCCGGGTTGAATCCTGAGGCGAGGGAGCTGCCGTTGGAAAGCTAGTCTCGAGCCCGTCGACGTCCCAACCAGGGCGAGCCCGGTTGACGTCGATTTCGACCTCAAAAACCCGTTCTGGATCCTGATTTTCCGAGCTTTTGCTGCCAGCCCGACGACCGCCAGGATCGGAGCAGCCCGGGGCAGAATCCGGCGTGGAGGAGCGGACCCACTGGCGTCGCCGGCTCGGGTCACCGACGCGATTTAATAATAAAAAAACCGGCGCGTGTGCGACACCGGAAAGAACAAACCTGATTGAGCAAAAAAGGAGGAGGTGCAACACGAGGACTTCCCAGGAGGTCACCCATCCCAGTATTACTGTTGCCCAAGCACGCTTAACTGCAGAGTTCTGATGGGATCCGGTGCATTAGTGCTGGTATGATCGCACCTGTCAAGTGTGGCGCGATCAACTGCTTTGTGGCTTCGCCGAGCCGTCTCGTGCGCGCTTCGGACGGCCATAACTTTTCATCCGGGTTGAATCCTGAGGCGAGGGAGCTGCCGTTGGAAAGCTAGTCTCGAGCCCGTCGACGTCCCAACCAGGGCGAGCCCGGTTGACGTCGATTTCGACCTCAAAAACCCGTTCCGGATCCTGATTTTCCGAGCTTTTGCTGCCAGCCCGACGACCGCCAGGATCGGAGCAGCCCGGGGCAGAATCCGGCGTGGAGGAGCGGACCCACTGGCGTCGCCGGCTCGGGTCACCGACGCGATTTAATAATAAAAAAACCGGCGCGTGTGCGACACCGGAAAGAACAAACCTGATTGAGCAAAAAAGGAGGAGATGCAACACGAGGACTTCCCAGGAGGTCACCCATCCCAGTACTACGTTTGCCCAAGCACGCTTAACTGCAGAGTTCTGATGGGATCCGGTGCAGTAGTGCTGGTATGATCGCCCCTGTCAAGTGTGGCGCGATCAACTGCTTTGTGGCTTCGCCGAGCCGTCTCGTGCGCGCTTCGGACGGCCATAACTTTTCATCCGGGTTGAATCCTGAGGCGAGGGAGCTGCCGTTGGAAAGCTAGTCTCGAGCCCGTCGACGTCCCAACCAGGGCGAGCCCGGTTGACGTCGATTTCGACCTCAAAAACCCGTTCCGGATCCTGATTTTCCGAGCTTTTGCTGCCAGCCCGACGACCGCCAGGATCGGAGCAGCCCGGGGCAGAATCCGGCGTGGAGGAGCGGACCCACTGGCGTCGCCGGCTCGGGTCACCGACGCGATTTAATAATAAAAAAACCGGCGCGTGTGTGACACCGGAAAGAACAAACCTGATTGAGCAAAAAAGGAGGAGGTGCAACACGAGGACTTCCCAGGAGGTCACCCATCCCAGTACTTTGTTTGCCCAAGCACGCTTAACTGCAGAGTTCTGATGGGATCCGGTGCAGTAGTGCTGGTATGATCGCCCCTGTCAAGTGTGGCGCGATCAACTGCTTTGTGGCTTCGCCGAGCCGTCTCGTGCGCGCTTCGGACGGCCATAACTTTTCATCCGGGTTGAATCCCGAGGCGAGGGAGCTGCCATTGGAAAGCTCGTCTCGAGCCCGTCGACGTCCCAACTAGGGCGAGCCCGGTTGACGTCGATTTCGACCTCAAAAACCCGTTCCGGATCCTGATTTTCCGAGCTTTTGCTACCAGCCCGACGACCGCCAGGATCGGAGCAGCCCGGGGCAGAATCCAGCGGGGAGGAGCGGACCCACTGGCGTCGCCGACTCGGGTCACCAATGCGATTTAATAATCAAAAAACCGGCGCATGTGCGACACCGGAAAGAACAAACCTGATTGAGCAAAAAAGGAGGAGGTGCAACACGAGGACTTCCCAGGAGGTCACCCATCCCAGTACTACTGTTGCCCAAGCACGCTTAACTGCAGAGTTCTGATGGGATCCGGTGCATTAGTGCTGGTATGATCGCACCTGTCAAGTGTGGCGCGATCAACTGCTTTGTGGCTTCGCCGAGCCGTCTCGTGCGCGCTTCGGACGGCCATAACTTTTCATCCGGGTTGAATCCTGAGGCGAGGGAGCTGCCGTTGGAAAGCTAGTCTCGAGCCCGTCGACGTCCCAACCAGGGCGAGCCCGGTTGACGTCGATTTCGACCTCAAAAACCCGTTCTGGATCCTGATTTTCCGAGCTTTTGCTGCCAGCCCGACGACCGCCAGGATCGGAGCAGCCCGGGGCAGAATCCGGCGTGGAGGAGCGGACCCACTGGCGTCGCCGGCTCGGGTCACCGACGCGATTTAATAATAAAAAAACCGGCGCGTGTGCGACACCGGAAAGAACAAACCTGATTGAGCAAAAAAGGAGGAGATGCAACACGAGGACTTCCCAGGAGGTCACCCATCCCAGTACTACGTTTGCCCAAGCACGCTTAACTGCAGAGTTCTGATGGGATCCGGTGCAGTAGTGCTGGTATGATCGCCCCTGTCAAGTGTGGCGCGATCAACTGCTTTGTGGCTTCGCCGAGCCGTCTCGTGCGCGCTTCGGACGGCCATAACTTTTCATCCGGGTTGAATCCTGAGGCGAGGGAGCTGCCGTTGGAAAGCTAGTCTCGAGCCCGTCGACGTCCCAACCAGGGCGAGCCCGGTTGACGTCGATTTCGACCTCAAAAACCCGTTCCGGATCCTGATTTTCCGAGCTTTTGCTGCCAGCCCGACGACCGCCAGGATCGGAGCAGCCCGGGGCAGAATCCGGCGTGGAGGAGCGGACCCACTGGCGTCGCCGGCTCGGGTCACCGACGCGATTTAATAATAAAAAAACCGGCGCGTGTGCGACACCGGAAAGAACAAACCTGATTGAGCAAAAAAGGAGGAGGTGCAACACGAGGACTTCCCAGGAGGTCACCCATCCCAGTACTACGTTTGCCCAAGCACGCTTAACTGCAGAGTTCTGATGGGATCCGGTGCAGTAGTGCTGGTATGATCGCCCCTGTCAAGTGTGGCGCGATCAACTGCTTTGTAGCTTCGCCGAGCCGTCTCGTGCGCGCTTCGGACGGCCATAACTTTTCATCCGGGTTGAATCCCGAGGCGAGGGAGCTGCCATTGGAAAGCTCGTCTCGAGCCCGTCGACGTCCCAACCAGGGCGAGCCCGGTTGACGTCGATTTCGACCTCAAAAACCCGTTCCGGATCCTGATTTTCCGAGCTTTTGCAGCCAGCCCGACGACCGCCAGGATTGGAGCTGCCCGGGGCAGAATCCGGCGTGGAGGAGCGGACGCACTAGCGTCGCCGGCTCGGGTCTCCGACGCGATTTAATAATCAAACAACCGGCGCGTGTGCGACACCGGAAAGAACAAACCTGATTGACCAAAAAAGGAGGAGGTGCAACACGAGGACTTCCCAGGAGGTCACCCATCCCAGTACTACTCTCGCCCAAGCACGCTTAACTGTGGAGTTCTGATGGGATCCGGTGCATTAGTGCTGGTATGATCGCACATGTCAAGTGTGGCGCGATCAACTGCTTTGTGGCTTCGCCGAGCCGTCTCGTGCGCGCTTCGGACGGCCATAACTTTTCATCCGGGTTGAATCCCGAGGCGAGGGAGCTGCCGTTGGAAAGCTCGTCTCGAGCCCGTCGACGTCCCAACCTTGGCGAGCCCGATTGACGTCGATTTCGACCTCAAAAACCCGTTCCGAATCCTCATTTTCCGAGCTTTTGCTGCCAGCCCGATAACCGCCAGGATCGGAGCTGACCGGGGCAGAATCCGGCGTGGAGGAGCGGACGCACTGGCGTCGCCGGCTCGGGTCGCCGACGCGATTTAATAATCAAAAAACCGGCGCGTGTGAGACACCGGAAAGAACAAACCTGATTGACCAAAAAAGGAGGAGGTGCAACACGAGGACTTCCGAGGAGGTCACCCATCCCAGTACTACTCTCGCCCAAGCACGCTTAACTGTGGAGTTCTGATGGGATCCGGTGCATTAGTGCTGGTATGATCGCACATGTCAAGTGTGGCGCGATCAACTGCTTTGTGGCTTCGCCGAGCCGTCTCGTGCGCGCTTCGGACGGCCATAACTTTTCATCCGGGTTGAATCCCGAGGCGAGGGAGCTGCCGTTGGAAAGCTCGTCTCGAGCCCGTCGACGTCCCAACCTTGGCGAGCCCGATTGACGTCGATTTCGACCTCAAAAACCCGTTCCGAATCTTCATTTTCCGAGCTTTTGCTGCCAGCCCGATAACCGCCAGGATCGGAGCTGACCGGGGCAGAATCCGGCGTGGAGGAGCGGACGCACTGGCGTCGCCGGCTCGGGTCGCCGACGCGATTTAATAATCAAAAAACCGGCGCGTGTGAGACACCGGAAAGAACAAACCTGATTGACCAAAAAAGGAGGAGGTGCAACACGAGGACTTCCCAAGAGGTCACCCATCCCAGTACTACTCTCGCCCAAGCACGCTTAACTGCGGAGTTCTGATGTGATCCGGTGCATTAGTGCTGGTATGATCGCACCTGTCAAGTGTGGCGCGGTCAACTGCTTTGTGCCTTCGCCGAGCCGTCTCATGCGCGCTTCGGATGCCCATAACTTTTCATCCGGGTTGAATCCCGAGGCGAGGGAGCTGCCGTTGGAAAGCTCGTCTCGAGCCCGTCGACGTCCCAAACAGGGCGAGCCCGGTTGACGTCGATTTCGACCTCAAAAACTCGTTCCGTTTCCTGATTTTCGGAGCTTTTGCTGCCAGCCCGACGACCGCCAGGATCGGAGATTCCCGGGGCAGTATCCGGCGTGGAAGAGCGGACGCACTGGCGTCCTGTCAAGTGTGGCGCGATCAACTGCTTTGTGGCTTCGTCGAGCCGTCTCGTGCGCGCTTCGGATGGCCATAACTTTTCATCCGGGTTGAATCCCGAGGCGAGGGAGCTGTCGTTGGAAAGCTCGTCTCGAGCCCGTCGACGTCCCAGCCGGGGCGAGCCCGGTTGACGTCGATTTCGACCTTAAAAACCCATTCCGGATCCTGATTTTCCGAGCTTTTGCTGCCAGCCCGACGACCGCCAGGATCGGAGCTGCCCGGGGCAGAATCCGGCGTGGAGGAGCGGACGCACTGGCGTCGCCGAGTCGGGTCGCCGACCCGATTTAATACTCAAAAAACCGGCGCGTGTGCGACACCAGAAAGAACAAACCTGATTGACCAAAAAAGGAGGAGGTGCAACACGAGGACTTCCCAGGAGGTCACCCATCCCAGTACTACTCTCGCCCAAGCACGCTTAACTGCGGAGTTCTGATGGGATCTGGTGCATTAGTGCTGGTATGATCGCACATGTCAAGTGTGGCGCGATCAACTGCTTTGTGGCTTCGCCGAGCCGTCTCGTGCGCGCTTCGGACGGCCATAACTTTTCATCCGGGTTGAATCCCGAGGCGAGGGAGCTGCCGTTGGAAAGCTCGTCTCGAGCCCGTCGACGTCCCAACCTGGGCGAGCCCGGTTGACGTCGATTTCGACCTCAAAAACCCGTTCCGGATCCTGATTTTCCGAGCTTTTGCTGCCAGCCCGACGACCGCCAAGATCGGAGCTGCCCGGGGCAGAATCCGGCGTGGAGGAGCGGACGCACTGGCGTCGCCGGCTCGGGTCGCCGACGCGATATAATAATCAAAAAACCGGCGCATGTGCGACACCAGAAAGAACAAACCTGTTTGACCAAAAAAGGAGGAGGTGCAACACGAGGACTTCCCAGGAGGTCACCCATCCCAGTACTACTCTCGCCCAAGCACGCTTAACTGCGGAGTTCTGATGGGATCCGGTGCATTAGTGCTGGTATGATCGGACATGTCAAGTGTGGCGCGATCAACTGCTTTGTGGCTTCGCCGAGCCGTCTCGTGCGCGCTTCGGACAGCCATAACTTTTCATCCGGGTTGAATCCCGAGGCGAGGGAGCTGCCGTTGGAAAGCTCGTCTCGAGCCCGTCGACGTCCCAACCAGGGCGAGCCCGGTTGACGTCGATTTCGACCTCAAAAACCCGTTCCGGATCCTTATTTTCCGAGCTTTTGCTGCCAGCCCGACGACCGCCAGGATTGGAGCTGCCCGGGGCAGAATCTGGCGTGGAGGAGCGGACGCACTGGCGTCGCCGGCTCGGGTCGCCGACGCGATTTAATAATAAAAAAACCGGCGCGTGTGAGACACCGGAAAGAACAAACCTGATTGACCAAAAAAGGAGGAGGTGCAACACGAGGACTTCCCTGGAGGTCACCCATCCCAATACTACTCTCGCCCAAGCACGCTTAACTGCAGAGTTCTGATGGGATCCGGTGCATTAGTGCTAGTATGATCGCACCTTTCAAATGTGGCGCGAAGAACTGCTTTGTCGCTTCGCCAAGCCGTCTCGTGCGCGCTTCCGACGGCCATAACTTTTCATCCGGGTTGAATCCCGAGGCGAGGGAGCTGCCGTTGGAAAGCTCGTCTCGAGCCCGTCGACGTCCCAACCAGGGCGACCCCGGTTGACGTCGATTTCGACATCAAAAACCCGTTCCGGATACTGATTTTCGGAGCTTTTGCTACCAGCCCGACGACCGCCAGGATCGGAGCTCCCCGGGGCAGAATCCGGCGTGGAAGAGCGGACGCACTGGCGTCCTGTCAAGTGTGGCGCGATCAACTGCTTTGTGGCTTCGCCGAGCCATCTCGTGCGTGCTTCGGACGGCCATAACTTTTCATCCGGGTTGAATCCCAAGGCGAGGGAGCTGCCGTTGGAAAGCTCGTCTCGAGCCCGTCGACGTCCCCGGTTGACGTCGACTTCGACCTCAAAAACCCGTTCCGGATCCTGATTGTCCGAGCTTTTGCTGCCAGCCTGACGACCGCCAGGATCGGAGCTGATCGGGGCATAATCCGGAGTGGAGGAGCGGACGCACTGGCGTCGCCGGCTCGGGTCGCCGACGCGATTTAATAATCAAAAAACCGGCGCGTGTGCGACACCGGAAAGAACAAACCTGATTGACCAAAAAAGGAGGAGGTGCAACACGAGGACTTCCCAGGAGGTCACCCATCCCAGTACTACTCTCGCCCAAGCACGCTTAACTGCGGAGTTCTGATGGGATCCGGTGCATTAGTGCTGGTATGATCGGACATGTCAAGTGTGGCGCGATCAACTGCTTTGTGGCTTCGCCTAGCCGTCTCGTGCGCGCTTCTGACGGGCATAACTTTTCATCCGGGTTGAATCCCGAGGCGAGGGAGTTGCCGTTGGAAAGCTTGTCTCGAGCCCGTCGACGTCCCAACCTGGGCGAGCCCGGTTGACGTCGATTTCGACCTCAAAAACCCGTTCCGGATCCTAATTTTCCGAGCTTTTGCTGCAAGCCCGACGACCGCCAGGATCGGAGCTGCCCGGGGCAGAATCCGGCGTGGAGGAGCGGACGCACTAGCGTCGCCGGCTCGGGTCGCCGACGCGATTTAATAATCAAAAAACCGGCGCGTGTGCGACACCAGAAAGAACAAACCTGATTGACCAAAAAAGGAGGAGGTGCAACACGAGGACTTCCCAGGAGGTCACCCATCCCAGTACTACTCTCGCCCAAGCACGCTTAACTGCGGAGTTCTGATGGGATCCGGTGCATTAGTGCTGGTATGATCGCACCTGTCAAGTGTGGCGCGATCAACTGCTTTGTGGCTTCGCCGAGCCGTCTCGTGCGCGCTTCGGATGCCCATAACTTTTCATCCGGGTTGAATCCCGAGGCGAGGGAGCTGCCGTTGGAAAGCTCGTCTCGAGCCCGTCGACGTCCCAACCAGGGCGAGCCCGGTTGACGTCGATTTCGACCTCAAAAACCCGTTACGGATCCTGACTTTCCGAGCTTTTGCAGCCAGCCCGACGACCGCCAGGATCGGAGCTGCCCGGGGCAGAATCCGGCGTGGAGGAGCGGACGCACTAGCGTCGCCGGCTCGGTTCTCCGACGCGATTTAATAATCAAACAACCGGCGCGTGTGCGACACCGGAAAGAACAAACCTGATTGACCAAAAAACGAGGAGGTGCAACACGAGGACTTCCCAGGAGGTCACCCATCCCTGTACTACCCTCGCCCAAGCACGCTTAACTGCAGAGTTCTGATGGGATCCGGTGCATTAGTGCTGGTATGATCGCACCTGTCAAGTGTGGCGCGATCAACTGCTTTGTGGCTTCGCCGAGCCGTCTCGTGCGCGCTACGGATGCCCATAACTTTTCATCCGGGTTGAATCCCGAGGCGAGGGAGCTGCCGTTGGAAAGCTCGTCTCGAGCCCGTCGACGTCCCAACCAGGGCGAGCTCGGTCGACGTCGATTTCGACCTCAAAAGCCCGTTCCGGATCCTGATTTTCGGAGCTTTTGCTGCCAGCCCGACTACCGCCAGGATCAGAGCTGCCCGGGGCCGAATTCGGCGTGGAAGAGCGGACGCACTGGCGTCCTGTCAACTGTGGCGCGATCAACTACTTTGTGGCTTCGCCGAGCCGTCTCTTGCGCGCTTCGGACGGCCATAACTTTTCATCCGGGTTGAATCCCGAGGCGAGGGAGCTGCCGTTGGAAAGCTCGTCTCGAGCCCGTCGACGTCCCAACCAGGGCAAGCCCGGTTGACGTCGATTTCGACCTCAAAAACCCGTTCCGGATCCTGATTTTCCGAGCTTTTGCTGCCAGCCTGACGACCGCCAGGATCAGAGCTGCCCGGGGCAGAATCCGGCGTGGAGGAGCGGACGCACTGGCGTCGCCGGCTCGGGTCGCCGACGAGATTTAATAATAAAAAAACTGGCGCGTGTGCGACTCCGGAAAGAACAAACCTGATTGACCAAAAAAGGAGGAGGTGCAACACGAGGACTTCCCAGCAGGTCAGCCATCCCAGTACTACTCTTGCCCAAGCACGCTTAACTACGGAGTTCTGATGGGATCCGGTGCATTAGTGCTGGTATGATCGCAGATGTCAAGTGTGGCACGATCAACTGCTTTGTGGCTTCGCCGAGCCGTCTCGTGCGCGCTTCGGACGCCCATAACTTTTGATCCGGGTTGAATCCCGAGGCGAGGGAGCTCCCGTTGGAAAGCTCGTCTCGAGCCCGTCGACGTCCCAACCGGAGCGAGCCCGGTTGACGTCGATTTCGACTTCAAAAACCCGTTCCGGATCCTGATTTTCCGAGCTTTTGCAGCCAGACCGACGACCGCCAGGATCGGAGCTGCCCGGGGCAGAATCCGGCGTGGAGGAGCGGACGCACTGGCGTCGCCGGCTCGGGTCGCCGACGCGATTTAATAATCAAAAAACCGGCGCGTGTGAGACACCGGAAAGAACAAACCTGATTGACCAAAAAAGGAGGAGGTGCAACACGAGGACTTCCCAGGAGGTCACCCATCCCAGTACTACTCTCGCCCAAGCACGCTTAACTGCGGAGTTCTGATGGGATCCGGTGCATTAGTGCTGGTATGATCGCACCTGTCAAGTGTGGCGCGATCAACTGCTTTGTGGCTTCGCCGAGCCGTCTCGTGCGCGCTTCGGATGCCCATAACTTTTCATCCGGGTTGAATCCCGAGGCGAGGGAGCTGCCGTTGGAAAGCTCGTCTCGAGCCCGTAGACGTCCCAACCAGGGCGAGCCCGGTTGACGTCGATTTCGACCTCAAAAACCCGTTACGGATCCTGACTTTCCGAGCTTTTGCAGCCAGCCCGACGACCGCCAGGATCGGAGCTGCCCGGGGCAGAATCCGGCGTGGAGGAGCGGACGCACTAGCGTCGCCGGCTCGGTTCTCCGACGCGATTTAATAATCAAACAACCGGCGCGTGTGCGACACCGGAAAGAACAAACCTGATTGACCAAAAAACGAGGAGGTGCAACACGAGGACTTCCCAGGAGGTCACCCATCCCTGTACTACCCTCGCCCAAGCACGCTTAACTGCAGAGTTCTGATGGGATCCGGTGCATTAGTGCTGGTATGATCGCACCTGTCAAGTGTGGCGCGATCAACTGCTTTGTGGCTTCGCCGAGCCGTCTCGTGCGCGCTACGGATGCCCATAACTTTTCATCCGGGTTGAATCCCGAGGCGAGGGAGCTGCCGTTGGAAAGCTCGTCTCGAGCCCGTCGACGTCCCAACCAGGGCGAGCTCGGTCGACGTCGATTTCGACCTCAAAAGCCCGTTCCGGATCCTGATTTTCGGAGCTTTTGCTGCCAGCCCGACTACCGCCAGGATCAGAGCTGCCCGGGGCCGAATCCGGCGTGGAAGAGCGGACGCACTGGCGTCCTGTCAACTGTGGCGCGATCAACTACTTTGTGGCTTCGCCGAGCCGTCTCTTGCGCGCTTCGGACGGCCATAACTTTTCATCCGGGTTGAATCCCGAGGCGAGGGAGCTGCCGTTGGAAAGCTCGTCTCGAGCCCGTCGACGTCCCAACCAGGGCAAGCCCGGTTGACGTCGATTTCGACCTCAAAAACCCGTTCCGGATCCTGATTTTCCGAGCTTTTGCTGCCAGCCTGACGACCGCCAGGATCAGAGCTGCCCGGGGCAGAATCCGGCGTGGAGGAGCGGACGCACTGGCGTCGCCGGCTCGGGTCGCCGACGAGATTTAATAATAAAAAAACCGGCGCGTGTGCGACTCCGGAAAGAACAAACCTGATTGACCAAAAAAGGAGGAGGTGCAACACGAGGACTTCCCAGCAGGTCAGCCATCCCAGTACTACTCTTGCCCAAGCACGCTTAACTACGGAGTTCTGATGGGATCCGGTGCATTAGTGCTGGTATGATCGCAGATGTCAAGTGTGGCACGATCAACTGCTTTGTGGCTTCGCCGAGCCGTCTCGTGCGCGCTTCGGACGCCCATAACTTTTGATCCGGGTTGAATCCCGAGGCGAGGGAGCTCCCGTTGGAAAGCTCGTCTCGAGCCCGTCGACGTCCCAACCGGAGCGAGCCCGGTTGACGTCGATTTCGACTTCAAAAACCCGTTCCGGATCCTGATTTTTCGAGCTTTTGCAGCCAGACCGACGACCGCCAGGATCGGAGCTGCCTGGGGCAGAATCCGGCGTGGAGGAGCGGACGCACTGGCGTCGCCGGCTCGGGTCCCCGACGCGATTTAATAATCAAAAAACCGGTGCGTGTGAGACACTGGAAAGAACAAACCTGATTGACCAAAAAAGGAGGAGGTGCAACACGAGGACTTCCCAGGAGGTCACCCATCCCAGTACTACTCTCGCCCAAGCACGCTTAACTGCGGAGTTCTGATGGGATCCGGTGCATTAGTGCTGGTATGATCACACCTGTCAAGTGTGGCGCGATCAACTGCTTTGTGGCTTCGCCGAGCCGTCTCGTGCGCGCTTCGGATGCCCATAACTTTTCATCCGGGTTGAATCCCGAGGCGAGGGAGCTGCCGTTGGAAAGCTCGTCTCGAGCCCGTCGACGTCCCAACCAGGGCGAGCCCGGTTGACGTCGATTTCGACCTCAAAAACCCGTTACGGATCCTGACTTTCCGAGCTTTTGCAGCCAGCCCGACGACCGCCAGGATCAGAGCTGCCCGGGGCAGAATCCGGCGTGGAGGAGCGGACGCACTAGCGTCGCCGGCTCGGTTCTCCGACGCGATTTAATAATCAAACAACCGGCGCGTGTGCGACACCGGAAAGAACAAACCTGATTGACCAAAAAACGAGGAGGTGCAACACGAGGACTTCCCAGGAGGTCACCCATCCCTGTACTACCCTCGCCCAAGCACGCTTAACTGCAGAGTTCTGATGGGATCCGGTGCATTAGTGCTGGTATGATCGCACCTGTCAAGTGTGGCGCGATCAACTGCTTTGTGGCTTCGCCGAGCCGTCTCGTGCGCGCTACGGATGCCCATAACTTTTCATCCGGGTTGAATCCCGAGGCGAGGGAGCTGCCGTTGGAAAGCTCGTCTCGAGCCCGTCGACGTCCCAACCAGGGCGAGCTCGGTCGACGTCGATTTCGACCTCAAAAGCCCGTTCCGGATCCTGATTTTCGGAGCTTTTGCTGCCAGCCCGACTACCGCCAGGATCAGAGCTGCCCGGGGCCGAATCCGGCGTGGAAGAGCGGACGCACTGGCGTCCTGTCAACTGTGGCGCGATCAACTACTTTGTGGCTTCGCCAAGCCGTCTCTTGCGCGCTTCGGATGGCCATAACTTTTCATCCGGGTTGAATCCCGAGGCGAGGGAGCTGCCGTTGGAAAGCTCGTCTCGAGCCCGTCGACGTCCCAACCAGGGCAAGCCCGGTTGACGTCGATTTCGACCTCAAAAACCCGTTCCGGATCCTGATTTTCCGAGCTTTTGCTGCCAGCCTGACGACCGCAAGGATCAGAGCTGCCCGGGGCAGAATCCGGCGTGGAGGAGCGGACGCACTGGCGTCGCCGGCTCGGGTCGCCGACGAGATTTAATAATAAAAAAACCGGCGCGTGTGCGACTCCGGAAAGAACAAACCTGATTGACCAAAAAAGGAGGAGGTGCAACACGAGGACTTCCCAGCAGGTCAGCCATCCCAGTACTACTCTTGCCCAAGCACGCTTAACTGCGGAGTTCTGATGGGATCCGGTGCATTAGTGCTGGTATGATCGCAGATGTCAAGTGTGGCACGATCAACTGCTTTGTGGCTTCGCCGAGCCGTCTCGTGCGCGCTTCGGACGCCCATAACTTTTGATCCGGGTTGAATCCCGAGGCGAGGGAGCTCCCGTTGGAAAGCTCGTCTCGAGCCCGTCGACGTCCCAACCGGAGCGAGCCCGGTTGACGTCGATTTCGACTTCAAAAACCCGTTCCGGATCCTGATTTTCCGAGCTTTTGCAGCCAGACCGACGACCGCCAGGATCGGAGCTGCCCGGGGCAGAATCCGGCGTGGAGGAGCGGACGCACTGGCGTCGCCGGCTCGGGTCGCCGACGCGATTTAATAATCAAAAAACCGGCGCGTGTGAGACACCGGAAAGAACAAACCTGATTGACCAAAAAAGGAGGAGGTGCAACACGAGGACTTCCCAAGAGGTGACCCATCCCAGTACTACTCTCGCCCAAGCACGCTTAACTGCGGAGTTCTGATGTGATCCGGTGCATTAGTGCTGGTATGATCGCACCTGTCAAGTGTGGCGCGATCAACTGCTTTGTGCCTTCGCCGAGCCGTCTCGTGCGCGCTTCGGATGCCCATAACTTTTCATCCGGGTTGAATCCCGAGGCGAGGGAGCTGCCGTTGGAAAGCTCGTCTCGAGCCCGTCGACGTCCCAAACAGGGCGAGCCCGGTTGACGTCGATTTCGACCTCAAAAACTCGTTCCGTATCCTGATTTTCGGAGCTTTTGCTGCCAGCCCGACGACCGCCAGGATCGGAGCTGCCCGGGGCAGTATCCGGCGTGGAAGAGCGGACGCACTGGCGTTCTGTCAAGTGTGGCGCGATCAACTGCTTTGTGGCTTCGCCGAGCCGTCTCGTGCGCGCTTCGGATGGCCATAACTTTTCATCCGGGTTGAATCCCGAGGCGAGGGAGCTGTCGTTGGAAAGCTCGTCTCGAGCCCGTCGACGTCCCAGCCGGGGCGACCCCGGTTGACGTCGATTTCGACCTTAAAAACCCGTTCCGGATCCTGATTTTCCGAGCTTTTGCTGCCAGCCCGACGACCGCCAGGATCGGAGCTGCCCGGGGCAGAATCTGGCGTGGAGGAGCGGACGCACTGGCGTCGCCGGGTCGGGTCGCCGACGAGATTTAATAATCAAAAAACCGGCGCGTGTGCGACACCAGAAAGAACAAACCTGATTGACCAAAAAAGGAGGAGGTGCAACACGAGGACTTCCCTGGAGGTCACCCATCCCAGTACTACTCTCGCCCAAGCACGCTTAACTGCGGAGTTCTGATGGGATCCGGTGCATTAGTGCTGGTATGAACGGACATGTCAAGTGTGGCGCGATCAACTGCTTTGTGGCTTCGCCGAGCCGTCTCGTGCGCGCTTCGGACAGCCATAACTTTTCATCCGGGTTGAATCCCGAGGCGAGGGAGCTGCCGGTCGAAAGCTCGTCTCGAGCCCGTCGACGTCCCAACCCGGGCGAGCCCGGTTGACGTCGATTTCGACCTCAAAAACCCGTTCCGGATCCTTATTTTCCGAGCTTTTGCTGCCAGCCCGACGACCGCCAGGATTGGAGCTACCCGGGGCAGAATCTGGCGTGGAGGAGCGGACGCACTGGCGTCGCCGGCTCGGGTCGCCGACGCTATTTAATAATCAAAAAACCGGCGCGTTTGCGACACCAGAAAGAACAAACCTGATTGACCAAAAAAGGAGGAGGTGCAACACGAGGACTTCCCAAGAGGTCACCCATCCTAATACTACTCTCGCCCAAGCACGCTTAACTGCAGAGTTCTGATGGGATCCGGTGCATTAGTGCTAGTATGATCGCACCTTTCAAATGTGGCGCGAAGAACTGCTTTGTGGCTTCGCCAAGCCGTCTCGTGCGAGCTTCCGACGGCCATAACTTTTCATCCGGGTTGAATCCCGAGGCGAGGGAGCTGCCGTTGGAAAGCTCGTCTCGAGCCCGTCGACGTCCCAACCTTGGCGAGCCCGGTTGACGTCGATTTCGACCTCAAAAACCCGTTCCGGATCCTCATTTTCCGAGCTTTTGCTGCCAGCCCGACGACCGCCAGGATCGGAGCTGCCCGGGGCAGTATCCGGCGTGGAAGAGCGGACGCACTGGCGTTCTGTCAAGTGTGGCGCGATCAACTGCTTTGTGGCTTCGCCGAGCTGTCTCGTGCGCGCTTCGGATGGCCATAACTTTTCATCCGGGTTGAATCCCGAGGCGAGGGAGCTGTCGTTGGAAAGCTCGTCTCGAGCCCGTCGACGTCCCAGCCGGGACGACCCCGGTTGACGTCGATTTCGACCTTAAAAACCCGTTCCGGATCCTGATTTTCCGAGCTTTTGCTGCCAGCCCGACGACCGCAAGGATCGGAGCTGCCCGGGGCAGAATCCGGCGTGGAGGAGCGGACGCACTGGCGTCGCCGGGTCGGGTCGCCGACGCGATTTAATAATCAAAAAACCGGCGCGTGTGCGACACCAGAAAGAACAAACCTGATTGACCAAAAAAGGAGGAGGTGCAACACGAGGACTTCCCTGGAGGTCACCCATCCCAGTACTACTCTCGCCCAAGCACGCTTAACTGCGGAGTTCTGATGGGATCCGGTGCATTAGTGCTGGTATGATCGGACATGTCAAGTGTGGCGCGATCAACTGCTTTGTGGCTTCGCCGAGCCGTCTCGTGCGCGCTTCGGACGACCATAACTTTTCATCCGGGTTGAATCCCGAGGCGAGGGAGCTGCCGTTGGAAAGCTCGTCTCGAGCCCGTCGACGTCCCAACCTGGGCGAGCCCGGTTGACGTCGATTTCGACCTCAAAAACCCGTTCCGGATCCTGATTTTCCGAGCTTTTGCTGCAACCCGACGACCGCCAGGATCGGAGCTGCCCGGGGCAGAATCCGGCGTGGAGGAGCGGACGCACTGGCGTCCCCGGCTCGGGTCGCCGACGCGATTTAATAATCAAAAAACCGGCGCGTGTGCGACACCGGAAAGAACAAACCTGATTGACCAAAAAAGGAGGAGGTGCAACACGAGGACTTCCCAGGAGGTCACACATCCCAGTACTACTCTCGCCCAAGCACGCTTAACTGCGGAGTTCTGATGGGATCCGGTGCATTAGTGCTGGTATGATCGGACATGTCAAGTGTGGCGCGATCAACTGCTTTGTGGCTTCGCCGAGCCGTCTCGTGCGCGCTTCGGACAGCAATAACTTTTCATCTGGGTTGAATCCCGAGGCGAGGGAGCTGCCGTTGGAAAGCTCGTCTCGAGCCCGTCGACGTCCCAACCAGGGCGAGCCCGGTTGACGTCGATTTCGACCTCAAAAACCCGTTCCGGATCCTGATTTTCCGAGCTTTTGCTGCCAGCCCGACGACCGCCAGGATTGGAGCTGCCCGGGGCAGAATCCGGCGTGGAGGAGCGGACGCACTGGCGTCGCCGGCTCGGGTCGCCGACGCGATTTAATAGTCAAAAAACCGGCGCGTGTGCGACACCGGAAAGAAACCTGATTGACCAAAAAAGGAGGAGGTGCAACACAAGGACTTCCCAGGAGGTCACCCATCCCAGTACTACTCTCGCCCACGCACGCTTAACTGCGGAGTTCTGATGGGATCCGGTGCATTAGTGCTGGTATGATCGCACCTGTCAAGTGTGGCGCGATCAACTGCTTTGTGGCTTCGCCGAGCCGTCTCGTGCGCGCTTCGGACGACCATAACTTTTCATCCGGGTTGAATCCCGAGGCGAGGGAGCTGCCGTTGGAAAGCTCGTCTCGAGCCCGTCGACGTCCCAACCTGGGCGAGCCCGGTTGACGTCGATTTCGACCTCAAAAACCCGTTCCGGATCCTGATTTTCCGAGCTTTTGCTGCAAGCCCGACGACCGCCAGGATCGGAGCTGCCCGGGGCAGAATCCGGCGTGGAGGGGCGGACGCACTGGCGTCCCCGGCTCGGGTCGCCGACGCGATTTAATAATCAAAAAACCGGCGCGTGTGCGACACCGGAAAGAACAAACCTGATTGACCAAAAAAGGAGGAGGTGCAACACGAGGACTTCCCAGGAGGTCACCCATCCCAGTACTACTCTCGCCCAAGCACGCTTAACTGCGGAGTTCTGATGGGATCCGGTGCATTAGTGCTGGTATGATCGGACATGTCAAGTGTGGCGCGATCAACTGCTTTGTGGCTTCGCCGAGCCGTCTCGTGCGCGCTTCGGACAGCCATAACTTTTCATCTGGGTTGAATCCCGAGGCGAGGGAGCTGCCGTTGGAAAGCTCGTCTCGAGCCCGTCGACGTCCCAACCAGGGCGAGCCCGGTTGACGTCGATTTCGACCTCAAAAACCCGTTCCGGATCCTGATTTTCCGAGCTTTTGCTGCCAGCCCGACGACCGCCAGGATTGGAGCTGCCCGGGGCAGAATCCGGCGTGGAGGAGCGGACGCACTGGCGTCGCCGGCTCGGGTCGCCGACGCGATTTAATAGTCAAAAAACCGGCGCGTGTGCGACACCGGAAAGAAACCTGATTGACCAAAAAAGGAGGAGGTGCAACACAAGGACTTCCCAGGAGGTCACCCATCCCAGTACTACTCTCGCCCACGCACGCTTAACTGCGGAGTTCTGATGGGATCCGGTGCATTAGTGCTGGTATGATCGCACCTGTCAAGTGTGGCGCGATCAACTGCTTTGTGGCTTCGCCGAGCCGTCTCGTGCGCGCTTCGGACGACCATAACTTTTCATCCGGGTTGAATCCCGAGGCGAGGGAGCTGCCGTTGGAAAGCTCGTCTCGAGCCCGTCGACGTCCCAACCTGGGCGAGCCCGGTTGACGTCGATTTCGACCTCAAAAACCCGTTCCGGATCCTGATTTTCCGAGCTTTTGCTGCAAGCCCGACGACCGCCAGCATCGGAGCTGCCCGGGGCAGAATCCGGCGTGGAGGGGCGGACGCACTGGCGTCCCCGGCTCGGGTCGCCGACGCGATTTAATAATCAAAAAACCGGCGCGTGTGCGACACCGGAAAGAACAAACCTGATTGACCAAAAAAGGAGGAGGTGCAACACGAGGACTTCCCAGGAGGTCACCCATCCCAGTACTACTCTCGCCCAAGCACGCTTAACTGCGGAGTTCTGATGGGATCCGGTGCATTAGTGCTGGTATGATCGGACATGTCAAGTGTGGCGCGATCAACTGCTTTGTGGCTTCGCCGAGCCGTCTCGTGCGCGCTTCGGACAGCCATAACTTTTCATCTGGGTTGAATCCCGAGGCGAGGGAGCTGCCGTTGGAAAGCTCGTCTCGAGCCCGTCGACGTCCCAACCAGGGCGAGCCCGGTTGACGTCGATTTCGACCTCAAAAACCCGTTCCGGATCCTGATTTTCCGAGCTTTTGCTGCCAGCCCGACGACCGCCAGGATTGGAGCTGCCCGGGGCAGAATCCGGCGTGGAGGAGCGGACGCACTGGCGTCGCCGGCTCGGGTCGCCGACGCGATTTAATAGTCAAAAAACCGGCGCGTGTGCGACACCGGAAAGAAACCTGATTGACCAAAAAAGGAGGAGGTGCAACACAAGGACTTCCCAGGAGGTCACCCATCCCAGTACTACTCTCGCCCACGCACGCTTAACTGCGGAGTTCTGATGGGATCCGGTGCATTAGTGCTGGTATGATCGCACCTGTCAAGTGTGGCGCGATCAACTGCTTTGTGGCTTCGCCGAGCCGTCTCGTGCGCGCTTCGGACGACCATAACTTTTCATCCGGGTTGAATCCCGAGGCGAGGGAGCTGCCGTTGGAAAGCTCGTCTCGAGCCCGTCGACGTCCCAACCTGGGCGAGCCCGGTTGACGTCGATTTCGACCTCAAAAACCCGTTCCGGATCCTGATTTTCCGAGCTTTTGCTGCAAGCCCGACGACCGCCAGCATCGGAGCTGCCCGGGGCAGAATCCGGCGTGGAGGGGCGGACGCACTGGCGTCCCCGGCTCGGGTCGCCGACGCGATTTAATAATCAAAAAACCGGCGCGTGTGCGACACCGGAAAGAACAAACCTGATTGACCAAAAAAGGAGGAGGTGCAACACGAGGACTTCCCAGGAGGTCACCCATCCCAGTACTACTCTCGCCCAAGCACGCTTAACTGCGGAGTTCTGATGGGATCCGGTGCATTAGTGCTGGTATGATCGGACATGTCAAGTGTGGCGCGATCAACTGCTTTGTGGCTTCGCCGAGCCGTCTCGTGCGCGCTTCGGACAGCCATAACTTTTCATCTGGGTTGAATCCCGAGGCGAGGGAGCTGCCGTTGGAAAGCTCGTCTCGAGCCCGTCGACGTCCCAACCAGGGCGAGCCCGGTTGACGTCGATTTCGACCTCAAAAACCCGTTCCGGATCCTGATTTTCCGACCTTTTGCTGCCAGCCCGACGACCGCCAGGATTGGAGCTGCCCGGGGCAGAATCCGGCGTGGAGGAGCGGACGCACTGGCGTCGCCGGCTCGGGTCGCCGACGCGATTTAATAGTCAAAAAACCGGCGCGTGTGCGACACCGGAAAGAAACCTGATTGACCAAAAAAGGAGGAGGTGCAACACAAGGACTTCCCAGGAGGTCACCCATCCCAGTACTACTCTCGCCCACGCACGCTTAACTGCGGAGTTCTGATGGGATCCGGTGCATTAGTGCTGGTATGATCGCACCTGTCAAGTGTGGCGCGATCAACTGCTTTGCGGCTTCGCCGAGCCGTCTCGTGCGCGCTTCGGACGACCATAACTTTTCATCCGGGTTGAATCCCGAGGCGAGGGAGCTGCCGTTGGAAAGCTCGTCTCGAGCCCGTCGACGTCCCAACCTGGGCGAGCCCGGTTGACGTCGATTTCGACCTCAAAAACCCGTTCCGGATCCTGATTTTCCGAGCTTTTGCTGCAAGCCCGACGACCGCCAGGATCGGAGCTGCCCGGGGCAGAATCCGGCGTGGAGGGGCGGACGCACTGGCGTCCCCGGCTCGGGTCGCCGACGCGATTTAATAATCAAAAAACCGGCGCGTGTGCGACACCGGAAAGAACAAACCTGATTGACCAAAAAAGGAGGAGGTGCAACACGAGGACTTCCCAGGAGGTCACCCATCCCAGTACTACTCTCGCCCAAGCACGCTTAACTGCGGAGTTCTGATGGGATCCGGTGCATTAGTGCTGGTATGATCGGACATGTCAAGTGTGGCGCGATCAACTGCTTTGTGGCTTCGCCGAGCCGTCTCGTGCGCGCTTCGGACAGCCATAACTTTTCATCTGGGTTGAATCCCGAGGCGAGGGAGCTGCCGTTGGAAAGCTCGTCTCGAGCCCGTCGACGTCCCAACCAGGGCGAGCCCGGTTGACGTCGATTTCAACCTCAAAAACCCGTTCCGGATCCTGATTTTCCGAGCTTTTGCTGCCAGCCCGACGACCGCCAGGATTGGAGCTGCCCGGGGCAGAATCCGGCGTGGAGGAGCGGACGCACTGGCGTCGCCGACTCGGGTCGCCGACGCGATTTAATAGTCAAAAAACCGGCGCGTGTGCGACACCGGAAAGAAACCTGATTGACCAAAAAAGGAGGAGGTGCAACACAAGGACTTCCCAGGAGGTCACCCATCCCAGTACTACTCTCGCCCACGCACGCTTAACTGCGGAGTTCTGATGGGATCCGGTGCATTAGTGCTGGTATGATCGCACCTGTCAAGTGTGGCGCGATCAACTGCTTTGTGGCTTCGCCCAGCCGTCTCGTGCGCGCTTCGGACGACCATAACTTTTCATCCGGGTTGAATCCCGAGGCGAGGGAGCTGCCGTTGGAAAGCTCGTCTCGAGCCCGTCGACGTCCCAACCTGGGCGAGCCCGGTTGACGTCGATTTCGACCTCAAAAACCCGTTCCGGATCCTGATTTTCCGAGCTTTTGCTGCAAGCCCGACGACCGCCAGCATCGGAGCTGCCCGGGGCAGAATCCGGCGTGGAGGGGCGGACGCACTGGCGTCCCCGGCTCGGGTCGCCGACGCGATTTAATAATCAAAAAACCGGCGCGTGTGCGACACCGGAAAGAACAAACCTGATTGACCAAAAAAGGAGGAGGTGCAACACGAGGACTTCCCAGGAGGTCACCCATCCCAGTACTACTCTCGCCCAAGCACGCTTAACTGCGGAGTTCTGATGGGATCCGGTGCATTAGTGCTGGTATGATCGGACATGTCAAGTGTGGCGCGATCAACTGCTTTGTGGCTTCGCCGAGCCGTCTCGTGCGCGCTTCGGACAGCCATAACTTTTCATCTGGGTTGAATCCCGAGGCGAGGGAGCTGCCGTTGGAAAGCTCGTCTCGAGCCCGTCGACGTCCCAACCAGGGCGAGCCCGGTTGACGTCGATTTCAACCTCAAAAACCCGTTCCGGATCCTGATTTTCCGAGCTTTTGCTGCCAGCCCGACGACCGCCAGGGTTGGAGCTGCCCGGGGCAGAATCCGGCGTGGAGGAGCGGACGCACTGGCGTCGCCGGCTCGGGTCGCCGACGCGATTTAATAGTCAAAAAACCGGCGCGTGTGCGACACCGGAAAGAAACCTGATTGACCAAAAAAGGAGGAGGTGCAACACGAGGACTTCCCAGGAGGTCACCCATCCCAGTACTACTCTCGCCCAAGCACGCTTAACTGCGGAGTTCTGATGGGATCCGGTGCATTAGTGCTGGTATGATCGGACATGTCAAGTGTGGCGCGATCAACTGCTTTGTGGCTTCGCCGAGCCGTCTCGTGCGCGCTTCGGACAGCCATAACTTTTCATCTGGGTTGAATCCCGAGGCGAGGGAGCTGCCGTTGGAAAGCTCGTCTCGAGCCCGTCGACGTCCCAACCAGGGCGAGCCCGGTTGACGTCGATTTCGACCTCAAAAACCCGTTCCGGATCCTGATTTTCCGAGCTTTTGCTGCCAGCCCGACGACCGCCAGGATTGGAGCTGCCCGGGGCAGAATCCGGCGTGGAGGAGCGGACGCACTGGCGTCGCCGGCTCGGGTCGCCGACGCGATTTAATAGTCAAAAAACCGGCGCGTGTGCGACACCGGAAAGAAACCTGATTGACCAAAAAAGGAGGAGGTGCAACACAAGGACTTCCCAGGAGGTCACCCATCCCAGTACTACTCTCGCCCACGCACGCTTAACTGCGGAGTTCTGATGGGATCCGGTGCATTAGTGCTGGTATGATCGCACCTGTCAAGTGTGGCGCGATCAACTGCTTTGTGGCTTCGCCGAGCCGTCTCGTGCGCGCTTCGGACGACCATAACTTTTCATCCGGGTTGAATCCCGAGGCGAGGGAGCTGCCGTTGGAAAGCTCGTCTCGAGCCCGTCGACGTCCCAACCTGGGCGAGCCCGGTTGACGTCGATTTCGACCTCAAAAACCCGTTCCGGATCCTGATTTTCCGAGCTTTTGCTGCAAGCCCGACGACCGCCAGCATCGGAGCTGCACGGGGCAGAATCCGGCGTGGAGGGGCGGACGCACTGGCGTCCCCGGCTCGGGTCGCCGACGCGATTTAATAATCAAAAAACCGGCGCGTGTGCGACACCGGAAAGAACAAACCTGATTGACCAAAAAAGGAGGAGGTGCAACACGAGGACTTCCCAGGAGGTCACCCATCCCAGTACTACTCTCGCCCAAGCACGCTTAACTGCGGAGTTCTGATGGGATCCGGTGCATTAGTGCTGGTATGATCGGACATGTCAAGTGTGGCGCGATCAACTGCTTTGTGGCTTCGCCGAGCCGTCTCGTGCGCGCTTCGGACAGCCATAACTTTTCATCTGGGTTGAATCCCGAGGCGAGGGAGCTGCCGTTGGAAAGCTCGTCTCGAGCCCGTCGACGTCCCAACCAGGGCGAGCCCGGTTGACGTCGATTTCGACCTCAAAAACCCGTTCCGGATCCTGATTTTCCGAGCTTTTGCTGCCAGCCCGACGACCGCCAGGATTGGAGCTGCCCGGGGCAGAATCCGGCGTGGAGGAGCGGACGCACTGGCGTCGCCGGCTCGGGTCGCCGACGCGATTTAATAGTCAAAAAACCGGCGCGTGTGCGACACCGGAAAGAAACCTGATTGACCAAAAAAGGAGGAGGTGCAACACAAGGACTTCCCAGGAGGTCACCCATCCCAGTACTACTCTCGCCCACGCACGCTTAACTGCGGAGTTCTGATGGGATCCGGTGCATTAGTGCTGGTATGATCGCACCTGTCAAGTGTGGCGCGATCAACTGCTTTGTGGCTTCGCCGAGCCGTCTCGTGCGCGCTTCGGACGACCATAACTTTTCATCCGGGTTGAATCCCGAGGCGAGGGAGCTGCCGTTGGAAAGCTCGTCTCGAGCCCGTCGACGTCCCAACCTGGGCGAGCCCGGTTGACGTCGATTTCGACCTCAAAAACCCGTTCCGGATCCTGATTTTCCGAGCTTTTGCTGCAAGCCCGACGACCGCCAGGATCGGAGCTGCCCGGGGCAGAATCCGGCGTGGAGGGGCGGACGCACTGGCGTCCCCGGCTCGGGTCGCCGACGCGATTTAATAATCAAAAAACCGGCGCGTGTGCGACACCGGAAAGAACAAACCTGATTGACCAAAAAAGGAGGAGGTGCAACACGAGGACTTCCCAGGAGGTCACCCATCCCAGTACTACTCTCGCCCAAGCACGCTTAACTGCGGAGTTCTGATGGGATCCGGTGCATTAGTGCTGGTATGATCGGACATGTCAAGTGTGGCGCGATCAACTGCTTTGTGGCTTCGCCGAGCCGTCTCGTGCGCGCTTCGGACAGCCATAACTTTTCATCTGGGTTGAATCCCGAGGCGAGGGAGCTGCCGTTGGAAAGCTCGTCTCGAGCCCGTCGACGTCCCAACCAGGGCGAGCCCGGTTGACGTCGATTTCAACCTCAAAAACCCGTTCCGGATCCTGATTTTCCGAGCTTTTGCTGCCAGCCCGACGACCGCCAGGATTGGAGCTGCCCGGGGCAGAATCCGGCGTGGAGGAGCGGACGCACTGGCGTCGCCGGCTCGGGTCGCCGACGCGATTTAATAGTCAAAAAACCGGCGCGTGTGCGACACCGGAAAGAAACCTGATTGACCAAAAAAGGAGGAGGTGCAACACAAGGACTTCCCAGGAGGTCACCCATCCCAGTACTACTCTCGCCCACGCACGCTTAACTGCGGAGTTCTGATGGGATCCGGTGCATTAGTGCTGGTATGATCGCACCTGTCAAGTGTGGCGCGATCAACTGCTTTGTGGCTTCGCCGAGCCGTCTCGTGCGCGCTTCGGACGACCATAACTTTTCATCCGGGTTGAATCCCGAGGCGAGGGAGCTGCCGTTGGAAAGCTCGTCTCGAGCCCGTCGACGTCCCAACCTGGGCGAGCCCGGTTGACGTCGATTTCGACCTCAAAAACCCGTTCCGGATCCTGATTTTCCGAGCTTTTGCTGCAAGCCCGACGACCGCCAGCATCGGAGCTGCCCGGGGCAGAATCCGGCGTGGAGGGGCGGACGCACTGGCGTCCCCGGCTCGGGTCGCCGACGCGATTTAATAATCAAAAAACCGGCGCGTGTGCGACACCGGAAAGAACAAACCTGATTGACCAAAAAAGGAGGAGGTGCAACACGAGGACTTCCCAGGAGGTCACCCATCCCAGTACTACTCTCGCCCAAGCACGCTTAACTGCGGAGTTCTGATGGGATCCGGTGCATTAGTGCTGGTATGATCGGACATGTCAAGTGTGGCGCGATCAACTGCTTTGTGGCTTCGCCGAGCCGTCTCGTGCGCGCTTCGGACAGCCATAACTTTTCATCTGGGTTGAATCCCGAGGCGAGGGAGCTGCCGTTGGAAAGCTCGTCTCGAGCCCGTCGACGTCCCAACCAGGGCGAGCCCGGTTGACGTCGATTTCGACCTCAAAAACCCGTTCCGGATCCTCATTTTCCGAGCTTTTGCTGCCAGCCCGACGACCGCCAGGATTGGAGCTGCCCGGGGCAGAATCCGGCGTGGAGGAGCGGACGCACTGGCGTCGCCGGCTCGGGTCGCCGACGCGATTTAATAGTCAAAAAACCGGCGCGTGTGCGACACCGGAAAGAAACCTGATTGACCAAAAAAGGAGGAGGTGCAACACAAGGACTTCCCAGGAGGTCACCCATCCCAGTACTACTCTCGCCCACGCACGCTTAACTGCGGAGTTCTGATGGGATCCGGTGCATTAGTGCTGGTATGATCGCACCTGTCAAGTGTGGCGCGATCAACTGCTTTGTGGCTTCGCCGAGCCGTCTCGTGCGCGCTTCGGACGACCATAACTTTTCATCCGGGTTGAATCCCGAGGCGAGGGAGCTGCCGTTGGAAAGCTCGTCTCGAGCCCGTCGACGTCCCAACCTGGGCGAGCCCGGTTGACGTCGATTTCGACCTCAAAAACCCGTTCCGGATCCTGATTTTCCGAGCTTTTGCTGCAAGCCCGACGACCGCCAGGATCGGAGCTGCCCGGGGCAGAATCCGGCGTGGAGGAGCGGACGCACTGGCGTCCCCGGCTCGGATCGCCGACGCGATTTAATAATCAAAAAACCGGCGCGTGTGCGACACCGGAAAGAACAAACCTGATTGACCAAAAAAGGAGGAGGTGCAACACGAGGACTTCCCAGGAGGTCACCCATCCCAGTACTACTCTCGCCCAAGCACGCTTAACTGCGGAGTTCTGATGGGATCCGGTGCATTAGTGCTGGTATGATCGGACATGTCAAGTGTGGCGCGATCAACTGCTTTGTGGCTTCGCCGAGCCGTCTCGTGCGCGCTTCGGACAGCCATAACTTTTCATCTGGGTTGAATCCCGAGGCGAGGGAGCTGCCGTTGGAAAGCTCGTCTCGAGCCCGTCGACGTCCCAACCAGGGCGAGCCCGGTTGACGTCGATTTCAACCTCAAAAACCCGTTCCGGATCCTGATTTTCCGAGCTTTTGCTGCCAGCCCGACGACCGCCAGGATTGGAGCTGCCCGGGGCAGAATCCGGCGTGGAGGAGCGGACGCACTGGCGTCGCCGGCTCGGGTCGCCGACGCGATTTAATAGTCAAAAAACCGGCGCGTGTGCGACACCGGAAAGAAACCTGATTGACCAAAAAAGGAGGAGGTGCAACACCTGGACTTCCCAGGAGGTCACCCATCCCAGTACTACTCTCGCCCACGCACGCTTAACTGCGGAGTTCTGATGGGATCCGGTGCATTAGTGCTGGTATGATCGCACCTGTCAAGTGTGGCGCGATCAACTGCTTTGTGGCTTCGCCGAGCCGTCTCGTGCGCGCTTCGGACGACCATAACTTTTCATCCGGGTTGAATCCCGAGGCGAGGGAGCTGCCGTTGGAAAGCTCGTCTCGAGCCCGTCGACGTCCCAACCTGGGCGAGCCCGGTTGACGTCGATTTCGACCTCAAAAACCCGTTCCGGATCCTGATTTTCCGAGCTTTTGCTGCAAGCCCGACGACCGCCAGGATCGGAGCTGCCCGGGGCAGAATCCGGCGTGGAGGAGCGGACGCACTGGCGTCCCCGGCTCGGATCGCCGACGCGATTTAATAATCAAAAAACCGGCGCGTGTGCGACACCGGAAAGAACAAACCTGATTGACCAAAAAAGGAGGAGGTGCAACACGAGGACTTCCCAGGAGGTCACCCATCCCAGTACTACTCTCGCCCAAGCACGCTTAACTGCGGAGTTCTGATGGGATCCGGTGCATTAGTGCTGGTATGATCGGACATGTCAAGTGTGGCGCGATCAACTGCTTTGTGGCTTCGCCGAGCCGTCTCGTGCGCGCTTCGGACAGCCATAACTTTTCATCTGGGTTGAATCCCGAGGCGAGGGAGCTGCCGTTGGAAAGCTCGTCTCGAGCCCGTCGACGTCCCAACCAGGGCGAGCCCGGTTGACGTCGATTTCAACCTCAAAAACCCGTTCCGGATCCTGATTTTCCGAGCTTTTGCTGCCAGCCCGACGACCGCCAGGATTGGAGCTGCCCGGGGCAGAATCCGGCGTGGAGGAGCGGACGCACTGGCGTCGCCGGCTCGGGTCGCCGACGCGATTTAATAGTCAAAAAACCGGCGCGTGTGCGACACCGGAAAGAAACCTGATTGACCAAAAAAGGAGGAGGTGCAACACAAGGACTTCCCAGGAGGTCACCCATCCCAGTACTACTCTCGCCCACGCACGCTTAACTGCGGAGTTCTGATGGGATCCGGTGCATTAGTGCTGGTATGATCGCACCTGTCAAGTGTGGCGCGATCAACTGCTTTGTGGCTTCGCCGAGCCGTCTCGTGCGCGCTTCGGACGACCATAACTTTTCATCCGGGTTGAATCCCGAGGCGAGGGAGCTGCCGTTGGAAAGCTCGTCTCGAGCCCGTCGACGTCCCAACCTGGGCGAGCCCGGTTGACGTCGATTTCGACCTCAAAAACCCGTTCCGGATCCTGATTTTCCGAGCTTTTGCTGCAAGCCCGACGACCGCCAGCATCGGAGCTGCCCGGGGCAGAATCCGGCGTGGAGGGGCGGACGCACTGGCGTCCCCGGCTCGGGTCGCCGACGCGATTTAATAATCAAAAAACCGGCGCGTGTGCGACACCGGAAAGAACAAACCTGATTGACCAAAAAAGGAGGAGGTGCAACACGAGGACTTCCCAGGAGGTCACCCATCCCAGTACTACTCTCGCCCAAGCACGCTTAACTGCGGAGTTCTGATGGGATCCGGTGCATTAGTGCTGGTATGATCGGACATGTCAAGTGTGGCGCGATCAACTGCTTTGTGGCTTCGCCGAGCCGTCTCGTGCGCGCTTCGGACAGCCATAACTTTTCATCTGGGTTGAATCCCGAGGCGAGGGAGCTGCCGTTGGAAAGCTCGTCTCGAGCCCGTCGACGTCCCAACCAGGGCGAGCCCGGTTGACGTCGATTTCGACCTCAAAAACCCGTTCCGGATCCTGATTTTCCGAGCTTTTGCTGCCAGCCCGACGACCGCCAGGATTGGAGCTGCCCGGGGCAGAATCCGGCGTGGAGGAGCGGACGCACTGGCGTCGCCGCCTCGGGTCGCCGACGCGATTTAATAGTCAAAAAACCGGCGCGTGTGCGACACCGGAAAGAAACCTGATTGACCAAAAAAGGAGGAGGTGCAACACAAGGACTTCCCAGGAGGTCACCCATCCCAGTACTACTCTCGCCCACGCACGCTTAACTGCGGAGTTCTGATGGGATCCGGTGCATTAGTGCTGGTATGATCGCACCTGTCAAGTGTGGCGCGATCAACTGCTTTGTGGCTTCGCCGAGCCGTCTCGTGCGCGCTTCGGACGACCATAACTTTTCATCCGGGTTGAATCCCGAGGCGAGGGAGCTGCCGTTGGAAAGCTCGTCTCGAGCCCGTCGACGTCCCAACCTGGGCGAGCCCGGTTGACGTCGATTTCGACCTCAAAAACCCGTTCCGGATCCTGATTTTCCGAGCTTTTGCTGCAAGCCCGACGACCGCCAGGATCGGAGCTGCCCGGGGCAGAATCCGGCGTGGAGCAGCGGACGCACTGGCGTCCCCGGCTCGGATCGCCGACGCGATTTAATAATCAAAAAACCGGCGCGTGTGCGACACCGGAAAGAACAAACCTGATTGACCAAAAAAGGAGGAGGTGCAACACGAGGACTTCCCAGGAGGTCACCCATCCCAGTACTACTCTCGCCCAAGCACGCTTAACTGCGGAGTTCTGATGGGATCCGGTGCATTAGTGCTGGTATGATCGGACATGTCAAGTGTGGCGCGATCAACTGCTTTGTGGCTTCGCCGAGCCGTCTCGTGCGCTCTTCGGACAGCCATAACTTTTCATCTGGGTTGAATCCCGAGGCGAGGGAGCTGCCGTTGGAAAGCTCGTCTCGAGCCCGTCGACGTCCCAACCAGGGCGAGCTCGGTTGACGTCGATTTCGACCACAAAAACCCGTTCCGGATCCTGATTTTCCGAGCTTTTGCTGCCAGACCGACGACCGCCAGGATCGGAGCTGCCCGGGGCAGAATCCGGCGTGGAGGAGCGGACGCACTGGCATCGCCGGCTCGGGTCGCCGACGCGATTTAATACTCAAAAAACCGGCGCGTGTGCGTCACCGGAAAGAACAAACCTGATTGACCAAAAAAGGAGGAGGTGCAACACGAGGACTTCCCAGGAGGTCACCCATCCCAGTACTACTCTCGCCCAAGCCCGCTTAACTGCGGAGTTTTGATGGGATCCGGTGCATTAGTGCTGGTATGATCGCACCTGTCAAGTGTGGCACGATCAACTGCTTTGTGCCTTCGCCGAGCCGTCTCGTGCGCGCTTGGGACGGCCATAACTTTTCCTCCGGGTTGAATCCCGAGGCGAGGGAGCTGCCGTTGGAAAGCTCGTCTCGAGCCCGTCGACGTCCCAACCTTGGCGAGCCCGGTTGACGTCGATTTCGACCTCAAAAACCCGTTCCGGATCCTGATTTTCCGAGCTTTTGCTGCAAGCCCGACGACCGCCAGGATCGGAGCTGCCCGGGGCAGAATCCGGCGTGGAGGACCGGACGCACTGGCGTCGCCGGCTCGGGTCGCCGACGCGATTTAATAATCAAAAAACCGGCGCGTGTGCGACACCAGAAAGAACAAACCTGATTGACCAAAAAAGGAGGAGGTGCAACAAGAGGACTTCGCTGGAGGTCACCCATCCCAGTACTACTCTCGCCCAAGCACGCTTAACTGCAGAGTTCTGATGGGATCCGGTGCATAAGTGCTGGTATGATCGCACCTGTCAAATGTGGCGCGATGAACTGCTTTGTGGCTTCGCCGAGCCGTCTCGTGCGCGCTTCGGACGGCCATAACTTTTCATCCGGGTTGAATCCCGAGGCGCGGGAGCTGCCGTTGGAAAGCTCGTCTCGAGCCCGTCGACGTCCCCGGTTGACGTCGACTTCGACCTCAAAAACCCGTTCCGGATCCTGATTGTCCGAGCTTTTGCTGCCAGCCTGACGACCGCCAGGATCGGAGCTGCCGGGGGCAGAATCCGGCCTGGAGGAGCGGACGCACTGGCGTCGCCGGCTCGGGTCGCCGACGCGATTTAATAATCAAAAAACCGGCGCGGGTGCGACACCGGAAAGAACAAACCTGATTGACCAAAAAAGGAGGAGGTGCAACACGAGGACTTCCCAGGAGGTCACCCATCCCAGTACTACTCTCGCCCAAGCACGCTTAACTGCGGAGTTCTGATGGGATCCGGTGCATTAGTGCTGGTATGATCGGACATGTAAAGTGTGGCGCGATCAACTGCTTTGTGGCTTCGCCGAGCCGTCTCGTGCGCGCTTCGGACGGCCATAACTTTTCATCCGGGTTGAATCCCGAGGCGAGGGAGCTGCCGTTGGAAAGCTCGTCTCGAGCCCGTCGACTTCCCAACCTGGGCGAGCCCGGTTGACGTCGATTTCGACCTGAAAAATCCGATCCGAATCCTGATTTTCCGAGCTTTTGCTGCAAGCCCGACGACCGCTAGGATCGGAGCTGCCCGGGGCAGAATCCGGCGTGGAGGAGCGGACGCACTAGCATCGCCGGCTCGGGTCGCTGACGCGATTTAATAATAAAAAAACCGGCGCGTGTGCGACACCAGAAAGAACAAACCTGATTGACCAAAAAAGGAGGAGGTGCAACACGAGGACTTCCCTGGAGGTCACCCATCCCAATACTACTCTCGCCCAAGCACGCTTAACTGCAGAGTTCTGATGGGATCCGGTGCATTAGTGCTAGTATGATCGCACCTTTCAAATGTGGCGCGAAGAACTGCTTTGTGGCTTCGCCAAGCCGTCTCGTGCGAGCTTCCGACGACCATAACTTTTCATCCGGGTTGAATCCCGAGGCGAGGGAGCTGCCGTTGGAAAGCTCGTCTCGAGCCCGTCGACGTCCCAACCAGGGCGAGCCCGGTTGACGTCGATTTCGACATCAAAAACCCGTTCCGGATCCTGATTTTCGGAGCTTTTGCTGCCAGCCCGACGACCGCCAGGATCGGAGCTCCCAGGGGCAGAATCCGGCGTGGAAAAGCGGACGCACTGGCGTCCTGTCAAGTGTGGCGCGATCAACTGCTTTGTGGCTTCGCCGAGCCGTCTCGTGCGTGCTTCGGACGGCCATAACTTTTCATCCGGGTTGAATCCCAAGGCGAGGGAGCTGCCGTTGGGAAGCTCGTCTCGAGCCCGTCGACGTCCCCGGTTGACGTCGACTTCGACCTCAAAAACCCGTTCCGGATCCTGATTGTCCGAGCTTTTGCTGCCAGCCTGACGACCGCCAGGATCGGAGCTGCCCGGGGCAGAATCCGGCGTGGAGGAGCGGACGCACTGGCGTCGCCGGCTCGGGTCGCCGACGCGATTTAATAATCAAAAAACCGGCGCGTGTGCGACACCGGAAAGAACAAACCTGATTGACCAAAAAAGGAGGAGGTGCAACACGAGGACTTCCCAGGAGGTCACCCATCCCAGTACTACTCTCGCCCAAGCACGCTTAACTGCGGAGTTCTGATGGGATCCGGTGCATTAGTGCTGGTTTGATCGGACATGTCAAGTGTGGCGCGGTCAACTGCTTTGTGGCTTCGCTGAGCCGTCTCGTGCGCGCTTCGGACGGCCATAACTTTTCATCCGGGTTGAATCCCGAGGCGAGGGAGCTGCCGTTGGAAAGCTCGTCTCGAGCCCGTCGACGTCCCAACCTGGGCGAGCCCGGTTGATGTCGATTTCGACCTCAAAAACCCGTTCCGGATCCTGATTTTCCGAGCTTTTGCTGCAAGCCCGACGACCGCTAGGATCGGAGCTGCCCGGGGCAGAATCCGGCGTGGAGGAGCGGACGCACTGGCGTCGCCGGCTCGGGTCGCCGACGCGATTTAATAATCAAAAAACCGGCGCGTGTGCGACACCGGAAAGAACAAACCTGATTGACCAAAAAAGGAGGAGGTGCAACATGAGGACTTCCCAGGAGGTCACCCATCCCAGTACTACTCTCGCCCAAGCACGCTTAACTGCGGAGTTCTGATGGGATCCGGTGCATTAGTGCTGGTATGATCGGACATGTCAAGTGTGGCGCGATCAACTGCTTTGTGGCTTCGCCGAGCCGTCTCGTGCGCGCTTCGGACAGCCATAACTTTTCATCCGGGTTGAATCCCGAGGCGAGGGAGCTGCCGTTGGAAAGCTCGTCTCGAGCCCGTCGACGTCCCAACCAGGGCGAGCCCGGTTGACGTCGATTTCGACCTCAAAAAACCGTTCCGGATCCTGATTTTCCGAGCTTTTGCTGCCAGCCCGACGACCGCCAGGATTGGAGCTGCCCGGGGCAGAATCCGGCGTGGAGGAGCGGACGCACTGGCGTCGCCGGCTCGGGTCGCCGACGCGATTTAATAATCAAAAAACCGGCGCGTGTGGGACACCGGAAAGAACAAACCTGATTGACCAAAAAAGGAGGAGGTGCAACACAAGGACTTCCCAGGAGGTCACCCATCCCAGTACTACTCTCGCCCAAGCCCGCTTAACTGCGGAGTTTTGATGGGATCCGGTGCATTAGTGCTGGTATGATCGCACCTGTCAAGTGTGGCACGATCAACTGCTTTGTGCCTTCGCCGAGCCGTCTCGTGCGCGCTTCGGACAGCCATAACTTTTCATCCGGGTTGAATCCCGAGGCGAGGGAGCTGCCGTTGGAAAGCTCGTCTCGAGCCCGTCGACGTCCCAACCAGGGCGAGCCCGGTTGACGTCGATTTCGACCTCAAAAAACCGTTCCGGATCCTGATTTTCCGAGCTTTTGCTGCCAGCCCGACGACCGCCAGGATTGGAGCTGCCCGGGGCAGAATCCGGCGTGGAGGAGCGGACGCACTGGCGTCGCCGGCTCGGGTCGCCGACGCGATTTAATAATCAAAAAACCGGCGCGTGTGCGACACCGGAAAGAACAAACCTGATTGACCAAAAAAGGAGGAGGTGCAACACAAGGACTTCCCAGGAGGTCACCCATCCCAGTACTACTCTCGCCCAAGCCCGCTTAACTGCGGAGTTTTGATGGGATCCGGTGCATTAGTGCTGGTATGATCGCACCTGTCAAGTGTGGCACGATCAACTGCTTTGTGCCTTCGCCGAGCCGTCTCGTGCGCGCTTCGGACAGCCATAACATTTCATCCGGGTTGAATCCCGAGGCGAGGGAGCTGCCGTTGGAATGCTCGTCTCGAGCCCGTCGACGACCCAACCCGGGCGAGCCCGGTTGACGTCGATTTCGACATCAAAAACCCGTTCCGGATCCTGATTTTCGGAGCTTTTGCTCCCAGCCCGACGACCGCCAGGATCGGAGCTCCCCGGGGCAGAATCCGGGGTGGAAGAGCGGACGCACTGGCGTCCTGTCAAGTGTGGCGCGATCAACTGCTTTGTCGCTTCGCCGAGCCGTCTCGTGCGCGCTTCGGACGGCCATAACTTTTCATCCGGGTTGAACCCCGAGGCGAGGGAGCTGTCGTTGGAAAGCTCGTCTCGAGCCCGTCGACGTCCCCGGTTGACGTCGACTTCGACCTCAAAAACCCATTCCGGATCCTGATTGTCCGAGCTTTTGCTGCCAGCCTGACGACCGCCAGGATCGGAGCTGCCCGGGGCAGAATCCGGCGTGGAGGAGCGGACGCACTAGCGTCGCAGGCTCGGGTCCCCGACGCGATTTAATAATCAAAAAACCGGCGCGTGTGCTACACCGGAAAGAACAAACCTGATTGACCAAAAAAGGAGGAGGTGCAACACGAGGACTTCCCAGGAGGTCACCCATCCCAGTACTACTCTCGCCCAAGCACGCTTAACTGCGGAGTTCTGATGGGATCCGGTGCATTAGTGCTGGTATGATCGGACATGTCAAGTGTGGCGCGATCAACTGCTTTGTGGCTTCGCCGAGCCGTCTCGTGCGCGCTTCGGACGGCCATAACTTTTCATCCGGGTTGAATCCCGAGGCGAGGGAGCTGCCGTTGGAAAGCTCGTCTCGAGCCCGTCGACGTCCCAACCTGGGCGAGCCCGGTTGACGTCGATTTCGACCTCAAAAACCCGTTCCGGATCCTGATTTTCCGAGCTTTTGCTGCAAGCCCGACGACCGCTAGGATCGGAGCTGCCCGGGGCAGAATCCGGCGTGGAGGAGCGGACGCACTGGCGTCGCCGGCTCAGGTCGCCGGCTCAGGTCGCCGACGCGATTTAATAATCAAAAAACCGGCGCGTGTGCGACACCGGAAAGAACAAACCTGATTGACCAAAAAAGGAGGAGGTGCAACACGAGGACTTCCCAGGAGGTCACCCATCCCAGTACTACTCTCGCCCAAGCACGCTTAACTGCGGAGTTCTGATGGGATCCGGTGCATTAGTGCTGGTATGATCGGACATGTCAAGTGTGGCGCGATCAACTGCTTTGTGGCTTCGCCGAGCCGTCTCGTGCGCGCTTCGGACGGCCATAACTTTTCATCCGGGTTGAATCCCGAGGCGAGGGAGCTGCCGTTGGAAAGCTCGTCTCGAGCCCGTCGACGTCCCAACCTGGGCGAGCCCGGTTGACGTCGATTTCGACCTCAAAAACCCGTTCCGGATCCTGATTTTCCGAGCTTTTGCTGCAAGCCCGACGACCGCTAGGATCGGAGCTGCCCGGGGCAGAATCCGGCGTGGAGGAGCGGACGCACTGGCGTCGCCGGCTCGGGTCGCCGACGCGATTTAATAATCAAAAAACCGGCGCGTGTGCGACACCGGAAAGAACAAACCTGATTGACCAAAAAAGGAGGAGGTGCAACACGAGGACTTCCCAGGAGGTCACCCATCCCAGTACTACTCTCGCCCAAGCACGCTTAACTGCGGAGTTCTGATGGGATCCGGTGCATTAGTGCTGGTATGATCGGACATGTCAAGTGTGGCGCGATCAACTGCTTTGTGGCTTCGCCGAGCCGTCTCGTGCGCGCTTCAGACGGCCATAACTTTTCATCCGGGTTGAATCCCGAGGCGAGGGAGCTGCCGTTGGAAAGCTCGTCTCGAGCCCGTCGACGTCCCAACCAGGGCGAGCCCGGTTGACGTCGATTTCGACCTCAAAAAACCGTTCCGGATCCTGATTTTCCGAGCTTTTGCTGCCAGCCCGACGACCGCCAGGATTGGAGCTGCCCGGGGCAGAATCCGGCGTGGAGGAGCGGACGCACTGGCGTCGCCGGCTCGGGTCGCCGACGCGATTTAATAATCAAAAAACCGGCGCGTGTGCGACACCGGAAAGAAACCTGATTGACCAAAAAAGGAGGAGGTGCAACACAAGGACTTCCCAGGAGGTCACCCATCCCAGTACTACTCTCTCCCAAGCCCGCTTAACTGCGGAGTTTTGATGGGATCCGGTGCATTAGTGTTGGTATGATCGCACCTGTCAAGTGTGGCGCGATCAACTGCTTTGTGCCTTCGCCGAGCCGTCTCGTGCGCGCTTCGGACGGCCATAACTTTTCCTCCGGGTTGAATCCCGAGGCGAGGGAGCTGCCGTTGGAATGCTCGTCTCGAGCCCGTCGACGTCCCAACCCGGGCGAGCCCGGTTGACGTCGATTTCGACATCAAAAACCCGTTCCGGATCCTGATTTTCGGAGCTTTTGCTCCCAGCCCGACGACCGCCAGGATCGGAGCTCCCCGGGGCAGAATCCGGGGTGGAAGAGCGGACGCACTGGCGTCCTGTCAAGTGTGGCGCGATCAACTGCTTTGTCGCTTCGCCGAGCCGTCTCGTGCGCGCTTCGGACGGCCATAACTTTTCATCCGGGTTGAACCCCGAGGCGAGGGAGCTGTCGTTGGAAAGCTCGTCTCGAGCCCGTCGACGTCCCCGGTTGACGTCGACTTCGACCTCAAAAACCCATTCCGGATCCTGATTGTCCGAGCTTTTGCTGCCAGCCTGACGACCGCCAGGATCGGAGCTGCCTGGGGCAGAATCCGGCGTGGAGGAGCGGACGCACTGGCGTCGCAGGCTCGGGTCCCCGACGCGATTTAATAATCAAAAAACCGGCGCGTGTGCTACACCGGAAAGAACAAACCTGATTGACCAAAAAAGGAGGAGGTGCAACACGAGGACTTCCCAGGAGGTCACCCATCCCAGTACTACTCTCGCCCAAGCACGCTTAACTGCGGAGTTCTGATGGGATCCGGTGCATTAGTGCTGGTATGATCGGACATGTCAAGTGTGGCGCGATCAACTGCTTTGTGGCTTCGCCGAGCCGTCTCGTGCGCGCTTCGGACGGCCATAACTTTTCATCCGGGTTGAATCCCGAGGCGAGGGAGCTGCCGTTGGAAAGCTCGTCTCGAGCCCGTCGACGTCCCAACCCGGGCGAGCCCGGTTGACGTCGATTTCGACCTCAAAAACCCGTTCCGGATCTTGATTTTCCGAGCTTTTGCTGCCAGTCCGACGACCGCCAGGATCGGAGCTGCCCGGGGCAAAATCCGGCGTGGAAGAGCGGACGCACTGGCGTCCTATCAAGTGTGGGGCGATCAACTGCTTTGTGGATTCACCGAGCCGTCTCGTGCGCACTTCGGACGACCATAACTTTTCATCTGGGTTGAATCCCGAGGCGAGGGAGCTGCCGTTGGAAAGCTCGTCTCGAGCCCGTCGACATCCCAACCAGGGCGAGCCCGGTTGACGTCGATTTCGACCTCAAAAACCCGTTCCGGATCTTGATTTTCCGAGCTTTTGCTGCCAGCCCGACAACCGCCAGGATCGGAGCTGCTCGGGGTAAAATCCGGCGTGGAAGAGCGGACGCACTGGCGTCCTATCAAGTGTGGGGCGATCAACTGCTTTGTGGCTTCACCGAGCCGTCTCGTGCGCGCTTCGGACGGCCATAACTTTTCATCTGGGTTGAATCCCGAGGCGAGGGAGCTGCCGTTGGAAAGCTCGTCTCGAGCCCGTCGACATCCCAACCAGGGCGAGCCCGGTTGACGTCGATTTCGACATCAAAAACCCGTTCCGGATCTTGATTTTCCGAGCTTTTGCTGCCAGCCCGACGACCGCCAGGATCGGAGCTCCCCGGGGCAGAATCCGGCGTGGAAGAGCGGACGCACTGGCGTCCTGTCAAGTGTGGCGCGATCAACTGCTTTGTGGCTTCGCCGAGCCGTCTCGTGCGCGCTTCGGACGGCCATAACTTTTCATCCGGGTTGAATACCGAGGCGAGGGAGCTGCCGTTGGAAAGTTCGTCTCGAGCCCGTCGACGTCCCAACCTGGGCGAGCCCGGTTGACGTCGATTTTGACCTCAAAAACCCGTTTCGGATCCTGATTTTCCGAGCTTTTGCATCCAGCCCGACGACCGCTAGGATCGGAGCTGCCCGGTGCAGAATCTGGCGTGGAGGAGCGGACGCACTGGCGTCGCCGGCTCGGGTCGCCGACGCGATTTAATAATCAAAAAACCGGCGCGTGTGCGACACCAGAAAGAACAAACCTGATTGACCAAAAAAGGAGGAGGTGCAACACGAGGACTTCCCAGGAGGTCACCCATCCCAGTACTACTCTCGCCCAAGCACGCTTAACTGCGGAGTTCTGATGGGATCCGATGCATTAGTGCTGGTATGATCGGACATGTCAAGCGTGGCGCGATCAACTGCTTTGTGGCTTCGCCGAGCCGTCTCGTGCGCGCTTCGGACAGCCATGACTTTTCATCCGGGTTGAATCCCGAGGCGAGGGAGCTGCCGTTGGAAAGCTCGTCTCGAGCCCGTCGACATCCCAACCAGGGCGAGCCCGGTTGACGTCGATTTCGACCTCAAAAACCCGTTCCGGATCCTGATTTTCGGAGCTTTTGCTGCCAGCCCGACGACCGCTAGGATCGGAGCTGCCCGGGGCAGAATCCGGCGTGGAAGAGCGGACGCACTGGCGTCCTGTCAAGTGTGGCGCGATCAACTGCTTTGTGGCTTCGCCGAGCCGTCTCGTGCGCGCTTCGGACGGCCATAAATTTTCATCCGGGTTGAATCCCGAGGCGAGGGAGCTGCCGTTGGAAAGCTCGTCTCGAGCCCGTCGACCTCCCCGGTTGACGTCGATTTCGAACTCAAAAACCCGTTCCGGATCCTGATTGTCCGAGCTTTTGCTGCCAGCCTGACGACCGCCAGGATCGGAGCTGCCCGGGGCAGAATCCGGGGTGGAGGAGCGGACGCACTGGCGTCGCCGGCTCGGGACGCCGACGCGATTTAATAATCAAAAAACCGGCGCGTGTGCGACACCGGAAAGAACAAACCTGATTGACCAAAAAAGGAGGAGGTGCAACACGAGGACTTCCCAGGAGGTCACCCATCCCAGTACTACTCTCGCCCAAGCACGCTTAACTGCGGAGTTCTGATGGGATCCGGGGCATTAGTGCTGGTATGATCGGACATGTCAAGTGTGGCGCGATCAACTACTTTGTGGCTTCGCCGAGCCGTCTCGTGCGCGCTTCGGACGGCCATAACTTTTCATCCGGGTTGAATCCCGATGCGAGGGAGCTGCCGTTGGAAAGTTCGTCTCGAGCCCGTCGACGTCCCAACCTGGGCGAGCCCGGTTGACGTCGATTTTGACCTCAAAAACCCGTTCCGGATCCTGATTTTCCGAGCTTTTGCTGCCAGCCCGACGACCGCCAGGATCGGAGCGGCCCGGGGCAGAATCCGGCGTGGAGGAGCGGACGCACTGGCGTCGCCGGCTCGGGTCGCCGACGCGATTTAATAATCAAAAAACCGGCACGTGTGCGACATCAGAAAGAACAAACCTGATTGACCAAAAAAGGAGGAGGTGCAACACGAGGACTTCCCAGGAGGTCACCCATCCCAGTACTACTCTCGCCCAAGCACTCTTAACTGCGGAGTTCTGATGGGATCCGGTGCATTAGTGCTGGTATGATCGGACATGTCAAGTGTGGCGCGATCAACTGCTTTGTGGCTTCGCCGAGCCGTCTCGTGCGCGCTTCGGACAGCCATAACTTTTCATCCGGGTTGAATCCCGAGGCGAGGGAGCTGCCGTTGGAAAGCTCGTCTCGAGCCCGTCGACATCCGAACCAGGGCGACCCCGGTTGACGTCGATTTCGACCTCAAAAACCCGTTCCGGATCCTGATTTTCGGAGCTTTTGCTGCCAGCCCGACGACCGCTAGGATCGGAGCTGCCCGGGGCAGAATCCGGCGTGGAAGAGCGGACGCACTGGCGTCCTGTCAAGTGTGGCGCGATCAACTGCTTTGTGGCTTCGCCGAGCCGTCTCGTGCGCGCTTCGGACGGCCATAAATTTTCATCCGGGTTGAATCCCGAGGCGAGGGAGCTGCCGTTGGAAAGCTCGTCTCGAGCCCGTCGACCTCCCCAGTTGACGTCGATTTCGAACTCAAAAACCCGTTCCGGATCCTGATTGTCCGAGCTTTTGCTGCCAGCCTGACGACCGCCAGAATCGGAGCTGCCCGGGGCAGAATCCGGGGTGGAGGAGCGGACGCACTGGCGTCGCCGGCTCGGGACGCCGACGCGATTTAATAATCAAAAAACCGGCGCGTGTGCGACACCGGAAAGAACAAACCTGATTGACCAAAAAAGGAGGAGGTGCAACACGAGGACTTCCCAGGAGGTCACCCATCCCAGTACTACTCTCGCCCAAGCACGCTTAACTGCGGAGTTCTGATGGGATCCGGGGCATTAGTGCTGGTATGATCGGACATGTCAAGTGTGGCGCGATCAACTACTTTGTGGCTTCGCCGAGCCGTCTCGTGCGCGCTTCGGACGGCCATAACTTTTCATCCGGGTTGAATCCCGATGCGAGGGAGCTGCCGTTGGAAAGTTCGTCTCGAGCCCGTCGACGTCCCAACCTGGGCGAGCCCGGTTGACGTCGATTTTGACCTCAAAAACCCGTTCCGGATCCTGATTTTCCGAGCTTTTGCTGCCAGCCCGACGACCGCCAGGATCGGAGCGGCCCGGGGCAGAATCCGGCGTGGAGGAGCGGACGCACTGGCGTCGCCGGCTCGGGTCGCCGACGCGATTTAATAATCAAAAAACCGGCACGTGTGCGACATCAGAAAGAACAAACCTGATTGACCAAAAAAGGAGGAGGTGCAACACGAGGACTTCCCAGGAGGTCACCCATCCCAGTACTACTCTCGCCCAAGCACTCTTAACTGCGGAGTTCTGATGGGATCCGGTGCATTAGTGCTGGTATGATCGGACATGTCAAGTGTGGCGCGATCAACTGCTTTGTGGCTTCGCCGAGCCGTCTCGTGCGCGCTTCGGACAGCCATAACTTTTCATCCGGGTTGAATCCCGAGGCGAGGGAGCTGCCGTTGGAAAGCTCGTCTCGAGCCCGTCGACATCCCAACCAGGGCGACCCCGGTTGACGTCGATTTCGACCTCAAAAACCCGTTCCGGATCCTGATTTTCGGAGCTTTTGCTGCCAGCCCGACGACCGCTAGGATCGGAGCTGCCCGGGGCAGAATCCGGCGTGGAAGAGCGGACGCACTGGCGTCCTGTCAAGTGTGGCGCGATCAACTGCTTTGTGGCTTCGCCGAGCCGTCTCGTGCGCGCTTCGGACGGCCATAACTTTTCATCCGGGTTGAATCCCGAGGCGAGGGAGCTGCCGTTGGAAAGCTCGTCTCGAGCCCGTCGACCTCCCTGGTTGACGTCGATTTCGACCTCAAAAACCCGTTCCGGATCCTGATTGTCCGAGCTTTTGCTGCCAGCCTGATGACCGCCAGGATCGGAGCTGCCCGGGGCAGAATCCGGCGTGGAGGAGCGGACGCACTGGCGTCGCCGGCTCGGGTCACCGACGCGATTTAATAATCAAAAAACCGGCGCGTGTGCGACACCGGAAAGAACAAACCTGATTGACCAAAGAAGGAGGAGGTGCAGCACGAGGACTTCCCAGGAGGTCACCCATCCCAGTACTACTCTCGCCCAAGCACGCTTATCTGCGGAGTTCTGATGGGATCCGGGGCATTAGTGCTGATATGATCGGACATGTCAAGTGTGGCGCGATCAACTGCTTTGTGGCTTCGCCGAGCCGTCTCGTGCGCGCTTCGGACGGCCATAACTTTTCATCCGGGTTGAATCCCGAGGCGAGGGAGCTGCCGTTGGAAAGCTCGTCTCGAGCCCGTCGACATCCCAACCTGGGCGAGCCCGGTTGACGTCGATTTTGACCTCAAAAACCCGTTCCGGATCCTGATTTTCCGAGCTTTTGCTGCCAGCCCGATGACCGCCAGGATCGGAGCTGCCCGGGGAAGAATCCGGCGTGGAGGAGCAGACGCACTGGCGTCGCCGGCTCGGGTCGCCGACGCGATTTAATAATCAAAAAACCGGCGCGTGTGCGACATCAGAAAGAACAAACCTGATTGACCAAAAAAGGAGGAGGTGCAACACGAGGACTTCCCAGGAGGTCACCCATCCCAGTACTACTCTCGCCCAAGCACGCTTAACTGCGGAGTTCTGATGGGATCCGGTGCATTAGTGCTGGTATGATCGGACATGTCAAGTGTGGCGCGATCAACTGCTTTGTGGCTTCGCCGAGCCGTCTCGTGCGCGCTTCGGGCAGCCATAACTTTTCATCCGGGTTGAATCCCGAGGCGAGGGAGCTGCCGTTGGAAAGCTCGTCTCGAGCCCGTCGACGTCCCAACCCGGGCGAGCCCGGTTGACGTCGATTTTGACCTCAAAAACCCGTTCCGGATCCCGATTTTCCGAGCTTTTGCTGCCAGCCCGACGACCGCCAGGATTGGAGCTGCCCTGGGCAGAATCCGGCGTGGAGGAGCGGACGCACTGGCGTCGCCGGCTCGGGTCGCCGACGCGATTTAATAATCATAAAACCGGCGCGTGTCCGACATCAGAAAGAACAAACCTGATTGACAGAAAAAGGAGGAGGTGCAACACGAGGACTTCCCAGGAGGTCACCCATCCCACTACTACTCTCGCTGAAGCACGCTTAACTGCGGAGTTCTGATGGGATCCGGTGCATTAGTGCTGGTATGATCGGACATGTCAAGTGTGGCGCGATCAACTGCTTTGTGGCTTCGCTGAGCCGTCTCTTGCGCGCTTCGGACGGCCATAACTTTTCCTCCGGGTTGAATCCCGAGGCGAGGGAGCTGCCGTTGGAAAGCTCGTCTCGAGCCCGTCGACGTCCCCGATTGACGTCGACTTCGACCTCAAAAACCCGTTCCGGATCCTGATTGTCCGAGCTTTTGCTGCCAGCCTGACGACCGCCAGGATCGGAGCTGCCCGGGGCAGAATCCGGCGTGGAGGAGCGGACGCACTGGCGTCGCCGGCTCGGGTCGCCGACGCGATTTAAAAATCAAAAAACCGGCGCGTGTGCGACAGTGGAAAGAACAAACCTGATTGACCAAAAAAGGAGGAGGTGCAACACGAGGACTTCCCAGGAGGTCACCCATCCCAGTACTACTCTCGCCCAAGCACGCTTAACTGCGGAGTTCTGATGGGATCCGGTGCATTAGTGCTGGTATGATCGGACATGTCAAGTGTGGCGCGATCAACTGCTTTGTGGCTTCGCCGAGCCGTCTCGTGCGCGCTTCAGACGACCATAACTTTTCATCCGGGTTGAATCCCAAGGCGAGGGAGCTGCCGTTGGAAACCTCGTCTCGAGCCCGTCGACGTCCCAACCTGGGCGAGCCCGGTTGACGTCGATTTCGACCTCAAAAACCCGTTCCGGATCCTGATTTTCCGAGCTTTTGCTGCTAGCCCAACGACCGCCAGGATCAGAGCTGCCCGGGGCAGAATCCGGCGTGGAGGAGCGGACGCACTGGCGTCGCCGGCTCGGGTCGCCGACGCGATTTAATAATCAAAAAACCGGCGCGTGTGCGACACCAGAAAGAACAAACCTGATTGACCAAAAAAGGAGGAGGTGCAACACGAGGACTTCCCTGGAGGTCACCCATCCCAGTACTACTCTCGCCCAAGCACGCTTAACTGCGGTGTTCTGATGGGATCCGGTGCATTAGTGCTGGTATGATCGGACATGTCAAGTGTGGCGCGATCAGCTGCTTTGTGGCTTCGCCGAGTCGTCTCGTGCGCGCTTCGGACGGCCATAACTTTTCATCCGGGTTGAATCCCGAGGCGAGGGAGCTGCCGTTGGAAAGCTCGTCTCGAGCCCGTCGACGTCCCCGGTTGACGTCGACTTCGACCTCAAAAACCCGTTCCGGATCCTGATTGTCCGTGCTTTTGCTGCCAGCCTGACGACTGCCAGGATCGGAGCTGCCCGGGGCAGAATCCGGCGTGGAGGATCGGACGCACTGGCGTCGCCGGTTCGGGTCGCCGATGCGATTTAATAATCAAAAAACCGGCGCGTGTGCGACACCGGAAAGAACAAACCTGATTGACCAAAAAAGGAGGAGGTGCAACACGAGGACTTCCAAGGAGGTCACCCATCCCAGTACTACTCTCGCCCAAGCACGCTTAACTGCGGAGTTCTGATGGGATCCGGTGCATTAGTGCTGGTATGATCGGACATGTCAAGTGTGGCGCGATCAACTGCTTTGTGGCTTCGCCGAGCCGTCTCGTGCGCGCTTCGGATGCCCCTAACTTTTCATCCGGGTTGAATCCCGAGGCGAGGGAGCTGTCGTTGGAAAGCTCGTCTCGAGCCCGTCGACGTCCCAACCCGGGCGAGCCCGGTTGACGTCGATTTCGACCTCAAAAACCCGTTCCGGATCCTGATTTTCCGAGCTTTTGCTGCCAGCCCGACGACCGCCAGGATCGGAGCTGCCCGGGGCAGAATCCGGCGTGGAGGAGCGGACGCACTGGCGTCGCCGGCTCAGGTCGCCGACGCGATTTAATAATCAAAAAACCGGAGCGTCTGCGACACCAGAAAGAACAAACATGATTTACCAAAAAAGGAGGAGGTGCAACACGAGGACTTCCCTGGAGGTCACCCATCCCAGTACTACTCTCGCCCAAGCACACTTAACTGCGGAGTTCTGATGGGATCCGGTGCATTAGTGCTGGTATAATCGCACCTGTCAAATGTGGCGCGATGAATTGCTTTGTGGCTTCGCCGAGCCGTCTCGTGCGCGCTTCGGACGGCCATAACTTTTCATCCGGGTTGAATCCCGAGGCGAGGGAGCTGCCGTTGGAAAGCTCGTCTCGAGCTCGTCGACGTCCCAACCTGGGCGAGCCCGGTTGACGTCGATTTCGACCTCAAAAACCCGTTCCGGATCCTGATTTTCCGAGCTTTTGCTGCCAGACCGACGACCGCCAGGATCGGAGCTGCCCGGGGCAGAATCCGGCGTGGAGGAGCGGACGCACTGGCGTCGCCGGCTCGGGTCGCCGACGCGATTTAATAATCAAAAAACCGGCGCGTGTGCGACACCGGAAAGAACAAACCTGATTGACCAAAAAAGGAGGAGGTGCAACACGAGGACTTCCCAGGAGGTCACCCATCCCAGTACTACTCTCGCCCAAGCCCGGTTAACTGCGGAGTTCTTATGGGATCCGGTGCATTAGTGCTGGTATGATCGCACCTGTCAAGTGTGGCGCGATCAACTGCTTTGTGCCTTCGCCGCGCCGTCTCGTGCGCGCTTCGGATGCCCCTAACTTTTCATCCGGGTTGAATCCCGAGGCGAGGGAGCTGCCGTTGGAAAGCTCGTCTCGAGCCCGTCGACGTCCCAACCGGGGCGAGCCCGGTTGACGACGATTTCGACCTCAAAAACCCGTACCGGATCCTGATTTTCCGAGCTTTTGCTGCCAGCCCGACGACCGCCAGGATCGGAGCTGCCCGGGGCAGAATCCGGCGTGGAGGAGCGGACGCACTGGCGTCGCCGGCTCAGGTCGCCGACGCGATTTAATAATCAAAAAACCGGCGCGTGTGCGACACCAGAAAGAACAAACATGATTGACCAAAAAAGGAGGAGGTGCAACACGAGGACTTCCCTGGAGGTCACCCATCCCAGTACTACTCTCGCCCAAGCACGCTTAACTGCAGAGTTCTGATGGGATCCGGTGCATTAGTGCTGGTATGATCGCACCTGTCAAATGTGGCGCGATGAACTGCTTTGTGGCTTCGCCGAGCCGTCTCGTGCGCGCTTCGGACGGCCATAACTTTTCATCCGGGTTGAATCCCGAGGCGAGGGAGCTGCCGTTGGAAAGCTCGTCTCGAGCTCGTCGACGTCACAACCAGGGCGAGCCCGGTTGACGTCGACTTCGACCTCAAAAACCCGTTCCGGATCCTGATTTTCCGAGCTTTTGCTGCCAGCCCGACGACCGCCAGGTTCGGAGCTGCCCGGGGCAAAATCCGGCGTGGAAGAGCGGACGCACTGGCGTCCTATCAAGTGTGGCGCGATCAACTGCTTTGTGGCTTCGCCGAGCCGTCTCGTGCGCGCTTCGGACGGCCATAACTTTTCATCCGGGTTGAATCCCGAGGCGACGGAGCTGCCGTTGGAAAGCTCGTCTCGAGCCCGTCGACATACCAACCAGGGCGGGCCCGGTTGACGTCGATTTCGACCTCAAAAACCCGTTCCGGATCCTGATTTTCCGAGCTTTTGCTGCTAGCCCGACGACCGCCAGGATCGGAGCTGCCCGGGGCAGAATCCGGCGTGGAGGAGCGGACGCACTGGCGTCGCCGACTCGGGTTGCCGACGCGATTTAATAATCAAAAAACCGGCGCGTGTGCGACACCAGAAACCTGATTGACCAAAAAAGGAGGAGGTGCAACACGAGGACTTCCCAGGAGGTCACCCATCCCAGTACTACTCTCGCCCAAGCACGCTTAACTGCGGAGTTCTGATGGGATCCGGTGCATTAGTGCTGGTATGATCGCACCTGTCAAGTGTGGCGCGATCAACTGCTTTGTGCCTTCGCCGAGCCGTCTCGTGCGCGCTCCGGATGCCCATAACTTTTCATCCGGGTTGAATCCCGAGGCGAGGGAGCTGCCGTTGGAAAGCTCGTCTCGAGCCCGTCGATGCCCAACCGGGGCGAGCCCGGTGGACGTCGATTTCGACCTCAAAAACCCGTTCCGGATCCTGATTTTCCGAGCTTTTGCTGCCAGCCCGACGACCGCCCGGATTGGAGCTGCCCGGGGCAGAATCCGGCGTGGAGGAGCGGACGCACTGGCGTCGCTGGCTCAGGTCGCCGACCCGATTTAATAATCAAAAAACCGCCGCGTGTGCGACACCAGAAAGAACAAACATGATTGACCAAAAAAGGAGGAGGTGCAACACGAGGACTTCCGTGGAGGTCACCCATCCCAGTACTACTCTCGCCCAAGCACGCTTAACTGCAGAGTTCTGATGGGATCCGGTGCATTAGTGCTGGTATGATCGCACCTGTCAAATGTGGCGCAATGATGTGCTTTGTGGCTTCGCCGAGCCGTCTCGTGCGCGCTTCGGACGGCCATAACTTTTCATCCGGGTTGAATCCCGAGGCGAGGGAGCTGCCGTTGGAAAGCTCGTCTCGAGCTCGTCGACGTCCCAACCAGGGCGAGCCCAGTTGACGTCGATTTCGACCTCTAAAACCCGTTCCGGATGCTGATTTTCCGAGCTTTTGCTGCCAGCCCGACGACCGCCAGGATCGGAGCTGCCCAGGGCAGAATCCGGCGTGGAGGAGCGGACGCACTGGCGTCGCCGGCTCAGGTCGCCGACGCGATTTAATAATCAAAAAACCGGCGCGTGTGCGACACCAGAAAGAACAAACATGATTGACCAAAAAAGGAGGAGGTGCAACACGAGGACTTCCCTCGAGGTCACCCATCCCAGTACTACTCTCGCCCAAGCACGCTTAACTGCAGAGTTCTGATGGGATCCGGTGCATTAGTGCTGGTATGATCGCACCTGTCAAATGTGGCGCAATGAACTGCTTTGTGGCATCGCCGAGCCGTCTCGTGCGCGCTTCGGACGGCCATAACTTTTCATCCGGGTTGAATCCCGAGGCGAGGGAGCTGCCGTTGGAAAGCTCGTCTCGAGCTCGTCGACGTCCCAACCAGGGCGAGCCCGGTTGACGTCGATTTCGACCTCAAAAACCCGTTCCGGATCCTGATTTTCCGAGCTTTTGCTGCTAGCCCGACGACCGCCAGGATCGGAGCTGCCCGGGGCAAAATCCAGTGTGGAAGAGCGGACGCACTGGCGTCGCCGGCTCGGGTCGCCGACGCGATTTAATAATCAAAAAACCGGCGCGTGTGCGACACCAGAAAGAACAAACATGATTGACCAAAAAAGGAGGAGGTGCAACACGAGGACTTCCCTGGAGGTCAGCCATCCCAGTACTACTCTCGCCCAAGCACGCTTAACTGCGGAGTTCTGATGGGATCCGGTGCATTAGTGCTGGTATGATCGCACCTGTCAAGTGTGGCGCGATCAACTGCTTTGTGCCTTCGCCGAGCCGTCTCGTGCGCGCTCCGGATGCCCATAACTTTTCATCCGGGTTGAATCCCGAGGCGAGGGAGCTGCCGTTGGAAAGCTCGTCTCGAGCCCGTCGATGCCCAACCAGGGCGAGCCCGGTTGACGTCGATTTCGACCTCAAAAACCCGTTCCGGATCCTGATTTTCCGAGCTTTTGCTGCCAGCCCGACGACCGCCCGGATTGGAGCTGCCCGGGGCAGAATCCGGCGTACAGGAGCGGACGCACTGGCGTCGCTGGCTCAGGTCGCCGACGCGATTTAATAATCAAAAAACCGGCGCGTGTGCGACACCAGAAAGAACAAACATGATTGACCAAAAAAGGAGGAGGTGCAACACGAGGACTTCCCTGGAGGTCACCCATCCCAGTACTACTCTCGCCCAAGCACGCTTAACTGCAGAGTTCTGATGGGATCCGGTGCATTAGTGCTGGTATGATCGCACCTGTCAAATGTGGCGCAATGATGTGCTTTGTGGCTTCGCCGAGCCGTCTCGTGCGCGCTTCGGACGGCCATAACTTTTCATCCGGGTTGAATCCCGAGGCGAGGGAGCTGCCGTTGGAAAGCTCGTCTCGAGCTCGTCGACGTCCCAACCAGGGTGAGCCCGGTTGACGTCGATTTCGACCTCAAAAACCCGTTCCGGATGCTGATTTTCCGAGCTTTTGCAACCAGCCCGACGACCGCCAGGATCGGAGCTGCCCGGGGCAGAATCCGGCGTGGAGGAGCGGACGCACAGGCGTCGCCGGCTCAGGTCGCCGACGCGATTTAATAATAAAAAAACCGGCGCGTGTGCGACACCAGAAAGAACAAACATGATTGACCAAAAAAGGAGGAGGTGCAACACGAGGACTTCCCTGGAGGTCACCCATCCCAGTACTACTCTCGCCCAAGCACTCTTAACTGCGGAGTTCTGATGGGATCCGGTGCATTAGTGCGGGTATGATCGGACATGTCAAGTGTGGCGCGATCAACTGCTTTGTGGCTTCGCCGAGCCGTCTCGTGCGTGCTTCGGACAGCCATAACTTTTCATCCGGGTTGAATCCCGAGGCGAGGGAGCTGCCGTTGGAAAGCTCGTCTCGAGCCCGTCGACGTCCCAACCTGGGCGAGCCCGGTTGACGTCGATTTCGACCTCAAAAACCCGTTCCGGATCCTGATTTTCCGAGCTTTTGCTGCCAGACAGACGACCGCCTGGATCGGAGCTGCCCGGGGCAGAATCCGGCGTGGAGGAGCGGACGCACTGGCGTCGCCGGCTCTGGTCGCCGACGCGATTTAATAATCAAAAAACCGGCGCGTGTGCGACACCGGAAAGAACAAACCTGATTGACCAAAAAAGGAGGAGGTGCAACGCGAGGACTTCCCAGGAGGTCACCCATCCCAGTACTACTCTCGCCCAAGCCCGCTTAACTGCGGAGTTCTGATGAGATCCGGTGCATTAGTGCTGGTATGATCGCACCTGTCAAATGTGGAGCGATGAACTGCTTTGTGGCTTCGCCGAGCCGTCTCGTGCGCGCTTCGGACGGCCATAACTTTTCATCCGGGTTGAATCCCGAGGCGAGGGAGCTGCCGTTGGAAAGCTCGTCTCGAGCCCGTCGACGTACCAACCTGGGGCGAGCTCGGTTGACGTCGATTTCGACCTCAAAAACCCGTTCCGGATCCTGATTTTCCGAGCTTTTGCTGCCAGCCCGACGACCGCCAGGATCGGAGCTGCCCGGGGCAAAATCCGGTGTGGAAGAGCGGACGCACTGGCGTCCTATCAAGTGTGGCGTGATCAACTGCTTTGTGGCTTCACCGAGCCGTCTCGTGCGCGCTTCGGACGGCCATAACTTTTCATCCGGGTTGAATCCCGAGGCGAGGGAGCTGCCGTTGGAAAGCTCGTCTCGAGCCCGTCGACATCCCAACCAGAGCGAGCCCGGTTGACGTCGATTTCGACCCCAAAAACCCGTTCCGGATCCTGATTTTCCGAGCTTTTGCTGCCAGCCCGACGACCGCCAGGATCGGAGCTGCCCGGGGCAGAATCCGGCGTGGAGGAGCGGACGCACTGGCGTCGCCGGCTCGGGTCGCCGACGCGATTTAATAATCAAAAAACCGGCACGTGTGCGACACCAGAAAGAACAAACCTGATTGACCAAAAAAGGAGGAGGTGCAACACGAGGACTTCCCAGGAGGTCACCCATCCCAGTACTACTCTCGCCCAAGCACGCTTAACTGCGGAGTTCTGATGGGATCCGGTGCATTAGTGCGGGTATGAACGGACATGTCAAGTGTGGCGCGATCAACTGCTTTGTGGCTTCGCCGAGCCGTCTCGTGCATGCTTCGGACAGCCATAACTTTTCATCCGGGTTGAATCCCGAGGCGAGGGAGCTGCCGTTGGAAAGCTCGTCTCGAGCCCGTCGACGTCCCAACCTGGGCGAGCCCGGTTGACGTCGATTTCGACCTCAAAAACCCGTTCCGGATCCTGATTTTCCGAGCTTTTGCTGCCAGACCGATGACCGCCAGGATCGGAGCTGCCCGGGGCAGAATCCGGCGTGGAGGAGCGGACGCACTGGCGTCGCCGGCTCGGGTCGCCGACGCGATTTAATAATCAAAAAACCGGCGCGTGTGCGACACCGGAAAGAACAAACCTGATTGACCAAAAAAGGAGGAGGTGCAACACGAGGACTTCCCTGGAGGTCACCCATCCCAGTACTACTCTCGCCCAAGCCCGCTTAACTGCGGAGTTCTGATGAGATCCGGTGCATTAGTGCTGGTATGATCGCACATGTCAAATGTGGAGCGATGAACTGCTTTGTGGCTTCGCCGAGCCGTCTCGTGCGCGCTTCGGACGGCCATAACTTTTCATCCGGGTTGAATCCCGAGGCGAGGGAGCTGCCGTTGGAAAGCTCGTCTCGAGCCCGTCGACGTACCAACCTGGGCGAGCCCGGTTGACGTCGATTTCGACCTCAAAAACCCGTTCCGGATCCTGATTTTCCGAGCTTTTGCTGCCAGCCCGACGACCGCCAGGATCGGAGCTGCCCGGGGCAAAATCCGGTGTGGAAGAGCGGACGCACTGGCGTCCTATCAAGTGTGGCGCGATCAACTGCTTTGTGGCTTCACCGAGCCGTCTCGTGCGCGCTTCGGACGGCCATAACTTTTCATCCGGGTTGAATCCCGAGGCGAGGGAGCTGCCGTTGGAAAGCTCGTCTCGAGCCCGTCGACATCCCAACCAGGGCGAGCCCGGTTGACGTCGATTTCGACCTGAAAAACCCGTTCCGGATCCTGATTTTCCGAGCTTTTGCTGCCAGCCCGACGACCGCCAGGATTGGAGCTGCCCGGGGCAGAATCCGGCGTGGAGGAGCGGACGCACTGGCGTCGCCGGCTCGGGTCGCCGACGCGATTTAATAATCAAAAAACCGGCACGTGTGCGACACCAGAAAGAACAAACCTGATTGACCAAAAAAGGAGGAGGTGCAACACGAGGACTTCCCAGGAGGTCACCCATCCCAGTACTACTCTCGCCCAAGCACGCTTAACTGCGGAGTTCTGATGGGATCCGGTGCATTAGTGCGGGTATGAACGGACATGTCAAGTGTGGCGCGATCAACTGCTTTGTGGCTTCGCCGAGCCGTCTCGTGCGTGCTTCGGACAGCCATAACTTTTCATCCGGGTTGAATCCCGAGGCGAGGGAGCTGCCGTTGGAAAGCTCGTCTCGAGCCCGTCGACGTCCCAACCTGGGCGAGCCCGGTTGACGTCGATTTCGACCTCAAAAACCCGTTCCGGATCCTGATTTTCCGAGCTTTTGCTGCCAGACCGATGACCGCCAGGATCGGAGCTGCCCGGGGCAGAATCCGGCGTGGAGGAGCGGACGCACTGGCGTCGCCGGCTCGGGTCGCCGACGCGATTTAATAATCAAAAAACCGGCGCGTGTGCGACACCGGAAAGAACAAACCTGATTGACCAAAAAAGGAGGAGGTGCAACACGAGGACTTCCCTGGAGGTCACCCATCCCAGTACTACTCTCGCCCAAGCCCGCTTAACTGCGGAGTTCTGATGAGATCCGGTGCATTAGTGCTGGTATGATCGCACATGTCAAATGTGGAGCGATGAACTGCTTTGTGGCTTCGCCGAGCCGTCTCGTGCGCGCTTCGGACGGCCATAACTTTTCATCCGGGTTGAATCCCGAGGCGAGGGAGCTGCCGTTGGAAAGCTCGTCTCGAGCCCGTCGACGTACCAACCTGGGGCGAGCTCGGTTGACGTCGATTTCGACCTCAAAAACCCGTTCCGGATCCTGATTTTCCGAGCTTTTGCTGCCAGCCCGACGACCGCCAGGATCGGAGCTGCCCGGGGCAAAATCCGGTGTGGAAGAGCGGACGCACTGGCGTCCTATCAAGTGTGGCGTGATCAACTGCTTTGTGGCTTCACCGAGCCGTCTCGTGCGCGCTTCGGACGGCCATAACTTTTCATCCGGGTTGAATCCCGAGGCGAGGGAGCTGCCGTTGGAAAGCTCGTCTCGAGCCCGTCGACATCCCAACCAGAGCGAGCCCGGTTGACGTCGATTTCGACCCCAAAAACCCGTTCCGGATCCTGATTTTCCGAGCTTTTGCTGCCAGCCCGACGACCGCCAGGATCGGAGCTGCCCGGGGCAGAATCCGGCGTGGAGGAGCGGACGCACTGGCGTCGCCGGCTCGGGTCGCCGACGCGATTTAATAATCAAAAAACCGGCACGTGTGCGACACCAGAAAGAACAAACCTGATTGACCAAAAAAGGAGGAGGTGCAACACGAGGACTTCCCTGGAGGTCACCCATCCCAGTACTACTCTCGCCCAAGCCCGCTTAACTGCGGAGTTCTGATGAGATCCGGTGCATTAGTGCTGGTATGATCGCACATGTCAAATGTGGAGCGATGAACTGCTTTGTGGCTTCGCCGAGCCGTCTCGTGCGCGCTTCGGACGGCCATAACTTTTCATCCGGGTTGAATCCCGAGGCGAGGGAGCTGTCGTTGGAAAGCTCGTCTCGAGCCCGTCGACGTACCAACCTGGGCGAGCCCGGTTGACGTCGATTTCGACCTCAAAAACCCGTTCCGGATCCTGATTTTCCGAGCTTTTGCTGCCAGCCCGACGACCGCCAGGATCGGAGCTGCCCGGGGCAAAATCCGGTGTGGAAGAGCGGACGCACTGGCGTCCTATCAAGTGTGGCGCGATCAACTGCTTTGTGGCTTCACCGAGCCGTCTCGTGCGCGCTTCGGACGGCCATAACTTTTCATCCGGGTTGAATCCCGAGGCGAGGGAGCTGCCGTTGGAAAGCTCGTCTCGAGCCCGTCGACATCCCAACCAGGGCGAGCCCGGTTGACGTCGATTTCGACCTGAAAAACCCGTTCCGGATCCTGATTTTCCGAGCTTTTGCTGCCAGCCCGACGACCGCCAGGATTGGAGCTGCCCGGGGCAGAATCCGGCGTGGAGGAGCGGACGCACTGGCGTCGCCGGCTCGGGTCGCCGACGCGATTTAATAATCAAAAAACCGGCGCGTGTGCGACACGAGAAAGAACAAACCTGATTGACCAAAAAAGGAGGAGGTGCAACACGAGGACTTCCCAGGAGGTCACCCATCCCAGTACTACTCTCGCCCAAGCACGCTTAACTGCGGAGTTCTGACGGGATCCGGTGCATTAGTGCTGGTATGATCGCACCTGTCAAGTGTGGCGCGATCAACTGCTTTGTGGCATCGCCGAGCCGTCTCATGCGCGCTTGGGACGGCGATAACTTTTCATCCGGGTTGAATCCCGAGGCGAGGGAGCTGCCGTTGGAAAGCTCGTCTCGAGCCCGTCGACGTCCCAACCTGGGCGAGCCCGGTTGACGTCGATTTCGACCTCAAAAACCCGTTCCGGATCCTGATTTTCCGAGCTTTTGCTGCCAGATTGACGACCGCCAGGATCGGAGCTGCCCGGGGCAGAATCCGGCGTGGAGGAGCAGAAGCACTGGCGTCGCCGGCTCGGGTCGCCGACGCGATTTAATAATCAAAAAACCGGCGCGTGTGCGACACCGGAAAGAACAAACCTGATTGACCAAAAAAGGAGGAGGTGCAACACGAGGACTTCCCAGGAGGTCACCCATCCCAGTACTACTCTCGCCCAAGCCCGCTTAACTGCGGAGTTCTGATGGGATCCGGTGCATTAGTGTTGGTATGATCGGACATGTGAAGTGTGGCGCGATCAACTGCTTTGTGGCTTCGCCGAGCCGTCTCGTGCGCGCTTCGGACAGCCATAACTTTTCATCCGGGTTGAATCCCGAGGCGAGGGAGCTGCCGTTGGAAAGCTCGTCTCGAGCCCGTCGACGTCCCGACCAGGGCGAGCCCGGTTGACGTCGATTTCGACCTCAAAAACCCGTTCCGGATCCTGATTTTCCGAGCTTTTGCTGCCAGCCCGACGACCGCCAGGATCGGAGCTGCCCGGGGCAGAATCCGGCGTGGAGGAGCGGAAGCACTGGCGTCGCCGGCTCGGGTCGCCGACGCGATTTAATAATCAAAAAACCGGCGCGTGTGCGACACCGGAAAGAACAAACCTGATTGACCAAAAAAGGAGGAGGTGCAACACGAGGACTTCCCAGGAGGTCACCCATCCCAGTACTACTCTCGCCCAAGCCCGCTTAACTGCGGAGTTCTGATGGGATCCGGTGCATTAGTGTTGGTATGATCGGACATGTGAAGTGTGGCGCGATCAACTGCTTTGTGGCTTCGCCGAGCCGTCTCGTGCGCGCTTCGGACAGCCATAACTTTTCATCCGGGTTGAATCCCGAGGCGAGGGAGCTGCCGTTGGAAAGCTCGTCTCGAGCCCGTCGACGTCCCGACCAGGGCGAGCCCGGTTGACGTCGATTTCGACCTCAAAAACCCGTTCCGGATCCTGATTTTCCGAGCTTTTGCTGCCAGCCCGACGACCGCCAGGATCGGAGCTGCCCGGGGCAGAATCCGGCGTGGAGGAGCGGAAGCACTGGCGTCGCCGGCTCGGGTCGCCGACGCGATTTAATAATCAAAAAACCGGCGCGTGTGCGACACCGGAAAGAACAAACCTGATTGACCAAAAAAGGAGGAGGTGCAACACGAGGACTTCCCAGGAGGTCACCCATCCCAGTACTACTCTCGCCCAAGCCCGCTTAACTGCGGAGTTCTGATGGGATCCGGTGCATTAGTGCTGGTATGATCGCACCTGTCAAATGTGGAGCGATGAACTGCTTTGTGGCTTCGCCGAGCCGTCTCGTGCGCGCTTCGGACGGCCATAACTTTTCATCCGGGTTGAATCCCGAGGCGAGGGAGCTGCCGTTGGAAAGCTCGTCTCGAGCCCGTCGACATCCCAACCAGGGCGAGCCCGGTTGACGTCGATTTCGACCTGAAAAACCCGTTCCGGATCCTGATTTTCCGAGCTTTTGCTGCCAGCCCGACGACCGCCAGGATTGGAGCTGCCCGGGGCAGAATCCGGCGTGGAGGAGCGGACGCACTGGCGTCGCCGGCTCGGGTCGCCGACGCGATTTAATAATCAAAAAACCGGCGCGTGTGCGACACGAGAAAGAACAAACCTGATTGACCAAAAAAGGAGGAGGTGCAACACGAGGACTTCCCAGGAGGTCACCCATCCCAGTACTACTCTCGCCCAAGCACGCTTAACTGCGGAGTTCTGACGGGATCCGGTGCATTAGTGCTGGTATGATCGCACCTGTCAAGTGTGGCGCGATCAACTGCTTTGTGGCATCGCCGAGCCGTCTCGTGCGCGCTTCGGACGGCGATAACTTTTCATCCGGGTTGAATCCCGAGGCGAGGGAGCTGCCGTTGGAAAGCTCGTCTCGAGCCCGTCGACGTCCCAACCTGGGCGAGCCCGGTTGACGTCGATTTCGACCTCAAAAACCCGTTCCGGATCCTGATTTTCCGAGCTTTTGCTGCCAGACCGATGACCGCCAGGATCGGAGCTGCCCGGGGCAGAATCCGGCGTGGAGGAGCGGAAGCACTGGCGTCGCCGGCTCGGGTCGCCGACGCGATTTAATAATCAAAAAACCGGCGCGTGTGCGACACCGGAAAGAACAAACCTGATTGACCAAAAAAGGAGGAGGTGCAACACGAGGACTTCCCAGGAGGTCAACCATCCCAGTACTACTCTCGCCCAAGCCCGCTTAACTGCGGAGTTCTGATGGGATCCGGTGCATTAGTGCTGGTATGATCGCACCTGTCAAATGTGGAGCGATGAACTGCTTTGTGGCTTCGCCGAGCCGTCTCGTGCGCGCTTCGGACGGCCATAACTTTTCATCCGGGTTGAATCCCGAGGCGAGGGAGCTGCCGTTGGAAAGCTCGTCTCGAGCCCGTCGACGTACCAACCTGGGCGAGCCCGGTTGACGTCGATTTCGACCTCAAAAACCCGTTCCGGATTCTGATTTTCCAAGCTTTTGCTGCCAGCCCGACGACCGCCAGGATCGGAGCTGCCTGGGGCAGAATCCGGCGTGGAGGATCGGACGCACTGGCGTCGCCGGCTCGGGTCGCCGACGCGATTTAATAATCAAAAAATCGGCGCGTGTGCGACACCGGAAAGAACAAACCTGATTGACCAAAAAAGGAGGAGGTGCAACACGAGGACTTCCCTGGAGGTCACCCATCCCAGTACTACTCTCGCCCAAGCCCGCTTAACTGCGGAGTTCTGATGAGATCCGGTGCATTAGTGCTGGTATGATCGCACATGTCAAATGTGGAGCGATGAACTGCTTTGTGGCTTCGCCGAGCCGTCTCGTGCGCGCTTCGGACGGCCATAACTTTTCATCCGGGTTGAATCCCGAGGCGAGGGAGCTGCCGTTGGAAAGCTCGTCTCGAGCCCGTCGACGTACCAACCTGGGCGAGCCCGGTTGACGTCGATTTCGACCTCAAAAACCCGTTCCGGATCCTGATTTTCCGAGCTTTTGCTGCCAGCCCGACGACCGCCAGGATCGGAGCTGCCCGGGGCAAAATCCGGTGTGGAAGAGCGGACGCACTGGCGTCCTATCAAGTGTGGCGCGATCAACTGCTTTGTGGCTTCACCGAGCCGTCTCGTGCGCGCTTCGGACGGCCATAACTTTTCATCCGGGTTGAATCCCGAGGCGAGGGAGCTGCCGTTGGAAAGCTCGTCTCGAGCCCGTCGACATCCCAACCAGGGCGAGCCCGGTCGACGTCGATTTCGACCTGAAAAACCCGTTCCGGATCCTGATTTTCCGAGCTTTTGCTGCCAGCCCGACGACCGCCAGGATTGGAGCTGCCCGGGGCAGAATCCGGCGTGGAGGAGCGGACGCACTGGCGTCGCCGGCTCGGGTCGCCGACGCGATTTTATAATCAAAAAACCGGCGCGTGTGCGACACGAGAAAGAACAAACCTGATTGACCAAAAAAGGAGGAGGTGCAACACGAGGACTTCCCAGGAGGTCACCCATCCCAGTACTACTCTCGCCCAAGCACGCTTAACTGCGGAGTTCTGACGGGATCCGGTGCATTAGTGCTGGTATGATCGCACCTGTCAAGTGTGGCGCGATCAACTGCTTTGTGGCATCGCCGAGCCGTCTCATGCGCGCTTGGGACGGCGATAACTTTTCATCCGGGTTGAATCCCGAGGCGAGGGAGCTGCCGTTGGAAAGCTCGTCTCGAGCCCGTCGACGTCCCAACCTGGGCGAGCCCGGTTGACGTCGATTTCGACCTCAAAAACCCGTTCCGGATCCTGATTTTCCGAGCTTTTGCTGCCAGATTGACGACCGCCAGGATCGGAGCTGCCCGGGGCAGAATCCGGCGTGGAGGAGCGGAAGCACTGGCGTCGCCGGCTCGGGTCGCCGACGCGATTTAATAATCAAAAAACCGGCGCGTGTGCGACACCGGAAAGAACAAACCTGATTGACCAAAAAAGGAGGAGGTGCAACACGAGGACTTCCCAGGAGGTCACCCATCCCAGTACTACTCTCGCCCAAGCCCGCTTAACTGCGGAGTTCTGATGGGATCCGGTGCATTAGTGTTGGTATGATCGGACATGTCAAGTGTGGCGCGATCAACTGCTTTGTGGCTTCGCCGAGCCGTCTCGTGCGCGCTTCGGACAGCCATAACTTTTCATCCGGGTTGAATCCCGAGGCGAGGGAGCTGCCGTTGGAAAGCTCGTCTCGAGCCCGTCGACGTCCCGACCAGGGCGAGCCCGGTTGACGTCGATTTCGACCTCAAAAACCCGTTCCGGATCCTGATTTTCCGAGCTTTTGCTGCCAGCCCGACGACCGCAATGATCGGAGCTGCCCGGGGCAGAATCCGGCGTGGAGGAGCGGAAGCACTGGCGTCGCCGGCTCGGGTCGCCGACGCGATTTAATAATCAAAAAACCGGCGCGTGTGCGACACCGGAAAGAACAAACCTGATTGACCAAAAAAGGAGGAGGTGCAACACGAGGACTTCCCAGGAGGTCACCCATCCCAGTACTACTCTCGCCCAAGCCCGCTTAACTGCGGAGTTCTGATGGGATCCGGTGCATTAGTGCTGGTATGATCGCACCTGTCAAATGTGGAGCGATGAACTGCTTTGTGGCTTCGCCGAGCCGTCTCGTGCGCGCTTCGGACGGCCATAACTTTTCATCCGGGTTGAATCCCGAGGCGAGGGAGCTGCCGTTGGAAAGCTCGTCTCGAGCCCGTCGACATCCCAACCCGGGCGAGCCCGGTTGACGTCGATTTCGACCTGAAAAACCCGTTCCGGATCCTGATTTTCCGAGCTTTTGCTGCCAGCCCGACGACCGCCAGGATTGGAGCTGCCCGGGGCAGAATCCGGCGTGGAGGAGCGGACGCACTGGCGTCGCCGGCTCGGGTCGCCGACGCGATTTAATAATCAAAAAACCGGCGCGTGTGCGACACGAGAAAGAACAAACCTGATTGACCAAAAAAGGAGGAGGTGCAACACGAGGACTTCCCAGGAGGTCACCCATCCCAGTACTACTCTCGCCCAAGCACGCTTAACTGCGGAGTTCTGACGGGATCCGGTGCATTAGTGCTGGTATGATCGCACCTGTCAAGTGTGGCGCGATCAACTGCTTTGTGGCATCGCCGAGCCGTCTCGTGCGCGCTTCGGACGGCGATAACTTTTCATCCGGGTTGAATCCCGAGGCGAGGGAGCTGCCGTTGGAAAGCTCGTCTCGAGCCCGTCGACGTCCCAACCTGGGCGAGCCCGGTTGACGTCGATTTCGACCTCAAAAACCCGTTCCGGATCCTGATTTTCCGAGCTTTTGCTGCCAGACCGACGACCGCCAGGATCGGAGCTGCCCGGGGCAGAATCCGGCGTGGAGGAGCGGAAGCACTGGCGTCGCCGGCTCGGGTCGCCGACGCGATTTAATAATCAAAAAACCGGCGCGTGTGCGACACCGGAAAGAACAAACCTGATTGACCAAAAAAGGAGGAGGTGCAACACGAGGACTTCCCAGGAGGTCAACCATCCCAGTACTACTCTCGCCCAAGCCCGCTTAACTGCGGAGTTCTGATGGGATCCGGTGCATTAGTGCTGGTATGATCGCACCTGTCAAATGTGGAGCGATGAACTGCTTTGTGGCTTCGCCGAGCCGTCTCGTGCGCGCTTCGGACGGCCATAACTTTTCATCCGGGTTGAATCCCGAGGCGAGGGAGCTGCCGTTGGAAAGCTCGTCTCGAGCCCGTCGACGTACCAACCTGGGCGAGCCCGGTTGACGTCGATTTCGACCTCAAAAACCCGTTCCGGATTCTGATTTTCCAAGCTTTTGCTGCCAGCCCGACGACCGCCAGGATCGGAGCTGCCTGGGGCAGAATCCGGCGTGGAGGATCTGACGCACTGGCGTCGCCGGCTCGGGTCGCCGACGCGATTTAATAATCAAAAAATCGGCGCGTGTGCGACACCGGAAAGAACAAACCTGATTGACCAAAAAAGGAGGAGGTGCAACACGAGGACTTCCCAGGAGGTCACCCATCCCAATACTACTCTCGCCCAAGCACGCTTAACTGCGGAGTTCTGATGGGATCCGGTGCATTAGTGCTGGTATGATCGGACATGTCAAGTGTGGCGCGATCAACTGCTTTGTGGCTTCGCCGAGCCGTCTCGTGCGCGCTTCGGACAGCCATAACTTTTCATCCGGGTTGAATCCCGAGGCGAGGGAGCTGCCGTTGGAAAGCTCGTCTCGAGCCCGTCGACGTCCCGACCAGGGCGAGCCCGGTTGACGTCGATTTCGACCTCAAAAACCCGTTCCGGATCCTGATTTTCCGAGCTTTTGCTGCCAGCCCGACGACCGCCAGGATCGGAGCTGCCCGGGGCAGAATCTGGCGTGGAGGAGCGGACGCACTGGCATCGCCGGCTCGGGTCGCCGACGCGATTTAATAATAAAAAAACTGGCGCGTGTGCGACACCGGAAAGAACAAACCTGATTGACCAAAAAAGGAGGAGGTGCAACACGAGGACTTCCCAGGAGGTCACCCATCCCAGTACTACTCTCGCCCAAGCACGCTTAACTGCGGAGTTCTGATGGGATCCGGTGCATTAGTGCTGGTATGATCGGACATGTCAAGTGTGGCGCGATCAACTGCTTGGTGGCTTCGCCGAGCCGTCTCGTGCGCGCTTCGGACAACCATAACTTTTCATCCGGGTTGAATCCCGAGGCGAGGGAGCTGCCGTTGGAAAGCTCGTCTCGAGCCCGTCGACGTCCCAACCTGGGCGAGCCCGGTTGACGTCGATTTCGACCTCAAAAACCCGTTCCGGATCCTGATTTTCCGAGCTTTTGCTGCCAGACCGACGACCGCCAGGATTGGAGCTGCCCGGGGCAGAATCCGGCGTGGAGGAGCGGACGCACTGGCGTCGCCGGCTCAGGTCGCCGACGCGATTTAATAATCAAAAAACCGGCGCGTGTGCGACACTTGAAAGAACAAACATGATTGACCAAAAAAGGAGGAGGTGCAACACGAGGACTTCCCTGGAGGTCACCCATCCCAGTACTACTCCCGCCCAAGCACGCTTAACTGCAGAGTTCTGATGGGATCCGGTGCATTAGTGCTGGTATGATCGCACCTGTCAAATGTGGCGCGAAGAACTGCTTTGTGGCTTCGCCGAGCCGTCTCGTGCGCGCTTCGGACGGCCATAACTTTTCATCCGGGTTGAATCCCGAGGCGAGGGAGCTGCCGTTGGAAAGCTCGTCTCGAGCTCGTCGACGTCACAACCAGGGCGAGCCCGGTTGACGTCGACTTCGACCTCAAAAACCCGTTCCGGATCCTGATTTTCCGAGCTTTTGCTGCCAGCCCGACGACCGCCGGGATCGGAGCTGCCCGGGGCAAAATCCGGTGTGGAAGAGCGGACGCACTGGCGTCCTATCAAGTGTGGCGCGATCAACTGCTTTGTGGCTTCACCGAGCCGTCTCGTGCGCGCTTCGGACGGCCATAACTTTTCATCCGGGTTGAATCCCGAGGCGAGGGAGCTGCCGTTGGAAAGCTCGTCTCGAGCCCGTCGACATACCAAATAGGGCGGGCCCGGTTGACGTCGATTTCGACCTCAAAAACCCGTTCCGGATCCTGATTTTCTGAGCTTTTGCTGCCAGCCCGACGACCGCCAGGATCGGAGCTGCCCGGGGCAGAATCCGGCGTGGAGGAGCGGACGCACTGGCGTCGCCGGCTCGGGTCGCCGACGCGATTTAATAATCAAAAAACCGGCGCGTGTGCGACACCCGAAACAACAAACCTGATTGACCAAAAAAGGAGCAGGTGAAACACGAGGACTTCCCACGAGGTCACCCATCCCAGTACTACTCTCGCCCAAGCACGCTTAACTGCGGAGTTCTGATGGGATCCGGTGCATTAGTGCTGGTATGATCGCACCTGTCAAGTGTGGCGCGATCAACTGCTTTGTGCCTTCGCCGAGCCGTCTCGTGCGCGCTCCGGATGCCCATAACTTTTCATCCGGGTTGAATCCCGAGGCGAGGGAGCTGCCGTTGGAAAGCTCGTCTCGAGCACGTCGATGCCCAACCAGGGCGAGCCCGGTTGACGTCGATTTCGACCTCAAAAACCCGTTCCGGATGCTGATTTTCCGAGCTTTTGCTGCAAGCCCGACGACCGCCAGGATCGGAGCTGCCCGGGGCAGAATCCGGCGTGGAGGGGCGGACGCACTGGCGTCGCCGGCTCAGGTCGCCGACACGATTTAATAATCAAAAAACCGGCGCGTGTGCGACACCAGAAAGAACAAACATGATTGACCAAAAAAGGAGGAGGTGCAACACGAGGACTTCCCTGGAGGTCACCCATCCCAGTACTACTCTCGCCCAAGCACGCTTAACTGCAGAGTTCTGATGGGATCCGGTGCAATAGTGCGGGTATGATCGCACCTGTCAAATGTGGCGCAATGAACTGCTTTGTGGCTTCGCCGAGCCGTCTCGTGCGCGCTTCGGACGGCCATAACTTTTCATCCGGGTTGAATCCCGAGGCGAGGGAGCTGCCGTTGGAAAGCTCGTCTCGAGCTCGTCGACGTCCCAACCCGGGCGAGCCCGGTTGACGTCGATTTCGACCTCAAAAACCCGTTCCGGATCCTGATTTTCCGAGCTTTTGCTGCCAGCCCGACGACCGCCGGGATCGGAGCTGCCCGGGGCAAAATCCGGTGTGGAAGAGCGGACGCACTGGCGTCCTATCAAGTGTGGCGCGATCAACTGCTTTGTGGCTTCACCGAGCCGTCTCGTGCGCGCTTCGGACGGCCATAACTTTTCATCCGGGTTGAATCCCGAGGCGAGGGAGCTGCCGTTGGAAAGCTCGTCTCGAGCCCGTCGACATACCAACCAGGGCGGGCCCGGTTGACGTCGATTTCGACCTCAAAAACCCGTTCCGGATCCTGATTTTCCGAGCTTTTGCTGCCAGCCCGACGACCGCCAGGATCGGAGCTGCCCGGGGCAGAATCCGGCGTGGAGGAGCGGACGCACTGGCGTCGCCGGCTCGGGTCGCCGACGCGAGTTAATAATCAAAAAACCGGCGCGTGTGCGACACCAGAAACAACAAACCTGATTGACCAAAAAAGGAGGTGCAACACGAGGACTTCCCAGGAGGTCACCAATCCCAGTACTACTCTCGCCCAAGCACGCTTAACTGCGGAGTTCTGATGGGATCCGGTGCATTAGTGCTGGTATGATCGCACCTGTCAAGTGTGGCGCGATCAACTGCTTTGTGCCTTCGCCGAGCCGTCTCGTGCGCGCTCCGGATGCCCATAACTTTTCATCCGGGTTGAATCCCGAGGCGAGGGAGCTGCCGTTGGAAAGCTCGTCTCGAGCCCGTCGACATACCAACTAGGGCGGGCCCGGTTGACGTCGATTTTGACCTCAAAAACCCGTTCCGGATCCTGATTTTCCGAGCTTTTGCTGCCAGCCCGACGACCGCCAGGATCGGAGCTGCCCGGGGCAGAATCCGGCGTGGAGGAGCGGACGCACTGGCGTCGCCGGCTTGGGTCGCCGACGCGATTTAATAATCAAAAAACCGGCGCGTGTGCGACACCAGAAACAACAAACCTGATTGACCAAAAAAGGAGGTGCAACACGAGGACTTCCCAGGAGGTCACCCATCCCAGTACTACTCTCGCCCAAGCACGCTTAACTGCGGAGTTCTGATGGGATCCGGTACATTAGTGCTGGTATGATCGCACCTGTCAAGTGTGGCGCGATCAACTGCTTTGTGCCTTCGCCGAGCCGTCTCGTGCGCGCTCCGGATGCCCATAACTTTTCATCCGGGTTGAATCCCGAGGCGAGGGAGCTGCCGTTGGAAAGCTCGTCTCGAGCCCGTCGATGCCCAACCAGGGCGAGCCCGGTTGACGTCGATTTCGACCTCAAAAACCCGTTCCGGATCCTGATTTTCCGAGCTTTTGCTGCCAGCCCGACGACCGCCAGGATCGGAGCTGCCCGGGGCAGAATCCGGCGTGGAGGAGCGGACGCACTGGCGTCGCCGGCTCAGGTCGCCGACGCGATTTAATAATCAAAAAACCGGCGCGTGTGCGACACCAGAAAGAACAAATATGATTGACCAAAAAAGGAGGAGGTGCAACACGAGGACTTCCCTGGAGGTCACCCATCCCAGTACTACTCTCGCCCAAGCACGCTTAACTGCAGAGTTCTGATGGGATCCGGTGCATTAGTGCTGGTATGATCGCACCTGTCAAATGTGGCGCAATGAACTGCTTTGTGGCTTCACCGAGCCGTCTCGTGCGCGCTTCGGACGGCCATAACTTTTCATCCGGGTTGAATCCCTAGGCGAGGGAGCTGCCGTTGGAAAGCTCATCTCGAGCTCGTCGATGTCCCAACCAGGGCGAGCCCGGTTGACGTCGATTTCGACCTCAAAAACCCGTTCCGGATCCTGATTTTCCGAGCTTTTGCTGCCAGCCCGACGACCGCCGGGATCGGAGCTGCCCGGGGCAAAATCCGGTGTGGAAGAGCGGACGCACTGGCGTCCTATCAAGTGTGGCGCGATCAACTGCTTTGTGGCTTCACCGAGCCGTCTCGTGCGCGCTTCGGACGGCCATAACTTTTCATCCGGGTTGAATCCCGAGGCGAGGGAGCTGCCGTTGGAAAGCTCGTCTCGAGCCCGTCGACATACCAACCAGGGCGGGCCCGGTTGACGTCGATTTCGACCTCAAAAACCCGTTCCGGATCCTGATTTTCCGAGCTTTTACTGCCAGCCCGACGACCGCCAGGATCGGAGCTGCACGGGGCAGAATCCGGCGTGGAGGAGCGGACGCACTGGCGTCGCCGGCTCGGGTCGCCGACGCGAGTTAATAATCAAAAAACCGGCGCGTGTGCGACACCAGAAACAACAAACCTGATTGACCAAAAAAGGAGGTGCAACACGAGGACTTCCCAGGAGGTCACCCATCCCAGTACTACTCTCGCCCAAGCACGCTTAACTGCGGAGTTCTGATGGGATCCGGTGCATTAGTGCCGGTATGATCGCACTTGTCAAGTGTGGCGCGATCAACTGCTTTGTGCCTTCGCCGAGCCGTCTCGTGCGCGCTCCGGATGCCCATAACTTTTCATCCGGGTTGAATCCCGAGGCGAGGGAGCTGCCGTTGGAAAGCTCGTCTCGAGCCCGTCGACATACCAACTAGGGCGGGCCCGGTTGACGTCGATTTTGACCTCAAAAACCCGTTCCGGATCCTGATTTTCCGAGCTTTTGCTGCCAGCCCGACGACCGCCAGGATCGGAGCTGCCCGGGGCAGAATCCGGCGTGGAGGAGCGGACGCACTGGCGTCGCCGGCTTGGGTCGCCGACGCGATTTAATAATCAAAAAACCGGCGCGTGTGCGACACCAGAAACAACAAACCTGATTGACCAAAAAAGGAGGTGCGACACGAGGACTTCCCAGGAGGTCACCCATCCCAGTACTACTCTCGCCCAAGCACGCTTAACTGCGGAGTTCTGATGGGATCCGGTACATTAGTGCTGGTATGATCGCACCTGTCAAGTGTGGCGCGATCAACTGCTTTGTGCCTTCGCCGAGCCGTCTCGTGCGCGCTCCGGATGCCCATAACTTTTCATCCGGGTTGAATCCCGAGGCGAGGGAGCTGCCGTTGGAAAGCTCGTCTCGAGCCCGTCGATGCCCAACCAGGGCGAGCCCGGTTGACGTCGATTTTGACCTCAAAAACCCGTTCCGGATCCTGATTTTCCGAGCTTTTGCTGCCAGCCCGACGACCGCCAGGATCGGAGCTGCCCGGGGCAGAATCCGGCGTGGAGGAGCGGACGCACTGGCGTCGCCGGCTCAGGTCGCCGACGCGATTTAATAATCAAAAAACCGGCGCGTGTGCGACACCAGAAAGAACAAACATGATTGACCAAAAAAGGAGGAGGTGCAACACGAGGACTTCCCTGGAGGTCACCCATCCCAGTACTACTCTCGCCCAAGCACGCTTAACTGCAGAGTTCTGATGGGATCCGGTGCATTAGTGCTGGTATGATCGCACCTGTCAAATGTGGCGCAATGAACTGCTTTGTGGCTTCACCGAGCCGTCTCGTGCGCGCTTCGGACGGCCATAACTTTTCATCCGGGTTGAATCCCTAGGCGAGGGAGCTGCCGTTGGAAAGCTCATCTCGAGCTCGTCGATGTCCCAACCAGGGCGAGCCCGGTTGACGTCGATTTCGACCTCAAAAACCCGTTCCGGATCCTGATTTTTCGAGCTTTTGCTGCCAGCCCGACGACCGCCAGGATCGGAGCTGCCCGGGGCAAAATCCGGTGTGGAAGAGCGGACGCACTGGCGTCCTATCAAGTGTGGCGCGATCAACTGCTTTGTGGCTTCACCGAGCCGTCTCGTGCGCGCTTCGGACGACCATAACTTTTCATCCGGGTTGAATCCCGAGGCGAGGGAGCTGCCGTTGGAAAGCTCGTCTCGAGCCCGTCGACATCCCAACCAGGGCGAGCCCGGTTGACGTCGATTTCGACCTCAAAAACCCGTTCCGGATCCTGATTTTCCGAGCTTTTGCTGCCAGCCCGACGACCGCCAGGATTGGAGCTGCCCGGGGCAGAATCCGGCGTGGAGGAGCGGACGCACTGGCGTCGCCGGCTCGGGTCGCCGACGCGATTTAATAATCAAAAAACCGGCACGTGTGCGACACCAGAAAGAACAAACCTGATTGACCAAAAAAGGAGGAGGTGCAACACGAGGACTTCCCAGGAGGTCACCCATCCCAGTACTACTCTCGCCCAAGCACGCTTAACTGCGGAGTTCTGATGGGATCCGGTGCATTAGTGCGGGTATGATCGGACATGTCAAGTGTGGCGCGATCAACTGCTTTGTGGCTTCGCCGAGCCGTCTCGTGCGCGCTTCGGACAGCCATAACTTTTCATCCGGGTTGAATCCCGAGGCGAGGGAGCTGCCGTTGGAAAGCTCGTCTCGAGCCCGTCGACGTCCCAACCAGGGCGAGCCCGGTTGACGTCGATTCGACCTCAAAAACCCGTTCCGGATCCTGATTTTCCGAGCTTTTGCTGCCAGACCGACGACCGCCAGGATCGGAGCTGCCCGGGGCAGAATCCGGCGTGGAGGAGTGGACGCACTGGCGTCGCCGGCTCGGGTCGCCGACGCGATTTAATAATCAAAAAATCGGCGCGTGTGCGACACCGGAAAGAACAAACCTGATTGACCAAAAAAGGAGGAGGTGCAACACGAGGACTTCCCAGGAGGTCACCCATCCCAGTACTACTCTCGCCCAAGCCCGCTTAACTGCGGAGTTCTGATGGGATACGGTGCATTAGTGCTGGTATGATCGCACCTGTCAAGTGTGGCGCGATCAACTGCTTTGTGGCTTCGCCGAGCCGTCTCGTGCGCGCTTCGGATGGCCATAACTGTTCATCCGGGTTGAATCCCGAGGCGAGGGAGCTGCCGTTGGAAAGCTCGTCTCGAGCCCGTCGACGTCCCAACAAGGGCGAGCCTGGTTGACGTCGATTTCGACCTCAAAAACCCGTTCCGGATCCTGATTTTCCAAGCTTTTGCTTCCAACCCGACGACCGCCAGGATCGGAGCTGCCCGGGGTAGAATCCGGCGTGGAAGAGCGGACGCACTAGCGTCCTGTCAAGTGTGGCGCGATCAACTGCTTTGTGGCTTCGCCGAGCCGTCTCGTGCGCGCTTCAGACGGCCATAACTTTTCATCCGGGTTGAATACCGAGGCGAGGGAGCTGCCGTTGGAAAGCTCGTCTCGAGCCCGTCGACGTCCCAACCTGGGCGAGCCCGGTTGACGTCGATTTCGACCTCAAAAACCCGTTCCGGATCCTGATTTTCCGAGCTTTTGCTGCCAGACCGACGACCGCCAGGATCGGAGCTGACTGGGGCAGAATCCGGCGTGGAGGAGCGGACGCACTGGCGTCGCCGGCTCGGGTCGCCGACGCGATTTAATAATCAAAAAACCGGCGCGTGTGCGACACCGGAAAAAACAAACCTGATTGACCAAAAAAGGAGGAGGTGCAACACGAGGACTTCCCAGGAGGTCACCCATCCCAGTACTACTCTCGCCCAAGCCCGCTTAACTGCGGAGTTCTGATGGGATCCGGTGCATTAGTGCTGGTATGATCGCACCTGTCAAGTGTGGCGCGATCAACTGCTTTGTGGCTTCGCCGAGCCGTCTCGTGCGCGCTTCGGATGGCCATAACTGTTCATCCGGGTTGAATCCCGAGGCGAGGGAGCTGCCGTTGGAAAGCTCGTCTCGAGCCCGTCGACGTCCCAACAAGGGCGAGCCTGGTTGACGTCGATTTCGACGTCAAAAACGCGTTCCGGATCTTGATTTTTCGAGCGTTTGCTGCCAGCCCGACGACCGCCAGGATCATAGATGCCCGGGGAAGAATCCGGCGTGGAGGAGCGGATGCACTGGCATCGCCGGCTCGAGTCACCGACGCGATTTAATAATCAAAAAACCGGCGCGTGTGCGACACCGGAAAGAACAAACCTGATTGACCAAAAAAGGAGGAGGTGCAACACGAGGACTTCCCAGGAGGTCACCCATCCCAGTACTACTCTCGCCCAAGCACGCTTAACTGCAGAGTTCTGATGGGATCCGATGCATTAGTGCTGGTATGATTGCACCTGTCAAATGTGGAGCGATGAACTGCTTTGTGGCTTCGCCGAGCCGTCTCGTGCGCGCTTCGGACGGCCATAACTTTTCATCCGGGTTGAATCCCGAGGCGAGGGAGCTGCCGTTGGAAAGCTCGTCTCGAGCCCGTCGACGTCCCAAGCAAGGCGAGTCCCGTTGACGTCGATTTCGACCTCAAAAACCCGTTCCGGATCCTGATTTTCCGAGCTTTTGCTGCCAGCCCGGCGAACCCCAGGATCGGAGCTGCCCGGGGCAGAATCCGGCGTGGAGGAGCGGATGCACTGGCGTCGCCGGCTCGGGTCGCCGACGCGATTTAATAATCAAAAAACCGGCGCGTGTGCGACACCAGAAAGAACAAACCTGATTGACCAAAAAAGGAGGAGGTGCAACACGAGGACTTCCCAGGAGGTCACCCATCCCAGTACTACTCTCGCCCAAGCCCGCTTAACTGCGGAGTTCTGATGGGATCCGGTGCATTAGTGCTGGTATGATCGCACCTGTCAAGTGTGGCGCGATCAACTGCTTTGTGGCTTCGCCGAGCCGTCTCGTGCGCGCTTCGGATGGCCATAACTTTTCATCCGGGTTGAATCCCGAGGCGAGGGAGCTGCCGTTGGAAAGCTCGTCTCGAGCCCGTCGACGTCCCAACCTGGGCGAGCCCGGTTGACGTCGATTTCGACCTCAAACACCCGTTCCGGATCCTGATTTTCCGAGCTTTTGCTGCCAGACCGACGACCGCCAGGATCGGAGCTGCCCGGGGCAGAATCCGGCATGGAGGAGCGGACGCACTGGCGTCGCCGGCTCGGGTCACCGACGCGATTTAATAATTAAAAAACCGGCGCGTGTGCGACACCGGAAAGAACAAACCTGATTGACCAAAAAAGGAGGAGGTGCAACACGAGGACTTCCCAGGAGGTCACCCATCCCAGTACTACTCTCGCCCAAGCCCGCTTAACTGCGGAGTTCTGATGGGATCCGGTGCATTAGTGCTGGTATGATGGCTCCTGTCAAATGTGGAGCGATGAACTGCTTTGTGGCTTCGCCGAGCCGTCTCGTGCGCGCTTCGGACGGCCATAACTTTTCATCCGGCTTGAATCCCGAGGTGAGGGAGCTGCCGTTGGAAAGCTCGTCTCGAGCCCGTCGACGTCCCAACCAGGGCGAGCCCGGTTGACATCGATTTCGACTTCAAAAACCCGTTCCGAATCCTGATTTTCCAGGCTTTTGCTCCCAGCCCGACGACCGCCAGGATCGGAGCTACCCGGGGCAGAATCCGGCGTGGAGGACCGGATCCACTGGCGTCGCCGGCTCGGGTCGCCGACGCGATTTAATAACGAAAAAACCGGCGCGTGTGCGACACCGGAAAGAACAAACAAACCTGATTGACCAAAAAAGGAGAGGTGCAACACGAGGACTTCCCAGGAGGTCACCCATCCCAGTACTACTCTCGCCCAAGCACGCTTAACTGCGGAGTTCTGATGGGATCCGGTGCATTAGTGCTGGTATGATCGCACCTGTCAAGTGTGGCGCGATCAACTGCTTTGTGGCTTCGCCGAGCCGTCTCGTGCGCGCTTCGGACGGCCATAACTTTTCATCCGGGTTGAATCCCGAGGCGAGGGAGCTGCCGTTGGAAAGCTCGTCTCGAGCCCGTCGACGTCCCAACCAGTGCGAGCCCGGTTGACGTCGATTGCGACCTCAAAAACCCGTTCCGGATCCTGATTTTCCGAGCTTTTGCTGCAAGCCCGACGACCGCAAGGATCGGAGTTGCCCGGGGCAGAATCCGGCGTGGAGGACCGGACCCACTGGCGTCCCCGGCTCGGGTCGCCGACGCGATTTAATAATCAAAAAACCGGCGCGTGTGCGACACCGGAAAGAACAAACCAGATTGACCAAAAAAGGAGGAGGTGCAACACGAGGACTTCCCAGGTGGTCACCCCTCCCAGTACTACTCTCGCCCAAGCACACTTAACTGCGGAGTTCTGATGGGATCCGGTGCATTAGTGCTGGTATGATCGCACCTGTCAAGTGTGGCGCGACCAACTGCTTTGTGGCTTCGCCGAGCCGACTCGTGCGTGCTTCGGACGTCCATAACTTTTCATCCGAGTTGAATCCCGAGGCGAGGGAGCTGCCGTTGGAAAGCTCGTCTCGAGCCCGTCGACGTCCCAACCAGGGCGAGCCCGGTTGACGTCGATTTCGACCTCAAAAACCCGTTCCGGATCCTGATTTCCCGGCCTTTTGCTGCCAGCCCGACGACCGCCAGGATCGGACCTGCCCGGGGCAGAATCCGGCGTGGAGGACCGGACCCACTGACGTCGCCGGCTCGGGTCGCCGACGCGATTTAAAAATCAAAAAACCGGCGCGTGTGCGACACCGGAAAGAACAAACCTGATTGACCAAAAAAGGAGGAGGTGCAACACGAGGACTTCCTAGGAGGTCACCCATCCCAGTACTACTCTCGCCCAAGCACGCTTAACTGCGGAGTTCTGATGGGATCTGGTGCATTAGTGCTAGTATGATCGCACCTGTCAAGTGTGGCGCGATCAACTGCTTTGTGGCTTCGCCGAGCCGTCTCGTGTGCGCTTCGGACGGCCATAACGTTTCATCCGAGTTAAATCCCGAGGCGAGGGAGCTGCCGTTGGAAAGCTCGTCTCGAGCCCGTCGACGTCCCAACCAGGGTGAGCCCGGTTGACGTCGATTTCGATCTCAAAAACTCGTTCCGGATCCTGATTTTCCGAGCTTTTGCTGCAAGCCCGACGACCGCAAGGATCGGAGTTGCCCGGGGCAGAGTCCGGCGTGGAGGACCGGACCCACTGGCGTCCCCGGCTCGGGTCGCCGACGCGATTTAATAATCAAAAAACCGGCGCGTGTGCGACACCGGAAAGAACAAACCTGATTGACCAAAAAAGGAGGAGGTGCAACACGAGGACTTCCCAGGTGGTCACCCCTCCCAGTACTACTCTCGCCCAAGCACACTTAACTGCGGAGTTCTGATGGGATCCGGTGCATTAGTGCTGGTATGATCGCACCTGTCAAGTGTGGCGCGACCAACTGCTTTTTGGCTTCGCCGAGCCGACTCGTGCGTGCTTCAGACGTCCATAACTTTTCATCCGAGTTGAATCCCGAGGCGAGGGAGCTGCCGTTGGAAAGCTCGTCTCGAGCCCGTCGACGTCCCAACCAGGGCGAGCCCGGTTGACGTCGATTTCGACCTCAAAAACCCGTTCCGGATCTTGATTTCCCGACCTTTTGCTGCCAGCCCGACGACCGCCAGGATCGGACCTGCCCGGGGCAGAATTCGGCGTGGAGGACCGGACCCACTGACGTCGCCGGCTCGGGTCGCCGACGCGATTTAAAAATCAAAAAACCGCCGCGTGTGCGACACCGGAAAGAACAAACCTGATTGACCAAAAAAGGAGGAGGTGCAACACGAGGACTTCCTAGGAGGTCACCCATCCCAGTACTACTCTCGCCCAAGCACGCTTAACTGCGGAGTTCTGATGGGATCTGGTGCATTAGTGCTGGTATGATCGCACCTGTCAAGTGTGGCGCGATCAACTGCTTTGTGGCTTCGCCGAGCCGCCTCGTGTGCGCTTCGGACGGCCATAACGTTTCATCCGAGTTGAATCCCGAGGCGAGGGAGCTGCCGTTGGAAAGCTCGTCTCGAGCCCGTCGACGTCCCAACCAGGGCGAGCCCGGTTGAAGTCCATTTCGACCTCAAAAACCTGTTCCGGATCCTGATTTTCAGAGCTTTTGCTGCCAGCCTGACGACCGCCGGGATCGGAGCTGCCCGGGGCAAAATCCGGCATGGAGGACCGGATCCACTGGCGTCGCCGGCTCGGGTCGCCGACGCGATTTAATAATGAAAAAACCGGCGCGTGTGCGACACCGGAAAGAACAAACAAACCTGATTGACCAAAAAAGGAGGAGGTGCAACACGAGGACTTCCTAGGAAGTCACCCATCCCAGTACCACTCTCGCCGCAGCACGCTTAACTGCGGAGTTCTGATGGGATCTGGTGCATTAGTGCTGGTATGATCGCACCTGTCAAGTGTGGCGCGATCAACTGCTTTGTGGCTTCGCCGAGCCGTCTCGTGTGTGCTTCGGACGGCCATAACGTTTCATCCGAGTTGAATCCCGAGGCGAGGGAGCTGCCGTTTGAAAGCTCGTCTCGAGCCCGTCGACGTCCCAACCAGGGCGAGCCCGGTTGACGTTTTTTTTATACCTCAAAAACCCGTTCCGGATCCTGATTTTCCGAGCTTTTGCTGCAAGCCCGACGACCGCAAGGATCGGAGTTGCCCGGGGCAGAATCCGGCGTGGAGGAAGGACCCACTGGCGTCCCCGGCTCGGGTCGCCGACGCGATTTAGTAATCAAAAAACCGGCGCGTGTGCGACACCGGAAAGAACAAACCTGATTGACCAAAAAAGGAGGAGGTGCAACACGAGGACTTCCTAGGTGGTCACCCCTCCCAGTACTACTCTCGCCCAAGCACACTTAACTGCGGAGTTCTGATGGGATCCGGTGCATTAGTGCTGGTATGATCGCACCTGTCAAGTGTGGCGCGACCAACTGCTTTGTGGCTTCGCCGAGCCGACTCGTGCGTGCTTCGGACTTCCATAAATTTTCATCCGAGTTGAATCCCGAGGCGAGGGTGCTGCCGTTGGAAAGCTCGCTCGAGCCCGTCGACGTCCCAACCAGGGCGAGCCCGGTTGACGTCGATTTCGACCTCAAAAACCCGTTCCGGATCCTGATTTCCCAACCTTTTGCTGTCAGCCCGACGACCGCCAGGATCGGAGCTGCCCGGGGCAGAATCCGGCGTGGAGGACCGGACCCACTAACGTCGCCGGCTCGGGTCGCCGACGTGATTTAATAATCAAAAAACCGGCGCGTGTGCGACACCAGAAAGAACAAACCTGATTGACCAAAAAAGGAGGAGGTGCAACACGAGGACTTCCCAGGAGGTCACCCATCCCAATACTACCCTCGCCCAAGCACGCTTAACTGCGGAGTTCTGATGGGATCCGGTGCATTAGTGCTGGTATGATCGCACCTGTCATGTGTGGCGCGACCAACTGCTTTGTGGCTTCGCCGAGCCGACTCGTGCGTGCTTCGGACTTCCATAACTTTTCATCCGAGTTGAATCCCGAGGCGAGGGAGGTGCCGTTGGAAAGCTCGCTCGAGCCCGTCGACGTCCCAACCCGGGCGAGCCCGGTTGACGTCGATTTCGACCTCAAAAACCCGTTCCGGATCCTGATTTCCCAACCTTTTGCTGCCAGACCGACGACCGCCAGGATCGGAGCTGCCCGGGGCAGAATCCGGCGTGGAGGACCGGACCCACTGACGTCGCCGGCTCGGGTCGCCGACGCGATTTAATATTCAAAATACCGGCGCGTGTGCGACACCGGAAAGAACAAACCTGATTGACCAAAAAAGGAGGAGGTGCAACACGAGGACTTCCCAGGTGGTCACCCATCCCAGTACTACTCTCGCCCAAGCACGCATAACTGCGGTGTTCTGATGGGATCCGGTGCATTAGTGCTGGTATGATCACACCTGTCAAGTGTGGCGCGATCAACTGCTTTGTGGCTTCGCCGAGCCGTCTCGTGCGCGCTTCGGACGGCCATAACTTTTCATCCGAGTTGAATCCCGAGGCGAGGGAGCTGCCGTTGGAAAGCTCGTCCCGAGCCCGTCGACGTCCCAACCAGGGCGAGCCCGGTTGAAGTCGATTTCGACCTCAAAAACCCGTTCCGGATCCTGATTTTCCGAGCTTTTGCTGCCAGCCCGACGACCGCCAGGATCGGAGCTGCCCGGGGCAGAATCCGGCGTGGAGGACCGGACCCACTGACGTCGCCGGCTCGGGTCGCCGACGCGATTTAATAATCAAAAAACCGGCACGTGTGCGACACCGGAAAGAACAAACCTGATTGACCAAAAAAGGAGGAGGTGCAACACGAGGACTTCCCAGGTGGTCACCCATCCCAGTACTACTCTCGCCCAAGCACGCTTAACTGCGGTGTTCTGATGGGATCCGGTGCATTAGTGCTGGGATGATCGCACCTGTCAAGTGTGGCGCGACCAACTGCTTTGTGGCTTCGCCGAGCCGACTCGTGCGTGCTTCGGACGTCCATAACTTTTCATCCGAGTTGAATCCCGAGGCGAGGGAGCTGCCGTTGGAAAGCTCGCTCGAGCCCGTCGACGTCCCAACCAGGGCGAGCTCGGTTGACGTCGATTTCGACCTCAAAAACCCGTTCCGGATCCTGATTTCCCGACCTTTTGCTGCCAGCCCGACGACCTCCAGGATCGGAGCTGCCCGGGGCAGAATCCGGCGTGGAGGAGCGGACGCACTGGCATCGCCGGCTCGGGTCGCCGACGCGATTTAATAATCAAAAAACCGGCGCGTGTGCGACACCGGAAAGAACAAACCTGATTGACCAAAAAAGGAGGAGGTGCAACACGAGGACTTCCCAGGAGGTCACCCATCCCAGTACTACTCTCGCCCAAGCCCACTTAACTGCGGAGTTCTTATGGGATCCGGTGCATTAGTGCTGGTATGATCGCACCTGTCAAGTGTGGCGCGATCAACTGCTTTGTGCCTTCGCCGAGCCGTCTCGTGCGCGCTTCGGATGGCCATAACTTTTCATCCGGGTTGAATCCCGAGGCGAGGGAGCTGCCGTTGGAAAGCTCGTCTCGAGCCCGTCGACGTCCCAACCAGGGCGAGCCCGGTTGACGTCCATTTCGACCTCAAAAACCCGTTCCGGATCCTGATTTTTCGAGCTTTTGCTGCCAGCCCGACGACCGCCAGGATCGGAGCAGCCCGGGGCAAAATCCGGCGTGGTGGACCGGATCCACTGGCGTCGCCGGCTCGGGTCGCCGACGCGATTTAATAATGAAAAAACCGGCGTGTGTGCGACACCGGAAAGAACAAACAAACCTGATTGACCAAAAAAGGAGGAGGTGCAACACGAGGACTTCCTAGGAGGTCACCCATCCCAGTACTACTCTCGCCCAAGCACGCTTAACTGCGGAGTTCTGATGGGATCCGGTGCATTAGTGCTGGTATGATCGCACCTGTCAAGTGTGGCGCGACCAACTGCTTTGTTGCTTCGCCGAGCCGACTCGTGCGTGCTTCGGACTTCCATAACTTTTCATCCGAGTTGAATCCCGAGGCGAGGGAGCTGCCGTTGGAAAGCTCGCTCGAGCCCGTCGACGTCCCAACCAGGGCGAGCCCGGTTGACGTCGATTTCGACCTCAAAAACCCGTTCCGGATCCTGATTTCCCAACCTTTTGCTGCCAGACCGACGACCGCCAGGATCGGAGGTGCCCGGGGCAGAATCCGGCGTGGAGGACCGGACCCACTGACGTCGCCGGCTCGGGTCGCCGACGCGATTTAATATTCAAAATACCGGCGCGTGTGCGACACCGGAAAGAACAAACCTGATTGACCAAAAAAGGAGGAGGTGCAACACGAGGACTTCCCAGGTGGTCACCCATCCCAGTACTACTCTCGCCCAAGCACGCATAACTGCGGTGTTCTGATGGGATCCGGTGCATTAGTGCTGGTATGATCGCACCTGTCAAGTGTGGCGCGATCAACTGCTTTGTGGCTTCGCCGAGCCGTCTCGTGCGCGCTTCGGACGACCATAACTTTTCATCCGAGTTGAATCCCGAGGCGAGGGAGCTGCCATTGGAAAGCTTGCCCGAGCCCGTCGACGTCCCAAGCAGGGCGAGCCCGGTTGAAGTCGATTTCGACCTCAAAAACCCGTTCCGGATCCTGATTTTCCGAGCTTTTGCTGCCAGCCCGACGACCGCCAGGATCGGAGCTGCCCGGGGCAGAATCCGGCGTGGAGGCCCGGACCCACTGACGTCGCCGGCTCGGGTCGCCGACGCGATTTAATAATCAAACAACCGGCACGTGTGCGACACCGGAAAGAACAAACCTGATTGACCAAAAAAGGAGGAGGTGCAACACAAGGACTTCCCAGGTGGTCACCCATCCCAGTACTACTCTCGCCCAAGCACGCTTAACTGCGGTGTTCTGATGGGATCCGGTGCATTAGTGCTGGGATGATCGCACCTGTCAAGTGTGGCGCGACCAACTGCTTTGTGGCTTCGCCGAGCCGACTCGTGCGTGCTTCGGACGTCCATAACTTTTCATCCGAGTTGAATCCCGAGGCGAGGGAGCTGCCGTTGGAAAGCTCGCTCGAGCCCGTCGACGTCCCAACCAGGGCGAGCTCGGTTGACGTCGATTTCGACCTCAAAAACCCTTTCCGGATACTGATTTCCCGACCTTTTGCTGCCAGCCCGACGACCTCCAGGATCGGAGCTGCCCGGGGCAGAATCCGGCGTGGAGGACCGGATCCACTGGCGTCGCCGGCTCGAGTCGCCGACGCGATTTAATAATGAAAAAACCAGCGCGTGTGCGACACCGGAAAGAACAAACAAACCTGATTGACCAAAAAAGGAGGAGGTGCAACACGAGGACTTCCCAGGAGGTCACCCATCCCAGTACTACTCTCACCCAAGCACGCTTAACTGCGGAGTTCTGATGGGATCCGGTGCATTAGTGCTGGTATGATCGCACCTGTCAAGTGTGGCGCGATCAACTGCTTTGTGGCTTCGCCGAGCCGTCTCGTGCGGGCTTCGGACGGCCATAACTTTTCATCCGGGTTGAATCCCGAGGCGAGGGAGCTGCCGTTGGAAAGCTCGTCTCGAGCCCGTCGACGTCCCAACCAGGACGAGCCCGGTTGACGTCGATTTCGACCTCAAAAACCCGTTCCGGATCCTGATTTTCCGAGCTTTTGCTGCCAGACCGACGACCGCCAGGATCGGAGCTGCCCGGGGCAGAATCCGGCGTGGAGGAGCAGACGCACTGGCATCGCCGGCTCGGGTCGCCGACGCGATTTAATAATCAAAAAACCGGCGCGTGTGCGACACCGGAAAGAACAAACCTGATTGACCAAAAAAGGAGGAGGTGCAACACGAGGACTTCCCAGGAGGTCACCCATCCCAGTACTACTCTCGCCCAAGCCCGCTTAACTGCGGAGTTCTTATGGGATCCGGTGCATTAGTGCTGGTATGATCGCACCTGTCAAGTGTGGCGTGATCAACTGCTTTGTGCCTTCGCCGAGCCGTCTCGTGCGCGCTTCGGATGGCCATAACTTTTCATCCGGGTTGAATCCCGAGGCGAGGGAGCTGCCGTTGGAAAGCTCGTCTCGAGCCCGTCGACGTCCCAACCAGGGCGAGCCCGGTTGACGTCCATTTCGACCTCAAAAACCCGTTCCGGATCCTGATTTTTCGAGCTTTTGCTGCCAGCCCGACGACCGCCAGGATCGGAGCAGCCCGGGGCAAAATCCGGCGTGGTGGACCGGATCCACTGGCGTCGCCGGCTCGGGTCGCCGACGCGATTTAATAATGAAAAAACCGGCGTGTGTGCGACACCGGAAAGAACAAACAAACCTGATTGACCAAAAAAGGAGGAGGTGCAACACGAGGACTTCCTAGGAGGTCACCCATCCCAGTACTACTCTCGCCCAAGCACGCTTAACTGCGGAGTTCTGATGGGATCCGGTGCATTAGTGCTGGTATGATCGCACCTGTCAAGTGTGGCGCGACCAACTGCTTTGTTGCTTCGCCGAGCCGACTCGTGCGTGCTTCGGACGTCCATAACTTTTCATCCGAGTTGAATCCCGAGGCGAGGGAGCTGCCGTTGGAAAGCTCGTCTCGAGCCCGTCGACGTCCCAACTAGGGCGAGCCCGGTTGACGTCGATTTCGACCTCAAAAACCCGTTCCGGATCCTGATTTCCCGACCTTTTGATGCCAGCCCGACGACCGCCAGGATCGGAGCTGCCCGGGGCAGAATCCGTCGTGGAGGACCGGACCCACTGACGTCGCCGGCTCGGGTCGCCGACGCGATTTAATAATCAAAAAACCGGCGCGTGTGCGACACCGGAAAGAACAAACCTGATTGACCAAAAAAGGAGGAGGTGCAACACGAAGACTTCCCAGGTGGTCACCCATCCCAGTACTACTATCGCCCAAGCACGCTTAACTGCGGTGTTCTGATGGGATCCGGTGCATTAGTGCTGGTATGATCGCACCTGTCAAGTGTGCGCGATCAACTGCTTGGTGGCTTCGCCGAGCCGTCTCGTGCGCGCTTTGGACGACCATAACTTTTCATTCGGGTTGAATCCCGAGCCGAGGGAGCTGCCGTTGGAAAGCTCGTCTAGAGCCCGTCGACGTCCCAACCAGGGCCAGCCCGGTTGAAGTCGATTTCGACCTCAAAAACCCGTTCCGGATCCTGATTTTCAGAGCTTTTGCTGCCAGCCCGACGACCGCCAGGATCGGAGCTGCCCGGGGCAGAATCCGGCGTGGAGGACCGGATCCACTGGCGTCGCCGGCTCGGGTCGCCGACGCGATTTAATAATGAAAACACCGGCGCGTGTGCGACACCGGAAAGAACAAACAAACCTGATTGACCAAAAAAGGAGGAGGTGCATCACGAGGACTTCCCAGGAGGTCACCCATCCCAGTACTACTCTCGCCCAAGCACGCTTAACTGCAGAGTTCTGATGGGATCAGGTGCATTAGTGCTGGTATGATCGCACCTGTCAAGTGTGGCGCGATCAACTGCTTTGTGGCTTCGCCGAGCCGTCTCGTGCGCGCTTCGGACGGCCATAACTTTTCATCCGGGTTGAATCCCGAGGCGAGGGAGCTGCCGTTGGAAAGCTCGTCTCGAGCCCGTCGACGTCCCAACCCGGGCGAGCCCGGTTGACGTCGATTTCGACCTCAAAAACCCGTTCCGGATCCTGATTTTCCGAGCTTTTGCTGCAAGCCCGATGACCGCAAGGATCGGATTGCCCGGGGCAGAATCCGGCGTGGATGACCGGACCCACTGGCGTCCCCTGCTCGGGTCGCCGACGCGATTTAATAATCAAAAAACCGGCGCGTGTGCGACACCGGAAAGAACAAACCTAATTTACCAAAAAAGGAGGAGGTGCAACACGAGGACTTCCCAGGTGGTCACCCCTCCCAGTACTACTCTCGCCCAAGCATACTTAACTGCGGAGTTCTGATGGGATCCGGTGCATTAGTGCTGGTATGATCGCACCTGTCAAGTGTGGCGCGACCAACTGCTTTGTGGCTTCGCCGAGCCGACTCGTGCGTGCTTCGGACGTCCATAACTTTTCATCCGAGTTGAATCCCGAGGCGAGGGAGCTGCCGTTGGAAATCTCGTCCCGAGCCCGTCGACATCCCAACCCGGGCGAGCCCGGTTGACGTCGATTTCGACCTCAAAAACCCGTTCCGGATCCTGATTTCCCGACCTTTTGCTGCCAGCCCGACGACCGCCAGGATCGGAGCTGCCCGGGGCAGAATCCGGCGTGGAGGACCGGACCCACTGACGTCGCCGGCTCGGGTCGCCGACGCGATTTAATAATCAAAAAACCGGCGCGTGTGCGACACCGGAAAGAACAAACCTGATTGACCAAAAAAGGAGGAGGTGCAACACGAAGACTTCCCAGGAGGTCACCCATCCCAGTACTACTCTCGCCCAAGCACGCTTAACTGCGGAGTTCTGATGGGATCGGGTGCATTAGTGCAGGTATGATCGCACCTGTCAAGTGTGGCGCGATCAACTGCTTTGTGGCTTCGCCGAGCCGTCTCGTGCGCGCTTCGGACGGCCATAACTTTTCATCCGGGTTGAATCCCGAGGCGAGGGAGCTGCCGTTGGAAAGCTCGTCTCGAGCCCGTCGACGTCCCAACCCGGGCGAGCCCGGTTGACGTCGATTTCGACCTCAAAAACCCGTTCCGGATCCTGATTTTCCGAGCTTTTGCTGCAAGCCCGATGACCGCAAGGATCGGATTGCCCGGGGCAGAATCCGGCGTGGAGGACCGGACCCACTGGCGTCCCCTGCTCGGGTCGCCGACGCGATTTAATAATCAAAAAACCGGCGCGTGTGCGACACCGGAAAGAACAAACCTAATTTACCAAAAAAGGAGGAGGTGCAACACGAGGACTTCCCAGGTGGTCACCCCTCCCAGTACTACTCTCGCCCAAGCATACTTAACTGCGGAGTTCTGATGGGATCCGGTGCATTAGTGCTGGTATGATCGCACCTGTCAAGTGTGGCGCGACCAACTGCTTTGTGGCTTCGCCGAGCCGACTCGTGCGTGCTTCGGACGTCCATAACTTTTCATCCGGGTTGAATCCCGAGGCGAGGGAGCTGCCGTTGGAAATCTCGTCCCGAGCCCGTCGACATCCCAACCCGGGCGAGCCCGGTTGACGTCGATTTCGACCTCAAAAACCCGTTCCGGATCCTGATTTCCCGACCTTTTGCTGCCAGCCCGACGACCGCCAGGATCGGAGCTGCCCGGGGCAGAATCCGGCGTGGAGGACCGGACCCACTGACGTCGCCGGCTCGGGTCGCCGACGGATTTAATAATCAAAAAACCGGCGCGTGTGCGACACCGGAAAGAACAAACCTGATTGACCAAAAAAGGAGGAGGTGCAACACGAGGACTTCCCAGGAGGTCACCCATCCCAGTACTACTCTCGCCCAAGCACGCTTCACTGCGGAGTTCTGATGGGATCCGGTGCATTAGTGCTGGTATGATCGCACCTGTCAAGTGTGGCGCGATCAACTGCTTTGTGGCTTCGCCGAGCCGTCTCGTGCGCGCTCCGGACGGCCATAACTTTTCATCCGAGTTGAATCCCGAGGCGAGGGAGCTGCCGTTGGAAAGCTCGTCTCGAGCCCGTCGACGTCCCAACCAGGGCGAGCCCGGTTGAAGTCGATTTCGACCACAAAAACCCGTTCCGGATCCTAATTTTCCGAGCTTTTGCTGCCAGCCCGACGACCGCCAGGATCGGAGCTGCCCGGGGCAGAATCCGGCGTGGAGGACCGGATCCACTGGCGTCGCCGGCTCGGATCGCCGACGCGATTTAATAATGAAAAAACCGGCGCGTGTGCGACACCGGAAAGAACAAACAAACCTGATTGACCAAAAAAGGAGGAGGTGCAACACGAGGACTTCCCAGGAGGTCACTCATCCCAGTACTACTCTCGCCCAAGCACGCTTAACTGCGGAGTTCTGATGGGATCTGGTGCATTACTGCTGGTATGATCGCACCTGTCAAGTGTGGCGCGATCAACTGCTTTTTGGCTTCGCCAGGCCGTCTCGTGCGCGCTTCGGACGGCCATAACTTTTCATCCGGGTTGAATCCCGAGGCGAGGGAGCTGCCGTTGGAAAGCTCGTCTCGAGCCCGTCGACGTCCCTACCCGGGCGAGCCCGGTTGACGTCGATTTTGACTTCAAAAACCCCGTTCCGAATCCTGATTTTCCGAGCTTTTGCTCCCAGCCCGACGACCGCCAGGATCGGAGCTGCCCAGGGCAGAATCCGGCGTGGAGGACCGGACCCACTGGCGTCGCCGGCTCGTATCGCCGACGCGATTTAATAATGAAAAAACCGGCGCGTGTGCGACACCGGAAAGAACAAACCTGATTGACCAAAAAAGGAGGAGGTGCAACACGAGGACTTCCCAGGAGGTCACCCATCCCAGTACTACTCTCGCCCAAGCACGCTTAACTGCGGAGTTCTGATGGGATCCGGTGCATTAGTGCTGGTATGATCGCACCTGTCAAGTGTGGCGCGATCAACTGCTTTGTGGCTTCGCCGAGCCGTCTCGTGCGCGCTTCGGACGGCCATAACTTTTCATCCGGGTTGAATCCCGAGGCGAGGGAGCTGCCGTTGGAAAGCTCGTCTCGAGCCCGTCGACGTCCCAACCAGGGCGAGCCCGGTTGAAGTCGATTTCGACCACAAAAACCCGTTCCGGATCCTGATTTTCCGAGCTTTTGCTGCAAGCCCGACGACCGCCAGGATCGGAGCTGCCCGGGGCAGAATCCGGCGTGGAGGACCGGACCCACTGGCGTCGCCAGCTCGGGTCGCCGACGCGATTTAATAATCAAAAAACCGGCGCATGTGCGACACCGGAAAGAACAAACCTGATTGACCAAAAAAAGAGGAGGTGCAACACGAGGACTTCCCAGGAGGTCACCCATCCCAGTACTACTCTCGCCCAAGCACGCTTAACTGCGGAGTTCTGATGGGATCCGGGGCATTAGTGCTGGTATGATCGCACCTGTCAAGTGTGGCGCGATCAACAGCTTTGTGGCTTCGCCGAGCCGTCTCGTGCGCGCTTTGGACGGCCATAACTTTTCATCCGGGTTGAATCCCGAGGCGAGGGAGCTGCCGTTGGAAAGCTCGTCTCGAGCCCGTCGACGTCCCAACCCGGGCGAGCCCGGTTGACGTCGATTTCGACCTCAAAAACCCGTTCCGGATCCTGATTTTCCGAGCTTTTGCTGCAAGCCCGACGACCGCAAGGATCGGAGTTGCCCGGGGCAGAATCCGGCGCTGAGGACCGGACCCACTGGCGTCGCCGGCTCGGGTCGCAGACGCGATTTAATAATCAAAAAACCGGCGCGTGTGCGACACCGGAAAGAACAAACCTGATTGACCAAAAAAGGAGGAGGTGCAACACGAGGACTTCCCAGGAGGTCACCCATCCCAGTACTACTCTCGCCCAAGCACGCTTAACTGCGGAGTTCTGATGGGATCCGGGGCATTAGTGCTGGTATGATCGCACCTGTCAAGTGTGGCGCGATCAACAGCTTTGTGGCTTCGCCGAGCCGTCTCGTGCGCGCTTCGGACGGCCATAAGTTTTCATCCGGGTTGAATCCCGAGGCGAGGGAGCTGCCGTTGCAAAGCTCGTCTCGAGCCCGTCGATGTCCCAACCCGGGCGAGCCCGGTTGACGTCGATTTCGACCTCAAAAACCCGTTCCGGATCCTGATTGTCCGAGCTTTTGCTGTAAGCCCGACGACCGCAAGGATCGGAGTTGCCCGGGGCAGAATCCGGCGTGGAGGACCGGACCCACTGGCGTCCCCAGCTCGGGTCGCCGACGCGATTTAATAATCAAAAAAATGGCGCGTGTGCGACACCGGAAAGAACAAACCTGATTGACCAAAAAAGGAGGAGGTGCAACACGAGGACTTCCCAGGTGGTCACCCCTCCCAGTACTACTCTCGCCAGTGCACACTTAACTGCGGAGTCCTGATGGGATCCGGTGCATTAGTGCTGGTATGATCGCACCTGTCAAGTGTGGCGCGACCAACTGCTTTGTGGTTTCGCCGAGCCGACTCGTGCGTGCTTCGAACGTCCATAACTTTTCATCCGAGTTGAATCCCGAGGCGAGGGAGCTGCCGTTGGAAAGCTCGTCTCGAGCCCGTCGACGTCCCAACCAGGGCGAGCCCGGTTGACGTCGATTTCGACCTCAAAAACCCGTTCCGGATCCTGATTTCCCGACCTTTTGCTGCCAGCCCGACGACCGCCAGGATCGGAGCTGCCCGGGGCAGAATCTGGCGTGGAGGACCGGACCCACTGACGTCGCCGGCTCGGTTCGCCGACGCGATATAATAATCAAAAAACAGGCGCGTGTGCGACACCGGAAACAACAAACCTGATTGACCAAAAAAGGAGGAGGTGCAACACGAGGACTTCCCAGGTGGTCACCCATCCCAGTACTACTCTCGCCCAAGCACACTTAACTGCGGTGTTCTGATGGGATCCGGTGCATTAGTGCTGGTATGATCGCACCTGTCAAGTGTGCGCGATCAAGAGCTTTGTGGCTTCGCCGAGCCGTCTCGTGCGCGCTTCGGACGACCAACACTTTTCATCCGGGTTGAATCCCGAGGCGAGGGAGCTGCCGTTGGAAAGCTCGTCTCGAGCCCGTCGACGTCCCAACCAGGGCGAGCCCGGTTGACGTCGATTTCGACCTCAAAAACCCGTTCCGGATCCTGATTTCCCGACCTTTTGCTGCCAGCCCGACGACCGCCAGGATCGGAGCTGCCCGGGGAAGAATCCGGCGTGGAGGACCGGACCCACTGACGTCGCCGGCTCGGTTCGCCGACGCGATTTAATAATCAAAAAACCGGTGCGTGTGCGACACCGGAAAGAACAAACCTGATTGACCAAAAAAGGAGGAGGTGCAACACGAGGACTTCCCAGGTGGTCACCCATCCCAGTACTACTCTCGCCCAAGCACGCTTAACTGTGGTGTTCTGATGGGATCCGGTGCATTAGTGCTGGTATGATCGCACCTGTCAAGTGTGCGCGATCAACTGCTTTGTGGCTTCGCCGAGCCGTCTCGTGCGCGCTTCGGACGACCATAACTTTTCATCCGGGTTGAATCCCCAGGCGAGGGAGCTGCCGTTGGAAAGCTCGTCTCGAGCCCGTCGACGTCCCAACCAGGGCGAGCCCGGTTGACGTCGATTTCTACCTCAAAAACCCGTTCCAGATCCTGATTTTCCGAGCTGTTGCTGCCAGCCCGATGACCGCCAGGATCGGAGCTGCCCGGGGCAGAATCCGGCGTGGAGGAGCGTACCATCTCGCGTCGCCGGCTCGGGTCTCCGACGCGTTTTAATAATCAAAAAACCGGCGCGTGTGCGACACCAGAATGAACAAACCTGATTGACCAAAAAAGGAGGAGGTGCAACACGAGGACTTCCCAGGTGGTCACCCATCCCAGTACTACTCTCGCCCAAGCACGCTTAACTGCGGTGTTCTGATTGGATCCGGTGCATTAGTACTGGTATGATCGCACCTGTCAAGTGTGGCGCGATCAACTGGTTTATGGCTTCGCCGAGCCGTCTCGTGCGCGCTTCGGACGACCATAACTTTTCATCCGGGTTGAATCCTTAGGCGAGGGAGCTTCCGTTGGAAAGCTCGTCTCGAGCCCGTCGACGTCCCAACCCGGGTGAGCCCGGTTGACGTCGATTTCGACCTGAAAAACCCGTTCCGGGATCCTGATTTTCCGAGCTTTTGCTGCCAGCCCGAATACCGCCAGGATCGGAGCTGCCTGGGGTAGAATCCGGGGTAGAGGGGCGGACCCACTGGGGTCGCCGACTCGGGTCGCCGACGCGACTTAATAATCAAAAAACCGGCGCGTGTGCGACACTGGAAAGAACAAACTTGATTGACCAAAAAAGGAGGAGGTGCAACACGAGGACTTCCCAGAGGTCACCCATCCCAGTACTACTCTCGCCCAAGCACGCTTAACTGCGGAGTTCAGATGGGATCCGGTGCATTAAGGCTGGTATGAGCGCACCTGTCAAGTGTGCGCGATCAACTGCTTTGTGGCTTCGCCGAGCCGTCTCGTGCGCGCTTCGGACGGCCATAACTTTTCATCTGGGTTGAATCCCGAGGCGAGGGAGCTGCCGTTGGAAAGCTCGTCTCGAGCCCGTCGACGTCCCAACCAGGGCGAGCCCGTCGACGTCCCAACCAGGGCGAGCCCGGTTGACGTCGATTTCGACCTCAAAAACCCGTTCTGGATCCTTAACGTCCCAACCCGGGCGAGCCCGGTTGACGTCGATTTCGACCTCAAAAACCCGTTCCGGATCCTTATTTTTCGAGCTTTTGCAGCCAGCCCGACGACCGCCAGGATCGGAGCTGCCCGGGGCAGAATCCGGCGTGGAGGAGCGGACCCACTGGGGTCGCCGGCTCGGGTCGCTGACGCGATTTAATATTCAAAAAACCGGCGCGTGTGCGACACCGGAAAGAACAAACCTGATTGACCAAAAAAGGAGGAGGTGCAACACGAGGACTTCCCAGGAGGTCACCCATCCCAGTACTACTCTCGCCCAAGCACACTTAACTGCGGAGTTCTGATGGGATCCGCTGCATTAGTGTTGGTATGATCGCACCTGTCAAGTATGGCGCGATCAACTGCTTTATGGCTTCGCCGAGCCGTCTCGTGCGCGCTTCGGACGGCCATAACTTTTCATCCGGGTTGAATCCCGAGGCGAGGGAGCTGCCGTTGGAAAGCTCATCTCGAGCCCATCGACGTTCCAACCGGGGCGAGCCCGGTTGACGTCGATTTCGACCTCAAAAACCCGTTCCGGATCCTGATTTTCCGAGCTTTTGCTGCAAGCCCGACGACCGCAAGGATCGAAGCTGCCCGGGGCAGAATCCGGCGTGGAGGAGTGGACACACTGGGGTCGCCGACTCAGGTCACCGACGCGATTTAATAATCAAAAAACCGGCGCGTGTGCGACACCGGAAAGAACAAACCTGATTGACCGAAAAAGGAGGAGGTGCAACACGAAGACTTCCAGGAGGTCACCCATCCCAGTACTACTCTCGCCCAAGCACGCTTAACTGCGGAGTCCTGATGGGATCCGGTGCATTAGAGCTGGTATGATCCCACATGTCAAGTGTGGCGCGATCAACTGCTTTATGGCTTCGCCGAGCCGTCTCGTGCGCGCTTCGGACGGCCATAACTTTTCATCCAGGTTGAATCCCGAGGCGAGGGAGCAGCCGTTGGAAAGCTCGTCTCGAGCCCGTCGACGTCCCAACCAGGGCGGGCTCGTCGACGTCCCAACCAGGGCGAGCCCGGTTGACGTCGATTTCGACCTCAAAAACCAGTTTCGGATCCTTATTTTCTGAGCTTTTGCTGCCAGCCCGACGACCGCCAGGATCGGAGCTGCTCGGAGCAGAATCCGGCATGGAGGAGCAGACCCTCTGGGGTCGCCGGCTCGGGTGGCCGACGCGATTTAATAATCAAAAATTCGGCGCGTGTGCGACACTGGAAAGAACAAACCTGATTGACCAATAAAGGAGGAGGTGCAACACGAGGACTTCCCAGGAGGTCACCCATCCCAGTACTACTCTCGCCCAAGCACGCTTAACTGCGGAGTTCTGATGGGATCCGGTGCATTAGTGCTGGTATGATCGCACATGTCAAGTGTGGCGCGATCAATTGCTTTATGGCTTCGCCGAGCCGTCTCGTGCGCGCTTCGGACGGCCATAACTTTTCATCCAGGTTGAATCCCGAGGCGAGGGAGCAGCCGTTGGAAAGCTCGTCTCGAGCCCGTCGACGTCCCAACCAGGGCGGGCTCGTCGACGTCCCAACCAGGGCGAGCCCGGTTGACGTCGATTTCGACCTCAAAAACCAGTTTCGGATCCTTATTTTCTGAGCTTTTGCTGCCAGCCCGACGACCGCCAGGATCGGAGCTGCCCGGAGCAGAATCCGGCATGGAGGAGCAGACCCTCTGGGGTCGCCGGCTCGGGTGGCTGACTCGATTTAATAATCAAAAATTCGGTGCGTGTGCGACACCGGAAAGAACAAACCTGATTGACCAATAAAGGAGGAGGTGCAACACGAGGACTTCCCAGGAGGTCACCCATCCCAGTACTACTCTCGCCCAAGCACGCTTAACTGCGGAGTTCTGATGGGATCCGGTGCATTAGTGCTGGTATGATCGCACATGTCAAGTGTGGCGCGATCAACTGCTTTATGGCTTCGCCGAGCCGTCTCGTGCGCGCTTCGGACGACCATAACTTTTCATCCAGGTTGAATCCCGAGGCGAGGGAGCAGCCGTTGGAAAGCTCGTCTCGAGCCCGTCGACGTCCCAACCAGGGCGGGCTCGTCGACGTCCCAACCAGGGCGAGCCCGGTTGACGTCGATTTCGACCTCAAAAACCAGTTTCGGATCCTTATTTTCTGAGCTTTTGCTGCCAGCCCGACGACCGCCAGGATCGGAGCAGCCCGGGGCAGAATCCGGCGTGGAGGAGCGGACCCACTGGGGTCGCCGGCTCGGGTCGCTGACGCGATTTAATAATCAAAAAACCGGCGCGTGTGCGACACCGGAAAGAACAAACCTGATTGACCAAAAAAGGAGGAGGTGCAACACGAGGACTTCCCAGGAGGTCACCCATCCCGGTACTACTCTCGCCCAAGCACGCTTAACTGCGAAGTTCTGATGGGATCCGGTGCATTAGTGTTGGTATGATCGCACCTGTCAAGTATGGCGCGATCAACTGGTTTATGGCTTCGCCGAGCCGTCTCGTGCGCGCTTCGGACGGCCATAACTTTTCATCCGGGTTGAATCCCGAGGCGAGGGAGCTGCTGTTGGAAAGCTCGTTTCGAGCCCGTCGACGTCCCAACCCGGGCGAGCCTGGTTGACGTCGATTTTAACCTCAAAAACCCGTTCCGGATCCTGATTTTCTGAGCTTTTGCTGCCAGCCCGACGACCGCCAGGATCGGAGCTGCCCGGGGCAGAATCCAGCGTGGAGGAGCGGACCTACTGGGGTCGCCGGCTCGGGTCGCCGACGCGATTTAATAATCAAAAAACCGGCGCGTGTGCGACATTGGAAAGAACAAACCTGATTGACCAAAAAAGGAGGAGGTGCAACACAAGGACTTCGCAGGAGGTCACCCATCCTAGTCCTTCTCTCGCCCAAGCACGCTTAACTGCGGAGTCCTGATGGGATCCGGTGCATTAGTGCTGGTATGATCGCACATGTCAAGTGTGGCGCGATCAACTGCTTTATGGCTTCGCCGAGCCGTCTCGTGCGCGCTTCGGACGGCCATAACTTTTCATCTAGGTTGAATCCCGAGGCGAGGGAGCAGCCGTTGGAAAGCTCGTCTCGAGCCCGTCGATGTCCCAATTAGGGCGAGCCCGTCGACGTCCCAACCAGGGCGAGCCCGGTTGACGTCGATTTCGACCTCAAAAACCCGTTCTGGATCCTTAACGTCCCAACCCGGGCGAGCCCGGTTGACGTCGATTTCGACCTCAAAAACCCGTTCCGGATCCTTATTTTTCGAGCTTTTGCTGCCAGCCCGACGACCGCCAGGATCGGAGCTGCCCGGGGCAGAATCCGGCGTGGAGGAGCGGACCCACTGGGGTCGCCGGCTCGGGTCGCTGACGCGATTTAATATTCAAAAAACTGGCGCGTGTGCGACACCGGAAAGAACAAACCTGATTGACCAAAAAAGGAGGAGGTGCAACACGAGGACTTCCCAGGAGGTCACCCATCCCAGTACTACTCTCGCCCAAGCACACTTAACTGCGGAGTTCTGATGGGATCCGGTGCATTAGTGTTGGTATGATCGCACCTGTCAAGTATGGCGCGATAAACTGCTTTATGGCTTCGCCGAGCCGTCTCGTGCGCGCTTCGGACGGCCATAACTTTTCATCCGGGTTGAATCCCGAGGCGAGGGAGCTGCCGTTGGAAAGCTCGTCTCGAGCCCGTCGACGTCCCAACCCGGGCGAGCCCGGTTGACGTCGATTTTGTCCTCAAAAACCCGTTCCGGATCCTGATTTTCCGAGCTTTTGCTGCCGGCCTGACGACCGCCAGGATCGGAGGTCCCCGGGGCAGAATCCATCGTGGAGGAGCAGACCCACTGGGGTCGTCGGCTCGGGTCGCCGACGCGATTTAATAATCAAAAAACCGGAGTGTTTGCGACATTGGAAAGAACAAACCTGATTGACCAAAAAAGGAGGAGGTGCAACACGAGGACTTCCAAGGAGGTCACCCATCCTAGTACTACTCTCGCCCAAGCACGCTTAACTGCGGAGTTCTTATGGGATTCAGTGCATTAGTGCTGGTATGATCGCACCTGTCAAGTGTGGTGCGATCAACTGGTTTATGGCTTCGCCGAACAGTCTCGTGCGTGCTTCGGACGACCATAACTTTTCATCCGGGTTGAATCCCGAGGCGAGGGAGCTGCCGTTGGAAAGCTCATCTCGAGCCCGTCGACGTCCGAACCTGGGCGAGCCCGGTTGACGTCGATTTCGACCTCAAAAACCCGTTCCGGATCCTGATTTTCCGAGCTTTTGCTGCCGACCCGACGCGATTTAATAATCAAAAAACCGGCGCGTGTGCGACATTGGAAAGAACAAACCTGATTGTCCAAAAAAGGAGGAGGTGCAACACGAGAACTTCCAAGGAGGTCACCCATCCCAGTCCTACTCTCGCCCAAGCACGCTTAACTGCGGAGTTCTGATGGGATCCGGTGCATTAGTGCTGGTATGATCGCACTTGTCAAGTGTGGCGCGATCAACTGCATTATGGCTTCGCCGAACCGTCTCGTGCGCGCTTCGGACGGCCATAACTTTTCATCCGGGTTGAATCCCGAGGCGAGGGAGCTGCCGTTGTAAAGCTCGTCTCGAGCCCGTCGACGTCTCAACCGGGGCGAGCCCGGTTGACGTCGATTTCGACCTAAAAAACCCGTTCCGGATCCTTATTTTCCGAGCTTTTGCTGCCAGCCCGACGACCGACAAGATCGGATGCGCCCAGGGCAGAATCCGGCGTGGAGGAGCGGACCCACTGGGGTCGCCGGCTCAGGTCATCGACGCGATTTAATAATCAAAAAACCGGCGCGTTTGCGACACCGGAAAGAACAAACCTGATTGACCAAAAAAGGAGGAGGTGCAACACGAAGACTTCCCCGGAGGTCACCCATCTCAGTACTACTCTTGCCCAAGCACGCTTAAGTGCGGAGTCCTGATGGGATCCGGTGCATTAGTACTGGTATGATCGCACATGTCAAGTGTGGCGCGATCAACTGCTTTATGGCTTCGTCGGGCCGTCTCGTGCGCGCTTCGGACGACCATAACTTTTCATCCGTGTTGAATCCCGAGGCGAGGGACCTGCCGTTGGAAAGCTCGTCTCGAGCCCGTTGATGTCCTAACCGGGGTGAGCCCGGTAGACGTCGATTTCGACCTCAAAAACCCGTTCCGGATCCTGATTTTCCAATCTTTTGCTGCCAGCCGGACGACCGCCAGTATCGGAGCTGCCCGGGGCAGAATCCAGCATGGAGGAGCGGACCCACTGGGGTCGCCGGCTCGGGTCGCCGACGCGATTAAATAATAAAAAAACCGGCGCGTGTGCGACATTGGAGAGGAGCGGAACCACTGGGGTCGCCGGCTCAAGTCGCCGACGCGATTTAAAAATTAAAAAACCGGCGCGTGTGCGACATTGGAAAGAACAAACCTGATTGACCAAAAAAGGAGGAGGTGCAACACGAGGACTTCCCAGGAGGTCACCCATCCCAGTCCTACTCTCGCCCAAGCACGCTTAACTGCGATGTTCTGATGGGATACGGTGCATTAGTGCTCGTATGATCGCACCTGTCAAGTGTGGCGCGATCAACTGGTTTATGGCTTCGCCGAGCCGTCTCGTGCGTGCTTCGGACGGCCATAACTTTTCATCCGGGTTGAATCCAGAGGCGAGGGAGCTGCCGTTGGAAAGCTCGTCTCGAGCCCGTCGACGCGCCATCCCGGGCGAGCCCGGTTGACGTCGATTTCGACCTCAAAAACACATTCCGGATCCTGATTTTCCGAACTTTTGCTGCTAGCCCGACGACCGCCAGGATCGGAGCTGCCCGGGGCAGAATCCGGCGTGGAGGAGCGGGCCCACTGGGGTCGCAGGCTCAGGTCGCTGACGCGATTTAATAATCAAAAAACCGGCGCGTGTGCGACACCGGAAAGAACGAACCTGATTGACCAAAAAAGGAGGAGGTGCAACACGAGGACTTCCCAGGAGGTCACCCATCCCAATACTTCTCTCGCCCAAGCACGCTTAACTGCGGAGTTCTGATGGGATCCGGTGCATTAGTGTTGGTATGATCGCACCTGTCAAGTGTGGCGCGATCAAGTGCTTTATGGCTTCGCCGAGCCGTCTCGTGCGCGCTTCGGACGGCCATAACTTTTCATCCGGGTTGAATCCCGAGGCGAGGGAGCTGCCGTTGGAAAGCTCGTCTCGAGCCTAACGACGTCCCGACCGGGGCGAGCCCATTTGACGTCGATTTCGACCTCAAAAACCCGTTTCGTATCCTGATTTTCCGAGCTTTTGCAGCCAGCCCGACGACCGCCATGATCGGAACTGCCCGGGACAGAATCCGGCGTGGAGGAGCGGACCCACTGGGTTCGTCGGCACGGGTCGCCGACGCGATTTAATAATCAAAAAACCGGCGCGTGTGCGCCACCGGAAAGAACAAACCTGATTGACCAAAAAAGGAGGAGGTGCAACACGAGGACTTCCCAGGAGGTCACCCATCCCAATACTACTCTCGCCCGAGCACGCTTAACTGCGGAGTTCTGATGGGATCCGGTGCATTAGTTCTGGTATGATCGCACCTGTCAAGTGTGGCGCGATCAACTACTTTATGGCTTCGCCGAGCGGCCTCGTGCGCGCTTCGGACGGCCATAACTTTTCATCCGGGTTGAATCCCGAGGCGAGGGAGCTGCCGTTGGAAAGCTCGTCTGGAGCCGATCGACGACCTAACCGGGGAGAGCCCAGTTGACGTCGATTTCGACCTCAAAAACCCGTTTCGGATCCTGATTTTCCGAGCTTTTGCTGCCAGCCCGACGACCGCCAGGATCGGATCTGCCCGGGGCAGAATCCGGCGTGGAGGAGCTGACCCACTGGGTTCGCCGGATCGGGTCGCCGACGCGATTTAATAATCAAAAAACCGGCGCGCGTGCGACACTGGAAAGAACAAACCTGATTGACCAAAAAAGGAGGAGGTGCAACACGAGGACTTCCTAGGGGGTCACCCATCCCAGTACTACTCTCGCCCAGGCACGCTTAACCGCGGAGTTCTGATGGGATTTGGTGCATTAATGCTGGTATGATCGCACCTGTCAAGTGTGGCGCGATCAACTGCTTTATGGCTTCGCCGAGCCGTCTCGTGCGCGCTTCGGACGGCCATAACTTTTCATCGGGTTGAATCCCGAGGCGAGGGAGCTGCCGTTGGAAAGCTCGTCTCGAGCCCGTCGACGTCCCAACCGGGGCGAGCCCGGTTGACGTCGATTACGACCTCAAAAACCCGTTTCGGATCCTGATTTTCCGAGCTTTTGCTGCCAGCCCGACGACCGCCAGGATCGGAACTGCCCGGGGCAGAATCCGGCGTGGAGGAGCGGACCCACTGGGTTCGCCGGCTCGGGTCGCCGACGCGATTTAATAATCAAAAAACCGGCGCATGTTCGACACCGGAAAGAACAAACCTGATTGACCAAAAAAGAAGGAGGTTTAACACGAGGACTTCCCAGGAGGTCAACCATCCCAGTACTACTCTCGCCGAAGCACGCTTAACTGCGGAGTTCTGATGGGATCCGGTGCATTAGTGCTGGTATGATCGCACCTGTCAAGTGTGGCGTGATCAACTGGTTTATGGCTTCGCCGAGCCGTCTCGTGCGCGCTTTGGACGGCCATGACTTTTCATCCGGGTTGAATCCCGAGGCGAGGGAGCTGCCGGTGGAAGCTTGTCTCGAGCCCGTCGACGTCCAAACCAGGGCGACCCCGGTTGACATCGATTTCGACCTCAAAAATCCGTTCCGGATCCTGATTTTCCGAGCTTTTGCTGCCAGCCCGACGAACGCCAGGATCGTAGCTGCCCGGGGCAGAATCCGGCGTGGAGGAGCGGACCCGCTGGGGTCTCCGGCTCGGGTCGCCCACGCGATTTAATAATCAAAAAACCGGCGCGTGTGCGACACCGGAAAGAACAAACCTGATTGACCAAAAAAGGAGGAGGTGCAAAAGGAGGACTTCCCAGTAGGTCACCCATCCCAATACTACTCTCGCCCAAGCACGCTTAACTGCGGAGTTCTTATGGGATCCGGTGCATTAGTGCTGGTATGATCGACTCTGTCAAGGGTGGCGCGATCAACTGCTTTATGGCTTCGCCGAGCCGTCTCGTGCGCGCTTTGGACGTCCATAACTTTTCATCCGGGTTGAATCCCGAGGCGAGGGAGCTGCCGTTGGAAAGCTCGTCTCGAGCCCGTCAACATCCCAACCCGGGCGAGCCCGGTTGACGTCGATTTCGACTTCAAAAAACAGTTCCGGATCCTGATTTTCCGAGCTTTTGCTGCCAGCCCGATGACCGCCAGGATCGGAGCTGCCCGGGGCAGAATCCGGCGTGGAGGAGCGGACCCACTGGGGTCGCCGGCTCGGGTCGCCGACGCGATTTAATACTCAAAAAACCAGCGCGTGTGCGAGACCGGAAAAAACAAACCTGATTGACCAAAAAGGGAGGAGGTTGAACACGAGGACTTCCCTAGAGGTCACCCATCCCCGTACTACTCTCGCCCAAGCACGCTTAACTGCGGAGTTTTGATGGGATCCGGTGCATTAGTGCTGGTATGATCGCACCTGTCAAGTGTGGCGCGATCAACTGGTTTATGGCTTCGCCGAGCTGTCTCGTACGCGCTTCGGACGGCAATAACTTTTCATCCGGGTTGAATCCCGAGGCGAGGGAGCTGCCGTTGGAAAGCTCGTCTCGAGCCCGTCAACATCCCAACCCGGGCGAGCCCGGTTGACGTCGATTTCGACTTCAAAAAACAGTTCCGGATCCTGATTTTCCGAGCTTTTGCTGCCAGCCCGATGACCGCCAGGATCGGAGCTGCCCGGGGCAGAATCCGGCGTGGAGGAGCGGACCCACTGGGGTCGCCGGCTCGGGTCGCCGACGCGATTTAATAATCAAAAAACCGGCGCGTGTGCGAGACCGGAAAAAACAAACCTGATTGACCAAAAAGGGAGGAGGTTGAACACGAGGACTTCCCTAGAGGTCACCCATCCCCGTACTACTCTCGCCCAAGCACGCTTAACTGCGGAGTTTTGATGGGATCCGGTGCATTAGTGCTGGTATGATCGCACCTGTCAAGTGTGGCGCGATCAACTGGTTTATGGCTTCGCCGAGCTGTCTCGTACGCGCTTCGGACGGCCATAACTTTTCATCCGGGTTGAATCCCGAGGCGAGGGAGCTGCCGTTGGAAAGCTCGTCTCGAGCCCGTCAACATCCCAACCCGGGCGAGCCCGGTTGACGTCGATTTCGACCTCAAAAACCCGTTCCGGATCCTGATTTTTCGAGCTTTTGCTGCCAGCCCGAGGACCGCCAGGATCATAGCTGCCCGGGGCAGAATCCGGCGTGGAGGAGCGGACCCACTGGGGTCGCCGGCTCGGGTCGCCGACGCGATTTAATAATCAAAAAACCGGCGCGTGTGCGAGACCGGAAAAAACAAACCTGATTGACCAAAAAGGGAGGAGGTTGAACACGAGGACTTCCCTAGAGGTCACCCATCCCCGTACTACTCTCGCCCAAGCACGCTTAACTGCGGAGTTTTGATGGGATCCGGTGCATTAGTGCTGGTATGATCGCACCTGTCAAGTGTGGCGCGATCAACTGGTTTATGGCTTCGCCGAGCTGTCTCGTACGCGCTTCGGACGGCCATAACTTTTCATCCGGGTTGAATCCCGAGGCGAGGGAGCTGCCGTTGGAAAGCTCGTCTCGAGCCCGTCAACATCCCAACCCGGGCGAGCCCGGTTGACGTCGATTTCGACTTCAAAAAACAGTTCCGGATCCTGATTTTCCGAGCTTTTGCTGCCAGCCCGATGACCGCCAGGATCGGAGCTGCCCGGGGCAGAATCCGGCGTGGAGGAGCGGACCCACTGGGGTCGCCGGCTCGGGTCGCCGACGCGATTTAATAATCAAAAAACCGGCGCGTGTGCGACACCGGAAAAAACAAACCTGATTGACCAAAAAGGGAGGAGGTTGAACACGAGGACTTCCCTAGAGGTCACCCATCCCCGTACTACTCTCGCCCAAGCACGCTTAACTGCGGAGTTTTGATGGGATCCGGTGCATTAGTGCTGGTATGATCGCACCTGTCAAGTGTGGCGCGATCAACTGGTTTATGGCTTCGCCGAGCTGTCTCGTACGCGCTTCGGACGGCCATAACTTTTCATCCGGGTTGAATCCCGAGGCGAGGGAGCTGCCGTTGGAAAGCTCGTCTCGAGCCCGTCAACATCCCAACCCGGGCGAGCCCGGTTGACGTCGATTTCGACCTCAAAAACCCGTTCCGGATCCTGATTTTTCGAGCTTTTGCTGCCAGCCCGAGGACCGCCAGGATCATAGCTGCCCGGGGCAGAATCCGGCGTGGAGGAGCGGACCCACTGGGGTCGCCGGCTCGGGTCGCCGACGCGATTTAATAATCAAAAAACCGGCGCGTGTGCGAGACCGGAAAAAACAAACCTGATTGACCAAAAAGGGAGGAGGTTGAACACGAGGACTTCCCTAGAGGTCACCCATCCCCGTACTACTCTCGCCCAAGCACGCTTAACTGCGGAGTTTTGATGGGATCCGGTGCATTAGTGCTGGTATGATCGCACCTGTCAAGTGTGGCGCGATCAACTGGTTTATGGCTTCGCCGAGCTGTCTCGTACGCGCTTCGGACGGCCATAACTTTTCATCCGGGTTGAATCCCGAGGCGAGGGAGCTGCCGTTGGAAAGCTCATCTCGAGCCCGTCAACATCCCAACCCGGGCGAGCCCGGTTGAAGTCGATTTCGACCTCAAAAACCCGTTCCGGATCCTGATTTTTCGAGCTTTTGCTGCCAGCCCGAGGACCGCCAGGATCATAGCTGCCCGGGGCAGAATCCGGCGTGGAGGAGCGGACCCACTGGGGTCGCCGGCTCGGGTCGCCGACGCGATTTAATAATCAAAAAACCGGCGCGTGTGCGACACCGGAAAGAACAAACCTGATTGACCAAAAAAGGAGGAGGTGCAAAACGAGGACTTCCCAGGAGGTCACCCATCCCAATACTACTCTCGCCCAAGCACGCTTAACTGCGGAGTTATGATGGGATCCGGTGCATTAGTGCTGGTATGATCGCACCTGTCAAGTGTGGCGTGATCAACTGGTTTATGGCTTCGCCGAGCCGTCTCGTGCGCGCTTTCGACGGCCATGACTTTTCATCCGGGTTGAATCCCGAGGCGAGGGAGCTGCCGTTGGAAGCTTGTCTCGAGCCCGTCGACGTCCCAACCAGGGCGAGCCGGTTGACATCGATTTCGACCTCAAAAACCCGTTCCGGATCCTGATTTTCCGAGCTTTTGCTGCCAGCCCGACGACCGCCAGGATCGGAGCTGCCCGGGGCAGAATCTGGCGTGGAGGAGCGGACCCGCTGGGGTCTCCGGCTCGGGTCGCCCACGCGATTTAATAATCAAAAAACCGGCGCGTGTGCGACACCGGAAAGAACAAACCTGATTGACCAAAAAAGGAGGAGGTGTAAAAGGAGGACTTCCCAGTAGGTCACCCATCCCAATACTACTCTCGCCCAAGCACGCTTAACTGCGGAGTTTTGATGGGATCCGGTGCATTAGTGCTGGTATGATCGCACCTGTCAAGTGTGGCGCGATCAACTGGTTTATGGCTTCGCCGAGCTGTCTCGTGCGCGCTTTGGACGTCCATAACTTTTCATCCGGGTTGAATCCTGAGGCGAGGGAGCTGCCGTTGGAAAGCTCGTCTCAAGCCCGTCAACATCCCAACCCGGGCGAGCCCGGTTGACGTCGATTTCGACTTCAAAAAACCGTTCCGGATCCTGATTTTCCGAGCTTTTGCTGCCAGCCCGATGACCGCCAGGATCGGAGCTGCCCGGGGCAGAATCCGGCGTGGAGGAGCGGACCCACTGGGGTCGCCGGCTCGGGTCGCCGACGCGATTTAATAATCAAAAAACCGGCGCGTGTGCGAGACCGGAAAAAACAAACCTGATTGACCAAAAAGGGAGGAGGTTGAACACGAGGACTTCCCTAGAGGTCACCCATCCCCGTACTACTCTCGCCCAAGCACGCTTAACTGCGGAGTTTTGATGGGATCCGGTGCATTAGTGCTGGTATGATCGCACCTGTCAAGTGTGGCGCGATCAACTGGTTTATGGCTTCGCCGAGCTGTCTCGTACGCGCTTCGGACGGCCATAACTTTTCATCCGGGTTGAATCCCGAGGCGAGGGAGCTGCCGTTGGAAAGCTCGTCTCGAGCCCGTCAACATCCCAACCCGGGCGAGCCCGGTTGACGTCGATTTCGACCTCAAAAACCCGTTCCGGATCCTGATTTTTCGAGCTTTTGCTGCCAGCCCGAGGACCGCCAGGATCATAGCTGCCCGGGGCAGAATCCGGCGTGGAGGAGCGGACCCACTGGGGTCGCCGGCTCGGGTCGCCGACGCGATTTAATAATCAAAAAACCGGCGCGTGTGCGAGACCGGAAAAAACAAACCTGATTGACCAAAAAGGGAGGAGGTTGAACACGAGGACTTCCCTAGAGGTCACCCATCCCCGTACTACTCTCGCCCAAGCACGCTTAACTGCGGAGTTTTGATGGGATCCGGTGCATTAGTGCTGGTATGATCGCACCTGTCAAGTGTGGCGCGATCAACTGGTTTATGGCTTCGCCGAGCTGTCTCGTACGCGCTTCGGACGGCCATAACTTTTCATCCGGGTTGAATCCCGAGGCGAGGGAGCTGCCGTTGGAAAGCTCGTCTCGAGCCCGTCAACATCCCAACCCGGGCGAGCCCGGTTGACGTCGATTTCGACTTCAAAAAACAGTTCCGGATCCTGATTTTCCGAGCTTTTGCTGCCAGCCCGATGACCGCCAGGATCGGAGTTGCCCGGGGCAGAATCCGGCGTGGAGGAGCGGACCCACTGGGGTCGCCGGCTCGGGTCGCCGACGCGATTTAATAATCAAAAAACCGGCGCGTGTGCGAGACCGGAAAAAACAAACCTGATTGACCAAAAAGGGAGGAGGTTGAACACGAGGACTTCCCTAGAGGTCACCCATCCCCGTACTACTCTCGCCCAAGCACGCTTAACTGCGGAGTTTTGATGGGATCCGGTGCATTAGTGCTGGTATGATCGCACCTGTCAAGTGTGGCGCGATCAACTGGTTTATGGCTTCGCCGAGCTGTCTCGTACGCGCTTCGGACGGCCATAACTTTTCATCCGGGTTGAATCCCGAGGCGAGGGAGCTGCCGTTGGAAAGCTCGTCTCGAGCCCGTCAACATCCCAACCCGGGCGAGCCCGGTTGACGTCGATTTCGACTTCAAAAAACAGTTCCGGATCCTGATTTTCCGAGCTTTTGCTGCCAGCCCGATGACCGCCAGGATCGGAGCTGCCCGGGGCAGAATCCGGCGTGGAGGAGCTGACCCACTGGGGTCGCCGGCTCGGGTCGCCGACGCGATTTAATAATCAAAAAACCGGCGCGTGTGCGACACCGGAAAAAACAAACCTGATTGACCAAAAAGGGAGGAGGTTGAACACGAGGACTTCCCTAGAGGTCACCCATCCCCGTACTACTCTCGCCCAAGCACGCTTAACTGCGGAGTTTTGATGGGATCCGGTGCATTAGTGCTGGTATGATCGCACCTGTCAAGTGTGGCGCGATCAACTGGTTTATGGCTTCGCCGAGCTGTCTCGTACGCGCTTCGGACGGCCATAACTTTTCATCCGGGTTGAATCCCGAGGCGAGGGAGCTGCCGTTGGAAAGCTCGTCTCGAGCCCGTCAACATCCCAACCCGGGCGAGCCCGGTTGACGTCGATTTCGACCTCAAAAACCCGTTCCGGATCCTGATTTTTCGAGCTTTTGCTGCCAGCCCGAGGACCGCCAGGATCATAGCTTCCCGGGGCAGAATCCGGCGTGGAGGAGCGGACCCACTGGGGTCGCCGGCTCGGGTCGCCGACGCGATTTAATAATCAAAAAACCGGGGCGTGTGCGAGACCGGAAAAAACAAACCTGATTGACCAAAAAGGGAGGAGGTTGAACACGAGGACTTCCCTAGAGGTCACCCATCCCCGTACTACTCTCGCCCAAGCACGCTTAACTGCGGAGTTTTGATGGGATCCGGTGCATTAGTGCTGGTATGATCGCACCTGTCAAGTGTGGCGCGATCAACTGGTTTATGGCTTCGCCGAGCTGTCTCGTACGCGCTTCGGACGGCCATAACTTTTCATCCGGGTTGAATCCCGAGGCGAGGGAGCTGCCGTTGGAAAGCTCATCTCGAGCCCGTCAACATCCCAACCCGGGCGAGCCCGGTTGACGTCGATTTCGACCTCAAAAACCCGTTCCGGATCCTGATTTTTCGAGCTTTTGCTGCCAGCCCGAGGACCGCCAGGATCATAGCTGCCCGGGGCAGAATCCGGCGTGGAGGAGCGGACCCACTGGGGTCGCCGGCTCGGGTCGCCGACGCGATTTAATAATCAAAAAACCGGCGCGTGTGCGACACCGGAAAGAACAAACCTGATTGACCAAAAAAGGAGGAGGTGCAAAACGAGGACTTCCCAGGAGGTCACCCATCCCAATACTACTCTCGCCCAAGCACGCTTAACTGCGGAGTTATGATGGGATCCGGTGCATTAGTGCTGGTATGATCGCACCTGTCAAGTGTGGCGTGATCAACTGGTTTATGGCTTCGCCGAGCCGTCTCGTGCGCGCTTTCGACGGCCATGACTTTTCATCCGGGTTGAATCCCGAGGCGAGGGAGCTGCCGTTGGAAGCTTGTCTCGAGCCCGTCGACGTCCCAACCAGGGCGAGCCGGTTGACATCGATTTCGACCTCAAAAACCCGTTCCGGATCCTGATTTTCCGAGCTTTTGCTGCCAGCCCGACGACCGCCAGGATCGGAGCTGCCCGGGGCAGAATCTGGCGTGGAGGAGCGGACCCGCTGGGGTCTCCGGCTCGGGTCGCCCACGCGATTTAATAATCAAAAAACCGGCGCGTGTGCGACACCGGAAAGAACAAACCTGATTGACCAAAAAAGGAGGAGGTGTAAAAGGAGGACTTCCCAGTAGGTCACCCATCCCAATACTACTCTCGCCCAAGCACGCTTTACTGCGGAGTTCTTATGGGATCCGGTGCATTAGTGCTGGTATGATCGACCCTGTCAAGTGTGGCGCGATCAACTGCTTTATGGCTTCGCCGAGCCGTCTCGTGCGCGCTTTGGACGTCCATAACTTTTCATCCGGGTTGAATCCTGAGGCGAGGGAGCTGCCGTTGGAAAGCTCGTCTCAAGCCCGTCAACATCCCAACCCGGGCGAGCCCGGTTGACGTCGATTTCGACTTCAAAAAACCGTTCCGGATCCTGATTTTCCGAGCTTTTGCTGCCAGCCCGATGACCGCCAGGATCGGAGCTGCCCGGGGCAGAATCCGGCGTGGAGGAGCGGACCCACTGGGGTCGCCGGCTCGGGTCGCCGACGCGATTTAATAATCAAAAAACCGGCGCGTGTGCGAGACCGGAAAAAACAAACCTGATTGACCAAAAAGGGAGGAGGTTGAACACGAGGACTTCCCTAGAGGTCACCCATCCCCGTACTACTCTCGCCCAAGCACGCTTAACTGCGGAGTTTTGATGGGATCCGGTGCATTAGTGCTGGTATGATCGCACCTGTCAAGTGTGGCGCGATCAACTGGTTTATGGCTTCGCCGAGCTGTCTCGTACGCGCTTCGGACGGCCATAACTTTTCATCCGGGTTGAATCCCGAGGCGAGGGAGCTGCCGTTGGAAAGCTCGTCTCGAGCCCGTCAACATCCCAACTCGGGCGAGCCCGAATGACGTCGATTTCGACCTCAAAAACCCGTTCCGGATCCTGATTTTTCGAGCTTTTGCTGCCAGCCCGATGACCGCCAGGATCGAAGCTGCCCGGGGCAGAATCCGGCGTGGAGGAGCGGACCCACTGGGTTCGCCGGCTCGGGTCGCCGACGCGATTTAATAATCAAAAAACCGGCGCGTGTGCGACACCGGAAAGAACAAACCTGATTGACCAAAAAAGTAGGAGGTTGAACACGAGGACTTCCCAGGATCACCCATCCCAGTACTACTCTCGCCCAAGCACGCTTAACTGCGGAGTTCTGATGGGATCCGCTGCTTTAGTGCTGGTATGATCGCACCTGTCAAGTGTGGCGCGATCAACTGGTTTATGGCTTCGCTGAGCCGTCTCGTACGCGCTTCGGACGACCATAACTTTTTATCCGGGTTGAATCCCGAGGCGAGGGAGCTGCCGTTGGAAAGCTCGTCTCGAGCCCGTCGACGTCCCAACCGGGGCGAGCCCGGTTGACATCGATTTCGACCCCAAAAACCCGTTCCGCATCCTGATTTTTCGAGCTTTTGCTGCCAGCCCGACGACCGCCAGAATCGGAGCTGCCCGGGGCAGAATCCGGCGTGGAGGAGCAGACCCACTAGGGTCTCCGGCTCGGGTCGCCCACGCGATTTAATAATAAAAAAACTGGCGCGTGTGCGACACCGGAAAGAACAAACGTGATTGACCAAAAAAGGAGGAGGTGCAAAACGAGAACTTCCCAGGAGGTCACCCATCCCAATACTACTCTCGCCCAAGCACGCATATCTACGGAGTTCTGATGGGATCCGGTGCATTAGTGCTGGTATGATCGCACCTGTCAAGTGTGGCGCGATCAACTGGTTTATGGCTTCGCCGAGCCGTCTCGTGCGCGCTTCCGACGGCCATAACTTTTCATCCGGGTTGAATCCTGAGGCGAGGGAGCTGCCGTTGGAAAGCTCGTCTCGAGCCCGTCGACGGCCCAACCAGGGTGAGCTCGGTTGACATCGATTTCGACCTCAAAAACCCGTTCCGGATCCTGATTTTCGAGCTTTTGTTGCCAGCCCGACGACCGCCAGGATCGAAGCTGCCCGGGGCAGAATCCGGCGTGGAGGAGCGGACCCACTGGGGTCGCCGGCTCGGGTCGCCGACGCGATTTAATAATAAAAAAACTGGCGCGTGTGCGACACCGGAAAGAAAAAACCTGATTGACCAAAAAAGGAGGAGGTGCAAAACGAGGACTTCCCAGGAGGTCACCCATCCCAATACCACTCTCGCCCAAGCACGCTTAACTGCGGAGTTCTGATGGGATCCGGTGCATTAGTGCTGGTATGATCGCACCTGTCAAGTGCGGCGCGATCAACTGGTTTATGGCTTCGCCGAGCCGTCTCGTGCGCGCTTCGGACGGCCATAACTTTTCATACGGGTTGAATCCCGAGGCGAGGGAGCTGCCGTTGGAAAACTCGACTCGAGCCCGTCGACGGCCCAACCGGGGCGAGCCCGGTTAACGTCGATTTCGACCTCAAAAACCCGTTCCGGATCCTGATTTTTCGAGCTTTTGCTGCCAGCCCGATGACCGCCAGGATCGAAGCTGCCCGGGGCAGAATCCGGCGTGGAGGAGCGGACCCACTGGGATCGCCGGCTCGGGTCGCCGACGCGATTTAATAATCAAAAAACCGGCGCGTGTGCGACACCGGAAAGAACAAACCTGATTGACCAAAAAAGTAGGAGGTTGAACACGAGGACTTCCCAGGATCACCCATCCCAGTACTACTCTCGCCCAAGCACGCTTAACTGCGGAGTTCTGATGGGATCCGCTGCTTTAGTGCTGGTATGATCGCACCTGTCAAGTGTGGCGCGATCAACTGGTTTATGGCTTCGCTGAGCCGTCTCGTACGCGCTTCGGACGGCCATAACTTTTTATCCGGGTTGAATCCCGAGGCGAGGGAGATGCCGTTGGAAAGCTCGTCTCGAGCCCGTCGACGTCCCAACCGGGGCGAGCCCGGTTGACATCGATTTCGACCTCACAAACCCGTTCCGCATCCTGATTTTTCGAGCTTTTGCTGCCAGCCCGACGACCGCCAGAATCGGAGCTGCCCGGGGCAGAATCCGGCGTGGAGGAGCAGACCCACTAGGGTCTCCGGCTCGGGTCGCCCACGCGATTTAATAATAAAAAAACTGGCGCGTGTGCGACACCGGAAAGAACAAACGTGATTGACCAAAAAAGGAGGAGGTGCAAAACGAGAACTTCCCAGGAGGTCACCCATCCCAATACTACTCTCGCCCAAGCACGCATAACTGCGGAGTTCTGATGGGATCCGGTGCATTAGTGCTGGTATGATCGCACCTGTCAAGTGTGGCGCGATCAACTGGTTTATGGCTTCGCCGAGCCGTCTCGTGCGCGCTTTGGACGGCCATAACTTTTCATACGGGTTGAATCCCGAGGCGAGGGAGCTGCCGTTGGAAACCTCGACTCGAGCCCGTCGACGGCCCAACCGGGGCGAGCCCGGTTAACGTCGATTTCGACCTCAAAAACCCGTTTCGGATCCTGATTTTCCGAGCTTTTGCTGCCACCCCGACGACCGCCAGGATCGGAGCTGCCCGGGGCAGAATCCGGCGTGGAGGAGCGGACCCACTGGGTTCGCCGGCTTAGGTCACCGACGCGATTTAATAATAAAAAAACCGGCGCGTGTGCGACATTGGGAAGAACAAACCTGATTGACCAGAAAAGGAGGAGGTTGAACACGAGGACTTCCCAGGAGGTCATCCATCCCAGTACTACTCTCGCCCAAGCACGCTTAACTGCGGAGTTCTGATGGGATCCGGTGCATTAGTGCTGGTATGATCGCACCTGTCAAGTGTGGCGCGATCAACTGCTTTATGGCTTCGCCGAGCCGTCTCGTGCGCGCTTCGGACGACCATAACTTTTTATGCGGGTTGAATCTCGAGGCGAGGGAGCTGCCGTTGGAAAGCTCGTCTCGAGCCCGTCGACGGCCCAACCAGGGTGAGCTCGGTTGACATCGATTTCGACCTCAAAAACCCGTTCCGGATCCTGATTTCCGAGCTTTTGCTGCCAGCCCGACGACCGCCAGGATCGGAGCTGCCCGGGGCAGAATCTGGCGTGGAGGAGCGGACCCGCTGGGGTCTCCGGCTCGGGTCGCCCACGCGATTTAATAATCAAAAAACCGGCGCGTGTGCGACACCGGAAAGAACAAACCTGATTGACCAAAAAAGGAGGAGGTGTAAAAGGAGGACTTCCCAGTAGGTCACCCATCCCAATACTACTCTCGCCCAAGCACGCTTTACTGCGGAGTTCTTATGGGATCCGGTGCATTAGTGCTGGTATGATCGACCCTGTCAAGTGTGGCGCGATCAACTGCTTTATGGCTTCGCCGAGCCGTCTCGTGCGCGCTTTGGACGGCCATAACTTTTCATACGGGTTGAATCCCGAGGCGAGGGAGCTGCCGTTGGAAACCTCGACTCGAGCCCGTCGACGGCCCAACCGGGGCGAGCCCGGTTAACGTCGATTTCGACCTCAAAAACCCGTTTCGGATCCTGATTTTCCGAGCTTTTGCTGCCACCCCGACGACCGCCAGGATCGGAGCTGCCCGGGGCAGAATCCGGCGTGGAGGAGCGGACCCACTGGGTTCGACGGCTTAGGTCACCGACGCGATTTAATAATAAAAAAACCGGCGCGTGTGCGACATTGGGAAGAACAAACCTGATTGACCAGAAAAGGAGGAGGTTGAACACGAGGACTTCCCAGGAGGTCATCCATCCCAGTACTACTCTCGCCCAAGCACGCTTAACTGCGGAGTTCTGATGGGATCCGGTGCATTAGTGCTGGTATGATCGCACCTGTCAAGTGTGGCGCGATCAACTGCTTTATGGCTTCGCCGAGCCGTCTCGTGCGCGCTTCGGACGACCATAACTTTTTATGCGGGTTGAATCTCGAGGCGAGGGAGCTGCCGTTGGAAAGCTCGTCTCGAGCCCGTCGACGGCCCAACCAGGGTGAGCTCGGTTGACATCGATTTCGACCTCAAAAACCCGTTCCGGATCCTGATTTCCGAGCTTTTGCTGCCAGCCCGACGACCGCCAGGATCGAAGCTGCCCGGGGCAGAATCCGGCGTGGAGGAGCGGACCCACTGGGGTCGCCGACTCGGGTCGCCGACGCGATTTAATAATCAAAAAACTGGCGCGTGTGCGACACCGGAAAGAAAAAACCTGATTGACCAAAAAAGGAGGAGGTGCAAAACGAGGACTTCCCAGGAGGTCACCCATCCCAATACCACTCTCGCCAAAGCACGCTTAACTGCGGAGTTCTGATGGGATCCGGTGCATTAGTGCTGGTATGATCGCACCTGTCAAGTGTGGCGCGATCAACTGGTTTATGGCTTCGCCGAGCCGTCTCGTGCGCGCTTCGGACGGCCATAACTTTTCATACGGGTTGAATCCCGAGGCGAGGGAGCTGCCGTTGGAAAGCTCGACTCGAGCCCGTCGACGGCCCAACCGGGGCGAGCCCGGTTAACGTCGATTTCGACCTCAAAAACCCGTTTCGGATCCTGATTTTCCGAGCTTTTGCTGCCACCCCGACGACCGCCAGGATCGGAGCTGCCCAGGGCAGAATCCGGCGTGGAGGAGCGGACCCACTGGGTTCGCCGGCTTGGGTCGCCGACGCGATTTAATAATAAAAAAACCGGCGCGTGTGCGACATTGGGAAGAACAAACCTGATTGACCAAAAAAGGAGGAGGTTGAACACGAGGACTTCCCAGGAGGTCATCCATCCCAGTACTACTCTCGCCCAAGCACGCTTAACTGCGGAGTTCTGATGGGATCCGGTGCATTAGTGCTGGTATGATCGCACCTGTCAAGTGTGGCGCGATCAACTGCTTTATGGCTTCGCCGAGCCGTCTCGTGCGCGCTTCGGACGACCATAACTTTTTATCCGGGTTGAATCTCGAGGCGAGGGAGCTGCCGTTGGAAAGCTTGTCTCGAGCCCGTCGACGTCCCAACCGGGGCGAGCCCGGTTGACATCGATTTCGACCTCAAAAACCCGTTCCGGATCCTGATTTTCCGAGCTTTTGCTGCCAGCCCGACGACCGCCAGGATCGGAGCTTCCCGGGGCAGAATCCGGCGTGGAGGAGCGGACCCACTGGGGTCGCCGGCTAGGCTCGCCGACGCGATTTAATAATCAAAAAACCGGCGCGTGTGCGACACCGGAAAGAAAAAACCTGATTGACCAAAAAAGGAGGAGGTGCAAAACGAGGACTTCCCAGGAGGTCACCCATCCCAATACCACTCTCGCCCAAGCACGCTTAACTGCGGAGTTCTGATGGGATCCGGTGCATTAGTGCTGGTATGATCGCACCTGTCAAGTGTGGCGCGATCAACTGGTTTATGGCTTCGCCGAGCCGTCTCGTGCGCGCTTCGGACGGCCATAACTTTTCATACGGGTTGAATCCCGAGGCGAGGGAGCTGCCGTTGGAAACCTCGACTCGAGCCCGTCGACGGCCCAACCGGGGCGAGCCCGGTTAACGTCGATTTCGACCTCAAAAACCCGTTTTGGATCCTGATTTTCCGAGCTTTTGCTGCCACCCCGACGACCGCCATGATCGGAGCTGCCCAGGGCAGAATCCGGCATGGAGGAGCGGACCCACTGGGTTCGCCGGCTTGGGTCACCGACGCGATTTAATAATAAAAAAACCGGCGCGTGTGCGACATTGGGAAGAACAAACCTGATTGACCAAAAAAGGAGGAGGTTGAACACGAGGACTTCCCAGGAGGTCATCCATCCCAGTACTACTCTCGCCCAAGCACGCTTAACTGCGGAGTTCTGATGGGATCCGGTGCATTAGTGCTGGTATGATCGCACCTGTTACGTGTGGCGCGATCAACTGCTTTATGGCTTCGCCGAGCCGTCTCGTGCGCGCTTCGGACGACCATAACTTTTTATGCGGGTTGAATCTCGAGGCGAGGGAGCTGCCGTTGGAAAGCTCGTCTCGAGCCCGTCGACGGCCCAACCAGGGTGAGCTCGTTTGACATCGATTTCGACCTCAAAAACCCGTTCCGGATCCTGATTTCCGAGCTTTTGCTTCCAGCCCGACGACCGCAGGATCGAAGCTGCCCGGGGCAGAATCCGGCGTGGAGGAGCGGACCCACTGGGGTCGCCGGCTCGGGTCGCCGACGCGATTTAATAATCAAAAAACTGGCGCGTGTGCGACACCGGAAAGAAAAAACCTGATTGACCAAAAAAGGAGGAGGTGCAAAACGAGGACTTCCCAGGAGGTCACCCATCCCAATACCACTCTCGCCCAAGCACGCTTAACTGCGGAGTTCTGATGGGATCCGGTGCATTAGTGCTGGTATGATCGCACCTGTCAAGTGTGGCGCGATCAACTGGTTTATGGCTTCGCCGAGCCGTCTCGTGCGCGCTTCGGACGGCCATAACTTTTCATACGGGTTGAATCCCGAGGCGAGGGAGCTGCCGTTGGAAAGCTCGACTCGAGCCCGTCGACGGCCCAACCGGGGCGAGCCCGGTTAACGTCGATTTCGACCTCAAAAACCCGTTTCGGATCCTGATTTTCCGAGCTTTTGCTGCCACCCCGACGACCGCCAGGATCGGAGCTGCCCAGGGCAGAATCCGGCGTGGAGGAGCGGACCCACTGGGTTCGCCGGCTTGGGTCGCCGACGCGATTTAATAATAAAAAAACCGGCGCGTGTGCGACATTGGGAAGAACAAACCTGATTGACCAAAAAAGGAGGAGGTTGAACACGAGGACTTCCCAGGAGGTCATCCATCCCAGTACTACTCTCGCCCAAGCACGCTTAACTGCGGAGTTCTGATGGGATCCGGTGCATTAGTGCTGGTATGATCGCACCTGTCAAGTGTGGCGCGATCAACTGCTTTATGGCTTCGCCGAGCCGTCTCGTGCGCGCTTCGGACGACCATAACTTTTTATCCGGGTTGAATCTCGAGGCGAGGGAGCTGCCGTTGGAAAGCTCGTCTCGAGCCCGTCGACGTCCCAACCAGGGCGAGCCCGGTTGACATCGATTTCGACCTCAAAAACCCGTTCCGGATCCTGATTTTCCGAGCTTTTGCTGCCAGCCCGACGACCGCCAGGATCGGAGCTTCCCGGGGCAGAATCCGGCGTGGAGGAGCGGACCCACTGGGGTCGCCGGCTAGGCTCGCCGACGCGATTTAATAATCAAAAAACCGGCGCGTGTGCGACACCGGAAAGAAAAAACCTGATTGACCAAAAAAGGAGGAGGTGCAAAACGAGGACTTCCCAGGAGGTCACCCATCCCAATACCACTCTCGCCCAAGCACGCTTAACTGCGGAGTTCTGATGGGATCCGGTGCATTAGTGCTGGTATGATCGCACCTGTCAAGTGTGGCGCGATCAACTGGTTTATGGCTTCGCCGAGCCGTCTCGTGCACGCTTCGGACGGCCATAACTTTTCATACGGGTTGAATCCCGAGGCGAGGGAGCTGCCGTTGGAAACCTCGACTCGAGCCCGTCGACGGCCCAACCGGGGCGAGCCCGGTTAACGTCGATTTCGACCTCAAAAACCCGTTTCGGATCCTGATTTTCCGAGCTTTTGCTGCCACCCCGACGACCGCCATGATCGGAGCTGCCCAGGGAAAAATCCGGCATGGAGGAGCGGACCCACTGGGTTCGCCGGCTTGGGTCACCGACGCGATTTAATAATAAAAAAACCGGCGCGTGTGCGACATTGGGAAGAACAAACCTGATTGACCAAAAAAGGAGGAGGTTGAACACGAGGACTTCCCAGGAGGTCATCCATCCCAGTACTACTCTCGCCCAAGCACGCTTAACTGCGGAGTTCTGATGGGATCCGGTGCATTAGTGCTGGTATGATCGCACCTGTTACGTGTGGCGCGATCAACTGCTTTATGGCTTCGCCGAGCCGTCTCGTGCGCGCTTCGGACGACCATAACTTTTTATGCGGGTTGAATCTCGAGGCGAGGGAGCTGCCGTTGGAAAGCTCGTCTCGAGCCCGTCGACGGTCCAACCAGGGTGAGCTCGGTTGACATCGATTTCGACCTCAAAAACCCGTTCCGGATCCTGATTTCCGAGCTTTTGCTGCCAGCCCGACGACCGCCAGGATCGAAGCTGCCCGGGGCAGAATCCGGCGTGGAGGAGCGGACCCACTGGGGTCGCCGGCTCGGGTCGCCGACGCGATTTAATAATCAAAAAACTGGCGCGTGTGCGACACCGGAAAGAAAAAACCTGATTGACCAAAAAAGGAGGAGGTGCAAAACGAGGACTTCCCAGGAGGTCACCCATCCCAATACCACTCTCGCCCAAGCACGCTTAACTGCGGAGTTCTGATGGGATCCGGTGCATTAGTGCTGGTATGATCGCACCTGTCAAGTGTGGCGCGATCAACTGGTTTATGGCTTCGCCGAGCCGTCTCGTGCGCGCTTCGGACGGCCATAACTTTTCATACGGGTTGAATCCCGAGGCGAGGGAGCTGCCGTTGGAAAGCTCGACTCGAGCCCGTCGACGGCCCAACCGGGGCGAGCCCGGTTAACGTCGATTTCGACCTCAAAAACCCGTTTCGGATCCTGATTTTCCGAGCTTTTGCTGCCACCCCGACGACCGCCAGGATCGGAGCTGCCCAGGGCAGAATCCGGCGTGGAGGAGCGGACCCACTGGGTTCGCCGGCATGGGTCGCCGACGCGATTTAATAATAAAAAAACCGGCGCGTGTGCGACATTGGGAAGAACAAACCTGATTGACCAAAAAAGGAGGAGGTTGAACACGAGGACTTCCCAGGAGGTCATCCATCCCAGTACTACTCTCGCCCAAGCACGCTTAACTGCGGAGTTCTGATGGGATCCGGTGCATTAGTGCTGGTATGATCGCACCTGTCAAGTGTGGCGCGATCAACTGCTTTATGGCTTCGCCGAGCCGTCTCGTGCGCGCTTCGGACGACCATAACTTTTTATCCGGGTTGAATCTCGAGGCGAGGGAGCTGCCGTTGGAAAGCTCGTCTCGAGCCCGTCGACGTCCCAACCAGGGCGAGCTCGGTTGACATCGATTACGACCTCAAAAACCCGTTCCGGATCCTGATTTTCCGAGCTTTTGCTGCCAGCCCGACGACCGCCAGGATCGGAGCTTCCCGGGGCAGAATCCGGCGTGGAGGAGCGGACCCACTGGGGTCGCCGGCTAGGCTCGCCGACGCGATTTAATAATCAAAAAACCGGCGCGTGTGCGACACCGGAAAGAACAAACCTGATTGACCAAAAAAGGAGGAGGTGCAAAACGAGGACTTCCCAGGAGGTCACCCATCCCAATACTACTCTCGCCCAAGCACGCTTAAATGCGGAGTTCTGATGGGATCCGGTGCATTAGTGCTGGTATGATCGCACCTGTCAAGTGTGGCGCGATCAGCTGGTTTATGGCTTCGCCGAGCCGTCTCGTGCGCGCTTCGTACGGCCATAACTTTTCATCCGGGTTGAATCCCGAGGCGAGGGAGCTGCTGTTGGAAAGCTCGACTCGTGCCCGTCGACGGCCCAACCGGGGCGAGCCCGGTTGAAGTCGATTTCGACATCAAAAACCCGTTCCGGATCCTGATTTTCCGAGCTTTTGCTGCCAGCCCGACGACCGCCAGGATCGGAGCTGCCCGAGGCAGAATCCGGCGTGGAGGACCGGACCCACTGGGGTCGCCGGCTCGTGTCGCCGACACGATTTAATAATAAAAAAACCGGAGCGTGTGCGACACCGGAAAGAACAAACCTGATTGACCAAAAAAGGAGGAGGTGCAACACGAGGACTTCCCAGGAGGTCACCCATCCCAGTACTACTCTCGCCCTAGCACGCTTAACTGCGGAGTTCGGATGGGATCCGGTCCATTAGTGCTGGCATGATCGCACCTGTCAAGTGTGGCGCGATCAACTGGTTTATGGCTTCGCCGATCCGTCTCGTGCGCGCTTCGGACGGCCATAACTTTTCATCCGGGTTGAATCCCGAGGCGAGGGAGCTGCCGTTGGAAAGCTCGTCTCGAGCCCGTCGACGTCCCAACCCGGGTGAGCCCGGTTGACGTCTATTTCAACCTTAAAAACCCGTTCTGGATCCTGAGTTTCCGAGCTTTTGCTGCCAGCGTGACGACCGCCAGGATCGGAGCTGCCCGGGGCAGAATCCGGCGTGGAGGAGCGGACCCACTGGGTTCGTCGGCTCGGGTCGCCAACCCGATTTAATAATAAAAAAACCGGCGCGTATGCGACATTGGGAAGAACAAACCTGATTGACCAAAAAAGGAGGAGGTTGAACACGAGGACTTCCCAGGAGGTCATCCATCCCAGTACTACTCTCGCCCAAGCACGCTTAACTGCGGAGTTCTGATGGGATCCGGTGCATTAGTGCTGGTATGATCGCACCTGTCAAGTGTGGCGCGATCAACTGCTTTATGGCTTCGCCGAGCCGTCTCGTGCGCGCTTCGGACGACCATAACTTTTTATCCGGGTTGAATCTCGAGGCGAGGGAGCTGCCGTTGGAAAGCTCGTCTCGAGCCCGTCGACGTCCCAACCAGGGCGAGCTCGGTTGACATCGATTTCGACCTCAAAAACCCGTTCCGGATCCTGATTTTCCGAGCTTTTGCTGCCAGCCCGACGACCGCCAGGATCGGAGCTTCCCGGGGCAGAATCCGGCGTGGAGGAGCGGACCCACTGGGGTCGCCGGCTAGGCTCGCCGACGCGATTTAATAATCAAAAAACCGGCGCGTGTGCGACACCGGAAAGAACAAACCTGATTGACCAAAAAAGGAGGAGGTGCAAAACGAGGACTTCCCAGGAGGTCACCCATCCCGGTACTACTCTCGCCCAAGCACGCTTAACGGCGGAGTTCTGATGGGATCCGGTGCATTAGTGCTGGTATGATCGCACCTGTCAAGTGTGGCGCGATCAACTGCTTTATGGCTTCGCCAAGCCGTCTCGTGCGCGCTTCGGACGACCATAACTTTTCATCCGGGTTGAATCCCGAGGCGAGGGAGCTGCCATTGGAAAGTTCGTCTCGAACCCGTCGATGTCCCAACCAGGGCGAGCTCGGTTGACATCGATTTCGACCTCAAAAACCCGTTCCGGATCCTGATTTTCCGAGCTTTTGCTGCCAGCCCGACGACCGCCAGGATCGAAGCTGCCCGGAGCAGAATCCGGCGTGGAGGAGCGGACAACACTGGGGTTGCCGGCTCGGGTCACCGACGCGATTTAATAATCAAAAAACCGGCGCGTGTGCGACACCGGAAAGAACAAACCTGATTGACCAAAAAAGTAGGAGGTGCAACACGAGGACTTCCCAGGAGGTCACCCATCCCAGTACTACTCTCGCCCAAGCACGCTTCACTGCGGAGTTCTGATGGGATCCGGTGCATTAGTGCTGGTATGATCGCACTTGTCAAGTGTGGCGCGATCAACTGGTTTATGGCTTCGCTGAGCCGTGTCGTACGCGCTTCAGACGGCCATAACTTTTCATCCGGGTTGAATCCCGAGGCGAGGGAGCTGCCGTTGGAAAGCTCGTCTCGAGCCCGTCGACGTCCCAACCCGGGTGAGCCCGGTTGACGTCTATTTCAACCTTAAAAACCCGTTCTGGATCCTGATTTTCCGAGCTTTTGCTGCCAGCGCGACGACCGCCAGGATCGGAGCTGCCCGGGGCAGAATCCGGCGTGGAGGAGAACACCCACTGGGGTCGCCGGCTCAGGTCGCCGACGCGATTTAATAATCAAAAAACCGGGGCGTGTGCGACACCGGAAAGAACAAACCTGATTGACCAAAAAAGGAGGAGGTGCAAAACGAGGACTTCCCAGGAGGTCACCCATCCCAGAACTACTCTCGCCCAAGCACGCTGAACTGCGGAGTTCTGATGGGATCCGGTGCATTAGTGCTGGTATGATCGCACCTGTCAAGTGTGGCGCGATCAACTACTTTATGGCTTCGCCGAGCCATCTCGTGCGCGCTTCGGACGACCATAACTTTTCATCCGGGTTAAATCCCGAGGCGAGGGAGCTGTCGTTGGAAAGCTCGTCTCGAGCCCGTCGACGTCCAACCCGGGCGAGCCCGGTTGAAGTCGATTTCGACATCAAAAACCCGTTCCGGATCCTGATTTTCCGAGCTTTTGCTGCCAGCCCGACGACCGCCAGGATCGGAGCTGCCCGAGGCAGAATCCGGCGTGGAGGACCGGACCCACTGGGGTCGCCGGCTCGTGTCGCCGACACGATTTAATAATAAAAAAACCGGCGTGTGTGCGACACCGGAAAGAACAAACCTGATTGACCAAAAACGGAGGAGGTGCAACACGAGGACTTCCCAGGAGGTCACCCATCCCAGTACTACTCTCGCCCAAGCACGCTTAACTGCGGAGTTCGGATGGGATCCGGTCCATTAGTGCTGGCATGATCTCACCTGTCAAGTGTGGCGCGATCAACTGCTTTATGGCTTCGCCGAGCCGTCTCGTGCGCGCTTCGGACGGCCATAACTTTTCATCCGGGTTGAATCCCGAGGCGAGGGAGCTGCCGTTGGAAAGCTCGTCTCGAGCCCGTCGACGTCCCAACCCGGGTGAGCCCGGTTGACGTCTATTTCAACCTTAAAAACCCGTTCTGGATCCTGATTTTCCGAGCTTTTGCTGCCAGCGTGACGACCGCCAGGATCGGAGCTGCCCGGGGCAGAATCCGGCGTGGAGGAGAACACCCACTGGGGTCGCCGGCTCAGGTCGCCGACGCGATTTAATAATCAAAAAACCGGCGCGTGTGCCACACCGGAAAGAACAAACCTGATTGACCAAAAAAGGAGGAGGTGCAACACGAGGACTTCCCAGGAGGTCACCCATCCCAGTACTTCTCTCGCCCAAGCACCCTTAACTGCGCAGTTCTGATGGGATCCGGTGCATTAGTGCTGGTATGATCGCACCTGTCAAGTGTTGCACTATCAACTCCTTTAAGGCTTCGTCGAGCCGTCTCGAGCGCGCTTCGGAGCGCCATAACTTTTCATCCGGGTTTAATCCCGAGGCGAGGGAGCTGCCGTTGGAAAGCTCGTCTCGAGCCCGTCGATGTCCCAACCAGGGCGATCCCGGTTGACGTCGATTTCGACCTCAAAAACCCGTTCTGGATTCTGATTTTCCGAGCTTTTGCTGCCAGCCCGGCGACCGCCAGGATCGGAGCTGCCCGGGGCAGAATCCGGCGTGGAGGAGCGGACCCACTGGGGTCGCCGACTCGGGTCGCCGACGCGATTTAATAATAAAAAAACCGGCGCGTGTGCGACACCGGAAAGAACAGACCTGATTGACCAAAAAAGGAGGAGGTGCAACACGAGGACTTCCGAGGAGGTCACCCATCCCGGTACTACTCTCGCCCAAGCATCCTTAACTGCGGAGTTCTGATGGGATCCGGTGCATTAGTGCTGGCATGAGCGCACCTGTCAAGTGTGGCGCGATCAACTGCTTTATGGCTTCGCCGAGCCGTCTCGTGCGCGCTTCGGACAGCTATAACTTTTTATCCGGGTTGAATCCCGAGGCGAGGGAGCTGCCGTTGGAAAGCTCGTCTCGAGCCCGTCGACGTCCCAACCCGGGCGAGCCCGGTTGACATCGATTTCGACCTCAAAAACCCGTTCCGGATCCTGATTTTCCGAGCTTTTGATGCCAGCCCGACGACCGCCATGATCGGAGCTGCCCGGGGCAGAATCCGGCGTGGAGGACCGGACCCACTAGAGCTGCCGGCTCGGGTCGCCGACGCGATTTAATAATAAAAAAACCCGCGCGTGTGCGACACTGGAAAGAACAAACCTGATTGACCAAAAAAGGAGGAGGTGCAACACGAGGACTTCCCAGGAGGTCACCCATCCCAGTACTACTCTCGCCCAAGCACCCTTAACTGCGCAGTTCTGATGAGATCCGGTGCATTAGTACTGGTATGATCGCACCTGTCAAGTGTGGCACGATCAACTGCTTTATGGCTTCGCTGAGCCGTCTCGAGCGCGCTTCGGAGGGCCATAACTTTTCATCCGGGTTGAATCCCGAGGCGAGGGAGCTGCGGTTGGAAAGCTCATCACGAGCCCGTCGATGTCCCAACCAGAGCGAGCCCGGTTGACTTTGATTTCGACCTCAAAAACCCGTTCTGGATCTTGATTTTCCGAGCTTTTGCTGCCAGCCCGACGACCGCCAGGATCGGAGCTGCCCGGGGCAGAAGCCGGCGTGGAGGAGCGAACGCACTGGGGTCGCCGGCTCGGGTCGCCGACGCGATTTAATAATAAAAAAACCGGCGCTTGTGCGACACCGGAAAGAACAAACCTGATTGACCAAAAAAGGAGGACGTGCAACACGAGGACTTCCCAGGAGGTCACCCATCCCAGTACTACTCTCTCCCAAGCATGCTTAACTGCGGAGTTCTGATGGGATCTGGTGCATTAGTGCTGGCCTGATCGCACCTGTCAAGTGTGGCGCGATCAACTGCTTTATGGCTTCGCCGAGCCGTCTCGTGCGCGCTTCGGTCGGCTATAACTTTTCATCCGGGTTGAATCCCGAGGCGAGGGAGCTGCCGTTGGAAAGCTCGTCTCGAGCCCGTCGACGTCCCAACCAGGGCGAGCCTGGTTGACGTCGATTTCGACCTCAAAAACCCGTTCCGGATCCTGATTTTCCGAGCTTTTGCTGCCAGCATGACGACCGCAGGGATCGGAGCTGCTCGGGGCAGAATCCGGCGTGGAGGAGCGGGCCCACTGGGGTCATCGACGCGATTGAATAATAAAAAAACTGGCGCGTGTGCGACACTGGAAAGAACAAACCTGATTGACCAAAAAAGGAGGAGGTGCAACACGAGGACTTTCCAGGAGGTCACTCATCCCAGTACTACTCTCGCCCATGCACGCTTAACTGCGCAGTTCTGATGGGATCCGGTGCATTAGTGATGGTATGATCGCAACTGTCAAGTGTGGCGCGATCAACTGGTTTATGGATTTGCCGAGCCGTCTCGTGCGCGCTTCGTTCGGCCATAACTTTTCATCCGGGTTGAATCCCGAGGCGAGGGAGCTGCTGTTAGAAAGCTCGTCTCGAGCCCGTCGACGTCCCAACCCGGGCAAGCCCGGTTGTCGTCGATTTCGACCTCAAGAACCCGTTCCGGATCCTGATTTTCCGAGCTTTTGCTGCCAGCCCGACGACCGCCAGGATCGGAGTTGCCCGGCGCAGAATCCGGCGTGGAGGAGCGGACCCACCGGGGTCGCCGGCTCGGGTCGTTGACGCGATCTAATAATCAAAAAACCGGCGCGTGTGCGACACTGGAAAGAACAAACTTGATTGACCAAAAAAGGAGGAGGAGCAACACGAGGACCTCCCAGGAGGTCACCCATCCCAGTACTACTCTCGCCCATGCACGCTTAACTGCGCAGTTCTGATGGGATCCGGTGCATTAGTGCTGCTATGATCGCACCTGTGAAGTGTGGCACGATCAACTGCTTTATGGCTTCGCCGAGCCGTCTTGAGCGCGCTTCGGAGGGCCATAACTTTTCATCTGGGTTGAATCCCGAGGCGAGGGATCTGCCGTTGGAAAGCTCGTCTCGAGCCCGTCGACGTCCCAACCCGGGCGAGCCCGGTTGACATCGATTTCGACCTCAAAAACCCGTTCCGGATCCTGATTTTCCGAGCTTTTACTGCCAGCCCGACGACCGCGTGGATCGGAGCATCCCGAGGGAGAATCCGGCGTGGTGGAGCGGACCCACTGGGGTCGCCAGCTTGGGTCGCCGACGCGATTTAATAATCAAAAAATCGGCGCGTGTGCGACACCGGAAAGAACAAACCTGATTGACCAAAAAAGGAGAAATGCAACACGAGGACTTCCATGGAGGTCACCCATCCCAATACTACTCTCGCCCAAGCACGCTGAACTACGGAGTTCTGATGGGATCCGGTGCATTAGTGCTGGTATGATCGCACTTGTCAAGTGTGGCGCGATCAACTACTTTGTGGCTTCGCCGAGCCATCTCGTGCGCGCTTCGGACGACCATAACTTTTTATCCGGGTTGAATCCCGAGGCGAGGGAGCTGCCGTTGGAAAGCTCGTCTCGAGCCCGTCGACGTCCCAACCCAGGCGAGCCCGGTTGACGTCGATTTCGACCTCAAAAACCCGTTCCGGATCCTGATTTTCCAAGCTTTTGCTGCCAGCCCGACGACCGCCAGGATCGGAGCTGCCCGAGGCAGAATCCGGCGTGGAGGACCCGTTCCGGATCCTGATTTTCCAAGCTTTTCCTGCCAGCCCGACGACCGCCAGGATCGGAGCTGCCCGAGGCAGAATCCGGCGTGGAGGAGCGGACCCACTGGGGTCGCCGGCTCAGGTCGCCGACACGATTTAATAATCAAAACACCGGCGCGTGTGCGACACCGGAAAGAATAAACGTGATTGACCAAAAAAGGAGGGGTGCAACACGAGGACTTCCCAAGAGGTCACCCATCCCAGTACTACTCTCGCCCAAGCAAGCTTAACTGCGGAGTTCTGATGGCTACCGGTGCATTAGTGCTGGTATGATCGCACATGTCAAGTGTGGCGCGATCAACTGCTTTAAGGCTTTGCCGAGCCGTCTCGTGGGCGCTTCGGAGAGCCATAACTTTTCATTCGGGTTGAATCCCGAGGCGAGGGAGTTGCCGTTGGAAACCTCGTCTCGAGCCCGTCGACGTCCCAACCCGGGCGAGCCCGGTTGACGTCGTTTTCGACCTCAAAAACCCGTTCCGGATCCTGATTTTCCGAGCTTTTGCTGCCAGCCCGACGACAGCCAGGATCAGAGCTGCCCGGGGAAGAATCCGGCGTGGAGGAGCGGACTCACTGAGGTCGCCGGCTCGGCTCGCCGACGAGATTTTATATTAAAAAAACCGGCACGTGTGCGACACTGGAAAGAACAAACCTGATTGACCAAAAAAGGAGGAGGTTGAACACGAGGACTTCCCAGGAGGTCACCCATCCCAGTACTACTCTCGCCCAAGCACGCTTAACTGCGGAGTTCTGATGGGATCCGGTGCATTAGTCCTGGTATGATCGCACCTGTCAAGTGTGGCGCGACCAACTAGTTTATGGCTTCGCCGAGCCGTCTCGTGCGCGCTTCGGACGGCCATAACTTTTCATCCGGGTTGAATCCCGAGGCGAGGGAGCTGCTGTTAGAAAGCTCGTCTCGAGCCCGTCGACGTCCCAACCCGGGCGAGCCCGGTTGACGTCGATTTCGACCTCAAGAACCCATTCCGGATCCTGATTTTCCGAGCTTTTGCTGCCAGCCCGACGACCGCCAGGATCGGAGCTGCCCGGGGCAGAATCCGGCGTGGAGGAGCGGACTCACTAGGGTCGCCGGCTCGGGTCGCTGACGCGATATAATAATCAAAAAACCGGCGCCTGTGCGACACCGGAAAGAACAAACTTGATTGACCAAAAAAGGAGGACGAGCAACACGAGGACATCCCAGGAGGTCACCCATCCCAGTACTACTCTCGCCCACGCACGCTTAACTGCGTAGTTCTGATGGGATCCGGTGCATTAGTGCTGGTGTGATCGCACCTGTCAAGTGTGGCACGATCAACTGCTTTATGGCTTCGCCGAGCCATCTTGAGCGCGCTTCGGACGGCCATAACTTTTTATACGGGTTGAATCCCGAGGCGAGGGATCTGCCGTTGGAAGCTCGTCCCGAGCCCGCCGACGTCCCAACCAGGGCGAGCCCGGTTGACGTCGATGTCGACCTCAAAAACCCGTTCCGGATCCTGATTTTCCGTGCTTTTGCTGCCAGCCCGACGACTGCCAGGATAGGAGCTGCCCGGGGTAGAATCCGACGTGGAGGAGCGGACCCACTGGGGTCGCCGGCTCAGGTCGCCGACGGGATTTAAAAATCAAAAAAATGGCGCGTGTGCGACACCGGAAAGAACAAACCTGATTGACCAAAAAAGGAGGAGGTGCAACACGAGGACTTCCCAGGAGGTCACCCATCCCAGTACTACTCTCGCCCAAGCACGCTTAACTGCGCAGTTCTGATGGCATCCGGTGCATTAGTGCTGGTATGATCGCACCTGTCAAGTGTGGGACGATCAACTGCTTTATGGCTTCGCCGAGCCGTCTCGAGCGCAATTCGGAGGGCCATAACTTTTCATCCAGGTTGAATCCCGAGGCGAGGGAGCTGCCTTTGGAAAGCTCGTCTCGAGCCCGTCGACGTCCCAACCTGGGCGAGCTTGGTTGACGTCGATTTCGACCTCAAAAACCCGTTCTGGATCGTGATTTTCTGAGCTTTTGCTACCAGCCCGACGACCGCCAGGATCGGAGCTACCAGGGGAAGAATCCGGCGTGGAGGAGCGGACCCACTGGGGTCGCCGGCTCGGGTCGCCGACGCGATTTAATAATAAAAAAACCGGCGCGTGTGCGACATCGGAAAGAACAAACCTGATTGACCAAAAAAGGAGGAGGTGCAACACGAGGACTTCCCAGGAGGTCACCCATCCCAATACTACTCTCATCCAAGCACGGTTAACTGCGCAGTTCTGATGGGATCCGGTGCATTAGTGCTGGCATGATCGAACCTGTCAAGTGTGGCGCGATCAACTGCTTTATGGCTTCGCCGAGCCGTCTCGTGCGCGCTTCGGACGGCTATAACTTTTCATCCGGGTTGAATCCCGAGGTGAGGGAGCTGCCGTTGGAATGTTCGTCTCGAGCCCGACGGCGTCCCAACCAGGGCGAGCCCGGTTGACGTCGATTTCGACCTCAAAAACCCGTTCCGGATCCTGATTTTCGAGCTTTTGCTGCCAGCCCGACGACCGCAGGGATCGGAGCTGCCCAGGGCCGAATCCGGCAAGGAGGAGCGGACCCACTGGGGTCGCCGGCTCGGGTCGCTGACGCGATATAATAATCAAAAAACCGGCGCATGTGCGACACCGGAAAGAACAAACCTGATTGATCAAAAAAGGAGGAGGTGCAACACGAGGACTTCCCAGGAGGTCACCCATCCCAGTACTACTCTCGCCCAAGCACCCTTAACTGCGGAGTTCTGATGGGATCCGGTGCATTAGTGCTGGTATGATCGCACCTGTCAAGTGTGGCGCGATCAACTGGTTTATGGCTTCGCCGAGCCGTCTCGTGCGCGCTTCGGACGGCCATCACTTTTCATCCGGGTTGAATCCCGAGGCGAGGGAGCTGCCGTTGGAAAGCTCGTCTCGAGCCCGTCGACGTCCCAACCTGGGCGAGCCTGGTTGACGTCGATTTCGACCTCAAAAACCCGTTCTGGATCCTGATTTTCCGAGCTTTTGCTGCCAGCCCGACGACCGCCAGGATCGGAGCTACCCGGGGCAGAATCCGGCGTGGAGGAGCGGACCCACTGGGGTCGCCGGCTCGGGTCGCCGACGCGATTTAATAATAAAAAAACCGGCGCGTGTGCGACACCGGAAAGAACACACCTGATTGACCAAAAAAGGAGGAGGTGCAACACGTGGACTTCCCAGGAGGTCACCCATTCCAGTACTACTCTCGTCCAAGCACGCTTAACTGCGCAGTTCTGATGGGATCCGGTGCATTAGTGCTGGCATGATCGCACATGTCAAGTGTGGCGCGATCAACTGCTTTATGGCTTCGCCGAGCCGTCCCGTGCGCGCTTCGGACGGCTATAACTTTTCATCCGGGTTGAATCCCGAGGCGAGGGAGCTACCGTTGCAATGTTCGTCTCGAGCCCGTCGACGTCCAAACCAGGGCGAGCCCGGTTGACGTCGATTTCGACCTAAAAAACCTGTTCCGGATCCTGATTTTCCGAGCTTTTGCTGCCAGCCCGACGACCGCAGGGATCGGAGCTGCCCAGGGCAGAATCCGGCGTGGAGGAGCGGACCCACTGGGGTCGCCGGCTCGGGTCGCCGACGCTATTTAATAAACAAAAAACCGGCGCGTGTGCGACACTGGAAAGAACAAACCTGATTGACCAAAAAAGGAGGAGGTGCAACACGAGGACTTCCCAGGAAGTCACCCATCCCAGTACTACTCTCGCCCAAGCACGCTGAACTGCGGAGTTCTGATGGGATCCGGTGCATTAGTGCTGGTATGATCGCACCTGTCAAGTGTGGGACGATCAACTGCTTTATGGCTTCGCCGAGCCGTCTCGAGCGCACTTCGGAGGGCCATAACTTTTCATCCAGGTTGAATCCCGAGGCGAGGGAGCTGCCGTTGGAAAGCTCGTCTCGAGCCCGTCGACGTCCCAACCTGGGCGAGCCTGGTTGACGTCGATTTCGACCTCAAAAACCCGTTCTGGATCCTGATTTTCCGAGCTTTTGCTGCCAGCCCGACGACCGCCAGGATCGGAGCTACCCGGGGCAGAATCCGGCGTGGAGGAGCGGACCCACTGGGGTCGCCGGCTCGGGTCGCCAACGCGATTTAATAATAAAAAAACCGGCGCGTGTGCGACACCGGAAAGAACAAACCTGATTGACCAAAAAAGGAGGAGGTGCAACACGACGACTTCCCAGGAGGTCACCCATCCCAGTACTACTCTCATCCAAGCACGCTTAATTGCGCAGTTCTGATGGGATCCGGTGCATTAGTGCTGGCATGATCGCACCTGTCAAGTGTGGCGCGATCAACTGCTTTATGGCTTCACCGAGCCGTCTCGTGCGCGCTTCGGACGACTATAACTTTTCATCCGGGTTGAATCCCGAGGCGAGGGAGCTGCCGTTGGAATGTTCGTCTCGAGCCCGTCGACGTCCCAACCAGGGCGAGCCCGGTTGACGTCGATTTCGACCTCAAAAACCCGTTCCGGATCCTGATTTTCCGAGCTTTTGCTGCCAGCCCGACGACCGCCAGGATCTGAGCTGCCCGGGGCAGAATCTGGCATGGAGGAGCGGACCCACTGGGGTCGCCGGCTCGGGTCCCCGACGCGATTTAATAATCAAAAAACTGGCGCAAGCGCGACACCGGAAAGAACAAACCTGATTGACCAAAAAAGGAGGAGGTTGAACACGAGGACTTCCCAGGAGGTCACCCATCCCAGTACTACTCTCGCCCAAGCGCGCTTAACTGCGGAGTTCTGATGGGAACCGGTGCATTAGTGCAGGTATGATCGCACCTGTGAAGTGTGGCGCGATCAACTGGTTTATGGCTTCGCTAAGCCGTCTCGTGCGCGCTTCGGACGGCCATAACTTTTCATCCGAGTTGCATCGCGAGGCGAGGGAGCTGCCGTTGGAAAGCTCGTCTCGAGCCCGTCGACGTCCCAACCCGGGCGAGCCCGGTTGACGTCTAATTCAACCTTAAAAACCCATTCCGGATCCTAATTTTCCGAGCTTTTGCTACCAGCCCGACGACCGCAAGGATCGGAGCCGCCCGGGGCAGAATCCGGCGTGGAGGAGCGGACCCACTGGGGTCGCCGGCTAAGGTCGCCGACGCGATGTAATAGTCAAAAAACCGGCGCGTGTGCGCCAGCGGAAAGAACAAACCTGATTGACCAAAAAAGGAGGAGGTGCAACACGAGGACTTCCCAGGAGGTCACCCATCCCAGTACTACTCCCGCCCAAGCACGCTTAACTGCACAGTTTTGATGGGATCCGGTGCATTAGTGCTGGTACGATCGCACCTGTCAAGTGTGGCACGATCAACTGCTTTATGGCTTCGCCGACCCGTCTCGAGCGCGCTTCGGAGGGCCATAACTTTTCATCGGGGTTGAATCCCGAGGCGAGGGAGCTGCCGTTGGAAAGCTCGTCTCGAGCCCGTCGACGTCCCAGCCAGGGCGAGCCCGGTTGACGTCGATTTCAACCTCAAAAACCCGTTCCAGATCATGATTTTCCGAGCTATTGCTGCCAGCCCGACGACCGCCAGGATCGGAGCTACCCAACTGGGGTCGCCGGCTCGGGTCGCCGACGCGATTTAATAATAAAAAAACCGGCGCGTGTGCGACACCAGAAAGAACAAACCTGATTGACCTAAAAAGGAGGAGGTGCAACACGAGGACTTCCCATGAGGTCAGCCATCCCAGTACTACTCCCGCCCAAGCACCCTTAACTGCGCAGTTCTGATGGGATCCGGTGCATTAGTGCTGGTATGATCGCACCTGTCAAGTGTGGCACGATCAACTGGTTTATGGCTTCGCCTAGCCGTCTCGTGCGCGCTTCGGACGGCCATAACTTTTCATCCTGGTTGAATCCCGAGGCGAGGGAGCTGCCGTTGGAAAGCTCGTCTCGAGCCCGTCGACGTTCTGACCACGGCGTGCCCGGTTGACGTCGATTTCAACCTCAAAAACCCGTTCCGGATCCTTATTTTCCGAGCTTTTGTTGCCAGCCCAACGACCGCCAGGATCGGTGCTGCCCGGGGCAGAATCCGGCATGGAGGAGCGGACCCACTTGGGTCGCCGGCTCGGGTCGCCGGCTCGACTCGCCGGCTCGGGTCGCCGGCTCGGGTCGCCGGCTCGGGTCGCCGGCTCGGGTCGCCGGCTCGGGTCGCCGACGCGATTTAATAATAAAAAAACCGGCGCGTGTGCGACACCGAAAAGAACAAACCTGATTGACCAAAAAAGGAGGAGGTGCAACACGGGGACTTCCCAGGAAGTCACCCATCCCAGTACTACTCTCGCCCAAGCACGCTTAACTGCGCAGTTCTGATGGGAACCGGTGCATTAGTGCTGGTATGATCGCACCTGTCCAGTGTGGCGCGATTAACTGGTTTATGGCTTCGCCGAGCCGTCTCGTGCGCGCTTCGGACGGCCATAACTTTTCATCCGGGTTGAATCCCGAGGCGAGGGAGCTGCCGTTGGAAAGCTCGTCTCGAGCCCGTCGACGTCCCAACCCGAGCGAGCCCGGTTGACGTCTATTTCAACCTCAAAAACCCGTTCCGGATCCTGATTTTCTGAGCTTTTGCTGCCAGCCCGACGACCGCAAGGATCAGAGCGTCCCGGGGGAGAATCCGGCGTGGAGGAGTGGACCCACTGAGGTCGCCGGCTCAGGTCGCTGACGCGATTTAATAATCAAAAAATCGGCGCGTGTGCGACACCGGAAAGAACAAACCTGATTGACCAAAAAAGGAGGAGGTGCAACACGAGGACTTCCCAGGAGGTCACCCATCCCAGTACTACTCTCGCTCAAGCACGCTTAACTGCGCAGTTCTGATGGGATCCGGTGCATTAGTGCTGGTATGATCGCACCTGTCAAGTGTGGCACGATCAACTACTTTATGGCTTCGCCGAGCCGTCTCGAGCGCGCTTCGGAGGGCCATAACTTTTCATCAGGGTTGAATCCCGAGGCGATGGAGCTGCCGTTGGAAAGCTCGTCTCGAGCCCGTCGACGTCCCAACCCGGGCGAGCCCGGTTGACGTCTATTTCAACCTCAAAAACCCGTTCCGGATCCTGATTTTCTGAGATTTTGCTGCCAGCCCGACGACCGCAAGGATCGGGGCGTCCGGGGGGAGAGTCCGGCGTGGAGGAGCGGACCCACTGGGGTCGTCGGCTCAGGTCGCTGACGCGATTTAATAATCAAAAAACCGGCGCGTGTGCGACACCAGAAAGAACAAACCTGATTGACCAAAAAAGGAGGAGGTGCAACACGAGGACTTCCCAGGAGGTCACCCATCCCAGTACTACTCTCGCTCAAGCACGCTTAACTGCGCAGTTCTGATGGGATCCGGTGCATTAGTGCTGGTATGATCGCACCTGTCAAGTGTGGCACGATCAACTGCTTTATGGCTTCGCCGAGCCGTCTCGAGCGCGCTTCGGAGGGCCATAACTTTTCATCAGGGTTGAATCCCGAGGCGTTGGAGCTGCCGTTGGAAAGCTCGTCTCGAGCCCGTCGACGTCCCAACCCGGGCGAGCCCGGTTGACGTCTATTTCAACCTCAAAAACCCGTTCCGGATCCTGATTTTCTGAGTTTTTGCTGCCAGCCCGACGACCGCAAGGATCGGAGCGTCCGGGGGGAGAGTCCGGCGTGGAGGAGCAGACCCACTGGGGTCGCCGGCTCAGGTCGCCGACGCGATTTAATAATCAAAAAACCGGCGCGTGTACGACACCGGAAAGAACAAACCTGATTGACCTAAAAACGAGGAGGTGCAACACGAGGACTTCCCATGAGGTCACCCATCCCAGTACTACTCTCGCCCAAGCACGGTTAACTGCGCAGTTCTGATGGGATCCGGTGCATTAGTGCTTGCATGATCGCACCTGTCAAGTGTGGTGCGATCAACTGCTTTATGGCTTCGCCGAGCCGTGTCGTGCGCGCTTCGAACGACCATAACTTTTCATCCGGGTTGAATCCCGAGGCGAGGGAGCTGCCGTTGGAAAGCTCGTCTCGAGCCCGTCGACGTCCCAACAAGGGCGAGCCCGGTTGACATCGATTTCGACCTCAAAAACCCGTTCCGAATCCTGATTTTCCGAGCTTTTGCTGCCAGCCCGACGATCGCCAGGATCTGAGCTTCCCGGGGCAGAATCCGGCGTGGAGCAGCGGACCCACTGCGGTCGCCGGCTCGGGTCGCCGACACGATTTAATAATCAAAAAACCAGCGCGTGTGCGACACTGGAAAGATCAAACCTGATTGACCAAAAAAGGAGGAGGTTGAACACGAGGACTTCCCAGGAGGTCACCCATCCCAGTACTACTCTCGCCCAAGCACGCTTAACTGCGGAGTTCTGATGGGATCCGGTGCATTAGTGCTTGTATGATCGCACCTGTCAAGTGTGGCGCAATCAACTGGTTTATGGCTTCGCCGAGCCATCTTGTGCGCGCTTCGGACGACCATAACTTTTCATCCGTGTTAAATCCCGAGGCGAGGGAGCTGCCGTTGGAAAGCTCGTCTCGAGCCCGTCGACGTCCCAACAAGGGCGAGCCCGGTTGACATCGATTTCGACCTCAAAAACCCGTTCCGGATCCCGATTTTCCGAGCTTCTGTTGCCAGCCCGACGACGGCGCAGGATCGGAGCTGCTCGGGGCAGAATCCGGCGTGGAGGAGAGGACCCACTGGGGTCGCCGGCTCGGGTCGCCGACACGATTTAATAATCAAAAAACCAGCGCGTGTGCGACACTGGAAAGATCAAACCTGATTGACCAAAAAAGGAGGAGGTTGAACACGAGGACTTCCCAGGAGGTCACCCATCCCAGTACTACTCTCGCCCAAGCACGCTTAACTGCAGAGTTCTGATGGGATCCGGTGCATTAGTGCTCGTATGATCGCACCTGTCAAGTGTGGCGTGATCAACTGCTTTATGGCTTCGCCGAGCCGTGTCGTGCGCGCTTCGGACAGCCATAACTTTTCATCCGGGTTGAATCCCGAGGCGAGGGAGCTGCCGTTGGAAAGCTCGTCTCGAGCCCGTCGACGTCCCAACCAGGGCGAGCCCGGTTGACGTCGATTTCGACCTCAAAAACCTGTTCCGGATCCTGATTTTCCGAGCTTTTGCTACCATCTCGACGACCGCCAGGATCTGAGCTGCCCGGGGCAGAATCCGGCGTGGAGGAGCGGACCCACTGGGGTCGCCGGCTCGGGTCGCCGACACGATTTAATAATCAAAAAACTGGCGCGTGTGCGACACTGGAAAGATCAAACCTGATTGACCAAAAAAGGAGGAGGTTGAACACGAGGACTTCCCAGGAGGTCACCCATCCCAGTACTACTCTCGCCCAAGCATGCTTAACTGCGGAGTTCTGATGGGATCCGGTGCATTAGTGCTGGTATGATCGCACCTGTCAAGTGTGGCGCGATCAACTCCTTTATGGCTTAGCCGAGCCGTTTCGTCCGCGCTTTGGACGGCCATAACTTTTCATCCGGGTTGAATCCCTAGGCGAGGGAGCTGCCGTTGGAAAGGTCGTCTCGAGCCCAACGACGTCCCATCCCGGGCGAGCCCGGTTTACGTCTATTTCAACCTCAAAAACGCGTTCCCGATCCTGATTTTCCGAGTTTTTTCTGCCAGCCCGACGACCGCCAGGATCGGAGCTGCCCGGGGCAGAATCCAGCGTGGATGAGCGGACCCACTGCGGTCGCCAGCTCAGGTCGCCGACGCGATTTAATAATCAAAAAACCGGCGCGTGTGCGACACTGGAAAGAACAAACCTGATTGACCAAAAAAGGAGGAGGTTGAACACGAGGACTTCCCAGGAGGTCACCCATCCCAGTACTTCTCTCGCCCAAGCACGCTTAACTGCGGAGTTCTAATGGCATCCGGTGCATTAGTGCTGGTATGATCGCATCTGTCAAGTGTGGCGCGATGAACTGGTTTATGGCTTCGCCGAGCCGTCTCGTGCGCGCTTCGGACGACCATAACTTTTCATCCGGGTTGAATCCCGAGGCGAGGGAACTGCCGTTGGAAAGCTCGTCTTGAGCCCGTCGACGTCCCAACCAGGGCGAGCCAGGTTGACATCGATTTCGACCTCAAAAACCCATCAAAGCTGCTAGGGGAAGAATCCGGAGTGGAGGAGCGGACCCACTGGGTCGCCAGCTCGGGTCGCCGACGCGATTTAATAATCAAAAAACCGGCGCGTGTGCGACACCGGAAAGAATAAACCTGATTGACCAAAAAAGGAGGAGGTGCAACACGAGGACTTCCCAGGAGGTCACCCATCCCAGTACTACTCTCGCCCAAGCACGCTTAACTGCGGAGTTCTGATGGGATCCGGTGCATTAGTGCTGGCATGATCGCACCTGTCAAGTGTGGCGCGATCAACTGCTTTATGGCTTCGCCGAGCCGTCTCGTGCGCGCTTCGGACGACCATAACTTTTCATCTGGGTTGAATCCCGAGGCGAGGGAGCTGCCGTTGGAAAGCTCGTCTCGAGCCCGTCGACGTCCAAACCCGGGCAAGCCCGGTTGACGTCGATTTTGACCTCAAAAACCCGTTCCGGATCCTGCTTTTCCGAGCTTTTACTGCCAGCCCGACGACCGCCAGGATCTGAGCTGCCCGGGGCAGAATCCTGCGTGGAGGAGCAGACCCACTGGGGTCGCCAGCTCGGGTCGCCGACGCGATTTAATAATAAAAAAACCGGCGCGTGTGCGACACTGGAAAGAACAAACCTGATTGACCAAAAAAGGAGGAGGTTGAACACGAGGACTTCCCAGGAGGTCACCCACCCCAGTACTACTCTCGCGCAAGCACGCTTAACTGCAGAGTTCTGATGGGATCCGGTGCATTAGTGCTGGTATGATCGCACCTGTCAAGTGTGGCGCGATCAACTGGTTTATGGCTTCGCCGAGCCGTCTCGTGCGCGCTTCGGACGACCATAACTTTTCATCCGGGTTGAATCCCGAGGCGAGAGAGATGCCGTTGGAAAGCTCGTCTCGAGCCCGTCGACGTCCCAACCAGGGCGAGCCAGGTTGACATTGATTTCGACCTCAAAAACCCGTTCCGGATCCTGATTTTCCGAGCTTTTGCAGCCAGCCCGACGACCGCCAGGATCGGAGCTGCTCGGGGCAGAATCCGGCGTGGAGGAGCGGACCCACTAGGGTCGCCGGCTCGGGTCGCCGACGTGATTTAATAATCAAAAAACCGGCGCGTGTGCGACACCGGAAAGAACAAACCTGATTGACCAAAAAAAGAAGGATGTGCAACACGAGGACTTCCCAGGAGGTCACCCATCCCAATACTACTCTCGCCCAAGCACGCTTCACTGCGGAGTTCTGATGGGATCCGGTGCATTAGTGCTGGCATGATCGCACCTGTCAAGTGTGGCGCGATCAACTGCTTTATGGCTTCGCCGAGATGTCTCGTGCGTGCTTCGGACGACCATAACTTTTCATCCAGGTTGAATCCCGAGGCGAGGGAGCTGCTGTTGGAAAGCTCGTCTCGAGCCCGTCGACGTCCAAACCAGGGCAAGCCTGGTTGACGTCGATTTCGACCTCAAAAACCCGTTCCGGATCCTGATTTTCCGAGCTTTTCCTGCCAGCCCGACGACCGCCAGGATCGGAGCTGCTCGGGGCAAAATCCGGCGTGGAGGAGCGGACCCACTGGGGTCGCCAGCTCAGGTCGCTGACGCGATTTAATAATCAAAAAACCGGCGCGTGTGCGACACCGGAAAGAAAAAACCTGATTGACCGAAAAAGGAGGAGGTGCAACACGAGGACTTCCCAGGAGGTCACCCATCCTCGTACTACTCTCGCCCTAGCACGCTTAACTACGCAGTTCTGATGGGATCCGGTGCATTAGTGCTGGTATGATCGCACCTGTCAAGTGTGGCACGATCAACTGCTTTATGACTTCGCCGAGCCGTCTCGAGCGCGCTTCCGACGACTATAACTTTTCATCCGGGTTGAATCCCGAGGCGAGGGAGATGCCGTTGGAAAGCTCGTCTCGAGCCCGTCGACGTCCCAACCAGGGCGAGCCAGGTTGACATCGATTTCGACCTCAAAAACCCGTTCCGGATCCTGATTTTCCGAGCTTTTGCGGCCAGCCCGACGACCGCCAAGATCGGAGCAGCTCGAGGCAGAATCCGGCGTGGAGGAGCGGACCCACTGGGGTCGCCGGCTCGGGTCGCCGACGCGATTTAATAATCAACAAACCAGCGCGTGTGCGACACCGGAAAGAACAAACTTGATTGACCAAAAAAAGAAGGACGTGCAACACGAGGACTTCCCAGGAGGTCACCCATCCCAATACTACTCTCGCCCAAGCACGCTTAACTGCAGAGTTCTGATGGGATCCGGTGCATTAGTGCTGGTATGATCGCACCTGTCAAGTGTGGCGCGATCAACTGGTTTATGGCTTCGCCGAGCCGTCTCGTGCGCGCTTCGGACGGCCATAACTTTTCATCCGGGTTGAATCCCGAGGCGAGAGAGATGCCGTTGGAAAGCTCGTCTCGAGCCCGTCGACGTCCCAACCAGGGCGAGCCAGGTTGACATTGATTTCGACCTCAAAAACCCGTTCCGGATCCTGATTTTCCGAGCTTTTGCAGCCAGCCCGACGACCGCCAGGATCGGAGCTTCTCGGGGCAGAATCCGGCGTGGAGGAGCGGACCCACTAGGGTCGTCGGCTCGGGTCGCCGACGCGATTTAATAATCAAAAAACCGGCGCGTGTGCGACACCGGAAAGAACAAACCTGATTGACCAAAAAAAGAAGGATGTGCAAAACGAGGACTTCCCAGGAGGTCACCCATCCCAATACTACTCTCGCCCAAGCACGCTTCACTGCGGAGTTCTGATGGGATCCGGTGCATTAGTGCTGGCATGATCGCACCTGTCAAGTGTGGCGCGATCAACTGCTTTATGGCTTCGCCGAGCCGTCTCGTGCGCGCTTCGGACGACCATAACTTTTCATCCAGGTTGAATCCCGAGGCGAGGGAACTGCTGTTGGAAAGCTCGTCTCGAGCCCGTCGACGTCCAAACCAGGGCAAGCCTGGTTGACGTCGATTTCGACCTCAAAAACCCGTTCCGGATCCTGATTTTCCGAGCTTTTCCTGCCAGCCCGACGACCACTAGGATCGGAGCTGCTCGGGGCAAAATCCGGCGTGGAGGAGCGGACCCACTGGGGTCGCCGGCTCAGGGCGCCGACGCAATTTAATAATCAAAAAACCGGCGCGTGTGCGACACCGGAAAGAAAAAACCTGATTGACCGAAAAAGGAGGAGGTGCAACACGAGGACTTCCCAGGAGGTCACCCATCCTAGTACTACTCTCGCCCTAGCACGCTTAACTACGCAGTTCTGATGGGATCCGGTGCATTAGTGCTGGTATGATCGCACCTGTCAAGTGTGGCACGATCAACTGCTTTATGACTTCGCCGAGCCGTCTCGAGCGCGCTTCGGACGGCTATAACTTTTCATCCGGGTTGAATCCCGAGGCGAGGGAGATGCCGTTGGAAAGCTCGTCTCGAGCCCGTCGACATCCCAACCAGGGCGAGCCAGGTTGACATCGATTTCGACCTCAAAAACCCGTTCCCGATCCTGATTTTCCGAGCTTTTGCGGCCAGCCCGACGACCGCCAAGATCGGAGCAGCTCGAGGCAGAATCCGGCGTGGAGGAGCGGACCCACTGGGGTCGCCGGCTCGGGTCGCCGACGCGATTTAATAATCAACAAACCAGCGCGTGTGCGACACCGGAAAGAACAAACTTGATTGACCAAAAAAAGAAGGACGTGCAACACGAGGACTTCCCAGGAGGTCACCCATCCCAATACTACTCTCGCCCAAGCACGCTTAACTGCAGAGTTCTGATGGGATCCGGTGCATTAGTGCTGGTATGATCGCACCTGTCAAGTGTGGCGCGATCAACTGGTTTATGGCTTCGCCGAGCCGTCTCGTGCGCGCTTCGGACGGCCATAACTTTTCATCCGGGTTGAATCCCGAGGCGAGAGAGATGCCGTTGGAAAGCTCGTCTCGAGCCCGTCGACGTCCCAACCAGGGCGAGCCAGGTTGACATTGATTTCGACCTCAAAAACCCGTTCCGGATCCTGATTTTCCGAGCTTTTGCAGCCAGCCCGACGACCGCCAGGATCGGAGCTTCTCGGGGCAGAATCCGGCGTGGAGGAGCGGACCCACTAGGGTCGTCGGCTCGGGTCGCCGACGCGATTTAATAATCAAAAAACCGGCGCGTGTGCGACACCGGAAAGAACAAACCTGATTGACCAAAAAAAGAAGGATGTGCAAAACGAGGACTTCCCAGGAGGTCACCCATCCCAATACTACTCTCGCCCAAGCACGCTTCACTGCGGAGTTCTGATGGGATCCGGTGCATTAGTGCTGGCATGATCGCACCTGTCAAGTGTGGCGCGATCAACTGCTTTATGGCTTCGCCGAGCCGTCTCGTGCGCGCTTCGGACGACCATAACTTTTCATCCAGGTTGAATCCCGAGGCGAGGGAACTGCTGTTGGAAAGCTCGTCTCGAGCCCGTCGACGTCCAAACCAGGGCAAGCCTGGTTGACGTCGATTTCGACCTCAAAAACCCGTTCCGGATCCTGATTTTCCGAGCTTTTCCTGCCAGCCCGACGACCACTAGGATCGGAGCTGCTCGGGGCAAAATCCGGCGTGGAGGAGCGGACCCACTGGGGTCGCCGGCTCAGGGCGCCGACGCAATTTAATAATCAAAAAACCGGCGCGTGTGCGACACCGGAAAGAAAAAACCTGATTGACCGAAAAAGGAGGAGGTGCAACACGAGGACTTCCCAGGAGGTCACCCATCCTAGTACTACTCTCGCCCTAGCACGCTTAACTACGCAGTTCTGATGGGATCCGGTGCATTAGTGCTGGTATGATCGCACCTGTCAAGTGTGGCACGATCAACTGCTTTATGACTTCGCCGAGCCGTCTCGAGCGCGCTTCGGACGGCTATAACTTTTCATCCGGGTTGAATCCCGAGGCGAGGGAGATGCCGTTGGAAAGCTCGTCTCGAGCCCGTCGACATCCCAACCAGGGCGAGCCAGGTTGACATCGATTTCGACCTCAAAAACCCGTTCCGGATCCTGATTTTCCGAGCTTTTGCGGCCAGCCCGACGACCGCCAAGATCGGAGCTGCTCGAGGCAGAATCCGGCGTGGAGGAGCGGACCCACTGGGGTCGCCGGCTCGGGTCGCCGACGCGATTTAATAATCAACAAACCGGCGCGTGTGCGACACCGGAAAGAACAAACCTGATTGACCAAAAAAAGAAGGACGTGCAACACGAGGACTTCCCAGGAGGTCACCCATCCCAATACTACTCTCGCCCAAGCACGCTTGACTGCAGAGTTCTGATGGGATCCGGTTCATTAGTGCTGGTATGATCGCACCTGTCAAGTGTGGCGCGATCAACTGCTTTATGGCTTCGCCGAGCCGTCTCGTGCGAGCTTCGGACGGCCACAACTTTTCATCCGGGTTGAATCCCGAGGCGAGGGAGCTGCCGTTGGAAAGCTCGTCTCGAGCCCGTCGACATCCCAACCAGGGAGAGCCCGGTTGACGTCGATTTCGACCTCAAAAACCCGTTCCGGATCCTGATTTTCCGAGCTTTTGCTGCCAGCCCGACGACCGCCAAGATCGGAGCTGCTCGAGGCAGAATCCGGCGTGGAGGAGCGGACCCAGTGGGGTCGCCGGCTCGGGTCGCCGACGCGTTTTAATAATCAAAAAACCGGCGCGTGTGTGACACCGGAAAGAACAAACCTGATTGACCAAAAAAGGAGGAGGTGCAACACGAGGACTTCCCAGGAGGTCACCCATCCCAGTACTACTCTCGCCCAAGCACACTTAACTGCGGAGTTCTGATTGGATCCGGTGCATTAGTGCTGGTATGATCGCACCTGTCAACTGTGGCGCGATCAACTGCTTTATGGCTTCGCCGAGCCGTCTCGTGCGAGCTTCGGACGGCCACAACTTTTCATCCGGGTTGAATCCCGAGGCGAGGGAGCTGCCGTTGGAAAGCTTGTCTCGAGCCCGTCGACGTCCCAACCCGGGCGAGCCCGGTTGACGTCGATTTCGACCTCAAAAACCCGTTCCGGATCCTGATTTTCCGAGCTTTTGCTGCCAGCCCGCCTTTCGCCAGGATCGGAGCTGCCCAGGGCAGAATCCGGCGTGGAGGAGCAGACCCACTGGGGTCGCCAGCTCAGGTCGCCGACGCGATTTAATAATAAAAAAACCGGCGCGTGTGCGACACTGGAAAGAACAAACCTGATTGACCAAAAAAGGAGGAGGTGCAACACGAGGACTTCCCAGGAGGTCACCCATCCCAGTACTACTCTCGCCCAAGCACGCTTAACTGCGGAGTTCTGATGGGATCCGGTGCATTAGTGCTGGTATGATCGCACCTGTCAAGTGTGGCGTGATCAACTGGTTTATGGCTTCACCGAGCCGTCTCGTGCGCGCTTCGGACGACTTTAACTTTTCATTCGGGTTGAATCCCGAGGCGAGGGAGCTGCCGTTGGAAAGCTCGTCTCGAGCCCGTCGACGTCCCAACCAGGGCGAGCCCGGTTGACGTCGATTTCGACCTCAAAAACCCGTTCCGGATTCTGATTTTCCAAGCTTTTGCTGCCAGCCCGACGACTGCCAGGATCGGAGCTGCTCGGGGCAAAATCCGGCGTGGTGGAGCGGACCCACTGGGGTCGCCAGCTCAGGTCGCCGACGCGATTTAATAATCAAAAAACCGGCGCGTGTGCGACACCGGAAAGAACAAACCTGATTGACCAAAAAAGGAGGAGGTGCAACACGAGGACTTCCCAGGAGGTCACCCATCCCAGTACTACTCTCGCCCAAGCACGCTTAACTGTGGAGTTCTGATTGGATCCGGTGCATTAGTGCTGGTATGATCGCACCTGTCAAGTGTGACGCGATCAACTGCTTTATGGCTTCGCCGAGCCGTCTCGTGCGAGCTTCGGACGGCCACAACTTTTCATCCAGGTTGAATCCCGAGGCGAGGGAGCTGCCGTTCGAAAGCTCGTCTCGAGCCCGTCGACGTCCCAACCAGGGCGAGCCCGGTTGACGTCGATTTCGACCTCAAAAACCCGTTCCGGATCCTGATTTTCCGAGCTTTTGCTGCCAGCACGACGACCGCCAGTATCGGAGCTGCTCGAGGCAGAATCCGGCGTGGAGGAGCGGACCCACTGGGGTCGCCGGCTCGGGTTGCCGACGCGATGTAATAATCAAAAAACCGGCGCATGTGCGACACCGGAAAGAACAAACCTGATTGACCAAAAAAGGAGGAGGTGCAACACGAGGACTTCCCAGGAGGTCACCCATCCCAGTACTACTCTCGCCCAAGCACGCTTAACTGTGGAGTTCTGATTGGATCCGGTGCATTAGTGCTGGTATTATCGCACCTGTAAGGTGTGGCGCGATCAACTGCTTTATGGCTTCGCCGAGCCGTCTCGTGCGTGCTTCGGACGGCCATAACTTTTCATCTGGGTTGAATCTTGAGGCGAGGGAGCTGCCGTGGGAAAGCTCGTCTCGAGCCCGTCGACGTCCCAACCAGGGCGAGCCCGGTTGACGTCGATTTCGACCTCAAAAACCCGTTCCGGATCCTGATTTTCTGAGCTTTTGCTGCCAGCCTGACGACCGCTAGGATCGGAGCTTCCCGTGGCAGAATCCGGCGTGGAGGAGCGGACCCAATCGGGTCGCCGACGCGATTAAATAATCAAAAAACCGGCGCGTGTGCGACACCGGAAAGAACAAACCTGATTGACCAAAAAAGGAGGAGGTGCAACACGAGGACTTCCTTGGAGGTCACCTATCCCAGTACTACTCTCGCCCAAGCACGCTTAACTGCGGAGTTCTTATGGGATCCGGTGCATTAGTGCTGGTATGATCGCACCTGTCAAGCGTGGCGAGATCAACTGGTTTATGGCTTCGCCGAGCCGTCTCGTGCGCGCTTCGGACGACCATAACTTTTTATCCGGGTTGAATCCAGAGGCGAGGGAACTGCCGTTGGAAAGCTTGCCTCGAGCCCGTCGACGTCCGAACCCGGGCGAGCCCGGTTGACGTCGATTTCGACCTCAAAAACCCATTCCGGATCCTGATTTTCCGAGTTTTGGCTGCCAGCCCGACGACCGCCAGGATCGGAGCTTCCTGGGGCAGAATCCGGCGTTGAGGAGCGGACCCACTAGGGTCGCCGGCTCGGGTCGCCGACGCGATTAAATAATCAAAAAACCGGCCCGTCTGCGACACTTGAAAGAACAAACCTGATTGACCAAAAAAGGAGGAGGTTGAACACGAGGACTTCCCAGGAGGTCACCCATCCCAGTACTACTCTCGCCCAAGCACGTTTAACTGCGGAGTTCTGATGGGATCCGGTGCATTAGTGCTGGTATGATCGCACCTATAAAGAGTGGTGCGATCAACTGCTTTATGGCTTCGCCGAGCCGACTCGTGCGCGCTTCGGACAGCCATAACTTTTCATCTGGGTTGAATCCCGAGGCGAGGGAGCTGCTGGTTGAAAGCTCGTCTCGAGCCCGTCGACGTCCCAACCAGGGCGAGCCCGGTTGTCGTCGATTTCGACCTCAAAAACCTGTTCCGGATCCTGATTTTTCGAGCTTTTGCTGCCAGCCCGACGACCGCCAGGATCGGAGCTGCCCGGGGCAGAATCTGGCGTGGAGGAGCGGAGCCACTGGGGTCGCCGGCTCGGGTCGCCGATGCGATTTAATAATCAAAAAACCGGCGCGTGTGCGACACCGGAAAGAACAAACCTGATTGACCAAAAAAGGAGGAGGTGCAACACGAGGACTTCCCAGGAGGTCACCCATCCCAGTACTACTCTCGCCCAAGCAAGCTTAAATGCGGAGTTCTGATGGGATCCGGTGCATTAGTGCTGGTATGATCGCACCTGTCAAGCGTGGCGAGATCAACTGGTTTATGGCTTCGCCGAACCGTCTCGTGCGCGCTTCGGACGGCCATAACTTTTCATCCGGGTTGAATCCAGAGGCGAGGGAGCTGCCGTTGGAAAGCTTGTCTCGAGCCCGTCGACGTCCCAACCTGGGCGAGCACGGTTGACGTCGATTTCGACCTCAAAAACCCGTTCCGGATCCTGATTTTCAAAGCTTTTGCTTCCAGCCCGACGACCGCCAGGATCGGAGCTGCCCAGGGCAGAATCCGGCGTGGAGGAGCGGACCCACTGGGGTCGCCGACTCGGGTCGCCGACGCGATTTAATAATCAAAAAACCGGCGCGTGTGCGACACTTGAAAGAACAAACCTGATTGACCAAAAAAGGAGGAGGTTGAACACGAGGACTTCCCAGGAGGTCACCCATCCGAGTACTACTCTCGCCCAAGCACGTTTAACTGCGGAGTTCTGACGGGATCCGGTGCATTAGTGCTGGTATGATCGCACCTATAAAGAGTGGTGCGATCAACTGCTTTATGGCTTCGCCGAGCCGACTCGTGCGCGCTTCGGACGGCCATAACTTTTCATCCGGGTTGAATCCAGAGGCGAGGGAGCTGCCGTTGGAAAGCTTGTCTCGAGCCCGTCGACGTCCCAACCAGGGCGAGCCCGGTTGACGTCGATTTCGACCTCAAAAACCCGTTCCGGATCATGATTTTCCGAGCTTTTGCTGCCAGCCCGACGACTGCCAGGATCGGAGCTTCCCGGGGCAGAATCCGGTGTGGAGGAGCGGACCCACTAGGGTCGCCGGCTCGGGTCACCGACGCGATTAAATAATCAAAAAACCGGCGCGTGTGCGACACCGGAAAGACCAAACCTGATTGACCAAAAAAGGAGGAGGTGCAACACGAGGACTTCCTTGGAGGTCACCCATCCCAGTACTACTCTCGCCCAAGCACGCTTAACTGCGGAGTTCTTATGGGATCCAGTGCATTAGTGCTGGTATTATCGCACCTGTCAAGTGTGGTGCGATCAACTGCTTTATGGCTTCGCCGAGCCGTCTCGTGCGCGCTTCGGACGGCCATAACTTTTCATCCGGGTCGAATCCCGAGGCGAGGGAGCTGCGGTTGGAAAGCTCGTCTCGAGCCCGTCGACGTCCCAACCAGGGCGAGCCCGGTTGACTTCTATTTCGACCTCCAAAACCCGTTCCGGGTCCTGATTTTCCATGCTTTTGCTGCCAGCTCGACGACCGCCAGGATCGGAGCTGCCCGGGGCAGAATCCGGCGTGGAGTAGGGGACCCACTGGGGTCGCCGGCTCGGGTCGCCAACGCGATTTAATAATCAAATAACCGGCGCATGTGCGACACCGGAAAGAACAAACCTGATTGACCAAAAAAGGAGGAGGTGCAACACGAGGAATTCCCAGGAGGTCACCCATCCCAGTACTACTCTCGCCCAAGCACGCTTAACTGCGGAGTTCTGATGGGATCTGGTGCATTAGTGCTGGTATGATCGCACCTGTCACGTGTGGTGCGATCAACTGCTTTATGGCTTCGCCGAGCCGTCTCATGCGCACTTCGGACGGCCATAACTTTTCACCCGGGTTGAATCCCGAGGCGAGGGAGCTGCTATTGGAAAGCTCGTCTCGAGCCCGTCGACGTCCCAACCAGGGCAAGCCCGGTTGACGTCGATTTCGACCTCAAAAACCCGTTTCGGATCCTGATTTTCTGAGCTTTTGCAGCCAGCCCGACGACCGCCAGGATCGGAGCTGCCCGGGGCAGAATCCGGCGTGGAGGAGGGGACCCACTGGGGTCGCCGGCTCGGGTCGCCAACGCGATTTAATAATCAAATAACCGGCGCATGTGCGACACCGGAAAGAACAAACCTGATTGACCAAAAAAGGAGGAGGTGCAACACGAGGACTTCCCAGAAGGTCACCCATCCCAGTACTACTCTCGCCCAAGCACGCTTAACTGCGGAGTTCTGATGGGATCCGGTGCATTAGTGCTGGTATAATCGCACCTGTCAAGTGTTGCGAGATCAACTGGTTTATGGCTTCGCCGAGCCGTCTCGTGCGCGCTTCGGACGGCCATAACTTTTCATCCGGGTTGAATCCAGAGGCGAGGGAGCTGCCGTTGGAAAGCTCGTCTCGAGCCCGTCGACGTCCCAACCCGGGCGAGCCCGGTTGACGTCGATTTCGACCTCAAAAACCCGTTCCTGATCCTGATTTTCCGAGCTTTTGCTGCTACCCCGACAACCGCCAGGATCGGAGCTGCCCGGGGCAGAATCTGGCGTGGAGGATCGGAGCCACTGGGGTCGCCGGCTCGGGTCGCCGACGTGATTTAATAATCAAAAAACCGGTGCGTGTGCGACACCGGAAAGAACAAACCTGATTGACCAAAAAAGAAGGAGGTGCAACACGAGGACTTCCCAGGAGGTCACCCATCCCAGTACTACACTCGCCCAAGCACGCTTAACTGCGGAGTTCTTATGGGATCCGGTGCATTAGTGCTGCTATTATCGCACCTGTCAAGTGTGGCGCGATCAACTGCTTTATGGCTTCGCCAAGCCGTCTCGTGCGCGTTTCGGACGGCCCTAACTTTTCATCCGGGTCGAATCCCGAGGCGAGGGAGCTGCTTTTGGAAAGCTCGTCTCAAGCCCGTCGACGTCCCAACCCGGGCGAGCCCGGTTGACGTTGATTTCGACCTAAAAAACCCGTTCCGGATCCTGATTTTCCAAGCTTTTGCTGCCAGCTCGACGACCGCCAGGATCGGAGCTGCCCGGGGCAGAATCCGGCGTGGAGGAGCGGACCCACTAGGGTCGCCGACGCGATTTAATAATTTAAAAACCGGCGCGTGTGCGACACCGGAAAGAACAAACCTGATTGACCAAAAAAGGAGGAGGTTGAACACGAGGACTTCCCAGGAGGTCACCCATCCCAGTACTACTCTCGCCCAAGCACGCTTAACTGCGGAGTTCTGATGGGATCCGGTGCATTAGTGCTGCTATTATCGCACCTGTCAAGTGTGGCGCGATCAACTGCTTTATGGCTTCGCCAAGCCGTCTCGTGCGCGCTTCGGACGACCCTAACTTTTCATCCGGGTCGAATCCCGAGGCGAGGGAGCTGCGGTTGGAAAGCTCGTCTCGAGCCCGTCGACGTCCCAACCAGGGCGAGCCCGGTTGACGTCGATTTCGACCTCAAAAACCCGTTCCGGATCCTGATTTTCCGAGCTTTTGCTGCCAGCCCGACGACCGCCAGGATAGGAGCTGCCCGGGGCAGAATCCGGCGTGGAGGATCGGAGCCACTGGGGTCGCCGCCTCGGGTCGCCGACGCGATTTAATAAAGAAAAAACCGGCGCGTGTGCGACACCGTAAAGAACAAACCTGATTGACCAAAAAAGGAGGAGGTGCAACACGAGGACTTCCCAGGAGGTCACCCATCCCAGTACTACTCTCGCCCAAGCACGCTTAACGGCGGAGTTCTGATGGGATCCGGTGCATTAGTGCTGGTATGATCGCACCTGTCAAGTGTTGCGAGATCAACTGGTTTATGGCTTCGCCGAGCCTTCTCGTGCGCGCTTCGGACGGCCATAACTTTTCATCCGGGTTGAATCCAGAGGCGAGGGAGCTGCCGTTGGAAAGCTCGTCTCGAGCCTGTTGACGTCGCAACCTGGGCGAGCCCGGTTGACGTCGATTTCGACCTCAAAAACCCGTTCCGGATCCTGATTTTCCGAGCTTTTGCTGCCAGCCCGACGACCGCCAGGATCGGAGCTTCCCGGGGCAGAATCCGGCGTGGAGGAGCGGACCCACTAGGGTCGCCGGCTCGGGTCGCCGACGCGATTAAATAATCAAAAAACCGGCGCGTGTGCGACACCGGAAAGAACAAACCTGATTGACCAAAAAAGGTGGAGGTGCAACACGAGGACTTCCTTGGAGGTCACCCATCCGAGTACTACTCTCGCCCAAGCATGCTTAACTACGGAGTTCTTATGGGATCCGGTGCATTAGTGCTGGTATTATCGCACCTGTCAAGTGTTGCGAGATCAACTGGTTTATGGCTTCGCCGAGACGTCTCGTGCGCGCTTCGGACGACCCTAACTTTTCATCCGGGTCGAATGCCGAGGCGAGGGAGCTGCGGTTGGAAAGCTCGTCTCGAGCCCGTCGACGTCCCAACCAGGGCGAGCCCGGTTGACGTCGATTTCGACCTCAAAAACCCGTTCCGGATCCTGATTTTCCGAGCTTTTGCTGCCAGCCCGACGACCGCCAGGATCGGAGCTGCCCGGGGCAGAATCCGGCGTGGAGGATCGGAGCCACTGGGGTCGCCGGCTCGGGTCGCCGACGCGATTTAATAATCAAAAAACCGGTGCGTGTGCGACACCGGAAAGAACAAACCTGATTGACCAAAAAAGGAGGAGGTGCAACACGAGGACTTCCCAGGAGGTCACCCATCCCTGTACTACACTCGCCCAAGCACGCTTAACTGCGGAGTTTTTATGGGATCCGGTGCATTAATGCTGGTATTATCGCACCTGTCAAGTGTGGCGCGATCAACTACTTTATGGCTTCGCCGAGCCGTCTCGTGCGCGTTTCGGACGGCCCTAAATTTTCATCCGGGTCGAATCCCGAGGCGAGGGAGCTGTGGTTGGAAAGCTCGTCTCGAGCCCGTCGACGTCCCAACCAGGGCGAGCCCGGTTGACGTCGATTTCGACCTCAAAAACCTGTTCCGGATCCTGATTTTCCGAGCTTTTGCTGCCAGCCCGACGACCGCCAGGATCGGAGCTGCCCGGGGCAGAATCCGGCGTGGAGGATCGGAGCCACTGGGGTCGCCTGCTCGGGTCGCCGACGCGATTTAATAAAGAAAAAACCGGCGCGTGTGCGACACCGTAAAGAACAAACCTGATTGACCAAAAAAGGAGGAGGTGCAACACGAGGACTTCCCAGGAGGTCACCCATCCCAGTACTACTCTCGCCCAAGCACGCTTAACTGCGGAGTTCTGATGGGATCCGGTGCATTAGTGCTGGTATGATCGCACCTGTCAAGTGTTGCGAGATCAACTGGTTTATGGCTTCGCCGAGCCGTCTCGTGCGCGCTTCGGACGGCCATAACTTTTCATCCGGGTTGAATCCAGAGGCGAGGGAGCTGCCGTTGGAAAGCTCGTCTCGAGCCCGTTGACGTCGCAACCTGGGCGAGCCCGGTTGACGTCGATTTCGACCTCAAAAACCCGTTCCGGATCCTGATTTTCCGAGCTTTTGCTGCCAGCCCGACGACCGCCAGGATCGGAGCTTCCCGGGGCAGAATCCGGCGTGGAGGAGCGGACCCACTAGGGTCGCCGGCTCGGGTCGCCGACGCGATTAAATAATCAAAAAACCGACGCGTGTGCGACACCGGAAAGAACAAACCTGATTGACCAAAAAAGGTGGAGGTGCAACACGAGGACTTCCTTGGAGGTCACCCATCCGAGTACTACTCTCGCCCAAGCATGCTTAACTGCGGAGTTCTTATGGGATCCGGTGCATTAGTGCTGGTATTATCGCACCTGTCAAGTGTTGCGAGATCAACTGGTTTATGGCTTCGCCGAGCCGTCTCGTGCGCGCTTCGGACGACCCTAACTTTTCATCCGGGTCGAGTCCCGAGGCGAGGGAGCTGCGGTTGGAAAGCTCGTCTCGAGCCCGTCGACGTCCCAACCAGGGCGAGCCCGGTTGACGTCGATTTCGACCTCAAAAACCCGTTCCGGATCCTGATTTTCCGAGCTTTTGCTGCCAGCCCGACGACCGCCAGGATCGGAGCTGCCCGGGGCAGAATCCGGCGTGGAGGATCGGAGCCATTGGGGTCGCCGGCTCGGGTCGCCGACGCGATTTAATAATCAAAAAACCGGTGCGTGTGCGACACCGGAAAGAACAAACCTGATTGACCAAAAAAGGAGGAGGTGCAACACGAGGACTTCCCAGGAGGTCACCCATCCCTGTACTACACTCGCCCAAGCACGCTTAACTGCGGAGTTTTTATGGGATCCGGTGCATTAATGCTGGTATTATCGAACCTGTCAAGTGTGGCGCGATCAACTACTTTATGGCTTCGCCGAGCCGTCTCGTGCGCGTTTCGGACGGCCCTAAATTTTCATCCGGGTCGAATCCCGAGGCGAGGGAGCTGTGGTTGGAAAGCTCGTCTCGAGCCCGTCGACGTCCCAACCAGGGCGAGCCCGGTTGACGTCGATTTCGACCTCAAAAACCCGTTCCGGATCCTGATTTTCCGAGCTTTTGCTGCCAGCCCGACGACCGCCAGGATCGGAGCTGCCCGGGGCAGAATCCGGCGTGGAGGATCGGAGCCACTGGGGTCGCCTGCTCGGGTCGCCGACGCGATTTAATAAAGAAAAAACCGGCGCGTGTGCGACACCGTAAAGAACAAACCTGATTGACCAAAAAAGGAGGAGGTGCAACACGAGGACTTCCCAGGAGGTCACCCATCCCAGTACTACTCTCGCCCAAGCACGCTTAACTGCGGAGTTCTGATGGGATCCGGTGCATTAGTGCTGGTATGATCGCACCTGTCAAGTGTTGCGAGATCAACTGGTTTATGGCTTCGCCGAGCCGTCTCGTGCGCGCTTCGGACGGCCATAACTTTTCATCCGGGTTGAATCCAGAGGCGAGGGAGCTGCCGTTGGAAAGCTCGTCTCGAGCCCGTTGACGTCGCAACCTGGGCGAGCCCGGTTGACGTCGATTTCGACCTCAAAAACCCGTTCCGGATCCTGATTTTCCGAGCTTTTGCTGCCAGCCCGACGACCGCCAGGATCGGAGCTTCCCGGGGCAGAATCCGGCGTGGAGGAGCGGACCCACTAGGGTCGCCGGCTCGGGTCGCCGACGCGATTAAATAATCAAAAAACCGACGCGTGTGCGACACCGGAAAGAACAAACCTGATTGACCAAAAAAGGTGGAGGTGCAACACGAGGACTTCCTTGGAGGTCACCCATCCGAGTACTACTCTCGCCCAAGCATGCTTAACTGCGGAGTTCTTATGGGATCCGGTGCATTAGTGCTGGTATTATCGCACCTGTCAAGTGTTGCGAGATCAACTGGTTTATGGCTTCGCCGAGCCGTCTCGTGCGCGCTTCGGACGACCCTAACTTTTCATCCGGGTCGAATCCCGAGGCGAGGGAGCTGCGGTTGGAAAGCTCGTCTCGAGCCCGTCGACGTCCCAACCAGGGCGAGCCCGGTTGACGTCGATTTCGACCTCAAAAACCCGTTCCGGATCCTGATTTTCCGAGCTTTTGCTGCCAGCCCGACGACCGCCAGGATCGGAGCTGCCCGGGGCAGAATCCGGCGTGGAGGATCGGAGCCATTGGGGTCGCCGGCTCGGGTCGCCGACGCGATTTAATAATCAAAAAACCGGTGCGTGTGCGACACCGGAAAGAACAAACCTGATTGACCAAAAAAGGAGGAGGTGCAACACGAGGACTTCCCAGGAGGTCACCCATCCCTGTACTACACTCGCCCAAGCACGCTTAACTGCGGAGTTTTTATGGGATCCGGTGCATTAATGCTGGTATTATCGCACCTGTCAAGTGTGGCGCGATCAACTACTTTATGGCTTCGCCGAGCCGTCTCGTGCGCGTTTCGGACGGCCCTAAATTTTCATCCGGGTCGAATCCCGAGGCGAGGGAGCTGTGGTTGGAAAGCTCGTCTCGAGCCCGTCGACGTCCCAACCAGGGCGAGCCCGGTTGACGTCGATTTCGACCTCAAAAACCCGTTCCGGATCCTGATTTTCCGAGCTTTTGCTGCCAGCCCGACGACCGCCAGGATCGGAGCTGCCCGGGGCAGAATCCGGCGTGGAGGATCGGAGCCACTGGGGTCGCCTGCTCGGGTCGCCGACGCGATTTAATAAAGAAAAAACCGGCGCGTGTGCGACACCGTAAAGAACAAACCTGATTGACCAAAAAAGGAGGAGGTGCAACACGAGGACTTCCCAGGAGGTCACCCATCCCAGTACTACTCTCGCCCAAGCACGCTTAACTGCGGAGTTCTGATGGGATCCGGTGCATTAGTGCTGGTATGATCGCACCTGTCAAGTGTTGCGAGATCAACTGGTTTATGGCTTCGCCGAGCCGTCTCGTGCGCGCTTCGGACGGCCATAACTTTTCATCCGGGTTGAATCCAGAGGCGAGGGAGCTGCCGTTGGAAAGCTCGTCTCGAGCCCGTTGACGTCGCAACCTGGGCGAGCCCGGTTGACGTCGATTTCGACCTCAAAAACCCGTTCCGGATCCTGATTTTCCGAGCTTTTGCTGCCAGCCCGACGACCGCCAGGATCGGAGCTTCCCGGGGCAGAATCCGGCGTGGAGGAGCGGACCCACTAGGGTCGCCGGCTCGGGTCGCCGACGCGATTAAATAATCAAAAAACCGGCGCGTGTGCGACACCGGAAAGAACAAACCTGATTGACCAAAAAAGGTGGAGGTGTAACACGAGGACTTCCTTGGAGGTCACCCATCCGAGTACTACTCTCGCCCAAGCATGCTTAACTGCGGAGTTCTTATGGGATCCGGTGCATTAGTGCTGGTATTATCGCACCTGTCAAGTGTTGCGAGATCAACTGGTTTATGGCTTCGCCGAGCCGTCTCGTGCGCGCTTCGGACGACCCTAACTTTTCATCCGGGTCGTATCCCGAGGCGAGGGAGCTGCGGTTGGAAAACTCGTCTCGAGCCCGTCGACGTCCCCACCAGGGCGAGCCCGGTTGACGTCGATTTCGACCTCAAAAACCCGTTCCGGATCCTGATTTTCCGAGCTTTTGCTGCCAGCCCGACGACCGCCAGGATCGGAGCTGCCCGGGGCAGAATCCGGCGTGGAGGATCGGAGCCACTGGGGTCGCCTGCTCGGGTCGCCGACGCGATTTAATAAAGAAAAAACCGGCGCGTGTGCGACACCGTAAAGAACAAACCTGATTGACCAAAAAAGGAGGAGGTGCAACACGAGGACTTCCCAGGAGGTCACCCATCCCAGTACTACTCTCGCCCAAGCACGCTTAACTGCGGAGTTCTGATGGGATCCGGTGCATTAGTGCTGGTATGATCGCACCTGTCAAGTGTTGCGAGATCAACTGGTTTGTGGCTTCGCCGAGCCGTCTCGTGCGCGCTTCGGACGGCCATAACTTTTCATCCGGGTTGAATCCAGAGGCGAGGGAGCTGCCGTTGGAAAGCTCGTCTCGAGCCCGTGGACGTCGCAACCTGGGCGAGCCCGGTTGACGTCGATTTCGACCTCAAAAACCCGTTCCGGATCCTGATTTTCCGAGCTTTTGCTGCCAGCCCGACGACCGCCAGGATCGGAGCTTCCCGGGGCAGAATCCGGCGTGGAGGAGCGGACCCACTAGGGTCGCCGGCTCGGGTCGCCGACGCGATTAAATAATCAAAAAACCGGCGCGTGTGCGACACCGGAAAGAACAAACCTGATTGACCAAAAAAGGTGGAGGTGCAACACGAGGACTTCCTTGGAGGTCACCCATCCGAGTACTACTCTCGCCCAAGCATGCTTAACTGCGGAGTTCTTATGGGATCCGGTGCATTAGTGCTGGTATTATCGCACCTGTCAAGTGTTGCGAGATCAACTGGTTTATGGCTTCGCCGAGCCGTCTCGTGCGCGCTTCGGACGACCCTAACTTTTCATCCGGGTCGAATCCCGAGGCGAGGGAGCTGCGGTTGGAAAGCTCGTCTCGAGCCCGTCGACGTCCCAACCAGGGCGAGCCCGGTTGACGTCGATTTCGACCTCAAAAACCCGTTCCGGATCCTGATTTTCCGAGCTTTTGCTGCCAGCCCGACGACCGCCAGGATCGGAGCTGCCCGGGGCAGAATCCGGCGTGGAGGATCGGAGCCACTGGGGTCGCCGGCTCGGGTCGCCGACGCGATTTAATAATCAAAAAACCGGTGCGTGTGCGACACCGGAAAGAACAAACCTGATTGACCAAAAAAGGAGGAGGTGCAACACGAGGACTTCCCAGGAGGTCACCCATCCCTGTACTACACTCGCCCAAGCACGCTTAACTGCGGAGTTTTTATGGGATCCGGTGCATTAATGCTGGTATTATCGCACCTGTCAAGTGTGGCGCGATCAACTACTTTATGGCTTCGCCGAGCCGTCTCGTGCGCGTTTCGGACGGCCCTAAATTTTCATCCGGGTCGAATCCCGAGGCGAGGGAGCTGTGGTTGGAAAGCTCGTCTCGAGCCCGTCGACGTCCCAACCGGGGCGAGCCCGGTTGACGTCGATTTCGACCTCAAAAACCCGTTCCGGATCCTGATTTTCCGAGCTTTTGCTGCCAGCCCGACGACCGCCAGGATCGGAGCTGCCCGGGGCAGAATCCGGCGTGGAGGATCGGAGCCACTGGGGTCGCCTGCTCGGGTCGCCGACGCGATTTAATAAAGAAAAAATCGGCGCGTGTGCGACACCGTAAAGAACAAACCTGATTGACCAAAAAAGGAGGAGGTGCAACGCGAGGACTTCCCAGGAGGTCACCCATCCCAGTACTACTCTCGCCCAAGCACGCTTAACTGCGGAGTTCTGATGGGATCCGGTGCATTAGTGCTGGTATGATCGCACCTGTCAAGTGTTGCGAGATCAACTGGTTTATGGCTTCGCCGAGCCGTCTCGTGCGCGCTTCGGACGGATATAACTTTTCATCCGGGTTGAATCCAGAGGCGAGGGAGCTGCCGTTGGAAAGCTCGTCTGGAGCCCGTTGACGTCGCAACCTGGGCGAGCCCGGTTGACGTCGATTTCGACCTCAAAAACCCGTTCCGGATCCTGATTTTCCGAGCTTTTGCTGCCAGCCCGACGACCGCCAGGATCAGAGCTTCCCGGGGCAGAATCCGGCGTGGAGGAGCAGACCCACTAGGGTCGCCGGCTCGGGTCGCCGACGCGATTAAATAATCAAAAAACCGGCGCGTGTGCGACACCGGAAAGAACAAACCTTATTGACCAAAAAAGGTGGAGGTGCAACACGAGGACTTCCTTGGAGGTCACCCATCCCAGTACTACTCTCGCCCAAGCACGCTTAACTGCGGAGTTCTTATGGGATCCGGTGCATTAGTGCTGGTATTATCGCACCTGTCAAGTGTTGCGAGATCAACTGGTTTATGGCTTTGCCGAGCGGTCTCATGCGCGCTTCGGACGACCCTAACTTTTCATCCGGGTCGAATCCCGAGGCGAGGGAGCTGCGGTTGGAAAGCTCGTCTCGAGCCCGTCGACGTCCCAACAAGGGCGAGCCCGGTTGACGTCGATTTCGACCTCAAAATCCCGTTCCGGATCCTGATTTTCCTAGCTTTTGCTTCTAGCCCGAAGACCGCCAGGAACTGAGCTGCCCGGGGCAGAATCTGGCGTGGAGGAGCGGACCCACTGGGGTGGCTGACTCGGGTCGCCGACGCGATTTAATAATTTAAAAACCGGCGCGTGTGCGACACCGGAAAGAACAAACCTGATTGACCAAAAAAGGAGGAGGTTGAACATGAGGACTTCCCAGGAGGTCACCCATCCCAGTACTACTCTCGCCCAAGCACGCTTAACTGCAGAGTTCTGATTGGATCCGGTGCATTAGTGCTGGTATGATCGCACCTATCAAGAGTGGCGCGATCAACTGCTTTATGGCTTCGCCGAGCCGACTCGTTCGCGCTTCGGACGGCCATAACTTTTCATCTGGGTTGAATCCCGAGGCGAGGGAGCTGCTGTTGGAAAGCTCGTCTCGAGCCCGTCGACGTCCCAACCGGGGCGAGCCCGGTTGACGTCGATTTCGACCTCAAAAACCCGTTCCGGATCCTGATTTTCCGAGCTTTTGCTGCCAGCCCGACGACCGCCAGGATCGGAGCTGCCCGGGGCAGAATCCGGCGTGGAGGATCGGAGCCACTGGGGTCGCCGGCTCGGGTCGCCGACGCGATTTAATAATCAAAAAACCGGTGCGTGTGCGACACCGGAAAGAACAAACCTGATTGACCAAAAAAGGAGGAGGTGCAACACGAGGACTTCCCAGGAGGTCACCCATCCCTGTACTACACTCGCCCAAGCACGCTTAACTGCGGAGTTTTTATGGGATCCGGTGCATTAATGCTGGTATTATCGCACCTGTCAAGTGTGGCGCGATCAACTACTTTATGGCTTCGCCGAGCCGTCTCGTGCGCGTTTCGGACGGCCCTAAATTTTCATCCGGGTCGAATCCCGAGGCGAGGGAGCTGCGGTTGGAAAGCTCGTCTCGAGCCGGTCGACGTCCCAACCCGGGCGAGCCCGGTTGACGTCGACTTCGACCTCAAAAACCCGTTCCGGATCCTGATTTTCCGAGCTTTTGCTGCCAGCCCGACGACCGCCAGGATCAGAGCTGCCCGGGGCAGAATCCGGCGTGGAGGATCGGAGCCACTGGGGTCGCCTGCTCGGGTCGCCGACGCGATTTAATAAAGAAAAAACCGGCGCGTGTGCGACACTGTAAAGAACAAACCTGATTGACCAAAAAAGGAGGAGGTGCAACACGAGGACTTCCCAGGAGGTCACCCATCCCAGTACTACTCTCGCCCAAGCACGCTTAACTGCGGAGTTCTGATGGGATCCGGTGCATTAGTGCTGGTATGATCGCACCTGTCAAGTGTTGCGAGATCAACTGGTTTATGGCTTCGCCGAGCCGTCTCGTGCGCTCTTCGGACGGCCATAACTTTTCATCCGGGTTGAATCCAGAGGCGAGGGAGCTGCCGTTGGAAAGCTCGTCTCGAGCCCGTTGACGTCGCAACCTGGGCGAGCCCGGTTGACGTCGATTTCGACCTCAAAAACCCGTTCCGGATCCTGATTTTCCGAGCTTTTGCTGCCAGCCCGACGACCGCCAGGATCGGAGCTTCCCGAGGCAGAATCCGGCGTGGAGGAGCGGACCCACTAGGGTCGCCGGCTCGGGTCGCCGACGCGATTAAATAATCAAAAAACCGGCGCGTGTGCGACACCGGAAAGAACAAACCTTATTGACCAAAAAAGGTGGAGGTGCAACACGAGGACTTCCTTGGAGGTCACCCATCCCAGTACTACTCTCGCCCAAGCACGCTTAACTGCGGAGTTCTTATGGGATCCGGTGCATTAGTGCTGGTATTATCGCACCTGTCAAGTGTTGCGAGATCAACTGGTTTATGGCTTTGCCGAGCCGTCTCATGCGCGCTTCGGACGACCCTAACTTTTCATCCGGGTCGAATCCCGAGGCGAGGGAGCTGCGGTTGGAAAGCTCGTCTCGAGCCCGTCGACGTCCCAACAAGGGCGAGCCCGGTTGACGTCGATTTCGACCTCAAAATCCCGTTCCGGATCCTGATTTTCCTAGCTTTTGCTTCTAGCCCGAAGACCGCCAGGAACTGAGCTGCCCGGGGCAGAATCTGGCGTGGAGGAGCGGACCCACTGGGGTGGCTGACTCGGGTCGCCGACGCGATTTAATAATTTAAAAACCGGCGCGTGTGCGACACCGGAAAGAACAAACCTGATTGACCAAAAAAGGAGGAGGTTGAACATGAGGACTTCCCAGGAGGTCACCCATCCCAGTACTACTCTCGCCCAAGCACGCTTAACTGCAGAGTTCTGATTGGATCCGGTGCATTAGTGCTGGTATGATCGCACCTATCAAGAGTGGCGCGATCAACTGCTTTATGGCTTCGCCGAGCCGACTCGTTCGCGCTTCGGACGGCCATAACTTTTCATCTGGGTTGAATCCCGAGGCGAGGGAGCTGCTGTTGGAAAGCTCGTCTCGAGCCCGTCGACGTCCCAACCGGGGCGAGCCCGGTTGACGTCGATTTCGACCTCAAAAACCCGTTCCGGATCCTGATTTTCCGAGCTTTTGCTGCCAGCCCGACGACCGCCAGGATCGGAGCTGCCCGGGGCAGAATCCGGCGTGGAGGATCGGAGCCACTGGGGTCGCCGGCTCGGGTCGCCGACGCGATTTAATAATCAAAAAACCGGTGCGTGTGCGACACCGGAAAGAACAAACCTGATTGACCAAAAAAGGAGGAGGTGCAACACGAGGACTTCCCAGGAGGTCACCCATCCCTGTACTACACTCGCCCAAGCACGCTTAACTGCGGAGTTTTTATGGGATCCGGTGCATTAATGCTGGTATTATCGCACCTGTCAAGTGTGGCGCGATCAACTACTTTATGGCTTCGCCGAGCCGTCTCGTGCGCGTTTCGGACGGCCCTAAATTTTCATCCGGGTCGAATCCCGAGGCGAGGGAGCTGCGGTTGGAAAGCTCGTCTCGAGCCGGTCGACGTCCCAACCCGGGCGAGCCCGGTTGACGTCGACTTCGACCTCAAAAACCCGTTCCGGATCCTGATTTTCCGAGCTTTTGCTGCCAGCCCGACGACCGCCAGGATCAGAGCTGCCCGGGGCAGAATCCGGCGTGGAGGATCGGAGCCACTGGGGTCGCCTGCTCGGGTCGCCGACGCGATTTAATAAAGAAAAAACCGGCGCGTGTGCGACACTGTAAAGAACAAACCTGATTGACCAAAAAAGGAGGAGGTGCAACACGAGGACTTCCCAGGAGGTCACCCATCCCAGTACTACTCTCGCCCAAGCACGCTTAACTGCGGAGTTCTGATGGGATCCGGTGCATTAGTGCTGGTATGATCGCACCTGTCAAGTGTTGCGAGATCAACTGGTTTATGGCTTCGCCGAGCCGTCTCGTGCGCTCTTCGGACGGCCATAACTTTTCATCCGGGTTGAATCCAGAGGCGAGGGAGCTGCCGTTGGAAAGCTCGTCTCGAGCCCGTTGACGTCGCAACCTGGGCGAGCCCGGTTGACGTCGATTTCGACCTCAAAAACCCGTTCCGGATCCTGATTTTCCGAGCTTTTGCTGCCAGCCCGACGACCGCCAGGATCGGAGCTTCCCGAGGCAGAATCCGGCGTGGAGGAGCGGACCCACTAGGGTCGCCGGCTCGGGTCGCCGACGCGATTAAATAATCAAAAAACCGGCGCGTGTGCGACACCGGAAAGAACAAACCTGATTGACCAAAAAAGGTGGAGGTGCAACACGAGGACTTCCTTGGAGGTCACCCATCCCAGTACTACTCTCGCCCAAGCACGCTTAACTGCGGAGTTCTTATGGGATCCGGTGCATTAGTGCTGGTATTATCGCACCTGTCAAGTGTTGCGAGATCAACTGGTTTATGGCTTCGCCGAGCCGTCTCGTGCGCGCTTCGGACGACCCTAACTTTTCATCCGGGTCGAATCCCGAGGCGAGGGAGCTGCCGTTGGAAAGCTCGTCTCGAGCCTGTTGACGTCGCAACCTGGGCGAGCCCGGTTGACGTCGATTTCGACCTCAAAAACCCGTTCCGGATCCTGATTTTCCTAGCTTTTGCTTCCAGCCCGACGACCGCCAGGAACTGAGCTGCGCGGTGCAGAATCTGGCGTGGAGGAGCGGACCCACTGGGGTGGCTGACTCAGGTCGCCGACGCAATTTAATAATTTAAAAACCGGCGCGTGTGCGACACCGGAAAGAACAAACCTGATTGACCAAAAAAGGAGGAGGTTGAACATGAGGACTTCCCAGGAGGTCACCCATCCCAGTACTACTGTCGCCCAAGCACGCTTAACTGCGGAGTTCTGATGGGATCCGGTGCATTAGTGCTGGTATGATCGCACCTATCAAGAGTGGCGCGATCAACTGCTTTATGGCTTCGCCGAGCCGACTCGTGCGCGCTTCGGACGGCCATAACTTTTCATCTGGGTTGAATCCCGAGGCGAGGGAGCTGCTGTTGGAAAGCTCGTCTCGAGCCCGTCGACGTCCCAACCAGGGCGAGCCCGGTTGACGTCGATTTCGACCTCAAAAACCCGTTCCGGATCCTGATTTTCCGAGCTTTTGCTGCCAGCCCGACGACCGCCAGGATCGGAGCTGCCCGGGGCAGAATCCGGCGTGGAGGATCGGAGCCACTAGGGTCGCCGGCTCGGGTCGCCGACGCGATTTAATAATCAAAAAACCGGTGCGTGTGCGACACCGGAAAGAACAAACCTGATTGACCAAAAAAGGAGGAGGTGCAACACGAGGACTTCCCAGGAGGTCACCCATCCCTGTACTACACTCGCCCAAGCACGCTTAACTGCGGAGTTTTTATGGGATCCGGTGCATTAATGCTGGTATTATCGCACCTGTCAAGTGTGGCGCGATCAACTACTTTATGGCTTCGCCGAGCCGTCTCGTGCGCGTTTCGGACGGCCCTAAATTTTCATCCGGGTCGAATCCCGAGGCGAGGGAGCTGCGGTTGGAAAGCTCGTCTCGAGCCCGTCGACGTCCCAACCGGGGCGAGCCCGGTTGACGTCGATTTCGACCTCAAAAACCCGTTCCGGATCCTGATTTTCCGAGCTTTTGCTGCCAGCCCGACGACCGCCAGGATCGGAGCTGCCCGGGGCAGAATCCGGCGTGGAGGATCGGAGGTCGGAGCTGCCCGGGGCAGAATCCGGCGTGGAGGATCGGAGCCACTGGGGTCGCCGGCTCGGGTCGCCGACGCGATTTAATAAAGAAAAAACCGGCGCTTGTGCGACACCGTAAAGAACAAACCTGATTGACCAAAAAAGGAGGAGGTGCAACACGAGGACTTCCCAGGAGGTCACCCATCCTAGTACTACTCTCGCCCAAGCACGCTTAACTGCGGAGTTCTGATGGGATCCGGTGCATTAGTGCTGGTATGATCGCACCTGTCAAGTGTGGCGCGATCAACTGCTTTATGGCTTCGCCGAGCCGTCTCGTGCGCGCTTCGGACGGCCATAACTTTTCATCCGGGTTGAATCCCGAGGCGAGGGAGCTGCTTTTGGAAGGCTCGTCTCGAGCCCGTCGACGTCCCAACCAGGGCAAGCCCGGTTGACGTCGATTTCAACCTCAAAAACCCGTTCCGGATCCCGATTTTTCGAGCTTTTGCTGCCAGCCCGACGACTGCCAGGATCAGAGCTTCCCGGGGCAGAATCCGGCGTGGAGGAGCGGACCCACTGGGGTAGCCGGCTCGGGTCGCCGACGCAATTTCATAATAAAAAAACCGGCGCGTGTGCGACACCAGAAAGAACAAACCTGATTGACCAAAAAAGAAGGAGGTGCAACACGAGGACTTCCTAGGAGGTCACCCATCCCAGTACTACTCTCTCCCAAGCACGCTTAACTGCGGCGTTCTGATGGGATCCGGTGCATTAGTGCTGGTATGATCGCACCTGTCAAGTGTTGCGAGATCAACTGGTTTATGGCTTCGCCGAGCCGTCTCGTGCGCGCTTCGGACGGCCATAACTTTTCATCCGGGTTGAATCCAGAGACGAGGGAGCTGCCGTTGGAAAGCTCGTCTCGAGCCCGTTGACGTCGCAACCTGGGCGAGCCCGGTTGACGTCGATTTCGACCTCAAAAACCCGTTCCGGATCCTGATTTTCCGAGCTTTTGCTTCCAGCCCGACGACCGCCAGGATCGGAGCTGCCCGGGGCAGAATCCGGCGTGGAGGAGCGGACTCACTGGGGTCGCCGGCTCGGGTCGCCGACGCAATTTAATAATTTAAAAACCGGCGCGTGTGCGACACCGGAAAGAACAAACCTGATTGACCAAAAAAGGAGGTGGTTGAACATGAGGACTTCCCAGGAGGTCACCCATCCCAGTACTACTGTCGCCCAAGCACGCTTAACTGCGGAGTTCTGATGGGATCCGGTGCATTAGTGCTGGTATGATCGCACCTATCAAGAGTGGCGCGATCAACTGCTTTATGGCTTCGCCGAGCCGACTCGTGCGCGCTTCGGACGGCCATAACTTTTCATCTGGGTTGAATCCCGAGGCGAGGGAGCTGCTGTTGGAAAGCTCGTCTCGAGCCCGTCGACGTCCCAACCAGGGCGAGCCCGGTTGACGTCGATTTCGACCTCAAAAACCCGTTCCGGATCCTGATTTTCCGAGCTTTTGCTGCCAGCCCGACGACCGCCAGGAACTGAGCTGCGCGGGGCAGAATCTGGCGTGGAGGAGCGGACCCACTGGGGTGGCCGACTCGGGTCGCTGACGCGATTTAATAATTTAAAAACTGGCGCGTGTGCGACACCGGAAAGAACAAACCTTATTGACCAAAAAAGGAGGAGGTTGAACATGAGGACTTCCCAGGAGGTCACCCATCCCAGTACTACTCTCGCCCAAGCACGCTTAACTGCGGAGTTCTGATGGGATGCGGTGCATTAGTGCTGGTATGATCGCACCTGTCAAGTGTGGCGCTATCAACTGCTTTATGGCTTCGCCGAGCCGTCTCGTGCGCGCTTCGGACGGCCATAACTTTTCATCCCGGTTGAATCCCGAGGCGAGGGAGCTGCTGTTGGAAAGCTCGTCTCGAGCCCGTCGACGTCCCAACCAGGGCAAGCCCGGTTGACGTCGATTTCAACCTCAAAAACCTGTTCCGGATCCTGATTTTCTGATCTTTTGCTGCCAGCTCGACGACCGCAAGGATCGGAGCTGCCCGGGGCAGAATCTGGCGTGGAGGAGCGGACTCACTGGGGTCGCCGGCTCGGGTCGCCGACGCAATTTAATAATCAAAAAACCGGCGCGTGTGCGACACCGGAAAGAATAAACCTGATTGACCAAAAAAGGAGGAGGTTGAACACGACGACTTCCCAGGAGGTCTCCCATCCCAGTACTACTCTCGCCAAAGCACGCTTAACTGCGGAGTTCTGATGGGATCCGGTGCATTAGTGCTGGTATGATCGCACCTGTCATGTGTGGCGAGATCAACTGGTTTATGGCTTCGCCAAGACGTCTCGCGCGCACTTCGGACGACCATAACTTTTCATCCGGGTTGAATCCAGAGGCGAGAGAGCTGCCGTTGGAAAGCTCGTCTCGAGCCTGTCGACGTCCCAACCTGGGCAAGCCCGGTTGACGTCGATTTCAACCTCAAAAACCCGTTCCGGATCCCGATTTTTCGAGCTTTTGCTGCCAGCCCGACGACTGCCAGGATCAGAGCTTCCCGGGGCAGAATCCGGCGTGGAGGAGCGGACCCACTGGGGTAGCCGGCTCGGGTCGCCGACGCAATTTAATAATCAAAAAACCGGCGCGTGTGGGACACCGGAAAGAACAATCCTGATTGACCAAAAAAGAAGGAGGTGCAACACGAGGACTTCCTAGGAGGTCACCCATCCCAGTACTACTCTCGCCCAAGCACGCTTAACTGCGGAGTTCTGATGGGATCCGGTGAATTAGTGCTGGTATTATCGCACCTGTCAAGTGTGGCGCGATCAACTGCTTTATGGCTTCGCCGAGCATTCTCGTGCGCGCTTCGGACGGCCATAACTTTTCATCCGGGTTCAATCCCGAGGCGAGGGAGCTGCGGTTGGAAAGCTCGTCTCGAGCCCGTCGACGTCCCAACCAGGGCGAGCCCGGTTGACGTCGATTTCGACCTCAAAAACCCGTTCCGGATCCTGATTGTCCGAGCTTTTGCTGCCAGCCCGACGATCACCAGGATCGGAGCTGCCCGGGGAAGAATCCGGCGTGGAGGAGCGGACCCACAGGGGTCGCCGACTCGGGTCGCCGACGCGATTTAATAATCAAAAAACCGGCACGTGTACGACACCGGAAAGAACAAACCTGATTGACCAAAAAAGGAGGAGGTTGAACACGAGGACTTCCCAGGAGGTCACCCATCCCAGTACTACTCTCGCCCTGGCACGCTTAATTGCGGAGTTCTGATGGGATCCGGTGCATTAGTGCTGGTATGATCGCACCTGTCAAGTGTGGCGCGATCAACTGCTTTATGGCTTCGCCGAGCCGTCTCATGCGCGCTTCGGACAGCCATAACTTTTCATCCGGGTTGAATCCCAACGCGAGGGAGCTGCTGTTGGAAAGCTCGTCTCGAGCCCGTCGACGTCCCAAGCAGGGCGAGCCCGGTTGACGTCGATTTCGACCTCAAAAACCCGTTCCGGATCCTGATTTTCCGAGCTTTTGCTGCCAACCCGACGACCGCCAGGGTCGGAGCTGCCCGGGGCAGAATCCGGCGTGGAGGAGCGGACCCACTGGGGTCGCCGACTCGGGTCGCCGACGCGATTTAATAATCAAAAAACCGGCGCGTGTGCGACACCGGAAAGAACAAACCTGATTGACCAAAAAAGGAGGAGGTTGAACACGAGGACTTCCCAGGAGGTCACCCATCCCAGTACTACTCTCGCCAAAGCACGCTTGACTTCGGAGTTCTGATGGGATCCGGTGCATTAGTGCTGGTATGATCGCACCTGTCAAGTGTGGCGCGATCAACTGTTTTATGGTTTCGCAAAGCCGTCTCATGCGCGCTTCGGACAACCATAACTTTTCATCCGGGTTGAATCCAGAGGCGAGGGAGCTGCAGTTGGAAAGCTCGTCTCGACCCTGTCGACGTCCCAACCCGGGCAAGCCCGGTTGACGTCGATTTCGACCTCAAAAACCCGTTCCGGATCCTGATTTTCCGAGCTTTTGCTTCCAGCTCGACGACCGCCACGATCGGAGCTGCCCGGGGCAGAATCCGGCGTGGAGGAGCGGACCCACTGGGGTCTCCGGCTCGGGTCGCCGACGCGATTTAATAATCAAAAAACCGGCGCGTGTGCGACACTGGAAAGAACAAACCTGATTGACGAAAAAAGGAGGAGGTTGAACACGAGGACTTCCCAGGAGGTCACCCATCCTAGTACTACTCTCGCCCAAGCACGCTTAACTACGGAGTTCTGATGGGATCCGGTGCATTAGTGCTGGTATGATCGCACCTGTTAAGTGTGGCGAGATCAACTGGTTTATGGCTTCGCCGAGCCGCCTCGTGCGCGCTTCGGACAACCATAACTTTTCATCCGGGTTGAATGCAGAGGCGAGGGAGCTGCCGTTGGAAAGCTCGTCTCGAGCCCGTCGACGTCCCAACCAGGGCGAGCCCGGTTGACGTCGATTTCAACCTTAAAAACCCGTTCCGGATCCCGATTGTTCGAGCTTTTGTTGCCAGCCCGACGACCGCCAGGATCAGAGCTTCCCGGGGCAGAATCCGGCGTGGAGGAGCGGACCCACTGGGGTCGCCGGCTCGGGTCGCCGACGCGATTTAATAATCAAAAAACCGGCGCGTGTGCGACACCGGAAAGAACAAACCTTATTGACCAAAAAAGGAGGAGGTTGAACACGAGGACTTCCCAGGAGGTCACCCATCCCAGTACTACTCTCGCCCAAGCACGCTTAACTGCGGAGTTCTGATGGGATCCGGTGCATTAGTGCTGGTATGATAGCACCTGTCAAGTGTGGCGCGATCAACTGCTTTATGGCTTTGCCGAGCCATCTCGTGCGCGCTTCGGACGGCCATAACTTTTCATCCGGGTTGAATCCCGAGGCGAGGGAGCTGTTGTTGGAAAGCTCGTCTCGAGCCCGTCGACGTCCCAACCAGGGCAAGCCCGGTTGACGTCGATTTCAACCTCAAAAACCCGTTCCGGATCCTGATTTTCTTAGCTTTTGCTGCCAGCTCGACGACCGCCTGGATCGGAGCTGCCTGGGGCAGAATCCGACGTGGAGGAGCGGACCCACTGACGTCGATTTCAACCTCAAAAACCCGTTCCGGATCCTGATTTTCTTAGCTTTTGCTGCCAGCTCGACGACCGCCTGGATCGGAGCTGCCTGGGGCAGAATCCGACGTGGAGGAGCGGACCCACTGGGGTCGCCGGCTCGGGTCGCCGACGCGATTTAATAATCACAAAACCGACGCGTGTGCGACACCGGAAAGAACAAACCTGATTGACCAAAAAAGGAGGAGGTTGAACACGAGGACTTCCCAGGAGGTCACCCATCCCAGTACTACTCTCACCAAAGCACGCTTAACTTCGGAGTTCTGATGGGATCCGGTGCATTAGTGCTGGTATGATCGCACCTGTCAAGTGTGGCGCGATCAACTTCTTTATGGCTTCGCAAAGCCGTCTCGTGCGCGCTTCGGACAACCATAACTTTTCATCCAGGTTGAATCCAGAGGCGAGGGAGCTGCAGTTGGAAAGCTCATCTCGAGCCTGTCGACGTCCCAACCCGGGCAAGCCCGGTTGACGTCGATTTCGACCTCAAAATCGCGTTCCGGATCCTGATTTTCTGAGCTTTTGCTGCCAGCTCGACGACCGCCACGATCGGAGCTGCCCGGGGCAGAATCCGACGTGGAGGAGCGGACCCACTGGGGTCGCCGGCTCGGGTCGCCGACGCGATTTAATAATCAAAAAACCGGCGCGTGTGCGACACCGGAAAGAACAAACCTGATTGACCAAAAAAGGAGGAGGTTGAACACGAGGACTTCCCAGGAGGTCACCCATCCCAGTACTACTCTCGCCCAAGCACGCTTAACTGCGGAGTTCTGATGGGATCCGGTGCATTAGTGCTGGTATGATAGCACCTGTCAAGTGTGGCGCGATCAACTGCTTTATGGCTTTGCCGAGCCATCTCGTGCGCGCTTCGGACGGCCATAACTTTTCATCCGGGTTGAATCCCGAGGCGAGGGAGTTGCTGTTGGAAAGCTCGTCTCGAGCCCGTCGACGTCCCAACCAGGGGAAGCACGGTTGACGTCGATTTCAACCTCAAAAACCCGTTCCGGATCCTGATTTTCTTAGCTTTTGCTGCCAGCTCGACGACCGCCTGGATCGGAGCTGCCCGGGGCAGAATCCGACGTGGAGGAGCGGACCCACTGGGGTCGCCGGCTCGGGTCGCCGACGCAATTTAATAATAAAAAAACCGGCGCGTGTGCGACACCGGAAAGAACAAACCTGATTGACCAAAAAAGGAGGAGGTTGAACACGAGGACTTCCCAGGAGGTCACCCATCCCAGTACTACTCTCGCCCAAGCACGCTTAACTGCGGAGTTCTGATGGGATCCGGTGCATTAGTGCTGGTATGATCGCACCTGTCAAGGGTGGCGAGATCAACTGGTTTATGGCTTCGCCGAGCCGTCTCGTGCGCGCTTCGGACAGCCATAACTTTTCATCCGGGTTGAATCCAGAGGCGAGGGAGCTGCCATTGTAAAGCTCGTCTCGAGCCCGTCGACGTCCCAACCCGGGCGAGCCCGGTTGACGTCGATTTCGACCTCAAAAACCCATTCCGGATCCTGATTTTCCGAGCTTTTGCTGCCAACCCGACGACCGCCAGGATCGGAGTTGCCCGGGACAGAATCCGGCGTGGAGAAGCGGACCCACTGGGGTCGCCGACGCGATTTAATAATCAAAAAACCGGCGCGTGTGCGACACCGGAAAGAACAAACCTGATTGACCAGAAAAGTATGATGTGGAACACGAGGACTTCCCAAGAGGTCACCCATCCCAGTTCTACTCTCGCCAGAGCACGCTTAACTGCGAAGTTCTGATGGGATGTGGTGCATTAGTGCTGGTATGATCGCACCTGTCAAGTGTGGCGCGATCAACTGCTTTGGGGCTTCGCCGAGCCGTCTCGTGCGCGCTTCGGACGGCCATAACTTTTCATCCGGGTTGAATCCCGAGGCGAGGGAGCTGCAGTTGGAAAGCTCGTCTCGAGCCCGTCGACGTCCCAACCAGGGCGAGCCCGGTTGAAGTCAATTTCGACCTCAAAAACCCGTTCCGGATCTTGATTTTCCGAGCTTTTGCTGCCAGCCCGACGACCGCCAGGATCGGAGCCGCCCGGGGTAGAATCCGGCGTGGAGGAGCGGACCCACTGGGGTCGCCGGCTCGGGTCGCCGACACGATTTAATAATCAAAAAACCGGCGCATGTGCGACACTGGAAAGAACAAACCTGATTGACCAAAAAAGGAGGAGGTTGAACACGAGGACTTCCCAGGAGGCACCCATCCCAGTACTACTCTCGCCCAAGCACGCTTAACTGCGGAGTTCTGATGGGATCCGGTGCATTAGTGCTGGTATGATCGCACCTGTCAAGGGTGGCGAGATCAACTGGTTTATGGCTTCGCCGAGCCGTCTCGTGCGCGCTTGGGACAGCCATAATTTTCATCCGGGTTGAATCCAGAGGCGAGGGAGCTGCCATTGTAAAGCTCGTCTCGAGCCCGTCGACGTCCCAACCTGGGCGAGCCCGGTTGAAGTCGATTTCGACCTCAAAAACCCGTTCCGGATCTTGATTTTCCGAGCTTTTGCTGCCAGCCCGACGACCGCCAGGATCGGAGCCGCCCGGGGTAGAATCCGGCGTGGAGGAGCGGACCCACTGGGGTCACCGACGCGATTTAATAATCAAAAAACCGGTGCGTGTGCGACACCGGAAAGAACAAACCTGATTGACCAAAAAAGGAGGAGGTGCAACATGGGGACTTCCCAGGAGGTCACCCATCCCAGTACTACTCTCGCCCAAGCACGCTTAACTGCGGAGTTCTGATGGGATCCGGTGCATTAGTGCTGGTATGATCGCACCTGTCAAGTGTGGCGCGATCAACTGCTTTATGGCTTCGCCGAGCCGTGTCGTGCGCGCTTCGGACGACCATAACTTTTCATCCGGGTTGAATCTCAAGGCGAGGGAGCTGCCGTTGGAAAGCTCGTCTCGAGCCCGTCGACGTCCCAACTAGGGCGAGCCCGGTTGACGTCGATTTCGACCTCAAAAACCCGTTCCGGATCTTGATTTTCCGAGCTTTTGCTGCCAGCCCGACGACCGACAGGATCGGAGCCGCCCGGGGTAGAATCCGGGGTGGAGGAGCGGACCCACTGGGGTCGCCGACGCTATTTAATAATCAAAAAACCGGCGCGTGTGCGACACCGGAAAGAGCAAACCTGATTGACCAAAAAAGGAGGAGGTGCAACACGGGGACTTTCCAGGAGGTCACCCATCCCAGTACTACTCTCGCCCAAGCACGCTTAACTGCGGAGTTCTGATGGGATCCGGTGCATTAGTGCTGGTATGATCGCACCTGTCAAGTGTGGCGCGATCAACTACTTTGTGGCTTCGCCGAGCCGTCTCGTGCGCGCTACGGACGACTATAACTTTTTATCCGGGTTGAATCCCAAGGCGAGGGAGCTGCCGTTGGAAAGCTCGTCTCGAGCCCGTCGACGTCCCAACCAGGGCGAGCCCGGTTGACGTCGATTTCGACCTCAAAAACCCGTTCCGGATCCTGTTTTTCCGAGCTTTTGCAGCCAACCTGACAACCGCCAGGATCGGAGCTGCTCAGGGCAGAATCCGGCGTGGAGGAGCGGACCCACTGGGGTCGCCGACTCGGGTCGCCGACGCGATTTAATAATCAAAAAACCGGCGCGTGTGACACCGGAAAGAACATACCTTATTGACCCAAGAAGGAGGAGGTTGAACACGAGGACTTCACAGGAGGTCACCTATGCCAGTACTACTCTCGCCCAAGCACGCTTAACTGCGGCGTTCTGATGGGATCCGGTGCATTAGTGCTGGTATGATCGCACCTGTCAAGTGTGGCGCGATCAACTGCTTTATGGCTTCGCCGAGCCGTCTCGTGCGCGCTTCGGACGACCATAACTTTTCATCCGGGTTGAATCTCAAGGCGAGGGAGCTGCCGTTGGAAAGCTCGTCTCGAGCCCGGTTGACGTCGATTTCGACCTCAAAAACCCGTTCCGGATCCTGATTTTCCGAGCTTTTGCTGCCAGCCCGACAACCGCAAGGATCGGAGCTGCCCGGGGCAGAATCCGGCGTGGAGGAGCGGACCCACTAGGGTCGCCGACTCGGATCGCCGACGCGATTTAATAATCAAAAAACCGTCGCATGTGGGACACCGGAAAGAACAAACCTGATTGACCAAAAAAGGAGGAGGTGCAACACGAGGACTTCCCAGGAGGTCACCCATCCCAGTACTACTCTCGCCCAAGCACGCTTAACTGCAGAGTTCTGATGGGATCCGGTGCATTAGTGCTGGTATGATCGCACCTGTCAAGTGTGGCGCGATCAACTGCTTTATGGCTTCGCCGAGCCGTCTCGTGCGCGCTTCGGACGACCATAACTTTTCATCCGGGTTGAATCTCAAGGCGAGGGAGCTGCCATTGGAAAGCTCGTCTCGAGCCCGTCGACGTCCCAACTAGGGCGAGCCCGGTTGACGTCTATTTCGACCTCAAAAACCCGTTCCGGATCTTGATTTTCCGAGCTTTTGCTGCCAGCCCGACGACCACCAGGATCGGAGCTGCCCGGGGTAGAATCCGGCGTGGAGGAGCGGACCCACTGGGGTCGCCGACGCGATTTAATAATCAAAAAACCGGCGCGTGTGCGACACCGGAAAGAACAAACCTTATTGACCAAAAAAGGAGGAGGTGCAACACGAGGACTTCCCAGGAGGTCACCCATCCCAGTACTACTCTCGCCCAAGCACGCTTAACTGCGGAGTTTTGATGGGATCCGGTGCATTAGTGCTGGTATGATCGCACCTGTCAAGTGTGGCGCGATCAACTGCTTTATGGCTTTGCCTAGCCGTCTCGTTCGCGCTTCGGACGACCATAACTTTTTATCCGGGTTGAATCCCAAGGCGAGGGAGCTGCCGTTGGAAAGCTCGTCTCGAGCCCGTCCACGTCCCAACTAGGGCGAGCCCGGTTGACGTCTATTTCGACCTCAAAAACCCGTTCTGGATCTTGATTTTCCGAGCTTTTGCTGCCAGCCCGACGACCGCCAGGATCGGAGCTGCCCGGGGTAGAATCCGGCGTGGAGGAGCGGACCCACTGCGGTCGCCGACGCGATTTAATAATCAAAAAACCGGCGCGTGTGCGACACCGGAAAGAACAAACCTTATTGACCAAAAAAGGAGGAGGTGCAACACGAGGACTTCCCAGGAGGTCACCCATCCTAATACTACTCTCGCCCAAGCACGCTTAACTGGGGAGTTCTGATGGGATCCGGTGCATTAGTGCTGGTATGATCGCACCTGTCAAGTGTGGCGCGATCAACTGCTATACGGCTTCGACGAGCCGTCTCGTGCCCGCTTCGGACGGCCATAACTTTTCATCCGGGTTGAATCCCAAGGCGAGGGAGCTGCCGTTGGAAAGCTCGTCTCGAGCCCGTCGACGTCCCAACCGGGGCGAGCCCGGTTGACGTCGATTTCGACCTCAAAAACCCGTTCCGGATCCTGATTTTCCGAGCTTTTGCAGCCAGCCCGACAACCGCCAGGATCGGAGCTGCCCGGGGAAGAATCCGGCGTGGAGGAGCGGACCTACTGGGGTCGCCGACTCGGGTCGCCGACGTGATTTAATAATCAAAAAACCGGCGCGTGTGCGACACCGGAAAGAACAAACCTTATTGACCAAAAAAGGAGGAGGTGCAACACGAGGACTTCCCAGGAGGTCACCCATCCTAATACTACTCTCGCCCAAGCACGCTTAACTGGGGAGTTCTGATGGGATCCGGTGCACTAGTGCTGGTATGATCGCACCTGTCAAGTGTGGCGCGATCAACTGCTATACGGCTTCGACGAGCCGTCTCGTGCCCGCTTCGGACGGCCATAACTTTTCATCCGGGTTGAATCCCAAGGCGAGGGAGCTGCCGTTGGAAAGCTCGTCTCGAGCCCGACGACGTCCCAACCAGGGCGAGCCCGGTTGACGTCGATTTCGACATCAAAAACCCGTTCCGGATCCTGATTTTCCGAGCTTTTGCAGCCAGCCCGACAACCGCCAGGATCGGAGCTGCCCCGGGCAGAATCTGGCGTGGAGGAGCGGACCCACTGGGATCGCCGACTCGGGTCGCCGACGCGATTTAATAATAAAAAAACCAGCGCGTGTGCGACACTGGAAAGAACAAACCTGATTGACCTAAAAAGGAGGAGGTTGAACACGATGACTTCCCAGGAGGTCACCCATCCCTGTACTACTCTCGCCCAAGCACGCTTAACTGCGGAGTTCTGATGGGATCCGGTGCATTAGTGCTGGTATGATCGCACCTGTCAAGTGTGGCGCGATCAACTGCTTTATGGCTTTGCCGAGCTGTCTCGTTCGCGCTTCGGACGACCATAACTTTTTATCCGGGTTGAATCCCAAGGCGAGGGAGCTGCCGTTGGAAAGCTCGTCTCGAGCCCGTCGACGTCCCAACTAGGGCGAGCCCGGTTGACGTCTATTTCGACCTCAAAAACCCGTTCCGGATCTTGATTTTCCGAGCTTTTGCTGCCAGCCCGACGACCGCCAGGATCGGAGCTGCCCGGGGTAGAATCCGGCGTGGAGGAGCGGACCCACTGGGGTCGCCGACGCGATTTAATAATCAAAAAACCGGCGCGTGTGCGACACCGGAAAGAACAAACCTTATTGACCAAAAAAGGAGGAGGTGCAACACGAGGACTTCCCAGGAGGTCACCCATCCCAGTACTACTCTCGCCCAAGCACGCTTAACTGCGGAGTTTTGATGGGATCCGGTGCATTAGTGCTGGTATGATCGCACCTGTCAAGTGTGGCGCGATCAACTGCTTTATGGCTTTGCCGAGCCGTCTCGTTCGCGCTTCGGACGACCATAACTTTTTATCCGGGTTGAATCCCAAGGCGAGGGAGCTGCCGTTGGAAAGCTCGTCTCGAGCCCGTCGACGTCCCAACTAGGGCGAGCCCGGTTGACGTCTATTTCGACCTCAAAAACCCGTTCCGGATCTTGATTTTCCAAGCTTTTGCTGCCAGCCCAACGACCGCCAGGATCGGAGCTGCCCGGGGTAGAATCCGGCGTGGAGGAGCGGACCCACTGGGGTCGCCGACGCGATTTAATAATCAAAAAACCGGCGCGTGTGCGACACCGGAAAGAACAAACCTTATTGACCAAAAAAGGAGGAGGTGCAACACGAGGACTTCCCAGGAGGTCACCCATCCCAGTACTACTCTCGCCCAAGCACGCTTCACTGCGGAGTTTTGATGGGATCCGGTGCATTAGTGCTGGTATGATCGCACCTGTCAAGTGTGGCGCGATCAACTGCTTTATGGCTTTGCCGAGCCGTCTCGTTCGCGCTTCGGACGACCATAACTTTTTATCCGGGTTGAATCCCAAGGCGAGGGAGCTGCCGTTGGAAAGCTCGTCTCGAGCCCGTCGACGTCCCAACCAGGGCGAGCCCGGTTGACGTCGATTTCGACCTCAAAAACCCGTTCCGGATCCTGATTTTCCGAGCTTTTGCAGCCAGCCCGAAAACCGCCTGGATCGGAGCTGCCCGGGGCAGAATCTGGCGTGGAGGAGCGGACCCACTGGGGTCGCCGACTCGGGTCGCCGACGCGATTTAATAATAAAAAAACCAGCGCGTGTGCGACACTGGAAAGAACAAACCTGATTGACCTAAAAAGGAGGAGGTTGAACACGATGACTTCCCAGGAGGTCACCTATCCCAGTACTACTCTCCCCCAAGCACGCTTAATTGCGGAGTTCTGATGGGATCCAGTGCAATAGTGCTGGCATGATCGCACCTGTCAAGTGTGGCGCGATCAACTGCTTTAGGGCTTCGCCGAGCCGTCTCGTGCGCGCTTCGGACGGCCAGAACTTTTCATCCGGGTTGAATCGAGACGCGAGGGAGCTTCCGTTGGAAAGCTCGTCTCGAGCCCGTCGACGTCCCAACCAGTGCGAGCCCGGTTGACGTCGATTTCGACCTCAAAAACCCGTTCCGGATCCTGATTTTCCGAGCTTTTGCAGCCAGCCCGACAACCGCCCGGATCGGAGCTGCCCGGGGAAGAATCTGGCGTGGAGGAGCGGACCTACTGGGGTCGCCGACTCGGGTCGCCGACGTGATTTAATAATCAAAAAACCGGCGCGTGTGCGACACCGGAAAGAACAAACCTTATTGACCAAAAAAGGAGGAGGTGCAACACGAGGACTTCCCAGGAGGTCACCCATCCCAATACTACTCTCGCCCAAGCACGCTTAACTGGGGAGTTCTGATGGGATCCGGTGCATTAGTGCTGGTATGATCGCACCTGTCAAGTGTGGCGCGATCAACTGCTATACGGCTTCGCCGAGCCGTCTCGTGCGCGCTTCGGACGACCATAACTTTTCATCCGGGTTGAATCCCAAGGCGAGGGAGCTGCCGTTGGAAAGCTCGTCTCGAGCCCGACGACGTCCTAACTAGGGCGAGCCCGGTTGACGACGATTTCGACCTCAAAAACCCGTTCCGGATCCTGATTTTCCGAGCTTTTGCAGCCAGCCCGACAACCGCCAGGATCAGAGCTGCCCGGGGAAGAATCCGGCGTGGAGGAGCGGACCCACTGGGGTCGCCGACTCGGGTCGCCGACGCGATTTAATAATCAAAAAATCGGCGCGTGTGCGACACCGGAAAGAACAAACCTTATTGACCAAAAAAGGAGGAGGTGCAACACGAGGACTTCCCAGGAGGTCACCCATCCCAATACTACTCTCGCCCAAGCACGCTTAACGGCGGAGTTCTGATGGGATCCGGTGCATTAGTGCTGGTATGATCGCACCTGTCAAGTGTGGCACGATCAACTGCTTGATGGCTTCGCCGAGCCGTCTCGTGCGCGCTTCGGACGACCATAACTTTTCATCCGGGTTGAATCCCAAGGCGAGGGAGCTGCCGTTGGAAAGTTCGTCTTGAGCCCGACGACGTCCCAACCAGGGCGAGCCCGGTTGACGTCGATTTCGACATCAAAAACCCGTTCCGGATCCTGATTTTCCGAGCTTTTGCAGCCAGCCCGACAACCGCCAGGTTCGGAGCTGCCCGGGGAAGAATCCGGCTTGGAGGAGCGGACCCACTGGGGTTGCCGACTCGGGTCGCCGACGCGATTTAATAATCAAAAAACCGGCGCGTGTGCGACACCGGAAAGAACAAACCTGATTGACCAAAAAAGGAGGAGGTTGAACACGAGGACTTCCCAGGAGGTCACCCATCCCAGTACTACTCTCGGCCAAGCACGCTTAACTGCGGAGATCTGATGGGATCTGGTGCATTAGTGCTGGTATGATCGCACCAGTCAAGTGTGGCACGATAAACAGCTTTATGGCTTCGCCGAGCCGTCTCGTGCGCAATTCGGACGGCCATAACTTTTCACCCGGGTTGAATCCAGAGGCGAGGGAGCTGCCGTTGGAAAGCTCGTCTCGAGCCTGTCGACGTCCCAACCAGGGCGAGCCCGGTTGACGTCGATTTCGACCTCAAAAACCCGTTCCGGATCCTGATTTTCCGAGCTTTTGCTGCCAGCCCGACAACCGCCAGGATCGGAGCTGCCCGGGGCAGAATCCGGCGTGGAGGAGCGGATCCACTAGGGTCGCCGACTCGGGTCGCCGACGCGATTTAATAATCAAAAAACCGTCGCATGTGCGACACCGGAAAGAACAAACCTGATTGACCAAAAAAGGAGGAGGTTGAACACGAGGACTTCCCAGGAGGTGACCCATCCCAGTACTACTCTCGCCCAAGCACGCTTAACTGCGGAGATCTGATGGGATCTGGTGCATTAGTGCTTGTATGATCGCACCTGTCAAGTGTGGCACGATCAACAGCTTTATGGCTTCGCCGAGCCGTCTCGTGCGCGCTTCGGACGGCCATAACTTTTCATCCGGGTTGAATCCAGAGGCGAGGGAGCTGCCGTTGGAAAGCTCGTCTTGAGCCTGTCGACGTCCCAACTAGGGCGAGCCCGGTTGACGTCGATTTCGACCTCAAAAACCCGTTTCTCATCCTGATTTTCCGAGCCTTTGCTGCCAACCCGACAACCGCCAGGATCGGAGCTGCCCGGGGCAGAATCCGGCGTGGAGGAGCGGACCCACTAGGGTCGCCGACTCGGGTCGCCGACGCGATTTAATAATCAAAAAACCGTCGCATGTGCGACACCGGAAAGAACAAACCTGATTGACCAAAAAAGGAGGAGGTGCAACACGAGGACTTCCCAGGAGGTCACCCAACCCAGTACTACTCTCGCCCAAGCACGCTTAACTGTGGAGTTCTGATGGGATCCGGTGCATTAGTGCTGGTATGATCGCAGCTGTCAAGTGTGGCGCGATCAACTGCTTTATGGCTTCGCCGAGCCGTCTCGTGCGCGCTTCGGACGGCCATAACTTTTCATCCAGGTTGAATCCAGAGGCGAGGGAGCTGTCGTTGGAAAGCTCGTCTCGAGCCCGTCGACGTCCCAACCCGGGCGAGCCCGGTTGACGTCGATTTCGACCTCAAAAACCCGTTCCGGAACCTGATTGTCAGAGCTTTTGCTGCCAGCCCGACGACCGCCAGGATCGGAGCTGCCCGGGGCAGAATCTGGCGTGGAGGAGCGGACCCACTGGGGTCGCCGACGCGATTTAATAATAAAAAAACCGGCGCGTGCGCGACACTGGAAAGAACAAACCTGATTGACCAAAAAAGGAGGAGGTGCAACACTAGGACTTCCCAGGAGGTCACCCGTCCCAGTACTACTCTCGCCCAAGCACGCTTAACTGCGGAGTTCTGGTGGGATCCGGTGCATTAGTGCTGGTATGATCGCACCTGTCAAGTGTGGCGCGATCAACTGCTTTATGGCTTTGCCGAGCCGACTTGTGCGCGCTTCGGACGGCCATAACTTTTCATCCGGGTTAAATCCCAAGGCGAGGGAGCTGCCGTTGGAAAGCTCGCCTCGAGCCCGTCGACGTCCCAACCAGGGCGAGCCCGGTTGACGTCGATTTCGACCTCAAAAACCCGTTCCGGATCCTGATTTTCCGAGCTTTTGCAGCCAGCCCGACGACCGCAAGAATCGGAGCTGCCCGGGGCAGAATCCGGCGTGGAGGAGCGGACCCACTGGGGTCGCCGACTCGGGTCGCCGACGCGATTTAATAATCAAAAAACCGGCGCGTGTGCGACACCGGAAAGAACAAACCTTATTGACCAAAAAAGAAGGAGGTGCAACACGAGGACTTCCCAGGAGGTCACCCATCCCAGTACTACTCTCGCCCAAGCACGCTTAACTGGGGAGTTCTGATGGGATGCGGTGCATTAGTGCTGGTATGATCGCACCTGTCAAGTGTGGCGCGATCAACTGCTTTATGGCTTCGCCGAGCCGTCTCGTGCGCGCTTCGGACGACCATAACTTTTCATCCGGGTTGAATCCCAAGGCGAGGGAGCTGCCGTTGGAACGCTCGTCTTGAGCCCGTCGACGTCCCAAGCAGGGCGAGCCCGGTTGACGTCGATTTCGACCTCAAAAACCCGTTCCGGATCCTGATTTTCCGAGCTTTTGCTGCCAGCCCGACGACCGCCAGGATCGGAGCTGCCCGGGGCAGAATCCGGTGTGGACGAGCGGACCCACTGGGGTCGCCGACTCGGGTAGCCGACGCGATTTAATAATCAAAAAACCGGCGCGTGTGCGACACCGGAAAGAACAAACCTGATTGACCAAAAAAGGAGGAGGTGCAACACGAGGACTTCCCAGGAGGTCACCCAACCCAGTCCTACTCTCGCAGAAGCACGCTTAACCGCGGAGTTCTGATGGGATCCGGTGCATTAGTGCTGGTATGATCGCACCTGTCAAGTGTGGCGCGATCAACTGCTTTATGGCTTCGCCGACCCGTCTCGTGCGCGCTTCGGACGACCATAACTTTTGATCCGGGTTGAATCCCAAGGCGAGGGAGCTGCCGTTGGAAAGCTCGTCTCGAGCCCGTTGACGTCCCAACCAGGGCGAGCCCGGTTGACGTCGATTTCGACCTCAAAAAGCTGTTCCGGATCCTGATTTTCCGAGCTTTTGCTGCCAGCCCGACGACCGCCAGGATCGGAGCTGCCCGGGGCAGAATCCGGCGTGGAGGAGCGAACCCACTTGGGATGCCGACTCGGGTCGCCGACGCGATTTAATAATCAAAAAACCGGCGCGTGTGCGACACCGGAAAGAACAAACCTGATTGACCAAAAAAGGAGGAGGTTGAACACGAGGACTTCCAGGGAGGTCACCCATCCCAGTACTACTCTCGCCCAAGCACGCTTAACTGCAGAGATCTGATGGGATCCGGTGCATTAGTGTTGGTATGATCGCACCTGTCAAGTGTGGCGCGATCAACTGCTTTGTGGCTTCGCCGAGCCGTCTCGTGCGCTATTCGGACGGCCATAACTTTCATCCGGGTTGAATCCAGAGGCGAGGGAGCTGCCGTTGGAAAGCTCGTCTCGTGCCCGTCGACGTCCCAACCAGGGCGAGCCCGGTTGACGTCGATTTCGACCTCAAAAACCCGTTCTGGATCCTGATTTTCCAAGCTTTTGCACCCAGCCCAACTACCGCCAGGATCGGAGCTGGCTGGGGAAGAATCCGGCGTGGAGGAGCGGACCCACTGGGGTCGCCGACTCGGGTCGTCAACGCGATTTAATAATCAAAAAACCGGCGCGTGTGCGACACCGGAAAGAACAAACCTGATTGACCAAAAAAGTAGGAGGTGCAACACGAGGACTTCCCAGGAGGTCACCCATCCCAGTACTATTCTCGCCCAAGCACGCTTAACTGCGGAGTTCTGATGAGATCCGGTGCATTAGTGCTGGCATTATCGCACCTGTCAAGTGTGGCGCGATCAACTGCTTTATGGCTTCGCCGACCCGTCTCGTGCGCGCTTCGGACGACAATAACTTTTCATCCGGGTTGAATCCCGAGGGGAGGGAGCTGCCGTTGGAAAGCTCGTCTCGAGCCCGTCGACGTCCCAACCGGGGCGAGCCCGGTTGACGTCGATTTCGACCTCAAAAACCCGTTCCGGATCCTGATTTTCCGAGCTTTTGTTGCCAGCCCGACCACCGCCAGGATCGGAGCTGCCCAGGGCAGAATCCGGCGTGGAGGAGCGGACCCACTGGGGTCGCCGACTCGGGTCGCCGACGCGATTTAATAATCAAAAAACCGGCGCGTGTGCGACACCGGAAAGAACAAACCTGATTGACCAAAAAAGGAGGAGGTTGAACACGAGGACTTCCAGGGAGGTCACCCATCCCAGTACTACTCTCGCCCAAGCACGCTTAACTGCAGAGATCTGATGGGATCCGGTGCATTAGTGTTGGTATGATCGCACCTGTCAAGTGTGGCGCGATCAACTGCTTTGTGGCTTCGCCGAGCCGTCTCGTGCGCTATTCGGACGGCCATAACTTTCATCCGGGTTGAATCCAGAGGCGAGGGAGCTGCCGTTGGAAAGCTCGTCTCGTGCCCGTCGACGTCCCAACCAGGGCGAGCCCGGTTGACGTCGATTTCGACCTCAAAAACCCGTTCTGGATCCTGATTTTCCAAGCTTTTGCTCCCAGCCCAACTACCGCCAGGATCGGAGCTGGCTGGGGAAGAATCCGGCGTGGAGGAGCGGACCCACTGGGGTCGCCGACTCGGGTCGTCAACGCGATTTAATAATCAAAAAACCGGCGCGTGTGCGACACCGGAAAGAACAAACCTGATTGACCAAAAAAGTAGGAGGTGCAACACGAGGACTTCCCAGGAGGTCACCCATCCCAGTACTATTCTCGCCCAAGCACGCTTAACTGCGGAGTTCTGATGAGATCCGGTGCATTAGTGCTGGCATTATCGCACCTGTCAAGTGTGGCGCGATCAACTGCTTTATGGCTTCGCCGACCCGTCTCGTGCGCGCTTCGGACGACAATAACTTTTCATCCGGGTTGAATCCCGAGGGGAGGGAGCTGCCGTTGGAAAGCTCGTCTCGAGCCCGTCGACGTCCCAACCGGGGCGAGCCCGGTTGACGTCGATTTCGACCTCAAAAACCCGTTCCGGATCCTGATTTTCCGAGCTTTTGTTGCCAGCCCGACCACCGCCAGGATCGGAGCTGCCCAGGGCAGAATCCGGCGTGGAGGAGCGGACCCACTGGGGTCGCCGACTCGGGTCGCCGACGCGATTTAATAATCAAAAAACCGGCGCGTGTGCGACACCGGAAAGAACAAACCTGATTGACCAAAAAACGAGGAGGTGCAACACGAGGACTTCCCAGGAGGTCACCCATCCCAGTACTACTCTCGCCAGAGCACGCTTAACTGCGGAATTATGATGGGATCCGGTGCATTAGTGCTGGTATGATCGCACCAATCAAGTGTGGCGCGATCAACTGCTTTATGGCTTCGCCGAGCCGTCTCGTGCGCGCTTCGGACGACCATAACTTTTCATCCGGGTGGAATCCCAAGGCGAGGGAGCTGCCGTTGGAAAGCTCGTCTCGAGCCCGACGACCGCCAAGATTGGAGCTGCCCGTGGCAGAATCCGGCGTGGAGGAGCGGACCCACTGGGGTCGCCGACTCGGGTCGTCGACACGATTTAATAATAAAAAAACCGGCGCGTATGCGACCCCGGAAAGAACAAACCTGATTGACCAAAAAAGTAGGAGGTGCAACACGAGGACTTCCCAGGAGGTCACCCATCCCAGTACTACTCTTGCCCAAGCACGCTTAACTGCGGAGTTCTGATGAGATCCGGTGCATTAGTGCTAGTATTATCGCACCTGTCAAGTGTGGCGCGATCAACTGCTTTATGGCTTCGCCGAGCCGTCTCGTGCGCGCTTCAGACGGCCATAACTTTTCATCCGGGTTGAATCCCAAGGCGAGGGAGCTGCCGTTGGAAAGCTCGTCTCGAGCCCGTCGACGTCCCAACCAGGCCGAGCCTGGTTTACGTCGATTTCGACCTCAAAAACCCGTTCCGGATCCTGATTTTCCGAGCTTTTGCTGCCAGCCCGACGACTGCCAGGATCGGAGCTGCCCGGGGCAGAATCCGGCGTGGAGAAGTGGACCCACTGGGGTCGCCGACGCGATTTAATAATTAAAAAATCGGCGCGTGTGCGACACCGGAAAGAACAAACCTGATTGACCAAAAAAGGAGGAGGTTGAACACGAGGACTTCCCAGGAGGTCACTCATCCCAGAACTACTCTTGCCCAAGCACGCTTAACTGCGGAGATCTGATGGGATCCGGTGCATTAGTGTTGGTATGATCGCACCTGTCAAGTGTGGCGCGATCAGCTGCTTTATGGCTTCGCCGAGCCGTCTCGTGCGCGATTGGGACGGCCATAACGTTCATCCGGGTTGAATCCAGAGGCGAGGGAGCTGCCGTTGGAAAGCTCGTCTCGAGCCCGTCGACGTCCCAACCAGGGCGAGCCCGGTTGACGTCGATTTCGACCTCAAAATTCCGTTCCGGATCTTGATTTTCCGAGCTTTTGGTGCCAGCCCGACGACCGCCAGGATCGGAGCTGGCCGGGGCAGAATCCGGCGTGGAGGAGCGGACCCACAAGGGTCGCCGACTCGGGACGCCGACGCGATTTAATAATCAAAAAACCGGCGCGTGTGCGACACCGGAAATAACAAACCCGATTGACCAAAAAAGTAGGAGGTGCAACACGAGGACTTCCCAAGAGGTCACCCATCCCAGTACTACTCTCGCCCAAGCACGCTTAACTGCGGAGTTCTGATGGGATCCGGTGCATTAGTGTTGGTATGATCGCACCTGTCAAGTGTGGCGCGATCAACTGCTTTGTGGCTTCGCCGAGCCGTCTCGTGCGCTATTCGGACGGCCATAACTTTTCATCCGGGTTGAATCCAGAGGCGAGGGAGCTGCCGTTGGAAAGCTCGTCTCGAGCCCGTCGACGTCCCAACCGGGGCGAGCCCGGTTGACGTCGATTTCGACCTCAAAAACCCGTTCCGGATCCTAATTTTCCGAGCTTTGGCTGCCAGCCCGACGACCGCCAGGATCGGAGCTGCCCGGGGCAGAATCCGGCGTGGAGGAGCGGACCCACTGGGGTCGCCGACTCGGGTCGCCGACGCGATTTAATAATAAAAAAACCGGCGCGTGTGCGACACCGGAAAGAACAAACCTGATTGACCAAAAAAGATGGAGGTGCAACACGAGGACTTCCCAGGAGATCACCCATCCCAGTACTACTGTCGCCCAAGCACGCTTACCTGCGGAGTTCTGATGGGATCCGGTGCATTAGTGCTGGTATGATCGCACCTGTCAAGTGTGGCGCGATCAACTGCTTTATGGCTTCGCCGAGCCGTCTCGTGCGCGCTTCGGACGACCATAACTTTTCATCCGGGTTGAATCCCAAGGCGAGGGAGCTGTCGTTGGAAAGCTCGTCTCGAGCCCGTCGACGTCCCAACCAGGGCGAGCCCGGCTGACGTCGATTTCGACCTCCAAAACCCGTTCCGGATCCTGATTTGACCAAAAAAGTAGGAGGTGCAACACGAGGACTTCCCAAGAGGTCACCCATCCCAGTACTACTCTCGCCCAAGCATGCTTAACTGCGGAGTTCTGATGGGATCCGGTGCATTAGTGCTGGTATTATCGCACCTGTCAAGTGTGGCGCGATCAACTGCTTTATGGCTTCGCCGACCCGTCTCGTGCGCGCTTCGGACGGCCATAACTTTTCATTCGGGTTGAATCCCGAGGCGAGGGAGCTGCTGTTGCAAAGCTCGTCTCGAGCCCGTCGACGTCCCAACCGGGGCGAGCCCGGTTGACGTCGATTTCGACCTCAAAAACCCGTTCCGGATCCTGATTTTCCGAGCTTTGGCTGCCAGCCCGACGACCGCCAGGATCGGAGCTGCCCGGGGCAGAATCCGGCGTGGAGGAGCGGACCCACTGGGGTCGCCGACTCGGGTCGCCGACGCGATTTAATAATAAAAAAACCGGCGCGTGTGCGACACCGGAAATAACAAACCTGATTGACCAAAAAAGGAGGAGGTGCAACACGAGGACTTCCCAAGAGATCACCCATCCCAGAACTACTGTCGCCCAAGCACGCTTACCTGCGGAGTTCTGATGGGATCCGGTGCATTAGTGCTGGTATGATCGCACCTGTCAAGTGTGGCGCGATCAACTGCTTTGTGGCTTCGCCGAGCCGTCTCGTGCGCGCTTCGGACGACCATAACTTTTCATCCGGGTAGAATCCCAAGGCGAGGGAGCTGCCGTTGGAAAGCTCGTCTGGAGCCCGTCGACGTCCCAACCAGGGCGAGCCCGGTTGACGTCGATTTCGACCTCCAAAACCCGTTCCGGATCCTGATTTTCCGAGCTTTTGCTGCCAGCCCGACGACCGCCAGGATCGGAGTTGCCCGGGGCAGAATCCGGCGCGGAGGAGCGGACCCACTTGGGTCGCCGACTCGGGTCGTCGATGCGATTTAATAACCAAAAAACCGGCGCGTGTGCGACACCGGAAATAACAAACCCGATTGACCAAAAAAGTAGGAGGTGCAACACGAGGACTTCCCAGGAGGTCACCCAACCCAGTCCTACTCTCGCAGAAGCACGCTTAACCGCGGAGTTCTGATGGGATCCGGTGCATTAGTGCTGGTATGATCGCACCTGTCAAGTGTGGCGCGATCAACTGCTTTATGGCTTCGCCGACCCGTCTCGTGCGCGCTTCGGACGACCATAACTTTTGATCCGGGTTGAATCCCAAGGCGAGGGAGCTGCCGTTGGAAAGCTCGTCTCGAGCCCGTTGACGTCCCAACCAGGGCGAGCCCGGTTGACGTCGATTTCGACCTCAAAAAGCTGTTCCGGATCCTGATTTTCTGAGCTTTTGCTGCCAGCCCGACGACCGCCAGGATCGGAGCTGCCCGGGGCAGAATCCGGCGTGGAGGAGCGAACCCACTTGGGATGCCGACTCGGGTCGCCGACGCGATTTAATTATCAAAAAACCGGCGCGTGTGCGACACCGGAAAGAACAAACCTGATTGACCAAAAAAGGAGGAGGTTGAACACGAGGACTTCCAGGGAGGTCACCCATCCCAGTACTACTCTCGCCCAAGCACGCTTAACTGCAGAGATCTGATGGGATCCGGTGCATTAGTGTTGGTATGATCGCACCTGTCAAGTGTGGCGCGATCAACTGCTTTGTGGCTTCGCCGAGCCGTCTCGTGCGCTATTCGGACGGCCATAACTTTCATCCGGGTTGAATCCAGAGGCGAGGGAGCTGCCGTTGGAAAGCTCGTCTCGTGCCCGTCGACGTCCCAACCAGGGCGAGCCCGGTTGACGTCGATTTCGACCTCAAAAACCCGTTCTGGATCCTGATTTTCCAAGCTTTTGCTCCCAGCCCAACTACCGCCAGGATCGGAGCTGGCTGGGGCAGAATCCGGCGTGGAGGAGCGGACCCACTGGGGTCGCCGACTCGGGTCGCCGACGCAATTTAATAATTAAAAAAACGGCGCGTGTGCGACACCGGAAAGAATAAACCTGATTGACCAAAAAAGGAGGAGGTGCAACACGAGGACTTCCCAGGAGATCACCCATCCCAGTACTACTGTCGCCCAAGCACGCTTACCTGCGGAGTTCTGATGGGATCCGGTGCATTAGTGCTGGTATGATCGCACCTGTCAAGTGTGGGGCGATCAACTGCTTTATGGCTTCGCCGAGCCGTCTCGTGCGCGCTTCGGACGACCATAACTTTTCATCCGGGTTGAATCCCAAGGCGAGGGAGCTGTCGTTGGAAAGCTCGTCTCGAGCCCGTCGACGTCCCAACCAGGGCGAGCCCGGTTGACGTCGATTTCGACCTCCAAAACCCGTTCCGGATCCTGATTTGACCAAAAAAGTAGGAGGTGCAACACGAGGACTTCCCAAGAGGTCACCCATCCCAGTACTACTCTCGCCCAAGCACGCTTACCTGCGGAGTTCTGATGGGATCCGGTGCATTAGTGCTGGTATGATCGCACCTGTCAAGTGTGGCGCGATCAACTGCTTTATGGCTTCGCCGAGCCGTCTCGTGCGCGCTTCGGACAACCATAACTTTTCATCCGGGTTGAATCCCAAGGCGAGGGAGCTGCCGTTGGAAAGCTCGTCTGGAGCCCGTCGACGTCCCAACCAGGGCGAGCCCGGTTGACGTCGATTTCGACCTCCAAAACCCGTTCCGGATCCTGATTTTCCGAGCTTTTGCTGCCAGCCCGACGACCGCCAGGATCGGAGTTGCCCGGGGCAGAATCCGGCGCGGAGGAGCGGACCCACTGGGGTCGCCGACACGGGTCGTCGATGCGATTTAATAACCAAAAAACCGGCGCGTGTGCGACACCGGAAATAACAAACCCGATTGACCAAAAAAGTAGGAGGTGCAACACGAGGACTTCCCAAGAGGTCACCCATCCCAGTACTACTCTCGCCCAAGCACGCTTAACTGCGGAGTTCTGATGGGATCCGGTGCATTACAGCTGGTATTATCGCACCTGTCAAGTGTGGCGCGATCAACTGCTTTATGGCTTCGCCGACCCGTCTCGTGCGCGCTTCGGACAGCCAAAACTTTTCATTCGGGTTGAATCCCGAGGCGAGGGAGCTTCCGTTGCAAAGCTTGTCTCGAGCCCGTCGACGTCCCAACCGGGGCGAGCCCGGTTGACGTCGATTTCGACCTCAAAAACCCGTTCCGGATCCTGATTTTCCGAGCTTTGGCTGCCAGCCCGACGACCGCCAGGATCGGAGCTGCCCGGGGCAGAATCCGGCGTGGAGGAGCGGACCCACTGGGGTCGCCGACTCGGGTCGCCGACGCAATTTAATAATTAAAAAAACGGCGCGTGTGCGACACCGGAAAGAACAAACCTGATTGACCAAAAAAGGAGGAGGTGCAACACGAGGACTTCCCAGGAGATCACCCATCCCAGTACTACTGTCGCCCAAGCACGCTTACCTGCGGAGTTCTGATGGGATCCGGTGCATTAGTGCTGGTATGATCGCACCTGTCAAGTGTGGCGCGATCAACTGCTTTATGGCTTCGCCGAGCCGTCTCGTGCGCGCTTCGGACGACCATAACTTTTCATCCGGGTTGAATCCCAAGGCGAGGGAGCTGTCGTTGGAAAGCTCGTCTCGAGCCCGTCGACGTCCCAACCAGGGCGAGCCCGGTTGACGTCGATTTCGACCTCCAAAACCCGTTCCGGATCCTGATTTGACCAAAAAAGTAGGAGGTGCAACACGAGGACTTCCCAAGAGGTCACCCATCCCAGTACTACTCTCGCCCAAGCACGCTTACCTGCGGAGTTCTGATGGGATCCGGTGCATTAGTGCTGGTATGATCGCACCTGTCAAGTGTGGCGCGATCAACTGCTTTATGGCTTCGCCGAGCCGTCTCGTGCGCGCTTCGGACAACCATAACTTTTCATCCGGGTTGAATCCCAAGGCGAGGGAGCTGCCGTTGGAAAGCTCGTCTGGAGCCCGTCGACGTCCCAACCAGGGCGAGCCCGGTTGACGTCGATTTCGACCTCCAAAACCCGTTCCGGATCCTGATTTTCCGAGCTTTTGCTGCCAGCCCGACGACCGCCAGGATCGGAGTTGCCCGGGGCAGAATCCGGCGCGGAGGAGCGGACCCACTGGGGTCGCCGACACGGGTCGTCGATGCGATTTAATAACCAAAAAACTGGCGCGTGTGCGACACCGGAAATAACAAACCCGATTGACCAAAAAAGTAGGAGGTGCAACACGAGGACTTCCCAAGAGGTCACTCATCCCAGTACTACTCTCGCCCAAGCACGCTTAACTGCGGAGTTCTGATGGGATCCGGTGCATTAGAGCTGGTATTATCGCACCTGTCAAGTGTGGCGCGATCAACTGCTTTATGGCTTCGCCGACCCGTCTCGTGCGCGCTTCGGACGGCCAAAACTTTTCATTCGGGTTGAATCCCGAGGCGAGGGAGCTTCCGTTGCAAAGCTTGTCTCGAGCCCGTCGACGTCCCAACCGGGGCGAGCCCGGTTGACGTCGATTTCGACCTCAAAAACCCGTTCCGGATCCTGATTTTCCGAGCTTTGGCTGCCAGCCCGACGACCGCCAGGATCGGAGCTGCCCGGGGCAGAATCCGGCGTGGAGGAGCGGACCCACTGGGGTCGCCGACTCGGGTCGCCGACGCAATTTAATAATTAAAGCAACGGCGCGTGTGCGACACCGGAAAGAATAAACCTGATTGACCAAAAAAGGAGGAGGTGCAACACGAGGACTTCCCAGGAGATCACCCATCCCAGTACTACTGTCGCCCAAGCACGCTTACCTGCGGAGTTCTGATGGGATCCGGTGCATTAGTGCTGGTATGATCGCACCTGTCAAGTGTGGGGCGATCAACTGCTTTATGGCTTCGCCGAGCCGTCTCGTGCGCGCTTCGGACGACCATAACTTTTCATCCGGGTTGAATCCCAAGGCGAGGGAGCTGCCGTTGGAAAGGTCGTCTCGAGCCCGTCGACGTCCCAACCAGGGCAAGCCCGGTTGACGTCGATTTTGACCTCAAAAACCTGTTCCGGATCCTGATTTTCCGAGCTTTTGCTGCCAGCCCGACGACCGCCAGGATCGGAGCTGCCCGGGGCAGAATCAGGCGTGGAGGAGCGGACCCACTGGGGTCGCCGACTCGGGTCGCCGACGCAATTTAATAATAAAAAAAACGGCGCGTGTGCGACACCGGAAAGAACAAACCTGATTGACCAAAAAAGGAGGAGGTGCAACACGAGGACTTCCCAGGAGATCACCCATCCCAGTACTACTGTCGCCCAAGCACGCTTACCTGCGGAGTTCTGATATGATCCGGTGCATTAGTGCTGGTATGATCGCACCTGTCAAGTGTGGGGCGATCAACTGCTTTATGGCTTCGCCGAGCCGTCTCGTGCGCGCTTCGGACGACCATAACTTTTCATCCGGGTTGAATCCCAAGGCGAGGGAGCTGCCGTTGGAAAGGTCGTCTCGAGCCCGTCGACGTCCCAACCAGGGTAAGCCCGGTTGACGTCGATTTTGACCTCAAAAACCTGTTCCGGATCCTGATTTTCCGAGCTTTTGCTGCCAGCCCGACGACCGCCAGGATCGGAGCTGCCCGGGGCAGAATCAGGCGTGGAGGAGCGGACCCACTGGGGTCGCCGACTCGGGTCGCCGACGCAATTTAATAATAAAAAAAACGGCGCGTGTGCGACACCGGAAAGAACAAACCTGATTGACCAAAAAAGGAGGAGGTGCAACACGAGGACTTCCCAGGAGATCACCCATCCCAGTACTACTGTCGCCCAAGCACGCTTACCTGCGGAGTTCTGATATGATCCGGTGCATTAGTGCTGGTATGATCGCACCTGTCAAGTGTGGGGCGATCAATTGCTTTATGGCTTCGCCGAGCCGTCTCGTGCGCGCTTCGGACGACCATAACTTTTCATCCGGGTTGAATCCCAAGGCGAGGGAGCTGCCGTTGGAAAGGTCGTCTCGAGCCCGTCGACGTCCCAACCAGGGCAAGCCCGGTTGACGTCGATTTTGACCTCAAAAACCTGTTCCGGATCCTGATTTTCCGAGCTTTTGCTGCCAGCCCGACGACCGCCAGGATCGGAGCTGCCCGGGGCAGAATCAGGCGTGGAGGAGCGGACCCACTGGGGTCGCCGACTCGGGTCGCCGACGCAATTTAATAATAAAAAAAACGGCGCGTGTGCGACACCGGAAAGAACAAACCTGATTGACCAAAAAAGGAGGAGGTGCAACACGAGGACTTCCCAGGAGATCACCCATCCCAGTACTACTGTCGCCCAAGCACGCTTACCTGCGGAGTTCTGATATGATCCGGTGCATTAGTGCTGGTATGATCGCACCTGTCAAGTGTGGGGCGATCAACTGCTTTATGGCTTCGCCGAGCCGTCTCGTGCGCGCTTCGGACGACCATAACTTTTCATCCGGGTTGAATCCCAAGGCGAGGGAGCTGCCGTTGGAAAGGTCGTCTCGAGCCCGTCGACGTCCCAACCAGGGCGAGCCCGGTTGACGTCGATTTTGACCTCAAAAACCCGTTCCGGATCCTGATTTTCCGAGCTTTTGCTGCCAGCCCGACGACCGCCAGGATCGGAGCTGCCCGGGGCAGAATCTTGCGTGGAGGAGCGGACCCACTGGGGTCGCCGACTCGGGTCGCCGACGCAATTTAATAATAAAAAAAACGGCGCGTGTGCGACACCGGTAAGAACAAACCTGATTGACCAAAAAAGGAGGAGGTGCAACACGAGGACTTCCCAGGAGATCACCCATCCCAGTACTACTGTCGCCCAAGCACGCTTACCTGCGGAGTTCTGATGGGATCCGGTGCATTAGTGCTGGTATGATCGCACCTGTCAAGTGTGGGGCGATCAACTGCTTTATGGCTTCGCCGAGCCGTCTCGTGCGCGCTTCGGACGACCATAACTTTTCATCCGGGTTGAATCCCAAGGCGAGGGAGCTGCCGTTGGAAAGCTCGTCTGGAGCCCGTCGACGTCCCAACATGGGCGAGCCCGGTTGACGTCGATTTCGACCTCCAAAACCCGTTCCGGATCCTGATTTTCCGAGCTTTTGCTGCCAGCCCGACGACCGCCAGGATCGGAGTTGCCCGGGGCCGAATCCGGCGCGGAGGAGCGGACCCACTGTGGTCGCCGACACGGGTCGTCGATGCGATTTAATAACCAAAAAACCGGCGCGTGTGCGACACCGGAAATAACAAACCCGATTGACCAAAAAAGTAGGAGGTGCAACACGAGGACTTCCCAGGAGATCACCCATCCCAGTACTACTGTCGCCCAAGCACGCTTACCTGCGGAGTTCTGATGGGATCCGGTGCATTAGTGCTGGTATGATCGCACCTGTCAAGTGTGGCGCGATCAACTGCTTTATGGCTTCGCCGAGCCGTCTCGTGCGCGCTTCGGACGACCATAACTTTTCATCCGGGTTGAATCCCAAGGCGAGGGAGCTGTCGTTGGAAAGCTCGTCTCGAGCCCGTCGACGTCCCAACCAGGGCGAGCCCGGTTGACGTCGATTTCGACCTCCAAAACCCGTTCCGGATCCTGATTTGACCAAAAAAGTAGGAGGTGCAACACGAGGACTTCCCAAGAGGTCACCCATCCCAGTACTACTCTCGCCCAAGCACGCTTACCTGCGGAGTTCTGATGGGATCCGGTGCATTAGTGCTGGTATGATCGCACCTGTCAAGTGTGGCGCGATCAACTGCTTTATGGCTTCGCCGAGCCGTCTCGTGCGCGCTTCGGACAACCATAACTTTTCATCCGGGTTGAATCCCAAGGCGAGGGAGCTGCCGTTGGAAAGCTCGTCTGGAGCCCGTCGACGTCCCAACCAGGGCGAGCCCGGTTGACGTCGATTTCGACCTCCAAAACCCGTTCCGGATCCTGATTTTCCGAGCTTTTGCTGCCAGCCCGACGACCGCCAGGATCGGAGTTGCCCGGGGCAGAATCCGGCGCGGAGGAGCGGACCCACTGGGGTCGCCGACACGGGTCGTCGATGCGATTTAATAACCAAAAAACCGGCGCGTGTGCGACACCGGAAATAACAAACCCGATTGACCAAAAAAGTAGGAGGTGCAACACGAGGACTTCCCAAGAGGTCACCCATCCCAGTACTACTCTCGCCCAAGCACGCTTAACTGCGGAGTTCTGATGGGATCCGGTGCATTAGAGCTGGTATTATCGCACCTGTCAAGTGTGGCGCGATCAACTGCTTTATGGCTTCGCCGACCCGTCTCGTGCGCGCTTCGGACAGCCAAAACTTTTCATTCGGGTTGAATCCCGAGGCGAGGGAGCTTCCGTTGCAAAGCTTGTCTCGAGCCCGTCGACGTCCCAACCGGGGCGAGCCCGGTTGACGTCGATTTCGACCTCAAAAACCCGTTCCGGATCCTGATTTTCCGAGCTTTGGCTGCCAGCCCGACGACCGCCAGGATCGGAGCTGCCCGGGGCAGAATCCGGCGTGGAGGAGCGGACCCACTGGGGTCGCCGACTCGGGTCGCCGACGCAATTTAATAATTAAAAAAACGGCGCGTGTGCGACACCGGAAAGAACAAACCTGATTGACCAAAAAAGGAGGAGGTGCAACACGAGGACTTCCCAGGAGATCACCCATCCCAGTACTACTGTCGCCCAAGCACGCTTACCTGCGGAGTTCTGATTGGATCCGGTGCATTAGTGCTGGTATGATCGCACCTGTCAAGTGTGGCGCGATCAACTACTTTATGGCTTCGCCGAGCCGTCTCGTGTGCGCTTCGGACGACCATAACTTTTCATCCGGGTTGAATCCCAAGGCGAGGGAGCTGTCGTTGGAAAGCTCGTCTCGAGCCCGTCGACGTCCCAACCAGGGCGAGCCCGGTTGACGTCGATTTCGACCTCCAAAACCCGTTCCGGATCCTGATTTGACCAAAAAAGTAGGAGGTGCAACACGAGGACTTCCCAAGAGGTCACCCATCCCAGTACTACTCTCGCCCAAGCACACTTACCTGCGGAGTTCTGATGGGATCCGGTGCATTAGTGCTGGTATGATCGCACCTGTCAAGTGTGGCGCGATCAACTGCTTTATGGCTTCGCCGAGCCGTCTCGTGCGCGCTTCGGACAACCATAACTTTTCATCCGGGTTGAATCCCAAGGCGAGGGAGCTGCCGTTGGAAAGCTCGTCTGGAGCCCGTCGACGTCCCAACCAGGGCGAGCCCGGTTGACGTCGATTTCGACCTCCAAAACCCGTTCCGGATCCTGATTTTCCGAGCTTTTGCTGCCAGCACGACGACCGCCAGGATCGGAGTTGCCCGGGGCAGAATCCGGCGCGGAGGAGCGGACCCACTGGGGTCGCCGACACGGGTCGTCGATGCGATTTAATAACCAAAAAACTGGCGCGTGTGCGACACCGGAAATAACAAACCCGATTGACCAAAAAAGTAGGAGGTGCAACACGAGGACTTCCCAAGAGGTCACTCATCCCAGTACTACTCTCGCCCAAGCACGCTTAACTGCGGAGTTCTGATGGGATCCGGTGCATTAGAGCTGGTATTATCGCACCTGTCAAGTGTGGCGCGATCAACTGCTTTATGGCTTCGCCGACCCGTCTCGTGCGCGCTTCGGACGGCCAAAACTTTTCATTCGGGTTGAATCCCGAGGCGAGGGAGCTTCCGTTGCAAAGCTTGTCTCGAGCCCGTCGACGTCCCAACCGGGGCGAGCCCGGTTGACGTCGATTTCGACCTCAAAAACCCGTTCCGGATCCTGATTTTCCGAGCTTTGGCTGCCAGCCCGACGACCGCCCGGATCGGAGCTGCCCGGGGCAGAATCCGGCGTGGAGGAGCGGACCCACTGGGGTCGCCGACTCGGGTCGCCGACGCAATTTAATAATTAAAAAAACGGCGCGTGTGCGACACCGGAAAGAATAAACCTGATTGACCAAAAAAGGAGGAGGTGCAACACGAGGACTTCCCAGGAGATCACCCATCCCAGTACTACTGTCGCCCAAGCACGCTTACCTGCGGAGTTCTGATGGGATCCGGTGCATTAGTGCTGGTATGATCGCACCTGTCAAGTGTGGGGCGATCAACTGCTTTATGGCTTCGCCGAGCCGTCTCGTGCGCGCTTCGGACGACCATAACTTTTCATCCGGGTTGAATCCCAAGGCGAGGGAGCTGTCGTTGGAAAGCTCGTCTCGAGCCCGTCGACGTCCCAACCAGGGCGAGCCCGGTTGACGTCGATTTCGACCTCCAAAACCCGTTCCGGATCCTGATTTGACCAAAAAAGTAGGAGGTGCAACACGAGGACTTCCCAAGAGGTCACCCATCCCAGTACTACTCTCGCCCAAGCACGCTTACCTGCGGAGTTCTGATGGGATCCGGTGCATTAGTGCTGGTATGATCGCACCTGTCAAGTGTGGCGCGATCAACTGCTTTATGGCTTCGCCGAGCCGTCTCGTGCGCGCTTCGGACAACCATAACTTTTCATCCGGGTTGAATCCCAAGGCGAGGGAGCTGCCGTTGGAAAGCTCGTCTGGAGCCCGTCGACGTCCCAACATGGGCGAGCCCGGTTGACGTCGATTTCGACCTCCAAAACCCGTTCCGGATCCTGATTTTCCGAGCTTTTGCTGCCAGCCCGACGACCGCCAGGATCGGAGTTGCCCGGGGCAGAATCCGGCGCGGAGGAGCGGACCCACTGTGGTCGCCGACACGGGTCGTCGATGCGATTTAATAACCAAAAAACCGGCGCGTGTGCGACACCGGAAATAACAAACCCGATTGACCAAAAAAGTAGGAGGTGCAACACGAGGACTTCCCAAGAGGTCACCCATCCCAGTACTACTCTCGCCCAAGCACGCTTAACTGCGGAGTTCTGATGGGATCCGGTGCATTAGAGCTGGTATTATCGCACCTGTCAAGTGTGGCGCGATCAACTGCTTTATGGCTTCGCCGACCCGTCTCGTGCGCGCTTCGGACAGCCAAAACTTTTCATTCGGGTTGAATCCCGAGGCGAGGGAGCTTCCGTTGCAAAGCTTGTCTCGAGCCCGTCGACGTCCCAACCGGGGCGAGCCCGGTTGACGTCGATTTCGACCTCAAAAACCCGTTCCGGATCCTGATTTTCCGAGCTTTGGCTGCCAGTTCGACGACCGCCAGGATCGGAGCTGCCCGGGGCAGAATCCGGCGTGGAGGAGCGGACCCACTGGGGTCGCCGACTCGGGTCGCCGACGCAATTTAATAATTAAAAAAACGGCGCGTGTGCGACACCGGAAAGAACAAACCTGATTGACCAAAAAAGGAGGAGGTGCAACACGAGGACTTCCCAGGAGATCACCCATCCCAGTACTACTGTCGCCCAAGCACGCTTACCTGCGGAGTTCTGATGGGATCCGGTGCATTAGTGCTGGTATGATCGCACCTGTCAAGTGTGGCGCGATCAACTGCTTTATGGCTTCGCCGAGCCGTCTCGTGCGCGCTTCGGACGACCATAACTTTTCATCCGGGTTGAATCCCAAGGCGAGGGAGCTGTCGTTGGAAAGCTCGTCTCGAGCCCGTCGACGTCCCAACCAGGGCGAGCCCGGTTGACGTCGATTTCGACCTCCAAAACCCGTTCCGGATCCTGATTTGACCAAAAAAGTAGGAGGTGCAACACGAGGACTTCCCAAGAGGTCACCCATCCCAGTACTACTCTCGCCCAAGCACGCTTACCTGCGGAGTTCTGATGGGATCCGGTGCATTAGTGCTGGTATGATCGCACCTGTCAAGTGTGGCGCGATCAACTGCTTTATGGCTTCGCCGAGCCGTCTCGTGCGCGCTTCGGACAACCATAACTTTTCATCCGGGTTGAATCCCAAGGCGAGGGAGCTGCCGTTGGAAAGCTCGTCTGGAGCCCGTCGACGTCCCAACCAGGGCGAGCCCGGTTGACGTCGATTTCGACCTCCAAAACCCGTTCCGGATCCTGATTTTCCGAGCTTTTGCTGCCAGCCCGACGACCGCCAGGATCGGAGTTGCCCGGGGCAGAATCCGGCGCGGAGGAGCGGACCCACTGGGGTCGCCGACACGGGTCGTCGATGCGATTTAATAACCAAAAATATGGCGCGTGTGCGACACCGGAAATAACAAACCCGATTGACCAAAAAAGTAGGAGGTGCAACACGAGGACTTCCCAAGAGGTCACTCATCCCAGTACTACTCTCGCCCAAGCACGCTTAACTGCGGAGTTCTGATGGGATCCGGTGCATTAGAGCTGGTATTATCGCACCTGTCAAGTGTGGCGCGATCAACTGCTTTATGGCTTCGCCGACCCGTCTCGTGCGCGCTTCGGACGGCCAAAACTTTTCATTCGGGTTGAATCCCGAGGCGAGGGAGCTTCCGTTGCAAAGCTTGTCTCGAGCCCGTCGACGTCCCAACCGGGGCGAGCCCGGTTGACGTCGATTTCGACCTCAAAAACCCGTTCCGGATCCTGATTTTCCGAGCTTTGGCTGCCAGCCCGACGACCGCCAGGATCGGAGCTGCCCGGGGCAGAATCTGGCGTGGAGGAGCGGACCCACTGGGGTCGCCGACTCGGGTCGCCGACGCAATTTAATAATTAAAGCAACGGCGCGTGTGCGACACCGGAAAGAATAAACCTGATTGACCAAAAAAGGAGGAGGTGCAACACGAGGACTTCCCAGGAGATCACCCATCCCAGTACTACTGTCGCCCAAGCACGCTTACCTGCGGAGTTCTGATGGGATCCGGTGCATTAGTGCTGGTATGATCGCACCTGTCAAGTGTGGGGCGATCAACTGCTTTATAGCTTCGCCGAGCCGTCTCGTGCGCGCTTCGGACGACCATAACTTTTCATCCGGGTTGAATCCCAAGGCGAGGGAGCTGCCGTTGGAAAGGTCGTCTCGAGCCCGTCGACGTCCCAACCAGGGCAAGCCCGGTTGACGTCGATTTTGACCTCAAAAACCTGTTCCGGATCCTGATTTTCCGAGCTTTTGCTGCCAGCCCGACGACCGCCAGGATCGGAGCTGCCCGGGGCAGAATCAGGCGTGGAGGAGCGGACCCACTGGGGTCGCCGACTCGGGTCGCCGACGCAATTTAATAATAAAAAAAACGGCGCGTGTGCGACACCGGAAAGAACAAACCTGATTGACCAAAAAAGGAGGAGGTGCAACACGAGGACTTCCCAGGAGATCACCCATCCCAGTACTACTGTCGCCCAAGCACGCTTACCTGCGGAGTTCTGATATGATCCGGTGCATTAGTGCTGGTATGATCGCACCTGTCAAGTGTGGGGCGATCAACTGCTTTATGGCTTCGCCGAGCCGTCTCGTGCGCGCTTCGGACGACCATAACTTTTCATCCGGGTTGAATCCCAAGGCGAGGGAGCTGCCGTTGGAAAGGTCGTCTCGAGCCCGTCGACGTCCCAACCAGGGCAAGCCCGGTTGACGTCGATTTTGACCTCAAAAACCTGTTCCGGATCCTGATTTTCCGAGCTTTTGCTGCCAGCCCGACGACCGCCAGGATCGGAGCTGCCCGGGGCAGAATCAGGCGTGGAGGAGCGGACCCACTGGGGTCGCCGACTCGGGTCGCCGACGCAATTTAATAATAAAAAAAACGGCGCGTGTGCGACACCGGAAAGAACAAACCTGATTGACCAAAAAAGGAGGAGGTGCAACACGAGGACTTCCCAGGAGATCACCCATCCCAGTACTACTGTCGCCCAAGCACGCTTACCTGCGGAGTTCTGATATGATCCGGTGCATTAGTGCTGGTATGATCGCACCTGTCAAGTGTGGGGCGATCAACTGCTTTGTGGCTTCGCCGAGCCGTCTCGTGCGCGCTTCGGACGACCATAACTTTTCATCCGGGTTGAATCCCAAGGCGAGGGAGCTGCCGTTGGAAAGGTCGTCTCGAGCCCGTCGACGTCCCAACCAGGGCAAGCCCGGTTGACGTCGATTTTGACCTCAAAAACCTGTTCCGGATCCTGATTTTCCGAGCTTTTGCTGCCAGCCCGACGACCGCCAGGATCGGAGCTGCCCGGGGCAGAATCAGGCGTGGAGGAGCGGACCCACTGGGGTCGCCGACTCGGGTCGCCGACGCAATTTAATAATAAAAAAAACGGCGCGTGTGCGACACCGGAAAGAACAAACCTGATTGACCAAAAAAGGAGGAGGTGCAACACGAGCACTTCCCAGGAGATCACCCATCCCAGTACTACTGTCGCCCAAGCACGCTTACCTGCGGAGTTCTGATATGATCCGGTGCATTAGTGCTGGTATGATCGCACCTGTCAAGTGTGGGGCGATCAACTGCTTTATGGCTTCGCCGAGCCGTCTCGTGCGCGCTTCGGACGACCATAACTTTTCATCCGGGTTGAATCCCAAGGCGAGAGAGCTGCCGTTGGAAAGGTCGTCTCGAGCCCGTCGACGTCCCAACCAGGGCGAGCCCGGTTGACGTCGATTTTGACCTCAAAAACCCGTTCCGGATCCTGATTTTCCGAGCTTTTGCTGCCAGCCCGACGACCGCCAGGATCGGAGCTGCCCGGGGCAGAATCTTGCGTGGAGGAGCGGACCCACTGGGGTCGCCGACTCGGGTCGCCGACGCAATTTAATAATAAAAAAAACGGCGCGTGTGCGACACCGGAAAGAACAAACCTGATTGACCAAAAAAGGAGGAGGTGCAACACGAGGACTTCCCAGGAGATCACCCATCCCAGTACTACTGTCGCCCAAGCACGCTTACCTGCGGAGTTCTGATGGGATCCGGTGCATTAGTGCTGGTATGATCGCACCTGTCAAGTGTGGGGCGATCAACTGCTTTATGGCTTCGCCGAGCCGTCTCGTGCGCGCTTCGGACGACCATAACTTTTCATCCGGGTTGAATCCCAAGGCGAGGGAGCTGCCGTTGGAAAGCTCGTCTGGAGCCCGTCGACGTCCCAACATGGGCGAGCCCGGTTGACGTCGATTTCGACCTCCAAAACCCGTTCCGGATCCTGATTTTCCGAGCTTTTGCTGCCAGCCCGACGACCGCCAGGATCGGAGTTGCCCGGGGCAGAATCCGGCGCGGAGGAGCGGACCCACTGTGGTCGCCGACACGGGTCGTCGATGCGATTTAATAACCAAAAAACCGGCGCGTGTGCGACACCGGAAATAACAAACCCGATTGACCAAAAAAGTAGGAGGTGCAACACGAGGACTTCCCAAGAGGTCACCCATCCCAGTACTACTCTCGCCCAAGCACGCTTAACTGCGGAGTTCTGATGGGATCCGGTGCATTAGAGCTGGTATTATCGCACCTGTCAAGTGTGGCGCGATCAACTGCTTTATGGCTTCGCCGACCCGTCTCGTGCGCGCTTCGGACAGCCAAAACTTTTCATTCGGGTTGAATCCCGAGGCGAGGGAGCTTCCGTTGCAAAGCTTGTCTCGAGCCCGTCGACGTCCCAACCGGGGCGAGCCCGGTTGACGTCGATTTCGACCTCAAAAACCCGTTCCGGATCCTGATTTTCCGAGCTTTGGCTGCCAGTTCGACGACCGCCAGGATCGGAGCTGCCCGGGGCAGAATCCGGCGTGGAGGAGCGGACCCACTGGGGTCGCCAACTCGGGTCGCCGACGCAATTTAATAATTAAAAAAACGGCGCGTGTGCGACACCGGAAAGAACAAACCTGATTGACCAAAAAAGGAGGAGGTGCAACACGAGGACTTCCCAGGAGATCACCCATCCCAGTACTACTGTCGCCCAAGCACGCTTACCTGCGGAGTTCTGATGGGATCCGGTGCATTAGTGCTGGTATGATCGCACCTGTCAAGTGTGGCGCGATCAACTGCTTTATGGCTTCGCCGAGCCGTCTCGTGCGCGCTTCGGACGACCATAACTTTTCATCCGGGTTGAATCCCAAGGCGAGGGAGCTGTCGTTGGAAAGCTCGTCTCGAGCCCGTCGACGTCCCAACCAGGGCGAGCCCGGTTGACGTCGATTTCGACCTCCAAAACCCGTTCCGGATCCTGATTTGACCAAAAAAGTAGGAGGTGCAACACGAGGACTTCCCAAGAGGTCACCCATCCCAGTACTACTCTCGCCCAAGCACGCTTACCTGCGGAGTTCTGATGGGATCCGGTGCATTAGTGCTGGTATGATCGCACCTGTCAAGTGTGGCGCGATCAACTGCTTTATGGCTTCGCCGAGCCGTCTCGTGCGCGCTTCGGACAACCATAACTTTTCATCCGGGTTGAATCCCAAGGCGAGGGAGCTGCCGTTGGAAAGCTCGTCTGGAGCCCGTCGACGTCCCAACCAGGGCGAGCCCGGTTGACGTCGATTTCGACCTCCAAAACCCGTTCCGGATCCTGATTTTCCGAGCTTTTGCTGCCAGCCCGACGACCGCCAGGATCGGAGTTGCCCGGGGCAGAATCCGGCGCGGAGGAGCGGACCCACTGGGGTCGCCGACACGGGTCGTCGATGCGATTTAATAACCAAAAAACTGGCGCGTGTGCGACACCGGAAATAACAAACCCGATTGACCAAAAAAGTAGGAGGTGCAACACGAGGACATCCCAAGAGGTCACTCATCCCAGTACTACTCTCGCCCAAGCACGCTTAACTGCGGAGTTCTGATGGGATCCGGTGCATTAGAGCTGGTATTATCGCACCTGTCAAGTGTGGCGCGATCAACTGCTTTATGGCTTCGCCGACCCGTCTCGTGCGCGCTTCGGACGGCCAAAACTTTTCATTCGGGTTGAATCCCGAGGCGAGGGAGCTTCCGTTGCAAAGCTTGTCTCGAGCCCGTCGACGTCCCAACCGGGGCGAGCCCGGTTGACGTCGATTTCGACCTCAAAAACCCGTTCCGGATCCTGATTTTCCGAGCTTTGGCTGCCAGCCCGACGACCGCCAGGATCGGAGCTGCCCGGGGCAGAATCCGGCGTGGAGGAGCGGACCCACTGGGGTCGCCGACTCGGGTCGCCGACGCAATTTAATAATTAAAACAACGGCGCGTGTGCGACACCGGAAAGAATAAACCTGATTGACCAAAAAAGGAGGAGGTGCAACACGAGGACTTCCCAGGAGATCACCCATCCCAGTACTACTGTCGCCCAAGCACGCTTACCTGCGGAGTTCTGATGGGATCCGGTGCATTAGTGCTGGTATGATCGCACCTGTCAAGTGTGGGGCGATCAACTGCTTTATGGCTTCGCCGAGCCGTCTCGTGCGCGCTTCGGACGACCATAACTTTTCATCCGGGTTGAATCCCAAGGCGAGGGAGCTGCCGTTGGAAAGGTCGTCTCGAGCCCGTCGACGTCCCAACCAGGGCAAGCCCGGTTGACGTCGATTTTGACCTCAAAAACCTGTTCCGGATCCTGATTTTCCGAGCTTTTGCTGCCAGCCCGACGACCGCCAGGATCGGAGCTGCCCGGGGCAGAATCAGGCGTGGAGGAGCGGACCCACTGGGGTCGCCGACTCGGGTCGCCGACGCAATTTAATAATAAAAAAAACGGCGCGTGTGCGACACCGGAAAGAACAAACCTGATTGACCAAAAAAGGAGGAGGTGCAACACGAGGACTTCCCAGGAGATCACCCATCCCAGTACTACTGTCGCCCAAGCACGCTTACCTGCGGAGTTCTGATATGATCCGGTGCATTAGTGCTGGTATGATCGCACCTGTCAAGTGTGGGGCGATCAACTGCTTTATGGCTTCGCCGAGCCGTCTCGTGCGCGCTTCGGACGACCATAACTTTTCATCCGGGTTGAATCCCAAGGCGAGGGAGCTGCCGTTGGAAAGGTCGTCTCGAGCCCGTCGACGTCCCAACCAGGGCAAGCCCGGTTGACGTCGATTTTGACCTCAAAAACCTGTTCCGGATCCTGATTTTCCGAGCTTTTGCTGCCAGCCCGACGACCGCCAGGATCGGAGCTGCCCGGGGCAGAATCAGGCGTGGAGGAGCGGACCCACTGGGGTCGCCGACTCGGGTCGCCGACGCAATTTAATAATAAAAAAAACGGCGCGTGTGCGACACCGGAAAGAACAAACCTGATTGACCAAAAAAGGAGGAGGTGCAACACGAGGACTTCCCAGGAGATCACCCATCCCAGTACTACTGTCGCCCAAGCACGCTTACCTGCGGAGTTCTGATATGATCCGGTGCATTAGTGCTGGTATGATCGCACCTGTCAAGTGTGGGGCGATCAACTGCTTTATGGCTTCGCCGAGCCGTCTCGTGCGCGCTTCGGACGACCATAACTTTTCATCCGGGTTGAATCCCAAGGCGAGGGAGCTGCCGTTGGAAAGGTCGTCTCGAGCCCGTCGACGTCCCAACCAGGGCGAGCCCGGTTGACGTCGATTTTGACCTCAAAAACCCGTTCCGGATCCTGATTTTCCGAGCTTTTGCTGCCAGCCCGACGACCGCCAGGATCGGAGCTGCCCGGGGCAGAATCTTGCGTGGAGGAGCGGACCCACTGGGGTCGCCGACTCGGGTCGCCGACGCAATTTAATAATAAAAAAAACGGCGCGTGTGCGACACCGGAAAGAACAAACCTGATTGACCAAAAAAGGAGGAGGTGCAACACGAGGACTTCCCAGGAGATCACCCATCCCAGTACTACTGTCGCCCAAGCACGCTTACCTGCGGAGTTCTGATGGGATCCGGTGCATTAGTGCTGGTATGATCGCACCTGTCAAGTGTGGGGCGATCAACTGCTTTATGGCTTCGCCGAGCCGTCTCGTGCGCGCTTCGGACGACCATAACTTTTCATCCGGGTTGAATCCCAAGGCGAGGGAGCTGCCGTTGGAAAGGTCGTCTCGAGCCCGGCGACGTCCCAACCAGGGCGAGCCCGGTTGACGTTGATTTTGACCTCAAAAACCCGTTCCAGATCCTGATTTTCCCAGCTTTTGCTTCCAGCCCGACGACCGCCAGGATCGGAGCTGCCCCGGGCAGAATCCGGCGTGGAGGAGCGGACCCACTGGGGTCGCCGACTCGGGTCGCCGACGCAATTTAATAATAAAAAAAACGGCGCGTGTGCGACACCGGAAAGAACAAACCTGATTGACCAAAAAAGGAGGAGGTGCAACACGAGGACTTCCCAGGAGATCACCTATCCCAGTACCACTGTCGCCCAAGCACGCTTACCTGCGGAGTTCTGATGGGATCCGGTGCATTAGTGCTGGTATGATCGCACCTGTCAAGTGTGGGGCGATCAACTGCTTTATGGCTTCGCCGAGCCGTCTCGTGCGCGCTTTGGACGACCATAACTTTTCATCCGGGTTGAATCCCAAGGCGAGGGAGCTGCCGTTGGAAAGCTCGTCTCGAGCCCGTCGACGTCCCAACCAGGGCGAGCCCGGTTGACGTCGATTTCGACCTCCAAAACCCGTTCCGGATCCTGATTTTCCGAGCTTTTGCTGCCAGCCCGACGACCGCCAGGATCGGAGTTGCCCGGGGCAGAATCCGGCGTGGAGGAGCGGACCCACTGGGGTCGCCGACTCCGGTCGTCGATGCGATTTAATAATCAAAAAACCGGCGCGTGTGCGACACCGGAAAGAACAAACCCGATTGACCAAAAAAGTAGGAGGTGCAACAGGAGGACTTCCCAAGAGGTCACCCATCCCAGTACTACTCTCGCCCAAGCACGCTTAACTGCGGAGTTCTGATGGGATCCGGTGCATTAGAGCTGGTATTATCGCACCTGTCAAGTGTGGCGCGATCAACTGCTTTATGGCTTCGCCGACCCGTCTCATGCGAGCTTCGGACGACCAAAACTTTTCATTCGGGTTGAATCCCGAGGCGAGGGAGCTTCCGTTGCAAAGCTTGTCTCGAGCCCGTCGACGTCCCAACCGGGGCGAGCCCGGTTGACGTCGATTTCGACCTCAAAAACCCGTTCCGGATCCTGATTTTCCGAGCTTTGGCTGCCAGCCCGACGACCGACAGGATCGGAGCTGCCCGGAGCAGAATCCGGCGTGGAGGAGCGGACCCACTGGGGTCGCCGACTCGGGTCGCCGACGCGATTTAATAATAAAAAAACCGGCGCGTGTGCGACACTGGAAAGAACAAACCTGATTGACCAAAAAAGATGGAGGTGCAACACGAGGACTTCCCAGGAGATATCCCATCCCAGTACTACTGTCGCCCAAGCACGCTTACCTGCGGAGTTCTGATGGGATCCGGTGCATTAGTGCTGGTATGATCGAACCTGTCAAGTGTGGCGCGATCAACTGCTTTATGGCTTCGCCGAGCCGTCTCGTGCGCGCTTCGGACGACCATAACTTTTCATCCGGGTTGAATCCCAAGGCGAGGGAGCTGCCGTTGGAAAGCTCGTCTCGAGCCCGTCGACGTCTCAACCAAGGCGAGCCCGGTTGACGTCGATTTCGACCTCCAAAACCCGTTTCGGATCCTGATTTGACCAAAAAAGTAGGAGGTGCAACACGAGGACTTCCCAAGAGGTCACCCATCCCAGTACTACTCTCGCCCAAGCACGCTTAACTGCGGAGTTCTGATGGGATCCGGTGCATTAGTGCTGGTATTATCGCACCTGTCAAGTGTGGCGCGATCAACTGCTTTATGGCTTCGCCAACCCGTCTAGTGCGCGCTTCGGACGGCCATAACTTTTCATTCGGGTTGAATCCTGAGGCGAGGGAGCTGCCGTTGGAAAGCTCGTCTCGAGCCCGTCGACGTCCCAACCAGGGCGAGCCCGGTTGACGTCGATTTTGACCTCAAAAACCCGTTCCGGATCCTGATTTTCCGAGCTTTTGCTGCCAGCCTGACGACCGCCAGGATCGGAGCTGCCCGGGGCAGAATCCGGCGTTGAGGAGCGGACCCACTGGGGTCGCCGACTCCGGTCGTCGATGCGATTTAATAATCAAAAAACCGGCGCGTGTGCGACACCGGAAAGAACAAACCCGATTGACCAAAAAAGTAGGAGGTGCAACAGGAGGACTTCCCAAGAGGTCACCCATCCCAGTACTACTCTCGCCCAAGCACGCTTAACTGCGGAGTTCTGATGGGATCCGGTGCATTAGAGCTGGTATTATCGCACCTGTCAGGTGTGGCGCGATCAACTGCTTTATGGCTTCGCCGACCCGTCTCGTGCGCGCTTCGGACGACCAAAACTTTTCATTCGGGTTGAATCCCGAGGCGAGGGAGCTTCCGTTGCAAAGCTTGTCTCGAGCCCGTCGACGTCCCAACCGGGGCGAGCCCGGTTGACGTCGATTTCGACCTCAAAAACCCGTTCCGGATCCTGATTTTCCGAGCTTTGGCTGCCAGCCCGACGACCGCCAGGATCGGAGCTGCCCGGGGCAGAATCCGGCGTGGAGGAGCAGACCCACTAGGGTCGCCGACTCGGGTCGCCGACGCGATTTAATAATAAAAAAACCGGCGCGTGTGCGACACTGGAAAGAACAAACCTGATTGACCAAAAAAGATGGAGGTGCAACACGAGGACTTCCCAGGAGATCACCCATCCCAGTATTACTGTCGCCCAAGCACGCTTACCTGCGGAGTTCTGATGGGATCCGGTGCATTAGTGCTGGTATGATCGAACCTGTCAAGTGTGGCGCGATCAACTGCTTTATGGCTTCGCCGAGCCGTCTCGTGCGCGCTTCGGACGACCATAACTTTTCATCCGGGTTGAATCCCAAGGCGAGGGAGCTGCCGTTGGAAAGCTCGTCTCGAGCCCGTCGACGTCTCAACCAGGGCGAGCCCGGTTGACGTCGATTTCGACCTACAAAACCCGTTTCGGATCCTGATTTGACCAAAAAAGTAGGAGGTGCAACACGAGGACTTCCCAAGAGGTCACCCATCCCAGTACTACTCTCGCCCAAGCACGCTTAACTGCGGAGTTCTGATGGGATCCGGTGCATTAGTGCTGGTATTATCGCACCTGTCAAGTGTGGCGCGATCAACTGCTTTATGGCTTCGCCGACCCGTCTAGTGCGCGCTTCGGACGGCCATAACTTTTCATTCGGGTTGAATCCTGAGGCGAGGGAGCTGCCGTTGGAAAGCTCGTCTCGAGCCCGTCGACGTCCCAACCCGGGCGAGCCCGGTTGACGTCGATTTTGACCTCAAAAACCCGTTCCGGATCCTGATTTTCCGAGCTTTTGCTGCCAGCCTGACGACCGCCAGGATCGGAGCTGCCCGGGGCAGAATCCGGCGTTGAGGAGCGGACCCACTGGGGTCGCCGACTCGGGTCGCCGACGCGATTTAATAATAAAGAAACCGGCGCGTGTGCGACACCGGAAAGAACAAACCTGATTGACCAAAAAAGGAGGAGGTGCAACACGAGGACTTCCCAGGAGATCACCCATCCCAGTACTACTGTCGCCCAAGCACGCTTACCTGCGGAGTTCTGATGGGATCCGGTGCATTAGTGCTGGTATGATCGCACCTGTCAAGTGTGGGGCGATCAACTGCTTTATGGCTTCGCCGAGCCGTCTCGTGCGCGCTTCGGACGACCATAACTTTTCATCCGGGTTGAAACCCAAGGCGAGGGAGCTGCCGTTGGAAAGGTCGTCTCGAGCCCGTCGACGTCCCAACCAGGGCGAGCCCGGTTGACGTCGATTTTGACCTCAAAAACCCGTTCCGGATCCTGATTTTCCGAGCTTTTGCTGCCAGCCCGACGACCGCCAGGATCGGAGCTGCCCGGGGCAGAATCCGGCGTTGAGGAGCGGACCCACTGGGGTCGCCGACTCGGGTCGCCGACTCGGGTCGCCGACGCGATTTAATAATAAAAAAACCGGCGCGTGTGCGACACCGGAAAGAACAAACCTGATTGACCAAAAAAGGAGGAGGTGCAACACGAGGACTTCCCAGGAGATCACCCATCCCAGTACTACTGTCGCCCAAGCACGCTTACCTGCGGAGTTCTGATGGGATCCGGTGCATTAGTGCTGGTATGATCGCACCTGTCAAGTGTGGGGCGATCAACTGCTTTATGGCTTCGCCGAGCCGTCTCGTGCGCACTTCGGACGACCATAACTTTTCATCCGGGTTGAAACCCAAGGCGAGGGAGCTGCCGTTGGAAAGGTCGTCTCGAGCCCGTCGACGTCCCAACCAGGGCGAGCCCGGTTGACGTCGATTTTGACCTCAAAAACCCGTTCCGGATCCTGATTTTCCGAGCTTTTGCTGCCAGCCCGACGACCGCCAGGATCGGAGCTGCCCGGGGCAGAATCCGGCGTTGAGGAGCGGACCCACTGGGGTCGCCGACTCGGGTCGCCGACGCGATTTAATAATAAAAAAACCGGCGCGTGTGCGACACCGGAAAGAACAAACCTGATTGACCAAAAAAGGAGGAGGTGCAACACGAGGACTTCCCAGGAGATCACCCATCCCAGTACTACTGTCGCCCAAGCACGCTTACCTGCGGAGTTCTGATGGGATCCGGTGCATTAGTGCTGGTATGATCGCACCTGTCAAGTGTGGGGCGATCAACTGCTTTATGGCTTCGCCGAGCCGTCTCGTGCGCGCTTCGGACGACCATAACTTTTCATCCGGGTTGAAACCCAAGGCGAGGGAGCTGCCGTTGGAAAGCTCGTCTCGAGCCCGTCGACGTCCCAACCAGGGCGAGCCCGGTTGACGTCGATTTTGACCTCAAAAACCCGTTCCGGATCCTGATTTTCCGAGCTTTTGCTGCCAGCCCGACGACCGCCAGGATCGGAGCTGCCCGGGGCAGAATCCGGCGTTGAGGAGCGGACCCACTGGGGTCGCCGACTCGGGTCGCCGACGCGATTTAATAATAAAAAAACCGGCGCGTGTGCGACACCGGAAAGAACAAACCTGATTGACCAAAAAAGGAGGAGGTGCAACACGAGGACTTCCCAGGAGATCACCCATCCCAGTACTACTGTCGCCCAAGCACGCTTACCTGCGGAGTTCTGATGGGATCCGGTGCATTAGTGCTGGTATGATCGCACCTGTCAAGTGTGGGGCGATCAACTGCTTTATGGCTTCGCCGAGCCGTCTCGTGCGCGCTTCGGACGACCATAACTTTTCATCCGGGTTGAAACCCAAGGCGAGGGAGCTGCCGTTGGAAAGCTCGTCTCGAGCCCGTCGACGTCCCAACCAGGGCGAGCCCGGTTGACGTCGATTTTGACCTCAAAAACCCGTTCCGGATCCTGATTTTCCGAGCTTTTGCTGCCAGCCCGACGACCGACAGGATCGGAGCTGCCCGGGGCAGAATCCGGCGTGGAGGAGCGGACCCACTGGGGTCGCCGACTCGGGTCGCCGACGCAATTTAATAATAAAAAAAACGGCGCGTGTGCGACACCGGAAAGAACAAACCTGATTGACCAAAAAAGGAGGAGGTGCAACACGAGGACTTCCCAGGAGATCACCCATCCCAGTACTACTGTCGCCCAAGCACGCTTACCTGCGGAGTTCTGATGGGATCCGGTGCATTAGTGCTGGTATGATCGCACCTGTCAAGTGTGGGGCGATCAACTGCTTTATGGCTTCGCCAAGCCGTCTCGTGCGCGCTTCGGACGACCATAACTTTTCATCCGGGTTGAAACCCAAGGCGAGGGAGCTGCCGTTGGAAAGCTCGTCTCGAGCCCGTCGACGTCCCAACCAGGGCGAGCCCGGTTGACGTCGATTTGGACCTCAAAAACCCGTTCCGGATCCTGATTTTCCGAGCTTTTGCTGCCAGCCCGACGACCGACAGGATCGGAGCTGCCCGGGGCAGAATCCGGCGTGGAGGAGCGGACCCACTGGGGTCGCCGACTCGGGTCGCCGACGCAATTTAATAATAAAAAAAACGGCGCGTGTGCGACACCGGAAAGAACAAACCTGATTGACCAAAAAAGGAGGAGGTGCAACACGAGGACTTCCCAGGAGATCACCCATCCCAGTACTACTGTCGCCCAAGCACGCTTACCTGCGGAGTTCTGATGGGATCCGGTGCATCAGTGCTGGTATGATCGCACCTGTCAAGTGTGGGGCGGTCAACTGCTTTATGGCTTCGCCGAGCCGTCTCGGGCGCGCTTCGGACGACCATAACTTTTCATCCGGGTTGAATCCCAAGGCGAGGGAGCTGCCGTTGGAAAGGTCGTCTCGAGCCCGTCGACGTCCCAACCAGGGCGAGCCCGGTTGACGTCGATTTTGACCTCAAAAACCCGTTCCGGATCCTGATTTTCCAAGCTTTTGCTGCCAGCCCGACGACCGCCAGGATCGGAGCTGCCCGGGGCAGAATCCGGCGTGGAGGAGCGGACCCACTGGGGTCGCCGACTCGGGTCGCCGACGCAATTTAATAATAAAAAAAACGGCGCGTGTGCGACACCGGAAAGAACAAACCTGATTGACCAAAAAAGGAGGAGGTGCAACACGAGGACTTCCCAGGAGATCACCCATCCCAGTACTACTGTCGCCCAAGCACGCTTACCTGCGGAGTTCTGATGGGATCCGGTGCATTAGTGCTGGTATGATCGCACCTGTCAAGTGTGGGGCGATCAACTGCTTTATGGCTTCGCCGAGCCGTCTCGTGCGCGCTTCGGACGACCATAACTTTTCATCCGGGTTGAATCCCAAGGCGAGGGAGCTGCCGTTGGAAAGGTCATCTCGAACCCGTCGACGTCCCAAGCAGGGCGAGCCCGGTTGACGTCGATTTTGACCTGAAAAACCCGTTCCGGATCCTGATTTTCCGAGCTTTTGCTGCCAGCCCGACGACCGCCAGGATCGGAGCTGCCCGGAGCAGAATCCAGGGCGGAGGAGCGGACCCACTGGGGTCGCCGACTCGGGTCGCCGACGCAATTTAATAATAAAAAAAACGGCGCGTGTGCGACACCGGAAAGAACAAACCTGATTGACCAAAAAAGGAGGAGGTGCAACACGAGGACTTCCCAGGAGATCACCCATCCCAGTACTACTGTCGCCCAAGCACGCTTACCTGCGGAGTTCTGATGGGATCCGGTGCATTAGTGCTGGTATGATCGCACCTGTCAAGTGTGGGGCGATCAACTGCTTTATGGCTTCGCCGAGCCGTCTCGTGCGCGCTTCGGACGACCATAACTTTTCATCCGGGTTGAATCCCAAGGCGAGGGAGCTGCCGTTGGAAAGCTCGTCTCGAGCCCGTCGACGTCCCAACCAGGGCGAGCCCGGTTGACGTTGATTTTGACCTCAAAAACCCGTTCCAGATCCTGATTTTCCGAGCTTTTGCTTCCAGCCCGACGACCGCCAGGATCGGAGCTGCCCCGGGCAGAATCCGGCGTGGAGGAGCGAACCCACTGGGGTCGCCGACTCGGGTCGCCGACGCAATTTAATAATAAAAAAAACGGCGCGTGTGCGACACCGGAAAGAACAAACCTGATTGACCAAAAAAGGAGGAGGTGCAACACGAGGACTTCCCAGGAGATCACCCATCCCAGTACCACTGTCGCCCAAGCACGCTTACCTCCGGAGTTCTGATGGGATCCGGTGCATTAGTGCTGGTATGATCGCACCTGTCAAGTGTGGGGCGATCAACTGCTTGATGGCTTCGCCGAGCCGTCTCGTGCGCGCTTTGGACGACCATAACTTTTCATCCGGGTTGAATCCCAAGGCGAGGGAGCTGCCGTTGGAAAGCTCGTCTCGAGCCCGTCGACGTCCCAACCAGGGCGAGCCCGGTTGACGTCGATTTCGACCTCCAAAACCCGTTCCGGATCCTGATTTTCCGAGCTTTTGCTGCCAGCCCGACGACCGCCAGGATCGGAGTTGCCCGGGGCAGAATCTGGCGTGGAGGAGCGGACCCACTGGGGTCGCCGACTCGGGTCGTCGATGCGATTTAATAATCAAAAAACCGGCGTGTGTGCGACACCGGAAAGAACAAACCCGATTGACCAAAAAAGTAGGAGGTGCAACAGGAGGACTTCCCAAGAGGTCACCCATCCCAGTACTACTCTCGCCCAAGCACGCTTAACTGCGGAGTTCTGATGGGATCCGGTGCATTAGTGCTGGTATTATCGCACCTGTCAAGTGTGGCGCGATCAACTGCTTTATGGCTTCGCCGACCCGTCTCGTGCGCGCTTCGGACGACCATAACTTTTCATTCGGGTTGAATGCCGAGGCGAGGGAGCTGCCGTTGGAAAGCTTGTCTCGAGCCCGTCGACGTCCCAACCAGGGCGAGCCCAGTTGACGTCGATTTCGACCTCAAAAACCCGTTCCGGATCCTGATTTTCCGAGCTTTTGCTGCCAGCCCGACGACGGCAAGGATCGGAGCTGCCCGGGGCAGAATCCGGCGTGGAGGAGCGGACCCACTGGGGTCGCCGACTCGGGTCGCCGACGCGATTTAATAATAAAAAAACCGGCGCTTGTGCGACACCGGAAAGAACAAACCTGATTGACCAAAAAAGGAGGAGGTGCAACACGAGGACTTCCCAGGAGATCACCCATCCCAGTACTACTGTCGCCCAAGCACGCTTACCTGCGGAGTTCTGATGGGATCCGGTGCATTAGTGCTGGTATGATCGCACCTGTCAAGTGTGGGGCGATCAACTGCTTTATGGCTTCGCCGAGCCGTCTCGTGCGCGCTTCGGACGACCATAACTTTTCATCCGGGTTGAATCCCAAGGCGAGGGAGCTGCCGTTGGAAAGCTCGTCTCGAGCCCGTCGACGTCCCAACCAGGGCGAGCCCGGTTGACGTTGATTTTGACCTCAAAAACCCGTTCCAGATCCTGATTTTCCGAGCTTTTGCTTCCAGCCCGACGACCGCCAGGATCGGAGCTGCCCCGGGCAGAATCCGGCGTGGAGGAGCGGACCCACTGGGGTCGCCGACTCGGGTCGCCGACGCAATTTAATAATAAAAAAAACGGCGTGTGTGCGACACCGGAAAGAACAAACCTGATTGACCAAAAAAGGAGGAGGTGCAACACGAGGACTTCCCAGGAGATCACCCATCCCAGTACCACTGTCGCCCAAGCACGCTTACCTCCGGAGTTCTGATGGGATCCGGTGCATTAGTGCTGGTATGATCGCACCTGTCAAGTGTGGGGCGATCAACTGCTTGATGGCTTCGCCGAGCCGTCTCGTGCGCGCTTTGGACGACCATAACTTTTCATCCGGGTTGAATCCCAAGGCGAGGGAGCTGCCGTTGGAAAGCTCGTCTCGAGCCCGTCGACGTCCCAACCAGGGCGAGCCCGGTTGACGTCGATTTCGACCTCCAAAACCCGTTCCGGATCCTGATTTTCCGAGCTTTTGCTGCCAGCCCGACGACCGCCAGGATCGGAGTTGCCCGGGGCAGAATCTGGCGTGGAGGAGCGGACCCACTGGGGTCGCCGACTCGGGTCGTCGATGCGATTTAATAATCAAAAAACCGGCGTGTGTGCGACACCGGAAAGAACAAACCCGATTGACCAAAAAAGTAGGAGGTGCAACAGGAGGACTTCCCAAGAGGTCACCCATCCCAGTACTACTCTCGCCCAAGCACGCTTAACTGCGGAGTTCTGATGGGATCCGGTGCATTAGTGCTGGTATTATCGCACCTGTCAAGTGTGGCGCGATCAACTGCTTTATGGCTTCGCCGACCCGTCTCGTGCGCGCTTCGGACGACCATAACTTTTCATTCGGGTTGAATGCCGAGGCGAGGGAGCTGCCGTTGGAAAGCTCGTCTCGAGCCCGTCGACGTCCCAACCAGGGCGAGCCCAGTTGACGTCGATTTCGACCTCAAAAACCCGTTCCGGATCCTGATTTTCCGAGCTTTTGCTGCCAGCCCGACGACGGCAAGGATCGGAGCTGCCCGGGGCAGAATCCGGCGTGGAGGAGCGGACCCACTGGGGTCGCCGACTCGGGTCGCCGACGCGATTTAATAATAAAAAAACCGGCGCTTGTGCGACACCGGAAAGAACAAACCTGATTGACCAAAAAAGGAGGAGGTGCAACACGAGGACTTCCCAGGAGATCACCCATCCCAGTACTACTGTCGCCCAAGCACGCTTACCTGCGGAGTTCTGATGGGATCCGGTGCATTAGTGCTGGTATGATCGCACCTGTCAAGTGTGGGGCGATCAACTGCTTTATGGCTTCGCCGAGCCGTCTCGTGCGCGCTTCGGACGACCATAACTTTTCATCCGGGTTGAATCCCAAGGCGAGGGAGCTGCCGTTGGAAAGCTCGTCTCGAGCCCGTCGACGTCCCAACCAGGGCGAGCCCGGTTGACGTTGATTTTGACCTCAAAAACCCGTTCCAGATCCTGATTTTCCGAGCTTTTGCTTCCAGCCCGACGACCGCCAGGATCGGAGCTGCCCCGGGCAGAATCCGGCGTGGAGGAGCGGACCCACTGGGGTCGCCGACTCGGGTCGCCGACGCAATTTAATAATAAAAAAAACGGCGTGTGTGCGACACCGGAAAGAACAAACCTGATTGACCAAAAAAGGAGGAGGTGCAACACGAGGACTTCCCAGGAGATCACCCATCCCAGTACCACTGTCGCCCAAGCACGCTTACCTCCGGAGTTCTGATGGGATCCGGTGCATTAGTGCTGGTATGATCGCACCTGTCAAGTGTGGGGCGATCAACTGCTTGATGGCTTCGCCGAGCCGTCTCGTGCGCGCTTTGGACGACCATAACTTTTCATCCGGGTTGAATCCCAAGGCGAGGGAGCTGCCGTTGGAAAGCTCGTCTCGAGCCCGTCGACGTCCCAACCCGGGCGAGCCCGGTTGACGTCGATTTCGACCTCCAAAACCCGTTCCGGATCCTGATTTTCCGAGCTTTTGCTGCCAGCCCGACGACCGCCAGGATCGGAGTTGCCCGGGGCAGAATCTGGCGTGGAGGAGCGGACCCACTGGGGTCGCCGACTCGGGTCGTCGATGCGATTTAATAATCAAAAAACCGGCGTGTGTGCGACACCGGAAAGAACAAACCCGATTGACCAAAAAAGTAGGAGGTGCAACAGGAGGACTTCCCAAGAGGTCACCCATCCCAGTACTACTCTCGCCCAAGCACGCTTAACTGCGGAGTTCTGATGGGATCCGGTGCATTAGTGCTGGTATTATCGCACCTGTCAAGTGTGGCGCGATCAACTGCTTTATGGCTTCGCCGACCCGTCTCGTGCGCGCTTCGGACGACCATAACTTTTCATTCGGGTTGAATGCCGAGGCGAGGGAGCTGCCGTTGGAAAGCTCGTCTCGAGCCCGTCGACGTCCCAACCAGGGCGAGCCCAGTTGACGTCGATTTCGACCTCAAAAACCCGTTCCGGATCCTGATTTTCCGAGCTTTTGCTGCCAGCCCGACGACGGCAAGGATCGGAGCTGCCCGGGGCAGAATCCGGCGTGGAGGAGCGGACCCACTGGGGTCGCCGACTCGGGTCGCCGACGCGATTTAATAATAAAAAAACCGGCGCTTGTGCGACACCGGAAAGAACAAACCTGATTGACCAAAAAAGGAGGAGGTGCAACACGAGGACTTCCCAGGAGATCACCCATCCCAGTACTACTGTCGCCCAAGCACGCTTACCTGCGGAGTTCTGATGGGATCCGGTGCATTAGTGCTGGTATGATCGCACCTGTCAAGTGTGGGGCGATCAACTGCTTTATGGCTTCGCCGAGCCGTCTCGTGCGCGCTTCGGACGACCATAACTTTTCATCCGGGTTGAATCCCAAGGCGAGGGAGCTGCCGTTGGAAAGCTCGTCTCGAGCCCGTCGACGTCCCAACCAGGGCGAGCCCGGTTGACGTTGATTTTGACCTCAAAAACCCGTTCCAGATCCTGATTTTCCGAGCTTTTGCTTCCAGCCCGACGACCGCCAGGATCGGAGCTGCCCCGGGCAGAATCCGGCGTGGAGGAGCGGACCCACTGGGGTCGCCGACTCGGGTCGCCGACGCAATTTAATAATAAAAAAAACGGCGTGTGTGCGACACCGGAAAGAACAAACCTGATTGACCAAAAAAGGAGGAGGTGCAACACGAGGACTTCCCAGGAGATCACCCATCCCAGTACCACTGTCGCCCAAGCACGCTTACCTCCGGAGTTCTGATGGGATCCGGTGCATTAGTGCTGGTATGATCGCACCTGTCAAGTGTGGGGCGATCAACTGCTTGATGGCTTCGCCGAGCCGTCTCGTGCGCGCTTTGGACGACCATAACTTTTCATCCGGGTTGAATCCCAAGGCGAGGGAGCTGCCGTTGGAAAGCTCGTCTCGAGCCCGTCGACGTCCCAACCAGGGCGAGCCCGGTTGACGTCGATTTCGACCTCCAAAACCCGTTCCGGATCCTGATTTTCCGAGCTTTTGCTGCCAGCCCGACGACCGCCAGGATCGGAGTTGCCCGGGGCAGAATCTGGCGTGGAGGAGCGGACCCACTGGGGTCGCCGACTCGGGTCGTCGATGCGATTTAATAATCAAAAAACCGGCGTGTGTGCGACACCGGAAAGAACAAACCCGATTGACCAAAAAAGTAGGAGGTGCAACAGGAGGACTTCCCAAGAGGTCACCCATCCCAGTACTACTCTCGCCCAAGCACGCTTAACTGCGGAGTTCTGATGGGATCCGGTGCATTAGTGCTGGTATTATCGCACCTGTCAAGTGTGGCGCGATCAACTGCTTTATGGCTTCGCCGACCCGTCTCGTGCGCGCTTCGGACGACCATAACTTTTCATTCGGGTTGAATGCCGAGGCGAGGGAGCTGCCGTTGGAAAGCTCGTCTCGAGCCCGTCGACGTCCCAACCAGGGCGAGCCCAGTTGACGTCGATTTCGACCTCAAAAACCCGTTCCGGATCCTGATTTTCCGAGCTTTTGCTGCCAGCCCGACGACGGCAAGGATCGGAGCTGCCCGGGGCAGAATCCGGCGTGGAGGAGCGGACCCACTGGGGTCGCCGACTCGGGTCGCCGACGCGATTTAATAATAAAAAAACCGGCGCTTGTGCGACACCGGAAAGAACAAACCTGATTGACCAAAAAAGGAGGAGGTGCAACACGAGGACTTCCCAGGAGATCACCCATCCCAGTACTACTGTCGCCCAAGCACGCTTACCTGCGGAGTTCTGATGGGATCCGGTGCATTAGTGCTGGTATGATCGCACCTGTCAAGTGTGGGGCGATCAACTGCTTTATGGCTTCGCCGAGCCGTCTCGTGCGCGCTTCGGACGACCATAACTTTTCATCCGGGTTGAATCCCAAGGCGAGGGAGCTGCCGTTGGAAAGCTCGTCTCGAGCCCGTCGACGTCCCAACCAGGGCGAGCCCGGTTCACATCGATTTCGACCTCCAAAACCCGTTCCGGATCCATATTTTCCGAGCTTTTGCTGCCAGCCCGACGACCGCCAGGATCGGAGTTGCCCGGGGCAGATTCCGGCGCGGAGGAGCGGACCCACTGGGGTCGCCGACTCGGGTCGTCGATGTGATTTAATAATCAAAAAACCGGCGCGTGTGCGACACCGGAAATAACAAACCCGATTGACCAAAAAAGTAGGAGGTGCAACACGAGGACTTCCCAAGAGGTCACCCATCCCAGTACTACTCTCGCCCAAGCACGCTTAACTGCGGAGTTCTGATGGGATCCGGTGCATTAGTGCTGGTATTATCGCACCTGTCAAGTGTGGCGCGATCAACTGTTTTATGGCTTCGCCGACCCGTCTCGTGCGCGCTTCGGACGACCATAACTTTTCATTCGGGTTGAATCCTGAGGCGAGGGAGCTGCCGTTGGAAAGCTCGTCTCGAGCCAGTCGACGTCCCAACCGGGGCGAGCCCGGTTGACGTCGATTTTGACCTCAAAAACCCGTTCCGGATCCTGATTTTCCGAGCTTTTGCTGCCAGCCGGACGACCGCCAGGATCGGAGCTGCCCGGGGCAGAATCCGGCGTGGAGGAGCGGACCCACTGGGGTCGCCGACTCGGGTCGCCGACGCGATTTAATAATAAAAAAACCGGCGCGTGTGCGACACCGGAAAGAACAAACCTCATTGACCAAAAAAGGAGGAGGTGCAACAGGAGGACTTCCCAAGAGGTCACCCATCCCAGTACTACTCTCGCCCAAGCACGCTTAACTGCGGAGTTCTGATGGGATCCGGTGCATTAGTGCTGGTATTATCGCACCTGTCAAGTGTGGCGCGATCAACTGCTTTATGGCTTCGCCGACCCGTCTCGTGCGCGCTTCGGACGGCCATAACTTTTCATTCGGGTTGAATCCTGAGGCGAGGGAGTTGCCGTTGGAAAGCTCGTCTCGAGCCCGTCGACGTCCCAACCAGGGCGAGCCCGGTTGACGTCGATTTTGACCTCAAAAACCCGTTCCGGATCCTGATTTTCCGAGCTTTTGCTGCCAGCCCGACGACCGCAAGGATCGGAGCTGCCCGGGGCAGAATCCGGCGTGGAGGAGCGGTCCCACTGGGGTCGCCGACTCGGGTCGCCGACGCGATTTAATAATAAAAAAACCGGCTCGTGTGCGACACCGGAAAGAACAAACCTCATTGACCAAAAAAGGAGGAGGTGCAACACGAGGACTTCCCAGGAGGTCACCCATCCCAGTACTACTCTCGCCCAAGCACGCTTACCTGCGGAGTTCTGATGGGATCCGGTGCATTAGTGCTGGTATGATCGCACCTGTCAAGTGTGGGGCGATCAACTGCTTTATGGCTTCGTCGAGCCGTCTCGTGCGCGCTTCGGACGACCATAACTTTTCATCGGGGTTGTATCCCAAGGCGAGGGAGCTGCCGTTGGAAAGCTCGTCTCGAGCCCGTCGACGTCCCAACCAGGGCGAGCCCGGTTCACGTCGATTTCGACCTCCAAAACCCGTTCCGGATCCTGATTTTCCGAGCTTTTGCTGCCAGCCCGACGACCGCCAGGATCGGAGTTGCCCGGGGCAGATTCCGGCGCGGAGGAGCGGACCCACTGGGGTCGCCGACTCGGGTCGTCGATGCGATTTAATAATCAAAAAACCGGCGCGTGTCCGACACCGGAAATAACAAACCCGATTGACCAAAAAAGTAGGAGGTGCAACACGAGGACTTCCCAAGAGGTCACCCATCCCAGTACTACTCTCGCCCAAGCACGCTTAACTGCGGAGTTCTGATGGGATCCGGTGCATTAGTGCTGGTATTATCGCACCTGTCAAGTGTGGCGCGATCAACTGTTTTATGGCTTCGCCGACCCGTCTCGTGAGCGCTTCGGACGACCATAACTTTTCATTCGGGTTGAATCCTGAGGCGAGGGAGCTGCCGTTGGAAAGCCCGTCTCGAGCCCGTCGACGTCCCAACCAGGGCGAGCCCGGTTGACGTCGATTTTGACCTCAAAAACCCGTTCCGGATCCTGATTTTCCGAGCTTTTGCTGCCAGCCGGACGACCGCCAGGATCGGAGCTGCCCGGGCAGAATCCGGCGTGGAGGAGCGGACCCACTGGGGTCGCCGACTCGGGTCGCCGACGCGATTTAATAATAAAAAAACCGGCGCGTGTGCGACACCGGAAAGAACAAACCTCATTGACCAAAAAAGGAGGAGGTGCAACAGGAGGACTTCCCAAGAGGTCACCAATCCCAGTACTACTCTCGCCCAAGCACGCTTAACTGCGGAGTTCTGATGGGATCCGGTGCATTAGTGCTGGTATGATCGCACCTGTCAAGTGCGGGGCGATCAACTGCTTTATGGCTTCGTCGAGCCGTCTCGTGCGCGCTTCGGACGACCATAACTTTTCATCGGGGTTGTATCCCAAGGTGAGGGAGCTGCCGTTGGAAAGCTCGTCTCGAGCCCGTCGACGTCGATTTCGACCTCCAAAACCCGTTCCGGATCCTAATTTTCCGAGCTTTTGCTGCCAGCCCGACGACTGCCATGATCGGAGTTGCCCGGGGAAGAATCCGGCGTGCAGGAGCGGACACACTGGGGTCGCCGACTCGGGGCGTCGATAAGATTTAATAATCAAAAAACCGGCGCGTGTGCGACACCGGAAAGAACAAACCCGATTGACCAAAAAAGTAGGAGGTGCAACAGGAGGACTTCCCAAGAGGTCACCCATCCCAGTACTACTCTCGCCCAAGCACGCTTAACTGCGGAGTTCTGATGGGATCCGGTGCATTAGTGCTGGTATTATCGCACCTGTCAAGTGTGGCGCGATCAACTGCTTTATGGCTTCGCCGACCCGTCTCGTGCACGCTTCGGACGGCCATAACTTTTCATTCGGGTTGAATCCTGAGGCGAGGGAGCTGCCGTTGGAAAGCTCGTCTCGAGCCCGTCGACGACCCAACCGGGGCGAGCCCGGTTGACGTCGATTTCGACCTCAAAAACCCGTTCCGGATCATGATTTTCCGAGCTTTTGCTGCCAGCCCGACGACCGCCAGGATTGGAGCTGCCCGGGGCAGAATCCGGCGTGGAGGAGCGGACCCACTGGGGTCGCCGACGCGATTTAATAATAAGACAACCGGCGCGTGTGCGACACCGGAAAGAACAAACCTGATTGACCAAAAAAGGAGGAGGTGCAACACGAGGACTTCCCAGGAGATCACCCATCCCAGTACTACTGTCGCCCAAGCACGCTTACCTGCGGAGTTCTGATGGGATCCGGTGCATTAGTGCTGGTATTATCGCACCTGTCAAGTGTGGCGCGATCAACTGCTTTATGGCTTCGCCGACCCGTCTCGTGCGCGCTTCGGACGGCCATAACTTTTCATTCGGGTTGAATCCCGAGGCGAGGGAGCTGCCGTTGGAAAGCTCGTCTCGAGCCCGTCGACGTCCCAACCAGGGCGAGCCCGGTTGACGTCGATTTCAACCTCAAAAACCCGTTCCGGATCCTGATTTTCCGAGCTTTTGCTGCCAGCCCGACGACCGCAAGGATCGGAGCTGCCCGGGGTAGAATCCGGCGTGGAGGAGCGGACCCACTGGGGTCGCCGACGCGATTTAATAATAAAAAAACCGGCGCGTGTGCGACACCGGAAAGAACAAACCTGATTGACCAAAAAAGGAGGAGGTGCAACACGAGGACTTCCCAGGAGATCACCCATCCCAGTACTACTGTCGCCCAAGCACGCTTACCTGCGGAGTTCTGATGGGATCCGGTGCATTAGTGCTGGTATGATCGCACCTGTCAAGTGTGGGGCGATCAACTGCTTTATGGCTTCGCCGAGCCGTCTCGTGCGCGCTTCGGACGACCATAACTTTTCATCCGGGTTGAGACCCAAGGCGAGGGAGCTGCCGTTGGAAAGCTCGTCTCGAGCCCGTCGAGTCCCAACCAGGGCGAGCCCGGTTGACGTCGATTTCGACCTCCAAAACCCGTTCCGGATCCTGATTTTCCGAGCTTTTGCTGCCAGCCCGACGACCGCCAGGATCGGAGTTGCCCGGGGCAGAATCCGGCGTGGAGGAGCGGACCCACTGGGGTCGCCGACTCGGGTCGTCGATGCGATTTAATATTCAAAAAACCGGCGCGTGTGCGACACCGGAAAGAACAAACCCGATTGACCAAAAAAGTAGGAGGTGCAACAGGAGGACTTCCCAAGAGGTCACCCATCCCAGTACTACTCTCGCCCAAGCATGCTTAACTGCGGAGTTCTGATGGGATCCGGTGCATTAGTGCTGGTATTATCGCACCTGTCAAGTGTGGCGCGATCAACTGCTTTATGGCTTCGCCGACCCGTCTCGTGCGCGCTTCGGACGGCCATAACTTTTCATTCGGGTTGAATCCCGAGGCGAGGGAGCTGCCGTTGGAAAGCTCGTCTCGAGCCCGTCGACGTCCCAACCAGGGCGAGCCCTGTTGACATCGATTTCGACCTCAAAAACCCGTTCCGGATCCTGATTTTCCGAGCTTTTGCTGCCAGCCCGACGACCGCCAGGATCGGAGCTGCCCGGGGCAGAATCCGGCGTGGAGGAGCGGACCCACTGGGGTCGCCGACTCGGGTCGCCGACGCGATTTAATAATAAAAAAACCGGCGCGTGTGCGACACCGGAAAGAACAAACCTGATTGACCAAAAAAGGAGGAGGTGCAACACGAGGACATCCCAGGAGATCACCCATCCCAGTACTACTGTCGCCCAAGCACGCTTACCTGCGGAGTTCTGATGGGATCCGGTGCATTAGTGCTGGTATGATCGCACCTGTCAAGTGTGGGGCGATCAACTGCTTTATGGCTTCGCCGAGCCGTCTCGTGCGCGCTTCGGACGACCATAACTTTTCATCCGGGTTGAATCCCAAGGCGAGGGAGCTGCCGTTGGAAAGCTCGTCTCGAGCCCGTCGACGTCCCAACCAGGGCGAGCCCGGTTGACGATGATTTCGACCTCAAAAACCCGTTCCGGATCCTGATTTTCCGAGCTTTTGCTGCCAGCCCGACGACCGCCAGGATCGGAGCTGCCCGGGGCAGAATCCGGCGTGGAGGAGCGGACCCACTGGGGTCGCCGACTCGGGTCGCCGACGCGATTTAATAATAGAAAAACCGGCGCGTGTGCGACACCGGAAAGAACAAACCTGATTGACCAAAAAAGGAGGAGGTGCAACACGAGCACTTCCCAGGAGGTCACCCATCCCAGTACTACTCTCGCCCAAGCACGCTTACCTGCGGAGTTCTGATGGGATCCGTTGCATTAGTGCCGGTATGATCGCACCTGTCAAGTGTGGGGCGATGAACTGCTTTATGGCTTCGCCGAGCCGTCTCGTGCGCGCTTCGGACGACCATAACTTTTCATCCGGGTTGAATCCCAAGGCGAGGGAGCTGCCGTTGGAAAGCTCGTCTCGAGCCCGTCGACGTCCCAACAAGGGCGAGCCCGGTTGACGTCGATTTCGACCTCCAAAACCCTTTCCGGATCCTGATTTACCGAGCTTTTGCTGCCAGCCTGACGACCGCTAGGATCGGAGTTGCCCGGGGCAGAATCTGGCGTGGAGGAGCGGACCCACTGGGGTCGCCGACTCTGGTCGTCGATGCGATTTAATATTCAAAAAACCGGCGCGTGTGCGACACCGGAAAGAACAAACCCGATTGACCAAAAAAGTAGGAGGTGCAACAGGAGGACTTCCCAAGAGGTAACCCATCCCAGTACTACTCTCGCCCAAGCACGCTTAACTGCGGAGTTCTGATGGGATCCGGTGCATTAGTGCTGGTATTATCGCACCTGTCAAGTGTGGCGCGATCAACTGCTTTATGGCTTTGCCGACCCGTCTCGTGCGCGCTTCGGACGGCCATAACTTTTCATTCGGGTTGAATCCCGAGGCGAGGGAGCTGCCGTTGGAAAGCTCGTCTCGAGCCCGTCGACGTCCCAACCAGGGCGAGCCCGGTTGACGTCGATTTCGACCTCAAAAACCCGTTCCGGATCCTGATTTTCCGAGCTTTTGCTGCCAGCCCGACGACCGCCAGGATCGGAGCTGCCCGGGGCAGAATCCGGCGTGGAGGAGCGGACCCACTGGGGTCGCCGACTCGGGTCGCCGACGCGATTTAATAATAAAAAAACCGGCGCGTGTGCGACACCGGAAAGAACAAACCTGATTGACCAAAAAAGGAGGAGGTGCAACACGAGGACTTCCCAGGAGGTCACCCATCCCAGTACTACTCTCGCCCAAGCACGCTTACCTGCGGAGTTCTGATGGGATCCGTTGCATTAGTGCCGGTATGATCGCACCTGTCAAGTGTGGGGCGGTCAACTGCTTTATGGCTTCGTCGAGCCATCTCATGCGCGCTTCGGACGACCATAACTTTTCATCCGGGTTGAATCCCAAGGCGAGGGAGCTGCCGTTGGAAAGCTCGTCTCGAGCCCGTCGACGTCCCAACAAGGGCGAGCCCGGTTGACGTCGATTTCGACCTCCAAAACCCGTTCCGGATCCTGATTTTCCGAGCTTTTGCTGCCAGCCTGACGACCGCCAGGATCGGAGCTGCCCGGGGCAGAATCCGGCGTGGAGGAGCGGACCCACTGGGGTCGCCGACTCGGGTCGTCGATGCGATTTAATATTCAAAAAACCGGCGCGTGTGCGACACCGGAAAGAACAAACCCGATTGACCAAAAAAGTAGGAGGTGCAACAAGAGGACTTCCCAAGAGGTCACCCATCCCAGTACTACTCTCGCCCAAGCACGCTTAACTGCGGAGTTCTGATGGGATCCGGTGCATTAGTGCTGGTATTATCGCACCTGTCAAGTGTGGCGCGATCAACTGCTTTATGGCTTCGCCGACCCGTCTCGTGCGCGCTTCGGACGAACATAACTTTTCATTCGGGTTGAATCCCGAGGCGAGGGAGCTGCCGTTGGAAAGCTCGTCTCGAGCCCGTCGACGTCCCAACCAGGGCGGGCCCGGTTGACGTCGATTTCGACCTCAAAAACCCGTTCCGGATCCTGATTTTCCGAGCTTTTGCTGCCAGCCCGACGACCGCCAGGATCGGAGCTGCCCGGGGCAGAATCCGGCGTGGAGGAGCGGACCCACTGGGGTCGCCGACTCGGGTCGCCGACGCGATTTAATAATTAAAAAACCGGCGCGTGTGCGACACCGGAAAGAACAAACCTGATTGACCAAAAAAGGAGGAGGTGCAACACGACGACTTCCCAGGAGGTCACCCATCCCAGTACTACTCTCGCCAAGGCACGCTTACCTGCGGAGTTCTGATGGGATCCGTTGCATTAGTGCCGGTATGATCGCACCTGTCAAGTGTGGGGCGATCAACTGCTTTATGGCTTCGTCGAGCCGTCTCATGCGCGCTACGGACGACCATAACTTTTCATCGGGGTTGAATCCCAAGGCGAGGGAGCTGCCGTTGGAAAGCTCGTCTCGAGCCCGTCGACGTCCCAACCAGGGCGAGCCCGGTTGACGTCGATTTCGACCTCCAAAACCCGTTCCGGATCCTGATTTTCCGAGCTTTTGCTGCCAGCCCGACGACCGCCAGGATCGGAGTTGCCCGGGGCAGAATCCGGCGCGGAGGAGCGGACCCACTGGGGTCGCCGACTCGGGTCGTCGATGCGATTTAATAATCAAAAAACCGGCGCGTGTGCGACACCGGAAATAACAAACCCGATTGACCAAAAAAGGACGAGGTGCAACACGAGGACTTCCCAGGAGGTCACCCATCCCAGTACTACTCTCGCCCAAGAACGCTTAACTGCGGAGTTCTTATGGGATCCGGTGCATTAGAGCTGGTATGATCGCACCTGTCAAGTGTGGCGCGATCAACTGCTTTATGGCTTCGCCGAGCCGTCTCGTGCGCGCTTCGGACGGCCATAACTTTTCATCCGGGTTGAATCCCAAGGCGAGGGAGCTGCCGTTGGAAAGCTCGTCTCGAGCCCGTCGACGTCCCAACCAGGGCGGTTGACATCGATTTCGACCTCAAAAACCCGTTCCGGACACTGATTTTCCTAGCTTTTGCTGCCAGCCCGACGACCGCCAGGATCGAAGCTGCCCGGGCAGAATCCGGCGTGGAGGAGCGGACCCATAGGGGTCGCCGCCTCGGGTCGCCGACGCGATTTAATAATCAAAAAACCGGCGCGTGTGCGACACGGGAAAGAACAAAGCTGATTGACCAAAAAAGGACGAGGTGCAACACGAGGACTTCCCAGGAGGTCACCCATCCTAGTACTACTCTCGCCCAAGAACGCTTAACTGCGGAGTTCTTATGGGATCCGGTGCATTAGAGCTGGTATGATCGCACCTGTCAAGTGTGGCGCGATCAACTGCTTTATGGCTTCGCCGAGCCGTCTCGTGCGCGCTTCGGACGGCCATAACTTTTGATCCGGGTTGAATCCCAAGGCGAGGGAGCGGCCGTTGGAAAGCTCGTCTCGAGCCCGTCGACGTCCCAACGAGGGCGAGCCCAGTTGACGTCGATTTCGACCTCAAAAACCCGTTCCGGATCCTGATTTTCCGAGCTTTTGCTGCCAGCCCGACAACCGCCAGGATCGGAGCTGCCCGGGGCAGAATCCGGCGTGGAGGAGCAGACCCACTGGGGTCGCCGGCTCGGGTCGCCGACGCGATTTAATAATCAAAAAACCGGCGCGTGTGCGACACGGGAAAGAACAATCCTGATTGACCAAAAAAGGAGGAGGTGCAACACGAGGACTTCCCAGGAGGTCACCCATCCCAGTACTACTCTCGCCCAAGAACGCTTAACTGCGGAGTTCTGATGGGATCCGGTGCATTTGAGCTGGTATGATCGCACCTGTCAAGTGTGGCGCGATCAACTGCTTTATGGGTTCGCCGAGCCGTCTCGTGCGCGCTTCGGACGACCATAACTTTTCATCTGGGTTGAATCCCAAGGCGAGGGAGCTGCTGTTGGAAAGCTCGTCTGGAGCCCGTCGACGTCCCAACCAGGGCGGTTGACGTCGATTTCGACCTCAAAAACCCGTTCCGGATACTGATTTTCCTAGCTTTTGCTGCCAGCCCGACGACCGCTAGGATCGAAGCTGCCCGGGCAGAATCTGGCGTGGAGGAGCGGACCCACTGGGGTCGCCGGCTCGGGTCGCCGTCGCGATTTAATAATCAAAAAACCGGCGCGTGTGCGACACCGGAAAGAACAAACCTGATTGACCAAAAAAGGAGGAGGTGCAACACGAGGACTTCCCAGGAGGTAACCCATCCCAGTACTACTCTCGCCCAAGAACGCTTAACTGCGGAGTTCTGATGGGATCCGGTGCATTAGTGCTGGTATGATCGCACCTGTCAAGTGTGGCCCGATCAACTGCTTTATGGCTTCGCCGAGCCGTCTCGTGCGCGCTTCGGACGGCCATAACTTTTCATCCGGGTTGAATCCCAAGGCGAGGGAGCTGCCGTTGGAAAGCTCGTCTCGAGCCCGTCGACGTCCCAACAAGGGCGAGCCCGGTTGACGTCGATGTCGACCTCAAAAACCCGTTTCGGATCCTGATTTTCCGAGCTTTTGCTGCTAACCCGACAACCGCCAGGATCGAAGCTGCCCGGCCAGAATCCGGCGTGGGGGAGCGGACCCACCAGGGTCGCCGGCTCGGGTCGCCGGCGCGATTTTAGAATCAAAAAACCGGCGCGTGTGCGGCACCGGAAAGAACAAAGATGATTGACCAAAAAAGGACGAGGTGCAACACGAGGACTTCCCAGGAGGTCACCCATCCCAGTACTACTCTCGCCCAAGAACGCTTAACTGCGGTGTTCTTATGGGATCCGGTGCATTAGAGCTGGTATGATCGCACCTGTCATGTGTGGCGCGATCAACTGCTTTATGGCTTCTCCGAGCCGTCTCGTGCGCGCTTCGGACGGCCATAACTTTTCATCCGGGTTGAATCCCAAGGCGAGGGAGCTGCCGTTGGAAAGCTCGTCTCGAGCCCGTCGACGTCCCAACCAGGGCGAGCCCGGTTGACGTCGATTTCGACCTCAAAAACCTGTTCCGGATCCTGATTTTCCGAGCTTTTGCTGCCAGCCCGACAACCGCCAGGATCGGAGCCGCCCGGGGCAGAATCCGGCGTGGAGGAGCGGACCCACTGGGGTCGCCGGCTCGGTGCGCCGACGGGATTTAATAATCAAAAAACCGGCGCGTGTGCGACACCGGAAAGAACAAACCTGATTGACCAAAAAAGGAGGAGGTGCAACACGAGGACTTCCCAGGAGGTCACCCATCCCAGTACTACTCTCGCCCAAGCACGCTTAACTGCGGAGTTCTGATGGGATCCGGTCCATTAGTTCTGTTATGATCGCACCTGTCAAGTGTGGCGCGATCAACTGCATTATGGCTTTGCCGAGCCGTCTCGTGCGCGCTTCGGACGGCCATAACTTTTCATCTGGGTTGAATCCCAAGGCGAGGGAGCTGCCATTGGAAAGCTCGTCTCGAGCCCGTCGACGTCCCAACCAGGGCGGTTGACGTCGATTTCGACCTCAAAAACCCGTTCCGGATACTGATTTTCCTAGCTTTTGTTGCCAGCCCGACGACCGCCAGGATCGAAGCTGCCCGGGCAGAATCCGGCGTGGAGGAGCGGACCCACTGGGGTCGCCGGCTCGGGTCGCCGACGCGATTTAATAATAAAAAAACCGGCGCATGTGCGACACCGGAAAGAACAAACCTGATTGACCAAAAAAGGAGGAGGTGCAAGACAAGGACTTCCGAGGAGGTCACCCATCCAAGTCCTTCTCTCGCCCAAGCACGCTTAACTGCGGAGTTCTGATGGGATCCGGTGCATTAGTGCTGGTATGATCGCACCTGTCAAGTGTGGCCCGATCAAATGCTTTATCGCTTCGCCGAGCCGTCTCGTGCGCGCTTCGGACGGCCATAACTTTTCATCCGGGTTGAATCCCAAGGCGAGGGAGCTGCCGTTGGAAAGCTCGTCTCGAGCCCGTCGACGTCCCAACAAGGGCGAGCCCGGTTGACGTCGATTTCGACCTCAAAAACTCGTTCCGGATCCTGATTTTCCGAGCTTTTGCTGCTAACCCGACAACCGCCAGGATCGAAGCTGCCCGGCCAGAATCCGGCGTGGGGGAGCGGACCCACCGGGGTCGCCGGCTCGGGTCGCCGGCGCGATTTAAGAATAAAAAAACCGGCGCGTGTGCGACACCGGAAAGAACAAAGATGATTGACCAAAAAAGGACGAGGTGCAACACGAGGACTTCCCAGGAGGTCACCCATCCCAGTACTACTCTCGCCCAAGAACGCTTAACTGCGGAGTTCTTATGGGATCCGGTGCATTAGAGGTGGTACGATCGCACCTGTCATGTGTGGCGCGATCAACTGCTTTATGGCTTCGCCGAGCCGTCTCGTGCGCGCTTCGGACGGCCATAACTTTTCATCCGGGTTGAATCCCAAGGCGAGGGAGCGGCCGTTGGAAAGCTCGTCTCGAGCCCGTTGACTTCCCAACCGGGGCGAGCCCGGTTGACGTCGATTTCGACCTCAAAAACCTGTTCCGGATCCTGATTTTCCGAGCTTTTGCTGCCAGCCCGACAACCGCCAGGATCGGAGCCGCCCGGGGCAGAATCCGGCGTGGAGGAGCGGACCCACTGGGGTCGCCGGCTCGGTGCGCCGACGCGATTTAATAATCAAAAAACCGGCGCGTGTGCGACACCGGAAAGAACAAACCTGATTGACCAAAAAAGGAGCAGGTGCAACACGAGGACTTCCCAGGAGGTCACCCATCCCAATACTACTCTCGCCAAAGCACGCTTAACTGCGGAGTTCTGATGGGATCCGGTGCATTAGTGCTGTTATGATCGCACCTGTCAAGTGTGGCGCGATGAACTGCTTTATGGTTTCGCCGAGCCGTCTCGTGCGCGCTTCGGACGGCCATAACTTTTCATCTGGGTTGAATCCCAAGGCGAGGGAGCTGCCGTTGGAAAGCTCGTCTCGAGCCCGTCGACGTCCCAACCAGGGCGGTTGACGTCGATTTCGACCTCAAAAACCCGTTCCGGATACTGATTTTCCTAGCTTTTTCTGCCAGCCCGACGACCGCAAGGATCGAAGCTTCCCGGGCAGAATCCGGCGTGGAGGAGCGGACCCACTGGGGTCGCCGGCTCGGGTCGCCGACGCGATTTAATAATCAAAAAACCGGCGCATGGGTGACACCGGAAAGAACAAACCTGATTGACCAAAAAAGGAGGAGGTGCAACACGAGGACTTCCCAGGAGGTCACCCATCCCAGTACTACTCTCGCCCAAGCACGCTTAACTGCGGAGATCTGATGGGATCCGGTGCATTAGTGCTGGTATGATCGCACCTGTCAAGTATGGCGCGATCAACTGTTTTATGGCTTCGCCGATCCGCCTCGTGCGCGCTTCGGACGGCCATAACTTTTCATCCGGGTTGAATCCCGAGGCGAAGGAGCTGCCGTTGGAAAGCTCGTCTCGAGCCCGTCGACGTCCCAAACAGGGCGAGCCCGGTTGACGTCGATTTCGGCCTCAAAAACCCGTTCCGGATCCTGATTTTCCGAGCTTTTGCTGCCAGCCCGACGACCGCCAGGATCGGAGCTGCCCGGGGCAGAATCCGGCGTGGAGGAGCAGACCCACTGGGGTCGCCGACAAGATTTAATAATCAAAAAACCGACGCGTGTGCGACACCGGAAATAACAAACCTGATTGACCAAAAAAGGAGGAGGTGCAACACGAGGACTTCCCAGGAGGTCACCCATCCCAGTACTACTCTCGCCCAAGCACGCTTAACTGCGGAGTTCTGATGGGATCCGGTGCATTAGTGCTGGTATGATCGCACCTGTCAAGTGTGGCGCGATCAACTGCTTTATGGCTTCGCCGATCCGTCTCGTGCGCGCTTCGGACGGCCATAACTTTTCATCCGGGTTGAATCCCGAGGCGAAGGAGTTGCCGTTGGAAAGCTCGTCTCGAGCCCGTCGACGTCCCAAACAGGGCGAGCCCGGTTGACGTCGATTTCAACCTCAAAAACCCGTTCCGGATCCTGATTTTCCGAGCTTTTGCTGCCAGCCCGACGACCGCCAGGATCGGAGTTGCCCGGGGCAGAATCCGGCGTGGGGGAGCGGACCCACTAGGGTCGCCGGCTCAGGTCGCCGACAAGATTTAATAATCAAAAAACCGACGCGTGTGCGACACCGGAAATAACAAACCTGATTGACCAAAAAAGGAGGAGGTGCAACACGAGGACTTCCCAGGAGGTCACCCATCCCAGTACTACTCTCGCCCAAGCACGCTTAACTGCGGAGTTCTGATGGGATCCGGTGCATTAGTTCTAGTATGATCGCACCTGTCAAGTGTGGCGCGATCAACTACTTTATGGCTTCGCCGATCCGTCTCGTGCACGCTTCGGACGACCATAACTTTTCATCCGGGTTGAATCCCGAGGCGAAGGAGCTGCCGTTGGAAAGCTCGTCTCGAGCCCGTCGACGTCGCTAACAGGGCGAGCCCGGTTGACGTCGATTTCGACCTCAAAAACCCGTTCCGGATCCTGATTTTCCGAGCTTTTGCTGCCAGCCCGACGACCGCCAGGATCGGAGCTGCCCGGGGCAGAATCCGGCGTGGAGGAGCAGACCCACTAGGGTCGCCGGCTCAGGTCGCCGACAAGATTTAATAATCAAAAAACCGCCGCGTGTGCGACACCGGAAATAAAAAACCTGATTGACCAAAAAAGGAGGAGGTGCAACACGAGGACTTCCCAGGAGGTCACCCATCCCAGTACTACTGTCGCCCAAGCACGCTTAACTGCGGAGTTCTAATGGGATCCGGTGCATTAGTGCTGGTATGATCGCACCTGTCAAGTGTGGCGCGATCAACTGCTTTATGGCTTCGCCGATCCGTCTCGTGCGCGCTTCGGACGGCCATAACTTTTCATCTGGGTTGAATCCCGAGGCGAAGGAGCTGCCGTGGGAAAGCTCGTCTCGAGCCCGTCGACGTCCCAAACCGGGCAAGCCCGGTTGACGTCGATTTCAACCTCAAAAACCCGTTCCGGATCCTGATTTTCCGAGCTTTTGCTGCCAGCTCGACGACCGCCAGGATCGGAGCTGCCCGGGGCAGAATCCGGCGTGGAGGAGCGAACCCACTGTGGTCGCCGGCTCGGGTCGCCGACAAGATTTAATAATCAAAAAACCGACGCGTGTGCGACACTGGAAATAACAAACCTGATTGACCAAAAAAGGAGGAGGTGCAACACGAGGACTTCCCAGGAGGTCACCCATCCCAGTACTACTCTCGCCCAAGCACGCTTAACTGCGGAGTTCTGATGGGATCCGGTGCATTAGTGCTGGTATGATCGCACCTGTCAAGTGTGGCGCGATCAACTGCTTTATGGCTTCGCCTATCCGTCTCGTGCGCGCTTCGGACGGCCATAACTTTTCATCCGGGTTGAATCCCGAGGCGAAGGAGCTGCCGTTGGAAAGCTCGTCTCGAGCCCGTCGACGTCGCTAACAGGGCGAGCCCGATTGACGTCGATTTCGACCTCAAAAACCCGTTCCGGATCCTGATTTTCCGAGCTTTTGCTGCCAGCTCGACGACCGCCAGGATCGGAGCTGCCCGGGGCAGAATCCGGCGTGGAGGAGCGAACCCACTGGGGTCGCCGGCTCGGGTCGCCGACAAGATTTAATAATCAAAAAACCGACGCGTGTGCGACACTGGAAATAACAAACCTGATTGACCAAAAAAGGAGGAGGTGCAACACGAGGACTTCCCAGGAGGTCACCCATCCCAGTACTACTCTCGCCCAAGCACGCTTAACTGCGGAGTTCTGATGGGATCCGGTGCATTAGTTCTGGTATGATCGCACCTGTCAAGTGTGGCGCGATCAACTGCTTTATGGCTTCGCCTATCCGTCTCGTGCGCGCTTCGGACGGCCATAACTTTTCATCCGGGTTGAATCCCGAGGCGAAGGAGCTGCCGTTGGAAAGCTCGTCTCGAGCCCGTCGACGTCGCTAACAGGGCGAGCCCGGTTGACGTCGATTTCGACCTCAAAAACCCGTTCCGGATCCTGATTTTCCGAGCTTTTGCTGCCAGCCCGACGACCGCCAGGATCGGAGCTGCCCGGGGCAGAATCCGGCGTGGAGGAGCGGACCCACTAGGGTCGCCGGCTCAGGTCGCCGACAAGATTTAATAATCAAAAAACCGCCGCGTGTGCGACACCGGAAATAAAAAACCTGATTAACCAAAAAAGGAGGAGGTGCAACACGAGGACTTCCCAGGAGGTCACCCATCCCAGTACTACTGTCGCCCAAGCACGCTTAACTGCGGAGTTCTAATGGGATCCGGTGCATTAGTGCTGGTATGATCGCACCTGTCCAGTGTGGCGCGATCAACTGCTTTATGGCTTCGCCGATCCGTCTCGTGCGCGCTTCGGACGACCATAACTTTTCATCCGGGTTGAATCCCGAGGCGAAGGAGCTGCCGTGGGAAAGCTCGTCTCGAGCCCGTCGACGTCCCAAACCGGGCGAGCCCGGTTGACGTCGATTTCAACCTCAAAAACCCGTTTCGGATCCTGATTTTCCGAGCTTTTGATGCCAGCTCGACGACCGCCAGGATCGGAGCTGCCCGGGGCAGAATCCGGCGTGGAGGAGCGAACCCACTGGGGTCGCCGGCTCGGGTCGCCGACAAGATTTAATTATCAAAAAACCGACGCGTGTGCGACACTGGAAATAACAAACCTGATTGACCAAAAAAGGAGGAGGTGCAACACGAGGACTTCCCAGGAGGTCACCCATCCCAGTACTACTATCGACCAAGCACGCTTAACTGCGGAGTTCTGATGGGATCCGGTGCATTAGTGCTGGTATGATCGCACCTGTCAAGTGTGGCGCGATCAACTGTTTTATGGCTTCGCCGATCCGTCTCGTGCGCGCTTCGGACGGCCATAACTTTTCATCCGGGTTGAATCCCGAGGCGAAGGAGCTGCCGTTGGAAAGCTCGTCTCGAGCCCATCGACGTCCCAAACAGGGCGAGCCCGGTTGACGTCGATTTCAACCTCAAAAACCCGTTCCGGATCCTGATTTTCCGAGCTTTTGCTGCCAGCTCGACGACCGCCAGGATCGGAGTTGCCCGGGGCAGAATCCGGCGTGGAGGAGCGGACCCACTGGGGTCGCCGGCTCGGGTCGCCGACAAGATTTAATAATCAAAAAACCGACGCGTGTGCGACACCGGAAATAACAAACCTGATTGACCAAAAAAGGAGGAGGTGCAACACGAGGACTTCCCAGGAGGTCACCCATCCCAGTACTACTGTCGCCCAAGCACGCTTAACTGCGGAGTTCTGATGGGATCCGGTGCATTAGTTCTGGTATGATCGCACCTGTCAAGTGTGGCGCGATCAACTACTTTATGGCTTCGCCGATCCGTCTCGTTCACGCTTCGGACGACCATAACTTTTCATCCGGGTTGAATCCCGAGGCGAAGGAGCTGCCGTTGGAAAGCTCGTCTCGAGCCCGTCGACATCGCTAACAGGGCGAGCCCGGTTGACGTCGATTTCAACCTCAAAAACCCGTTCCGGATCCTGATTTTCCGAGCTTTTGCTGCCAGCTCGACGACCGCCAGGATCGGAGCTGCCCGGGGCAGAATCCGGCGTGGAGGAGCGAACCCACTGGGGTCACCGGCTCGGGTCGCCGACAAGATTTAATAATCAAAAAACCGACGCGTGTGCGACACTGGAAATAACAAACCTGATTGACCAAAAAAGGAGGAGGTGCAACACGAGGACTTCCCAGGAGGTCACCCATCCCAGTACTACTCTCGCCCAAGCACGCTTAACTGCGGAGTTCTGATGGGATCCGGTGCATTAGTGCTGGTATGATCGCACCTGTCAAGTGTGGCGCGATCAACTGCTTTATGGCTTCGCCGATCCGTCTCGTGCGCGCTTCGGACGGCCATAACTTTTCATCCGGGTTGAATCCCGAGGCGAAGGAGCTGCCGTTGGAAAGCTCGTCTCGAGCCCGTCGACGTCCCAAACAGGGCGAGCCCGGTTGACGTCGATTTCAACCTCAAAAACCCGTTCCGGATCCTGATTTTCCGAGCTTTTGCTGCCAGCTCGACGACCGCCAGGATCGGAGTTTCCCGGGGCAGAATCCGACGTGGAGGAGCGGACCCACTGGGGTCGCCGGCTCGGGTCGCCGACAAGATTTAATAATCAAAAAACCGACGCGTGTGCGACACCGGAAATAACAAACCTGATTGACCAAAAAAGGAGGAGGTGCAACACGAGGACTTCCCAGGAGGTCACCCATCCCAGTACTACTCTCGCCCAAGCACGCTTAACTGCGGAGTTCTGATGGGATCCGGTGCATTAGTTCTGGTATGATCGCACCTGTCAAGTGTGGCGCGATCAACTACTTTATGGCTTCGCCGATCCGTCTCGTTCACGCTTCGGACGACCATAACTTTTCATCCGGGTTGAATCCCGAGGCGAAGGAGCTGCCGTTGGAAAGCTCGTCTCTAGCCCGTCGACGTCGCTAACAGGGCGAGCCCGGTTGACGTCGATTTCAACCTCAAAAACCCGTTCCGGATCCTGATTTTCCGAGCTTTTGCTGCCAGCCCGACGACCGCCAGGATCAGAGCTGCCCGGGGCAGAATCCGGCGTGGAGGAGCGGACCCACTGGGGTCGCCGACAAGATTTAATAATCAAAAAACCGACGCGTGTGCGACACCGGAAATAACAAACCTGATTGACCAAAAAAGGAGGAGGTGCAACACGAGGACTTCCCAGGAGGTCACCCATCCCAGTACTACTCTCGCCCAAGCACGCTTAACTGCGGAGTTCTGATGGGATCCGGTGCATTAGTGCTGGTATGATCGCATCTGTCAAGTGTGGCGCGATCAACTGCTTTATGGCTTCGCCGATCCATCTCGTGCGCGCTTCGGACGGCCATAACTTTTCATCCGGGTTGAATCCCGAGGCGAAGGAGCTGCCGTGGGAAAGCTCGTGTCGAGCCCGTCGACGTCCCAAACAGGGCGAGCCCGGTTGACGTCGATTTCGACCTCAAAAACCCGTTCCGGATCCTGATTTTCCGAGCTTTTGCTTCCAGCCCGACGACCGCCAGGATTGGAGCTGCCCGGGGCAGAATCCGGCGTGGAGGAGCGGACCCACTAGGGTCGCCGGCTCAGGTCGCCGGCTCAGGTCGCCGACAAGATTTAATAATCAAAAAACCGACGCGTGTGCGACACCGGAAATAACAAACCTGATTGACCAAAAAAGGAGGAGGTGCAACACGAGGACTTCCCAGGAGGTCACCCATCCCAGTACTACTCTCGCCCAAGCACGCTTAACTGCGGAGTTCTGATGGGATCCGGTGCATTAGTTCTGGTATGATCGCACCTGTCAAGTGTGGCACGATCAACTGCTTTATGGCTTCGCCGATCCGTCTCGTGCACGCTTCGGACGACCATAACTGTTCATCCGGGTTGAATCCCGAGGCGAAGTAGCTGCCGTTGGAAAGCTCGTCTCAAGCCCGTCGACGTCCCAAACAGGGCGAGCACGGTTGACGTCGATTTCGACCTCAAAAACCCGTTCCGGATCCTAATTTTCCGAGCTTATGCTGCCAGCCCGACGACCGCCAGGATCGGAGCTGCCCGGGGCAGAATCCGGCGTGGAGGAGCGGACCCACTAGGGTTGCCGGCTCAGGTCGCCGACAAGATTTAATAATAAAAAAACCGACAAGTGTGCGACACCGGAAATAACAAACCTGATTGACCAAAAAAGGAGGAGGTGCAACACGAGGACTTCCCAGGAGGTCACCCATCCCAGTACTACTCTCGCCCAAGCACGCTTAACTGCGGAGTTCTGATGGGATCCGGTGCATTAGTGCTGGTATGATCGCACCTGTCAAGTGTGGCTCGATCAACTGCTTTATGGCTTCGCCGATCCGTCTCGTGCGCGCTTCGGACGGGCATAACTTTTCATCCGGGTTGAATCCCGAGGCGAAGGAGCTGCCGTTGGAAAGCTCGTCTCGAGCCTGTCGACGTCCGAAACAGGGCGAGCTTGGTTGACGTCGATTTCGACCTCAAAAACCCGTTCCGGATCCTGATTTTCCGAGCTTTTACTGCCAACCCGACGACCGCCAGGATCGGAGCTGCCCGGGGCAGAATCTGGCGTGGAGGAGCGGACCCACTGGGGTCGCCGGCTCGGGTCGCCGACAAGATTTAATAATCAAAAAAACCGACGCGTGTGCGACACCGGAAATAACAAACCTGATTGACCAAAAAAGGAGGAGGTGCAACACGAGGACTTCCCAGGAGGTCACCCATCCTAGTACTACTCTCGCCCAAGCACGCTTAACTGCGGAGTTCTGATGGGATCCGGTGCATTAGTTCTGGTATGATCGCACCTATCAAGTGTGGCGCGATCAACTGCTTTATGGCTTCGCCGATCCGTCTCGTGCGCGCTTCGGACGACCATAACTTTTCATCCGGGTTGAATCCCGAGGCGAAGGAGCTGCCGTTGGAAAGCTCGTCTCGAGCCCGTCGACGTCGCTAACAGGGCGAGCCCGGTTGACGTCGATTTCAACCTCAAAAACCCGTTCCGGATCCTGATTTTCCGAGCTTTTGCTGCCAGCCCGACGACCGCCAGGATCGGAGCTGCCCGGGGCAGAATCCGGCGTGGAGGAGCGGACCCACTGGGGTCGCCGACAAGATTTAATAATCAAAAAACCGACGCGTGTGCGACACCGGAAATAACAAACCTGATTGACCAAAAAAGGAGGAGGTGCAACACGAGGACTTCCCAGGAGGTCACCCATCCCAGTACTACTCTCGCCCAAGCACGCTTAACTGTGGAGTTCTGATGGGATCCGGTGCATTAGTGCTGGTATGATCGCATCTGTCAAGTGTGGCGCGATCAACTGCTTTATGGCTTCGCCGATCCGTCTCGTGCGCGCTTCGGACGGCCATAACTTTTCATCCGGGTGGAATCCCGAGGCGAAGGAGCTGCCGTGGGAAAGCTCGTGTCGAGCCCGTCGACGTCCCAAACAGGGCGAGCCCGGTTGACGTCGATTTCGACCTCAAAAACCCGTTCCGGATCCTGATTTTCCGAGCCTTTGCTTCCAGCCCGACGACCGCCAGGATTGGAGCTCCCCGGGGCAGAATCCGGCGTGGAGGAGCGGACCTACTAGGGTCGCCGGCTCAGGTCGCCGGCTCAGGTCGCCGGCTCAGGTCGCCGACAAGATTTAATAATCAAAAAACCGACGCGTGTGCGACACCGGAAATAACAAACCTGATTGACCAAAAAAGGAGGAGGTGCAACACGAGGACTTCCCAGGAGGTGACCCATCCCAGTACTACTCTCGCCCAAGCACGCTTAACTGCGGAGTTCTGATGGGATCCGGTGCATTAGTTCTGGTATGATCGCATCTGTCAAGTGTGGCGCGATCAACTGCTTTATGGCTTCGCCGATCCGTCTCGTGCGCGCTTCGGACGGCCATAACTTTTCATCCGGGTTGAATCCCGAGGCGAAGGAGCTGCCGTTGGAAAGCTCGTCTCGAGCCCGTCGACGTCCCAAATAGGGTGAGCCCGGTTGACGTCGATTTCAACCTCAAAAACCCGTTCCCGATCCTGATTTTCCGAGCTTTTGCTGCCAGCTCGACGACCGCCAGGATCGGAGCTGCCCGGGGCAGAATTCGGCGTGGAGGAGCGGACCCACTGGGGTCGCCGGCTCGGGTCGCCGACAAGATTTAATAATAAAAAAACCGACGCGTGTGCGACACCGGAAATAACAAACCTGATTGACCAAAAAAGGAGGAGGTGCAACACGAGTACTTCCCAGGAGGTCACCCATCCCTGTACTACTCTCGCCTAAGCACGCTTAACTGCGGAGTTCTGATGGGATCCGGTATATTAGTTCTGGTATGATCGCACATGTAAAGTGTGGCGCGATCAACTGCTTTATGGCTTCGCCGATCCGTCTCGTGCGCGCTTCGGACGACCATAACTTTTCATCCGGGTTGAATCCCGAGGCGAAGGAGCTACCGTTGGAAAGCTCGTCTCGAGCCCGTCGACGTCCCAAACAGGGCGAGCTCGGTTGACGCCGATTTCGACCTCAAAAACCCGTTTCGGATCCTGATTTTCCGAGCTTTTGCTGCCAGCCCGACGACCGCCAGGATCGGAGCTGCCCGGGGCAGAATCCGTCGTGGAGGAGCGGACCCACTAGGGTCGCTGGCTCAGGTCGCCGACAAGATTTAATAATCAAAAAACCGACGCGTGTGCGACACCGGAAATAACAAACCTGATTGACCAAAAAAGGAGGAGGTGCAACACGAGGACTTCCCAGGAGTTCACCCATCCCAGTACTACTCTCGCCCAAGCACGCTTAACTGCGGAGTTCTGATGGGATCCGGTGCATTAGTTCTGGTATGATCGCACCTGTCAAGTGTGGCGCGATCAACTGCTTTTTGGCTTCGCCGATCCGTCTCGTGCGCGCTTCGGACGACCATAACTTTTCATCCGGGTTGAATCCCGAGGCGAAGGAGCTGCTGTTGGAAAGCTCGTCTCGAGCCCGTCGACGTCCCAAACAGGGCGAGCCCGGTTGACGTCGATTTCGACCTCAAAAACCCGTTCCGGATCCTGATTTTCCGAGCTTTTGCTGCCAGCCCGACGACCGCCAGGATCGGAGCTGCCCGGGGTAGAATCCGGTGTGGAGGAGCGGACCCACTGGGGTCGCCGGCTCGGGTCGCCGACAAGATTTAATAATAAAAAAACCGACGCGTGTGCGACACCGGAAATAACAAACCTGATTGACCAAAAAAGGAGGAGGTGCAACACGAGGACTTCCCAGGAGGTCACCCATCCCAGTACTACTCTCGCCCAAGCACGCTTAACTGCGGAGTTCTGATGGGATCCGGTGCATTAGTGCTGGTATGATCGCACCTGTCATGTGTGGCGCGATCAACTGCTTTATGGCTTCGCCGATCCGTCTCGTGCGCGCTTCGGACGACCATAACTTTTCATCCGGGTTGAATCCCGAGGCGAAGGAGCTGCCGTTGGAAAGCTCGTCTCGAGCCCGTCGACGTCCCAAACAGGGCGAGCCCGGTTGACGTCGATTTCAACCTCAAAAACCCGTTCCGGATCCTGATTTTCCGAGCTTTTGCTGCCAGCTCGATGACCGCCAGGATCGGAGCTGCTCGGGTCGCCGACAAGATTTAATAATCAAAAAACCGACGCGTGTGCGACACCGGAAATAACAAACCTGATTGACCAAAAAAGGAGGAGGTGCAACACGAGTACTTCCCAGGAGGTCACCCATCCCAGTACTACTCTCGCCCAAGCACGCTTAACTGCGGAGTTCTGATGGGATCCGATGCATTAGTTCTGGTATGATCGCTCCTGTGAAGTGTGGCGCGATCAACTGCTTTATGGCTTCGCCGATCCGTCTCGTGCGCGCTTCGGACGACCATAACTTTTCATCCGGGTTGAATCCCGAGGCGAAGGAGCTGCCGTTGGAAAGCTCGTCTCGAGCCCGTCGACGTCCCAAATAGGGCGAGCCCGGTTGACGTCGATTTCAACCTCAAAAACCCGTTCCGGATCCTGATTTTCCGAGCTTTTGCTGCCAGCTCGACGACCGCCAGGATTGGAGCTGCCCGGGGCAGAAACCGGCGTGGAGGAGCGTACCCACTGGGGTCGCCGGCTCGGGTCGCCGACAAGATTTAATAATCAAAAAACCGACGCGTGTGCGACACTGGAAAGAACAAACCTGATTGACCAAAAAAGGAGGAGGTGCAACACGAATACTTCCCAGGAGGTCACCCATCCCAGTACTACTCTCGCCCAAGCACGCTTAACTGCGGAGTTCTAATGGGATCCGGTGCATTAGTGCTGGTATGATCGCACCTCTCAAGTGTGGCGCGATCAACTGCTTTATGGCTTCGCCGATCCATCTCGTGCGCGCTTCGGACGGCCATAACTTTTCATCCGGGTTGAATCCCGAGGCGAAGGAGCTACCGTTGGAAAGCTCGTCTTGAGCCTGTCGACGTCCCAAACAGGGCGAGCTTGGTTGACGTCGAATTCGACCTCAAAAACCCGTTCCGGATCCTGATTATCCGAGCTTTTACTGCCAACCCGACGACCGCCAGGATCGGAGCTGCCCGGGGCAGAATCCGGCGTGGAGGAGCGGACCCACTGGGGTCGCCGGCTCGGGTCGCCGACAAGATTTAATAATCAAAAAACCGACGCGTGTGCGACATCGGAAAGAACAAACCTGATTGACCAAAAATGGAGGAGGTGCAACACGAAGACTTCGCAGGAGGTCACCCATCCTAGTACTACTCTCGCCCAAGCACGCTTAACTGCAGAGTTCTGATGGGATCCGGTGCATTAGTGCTGGTATGATCGCACCTGTCAAGTGTGGCGCGATCAACTGCTTTATGGCTTCGCCGATCCGTCTCGTGCGCGCTTCGGACGGCCATAACTTTTCATCCGGGTTGAATCCCGAGGCGAAGGAGCTGCCGTTGGAAAGCTCGTCTCAGCCCGTCGACGTCCCAAACAGGGCGAGCCCGGTTGACGTCGATTTCAACCTCAAAAACCCGTTCCGGATCCTGATTTTCCGAGCTTTTGCTGCCAGCTCGACGACCGCCAGGATCGGAGCTGCCCGGGGCAGAATCCGGTGTGGAGGAGCGGACCCACTGGGGTCGCCGGCTCGGGTCGCCGACAAGATTTAATAATCAAAAAACCGACGCGTGTGCGACACCGGAAATAACAAACCTGATTGACCAAAAAAGGAGGAGGTGCAACACGAGGACTTCCCAGGAGGTCACCCATCCCAGTACTACTCTCGCCCAAGCACGCTTAACTGCGGAGTTCTGATGGGATCCGGTGCATTAGTTCTGGTATGATCGCACCTGTCAAGTGTGGCGCGATCAACTGCTTTTTGGCTTCGCCGATCCGTCTCGTGCGCGCTTCGGACGACCATAACTTTTCATCCGGGTTGAATCCCGAGGCGAAGGAGCTGCTGTTGGAAAGCTCGTCTCGAGCCCGTCGACGTCCCAAACAGGGCGAGCCCGGTTGACGTCGATTTCGACCTCAAAAACCCGTTCCGGATCCTGATTTTCCGAGCTTTTGCTGCCAGCCCGACGACCGCCAGGATCGGAGCTGCCCGGGGTAGAATCCGGTGTGGAGGAGCGGACCCACTGGGGTCGCCGGCTCGGGTCGCCGACAAGATTTAATAATAAAAAAACCGACGCGTGTGCGACACCGGAAATAACAAACCTGATTGACCAAAAAAGGAGGAGGTGCAACACGAGGACTTCCCAGGAGGTCACCCATCCCAGTACTACTCTCGCCCAAGCACGCTTAACTGCGGAGTTCTGATGGGATCCGGTGCATTAGTGCTGGTATGATCGCACCTGTCATGTGTGGCGCGATCAACTGCTTTATGGCTTCGCCGATCCGTCTCGTGCGCGCTTCGGACGACCATAACTTTTCATCCGGGTTGAATCCCGAGGCGAAGGAGCTGCCGTTGGAAAGCTCGTCTCGAGCCCGTCGACGTCCCAAACAGGGCGAGCCCGGTTGACGTCGATTTCAACCTCAAAAACCCGTTCCGGATCCTGATTTTCCGAGCTTTTGCTGCCAGCTCGATGACCGCCAGGATCGGAGCTGCTCGGGTCGCCGACAAGATTTAATAATCAAAAAACCGACGCGTGTGCGACACCGGAAATAACAAACCTGATTGACCAAAAAAGGAGGAGGTGCAACACGAGTACTTCCCAGGAGGTCACCCATCCCAGTACTACTCTCGCCCAAGCACGCTTAACTGCGGAGTTCTGATGGGATCCGATGCATTAGTTCTGGTATGATCGCTCCTGTGAAGTGTGGCGCGATCAACTGCTTTATGGCTTCGCCGATCCGTCTCGTGCGCGCTTCGGACGACCATAACTTTTCATCCGGGTTGAATCCCGAGGCGAAGGAGCTGCCGTTGGAAAGCTCGTCTCGAGCCCGTCGACGTCCCAAATAGGGCGAGCCCGGTTGACGTCGATTTCAACCTCAAAAACCCGTTCCGGATCCTGATTTTCCGAGCTTTTGCTGCCAGCTCGACGACCGCCAGGATTGGAGCTGCCCGGGGCAGAAACCGGCGTGGAGGAGCGTACCCACTGGGGTCGCCGGCTCGGGTCGCCGACAAGATTTAATAATCAAAAAACCGACGCGTGTGCGACACTGGAAAGAACAAACCTGATTGACCAAAAAAGGAGGAGGTGCAACACGAATACTTCCCAGGAGGTCACCCATCCCAGTACTACTCTCGCCCAAGCACGCTTAACTGCGGAGTTCTAATGGGATCCGGTGCATTAGTGCTGGTATGATCGCACCTCTCAAGTGTGGCGCGATCAACTGCTTTATGGCTTCGCCGATCCATCTCGTGCGCGCTTCGGACGGCCATAACTTTTCATCCGGGTTGAATCCCGAGGCGAAGGAGCTACCGTTGGAAAGCTCGTCTTGAGCCTGTCGACGTCCCAAACAGGGCGAGCTTGGTTGACGTCGAATTCGACCTCAAAAACCCGTTCCGGATCCTGATTATCCGAGCTTTTACTGCCAACCCGACGACCGCCAGGATCGGAGCTGCCCGGGGCAGAATCCGGCGTGGAGGAGCGGACCCACTGGGGTCGCCGGCTCGGGTCGCCGACAAGATTTAATAATCAAAAAACCGACGCGTGTGCGACATCGGAAAGAACAAACCTGATTGACCAAAAATGGAGGAGGTGCAACACGAAGACTTCGCAGGAGGTCACCCATCCTAGTACTACTCTCGCCCAAGCACGCTTAACTGCAGAGTTCTGATGGGATCCGGTGCATTAGTGCTGGTATGATCGCACCTGTCAAGTGTGGCGCGATCAACTGCTTTATGGCTTCGCCGATCCGTCTCGTGCGGGCTTCGGACGGCCATAACTTTTCATCCGGGTTGAATCCCGAGGCGAAGGAGCTGCCGTTGGAAAGCTCGTCTCAGCCCGTCGACGTCCCAAACAGGGCGAGCCCGGTTGACGTCGATTTCAACCTCAAAAACCCGTTCCGGATCCTGATTTTCCGAGCTTTTGCTGCCAGCTCGACGACCGCCAGGATCGGAGCTGCCCGGGGCAGAATCCGGTGTGGAGGAGCGGACCCACTGGGGTCGCCGGCTCGGGTCGCCGACAAGATTTAATAATCAAAAAACCGACGCGTGTGCGACACCGGAAATAACAAACCTGATTGACCAAAAAAGGAGGAGGTGCAACACGAGGACTTCCCAGGAGGTCACCCATCCCAGTACTACTCTCGCCCAAGCACGCTTAACTGCGGAGTTCTGATGGGATCTGGTGCATTAGTGCTGGTATGATCGCACCTGTCATGTGTGGCGCGATCAACTGTTTTATGGCTTCGCCGATCCGTCTCGTGCGCGCTTCGGACGACCATAACTTTTCATCCGGGTTGAATCCCGAGGCGAAGGAGCTGCCGTTGGAAAGCTCGTCTCGAGCCCGTCGACGTCCCAAACAGGGCGAGCCCGGTTGACGTCGATTTCAACCTCAAAAACCCGTTCCGGATCCTGATTTTCCGAGCTTTTGCTGCCAGCTCGACGACCGCCAGGATCGGAGCTGCCCGGGGCAGAATCCGGCGTGGAGGAGCGGACCCACTGGGGTCGCCGGCTCGGGTCGCCGACAAGATTTCATAATCAAAAAACCGACGCGTGTGCGACACCGGATATAACAAACCTGATTGACCAAAAAAGGAGGAGGTGCAACACGAGGACTTCCCAGGAGGTCACCCATCCCAGTACTACTCTCGCCCAAGCACGCTTAACTGCGGAGTTCTGATGGGATCCAGTGCATTAGTGCTGGTATGATCGCACCTGTCATGTGTGGTGCGATCAACTGCTTTATGGCTTCGCCGATCCGTCTCGTGCGCGCTTCGGACGGCCATAACTTTTCATCCGGGTTGAATCCCGAGGCGAAGGAGCTGCCGTTGGAAAGCTCGTCTCGAGCCCGTCGACGTCCCAAACAGGGCGAGCCCGGTTGACGTCGATTTCAACCTCAAAAACCCGTTCCGGATCCTGATTTTCCGAGCTTTTGCTGCCAGCTCGGCGACCGCCAGGATCGGAGCTGCCCGGGGCAGAATCCGGCGTGGAGGAGCGGACCCACTGGGGTCGCCAGCTCGGGTCGCCGACAAGATTTAATAATCAAAAAACCGACGCGTGTGCGACACCGGAAATAACAAACCTGATTGACCAAAAAAGGAGGAGGTGCAAGACGAGGACTTCCCAGGAGGTCATCATCCCAGTACTACTCTCGCCCAAGCACGCTTAACTGCGGAGTTCTGATGGGATCCGGTGCATTAGTTCTGGTATGATCGCACCTGTGAAGTGTGGCGCGATCAACTGCTTTATGGCTTCGCCGATCCGTCTCGTGCGCGCTTCGGACGACCATAACTTTTCATCCGGGTTGAATCCCGTGGCGAAGGAGCTGCCGTTGGAAAGCTCGTCTCGAGCCCGTCGACGTCCCAAACAGGGCGAGCCCGGTTGACGTCGATTTCAACCTCAAAAACCCGTTCCGGATCCTGATTTTCCGAGCTTTTGCTGCCAGCTCGACGACCGGCAGGATCGGAGCTGCCCGGGGCAGAATCCGGCGTGGAGGAGCGGACCCACTGGGGTCGCCGGCTCGGGTCGCCGACAAGATTTAATAATCAAAAAACCGACGCGTGTGCGACACTGGAAAGAACAAACCTGATTGACCAAAAAAGGAGGAGGTGCAACACGTAGACTTCCCAGGAGGTCACCCATCCCAGTACTACTCTCGCCCAAGCACGCTTAACTGCGGAGTTCTGATGGGATCCGGTGCATTAGTGCTGGTATGATCGCAACCTGTCAAGTGTGGCGCGTCAACTGCTTTATGGCTTCGCCGATCCGTCTCGTGCGCGCTTCGGACGGCCATAACTTTTCATCCGGGTTGAATCCCGAGGCGAAGGAGCTGCCGTTGGAAAGCTCGTCTTGAGCCTGTCGACGTCCCAAACAGGGCGAGCTTGGTTGACGTCGAATTCGACCTCAAAAACCCGTTCCGGATCCTGATTTTCCGAGCTTTTACTGCCAACCCGACGACCGCCAGGATCGGAGCTGCCCGGGGCAGAATTCGGCGTGGAGGAGCGGACCCACTGGGGTCGCCGGCTCGGGTCGCCGACAAGATTTAATAATCAAAAAACCGACGCGTGTGCGACACCGGAAATAACAAACCTGATTGACCAAAAAAGGAGGAGGTGCAACACAAGGACTTCCCAGGAGGTCACCCATCCCAGTACTACTCTCGCCCAAGCACGCTTAACTGCGGAGTTCTGATGGGATCCGGTGCATTAGTTCTGGTATGATCGCACCTGTGAAGTGTGGCGCGATCAACTGCTTTATGGCTTCGCCGATCCGTCTCGTGCGCGGTTCGGACGACCATAACTTTTCATCCGGGTTGAATCCCGAGGCGAAGGAGCTGCCGTTGGAAAGCTCGTCTCGAGCCCGTCGACGTCCCAAACAGGGCGAGCCCGGTTGACGTCGATTTCAACCTCAAAAACCCGTTCCGGATCCTGATTTTCCGAGCTTTTGCTGCCAGCGCGACGACCGCCAGGATCGGAGCTGCCCGGGGCAGAATCCGGCGTGGAGGAGCGGGCCCACTGGGGTAGCCGGCTCGGGTCGCCGACAAGATTTAATAATCAAAAAACCGACGCGTGTGCGACACTGGAAAGAACAAACCTGATTGACCAAAAAAGGAGGTGGTGCAACACGAAGACTTCCCAGGAGGTCACCCATCCCAGTACTACTCTCGCCCAAGCACGCTTAACTGCAGAGTTCTGATGGGATTCGGTGCATTAGTGCTGGTATGATCGCACCTCTCAAGTGTGGCGCGATCAACTGCTTTATGGCTTCGCCGATCCGTCTCGTGCGCGCTTCGGACGGCCATAACTTTTCATCCGGGTTGAATCCCGAGGCGAAGGAGCTGCCGTTGGAAAGCTCGTCTCAGCCCGTCGACGTCCCAAACAGGGAGAGCCCGGTTGACGTCGATTTCAACCTCAAAAACCCGTTCCGGATCCTGATTTTCCGAGCTTTTGCTGCCAGCTCGACGACCGCCAGGATCGGAGCTGCCCGGGGCAGAATCCGGTGTGGAGGAGCGGACCCACTGGGGTCGCCGGCTCGGGTCGCCGACAAGATTTAATAATCACAGCTCGACGACCGCCAGGATCGGAGCTGCCCGGGGCAGAATCCGGTGTTGAGGAGCGGACCCACTGGGGTCGCCGGCTCGGGTCGCCGACAAGATTTAATAATCAAAAAACCGACGCGTGTGCGACACCGGAAATAACAAACCTGATTGACCAAAAAAGGAGGAGGTGCAACACGAGGACTTCCCAGGAGGTCACCCATCCCAGTACTACTCTCGCCCAAGCACGCTTAACTGCGGAGTTCTGATGGGATCCGGTGCATTAGTGCTGGTATGATCGCACCTGTCATGTGTGGCGCGATCAACTGTTTTATGGCTTCGCCGATCCGTCTCGTGCGCGCTTCGGACGACCATAACTTTTCATCCGGGTTGAATCCCGAGGCGAAGGAGCTGCCGTTGGAAAGCTCGTCTCGAGCCCGTCGACGTCCCAAACAGGGCGAGCCCGGTTGACGTCGATTTCAACCTCAAAAACCCGTTCCGGATCCTGATTTTCCGAGCTTTTGCTGCCAGCTCGACGACCGCCAGGATCGGAGCTGCCCGGGGCAGAATCCGGCGTGGAGGAGCGGACCCCCTGGGGTCGCCGGCTCGGGTCGCCGACAAGATTTAATAATCAAAAAACCGACGCGTGTGCGACACCGGATATAACAAACCTGATTGACCAAAAAAGGAGGAGGTGCAACACGAGGACTTCCCAGGAGGTCACCCATCCCAGTACTACTCTCGCCCAAGCACGCTTAACTGCGGAGTTCTGATGGGATCCGGTGCATTAGTGCTGGTATGATCGCACCTGTCATGTGTGGCGCGATCAACTGCTTTATGGCTTCGCCGATCCGTCTCGTGCGCGCTTCGGACGGCCATAACTTTTCATCCGGGTTGAATCCCGAGGCGAAGGAGCTGCCGTTGGAAAGCTCGTCTCAGCCCGTCGACGTCCCAAACAGGGAGAGCCCGGTTGACGTCGATTTCAACCTCAAAAACCCGTTCCGGATCCTGATTTTCCGAGCTTTTGCTGCCAGCTCGACGACCGCCAGGATCGGAGCTGCCCGGGGCAGAATCCGGTGTGGAGGAGCGGACCCACTGGGGTCGCCGGCTCGGGTCGCCGACAAGATTTAATAATCACAGCTCGACGACCGCCAGGATCGGAGCTGCCCGGGGCAGAATCCGGTGTTGAGGAGCGGACCCACTGGGGTCGCCGGCTCGGGTCGCCGACAAGATTTAATAATCAAAAAACCGACGCGTGTGCGACACCGGAAATAACAAACCTGATTGACCAAAAAAGGAGGAGGTGCAACACGAGGACTTCCCAGGAGGTCACCCATCCCAGTACTACTCTCGCCCAAGCACGCTTAACTGCGGAGTTCTGATGGGATCCGGTGCATTAGTGCTGGTATGATCGCACCTGTCATGTGTGGCGCGATCAACTGTTTTATGGCTTCGCCGATCCGTCTCGTGCGCGCTTCGGACGACCATAACTTTTCATCCAGGTTGAATCCCGAGGCGAAGGAGCTGCCGTTGGAAAGCTCGTCTAGAGCCCGTCGACGTCCCAAACAGGGCGAGCCCGGTTGACGTCGATTTCAACCTCAAAAACCCGTTCCGGATCCTGATTTTCCGAGCTTTTGCTGCCAGCTCGACGACCGCCAGGATCGGAGCTGCCCGGGGCAGAATCCGGCGTGGAGGAGCGGACCCACTGGGGTCGCCGGCTCGGGTCGCCGACAAGATTTAATAATCAAAAAACCGACGCGTGTGCGACACCGGATATAACAAACCTGATTGACCAAAAAAGGAGGAGGTGCAACACGAGGACTTCCCAGGAGGTCACCCATCCCAGTACTACTCTCGCCCAAGCACGCTTAACTGCGGAGTTCTGATGGGATCCGGTGCATTAGTGCTGGTATGATCGCACCTGTCATGTGTGGCGCGATCAACTGCTTTATGGCTTCGCCGATCCGTCTCGTGCGCGCTTCGGACGGCCATAACTTTTCATCCGGGTTGAATCCCGAGGCGAAGGAGCTGCCGTTGGAAAGCTCGTCTCGAGCCCGTCGACGTCCCAAACAGGGCGAGCCCGGTTGACGTCGATTTCAACCTCAAAAACCCGTTGCGGATCCTGATTTTCCGAGCTTTTGCTGCCAGCTCGGCGACCGCCAGGATCGGAGCTGCCCGGGGCAGAATCCGGCGTGGAGGAGCGGACCCACTGGGGTCGCCGGCTCGGGTCGCCGACAAGATTTAATAATCAAAAAACCGACGCGTGTGCGACACCGGAAATAACAAACCTGATTGACCAAAAAAGGAGGAGGTGCAACACGAGGACTTCCCAGGAGGTCACCCATCCCAGTACTACTCTCGCCCAAGCACGCTTAACTGCGGAGTTCTGATGGGATCCGGTGCATTAGTTCTGGTATGATCGCACCTGTCAAGTGTGGCGCGATCAACTGCTTTATGGCTTCGCCGATCCGTCTCGTGCGCGGTTCGGACGTCCATAACTTTTCATCCTGGTTGAATCCCGAGGCGAAGGAGCTGCAGTTGGAAAGCTCGTCTCGAGCCCGTCGACGTCCCAAACAGGGCGAGCCCGGTTGACGTCGATTTCAACCTCAAAAACCCGTTCCGGATCCTGATTTTCCGAGCTTTTGCTGCCAGCTCGACGACCGCCAGGATCGGAGCTGCCCGGGGCAGAATCCGGCGTGGAGGAGCGGGCCCACTGGGGTCGCCGGCTCGGGTCGCCGACAAGATTTAATAATCAAAAAACCGACGCGTGTGCGACACTGGAAAGAACAAACCTGATTGACCAAAAAAGGAGGAGGTGCAACACGAAGACTTCCCAGGAGGTCACCCATCCCAGTACTACTCTCGCCCAAGCACGCTTAACTGCGGAGTTCTGATGGGATCCGTTGCATTAGTGCTGGTATGATCGCACCTGTCAAGTGTGGCGCGATCAACTGCTTTATGGCTTCGCCGATCCGTCTCGTGCGCGCTTCGGACGACCATAACTTTTCATCCGGGTTGAATCCCGAGGCGAAGGAGCTGCCGTTGGAAAGCTCGTCTCGAGCCCGTCGACGTCCCTAACAGGGCGAGCTTGGTTGACGTCGATTTCGACCTCAAAAACCCGTTCCGGATCCTGATTTTCCGAGCTTTTACTGCCAACCCGACGACCGCCAGGATCGGAGCTGCCCGGGGCAGAATCCGGCGTGGAGGAGCGGACCCACTGGGGTCGCCGGCTCAGGTCGCCGACAAGATTTAATAATCAAAAAACCGACGCGTGTGCGACACCGGAAAGAACAAACCTGATTGACCAAAAAAGGAGGAGGTGCAACACGAAGACTTCCCAGGAGGTCACCCATCCCAGTACTACTCTCGCCCAAGCACGCTTAACTGCAGAGTTCTGATGGGATTCGGTGCATTAGTGCTGGTATGATCGCACCTGTCAAGTGTGGCGCGATCAACTGCTTTATGGCTTCGCCGATCCGTCTCGTGCGCGCTTCGGACGGCCATAACTTTTCATCCGGGTTGAATCCCGAGGCGAAGGAGCTGCCATTGGAAAGCTCGTCTCGAGCCCGTCGACGTCCCAAACAGGGCGAGCCCGGTTGACGTCGATTTCAACCTCAAAAACCCGTTCCGGATCCTGATTTTCCGAGCTTTTGCTGCCAGCTCGACGACCGCCAGGATCGGAGCTGCCCGGGGCAGAATCCGGCGTGGAGGAGCGGACCCACTGGGGTCGCCGGCTCGGGTCGCCGACAAGATTTAATAATCAAAAAACCGACGCGTGTGCGACATTGGAAAGAACAAACCTGATTGACCAAAAAAGGAGGAGGTGCAACACGAAGACTTCCCAGGAGGTCACCCCTCCCAGTACTACTCTCGCCCAAGCACGCTTAACTGCGGAGTTCTGATGGGATCCGGTGCATTAGTGCTGGTATGATCGCACCTGTCAAGTGTGGCGCGATCAACTGCTTTATGGCTTCGCCGATCCGTCTCGTGCGCGCTTCGGACGGCCATAACTTTTCATCCGGGTTGAATCCCGAGGCGAAGGAGCTGCCGTTGGAAAGCTCGTCTCGAGCCCGTCGACGTCCCTAACAGGGCGAGCTTGGTTGACGTCGATTTCGACCTCAAAAACCCGTTCCGGATCCTGATTTTCCGAGCTTTTACTGCCAACCCGACGACCGCCAGGATCGGAGCTGCCCGGGGCAGAATCCGGCGTGGAGGAGCGGACCCACTGGGGTCGCCGGCTCAGGTCGCCGACAAGATTTAATAATCAAAAAACCGACGCGTGTGCGACACTAGAAAGAACAAACCTGATTGACCAAAAAAGTAGGAGGCGCAACACGAAGACTTCCCAGGAGGTCACCCATCCCAGTACTACTCTCGCCCAAGCACGCTTAACTGCGAAGTTCTGATGGGATCCGGTGCGTTAGTGCTGGTATGATCGCACCTGTCAAGTGTGGCGCGATCAACTGCTTTATGGCTTCGCCGATCCGTCTCGTGCGCGCTTCGGACGACCATAACTTTTCATCCGGGTTGAATCCCAAGGCGTGGGAGCTGCCGTTGGAAAGCTCGTCTCGAGCCCGTCGACGTCCCAAACAGGGCGAGCCCGGTTGACGTCGATTTCAACCTCAAAAACCCGTTCCGGATCCTGATTTTCCGAGCTTTTGCTGCCAGCTCGACGACCGCCAGGATCGGAGCTGCCCGGGGCAGAATCCGGCGTGGAGGAGCGGACCCACTGGGGTCGCCGGCTCGGGTCGCCGACAAGATTTAATAATCAAAAAACCGACGCGTGTGCGACATTGGAAAGAACAAACCTGATTGACCAAAAAAGGAGGAGGTGCAACACGAAGACTTCCCAGGAGGTCACCCCTCCCAGTACTACTCTCGCCCAAGCACGCTTAACTGCGGAGTTCTGATGGGATCCGGTGCATTAGTGCTGGTATGATCGCACCTGTCAAGTGTGGCGCGATCAACTGCTTTATGGCTTCGCCGATCCGTCTCGTGCGCGCTTCGGACGGCCATAACTTTTCATCCGGGTTGAATCCCGAGGCGAAGGAGCTGCCGTTGGAAAGCTCGTCTCGAGCCCGTCGACGTCCCTAACAGGGCGAGCTTGGTTGACGTCGATTTCGACCTCAAAAACCCGTTCCGGATCCTGATTTTCCGAGCTTTTACTGCCAACCCGACGACCGCCAGGATCGGAGCTGCCCGGGGCAGAATCCGGCGTGGAGGAGCGGACCCACTGGGGTCGCCGGCTCAGGTCGCCGACAAGATTTAATAATCAAAAAACCGACGCGTGTGCGACACTAGAAAGAACAAACCTGATTGACCAAAAAAGTAGGAGGCGCAACACGAAGACTTCCCAGGAGGTCACCATCCCAGTACTACTCTCGCCCAAGCACGCTTAACTGCGAAGTTCTGATGGGATCCGGTGCGTTAGTGCTGGTATGATCGCACCTGTCAAGTGTGGCGCGATCAACTGCTTTATGGCTTCGCCGATCCGTCTCGTGCGCGCTTCGGACGACCATAACTTTTCATCTGGGTTGAATCCCAAGGCGTGGGAGCTGCCGTTGGAAAGCTCGTCTCGAGCCCGTCGACGTCCCAAACAGGGCGAGCCTGGTTGACGTCGATTTCGACCTCAAAAACCCGTTCCGGATCCTGATTTTCCGAGCTTTTGCTGCCAACCCGACGACCGCCAGGATCGGAGCTGCCCGGGGCAGAATCCGGCGTGGAGGAGCGGACCCACTGGGGTCGCCGGCTCGGGTTGCCGACAAGATTTAATAATCAAAAAACCGACGCGTGTGCGACACCGGAAAGAACAAACCTGATTGACCAAAAAAGGAGGAGGTGCAACACGAGGACTTCCCAGGAGGTAACCCATCCCAGTACTACTCTCGCCCAAGCACGCTTAACTGCAGAGTTCTGATGGGATCCGGTGCATTAGTGCTGGTATGATCGCACCTGTCAAGTGTGGCGCGATCAACTGCGTTATGGCTTCGCCGATGCGTCTCGTGCGCGCTTCGGACGACCATAACTTTTCATCCGGGTTGAATCCCGAGGCGAAGGAGCTGCCGTTGGAAAGCTCGCCTCGAGCTCGTCGACGTCCCAAACAGGGCGAGCCCGGTTGACGTCGATTTCAACCTCAAAAACCCGTTCCGGATCCTGATTTTCCGAGCTTTTGCTGCCAGCTCGACGACCGCCAGGATCAGAGCTGCCCGGGGCAGAATCCGGCATGGAGGAGCGGACCCACCTAGGTCGTCGGCTCGGGTCGCCGACAAGATTTAATAATCAAAAAACCGACGCGTGTGCGACACCGGGAAGAACAAACCTATTGACCAAAAAAGGAGGAGGTGCAACACGAAGACTTCCCAGGAGGTCACCCATCCCAGTACTACTCTCGCCCAAGCACGCTTAACTGCGGAGTTTTGATGGGATCCGGTGCATTAGTGCTGGTATGATCGCACCTGTCAAGTGTGGCGCGATCAACTGCTTTATGGCTTCGCCGATCCGTCTCATGCGCGCTTCGGACGGCCATAACTTTTCATCCGGGTTGAATCCCGAGGCGAAGGAGCTGCCGTTGGAAAGCTCGTCTCAAGCCCGTCGACGTCCCAAACAGGGCGAGCCTGGTTGACGTCGATTTCGACCTCAAAAACCCGTTCCGGATCCTGATTTTCCGAGCTTTTGCTGCCAACCCGACGACCGCCAAGATCGGAGCCGCCCGGGGCAGAATTCGGCGTGGAGGAGCGGACCCACTTGGGTCGCCGGCTCGGGTCGTCGACAAGATTTAATAATAAAAAAACCGACGCGTGTGCGACACCGGAAATAACAAACCTGATTGACCAAAAAAGGAGGAGGTGCAACACGAGGACTTCCCAGGAGGTCACCCATCCCAGTACTACTCTCGCCCAAGCACGCTTGACTACGGAGTTCTGATGGGATCCGGTGCATTAGTGCTGGTATGATCGCACCTGTCATGTGTGGCGCGATCAACTGCTTTATGGCTTCGCCGATCCGTCTCGTGCGCGCTTCGGACGGCCATAACTTTTCATCCGGGTTGAATCCCGAGGCGAAGGAGCTGCCGTTGGAAAGCTCGTCTCGAGCCCGTCGACGTCCCAAACAGGGCGAGCCTGGTTGACGTCGATTTCGACCTCAAAAACCCGTTCCGGATCCTGATTTTCCGAGCTTTTGCTGCCAACCCGACGACCGCCAGGATCGGAGCTGCCCGGGGCAGAATCCGGCGTGGAGGAGCGGACCCACTGGGGTCGCCGGCTCGGGTTGCCGACAAGATTTAATAATCAAAAAACCGACGCGTGTGCGACACCGGAAAGAACAAACCTGATTGACCAAAAAAGGAGGAGGTGCAACACGAGGACTTCCCAGGAGGTAACCCATCCCAGTACTACTCTCGCCCAAGCACGCTTAACTGCGGAGTTCTGATGGGATCCGGTGCGTTAGTGCTGGTATGATCGCACCTGTCAAGTGTGGCGCGATCAACTGCTTTATGGCTTCGCCGATGCGTCTCGTGCGCGCTTCGGACGGCCATAACTTTTCATCCGGGTTGAATCCCGAGGCGAAGGAGCTGCTGTTGGAAAGCTCGCCTCGAGCTCGTCGACGTCCCAAACAGGGCGAGCCCGGTTGACGTCGATTTCGACCTCAAAAACCCGTTCCGGATTCTGATTTTCCGAGCTTTTGCTGCCAGCACGACGACCGCCAGGATCGGAGCTACCCTGGACAGAATCCGGCATGGAGGAGCGGACCCACTAGGGTCGCCGGCATGATTTAATAATCAAAAAACCGACGCGTGTGCGACACCGGAAATAACAAACCTGATTGACCAAAAAAGGAGGAGGTGCAACACGAGGACTTCCCAGGAGGTCACCCATCCCAGTACTACTCTCGCCCAAGCACGCTTAACTGCGGAGTTCTGATGGGATCCGGTGCATTAGTGCTGGTATGATCGCACCTGTCAAGTGTGGCGCGATCAACTGCTTTATGGCTTCGCCGATCCGTCTCGTGCGCGCTTCGGACGGCCATAACTTTTCATCCGGGTTGAATCCCGAGGCGAAGGAGCTGCCGTTGGAAAGCTCGCCGCGAGCTCGTCGACGTCCCAAACAGGGCGAGCCCGGTTGACGTCGATTTCGACCTCAAAAACCCGTTCCGGATCCTGATTTTCCGAGCTTTTGCTGCCAGCACGACGACCGCCAGGATCGGAGCTGCCCGGGGCAGAATCCGGCATGGAGGAGCGGACCCACTAGGGTCGCCGGCTCGGGTCGCCGACAAGATTTAATAATCAAAAAACCGACGCATGTGCGACACCGGAAATAACAAACCTGATTGACCAAAAAAGGAGGAGGTGCAACACGAGGACTTTCCAGGAGGTCACCCATCCCAGTACTACTCTCGCCCAAGCACGCTTGATTGCGGAGTTCTGATGGGATCCGGTGCATTAGTGATGGTATGATCGCACCTGTCAAGTGTGGCGCGATCAACTGCTTTATGGCTTCGCCGATCCGTCTCGTGCGCGCTTCGGACGACCATAACTTTTCATCCGGGTTGAATCCCGAGGAGAAGGAGCTGCCGTTGGAAAGCTCGTCTCGAGCCCGTCAACGTCCCAAACAGGGCGAGCCCGGTTGACGTCAATTTCGACCTCAAAAACCCGTTCCGGATCCTGATTTTCCGAGCTTTTGCTGCCAGCCCGACGACCGCCAGGATCGGAGCTGCCCGGGGCAGAATCCGGCGTGGAGGAGCGGACCCACTAGGGTCGCCGGCTCGGGTCGCCGACAAGATTTAATAATCAAAAAACCGACGCGTGTGCGACACCGGAAATAACAAACCTGATTGACCAAAAAAGGAGGAGGTGCAACACGAGGACTTCCCAGGAGGTCACCCATCCCAGTACTACTCTCGCCGAAGCACGCTTAACAGCGGAGTTCTTAAGGGATCCGGTGCATTAGTGCTGGGATGATCGCACCTGTCAAGTGTGGCGCGATCAACTGCTTTATGGCTTCGCCGATCCGTCTCGTGCGCGCTTCGGACGGCCATAACTTTTAATCCGGTTTGAATCCCGAGGCGAAGGAGCTGCCGTTGGAAAGCTCGTCTCGAGCCCGTCGACGTCCCAAACAGGGCAAGCCCGATTGACGTCGATTTCGACCTCAAAAACCCGTTCCGGATCCTGATTTTCCGAGCTTTTGCTGCCAGCTCGACGACCGCCAGGATCGAAGATGCCTGGGGCAGAATCCGGCGTCGAGGAGCGGACCCATTGGGGTCGCCGGCTCGGGTCGCCGACGTGATTTAATAATCAAAAAACCGACGCGTGTGCGACACATGAACGAACAAACCTGATTGACCAAAAAAGGAGGAGGTGCAACACGAGGACTTCCGAGGAGGTCACCCATCCCAGTAATACTCTCGCCCAAGCACGCTTAACTGCGGAGTTCTGATGGGATCCGGTGCATTAGTGCTGGTATGATCGCACCTGTCAAGTGTGGCGCGATCAACTGCTTTATGGCTTCGCCGAGCTGTCTCGTGCGCACTTCGGACGACCATAACTTTTCATCCGAGTTGAATCCCGAGGCGAGGGAGCTGCCGTTGGAAAGCTTGTCTCAAGCCCGTCGACGTCCCAACCAGGGCGAGCCTGGTTGACGTCGATTTCGACCTCAAAAACGCGTTCTGGATCCTGATTTTCCGAGATTTTGCTGCCAGCCCGACGACCGCCAGGATCGGAGCTGCCCGAGGCAGAATTCGGCGTGGAGGAGCGGACCCACTGGGGTTGCCGGCTCGGGTCGCCGACGAGATTTAATAACCAAAAAACCGGCGCGTGTGCGGCACCGGAAAGAACAAACCTGATTGACCAAAAAAGGAAGAGGTGCAACACGAGGACTTCCCAGGAGGCCACCCATCCCAGTACTACTCTCGCCCAAGCACGCTTAACTGCGGAGTTCTGATGGGATCCGGTGCATTAGTGCTGGTATGATCGCAACTTTCAAGTGTGGCGCGATCGACTGCTTTATGGCTTCGCCGAGCCGTCTCGTGCGCGCTTCGGACGGCGATAACTTTTCATCCGGGTTGAATCCCGAGGCGAGGGAGCTGCCGTTGGAAAGCTCGTCTCGAGCCCGTCGACGTCCCAAACAGGGCAAGCCCGGTTGACGTCGATTTCGACCTCAAAAAGCCGTTTCGGATCCTGATTTTCCGACCTTTTGCTGCCAGCTCGACGACCGCCAGGATCGGAGATGCCCGGGGAAGAATCCGGCCTGGAGGAGCGGACCCACTGTGGTCGCCGGCTCGGGTCGCCGACGTGATTTAATAATCAAAAAACCGGCGCGTGTGCGACATCGGAAAGAACAAAACTGATTGACCAAAAAAGGAGGAGGTGCAATACGAGGTCTTCCCAGGGGGTCACCCATCCAACTACTACTCTCGCCCAAGCACGCTTAACTGCGGAGTTCTGATGGGATCCAGTGCATTAGTGCTGGTATGATCGAACCTGTCAAGTGTGGCGCGATCAACTGCTTTATGGCTTCGCCGATCCGTCTCGTGCGCGCTTCGCACGACCATAACTTTTCATCCGGGTTGAATCCTGAGGCGAGGGACCTGCCTTTGGAAAGCTCGTCTCGAGCCCGTCGACGTCCCAACCAGGGCGAGCCCGATTGACGTCGATTTCGACCTCAAAAACCCTTTCCGGATCGTGATTTTCCGAGCTTTTGCTGCCAGCCCAACGACCGCAAGGATCGGAGATGCCCGGGGCAGCATCCGGCGTGGAGGAGCGGACCCACTGGGGTCGCCGGCTCGGGTCGCCGACGCGATTTAATAATCAAAAAACTGGCGCGTGTGCGACACTGGAAAGAACAAACCTGGTTGACCAAAAAAGGAGGAGGTGCAACACGAGGACTTCCCAGGAGGTCACCCATCCCAGTACTACTCTCGCCCAAGCACGCTTAGCTGCGGAGTTCTGATGGGATCCGGTGCATTAGTGCTGGTATGATCGCACCTTTCAAGTGTGGCGCGATCAACTTCTTTATGGCTTCGCCGAGCTGTCTCGTGCGCGCATCGGACGACCATAACTTTCCATCCGAGTTGAATCCCGAGGCGAGGGAGCTGCCGTTGGAAAGCTCGTCTCAAGCCCGTCGACGTCCCAACCAGGGCGAGCCTGGTTGACGTCGATTTCGACCTCAAAAACGCGTTCTGGATCCTGATTTTCCGAGCTTTTGCTGCCAGCCCGACGACCGCCAGGATCGGAGCTGCCCGAGGCAGAGTCCGGCGTGGAGGAGCGGACCCACTGGGGTTGCCGGCTCGGGTCGCCGACGAGATTTAATAATCAAAAAACCGGCGCGTGTGTGACATCGGAAAGAACAAACCTGATTGACCAAAAAAGGAGGAGGTGCAATACGAGGTCTTCCCAGGGGGTCACCCATCCAACTACTACTCTCGCCCAAGCACGCTTAACTGCGGAGTTCTGCTGGGATCCGGTGCATTAGTGCTGGTATGATCGCACCTGTCAAGTGTGGCGCGATCAACTACTTTATGGCTTCGCGGAGCCGTCTCGTGCGTGCTTCGGACGGCCCTAACTTTTCATCCGGGTTGAATCCTGAGGCGAGGGAGCTGCCGTTAGAAAGCTCGTCTCGAGCGCGTCGACGTCCCAACCAGGGCGAGCCCGGTTGACGTCGATTTCGACCATAAAAACCCGTTTCGGATCCTGATTTTCCGAGCTTTTGCTGCCAGCCCGACGACCGCCAGGATCGGAGCTGCCCGGGGCAGAATCTGGCGTGGAGGAGCTGCCCCACTGGGGTCGCCGGCTCGGGTCGCCGACGCGATTTAATAATCAAAAAACCGGCGCGTGTGCGGCACCGGAAAGAACAAACCTGATTGACCAAAAAAGGAGGAGGTGCAACACGAGGACATCCTAGGAGGTCACCCATCCAAGTACTACTCTCGCCGCCAGCACGCTTAACTGCGGAGTTCTGATGGGATCCGGTGCATTAGTGCTGGTATGATCGCACCTGTCAAGTGTGGCGCGATCAACTGCTTTATGGCTTCGCCGAGCCGTCTCGTGCGCGCTTCGGACGGCCATAACTTTTCATCCGGGTTGAATCCCGAGGCGAGGGACCTGCCGTTGGAAAGCTCGTCTCAAGCCCGTCGACGTGCCACACAGGGCAAGCCCGGTTGACGTCGATTTCGACCTCAAAAACCCGTTCCGGATCCTGATTTTCTGAGCTTTTGCTGCCAGCTCGACGACCGCCAGGATCGGAGATGCCTGGGGCAGAATCCGGCGTGGAGGAGCGGACCCACTGGGGTCGCCGGCTCGGGTCGCCGACGTGATTTAATAATCAAAAAACCGACGCGTGTGCGACACATGAACGAACAAACCTGATTGACCAAAAAAGGAGGAGGTGCAACACGAGGACTTCCGAGGAGGTTACCCATCCCAGTAATAGTCTCGCCCAAGCACGCTTAACTGCGGAGTTCTGATGGGATCCGGTGCATTAGTGCTGGTATGATCGCACCTGTCAAGTGTGGCGCGATCAACTGCTTTATGGCTTCGCCGAGCTGTCTCGTGCGCGCTTCGGACGACCATAACTTTTCATCCGAGTTGAATCCCGAGGCGAGGGAGCTGCCGTTGGAAAGCTCGTCTCAAGCCCGTCGACGTCCCAACCAGGGCGAGCCTGGTTGACGTCGATTTCGACCTCAAAAACGCGTTCTGGATCCTGATTTTCCGAGATTTTGCTGCCAGCCCGACGACCGCCAGGATCGGAGCTGCCCGAGGCAGAATCCGGCGTGGAGGAGCAGACCCACTGGGGTTGCCGGCTCGGGTCGCCGACGAGATTTAATAACCAAAAAACCGGCTCGTGTGCGGCACCGGAAAGAACAAACCTGATTGACCAAAAAAGGAAGAGGTGCAACACGAGGACTTCCCAGGAGGCCACCCATCCCAGTACTACTCTCGACCAAGCACGCTTAACTGCGGAGTTCTGATGGGATCCGGTGCATTAGTGCTGGTATGATCGTAACTTTCAAGTGTGGCGCGATCGACTGCTTTATGGCTTCGCCGAGCCGTCTCGTGCGCGCTCCGGACGGCGATAACTTTTCATCCGGGTTGAATCCCGAGGCGAGGGAGCTGCCGTTGGAAAGTTCGTCTCGAGCCCGTCGACGTCCCAAACACGGCAAGCCCGGTTGACGTCGATTTCAACCTAAAAAAGCCGTTTCGGATCCTGATTTTCCGACCTTTTGCTGCCAGCTCGACGACCGCCAGGATCGGAGATGCCCGGGGAAGAATCCGGCGTGGAGGAGCGGACCCACTGTGGTCGCCGGCTCGGGTCGCCGACGTGATTTAATAATCAAAAAACCGGCGCGTGTGCGACACTGGAAAGAACAAACCTGGTTGACCAAAAAAGGAGGAGGTGCAACACGAGGACTTCCCAGGAGGTCACCCATCCCACTACTACTCTCGCCCAAGCACGCTTAGCTGCGGAGTTCTGATGGGATCCGGTGCATTAGTGCTGGTATGATCGCACCTTTCAAGTGTGGCGCGATCAACTGCTTTATGGCTTCGCCGAGCCGTCTCGTGCGCGCTTCGGACGACCATAACTTTTCATCCGGGTTGAATCCCGAGGCGAGGGAGCTGCCGTTGGAAAGCTCGTCTCGAGCTCGTCGACGTCCCTACCAGGGCGAGCCCGGTTGACGTCGATTTCGACCTCAAAAACCCGTTCCGGATCCTGATTTTTCGAGTTTTTGCTGCCAGCCTGACGACTGCCAGGATCGGAGCTCTACGGGGCAGAATCCGGCGTGGAGGAGCGGACCCACTGGGGTCGTCGGCTCGGGTCGCCGACAAGATTTAATAATCAAAAAACCGACGCGTGTGCGACACCGGAAAGAACAAACCTGATTGACCAAAAAAGGAGGAGGTGCAACACGAGGACTTCCCCGGAGGTCACCCATCCCAGTACTACTCTCGCCGCCAGCACGCTTAACTGCGGAGTTCTGATGGGATCCGGTGCATTAGTGCTGGTATGATCGCACCTGTCAAGTGTGGCGCGATCAACTACTTTATGGCTTCGCCGATCCGTCTTAAGCGCGCTTCGGACGGCCATAACTTTTCATCCGGGTTGAATCCTGAGGCGAGGGACCTGCCGTTGGAAAGCTCGTCTCGAGCCCGTCGACGTCCCAACCAGGGCGAGCCCGATTGACGTCGATTTCGACCTCAAAAACCCTTTCCGGATCCTGATTTTCCGAGCTTTTGCTGCCAGCCCGACGACCGCTAGGATCGGAGATGCCCGGGGCAGAATCCGGCGTGGAGGAGCGTACCCACTGGGGTCGCCGGCTCGGGTCGCCGACGCGATTTAATAATCAAAAAACAGGCGCATGTGCGACACTGGAAAGAACAAACCTGGTAGACCAAAAAAGGAGGAGGTGCAACACGAGGACTTCCCAGGAGGTCACCCATCCCAGTACTACTCTTGCCCAAGCACGCTTAGCTGCGGAGTTCTGATGGGATCCGGTGCATTAGTGCTGGTATGATCGCACCTGTCAAGTGTGGCGCGATCAACTGCTTTATGGCTTCGCCGAGCCGTCTCGTGCGTGCTTCGGATGACCAAAACTTTTCATCCGGGTTGAATCCCGAGGCGAGGGACCCGCCGTTGGAAAGCTCGTCTCGAGCCCGTCGACGTCCCAACCAGGGCGAGCCGGGTTGACATCGATTTCGACCTCAAAACCCGTTACGGATCCTGATTTTGTGAGCTTTTGCAGCCAGCTCGACGACAGCCAGGATCGGAGCTGCCCGGGGCAGAATCCAGCGTGGAGTAGTGGACCCACTGTGGTCGCCGGCTCAGGTCGCCGACGCGATTTAATAATCAAAAAACCGACGCGTGTGCGACACCGGAAAGAACAAACCTGATTGACCAAAAAAGGAGGAGGTGCAACACGAAGACTTCCCAAGAGGTCACCCATCCCAGTACTACTCTCGCCGCCAGCACACTTAACTGCGGAGTTCTGATGGGATCCGGTGCATTAGTGCTGGTATGATCGCACCTGTCAAGTGTGGCGCGATCAACTGCTTGATGGCTTCACCGAGCCGTCTCGTGCGTGCTTCGGACGGCCAAAACTTTTCATCCGGGTTGAATCCCGAGGCGGGGGAGCTGCCGTTGGAAAGCTCGTCTCGAGCCCGTCGACGTCCCAACCCGGGCGAGCCCGGTTGACGTCGATTTCGACCTCAAAAACCCGTTCCGGATCCTGATTTTCCGAGCTTTTGCTGCCAGCCCGACGACCGCCAGGATCGGAGCTGCCCGGGGCATAATCCGGCGTGGAGGAGCGGACCCACTGGGGTCGCCGGCTCAGGTCGCCGACGCGATTTAATAATCAAAAAACCGACGCGTGTGGGACACCGGAAAGAACAAACCTGATTGACCAAAAAATGAGGAGGTGCAACACGAGGACATCCTAGGAGGTCACCCATCCAAGTACTACTCTCGCCGCCAGCACGCTTAACTGCGGAGTTCTGATGGGATTCGGTGCATTAGTGCTGGTATGATCGCACCTGTGAAGTGTGGCGCGATCAACTACTTTATGGCTTCGCCGAGCCGTCTCGTGCGCGCTTCGGACGACCATAACTTTTCATCCGGGTTGAATCCTGAGGCGTGGGACCTGCCGTTGGAAAGCTCGTCTCGAGCCTGTCGACGTCCCAACCAGGGCGAGCCCGGTTGACGTCGATTTCGACCTCAAAACCCGTTACGGATCCTGATTTTTCCAGCTTTTGCAGCCAGCTCGACGACCGCCAGGATCGGAGCTGCCCGGGGCAGAATATGGCGTGGAGGAGCGGACCCACTGGGGTCGCCGGCTCGGGTCGCCGACGAGATTTAATAATAAAAAAACCGACGCGTGTGCGACACCGGAAAGAACAAACCTGATTGACCAAAAAAGGAGGAGGTGCAACACGAGGACTTCCGAGGAGGTCACCCATCCCAGTACTACTCTCGCCGCCAGCACGCTTAACTGCGGAGTTCTGATGGGATCCGATGCATTAGTGCTGGTATGATCGCACCTGTCAAGTGTGGCACGATCAACTGCTTTATGGCTTCGCCGATACGTCTCGTGCGCGCTTCGGACGGCCATAACTTTTCATCCGGGTTGAATCCTGAGGCGAGGGACTTGCCGTTGGAAAGCTCGTCTCGAGCCCGTCGACGTCCCAACCAGGGCGAGCCCGATTGACGTCGATTTCGACCTCAAAAACCCTTTCCGGATCCTGATTTTCCGAGCTTTTGCTGCCAGCCCGACGACCGCCAGGGTCGGAGATGCCCGGGGCAAAATCCGGCGTGGAGGAGCGGACCCACTGGGGTCGCCGGCTCGGGTCGCCGACGCGATTTAATAATCAAAAAACAGGCACGTGTGCGACACTGGAAAGAACAAACCTGGTAGACCAAAAAATGAGGAGGTGCAACACGAGGACTTCCCAGGAGGTCACCCATCCCAGTACTACTCTCGCCCAAGCACGCTTAGCTGCGGAGTTCTGATGGGATCCGGTGCATTAGTGCTGGTATGATCGCACCTATCAAGTGTGGCGCGATCAACTGCTTTATGGCTTCGCCGAGCCGTCTCGTGCGTGCTTCGGATGACCAAAAGTTTTCATCCGGGTTGAATCCCGAGGCGAGGGACCCGCCGTTGGAAAGCTCGTCTCGAGCCCGTCGACGTCCCAACCAGGGCGAGCCGGGTTGACATCGATTTCGACCTCAAAACCCGATACGGATCCTGATTTTGTGAGCTTTTGCAGCCAGCTCGACGACCGCCAGGATCGGAGCTGCCCGGGGCAGAATCCAGCGTGGAGTAGCGGACCCACTGTGGTCGCCGGCTCAGGTCGCCGACGCGATTTAATAATCAAAAAACCGACGCGTGTGCGACACCGGAAAGAACAAACCTGATTGACCAAAAAAGGAGGAGGTGCAACACGAAGACTTCCCAGGAGGTCACCCATCCCAGTACTACTCTCGCCGCCAGCACGCTTAACTGCGGAGTTCTGACGGGATCCGGTGCATTAGTGCTGGTATGATCGCACCTTTCAAGTGTGGCGCGATCAACTGCTTGATGGCTTCGCCGAGGCGTTTCGTGCGCGCTTCGAACGACCATAACTTTTCATCCGGGTTGAATCCCGACGCGGGGGAGCTGCCGTTGGAAAGCTCGTCTCGAGCTCGTCGACGTCCCTAGTAGGGCGAGCCCGGTTGACGTCGATTTCGACCTCAAAAACCCGTTCCGGATCCTGATTTTTCGAGTTTTTGCTGCCAGCCTGACGACCGCCAGGATCGGAGCTGCCCGGGGCAGAATCCGGCGTGGAGGAGCGGACCCACTGGGGTCGCCGGCTCGGGTCGCCGACAAGATTTAATAATCAAAAAATCGACGCGTGTGCGACACTGGAAAGAACAAACCTGATTGACCAAAAAAGGAGGAGGTGCAACACGAGGACTTCCCCGGAGGTCACCCATCCCAGTACTACTCTCGCCGCCAGCACGCTTAACTGCGGAGTTCTGATGGGATCCGGTGCATTAGTGCTGGTATGATCGCACCTGTGAAGTGTGGCGCGATCAACTGCTTTGTGGCCTCGCCGAGCCGTCTCGTGCGCGCTTCGGACGACCATAACTTTTCATCCGGGTTGAATCCTGAGGCGAGGGACTTGCCGTTGGAAAGCTCGTCTCGAGCCCGTCGACGTCCAACCAGGGCGAGCCCGATTGACGTCGATTTCGACCTCAAAACCCCTTTCCGGATCCTGATTTTCCGAGCTTTTGCTGCCAGCCCGACGACCGCCAGGATCAGAGATGCCCGGGGCAGAATCCGGTGTGGAGGAGCGGACCCACGGGGGTCGCCGGCTCGGGTCGCCGACGCGATTTAACAATCAAAAAACAGGCGCGTGTGCGACACTGGAAAGAACAAACCTGATTGACCAAAAAAGGAGGAGGTGCAACACGAGGGCTTCCAAGGAGGTCACCCATCCCAGTACTACTCTCGCCCAAGCACGCTTAGCTGCGGAGTTCTGATGGGATCCGGTGCATTAGTGCTGGTATGATCGCACCTGTCAAGCGTGGCGCGATCAACTGCTTTATGGCTTCGCCGAGCCGTCTCGTGCGCGCTTCGGACGGCGATAACTTTTCATCCGGGTTGAATCCCGAGGCGAGGGAGCTGCCGTTGGAAAGCTCGTCTCGAGCCTGTCGAGGTCCCCACCGAGGCGAGCCCGGTTGACGTCGATTTCGACCTCAAAAACCCGTTCCGGATCCTGACTTTTCGAGGTTTTGCTGCCAGCCCGACGACCGCCAGGATCGGAGCTGCCCGGGGCAGAATCCGGCGTGGAGGAGCGGACTCACTGGGGTCACCGGCTCGGGTCGCCGATAAGATTTAATAATCAAAAAACCGAAGCGTGTGCGACACCGGAAATAACAAACCTGATTGACCAAAAAAGGAGGAGGTGCAACACGAGGACTTCCTAGGAGGTCACCCATCCCAGTACTACTCTCGCCCAAGCACGCTTAGCTGCGGAGTTCTGATGGGATCCGGTGCATTAGTGCTGGTATGATCGCACCTGTCAAGTGTGGCGCGATCAACTGCTTTATGGCTTCGCCGAGCCGTCTCGTGCGTGCTTCGGATGGCCAAAACTTTTCATCCGGGTTGAATCCCAGGGCGAGGGACCCGCCGTTGGAAAGCTCGTCTCGAGCCCGTCGACGTCCCAACCAGGGCGAGCCGGGTTGACATCGATTTCGACCTCAAAACCCGTTACGGATCCTGATTTTTTGAGCTTTTGCAGCCAGCTCGACGACCGCCAAGATCGGAGCTGCCCGGGGCAGAATCCAGCGTGGAGTAGCGGACCCACTAGGGTCGCCGGCTCGGGTCTCCGACGAGATTTAATAATCAAAAAACCGACGCGTGTGCGACACCGGAAAGAACAAACCTGATTGACCAAAAAAGGAGGAGGTGCAACACGAAGACTTCCCAGGAGGTCACCCATCCCAGTACTACTCTCGCCGCCAGCACGCTTAACTGCGGAGTTCTGATGGGATCCGGTGCATTAGTGCTGGTATGATCGCACCTGTCGAGTGTGGCGCGATCAACTGCTTGATGGCTTCGCCGAGCCGTCTCGTGCGTGCTTCGGATGGCCAAAACTTTTCATCCGGGTTGAATCCCGAGGCGGGGGAGCTGCCGTTGGAAAGCTCGTCTCGAGCCCGTCGACGTCCAACCAGGGCGAGCCCGATTGACGTCGATTTCGACCTCAAAAACCCTTTGCAGATCCTGATTTTCCGAGCTTTTGCTGCCAGCCCGACGACCGCCAGGATCGGAGAAGCCCGGGGCAGAATTCGGCGTGGAGGAGCGGACCCACGGGGGTCGCCGGCTCGGGGCGCCGACGCGATTTAACAATCAAAAAACAGGCGCGTGTGCGACTTTGGAAAGAACAAACCTGATTGACCAAAAAAGAAGGAGCTGCAACACGAGGACTTCCAAGGAGGTCACCCATCCCAGTACTACTCTCGCCCAAGCACGCTTAGCTGCGGAGTTCTGATGGGATCCGGTGCATTAGTGCTGGTATGATCGCACCTGTCAAGTGTGGCGCGATCAACTGCTTTATGGCTTCGCCGAGCCGTCTCGTGCGCGCTTCGGACGGCGATAACTTTTCATCCGGGTTGAATCCCGAGGCGAGGGAGCTGCCGTTGGAAAGCTCGTCTCGAGCCCGTCGATGTCCCAACCGGGGCGAGCCCGGTTGACGTCGATTTCGACCTCAAAAACCCGTTCCGAATCCTGATTGTCCGAGGTTTTGCTGCCAGCCCGACGACCGCCAGGATCGGAGCTGCCCGGGGCAAAATCCGGCGTGGAGGAACGGACTCACTGGGGTCGCCGGCTTGGGTCGCCGACAAGATTTAATAATCAAAAAACCGACGCGTGTGAGACACCGGAAATAACAAACCTGATTGACCAAAAAAGGAGGAGGTTCAACACGAGGACTTCCTAGGAGGTCACCCATCCCAGTACTACTCTCGCCCAAGCACGCTTAGCTGCGGAGTTCTGATGGGATCCGGTGCATTAGTGCTGGTATGATCGCACCTGTCAAGTGTGGCGCGATCAACTGCTTTATGGCTTCGCCGAGCCGTCTCGTGCGCGCTTCGGACGGCCATAACTTTTCATCCGGGTTGAATCCCGAGGCGAGGGAGCTACCGTTGGAAAGCTCGTCTCGAGCCCGTCGACATCCCTACCAGGGCGAGCCCGGTTGACGTCGATTTCGACCACAAAACCCGTTACGGATCCAGATTTTTCGAGCTTTTGCAGCCAGCTCGACGACTGCCAGGATCAGAGCTGCCCGGGGCAAAATCCGGCGTGGAGCAGCGGACCCACTGGGGTCGCCGTCTCGGGTCGCCGACGAGATTTAACAATCAAAAAACCGACGTGTGTGCGACACTGGAAAGAACAAACCTGATTGACCAAAAAAGGAGGAGGTGCAACACGAGGACTTCCCAGGAGGCCACCCATCCCAGTACTACTCTCGCCCAAGCACGCTTAAATGCGGAGTTCTGATGGGATCCGGTGCATTAGTGCTGGTATGATCGCACCTGTGAAGTGTGGCGCGATCAACTGCTTTATGGCTTCGCCGAGCCGTCTCGTGCGCGCTTCGGACGACCATAACTTTTCATCCGGGTTGAATCCCGAGGCGTGGGACCTGCCGTTGGAAAGCTCGTCTCGAGCCTGTCGACGTCCCAACCAGGGCGAGCCCGGTTGACGTCGATTTCGACCTCAAAACCCGTTACGGATCCTGATTTTTCCAGCTTTTGCAGCCAGCTCGACGACCGCCAGGATCGGAGCTGCCCGGGGCAAAATCCGGCGTGGAGGAGCGGACCCACTGGGGTCGCCGGCTCGGGTCGCCGACGAGATTTAATAATAAAAAAACCGACGCGTGTGCGACACCGGAAAGAACAAACCTGATTGACCAAAAAAGGAGGAGGTGCAACACGAGGACTTCCCAGGAGGTCACCCATCCCAGTACTACTCTCGCCGCCAGCACGCTTAACTGCGGAGTTCTGATGGGATCCGATGCATTGGTGCTGGTATGATCGCACCTGTCAAGTGTGGCGCGATCAACTGCTTTATGGCTTCGCCGATCTGTCTCGTGCGCGCTTCGGACGGCCATAACTTTTCATCCGGGTTGAATCCTAAGGCGAGGGACATGCCGTTGGAAAGCTCGTCTCGAGCCCGTCGACGTCCAACCAGGGCGAGCCCGATTGACGTCGATTTCGACCTCAAAAACCCTTTCCGGATCCTGATTTTCCGAGCTTTTGCTGCCAGCCCGACGACCGCCAGGATCGGAGATGCCCGGGGCAGAATTCGGCGTGGAGGAGCGGACCCACGGGGGTCGCCGGCTCGGGTCGCCGACGCGATTTAACAATCAAAAAACAGGCGCGTGTGCGACACTGGAAAGAACAAACCTGATTGACCAAAAAAGGAGGAGCTGCAACACGAGGACTTCCAAGGAGGTCACCCATCCCAGTACTACTCTCGCCCAAGCACGCTTAGCTGCGGAGTTCTGATGGGATCCGGTGCATTAGTGCTGGTATGATCGCACCTGTCAAGTGTGGCGCGATCAACTGCTTTATGGCTTCGCCGAGCCGTCTCGTGCGCGCTTCGGACGGCGATAACTTTTCATCCGGGTTGAATCCCGAGGCGAGGGAGCTGCCGATGGAAAGCTCGTCTCGAGCCCGTCGATGTCCCAACCGGGGAGAGCCCGGTTGACGTCGATTTCGACCTCAAAAACCCGTTCCGGATCTTGATTGTTCGAGGTTTTGCTGCCAGCCCGACGACCGCCACGATCGGAGCTGCCCGGGGCAAAATCCGGCGTGGAGGAACGGACTCACTGGGGTCGCCGGCTTGGGTCGCCGACAAGATTTAATAATCAAAAAACCGACGCGTGTGCGACACCGGAAATAACAAACCTGATTGACCAAAAAAGGAGGAGGTGCAACACGAGGACTTCCTAGGAGGTCACCCATCCCAGTACTACTCTCGCCCAAGCACGCTTAGCTGCGGAGTTCTGATGGGATCCGGTGCATTAGTGCTGGTATGATCGCACCTGTCAAGTGTGGCGCGATCAACTACTTTATGGCTTCGCCGAGCCGTCTCGTGCGCGCTTCGGACGGCCATAACTTTTCATCCGGGTTGAATCCCGAGGCGAGGGAGCTGCCGTTGGAAAGCTCGTCTCGAGCCCGTCGACATCCCTACCAGGGCGAGCCCGGTTGACGTCGATTTCGACCTCAAAACCCGTTACGGATCCTGATTTTTCGAGCTTTTGCAGCCAGCTCGACGACCGCCAGGATCAGAGCTGCCCGGGGCAAAATCCGGCGTGGAGGAGCGGACCCACTGGGGTCGCCGTCTCGGGTCGCCGACGAGATTTAACAATCAAAAAACCGACGCGTGTGCGACACTGGAAAGAACAAACCTGATTGACCAAAAAAGGAGGAGGTGCAACACGAGGACTTCCCAGGAGGCCACCCATCCCAGTACTACTCTCGCCCAAGCACGCTTAACTGCGGAGTTCTGATGGGATCCGGTGCATTAGTGCTGGTATGATCGCACCTGTGAAGTGTGGCGCGATCAACTGCTTTATGGCTTCGCCGAGCCGTCTCGTGCGCGCTTCGGACGACCATAACTTTTCATCCGGGTTGAATCCCGAGGCGTGGGACCTGCCGTTGGAAAGCTCGTCTCGAGCCTGTCGACGTCCCAACCAGGGCGAGCCCGGTTGACGTCGATTTCGACCTCAAAACCCGTTACGGATCCTGATTTTTCCAGCTTTTGCAGCCAGCTCGACGACCGCCAGGATCGGAGCTGCCCGGGGCAAAATCCGGCGTGGAGGAGCGGACCCACTGGGGTCGCCGGCTCGGGTCGCCGACGAGATTTAATAATAAAAAAACCGACGCGTGTGCGACACCGGAAAGAACAAACCTGATTGACCAAAAAAGGAGGAGGTGCAACACGAGGACCTCCCAGGAGGTCACCCATCCCAGTACTACTCTCGCCGCCAGCACGCTTAACTGCGGAGTTCTGATGGGATCCGATGCATTGGTGCTGGTATGATCGCACCTGTCAAGTGTGGCGCGATCAACTGCTTTATGGCTTCGCCGATCTGTCTCGTGCGCGCTTCGGACGGCCATAACTTTTCATCCGGGTTGAATCCTAAGGCGAGGGACATGCCGTTGGAAAGCTCGTCTCGAGCCCGTCGACGTCCAACCAGGGCGAGCCCGATTGACGTCGATTTCGACCTCAAAAACCCTTTCCGGATCCTGATTTTCCGAGCTTTTGCTGCCAGCCCGACGACCGCCAGGATCGGAGATGCCCGGGGCAGAATTCGGCGTGGAGGAGCGGACCCACGGGGGTCGCCGGCTCGGGTCGCCGACGCGATTTAACAATCAAAAAACAGGCGCGTGTGCGACACTGGAAAGAACAAACCTGATTGACCAAAAAAGGAGGAGCTGCAACACGAGGACTTCCAAGGAGGTCACCCATTCCAGTACTACTCTCGCCCAAGCACGCTTAGCTGCGGAGTTCTGATGGGATCCGGTGCATTAGTGCTGGTATGATCGCACCTGTCAAGTGTGGCGCGATCAACTGCTTTATGGCTTCGCCGAGCCGTCTCGTGCGCGCTTCGGACGACGATAACTTTTCATCCGGGTTGAATCCCGAGGCGAGGGAGCTGCCGTTGGAAAGCTCGTCTCGAGCCCGTCGACGTCCCAACCGGGGCGAGCCCGGTTGACGTTGATTTCGACCTCAAAAACCCGTTCCGGATCCTGATTGTTCGAGGTTTTGCTGCCAGCCCGACGACCGCCACGATCGGAGCTGCCCGGGGCAGAATCCGGCATGGAGGAACGGACTCACTGGGGTCGCCGGCTTGGGTCGCCGATAAGATTTAATAATCAAAAAACCGACGCGTGTGCGACACCGGAAATAACAAATCTGATTGACCAAAAAAGGAGGAGGTGCAACACGAGGACTTCCTAGGAGGTCACCCATCCCAGTACTACTCTCGCCCAAGCACGCTTAGCTGCGGAGTTCTGATGGGATCCGGTGCATTAGTGCTGGTATGATCGCACCTGTCAAGCGTGGCGCGATCAACTGCTTTATGGCTTCGCCGAGCCGTCTCGTGCGCGCTTCGGACGGCCATAACTTTTCATCCGGGTTGAATCCCGAGGCGAGGGAGCTGCCGTTGGAAAGCTCGTCTCGAGCCCGTCGACATCCCTACCAGGGCGAGCCCGGTTGACGTCGATTTCGACCTCAAAACCCGTTACGGATCCTGATTTTTCGAGCTTTTGCAGCCAGCTCGACGACCGCCAGGATCAGAGCTGCCCGGGGCAAAATCCGGCGTGGAGGAGCGGACCCACTGGGGTCGCCGTCTCGGGTCGCCGACGAGATTTAACAATCAAAAAACCGACGCGTGTGCGACACTGGAAAGAACAAACCTGATTGACCAAAAAAGGAGGAGGTGCAACACGAGGACTTCCCAGGAGGCCACCCATCCCAGTACTACTCTCGCCCAAGCACGCTTAACTGCGGAGTTCTGATGGGATCCAGTGCATTAGTGGTGGTATGATCGCACCTGTCAAGTGTGGCGCGATCAACTGCTTTATGGCTTCGCCGAGCCGTCTCGTGCGCGCTTCGGACGACCATAACTTTTCATCCGGGTTGAATCCCGAGGCGTGGGACCTGCCGTTGGAAAGCTCGTCTCGAGCCTGTCGACGTCCCAACCAGGGCGAGCCCGGTTGACGTCGATTTCGACCTCAAAACACGTTACGGATCCTTATTTTTCCAGCTTTTGCAGCCAGCTCGACGACCGCCAGGATCAGAGCTGCCCGGGGCAAAATCCGGCGTGGAGGAGCGGACCCACTGGGGTCGCCGTCTCGGGTCGCCGACGAGATTTAACAATCAAAAAACCGACGCGTGTGCGACACTGGAAAGAACAAACCTGATTGACCAAAAAAGGAGGAGGTGCAACACGAGGACTTCCCAGGAGGCCACCCATCCCAGTACTACTCTCGCCCAAGCACGCTTAACTGCGGAGTTCTGATGGGATCCGGTGCATTAGTGCTGGTATGATCGCACCTGTGAAGTGTGGCGCGATCAACTGCTTTATGGCTTCGCCGAGCCGTCTCGTGCGCGCTTCGGACGACCATAACTTTTCATCCGGGTTGAATCCCGAGGCGTGGGACCTGCCGTTGGAAAGCTCGTCTCGAGCCTGTCGACGTCCCAACCAGGGCGAGCCCGGTTGACGTCGATTTCGACCTCAAAACCCGTTACGGATCCTGATTTTTCCAGCTTTTGCAGCCAGCTCGACGACCGCCAGGATCGGAGCTGCCCGGGGCAAAATCCGGCGTGGAGGAGCGGACCCACTGGGGTCGCCAGCTTGGGTCGCCGACGAGATTTAATAATAAAAAAACCGACGCGTGTGCGACACCGGAAAGAACAAACCTGATTGACCAAAAAAGGAGGAGGTGCAACACGAGGACTTCCCAGGAGGTCACCCATCCCAGTACTACTCTCGCCGCCAGCACGCTTAACTGCGGAGTTCTGATGGGATCCGATGCATTGGTGCTGGTATGATCGCACCTGTCAAGTGTGGCGCGATCAACTGCTTTATGGCTTCGCCGATCCGTCTCGTGCGCGCTTCGGACGACCATAACTTTTCATCCGGGTTGAATCCTGAGGCGAGGGACATGCCGTTGGAAAGCTCGTCTCGAGCCCGTCGACGTCCAACCAGGGCGAGCCCGATTGACGTCGATTTCGACCTCAAAAACCCTTTCCGGATCCTGATTTTCCGAGCTTTTGCTGCCAGCCCGACGACCGCCAGGATCGGAGATGCCCGGGGCAGAATTCGGCGTGGAGGAGCAGACCCACGGAGGTCGCCGGCTCGGGTCGCCGACGCGATTTAACAATCAAAAAACAGGCGCGTGTGCGACACTTGAAAGAACAAACCTGATTGACCAAAAAAGGAGGAGCTGCAACACGAGGACTTCCAAGGAGGTCACCCATTCCAGTACTACTCTCGCCCAAGCACGCTTAGCTGCGGAGTTCTGATGGGATCCGGTGCATTAGTGCTGGTATGATCGCACCTGTCAAGTGTGGCGCGATCAACTGCTTTATGGCTTCGCCGAGCCGTCTCGTGCGCGCTTCGGACGACGATAACTTTTCATCCGGGTTGAATCCCGAGGCGAGGGAGCTGCCGTTGGAAAGCTCGTCTCGAGCCCGTCGACGTCCCAACCGGGGCGAGCCCGGTTGACGTCGATTTCGACCTCAAAAACCCGTTCCGGATCCTGATTGTTCGAGGTTTTGCTGCCAGCCCGACGACCGCCAGGATCGGAGCTGCCCGGGGCAGAATCCGGCATGGAGGAACGGACTCACTGGGGTCGCCGGCTTGGGTCGCCGACAAGATTTAATAACAAAAAACCGAGGTGTGTGCGACACCGGAAAGAACAAACCTGATTGACCAAAAAAGGAGGAGGTGCAATACGAGGACTTCCCAGGAGGTCACCCATCCAAGTACTACACTCGCCCAAGCACGCTTAACTGCGGAGTTCTGATGGGATCCGGTGCATTATTGCTGGTATGATCGCACCTGTCAAGTGTGGCGCGATCAACTGCTTTATGGCTTCGCCGAGCCGTCTCGTGCGCGCTTCGGACGGCGAAAACTTTTCATCCGGGTGGAATCCCGAGGCGAGGGAGCTGTCGTTGGAAAGCTCGTCTCGAGCCCGTCGACGTCCCAACCAGGGTGGAGCCTGGTTGACGTTGATTTCGACCTCAAAAACCCGTTCCGGATCCTGATTTTCCGAGCTCTTGCTGCCAGCCCGACGACCGCCAGGATCGGCGCTACCCGGCGCAGTATCCGGCGTGGAGGAGCGGACCCACTGGGGTCGCCGGCTCGGGTCGCCGACGAGATTTAATAATCAAAAAACCGACGCGTGTGCGACACTGGAAAGAAAAAACCTGATTGACCAAAAAAGGAGGAGGTGCAACACGAGGACTTCCCAGGAGGTCACCCATCCCAGTAATACTCTCGCCCAAGCACACTTAACTGCGGAGTTCTGATGGGATCCGGTGCATTAGTGCTGGTATGATCGCACCTGTCAAGTGTGGCGCGATCAACTGCTTTATGGCTTCGCCGAGCCGTCTCGTGCGCGCTTTGGACGACCATAACTTTTCATTCGGGTTGAATCCCGAGGCGAAGGGGCTGCCGTTGGAAAGCTTGTCTCGACCCCGTCGACGTCCCAAACAGGGCGAGCCCTGTTGACGTCGATTTCGACCTCAAAAACCTGTTTCGGATCCTCATTTTCCTAGCTTTTGCTGCCAGCCCGACAACCGCCAGGATCGGAGCTGCCGGGGCAGAATCCGGCGTGGAGGAGCGGACCCACTTGGGTTGCCGGCTCGGGTCGCCGACGAGATTTAATAATCAAAAAACCGAGGTGTGTGCGACACCGGAAAGAACAAACCTGATTGACCAAAAAAGGAGGAGGTGCAATACGAGGACTTCCCAGGAGGTCACCCATCCAAGTACTACACTCGCCCAAGCACGCTTAACTGCGGAGTTCTGATGGGATCCGGTGCATTATTGCTGGTATGATCGCACCTGTCAAGTGTGGCGCGATCAACTGCTTGATGGCTTCGCCGAGCCGTCTCGTGCGCGCTTCGGACGGCCATAACTTTTCATCTGGGTTGAATCCCGAGGCGAGGGAGTTGCCGTTGGAAAGCTCGTCTCAAGCCCGTCGACGTCCCAACCAGGGCGATCCCGGTTGACGTTGATTTCAACCTCAAACACCCGTTCCGGATCCTGATTTTCCGAGCTTTTGCAGCCAGCCCGACGACCGCCAGAATCGGAGCTACCCGGGGCAGAATCCGGCGTGGAGGAGCGGACCCACTGGGGGTCGCCGGCTCGGGTCGCCGACGCGATTTAATAATCAAAAAACCGGCGCGTGTGCGACACCGGAAAGAACAAACCTTATTGACTAAAAAAGGAGGAGGTTCAACACGAGGACTTCCCAGGAGGTCACCCATCCCAGTACTACTCTCGCCCAAGCACGCTTAACTGCGGAGTTCTGATGGGATCCGGTGCATTAGTGCTGGTATGATCGCACCTGTCAAGTGTGGCGCGATCCACTGCTTTATGGTTTCGCCGGGCCGTCTCGTGCGCGCTTCGGACGGCGATAACTTTTCATCCAGGTTGAATCCCGAGGCGAGGGAGCTGCCGTTCGAAAGCTCGTCTCGAGCCCGTCGACGTCCCAACCAGGACGAGCCCGGTTAACGTCGATTTCGTCCTCAAAAACCCGTTCCGGATCCTGATTTTCCGAGCTTTTGCTGCCAGCCCGACGACCGCCAGGATCGGAGCTACCCGGGGCAGAATCCGGCGTGGTGGAGCGGACCCTCTGGGGTCGCCGGCTCGGGTCGCCGACGCGATTTAATAATCAAAAAACCGGCGCGTGTGCGACACCGGAAAGAACAAACCTGATTGACCGGAAAAGGAGGAGGTACAACACGAGGACTTCCCAGGAGGCCACCCATCCCAGTACTACTCTCGCCCAAGCATGCTTAACTGCGGAGTTCTGATGGGATCCGGTGCATTAGTGCTGGTATGATCGCACCTGTCAAGTGTGGCGCGATCAACTGCTTTATGGCTTCGCCGAGCCGTCTCGTGCGCGCTTCGGACGGCCATAACTTTTCATCCGGGTTGAATCCCAAGCCGAGGGAGCTGCCGTTGGAAAGCTCGTCTCGAGCCCGTCGACGTCCCAACCTGGGCGAGCCCGGTTGACGTCGATTTCGACCTCAAAAACCCATTCTGGATCCTGATTTTCCGAGCTTTTGCTGCCAGCCCGACGACCGCCAGGATCAGAGCTGCCCGAGGCAGAATCCGGCGTGGAGGAGCGGACACACTGGGGTCGCCGGCTCGGGTCGCCGACGAGATTTAATAATCAAAAAACCGAGGTGTGTGCGACACCGGAAAGAACAAACCTGATTGACCAAAAAAGGAGGAGGTGCAATACGAGGACTTCCCAGGAGGTCACCCATCCAAGTACTACACTCGCCCAAGCACGCTTAACTGCGGAGTTCTGATGGGATCCGGTGCATTATTGCTGGTATGATCGCACCTGTCAAGTGTGGCGCGATCAACTGCTTTATGGCTTCGCCGAGCCGTCTCGTGCGCGCTTCGGACGGCGAAAACTTTTCATCCGGGTGGAATCCCGAGGCGAGGGAGCTGTCGTTGGAAAGCTCGTCTCGAGCCCGTCGACGTCCCAACCAGGGTGGAGCCTGGTTGACGTTGATTTCGACCTCAAAAACCCGTTCCGGATCCTGATTTTCCGAGCTCTTGCTACCAGCCCGACGACCGCCAGGATCGGCGCTACCCGGCGCAGTATCCGGCGTGGAGGAGCGGACCCACTGGGGTCGCCGGCTCGGGTCGCCGACGAGATTTAATAATCAAAAAACCGACGCGTGTGCGACACTGGAAAGAACAAACCTGATTGACCAAAAAAGGAGGAGGTGCAACACGAGGACTTCCCAGGAGGTCACCCATCCCAGTAATACTCTCGCCCAAGCACGCTTAACTGCGGAGTTCTGATGGGATCCGGTGCATTAGTGCTGGTATGATCGCACCTGTCAAGTGTGGCGCGATCAACTGCTTTATGGCTTCGCCGAGCCGTCTCGTGCGCGCTTTGGACGACCATAACTTTTCATTCGGGTTGAATCCCGAGGCGAAGGGGCTGCCGTTGGAAGGCTTGTCTCGACCCCGTCGACGTCCCAAACAGGGCGAGCCCTGTTGACGTCGATTTCGACCTCAAAAACCTGTTTCGGATCCTCATTTTCCTAGCTTTTGCTGCCAGCCCGACAACCGCCAGGATCGGAGCTGCCGGGGCAGAATCCGGCGTGGAGGAGCGGACCCACTGGGGTTGCCGGCTCGGGTCGCCGACGAGATTTAATAATCAAAAAACCGAGGTGTGTGCGACACCGGAAAGAACAAACCTGATTGACCAAAAAAGGAGGAGGTGCAATACGAGGACTTCCCAGGAGGTCACCCATCCAAGTACTACACTCGCCCAAGCACGCTTAACTGCGGAGTTCTGATGGGATCCGGTGCATTATTGCTGGTATGATCGCACCTGTCAAGTGTGGCGCGATCAACTGCTTGATGGCTTCGCCGAGCCGTCTCGTGCGCGCTTCGGACGGCCATAACTTTTCATCTGGGTTGAATCCCGAGGCGAGGGAGTTGCCGTTGGAAAGCTCGTCTCAAGCCCGTCGACGTCCCAACCAGGGCGATCCCGGTTGACGTTGATTTCAACCTCAAACACCCGTTCCGGATCCTGATTTTCCGAGCTTTTGCAGCCAGCCCGACGACCGCCAGAATCGGAGCTACCCGGGGCAGAATCCGGCGTGGAGGAGCGGACCCACTGGGGGTCGCCGGCTCGGGTCGCCGACGCGATTTAATAATCAAAAAACCGGCGCGTGTGCGACACCGGAAAGAACAAACCTTATTGACTAAAAAAGGAGGAGGTTCAACACGAGGACTTCCCAGGAGGTCACCCATCCCAGTACTACTCTCGCCCAAGCACGCTTAACTGCGGAGTTCTGATGGGATCCGGTGCATTAGTGCTGGTATGATCGCACCTGTCAAGTGTGGCGCGATCCACTGCTTTATGGTTTCGCCGGGCCGTCTCGTGCGCGCTTCGGACGGCGATAACTTTTCATCCAGGTTGAATCCCGAGGCGAGGGAGCTGCCGTTCGAAAGCTCGTCTCGAGCCCGTCGACATCCCAACCAGGACGAGCCCGGTTAACGTCGATTTCGTCCTCAAAAACCCGTTCCGGATCCTGATTTTCCGAGCTTTTGCTGCCAGCCCGACGACCGCCAGGATCGGAGCTACCCGGGGCAGAATCCGGCGTGGTGGAGCGGACCCTCTGGGGTCGCCGGCTCGGGTCGCCGACGCGATTTAATAATCAAAAAACCGGCGCGTGTGCGACACCGGAAAGAACAAACCTGATTGACCGGAAAAGGAGGAGGTACAACACGAGGACTTCCCAGGAGGCCACCCATCCCAGTACTACTCTCGCCCAAGCATGCTTAACTTCGGAGTTCTGATGGGATCCGGTGCATTAGTGCTGGTATGATCGCACCTGTCAAGTGTGGCGCGATCAACTGCTTTATGGCTTCGCCGAGCCGTCTCGTACGCGCTTCGGACGGCCATAACTTTTCATCCGGGTTGAATCCCGAGGCGAGGGAGATGCTGTTGGAAAGCTCGTGTCGAGCCCGTCGATGCCCCAACCCGGGCGAGCCCGGTTGACGTCGATCTCGACCTCAAAAACCTGTTCCGGATCCTGATTTTCCGAGCTTTTGCTGCCAGCCCGACGACCGCCAGGATCGGAGCTGCCCAGGGGAGAATCCGGCGTGGAGGAATGGACCCACTTGGGTCTCCGGCTCGGGTCGCCGACGCAATTTAATAATCAAAAAACCGACGCGTGTGCGACACCGGAAAGAACAAACCCTATTGACCAAAAAAGGAGGAGGTGCAACACGAGGACTTCCCAGGAGGCCACCCATCCCGGTACTACTCTCGCCGAAGCACGCTTAACTGCGGAGTTCTGATGGGATCCGGTGCATTAGTGCTGGTAGGATCGCACCTGTCAAGTGTGGCGAGATCGACTGCTTTATGGCTTCGCCGAGCCGTCTCGTGCGCGCTTCGGACGGCGATAACTTTTCATCCGGGTTGAATCCCGAGGCGAGGGAGCTGCCGTTGCAAAGCTCGTCTCGAGCCCGTCGACGTCCCAACCGGGGCGAGCCCGGTTGACGTCAATTTCGTCCTCAAAAACCTGTTCCGGATCCTGATTTTCCGAGCTTTTGCTGCCAGCCTGACGACCGCCAGGATCGGAGTTGCCCGGGGCAGAATCCGGCGTGGAGGAGCGGACCCACTGGGGATGCCGGCTCGGGTCGCCGACGCGATTTAATAATCAAAAAACCGACGCGTGTGCGACACCGGAAAGAACAAACCTGATTGACCAAAAAAGGAGGAGGTGCAACACGAGGACTTCGCAGGAGGCCACCCATCCCAGTACTACTCTCGCCCAAGCACGCTTAACTGCGGAGTTCTGATGGGATCCGGTGCATTAGTGCTGGTACGATCGCACCTACCAAGTGTGGCGCGATCGACTGCTTTATGGCTTCGCCGAGCCGTCTTGTGCGCGCTTCGGACGGCGATAACTTTTCATCCGGGTTGAATCCCGAGGCGAGGGAGCTGCCGTTGGAAAGCTCGTCTCGAGCCCGTCGACGTCCCAACCGGGGCGAGCCCGATTGACGTCAATTTCGTCCTCAAAAACCCATTCCGGATCCTTTTTTTCCGAGCTTTTGCTGCCAGCCTGACGACCGCAAGGATCGGAGCTGCCCGGGGCAGAATCCGGCGTGGAGGAGCGGACCCACTGGGGATGCCGGCTCGGGTCGCCGAGGCGATTTAATAATCAAAAAACCGACGCGTGTGCGACACCGGAAAGAACAAACCTGATTGACCAAAAAAGGAGGAGGTGCAACACGAGGACTTCCCAGGAGGCCACCCATCCCAGTACTACTCTCGCCCAAGCACGCTTAACTGCGGAGTTCTGATGGGATCCGGTGCATTAGTGCTGGTATGATCGCACCTGTCAAGTGTGGCGCGATCGACTGCTTTATGGCTTCGCCGAGCCGTCTCTTGCGCGCTTCGGACGGCGATAACTTTTCATCCGGGTTGAATCCCGAGGCGAGGGAGCTGTCGTTGGAAAGGTCGTCTCGACCCCGTCGACGTCCCAACCGGGGTGAGCCCGATTGACGTCAATTTCGTCCTCAAAAACCCATTCCGGATCCTGATTTTCCGAGCTTTTGCTGCCAGCCTGACAACCGCAAGGATCGGAGCTGCCCGGGGCAGAATCCGGCGTGGAGGAGCGGACCCACTTGGGATGCCGGCTCGGGTCGCCGACGCGATTTAATAATCAAAACACCGACGCGTGTGCGACACCGGAAAGAACAAACCTGATTGACCAAAAAAGGAAGAGGTGCAACACGAGGACTTCCCAGGAGGCCACCCATCCCAGTACTACTCTCGCCCAAGCACGCTTAACTGCGGAGTTCAGATGGGATCCGGTGCATTAGTGCTGGTATGATCGCACCTGTCAAGTGTGGCGCGATCGACTGCTTTATGGCTTCGCCGAGCCGTCTCGTGCGCGCTTCAGACGGCCGGCGATAACTTTTCATCCGGGTTGAATCCCGAGGCGAGGGAGCTGCCGTTGGAAAGCTCGTCTCGAGCCCGTCGACGTCCCAACCGGGGTGAGCCCGATTGACGTCAATTTCGTCCTCAAAAACCCATTCCGGATCCTGATTTTCCGAGCTTTTGCTGCCAGCCTGACAACCGCAAGGATCGGAGCTGCCCGGGGCAGAATCCGGCGTGGAGGAGCGGACCCACTGGGGATGCGGGCTCGGGTCGCCGACGCGATTTAATAATCAAAAAACCGACGCGTGTGCGACACCGGAAAGAACAAACCTGATTGACCAAAAAAGGAGGAGGTGCAACACGAGGACTTCCCAGGAGACCACCCATCCCAGTACTACTCTCGCCCAAGCACGCTTAACTGCGGAGTTCTGATGGGATCCGGTGCATTAGTGCTGGTATGATCGCACCTGTCAAGTGTGGCGCGATCGACTGCTTTATGGCTTCGCCGAGCCGTCTCGTGCGCGCTTCGGACGGCGATAACTTTTCATCCAGGTTGAATCCCGAGGCGAGGGAGCTGCCGTTGGAAAGCTCGTCTCGAGCCCGTCGACGTCCCAACCGGGGTGAGCCCGATTGACGTGAATTTCGTCCTCAAAAACCCATTCCGGATCCTGATTTTCCGAGCTTTTGCTGCCAGCCTGACAACCGCAAGGATCGGAGCTGCCCGGGGCAGAATCCGGCGTGGAGGAGCGGACCCACTTGGGATGCCGGCTCGGGTCGCCGACGCGATTTAATAATCAAAAAACCGACGCGTGTGCGACACCGGAAAGAACAAACCTGATTGACCAAAAAAGGAAGAGGTGCAACACGAGGACTTCCCAGGAGGCCACCCATCCCAGTACTACTCTCGCCCAAGCACGCTTAACTGCGGAGTTCAGATGGGATCCGGTGCATTAGTGCTGGTATGATCGCACCTGTCAAGTGTGGCGCGATCGACTGCTTTATGGCTTCGCCGAGCCGTCTCGTGCGCGCTTCAGACGGCCGGCGATAACTTTTCATCCGGGTTGAATCCCGAGGCGAGGGAGCTGCCGTTGCAAAGCTTGTCTCGAGCCCGTCGACGTCCCAACCGGGGCGAGCCCGATTGACGTCAATTTCGTCCTCAAAAACCCATTCCGGATCCTGATTTTCCGAGCTTTTGCTGCCAGCCTGACGACCGCAAGGATCGGAGCTGGCCGGGGCAGAATCCGGCGTGGAGGAGCGGACCCACTGGGGATGCCGGCTCGGGTCGCCGACGCGATTTAATAATCAAAAAACCGACGCGTGTGCGACACCGGAAAGAACAAACCTGATTGACCAAAAAAGGAGGAGGTGCAACACGAGGACTTCCGAGGAGACCACCCATCCCAGTACTACTCTCGCCCAAGCACGCTTAACTGCGGAGTTCTGATGGGATCCGGTGCATTAGTGCTGGTATGATCGCACCTGTCAAGTGTGGCGCGATCAACTACTTTATGGCTTCGCCGAGCCGTCTAGTGCTCGCTTCGGACGGCCATAACTTTTCATCCGGGTTGAATCCCGAGGAGAGGGAGCTGCCGTTGGAATGCTCGTCTCGAGCCCGTCGACGTCCCAACAGGGGCGAGCCCGGTTGACGTCGATTTCGACCTCAAAAACCCGTTCCGGATCCTGATTTTCCGAGCTTTTGCTGCCAGCTTGACGACCGCCAAGATCGGAGCTGCCTAGGGCAGAATCCAGCGTGGAGGAGCGCACCCACTGGGGTCGCCGGCTCGGGTCGCCGACGCGATTTAATAATCAAAAAACCGACGCGTGTGCGACACCAGAAAGAACAAACCTGATTGACCAAAAAATGAGGAGGTGCAACACAAGGACTTCCCAGGAGGCCACCCATCCCAGTACTACTCTCGCCCAAGCACGCTTAACTGCGGAGTTCTTATGGGATCCGGGGCATTAGTGCTGGTATGATCGCACCTGTAAAGTGTGGCGCGATCAACTGCTTTATGGCATCGCCGAGCCGTCTCGTGCGCGCTTCGGACGGCCATAACTTTTCATCCGGGTTGAATCCCGAGGCGAGGGAGCTGCCTTTGGAAAGCTCGTCTCGAGCCCGTCGACGTCCCAACCAGGGCGATCCCGGTTGACGTCGATTTCGACCTCAAAAACCTGTCCCGGATCCTGATTTTCCGAGCTTTTGATGCCAGCCCGACGACCGCCAGGATCGGAGCTGCCCGGGGCAGAATCCAGCGTGGAGGAGCGGACCCACTGGGGTCGCCGGCTCGGGTCGCCGACGCGATTTAATAATCAAAAAACCGGCGCGTGTGCGACACTGGAAAGAACAAACCTGATTGACCCACAAAGGAGGAGGTGCCACACGAGGACTTCCCAGGAGGCCACCCATCCCAGTACTACTCCCGCCCAAGCACGCTTAACTGCGGAGTTCTGATGGGATCCGGTGCATTAGTGCTGGTATGATCGCACCTGTCAAGTGTGGCGTGATCAACTTCTTTATGGCTTCGCCGAGCCGTCTCGTGCGCGCTTCGAACGGCCATAACTTTTCATCCGGGTTGACTCCCGAGGTCAGGGAGCTGCCGTTGGAATGCTCGTCTCGAGCCCGTCGACGTCCACACCAGGGCGAGCCCGATTGACGTCAATTTCGACCTCAAAAACCCGTTCCGGATCCTGATTTTCCGAGCTTTTGCTGCCAGCTCGACGACCGCCAGGATCGAAGCTGCCTGGGGCAGAATCCGGCGTGCATGACCGGACCCACTGGGGTCGCCGGCTCGGGTCGCAGACGCGATTTAATAATCAAAAAACCGACGCGTGTGCAACACCGAAAAGAACAAACCTGATTGACCAAAAAAGGAGGAGGTGTAACACGAGGACTTCCCAGGAGGCCACCCATCCCAGTACTACTCTCGCCCAAGCACGCTTAACTGCGGAGTTCTGATGGGATCCGGTGCATTAGTGCTGGTATGATCGCACCTGTCAAGTGTGGCGTGATCAACTGCTTTATGGCTTCGCCGAGCCGTCTCGTGCGCGCTTCGGACAGCCATAACTTTTCATCCGGGTTGAATCCCGAGGCGAGGGAGCTGCCGTTGGAAAGCTCGTCTCGAGCCCATCGACGTCCCAACCCGGGCGAGCCCGGTTGACGTCGATTTCGTCCATAAAAACCCGTTCCGGATCCTGACTTTCCGAGCTTTTGTTGCCAGCCCGACGACCGCCAGGATCGGAGCTGCCCGGGGCAGAATCCGGCGTGGAGGAGCGGACCGACTGGGGTCGCCGACGCGATTTAATAATCAAAAAACCGGCGCGTGTGCGACACCGGAAAGAACAAACCTGATTGACCAAAAAAGGAGGAGGTGCAACACGAGGACTTCCCAGGAGGCCACCCATCCCAGTACTACTCTCGCCCAAGCACGCTAAACTGCGGAGTTCTGATGGGATCCGGTGCATTAGTGCTGGTATGATCGCACCTGTCAAGTGTGGCGCGATCAACTGCTTTATGGCTTCGCCGAGCCGTCTCGTGCGCGCTTCGGACGGCGATAACTTTTCATCCGGGTTGAATCCCGAGGCGAGGGAGCTGCCGTTGGAAAGCTCGTCTCGAGCCCGTCGACGTCTGATAAGCATAGATTTCATAAATAAGTATCTCTCACTTTTATCTCATTAAGACTTCTTATATGTTCAATTAAGTGATCTTTGTCATATTTTATGAGTTTGGGTTCATATGAAGTTTAATTGAATTTCTTTGCTTACCCGATTAAAATGACACTATTATAGTATTTTGAGCATAATAGGAGTTGTAGACATCCAAAAATCATGAAATCTATCTTGAATGAAAGCTTAAAGAAGTGTCCATATTTACAAAGCAAGAGAAGATTCTAAATGGGATGTTTAGGACTCCGAAATTATCTCAAAAGATGAGATAGTGTTGCTGACGTGGAATTTGAACAGTGTGCAAAGATCCGGCCATATCTTGAGATATAGAAGTCATATTGAGATGAAATCAACTTTGTTGGACAGCTAAGATCCAGGGCTACAACTTTTGTTCAGAAGGCAAGCTCTAATTCGGACATGTGAACATCCGAAATTGCGGTGCAAGAAAGTCAAAATTGTTGTGCTCATTGGTGGCAAAAATTCAAAAGTGTTTTGCAATTTCAACAAAGCCCATGTGAAAGCAAGAAAAGGGTAGAAAAGTAATATCCTAGTTGGTGACTTTCTGAAGATGATGCCTCAAAAATCCTCTATAAATAGAAGGGTTTGCAAGAGGAGACACACACCAATTTTGGAGATCAACTCCAATACCATCTTCTTTCTTTCTTTCTTTCTTCCTTTCTTTCTTGTTAGTTTTGCCTCCTTCATGGAAGGCTTATGTTTTCTTTCTTGTTAGTTTGCCTCCTACATGGAAGGCTTAGTTTTTCTTTATTGTTAGTTGCCTCCTACATGGAAGGCTTAGGATTTATTTCTTGTTAGTTTTGCCTCCTACATGGAAGGCTTAGGATTTATTTCTTGTTAGTTTTGCCTCCTACATGGAAGGCTTAGGATTTATTTGTTGTTAATTTGCCTCTTTCTTTGTTGTTAATTTGCCTCCTTCATGGAAGGCTAGGTTTGTAGTTTCAATTCAAGGATTCAAGCTATTTTCATTTTAACTTTGAGGTCTTGATCTTTATTTACGTGCATATTAAGTGGTTTCTACTCTGCTTCACTATATTCTTCAATTTTATTCTTTAATCAAAGTTTGATCGGTTGACGTATTTTGGTTAATGTATAATTGATTTATAATTGGTTTTTGATTGGTAAATCATTTTCCAAAAGTTTGAAGAGTAGAAGTTAAGTAATTGAATTGAAGGTTTTCATTTTATTACTTACTTCAACTGAATTCTGATTGTAAAATTGGTTTAGATAAAAGATTAAGTGGTTACTAAATCTTGTTGATCATAATCAATTAAATTCTGAGAGGTTTCTCAGTAGAGAATTCAAGGATCATTGTAGGGGTTCCAGATGATCCTAGGTTGATAAACACAATGCATGATTTTAGTGATCAATGATTAGTTATGAAAATAGCCTCTGAATTCCTTGAGTTGATAATTGTTAAGTGAAATTAATTTCAGTCTGTATTTTGTGTTTAGCATTTGATATCACATCTTTACAAAAACCCCCTTGTTCTAATTTTCTCCTTATTTGCTTAAGAATCTGAAATGGTCTTTGGGAGATGACCTAGGTTGCACCTTATACTATACCAATAGTTTGGGGGAAATCTGGAAATTATTTTTGCGCGTTTGCGACGAGCGTGTCAAAATTTGGCGCCGTTGCCGGGGACCATTTTAATTTCCTAGGCTCATTTAGGAGTTTGTATAAAAATTTTAATCTTTCTAACAATTGTTTTTACTTTAGGTATATCATTCTTGGATTTTTTGTATGAATTCACCTTTTTGTGTATGACCCGATCCAATCCTGAAAATTTATATGCATATGATCCTGAGATTGATAGAACATTCCACCATTTGAAAAGAGCACATAGAAGACATTCATCCAGTAATAACCAAGAAAGTAACAGTAGTGATTTTTCATCTTTAAATTTTGATAGTTTTAAATATTTTGCTAAGAACATGGCTGATAGAACCTTAAAAGAATTAGCTGCACCTGATGTTGCTTATCAACCATTGTGCATTCAATACCCTGATGTTGATGCACCATTTGAACTGAAGTCTGGACTAATACATTTGCTACCTAAGTTTCATGGCCTTGCAGGTGAGGACCCTCATAAACATTTGAAGGAATTTCACATTGTGTGTTCCACAATGCGGCCACAAGGAATTCCAGAAGATCATATCAAGTTGAAGGCATTTCCTTTCTCCTTAAATGATGGAGCTAAGGACTGGTTGTACTATCTACATCCAACATCTGTTACAAGCTGGAATGATATGAAAAGATTATTCTTGGAGAAATTCTTCCCTGCATCCAGAACAGCAGCTATCAGGAAAGAGATTTGCGGCATCAGACAGAACTCCCAAGAAACTCTCTATGAGTATTGGGAGAGATTCAAGAAACTATGCGCCACTTGTCCACACCATCAAATCAGTGATCAATTACTGATTCAGTATTTCTATGAAGGACTCATGCCAATGGACAGAAGCATGGTTGATGCAGCTAGTGGTGGAGCACTTATGGACAAAACTCCTACAGCAGCTCGAGATTTGATTGCCAACATGGCAGAAAATTCTCAGCAATTCAATTCTCGAACTAATTCCTTGTCTAAAGGAGTCCATGAAATGACCACCAAGACAGACCATACACGATTGGAGAACAGAATTGAAGAACTAACCTCCATCGTAAGACAGTTGGCCATCGGACAACAACAGCAACTTAATGTTGTTGACAAAACCAAAACATGTGGCATCTGCACTTCTGCAGATCATCCTACTGATGCATGCCCAACATTGCAAGAAAGTGAGACACCTGAGGCTGCAGTAAATGGTATTTTTGGCACAGGACAACAATACAGGCCTCCTCAACATTATCAGCAACAGAAGTTTGAACCACCTTCTGGAACATACAATCCTAGTTGGAGAAACCATCCTAACTTGAGATATGGCCCTCCACAACAACAAAGGATTCAAACATCTGACTCCCAAAATAAATACCAACCACCGCCATTCAGACAACAACAACAGCATATGCAGCAATCTGTACCCTCTAATGCTTCTGAACCCTCTCTTGATGATTTGATGAAGCAATTAGCAACCAACAATCTTCAATTTCAACAAAATGTAAGTTCTACCATTCAGGATTTACAAACTCAAATTGGGCAGTTGGCTACCACTGTCAACCAATTGAAATCTCAAGGTTCTGGTCAACTACCTTCTCAACCTGTCATAAATCCCAAAAGTGTGAATGCCATGACCTTGAGAAGTGGGAAGAAAGTGCAGACAGACCCTACAATTTTAAAGCAACAAAGCTTCAATCAGACTAATCCACACCAAAAAGAAGCATTTATCTCCACACCTGGAGATATCTCTGATGAGCCATCTGAATCAGAAGGAAAGTCTGATGAAAAAAGTACACCAGCCTTCGATAAGACATCGAATGATCAACAAAAAGAAGCTTGCCATAAACGATCTGCACTTGAAGCATCTGATGAGAAGAAAACCCCAAATTGTGCTGATCAGAAGGTATCTTTACCTTTTCCAAATAGAATGGTTCAATCCAAGCCCAATGTTCATGCAGAATTGGATAAGGAGCTTCTAGATACTTTCAGGAAAGTGGAAGTCAACATACCACTTCTAGATGCTATCAAGCAAATTCCCAAATATGCCAAATTTCTAAAGGATTTGTGCACGCATAAGAGAAGACTTAAAGGGGATGAGAAGATTAGTGTGGGACGCAATGTTTCAGCCTTAATTCAACCTAGCCTCCCTCAGAAATGTAAAGATCCAGGAACTTTCACCATTCCTTGCACAATAGGAAACTCTACATTTGGTGATGCATTGCTGGATCTAGGTGCTTCCATTAATGTTATGCCCTCATCAGTTTATAAATCTTTGAATCTGGGAGAACTGAAGCCAACTGGTGTGGTGATTCAATTAGCCAACAGAAGTACAGCACATCCAGCCGGAGTACTTGAAGATGTGCTAGTTCAAGTGAATAAGCTGATCTTTCCAGCTGACTTCTACATTTTGGATATGGAAGATGAGTCATCCATCAATAGAGCAACCTTGATCCTAGGGAGACCTTTCCTCAAAACTGCAAAAACAAAGATAGATGTGCATACGGGGACTCTCTCTATGGAATTTGGAGATGATATCATTCAATTCAACATATTTGAAGCCATGAAGCATCCCATAGAGAATCATTCACTCTTTCAACTTGATGCCATAGACCTTCTTGCGGATGATTATTCTATTGACAATCTACTTTTTAAAATTTTTGATTTTGATTTAGATTACTTAGATAATTTTACTTGCACATGTGATGAATTTGATTCATGTATTGTGTGTTCCAGGATTAATGCTGCAGACCAACCTTCGTTGAAAGATGACATGTTAGATGCAAGTGTTGCAGACATTTCAATCTCAGATAGATCTCTTCCTTCCATAATACAACCACCTCCTTTAGAGTTGAAGCCTTTGCCTGAACATCTAAAGTATGCTTATTTGGGGGAAAATGAGAAGCTTCCTGTCATTGTAGCAAAGAACCTTCTACCACAACAGGAAGAAAGGTTACTGCAAACCTTAAAAAGCCATAAACAAGCAATTGGATGGACTTTGGCTGATATTCCAGGTATTAGCCCATCTACTTGTATGCATAGGATACTGCTAGAGGAAAACACCAGACCTGTTAGACAACCACAAAGGCGTTTGAATCCAACCATCCTAGATGTGGTAAAGAAGGAAGTAGGTAAGCTTTTGGCAGCTGGTATCATCTATCCCATCTCAGACAGTGATTGGGTAAGCCCGGTGCAAGTAGTTCCTAAGAAAACTGGCATGACTGTAGTCAAAAATCACAATGATGAACTAATCCCTACCAGAATACAAAACAGTTGGAGAGTGTGCATAGATTATAGGAAGCTTAACCAAGCTACTCGCAAGGATCACTTCCCTTTGCCCTTCATAGACCAAATTTTGGAAAGATTAGCAGGAAAATCTCACTATTGCTTTCTAGATGGTTTTTCAGGTTATTTTCAAATACATATAGCCCCAGAAGACCAGCATAAGACCACCTTCACTTGTCCTTTTGGTACTTTTGCCTATCGAAGGATGCCCTTTGGTCTATGCAATGCCCCTGGAACCTTTCAAAGATGCATGGTAAGCATTTTCTCTGATCTCTTAGAAAGTTGCATGGAAGTGTTTATGGATGACTTCACTGTATATGGTTCTTCTTTTGATGCATGCTTAGAAAGCCTTTCTAAAGTTTTGGACAGATGCATTGAGACTAACCTGGTTTTGAATTTTGAAAAATGTCATTTCATGGCAACAGAAGGTATAGTCTTAGGACACTTGGTATCTAGCAAAGGTTTAGAGGTTGATAAGGCCAAGATAGACATTATTACTTCTCTACCTTACCCCACTTCTGTGCGAGAAGTACGTTCTTTACTTGGTCATGCAGGTTTTTACAGAAGATTCATCAAGGATTTTAGCAAGATTGCACAACCTCTTTCTAAACTACTACAAAAAGATACCAAATTTGTGTTTGATCAAGCATGCAAGGATTCATTTGATGAACTAAAGAAGCGGTTGACAACCACTCCCATCATTCAACCACCTAATTGGACGCTTCCATTTGAATTAATGTGTGATGCATCCAATTATGCCCTTGGTGCTGTACTGTCTCAAAGAGTTAGCAAGAGATCTCATGTCATTGCATATGCCTCTCGCACACTTGATGCAACCCAATCAAATTACACAACTACTGAGAAGGAGCTTTTGGCAATTGTGTTTGCATTAGATAAATTTCGCTCCTATTTGCTTGGATCTAAAGTTATTGTCTTCTCTGACCATGCAGCTTTGAAATACTTGCTGAAGAAGACAGATGCTAAGCCAAGACTGATTCGTTGGATGCTTCTGTTGCAAGAATTTGATTTAGAGATTAAAGACAAGAGTGGTGCAGAGAACCTTGTAGCAGATCATTTAAGTCGGATCCAGCAACCTTGTGAAGAAACTTCAATTGCAGATTCATTCCCAGAAGAGCATCTCTATCATTTGCACGGGAAGGATCCTTGGTATGCAGATTTGGTAAACTATCTGGTTGCTAAAGAAATACCCAAACACTTCACCAAATCGCAACTTGCCAAGTTGAAAAGTGATGCCAAACACTACATATGGGATGAACCATACCTTTGGAAGACATGTAGTGATCAAATCATTAGAAGATGTGTTCCAGATCATGAAGTTCAGTCTATACTTACCTTTTGCCATTCCCTAGCTTGTGGTGGACACTTTGGGCCACAACGGACAGCTAGAAAAGTACTAGACTCAGGCTTTTATTGGCCTACAATATTTCGTGATGCACATAGATTATGCATAACTTGTGAGCAGTGCCAAAGAATAGGGAGTATTTCGCGCAGAAATGAGATGCCTCAACAACCACTTCTCTTTTGTGAGGTATTTGATGTTTGGGGTATAGACTTTATGGGTCCATTCCCTGTCTCTTTTGGCTTTGTTTACATTCTGCTAGCTGTTGATTATGTTTCAAAATGGGTGGAGGCAAAAGCCACCCGTACTGATGATGCTCGAGTTGTTGCAGATTTTATCAGGTCTAACATTTTTAGCAGGTTTGGCATTCCTAGAGCTCTAATTAGTGACCAAGGTACTCATTTTTGCAACCGCACAATGGAAGCCCTACTCCGCAAATATGGAGTCATGCATAAAGTCTCCACCCCATATCATCCTCAAACAAATGGTCAAGCTGAAGTTTCTAATCGAGAGATCAAGAAAATCTTAGAGAAAACAGTTCAGCCTAACAGGAAGGATTGGAGCTTGCGCCTTGTTGATGCATTATGGGCATATAGGACAGCTTACAAGTCACCCATTGGCATGTCTCCCTACAGGATTGTCTTTGGTAAAGCATGTCATCTTCCAGTTGAATTAGAGCATAGAGCATTTTGGGCAGTAAAGAAATGCAACATGGATCTAGACCAAGCAGGAATCCATAGGAAGCTTCAATTGCAGGAACTTGAAGAAATTCGATTGGAAGCATACGAAAACTCCAAAATTTACAAAGAAAAGGTCAAAGCTTTTCATGACAAAAAGTTGGCAAGAAAGGAGTTTTTCGTTGGACAAAAAGTTCTCCTTTTCAATTCTCGGCTAAAGCTTATGCCTGGTAAGCTACGCTCTAGATGGTTAGGACCATTTGTAGTTACTAATGTTTTTCCTTATGGTGCAGTGGAAATAAAAAATGAGGTAACTGAAAAAATCTTCAAGGTGAATGGACATCGTCTTAAACCATTTTTCGAAGGTTTTCAAAAGCACACGGTAGAAGAAGTGCATTTGCACAATGCCACATACCTGCAATAAATTCAAGAGAAGTCTCTCTCTCTCCCTCTCTCTCTCTCTCTTTCTCTCTTTCTCTCTCTCTCTCTCTTTCTCTCTTTCTCTCTCTCTCTCTCTCTCTCTCTTTCTCCCTCTCCCTCTCTCCCATTCCTCGCTTATAAGTTTCAACTACTCTCTCAACTTCCTTCTTCACCTCTTAAATCATCCTAACTATTACACCACATTGAGCTTGCAGGAATAATAACTTGAGTGTTTTAAAAAAAAAAAAAAAATGGAGAAAGCTCTCACCAGGATCAAAATTTTGTTCCCTACTCTCCCCAGAAATTTTCTTAAAGACATTTACAATTGCAGACTTGAACGATTGAGAGCATTAACACTCTTAGGCCTTCCAGAAGATGTCCGTTGGATCATTGAAGCTAAGGTACGTTTAGCAGGTGAATTTCAAGAATCATTTGTTAAAAACATGCCAGGTATGGGAAGAAGTTCCTATGCAAAGAAGAGAAGGGCAAAAAGAATTGGAGTTTGCTACAGGTGTGCAAGATGGACCTGTAACACAAGATGCAAGAACCCTGGAATGGTTTCAAGAAATCGAGAGGACAAAATTCAATTCATAAAGGATGGACTGAGTAAGGAGTCATTGGATGATATCATTCAGACTCTTGAGACGCATCCTAGTGGGCATGTACAAGGAGTCCTTCTTGATTTGTTTGAACTGTTCCGTAAGGAAAAAGCACGTTATAGTCTTGGGAATCTGACTTTAAAAGACCCTGTTGTCAGTTTACAAGAAAACTGAATAGGAAGCACATCCTCGACTCTTAGAAGGCGTTTCAGCCGTTACTGGACGTAAAACCAGAGGAAGATGTGAGCCACAATCACAACTACTGTTCATTCTCATGCGTGTATGTTTGTCATTTACATTGTCTTTTCAATTTATTGGGCCACCGTTTTTTTTTGAAATTTTCACCCCTGCTTAAAGTCTTTCCCCTCTGACATTCACCTTTTCCTTGAACCCAAAATTCAAACTTTTGCAACCAAAATTCAAACTTTTGCAACAAAAATTCAAACTTTTGCAGCAAAAATTCAAACTTTTGCTACCAAATCCTGATCCCGCACTATTCAAGCGATCTCCTTGTCTGATATTGAGTCCCTATAAATTATCCACCTCTATGACATATTTTTTCAAAAAAAAAAAAAAAAAAAAGACAGAAACACCGTATATGGATAAGATCCATACTATCTGTGTTTTTGGTGGGTCTAACCTTGGAAAGGATGGAGAATTTCAACATGCAGCTTCTACCCTTGGTAAGGCATTAGCTGCAAGAAAAATCAATCTTGTTTATGGGGGAGGGATTCAGGGTTTAAAAGGATGTGTTGCAGGATCTGCACTCACAAAGGGGTGTAACGTCTTAGGTGTTGGCTTAAAAAATGGGAGCACCTCCTACTTCACCCTGGGTACTGAATTGAAGGTTGCAACCATGCATGACCGAATGAGACACATGTTGGTTAATTCTAATGCATTTATTGCATTACCTGGTGGTCTTGGAACAATGGAAGAAATTTTTACCATTATATTTTGGGCCTATCGGAATTTTCATAAAAAACCTTTGGGCTTATTGAATATTAATGGCTTTTATAATGGTTTGATATCCTTTTTAGATCATGCAGTAGAGCAGGAGTTCATGCCACAATCCATGCGCAACATCATAGTATCTGCTTCAACTGTTGAACAGCTACTTGAGATTTTGCAAAATCCTACATCTGAGCTCAGTCAAGTAATGCAACTGGTGAACCAACCAAATCAGGATGGCAGAGATAAAAGAGAACCAGATACCACTCTTCGGTTATAACTTTTCCTTACTTTGATGGTTTTCTTACATTTCTTTTCCTGTTATATGAAATTTCATCTAAGACATTGGGGACAATGTCTTGGATAGGTTGGGGGGAAGATGGTCCGACATCTAAAATTAAAAAAAAAAAAAAAAAAAAAAAAAACAAAACAAAACCCAAAAAAAAAAAAAAAAAAAAAAAAAAAAAAAAATTAGGTTAGATTCATAAACTTGCTTTGAGTAAGATGGCTGAGTAAGGAGTTACACTTGACTCTTGATACGCATCTTATGATTTAAAAAATAAAAAATAAAAAAATTGAATGTGGAAGTATGTTTTTCTTTAGATTTCATAAAATAATTGAAGCAAAATGATTTACATTTCGAGATTAATTAGTTTGGCAACACATATTTGAACTGGATAGATTAGATTTGATAAATATATTACCTGTGAGATTTTGAGCCTTATTATTATTTTCTTTCTTGTGTGATTTTCATCCATGGAATATGTTACTTCAGAACTTGCATTGATTCTTTTTGAAGCTACATTTTCACATGATTTGTACAAAAATGATTGAGGCACTGTTTTTCTTGAACAAACCACTTGGCCAAATAACTAAACCATATAATTTTATCCTTTGATCAGCCCTTTGAGCCGATTAGCCTTTTCTTCTTTTTAGCTCACCACAAAAAAAAAAAAAAAAAAAAAAAAAAAAAAACAACTTTGTCTGACCATAGAAGGTGAGGAATACTGGATTTATCATACCATAAGTGTTTCAATAAGTGTGGGGGAGATTATTGTTGTGTTCATCAATATCATGGTTGAAAAAAAAAAAAAAAAAAAACTGAAGCAATAAATTAATAAATAAACTATTATATTGAAAAAAAAAAATAAAAAAAAAAAATTGAAGAAGTGATATCTGTTTCTCACACTTGCACTTACAATCAATTCTCAATCCTCACCATTTTCATTGGTCTAACATTGTATCTCTTCAATATATCATTTCATCTTTCTATTCCCGTTAGAACCAAAATAAAGACCTCTTGATTTGTGCATTGCATGTGTACATAGTAGTAGAGAAGTAGAAGATATGCAAGCCTATGATAGTTCATCTTTCATGGATTGAATTTGAGAGAAACACTTACCAAATCAAACACTTGAGAGATTCAGAGTATATCATGTGAGGTTTTATCTTTCTCAATCTATGTTTTTCAAATTAAAGTTGCCTTTCTAAGTAATTTCAAAAATGTGATGAAAGAATGCTTCATGAAATTTTGTGAATTCTTGAGAAATCAACTCAAAACTTTGATGTTCTTTCAAAAAAAAAAAAAAAAAAAAAAAAAAAAAAAAAGTCACCAATCCTTAACTTAAGTTTGCCCGAGACGTGCAAAAGATAAGTGTGGGGGAATTTGATAAGCATAGATTTCATAAATAAGTATCTCTCACTTTTATCTCATTAAGACTTCTTATATGTTCAATTAAGTGATCTTTGTCATATTTTATGAGTTTGGGTTCATATGAAGTTTAATTGAATTTCTTTGCTTACCCGATTAAAATGACACTATTATAGTATTTTGAGCATAATAGGAGTTGTAGACATCCAAAAATCATGAAATCTATCTTGAATGAAAGCTTAAAGAAGTGTCCATATTTACAAAGCAAGAGAAGATTCTAAATGGGATGTTTAGGACTCCGAAATTATCTCAAAAGATGAGATAGTGTTGCTGACGTGGAATTTGAACAGTGTGCAAAGATCCGGCCATATCTTGAGATATAGAAGTCATATTGAGATGAAATCAACTTTGTTGGACAGCTAAGATCCAGGGCTACAACTTTTGTTCAGAAGGCAAGCTCTAATTCGGACATGTGAACATCCGAAATTGCGGTGCAAGAAAGTCAAAATTGTTGTGCTCATTGGTGGCAAAAATTCAAAAGTGTTTTGCAATTTCAACAAAGCCCATGTGAAAGCAAGAAAAGGGTAGAAAAGTAATATCCTAGTTGGTGACTTTCTGAAGATGATGCCTCAAAAATCCTCTATAAATAGAAGGGTTTGCAAGAGGAGACACACACCAATTTTGGAGATCAACTCCAATACCATCTTCTTTCTTTCTTTCTTTCTTCCTTTCTTTCTTGTTAGTTTTGCCTCCTTCATGGAAGGCTTATGTTTTCTTTCTTGTTAGTTTGCCTCCTACATGGAAGGCTTAGTTTTTCTTTATTGTTAGTTGCCTCCTACATGGAAGGCTTAGGATTTATTTCTTGTTAGTTTTGCCTCCTACATGGAAGGCTTAGGATTTATTTCTTGTTAGTTTTGCCTCCTACATGGAAGGCTTAGGATTTATTTGTTGTTAATTTGCCTCTTTCTTTGTTGTTAATTTGCCTCCTTCATGGAAGGCTAGGTTTGTAGTTTCAATTCAAGGATTCAAGCTATTTTCATTTTAACTTTGAGGTCTTGATCTTTATTTACGTGCATATTAAGTGGTTTCTACTCTGCTTCACTATATTCTTCAATTTTATTCTTTAATCAAAGTTTGATCGGTTGACGTATTTTGGTTAATGTATAATTGATTTATAATTGGTTTTTGATTGGTAAATCATTTTCCAAAAGTTTGAAGAGTAGAAGTTAAGTAATTGAATTGAAGGTTTTCATTTTATTACTTACTTCAACTGAATTCTGATTGTAAAATTGGTTTAGATAAAAGATTAAGTGGTTACTAAATCTTGTTGATCATAATCAATTAAATTCTGAGAGGTTTCTCAGTAGAGAATTCAAGGATCATTGTAGGGGTTCCAGATGATCCTAGGTTGATAAACACAATGCATGATTTTAGTGATCAATGATTAGTTATGAAAATAGCCTCTGAATTCCTTGAGTTGATAATTGTTAAGTGAAATTAATTTCAGTCTGTATTTTGTGTTTAGCATTTGATATCACATCTTTACAAAAACCCCCTTGTTCTAATTTTCTCCTTATTTGCTTAAGAATCTGAAATGGTCTTTGGGAGATGACCTAGGTTGCACCTTATACTATACCAATAGTTTGGGGGAAATCTGGAAATTATTTTTGCGCGTTTGCGACGAGCGTGTCAACGTCCCAACCGGGGCGAGCCCGATTGACGTCAATTTCGTCCTCAAAAACCCATTCCGGATCCTGATTTTCCGAGCTTTTGCTGCCAGCCCGACGACCGCCAGGATCGGAGCTGCCCGGGGCAGAATCCGGCAAGGAGGAGCTGACCCACTTCGGTCGCCGGTTCAGGTCGCCAACGCGATTTAATAATAAAAAAACCGGCGCGTGTGCGACATTGGAAATAACAAACCTGATTGACCAAAAAAGGAGGAGGTGCGACACGAGGACTTCCCAGGAGGTCACCCATCCCAGTACTACTCTCGCCCAAGCACGCTTAACTGCGGAGTTCTGATGGGATCCGGTGCATTAGTGCTGGTATGATCGCACCTGTCAAGTGTGGCGCGATCAACTGCTTTATGGCTTCGCCGAGCCGTCTCGTGCGCGCTTCGGACGACCATAACTTTTCATCCGGGTTGAATCCCGAGGCGAGGGAGCTGCTGTTGGAAAGCTCGTCTCGAGCCCATCGACGTCCCAACTAGGGCGAGCCCGGTTGACGTCGATTTCGTCCTCAAAAACCTGTTCCGGATCCTGATTTTCCGAGCTTTTGTTGCCAGCCCGACGACCGCCAGGATCGGAGCTGCCCGGGGCAGAATCCGGCGTGGAGGAGCGGACCCACTGGGGTCGCCGGCTCGGGTCGCCTACGCGATTTAATAATCAAAAAACCGGCGCGTGTGCGACACCGGAAAGAACAAACCTGATTGACCAAAAAAGGAGGAGGTGCAACACAAGGACTTCCCAGGAGGCCACCCATCCCAGTACTACTCCCGCCCAAGCACGCTTAACTGCGGAGTTCTGATGGGATCCGGTGCATTAGTGCTGGTATGATCGCACCTGTCAAGTGTGGCGTGATCAACTTCTTTATGGCTTCGCCGAGCCGTCTCGTGCGCGCTTCGAACGGCCATAACTTTTCATCCGGGTTGAATCCCGAGGAGAGGGAGCTGCCTTTGGAAAGCTCGTCGCGAGCCCGTCGACGTCCCAACCAGGGCGAGCCCGGTTGACGTCGATTTCGACCTCAAAAACCCGTTCCGGATCCTGATTTTCCGAGCTTTTGCTGCCAGCCCGACGACCGCCAGGATCGGAGAATCCCGGGGCAGAATACGGCAAGGAGGAGCTGACCCACTTCGGTCGCCGGTTCGGGTCGCCGACGCGATTTAATAATCAAAAAACCGACGCGTGTGCGACACCGGAAATAACAAACCTGATTGACCAAAAAAAGAGGAGGTGCAACACGAGGACATCCCAGGAGGTCACCCATCCCAGTACTACTCTCGCCCAAACACGCTTAACTGCGCAGTTCTGATGGGATCCGGTGCATTAGTGCTGGTATGATCGCACCTGTCAAGTGTGGCGCGATCAACTGCTTTATGGCTACGCCGAGCCGTCTCGTGCGCGCTTCGGACAGCCATAACTTTTCATCCGGGTTGAATCCCGAGGCGAGGGAGCTGCCGTTGGAAAGCTCGTCTCGAGCCCATCGACGTCCCAACCAGGGCGAGCCCGGTTGACGTCGATTTCGTCCTCAAAAACCCGTTCCGGATCCTGATTTTCCGAGCTTTTGTTGCCAGCCCGACGACCGCCAGGATCGGAGCTGCCCGGGGCAGAATCTAGCGTGGAGGAGCGGACCCACTGGGGTCGCCGGCTCGGGTCGCCGATGCGATTTAATAATCAAAAAACCGGCGCATGTGCGACACCGGAAATAACAAACCTGATTGACCAAAAAAGGAGGAAGTGCAACACGAGGACTTCCCAGGAGGTCACCCATCCCAGTACTACTTTCGCCCAAGCACGCTTAACTACGGAGTTCTGATGGGATCCGGTGCATTAGTGCTGGTATGATCGCACCTGTCAAGTGTGGCGCGATCAACTGCTTTATGGCTTCGCCGAGCCGTCTCGTGCGCGCTTCGGACGGCGATAACTTTTCATCCGGGTTGAATCCCGAGGCGAGGGAGCTGCCGTTGGAAAGCTCGTCTCGAGCCCGTCGACGTCCCAACCGGGGCGAGCCCGATTGACGTCAATTTCGTCCTCAAAAACCCATTCCGGATCCTGATTTTCCGAGCTTTTGCTGCCAGCCCGACGACCGCCAGGATCGGAGCTGCCCGGGGCAGAATCCGGCAAGGAGGAGCTGACCCACTTCGGTCGCCGGTTCGGGTCGCCAACGCGATTTAATAATAAAAAAACCGGCGCGTGTGCGACATTGGAAATAACAAACCTGATTGACCAAAAAAGGAGGAGGTGCGACACGAGGACTTCCCTGGAGGTCACCCATCCCAGTACTACTCTCGCCCAAGCACGCTTAACTGCGGAGTTCTGATGGGATCCGGTGCATTAGTGCTGGTATGATCGCACCTGTCAAGTGTGGCGCGATCAACTGCTTTATGGCTTCGCCGAGCCGTCTCGTGCGCGCTTCGGACGGCCATAACTTTTCATCCGGGTTGAATCCCGAGGCGAGGGAGCTGCCGTTGGAAAGCTCGTCTCGAGCCCATCGACGTCCCAACTAGGGCGAGCCCGGTTGACGTCGATTTCGTCCTCAAAAACCCGTTCCGGATCCTGATTTTCCGAGCTTTTGTTGCCAGCCCGACGACCGCCAGGATCGGAGCTGCCCGGGGCAGAATCTAGCGTGGAGGAGCGGACCCACTGGGGTCGCCGGCTCGGGTCGCCGATGCGATTTAATAATCAAAAAACCGGCGCATGTGCGACACCGGAAATAACAAACCTGATTGACCAAAAAAGGAGGAAGTGCAACACGAGGACTTCCCAGGAGGTCACCCATCCCAGTACTACTTTCGCCCAAGCACGCTTAACTGCGGAGTTCTGATGGGATCCGGTGCATTAGTGCTGGTATGATCGCACCTGTCAAGTGTGCCGCGATCAACTGCTTTATGGCTTCGCCGAGCCGTCTCGTGCGCGCTTCGGACGGCGATAACTTTTCATCCGGGTTGAATCCCGAGGCGAGGGAGCTGCCGTTGGAAAGCTCGTCTCGAGCCCGTCGACGTCCCAACCGGGGCGAGCCCGATTGACGTCAATTTCGTCCTCAAAAACCCATTCTGGATCCTGATTTTCCGAGCTTTTGCTGCCAGCCCGACGACCGCCAGGATCGGAGCTGCCCGGGGCAGAATCCGGCAAGGAGGAGCTGACCCACTTCGGTCGCCGGTTCGGGTCGCCAACGCGATTTAATAATAAAAAAACCGGCGCGTGTGCGACATTGGAAATAACAAACCTGATTGACCAAAAAAGGAGGAGGTGCGACACGAGGACTTCCCTGGAGGTCACCCATCCCAGTACTACTCTCGCCCAAGCACGCTTAACTGCGGAGTTCTGATGGGATCCGGTGCATTAGTGCTGGTATGATCGCACCTGTCAAGTGTGGCGCGATCAACTGCTTTATGGCTTCGCCGAGCCGTCTCGTGCGCGCTTCGGACGGCCATAACTTTTCATCCGGGTTGAATCCCGAGGCGAGGGAGCTGCCGTTGGAAAGCTCGTCTCGAGCCCATCGACGTCCCAACTAGGGCGAGCCCGGTTGACGTCGATTTCGTCCTCAAAAACCCGTTCCGGATCCTGATTTTCCGAGCTTTTGTTGCCAGCCCGACGACCGCCAGGATCGGAGCTGCCCGGGGCAGAATCTAGCGTGGAGGAGCGGACCCACTGGGGTCGCCGGCTCGGGTCGCCGATGCGATTTAATAATCAAAAAACCGGCGCATGTGCGACACCGGAAATAACAAACCTGATTGACCAAAAAAGGAGGAAGTGCAACACGAGGACTTCCCAGGAGGTCACCCATCCCAGTACTACTTTCGCCCAAGCACGCTTAACTGCGGAGTTCTGATGGGATCCGGTGCATTAGTGCTGGTATGATCGCACCTGTCAAGTGTGGCGCGATGAATTGCTTTATGGCTTCGCCGAGCCGTCTCGTGCGCGCTTCGGACGGCGATAACTTTTCATCCGGGTTGAATCCCGAGGCGAGGGAGCTGCCGTTGGAAAGTTCGTCTCGAGCCCGTCGACGTCCCAACCGGGGCGAGCCCGATTGACGTCAATTTCGTCCTCAAAAACCCATTCCGGATCCTGATTTTCCGAGCTTTTGCTGCCAGCCCGACGACCGCCAGGATCGGAGCTGCCCGGGGCAGAATCCGGCAAGGAGGAGCTGACCCACTTCGGTCGCCGGTTCGGGTCGCCAACGCGATTTAATAATAAAAAAACCGGCGCGTGTGCGACATTGGAAATAACAAACCTGATTGACCAAAAAAGGAGGAGGTGCGACACGAGGACTTCCCTGGAGGTCACCCATCCCAGTACTACTCTCGCCCAAGCACGCTTAACTGCGGAGTTCTGATGGGATCCGGTGCATTAGTGCTGGTATGATCGCACCTGTCAAGTGTGGCGCGATCAACTGCTTTATGGCTTCGCCGAGCCGTCTCGTGCGCGCTTCGGACGGCCATAACTTTTCATCCGGGTTGAATCCCGAGGCGAGGGAGCTGCCGTTGGAAAGCTCGTCTCGAGCCCATCGACGTCCCAACTAGGGCGAGCCCGGTTGACGTCGATTTCGTCCTCAAAAACCCGTTCCGGATCCTGATTTTCCGAGCTTTTGTTGCCAGCCCGACGACCGCCAGGATCGGAGCTGCCCGGGGCAGAATCTAGCGTGGAGGAGCGGACCCACTGGGGTCGCCGGCTCGGGTCGCCGATGCGATTTAATAATCAAAAAACCGGCGCATGTGCGACACCGGAAATAACAAACCTGATTGACCAAAAAAGGAGGAAGTGCAACACGAGGACTTCCCAGGAGGTCACCCATCCCAGTACTACTTTCGCCCAAGCACGCTTAACTGCGGAGTTCTGATGGGATCCGGTGCATTAGTGCTGGTATGATCGCACCTGTCAAGTGTGGCGCGATCAACTGCTTTATGGCTTCGCCGAGCCGTCTCGTGCGCGCTTCGGACGGCGATAACTTTTCATCCGGGTTGAATCCCGAGGCGAGGGAGCTGCCGTTGGAAAGCTCGTCTCGAGCCCGTCGACGTCCCAACCGGGGCGAGCCCGATTGACGTCAATTTCGTCCTCAAAAACCCATTCCGGATCCTGATTTTCCGAGCTTTTGTTGCCAGCCCGACGACCGCCAGGATCGGAGCTGCCCGGGGCAGAATCCGGCAAGGAGGAGCTGACCCACTTCGGTCGCCGGTTCGGGTCGCCAACGCGATTTAATAATAAAAAAACCGGCGCGTGTGCGACATTGGAAATAACAAACCTGATTGACCAAAAAAGGAGGAGGTGCGACACGAGGACTTCCCTGGAGGTCACCCATCCCAGTACTACTCTCGCCCAAGCACGCTTAACTGCGGAGTTCTGATGGGATCCGGTGCATTAGTGCTGGTATGATCGCACCTGTCAAGTGTGGCGCGATCAACTGCTTTATGGCTTCGCCGAGCCGTCTCGTGCGCGCTTCGGACGGCCATAACTTTTCATCCGGGTTGAATCCCGAGGCGAGGGAGCTGCCGTTGGAAAGCTCGTCTCGAGCCCATCGACGTCCCAACTAGGGCGAGCCCGGTTGACGTCGATTTCGTCCTCAAAAACCCGTTCCGGATCCTGATTTTCCAAGCTTTTGTTGCCAGCCCGACGACCGCCAGGATCGGAGCTGCCCGGGGCAGAATCCGGCGTGGAGGAGCGGACCCACTGGGGTCGCCGGCTCGGGTCGCCGACGCGATTTAATAATCAAAAAACGGGCGCGTGTGCGACACCGGAAAGAACAAACCTGATTGACCAAAAAAGGAGGAGGTGCAACACAAGGACTTCCCTGGAGGTCACCCATCCCAGTACTACTCTCGCCCAAGCACGCTTAACTGCGGAGTTCTGATGGGATCCGGTGCATTAGTGCTGGTATGATCGCACCTGTCAAGTGTGGCGCGATCAACTGCTTTATGGCTTCGCCGAGCCGTCTCGTGCGCGCTTCGGACGGCCATAACTTTTCATCCAGGTTGAATCCCGAGGCGAGGGAGCTGCCGTTGGAAAGCTCGTCTCGAGCCCATCGACGTCCCAACTAGGGCGAGCCCGGTTGACGTCGATTTCGTCCTCAAAAACCCGTTCCGGATCCTGATTTTCCAAGCTTTTGTTGCCACCCCGACGACCGCCAGGATCGGAGCTGCCCGGGGCAGAATCCGGCGTGGAGGAGCGGACCCACTGGGGTCGCCGGCTCGGGTCGCCGACGCGATTTAATAATCAAAAAACGGGCGCGTGTGCGACACCGGAAAGAACAAACCTGATTGACCAAAAAAGGAGGAGGTGCAACACAAGGACTTCCAAGGAGGCCACCCATCCCAGTACTACTCTCGCCCAAGCGTGCTTAACTGCGGAGTTCTGATGGGATCTGGTGCATTAGTGCTGGTATTATCGCACCTGTCAAGTGTGGCGCGATCAACTGCTTTATGGCTTCGCCGAGCCGTCTCGTGCGCGCTTCGGACGACCATAACTTTTCATCCGGGTTGAATCCCGAGGAGAGGGAGCTGCCTTTGGAAAGCTCGTCTCGAGCCCGTCGACGTCCCAACCAGGGCGAGCCCGGTTGACGTCGATTTCGACCTCAAAAACCCGTTCCGGATCCTGATTTTACGAGCTTTTGCTGCCAGCCCGACGACCGCCAGGATCGGAGCTGCCCGGGGCAGAATCCGGCAAGGAGGAGCTGACCCACTTCGGTCGCCGGTTCGGGTCGCCGACGCGATTTAATAATCAAAAAACCGACGCGTGTGCGACACCGGAAATAACAAACCTGATTGACCAAAAAAAGAGGAGGTGCAACACGAGGACATCCCAGGAGGTCACCCATCCCAGTACTACTCTCGCCCAAACACGCTTAACTGCGCAGTTCTGATGGGATCCGGTGCATTAGTGCTGGTATGATCGCACCTGTCAAGTGTGGCGCGATCAACTGCTTTATGCCTACGCCGAGCCGTCTCGTGCGCGCTTCGGACAGCCATAACTTTTCATCCGGGTTGAATCCCGAGGCGAGGGAGCTGCTGTTGGAAAGCTCGTCTCGAGCCCATCGACGTCCCAACTAGGGCGAGCCCGGTTGACGTCGATTTCGTCCTCAAAAACCCGTTCCGGATCCTGATTTTCCGAGCTTTTGTTGCCAGCCCGACGACCGCCAAGATCGGAGCTGCCCGGGGCCGAATCCGGCGTGGAGGAGCGGACCCACTGGGGTCGCCGGCTCGGGTCGCCGACGCGATTTAATAATCAAAAAACCGGCGCGTGTGCGACACCGGAAAGAACAAACCTGATTGACCAAAAAAGGAGGAGGTGCAACACAAGGACTTCCCAGGAGGCCACCCATCCCAGTACTACTCTCGCCCAAGCGTGCTTAACTGCGGAGTTCTGATGGGATCCGGTGCATTAGTGCTGGTATTATCGCACCTGTCAAGTGTGGCGCGATCAACTGCTTTATGGCTTCGCCGAGCCGTCTCGTGCGCGCTTCGGACGGCCATAACTTTTCATCCGGGTTGAATCCCGAGGAGAGGGAGCTGCCTTTGGAAAGCTCGTCTCGAGCCCGTCGACGTCCCAACCAGGGCGAGCCCGGTTGACGTCGATTTCGACCTCAAAAACCCGTTCCGGATCCTGATTTTCCGAGCTTTTGCTGCCAGCCCGACGACCGCCAGGATCGGAGCTGCCCGGGGCAGAATCTGGCAAGGAGGAGCTAACCCACTTCGGTCGCCGGTTCGGGTCGCCGACGCGATTTAATAATCAAAAAACCGACGCGTGTGCGACACCGGAAATAACGAACCTGATTGACCAAAAAAAGAGGAGGTGCAACACGAGGACATCCCAGGAGGTCACCCATCCCAGTACTACTCTCGCCCAAACACGCTTAACTGCGCAGTTCTGATGGGATCCGGTGCATTAGTGCTGGTATGATCGCACCTGTCAAGTGTGGCGCGATCAACTGCTTTATCGCTACGCCGAGCCGTCTCGTGCGCGCTTCGGACAGCCATAACTTTTCATCCGGGTTGAATCCTGAGGCGAGGGAGCTGCAGTTGGAAAGCTCGTCTCGAGCCCATCGACGTCCCAACCAGGCCGAGCCCGGTTGACGTCGATTTCGACCTCAAAAACCCGTTCCGGACCCTGATTTTCCGAGCTTTTGCTACCAGCCCGACGACCGCCAGGATCGGAGCTGCCCGGGGCAGAATCCGGCAAGGAGGAGCTGACCCACTTCGGTCGCCGGTTCGGGTCGCCGACGCGATTTAATAATCAAAAAACCGACGCGTGTGCGACACCGGAAATAACGAACCTGATTGACCAAAAAAAGAGGAGGTGCAACACGAGGACATCCCAGGAGGTCACGCATCCCAGTACTACTCTCGCCCAAGCACGCTTAACTGCGCAGTTCTGATGGGATCCGGTGCAGTAGTGCTGGTATGATCGCACCTGTCAACTGTGGCGCGATCAACTGCTTTATGGCTACGCCGAGCCGTCTCGTGCGCGCTTCGGACAGCCATAACTTTTCATCCGGGTTGAATCCCGAGGCGAGGGAGCTGCCGTTGGAAAGCTCGTCTCGAGCCCATCGACGTCCCAACCCGGGCGAGCCCGGTTGACGTCGATTTCGTCCTCAAAAACCCGTTCCGGATCCTGATTTTCCGAGCTTTTGTTGCCAGCCCGACGACCGCCAGGAACGGAGCTGCGCGGGGCAGAATCAGGCGTGGCGGAGCGGACCCAGTGGGGTCGCCGGCTCGGGTCGCCGACGCGATTTAATAATCAAAAAACCGGCGCGTGTGCGACACCGGAAAGAACAAACCTGATTGACCAAAAAAGGAGGAGGTGCAACACAAGGACTTCCTAGGAGGCCACCCATCCCAGTACTACTCTCGCCCAAGCACGCTTAACTGCAGAGTTCTGATGGGATCCGGTGCATTAGTGCTGGTATGATCGCACCTGTCAAGTGTGGCGCGATCAACTGCTTTATGGCTTCGCCGAGCCGTCTCGTGCGCGCTTCGGACGGCCATAACTTTTCATCCGGGTTGAATCCCGAGGCGAGGGAGCTACCGTTGGAAAGCTCGTCTCGAGCCCATCGACGACCCAACCAAGGCGAGCCCGGTTGACGTCGATTTCGTCCTCAAAAACCCGTTCCGGATCCTGATTTTCCGAGCTTTTGTTGCCAGCCCGACGACCGCCAGGATCGGAGCTGCCCGGGGCAGAATCCAGCGTGGAGGAGCGGACCCACTGGAATCGCCGGCTCGGGTCGCCGACGCGATTTAATAATAAAAAAACCGGCGCGTGTGCGACACCGGAAAGAACAAACCTGATTGACCAAAAAAGGAGGAGGTGCAACACAAGGACTTCCCAGGCGGCCACCCATCCCAGTACTATTCTCGCCCAAGCACGCTTAACTGCGGAGTTCTGATGGGATCCGGTGCATTAGTGCTGGTATGATCGCACCTGTCAAGTGTGGCGCGATCAACTGCTTTATGGCTTCGCCGAGCCGTCTCGTGCGCGCTTCGGACCACCATAACTTTTCATCCAGGTTGAATCCCGAGGCGAGGGAGCTGCCTTTGGAAAGCTCGTCTCGAGCCCGTCGACGTCCCAACCAAGGCGAGCCCTGTTGACGTCGATTTCGACCTCAAAAACCCGTTCCGGATCCTGATTTTCCAAGCTTTTGCTGCCAGCCCGACGACCGCCAGGATCGGAGATGCCCGGGGTAGAATCTGGCATGGAGGAGCGGACCCACTAGGGTCGCCGGCTCGGGTCGCCGATGCGATTTAATAATCAAAAAACCGGCGCATGTGCGACACCGGAAATAATAAACCTGATTGACCAAAAAAGGAGGAGGTGCAACACGAGGACTTCCCAGGAGGTCACCCATCCCAGTACTACTCTCGCCCAAGCACGCTTAGCTGCGGAGTTCTGATGGGATCCGGTGCATTAGTGCTGGTATGATCGCACCTGTCAAGTGTGGCGCGATCAACTGCTTTATGGCTACACCGAGCCGTCTCGTGCGCGCTTCAGACAGCCATAACTTTTTCATCCGGGTTGAATCCCGAGGCGAGGGAGCTGCCGTTGGAAAGCTCGTCTCGAGCCCATCGACGTCCCAACCAGGGCGAGCCCGGTTGACGTCGATTTCGTCCTCAAAAACCCGTTCCGGATCCTGATTTTCCGAGCTTTTGTTGCCAGCCCGACGACCGCCAGGATCGGAGCTGCGCGGGGCAGAATCAGGCGTGGCGGAGAGGACCCAGTGGGGTCGCCGGCTCGGGTCGCCGACGCGATTTAATAATCAAAAAACCGGCGCGTGTGCGACACCGGAAAGAACAAACCTGATTGACCAAAAAAGGAGGAGGTGCAACACAAGGACTTCCTAGGAGGCCACCCATCCCAGTACTACTCTCGCGCAAGCACGCTTAACTGCGGAGTTCTGATGGGATCCGGTGCATTAGTGCTGGTATGATCGCACCTGTCAAGTGTGGCGCGATCAACTGCTTTATGGCTTCGCCGAGCCGTCTCGTGCGCGCTTCGGACGGCCATAACTTTTTATCCGGGTTGAATCCCGAGGCGAGGGAGCTGCCGTTGGAAAGCTCGTCTCGAGCCCATCGACGTCCCAACCAAGGCGAGCCCGGTTGACGTCGATTTCGTCCTCAAAAACCCGTTCCGGATCCTGATTTTCCGAGCTTTTGTTGCCAGCCCGACGACCGCCAGGATCGGAGCTGCCCGGGGCAGAATCCAGCGTGGAGGAGCGGACCCACTGGGGTCGCCGGCTCGGGTCGCCGACGCGATTTAATAATCAAAAAACCGGCGCGTGTGCGACACCGGAAAGAACAAACCTGATTGACCAAAAAAGGAGGAGGTGCAACACAAGGACTTCCCAGGCGGCCACCCATCCCAGTACTATTCTCGCCCAAGCACGCTTAACTGCGGAGTTCTGATGGGATCCGGTGCATTAGTGCTGGTATGATCGCACCTGTCAAGTGTGGCGCGATCAACTGCTTTATGGCTTCGCCGAGCCGTCTCGTGCGCGCTTCGGACGACCATAACTTTTCATCCAGGTTGAATCCCGAGGCGAGGGAGCTGCCTTTGGAAAGCTCGTCTCGAGCCCGTCGACGTCCCAACCAAGGCGAGCCCTGTTGACGTCGATTTCGACCTCAAAAACCCGTTCCGGATCCTGATTTTCCGAGCTTTTGCTGCCAGCCCGACGACCGCCAGGATCGGAGATGCCCGGGGCAGAATCTGGCATGGAGGAGCGGACCCACTGGGGTCGCCGGCTCGGGTCGCCGATGCGATTTAATAATCAAAAAACCGGCGCATGTGCGACACCGGAAATAACAAACCTGATTGACCAAAAAAGGAGGAGGTGCAACACGAGGACTTCCCAGGAGGTCACCCATCCCAGTACTACTCTCGCCCAAGCACGCTTAACTGCGGAGTTCTGATGGGATCCGGTGCATTAGTGCTGGTATGATCGCACCTGTCAAGTGTGGCGCGATCAACTGCTTTATGGCTACGCCGAGCCGTCTCGTGCGCGCTTCGGACAGCCATAACTTTTCATCCGGGTTGAATCCCGAGGCGAGGGAGCTGCCGTTGGAAAGCTCGTCTCGAGCCCATCGACGTCACAACCAGGGCGAGCTCGGTTGACGTCGATTTCGTCCTCAAAAACCCGTTCCGGATCCTGATTTTCCGAGCTTTTGTTGCCAGCCCGACGACCGCCAGGATCGGAGCTGCCCGGGGCAGAATCCACCGTGGAGGAGCGGACCCACTGGGGTCGCCGGCTCGGGTCGCCGACGCGATTTAATAATGAAAAAACCGGCGCGTGTGCGACACCGGAAAGAACAAACCTTATTGACCAAAAAAGGAGGAGGTGCAACACAAGGACTTCCCAGGCGGCCACCCATCCCAGTACTATTCTCGCCCAAGCACGCTTAACTGCGGAGTTCTGATGGGATCCGGTGCATTAGTGCTGGTATGATCGCACCTGTCAAGTGTGGCGCGATCAACTGCTTTATGGCTTCGCCGAGCCGTCTCGTGCGCGCTTCGGACGACCATAACTTTTCATCCAGGTTGAATCCCGAGGCGAGGGAGCTTCCTTTGGAAATCTCGTCTCGAGCCCGTCGACGTCCCAACCAAGGCGAGCCCTGTTGACGTCGATTTCGACCTCAAAAACCCGTTCCGGATCCTGATTTTCCGAGCTTTTGCTGCCAGCCCGACGACCGCCAGGATCGGAGATGCCCGGGGCAGAATCTGGCATGGAGGTGCAGACCCACTGGGGTCGCCGGCTCGGGTCGCCGATGCGATTTAATAATCAAAAAACCGGCGCATGTGCGACACCGGAAATAACAAACCTGATTGACCAAAAAAGGAGGAGGTGCAACACGAGGACTTCCCAGGAGGTCACCCATCCCAGTACTACTCTCGCCCAAGCACGCTTAACTGCGGAGTTCTGATGGGATCCGGTGCATTAGTGCTGGTATGATCGCACCTGTCAAGTGTGGCGCGATCAACTGCTTTATGGCTACGCCGAGCCGTCTCGTGCGCGCTTCGGACAGCCATAACTTTTCATCCGGGTTGAATCCCGAGGCGAGGGAGCTGCCGTTGGAAAGCTCGTCTCGAGCCCATCGACGTCCCAACCAGGGCGAGCCCGGTTGACGTCGATTTCGTCCTCAAAAACCCGTTCCGGATCCTGATTTTCCGAGCTTTTGTTGCAAGCCCGACGACCGCCAGGATCGGAGCTGCGCGGGGCAGAATCCGGCGTGGAGGAACGGACCCACTGGGGTCGCCGGCTCGGGTCGCCGACGCGATTTAATAATCAAAAAACCGGCGCGTGTGCGACACCGGAAAGAACAAACCTGATTGACCAAAAAAGGAGGAGGTGCAACACAAGGATTTCCCAGGAGGCCACCCATCCCAGTACTACTCTCGCCCAAGCACGCTTAACTGCGGAGTTCTGATGGGATCTGGTGCATTAGTGCTGGTATGATCGCACCTGTCAAGTGTGGCGCGATCAACTACTTTATGGCTTCGCCGAGCCGTCTCGTGCGCGCTTCGGACGGCCATAACTTTTCATCTGGGTTGAATCCCGAGGCGAGGGAGCTGCCTTTGGAAAGCTCGTCTCGAGCCCGTCGACGTCCCAACCAAGGCGAGCCCTGTTGACGTCGATTTCGACCTCTAAAACCCGTTCCGGATCCTGATTTTCCGAGCTTTTGCTGCCGGCCCGACGACCGCCAGGATCGGAGCTGCCCGGGGCAGAATCCGGCAAGGAGGAGCTGACCCACTTCGGTCGCCGGTTCGGGTCGCCGGCGCGATTTAATAATCAAAAAACCGACGTGTGTGCGACACCGGAAATAACGAACCTGATTGACCAAAAAAAGAGGAGGTGCAACACGAGGACATCCCAGGAGGTCACCCATCCCAGTACTACTCTCGCCCAAGCACGCTTAACTGCGCAGTTCTGATGGGATCCGGTGCATTAGTGCTGGTATGATCGCACCTGTCAAGTGTGGCGCGATCAACTGCTTTATGGCTACGCCGAGCCGTCTCGTGCGCGCTTCGGACAGCCATAACTTTTCATCCGGGTTGAATCCCGAGGCGAGGGAGCTGCCGTTGGAAAGCTCGTCTCGAGCCCATCGACGTCCCAACCAGGGCGAGCTCGGTTGACGTCGATTTCGTCCTCAAAAACCCGTTCCGGATCCTGATTTTCCGAGCTTTTGTTGCCAGCCCGACGACCGCCAGGAACGGAGCTGCGCGGGGCAGAATCAGGCGTGGCGGAGCGGACCCAGTGGGGTCACCGGCTCGGGTCGCCGACGCGATTTAATAATCAAAAAACCGGCGCGTGTGCGACACCGGAAAGAACAAACCTGATTGACCAAAAAAGGAGGAGGTGCAACACAAGGACTTCCTAGGAGGCCACCCATCCCAGTACTACTCTCGCCCAAGCACGCTTAACTGCGGAGTTCTGATGGGATCCGGTGCATTAGTGCTGGTATGATCGCACCTGTCAAGTGTGGCGCGATCAACTGCTTTATGGCTACGCCGAGCCGTCTCGTGCGCGCTTCGGACAGCCATAACTTTTCATCCAGGTTGAATCCCGAGGCGAGGGAGCTGCCGTTGGAAAGCTCGTCTCGAGCCCATCGACGTCCCAACCAGGGCGAGCCCGGTTGACGTCGATTTCGTCCTCAAAAACCCGTTCCGGATCCTGATTTTCCGAGCTTTTTTTGCTAGCCCGACGACCGCCAGGATCGGAGCTGCGCGGGGCAGAATCCGGCGTGGAGGAGCGGACCCACTGGGGTCGCCGGCTCGGGTCGCCGACGCGATTTAATAATCAAAAAACCGGCGCGTGTGCGACACCGGAAAGAACAAACCTGATTGACCAAAAAAGGAGGAGGTGCAACACAAGGATTTCCCAGGAGGCCACCCATCCCAGTACTACTCTCGCCCAAGCACGCTTAACTGCGGAGTTCTGATGGGATCCGGTGCATTAGTGCTGGTATGATCGCACCTGTCAAGTGTGGCGCGATCAACTGCTTTATGGCTTCGGCGAGCCGTCTCGTGCGCGCTTCGGACGACCATAACTTTTCATCCGGGTTGAATCCCGAGGCGAGGGAGCTGCCTTTGAAAAGCTCCTCTCGAGCCCGTCGACGTCCCCACCAAGGCGAGCCCTGTTGACGTCGATTTCGACCTCAAAAACCCGTTCCGGATCCTGATTTTCCGAGCTTTTGCTGCCAGCCCGACGACCGCCAGGATCGGAGATGCCCGGGGCAGAATCTGGCATGGAGGAGCGGACCCACTGGGGTCGCCGGCTCGGGTCGCCGATGCGATTTAATAATCAAAAAACCGGCGCATGTGCGACACCGGAAATAACAAACCTGATTGACCAAAAAAGGAGGAGGTGCAACACGAGGACTGCCCAGGAGGTCACCCATCCCAGTACTACTCTCGCCCAAGCACGCTTCACTGCGGAGTTCTGATGGGATCCGGTGCATTAGTGCTGGTATGATCGCACCTGTCAAGTGTGGCGCGATCAACTGCTTTATGGCTACGCCGAGCCGTCTCGTGCGCGCTTCGGACAGCCATAACTTGTCATCCGGGTTGAATCCCGAGGCGAGGGAGCTGCCGTTGGAAAGCTCGTCTCGAGCCCATCGACGTCCCAACCAGGGCGAGCCCGGTTGACGTCGATTTCGTCCTCAAAAACCCGTTCCGGATCCTGATTTTCTGAGCTGTTTTTGCCAGCCCGACGACCGCCAGGATCGGAGCTGCGCGGGGCAGAATCCGGCGTGGAGGAGCGGACCCACTGGGGTCGCCGGCTCGGGTCGCCGACGCGATTTAATAATCAAAAAACCGGCGCGTGTGCGACACCGGAAAGAACAAACCTGATTGACCAAAAAAGGAGGAGGTGCAACACAAGGATTTCCCAGGAGGCCACCCATCCCAGTACTACTCTCGCCCAAGCACGCTTAACTGCGGAGTTCTGATGGGATCCGGTGCATTAGTGCTGGTATGATCGCACCTGTCAAGTGTGGCGCGATCAACTGCTTTATGGCTTCGTCGAGCCGTCTCGTGCGCGCTTCGGACGGCCATAACTTTTCATCCCGGTTGAATCCCGAGGCGAGGGAGCTGCCTTTGGAAAGCTCGTCTCGAGCCCGTCGACGTCCCAACCAAGGCGAGCCCGGTTGATGTCGATTTCGTCCTCAAAAACCCGTTCCGGATCCTGATTTTCCGAGCTTTTGTTGCCAGCCCGACGACCGCCAGGATCGGAGCTGCCCGGGGCAGAATCCAGCGTGGAGGAGCGGACCCACTGGGGTCGCCGGCTCGGGTCGCCGACGCGATTTAATAATCAAAAAACCGGCGCGTGTGCGACACCGGAAAGAACAAACCTGATTGACCAAAAAAGGAGGAGGTGCAACACAAGGACTTCCCAGGCGGCCACCCATCCCAGTACTATTCTCGCCCAAGCACGCTTAACTGCGGAGTTCTGATGGGATCCGGTGCATTAGTGCTGGTATGATCGCACCTGTCAAGTGTGGCGCGATCAACTGCTTTATGGCTTCGCCGAGCCGTCTCGTGCGCGCTTCGGACGACCATAACTTTTCATCCGGGTTGAATCCCGAGGCGAGGGAGCTGCCTTTGGAAAGCTCGTCTCGAGCCCGTCGACGTCCCAACCAAGGCGAGCCCTGTTGACGTCGATTTCGACCTCAAAAACCCGTTCCGGATCCTGATTTTCCGAGCTTTTGCTGCCAGCCCGACGACCGCCAGGATCGGAGATGCCCGGGGCAGAATCTGGCATGGAGGAGCGGACCCACTGGGGTCGCCGGCTCGGGTCGCCGATGCGATTTAATAATCAAAAAACCGGCGCATGTGCGACACCGGAAATAACAAACCTGATTGACCAAAAAAGGAGGAGGTGCAACACGAGGACTGCCCAGGAGGTCACCCATCCCAGTACTACTCTCGCCCAAGCACGCTTCACTGCGGAGTTCTGATGGGATCCGGTGCATTAGTGCTGGTATGATCGCACCTGTCAAGTGTGGCGCGATCAACTGCTTTATGGCTACGCCGAGCCGTCTCATGCGCGCTTCGGACAGCCATAACTTGTCATCCGGGTTGAATCCCGAGGCGAGGGAGCTGCCGTTGGAAAGCTCGTCTCGAGCCCATCGACGTCCCAACCAGGGCGAGCCCGGTTGACGTCGATTTCGTCCTCAAAAACCCGTTCCGGATCCTGATTTTCCGAGCTTTTGTTGCCAGCCCGACGACCGGCAGGATCGGAGCTGCCCGGGGCAGAATCCGGCGTGGAGGAGCGGACCCACTGGGGTCGCCGGCCCAGGTCGCCGACGCGATTTAATAATCAAAAAATCGGCGCTTGTGCGACACCGGAAAGAACAAACCTGATTGACCAAAAAAGGAGGACGTGCAACACAAGGACTTCCCAGGAGGCCACCCATCCCAGTACTACTCTCGCCCAAGCATGCTTAACTGCGGAGTTCTGATGGGATCCGGTGCATTAGTGCTGGTATGATCACACCTGTCAAGTGTGGCGCGATCAACTGCTTTATGGCTTCGCCGAGCCGTCTCGTGCGCGCTTCGGACGGCCATAACTTTTCATCCGGGTTGAATCCCGAGGCGAGGGAGCTGCCTTTGGAAAGCTCGTCTCGAGCCCGTCGACGTCCCAACCAGGGCGAGCCCGGTTGACGTCGATTTCGACCTCAAAACCCGTTCCGGAGCCTGATTTTCCGAGCTTTTGCTGTCAGCCCGACGACCGCCCGGATCGGAGCTGCTCGGGGCAGAATCTGGCATGGAGGAGCGGACCCACTAGGGTCGCCGGCTCGGGTCGCCGATGCGATTTAATAATCAAAAAACCGGCGCGTGTGCGACACCGGAAATAACAAACCTGATTGACGTAAAAAAAAAGAGGAGGTGTAACACGAGGACATCCGAGGAGGTCACCCATCCCAGTACTACTCTCGCCCAAGCACGCTTAACTGCGCAGTTCTGATGGGATCCGGTGCATTAGTGCTGGTATGATCGCACCTGTCAAGTGTGGCGCAATCAACTGCTTTATGGCTACGCCGAGCCGTCTCGTGCGCGCTTCGGACAGCCATAACTTTTCATCCGGGTTGAATCCCGAGGCGAGGGAGCTGCCGTTGGAAAGCTCGTCTCGAGCCCATCGACGTCCCAACCAGGGCGAGCCCGGTTGACGTCGATTTCGTCCTCAAAAACCCGTTCCGGATCCTGATTTTCCGAGCTTTTGTTGCCAGCCCGACGACCGCCAGGAACGGAGCTGCGCGGGGCAGAATCAGGCGTGGCGGAGCGGACCCAGCTGGGTCGCCGGCTCGGGTCGCCGACGCGATTTAATAATCAAAAAACCGGCGCGTGTGCGACACCGGAAAGAACAAACCTGATTGACCAAAAAAGGAGGTGCAACACAAGGACTTCCCAGGAGGCCACCCATCCCAGTACTACTCTCGCCCAAGCATGCTTAACTGCGGAGTTCTGATGGGATCCGGTGCATTAGTGCTGGTATGATCACACCTGTCAAGTGTGGCGCGATCAACTGCTTTATGGCTTCGCCGAGCCGTCTCGTGCGCGCTTCGGACGGCCATAACTTTCCATCCGGGTTGAATCCCGAGGCGAGGGAGCTGCCTTTGGAAAGCTCGTCTCGAGCCCGTCGACGTCCCAACCAGGGCGAGCCCGGTTGACGTCGATTTCGACCTCAAAACCCGTTCCGGATCCTGATTTTCCGAGCTTTTGCTGCCAGCCCGACGACCGCCAGGATCGGAGCTGCCCGGGGCAGAATCTGGCATGGAGGAGCGGACCCACTGGGGTCGCCGGCTCGGGTCGCCGATGCGATTTAATAATCAAAAAACCGGCGCGTGTGCGACACCGGAAATAACAAACCAGATTGACCAAAAAAAGAGGAGGTGCAACACGAGGACAACCCAGGAGGTCACCCATCCCAGTACTACTCTCGCCCAAGCACGCTTAACTGCGCAGTTCTGATGGGATCCGGTGCATTAGTGCTGGTATGATCGCACCTGTCAAGTGTGGCGCGATCAACTGCTTTATGGCTACGCCGAGCCGTCTCGTGCGCGCTTCGGACAGCCATAACTTTTCATCCGGGTTGAATCCCGAGGCGAGGGAGCTGCCGTTGGAAAGCTCGTCTCGAGCCCATCGACGTCCCAACCAGGGCGAGCCCGGTTGACGTCGATTTCGTCCTCAAAAACCAATTCCGGATCCTGATTTTCCGAGCTTTTGTTGCCAGCCCGACGACCGCCAGGAACGGAGCTGCGCGGGGCAGAATCAGGCGTGGCGGAGCGGACCCAGCGGGGTCGCCGGCTCGGGTCGCCGACGCGATTTAATAATCAAAAAACCGGCGCGTGTGCGACACCGGAAAGAACAAACCTGATTGACCAAAAAAGGAGGATGTGCAACACAAGGACTTCCTAGGAGGCCACCCATCCCAGTACTACTCTCGCCCAAGCACGCTTAACTGCGGAGTTCTGATGGGATCCGGTGCATTAGTGCTGGTATGATCGCACCTGTCAAGTGTGGCGCGATCAACTGCTTTATGGCTACGCCGAGCCGTCTCGTGCGCGCTTCGGACAGCCATAACTTTTCATCCGGGTTGAATCCCGAGGCGAGGGAGCTGCCGTTGGAAAGCTCGTCTCGAGCCCATCGACGTCCCAACCAGGGCGAGCCCGGTTGACGTCGATTTCGTCCTCAAAAACCCGTTCCGGATCCTGATTTTCCGAGCTTTTGTTGCCAGCCCGACGACCGCCAGGAACGGAGCTGCGCGGGGCAGAATCAGGCGTGGCGGAGCGGACCCAGCTGGGTCGCCGGCTCGGGTCGCCGACGCGATTTAATAATCAAAAAACCGGCGCGTGTGCGACACCGGAAAGAACAAACCTGATTGACCAAAAAAGGAGGTGCAACACAAGGACTTCCCAGGAGGCCACCCATCCCAGTACTACTCTCGCCCAAGCATGCTTAACTGCGGAGTTCTGATGGGATCCGGTGCATTAGTGCTGGTATGATCACACCTGTCAAGTGTGGCGCGATCAACTGCTTTATGGCTTCGCCGAGCCGTCTCGTGCGCGCTTCGGACGGCCATAACTTTTCATCCGGGTTGAATCCCGAGGCGAGGGAGCTGCCTTTGGAAAGCTCGTCTCGAGCCCGTCGACGTCCCAACCCGGGCGAGCCCGGTTGACGTCGATTTCGACCTCAAAACCCGTTCCGGATCCTGATTTTCCGAGCTTTTGCTGCAAGCCCGTTGACCGCCAGGATCGGAGCTGCCCGGGGCAGAATCTGGTATGGAGGAGCGGACCCACTGGGGTCGCCGGCTCGGGTCGCCGATGCGATTTAATAATCAAAAAACTGGCGCGTGTGCGACACCGGAAATAACAAACCTGATTAACCAAAAAAAGAGGAGGTGCAACACGAGGACATCGCAGGAGGTCACCCATCCCAGTACTACTCTCGCCCAAGCACGCTTAACTGCGCAGTTCTGATGGGATCCGGTGCATTAGTGCTGGTATGATCGCACCTGTCAAGTGTGGCGCGATCAACTGCTTTATGGCTACGCCGAGCCGTCTCGTGCGCGCTTCGGACAGCCATAACTTTTCATCCGGGTTGAATCCCGAGGCGAGGGAGCTGCCGTTGGAAAGCTCGTCTCGAGCCCATCGACGTCCCAACCAGGGCGAGCCCGGTTGACGTCGATTTCGTCCTCAAAAACCCGTTCCGGATCCTGATTTTCCGAGCTTTTGTTGCCTGCCCGACGACCGCAAGGAACGGAGCTGCGCGGGGCAGAATCAGGCGTGGCGGAGCGGACCCAGCGGGGTCGCCGGCTCGGGTCGCCGACGCGATTTAATAATCAAAAAACCGGCGCGTGTGCGACACCGGAAAGAACAAACCTGATTGACCAAAAAAGGAGGAGGTGCAACACAAGGACTTCCTAGGAGGCCACCCATCCCAGTACTACTCTCGCCCAAGCACGCTTAACTGCGGAGTTCTGATGGGATCCGGTGCATTAGTGCTGGTATGATCGCACCTGTCAAGTGTGGCGCGATCAACTGCTTTATGGCTTCGCGAAGCCGTCTCGTGCGCGCTTCGTACGACCATAACTTTTCATCCGGGTTGAATCCCGAGGCGAGGGAGCTGCTGTTGGAAAGCTCGTCTCGAGCCCATCGACGTCCCAACCTGGGCGAGCCCGGTTGACGTCGATTTCGTCCTCAAAAACCCGTTCCGGATCCTGATTTTCCGAGCTTTTGTTGCCAGCCCGACGACCGCCAGGATCGGAGCTGCCCGGGGCAGAATCCAGCGTGGAGAAGCGGACCCACTGGGATCGCCGGCTAGGGTCGCCGACGCGATTTAATAATCAAAAAACCGGCGCGTGTGCGACACCGGAAAGAACAAACCTGATTGACCAAAAAAGGAGGAGGTGCAACACAAGGATTTCCCAGGAGGCCACCCATCCCAGTACTACTCTCGCCCAAGCACGCTTAACTGCGGAGTTCTGATGGGATCCGGTGCATTAGTGCTGGTATGATCGCACCTGTCAAGTGTGGCGTGATCAACTGCTTTATGGCTTCACCGAGCCGTCTCGTGCGCGCTTCGGACGGCCATAACTTTTCATCTGGGTTAAATCCCGAGGCGAGGGAGCTGCCTTTGGACAGCTCGTCTCGAGCCCGTCGACGTCCCAACCAAGGCGAGCCCTGTTGACGTCGATTTCGACCTCAAAAACCCGTTCCGGATCCTGATTTTCCGAGCTTTTGCGGCCAGCTCGACGACCGCCAGGATCGGAGCTGCCCGGGGCAGAATCTGGCAAGGAGAAGCGGACCCACTGGGGTCGCCGGCTCGGGTCGCCGATGCGATTTAATAATCAAAAAACCGGCGCGTGTGCGACACCGGAAATAACAAACCTGATTGACCAAAAAAGGAGGAGGTGCAACACGAGGACATCCCAGGAGGTCACCCATCCCAGTACTACTCTCGCCCAAGCACGCTTAACTGCGCAGTTCTGATGGGATCCGGTGCATTAGTGCTGGTATGATCGCACCTGTCAAGTGTGGCGCGATCAACTGCTTTATGGCTACGCCGAGCCGTCTCGTTCGCGCTTCGGACAGCCATAACTTTTCATCCGGGTTGAATCCCGAGGCGAGGGAGCTGCCGTTGGAAAGCTCGTCTCGAGCCCATCGACGTCCCAACCAGGGGGAGCCCGGTTGAGGTCGATTTCGTCCTCAAAAACCCGTTCCGGATCCTGATTTTCCGAGCTTTTGTTGCCAGCCCGACGACCGCCAGGAACGGAGCTGCGCGGGGCAGAATCAGGCGTGGCGGAGCGGACCCAGTGGGGTCGCCGGCTCGGGTCGCCGACGCGATTTAATAATCAAAAAACCGACGCGTGTGCGACACCGGAAAGAACAAACCTGATTGACCAAAAAAGGAGGAGGTGCAACACAAGGACTTCCTAGGAGGCCACCCATCCCAGTACTACTCTCGCCCAAGCACGCTTAACTGCGGAGTTCTGATGGGATCCGGTGCATTAGTGCTGGTATGATCGCACCTGTCAAGTGTGGCGCGATCAACTGCTTTATGGCTCCGCCGAACCGTCTCGTGCGCGCTTCGGACGGCCATAACTTTTCATCCGGGTTGAATCCCGAGGCGAGGGAGCTGCCGTTGGAAAGCTCATCTCGAGCCCATCGACGTCCCAACCAAGGCGAGCCCTGTTGACGTCGATTTCGTCCTCAAAAACCCGTTCTGGATCCTGATTTTCCGAGCTTTTGCTGCCAGCCCGACGACCGCCAGGATCGGAGCTGCCCGGGGCAGAATCTGGCATGGAGGAGCGGACCCACTGGGGTCGATGGCTCGGGTCGCCGATGCGATTTAATAATCAAAAAACCGGCGCATGTGCGACACCGGAAATAACAAACCTGATTGACCAAAAAAGGAGGAGGTGCAACACGAGGACTTCCCAGGAGGTCACCCATCCCAGTACTACTCTCGCCCAAGCACCCTTAACTGCGGAGTTCTGATGGGATCTGGTGCATTAGTGCTGGTATGATCGCACCTGTCAAGTGTGGCGCGATCAACTGCTTTATGGCTTCGCCGAGCCGTCTCGTGCGCGCTTCGGACAGCCATAACTTTTCATCCGGGTTGAATCCCGAGGCGAGGGAGCTGCCGTTGGAAAGCTCGTCTCGAGCCCATCGACGTCCCAACCAGGGCGAGCCCGGTTGACGTCGATTTCGTCCTCAAAAACCCGTTCCGGATCCTGATTTTCCGAGCTTTTGTTGCCAGCCCAACGACCGCCAGGAACGGAGCTGCGCGGGGCAGAATCCGGCGTGGCGGAGCGGACCCAGTGGGGTCGCCGGCTCGGGTCGCCGACGCGATTTAATAATCAAAAAACCGACGCGTGTGCGACACCGGAAAGAACAAACCTGATTGACCAAAAAAGGAGGAGGTGCAACACAAGGACTTCCTAGGAGGCCACCCATCCCAGTACTACTCTCGCCCAAGCACGCTTAACTGCGGAGTTCTGATGGGATCCGGTGCATTAGTGCTGGTATGATCGCACCTGTCAAGTGTGGCGCGATCAACTGCTTTATGGCTTCGCCGAGCCGTCTCGTGCGCGCTTCGGACGGCCATAACTTTTCATCCGGGTTGAATCCCGGGGCGAGGGAGCTGCCGTTGGAAAGCTCGTCTCGAGCCCATCGACGTCCCAACCAAGGCGAGCCCTGTTGACGTCGATTTCGTCCTCAAAAACCCGTTCTGGATCCTGATTTTCCGAGCTTTTGCTGCCAGCCCGACGACCGCCAGGATCGGAGCTGCCCGGGGCAGAATCTGGCATGGAGGAGCGGACCCACTGGGGTCGATGGCTCGGGTCGCCGATGCGATTTAATAATCAAAAAACCGGCGCATGTGCGACACCGGAAATAACAAACCTGATTGACCAAAAAAGGAGGAGGTGCAACACAAGGACTTCCTAAGAGGCCACCAATCCCAGTACTACTCTGGCCCAAGCACGCTTAACTGCGGAGTTCTGATGGGATCCGGTGCATTAGTGCTGGTATGATCGCACCTGTCAACTGTGGCGCGATCAACTGCTTTATGGCTTCGCCGAGCCGTCTCGTGCGCGCTTCGGACGACCATAACTTTTCATCCGGGTTGAATCCCGAGGCGAGGGAGCTGCCGTTGGAAAGCTCGTCTCGAGCCCATCGACGTCCCAACCAAGGCGAGCCCGGTTGACGTCGATTTCGTCCTCAAAAACCCGTTCCGGATCCTGATTTTCCGAGCTTTTGTTGCCAGCCCGACGACCGCCAGGATCGGAGCTGCCCGGGGCAGAATCCAGCGTGGAGGAGCGGACCCACTGGGGTCGCTGGCTCGGGTCGCCGACGCGATTTAATAATCAAAAAACCGGCGCGTGTGCGACACCGGAAAGAACATACCTGATTGACCAAAAAAGGAGGAGGTGCAACACAAGGACTTCCCAGGCGGCCACCCATCCCAGTACTATTCTCGCCCAAGCACGCTTAACTGCGGAGTTCTGATGGGATCCGGTGCATTAGTGCTGGTATGATCGCACCTGTCAAGTGTGGCGCGATCAACTGCTTTATGGCTTCGCCGAGCCGTCTCGTGCGCGCTTCGGACGACCATAACTTTTCATCCGGGTTGAATCCCGAGGCGAGGGAGCTGCCTTTGGAAAGCTCGTCTCGAGCCCGTCGACGTCCCAACCAAGGCGAGCCCTGTTGACGTCGATTTCGACCTCAAAAACCCGTTCCGGATCCTGATTTTCCGAGCTTTTGCTGCCAGCCCGACGACCGCCAGGATCGGAGATGCCCGGGGTAGAATCTGGCATGGAGGAGCGGACCCACTGGGGTCGCCGGCTCGGGTCGCCGATGCGATTTAATAATCAAAAAACCGGCGCATGTGCGACACCGGAAAAAACTAACCTGATTGACCAAAAAAGGAGGAGGTGCAACACGAGGACTTCCCAGGAGGTCACCCATCCCAGTACTACTCTCGCCCAAGCACGCTTAACTGCGGAGTTCTGATGGGATCCGGTGCATTAGTGCTGCTTTGATCGCACCTGTCAAGTGTGGCGTGATCAACTGCTTTATGGCTACGCCGAGCCGTCTCGTGCGCGCTTCGGACAACCATAACTTTTCATCCGGGTTGAATCCCGAGGCGAGGGAGCTGCCGTTGGAAAGCTCGTCTCGAGCCCCTCGACGTCCCAACCCGGGCGAGCCCGGTTGACGTCGATTTCGTCCTCAAAAACCCGTTCCGGATCCTGATTTTCCGAGCTTTTGTTGCCAGCCCGACGACCGCCAGGATCGGAGCTGCGCGGGGCAGAATCCGGCGTGGAGGAGCGGACCCATTGGGGTCGCCGGCTCGGGTCGCCGACGCGATTTAATAATCAAAAAACCGGCGCGTGTGCGACACCGGAAAGAACAAACCTGATTGACCAAAAAAGGACGAGGTGCAACACAAGGATTTCCCAGGAGGCCACCCATCCCAGTACTACTCTCGCCCAAGCACGCTTAACTGCGGAGTTCTGATGGGTTCCGGTGCATTAGTGCTGGTATGATCGCACCTGTCAAGTGTGGCGCGATCAACTGCTTTATGGCTTCGCCGAGCCGTCTCGTGCGCGCTTCGGACGGCCATAACTTTTCATCTGGGTTGAATCCCGAGGCGAGGGAGCTGCCTTTGGAAAGCTCGTCTCGAGCCCGTCGACGTCCCAACCAAGGCGAGCCCTGTTGACGTCGATTTCGACCTCAAAAACCCGTTCCGGATCCTGATTTTCCGAGCTTTTGCTGCCAGCCCGACGACCGCCAGGATCGGAGCTGCCCGGGGCAGAATCTGGCAAGGAGGAGCGGACCCACTGGGGTCGCCGGCTCGGGTCGCCGATGCGATTTAATAATCAAAAAACCGGCGCGTGTGCGACACCGGAAATAAATAACCTGATTGACCAAAAAAGGAGGAGGTGCAACACGAGGACATCCCAGGAGGTCACCCATCCCCGTACTACTCTCGCCCAAGCACGCTTAACTGCGCAGTTCTGATGGGATCCGGTGCATTAGTGCTGGTATGATCGCACCTGTCAAGTGTGGCGCGATCAACTGCTTTATGGCTACGCCGAGCCGTCTCGTCCGCGCTTCGGACAGCCGTAACTTTTCATCCGGGTTGAATCCCGAGGCGAGGGAGCTGCCGTTGGAAAGCTCGTCTCGATCCCATCGACGTCCCAACCAGGGCGAGCCCGGTTGACGTCGATTTCGTCCTCAAAAACCCGTTCCGGATCCTGATTTTCCGAGCTTTTGTTGCCAGCCCGACGACCGCCAGGAACGGAGCTGCGCGGGGCAGAATCAGGCGTGGCGGAGCGGACCCAGCGGGGTCGCCGGCTCGGGTCGCCGACGCGATTTAATAATCAAAAAACCGGCGCGTGTGCGACACCGGAAAGAACAAACCTGATTGACCAAAAAAGGAGGAGGTGCAACACTAGGACTTCCTAGGAGGCCACCCATCCCAGTACTACTCTCGCCCAAGCACGCTTAACTGCGGAGTTCTGATGGGATCCGGTGCTTTAGTGCTGGTATGATCGCACCTGTCAAGTGTGGCGCGATCAACTGCTTTATGGCTTCGCCGAGCCGTCTCGTGCGCGCTTCGGACGGCCATAACTTTTCATCCGGGTTGAATCCCGAGGCGAGGGAGCTGCCGTTGGAAAGCTCGTCTCGAGCCCATCGACGTCCCAACCAAGGCGAGCCCGGTTGACGTCGATTTCGTCCTCAAAAACCCGTTCCGGATCCTGATTTTCCGAGCTTTTGTTGCCAGCCCGACGACCGCCAGGATCGGAGCTGCCCGGGGCAGAATCCAACGTGGAGGAGCGGACCCACTGGGGTCGCTGGCTCGGGTCGCCGACGCGATTTAATAATCAAAAAACCGGCGCGTGTGCGACACCGGAAAGAACAAACCTGATTGACCAAAAAAGGAGGAGGTGCAACACAAGGACTTCCCAGGCGGCCACCCATCCCAGTACTATTCTCGCCCAAGCACGCTTAACTGCGGAGTTCTGATGGGATCCGGTGCATTAGTGCTGGTATGATCGCACCTGTCAAGTGTGGCGCGATCAACTGCTTTATGGCTTCGCCGAGCCGTCTCGTGCGCGCTTCGGACGACCATAACTTTTCATCCGGGTTGAATCCCGAGGCGAGGGAGCTGCCTTTGGAAAGCTCGTCTCGAGCCCGTCGACGTCCCAACCAAGGCGAGCCCTGTTGACGTCGATTTCGACCTCAAAAACCCGTTCCGGATCCTGATTTTCCGAGCTTTTGCTGCCAGCCCGACGACCGCCAGGATCGGAGATGCCCGGGGCAGAATCTGGCATGGAGGAGCGGACCCACTGGGGTCGCCGGCTCGGGTCGCCGATGCGATTTAATAATCAAAAAACCGGCGCAAGTGCGACACCGGAAAAAACAAACCTGATTGACCAAAAAAGGAGGAGGTGCAACACAAGGACTTCCCAGGCGGCCACCCATCCCAGTACTATTCTCGCCCAAGCACGCTTAACTGCGGAGTTCTGATGGGATCCGGTGCATTAGTGCTGGTATGATCGCACCTGTCAAGTGTGGCGCGATCAACTGCTTTATGGCTTCGCCGAGCCGTCTCGTGCGCGCTTCGGACGACCATAACTTTTCATCCGGGTTGAATCCCGAGGCGAGGGAGCTGCCTTTGGAAAGCTCGTCTCGAGCCCGTCGACGTCCCAACCAAGGCGAGCCCTGTTGACGTCGATTTCGACCTCAAAAACCCGTTCCGGATCCTGATTTTCCGAGCTTTTGCTGCCAGCCCGACGACCGCCAGGATCGGAGATGCCCGGGGCAGAATCTGGCATGGAGGAGCGGACCCACTGGGGTCGCCAGCTCGGGTCGCCGATGCGATTTAATAATCAAAAAACCGGCGCATGTGCGACACCGGAAAAAACAAACCTGATTGACCAAAAAAGGAGGAGGTGCAACACGAGGACTTCCCAGGAGGTCACCCATCCCAGTACTACTCTCGCCCAAGCACGCTTAACTGCGGAGTTCTGATGGGATCCGGTGCATTAGTGCTGGTATGATCGCACCTGTCAAGTGTGGCGCGATCAACTGCTGTATGGCTACGCCGAGCCGTCTCGTGCGCGCTTCGGACAACCATAACTTTTCATCCGGGTTGAATCCCGAGGCGAGGGAGCTGCCGTTGGAAAGCTCGTCTCGAGCCCACCGACGTCCCAACCAGGGCGAGCCCGGTTGACGTCGATTTCGTCCTCAAAAACCCGTTCCGGATCCTGATTTTCCGAGCTTTTGTTGCCAGCCCGACGACCGCCAGGATCGGAGCTGCGCGGGGCAGAATCCGGCGTGGAGGAGCGGACCCATTGGGGTGGCCGGCTCGGGTCGCCGACGCGATTTAATAATCAAAAAACCGGCGCGTGTGCGACACCGGAAAGAACAAACCTGATTGACCAAAAAAGGAGGAGGTGCAACACAAGGATTTCCCAGGAGGCCACCCATCCCAGTACTACTCTCGCCCAAGCACGCTTAACTGCGGAGTTCTGATGGGATCCAGTGCATTAGTGCGGGTATGATCGCACCTGTCAAGTGTGGCGCGATCAACTGCTTTATGGCTTCGCCGAGCCGTCTCGTGCGCGCTTCGGACGGCCATAACTTTTCATCTGGGTTGAATCCCGAGGCGAGGGAGCTGCCTTTGGAAAGCTCGTCTCGAGCCCGTCGACGTCCCAACCAAGGCGAGCCCTGTTGACGTCGATTTCGACCTCAAAAACCCGTTCCGGATCCTGATTTTCCGAGCTTTTGATGCCAGCCCGACGACCGTCAGGATCGGAGCTGCCCGGGGCAGAATCTGGCAAGGAGGAGCGGACCCACTGGGGTCGCCGGCTCGGGTCGCCGATGCGATTTAATAATCAAAAAACCGGCGCGTGTGCGACACCGGAAATAACAAACCTGATTGACCAAAAAAGGAGGAGGTGCAACACGAGGACATCCCAGGAGGTCACCCATCCCAGTACTACTCTCGCCCAAGCACGCTTAACTGCGCAGTTCTGATGGGATCCGGTGCATTAGTGCTGGTATGATCGCACCTGTCAAGTGTGGCGCGATCAACTGCTTTATGGCTTCGCCGAGCCGTCTCGTGCGCGCTTCGGACGGCCATAACTTTTCATCCGGGTTGAATCCCGAGGCGAGGGAGCTGCCGTTGGAAAGCTCGTCTCGAGCCCATCGACGTCCCAACCAAGGCGAGCCCTGTTGACGTCGATTTCGTCCTCAAAAACCCGTTCTGGATCCTGATTTTCCGAGCTTTTGCTGCCAGCCCGACGACCGCCAGGATCGGAGCTGCCCGGGGCAGAATCTGGCATGGAGGAGCGGACCCACTGGGGTCGATGGCTCGGGTCGCCGATGCGATTTAATAATCAAAAAACCGGCGCATGTGCGACACCGGAAATAACAAACCTGATTGACCAAAAAAGGAGGAGGTGCAACACGAGGACTTCCCAGGAGGTCACCCATCCCAGTACTACTCTCGCCCAAGCACGCTTAACTGCGGAGTTCTGATGGGATCCGGTGCATTAGTGCTGGTATGATCGCACCTGTCAAGTGTGGCGCGATCAACTGCTTTATGGCTACGCCGAGCCGTCTCGTGCGCGCTTCGGACAGCCATAACTTTTCATCCGGGTTGAATCCCGAGGCGAGGGAGCTGCCGTTGGAAAGCTCGTCTCGAGGCCATCGACGTCCCAACCCGGGCGAGCCCGGTTGACGTCGATTTCGTCCTCAAAAACCCGTTCCGGATCCTGATTTTCCGAGCTTTTGTTGCCAGCCTGACGACCGCCAGGAACGGAGCTGCGCGGGGAAGAATCCGGCGTGGCGGAGCGGACCCAGTGGGGTCGCCGGCTCGGGTCGCCGACGCGATTTAATAATCAAAAAACCGTCGCGTGTGCGACACTGGAAAGAACAAACCTGATTGACCAAAAAAGGAGGAGGTGCAACACAAGGACTTCCTAAGAGGCCACCAATCCCAGTACTACTCTGGCCCAAGCACGCTTAACTGCGGAGTTCTGATGGGATCCGGTGCATTAGTGCTGGTATGATCGCACCTGTCAAGTGTGGCGCGATCAACTGCTTTATGGCTTCGCCGAGCCGTCTCGTGCGCGCTTCGGACGGCCATAACTTTTCATCCGGGTTGAATCCCGAGGCGAGGGAGCTGCCGTTGGAAAGCTCGTCTCGAGCCCATCGACGTCCCAACCAAGGCGAGCCCTGTTGACGTCGATTTCGTCCTCAAAAACCCGTTCTGGATCCTGATTTTCCGAGCTTTTGCTGCCAGCCCGACGACCGCCAGGATCGGAGCTGCCCGGGGCAGAATCTGGCATGGAGGAGCGGACCCACTGGGGTCGATGGCTCGGGTCGCCAATGCGATTTAATAATCAAAAAACCGGCGCATGTGCGACACCGGAAATAACAAACCTGATTGACCAAAAAAGGAGGAGGTGCAACACGAGGACTTCCCAGGAGGTCACCCATCCCAGTACTACTCTCGCCCAAGCACGCTTAACTGTGGAGTTCTGATGGGATCCGGTGCATTAGTGCTGGTATGATCGCACCTGTCAAGTGTGGCGCGATCAACTGCTTTATGGCTACGCCGAGCCGTCTCGTGCGCGCTTCGGACAGCCATAACTTTTCATCCGGGTTGAATCCCGAGGCGAGGGAGCTGCCGTTGGAAAGCTCGTCTCGAGCCCATCGACGTCCCAACCAGGGCGAGCCCGGTTGACGTCGATTTCGTCCTCAAAAACCCGTTCCGGATCTTGATTTTCCGAGCTTTTGTTGCCAGCCCGACGACCGCCAGGAACGGAGCTGCGCGGGGCAGAATCCGGCGTGGCGGAGCGGACCCAGTGGGGTCACCGGCTCGGGTCGCCGACGCAATTTAATAATCAAAAAACCGACGCGTGTGCGACACCGGAAAGAACAAACCTGATTGACCAAAAAAGGAGGAGGTGCAACACAAGGACTTCCTAGGAGGCCACCCATCCCAGTACTACTCTCGCCCAAGCACGCTTAACTGCGGAGTTCTGATGGGATCCGGTGCATTAGTGCTGGTATGATCGCACCTGTCAAGTGTGGCGCGATCAACTGCTTTATGGCTTCGCCGAGCCGTCTCGTGCGCGCTTCGGACGGCCATAACTTTTCATCCGGGTTGAATCCCGAGGCGAGGGAGCTGCCGTTGGAAAGCTCGTCTCGAGCCCATCGACTTCCCAACCAAGGCAAGCCCTGTTGACGTCGATTTCGTCCTCAAAAACCCGTTCTGGATCCTGATTTTCCGAGCTTTTGCTGCCAGCCCGACGACCGCCACGATCGGAGCTGCCCGGGGCAGAATCTGGCATGGAGGAGCGGACCCACTGGGGTCGCCGGCTCGGGTCGCCGATGCGATTTAATAATCAAAAAACCGGCGCATGTGCGACACCGGAAATAACAAACCTGATTGACCAAAAAAGGAGGAGGTGCAACACGAGGACTTCCCAGCAGGTCACCCATCCCAGTACTACCCTCGCCCAAGCACGCTTAACTGCAGAGTTCTGATGGGATCCGGTGCATTAGTGCTGGTATGATCGCACCTGTCAAGTGTGGCGCGATCAACTGCTTTATGGCTACGCCGAGCCGTCTCGTGCGCGCTTCGGACAGCCATAACTTTTCATCCGGGTTGAATCCCGAGGCGAGGGAGCTGCCGTTGGAAAGCTCGTCTCGAGCCCATCGACGTCCCAACCCGGGCGAGCCCTGTTGACGTCGATTTCGTCCTCAAAAACCCGTTCCGGATCCTGATTTTCCGAGCTTTTGTTGCCAGCCCGACGACCGCCAGGATCGGAGCTGCGCGGGGCAGAATCCGACGCGGAGGAGCGGACCCACTGGGGTCGCCGGCTCGGGTCGCCGACGCGATTTAATAATCAAAAAACCGGCGCGTGTGCGACACCGGAAAGAACAAACCTGATTGACCAAAAAAGGAGGAGGTGCAACACAAGGACTTCCCAGGAGGCCACCCATCCCAGTACTACTCTCGCCCAAGCACGCTTAACTGCGGAGTTCTGATGGGATCCGGTGCATTACTGCTGGTATGATCGCACCTGTCAAGTGTGGCGCGATCAACTGCTTTATGGCTTCGCCGAGCCGTCTCGTGCGCGCTTCGGACGGCCATAACTTTTCATCCGGGTTGAATCCCGAGGCGAGGGAGCTGCCGTTGGAAAGCTCGTCTCGAGCCCATCGACGTCCCTACCAGGGCGAGCCCGGTTGACGTCGATTTCGTCCTCAAAAACCCGTTCCGGATCCTGATTTTTTGAGCTTTTGTTGCCAGCCCGACGACTGCCACGATCGGAGCTGCCCGGGGCAGAATCCGGCGTGGAGGAGCGGACCCACTGGGGTCGCCGGCTTGGGTCGCTGACGCGATTTAAAAATCAAAAAACCGGCGGGTGTGTGACACCGGAAAGAACAAACCTGATTGACCAAAAAAGGAGGAGGTGCAACACGAGGACTTCCCAGGAGGTCACCCATCCCAGTACTACTCTCGCCCAAGCACGCTTAACTGCGGAGTTCTGATGGGATCCGGTGCATTAGTGCTGGTATGATCGCACCTGTCAAGTGTGGCGCGATCAACTGCTTTATGGCTATGCCGACCCCTCTCGTGCGCGCTTCGGACAGCCATAACTTTTCATCCGGGTTGAATCCCGAGGCGAGGGAGCTGCCGTTGGAAAGCTCGTCTCGAGCCCATCGACGTCCCAACCAGGGCGAGCCCGGTTGACGTCGATTTCGTCCTCAAAAACCCGTTCCGGATCCTGATTTTCCGAGCTTTTGTTGCCAGCCCGACGACCGCCAGGAACGGAGCTGCGCGGGGAAGAATCCGGCGTGGCGGAGCGGACCCAGTGGGGTCGCCGGCTCGGGTCGCCGACGCAATTTAATAATCAAAAAACCGGCGCGTGTGCGACACTGGAAAGAACAAACCTGATTGACCAAAAAAGGAGGAGGTGCAACACAAGGACTTCCTAAGAGGCCACCAATCCCAGTACTACTCTGGCCCAAGCACGCTTAACTGCGGAGTTCTGATGGGATCCGGTGCATTAGTGCTGGTATGATCGCACCTGTCAAGTGTGGCGCGATCAACTGCTTTATGGCTTCGCCGAGCCGTCTCGTGCGCGCTTCGGACGGCCATAACTTTTCATCCGGGTTGAATCCCGAGGCGAGGGAGCTGCCTTTGGAAGGCTCGTCTCGTGCCCGTCGACGTCCCAACCAGGGCCAGCCCGGTTGACGTCGATCTCGACCTCCAAAACCCGTTCCGGATTCTGATTTTCCGAGCTTTTGTTGCTAGCCCGATGACCGCCAGGATCGGAGCTGCCCGGGGCAGAATCCAGCGTGGAGGAGCGGACCCACTGGGGTCGCCGGCTCAGGTCGCCGACGCGATTTAATAATCAAAAAACCGACGCGTGTGCGACACCGGAAAGAACAAACCTGATTGACCAAAAAAGGAGGAGGTGCAACACGAGGACTTCCCAGGAGGTCACCCATCCCAGTACTACTCTCGCCCAAGCACGCTTAACTGCGGAGTTCTGATGGGATCCGGTGCATTAGTGCTGGTATGATCGCACCTGTCGAGTGTGGCGCGATCAACTGCTTTATGCCTTCGCCGAGCCGTCTCGTGCGCGCTTCGGACGACCATAACTTTTCATCCGGGTTGAATCCCGAGGCGACGGAGCTGCCGTTGGAAAGCTCGTCTCGATCCCATCGACGTCCCAACCAGGGCGAGCCCGGTTGACGTCGATTTCGTCCTCAAAAACCCGTTCCGGATCCTTATTTTCCGAGCTTTTGTTGCCAGCCCGACGACCGCCAGGATCGGAGCTGCGCGGGGCAGAATCCGGCGTGGAGGAGCGGACCCACTGGGGTCGCCGGTTCGGGTCACCGACGCGATTTAATAATCAAAAAACCGGCGCGTGTGCGACACCGGAAAGAACAAACCTGATTGACCAAAAAAGGAGGAGGTGCAACACAAGGACTTCCCAGGAGGCCACCCATCCCAGTACTACTCTCGCCCAAGCACGCTTAACTGCGTAGTTCTGATGGGATCCGGTGCATTAGTGCTGGTATGATCGCACCTGTCAAGTGTGGCGCGATCAATTGCTTTATGACTTCGCCGAGCCGTCTCGTGCGCGCTTCGGACGACCATAACTTTTCATTCGGGTTGAATCCCGAGGCGACGGAGCTGCCGTTGGAAAGCTCGTCTCGAGCCCATCGCCGTCCCAACCAGGGCGAGCCCGGTTGACGTCGATCTCGACCTCCAAAACCCGTTCCGGATTCTGATTTTCCGAGCTTTTGTTGCTAGCCCGATGACCGCCAGGATCGGAGCTGCCCGGGGCAGAATCCAGCGTGGAGGAGCGGACCCACTGGGGTCGCCGACTCGGGTCGCCGACGCGATTTAATAATCAAAAAACCGACGCGTGTGCGACACCGGAAAGAACAAACCTGATTGACCAAAAAAGGAGGAAGTGCAACACGAGGACTTCGCAGGAGGTCACCCATCCCAGTACTACTCTCGCCCAAGCACGCTTAACTGTGGAGTTCTGATGGGATCCGGTGCATTAGTGCTGGTATGATCGCACCTGTCAAGTGTGGCGCGATCAACTGCTTTATGGCTTCGCCGAGCCGTCTCGTGCGCGCTTCGGACAGCCATAACTTTTCATCCGGGTTGAATCCCGAGGTGAGGGAGCTGCCTTTGGAAAGCTCGTCTCGTGCCCGTCGACGTCCCAACCCGGGCGAGCCCGAATGACGTCGATTTCGACCTCAAAAACCCGTTCCGGATCCTAATTTTCCGAGCTTTTATTGCTAGCCCGACGACCGCCAGGATCGGAGCTGCCCGGGGCAGAATCTAGCGTGGAGGAGCGGACCCACTGGGGTCGCCGGCTCGGGTCGCCGACGCGATTTAATAATCAAAAAACCGACGTGTGTGCGACACCGGAAAGAACAAACCTGATTGACCAAAAAAGCAGGAGGTGCAACACGAGGACATCCCAGGAGGTCACCCATCCCAGTACTACTCTCGCCCAAGCACGCTTAACTGCGGAGTTCTGATGGGATCCGGTGCATTAGTGCTGGTATGATCGCACCTGTCAAGTGTGGCGCGATCAACTGCTTTATGGCTTCGCCGAGCCGTCTCGTGCGCGCTTCGGACAGCCATAACTTTTCATCCGGGTTGAATCCCGAGGCGAGGGAGCTGCCATTGGAAAGCTCGTCTCGAGCCCATCGACGTCCCAACCAGGGCGAGCCCGGTTGACGTCGATTTCGTCCTCAAAAACCCGTTCCGGATCCTGATTTTCTGAGCTTTTGTTGCCAGCCCGACGACCGCCAGGATCGGAGCTGCGCTGGGCAGAATATGGCGTGGAGGAGAGGACCCACTGGGGTCGCCGACGCGATTTAATAATCAAAAAACCGGCGCGTGTGCGACACCGGAAAGAACAAACCTGATTGACCAAAAAAGGAGGAGGTGCAACACAAGGACTTCCAAGGAGGCCACCCATCCCAGTACTACTCTCGCCCAAGATCGCTTAACTGCGGAGTTCTGATGGGATCCGGTGCATTAGGGATGGTATGATCGCACCTGTCAAGTGTGGCGCGATCAACTGCTTTATGGCTTCGCCGAGCCGTCTCGTGCGCGCTTCGGACGGCCATAACTTTTCATCCGGGTTGAATCCCGAGGCGAGGGAGCTGCCGTTGGAAAGCTCGTCTCGAGCCCATCGACGTCCCAACCGGGGCGAGCCCGGTTGACGTCGATTTCGTCCTCAAAAACCCGTTCCGGATCCTGATTTTCCGAGCTTTTGTTGCCAGCCCGACGACCGCCAGGATCGGAGCTGCCCGGGGCAGAATCCGGCGTGGAGGAGCGGACCCACTGGGGTCGCCGGCTCGGGTCGCCGACGCGAATTAATAATCAAAAAACCGGCGCGTGTGCGACACCGGAAAGAACAAACCTGATTGACCAAAAAAGGAGGAGGTGCAACACAAGGACTTCCCAGGAGGCCACCCATCCCAGTACTACTCTCGCCCAAGCACGCTTAACTGCGGAGTTCTGATGGGATCCGGTGCATTAGGGATGGTATGATCGCACCTGTCAAATGTGGCGCGATCAACTGCATTATGGCTTCGCCGAGCCGACTCGTGCGCGCTTCGGACGGCCATAACTTTTCATCCGGGTTGAATCCCGAGGCGAGCGAGCTGCCGTTGGAAAGCTCGTCTCGAGCCCATCGACGTCCCAACCGGGGCGAGCCCGGTTGACGTCGATTTCGTCCTCAAAAACCCGTTCCGGATCCTGATTTTCCGAGCTTTTGTTGCCAGCCCGACGACCGCCAGGATCGGAGCTGCCCGGGGCAGAATCCGGCGTGGAGGAGCGGACCCACTGGGGTCGCCGGCTCGGGTCGCCGACGCGATTTAATAATAAAAAAACCGGCGCGTGTTCGACACCGGAAAGAACAAACCTGATTGACCAAAAAAGGAGGAGGCGCAACACAAGGACTTCCCAGGAGGCCACCCATCCCAGTACTACTCTCGCCCAAGCACGCTTAACTACGGAGTTCTGATGGGATCCGGTGCATTAGTGCTGGTATGATCGCACCTGTCAAGTGTGGCGCGATCAACTGCTTTATGGCTTCGCAGAGCCGTCTCGTGCGCGCTTCGGACGACCATAACTTTTCATCCGGGTTGAATCCCGAGGCGAGGGAGCTGCCTTTGGAAAGCTCGTCTCGTGCCCGTCGACGTCCCAACCAGGGCGAGCCCGGTTGACGTCGATCTCGACCTCCAAAACCTGTTCCGGATCCTGATTTTCCGAGCTTTTGTTGCTAGCCCGACGACCGCCAGGATCGAAGCTGCCCGGGGCAGAATCTAGCGTGGAGGAGCGGACCCACTGGGGTCGCCAGCTCGGGTCGCCGACGCGATTTAATAATCAAAAAACCGACGCATGTGCGACACCGGAAAGAACAAACCTGATTGACCAAAAAAGGAGGAGGTGCAACACGAGGACTTCCCAGGAGGTCACCCATCCCAGTACTACTCTCGCCCAAGCACGCTTAACTGCGGAGTTCTGATGGGATCCGGTGCATTAGTGCTGGTATGATCGCACCTGTCAAGTGTGGCGCGATCAACTGCTTTATGGCTTCGCCGAGCCGTCTCGTGCGCGCTTTGGACAGCCATAACTTTTCATCCGGGTTGAATCCCGAGGCGAGGGAGCTGCCTTTGGAAAGCTCGTCTCGTGCCCGTCGACGTCCCAACCAGGGCGAGCCCGGTTGACGTCGATCTCGACCTCCAAAACCCGTTCCGGATCCTGATTTTCCGAGCTTTTGTTGCTAGCCCGACGACCGCCAGGATCGGAGCTGCCCAGGGCAGAATCCAGCGTGGAGGAGCGGACCCACTGGGGTCGCCGACTCGGGTCGCCGACGCGATTTAATAATCAAAAAACCGACGCGTGTGCGACACCGGAAAGAACAAACCTGATTGACCAAAAAAGGAGGAAGTGCAACACGAGGACTTCCCAGGAGGTCACCCATCCCAGTACTACTCTCGCCCAAGCACGCTTAACTGCGGAGTTCTGATGGGATCCGGTGCATTAGTGCTGGTATGATCGCACCTGTCAAGTGTGGCGCGATCAACTGCTTTATGGCTTCGCCGAGCCGTCTCGTGCGCGCTTCGGACAGCCATAACTTTTCATCCGGGTTGAATCCCGAGGCGAGGGAGCTGCCTTTGGAAAGCTCGTCTCGTGCCCGTCGACGTCCCAACCAGGGCGAACCCGGTTGACGTCGATTTCGACCTCAAAAACCCGTTCCGGATCCTGATTTTCCGAGCTTTTATTGCTAGCCCGACGACCGCCAGGATTGGAGCTGCCCGGGGCAGAATCTAGAGTGGAGGAGCGGACCCACTGGGGTCGCCGGCTCGGGTCGCCGACGCGATTTAATAATCAAAAAACCGACGTATGTGCGACACCGGAAACAACAAACCTGATTGACCAAAAAAGCAGGAGGTGCAACACGAGGACATCCCAGGAGGTCACCCATCCCAGTACTACTCTCGCCCAAGCACGCTTAACTGCGGAGTTCTGATGGGATCCGGTGCATTAGTGCTGGTATGATCGCACCTGTCAAGTGTGGCGCGATCAACTGCTTTATGGCTTCGCCGAGCCGTCTCGTGCGCGCTTCGGACAGCCATAACTTTTCATCCGGGTTGAATCCCGAGGCGAGAGAGCTGCCATTGGAAAGCTCGTCTCGAGCCCATCGACGTCCCAACCAGGGCGAGCCCGGTTGATGTCGATTTCGTCCTCAAAAACCCGTTCCGGATCCTGATTTTCTGAGCTTTTGTTGCCAGCCCGACGACCGCCAGGATCGGAGCTGCGCGGGGCAGAATATGGCGTGGAGGAGCGGACCCACTGGGGTCGCCGGCTCGGGTCGCCGAAGCGATTTAATAATCAAAAAACCGGCGCGTGTGCGACACCGGAAAGAACAAACCTGATTGACCAAAAAAGGAGGAGGTGCAACACAAGGACTTCCCAGGAGGCCACCCATCCCAGTACTACTCTCGCCCAAGCACGCTTAACTGCGGAGTTCTGATGGGATCCGGTGCATTAGGGATGGTATGATCGCACCTGTCAAATGTGGCGCGATCAACTGCTTTATGGCTTCGCCGAGCCGTCTCGTGCGCGCTTCGGACGGCCATAACTTTTCGTCCGGGTTGAATCCCGAGGCGAGGGAGATGCCGTTGGAAAGCTCGTCTCGAGCCCATCGACGTCCCAACCGGGGCGAGCCCGGTTGACGTCGATTTCGTCCTCAAAAACCCGTTCCGGATCCTGATTTTCTGAGCTTTTGTTGCCAGCCCGACGACCGCCAGGATCGGAGCTGCGCGGGGCAGAATATGGCTTGGAGGAGCGGACCCACTGGGGTCGCCGGCTCGGGTCGCCGACGCGATTTAATAATCAAAAAACCGGCGCGTGTTCGACACCGGAAAGAACAAACCTGATTGACCAAAAAAGGAGGAGGTGCAACACAAGGACTTCCCAGGAGGCCACCCATCCCAGTACTACTCTCGCCCAAGCACGCTTAGCTGCGGAGTTCTGATGGGATCCGGTGCATTAGTGCTGGTATGATAGCACCTGTCAAGTGTGGCGCGATCAACTGCTTTATGGCTTCGCAGAGCCGTCTCGTGCGCGCTTCGGACGACCATAACTTTTCATCCGGGTTGAATCCCGAGGCGAGGGAGCTGCCTTTGGAAAGCTCGTCTCGTGCCCGTCGACGTCCCAACCAGGGCGAGCCCGGTTGACGTCGATCTCGACCTCCAAAACCTGTTCCGGATCCTGATTTTCTGAGCTTTTGTTGCTAGCCCGACGACCGCAGGGATCGAAGCTGCCCGGGGCAGAATCTAGCGTGGAGGAGCGGACCCACTGGGGTCGCCGGCTCGGGTCGCCGACGCGATTTAATAATCAAAAAACCGACGCATGTGCGACACCGGAAAGAACAAACCTGATTGACCAAAAAAGGAGGAGGTGCAACACGAGGACTTCCCAGGAGGTCACCCATCCCAGTACTACTCTCGCCCAAGCACGCTTCACTGCGGAGTTCTGATGGGATCCGGTGCATTAGTGCTGGTATGATCGCACCTGTCAAGTGTGGCGCGATCAACTGCTTTATGGCTTCGCCGAGCCGTCTCGTGCGCGCTTTGGACAGCCATAACTTTTCATCCGGGTTGAATCCCGAGGCGAGGGAGCTGCCTTTGGAAAGCTCGTCTCGTGCCCGTCGACGTCCCAACCAGGGCGAGCCCGGTTGACGTCAATTTCAACCTCAAAAACCCGTTCCGGATCCTGATTTTCCGAGCTTTTGTTGTTAGCCCGACGACCGCCAGGATCGGAGCTTCCCGGGGCAGAATCTAGCGTGGAGGAGCGGACCCACTGGGGTCGCCGGCTCGGGTCGCCGACGCGATTTAATAATAAAAAAACCGACCCGTGTGCGACACCGGAAAGAACAAACCTGATTGACCAAAAAAGGAGGAGGTGCAACACGAGGACTTCCCAGGAGGTCACCCATCCCAGTACTACTCTCGCCCAAGCACGCTTAACTGCGGAGTTCTGATGGGATCCGGTGCATTAGTGCTGGTATGATCGAACCTGTCAAGTGTGGCGCGATCAACTGCTTTATGGCTTCGCCAAGCCGTCTCGTGCGCGCTTTGGACAGCCATAACTTTTCATCCGGGTTGAATCCCGAGGCGAGGGAGCTGCCTTTGGAAAGCTCGTCTCGTGCCCGTCGACGTCCCAACCAGGGCGAGCCCGGTTGACGTCAATTTCGACCTCAAAAACCCGTTCCGGATCCTGATTTTCCGAGCTTTTGTTGTTAGCCCGACGACCGCCAGGATCGGAGCTTCCCGGGGCAGAATCTAGCGTGGAGGAGCGGACCCACTGGGGTCGCCGGCTCGGGTCGCCGACGCGATTTAATAATAAAAAAACCGACGCGTGTGCGACACCGGAAAGAACAAACCTGATTGACCAAAAAAGGAGGAGGTGCAACACGAGCACTTCCCAGGAGGTCACCCATCCCAGTACTACTCTCGCCCAAGCACGCTTAACTGCGGAGTTCTGATGGGATCCGGTGCATTAGTGCTGGTATGATCGCACCTGTCAAGTGTGGCACGATCAACTGCTTTATGGCTTCCCCGAGCCGTCTCGTGCGCGCTTCGGACAGCCATAACTTTTCATCCGGGTTGAATCCCGAGGCGAGGGAACTGCCTTTGGAAAGCTCGTCTCGTGCCCGTCGACGTCCCAACCAGGGCGAGCCCAGTTGACGTCGATCTCGACCTCCAAAACCCGTTCCGGATCCTAATTTTTCGAGCTTTTGTTGCTAGCCCGACGATCGCCAGGATCGGAGCTGCCCGGGGCAGAATCTAGCGTGGAGGAGCGGACCCACTGGGGTCGCCGGCTCGGGTCGCCGACGCGATTTAATAATCAAAAAACCGACGCATGTGCGACACCGGAAAGAACAAACCTGATTGACCAAAAAAGGAGGAGGTGCAACACGAGGACTTCCCAGGAGGTCACCCATCCCAGTACTACTCTCGCCCAAGCACGCTTAACTGCGGAGTTTTGATGGGATCCGGTGCATTAGTGCTGGTATGATCGCACCTGTCAAGTGTGGCGCGATCAACTGCTTTATGGCTTCGCCGAGCCGTCTCGTGCGCGCTTTGGACAGCCATAACTTTTCATCCGGGTTGAATCCCGAGGCGAGGGAGCTGCCTTTGGAAAGCTCGTCTCGTGCCCGTCGACGTCCCAACCAGGGCGAGCCCGGTTGACGTCGATTTCGACCTCAAAAACCCGTTCCGGATCCTGATTTTCCGAGCTTTTGTCGCTAGCCCGACGACCGCCAGGATCGGAGCTGCCCGGGGCAGAATCTAGCGTGGAGGAGCGGACCCACTGGGGTCGCCGACGCAATTTAATAATCAAAAAACCGACGCGTGTGCGACACCGGAAAGAACAAACCTGATTGACCAAAAAAGGAGGAGGTGCAACACGAGGACTTCCCAGGAGGTCACCCATCCTAGTACTACTCTCGCCCAAGCACGCTTAACTGTGGAGTTCTGATGGGATCCAGTGCATTAGTCCTGGTATGATCGCACCTGTCAAGTGTGGCGCGATCAACTGCTTTATGGCTTCGCCGAGCCGTCTCGTGCGCGCTTCGGACAGCCATCACTTTTCATCCGGGTTGAATCCCGAGGCGAGGGAGCTGCCTTTGGAAAGCTCGTCTCGTGCCCGTCGACGTCCCAACCAGGGCGAGCCCGGTTGACGTCGATCTCGACCTCCAAAACCCGTTCCGGATCCTAATTTTCCGAGCTTTTGTTGCTAGCCCGACGACCGCCAGGATCGGAGCTGCCCGGGGCAGAATCTAGCGTGGAGGAGCGGACCCACTGGGGTCGCCGGCTCGGGTCGCCGACGCGATTTAATAATCAAAAAACCGACGCATGTGCGACACCGGAAAGAACAAACCTGATTGACCAAAAAAGGAGGAGGTGCAACACGAGGACTTCCCAGGAGGTCACCCATCCCAGTACTACTCTCGCCCAAGCACGCTTAACTGCGGAGTTTTGATGGGATCCGGTGCATTAGTGCTGGTATGATCGCACCTGTCAAGTGTGGCGCGATCAACTGCTTTATGGCTTCGCCGAGCCGTCTCGTGCGCGCTTTGGACAGCCATAACTTTTCATCCGGGTTGAATCCCGAGGCGAGGGAGCTGCCTTTGGAAAGCTCGTCTCGTGCCCGTCGACGTCCCAACCAGGGCGAGCCCGGTTGACGTCGATTTCGACCTCAAAAACCCGTTCCGGATCCTGATTTTCCGAGCTTTTGTTGCTAGCCCGACGACCGCCAGGATCGGAGCTGCCCGGGGCAGAATCTAGCGTGGAGGAGCGGACCCACTGGGGTCGCCGACGCAATTTAATAATCAAAAAACCGACGCGTGTGCGACACCGGAAAGAACAAACCTGATTGACCAAAAAAGGAGGAGGTGCAACACGAGGACTTCCCAGGAGGTCACCCATCCTAGTACTACTCTCGCCCAAGCACGCTTAACTGTGGAGTTCTGATGGGATCCAGTGCATTAGTCCTGGTATGATCGCACCTGTCAAGTGTGGCGCGATCAACTGCTTTATGGCTTCGCCGAGCCGTCTCTTGCGCGCTTCGGACAACCATCACTTTTCATCCGGGTTGAATCCCGAGGCGAGGGAGCTGCCTTTGGAAAGCTCGTCTCATGCCCGTCGACGTCCCAACCAGGGCGAGCCCGGTTGACGTCGATCTCGACCTCCAAAACCTGTTCCGGATCCTGATTTTCCGAGCTTTTGTTGCTAGCCCGACGACCGCCAGGATCGAAGCTGCCCGGGGCAGAATCTAGCGTGGAGGAGCGGACCCACTGGGGTCGCCGGCTCGGGTCGCCGACGCGATTTAATAATCAAAAAACCGACGCATGTGCGACACCGGAAAGAACAAACCTGATTGACCAAAAAAGGAGGAGGTGCAACACGAGGACTTCCCAGGAGGTCACCCATCCCAGTACTACTCTCGCCCAAGCACGCTTAACTGCGGAGTTCTGATGGGATCCGGTGCATTAGTGCTGGTATGATCGCACCTGTCAAGTGTGGCGCGATCAACTGCTTTATGGCTTCGCCGAGCCGTCTCGTGCGCGCTTTGGACAGCCATAACTTTTCATCCGGGTTGAATCCCGAGGCGAGGGAGCTGCCTTTGCAAAGCTCGTCTCGTGCCCGTCGACGTCCCAACCAGGGCGAGCCCGGTTGACGTCGATTTCGACCTCAAAAACCCGTTCCGGATCCTGATTTTCCGAGCTTTTGTCGCTAGCCCGACGACCGCCAGGATCGGAGCTGCCCGGGGTAGAATCTAGCGTGGAGGAGCGGACCCACTGGGGTCGCCGGCTCGGGTCGCCGACGCGATTTAATAATCAAAAAACCGACGCATGTGCGACACCGGAAAGAACAAACCTGATTGACCAAAAAAGGAGGAGATGCAACACGAGGACTTCCCAGGAGGTCACCCATCCCAGTACTATTCTCGCCCAAGCACGCTTAACTGCGGAGTTCTGATGGGATCCGGTGCATTAGTGCTGGTATGATCGCACCTGTCAAGTGTGGCGCGATCAACTGCTTTATGGCTTCGCCGAGCCGTCTCGTGCGCGCTTCGGACAGCCATAACTTTTCATCCGGGTTGAATCGCGAGGTGAGGGAGCTGCCTTTGGAAAGCTCGTCTCGTGCCCGTCGACGTCCCAACCAGGGCGAGCCCGGTTGACGTCGATCTCGACCTCCAAAACCTGTTTCGGATCCTGATTTTCCGAGCTTTTGTTGCTAGCCCGACGACCGCCAGGATCGAAGCTGCCCGGGGCAGAATCTTGCGTGGAGGAGCGGACCCACTAGGGTCGCCAGCTCGGGTCGCCGACGCGATTTAATAATCAAAAAACCGACGCATGTGCGACACCGGAAAGAACAAACCTGATTGACCAAAAAAGGAGGAGGTCCAACACGAGGACTTCCCAGGAGGTCACCCATGCCAGTACTACTCTCGCCCAAGCACGCTTAACTGTGGAGTTCTGATGGGATCCAGTGCATTAGTCCTGGTATGATCGCACCTGTCAAGTGTGGCGCGATCAACTGCTTTATGGCTTCGCCGAGCCGTCTCGTGCGCGCTTCGGACAGCCATAACTTTTCATCCGGGTTGAATCGCGAGGTGAGGGAGCTGCCTTTGGAAACCTCGTCTCGTGCCCGTCGACGTCCCAACCAGGGCGAGCCCGGTTGACGTCGATCTCGACCTCCAAAACCTGTTTCGGATCCTGATTTTCCGAGCTTTTGTTGCTAGCCCGACGACCGCCAGGATCGAAGCTGCCCGGGGCAGAATCTAGCGTGGAGGAGCGGACCCACTAGGGTCGCCAGCTCGGGTCGCCGACGCGATTTAATAATCAAAAAACCGACGCATGTGCGACACCAGAAAGAACAAACCTGATTGACCAAAAAAGGAGGAGGTGCAACACGAGGACTTCCCAGGAGGTCACCCATGCCAGTACTACTCTCGCCCAAGCACGCTTAACAGCGGAGTTCTGATGGGATCCGGTGCATTACTGCTGGTATGATCGCACATGTCAAGTGTGGCGCGATCAACTGCTTTATGGCTTCGCCGAGCCGTCTCGTGCGCGCTTTGGACAGCCATCACTTTTCATCCGGGTTGAATCCCGAGGCGAGGGAGCTACCTTTGGAAAGCTCGTCTCGTGCCCGTCGACGTCCCAACCAGGGCGAGCCCGGTTGACGTCGATTTCGACCTCAAAAACCCGTTCCGGATCCTGATTTTCCGAGCTTTTGTTGCTAGCCCGACGACCGCCAGGATCGGAGCTGCCCGGGGCAGAATCTAGCGTGGAGGAGCGGACCCACTGGGGTCGCCGGCTCGGGTCGCCGACGCGATTTAATAATCAAAAAACCGACGCGTGTGCGACACCGGAAAGAACAAACCTGATTGACCAAAAAATGAGGAGGTGCAACACGAGGACTTCCCAGGAGGTCACCCATCCCAGTACTACTCTCGCCCAAGCACGCTTAACTGCGGAGTTCTGATGGGATCCGGTGCATTAGTGCTGGTATGATCGCACCTGTCAAGTGTGGCACGATCAACTGCTTTATGGCTTCCCCGAGCCGTCTCGTGCGCGCTTCGGACAGCCATAACTTTTCATCCGGGTTGAATCCCGAGGCGAGGGAGCTGCCTTTGGAAAGCTCGTCTCGTGCCCGTCGACGTCCCAACCAGGGCGAGCCCGGTTGACGTCGATCTCGACCTCCAAAACCCGTTCCGGATCCTAATTTTCCGAGCTTTCGTTGCTAGCCCGACGACCGCCAAGATCGAAGCTGCCCGGGGCAGAATCTAGCGTGGAGGAGCGGACCCACTAGGGTCGCCGGCTCGGGTCGCCGACGCGATTTAATAATCAAAAAACCGACGCGTGTGCGACCCCGGAAAGAACAAACCTGATTGACCAAAAAAGGAGGAGGTGCAACACGAGGACTTCCCAGGAGGTCACCCATCCCAGTACTACTCTCGCCCAAGCACGCTTAACTGCGGAGTTCTGATGGGATCCGGTGCATTAGTGCTGGTATGATCGGACCTGTCAAGTGTGGCGCGATCAACTGCTTTATGGCTTCGACGAGCCGTCTCGTGCGCGCTTCGGACAGCCATAACTTTTCATCCGGGTTGAATCCCGAGGCGAGGGAGCTGTCTTTGGAAAGCTCATCTCGTGCCCGTCGACGTCCCAACCAGGGCGAGCCCGGTTGACGTCGATTTCGACCTCAAAAACCCGTTCCGGATCCTGATTTTCCGAGCTTTTGTTGCTAGCCCGACGACCGCCAGGATCGGAGCTGCCCGGGGCAGAATCTAGCGTGGAGGAGCGGACCCACAGGGGTCGCCGGCTCGGGTCGCCGACGCGATTTAATAATCAAAAAACCGACGCGTGTGCGACACCGGAAAGAACAAACCTGATTGACCAAAAAAGGAGGAGGTGCAACACGAGGACTTCCCAGGAGGTCACCCATCCCAGTACTACTCTCGCCCAAGCACGCTTAACTGCGGAGTTCTGATGGGATCCGGTGCATTAGTGCTGGTATGATCGCACCTGTCAAGTGTGGCGCGATCAACTGCTTTATGGCTTCGCCGAGCCGTCTCGTGCGCGCTTCGGACAGCCATAACTTTTCATCCGGGTTGAATCCCGAGGCGAGGGAGCTGTCTTTGGAAAGCTCATCTCGTGCCCGTCGACGTCCCAACCAGGGCGAGCCCGGTTGACGTCGATTTCGACCTCAAAAACCCGTTCCGGATCCTGATTTTCCGAGCTTTTGTTGCTAGCCCGACGACCGCCAGGATCGGAACTGCCCGGGGCAGAATCTAGCGTGGAGGAGCGGACCCACTGGGGTCGCCGGCTCGGGTCGCCGACGCGATTTAATAATCAAAAAACCGACGCGTGTGCGACACCGGAAAGAACAAACCTGATTGACCAAAAAAGGAGGAGGTGCAACACGAGGACTTCCCAGGAGGTCACCCATCCCAGTACTACTTTCGCCCAAGCACCCTTAACTGCGGAGTTCTGATGGGATCCGGTGCATTAGTGCTGGTATGATCGCACCTGTCAAGTGTGGCGCGATCAACTGCTTTATGGCTTCGCCGAGCCGTCTCGTGCGCGCTTCGGACAGCCATAACTTTTCATCCGGGTTGAATCCCGAGGCGAGGGAGCTGCCGTTGGAAAGCTCGTCTTGGCCCATCGACGTGCCAACCAGGGCGATCCCGGTTGACGTCGATTTCATCCTCAAAAACCCGTTCCGGATCCTGATTTTCCGAGCTTTTGTTGCCAGCCCGACGACCGCTAGGATCGGAGCTGCCCGGGGCAGAATCTGGCATGGAGGAGCGGACCCACTGGGGTCGCCGGCTCGGGTCGCCGATCCGATTTAATAATCAAAAAACCGGCGCATGTGCGGCACCGGAAATAACAAACCTGATTGACCAAAAAAGGAGGAGGTGCAACACGAGGACTTCCTAGAAGGTCACCCATCCCAGTGCTACTCTCGCCCAAGCACTCTTAACTGCGGAGTTCTGATGGGATCCGGTGCATTAGTGCTGGTATGATCGCACCTGTCAAGTGTGGCGCGATCAACTGCTTTGTGGCTTCGCCGAGCCGTCTCGTGCGCTCTTCGGCCGGCGATAAATTTTCATCCGGGTTGAATCCCGAGGCGAGGGAGTTGCCGTTGGAAAGCTCGTCTCGAGCCCGTCGACATCATCAAGGGCGAGCCCGGTTGACGTCGATTTCGACCTCAAAAACCCGTTCCGGATCCTGATTTTCCGAGCTTTTGCTGCCAGCCCGACGACCGCCAGGATCGGAGCTGCCCGGGGCAGAATCCGGCAAGGAGGAGCGGACCCACTTCGGTCGCCGGCTCGGGTCGCCGATGCGATTTAATAATCAAAAAACCGGCGCGTGTGCGACACCGGAAAGAACAAACCTGATTGACCAAAAAAGGAGGAGGTGAAACACGAGGACTTCCCAGGAGATCACCCATCCCAGTACTACTCTCGCCAATGCACGCTTAACTGCGGATTTCTGATGGGATCCGGTGCATTAGTCCTGGTATGATCGCACCTGTCAAGTGTGGCGCGATCAACTGCTTTATGGCTTCCCCGAGCCGTCTCGTGCGCGCTACGGACAGCCATAACTTTTCATCCGGGTTGAATCCCGAGGCGAGGGAGCTGCCTTTGGAAAGCTCGTCTCGTGCCCGTCGACGTCCCAACCAGGGCGAGCCCGGTTGACGTCGATTTCGACCTCAAAAACCCGTTCCGGATCCTGATTTTCCGAGCTTTTGTTGCTAGCCCGACGACCGCTAGGATCGGAGCTGCCCGGGGCAGAATCTAGCGTGGAGGAGCGGACCCACTGGGGTCGCCGGCTCGGGTCGCCGACGCGATTTAATAATCAAAAAACCGACGCGTGTGTGACACCGGAAAGAACAAACCTGATTGGCCAAAAAAGGAGGAGGTGCAACACGAGGACTTCCCAGGAGGTCACCCATCCCAGTACTACTCTCGCCCAAGCACGCTTAACTGTGGAGTTCTGATGGGATCCGGTGCATTAGTGCTGGTATGATCGCACCTGTCAAGTGTGGCGCGATCAACTGCTTTATGGCTTCGCCGAGCCGTCTCGTGCGCGCTTTGGACAGCCATAACTTTTCATCCGGGTTGAATCCCGAGGCGAGGGAGCTGCCTTTGGAAAGCTCGTCTCGTGCCCGTCGACGTCCCAACCAGGGCGAGCCCGGTTGACGTCGATTTCGACCTCAAAAACCCGTTCCGGATCCTGATTTTCCGAGCTTTTGTAGCTAGCCCGACGACCGCCAGGATCGGAGCTGCCCGGGGCAGAATCTAGCGTGGAGGAGCGGACCCACTGGGGTCGCCGGCTCGGGTCGCCGACGCGATTTAATAATCAACAAACCGACGCGTGTGCGACACCGGAAAGAACAAACCTGATTGACCAAAAAAGGAGGAGGTGAACCACGAGGACTTCCCAGGAGGTCACCCATCCCAGTACTACTCTCGCCCAAGCACCCTTAACTGCGGAGTTCTGATGGGATCCGGTGCATTAGTGCTGGTATGATCGGACCTGTCAAGTGTGGCGCGATCAACTGCTTTATGGCTTCGCCGAGCCGTCTCGTGCGCGCTTTGGACAGCCATAACTTTTCATCCGGGTTGAATCCCGAGGCGAGGGAGCTGCCTTTGGAAAGCTCGTCTCGTGCCCGTCGACGTCCCAACCAGGGCGAGCCCGGTTGACGTCGATTTCGACCTCAAAAACCCGTTCCGGATCCTGATTTTCCGAGCTTTTGTTGCTAGCCCGACGACCGCTAGGATCGGAGCTGCCCGGGGCAGAATCTAGCGTGGAGGAGCGGACCCACTGGGGTCGCCGGCTCGGGTCGCCGATGCGATTTAATAATCAAAAAACCGGCGCATGTGCGGCACCGGAAATAACAAACCTGATTGACCAAAAAAGGAGGAGGTGCAACACGAGGACTTCCCAGAAGGTCACCCATCCCAGTGCTACACTCGCCCAAGCACGCTTAACTGCGGAGTTCTGATGGGATCCGGTGCATTAGTGCTGGTATGATCGCACCTGTCAAGTGTGGCGCGATCAACTGCTTTGTGGCTTCGCCGAGCCGTCTCGTGCGCTCTTCGGCCGGCGATAAATTTTCATCCGGGTTGAATCCCGAGGCGAGGGAGTTGCCGTTGGAAAGCTCGTCTCGAGCCCGTCGACATCATCAAGGGCGAGCCCGGTTGACGTCGATTTCGACCTCAAAAACCCGTTCCGGATCCTGATTTTCCGAGCTTTTGCTGCCAGCCCGACGACCGCCAGGATCGGAGCTGCCCGGGGCAGAATCCGGCAAGGAGCAGCGGACCCACTTCGGTCGCCGGCTCGGGTCGCCGATGCGATTTAATAATCAAAAAACCGGCGTGTGTGCGACACTGGAAAGAACAAACCTGATTGACCAAAAAAGGAGGAGGTGCAACACGAGGACTTCCCAGGAGATCACCCATCCCAGTACTACTCTCGCCCAAGCACGCTTAACTGAGGATTTTTGATGGGATCCGGTGCATTAGTGTTGGTATGATCGCACCTGTCAAGTGTGGCGCGATCAACTGCTTTGTGACTTCGCCGAGCCGTCTCGTGCGCTCTTTGGACGGCTATAACTTTTCATCCGGGTTGAATCCTGAGGCGAGGGAGCTGCCGGTTGAAAGCTCGTCTAGAGCCCGTCGACGTCCCAATCGGGACGAGCCCGGTTGACATCCATTTCGACATCAAAAACCCGTTCCGGATCTTGATTTTCCGAGCTTTTGCAGCCAGCCCGACGACCGCTTGGATCGGAGCTGCCCGGGGCAGAATCCTGCGTGGAGGAGCGGACCCACTGGGGTCGCCGACGAGATTTAATAATCAAAAAACCGGCGCGTGTGCGACCCCGGAAAGAACAAACCTGATTGACCAAAAAAGGAGGAGGTGCAACACGAGGACTTCCCAGGAGGTCACCCATCCCAGTACTACTCTCGCCCAAGCACGCTTACCTGCGGAATTCTGATGGGATCCGGTGCATAAGTGCTGGTATGATCGCACCTGTCAAGTGTGGCGCGATCAACTGCTTTGTGGCTTCGCCGAGCCGTCTCGTGCGCTCTTCGGCCGGCGATAAATTTTCATCCGGGTTGAATCCCGAGGCGAGGGAGTTGCCGTTGGAAAGCTCGTCTCGAGCCCGTCGACATCATCCAGGGCGAGCCCGGTTGACGTCGATTTCGACCTCAAAAACCCGTTCCGGATCCTGATTTTCCGAGCTTTTGCTGCCAGCCCGACGACCGCCAGGATCGGAGCTGCCCGGGGCAGAATCCGGCAAGGAGGAGCGGACCCACTTCGGTCGCCGGCTCGGGTCGCCGACGCAATTTAATAATCAAAAAACCGGCGCGTGTGCGACACCGGAAAGAACAAACCTGATTGACCAAAAAAGGAGGAGGTGCAACACGAGGACTTCCCAGGAGGTCACCCATCCCAGTACTACTCTCGCCCAAGCACGCTTAACTGCGGATTTCTGATGGGATCCGGTGCAGTAGTGCTGGTATGATCGCACCTGTCAAGTGTGGCGCGATCAACTGCTTTGTGACTTCGCCGAGCCGTCTCGTGCGCGCTTCGGACGGCTATAACTTTTCATCCGGGTTGAATCCAGAGGCGAGGGAGCTGCCGGTTGAAAGCTCGCCTAGAGCCCGTCGACGTCCCAATCGGGACGAGCCAGTTGACGTCCATTTCGAGCTCAAAAACCCGTTCCGGATCCTGATTTTCCGAGCTTTTGCAGCCAGCCCAACGACCGCTAGGATCGGAGCTGCCCGGGGCAGAATCCTGCGTGGAGGAGCGGACCCACTGGGGTCGCCGACGCGATTTAATAATCAAAAAACCGGCGCGTGTGCGACACCGGAAAGAACAAACCTGATTGACCAAAAAAGGAGGAGGTGCAACACGAGGACTTCCTAGGAGGCCACCCATCCCAGTACTACTCTCGCCCAAGCACGCTTAACTGTGGAGTTCTGATGGGATCTGGTGCATTAGTGCTGGTATGATCGCACCTGTCAAGTGTGGCGCGATCAACTGCTTTATGGCTTCGCCGAGCCGTCTCGTGCGCGCTTCGGACGGCCATAACTTTTCATCCGGGTTGAATCCCGAGGCGAGGAAGCTGCTGTTGGAAAGCTCGTCTCGAGCCTGTGGACGTCCCAACCGGTGTGAGCCCGGTTGACGTCGATTTCGACCTCAAAAACCCATTTCGGATCCTGATTTTCCGAGCTTTTGCTGCCAGCCCGACGACCGCCAGGATCGGAGCTGCCCGGGGCAGAATCCGGCGTGGAGGAGCAGACCCACTGGGGTCGCCGGCTCGGGTCGCCGACGCGATTTAATAATAAAAAAACCGGCGCGTGTGCGACACTGGAAAGAACAAACCTGATTGACCAAAAAAGGAGGAGGTGCAACACGACGACTTCCCAGGAGGTCACCTATCCCAGTACTACTCTCGCCCAAGCACACTTAACTGCGGAGTTCTGATGGGATCCGGTGCATTAGTCCTGGTATGATCGCACCTGTCAACTGTGGCGCGATCAACTGCTTTATGGCTTCGCCGAGCCGTCTCGTGCGCGCTTCGGACGACCATAACTTTTCATCCGGGTTGAATCCCGAGGCGAGGGAGCTATCGTTGGAAAGCTCATCTCGAGCCCGTCGACGTCCCAACCTGTGCGAGCCCGGTTGACGTCGATTTCGACCTCAAAAACCCGTTCCGGATCCTGATTTTCCGAGCTTTTGCTGCCAGCCCGACGACCGCCAGGATCGGAGCTGCCCGGGGCAGAATCTGGCATGGAGGAGCGGACCCACTGGGGTCGCCGGCTCGGGTCGCCGATCCGATTTAATAATCAAAAAACCGGCGCATGTGCGGCACCGGAAATAACAAACCTGATTGACCAAAAAAGGAGGAGGTGCAACACGAGGACTTCCCAGAAGGTCACCCATCCCAGTGCTACTCTCGCCCAAGCACGCTTAACTGCGGAGTTCTGATGGGATCCGGTGCATTAGTGCTGGTATGATCGCACCTGTCAAGTGTGGCGCGATCAACTGCTTTGTGGCTTCGCCGAGCCGTCTCATGAGCTCTTCGGCCGGCGATAAATTTTCATCCGGGTTGAATCCCGAGGCGAGGGAGTTGCCGTTGGAAAGCTCGTCTCGAGCCCGTCGACATCATCAAGGGCGAGCCCGGTTGACGTCGATTTCGACCTCAAAAACCCGTTCCGAATCCTGATTTTCCGAGCTTTTGCTGCCAGCCCGACGACCGCCAGGATCGGAGCTGCCTGGGGCAGAATCCGGCAAGGAGGAGCGGACCCACTTCGGTCGCCGGCTCGGGTCGCCGACGCGGTTTAATAATCAAAAAACCGGCGCGTGTGCAACACCGGAAAGAACAAACCTGATTGACCAAAAAAGGAGGAGGTGCAACACGAGGACTTCACAGGAGATCACCCATCCCAGTACTACTCTCGCCCAAGCACGCTTAACTTCGATTTCTGATGGGATCCGGTGCATTAGTGCTGGTATGATCGCACCTGTCAAGTGTGGCGCGATCAACTGCTTTGTGACTTCGCCGAGCCGTCTCGTGCGCGCTTTGGACGGCTATAACTTTTCATCCGGGTTGAATCCTGAGGCGAGGGAGCTGCCGGTTGAAAGCTCGTCTAGAGCCCGTCGACGTCCCAATCGGGACGAGCCCGGTTGACATCCATTTCGACCTCAAAAACCCGTTCCGGATCTTGATTTTCCGAGCTTTTGCAGCCAGCCCAACGACCGCTAGGATCGGAGCTGCCCGGGGCAGAATCCTGCGTGGAGGAGCGGACCCACTGGGGTCGCCGACGAGATTTAATAATCAAAAAACCGGCGCGTGTGCGACACCGGAAAGAACAAACCTGATTCACCAAAAAAGGAGGAGGTGCAACACGAGGACTTCCCAGGAGGTCACCCATCCCAGTACTACTCTCGCCCAAGCACGCTTAACTGTGGAGTTCTGATAGGATCCGGTGCATAAGTGCTGGTATGATCGCACCTGTCAAGTGTGGCGCGATCAACTGCTTTGTGGCTTCGCCGAGCCGTCTCGTGCGCTCTTCGGCCGGCGATAAATTTTCATCCGGGTTGAATCCTAAGGCGAGGGAGTTGCCGTTGGAAAGCTCGTCTCGAGCCCGTCGACATCATCCAGGGCGAGCCCGGTTGACGTCGATTTCGACCTCAAAAACCCGTTCCGGATCCTGATTTTCCGAGCTTTTGCTGCCAGCCCGACGACCGCCAGGATCGGAGCTGCCCGGGGCAGAATCCGGCAAGGAGGAGCGGACCCACTTCGGTCGCCGGCTCGGGTCGCCGACGCGATTTAATAATCAAAAAACCGGCGCGTGTGCGACACCGGAAAGAACAAACCTGATTGACCAAAAAAGGAGGAGGTGCAACACGAGGACTTCCGAGGAGGTCACCCATCCCAGTACTACTCTCGCCCAAGCACGCGTAACTGCGGATTTCTGATGGGATCCGGTGCAGTAGTGCTGGTATGATCGCACTTGTCAAGTGTGGCGCGATCAACTGCTTTGTGACTTCGCCGAGTCGTCTCGTGCGCGCTTCGGACGGCTATAACTTTTCATCCGGGTTGAATCCAGAGGCGAGGGAGCTGCCGGTTGAAAGCTCGTCTAGACCCCGTCGACGTCCCAATCGGGACGAGCCCGGTTGACGTCCATTTCGACCTCAAAAACCCGTTCCGGATCCTGATTTTCCGAGCTTTTGCAGCCAGCCCGACGACCGCTAGGATCGGAGCTGCCCGGGGCAGAATCCTGCGTGGAGGAGCGGACCCACTGGGGTCGCCGACGCGATTTAATAATCACAAAACCGGCGCGTGTTCGACACCGGAAAGAACAAACCTGATTGACCAAAAAAGGAGGAGGTGCAACAGGAGGACTTCCTAGGAGGCCACCCATCCCAGCACTACTCTCGCCCAAGCACGCTTAACTGTGGAGTTCTGATGGGATCTGGTGCATTAGTGCTGGTATGATCGCACCTGTCAAGTGTGGCGCGATCAACTGCTTTATGGCTTCGCCGAGCCGTCTCGTGCGCGCTTTGGAAGGCCATAACTTTTCATCCGGGTTGAATCCCGAGGCGAGGGAGCTACTGTTGGAAAGCTCGTCTCGAGCCTGTGGACGTCCCAACCGGTGTGAGCCCGGTTGACGTCGATTTCGACCTCAAAAACCCATTTCGGATCCTGATTTTCTGAGCTTTTGCTGCCAGCCCGACGACCGCCAGGATCGGAGCTGCCCGGGGCAGAATCCGGCGTGGAGGAGCGGACCCACTAGGGTCGCCGGCTCGGGTCGCCGACGCGATTTAATAATAAAAAAACCGGCGCGTGTGCGACACTGGAAAGAACAAACCTGATTGACCAAAAAAGGAGGAGGTGCAACACGAGGACTTCCCAGGAGGTCACCCATCCCAGTACTACTCTCGCCCAAGCACACTTAACTGCGGAGTTCTGATGGGATCCGGTGCATTAGTCCTGGTATGATCGCACCTGTCAAGTGTGGCGCGATCAACTGCTTTATGGCTTCACCGAGCCGTCTCGTGCGCGCTTCGGACGACCATAACTTTTCATCCGGGTTGAATCCCGAGGCGAAGGAGCCATCGTTGGAAAGCTCTTCTCCAGCCCGTCGACGTCCCAACCTGTGCGAGCCCGGTTGACGTCGATTTCGACCTCAAAAACCCGTTCCGGATCCTGATTTTCCGAGCTTTTGCTGCCAGCCCGACGACCGCCAGGATCGGAGCTGTCCGGGGCAGAATCCGGCGTGGAGGAGCGGACCCACTGGGGTCGCCGGCTCGGGTCACCGACGCGATTTAGTAATAAAAAAATCGGGGCGTGTGCGACACCGGAAAGAACAAACCTGATTGACCAAAAAAGGAGGAGGTGCAACACGAGGACTTCCCAGGAGGTCACCCATCCCAGTACTACTCTCGCCCAAGCACACTTAACTGCGGAGTTGTGATGGGATCCGGTGCATTAGTGCTGGTATGATCGCACCTGTCAAGTGTGGCCGATCAACTGCTTTATGGCTTCGCCGAGCCGTCTCGTGCGCGCTTCGGACGGCCATAACTTTTCATCCGGGTTGAATCCCGAGGCGAGGGAGCTGCCTTTGGAAAGCTCGTCTCGAGCCCGTCGACGTCCCAACCAGGGCGAGCCCGGATGACGTCGATTTCGACCTCAAAAACCCGTTCCGGATCCTGATTTTCCAAGCTTTTGCTGCCAGCCCGACGACCGCAAGGATCGGATCTTCCCGGGGCAGAATCAGGCGTGGTGGAGCGGACCCATTGGGGTCGCCAGCTCGGGTCGCCGACGCGATTTAATAATCAAAAAACCGGCGCGTGTGCGACACCGGAAAGAACAAACCTGATTGACCAAAAATGTAGGACGTGCAACACGAGGACTTCCCAGGAGGTCACCCATACCAGTACTACTCTCGCCCCAGCACGCTTAACTGCGGAGTTCTGATGGGATCCGGTGCATTAGTGCTGGTATGATCGCACCTGTCAAGTGTGGCGCGATCAACTGCTTTATGGCTTCGCCGAGCCGTCTCGTGCACGCTTCGGACGGCCATAACATTTCATCCGGGTTGAATCCCGAGGCGAGGGAATTGTCGTTGGAAAGCTCGTCTCGAGCCCGTCGACGTCCCAACCTGGGCGAGCCCGGTTGACGTCAATTTCGACCTCAAAAATCCGTTTCGGATCCTGATTTTCCGAGCTTTTGCTGCCAGCCCGACGACCGCCAGGATCGGAGCTGCCCGGGGCAAAATCCGGCGTGGAGGAGCGGACCCACTGGGATCGCCGGCTCGGGTCGCCGACGCGATTTAATAATCAAAAACCCGGCGCGTGTGCGACACCGGAAAGAACAAACCTGATTGACCAAAAAAGGAGGAGATGCAACACGAGGACTTCCCAGGAGGTCACCCATCCTAGTACTACTCTCGTCCAAGCACGCTTAACTGCAGAGTTCTGATGGGATCCGATGCATTAGTGCTGGTATGATCGCACCTGTCAAGTGTGGCGCGATCAACTGCTTTATGGCTTCGCCGAGCCGTCTCGTGCGCGCTTCGGACGACCATAACTTTTCATCCGGGTTGAATCCCGAGGCGAGGGAGCTGTCGTTGGAAAGCTCGTCTCGAGCCCGTCGACGTCCCAACCTGGGCGAGCCCGGTTGACGTCGATTTCGACCTCAAAAACCCGTTCCGGATCCGGATTTTCCGAGCTTTTGCTGCCTGCCCGACGACCGCCAGGATCGAAGGTGCCCGGGGCAGAATCCGGCGTGGAGGAGCGGACCCACAGGGGTCGCCGGCTCGGGTCACCGACGCGATTTAAGAATCAAAAAATCGGCGCGTGTGCGACACCGGAAATATATTTTCCATTGCTCTGAAATATATTTTTTGTTTCTCTTTGTTGGTTGAAAATAAATTTGTTGTACGTTTATCACTTGTATGTGTTTGTTATGTTGTTCGTGGATGGTGGTTGTTTGTATAAAAGTGATGGTTATTTGTATGTGTATGTTATGTTCTTGTCTATGTTGCATATATTGTTTGTAATTTGTATCGTGTGATACATGTGTATGTTTTGTTTAGATATGTTCACTTAGGAGTGATGTTTTGTGTGTCTATGTGGTTTAAGTGTGTGCATGTATGTAATTTGAGTATGTGTGTTTGTTGTGTTAGTCTCGATGTGTGTATTGAACTTGCTTGTGTGTCTCTATGTGTATATTTAACTTGTTTGTGTGTTTGTTCTGTGAGCTCATGGTTGTTGTGTGCTAGTGTGGTAGTATTGTTGTGTTTATATTATTTTTTTTGTTTACGAGTTAGGGTTATGTGTGTGTATGTTTGTTGTGTGTTTTTATTTTAGGACTAAGTGTGTAGGCATTTGTTGCTTATGTTGAAATTTTTTTGTGTTGGGTTACTTTTTTGCGTACCCTGTGTATATGTTATTTCAATGTGTGCATGTGTTCAGTATATTGTTAATGATTATGTATATTTGTTACTGCTTGAATTTGTTTTTTATGACTAAGTGTGTGTTGTGTGTTGGTAGTTCTTTTGCATATTGGTTTTGTGTTGTATGTGTGATTTATGTTTCCGTGTATTTGGTTATGCTCATTTTGTGTGAGTATGTTTGGATTTTTCTTATGCATATATGTTTTTTGTATGGATTGCTGTTGTTTCATATTTTCAGGAGTGTGTTCTTTGTCGATGTATTTGTGTACAGACTTGTTGTTGTGTGTATTTTATGTTTATGTGTTTCTTGTTTTTTCAAATAGATGTGTATTTGTTAATTATGTGTTTGTTTTGTGTGTTATTTAAAAGTGTTTGTATATGTATTTTTATTGTGTGGTCTATTTCTTTATATCATTTTTTATGATTATGGGTATACCCGTTAGGTGTTTGTGTGTTTCTTTGTTGTTTTTTGTTTGTTTTCCCATGTTCTTCGTGTGCATGTGTTGTATGTGGTGTGTTCTTTGTATATATATTGTACACGAGCGTATGCATGTTGAATGTGAGTTTTTGTTGTATGTGTATGTATGACTTTTGATTGTATTATTATCTATTGTTTATAAGTGAATTTTTTTAGGTGTTTGTTGGTTGAAAATAATTTTTTAGTACGCTTACGTTATTTCAATGTTTGTGCATGTGTATTGCTTGTGCATGTGTTTATTTGTCTTCTTTCTACGGTGTGTTTGAATGTCTATATTTGTTGTTTGTGTGTGTATTTGTTAATTGTGTGCTTGTTATGTGTGTTGCAAAAAGATTTTGTGTATTCTTTCATTGTCTAAGGTCCACTTCTTTATGTTGTTGTTTATGATTGTGTGTGTTTGTGTTGGGTGTTTGTGTGTTTCTTCATTGTTTGCATTTGTTTGCTTGTGTTCTGTCAATATGTGCAATACTTTATGCTCTTTGTTTGTATTTTATATACAAGTGTATGCTTGTTGAATGCGTGTATATAATCTTTGTACGTGTGTTGTATTTGGATTTTGTTTTGTGTTGTGTATGCTTCAATTGTGTGACTGGTTTTTGTATATTAGCGTTTGTTGTATGTGTGGGTATGATTTTTGTTTGTGTTCTTGTCCATTGTTTGTAAGTATCTAGGACCGAGATTAGTATTGGGACATGGTTTAGTAGTAGGACTAGGACTAGGACTAGGATCAGTAGTAAGATCAGGATAAAGATAAGTACTAAGACCATGTCCAGTACTAGGACTAGGACCAAGACTTGTAATAGCATCAAGACCAAGATGAGTAGTGGGACTAGGATCTAGATCAGTAACTGGTCTAGGTCTAAGAGTAGAAGGAGGACCAGGATCGGTACTAGAACCAGGGCTAGGACCAATATTAAGTCTAGTTCCCAGGTTAGTACTAGGACATAGACTAGGATCAGTACTATGACAAGGACCAGTACTAGGACCATAACCAGGATCACTTTTGGGATTAGGGCCTGTAGTAGCATTAGGACGAGCATGAGTACTAAGACCAAGTCGAGTAGTAGGACCAGGACCAGGACCAATAGTAGCACCACAAATAAGATCAGTACTGGCGTCAGGATAAGTACTGGGATTAGTACTAGTAGTACTGATCCTGGTCCTGGTGCTACTATTGGTTCTGGTCCTAGTCCTACTACTAGTCCTGGTGGTAGCACTGATCCTACTCCTGCTGCTACAACTAATCTTGGTCCAAGTACCAATCCTTGTTCTGGTGCTACTACTAGTCTTGGTCCTAGTACTTATCTTGGTCCTGGTCCAACTATTGGACCTAGTTCCAGTACTGACTGTGGCCTTGGTCCTGCTACTAGACCTCTTGCAATTACTAATCCTGATCTTAGTCCTACTATTGGATCTAGAGCAATTACTGATCTTGGTGTTAGTCCAACTATTTGTCCCTGTTCTAGTGCTTAACCTGGTTAAGGACCTACCATTGGATCTGGTCCCAAAACTAATCCTAGTCCTCGTCCTAATACTGGTCTTGGTCCTAGTATTGATCTTGACCATGGTGCTATTGCTGGTCCTGGTCCTGGTCTTGATTCCACTATTGGACTTAGACCAATTAGCGATCTTGGTCATGGTTCTATTATTGTTCCTGGTTGATATATATATATCTTGGCCCAGGTCCCTGTACTAATCCTGCTTCTTGTCCTACTACTAGTCCTTTTCCTAAACCGGACCCTTGTCTTCGTCCTACTTCTTGACTCGGTCCTAATACCGATCTTGGTCATTGTCCTACTACTAGTCTTGGTCCTAGTCCTACTATTGGACCTAGTCCCTGTACTAATTCTGGTTTTGGTCCTACTATGGATCATGGACCTGTACCCATTATTAATCTCAATGCCAGGAGTGATCCTGGTCTTGGTCCTGCTACTGGTAATAATTATCCTTGCCCTTGTCTTAGTACTAATCCTCATCCTAGTCTTGGACTTGCTATTGGACCTTATTCCAGTATTGATCCTACTCCTCGTCCTATTACTGGTCCTTGTCCCCGTATTAATCATGGTTATGGTCTTGGTGCTACTATTAGTCCTGGTCCTAACCCTACTACTAGTCTTAGTGGTAGTATTAATCCTACTCCTAGTGCTACTGCTAATCTTGGTCCAAGTACTGATCCTGGTTCTGGTGCTACTACTAGTCCTAGTCCTAGTCCTAGTACTTATCCTGGTTTTGGTCCAATTACTCGACCTAGTCCCAATACTAACTGTGGTCTTGGTCCTACTTCTGGACCTCTTGCAATTACTGATCCTTGTCATAGTCCTACTATTGGATTTGGTTCTAGTACTTAACCTGGTTCAGGTCCTACCATTAGATCTAGTCCCAAAACTAATCCTAGTCCTCTTCCCTATTACTGCCTTGGTCCTAGTATTGATGCTAGTCCTGGTCTTGTTTGTGTATTTGTTGATTGTGTGCTTGTTATATGTGTTGTTTAAGAGTATGTGTATGCATTTGTTGTCTGAGCTCCAATTCTTTATGTTGTTTTTTTATGACTAACTGTATATGTGTTGGGTGTTTTTGTGTTTTTTTTTTGTGCTTGTTTGTCTCTTTTCTTTGTGCGTGTATTTTGTATGCTCTTTGTTTGTATGTTATGTACAAGTATATGCCTCTTAAATGCGTATATATAATTATTGTAGTGTTTTGTGTTTGTACATTTGCGTTGTGTTTGCTTTAATTATATGTGCTTGTTGTATATGAGTGTTTGTTCTGTGTGTACTTTTTTGTTTGTGTTCCTGTCCATGTTTTTAAGTATATGTTTTGTTTCTATTTGTTGTATGAGAATAAATTTGTTGTATGTTTATCACTTGTATGTGTTTGTTGTCTTCTTTGTGTGTGTAGGGTTGGTTATTTGTATGTTTTTGTGATGTGCTTGTGAGTGTGTATCTTGTATATATTGTTTGTAGTTTGTATCGTGTGATATGTGTGTATGTTTTGTTTAGATATGTTTGTTTCGGAGTGATGGTTTTGTGTGTTTATGTTTTATTTGTGTGTGTGCATGTATGTTATTTGAGTATATGTGTTTGTTATGTTAGTCTCTGTGTGTGTATTTAACTTGTTTGTGTGTGTCTTTATGTGTGTATTTAACTTGTTTGTGTGTTTATTCTGTGTGCTCATGGTTGTTGTGTGCTAGTGTGTTAGTAGTGTTGTGTTTGTATTATTTTGTTGATTTATGGTTTAGGGTTAAGTGTATGTTTGTTGTGCGTTTTTATTTTATGACTAAGTATGTATGCATCTATTGCTTATGTTGTAAATTTATATTTTTGTTTATGTTGTGTGTGTTACTTGTTTGTGTACTTTTTGTGTACGTTATTTGAATGTGTGCATATGTGGAGTATGTTGTTAGTGATTATGTATATTTGTTACTGTTTGTGTTTGCTTTTTATGACTAAGTATGTATGTTGTGCGTGGGTAGTTTTTTTGTGTAATGGTTGTGTGTTGTGTGTGTGATTTATGTTTGGGTGTATTTGGTTGCGTTCATTATGTATGAGTATGTTTGGATTTTGCTTATGCAAATATGTTTTTTTATATGCATTGTTGTTTGTTATTTTCAGGAGTATGTTCTTTATCGATGTATTTGTGTATAGGCTTATTGTTATGTGTATTTTATGTTTGTGTGTTTTTTGTGTGTGTTATTTAAAAGTATGTGTGTGTTTGTGTGTGTATGTGGTGTGTTCTTTGTATATATATATATACACCGTATACAAGCTTATGCTTGTTGAATGTGGGTTTTTGTTGTATGTGTGTGTATGACTTTTGTTTGTGTTATTATCTATTGTTTGTAATTGTACTTTTTTTAGGTGTTTGTTGGTTGCAAATAAATTTGTTGTATGTTTATGTTATTTGAATGTTTGTGCATGTGTATTTCTTGTGCATATTTTTGTTGGTGTTTTTTGTATGGTGTGTTTGAATGCCTATATGTGTTTTTTATTTGTGTGTTTTTTCATTGGTTGCGTTTGTTTGCTTGTGTTCTTTCTATATATGGGTATTTTGTATGCTCTTTGTTTGTATGTTATATACAAGTATATGCTTGTTGAATGCGTGTATATAATCATTATACATGTATTGTGTTTTTAAAGTTATGTTTGGATTTTTCTTTTGTGTTGGGTATGTTCAATTATGAGTGCTTGTTGTATATTAGCATTTGTTGTATATGTGGTTATCATTTTTGTTTGTATTCTTGTTCACTGTTTGTAAGTTTCTCCAATGATGGTAACATCAGAGAAGGTAGCAGTCATGCTACCGACCATTTTGTCATAGAAAGGATCTTGGAGTGTATCAATGAATATGCTGACCAGCTCCTTTTCGGATAATAGGGGTTGCACTTGAGCTGCTAGCTCCCACCATCGTTGGGCATATTCTTTGAAGGTCTCATCCCCTTTCTTGGCCATATTTTGAAGCTGAATTCTGTCAAGAGCCATCTCCAGGTTGTACTTGTATTGTTTCACAAATGCATCAGCCAGATCCCTCCATGAATAGATATGTGTTCGTTCTAATTGAGTATACCAATTTGTAGCTGCCCCAATTAAGCTGTCTTGAAAGAAGTGGAAGAGCAACTTATCATCATGAACACAAGCGGCCATCCTCCTGCAGTACATGATCAACTGGTTCTTCGGGTAGTTAGTTCCTTGGTATTTTTCAAATTCAGGAACCTTGAATTTCGGAGGAATGACCATATTTGGGACCAGGCACAAATCAGATGTGTCTCTGAGATCATATGCATTTCCTTTTATTGCCCGGATCCTTTCCTCTAAGGTTTTCCACCTTTCAGTACTTTCGTTAAAAGGATGTCTTTGATGTTCTCCTGCCATGTTGAGGATGAGACTATGATATGTGTATAGGATGAGGTCCTTGGGTGAACATAGGATTTGTCCCCCTGGCAATTGTTTGGTAAGCTTGTGAGGTAGTGTTTGGAATGGTATAAGGAATTTCTATGGTGTTTGAACGCAGGTTTTGTGTTTGGGCTTGTGTCTCTCTTATGAAGGAGGATGCATGATCACGAGGGAACCCATAGTGAACCTGTTCAGTTTGTGGAGGCATGGTCGATGGTAAAGGTTTTTGTGGACTATAGCCAGAAGGATATGATGGGTCAATTGGTTCTTCTGGAAGGGATTCCCTCACGTCCTTTTGTTTTGACAGTTGGATGGTCTCTATTAGCATGGTCATCTGTTCCTTCAGAGTTTTGACCTCATTTTTCAATTCCTCATTTTGTCTTTCCAGCTCATCCATGATTCCTGACTGTGAACGAGTCCTATAAGGATGTCTAGGGAGCTGTCTTTCTCCAATTTTTCTATTTAAAATTAAAAATTAATTTTTGAGAAACAACGTGAAAAAAAATCATGAGTGAAAAAAGTGTTTATGTCGTAATGAGTATAAAAAAGGTATGAGATGGTTTTCAAAATAAATTTATTTAATGAATGAATGTAACGATGAAATGCATAAATAATTAAAGATTTGAACATTTTGAAAATAATTGAGTGTTCCTTTATTTATTTGATTTTTAGCAATTTTTTTTTTAATTTTTGGTACGTTTTAGTTTTGCTAGAAAAACCTTTGGTTTTGCTGAAATTTTCCTAGGTTTTCTTTCAATCACAAAAATATTTAGATTTTCTTTCAAATTTTCTCTTTTTTTTAATCTTTTTATATTTTCAATATTTTCAAAATTAGTTTTCTGATTTTTCCTAGAAATGTTTATCTTTCTCCTTCTATTCTTTTTTTTTCTTGATTTTTCCCTTCTAATATATTTTTTGTTCTTCTTCCCTTTTTCCCTCTCAATTTTCTTTGTCTCCCCAACTTTTGAATTTCATTTCTTCTCCACCACTTCGGGTGATTCTGTTCAAATAAGTGCTGATGAGCAGTATGTGAACCGTGTATCATGAAAGGGGTGTGTGCCCTCCTTGCCCCCTATGTGGGTAACCTGTCCTAAGGGTTTATGACTTTTAATGCATGAACCTCCTGAAGGTGGTCAGTAATCCTGAGGTGTAAGAGGTTATTAGAGCCAAGTTCCAATTCATAATGCTTGCTACAACAGCGGAAAAAGCTACTAGTTGCAGGGCACATGAATAGGACGCACTCTAACCGAGGTTTTCGTGATAGTCAAATAGGACGTGCGTCCAAAGTGACACCACTAGACCCCTCTATCCTAGTCTTCAGTCAGACCTGGGTATAGGGCCCCACTCATGAGATGAATGCATATATGTAATGTGTGGAGGGTACACAAATAATTGGGATACCTGCAATTGGGGAAATCGTAACAAGTATATATAACAAATTTAAGATTCTTCTATCCTAAGGTTGTGCAATGAATAAACAAAGAAATAAATAGAAAAGGGATCTACAATACACACTCAATTGTAAATGGGCTTAACTCTCTAAAGTCGCCAGTGGAGTCGCCATCTGTCGAAATCGTAATTACAACGAAACGACGAACTTGCCAAAAAATTTTAAAAAAATTAATTTGATTTGTGAGGCCGCCACCAAATTTTTATTTAATGGAAAACATTTGGAAAAACCAGAACTTGAGTAAGAAACTCTAGGTTCGGGAGTCAGTTACGAGTAGGGAAGGTGTTAGGCACCCTACTCGCCCGTTCCGAAGAACGGTACCCTTAAATTGAGTGTGCGATTTTGATGTTTTTTGAAAAACTTGTTTGATCCCTTTAAGTAAAATAAAAATAAATAGGTTTATATGAAAATAGCTTGGCAAGACTTGATCCTGCTCCTACGTATTCCCTAGTGCAATGGGAAATTCAAGGCTATGTAGTTCTGGTTTTTTGAAGACTTGATCTTCGGAAAAAGAGATTAAAAGATGATTTCAAAAACAATTTAGATATTTTTGAATAATTCTTAGTCCATATATGCACAGGGTCCGAGAAAACTACGGTTGTACTACGACCCATATGAATCTCTAAACATCGAACAACAGAAAAAGCTACTAGTTCGTCTTTAGAGCTCATTGTGTGAGACTCTAGAATTATTAAAAAGGGGATCTACTCCGTAAAATAACAAAATAAATGGGGATTGGGCTTGACCCAAAATTAAAAAAAACTTGATTTCAAATTAATTAAAAAAATTGAAAAATGGGATAGACCCATATTAAGACTTAATTTCAAAAATAAAAGAATGAAATTAGGCTTGGATAAAAATTAAAGTAAAATTAGGTTTGACCCAAATTAAAAAGGAACTTGATTTCAAATTTAAATTGGGTTTGAACCAAATTAAAGAGTGACTTGATCTTAAAAAGAAATTGAGATTGGGTTTGACCCAAATTAAAATAGATCCGGTTTCAAGTAGAAAATCGAGAATTGGATTTGATGAAAAAGGGGTTGGGCTTAACCCAAATTATTACTTTAACCACTTATTCTTATCATGGATGTAGGTCCAGTTAGAATCGGCAGGGCCCAATTAAGTAAGCAACCAGTAAATTCCAATTAGTATTGGAATGGTTCGATTATTTTAATTTTAACTTCGCCCAATATGGTGGCCCATTTGAGTGTGGAATGGCAACAAGCGATTCTTGGGATAGTCCAAGAATGGCAATGGTTTGGGTTCGTTCTGATTCAAGGCGGCCCAATTTAGAATGGCTTGGCCTGTGGCTCACTTTGTAGTTGGCTTGGTTGGCTGCCATGTATCTTGAATCTGCAGGGTCTAAGTTTGAGGAGCTGCCATGGCCCAATTAGCTCAGTCCTTTTGATTGTTGCCTAGGGCCCATAAACTGGTACTCGGGAGCGCTTTGCCTTAAAACAAATAGCCCTGGGTGGGACTCGAAGCAGATGCCTCTCACATGAGTTATAGATGCACCAAGTATTTGTCGTGTACGATCGACTCAGTCTTGCTGAAATGCATTAGCCAAATCCCTCCATCAACGGATATGTGTCCGTTCTAATTGAGTATACCAATCTGTAGCTGCCCCAATTAAGCTGTCTTGAAAGAAGTGGAAGAGCAACTTATCATCGTGAACACACGTGACCGTCCTCCTGCAGTACATGATCAAGCGGTTCTTCAGGCAGCTAGTTCCTTGGTATTTTTCAAATTCAGGAACCTTGAATTTCGGAGGAATGACCATATTTGGGAAAAGGCACAAATCATATGCGTCTCTGAGATCATATGCATTTCCTTCTATTGCCAGGATCCTTTCCTCTAAGGTTTTCCACCTTTCAGTACCTTCGTTAAAAGGATGTCTTTGATGTTCTCCTGCCATGTTGAGGATGAGACTATGATATGTGTGTATAGGATGAGGTCCTTGGGTGAACATAGGATTTGTCCCCCTGGCAATTGTTTGGTAAGCTTATGAGGTAGTGTTTGGAATGGTATAAGGAATTTCTATGGTGTTTGAAGGTAGGTTTTGTGTTTGGGCTTGTGTCTATCTTATGAAGGAGGATGCATGATCACGAGGGAACCCATAGTGAACCTGTTCAGTTTGTGGAGGCATGGTCGAACCAGATGCCTCTCACATGGTTATAGATGCACCAAGTATTTTGTCGTGTACGATCGACTCAGTCTTGCTGAAAATTCATGTAAAGGAACATAAGTCTTCCTAAGACTCTTCAGCTATTGAATTTTGTAGGTGAAGCTCAAATCACAGGATTCTTTCACACTGCCTATTATTCAATTCAGTCTGGTTGTAAGAACACATATGATGTATTTAAACAAACTGCATGAGCTAAATATTTCAATTCCAATCTAGAAGAGTCATAGGCCACAATCAAAATTTCGTTTCCCTATTCCTTCAATACCGATCTCACTTGATTTCAATTGAATAGCAAAACTTCTTGCAAATAAATAGGAAGGGATAAAACAATGGATCTGAAACTCAACTAATTCACCTAAGATTTTACATAAAATTTTTGAAACATCCCTTTGCCAAATTGGCTTCTACTTTTATTTATAGGCCACATTTGATTACGATTGCGAGTTCGTCATCTCATCGTGATTACGATTGAGACAATCAATATTGGGACCAAAATTTGTAGTAGAATTAAGACCAGGATAAGTATTGGAACCAGGTCCACTAGTGGTACAAGGATTAGTAGTGGGGCCAAGAGTAGTAGTAGGACCAGGATCAGTCGTGGGACTGGGATAAGTAGTTGGACTCGTACCAAAATTAGTTTTGGGACCTGGACCAGTAGTAGGACTAGGACCAAGATTAGTCCAAGGACCATGACTGGTAGTAGGAATAGGACCAGGATTGGTACTTGGACCAAGACAAGGACTAGTCCCTAGAAAAGGACCAGTAGTAGGACTAGCATCAGATCAGTCTTGGGACCAAGACCAGTAGTAGGAATAGGACTAGGACCAGTACTATGATTACTACTACGATCAAAATCACTAATAAGACTAGGATGAGGACTAATAGTTGGACCAAGACCAGGATCAATACTGTGACCAGGACCAAGATCAGTACGGGCACCTATACTAGTAGTAGGACCAGGATTAAGACCAATAGTGGGACAAGGACCAAGATCAATACTGGGTCAAGACTAGTAGTAGGACTAAGACAAGGATCAATACTGTGACCAGGTCTAGTAGGACTAGGACCAGGATCATTCCTAGGACCAGGATAAGGATCAGTACTAGGACATGGGCCAGGAGTAATATTGGGACAAGGACTAATAGTAGAACTAGCACTAGGATCAGTAACTAGTCCATGTCCAGCAGTAGAATATGGACTTGTACCAGGACAGAGATCTATATTGGGACCAGGACCAATGGTAGGACTAGGATCAATACTTGGACCAAGACCAGGATCAATACTATGATCAGGACAAATAGTAGCACCAAGACAAGGATCAGTACTGGAATCAGGACAAGTAGTAGCATTAGGACTAGGATTAGAATTGGAACCAGTACCAGTATGACCAATACCTGCAGTAGGACTAGGACAAGGACTAATTGTAGGACCATGACCAGGATCACTACTCGGATTAGGACCAAGATTAGTAGTACGACCAGAACCAGGAGTAGGACTAGAACTACGACTAGGACAAGGATCAATATTGGGATTAGAACCATTCGTAGCATTAGGACCACAATCAATACTAGGACCAGAACCGATTGTATGTTCAATTCTCTTATTTGTAATTTTATAATAACGAAATAAAATTTATTTATTTTATTTATAATCTTTTCATGACATGAGAATGCATGTATAACATTTTGTACGTTTTATATTTATATATTATTTAAATTTTTATATAAAATTTTAAAATTAGTGGATTAAATATATTTTATTTATTATAAAATTATAAAATTTTGATTTAAATTTTTAATTTAAATAAATAAATTTTAATTTTGTATTTTTGAAAATAAATTATATTTACCCTATTATTATTAATGTTAAAAATATTGATACATGTTAAGTGTATGTTATTTTAATAGAAAAAAATATTTTATATTTAAAAGTAGAGATTAAAATCATTAAATTATACAATCAAAAACTAAATTTAAAAATTTAAAATATAAAAAGGACAAAAAGTAGATTTAATATAAAATGAATTAATATTTTATTTAAATTATTAAAATTATTATTAAATATTTTTCAATATTTAATTTATCCCATTAATTTAGTCATTATATTAAATAATTATTTTTAAAAGAATAATCAAAATAAATAAACTTTAGTATTATTTAAAAAATAAAATAACAAATAAAAATAAATGTGAAGGAAGTTTCCAATTAGTGTAAGAGCGTATTTTTTTTATAATCATTTGCAGCATGGTGTAGCAGGCATAAGTAAATATTCTTCCTCCTTTCCATATTAAAATTATATGCTTGAAATATGCGACAATTTTTTTAAATTTACGTTTCTTGGGCTTTTCTCATCTGATTCTTTGGTGCGAAATCAGGAAAGTAAGAAGAGTTTATATGAAAATTCATAAGCTTCAACTTTCAAAATAATGCAACAGAAACATCACCACTAATACTAATCTCAGAAATTCTTAGAAACTAATGAATGAAATACATTTTCACACGTAAACTGTCAATAATAAAAGAGGATAAAAATTTAAAAACTAAAATAAAAAGCATCAAAGATAAGAAAGATAACCATAATTACTTCAACTATGAAGCTTGTATTCACTTTAATCTACTTAAACCCATGAAAGAAAATTAAATTTCTAGGAAGAGTGTAAAAAAACCAAACAACTGGAAGAACAATGACAGTAAAAAAGAAGGAGATAAGTAAAAATTGTGTCTTAAAAAATAAATATTATCACTTAAGTAATTTTATTTTAGAACATAAAATATAAAAATTTATTATCATAAAAAAATTTATTTTATACTTTGTAATGTTTCACTTGTATATTAAAATAATAAGTGATGTATTAATTCTATGTTAAATTTTCTGATTTATAATTAATAACAACAAAATAAAATTTAATTTTTTTTCTTATATTCTTCACATGACACAAAAGTATATGTATAACATTTTATCTATTTTATTTTTATATATTATTTAAATTTTTATATAAAATTAAAAAATTAGGGGAATAAATATATTTTTATTTATTATAAAATCAAAAAAATTTGATTTAAATTTTTAATTTTAAAATAATAAATTTAATTTTTTATTTTTCAAAACAATTATTTTTACCTTATTATAATTAATGTATAAAATATTTATATGTGTTAAGTGTATGTTATTTTAATAAACAAAAAATATTCTATATTTAAGAAAAGAGATTAAAATAGGTAAATCTAAAATGATAAAGTAAATTTAAAAGTTTAAAATATCGAAAGAACTAAAAATACATTTAATATAAAATTAGCTAATAATTTATTTATACATATTAAAATCATTAATAAATATTTTATATTTTTAATTTCACTCGCAAATTTACTTATTATATTAAATAATTAATTTTGTAAAAGTAATTAAATAATAAATAAAAATTAGTGTTATTTAAAAAATTAAATAATAATTAAAAATAAACGTGAAAGAAGCTTTTTAATATGTGCAAGACAGTGTTTTCTTGTATAATCGTTGCAGAGGGATGCACAACGCGTAATTAAATTGTCTTTCACTTTCCTCTTAAAAGCAAAGGTTGAAAAATGCGGTAAATTTGGAACTACTTTCCTGCATCCCTCATTTTTAAACAATCATCAAGCATCTTCTCGTCTTAGTTTATGGTGCAGGAGAGTAAAAAACACTGGTGTCATAGTTTATAATATTTAACATTCATGTTAATGCAAGAGAAAAATAACAATTACAGTTAATATTAGAAACTAATAAATCAAATACATCATGTCAACAAGCAATAATAAAAGAACATAAAAAGTTTAAAATCTAAAACAAAAACATCAAGGACAAGAAGTAAAACCATCATTATTTTAACTATGAAACTTGTAACTCACTTTAATCTACTTAAATCCCTTCACCGTAAAACAAAATTAGTGCTTCATATACAATATTTACCATTGACATTCATGCAAGAGAAAATCAAAACTATGGCTAATATTAAAAACTAATGAACCAAATACATTTTTACACGTCAACAATCAACAAAAGAAGAGGATATAAAATTTAAAATCTAAAACGAAAATATCAAGGATAAGAAAAGTAGAACCATCGTTACTTTAACTATTAAGCTTGTAACTTACTTTAATCTACTAAACCCCTCACCGATTAAAGAAAATTGAACAACTAGAAAGAGTTTAAGGAACCCAAGAAACTAGAACAACGATCACAGCAAGAAATACGGAGGCAAGTGAAAATAGTATCTGAAAAAGTAGAAATATTATCACTTAAGTAATTTCATCTTAGAACTTTGAAATATAAAAATTTATTATCATAGAAAATTTATCTTATACTATGTAAAGTATAACTTGTATATTAAATTAATTATTGATGTCTTAATTCTGTGTTAAATGTTTTTATTGTTAATTTTATAATAAGAAACTATAATTTGATTTTTTTTTTCTTCAGATGACATAAAGTTACATGTATAACGTTTGGTGTATTTTATTTTTATATTACTTAAATTTTTATATAAAATTTAAAAATGAGGGAATTAAATATATTTTTATTTATTATAGAATCATAAAATTATCATTTAAATTTTTAATTTTAAAATAATAAATTTAATTATTTTTTTTTCAAAATAATTATTTTTACCTTATTGTAATTAATGTGTAAAATATTGATACATATTAAGTGTGTTATCTTGAAAAACAAAAAATAGTTTATATATAAGAAAAGAAATTAAAATAAGTAAATTTAAAATGATAAAGTATATTTAAAAGTTTAAAATATCAAAAGTAATAAAATATATTTAATATTAAATAAGTTAATAATTTATTTATACAAATTAAAATTATTATTATATATTTTAAATTTTTACTTTTTTTCATAAATTTACTTATTATATTAAATAAATATCTTTTTAAAAGTAATTAAATAAGAAATAAACATTAGTGTTATTTAAAAAAATAAATAATAATTAAAAATAAATATGAAAGAAGTTTTTCAATTTACGCAAGATAGTGTTTTCTTGTATAATCGTTGCGGCGTGGTGCAGCAGACATATATCATTAAATTGTGTTTGTCCTTCATATATTTAAAGCAAATGTTTGATCTATGGAGCAAATTTGGAACTATGTTTCCTATGCTCCTTCGTTTTTAAACGATCATTAGACAGCTTCACACCTTAGTTTATAGTTTTATAGTGCACGGAAGTGAAAAAACTCTCATGTTACAATTTATAATATTTAACATTGATATTCATGCAAAAGAAAAGTCAAAACTATGGCTAATATTAGAAACTAATGAGTCAAATACATTGCACGTATTAAAAAACTTTTTTGATATTTATTTTCAATTATTATTTAATTTTTTAAATAACACTAATGTTTATTTATTATTTAATCTTTTAAAAAGATATTTATTTAATATAATAAGTAAATTTATGAAAAAATTAAAAATATAAAATATATAGCAATAATTTTAATATGTATAAATAAATTATTAATTGATTTTATATTAAATATATTTCAGTACTTTTGATATTTTATACTTTTATACTTTTGATATTTTATACTTTTAATTTTACTTTATCATTTTAAATTTACTTATTTTAATTTCATTTCTTATATATAAACTATTTTTTGTTTTTTAAAATAACATATACTTAATATGTATCAATATTTTACACATTAATTACAATAAGGTAAAAATAATTATTTTGAAATACAAATAATTAAATTTATTATTTTAAAATTAAAAATTTAAATGAAAATTTTATGATTCTATAATAAATAAAAATATAATTAATCCCCTCATTTTTAAATTTTATATAAAAAATTTAATTAATGTGTAAAAATAAAATGGACAAAATGTTATACATGTATGTTTATATCATTAGAAGAATAGAAGAAAAAAAAATCAAATTTTAGTTTGTTATTATAAAATTACAAATAAAAAAATTTAACACGGAATTAATACATCACTAAGTAATGTAATATACAAGTTAAACATTAGAGTATAACATAAATTTTCTATGATCATAAATTTTTGTATTTCATGTTCTAAAATTAAATTACTTTAGTGATAATATCTTTTTAAGACTTTTTTTTCACATGTGTCCTTTTTTTTTACTGTTGTTTTTACTCTTCCTTACTCTTCTAATCATTTAATTTTCTTTCACCAATGAGAGGGTTTAAGTAGATTGTTACAAGCTTCATAGTTGAAATAATGATTGTTCTACTTATTATTGTTGATGCTTTTGTTTTTTTTTTTTACTGTTGTTTTTATTCTTCCTTACTCTTCTAATCATTTAATTTTCTTTCACCAATGAGAGGGTTTAAGTAGATTGTTACAAGCTTCATAGTTGAAATAATGATTGTTCTACTTATTATTGTTGATGCTTTTGTTTTAGATTTTAAACTTTTTATGTTCTTTTATTATTGCTTGTTGACATGTGAAAATGTACTTGATTTATTAGTTTCTAAGATTAGTTGTAGCTGTGATTTTTCTTTTGCATTAATATCAGTGTTAAATATTATAAATTGTCACATCAGTATTTTTTATTTCCCTGCACTATAAACTAAGACGAGAAGATGCTTGATGATTGTTTAAAAATGAGGGACGCAGGAAAATAGTTTCCAATTCGTCGCATTTTTTAACCTTTACTTTTAACAGAGGAAAGCGAAAGACAATTTAATTACACGTGCTGCATTACTCCGCAACGATTATACAAGAAAACACTATATTGCACATGTTGAAAAGATTCACGTTTATTTTCAATTATTATTTATTTTTTTAAATAACACTAATTTTTATTTATTATTTAATTACTTTTACAAAATTAATTATTTAATATAATAAGTAAATTTACGAGTGAAATTAAGAATATAAAATATTTATTAATAATTTTAATATGTATAAATAAATTATTAGCTAATTTTATATTAAATGTATTTTTAGTTCTTTCGATATTTTAAATTTTTAAATTTACTTTATCATTTTAAATTTACCTATTTTAATCTTTTTTCTTAAATATATACTATTTTTTGTTTATTAAAATAACATACACTTAACACGTATCAATATTTTACACATTAATTATAATAAGGTAAAAATAATTGTTTTGAAAAATAAAAAATTAAATTTATTATTTTAAAATTAAAACTTTTAATCAAAATTTTGTGATTTTATAATAAATAAAAATATATTTATTCTCCTAATTTTTAAATTTTATATAAAAATTTAAATAATATATAAAAATAAAATAGACAAAATGTTATACATGTATTTTTATGTCATGCTAAGAATATAAAAAAAAACTGAAATTTTATTTTGTTGTTATTAATTATAAATTAGAAAATTTAACATAGAATTAATACATCACTTATTATTTTAATATAGAAGTGAAACATTACAAAGTATAAAAAATTTTCTATGATAATAAATTTTTATATTTTATGTTCTAAAATAAAATTACTTAAGTGATAATATTCATTTTTTTAGACCTAATTTTTTCTTCTCTCCTTTCTTACTGTCATTTTTCTTCTAGTTGCTTGAGTTCCTTAAACTCTTCCTAGAGATTTAATTTTCTTTCACGGGTTTAATTTTTAAGTAAATTAAAGTGAGTTACAAACTTCATAGTTGAAGTAATTATGATTCTACTTCTTATCTTTGATGCTTTTTATTTTAGTTTTTAAATTTTTATCCTCTTTTATTCTTGCCTGTTGATGTGTGAAAATATATATCATTCGTTAGTTTTTAAAACTAGCACTAATGATGATGTTTTTATCGCATGATTTTGAAAGTTAAAGTTAAAGTTTATGGGTAAAACTCTTTTTTCTTTCATGATTTTGCACCAAAAACTCATATGAGAAAACACTGAAACCCAAAAAACATAGTTTCAAATTTGTCGCACATTTCAAGCATGTGTTTTTAATATGGAAAGAAGGAAGAATATTTAATTATACCTACTACACCATGCTGCAAATGATTATAAAAAAAATACACTCTTACACTAATGGGGAAACTTCCTTCACATTTATTTTTATTTGTTATTTTATTTTTTAAATAATACCAAATTTTATTTCTTTTGATTATTCTTTCAAAAATACTTATTTAATATAATGACTAAATTAATAGGATAAATTAAATATTGAAAAATATTTAATAATAATTTTAACAATAAAAATAAAATATTAATTCATTTTATATTAAATCTACTTTTTTTCCTTTTTATATTTTAAATTTTTAAATTTAGTTTTTTATTTTATAATTTAATGATTTTAATCTCTACTTTTAAATATAAAATATTTTTGTTCTATTAAAATAACATACACTTAACATGTATCAATATTTTTAACATTACTAATAATAGGGTAAATATAATTTATTTTCAAAAATATAAAATACAAAATTTATTTATTTAAATTAAAAATTTAAATCAAAATTTTATAATTTTATAATAAATAAAAATATATTTAATCCACTAATTTTAAAATTGTATATAAAAATTTAAATAATATGTAAATATAAAACGTACAAAATGTTATACATGCACTCTCATGTCATGAAAAGATTATAAATAAAATAAATAGATTTTATTTCGTTATTATAAAATTAAAAATAAGAGAATTGAACATATAATTGAACATACAATCGGTTCTGGTACTAGTATTGATTGTGGTCCTAATGCTATGAATGGTTCTAATCCCAATATTGATCCTTGTCCTAGTCGTAGTTCTAGTCCTACTCCTGGTTCTGGTCGTACTGTTAATTTTGGTCCTAATCCGAGTACTGATCCTGGTCATGGTCCTACTATTAGTCCTTGTCCTAGTCCTACTGCAGGTATTGGTTCCAATTCTAATCCTAATCCTAGTCCTAGTCCTACTACTTGTCCTGATTCCAGTACTGATCCTTGTCTTGGTCCTACTATTTGTCCTGGTCATAGTATTGATCCTGGTCTTGGTCCAAGTAGTGATCCTAGTCCTACTATTGGTCCTGGTCCCAATATAGATCTCGGTCCTGGTACAAGTCCATATCCTACTGCTGGACATGGACTAGTTACTGGTCCTAGTGCTAGTTCTACTATTAGTCCTTGTCCCAATATTACTCCTGGCCCATGTCCTAGTACTGATCCTTATCCTGATCCTAGGAATGATCCTGGTCCTGGTCCTACTAGACTTGGTCACAGTATTGATCCTTGTCTTAGTCCTACTACTAGTCTTGACCTCAGTATTGATCTTGATCCTTGTCCTACTACTGGTCTTAGTCCTGGTCCTACTACTAGTGTAGGTGCCCGTACTGATCCTGGTCCTGGTCACAATATTGATCCTGGTCTTGGTCCAACTATTAGTCCTCATCCTAGTCTTATTAATGATTTTGATCGTAGTAGTAATCATAGTACTTGTCCTAGTCCTATTCCTACTACTGGTCTTGGACCCAAGACTGATCTGATGCTAGTCCTACTACTGGTCCTTTTCTAGGGACTAGTCCTTGTCTTGGTCTAAGTACCGATCCTGGTCCTATTCCTACTACCAGTCATGGTCCTTGGACTAATCTTGGTCCTAGTCCTACTACTGGTCCAGGTCCCAAAACTAATTTTGGTACGGGTCCAACTACTGATCCTAGTCCCACGACTGATCCTGGTCCTACTACTACTCTTGGCCCTATTACTAATCCTTGTACCACTAGTGGACCTGGTTCCAATACTTATCCTGGTCTTGATTCTACTACAAATCTTGGTCTCAATATTGATTGTCTCAATTGTAATCACGATGAGATGACGAACTTACAATTGTATTTAAATGTGGCCTATAAATAAAAGTAGAAGCCAATTTGGAAAGGGGATGTTTCAAAAATTTTGTGTAAAATCTTAGGTGAATTAGTTGAGTTTCAGATCCATTGTTTTATCCCATCCTATTTATTTGCAAGAAGTTTTGATACTCATTTGAAATCAAGTGAGATCGGTATTGAAGGAATAGAGAAAGGAAATTCCGATTGTGGCCTATGATTCTTCTGGATTGGAATTGAAATATTTAGCTCATGCAATTTGTTTAAATACATCATATGTGTTCTTACAACCAGAGTGAATTGAATAATAGGCAGTGTGAAAGAATCCTGTGATTTGAGCTTCACTTGCAAAATTCAATAGCTGAAGAGTCTTAGGAAGACTTATGTTCCTTTACATGAATTTTCAGCAAGACTGAGTCGATCGTACACGACAAAATACTTGGTGCATTTATAACTCATGTGAGAGGCATTTGGTTCGACCATGCCTCCACAAACTGAATAGGTTCACTATGGGTTCCCTCATGATCATGCATCCTCCTTCATAAGACAGACACAAGCCCAAACACAAAACCTGCCTTCAAACACCATAAAAATTCCTTATACCATTCCAAACACTACCTCATAAGCTTACCAAACAATTGCCAGGGGGACAAATCCTATGTTCACCCAAGGACCTCATCCTATACACATATCATAGTCTCATCCTCAACATGGCAGGAGAACATCAAAGACATCCTTTTAACAAAGGTGCTGAAAGGTGGAAAACCTTAGAGGAGAGGATCCTGATAATAGAAGGAAATGCATATGATCTCAGAGACGCATCTGATTTGTGCCTTGTCCCAAATATGGTCATTCCTCCGAAATTCAAGGTTCCTGAATTTGAAAAATACTAAGGAACTAGCTGTTTGAAGAACCACTTGATCATGTACTGCAGGAGGATGGCCACCTGTGTTCATGATGATAAGTTGCTCTTCCACTTCTTTCAAGACAGCTTAATTGGGGCAGCTACAAATTGGTATACTCAATTAGAACGGACATATATCCGTTCATGGAGGGATCTGGCTTATGCATTTCAGCAAGATTGAGTCAATCGTACACGACAAAATACTTGGTGCATCTATAACTCATGTGAGAGGCATCTGGTTCGAGTTCCACCCAGGGCTATTTGTTTTAAGGCAAAGCACTCCCGAGTACCAGTTTATGGGCCCTAGGCAACAATCAAAAGGACTGAGCTAATTGGCCATGGCAGCTCCTCAAACTTGGACCCTAAACATTCAAGATACATGGCAGCCAACCAAGCCAACTACAAAGTGAGCCACAGGCCAAGCCATTCTAAATTGGGTCGCCTTGAATCAGAACGAACCCAAACCAATGCCACTCATGGACTATCCCAAGAATCGCTTGTTGCCATTTTGCACTCAAATAGGCCACCATATTGGGTGAAGTTAAAATTAAAATAATTGGACCATTCCAATACTAATTGGACTTTACTATTTGCTTACTTAATTGGGCCCCGCCGATTCTAACTGGACCTACATCCATGATAAGAATAAGTGGTTAAAATAATAATTTGGGTTAAGCCCAACCCCTGTACATCAAATCCAATTCTCGTTTTTCTACTTGAAACCGGATCTATTTTCATTTGGGTCAGACCCAATCTCAATTTCTTTTTAAGATCAAGTCCTTCTTTAATTTGGTTCAAACCCAATTTAAGTTTGAAATCAAGTTCCTTTTTAATTTGGGTCAAACCTAAATTTACTTAAATTTTAATCCAAAAGCCTAATTTCATTCTTTTATTTTTGAAATTAAGTCTTAATATGGGTCTAACCCATATTTCAATTTTTTTTAATTAATATGAAATCAAGTTTTCTTTAATTTTGGGTCAAGCCCAATCCTCATTTATTTTGTTATTTTACGGAGTAGATCCCCTTTTTAATAACTCTAGAGTCTCACACAATGAGCTCTAAACACGAACTAGTAGCTTTTTCTGTTGTTCGATGTTTAGAGATTCATATGGGTCCCAGTGCAGCCGTAGTTGTCTCGGACTCTGTGCATATGTGGACTAAAATATCTAAGTTGCTTTTAAAATCATCTTTTAATCTCTTTTTCCGAAGATCAAGTCTTCAAAAAACCAGAACTACGTAGCCTTGAATTTCCCATTGCACTAGGGAATACGTAGGAGCAGGATCAAGTCCGGCCAAACTATTTTCATATAAACCTATTTATTTTTATTTTACTTAAAGGGATCAAACAGGTTTTTCAAAAAAATCAAAATCGCACACTTGGTTTAAGGGTACCATTCTTCGGAACGGGCAAGTAGGGTGCCTAACACCTTCTCTACTCGTAACTGACTCTCGAACCTAGAGTTTCTTTCTCAAGTTAGGGTTTTTCCAAATGTTTTCCCTTAAATAAAAATTTGGTGACGGCTCCACAAATCAAATTAATTTTTTTCAAATTTTTAGCGAGTTCGTCGTCTCATTGTAATTACGATTTCGACAGATGGCGACTCCACTAGCGACTTTAGAGAGTTAAGCCCATTTACAATTGAGTGTGTATTGTAGATCCCTTTTCTATTTATTTCTCTGTTTATTCATTGCACAACCTTAGGATAGAAGAATCTTAAATTTGCTATATATACTTGTTGCGATTTCCCCAATTGCAGGTATCCCAATTATTTGTGTGCCCTCCACACATTACATATATGCATTCATCTCATGAGTGGGGCCCTATACCCGGGTCTGAGTGAAGCCTAGGATAGAGGGGTCTAGTGGTGTCACTTTGGATGCACGTGTTGTTTGACTATCATGAAAACCTCGGTTAGAGTGTGTCCTATTCATGTGCCCTGCAACTAGTAGCTTTTTCTACTGTTGTAGCAAGCATTATGAATTAGAACTTGGCTCTAATAACCTCTTACACCTCAGGATTACTGACCACCTTCAGGAGGTTCATGCATTAAAGGCCATAAACCCTTAGGACAGGTTACCCACTTAGGAGGCAAGGAGGGCACACACCCCTTTCATGATACACGATTCACATACTGCTCACAAGCACTTATTTGAACAAAATCACCCGAAGTGGTAGAGAAGAAATGAAATTCAAAAGTTGGGGAGATAAAGAAAATTGAGAGGGCAAAAGGGAAGAAAAAGAAAAATTATATTAGAAGGGAAAAATCAAGAAAAAAAAAGAAGAATAGAAGGAGAAAGATAAAAATTTCTAGGAAAAATTAGAAAAAATAATTTTGAAAATATAAAAAGATTCAAAAAAAGAGAAAATTTGAAAGAAAATCTAAATATTTTTGTGATTGAAAGAAAACCTAGGAAAATTTCAGTAAAACCAACAGTTTTTCTAGTAAAACTGAAAACTACCAAAAATTGACAAAAAAATAAAGTTGCTAAAAATCAAATAAATAAAGCAACACTCAATTATTTTCAAAATGTTCAAATTTTTAATTATTTATGCATTTCATCATTACATTCATTCATTAAATAAATTTATTTTGCAAATCATCCCATACCTTTTTTATACTCATTAAGGCATAAACATTTTTATCACTCATGATTTTTTTCACGTTGTTTCTCAAAAATTAATTTTTAATTTTAAACAGAAAAATTGGAGAAAGACAGCTTCCTCGACATCCTTATAGGACTCGTTCACAGTCAGGAATCATGGATGAGTTGGAAAGACAAAATGAGGAATTGAAAAATGAGGTCAAAACTCTGAAGGAAGCCATGCTAATAGAGACCATCCAACTGTCAAAATAAAAGGATGTGAGGGAATCCCTTCCAGAAGAACCAATTGACCAATCATATCCTCCTGGCTATAGTTCACAAAATCCTTTACCATCGACCATGCCTCCATAAACTGAACAGGTTCACTATGGGTTCCCTCGTGATCATGCATCCTCCTTCATAAGACAGACACAAGCCCAAATACAAAACCTACCTTCAAACACCATAGAAATTCCTTATACCATTCCAAACACTACCTTACAAGCTTACCAAACAATTTCCAGGGGGACAAATCCTATGTTCACCCAAGGACCTCATCCTATACATATATCATAGTCTCATCCTCAACATGGCAGGAGAACATCAAAGACATCCTTTTAACCAAAGTACTGAAAGGTGGAAAACCTTAGAGGAAAAGATCCGGGCAATAGAAGGAAATGCATATGATCTAAGAGACATATCTGATTTGTGCCTAGTCCCAAATATGGTCATTCCTCCGAAATTCAAGGTTCCTGAATTTGAAAAATACCAAGGAACTAGCTACTAGAAGAACCACTTGATCATGTACTGCAAGAGGATGGCCGCCTGTGTTCATGATGATAAGTTTCTCTTCCACTTCTTTCAAGACAGCTTAATTGGGGTAGCTACAAATTGATATACTCAATTAGAACGGACACATATCTATTCATGGAGGGATCTGGCTGATGCATTTATGAAACAGTACAAGTACAACCTAGAGATGGCTCTTGACAAAATCACCTTCAAAATATGGCCAAGAAAGGGGATGAGACCTTCAAAGAATATGCCCAACGATGGAGGGAGCTAGCAGCTCAAGTACAACCCCCATTATCCGAAAAGGAGCTGGTCAGCATATTCATTGATACACTCCAAGATCCTTTCTATGACAAAATGGTCGGTAGCATGACTGCTACCTTCTCTGATGTTACCATCATTGGAGAAACTTACAAATAATGAATAAGAATACAAATAAAAATGATAACCACATATACAACAAATGCTAGTATACAACAAGCACTCACACAATTGAACATACACAACACACGTACAATGATTATATACACGCATTCAACAAGAATACACGTATATATAACATACAAACAAACAACATACAAAATACCCACATATAGAAAGAACACAAGACAACAAACGCAAACAATGAAGAAACACACAAACACCCAACACATATACACACAATCATAAACAAAAACAAAAAGAAGTGGACCGTAGACAACAAATGTATACACAAAAACTTGTTGACAACACACATAACAAGCACACAATTAACAAATACACATACAAACAACACATATAGACATTCAAACACACCATACAAAAAAGAAAAACAAACCCATGCACAAGCAATACATATGCATAAACATTCAAATAATATAAACGTATAATAAATTTATTTTCAACCAACAAATACCTAAAAAAATTTACTTACAAACAATAGATAATAACACAAACAAAAGTCATACACGCACATACAACAAAGAACATGGGAAAACAAACAAAAACAACAAAAGAACACACACACACACACCCCTAACACATATAAACATAATTATAAACACTCATATAAAGAAATAGACCATAGACAATAAAAATATATTCACAAACACTTTTAATCAACATACACAACAAATACAATTATCAAATACACATATATTTGAAAAAACAACAAACACACAAACATAAAATACAGACAACAAGACCAAGATCAATACTAGGACCAGTACAAGGAGTAGGACAAGGACTAGGATTACTTTTGGGACCAAATCCAATGGTAAGACCTCGACCAGGTTAAGCACTAGAACTAGGACAATTAGTAGGACTAAGACTAGGATCAGTAACTACTCCAGATCCAATAGTAGGATTAAGACCAAGATAAGTAAATGCAAAATGTCTAGTAGTAGGACCAAGACCATGGTCAATACTAGCACCAGGTCCAGTAGTTGGAATAGGACCATGATAAGTACTAGGACCAAGACCAGTAGTAGCACTAGAACCAGGATCAGTACTTGGACTAGGATTAGTAGTAGCATCAAGAGTAGGATTAGTACTACCACCAAGATTAGTAGCAGGACAAGGACCAAGACTAATAGTAGCACTAGGACCAGGATCAGTACTACTGGTATTGTTCCCAATACTTATCCTGGTGCTCATATATTTACTGATCCCTATCTTGAGATTGATCCTTATCATGATCCTATTATTGGTCCTGATACCAATACTGATCTTATTCATGGTGCTACTATTGGTCTTAGTCTTAGTCCTACTTCTAGACCTGGTCCAGGTCCTACTACTCGACTTGGTCTTGGTCTTACTACTGGACCTGTTTCTAGTACCAATCGTGGTCCTACAACTGGTGTTAGTCCCAATATTGATCCTGGTTCTTGTCCTACTATTGGTCTAGGTCCTAGTACTACTAATTGTCCTTGCTCAAGTACTGATCCTAGTTTTGGTGCCATTACTGGTCTTGGTCCCAGTATTGATACTGGTCTTGGTCCCGAAAGTGTTCCTAGTTCTTGTCTTACTCCTGGTTCTAGTCCTCGCTCTACTATTAGTTCATGTCCTACTACTAGTCCCGGTGCCAGTACTGATCTTGGTCCTGGTGCTAATACTATTCCTAGACCTAGTATTCATACTTGTCTTAGTGCTATGACTAGCCCTAGTCCCAATAGTGATCCTGGTTCTGGTCCTACTACTTGTCCTGGTGGTTCTACTTATCTTGATCCATGTTCTAGTACTAATATTGGTCCTAGACCTACTATTGGTCCCAATCTTGGACCTAATACCGATCTTTGTCCTCCTTCTACTCTTAGACCTAGACTAGTTAATGATCTAGGTCTTAATCCCACTACTGATCTTGGTATTAGTCCTATTATAGGTCCTGGTCCCTAGATTGATGTTGGTCCTAGTCTCAATACTGGACATGGTCGATGTACTTATCCTTGTCCTAGTCTTACTACTGGTCTTGGTTCCAGTAGTGATCATAATCCTGGTCCTACTACTAGACCTGGTCCTAGTACTAATTCTGGTCCTAGTACTAATCCTGGTCCTAGATACTTACAAATAGCTTACAAGAACACAACCGAAAATCATACCCCACACATATAATAAACGCTAATAAAAAATAAGCACTCACACAATTGAAGCATACACAACAAAAAAAAAATCCAAACACAACACTTGTACAAATATTATAAACACGAATTCAACAAGCATACACTTGTCTATAACATACAAACAAAGAGCATACAAAATACCCACATATAGAAGGAACACAAGCTAACGAACACAAATAATGAAGAAAAACACAAACACCCAACACATATACACAATCATAAACAACAACATATAGAAGTGGACCTTAGACAACGAATGAATACACAAAAACTTTTTGAGAACACACATAACAAGCACACAATTAACAAATACACATACAAACAACAAATATTGACATTCAAACACATCATAGAAAAAAGACAAACAAACACATGCATAAGCAATACACATGAACAAACATTGAAATAACATAAGCGTACAAAAAAACTATTTTCAACCAACAAACACCTAAAAAAATTCAATTACAAACAATAGATATGCGCATACAACAAAAACTCACATTCAACACGTATATGCTCAAATACAATATATATACAAAGAACACACCACATATAGACACACAAAGAACATGGGAAAACAATCAAAAACAGCAAAGAAACACACAAAAACCTAACACATGTACATATAATAAAAGAAAATGATATAAAGAAATAGACCACATATAATAAAAATATATATACAAACACTTTTAAATAACATACACAGCAAACACACAATTTATAAATACACATATATTTGAAAAAACAACAAAGTCATAAACATAAAATATACACAACAACAAGCCTATACACAAATACATCGATAAAAAACATACTCCTGAGAATAAAAACTAGCAATCCATACAAAAAACATATATGCATAAGAAAAATCCAAACATACTCATATATAATGAACACCCAAATACACGGAAACATTAATCACACACACAACACACAACCAATACACTAAAAATCTGCCCACGCACAACACACATACTTAGTCATAAAAAGAAAAAACAAACAATAATAAATATGCTTGGTCACTAACAACATACTCCAGACATGCACACATTCAAATAACGTATACATAAGGTACGCAAACAAGTAACACACAAAACATAAATTTACAACATAAGCAACCGATGCATACATAATTAGTCATAAAATAAAGCACACACCAAACATACACACACTTAACCCTAAATCGTAAACAAAAAAAAAATATAAACACAACACAAGTTACACACTAGCACAAAACAACCATGAGCACACAGAACAAACACACAAACAAGTTAAATACACTCATAGAGACTAACACATACGAAAATAAAATACCTGCACAAAGACAAATAAAACATAGACACAAAAAACATCACTCCTAAACAAACATATAAACAAAACATACACACGTATCACACGGTACAAATTACAAACAATATATACAACATACACACTCACAAGAACATAACATACACATACAAATAACCATCATATTTAGACAAACAACAACCACACATGAACAACACAACAAACACATACAAGTGATAAGCATACAACAAGTTTATTTTCAACCAACAAATAGAAACAAAAAATATACTTACAAGCAATGGAAAAGAACACAAACAAAAAACATACACACATACAACAAACGCTCAAATACAACAAGCACACACACAATTAAAGCATACAAAACACGTACAATAATTATATACATGCATTTAAAAAGCCTACACTTGTATATAACATACAAACAAAGAGCATAAAAAATACACATACAAAGAACGCAAGCAAACAAACAAGGACAAACAACAAAGAAACACACGAACACCTAACACATATGCACCTAATCATAAAAAATAACACAAAGAAGTGGAGCTCAAACAACAAATACATACACAAATACTTTTAAACAACACACATAACTAGCATATAATTAACAAATACCTGTACAAACAACATATATAGACATTCAAACGTACGACACAAAAAATTCATGCACAAGATATAAACATGCATAAACATTCGAATACTAAGACCACAACCAGGATCAACACTAGGCCCAAGACTAATAGTAGGATGAGGACTAGGAATAGTGTTGGGACCACATCAGTTGGTAGGACCTGGACCAAGTTAAGTACTACAATAAGGACAATTAGTAGGACTAACACCAAGATTAGTAACTGCTCCAGATTCAATAGTAGGACTAAGACAAGGATCAACAATTGTGAAAGGTCAAGTAGTAGGACCAAGGCCACAGTCAGTACTAGGACTAGGTCTAGTAATTGGACCAAGACCAAGATAAGTACTAGGACTAGGGCTAGGAGTAGCACTAGAACCAGGATCAGTACGTGGACCAAGATTAGTAGTAACACCAGGAGCAGGATCAACACTAACACTAGGAGTAGTAGTAAGACTAGGACCAAGACTAATAGTAGCACCAGGACCAGGATATGTATTACTGGTATTATTCCAAGTACTTATCCTGGTGCTGGTCTCATTACTGATCTCGATTCTAGGACCGATCCTGGTCATGGTCCTACTACTGATCTTGATGCCAATATTAATCCTATTCGTGGTGCTACTGTTGGTCCTAGTCCTTGACCTACTACTGGACTTGGTTCCAGTACCGATTCTGGTGCTACTACTGGTGTTGGTCCTAGTACTGATCTTGGTGCTACTACTGGTGTTGGTCCCAGTACTGATCCTGGTTCTAGTCCTACCACTGGTCTTGGCCCTAGTATTGATGTTGATCCTGGTGTTACTACTGGTCCTAATCCTATTAGCGATCCTGGTTCTGGTCTTTCTCCTGGTCCTACTACTAGTCCTTATCCTACTACTAGTCTGGGTGCAAGTATTGATCCTGGTCCTAGTGCTAATACTAATCCTGGTCCCAATATTGATGCCTGTCCTAGTGCTACTATTGGCCTTAGTCCCAACAGTGATCCTGGTTTTGGTCCTACTACTTGTCCTTGTCATAGTACTAATCCTGATCCATGTCCTAGTACTAATCTTTTGGTCCTGGACTTACTATTGGTCCTAGTCCTAGTCCTAGTATCGATCCTGGCCCTTCTTCTACCTTAGACCTAGACTAGTTCCTGATCCAGGTCCTAGTCCTAGCACTGACCTTCGTCCCAGGACTGATCCTTGTCCTGGTACTAGTACTGATCCTGGTCTTTGTTCCAGTACTGATCATGGTCCCAATACTAATCCTGGTCCTGGATACTTATAAACAATGGATAAGAACACTAGTAAAAATCATACCTACACATACAACAAACGCTAATATAAATCAAGTACTCACACAATTGAAGCATAAACAACACCAAACAAAATCCAAACATAACTATAAAAACACAATACATATATAATGATTATATACACGCATTCAACAAGCATATACTTGTATATAACATACAAACAAAGAGCATACAAAATACCCACAGATAGAAAGAACACAAGCAAATGACCGCAAACAATGAAAAAACACAAATAAAAAACACATATTGGCAGTCAAACACACCATACAAAAAACACCAACAAACATATGCACAAGAAATACACATGCACAAACATTCAAATAACATAAACGTACAGCAAATTTATTTGCAATCAACAAACACCTAAAAAAAGTACACTTACAAACAATAGATAATAACACAAACAAAATTCATACACACACATACAACAAAAACCCACATTCAACAAGCATATGCTCGTATACAGTGTGTATATATATATATATATATATATATATATATATATATATATATATATATATATATATATATATATATATATATATATATATACACATAGAACACACCACATACACACACACACATACTTTTAAATAACACACAAAAAACACACAAACATAAAATACACATAACAATTAGCCTATACACAAATACATCCAAAAAGAACACACTCCTGAAAATAACAAACAACAATGCATATAAAAAAACATATTTGCATAAGCAAAATCCAAAAATACTCATACATAATGAACGCAACCAAATACACCCGAACATAAATCACACACACAACACACAACCATTACACAAAAAAACTACCCACGCACAACATACATACTTAGTCATAAAAAACAAACACAAACAGTAACAAATATACATAATCACTAACAACATACTCCACACGTGCACACATTCAAATAACGTATACAAAAAGTACACAAACAAGTAACACACACAACATAAACAAAAATATAAATTTACAACATAAGCAATAGATGCATACACACTTAGTCATAAAATAAAAAAGCGCAACAAACATACACTTAACCCTAAACCCTAAATCAACAAAATAATACAAACACAACACTACTAACACACTAGCACACAACAACCAGGAGCACACAGAACAAACACACAAACAAGTTAAATACACACATAGAGACACACAAACAAGTGAAATACACACACAGAGACTAACATAACTAACACACGTACTCAAATAACATACATAAACACATACAAATAAAACATAAACACACAAAAGCATCACTCCTAAACAAACATATCTAAACAAAACATACACATATATCACACGATACAAACTACAAACAATATATACAAGATACACACTCACAAGCACATCACAAAAACATACAAATAACCAACCCTACACACACGAAGAAGACAACAAACACATACAAGTGATAAACATACAACAAATTTATTTTCAACCAACAAATAGAAACAAAACATATACTTACAAAAAAAGGACAAGAACATAAACAAAAAAATACACACATAACAAACACTCATATACAACAAGCACATATTCAATTAAAGGATACACAACGCAAATGTACAAACACAAAACACTACAATAATTATATATACACATTTAAGAGGCATACACTTGTACATAACATACAAACAAAGAGCATACTAAATACACGCACAAAGATCAGAGACAAACAAGCACAAAAAAAAACACAAAAACACCCAACACATATACACTTAGTCATAAAAAAACAACATAAAGAAGTGGAGGGTACACAACAAATGCATGCACAAATACTTTTAAACAATACATATAACAAGCACACAATTAACAAATACACAAACAAACAACATATGTAGACATTCAAATGACAACATAAAAAACATATACAAAAGCAATACACATGCACAAACATTCAAATAACATCAACGTAAAAGAAATTTATTTTCAACCGATAAACCAAAAAAAATACAGTTACAAACAATAGATAAGAACACAAACAAAAATCATATGCACACAACAAACACTCACATTCAACATGCATACACTTGTATACAATATACATACCAAAAGTCACACAACATATACACATAGCGAACACAGGAAAACAAAACACAAAGATCAACACAAAGAAATAGACACACAAAGATCCAACACATATATACACAATCATTAAAAGCAACATAAAGAAATAGACCACAAACAATAAAAATACATATACAAACACTTTTAAATAACACACAATTTACAAATACACATACACAAACAACATATATAAAAACCAAAACCCACAAAAAAACCACGCACGCACGACATATTTACTTAGTCATAAAGAAATAAACACAAACAGCAGCAACAACAAATATACACAATCAGTAACAACATACTTCACACATGCTCACATTCAAATAACATACACACAAAATACACAAACAAGTAACACACACAACATGCATAAAAAAATTAATTTACAACATAAGCAACAGATGCACTGACACTTAGTAATAAAAGGAAAACTTAGAACAAACATGCACACACTTAAACCACATACGCACCTATTAGCCAAAAAATAATAGCATACATACCTAATTAGGACCAGGACCAGGGCAATAGTAGGCAAGAGGACTAGGATTAGTTTTGGGACTAGATCTAATGGTAGGACCTGCACCAGGTTAAGTACTAGAACCAAATCCAATAGTAGGCAAGAGGACTAGGATTAGTTTCAGGACTAGATCTAATGGTAGGACCTGCACCAGGTTAAGTACTAGAACCAAATCCAATAGTAGGACTAAGACAAGGATCAGTAATTGCAAGAGGTCCATGAGCTCACAGAACAAACACACAAACAAGTTAAATATACACATAAAGACACACAAACAAGTTCAATACACACACAGAGACTAACACAACAAACACACATACTCAAATTACATACATGCACGCACTTAAACCACACAGACACACGAAACATCACTCCTAAGCAAACATATCTAAACAAAACATACACATGTATCACATGATACAAATTACAAACAATATATACAACATAGATAAGAACATAACATACACATACAAATTACCATCACTTTTATACAAACAACCACCATACACGAACAACATAACAAACACTTACAAGAGATAAACGTACAACAAATTTATTTTAAACCAACAAAGAGAAACAAAAAATATACTTACAAACAATGGAAAAGAACACAAACAGAAAACATACACATACAACAAACATTCATATAAAATAAGCACACTCAAAATTGAAGCATACAAAACACACGTACAATGATTATATACACGCATTCAACAAGAATACACTTGTATATTTAACATACAAACAAATAGCATACAACATACCCATAACATACAAACAAATAGCATACAAAATACCCACATATAGAAAGAACACAAGATAACAAACGCAGACAATGAAGAAACACACAAACACCCAACACATATACACACAATCATAAACAAAAACATAAAGAAGTGGACCATAGACAACAAATGTATACACAAAAACTTTTTGACAACACATATAACAAGCACACAATTAACAAATACACATACAAATAACACATATAGACATTCAAACACACCATACAAAAAAGAAAAACAAACCCATGCACAAGCAATACATATGCATAAACATTCAAATAATATAAACATATAACAAATTTATTTTCAACCAACAAACACCTAAAAAAATTTACTTACAAACAATAGATAATAACACAAACAAAAGTCATACACGCATATACAACAAAAGCTAACAGTCAACACGCATACACTTGTATACAAAGAACACACCACACACACACACAAAGAGCATGGGAAAATAGTAGGACAGTTAGTAGGACTAAGACTAGGATCAGTAACTACTCCAGATCCACTAGTTGGATTAAGACCAAGATGAGTAATTGCAAGAGGTCTAGTAGTAGGACCAAGACCATGGTCAATACTAGCACTAGGTCTAGTAGTTGGATTAGGACCAGGATAAGTACTAGGACTAAGACCAGTAGTAGCACTAGAACCAGGATCAGTACTTGGACCAGGATTAGTAGTAGCATCAGGAGTAGGATTAGTACTACCACCAAGACTAGTAGTAGGACAAGGACCAAGACTAATAGTAGCACTGGACCAGGACCAGCACTACTAGTATTGTTCCCAATACATATCCTGGTGCTCATCTATTTACTGATCCCTGTCGCAACCGTAATTCCGACAAGACGACGAACTCGCTCAAATTTTAAAAAATGAATAGTTATATGATGTGGAGCCGCCACCAAATTTTCATCTAAGGGAAAAAGATTTGGAAAAAACCCTGACTCGAGGATGAGATTTCGGTTCGGGAGTCGGCTACGAGTGGGAAAGGTGTTAAGCACCCCACTTGCCTGTTCCGAAGAACAGTACCCTAAAACTGAGTGTGTGATTATTTGAAATGATTTGATCCCTTTTACTAGAGTGGAAATAAATATTTGATGGTGGTTAGCCTGACAGGACTTGATCCTGCTCCTACGTATTCCCCGGTGCAATGGGAAACTCAAGGCTTACGTAGTTCTGGTTTTGTTTTGAAGGCTTGACCTTCGAAAATGCTTGAAAAAAGAGTATTTGAAGATTTTGTTTTGAGAAAGTTTTATCTTTGGGCGGGATTTTTGGTCCACTCATGCACAAGGCCCGAGGCGGCTAAGGCAGCACGAGGACCTATTCGAACTACTAAATATTGAACAACAGGTGAACCGCCAGTTCCCTATTTAGAGCCCATTGCGTGAGATCTAGAATCCCGACATATTATAAAAAAAGGATTTTTAAAGTTTTGAAGAGGAGCTCAAGTCCACTCATGCACAAGACCCAAGGCGGCTAAGGCAGCACAGGGGCCTATACGAACTACTAAATGTTGAACAGCAGGTAAACCGCCAGTTCCCCATTTAGAGCCCATTGCGTGAGACTTAAAAATCCCAAAACATTAGAAAAGAGATTTTTAAATTTTTGAAAAGATACGATTTGCAAATGATATTGACTCTTGAATAAGAGGAAACTCGAATTTGAGATAAGAATTTCATTTTTGAGTTTTGGGGTTTCAAATAGAATTTTGACGTAATTTTGCAATTATGGAAATTTAGGATGATTATTAGAAATTTTTATGAATTTATTTGAAAATCTTATGAGTTTATTTAGGAATTTTAGAATTTTTGCTAATTTTCTTAATTTCTTGAATTTTTATGAATTTTTTATTAATTTCTTAATTTTTGAAATTTTTTATTAATTTTTGAATTTCTGGAATTTTTTTATTAATTTTTAATTTCTGGAATTTTTTATTAATTTTTGAATTTCTGGTGGAATTTTTATTAATTTTTTTAATTTCTGGAATTTTTTATTAATTTTTGAATTTCTGGAATTTTTTATTATTTTGAGGGGTAAAATGGTAATTTACAGAACTTGAGGGGGCAGAATGAGCATTATTGAATTGTTTGGGGGTATTTTGGTATTTTCTGGTTTTGGGGATAGAATGGGCAATATAGTAATTGTGCCTGACAAATGTGGGGGGAATTGAGATTTTTAAAACAAATAATGGCATGGGGGATTCGAGCCCAAGACCTTGCAAAGGCTTTAAACTGGGATAGCCACTTGAGCTGATCTTCGAGGTTGTATCTTTAGTCTTCAGGATAATTATAACCACACCTGTATCATAAGTTATCACTTTTAAAACAAATAAACAGCAACACCCTGGATTCGAACTCACAGCCTCCATGTAGGGGATGAATATCTCAACCATTAAGTTGACGTTGAACTTGAATCAGATATTTATAAATCAGGTTAATATTTGAAGGCCCTACAGCTGCTTTACGTTGAATAATGCATGGTACCTACATAGACGGACGTGGCTCCGTCAAGGCAGATTCTCGAATGGTGGCTAGGAGCTTCTGATGGGAGTCATTCATATCTACCAAGCATGGAATCCTCCTAATCCATATGAATATTTTTTAGGAAGACTTAGCAGCTACGACGACGCACGTGATCATCATGGGGTGGTTATGTAGATTGACAATGCCCTTTGCTCATTGTAGATGAACGTATTAGCCATGAAAAGCATCTTAGTAATTGCTTCCCCATGTACCTAAGAATTGGAGCAGCGTTCAATAATGGTGTATTCTGGCCATATGGTTTGTTAGATCAGACTCCACGCTTAAAATCCAGCCACCTTCTAAATTGCCACGTTTGATGTTTATACTCGTGGCTGATATTGGAAGCAGGCTAAGATCCAAGTATGCTGATCCCTGGATTCCGTCAAGGTTTGCTTGTGTACTTTGTTTCATGAACCGCGACATACAACCCCTGCTTTTCTTCCTCTATATTTAAGGAATTGCTCTCTGTGATTAATAGGAGAAACAAGGGATCCCGCACTACCAACCCCTGGCTATATTGTTGGCTTGAGTCACGGTTGGTCTTTGAATTACAGGGGCTTATAACGTTGAAGAATTACGCTACGAAAACAGCGTCGAAACAGAAAGAGTATAGCGACCAAATTCTATAGGGTTTACCATATACTCTTTGATTAATTAAAACAATCGTACACATTCATCCGAAAGAATACAAATCTTGATCAACATATAAAATACAATTACTCTTCTATCGTAAAAATACGTCCATTCTATGGTTCTGGAAATTCAATTTTTGCATCGTTAATTATCGTAGAAGTTCCAATTCAAGGGTAAGATGAATTTAACTAACCTCTTCCGAATTCAGAGGGCTACTGTGCCTTTCGCTTTGCTTTCTTCAAGAATCCCCAACGATGATTGAGCCCCCCAGTTTCCCCTTCTTGATCAGGACTTCCTCACAGTAGTAGGCGTTGATTCTCTCAAGAATGAAAAAAGCGTTTTTCTTCTCCCTAGCATCTTTTATCCTCTTGGTGTTTTGAATGCGTCTCCAAGAAAAAAAAAATCTCTAACCCTTAATTCTGAGCCCCCTGCCCTTATTTATATCTTTATTTTGACCCCTTCTGACTTTCTTTTCTTTTCTTTCTACTTTTTCCTTTTTATTTTTTGTATTGATTTTTGAATTTTAATCTACTTTCAGAATTTTATTTTCCTTAAAAAGTTCCAGATTTTTAATATGTTTTAGTTATTAATTTCCTATTTTTATTTCTGATTTTTATTTATGCTTTCTTTTATATCTTTTAGGATTTTAAAAATTTTGGGTTTTTGCTATTTCTTTTAGAATTTTCTTTTAATTCCTGATTTTGATTTTTTTTATTTTATTAGCAAAAATCTTTTTTTATTATTATTTTTGTTTTAGTTATTTTTTTTTATTATTTAGGTCTAAAATTAAAAAAATATTTTTTTTTTATTTTTCAGAAATTTTATATTCATTATTGTCTGTTTCTGTTTGTCTGTTTTCTGTTTGTCTATTTGATTTAATTCAGCTTTTAATTAATCGATTTTCATTATTATCTTTGATTTTTCTTTATCTGTCTTCAAATTTTGTTTTGTTTTCTCTATTTCTGTGACATTCATGGGGTGTTTAATTGGGATTTATTCACTAATTGACCTCAACTGGGCCTCGGACGTAAATGGGTGTTTACAGTTTGCCCCTCTTTACTTATTTTCCTACCCGATAATGTGAGAAATGATTCTCTGAATTATCGAGGTAGGAAATGAGTAAAGACGTGAACACCTTATGTTCGAGGCGTTTTTTGAAAAAGTCCAAGCAGCACCAGAAGCCTTGAGCTTAAGGAGGACCCCACGGATGCCTGAGGACCGGTGGTTGAATGACTTTACCGGCTTCGTGTGTCGATAGGGTTTAAATATACAAAGCTAGATGGCATAGCCTAAGTAAGCTGAAATGAATGAAGGCTTGTTAGGACATGCGTGGAATGCAATGGGATTGCTTATTAAGACAAACAAAATGAAAAGAAAATAGCTTAATAAAATGGGTAGAGTAGAAGAGAATGGCCTGTTAAGACAGGCTCAGTGGAGTGGAAAGGGACTTCTTTAAGACACGCAAGCATACAAGAACTAAAATGTAAAATATGTACAGGTTGGCCTGACAACATAGGCCGAGGGTGCAGAATTTTAAAACACGCAATGGCCTGACAACATAGGCCTGAAAGCAAGAAACTAAGCTAAACGGCGGCCTGATAACATAGGCCTGAAAGCAGTAAATCTAAACTAACTTGATGGTGGCCTGACAATATAGGCCATGATGCAGAAATTTACAACTTGATGGTGGCCTGACAACATAGGCCATGATGCAGAAATTTAAACTTGCTGGTGGGCATAGGCCATGATACAGAAATTTAAACTTGATGGTGGGCATAGGCCATGACACAGAAATTTAAACTTGATGGTAGGCATAGGCCATGACACAGAAAGGTAAACTTGAGGGGAACCCCATTGTTGACGGAAAGAATGCAAATGACATCTTGCTGTTGCCAGGATGAACGTAAACCTGCTTGACAGGTGAACGAAAATTAAACATGCTTGAAGTCCTGTTGTTGACAGGAGAATGCGAATGCGGTCCCGCTGTTGCCGGGAAGATGTAACTGAAATCTTGCTGTTTTTCGCCTTTTTCCTTTTTATTTTTTGTATTGATTTTTGAATTTTAATCTACTTTCAGAATTTTATTTTCCTTAAAAAGTTCCAGATTTTTAATATGTTTTAGTTATTAATTTCCTATTTTTATTTCTAATTTTTATTTATGCTTTCTTTTATATCTTTTAGGATTTTAAAAATTTTGGGTTTTTGCTATTTCTTTTAGAATTTTCTTTTGATTCCAGATTTTGATTTTTTTTATTTTATTAGCAAAAATCTTTTTTTATTATTATTTTTGTTTTAGTTAGTTTTTTTTATTATTTAGGTCTAAAATTAAAAACAGATTTTTTTTTATTTTTCAGAAATTTTATATTCATTATTGTCTGTTTCTGTTTGTCTGTTTTCTGTTTGACTGTTTGATTTAATTCAGCTTTTAATTAATCGATTTTCATTATTATCTTTGATTTTTCTTTATCTATCTTCAAATTTTGTTTTGTTTTCTCTATTTCTGTGACATTCATGGGGTGTTTAATTGGGATTTATTCACTAATTGACCTAAACTGGGCCTCGGACGTAAATGGGTGTTTACAGTTTGCCCCTCTTTACTTATTTTCCTACCCGATAATGTGAGAAATGATTCTCTGAATTATCGAGGTAGGAAATGAGTAAAGACGTGAACACCTTATGTCCTAGGCGTTTTTTGAAAAAGTCCAAGCAGCACCAGAAGCCTTGAGCTTAAAGTGGACCCCACGGATGCCTAAGGACCGGTGGTTGAGTGACTTTACCGGCTTCGTGTGTCCATAGGGTTTAAATATACAAAGCTAGATGGCATAGCCTAAGTAAGCTGAAATGAATGAAGGCTTGTTAGGACATGCGTGGAATGCAATGGGATTGCTTATTAAGACAAGCAAAATGAAAAGAAAATAGCCTATTAAAATGGGCAGAGTAGAAGAGAATGGCCTGTTAAGACAGGCTCAGTGGAGTGGAAAGGGACTTCTTTAAGACACGCAAGCATACAAGAACTAAAATGTAAAATATGTACAGGTTGGCCTGACAACATAGGCCGAGGGTGCAGAATTTTAAAACACGCAATGGCCTGACAACATAGGCCTGAAAGCAAGAAACTAAGCTAAACGGCGGCCTGATAACATAGGCCTGAAAGCAGTAAATCTAAACTAACTTGATGGTGGCCTGACAATATAGGCCATGATGCAGGAATTTAAAACTTGATGGTGGCCTGACAACATAGGCCATGATGCAGAAATTTAAACTTGCTGGTGGGCATAGGCCATGATACAGAAATTTAAACTTGATGGTGGGCATAGGCCATGACACAGAAATTTAAACTTGATGGTAGGCATAGGCCATGACACAGAAAGGTAAACTTGAGGGGAACCCCGTTGTTGACGGAAAGAATGCAAATGACATCCTGCTGTTGCCAGGATGAACGTAAACCTGCTTGACAGGTGAACGAAAATTAAACATGCTTGAAGTCCTGTTGTTGACAGGAGAATGCGAATGCGGTCCCGCTGTTGCCGGGAAGATGTAACTGAAATCTTGCTGTTTTTCGCCTTTTTCCTTTTTATTTTTTGTATTGATTTTTGAATTTTAATCTACTTTCAGAATTTTATTTTCCTTAAAAAGTTCTAGATTTTTAATATGTTTTAGTTATTAATTTCCTATTTTTATTTCTAATTTTTATTTATGCTTTCTTTTATATTTTTTAGGATTTTAAAAATTTTGGGTTTTTGCTATTTCTTTTAGAATTTTCTTTTAATTTCAGATTTTGATTTTTTTTATTTTATTAGCAAAAATCTTTTTTTATTATTATTTTTATTTTAGTTAGTTTTTTTTATTATTTAGGTCTAAAATTAAAAACAGATTTTTTTTTTATTTTTCAGAAATTTTATATTCATTATTGTCTGTTTCTGTTTGTCTGTTTTTTGTTTGTCTGTTTGATTTAATTCAGCTTTTAATTAATCGATTTTCATTATTATCTTTGATTTTTCTTTATTTGTCTTCAAATTTTGTTTTGTTTTCTCTATTTCTGTGACATTCCTGGGGTTTTTAATTGGGATTTATTCACTAATTGACCTAAATTGGGCCTCGGACGTAAATGGGTGTTTACAATCCCCATCTTGGGATTAATTGTTATCATGATCCTATTATTGGTCCTGATGCAAATACTGATCTTATTCGTGGTGCTACTATTGGTATTAATCTTGGTCCTACTACTAGACCTGGTCCTGGTCCTACTACTCGACTTGGTCTTGGTCGTACTGCTGGACCATGTTCTAGTACCGATCCTGGTCCTAGAACTGGTGCGGGTCCCAATATTGATCCTGGTTCTTGTCCTACTATTGGTCTAGGTCCTAGTCCTACTAATTGTCGTTGCTCAAGTACTAATCCTAGTTTTGGTGCCATTACTGGTCTTGGTCCTAGTATTGATACTAGTCCTAGTCCTAAAAGTGTTCCTAGTTCTTGTCTTACTCTTAGTTCTAGTCCTCTCTCTACTTCTAGTCCATGTCCTACTACTAGTCCTGATGCTAGTACTGATCTTGGTCCTGGTGCTAATACTATTCCAGACCTAGTATTCATGCTCGTCTTAGTGCTACTACTGGCCCTAGTCCCAATAGTGATCCTGGTTCTGGTCCTACTACTGGTTCTGGTTGTTCTACTTATCCTGATCCATGTCCTAGTACTAATATTGGTCCTATACCTACTATTGGTCCCAATCTTTGTCCTAATACTGATCTTTGTCCTCCTTCGACTCTTAGACCTAGACTAGTTACTAATCTAGGTCCTAATCCCGCTACTGATCTTGGTCTTAGTCCTATTATAGGTCCTGGTCCCTAGATTGATGCTGGTCCTAGTCGTAGTACTGGACATGGTCCCAGTACTTATCCTTGTCCTGGTCTTACTACTGGTCTTGGTTCCAGTAGTGATTGTAATCCTGGTCCTATTACTAGACCTGGTCCCAACACTAATCTTGGTCCTGGATACTTACAAATAGCTTACAAGAATACAAACCAAAATCATACCCCACACATAAAACAAACGCTAATAAAAAACAAGCACTCACACAATTGAAGCATACAAAAAAAAAAAAAACAAACGCAACACTTGTACAAATATTATATACACGAATTCAACAAGCATACACTTGTATATAACATACAAACAAAGAGCATACGAAATACCCACATATAGAAGGAACACAAGCTAACGAACGCAAACAATGAAGAAACACACAAACACCCAACACATATACACAATCGTAAACAATAGGATATAGAAGTGGACCTTAGACAACGAATGAATACACAAAAAATTTTTGACAACACACATAACAAGCACACAATTAACAAATACACATACAAACAACAAAAATTGACATTCAAACACACTATAGAAAAAAGGCAAACAAACACATGCACAAGCAATACACATGAACAAACATTGAAATAACATAAGCGTTCAAAAAAATTATTTTCAACCAACAAACACCTAAAAAAATTCAAATTACAAACAATAGATATGCACATACAACAAAAACTCACGTTCAACACGCATATGCTCAAATACAATATATATGCAAAGAACATACCACATATAGACACACAAAGAACATCGGAAAACAAACAAAAACAGCAAAGAAACACACAAAAACCTAACACATGTACATATAATAAAAGAAAATGACTAGGATCAATATTAGGACCGGGACCAATAGTGGCACGAGGACTAGGATTAGTTTTGGGGTGGTAGGATCTGGATTAGGTTAAGTACTAGAACCAGGACAATTAGTAGGTCTAAGACTAGGATCAGTAACTGCACCATATCCAATAGTAGGACTAAGACCAGGATTCATAATTGCAAAAGGTCCAGTAGTAGGACCAAGACCATGGTCAGTACCAGGACTTGGTCTAGTAGTTGAACCAGGACCAATAGTGGCACCAAAACCAGGATCAATATGTGGACCAGGATTAGTAGTAGCATACGGAGCAGGACTAGTACTACGACCAGGATTACTAGTAGGACCAAGACCGACCAATAGTAGCACCAGGACCAGGATAAGTACTACTGGTATTGTTCCCAGTACTTATCCTAGTGCTTGTCTAATTACTGATACTGATCTTAGGACTGATCCTGGTCATGGTTCTATTACTGGTCCTGATGCCAGTATTAATACTATTTGTGTTGCTACTATTGGTCCTGGTGCTCATCCTACTGCTGGACCTGGTCCTGTTCCTACTATTTTACCTAGGCCTAGTCTTACTACTGGACCTGGTTCTAATATCGATCCTGGTGCTACTACTGTTGTTGGTCCCAGTACTGATCAAAGTTCTGGTCCTACTACTGGTCCTGGTCCCAGTATTGATGCTAGTCTTAGTGGTACTACTTGTCCTACTCCCAATAGTAACCCTGGTTCTTGTCTTACTCCTGATCCTAGTACTTATCCTTGTCCTACTACTAGTCCTGGTACCAATACTGATCCTGGTCCTAGTGCTAATACTAGTCCTGGTCCCAGTATTGATGCTCGTCCTAGTGCTACTACTGGCCTTAGTCCCAATAATGATCCTAGTTCTAGTCCTACTACTGGTCCTAGTTGTACTACTAATCCTAGTCCATGTCCTAACATTGATCTTGGTCCTGGACCTACTATTGGTCCCAGTCCTGGTCCTAGTACTGATCTTGGTCCTCCTTCTACTCTTAAACCTAGACTGGTTACTTATCCAGGTCCTAGTCCTAGTACTAATCTTCGTCCCAGGATTGATCCTGGTCCTGGTACTAGTACTAATCCTGGTCTTGGTCCCAATAATGATGTTGGTCCTGATCTTACTACTGGTCCTGGTCCTAGTAGTGATCCTAATCTTGGTCCTACTACTAGACTTGATCCTAGTACTAATCCTAGTCCTGAATACATACAAACAATGGATAAGAACACAAACAAAAATCATACCTACACATACAATAAATGCTAATATACAACAAGCACTCACAATTGAAGCATACACAACACCAAAAAAAAAATCCAAACACAACTATAAAAACACAATACACATACAATGATTATATATACACATTCAACAAGCATACATTTGTGTATAACATACAAACAAAGAGCATACAAAATACACACATATACAAAGAACACAAGTAAACCAATGCAAACAATGAAGAAACACTAAGAAAAAACATATATAGACATTCAAACACCATACAAAAAAACACAAACAAACACCTGCCCAAGAATACAAACATACACACAAAACACATACTTAGTCATAAAAAACAAACACAAACAGTAACAAATATACATAATCACTAACAACATACTCCACACATTCACACATTCAAATAACGTACACAAAAAGTACGCAAACAAGTAACACACACAACATAAACAAAAATATAAATTCACAACATAAGTAATAGATGCATACACGTTTAGTGATAAACCTAAAATACACTTAATTATATATATACGCATTTAACAGGCATACACTTGTATGTAACATACACACAACGAGCATACAAAATACATGCACAAACACAACAAACACACAAGTGATAAACGTACAACAAATAGAAAAAAAAAATACTTACAAAAAATGGACAAGAACACAAACAAAAAAATACACACACAACAAACACTTATATACAACAAGCACACACACAATTGAAGCATACACAACACAAATGTACAAACACAACACACATACAATGATTATATATACGCATTTGATAGGCATACACTTGTATATAACAGACAAATAAAGAGCATACAAAATACATGCACAAAGAATTCAGAAAAACAAGCACAAAAGAAAAACACACAAAGACCCAATACATATACACATAATTATAAAAAAATACATAAAGAAGTAGAGCTCAGACAACAAATGCATACACAAATACTTTTAAACAACACACATAACAAACATATAAATAACAAATACACAAACAAACAACATATATAGACACTCAAGCGTACAACACAAAAAACACATACACAAGTAATATACATGCACAAACATTCAAATAACATAAACATAAAACCAATTTATTCTCAACCAATAAACCAAAAAAATACACTTACAAACAATAGACAAGAACACAAACAAAAATCTTACGCACACAACAAACACTCACATTTAACATGCATACACTTGTACACAATATACATACAAAGAACACAACATACACACATAGCAAACACAAGCAAACAAACACAATCAACATAGAAAGAAAGCCTTCCAATGGGGAGATGCTGCAGATGCAAATGTTTGACAAGAAAGAAAGCCGTGATTGTGAATTGTGATTGTGAGTGGAGAAGAGATAGAAGAGGAAGGGTGCGGTGAAGAAGATAAAAGTGAGGAGGAAGAGGAGACATTTTGTGTTTGTGTGGGGTTTGAGATTGGAATTTGGGTGTGACAGGGAAGAAGAAGAGCAGAGCGAGATCATGCTTTAATAAAACCATATCACTTTAAACTATCTTTTAAATAAATTCAAATTTGTAAACCCACATCCAAAGACATGCGGATGTGCTCATGTCTTATACTATTTCATTACATGTTGCTTAATTTAATGGAAAAAAGAAGGGTAATAAGTAGTTACCGAAGCACCTAAAAAATGTAACTGAATGGAAAAAAAAAACAAAAGAAATTGGAAGAAAAAAGATTAGGTGGCATCTTATTATTCTGAATGGGTGACCTCAAACATCACCATCGCAATTTTACATGAGACAGAGGGTATGGATATGTGAGTATCAAAAGTGATTTTCCATCCAATAGATCATCGAATTTGCACATGATATTGTCGGTTTTGATGTCAATAGTTTGATTTCTTTTGTATGTTTGTTGAATGCTTAGAACTAAAATCCGTGCCCTCTTCCAACTCCATTAATTAAGAACAAAAAAAGAAAAAAGAATATTTGGGTTATTTATTTATCTTATTGTCCAAAGATTAAAATAATTTTGTTATAAGGGTTGGGGTACCCTTGTACCCATTTTATTAATAAATCTTGTTTGCAGTTCAGAAATCCAATCTTATTGTCCAAAGAAATTGAAAGGACCTGAAATATATATATATATATATATATATATATATATATATATATATATATATATATATTTGTGGGGAGGGGTTGTTTCCTACTAGCTCTATACATTGGATCAAAATAGCTAATTCACATATTTCATGCAAACTTGACCAAATATCTTAATCATCTCTTACATGTTGAATGAAACTTTTCTTGAGCATGTTCACTTAATTATGTGGATAGGGGCCTGAATGAACAGTTGAGATGTCAACTTAATAATGATATTGAAAGGTATGATTTTGATGCAAACATGCCTCGCTGTACTTGCACACAAACGATGTCAACTTAAAATAACAATATATTCTGTTATCATTTAAAATTAAGTAATTATATATTTTAAATAATTATTATTAAAATTTTAATAAGAAATTAGAAAAAAAATTCATAGAATACAGATAAAGCATTATATTTTAATGAACCAAAAATACATTTAAGTTTTTTTTGTATTATTTTAAAAGTTGAAGATAATAAATATTATTTTTTTAATTTATCTTTTATTTTATACAATAATATTATTTAATAAAAAATTAATTGATATAAGAGATTTTTTATATATACCATAAAATTAATAAAATTTATACTTAAGACACCCTTCCTTTTTTTCTTCCTCTTCCTCCAATTCCAAGCTGTGATTGTGGTTCGGAAGAAGCTTTGAACTCTGAATATTTTGGCACTCCAAACTTGTCCTTCCCAATTTATTTAATGTTTTTATTAATCTTTTAAAAATACTCTTTAAGAAAATATTAATTTTTATTTAAAATAATATTGTAATATATTAAAATTATAATAATTATATATTTTTGATTGTTTTAATTTTTTAACCAATATTTTTAAAATAACAATTAATATTTTTTTATTTTAAAAATAAATATAAAACATATTCTTGATTATGAACGTATTAAAATTCTAATTATGAAGACACACTCATACACCCACAATTTATAATATGAAATATAAAAATTTTAAGAATTATAGTATCATCAAACATAAAACTTCAATTCCATTAACATTTTAAAAAAAAAATAATAGTCACAATAACATCCTTCCATTATTTTATTTTTGTCTTAAAAATTAATTAAAGATGATCAACAAATTTTATCATTTATTTTAAATTTTTAATGTTTGTGTTTCACACCATACAAACAAATTTAATTCAAAAATTATTTCAAAATTATATGAAAAGAAGCTAAGAAACACAAATATTTTCAAATAATGTTCGCATCGTGTTGTACTGTATCAAATATTATATGGATACTTCAAATATGTTTGATAGGCTTATTTTAGCTCTTTTACTTTTGTTATCCTAACTTTTGTATCTATACAAAATATAAATATTATAGTAATTAGATAAATTTTATAATTTTAAAATATTTATAATGATTTTACTTATTTTTAAAATATATTTTTTGTCATGAAAATTTTTTATTTTAGATAAATTTAAAATTAATTTTATATATAATATAAATTATGATTATATTTTTTTGTGTCATATAATTTTTAAATATATATAGAATGAAAATTTAAACTTTAGTATTTTAAGACTTTATTTTTACTATTAGTGTCCCTTTTTTTGTTGTTATTCTTTTATTAGTTTGGGTTCCTTCAACTTTTTTTAATGATTCAATTTTCTTTAACTCATGAGAAGGTTTGAGAAGATTAAAATGAGTTACAAGCTTTATAGTTATGATAACGATGGTTCTAATTCTTCTTCTCCTGGATGCTTTTATATTAGTTTTGAAAATTTTTATCCTCTTCTATTTTTATTTGTTGATATATGAAAATATATTTGGTTTATTAGTTTTTAAGATTAGGAATAGTCATAATGTATGTGTTACATGAACTTGGAGTTAAAGCTTATGCATTTATATGTGAAGTCTTTTTGCATTTTCACCATAAACTCAAACGAGGGGACAGTTTGAAAATGATGTGCAAGAAATGTAGTTTTAAATTTATCTTGCATTTCAACCATTTGATTTGAACAGAGGAAGGAGAAAGACAATTTAATTATGCCTCGTCTCACATTTCAAGCATTTGTTTTTAACACAGGAAGGATGAAATGAAAATAATTTAATTATGCCTGTTGCACAAAGCTGCAACATTTATAGAAGAAAATACTTAAACTTTTATAGAAGAAAATACTTAAACTAACTGATAACTTCTTTGACATTTATTTTTAATTATTATTTAAATTTTTAAATAATATTAATTTTTATTTATTCCTTAATTACTTTTAAAAAAAACTATTATTTAATATAATAAGTAAATCAATGAGATAAATTAAATCTATAAAAATATTTAATAATGATTTTAATATATATAAATAAAATATTAATTAATTAGATATTAAATATATTTTTAGTTCTTTCGATATTTTAAATTTTTAAATTTAGTTTTTCATTTTAACATTTTATGATTTTATTTTACTTTCCTCCTTTTGTACCATAAATTCAAGCCAGAACACGTTTAACAATCGTTTCAAGACGAGAAAATCCAAGAAGGAGAAAGACAATTTAATTATGTTTGCTACACCATTCCATAAGCATTATACAACAAAATATTGTGTTACACGTGTTAAAAAACTTTTTTCATATTTATTTTTAATTATTATTTAATTTTTTAAATAATAAAACTTTTTTATTTATTATTAAAATATATTTACAAAAACAATTATTTAATTTAATATCTAAATTAATGAGAGAAATTAAATATATAAAATTTTTAATAATAATTTTAATATATAAATTAATTTTATATTAAATATACTTTTAGTTCTTTCGATATTTTAAATTTTTAAATTTAGTATTTAATTTTTAAATTTACTGGTTTTCATCTCTACTTTTGAATATAAACTATTTTAAATTTATTAAAATAACATACACTTAACATGTATCAATATTTTACACATTAATTATAATAAGGTAAAAGTAACCTTTTAAAAACATAAATTTATTATTTCAAAATTAAAAATTTAAATCAAAATTTTATGATTCTATGATAAATAAAAATTTATTTAATCCCCTAATTTTCAAAATTTATATAAAATTTAAATAATATATAAAAATAAAATGGAAAAAATGTTATACATGTGTTTTTATGTCATGAGAAGAATATAAGAAAAAATACCAAATTTTATTTTCTTATTATAAAATTACAAATAAAAAAATTTAAACAGAATTAATACATCACTAATTAATTTAATATACAAGTTAAACTTTACAGAGTATAAAATAAATTTTCTATAATAATAAATTTTTGTATTTCATGTTCTAAAATAAAATTACTTAAGTGATAATATTTTTACTCTTTAAAATACTATTTTTACTTGTGTCCTTCTTTTTTATTGTCATTGTTCTTCTCGTTGCTTGGATTCCTTAAATTCTTTTTAGTGGTTCAATTTTTTTCACCAGTGAGAGGTTTAAATAGATTAAAATGAGTTATAAGCTTCATAGTTAAAGTAACAATGGTTACTTTTTCTTATCCTTTTCATTTTAGATTTTAAATTTTATATCCTCTTCTATTATTGTCTGCTGATATTGTTGATATGTGAAAATATATTTGGTTCGTTAGTTTTAAATATTGGTCATAGTTGTAATTTTTCTGTTGCATTAATATTGATGTTAAATATTATAGATTTTCACATGAGACATTTTTACTTCTCTACACCATGGACTAAGACTTGAAGATGTTTGATGATCGTTTAAAAACAAAGTAACACAAGAAACGTAGTCCTAAATTCGCTCCATAGATCAAGCATTTGCTTTAAATATATGAAGCATGAAGGAGAAAGACAATCTAATGATATATGTCTGGTGCACCACGCAGCAACGATTATATAAGAAAACACTATCTTGCACGTATTGAAAAACATCTTTCACATTTATTTTTAATTATTATTTAATTTTTTAAATAACACTAATTTTTATTTATTATTTAATAATTTTTACAAAAAATAGTTATTTAATATAATAAGTAAATTTATGAGAAAAATAAAAAAATAAAAATTATAGAGTAATAATTTTAATGTGTATGAATAAATTATTCACTAATTTTATTTTAAATATATTTTTAGTACTTTTGATATTTTAAACTTTTAAATTTACTTTAACATTTAAAATTTACTTATTTTAAATTTTTTCTTAAATATAAACCTTTTTTTATTTTTTAAAATAACATACACTTAATATGTATCAATATTTTGCACAATAATTACAATAAGGTAAAAATAATTATTTTGAAAAACAAATAATTAAATTTATTACTTTTAAAATTACAAATTTAAATGAAAATTTTATGATTCTATAATAAATAAAAATATATTTAATCCCCTCATTTTTAAATATTATATAAAAATTTAAGTAATATATAAAAATAAAATGGACAAAATATTGTACATGTATGTTTATATAATGAGAAGAATATAAAAAAAATCAAATTTTATTTTGTTATTATAAAATTACAAATAAAAAAATTTAACACAAAATTAATACATCATCAAGTAATTTTAATATACAAGTTAAACATTACAGAGTACAAGATAAATTTTCTACGATAATAAATTTTTGTATTTCATGCTCGAGAATAAAATTTTTTTTTAAAACTTTTGTTTCACTTGTGTACTTTTTTTGCTGTCGTTGTTTTATACTTGTTTGGGCTCTTTAAACTCTTCCCAATGATTCAAGATTGTTTCATCGATGAATGGATTTAAGCACGTTAAAGCCAGTTACAAGCTTTATAGTTAAAGTAAGGATGGTTCTACTTTTTCTTGTCCATGTTTTCATTTTAAATTTTATATACTTTTCTATTATTTGCTGTTGATGTGTGAAAATGTATTTGGTTTATTAGTTTCTAATATTAGCCATAGTTTTGATTTTTATTTTACATGTTAAATATTATAGATTGTCACATGAAAGTTTTTTACTTTCCTGAACCATAAACTAAGATGTGAAGATGTCTGATGATCGTTTAATAACGAAGGAGCACTGGAAATACAGTTCCAAATTTGCTCCATAGATCAAGCATCTGCTTTAAATACATGACGAAGGAGCATTGGAAATACAGTTCCAAATTTGCTCCATAGATCAAGCATCTACTTTAAATACATGAAGGAAAAAGACAATTTAATGATATATGTCTGTGCACCGTGTCACAACGATTATACAAGAAAACATTGTCTTAAGCGTATTGAAAAACTTCTTTTACATTTATTTTCAATTATTATTTAATTTTTTAAATAACACTAATTTTTAATTATTATTTAATTACTTTTAAAAAAGTATTTATTTAGTATAATATGTAAATTTATGTGAAAAATTAAAAAATTAAAAATATATAGTAATAATTTTAATATGTATAAATAAATTATTAACTGATTTTATATTAAATATATTTTTAGTACTTTTGATATTTTAAACTTTTAAATTTACTTTATCATTTTAAATTTACTTATTTTAATATCTTTTTTATATATAAACTATTTTTTGTTTTTTAAAATAACATACACTTAATATGTATAAATATTTTATACATTAATTACAATAAAGAAAAAATAGTTATTTTGAAAAACAAATAATTATATTTATTATTTTAAAATTACAAATTCAAATGAAAATTTTATGATTCTATAATAAATAAAAATAAATTTAATCCCCTCATTTTTAAATTTTATATAAAAATTTAAGTAATATATAAAAATAAAATGGGCAAAATGTTATACATGTATTTTTATGTCATCCGAAGAATTTAAGAAAAAAAAATCAAATTATAGTTTCTTATTATAAAATTACCAATAAAAAAATTTAACACAGAATTAAGATATCAATAATTAATTTAATATACAAGTTAAACTTTACAGAGTATAAAATAAATTTTCTATGATAATAAATTTTTATATTTCATATTCTAAGATAAAATTACTTAAGTGATAATATTTTTACTTTTTAAGATATTATTTTTACTTGGCTCCATATTTTTTTGCTGTCATTGTTTTTTTAGTTTGTTGGGTTCCTTAAACTCTTCCTAGTGGTTCAATTTTCATTCACCGGGAGTTTATCCTTGATGTTGTCATTTTGGATTTTAAATTTTATATTCTATTCTATTATTGCTTGATGTGTGAAAATATATTTAGTTCATTAGTTTTTAATATTAACCATAGTTTTGATTTTTCTCTTGCATGAATGTTAATGTTAAATATTAAAGATTGTGACATGAGAGTTTTTTACTTCCCTGAACCATAAACTAAAACGTGAAGATTTAAAAACAAAGGAGCACAGGAAAGTAGTTTCAAATTTCGTGCATAGATGAAGCATTTGCTTTAAATATATGAAGGAGAAAGGCAATTAAACGGTATATGCATGGTGCACATGCGACAACATTATACAACAAAACACTATCTTCTTTTTTTATATTTATTTTCAATTATTATTTAATTTTTTAAATAACACTAATATTTATTTATTATTTAATTACTTTTAAAAATATATGTATTTAATATAATAAGTAAATTTATGAAAAAAATTTAAAATATAAAATATATAGTAATAATTTTAATATGTATAAATAAATTATTAATTGATTTTATATTAAATATATTTCAGTACTTTTGATATTTTATACTTTTAATTTTACTTTATCATTTTAAATTTACTTATTTTAATTTCTTTTCTTATATATAAACTATTTTTTGTTTTTCAAAATAACATATACTTAATATGTATCAATATTTGACACATTAATTACAATAAGGTAAAAATAATTATTTTGAAATACAAATAATTAAATTTATTATTTTAAAATCAAAAATTTAAATGAAAATTTTATGATTCTATAATAAATAATAATATAATTAATCCCTTCATTTTTAAATTTTATATAAAAAATTTAAGTAACGTATAAAAATAAAATGGACAAAATGTTATACATGTATGTTTATATCATTAGAAGAATAGAAAAAAAAAATCAAATTTTAGTTTGTTATTATAAAATTACCAATAAGAAAATTTTACATAGAATTAATACATCACTAAGCAATATAATATACAACTTAAACATTACAGAGTATAACATAAATTTTCTATGATAATAAATATTTGTATTTTATGTTCTAAAATTAAATTACTTTAATGATAATATCTTTTTAAGATTTTTTTTCACATGTATCTTTTTTTTGTTTTGCTGTTGTTGTTTTTACTCTTCCAATCATTTAATTTTCTTTCACCAATGAGGGAGTTTAAGTAGATTGTTACAAGCTTCATAGTTGAAATAATGATGGTTCTACTTATTATTGTTGATGCTTTTGTTTTAGATTTTAAACTTTGTATGTTTTTTTATTGTTGCTTGTTGACATATGAAAATGTATTTGATTTATTAGTTTCTAAGATTAGCTGAAGTTGTGATTTTTCTCTTGCATTAATATGAGTATTAAATATTATAAAATATTACACCAGTGTTTTTTACTTCCTGCACCATAAACTAAGACGAGAAGATGCCTGATGATTGTTTAAAAATAGGGACGCAGGAAAATAATTCGCCGCATTTTTTAACCTTTACTTTTAACAGAGGAAAGACAAATTAATTACGCGTGGTGCATTATTTTGCAACGATTATACAAGAAAACACTATCTTGCACATGTTGAAAAACTTCTTTCACGTTTATTTTTAATTATTATTTATTTTTTAAATAACACTAATTTTTATTTATTATTTAATTATTTTTACAAAATTAATTATTTAATATAATAAGTAAATTTGCGAGTGAAATTAAGAATATAAAATATTTATTAATAATTTTAATATGTATAAATAAATTATTAGCTAATTTTATATTAAATATATTTTTAGTTCTTTCGATATTTTAAACTTTTAAACCTACTTTATTATTTTAAATTTACCTATTTTAATCTCTTTTCTTAAATATATACTATTTTTTGTTTATTAAAATAACATACACTTAATACGTATCAATATTTTACACATTAATTATAATAAGGTAAAAATAATTGTTTTGAAAAATAAAAAATTAAATTTATTATTTTAAAATTAAAAATTGAAATCAAAATTTTGTGATTTTATAATAAATAAAAATATATTTATTCCCCTAATTTTTAAATTATATATATAAAAAGAAATATATAAAAATAAAATAGACAAAATGTTATACATGTATTTTTATGTCATGCTAAGAATATAAGAAAAAAACTTAAAATTTATTTTGTTGTTATTAATTATAAATTAAAAAATTTAACGTAGAATTAATACATCACTTATTATTTTAATATAGAAGTGAAACATTACAAAGTATAAAATAAATTTTTCTATAATAATAAATTTTTATATTTTATATTCCAAAATAAAATTACTTAAGTGATAATATTCATTTTTTAAGACTTAATTTTCTTTTGTCTCCTTCTTTTTTACTGTCATTTTTCTTCTAGTTCCTTAGACTCTTCTTAGAAATTTAATTTTCTTTCGAATTAAAATGAGTTACAAGCTTCATAGTTAAAATAATTATGATTCTACTTCTTATTTTTGATGTTTTTATTTTAATTTTTAAATTTTTATCCTCTTTTATCATTGTCTGTTGTGTGAAAGTATATTTCATTTGTTAGTTTCTAAGACTAGCACTAGGAGTAATGTTTCTATCGCATTATTTTGGAAGTTAAAGCTTATGGATTTTCATATGAACTCTTCTTTCTTTTTTGATTTTGCACCAAAGACTCATATGAGAAAACGCTGGAGCCCAAAAAAACATAGTTTAATTTGTCTCACATTTCAAGCATGTGTTTTTAATCTGGAAAGAAGGAAGAATACTTAATTATGCCTGCTACATCATGCTGCATGATTATAAAAAAAAAATACGCTCTTACATTAACAGGGAAACTTCCTTCACATTTATTTTTATTTGTTATTTTATTTTTTAAATAATACCAAATTTTATTTATTTTGATTATTCTTTCAAAAATAATTATTTAATATAATGACTAAATTAATAGGATAAATTAAATATTGAAAAATATTTAATAATAATTTCAATAATATAAATAAAATATTAATTCATTTTATATTAAATCTACTTTTTGTCCTTTTTATATTTTAAATTTTTAAATTTAGTTTTTGATTTTATAATTTAATGATTTTAATCTCTACTTTTAAATATAAAATATTTTTGTTCTATTAAAATAACATACACTTAACATGTATCAATAATAGGGTAAATATAATTTATTTTCAAAATATAAAATACAAAATTTATTCATTTAAATTAAAAATTTAAATCAAAATTTTATAATTTTATAATAAATAAAAATATATTTAATCCACTAATTTTAAAATTTTATATAAAAATTTAAATAATATGTAAATATAAAACGTACAAAATGTTATACATGCACTCTCATGTCATGAAAAGATTATAAATAAAATAAATAAATTTTATTTCATTATTATAAAATTATAAATAAGAGAATTTAACATATAATTGAACATACAATCGGTTCTGGTACTAGTATTGATTGTGGTCCTAATGCTATGAATGGTTCTAAACCAATATTGATCCTTGTCCTACTCGTAGTTCTAGTCCTACTCCTGGTTCTGGTCGTACTATTAATCTTGGTCCTAATCCGAGTACTGATCCTGGTCATGGTCCTAATATTAATCCTTGTCCTAGTCCTACTGCAGGTATTGGTCCCAATTCTAATCCTAGTCCTAGTGCTACTACTTATCCTGATTCCAGTACTGATCCTTGTCTTGGTGCTACTATTTGTCCTGGTCATAGTATTGATCTTGGTCTTGGTCCAAGTATTGATCCTAGTCCTACTATTGGTCCTGGTCCAAATATAGATCTTGGTCCTGGTACAAGTCCATATCCTACTGCTGGACATGGATCAGTTACTGATCCTAGTGCTAGTTCTACTATCAGTCCTTGTCCCAATATTATTCCTGGCCCATGTCCTAGTACTGATCCTTATCCTGATCCTAGGAATGATCCTGGTCCTGGTCCTACTAGACCTGGTCACAGTATTGATCCTTGTCTTAGTCCTACTACTAGTCTTGACCCCAGTATTGATCTTGATCCTTGTCCCACTATTGGTCTTAGTCCTGGTCCTACCACTAGTATAGGTGCCCGTACTGATCCTGGTCCTGGTCACAGTATTGATCCTGGTCTTGGTTCAACTATAAGTCCTCATCCTAGTCTTATTAGTGATTTTGATCGTAGTAGTCCTATTCCTACTACTGGTCTTGGTCCCAAGACTGATCTGATGCTAGTCCTACTACTGGTCCTTTTCTAGGGACTAGTCCTTGTCTTGGTCCAAGTACCGATCCTGGTCCTATTCCTACTACGAGTCATGGTCCTTGGACTAATCTTGGTCCTAGTCCTACTACTGGTCCAGGTCCCAAAACTAATTTTGGTACGGGTCCAACTACTGATCCCAGTCCCACGACTGATCTTGGTCCTACTACTACTCTTGGCCCCACTACTAATCCTTGTACCACTAGTGGACCTGATTCCAATACTTATCCTGGTCTTGATTCTACTACAAATCTTGGTCTCAATATTGATTGTCTCAATCGTAATCACGATGAGATGACGAACTCGCAATTGTAATCAAATGTGGCCTATAAATAAAAGTATAAGCCAATTTGGAAATGGGATGTTTCAAAATTTTTTTGTAAAATCTTAGGTGAATTAGTTGAGTTTCAGATCCATTGTTTTATTCCATCCTATTTACTTGCAAGAAGTTTTGCTACTCATTTGAAATCAAGTGAGATCGGTATTGAAGGAATAGGGAAAGGAAATTCCGATTGTGGCCTATGATTCTTCTGGATTGGAATTGAAATATTTAACTCATGCAATTTGTTTAAATACATCATATGTGTTCTTACAACCAGAGTGAATTGAATAATAGGCAGTGTGAAAGAATCCTGTGATTTGAGCTTCACTTGCAAAATTCAATAGCTGAAGAGTCTTAGGAAGACTTATGTTCCTTTACATGAATTTTCAGCAAGACTGAGTCGATCGTACACGACAAAATACTTGGTGCATCTATAACTCATGTGAGAGGCATCTGGTTCGACCATGCCTCCACAAACTGAACAGGTTCACTATGGGTTCCCTCATGATCATGCATCCTGCTTCATAAGACAAACACAAGGCCAAACACAAAACCTGCCTTCAAACACCATAGAAATTCCTTATACCATTCCAAATATATATACAAACACTTTTAAATAACATACATAGCAAACACACAATTTACAAATACATGTATATTTGAAAAAACAACAAAGTCATAAACATAAAATATACACAACAACAAGCTTATACACAAATACATCGATAAAAAACACACTCTTGAGAATAAAAAATAGCAATCCATACAAAAGACATATATGCATAAGAAAAATCCAAACATACTCATATATAATGAACACCCAAATACACGGAAACATAAATCACACACACAACACACAACCAATACACTAAAAATCTGCCCATGCACAATACACATACTTGGTCATAAAAAATAAAAACAAACAATAATAAATATGCTTGATCACTAACAACATACTCCATACATGCACACATTCAAATAACGTATGCATAAGGTACGCAAACAAGTAACAAACACAACATAAACACAAAACATAAATTTACAACATAAGCAACAGATGCATACAAAATTAGTCATAAAATAAAGCACAGACCAAACATACACACACTTAACCCTAAATCGTACAAAAAATACAAAATTAGTCATAAAATAAAGCACAGACCAAACATACACACACTTAACCCTAAATCGTACAAAAAAAAATATAAACACAACACAACTTACACACTAGCACACAACAACCATGAGCACACAGAACAAAGACACAAACAAGTTTAATACACACATAGAGACTAACACTACAAACACAGAATAAAATACGTGCACACAGACAAATAAAACATAGACACAAAAAAAAACATCACTCCTAAACAAACATATATAAACAAAACATACACACGTATCACACGGTACAAATTACAAACAATATATACAACATACACACTCACAAGAACATAACATACACATACAAATAACCATCATTTTTAGATAAACAACAACCACACATGAACAACACAACAAACACATATAAGTGATAAGCATACAACAAGTTTATTTTTAACCAACAAATTGAAACAAAAAATATACTTACAAGCAATGGAAAAGAACACAAACAAAAAACATACACACATACAACAAACACTCAAATACAACAAGCACACACACATAATTAAAGCATACAAAACACGTACAATAATTATATACATGCATTTAACAAGCCTACACTTGTATACAACATACAAACAAAGAGCATAAAAAATAAACATACAAAGAACGCAAGCAAACAAACAAGGACAAAAAACAAAGAAACACACGAACACCTAACACATATGCACCGAATCATAAAAAATAACACAAAGAAGTGGAGCTCAAACAACAAATGCATACACAAATACTTTTAAACAACACACATAACTAGCATATAATTAACAAATACAAGTACAAACAACATATATAGACATTCAAACGTACAACACAAAAATTTCATGCACAAGATATAGACATGCATAAACATTCGAATACTAAGACCACAACTAGGATCAATATTAGGACCAAGACTAGTAGTAGGATGAGGACTAGGAATAGTGTTGGGACCACATCAGTTGGTAGGACCTGGACCAGGTTAAGTACTAGAATAAGGACAATTAGTAGGACTAAGACCAAGATTAGTAATTGCTCCAGATTGAATAGTAGGACTAAGACAAGAATCAACAATTGCGAAAGGTCAAGTAGTAGCACCAAGGCCACAGTCAGTACTTGGACTAGGTCTAGTAATTGGACCAAGACCAAGATAAGTACTAGGACTAGGACCAGGAGTAGCACTAGAACCAGGATCAGTAAGTGGACCAAGATTAGTAGTAACACCAGGAGCAGGATCAACACTACCCACCAGGAGTAGTAGTAAGACTAGGACCAAGACTAATAGTAGCACCAGGACCAGGATATGTATTACTGGTATTATTCCAAGTACTTATCCTGGTGCTGGTCTCATTACTGATCCCGATTCTAGGAATGATCCTGGTCATGGTCCTACTACTGATCTTAATGCAAGTATTGATCCTATTCGTGGTGCTACTGTTGGTCCTGGTCCTTGTCCTACTTCAAGACTTGGTTCCATTACCGATCCTGGTGCTACTACTGGTGTTGGTCCTAGTACTGATCTTGGTGCTACTACCGGTGTTGGTCCAAGTACTGATCCTCGTTCTAGTCCTACGATTGGTCTTGGCCCTAGTATTGATGTTGATCCTGGTGTTACTACTGTTCCTAATCCTATTAGTGATCCTGGTTCTAGTCTTTCTCCTGGTCCTACTACTAGTCTTTATCCTACTACTAGTCTTGGTGCAAGTATTGATCCTGGTCCTAGTGCTAATACTAGTCCTGGTCCCAATATTGATGCTCGTCCTAGTGCTACTATTGGCCTTAGTCCCAATAGTGATCCTGGTTCTGGTCCTACTACATGTCCTTGTCATAGTACTAATCCTGATCCATGTCCTAGTACTAATCTTTTGGTCCAGGACCTACTATTGGTCCTAGTCCTAGTCCTAGTATTGATCCTGGCCCTCCTTCTACCCTTAGACCTAGACTAGTTCCTGATCCAGGTCCTAGCATTGATCTTTGTCCCAGGATTGATCTTGGTCCTGGTACTAGTACTGATCCTGGTCTTTGTCCCAGTACTGATGTTGGTCTTGATCTTATTACTGATCCTGGTCCTACTACTAGACCTGGTCCCAGTACTAATCCTTGTCTTGGATACTTATAAACAATGGATAAGAACACTAGTAAAAATCATACCTACACATACAACAAACGCTAATATAAACCAAGTACTCACACAATTGAAGCATAAACAACACCAAACAAAATCCAAACATAACTATAAAAACACAATACATGTATAATGATTATATACACGCATTCAACAAGCATATACTTGTATATAACATACAAACAAAGAGCATACAAAATACCCACACATAGAAAGAACACAAGCAAACAAACGCAAACAATGAAAAAAAACACAAATAAAAAACACATATAGGCAGTCAAACACACCATACAAAAAACACCAACAAACATATGCACAAGAAATACACATGCACAAACATTCAAATAACATAAACGTACAACAAATTTATTTGCAACCAACAAACACCTAAAAAAGTACACTTACAAACAATAGATAATAGCACAAACAAAAGTCATACACATACATACAACAAAAACCCACGTTCAACAAGCATAAGCTCGTATACAGTGTCTATATATATACATATATATATATACATACATACATATATATACAAAGAACACACCACATACACACACACATACTTTTAAATAACACACACAAAAAACACACAAACATAAAATACACATAAAATACACACAAATACATCGATAAAGAACACACTCCTGAAAATACCAAACAACAATGCATATAAAAAACATATTTGCATAAGCAAAATCCAAACATACTCATACATAATGAACGCAACCAAATACACCCAAACATAAATCACACACACAACACACAACCATTACACAAAAAAATTACCCACGCACAACATACATACTTAGTCATAAAAAACAAACACAAACAGTAACAAATATACATAATCACTAACAACATACTCCACACATGCACACATTCAAATAACGTACACAAAAAGTGCACAAACAAGTAACACACACAACGTAAACAAAAATATAAATTTACAGCTTAAGCAATACATGCATACACACTTAGTCATAGAATAAAAACGCACAACAAACATACACTTAACCCTAAACCCTAAATCAACAAAATAATACAAACACAACACTACTAACACACTAGCACACAACAACCAGGAGCACACTGAACAAACACACAAACAAGTTAAATACACACATAGAGACACACACAAACAAGTTAAATACACACACAGAGACTAACATAACTAACACACATACTCAAATAACATACATAAATACACAAAAAAGCATCACTCCTAAACAAACATATCTAAAAAAAACATACACACATATCACAAGATACAAACTACAAACAATATATACAAGATACACATTCACAAGCACATCTCAAACACATACAAATAACCAACCCTACACACACGAAGAAGACAACAAACACATACAAGTGATAAACATACAACAAATTTATTTTCAACCAACAAATAGAAACAAAACATATACTTAAAAAAAAAGGACAAGAACACAAACAAAAAAATACACACACAACAAACACTCATATACAACAAGCACATACACAATTAAAGCATACACAACGCAAATGTACAAACACAAAACACTACAATAATTATATATACGCATTTAAGAGGCATACACTTGTACATAACATACAAACAAAGAGCATATAAAATACACGCACAAAGAACAGAGACAAACAAGCACAAAAAAAACACAAAAACACAACACATATACACTTAGTCATAAAAAAACAACATAAAGAAGTGGAGCTCAGACAACAAATGCATACACAAATACTTTTAAACAACACATATAACAAGCACACAATTAACAAATACGCAAACAAACAACAAATGTAGACATTCAACTGACAACACAAAAAACACATACAGAAGCAATACACATGCACAAACATTCAAATAACATCAACGTAAAACAAATTTATTTTCAACCGATAAACCAAAAAAAATACAGTTACAAACAATTGACAAGAACACAAACAAAAATTATACGCACACAACAAACACTCACATTCAACATGCATACACTTGTATACAATATACATACCAAAAAACACACAACATATACACAAAGCGAAAACAGGAAAACAGAACACAAAGATCAACACAAACAAATAGACACATAAACATCCAACACATATATACACAATCATAAAAAAATGACACAAATAAATAGACCACAAACAATAAAAATACATATACAAACACTTTTAAATAATACACAATTAACAAATACACATACACAAACAACATATATAAAAATCAAAACCCACAAAAAAACCACGCACACACGACATATTTACTTAGTCATAAAAAAACAAACACAAACAGCAACAACAACAAATATACACAATCAATATCAACATATTTCACACATGCTCACATTCAAATAACATACACACAAAATACACAAACAATTAACACACACAACATGCATAAAAAAATTAATTTACAACATAAGCAACAATGCACTGACACTTAGTAATAAAAGGAAAACTTACAAACATGCACACACTTAAACCACATAAGCACCTATTAACAAAAAAATAATAGCATACATACCTAATAAGGACTAGGAGCAGGACAAGGATCAATACTAGGACTAGGGCAGTAGTAGGGAAGACGACTAGAATTAGTTTTGGGACTAGATCTAATGGTAGGACCTGAACTAGGTTAAGTACTAGAACCAAATCCAATAGTTGGAATAAGACAACGATCAGTAATTGCAAGAGGTCCAGAAGTAGGACCAAGACGAAGATTAGTAGTAGCACCAGGAGTAGAATTAATACTACCACCAAGACTAGTAGTAGGATTAGGACCAGGACCAATAGTAGCACCAAGACCATAACCATGATTAATACGGGGACTAGGACAAGTAATAGGATGAGGAGTAGGATCAATAATGGAATAAGGTCCAATAGCAAGTCCAAGACAAGGGCAAGGATAATTGTTACAAGTAGCAGGACCAAGACCAGGATCACTCCTGGCATCGAGATTAATAATAGGTACAGGTCCATGATCCATAGTAGGACCAAGACCAGAATTAGTACAGGGACTAGGTCCAATAGTAGGACCAGGACCAAGACTAGTAGTAGGACAATGACCAAGATCGGTACTAGGATCGAGTCAAGAAGTAGGATGAAGACAAGGATCCGTTTTAGGAAAAAGACTAGTAGTAGGACAAGAAGCAGGATTAGTATAGGGACTTGGGCCAAGATATATATATATATATATATATATATGTATATATATATATATATGTATATATATATATATGTATATATATATATATATATGTATATATATATATATATGTATATATATATATATGTATATATCACCCAAGAACAATAATAGAACCATGACCAAGATCGCTAATTGGTCTAAGTCCAATAGTAGAATCAAGACCAGGACCAGGACCAGTAATAGCACGATGATCAGGATAATTACTAGGACCAAGACTAGTAGTAGGATGAGGACTAGGATTAGTTTTGGGACCAGATCCAATGGTAGGTCCTTGACGAGGTTAAGTACTAGAACCAGGACAAATAGTTGGACTAACACCAAGATCAGTAATTGCTCCAGATCCAATAGTAGGACTAAGATCAGGATTAGTAATTGCAAGAGGTCTAGTAGCAGGACCATGACCACGGTCAGTACTGGAACTAGGTCCAGTAGTTGGACCAGGACCAAGATAAGTTCTAGGACAAGGACTAGTGTAAACACCCATTTATGTCTGAAGCCCACAACCATTAAAATTAATCAAGAAACCAAAAAAAAAAACAAACGGAAAAAGTAAAAAGAAAATAAATAAAATTGAATTAAAAAAAATCTAAGAGAGAAGCCAAAAAATATACATATTTCAGAAATATAAATCAAAATTAGAAAAATAATTAAAACAGAAAAATAAAAATAAAAATAAAAATTGTATATAAAATAGTAAAGTAAATGAAAAGGGAAAATAAAAAAATCTTAGAAATAAAAAATAAAAAAAAACAAAAACAAAATAAATGAAAAGAAGAAAATGATGAAAAAATATTAATAAAAAAATTAATAAAAAATATAAAATCTGAAAATTTAATAAAATAAAAAAAATCTAAAATTTGAAAAAATTACTAAAAAATTTAAAATCTGAAAAATTGATAAAAATAATAATTTGAAAAGAAAACATTAACGAAAATCAATAAAAAAGGAATAAATAAATAGAAAAAAGAAAAATAATAAATAAGTAGAAAAAAAGTTAAAGAAAATTGAAAATTAGAAGAAAAAATTTTAAATCTGGGAAAAAAATAAAATCAGAAATTGATGGATAAAAAGAAATTAAAAAAATTGGATTAAATAAAAAATAAAAGAAAACAAAATAATAAAAAATAAAAGGAAACGAAAGAACTAAAATTTGGCAAAAAAAAAAAGAAGAAAAAGAAAAGTCCGAAAATTCTAAAAAATGATAAATCTAGAAATAGAAAAATAATAGTCCAAGGAAAATGCATAATCAATCAAAATACAAAAAGAAAGAAATACAGGGATCGAGAAGAAGAATTTTTGCAAAGGAAATTAACGGATTAACGAAAAAAACAGAATATAAATAGAAAAAGGGGGGGTTTAAAAAAAAAAAAACCAGGATCAGAACCTCTTCATGGCTCTCTGGAAAAAAGCCAAAGAGGAGGAGAAGATCGAAAAGAGAAGAAAAAAGGGGATGCATGAAGAAATAAGAAGGCTCCAGAAAGGCTTCCTCTCCATGATTCTTGTCTTCAGAGGCTTGTGGATTTAGATCTCTAGCTCGATTTGGATCGGATTTGTGGGAAAGACGAGTAAGGATCACAATCTGGTTAGTAAGTTCTTGCCTTCATTCCTGTATTTTTGTTAGATTATGGAAGCTAATGAAGACAATTCTTGAGTCTCGAATAAAAACTATTTGAAATACGGTTAGGTTTCTTGCATTCTGTAAATATTGATGCATGCATTTCCTAGCCTAATCAATATGCATAAACCCGCAGTATTGTGAATCGTTTAGCATGATTTGTGTGAATTTTGTGAGATCGGATCAACTGTTTTCCAAATCTTGCGTGTATGCTGGGCATTTCCATGTCTGGGTGAACGTAAAAGCCAATTGAATTTGACGAAAGCAGTGGTGAGAGCTCGACCTATGGTGCATTGATGCAAGGATTACAAGAAGAGTCAAAGCCTTAAGTCTCAATAGGAACGCCTAGATGTCACGGTTGGTGTTAGGCCTCTTCCAATTCGTGTGATCCTGCAGGGGAAGGAAGATTGCCACATGCAACTCGTTGCGCATCATGAGCCTGATTAAAGATGAGAAGCACAATACTGGCTGCAGTGATGAATCAGGTTGAAAGAATGTCAAAACTAGAACCATATCCAGAGTGATCACAACATTGGCAAAGAAGAGAGAGTTGTGACAAGGTCCTAAATAGAGGAAGTTGATCCAAGGGGTAACAACATATTTGCTGGGTGCTTTGAAGCCAAATCTACCTCAACATAAACCTCCTCAAAGTAGAATGCTGGAAATCAATATTGTAACCTCTCCAAAGGTTCTTCTATCATCCAATGGCCGCCTGTGAGTTGATGCTTACAGACACGTTCACTAGTGCCTGGTCCCAAAGAGCTTCTTAGGTGCATATACTCTGAGAGTCTTATATTTAGTCGTGCTTCCTAAATGATCGCTGCTGGCTAGGAATTAATCAAGTTTTACAGATTCTATTCTACTGACTCTGCTATGGAGAAACAGAGGAAGCCACATGCTTCTCTATATTGAACAGAAAGCGCCTGCTCTGGTTTGGGGCTCCTACCAAGGAAGGCTCATGTGAATGCCATATGTGTAAACAATCCCAATTAAGTCATAGAATCCGAATAGCTCAAATGGTTGAGCTAATTGATGGCAATTCCCAGACCCCAATTTCGAACCTCACTGGAATTCATTTTGGTAAAATGCGGTTAAATCCTTAATTTAGCTATATTTATATACCTCCCTTTGTCAAATCCTCAAATTCCAACTTTGCCCCCATGTCATGCAAAAGACCAAATTGCCCCCCTCATTTTCTAAAATTCCAAAACTGCCCCCTCTTTCTTAAAAATTCATAAAAAATTATAAAAAATAAAAATTTCATAAAAAAATTCCAGAAATTCAAAAATTAATAAAAATTCAGAAAATTTCTTAAAAATTCATAAAAAAATATAAAAAATAAAAATTTCATAAAAAAATTCCATAAATTCAAAAATTAATAAAAAATTCAGAAAATTCATAAAAATAATAAAAATTCTGAAAATTAATAAAAAGTCAGAAAATTTCTTAAAAATTCATAGAAAATTATAAAAAATAAAAGTTTCAGAAAAAAATTCCAGAAATTCAAAAATTAATAAAAAATTCAGAAAAATAATAAAAATTCAGAAAAATAATAAAAATTTAGAAAATTAATAAAAATTCAGAAAATTTCTTAAAAATTCATAGAAAATTATAAAAAATAAAAATTTCATAAAAAATTTCAGAAATTCAAAAATTAATAAAAAATTCATAAAATTAATAAAAATTCAAAAAATTAATAAAAATTCAGAAAATTAATAAAAAATTCAGAAAATTAATAAAAATTCAGAAAATTAATAAAAGTTCAGAAAATTAATAAAAATTCAGAAAATTAATGAAAAATTCATAAAATTAATAAAAATTCAGAAAATTAATAAAATTGTGAAACTTAATAAAAATTATGAAAATTAATAAAAATTCAGAAAATTATCAAAAGTAAAAATTTCACAAAAAATTATAAAAAACAAAAATTAATAAAAAATTTCTGAAATTAGAGATTTAATAAAAATAATAAAAATTCTAAAAAGTTCCAGAATTTATAAAATTTCAGAAAAATAATAAAAAACAGATAATTACATAAAAATTAAAATTCCAGAGAAATTAATAAAATTTCCAGAAAATTACATAAAGATGAAAAATCTAAAATTCATAAAAATTTCATAACAATCCCTTAATTATTAAATAAAATCCCAATTGCCCTAAAAGCCAAACATTGAAATTTGAGCTTTCTTTTGTTACAAATATTTCTTTTTTGAAATTTGAAAATCTTTTTCCAAATATGTTGGGATCTTTAAGTCTCACGCAATGGACTCTAAACGGGAAACTGGCGGTCTACCTGCTGTTCAATGTTTAGTAGTTCGTATAGGTCCCTGTGCTGCCTTAGCCGCCTCAGGCCTTGTGCATGAGTGGATTTGAGGTCCTCTTCTAATACTTACAAAATTAAAAGAAAAAACATCTTTTCCTAAATATTTTGGGATTCTAGGTCTCACGCAATGGGCTCTAAATGGGGAACTAGTGATTTACCTGTTGTTCAACATTTAGTAGTTCGTATGGGCCCCTGTGCTGCCTTAGCCTCCTCGGGCCTTGTGCATGAGTGGACCAAAGATCCCTCCCAAAAATAAAATCTTTTTTAAACAGTAACATTTTCAAATATTCTTTTAAAACACTCTTCGAAGGTCAAGCCTTCACAACCTAGAACTACGTAAGCCTTGAGTTTCCCATTGCACCGGGGAATACGTAGGAGCAGGATCAAGTCCTGTCAGGCTAACCTCCATCAAGTTTTTATTTTCACACTAATTAAAGGGATAAAAAAATTTTCAAAATCACACACTCAGTTTAAGGGTACCGTTCTTCGGAACGGGCGAGTAAGGTGCCTAACACCTTCCCTACTTGTAACCGACTCCCGAACTTAGAAGCTCATTCTCGAGTCAGGGTTTTTCCAAATATTTTTCCCTTGAATAAAAATTTGGTGGCGGCTCCACAGAATCCATCAAAAATTTCATTTTCAAAATTTTATCGAGTTCGTCGTCTCGTTGGAATTACGGTTGCGACAACTAGTAGTAGCACCAGAAAAAGGATTGGTACTTAGACCAAGATTAGTAGTAGCACCAGGAGTAGGATCAGTACTACCACCAAGACTAGTAGTAGGACTAGGACCAGTACCAATAGTAGCACCAGGACCAGGATCAGTACTACTGGTACTAATCCCAGTACTGATCTTATTCGTGGTGCTACTATTGGTCATGATCCTGGTCCTACTACTTGACTTGGTCCTAGTATTCATGCTCGTCCTAGTGCTACTATAGGCCCTAATCCCAAAAGTGATCCTGGTTCTGGTCCTAGTACTGGTCTTTGTCATAGTACTTATCCTAGTCTATGTCCTAGTACTAATCTGGGAACTAGAGCTAATATTTGTCCTAGTCCTGGTCCTAGTACCGATCCTGGTCCTCCTTCTACTCTTAGACCTAGACCAGTTACTGATCTAGATCTTAGTCCCACTACTGAGCTTGGTCTTGATGCTATTACAAGTCTTGGTCCTAGTCCTAGTACTGGACATGGTCCCAGTATTGATCTGTGTCCTGATCTTACTACCGGTCCTAGTCCCAGTACTGATCCTAGTCCTAGTCCTACTACTAAACCATGTCCCAATACTAATCCCGGTCCTAGATACATACAAACAATGGACAAGAACACAAACAAAAATCGTGCCCACACATACAACAAACGAATATACCACAAGCAGTCATACAATGGAAGCATACACAACACAAAACAAAATCCAAATACAACACACGTATAATGATTATATACACGCATTCAACAAGTATACACATGTATATAACATACAAACAAAGAGCATAAAATATTCGCACATATAGAAAGAACACAAGCAAACAAGCGTAAACAATGAAGAAACACACAAACACCCAACACATATACACACAATCATAAACAACAACATAAATAAGTGGACCTTAGACAATGAATGAATACACAAAATCTTTTTGACAACATACATAACAAGCACACAATTAACAAACACACATACAAACAACAAACATAGACATTCAAACACACCATAGAAAGAAGACAAACAAACACATGCACAAGCAATACACATGCACAAACATTGAAATAACATAAGCGTACTAAAAAATTATTTTCAACCAACAAACACCTAAAAAAATTCACTTACAAATAATAGATAATAATACAAACAAAAGTCATACACATATACAACAAAAACTCACATTCAACATGCATACGCTTGTGTACAATATATATACAAAGAACACACCACATACACACACATGCACACGAAGTACATGGAAAAACAAACAAAAACAACAAAGAAACACACAAACACCTAACACATATACACATAATCATAAAAAATGATATAAAGAAATAGACCACACACAATAAAAATACTTATACAAACACTTCTAAATAACACACAAAACAAACACATAATTAAAAAATACACATCTATTTGAAAAAACAATAAACACATAAACATAAAATACACATAACAACAAGTCTATACACAAAAACATCGACAAAGAACACACTCCTGAAAAATAAGAAAAAACAACAATCCATACAAAAAAATATATGCATAAGAAAAATCCAAACATACTCACACATAATGAACATAACCAAATACACGGAAACATAAATCATACATACAACACAAAACCAATACACAAAAGAACTACCAACACACAACATACCCACTTAGTCATAAAAAACAAACACAAGCATGAACAAATATACATAATCATTAACAACATACTAGACACATGCATACTTTGAAATAACATACACACAAAGTACGCAAAAAAGTAACAGACAACACAAAAGAATTTCAACATAAGCAACAAATGCATACACACTTAGTCCTAAAATAAAAACACACAACAAACATAAACACACTTAACCCTATCTCGTAAACCAAAAGAATAATATAAACACAACACTACTTCCACACTAGCACACAACAACCTTGAGCTCACAGAACAAACACACAAACAAGTTAAATATACACATAGACGCACTTAAACCACAAAGACACACGAAACATCACTCCTAAGCAAACATATCTAAACAAAACATACACATGTAGCACACGATACAAATTACAAACAATATATACAACATAGACAAGAACATAACATACACATACAAATAACCATCACTTTTATACAAACAACCACCACACACGAACAACATAACAAACACCTACAACTGATAAACATACAACAAATTTATTTTCAACCAACAATGAGAAATAAAAAATATACTTTCACACAATGGAAAAGAACACAAACAGAAAACACACACATACAACAAACATTCATATAAAATAAGCACACACAAAATTGAAGCATACAAAACACACGTACAATAATTATATACACGCATTTAACAAGCATACACTTATATATAACATAAAAAAAAAGAGCATACAAAATACACACACAAAGAATGCAAGCAAACAAGCACAAACAACAAAGAAACACACAAACACCTAACACATATGCACATAATCATAAAAAAACATAAAAAAGTGGATCTTAGACATCAAATGCATACACAAACAACATATATAGACATTCAAACATACAACACAAACAAACACATGCACAAGCAATAGACATGCACAAAATTCAAATACTAAGACCAGGACTAGGATCAATACTAGGACCAGGACCAGTAGTAGCACGAGGACTAGGATTAGTTTTGGGGCCAGATCATATGGTAGGATCTGGATTAGGTTAAGTACTAGAACCAGGACAATTAGTAGGACTAAGACCAGGATCAGTAACTGCACCATATCCAATAGTAGGACTAAGACCAGGATTAGTAATTGCAAAAGGTCCAGTAGTAGGACCAACACCATGGTCAGTACCAAGACTAGGTCTATTAGTTGGACCAGGACCAAGATAAGTATTATGACCAGGACCAATAGTAGCACCAAAACCAGGATCAATATGTGGACCCGGATTAGTAGTAGCATAAGGAGCAGGACTAGTACTACCACCAGGATTACCAGTAGGACCAGGACCAAGACCAATAGTAGCACCAGGACCAGGATAAGTACTACTGGTATTGTTCCCAGTACTTATCCTAGTGCTCGTCTAATTACTGATCCTGATCTTAGGACTGATCCTGGTCATGGTTTTATTACTGGTCCTGATGCCAGTATTAATACTATTCGTGTTGCTACTATTTGTCCTAGTTCTTATCCTACTACTGGACCTGGTCCTGTTCCTACTATTCTACCTAGGCCTAGTCTTACTATTGGACCTGGTTCTAATATCGATCCTGGTGCTACTACTGCTGTTGGTCCCAGTACTGATCACAGTTCTAGTCCTACTACATGTCCTGGTCCCATTATTGATGCTAGTCTTAGTGGTACTACTGGTCCTAGTCCAAATAGTAATCCTGGTTCTGGTCTTACTCCTGGTCCTAGTACTTATCCTTGTCCTACTACTAGTCCTGGTACAAATACTAATCCTGGTCCTAGTGCTAATACTAGTCCTGATCCTAGTATTGATGCTCGTCCTAGTGCTACTACTGGCCTTAGTCCCAATAATGATCCTAGTTCTAGTCCTACTACTGGTCCTAGTTGTACTACTAATCCTAGTCCATGTCCTAATATTGATCTTGGTCCTGGACCTACTATTGGTCCCAATCCTGGTCCTAGTACTGATCTTGGTCCTCCTTCTGCTCTTAGACCTAGACTGGTTACATATCCAATTCCTAGTCCTAGTACTAATCTTGGTCCCAAGATTGATCCTGGTCCTAATCCTAGTAATGATCCTGGTCTTGGTCCCAGTACTGATGTTGGTCCTGATCTTACTACCGGTCCTGGTCCTAGTACTGATCCTAGTCCTGGTCCTACTACTAGACTTAATCCTAGTACTAATCCTAGTCCTGAATACTTATAAAAAATGGATAAGAACACAAACAAAAATCATTCCTACACATACAACAAATGCTAATATACAACAAGCACTCACAATTGAAGCATACACAACAAAATAAATAAATAAATCCAAACACAACTATAAAAACACAATACACATACAATGATTATATATACACATTCAACAAGCATACATTTGTGTATAACATACAAACAAAGAGCATACAAAATACACAAATATACAAAGAACACAAGTAAACCAATGCAAATAATGAGGAAACACGCAAAGAAAAAACACATATAGACATTCAAACACCATACAAAAAACGCAAACAAACACCTGCCCAAGAATACAAACATACACACAACACACATACTTAGTCATAAAAAACAAACACAAACAGTAACAAATATACATAATCACTAATACTCCACACATGCACACATTCAAATAACGTACACAAAAAGTACGCAAATAGGTAACACACAACATAAACAAAAATATAAATTTTCAACATAAGTAATAGATGCATACACACTTAGTGATAAACGTAAAATACACTTAATTATATATATACGCATTTATTAGACATACACTTGTATATAACATACAAACAACGAGCATACAAAATACACGCACAAACACACAAGTGATAAATGTACAACAAATAGAAAAAAAAATATACTTACAAAAAATGGACAAGAACACAAACAAAAAAATACACATACAACAAACACTTATATACAACAAGCACACACACAATTGAAGCATACACAACACAAATGTACAAACACAACACAGGTACAATGATTATATATATGTATTTAATAGGCATACACTTGTATATAACATACAAACAAAGAGCATAGAAAATACATGCACAGAATTCAGACAAACAAGCACAAATGAAAAACACACAAACACCCAACACATATACACATAATCAAAAAAACAACATAAAGAAGTGGAACTCAGACAACAAATGCATACACAAATACTTTTAAACAACACACATAACAAGCACATAATTAACAAATACACAAACAAACAACATATATAGACATTCAAGCGTACTACACAAAAAACACATACATAAGAAATATACATGCACAAACATTCAAATAACATAAACATAAAACAATTTATTTTCAACCAATAAACCAAAAAGATACAATTACAAACAATAGACAAGAACACACAAAAATCTTACGCACACAACAAACACTCACATTTAACATGCATACACTTGTACACAATATACATACAAAGAACACAACATACACACATAGCAAACACAGGAAAACAAACACAATCAACATAGAAACACTCACAAACACCCGACACATTTATACAAAATCATAAAAAATAACACAAATAATAAACCATAGACAATAAAAATACATATACGAACACTTTTAAATAACATACATAATAAACACACAATTAACAAATACACATACACAAACAACATATTTAAACACCAAACCCACAAAAAACCATGCATGCACACATTCAAATAACGTAGACACAAAATACACAAACAAGTAATACACACAACATGTGTAAAAAATAAATTTACAACATAAGCAACAGATGCATAGACACTTAGTAATAAAAGGAAAATATACAACAAACATGCACACACTTAAACCACATACACACCTATTAACAAAGAAAATAAAAGCATACATACCTAATCAACATATATAGAGACACACCAAACAATAGTTACAAGAAAAAAACATACAAACACAATACATACCACAAAACAACCATGTGCACAAACAATAAACACAAAAACAACAACCATAGACACCTATGTATAACAAGTGCACGCACAACCATGTCCGCTCACACTCTACACATATGCATAATTCACATAACATACATAAAACACAAAAAAAGTAACACACTAAAAGACTATACACACATATCAAACATACATAAATAACTAACAAATACAAAAAAAAAAAAACATTATAGCATAAACAAAAAATACACACACAACAAACACACACTTAAACCACATACACAATATTATACAAACACACATGCCCATAACCACACTCAAATGTGAGCTTGGTTTTGCCCAATCCAAAGTGTAAACAAGTTACAAACAAAAGGCATCCCAAACTTATACAAAGTAGATTCCTCAAAGGTAATCACAAGATCCAATTTAATACAAGGGAAAAAGGAAAAGATGAATTGTGCATTACTCCAAACATAGCGTGATCACTCATAATTGCAAAGTAAACCTAGATATTCAAACACGCAAGAGTAAAGTCTCAAAGTCCTTAATATCCATAATATTTAAAGAAAGTAATAAACACCTAAAGAGAAAAGTTAAAAAGTATACCTAGCTCCCTTCAGCCTCACAAAACAAAATAGAAACACAAGTTAATGCTACTAATTTCTAAAAGCTTAGTCAACACCTAACACCCCTTTATGTCTCTAATCATGCACAAGCCATACACTCCACACACTTGGTGAGTATCCTACACCAAGTTAGTATAAGTCCACAAGTCTTACTTTACACACAAATTGCAACAAGAAAAATTACAAAGTAAGCAAACCTACTTACAAGTATCTAAGATTTACAAGAATTTTTAACCAACTACAAGCAAATTCTAAAAAACTTTACAATGGTTAAATTCAAATTTTATCTATTTTAATTTATTATAATAATGATCAAGTCTTCAAGTATCATAAATTTTCCTTGTATCCTTTGGATCCAAGGTGCACCTGCATGATATAAGAAAAGAAAACCTTGTTTTCCAAACACAAGGAAAGGTTAGATATTTAAATTAAATTGTTCCTTCCCTCTCTAATTTTTTTATGTGTGAAGGTTGTATGTACATCAGGTTCTATGTTGTGTGTGTTTATGTAAGTTGTATGTGTGCCAGTTGTATGTGTATGATGTACATAAGTTTATTGTTTATGTACTATTTGTGTGTGCCTGTTGGAGTTGTTTGTAAGTTTGTTGACTGGGTATTCGTTGTTTGTGTAGGTATGTGTTTATGTAAGTTGTGTGTGTGTGTTGTATGTGTATGATGTACATAAGTTTGTTGTTTTGTGTACTAATTGTGTGTGCACGTTATAGTTGTTCGTAAGTTTGTTGACTGTGTGTTTGTTGTTTGGTTATGCATGTGTTTATGTAAGTTTTGTGTGTGTCTATTCTATGATAAGTGTATGTGTGTCTGAATATTATCTCAAGGCTCAACCACATGTTAAATAAACATAAATGCTATGGAAAAAAAATAATAGGCACAAAATCATGTTTTTTTATAAAAATAGAAAAAATATATAATTGAACCTGATGTGGAGTAGGCTGCCCTTCAAGCCTTCAAAATCGAAACTCGAACACTATAAACTTAGATGTTTCAATCTCTACCTAATGATTAACAATTCACAAAAAGATTTAAAGCACACAAAACGTTTGATTTATAATCCATAACCATGCAAGTACATATTATCCCCAACTCCATTTCAGTACTTAAAAAGTTCAAAATTACATATAATCATAAATATCATCATGTTCAAAATTACATATAATCATAAATATCATCATGAATACATCTAACATAAAATAAAACTGAAGAATTTTATGGAAAAAAACACAAGATTATAAAAGTTTGTATATACATGCTTAAGATAATGAATTAAGGATTTAAAAATAGGTTATAAATAACACATATATCTCCACATAGAAATGTCCAAACAACCAATACAATGGCTAAACCACATAAGAAAAAAATCATGAAACAACGCCACCATATAAAAATAATCACAATAGATAATTTAATTGTTACAACTTGCATCACCCTCAATATGTGAAATCACTATAAAATAAAAGAAAAAAAAAGTCTCAAAGAACATATTTCATCATTTAGTTTTTAATTTTTAATTTTGATCGTATAAAACTTTTTTCAATCTTTACGCAAAGTCTTAAAGGAACACAAATAATTACAAAAATAACCATTTATAACTATAAATAATAAAATAATGTATTAGATATAGAGAATAATTTTAAAAAATAACTACTTGTTATTATAATAATAAAACAATATATTAGGTAATAAAGTATAATAAATAAATTATTATTTTATTATTAACAAGAAGTTTAAGAAAATAAAAAAAATAACGATATGAATTAAGAAAATTTCATCACATATAATATATTTATTAGATCAACCAATATATATTTCACCAATAATGTTTAGGATGACTAATATCAACAATTAAATTAAACGGTAATAAAATGGTAAAAACTTGAATTGCTACATTTCATCAAACAATAAGATTATTAAAAATTTGATGCAATGTCCTAAATTTATGCACATGTTAAAAGCAATAACTTATGCATAATCCTGAGAATACGTGATTTGAGAGCTAGATATTACATTATATCCACTTGTCACTCTTAATTACAGTCCCAAAAACTACTCTCTTTTACATTAAGTTTGTTATCACTCAAATTGAGATGAGGAGTCGTTAACTTGCAACTTTCCCTACTTTTTCACAAAACTTTAGTTTAGTACATGAACGGGACATCTCCGCGGCAACTTGTTCGTTTGCATTACTTGCTACCTACACTTTTTTTCTCCTGCGAATGCCTAAACAAGTGGGGGTCAAATTTCAAACTACCTTATCCCTTCTAAGTATCCAACGTGACTAATACCTAAATTGACGATGGCATCACTGCAATGCCATTTTCACACGTCCTCCTCTACCTTAGTTTAAGTTCAGACTAACAATTCAACAATACATTTTCAACCATGAATCATAATAGCTAATTTTTCTTCTACTTTATCCTATGTTTAGTAAAGAGAAAGAAAAGTGAAGAAAAAAATTAATTTTTGAATTTTCATACTTAAAAATTAACTTCTTTTATTTCCTTTCAACCAAATAAAAAAAATTATATCATTATCCATTTTTTTTAATTTTTCCTTTCAAACCAAACAAAATGCTTGTAACTCTAATTTCATGTTAAACCTTTGAATGAAAATAAAATATAATAATACAGATAAGAAATTAAATGGCTTACTATGTTTTATTTATTTGTTTGTTTTTATGTTAATTGCTTCCTATCAAGTAAAACTATTGGTAGGATTTCAACCTTTATTTATAATAAGCGTAATGAATTAAGAGCCAAAAGAATAGTATGGGAAAAGTTCGGAGTAAAGTGTAAGATGGTTAATCATGACATCGACGTGAAGAAGAATGATGATGGTATTTACCGGTGGATGGAGCTGCATTTACCACTTTGATTATAAGAAAATCTGCATTTGTAGCTTCCACTGTTGGCCCTTGGAACTGCCCATTGACAGTGATTCTATTTCCTCACTAACTTTGCTTGAATCTATTTCAATCAAATTATGGATGGAATGTTGGTTACTAACTGCTTCAAATCATATTGAAAAACTGTAGTGTGAATAGTTCAATATGATCAACAAATCAACACTTAGGATAAAAACTGTTGTTTCTGATTTTGTTTGATGGAGTTTCATGGGTTATGAAGTGCAACTATTTCTAGAGTGATAAAGCGAAAAATGCCTTGGAAAGAGAATGTTTGAGCCATTATTTTGAATCAACTAGATACTTAATATGGAATAATTAGTCTAACAAAGTAGAAAACAGGGTTCATAGAATAAAAGAGGTGCATTAGACTAAAATTATATCTGATTTAACAAATATTAATCATCATTTAGCTCTTTCACTAACGACTAAACATGCTTGAGAGTGATAGAAGAAATGTAAACCAGTCTAGAATAAGTATTATGTTAAGGAAAACCTTAGACCTTGAAGGTGAAATATTTGCAAGCCAAGAAAAATGATGTTACCAAAAATGACATAGCAAACCCATTTTTCCTATCTAATTGGGGAGAGAAAAGGGGAAATTATAACATGGACTTTCTTTTGGATTGGAATGACAAAAAATTGGAAGTGGTGAGAGAAAATTCACTCCAACCTTTTATATTGATTTCGGCTCTGTTTCTTTTATCATCCACCGCTGCAACCATGTCCAAAAGCAATTGAAAGGAATCAAGAAAATATTTTTTACTGGGTCAATAATTCTTGATGAAGAAACATCAAGTAATGCTGGGTCAATGAGCATGTTGTTACCATGGAGTGGGTGAAAACCGGTGACGGTGGTGGAAGAGGAGACGCTTGCCGGTGGCCTCCCAATGGGGAGACGCTGTAGATGCAAATGTTTGACAAGAAAGCATTCCAAAAGCTATGATTGTGGTTCGGACGAAGCTTTGAACTCTATTGAATATTTTGACACTCCAAACTTGTCCTTCCCACTTTATTTAATTTTTTTATTAATGTTTTAAAAATACTCATTAAAAAAATATTATATTTTTATTTAAAATAATATTGTAATATATTAAAATTATAATAATTATATATTTTCATTTGTTTTAATTTTTTAACTAATATTTTTGAAAGAACAATTAATATTTTTTTATTTTAAAAATAAATATAAAACATATTCTTGATTATGAACGTATTAAAATTCTAATTATAAACACACACTCACACACCCACAATTTATAATATGAAATATAAAAATTATAAGAATTATAGTATCATCAAACATGAAATTTCAATTCCATTAACATTTCTTTAAAAGAAATTTAAAATTATTTTAAATTAAGTAAAAAAATATAATAGTCACAATAACACCCTTCCATTATTTTATTCTTGTTCTTAAAAATTAATTAAAGATGATCAACAAATCTCATCATTTATTTTAAATTTTAATGTTTGTGTTTCACACCATACAAACAAATTTAATTCAAAAATTATTTTAAAATTATATCAAAAGAAGCTAAGAAACACAAATATTTCCAAATAACGGTGGCATCGTGTTGTAGTGTATCAAATATTATATGGATACTTCAAATATGTTTGATCGGCTTTTTTTAAGCTCTTTTATTTTGCTGTCTAAACTTTTGTATCTAGACAAAATATAAATATTATAGTGATGAGATAGATTTTATAATTTTAAAATATTTATAATGATTTTACTTATTTTTAAAATATATTTTTTGTGATTAAAATTTTTATTTTAGGTCAATTTAAAATTAATTTTATATATAATATAAATTATGATTATATTTTTTTGTGTCATATAATTTTTAGATATATATAGAATGAAAATTTAAACTTTAGTATCTAAAGATTTTATTTTTATTATTAGTGTCTTTTTTTTTTGTTCTTCTATTAGTATGGGTTCCTTAAACTCTTCTTAATGATTCAATTTTTGTTAACTCATGAAAAGGTTTGAGGAGATTAAAATGAATTATAAACTTCATTGTTATGATAACGATAGTTTTAATTCTTCTTTTCCTTGATGCTTTTATATTAGTTTTGAAAATTTTTATTCTCTTCTATTTTTATTTGTTGATGTATGAAAATATATTTGGTTTATTAGTTTTTAAGATTAGGATGTGTTGCATGAATTTGGGGGTTAAAGCTTATGCATTTACATGTGAAGTCTTTTTACATTTTCACCATAAACTCAAACCAGAGGACTTGAAAATGATGTGCATGTGGTTTCAAATTCATCTTGCATTTCAACCATTTGATTTTAATAGAGGAGGGACAAAGATAATTTAATTATCCCTCGTCTCACATTTCAAGCATTTGTTTTTAACACAAGAAGGATGAAGATAATTTAATTATGTCTGGTGCACAAAGCTGCAACATTTATAGAAGAAAATACTTACACTAACTGATAACTTCTTAGACATTTATTTTTAATTATTATTTAATTTTTTAAATAATATTAATTTTTATTTATTCCTTAATTACTTTTAAAAAAACAATTATTTAATATAATAAGTAAATCAATAAGATAAATTAAATATATAAAAATATTTAATAATGATTTTAATATATATAAATAAAATATTAATTAACTATATATTAAATATACTTTTAGTTCTTTCGATATTTTAAATTTTTAAATTTAATTTTTTATTTTAAAATTTAATAATTTTTTTTAAAATATTTTTACTTTCCTCCTTTTGTATCATAAATTCAAACAAGAAGACGTTTAACGATTGTTTGAAAAACACTGTGTTGCACGTGTTAAAAAACTTTTTTTATATTTATTTTTAATTATTATTTAAGTTTTTAAATAATGCAAATTTTTATTAATTATTGAATTATATTTACAAAAACAATTATTTGATTTAATAACTAAATTAATGAGAGAAATTACACATATAAAATTTTTAATAATAATTTTAATGTATAAATAAAATATAAATTAATTTTATATTAAATATACTTTTAGTTCTTTCGATATTTTAAATTTTTAAATTTAGTATTTAATTTTAAAATTTACTGGTTTTCATCTCTACTTTTGAATATAAACTATTCTAAATTTATTAAAATAATATACATGTATCAATATTTTACACATTAATTATAATAAGGTAAAAGTAATCTTTTAAAAAAATAAGTTTATTATTTCAAAATTAAAAATTTAAATCAAAATTTTATGATTCGATGATAAATAAAAATTTATTTAAACCCCTAATTTTCAAATTTTATATAAAAATTTAAATAATATATAAAAAAAAATGAATTAAATGTTATACATGTATTTTTATATCATGAGAAGAATATAAGAAAAAAAATAAAATTTTATTTTCTTATTATAAAATTACAAATAAAAAAATTTAAAACAGAATTAATACATCACTAATTAATTTAATATACAAGTTAAACTTTACAGAGTATAAAATAAATTTTCTACCATAATAAATTTTTGTATTTCATGTTCTAAAATAAAATTACTTAAGTGATAATATTTTTACTTTTTAAAACACTATTTTCACTTGTTTCCTTCTTTTTTGTTGTCATTATTCTTCTAGTTCCTTGGATTCCATAAACTTTTTCCAATGGTTCAATTTTGTTTCACTGGCGAGGGAATTTAAGTAGATTAAGGTAAGTTATAAGCTTCATAGTTAAAGTAACGATGGTTCTATTTTTTCTTATCCTTTTCATTTTAGGTTTTAAAGGGGATTTAAGTAGATTAAGGTGAGTTATAAGCTTCATAGTTAAAGCAACGATGGTTCTATTTTTTCTTATCCTTTTCATTTTAGATTTTAAATTTTATATCCTCTCCTATTATTGTCGGTTGATGTTGTTGATGCATGAAAATGTATTTGATCCGTTAGTTTCAAAGATTGGCTATAGTTATGATTTTTCTGTTGCATTAATGTTGATGTTAAATACTATAGATTTTTACATGAGACATTTTTAGTTCCTGCACCATAAACCAAGACGTGAAGATGTTTGATGATCATTTAAATAAACTAAGAGGTCAAGATGTATGATGATCGGTTAAAAATGAAGGAGCACAAGAAATGTAGTCATAAATTGGCTGCATAGATCAAGCATTTGCTTTAAATACACGAAGGAGAAAGACAATTTAATAATATATGCCTGGTGCACCAGGCCGCAACGATTATACAAGAAAATACTATCTTGCACATATTGAAAAATATCTTTCACATTTATTTTTAATTATTATTTAATTTTTTAAATAACACTAATTTTTATTTATTATTTAATAACTTTTACAAAAAATAATTATTTAATATAATAAATAAATATATGAGAAAAATAAAAAATATATAGTAATAATTTTAATATGTATGAATAAATTATTCACTAATTTTATTTTAAATATATTTTTAGTACTTTTGATATTTTAAACCTTTAAATTTATTTTAACATTTAAAATTTACTTATTTTAATTTTTTTTCTTAAATATAAACCTTTTTTTGTTTTTTAAAATAGCATACACTTAATATGTATCAATATTTTACACAATAATTAAAATAAGGTAAAAATAATTATTTTGAAAAACAAATAATTAAATTTATTACTTTTAAAATTACTAATTTAAATGAAAATTTTATGATTCTATAATAAATAAAAATTTATTTAATTCCCTCATTTTTAAATTTTATATAAAAATTTAAATAATATATAAAAATAAAATGGACAAAATGTTGTACATGTATGTTTATATAATGAAAAGAATATAAAAAAATCAAATTGTATTTTGTTATTATAAAATTACAAATAAGAAAATTTAACACACAATTAATACATCATCAAGTAATTTTAATATACAAGTTAAACATTACAGAGTACAAGATAAATTTTCTATGATAATAAATTTTTGTATTTCATGCTCGAAAATAAAATTACTTAAGTGATAATATTTTTTTTGAGACTTTTGTTTCACTTGTGTCCTTTTATGTGTCCTTGTTTTTATACTTGTTTGGGCTCTTTAAACTCTTCCCGATTATTCAATTTTATTTTTACCAGTGAGAGGATTTAAGTAGATTAAGGTGAGTTACAAGTTTTATAGTTAAAGTAACGATGGTTCTATTTTTTTTATGTTTTCATTTTAGATTTTACATTTGATATCCTCTTCTATTATTTGCTAAATGTATTTGGTTCATTAGTTTATAATATTAGTCATAATTTCGATTTTTCTTTTGGATGAATATCAATGTTAAATATTATAAATTGTCACATAAGAGTTTTTTACTTTCCTGCACTGTAAACTAAGATGTGAAGATGTCTGATGATCGTTTAAAAATGAAAAAGAAAAGGAAACATAATTTCAAATTCGCTCCACAGATCAAGCATTTTCCTTAAATACATCAAGGAGAAAGACAATTTAATGATATATGTCTGCTGCACCACGCCGCAACAATTATATAAGAAAACACTATCTTACACGTATTGAAAATCATCTTTCACCTTTATTTTGAATTATTATTTAATTTCTTAAATAATACTAATTTTTAATTATTATTTAATTACTTTTAAAAAATATTTATTTAGTATAATATGTAAATTTATGAGAAAAATTAAAAAATTAAAAATATATAGTAATAATTTTAATATGTATAAATAAATTATTAACTGATTTTATATTAAATACATTTTTAGTACTTTTGATATTTTAAACTTTTAAAGTTACTTTATCATTTTAAATTTACTTATTTTAATATCTTTTCTTATATATAAACCATTTTTTGTTTTTTAAAATAACATACACTTAATATGTATCAATATTTTACACATTAATTATAATAAGGTAAAAATAGTTATTTTGAAAAACAAATAATTAAATTTATTATTTTAAAATTACAAATTCAAATAAAAATTTAATGATTCTATAATAAATAAAAATATATTTAATCCCTTCATTTTTAAATTTTATATAAAAATTTAAGTAATATATAAAAATAAAATGGACAAAATGTTATTGATGTATTTTTATGTCATCCGAAGAATATAAGAAAAAAAAATCAAATTATAGTTTCTTATTATAAAATTACCAATAAAAAAATTTAACAAAGAATTAAGAAATCAATAATTAATTTAATATACAAGTTAAACTTTACAGAATATAAAATAAATTTTTATATTTCTTGTTCTAAGATAAAATTACTTAAGTGATAATATTTTTACTTTTTAAGACACTATTTTCACTTGGCTCCGTATTTCTTGCTGTTATTGTTCTAGTTCATTGGGTTCCTTAAACTCTTCCCAGGGTTCAATTTTCTTCCACCGGTAAAGTGAGTTACAAGTTTATAGTTGAACTAACCATGGTGCTACTTTTTCTTATCCTGGATGTTTTCGTTTTAGATTTTAAATTTTATGTCCTCTTCTATTATTGCATGTTGATGTGTAAAAATGTATTTGCTTCATTAGTTTTTAATATTAGCCATAGTATTATTTTTCTCTTACATGAATATCAATATTAAATATATGAGAGTTTTTTACTTTGCTGCACCATAAACTATGACGTGAAAATGTCTGATGATCATTTAAAAACGAAGGATTACAAGAAACGTAGTTCCAAATTCTCTGCATAGATCAAGCATTTGTTTTAAATACATAGAAGGAGAAAGACAATTTAATGATATATGTTTGGTGCATTATGTCGCAACAATAAGCATTTGTTTTAAATACATAGAAGGAGAAAGACAATTTAATGATATATGTTTGGTGCACTATGTCGCAACAATAAGAAAACACTGTCTTGCACCTATTGGAAAACTTCTTTCACATTTATTTTCAATTATTATTTAATTTTTTAAATAACACTAATTTTTATTTATTATTTAATTACTTTTAACAAAAATTTTATTTAGTATAATAAGTAAATTTATGACAAAAATTAAAAATATAAAATATATACTAATAATTTTAATATGTATAAATAAATTATTCATTGATTTTATATTAAATATATTTTTAGTACTTTTCATATTTTAAACTTTTAAATTTACTTTATCATTTTAAATTTATTTATTTTAATTTCTTTTCTTATATATAAACTATTTTTTGTGTTTTAAAATAACATACGCTTAATACATATCAATATTTCACTAAATAATTACAATAAGGTAAAAATAATTGTTTCGAAAAACAAAAAATTAAATTTATTATTTTAAAATTAAAAAATTTATGATTCTATAATAAATAAAAATATATTTAATCCCCTCATTTTTAAATTTTATAAAAATTTAAGTAATATATAAAAATAAAAATGAACAAAATGTTATACATTTATGTTTATATAATGAGAAGAATATAAAAAAAAATCAAATTTTATTTTATTATTATAAAATTACAAATATGAAAATTTAATACAGAATTAATAGATCACCAAGTAATTTTAATATACAAGTTAAACAGTATAGAGTATAAGATAAATTTTTTATGATAATAAAGTTTTGTATTTCATGTTATAAAATAAGATTACTTAAGTCATGATATTTTTTTTCACCTGTGTCTTTTTTTTTTTCGGTCGTTGTTCTTCTATTTGTTTGGGCTTCTTAAACTCTTCCCTTCACCGGTGAGGGGTTTAAGTAGATTAAAATGAGTTACAAACTTTATAGAGTTGAAGTAACGATTGTTCTACTTTTTCTTATCCTTGATGTTGTCATTTTAGATTTTAAATTTTATATCCTCTTCTATTATTACCTGTTGATGTGTGAAAATGTATTTGGTTCATTAGTTTCTAATATTAGCCATAATTTTGATTTTTTTCTTGCATAAATGTTAATATTAAATATTATATATTGTCACATGAGAGTTTTTTATTTTCCTACACCATCAACTAAAACGTGAAGATGCTGATGATGATCATTTAAAAACGGACACAGGAAACGTAGTTCTAAATTTCCTGCATAGATGAAGCATTTCCTTTAAATACATGAAAGAGGAAGGCAATTTAATGATATATGTCTGTTGCACCACGCGGCAACGATTATATAAAAAACACCAAGTTACACGTATTGAAAAACTTCTTTCATATTTATTTTTAATTATTATTTAATTTTTTAAATAACACTAATGTTTATTTATTATTTAATTACTTTTAAAAATATATTTATTTAATGTAATAAGTAAATTTATGAAAAAATTAAAAATATATAGTAATAATTTTAATATGTATAAATAAATTATTAATTGATTTTATATTAAATATATTTCAGTACTTTTGGTATTTTATACTTTTAATTTTACTTTATCATTTTAAATTTACTTATTTTAATTTCTTTTCTTATGTATAAACTATTTTTTGTTTTTCAAAATAACATATACTTAATATGTATCAATATTTTACACATTAATTACAATAAGGTAAAAATAATTCTTTTGAAAAATAAATAATTAAATTTATTATTTTAAAATTAAAAATTTAAATGAAAATTTTATGATTCTATAATAAATAAAAATATAATTAATCCCCTTATTTTTAAATTTTATATAAAAATATAAGTAATGTATAAAAATAAAATGGATAAAATGTTATACATGTACGTTTATATCGTTAGAAGAATAGAAGAAAAAAAATCAAATTTTAGTTTGTTATTATAAAATTACAAATAAAAAAATTTAACACAGAATTAATACATCACTAAGTAATCTAGTATACAAGTTAAACATTACAGAATTAATACATCACTAAGTAATCTAGTATACAAGTTAAACATTACAGAGTATAACATAAATTTTCTTTGATAATAAATTTTTGTATTTCATATTCTAAAATTAAATTACTTTAGTGATAATATTTTTTTAAGACTTTTTTTTTCCACATGTATCCTTCTTTCTTGTTGTATCCTTCTTTCTTGTTGTGTTGTTTTTATACTTACTTGGACTCCCTAAACTCTTCCAGTCATTCAATTTTTTCATCAGTGAGGAAGTTTAAATAGATTAAAGTGAGTTATTAGCTTTATAGTTGAAATAATGATGATTTTACTTCTTATCGTTGATGCTATTGTTTTAGATTGTAAACTTTTTATATTCTTGTTGACATGTGAAAATGTATTTGATTTATTAGTTTCTAAGATTAGCTGTAGTTGTGATTTTTCTCTTGCATTAGTATGAGTGTTAAATATTATAAATTATCACAACAATGTTTTTTACTTACAAACTAAGATGAGAAGATGCTTGATGATTGTTTAAAAATGAGGGACGCAGTAAAGTAGTTCTCAATTCGCCGTATTTTTTTAACCTTTATTTTTAACAGAGGAAAGCGAAAGACAATTTAATTACCCGTGCTGCATTAATTCCCACAATTATATAAGAAAACACTATCTTGCACGTATTGAGAAGCTTTTTTCACGTTTATTTTCAATTATTATTTAAATTTTTAAATAACACTAATTTTTATTTATTATTTAATTACTTTTACAAAATTAATTATTTAATATAATAAGTAAATTTGCAAGTGAAATTAAGAATATAAAATATTTATTAATAATTTTAATATGTATAAATAAATTATTAGCTAATTTTATATTAAATGTATTTTTAGTTCTTTCGATATTTTAAACTTTTAAATTTACTTTATCATTTTAAATTTACCTATTTTAATCTTTTTTTTTTAAATACACACTATTTTTTGTTTATTAAACTAACATACACTTAACACGTATCAATATTTTACACATTAATTATAATAAGGTAAAAATAATTGTTTTGAAAAATAAAAAATTAAATTTATTATTTTTAAATTAAAAATTTAAATCAAAATTTTGTGATTTTATAATAAATAAAAATATATTTATTCTCCTAATTTTTAAATTTTATATAAAAATTTAAATAATATATAAAAATAAAATAGACAAAATGTTATACATGTATTTTTATGTCATGCGAAGAATATAAGAAAAAAATTTAAATTTTATTTTGTTGTTATTAATTATAAATCAGAAAATTTAACATAAAATTAATACATCACTTATTATTTTAATATACAAGTGACACATTACAAAGTATAAAATAAATTTTTCTATGATAATAACCCATATACACATAATTATAAAAAATATATAAAGAAATAGACCATAGATAATAAAAATATATACACAAACACTTTTAATTAACATACACAACAAATACAATTATAAAAAACACATATATTTGAAAAAACAATAAACACACAAACATAAAATACACACAACAAGACCAAGATCAATACTAGGACCAAGACAAGGAGTAGGACGAGGACTAGGATTACTTTTGGGACCAAACCCAATGGTAAGATCTCGACCAGGTTAAGCACTAGAACTAGGACAATTAGTAGGACTAAGACTAGGATCAGTAACTACTCCAGATCCAATAATAGGATTAAGACCAAGATGAGTAATTGCAAGAGGTCTAGTAGTAGGACCAAGACCATGGTCAATACTAGCACTAGGTCCAATAGTTGAAATAGGACCAGGATAAGTACTACCACCAAGACGAGTAGTAGCACTAGAACCAGGATCAGTACTTGGACTAGGATTAGTAGTAGCATCAAGAGTAGGATTAGTACTACCACCAAAATTAGTAGTAGGACAAGGACCAAGACTAATAGTAGCACTAGGACTAGGATCAGTACTACTGGTATTGTTCCCAATACTTATCCTGGTGCTCATCTATTTACTGATCCCTATCTTGGGATTGATCCTTATCATGATCCTATTATTCGTCCTGATACCAATACTTATCTTTTTCGTGGTGCTACTATTGGTCTTAGTCTTGGTCCTACTACTAGACCTGGTCCTTGTCGTCCTACTACTCGACTTGGTCTTGGTCTTACTACTAGAACTGGTTCTAGTACCAATCCTAGTCCTACAACTGGTATTGGTCCCAATATTCATCCTGGTTCTTGTCCTACTATTGGTCTAGGTCCTAGTACTACTAATTCTCCTTGCTCAAGTACTGATCCTAGTTTTGGTGCCATTACTGGTTTTGGTCCCAGTATTGATACTGGTCTTGGTCCAAAAAGTGTTCCTAGTTCTTGTCTTACTCCTGGTTCTAGTCCTCGCTCTACTATTAGCCCATGTCCTACTACTAGTCCCGGTGCTAGTACTGATCTAGGTCCTAGTGCTAATACTATTCCGAGACCTAGTATTCATGCTCGTCTTAGTGCTACTACTAGCCCTTGTCCCAATAGTGATCCTGGTTCTGGTCCTACTACTGGTCCTGGTTGTTCTACTTATCTTGATCCATGTTCTAGTACTAATATTGGTCCTAGACCTACTATTGGTCCCAATTTTGGTCCTAATACCGATCTTTGTCCTCCTTCTACTCTTAGACCTAGACTAGTTAATGATCTAGGTCCTAATCCCGCTATTGATCTTGGTCTTAGTCCTATTATAGGTCCTGGTCCCTAGATTGATGCTGGTCTTAGTCTCAGTACTGGACATGGTCGATGTACTTATCCTTGTCCTAGTCTTACTACTGGTCTTGGTTCCAGTAGTGATCGTAATCCTGGTCCGACAACTAGACCCTGTCCTACTACTAATCCTGGTCCTGGATACTTAGAAATAGCTTACAAGAACACAGACCAAAATCATACACGACACATACAATAAACGCTAATACAAAATAAGCACTCACACAATTGAAGCATACACAACAAAAAAAAAATCCAAACACAACACTTGTACAAATATTATATACACGAATTCAACAAGCATACACTTGTCTATAACATACAAAATACCCACATATAGAAGGAACAGAAGCTAACAAACACAAACAATGAAGAAACACACAAACACCCAACACATATACACAATCATAAACAACAACATATAGAAGTGGACCTTAGACAACGAATGAATACACAAAAAGTTTTTCACAACACAATTAACAAGCACACAATTAACAAATACACATACAAACAACAAATATTGACATTCAAACACACCATAGAAAAAAGACAAACAAACACATGCACAAGCAATACACATGAACAAACATTGAAATAACATAAGCGTACAAAAAAAATATTTTCAACCAACAAACACCTAAAAAAATTCAATTACAAACAATAGATATGCGCATACAACAAAAACTCACATTCAACACGCATATGCTCAAATACAATATATATACAAAGAACACACCGCATATAGACACACAAAGAACATGGGAAAACAAACAAAAACAGCAAAGAAATACACAAAAACCTAACACATGTACATATAATAAAAGAAAATGATATAAAGAAATAGACCACATATAATAAAAATATATATACAAACACTTTTAAATAACATACATAGCAAACACACAATTTACAAATACACATATATTGAAAAAATGACAAAGTCATAAACATAAAATATACACAACAACAAGCTTATACACAAATACATTGATAAAAAACAGACTCCTGAGAATAAAAAATAGCAATCCATACAAAAAACATATATGCATAAGAAAAATCCAAACATACTCATATATAATGAACATCCAAATACACGGAAACATAAATCACACACACAACACACAACCAATACACTAAAATTCTGCCCATGCACAACACACATACTTGGTCATAAAAAACAAAAACAAACAATAATAAATATGCTTGTCACTAACAACATACTCCATACATGCACACATTCAAATAACGTATGCATAAGGTACGCAAACAAGTAACACACACAACATAAACACAAAATATAAATTTACAATAGAAGCAACAGATGCATACATAATTAGTCATAAAATAAAGCACACACCAAAGATACACACACTTAACCCTAAATCGTAAACAAAAAAAAAATATAAACACAATACAACTTACACACTAGCACACAACAACCATGAGCACATAGAACAAACACACAAACCAGTTAAATACACACATAGAGACTAACACAACAAACACACATACGAAAATAAAATACGTGCACACAAACAAATAAAACACAAAAAAACATCACTCCTACACAAACATATATAAACAAAACATACACACCTATCACACGGTACAAATTACAAACAATATATACAACATACACATACAAATAACCATCATTTTTAGTCAAACAACAACCACACATGAACAACACAACAAACACATACAAGTGATAAGCGTACAACAAGTTTATTTTCAACCAACAAATGAAACAAAAAATATACTTACAAGCAATGGAAAAGAACACGAATAAAAAACATACACACATACAACAAACACTCAAATACAAAAAGCACACACACACAATTAAAGCATACAAAACACGTACAATAATTATATACATGCATTTAACAAGCCTACACTTGTATACAACATACAAACAAAGAGCATAAAAAATAAACATACAAAGAACGCAAGCAAACAAACAAGGAAAAACAACAAAGAAACACACGCACACCTAACACATATGCACCGAATCATAAAAAATAACACAAAGAAGTGGAGGTCAAACAACAAATGCATACACAAATACTTTTAAACAACACACATAACTAGCATATAATTAACAAAGACAAGTTAAATACACATACAGAGACTAACACACTAGCACACAACAACCATGAGCACACAAAACAAACACACAAACAAGTTAAATACACATACAGAGACTAACACAACAAACACACATACCAAAATAAAATACATGCACACAGACAAATAAAACATAGACACAAAAAAAATCACTCCTAAACAAACATATATAAACAAAACATACACACATATCGCACGGTACAAATTACAAACAATATATACAACATACACACTCACAAGAATATAACATACACATACAAATAACCATCATTTTTAGACAAAGAACCACCACACATGAACAACACAACAAACACATACAAGTGATAAGCATACAACAAGTTTATTTTCAACAAACAAATAGAAACAAAAAATATACTTACAAGCAATGGAAAATACACACATACAACAAACACTCAAATACAACAAGCACACACACATAATTAAAGCATACAAAACACGTACAATAATTATATACATGCATTTAACATGCCTACACTTGTATATAACGTACAAACAAAGAGCATAAAAAATACACATACGAAGAACGCAAGCAAACAAACAAGGACAAAAAACAAAGAAACACACGAACACCTAACACATATGCACCTAATCATACAAAATAACACAAAGAAGTGGAGCTCAAACAACAAATACATACACAAATACTTTTAAACAACACAGATAACTAGCATATAATTAACAAATATCATACAAACAACATATATAGACATTCAAACATACAACACAAACAATTCATGCACAAGATATAGACATGCATAAACATTCAAATACTAAGACCACAACCAAGATCAATATTAGGACCAAGACTAGTAGTAGGATGAGGACTAGGAATAGTGTTGGGACCACATCAGTTGGTAGGACCTGGACCAGGTTAAGTACTAGAATAAGGACAATTAGTAGGACTAAGACCAAGATTAGTAACTGCTCCAGATTGAATAGTAGGACTAAGACAAGGATCAACAATTGGGAAAGGTCGAGTAGTAGGACCAAGGCCACAGTCAGTACTAGGACTAGGTCTAGTAATTGGACCAAGACCAAGATAAGTACTAGGACTAGGACCAGGAGTAGCTCTAGAACCAGGATCAGTACGTGGACCAAGATTAGTAGTAACACCAGGAGTAGGATCAACACTACCACGAGGAGTAGTAGTAAGACTAGGACCAAGACTAATAGTAGCACCAGGACCAGGATATGTATTACTGGTATTATTCCAAGTACTTATCCTGGTGCTGATCTCATTACTGATCCCGATTCTAGGAATGATCCTGGTCATGGTCCTACTACTGATCTTGATTCCAGTATTGATCCTATTCGTGGTGCTACTGTTGGTCTTGGTCCATGTCCTACTACTGGACTTGGTTCCAGTACCGATCTTGGTGCTACTATTGATGTTGCTCCTAGTATTGATCTTGGTGCTACTACTGGTGTTGGTCCCAATAATGATCCTGGTTCTAGTCCTACCACTGGTCTTGGCTCTAATATTGATGTTGATCCTGGTGTTACTACTGGTCCGAATCCTATTAGTGATCCTGGTTCTCGTCTTTCTCCTGGTCCTACTACTAGTCCTTATCCTACTACTAGTCTTGGTGCAAGTATTGATCCTGGTCCTAGTGCTAATACTTGTCCTGGTCCCAATATTGATGCTCGTCCTAGTGCTACTATTGGCCTTAGTCCCAATAGTGATCCTGGTTCTGGTCCTACTACTTGTCCTTGTCATAGTACTAATCCTGATCCATGTCCTAGTACTAATCTTTTGGTTCTGGACCTACTATTGGTCCTAGTCTTAGTCCTAGTATCGATCCTAGCCCTCCTTCTACCCTTAGACCTAGACTAGTTCCTGATCCAGGTCCTAGTCCTAGCACTGATCTTCGTCCCAAGATTGATCCTGGCCCTGGTACTAGTACTGATCCTGGTCTTTGTCCCAGTATTGATGCTGGTCTTGATCTTATTACTGATCCTGGACCTACTACTAGACCTAGTCCCAGTACTAATCCTGGTCTTGGAGACTCATAAACAATGGATAAGAACACTAGTAAAAATCATACCTACATATACAACAAACGCTAATATAAACCAAGTACTCACACAATTGAATCATAAACAACACCAAACAAAATCCAAACATAACTATAAGAACAAAATACATGTATAATGATTATATACACGCTTTCAACAAGCATATACTTGTATATAACATACAAACAAAGAGCATACAAAATACCCACACATAGAAAGAACACATGCAAACAAACGCAAACAATGAAAAGACCAGGATCAGTACTTGGACCAGGATTAGTAGTAGCATCAAGAGTAGGATTAGTACTACCACCAAGATTAGTAGTAGGACAAGGACCAAGACTAATAGTAGCACTAGGATAAGGATCAGTACTACTGGTATTGTTCCCAATACTTATGCTGGTGCTCATCTATTTACTAAACCCTATCTTGGGATTGATCCTTATCATGATCCTATTATTGGTCCTGATACCAATACTGATCTTATTCGTGGTGCTACTATTGGTCTTAGTCTTGGTCCTACTTCTAGACCTGGTCCTAGTCTTACTACTCGACTTGGTCTTGGCCTTACTACTAGACCTGATTCTAGTACCAATCCTGGTCCTACAACTGGTGTTGGTCCCAATTTTGATCTTGGTTCTTGTCCTACTATTGGTCTAGGTCCTAGTACTACTAATTCTCCTTGCTCAAGTACTGATCCCAGTTTTGGTGCCATTACTGGTCTTGGTCCTGAAAGTGTTCCTAGTTCTTGTCTTACTCCTGGTTCTAGTCCTCGCTCTACTATTAGTCCATGTCCTACTACTAGTCCCGGTGCTAGTACTAGTCTTGGTCCTGGTGCTAATACTATTCCCAGACCTAGTATTCATGCTCGTCTTAGTGCTACGACTAGCCGTAGTCCCAATAGTGATCCAGGTTCTGGTCCTACTACTGGTCCTGGTTGTTCTACTGATCTTGATCCATGTTCTAGTACTAATATTGGTCCTAGACCTATTATTGGTCCCAATCTTGGTCCTAATACCGGTCTTTGTCCTCTTTCTACTCTGAGACCTAGACTAGTTAATGATCTAGGTCCTAATCTCGCTACTGATCTTGGTCTTAGTCCTATTATAGGTCCTGCTCCCTAGATTGATGCTGGTCCTAGTCTCAGTACTGGACATGATCGATGTACTTATCCTTATCCTGGTCTTACTACTAGTCTTGGTTCCAGTAGTGATCGTAATCCTGGTCCTACTACTAGACCTGGTCCCAGTACTAATCCTGGTCCTGGATACTTACAAATAGCTTACAAGAACACAACCGAAAATCATACCCCACACATAGAATAAACGCTAATAAAAAACAAGCACTCACACAATTGAAGCATACACAACAAAAAAAAAATCCAAACACAATACTTGTACAAATATTATATACACGAATTCAACAAGCATACACTTGTCTATAACATACAAACAAAGAGCATACAAAATACCCACATATAGAAGGAATAGAAGCTAACAAACGCAAACAATGAAGAAACACACAAACACCTAACACATATACACAATCATAAACAACAACATATAGAAGTGGACCTTAGACAACGAATGAATACACAAAAACTTTTTGAGAACACGCATAACAAGCACACAATTAACAAATACACATACAACCAACAAATATTGACATTCAAACACACCATAGAAAAAAGACAAACAAACACATGCATAAGCAATACACATGAACAAACATTGAAATAACATAAGCGTACAAAAAAACTATTTTCAACCAACAAACACCTAGAAAAATTCAATTACAAACAATAGATATGCGCATACATCAAAAACTTACATTCAACACGCATATGCTCAAATACAATATATATACAAAGAACACACCACATATAGACACACAAAGAATATGGGAAAACAAACAAAAACAGCAAAGAAACACATAAAAACCTAAAACATGTACATATAATAAAAGAAAATGATATAAAGAAATAGACCACATATAATAAAAATACATATACAAACACTTTTAAATAACATACACAACAAACACACAATTTACAAATACACATATATTTGAAAAAACAATAAAGTCATAAACATAATATATTCACAACAACAAGCCTATACACAAATACATTGATAAAAAACACACTCCTGAGAATAAAAAATAGCAATCCATACAAAAAACATATATGCATAAGAAAAATCCAAACATACTCATATATAATGAACACCCAAATACACGGAAACATAAATCACACACACAACACACAACCAATACACTAAAATTCTGCCCACGCACAACACACATACTTTGTCATAAAAAAACAAAACACAAACAATAATAAATATGCTTTATCACTAACAACATACTCCATACATGCACACATTCAAATAACGTATACATAACGTAAGCAAATTGGTAACACACACAACATAAACACAAAACATAAATTTACAACATAAGCAACTGATGAATACATAATTAGTCATAAAATAAAGCACACAACAAACATACACACACTTAACCCTAAATCGTAAACAAAAAATATATATATATATATATAAACACAACACAACTTACACACTAGCACACAACAACCATGAGCACACAAAACAAACACACAAACAAGTTAAATACACATACAGAGACTAACACAACAAACACACATACCAAAATAAAATACATGCACACAGACAAATAAATCATAGACACAAAAAAAATCACTCCTAAACAAACATATATAAACAAAACATACACACATATCGCACGGTACAAATTACAAACAATATATACAACATACACACTCACAAGAACATAACATACACATACAAATAACCATCATTTTTAGACAAAGAACCACCACACATGAACAACACAACAAACACATACAAGTGATAAGCATACAACAAGTTTATTTTCAACCAACAAATAGAAACAAAAAATATACTTACAAGCAATGGAAAAGAACACAAACAAAAAAATACACACATACAACAAACACTCAAATACAACAAGCACACACACATAATTAAAGCATACAAAACACGTACAATAATTATATACATGCATTTAACATGCCTACACTTGTATATAACGTACAAACAAAGAGCATAAAAAATACACATACGAAGAACGCAAGCAAACAAACAAGGACAAAAAACAAAGAAACACACGAACACCTAACACATATGCACCTAATCATACAAAATAACACAAAGAAGTGGAGCTCAAACAACAAATACATACACAAATACTTTTAAACAACACAGATAACTAGCATATAATTAACAAATATCATACAAACAACATATATAGACATTCAAACATACAACACAAACAATTCATGCAAAAGATATAGACATGCATAAACATTCGAATACTAGGACCACAACCAGGATCAATATTAGGACCAAGACTAGTAGTAGGATGAGGGCTAGGAATAGCTTTGGGACCACATCAGTTGGTAGGACTGGACCAGGTTAAGTACTAGAATCAGGACAATTAGTAGGACTAAGACCAAGATTAGTAACTGCTCCAGATTCAATAGTAGGACTAAGACAAGGATTAGCAATTGCAAAACGTCAAGTAGTAGGACCAAGGCCACAGTCAGTACTAGGACTAGGTCTATTAATTGGTCCAAGACAAGGATAAATACTAGGACTAGGACCAAGACCAGTAGTAGCACTAGAACCAGGATCGGTACGTGGACAAAGATTAGTAGTAACACCAGGAGCAGGATCAACACTACCACCAGGAGTAGTAGTAAGATTAGGACCCAGACTAATAGTAGCACCAAGACCAAGATATGTATTATTGGTATTGTTCCAAGTACTTATCCTGGTGCTGGTCTCATTACTGATCCCGGTTCCAGGACTGATCCTGGTCATGGTCCTACTACTAATCTTGATGCCAGTATTGATCCTATTTGTGGTGCTACTTTTGGTCCTGGTCCTACTACTGGACTTGGTTCCAGTATCGATCCTGGTGCTACTATTGGTGTTGGTCCTAGTACTGATCCTGGTGCTACTACTGGTGTTGGTCCCAGTACTGATCCTGGTGTTACTACTTGTCCTAATCCTATTAGTGATCCTGGTTCTGGTCTTTCTCCTGGTCCTACTACTATTCCTTGTCCTACTACTAGTCTTGGTGTAAGTATTGATCCTGGTCCTAGTGCTAATACTAGTCTTGGTCCCAGTATTGATGCTCGTCGTAGTGCTACTATTGGCCTTAGTCCCAAGTGTGATCTTGGTTCTGGTCCTAGTACCTGTCCTTGTCATAGTACTAAACCTGAACCATGTCCTAGTACTAATCTTTTGGTCCTGGACTTAATATTGGTCCTAGTCCTGGTCCTAGTATCGATCCTGATCCTCCTTTTACCCTTAGACATAGACTAGTTCCTGATCCATGTCCTAGTCCTAGCACTGATCTTCGTCCCAGGATTGATCCTGGTCCTAGTACTAGTATTGATCCTAGTCTTGGTCCCAGTACTGATGCTAGTCTTGATCTTATTACTGATCCTGGTCCTACTACTAGACCTAGTCCCAGTACTAATCCTGGTCTTGGATACTTACAAACATTTGATAAGAACACTAATAAAAATCATACCTACACATACAACAAACACTAATATAAACCAAGTACTTACACAATTGAAGCATAAACAACACCAAACCAAATCCAAACATAACTATAAAAACAAAATACATGTATAATGATTATATGCACGCATTTAACAAGCATATACTTGTATATAACATACAAACAAAGACTATACAAAATACCCACATATAAACAGAACACAAGCAAACAAACGCAAACAATGAAAAAACACAAATAAAAAACACATATAGGCATTCAAACACACCATACAAAAAACACCAACAAACATATGCACAAGAAATACACATGCACAAACATTTAAATAACATAAACGTACAACAAGTTTATTTGCAACCAACAAACACCTAAAAAAAGTACACTTCCAAACAATAGATACAACAAAAACACACATTCAACAAGCATAAGCTCGTATACAGTGTATATATATATACAAAGAACACACCACATAAACACACACATACTTTTAAATAACACACACAACAAATACACAAACATAAAATACACATAACAACAAGCCTATACACAAATACATCCATAAAGAACACACTCCTAAAAATAACAAACAACAATGCATATAAAAAAAACATATTTGCATAAGAAAAATCCAAACGTACTCATACATAATGAACGCAACCAAATACACCCAAACATAAATCACACACACAACACACAACCATTACACAAAAAAACTACCCACGCACAACATACATACTTAGTCATAAAAAAAAAACACAAACAGTAACAAATATACATAATCACTAACAACATACTCCACACATGCACACATTCAAATAACGTACACAAACAAGTAACACACACAACATAAAAAAAAATATAAATTTACAACATAAGCAATAGATGCATACACACTTAGTCATAAAATAAAAACGCACAACAAACATACACTTAACCCTAAACCCTAAATCAACAAAATAATACAAACACCACTACGAACACACTAGCACACAACAACCATGAGAGCACAGAACAAACACACACAAACAAGTTAAATACACACATAGAGACACACACAAACAAGTTAAATACACACATAGAGACACACACAAACAAGTTAAATACACACATAGAGACACACACAAACAAGTTAAATACACACATAGAGACACACACAAACAAGTTAAATACACACAGAGACTAACATAACAAACACGTACTCAAATAACATACATGCACACAGACAAATAAAACATAAACACACAAAAGCATCACTCCTAAACAAACATATCTAAACAAAACATACACACATATCACACGATACAAACTACAAACAATATATACAAGATACATAGTCATAAGCACATCACAAACACACACAAGTAACCAACCCTACACACACGAAGAAGACAACAAACACATACAAGTGATAAACATACAACAAATTTATTTTCAACCAACAAATAGAAACAAAACATATACCTACAAAAAATTGACAAGAACACAAACAAAAAAATACACACAAAACAAACACTCATATACAACAAGGACATACACAATTAAAGCATACACAACGCAAATGTACAAACACAAAACACTACAATAATTATATGTACACATTTAAGAGGCATACGCTTGTACATAACATACAAACAAAGAGCATACAAAATACACGCACAAAGAATAGAGACAAACAAGCACAAAAAAAAACACAAAAATACCCAACACATATACACTTAGTCATGAAAAAACAACATAAAGAAGTGGAGCTTAGACAACAAATGCATACACAAATACTTTAAAACAACACATATAACAAGCACACAATTAACAAATACACAAACAAACAACATATGTAGACATTCAAATGACAACACAAAAAACACATACAGAAGAAATACACATGCACAAACATTCAAATAACATCAACGTAAAAAAAATTTATTTTCAACTGATAAACCAAAAAAAATACAGTTACAAACAATTGACAAGAACACAAACAAAAATCATACGCACACAACAAACACTCACATTCAACATGCATACACTTGTATACAATATACATACCAAAAAACAAACAACATATACACATAACGAACACTGGAAAACAAAACACAAAGATCAACACAAAGAAATAGACACACAAACATTCAACACATATATACACAATCATAAAAAAATGACACAAAGAAATAAACCACAAACAATAAAAATACATATACAAACACTTTTAAATAACACACAATTAACAAATACACATATATAAACAACATATATAAAAACCAAAACCCACAAAAAAACCACGCACGCACGACATATTTACTTAGTCATAAAAAAACAAACACAAATAGGAACAACAACAAATATACTCAATCAGTAACAACATACTTCACACATGCTCACATTCAAATAACATACACACAAAATACACAAACAAGTAACACACACAACATGCATAAAAAAATTAATTTACAACATAAGCAACAGATGCACTGACACTTAGTAATAAAAGGAAAACTTAGAACAAACATGCACACACTTAAACCACATACGCACCTATTAACAAAAAAATAATAGCATACATACCTAATTAGGACCAAGACCAGGGCAATAGTAGGCAAGAGGACTAGGATTAGTTTTGGGACTAGATCTAATGGTAGGACCTGCACCAGGTTAAGTACTAGAACCAAATCCAATAGTAGGACTAAGACAAGGATCAGTAATTGCAAAAGGTCCAGAAGTAGGACCAAGACCACTGTTAGTATTGGGACTAGGTCTAGTAATTGGACCAAAACTAGGATAAGTACTCAGACTAGGACTAGTAGTAGCACCAGAACAAGGATTGGTACATGGACCAAGATTAGTAGTAGCACCAGGAGTAGGATTAGTACTACCACCAGGACTAGTAGTAGGACTAAGACCAGGACCAATAGTAACACCAGGACTAGGATTAGTACTACTAGTACTAATCCCAGTACTTATCCTAGTGCTGATCTTATTACCGATCCCAATCCTATGACTGATCCTGATCATGGTCCTATTACTGGTCCTGATGCCAGTACTGATCTTATTTGTTGTGCTACTATTGGTCCTGGTCCTGGTCCTACTACTCGACTTGGTCCTAGTATTCATGCTCGTCCTAGTGCTACTACAGGCCGTAATCCCAATAGTGATCCTGGTTCTGGTCCTAGTACTGGTCCTTGTCATAGTACTGATCCTAGCCTATGTCCTAGTACTAATCTGGGAACTAGAACTAATATTGGTCCTAGTCCTGGTCCTTGTACCAATCCTGGTCCTCCTTCTACTCCTAAACCTAGACCAGTTATCGATCTAGATCCTAGTCCCACTACTGATCTTGGTCTTGATGCTATTACAAGTCTTGGTCCTAGTCCTAATACTGGACATGGTCCCAGTACTGATCATTGTCCTTATCTTACTACTGATCCTGGTCCCGGTACTGATCCTAGTCCTAGTCTTACTACTAAACCATGTCCCAATACTAATCCCGGTCCTAGATACTTACAAACAATGGACAAGAACACAAACAAAAATCATACCCACACATACAACAAACGCTAATATACAACAAGCAGTCACACAATTGAAGCATACACAACACAAAACAAAATCCAAATACAACACACGTACAATGATTATATACACACATTCAACAAGCATACACTTGTATATAACATACTAACAAAGAGCATAAAATATTCGCACATATAGAAAGAACACAAGCAAACAAACGCAAACAATGAAGAAACACACAAACACCCAACACATATACACACAATCATAAACAACATAAAGAAGTGGACCTTAGACAATGAATGAATACACAAAATCTTTTTGACGACACACATAACAAGCACACAATTAACAAATACACATACAAACAACAAATATAGACATTCAAACACACCATAGAAGGAAGACAAACAAACACATGCACAAGCAATACACATGCACAAACATTGAAATGACATAAGTGTACTAAAAAATTATTTTCAACCAACAAACACCTAAAAAAATTCACTTACAAACAATATATAATAATACCAACAAAAGTCATACATACACATACAACAAAAGATCACATTCAACATGCATACGCTCGTGTACAATATATATACAAAGAACACACCAGAAACACACACATGCACACAAAGAACATGGGAAAACAAACAAAAACAACAAAGAAACACACAACACATACACATAATCATAAGAAATGATATAAAGAAATAGACCACAGATAATAAAAATACATATACAAACACTTCTAAATAACACACAAAACAAACACACAATTAACAAATACACATTTTTTGAAAAAACAATAAACACATAAACATAAAATACACACAACAACAAGTCTATACACAAATACATCGACAAGGAGCACACTCCTGAAAAGAAGAAACAACAGCAATCCATAAAAAAAAATATATGCATAAGAAAAATCCAAACATACTCACACATAATGAAGATAACAAAATACACGAAAACATAAATCATACATACAACACAAAACCAATACACAAAAGAACTATCAACACACAACACACAACACACACACACACACTTAGTCATAAAAAACAAAACACAAGCAGTAAGAAATATACATAATCATTAACAACATACTGCACACATGCACACATTGAAATAACATACACATAGAGTACGCAAAAAAGTAACACACAACACAAAAAAATTTCAACATAAGCAACAAATGCATACACACTTAGTCCTAAAATAAAAACACACAACAAACATATACACACTTAACCCTAACTCGTAAACCAAAAAAATAATATAAACACAACACTAATTCCACACTAGCACACAACAACCATGAGCTCACAGAACAAACACATAAACAAGTTAAATATACACAAAGAGACACAAAAAATTTCAATACACACACAAAGAGTAACACAACAAACACACATACTCAAATTACATACATGCACACACTTAAACCACATAGACACACGAAACATCACTCCTAAGAAAACATATGTAAAAAAAACATACACATGTATCACACGATACAAATTACAAACAATATATACAACATAGACAAGAACATAACACACACATACAAATAACCATCACTTTTATACAAACAACCACCACACACGAACAACATAATAAACCCATACAAGTGATAAACGTACAACAAATTTATTTTCAACCAACAAAGAGAAACAAAAATATACTTACAAATAATGGAAAAGAACACAAACAGAAAAAATACACACATACAACAAATATTCATAAAAAAAAAGCACACACAAAATTGAAGCATACAAACCACACGTACAATAATTATATACACATATTTAACAAGCATACACTTATATATAACATACAAAAAAGAGCATACAAAATACACACACAAAGAATGCAAGGAAAGAAGCACAAACAACAAAGAAACACACAAACACCTAACACATATGCCTATAATCATAAAAAAACAAAGAAGTGGAGCTTAGACAAAAAATGCATACACAAATACTTTTAAACAACACATCTAACAAGTACACAATTAGAAAATTCACATACAAACAACATATATAGACCTTCAAACGTACAACAAAAAACACAAACAAACACATGCACAAGCAATAGACATGCACAAAATTCAAATACTAAGACCAGGACTAGGATCAATACTAGGACCAGGACCAATAGTAGCACGAGGACTAGGATTAGTTTTGGGGTGGTAGGATCTAGATTAGGTTAAGTACTAGAACCAGGACAATTAGTAGGACTAAGACTAGGATCAGTAACCGCACCATATCCAATAGTAGGACTAAGACCAGGATTTGTAATTGCAAAAGGTCCAGTAGTAGGACCAAGACCATGGTCAGTACAAGGACTTGGTCTAGTAGTTGTTCGTAAGTTTGTTGACTAGGTATTCGTTGTTTGTGTATGTATGTGTTTATATAAGTTTTATGTGTGTGTGTTGTATGTGTATGATGTACATAAGTTTGTTGTTCTGTGTACTATTTATGTGTGCACGTTATAGTTGTTCGTAAGTTTATTGACCATGTGTTTGTTGTTTGGGTATGCATGTGTTTATGTAAGTTTTGTGTGTGTCTATTCTATGAGAAGTGTGTGTGTATATTATCTCAAGGCTCAACCACATGTTAAATAAACATAAATGCTATGGAAAAAAAATAATAGGCAAAAAATCATGTTTGTTTATGAAAATAGAAAAAATATATAATTGAACCTGATGTGGAGTAGGTTGCCCTTCAAGCCTTCAAAGTCGAAACTCGAACACTGTAAACTTAGATGTTTCAATCTCTACCTAATGATTAACAATTCGCAAAAAGATTTAAAGCACATAATCCATAACCATGCAAGTACATATTATCCCCAACTCCATTTCAGCACTTAAAAAGTTCAAAATTACATATAATCATAAATATCATCATGAATACATCTAACATAAAATAAAACTGAAGAATTTTATGGCAAAAAACACAAGATTATAAAAGCTTGTAGATAATGAATTAATGATTTAAAAATAGGTTATAAGTAACACATATATCTCCACACAGAAATGTCCAAACAACCAATATAATGGCTAAACCACATAAGCAAAAAAATCATGAAACAACACCACCATATAAAAACAGTCACAATAGATAATTTAATTGTTACAACTTGCATCACCCTCAATATGTGAAATCATTACAAAATAAAAGAAAAAAAAAGTCTCAAAAAGAATATATTCCATCATTTAGTTTTTAATTTTTAATTTTGATCGTATAATAAAAATTTCAATCTTTACACAAAGTCTTAAAGGAACACAAATAATTACAAAAATAATCATTTATAACTATAAATAATAAAATAATGTATTAGATATAGAGAATAATTTAAAAAATAACTACTTGTTATTATAACAATAAAATAATATATTAGGTAATAAAATATAATAAATAAATTATTATTTTATTATTAACAAGTAGTTTAAGAAAATAAAAAAATAACGATATGAATTAAGAAAATTTCACCACATATAATATATTTATTAGATAACAAATGTATATTTCAGCAATAAAGTTTAGATGACTAATATCAACAATTAAATTAAGCAGTAATAAAATGGTAAAAACTTGAATTGCCACATTTCATCAAACAATAAGATTATTAAAAATTTGATGCAATGTCATAAATTTATGCATATGTCATAAAGCAATAACTTATGCATAATCCTGAGGATACATGATTTGAGAGCACCAAATTTTCTAGCCTCTTGTCACTCTTAATTACAGCCCCAAAAACCACTCTCTTTTACATTAAGTTTGTTTTCAATCAAATTGAGATGAGGAGTCATTAACTTCCAACTTTGCCTACTTTTTCACAAAACTTTAGTTTAGTACATGAACGTGACATCTCCGCGGGCAACTTGTTCGTTTGCATTACTTGCTACCTACGTTTTTTTCCTGCGAATGCCTAAACAAATATTATTTGTCTGCATGCTACGACCAAAAATTTAGAAAAGCATAATGGGAATTTAGAGTGGAAACAACACCACAAGCAACAATTCATGAACATGATATTCACCCGCATTCCATCCACTCCGCAAAAAAACCAATGCTATTGTAACTCACTATAAAAAAAATGAAGACTAGAGGGGTCAAAAGAGGGTTGATGGCAGTCAAACATTTATCTCACTCTAATTGTGAAAAATGCTATAATACTTGTAGTGGATGATTCAAGTAACAATAAAAAATAACTAACCAGTATACGTGCAGCCTCGGGTGACAAGGGTTTCCCCTCCTCACAAACAATATAATCAGAAACAAGCTCCACAACTAAAATGGTGATGCCTCTGTTGGTAAATACAACTAAAATGGGAGCCATCTCATTCTCCACATTGAGAAAAGAAAAACAGCACTCTATGTCAAGCATGTGCACCTCATCAGGTTGCATGTAGCAGATTGCATGTAGCAAATAACAGGCAGCAGGTTGCAGGTAGTAGGTACCATGTCACTGGCGACAAGTAGCAGGTTAGAGGTTGCAAGTATCAGGTAGCAAGTATCAGGCAGTAGGTTGTAGGTAGCAGGTAGCAGGTAGCAGGTAGCAGGTAGCAGGTAGCAGATTGCAGGTAGCAGGTATCAGGTTGTGGGTTGCAGGTAGTAGGGTGCAGGTTACAGGTAGCAAGTAGTAGGTAGTAGGTTGTAGGTAGCAGGTAGCATGTTGCAAGTTGCAGGTAGCAGGTAGCAGATCGTACGCAATACGTTGCAGGTTCCAGATAGATGATTGCAGGTTGCAGGTAGCAGGTATCAGGTTCCAGGTAGCAGGTAGCAGGTAGCAGGTAGCAAGTCACAGGTAGCACGTCACAGGTAGCACGTGGCATGTAGCAGGTTACATGTTGCAAGTATCAGGTAGCAAGTAGTAGGTAGGAGGTAGCAGGTTGTAGGTAGCAGGTTGCATGTAGCAGGTAGTAGGTGGCATGTAGCAGGTAACAGGTAGCATATAGCAGGTTACAAGTTGCAAGTATCAGGTAGCAAGTAGCAGGTAGCAGGTAGCAGGTTGCAGGTAGCAAGTAGCAAGTCGTAGGAAATACGTTGCAAGTTCCAGATTGACGATTGCAGGTTGCACGTAGCAGGTAGCAAGTAGCAGGTGACAGGTAGTAGGTGGCATGTAGAAGGTTACAGGTTACAAGTATCAGGTAGTTAGGTAGCAGGTAGCAGGTAGCAGATTACAGGTAGTAGGTATCAGGTTGTAGGTTGCAGGTCAGAGGGTGTAGGTTGCAGGTAGCAAGTAGCAGGTAGTAGGTTGTAGGTAGCAGGTAGCAGGTTGCAAGTTGAAGTTAGCAGGTAGCAGGTCATAGGTAATACGTTGCTGGTTCCAGATAGATGATTGCAGGTTGCAGGTAGCAGGTATCAGGTTCCACGTAGCACGTAATAGGTAGCAGGTAGCAAGTCACACGTAGCACGTGCAATGTCGCAGGTTACAATTTTCAAGTATCAGGTAGCAAGTAGCTAGTAGTTGGTTGTAGATAGCAGGTTGCAAGTAGCAGGTAGCAGGTTGCAGGTAGCTGGTAGCAGGTCACAGGTAGCAGGTGGCATGTAGCAGGTTACAGGTTGCAAATATTAGATAGCAAGTAGCAGGTAGCAGGTTGCAGGTAGTAGGTAGCAAGTTGCAGGCAATACGTTGCAGGTTCCAGATAGATAATTTCCGGTTCCAGGTAGCAGGTAGCAGGTATCAGGTATCTGGTACCAGGTAGCAGGTAACAAGTAGCAGGTGGCATGTAGAAGGTTATAGGTTGCAAGTATCAGGTAGTAGGTTATTGGTAGCAGGTTGTAGGTAGCACGTCGCAGGTAGCATATTGTAGGTAGCAGGTATCAGGTTGTAGGTAGCAGGTAGTAGATAGCAGGTTGCAAGTTGCAGGTCGCAGGTAGCAGGTCACAGGTAGCAGGTGGCATGTAGCAGGTTACAGGTTGCAAGTATCAGGTAGCAAGTAGCAGGTAGTAGGTTGTAGGTAGCTGGTAATAGATTGTAGGTTGCAGGTAGCAGGTAGCAGGTAGCAGGTCGTAGTTAATACGGTGTAGGTTCCAGATAGATGACTGCAGGTTGTAGGTAGCAAGTAGCAGGTAGTAGATTGCAGGTAGCAGGTAGCAGATTGCAGGTAGCAGGTCTCAGGTTGCATGTAGCAGATAACATGTAGCAGCTTGCAGGTAGCAGGTACCATATCACTGGCGGCAAGTAGCAGGTTAGAGGTTGCAAGTATGAGGTAATAGGTTGTAGATAGCAGGTTGCAGGTCGTAGGCAATTTTTTGTAGGTTCCAAATATGTCATTGCAGGTTGCAGGTAGCAGATTGTAGGTAGCAGCTATCAGGTTGTAGGTTGCAGGTACCAGGGTGCAGGTAGCAAGTAGCAGGTAGTAGGTTGTAGGTAGCAGGTAGCAGGTTGCAAGTTGCAAGTAGTAAGTAGGAGATCGTGGGAAATACGTTGCAGGTTCCAGATAGATGATTGCAGGTTACAGGTAGCAGGTATCAGGTTCCAGGTAGCAGGTAGCAGGTAGCAGGTAGCAAGTCACAGGTAGCACGTAGCAGGTAGCAAGTCACAGGTAGCACGTGGCATGTAGCAGGTTACATGTTGCATGTATCAGGTAGCTAGTAGTAGGTAGCAGGTAGCTAGTAGTAGGTAGCAGGTAGCAGGTTGCATGTAGCAGGTAACAGGTAGCATGTAGCAGGTTACAGGTTGCAAGTATCAGGTAGCAAGTAGCAGGTAGCAGGTTGCAGGTAGCAGGTAGCAAGTCGTAGGCAAAACGTTGCAGGTTCCAAATTGACGATTGCAGGTTGCAGGTAGCAGGTAGCAGGTGACAGGTAGTAGGTGGCATGTAGAAGGTTACAGGTTGCAAGTATCAGGTAGTTAGGTAGTAGGTAGCAGATTACAGGTAGCAGGTATCAGGTTGTAGGTTGCAGTTAGGAGGGTGTAGGTTGCAGGTAGCAAGTAGCAGGTAGTAGGTTGTAGGTAGCAGGTAGTAGGTTGCAAGTTGAAGTTAGCAGGTAGCAGGTCGTAGGCAATACGTTGCAGGTTCCAGATAAATGATTGCAAGTTGCAGGTAGTAGGTATCAGGATCCATATAGCAGGTAACAGGTAGCAGGTAGCAAGTCACACGTAGCACGTGCAATGTCGCAGGTTACAGATTGCAAGTATCAGGTAGCAAGTAGCTGGTAGTAGGTTGTAGATAGCAGGTTGCATGTAGCAGGTTGCAGGTAGCAGGTCACAAGTAGCAGGTTACAGGTTGCAAATATCAGGTAGCAAGTAGCAGGTTTACAGGTTGCAAATATCAGGTAGCAGGTTGCAGGTAGCAGGTCACAAGTAGCAGGTTACAGGTTGCAAATATCAGGTAGCAGGTTGCAAGTAGCAGGTAGCAAGTTGTAGGCAATACGTTGCAGGTTCCAGATAGATAATTTTCGGTTCCAGGTGGCAGGTAGCAAGTATCAGGTTGCTGGTACCAGGTTGCAAGTACCAGGTAGCAGGTAACAAGTAGCAGGTGGCGTGTAGAAGGTTACAAGTTGCAAGTATCAGGTAGTAGGTTATAGGTAACAGGTAGCAGGTTGCAGGTAGCACGTAGCAGGTAGCAGATTGCAGGTAGCAGGTATCAGATTGCTTGTAGCAGGTAGAAGATAGCAGGTTGCAGGTCGCAGGTAGCAGGTCACAGGTAGCAGGTGGCATCTAGCAGGTTACAGGTTGCAAGTATCAGGTAGCAAGTAGCAGGTAGTAGGTTGTAGGTAGCAAGTAATAGATTGTAGGTTGCAGGTCGTAGTCAATACGGTGTAGGTTGCAGATAGATGATTGCAGGTTGCAGGTAGCAAGTAGCAGGTAGCAGGTTGCTGGTAGCAGGTAGCAGATTGCAGGTAGCAGGTCTCAGGTTGCATGTAGCAGATAACAGGTAGCACGTTACAGGTAGCAGGTACCATGTCACTGGTGGCAAGTAACAGGTTAGAGGTTGCAAGTATCAGGTAGTAGGTTGTAGGTAGCAGGTTACAGGTCATAGGCAATTTTTTGTATGTTCCAGATATGTCATTGCAGGTTGCAGGTAGCAGGTAGCTGGTAGCAGATTGCAGGTAGCAGGTATCAGGTTGTAGGTTGCAGGTAGCACGGTGCAGGTTGCAGATAGCAAATAGCAGGTAGTAGGTTGTAGGTAGTAGGTTGTAGGTAGCAGGTAGCAGGTTGCAAGTTGCAGGTAGCAGGTAGCAGAACGTACACAATACGTTGCCGGTTCCAGATAGATGATTGCAGGTTCCAGGTAGCAGGTATTAGGTTCCAGGTAGCAGGTAGCAAGTAGCAAGTCACAGGTAGCACGTGGCATGTAGCAGGTTACAGGTTGCAAGTATCTGGTAGCAAGTAGCAAGTAGCAGGTAGCAGGTTGTGGGTAGCAGGTTGCATGTAGCAGGTAGAAGGTTGAATGTAGCAGGTAGCATGTAGCAGGTTACAAGTTGCAAGTTTCAGGTAGCAAGTAGCAGGTAGCAGGTAGCAGGTTGCAGGTAGAAGGTAGCAAGTCGTAGGCAATACGTTGCAGGTTCCAGGTTGATGATTGCAGGTTGCAGGTAGCAGGTGACAGGTAGTAGGTGGCATGTAGAAGGTTACAGGTTGGAAGTATCAGGTAGTTAGGTAGCACGTAGCAAGTTGCGGGTAGCAGGTAGGAGATTACAGGGAGCGGGTATCAGGTTGTAGGTTGCAGGTAGCAGGGTGTAGGTTGCAGGTAGCAAGTAGCAGGTAGTAGGTTGTAGGTAGCATGTAGCAGGTTGCAAGTTGAATTTAACAGGTAGTAGGTCGTAGGCAATATGTTGCAGGTTCCAGATAGATGATTGCAGGTTGTAGGTAGTAGGTATCAGGTTCCACGTAGCAGGTAACATGTAGCAGGTAGCAAGTCACACGCAGCACGTGGCCTGTAGCAGGTTACAGGTTGCAAGTATCAGGTAGCAAGTAGCTGGTAGTAGGTTGTAGGTAGCAGGTTGCATGTAGCAGGTAGCAGTTTGCAGGTTACAGGTTGCAAGTATCAGGTAGCAAGTAGCAGGTAGCAGGTTGCAGGTAGCAGGTAGCAAGTCGTAGGCACTACGTTGCAGGTTCCAGATTGACGATTGCAGGTTGCACGTAGCAGGTGACAGGTAGTAGGTGGCATGTAGAAGGTTACAAGTTGCAAGTATCAGGTGGTTAGGTAGCAGGTAGTAGATTTCAGGTAGGAGGTATCAGGCTGTAGGTTGCAGGTAGGAGGGTGTAGGTTGCGGGTAGCAAGTAGTAGGTAGTAGGTTGTAGGTAACAGGTAGCAGGTTGCAAGTTGAAGTTAGCAGGTAGCAGGTCGTAGGCAATACGTTGCAGGTTCCAGATAAACGATTGCAGGTTGCAGGTAGCAGGTATCAGGTTCCACGTAGCAGGTAACAGGTAGCAGGTAGCAAGTCACACGTAGCACGTGCAATGTCGCTGGTTACACGTTGCAAGTATCAGGGAGCAAGTAGCTTGTAGTAGGTTGTAGATAGCAGGTTGCAAGTAGTAGGTAGCAGGTTGCAGGTAGCAGGTAGCAAGTCGTAAGCAATACGTTGCAGGTTCCAGATAGATAATTTCCGGTTCCAGGTAGCAGGCAGCAGGTATCAGGTTGCTGGTACCAGGTAGCAGATACTAGGCAGCAGGTAACAAGGAGCAGGTGGCATGTAAAAGGTTACAGGTTGTAAGTATCAGGTAGTAGATTATACGTAGCAGGTAGTAGGTTGTAAGTAGCAGGTAATAGATTGTAGGTTGCAGGTAGCAGGTAGCTGGTAACAAGTCGTAGTCAATACGGTGTAGGTTCCAGATAGATGACTGCAAGTTGCAGGTAGCAAGTAGCAGGTAGTAGGTTGCAGGTAGCAGGTAGCAGATTGCAGGTAGCAGGTACCATATCACTGGCGGCAAGTAGCAGGTTAGAGGTTGCAAGTATGAGGTAGTAGGTTGTAGGTAGCAAGTTGCAGGTCGTAGGCAATTTCCTTTAGGTTCCAGATAGGTCATTGCAGGTTGCAGGTAGCTGGTAGCAGGTAGTAGATTGTAGGTAGCAGCTATCAGGTTGTAGGTTGCAGGTACCAGGGTGCAGGTTGCAGGTAGCAAGTAGCAGGTACTAGGTTGTAGGTAGCAGGTAGCAGGTTGCAAGTTGCAGGTAGTAGGTAGCAGATCGTAGGCAATACGTTGCAGGTTCCAGATAGATGATTGCAGGTTACAGGTAGCAGGTATCAGGTTCCAGGTAGCAGGTAGGAGGTAGCAGGAAGCAAGTCACAGGTAGCACGTGGCATGTAGCAGGTTACAGGTTGCAAGTATCAGGTAGCAAGTAGCAGGTAGCAGGTAGCAGGTTGTAGGTAGCAGGTTGCATGTAGCAGGTAGTAGGTTGCATGTAGCAGGTAGCAGGTAGCATGTAGCTGGTTACAAGTTGCAAGTATCAGGTAGCAAGTAGCAGGTAGCAGGTAGCAGGTAGCAGGTAGCAGTTGACAGGTAGGAGGTGGCATGTAGAAGGTTACATGTTGCAAGTATCAGGTAGTTAGGTAGCAGGTAGCAGGTTGCAGGTAGCAGGTAGCAGATTACAGGTAGCAGGTATCAGGTTGTAGATTGCAGGTAGCAGGGTGTAGGTTGTAGGTAGCAAGTAGAAGGTAGTAGGTGGTAGGTAGCGGGTAGCAGGTTGCAAGTTGAAGTTAGCAGGTAGCAGGTCGTAGGCAATACATTGCAGGTTGCAGATAGATGATTGCAGGTTGCAAGTAGCAGGTATCAGATTCTACGTAGCATGTAACAGGTAGCAAGTAGCAAGTCACACGTAGCACGTGGCATGTAGCTGGTTACAGGTTGCAAGTATCAGGTAGCAAGTAGCCGGTAGTAGGTTGTAGGTAGGAGGTGGCATGTAGCAGGTAGCAGGTAGCAGGTGGAATGTAGCAGGTTACAGGTTGCAAATATCAGGTAGCAAGTAGCAAGTAGCAGGTAGCAAGTCATAGGTAATACGTTCCTGGTTCCAGATAGAATATTTCCGGTTGCAGGTAGCAGGTAGCAGGTATCAGGTTGCTGGTACCAGGTAGCAGGTACCAGATAGCAGGTGACAGGTAGCAGGTGGCATGTAGAAGGTTACATGTTGCAAGTATCAGGTAGTAGGTTATAGGTCGCAGGTAGCAGGTAGCAGGTTGCAGGTTGCAGGTAGCAGGTAGCAGGTAGCAGGTAGCAAATTTCAGGTAGCGGGTATCAGGTTGCAGGTAGGAGATAACATGTAGCAGGTAGCAAGTCACAAGTTGCAGGTTGCATATAGCAGGTTACAGGTTAGAAGTATTAGGTAGCAGGTAGTAGGTTGTAGGTAGCAGGTAGCAGGTTGGAGGTTGTAGGTAGCAGGTAGCAGGTCATAGGCAATACATTGTAGGTTCCAGATAGATGATTGCAGGTTGCAGGTAGAAGGTAGCAGGTTGCAGGTTGCAGGTAGCAGGTAGCAGATTCCACGTAGCAGGTATCAGGTTGCAGGTAGTAGATAGCAGGTTGCAGGTAGCAGGTTGCAGGTAGCAGGTTGCAGGTCACAAGTACCAGGTTGCATATTGCAGGTTACAGGTTACAAGTATTAGGTAGCAAGTAACAGGTAGTAGGATGTAGGTAGGAGGTAGGAGGGTGCACGTTGCAGGTAGCGGGTAGCATGTCGTAGGCAATACGTTGCAGGTTCCCTATAAAGGGTTGCAGGTAGCAGGTCACAAGTAGCAGGTGGCATGTAACAGGTTACAGGTTGAAAGTATTAGGTAGCAAGTAGCAGGTAGTAAGTTGTAGGTGGCAGGTAGCCAGTTGCAGGTAGCAGGTTGCTGGTATCAGGTTGCAGGTAGTAGGTAGCAGATAGCAGGTTGCAAGTAGCAGGTAGTAGATCACAGGTAGCTGGTGGCATGTAGCAAGTTACAGGTTGCCAGTATGAAGTAGCAAGTAATAGGTAGTAGGTAGCATGTAGTAGGTTACAGGTTGAGAGTATCAGGTAGCAAGTAGCAGGTAGTAGGTTGTAGGTAGAAGGTAGCAAGTTGCAGGTTGCAGGTAGCAGGTAGTATATCAGGTTGCAGGTAACAGGTAGTAGGTCACAGGTAGCAGGTGGCATGTAGCAGGTTACAAGTTGCAAGTATTAGGTAGCAAGCAGCAGGTAGGAGGTTATAGGTAGCAGGTAGTGGGTTGTAGGCAATAAGTTGCAGGTTGCAGATAGATGATTGCAGGTTGCAGGTAGCAGTTATTAGGTTGCAAGTAGCAGATAGTAGGTAGCAGGTAGCATATCACAGGTAGCAGGTGGCAAGGAGGAGGTTAGAGGTTGCGTGTATCAGGTAGTAAGTAATAGGTTGTAGGTAGCACGTAGCAGGTTGTAGGCAATACGTTGTAGTTTCCAGATAGATGATTGCAGGTTGCACGTAGCAGGTAGCAGGTAACAGGTTGCATGTAGCAGGTAGCACATTGGAGGTATCAAGTTGCAAGCAGCAGGTAGCACGTAGCAGATAGCAGATAGCAGGTTGCAGGTTGCAGCTTGCGTGTAGCAGGTCGTAGGTGATACTTTGCAGGTTCTAGATAGATGATTGCAGGTAGCAGGTAGCAGGTCACGGGTAGCAGGTGGCATGTAGCAGGTTACAGATTGACAATATCAGGTAGTAGGTTGTAGGTAGCAGATTGCAGGTTGTAGGTAGCAGGTAGCAGGTCGTAGGAAATACGTTGCAGGTTCCAGATAGATGATTGCAGGTTGCAGGTTGCAGGTAGCAGGTAGCAAGTTGCAGGTAGTAGGTAGAAACTCACAGGTAGCACGTGACATGTACCAGGTTAGAGGTTGCAAGTATCTGGTAGGAAGTAGGAGGTAGTAGTTAGCAGGTAGCAGGGCACAGGTAGCAGGTGGCGAGTACCAGGTTATAGGTGGTAAGTATGAGGTAGCAAATAGCACGTAGTAGGTTGTAGGTAGCAGGTAGCAGGTTGCAGGTTATAGGTAGCAGCTAGATGGGTGTAGGCAATACATTGTAGGTTCCAGATAGATGATTACAGGTTCCAGGTAGGAGGTAGCAGGTTGTAGGTAGCAGGTAGCAGATTGTAGGTAGCAGGTATCAGGTTGCAGGTAGCAGGTAGCAGATAGCAGATAGCAGGTTGCAGGTTGCATGTAGCAAGTCGTAGGCAATTCGTTGCAGGTTCTAGATAGATGATTGCTGGTTGCAGGTAGCAGATAGCAGGTCGCAGGAAGCAAGTAGCAGGTGACATGTAGCAGGTGGCATGTAGCAGGTTACAGGTTGAGAGTATCAGGTAGTAGGTTGTAGGTAGCAGGTAGAAGGTTGTAGGTTGCAAGTAGCAGGTAGCAAGTCGTAGGCAATACGTTGTAGGTTCCAGATAGATGATTGTAGGTTGTAGGTAGCAGGTATCATGTCGCAGGTAGCAGGTATCAGGTTGCATGTAGCAGATAGGAGGTAGCAGGTTGTAGGTGGCAGTTAGCATGTCATAGGTAGCAGGTGGCAAGTAGCAGGTTAGAGGTTGCAAGTATTAGGTAGCAAGTAGCAGGTAGGAGTTTGTAGGTAGTAGTTTGCATGTAGCAGGTAGCAGGTAGCATGTCACAGATAGCAGGTGGCAAGTAGCAGGTTAGAGGTTTCAAGTATCAGGTAGCAAGTAGCAGGTAGTAGGTTGTAGGTAGCAGGTAGTAGGTTGCAGGTTGCAGGTAGCAGATTGTAGGCAATACGTTGTAGGTTCCAGATATATGATTGGAGGGTTAAGGTAGCAGGTAGCAGGATGCAGGTAGCAGGTAGCAGATTGCAGATTGCAGGTACCAGGTTGCAGGTACCAGGTAGCAGATAGCAGGTTGCAGGTAGCAGGTAGCTGGTGCCATGTAGCAGGTTACAGGTTGCAAGTAGTAGGTAGTAGGTTGTAGGTAGCATGTAGCACGGTGCAGGTTGCAGGTAGCAAGTAGCAGGTCACAGGTAGCAGGTGGCATGTAGCAGGTTACAAGTTGCAAGTATCAGGTAGTAAGTAGCAGGTAGTAGGTTGTAGGTAACAAGTAGCAGGTTGCGGGTAGCGGTTATCATGATGCAGGTAGCAGGTAGCAGGTAGCTAGTATGAGGATGCAGGTAGGAGGTAGCAGGTAGCAAGTAGGAGTTTGTAGGTTGAAGGTTGCAAGTTACAGGTGGAAGCTCCAGGTTGAAGGTTGCAGGTTGCCGATAGTAAGTACCAGGGAGCAACTTGCACGTTGCAGGTAGCATGTAGTAGGTAGCAGGTAGCAGGTTACAGGTAAGAGGTAGCAGGTTAGATGTTACAGGAATTTGGTTCCACGCTCTGAGTTGAAGTTTTCACGTTGCAGGTAGCAAGTGGCAGGTAGTAGGTTGCAGGTAGCAGATGGCAGGTTGTAGGTTTGAGGTAGCGCGCAGCAGGTCATAGGCAATGCGTTGTAGGGGCCAAGTAGCAGGTAGCAGGTTGCAGGTAGCTGGTATCATGTAGCAGGTTGCAGGTTGCAGGTAGCAGGTAGTAGTCACAGGTAGCAGGTGGAATCTAGCAGGTTACAGGATGCAAGAATCAGCTAGCAAGTAGCAAGTAGTAGGTAGCAGGTTGCGGGTTCCAGGTTGCAGGTTGCAGGTAGCAGGTCGTAGGCAATACTTTGCAAGTTTTTGATAGATGATTGCAGGTTGCAAGTAGCAGATAGCAAGTTGCAGGTAGCAGGTGACAGGTAGCATGTTGCATGTAGCAAGTTACAGGTTGCAAGTATCAAGTAGTAGGTTGTAGGTAGCAGGTAGCAGGTTTCAAGTAGCAGGTAGCAGGTTGTAGGCAATACGTTGCAGGTTCTAGATACATGATTGCAAGTTGGAAGTGGCAGGTATCAGGTTGCCGGTAGCAGGTAACAGGTTGCAGATCGCTTGTAGCAAGTCACAGGTAGCAGGTGGCATGTAGGAGGTTACATGTTTCAAGTATCATGTAGCAAGTAGCAGGTAGTAGGTTGTAGGTAGCAAGTAGCAGGTTGCAGGTAGCAGTAGCTGGTATCAGGATGCAGGTTGCAGGTAGCAGGTAGGAGTTTGTAGGTTGAAGGTTGCATGTTACAGGTGGAAGTTCCAGATTGAAGGTTGTAGGTTGCCGGTAGTAAGTACCAGCGAGCAACTTGCACGTTGCAGGTAGCATGTAGTTGGTAGCAGCTAGCAGGTTACAGGTAAGAGGTAGCAGGTTAGACGTTGAAGGTAGCGGGTTCGGGTTCTAGGTAGCAGGTAGCAGGTAGCAGGTTGCAGGTAGCAGGTAGCAGGGCACAGGTAGCAGGTGGAATGTAGCAGGTTACAGGTTGCAATTATCAGGTAGCCAGTAGCACGTAGTAGGTTGTAGATAGCAGGTTGCAGGTAGCAGGTTGCACGTTGCAGGTAGCATGTAGTAGGTAGAAGGTAGCAGGTTAAAGGTAAGCGGTAGCAGGTTAGACGTTACAAGTATTAGGTTCCCGGTTCTGAGTTTAAGGTGTCACGTTGCAGGTAGGGAGTCGCAGGTAGCAAGTTGCAGGTAGCAGGTAGCAGGTCGTATGCAATACGTTGCAGGTTCCAGATAGATGATTGCAGGTTGCAAGTAGCAGGTAGTAGGTATCAGGTTGCAGGTAGTAGGTAGGAGGTTGTAGGTTGTAGGTAGCAGGTAGCAGGTCGTATGCAATGCGTTGCAGGTTCCAGATAGATCATTGCATGTCGCAGATAGCAGGTGTCAGGTTCCAGGTGGGAGGTAGCAGGTTGCAGGTAACAGGTAGCACGGCACAGGTAGCAGGTAGCATGCAGCAAGTTACAGGTAGCAAGTATCAGGTAGCAATTAGCAGGTAGTAGGTTGTAGATAGAAGGTTGTAGGTAGCAGGTTGCACGTTGCAGGTAGCATGTAGTTGGTAGAAGGTAGCAGCTTACAGGTAAGAAGATGCAGGTTAGACGTTACAAGTATTAGGTTCCAGGTTTCGAGTTTAAGGTATCACGTTGCAGGTAGCATGTAGTAGGTCGTAGGCAATACGTTGCAGGTTCCAAATAGATGATTGTTGGTTGCAGGTAGCAGGTAACAGGTCACAGGTAGCAGGTGGCATGTAGTAGGTTACACGTTGCAAGTATCAGGTAGCAAGTAGCAGGTAGTAGGTTATAGGTAGCAGGTAGTAGGTTGTAGGGAATACGTTGCAGGTTTCAGATACATGATTGCAGGTTGCAGGTAGCACGTATCAGGTTGCATGTAGCAGATAGCAGGTAGCAGGTTGCACGTAGCAGGTAGCATGTCACAGGTACCAGGTTGCAAGTAGAAGGTTAGAGGTTGCAAGTATCAGGTAGCAAGTAGCAAGTTACAGGTTGTAGGTAGCAGGTAGCAGGTCGTTGGAAATACGTTGTAGGTTCCAGATAGATCATTGCAGGTAGTAGGTTGCAGCTAGCAGGTAGCACGTTGCACGTAGCAAGTAGCATGTCACTGGTACCAGGTGGAAAGTAGCAAGTTAGAGGTTGCACTTATCAAGTAGCAAGTATCAAGTTGCAGGTTGTAGGTAGTAGGTAGCAGGTCGTAGGAAATACGTTGTAGGTTCCAGATTGATGATTGCAGGTAGCAGGTAGCAGGTTGCAGGTAGCAGTTAGCAGGTAGCAGGTATCAGGTTGCAAGTAGCTGGTAGCAGGTAGCAGGTAGCAGATAGCAGGTTGCAGGTAGCAAGTAGCAGGTCACAGGTGGCACGTAGCAGGTTACAGGTGGCATGTAGCAGATTACAGGTTGCAAGTATTAGGTAGCAAGTAACAGGTAGCCGGGTGCAGGTTGCAGGTAGCAGGTAGCAGATTGCAGGTAGCAGGTATCAGGTTGCATGTAGCAGATCGCAGGTAGCAGGTGGCATGTCATAGGAGGCAGGTAGCAGGTTATGGGTTGCAAGTATCAGGTAGTAGGTTGTAGGTAGCAGGTTGCAGGTTGAAGGTAGTAGGTAGCAGGTCATAGGTAATACATTGTAGGTTCCCGGTATATCATTGCAGGTAGCAGGTAGCAGGTAGCAGGTAGCAAGTACCAGGTGGCATGTCACAGGTGACAAGTAGCAGGTTAGAGGTTGCAAGTATCAGGTAGTAGGTTGGAGGTTGAAGGTAGCAGGTAGCAGGTCGTCGGCAATACGTTGTAGGTTCCAGATATATCATTACAGGTAGCATGTATCAGGTAGCAGCTTGTAGGTGCCAGGTAGCAGATTGCAAGTAGCAAGTATCAGGTATCAAGTTGCAGGCAGCAGGTAGTAGATAGTAGGTTGCAGGTAGGAGGTAGCAGGTCACAGCTAGCAGGTGGCATGTAGGAGGTTACAGGTTGCAAGTAGTAGGTAGCAAGTAGAAGATAGTAGGTTTTAGGTAGTAGGTAGCAAGTAGAAGATAGTAGGTTTTAGGTAGCAGGTAGCTGGGTGCAGGTTGCAGGTAGTAGGTAGCAGGTAGCAGGTCACAGGTAGCAGGTGGCATGTTGTAGGTTACAGGTTGCAAGTATCAGGTAGCAAGTAGGAGGTAGTAGATTGTAGGTAGCAAGTAGCAGGTTGCAGGTAACAGGTAGCAGGTATCAGGATGCAGGTTGCAGGTAGCAGGTAGGAGTTTGTTGGTTGAAGGTTGCATGTTACAAGTGGAAGTTCCAGGTTGAAGGTTGTAGGTTGCCGGTAGTAAGTACCAGCGAGCAAGTTGCAGGTAGCAGATAACAGGTCACAGGTAGCAGGTGAGATGTTGCAGGTTACAGTTTGCATGTATCATGAAGTAGGTTGTAGGTAGCAGGTAGGAGGTTGCAGATTTCAAGTAGCAGGTAAGAGGTCGTAGGAAATACATTGCAGGTTCTAGATAGATGATTGCAGGTTGCAGGTAGCAGGTAGCAAGTAGCAGGTTGCAGGTAGTAGGTAGCAAGTCACAGGTAGCACGTGGCATAAAGCAAGTTATAGGTTGCAAGTATCAGGTAGCAAGTAGCTGGTAGTAGGTTGTAGGAAGCAGGTAGCAGGTGGCAGGTTGCAAGTAGCTGGTAGTAGGAAATACGTTGCAAGTTCCAGATAGATGATTGTAGGTTGGATGTAGCAGGTATTAGGTTGCAGGTAGCTGGTAGCAGGTAGCAGGTTGCAGGTCAAAGGTAGCAAGTGACATGTAGCAGGTTACAGGTTGCAAGTATCATGTAGCAGGTAGCAGGTGGCAGGTAGAAGATAGCAAGTTGCTAGTAGCAGGTAGCAGGTGACAGGTAGCAGGTGGCATGTAGCAGGTTAGAGGTGTCAGGTATCAGGTAGTAGTAGCAGGTTGTAGGTTGAAGGTAGCAGGTAGTAGGTTGCAGGTTGTAGGTAGCAGGCAGCAGGTCGTAGGCAATGCGTTGTAGGTTCCAAATAGATCATTGCAGGTTGTAGATAGCAGGTATCAGGTTCTAGGTAGCAGGTAGCACGACACAGGTAGCAGGTTGAATGCAGCAGGTTATAGGTTTCAAGTATCAGGTAATAAGTAGCAGGTAGTAGGTTGTAGATAGCAAGTTGCAGATAGCAGGTTCCACGTTGCAGGTTGCATGTAGTAGGTAGAAGGTAGCAGATTATAGGTAAGAGAAAGCAGGTTAGACGTTACAAGTATTAGGTTCCAAGTTTGGAGTTTAAGGTGTCACGTTGCAGGTTGCAAGCAGCTGGCCGTAGGAAATACGTCGCAGGTAGCATGTAGCAGGTCGTAGGCAATATGTTGCAGCTTCGAGATAGATGATTATAGGTTGCAGGTAGCAGGTAGTAGGTATCAGGTTGCAGGTAGCAGGTAGCAAGTCACAGGTAGCTGGTGGCATGTAGTAGGTTACAGGTTGCAAGTATCAAGTAGCATGTAGCAGGTAGTAGTTATAGGTAGCAGGTAGCGCGTTGTAGGCAATACGTTGCAGGTTCGAGATACATGATTGCAGGTTGTAGGTGGCTGGTATCAGGTTGTAGGTAGCAGGTAGTAGGTCATAGGAAATACGTTATAGGTTCCAGATAAATGATTGCAGGTAGCAGGTAGCATGTAGTTGATTGCAGGTAGCAAGTATCAAGTTGCGAGTAGCAGGTAGCAGGTAGCAGACAGCAGATAGTAGGTTGCAGGTAGCAAGTAGCAGATCACAAGTGGCAGGTGGCATGTAGCAGGTTACAGGTTGCAAGTATTCGGTAGCAAGTAGCATGTCACAGGTGGCAAGTAGCAGGTTAGAGGTTGGAAGTATCAGGTAGTAGGTTGTAGGTAGCAGGTAGCAGGTCATAGGCAATACGTTGTACGTTCCAGATATATCATTGCAGGTTGCTGGTAGCAGATAGTAGGTTGTAGGTACCAGGTCGTAGGCAATACGTTGCAAGTTCCAGATAGATGATTGCAGGTTCCAGGTAGGTATCAGGTTGCAGGTAGAAGGTATCTGGTTGGATGTTGCAGATGCCAGGTAGCAGGTAGCATGTCGTTGGCAATACGTTGCAGGTTCCAGATAGATGATTGCAGGTTGCAGGTAGGAGGTAGCAGGTTGCAGGTCACAGGTAGCAGGTAGCAGGTCATAGACAGCAAGTGGCATGTAACATGATACAGGTTGCAAGTATTAGGTAGCAAGTAGCAGGTAGTTGGTTGTTGGTTGCAACTAGCAGGTTATAGGTAGCACGTGGCATGTAGCAGGTAATAGGTTTCAAGTTTTAGGTAACAAGTAGCAGGTAGTAGGTTGTAGGTAGCAGGTTGGATGTAGAAGGTAGCAGGTTGCAGGTAGCAGGTAGCAGGTCACAGGTAGCAGGTGGCATGTAGCCGGTTAAAGGTTGCAATTATCAGGTAGGAAGTAGCAAGTAGTAGGTTGTAGGTAGCAAGTTAGCAGGTTGCATGTTGCAGATAGCAGGTAGCAGGTCGTACAATACGGTACAGGTTCTAGATAGATGAATGCAGGTTTCAGGTAGCAAGTATTAGGTTCCACGTAGCAGGTAGCAGGAAGCAAGTCACAGGTAGCACATGGCATGTACCAGGTTACAAGTTGCAAGTATCAGGTAGTCAGTAGCAGGTAGTAGGTTGTAGGTAGCAAGTTGCAAGTCACAGGTAGCAGGTGGCATGTAGTACGTTACAGGTTGCAAGTATCAGGTAGCAAGTAGCAGGTAGAAGGTTGTAGGTAGCAGGTAGCAGGTTGCATGTAGCAGGTAGAAGGTACCAGGTCGTTGGCAATACGTTGCAGGTTCCAGATAGGTGATTGCAGGTTGAAGGTAGCAGGTATCAGGTTCCACGTAGCAGGTAGCTGGTAGCAAGTCACAGGTAACACGTGGCATGTAGCAGGTCACAGGTTGCAAGTATTAGGTAGTAGGTTGTAGGTAGCAGGTTGCATGTAGCAGGTAGCAGGTTGCAGGTAGCAGGAAGCAGGTCACAGGTAGCTGATGGCATGTAGCAGGTTACAGGTGGCAAGTATCAGGTAGCAAGTAGCAGGTTGCAGGTAGCAAGTAGCAGGTAGCAAGTGGAAGGTAACAGGTGGCATGTAGAAGGTTACAGGTTGCAAGTATCAGGTAGTAGGTTATAGGTAGCAGGTAGCAGGTAGCAGGTTGCAGGTTGTAGGTAGCAGGTAGTAGATTGTAGAGAATACGTTTAAGGTGGCAGGTCTCAGGTTGCAGTAGCAGGTAGCAGGTGGAATGTAGCAGGTTACAGGTTGTAAGTATCAGGTAGCAAGTAGCAGGTTGCAGGTAGCAAGTAGCAGGTAGCAGGTGGAAGGTAACAGGTGGCATGTAGAAGGTAGCACGTTGCAGGTTGCAAGTGTCAGGTAGCAAGTAGCAGGAGTCGGTTATAGGTAGCAGGTAGCGGGTTGTAGGCAACACGTTGCAGGCTCCAGATATATGATTGCTGGTTGCAGGTAGCAGGTATCAGGTTGCATGTAGCAGATAGCAGGTAGGAGGTTACAGGTAGCAGGTATCATGTCACAAGTAGCAGGTGGCAAGCAGGAGGTAGCAAGTAGCAGGTAGTAGGTTGTAGGTGGCAGTTAGCAGGTTGCAGGTCGTAGGTAGCAAGTAGCAGACAGCAGGTTTAAAGTAGCAGGTAGCAGGTTGCAGGTTGCATGTTGCAGGTAGCAGATTGCAGGTAGCACGTATCAGGTTGCAGGTAGCGGGTAACAGATAACAGGTTGCAGGTAGCAGATCAAAGGTAGCGAGTGGCATGTAGCAGGTTATAGGTTGCAAATATTTGGTAGCAAGTAGCAGGTAGTAGGTTTTAGGTAGCAGGTAGCAGGATGCAGGTTGCAGATAGTAGGTAGCAGGTCGTAGGCAACACGTTACAGGTTCCAAATAGATGATTGCAGGTTGCAGGTAGCAGGTAGCAGGTTGCAGGTAGCAGGTTGCAGGTAGCAGGTAGCAGGTGACACGTAGCAGGTGGCATGTAGCAGGTTACAGGTAGCAAGTATCAGGTAGCAAGTAGCAGGTAATAGGTTGTAGGTAGCAAGTAGCTGGTTGGAGGTAGCAGGTAGCAAGTATCAGGGTGCAGGTAGCAGGTTGCAGGTAGCAAGTTATAGGTAGCAGGTAGAAGGTCGTAGGCAATACGTTGCAGGTTCCAGATAGATCATTGCTGGTTGCAGGTAGCAAGTTGCAGGTCACACGTAGCATGTAGTAGGTCACCGCTTGCAAGTGGCATGTTGCAGGTTACAGGTTTCAAGTATCAGGTAGCAAGTACCAGGTAGGTGGTTGTAGGTAGCAGGTAGCAGGTAGCAAGTTGCTGGTAGCAGGCAGCAGGTAGCAGGTGACAGGTAGCACGTGGCCTGTAGAAGGTTACACGTTGAAAGTATCAGGTAGTAGGTTATAAGTAGCAGGTAGCAGGTTGCAGGTTGCAGGTAGCAGGTAGCAGATTGTAGGCAATACGTTGTAGTTTCGAGTTAGATGATTGCAGGTTGCAGGTGGCAGGTATCAGGTTGCAGGTAGCAGGTTGCAGGTCGCTTGTAGCAGCTGATAGGTAGCAAGTGACATGTAGCAGGTTACCGGTTGCAGTATTAGGGAGCAGGTAGCAGGTCGTGGGCAATATATTGCAGGATCCAGATAGATGATTGCAGGTGTCAGGTAGCAGGTATCAGGTTCCAGGTAGCAGGGCACAGGTAGCAGGTGGGATGTAGCAGGTTATAGGTTGCAAGTATCAGGTAGCAAGTAGCACGTAGTAGGTTGTAGATAACAGGTTGCAGGTAGCAGGTTGCATGTTGCAGGTAGCATGTAGTAGGTAGAAGGTAGCAGGTTAAAGGTAAGTGGTAGCAGGTTAGACGTTACAAGTATTAGGTTCCATTTCGGAGTTTAAGGTGTCACGTGGCAGATAGCAGGTAGCAGGTGATAGGTACAAGGTGGTATGTAGCAGGTTACAAGTTGCAAGTATCAGGTAGCAAGAAGCAGGTAGTAGATTGTAGGTAGCAAGTACCGGGTTGCAGGTAGCAGGTAGCAGGTAGCAGGTAGCAGGTAGGAGTTTGTAGGTTGAAGGGTGGAAGTTCTAGGTTGAAGGTTGCAGGTTGGGGGTAGTAAGTACCAGTGAGCAACTTGCACGTTGTAGGTAGCATGTAGTAGGTAGTAAGTAGCAGGGACATGTAAGAGGTAGCAGGTTAGACGTTACAGGAATTTTGTTCCACGCTCCGAGTCGAAGTTGTCACGTTGCAGGTAAGAGGTGGCAGATACTAGGTTGCAAGTAGCAGATGGCAGGTTGCAGGTTGAAGGTAGCATGTAGCAGGTCTAGGCAATGCGTTGTAAGTTGCAAGTAGCAGGTAGCATGTTGCAAGTAGCAGGTATCAGGTTGCATGTAGCAGGTATCATGTTGAAGGTAGTAGGTATCAGGTTGCATGTAGCAGATAGCACGTAGCAGGTAGATGTCACAGGTAGAAGGTGGCAAGTAGCAGGTTATAGGTTGCAAGTATCGGGAAGCAAGTAGCAGGTAGGAGGTTGTAGGTAGCCGGTTGCATGTAGCAGCTAGCAGGTTGCAGGTAGCAGGTAGCAGGTCACGGGTAGCCGGTAGCAGGTCGTAGGCAATACGTTGCAGGTTCCAAATAGATGATTGCAGGTTGTAGGTAGCAGGTAGCAGGCTGCAGGTCACAGGTAGAAGGTAGCAGGTCACAAATAACAAGTGGCATGTAGGAGGTTACAGATTGCGAGTATCAGGTAGCAAGTAGTAGGTAGTTGGTTGTAGGTAGCCAGTAGCAAGTTATAGGTAGCATGTGGCATGTAGCAGGTTACAGGTTGCAAGTATCAGGTAGCAAGTAGCAGGTAGTAGGTTGTAGGTAGCAGGTAGCAGGTTGCAAGTTGTAGGTAGCAGGTAGCAGGTCGTAGGCAATACGTTTCAGGTTCCAAATAGATGTTTAAAAGTTGCAGGTATCAGGTATCAGGTTCCACGTAGCAGGTAACAAGTAGCAGGTAGCAAGTCACAGGTAGCACGTGGCATGTAGCAGGTTACAGGTTGCAAGTATCAGGTAGCAAGTAGTAGGTAGTAGGTTATAGGTAGCAGGTAGCAGGTGGCATGTAGCAGGTTACAGGTCGCAAATATTAGGTAGCAAGTAGCAGGTAGCAGGTCGTAGGCAATAGGTTGCAGGTTCGAGATAGATCATTGTAGGTTTCAGGTTGCAGGTAGCAGGTGACAGGTAGCAGGTGGCATGTGGAAGGTTACAGGTTGAAAGTATCAGGTAGTAGGTTATAAGTAGCAGGTAGTAGGTTGCAGGTTCGAGATAGATGATTGCAGGTTGCAGGTGGCAGGTATCAGGTTGCAGGTTGCAGGTTGCTTGTAGCAGGTTACAGGTAGCAGGTGGCATGTAGCAGGTTACAGGTTGCAAGTATTAAGGTGCAGGTAGCAGGTCGTAGGTAATACATTGCAAAATCCAGATAGATGATTGCAGGTTGCAGGTAGCAGGTATCAGGTTCTAGGTAGCAGGTAGCAGGACATAGGTAGCAGGTGGGATGTAGCAGGTTATAGGTTGCAAGTATCAGGTAGCAAGTAGCACGTAATAGGTTGTAGATAACAGGTTGCAGGTAGCAGGTTGCATGTTGCAGGTAGCATGTAGTAGGTACAGGGTAGCAGGTTAAAGGTAAGTGGTAGCAGGTTAGAAATTACAAGTATTAGGTTCCAGTTTCGGAGTTTAAGGTGTCACGTGGCAGATAGCAGGTAGCAGGTTACAAGTTGCAAGTATCAAGTAGCAAGAAGCAGTTAGTAGGTTGCAAGTTGCAGGTAGCAGGAATCAGATTCCACGTAGCAGGTAGCAGGTAGCAAGTCACAAGTAGCAAGTTACAGGTTGCAAGTATCAAGTAGAAAGTAGCAGATAGTAGGTTGTAGGTAGCAAGTTGCATGTAACAGGTAGCAGGTAGCAGGTCAAAGGTAGCAGATGGCATGTAGCAGGTTATAGGTTGCAACTATCAGGTAGCAAGTAGCAGGTTGCAGGTAGCAGGTAGTAGGTCGTAGGCCATACGTTGCAGGTTCCAGATAGATGACTACAGGTTGAAGGTAGTAGGTAGCATGTATCAGGTTGCTGGGAGCAGGTAGCAGGTCACAGGTAGCAGGTTGCATGTAGAAGGTTACAGGTTGCAAGTATCAGGTAGTAGGTTATAAGTAGCAGGTAGCTGGTTGCAGGTTGCAGGTAGCAGGTAGCGGGTTGTAGGAATTACGTTGCAGGTTCCAGATAGATGATTGTAGGTTGCAAGTGGCATGTATCAGGTTGCAAGTATGAGGTAGCAAGTAGCACGTAATAGGTTGTAGATAACAGGTTGCAGGTAGTAGGTAGCAGGTTGCACGTTGCAGGTAGCATGTAGTAGGTAGAAGGTAGCAGTTTAAAGGTAAGTGGTGGCAGGTTAGACGTTACAAGTATTTGGTTCCTGTTTCAGAGTTTAAGGTGTCACGTGGCAGATAGCAGGTAGCAAGTCACAGGTACCAAGTACCAAGTGGCTATGTAGCAGGTTACAAGTTGCAAGTATCAGGTAGCAGGTAGTAGGTTGTAGGTAGCAGGTAGTAGGTTTCAAGTTGCAGGTAGCAGGTAGCTGGTCGTAGGCAGTACGTTGCAGGTTCCAGATAGATGATTGCAGGTTGCAGGCAGCAGGAAATAGGTTCCACGTAGTAGGTAGCAAGTCACAAGTAGCAAGTTATAGGTTGCAAGTATCAAGTAGCAAGTAGCAGGTAGTAGGTTGTAGGTAGCAAGTTGCATGTAGCAGGTAACAGGTCAAAGGTAGCAGGTGCCATGTAGCAGATTACAGGTTGCAAGTAGTAGGTAGCAGCTAGCATGTCGTCAGTAATAAATTGCAGGATCCATATTACAGGTAGCAGGTAGTAGGTAGCAGGTTGTCGGTAGCAGGTAGTTGGGCACAATTAGCAGGTGGGATGTAGCAGGTATCAGGTTGTAGGTAGCAAGTATCAGGTTGTAGGTAGCAGGTAGCAGGTGGGATGTAGCAGGTTGCCGGTAGCAGGTAGTTGGGTACATGTAGCAGGTAGCAAGTAGCAAGTAGTAGCCAGTGGGTAGCAGGTAGCAGGTTGCAGGTTGTCAGTAGAAGGTAGCAGGTCGTAGGCAATATGTTGTAGGTTCCAGATACATGATTGCAGGTTGTAGGTAGCAGGTAGCATGTATCACGTTGCTGGGAGCAGGTAGCAGGTAGTAGATTGCAGTTAGCAGGTATCAGGTTGCAGGTAGCAGGTAGCAGATAGCAGATTGCAGGTCACAGGTAGCAGGTGACATGTAGTAGGTTACAGGTTGCAAGTATAAGGTAACAAGTAGGAGGTAGTATGTTGAAGGTAGCAGGTAGCAGGGTGCAGGTTGCATGTAGCAGGTACCAGGTTGCAGGTAGCAGGTAGCAAGTCCCAGGTAGCAGGTGGCATGTAGTAGGTTACAGGTTGCAAGTATCAGGTAGGAAGTAGCAGGTAGTAGGTATTAGGTAGCAAGTAGCAGGTTTCAGCTAGCATGTACCAGGTCACAGGTAGCAGGTGGCATTTAGCAGGTTACAGCTTGCAAGTATCATGTAGCAAGTAGCAGGTAGCAGGTTCAGGTAGCAGGTAGCAGGTCGTAGGTCATACGTTGCAGGTTCCAGATAGATGAATGCAGGTTGTACGTAGCAGGTAGCAGGTATCAGGTTGCAGGGAGTGGGTGGCATGTAGCAGGTAGCAGGTGACAGGTAGCAGGTGGCATGTAGAAGGTTACAGCTTGCAAGTATTAGGTAGTAGGTTATAGGTAGCAGGTAGCAGGTTGCAGGTAGCGCGTTGTAGGCAGTACTTCCAGATAGTTGATTGCAGGGTGCAGGTGGCAGGTATCAGGTTACAGGTAGCAGGTAGCAGGTAGCAGGTGGCATGCAGCAGGTTACAGGTTGCAAGGATTAGGTAGCAGGTAGCAGGTCGTAGGCTATACATTGCAGATTCTAAATAGATGATTGCAGGTTGCAGGTAGCAGGTTTCAGGTTCCAGGTAGCAAGTAGCAGGTAGCAGGGCACAGGAAGCAGGTGGGATGTAGCAGGTTAAAAGTTGCAAGTATCAGGTAACAAGTAGCACGTAGTAGGTTGTAGATAGCAGGTAGCAGGTTGCACGTTGCAGGTAGCATGTAGTAGGTAGAAGGTAGCAGGTTCAAGGTAAGTGGTAGCAGGTTAGACGTTACAGGTATTAGGTTCCAGGGTCCAACTTTAAGGTGTCACGTTGCAGGTGGGAAGTGGCAGGTAGCATGTTGGAGGTAGTAGGTTGTAAGTAGCAGGTAGCAGGTCACGGGTAGCAGGTGGCATGTAGCAGGTTACACGTTGCAAGTATCAGGTAGCAAGTAGCGGGAGTAGGTTATAGGTAGCAGGTAGCGGGTTTTAGGCAACACGTTGCAGGTTCCAGATAGATGAATGCAGGTTGCCGGTAGCAAGTATCATGTTGCAGGTAGCAGGTATCAGGTTGCATGTAGAAGATAGCAAGTAGCAGGTTGCAGGTAGAAGGTCGCATGTCACAGGTAACAGGTGGCAAGTAGCAGGTTAGAGGTTTACAAGTATCAAGTAGCAAGTAGCAGGTAGTAGGTTGTAGGTTGTAGGTTGCAGGTAGCAGGTTGCAGGTAGCAGGTAGCAGGTTGTAGGTTGTAGATAGCAGGTAGCAGATTGCAGGTAGCATGTATCAGATTGCAGGTAGGAGGTAACAGATAGCAGGTTGTAGGTAGTAAGTAGCGGGTAGTAGGTTGTAGGTAGAAGGTAGCAGGGTTGCAGGTTCCATGTAGCAGGTAGCAGGTTGCAGGTAGGAGGTAGCAGGTCATAGGCAATACGTTGCAGGTTCCACATAGATGATTGCAGGTTGCAGGTAGTAGATATCAAGTTCCACGTAGCAGGTAGCAAGTAGCAAGTCACAGGTAGCACGTGGCATGTAGCAAGTTCAAGTTGCAAGTATCAGGTAGCAAGTAGCAGGTAGTAGGTTGTAGGTAGCACGTTGCATGTAGCAGGTAGTAGGTTCAAGGTAGCAGGTAGTAGGTCAAAGATAGCAGGTGGCATGTAGTAGGTTACGAGTTGCAAGTATCAGGTAGCAAGTAGCAGGTAACACGTTGCAAGTATCAGGTAGCAAGTAGCAGGTAGCAGGTTGCAGGTAGGAGCTAGTAGGTCATAGGCCATACGTTGCAGGTTCCAAATAGATGTTTGCAGGTTGTAGGTAGTAGATATCAAGTTCCACGTAGCAGGTAGCAAGTAGCAAGTCACAGGTAGCACGTGGCATGTAGCAAGTTACAGGTTGCAAGTATCAGGTAGCAAGTAGCAGGTAGTAGGTTGTAGGTAGCACGTTGCATGTAGCAGGTAGTAGGTTCCAGGTAGCAGGTAGTAGGTCAAAGATAGCAGGTGGCATGTAGTAGGTTACGAGTTGCAAGTATCAGGTAGCAAGTAGCAGGTAACACGTTGCAAGTATCAGGTAGCAAGTAGCAGGTAGCAGGTTGCAGGTAGGAGCTAGCAGGTCATAGGCCATACGTTGCAGGTTCCAGATAGATGATTGCAGGTTATAGGTAGCAGGTAGCATGTATCAGGTTGCTGGGAGCAGGTAGCAGGTAGCAGGTAGCAGGTGACAGGTTGCAGGTGGCATGTAGAAGGTTACAAGTTGCAAGTATCAGGTAGTAGGTTATAAGTAGCAGGTAGCAGGTTGCGGGTTGCAGGTAGCTGGGGGCGGGTTGTATGCAATACGTTGCAGGTTCCAGATAGATGATTGCAAGTTGCAGGTAGGTGGTATCAGGTTGCCAGTAGATGGTATCAAGTTGCATGTAGCAGATAGTAGGTAGCAGGTAGCATGTCACACGTAGCAGGCGGCAAGTAGCAGGTAGTAGGTTGCATGTATCAGGTAGCAAGTTGTAGGTAGTAGGTCGTTGGTAGCAGGTAGCAAGTGGTTGGTTGCAGGTAGCAGATACCAGGTCGTAGAAAATATGTAGTAGGTTCCAGATATATGATTGCAAGTTGCAGGTAGCACATTGCAGGTAGAAGGTATTAGGTTGCAGGTAGCAGGTAGCAGATAGCAGGTTGCAGGTCACAGGTAGTTGGTGGCATGTAGCAGGTTACAGGTTGCAAGAAGCAGGTAGTAGGTTGTAGGTAGTATGTAGCAGGGTGCAGGTTGGAGGTAGCAGGTAGCAAGTCGTAGGCAATACGTTGCAGGTTCCAGTTAGAGGATTGCAAGTTGCAGGTAGTAGGTAGCAGGTAGCAGGTTGCAGGTAGCAGGTAGTAGGTCATAGGTAGCAGGTGGCATGTAGCAGGTTACAGGTTGCAATATCAGATAGCAAGTAGCAGGTAGCAAGTAGTAGGCTGCAGGTAGCAGGTAGTAGGTATCAGGTTGGAGGTAGCAGGTAGAAGGTAGAAGGTTAAAGGTTGAAGGTTCCAAGTTATAGGTGGAAGTTCCAGGTTGAAGGTTGCAGGTTGCCGGTAATAAGTCCCAGGGACTAAGTTGCACGTTTCAGGTAGCATGTAATAGATAGCAGGCAGCAGGTTAGAGGTAAGAGGTAGCAGGTTAGACGTTACAAGTTTTAGGTTCCAAGTTTCGAGTTAAAGGTGTCACGTTGCAGGTAGCAAGTGGGCAGGTAGAAGGTTGCAGGTAGCATATAGCAGGTTGCAGGTAACAGGTAGCAGGTTGCTAGTAGCAGGTAGCAGGTATCACGTATCACGTTGCAGGTAAGAGGTAGCAGGTCACAGGTAGCAGGTGGCATGTAGCAGGTTACAGGTTGCAAGTATCAAGTAGCAAGTAGCAATAGTAGCAAGTATCATGTAGATGCTTACAGGTTGCAGGTAGCAGGTAGAAGGTATCAGGTTGCAGGTAGCAGGTAGAAGGTATCAGGTTGCATGTAGCAGATAACAGGTAGCAGGTAGCATGTCACAGGTAGAAGGTGGCAAGTAGCAGGTAGTAGGTTGCATGTATCAGGTAGCAAGTTGTAGGTAGTAGGTAGTTGGTAGCATGTAGCAAGTTGCAGGTTGCAGGTAGCAGGTACCAAGACGTAGAAAATACGTTGTAGGTTCCAGATATATGATTGCAGGCTGCAGGTTGCAGGTAGCAGGTAGCAGGTAGTAGGTAGCAGGTTGCAGGTAGCAGCGTAGTAGGCAGTAGGTTGTAGGAAGAAGGTAGCAGCGTGCAGGTTGCAGGTTGCAGGTAGCAGGTAGCAGACAATATGTTGCAGGTTCCAGATAGATGATTGCAGGTTGCAAGTAGTAGGTAGCAGGTAGCAGGTTGCAGGTAGCAGGTAGTAGGTCACAGGAAGCAGGTGGCATGTAGCAGGTTACAGGTTGCAAGTATCGGATAGCAAGTAGCAGGTTGCAGGTTGCAGGTAGCAAGTAGTAGGTTGCAGGTAGCAGGTAGTAGGTATCAGGTTGGAGGTAGCAGGTAGAAGGTAGCAGGTTAAAGGTTGAAGGTTCCAAGTTATAGGTGAAATTTCCAGGTTGAAGGATGCAGGTTGCCGGTAGTAAGTCCCAGCGACCAAGTTGCACGTTCCAGGTAGCATGTAGTAGGTAGCAGGTAGCAGGTTATAGGTAAGAGGTAGAAGGTTAGACGTTACAAGTTTTAGGTTCCAAGTTCCGAGTTGAAGGTGTCACGTTATAGGTAGCAAGTGGGTAGGTAGAAGGTTGCATGGAGCAGGTAGCAGGTTGCAGGTAGCAGGTAGCAGGTAGCAGGTTGTTGGTTGCAGGTATCAGATTTCAAGTAGCAGGTAGCAGGTATCAGGTTGCAGGTAAGAGGTAGCAGGTCACAGGTAGCAGGTGGCATGTAGCAGGTTACAGGTTGCAAGTATCAGGTAGCAAGTAGCAGCCATAGGTTATATGTAGCAGTAGCGGGTTGTAGGCAATACGTTACAGGTTCCAGATAGATGCTTGCAGGTTGCAGGTGGCAGGTATCAGGTTAGAGGTTGAAGGTATCAGGTTGCGTGTAGCAGATAGCAGGTAGCAGGTAGCATGTCACACGTAGCAGGTGGCAAGTAGCATGTAGTAGGTTGCATGTATCAGCTAGGAAGTTGTAGGTAGTAGGTCGTTGGTAGCAGGTAGCAAGTTGCAGGTTGCAGGTAGCAGGTACCAGGTCGTAACAAACACGTTGTAGGTTCCAGATATATGATTGCAGGTTGCAAGTTGGAGGTAACAGGTAGCAGGTATCAGGTTGCAGGTAGCAGGTAGCAGATAGCAGGTTGCAGGTCATAGGTAGGTGGTGGCATGTGATAGGTTACAGTTTGCAAGTACTATGTAGCATGTAGCAAGTAGTAGGTTGTAGGTAGCAGGTAGCAGGGTGCAAGTTGCAGGTAGCAGGTAGCAGGTCGTAGGGAATACGTTGCAGGTTGCAGATAGATGATTACAGGTTGCAGGTAGTAGGTAGCAGGTAGCAGGTTGCAGGTAGCAGGTAGTAGGTCACAGGTAGCAGGTGGCATCTGGCAGGTTACAGGTTGCAAGTATTAGATAGCAAGTAGCAGGTTGCAGGTAGCAGGTAGCAAGTATTAGGTTGCATGTAGCAGGTAGCAGGTATCAAGTTGGAGGTAGCAGGTAGCAGGTTGAAGGTTCCAAGTTAAAGGTGGAAGTTCCAGGTTGAAGGTTCCAAGTTAAAGGTGGAAGTTCCAGGTTGAAGGTTGCAGGTTGCCGGTAGTAAGTCCCAGCGAACAAGTTGCACGTTCCAGGTAGGATGTAGTAGGTAGCACGTAGCTGGTTATAGGTAAGAGGTTGCAGGTTAGACGTTACAAGTTTTAGGTTCCATTGAGTTGATGGTGTCACGTTGCAGGTAGCAAGTGGGCAGGTAGAAGGTTGCAATTAGCAGGTAGCAGGTAGCAGGTTGCAAGTTGCAGGTAGGAGGTTGCAAGTAGCAGGTAGCAGGTATCAGGTTGCAGGTAAGAGGTAGCAAGTCACAGGTAGCAGGTGGTATGTAGCAGGTTACAAGTTGCAAGTATCAGGTAGCAAGTAGCAGTAATAGGTTATAAGTAGCAGTAGCGGATTGTAGGCAATACGTTGCAGGTTCCAGATATATGCTTGCAGGTTGCAGGTTGCAGGTAGCAGGTAGCATGTCACAGGTAGCAAGTGGAAAGTAGCAGGTAGTAGGTTGTACGTATAGGTAGCAAGTTGTAGGTAATAGGTCGTAGGTAGCAGGTAGCAGGTTGCAGGTTGGAGGTAGTAGGTAGCAGGTCATAGGCAATACGTTGTAGATTCCAGATATATGATTACAGGTTGCAGGTGGCTGGTAGCAGGCAGCAGGTAGCAGGTTTCAGGTAGCAGGTAGCAGATTGCAGGTAGCAGGTATCAGGTTGCCGGTAGCAGGTTGCAAATAGCAGGTTGCAGGTCACTTGTAGCAGGTGGCATGTAGCAGGTTACAGGTTGCAAGTATTATGTAGCAAGTAGCAGGTAGTAGGTTGCAGGTAGCAGGGTGCAGGTTGTAGGTAGCAGGTAGCAGGTTGCAGGTTGCAAGTATCAGATAGCAAGTAACGGGTAATAGGTTGAAGGTAGCAAGTAGTAGGTTGCAGGTAGCAGGTAGCAGGTATCAGGTTGAAGGTTGCAAGTTGCAGGTGGAAGTTCCAGGTTGAAGGTTGCAGGTTGCCGGTAGTAAGTCCCAGCGACCAAGTTGCACGTTCCAAGTAGCATGTAGTAGGTAGCAGGTAGCAGGTTACAGGCAAGAGGTAGCCGGTTAGATGTTACAAGTATTAGGTTCCAAGTTCCGAGTTGAACGTGTCACGTTGCAGGTAGCAAGTGGGCAGGTAGAAGGTTGCAGGTAGTAGGTAGCAGGTAGCAGGTTCGAAGTTGCAGGTAGCAGGTTGCAAGTAGCAAGTAGCAGGTATCAGGTTGCAGGTAAGAGGTAGCAGGTCACAGGTAGCAGGTGGCATGTAGCAGGGTACATGTTGCAAGTATCAGGTAGCGAGTAGCAGCAGTAGGTTATAAGTAGGAGTAGCGGGTTGTAGGCAATTCATTGCAGGGTCCAGATAGATGCTTTCAGGTTGCAGGTAGCAGGTATCAAGTTGCAGGTAGAAGGTATCAGGTTTCATGTAGCAGATAGTAGGTAGCAGGTAGCATTTCACAGGTAGCAGGTGCCAGGTTGCAGGTAGTAGGTTGCAAGTATCAGGTAGCAACTTGAAGGTAGTAGGTCGTATGTAGCAGGTAGCAGGTTGCAGATTGTAGGTAGCAGGTAGCAGGTTGTAGGCAATACGTTGTAGGTTCCTGATATATGATTGCAGGTTGCTGGTCACAAGTAGCAGGTGGCATGTAGCAGGTTACAGGTTGCAAGTATTATGTAGCAAGTAGCAGGTAGTAGGTTGGAGGTAGCAGGTAGCAGGGTGCAGGTTGCATGATGCAGGTAGCAAGTCGCAGGTAGCAAGTCGTAGGTAATACGTTGCAGGTTTCAGATAGATGATTGCAAGTTGCAGGTAGCAGGTAGCAAGTCACAGGTAGAGGGTCGCATGTAGCAGGTTACAGGTTGCAAGTATCAGGTAGCAAGTAGCAGGTTGCAGGTTGTAGGTAGCAAGTAGCAGGTAGTAGATAATACGTTGCAGGTTCCAGATAGATGATTGTAGGTTGCAGGTAGCAGGTATCAGGTTGTAGATAGCAGGTAGCAGGTTCCAAGTAGCAAGTAGCAGGTCACAGGTAGCAGGTGGCATGTAGTTACTTACAGGTGTCGCAACCGTAATTTCGACGAGACGACGAACTCGTTAAAATTTTAAAATGGATTGTTATATGATGTGGAGCCGCCACCAAATTTTTATTTAAGGGAAAAATATTTGGAAAAACGCTGACTCGAGAATGAGCTTCTAAGTTCGGGAGTCGGTTACAAGTAGGGAAGGTGTTAGGCACCCTACTCGCTTGTTCCGAAGAACAGTACCCTTAAACTGAGTGTGTGATTTTGTAAATTGTTTGATCCCTTTAATGTGAAAAATAATTTGACGGAGGTTAGCTTGACAAGACTTGATCCTGCTCCTACGTATTCCCCAGTGCAATGGGAAACTCTAGGCTTACGTAGTTCTAGTTTGTTTTGAAAGCTTGACCTTCGAAAGTGCTTGAAAGAGAGTATTTGAAGATTTTGTTTTTTGAAGGTTTTATCTTTGGGAGGGATTTTTGGTCCACTCATGCATAAGGCCCAAGGCGGCTAAGGCAGCACGGGGACCTATATGAACTACTACATGTTGAACAGCAGGTAAACCGCTAGTTCCCCATTTAGAGTCTATAGCGTGAGACCTAGAATCCCAAAATATTAGAAAAAAGAGATTTTTAAAGTTTTGAAAGGGACCTCAAGTCCACTCATGCACAAGGCCAGAGGCGGCTAAGGCAGCACGGGGACCTATACGAACTACTAAATGTTGAACCACAGGTAAACCGCCAGTTTCCCATTTAGAGTTCATTGTGTGAGACTTAAAAATCCCAAAATATTAGAAAAAGATTTTTAAATTTTTCGAAACAGAAATAATTTGCAAACGACGTTGATCCTTGAATAAAGGAAGCTCGAATTTAATAGAAGAATCTTCATTTTTGACTTTTGGAGTAATTGGGGTTTTAATGTAATTATTTAGCAATTATGAGATTTTTATGAATTTTCTGGATTTTTTTGTATTTTTATGGATTTTTTGGGTCTTTATTAATTTTTATTAATTTTCTTAATTTCTGGAATTTTTTATTAATTTTTATTAATTTTCTTAGTTTCTGGAATTTTTTATTAATTTTTGAATTTCAGAAATTTTATTAATTTTCTTAATTTCTGGAATTTTTTATTAATTTTTTAATTGCTGAAATTTTATTAATTTTTCTTGAATTTTAGAATTTTTTATAATTTCTGGAATTTTATTAATTTTTTATGATTTTCGTAAATTTTATTAATTTTTGTTTTTTATTAATTTTTGAATTTCGGGAATTTTATTAATTTTTTATGATTTTCTGAAATTTTATTAATTTTTTATGAATTTTATTAATTTTTCTGGAATTTTTTATTAATTTTATGATTTTCTGAAATTTTATTAATTTTTTATGATTTTCTGAAATTTTATTAATTTCTCTTCCACTTTAAAGTGATTGTATCATTACATGGTTCCATGGGTGTGTGCTTATTGTAAGGAAGCTACCCTAAAGGTGTTCCTTGACTTAACCACGTATGCATTTAGTTAGCTCGGTTTGGGTATGGCTCACAATAATTGTAAAGCTCATTGTTTAGGATACAGGGTACAATCATATATACATTTAGATCTTCACTATTGAGACGTGCCAGAAACTGTATGACTTCATTTCTGCAGCGACAAAAACTTGGCCTCTCTTGCCATGTGCTACAACCGAGCTGGATGATAGGCATCTATAAGGAAGTAGAAGGTTATAGCAATTGCCACAGCTTCATGTATCCATGTTAAATACCTTTCCTGGAAATTCTGTAGCTAGCTACATCATTCGAACCCTCCTTGAACTTCGAAGATACATAGCTTATAGACGTTCACGACTTATGACCACTCAGAGACAAATGGCGTGCATGCCCAAGGAGTTTAACCTTGCATGGTTTTCATTACTGGTTGCATAACCACTAGTTCTATAGCACGCGCAATGGTTTCATCCTTTGCCGGTTACTACATGCATTCACAAGATGTAAAAATCTTGACTATTTCTTAACTTCGACGTCTTATAATCATATATACATTCAGAATTGGTACTTTCTAATTGCTCGTCTCAAATTGAAGATTTGAAGATCTTCGTCCTAACGTCCTAGTCCTCCAACGTTGAGGTTACTCGAACTTGAATTAATTCTTAACTAAAATATTCCGTTATAAAAATGATGGATCCTAATCTAATCAAGATTTGCAGCACATGAACCAAAAGCATGTAAGAGCATGTTGAACCTAGGCTACAGTTCAAGAATCTTTCCAATTTAATCAATTCATGTCAAGTTTGGAGCGCATTGAGGTATTGATGAACTTACCTGGAAATTCTGTGGCTGGATCCTATGTTCTCTGATCTTTGGGTGACGTCTTCTTTGAATCCAATTGAGTGGCCAAACTCTTCCCCTGGTGATCGAGGATGCAACGAACTCGTGGGTGACCAAATTGCTCTTTTCGCCCCTGATCCTGTTTATGAATTTCCCCTTCTTTTCTATTGTTCTTGAAGCTGGGTCTTATCTCCGGGGGTGAGTTAATCTCCCAGTAATCAAGAAGCTCCGAGAGATTTAGTCTACTCCTCTAAAAATTAAGAGAGCCCCTTTTATATGGTTTTGGTTCTTTTAACATTTTGATTTTTTATTTTTTGTAATTTTAATTTTCTGATTTTTTATTTTCCTTTCCAGAATTTTTATTTTTTCTTTTAGAATTCAGTTTTTCTATTTTTTTTTGTTTTCGGATCTTATTATTTTTTGTTTCTTCAAAAAAACTGTTATTAAAATTTTCTTTTAATTAATTCCTTTTTCTTTTATTGCTAACTTTTTGTTGATTTGTTAAACTTTCTGTTAGTTTCTGTTTTTTTTCAGCTTTAAAAATCTGTTTTTCTGTTTTAAACATTTTTCTATCTTGTTTTTTTTCAACTTTAATCGTTATGTTTTTTAATATTTTTTCGTTTTAACTTTTTCTATTTTCTATATATATTTTTTTTAATTTTTGCTTTGTTTTTATTACATTTTTCTAATTTTTATTTTTGAGAATTTTTATCTTTTCTAAAACTTATTTATTTTATAATTATTTATATCTTTCAGATTTTTGTTATTACTTTTTATTTTCTGTTTTATTAGTTTTTCTTTTTATTTTTCTGATTTTAAATTTTATTTATTTATTTTAGTTATTTTGTTGTTTAATTATATTTTCATATTTTCTCATTATGATTTTGTTTTAGATTTTTTTAATTAGTGTAGGTTTCTTGATTAATTTTAATGGTTGGGGCCTCAGACATAAATGGGTGTTTACAACAGGTTGCAAGTATCAGGTAGCAAGTAGCAGGTAGTAGGTTGTAGGAAGCAGGTAGCAGGTAGCAGGTTGTAGGCAATACGTTGCAGGTTCTAGATAGAAGATTGCAGGTTCTAGATAGAAGATTGCAGGTTGCAGGTAGTAGTTATCATGTTGCAGGTAGCATGTAGCAGGTAGCAGATAGCAAATTGCAGGTAGCAGGTAGCACGTCACAGGTAGCAGGTGGCATGTAGCAGGTTACAGGTTGCACGTATCAGGTAGCAAGTAATAGGTTGTAGGTTGTAGGTAGCAGGTAGTAGGTTTCAGGTTCTAGGTAGCAGGTAGCAGGTCGCAGGCAATATGTTGCAAGTTCTAGGTTGTAGGTAGCAGGTGGCAGGTTGCAAGTTGTAGGTAGCAGGTAGCAAGTATCAGGTTGCACGTTGCAGGTAGCAGGTAGCAGGTAGCAGGTTGCAGGTAGAAGGTCACAGGTAGCACGTGGCATGTAACAGGTTACAGGTTGCAGGTATTAGGTAGCGAGTAGCAGGTCGTAGGTAGCAAGTAAGACGTTGCAAGTAGCAGGTAAAAGGTCACAGGTAATAGGTGGCATGTAGCATGTAGCATATATCATGTTGCAGGTAGCAGGTGGGAGACAACAGGTTGCAGGTTGCAGGTAGCAGGTAGCAGGTCATAGGTAGCAGGTGGCATGTAGCAGGTTACAGGTTGCAAGTATCAGGTAGGAAGTAGTAGGTAGTAGATTGTAGGTAGCAGGTAGCAGGTAGCAGGTTGCAAGTCGTAGGCAATACGTAACAGGTTCTAGATAAATGATTGTAGGTTGCAGGTAGTAGGTATCAGGTTGCAGGTAGCAGGTAGGAGCTAGAAGGTCACGGGTAGCAGGTGGCATGTAGCAGGTTACAGGTAGCAAGAATCAGGTAGCAAGTAGCGGGAGTAGGTTATAGGTAGCAGGTAGCGGGTTGTAGGCAATACGTTGCAGGTTCTAGATAGAAGATTGCAGGTTGCTGGTAGCAAGCATCATGTTGCAAGTGGCAGGAAGCAGGTTCCATATAGCAGGTAGCAGGTATCAGGCTGCAGGTAAGAGCTAGTAGGTCACACGTAGCAGGTAGCATGTAGCAGGTCACAAGTTGCAAGTATCAAGTAGCAAGTAGCAGGTAGTAGGTTGTAGGTAGCAAGTAGCCGGTAGGTGGTTGCAGGTAGTAGGTAATATGTCGTAGGCAATACGTTGCAGGTTCCAGATTCTGATTGCAGGTTGAAGGTAACAGGTATCAGGTTGCAGGTAGCAGGTAGCAGGTTACAGGTTGCAAGTATCAGGTAGCAACTAGCAGGTAATAGGTTGTAGGTAGCTGGTGGCAGGTTGCAGGTTGCAAGTATATGGTAGCAAGTAGCAGGTAGTAGGTTATAGGTAGCTGGTGGCAGGTTGCAGGTTGCAAGTAGCAGGTAGCAAGTTGTAGGCAGTGCGTTGCAGGTTTTAGATAGATGATTGCAAGTTGCAGGTAGCTGGTATCAGGTTGCAGGTTGCAGGTAGCAGGTAGCAGGTAGTAAGTCACAGGTAGAGGGTCGCATGTAGCAGGTTACAGGTTGCAAGTATCAGGTAGAAAGTAGCAGGTTGCAGGTTGGAGGTAGCAAGTAGCAGGTAGTAGACAATACGTTGCAGGTTTCAGATAGAAGATTGTAGGTTGCAGGTTGCAGGTAGCAGGTAGCAGGTTGCAGGTTGCAGGTAGCAGATTGCAGGTAGCAGGTAGCAGGTCACAGGTAGCAGGTGGCATGTAGTAGCTTACAAGTTGCAAGTATCAGGTAGCAAGTAGCAGGTATTAGGTTGTAGGGAGCAGGTAGCAGGTAGCTGGTTGTAGGTTCTAGATAGAAGATTGCAGGTTGCAGGTAGTAGTTATCATGTTGTAGGTAGCAGGTAGCAGGTAGCAGATAGCAAATAGCAGGTTACAGGTTGCACGTATCAGGTAGCAAGCAATAGGTTGTACGTTGTAGGTAGCAGGTAGTAGGTAGCAGGTAGCAGGTTGTAGGTAGCAGGTAGTAGGTTGCAGGATGTAGGTAGCAGGTAGCAGGTCGTAGGCAATACATTGCAAGTTGTAGGTTGTAGGTAGCAGGTAGCAGGTTGCAAGTTGCAGGTAGCAGGTCTAAGATTGCAGGTAGCAGGTTGCAGGTAGCAGGTCACAAGTAGCATGTGGCATGTAGCAGGTTACAAATTGCAGGTATTAGGTAGCAAGTAGCAGGTAACACGTCACAGGTAGCAGGTAAAAGGTCACAGGTAGCAGGTGGCATGTAGCATGTAGCATATATCATGTTGCAGGTAGCAGGTAGGAGACAACAGGTTGCAGGTAGCAGGTAGGAGACAGCAGGTTGCAGGTAGCAGGTAGCAGGTCGTTGGTAGCAGGTGGCATATAGCAGGTTACAGGTTGCAAGTATCAGGTAGGAAGTAGTAGGTAGTAGATTGTAGGTAGCAGGTAGCAGGTCGTAGGCAATACGTAGCAGGTTCCAGATAGATGGTTGTCGGTTGCAGGTAGCAGATACCAGGTAAGAAACAGGTAGCTGGTCACAGGTACCAGGTGGCATGTAGCAGGTTATAGTTTGCAAGTAGCAAGGAGCAGGTAGTAGGTTGTAGGTCGCAAGTAGCAGGTAGTAGGTATCAGGATGCAGGTAGCAGGTAGCAGGTACTAGATTGCAGGTTCCAGATAGATTATTGCAAGTTATAGGTAGCTGGTAGTAGGTAGCAGGTTGCAGGTAGCAGGTCACAAGTAGCAAATGGCATGTAGCAGGTTACAGGTTGCATGTATTACGTAGCATGTTGCAGTTTGTAGGTTGTTGGGAGCAAGTTGCAAGTAGAAGGTAACATGTTGCAGGTAGCAGGTAACAAGTCACAGGTAGCATGTAGCAGGTAGCACTTATCAGGTTGCAGGAAGCAGGCAGCAGGTTGCAAGAAGCAGGTAGCAGGTCATAGGAAGCAGGTGGCATGTAACAAGTTACAGGTTGCAAGTATCGGTAGGAAGTAGCAGGTAGTAGGTTATAAGTTGCAGGTAGCAGGTTGCAGGTAGCCGGTATCAGGTAGTAGGTTGCATGTAGCAGGTAGCAGTTCAGAGGTAGCAGGTGGCATGTAGCAGGTTACAGAATGCAAGAATAAGGTAGAAAGTAGCAGGTAGTAGGTTGTAGGTCGCAGGTTGCCGGTTGCAAGTTCTAGATAGATGATTGTAGGTTGCAGGTAGCAGGTATCATCTTGCAGGTAGCAGGTAGCAGATAGCAAGTTGTAGGTAGCAGGTAGTAGATACTAGGTAGTAGGTGGCATGTAGCAGGTTACAGGTTGCAAGTATCAGGTAGCAAGTAGGAGGTTGTAGGTTGGAGGTAGCACGTAGTAGGTTGCAGGTTGTAGGTAGTAGGTAGTAGGTCGTAGGCAATATGTTCCAGGTTCCAGAGAGATGATAGCAGGTAGCAGGTCGTAGGCAAAAATTGTAGGATCCAGATAGATAATTTAGGTTGCAGGTAGCAGGTATCAGGTTCCAGGTAGCAGGTAGCAGGACGCATGTAGCAGGTGGGATGTAGCAGGTTACAGGTTGCAAGTATCAGGTAGGAAGTAGTAGGTAGTAGGTTGTAGGAAGCACGTAGCAGGTTGCAGGTCGTAGGAAATACGTAACAGGTTCCAGATAGATGATTGTAGGTTGCAGGTAGCAGGTTGCAGGTTGCAGGTCGCTGGTTGCAAGAAGTAGGTAGCTGGTCACAGGTACCAGGTTGCATGTAGCAGGTTACAGTTTGCAAATATCAAGTAGCACGTAGCAGGTAGTAGGTTGTAGATAGCGAGTAGCAAGTATCAGGTCGTAGGTAGCAGGTAAGACGTTGGAGGTAGCTGATAAAAGGTCACAGGTAGCAAGTGGCATGTAACATGTAGCATATATCATGTTGAAGGTAGCAGGTAGGAGACAACAGGTTGCAGGTAGAAGGTCACAGGTAGCACGTGGCTTGTAGCAGGTTACAGGTTGCAGGTATTAGATAGCAAGTAGCAAGTCGTAGGTAGCAGGTAAGACGTTGCAAGTAGCAGGTAAAAGGTCACAGGTAGCAGGTGGCATGTAGCATGCAACATATATCATGTTGCAGGTAGCAGGTAGGAGACAGCAGGTTGCAGGTATCATGTAGCAGGTCATAGGTAGCAGGTGGCATGTACCAGGTTACAGGTTGCAAGTATCAGGTAGGAAGTAGTATGTAGTAGGTTGTAGGTAGCAGGTAGCAGTTAGCATGTTTCAGGTCGTAGGTAATACGTAGCAGGTTCCAGATAGATGATTGTAAGTTGCGGGTAGGAGGTAGGAGGTAGCATTTCACGGGTAGCAGGTGGCATGTAGCAAGTTACAGGTTGCAAGAATGAGGTAGCAAGTAGCGGGAGTAGGTTATAGGTAGCAGGTAGCGGGTTGTAGGAAATACGTTGCAGGTTCCAGATAGATGATTGCAGGTTACCGGTAGCAAGTACCATGTTGCAGGTAGCAGGTATCAGGTAGCAAGTTACAGGTAGCACGTGGCATGTAGGAAGTTACAGGTTGCAAGTATCAGGTAGCAAGTAGCGGGTAGTAGGTTGTAGGTAGCAAGTTGCATGTAGCAGGTTACAGGTTACACGGACCAGGTAGTAAGTACAAGGTAGCAGGTTGCAAGTATCAGGTAGCAAGTAGTAGATAGCAAGTAGCAGGTTGCAGGTAGCAGTTAGCAGGTCGTAGGCCATACGTTGCAGTTTCCAGATAGATGATTGCAGGTTGTAGGTAGCAGGTAGCTTGTATCAGATTGGTGGGAGCAGGAAGCAGATAGCAGGTAGCAGGTGGCATTTAGAAGGTTACAGGATGCAAGTATCAGGTAGTAGGTAATAGGTAGCAGGTAGCAGGTGACGGGTTCTAGGGCACAAGTGGCAGGTGGGATGTAGCAGGTTACAGGTTGCAAGTATCAGGTAGGAAGTAGCACGGAGTAGGTTGTACACAGCAGGTAGTAGGTTGCATGTAGAAGGTAGCAGGTCAAAGGTAGCTGGTGGCATGTAGCAGGTTACAGGTTACACGGACCAGGTAGTAAGTAGAAGGTAGCAGGTTGCAAGTATCAGGTAGCAAGTAGTAGATAGCAGGTAGCAGGTTGCAGGTAGCAGTTAGCAGGTCGTAGGCCATACGTTGCAGTTTCCAGATAGATGATTGCAGGTTGTAGGTAGCAGGTAGCTTGTATCAGATTGGTGGGAGCAGGAAGCAGATAGCAGGTAGCAGGTGGCATTTAGAAGGTTACAGGATGCAAGTATCAGGTAGTAGGTTATAGGTAGCAGGTAGCAGGTGGCGGGTTCTAGGGCACAAGTGGCAGGTGGGATGTAGCAGGTTACAGGTTGCAAGTTAAGGTAGGAAGTAGCACGGAGTAGGTTGTACACAGCAGGTAGTAGGTTGCACGTTGCACGTTGCAGGTAGCATGTAGTAGGTAGAAGGGAGCAGGTTAAAGGTAAGTGGTGGCAGGTTAGACGTTACAAGTATTAGGTTCCACGTTTCGAGTTTAAGGTGTCATGTTGCAGGTAGCAAGTGGCAGGTTGCAAGTTGCAGGTAGCAGGTCGTAGGCAATACATTGCAGGTTCCAGATAGATGATTGCAAGTTGCAGGTAGCAGGTGGCATGTTGCAGGTTACAGGTTGCAAGTATCAGGTAGCGAGTAGCGGGAGTAGGTTATAGGTAGCAGGTAGCAGGTTGTAGGCAATACATTGCAGGTTCCAGATAGATGATTGCAGGTTGCAGATAGCAAGTATCAGGTTGCAGGTAGCAGGTATGAGGTTGCATGTAGCAGATAGCAAGTAGCAGGTTGTAGGTAGCAGGTAGCATGTCACAGGTAGCAGGTGGTAGGTAGCAAGTTAGAGGTTTCAAGTATCAGGTAGCAAGTAGCAGGTAGTAGGTTGTAGGTAGCAGGTTGCAGGTTGCAAGTAGCACGTAGCAGGTCGTAGGCAATACGTTGTAGGTTCCATATATATGATTGCATGTTGTAGGTAGCAGGTATCAGGTTGCAGGTAGCAGGTAGCAGAGAGCACGTTGCAGGTTATAGGTAGCAGGTGGCATGTAGTAGGTTACAGGGTGCACGTATTAGGTAGCAAGTAGCAGGTCGTAGGCAATACGTTGCAGGTTCCAAATAGATGATTGCAAGTTGCAGGTAGCAGGTACCAGGTAGCAGGTCACAGGTAGCAAGTGGCCTGTAGCAGGTTACAAGTGGTAAGTATCAGGTAGCAAGTAGGAGGTCATAGGTTGTAAGTAGCAAGTAGCTGGTTGCAGCTAGCAGCTAGCAGGTATCACGATGCAGGTAGCAGGGAGCAGGTATCACGATGCAGGTAGTAGGGAGCAGGTAGCAGGTAGGAGTTTGTAGGTTGAAGGTTGCAAATTACAAGTGGAAGTTCCAGGTTAAGGATTGCAGGTTTCCGGTAGCAAGTATCATGTTGCAGGTAGCAGGTATCAGGTTGTATGTAGAAGATAGCAAGTAGCAGGTTGCAGGTAGAAGGTAGCATGTCACAGGTGGCAGGTGGCAAGTAGCAGGTTAGAGGTTGCAAGTATCAGGTAGCAAGTAGCAGGCAGTAGGATGTAGGTAGCAAGTAGCAGGTTGCAGGTTGCAAATTGCAGGTAGCAGGTAGCAGGTAGCAGGTTGCAGGTAGCAGGTAGCAGGTTGCAGGTAGCACGTAGCAGATTGCAGGTAGCATGTATCAGGTTGCAGGTAGGAGGTTACAGATAACAGGTTATAGGTAGCAAGTAGCAGGTAGCATGGTGCAGGTTGCATGTAACAGGTACCCAGTTGCAGGTAGCAGGTGGCAGGTGGTAGGCAATACGTTGCAGGTTCCAGATAGATGATTGCAGGTTGCAGGTAGAAGGTATCAGGTTCCAGGTAGCAGGTAGCAGGTAGCAGGTAGCAAGTCACAGGTAGCACGTGGCATGTAGCAAGTTACAAGTTGCAAGTTTCAGGTAGCAGGTAGAAGGTAGTAGGTTGTAGGTAGCAGGTAGCAAGGTGCAGGTTGCAGGTAGAAGGTAGATGATTGCAGGTTGCAGGTTGCATGTTACAGGTAGCAGGTTGCAGGTAGCAGGTAGTATGTCACAGGTAGTAGGTGGCATGTAGCAGGTTACAAGTTGCAAGAATCAGGTAGCAAGTAGCGGGAGTAGGTTATAGGTAGCAGGTAGCGGGTTGTAGGCAATACGTTGCAGGTTCCAGATAGATAATTGCAGGTTGTTGGTAGCTAGTATCATGTTGCAGGTAGCACGTATTAGGTAGTAGGTAACAGGTAGCAAGTTACAGGTAGCACGTGGCATGTAGGAAGTTACAGGTTGCAAGTATCAGGTAGCAAGTAGCAGGTAGTAGGTTGTAGGTAGCAAGTTGCATGTAGCAGGTAGCAGGTAGCAGGTCAAAGGTAGCTAGTGGCATGTAGCAGGTTACAGGTTACACGTATCAGGTAGCGAGTAGAAGGTAGCAGGTTGCAAGTATCAGGTAGCAAGTAGCAGGTAGCAGGTAGCAAGTTGCAGGTTCCGGATAGATGGTTGCGGGTTGTAGGTAGCAGGTAGCAGATATTAGGTTGCTGGTAGCCGGTAGCACGTATCAGGTAGCACGTGACAGGTAGTAGGTGGCATGTAGAAGGCTACATGGTGCAAGTATCAGGTAGTAGGTTATGGGTAGCAGGTAGCAGGTTACAGGTGGGAGGCAGCAGGTAGCAGATTGTAGGCAATACGTTGCAGGTTCCAGATGGACGATTGCAGTTTGCAAGTGGAAGGTATCAGGTTGCAGGTAGCACGTTACATGTCGCTTGTAGTAGGTCACAGGTAGCAGGTGGCATGTAGCAGGTTACTGGTTGGAAGTAGTAGGTAGCAGGTAGCAGGTCGTAGGCAATACATTGCAGGATACAGATAAATGATTGCAAGTAGCAGGTAGAAGGTAGCAGGTAGCAGGTAGCAGGTTGCAGGACCCAGGTAGCAGATGAGATGTAGCAAGTAGCACGTAGTAGGTTGTAGATAGCAGGTAGCAGGTTGGACGTTTCAGGTAGCATGTAGCAGGTAGCAGGTAGCAGGTTAAAGTTAAGTGGTGGCAGGTTAGATGTTACAAGTATTAGGTTCCAGATTCCGAGCTTAAGGTGTCACGATGCAGGTAGCAAGTGGCAGGTTGCAAGTTGCAGGTAGCAGGTCGTAGGCAATACATTGCAGGTTCCAGATAGATGATTGCAAGTTGCAGGTAGCAGGTAGTAGGTATCAGGTTGCAGGTAGCAGGTAGCAGGTTGTAGGTGGCATGTTGCAGGTTACAGGTTGCAAGTGTCAGGTGGCAAGTACCGGGAGTAGGTTATAGGTAGCAGGTAGCGGGTTGTAGGCTATACGTTGCTGGTTCCAGATAGATGATTGCAGGTTGCATGTAGCAAGTATCAGGTTGCAGGTAGCAGGTAGCATGTCACAGGTAGCAGGTGGCAGGAAGCAGGTTAGAGGTTGCAAGTATCAGGTAACAAGTAGCAGGTAGTAGGTTGTAGGTAGCAGGTAGCAGGTTGCAGGTTGCAAGTACCAGGTAGCAGGTCGTAGGCAATACGTTGTAGGTTCCAGATATATGATTGCATGTTGTAGGTTGCAGGTAGCAGGTTACAGGTAGCAGGTAGCAGGTATCAGGTTGCAAGTAGCAGGTAGCAGATAGCAGGTTCCAGGTCACAGGTAGCAGGTGCCATGTAGTAGGTTACAGGTTGCACGTATTAGGTAGTAAGTAGTAGGTCGTAGGCAACACGTTGCAGGTTCCAGAAAGATGATTGCAAGTTGCAGGTAGCAGGTAGCAGGTGGCATGTAGCAGGTTACAGGTGGCAAGTATCAAGTATCAAGTAGCAGGTAGTAGGTCGTAGGTAGCAAGTAGCTGGTTGCAGCTAGCAGGAAGCAGCTATCACGATGCACGTAGCTGGGAGCAGGTAGCAGGTAGGAGTTTGTAGGTTGAAGGTTGCAAGTTACAGGTGGAAGTTCCAGGTTAAAGATTGAAGGTTGCGGGAAGTAAGTACCAGCGACCAAGTTGCACGTTGCAGGTAGCAGGTAGTAGGCAATACGTTGTAGGTTCCAGATATATGATTGCATGTTGCAGGTAGCTGGTATCAGGTTGCAAGTAGCAGGTAGCAGATAGCAGGTTGCAGGTCACAGGTAGCAGGTGGCATGTAGTAGGTTACAGGTTGCACGTACTAGGTAGTAAGTAGTAGGTCGTAGGCAATACGTTGCAGGTTCCAGATAGATGATTGCAAGTTTCAGGTAGCAGGTCACAGGTAGCAGGTGGCATGTAGCAGGTTACAAGTGGCAAGTATCAAGTAGCAAGTAGTAGGTAGTAGATTGTAGGTAGCAAGTAGCTGGTTGCAGCTAGCAGGTAGCAGCTATCACGATGCACGTAGCTGGGAGCAGGTAGCAGGTAGGAGTTTGTAGGTTGAAGGTTGCAAGTTACAGGTGGAAGTTCCAGGTTAAAGATTGAAGGTTGCGGGAAGTAAGTACCAGCGACCAAGTTGCACGTTGCAGGTAGCAGGTAGTAGGCAATACGTTGTAGGTTCCAGATATATGATTGCATATTGCAGGTAGCAGGTATCAGGTTGCAAGTAGCAGGTAGCATATAGCAGGTTGCAGGTCACAAGTATCAGGTGCCTTGTAGTAGGTTACAGGTTGCATGTATTAGGTAGTAAGTAGTAGGTCGTAGGCAATACGTTGCAGGTTCCAGATAGATGATTGCAAGTTGCAGGTAGCAGGTCACAGGTAGCAGGTGGCATGTAGCAGGTTACAGGTGGCAAGTATCAAGTAGCAAGTAGCAGGTAGTAGGTTGTAGGTAGCAAGTAGCTGGTTGCAGCTAGCAGGTAGCAGCTATCACGATGCACGAAGCTGGGAGCAGGTAGCAGGTAGGAGTTTATAGGTTGAAGGTTGCAAGTTACAGGTGGAAGTTCCAGGTTAAAGATTGAAGGTTGCGGGAAGTAAGTACCAGCGACCAAGTTGCACATTGCAGGTAGCAGATAGTAGGCAATACGTTGTAGGTTCCAGATATATGATTGCATGTTGTAGGTAGCAGGTAGCAGGTATCAGGTTGCAAGTAGCAGGTAGCAGATAGTAGGTTGCAGGTCACAGGTAGCAGGTGGCATGTAGTAGGTTACAGGTTGCACGTATTAGGTAGTAAGTAGTAGGTCGTAGGCAATACATTGCAGGTTCCAGATAGATGATTGCAAGTTGCAGGTAGCAGGTAGCAGGTTGCAGGTAGCAGGTCACAGGTAGCAGGTGGCATGTAGCAGGTTACAGGCGGCAAGTATCAGGTAGCAAGTAGCAGGTAGTAGGTTGTAGGTAGCAAGTAGCTGGTTGCAGCTAGCAGTTATCACGATGCACATAGCTGGGAGCAGGTAACAGGTAGGAGTTTGTAGGTTGAAGGTTGCAAGTTACAGGTGGAAGTTCTAGGTTAAAGATTGAAGGTTGCGGGAAGTAAGTACCAGCGACCAAGTTGCACATTACAGGTAGCAGGTATCAGGTTGCATGTAGAAGATAACAAGTAGCAAGTTGCAGGTAGAAGGTAGCATGTCACATGTAGCAGGTGGCAAGTAGAAGGTTAGAGGTTGCAAGTATCAGGTAGCAAGTAGCAGGTAGTAGGTTGTAGGTAGCAGGTAGCAAGTTGCAGGTTGCAAGTAGAAGGTAGCAGGTAGCAGATTGAAGGTAGCATGTATCAGGTTGCAGGTAGGAGGTAACAGATAACAGGTTGTAGGTAGCAAGTGCTAGGTAGTAGGTTGTAGGTAGCTGGTAGCAGGGTGCATGTTGCATGTAACAAGTAGCAGGTTGCAGGTAGCAGGTAGCAGGTCGTAGGCCGTTGCAGGTTCCAGATAGATGATTGCAGGTTGCAGGTAGAAGGTATCAGGTTCCACGTAGCAATTAGCAGGTAGCAGGTAGCAAGTCACAGGTAGCACGTGGCATGTAGCAAGTTACAGGTTGCAAGTTTCAGGTAGCAGGTAGCAGCTAGTAGGTTTTAGGTAGCAGGTAGCAGGGTGCAGGTAGCAGGTCGTAGGCAATACGTTGCAGGTTCCAGATAGATGATTGCAGGTTGCAGGTTGCAAGTAGTAAGTACCAGGTAGCAGGTAGCAGGTCACAGGTTGTAGGTGGCATGTAGCAGGTTACAGGTTGCAAGTATCAGATAGCAAGTAGCAGGTAGTAGGTTGTAGGTAGCAAGTAGTAGGGTACAGGTAGCAAGTAGCAGGTAGCAGGTAGCAGGTTAAAGGTTGAAGGTTCCAAGTTACAGGTGGAAGTTCCAGGTTGAAGGTTGCAGGTTGCCGGTAGCAAGTCCCAGCGACCAAGTTGCACATTCCAGGAAGCATGTAGTAGGTAGCAGGTAGCAGGTTATAGGTAAGAGGTAGCAGGTTAGACGTTACAAGTATTAGGTTCGAAGTTCCGAGTTGAAGGTGTCACGTTGGAAGTAGCAAGTGGGTAGGTAGAAGGTTGTAGGTAGCAGGTTGCAGGTTACAGGTAGCAGGTATCAGGCTGGAGGTAAGAGGTAGTAGGTCACAGGTAGCAGGTGGCATGTAGCAGGTCACAAGTTGCAAGTATCAAGTAGCAAGTAACAGGTAGTAGGTTGTAGGTAGCAAGTAGCAGGTAGCTGGTTGCAGGTAGTAGGTAATACGTCGTAGGCAATACGTTGCAAGTTCGAGATAGATGATTGCAGGTTGAAGGTAACAGGTATCAGGTTGCAAGTAGCAGGTAGCAGGTAGCAGGTTACAAGTAGCAAGTAGCAGGTAATAGGTTGTAGGTAGCTAGTGGCAGGTTGCAGATTGCAAGTATATGGTAGCAAGTAGCAGGTAGTAGGTTGTAGGTACCTGGTGGCAGGTTGCAGGTTGCAGGTAGCAGGTAGAAGGTAGGAGGTCGTAGGCAATGCGTTGTGGGTTTCAGATAGATGATTGCAAGTTGCAGGTAGCTGGTATCAGGTTGCAGGTTGCAGGTAGCAGGTGGCAGGTAGTAAGTCACAGGTAGAGGGTCGCATGTAGAAGGTTACAGGTTGCAAGTATCAGGTAGAAAGTAGCAGGTTGCAGGTTGCACGTAGCAAGTAACAGGTAGTAGACAATACGTTGCAGGTTTCAGATAGATGATTGTAGGTTCCAGGTAGCTGGTAGCGGGTAGCAGGTAGCAGGTAACAGGTAGCAGGTGGCATGTAGTAGCTTACAGGTTGCAAGTATCAGGTAGCAAGTAGCAGGAATTAGGTTGTAGGGAGCAGGTAGCAGGTCGCAGGATGTAGGTTCTAGATAGAAGATTGCAGGTTGCAGGTAGTAGTTATCATGTTGTAGGTAGCAGGTAGCAGGTAGCAGATAGCAAATTGCAGGTAGGAGGTAGCAGGTCACAGGTAACAGGTCACAGGTAGCAGGTGGCATATAGCAGGTTACAGGTTGCATGTATCAGGTAGCAAGCAATAGGTTGTAGGTTGTAGGTAGCAGGTAGTAGGTCGTAGGCAATACGTTGCAAGTTGTAGGTTGTAGGTAGAAGGTAGCAGGTTGCAAGTTGCACATAGCAGGTATCAGGTAGCAGGTAGCAGGTAGCAGGTTGCAGGTAGCAGGTCACAGGTAGGACGTGGCATGTAGCAGGTTACAGGTTGCAGGTATTAGGTAGAAGGTAGCAGGTCGTAGGTAGCATGTAACACGTTGCAGGTAGTACGTAAAAGGTCACATGTAGCAGGTAAAAGGTCACAGGTAGCAGGTGGCATGTAGCATGTAGCATATATCATGTTGCAGGTAGCAGGTAGGAGACTGCAGGTTGCAGGTAGCAGGTAGCAGGTCATAGGTAGCAGGTGGCATATAGCAGGTTACAGGTTGCAAGTATCAGGTAGTAGATTGTAGGTAGCAGGTAGCAGGTTGCAAGAAGCAGGTAGCTGGTAACAAGTACCAGGTGGCATGTAGCAGGTTACAGTTTGCGAGTATCAAGTAGCGAGTAGCAGGTAGTAGGTTGTAGATCGCAAGTAGCAGGTAGCAGGTATCAGGATGCAGGTAGCAGGTAGTAGGTACTAGGTTGCAGGTTCTAGAAAGATGATTGCAAGTTATAGGTAGCAGGTAGTAGGTAACAGGTTGCAGGTAGCAGGTTACAGGTTGCAGGTATTACATAGCATGTTGCAGTTTGTAGGTTGTTGGTAGCAAGTTGCAAGTAGCAGGTAACATGTTGCTAGTAGCAGGTAACAGGTCACAGGTAGCACGTAGCAGGTAGCACTTTTCAGGTTGCAGGTAGCAGGCAGCAGGTTGCAAGAAGCAGGTAGCAGGTCATAGGAAGCTGGTGGCATGTAGCAAGTTACAAGTTGCAAGTATCAGGTAGGAAGTAGCAGGTAGTAGGTTATAAGTAGCAGGTAGCAGGTTGCAGGTAGCCGGTATCAGGTAGTAGGTTGCATGTAGCAGGTAGCAGGTCAGAGGAAGCAGGTGGCATGTAGCAGGTAACAGAATGCAAGAATAAGGTAGGAAGTAGCAGGTAGTAGGTTGTAGGTCGCAGGTTGCAGGTTGCAGGTTCTAGATAGATGTTGCAGGTTGCAGGTAGCAGGTATCATGTTGCAGGTAGAAGGTAGCAGATAGCAAGTTGCAGGTAGCAGGTAGTAGATCCTAGGTAGCAGGTGGCATGTAGCAGGTTACAGGTTGCAAGTATCAGGTCGCAAGTAGGAGGTTGTAGGTTGGAGGTAGCACGTAGTAGGTTGCAGGTTGTAGGTAGCAGGTTGTAGGTCGTAGGCAATATGTTCCAGGATCCAGAGAGATGATTGCAGGTAGCAGGTAGTAAGGCACAAGTAGCAGGTGGCATGTAGCACGTTAGAGGTAGCAGGTGGCATGTAGCAAGTTACAGGTTACAAGTAGTAGGTAGCAGGTAGCAGGTCGTAAGCAATAAATTGTAGGATCTAGATATATAATTCAGCTTGCAGGTAGGAAGTAGTAGGTAGTAGGTTATAGGTAACAGGTAATAGGTTGCAGGTCGTAGGCAATACGTAGCAGGTTCGAGATAGATGAATGTAGGTTGCAGGTAGCAGGTTGCAAGAAGCAGGTAGCAGGTCACAGGTACCAGGTTGCATATAGGAGGTTACAGTTTGCAAGTTTCAAGTAGCAGGTAGCAGGTAGCAGGTAGTAGGTTGTCGATAGCAAGTAGCAAGTAGCAGGTCGTAGGTAGCAGGTAAGACGTTGCAGGTAGCAGGTAAAAGGTCACAGGTAGCAGGTGGCAGGTAGCATGTAGCATATATCATGTTGCAGGTAGCAGGTAGGAGACAACAGGTTGCAGGTAGAAGGTCACAAGTAGCACGTGGCATGTAGCAGGTTACAGGTTGCAGGTATTAGATAGCAAGTAGCAGGTCGTAGGTAGCAGGTAAGACGTTGCAGGTAGCAGGTAAAAGGTTACAGGTAGCAGGTGGCATGTAGCATGTAGCATATATCATGTTGCAGGTAGCAGGTAGGAGACAGCAGGTTGCAGGTATCATGTAGCAGGTCATAGGTAGTAGGTGGCATGTACCAGATTACAGGTTGCAAGTATCAGGTAGGAAGTAGTAGGTAGTAGGTTGTAGGTAGCAGGTAGCAGGTAGCATGTTACAGGTCGTAGGCAATACGTAGCACGTTCCAGATAGATGATTGTAGGTTGCATGTAGCAGGTAGGAGGTAGCACGTCACGGGTAGCAGGTGGCATGTAGCAGGTTACAGGTTGCAAAAATTAGGTAGCAAGTAGCAGGAGTAGGTTATAGGTAGCAGGTTGCGGGTTGTAGGAAATACGTTGCAGGTTCCAGATAGATGATTGCAGGTTACCGGTAGCAAGTATCATGTTGCAGGTAGTAGTTATCAGGTAGCACGTTTCAGGTAGCATGTGGCATGTAGGAAGTTACAGGTTGCAAGTATCAGGTAGCAAGTAGCGGGTAGTAGGTTGTAGATAGCAAGTTGCATGTAGCAGGTAGCAGGTTGCCGGTAGCAGGTAGCAGGTCAAAGGTAGCTGGTGGCATGTAGCAGGTTACAGGTTACACGTATCAGGTAGCAAGTAGAAGGTAGCAGGTTGCAAGTATTAGGTAGCAAGTAGCAGGTAGCAGGTAGCAGGTTGTAGGTAAAAGTTAGCAGGACGTAGGCCACACGTTGCAGGTTCCAGATAGATGATTGCAGGTTGTAGCTAGCAGGTAGCTTTTATCAGGTTGCTGGGAGCATGTAGCAGGCAGCAGGTAGCAGGTGGCATTTAGAAGGTTACAGGTTGCAAGTATCAGGTAGTAGGTTATAGGTAGTAGGTAGCAGGTGGCGGGTTGTAAGGCACAGGTGGCAGGTGGGATGTAGCAGGTTACAGGTTGCAAGTATCAGGTAGGACGCAACACGGAGTAAGTTGTAGGCAGCAGGTAGCAGGTTGCAGGTTGCACGTTGCAAGTAGCATGTAGTAGGTAGAAGGTAGCAGGTTAAAGGTAAGTGGTGGCAGGTTAGACGTTACAAGTATTAGGTTCCAGGTTCCGAGTTTAAGGTGTCACGTTGCAGGTAGCAAGCGGCAGGTTGCAAGTTGCAGGTAGCAGGTCGTAGGCAATACATTGCAGGTTCCAGATAGATGATTGCATGTTGCAGGTAGCAGGTAGTAGGTATCAGGTTACAGGTAGCAGGTAGGAGGTAGCAGGTGGCCTGTTGCAAGTTACAGGTTGCAAGTATCAGGTAGCAAGTAGCGGGAGTAGGTTATAGGTAGCAGGTAGCGGGTTGTAGGTAATACGTTGCAGGTTCCAGATAGATGATTGCAGGTTGTAGGTAGCAAGTATCAGGTTGCAGGTAGCAGTTATCAGGTTGTAGGTAGCAGGTAATAGGTTGTAGGTAGCAGGTAGCAGGTTGCAGGTTGCAAGTAGCAGGTAGCAGGTCGTAGGCAATACGTTGTAGGTTCCAGATATATGATTGCATGTTGTAGGTAGCAGGTATCCGGTTGCAGGTAGCAGGTAGCAGGTATGAAGTTGCAGGTAGCAGGTAACAGATAGTAGGTTGCAGGTCACAGGTAGCAGGTGGCATGTAGTAGGTTACAGGGTGCATGTATTAGGTAGCAGGTCACAGGTAGCAAGTCGCATGTAGCAGGTTACAGGTGGCAAGTAATAGGTAGCAAGTAGCAGGTAATAGGTTGTAGGTAGCAAGTAGCTGGTTGCACGTAGCAGGTATCACGATGCAGGTAGCAGGTAGGAGTTTGTAGGGTGAAGGTTGCAAATTACAGGTGGAAGTTCCAGGTTAAAGGTTGCAGGTTTCCGGTAGTAAGTACGAGCGACCAAGGTGCACATTACAGGTAGCATATAGTAGGTAGCTGGTAAGACGTTGCAGGTAGCAGGTAAAAGGTCACAGGTAGTAGGTGGCATGTAGCATGTAGCATATATCATGTTGCAGGTAGCAGGTAGGAGACAACAGGTTGCAGGTAGCAGGTAGCAGGTCATAGGTAGCCGGTGGCATGTAGCAGGTTACAAGTTGCCAGAATCAGGTACGAAGTAGTAGGTGGTAGGTTGTAGGTAGCAGGTAGCAGGTAGCAGGTTGCAGGTCGTAGACAATACGTAGCAGGTTCCAGATAGATGATTGTAGGTTGCAGATAGTAGGTATCAGGTTGTAGGTCGCAGGTAGGAGGTAGCAGGTCACGGATAGTAGGTGGCATGTAGCAGGTTAGGGGTTGCAAGTATCAGGTAGCAAGTAGCGGGAGTAGGTTATAGGTAGCAGGTAGCGGGTTGTAGGCAATACGTTGCAGGTTCCAGATAGATGATTGCAGGTTGCCGGTAGCAAGTATCATGTTGCAGGTAGCAGGTATTAGGTTGCATGTAGAAGATAGCATGTAGCAGGTTGCAGGTAGAAGGTAGCATGTCACAGGTAGCAGGTGGCAAGTAGCAGGTTAGAGGTTGCAAGTATGAAGTACGAAGTAGCAGGTAGTAGGATGTAGGTAGCAGGTAGCAGGTTGCAGGTAGCAAGTACCAGGTAGCAGGTTGCAGGAAGCAAGTAGCAGATTGCAGGTAGCATGTATCAGGTTGCAGGTAGGAGGTTACACATAACAGGTTGTAGGTAGCAAGTAGCAGGTAGCAGGGTGCAAGTTGCATGTAACATGTAGCAGGTTGCAGGTAGCAGATGGTAGGCAATACGTTGCAGGTTCCCGATAGATGATTGCAGGTTGCAGGTAGAAGGTATCAGGTTCCAGGTAGCAGGTAGCAGGTAGCAAGTCACAGATAGCACGTGGCATGTAGCAAGTTACAAGTTTCAAGTTTCAGGTAGCAGGTAGCAGGTAGTAGGTTGTAGGTAGCAGGTAGCAGGTAGCAGGTAGCTGGTCGTAGACAATACATTGCAGGTTCTAGATAAATGATTGCAGGTTGCAGGTTGCATGTAGCAGGTAGCAGGTTGCAGGTAGCAGGTAGTAGGTCACAGGTAGCAGGTGGCATGTAGCAGGTTACAGGTTGCAAGAATCGGGTAGCAAGTAGAGGGAGTAGGTTATAGGTAGCAGGTACCGGGTTGTAGGCAATACGTTGCGTGTTCCAGATAGATGATTGCAGGTTGCCGGTAGCAAGTATCATGTTGCAGGTAGCAGGTAGCAAGTTACAGGTAGCACGTGGCATGTAGGAAGTTACAGGTTGCAAGTATCAGGTAGCAAGTAGCAGGTAGTAGGTTGTAGGTAGCAAGTTGCATGTAGCAGGTAGCAGGTAGGAGGTCAAAGGTAGCTGGTGGCATGTAGCAGGTTACAGGTTACACGTATCAGGTAGCAAGTAGAAGGTAGCAGGTTGCAAGTATTAGGTAGCAAATAGCAGGTAGCAGGTTGCAGGTAGTAGTTAGCAGGTCGTAGGCCATACACTGCAGGTTCCAGATAGATGATTGTAGGTTGTAGGTAGCAGGTAGCTTGTATCAGGTTGCTGGGAGCAGGTAGCAGGTGGCATTTAGAAGGTTACAGGTTGCAAGTATCAGGTAGTAGGTTTTAGGTAGCAGGTAGCAGGTAGCAGGTGGCGGGTTATAGGGCACAGGTGGCAGGTAGGATGTAGCAGGTTACAGGTTGCAAGTATCAAGTAGGAGGTAGCACGGAGTAGGTTGTAAACAGAAGGTAGCAGGTTGCAGGTAGCATGTAGTAGGTAGAAGGTAGCATGTTAAAGGTAAGTGGTGGCAGGTTAGACGTTTCAAGTATTAGGTTCCATGTTCCAAGTTTAAGGTGTCACGTTGCAGGTAGCAAGTGGCAGGTTCCAGGTATCAGGTCGTAGGCAATACATTGCAGGTTGTAGATAGCAGGTAGTAGGTCTCAGGATGCAGGTAGCAGGTAGCAGGTAGCAGGTGGCATGTTACAGGTTACAGGTTGCAAGTATCAGGTGGCAAGTAGCGGGAGTAGGTTATAGGTAGCAGGTAACGGGTTGTGGGTAATACGTTGCAGGTTCCAGATAAATGATTGCAGGTTGCAGGTAGCAAGTATCAGGTTGCAGGTTGCAGGTATCAGGTTGCATGTAGCAGATAGCAAATAGCAGGTTGCAGGTAGCAGGTAGCATGTCAATGGTAGGAGGCGGCAGGTAGCAGGTTAGAGGATTCAAGTATCAGGTAGCAAGTAGCTGGTAGTAGGTTGTAGGTAGCAGGTAGCAGGTTGCAGGTTGCAAGTAGCAGGTTGCAGGTTGCAAGTAGCAGGTAGCAGGTCGTAGGCAATACGTTGTAGGTTCCAGATATATGATTGCATGTTGTAGGTAGCAGGTATCAGGTTGCAGGTAGCAGGTAGCAGGTTCCAGGTAGCAGGTAGCAGGTTGCAGGTCACAGGTAGCAGGTGGCATGTGGTAGGTTACAGGGTGCACGTATTAGGTAGCATGTAGCAGGTCGTAGGCAATACGTTGCAGGTTCCAGATAGATGATTGCAAGTTGCAGGTGGCAGGTAGCAATTAGCAGGCTGCAGGTAGTAGGTCACAGGTAGTAGGTCACAGGTAGCAGGTGGCATGTAGCAGGTTACAGGTGGCAAGTATCAGGTAAGAAGTAGCAGGTAATAGGTTGTAGGTAGCAAGTAGCTGGTTATAGCTAGCAAGTAGCAGGTATCACGATGCAGGTAGCAGGGAGCAGGTAGCAGGTAGGAGTTTGTAGGTGGAAGGTTGCAAGTTACAGGTGGAAGTTCCAGGTTAAAGGTTGCAGGTTACCGGTAGTAAGTACCAGCGACCAAGTTACACATTACAGGTAGCATGTAGTAGGTAGCAGGTAAGATGTTGCAGGTAGCAGGTAAAAGGTCACAGGTGGCAGGTGGCATGTAGCATGTAGCATATATCATGTTGCAGGTAGCAGGTAGGAGACAGCAGGTTGCAGGTAGCAGGTAGCAGGTGATAGGTAGCAGGTGGCATGTAGCAGGTTACAAGTTGCAAGTATCAGGTAGGGAGTAGTAGGTGGTAGGTTGTAGGTAGCAGGTAGCAGGTATCAGGTTGCAGGTCGTAAGCAATACGTAGCAGGTTCCAGATAGATGATTGTAGGTTGCAAGTAGTGGGTATCAGGTTGCAGGTAGCAGGTAGGATGTAGCAGGTCACGGATAGTAGGTGGCATGTAGCAGGTTAGAGGTAGCAAGAATCAGGCAGCAATTAGCGGGAGTAGGTTATAGGTAGCAGGTACCGGGTTGTAGGCAATATGTTGCAGGTTCCAGATAGATGATTGTAGGTTGCCGATAGCAAGTATCATGTTGCAGGTAGCAGGTATTAGGTTGCATGTAGAAGATAGCAAGTAGCAGGTTGCAGGTAGAAGGTAGCATGTCACAAGTAATAGGTGGCAAGAAGGAGGTTAGAGGTTGCAAGTATAAGGTAGCAAGCAGCAGGTAGTAGGTTGTAGGTAGGAGGTAGCAGGTTGCATGTTGCAGGTAGCAGGTAGCAGATTGCAGGTAGCATGTATCAGGTTGCAGGTAGGAGGTAACAGATAAGAGGTTGTACGCAGCAAGTAGCAGGTAGAAGGGTGCAGGTTGCATGTAACAGGTAGTAGAATGCAGGTAGCAGGTTGCAGGTCGTAGGCAATACGTTGCAGGTTCCAGATAGATGATTGCAGGTTCCAGGTAGAAGGTATCAGGTACCAGGTAGCAGGTAGCAGGTAGTGGGTAGCAAGTCACAGGTAGCACGTGGCATGTAGCAAGTTACAGGTTGCAAGTTTCAGGTAGCAGGTAGCAGGTAGTAGGTTGTAGGTAGCAGGTAGCAGGGTGCAGGTTGCACGTAGCAGGTCGTAGGCAATACGTTGCACGTTCCAAATAAATGATTGCAGGTTGCAGGTTGCATGTAGAAGGTAGCAGGTTGCAGGTATCAGGTAGTAGGTCAAAGGTAGCAGGTGGCATGTAGCAGGTTACAGGTTGCAAGTATCAGGTAGCAAGTAGCAGGTTACAGGTAGCACGTAGCAGGTAGCAGGTGGTAGGGCGTACGTTGCAGGTTCCGGATAGATGATTGCGGGTTGTAGGTAGCAGGTAGCAGGTATCAGGTTGCTGGTAGCAGGTAGCAGGTATCAGGTAGCAGGTGACAGGTAGTAGGTGGCATGTAGAAGGCTACATGGTGCAAGTATCAGGTAGTAGGTTATACGTAGCAGGTAGCAGGTTACAGGTTGCAGGTAGCAGGTAGGAGGTTGTAGGCAATACGATTCAGGTTCCAGATGGACGATTGCAGTTTGCAAGTGGAAGGTATCAGGTTGCAGGTAGCAGGTAGCACGTTACATGTCGCTTGTAGCAGGTCCCAGGTAGCAGGTGGCATGTAGCAGGTTACAGGTTGCAAGTAGTAGGTAGCAGGTAGCAAGTTGTAGGCAATACATTGCAGGATCTCGATAGATGATTATAAGTAGCAGGTAGAAGGTAGCAGGTAGCAGGTTGCAGGGAGCAGGTAGCACGACTCAGGTAGCAGATGAGATGTAGCAAGCAGCACGTAGTAGGTTGTAGATAACAGGTAGTAGGTTGCACGTTGCAGGTAGCATGTAGTAGGTAGAAGGTAGCAGGTTAAAGGTAAGTGGTGGCAGGTTAGATGTTACAAGTATTAGGTTCCAGGTTCCGAGTTTAAGGTGTCACGTTGTAGGTAGCAAGTGGCAGGTTGCAAGTTGCAGGTAGCAGGTCGTAGGCAATACATTGTAGGTTCCAGATAGATGATTGCAAGTTGCAGGTAGCAGGTAGTAGGTATCAGGTTGGAGGTTGCAGGTAGGAGGTAGCAGGTGGCATGTTCCAGGTTACATGTTGCAAGTATCAGGTAGCAAGTACTGGGAGTAGGTTATAGGTAGCAGGTAGCGGGTTGTAGGAAATACGTTGCAGGTTCCAGATAGATGATTGCAGGTTGCAGGTAGCACGTATCATGTTGCAGGTAGCAGGTATCAGGTTGCAAGTAGCAGGTAGAAGATAGCAGGTTGCAGGTCGAAGGTAGAAGGTGGCATGTAGTAGGTTACAGGTTGCACGTATTAGGTAGTAAGTAGTAGGTCGTCGGCAATACGTTGCAGATTCCAGATAGATGATTGCAAGTTGCAGGTAGCAGGTAGCAGGTTGCAGGTAGCAGGTCACAGGTAGCAGGTGGTACAGGTGGCAAGTATCAGGTAGCAAGTAGCAGGTAGTAGGTTATAGGTAGCAAGTAGCTGGTTGCAGCTAGTAGGTAGCAGCTATCACGATGCACGTAGCTGGGAACAGGTAGCAGGTAGGAGTTTGTAGGTTGAAGGTTGCAAGTTACAGGTGGAAGTTCCAGTTTAAAGGTTGAAGGTTGCCGGTAGTAAGTACCAGCGACCAAGTTGCACATTACAGGTAGCAGGTAGTAGGTAGCAGGTAGCAGGTTACATGTAAGAGGTAGCAGGTTAGACGTTAGAAGTATTAGGTTCCAAGTTCCGAGTTGAAGGTGTCACGTTGCAGGTAGCAAGTGGGCAGGTAGTAGGTTGTAGGTAGCAGGTAGTAGGTTGCAAGTATTAGGTAGCAAGAAGCAGGTAGTAGGTTGTAGGTAGCAAGTAGTAGGTTGCAAGTTGTAGGTAGCAGGTAGTAGGTCGTAGGCAATACGTTGCAGGTTCTAGATAAATGATTGAAGGTTGCAGGTAGAAGGTAGCTTGTATCAGGTTGCTGGGAGCAAGTAGCAGGTAGCAGGTGACAGGTAGCAGGTGACATGTAGAAGGTTACAGGTTGCAAGTATCAGGTAGTAGGTTATAGGTAGCAGGTAGCAGGTAGCAGGTGGCAGGTTGTAGGCAATACGTTGCAGGTACCAGAATGATGATTCCAGGTTGCAAGTGGCAGGTATCAGGTTGCAAGTAGCAGGTTGCAGCTCGCTTGTAGCAGGTCACAGGTACGACGTGGCATGCAGCAGGTTACAGGTTGAAAGTTGTGGGTGGCAGTTAGCAGGGCACAGGTGGCAGCTTGGATGTAGCAGGTTACAGGTTGCAAGTATCAGGTACGAAGTAGCACGGTGTAGGTTGTAGATAGCAGGTAGCAGGTTGCAAGTTGCACGTTGCAGGTAGCATGTAGTAGGTAGAAGCTAGCAGGTTAAAGGTAAATGGTAGCAGGTTAAACATTAAAAGTATTAGGTTCCAGGTTTCGAGTTTAAGGTGTCACATTGCAGGTAGCAAGTGGCTGGTAGCAAGTTGCAGGTAGCAGGTAGTAGGTCGTAGGCAATACGTTGCATGTTCCAGACAGATGATTGCAGGTTGCAAGTAGCAGGTAGTAGGTATCAGGTTGCAGGTAGTAGGTAGTAGGTCACAGGTAACTGGTGGCATGTAGCAGGTTATAGGTTGCAAGTCTCAGGTAGCAAGTAGCACACGTAGGTTATAAGCAGCAGTAGCGGGTTGTAGGGAATACGTTGCAGGTTCCAGATAGATGATTGCAGGTTACAGGTAGCACATATCAGGTTGCAGGTAGAAGGTATCAGGTTGCATGTAGCAGATAACAGGTAGCAGGTTGCAGGTAGCAGGTAGCATGTCATAGGTAGAAGGTGGCAAGTTCCAGGTAGTAGGTTGCAAGTATCAGGTAGCAACTTGTAGGTAGTAGGTCGTAGGTAGGAGGTAGCAGGTTGCAGGTTGCAGGTAGCAGGTCGTAGGCAATACGTTGTAGGTTCCAGATATATGATTGCAGGTTGGAGGTAGCAGGTAGCAGATTGCAGGTAGCAGGTAGCAGATTGCAGGTAGCAGGTATCAGGTTGCAGGTAGCAGGTTGCAGGTCACTGGTAGGAGGTCGTAGGCAATACGTTGCATGTTCCAGACAGATGATTGTAGGTTGCAAGTAGCAGGTAGTAGGTATCAGGTTGCAGGTAGTAGGTAGCAGGTCACAGGTAGCTGGTGGCACGTAGCAGCTTACAGGTTGCAAGTATCCGGTAGCAAGTAGCACCAGTAGGTTATATGTAGCAGTATCGGGTTGTAGGGAATACGTTGCATGTAGCAGATAGCAGGTAGCAGATTGCAGGTAGCAGTTAGTGTGTCAAAGGTAGCAGGTGGTAAGTTGCAGGGAGTAGGTTGCGAGTATCAGGTAGCAACTTGTAGGTTGTAGGTCGTTGGTAGTAGGTAGCTGGTTGTAGGTTGCAGGTAGCAGGTAGCAGGTCGTAGGCAATACGTTGTAGGTTCCAGATATATGATTGCAAGTAGCAGGTAGCAGGTTATACGCAATACGTTGCGGGTTCCAGATATATGATTGCAGGTAGCATGTATCAGGTTACAGGTAGGAGGTAGCAGGTAGTAGGTTGCAGGTAGCAAGTGGCAGGTAGTAGGTTGCAGGTAGCAGGTTGCAAGTAGCAGGTAGCAGATTGTAGGTAGCAGGTATCAAGTTGCAGGTAGCAAGTGGCAGATGGTAGGTAGCAGGTGGCATGTAGCAGGTTACAGGTTCCACGTCTCAGGTAGTAGGTTGTAGGTAGCAGGTAGCAGGTTGCAAGTTGCTGGTTGCAGGTAGCAGGTAGCAGGTCTTAGGCAATACGTTGCAGGTTCCAGATTGATCATTGCAGGTTGAAGGTAGCAAGTATTGGGTAGCAGGTTGCAGGTAGCAGGTAGCAAGTCACAGGTAGCAGGTAGCAGGATGCAAGTAGCAGGTATCAATTTTAAGGTAGCAGGTAGAAGGTTCCAGGTTGCAGGTAACAGGTTCCAGGTTGCAGGTAGTAGATTGGAAGAAGGAGGTACCAGGTATTAGGTTGCAGGTAGCCGGTAGCAGGTTGCTGGTAGGAGGTAGCAAGTCACAGGTAGCAGGCGGCTTGTAACGATTTACAGGTTGCAAGTGTCAGGTAGCAAGTAGCAGGTAATAGGTTGTAGGTAGCTGGGAGTAGGTTGCTGGTTGCAGGTAGCAGGTAACATGTCCTAGACAATAGGTTGCAGGTTCCAGATAGACGAGTGCAGGTGTCAGGTAGCAGGTATCGATTGTAGGTAACAGGTAGCAGGTAGCAGGTAGCAGCTTGCAGGAAGCAGCTAGATGGTCACAGGTAGCAGGTGGCATGTAGCAGGTTAAAGATTGCAAGGACCAGGTAGAAAGTAGCAGGTAGTAGGTTTTAGATAGTAGGTAACAGGTTTCAGGTAGCAGGTAATTGGTTGTATGCAATACGTTGCGGGTTCCAGATATATGATTGCAGGTGGCATGTATCAGGTTGCAAGTAGGAGGTAGCAGGTAGTAGGTTGCAGGCAGCAAGTGGCAGGTAGTAGGTTGCAGGTAGCAGGTTGCAAGTAGCAGGAAGCAGATTGCAGGTAGCAGGTATCAGGTTGCAGGTAGCAAGTGCCAGGAAGTAGGTAGCAGGTGGCATATAGCAGGTTACAGGTTGCACGTAGCAAGTAGCAGGTCGTAGGGAATACATTGCAGGTTCCAAATAGATCATTGCAGCTAGCAGGTAGCAGGTCGTAAGAAATACGTTGGAGGTTCCAGATAGATCATTGCAGGTTGAAGGTAGAAGGTATCGGGTAGCAGGTTGCATGTAGCAGGTAGCAAGTCTTAGGTAGCAGGTCGCATGTAGCAGGTTACAGGTTGCAAGTATCAGGAAGAAAGTAGCAGGTAGTAGGTTGTAGGTAGTAGGTAACAGATTGCAGGTAGCAGGTAGCAGGTTGTAGGCAATACGTTGCGGGTTCCAGATATATGATTGCAGGTAGCATGTATCAGGGTGCAGGTAGGAGGTACCAGGTTGTAGGTTGCAGGTAGTAGGTTGCAGGTAGTAGGTTGCAGGTAGTAGGTTGCATGTAGTAGGTTGCAGGTAGTAGGTTGCATGTAGCAAGTTGCAAGTAGCAGGTAGCAGATTGCAGGTAGCAGGTATCAGGTTGCAGGTAGCAAGTGGCACGTAGTAGGTAGCAGGTAGCAGGTTGCCCGTAGCATGTAGTAGGTCATAGGCAATACGTTGCAGGTTCAAGATAGATCATTGCAGGTTGAAGGTAGCAGGTATCGGATAGCAGGTTGCAGGTAGCAGGTAGCAAGTCACAGGTAGTAGGTAGCATGTTGCACGTTATAAGTTGCAATTGTCAGGTAGCAAGTAGCAGGTAGTAGGTTGTAGGTAGCAGGTAGCAGGTTGCAGATTGTAGGTAGCAGGTTGCAGGTCGTAGGCAATACGTTGCAGGTTTAAGATAGATGATTGTAGGTTACAAGTAGCAAGTTGCAGGTAGCAGGTAGTAGGTCACAGGTATTAGGTGGCATGTAGCAGGTTACAGGTTGCAAGTAGCAGGTAGCAGGTCATAGGCAATACGTTACAGGTTCAGATAGATGATTGCAGGTTCTAGGTGGCAGGTTGAAAGTAGCAGTGGTCACAGGTAGCAGGTGGCATGTAGTAGGTTACAAGTTGCAAGTATCAGGTTGCAAGTAGCAGGTAGTAGGTTGGAGGTAGCAAGTTCCAAGTAGCAGGTAGCACGTAGCAGGTATCAGGTTGCAGAGAGCAGGTAGCTGGTAGGAGGTGTTAGGTTAAAGGTTCTGGTAGTTAGTACCAGCCAGCAAGTTGCACGTTGCAGGTAGCATGTAGTAGGTAGTAGGTAGTAGGTTACAGGTAGTAGGTAGCAGGTTAGACATTACAAGAATTAGGTTCTACGCTCCGAGTTGAAGGTGTCACGTTCCAGGTAGCAAGTGGCGGGTAGTGGGTTAATCGACGCAGGTAGCAGGTCGTAGGCAAGATGTTGCACGTTGAAACTGGAAGGTACCAGGTTCGAGGTAGGCTGTATCAGGTAGCAGGTTTCAGGTAGCAGGTTACAGGTTGCAAGTCTCAGGTCCTACGTAGCAGGTAGGTTGTAAGTAGTGGGTAACAGGTTACAGGTTGCAGGTAGGAGGTTACAGGTTGCAAGTATCAGGTAGCAGGTAGCAGGTAGTAGGTTGTAGGTAGCAGCAGGTTGCAGGTAGCAGGTTGCACGTTGCAGGTAGCAAGTAGCAGGTTACAGGTAAGAGGTAGCAGGTTAGACGTTACAAGTATTAGGTTCCAGGTTTCGAGTTGAAGGTGTTGCGTTGCAGGTAGCAAGTAGTAGGTTGCAGGTAACAGGTAGCAGGTAGGAGGTAACAGGTCACAAGTAGCAGGTGGCATGTTGCAGGTTACAGGTTGCAAGTATCAGGTAGCAAGTAGCAGGTAGTAGGTTGTAGGTAGCAGGTAGCAGGTCGCTGGTTGCAGGTAGCACGTAGCAAGTCATAGGCAATATGTTTGAGGTTCCAGATTGATGATCGCATGTTGCAGGTAGTAGGTATCAGGTAGCAGGTAGCAGGTTGCAAGTAGCAGGTTGCAAGTCACAGGGAGCTAGTCGCATGTTGCAGGTTACAGGTTCTAAGTATCAGGTAGAAAGTAGCAGGAGGTAGGTTGTAGGTAACAGGTAGCAGGTTGCAGGTTGCAGGTAGCTGGTAGCAGGTCGTAGGCAATACGTTGCAGGTTCAAGATAAATGATTGCAGGTAGCAGGTAGTAGGTCATAGGTAGCAGATGGCATGTAGCAGGTTACAGGTTGCAAGTAGCAGGTAGTAGGTTGTAGATAGCAGGTTGAAGGTTGCAGGTAGCAGGTTGTAGGAAATACGTTGCAGGTTCCAGATAGAAGATTGCAGATTACAGGTAGCAGGTAGCATGTTGTCGGTTGCAGGTAGCAGGTATCGGTTGCAGGTAACAGGTAGCACGTAGCAGGTAGCAGCTTGCAGGAAGCAGCTAGATGGTCACAGGTAGCAGGTGGCATGTAGCAGGTTAAAGGTTGTAAGGACCAGGTAGAAAGTAGCAGGTAGTAGGTTTTAGATAGTAGGTAACAGGTTTCAGGTAGCACGTAGCAGGTTGTACGCAATACGTTGCGGGTTCCAGATATATGATTGCAGGTAGCATGTATCAGGTTGCAGGTAGGAGGTAGCAGGTAGTAGGTTCCAGGCAACAAGTGGCAGGTAGTAGGTTGCAGGTAGCAGGTTGCAAGTAGCAGGAAGCAGATTGCAGGTAGCAGGTATCAGGTTGCAGGTAGCAGGTGCCAGGAAGTAGGTAGCAGGTGGCATGTAGCAGGTTACAGGTTGCACGTAGCAAGTAGCAGGTCGTAGGAAATACATTTCAGGTTCCAAATAGATCATTGCAGGTAGCAGGTAGCAGGTCGTAGGAAATACGTTGGAGGTTCCAGATAGATCATTGCAGGTTGAAGGTAGAAAATATCGGGTAGCAGGTAGCAAGTCACAGGTGGGAGGTCGCATGTAGCAGGTTACAGGTTGCAAGTATCAGGAAGAAAGTAGCAGGTAGTAGGTTGTAGGTAGTAGGTAACAGATTGCAGGTAGCAGGTAGCAGGTTGTAGGCAATACGTTGCGGGTTCCAGATATATGATTGCAGGTAGCATGTATCAGGGTGCAGGTAGGAGGTAGCAGGTTGTAGGTTGCAAGTAGCAAGCGGCAGGTAGTAGGTTGCAAGTAGCAAGCGGCAGGTAGTAGGTTGCAGGTAGCAAGTTGCAAGTAGCAGGTAGCAGATTGCAGGTAGCAGGTATCAGGTTGCAGGTAGCAAGTGGCACGTAGTAGGTAGCAGGTGGCATGTAGCAGGTTACAGGTTGCATGTATCAGGTAGTAGGTTGCAGGTAGCAGCTAGCAGGTTGCAGGTAGCATGTAGTAGGTCGTAGGCAATACTTTGCAGGTTCAAGATAGATCATTGCAGGTTGAAGGTAGCAGGTATCGGGTAGCAGGTTGCAGGTAGCAGGTAGCAAGTCACAGGTAGTAGGTAGCATGTTGCACGTTATAAGTTGCAATTGTCAGGTAGCAAGTAGCAGGTAGTAGGTTGTAGGTAGCAGGTAGCAGGTTGCAGATTGTAGGTAGCAGGTTGCAGGTCGTAGGCAATACGTTGCAGGTTTAAGATAGATGATTGCTGGTTACAAGTAGCAAGTTGCAGGTAGCAGGTAGTAGGTCACAGGTAGTAGGTGGCATGTAGCAGGTTACAGGTTGCAAGTAGCAGGTAGTAGGTAGTAGGTAGCAGGTTGCAGCTAGCAGGTAGCAGGTCGTAGGCAATACGTTACAGGTTCAGATAGATGATTGCAGGTTCCAGGTGGCAGGTTGAAGGTTTTACGTTGCAGGTTATACGTTACAAATATTAGTTTCCAGGTTCCGAGTTGAAGGTTTTACGTTGCAGGTAGCAAGTGACAGGTAGTAGGTTGCAGGTAGCAGGTAGCAGGTATCAGTTTGAAGGTACTAGACAATACGTTGCAGATTCTAGGTAAATGATTGCAGGTTGTAGGTAGCAAGTAGCAGGTATCAGGTTGTAGGTAGCAGGTTGCAGGTCACAGGTAGCAGGTGGCATGTAGCTGGTTACAGGTTGCAAGTATCAGGTAGCAAGTAGCAGGTAGTAGGTTGTAGATAGCAGTTAGCAAGTCATAGGCAATACGTTGCAGGTTCCAGATATATAATTGCAGGTTGCAGGTAGCAGGTATCAGGTTGCAGGTAGCAGATAGCAGGTTGCAGGTAGCAGGTAGCAAGTCAGACGTAGCAAGGGGCATGTAGCAGGTTACAAGTTGCAAGTATCAGGTAGCAAGTAGCCGGTAGTAGGTCGTAGGCAATACGTTGAAGGTTCCAGATAGATGATTGTAGGTTGCAGGTAGCAGGTAGCAGTTAGCATATAGTAGGTTGTAGGTAGCAGCTTGATGGAAGCAGGCAGCAGGTCACTGGTAGCAAGTGGCATGTAGCAGGTTACAGGTTGGGACTATCAGGTAGCAAGTAGCAGGTAGTAGGTAACACGTTGCAGGTAGCAGGTAGCAGGTGGCATGTAGCAGGTTACATGTTACAAGTATCAGGTAACAAGTAGCAGGTAATAGGTTGCAGGTAGCAGGTTGCAGGTAACAGGTTGAAAGTCGTAGGCAATACGTTGCAGTGTCAGATGAATGATGCAGGTTGCAAGTAGCAAGTAGCAGGTATCAGGTTGCAGGTAGCAGGTAGTAAGTAGCAAGTCACAAGTGGCATGTAGTAGGTTACAAGTTGCAAGTATCAGGTAATAAGTAGCAGGTAGTAAGTTGTAGGTAGCAAGTTCCACGTTACAGGTAGCATGTAGTAGGTAGAAGGTAGCAGGTTACAGGTAAGAGGTAACCGGTTAGACGTTACAAGTATGAGGTTCCAGGTTCCGAGTTGAAGGTGTCACGTTGCAGGTAGCAAGTGGTTGGTAGTAGGTTGCAGGTAGCAGGTAGCAAGTTGCAGGTTGTAGGCAGAAGGTTTCAAGTAGCAGGTAGTAGGTATCAACTCGCAGGTAGCAGGTAGCAGGTAACAGGTTGCAGGTGGCATGTAGCAGCTTACAGGTTGCAAGTATTAAGTTGCAAGTAGAAGGTAGTAGGTTGTAGATGGCAGGTAGCAGGTTGCAGGTAGCAGGTAGCATGTCGTAGGCAATACGTTGCAGGTTGCAGATAGATCATTGAAGGTTGTAGGTAGCAGGTAGTAGGTCGAAAGTACCAAGTTCTAGGTTGTAGGTAATAGGTAACAGGATGCAGGTAGTAGGTTGTAGGTAACAGGATGCAGGTAGTAGGTCGTAGGCAATACGTTGCAGGTTCAAGACAGATTATTGTAGATAGCAGGTAGTAGGTCATAGGTAGCAGGTGACATGTAGCAGGGTACAGGTTGCAAGTAGCAGGTGGCATGTAGCAGGTTACAGGTTGCAGGTAGCAGGTAGCAGGTAGCAGGTCGTAGGAAATACGTTGAAGGTTCCGAATAGATGATTGTAGATTGCAAGTAGCAGGTAGCTGGTTGCAGGTAGCAGGTAGTAGGTCACAGGTACTAGGTGGCATGTAGCAGGTTGCAAGTAGCAAGTAGCAGGTAGTAGGTTGTAGGTAGCAGGTTGCAGGTAGCAGGTTGCACGTTCTAGGTCGCAGGTAGCAGCTTACAAGTAAGAGGTAGCAGGTTAGACGTTACAAATATTAGGTTCCAGTTTCCGAGTTGAAGGTTTTACGTTGCAGGTAGCAAGTGGCAGGTAGTAGGTTGCAGGTAGCAGGTATCAGGTTGCAGGTACTGGGCAATACGTTGCAGGTTCCAGGTAAATGATTGCAGGTTGTAGGTAGCAAGTAGCAGGTATCAGGTTGTAGGTAGCAGTTTGCAGGTAGGAGGTAGCAGGTGGCATGTAGCTGGTTACAAGTTGCAAGTATCAAGTAGCAAGTAGCAAGTAGTAGGTTGTAGGTAGCAGTTAGCAAGTGGTAGGCAATACTTTGCAGGTTCCAAATATATGATTGCAGGTTGCAGGTAGCAGGTCAGACGTAGCAGGTGGCATGTCGTAGTTTACAGGTTGCAAGTATCAGTTAGCAAGTTGCCGGTAGTAGGTCGTCGGCATTACGTTGAAGGTTCCAGATAGATGATTGTAGGTTGCAGGTAGCAGGCAGCCGGTAGCAGGTAGCAGGTAGCAGGTTACACGTAGTAGGTGGCATGTAGCAGGTTAGAGGTTTCAAGTAGCAGGTAGTAGGTTGTAGGTAGCAGGTAGCAGCTTGAAGGAAGCAGGTTGCAGGTCACAGGTAGCAGGTGGCATGTAGCAGGTTACAAGTATCAAGTATCAGGTAGCAAGTAGCAGGTAGTAAGTTGGAGGTAGCAGGTTCCAAGTAGCAGGTAGCACGTAGCAGGTCATAGGCAATACGTTGCAGGTTCAAGATAGATGATTGCAATTTGCAAGTAGCAGGCAGGAGGTAGCTGGTTGCAGGTAGCAAGTAGCTGGTCACAGGTAGCAGGTGGCATGTAGCAGCTTACAGGTTGCAAGTATCAGGTTGCAGGTAGCAGGTAGGAGGTTGTAGGTAGCAGGTAGTAGGTAGCAGGTAGCAGGTAGCAGGTAGCAGGTACCATGTCGTAGGAAATACGTTGCAAGTTCCAGATAGATCATTGCAGGTTATAGGTAGTAGGTAGTAGGTCGAAAGTACGAAGTTTTAGGTTGTAGGTAACAGGTAGAAGATCGTAGGCAATACTTGCAGGTTGAAGATAGATGATTGCAGGTTGCAGGTAGCAGGTGGCAGGTTGCAGGTAGCAGGTCACATGTAGCAGGTGGCATGTAGCAGGTTACAGGTTGCAAGTACCAGGTAGTAGGTTGTTGGTAGCAGGTTGCAGGTATCAAGTAGCATGTCGTAGGCAATACGTGGCAGGTTCAAGATAGATCATTGCAGGTTGTAGGTAGCAGGTAGCAGGTCAAAAGTAGCAGGTTTTAGGTTGTAGGTAGCAGGTAGCAGATTGCAGGTAGCAGGTCGTAGTCAATACGTTGCAGGTTCAAGATAGATAATTGCAGGTTTTAGGTAGCAGGCAGCCGGTAGCAGGTAGCAGGTTACATGTAGCAGGTGGCATGTAGCAGGTTAGAGGTTGAAGGTAGCACGCAGTAGGTTGTAGGTAGCAGGTAGCAGGTTGCAGGTAGCACGTAGCATGTTGTAGGCAATACGTTGCAGTTTCCAGACAGATCATTGCAGGTTGTAGGTAGCAGGTAGCAGGTAGCAGGTCGTAGGCAATACGTTGCAGGTTCAAGATAGATGATTGCAGGTTGCAGGTAGCAGGTAGCAGGTCACAAGTAGCAGGTGGCATGTAGCAGGTTACAGGTAGCAAGTAGCATGTCGTAGGCAATACGTTGCAGGTTCCAGATAAATCATTACAGGTCGTAGGTAGCAGGTAGCCGGTCGAGAGTAGCAGGTTTTAGGTTGTAGCTAGCAGGTTACAGGTAGCAGGTTGTAGGCAATACGTTGCAAGTTCAAGATAGATGATTGCAGGTTGCAGGTAGGAGGTAGCAGGTAGTAGGTTGCAGGTAGCTGTGGTCACAAGTAGCAGGTCATAGGCAATACGTTGCAGGTTCAAGATAGATGATTGCAGGTTGCAGGTAGCAGGCAGCAGGTAGCTAGTCGCAAGTAGCAGGTAGCAGGTCATAGGTAGAAGGTGGCATGTAGCAGGTTACAGGTTGAAGGTAGCAGGTAGTAGGTTGTAGGTAGCAGGTTGCAGGTTGCAGGTAGTAGGTAGCAAGTGACAGGAGGCATGTAGTAGGTTACAGGTTGCAAGTATCAGGTAATAAGTAGCAGGTTGTAGGCTGTAGGTAGCTGGTTGCACGTTACAGGTAGCATATAGTAGGTAGCAGGTAGCAGGTTACAGGTAAGAGGTAGCCGATTAGACTTTACAAGTATTAGGTTCCAGGTTCCGAGTTGAAGGTGTTACGTTGTAGGTAGAAGGTTGGAGGTAGCAGGTAGCAGGTTGCAGGTTGGAGGTGGTAGGTAGTTGGTTGCAGGTAGCAGGTAGTAGGTTGTAGGTAGTAGGTAGCAGGTTGCAGGTAGTAGGTAGCATGTCGTAGGCAATACGTTGCAGGTTCCAGATAGATCATTGCAGGTTATAGGTAGCTGGTAGTAGGTCGAAAGTACCAAGTTTTAGGTTGGAGGTAGCAGGTCGTAGGCAATACGTTGCAGGTTCAAGATAGATGATTGCAAGTTGTAGGTTGCAGGTAGGAGGTAGCAGGTAGCAGATTGCAAGTAGCAGGTGGCATATAGCAAGTTACAGGTTGCAAGTAGCAGGTAGCAGGTTGCAGGTTGCAGGTAGTAGGTTCTAGGTAGTAGGTAGCAGGGTGCAGGTTGCAGGTAACATGTTGTAGGCAATATGTTGCAGGTTCCAGGTAGATCATTGCAGGTTGTAGGTAGCAGGTAGTAGGTCGAAAGTACCTAGTGTTAGGTTGTAGGTAGCAGGTAGCAGGTTGCAGGTAGCAGGTCGTAGGCAATACGTTGCAGGTTCAAATAGATGATTGTAGGTTGCAGGTAGCAGGTTGCAGGTAGCAGGTAGCAGATTGCAGGTAGCAGGTCACAGGTAGCAGGTGGCATGTAGCAGGTTACAGGTTGCAAGTAGCATGTAGTAGGTTGTAGGTAGCAGGTTGCAAGTATCAGGTAGCATGTCGTAGGCAATACGTTGCAAGTTCAATATAGATCATTGCAGGTTGTAGGTAGCAGGTTGCAAGTCGAATGTAGCAGGTTTTAGGTTGTTGGTAGCAGGTAGCAGATTGCAGGTAGCAGGTCGTAGGTAATACGTTGCAGGTTCAAGATAGATGATTGCAGGTTGCAGGAAGCAGGCAGCAGGTACCAGGTAGCTGGTAGATGGTAGCAGGTAGCAGGTCACACGTAGCAGGTGGCATGTAGCAGCTTACAGGTTGCAAGTAGCAAGTTGTAGGTTCTAGGTAGCCGGTTGCAAGTAGCAGGTTGTAGGTAATACGTTGCAGGTTGCAGATAGATGATTGCAGGTTGCATGTAGCAGATATCAGGTTGCAGGTAGCACGTAGCAGGTAGCAGGTTGCAGGTAGAAGGTAGCAAGTCACACGTAGCAGGTGGCATGTAGCGGCTTACAGGTTGCAAGTAGCAGGTTGTAGGTTGTAGGTAGCAGGTTGCAGGTAGCAGGTCGTAGGTAATACGTTGCAGGTTGCAGATAGATGATTACAGGTTGCAGGTAGCAGGTTGTAGGTAGCAGTGGTCGTAAGTAGCAGCTGGCATTTAGTAGGTTACAGGTAGCATGTAGTAGGTAGCGGGTAGCAGGTTACAGGTAAGAGGTAGCCAGTCAGACGTTACAAGTATTAGGTTCCAGGTTCTGAGTTGAAGGTGTTACGTTGCAGGTAGAAAGTGGCAGGTAGTAGGTTGCAGGTAGCACGTTGCAGGTTGCAGGTAGCAGTTTGCAGATAGTAGGCAATACGTTGCAGGTTCTAGATAAATGATTGCAGGTTGCTGGTAGCAGGTAGCAGGTATCAGGTTTTAGGTAGCTGGTAGCAGGTTACAGGTAAGAGGTAGCAGGTCACAGGTAGCAAGTGGCATGTAGCAGGTTACAGGTTGCAAATATCAGGTAGCAAGTAGCAGGTAGTAGGTTTTAGGTAGCAGGTAGCAGGTTGCTGGTTGCAGGTATCAGGTATCAGGTTGCAGGTAGCAGATAACAAGTTCCAGGTAATAGGTTGTAGGTAGTAGGTAACAGGTTGCAGGTTTCAGGTAGCAGGTTGTAGGCAATACGTTGCAGATTTCAGACAGGTGATCGCAGGTAGCATGTATCAGGTTGCTGGTAGGAGGTAGCATGTAGCAGGTAGCAATTTTAAGGTAGCGGGTAACCGGTCACAAGTAGCAAGTGGCATGTAGCAGGTTACAAGTTGCATGTATCAGGCAGCAAGTAGCAGGTAGGTTGTATGTAGCAGGTAGCAGGTTGCGGGTTACACGTCGTAGGTCGTAGGCAATATGGTGCAGGTTGCAGATAGATGATTCCTGGTTGTTGGTAGCATGTATCCCGTTGAAGGTAGCACGTAGCAGGTAGCAGGTCACAGGTAGCGGGTGGCATGTTGCAGGTTACAGGTTGCAAGTATCAGGGAGCAAGTAGCAGGTTGTAGGTTTTAGGTAGCAGGTTGCACGATCTAGGTCTCAGGTAGCAAGTAGTAAGTTACAGGTGTGAGTTAGCAGGTTACACGTTACAAATATTAGGTTCCAGGTTCCGAGTTGAAGGTTTTCTGTTGCAGGTAGCAAGTGGCAGGTAGCAGGTACTGGGCAATACGTTGCAGGTTCCAGGTAAATGATTGCAGATTGTAGGTAGCAAGTAGTAGGTATCAGGTTGTAGGTTGCAGTTTGCAGGTAGGAGGTAGCAGGTCACAGGTAGCAGGTGGCATGTAGCTGGTTACAAGTTGCAAGTATCATGTAGCAAGTAGCAAGTAGTAGGTTGTAGGTAGCAGTTAGCAAGTCGTAGGCAATACTTTGCAGGTTCCAAATATATGATTGCAGGTCGCAGGTCGCAGGTAGCAGGTCAGACGTAGCAGGTGGCATGTCGTAGTTTTTAGGTTGCAAGTACCAGTTAGCAAGTAACCGGTAGTAGGTCGTAGGCAATACGTTGAAGGTTCCCGATAGATGATTGTAGGTTGCATGTAGCAGGCAGCCGGTAGCAGGTAGCAGGTAGCAAGTAGCAGGTTACATGTAGCAGGTGGCATGTAGCAGGTTAGAGGTTGCAAGTAGCAGGTAGTAGGTTGTAGGTAGCAGGTAGCAGCTTGAAGGAAGCAGGTTGCAGGTCACAGGTAGCAGGTGGCATGTAGCAGGTTACAAGTTGCAAGTATCAGGTAGCAAGGAGCAGGTAGTAGGTTGTATGTAGCAGATAGTAGGTAGCAGGTAGCAGGTAGCAGGTAGCAGGTAGCAGGTAGCAGGTAGCATGTCGTATGAAATACGTTGCAAGTTCCAGATAGATCATTGCAGGTTATAGATAGTAGGTAGTAGGTCGAAAGTACGAAGTTTTAGGTTGTAGGTAACAGGTAGAAGGTTACAGGTAGTAGGTCGTAGGCAATACTTGTAGGTTCAAGATAGATGATTGCAGGTTGCAGGTTGCAGGTGATAGGTTGTAGGTAGCAGGTCACAGGTAGCAGGTGGCATGTAGCAGGTTACAGGTTGCAAGTACCAGGTAGTAGGTTGTAGGTAGCAGGTTTCAGGTATCAAGTAGCATATCGTACGCAATACGTGGCAGGTTCAAGATAGATCATTGCAGGTTGTAGGTAGCAGGTAGCAGGTCAAAAGTAGCAGGTTTTGGGTTGTAGGTAGCAGGTAGTAGATTGCAGGTAGCAGGTCGTAGGCAATACGTTGCAGGTTCAAGATAGATAATTGCAGGTTTTAGGTAGCAAGCAGCCGGTAGCAGGTAGCAGGTAGCAAGTTACATGTAGCAAGTGGCATGTAGCAGGTTAGAGGTTGCAAGTAGCACGCAGAAGGTTGTAGGTAGCAGGTAGCAGGTTGCAGGTAGCACGTAGCATGTTGTAGGCAATACGTTGCAGTTTCCAGATAGATCATTGCAGGTTGTAGGTAGCAGGTAGCTGGTCGAAAGTAGCAGGTTTTAGGTTGTAGGTAGCAGGTAGCAGGTCGTAGGAAATACGTTGCAGGTTCAAGATAGATGATTGCAGGTTGCAGGTAGCAGGTCACAAGTAGCAGGTGGCATGTAGCAGGTTACAGGTAGCAACTACTATGTCGTAGGCAATACGTTGCAGGTTGTAGGTAGCAGGCAGCAAGTGACAGGAGGCATGTAGTAGGTTACAGGTTGCGAGTATCAGGTAATAAGTAGCAGGTAGTAAGTTGTAGGTAGCAGGTTGCATGTTACAGGTAGCATATAGTAGGTAGCAGGTAGCAGGTTACACGTAAGAGGTAGCCGGTTAGACGTTACAAGTATTAGGTTCCAGGTTCCGAGTTGAAGGTGTTACGTTGTAGGTAGAAAGTGGTAGGTAGAAGGTTGGAGGTAGCAGGTAGCAGGTTGCAGGTTGGAGGTGGAAGGTAGCAGGTTGCAGGTTACAGGTAGTAGGTTGTAGGTAGTAGGTAGCAGGTTGCAGGTAGTAGGTAGCATGTCGTAGGTAATACGTTGCAGGTTCCAGATAGATCATTGTAGGTTGTAGGTAGTTAGCTGGTAGTAGGTCGAAAGTACCAAGTTTTAGGTTGTAGGTAGCAGGTCGTAGGTAATACATTGTAGGTTCAAGATAGATGATTGCAGGTTGCAGGTTGCAGGTATGAGGTAGCAGGTAGCAGATTGCAGGTGGCAGGTCACAGGTAGCAGGTGGCATGTAGCAAGTTACAGGTTGCAAGTAGCAGATAGCAGGTTGCAGGTAGCAGGTAGCATGTCGTAGGCAATATGTTGCAGGTTCCAGGTAGATCATTGCAGGTTATAGGTAGCAGGTAGTAGGTCGAAAGTACCAAGTGTTAGGTTGTAGCTAGCAGGTAGCAGGTTGCAGGTAGCAGGTCGTACACAATACGTTGCAGGTTCAAATAGATGATTGCAGGTTGCAGGTAGCAGGTAGCAGGTCATAGGTAGCAGGTGGCATATAGCAGGTTACAGGTGGGAAGTAGCAGGTAGTAGGTTGTAGGTAGCAAGTTACAGGTATCAGGTAGCATGTCGTAGGCAATACGTTGCAAGTTCAATATAGATCATTGCAGGTTGTAGGTAGCAGGTTGCAAGTCGAATGTAGCAGGTTTTAGGTTGTTGGTAGCAGGTAGCAGATTGCAGGTAGCAGGTCGTAGGCAATACCTTGCAGGTTCAAGATAGATGATTGCAGGTTGCAGGAAGCAGGCAGCAGGTAGCTGGTAGCAAGTAGCAGGTCACACGTAGCAGGTGGCATGTAGCGGCTTACAGGTTGCAAGTAGCAGGTTGTAGGTTGTAAGTAGTAGGTTGCAGGTAGCAGGTTGTAGGTAATACGTTGCAGGTTGCAGATAGATGATTGCAGGTTGCATGTAGCAGATATCAGGTTGCAGGTAGCACGTAGCAGGTAGCAGGTTGCAGGTAGAAGGTAGCAAGTCACACGTAGCAGGTGGCATGTAGCGGCTTACAAGTTGCAAGTAGCAGGTTGTAGGTTGTAGGTAGCAGGTTGCAGGTAGCAGGCCGTAGGTAATACGTTGCAGGTTGCAGATAGATGATTGCAGGTTGCAGGTAGCAGGTAGCAGGTTGTAGGTAGCAGTGGTCACAAGTAGCAGCTGGCAAGTAGTAGGTTACAGGTTGCAAGTATCAGGTAATAAGTAGCAGGTAGTAAGTTGTAGGTAGCAGGTTGCACGTTACAGGTAGCATGTAGTAGATAGCGGGTAGCAGGTTACAGGTAAGAGGAAGCTGGTTAGACGTTACAAGTATTAGGTTCCAGGTTCCGAGTTGAAGGTGTTACGTTTCACATAGAAAGTGGCAGGTAGTAGGTTGCAGGTAGCACGTTGCAGGTTGGAGGTAGCAGGTTGAAGGTAGTAGGCAATACGTTGCAGGTTCTAGATAAATGACTACAGGTTGCTGGTAGCAGGTAGCAGGTATCAGGTTTTAGGTAGCTGGTAGCAGGTAGCAGGTATTAGGTTTTAGGTAGCTGGTAGCAGGTTGCAGGTAAGAGGTAGCAGGTCACAGGTAGCAGGTGGCATGTAGCAGGTTACATGTTGCAAATATCAGGTAGCAGGTAGCAGGTTGTAGGTTTTAGGTAACAGGTACCAGGTTGCTGGTTACAGGTAGCAGGTATCAGGTTGTAGGTAGCAGATAGCAAGTTCCAGGTAATAGGTTGTAGGTAGTAGGTAACAGGTTTCAGGTTGCAAGTAGCAGGTTGTAGGCAATATGTTACAGATTTCAGACAGATGATTGCAGGTAGCATGTATCAGGTTGCCGGTAGCAGGTAGCAGGTAGCAATTTTAAGGTAGCAGGTAGCAAGTCACAATTAGCAAGTGGCATGTAGCAGGTTACAGGTTGCATGTATCAGGTAGCAAGTAGCAGGTAGGTTGTATGTAGCAGGTAGCAGGTTGCGGGTTACAGGTAGCAGGTCGTAAGCAATATGGTGCAGGTTGCAGATAGATGATTGCTGGTTGTTGGTAGCAGGTATCCGGTTGAAGGTAGCAGGTAGCAGGTAGCAGGTCACAGGTAGCAGGTGGCATGTTGCAGGTTGTAGGTTTTAGGTAGTAGGTTGCACGATTTAGGTCTCACGTAGCAAGTAGTAAGTTACAGGTAAGAGTTAGCAGGTTACACGTTACAAGTATTAGGTTCTGGGTTCTTAGTTGAAGGTGTTACGTAACAGGTAGCAAGTGGCAGGTAGCAGGTTTCAGGTTGCAGGTAGCAAGTGCAAGAAGTAGGTATCAGGTTGCAGGCAACAGGTAGCAGGTTGCAGGTAGGAGGTAGTAGGTCACAAGTAGTAGGTGGCATGTTGCAGGTTACAGGTTGCAAGTATCAGGTAGCAAGTGGCATGTAGCAGGTTACAGGTTGCAAGTATCAGGTAGCATGTAGCAGGTAGGTTGTAGGTAGCAGGTAGCAGGTTGCGGGTAGCAGGTAGCAAGTCGTAGGCAATACGTTGCAAGTTCAAGATAGATGATTGCAGGTCGAGGTAATAAGTAGGAGGTATCAGGTTGTAGGTAGCAAGTAGCAGGTGGCATGTAGCAGGTGAAGGGTTGTAAGAGTAACGTAGCAAGTAGCAGATAGTAGGTTGTAGGTTGCAGGTTGCAAGTAGCAGGTAGCATGTTACAGGTAACAGTTAGCAATTTAAACGTTACAAGTATTAGGTTTCAGGTTCCGAGTTGAAGGTGTCACGTTGCAGTTAGCTAGTGGTAGGTAGTAGGTTGTAGGTAGCAGGTTGCAGGTTGTAGGTAGCAGGTTTCAAGTAGCAGGTAGTAGGTATCAGGTTGCAGGTAGCAAGTAGCAGGTAGCAGGTGGCTTGTACCAACTTACAGGTTGCAAGTATCAGGTTGCAGGTAGGATGTAGTAGGTTGTAGGTAGCAGGTAGCAGGTTGCAGGTTCCAGATAGATCATTGCAGGTTTTAGGTAGCCGGTAGTAGGTCGAAAGTACCAAGTTTTAGTTTGTAGGTAGCAGGTACAATGTTGCACGTAGCAAGTACCAGGTCACAAGTAGCAGGTGGCATGTAGCATGTTACAAATTGCAAGTAGCAGGTAGCATGTCGTAGGAAATATGTTGCAGGTTCCATATAGATCATTGCAGGTTGTAGGTAGCAGGTAGCATGTCGAAAGTAGCAGGTTTTTGGTTATAGGTAGTAGGTAGCAGGTTGCAAGTAGCAGGTTGCAGCTAGCAGGTCATAGGCAATACGTTGGAGGTTCAAGATAGATGATTGCAGGTTGCAGGTAGCAAGCAGCAGGTAGCAGGTACCAGGTAGCAGGTACCAGGTGGCATGTAGCAGGTTACAGGTTGCAGGTAGCAGGTAGTAGGTTGTAGGTAGCAGGTTGCAGGTAGTAGGTTGTAGGTAGCAGGTTGCAGGTAGTAGGTAGCTGGTCGTCGGCAGTACGTTGCAGGTTCAAAATATATGATTGAAGGTTGCAGGTTGCAGGTAGCAGTGGTCACAGGTAGCAGGTGGCATGTAGCAGGTTAAAAGTTGCAAGTATCAGGTAGCTAGTAGCAAGTAGTAGGTTGGAAGTAGCAGGTTCCAAGTAGCAGGTAGCACGTAGCAAGTCATAGGCAATACATAGCAAGTCATAGGCAATACGTTGCAGGTAGCAGGCAACAGGTAACTGATAGCTGGTAGCAGGTGGCATGGAGCTGGTTAATGGTTGCAAGTAGCAGGTAGTAGGTTGTAGGTAGCCGGTTGCACGTATCAGCTAGCAGGTCGTAGGAAATACCCTGCAAGTTGCAGGTAGATGATTGTTGGTTTCAGGTAGCAGGTAGCAGGTTGTCGGTAGTAGTGGTCACATGTAGTAGGTGGCATGTAGCAGGTTACAAGTTGCAAGTATCTGGTAGCAAGTAGCTGGTAGTAGGTTGTAGGTAGCAAGTAGCAGGTTGCAGGTAGCAGGTAGCAGGTAGCAGGTATCAGATTGCAGGTAGCAGGTAGCAGGTAGGAGGTTGTAGGTTGAAGGTTGAAGGTTGCTGGTAGTAAGTACCAGCGAGCAAGTTGCATGTTGCAAGTAGCATGTAGTAGGTAGCAGGTAGTAGATTACAGGTAAGAGGTTGCAGGTTAGACTTTACAAGAATAAGGTTCTAGGCTCCAAGTTGAAGGTGTCACGATGCAGGTAGCAAGTGGTAGATAGTAGGTTGCACGAAGCAGGTTGCGGGTTGCAGGTTGGAGGTAGCAGGCAGCAGGTCCTAAGCAATACGTTGTAGGTTGCAAGTAGCAGGTATCAGGTTGCAGGAAGCCGGTATCAGGTAGCAGGTACAAGGTAGCAGGTAGCACGTAGCAAGTGGCATGTAGCAGGTTACAGGTTGCAAGTCTCAGGTCCCAAGTAGCAGGTAGGTTGTTGGTAGCACGTAGCAGGTTGTAGGTTGCAGGTAGCAGGTAGCAGGTCGTAAGCAATACGTTGCAGGTTGCAGATAAACGATTGTAGGTTGCAAGTAGCAAGTAGCAGGTATCAGGTTGTAGGTGGCAGATTACAGGTTGCAGGTTGCAGGTAGGAGGTAGCAGGTAGCAGGTAGCAGGTAGGAGGTAGCAGGTAGCATGTTGCAAGTGTTAGGTAGCAAGTAGCAGGTAGTAGGTTATAGGTACCAGGTACCAGGTTGCTTGTTGCAGGTAGCAGGTAGTAGGTTGTAGGCAATACGTTGCAGGTTCCAGATAGATGATTGCATGTTGCAGGTAGCAGGTATCAGGTTGCTGGAAGTAGGTTGCAGGTAGCAAGTAGTAGGTCACAGGTAGCACGTGGCATGTAGCAAGTTCGAGGTTACAAGTAGCAGGTAGTAGGTTGTAGGTAACAGGTTGCAGGTTGCAGGTAGCAGGTCGAAGGAAATACGTTGCAGGTTGCAGGTAGCAGGTAGCAGGTTGCAGGTAGCGTGTACCTGGTAACTAGTAGCAGGTCACAGGTAGCAGGTGGCATGTAGCAGGTTATAGGTTGCAAGTAGCAGGTAGTAAGTTGTAGGGAGCAGGGAGCAGGTTACAGGTCGCAGGCAGTAGGTAGTAGGTCGTAGGCAATACGTTGCAGGTTCCAGATAGATGATTGCAAGTTGCAGGTAGCAGATATCAGGTAGCAGGTGACAAGTATCATGTAGCAAGTAGCAGGTAGTAGGTTGTAGGTAGCAGCTAGCAGGTTTCAGGTTGCTGGTTGCGGATAGCAGGTAGCAGGTCGTAGGAAACCCGTTGCAGGTTCCAGATAGATCATTGGAGGTTGCAGGTAGCAGGTAGCAGGTAGCAAGTCAGAGGTAGCAGGTGGCAGGTAGATGGTAGCAGGTAGCAGGTCACACGTAGCAGGTGGTATGTAGCAAGTTACAGGTTGCAAGTATCAGCTTTCAAGTGGCAGGTAGTAGAATGTAGGTAGCAGGTACCGGTTGCAGGTTACAGGTAGCAGGTAATAGGTCGTATGAAATACGTTGCTGGTTCCAGATAGATGATTGCAGGTTGCAGGTAGCAGGTAGCAAGTCACATGTAGCAGGTAGCAAGTCACATGTAGTAGGTCGCACGTAGTAGATTACAGGTTGCATCTATCAGGTAGTAGGTTGTAGGTAGCAGGTAGCATGTTGCTGGTTGCTGGTTGCAGATAGCAGGTAGCAGGTTAGAGGTAAAAGGTCGCATATAGCTGGTTACAGGTTGCAAGTATCAGGTAGCAAGTAGTAGGTAGTAGGTTATAGGTAGCAGGTAGCAGGTTGCTGATTGCAGGTTGCAGGTAGTAGGTAGTAGATAGCAGGTTGCAGGTAGCAGGTAGAAGGTCACAGGTAGCAGGTTGCATTAGCAGGTTACAGGTGCAAGTATCAGGTAGCAAGTAGCAGGTAGTAGGTTGTAGGTAGCTGGTAGCAGGTTGCAAGTAGTAGGTAGCAGGTCATAGACAATACGTTGCAGGTTCCAGATAGATCATTGTAGGTTATAGGTAGCTAGCTGGTAGTAGGTCGAAAGTACCAAGTTCTAGGTTGTAGGTAGCAGGTCGTAGGCAATACGTTGCAGGTTCAAGATAGATGATTGCAGGTTGCAGGTTGCAGGTAGGAGGTAGCAGGTAGCAGATTGCAGGTAGCAGGTCACAGGTAGCAGGTGGCATGTAGCAGGTTACAGGTTGCAAGTAGCAGATAGCAGGTTGCAGGTAGCAGGTAGCAGGTAGCAAGTTGTAGGTAGTAGGTAGCTGGTTGCAGGTTGCAGGTAGCAGGTAGCATGTCGTAGGCAATATGTTGCAGGTTCCAGATAGATCATTGCTGGTTGCAGGTTGCAGGTTACAGGTTGCAAGTAGCAGATAGCAGGTTGCAGGTAGCAGGTAGTAGGTAGCAAGTTGTAGGTAGTAGGTAGCTGGTTGCAGGTTGCAGGTAGCAGGTAGCAGGTCGTAGGCAATACGTTGCAGGTTCAAATAGATGATTGCAGGTTGCAGGTAGCAGGTAGCAGATTGCAGGTAGCAGGTCACAGGTAGCAGGTGGCATGTAGCAGGTTATAGGTTGGAAGTAGCAGGTAGTAGGTTGTAGGTAGCAAGTTGCAGGTATCAGGTAGCATGTCGTTGGCAGTACGTTGCAAGTTCAATATAGATCATTGTAGGTTGTAGGTAGCAGGTTGCAAGTCGAATGTAGCAGGTTTTAGGTTGTTGGTAGCAAGTAGCAGATTGCAGGTAGCAGGTTGTAGGCAATACCTTGCAGGTTCAAGATAGATGATTGCAGGTTGCAGGAAGCAGGCAGCAGGTAGCTGGTAGCAAGTAGCAGGTCACACGTAGCAGGTGGCATGTAGCGGCTTAATGGTTGCAAGTAGCAGGTTGTAGGTTGTAAGTAGCAGGTTGCAGGTAGCAAGTCGTAGGTAATACGTTGCAGGTTGCAGATAGATGATTGCAGGTTGCATGTAGCAGATATCAGGTTGCAAGTAGCATGTAGCAGGTAGCAGGTTGCAGGTAGAAGGTAGCAAGTCACACGTAGCACGTGGCATGTAGCGGCTTATAGGTTGCAAGTAGCGGTTGTAGGTTGTAGGTAGCAGGTTGCAGGTAGCAGGTTGCAGGTAGCAGGCCGTAGGTAATACGTTGCAGGTTGCTGATAGATGATTGCAGGTTGCAGGTAGCAGGTAGCAGTGGTCATAAGTAGTAGCTGGCATGTAGTAGGTTACAGGTTGCAAGTATCAGGTAATAAGTAGCAGGTAGTAAGTTGTAGGTAGCAGGTTGCACGTTATAGGTAGCATGTAGTAGGTAGTGGGTAGCAGGTTACAGGTAAGAGGAAGCCGGTCAGACATTACAAGTATTAGGTTCCAGGTTCCGAGTTGAAGGTGTTACGTTTCATATAGAAAGTGGCAGGTAGTAGGTTGCAGGTAGCACGTTGCAGGTTGGAGGTAGCATGTTGAAGGTAGTAGGCAATACGTTGCAGGTTCTAGATAAATGACTGCAGGTTGCTGGTAGCAGGTAGGAGGTATCAGGTTTTAGGTAGCTGGTAGCAGGTTGAAGGTAAGAGGTAGCAGGTCACAGGTAGCAGGTGGCATGTAGCAGGTTACAGGTTGCAAATATCAGGTAGCAGGTAGCAGGTTGTAGGTTTTAGGTAGCAGGTACCAGGTTGCTGGTTACAGGTAGCAGGTATCAGGTTGTAGGTAGCAGATAGCAAGTTCCAGGTAATAGGTTGTAGGTAGTAGGTAACGGGTTACAGGTTGCAAGTAGCAAGTTGTAGGCAATATGTTGTAGATTTCAGACAGATGATCGCAGGTAGCATGTATCAGGTTGCCGGTAGTAGGTAGCAGGTAGCAGGTAGCAATTTTAAGGTAGCAGGTAGCAAGTCACAGTTAGCAAGTGGCATGTAGTAGGTTACAGGTTGCTTGTATCAGGTAGCAAGTAGCAGGTAGGTTGTATGTAGCAGGTAGCAGGTTGCGGGTTACAGGTAGCAGGTCGTAGGCAATATGGTGCAGGTTTCAGATAGATGATTGCTGGTTGTTGGTAGCAGGTATCTGGTTGAAGGTAGCAGGTAGCAGGTAGCAGGTCACAGGTAGCAGGTGGCATGTTGCAAGTAGTAGGTTTTAGGTAGCAGGTTGCACGATTTAGGTCTCAGGTAGCAAGTAGTAAGTTACAGGTTACACGTTACAAGTATTAGGTTCTGGGTTCTTAGTTGAAGGTGGTACGTAGCAGGTAGCAAGTGGCAGGTAGCAGGTTACAGGTAGCAGGTTTCAGGTTGCAAGAAGTAGGTATCAGGTTGCAGGCAACAGGTAGCAGGTTGCAGGTAGGAGGTAGTAGGTCACAAGTAGTAGGTGGCATGTTGCAGGTTACAGGTTGCAAGTATCAGGTAGCAAGTGGCATGTAGCAGGTTACAAGTTGCAAGTATAAGGTAGCATGTAACAGGTAGGTTGTAGGTAGCAGGTAGCAGGTTGCGGGTAGCAGGTAGCAAGTCGTAGGCAATACGTTGCTGGTTCCAGATAGATGATTGCAGGTCGAGGTAGTAAGTAGCAGGTATCAGGTTGCAGGTAGCGGGTAGCAGGTGGCATGTAGCAGGTGAAGGGTTGTAAGAGTTAGGTAGCAAGTAGCAGATAGTAGGTTGTAGGTTGCAGGTTGCAAGTTGCAGGTTGCAAGTAGCAGGTAGCATGTTACAGGTAACAGTTAGCAGTTTAAACGTTACAAGTATTAGGTTTTAGGTTCCGAGTTGAAGGTGTCACGTTGCAGTTAGCTAGTGGTAGGTAGTAGGTTGCAGGTAGGAGGTAGCAGGTTACAGGTTGTAGGTAGCAGGTTTCAAGTAGTAGGTAGTAGGTATCAGGTTGCAGGTAGCAAGTAGCAGGTAGCAGGTGGCTTGTACCAACTTACAGGTTGCAAGTATCAGGTTGCAGGTAGGATGTAGTAGGTTGAAGGTAGCAGGTAGCAGGTTGCAGGTTCCAGATAGATCATTGCAGGTTTTAGGCAGTCGGTAGTAGGTCGAAAGTACCAAGTTTTAGTTTATAGGTAGCAGGTAGAATGTTGCAGGTAGCAAGTATTAGGTCACAAGTAGCAGGTGGCATGTAGCAGGTTACAGATTGCAAGTTGTAGGTAGCATGTCGTAGGCAATATGTTGCAGGTTCCATATAGATCATTGCAGGTTGTAGGTAGCAGGTAGCACGTCGAAAGTAGCAGGTTTTTGGTTATAGGTAGTAGGTAGCAGGTTGCAGGTAGCAGGTCATAGGCAATACGTTGCAGGTTCAAGATAGATTATTGCAGGTTGCAGGTAGCAAGCAGCAGGTAGCAGGTAGCAGGTAGCATGTAGCAGGTTACAGGTTGCAGGTAGCAGATAGTAGGTTGTAGGTGTTGCAGGTAGTAGGTTGTAGGTAGCAGGTTGCAGGTAGCAGGTAGCTGGTCGTCGACAGTACGTTGTAGGTTTAAATTATATGATTGAAGGTTGCAGGTTGCAGGTAGCAGTGGTCACAGGTAGCAGGTGGCATGTAGCAGGTTACAAGTTGCAAGTATGAGGTAGCTAGTAGCAAGTAGTAGGTTGGAAGTAGCAGGTTCCAAGTAGCAGGTAGCACATAGCAAGTCATAGGCAATACGTTGCAGGTTCAAGATAGATGATTACAGGTTGCAGGTAGCAGGCAACAGGTAGCTGGTAGCTGGTAGCAGGTGGCATGGAGCAGGTTAATGGTTGCAAGTAGCAGGTAGTAGGTTGTAGGTAGCCGGTTGCACGTATCAGGTAGCAGGTCGTAGGCAATACCCTGCAGGTTGCAGATAGATGATTGCAGGTTTCAGGTAGCAGGTAGCAGGTTGTAGGTAGTAGTGGTCACAGGTAGTAGGTGGCATGTAGCAGGTTACAAGTTGCAAGTATCAGGTAGCAAGTAGCTGGTAGTAGGTTGTAGGTAGCAAGTAGCAGGTTGCAGGTAGCAGGTAGGAGGTTTCAGATTGCAGGTATCAGATTGCAGGTAGGAGGTTATAGGTTGAAGGTTGCCGGTAGTAAGTACCAGCGAGCAAGTTGCATGTTGCTAGTAGCATGTAGTAGGTAGCAGGTAGCAGATTACATGTAAGAGGTTGCAGGTTAGACTTTACAAGAATAAGGTTCTAGGCTCCGAGTTGAAGGTGTCACGATGCAGGTAGCAAGTGGTAGATAGTAGGTTGCACGAAGCAGGTAGCGGGTTGCAGGTTGGAGGTAGCAGGCAGCAGGTCCTAAGCAATACGTTGTAGGTTGCAAGTAGCAGGTATCAGGTTGCAGGTAGCCGGTATCAGGTAGCAGGTTGCAGATAGAAGGTACAAGGTAGCAGGTAGCAGGTAGCAAGTGGCATGTAGCAGGTTACAGGTTGCAAGTCTCAAGTCCCAAGTAGCAGGTAGTTTGTTGGTAGCACGTAGCAGGTTGTAGGTTGCAGGTAGCAGGTAGCAGGTCGTAAGCAATACGTTGCAGGTTGCAGATAAATGATTGTAGGTTGCAAGTAGCAAGTAGCAGGTATCAGGTTATAGGTGGTAGATTACAGGTTGCAGGTAGCAGGTAGCAGGTAGCAGGTCACAGGTAGCAGGTGGCATGTAGCAGGTTACAGGATAAAAGTCTCAGGTAGCAAGTAGCAGGTAGTAAATTGTAGGTAGCAGGTTGCTGGTTGCAGGTTGCAGGTTGCAGGGAGCAGGTAGCAGGTTATAGGTAACAGGTAGTAGGTTAGACGTTACAAGTGTGCAGTTCCAGGTTCCAAGTTGAAGGTGTTACGTTGTAGGTAGCAAGTGGCAAGTAGTAGGTTGCAGGTAGCAGGTTGCAGGTTCAGGTAACAGGTTGCAAGAAGCAGTTACCAGGTATCAAGTTGCACGTAGCAGGTAGCAGGTTGCAGGTAGGAGGTAGCAGGTAGCATGTTGCAAGTGTTAGGTAGCAAGTAGCAGGTAGTAGGTTGTAGGTACCAGGTAGCAGGTTGCTTGTTGCAGGTAGCAGGTAGTAGGTTGTAGGCAATACGTTGCAGGTTCCAGATAGATGATTGCATGTTGCAGGTAGCAGGTATCAGGTTGCTGGAAGTAGGTTGCAGGTAGCAGGTATCAAGTTGCTGGAAGTAGGTTCCAGGTAGCAGGTAGTAGGTCACAGGTAGCACGTGGCATGTAGCAAGTTCGAGGTTACAAGTAGCAGGTAGTAGGTTGTAGGTAGCAGGTTGCAGGTTGCAGGTAGTAGGTCGAAGGAAATACGTTGCATGTTGCAGGTAGCAGGTAGCAGGTAGCAGGTAGCAGGTAGCATGTACCTGGTCACTAGTAGCAGGTCACAGGTAGCAGGTGGCATGTAGCAGGTTAGATGTTGCAAGTAGCAGGTAGTAGGTTGTAGGGAGCAGGGAGCAGGTTACAGGTTGCAGGCAGTAGGTTGTAGGGCGTAGGCAATACGTTGCAGGTTCCAGATAGATGATTGCAGGTTGCAGGTAGCAGATATCAGGTAGCAGCTGACAAGTATCAGGTAGCAAGTAGCAGGTAGTAGGTTGTAGGTAGCAGGTAGCAGGTTTCAGGTTGCAGGTTGCTGATAGCAGGTAGCAGGTCGTAGGAAACCCGTTGCAAGTTCCAGATAGATGATTGGAGGTTGCAGGGAGCAGGTAGCAGGTAGCAAGTCAGAGGTAGCAGGTGGCAGGTAGGAGGTAGCAGGTAGCAGGTCTCACGTAGCAGGTGGCATGTAGCAAGTTACAGGTTGCAAGTATCAGCTTTCAAGTGGCAGGTAGTAGAATGTAGGTAGCAGGTACCGGTTGCAAGTTGCAGGTAGCAGGTAATAGGTCGTATGAAATACGTTGCTGGTTCCAGATAGATAATTGCAGGTTACAGGTAGCAGGTAGCAGGTTGCAGGTAGCAGGTAGCAAGTCACATGTAGCAGGTCGCACGTAGTAGATTACAGGTTGCATCTATCAGGTAGTAGGTTGTTGGTAGCAGGTAGCATGTTGTTGGTTGCTGGTTGCAGGTAGCAGGTAGCAGGTTGGAGGTAAAAGGTCGCATATAGCTGGTTACAGGTTGCAAGTATCAGGTAGCAAGTAGTAGGTAGTAGGTTATAGGTAGCAGGTAGCAGGTTGCTGATTGCAGGTTGCAGGTAGTAGGTAGCAGATAGCAGGTTGCAGGTAGCAGGTAGAAGGTCACAGGTAGCAGGTTGCATTAGCAGGTTACAGGTGCAAGTATCAGGTAGCAAGTCGCAGGTAGTAGGTTGTAGGTAGCTGGTAGCAGGTTGCAGGTTGCAAGTAGTAGGTAGCAGGTCATAGGCAATACGTTGTAGGTTCCAGATAGATGATTTCAGATTGCAGGTAGCAGGTAGCAGGTATCAGGTTGCAGGTAGCAGGTAGCAGGTCATAGGTAGCAGGTAGCATGTAGTAGGTTAAAGGATTGCAAGTACCAGGTAGTAGGTTGTAGGTAGCAGGTTGCAGGTATCAGGTAGTAGGTTATAGGTAGCAGGTCGCAGCTAGCAGGTCACAGGTAGCAGGTGGTATGGAGCAGGTTAGAGGTTCCAAGTATTAGGTAGCAAGTAGCAGGTAGTAGGTTGTAGGTAGCATGTTGCAGGTAGCGGGTAGCAGGTGGCATGTAGCAGGTGAAGGGTTGTAAGAGTTAGGTAGCAAGTAGCAGATAGTAGGTTGTAGGTTGCAGGTTGCAAGTTGCAGGTTGCAAGTAGCAGGTAGCATGTTACAGGTAACAGTTAGCAGTTTAAACGTTACAAGTATTAGGTTTTAGGTTCCGAGTTGAAGGTGTCACGTTGCAGTTAGCTAGTGGTAGGTAGTAGGTTGCAGGTAGGAGGTAGCAGGTTACAGGTTGTAGGTAGCAGGTTTCAAGTAGTAGGTAGTAGGTATCAGGTTGCAGGTAGCAAGTAGCAGGTAGCAGGTGGCTTGTACCAACTTACAGGTTGCAAGTATCAGGTTGCAGGTAGAATGTAGTAGGTTGAAGGTAGCAGGTAGCAGGTTGCAGGTTCCAGATAGATCATTGCAGGTTTTAGGCAGTCGGTAGTAGGTCGAAAGTACCAAGTTTTAGTTTATAGGTAGCAGGTAGAATGTTGCAGGTAGCAAGTAGCAGGTCACAAGTAGCAGGTGGCATGTAGCAGGTTACAGATTGCAAGTTGTAGGTAGCATGTCGTAGGCAATATGTTGCAGGTTCCATATAGATCATTGCAGGTTGTAGGTAGCAGGTAGCACGTCGAAAGTAGCAGGTTTTTGGTTATAGGTAGTAGGTAGCAGGTTGCAGGTAGCAGGTCATAGGCAATACGTTGCAGGTTCAAGATAGATTATTGCAGGTTGCAGGTAGCAAGCAACAGGTAGCAGGTAGCAGGTAGCATGTAGCAGGTTACAGGTTGCAGGTAGCAGATAGTAGGTTGTAGGTGTTGCAGGTAGTAGGTTGTAGGTAGCAGGTTGCAGGTAGCAGGTAGCTGGTCGTCGACAGTACGTTGTAGGTTTAAATTATATGATTGAAGGTTGCAGGTTGCAGGTTGCAGGTAGCAGTGGTCACAGGTAGCAGGTGGCATGTAGCAGGTTACAAGTTGCAAGTATGAGGTAGCTAGTAGCAAGTAGTAGGTTGGAAGTAGCAGGTTCCAAGTAGCAGGTAGCACATAGCAAGTCATAGGCAATACGTTGCAGGTTCAAGATAGATGATTACAGGTTGCAGGTAGCAGGCAACAGGTAGCTGGTAGCTGGTAGCAGGTGGCATGGAGCAGGTTAATGGTTGCAAGTAGCAGGTAGTAGGTTGTAGGTAGCCGGTTGCACGTATCAGGTAGCAGGTCGTAGGCAATACCCTGCAGGTTGCAGATAGATGATTGCAGGTTTCAGGTAGCAGGTAGCAGGTTGTAGGTAGTAGTGGTCACAGGTAGTAGGTGGCATGTAGCAGGTTACAAGTTGCAAGTATCAGGTAGCAAGTAGCTGGTAGTAGGTTGTAGGTAGCAAGTAGCAGGTTGCAGGTAGCAGGTAGGAGGTTTCAGATTGCAGGTATCAGATTGCAGGTAGGAGGTTATAGGTTGAAGGTTGCCGGTAGTAAGTACCAGCGAGCAAGTTGCATGTTGCTAGTAGCATGTAGTAGGTAGCAGGTAGCAGATTACATGTAAGAGGTTGCAGGTTAGACTTTACAAGAATAAGGTTCTAGGCTCCGAGTTGAAGGTGTCACGATGCAGGTAGCAAGTGGTAGATAGTAGGTTGCACGAAGCAGGTAGCGGGTTGCAGGTTGGAGGTAGCAGGCAGCAGGTCCTAAGCAATACGTTGTAGGTTGCAAGTAGCAGGTATCAGGTTGCAGGTAGCCGGTATCAGGTAGCAGGTTGCAGATAGAAGGTACAAGGTAGCAGGTAGCAGGTAGCAAGTGGCATGTAGCAGGTTACAGGTTGCAAGTCTCAAGTCCCAAGTAGCAGGTAGTTTGTTGGTAGCACGTAGCAGGTTGTAGGTTGCAGGTAGCAGGTAGCAGGTCGTAAGCAATACGTTGCAGGTTGCAGATAAATGATTGTAGGTTGCAAGTAGCAAGTAGCAGGTATCAGGTTATAGGTGGTAGATTACAGGTTGCAGGTAGCAGGTAGCAGGTAGCAGGTCACAGGTAGCAGGTGGCATGTAGCAGGTTACAGGATAAAAGTCTCAGGTAGCAAGTAGCAGGTAGTAAATTGTAGGTAGCAGGTTGCTGGTTGCAGGTTGCAGGTTGCAGGGAGCAGGTAGCAGGTTATAGGTAACAGGTAGCAGGTTAGACGTTACAAGTGTGCAGTTCCAGGTTCCAAGTTGAAGGTGTTACGTTGTAGGTAGCAAGTGGCAAGTAGTAGGTTGCAGGTAGCAGGTTGCAGGTTCAGGTAACAGGTTGCAAGAAGCAGTTACCAGGTATCAAGTTGCACGTAGCAGGTAGCAGGTTGCAGGTAGGAGGTAGCAGGTAGCATGTTGCAAGTGTTAGGTAGCAAGTAGCAGGTAGTAGGTTGTAGGTACCAGGTAGCAGGTTGCTTGTTGCAGGTAGCAGGTAGTAGGTTGTAGGCAATACGTTGCAGGTTCCAGATAGATGATTGCATGTTGCAGGTAGCAGGTATCAGGTTGCTGGAAGTAGGTTGCAGGTAGCAGGTATCAAGTTGCTGGAAGTAGGTTCCAGGTAGCAGGTAGTAGGTCACAGGTAGCACGTGGCATGTAGCAAGTTCGAGGTTACAAGTAGCAGGTAGTAGGTTGTAGGTAGCAGGTTGCAGGTTGCAGGTAGTAGGTCGAAGGAAATACGTTGCATGTTGCAGGTAGCAGGTAGCAGGTAGCAGGTAGCAGGTAGCATGTACCTGGTCACTAGTAGCAGGTCACAGGTAGCAGGTGGCATGTAGCAGGTTAGATGTTGCAAGTAGCAGGTAGTAGGTTGTAGGGAGCAGGGAGCAGGTTACAGGTTGCAGGCAGTAGGTTGTAGGGCGTAGGCAATACGTTGCAGGTTCCAGATAGATGATTGCAGGTTGCAGGTAGCAGATATCAGGTAGCAGCTGACAAGTATCAGGTAGCAAGTAGCAGGTAGTAGGTTGTAGGTAGCAGGTAGCAGGTTTCAGGTTGCAGGTTGCTGATAGCAGGTAGCAGGTCGTAGGAAACCCGTTGCAAGTTCCAGATAGATGATTGGAGGTTGCAGGGAGCAGGTAGCAGGTAGCAAGTCAGAGGTAGCAGGTGGCAGGTAGGAGGTAGCAGGTAGCAGGTCTCACGTAGCAGGTGGCATGTAGCAAGTTACAGGTTGCAAGTATCAGCTTTCAAGTGGCAGGTAGTAGAATGTAGGTAGCAGGTACCGGTTGCAAGTTGCAGGTAGCAGGTAATAGGTCGTATGAAATACGTTGCTGGTTCCAGATAGATAATTGCAGGTTACAGGTAGCAGGTAGCAGGTTGCAGGTAGCAGGTAGCAAGTCACATGTAGCAGGTCGCACGTAGTAGATTACAGGTTGCATCTATCAGGTAGTAGGTTGTTGGTAGCAGGTAGCATGTTGCTGGTTGCTGGTTGCAGGTAGCAGGTAGCAGGTTGGAGGTAAAAGGTCGCATATAGCTGGTTACAGGTTGCAAGTATCAGGTAGCAAGTAGTAGGTAGTAGGTTATAGGTAGCAGGTAGCAGGTTGCTGATTGCAGGTTGCAGGTAGTAGGTAGCAGATAGCAGGTTGCAGGTAGCAGGTAGAAGGTCACAGGTAGCAGGTTGCATTAGCAGGTTACAGGTGCAAGTATCAGGTAGCAAGTCGCAGGTAGTAGGTTGTAGGTAGCTGGTAGCAGGTTGCAGGTTGCAAGTAGTAGGTAGCAGGTCATAGGCAATACGTTGTAGGTTCCAGATAGATGATTTCAGATTGCAGGTAGCAGGTAGCAGGTATCAGGTTGCAGGTAGCAGGTAGCAGGTCATAGGTAGCAGGTAGCATGTAGTAGGTTAAAGGATTGCAAGTACCAGGTAGTAGGTTGTAGGTAGCAGGTTGCAGGTATCAGGTAGTAGGTTATAGGTAGCAGGTCGCAGCTAGCAGGTCACAGGTAGCAGGTGGTATGGAGCAGGTTAGAGGTTCCAAGTATTAGGTAGCAAGTAGCAGGTAGTAGGTTGTAGGTAGCATGTTGCAGGTAGCGGGTAGCAGGTGGCATGTAGCAGGTGAAGGGTTGTAAGAGTTAGGTAGCAAGTAGCAGATAGTAGGTTGTAGGTTGCAGGTTGCAAGTTGCAGGTTGCAAGTAGCAGGTAGCATGTTACAGGTAACAGTTAGCAGTTTAAACGTTACAAGTATTAGGTTTTAGGTTCCGAGTTGAAGGTGTCACGTTGCAGTTAGCTAGTGGTAGGTAGTAGGTTGCAGGTAGGAGGTAGCAGGTTACAGGTTGTAGGTAGCAGGTTTCAAGTAGTAGGTAGTAGGTATCAGGTTGCAGGTAGCAAGTAGCAGGTAGCAGGTGGCTTGTACCAACTTACAGGTTGCAAGTATCAGGTTGCAGGTAGAATGTAGTAGGTTGAAGGTAGCAGGTAGCAGGTTGCAGGTTCCAGATAGATCATTGCAGGTTTTAGGCAGTCGGTAGTAGGTCGAAAGTACCAAGTTTTAGTTTATAGGTAGCAGGTAGAATGTTGCAGGTAGCAAGTAGCAGGTCACAAGTAGCAGGTGGCATGTAGCAGGTTACAGATTGCAAGTTGTAGGTAGCATGTCGTAGGCAATATGTTGCAGGTTCCATATAGATCATTGCAGGTTGTAGGTAGCAGGTAGCACGTCGAAAGTAGCAGGTTTTTGGTTATAGGTAGTAGGTAGCAGGTTGCAGGTAGCAGGTCATAGGCAATACGTTGCAGGTTCAAGATAGATTATTGCAGGTTGCAGGTAGCAAGCAACAGGTAGCAGGTAGCAGGTAGCATGTAGCAGGTTACAGGTTGCAGGTAGCAGATAGTAGGTTGTAGGTGTTGCAGGTAGTAGGTTGTAGGTAGCAGGTTGCAGGTAGCAGGTAGCTGGTCGTCGACAGTACGTTGTAGGTTTAAATTATATGATTGAAGGTTGCAGGTTGCAGGTTGCAGGTAGCAGTGGTCACAGGTAGCAGGTGGCATGTAGCAGGTTACAAGTTGCAAGTATGAGGTAGCTAGTAGCAAGTAGTAGGTTGGAAGTAGCAGGTTCCAAGTAGCAGGTAGCACATAGCAAGTCATAGGCAATACGTTGCAGGTTCAAGATAGATGATTACAGGTTGCAGGTAGCAGGCAACAGGTAGCTGGTAGCTGGTAGCAGGTGGCATGGAGCAGGTTAATGGTTGCAAGTAGCAGGTAGTAGGTTGTAGGTAGCCGGTTGCACGTATCAGGTAGCAGGTCGTAGGCAATACCCTGCAGGTTGCAGATAGATGATTGCAGGTTTCAGGTAGCAGGTAGCAGGTTGTAGGTAGTAGTGGTCACAGGTAGTAGGTGGCATGTAGCAGGTTACAAGTTGCAAGTATCAGGTAGCAAGTAGCTGGTAGTAGGTTGTAGGTAGCAAGTAGCAGGTTGCAGGTAGCAGGTAGGAGGTTTCAGATTGCAGGTATCAGATTGCAGGTAGGAGGTTATAGGTTGAAGGTTGCCGGTAGTAAGTACCAGCGAGCAAGTTGCATGTTGCTAGTAGCATGTAGTAGGTAGCAGGTAGCAGATTACATGTAAGAGGTTGCAGGTTAGACTTTACAAGAATAAGGTTCTAGGCTCCGAGTTGAAGGTGTCACGATGCAGGTAGCAAGTGGTAGATAGTAGGTTGCACGAAGCAGGTAGCGGGTTGCAGGTTGGAGGTAGCAGGCAGCAGGTCCTAAGCAATACGTTGTAGGTTGCAAGTAGCAGGTATCAGGTTGCAGGTAGCCGGTATCAGGTAGCAGGTTGCAGATAGAAGGTACAAGGTAGCAGGTAGCAGGTAGCAAGTGGCATGTAGCAGGTTACAGGTTGCAAGTCTCAAGTCCCAAGTAGCAGGTAGTTTGTTGGTAGCACGTAGCAGGTTGTAGGTTGCAGGTAGCAGGTAGCAGGTCGTAAGCAATACGTTGCAGGTTGCAGATAAATGATTGTAGGTTGCAAGTAGCAAGTAGCAGGTATCAGGTTATAGGTGGTAGATTACAGGTTGCAGGTAGCAGGTAGCAGGTAGCAGGTCACAGGTAGCAGGTGGCATGTAGCAGGTTACAGGATAAAAGTCTCAGGTAGCAAGTAGCAGGTAGTAAATTGTAGGTAGCAGGTTGCTGGTTGCAGGTTGCAGGTTGCAGGGAGCAGGTAGCAGGTTATAGGTAACAGGTAGCAGGTTAGACGTTACAAGTGTGCAGTTCCAGGTTCCAAGTTGAAGGTGTTACGTTGTAGGTAGCAAGTGGCAAGTAGTAGGTTGCAGGTAGCAGGTTGCAGGTTCAGGTAACAGGTTGCAAGAAGCAGTTACCAGGTATCAAGTTGCACGTAGCAGGTAGCAGGTTGCAGGTAGGAGGTAGCAGGTAGCATGTTGCAAGTGTTAGGTAGCAAGTAGCAGGTAGTAGGTTGTAGGTACCAGGTAGCAGGTTGCTTGTTGCAGGTAGCAGGTAGTAGGTTGTAGGCAATACGTTGCAGGTTCCAGATAGATGATTGCATGTTGCAGGTAGCAGGTATCAGGTTGCTGGAAGTAGGTTGCAGGTAGCAGGTATCAAGTTGCTGGAAGTAGGTTCCAGGTAGCAGGTAGTAGGTCACAGGTAGCACGTGGCATGTAGCAAGTTCGAGGTTACAAGTAGCAGGTAGTAGGTTGTAGGTAGCAGGTTGCAGGTTGCAGGTAGTAGGTCGAAGGAAATACGTTGCATGTTGCAGGTAGCAGGTAGCAGGTAGCAGGTAGCAGGTAGCATGTACCTGGTCACTAGTAGCAGGTCACAGGTAGCAGGTGGCATGTAGCAGGTTAGATGTTGCAAGTAGCAGGTAGTAGGTTGTAGGGAGCAGGGAGCAGGTTACAGGTTGCAGGCAGTAGGTTGTAGGGCGTAGGCAATACGTTGCAGGTTCCAGATAGATGATTGCAGGTTGCAGGTAGCAGATATCAGGTAGCAGCTGACAAGTATCAGGTAGCAAGTAGCAGGTAGTAGGTTGTAGGTAGCAGGTAGCAGGTTTCAGGTTGCAGGTTGCTGATAGCAGGTAGCAGGTCGTAGGAAACCCGTTGCAAGTTCCAGATAGATGATTGGAGGTTGCAGGGAGCAGGTAGCAGGTAGCAAGTCAGAGGTAGCAGGTGGCAGGTAGGAGGTAGCAGGTAGCAGGTCTCACGTAGCAGGTGGCATGTAGCAAGTTACAGGTTGCAAGTATCAGCTTTCAAGTGGCAGGTAGTAGAATGTAGGTAGCAGGTACCGGTTGCAAGTTGCAGGTAGCAGGTAATAGGTCGTATGAAATACGTTGCTGGTTCGAGATAGATAATTGCAGGTTACAGGTAGCAGGTAGCAGGTTGCAGGTAGCAGGTAGCAAGTCACATGTAGCAGGTCGCACGTAGTAGATTACAGGTTGCATCTATCAGGTAGTAGGTTGTTGGTAGCAGGTAGCATGTTGCTGGTTGCTGGTTGCAGGTAGCAGGTAGCAGGTAGCAGGTTGGAGGTAAAAGGTCGCATATAGCTGGTTACAGGTTGCAAGTATCAGGTAGCAAGTAGTAGGTAGTAGGTTATAGGTAGCAGGTAGCAGGTTGCTGATTGCAGGTTGCAGGTAGTAGGTAGCAGATAGCAGGTTGCAGGTAGCAGGTAGAAGGTCACAGGTAGCAGGTTGCATTAGCAGGTTACAGGTGCAAGTATCAGGTAGCAAGTCGCAGGTAGTAGGTTGTAGGTAGCTGGTAGCAGGTTGCAGGTTGCAAGTAGTAGGTAGCAGGTCATAGGCAATACGTTGTAGGTTCCAGATAGATGATTTCAGATTGCAGGTAGCAGGTAGCAGGTATCAGGTTGCAGGTAGCAGGTAGCAGGTCATAGGTAGCAGGTAGCATGTAGTAGGTTAAAGGATTGCAAGTACCAGGTAGTAGGTTGTAGGTAGCAGGTTGCAGGTATCAGGTAGTAGGTTATAGGTAGCAGGTCGCAGCTAGCAGGTCACAGGTAGCAGGTGGTATGGAGCAGGTTAGAGGTTCCAAGTATTAGGTAGCAAGTAGCAGGTAGTAGGTTGTAGGTAGCATGTTGCAGGTAGCAGGTTGCACGTTGCAGGTACCAGTAGCAGGTTGAATGTAGCTGGTTACAAGTTGCAAGTATCAGGTAGCAAATAGCAGGTAGTTGGTTGTAGGTACCAGGTAGAAGGTTGCAGGTAGCAGGTAGCAAGTTGTAGGAAATACGTTGCAAGTTTCAAATAGATGATTGCAGGTAACAAGTACCAAGAAGTAGGTCACAGGTAGCAGATCGCATGTAGCATGTCGTAGTCTGTACGTTGCTGGTTCCAGATAGATGATTGCAGGTTGCAGCTAGCACGTAGTAGGTTGCAGGTAGTAGGTTACAGGTTGCAAGTAGCAGGTAGTAGCTTGAATGTAGCAAGTTGCAGGTAGCAGGTAGCAGGTCGTAGACAATACGTTGCAGGTTCGAGATAGATGATAGCAGGTTCCAGGTAGCAGGTTGCACGTTGCAGGGAGCAGGTTACAGGTTGCAAGTATCAGGTAGCAAGTAGCAGGTTGGAGGTAGCAGGTAGCGGGTGTCAGGTTGGAGGTAGCACGTAGAGGGTAGTAAGTAGGAGGTTGTAGGTTGAAAGTTGCAGGTTGCCCATAGTAAGTACCAGCGAGCTAGTTGCACGTTGCAGGTAACATGTAGTAGGTAGCAGGTAGCACGTTACAGGTAAGAGGTAGCAGGTTAGACATTACAAGAATTAGGTTCCAGACTCTGAGTTGAAGATGTCACGTTGGAGGTACCAAGTGGCAGATAGTAGCTTGCAGGAAGCAGGTAGCAGGTAGCAGGTTGCACGTTGGAGGTAGTAGGTTGCAGGTGTAGGTAGCAGGTCACACGTAGCAGGTGGCATGTAGCAGGTTACAAGTTGCAACTATTAGGTATAAAGTAGCAGGTAGGTTGTAGGTTGTAGGTAGTAGGTAGCAGGTTGTAGGAAATTCGTTGCAGGTTCTAGATAAATGATTCAGGTTGCGGGTAGAAGGTATCAGGTTGCACGTAGCAGGTAGCAGGTAGCAGGTCACAAGTAGTAGGTGGCATGTAGTAGGTTACAGGTTGCAAGTATCAGGTAGCAAGTAGTAGGTAGTAAGTTGTAGGTAGCAGGTTGAAGGTACCAGGTTGCATGTTGCAGGTAGCATGTAGTAGATAGCAGGTAGCAGGTTACAGGTAAGAGGTGGCAGGTTAGATGTTACAAGTATTAGGTTCCAAGTTCCAAGTTGAAGGTGTTACGTTGCAGGTAGCAAGTGGAAGGTAGTAGGTTGCAGGTCCCAGGTTGCATGTTGCAGGTAGCAGGTAGCACGGCACAGGTAGCAGGTGGCATGTAGCAGGTTACATGTTGCAAGTATCAGGTAGCAAGTAGCAGGTAGTAGGTTGTAGATAGGAGGTTGCAAGTACCAGGTTGCACGTTGCAGGTAGCACGTAGTAGGTAGAAGGTAGCAGGTTACAGGTCAGTGGTAGTGTGTTAGACGTTACAAGTATTAGGTTCCAGGTTCCCAGTTTAAGGTGTCACGTTGCAGGTAGCAAGTGGCAGGTAGCAGGTAGCAGGTTGCAGGTTGCAGGTTGCAGGCAGTAGGTTTGAAGTAGTATGTAGAAGGTATAATGTTGCAGGTAAGAGGTAGCAAGTCATAGGTAGCAGGTGGCATGTAGCAGGTGACAGGTTGCAAGTACCAAAAAGCAAGTAGCAGATAGTAGGTTGTAGGTAGCAGGTAGCAGGTTGCTGGTTGCAGGTAGCAGGTAGTACATCGTAGGCAGTACGTTGCAGGGTCCAGATAGATGATTGCAGGTTGCAGGTAACAGGTATCAGGTTGCAGGTAGTCGGTTGTAGGTAGTAGGTAGTAGGTCACAGGTAGTAGGTGGCATGTAGGAGGTTACAGGTTGCAAGTATCAGGTAGCAAGTAGCAGCTAGTAGGTTCTAGGTAGTAGGTAGCAGGTTGCAGGTTCCAGGTAGCGGGTTGTAGGCAATATGTTGCAGGTTCCAGATATATGCTTGCAGGTTGCAGGTGGCAGGTATCATGTTGCAGGTAGCAGGTAACAGGTAGCAAGTAGCAGGTAGCAGGTCGCAGGTAGCAGGTAGCATGAGGCATGTAGCAGGTTACAGGTTGAGAGTATCAGGTAACAAGCAGTAGGTAGAAGGTTGTAGGTAGCAGGTAGCAGGTTGCAGGTAGTAGGTACCAGGTCGTACGCAATACGTTGCAGGTTCCAGATAGATGATTGCAGGTTGCAGGTAGCAAGTATCAGGTTCTAGGTAGCACATTGCAGGTACTAGGTACCAGGTTGCACGTTGCAGGTAGTAGGTTTTAGATAGCAGGTTGCAGGTACCAGGTTGCACGTTGCCGGTAGCATGTAATAGGTAGAAGGTAGCAGGTTACAGGTAAGAGGTAGCAGGTTAGACGTTACAAGTATTATGTTCAAGGTTCCGAGTTTAAGGTGTCATGTTGCAGGTAGCAAGTTGCAGGTATTAGGTAGCAAGTCATGGTCAATACGTTTCAGGTTCCAGATAGATGATTGCAGGTTGCAGGTAGCAGGTAGTAGGTATCAGGTTGCTAGTAGTGGGTAGTATGTAGCAGGTAGCAGATCACTGGTAGGAGGTGACAAATAGCAGGTTACAGGTTGCAAGTATGAGGAACCAAGTAGCAGGTAGTAGATTGTAGGTAGCACGTAGCAGGTTGCAGGTAGCAGGTAGCGGGTTGTAGGCAATACGTTGCATGTTCCAGATAAATGATTGCTGTTTGCACGTAGAAGGTATCAGGTTGAAGGTAGAAGGTATGAGGTAGAGAGTAGCAGGTGGCAAGTAGCAGGTTAGAAGTTGCAAGTATCAGGTAGAGAGTAGCAGGTAGTAGGTTGAAGGTAGCAGGTAGCAGATTGTAGTTTGCAGGTATCAGGTTGCAGGTAGCACATAGCAGGTTACAGGCCGCAAGTATTACGTAGCGAGTAGCAGGTAGTAGGTTGTAGGTAGCAGGCAGATGATTGCAGATAGCATGTAGCAGATAGCCGATTGCAGGTAGCAGGTAGTAGGTGGCATGTAGCAGGTTACAGGTTCCGAGTGTTTGGTAGCAAGTAGCAGGTAGTAGGTTGTAGGTAGCACGTAGTACGGTGCAGGTTGCAGGTAGCAGGTTGCAAGTAGGAGGTAGCAGGTCACAGGTAGCAGGTGGCATGTAGCAGGTTACAGGTGGCAAGTAGCAAGTAGTAGGTTGTAGGTAGCAGGTAGCACGTTGCAGGTTGCAGGTTGCGGGTAGCAGGTATCAGGTTTCAGGTAGCAGGTTGTAGGGCACAGGTAGCAGGTTACAGGTTGCAAGTATCAGGTAGCAAGTAGCAGGTATTAGGTTGTAGGTAGCAGGTAGAGGGGTGCAGGTTGCAGATAACAGGTAGCAGGTCGTAGGCAATACATTGAATGTTCCAGATAGATGATTACATGTTGCGGGTAGCAGGTATCAGTGGTCACAGGTAATAGGTGGCATGTAGTAGGTTACAGGTTGCAAGTATCACGTCGCAAATAGCAGATAGTAGGTTGTAGCTAGCAAGTAGCAGGTTGCATGTAGCAGGTAGTAGATATCAGGATGCGGGTTTTAGGCAATACGTTGCAGGTTCCAGATAGATGCTTGCAGGTTGCAGGTGGCAGGTATCAGGATGAAGGTAGCAGGTTGCAGGTGGCAGGTATCAGGATGAAGGTAGCAGGTCGCAGCTTGCAGGTAGCAAGTAGCAGGTGGCAGGTCATAGGTAGCAGGTGGCTTGTAGCAGGTTTAAGGTTGCAAGTATCAACTCGCATGTAGCAGGTAGTAGGATGTAGGTAACAGGTTGCAAGTTGCATGTAGCATGTAGTAGGTAGCAGGTTACAGGTAAGAGGTAGCAGGTTAGACGTTACAAGTATTCGGTTCCAGGTTCTGAGTAGAAGGTGCTACGTTGCAGGTAGCAAGTGGCATGTGATAGGTTGCAGGTAGCAGGTTACAAGTTGCAAATAGCAGGTAGCAGATTGCAAGTAGTAGGTATCAGGTTGCAGGTTGCAGGTACGAGGTAGCAAATCACAGGTAGCAGGTGGCATGTAGCAGGCTACAAGTTGCAAGTATGAGGTAGCAGGTAGTAGGTTGTAGGTTGCAGGCAGCAGACAGCAGGTTGCAGGTTGCAGGGAGCAGGTATCAGGTTGCAGGTAGCACGTAGCAGGTCGTAGGCTATACGTTGCAGGTTCCAGATACATGATTGTAGGTTGCAGGTAGCAGGTATCAGGTTGCAAGATGCATGTAGCAGGTTACAGGTTACAAATATCAGGTAGCAAGTAGCAAGTAGTAGATTGTAGGTAACAGGTAACAGGTTGCAAGTTGCAGGGAGCAGGTACCAGGTTGTAGACAATACAATGCAGGTTCTAGATAGATGATTGGATGTTGCGGGTAGCAGGTATCAGGTTGCAGGTAGCAAGTAGAAGGCTGCAAGTAGCAGGTAGCAGGTCGTAGGCAATACGTTGCAGGTTGCAAGTAGCAGGTAGAAGGTTGTAGGTAGCCGGTATCAGATAACTGGTTGCGAGTAGCAGATAGCAGGTCATAGGTAGCAGGTGGCATGTAGGACGTTACAGGTTGCAAGTATAAGGTAGCAAGTAGCAGGTAGTAGGTTGAAGCTAGCAGGTAGCAGGTAGCAGGTCGTAGGCAATATGTGTCAAGTTGAAGGTAGCAGGTGGCAAGTAGCAGGTTAGAGGTTGCCAGTATCATGTAGCAAGTAGCAGGTAGTAGGTTGTTGGTAGCAGGTGGTAGGGTGCAGGTTGCCGGTAGCAGGTAGCAGGTCACAAGTAGCAAGTGACATGTAGCAGGTTACAGGTTGTAAGTATCAGGTAGCAAGTAGAAGGTAGTAGGTGGTAGGCAGTAGGTAGGAGGTTGTAGTCAATAAGTTGTTGGTTCCAGATAGATGATTGTAGATTGCAGGTAGCAGGTAGCAGGTAGCAGGTTGCAGGTAGCAGGTAGCAGATTGCAGGTGGCAGATATCAGGTTGCAGATAGCAGGTAGTAGATAGCAGGTTGCAGGTAGCAGGTAGCAGGACACAGGTAGCAGGTGGTATGTAGCAGGTTACAGGTTGCAAACATTAGGTAGCAAGTTGCAGGTAGTAGGTTGTAGGTAGCAGGTAGAAGGGTGCAGGTTGCAGGTAGCAGGTAGTAGGTAGCAGGTTGCAGGTAGCAATGGTCACAGGTAGCAGGTGGCATGTAGGAGGTTACAGGTTGCAAGTATCAAGTAGCAAGTAGCAGGTAGTAGGTTGTAGCTAGCATGTAGCAGGTTGCAGCTAGCAAGTAGCAGGTATCAATATGCAGGTAGCAGGTAACAGGTAGGAGTTTGTAGGATGAAGGTACAAGTTGCAGGTGGAAGTTCCAGGTTGAAGGTTGCAGTTTGGCGGTAGTAAGTACCAGCGAGCAACTTGCACGTTGCGGGTAGCATGTTGTAGGTAGCAGGTTGCAAGTTACAGGTAAGAGGTAGCAGGTTAGATGTTACAAGAATTTGTTTCCACGCTCCGAGGTGAAGTTGTCACGTTGCAGGTAGCAAGTGGCAAGTAGTAGGTTGTAGGTAGCAGGTGGCAGGTTGCAGGTTGCAGGTAGCAGGTCGTAGGCACTGCGTTGTAGCTTGCAAGTAGCAGGTAGCCGGTATCAGGTAGCAGGTAGTAGGTTGTAGGTAGCAGTTTGCAGGTTGTAGGTAGCAGTTTGCAGGTTGTAGGTTGCAGGTAGCAGGTCGTAAGCAATACTTTGCAGGTACTGGATTGATGATTGAAGGTAGCAGATAGCAGGGTGCAGGTAGCAGGTAGCAGGTCACAGGTAGCAGCTCACAGGTAGCACATGGCAAGTAGCAGGTTACAGGCTGCAAGTATCAGGTTGCATGTTGCAGGTAGCAGGTAGTAGGTCACAAGAAGCAGGTGGCATGTAGCAGGTTACAGGTTGCAAGTATCAGGTAGCAAGTAGCAGGTAGTAGGTTTCAGCTTGCTGGTTGAAGGTAGCAGGTAACAGGTCGTCGGCAATACGCTGCAGATTCTAGATAGATGATTGCAGGTTGCAGGTAGCATGTAGCAGGTATTAGGTTCGAAGTTCCGAGTAGTAGGTTATAGGTAGCAGGTAGCATGTAGCAGGTTACGGGTTGCAAGTATCAGGTAGTAGGTTATAGGTAGCATAGCAGGTTGGAATTTGCAGGTAGTAGGTTATAGGTAGCAGGTAGCGGGTTGTAGGCAGTACGTTTCAGGTTCCAGATAGATGATTGCAGGTTGTAGGTAGCACGTTGCAGGTAGAACGTAGCATGCCACAGGTAGCAGGGTAGAGGTTGCAAGTATTAGGTAGCAAGTAGCAGGTAGCAGGTAGCAATTAGCAGGTAGCAAGTAGCAGGTCACAGGTAGCAGGTGGCATGTAGCAGGTTACAGGTTGCAAGTAGCACGTAGTAGGTTGTACGTAGCAGGTAGCAGATAGCAGGTTGTAGGGCAAAGGTAGGAGGTGGCATGTAGTAGGTTACAGGTTGCAAGTATCAGGTAGCAAGCAGCAGGTAGTAGGTTGTAGATAGCAGGTTGCAGGTAGCAGGTTCCACGTTGCAGGTAGCATGTAGTAGGTAGAAGGTTCCAGGTTACAGGTAAGAAGTACTATTTGAGACATTACAAGTATTAGGTTCCAGGTTTCGAGTTTAAGGTGTCACGTTGCAGGTACCAAGTGGCACGTAGCAAGTTGCAGGTAGCAGGTAGCAGTTGTAGGCAATACGTTGCAGGTTCCAGTTAGATGATTGCAGGTTGCAGAGAGCAGGTAGTAGGTATCATGTTGCAGGTAACAAGTAGCAGGTAGCAGGTCACAGGTAGCAGGTGGCATGTAGCAGGTAGTAGGTTATAGGAGCAGGTAATGGGTTGTAGGCAATACGTTGCAGGCTCCAGATAGATGTTTGCAGGTTGCAGGTAGCAGGTATCAGGTATCAAGTTGCAGGTAGTAGGTAACATGTCACAGGTAGGAGGTGGCAAGTAGCAGGTTAGAGGTTGCAAGTTTCAGGTAGCAAGTAGTAGGTACCAGGTTGCAGGTTGCAGGTAGCAGGTAACGGGTTGTAGGTAGCAGGTAGCAGGTAGCAGATAACAACTTGCAGATCATAGGTAGCAAGTGGCATGTAGTAGGTTATAGGTTGCAAGTATTAGGTAGCAAGTAGCAGGGTGCAGGTTGTAGGTAACAGGTAGCAGGTCACAGGTAGCAGGTGGCATGTAGCAGGTTACAGGTTGCAAGTAGCACGTAGTAGGTTGTAGGTAGCAGGTAGCAGGTTGCAGGTTGCAGGTCATAGGCAATACGTTGCAGGTTCCAGATAGATAATTGCAGGTTCCAGGTAGCAAGTAGCAAGTAGCAGGTAGCAGGTTGTAGGTAGCAGGAAGCAGGGCACAGGTAATAGGTGGCATGTAGTAGGTTAAAGGTTGCAAGTATCAGGTATCAAGTAGCAGGTAGTAGGTTATAGATAGCCGGTAGCAGGTAGCAGGTTGCACGTTGCAGGTAGCATGTAGTAGGTAGAAGGTACCAGGTTACAGGTAAGAGGTAGCAGGTTAGACGTTACAAGTATTTGGTTCAGGATTCCGAGTTTAAGGGGTCACGTTGCAGGTAGCAAGTGGCAGGTAGCAGGTAGCAGGTCGTAGGCAATACGTTGCAGGGGTCAGATAGTTGATTGCAAGTTGCAGGTAGCACGTAGTAGGTATCGGGTTGCAGATAAAAGGTAGCAGGTAGCAGGTCACAGGTAGCAGGTTACAGGTTCCAAGTATCAGGTAGCAAGTAAGAGGTAGTAGGGTATAGGTAGCAGGTAGCGGGTTGTAGGCAATATGTTGTAGGTTCCAGATAGATGATTGCAGGTTGCAGGTAGCAGCTATCAGGTTGCAAGTAGCAGGTATCAAGTTGTAGGTAGCAGGTAGCATGTCATAGGTAGCAGGTTAGAGGTTGCAAGTATCAGGTAGCAAGTAGCAGGTAGCAGGTTGCAGGTAGCAGGTCGTAGGCAATACGTTGTATGTTCCAGATAGATGATTGCAGGTTGAAGGTAGCAAGTAGCAGGTAACAGGTTGCAGGTAGCAGGTAGCAGGTAGCAGTTAGCAGGTAGCAAGTAGCAGGTCACAGGTAGCAGGTGGCATGTAGCAGGTTACAGGTTGCAAGTAACACGTAGTAGGTTGTAGGTAGTAGGTAGCAGGTTGCAGGTAGCAAGTGTAAACACCCAATTGCGTCTGAGACTCCTGGTCGCCAAACTTATTAATTAACCCTAATCTAAAATAAAAATTTAAAAGTCTGAAAACCAAATAAAAATTAAAAAATATGAAAACAAAATAAGAAAAAATCTGAGAAGGAATTAAAAATAAAATTTTTTTGGAAAATAATTAAAAAAAAGGAGAAAGAGGAAAAATCTGGAAAAGAATGAAAAAATAAGAAATCTTAAAAGTAATAAAACAAAAAATAAACAAATAATAAATAATAAATAATAATTAAAAAGGTGAAAATCTGGAAAATAATTTAAAACAAAAATCTGAAAATTAATTTAAAAAAATTGAAAATCTGAAAAATAATAAAAAACGATGATCTTAAAAAATAAATAAATAATTAAAAATATGGAAAAATCAAAGAATTGAAAATATGGAAAATAAATAATTGAAAATATTGAAAAATTAGAGAATTGGAAATGTGGAAAATAATTAAAAAAAATCAAGAAAATTCGGAAAAAGAATTAAGAATCTGGAAAAAATAAAATCTGAAAGAAGAATTAAAAAAAAGTAAAAATAAAAATATATAAAATAAAAATTATAATAATAATGACAATATGTACACGAAAAAGAATAAAAAAGGACCAATAATAACAACACATTAAGGGCATAACAATAAAGAATAAAAGCAATTCAAATAAAGGCCATAAAGGGGACGGAAGAAAGGGAAAAATCAAAATAGGAGGAGTCTATAAAAGGACCTAAGCAATACCTACAGACGGTTAGGGATTTTCTTTTGGGGGACTCTTGGGATTCTTCTCTCAGCTTTAGGCTCTCGAAGATACAGAAAGGGAGGATTCGAAATTTCCTCTAGGATAGGAGGAGTCTTCTCTGGAAATTTCCTAGAGCTTCTTGCACCCATCATCGCGTTCAACATTCAACATTCGATGCATCCCTCCCTCCGTCTCGACCTCCTCGTATTCTGCTGCTCCGTCGTCGATACAAACCTGCGCACATTTGACCATCGCTACAACCACAGCTCAGCGCGTCGGAAATGGCCAACTCGACACGCGATAAGCTTACTCGCAAAGGTTAGTATTCTTCCTCCTCTAGTTCTTCTGATCTGTTGGATGGAACCACCATGTCCTTGGAATACTTACTGAAATACGCACATAAATAGATTCGAGTCGTTGACTGCCGGAATTGATTTTCTTATCACCTTCATTGTTAATAATAAACGAGTACAAGCAAAACCGAGTTCGATAATAATGGGAGAGTTAAAATGTGCATTGAAACTGCTCATACATTCGTTGAAAATCTATAGTAAAACCTGAAAGGGAAACTATAATAAATTACAGAGTAATGAACTCCAGACCATAGGATTTTAGAATTTCAACAGCGGGAGCGCTCAGTACCGTATCAACACCTTTGTTGCTATATAAATTCGTATCACCTAAGTAGCATCTATGTGAATCAAAGGGAGAAAGAGCCCTGGGCTGTGGCATTTGGTCTAGCAGATCATTGCGACATCGTGCCAATGAAGGTGTACAGGAGCCTGGAGCTAAACTGGCATGTGGAGTCACGGCAAGCGCATAGATCCTGGAAGCTCAAAACAAGAACAGGGGACGCCTAGGATGGCAAACCCAGCCTCGCCGCTTTGAAGCACGTTGGATTCTTCAAGACGAAACGACCTTGTATCCAAGGGATTGGTCGTCAATGCACACCGGATATGGCCGGAGCAACAAGATTCGAGGTTGCGCTGACTTCGGACGTGGAGGACCCCGTAGGTATCTGGGCATGCAGTGTGGGGGTCATGGGAAATCAGAGGGGGCGATACTCGCCACGGATGAGGCATCAACACCGCACATGCCTTGTTTGCTAGGGAAGTTGTCTCGGCCACGACGAATAGCGTTGGCGAGAGGCAAAAAAGGGGTCCAAGACAACCAGGGGGTGCCAAGGAAGAAGAACCCCTGGTTTCAATTTTCATAAGTTTCCCAAGTTTTTGAAAATTGCCAATAGGCCCGTAAAACTATCCATATTTGCATTTTAGCCCATCAACTTTCCATATTTGCACTTTAGCCCCTCCACTTTCCATATTTTCAGTTTAGCCCCTCAACTTTCCATATTTGCATTTTGACCCCCCAAACTTTTTTTTTTAAAGTTTTTTTTGTCAATCTTTTTTATTTATTTATTTATTTATATAAAATCAAACCTTTTTCCCAAATAAATCCAAATTCTTTTTCTCTAACTAAATCAAGTGTAATTTTCCATAATATTTCGAGTCAACTATTTCTTTTCAACCAATTCCTTTTGTCTAAAAGTATCCGATCAAGCCCACGCGCTTCCGATATTTACAAATCAAGAAAACGATTAAATAAAAATCCTTTTGCTTTCCTTAATCTCACACAATGGGCCCTAAAATCGAACTGGTAGCTTTTCCTGCTGTTCGTTGTTTAGAGGTCTGTATGGGTCCAAGCGCAGTCGTTGTTGTCTTGGGCCCTGTGCATATGTGGATTAGGATTTCTCCTCCTTTTCAAACGAATAAAGATCTCGTTTTTCCTTTCCTTAATCTCACGCAATGGGCACTAAAGACGAACTGGCAGTTTTTTCTGTTGTTCGTTGTTTAGAGGTCTGTATGTGTCCAAGTGCAGCCGTTGTTGTCTCGGGCCCTGTGCATATGTGGATTGGGATTTCCCCTTCTTTACTTTGATTTCAGTTAAATAAAAATCTCACATTTGCTTTCTTAATCTCACGCAATGGGCCCTAAAAACGAACTGGTAGCTTTTTCTGCTGTTCGCTGTTTAGAGGTCTGTATGGGTCCAAGTGCAGTCGTAGTTATCTTGGGCCGTGTGCATATGTGGATTGGGATTGCACCCTAAAAAATGTTTCAAATGAAACAACAACAACATGTTTTCTTTTCAATTTAAACTCTATTCGAAGGTTAAGCCTTCCAACCAACCAGAACTACGTAAACCTTGAATTTCCCATTGCACCGGGGAATACGTAGGAGCAGGGTCAAGTCCTGTCAGGCTAACCTCCCTCAAATATTTATTTTCATGCCAATAAAAGGGATCAAACAAATTTCAAATAATCACACACTCGGTCTAAGGGTACCGTTTTTTCGGAACGGGCGAGTGGGGTGCCTAACACCTTCCCCATTCGTAACCAACTCCCGAACTTAGAATCTTATCTTCAAGTTAGGGTTTTTCCAAACTATTTTCCTTAGATAAAAATTTGGTGTCGACTCCACATAAACAATAAATCCAGTTTTTAGATTTTAGCGAGTTCGTCATCTCGTCAGAATTACGGTTGCGAATTTGATGCCGGCTTCTTGCTGTCGCGAATTACCCCGAGTGGGTCACTAATATAGTACCGGTCCCTAAGAAAGATGGCAAGGTCCGGATGTGCGTAGACTACAGAGATCTCAATCGAGCAGCCCGAAGGATGATTTCCTGCTCCCTCACATCGATGTGCTAGTCGATAACACTGCACAGTTCTCGTACTTTTCATTACAGCCTGGGAAACCTTTTGCTACAAAGTCATGCCCTTTGGACTAAAAAATGCTGGGGAAACTTACCAAAGGGCCATGGTCACACTACTCCATGACATGATTCATAAAGAGATAGAAGTTTACGTGGACGACAGGATTGCTAAATCCCAGACGGAGGAGGACCACATCACGGATCTTCAGAAGTTATTCGAAAGGCTCCAGAAATTCAAGCTGCGGTTGAACCCGGCCAAGTGTACTTTCGGGGTCAAGTCAGGGAAACTGTTGGGCTTCATCGTCAGTTAGAGGGGTATCGAGGTTGATCCTGACAAAGCTTGAGCGATCATAGACATGCCAGCTCCAAAGACTGAAAAGGAGATTTGAGGCTTCTGAGGAAGACTCAACTACATCTCCCGGTTTATCTCCCAGTTGACAACCACATGCGAGCCAATCTTTAAACTTTTGCGCAAGAATCAACCTATGAGTTGGGATGAGGATTGCCAAGAAGCTTTCGAGAAGATCAAGTCATACCTACAGAACCCGTCGGTCCTGGTACCGCTAGTCCCTGGGAGGCCGTTGATACTATACTTGACAGTGACGGACCAATCAATGGGTTGTGTGCTCAGTCAACACGACGAAACTGGAAGAAAAGAGCAGGCAATATATTATCTGAGCAAAAAGTTTACAAGTTGCGAGGCCAGATAGTGTCTATTAGAGCGAACCTGCTGCGCTTTGGCATGGGCGGCACACCGCCTAAGACAGTACATGTTGAGTCACACCACATGGCTAATATCCAGGATAGATCCGATCAAGTACATATTCGAGAAGCCTGCATTGTCGGGGCAGATTGCAAAATGGCAAATGATGCTTTCAGAGTATGATATCCTGTATGTGACCCAGAAGTCTGTCAAAGGCAGTGCACTTGCAGAATATTTGGCCCAACAGCCCATAGAAGATTATCAAGCTATGCAACAAGAATTTCCTGACGAGGACTTAATGGCAATCTTTAATGAAAAAGAGAGGGTCGAGGGAGAAAAATGGACGATGATGTTCGATGGCGCATCCAACATGATGGGCCATGGTATAGGAGCTATAGTGATTTCCCCAGAAAAATAGTATATACCTATCACCGCCCGACTGGCTTTCGATTGTACCAATAACATGGCAGAGTATGAAGCCTGTATCTTGGGGATCCAAGCCGTAATCGAAGCCAATGTGAAGCGCCTAGAAGTCTTCGGTGACTCAGCTTTGGTCATCCATCAGGTCAAAGGAGAGTGGGAGACCAGAGATGTAAAAAGTAGGGCCCTATCATGCCTGGCTCCAAGAACTGCTAGAGCATTTTGAGGAGGTCACCTTCTCGCATATACCTCGAGAAGACAATCAGTTGGCTGATGCTCTAGCCACCTTGTCGTCCATGTTTGAGATCGATCAAGAAGAAGATATGCCTCTCATCCGCATCCAACATCACTCTAGACCGGCATTTTGTCAAGTAGTGGAGGTGGAACCAGACGGAAAGCCCTGGTACCATGACATCCGGCAATTCCTGAAGAGCAAAGGATACCCCGCCGACACGTCCAAAAATGACAAAATAACCCTACGGAGACTAGCTGCAGGTTTCTTCCTCAATGGGGAAATCCTGTACAAAAGGAATCATGACATGGTTCTGCTCAGGTGTGTAGACGCAGTAGAAGCCAACAAGATTTTGAAAGAAGTTCATGAAGGGTCCTTCGGGGCTCACGCCAACGGACATGCGATGGCGAGGAAGATTCTTAGAGCCGGATACTATTGGCTGACACTGGAGGCAGACTGCTACAAACATGTCAAGACCTACCACAAGTGCCAAGTGTATGCGGACAATGTCCACATGCTAGCAACATCGTTGAATGTGCTATCGTCACCTTGGTCGTTCGCTATGTGGGGGATGGACGTCATCGACCCGATCGAGCCCAAAGTGTCTAACAGACACCAATTCATATTGATGACCATTGACTAATTTACAAAATGGGTCTAGGCCGCCTCATATGCCAGTGTAACCCGCAATGTGGTGGTCAAGTTCGTTAAAAGAGAATTGGTTTGCCGATACGGGCTACGCAACAAGCTTATAATTGACAATGGCTCTAATTTGAACTATAAGATGATGGCAGAGCTGTGCGACCAATTCAAGATCCAGCATCACAATTCATCCCCCTATCGACCGAAGATGAATGGAGCGGTCAAAGCGGGCAACAAAAATATCAAGAAGATCATTCAGAAGATGGTTCTCTCATACAGGGAATGGCACGAAATGCTCCCTTATGCATTACATGCATATCGGACCTCCGTCCGCACATCTACTGGGGCAACGCCATTCTCACTGGTGTATGGGATGGAAGCCGTACTCCCAATGGATGTCAAATTAGAAGAGGTCGAATGGGTCCAAGCCCAGATGGATCAGTTGAACTTTATCGAAGAGAAAAGGTTGGCGGCAATATGCCATGGCTAATTATACCAAAGGAGAATGAAGAAAGCATTCGATAAAAAGGTGCATCCTCGGGAGTTCCAGGAGGGAGATTTGGTGATCAAAAGGCTATTGCCTATGCAGAAAGCGCTACACGGGAAACAGTCTCCAAATTACCAGGGACCTTATGTAGTTAAGAAGGCTTCCTCCGGAGGCGCCTTAATCCTGACTAACATGGATGGGAAGGACTTGCCTAACCCCATCAACTCGGATGTCGTTAAAAAGTATTATGCTTAAAAGAAAAGCCCACTAGGTCGAAAACCCACAAGAGCGGCCTAGGCAAAAGTTAGGGCAATTCAAGCAGAAAAAGCCCGCTAGGTGGAAAACCCGCAAGGGCGGCCTAGGCAAAAGTTAGGGCAATTCAAGCATGAACAGGCCCGCTAGGTCGAAAACCCGCAAGGGCGGCCTAGGCAAAAATTAGGGCAATCCAAGCAGAAAAAGCTCGCTAGGTCGAAAACCTGCAAGGGTGGCTTAGGAAAATCAGGGAAAAACGGCACCGACAAGGTGAGTAAGGGAAGAGTTGTTCCCTCTAGTTAAGAATATTGAAAAGGAGTGATAGGCAGCCTCCGTCCATACTGGGGAAAATCTGTGGTCAGATGATGATCTGGGCTTCATACTAGGGAAAAATCAGCAAGTATCTGGGGTTCCGAAAAGTGATAAGCAGAATCAAGCTCGATTACGGTTGAAGTGAAGGTTCGAGACCGGTGTGGGGCAAACCGATCAAGGCAAGGCAAATCAATTAAACTGGGGCAAATTTTTTTTTTCAGAAGCAGGGTCAACGAGACAGCAGATGTCGCTAAAGTACAATACTAGCACTGACCGTCTCAAAGGCACCCAACCAACCCAAATGCAACCACCAAATGGCCACCCGCTAATATCCCTGCATTTTTTCTCTCTTACACCTCAAAGCAACTGTATTTTATTTTGTCAAGATGTATATGCAGAATGCAATATATCATTGAATTTTGAATGACAATTACTATTACTAATGCTCTTCTGAAGGTCGGGGTTAGTTCAAAATTTTCTCGATTACAAATTCTCACTAGATTAAAACATCTTACCCCTCAAAAGAGTAACATACGCAGTAGACGCTTCAGTGAAGCAAGAGGGCAAACAAACATGTCAGAGGATCTAGCTCGTGTCAAAAAATCATGATCAGTGCTAAAGAAAGCCAGGAAGTCGAAATCGGCAAACAAAAACAGATAATTTTCATTCTCAAGCCCACCAGTAGGCTACTCTAGCATTCCATCTGCATGTTTAATTTTCTGCACCCTCGGCCTATGTTGTCAGGCCTCTGCATGTTTAATTTTCTGCACCCTCGGCCTATGATGTCAGGCCTCTGCATGTTTAATTTTCTGCACCCTCGGCCTATGTTGTCAGGCCTCTGCATGTTTAATTTCTGCACCCTCGGCCTATGATGTTAGGCCTCTGCATGTTTACTTTTCCGCACCCTCGACCTATGTTGTCAGGCCTCTTCATGTTTAGTTTTCTGCACCCTCGGCCTATGATGTCAGGCCTCTGCATGTTTACTTTTCCGCACCCTCGGCCTATGTTGTCAGGCCTCTGCATGTTTAGTTTTTTGCACCCTCGGCCTATGTTGTCAGGCCTCTGGATGTTTAATTTCTACACCCTCGGCTTATGTTGTCAGGCCTCTACATGTTTAGTTTTCTGCACCCTCGGCCTATGTTGTCAGGCCTCTGCATGTTTAAATATCTGCACCCTTGGCGTATGTTGTCAGGCCATTGCATGTTTAATTTTCTACACCCTCGGTCTATGATGTCAGGCCCCTGCATGTTTAATTTTCTGCACCCTCGGCCTATGTTGTCAGGCCTCTGCATGTTTAAATTTCTGCACCCTCGGCCTATGATTTCAGGCCTTTGCATGTTTAATCTTCTGCACCCTCGGCCTATGATGTCAGGCCTCACTCAAATTCACTTTCCTGCATCGCTGGCCTCCTCGTCAGGCCACTCGGTTCTCCTTACTTCGCCTTGCTTGGCCGAACAAGGTCTGCCAAGGCACCCCATCCTTTGCCCACACCCGTCCTCACGAATCCATCTCACTCCGCGTCACCTGCACGTCAACAGCGTCCACAGCCTAGTTAGGCCACGCAACCAAGCTTGGGGCTTCTCGGGCCGCCTAGGACATAATGTCTTCACGTCTTTACTCATTCCCTATCCTCATAATCCAGAGAGTCATCTCTCATATCATCAGGCAGGAAATAAGTAAAGAGGGGCAAACTGTAAACACCCAATTACGTTCGAGGCTCTCGGTCGCTAAACTTATTAATTAACCCTAATCTAAAATAATAATTTAAAAGTATAAAAACAAAATAAAAATTAAAAAATATGAAAACAAAATAAAAAAAAATCTGAGAAGGAATTAAAAATAATTTTTTTTTGGAAAATAATTAAAAAAAAAGAAAGAGGAAAAATTTGGAAAAGAATGAAAAATAAGAAATCTTAAAAGTAATAAAAAAATAATAAAAAAATAATAAATAATAAATAATAATTAAAAAGGTGAAAATATGGAAAATAATTTAAAACAAAAATCTGAAAAATAATTAAAAAAAATTTGAAAATCTGGAAAATAATTTAAAACAAAAATCTGAAAAATAATTAAAAAAAATTGAACATCTGCAAAATAATAAAAAACGAATATCTAAAAAAATAAATAAATAATTAAAAATCTGGAAAAATCAAAGAATTGAAAATCTGGAAAATAAATAATTTAAAATATGGAAAAATTAGAGAATTGGAAATCGGGAAAATAATTAAAAAACAAAAATCAAGAAAATTCGGAAAAAGAATTAAGAATCTGGAAAAATTAAAATCTGAAAGAAGAATTGAAAAAAAAGTAAAAATAAAAAGTAAAAATAAAAAATATATAAAATAAAAATTATAATAATAATGACAATATGTACACGAAAAGAATAAAAAAGGACAGATAATAACATAACATTAAGGGCATATCAATAAAGAATAAAAGCAATTCAAATAAAGGTCATAAAGGGGACGTAAGAAAGAGCAAAATCAAAATAGGAGGAGTCTATAAAAGGACCTAAGCAATACCCACAGAGGGTTAGGGATTTTCTTTTGGGGGACTCTTGGGATTCATCTCTCTGCTTTAGGCTCTCGAAGATACAGAAAGGGAGGATTCAAAATTTCCTCTAGCATAGGAGGAGTCTTCTCTGGAAATTTCCTTGAGCTTCTTCCACCCATCATCGCGTTCAACATTCAACATTCGGTGCATCCCTCCCTCCGTCTCGACCTCCTCGTATCCGGCTGCTCAGCCCTCGATACAAACCTGCGCACATCTGACCATCGCTACAACCACAGCTCAGCGCGTCGGAAACGACCAACTCGACACGCGATAAGCTTACTCGCAAAGGTTAGTATTCTTCCTCCTCTAGTTCTTCTGATCTGTTGGATGGAACCACCATGTCCTTGGAATACTTACTGAAATACGCGAATAAATAGATTCGAGTCGTTGACTGCCGGCATTGATTTTCTTATCACCTTCATTGTTAATAATAAACGAGTACAAGAAAAACCGAGTTCGATAATAATGGGAGAGTTAAAATGTGTGTTGAAACTGCTCATACATTCGTTGAAAATCTATAGTAAAACCTGAAAGGGAAACTATAATAAATTACAAAGTAATGAACTCCAGACCATAGGATTTTAGAATTTCAACAGCGGGAGCGCTCAGTACCGTATCAACACCTCTGTTGCTATATAAATCACCTAAGTAGCATCTATGTGAATCAAAGGGAGAAAGAGCCCTGGGCTGTGGCGTTTGGTCTAGCAGATCACTGCAACATCGTGCCAATGAAAGTGTACAGGAGCCTGGAGCTAAACTGGCATATGGAGTCACGGCAGGCGCATTGATCCTGGAAGCTCAAAACAAGACCAGGGGATGCCTAGGATGGCAAACCCAGCCTCGCCGCTTTGAAGCACGTTGGATTCTTCAAGACGAAACGACCTTGTATCCAAGGGATTGGTCGTCAATGCACACCGGACATGGTCGGAGCAACACGATTCGAGGTTGCACCGACTTCGGACGTGGAGGACCCCGTAGGTATCTGGGCATGTAGTGTGGGGGTCATGGATGATCGGAGGGGGCGATACCTCCCACGGATGAGGCTTCAGCACCGCGCATGCCTTGTTTGTAGAGGAAGTTGTCTCGGCCACGACGAACAGCGTTGACAAGCGGAAAAAAAGGGGTCCAAGACAACCAGGGGGTGCCAAGGAACAAGAACCCCTGGTTGCAATTTTCATAAGTTTCCAAACTTTTTGAAAATTGCTAATAGGCCCCTAAAACTATCCATATATGCATTTTAGCCCATCAACTTTCCATATTTGCACTTTAGCCCCTCCAATATCCATATTTTCATTTTAGCCCCTCAACTTTCCATATTTGCATTTTAGCCCCTCCACTTTCCATATTTGCACTTTAGCCCCTCAACTTTCCATATTTGCATTTTGACCCCTTAACTCTTTTTTTTTAAGTTCTTTTTTGGTCAATCTTTTTATTTATTTATATAAAATCAAGTGTAATTTTCCATAATATTTCGAGTCAACTATTTCTTTTCAACCAATTCGTTTTGTCTAAAAGTATTCGATCAAGCCCACACGCTTTCGATATTTACAAATCAAGAAAACGATTAAATAAAAATCCTTTTGCTTTCCTTATCTCACGCAATGGGCCCTAAAAACGAACTGGTAGCTTTTCCTGTTGTTCGTTGTTTAGAGGTCTGTATGGGTCCAAGTGCAGTCGTTGTTTCCTTGGGCCCTGTGCATATGTGGATTAGGATTGCTCCTCCTTTTCAAACGAATAAAGATCTCGTTTTTGCTTTCAATAATCTCACGCAATGGGCACTAAAGACGAACTGGTAGCTTTTTCTGCTGTTCGTTGTTTAGAGGTCTGTATGGGTCCAAGTGCAGCCGTTGTTGTCTCGGGCCCTGTGCATATGTGGATTGAGATTGCCCCTTCTTTACTTTGTTTTCAATGAAATAAAAATCTCACATTTGCTTTCTTAATCTCACGCAATGGGCCCTAAAAACGAACTGCTAGCTTTTTCTGCTGTTCGCTGTTTAGAAGTCTGTATGGGTCCAAGTGTAGCCGTAGTTGTCTTGGGCCCTGTGCATATGTGGATTGGGATTGCACCCTCAAAAATGTTTCAAAAAAAACAACAACAAGATGTTTTCTTTTCAATTTAAACTCCATTCGAAGGTCAAGCCTTCCAACCAACCAGAACTACGTAAACCTTGAATTTCCCATTGCACCGGGGAATACGTAGGAGCAGGGTCAAGTCCTGTCAGGCTAACCTCCCTCAAATATTTATTTTCATGCCAATAAAAGGGATCAAACAAATTTCAAATAATCACACACTCGGTCTAAGGGTACCCTTTTTCGGAACGGGCGAGTGGGGTGCCTAACACCTTCCCCATTCGTAACCGACTCCCAAACTTAGAATCTTATCTTCAAGTTAGTGTTTTTCCAAACTTTTTCCCTTAAATAAAAATTTGGTGGCGACTCCACATAAACAATAAATCCAATTTTTAGATTTTAGCGAGTTCGTCGTCTAGCGGAATTTCGGTTGCAACAGCAGGTAGTAGGTCGTAGGCAATATGTTGCAGGTTCCAGATAGATGTTGTAGGTTTCAGGTAGCAGGTACGAGATAGCAAGTTGCAGGTAGGAGGTAGCAGGTCACAGGTAGCAGGTGGCATGTACCGGGTTACAAGTTGCAAGTATTAGGTAGCATGTAGCAAGGTGCAGGTTGCAGGTTGCAGGTAGCAGGTCGTAGGCAATACATTGCAGGTTCCAGATAGATGATTGCAGGTTGCAAGTAGCAGGTAGTAGGTTGCAGGTAGCAAGTAGCAAGTCACAGGTAGCAGGTGGCTTGTAGTAGGTTACAGGTGGCAAGTAGCACGTGGTAGGTTGTAGGTAGCAGGTAGCAGGTCGTAGGCAATAAGTTGCAGGTTCCAGATAGATGATTGCAGGTTCCACGTAGGAGGTAGCAGGTAACAGGTTGTAGGTAGTAGGTAGCAGGGCACAGGTAGTAGGTGGCATCTAGAATGTTAAAGGTTCCAAGTATCAGGTAGCTAGTAGCAGGTAGTAGGTTATAAATAGAAGGTTGCAGGTAGCAGGTAGCAGGTAGCAGATTCCAGGTAGCAAGTATTAGGTAGCAATAGCAGGGTGCAGGTTGCAGGTAGCAGGTGGCATGTAGCAGGTTACAGGTTGCAAGTAGCACGTAGTATGTTGTAGGTAGCAGGTAGCAGGTTGCAGGTCATAGCAAATATGTGGCAGGTTCTAGGTAGCAAGTAGCAGGTAGCAGGTTGTAGGTAGCAGGTAGCAGGGCAGGTTAAAGGGTGCAAGTATCTGGTACCAAGTAGCAGGTAGTAGGTTATAGATAGCAGGTTGCAAGTAGCAAGTTGCACGCTGCAGGTAGTATGTAGTAGGTAGAAGGTACCAGGTTACAGGTAAGAGGTAGCAGGTTAGACGTTACAGCTATTTGGTTCGAGGTTCCGAGTTTAAGTGTCTCGTTTTAGGTAGCAACTGGTAGGTAGCAAGTTACAGGTAGCAGGTAGCAGGTCGTAGGTAATACGTTGCAGGTTGCAGATAGTTGATTGCAGGTTGCAGGTAGCACGTATAGGTATCGGGTTGCAGGTAGAAGGTACAAGCTAGCAGGTCACAGGTAGCAGGTGGAATGTAGCAGGTTACAAGTTGCAAGTATCAGGTAGCAAGTAGGAGGTTGCAGGTTGCAGATAGCAGGTTGCAGGTAGCAGGTAACAGGTTGGAGGTAGCAAGTAGAAGATTGCAGGTAGGAGGTAGCAGGTAACAGGTTCCTGGTAGCAAGTAGCAGGTCACAGGTAGCAGGTGTCATGTAGCAGGTTACAGGTTGCAAGTAGCACGTAGTAGGTTGTAGGTAGCAGGTAGCTGGTTGCAGGTTGCAGGTTGCAGGTTGCAGGTAGCAGGTCGTAGGCAATACGTTGCAGTTTCCAGATAGATGATTGTAGGTTCCACGTAGCAAGTATCAGGTTGTAGGTAGCAGGTAGCATGTCACAGGTAGCAGGTGCCAAGTAGCTGGTTAGAGGTTGCAAGTATCAGGTAGCAAGTAGCAGGTTGCAGGTAGCAGGTAGCAGGTAACAGTTTGCAGGTAGCACGGGTCAGAGTGCAGATAGGAGGTATCAGGTTGTAGGTAGCAGGTACCAAATACCAGGTTGAAAGTAGCAGGTAGTAGGTCACAGGTAGCAGGTGGCATGTAGCAGGTTACAGGTTGCAAGTATTAAGTAGTAGGTAGTAGATTGTAGGTAGCAGGTAGCAGGGTGTAGGTTGCAGGTAGCAGGTCGTAGGCAATACGTTGTAGGTTCCAGATAGATGATTGCAGGTTGAAGGTAGCAGGTAGCAGGTAACAAGTTGCAGGTAGCAGGTATCAGGTTGTAGGTTGCAGGTAGCAGATACCAGGTTGTAGGTAGCAGGTAGCAGGTCACCGGTAGCAGGTCACCGGTAGCAGGTGGCATTTAGCAGGTTACAGGTTGCAAGTAAAAGGTAGCAAGTAGCAGGTAGTAGGTTGTAGGTAGCAGGTAGGAGGGTGCAGGTTGCAGGTAGCAGGTCGTAGGCAATACGTTACACGTTCCAGATAGATGATTGCAGGTTGCAAGTAGCAGGTAGCAGGTTGCAGGTAGCAAGTAGCAGGTCACAGGTAGCAGGTGGATTGTAGCAGGTTACAGGTTGCAAGTAGCACGTAGTAGGTTGTAGGTAGCAGGTAGCAGGTTGCAGGTTGCAGGTAGCAGGTAGCAGGTCGTAGGCAATACGTTGCAGGTTCCAGATAGATGATTGCAGGTTCCATGTAGCAGGTAGCAGGTTGTAGGTAGTAGGTAGCAGGGCACAGGTAGTAGGTGGCATGTAGTAGGTTAAAGGATCCAATTATCAGGTAGCTAGTAGCAGGTACTAGGTTATAGATAGCAGGTTGCAGGTAGTAGGTAGTAGGTAGCAAGTATCAAGTTTCAGGTAGCAGGTAGCAGATAGGAAGTTTCAGGTAGGAGGTAGCAGGTCGCAGGTAGCAGGTGGCATGTAGTAGGTTACAAGTTGCAAGTATTAGGTAGCAAGTAGCAGGGTGCAGGTTGTAGGTAGCAGGTAGCAGGTCGAAGGTAATACGTTGCAGGTTCCCGATAGATGATTGCAGCTTGCAGGTAGCAGGTAGTAGGTCACAGGTAGCTGGTGCCATGTAGCAGGTTACAGGTTGCAAGTAGCAAGTAGTAGGTTGTAGGTAGCAGGTACCAGGTTGCAGGTCATAGGCAATACGTTGTAGGTTCCAGATAGATGATTGCAGGCTCCAGGTAGCAAGTAGCAGGTACCAGGTTGTAGGTAGTAGGTAACAGGGCACAAGTAGTAGGTGGCATGTAGCAGGTTAAAGGGTGCAAGTATCAGGAACTAACTAGCAGGTAGTAGGTTTTAGATTGCAGGTTGCAAGTAGCAGGTTGCACGTTGCAGGTGGCATGTAGTAGGTAGAAGGTACCAGGTTACAGGTAAGAGGTAGCATGTTAGACGTTACAAGTATTTGGTTCCAGGTTCCGAGTTTAAGGTGTCTCGTTGCAGGTAGGAAGTGGTAGGTAGCAAGTTGCAGGTAGCAGGTAGCATGTAGCAGGTCGTAGGTAATACGTTGCAGGTAGCAGATAGTTGATTGTAGGTTGCAGGTAGCACGTAGTAGGTATCGGGTTGCATGTAGAAGGTACCAAGTAGCAGGTCACAGGTAGCAGGTGGCATCTAGCAGGTTACAGGTTGCAAGTATCAGGTAGCAAGTAGGAGGTAGTAGGTTATAGGTAGCGGGTTGTAGGCAATACGTTGCAGGTTCCAGATAGATAATGGCAAGTCGCAAGTAGCAGGTAGCACGTTGCAAGTAGCAGGTATCAGGTTGTAGGTAGCAGGTAGCATGTCACACGTAGCAGATGCGAAGTAGCAAGTTAGAGGTTGCAAGTATCAAGTAGCAAGTAGCAGGTAGCAAGTAGCAGGTAGCAGGTTGGAGGTAGCAGGTAGCAGGTAACAAGTTGGAGGTATCAGGTAGCAGATTGCAGGTAGCAGGTAGCAGGTAGTTGCAGGTAGCATGTAGCAGGTCACAGGTAGCAGGTGTCATGTAGTAGGTTACAGGATGCAAGTAGCACGTAGTAGGTTGTAGGTAGCAGGTTGCAGGTTGCAGGTTGCAGGTAGGAGGTAGCAGGTAGCAGGTTGCAGGTAGCAAGTAGCAGGTGCCATGTAGCAGGTTACAGGTTGCAAGTAGAACGTAGTAGGTTGTAGGTAGCAGGTAGCAGGTTGCACGTAGCAGGTAGTAGGTCGTAGGCAATACGTTGCAGGTTCTAGATAGATGATTGCAGGTTCCACGTAGCAGGTAGCAGCTAGCAGGGCACTGGTAGTTGGTGGCATGTAGCAGGTTAAAGGTTCCAAGTATAAGTTAGGTAGAAGCAGGTAGTAGGTTATAGATAGCAGGTTGCAGGTAGCAGGTAGCAAGTATCCGGTTTCAGGTAGCAGGTAGCAGATAACACGTTGCAGGTAGGAGGTAGCAGGTAACAGGTTGCAGGTGGCATGTAGCAGGTTGCAGGTTGCAAGTATTAGGTAGCAAGTAGCAGGGTGCAGGTTGCAGGTGGCAGGTAGCAGGTCGAAGGTAATACGTTGCAGGTTCCAGATAGATGATTGCAGCTTGCAGGTAGCAGGTAGCAGGTCACAGGTAGCTGGTGCCATTTAGCAGGTTACACGTTGCAAGTAGCACATAGTATGTTGTAGGTAGCACGTTGCAGGTTGCAGGTTGCAGGTCATAGGCAATATGTTGTAGGTTCCGGATAGATGATTGCAGGTTCCAGGTAGCAAGTAGCAGGTAGCAGGTTGTAGGTAGCAAGTAGCAGGGCACATGTAGTAGGTGGCATGTAGCAGGTTAAAGGGTGCAAGTATCAGGTACCAAGTAGCAGGTAGTAGGTTGTAGATTGCAGGTTGCAAGTAGTAGTTTGCACGTTACAGGTAGCATGTAGTAGGTAGAAGGTACCAGGTTACAGGTAAGAGGTAGCAGGTTAGACGTTACAAGTATTTGGTTCCAGGTTCCGAGTTTGAGGTGTCTCGTTGCAGGTAGCAAGTGGTAGGTAGCAAGTTCCAGGTAGCAGGTAGCAGGTAGCAGGTCGTAGGTAATACGTTGCAGGTTGCAGATAGTTGATTGCCGGTTATAGGTAGCATGTAGTAGGTATCAGGTTGCAGGTAGAAGGTACCAGGTAGTAGGTCATAGGTAGCAGGTGTCACGTAGCAGGTTACAGGTTGCATGTATCAGGTAGCAAGTAGGAGGTAGTAGGTGATAGGTAGCAGGTAGCGGGTTGTAGGCAATACGTTGCAGGTTCCAGATAGATGATTGCAGGTTGCAAGTAGCAGGTATCAGGTTGTAAGTAGCAGGTATCAGGTTGTAGGTAGCAGGTAGCATGTCACAGGTAGCAGATGCCAAGTAGCAGGTTAGAGATTGTAAATATCAGGTAGCAAGTAGCAGGTAGCAAGTTACAGGTAGCAGGTAACAGGTTGGAGGTAGCAGGTAGCTGCAAGTAGCAAGTAGCAGGTCACAGGTAGCAGGTGTCATGTAGCAGGTTACAGTTTGCAAGTAGCACGTAGTAGGTTGTAGGTAGCAGGTAGCAGGTAACAGGTTGGAGGTAGCAGGTAGCAGGTAGCAGATTGCAGGTAGCAGGTTGCAGATAGCAAGTAGCAGGTCACAGGTAGCAGGTAGCAAGTAGCAGGTCACAGGTAGCAGGTGGCATGTAGCAGGTTACAGGTTGCAAGTAGCACGATGTAGGTTGTAGGTAGCAGGTAGCAAGTTGCAGGTTGCAGGCTGCAGGTAGCAGGTTGCAGGTAACAGGTTGGAGGTAGCAGGTAGCAGATTGCAGGTAGGAGGTAGCAGGTAGTAGGTAGCAGGTTGCAGGTAGCAAGTAGCAGGTCACAGGTAGCAGGTGGCATGTAGTAGTTTACAGGTTGCAAGTAGCACGTAGTAGGTTGTAGGTAACAGGTAGCAGGTTGCAGGTTGCAGGTAGCAGGTAGCAGGTAGCAAGTAACAGGTTGGAGGTAGCAGGTAGCAGATTGTGGGTAGGAGGTAGCAGGTAGCAAGTAGCAGGTCATAGGTAGCAGGTGGCATGTAGCAGGTTACAGGTTGCAACACGTAGTAGGTTGTAGGTAGCAGGTAGCAGGTTGCAGGTTGCAGGTAGCAGGTCGTTGGTCGTAGGCAATACGTTGCAGGTTCCAGATAGATGATTGCAGGTTCCACGTAGCAGGTAGCAGGTAGCAGGTAGCAGGTTGTAGGTAGCAGGTAGCATGGTACAGGTAGTAGGTGGCATGTAGCAGGTTAAAGGTTCCAAGTATCAAGTAGCTAGTAGTAGGTAGTAGGTTATAGATAGTAGGTTGCAGGTAGCAGGTAACAGGTAGCAAGTATCAGGTTTCAGGTAGCAGGTAGCAGATACTAAGTTGCAGGTAGGAGGTAGGAGGTAGCAGGTCACAGGTAGCAGGTGACATGTAGCAGGTTACAAGTTGCAAGTATTAGGTAGCAAGTAACAGGGTGCAGGTTGCAGGTAGCAGGTATCAGGTCGAAGGTAATACGTTGCCGGTTCCAGATAGATGATTGTAGCTTACAGGTAGCAGGTAGCAGGTCATAGGTAGCTGGTGCCATGTAGCAGGTTACAGGTTGCAAGTAGCACGTAGTAGGTTGTAGGTAGCAGGTAGCAGGTTGCAGCTCATAGGCAATTCGTTGTAGGTTCCAGATAGATGATTGCAGGTTCCAGGTAGCAAGTAGCAGATAGCAGGTAGCAGGGCACAGGTAGTAGGTGGCATGTAGCAGGTTAAAGGGTGCAAGTATCAGGTACCAAGTAGCAGGTAGTAGGTTATAGATTGCAGGTTGCAAGTAGCAGGTTGCACATTGTAGGTAGCATGTAGCAGGTAGCAGGTAATAGGTTGGAGGTAGCAGGTAGCTGGTAGCAGATTGCAGGTAGCAGGTAGCAGATAGCAGGTTGCAGGTAGCAAGTAGCAGGTCACAGGTAGCAGGTGGCATGTAGCAGGTTACAGGTTGCAAGTAGCACATAGTAGGTTGTAGGTAGCAGGTAGCAGGTTGCAGGTTGTAGGTAGCAGGGAGCAGGTTGTAGGCAATACGTTGCAGGTTCCAGATAGATGGTTGCAGGTTCCACGTAGCAGGTTGCAGGTATCAGGTTGTAGGTAGTAGGTAGCATGTCACAGGTAGCAAGTGGCAAGTAGCAAGTTAGAGGTTGCAAGTATCAGGTAGCAAATAACAGGTAGCAGGTTGTAGGTTGCAAGTAGCAGGTAGCAGGTAACAGTTTGCAGGTAGCAGGCAGGTAGCAGATTGCAGGTAGGATGTATCAGGTTGTAGGCAGCAGGTAGCAGATACCAGGTTGCAGGTAGCAGGTAGCAGGTCACATGTAGTAGGTGGCATGTAGCAGGTTACAGGTTGCAAGTATTAGGTAGCAAGTAGCGGGTAGTAGATTGTAGGTAGCAGGTAGCAGGGTGCTAATGTGAAAAATAATTTGACGGAGGTTAGGCTGACAGGACTTGATCCTACTCCTACGTATTCCCCGGTGCAATGGGAAACTCAAGGCTTACGTAGTTCTAGTTCGTGAAGGATTTTTTAAAAGAATAGTTGAAGATTTTGTTTTGAGAAAGTTTTATCTTTGGGAAGGATTTTTGGTCCACTCATGCACAAGGCCCGAGGAAGCTAAGGCAGCACGGGGACCTATACGAGCTACTAAATGTTGAACAGCAGGTAAACCGCCAGTTCCCCATTTGGAGCCCATTGCGTGAGACCTAGAATCCCAAAATATTTGTAAAAAGGATTTTTTAAAGTTTTAAAGAGGACCTCAAGTCCACTCATGCACAAGGTCCGAGGCGACTAAGGCAGCACGGGGACCTATACGAACTACTAAATGTTGAACAACAGGTAAACCGCCAGCTCCCCATTTAGAGTCCATTGCGTGAGACTTAAAAATCCCAAAATATTAGTAAAAAGGATTTTTTAAATTTTTTGAAAAAGAAATAATTTGCAAATGACGTTGATCCTTTGAATAAAAGAAAGCTCAAAATTAATAGAAGAATCTTCATTTTTGACCTTTGGAGTAATTGGGGTTTTAATGTAATTATTTAACAATTATGGGATTTTTATGAATATTCTAGATTTTTTGTATTTTTGTGGATTTTCTATACTTTTATAAATGTTTATGAATTTCCTAAATTTTTATTAATTTCTTAATTTTTGGAATTTTTTTATTAATTTCTTAATTTATGGAATTTTTTATTAATTTCTTAATTTCTGGAATTTTATAAATTTCTTTCTTAATTTTATGGAATTTTCTTAATTTTTGAAATTTTTTATTTATTTCTTAATTTTATTTAATTTTCTTAATTTCTGGAATTTTTTATTAATTTTCTTAATTTTATTTAATTTTCTTAATTTTTGGAATTTTTTATTAATTTTCTTAATTTTATTTAATTTCAGGGATAGAATAGGGATTCTAGGATTTTCCTATGGGTATTTTGGTAAGTTCTGTGGTGGGGACAGGGAAGGAATTCTATGACTTCTCTAAGGGTATTTTGGTGAATCTTAAAGGCAGAGGCAGAATGGGTATTATGGGGGATCTTAAGAGCATTATGGTAATCTGCCATAACAGGGGTATGCTGGGTATTCTGTGGATTCTTAATCTGCCATAACAGGGATACACTGGGTATTCTGTGGATTCTTCAAGGGCATCGTGGTAAATTTTTCAAGGGCGCTGTCATAAACCCTTGCTGAAGGAGGAAAAAAAACGCCCCAGGGAATCGAACCCACCACATAGGGTATCTACACAGTATCCCAACCACTTAGCCACATTCCACTTTGGTGGTTTTTGTCGTGCAAATTTTATGTATGAGTTAGGAGGAACCTCTCTCTGTATCAGCCATGCATGGCTTATATGGCTCCCCTGTTTATTTAAATGCTTCCCTTCTTGCATGGTCTTATTTGTTGATCTCCCTCTCTGGTTTATGGGGCTCTTTCACACATCCGAGCCCGTAGAGCACTAGATTATGGAGTTCCTACAAGAACTGAATCAAATAATGTCTTTCATAGGATTCTATTGCTATAGCAGGATCGCCTAGGCTAACTACAATGACCACCCTTGATGCACTGTGGCATGATGGGAGGCAAATGAATTTCCGTATGGTTTGGCTAGCTACATGGGTCGAAGTCCAATACTACGTCACTATGATTAGCTTAGGGATTCCTTATGATCAAGGAGTGCTCTATTAACAATCGATCCCCTGTTTCGACCGTACCCATGAGTTCAACGCACACCAAATGACTCAATGGATGGGGATTATGTACATACATGCTTTAAGCATGGAGACTTGTTCGCCAGCATGATATACTAGACGTCGAAGGACCTGCTGGTCGTGACCTTTTCAAGTTGAGTATATGCTTTGACATTGTAAGGGAGATGTCATCTGATCTGATTCAGATAATATCCAAGGACATCCATACCTTCCTGCCATTTGACTCTTAAGGGGTACACCAAATTCACTTCGGTTAACATATTCTTTTGCTTGAGCTAGATGACCATCCAGCTGCTTGCTGTTTTTTTCTACACCTACGTTGGTCCTCCCAACATGGCAACCATGTTTAAAAAGAGGTGTAACTGACTTTGCACGAGACCAGTTCTCGACCCCTCCTGACCTTTATCATGCGACGCCGGAAAAGCCCAAGAGGGGAGGTTGCCAGAGTTTATTTCAGATCTGAGTAGGTTTATTTCAGATTTGTATGAACAAGTACGATGAACATATCCTCTACATCTTGCTACTTTGTTTGTGATGGTCAATGAGACCTGAATTTTTGGTACTTCTACGCCCTTCCCCTATGAACATCAGCTACCCAACCGATTCTTCTTTCACTCGATGGCTAACTCTCGTATGGATGTAACCCCATAGTACAAACATAGGAAGCAGGGGGTGAAGACTCGGGAACGACACATTCCAACCACTAGTGTTTCCTACTATAAGACCCATCCACCTAAACAGAGAGTCTCATTTCTTTACTGGGGAAGAACGTCCCTTCTTGTATTATATTGTGATTTTTTTTAGGAATTCTAGTTGTGTTTACTTTCGTGTTTACTCCACCTGCGAAGGAAAAGAGAAAGAAGGTGCCACACCAATCTCATCTCATTGTGGTGAACGCTTCTAGACTGATATCAGGAATCAATCAAGCAACATAATGGGGGCAATTGTGAGGATCAATCTTTACTACACATCAGTGCGTCTTCTTCCTACAATCGCTAGATCTTATTCTATGAATGCGATCCTATTCAATTCTTGATTCTAACATCAATACTATTATTTATCGCTATGTCTTCAAGATTTTCAACATAGCATGCAGAATTCATATCATCATTCATTGCAATTTCCAATTCTTGATACAAAACATGTGAATTACTCAATTCTTGATTCGTATAACATACTCTGAATTTTAGTTTTGACCTGATATGGCAGGAGTTAGCTATCCTGATTAGACCAAGCGTCGTTGCAACTGGTGTTGGAGATCACGATCCGTGACGTACCTCTGGAATTCTTCTTGTAAAACGTGGCTTCTAATAGGAACCCCTTCAAAACCTGTTTTCTTCCCCGCCCTCTCTTCTCTCTCTGGTTTCTATTCCTTCGTGAGATCCTCTCAAAAGCTAGTTAAAACTTCAACCCCTGAAAGCTCCCTCTCCGTTCTCTGGTTTCTATCCCTTCAAGCAATCCTCTCAAGAGCTCACTAAAACTTGAACCAAAAAAGGAAGGGACCCTGAAAACTGCCTCTGCCTCCTTTATATATATCCCTTAAATTCTTTTGTCGTTTTGTCGTTTTTGTTTTTTTCTTTTTTCTTAATTTTAATTTTAATAATTTGTTTATCCATTTTCATTTATTATTTTCCAGAATCAGTTGATATTTATTATTCTTAATTTTTTGATTAATTTCCAGAACTTTTTATTTCTTATTTTTTTACTTTTAATTATCCATTTTTCCATAATTTGTTTTATTTATTTATTTATTTATATACTTATATTTTTTTAATTTCTTTTAAAGTTTCTCAGACTTTTACTTCGTTTCTGATTTTTTTAATTTCTTAACTTTTCTGATTTATTTTTTATTTCTCTTCATTTTGCAAAAACTTCCCCTTTTTTTATATATATATTTTTTTCTTCTCCTTTTATATATTTTTGAATATTGTTATTATTTTTAATTTATTATATTTTTATTTTCTGGTACTTATTCTTTCGGAATTTTATTTATTTCATTTTTCATTTTTCTTTTTCCTTGATTTTTATTATTTATTTTTTGATTCAGTTAATTTTCATTATTTTTCATTTTTCAGAATTTCGTTTAATTGATTTTTTAGAATTCTAGTTTTTTTTTCTTTCTTTTTTAGACTTTTATTTCTCTACCTTTCCAGAATTTTTTTTTTTAGGATTTTCTAGAATTTCCTTTTATTTAATTTTAATTTTTAATTCTTTCATTTTCAGATTTTTAATTCTCCTTTTTCATTATTATTTATTATTTTCCTATTCTTATTCCTTTTGATTTATTTTCTAGATTTTCCATTTTTATTTTCTAAATTTTGTTTTCGATTTTCCATTTTCATTTTTATTTTGATTTTCGTTTTGGATTTTTGAAATCTTTTAACTTTCGTTATTTTCTTTTTTCTTTTTCAATATTTAGCTTTTCTGTTTATTATTCAATAATGGTTCATTTTGAATTTCTTGGAGTCCGCAGTTTAGGTTCATCCACTAGTCCACTTGAAATAGGCCTTGGACATAATTGGGTGTTTACATATTTTAGTACTTATTACTTATATATATATTATTCTTTATATTTTTTTATATTTATTTATTTATTTGTTTATTTATTTATTTATTTTTATTATTATTATTTTTATTTATTTTTTATTTATTTTTTATTTTATCCATATTATTTTTATTATTATTATATATTTATTATTATTTTTATTTTCATATTACTTTTGCTTCTTTTTCTATATTTTCTGCTTTTCCTTTTTCTTTCTCTCTTCTTTTTCTTTTATTTCTAGTTATATACCCTTGGTTTTATTATTTATCTTGCTTTCTCTTTTTCCCTTTTTATTCAACATTTATTTTATTCAAGTTACTCTATTTATTTCCTCCTGCTTTGGGTGCCTCTCTGTTGTCCGTCTATCTTTCTGTATCTACTTTCCATTTTTCTTGTTTGCTTTTCTCTTTTTCTCTTCTTATTATTTTCTCTTTACTCTTTTTTCCTTTTTCTCTATTTTTCATTTATTTAAATTATCCTTGATTTCTCGATTAATTTTAATGATTGGGGACCTCACACATAATTGAGTGTTTACATAGGGTTAAGAGTTTAGGGCACCAGGTACCAGGTTCTAGGATTCATGGTTCAGGTTATAAGGTTTAGGGTTCACGGTTTAGGATTTGATGTTCCAGGTTCTAGGTTTGAGATTCCAGGTTTCAGGGTTCAGGTTCCCGATTTTAGGGTTTAGTGTTCATGGTTCAAGGTTTAGGTTCAATGTTGAAGGCTCCATTCCAGGGATCACGGTTCAGAGTCAGGGTTCCAGCTTCTATGGTTAGGAGTTTAGGACACCAGGAACCACGGTTCTAGGGTTCATGGTTTAGGTTACTGGTTTCGAAGTTGAGGACTCCAAGTTGCAAGGTTCTAGGATTTAGGGTTTACCGTTTAGGTTTTAGTATTTAGGGTTCTTAATTTAGGGTTTAAGGTTCTTGGTTTTAGGTTTGAGGTTCCAGGTTCCAGGGTTCAGGTTCAGGGTTCTAGGGTTTAGTGTTCATGGTTCAAGGTTTAGGTTCAAAGTTAAAAGCTCCATGTTCTAGGGTTCAGGGTTAAGAGTCAGGACTCCAGCTTCTAGGGTTAAGAGTTTAGGGCACCATGTATTAGGGTTCTTGTGTTCATCGGTGGAGTTACCGGTTTCAAAGTTGAGGACTCCAAGTTGCAGGGTTCTAGGATTTAGGGTTTACCGTTTAGGTTTTAAGGTTTAGGGTGTAAGGTTCTAGGGTCTTGGATTGAGGTTCCAGGTTTCAGAGTTGAGGTTCCATGTTCTAGGGTTTAGTGTTCATGGTTCAAGGTTTAGGTTCAAAGTTCAAGGCTCTATGTTCTAGGGTTCAGCGTTCCGAGTAAGGGTTCTAGCTTCTATGATTAAGACTTTAGGGCACCAGGTATCGGGGTTCTGAGGTTCATGGTTTAGGTTACCAGCTTCGAAGTTGAGGATTCCAAGTTGCAAGGTTCTAGGATTTAGGGTTTACCGTTTAGGTTTTAAGGTTTAGGGATCACGTTTTAGGGTTTTAGGTTGGAGGTTTAGGTTCAAAGTTCACGGCTCCATGTTCCAGGGTTAACGGTCTAGAATCAGGGCTCCAGAATCTAGGGTTAAGAGTTTAGGGCACCAGGTACTAGGGTTCTAGGGTTCATGGGTCAGGTTACCTGTTTCGAAGTTGAGGACTCCAAGTTGCAAGATTCTAGGATTTAGGGTTCACCGTTTAGGTTCTAAGGCTTAGGGTTAAGGTTCCAGGTTCAGGGTTTGAGGTTCCAGGTTTCATGGTTGACGTTCCAAGTTTTATGGTTTAATGTTCATGGTTCAAGGTTTAGGTTTAAAGTGCACGCCTCCATGTTCCAAGCTTCCCGTTTCAGAGTCCGGGTTCCGGATTCTAGGGTTAAGAGTATACGGCACCAGGTACCAGGGTTCTAGGGTTCACGGTTCAGGTTACTCATTTCGAAGTTGAGGACTCCAAGTTACGGGGTTCTAGGATTTAGGTTTTACCGTTTAGGTTTTAAGGTTTAGGGTTCACGGTTTAGGGTTTAAGGTTCCAGGTTTCAGAGTTCAGGTTCCCTGTTCTAGGGTTTAGTGTTCTTAGTTCAAGGTTTAGGTTCAAAGTTAAAGGCAACATGTTCTAGGGTTCGGGGTTCAGAGTCAGGGTTCTAGATTCTAGGGTTAAGAGTTTAGGGCACTAGGTTCCAACGTTCTATGGTTTTTGGTTCTGGTTACCGGTTTCAAGGTTGACGACTCCAAGTTGCAAGGTTCTAGGATTTAGGGTTTACCGTTCTGGTTTTAGGGTTTAGGGTTCTCGGTTTAGAGTTAAGGTTCCAGGTTATAGGTTTGAGGTTCCTTGTTCTAGGTTCTAGGGTTTAGTATTCATGGTTGAAGGTTTAGGTTCAAAGTTCAAGCCTCCGTGTTCCAGCCTTTAGGGTTCAGAGTCAGGGTTCCCGATTTTAGTGTTAAGAGTTTAGGGCACCATGTACTAGGGTTCTAGGGTTCATGGTTTAGGTTATCAGTTTCGAAGTTGAGGACCACAAGTTGGAAGGTTCGACGATTTAGGGTTTACCGTTCAGGTTTTAGGGTTTAGGGTTTAAGGTTCCATGTTCTATGGTTGAGGTTCCAGGTTTCAGGTTCCAGGTTCTAGGGTTTGGTGTTCACGGTTCAAGGTTTAGGTTCAAAGTTCAAGGCTCCATGTTCCACGATTTAGGGTTCAGAGTTTGGGTTCCAGATTCTAGGGTTAAGAGTTTAGGGCACCAGGTACCAGGGTTGTACGATTCATGGTTCAGGTTACTAATTTCAAAGTTGAGCACTCCATGTTGCGAGGTTCTTGGATTTAGGGTTTACCATTTAGGTTTTAAGGTTTAGGATTCACAGTGTACGGTTTGAGGTTCAAGGTTCTAGGTTTGAGGTTCCTGGTTTCAGAGTTCAAGTCCCAGGTTCTAGGGTTTTCTGTTCATGGTTCAAGGTTTAGGTTCAAAGTTCAAGGCTCCATGTTCCAGTGTTCAGGGTTCAGAGTTTGGGTTTCAGATTCTAGGGTTAAGAGTTTAGGGCACCAGGTACCAGGGTTCTAGGATTCATGGTTCAGGTTACTATTTTCGAAGTTGAGGACTCCAAGTTGTGAGGTTCTTGGATTTAGGGATTACCATTTAGGTTTTAAGGTTTAGGATTCACGGTTTAGGGTGTGAGGTTCCAGGTTCTAGGTTTGAGGTTCCTGGTTTCAGGGTTCAGGTTCCCGGTTCTAGGGTTTAGGGTTCATGGTTCAAGGTTTTGGTTCAAAGTTCAAGGCTCCATGTTCAAGTGTTTACGGTTCAGAGTCAGGGTTCCAGCTTCAATGGTTAAGAGTTTAGGGCACCAGGTACTAGGGTTCTAGGGTTCGTGGTTTACGTTACCGGTTTAGGGTTTACCGGTTTTGGTTTTAGGGTTTAGGGTTCTCGGTTTAGGGTTTAAGGTTCCAGGTTCTAGGTTTGAGGTTCCAGGATTCAGTGTTCAGGTTCCCGGTTCTATAGTTTAGTTTTCATGGTTCAAGGTTTAGGTTTAAAGTTCAAGGCCCCATGTTCCAAGGTTCACGGTTCAGAGTCAGGGTTTCAGAATCTAGGGTTAAGAGTTTACCGCACCAGGTACCAGGGTTGTAGGGTTCACGGTTCGGGTTACTCGTTTCGAAGTTGAGGACTCCAAGTTATGAGGTTCTAGGATTTAGGGTTTACCGCTTAGGTTTTAAGGTTTAGGGTTCACAATTTAGGGTTTGAGGTTCCAGGTTTCAGGGTTCAGGTTCCCAGTGCTAGAGTTTAGTCTTCATGGTTCAAGGTTTAGGTTCAACGTTCAATCCCTCATGTTCTATGGTTCAGGGTTCAAAGTCAGGGTTCCAAATTCAAGGGTTAAGAGTTTAGGGCACTAGGTACCAGCGTTCTAGGGTTCTTGGTTCAGATTACCTGTTTCGAAGTTGAGGACTCCAAGTTGCATGGTTCTACGATTTAGGGTTTACCGTTAAGGTTTTATGGTTTAGGGTTCACGGTTTAGGGTTTCATGTTCTAGGTTCTAGGTTTGAGGTTCCAGCTTCTAGGGTTTAGGTTCCAGGTGCTAGGGTTTATTGTTTATGGTTCAAGGGTTAGGTTCAATGTTCAAGGCTCTATGTTCCAGGGATAAGGGTTTACAGTCAAGGTTTCAGATTCGAGGGTAAAGATTTTAGAGCACTAGGTACCAACGTTCTACGGTTCTTGGTTCAGATTACTGGTTTCGAAGTTGAGGACTCCAAGTTGCAAGATTCTTTGATTTAGGGTTTAAGGTTTCAGGTTCTAGGTTTGAGGTTCCAGGTTTCATGGTTCAGGTTCCCGGTCTTAGGGTTTAGTGTTTATTGCTCAAGGTTTAGTTTTAAAGTTCAAGGCAACATGTTCCAAGGTTCATGGTTCAAAGTCAGGGTTCCGGATTCTAGGGTTAAAAGTTTACGACACCACGTACCAGGATTCTAGGGTTCACGGTTCAGGTTACTCGTTCCAAAGTTGCGGACTCCAAGTTGCGAGGTTCTACGAGTTAGGGTTTACCGTTTAGGTTTTAGTGTTTAAGGTTCCAGGTTCTATGTTTGAGGTTCCTGGTTTCATGGTTCAGGTTCCCAGTTCTAGGGTTTAGTGTTCATGGTTCAAGGTTTAGGTTCAATGTTCAAGGCTCCATGTTTAACGGTTCAGGGTTCAGATTCAGGATTCCAGCTTCTACGGTTAAGAGTTTAGGGCACCAGGTACGACGATTCTACGGTTCATGGTTTAGGTTACCGGTTTCAAACTTGAGGACTCTAAGTTGCACGATTTTAGGATTTCGGTTTTACCGTTTAGGTTTTAGGGTTTAGGCTTCTCGATTTAGGGTTTAAGGTTCCTGGTTCTTGGTTTGAGGTTCAAGGTTTCACGGTTCAAGTTCCAGGTTCTAGGGTTTAGTGTTCATGGTTTAGGGTTTAGGGTTTACCGTCCAGGTTTTAGTGTTTAGGGTTCTCGGTTCTAGGTTCTAGGTTTCAGGTTCTAGGTTTCAGGGTTCAGGTCCCCGGTTCTAGGGTTTAGTGTTCATGGTTCAAGGTATAGGTTCAAAGTTCAAGGGTCCATATTCCAGGGTTCTGGGTTCAGAGTCAGGGTTCCAGCTTCTATGGTTAAGAGTTTAGGGCACATGGTACCACGATTCCACGGTTCATGGTTTAGGTTACCGGTTTGAAACTTGAGGACTCCAAGTTGCACGGTTTTAGGATTTCGATTTTACCGTTTAGATTTTAGGGTTTAGGGTTCTCAGTTTACGGTTTAAGGTTCCCGGTTCTAGGTTTGAGGTTGAAGGTTTCACGGTTCAAGTTCTAGGTTCTAGGGTTTAGTGTTCGTGGTTCAAGGTTTAGGATCAAAGTTAAAGGCTCCATGTTCTAGGGTTTATGGTTCAAACTTCTAGGGTTAAGAGTTTAGGGCACCAAGTACAAGGGTTCTAGGGTTCATCGCTCAGGTTACCAGTTTCGAAGTTGAGGACTCCAAGTTACAACGTTCTAGGATTTAGGGTTTATCGTTTAGGTTTTAGGTTTTAGGGTTCTCAGTTTAGGATTTAAGGTTCCAAGTTGTAGGTTTTAGGTAGCTGGTTTCAGGGTTCAGCTTCTAGGGTTTAGTGTTCATGGTCCAAGGTTTAGGTTCAAAGTTCAAGGCTCCATGTGCCAGGCTTCAGGGTTTAGAGTCAGGGTTCCAGATGCTAGGGTTAAAAGTTTAGGGCACCAGGTACCAGGGTTCTAGGATTCATGATTCAGGTTACTAGTTTCGAAGTTGAGGACTCCAAGTTGCGAGATTCAAGGATTTAGGGTTTACGGTTTAGGTTTTAAGGTTTTGGGTTCACGGTTTAGGGGGTTGAGGTTCCAGGTTCTAGGTTTGAGGTTCGTGGTTGCAGGGTTCAGGTTCTCAGTTCAAGGGTTTAGTGTTTATGGTTCAAGGCTTAGGTTCAAAGTTCAAGGCTCCATGTTCCAGGGTTAACGGTTCAGAGTCAGGGTTCCAGATTCTAGTGTTAAGAGTTTAGGGCACTAGGTACAAGCGTTCTAGGGTTATTGGTTCAAGTTACCAGTTTCGAAGTTGAAGACTCCAAGTTGCAAGGTTCTAGGACTTAGGGTTTACCGTTCATGTTTTAGAGTTTAGGGTTCTCGGTTTAGGGTTTAAGGTTCTAGGTTGTAGGTTTGAGGTTGCAGGTTTTAGGGTTCAGGTTCCAGGTTCTAGGGTTTAGTGTTCATGGTTCAAGGTATAGGTTCAAAGGTCAAGGCTCCATGATCCAGGGTTCAGGGCTCAGAGTCAGGGTTCCAGTTTTTAAGGTTAAGAGTTTAAGGCACCAGGTGCCAGGGTTCTAGGATTAATGGTTCAGGTTACTTGTTTCGAAGTTGAGGACTCCAAGTTGCAACGTTCTAGGATTTAGGGTTTACCGTTTAGGTTTTAGGGTTTAAGGTTTGAGGTTCCAGGTTCTAGGTTTGAGGTTCCTGGTTTTAGGGTTCAGGTTCCCGGTTCTAGGGTTTACTGTTCATGGTTCAAGGTTTAGGTGCGAAGTTCAAGGCTCCATGTTCTAGGGTTCAGGGTTCAAAGTCAAGGTTCCAGCTTCTAGGGTTAAGAGTTTAGGGAACCAGGTACCAGGGTTCTAGGGTTCATGGTTTAGGTTACCGGTTTCGAGGTTGAGGACTCCAAGTTGCAAGTTTGTGGGATTCAGTTTTTACCGTTTAGGTTTTAGGGTTTAGGGTTCTCGGTTTAGGTTTTGAAGGTTCCAGGTTCTATGTTTGAGGTTCCAAGTTTCAGGGTTCAAGTTCCAGGTTCTGGGGTTCAGTGTTCATGGTTCAAGGTTTAGGTTCAAAGTTAAAGGCTCCATGTTTAAGGGTTCGGGGTTCAGAGTCGGGGTTTAAGGGTTTAAGGGTTTAGGGCACAAGGTACTAGGGTTCTAGGATTCAAGGTTCAGGTTACTAGTTTCGAAGTTGACGACTCGAAGTTGCAAGGTTCTAGGATTTAAGGTTTACCGTTTAGGTTTTAAGGTTTAGGGTATGAGGTTCCAGTTTCTAGGTTTGAGGTTCCAGGATTCAGGGTTCAGGTTCCAGGTTCTAGGGTTTAGTTTTCATGGTTCAAGGTTTAGGTGTAAAGTTCAAGGCTCCATGTTCTAAGGTTCACGGTTCAGAGGCAGGGTTCCAGATTCTAAGGTTAAGAGTTTACGGCACCATGTACCAGGGTTCTAGGGTTTACGGTTCAAGTTACTCGTGTCGAAGTTGAGGACTCCAAGTTGCGAGGTTCTAAGATTTAGGGTTTACCGTTTAGGTTTAAAAGTTTAGGGTTATTGGTTTAGGGTTTGAGGTTCCAAGTTCTAGGTTTGAGGTTCCAGGTTTCCGGGTTCAGGTTCCTAGTTCAACGGTTTAGTGTTCATGGTTGAAGTTTTAGGTTCAAAGTTCAAGGCTCCATGTTCCAAGGTTCAGGGTTTAGAGTTAGGATTCTAGATTCTAGGGTTAAGAGTTTAGGGCACTAGGTACCAGCGTTCTAGGGTTCTTGGTTGAGGTTACCTGTTTCAAAGTTAAGGACTCCAAGTTGCAAGGTTATAGGATTTAAGGTTTACCGTTTAGGTTTTAGGGTTTAGGGCTTACGCTTTACGGTTTTAGGTTCTAGGGTCTAGGGTTTGGGTGCCAGGTTCTAGGGTTTATAGTTTATTGTTCAAGGTTTAGGTTCAAAGTTCAAAGTTCCATGTTCCAAGGTTAAGGGTTTAGAGTCAGGGTTCTAGATTTTAGGGTTAAGAGTTTAGGACACCAGGTACTAGGGTTCTAGGGTTCAAGGTTCAGGTTACTGGTTTTGACGTTTAGGACTCCAAGTTGCGAGGTTCTAAGATTTAGGGTTTACCGTTTAGGTTTAGAAGTTTAGGGTTATTTGTTTAGGGTTTGAGGTTCCAGGTTTCCGGGTTCAGGTTCCTGGTTCAACGGTTTAATGTTCATGGTTGAAGTTTTAGGTTCAAAGTTGAAGGCTCCATGTTCCAAGGTTCAGGGTTTAGAGTTAGGATTCTAGATTCTAGGGTTAAGAGTTTAGGGCACTAGGTACCAACGTTCTAGGGTTCTTGGTTGAGGTTACCTGTTTCAAAGTTAAGGACTCCAAGTTGCAAGGTTATAGGATTTAGGGTTTACCGTTTAGGTTTTAGGGTTTAGGGCTTACGCCTTACGGTTTTAGGTTCTAGGTTCTAGGGTTTGGGTTCCAAGTTCTAGGGTTTATAGTTTATTGTTCAAGGTTTAGGTTCAAAGTTCAAGGTTCCATGTTCCAAGGTTAAGGGTTTAGAGTCAGGGTTCTAGATTTTAGGGTTAAGAGTTTAGGACACCAGGTACTAGGGTTCTAGGGTTCAAGGTTCAGGTAGGTTTTGACGTTTAGGATTCCAAGTTGCAAGGGTCTAGGATTTAGGGGTTTAGAGTCAAGGTTCCAGCTTCTAAGATTAAGAGTTTAGGGCACCAGGTACCAGGGTTCTAAGGTTCACTGTTTACATTATTGGTTTCTATGTTGAGGACTCCAAGTTACAAGGTTTTAGGATTTAGGGTTTACCGTTTATGTTTTAGGGTTTATAGTTTAAGGTTCCATGTTCTAGGTTTTAGGGTTCATGTTCCAGATCGTAGGGTTTAGTGTTTGTAAACACCCAATTATGTTTGAGGCCCAGTTTAAGTCAATTAGTAGATTAGCCTAAGTTGAAAATCCCAAAAATTTCAAAACAAAGCATGATTCAATAGTGAAGACAGTAATAATAATATATTAATAATAATAAGAAAAAAAAATAAAATTAGAAAAAAATTAATACAAAAATCTAAAAAAATAAAATTTATTTTAAGAAACAGAAAATCAAAAGATTTTAAAAATCTACAACAAAAATGAGAAAAATAAAAAGTAGCAAAAATAGCTTTAAAGAACAAAAATAAAAAAAATCAGAAGAGGATTAAAGAAAATTAAAAATCTTGAAAGCTCTTTTTCTAATTATTTAAATTTGGGAAAATTAGAAAAATGGAAAATTCTGAAAATTGAAATAAATAAAACAAAATCGGAAAATAAGAAAAAGTGAGAAGAAAAACAAAAAACAAAAAATAATAAAATTAAAAATTAAAAAAGAAAAAGAAAATATGAATTTAAAATAAATAAAATCAGAACTAAAAAACAAAAATAAATAAAATCAGAAATAAAAAACTGAAAATTGAAAAATCTATAAAATTAATAAAAATCAGAAAAGAAATTAATTAAAGAAAAGTAAGAATTTCTGAAAACTAAAAATTAAAATTTGGAAATTAAAGGAATATCCGAAAAATTGATTAAACAAAATTCTAAAAAATTTAAAAATAATAAAAATCAACTAATTCTGGAAAATAAAATAAATGAAAACAGATAAATAGATTATTAAAATTAAAAAAAAAATAAAAAATAAAGTAAAAGGCAAAATTTAGAAGAAAAAAGCAAAAAAGGGGAGGGGTGGTTTTCTGGAAATATAAAAAGTAGAGCATTGAGAGGCTGAGGGGTTGGCTGATCTGATTACTAGAATTGGAGAGAAGAAGCTTTGCACTCGCGTCCTGAGAAATTCCTCAGCAACAAATAGACTCGGAGAATTGAAACCTCCGCCTAGAGAGGGGTGGAGCAGAAGAGAAGAAGGAAGAACTAGGAGAAGGAACCAAGGCTGATCAAGGAGGAAGAATCGTCGTTGAATCTTGCAAGCGTTCGTGAGGAGGTAAGTTCTTTTGATCATCATCAATCGTGTAAATCAAAGCTCCTAATTCCTATTCTTGAGTTATTTGAATCAGTAAGATTGTATATGTTCAACATGAATCCCCTGTTAATGCGAGCATGAAGGCTGCAATTGCCAAAGAACGAGCTATCTTGGCCCAAGCAATTAATTCTGAATGAATCTCCCCTGTTATGCCTTGAACTCCTCGAAATTATCCTCCATTAATCAAGCTGTGAATAATGAAAAGTCAACTTTAATCCGCGAGGTGTATCAAAAGCAAATGAACAAAGTGACCCTGGTAGGTGGAATTAATCAGAGTTCCTTAAGGAACTCGCTATAATACGATCAGGGGTTCCAGAGAATGAAAACCCCAAGAAGCAAGAACCAATTCCATCTTTGCCTTCCACTCTCATACGAATAAGCTCTTCAATCTGATCCTGCGTCATAGGGAGTGCTCCCTTCCATTTCGTCATTTCTGGGGCACCAAAGATCACTAGAAATGAGTCAACCGAACGCTAAAATCGTAGGTAGTAACACAAGCTTCAAAGCTAGAGGCAATAACCATGCTCTGCATACCCAGCAAAATCTCTATGTTATACACTTGCTTGGCCAAATCCTTGTCTCGTATCTTTGTCTTACCAAGAATTCCTCTGCCAAATATCAACAAAATCCTTCTCTATGAGGCTCCCTAGTAAAGGGTTATCAACCTTTTTCTTCACCTTGGAGGCAAGAAAAACCAAAACGAAGGAGCAATATGTCTCCATTTCGAGTGCTGGTTAAAGCCATCCCATGACCATTCATGACCTTCTCTGCTCTCAAACATGGGCACTCCCAGAATCGGGTAGCAAACCTTCCGAGCTAAATGTTCCTTCATAATCTATGAACTCCCTTGAAGAGCTTCATGTGACATGTTTAACGATGGGGAAAACTCTGCACAAGCTCTTAAATCTGTCTTAGATGACACTAAACCTCTGTTGCCTCCCTTAAAGAACAGCACGAGGCGAATCCTCCCTGAAACTAGGATTTGTCTCCTCAAGTAGAATGTATAAGGTGGCATTTGGGTTATCTCATTAATAGATTCCCTAGAAACACCTCTCGGCTGCTGCACGAGTGTTGATGATGAGGTCCACTAGTTGGCTAGACCCTGCTCAGTATTCACCTCCCTCGGCCAGTGGAGATTGGAGACAAAAGACCCTGTAACAATGACTCAATTCCTAAATGGAGGGTGCGACCATACCCTGTACATGCTGAGAACAGAGGCTGAGAATAGGTAGCAATCGAGATTGCATCCTTCGATCCAATATCTGTCTTAAAGGACCCAAATCCTGCTCACTATACATATAAGGTTCACGAGGAAACTCATTGATATCTTGTGCCCCTTGAAGGGATTTCCAGAGGACTTGCCCACAAAGAAGATTTCCTAAAGCTTCCCAATACAGTTCAGCATGAGTTTGGAAACCATGCAAACCCATGCAATTCCCATACTGCAGAAGTGGCTCAATCCCTAGCCACAGATTTAACCTCAAAGGTAAGGGGTATATGCAAAAAAGGGGTAGGGAGCTCAGATGGTTGGGCGCCATATGTACTTTCTCTAAGTCCTTGGATCGATTCCTGCAAGGAAAGCTCTAACGAGTGATAATTAAAAGGAGCAGACTTCTTGGATGTGGGTCTTCATAATGGTTGTGCAAAAATTAGAACATGGAGTGTATAGCTCAAGTGGGGGAAGCACTTCACCTAAACCTGCAGGAGAGGGGTTCGAAACCAGTTGGGGGCAGTCGTCCTTCCATTTTAACAACTTGAGCCTTGAAAAGTTAATTACCATCCTGCCCCTGAGGAATTCCACAAATTCCCAATAGGTCCCAACCTTAGAAATTACCATCCTGCCCCTAAGGAATTTCATAAATTCCCAATAGGTCCCTGCCATAGTAAATTACAGGACTGGCAGTCCTTGAAGAGTTTCATAAATACCAAACCTGCCCTAAGCTTTAGAAATTGCAATTTTACTATCCCAATAATTCATAAAAATTCTAAAAATCCTATAATAATTCATAAAAGTTCCAAAAAAAAAAAATAATTCATAAAAATTCTAAAAATCCTGGAAAACTCATAAAAGTTATATAATTCCTAAATAAATCATAAAATTCTGTAATTCCTAAATAAGCTAATAAGATTTTCAAATAAATTCGTAAAAATTTCATAATTGTTAAATAATTCATAAAAGTTCCAAATGTCTAATAACTACAAGATTACACCAAAATCTCATTTCAACTCTACTTACCTCAAAATGAAATTCTTCTATTAAATTCAAAAACCTATTTCTCGAGAATCAATAACATTTGCAAATTATTTCTTTTTTGAAAACTCAAAATCTTTTTCCAAATATTTTGGGATTTTTATGTCTCACGCGATGGACTCTAAATGGGGAGCTGGCGGTTTACCTGCTGTTCAACATTCAGTAGTTCGTATAGGTCCCCGTGCTGTCTTAGCCGCCTCGGGCCTTGTACATGAGTGGACTTGAGGTCCTCTTCAAAACATTAAAAACCTCTTTTTCCAAACATTTTGGGATTCTAGGTCTCATGTAATGGACTCTAAATGAGGAACTGGCGATTCACCTGCTGTTCAACATTTAGTAGTTCATATAGGTCCCCGTGCTGCCTTAGCCGCCTCGGGCCTTGTGCATGAGTGGACCAAAAATCCCTTCCAAAGATAAAACCTTCTCAAAACAAAATCTTTAAAATACTATTTTCTCAAGCACTTTTTTGAAGGTCAAGCCTTCACAAACCAGAACTACGTAAGCTTTGAGTTTCCCATTGCACCGGGGAATACGTAGGAGCAGGATCAAGTCCTGTTAGGCTAACCTCCCTCAATTAATTCATTTTCATACTAGCAAAGGGATCAAACTATTTCCCAAAATCACACACTCAGTTTAAGGGTACCGTTCTCCGGAACAGGCGAGTGGGGTGCCTAACACCTTCCCCACTTGTAACCGACTCCCGAATCTGAATCTCATCTTCAAATTAGGTTTTTTCCAAATATTTTCCCTTCAATAAAAATTTGGTGGCGACTCCACATCATCAATCCAATCTTTCTCAAAATTTTAGCGAGCTCGTCGTCTCGTCGGAATTACGGTTGCGACAGTGTTCATGGTTCAAGGTTTAGGTTCAAAGTTGAAGGCTCCATGTTCCAGGGTTTAGGGTTTAGAGTCAGGGTTCCAGCTTCTACGGTTAAGAGTTTAGGGCACCAGGTACCAGGGTTCTAACGTTCACTGTTTAGGTTACCGGTTTCGAAGTTGAGCACTCCAAGTTGCAAGGTTCTAGGATTCAAGGTTTACCGTTTAGGTTTTAGGGTTTAGGGTTCATAGTTTGGGGTTTCAGGTTCTAGGTTCTAGGTTTGAGGTTCCAGGTTCTAGGGTGTAGGTTCCAGGTTCTAGGGTTTATTGTTTATGTTTCAAGGTTTAGGTTCAAAGTTCAAGGTTCCATGTTCCAGGGTTAAGGGTTTAGAGTTAGGGTTCCAGATTCAAGGGGTTAAGAGTTTAGGGCACCAGGTACTAGGGTTCTAGGGTTCATGGTTCAGGTTACCGGTTTCGAAGTTGAGGACTCCAAGTTGCAAGGTTCTAGGATTTAGTGTTTAAGGTTGTAAACACCCAATTATGCCTGAGGCCCATTTTAAGTGGATAAACCTATGTTAAGAGCTTTGAGAAATAAGAAATAAAACAGAAACAAAAAATTAAAAGCTGAAAAATTAATATAAATAAAATCCAAAATATATAATAATGATTTTAAGAAAAAGAAAATTAGTTAAAAATCAAAAAAATAATAACGAAATAAAGTCATTTTAGAAACAAAAAATTAGAAGAGAAAATTAAACAAAAAAAAAACAAAAATTTTTTTTTAAAGAAAATTAAAAATTCTGAAAATAAAAATTAAAATTCTAGAAAACTAAAATAATTTTGAAAACAGATTCTGGAAATTGAAAAAAAGAAGAAAAAACTAAATTTGAAAAATAATAAATATTAAATCAAGAATAAAAAAAATAAAATAAATGAAATCAGAAAAATAAAAGTTTTGTAATCGAAATTTTTATTTGAAAAATTAATAAAAAATCTAAAACCTAGAAAATTAATAAAAACTTTAATATAAAATCTGAAAAGAAATAATCTAATTAGGAGAAAAAATCGGAAAATTAAGCAAAAATGGAAAAAAAAGAAAAAAAGAGGAAAGCTTAGCAGAGAGGGAGAAAGGTCAGAAAGGAATAATATAAAAAGGAGCTTTGGTTTCGAATAGGGGGTTGGAAGAAATTGGGGAAGCAGAAGCCGCAATAGGTGGGGAGAGAAGACTTCTTGCTGATTTCTTTTGGAATTGAGAGGAAGAAAAGTAGGGAACTCTCTTGGAGAACCATTGCTGTGAAGGAGAAGCTCTCTGGTTCTCTCAAGATCGTGGATACTCTGCCTAAGGGAGGAAGACCCTAAACGTTTCCAGAATTCTAGAGCACCACTAGCATTGATAATTCAAACTCAAAACATCGGTTCAGAAGCCTCCCCTGATCTCATACAAGTCAGCTACATTCTTGCATAAATGCCTCTAAATCAAGATCATACATGAATAATACGATTTAAGTCAAGAATTGCAACATTACTTGCTCTGTATGAGATCAAGAATCAATTGAAAGTTGATAGATAATATTTCATGCAATCGGGGTATTAAATTATGCTCAAGATTAATAGGTTTAGATGTTCCAATGTTTGATGCAAATTCAAGGAGAGATTGGTCGTCCGATCGAAGATGATTCTTCAGATATTAGCCAGAGTATAAACCTGACCTCTATTTTGGAAGAAAAAGAGATTATAGGCGATGTTGTAGACTAAGATTTAAAGATTCGTCATTGCTAGGATCCTATGCCATTGATGTTCATACTCATCTATAAAGACAAGCGCCCAGTCTTGTTTGACCAATGCTTTATGAATCAGGGGGAGAGGCAGAGAAAATGCTCTGCACATCATCCCCCATGAATTAACGAGTAAACTTCAGGTGTTTAAATAGATCCCTGGGCCTTGCATAGAACATGGATCCGAGGAGAGAATAGACCATTAAGATAAGCTAAACCTAAGCCTCATGATGACCATTCGGTAACCAAACTCTCACAAAGCGAAACACGCATAGGAGAAAAGAGTTTTAGAATCCACCTACTTAGTTGGACTCAAGGTGGAGCGAACGTGCGCCCTTAATGCATCTCTGATCAAAGCTCTTCATCCCTTAACTTATTATGTTCCCTAGAGCCATGGAGCCATGTATAGAGTGATTCACTCATGCTTGAAGGCAATGATGAATAATAGCACTGGAAGGTGAGAGTCCAAAACTCAAGAAGGTCAGGATGCATAATATCTTTTAACCATACGATGGTGCAATCCTAGAGAATTCTAGGTGCTTGTTATGAGATCCACTGTAGGTTACCCATCACCCCGAGTTGTGCGTGACTCACTCTACTTCTTCCTGACCTAAACATTTAAGAGCCAACCTTGAGTGGGTAACCTCAACCATATCATGCCTCAAGGAAAATGCACCTCAGCTAACCCATACGCGAGATCAGTTCCTGCATATACCATACTAGACTTCATGACTCATATCTGACCTACCTCATTTAGGCACCTTCAGTTGAGTATAATCAAATGAGCGTACGTCCAAGAAGTGGGGAGCGATCTTGGTGAACTAAGAAGCAGTATATTTCTTTGGGATGAAAAGTTACATAACTTTCATAGAGAATGCAATGCATGTTGCTAAAATATTGGGTGCTAACGCCAATTATGAGGTTATAACATATTTCCTCCCTCTAAACCAAGAGATGAAAGAATGATTCTCATAGAATCAAAGCAAGGCAGGCCGTGAGTGGTGTATCGTTTTGGGGCCGAAGCTGGGTGGCCCTATTTGCTCTAGCAGTTAGACTTTAAGGAGTGCAGCCTTAGGAGCAGCTTAGGAAGCTATAATTGAACCTCTAAAGGTCCTTGAATACACACTAAGACTCGACCCGAATGGACCTTCCAATGATGGTTGGAGTCTCGATAGCCCTTCCCACTGATTTGAGCTGTAAGCATGAATGCATGCATTATAGGCCATGAACAGGGTGTCAATAGATCAGTCGCGTCGAGAAGCCATGCGGGGTGGGAACCCTTATACGGTGCTTAAAGGAAGCCCCCGGTGTGATTCTGATTATCGCGGACGAGTAATATAAAGGATGGCTACTCATGGTCAGCGTCATAGGAAGAAGATATCCAATCTTGGGAAGCATTCGTTCACTGACCTGACCCTCACATATGCCTGTTGCTAATAAGGACATGCAGGAAAGGACGAGTCTAAAGTAGACGTGGAACTTTACCTTATATATATATATACAAAATAAAAAGACCATATGACTATAAGATAGAGTAGTTCAATTGGTTAGGGGAGTGGCAGGTGAACTCAGCGCCTGCGTTTCGAATCCCATGTCCACCATTTTTCAATTCCCCTCTTAATTCTCAGTCTTCCCCAACAGAAAAAATTTACCTTACTGCCCCTAGGGATTCCACAAAATCCCTATTCCATCCCTGCTGGGGTAAATTACTCCAATGACTTGTCCCTACTAGCAGAATACCCATCCTACCCCTAACCATTCACACTAATGCCCATTCTATCCTTGCCACAGAAATTACCCTAATGCCCCTGATGAAATTCCAGAAATTAATGAAATTAATAAAAAATCAGAAATTAATAAAAATTAATAAAAAACCAGAAATTCATAAAAATTCCAGAAATTAATAAAATTCCTAAAGATTTCATGAACATCTCTCTAAATAAATTCATAAAACATAAAAATTCTTAATTGTTAGTTTACCCCAAAATTTCTAATAAATACCAAATTCATACCTCTAAAATTCCCCTACCGCCTTTTAAAAAAGTTATTCTGATCCATGAATTTCATTTCCTTTAATGCCACACACACCTCATAACCTTTTATATTTGATTATGTCTTGCCTATTTTATTATTCATCCCTTTTCAAAATAAAAATCTTGTTTTGTGACTCTTAATCTCACGCGACGAGCTCTAAGCACGAACTGGTAGCTTTTTCTACTGTTTGTTGTTTAGAGATTCGTATGGGTCCAAGTGCAGTCGTAGTTGTCTTGGGCCTTGTGCATATGTGGATTAGGGTTTCCCTTTCTTTTTTTTTTTACAAAAAAAACCTTGCTCATTTTAATCATCGTTTTTCAAAATAAAAATCTTGTTTTGCAATTCCTAATCTCACGCGACGAGCTCTTAGCACGAACTGTTAGCTTTTTCTGTTGTTCGTCGTTTAGAGAGTCGTACGGGTCCAAGTGCAGCCGTAGTTGTCTTCGGCCCTTGCATATGTGGATGAGGATCGCCCTTCTAAAATAATTTTTCAAAATAATCAAGCCATTTTCAAATATTACTTTTCAAATAACTCCGAAGGTCAAGCCTTCAAGCACCTTTCAAACGCTCTTTTGAATACTCTTGAAGGTCAAGCCTTCAAAACAAAACCAAAACTACGTAAGCCTTGAGTTTCCCATTGCACCGGGGAATACGTAGGAGCAGGATCAAGTCCTGTCTGGCTAACCCCCATCAAGTATTTATTTTCATACTAATTAAAGGGATCAAGCAAAATTTTCAAATAATCACACAGTCAGTTTAAAGGTACTGTTCTTCGGAACAGGCGAGTGGGATGCCTAACACCTTCCCTACTCGTAACCGACTCCCGAACCTAAATCTTTTCCTTGAGTCAGGGTTTTTCCGAATCTTTTCCCTTAAATAAAAATTTGGTGGCGACTCCACATCATCAACAAAATCCATATTTTTTAATTTTTAGCGAGTTCATCGTCTCGTCGGAATTATGGTTGCGACAAAGGTTCCAGGTTCTAAGTTTGAGGTTCCAGGTTTCAGGGTTCAGGTTTCAGGTTCTAGGGTTTAGTGTTCATGGTTCAAGGTTTAGGTTCAAGGTTTAGGTTCAAAGTTCAAATCTCCATGATCCAGAGTTCAGGGTTCAGAGTCATGGTTCCAGCTTCTAGGGGTAAGAGTTTACGACACTAGGTACCAGGGTTCTAAGGTTCACTGTTTAGGTTACCGGTTTCGAAGTTGAGGACTCAGAGTTGCAAGGTTCAAGGATTTATGGTTTACCGTTTAGGTTTTACGGTTTGGGTTTCACGGTTTAGGGTTTCAGGTTTTAGGTTCTAGGTTTCAGGTTACAGGTTCTAGGGTTTAAGTTCCAGGTTCCAGGGTTGATTGTTTATGGTTCAATGTTTAGGTTCAACGTGCAAGGCTACATGCTCCATGGTTCAGGGTTCAGAGTCAGAGTTCCAGCTTCTAGGGTTAAGAGTTTAGGACACCAGGTACCAGGGTTCTACGATTCACTGTTTAGGTTACCGGTTTTGAAATTAAGGACTCCAAGTTGCAAGGTTCAAGGATTTAAGGTTTACCGTTTAGATTTTAGGATTTAGGGTTCACGGTTTAGGGTTTGAGGTTCTAGGTTCTAGGTTTGAGGTTCTAGGTTCTAGGGTTCATGTTCAAGGGTCTATGGTTTATTGTTTACGGTTCAAGATTTAGGTTCAAAGTTCAAGGCTCCAGGTTCCACGCTTCAGCGTTCAGAGTCAGGGTTCCAGATTCTAGGGTTAAGAGTTTAGGGCACCAGGAACCAGGGTTCTAGGGTTCAGGGTTGAGGGGTTAAGGTTCCAAGATTTAGGGTTTAGTGATCATGGTTCAAGGTTTAGCTTCAAAGTTCAAAGTTCCATGTTCCAGGGTTCAGGGTTTAGAGTCAAGGTTCCAGATTCTAGGGTTAAGAGTTTAGGGCACCAGGTACCAGGGTTCTAGGGTAAATAATTTCGGTTACCCGTTTCGAAGTTGAGGACTCCAAGTTGCAAGGTTCTAGGATTTAGGATTTATCGTTTAGGGTTTAGGGTGTAGGGTTCACGATTGAGGTTGTAAGCTTCCAGGTTCTTGGTTTAAGGTTCCATGCTACATGGTTCGGGTTCCAGGTTCTAGGGTTTAGTGTTCGTGGTTCAAGGTTTAGATTCAAAGCTCAAGGCTCCATGTTCCTGGGTTTTGGGTTCAAAGTCAGGGTTCCAGACTCCAAGGTTATGAGTTTAGGCCACCAGGTACCAGGGTTCTAGGGTTCATGGTTCAGGCTACCGGTTTCGAAGTTGAGGACTCCAAGTTGCAAGGTCCTAGGATTTAGGGTTTACCGTTTAGGTTTTAAGGTTTAGGGTTTAAGGTTCCAGGTTCTAAGTTTGAGGTTCCATGTTCTAGGGTTTAATGTTCATGGTTCCTGGTTTAGGTTCAAAGTTCAAGGCTCCATGTTCTAGGGTTTAGGAGTCAAAGTCAGGGTTCTAGATTCTAGGGTTAAGAGTTTACGACCCCAGGTACCAGGGTTCTAGGGTTCATGGTTCAGGTTATCTGTTTCAAAGTTGAGGACTCCAAGTTTCTACGTTCTAGCATTTAGGGTTTACCATTTATAATTTAGGGTTTAGTGTTCACAGTTTAGGTTCTGAGCTTCAAGGGTTTCAGGGTTCAAGTTCCCGGTTCTAGGGTTTAGTGTTTATCGTTCAAGGTTTCGGTTCAAAGTTCAAAGCTCCATGTTACAGGGTTCAGGGTTCAGAGTCAGGATTCTAGATTCCAGGGTTAAGAGTTCACGGCACCACGTACCGGAGTTCTAGGTTCACAGTTCAGGTTACCAGTTTCGAAGTTGAGGACTCCAAGTTGTGAGGTTCTATGATTTAGGGTGTACTGTGTAGGTATTAAGGTTGAAGGTTCACGATTTAGGGTTTGAAGTTCCAGGTTCTAGGTTTGAGGTTCCCGGTTTCAGGGTTCAGGTTCTAGGTTCTAGGGTTTAGTGTTCACGGTTTCAGGTTTATGTTTAAAGTTCAAGGCTCCATGTTTCAGGGTTCAACGTTTAAAGTCATGGTTCCAGATTTTAGGGTTAATAGTTTAGGACACAAAGTACCACGGTTGTAGGGTTCATGGTTCAGGTTACTAGTTTCGAAGTTGAGGACTCCAAGTTACAAAGTTCTAGCATTTAGGGTTTACCGTTTAGGTTTTAAGGTTTGGGTTCACGGTTTAGGGTTTAAGGTTCCACGTTCTAGGTTTGAGGTTCAATGTTCAAGGGTTTAGTGCTTATGGTTCGTTGTTTAGGTTCAAAGTTCAAGGCTCCATGTTCTAGGGTTGAAGGTTTAGAGTCAGGGTTCTAGATTCTAGCTTTAAGAGTTTAGGGCACCAGATACCAGGGTTCTAAGGTTCATGGTTCAGGTATCAGTTTCGAAGTTGAGGACCCCAAGTTTCTAGGTTCTAGGATTTAGGGTTTACCATTTATAATTTAGGGTTTAGGGTTTGAGCTTCCAGGTTTCTGTGTTCAGGTTCCCGGTTTTAGGGTTTAATGTTTATCGTTCAAGGTTTAGGTTCAAAGTTCGAGGCTCCATGTTCCATGGTTCAGGGTTCAAAGTCAGGATTCCAGATTCTAGGGTTGAGAGTTCACGGCAGCACGTACCAGAGTTCTAGTTTCACGGTTCAGGTTTCCGATTTCGAAGTTGAGGACTCCAAGTTGCGAGGTTCTATGATTTAGGGTGTACCGTTTAGGTACTAAGGTTGAGGGTTCACGATTTGGGGTTCGAGGTTCGAGGTTCTAAGTTTGACGTTCCAAGTTTCAGGGTTCAGGTTCCACGTTCTAGGGTTTAATGTTCATGGTTCAAGGTTTAGGTTCAAAGTTCAAGGCTCCATGTTCCAGGGTTCAGGGTTCAGAATTTGGGTTCCAGATTCTAGGGTTAATAGTTTAGGGCACCAGGTACCAGGGTTCTAGGTTTCATGGTTCAGGTTACTAGTTTCGAAGTTATGGACTCCAAGTTGCAAAGTTCTACCATTTAGGGTTTACCGTTTAGGTTTTAGGGTTTAGGGTTTACGGTTTAGGGTTTACGGTTTAGGGTTTAAGGTTTGAGGTTCTTGGTTTGAGGCTCTATGTTCTAGGGTTTAGTGCTCATGGTTGATGGTTTAGTTTAATTGTTCAAGGCTCCATGTTCCAAGGTAGGGTTCAGTGTCAGGGTTCCAGATTGTAAGGTTAACAGTTTAGGGCACCAGGTACCAATGTTCTAGATTTCATGGTTCAGGTTACTAGTTTCGAAGTTGAGGACTCCAAGTTGCAAAGTTCTAGCACTAAGGGTTTACCGTTTAGGTTTTATGGTTTAGGTTTCATGGTTTAGGGTTTAACGTTCCAGTTTATAGGTTTGAGGTTCTAGTTTCAAGGTTCTAGGTTTTAGCGTTCATGGTTCAAGGTTTAGGTTCAAAAGTTCGAGGCTCCATGTTCTAGGGTTCAGAGTTCAGAGTTAGGGTTCCAGATTCTAGGGTTAAGAGTTTAGGGCACCAGGTACCAGGGTTCTAGGGTTCATGGTTCAGGTTACCGGTTTCGATGTTGAGGACTCCAAGTTGCAAGGTTCTAGGATTTAGGGTTTACCGTTTAGGTTTTGGGGTTCAGGGTTCTCGATTTAGGATGTAAGGTTCCACGTTCTAGGTTTGACGTTCCGGGCTACATTGTTTAGGTTCCCGGTTCTGGGGTTTAGTGTTCATGGTTCATGGTTTAGGTTCAAAGCTCAAGGTCCATGTTCCGGGTTTGAGGGTTCAAAGTCAGGGCTCCAAATTCTAGGTTTATGAGTTGAGGGCACCAGGTTCCAGGGTTCTAAGGTTCATGGTTCAGGCTACCGGTTTCGAAGTTGGGGACTCCAAGTTGCAAGGTCCTAGGATTTAGGGTTTACTGTTTAGGTTTTAGGGTTTACGATTCACGGTTTAGGGTTTAAGGTTCCAGGTTTTAGGTTTTAGGTTCCAGGTTCTAGGGTTTAATGTTCATTGTTCCTGGTTTAGGTCCAAAGGTCAAGGCTCCAAGTTCTAGAGTTTAGGGATCAGAGTCAGGGTTCTAGATACTAGGGTTAAGAGTTTAGGACACCAGGTACTAGGGTTCTAGGGTTCATGGTTCAGGTTATCAGTTTCGAGGTTGTGGACTCCATGTTTCAAGGTTCTAGGAGTTAGGGTATACCATTTATGTTTTAGGGTTTGAGCTTCCAGGTGTCAGGGTTCAGGTTCCCGGTTAGTAGGGTTTAGTGTTTATGGTTCAAGGATTAGGTTCAAAGTTCAAAGCTCCATATTCCAGGGTTCAGGGTTCAGAGTCAGGATTCCAGATTCTAGTGTTAAGAGTACACGACACCACGTACCAGGGTTCTAGGGTTCATGGTTCAGGTTACCGGTTTCGAAGTTGAGGACTCCAAGTTGCAAGGTTCTAGGATTTAGGGTTCAGGGTTCTCAGTTTAGGGTTTAAGGTTTAAGGTTCTAAGTTTGATGTTCCAGGTTTTAGGGTTCAGGTTCCAAGTTCTACAGTTTAGTGTTCATGGTTCAAGGTTTAGGTTCAAAGTTCAAGGTTCCTTGTTCCCGGGTTCAGGTTTCAAAGTCAGGGTTCCAGATTCTTGGGTTAAGAGTTTAGGGCACCAAGTACCAGGGTTGTAGGGTTCATGGTTTAGGTTACCGGTTTCGAAGGTGAGGACTTCAAGTTGCAAGGTTCTAGGATTTAGGGTTTTCCATTTAGGTTTTAGGGTTTATGGTTCACAATTTAGGGTGTAAGGTTCCCGGTTCTAGGTTTGAGGTTCCAGGCTACATGGTTCAGGTTCCAGGCTTGGGGGTTTAGTGTTCTTGGTTCAAGGTTTAGGTTCAAAGCTCAAGGCTCCATGTTCCAGGGTTCAAGGTTCAGAGTTAGGGTTCCAGATTCTAGGGTTATGAGTTTAGGGCACCAGGTACCAGGGTTCTAGGGTTCATGGTTCAGGCTACCGATTTTGAAGTTGTGGACTCCAAGTTGTAAGGTCCTAGGATTTAGGGTTTACCGTTTACGTTTTTGGGTTTAGGGTTCCAGTTCAGGGTTTAAGGTTCCAGGTTCTAGGTTTGAGGTTCCTGGTTCTAGGGTATAATGTTCATGGTTCATGGTTAAGGTTCAATGTTCAAGGCTCCATGGTCTAGGGTTTACGGTTCAGAGTCAGGGTTCCAGATTTTAGGGTTAAGAGTTTAGGGCACCAGGTACCAGGGTTCAAGGGTTCATGGTTCACGTTATCAGTTTCGAAGTTGAGGACTCCAAGTTCATAGGTTCTAGGATTTAGGGTTTACCGTTTAGGTTTTAGGGTTCAAGGTTCTTGGTGTAGGGTTTAAGGTTTCAGGTTCTAAGTTTGAGGTTCTAGGTTTTAGGGTTCAGGTTCCAGGTTGTACAGTTTAGTGTTCATGGTTCAAGGTTGAGGTTGAAAGTTCAATGTTCCTTGTTCCAGGGTTCAGGGTTCCAGATTCTAGGGTTAAGAGCTTAGGGCACCAATTACCAGGGTTGTAGGGTTCATGGTTTAGGTTACCGGTTTTGAAGTTCAGTATTCCAAGTTGCAAGGTTATAGGATATAGTGTTTGCCGTTTAGGTTTTAGGGTGTAGGGTTCATAGTTAATGGTTTCAGGTTCTAGGTTCTAGGTTTGAGGTTCCAGGTGTCAGGGTTGACGTTCCAGGTTCTAGGGTTTAGTGTTTATGGTTCAGGGTTTATGTTCAAATTTAAGGGCTCCATGTTTAAGCGTTTAGGGTTCAGATTCACGGTTCCATATTCAAGGGTTAAGAGTTTAGGGCACTGGGTACCAGTGTTCTACGGTTCATGGTTCAGGTTACCAGTTCCGAAGTTGAGGACTCCAAGTTGCATGGTTCTAGGATTTAGGGCTTAACGATTAGGTTTTAGGGTTCATGGTTCTCGGTTTAGGGTTTAAGGTTCCAGGTTCTAGGTTTGAGGTTCCAGGTTTCACGGTTCAGCTTCCAGGTTCTAGGGTTTAGTGTTCATGGTTCAATGTTCAAGGCTTCGTGTTCCATGGTTCATGGTTTAGAGTCAGGGTTCCAGATTTTAGGGTTGAGTTTAGGGCACCAGGTACCAGGGGTCTAGGGTTCACGGTTCAGGTTACAAGTTTCAAAGTTTAGGACTCAAAGATTCGAGGTTCTAGAATTTAGGGTTCACTATTTATCTTTTAAGATTTAGAGTTCACGATTTCGGGTTTGAGGATCCAAGTTCGAGGTTTGAGGTCCAAGGTTTCAGGGTTCAGGTTCCCAGTTCTAGGGTTTAGTGTTCAGGGTTCAGGGTTCAGAGTTCAGAGTCAGGGTTCCAAACTCTAGGGTTAAGAGTTTAGGGTACTAGGTACCAGGGTTCTAGGGTTCACAGTTCAGGTTACCGGTTCCGAAGTTGAGGACTCCAAGTTGCAAGGTTCTAGGTTTCAGGGTTCAGGTTCCACATTGTAGGCTTTAGTGTTCATGGTTCGATGTTTAGGTTCAAAGTTCAAGGCTCAATGTTCCAGGGTTCAGGGTTCAGAGTTAGGGTTCCAGATTCTAGGGTTAACAATTTAAGGCACCAGGTACCAGGGTGCCAGGGTTCATGGTTCAGGTTACTAGTTTCGAAGTAGACGACTCTAAGTTGCAAAATTCTAGGATTTAGGGTTTAGGGTTCACAGTTTAGGGTTTAAGGTTCTAGGTTCTAGGTTTAAGGTTCGAGATTTCAAGGTTCAGCTTCCAATTTCTACGGTTTGGTGCTTATGGTTCAAGGTTTAGGTTTAAAGTTCAAGGATCCATGTTCCAAAATTCAGGGTTTAGAGTCAAGGTTCCAGATTGTAGGGTTAAGAGTTTACGGCACCAGGTACCAAGGTTTTAGGGTTCATGGTGCAGGTTACCCGTTTCGAAGTTAAGGAATCCAAGTTGCAAAGTTCTATGATTTAGGGTTTACCGTTTAGGTTTTAGGGATTAGGGTTCACGGTTTAGGGTTTGTGGTGCCAAGTTCTCGGTTTCAGGTTCCAGGTTTCAGGGTTCATGTTTCCGATTCTAGGGTTTAGTGTTCATGGTTCAAGGTTTAGGTTCAAAGTTCAAGGCTCCATGTTCCAGGGTTTAAGGTTGAGAGTCTGGTTTCCAGATTCTAGGGTGAAGAGTTTACGGCACTAGGTACCATGGTTCTAAGGTTCACGGTTCAGGTTACCTGTTTTCAATTTGAGGACTCCAAGTTTCGAGGTTCTTGAATTTAGGGTTTACCATTTATGCTTTAAGGTTTAGGGTTTAAGGTTCCAGGTTCTAGGTTCAAGGTTCTAAGTTTAAGCGTTCATGGTTCAAGGTTTAGGTTCAACGTTCGAGGCTCCATGATCCCGGGTTCAGAGTTCAGAGTCAGGGTTCCAGATTCTATGGTTTAGAGTTTGGGGCACTAGGTACCAGGGTTCTCGGGTTCACAGTTCAGGTTACCTGTTTTTAATTTGAGGACTCCAAGTATCGAGGTTCTAGAATTTTGGGTTTACCGTTTAGGTTTTAAGGTTTTGGGTTCACGGTTTTGGGCTTGAAGTTCCAAGTTCTAGGTTTGAGGTCCAAGGTTTCAGGGTTCAGGTTTCCTATTCTAGGGTTTAGTGTTCATGGTTCAAGGTTTAGGTTCAACGTTCAAGCCTCCATGTTCAGGGTTCAGGGTTCAGAGTCAAAGTTCCAAAGTCTAGGGTTAAGAGTTTAGGGCACTAGGTACCAGGGTTCTAGGGTTCATAGTTCAGGTTACCAGTTCTGAAGTTGAGGACTCCAAGTTGCAAGGTTCTATGATTTAGGGTTTATCGTTTTGGTTTTAGTGATTAGGGTTCACGGTTTAGAGATTCAGGTTCTAGGTTCAAGGTTTTAGGATCCAGGTTCTAGGGTTTATTGTTTATGGTTCAATGTTTAGGTTCAAAGTTCAAGGGTCCATGTTCCAGGGTTAAGGGTTTAGAGTCAGGGTTCCAGATTTTGGAGTTAAGAGTTTAGGGCACCAAGTACCAGGGTTTTAGGGCTCATGGTTTAGGTTATCGGTTTCGAAGTTAAGGACTCCAAATTGCAAGGTTCTAGGATTTAGGGTTTACCGTTTAGGTTTTAGGGTTTAGGGGCACAGTTTAGGGTTTAAAGTTCCAGGTTCTAGGTTTCAGGCTCCAGGTCTTCAGGTTCAGGTTCCAAGTTCTTGGGTTTAATGTTCACGGTTCAAGGTTTAGGTTCAAAGTTCAAGGCTCCATGTTCAGGGTTCAGGGTTCAGAGTCAGAGTTCCAGACTCTAGGGTTAATAGTTTAGGGCACTAGGTACGAGGGTTGTAGGGTTCATGGGTCAGGTTCACGGTTGTATGGTTTAGGGTTTACCGTTTAGGTTTTAATGATTAGGGTTCACGGTTTAGGGTTTGAGGTTCCAGATTTCAGGGTTGATGTTCCCGATTCGAAGGTTTAGTGTTCATGGTTCAAGGTTTAAGTTAAAAGTTCAAGGCTCCATGTATCAAGTTTCAGGGTTCAGAGTCAGGCTTCCAGATTCTAGGGTTAAGAGTTTAGGGCAGTAGGTCCCAGGGTTCGAGCGTTCATGGTTTAGGTTACTTGTTTTGAAGTTGAGGACTCCAAGTTTCGTTGGTCTAGAATTTAGGGTTTACAATTTATGTTTTAAGGTTGAGGGTTCACCGTTTTCGGTTTCAGGTTCTAGGTTCTAGGTTTGAGGGGCCAGGTTCGAAGGTTCAGGTTCCAGGTTCTAGGGTTTATTGTTTATGGTTCAAGGTTTAGATTCAATGTTCAAGGGTCCACATTCCAGGGTTCCAGGTTCATAGTCAGGGTTCCAGATTGTAGGTTTAAGAGTTTAAGGCACCAGGTATCAGGGTTCTAAGGTTCGTGGTTCAGGTTACTAGTTTCAAAGTTGAGGACTCCAAGTTGCAAGGTTGTAGGATTTAGGGTTTACCGTTTAGGTTTTAGGGATTACGGTTCACGGTTTAGGATTTCAGGTTCTAGGTTCTAGGTTTGAGGGTCCAAGTTGTAGTGTTCAGGTTCAAGGTTCTATGGTTTATTATTTATGGTTCGAGTTTTAGATTCAAAGTTCGAGGGTCCACGTTCCACGATTCAGGGTTTAGAATCAGGGTTCCAGATTCTAGGGTTAAGAGTTTAGGGCACCAGGTACTAGAGTTCTAGGGTACATGGTTCAGGTTACCAGTTTCGAAGTTGAGGACTCCAAGTTGCGAGGTTCTAGGGTTTAGGGTTTACCGTTTAGGTTTATGGTTTAGGGTTTAAGGTTCGAGGTTCTAGGTTTGAGGTTCCAGGTTTCAGGGTTCAAGTTCCAGGTTCTAGGGTTTAGTGTTCATGGTTCAAAGTTTAGGTTCAAAGATCAAGGCTCCATGTTCCAAGGTTAAGGGTTCATGGTCAGGGTTCTAGATTCTAGGGTGAAAAGTTTAAGGCACCAGGTACCAGGGTTCTAGGGTTCATGGTTCAGGTTACTAGTTTCGAAGTTGAGGACTCCAAGTTGCAAATTTCTAGGATTGAGGGTTTAACATTTAGGTTTTAGGGATTAGGGTTCACGGTCTAGGGTTTAAGGTTCCAGGTTCTAAGTTTGAGGTTCCAGGTTTCAGGGTTCAGCTTCCAGGTTCTACGGTTTAGTGCTTATGGTTTAAGGTTTAGGTGTAAAGTTCAAGGCTCCTTGTTCCAAGGTTCAGGGTTCAAAGTCAGGCTTCCAGATTCTAGGGTTAAGAGTTTAGGGCAGTAGGTACCAGGGTTCTAGGGTTCACAATTCAGGTTACCTGTTTTGAAGTTGATGACTCCAAGTTTCAAGGTTCTAGAATTTAGGGTTTACTGTTTTGGTTTTAAGGTTTAGGGTTCACGGTTTCAGGTTTGAGGTTCCAGGTTTGAGGTTTAAGGTCCAAGCTTTCAAGTTTCAGGTTCCCGGTTCTAAGGTTTAGCGTTTATGGTTCAAGGTTTATGTTCAAAGTTCATGGCTCCATGTTCAGGGCTCAGAGTTCAGAGTCAGGGCTCCAGACTCTAGGGTTCAAAGTTTAGGGCACTAGGTACTAGGGTTCTAGGGTTCACGGTTCTGGTTACCAGTTCCGAAGCTGAGGACTGCAAGTTGCAAGGTTCTAAGATTTACGGTGTACCGTTTTGGTTTTAGGGTTTAGGGTTCACAGTTTAGGGTTTAAGGTTCCAATTCTAGGTTTGGGGTTCCAGGTTTCAAGGTTCAGCTTCTAGGTTCTACGGTTTAGTGCTTATGGTTCAATGTTCATGGTTTAGAGTCAGGCTACCAGATTCTAGGTTTAAGAGTTTAGCGCACTAGGTACCAGGGTTCTAGGGTTCACGGTTCTGGTTATCCGTTTCGAAGTTGAGGACTCCAAGTTGCAAGGTTCTATGAATCAGGGTTTAACGTTCAGGTTTTAGGGATTAGGGTTCACGGTTTAGGGTTTGACGTTCCATGTTCTAAGTTTGAGGTTCCAGGTTTCAACGTTCATGTTCCAGGTTCTAAGGTTTAGTGTTCATGGTTCAACGTTTAGGATCAAAGTTCAAGGCTCCATGTTCTAGGGCTCACGGTTCAGAGTCAGCGTTCCATCTTCTAGGGTTAAGTGTTTAGGGCCCCAGCTACCAGGGTTCTAGGGTTCACTGTTTAGGTTACTGGTTTCGAAGTTGAGGACTCCAAGTTGCAAGGTTCAAAGATTTAGGGTTTACTGTTTAGGTTTTATGGTTTAGGGTTCACGATTTAGTGTTTCAGGTTCTAGGTTTTAGGTTTGAGGTTCCAAGTTCTAGGGTTCAGGTTCCAGGTTCTAGGGTTCCTTGTTTATGGTTCGAGGTTTAGGTTCAAAGTTTAAGGCTCCGTGTTCCAGGCTTCAGGGTTTAGAGTTGGAGTCCCAGATTACAGTGTAAAGAATTTAGGGCACCGGGTACTAGGGTTCTAGGGTTCATGGTTCAGGTTACCGGTTTCGAAATTGAGAACTCCAAGTTGCAAAGTTTTAGGGATTAGGGTTTACCGTTTAGGTTTTAGGGTTTAGGATTTAAGGTTCCAGGTTCTAGGTTTCAAGTTCCAGGTTTAAGGGTTCAGGTTCGAAGTTCTCGTGTTTAGTGTTCATTGTTCAAGGTTTAGGTTTGAAGTTCAAGGCTGCATGCTCCAAGGTTCAGGGTTCTTAGTCAGGGTTCCTGACTCTAGGGTTAAGGGTTTACGGCACCAGGTACCAGGCTTCTAGGGTTCACGACTCTGTTTACCTGTTTAGAAGGTTAGGATTCCAAGTTACTAGGTTCTAGGATTTAGGGTTTACCGTTTAGGTTTTAGGGTTTAGGGTGCACGGTTTAGGGTTTGAGGTTCCAGGTTTCAGGGTTCAGGTTCCAGGTTCTAAGGTTTAGTGTTCACGGTTCAAGGTTTAGGTTCAATGTTCAAGACTCCATGTTCCAGGGTTCAGGGTTCAGAGTCAGGGTTCCAAATTCTAGGGTTAATAGTTTAGGACACCAAGTACCAGGGTTCTAGGGTTCATGGTTTAGGTTACAGATTTCGAAGTTGAGGACTCCAAGTTGCAAGGTCCTAGGATTTAGGGTTTACCATCTAGGTTTTAGGGTTTAGGGTTCATGGTTTAGGGTGTCAGGTTCCAGGTTCTAAGGTTTAGTATTCATGGTTCAAGGTTTAGGTTCAAAGTTCAAGGCTCCATGTTCCAGGTATTCGGGTTCAGAGTCCGTATTCCATATTCTAGGGTTAAGAGTTTAGGGCACCAGGTACCAAGGTTCTAGGGTTCACTGTTTAGGTTACCGGTTTCGAGTTGTGGATGGAATCGAAGTTGCAAGGTTCTAGGATTTACGGTTTACTGTTTAGGTTTTAGGGTTTAGGGTTCACGTTTAGTGTTTCAGGTTCTAGGTTTGAGGTTCCAAGTTCTAGGGTTCAGGCTCCAGGTTGTAGGGTTTGTTGAATATGCTTCGAGGTTTAGGTTCAAAGTTCAAGGCTCCGTATTCCAAGCTTCAGGGTTTAGAGTCAGAGTACGAGATTTTAGTGTGAAGAATTTAGGGCACCGGGTACTAGGGTTCTAGGGTTCATGGTTCAGGTTATCGGTTTCGAAGTTGAGGACTCCAAGTTGCAAATTTTTGGGATTAGGGTTTACTGTTTAGGTTTTAGGGTTTAGGGTTTAAGGTTCCATGTTCTAGCTTTGAGGTTCCAGGTTTAAGGGTTCAGGTTCGAAGTTCTCGTGTTTAGTGTTCATTGTTCATGGTTTAGGTTTGAAGTTCAAGGCTGCATGCTCCAAGGTTCATGGTTCTTAGTGAGGGTTCCTGATTCTAGGCTTAAGGGTTTACAGCACCAGGTACCAGGCTTCTAGGGTTCACGGTTCTGGTTACCTGTTTAGAAGGTTAGGATTCCAAGTTACTAGGTGCTAGGATTTAGGCTTTACCGTTTAGGTGTTAGGGTTTAGGGTGCACGGTTTAGGGTTTGAGGTTCCAGGTTTCAGGGTTCAGGTTCCAGGTTCTAGGGTATGGTGTTCATGGTTCATGGTTCAAGGTTCAAGACTCCATGTTCCAGGGTTCAGGATTCAGAGTCAAGGTTCCAGATTCTTGGGTTAATAGTTTAGGGCGCCGGAACCAGGGGTATAGGGTTCATGGTTTAGGTTACAGATTTCGAAGTTGAGGACTCCAAGTTGCAAGCTTCTAGGATTTAGGGTTTCCCAATTTGGTTTTAGGGTTTAGGGTTCATGGTTTAGGGTGTCAGGTTCCAGGTTCTAGGTTTGAGATTCCAGGTTTTAGGGTTCAGGTTCCAGGTTCTAAGGTTTAGTGTTCATGGTTCAAGGTTTAGGTTCAAAGTTCAAGGCTCCATGTTCCAGGTATTTGGGTTCAGAGTCCGCGTTCCATATTCTAGGGTTAAGAGTTTAGGGCACCAGGTACCAAGGTTCTAGAGTTCATTGTTTAGGTTACCGGTTTCAAATTGAGGAAGGAATCCAAGTTGCAAGGTTCTAGGATTTAGGGTTTACCGTTTAGGTTTTAGGGTTTAGGGTTCACGATTTAGTGTTTCAGGTTCTAGGTTCTAGGTGTGAGGTTCCAAGTTCTAGGGTTCAGGTTCCAGGTTCTAGGGTTTATTGAATATGCTTCGAGGTTTAGGTTCAAAGTTCAAGGCTCTGAATTCCACGCTTCAGGGTTTAGAGTCAGAGTACCAGATTATAGTGTTAAGAATTTAGGGCACCGGGTACTAGGGTTCTAGGGTTCATGGTTCAGGTTATCGGTTTCGAAGTTGAGGACTCCAAGTTGCAAAGTTTTAAGGATTAGGGTTTACCGTTTAGGTTTTAGGGTTTAGGGTTTAAGGTTCCACGTTCAAGGTTTGAGGTTCCAAGTTTAAGGGTTCAGATTCGAAGTTCTCGTGTTTAGTGTTCATTGTTCAAGGTTTAGGTTTGAAGTTCAAGGCTGCATGCTCCAAGGTTCAGGGTTCTTAGTAAGGGTTCCTGATTCTAGGGTTAAGGGTTTACGGCACCAGGTACCAGGCTTCTAGGGTTCACGGTTCTGGTTACCTGTTTAGAAGGTTAGGATTCCAAGTTACTAGGTTCTAGGATTTTGGGTTTACCGTTTAGGTTTTAGGGTTGAGGGTGCACAGTTTAGGGTTTGAGGTTCCAGGTTTCAGGGTTCAGGTTCCAGGTTCTAGGGTTTAGTGTTCATGGTTCTAGGTTTAGGTTCACAGTTCAAGACTCCATGTTACAGGGTTCATGGTTCAGAGTCAGGGTTCCAGATTCTAGGGTTAATAGTTTAGGGCACCATGTACCGGGGTTCTAGGGTTCATGGTTGAGGTTACAGATTTCGAAGTTGAGGACTCCAAGTTGCAAGGTTCTAGGATTTAGGGTGTACCATTTAGGTTTTAGGGTTTAGGGTTCATGGTTTAGGGTGTCAGGTTCCAGGTTCTAGGTTTGAGATTCCAGGTTTTAGGGTTCAGGTTCAGGTTCGAAGGTTTAGTATTCATGGTTCAAGGTTTAGGTTCAAAGTTAAAGGCTCCATATTCCAGGTATTCGGGATCAGAGTCCTCGTTCCACATTCTAGGGTTAAGAGTTTAGGGCATCAGGTACCAGGGTTCTAGGGCTCACTTTGTAGGTTACCGGTTTCGATTTGAGGAAGGAATCCAAGTTCCAAGGTTCTAGGATTTAGGGTTTACTGTTTAGGTTTTAGGGTTTAGGGTTCACGATTTAGTGTTTCAGGTTCTAGGTTCTAGGTTTGAGGTTCCAAGTTCTAGGGTTCAGGTTCCATGTTCTAGGGTTTATTGAATATGCTTCGAGGTTTAGGTTCAAAGTTCAAGATTCCGTGTTCCACGCTTCAGGGTTTAGAGTCAGAGTACCAGATTATAGTGTTAAGAATTTAGGGCATCGAGTACTAGGGTTCTAAGGTTTATGGTTCAGGTTATCGGTTTGGAAGTTAAGGACTCCAAGTTGCAAAGTTTTAGGGATTAGGGTTTACCGTTTAGGGTTTACGGTTTAAGGTTTAAGGTTCTAGGTTCTATGTTTGAGGTTCCAGGTTTAAGGGTTCAGGTTCCAAGTTCTTGTGTTTAGTGTTCATTGTTCAAGGTTTAGGTTTGAAGTTCAAGGCTGCATGCTCCAAGGTTCAGGGTTCATAGTAAGGGTTCCTGATGCTAGGGTTAAGGGTTTACGGCACCAGGTACCAGGCTTCTAGGGTTCGCGGTTCTGGTTACCTGTTTCGACGGTTAGGATTCCAAGTTGCTAGGCTCTAGGATTTAGGGTTTACCGTTTAGGGTTTAAGGTTTAGGGTTCACGGTTTAGGTTTTAAGCTTCCAGGTTCTATGTTTGAGGTTCCAGGTTTCAGGGTTCAGCGTTCAGGTTCCAGGTTCTAGGATTCGGGGTTTACGGTTTCGTTTTTAGGGTTATGGCTTCACGGTTTAGGGGTTAAGGTTCCAGGTTTGAGGGTTCAGGTTCCAAGTTCTCGTGTTTAGTGCTCATGGTTCAAGGTTTAGGTTCGAAGTTCAAGGCTGCATGCTCCAAGGTTCAGGGTGCATAGTCAGGGTTCCTGGTTATAGGGTTAAGTGTTTACGGCACCAGGTACCAGGGTTCTAGGGTTCACGGTTCAAGTTACCCGTTTCGAAGTCGAGGATTCCAAGTTGCGAGGTTCTAGGATTTAGGGTTTACCGTTTACGTTTTAGGGTTTAGGATTCACGGTTTAGGGTTTGAGCATCCATGTTTTAGGTTTGAGGGTCCAGGTTTCAGGGTTCAGGTTCCAGGTTCTAGGGTTTAGTGTTCATGGTTCAAGGTTTAGGTTCAAAGTTCAAGGCTCCATTTTCCAAGGTTCAGGGTTCAGAGTCAAGGTTCCTGATTCTAGGGTTAAGAGTTTAGAGCACTAGGTACCAGGGTTCTATGGTTCTTGCTTCAGCTTACCAGTTTCGATGTTGAGGACTCCAAGTTGCATTGTTATAGGATTTAGGGTTTACCGTTTAGGTTTTAGGGTTTAGGGTTCACAGTTTATTGTTTCAGGTTCTAGGTTCCAGGTTTGAGCTTCCACGTTCAAGGGTTCAAGTTCCACGTTCTAGCGTTTATTATTTATGGTTCGAGGTTTAGGTTCAAAGTCCAAGGCTCCGTGTTCCAGGCTTTAGGGTTTAGAGTCAGGGTTCCAGATTCTAGGGTTAAGAGTTTAGGGCACCAGGTACTAGGGTTCTAGGGTTCATGTTTCATGTTACCGGTTTTGATGTTGAGGACTCCAAGTTGCAAGGTTTGAGGATTTAGGGTTTACCGTTTAGGTTTTAGGATTTAGGGTTATGGTTCCATGTTCTAGGTTCGAGGTGCCAGGTTTCAGGGTTCAGGTTCCAGGTTCTAGGATTTGGGGTTTGCGGTTTAGGTTTTAGGGTTATGGGTTCACAGTTTACGGGCTAAGGTTCCAAGTTTAAGGGTTAAGGTTCCAAGTTCTCATGTTTAGTGTTCATGGTTCAAGGTTTAGGTTTAAAGTTCAAGACTCCATGCTCCAAGGTTCACTGTTCATAGTCAGGGTTTCAGATTCTAGGGTTAAGGGTTTACGACACCAGCTGCCAGGGTTCTAGGGTTCACGGTTCAGGTTACCCGTTCCGAAGTTGAGGACTCCAAGTTGCGAGGTTATAGGATTTAGGGTTTACCGTTGAGGGTTTAGGGTTTCTGGTTCACAATTTAGGGTTTGAGGTTCCAGGTTCTAGGGTTGAGGTTCCAGGTTTCAGGGTTCAGGTTCCCAGTTCTAGGGTTTAATGTTCATGGTTCAAGGTTTAGGTTGAAAGTTCAAGGCTCCATGTTGCAAGGTTAAGCTTCAGAGTCAGGGTTCCAGATTCTAGGTTAAGAGTTTAGGGCACTAGGTACCAGGATTCTAGGGTTCACTTTTTAGGTTACAGTTTTCGAAGTTGAGGACTCCAAGTTACAAGATTCAACGATTTAGGGTTTACCGTTTAGGTTTTATGGTTTAGGGTTCACGGTTTAGGGTTTCAGGCTCTAGGGTTTCAGGTACCAAGGTTCTTGGGTTCATGGTTCAGGTTACTGGTTTCGAAGTTGAGGACTCCAAGTTGCAAGGTTCTAGGATTTAGGGTTTACCGTTTACGTTTTTGGGTTTAGGGTTCACGGATCAGAGTTTAAGGTTCCAGTTTCTAGGTTTGAGGTTCCAGGTTTCAGGGTTCAGGGTCGAGGTTCTACGGCTTAGTGCTCATGGTTCAAGGTTTAGCTTCAAAGTTCAAGGCTCCATGTTCCAGGGTTCAGGGTTCCAGATTTTAGGGTTAAGAGTTTAGGGCACCAGGTACCAGGGTTCTAGGGTTCATGGTTTACGTTACCGGTTTCAAAGTTGAGGACTCCAAGTTGCAAGGTCCCAGGATTTAGGGTTTACCATTTAGGTTTTAGCGCTTAAGGTTCACGGTTTAGGGTTTAAGGTTCCAAGTTCTTGGTTTGAAGTTCCAAGTTTCAATGTTCGGGTTTCAGGTTCTACGGTTTAGTGTTCATGGTTGAAGGTTTAGGTTCAAAGTTCAAGGCTCCATGTTGCCTGGTTCAGGGTTTAGAGTTAGGGCTCCAGATTATAGGGTTAAGAGTTTAGGGCACCAGGTACCAGGGTTCTAGAGTTCATGGTTTAGGTTACCGGTTTCAAAGTTTAGGACTCCAAGTTGGAAGGTTCATGGATTTAGGGTTTACTGTTTAGGTTTTAGGGTTTAGGGTTCACGATTTAGGGTTTCAGATCCTAGGTTCTAGGTTTGAGGTTCCCGGTTCTAGGGTTCAAGTTCCAGGTTCTAGGGTTTATTTTTTATGGTTCAAGGTTTAGTTTCAAAGTTCAAGGTTCCCTGATCTAGGGTTCAGGTTTACAATCAGGGTTCTAGTTTCTAGGGTTAAGAGTTTAGGGCACCAGGTACTAGGATTGTAGGGTTCATGGTTCAGGTTACCTGTTTCAAAGTTGAGGACTCCAAGGTGGAAGCTTCTAGGATTTGGTTTTACCGTTTAGGTTTTAGGGTTTAGGGTTTAAGGTTCCAAGTTCTCGGTTTGACGCTCCAGGTTTCAGGGCTCTGGGTCCAGGTTCTAGGGTTTAGTGTTCATGGTTTAAGGTTTAGGTTCAAAGTTCAAAGTTGCATGTTCCAGGGTTCAGGGTTCATAGTCAGGGTTCCAGATTCTAGGGTTAGAAGTTTAGGGCACCAATTACCAGGGGTGTACAGTTCCTCGTTCAGGTTACCGGTTTCAAAGTCGAGGACTCCAAGTTGCAAGGCTCTAGGATTTAGGGTTTACTGTTTAGGTTTTAGGGATTAGGGTGCACGATTAGTGATTTCTAAGTTTTAGGTTCTTGGGTTTAGGTTGTAGGTTTCAGGGATTAGATTCCTCGTTCTGGGGTTTAGTGTTTATGGCTCAAGGTTTAGGTTCAAATTTCAAGGCTCCATGTTCTAGCGTTCAGGGTTCACAGTTAGTGTTCTGGATTCTAGGGTTGTAGGGTTCATGCTTCAGGTTACCAGTTTCAAAGTTGAGGACTCCAAGGGGCAAGGTTCTAGCATTTCGGGTTTACCATTTAGGTTTTAGGGTCTACGGTTAAAGGTTCCAGGTTTTAGGTTTGAGGTTCCAGGTTTCAAGGCTCAAGTTCCAGGTTCAAGGGTTTAGTGTTCATGGTTAAAGGTTTAGGTTCAATGTTTAAAGCTCCATGTTCCAGGGTTCCTGGTTCAGGTTACCGATTTCAAAGTTGAGGACTCCAAGTTGCAAGGTTGTAGGATTTATGGTTTACCGTTTAGGTTTTGGGGTTTAGGGTTGATGGTTTAGGGTCCTAGGTTCTAGGTTTGAGGTTCCCGGTTCTAAGGTTCAGATTCCAAGCTCTAGGGTTTATTGTTTATAGTTCAAGGTTTAGTTTCCAAGTTCAAGGCTCCACGATCCAGGGTTCAGGGTTTACAGTCAGGGTTCCAGATTCTAGGGTTAATGGTTTAGGGCACCAGGTACTAGGGTTGTAGGGTTCATGGTTCAGGTTACCGGTTTCGAAGTTGAGGACTCCATGGTGGAAGCTTCTAGGATTTACTCTTTACCATTTAGGGTTTAGGGTTTAGGGTTTAAGGTTCCAAGTTCTAGGTTTGAGGTTCCATGTTTCAATGCTCAGGTTCCAATTTCTAGGGTTTTTTTGTTCATGGTTCAAGGTTTAGGTTCAAAGTTCAAAGATCCATGTTCCAGGGTTCAGAGTCAGGGTTCCAGATTCTAGGGTTAAGAGTTTAGGGCACCATGTACCAGGCTTGTACGGTTCATGGTTCAGGTTACCGGTTCCGAAGTTTTGGACTCCAAGTTGCAAGGTTCTAGGATTCAGGGTTTACCGATTACATTTTAGGGTTTAGGGTTCACGGTTACTAGTTTCAAGTTTTAGGTTCTAGCCTTGAGGTTCCAGGTTTCTGGGTTTAGATTCCAGGTTCTGGGGTTTAGTCTTTATGGTTGAAGGTTTGCGTTCAAATTTCAACGCCAAATGATGCAGCGTTCAGGTTTCAGAGTCAGGGTTCTAGATTCTAGGGTTAAGAGTTTAGGGCACCTGGTACCAGGGTTCTAGGGTTCATGGTTCAGGTTACTGGTTTCGAAGTTGAGGACACCAAGTTGCAAGGTTCTAGGATTTAGGGTTTAACGTTCTCATTTTCGGGTTTAGGGTTCACGGATCAGGGTTTAAGGTTTCAGGTTCTAGCTTTGAGGTTCCAGGTTTCAGTGTTCAGGGTCCAGGTTCTAGGGCTTAGTGTTTATTGTTCAAGTTTAGCTTCAAAGTTATGGGCTCAATGTTCCACGGTTCAGGGTTCCAGATTTTAGGGATAAGAGTTTAGGGCACCAGGTACCAGGGTTCTAGGGTTCATGGTTTAGATTACCGGTTTCAAAGTTGAGGACTCCAAGTTGCAAGGTCCTAGGATTTAGGGTTTACCATTTAGGTTTTAGCGCTTAAGGTTCACGGTTTAGGGTTTAAGGTTGCAAGTTTAGGTTTGAAGTGCCAAGTTTCAGTGTTCAGGTTTCAGGTTCTAGGGTTTAGTGTTCATGGTTGAAGGTTTAGGTTCAAAGTTCAAGGCTCTATGTTGCCGGGTTCAGGGTTTAGATTCAGGGCTCCAGATTCTAGGGTTAAGAGTTTAGGGCACCAGGTACCAGGGTTCTAGAGTTCATGTTTTAGGTTACCGGTTTGAAAGTTTAGGACTCCAAGTTGGAAGGTTCTTGATTTAGGATTTACCGTTTAGGTTTTAGTGTTTAGGGTTCACGATTTAGGGTTTCAGGTCCTAGGTTCTAGGTTTGAGGTTCCCGGTCCTAGGGTTCAGGTTGAAGGTTCTAGGGTTTATTGTTTATGGTTCAAGGTTTAGTTTCAAAGTTCACGGCTCCATGATGCAGGGTTCAGGGATTAGAGTCAGGGTTCCAGATTCTAGGGTTAAGAGCTTAGGGCACTAGGTACTAGGATTGTAGTGTTCATGGTTCAGGTTACCGATTTCGAATTTGAGGACTCCAAGGTGGAAGGTTCTAGGATTTAGGCTTTACCGTTTAGGTTTTAGGGTTTCGGGTTTAAGGTTCCAAGTTCTAGGTTTGAGGTTCTAGGTTTTAGGGCTCACGGTCCAGGTTCTAGGGTTTAGTGTTCATGGTTTAAGGTTTAGGTTCAAAGTTCAAAGCTGCATGTTCCAGGGTTCAGGGTTCAGAGTCAGGGTTCCAGATTCTAGGGTTAAGAGTTTAGGGCACCAATTACCAGGGTTGTACAGTTTCTGGTTTAGGTTACCGGTTTCGAAGTTGAGGACTCCAAGTTGCAAGGCTCTAGGATTTAGGGTTTACTGTTTAGGTTTTAGGGTTTAGGGTTCACAGTTAGTGGTTTCAGGTTCTAGGTTCTTGGGTTGAGGTTGCAGGTTTCAGGGATTAGGTTCCTGGTTCTTGGGTTTAGTGTTCATGGCTCAAGGTTTTGGTTCAAATTTCAAGGCTCCATGTTCTAGCGTTCAGGGTTCACAGTCAAGGTTCTAGATTCTAGGGTTAGGAGTTTAGGACACGAGGTACCAGGGTTCTAGTGTTCATGGTTCAGGTTACCGGTTTCGAAGTTGGGGACTCCAAGTTGCAAGGTTCTAGGATTTAGGGTTTACCATTTAGGTTTTAGGGTTTCAAGTTCACGATTAAGGGTTTAAGGTTCCAAGTTCCAGGTTTAAGGTTCCAGGTTTCAGTGTTCAGGTTCCATGTTCTAGAGTTTACAGTTCATGGTTCAAGGTTTAGGTTCAAAGTTCAAGGCTCCATGTTCTTGGGTTCAGGGTTTAGAGTCAGGGTTCCAGATTCTAAGGTTCAGAGTTTAGGGCACCAGGTACCAGGGATCTAAGGTTCATGGTTTAGGTTACCTGTTTCCAACTTGAGGACACAAAGTTGGAAGGTTCTTGGATTTATGGTTTACTGTTCATATTTTAGGGTTGAGGGTTCACGGTTTAGGGTTGAGGGTTCTAGGTTCTAGGTTTGGGGTTCCAAGTTCTAGGGTTCAGGTTCCATGTTCTAGGGTTTATTATTTATGGTTCAAGGTTTAGGTTTAAAGTTCAAGGCTCCATGTTTAAGGGTTCAGGGTTTACAATCTGGGTTCCAGATTCTAGGGTTAAGAGTTTGGGTCACCAGGTACTAGGGTTGCATGGTTCATGCTTCAGGTTACCGGTTTCGAAGTTGTGGACTCCAAGGTGCAAGGTTCTAGGATTTAGGGTTTACCGTTTAGGTTTTAGGGTTTACCGTTTAGGTTTTAGGGTTTACGGTTTAGGGTTCCAGGTTTTAGGTTTGAGGTTCCAGGTTTCAGGGCTCAAGTTCCAGGTTCAAGGGTTTAGTGTTCATGGTTAAAGGTTTAGGTTCAAATTTCAAAGCTCCCTGTTCCAAGGTTCAGGGTTCAAAGTCAGGGTTCTAGATTCTAGGGTTAGGAGTTCAGGGCACCAGTTACCAGGGTTGTAGGGTTCCTGGTTCAGGTTACCGGTTTCGAAGTTAAGGACTCCAAGTTGCAAGGCTCTAGGATTTAGGGTTTACCGTTTAGGTTTGAGGGTTTAGGGTTGATGGTTAGTGGTTTTAAGTTCTAGTTTCTAGGTTTGAGGTTCCAGGTTTCAGGGATTAGGTTCCAGGTTCTAGGGTTTAGTGTTTATGGTTCAAGGTTTAGGTTCAAATTTCAAGGCTCCATGTTCCAGCGTTTGGAGTCAACCCTAGGGTTGTAGACTCTAGGGTTTGTAGACTCTAAGGTTTGGAGTTTAGGGCACCAGGTACCAGGGTTCTAGGGTTCATGGTTCAGGTTACCGGTTTTGATGTGGAGGACTCTAAGGTGAAAGGTTCTAGGATTTAGGGTTTACTGTTTAGGTTTTAGGGTTTAGGGTTTGAGGATCCAGGTTCTAGGTTTGAGGTTCCAGGTTTTTGGGTTCAGGTTCCAGGTTCTAGGGTTTAGTGTTCATGGTTCAAGGTTTAGGTTCAAAGTTCAAGGCTCCATGTTTCAGTGTTTAGGTTCCAGGTTCTAGGGTTTAGTGTTCATGGTTCAAGGTTTAGGTTCAAGGGTTTAGGGTTTAGGGTTGAAGGTTCAAGGTTCTAGGTTTGAGGTTCCATATTTCAGGGTTCAGGTTCCAGGTTCTAGGGTTTAGTGTTCATGGTTCAAGGTTTAGGTTCAAAGTTGAAGGCTCCATGTTTTAGGGTTTAGGGTTCATAGTCAGGGTTCCAGATTCTAGGGTTAAGAGTTTAGGGCACTAGGTACCAGGGTTCTAGGGTGCACGGTTCAGGTTACCAGTTTCGAAGGGAAAATTAGTTATTCATAAACAAAGATATCCCACAAGTATTCATAATGAAAGTATGTAAATGATATACAAAATCGATGTTGTCAACAAAGATACCAACTACTTTGAAGTTTCATTACACAGGGATTACTCCTATCAATATCCTACAAAAGGATGGAAGGGGAAGTACCAAGAATAGAGAGGGAAAAATGAGAGATAGAGGATAGATAAGGATATGCCCATAGAGAAGGGTGTTGCTCTCCTATGGATAAGTGTGTGGTCTCTGATGGGAGAGGTGCATTGAATGGTGTGACAAAACCTCCCTTTTGTAGGTGTAGATTTAGGGTTTCTAGCATCATGGAATAGGCTTGACCTAGCTTCCTTGTAGTTGTCACGGTTGTTCTAGGTCTTTTACAGCATTGTGGGGTTGACTATGACGCCTCTTGCATCATTAGGACTGGTGTGGCACTATTTGTTGTCGTGTCAAATGTTGGCATTATCGTGCTACATCATGTTGGCATGGCTATGCATCTTATAACATCCTAAAATGAAGCCCGTCTTACGCCTATGTTGTATATATGGTTTCATTATTAGACTATCACTTCATGATGCGAAATCTTTTTCGAAATTACTATTAGTGAAAATATGATAATTTTCTTTTAAAAAAACCTTGATTGAAAATGGAAGTCTCATCGTAGTATTTATCTTAGCGAAAAATAAATACTTAAACGTTCTCACTCACATCAAATTAATAACTCGTCTGTGTTTCTTATACACACTTACTACTTATTTCAATCACTAAGTTCAAAAGTTAGAACAAACATTTACATGACATGAATTTTACAGACATTATAGTCGCACAATCCATTAGATTAAAGAATGTTAAGTTAAGGCATTAATGCCTTTACATATTTAATTATACATATAACTACTGCTACTACCATATTTGCATCATATGCAATATAATACAAATCTACATACTACTTATTTATATTATAGTTATCCATGACTGTCATACAAAATGTACATTATTGGTAAGAAAAAAACTTCACTGCTACAGAGTCTGCATAACACTTCAATAACGGGGGCCACAACACTCTAGCCACAAGCTCTCATCCAAGGCATAAAAGGTTCCATCTTCCATCTCCTAGAAGGCTTGAAATAAGTGCATCCTAGGATAGGGAGAACTACCTTGGGATGACCAGACGTAGGAAGAACTATGGTAGTGTGAAGGTGTCTAAAGGTCACTCTCCTCTTCAGATGAAGAGGAGTCTTCCACTAGTGCAGCTGGGGGCACCTGATATCTAGGTGGTGGAGGAAAAATCACATTGAGATGAAAGGCCTCCAAAGGAATAATAAAGTCCATTGTAAAGAAATCTTGGCTCATTACGGCAGACACAAAGAGATGGCCCAAAGAAAAGTATACCCTCACATTGGCTTGGGCAGTGATAGCTAACCTGTGAGCATTAGCAGACCAATTAAATTTATTAAGTTCAATGAACCTTACTCTGGTCATGGAAGACATCCATAGCATCTGGGAAGAAAATGGTGGAAGAGGGGTGAGAAACTAAGTTTCTCAATAGGATTCTACCATAGAGTTAGTGATAACACTTTCAACCTAACCATTTTAGTTTATTAAGAAACATGCCATGCATACAGGTTCATTTTTAATATTTAGAAAAACCTTAGTTGAAGTGGGTTTCTTTCTACAGAATTAGGAACTAAGTTCTGCCATAAGCATACAAGTTACTTATGATGGGTTTCACACACTTCACATACTCTTGAGATCACATCACATCATATCACAAATATAATATTACTATCATTTTATCCAGGCCTTAAACATAATTCTTCTCACTTCTTTATCACTCTCTCAGTGATAATCTATATCATAGGCATATCATATATTTTAGTCAAACAATATCTTTTCATTGGCCACTCTCTCAGTGATAATATATATCATAGGCATATCATATATTTTAGTCAAACAATATCTTTTCATTGGCTCTACTAATTTAGTTTTTATTCTTAGGACATAAGTTTATTCCTTGATGATCATCACCATCATAATCATTGAAAACTTGAAGCTTCATAGTAGAAGAATTTTTGGAGAACCTTTTTGCCTCCACCTTAGAAGGATCTGTTTTCCTTTTGAATGTCCATAAGACACACTAAGAGTATTATTAACTTTTCACATAAATTCTTTCTTTAGTGATCCCTTAGTTAAATAGGTTCCTTTTCAAAGCTTATAGATAACATTTATGCTTAAACAATCCAACCAATATGTCGTGTATATATAGTCTCTAATCCAAACTACCTCTACATTTATCATCCACCGTGAGCATCATATAACATATTACTTTCTGAAAAATTCAAAAGTACATTAAATACGCTTTACATTCATATTTGTGTACTCATAAGGTAGCATAACAAGTTGGCATAATTATTCTAATTAGAAACCATTCTTCTAATCAAGAAAATCTTAATTATGCTTAGCGTAGATTTCTTGGAAAACATGCAACCTTCCTCCAAGAATTTGTCAATCTTACTTATTCCTTAAGTTTTATGAAAAATATCTCATGGGAGCTTAGTCAACTGATCCTTCTATGTTACCTCTCTACCTTTCCTTTTCTCAAATATTAAGTTTCTCTTAGTATTTTTAATGTAAGATTATGAAATTTTTTATTCTTATTTTAGTTGGCCAAGTGGCCTCTTTAGTTATTTCTTCTTTGTGTTAATCAATTTGGATATTTTAAGCACAACTTTCTTATTTCAGTTTGGATGTTCTCACTCACATCAAATTTGGATGTTTATACTCAGACTTTCGGTCCTCCTTGGTGATCCACACCAAGTCTCCTAGTGATGATGGGGCTTTGTTGATTTATCTTGTTATAAATTAAACTTCAAAGATGGAAGTTCAAGTTTAGTTTAGGTTTTGGTGTTTTAAAATAACTTTGAGCATTGGATGAGTTTAGAGAATTTACTTAAGTTTTTAGAAGGTTGATAATGAAGAAAATGAGCCTCCCCTTGGCCTATAGCAAATTCAACCACTTTAGGGATTTTAGGAATTAATTCCCATTTAAGGGCATCTTAGTCCATTTACATGAGTTTCCATTTTCCAAATTAATTTTAAATGTAATTAACTATCCTTTAGGATTCATTTAACACTAATCAAGGTTAATTTATTTTAAGCATGATTAATTCTAATTAGTCAAGGTTAATTTACTTTAACATGGTTCATTTTATCTCTCCTCATTAATACTTTTTTCTTACATGTCATAAATGGTATAACAACTCATGAGGTGAGTTATCACCTTATTTTCCACATACTAATTTCGTGCTAATTGATTAGGTCCAATTCCCAGCTTCTATTTCGCATTTTCTTACCATCTAGACCTTCTAGGGGCATTTTGAAATTTTTGAGGATTTTCTAGAAAGTTCTCAATATGCTCTCCTGATATTTCTAACATTTATTGGTTCATTATCAAATTATTATTATGTCATTTTCCATTATTTTAGAACATTTTAGCCCTTATAGAAAAGGCAAAGCTTTCTAAGAGCGTTTTAGATATTTTTGGTCATTTTCGATGGCATTTTCATTCTCTCTTTGTTTTTATTCTAGTTGTATGATTTTCTAATCATCATTGATGGATTCTAAACCTTTATAATGTCTTTTAACTTTTATTTTGGGTTAGCTACACATTTATTTATGTCATCCTAGTGTAGGGACACTTTCATCATTTGTTAAAAATTCTCTAATTTCTCTTAGCTTTTGCTCTTATCTTTGCTCTATTTCTTGATAAAGAACATTTGTAACTTAGGGAGTCTATCATGAGAACTTATGGGTGTTACACGTCCTTGTGCTAGTGCAATTATGCTCAAATCTATACAATTGTCCTAGTTTGTTAAAGAGGTATTTTTGTCCTTTTCTCTATCCTTATCTTTTTATATCCTTTTTACCCTTTTTTGGCCTAGATATGTATGTTTCTAGATTATTTTATTTCTTGACCATTCCTAAAAAAAAAATAAAGGATACTAGGTGGAATTATAAATGAACTCTGTTAAATTATGCAGTAATTATGTCTAAAATCCTATAGATAAAATGATAGAATGGGAGTTTATTAGAAATTAAGAAAAAAATATCAAGAATACAACTCATAAGAATAATTATAGGGTATGAATCTTTAAAATACATTAAGGCCATTTGGCCAAACCTAGATCCTAAGATAGTTAAACTATTCTCCTTAAGCGCTAAACTTAGAAAAATGGAAACTTAGAAGGAATGAGCAGCATAGTTTTCCCATGAGAAATTTATCATAAAACATAAATAAAGTGGGAAACATGGATAATTTTCGAAAAAAGTGTGCATTTTGTCCAAAATTTAAGGACCATGCCCAAGTAATAATTTTTACTAAGAAAGTAAGTTTTTGGATAACTATTTATGTCTATTTCTCATCATGACCCTTGAGCATGTTTATTTATGTGCAAGTATGTTTTGTCCTCTCTTGATTAATGTAAAGAATTTATATGAATTATGATTTCATATATTGATGGATTATATAAGAATTGAATGATATGGATGCTATATATGCATACCATATTGCTAGATACTGATCATGCATGTTATTGTGAAGAATTAAAATGGATCCTAATGAATCAAAATATCACTAAAGAATAACCTTATGTAAAATCTTGACATTACTCTTAGTGAGCTAAGTGTAGGACTTGTGCACCCTCAAAAGATCGTAGATCCTTCTATCGTGAAGTCATAGGTCTTTACTAATCCTTCTATGATGAAGTCGCAATAGGTTTTTATAAATTGACCATCTAAAATAATGCCTTAAATGAAATTTTCATTGAGAGAGTGACTGGAGAATAAGAATAATTATGATTAAGGAATAGAATGAGTAAAAGTCAAATAATATCTATGTGATGATGAGAAGGTGATATAAAGAATTAATAAGTTTTATGTTAGGCAATGTTTCATGAGAATATGACTTGGAAAGTCAATGACATATATGCTTGTATGAAATTTAATCCTTTCTATTATTAAAAGGAATCGATTTTATATAAGTGTTATTTTGAAAGTCCTAATTGAACTTATATGCTTTCCACCTTTTTATAAATAAACTGAAGTGACTGGAATAAAAATGATATCATCAATCCTAGAATAAACTCCTATTGGGAAATTACGATTTCTCATTCCCTACCTCCCATTTCTCTTTCAAACCCCAATTATGCCAACCGCAACAGTAGTAGTTTACCTCGTACTGCATAGTGTGGACTAGCTCGATCATGCTCAAGTGTTGGAATAAATAAGAAGGAGAATATGCCATAGGTAGGTAAGAAGATAAACCATGAATCATTAAAGAGGATTATGTTTCGTTTGAATGTATTTTGTATGTTTATCATGGATGACTATAACTTGTAGTAGGAACTGATGCCCTTGTTATTCTAAAAAGGACTCGTTAAGTGCGTTACATTTTCCAAGATCTAATATTTTTAGAATAATAATGTACATATGGTTGTATATGTGAATGTATATTACCTTGAATAAAGGAATGTGACTTTTCAACATTGGCATGAGTGGTGACATCTAAACGTTTACTTTTTGTACGTCAATTATTACAACAAGGCTTGCACTTTTAACAAACATTTTTTTTAAAAAAAATCATATCGTATTTTCATTATCAATATTTATAAAAAAATTTCTACATCATTAAGTGATAAACTGATAGTGAATCCATCCTAGGACTTAGCATAGGACGAGTATTATTATTAGGATGTTATAGTGAACCCCTATTTTTGTATCTGAGTCTTTTATTTATAAAGGTAGACTAGGTCAAGTGTCTACGCCACACAGTAGCTTGATGTGTCATATTGTGGATTGAATCAAATTATTTTTTGCGATCTTCAGAGCCTACACTTTGGCATGGCTCCCATAACTTGTCCCCTGCATTCTAACTCAACGATGTGGCATTGGTCAACCATACTATAGCATTCCTTCAGAACTTATCTTCTATAAAACACACATAAAAACAAATAGATATTAGAAGAAAAATAATTAATACCTAGGAATTAAAATATGCACCAATCATATTATAATTAATATAAAAAGAAAAGATAAGCAATTAATCCATCATAATCTATCCTAAAAATTAATCAAAGATAACAATTTTCTAAGGATTTATTACAACTCCAAATAAACTCTTTGTCCTAAAGTAAGGAAAAAGGAAAAGAACAAAGCAATGGGGCAGAATGGATGCTTTGGCCTAGGATCCTCCAAGCTAGCACTTAATTGGTTAACCTTCTTAATTAAGAATCTTACAACTCTTACCTCCTATCATAGAATCAAATCAAACATGTGTGTATGTGTGTGGAGCAGCTATAAGAAATTGATTCTATCATAAAATGCAAAGGTCAAACCCAAAACAAGCAAGCATACCACAAATCCTATCATCTGAGACACCAAGTGTAGAAATCAAATTTAGGGTCAATAGAACTTTTCTCTAGCTTGTAATGTTAGGCTAGGGTAAACGGTATGATGAGAATGTATTTAAGCTTATGTTTCTTACCCTCAACTTAAGAAACCTTATCTTTTTTCCTAACTATCAAAGGAACCTAAATTTAGATTGAACTACTCTTTTCACTATTGTTTTCATCGTGGCTTCCTCTTTCAGCTTAATGCTTGTCATTTTAGTTTTCTTGGATCACTTTTAAATCTTTATCCCACATGTTTTTTTTAATTTTTCATTTCTAAAATTATTTTAACATATTAATTTATCAATTCCAGAACCAATGAAGTTCTATCCCAAATTTGTTCAATAAAAAATGTTAGACTTGATGGTAATTCTAAAGGTGAAAAAACTAGAGTCAAGAAATAGATACTGGGCTTGTATTATTAGTTTTCACAAAAAAATCATAGTTCTAAGATCCAAAGGAGGTGACTAGGATCATGATGCAAAAGGTACACTAAAAGTGATTTTTCAAGTTTTAAAACATTGGTCTAGATCATCGCCTTCACTTGGTCCCTACATTTAATGCTTAAAATGCAATCAACCAACATACTAGCTTGCTATTACCTAGGCCTAGCATTAACATATGCCTTAATTCCTAATGTTGAACTCCAAGCGAAATACAATAAGTGCTCAAATAAAATTAAAAGGAGAACAAGAATGGATTGGTCTAGTCAAAATCAAGAAAGTTGATAGTTCAAGTCCAATAGTTCAAATTGTAAAGATGATTGCCTTATTTGAATAGTGCAAGAAGGACTAGGTGCTTCAATCTATTGGTTTGAGAAGAGTGCTAGGACACTTTTAAGCTAAATTCCTCAAAGCTTTTTATCCATCAAAAACATCTATATAAGCTTCTTCTTTAGCTATCGTAAATGAACAATCAAGTTTAGATCATCCAAATTGTAACACTCCAAATTTTATACATATGATATTTTGTTTATATAATTAATAATCTTAATTAAAAAAATTAGAAATCTTAATTAAAATTTAGATATCTCACAAAAACTTATAACCCCTCTTAATTATAAGTTTGTCGTCGGTTAGTGACCAACCGGGAATAGTAAATTTTATTAACAAATATAAGTACCCCTTAATCCTTAATTAGCATGCAAAAACAAAGTAAAATACCTTGTAAAATATGCCTATACTCCCCCTAGGATTAATTTTACAAGGTGATGAACATGTTATAAATGCACTAAAATACCTTAGAGATGGAAGAAAACATTTTTTTAAAAGGATAACCCATGCTTTAACTGATGGATTTAGGAAATCACCATATAGTTTTGTCCAATGGATATTAATGTGGGGTTACATGGATTTTTACAAGGGATCTTAGTATATTAGTTAAATTAAATTAAAAATAATTAAAAAATCAAAGAAAATTCCTTTATAAATACCATGAACATGTTTGAATTCTCTTCCCCTTTTATCACTAGTGCCATTTAGTTGCACACTTAGAAAAAAATCTCCCAAACTCTTCCAAGAAAACACCATTTTCTTCTCCTCCCAAACTTAGCCAAACCTTCAACTTAAGGTATTCAACCTTAAGACCTTAAGTCAAAAAATCATAAACAAACCTCCATCTTTACTAAGTCAAGTACATGACCCAAGCATCAAGGGAAAACCATTCTCTTCCCTTAGACCTTAGAGAACAACTTCTTTCTCTCACATTCAAGTAGGATTCTTCTTCCTAAGTTTTTTAATTTCTTATGTTGAAAGCGTTGGTTGATTTTGGTTCATCTTCTTTTATTTTAGCATTTTCTCTTCCATTCCAAGAGTGACATCCCATGAACATATATAAAAATATCAAAATTGACTAGGTTTATAAAAAAAATATATGATTTTTCATATTTTCAATAATTTTAAGGAGCCTAAATGATGAGAGGTTAGGATGCTTATACTAGCTTGTGGAATATTTTAATAAGCTAAAAAATTCTTAAAAACTATTTTTTTAACTTTTGAAAAGATTCGAGATCTTTTGTTTAAATCTTTAAAAGTGAGGGTGTGAGTCTAAAGTTTAGGGATGTTTCCTTCAACCTTGGTTGATGAAGCATGAAAGTTATGCACTTTTCCTTTTATTATTATATGTACTCGTTTATGTTTCCCTTAAAGTTATTGAGGAACAAATCTTAAAAATCCTAAGAACTGGAATATTTTGGACATTGACTCAAATTTTTGATGTTGAAAGTTTAATACTTTAATCATAATCTTAAAAAATTAGATCTTTTTATAATAAAACAATGTTGATGAATTGTGGATGTAAAAGGAATGTAAAAATGGAACAAAGTTTAAACTTAGAACCTAAGATAAATGACCATTTAATCAAGAACAAGAACCTAAGAAAATTTAAAAGAATTCCTAGACTAAGACTTAAAGCACTAAAAGTGTAAGACTTTAACTGGACACTAGTATGAGGCCAAATGTGATGGCACTTGATACTTATAGGCATAGGTAAACATTCGACCAAGACTTCGTAAAATGAGAGTAATAGAGTTTAAATTCGTAAGACCTAGATATTTAGCTTCGGTCATGATTTGTAGAGAATAATCCTTGGAGTTGAGAAAAATAAATAAAAATAGACTTAGTGTGTAGAAAACCCCATTCGGCCAAGCAATTTTTAGCCAAGTAAGAAAGGATTTAAAAATTATAAGACATAAGATTTAGATCGATTAATTATGACCAATTAAACTAGAATAAGGTGAAAAATTTTACTTATAGAGGAAAGTCCTTAATTCAGTCAAGCCTAAGTTAAAAGAGAATAAGATAGTTTAATATCATAAGACTAAGGTAATTGTTTTTCTTAGGTTATTTCATTGAAGAAATGACTACTTGGAGTGAAAAGAAAGAGTAAAAACGTGGTTTAATAAGAACATGCACCATTTGGCCTAGCTACCTTAAAAGTATGAGAAAGAAGTCAAAATTTATGAAAATTGTAAATTTACCCTTTTTTGGGTTGTAATCTAGGAGAAATAGCCATTTAGGTTATAAAAGGGTGAGTGAAATTTAATGCTCAGTGAAAAATGGTCAATTTGGCCTAATGAAGTTGGTTAGGAAAAGAAGATTCTAAATTAATAAAATATATGTATTTATCTTTCCTAAGAAAATATATTGAGGAATAACTAATGTCCTTAAGAATAGTTGAACAAAAACCACACTTATGAATGAGAAAGGACATTCAACCTACATGACCAAAATTAAAGAATAAGACTTTGAAAACTTATGAAAAAAGGAAACATAAAGAGAGATAAAACTTAGAATGCGAAGTAGTGAGGTTAATGTCATGAGAAGTATAGGCTTTCCCTTATAATATTAGAGATCAAATTCACATCATATGGAAATTACTTAGCCTTTTTAGAAAGAAAACACATGCTACCCAATATTCATGAATCATACCTAAGTAAAGACTTTAATAAAAATATGAATGATTTAGGGTAATAAATGCTACACTATTTATGATGATAATGATGATCATAATTTTTTTATGATTTAAGTTTTGAATATTTTCTTTGATGATGTACCTTGTGAGTGACTTGGTTAATTGTAAATGGTTCCATGTAACATCTTGGATAAATGTGTTTGTGTGGTGATGGATGTATTAGATGTTATATGTGCATAGCAAACTTGATGAACTAATATTATAAAATTTAAAATGTAACCTAATAAGAAAAGGGTCACTTACTAATAAGAATCCTCGGTGAAAACATAAGTTAAACTACTCTAACTATGAAAAGTCTAGGACTTTTGCATTATGGAAGTCTAGACTTTCCATATTAGAAGCATGTGATTTCAAAGTTAATGTGGTCACGACTATTAATAAGTAGCTCATATCTTATGTTATGATTAAGTAGATACGAAATTGAGAAGATATTGCTTGAACAAATATGTTAACCAATTATCAATATGTTAATGGCCCTATGAAAATGACAAAAGGGTTGACATTATGAAGGATCATGATATGATGAATGATTAATTGCCATAAATTAATGGTATTATTAATATGGCAAGGATATGATGTTAAGTTAGGAAGTATCTTTTCTTGATTGCTAAAATTGAATGATGATGATGATGAGATGATTATTAAAAGTTATTATGATAGTTGTATGTTCTAATATAATTGTCTAGATGTTATTTATATTAAAAATCAATCACATTAGAAAAGGGTTATTTGTAACTTAAAAATAAACTTGAATGCATGACAACTTTGGTAATAAACTGAAGCGGTTTGGTTAAGAATGATAACATTAACCTTATGGTATAAGCTTACTAAGAAATTTAATTTCTCACACCCTACTATCCATTTCATACCTAGATAATCAACATGCTTTTCATGATGGTGATGGTGTATCTAGAAGTAGATAACATAAAGTAGAACTATAGTGCCCTTTAGCATAGACTAGTCATCATTGTACATGTTAACATGCTCACCTATATGACCTTTGCACAACTATTTGTCGCACTCATTCTTAGCCCCAAGAACATGCCTAATGACTTTAACATGTTGCTCCAAGACTTCCATGCAAACATAGCATTTCCTCCTCTGCTCAATTTCCAAGCTTAGCAAGACCCGTTGATTATTGACTAGGCCTTTCCTCCTCTAGCTCAAGCTACACTAACGGTAGCTATTTACTCACTCCCTTATGTTATTACAACCTGTCACAAGTGTTCTTGTTCTAAAGGATCTCAGCATTCATTCTTGGTTTCAACGAGGCAGGTGGTGAATTTCATTATTTCAGCAATGATTGATAAATTATCATTCTGTCATTTTATTTGTGAGAATTTAGGCATTGTCGTAATTGTAATTACAACGAGACAACGAACTTGCTAAAATTTTAAAAAGAACATGATTTAATTTGATTATATGAAGCCGCCACCAAATTTTTATTTAAGGGAAAAGATTTGGAAAAACCCTAACTTGAGGAAGAGTCTGGGTTTGGGAGTCAGTTACGAGTAGGGAAGGTGTTAGGCACCCTACTCACTTGTTCCGAAGAATGGTACCCTTAAACTGAGTGTGTGATTTTAGAAAATTGTTTGATCCCTTTAATTTAGAATAAAAATAAATAAGTTGGTGGAATATAGCCTGACAGGACTTGATCTTACTCCTACGTATTTCCTGGTGCAATGGGAAACTGAAGGCGTACGTAGTTCTATTTTGAAGGTTTGACCTTTGAAGGTAAAGAATTTGAGGGATAACTTTTGAAAGTGTTTCAATATCTCGAAGGAATCCTTAGTCCACATATGCACAGGGTGCAACACAGCTAAGGCTGCACTGGGACCCATATGAATCTCTAAATATCGAACAGCAGCGAAACCGCCAGTTTTCCATTTAGAGTTCATCGCTTGAGACTTGTGATTCCAAAAGGATATTTTGAAATATTTTATTATTTAAGAGGAACTCTTAGTCCACATATCACAAGGTTTAAGGAAACTAAGACTATATTGGGGCCATATGAATCTCCAAATATCGAACAATAGTGAAACCGCCAGTTTTCCATTTAGAGCTCATTGTGTGAGACTTGTGATTCCCAAAAAGATATTTTGAAATATTTTGTTATTTAAGAGGAACTCTTAGTCAACGTATGCACAAGGTCCAAGGTAACTAAGGCTGTACTGGGGCCCATATGAATCTCTAAATATCGAATAGCAGTGAAACCGCCAGGTTCCTATTTAGAGCTCATCGCATGAGACTTAGAATTATAAATGGTGTTCTTTATGAAATATTTTATTATTTTACAAGGGATTCTTAGTCCACATATGCACAAGGTCCAAGACAACTAAGGCTGCACTAGGACCCATATGAATCTCTAAATATCAAACAACAGTGAAACCGCTAGTTCCTATTTAGAGCTCATCGTGTGAGACTTAGAATTAAAAATGGACTTGATTTAAAATAAAATAAACTTGATTTGAATTTGATTAAAATAATTGGGGTTGATTTAAGATAAAATAAACTTGATTTGAACTTGAGGAAAAAAATTGGACTTGATTTGAATTTGATGAAAAGAATTAGGCTTGATTTAAAATAAAACTTAACTTGATTTGAAATTCAGGAAAAGAATTGGAATTGATTTAAAATAAAATAAACTTGATTTGAAACTGACCAATTGAAGTATATGGATCATAGACATCAAACAAAACAAGTTTGACAAAAATCAAACCAGAAATGAGCAAGTTATTCACAAATCAAACAAGTTAGGTTCATTTGCACACCAAGACGAACACGCTTCGGTAATTAGGCGATAGAAATTTCATTTCAAATCCAAATTACACAAATAATATGATTCCAGAAACGAAAGAGAAGTATGAAGAGAACTCAGCAAAAATCACCAAAATCGGAGATCATTTGACTGATCAAAAATGAAAACGAAAAATAAAGATGAAAATGAACCTTAAGAACACAAGAGATTTTGGCGCCAAAATTTGAATTCAAATCTCAAAATTTTTCAAAAATATTTTTGGTAGATCTGAAAAATTAAAACCCCCCGATTGAAAGATATGGATCATAGGAATCAAAAAAACAAGTTTGACAAAAATCAAACCAGAAATGAGCAAGTTATGCACAAATCAAACAAGTTAGGTTCATTTGCATACCAAGACGAACATGCTTCAGTAATCAGACGATAGAAATTTCATTTCAGATCCAAATTAGACAAATAATATCATTTCAGAAACAAGAGATAAATACAAAGATAACTCAACAAAAATCACTAAAATTGGAGATCATTTGACTGATCAAAAATGAAAACGAAAAACAGAGATGAAGATGAACCTCAAGAACACAAGAGATTTTGGCGGCAAAATTTGAATTCAAATCTCAGAATTTTTTGAAAATCTTTTTTGGTAGATCTTAAAAATTAAAACTGAAAAATTGAAATATATGGATCATAGGAATTAATCAAAACAAGTTTGACAAAAATCAAACTAGAAATAAGCAAGTTATACACAAATCACACAAGCTAGGTTCATTTGCGCACCAAGAAGAATATGCTTTAGTAATCAGGCGATAGAAATTTCATTTCAGATCTAAGTTAGATAAATAATATCATTCCAGAAATTAGATAAAGACGATGAGAACGCAACAAAAATTACCAAAATCGGAGATCATTTGACTGATCAAAAATGAAAACAAAAAAAAGAGTTGAAGATGAACTCGGAAATCCGAGAAGAACCAAGAAAATTAAGCAGAATGAAAGATGGATCTAACCTCCATTGGAAGGTGATGAAGAACTAGTTCAATGGAGGCCAACGACTGAATTGAATTCAGAAGTAGAGAGTCTCTTAGATCCTCCCTTAAAAAATCCTGAAAATTCCTCCAAGACTCCAAGTGCCACTCCCCTTATATAAACCTCTTCTTTTTTTAAAAAAATTTTGGTGGTTTTTATACTTTTTCCCTTTTCTATTCTTCTGCTTTTTCTGATTCTTTTCTTTTTTCTCTTTTTTTCCTGTTTTTATTTTTTTATTTTATTTTTTTTCCACTACTTTTATTTTGATTTTTGAACTATTTTAGACTAAATCACCTTTTGGCTAAAAACAAAATAATTTATTTTTGGTTTTGAATCCCCAGACATAATTCGGTGTTCACAGGCATAATTACTACATGATATAGCATTATTCACTTGTAATTCAACCTAACTTCCCTTATGTTTGTAGGAATGGTCATGTAAAAAAGGATTAGAAAATAAGCGATGGGCCAACAAGAGGGAAAAGGGTATATAAAGACAAGAAAGTAGAAAAAGACAAAAAATACCCTCAACAGGAAAAGCATGACTGTGTGGATCTAAGCACGGTTGTCTTAGAATGAATACACACCTGTTCCAAATGAAGAAGCATAGTCATACCATTTTGACGAGCACGATTTTCCAAGATTGGGAGCACCAACAACAATGTCATGTCAACCCTAATGATGCAAGAGACATCCTAATCAGCCTATGGTGCTACAAAAGATCTAGTGGTCGTGATGGCTAAGGAATGGCTAGGTCAAGTCCAATCCACAATACTTGAAACTCTAATTTATGCTTATAAAAGGGAGGCTCTATGACATCATTCAACACACCTCTTCCCCATTGGAGAACATCCATCTCCACAACAGAGAGCACATTCTATCTTAGATTTCGGGAATAACCCTACCTTTAACCCATCTATTACTTTTAGCCTCTCCATTTCTGGTTCCCACTCTAACATCTTTCCATAGGATCTTTATATAAGAAAACTCCCTGGAGATGTAGACTTGAAACAACTACCAATTTGTTGATAGTCTGATTTTGTATTTCTTTCATTTTGATTGATTATGGATACTTTTTAGTTGTTTTCATGATGTATAACTAATCCCCAATTTATAAGGCTTTGGTAACCCTTATGAATGATTACACATTTCTCTCAATTGTGTCATATTGCTTCAGTTAATCAATTAATAGGAAGTAATTAATAATATTAATCTGTAGGTTCATTGGAGGTAGGAAAGCATATCATCCTAATCGATAGAACTGCTTGGTAATTGAACCTAAGGGTCTAGGAGGATCAATCAGGAGTTTGGGTTTCTAACTGGTTAATTATTTGACACGTAATTAACGTCCTCTTAAACTTTACGCCTCTTTTATTTATCTATCTTATAGGATCAATAGGAACAGGAAGTAGAAGAGAGATTATTACTATTACCAAATCAAAAGATAGTAATAGCCTAAGAGTAGGTGGTTAGCAATTGATATTTTTTAAGTCATTCATAAAAAAGGGGAAACTTAGGAGAAAAGTAAGTAAATTCAAAAGGAGATCCAAATCCCTATGTTTACCCATAATCTACATCATCTTTTATTTTTTTTTCTAATTTCTAAAATATGATTTTATCTTGAAGGGAACCACATAAAACCCTTATTTGGTGAGCTCAAAAGTTTGAATTCAATTTCATACATAGATTGTTGTCACAGTTTCTATGGGATTGATACTGGGGTCAAAAATACCCCCTTTTCTACACTGACAAGTATACTCATTTGTGGGTAAACCTTGGCAAAGAGATGCACACTTATGTTTTTCACACAACAATGATCAATGATTATGAGGGAAGCTTCATAGACTTTCAAGAGTAGGAATTCATGGTGATTTTCAAGATGTACGTTGCAGACTTTGACTTAGGATGATAATTATATACTTTGTATTTTGTTGTTTTCTATCGGGATGAATGTATTAAAAGGGGTATTGATTGTTCCTGCTTATTTTAAAGGACTCATATTGAGCCTTGTTTATGTATATTGAGTTGTATGACTTAATATTTACTATTATCAATATGTACTGACTGTATACTTAAAAATCAGTTAATATGATCGTGAATTTAAAATAATGAAAGATATGGCCTGCCAACTTATTTATTTTATGAAATAATATTACCTTACACCAAGGCTTGTATTTTCAAAGTATATTTTAAAAAGATTACATAGTATTTGATGTGTGAAGAACGTGAGCATAAAACTCCTTGCCATGTTTTACCCTAGTATAATCCCATAAAGACTATGCCAACAATTTGTAGGAGAAGTCATGGAGAAAAGGGGTTATATGTACGAGTTTAAAATATTAATAAGTTTTAATAGAAGAAAAGAAAAGGAAAATGGTGCAAGTTATGGAAAAACATGGGACTTTGGATCCCCTTGTGACCTTATTTACTTTTACCCCTAATTCCCTCCTATTAATGAATTAGTACATTAATTGCTAACTATTTACTCTAAGGATATTACTATCCAATGGTTATGTAATAGTAACAATCTTTCCCATAAATACTACCCTCAATGATCATGAAAGGCATCTAGATAAGAGAAGCATAAAGCATAGGAGGCTATCAACTACTGGTTAGGTAATTAATTATTTAGAAACATAAGATTCCATTTATCCTCCAAAAATTTTAAATTTAGTCACTTTATAGTTCCATCAATCAGGGGATGGTACAATCGCCTACCCATCAACCAACTTATAGATTAATTAGAGTAGATAATTATTATTAATGGGTTAAGCACAATAAAGTAACACAATTAGATAAGAAAATTATATCATTCATAACAATAACATATAATTTTTCATATATAAATGAAAATAGGGTCAAGCAATTACATCATAAGACTCATTATAGTCCCATGAATTGGAAATTAGTTACACATTATAAAGATTAACCTAAAACATCCATAACCTAGTCTAAAAAGTAAGAAATACAAATCGGGTTGCTAACAAAGTTGACAAGCACTTTGCGATTGCACCAAAGAGGGGTTCCTCCAAGTACAATCCTAAGGAACGACACTAGGGGAAGAACCAAGAATGGAGAAGCTAGAAAATGAAAATAGAGAATAAGGTTAAGTTGTAGTGGGAGACCTTTGGGGTCTAGAGTCATGTGTTAATGTGTGATGGAGCCTCCCTTTTATTAGGAACATATTAAGGCTTCAGCGATCACAGAGTGGGTTGACCTAGTTGTTTCCTTAATATCACAATTGTTCTAGGGAATTTGCAAAATTGTAAGGACTAACTAGGATATCTTTTGCATCAATAGGACTTATGGATTCGTTGCTAGTGCCTTCTAGTTTTGGCATGGTTGTGCTCATTATTTGGCACAACTATTCTCATTATTTTACACGGACGTGCTACCTTTCGTTGGCACAATTGTGCTAAGGTATACACAATTGTGTTAGAAATCTTAGTTTGTTGTAAGGGTATGTCATTCCTAGCACGGCTGAGCTGGCTTTTTGTAAGGGTCATTTTTATCCTTCAGTTACTTCATCATCTTTTTATTCCATTTTTATCCTATTTATGGCCCACAATTCACCTATTTACCGATTATTTATGTGTGACCATTCCTACAAGAATAAGGGATATTAGGTAGAATTATAAGTGATTAATCATGAATCATGTAGTAATATTGCCTAAATTTATACAGATAAATTGATAGAATGACAAATTATTAGTATTTCTAGTAACAATAATTTATAACGAAATTCCACAAATATGAAGTAATAAACTAGTAAAGAATCCATGATATGACTTGAGTATATCAAAGTATCATTATTGGGATATTACACAAACCTTCTTCTTCTATCTTCTTTAGAATGTCATTGCATGTCTCTTTAAACATTTTTTTCTCTTTGGTGGATAGAGGGAGGTCATAGGTTGCACCCATTGTTTCTTCTAAGTGAACTCTCAGATAGAGTCACTCCTCTTCCTCTTAGGAAAGGATGGAATCTCAGTGGGTTCATAAGTTAAGATCAATATCCTCCAAGTTCAATAATTGAAATCCTAGATGATTGGCATGAGTTTCATCTTTGGTTCTTACAATCAATCTCCCTCTTGACTTCCAGGTAAAAAGGTTGAATTTGTATCCCTCTTGAAAGGACTTCTAGCATGGTGATCTTATATCTCATAAGGACCTCTTCATGCCCATGTGTACTGATCTCGTGCATAGAAAAGCCTTTGTGAAATGCATTTAGGATCTTCTACCCATATTGAAAGCAACGTAGAAGGTGTTAAAGCATCATCTTCGAGGGATTTGCACATCTCTTGGTGAGGAAATGATTGATGCAGAATTTTTCCATCTTTGACATAATCTTTTGATCCCTGTTGGGATGTGATGATATGTAGTATTAAGCTATAAATGATAACAGGCTTTTAGTACCTTACCTGATGCCTTCGGATTCTATGGTCCCTTTGTTCCATAGAGGAATTGATTAACTTCTTATGATAAGAGAATGGTTCCTTCCTACCTTTCTTTATAGGTTATGCCTTGATTTGTACTATGAGTAGCTTCTACCAGTGTTATAGTGGATATCACCATATTTTTTCCTTGCACTTGACTAATTATTGCATGCTTCTTAATGATCACCTTCTTACCATTTAAATCATCATCAATATTGATGGAGGTTTCTTTATAATTTCACCAAATTCCATAATTGGATTGGGATACTAAGGATCATGGAAGTTCAGGTACTTTTACCATCCCAGTTCATACAATTCTACAAGGATGTCATATCTATCTTTTATAAGGCCATGGGGACTGATGAAGCAGCCAAGTATGGTCATATTTGGGTGAAGTATCATCACTCTTGCCATGTCAAAGGTTGAAAGAGGTGAAACTGAAGAAAATATTTTGGAAGTAATAAAGAAAAAAGTTATAAGGGAATTTGAGAGTAATAAGTTCTGATAGAGGTAGTAAGGAGAGAAAAAAATGTTTAAACACAATTTAATTAGAGTAGGGAGAATGCAATTTCATTAGAAAGTTGAGCTTACATAAACAAAAATACAAACAAAGTTAAGTGGCATGCATTTAAATTCCCCCTGATGATGATACAATAATGGTCAGAGAAATAGGTAGCATGGTTACACATGTGTGTCCTATCATCTAATAGAAGATTTCATAGTGAGAATATGAAAGGTTTTCAAATAGATACATCCAACATAAGAATCTCAAATGGATAAGACACTAGATAGACAATACGCTTCAAATGATAGAATTAGACGATTCATGTTCTGGTTATTTCTAATGAAGATGAACATATCCTCAATCAGAGATTTAGTAAAGATATCATTCCATTGACGCATATTATAAAAAATTAATATAAAAACTCCTTTCTAAACATAATATTTAATGAAATGATGTCTAATTTCTATATTCTTAGCCTTAGAATGTTGTATAAGACTTTTAGACAAGTTTATGACACTTGTAATTTTGTAGAAGACAAGCATATGATGTCAAATATAGAATAACCTTCAGGTTTATATTTTACCCATAAAACTTGAGAGTAGCAACTCAAGGCATACATGTATTCATTCTGCTGTGGATAATGTTATAGAGTTCTACTTCTTGTTAGACCAAGAGATCAAACTTGTTCATGGAAAATGACAACCATCACTTATACTTTTTTTAGTCTACTCTATCTCCAACATAGTTAGCATCATAAAATCCTATCAACTTGATGTCATCTAAGTGCTTATAAATTAGACCAAGGTTAATTGTGTCAATAGTATATCTAAAGATTCTTTCTACAAATTTGAAATATATTCTTAATGATCAGATTTAAATCTAGCGTAGTGATCAAAACTAAACATAATATCTAGTCTACATGCAATTAAGTATAGAAGTGATCCAATAATATCTCTATACACAAATAGTTAAATGCTTACTAAACTCATCTTGGAATAATACCAATACTAATAAGAAACAAACAAAAATAATAACAACAATTGCTACTACTATTATAGTAATATAATATCAACAACAACAATAATAGTAATAACAATAATAACAATAATAACAATAGTAATAACAACAATAATAGTAAAATAATAAATAATAATTGGAGTAAGAAGAAGAATGAGAATAAGAATACGAGTAATAATAAAAATAAGAATATGAATAAGACTAAGAATAAAACAAATATTAGGAGTATGAGCAATAAAAAAAAGTAAGAATCACTAGTGTAAAACATACTTTATACATCAGTTAAAAATTAACCTTTTACATTGGTTATTAAAGTGATATAGAATCAGGCAATATAGATTCTGATCTTTTTACATCGGTGAGAGAAGAGATCTTCCATATCTTCCACCAAGTAATAGTATAGTTAAATATTAAATTTATATATATTCATTGATAGCTCTCATATTTTGATTAAGTTTTCTAAAATGGTTTTTGAAAGAAAAGCTTAATAATATTTTCAAGTGAAAGGTTTCAAGGTTAAAATCATGTTTAGAAATAATACATAAAGTTTTAAATGTTTCAAACTATAAAAACTTATTTCTGTAACACATACATGAAGCAACCAAAACATCATAAGAGTTAACCAAATTTTGTATTGAGTTAACCATGCCTCAGTAAAAGGTTAACCAAATGTTATACATAGTTAAACAAAATTTTGTACTAAGTTAATCATCTAACGTAATCAATTACCACATGTTGTAATTGATTACCAAAACCTTATGGAACCTTTAAAACTTGTAAAATACTGGTTTAATTGATTACCAATTGATATAATTGATTAGCAAAGAATTATAGAGTTATAGTAATTGATTACCAATAGAATTAACTAATTATAAGTTATAGAATTTCTTAGTAATTAATTATCAACGATAACAATTAATTACCTAGCTTAAGGTTCGAAAGTCTCAAAATGTTTTTTAGTTATAACAATTTAAAACCAACCCATTTGAAACTATCATCTAAATTTACATATAAATACTTGTTTCTATCCCATTTTTATAAGAAAAGGAAAGAAAACGAAATAGAAAGAAAGAAAATCAAAGAGAAAGAAAACGAATGAGAATAATAAGGAAAAGAATTTTTAGAATTTGCTTTATGAGAGCTTTGATTCAAAGCGTGAAAGTTTCATCATTGCTTAGGATTTTTCATTATATTGATCTTCAAGGGTGTTGTATTTTGATCTTCTACTACTCTTCTACATCTTGGATGTTGATTCTTGAGAGAAAAAATTCTCTCTTGAAGGTAGTTGTGTTTGTACAAAGAGGGTGTTCTTCACATGGTTCTTGAGGCTTCAAGTGAGGGATCCTGAAGTGGTTGTTTGTATGAGGATTGTGTAATATCTTCAAATAGTGAAGAAAATCTCAAAGGGTTCTTAAGGACTGGATGTAGATCTATGTCATTGAGCGTGAACCAAGATAAATTCTTAAGTCATCTTCTTCCCTACACTTTCATATTTTAGCACCAACTATATGTTCTGCATTATCTTCAGTTCTTGACCAATCTTTATTACTTAATTTTTATTTCCATAAATTGATCATCAAGATTACATTGACATTCAATTATTGTGACCATATATCATAATTAAAGTTCATGGGTTGCTTGGGCTTTTTGGCCTCGCTGTTTTTTAATTGATTGGTGAAGTTTGGAGAAAATTTGTTAAACCTAATTTACCCCTTTTTAGGTTTATAGTCATTTGATTAATAATTAGCTGTTGAGCTTATGCAAAAAAAAAAACTTTTTACATCGGTTATAAGTTTAACCAATGTAAAAGGTGTAATTTTTTACATTGGTTACAACAAAAACTGTTTTAGTAAATTAAAAAATATAAAAAAATTATAATGGTTTTAACTGTTAGTACTTTTTAAATATATTTAAAAAATAAAATATAAACCCAAATCTAAAGATATTTAATCAACAGATCATTTTTCAATATACATTTTATACATAATTTTGGAAGTTAGAATCACTTAAATTGACAAAAACATTAAAAAAAAAAGTATTCTGCATCAATGTTTCCAATAGACCAGTTTTAGAAAAATATCTCTAAAGACTTCAATATTAGGAGCCTAGTAGCTCCAAATTGAGGATTTAGAAAGTCAGAAGCATAGGATCAAGATGATAGCCACAAACACCACAAAAACACTACCACCAATATTCCATTTGTTCCTATTCATCATTCTCGACATGTTTTCAATTTTTTTTCACTCTTGTGTATGTTATCATGCACTTGATGATGCTACATAAGATAGTATAACCATCAAATTTGATTTTGCAAAGATAGAGAAGTAGAGAAAACATGATAAGCCAACACAATGATGGTATTTCTACTTCTTTTCTCTCATTGGCTGAGAACAGGTTCTTATAGGGATTAAAGTGAAATTTGTACTTTTTTAGGCTTTTTACCACCTAAAATGGTGTTCATATAGAAACAAAACTTCATTTTTTAACCATAATAATGTTTTTATCAAAATCAAATAACACTTACCAAATAAAATGGATATGCAAACTATAACATCCTAAAAATGAATATCATTTGTACGCTTAATTTGCAAACCGATTTCATTTCTAGACTATTATCTCACGATGCGGAATCCTTAGGAAGTAACTATTAGTGAAAATAAGGTAATTTTTCTTTTAAAAATCACTTTGATATCAATTGGAAGCCTCGTCATAGTAAAAAATAATAAACTTTCAACCCTTATCCGCATCAAATTAAATCTGCACTTTTACTAGTTTATTTATTTGTCTTCATTACATAGCTCAGGTAATAGTACAAATATGCACATATCATGTACATTCAAACTTCATATAATTATACAATCTATATTACATATACATGGTAAATCTTAGGTGCTAGGGCCTTTACATATACTTATTTACATACAATAAAGTACACACTTTGATTACATACATATTTAGATTGTCGTCACCATCTTAATTAATGAAAACCTAGAGCTTCATAATAGAAGAAATTTTGGAGAACTCTTTTGTATCCTTTTTGTCTTTGGAATGTCCTTTTTGCCTTCCCTTCAGAAGAATCAAATGGTCCTCTAAAAGAGTAGTCTATAACTTTTCACATAGTTTTTTCTATAATGATCCCTTAATCATTTAAGTTCACTTTTAAAGAGCTTCCAAATAATCATGCATGCTTAACCAATATTCAACCAATATTTCATGAACATTTAGGTTGAAATTGCCATCACACATCATTCATACATGTTCATCATTCATAACATCATACTTTAAACATTGATAAGCATTCGTCATTCATCTCATATTACACTTTATGGATTCATAAAGCAATGCAAAAGTTGGTTTAACATCCTTAAGCATTTAATTATCTTCTAAATTAAGACCTGTTCATGCTTATCATTTATTCTTAGGAAACACAAGCACACATACCCATGCATTTCCAACTTGTTTAATTCTTAAAATTTTATGATGACTCACTCATTGGAACCTATTCCTCTTATCCTTCTAAGTTATCTCTCTACCTTTCCTTTTCTCAAAGGTCAAGTTCTTTTACATAATTTCATAATACTTGAAAGTTTTCTTTAAGTGGTCAAGTGTCACTTCTTGAGTTATTTACTCTTTGTGTACTTCAATTTTCATGTATTATTCATAACTTAATTAAATTAGGTTTAAGGATTGTGTTACAAATATTTTAACTTACATGTTTATGTTTACTTGCATATGGTCGAATGGCACCATGCACCTTGTTTAGCCTCTCTTAAACCCTTATTTCATTTCTTTTACATGGTGAACACCCTTATGACACCTCAATCAAGGTTTTAAAACTCATCCTCCCTTATTTAACTTAAGATGGCCAAATGCATACATCTCACTTTTTACTCCATCATTACTTTTCAATCATCTCTTTAAGCTTACCTAAAGATCCATTCTTAATTTTTATCAAGGTTTTAAGCTAGTTTCATTACCAACTTCACAACTTCTCCCTTAACCTTCTTAGGACTCTCTTGTCACCTTAATTGAAACTTAAACTCAAACTTCTCTTAATCATTGAGAAGTGGGTGAATGCATGAACAAGGTTCTTAAGTCCTTCTAGTTCTGTTTTATTTATCTTAGAAAATGATTTCTACTAATTAAGTTTAGGTCATTAAACATTACCAAACTTAGAAAAATTTAAGACTTATCCCTCACTCTTGGAGGTCATGGTCGAATAGTCAATTGCAACTTTTCAACCCCATGTTTCATTCTTAGTCAATCAATTTATGCATACTTAGGTTTAGGCTTAGGTCATAGTTAAAATTTTAACTTTCTTTCACCAATTTAGCCATCATGGCCAAATGGTCATCCGAACCATTTCTAAAAGTTTCTTATACTCTTAATCATTTTTATTAATATGCTAAGAGTACTTAATTAACCCTAATCAAGAATTTGAACTCATTCTTCCCCAATTAATCAAGTAATGGCCAAATGCTCCCTATTAAATCCTAGGTTATTTTGGTTCAATTCTCCTCCTCTCAAGAGTTTATTTACACCAATTAAGACTTCATCTCATAGTTTATACCATCTTCAGAAGGTTTTACAGATTTTTACCCAAGTTTTACCAAGGTGGATGAATGCTCATTTTGAGCATCTCAGGTCATTTTCTCAAAATTCTTCCCATATAACTTTGTTCCATAAGTGTAGATCTACTCCAAGATCCATCCATCTCATACCATGAACACTTCAAAAAATTTCCTCATGACCTCTCAAATATGCCAAAGCGTCAAAATTTATTTTTAAGAAATTTTAATTGATTAAATTGCTTCTAAAGTAGCTAGAAGCACTTTAATCCATCAAAATTTATCTTTAAATCTTAAAAAATCACTAAATATAGATTATACTCATATTTAACTATTAAAAGGAATCCTTGAGCTCTCATGAGTTCAAACAAACTGAGATTTGTGGATCTTAGAGAAAGGATCCAAAAAAAGAAAAAAAACAAACCATGAAATCAAGATTTAAAGCTTAAAGACATTAGTAGTAAAATCCTACTTGATGGAGACTTGATGTTGGCTTTTTGTGGGGCTTTGATGGCTGATCATATACCCCCCATTAGTGTTCCACAAAGATCTCTTAGTGGTGGTGGTGGGACTTGATCATTAGAAGTTGATTTTAGCTAAAACGTCAAAGATGGAAGTTTAGGCTTATGGTGAAATTTTAAGCTTTTTGGATTAGATTAAACTTTGAGAGAGTTCAAGAAATTCTCTACGTTTTTAGAAGGTGAAAACTGAAACAAATGAAGTTTCCCAAAGTCCTTAGTGATTCGGCCAAGCTAGGGTAGTTTAGGGATAAATTTTCCACTTAAAGATATTTTTGGTAATTTTGCATGTAATTTCCATTTTCTAAATAATTTAAAATGTAAGGAATTATCTTTTATGATTATATTAGTGCTAATTATGTTGTGTTTGTCACTAATTAAATTTAACTTACCTTAAGCATGGTTAATTTTAATTAAACAAGGTTAATTAACCTTAACCATGGTTAAAGGAATATTTACATTTATGGTTTTTGTCTTATTTGCCATAAATAGGATGATGAATAATATGGTGAGCCACCATCATATTTTGTACATAGAATTTGCATGCAAGTAATGTGGGACCCACTTTTAACTTCTGCTTCACATTTTCTTGTCCTCTCAACCTTTTAGGGAAATTTTTCGTAACTTTTTTTTAGAATTACCCGAGAAGTTCTCAAATTGTTCCTCTAAAATTTTTAACATTTGATATTAATTCAAATTAGAGAAGTAAGAATAAGAAAACTAGAAAGATGAAGAAAAGTTTCAAAAACAACTTCTATCAATAGATTTAGATTTCAAACTAAGGGAAATTGGTAAAATTTTGAAGAAATATGTATATATATATAAAAGAATAAAAAAAAATAGAAGAAGAAAAGTTAGAAAATTTGGGAGAAAATTAGAAAATTAAAAAATAACTTTGAAAATATAAAAAGATTCAAAAAAGAGAGAGAAGAAGGAAATTTAAAAGAAAATCTAAAAAATATTTTTATGAGATGATTGAAAGAAAACGTAAGAAAATTTTAATGAAACTAAAAGATTTTTTTAGGAAAACTAAAAATACTAAAACTTACTAAAAAATAAAAAATTGCTAAAAAAAATCAAATTAATGAAGCAACATATCAACTTTTAAATCTTTAATTATTTATACAGTTCAACATGGCATTCATTCATTAAACAAATTTATTTGAGTATATTGGAAAAAGAGAAATTTTGAAATCGAGATAGTTTTCTCTTAATATAGGAAGTAATCTATTACTAAATCACGAGTCCATTAACTAGCTGAAAGAAATTGGGGCAAGAACTATACAATGATATGCCCTGTAAGAGCCAGGTCAAAATATTGAGGAAAATCATCCAAGATTTTCATACTTTTCAAAATTAATCTTTTGTAATGAATCTCAATTAGAAATACAAAAATTACATTTGTCATGTTTCTTGGGCATGTATCTTACAATACATAATTTACCTCTAGAATTTATCATTCTTTTCATCACTCGACCCCTAATCCTATATCTAAATAAAAAAATACATGTTGGTGACAAAGCTAGTGTTGTAATAAATAATTTTGAATGTCTTATTAATCGAATTCAAAGAGAAAAATTAAATGAGGAAGCAAAATAAACATGATCAGACGGCAAGTAGGGATTCCAATAAAGTACATATACTTATTTGGTTCTAGGAGTGGTCATTCTTACCAAATTTAAGGTTCCTGAATTTGAGAAATATCAGGGAACTAGTTATCTAAGGAAAATTGGTAAAATTTTGAAGAAATATGTATATATATAAAAGAATAAAAAAAATAGAAGAAGAAAAGTTAGAAAATTTGGGAGAAAATTAGAAAATTAAAAAATAATTTTGAAAATATAAAAAGATTCAAAAAAGAGAGAGAAGAATGAAATTTAAAAGAAAATCTAAAAAATATTTTTATGAGATGATTGAAAGAAAACGTAAGAAAATTTTAATGAAACTAAAAGATTTTTTTAGGAAAACTAAAAATACTAAAACTTACTAAAAAATAAAAAATTGCTAAAAAAAATCAAATTAATGAAGCAACATATCAACTTTTAAATCTTTAATTATTTATACAGTTCAACATGGCATTCATTCATTAAACAGATTTATTTGAGTATATTGGAAAAAGAGAAATTTTGAAAATAATCTATATTACATATACATGGTAAATCTTAGGTGCTAGGGCCTTTACATATACTTATTTACATACAATAAAGTACACACTTTGATTACATACATATTTAGTTCACACCCTAACATATTAACACATTTATAATCACCTAATAGTAACTAGGATGTCTTCATCCACTATTTACAAAATTTACATTATCGATATGACTTTCTTCTTCTTCTTCCTTCAAAAAAGAGACAAGGACTTAACAACCCCCTCAATGCCGGTGGTGATAATGCTCCAACCATAAACTTTAATCAAGGGGAAAAAAAGTTTCATACAATATTTCTTGATATGCTTGAAATTGATATGGCATGGGTACGGAGAGCTACCTTATGAGAACTAGACATGTGACGAACTATGGTATTGAGATGGAACTGCGAGTCAATTTCCTCTTCAGATGAAGAGGAATCTTCCACGGTCGCAACTCTTTATGCTCTAAAGCCAGACGAAGGCAGGAAAACCCTATTCAGGTGGAAAGTCTCTAATCGGATGGCAAAGTCCGTCATAGACAACTTTGGACTTATGACTGTAGAGACAAATAAATGTCTTAAAGAAAAGTATATTCACATTCTAGACTGGGCTATAATTGAAAGACCATAAGGGTTTGTTGTCTAGTCAATGTTACTAATGTTTATGAACACTACTGCCATCGTGAAATACATCAAAGTCATTTGGGAGGAAAATAGAAAAGTAGGGGGTGAGAAATTGGGTTTCTCAGTAGGATTCTACTCTACAGCTTAGTGTCATCATTTTCATCCCAACAACTTCAATTTATTTATAAATCATGTCATGCATGAAAGATTCATTTTAATCTTTCAAAATCTTTAACTGAAATGGATCTCTTTTATTTATGTTGAGAAATGTCTAATTGAACATATGTATACTTCTTAGAATCACATCATTCATTTAATCTCTATCACAATTGTGATAATAATTAAGTTGTAGGTATTCATTCATGTTAGACAATAGCATCCTCATCAATGAAAATTAAATTGTCCATACATCATAACTTTTTGGAAGTATACCATAAGTGTCATTTGACTATTATTTCTTCCATGTCTCAACATAATTTTCTCTTTTCTCTATTTCACTCTCTTGGTAAAATTTAAAACATAGGCATACAATATCATCAGTTAATTAATATCATCTTAAGTAAACACATAAATTACTTGAACATTATACACTAGGGATCACAATATAGATATTATTTGACTATTGTTTCTTCTAGGCCTTATCATATCTCTTCTTTTCTCTTATCTTCTCTGTTTCACTTTCTTAATGAAATTTTAAGACATAGGCATACAAGTATAATTAGTCAAACAATATTTTCACTAGCTCTATTGCTCTACCTTCTGTTCATAAGGATAGGATTTCATTCCTAGATTGTCGTCAAAATATGTATGTAATCAAAGTGCTAGATTGGCATTCACATTTTTCTCAAAATTAACTCATCAAAAAAATTAAAGAAAGATAGTTTTCTCAACACCCTTATAAAACTCTTTCACAATCGAGAATCATGGATAAGTTGGAATGACAAAATGAAGAATTGAAAAATAAGGTGAAAATATTGAAAGAGCAAATGGCCAAATTAATGGAGGCCATCCAACTGTCAAAAGAGAATGATATGGTGGATCCTTTCTGAAAAAACCAATTGGCTCATCATATCTTCCTAACCCCAATCCACAAAGCTCTTTGCCATTGACCATGCCTCCACAAGTCGAATGGGTTTATTATGGGTTCCCTCATGGGCATGCGTCCTCATTTATAAGTACACAAAACCCACCTTCAAACACCATGAAAATCCCTCATATCATTCCAAACACTACCTTATAGGAACCTGTCCAAGCTTACCAAACAACCACTGGGGTGACGAATCATATGTTCACCCAAGGACCTCATCCTATATAGATATCACCTTCTCATTCTCATGACATGACATCAAATCCATCCTTTTGATGGAAATCCTAAAAAATGGAAAATCTTGGAAGGAAAGATTCTGGCAATTGAGGGAAATGGATATGATATCAGAGACGCGTCTGACTTGTGTTTGGTTCTAGGAGTGGTCATTCTTACCAAATTTAAGGTTCCTGAATTTGAGAAATATCAGGGAACTAGTTATCCAAGGAATCACTTAACCATGTATTGCAGGAGGATGGCTACATGTGCTCATAATGATAAGATACTCATCCACTTCTTCCATGATAGTTTAATTGGGGCAGCTGCAAACTGGTATACCCAACGGGATAGGGCACATGTCCGTTCATGGAGAGACCTAGTTGACGCATTCTTGAAACAATACAAGTATAATCTAGAGGTGGCTCCTGACAGAACACAACTTCAAACTATGGCTAAGAAAGGAGATGAAACCTTTAAAGAGTACGTATAATGATGGCGGGAGTTAGCAGCTCAAGTGCAACCCCCATTATCTTAAAAAAAGATGGTCAATATGTTCATTGATACATTCCAAGACCCTTTTTATGAAAAAAATGATTGGAAGCATGATCACCTAGTTTCTCCAATGTTGTCATCATAGGAGAAAGGATTAAAGGTGGCATGCACAGTGGAAAGATTATGCATAAGTCTTCAGGGAAAATTAATGTTTCTGCTGGGTTTGGAAAAATAAGACAAGAGAACCCTATAATGTGGCTTGTGCTCAAGGCCAATACACACCTCAGATGGTACCTTGTGGACTAGCTGGTTTTCAACCACTACCTTATGCTTCATATACACCATATCCTTACATTGCCACCACCTACCAAACACCTTACCCTTTAGCTCATAACTATCCTATGCATGTTCGACCACCAACACCATTCATGAACTAAACACAAGCCATAAGCCAAAATTCAAATCAAAGCCAGAAAAATATACAAAAGAAAAAAGCTATCAAATTTGATCTTATCCCAATGACCTACACTGAGTTGCTTCCTCACTTGATCCAAAACTCTCTAGTTACTTCTTATCCTTTGAAACCTCAAGAACCATCATATCCTAAATGGTATGATACAAATGCTAAATGCGACTACCATGCGGGGTTCACTGGTCATTCAACAGAAAATTGCCAAGCTCTAAAGCATAAGGTGAAAAACCTAATTGATGTAAAAGGGTTGGATTTTGAGAAGTTTTCTCTTAATATAGGAAGTAATCTATTACTAAATCACGAGTCCATTAACTAGCTGAAAGAAATTGGGGCAAGAACTATACAATGATATGCCCTGTAAGAGCCAGGTCAAAATATTGAGGAAAATCATCCAAGATTTTCATACTTTTCAAAATTAATCTTTTGTAATGAATCTCAATTAGAAATACAAAAATTACATTTGTCATGTTTCTTGGGCATGTATCTTACAATACAGAATTTACCTCTAGAATTTATCATTCTTTTCATCACTCGACCCCTAATCCTATATCTAAATAAAAAATACATGTTGGTGACAAAGCTAGTGTTGTAATAAATAATTTTAAATGTCTTATTAATCGAATTCAAAGAGAAAAATTAAATGAGGAAGCAAAATAAACATGATCAGAAGGCAAGTAGGGATTCCAAATCACAATGGACCATCCATTGTAATTCTTCTCAAAAAATATCTTGTCCAATAGAAGAAATAACGAATATCCCGCTGGATCAAAAGTTCAAATCCAGGAAAAATTTAAGGATGTGAAATAGATCTGCTGAATTGAGAATCAAAGATAATCTAAGCAGGATTAAATAGAATATCTGACCAAGTAAAAATAAAAGGAAACCCCGCTGGATTAAAATCTAGAAGATAATCTAGGCAAAATTAGGATTAAAATTCAAAAAAATAAACCACACTAAGTCATGATAAAAAAAAGGGTCTTGCTGGATTAAACTCAAAAACAATTTAGGAAAAAGTTAGGATCAAAACGAAAGGCCCACTAGGTTGAAAACCCACAAAGGTGACCTAGGTAAAAGTTAGGGCCAGAAACAAAAGTCCACTAGGTCAAAAACCCGTAAGGGCAACCTAGGAAAAAGTTAGGGCCACAGACAAAAAGTCCACTAGGTCGAAAATCCGCAAAAGCGACCTAAGCAAAAGTTAGGGCAGGCAGACGGAAAAGCTTGGAAGGTCAAAAGCCCGTAAGGGAGGCCTAGGAAAAAGTTAGGGCAAATAAACAAGTCTGCTAGGTCGAAAACCCACAAAGGCGACCTAGGGAAAAGTTAGGGCAGGCAAACGAAAAAGCTTGCTAGGTCGAAAACCTGCAAGGGCGACCTAGAAAAAAGTTACAGCAGACAAACAAAAGCCTACTAGGTCGAAAAACCCACAAGGGCGACCTCAGCAAAAGTTAGGGCCAAAGACAAAAAGTCCGCTAAGTCAAAAACCCGCAAAGGCAACCTAGGAAAAATTTATGGTAGACAAACAAAAAATCACACTAGGTCAAAAACCTGTAAAGGAAACCTATAGAAAAGTTAGGACCCAAGAAAAATGCTATGTCAAAAACCTGCAAGGCAGCCTAGACAAAGGTTAAAGTGGCTTACTGGATTAAACTCAAAAGAACATCTAGGAAAAAGTTAAGGTCCGAGTGATAAGTCAAAAATCCAAGTACATATCGATAGTTCTGCACCTCAAAAATATTTCCTAAAACTAAGGAAAAAAATTTTCATTTCTCAAATTTAATTAATTTGAGAATCAAAGTTATGAAAAACAGCATTGACATTTCTCATCAAATGGTGGTGCCATTTGGGCAATCAAACCTACATCCATCTTTCTTCTAAATATATTACCATCCAAAATTACTTTGTATGTCTCACAAGTGTATATGCTAAAAGGAAATATGAAAAATATAAAAATAAAAATATTAATTTTGAAAAGTCATGATAAATTAGAGAGATCTTCAACCATCATAACATGACATGATTATTTTCATAGAATTATCCTCCTGCAGCCATAATACCACCAAAACAAAAAAGTGTGTATCTTATTCAAGAATCTGATCACCTTTGGGTCTTAAGGATATATTGTAAGAAGAAAATTTCAATGCTAACCAAGAAACCAAAATGGAAACTTATTCTAGCTCATCCTGAATCTTGATTTCGCTCACACCAACTATCGAGAAAAGAAAAATGTCAAAAAAAAATTCAAATCGAGATAATCTCTAATTGCTAAAAAATAAAAATTCAAATTGGGGAAAATTCTTGTTCAAGTCACTTCAAATTGACATAATTTCCAAAAAATCTCAAAAAAAAAATTGGGGCAATTTTTTTTTCCCAAACTAATTCTAAATTGAGATAATCACTAACATTTTAAAACTAGGGCAAACATTAGCCCAAGAAAAGTTCAAATCGAGGCAATCGCTGAAAAATCTTCAAAATTGGGGCAAAAGTTTTACCCAAATTACTTTGCCTAGAGGTAATTATCAATTGCCTAAAAAAACCTTCAAAACTGGGGCAAATTTTTTTCCAAATTATCTTAAATGGAGGTAATTGTTAATTGCCAAAAAATCTTCAAAATTGGGACAAAACTTGGACCCAAACTACTCAAACTAAGGCAATCAGCAAATTGCTCAAATTAATTCAAAATAAAAATAATTGCTAATGGCTTGAAATAACTTAGAACATTAAAGCAAAGGAATTTGTACTGCTTTCCTCACCTATCCAGCATCAGGCAGTATGCCTGCATTTCCGCGAGACATCAATGTCCTAACAAGAATTTGTTAACACTCCCACTTCACTTTCTATAATTTTATCAGGTCTTTCTCCATTCCACTTTGCCTATCTTAATAGGTCATCCTTATATACTTGCTACCTATCTTAACAGGTTTGCATTTTTTCTATCAACAACAGGACATCTTCTGCATATTTCCTGTCTTAACAAGTTTGCACTTTGCTATCAACAAAATGACATTTTCTGCATATTGCTTGTCTTAACAGGCTTGCATCTTCTTGTCAAAAATAGAATATTTTCTACATATTTCCTGTCTTAACAGGTCTACATCTTTTCCTGTCAACAACAAGATATTTTTTGCATATCGCCTGTCTTAAAAGCTTTGTATTTTTTCCTGTTAATAACAAGACATCCTCTTCTATTTCCTGTCTTAACAGGTTTGCATTTTTCTTGTCAACAATAGGACATCTTCTGCATAAGGCCTATCTTAACAAGTTTTCATTTTTCCTGTCTTAATAAGTTTGCATTTTTCCTATCAACAATAGGACATCTTCTGCATATGCCTGTCTTAACAGGTTTTCATTTTCCCTATCAACAACAGGACCTCGTCTGCACTTTAAATTTTCTACATTCCGGCATATCATGTCAAGCCCAGCATTTTAAATTTCCATCAGCCTATCATCAGGCTTTGCACTTTAAATTTTCTACATTTCGACCTATCATGTCAAGCCCACCATTTTAAATTTCCACCAGTCTACATTAGGCTCTGCATTTTTAGTTTCTTGCATTTGGACCTATCATGTCAGGCCCAACATTTTAAATTTCCATCTGTCTATCATCAGGCTCTACACTTTAAAATTTTCTGCATTCTGTCCTATCATGTCAAGCCCACCATTTTAAATTATGTTAGCCATGCAAGGCCCCGCATGTTTAAAATCTATCCTCTTATCACGTAGAGTTCAATGTTTCTCCAAAATCCCAGGACCTTCCTAGCACTCCTGGAACATTTCTCAAACCCATCTCCTTTATGGCATTTCAAGCCTTTACATAAGGCTTGCACTCATGGGACTCGTAATATCCTCAATTGTCATGCTATTTTTTATCCTTATCTCAGACATAATTAGTTCACATCTTTACTCACTTCCTACCATGATAATGTAGAAAATCATTGGTCATATTATCTAATAAGAAAGTGATTAAAGAGGGGAAAATCATTGGTCTATTTTTTATCCTCAATTGTCATATTGTGAACACTTAATTATGTCCAAGGCTAAATTTGTAAATAGAAAAGCCAAAATTAAAATTTTTTACGGTCCAAAATTATTCAAAAAATAACAAGTAAAAACAGAAAATAAAAATAAAATATAGACATATATATATATATAAAGGAGAAGAAGCCAAATAAATTTTACAAAAATAATAATAAAAACAGATTATACTTCTTAAATTAACACTTAGTTAAAATATAAAATTTAAAATAAATAATAATAAAATATAATAGTAAATATATATACATGAAAATAATAGATAAATAAAAATAAAAGAAAAATAAAAAGGAAAATAATAATAATAATAAAAAAAAAAAGAGAATTGAAATAAAAAAGATGACAAGCTAACAAATTCGGTTAAATGATGGTTAAAAATCGAGTCAGTTGTTAGCTAGGTTAGAAGGAAACTCATGATTAAATAATTATAACCCAGGGGGATTAAGCATTCAAATTGCACGAAAGAAAACCCGAACAACGGAAGGTCTCTCTCGCCGACACCACAAAAGCTCCCTACGAACTCAAAATCAAAGGAGGTTGACGTTGAAGCTTGTTGCGAGTGCACCAAGTAATACTGCAGTGTTTCCCATATGCTCATCAGTAGAATGGTAGCATGTTGATGTAGTGCTAAAATCATTAAACTGAAGCAATTCTGAAATATATGCATATTTGTTAGCCTCAAATCACCTGATTTTTCATCAAAATAGCACGTAGAATTGGCTACATTCGGAGAGATCTAAGGATCGCGTTTCGTTGCATTAAGATCTTAGTGATAGTGAGCTATAATCCTTACACTGTTTTCACCATTGCTGAAGTCAAGTGATGAGATCCTCGCTGAGGCCTCGTCTTGTTTGTCATATAGCTCAAGCGGGATCTCTAGTATCGATGTTTGCGCTACGCTAATAGACGCCAAGGCGTGGGAGCCAAAGCCGCCACCAATCCATCGCATCTACGCCAGTGAGGCAAGGCCACATTGAAGTTTCTCTCTCATGGTGATTCCCTTGAATTGAGGATTCGTCAAATGCTCGGTGACAACCCTGACACTAGCAAAGCTCTCCAAATGGATGCTATTAAAAGATCAGGCTTAGGCGATCATCATGATCCTTATGCTCAAAACGATCAATCAAAGCAAGAGCTCACCATAAATAGCATCATGACCGTTGACGATCATAGTGTCAACATGCAGGTTGCATACGGTGCTTACGTCAACATTCATGTTGCGTATGGTGCTAGCGTCACCATTCAATTCATCCCCAATTCTTCTCGGTAAATGAAACAGCCAATTCCCTCCCCCACTCTTCTCAAGTTGGTCCAAAGTTAATAAATTTTAACTATCCATACTAATACTAATTAATGAACAATAACAATAAATCAAGAGATGGTCCAGTGGATAGCCAACATAAGTATATCTTTGCAGCTTCAAGTTCGAACCCTAGGCTCATTTTTTCTCTAAATATATTATTAATCGTTAAGCATACATTAAATACATTAAATTTATAGTTGGTAACATTAGTTGTAACCGAAGGATTTAGTTGAGTGGTTAGCATGCTTTAGTAGCTTTGAGGACTTAAGTTCAAATCCTATTTAAGGTCTTTTTGATAAATAATTATTAATCCTCCTATCACTCTTTTAATTGCATTTGGGCATACTTTCAAAATAATATTAAATGTTAGCTTAGCAGTAGCTTCATTACATATACCGTTGGATCTTGGGTTCGAATCTTATGTGGTATATTTTTTTTTATTTTGCTCATATTTTATTTCATTAGGTCAAATACTGAATAGGCCTAAATGCTGCCAAATAAAAAGGTCTGTTGAACAAAAAAAATAGGGTCCAATTATTATTTTGGTAAACCAAATTAAAGGTTATAAACCTTCCCCTATCTTTTATTTTTACATCCCTTCAATTTAAATCATAACTAAATTTCTCTTTTTTTTTATATCTAATCTGGGTTAAGCCCATTTTTCCTTTGAATTTAACTTGGGCCAAGCCCAACACATTCCTCTCAAACAGACCCACTCTTCCTTAACGCCATTTTTTCTATAACGAATTAAACAATTAATTAATCAAAATTCTAAATAAAAATGGAAAAAACTAAATATTATACTTAACTTAAAAATTCAAAAATAATAATATTTTGATACTATTATATCTAAATTTTCAATTAAAAATTTAAACTATTAAAAATATACTTTAAATTCTTTTAATAATCTTATATTTCATGCAATGAACTTTGAATTTGGATGTGCAGCATACCCTGCCTTTCAATATTAAGAGAATCATTTGAGTCTCTCTACAACTCTCGTTTGCCTCAAACTCTGTGCACATATGGATCCAATAAAACATTTAAATAAAAATCAACTTTTCATAATATGTCTATTGTGTTTTAAATAATCCTAGATCTCAGGCAATGAGCTCTGGATTTGAATGTGCAGCATACCATTCCTTTCAATTATCAAAGAGTCATATAAGTCTCAATGCAACCCTCGTTTATCTTAGACTTTGTGCATATGTGGATCTAGGACAACATTCAAATACTCTATCGTCTTCTCTTTACCCTCAAAATTATTCAAGATTTTAAAATCCTAGATCTCACGCAATAAGCTTTGGATTTGGATGTACAACATACTATGTCTTTCAATATTCGGAGAGTCATATAAGTCTTAGTGCAACCCTTGTTTGCCTCAGACTCTATGCATATGTGGATCTAAGAAATACAAATATCATATCATTTTCCCTATCACTCTCAAAAGTAAATTTTAAAATACATTTTCAAGCACTTTAAGGTTCTAAGTCTCACGCGATGAGCTCTAAATATGAACTGGTAGCATATCCTACTATTCAATATTTAGAAATCATATGGGTCCTAGTGCAACCTTTGTTTATCTCGAACCTTGTGCACATGTAGATGAGGAACATTTTCAAAACACTTTCAACTTATCTCTAAATTTGGTACAAACCTTACATTTTCAATTACCTCTAAAGATCAAGTCTTTAACCAAAACTACGTAGCCTTGAATTTTTCATTACACCAGGGAATAGGTAGGAGTATGATCAAGTCCTATTAGGCTATTTTCCACAAACCTATTTATTTTTTATGCTATTTAAAGGGATGAAACAGTTTTCAAAAATATCAAAATCACACACTAAGTTTAAGGGTATCGTTCTTCGGAACGGACGAGTAAGGTGCCTAATACCTTCCTTACTCATGACCGACTCTCGAACTAAGAACTCTTCCTCATGTTAGGACTTTTCCAAATATTTTCTCTTTAAAAATAAAAGTGGCAACTTCAAAATCCAATCATTCTTTTTTAAAAATTTTTTACAAGTTCATCATTTTGTTATAATTATGATTACGACATGAGTACTACACAAACTATAACAAGGGAACATTGAATCTCACTATTCTTTTAAAGATATTTAAATTTGTGAAACTCTTCTTTGTTAACTAAGACAATGAATGACACCAAAAATAAGAACTAAAATCAAGCTCATGAAGTAAACAATCTTAGTTCCCTTTTTTTAAGCCTATCAAATATACCTAACAATTGCATCATGAAAGCAATTACATACTAGAACCCATGATTTATCTTTATCAACATGTCCAGGGCTTTGATGGTAGGGTTTATGATTAATTCTCCTTAAAAATTCATGAGAACAGAGATAAAGAAAATTTGGTTGTCAAATGAGATTATAAATTTAATTAAGAAAACAACTTAGAATGAAAAGTGATGAATAAAAAGAGTTTTAAAACCAACCATGATATTGTCGCAACCGTAATTACGACAAGACGACGAACTCGCTAAAATTTTGAAAAGAATTTTAATTTATTGTGTGGAGTCGCCACCAAATTTTATTTTTAGGGAAAAGATTTGGAAAAGCCCTAATTGGAGGAAGAGATTTAGGTCCAGGAGTCGGTTACGAATAGGGAAGGTGTTAGGCACCCTACTCGCCCGTTCCGAAGAACGGTACCCTTGAACTAAGTGTGTGACTTATTGAAAATTGTTTTATCCCTTTAATTAGAGTGAAAATAAATAAGTTGATGGAGGTTAGCCTGACAGGACTTGATCCTGCTCCTACGTATTCCCTGGTGCAATGGGAAACTCAAGGCTTACATAGTTTTGGTGTGAAGGCTTGACCTTCGGAGGTAAGGAATTCGAGAGATTTTTGAAAGGTTTCATTATATAAGAGGGAACTCTAGTCCACATATGCACAAGGTCTAAGACAACTAGGCCTGCCCTGGGGCCTATATGAATCTCTAAATATTGAACAATAGTGAAACTGCCAGTTCCCCATTTAGAGCTCATTCCCAAAAATATTTTGAAATATAATACGGATAGGGAAAGAATTGGGCTTGAAAATTGAATGAACTAGATTTGAAATTAATTTGATTTAAAACTTGAGGAATTGAGCTTGATTTGCAATAAAATTAATTTAAAATTTGAGCAATTGAACTAAACTTGATTCGAAACCAAGTGAATTTGAAATTTGAGGAGAAGAATTTAAAAGAATAAATTTGAGTTGGAACTTGAGAAAAAGAACTAACTTTGATTTGAATAAAAAAAGCATTGGAATTTAATTTTAAGTACAAGAATTAAATTCGATTTAAATGAAATTTATTTGAAACTTGATGAAAAAGATTAATTGGTTTTGAACTAAAATGGATTTTACTTGAAACTTGATGGAAAAGATTAAATTGAATTTGAACTGAAATAAATTTTTTTGAGACCCTGATGAAAAGGATTGAATTTTGTTTTAAAATGAAAAAAAAGGAAAAAATTTGAATTTTGATTTGAAATTAAATGAGGAAAAAGAAAGAGTTACTTTTTAATTTGAAATAAAATAAGGAAAAAAAGGAAAGAGTTAAATTTTAATTTAAAATGAAATGAGAAAAAAAATAGTTACATTTTAATTTTAAAATGAATTGAAGAAAAATAAAGAGTGAAATTTTGATTTAAAATGAAATAAGGAAAAAAGGAAAAAGTTAGATTTTAATTTGAAATGAAATGAGAAAAAAGAAAGAGTTACATTTTAATTTGAAATGAAATAAGGAAAAAAGGAAAGAGTTAGATTTTAATTTGAAATGAAATAAGAAAAAAGGAAGAGTTAAAAAAAAAGTTAATTTTTGATTTAAAATAAAATGAGGAAAAAGAAGATTAGTCATGCTCTTGATTTTTAGGGTGGCATTATACAGATTTGAGGAGGCGGGCCCATGTACGAATTTCACTTGGCCTGCGCTGACATAGGGGAGGAATTTTGCACTTTGATGCTGACACGTGCGGTGCACGTGACATGGGGGAGACATGGGGGAGGAATTTTGCAACAAAATAGTGGTGTGTGAGGAGTTCGAACCCATGTTGTGGAGGGTCCAACAGTACCCCAACCACTAGGCCAACACTTTGGTCATGCATTTAACGCTTTGAATATTAAAAACATGTTCTCATGGGCGTGAGTTTGTACACTACACGTAAATTGCATAGGTCCTTTTTGACTTTCGTTGGCCACACTATTTGGCTATTCTTCATATCATCATCCGGCACCCATATTCTATTCTATTCCAACTTTTCAAGGGACTTACTTAGGGCTTATAATACTACTCTGGTTGTTGTTCAACTTTGTGTGTGAACGTGCCCCTTGGCACTATTTACTCCAAGACATGACCATTCCCGTGCATGCGAAGTGGGATTTAACGAGTGAATAAACTGCTGTATGAATATTTAGACCCTTTTTGCCACCATGTCCTGTTATTATGGAACCAGGTGCATATACGACCACAAACGTAGAGGGTGTTGAAGCAGCGCCGCCAGGATCATGAGAAGCGTTGGCAGCACTATTTGCTCCAGGACTCAACCATTCAGGTACATGCGAGCGCCTGAATTGAAAGATTGAAAGCCTGAATATTTAAGATCCAAGGGGTAGTGCTATCAAAATTATTTCTAGATTACCATTTTGGCTAAGCTAGGCACTCGATCACTGCCCTTAAAACTTTGCATGAAGCAAACTATCTTCTTAATGTGATCAAATGGTGATGGCTCGTATTCATGTAACTTCCATAACGAGCCTAAATTGATTTAGAGACATGTGATGAAGAAATGCGAAAATCAGGTAGAATACCAACCTCACATGATGATCCGGATCAATCGAAACGAAGCAGAGGCCAAATAACCAAGAAGAGAACTGCCTTCAACCTACCATGATCATTCAATATTGCACCCACCAATGCATGCATGAATTATGGGTCATAGAGTCATAGGATAAGCAGAGCTAGGCCATTCTTGCATCTCATTCAATCACTGTTGGAGTTTTTACCTAGATGGGCTACAACAAGGCATTCCCTGGGCTACTGGAGCGCGAGAGAAAGCAGGGAAACTCTGGCAATGATTTGGAGAACAAAATCATGCAGCAAGTGTTCAAGTGTTGCCTTAATGTACATTTTAGCATCCCCAGCCGTAGGTACACGCTGTTACTAGCAGACATGACGTTGAGTCATCATGTGCGTGAGTGCACTAAATGTATGGAGGCCCATAGGTTCGAACGATCTCTCTCTGCAACTTGTTTCGGCTGATGCGTAATTCGTAGCATGGATACCCTTCTCCGGATTCAAATGATGAGTCCTGAATTGCTAGGTCATTGCTATAGTCTTTGGGATAAATTAGAGCTCTCTTTCATTCTACATTCGCTTGACGAATCCAAGGCTGTTTGGAGCTTCTTGAATGATGACCAACCAGCAATCACGATGGTTATGACCTTTGGGCCTTACGATCCTTAGTGCCATTGGCTCTGATAGGTACAATGAACTCTATGAAGTGGTTGCATCTAGGGAGAACCGCATACCCTCCTGACTCATTTTGAATCCTCTGCATGGGCATTGCTTGCACAGTCCATCAATGCCAATCTTCCATGTCCAGTGGTTGTTCCTTCATACTCCCAATTGACAAGCTCATTGCATGCGTGAGCATGGATTTGGCTAGCAAGCATTACTAACTGAACGTATGCAGCTCCAAAGCCTTGGCCACTTGTAGAAACTAATAAAGGGGAAGGCAGGAATCGAGTGTTGACCAAGGTATTTTGATGGGGACATAAAAGCGCCAAACCTAATTACTGCATCATTCTCAGCAAACAATAGAATTAATAGAAAATGGCTTCTGCACAATCCCTCACAAGAACAACAGAAGTGGCTTCTTTCTTGAGTCAATATTTGAAATTGAACCGCTCAACAGCCTCTTGCATTTTGCTCGCGGCCGGACCACATGTTAATGTGAATTCATGGAGAAAACTACAATGGTTTTGAAGCTCATTGTTGGTCTAAAACGTGTGAAGGCAAGTGCACCTTATCATTTTTACGAAGTAAAGAATGAGTAAGAGTATCGTCTCCACAGGGATTTGGTTCAACTACTGAATTCCTACTAGTCCACTAATTGAACTTAATTATGAGGTCACGTAGGTAATGCAAGTTTGTTTGCGTGGGCAACACAAACGGGAATTAACAGGAATCCACAGAATCTGTCACCATCTGGGATTCTATTCTAACACGCAGGGGCTGCCTGAAATCTAATTCTGGATTGTCAAACACTCTGCAAATGAATGTAAAGATGTGAGAATTCAAACTATGAAAAATGTTGGGGTTGGATTTCACCAAAACATCCCTTATGTAATCCTTGATAATTGCATATACTTAAGATAAACATACATTGAAGATCAAATTCACAAACTAGTAATCGAAGGTCACTCCCATGACTCAACGATCCTTCACAGCAAATGAAGAATTCTAATCCCTTAGCAATTCCAAATTTGCAGTGAGCCTTACGTTCAAGAATTCAAAAGACCTCACAATTATGAACCTCTATCCTTAGAGCCCTCGCAATTGTGTTATTCAATCCCAGTTCCAATCCTTAAACCAATTTCCCAATTGCGAGAAAGAATTTTATTCAATTTATGAGTGGCCAAACCATAAAAGCATGAAGTAAAGGGATGAACAATCAACATTAAAGACAAACGATCTTGAATAAATGCAAAAATCAGGATTACATAAAATCGGTTAAGGTTTCATCCTTCCCCAACAGGGACTTAGTTACACATAACAAAGAAGAAGAAAAACAAAGGAGGGGGAGAAGTGTCTGGTCATGGCAACTTGCTGTTAAATCCCTTCTTCCTCAACCTTATGGTTTCTCCTTCTCCAAAAGCAGAACCAACGTCCAGGAGAACGGCGGTTCTATCTCTGGAATTCCGCTTTGGAGATAGATTAGTAGGTAAAGTGAAGGATCAGATGATCGAGTGATGCCTTGTTTTCGCTCTGTTCTGGGCCTTTTATAAGTACTAGTCTGTGCCGTCGCGTGCCCAACGCGACTCAGCTTGCGTTGTCAACGCGGTGTGGTTGATAGATTTCTTCTTGTTTCTCTATTTCTTCATGTGTTCCACGCGAATTCAAGTACGTTCCCAACACGGAATCCTGCAACATTTTTCAAAGATTAAAACACAGGAATTTGTGAGAATTTATCAATCAAAAGGCTCCAAGACTGCATTTTCCACATTATGCTTATGTTACTCAGTTTTCCAGTTGTTGCTTATGTTTTAGTTGTGTTTTATGCTTTAACTACTCGTAATTTCCTTGAATTATGTTCCAAATAAGTGTCTTATTGGGCACTTATCACAACCCCAAACTTGAACTCTTGCTTTTCCTCAAGCAAGCATTAAACTACAGGAACATAATTAATTCTGGATAATTCACAGCATGCATATCATTTCCCTCAAGTGTATTTCACTCCCCTTCTTCACTCCAACTTGCATCAATCAAAATTTTCAGATTTATTTCAAAGAAACTCCATCAAGCATTGGGATTACATGAAAAATAATTGCAGATTTAGAATATAACATTAGATTGTGAGTAAAACAGTGTTTACATTATGGTTACAACAGTTTGCTATTAAGGAAACATGACTTAGACTTGCAAACTCTCATAAGGTTAAGTGTTTCACTCTTTCTCTCAAGTGTTTGGGTTAGGTGTTTCTCTCTATGTCTCCAAATCAAAATTCCATTACCATAGGCTTGCCCCTATTCTCTATCTCTACCAATGAGTCACATACTTACATAAATCAATAGGTCTTGTTATGGGTTGTAATGTGGCTTAGGTGAAAGGTGGGTGGAAATTGGGAAGTGAGTTTATTTAAGCCAAAGAAACTATGAGAGGGTTGGAAAATTCACTTTCCATTAGTTTGGAGATGCAAGATCACCCTATAGAAGTGTGTTCCTGTTTTCAATTTTTCTTTGCCCACTTTGGGTATTCGAACCCCCTTTTTTTTTCAGAAACTCATTGCCACTTATTTTGCTACTAACACCCTTAACCCCAAACCTAGAATTATTGCTTGTCCTCAAGCAATTCCCAACTTAGTGTAAAACTTAACCTTATATACAAGCAACCTTCTCCTAGTTTCTTTGGCTAGGCATATTCATGGTTTTTCACAGTCTTGGCTGGAAATGAGCTAATCAAACACAAAGAATTGGGTATAAGGGTCAAGGGGCTAAACAATGGACAAGAATGTAAGGTAGGTCATTTGTCCAAGTGGGTGCATATCAACGAAGTGCCTAAATCCTGTTTATACAAGCATGGAATACTGGATTCCAACTAAGAAATAGGGCAAGTTTTAAAATGAAACTCAATTTGTGACCATACACACAAAAGAAATAAGTGTTGAGGTCCAACCACTCACAAGCAATTTGTGCAAGCCTAAAACATGCATTACAAATTAATTGTTGCAAACCATAACAAAACAACAAAGTAATTCTCATTCAATCATGCTACATTCTGCATCATGCAAATGAACATTTAGGAACTGCACAATCTCTCCATGCTTTGGAGAATGATGTTTTATTAAAATTGATGCTCATTGGAGAGGAAAGAGGAATGGTCTTGGGGGTTGTTACGAGTGTAGGGGCTGTGAGAGTCCCTACACTGTGCTGGCTTAGTGCGTGAATTACCCCGAATTATGTGCTGGTGCTTAAATGAGTGAGAACAGTATTGTGGTGCTTCACTCAGTCCAGCTGCGTTGAGTACGCAGGGGTTAGTTGTGTTGGCAACAGAATTGGGTAACATGCAAGTGTATATGGATTTAATCTAACTCTGTATATTCAGTATATCAGTGCTCGGAAAGTATTGAATAATGTTTTGGGATAGATTGGAGAGATCTCACCAATATGTGACAGAATTATGTGTTGGCAACACTATTTTCTCCTTAAAACATGGTATTCCTTGTATGGTAGTATTGCTGGTTAGTCTCACTGTCTCTTCATCTTGTGCCTGGTTTTCTCTTCCCCCTTTTTATGATGTGGGTTACAATTTGTACTCAATTTTATGTATGATTAGTGTGTAGTACCTAATTAGCCCACACGAGGAATATACCCTGTCAGAGTTAGTAATTTCAGATCAAAGCACATTGGTGGTTAACTCATATATCATTTACAGGGTTTATACAAAGTTCTCCTGATTACAAAATGTTAGAAGACTAATTGGGGAAGGGGAACTACAAGAGGGATCAACAGATTAACATGAAGTTCCTACAGACTAAGTTTAGAGGTTTGGTTTCACTTCTATGGGGAAGATTTTCAACTACAGTTTGTTTAATCTTCATCCATGTCGTTTCTTCCTGCTGTTCCTCTTTCACTTTCTCTGTCGTCAATGTTGATCCATTGCGGGCCTGGTTGTTCCTGTTCCTCTGAGAGGTCTTCTTCAGGCAACCCAACATGTCTCCCTATTTTTTCAAGGAGTTGTTGGGTTCTCTTTGTTCTCCTGTTTATTTTCTGTAAATATTTGTGTAATCCCTCCACCTGCCTTTCCAATTGGCGGTTGAAGGCTTGTTGTGCTTGCAGCATCTCCTTCTGCTCGGTAAGCATCTCATATACCTTGGGCGGGAGGCTTGGTCCAGGCTCCCTGCGGGGAGTTGGCTCCTGCTCTGTGAGTATGTGCCTTTCAATATATGATCTGTTGAGGGTGGCCTGCAGAGGGACCTTGGTACATCCTTCGATTGCTACCCCCTGGCTCAGGCAAAGGGCAGCAATCAGGCTGGGGTAGCCAAGAGAAGCCTTTGGTTTAGGGGCAATCTTTTCCATTTCGTGGGCAATGATAGTGCCCAAATCCAGAGGTTCGGATCGCATGATCACCCACACCAAAATAGCCCTCTTTTGGCTATGTCATTGGAGTGGAGCAAGGGCAGGATGTTGGATTGCACGAAGGTGCACCAAATCTTCGCCATAGGCACCAGGTCTGCCTTTCTCAGTGACTTTCCCTCTCCAGACTTGTCCTTCTTTTCATCCCAGCGTGCTCCAAGGATACAGAGTGCTTGTAGTGAACCTTCCTTGTCCACCGGAACATCCTTCAGCTCGTTGTATTTGCATTCTCTCCTCGAGACGTTAACTCCTAGTAGCTCGTTGATGATCTGGGGTTTGAAAGAGATAGTCTTCCCCCTCACGTATAAGGTGAATCTTGTCTCTGCCCTGGTGAGCACCAGGTTGGCATAGAACTCTCGAGTTATTTCCTCGTAACCCTCCCCCACCATGTTGCACAGCTTGTGCCACTTCCTGGTTTCAATTTCTGCGGCGATTGAAGGGAACTCTCCCCTCTTCAGACTGATTTTTCGGTCCCCCACGAAAGAGCTACCCTTAAGGTTGTCAAACCGCTCCTCGTTGTCGGCGTACTTAAATCGGTGGGTGTCTTCAGCCCTTGCTTTCCCTCGGAGAGCTGCTGCGGGGGTTGTCTTGATACGTATTTTTCTTGAAGCTGATTCCATTATGCAAGGAAGAAAACCCTCTGTTAGCGAGTGGGTTGAGGGATAGTAGTTCTATTACCTTTCGTCATGCTTGTGTAGATTTCTGCATGTCTCGAGGGGGAAAGACTCCGGGTTGGTGCGTCATTACTGTTACTCTATTTTTTCGAAGATGCTTTCTCCCCCCCTTTTTTTTTGAATACTCCTGGTGCATGCATGTTCAGGATTCTTTGTGTTGTGTAATGTGGAATCTTCTTCCTTCGGTAAATCTGGTTTGCCTTCTGTCTATGGAGTTGGCAACCATGAAATCAATAAATGCCAGAATAGAATAGAAGAATTTCATACCTTGATTTTTCTGGGGTTGAGAGAATGAGAGGATTGTGTTCTTGCTTCTCGAGTTGGGAACGAGAGGTAAACAGAGTATGAGTTTTTAGAATTTCTGTGGGAAGGGAGTTACTTACCTGTTGTTGTTATATAACCGTTGTGTAGGATACGAAGGGTTTCACGTTAAGAACAGATTAGGTCAAAACTGTTGACCTTCTTTCTCTTGTGACCTTTCAGTAGGTTGGCCACGTGGCAGCTCCACACACGTATTTTCTAACTTTGGGTATGCTTTGAGTAACCCCAAACTTGCTTCTCACTGTCCCTCTTTCTTTCTTTGTTTGAATTCCACCACCTCTGGCGGGAAATAGTTGATAACACATATTTGTATTCTTATTATGATTCTATACATATATATATATATATATATTATTTTTTATTATATTTTATTTTATTTTATTTTCAAAGGTGATGTTTTGTTGATATTCCTTGTTAAATTAACTGATTGGTGATGCTCTTTTCGTGTTGGCACGTTCCTGCTCCCTTGCGTAGGCAACGCTACTAGTCTTTTCGTTTTGTGTGTTCCAGCCACTTGCATTCTCTCTTCCTTCTTGTTAGATTTGATGTTAGGATGTCATCTAATTGACACAAAACTCTGAGTTCCTGGATTTATAATTAATGATAATATATACATGGGGAAGGAAAAGAAGAAAAAAATTATTTGAAAAAAAGAAACTAAACAGATCAAACGAGAATAAAAAAAACAAAGCATAAAATTTTCTTCTTCAAGGTTGGACGGTTGCACCGAGAGCATTGCATTTGACCACGCAGGTTGCAAGAGTTGCACGCATCTTGTGTCGGTCAATCCTCTTCCATCCGCGTTGTGGTTGCTGGCCCTGCCTTGCTCTCGACGTCCTCTAAGTCAGCCCACTGCAGTACCAGCTCTTGTTCAGCATCGAAGTGTTCTTGCTCAGTCATTCCTATCCTTAGTCCGATGGTGGTTAAGAGCTGTCGGTTGGCCTTCATCCCTAGATGGACTTTCTGCACATTTCTGCGTGTAACTTCGACTTGTTTGCCCAGGTGGCGTACAAGGAAATGTAGCTCCTTTAGACACTCGGTCTATTCTTTGAGCATGTCGTAGATTTCTGGTGGGATCATGGCCTTAGGCTGTGCTTTGTGGAGGACGTAATGCCTAATGTAATCTTCATCCATGGTAGGGTGATGGTCTACTCAGGTGCAACCAGCAACTTTGACCCCCTGGGATTCACACAGGGCTGTGATGAGGCTGGGGTATCCCAGGGGAACATAGCACTTCCTCGCGATGTTCTTCATCTCTCGAGTAATTATTTGGGCGATGTCTACCTCGCTGGATGTTATTATCTTCCAAAGCAGAATCGCCCGTTTCTTGTTCACTTCGTCGGAGTGAAGCTTAGGTAGCAGGTTTGACTGCACAAAAGTGCACCATATTTTGGCCACCGGGTTTAAGTCAACCTTGCGTAAGGACTTCCCATCATTGGAGCCATCGTCCTTCAACTCCCATTTGGCTCCTGGAGTTCATAGTGCTCTCAGGGATACTGGTTGGTCTACTGGGGCGCTTCTGTGACGCTGGTACATGCACCCAAATGTGGGAGGTCTGATCTCCAGCAGGTCCTTTATCATCTGTGGGGTGAAAGAGATCACTTTTCCACGAACGTAGGACTTGTAGCAGTCCTCTGCTTGAGTTAATGCCATATTGGCATAAAACTCTCTGGTGATCTCTTTGTATCCTTGGCTGGCCAGGTTGCACAGCTTCTCCCATTTTCTGTCAGTGATTTTATTCTCCATTCCGATGAATTCCCACATGCGCAGTTTCAGCTTCCTATCCCCCACTATGGGGATTTTCTTGAGTGTGTTGTATCTGACCTCATTCTCTGAGGATAAGAACAATTGCCTTATTTCTGCCTTGTTTGGAGCTTTGGAAGTGGTTGCCATCAGAGTGTTGTTGGGCTTGTTGAGTGGAGTTGCTGGCTATAAAGGGAAAGGGAAGGGTTGCACTAAGATAACTGCTGGGTTTTGATAGGAGTAGTGCTCATTTGGGTGGTCTTTTATATTTGGACATGGGGAATGTGAACGGTTTTATGGTTGGTTGGCAGTTCAGATAACTTAATGCAGGTTGATTAATTGAATGTTACTGTTGAGCTTCCCTTCTCTTTCCTGCTCTGTTCAGTTGCTGTTGCGTTGGCCACGCATTCTCGTTAGCGTGTAATACGCGATCATGCACTCCCATTGTTAGACTAAATTTTCATTTCTGTCCTGCTGCACTCTGTATCAGTTCAATGCCTATTGTTTAATTTCTCGGTTTCCTCTTTGATCTGCAAAAAGGATTTTTTTTTTCTTCTTTTTAAAGTAAACTACACAAAAAAAAACTACAATTAAGCTGTGAATTCAAACTACTTCCAAGGGTTGCCTCCCTTGCAGCGCTTGTTTAGTGTCCTTAGCTTGACATTTTGAAGATTAATTGGGTGGCGGGAGAGTGCAGGTAGTCCTCTCCCTACTGATTTCACCTCCATGATAGTGTTTGATACGCTGCCCATTGACTTTGAAACTTCTTTGGGATTGCACATCTTCAAGGGTGATGGCACCATAGTCTGAAACTTCTTTAACTACAAAGGGACCTGACCACTTGGATTTTAACTTTCCTGGAAACAGTTTAAATCTAGAGTTGAACAGCAAAACCAGTTGTCCAGGTTCGAAAACTGTGTTTGATCAGTTTATCGTGCCATTGCTTGGTTTTTGCCTTGTAGATCTTCGCATTTTCATAGGCATTGAGGCGAAATTCCTCCAACTCCTGCAGCTGTAACTGTCGATTCTCTCTGGCTGCATTGGCATTGAAGTTGAGGAATCTGGTTGCCCAGTACGCCTTGTGCTCAAGTTCTACCGGTAGGTGGCAGGCTTTCCCAAAAACCAGCTGGTATGGAGACATACCAATGGGTGTTTTGAAAGCTGTTCTATAGGCCCAGAGTGCGTCATCTAACCTGTTTGCCCAGTCTGTCCTGGAACTATTCACAGCCTTCTCCAGGATCCTCTTTATTTCTCTGTTGGAAACCTCAGCTTGACCGTTACTTTGTGGATGATACGCTGTGGTAATTCTGTGCCTAACGCCATATTTTCTCAGAACTGCTTCTAGCTGCTTGTTACAAAAATGTGTTCCCCCATCACTGATCAGAATGTGTGGGACACCAAATCTGGACAGTATGTGCTTCCTCAGAAATCTTATTACAGATTTAGCATCACCCGTGTGTGTAGGGACAGCTTCTACCCATTTTGACACATAGTCCACAACGAGTAGTATATACTCATTAAAGTATGAGGCAGGGAATGGTCCCATGAAATCTATGCCCCACACGTCAAACAGCTCCATTTCTAAGATGTTAGTGAGGGACATTTCATCTCTTCTTGAAATATTTCCGTTGCGTTGGCAGGCATCGGACGCAACGGTAAAATCTTTGGCATCCTTGAATAGTGTAGGCCAAAAGAATCTGCTTTGCAGCACCTTAGTTGCTGTCCTTCTTCCACTGAAGTGGCCTCCATAGGCTGAGCTATAGCAGTGCCACAAGATATCTCTTTGCTCTTCATGTGGGATACACCTTCGGAGTAATCCATCCACCCCTCGTTTATACAGGAAGGGTTCGTCCCATAGGTAGAACTTACTGTCATGATAAAGCTTCTTTCTTTGCTGCCAGGACCATCCAACTGGGATAATCTGTGCAGCTTTGAAATTTGCCATATCTGCGTACCATGGTATAACAGTGATGGCCAACAGCTTCTCATCTGGAAATTCCTCATTGCTCAAAATCTTTTCATCTTCCATGACTTGTGTAGGTAACCTAGACATGTGGTCAGCTGCACCATTGTCTCTTCCTTTTCTGTCTTGGATCTCGAAATCAAACTCTTGGAGGAGTAGGATCCACCTGATCAACCTTAGTTTTGCTTCCTGTTTTGACAGCAAATGTCTCAAGGCAGCATGGTCAGTGTATACGATTACTTTGGCACCAATTAAATATGACCTGAACTTGTCAAATGCGTAGAAAACGGCCAGTAGCTCCTTTTCGGTTGTTGTGTAGTTCAGTTGTGCACTGTTCAACACCTTGCTGTCATAGTATATGACATGTAGCCTCTTGTCCTTCCGCTGTCCAAGTACTGCGCCCACAGCAAAATCACTCGCATCGCACATGAGCTCAAATGGGAGACTCCAATCTGGTGCTGCAAGTACAGGTGCTATGACTAATTGTTCCTTAATCATGTTGAACGCCTTCATACATGCTGCATTGAAGTTGAATTCGGCATCCTTCACCAAGAGGTCACACAATGGTTTGGAGATTTTAGAGAAGTCCTTGATGAATCTTCTATAGAACCCAGCATGTCCGAGGAAACTTCTCACTCATTTCTCATTCACAGGAGGGGGAAGTCTCTCAATGGCCTCCACCTTGGCCTTATCAACTTCCACGCCCCTTGATGAGACCTTGTGTCCCAATACGATGTCTTCTTGCACCATAAAGTGACATTTCTCCCAATTTAGCACTAAGTTGGTTTCCTCGCATCGTTTCAGCACACAGACAGGTTACTCAGACAGTTGTCATAATTAGAACCAAACACTGAAAAGTCATCCATGAAGACTTCAATAAAGTCTTCCACCATGTCAGAGAAGATGGCTAACATGCATCTTTGAAATGTGGCGGGTGCGTTACACAATCCGAAAGGCATCCAACGATAAGCAAAGATTCCATACAGGCAAGTGAAGGTAGTTTTCTCTTGGTCCTTAGGATCCACCACAATCTGGTTGTACCCAGAGTATCCATCTAGAAAACAGTAATAGGCATGCCCAGCTAGTCTTTCTAGCATCTGGTCCATGAATGGAAGAGGGAAATGATCTTTTCTGGTGGACTCATTGAGTCTCCTGTAATCTATGCACATACGCCAATCAGTTACTTTCCTTGTAGGAATAAGTTCGTTCTTCTCATTAGGGATCACTGTTATCCCTCCTTTCTTAGGTACACCTGAATTGGGCTGACCCAAGAGCTATCAGAGATTGGGTAGATAATCCATGCATCCAATAGCTTAAGGACTTCTTTCTTCACAACCTCTTTCATGGTTGGATTGAGTCTTCGTTAGGGCTGTACTAGAGGTTTGAAATCCTCCTCCATTAAGATCTTGTGCATGCAGAATGAAGGACTTATTCCTTTCAGATCTGAAATAGTCCACCCAATGGCAGACTTGTGAGCTCGTAAAATCCTCAACAGTTTCTCCTCCTTTTGCTCATTGAGGGAGTTGCTCACAATTACTGGGAATGTGTGCTCTTCTCCCAAGAATGCATAACGAAGGTGAGGCGAGAGCTGCTTCAATTCAGCTTGTGGGTTGTCCACTTTTCCTTCTTCCTTTGGCAGATCTTCAGAGGGTTGTGAACCTGATTTTATGCGAGGATTAGCTTCAAGTGTGGCTATGCATTCCTCCACACATTGGCTCTCCTTTTCCCTCTCCTGGCTTAGGCCTTTGGCTTGCCGGAGTACTCCTTCCAGAATAAACTCACTGTCATGTTTTTCAAAAGGGGCTGACAGTGGCGTTGCCAACGCGGTTAATGGCAGCATTGCCAACGCGTCCATCCTCATACAATGTGGTTGTTCAGCAGGGTGTTTCATGGCTTCAAACACGTTGAACGTCACCTAGTCATCCTGCACCCTCAGCATCAGCTGCCCTTGCTGCACATCAATAAGTGCTCTCCCTGTAGCGAGGAATGGTCTTCCTAAGATCAAAGGAATTTCAGCATCTTCCTCCATGTCCAACACCACAAAGTCAGCTAGGAATATGAATCTGTCTACCTTGACTAGGAGGTCTTCCACAACACCGTATGGATGTTTAATCGATCGATCAACTAGTTGGAGACACATCATGGTAGGCTTCACCTCATCAATTTCAAGTTTCTTCATTATGGATAGGGGCATCAAGTTGATGCTAGCTCCTAAGTCGCATAATGCCTTTCCAATTTGCAAATTCCCTATGGTGCAAGGAATTGCAAAGGATCCTGGATCTTTCAGCTTCTGAGGGAGCTTCCTTTGGATGGTGGCACTGCATTCTTCTATAAGAGCTACGGTTTCATCTTCCTTAAGCCTTCTCTTCTTGGACAACAGCTCCTTCATGAATTTTGCGTATGAGGGCATCTCTTCCAGTGCTTCTACTAGTGGTATGTTGATTTGCAGTTTCCTGAATATATCTAGGAATCTGGAAAACTTTCTCTCTTCCTGCTGTTTCTTCAGCCTTTGAAGAAATGGGACATTTGGCGTTGCCGATGTAGCTTTTTCCCCATTGTCCACGGCCTCCTCAAATAGCTGCTTTTTACTTTTTCTCACTGGCCTGTCGTGGAAGTCCTTTTTCTGCACCTCCTTTGCTGCTGATTCTGGGTTGACTGCTGGTTCTCCTCCAGGTTGCATTTCTATTTCGATTCTGGAAGGTTGGTCTGCTGGATCAGCAGTAGTATTGGCTTGTACGATCACGTTCTCTGTTGCCTTTGGTATTGTGGGCAACCTTGGTTCTATCGTCTTTCCACTTCTTGTCGTGATGGCATTGCATTGCTCTTTGGGATTCACTGTTGTATCACTGGGAAAACTCCTAGCGTTTCTTTCTGTGAGTTGTTTGGACAATTGTCCCACTTGATTCTCCAGATTCTTGATGGATGCTTGAGTGGATTGCATAAACTGGCTGAGTATATTCCCCAAGTCTGCAGAATTGTCCTGTTGTTGGTTCGTCTGCTGGTGAGTGGACTGCTGCTGCGCATATTGCCCGTTCCTCCTTGGGTTGTTCTGGTTTCTAAAATTAGAATTATGAGAGTTAGAGTAAGGAGGATACCTAGGCCTTTGTGGTTGGCCCATATAATGCACTTGCTCTTGGCTGGAGGTTCCTGTTATGTCTGTGTCACAGCATCCGTTTTCATGTTCTCCCCCACAAAAATCATATTTCAGGACTTGGGCTTGTTGGGGAACTCCTACGTTGAAGACATGTAGTTGTTTAGTCAAAGCCTCCAGCTGTTGTGAAATCAGCTTGTTCTGAGCAAGTAATGCAGTTTGTGTGTCCAACTCCAGCACACCCCTCTTAGGAGCGCTTCTTTCAGATGGTGATTGGTACTCGTTGGAAGCCATTATTTCAATCAGTTCCATGGCCTCCTCAGCAGTTTTGGTGTTTAGGGATCCTCCTGCTGAGGCATCTATGATGAGTCTCGTGGCGGGCTTGACTCCATTGTAGAAAATATGAACTTGGTGAACATCGGAGAATCCATGGTGTGGGCACTTCCTTAAGAGCTCCTTGAATCGCTCCCAGGCTTCATAGAGTGACTCTCCTTCTTTCTGACCGAAACAGGAGATCTCTCCTCTCAGCTTGTTTTATTTTAAGGTTGGGAAGTACTTCATGAGGAACTTTGATACCAATTCCTCCCAGGTGATGATACTTCCTCTTGGTTGGGTTTGCAACCAATATTTGGCGCGGTCTCTCAAAGAGAACGGGAATAACCTTAGTCTGATCGCTTCGTCAGAGACTCTATTCATCTTTATTGTATCACATATTTGAAGAAAGCTTGAAAGGTGGAGGTTTGGGTCCTCCATTTCGCTTCCTCCAAACTGGTCCTGTTGCACTAGATGGAGCAATGCAGGTTTAATTTCAAAGTTGTTGGCAACAACAGGTGGTCTCACGATGCTGGCACTGCAACCTGTAGAGTTTGGGACTGCATATTCCCCCAACGTAACTCTCCGATTAAGCTAGTGTTCCTCCATGATAGAGTGATGCACAGGGTTTTCTTCGCTGGTCCTTTGTAGTCTCTGTTGCTCTTGTTGCAGCTTTCTTAGTCTCGTTTCTTTCCGGTTTCTTCTTGTGAGCTTTTTAATTTCAAGTTCAAAGGTCAAGTCCTGATCTTGTTTATCTCGCATAAACAAGTTAAATAAGATTAAGCCGAAGAAAGAATCAGTATGTAACAAAGTCAGAAATATAAAGCAGAATTGCTCAATCTAGTGTATTCGTAGTACTTTTCAATATTGAAAAACAAATCCCCGGCAACGGCACCAAAAACTTGTTGGTGTAAAACGTGTGAAGGCAAGTGCACCTTATCGTTTTTACGAAGTAAAGAATGAGTAAGAGTATCGTCTCCACAGGGATTTGGTTCAACTACTAAATTCCTACTAGTCCACTAATTGAACTTAATTATGAGGTCACGTAGGTAACGTAAGTTTGTTTGCGTGGGCAACACAAACGGGAATTAACAGGAATCCACAGAATCTGTCACCATCTGGGATTCTATTCTAACACGCAGGGGCTGCCTGAAATCTAATTCTGGACTCTCAAACACTCTGCAAATGAATGTAAAGATGTGAGAATTCAAACTATGAAAAATGTTGGGGTTGGATTTCACCAAAACATCCCTTATGTAATCCTTGATAATTGCATATACTTAAGATAAACATACATTGAAGATCAAATTCACAAACTAGTAATCGAAGGTCACTCCCATGACTCAACGATCCTTCACAGCAAATGAAGAATTCTAATCCCTTAACAATTCCTAATGTGCAGTGAGCCTTACGTTCAAGAATTCAAAAGACCTCACAATTATGAACCTCTATCCTTAGAGCCCTCGCAATTGTGTTATTCAACCCCAGTTCCAATCCTTAAACCAATTTCCCAATTGCGAGAAAGAATTTTTATTCAATTTATGAGTGGCCAAACCATAAAAGCATGAAGTAAAGGGATGAACAATCAACATTAAAGACAAACGATCTTGAATAAATGCAAAAATCAGGATTACATAAGATCGGTTAAGGTTTCATCCTTCCCCAACAGGGACTCAGTTACACATAACAAAGAAGAAGAAAAACAAAGGAGGGGGAGAAGTGTCTGGTCATGGCAACTTGCTGTTAAATCCCTTCTTCCTCAACCTTATGGTTTCTCCTTCTCCAAAAGCAGAACCAACGTCCAGGAGAACGGTGGTTCTATCTCTGGAATTCCGCTTTGGAGATAGATTAGTAGGTAAAGTGAAGGATCAGATGATCGAGTGATGCCCTGTTTTCGCTCTGTTCTGGGCCTTTTATAAGTACTGGTCTGTGCCGTCGCGTGCCCAACGCGACTCAGCTTGCGTTGTCAACGCGGTGTGGTTGCCAGATTTCTTCCTGTTTCTCTATTTCTTCATGTGTTCCACGTGAATTCAAGTACGTTCCCAACGCGGAATCCTGCAACATTTTTCAGAGATTAAAACACAGGAATTTTTTAGAATTTATCAATCAAAAGGCTCCAAGACTGCATTTCCCATATTATGCTTATGTTACTCAGTTTTCCAGCTGTTGCTTATGTTTTAGTTGTGTTTTATGCTTTAACTACTCGTAATTTCCTTGAATTATATTCCAAATAAGTGTCTTATTGGGCACTTATCACTCATATTATAAGAAAATAGCAAACTAGATCTAAATCATCTAAAGGATTTGTTATCTACCAAAATCTCATGCCATATGAGTATAGAGGCAATGGTTATCGATGAGAAATTCCACACTCCGATTCAAGATTTACTTTAACTACAGAAGTACATGTATTGGAATGGAGCAATGCACAACAAGCTTCATTATTTTGCCTGGGAGCGTATGAAAAAATTACGAACCTAAAAGAAATCTTTGTTGAATCTCCAATCTTCAAGATTCAGCTCCTGTTCTCATGAAAGACGAACAGAAAAATCTTGGCCAAGTTCCAGAAACCTTCCTTCTCGAGTGATCTTCCCCCCCCCCCTCTTAGCCTCTTTCAGCATGCATGCCAAAAAACTCTCTTTTCCGATTTTCAATTTCTCTTTTTAATTCCATCCTTTTCGTTTTCCGTTTTAATTTTTCTTTTCTGTTAATATTTCTTTTTTCTGTGTATTGTTTTTTTGTATTATTATTTTTTTAATAACTTTTTTTTGTTTTTATTTCTTTTATCATTATTTTTATTTTAATATTTATTTATGTTATCATTATTTTTTGTTTTTTATCTCTTTTTCTTATTTTATTTTTTCTTCTCTTTTTCTTTTTATTTCAAATTTTCAGTTATTTTTATTTTTTTATTTTGTCTTTATTGGTTTTTTATTATTATTATTATATTATTTTTATTAATTTTTTTTCAGATTTTATTTTTACTAACCTTTGTAATTTTTATTATTTTTTCTACTTTTATTTTTATTTTTTACTCTCTTTTTATTATTTTTCCTAGTTAGTTTTTAATTTGTTACTCTATTATTTTCCAATTTTGATATTTTTAGTTTTTTAGATCTTTTTCTTCTTTATGATTTTTGATTTATTTTTTATTTTTTGTAATTTTTCCATTTTTTAGTTTTTATTATTTTGTTTATTTTTATTTTTATATTATTATTATTTTCTATTTTATTATTATATATTTTTATTTTATTATTTTTATTTTTATTTAATTTAATTTAAATTATTTATTTATTTTACTGTTTTTTTGATTTATTTATCTATCATTTATTTTTCTGTTTGTTTTTATTTTTTATTTAAATTATTCTTTATAAATTTGCTATTTTTATTTTTTATGTTTATTTATTATTTTTGTTTTATTATTATTTTTTATATTTCAAATTTATTTTTAATTAATTTGAGAAACGAAACCTCCAACATAATTGATTATTTACATATATGGAACAAAAATTGAGAAATGAAAGATATGATCCACAGTTCTATTCAAGAAAGAACTATCTGAAAAGCTTCCATGGCCACTGTTCAATGTAGAATGTACAAGTTTAACTTATAATAACATAAAGCTCATGTATATTGGGGAAGCATAAGATAACAATGAGTAAAACTCATAACAAAAATTAAGTAACATATTACGAATCATGTCCAAGAACAAAGAAAGTCCAGAACATTGTGCCCTGAACAGGACAATAGAGGAGCTGCTTTAGGAACACCTAATATGCCAAATTTTCTAGCGCAATGGTCAATTAGATTCTATTATGTAAGAAAATAAATGTACAAGGAAAATATATGGAGAAGTTTTCTTTCAGATATTAATAATTAACATCACTAGGCAAGGTCACAATTAATTCAGTGCTAGCATAGTAGTATGGAAATATAATTTAAAAAATACAGATAATGGAAAGACTACAGTCAAGATTGTCTCAAAAGATAAGCTTTGTTGGCTTTAAAAGTTTCTAAAGTTTCAGTTGTACATATCCATTGAAATCTGAAAGTGATTTCCCAGCAAAATTAAAGTATCTAGAGACCCTAACTTTAGAGTTACTGTAAATTGTGAAAGCAATCCAACCAAACTATTATGTGCACATAAAGGATTATATTCTATTTAAGCAAGAATAAAAACATGAAATTACAATTTATATATAGATAAATGCAACAAAAACTCTAGCCATCAAATCATTTATCTTATTCACAACATCTTGTGCAGCCTTTTTTGCAGCTACTTCCTGTCGGGCTCTCCCCTCTTCGATTAAAACTTAGAGTAAGAGCCAATTCTGGATCCAAGTTTGTATCCACACCAAACTCAAATCCAGATACACCACCAGTTGCAGCAGCAGCAAAACCATTTCCACCTTTCTTATATCACAAGTAAAAATAGGTGTACTTCCATGAAGCAACATCACATGAACATCAAGAACTTATATCACAATTTTTTATATTGAAGTAAAATCTAGGGAGAAACAATGGGAGAAAAGAACGAAAAGGATAAGATGAATTTGAGCCGACAAATCTAATAAATAAGTACATCAAAAAGAGCATTTAGATCGGATGGAATATGAACAATGTGGTTGGTATCGTTGTTGTTAACAAGTGCGAGTGCTTCCAGCTTTTCTATCTTCTTCACCAATCCTAATGGAAATAAATACATTAATATAAATAAAAATAAAAAAATGTATACATCACATGAGATAAAAAAAATAGATTTAAAAAATTAGGATAAATTAATTAGAAGATATAACTAACATGAGATTTAAAAAAAAAATTAACCAAAAAATTGAAAGCAAATATCATAAAAAAAGATGAGATTTAAAAAAATATTTACATAAAATTTTTTAAATAATTAATAATTATATTAAAAATATTAAATAATAACAAACTAATAATAAATGGAATTATATATATATATATATAAATAATTTTAGATAGAGTTACTCTATTATATAACTCTTATAAACAATTAAATTTTATTAATTCATTCGTTAAATAAATAAATTATATTATATAAGTCATCTTTATAAAATTTGATACTAAAAAAATAAATTTAAGTTAGCAGATATATTTTTTATAATATTCGTTAATTTAAATTTATTTAATAAAATATTAATTTTTAAAAAATTTTATAAAATTTTATAAAAATAATCTATATAATATAATTTATTAATTTATATATATAAAATAGCACCCATATTATTGTTCATTGCGTGATAAATTAACATATTTTAAGTATACGTGCATGTTATCAATTAGAAGCGCAAAGAGGATAAGCCCATCTATGGCGAGTGGTATTGAAAAGATATCTTTCCCGATGTGCTAGTTGAAACCCATGTCCAAGTGTACCGCAGAGAAATAAATGCATAAACAGTAAGTATGTATATGAATGATTTAAGTAATTTATGAATATCAAACATGCAAACAAATATTCCCAGATGACAAGGCTTGCTTGAAAATTCCAGGCAAAATAACTCATATTTATAGAAAAATAATTTTTCAATTTCTTTCATGTTTTTTTTCGAATACCGAATGGGCACGGGAAAATAAACACATAACTTTTCAAGTAAAAGTCATTTTTCATAAGCATTACAGATCTGTCTTAGAGAATTTGCTAGTGATCTAATAATTATATTTACTTGAAACTTACTCTTTAATGAAACATTAAACAAGAAATTCAACCAAAGAAAAAATTCTAGCAAAGAAAAAATTTCAAAACCATTACATGAAAGAATGAAAGGAGAGTTTTCATGATTTCATAACCTTTTAGACGATTTACTCCATCTTAAAGTTGCTATAGTTTTAGAGCATCATTGCAAATTATTATCGTCGTACTTGGAGTTTCAAAAACAAAGCCATTAAAAAATGAAAAGGATGGATAAACCTTTTCTTTGTCTCCATTTGTTCCATTTTTTTACACTGATTTCAATTAGTAGAGGATTAATAATTTAAATAAGAATAAAATTAAAACTAAAAATAGAATAAAAATAAAAGTAACAGTAATAAAATTAGTGTTAAAAATAATCAAACAATAAATTATTATAATATTTATAATAATAATAAGAATAAAAAAAATTAGCAATACTTTAGTAAAAGTATAATTAAGAATAGGTGTTAAAAAGAATAAAATAAAAATAATAAATTTGAATATGAAGAATATTAAAAAAAAACAATCAGAATAAAAATAGATATAAAAGTAACAATAATAATAACAACCATATCAATATCAATAATAATAATAATAATAATAATTATTATTATAAAATAATAATAATAAAAAACAATAAAAATAATTATTAAAAATAAAATCAACAATAAAAATAAAAATAAAAATAACAATAACAATAATAATACTTAAAAATATAACAATAAAAATAATTATAAAAATAATAATAATAAAATAATAATTTTAATAGTAGTAACAATAATAATCGAATAAATATTATAAATAATAAAAAAATTAAAAATAAAAATAAAATTTATAAATTGAATAAAAATAAATATAATAATAATAATATTATTATTATTATTATGATTGATGAATATGGTAATGATAATATTAATAATAATTATAATAATTATAATTAGTAAAATTATTATTATTATAAAAATTATAAAAATAAAATTAATAATTAAAATATTAATAATGATTGTAACAGTAATAAAAATATTATTAATCATAATTATAATAATAATAATAAAAATAAATAATAATAATAATATAAATAATAATAATAATATGAATAATAACAATAATACTATTAATATTAATAAAAATAATAAAATTTATATTAATAATAATTAAAAAATTAAAAATTTAAAAATAAAAATGAAAGTAAAACTAAAAATAAAAGGAAGAATAATAATAATAATAATAATAATAATAATAATAACAGTGTAAACAATGATTATAATAATAATATTATTATTAATAAAATAATAAAAAAAAATTATGATAATAGTAATAATTATATAAAAACATTAATAATAATAATATTAATAAAAATAATAATTATAATAATAATTATTATTATTATTATTATAATTAATAATAATAATAATAAAGAAAATAAAAAAAAGAATAATAATAAAAAAATAAGAAATATAAAATTAAAAAATATGAATTTAATTAAGACAAATAACTAAACTAAGAATAAGATCACGAGTATTAATAATAATAATAATAAAAAAATTTCTTATACTGGTACAATAGTTGCTCCGAGATACATTTGGGTGAATATCGATGATTTTTTTTTAAAACAAAATATTATTATTTATTCGATCTTGGTGTATTCAATTATATACATATTGTGCAAGTTTAATCTATAATTATAATAATATTTATAATAATAATATCAATAATAATAATAAAAATAATAAGAATTATTATAATAAATTAATAATGATAAAAATAATAATATTATTAATAATGATAATAATAATTTTAATAATAATAATAATAATGATTATAATAATAATAATAAAACTAATGTAATATCTAAATTTTCTACAATAGACTTTTAACATTATAAATTCATAATTAGTAAAGAAAAAAATATTCTTATATTAGAACAATAATAGATAATGTGCAAATAGCTCAAAATAAAAGTTTAAAAATATTCCAGAGATTTAGAACACTTCAATAATTATTAGGATATCATGAAAAAGATTTATAAATGAAGAAAGAATGAAAATATCGCTAAAAATACTCCAAACATCCTTAAATAATCCTGACTTTTATAAGAGTTAAACTATTCTAAAAATATAAAAAATGACTTTGAAATGAATCATGAACAAACTAATAAGGTTTAAAAACATTAAGAAAGCTGTTTAAAATTTTTTCTAAAAAATTCAAGAAAATGACCACAAGGCTCCTGGAAGCTTGGGAAGGCTAGAAATTGCCAAGCAGAGACCTATAACTTAAAGCTTAAAGGATAATTATCCATATTTTATAATTAAATTTAAATTATAAAATTACATATGAATGGGTTAAAATACCCTTAATTAGAAATTTAATTTCTAAATGCCCATAGATGGTCAAATTTGAGGTGTAGCCTAGGAGGTCCCATTTGCTTCGAAAGTTCATCTATAAACACTCACCCAAGACCCAACAAACAAAGCTTTCATTCTCAAGAATCTTTGAACTAAGTTTAACTAAGTTAATCTTCCACCTTTAAGCCTAAACCTTGATTTAAGCAAGGAGACAAAACCCCACCATTTCTCATCAAAGAATTTATGTAGGACATCAAGCGAGGTGACTCTCCATCATTTAATCCAACAAGTTCTCAAGTTAAGACTCCAACAAGTAAGAATATTTTTCTAAATCTCTAATTAAGTGTTTATGATTTTTTGTGGATCTCTCTCTAAACTCTATAAATCTAACTTTTTTGAGCATATTCTTGTTTAAAACTATCTTAGTTTTCTAAAATAAGCATCACTAAGTTTTTAAGTAATTTTTGAAACTTAAGAGGAAGTTTTAATGGATTAAAGTTCTCCTTGGTGCTTTCAAAGCAATTTAATCGGTTAAAATTTTTTAAAATTTATTTTTAAGTATCTTGGACTGATTTGGGAGGGTGATTTTAAGTGTCTAAAGATGCTCAAGTGAAGGATAAATTATAGTTTAGAGTAGATCTTATGTATCTTACTTTGTTTGGCCTAAAAAATGATGTTGTGTGTCTTTTTCTCCTTAAAGTTTAAAGCTTGATTACACTTTAATGAAAAAGTTCTAACTTTGAACTTGGATCTTTACGAAAATTCGTACATGGAGCAATATAGTCATAAAACAAAAATTGTTTTAGAATTTAAGTAATACAAGTTAAAACTTGATCTAAAAAATTTGATATTTATGGCTGTAAGATAAAGATTGGATCTATGAACTTAGAAGGTGAAGAGGACATCTCAAACTTTCCATAATCATGAGTAAGACCATGGATCAAGGACAAATTTTGGTGGATCCAAAAGCAAAGAGTAATTAGTGATAAAATTAAAAATTTATAAGTTAAGGGAGGAAAATTAGTGAAAAGGACCTTAATATGAGAAAGGAGGCCATTTGGCCAAGCTTGCTAAATTAAGAAAAAAGGAGACTAAAATTTTTTTAAGTCATAAAAGGAATCTAATCAAGTACAAGTAGGTGATTAAAAGTTCAATTAATAGATTGTAAAAATTTAAGTGGCCATTTAGTCAAGACATGGTACCTAAGGAGAAAAACCTTAAGAAAATTTCTAAGTTGTATCAATATAATAATCTAAGTCATAAAATCACACTAATCACCTTTAAAATATATAAAAAAAATCACAATGCCTTAGGGACTACATGTTGAAATTCAGCCAATACTAGGGAATTTCACAAAAGAGATTAATTTGTGTCTTTAAAAAAAAGTATAAAATTATTCACACTAAAACTTTGAATAAGGTGTTTATGAAAAAAAAAAACATCTAAATTGGTGAACATAAAGTAAAATAACTTAAAATAGGTCATTTGGTCAACCACACTGTAAACATTCAATTATGTTCAAGGTCCCTAATTAGTAAAATTAATGAAGAAATTAACATTAATTTAATAAACAAACAAAAAAGCAAAATAAATAGACAGAAACATAAAATAGAAAACAGAATAAATAGACGGAAGCAGAAAGCTGAAAAACTGATAGAAGAAAAAAGAAAAGAGCAAAATAAACAAAAATAATGATAATAATAATAAATTGAAAATAAAAAATAAAAGATAGGAAATCCAGAAAAAAACCTAAAATCAATAAAAAGAAAAAAAAAAGAAAAAAAGAAACAAAAAAGAAAAAGAAAATGATAAATAAAATTGTGAAAAAGATGAAAAAGGAGAAGAAAATAAAATAAAAAATAAATAAAATCTGAAAAAAAAAATAAAGATTAGTAAAACCAAAAATAAAGATATATAAAAGAAAAATGGTAGAATTGGAAAATAAAAATAGATTTAACAAAATAAAAAATGACAAAAACTAAACAAAGAAAAATCAAAATAAAAAAAAAGGATAGACAAGTAATAAAAAATAAAAGAGGATAAAAAACAGAAATTGAAAAAAGAAATGAAAAAAGAAATAAATATAAGAAAATAGAAAAATTAAGAAATACAAAAAGTAATGAAGTTTAAAAATTCAATCAAAATAATAATAATAATAATAATAATAATAATAAAAATGAAAAAACTGAAAATATAATAAAAAGGAAAATTTAGTAAAAATGGAAAAAGGGGGAAATAAAAAACAAAAAAATAAAAAAACATAAAATAAATCTGAAAAAACAGAATAACAAAAAAATAAAAGACAAAAATAAAAAACAGAAAAACAAAAACAGAAAAAAAAAACAGAAAAATAAAAACAGAAAAAATAATAATAATAAAAAAAGAGGATTAGCAGGGGGCGCTCCTTTCCTTCTTCTGGACCCCCTCTCCTTCCTCTCGCTCTCCCTTTTCCTTCGCCTCGCTCTCCCTTTTCCTTCGCCTAGCTCTCCCTCTCCTTCTTCTCCTCGGCTTCTCCTTCTTGGCGAGGCTTCTCTTTCTTCAACTGGATTTTCTTCTCCTGTTTCTTCTCGGTGAGGTTTCTTCTGGGAGGAAAGGAACCAAGACATTTCCGAGAGTTCGAGGAAAGTAGAAGAAAGAAGAACGGAATCACTATCCATAGGTAGTTCAAAGGGCCAATGATAGAAGCCATGAACGCATATTTTCCCATGATCAAGAAGGAGGGAGATATCAGAACGATCTGGTGTACGCGATCTCAAGAAGCAGTAGCAGGGTTTTGAAAGAAATTTCATCAAGCAAAAGAGCGACCTTCCACGTAACGGGTTCCAATTTACCATTAAGAAGAAGAAAGCCCAAGGAGTTGTTTCTTCCTTCAGAAGAGTGAGTCCCGTTCAAGATTCTGTGCCAGGTTAGTGATTTTAGCTTCAGTTTCTCATGGAAAAACTCTCGTTTCGTATGAAAACTCGATTGCCATGCCTTCTCTTCCTCTCCAAATATAGGTCATGCCCCTTAGATACAAATTTTGGGCAAGATTTAGGTTGCTTTAGATAGTTCAATTCTTTTGTGGACGTGTGATGCACATGGTTTGCATGATTCGGAATCGTCACAATAGTGGTCCAGCTGGGTAATATGGAGGTAGAAGAGTATGGAACTTATTTGCACCTCACCTCATAGAACGAATGACCCAAAGTCTCTAATCTGGAAGGTTCAGTATAGGAGGGTATGAATAAGCAAAACGGGACTCTGTTGATACACTAAATTGAATGCTACGATGATGGCCATATAGTTGTGTGAAGATTTTCAATGTGAACTTTAAGTTTCGTGGTCCATCCCGAGTGTAGAAAACCTCCATTAGTATTCTATAGATGTTGCATGCAAGGCTTACATCCCAAAATGCAAAGCCAGTTTGTCACAGCCTATAGTTTCTTCTTGTACGAACTTGGAGGGGTGTTGGGTGTAGGTCCCAAAGGCGACGACCGTTTCAGTGGAAGTGGCAACAAGAGAAGGCAGCTAACAGACTCAATGGGGAGTTCAGCATGGTCGTCAACTAGATGGCCTTAAGGGGTTCGAGAATCCGTCCTAATGGGGTCACGTCCATCCATGCATGCATCATGCATTATTCAACGTGAAGCAGCATCATTGCCTTCAAATATTAACTATGTTTGTAGGTATTTGATCACGGTCAATATTAGCTTAGCGGTTGGTACGTTCGCCTCGTGCATAGCGACCATGAGTTCGAGCCTCGAACGTCACTATTTGTTTTAAATTGCTAATTTAGAATTCACGTATAATTTTAATCAATCCCACGTATAAAATCACAACCCAAGGATCAGCTCAAATGGCCATTTCAATTAGAATCCATCCAAAGGGTCCTAGGATCGAATCCTGTTGGTAGCCATTTGTTTTTAAATCGCTAATTCCGGGCTTTAGTGTGGTTTTAATTGATTCGGACGCCATTAGTCACCGTCCAAGGCTTGGCTCAGCCCCTGAACTTCCTAAATCTACCCGTAATTCCTAAATTCCCAAATCGGCCCTAGACTCTCCATAATTGCCATCCAGCCCCTGTAATTTCTAAATTCCCAAATCTGTTCCTAGACTTCTCAAAATTCAAGTTCTATCTCTACATTTTTCAAAATCACAATTCGACCCCTAAACTTTTCAAAATTCAAATCAAATTTTTTTCTCCCAAAATCCGAATAAATTTTTTTTTCTTCAAAATTCAATTAATTCCTTTTCTCAAGATTTAAATTAAATCCTCTTTCTCTCAAATTTCCAAATCAACTTCAAATGTCTTTCCTCGAAATTATCGAGCCTGAGCCAAGCTCGTTCTTGATCAAGTCAAATCCCATTTCCCAAAACTCAAAATCAAATTCACTTCAAAACAAATTTCTTTTTCAAATCAAGTCATTTTTTTTCTTATTTTTATTATATTCAAATTAAAAAATTTTTCAAATGTTTTGGGATCTTTGGTCTCACGCAACGAGCTCTAAACGGGGAACTGATAGTCCACCTGCTGTTCGACGTTTAGTAGTTCGTATGAGCCCCTTGCTGCCTTAACCGCCTCGAACCTTATGCATGAGTGGACTAAAGGTCTTTTAAAAAATAAAGTTCTTTTTCAAATGTTTTGAAATCTTCGGTCTCATGCGACGGGCTCTAAACGAGGAACTGACGGTCCACCTGCTGTTCGACGTTTAGTAGTTCGTATAGGCCCCCATGCTGCCTTAGTTGCCTCAGACCTTGTGCATGAGTGGATCGAAAATCCCTCCAAAAATTAAAACTCTTTTCAAAATATTCTTCCCCTTTTCAAACAATTCGAAGGTTAAGCCTTCAAAATAAACCAGAACTACGTAAGCTTTGAGTTTCCCATTGCACCGGGAAATACGTAGGAGCAAGATCAAGTCCTGTCAGGCTAACCTTCGTCAAGTTATTTATTTCTATGCTAATTAAAGGAATCAAACAATTCCAAAAAATCACACACTCAGTTTAAGAGTACCGTTCTCCGGAACGGGAAAGTGGGGTGCCTAACACCTTCCCCGCTCGTAACCGACTACCTAAATCTCTTCCTCGAGTCAAGGTTTTTCCAAATCTTTTTCCCTTAAATAAAAATTTGGTGGCGACTCCACATAGTCCAATTCATATTTTTAATTTTAACGAGTTCGTCGTCTCGTTGTAATAACGGTTGCGACACACACTAAGTTTCATTATTTCAGAAACTTAAATTAAAAATACCAAGAAAACTATAACATATCATAGTTTTAGTAATATTTAAAAAATGTTTCCTATTAATTTTAATAACATTTTTAAGAAGTATTTTATCAAATCTATATTTCAAAATATTATTAGTAACATTTTTTATATTTTTATTAGCGTTTAATAAATGTTAAAATATATTATTTTAGTAACATTTTTATTATAAATAGCCTTTTATATAAAATGTTATAAAATATTAATAATGTTGCCAAATATATTTTAGACCACATTTTAAAATTTTACTAATATTAAAAAGTGTTACCAAATAGCGTCATTAGTAACATTTTAAAAAAGGCAATTAATTGTAAATAGATATCGCAAAAAATAATTTAATTGTTAAGTTCTAATTTCTTTTAGATTATAATAATTTTTACTTGAAAAAGAAGGGGGAACACCAAAAAATTATATAGATCAGAAAGGTAACGATGAACATATAAATGTGAAGCTTGATTATTAAATGTTGTAGATCTAACTATATAAAATTATTATAATTCTATATATAATCAAACAACGGATATAAAGGCTCGTAAAAAAATTAAAATTAATAGAAAATTTATTATTTTCTCCAACATCTCATATCAAACAATCAATATAAAGGGTCATGAAAAATCAAAGCAATAGGGATTTAGGGTTAATATAAAGACTTATAAAAAATCAAAATAATGGGGGATTTAGTCTCTTCTCCAGTAACTTATATTAGGTAGTAGTAGAAGCAACAACTTTAGGGAAATCAACATTAATTATCTAGATTTTCAATTTCTTCCTCTTTTTCTTGTGATTGGATCGCAAAAATTATATTTAAAAGTGTTCTAAAAAAATTATGTAAAAAATAAATACCTTAAAAGTACTAGATAATATTTTTCTTTTTTTCTAACTTTCTTTTTTCATAAATATCACCCTTGCTAAATAAAAAATTTAGTGTTTTGTATTAAGTCAAATTAAAATGTTACAAACATCTAAATATAAGGAAAAAAGATGATATACCAATTATTGAAAGAAACTATATGTTAGTTCAAAAACATATTGGAAGCTTATCTATTGATGTATTTTCTATGACTTATAGAACATTTGGAGCTTAGGATAAATATAAACTTTTAATTTTAAATAAAATAATCAACATTTTTTTTGTCATGATGAATTAGTAATTAATTAATTAGAGATAGTAGTGCACGCATCTAAAGCATGAAAAGATAGAATCTATTTTTCATAGCCACCATGATATAATATTAATAGAACATATTGTGAATTTATAGAATAGCTGCAATAACACTAAGAAACTCGTGCCAATATGCCCCCAAAATTTAAAAAGACATCATTAAATCAATAAAACATACATTTTTAAAGTTTTCAGTTTTCTAATTAAAATTTAAAGAAAAATTGCTAAAAGAATTCAAAAATACATTTTTAGAATGAATTTTATGAATTTCTTTTTCTAACGTAATCTCAAGACTTTTAAGATCCTTGCATTCATGCTGCTCAAAATTTCATCCATCATTGGCCTACCATGACCATAATGTTTTCATACATCATTAACATATAATAAAAGACTTGTAATAATTGATAAAACTTTTTAACTGTAATTACAATAATATCATTTACCTTTCTTCTTTTTCAGCATGATCTACACTGTCACAGTTCCTAGATTACCTATATTATCTTAACATTACTCGCACATCATTCCTTACGTATATGTACTAGTACATAATAGTGATATGCTTATGATGTACTTGATTTTTTCAATTATATATGTATCTAAATAAACAAACTCCTAGTAAATACATATGTATGTACATCCCTATTCAAATTACATCAGTTCTACAATCCTAGAATATAAGTAGTCTAGGGTACTATGACTAAGATGATAAGATAGGTATGTATAACATTAAGTTAGTCTATTTAAACTAAAAATTACAGGAATCTACTTCTCTTCTTCAAATTGGTACTCCTGCATTATAGCTGTTGTCCCTGATCACAGAGTGAGAACTTCTTTTCTACTCTCTACGTCGATGATCATCTCAATGTCAAAAGGAGGGTGATCCACGTTGCATGCTCACTAAGAAGTCGTAGTTACACATACATAATATAACAGAAGGGAGTGAGACACTTCATTTAAGTAAGAGTAAAGATAGGAGTAGTGCATTAAACTATACTTTAACATAAAGAACAAATAAGTTCTTTAACCTTCTCAATGAACTATTAGAAAATAATCATCCCATACAATGTATGAATGAGATTATTCTATTCTCTCCTCCATAAATCTCTATGATGACAAACTCAAGAATAAGTTGAGATTATTGCATCGTATACCATAATAATCTTCACTAATTTAAAGTTGATCATCCTTACAATATGAAAATTCATATGGGCCCAAACATCTTCATATCTTTTAATCAAAATAATAGGAGTACTAGGATCCAATTTCAAATCACAATATGCATTTAGCAACACTAAAATCATCCTCCTTATCATTTCTCAATGTTCCAAAATTGCTCAACTGGTAATGATAGTCTTTAGGATCTTGTCGAAACAATTAAGTTTGACCAGAGCAGTCCTGGCTACAAGGAGCAACCATAGGCCATTGGGAGGCTTAAACCTAGCTCACGTACCCCCTAGGTTAGAATGTTTCCATTATCATGAACTCTGATCTACTTCCATGTAAGTTGACCCTAAGATTTCCTAACTCCCTTTCATAGAAAGGCTTGCAGATTATCTTTCATTACAATTTACAAAACACTTTTATGCAAATAATGCATGTCAACTAATTATTCTAATTCTTATCTCTATCACACTTAAAAGCTTCGCCTTCTTCTCAAGTGTCACGACCTCATAGTCCTCAACCAATTATTTTATTATTCAACTCTCTCTCTCTCTCTCTCTCTATATATATATATATATATATATATATATATATATATATATATATATCCCATATATAATTATGTATTTTCTACCAAATTAAACAAGGTTCCCAACCTCGTCATTGCAGGCGCTCATAAGTTTCTTTCAAACTTGGGACCTTTATGGTAGTCTTGAAGCATCCTTCAACTCCCATATCTTTCTGATATCTTCAAACCTTCCCAATAGGGCTTGTACTCATGTTGGTTTTCATCCTTACCTCAGACATAATTAGTTCACAACTTTACTCATTTCCTACCATGATAATCTAGAAAATTATTTTTGATATTATGGTAAGAAAATGAGTAAAGAGGGGCAAACTGTGAACACTCAATTATATTCGAGGCCTATGAATAAAAAAAATTAATAAAAATAAAATATTAAATAAATGATAAATAAATAAATAAACAAAGAAATGATGAAAAATATAAATTATAATAAAAAAAATACAAAAAAAGAAAAAAGGATAAGAAATAAATAATAAAAAGATTAAAAAATAAAAAGAATAATAATAAAAATTAAAAAAAATTTCAAATTACTTAATTAAAAAAAGAAAGAGAAGAAAAAATAATTTTCAATTCGGAAGTTGTTGGGATAGTTAAGAGTTAGTTAAAGTGGTTAAGAGTTGGTTAGGAATAAAAATAAAATAAAATAAAATGAAAAAATAAAGAAAAATGAAAAAGAAGAAAAGCAAACCCACCTAAAAAAATTCTTTTTTCAAACAAGGAAGGCTCTGATATATAAAAAGGAAGGAATGGTTGTAGAGAAGGGAGGGTTTTTTTTTTTTAAAAAAAAGGGGAGACTGATCTGTTTTGAAATTTTCACGCTAATTCCCTAAGCTTCTGAAAGCTTCTTTTGGTTCCACATTTTTTCTCTCCATTAGTACTCTCAGAAGGAAGCATGCTTAGGACTTCCATGGCAGAACTGGTTCAATGAAGGAGAGTGGCTTCATCCAAGTTAGAGTCCTTACATATCCTCTATTCTTGATTTATTAAAGATTATCTCACTTTGCTTCTAAAAAATTAACTTCAATTGTAAAATGAAAGCAAAACCATTATTGATTCTATTAGACGAAGAAAGATTACAAAAAGGCATCGAAGATTGATATTCATTGCTCTGCAATTTTTGGCTTAGCTGTATGTTAATACCTATCTTGTAGTATGGCTTACTGTTCTTGCAACATTAACACCAAAATTGAAACCAAATCACCACATTAAAGTCAAACATGCAAGTATAGATATCCTCTTTTTCTTTTGAATTCACGGTAGGAGGGCGGTCATAGCTGCCATAGCCAACGATCTTTGCATCATCCATGGTTTAGTAAACCAGTTAAGCAGCAGCATCATAAACCAGAGGACTATGGTAGATGATTTTGTACAAAGAGGATGCAATCTCAACCTTGACCTCAGGCTTGACTTCAGTGGTGGAACCTCTCTACTAAGCCAATGAAATTTCAAGTCTTCGGCACCTCATTCTCTCTTCCTTCACTATAACCTATCAGTGAACCGAATTGGCCGAGCTCGGTCACTCTCAGGTCCAAGGCCATTCAAGCCTTTGGTATGCTTATTTTTAATCTGCAATGATCAAAGATGTCTGCAGCTGAGCCTTTTGCTACAGTCAATCAGAACTTACACCAAAACACCACAACATTCATCAAACTAAAGTACCTGTTCTTGCCTTGAAATTGGAAACTTCTTTCCACATTAATATCCATCTTCTACTTTTTGACTCTCCGCCAAGTGTTCCTTCATTATTGTTTTCCATAATAGAGTGTATCATCTATTACAGCCTCAGATCCTTAGTCCTCCCTTGCTGTCACCAATGGTCTGTCATGAGAACTCTACAATGCCCCTATTGCAAATAGCATGGCTTGGTACACTTTGCATGTGTATACCAGCTAGGACTACTTTGGGCTACGATTACAGTGGACATGTCGAAAGCAACTTAACCAACGTATTACACCTCGAATTAAGGAAATTTTGGTGCTTCTTTTTCTTGTATATCACGAGATTTAGCTCCATCAATACTCAATTCAGAACTAGTTCCTGCATTTTATCACTAAATTCTCCAACTTAGGTGTTCCTGACTTTTGCAGATTAGGCTATACAATGCCATTAGCCTGTGCAGAATTTTCAAGCACTGGTGGCCTTAAATCAGCTGCTGGTACCACTGACTGGGCACCTGATATTCCTTATTTAATTACATTTGCACCAAATAATGAAGCTAACTTAGCGGTCAAGCTAGAGGCCCATAATCCCTAGGTCCAGGTTCGAACCCCCACTGGAACCCTTTTGATGAAATGGCTATTAAATCTTCCATCAATCATCCCTTATTTAATTACATTCACACCAAATAATGACCAAACAATGAAACTAGTCGAATGGTTTGCTCGTTGCCAATAATCCCCAGGTCCCAGGTTCGAACCTCACACTACACTTTTATTTTAAATACCCTCGTAAGCTGGTTTATGAATATTTGGATTCAAGTGAAGGTAGCCAACGAGCCCAAACTAGGATGCAATTTTTCAATTAAACTCACATCTTCAATTAGGCTTTTTTTTTTCATGCGGTTTCGAAATAAACCATGCCAAATGCTCCTCAAATTAGGCGTTTTCAATCGAACCTTACTGCTTCTTAATTAAGCTAGCTACTTTCTAATTGAGCCCACCATTTTTTTATAAATGATACTCGTCAAATTATTCAACTAACATAAATTTCTTTTTTTTTTTAATTTGGGTTAAGCCTAATTTCTTTTTTAATTTTTAATTTAAAATCAGATGTTCTTTTAATTTAGGTCAAGTCCAATTCTTTTTAAATCAAAATCAAGTCCATTTCTTTATTTGGGTCAAACTTAACTTTTTTTTTTTAATTTTGAAATCAAGTCCTTTTTAACTTGGGTCAAGCCCAATCTTTTTTTTTATTTGAAATCAAGTTTTTTATTTGGGTCAAGCACAATTTCTTTGAAATCAAATCCATTTTAATTTAGGTCAAGCCCAATCTTTTCTATTTTGAATCAAATCCAATTCTTTTTAATTTGGGTCAAGCCTAATTCTTTTTTCTAATTTTAAATAAAGACCATTTTTTATTTTATTTTGGGTCAAGCCCAAGCCCTTGTTTTACTTAAACCCAATTCTCTTTTTTTGAAGTCAAGACCGTTTGTTTTTTCTGTTATGTTAAATTCGGGTCCAACCCATTTCCAATAGGCTCCAAAAAACAAAATCATTGTTCTTACATAATTCCGTCAAAATGTATGTTTTCGAATTTTCTAGAATTCGTGCAACAGATTCTAATATGAGCAAGTAGCCTTCTCTGTTGTTCTGTGTTTTAATTCATGCAAGTTCAAACGCGGCTTATGGCGGTTTGGATTTTGCAAGTACTTAATTTTAGAAAATCACTGTTTACTAACTCCGTTAAAAAATGTCTGTTTTTGAATTTTCTAAAATTCGTACAACGGATTCTAATATGAGAAGGAAACCTTCTCTGCTATTCTATGTTTTAATTCGTGAAAATTTAAACGCGGTTTATGACGGTTTGATTTTTGCAAGCACGTAATTTTAGATAATCACTGTTTACTAATTCTGTTAAAAAATGTCTGTTTCAAAAATGTCTATTTTCAAATTTTCTAAAATTCATGTAACGAATTCTAATACGAGCAAGCAACCTTATTTGCTATTCCGTGTTTTAATTCATGTAGATTCAAATGTGGCTTATGACAGTTTGGATTTTTCAAGCACGTAATTTTAGAAAATCATTGTTTACTAACTCCGTTAAAATGTCTATTTCAAAAATGTCTGTTTTCGAATTTTCTAAAATTTAATGCAACGAATTCTAATATGAGTAGGCAGCTTCCTCTATTGTTTTGTATTTTAATTCGGGCACATTCAAACGCAGCTTACAATGGTTTGATTTTTGCAAGCATGTAATTTTAGAAAATCACAGTTTACTAACTCCGTTAAAAATGTTTTTTTTAAAAATGTCTGTTTTCAAATTTTCTAAAATTCGTGCAACAGATTCTAATACGAGCAGGCAGTCTTCTCCGTTGTTCCATGTTTGAATTTGTGAAGATTCAAATGCGGCTTACGATGGTTTGATTTTTGCAAGCACGTAATTTTAGAAAATCACTATTTTCACTAATTTCCTCCAAAAATATCTATTTTTTCAAATTTTTTGAAATTCAAGCAACAGATTCTAATGTGGGCAGGTAGCATTCTCTACTATTTTGTATTTTAATTCGTGCAAATTCAAACACGTGTTACGACGATTTGAATTCTGCAAGCATGTGATTTTAGAAAATCGTTGTGTTAACTAACTTTGTTGAAAAATCAATTTCACCAAAAATCGTTTCTTCTATTTTCCAAGAGATTTAGTCTCTTAAACCAGAACTACGTAGCCTTGAGTTTCCCATTGCACCAGGGAATATGTCGAAGTAGGATCAAGTCCTATCAGACTTTTTTCCACAAACTTATTTATTTCTATTCTATTTAAAGGGATCAAATGGTTTTCAAAAATATCAAAATCACACACTCAATTTAATGGTACCGTTCTTCGGAATGGGCGAGTAGGGTGTCTAACACCTTCCCTATTCGTAACCGACTCTCGAACCTAAACTCCTCCTCAAGTTAGGGTTTTTCCAAATGTTTTTCCTTAAAATAAAATTTGGTGGCAGCTCCACAATCATTATTAAATTCAATTTCTAAAATTTTAGAGAGTTCATCATTTCATTGTAATTATGATTACGACAAGTTGCAAACTTTATAATCAAACAAAAAGTTAAGGTGGGAAATTTAGTTTTGTCTCTTTCAAGTGTGTTCCTTAATTTGTAGATGATGACTTTTTGTGTTTGTTTAATCCTCTTCTATAAAGAAACCAAAAGAATAATTATGCTTCTATAAAATAGAGAACCTTATATTAAGCTAAGGTATTTGTTTGGACCTTAAGCAGCATTTGTATAATCCTTTATAGAACCAACCCATTTTATACTTCAACTATAGAGGATAAAATTATTTTTTGTATAAAGTACTTGTTATAAGCTTTAATTTTTTTTATTATGGCAAGGTTTGTAAGAATTTATGTGATGAATTTTTGAATGGATGCAAATTTTTTTTGATTCCCGAATGTGTACCTTCTGTCTTCCATTTGATTCTTTTGGAGAAACTCACATGGTATGGAATCATGGAATGTTTCTATTGATCTAATCATATTCACATATTTTATTTTATTTTTCTTTACAAAACTCTTAAGAAATATTTTATAATCATCGTTCAAGATTCTTAACAAAATCATAGAAGTATTTATTAACTTTTTTAATATATACCTTAATGAATATTAAACTTTTATAATTTCTTTATAATTAATATTATAAAAAAATTTTACTTTAAATTTTTTATATATTAATAACACATAATAAGAAATTAATAAATAATATAAAAATTATAAAATTTAATATGAATATATTAAATTCTATGATTTGTAATAAACTTTTATTATATAAATTTTTATGTTTCATCTTAATCTTACATTAAAATTATTTTTTTAAATAGAAATGAATTTAAAATATATAATAAATTTTTCTGCATATTGTAAACACTTAATTATGTCTGAGGTCCTATTTCTAAATTAATTAGTAAAACCATAGTTTAAATGGTAAGTAAATATTAAGATTAAAAACAGAAAAATAGAAATATAAACAGAAAGCAGAAAAACAAATAAATAGAAAATAGAAAGGCAAATAAACAGAAAATATAAAAAAATAAAAAACAACAAAAAAATATTAACGAAAATAAGAAAATAAAAAGAGAGAGAGAGAGAAAAAAATGAATGAAAAGAAAGTAAAAGTAAGAAAATAAAATCTTAAAAGTAAGAATAAATAATAAGAAAAATGAAAAGAAAGAATAATAAATAATAATCTAAAAAATAGAAACAAAAATAAATAAAAAAGTGAAGAAAAGAAAATAATAGTATTTGAAACAAATAAAAATTATAACAAAAGTAAAATGAAAAATAAAAATAGCTAAGATAATTAGAAAATAAAAACAAAAAAAACAACAAAACATTAAAATAAATAAACAAAAAAATAAATTACAACCAACTGATTAAAAAGCTAAAACGGAAAAACTAGAAAGAAGGAGAGAAGAAAAGTTGGTGAATCAGTTACTAAAGTTGGTTAAAAGAACTAAAATTGATGCTTATAAAAAGGATAAGATACGTTGGCGTAGGGCGGATTTTTTTTCTTTGTTGGAAGGAAAAAGGTTTTCTCTCTTGGCCTCTCTGCTTCGGGAAGCTCCTCAGGGTGCTTGTTCGTCCAGTCCTCTGGTAAACGAAAATCATAGTAGAAGAAGCTCTCTGCAACATCACTCCGATCTCAATCGAAGGAAAACTCATACTTCAAGAGACTGATCTCACTCAGGTTAGTACTTTCATTCCTCCTTTCTTCAGTAAGCCATGAAGTTTGTAAACCTTTTCTAGAATCATGCTGGCCAATTCCGCAGAGCAAGTGAATATTATAACATAAAGAAAAGCGAAATGTGTGGATGATTTTGATCTCTGTTTCGAATCTTAGATCGAACTTTCAGATAAACAACAAATAAATAACATGCATTAGATTCAGTTACTGTGTGGAAATGAGATTCGTAATTAATCATTATCTGAGTTGGATTTGTCCCTTGCATGAGAATGGCATATAATTCAAATTCTCATTTCCTCAATCTCCAAACACAGTGCAAGCTTCGATGGAGAAAATCTTTCAATTTTCAAGATCAACCATAAGTCAATGCGGATAGTTAAACTAGTAAACGTCATAGATTCAGTTGTGTCAACCTGATTTCTTCCACAGAGGATGTTAATTATCAGCAAAAACATGGTTGTCTGTGAAGTTTTATTATTGTTGCACTTGATTAAATCGAATGGTGTGTGAGTGGAGAGGCAAGATTGAAAGCTATTTTTGAAGGTCCCCCGTATGGCATTTGTCGTGCCGATTTGTCATGTATGTAGAGATTATCAGGATGGTGATGACCTCAGAATATTTGATTTGTGGTGGCATGGTTCTAAGTGCTAAAAACATGTGCGTAAGGATGCCTTATTAGCATTCTCAAATGGCTAAAGCAATAGAAGTTCATGTGGTCGGTTGATAGTGAGCCAAGATTTACGTTCATGTAGAGAAAACAGTAAACGCGACCTCTGTTACTACATGTAACTGTTGGAGAAATCTTGGTGGCATATGTGCTTTGTGCATAATCCATTTCGATGTTGGCAACTACACCTGTTCTGGAAATATTGACAATATATGCTGTGCAGAGTAAACGAGGATTGTGATTAGCTTGCGAGTGTTTTGTGCTTAGGAAGAAAGGTAGCAGAGCACTAGGCCGTTAGCTTTGAGGCGTGTACAGAATGAGGCATTATCACAGCTAATAGAAGGAAGCGTCTGGATAACTAGAGGTTTCATGTGTCATGACTCTCATCTACCACCTGGACGTAGCTGTTCCAATCTTAATAAGCCAACTTCAGCCACCATTAATTCATATGGATGAGGCCCACACTACAGGGGATTTTGATCTTCTCAGAACGGCTTGTCTACATAGACTTAAGTGGGTTGACGTGGAGAAGTATTCATGGTAAAGAAAGCCAAAAATGACCTATCATTTATTGTCAATATTCAAAGTGCATGGGCAATACTGCATGGTGTATAGTCTGCAATGTTCGTCAGGGTTGAAGTCATAAATAGAATTATCAAAATCAAGAAAAGAACTTCACCTTGAAAGCACCCGGACCAGATTACATGGGTGGGCAAACTAAGAGTATGAAACCAACTCAATTCAGTTAAATAAACACACAAAGGAAGCTTGTAACTACTCAATACTATTCGACCCCATGTACAACCATTTTGAATTGTTTTTGGGTGCATCATGTGATGGAAAATGTTTAAGAGTTAGGGGCAGCACATAACATTAATCATATTTGTCCCATACAAAGCATCATGTCACCAAAATGAGGTGCTGGATACTACAAGACGTGGTCATAAAGGTTGGATGAAAACAAGGAAAAATGAGTTTCCACCCAAAATGTCCTCCGATCGAAATGATTCCCATTCTCACTAGGAAAGGGAAACCCCATCAAATTAAATGCATGATGGGATCTACTGTAGCTCAAGCTTTCTTTCACCTGATTCTTTTGAGGACACTGACCCAAAAGAGAAGAGTGAGACCCTGCACATACACGTAAGTTTACAATAACACCATGCACATCCCACGTACCCTGAAGCATTGACTTAAATCTGATTGTGAGCGCTACATACCAAACCAAGTGCTTGGCATAGTGGTTGGGGCGCCGCTGGACCTTCCACAACCTGGGTTTGAACCCCTCACACACCACTATTTTTTTGCAAAATTCCTCCTCCTTGTCATGAGCACCTCACGTTCCAGTTTGCAAAATTCCTCCTCCCCGTCATGTGCACCTCATGTGTCAGTAGCCAAGCCAACCAAATTAGAATTTATTGTTTGATTATGTGGAGTCGCCACCTAATTTTTATTTAAGGAAAAAGATTTGGAAAAACCCTAACTTGAGGATGAGATTCTAAGTTCGGGAGTCGGTTACGAGTAGGGAAGGTGTTAGGCACCTTACTCGCACGTTCAGAAGAACGGTACTCTTAAACTGAGTGTGTGATTTTGAAAATTGTTTGATCCCTTTAATTAACGTGGAAATAAATAACTTGATGGAGGTTGGCCTAACGAGACTTGATCCTGCTCCTACATATTCCCTGATGCAATGGAAAACTCAAGGCTTACATAGTTCTGGTGGCGTCGATAGCAGGGTTTTAGAAGGAATATGATATTTTGAAAAAGATTTTCATTTTTGGAGAAACTTTTCGTCCACTCATGCATAAGGTTCGAGGAAGCTAAGGCTGCACGGGTGCCTATACGAACCACTAAACATCGAACAATAGTATAGACCGCCCGTTTCCGGTTTAGAGTTCGCTGCGTGAGACCGTGGATCCCAAAGCATTTGAAAAGAATTTTATTTTATTTTTTTAAGGAACCTTCAGTCCACTCATGCACAAGGTCCGAGGCAGCTAACGTTGCACAGGGGCCTATACGAACTACTAAACATTGAACAACAGTGTAGACCGCTAGTTTCCCGTTTAGAGTTCGTCGCATGAGACCATGGATCCCAAAGCATTTTGAAAAGAATTAATTTTATTTTTTGGAGAACATAACGACAGTAAAAATAAATTGATCTCGATTTTGAAATACAAGAGAATATGGGGGCTTGAAAGGAATAAAGAGGGCTATGAGACTTGATAGGATAATGGAAAATGTTAGGGTTGGATTGTAATTTTGGATGTTCAGGGGTTGAAATGTGATTATGGGAAGTTTACGACCTGAATTGTGATTTTTGGAAATTCAAGGGTTAAATTACGATTTTGGGGAGTTCAGGGGCTAAATTGTGAAAAAGGAAAATATGGAGGTTTAATTGGGATTTTGGGTAATGAAAGGGCTAAATTGTGAAAAAGGAGGAGTGTGGGGTGACTTTAGATAATTCGTTTGGCAAATTAAAACTAATGCAACGCATGAGGATCGAATTTGGGATCCTGTGGTAGTGGGTGATGTGCTCCCAACCACTTGAGCTAATCACTTTTAACATATCTTCCCTCATTTAATATTAGAAACGTCTTGAGCAAAAGCTGTTGGAAGACTTTATGTTGGCAAAATGAAAACATTTAAAGGAAATGCTTCAGTGGGGATTCGAATCTAGGATTCATCCCTTGCCAAGACCGTGAGTGAGGCTGCCATTTGAGCAAAACTGCTTCACGGGTTCTTTACGCCAGATTAATTCTAAGCACAGTCTCATGGACGTACATGCTATGTGCTGCATGGCTTTGCATCCGTACGTTCGCATATATCATCCCACCTGATTCTACAAAACAGTGTGCTGGTTCTTGCTTGTCGTTTTGCTTTACAACTTCCATGATAGTTGCATCATCTAGTTAGTTGAAGTCTTATGTACTGTGGAACAAGTTATCAAATCCTGGACTTCTCATTACCCCTTTTTAGTACCATAAATGACATCTTTGAGAAGGGAACCCGTAACTACCTTTGAAACTGCCTTTGTTCTTTTCATATATGGTTTAGTTTGAAGGCGGCGTGCTACGCTCGTGGGGATATCCAGGGCCTTCTGAAATAGTCACAATAGGTATGCATGGGCTTACATGCATGTGTCTCTGATATAGAATCATTGAGACTTTTTGGTATTTTTCCGAAGCATGCATGGTCCTGAATCAGGATCTGGGCATCTCAGTTGTATTGGCGACGTCCAGTGCCTTCCATAGCATGAGTTGATTACAGGGATCGCGTTTGTGAACCTTATCTCCTAGGGGTAGGCCTGGTATTCAGCTGGACAAGGAATGGTTCCTTCCTTCTTATTGTATCCCGAGCCAACACCATTACCAGAATAAGAAGGGAATGGCATTTCTCACAGTTCATAGACTACCCACTGCTCCAGAATTTGGTCACCCCAGTTACATGCCAAGAAAATTGAATGTACAAATATTCAGGTTTTTGTTCCCACAATGCCATAGTCGAATTCTTGATATTGCAATACAACTGTTCAGCTCAATAGAGAAGTGACTCGGATTGAGCTCCAGCTTCAGTGCCCGCATCTTCATTGCATGGGCCATGCAAACCCCAGATTTGTCTTCGATATCCATAGGGGCATTTGAACGTGCTGAATTCTTGCATTTCAAACGCCAAAGAGGAGAGCCATCCCATTCAAAGAGAAAAATGGGAGAGAGAAGGGGCTACCATCAACCTGGTGAGTGATCAATAGGCGATCCCTTGTTTTGAAATCCGTTCAATCAATCTAAGGAGGGAATCAGTAGCTTGTTTACGAGTGCCTATGGGCCCTTAATCTCTTAAAATTGATGTAAACATGGCCCTCTAGGGTTTTAGAGGACTTTTCAAGGAACTATAACAAGATTAAGCATTTTAGCTTTTCCAGCGTAGGTGATACACATGCACGTCGACATCTTTTATATTATGAGCTTCAAGGAATGCAGCCAAATCTTCATTCAGGATTCAAGGTTCTCATCATCAACACAAGGTTTTTAGAATAGGGTGGTTATTATTGATGGGAGCAAAGTAGTACCCAGTCTTCCCCTACTGTTCACGACAATGATCCACACATGCTACGTAATTCTTCACACTTGTGGGAACACAAAACAGTCCTTGATAAGGAGCCAATGAATTCATGCCTTGTGGGTTTCGGTGCCATATGTTGGCCTTCCAAGTGTTACCCATTACAGATAAAAATTTGCATGGTTTATTTCAGTTGGCTAAAGTTGGCCCTACTTTGAGTATGAAAAACCTGTAGGTTACTCTGAGTGCCACTGCTACTGGGCATGCAACCAATCTGCACAATGCCATGGGGACCCACCGACTTTCCTTGGCCATTTTAATGTAATTCCGTGTGTGCATGGACCTGCATGGCCCCCTAATGTATTGGTATAGCCTCAGAATTAGAGGAGAAACTCACTCCATAACTACGCCCTCTAATTTCTTGTTGTACCTTTGCTTAGCATCGTATTCGAACACCATCCTCGACGATCCACCAATCTGAACCGAGGTACAAATTCATTTTGATGTTTACAGAAACTACGGTGATCTAAGAGGAGATAAGAAGCTTTTGGAACCAAATTTCCACATTCGAATCAGAGAAGTAAGATTCACATATTCTTAGTCGTATCATCAGTTCCTCATCGAGTCAAAATCAGAATTTCACAACGAAGTTTAATAGAGATTAGGACTGAAATATAACTATATCTAGATTATCATCAGAATGTATCAACAAACCAGATTTTCACACCATTATTGCTGAAGCATAAGTCAAATTGATCAAAGCGAGGTCCTGAGTTCAAGAAAGCGAAGTGACAAACCTGTTATGGAGCCGACCGAACGTTTGAATCTCCTTCTTGTGTTCCCCAATCTGCATCTCCTTTATCTTAGCCAAAACTTCTCTAGTCAGATGCTTCTAACGTCTACTCCTCTTCAAGAAAAAGCCTCCTCCATGGCAGGAAGTAGAGAGAACTCTCGAACGCTACCTTTTTCTCCTCTTTCTTGATTTCTCTGGTTCTTCCCCTTGAAAAACCTCTCCTCCCCCTTTTTTTCCTTTTTAATCTTTTTCCAGAGCTTTTTCCGAAAAAAACCCCTCTTCTTGGCAAGGGCTAAGCTTTTTCAAGGATCCAAAAGCCAGCCCCTCCCTCTTGGCAAGGGCCAAGCCAAAGAGCCAAAAAGAACAACCCCTCCAACTTCTTTTTCTTTTTTGTTTTTTTTTTCGCGTTTCTATTCTGTTACCCCTTCCTTTTTGTTTTATTTTTTCTTTTTCCCTTTTAATTCTGTTATTCTGTTTATGTTTTGTTAATTTTTATTTTTTTCGTTTTTGATTTGTATATCTTAAAATTTTTTCATTTTTTATTATTTTTTATATTTTTATATTTTTTATATTTTTTATTTATTTATTTTTCCAGAATTTAGCGTTTTGCTATTTTTTTGTTTTTTGTATTTTTCTTCTTTTATTCTTTTCTGCTTTTTGTTTACTTATTTATGTACATATTTTATTGGTTTAATTTTTTGGTTAATTTTAACGATTGAGGGCCTCAGACATAATTGAGTGTTTACAATTCTTTTCCCCAAATAAAATTAAATTTAATACTTTTCCTCAAGTTTCAATTCAAATGCATTTTTATTCGAATCAAATTTAATTCCTTTCCTTAAATTTCAATTCAAAATTCATTTCAATTCAAATGCATTTCAAATCAAGTCAAATTTAATCCTTTTCCTCAAGTTTCAACTCAAATTCATTTTGATCCAAATCAAGTTTCATTCTTTTTTTCACATTTTGAGTCAGATTCATTTCAAATCAAGTTCATTAGAAGTTCATTTCAAGTTCAAGGTCATTTTAAATCAAGTTCATTTCAAATCAAGTTCAACTCCTCTTCTCAAGTCAAAATCAATTTCAATTATTTTTCGCAAACTTTCAAATCAAGTTCATTTTTAGTTTAAATCAAGCCCCATTCTTTTTCTACCTAAGCTCAATACCTTTTTATCCTTATTATTTTTAAATCAAATTCATTGGTTCTAGGTCTCACACAATGAACCCTAAGCACGAATTGGTAGCTTTTTCTACTATTCGATGTTTAGGAATTCATATGGGTCTTAATGCAGTCGTAGTTGTCTCAGACCCTATGCAGATGTGGACTAAGAATCCTTTTGTATAATTTCAAGAAAAACTTCATTTTTGAAATCTCTAGTCTCACGCGATGAACCCTAAGCACAAACTGATAGCTTTTTCTGCTGTTCGGTGTTTAGGAATTCATATGGGTCCTAGTACAGCCGTAGTTGTATACCAATTAAATAAAAAAAAATTATAATAACTAGTTAAATTTATTACAATTAAATTTAATTAATAAAATGATTAATAATTATAACTAAAAATTTAAACTAATAATACTTAGCTAAATTTCTTTCTTTCTTTTAATTAATTTATATATTTGTAGACTTAAAACTTCAATCTTATACTTAATGTATTTGTTGAAGGTTGTAGAATTGCATGTTTATGTAAATCAATAGTTTCACTAAAATGCAATCCACGCTGAAACTTTATATAAATGCATGCTACTTATATAACTAGGATTGAGTTGGATGTATTTAAACTCTTTAAGTATTATTGTACATGCATTTATCTTAGTTTAATTTCCTGTATAATGTGTTTTTACATTATATACAATTTATTTTTAAATTGTTTAAAAATGGACAATCTAAAATTGTAAATTTATATTAAAGTATATTATTAAATGATTTAATCTTGATTTAAAAATATAAATGGTTTGCATTTGTCAATTATTCTCTAAGTATATATTTAATAAAAGTGATATAAAAGCCATCTAGATTAAATCGTGTACTTGACAAACTAAAGGAAAATGTTGCTAAAATTTTCTTAAAACAATAGCAAAAATTATTTAATAATATAATACAAAATTGATAATTCTGGATAGGATAGAAACCCCCACCCGGATGAAGTATATAATTGACATGTAGTTCTTTCATATACACATGAACCTTAGTAAAAGAGTTTTATGTTTGTGACATTAACATGATAGATTGGAAAAACATGGATAGAAAGTGGATGTTTGCAAACCGTTTGACTAAAGAATACTTCTATGAATTGAAGAAGTTGATTAGATATGCAATTGATCATGGAGAAAATCCTAATAAAATAGTATTCTTTTGCTTATAATGTTGTTTTCCCAAAAAAATTACTACAATTGAGCTAGAAGAACATTTAGTATTTTATGGAATCGATCAAAATTATATGTGTTGGACAAAAGCATGGTGAAAGAAGAGATGAAAAAATTAATTTACGAAGTGGTGTTAGGTATACACCTAACAATATTGACGAAAGTACATGGGAGGATGACCAAATTGATAAGATTCCAAATATAATAGAAGAGGACCTTCATAATTGTCCTAAAAATGTTTGAGAAGTTGGTTAATGATGTAAAGAAACCAAAGTATGGTAATGGCTCTAAGTATACAAGATTTTCATCAATGTTAAAGTTGTATAACTTGAAAGCAAAAAACCGATGGTTATAAGAGCCTCGCAGAACTACTTAAATTATTATGTTGAAGATTGGGCTCATTATGTAATTAATATCGTATTTAGTTACTCTCTTATAAGAATTGCTAATGGTAATATATTCATATTTTTTTAATGACTTCCTTAATTTTGGATGATATTTTATTCCAAGGAAGATAGAAAAATAGGATAGATTATGCTAAATTTTCTATAAACATCTTATACTTGGATGGTATATATGACTTTGATAGGTATTTAATAATTTTTTGAAAGTTAAAAAAATAAAAAAAATTCTGTTGAATTTTTTGTAAACACCTAAGGCCTTAGTTATTTCACAACATTAATGTATGTATGTTATGCATGATTTAAAAAAAGTAATAGATATGCAAATTGAATGAATCTAACTTTCTTTAATAATATTCATTTTATTGTCTAATATAATTAATATGTTAGTTTGCATAAATAAATTGAATAATCTAATATGCGTAGTTGAATTGAATACATAATAAAATAAGTTATGTATTTTATAGTTTGTATAAATTTAAGTATAATATTAAAAGTGCAGAATGAAATGAAAATTATTAAAAGAATACAAAAATATTGAAAAAAATATATGAATGAATGATAATAAATATTGAAAAAATGAATAAATCATAGTAAATATTGAGTTTTTAAAAAGAAAATATCACTCTTTTATAATGATACAAGTATGAAATATTACAAAGTAATTACCCTTACTATAGCATTAAGGATGTTGGAAATGTTTTGAAATAGTTATCCTTTTTATAATTTTTAAAGAATGTAAATGTTATAAAATAAAATAATTATACTTATTACAATGTTTAAATAATGTAAATGTTGTAGAATAATTATACTTATTACAATATTTAAAGATTATAAATATTATAAAAGAATTATCTTCTACAACATTTAAAAGAGAAAAATGCTATAAATACATTCTCTTTTATAATGTTAGAAAGTACACATATTGTAAAAATTACATTCTTTTACCGCGTTTCTATCTCTTAAATGTTGTAATAGAGTTGATTTTATAGCATTTGAAAAATGTTGTAATATGCTAAAAATTTATTACAATAAGGGTTTTGACAACACTTATAAACATTGTAAAATAAGATGTGGAAACGTTGTAAAAACTCCATTTTGGGACAGTGGATGTTCTCTAGTGTGAGAAGTGTGTTGAATGGTGTGGTCGAACTTTTCTTTGAAGGTGAGGATTTGAAATTTTCTAATATTATGGATTGAGCTTAACTTATCCATCCTTTGGTCGTCACGGCTGTTCTACATCTTCTCCAATGTTGTAGGGATAATCAAAATGTTTCTTGCATCATTATGATTAACATGACACGTGCTACTGGTGCTTGACATTTTAACATGACCATGCTTATCTTGGCATGGTCATGCCACTTCATTTTAGCATAGGTGTGTAATTTCAATTTGTCATGGACATTTCGCTTCAGTTGGCAGGACCATGCACCTTCATGACAACACGATCATGCTTAGGTCGGCACAACCATGTGCGCACTAATAAAGGTAATTTCATCCTTTTCTTCTTTCTTGTCTTTTTATGCTCTTTGTGTTCTCGTTCTAGTCTCAAATCTTCCTATTTTCTGATTTATTTTTTGTACGACTATTTTTGAAAAAAGAAAAAAAATTAGACTAAATTACAAATGAATAATGTTAAATCATATAGTAATTATGCTTAAAGTTTCACAGATAAAATGATAGAATAATATTTTATCTCCTATGCATATATAATCATAAAAAATAAGAAAAAGTTTGTGTAAAGTTTTATAATTGGAAAGGGTATGGAACATTATTTCTTTATAAAAATTAGAAAAAATTTGTATAGGATAAAAAAAAAAATATTAAATGCTTTTTCAATAAATCGTAGAATGTATTATTATTATTATTATTTAGATAAATTATATTGGCACCACTTTAAATTTATCAAAAATATAGTAAATATTTCTTCTTTTTTTAACCCTACACATTAAGTTTTATAACGACATTACACTGTTTATTTATATCAATTATATAACTCTACATAACTTTCCTCTAATTTTTTATAATATTGCATATATTATAAAGTCAAAATAATGTAAAAAATAAAAAAAGTATTAATTTTTTTTATAAATTTTAAAAAATATTAATATAATTTATCCTAATTATTATTTTTATTATTATTGTTATTATTATATTATTATTAATTTTTTTCTTGTTCTATTTTTTATTGTCATATTTATTTTTATTTTTTTTTATTAATATTTTAATTATTATAATAACAATTATTTTTATTTTTACAATATTTATTTTTATCATTTTTATTATTCATCGGAGTGAAAAAATGTCAATCCAATCCTTTGTTTTCAATTAAAAATAAAACTTGATGCGGGGAGACATATCAATAGTAGCAATTGGAAAACAAGATAATGAATCAGGACAATCACACAAATTGTCCTCACAAACGTCTTTTCAGCGTTACAAGATATATATTGTTATCCGTGGGATTAACTTTAGAAAGTTGCAACCAACATCTCTTATATACAAGTTTCACAATATTTGTTTATTATATTAGTTAGCATAGTACTTAATTAACTGAAGAATTTTCTTCAATAATATTTGGTTTTACAAGAAGAATTTTCTCTTTATTTTCGGAAAGAGTATACCAAAACACGCATTGGAAGCATGACAATGTAAAATAAAATAAAAGAAGGGTGTTTGCATACGGCACATTTTGCCATCCAAAATCATAAAATTTCAGTACCTTGTGATCATCACTAAAAGCATGCCAAATTAGCAATCATCAAGGAACTTCAAATAAGTATGCAATATTACATATAATAGGCTAGCAAATAAAAATATGTAATTGACGATAAAAACACATTAAAATTACAACATAAAAACCCTATACTACTTAATTATTACATAACAACAAATAAATCAAATCAAGTATGAATTTAAGAGGAATTTAGAAAAATCTCCTATGGTTTAGTATTTCCATGTATTGCATGCCCTACTAGACGGTTTTTGCCCTAACTTTTTTGAGATGTGACAACACTTTAGCTTCTCCAACTTAGCTCGATCCAAATCCAACTAACCTAGTGGATCTTTCCATAAAGCAACCAAGAACCCACAAAATAAATGAGTTTGAAGGAAAAATCATGGAGGACACATCGTATGAGGTGCTAATATCCATCTTGAAACGAAGACAGAAAAATCATAACTCAAAGGTTTGGTAATTTATCTAGAGAAGAACAACGATAAAGGATGCACGAACTCACTTGAAACAGTTTGTAATAATTTCTTTTGTTTGAGAAATAAATGGTGAAGAGAGTATTTTGGGAAGGTGGCTGGACGGCAGGTTTTGAATGTGAAAGTAATGAATGAGTTTCTCTAAATTTTAGGTGAAAAGTTGGTCAAAAAAGTGGGGAAAAAAATAGACCTATCATGCATGCTTAGATGATGATGTGTGGTATACAATTTTTTTTTAAAAAATATATTAATTAATTATAAAATATTTAAATAATTAGAAAATAAACTTCTAACTTTTAGATAGGCCGGAGACGTGTGATTGTCTGGTCATCACCAAGAAATCCTCTAGCGTTTCAATCTTTTATTCTTTGCTCTCGAAACAATTTTGATCATTTACACTGAAAATTTAAAAGAGATAAAAATTATAAAAAATTATTTTTATTATTACAATGTAGTTTCTAAAGACTACACAGTTTATGTTTTTTTAGCTCGTAATAGCAGTTTAGTTATCTTTAATAGGACTGACTCGTTTGGATATCCAATAGTGTAGGCATCATTTGTGTTTCAGTAGTAATCCAAAACTTAAAAAACACCAAAGCTAATATCAAATTTATGTAATGGAAGTGATATTCCATAAAATTTCATAATTGTTAGATTTCGCCCACACATCCACGCGAACATTTAAGGGGTTTCATACAATGCACACGAACTAAACGACAGCTAATCTCTGACAAAAGCAATTACTATTATTTATAACTTTTAACACCATGAACCATATATATCTACCAACATATATGGTGCCGAAATGTACACATACCCTAATCCTCATATCTTTCTCAATTCAATCCTTCCCTATATCATATAGACTAGGACGCCTGCACGAAGGGTACTAGCAGTGTCATAGTCTCATAAATGTCTATAGTAGCGCTTCCCCTTTCTTCAATGTGAATCACAACTAATTGGTCTCCAACAAAGTCACATTTCATCCAGAATCCCATGTGTTGTCTTGTCTCAAGAATGCAATCCATCCTAAATTTATTTATACCTATGTTGGTAATCATATTAAAAAGAGTTGTTCAGCGTGTATCTACCAATTACATAGAGCTGCGAGAATATTTATTTCACACTCCATAAAGGAGTGTTAAATGGATGCAAATAAAATAAAAAAAAAAATTGTGGCAGATCGATAATATGATGAAAAAATAAATAAATAAAAAATGATTATAGAGAGAAAAAAGAGTTTAGGAACGTCAAATTTTATAATATTTTAAAGTTTAATTATTTTTTAAAGTATAAAAGAAATGAAAGGGTACATTTATAGAGTATCTTAAAATAATTTTATTATTATTTGTAAATTTTTATAAAAAATTGTAAATTTTATTATAATATTTTAATAGATAAAATTAAAAAAATTATAATATATAATTATTTAAATTTTAAATATATTTAAATGATTATAGTGTTATGATGATAAAATTTATATAAAATATTTATATTTAAAAGAATTTTAGATTTTTTTTAGTTATTTGATGTCCTACTTAAACAAAGAATATCGATCCAACATATTCTAATCTTAATTTTTTAATTTTTAAAACTTGTTTTTAATTTTTTATTATTATAATTTTTTAATAGTAGAATCTATCAATCTATAAGATTTTTCATCAACAAATACAACAATTTTTCAATCAAGTGTAGAATTTTTTCATATAATATATTTTGCCTTAAGTGAAAACATTTTTCTATAAAAATGTTAATTCGTAATATTAATTAATTTTTTTTTCTTCTCATCCCTAAATGCAAATCTTAGACTATGATATATGGATGTTGAATAATGATAAGTAACTACTAAAAGGATAAAAGAGTATAAATAATCTTTCACATTCTTATCTTTAAAAATACTCATAAAAAAATATAAATTTAAGATGATTCAATATCATGCACCTACATTCATGAAATAGCTCAAATTAATAATTTTATTATTACTAATAATTTTTACATAAAAAATTATAAATTCTTTCTTATAATATTTTTTAACAAACCAACTTACTAACACTTTTAATATATATAATGATCTAAATTTTAAATATATTTAAAAGATTATAATTATTATGATGGTAAAACTCATAAAAATTTTATATTTATAAAAAAATTTATACTTCTTTTTACTTTAAATTATTTGATATTAAATTTGAATAAATAATATCTATTTTTACTTAACATATTTTTAGCACTGTACATTTTTGCTCGGATAGTTTATTTATTTTCGTTTCTCTTTTCTAAGGCAAACACGTCAATTCGCTTGCGCGTATATTCAGACACATATCAATAAATTTTGTTGACATTAACATGTCGTTGAAAGCTGTGTTGGGAGAGTAATTATATTAAACGAAAAGGTGAGTAATCGTATTAAAGTTGCATAAAATGTTCTCTGGAAAAAAATTAGTCACTTAAAAATTAAAATATCTCAACTTCATAGCTCAAATTTATATTCTACCATGCGCTATAACTGATATAGATGTCTCTTGTAAACGAGAGTTTTAGATGGTATTAATTAAAAGTAATAATTAGAAATTATTAAAATTATGATGTATTAATAATATTTTCAAAAAGCATACTTTTGATTTTATCAAATTATAATCAGTCAATTATTATTTTAAATATAAAAAAATTAGCCTTAGTAAGTTTGACACCAATGAAAGCTTTTGATGCAAATAGTTTTAGAATTGATTTATTAAAATAGTAGTTATATTATTAAGTTTCAATTTTTCTGCAACATTATTTTATAGATTTTTTCAAAATACTATTACAATGCCAAACAACATAAGAAATAAAAAATAAAATAATGATATTCATTTTTAATCAAGATAAAAGTGGCATATAATAATTGTCTTTTCCTTTATATTTAGTTATATATATAATTTCTTTTTCTTAATTTTTTATTGTTCTTACCACTACGGATCTTCATATATCCTTTCATGTGAATTCGAAGAGCAATTATTCAAAAATAAATAACAATTACGATATATGTTACAAGATTAAAGTTATATATATATATATATATATATATATATATATATATATATCAAATCAAATAATTCACAGACTTATTTCCTACATACAATATGTCAAGATGGGTTTATAAATATTTTATTAAAAATGTGAATAATGTGAATTTTATATTTATAATATTATTTATATAATTTCTTTTTTTTTATTGGATTTATTATAAAATAAAATAAACTTTTTTAACAGATATTTTGTAGGTAATATAAATTAATATAAAATCTATTAAATTGATATAAAATATATTAAATTTTAATAATTATTTTATTTAATTTATCATTAATATTTTTTAATAGATAATTTTTAACAAATAAAAATTTATTAAAAAAATATAAAAATTTAAAATTCTCATTATTTATTTTTTAAAATCTTCACTAAAAAATATTTTTCAATGGAAGTACTCAAACAAAATCCTGAAAAAACAAATTTCTATCCTTTGGATAAGGCTAACATTACTTAACACGGTACTCAGATCAATCTCGATTTTGATTTACTTCCTCATTCTATAGGTCTATACGATGGCATTGTCATTAGAGGTAGTTATAGCCTGAGATACGGATGACTTCTCCACTAGTGGGAAAATAACATTTTATAATAGGAGTTTACATCGGTTGATCATGAATTGATGTAAATAAAATCGCGATGGTATTTTTGTAAATAAATGTGCACTTTTTACATTAGTTCTCAAAACAATTGCGGTAAAAAGTACTTTCTACATCGGTTATAAAATAACCACTGTAGAAAGTACTTTCTACATCGGTTGTTTTGAGAACCAATGTAGAAAGTCAATTTTTATTACAAATTTCTACATAGGTTCTTAAAACAACCGGTGTAGAAAGTAATTTTTACAGCGGTTGTTTTGAGAACCAATGTAGAAAGTCGATTTTTTTAAACAATTTTTTACATCGTTTTTTATGGAACGGACGTTAAAAGTTGACGATGGCATTTTCGTAAATAAAATGAAAAAGATTCTACATCGGTTATTCGTTTAACCGATGTAGTAAGTAGTTTCTACATCGGTTTTAAGAAACAACCGATGTAGAATGTCTTTCCCTTTTCCTTTTTTTTCGGCCCTGGTCATTTTCAATCTCATTCTCTAAATCCCTAGTTTCTTGTCTCGGTCTTTTCTCTCTGTTTTTTTATGTCTTAACCATTGCCGCCGTCGCTGTTACTTTTCGTTGCATTTTGTCATTACGTTTGTGGTCGTCGTCGCTGTTGTTAGCATTGCCTCTGCTAGAAGTTGTCGTCGTGCACCCTAAGGTATGAGCAACCTCCACCGTCTTTGTCGTTATTTATACATCTCCTTCTGTTATTATAGTTGAAATTTAAATTCATTTTCGTTGTTGTCTATAATTTGCAAGCTCTTTATTTCGCTACCGACGTGCCTTCACTTGACTACCGCTATGCCTCCGCTCGGACACCATTCGGCCACCGCTCTACCATTGTTGTGTTGATTGTGAGGTATTATGTGACAGTTTTCTTGTGTTAGCTTGAACAAAGAAGCCTCTGCACCTTTTCTTTGTTAGGTGATATGTATTGATTTCGTTTTAAATATAGGTAATACTTGAGTGCATGAACCTGGTTTTGAAACATTGAACAATCTTCATGAGTTAAGAATATAACCTAAGTTCAGCCTCTGTAGATTAAATTATTAAGAAAATATTTTTAATTCATAAAGAATCCATAACTAAGTTTATTAAGGTCATAATAGATATGAGATAGGTCACTTGCAGTTGATCACGACTTATTGTTGATCTTTCTAAATTAAGTTGGTTTCTTTTCTTGAGTTCAAATATGAGCATATCCTTAGTTTCTCGTTTAATGTTGAATACAATGAGTATATTATTGAATAAGTAAACAATTCATTATATTCAATCTTAAATTGTCCAAGTTGGACAATTTGGATCTAAAGTTTTTTATTCAATAGTAAACAATTTCTTCTTAAATCCTTATTTTAAAAATTTTAAAATTACAACACATTTGGTGTAATTTTATGTTATTTCATTTGTAAATTAAAATTTCATAATAAATAATGATGTATTTAGTTTAAATATATAAATTTTATGATTTCTGTATTGTGTCTGGTCATTCTGTTTGTATATGCAGGTATTATGAATAAATAACATAGTGGTATACCTAAACAAAATGAATATTTAAAAAAAAAAACTAGATTTTCTATATCGGTTAAGACTTTGGGCCAGACTCTGATAATCGAGTTCAACAAGGCCACCATCTATGAGACTAGGCCTTTGCCAATAAGAAGAAGCCATTACTCGCGGCCTACTTTGTGGCTCAAAAGTTGATACAACGTCATAAAAGGTTAAGTCAGAAGCTGTTCCTCACAATGTCTTGGGCATCCTGAGAGATCTAGAATGAGTGATCAAAGGGTAGTCTCTTTTGTTTGTTGGAGGAATAATGCTAATTTTACTTGCGTTAACAACCGAGTCTCCGAAAGGTACTGCGGCATATGTTTATGGATGCTCAAACTTGCATCATTCATCAGGAAATTCTTGATTTGGTCGTGGGGAACGTCAATAACAGGGGTGCTCTTCAACAAATTGCACTCGTGCAAATAACATGATAGTCCCTTTAGAGAGTATCGGTCGAGAGTGAGTTACACCACGTTGCCATACCCGTGACAGAACTTGTATTGATAGAACTCGTACCAAATAATAGTCAGTTCAAAAGAGTCCTTCTATGTTGAGTGTGAGCAGTTTGGAATCCAGCCAGTTGGGGAGTCACGTCAAAAACGGGATCAGGTACATGCAAGGAGGCAGCTTCCTATCATCAATCCTCTCGATCCTGAGTTGCACGTGATCCTACCCTGTCAAAGACTAATGCCTTCAAATTAGGCCTACTAAGATACTATCCTAGCAGGTCCAATCCCAAGAATGTCACCATGCAAACACCCTGGTTCAAATTATCGAGAGGCCGAGGTAATGATCGCTGATCGTTCATAACATGTGTTAAGTTCTTTTTAGTCCTTTCACTTGGAGTCTGGTCCAGTTTTACCACGCTCCCTTTGGCTCTATGGTGTTGTTCCACCTAGCATAGCTAGTTATTTTAGGGACATCTTGTGTCATACTCTGAAGAGTCGAGTTAAAAGTCCCAATGTGGGGGTCAACGCATTGTAATCTAAAGATTAAGTTGTATGTATCAGTCTAAGTTTTATGCAGAGAAGTGATCTCAAGGGGAGTTTTGGGTAGTAAGCCATAATTAGGAAGAATCAATTTTGAGCCTTTGCATGAGCCAAGGTACCAGTTTCAATTTCGGGCACCTATGTAAAATAAAGAAGGCTCATGCAGTGTTAGGTACATAATTAATCTCAATTAAACTATAGAACTTAAATCATAAGTTCAGATGGCTCAAGTGCTTAAGCTAACCGCATGCTAAATCCCAGACCCTAATTTTGATCCCCGCTCACGGCTATTCTTTTCGAATTCCTTATTGACCATTCAATTGGGTAGCAGTGGGCTTCCACACTATTAAATCTTTAATTCAGGCCAATATTTCTTCTCATTTGGCATTCTGTGAGCGCGAGGGCAGTGGCTGGCTATTGAATTGGGCCACCCCTGCCTAACCAAGTACAAGCAGTCGTAACATATGGCACGCCTTGAATTAATTGTGTTGCACAACCTATCCAGCTGCATGACTAACGCACAAAGTAGTTGGGCCTCGCGCAAGGCCACTGGGCCACACTTGCCTAGCCAAGTAGAACCCACAAACGAACCATGCAAGCAGGTATATCCATTTCGCAAGTTCTAAATGGGCCTTTGGAAAATCATCTTTTCTAGTTAAATTTAATTCTATTTTTTTTTGTATTTAAGTCAATTTAAAATTCATCAAACCTAAATTAAATCCTTCCTTTTTATTTATTTATTTTCTCTTTAAATCATTTTCTTCAAATTCAAATCAAATATTTCTTCAAAACCAATTTCAATCCAATCTCTTCAAAATTTAAATATTCTTCCCAAAAGTCAAATCAAATTCAATTCAAATCTTTTTTCTAAAATTCAAATTAATTTCTTTTTTGATTCAAATCAAATCAATTTCAAATCAAGTCAAGCTCATTTTAATGCAAATTAATTCAATTCTTCAAAAATTCAAATCAAGTTCTTCTCTTAGTAAAATCAAGTTCAAATTCCAAAATCCGAAATCAAATTCATTTGAAATCAAGTTTCATTCCTTTCCTCAAATTTTTGAGTCAAATTCGTTTTAAATCGAATTTATTTTTCAAGTCAAACCCTTCATTTTTTCAAGTAAATTCATTATGGCAATCGCTAGTCTCACGCGATGAGCTCTAAATGGAAAACTGCGATTTTAACTGCTGTTCAATATTTAGAGATTCGTATAGGCCCCAGTGCAGCCTTAGTTGCCTCAGACCTTGTACATATATGGGCTAAAAGCTCCTCTTAAACTTTTTTTTTCTCTCTTTCCTTTCAAATATTTTCTTCCAAATCTTTCACCAGAACTACGTAAGCCTTGACTTTCCCATTACACCGGGGAATACATAGGAGTAGGATGAAGTCCTGTCAAGCTAACCTCCATCAACCTATTTATTTTCACATCAATAAAGGGATCAAACAATTTTCAAAAATCACATACTCAGTTTAAGGGTACCGTTCTTCGGAACGAGCGAGTAAGGTGCCTAACACCTTCCCTTCGGAACTTCGAATCTCTCCCTCGAGTTAGGGTTTTTCCAAATCTTTTCCCTTAAATAAAAATTCGGTGGCGACTCCACTATCCAATAAATTTCTTTTTAAAAATTTCAGCGAGTTCGTCATCTCGTCGGAATTACGGTTGCGACAAGGATGACATACACACACAAATAAATTAGAAAGGAATACATATAAAAGGATCAACACATGAAAACTAATACCTAAACAAGGTTAAAATAACAAGACCTATACAAGAACTTTAAGAACACAAGAGATTTTGGCACCAAAATTTGAATTCAAATCTCAGTATTTTTTCGAAGATATATTTTGGTTGATCTGAAAAAATAAAACCAATAAATTGAAAGATATGCATCATAGGAATAAAAAAAATAAGTTTGACAAAGATCAGACTAGAAATGAACAAGTTATGCACAAATCAAACAAGCTAGGTTCATTTGCGCACCAAGACGAACATGCTTAAGTAATCAGGAGATAGAAATTTCATTTCAGATCCAAATTAGACAAATAATATCATTTCAAAAACTAGAGAGAAAGACTAATAGAACTCAATAAAAATCACTGAAATCGGAAATCATTTGACCCATAAAAAATGAAACAAAATACAGAGATGAAGATGAATCTCAAGAACACAAGAGATTTTGGCGCTAAAATTTGAATTCAAATCTAAGAAGTTTTCGAAAATATTTTTTGGTATATTTGAAAAATTAAAACTGACTAATTGACAGATATGAATCATAAGAATCTAACAGAACAAGTTTGACTAAAATCAAACCAGAAATGAGCAAGTTATGCACAAATCAAACAAGCTAGGTTCATTTGCGCATCAAGACAAACATGCTTTAGTAACCAAGCGATATAAATTTCATTTCGGATCCATATTATACAAATAATATCATTCCATAAACTTAGAAGAAAGATGAAGATAACACAATAGAAATCACCGAAATCTGAGATCATTTGATCAATGAAAAATTAAAACCAAATACATAGATGAAGATGAACCTCAAGAACATAAGAGATTTTGGCGCCAAAATTTAAATTCAAATCTCAGAATTTTTCTAAAATATTTTTTGGTAGATATGAAAAATTAGAACCTACCAATTTAAAAATATGAATCATAGGAATCAAACAAAACAAGTTTGACAAACAAACCGGAAATGAGCAAGTTAAATCAAACAAGCTAGGTTCATTTGCACACTAGGACGAACATGCTTCAATAGTCAGGCGATAGAAATTTCATTTCAGATCCAAATTAGACAAATATATCATTCCAGAAACTAGAGAGAAAGACGAAGAGAACACAACAAAAATCATTGAAATCTGAGATCATTTGACTAATCAAAAATGAAAACGAAAAACATAGATGAAAATGAAATTCTGAAATCCAAGAAGAAGCTAGAAAATTAAGCGGAATAAAAGTTGGATCTAACCTCCATTGATGTGCTCCGAATGCCACTTGATAGTACCTTGGAAGGCGATGAAGAACTGGTTAAATGGAGGCCAAGGGCTGAATTGGATGCAGATGTAAAGAGTCTCTTAGGCACTCCTCTCTCTCCCTTCTTAGAAATTCTGAATTTTCCTCCCTTCACTCAAAGTGCCCCTCTCCCCTTATATATACCTCTTTTTTGAATTTTGGTGTGTTCTCTCCTTTTTTTCCTTTTCTATTCTTCTGCTTTTCTTAATTCTTTTCTTTTTTCTCTTTTATTTATTTATTTATTTATTTATTTCTTTTGTTTTATTTTTTCCATTACTTTTATTTTGATTTTTTGAACTATTTTAGACTAAATCACTTTTTGGCTAAAAGAAAATAATTTATTTTGGGTTTTGAATCCTCAAACATAATTCGGTGTTCATAGTTTTCCCCTCTTTACTCATTTTCTTACTAGATAATATAATAAATAAGTTTCTAGATTATCACAGTAAGAAATGAGTAAAGATGTGAACAAATTATGTTGGAGGTAAAAGATAAAAACTAGCATGGGTGCGATCTTTATTGGTAGCAAGTTTTGAAGATGTGAGGGAGTTGAATGATGCTTTCGGGGTACCGGGAAAGTTTTGAGCTTGACCGAAAACTTAGGAACACTTACCCTGATAAATTGGAGGATGGTAGTTCAAATGTGGAAATTTTGGATGAGCTTTGCAAACCTTGAGTAATGAGCTGACTAGATTAAATATGCAAGGCTTATATGGTAGGAAAAAATGTGGAAATTTGAAATACAAAGCCTGATTAGGCTAAGGAAATGGAAAAGAATGGCCTGTTAAGATAGGTAAAGTGAATTGAAAAATCCCTGTTAAGACAGGAATGAAGGAGAATGGCCCATTAAGATAGGAAAATCAAGATGAAAACGACCTGTTAAGATAGGCGAGGATGCAAAATTTTAACCATGCTGGGGCCTGAATAGGCCAGGGTACAGAAAAACAAACGTGCTAGGGCCTGAATAGGCCTGGATGGAGAAACGTAAACGTGCTGGGGCCTGAATAGGCAAGGGTGTAAAAAGTAAATGTGCTGGGGCCTGAATAGGCCATGGTGCAGAAATGTAAACGTGCTAGGGCCTGAATAGACAAGGGTGTAGAAAAGTAAACGTGTTGGGGCCTGAATAGGTCAGGGTGCAGAAAAGTAAATGTGCTGGGGCCTTAATAGGCTAGGGTGTAGAAAAATAAACGTGCTAGGGCCTAAATAAGTCAGGGTGCAAAAAAGTAAACGTGTTAGGGCCTAAATATGCCAGGATGCAAAAAAGTAAACATGTTGAGGCCTAAATAGGCCAAGGTAAGAAAAATAAACGTGTGGGGCTTGAATAGGGCAAGGTGCAGAAAAATAAACGTGCTACGGCCTAAATAGGCCAGGATGCAAAAAAGACAACGTGCTGGGGCCTGAATAGGCCAGGATGCAGAAAAATAAACGTGCTGGGGCCTGAATAGGATAGGGTGCAGAGAAATAAACATGTTGGGGTCTGAATAGGCCAGGGTGCAGAAAAGTAAACATGCTAGGGCCTGAATAGGCCAGGATGCAGAAAAGTAAACGTGTTAAGGCCTGAATAGGCTAGGGTGCAGAAAATAAACATGTTGGGGCCTGACATCATAGGCCATGGTGCAGAACAATAAACTTGCTACGGGCCTGACAGCATAGGCCAAGATGCAGAAAAATAAACGTGCTGGGGGCCTGACAGCATAGGTCAAGATGCAGAAAAATAAACATATTGGGGCCTGCCATTATAGGCCAAGGTGTAGAAAATTAAATGTGCTGAGGCCTGACAGTATAGGCCAAGGTGAAGAAAATAAACTTGTTGGGGCCTGACAACATAGGCCAAGGTGCATAAAAATAAACATGTTGGGGGCCTAACAGCATAGGCCAAGATGTAGAAAATAAATGAGATGGGGGCCTGACAATATAGGCCAAGATGTAGAAAAATAAACATGTTGGGGCCTAACAGTATAGGCCGAAGTGCAAAAGATTAAATGGAAAGCTTGATGATAGGCTTGGAGGAAGGAACATGGATTGTTTTGAACAATTTGTTTTGAAAACAGTTTATCTTGAATTAAAATGAATTGCTGATTTTGCCTTGAACTTGAAGGTTTTTTAAGCAATTGATAATTGCTTTCTCCTGAAGAAATTTGGGCAAATATTTTTCCCCAGTTTAGAAGATTTTGGGAATTGAGGAATGCCTTGATTTGAGGGAATTTGAGCAACAATCCTTGCCCTAGTTTTGAAGATTTCTATTTTGAATTTTTCTTGGGCGACTACTTGCCCCAATTGGAATTTTTTCGAGCAAACATTTGACCCAACTTGATTGTAGAATATTTTTCAGAGATTGGGCTTACCCCAATTTAACTTTTTCTAGGCAAACATTTGCCCCAGTTTGAATTTTGAAATTGAGGATTGCCTCAATTTGACTTTTTCAAGGAAAATGTTTTGCTCTAGTTTGAATTTTCTTTTTAAGATTGAGGATTGCCTCAATTTGAATTTTTCTGGGCTAGTGTTTTCCCTAGTTTGAATTTTCTTTTTTTCTTTTTTGAGATTGAAGATTGCCTCAATTTGAATTTTTCTGGGCAAGTGTTTGCCTTAGTTTTGAGATGATTTTTTGAGAAATCAGGGATATGGTCACTTTATTCAACTGCCTATAGTCCACACACAGTCTCATACTTCCGTCCTTCTTCTTAATAAACAACACCGGAGCTCCCCAAGATGATACACTCGGGCGTACAAACTTCTTAGCCAGAAGGTCCTCTAATTAAGTTTTCAGCTCAGCCAGTTCTACCGGAGACATTCTATACGGAGCTATTGATATCGGTCCAATTCTAGGCACTAAGTCTATTGAGAATTCTGTTTCTCTTATAGGAGGGAATTGGGGTATGTCATCAGGGAATACCTCAGGATACTCTCTTACCACAGGGATTTCATCAATTCTCAGTTTTGTCTCAACCTCACTAGTTAACAGGAGAACGTATCCTTGCATTTCTCTCCTACCATTATCTAGACTAAGGGAATTTAAAACAAGCTCAATCTGTTTAACAGTTTCAATCTCAGTAGCAGGAAACACAATAGTTATATTTAGACAATCAATATACAAATGATTCCTAGAGAGCCAATCCATTCCTAGAATTATATCCAGTCCAGCCAAAGGCAAACAGATAAAATCAGATGCAAATACTCTATCAAGCAAGGAGAATGTACAATTTAGGCAAATCAAACAAGTTTTTACTGGTTTACCGGTAGGAGTATAAATTAACAGTTCGTATGGAAGTTCAGACATAGACAATCCCAGTCTCTTCACACAATCATGAGAAATAAAAGAATGCGTTGCACCAGAGTCATACAATACATTTAAAGATTGACCATTTAAAATGTACCTACCTCTTACGAGATCAGTAAAGTGATTTGCCTCCTCAACGTTCAGAGTGAAGACCCTTCCTTGGTGTTGGGGTCTGGTTGGGGGATTTGCTGGCTTCTCCACATAGCTATTAGCAAAATGGCCTGCCTTGCCGCATCTATAGCAAACGTTCTAACCTTGCAGGCAGGGTCTACCTCCATGATTTTTCCCGCACTTTTTGCACTGCAGATGGGTTGGTGTTTTTGGGGCATTGAAAGTCTGCCCTATTGGTCTTTTTCCTCTCTGTCCTCTCTGATGTAAAGGTTTCTTCATGAATTTGGGTTTGAATGGGATCCCTTGAGGCGTCATCCTCCTTTTAAATGCCTCAGTCTTGGCAGTTGCCAACTTTCTATTGCATTCTTCGCTCAACCGACTCTTATTAACCAATCGAGCGAAGTCCTTCAGCTCCATAGGTCCCACTATTGCAAGGAGATCCTGCCTCAATCCTCCTTGATATCTCCTACACTTCCACGCCTCATCTGGGCACTTCTGGTAAATTTCCGAATATTTACACAGCTGCTCAAACTTAGCTGTGTACTCCACTACAGACATTGTTCCTTGCTGCAGATGCAGAAACTCTGCTTCCTTTGCATCTCGTACCGATTGCGATACATACTTTTCATAGAAGGCCTCTTTGATGACTTCCCAGGTGATAGGTTTTCCTTCAGCTTATAACAATCGTCTGGCACCCATCCACCAGAACTCAGCATCTGCCTCTAACATGTAGGTAGCATATGTTGCCTTCTGCTCCTCATCACACTCAATAATTCCAAAAACTTTTTCTATGGCCTTGATCCACTCATCGGCCTTGTCAGGGTTCAAAGTTCCTTTGAAACTCGGCGGGTTCATCTTTCTGAATTCAGTGAACTTTACTCGATCAGGGTTTGCTACAGAGGTATTGGTGGTTCCTTTGTGGTTCTCTAACTGCCTATCCATCCTATCCATCATGCCCTGCATGACGGTAGCCATGTCCCTCAAGGTGGCGCTCAGGTTTCCTCCAACCTCAGGGTTCTCTACATTTCTAGCACGTCCTCCACCACGCCTTGTTTTCGCCATTGGTTCCTAAACACACATGCACAAAAATTGAGGTGATGAGGCTCACCACCGAAATCACGCATGTCAGCAACCAATATTAGAAAACATAAGGCAATCATGCACTAACTAGACTATCTATTTTCGAAGCATGACTTCTAAGTCCTATCGTAGAGATCTTACACATGCTCTAGAAGCATAGTCAGACCATCCTCAGGCTCCTTAAGGATGAACTGCTCTGATACCATAATATAACACCCTAAAAACGAATACCGATTTCACACTTAAGTCGATCATTCGGTTCCACTTTTAGTTTGTTATCTCATGATGCGGAATTCATTTTGGAAAATAATTATATGAAAATACGGTAATTTTTTTTTAAAACTGTTTGATATAAACTACGAGCCTCGTTGATAAAACGTGCGTAGCGGTAAACTAAATCATTAAGCAGATTTCTACATACGTTTAAAACCTTAGGAATACTAAGCGTTTAACTTGTTTTATCTATTTATCATTTGCATATATTGGATACACAAGACTCAAGCATATCATACATATCATAGAATAATTAGACATAACATATCATATAGACCATAAGTCTTAGGCCCGTGAGCCTTATCATATAGTTATTACAAACATAGTTAACCTTCCTTATTTACATACATATTTACTATATTCTATCATTCACATTATATATGTAAGTACATAGCAAATTTCCACCAACTAATATCTAGGATGTTTGCATCATTCTATTTCTAATATTCGTACGATGTAAACCTTCTTCAAAACAGAGTGCCTCGCATCCTCTTCAAGTACGTGATCTGCTACAGTGATGAACAACGTCCGGAATGTCTGGGAAAAAAGTGGGAAGAAGTAGAGTTGAGAAACTAAGTTTCTCAGTAGGCTTTCTACTTAGTTCTAATGTCATCACTTAAATCCCAGCCACTTCAGTTTATTTCAGAAAATCATTTCTTGCATAAAAGGTTACTTTTAATTCTTTGTGAACATTTCTATGAAGTGGATACATTTTATTATCAAACATACATCTGAGTGTTTAAATACGCATTTCTCATATCATTCAGAAACTGTGGCGTCTCAACATACATTCTCATTAACATTCATAACTTTGGGATCACACATAAGATATCATTTGACATACAATTATTCTATGTCTTAAACTTTGTTCTTTACTACTTTTCTTTGTCATTATCATTTCTTTGTCCAACCTTTGGGACACTTTATGAATCAAGTCACGACAATCGTACCTGCAAATGAAGGACTGGTCTTCCCAGAAGGATGTGGTCTCAACCAAGACAGCATGCACAAACTTAGTGCTAGAGGTATACAATCTTAACCAAAGCCGCATGCACAGACCTGATGCTAACCAAACACACGTGACCTAAGGCATATAGCTTCATGCAACATTACTCAAAGAACGTGGCAACTGAATACATTACAAGGTCTAAATGTCTAATGATGATTCCTAAGGCTGCTACTTCCCTAAGATTCCTCTAATGCTCTCTGTATCATAACTTGAAATTCTTACCAGAACCTTACGTCTCTATTCTTTGAACATCACCTTGCTTAGACTCAATTATCATCGAATGTTGACCATCAGAATTAGAGTAATCACCGTCAACTCATGAAAATAATTAATTCGTCAAGATTGCAAGAAATTTTCATCGTCCTTCAAGATCTCATATCATGCAAGCATGGATGCAAGGATTATTGATGGAAACTGTGCAATCTCATTCAAGATTCACCTCAATAATAGACTTCATAATTTTTTATTTGAAGGAATTGCAAACCTGGAAATAAAGATCGAACTTCTTCTCCTCTGTCTAGGTACAATCTCGAAAAATTAGTGGCTGATCCTTTTGCTCCGTTCCTTTTCCTTCCGAGTATCGTCGTCACGTGCTGAGTTTCGATCTAATGCTTCTGCTTCTTCCAGGAAACTTCACTGGTTCTCCGATTAGGAATGAGAAGAACTGAGAGACTTCAACCCAATTTTCCAGAGACGCACCCCCCTTTTTCTTTTCTTTTTTTTTTCTATTTTCCCCATTGGTTTCCCTTTTTTATTCCCTTTTTTAATTTCTATTTTGTTAGTTATGTTTTTTTGTAACCCCCTATTTTGTTTTTAAATTTTGCTTTATTTCTGTTTGTCCTTTTTTTTCACTTTTCCTCCTTTAATTAATTATTTTTTTGTTATGTTATCTTGTTACTTTTTCGTTTTGTGATTATTGTAATTTTTCATTATTCTATTTTCCCCTTTTTTATTTTATTTTTCATAATTTCATTTTTCTTCTTTTTTCATTTTTTCTTTCTTCTTCTTTTTTTTCTCTTTATTTTATTTCCTTGTTTTATTTTTGTTGGTTTTTGCTCTTTTTTGCTCTTTTTTCTTTTTTTTCTTTTTTTTTCTTTTTTGATTTATTTATTTATTTTTCTTATTTTTCTCTTCTTTTTCTTTTATTCCTTCTCTTCTAGTTAGCTTTAATTTAATCTTTTTCATTTATTTTTTGTTGTTCTTTGGTTATTTTCTATTTATTCCCTTTTCTATTTCCTGCTTATTTATTTTCCTACTTTTCTGTTTTATTCCCTTTTTTTGGTTTTTTGTTTATTAATATTTATTTATTTATTATTTAAATTAGTATTGGTTTCTTTTAATTTTTAAAAAAGGGGTCTCGGACATAATTGAGTGTTTACAGTTTCCCCCTCTTTACTCATTTTCCTACCGGATAATGTGAGAAATGATTCTCTGAATTATCGTGGTAGGAAATGAGTAAAGACGTGAACACATTATGTTCGAGGCAGGCTTTTGAAGAGATCCAAAAAGCGTGAAAAGCCTTGAACTTGAAGATGGATGCCTGGAAGATGGTGGTTTCTGAGTGACCTTGCCGGCTTGATAGCCTAATTAGGCCATGAATACTGCTGAAGTGCAGGCAAAGTGAGGTGAAAAAGGCCTGTTTAAGGCAGGAAAGCATGCAGGAACTAAAACGTAAAGTATGTACTAGATGGTCTGAGAACATAGGCCCAGGTACAGAAATCTAACCATACTTGAGGCCTGACATCATAGGCCGGGATGAAGAAAAATAAACTTGAAGGTGACTTATCCACACAGGCCAAGATGCAGAAAATAAAACTTGATAGTGGCTTAACACTATAGACCAAAATATAGGAAAGAAAACTTGAATGTGCAGGAACGAAAACTTGAACGTGCTAGAGGTCTGACACTGTAGGCCCGGATGTAAGAATGACAACTTGAGGGAGGCCGAGAAGCAGAAAAGATAAATTTGATGGTGGCCTAACACTATAGGCCAAAATGCAAGAAAGAAAACTAGAGAGGCCTGAAATCATAGGCCCAAGTGCAGAAAAAGAAAACTTGAACGTGCAAAAAAAACTTGATCGTGCTGGAGGCTTGACATTATAGGCCGAGGTGCGGAAAGGTAAACTTAATGAGGCCTAACACTACAGGCCAAGATGCAAAAAAGTAAACTTGATGAGGCCTGACAACATAGGATGAGATGTAGAAATTTAAACTTGATGGTGGCCTGACAAAATAGGCCAAGGCGCAAAAAATTAAACTTGATGGTGGCCTGACAACATAGGCCCAGATGCAAAAAATTAAACTTGATGAGGCCTGACAACATAGACCAAGATGCAAAAAAATTAAACTTGATGAGGCCTGACAACATAGGCCAAGATGTAGAAAATAAAACTTGACTAGGCCTGACACTATAGGCCGAGATGCGGAAAGGTAAACTTGATGAGGCCTGACACTATAGGTCGAGATGTGGAAAGGTAAACTTGATGAGGCTTGACAACATAGGCCATGATGCAAAAATTAAACTTGATGAGGCCTAACACTATAGCCGAGATGCGAAAAGGTAAACTTGATGAGGCCTGACACTATAGGCCGAGATTCTAAAAGTTAAACTTGATGAGGCTTGACACTATAGGCCGAGATCCAGAAAGGTAAACTTGATGAGGCCTGACACTATTGGCCGTGATGCAGAAAAGTAAACTTGATGGTGGCCTGACAACATAGGCTATGATGTAGAAATTAAAACTTGATGAGGCCTGACAACATAGGCCATGATGCAGAAAGGTAAACTTGATGAGGCCTGATAACATAGGCCATGATGTAGAAATTAAAACTTGATGGCGGCCTGACAACATAGGCCATGAAGTAGAAATTAAAACTTGATGAGGCTTGACAACATAGGCCATGATGCAGAAATTAAAGCTTGATGAGGCCTAACAATATAGGCCATGATGCAGAAATTAAAACTTGATGGGGCCTGACAACATAGGCCATGATGCAGAAATTAAGACTTGATAAGGCCTGACAACATAGGCCATGATGCAGAAACTAAAACTTGATGGGGCGATACAACATAGGCCATGATGCAGAAATTAAAACTTCATGGTGTCCTGACAACATAGGCCATGATGCAGAAATTAAAACTTCATGGTGGCCTGACAACATAGGCCATGATGCAGAAATTAAAACGTGATTGGGCTTGACAACATAGGCCATGATGCAAAAATTAAAACTTGATGAGGCCTGTTTAGGCAGGAATGGGAAAGAAAGAAAAGGACCTGTTAAGACAGGCGACTATGAAATGGGAGGGACCTACACTAACTTGAAACGATGGTCTGTTAGGACAGGCGAAGCAGGGATGACCTATTGAGATAGGTGACGAGAAATGAAAGGCGACCTATACTAACTTGAAAGGATGGCATGCCGAGACAGGCGAAGTATGAATGACCTATTAAGACAGGCAGAGGGAGAGTGACATGATGTACCCTAGGAATGCACGTGAGGGTGGAATGTGGACTTCTTCGTCAGCTGCCTCGAAAGACTTATTTTGAAATTTGTTTTTCCTGAATTAAAATAAATTGGTTATTCTGCCTTGAACTTGAAAGTTTCTTGAGTATTTGGTGATTACTTTCTCTTGAAGAAACTTGGGCAACCACATTTTGCCCCAGTTTAGAAAATCCTTGACAATTGAAGGGTGTCTTGATTTGAAGGGACTTTAAGCAAGCGTTGCTCCAGTTTGGATCTTGATGAAATTGAGGGTTACCTTAACTTGAGTTTTTCTGGACACATGCCTGCCCTAGCTTGAATATTGATTTGAAATTGTCGATCGTCTCAATCATCTGGGCAAATGTTTTCCCCAATTTTGACCCTGACCCTTCTTTTTGCAATTTTGAAATGATGCGGGAAAACATCTTTGCTTCAGTTTGAACCTTGACTTTTCTCAAAACTAGGGACCTGCCCCAATTTGAATCTTTTGTGGGCAAGCATTTTCCCCAGTTTTGAATCTTGATTTGGGATCGAGGATTGCCTCGATTTGAGTTTTTCTCGGCAATCATTTTCCCCTAGTTTTTTTGAAACTTTCTGGAGTTGAGGAACTGAGGATTTCCTCAACTTGGATTTTTATGGCCAAGCGTTTGCCCCAGTTTGATTTTGATTCTGAATTTGAGGATGACCTCAAATTGAATTTTGTGGGCAAGCGTTTTCCCAAGTTTGAACTTGATTCAGAATTTGAGGATGACCTCAAATTGAATTTTTGTGGGCAAGCGTTTGCCCCAGTTTGAATTGGATTTAGAATTTGAGGATGACCTCAAATTGAATTTTTGTGGGCAAGCGTTTGCCCTAGTTTAGATTTCGATCCATAATTTGAGGATGACCTCAAATCGAATTTTTCAGGGCAAGCGTTTGCCCCAGTTTGAACTTGATTTAGAATTTGAGGATGACCTCAAATTGAATTTTTGTGGGCAAGCGTTTACCCCTGTTTGAACTTGATTTAGAATTTGAGGATGACCTCAAATTGAATTTTTGTGGGCAACCATTTGCCCTGCTTTGAACTTGATTCAGAATTTGAGGATGACCTCAAATCGAATTTTTGTGGGCAAACGTTTGCCCTAGTTTGGACTTGATTCAGAATTTGAGGATGACCTGAAATTTAAATTTTGTGGGCAAGTGTTTGCCTCAGTTTGGACTTGATTCAAAATTTGAGGATGCCCTCAAATTGAATTTTAGTGGGCAAGCGTTTGCCACAGTTTGGACTTCATCTTTGGAAGTCTTTTAATTATGATTGGTTCGGGCGATTTGCCTTGGTCTTCATTAATTTTGAAAAATGGATTATATGATGCTTGAATGACATGATGCTTATTGTGCTGTTTGATTGAATGGAAAGGATGTGATGTTTATGATGCTTGAATAGAGAGGATGCGATATTTTAATATTATTGACTGCTTTTTTATGCTTGAAATAATTATTTGATGAAATAGATGCTATGGGATGAATGCAAACCATGAGATGGTGTAAAAACTTTTTGTTTCTCTTGATTTTTGATTTTTGACTTGTCTTTTCTCGACAACCTCAAAGCTGGTGTGAAGGGAATCAGGAATCAAGACGAGTTATATCGACTCTATCGCTTGGCTTCTTGGTCGATATTGGAACCTTCTTTTCTAGGATCTTTGAGACCCATTAATAGTCAGCATTATTGAACAAGACACACTCTTTTTGTCTCGGCGGCCTTATGGCTGGTAGGAGGATGATTTTTGGGAAGCAGTCATGTCGTGTTAAAATGGTCGAGGATTCATATGACTTGTCATGACTTTTCAAAATTAATCTTTTGATTCTTATTTTTCATTTTTCATATTTCTTTTTAGCATGCACACTATTTTAGGTGTGCAAAGTGATTTTGGCTAGTTAAAAGAAAGGGATGGAGAATTTTGAGGTCATGTGCTGTTTTTAGGATAGTGTATTTGACGGGAAAAGATGAAGAATGTTGGCTTGATTGCCCAAATGGCACCTTTTGATGAAAAATGCCAATGCTGCTTTTCATAATCTTGATTATCAAATTAACCAAACATGAGAAATGGAAAAAATTTTCCCCAGTTTTAGGAAAGACAAGGTGCAGAAATGTTAGATTGTCCTGGGATTCCTGGTTTGACCTTAACTTTTGCCTGGGTTGTTCTTTTGAGTTTTCAACTCAGCAGGTCTTTTGTTTTGCCCTAACTTTTGCGTAGGTCGCCCTTACGAGTTTTCAACCTAGTGGGCTATGCGTGCATGTGCCTTAACTTTTTTCCTAGATCACTATTGAGGGTTTTCGACCTAGTGGCCTATCTGTTTGAGTGCCCAAACTTTTGCCTAGATTGTTTTTGAGAGTTTCCGACCTAGCGGGCTTTTGTTTTGATGCCCTAACTTTTTTCTAGGTCGTTTTGAGGGTTGTCGGCCTAGCGGGCTTTTCTGTTTGATGCCCTAACTTTTGCCTAGATCGTTTCTGAGGATCGTTGATCTAGCGGGCTTTTGTTTGCGTACCCTAACTTTTTCCTAGGTCGTCCTTCGAGGATTATTTGACCTAGCGGGCCTTTGTTTTGATCCTGATTTTGCTTGAAATGTTTTTGGAATCCAATAAGACATTTTCTGATCATACCTTTGTCGATTTAATCTTTTGAACTTTAACCTTCCTTTTGCCTGGATTATTTTTGGCTTTTAATTGAGCAGGTTTTTCTTCTTCTTCTTTTTTTTTACCTTGATTTTGCCTGGATTATTTCTTGATTTTAATCCAGCGGGCTTCCTTATTTTTCTTGAATTTTGTGTAGTCAAATATTGATCTTGCCGGGATCATTTTGGCTTCCAATTCAGCGGATCTATTATGTATCCCTAAATTTTGCCTGCATTTGAACCTTGTTCCAGTGGGATATTTTTATTTGACATACGATGAATGATGATCCAGAATCCTTGGTCGCTTATTTTGCTTCCTCATTTAGTTTTTCTGAGTTTGATTAATCAAACGTTCAAGATTATTTATTATAGTACTGGCATTGTCACCAATAGGTATTTATAATTTTTTTAGGCGTAGGATAAGAAGCGGGCTGAGTGGATAAAAGGAATGGTAAATTTTTGGAAGTAAAGCCAATAATGTGATGCAGCTGCCCAAGAAACATGAAGAATGTAATTTTTGTATTATTCATTTGAGAATTATTTACAAAAGATTGATTTTGAAAAGTATGAAAAATCCTGGATGATTTTCCTTGATAACTTGATTTGTACAAGGCAGCTTATTATGTTGCTCCCATTTCTTAGTCAGTAGATGAGCTCTGATGATTCGGCACTGGATTATTTCCCATATTAGGAGCAATCTTCCCAAAATCTAGTTGTTTAGCGTCAATCAGGCTTTGCACCTTACACTTCAGAACCAGGCAGTTTTCTGTAGAATGACCAATGTACCCCGCGTGGTAGTCACATATGGCATTTGCATCATACCATTTAGGGTATGGTGGTTCTTCAGATTTCAGAGGGTAAGGAACCACTAGGGAATTCTGGATTAGCTGAGGTAGCATCTCAGTGTAGGTCATCGAAATGGGATCAAACTGGACAGGTTTCTTTTCCATCTTTTGACTTTGGTCATGATTTTGGCTTATGGTTTTTGTTTGGACCGTGTATGGTATGGGCGGTCAGATTTGCATTGAATAGTTGTATGCTGGATGGTAGGGTGTTTGGTATGTGGTGGCGATGTAAAGATATGGTATGCAAGGTGTGTATGGTGATGGTTGGAAGCCAGTTAGTTCATAAGGTACCATCGGAGGTATGTATTGTCCTTGACCAGAAACCATATTATAAGTCTCCCCTATCTTCTTATTTTCTACAAAGGTATCAACTGTCCCTGTGGACTTGTGTGCAATCCTCCCACGACACATGCCACCCTCGATCCTTTCTCCAATGATGACGACATCAGAGAAACTAGAAGTCACACTACCTATCATCTTGTCATAGAAAGGATCTTAGAGTGTGTCGACAAACGTGTTGACCAATTCTTTTTCAGATAGAGGAGGTTTCACTTGAGTAGCTAACTCCCTCCATTGTTGGGTGTATTTCTTGAAAGTCTCGTCTCCCTTTTTGGCCATATTCTGGAGCTTAGTTCTGTCAGGAGCCATCTCCACGTTGTACTGGTATTGTTTCAGAAAGGCTTCAGGTAGATCCCTCCATGAACGGATATGTGTCTGCTCTAACTGAGTATACCAGTTGGCAGCTGTCCCAGTTAAGCTGTCTTGAAAGAAATGGATAAGCAGCTTATCGTCGTGCATACATGGGGACATCCTCCTGCAGTACATGGCCAGGTGATTCCTTGGGAAACTAGTTCCTTGATACTTCTCGAATTCAGGAACCTTGAATTTAGGAGGGATGACCACGTCTGGGACCAGACACAGATCGACTGCATCTTTGGCATCATAATCATTTCCCTCGATTGCCTTGATTCTTTCCTCCAGGATTTTCCATTTTTGTGTATCCTCCTCAAAAGGATGGCTTGGGTATTCCTCTGGCGTATGGTGAGGTTGAGAAGGTGGTATGTATATAGGGTGCGGCCCTTGGGTGAACATAGGATTCGTTCCCCCAATGGCTGTTTGATAAGCTTGTAAAGTGGTGTTTGGAGGTAGGTTATGTGTTTGGGTTTGTGTTTGGACTTGTGTTTGGTTGAATAAGGGTACATACCTATGAGGAAACCCATAATGAACTCCTTCGGTTTGCAGAAGTATGGTTAATGGTGAAGGGTTTTTGGAGTGAAGCCAGGAGGATATGGTAGGCCCACAGGTTCTTCTAGAACATCCTTTTGTTTGGATTGTTGAATGGTCTCCATCAGTCTGGCCACTTGATCCTTTAGCATCTTTACCTCATTTCTTAATTCCTCATTTTGTCTTTCTAGCTCATCCATGATTCTCGATTGTGCACGAGTCCTATAAGGATGTCGAGGAAGTTGTCTTTCTCTAATTTTTCTGTTAAAGTTAAAAATTAATTTTTTAGAAATAATTTGAATGCAAAAATCATGAATGATAAAGATGCTGATGCAAAATGAGTATGAATGGGATGATTTTCAAAATCTCCTTCTTTCATCGATAAATTTATGAATAGATGAATGAATGCATGCATGCTATGCACAAATAATTTTTAGAAATCAGAATTTTGAGGGTTTTGAAAATAAATAAGTGTTGCTTTATTTATTCACCCTTGATTTGTTAACAATTTTGTGTTTTTTATGAATTTTAGTATATTTTTTTATTTTGCTAGAAAAACCTTTGGTTTTGTTGAATATCTTTCAGTTTTGCTAAAATTTTTCTAAAAAGCATCCTTTAGGTTTTCGAAATTTCATTTTCTTTCTTTTTTTATTTTTTTATATTTTTAGTATTTTCAAAAATATTTTTCCAATTTTTCCTAGGAGTTTCTATTTTCCTTGATTTTTATTTTTTTATACTTTCTTTTGCTTGATTTTTCTTCCTTGATTTTGTATCTCCCCAATTTCATATTTCCTTTTTCTTCTCTGCCATCTTAGATAATTCTGTTCAAATAAATGCCTAGAAGAAGTGATTTTTGTATCTTGAATGGGGTGTGTGCCCTCCTTTCTTTTTATGTGGATTACCTGTCCTAAGGATCTATGGCTTTTAATGCATGAACCTCTCAAAGGTGGTTAGTAATCCTAGGGTGTAGAGGTCACTAGAGCCAAGTTCCAGTTTGTAATGCTTGCCACAACAGTAGAAGTAGCCACTAGTTGCAAGGCATTATGAATAACACGCCCTCTAGCCGGGATTTTCGTGATAGCCACACAGGATGTAGGCCCCAGCGTGACACCACTAGATCCCTCTAATCCTAGGCAGCACTCAGACCCGGGTATAGGGCCCTACTCATGATAAATGCATATGTAAAATGTATGGACGACACATAAATTATTAGGATATCTGCAATTACGGAAATCATAGCAAGTATATATAGCAATATTGTTTGTCTACCCTAAGGTTGTACAGAGAATAAACAAACAAACAACAGATAAATAAACAAATGAATAAATCGCGCAAATAAACAACAAAGGAATCGTGCAAATAACTAGGAAAGGGATCAATATGACACACTCAATTTTAAGTGGTCTTGACTGTCTAAAGTCCCCAGTGGAATCGCCATCTATCGCAACCGCAACTACGACGAGACAACGAACTCGCTAAAATTTTGAAATAGAATTATTGTTTGATTATGTGTGGAGCCGCCACCAAATTTTTATTTAAGGGAAAAAGATTTGGAAAAACCCTAACATGAGGAAGAGATTTAGGTTCAGGAGTCGGTTACGAGTGGGGAAGGTGTTAGGCACCCCACTCGCTCGTTTCGAAGAACGATACCCTTAAACTGAGTAAGTCACTTCTTAGAAAATCGTTTTGATCCCTTTAATTAGCATGGAAATAAATAACTTAATGGAGGTTGGCCTGACAGGACTTGATCTTGCTCCTACGTAATTCCCGGTGCAATGGGAAACTCAAGGCTTACGTAGTTCTGGTTTGAAGGCTTGACCTTCGAGTTGCTTAAAAAGGAACGGGATATTTTGAAAATATTTTAGGGAGGAATCCTTAGTCCACATATGCACAGGACCCAAGGCAAACTTAAGAAGCACTAGGATCCATATGAATCTCTAAATATCGAATAGTAGTGAAGATCGCCAATTTCCCATTTAGAGCTCATTACGTGAGACTTGTGATTCCCAAAAAGAAAAAGAAAGAGTTTTATTTCTTTATTAGGAACTTTTATCCCACTTATCCACAAGGTTCGAGGCAACTAGGGCTGCACTGGGGCCTATATGAATCTCTAAATATCGAACAGCAGTGAAGACTGTCAGTTTCCCATTTAGATCTCATCGCGTGAGACTACTTATTCCTAAAAGTTTTGAAGAAAATAATAAAGACAAGAGAAGAATCTGGTGTGATAAAGTGAAGTTAAAAAAGAATTGACTTGAATTGAACTTTTAGGGAGAGAATTAAATTTGATTTGAAAATGAAAGAATCAAACTTGATTCGAATTAAAAAAAAACTTGATTTGAAATTTAAAATTTGAAGAAAAGAATTAAACTTGATTTCACTTTAAGAAGAAGAATTAATTGACTTTTATTTGAGGAAAAGAATTCTAACTTGCTTTTATTTTATTTGAAATTGAATTAAATTAAATTGTATAAAAGAAAATAAACTTGACTTTTATTTTGAAGGTTGGCAACTAAATTGAGGTCAAATTTAATTTCATGTGACCTAAATGCATGACCTGTTGGGGGTGTGTGGTAAGGCCCTAACGACAAGGCCCAATAACTGTTAGGTAACGGCCCTAAAAAAAGAATTGGCTTTTCAAAAAGGCACTAGGGATATGCCTTTATAACTTCGCGTCGTTATGTCTATAGCAGGAGTCAAGGTTTAATCACCTTTTATGTGAAAAAGTTACAAGGGGGATTCGAACCCAGTGTTTATGGATTATGGACAACGCCTCTTGCCACTAGGTCGAGCTTGTTGTTGTCCCTTTAACAATTCCAACTAACTTAAAAGGTATTTTCATGAGCATGAATGAGGACCCTGCATGTGAACTTCATGGGGTTCCTTCTTTGACTCTCATTGGCCATGTTGTTTGGCTATTATGCATGTCGCTATCCGGTACTCGTTCTCTATTCTGTACCAACTTTGTAGGGGTGTTGCCTAGGGCTTATAATGTTATCCTATTTGTTGTTTAATTCCTGTGCATGACCTTTTAATGCTCGCATGGGCCTTTGCTTCCAACATGGTGTTCTCGTTCACTTGGCCTTGCTACCCCAACACTCATGACTAGAGTTGAAAGCAGCCTCACAAGCCTGAAACTATACGGTTTATGCATAACCCTCCCTGAATACCATTTTTGCTTAGCGCCAGCTCAGTAGCGGTGGTGTGCGTTTATGCTGGAGGTGGGTATGCATGTGGTTTGGGCACCAAACTTAGGTTGTGTGCATGGACCATGCAGAGGAAGATACCGGTTTCTTGATCTCGTGTAGACTTGCAAGGACATATGACAGGAGCGTGACAATTATCATTAACCTGGTGAGTGATGTACATAGACTTGTTAAACCTGACCAATAGGTGATCCCTTGTTTTGAAGTCGCTCAATCGATTCCATGGGGATGAGATCAACATCTTGTTTGCAAGTATTTATATGCCCCATTGCGTCTTAATTCTTAGCTCGTGAATAATTTTTCTGTTCCTTGGAGAAGTTCAGGTTGAACTCACCTCCTGGTCACCACTTCCTTCATTGATATGACCAATTCTCTTAGCTGCTTGGTACCTAGGCGCGAATGTCCTTGCTAAAACCATGATCAAACATGAAGGCACGCTCGAGTTTCACCATAAATCCTATGCAGGTATATGGCTTTTTATCCTCAAAAGATGTCATGGATACAAGTACTGGTTTTCCTAGATGCTGAACCTTGGTGCCCCTGGTTTCCATGCTGAATAAGGGACTTAGGCGTTGCATGTGCTCACCAATTACCTTGTGTAAACACTCAATTATGGCTAAGGTCCTCAATTGTTAAAATTAATCAAGAAACCAATACTAATAAAAATAATAAATAAATAAATAAAAATAGAATAAATGAAAAATGATGAAACAAATAAAAACAGAGTAAACAAACAAATAGGCAGGAAAAATAATAACAGAACAACAGATAAATAAAGGAAAAGATCAAAAAGTAATTAAAAAAAGAAAAAAGAATGTGAAATGCAAAAACTAATTAGAAGACAATAGAAGAAAACAAAAAGGGTTTAATAAAATAAAAAAACAAAACAAAACAAACAGAATAAATAAATTAAAGACAGGGAGTAAAAATTAACAAAATCAAAATAGAAAACAAGACAATAAACAAAATCTGAACTAAAAATAAATAAAGAAAAAATTTTAAATAAAAAAAAACGTTAAAATTTAAAAAAAAAGAGAAATTAAAAACTGAAAAAAAGAAATAGTAATAAAAAATATAAATGAAAAGACAATAATAAAAAATAAATAACTAAGAATACACAAAAATAATAATAAAATGTATAATAAATATAAAAAATTAGAAACAAAAATAACAAAAAAATAATAAAGAAAAAGAAAAATAATAAAAAGATAATAAAAATAAAAAATCCAAAAAATATAAAATCATTAAAAACAGAATATAAAAAACATAAAAATAATAATAATGAAACAGACAGATTTTTTAATTAAAAGCAAGAGAACCGAATTAACAAAAATTAATAAAAACAAAAGGAGAATAAATAAATAAAAGAAGAAGAAAAAATTTTAACAAAAAATTAATTTCAAAACAGAAAAAAGGAAAATTAATAAGAAAAAATATAAAAACCATAAAATGGAAAAACTAAACGAAACGAAAATGGTTTTTAAAAACGAAAAAGGAACAAAAAAGAAAGAATAATTAATAACGGAAAAAAACGAAAAAGGAAAAAAAAAAAAGAATAATTAATAACGGAAAAAACGAAAACGAAGAAACAAAAAAAGAAAAGGGAGAGGTCTGGGTGGAATAGGGATATACACACTGGGAGTTTTTCTTTGGTATAGTTTTGGGGGGAAAACTCTCACTCAAGTTGGCGGTTGCTCTCTTGGTCTTAGCCAAAAAAAAACTAAGGGAGATTCTTGGAGGAAAGAATAGCAGAAGCTCCAGGTTCAACAGGCATCGACGGACACTTTGAGGAAGAATGACTATGTTTGTGCATGCAAGCAACTCGGCATCTTCAGAAGCATTGGCCACTTGACTTGAAAACTACTATCAAGAAGTTTCTGCTTGGGCATCTCACACAGGATTCCAGGTATGGTTCTTCAAGCTATCACTCATCTATGGCATGAATCAGGTAATGGAAGGTCCGAAAGAATTTCTGTAGCACTAGCATGAATCAGGTAATTGAATATGATTAATATCTGGATGGCAATATATTCCTTACTTTGGGAAATCAAATTCGGTTTCTGGTTCTTCATCCGATTTGAAAGAATCATAAACAGGTGTGACTCAATTTGCGAAGAAATCCTAAGAGAATCCAAAAGAAAAGCACATTAATGGCCATCTCTATAGTATTTCTAACTCTGGATTCAGCTTTTCCGCTAACATGGCATCTGTGAATTGAATTGATTTACCGCACCGGTTGTATATAGTTGGCACGAAGACCAAATGTGTTTGTTAATGTGTTTCTTCAAATTCCGAGCATCCGCCTACAAGTCTCTATCATCTTGTCTTAAAATTCTTAGCATAATCTCGCAAGCTAGCGTGTGGGTCCGATTTTGGGATGTCTATGGTTCTTAACTCGTGTTTGTGTGAAGATTGGGTGCTAAATACCAATTTCCCATGATCCATGACGCCTCTGTTTCATACATCCTGCGTCTTTATTTTTGAATTTTGAAACTCAATCTAGTAGTTTCAATCTTGAAGCTTCTGTCAAGCATTGCCTATCTTCAAAAATTCTTCTCAGCGTCCTCGTTTTGATCATGGGTAGCATTTTGATCTACATGCGTTATGTCCCCTCGTGGAACTTGTGAGTCTTCTGGTTCAACCCCCTCTCCACGAAGTTGACAAAATTCTAGGCACAGGAGCATTAAAACTAAATGAGACGTTCGGCCTAGCGGTTAGCGTGTTCACACCCTGCACAGAGGTCACAGGTTCTATACCGGTTAGAGGCATTTTTTCCTTTAAATAAATTAATTGCTAGCTGCTACCTTGTTAAATATATACTTGTGTATATTAATGTTAAGTTGAAGGTTTGGACTAGTGGCATTGCTTGTCGTTCGTAACATCAAGGCCTGGGGTTCGAGTCCTCTAGGAATGTTTTTTTAAAAAAAGCGGGGGGGCAGTAGCTATATCCAAATGGGCCCTCCACAATTAATTTGGCCCACCTCCCATGTTATTTTTTTCTTACAAAATTCAAAATTAAATTCTTTTTCTTCAAAATCCATATTAATTTTTTTTTCTAATTAAGTTCCTTTTATTCTTGAAATTCAAACCAAACTCTTTTTCTTCCAATTTTCAAATTAAATTCCTTACTCTTCAAAAATTCAGAATTAAATTCCTTTTTTCTGTTATTCCAATTTCAGATCAAAATCATTTTTCTCCAAACTTTTAAATCAAGTTCATATTTTTCAAATCAAGTGCAATCCAATAAAATCAAATTTAATTCTCTTCTTCAAATAAAACCAAGTGTCATTCTTTTCTTCAAATACAGTCAAGCTTACTTTTTTTTTTCAAATAAAATAAAATTAAATTCAAGTTTAAATCTTTTTCTCTCAAATTCCCAAAACGAATCCAATTCCTTTTCCCAAATCAAATTTGGTTCAAATTCTCAAGTTTAAATCGAGATCATTTCAAGTCAAGTTCCAATTCTTTTTCCTTAAATCAAATTCATTTTAAATCAAGTTCATATTCTTCAAGTCAAGTTCATATTCTTCAAGTCAAGTTCAATTCAATTTCAAATAAAATTAAATTTAATTCCCTTCTTCAACTCAAAACCAATTCCCTTTCAAATCAAATTCGTTCCAAAATCAAGTTCCTTTTCCCTAAATCAAATTTTGAATCAAATTCATTTCTTATTTCAAATCAAACCCAAATCTTTTCTTTTCTTTCTTCAAACTAATTCTTTTTGGAAATCACAAGTCTCATACAATGAGCTCTAAATGGGAAACTGATGGTCTTCACTGTTGTTCGATATTTAGAGATTCATATAGATCCCAGTGCAGCTTACGCGTGCCTCGGATCCTGTGCATATGTGGACTAAGGATTCCTCCCTAAAATATTTTCGAAATACTCTGTTCCTTTTCAAGCACCTCTAAAGGTCAAGCCTTCGCAAACCAGAACTACGTAAGCCTTGAGTTTCCCATTGCATCGAGAAATACGTAGGAGCAGGATCAAGTCCTATTAGGCTAACCTCCATCAAGTCATTTATTTTACTTTAATTTAAGGGATCAAACTATTTTCAAAAATCACACACTCAGTTTAAGGGTACTGTTCTTCGGAACAGGCGAGTGGGGTGCCTAACACCTTCCTCATTCGTAACCGACTCCCGAACTTCGAATCTCATCCTCGAGTTAGGGTATTTTCCAAATCTTTCTCCCTTAAATAAAAATTTGGTGGCAACTCCACACATCCAAATAAAAATTCATTTTCAAATTTTAGCGAGTTCGTCATCTCGTCGGACTTACGGTTGCAACAGATGGCGACTCCACTAGGGACTTCTAGAGAGTTAAGCCCGTTCAAATTGAGTGTGTCATATTTTTTATTTATCAATTGTTGTTTTTTTATTCGTTGTATAACCCTAGGATAGACAAACAATATATTGCTATATATATCTGTACAATTTCCTCAATTGCAGGTATCCCAATAATTTGTGTGCCCTCCACACATCATGCATACATTCATCTCATGAGTGGGGCCCTATACCCGGGTCTGAGTGCTGCCTAGGATAGAGGGATCTAGTGGTGTCACGATGGGGCCTACGTCCTGTATGGCTATCACGAAAATCCCGACTAGAGTACGTCCTATCCATGATGCCCCGCAACTAGTGGCTACTTCTACTGTTGTGGCAAGCATCATGGACTGGAACTTGGCTCTAGTGACCTCTACACCCTAGGAATACTAACCACCTTTGAAAGGTTCATGCATAAAAAGCCTTAGATCATTAGGACAGGTAACGCACATAAGAGACAAGGAGGGCACACACTCCTTTCCATGATGCATGGCTCTATACTAGTCACACGCTCAAGTAAACCAAATCACCTAAGATGGCAGAGAAGAGGGGAGATGAGATTTAAAGTTGGGGAAATACAGAAAATCAAGAAAAAAAATCAAGAAAGTATAATCAAGATGAAAGTATAATCAAGATAAAAGTCAAGAAAAATCAAATAAAAATCAAGAAAAATAGAAACTTTTAGGAAAAATTAGAAAAAATATTTTGAAAACATTGAAAATAGGAAAATATTCAAAGGGAAAGAAGGGAAAATTTCGAAAATCTAAAAGAATGTTTTTTAGAAAAATTTTAACAAACCTCTTTCAAACAAGACCAAAGGTTTTTCTAGCAGAAAGAAAATACCAAAATTCATAAAAAAAACACAAATTTGTTAAAAATCAAGGGTGAATCAAATAAAGCAACCCTCAGTTATTTTCAGACTTCAAATCTCTTAAAATTATTTATGCATAGCATTCATTCATAAATTTATCATGGGAAAAAGAAATTTCAAAATTTACATACTTATTTCACATCAACATTTTATCAGTCATGTTTTGCATTCAAACTGTTCCTCAAAATTTAATTTTTAAACTTTAACAGAAAAATTAGAGAAAGACAACTTCCTCAACATCCTTATGGAACCAAATCACAATCAGGAATCATGGACGAACTGGAGAGACAGAATGAGGAGTTAAGAGATAAGGTCAGAACTCTAAAAGATCAAGTGGCCAAACTGATGAAGGTCATGCAATTGTCTAAATAGAAAAAGGCAAGGGAATCCCTACTGGGGGAGCCCATCGATCCACCATATCCTCCTAGCTTCAACCCATAAAACCCTTCACCTTTAACCATGCCTCCACCAACCGAAGGAGTTCATTATGGGTTTCCTCATGGGCATGCACGCACACAAATCCAAACACAAACCCAAACACATAACCTACCTTCAAACACCACAGGCATCCCCTATGCTGTTCCAAACACCACCCCACAAGCTTACCAAACAGCCGTTGGGGGAACGCACCCTATGTTCACCCAATGGTCTCACCCTGTGTACATACCATCTTCTCAACCTCACCATATGCCTGAGGAATACCCAAGCCATCCTTCGAATGAGGATACAGAAAAGTGGAAGGGTTTAGAGGAAAGGATCAAGGTGATTGAGGGGAGTGCTTATGAAGCCACAAATGTATCTGATTTGTGCTTAATTCCAGACGTGGCCATCCCTCCTAAATTCAAGGTTCTTGAATTCGAGAAATATCAAGGAACTAGCTGCCCGAAGAGTCACTTGGCCATGTACTGCAGGAAGATGTCTCCCTGTAAGCACGACGATAAGCTGCTTATCCATTTCTTTCAAGACAGCTTAACTGGGGAATAACTATTTGTATGATTTTCATTTGCGCGAACATAGGCTAGAATTTACCTTGCTTCACCGGTACCTATTGTCTATACGTCCATTAATTGAGGATGCGTGTTACTCTCTCTTCTGGTATGGCATAACAACTAAAGGTTGCGAGGGACGGTATCGACCTGGCTTGTGCCTTAGGTGCCAAACAGAAATTCATCCATTGCCAACTACCAGTACCCGTGTCAACGCTAATAGGTGCGAGCTGTGTCATGGCTACGAACGACTGCCAACTTACACACAGGCCCGGGAGGAACACCGAACTTAAACCTCCCTAGAAAGAAACATGAGGTCGGAGGTCGAGAGGTTGACGCGCTCATAATTCTGGATGCCGAAGCGACGATCGTACCTGCAAATGAAGGACTGGTCTTCCCAGAGGTATGCGGTCTCAATCAAGACAGCATGCACAAACTTGGTGCTAGAGGTATACAATCTTAACCAAAGCCGCATGCACAGACCTGATGCTAACCAAACACACATGACCTAAGGCATATAGCTTCATGCAACATTACTCAAAGAACGTGGCAGCTAAATACATTACAAGGTCTAAATGTCTAATGATGATCCCTAAGGCTGCTACCTCCCTAAGATTCCTCTAATGCTCCCTGTATCATAACTTGAAATTCTTACCAGAACCTTACGTCTCTATTCTTTGAACATCACCTTGCTTAGACTCATTTATCATCAAATGTTGACCAGCAGAATTAGACAATCACCGTCAACTCATGAAAATAATTAATTCGTCAAGATTGCAAGAAATTTTCATCGTCCTTCAAGATCTCATATCATGCAAGCATGGATGCAAGGATTATTAATTGAAACTATGCAATCTCATTCAAGATTGACCTAAATAATAGACTTCGTAAATTTTCATTTGAAGGAATTGCAAACCTGGAAATAAAGATCGAACTTCTTCTCTTCTATCCAGGTACAATGTCAAAAAATTAATGGCTGATCCTTTTGCTCCGTTCCTTTTCCTTCCGAGTATCGTTGTCATGTGCTGAGTTTCGATCCAATGTTTCTGCTTCTTCCAGGAAACTTCACTGGTTCTCCGGTTAGGAATGAGAAGAACTGAGAGACTTCAATCCCATTTTCCAGAGACGCACCTCCTTTTTTCTTTTTTTTTCTTTTTTCCCCATTGGTTTCCCTTTTTTATTCCCGTTTTTAATTTCTGTTTTGTTTGTTATTTTTTTTTGTAACCCCCTCTTTTGTTTTTAAATTTTTCTTTATTTCTGTTTGTCCTTTTTTTCTCTTTTCTTTCTTTAATTAATTATTTTTTTGTTATGTTATCTTGTTACTTTTTCTTTTTGTGATTATTGTAATTTTTCATTATTCTTTTTTCCCCTTTTTTTATTTTATTTTTCAAAATTTCATTTTTCTTCTATTTTCTTTTTTTCTTTTTTCTTCTTTCTTTTTTTTCTCTTTATTTTATTTCCTTGTTTTATTTTTGCTCTTTTTTTTTCTTCTTTTGCTTTTTTTATTTAGTTATTTATTTTTCTTATTTTTGTCTTCTTTTTCTTTTCTCCTTCTCTTCTAGTTAGCTTTAATTTAATCTTTTTCATTTATTTTCCGTTGTTCTTTGGTTATTTTCTGTTTATTCCCTTTTCTATTTCCTACTTATTTATTTTCCTGCTTTTCTGTTTTATTCCCCTTTTTTATTTTTTTATTAATATTTATTTATTTATTATTTATATTAGTATTGGTTTCTTTTAATTTTTAAAAAAGGGGCCTTGGACATAATTGAATGTTTACATAAGTTAATTTTTGTTTTTCTTAGTATCAATCATTAATTTAATTTTAAATTTTTATTAATCTTTCCGTTGTTGTATATATTCTTGTTTCTACAATCACTAATAAAATAAATCATAGAAAATTTTGAAAAGAAATAATAATAAAAATCTCAGATAAAAAAAATATTAAAACCAAATAATAAATTTTATGTACCACTCTTACATTCTCATGGTAAGTTTGTTTTTTTTTATTTTGCAGGTAACTTTTCATCTAATTCAATCTACGCAATTTATTATCATTTTTATTATCATTATTACTAATATTATCATTAATATCATTTTTATCTAATCAAATATTAATTTTATTTTTCTTTTTCCTACTCAAATTATTTATTTATTTTTAGTATTAAATGAAAAATAAAAAGTCAAATTTTGAGAAATCAGATAAAATAATAAATACAAATGTTTAAATATTAAACTTATTCTTTCATTACATATATAATCTTTAAATATTTATTTTTAATAAGATTTTATTTTATATACTCTTATTTTTCATCTTTTATATATATATATATATATTATTTATATTTTATCTTTTATAAAAAAAATTAATTACATTTTGTTACTATTATTATTATGTGTTGGTTGCAATTAATGTTGAAGGAAATCCTTTGCTTTTACCTTGGAAAAGACTATTAGTGTCGGGACTATTTTGCTTATCTTCGTAAAAAAGTTAAATCACCGTAAAATTTGTTGGCAAAAGTGGCCGGGCACTATTCAACTAGGGGAAGAAATCTCAAAATGGAATGATGCAGATAAGGAAATGATGAATAATTAGGAGCATAAACAATTTTAGTAACAAATTAATTAATCTAACGGATAATTGCAAAAGCTGAAATTCAATTAAAAAAATATTATGATAACCAATAATAAATAAAAAAAGAAAGGAAGATAAGTGTAGAGAACAAAAGAGGGAGCGGGGAGGTGGAAAAAGAAAAGGAGGGAGGAGACAGGATTTGCTTTAAAAAAAACTGAAAGTGGTAGAGAGAAAAACAAGAGAATACCGGAAGAACCAAGGGAGAAGAAGAAAATACCATCAAGAAAAATATACTACTCACTGTAAGTCTTATTCCTATTCAACCAAGTAAATCATAACTCTTGTGCATTTGTGAGCATGTTATTTAAAACTATTAGACATAACCAATCTTATGTATGGGCTGGTGCAACCCAAATGGGACCAAGGAACGAACAAAGGGGATTAACTTATCTTTGTCTTCAAATTTCATATACATATATATTAAAAATTTTATTTTTATTTTCATTTTTTTATGCGTGAAGTTATATTCATTTTTTTATATAACATGTAAATCAAAGTTCATTTTATTTTGTTTCTTACTCGTTAATATGTATCTATCAAAAGATTTTCTAGTTTATATGAATGCCAGATTTCTTGAACGTATCTACATGAACAGTTTCGTGTTTACAATATATATTTTGATATATCAAACTCTTTTTTTTTTATATTATATATGTCAGATTTATTATCATTATTATCTTATCTTCACTTATAATATATATATATATATATATATATATATATTAAGATAATTTCTTGTTTATATTATATAGGATCTTTCTATTTATAATATTTAAATCAAATATTTTGTTATAATATATACTGGATTTTTTTCATAATATATATGTATGTATCACATTTTCTGTTCCTAATATATATAAATAAAGAGTTGCTTCTTGTTATAATAGATATACTTTTTTTTTACTATATACTATATAGGACAGAATATCTACATATACCAGTATTGATAAATAAGATTTTTTTATTTTATTTATTTATTTTGTCATAGTATATACTGGACCGTTTTCTTTCTCCTACATGTTTTTCCGTTCATATATATATATATATATAAATTTGTTTCTCTTTTTTCATCTTACTTAGAATATTATACAAGCATTTGGATTTTAGTATCATATATAAAAGATTCTACTCTCTGGTTGTAATATATGCCTTTATTAAAATCTAATCTTGCAACATATGTTAGTTTTTTTTATTATTATTGTTATTATTTTTCTTGTTCCAATACAAGTCAAAATATGTTTTTGTTTATAAAAGATATTTTTGTTCTTAATTTAGATTAACCTACAATTAGATAAATTAGAATAAAAATTTGTAAAACGGATAATATTATGCTTCTCACCAATCAAGATCATTAAGTATAATTTTTTTAATTATTTATTTATTTATTCCATATATTATTATTCGGCTTGAACTTTTGTCTCTTTATTACAGTCACCATTATTATTATTATTATTATTATTATTATTATTATTATTATTATTATAAACTTAATTATTCATCTCTATTATAGGATGTCGTGTAAATAATTTTTAATTTCCTTTGTATCTCTATCATTAGTCAATTTATCTCTTTTATTATGAATCAAATTTTTATTAATCAATTTACTTTATTACTGTCATTAGAAAATCTTGTTGATTTGTTTTTATTTTTCATTTTTACTTTATCTTTAAATATTTAGATGTAGTATATACTCTTACACTTTTGTTTTGTTTTATTATTATTATTATCATTATTATTGTCATTATTTTCTATTTTTCTATTATGGTGAGTTATATTGTTATTATTGTCATTGTTCAATTTATCTCTTTGTTATTGTCCATATTATTGAATTCATTGGTTCTTCCCTTACTATGTTGTTCATAATGTTCTCTTTCACATGTTTTATAAACGAGATGTTTTATTAACCCTGTTGTGTCTAATTTGGAACACCTAAGTTGGGACAGCTTGGTGCTCTTAAATTCACTTATACGAAACTTCTTTTATATTAAAATTAATTAATTCATGATTTTTTTTCGACACTCCTTTTATATTGAAGTTAATCAATTCATGATTCTTTTTAACAACTACGTGACTTTGAGTTCCTCGTTGCACCAGAGGATACGTAGGAGTAAGAATTAATCGTCAAACCAAAAATTAAATTTTATAACATTTATGCCTATTTTAATTTTAACCATTAATCCAATAAATTTTCTGTTTATTAAATTTGTATTTAGCCAACTATTTATTTATTTGATTAATTATTTATTCATCCATTCTAGAATAAATTGTGTATTCATTAAAGGAGTAAAATAAATAATTCTAAAATTATGACTAATTTGCACAAATTGATTTAAGGTAACCGCCTTAGGGTGGATGTATTAGGGGTGCTGTGGGATTAAGTTTTCACCATTCCCTGGGCATAAATCGACTCCCGAACTGATCTTGGTTTCGTAAACAGTTCTTTTATCATTTTTATTTAAAATAAAAGGTTTTTCAATTTTTTTTAATTTAAAATAAAATTGGTGGCGGCTCCATTTCCTTTTCTTTCGAGATTAAACTTATTTTAATTTGTCCGCTTTATGTTTCGATCTAGGTCGTTACAGTTGGCGACTCCACTGTGGATAGTTAGAGAGTCAAGCCTTTTATTGTTTCAATTGTGCAAATTATGTGATAATTTGTTTTTATTTATTCTACTCCGAATTGTTTGTTTGTATTAATAATTCCATGATGTATAAATTCGTAACTATATTCATTTTTCTATTGTTTACTCACTTGTTTCAACTTTAGGATAAATGAACAATAATGTTGCAATATTCTTTGTTCTATGACTTGTTGTAGGTTTGGGATAGTTTTAGGTTTAATCCTTACAAGTTTGTATGCTCCCTTCACACACCATACCTTCACTTGTCACACACTCTGAGTGGGGCCCTATACCCGAGCTGAGTATGACTTAAGTTAGGTAAGAGGTTTAGTAGTGATAGCCGTTTTGAATGTACATCCTATTTGGTTATTGCGAGAACCTCATCTAGAGCATGATCTATTTTGTGAATGTTCCACATCTAATAGTTCACCTATTGTTGTGGTCAACGTTCCTAAATGGAATTTAGCTCTGGAGGCCAAAGACCCTTAGAATAGACCATTACCTATGGAAAAGCACTAATTAGAAAAGCCATAGACCATTAGGTAGCAACCTTCCATATTTAAGCAACCCTACATAGGACAAAAGGGAGCGTACTTCTTGCCTTTCCTCTTCCTCGTATCTAATTTCATGAAATTTTAGGATCGATCATACATTTTATTTATAAGAAAATAAAAATGATAGAGAGAAAAAAGAATGAAAAAATATAAAGAGAGAAATAAATAAAAGGAAAATGGATAAAATATAGCATGATCCATTGTTGCATTGTGACATGCATGTTCATAGCATAAATAAAAGAGAAAAAGTAAAGATGAGAGCTTCATGCATATTGATAAGCATACATTTCATAAATAATTATCTCTCATTTGTAGCTCATTAAGACTTCTTATATGTTCAATTAAGTGGTATTTTTCATATTTTATGAGTTTGGGTTCATATGGAGTTTAATTGAATTTCTTTGCTTAACCAATTAAAATGACACTATTATAGTATTTTGAGCATAATAGGAGTTTTACACATCCAAAAATCATGAAATTTGTCTTGAATGAAATCTTAAAGAAGTGTCCACAGTTACAAAGAAAGATCAGACTCTAAATGGGATGTATAGGACTCCGAAATTATCTCAAAAAATGAGATAGTGTTGCTGTCGCGGAACCTGAACAGTGTGCAAAGATCTGACCATAACTTGAGATACAGAAGTCATATTAAGATGAAATCAGGTCCGTTGGAAAACTAAAATCCTGGGCTACAACTTTTGTTCAGACGTAAAGCTCTAATTCGGACATGTGAATATCCAAAATTACACTGCAATCAACGTCAAAATTGTTGTACTGATTGGTGACAAAAATTCAAAAGTGTTTTGCATTTTCAACAAAGCCCATGTGAAAGCAATAAAAGGATGGAAAAGTAAAAAAGCTGGTTGGTGACCTTCTGAAGATGATGCCTCAAAAATCCTCTATAAATAGAAGGGTTTACAAGAGGAGAGACACACCCTTGGATATTAACTCCAATACCATTTTCCATCTTTCTTTCTTTGTTGTTAGTTTGCCTCCTTAATCATTAACAACCCTATCCTAAATCATGAAAGAAGTTCTATAAATGTTGTCGAGAAGGAGGGGTTGTTGACCAAGACGGCTTTGAAGTTGAAGACCTCTATGAAGGAGGTATTTGATGGGTTGAAAAAAGTTGGTTATGATGTGACGGTAACAAAAGAAGCCATGAAGGAAGCAGAAAAACACGATGAAGGATTAAGCTGCAACTACCATTCGGTAGCAAAAGGACATGATATTGAGAACTGTTGGGAATTCAAAGCCCGAGTCCAAGGTCTGCTTACAATGGGAGTTATAGAAGCGAAGCAAAAGACTGCTTCCTCAAAAGAAGTTAGCGTTATTGAACCTTTCGTGTTGAGAGTTCCATATACAAATCAACCACCTGCTCCTAAAAAATTGGTCGTGATTGTTAAGAAGCCAACTCCCTTTTCTTATGAAGACACTCATGCAGTTCCATGGAGTTGTGAGACCAAAGTTGAAATGATTGGAACTAGTTTGATACATTGCTCTAATCCACAAGAAGTGAGGGAGACCATAACCAGTGAAATAGGTGTAGGTGGAATCACGAGGAGTGGAAGGTTTTATGGCTCCGAGGAGGGTGAGAAAAAGAAGAACAAGGAACAAATAGTTGAAGAAACAGGGAATAAAGACAAAGCAGAGGAGGAAGATGAGCTTGTGAAGATCATGAAGCAAAGTGAGTATGATGTGATGGAGCAGTTAAAGAAGACACCTGCTAGAATCTCACTGTTCTCACTCATCTTGACATCAGAGCCACATAGAAAAGCGATCTTGAAAGTGTTAAATGATGCATATGTTAAGCCTAACGTCACTCCTCAGAATGTGATTAGCATGGTAGATGCTGTGAAGCGTGTGAATATGATCACTTTCTCCGAGGAAGAGATTGTTCCTCAGTTTGAGAAAAATCCTCGTGCTCTACACATAACTTTGAAGTGTAAAGGCTTCATTGTGGTAAAAGTTTTAATTGATGGAGGATCAGCCTTGAATGTCTTACTTAAGGCAGCCTTTACTCAATTACAACTAAGCATGGATGATTTGATGCCTCAAGTGATGGTCGTGAGAGCTTTTGATGGGACTCGTAGAGATATTTTGGGGGAACTGGTCCTACCATTAGAGATTGGTCCAAGCGTTTTTCAAGTGTTATTCCAAGTCATAGAGATCAAGCCAGCATATACTATATTGTTAGGTCGGTCTTGGATTCATGCAGCTGGCGCCATTCCATCTACTCTGCATTAGAGGGTCAAGTATATTGAAGGTGGGGCAATAATCACAATTCATGGAGAGGAAGAAATCATGGTCACTAAGGCTGTTTCAATACCTTATGTGGACAATACTGAGCAGATTGAAGGAAACCTTTGGCATAACTTCGAGGTGGTCAAATTATACCCTAGTCAGGAGAAAGAGACTGCACCCGCTGTGAACCAAGTTGTAGCACGAATCATGGCTAAAAATGGATACAAAGAAGGAAAGGGTTTGGGATTGAATTTGCAAGGTGAACCAGTGCCGGCAACATCCTAGAAAGGTCAGGAAGATTTAGCTTAGGATATAAGCCATCACTGGAAGAAGAGTTTTCAAGCATGAATTTGGTAAAGTGGCATGAGAAGGAAAGCAGGCAAGCTTTCCCTCACTTGAGAGAAACCTTCCCTATAGCTTCTGAGGTAGTCACCGCAGAAAAGACTGTTCTTCCTCCAAATCATTTCATCATTAATGCCCTGGATAATGAAGAAGAGGAGTTCAAGGCAATCCGTCCTATTACTAAGGAAGCACCATTAAAATATTGGGGAGTTGAACCAATACCAGATGTGGTTGTTCCAAAGTAATTACTGTTGTATTATTTTGGGCAATGATTTTTCCATTCATGCTAAAAAATTTGTTATTTTACTTTAGACTAGCAATTAAATGAATTTGCATGAAATTTCAGAATTCCTTTGGTGTTTCTTTATATATTTCCATCTTTTTTTTTTTCACAGTCTTAATTATACTTTTATGATCCTTATATCAACTCGCTACTCATTTCATCCATTTGTTCCCTCTACATTCATTTACTACACTACACCAATTACTTTCCAGGGATCAAGATGTCATGGAAATTTTGTCTCATAAAAATAACTTTGAGAACTTATCAATTGATTTCTTTGCAACTTTCGATGAAGATGACTCTGAATTTGCTAATGACAAGGATGCTATTGAAGAGCTCGCAGAATTGTTTGAACAATCTGAGAAGGAATTCAAGATGAGCGATGAAGAGGTAGAGATGATTAATGTGGGGTCTGAAGAGGAAAAGAAAGAATTGAAAGTAGTGAATAATCTTGAGCAAGCAGAAATGATAGCCCTATTCAAGGAGTATATCGATGTGTTTTCTTGGTCTTACCATGACATGCCGGGGTTAGATCCAGAGATAGCCTCGCATAAAATTCCGTTGTACCCCAACATCGAACCCAAGAAGCAAAAGCTAAGAAGAATGCACCCAGATATGTCTTTGAAGATCAAGGAAGAGGGGACCAAATAGTTGGAGGCTAGATTTATAGAAGTATAAAGACATCCAGAATGGGTGGCTAATATTGTGTCGGTACCTAAGTGTCGCAATTGTAATTCCGACGAGACGACGAACTCGCTAAAATTTGAAATAGAATTTTTTTTTTATGTGGAGTCGCCACCAAATTTTTATTTAAGGGAAAATACTTGGAAAAACCCTAACTCGAGGAAGAGATTCGAAGTTCGGGAGCTGGTTACGAATAGGGAGAGTGTTAGGCACCCTATTTTCCCGTTCCGAAGAACGATGCACTTAAATCGAGTGTGTGATTTTTGCAACTCGTTTGATCCCTTTTATTAGAGTGAAAATAAATAACTTGATGGAGGTTCAGGACTTGATCCTCCTCCTACGTATTCCCCAGTGCAATGGGAAACTCAAGGCTTACGTAGTTCTGGTTTGATTCCAACGCTTGACCTTCGAAAGGTGCTTGAATTTAAATATTTGAAAATGAATGGTGCTCGAAGGCTTGACCTTCGGAGCTACTTGAAAAGGAATATTTGAAAAATGGCTGAAGTGTTTTGAACATATTTTAAAGAGAATCTTTAGTCCAGTTACGCACAGGGTCCAAGACAACTACGGTTGCACTTGGGACCCATATGAATTCCTAAACATCGAACAGCAGAAAAAGCTACCAGTTCGTGCTAAGGGTTCATCGCATGAGACTTAGGGATTCTAAAATGTAAGTTTTTATTGAAATTATTTACAAAAGGATCCTCGGTCCACAAATGCACAGGGTTCAAGACAACTACGGCTGCACTTGAGACCCGTATAAATTCCTAAACATCGAACAGCAGAAAAAGCTACCAGTTCTTGCTTAGGGTTCATTGCGTGAGACCTAGAACCAAAGAATTTTTCTTGAGGTTATTTGAATGGGATTCTTAGTCCACATATGCACAGAGCCCAAGACAACTACGACTGCACTTGGGACCCATATGAATTCCTAAGCATCGAATAACAGAAAAAGCTACCAGTTCGTGCTCAGGGTTCGTTGTGTGAGACTTAGAACCAAAGAATTTTTCTTGAAGTTATTTTGAAAGGGATTCTTAGTCCACATATGCACAAGGCCCAAGACAACTACGACTGCACTTGAGACCCATATGAATTCCTAAGCATCGAACAAAAGAAAAAGCTACCAGTTCATGCTTAGGATTCATTGCATGAGACCTAGAATAAAGAAAAAAACAACAAAGATGAAATATTTTGGCTTGATTTAAAAGGAGATGAACTTGATTTAAAATTTGGAGTGGACTTGATTTAGAATGAACTTGATTTGACTTCGAGAAAATAGAACTGGCACTTGATTTAGGGTTTTTGGAAGTAAAGAAATAAACTTGATTTGACTTGGAGAATTTAAGCAAAAGGAATTAAATTTGATTTTTGATTTGAGGAAAATGAATTTTGATTTTAGATTTGAATAAGAAGAAGGAATTTATTTTTGATTGGAATTTTGGGGAAGTCCGAGGCTTAATTGCAATTTTGGAAAGTTTAGGGGCCTAAATGGAATTTTTGGAAGTTTGGGACTTTGCATGCTTCAATATGGCTTGGGGAAAGCTTGGACGGCTTTTGGAATGGCTAGGAGGCTTGGGGGTAGCTTGGAGATGTTGGCATGTGACTTGGCGGCTTGGGATAGATGCTCGTGATGGCTCATGGCTCACATGGCTTGGGGAAAGCTTGGACGACTTAATGGCTTCTCAGTTTGTTTGAATGGCTCGCCTGGCTCGGTTCTGACGTGGCAAGTGAGGTATATGGGATGAGGAAGGGAAAGTTGGTTGCAAAATAGTGTGATGTGGGGTTCGAACCTAGGTCGCCAAGAACTCAACAACGCCCCCTCAACCACCAGGCCAGCTCTTTGGTTGTGCATTTAGCACTTCAAATTAATTTTAAAGGATGCTTTAGCCGGGAGCTGTGGTTTGCATGCTGCATGGGATTATGTTTGACTTCCAGAACCTGCACGTGGTAAATCCTCCTTCTTATGCTAGGTAGCAGGGGTTTCCTGTGGATCAATCGAGTTCAATAATGCATGTAATCACTCAATTGCTGCGAACACTTGAAAGAATTGGTCATTTACATCTTTCTTGGTTGCCTAACCGAGACTTAAATCATTGGAGCATGCACTGATTGAAGACCACCATGTGTAAATGCTTCACCCCTTGGATACACATAGGATTGTAAGCTTTTAAGATACCCGCAACGCCCTCAATGCTGAGTCTTCGAGCCGTACTAGCCAATTGCAAAAGAACTTGATCAATTTCCTTTCACTCAAAGGCCAATCAATGTGGATACTCCTGTACAAAAGAGGATCATCGCAAGCTGTCGAATGCAGGGACTTGCACACTGTTTCAACAAGAGGAAGATCAGATAAACTCGGATAACCAAGGACTTAACTCAAAGTCAGGTGAGGAAGCTCCTTTGAGTAGGAACATATTAGTGGGACTGTGCCTCCAGTAGAATGTTCGTAGCCATATTGACATCATTTCTGGCATGTACAAGTGCTTGTCTAGCAGAATTCCTGTCATAGCCCATTGAAACGAGTGTAGCGATTGAGTCCTCAGAGGGCTCTTAGGGAGATTGCATTGGAGTAGTGTGGTTTCTCTCCATTCGGTGGACTGGATGGGACGGGATATTTCTCGCAACATTGCTAGTTGATGCTATCATACCTATTTATTTCACCATTTGTGTTCCTTGCTTGTCTATCAAGACTACTCTGTTTCATTTCGTCATAGGGAGCAGTGGCAGTGCACATTTAGAGCGCATGCTGTTAAGGCCTTATCTGCATAGCCAATCTTTAAGTTGGAGCATCTTCAATCTATAGTGCATCGAGCAAGAATATTTGCCATGGCCTTCATCCTGCAACCGAAAATATACATCATTCAAGGGAGGAAAGATCTGCGGCTGAACCAACATACATTATTTGGAGATACACAACTACTCAAAGGCGGGATCGAAGTGTGGGGGTCGAATACAGAGACCATGTCTCTGTGCATCAGTTATAGCCATTGAGTTGGGCTCTCATTGGCCTATTAGCATGCTAAGATCCATATGGTGAATCCTCCAAACATCCTTTCCATTTTCCTGTGATTTGGGATAGTGTCATGTGAGCCTCCTTTTATTCAAAATCACTCAAGTCGATCTGCCATGTCCTTGGTTTCGATCGTATTTTGAGTTCAACATACTGGGTCTAGATGTGTTGCATGGCGTTCGAGCCAATGCCGGAATGCATCGTGCGATTATGAAGTGCAAGAATGGGGCTAAGATTAGAGGCCTAAATCACGACTCGGTCTTCACAGAAGAGTCAATCAAACTTCAACATCCATTATTATACACCACATGCATCGATTAGGCAGGTTTCGCCTAGCAGCTCTAAATCGAATTCAAATATAAGATCGGAACTACCCTTGCCATACGCTTTCTAACTAAGGATAGACCTCCAACAATTGCCAATTTACCAATTGTGCAAAGTAAAAATCAAGATTCACATTAATCTACTCCAATAACAATCATAATACAGTTTCTTTGCATTTAATTCGATTCAAGTTTGGGTGACCTTCCTCCGAAATTTCTTCCCTGTTATTTATCACTACTTAGCCACAGAATGAGCAAGAGCAGAGGATGGAAATACTGACCTTAACAGGATTCCACAGGAAATCTCGATCGCGATTGAAGTTCGGATGATGGATGTAGAAGCATGGACGCCGTAGCCAATTGGAGTGGGGGACGTTGGATCCAAGAAAATGTCGACACACTCCTGAGAATTTGAGCCTAAAAAAAATCACCTCTCCCCTTCAGTTTCTCTAATTTATAGAGTTTCATCTAAAACTTTTTCCCGCTTTTCCTTCTCCTTCCTTTTTCAATTTTTGTTTTTCTCTTTTTTTTTTCATTTATTTATTTTCAGTTTTTTTAATAAATTAATTTTGTACTTTTATATTTTTGGGTTTTTTCTTTATTATATTTTCTAGATTTTATTTTTATTATTTTTTATTTATTTTTGTTTATTTTTTCATCTCTATTTACCTCTTCTTTCCCCTTTTTTTTTCTTTTTTTTATTTATTATTTATTTAATTCCATTTTATACCTTTTCCCAAAAATTTCATTTTTTTTGTTTTTCTCCTTTTTTTGGTTACTTTTTCATTATAATTTCTTTATTTATTTTTCTCTTTTCGATTTATCTATTTATTACTTAAATTAGCATGGGTTTCTTGATTAATTTTAACAGTGGGGGGCCTCAGACATAATTGAGTGTTTACTCTAAGAAGGATGGAAAGGTTAGAATGTGTGTGGACTATAGAGACCTAAATAAAACAAGCCCGAAAGATGATTTTCCGCTCCCCCACATTGATGTCCTAGTTGACAACACTGCTAGGAATCACATGTATTCATTCATGGATGGGTATTCCGGTTATAACCAAATTCCCATGGATGTCGAGGATAGAGAGAAGACTACTTTTATAACTTCTTTGGGAACATTTTGTTACAAAGTGATGCCATTCAGACTGAAAAATGTTGAAGCCACTTATCAACGTGCAATGGTTGCATTATTTCATGACATGATGCTCAAGGAAATTGAGGTGTATGTTAATGACATGGTTGCTAAATCTAAAGAAGGAGAAAGTCATGTGAAGGTTCTACACAAACTTTTCGAAAGGTTACAAAAATAAAAGTTGAGGTTGAATCCTAGCAAAAGTGTTTTTGGCGCATCGTCAGGAAAATTGCTAGGCTTTATTGTCAGAAAAGAAGGGATAAGGGTGGATCCTGAAAAAGTAAAGGCAATAAGAGATATGTTTGCTCCCAAGACAGAGCGAGAAGTGAGAGGTTTTTTAGGAAGACTCGATTACATTGCTAGATTCATTGCTAACATGACCAGCACTTGTGAGCCTTTATTTAAGCTATTAAAGAAGAACCAGCCAGTTGAGTGGAATGAAACATGTCAGAAAGCATTCAATAAGATAAAAACCTACTTGTTGAATCCCCCTATCCTGGTACCTTTGATGCCCGGACGACCCTTGATTCTATATCTAACAGTCTTGCCAATGTCAATGGGGGCTGTGCTTGGACAATATGATGAGTTCGGAAAGAAGGAACAAGCAATTTATTACTTGAGTAAGAAGTTCAATAATTGTGAGTCTCGATACATGACTATTGAGAAGACATGTTGTGCTTTGGTGTGGACTACTAGGAGACTACGACAGTACATGTTATATTACACTGCTTGGCTAATTTCTCGAATAGATCCGCTAAAGTATGTGTTTGAAAGTCCTCATGTGTCTAAGAGTTTCAAAATGACAGGTTATGTTATCAAAATTTGACATCAAGTACATGACCCGCAAGTCAATCAAAGGAAGTGTCATCGCAGATCATTTAGCTGAAAACCCTCTCAATGAGGAGCAACTTCGTTTGTCAGAAAGTACAGATGAGGATATATTGATGGTAGAAGAAAAGGAGGTTGAAGATGATCAATGGAGAATGTATTTTGATGGAGCTGTTAACATCTATGGTAGTGGGATAGGAGCAGTAGTCATCTCACTAACTAGAAAGCAGTATCTTATAGCAATCAAGTTGAACTTTGAATGCACCAGTAATATTGCCGAATATGAGGCCTGTGCAAGTGGTTTGTTAGCAGTAATCAATTTAGGAGTGAAGCAATTGAAAGTTTTTGGAGATGCAACCCTGATAATTTACTAAAAAAATGTTGATTAGCAGACTACAGATCCAAAACTGATCCCATATCAAAAGTATTTGACATAATTGACTGGAAAATTTGAAGAAGTGACCTTTTCACACTTGACTCGAGATAAGAATCAATTTGCAGATGTCTTGGCCACATTAGCAACAATGACTAGGTTGAGTCTCCATACTGATGTTCAACCCATCCAAGTTAGGATGAAAGATGAGCTGGTGTAAACACCCAATTATGACCGAGGCTCCTAATGTCTAAAAAATTAATCAAAAAGCCAATGCTAAATTAAATAAAAAACAGAAAAGCAAGAAATAGAAAAATTAAAAGAATACAAAAGTAATCAGAAAAATTTGTTTAGCACAAAATAAAAAGTAAAAAAATGAAGGACTGAAAAATAATAAAGGAGAATAATACAAAAAGAAGAAACTAAAAAAAAAAAGATGAAAAAGGGAAGAATTTAAATTTTGAAAATAAAAATATGAAATTAAAACAAAATAAAGAATTTTGAACATAGATACATAAAAGTAATAAAAACGAAATTTAAAATTTTTAAATTGAAAAATGAATTTGAAATAGAAAAATAAACAAAAACTGAAAATATTAAAATCAAAATAAAATATATGATAAAAAAAATGATTTTACAATATAAACAAGTAATAATGAAACAGAAAATAATTAAATAAGCAAAAAGGGAAAAAGAAATAAGAAATACGAAATAATAGATCAAATAACAAAAACAAAAAAAAAGACAAAAAAAAAGAAAATTTTGAAAAGTTAGTTAGAAATTAGTTAAGTTAGTTAATGTTAATTGAGAAGTAGATTACAAAAAATAAGAAAAAATATATAGAAAAAAAAAAAGAAAACAAAATAAGCAAGAAGGAAAAAAAGAAAAAACGACAAGTTACAAGTCGGTTGAAAAATTAGTTAGTTTGTTAAGTTGGTCATTGTAGTGAGAATGAAAAATAAATGCAATGAAGAAAGGAGGTTTCACGGCCTCGCCAAATATTTTTAAAAAGAAAAAGTAATAGGGTCGAGAAGGGGAGTCTCCTTTTGTATATAAAAGAGACTCAGAACATTTGAAAAAGGGTTGGTTTTTTTTTTGGGGTCTTTGGCTCTAAAGATCCTTTCTCACGGAAATCACGGAAGCTCCAAGAACTCCAGCGGATTCAAGAAAAAACTTCGAAGGTTTGGTTAGTTCCTTCTCTGAAGGGACTTTCGAATTCTATGCTTGCCAAAGCATTCCATTTCAGCCAGAGTGAGCAACAACATCCATTGATTCTCGAATCAAGCTTCGTATACTGTAATCAAACTTCAGCTTTATAGAGGTCAGCTTTCTTTATTCTTCTTTCTGATGTCTTTTGAAACCAAAGGATTGCTTCATTAACTGTTGAAATGCTTAGTCGATTGATGATCAGTTTGTTGCATGTTCTTGCCATTGAGTGAATTTGATCGGTTTATCATGATATACTGTTGATATCTATCAGATCATAAACTTGCATGGTGAAATTAGATTCAAGTCATCTTACATATCATTTCTGAAAGAGCTTTCACCGGTTGTAGTCTTGGCTCATTGAATCTATGCAAAGGTCATGTTTGTGTTCTCTAAAACTCTATAACAGTAAAGGATTTGTTCCTACCGCAACGTAGGTTTAAACTTTGATCCATCTCTGTTACTGCTTATTGGTTTACCTTGGTAACAGCAGTAACCGTTGTGTGTTGCACCAATACCGTAGGCCTAGCAAAAAAAAATGTTATGGTAAAAGAGCAAAATTGTTAGTCAGGAATCAGGTCAAAAGATAACTACTGAAACTTATCTAAGACCTGTGAGTGTCACCGGTGGTACTCTAATACAATCACCTACGCAACGCATGCATCCTTAAAATAGAACTACTAGTCCTAGAGGGGACAGGCTTGCAATTGATAATTCTGGAGAAAGTAGCAGGAGAAATACAGAGCAATCTATACTTGATAACTATACCAATAGGAACTGGCACGCAATCATCAATAAGAATTCAACATGTTGAAAATTGATATGTTTGATACTGATTGGTGATCGGCTAAGGAAATGTTATCACTTATCCAAGATCTCATGTAGAAAGGTTGAGTTTGGTATCCAAGGAAGGCTAGCCAAATGAAGTCAATGATCTAGTGATCGTTTCAGATCAAGGAATTTGCATCATCACTCAGGAAGCACCCGTAATTATGCAAAATTCATTAATAACCCAGTTGCCAATGACTCTATAATATCGACCCCATAAGTCTAATAAAGCGATAATTGCTTATGAGATAGCAAATGAGACTAATGCCTTTCCTTTAGCAGGCTAGGAATCATATCAGTATTGGTTAACAGGATTTCATCCACGAGTTAGTTCTAAGCTTAATTAAGACACTTATAATTACATAGCATAAGTTGACAGAAAATGCTAAACACCCCCTATCTTTTAAAGGCGTAGAGAGGAGAGTATTGAAAATAAGGACCAAAGCTGCGAGGGGGGCACACTGGGCGGGAAATAACTTTGATAAGGCTGTTGAATGGACCATCTTTGGCTCCTTCTAAATAAATGGCCAGATATGTAGTGCAATGTCCCGCCCTATTATACATGATAGTATAACAACAAATTTTGAATAGGATGGTGAAATGGATCAATGACGTTAAAATTTCGGATCCCTTAGAAAAATATTGCAGGCTAGTTCCTGTAGTTAGTAAAGGACAGTATAAAAATAGTCCCAAATTGCCTAATTTACCAAAATGCCCCCAAACTTTCCATAAATTCCAATTCTGTCCCAAATGGCCTAATTACCAAAATGCCGCCAAACTTTTCATCGATTCCAATCCTCTCCCTAAACTTTCTACTAATTACAAATTAACCCCTAAAATTCTCTAAAATTGCAAATCAACCTCTGAAATTTCCATAATTCCAAAACTAACCCCAAAAGAAATTTTTTATAATTCTAATTAATTATTTCCTTAAATTCTCAAAACAAATCCAAATTCTTTCTTTCACATAAAATCAAATTCCCTTTTTAAAAATCAAGTCAAAATCCTTCCATTCAAGCTAAATCCCAAATGTTCAAAACAAGCTATTTTTAAGAGAATTCAAATCAAATTCTTTTTTAAATCAATCAAGATCAATCCTTTCTTCTTCTTTTACATCAAGTTTTTTGGTTCTCAGTCTCACACGATGAACCCTAGGGACGAACTGGTAGCTTTTCCTGTTGTTCGCTTCCTAGGAATTCATATGGGTCCCAAGTGCAGCCGTAGTTGTCTTGGACCCTATGCCTAGGTGGGCTGAAAACCCTTCTGTAAATAATGTCAATAAAAAACTTCATTGTAGAATTCCTAAGTCTCACGCGACGAATCCTAAGCATGAACTGGTAGCTTTTTCTACTGTTCAGGGTTTAGGAATTCGTATGGATCCAAGTTGTAAACACCCAATTATGTCCGAGGTCTATTTCAAGTCGACTAGTGGATAAACCTAAGCTGCAGACTCAAAGAAATTCAAAGTGAATCATAATAAAAATAATAAACAGAAAAGCTAAATATAGAAAAGAAAAGGGAGATAACGAAAAGAAAAAGATTTCAAAAATCTACAACGAAAACCAAAACAAAAGTGAAAAAATATTAAAACAAAATTTAAAATCCAAAAAAAAAAAGATAAGATAATGAATAAGAAAATAGAATAGCTAATTAATATAGGTAAAACTCTGAAAATCTGAAAAATAGAAATTAATACTTATTAAAAAATAAAACAAGAATTTGAAAAAATAAAATAAAAACAAAAACAAAAAACAAAAAATATAATAATAACAGAAAATAAAAAAAATAAAAAAGGAAAATTCATTTAAAAAAAACTGAGAAAACTAAACGAACTGAAAAAAAAGTAAAATCAAAAGGCAGAAGAAGACAAAATTGTAATTCAAAAATCTAAAAAGGGTCAGAAATAGAATATAAAAAGAAACTTTGGGCTCAGAAAATGGGGGTTGCTATTCTGTAGCTTGGGAGGAGAAAAAGACTGTGGAACCAAGAGGACACTCTCTGTTCTGGAGAAGAAATCCTCACGAAGGAAAGGCGAGAATTTAGCAATTTGCTAAAGATCCTCCAAGAAGGCAAAGAAAGATCTCAGTATATCGGAAATTCAGAAGAAGGTTAGTCAAATACGTTTCATCCTGGAATTGAAATCCCTGTAGTTGCTTGCTGTATGAGATTCAAAGCTTTCGTCCTTGTTCTGATACGTTGAATGTATGCAATTTCCTGTTAGAACCTAAACAAATCCAGTATGCATGTTGATCAAGAATCCGTTTCTTTTGGATAAATTCCCACTCGAACATATTTCTAGCTGAAAGATAGATGATAATTTTCTTAAGTTTTAAGTTTTGCATTCCCAAGAATGGCGAGGATTTGGTTGTTTCTTTAATTTCGTCCTTGTCCTGTTACAAGAATCCCTTTCATATTAATGGATTCCTATAAATCAATTCAGTAGGTGGTATCGCATGAAATGGTTTCAGTAATAATGGGAGGTCATTTAGTTTCTAATGATAGTCTGTGCAAAAATGATGATTAAGAATGAAATCCCTTAAGGAGATGCCAAATCACCCTTGATCAAATCCTATTCTTTATATGAGTGAAAAGTGACTTCTATGGTATGCCATCACTATATAACCTACGAGGGCCTTCATAAATGTTTGAATCAAGTACACAAATACATATTCATTTGCCACACGAAATATGTTGTTAGGTAGAATTCGTGAACAAGAAATAAGAAAACCCATAAGGATAAGCTTTAGTAGATAGGGGGAGTTCAGCCAATGCAACAATAAACCTGTGGCTGGATCGTTGTACTTTTGCTTCCGAGTTTGGTGCACCACGTTATAGGGGTGGTAGGACTACAACCTCTGCTCTCATGGGTAGACTTAGCAAAACCAAGAGAGGGAGCATGATGTGAGTCAGAGGTGCTCTACATAGTAGTTGTGAGAAATGGTATAATCTGAAGGGCTAGACCTGGTTAGGATGAAGGAATCGAAAACATCTAGAAACCTCAGCTTATCTACGCTATGATACGCCCCTCATTCCTTGTTTGGGATACATGATCTCCTAAGATACGAGACTTACACCTCCCCTCCCTAAGGAATTCACGCTCCATTACTGATCATACGTCCGGATATCCACCTAAAATGAACCTAGCTAACCATCATCATGTCATCTCACATAGAATGATTTTTAAGCTAGCATGAGCAACAGAATCAAGACCCCGCCAGGGTCTTTAATAAATCAATGCATCGAGGTCATTCTTCGTCTAGGCCCACGACATGCAGCTGTTACTTGTTTTCGTGCATGAAAATTCACCAGGTACGCAGAGAACACGAGTCATTATTCACCCTTATCACCTTTGGTCCATCGACTTCCTCTAGAACCACTATTATATAGAGATTTCCCAAATTCAAGTAAATAACAATTAGTGGGGGAAACATGAGTCTGGGAGGAGAGACCCTAGCGCTTTCAGAGTAGCCTGTTCCCACATGGTCAAGGGGTGTACTCAAGATGCTTCACAAAGAGTGTATACGCATGATAAATACTGATCCCCATAAAGTGGCTAAAGATCTCGCCAACCCCCGCCAAACAAAGGCATGAGAATATAGTGACACATGGAAGATTGCCTCAGTCACTGCCTCGACCTGGGGAGTTATTACCAGTAGTCTATATGGGTAGGGAAATAGGATTAACAAGGCCCATGCAGGTAGTAAGTAAACACATGCAAGCAGTTTTTGTGCATGTTCAAACTCGAGGCATCCTACAGCAATGTAGTTCCCTGACTCTTGAATTTGAAACATAAGGATCCATTACGTTCTCCTGAAAAAAAATCGTTTCTACGCAAGATGGTGGTGCTAAAGGAGGATAATAATGTAATCATCCCTGGAGTGTAGGCATGCCCAGCTCGGTTGAAATGGCACCTCAGTCAAAAAGTGCCCATGCATGAAGGGGGATGCTCAAGATGGTGTTAGGGCTACGATAAAAACCATGCAGCTCTATAAAGCCTTGACATGTGACCTTGAATTCAAGGTTGTGCAGGAGCTTAAATTGGAAGCAGAGCTGGGACCTTCTGATGGAGCCACTTAAAATGACTGAGAGGATCGTGCTCATACATACATTATGAAGTAAAAGGAATAATGGGTCAATAAATTGGAGTGGCCCAAATGGTTGAAAACTCGGTCTGCAAACTCGCCTCCTACGGCTCGAATCCTGTCTCCAGCATCTCATATTTTCCTTATCAAAACGTTGATTTGCCACATGCTGAATACCCCAAATGACCCTTGGTCAACCCTCAAATCCCTAATCAGTCCTCAAAATTACCATTCTGCCCTAGGTCAATTCCCATAATTCCCAGCACGCCCCAGTCCTCAAAATTACCATTCTGCGTAGGTCAATTCCCATAATTCCCAGTAGGCCCCCAGTCCTTAACATTACCATTCTACCCTAGGTCAATTCCCATAATTCCCAACAGGTCCCGTACCCTGAAATTACCTTTTTACCCCTAGGAAATTCGGTTAATCCCTATTCTGCCCCTGGAAAATAAAAATTAATAAAATTCAAGAAAATTAATAAAAATTAATAAAATTCCAGAAAATTAATAAAAATTAATAAAATTCCAGAAAATTAATCAAAATTAATAAAAAAAATACAGAAAAATAATTAAATTCAGAAAATTAACAAAAATCCCAAAAATTAATAAAAACCTTGAAGTCCATAAAATCCTAAAAATTTCTTAATGAGTCACAAAAAATCATAAGACACTTAGAATTCCTAATTAAGTTCAAAACAATCCCTTAATTGTTAAATAAAATCCCAATTGCCCTAGAGGTCAAAAAATGAAATTTGAGCTTTCTTTTATTCAAGGATCTACATCAATTGCAAATTATTTCTTTTTCGAAATTTGAAAATCTGTTCCAAGTATTTTAGGATTTTCAAGTCTCACGCAATGGGCTCTAAATGGGGAACTGGCAGTTTACCTGCTGTTCAACATTTAGTAGTTCGTATAGGTCCCCATGCTGCCTTAGCCGCCTTGGGCCTTGTGCATGAGTGGACTTGAGGTCCTCTTCAGAACTTTAAAAAAAAAATTCCTAATATTTTGGGATTATGGGTCTCACGCAATGGACTCTAAATGGGGAACTGGCGGTTCACCTGCTTTTCAACATTTAATAGTTCGTATGGGTCCCTGTGCTGCCTTAGCCGCCTCGGGCTTGTGCATGAGTGGAACAAAGATCCCCACCAAAAATAAAACCTTTTAAGTAATAACATCTTCAAATACTCTTTTTCAAGCACTTTTGAAGGTCAAGGCTTCGAACCAACTAGAACTACGTAAGCCTTGAGTTTCCCATTGCACCGGAGAATACGTAGGAGCGGGATCAAGTCCTGTCAGGCTAACCACCCTCAATTTATTCTTTTTTACATTAACTAAGGGATCAAGCAATTTTCAAATAACCACACACTCAGTTTAAGGGTGTCGTTCTTCGGAACGGGCGAGTGGGGTGCCTAACACCTTCCCCACTCGTAACCAACTCCCGAACTTTGAATCTCATCTTCAAATTAGGTTTTTCCAAAATTTTTCCCTTAAATGTCACGACTCCACAATAATCCAACAAGTTCTCTTTTAAAAATTTTATAAGTTCGTCATCTCGTCAGAATTACGGTTGCGAGAGATGGCGACTCCACTGGGAACCTTTAGTGTGTCAAGCCCATTTATTTGAGTGTGTTTTATATTTGATCCTTTCACTGTTTATGTGCATGATTTAATCGTTGCATGTTATTTATTTGTTGATTTATTCTTGTTTTATTGTTTGCTCTTTCTACACCCTAGGATAGACAAACAATAAATTGCTATATATCTGTACAAGTTCCCCAATTGCAGGTATCCCAAAATAAAGTGTCCTCCATGCATCGCATATGTATGTTATTATAAGTGAGGCCCTATACCCGGGTCTGAGTGCTGCCCTAGATTAAAGGGATCTAGTGGTGTCACGCTGGGGCTTACGTCCTGTGTGGCTATCATGAAAATCCCAGCTAGAGTACGTCCTATCCATAATACCCCGCAACTAGTGGTTACTTCTACTGTTGTGGCAAGCATTACGGACTGGAACTTGGCTCTAGTGACCTTTATATCCATAGGATTACAACCTACCTTGGAAAGATTCATGCATTAAAAGCCTTAGATCCATAGGACAGGTCACCTCTCTAGGGCACAAGGAGGGCACGCCCTATTTACACGACATCGGTTCTGTAAGATTTTATTTACCTGCGATTGTAGAATTCTAAATTTAAAAGAAAGGAAAAAGAAAAGAATAGGCAAAAAAAAAAAAAGAAGAAGAAAGGTGAGAGAAGAGAAATAAAGAAAGAGTAGACCAGAAAAGAAAGGTGAGAGAAAAATCTTTTCGAAAAAGAGGAAAATCAAAATGAGAAAAGAGAGAGAGAGAGAGAAAGAAGAGAGAAGAAAAATAAAGAAAGAGTAGACCAGAAAAGAAAGGTGAGAGAAGAAAAAGGCAAAAATAACCAAAGAAGGAAGGGGGAGGAAGGATAGTAGGAGTAACCCTATTTATTGTCTTTAAAATCTTCATGCATGCACCATACGTTAATATCATTCATTTAGAGTCTAACATTTTTGTTTTATCCTTTTTCTTCTTCCAAGGGACCAGATTCTCAGTGACTATCGTAAAAAGGGGTGAAATGAAAATTAATGTGGAATCTGAACAGTTGAGGAAGAAGAGACGTATCGGCGTCAAAGTAGCAGACTTGGCCAGTTTAGAGGTGTTTGCAAACAAGATGACGAGTATCCAGCAAATGGCCTTCACCAAAAGATATGGCAACATACTGAGGCTTTTAAAGGTGCAAGTGCAAGAAGGGGCCCTCACTGCCATGGTGCAATATTATGATCTGCCTCTCTGATGTTTCACATTCTCAGACTTTCAGCTGGCCCCCACTCTAGAGGAGTTCGAGCAGATTTTGGATTTGCCTTTGGAGGGAACTAGGCCGTATCAATACTTAGAGCATCATTCCTCCTTCCGGGCTGCTGCACAGGCTTTGGGGTTGCAGACTGGGGAACGTTTGGCAGGTTATCAAACAAAGGGCCAAGTCAAGGGGTTCACCAGAGAATTTTTGGAGAAGTATATGCAACACTTGGTCAACAACAACCAATGAGCCATATACATAGATGTGTTAGCCCTTACCATCTATGGGCTAGTGCGTTTCCCTTATGTAGATCAATTCGTCGATCTGAACACAGTCGACATCTTCTTGGCCTAGAGAGATAGAGCAGAAAATCTTGTAACAGCTTTGTTGGCAGATGTTTATTGCACGTTGAACTTCTATCATGAGAAAAAGAGAACAAGATTGATCTGCTGCCTACTTGTGTTGTTCGTATGGATAAATGCTCACATTTTCAAAAGGGATACGAAGACACAATATCCCATAGCAGACTTCCTAAATTACCAGTTGAAACCAATGAGCAACCTCGAATGGTCCTCCCATTTTGCTAGCCTGACAGAAGACCTGGTTAGATGGCAACCTTCGTGGCAACAGAGGACAGAGGTCATCTACCACTGCAAGGGGTTCCCGAATGTACCCCTCATGGGAGCTAGAGGTTGCATCAATTATAACCCGATACTGGGGCAGAGACAGCTGGCTTACCTTATCAAAACACCCCCATCTCATGAATCTGACTCATTTCTACTTAAAGTATGAAGGAGACTTTGCCGAGAGCCTCCGTAAGGTTCGAGAGGCATGGGAGGGGGTTACTCGTAAAGGGAAAAAGCTGGGAGTACGAAGCTGCGCTGCTAAGGAAGAATACAAGCAGTGGGTTAGAGACAGGGTGCAACACATCAAACTGCCGTTCAAGCCACCTGCTCCTCCATCCGAAGGTCAATCGGCATCCGCGGTGTTTTAGGATGAGATCGTCAAAAGCCTGAAAGAGAAACTAGAGGCTATGACCAAGAAAAACGCTCAGCTGGAGGAAGAACTTCTAAAAAAATGACAAGAGAGCGCTGCGTGGCGAAGAGAAGACGAAGTGAACAAAGCTCTCTTAGTATGTATCAGAGATCAGCAAAAAGGGGAACGAGAGCGTGCTTCTCGGGTGCACATGAATTTGCAGGCGACCAACAAAGAGCTCGGCATGAGAGCACAAGAAAGGGACGCCGCACTCCAAGAGAACAGCCAGTTGAGGAGTGCCTTGGAACAAATGAGGGCCAAAGTCCGCACTATCCGAGAAGAGAAAAATCAGATCCTAGCTGCAAAAAGGAGAGTCCAAGCAGAGGCGGACAGTGTGATAGAGGAGAAGAATGAATTGCTGCAAAGAATAGAGAACATGAAACAGCAGATTGAAGGCCTACTCATAGCCTGGTAGGATGAGGTAAATGAGGAAAAATGGAAGGTCCTCGAGATCATAAGGATGCAGCAAAAGGACATAAAGGACATACAAAAAGAAAGCGGGTGGTATAAGGATACGGCTGAACACTGGATCAAATGCTTTCGAAGATTGGCCTGCCTAGCAAATACGGCCATAGAAGAGATACCGCAATCACTCAAGAAGGCGGAAGTTTTTCTACATCCACTCCACACCCCGCCTGAAGTAGAAATTTTCATTCAAACTTATAAAGACCTAGTCTTAAGAATGAAAAAATACATTGTACTGTCTAAGCAAGATGAAAGAAATGTAAAGTAGACATCGTCCCTTTTGAATAAAACGGGCTCTTCTCTGCGATTCCATATTAATTTCCATTTCATACTCAAAGCGCGAAAGATGCATACGATTAGCACTCAATCGGATTCTGGTCCCTCTGCATTCACTGCATAAATTGATTAATGAATTTAACTTTTTATCCAGGTAACAAAATAGCGGACTCACGACTCCCCCGACATTCATATAGCACTAGATCGAAAACCAAAATCATGAGTGAGCTGGAGACACAGAATGAGGAGCTCCGCAGTGAGGTTGCCGAGTTGAAAGACCAAGTAGCTAAGCTCATCAAGCTACTTGAGAAAAGTATACAGGGACCCGCAAGCACTGAGACACCTGGGGCAGCCACTACATCTATGCCTCTTCAGACCGTCACTGAACAAGATTGGCCGTATGGACTACCACCCGGTTATGAACCACCTCATGGGATCTTAGCTGGCGAAAACCCCAATGCACTACCGCTCCACATAAACCTTACCTCCCAGCAGCATCATTCAAACCTTCCTGCTGGATCTCCACATTCGCACCCTAACATTCACAACCCTCATATCAACCCACCGACTTACATGCCTCCCACTAATGCAACTGGCTATCTACCACGCTCACACCCAGCCTACACGAACCTGCATCCCTACCCTTACAATACAAACACTTCCTCTGCTTTCCCTACACATACAAACCCATCTTTCCCTCCTCACATTAATCCATCAGCCACATACCCATACAATGTCCGCCCTGACTATACCCATATGAACACAACTGTCACAGAAGACCCTACATATTCTGTCCTAGTTGCCGTTCATCCAACAAACCCCCATCAACCACATCCCTACGTTCATGCTACAAGACCTGAGGGACCTTATGCTTTACCCCATCAACCCAGCCAGCCCTTAAACGAGCTATGGCCAAAGGCGACTAACCAAGAAGCCCTTCTTGGAGGGAGATGGCTGCATCTAGAAGAAAGAGTCAGGGCTATCGAGGGGAGCGGACATGGAATAGTCGAGGCTTCTGAGCTCTGCCTCATACCGGACGTCATCATACCTCCGAAGTTCAAGACTCCGGAATTTGAGAAATACCGAGGGGTTGGCTGTCCAAGAAGCCACCTAACGATGTATTGTAGAAAAATGGCCTCTCACTCGCACAACGACAAGCTGCTTATTCACTGTTTCCAAGACAGTTTGATGGGGGCAGCAGCCAGCTGGTATACCCAGCTTGAGAGGTCCTATATTCGCTCATGGAAGGACTTGGCTGATGCCTTCCTAAAGCAATACAAGTACAACATTAAGATGGCGCCCGATAGGACTCAACTGCAAAACATGGTCAAGAAAGAAAATGAGTCCTTCAAAGAATATGCTCAGCGGTGGAGGGAGCTAGCCGCTCAAGTCCAGCCACCCTTGCTAGACCGAGAAATGATTAGCACATTCATGGAGACGCTCCCTGCGCCTTACTATGATAAGATGGTAGGCTGTGTCTCTGCAAATTTCTCATATATGATACTAGTAGGAGAGCGCGTAGAGAGTGGTCTGCGCCGAGGAAGGATTATACATAATGCTGTCGGCAACGTGAGCACGAAAAAGCCGACAAATAATACATGGAAGAAAAAGGAGGCCGAGACCCATTATGTCTCCACCGATCCAAACCGACCAACCCCCGCACAACCCATGTAACAACCAACCACCACACCGCCTAACTACCAAATACCCTATCAACCACAATTCCCTACGCACCCACATATGGTATCCTCCGCCCAACCTGCTTACCAACCAACCTACAATCCATCTACCCAGTTCCATCCAAACACCACCGTCATGATTCCACCACCTCAAACATTCCCTTAACAACAACCCCCAAAACCATGGAACCAAAACACTAACCCTAACCACCTCAACAAAAAACCAACAACAACCCAAGGAAAATTGTGCAATTTGATCCAATTCCGATGAGTTACTCGGAGCTGCTGCCCCGTTTGATTCAAAACTCTTTGGTTGCACTAGTTCCTATGAAGCCGTTGGAACCCCCATACCCAAAATGGTACAATCCGGAGGCCAAGTGCGATTATCACGCCGGAACAGTGGGACACTCTACTGAAAACTGTCTGGCCCTGAAACATAGGGTCTAGAAGTTGATTAATGCTAAATGGCTGAACTTTGAAAAAGATGCTCCAAGTGTGGGGAGCAACCCACTACCAAACCATGGGGGGGGGGGCAGGGCCCTCAGTGAATTGTATTGAAATTGAGGAAGAGGTGGACATGGTCAATGAATCCTTCCCAAGGCATCCTAAACCCCTGGTTATCCGTTATACTGAGCCGTCAGTCTCGCCTACGCCTAACGGGAGGAGACCTGTTACAATAAAAGTGTCGGGACCCTTCCAGTACCACAGTAACAAGGAGGTGCCTTGGAGGTATGACGTAGAGGTACTTGGAGGATGAATCGAAAAGGATATGTTGGAGAGATCTTCACCTGACGTAACCAACATAGCTGGGATAGGAGGAGTGACCAGGAGTGGTCGTATTTACGCTCCGGCCGAAGATGCGAGGAGGCAGCCGACCACTCAAGAAAAGGAGAGTCAGGCTAGAATGGAGCCCGAAAATTCTAGTAAAGAGGTGGAGAAGGAACTAAAGAAGGTTGTCTCAGATGAAAAGGCCTGCGAGTTCCTAAAACTGATAAGGCAAAGCGAGTATACAGTAATAGAGCAGCTGAGCTGTATACCTGCCAAAATCTCATTACTAGCTTTAATGATGAACTCGGAGCCCCATCAGAAGGTATTACTAAAGATCCTGAATGAGGCCCATGTAGTCCACAACATTTCGGTGGACAAATTCGAGGGAATCGCCAACAACTTGACCGCCAACAACTTTATAACCTTCGCCGATCGCGAGATTCCAGATGAAGGGGCAGGGCACAACAGGGCATTACATATCTCAGTGAAGTGTTTGGACCATATCTTGGCCAAAGTGCTGATAGACAACGGCTCCTCGTTAAATGTAATGCCTCAGCTTACATTCTCAAAATTGCCACATGTCCCTCTCAAGCCGAGCTCCATGGTGGTTAGGGCTTTCGACGGATCGAGAAGGGAGGTAATGGGTGAAGTAGAACTGCCGGTCCAAATTGGCCCAGTTATCTTCAACATAACCTTCCAGATCATGGATATACAGCCGGCTTACAGCTGCCTTTTGGGTAGGCCCTAGATCCACGCTGCTAAGGCAGTACCATCGACCCTACATCAGAAGCTGAAATTCATTCTTGATGATAGGTTGATCATCGTCTCGGCGGAAGAGGATTACTTGGTCAGTAAACCCACCAATCCTCCTTATATTGAGGCAGCGGAAGAGGCTTTGGAGACTCAATTCCAAACCTTGGAAATTGCCAATGTCACTACCACAAAGGAAGGAGAGGTGGTTGATCATAGGCAGCCCCCCTAAGGCCTTAATGATGATGGCCCGAGTAATGCTAAAGAGCGGGTTCAAGCCAGGCGACAAACTGGGGCAAAATAATGGCGGATTATCTCGGCCATTGCTAGTGGAAAAGAATAGACAGCGATATGGGTTGGGATATCAACCCACTGAAGAGGATAAGGCAGTAAGACCCCGTTACAACAAGGTCCCTCTGTGCCACATATCACAAAGTTTCCGAAGTGCCGGCTTCGAAGACTTGAGCCTGATTGCGATCATAGACGAGAAAGAGATGATGACTCTTGAAGATCTAGTAACGCCCTGTCCCCCCGGACAAGATCTGACCAATTGGGAAATTTTCGATCTACCTTTGCCTTTTGGTTCAGTTCAAATGTAATTCTATAATTGTCATGACAAAATTTTATACATAAACATTTTGTACATATTTTTGACAAATAATAAATACAGTTGCATTGTCCAAAATAATTCTTTCTTTCCTTCCCTCAATTTACTCTCTTTGGTAAATATACTTGTCTTATTTCTTCGTCTCCTCCCAATATGCAGATTCGACCCGAAACCGCCTTGCGACGACAGTGCTAGTATTATATTAGGCGATTTCGACTGTATTGACGACCCGGCCGACGAAGAGTCAGACTTTGAATATGAGCCCACCGATGAGATGTTGAGATTGGTGGAGCGCGAATCTAAAATAATTGAACCTCATCAGGAACCCATGGATTTGATAAATTTGGGGACCGAGGAAAATAAAAGAGAAGTCAAGATAGGCACACTTATCGTTGGAGACAATCGTGAGTGGTTGATCTCACTCTTACAGAACTATAGTGATATCTTCGCTTGGTCTTATCAAGACATGCTAGGCTTAGATACTTCTATAGTGGAGCACAAGTTGCCTATGAAAGCCGGATGTGCACCAGTCAAACAGAAGTTGAGGAGGATGAAACTGGAAATGTCTCTGAAGATCCAGGAGGAAGTAAGGAAGCAGTTTGACGCCGGCTTCTTGGTTGTTGCAAACTACCCCGAGTGGGTCGCTAACATAGTACCGGTCCCCAAGAAAGATGGCAAGGTCCGGATGTGCGTAGACTACAGAGATCTTAATCGAGCCAGCCCAAAAGATGACTTTCCTTTGCCTCATATCGATGTGCTGGTCGATAACACTGCACAATTGTCATACTTTTCATTCATGGAAGGTTTCTCAGGCTACAATGAGATTAAGATGGTCGAAGAAGACAGAGAAAAGACCACCTTTATTACGGCCTGGGGAACCTTTTGTTACAAAGTCATGCCCTTTGGATTGAAAAATGCTGGGGCAACCTATCAAAGGGCCATGGTAACACTGTTCCATGACATGATTCATAGGGAGATAAAAACCTACGTGGATGACATGATTGCCAAATCCCGGACAGAAGACGACCATCTCACAGATCTAGAAAAGTTGTTTGAGAGGCTCAGAAAATTCAAGCTACGGTTGAACCCAGCTAAATGCACTTTTGGGGTCAGATCAGGGAAGTTATTGGGTTTCATTGTCAGCGAGAGGGGAATTGAGGTTGACCCTGACAAAGCTCGTGCAATTATAGATATGCCAGCTCCAAGAACTGAAAAAGAGATCCGAGGTTTCCTAGGAAGACTCAACTATATCTCCCGGTTCATTTTTCAGTTGACAGCTACATGCGAGCCGATCTTTAAGCTATTTCGCAAGAATCAACACATGAGTTGGGATGAAGATTGCCAAGAGGCTTTTGAAAAAATCAAATCATATTTACAGAACCCACCAGTCTTGGTACCACCGATCGCCGGGAGACCCTTGATCCTATATCTGACAGTAACGGACCAGTCAATGGGTTGCGTGCTCGGTCAACACGATGAATCCGGGAGAAAGGAGCAGGCAATATATTACCTGAGAAAGAAGTTCACAAACGGAGAAGCTAGATATTCTCTCTTAGAACGAACTTGCTGTGCTTTGGCATGGGCAGCACACCGCCTAAGGCAGTATATGCTAAGTCACACCACATGGCTAATATCCAGGATGGATCCAATCAAGTACATATTCGAGAAACCTGCGCTATCAGGACGAATTGCAAAATGGAAAATGGTGCTTTCGGAATATGATATCCTGTACGTGACACAGAAATCTGTCAAAGGCAGCGCACTAGCAGAATATTTAGCCCAACAGCCGCTAGAAGACTATCAGGCCATGCAGCCGGAATTTCCTGATGAGGATCTAATGGCAATCTTTGATGAAGAAGAAAAGATAGAAGAAGACAAATCGACGATGTTGTTCGATGGTGCGTCCAACATGATGGGTCACGGTATAGGAGTTATACTAATTTCTCCGGAAAGACAGTATATACCTATCATAGCTCGGCTAGCCTTCGACTGCACGAATAATATGGCGGAGTATGAAGCTTGTATCTTGGGGATTCAAGCCGCAATCGAAGCTAAAGTGAAGCGCCTAGAAGTATTTGGTGACTCGACCTTGGTCATCCACCAGGTCAGAGGAGAGTGGGAAACCAAAGACGCAAAGCTAGTGCCATACCAAGCCCGTCTCCAGGAACTGTTGGAACATTTCGAGAAGGTCACCTTCTCACAGATACCGCGGGAAGACAATCAACTAGCTGATGCCCTAGCCAAATTGTCATCTATGTTTGAAATTGGACGAGAAGAAGATATGCTTCTCATCCGCATCCAGCATCGCTCCAGACCGGCATTCTGCCAAGCGGTAGAGGTGGAACCGAACGGAAAACCGTGGTATTATGACATCCGGCAATTCCTGAAAAACAAAGAATACCCTGCCAATGCATCTGAAAATGACAAGAAGACCCTACGGAGGTTGGCTGCAGGTTTCCTCCTCAATGGAGAAATCCTGTATAAAAGGAATCAGGACATGGTTCTGCTCAGATGTATAGACGTAGCAGAAGCCGATAAGATCCTAAGGGAAGTTCATGAGGTGTCCTTTGGTGCTCACGCCAATGGGCATGCCATGGCAAGGAAAATCCTCAGGGCGGGATAGTATTGGCTGACCATGGAAGCTGACTGCTACAAACACGTTAAGACTTGCCACAAGTGCCAGGTATATGTGGATAATATCCATGTACCGTCAACGTCGTTGAACATGCTGTGCTCACCGTGGCCATTCGCCATGTGGGGGATGGATGTCATCGGCCCAATAGAGCCTAAGGCGTCCAATGGATACCGCTTCATATTAGACGCCATCGACTATTTCACCTAATGGGTCGAGGCTGCCTCATATGCTAGTGTGACTCGCAATGTGGTAGTCAGATTCGTGAAGAGAGAGCTGATCTACCGGTATGGATTATCCAGTAAGCTCATCACAGAAAATGGCTCGAACCTCAACAATAGAATGATGTCAGAATTATGCGGCCAATTCAAGATCCAACATCACAACTCATCCCCGTACCGAACGAAGATGAATGGAGCGGTCGAAGCGGCCAACAAGAACCTCAAGAAAATAATTCAGAAGATGGTTCTCTCATACAGAGAATGGCATGAAATGCTCCCTTATGCATTGCATGCATACCGGACTTCTGTCCGCTTATCTACCGGGGCAACGCCATTCTCACTGGTGTATGGGATGGAAGCTGTACTCCCAATCGAGGTCGAGATCCCCTCATTGAGAGTCCTGACGGATGCCAAATTGGAAGAGGCCGAATGGGTCCAGGCTCGGACGGATCAGTTGAACTTAATCGAAGAGAAAAGGTTGGCGGCAATATGCCATGGCCAATTGTACCAAAGACGAAAGAAGAAAGCATTTGATAAAAAGGTCCATCCTCGGGAGTTCCAAGAAGGAGATTTAGTGATCAAAAGGCTGCTGCCTATGCAGAAAGCGCTACAAGGGAAATGGTCTCCGAACTACTACGAACCTTATGTAGTTAAGAAGGATTTCTCCGGAGGCGCCTTGATCCTGATCGACATGGACGGGAAAGACTTGCCTAACCCCATCAATTCAGGTGCCGTCAATAAGTATTATGCTTAGAGCAAGAAGCTTGCTAGGTCGAAAACCCGCAAGGGCAGCCTAGGAAAAAGTTAGGGCAATATAAGAAAGAAAAAGGCCGCTAGGTCAACCATCATAAAAAAGACCAAGGCAAAAGTTAGGGCAAAATAAGAAAGAAAAAGCCCGCTAGGTCAACCATCATAAAAAAGACCTAGGCAAAAGTTAGGGCAATATAAGAAAGAAAAGCCCGCTAGGTCAACCATCATTAAAAAGACCTAGGCAAAAGTTAGGGCAATACAAGAAAGAAAAACCCGCTAGGTCAACCATCCTCAAAGCGGCCTAGGCAAAAATAGGGCAATTCAAGCAACAAGCATCCTAAACTGAAAACCTAAAAGGGCGGTTTAGACAAAAGACGGCATCTACGGAACAAATTTGATCCTTCTGATTAAGGAGTTTGAGAAAGGGTAACAGGCAGTCTCCATGTATACTGGGGCAAATCCATGGCTAAATCATGATTTGTGTCTTATACTGAGGCAAAAACGGGCAAATATCCACGGTTCTAGCAACAGGTTCAAGACCGGTCTGGGGCAAGTCGAATAAACTGGGGCAAAATTTTGCTTTTTCAGAAACTAGGTTGACAAGGCATGAAGATGTCGCCAAAGTACAATACTAGCACTAATCGTCTCAAGGGCATCACCACCGGCCAAAATCATCCAAAATCATTTCACCAGACATCTAGTCACAAAAACACCCTACAACCTTTTGACTATCTTGTTAATTCCCCATCATATGCCACTGTATTTTCTTCTGTCAAAATGTATATGAAGAATATAATTACTCAAAATTTTGAATGACAATTGTTGATTACTAACGCTGTTCTAAAATTAGAGTTACGTCGAAGCTTTCTTAATTGCAAGTTTCTTTTGATCCAAAAATCTTATCAAAATGCCGCATGCAACATATATGCCTAGTAAAGCAATAAAGAAATAAGTAGATCAGAGTCCGGCTCACTCTGAGATATACGGTCAGTGCTAGAAGAAAGCCGGGGAGTCAGAATTCGCAAACAAAACCACAAGGTTTTTCTTTCACTGGCCTATGTTGTTAAGACATGGCTTTGCATCTTTACATTCTGGCTTTCAGGCATATGTTGTCAGGCCGCATCTAGTTTATATTACTGCTTTCAGGCCTATGTTGTCAGGCCACCCTCTAGTTTAGATTTACTGCTTTCAGGCCTATGGTGTCAGGCCTCCATCTAGTTTAGATTCCTGCTTTCTGGCCTATGTTGTTAGGCCACCCTCTAGCTAGATTTACTGCTTTCAGGCCTATGTTGTCAGGCCGCATCTAGTTTAGATTTACTGCTTTCAGGCCTATGTTGTCAGGCCACCCTCTAGTTTAGATTTGCTGCTTTTAGGCCTATGGTGTCAGGCCACCATCTAGTTTAGATTCCTGCTTTCAGGCCTATGTTGTCAGGTCGCATCTAGTTTAGATTTACTCCTTTCAAGCCTATGTTGTCAGGCCGCATCTAGTTTAGATTTACTGCTTTCAGGCCTATGTTGTCAGGCCGCATCTAGTTTAGATTTACTGCTTTCAGGCCTATGTTGTCAGGCCGCATCTAGTTTAGATTCTTGCTTTCAGGCCTATGTTATCAGGACGCCATCTAGTTTAGATTTACTGCTTTCAGGCCTATGGTGTCAGGCCGCCATCTAGTTTAGATTCCTGCTTTCTGGCCTATGTTGTCAGGCCACCCTCTAGCTAGACTTACTGCTTTCAGGCCTATGTTGTCAGGCCGCATCTAGTTTAGATTCCTGCTTTCAAGCCTATGTTGTTAGGCCGCATCTAGTTTAGATTTACTGTTTTCAGGCCTATGTTGTCAGGCCGCATCTAGTTTAGATTTACTGCTTTCAGGCCTATTTTCTCAGGCCGCATCTAGTTTAGATTTACTGCTTTCAGGCCTATGTTTTTAGGCCGTATCTAGTTTAGATTTCCTGCTTTCAGGCCTATGTTGTAAGGCCGCATCTAGTTTAGATTTACTACTTTCTGGCCTATGTTGTCAGACCACCATCTAGTCTAGTTTACTACTTTCAGGCCTATGTTGTCAGGCCACTGCACCTGTATAATTTCTGTGCTCGAATGGTGCTGTCAGGCCCTTCATACTTTAGTCTCTTATAATTTCAGCATCACAACACACGAAGTCAAACCTCATATGACTCGCTTCCTTTCCACACAGGAGCTCTGTAATCTTGGGGGCATGGTAATTCTGAGGTTATCACGGCGCTTGCCTCGGACATAATCTGTTTACGTCTTTACCCATTTCTTACCATGATAATACAGAGAATATCTCTCATATTATCTGATAAGAAAATGAGTAAAAAGGGGCAAACTGTAAACACCCAATTATGTCCGAGGTCTATTTCAAGTCGACTAGTGGATAAACCTAAGCTGCAGACTCCAAGAAATTCCAAGTGAATCATAATTAAAATAATAAGACTAAGCTGTCACTTTAGTCCCTGAGATTGTTATCGAGTTTCATATTAGTCCCTGAGATAATTAAATTAACTATTTCGTCCCTGACATTTTAAACCGTGATTCACGTTAATCCCTGGTGTCAACTGCAACTGATGATTTGCTGGTGTGTAACGTTAGTTGATGTTAAATGACAACGTGGCCAGCCAGGTGGACATCCAAATGCTGTCGTTTTATGTGACACATGGATTTAAACGTTGAACAAATCCTTGGAGGGAAAACACAAATTTTGGATTGCCGGTTGCATTGTTATATCTGATTTTGGAAAGGGGGAAAGAAGGCAGTTCTTGGGAAGTGGTGGGCTGTTGCTGATATTGTAATCGACATGGAACAGGTATATGCGCCCATTTGAAGCATGAAATTTTGTGTGTTTTGTTGACATTTTCATGGGATTTGTGTAGGTTAGGGTTTTTTGGAATGTTGGAAAATTGGGGGTAATTTTTTATGCAAACATTGGGAATGAAATTTTGGACTTTGTTGAAGGATAATGTTTGTTGAATGATGGAATCAACACCACAACCAAATGGCCCTCCACAATTTCGAAGAATATACATCTGTTTTGATGGCTGCAAAAAAGGGTTTAAAGAGGGTTGCAGACCACTTATAGGGCTTGATGGAGCTTTTCTGAAAGGGTACTATGGTGGTATACTTTTGTCTGCTGTTGGGCAAGACTCAAACAACCATATATGGGTCATTGCTTATGCTGTTGTGGATGTTGAGAACAAAGAAAACTGGACCTGGTTCTTAGATCTGTTACATAAAAACTGGACCTGTTGTATGTGACATTCTTGACTCCATACTTCGTATGCACCTTCTATCATTCACCCCTGACATTGACTACGAATCAATTGAGTGGCTGAAGCTTCAATTTATAGATTACAAATCAATTGCAAAAATTAGGGTTCCAAATAGGGGTGCTCTCTAAAATCCCAAATCTCATACCATTTGATACGAAAATGGTGTGAACTTCTTAAACGACAGCGTTTGAGGTGAGTGACATGGGTTTAAATCCATGTGTGTCACAAAACGATAGCGTTTGAGGTCCACATGGCTGGCCACGTTGTCATTTAACGTCAACTAACGTTACACATCAGCAAATCATCAGTTGCAGTTGACCCAAGGGACTAATGTGAATCACAGTTTAAAAAGTCAAGGACGAAATAGTTAATTTATTATCTCAGGGACTAATATGATACTCGATAACAATCTCAGGGACTAAAATGACAGTTTACTCAAATAATAAACAGAAAAGCTAAATATAGAAAAGAAAAGGGAGATAACGAAAAGAAAAAGATTTTAAAAATCTACAACGAAAACCAAAACAAAAGTGAAAAAATATTAAAACAAAATTTAAAATCCAAAAAAAAAAAAAGATAAGATAATGAATAAGAAAATAGAATAGCTAATTAAGATAGGTAAAACTCTGAAAATCTAGAAAATAGAAATTAATACTTATTGAAAAATAAAACAAGAATCTGAAAAAATAAAATAAAAACAAAAACAGAAAATAAAAAATATAATAATAACAGAAAATAAAAAAAATCAAAAAGGAAAATTCATTTTCAAAAAAAAAACTGAGAAAACTAAACGAACTGAAAAAAAGGTAAAATCAAAAGGCAGAAGAAGACAAAATTGTAATTCAAAAATCTAAAAAGGGTCAGAAATAGAATATAGAAAGAAACTTTGGGCTCAGAAATGGGGGTTGCTATTTTGTAGCTTGGGAGGAGAAAAAGACTGTGGAACCAAGAGGACGCTCTCTGTTCTGGAGAAGAAATCCTCACGAAGGAAAGGCGAGAATTTAGGAATTTGCTAAAGGTCCTCCAAGAAGGCAAAGAAAGATCGCGGTATATCGAAAATTCTGAAGAAGGTTAGTCAAATACATTTCATCCTGGAATTGAAATCCCTGTAGTTGCTTGCTGTATGAGATTCAAAGCTTTCGTCCCTGTAGTCAAATACGAGTGTATACGTATGATAAATACTGACCCCCATGAAGTGGCTAAAGATCTCGCCAACCCCCGCCAAACAAAGGCATGAGAATATAGTGACACATGGAAGATTGCCTGAGTCACTGCCTCGACCTGGGGAGTTATTACCAGTAGTCTATATGGGTAGGGAAATACGATTTAACAAGGCCCATGCAGGTAGTAAGTGAACACATGCAAGCAGTTTTTGTGAATGTTCAAACTCGAGACATCCTATAGCAATGTAGTTCCCTGACTCTTGAACTTGAAACATAAGGATCCATTACGTTCTCCTGAAAAAAAATCGTTTCTGCGCAAGATGGTGGTGCTAAAGGAGGATAATAATGTAATCGTCCCTGGAGTGTAGGCATGCCCAACTCGGTTGAAATTGCACCTCAGTCAAAAAGTGCCCATGCATGAAGGGGGATGCTCAAGATGGTGTTAGGGCTACGATAAAAACCATGCAGCTCTATAAAGCCTTGACACGTGACCTCGAATTCAAGGTTGTGCAGGAGCTTAAATTGGAAGCAGAGCTGGGACCCTTTGATGGAGCCACTTAAAAAGACTGAGAGGATCGTGCTCATACATACATTATGAAGTAAAAGGAATAATGGGTCAATAAATTGGAGTGGCCCAAATGGTTGAAAACTCGGTCTGCAAACTCGCCTCCCACGGCTCGAATCCTGTCTCCAGCATCTTATATTTTCCTTACCAAAAAGTTGATTTGCCACATGCTGAATACCCTAAATTACCCTTGGTCAACCCTCAAATCCCTAATCAGTCCTCAAAATTACTATTCTGCCCTAGGTCAATTCCCATAATTCCCAGCACGCCCTAGTCCTTAAAATTACCATTCTGCCCTAGGTCAATCCCCATGATTCCCAGTAGGCCCCAGTCCTCAAAATTACCATTCTGCCGTAGGTCAACTCCCATAATTCCCAGTAGGCCCCCAGTCCTTAAAATTACCATTCTACCCTAGGTCAATTCCCATAATTCCCAACAGGTCCCGTACCTTTGAAATTACCTTTTTACCCTTAGGAAATTCTGTTAATCCTCATTCTGCCCCTGAAAAAAAAATTAATAAAATTCCATAAAATTAATAAAAAATAATAAAATTCCAGAAAATTAATAAAAATTAATAAAATTCCAGAAAATTAATAAAAATTAATAAAATTCCAGAAAATTAATCAAAATTAATAAAAAAATACAGAAAAATAATTAAAATTAAAAAAATTAACGAAAATCCCAAAAATTAATAAAAACCTTGAAATCCATAAAATCCTAAAAATTTCTTAATGACTCACAAAAAATCATAAGACACTTAGAATTCCTAATTAAGTTCAAAACAATCCATTAATTGTTAAATAAAATCCTAATTGCCCTAGAGGTCAAAAAATGAAATTTGAGCTTTCTTTTATTCAAGGATCTACATCAATTGCAAATTATTTCTTTTTCGAAATTTGAAAATCTGTCTGAAGTATTTTAGGATTTTCAAGTCTCACGCAATGGGCTCTAAATGGGGAACTGGCGGTTTACCTATTGTTCAACATTTAGTAGTTCGTATAGGTCCCCGTGTTGCCTTAGCCGCCTCGAGCCTTGTGCATGAGTGGACTTGAGGTCCTCTTCAGAACTTTAAAAATTTATTTTCCTAATATTTTGGGATTATGGGTCTCACGCAATGGGCTCTAAATGGGGAACTGGCGGTTCACCTGCTGTTCAACATTTAATAGTTCGTATGGGTCCCTGTGCTGCCTTAGCCGCCTTGGGCCTTGTGCATGAGTGGACCAAAGATCCCCACCAAAAATAAAAAGCTTTTAAGTAATAACATCTTCAAATACTTTTTTTCAAGCACTTTCGAAGGTCAAGCCTTCAAACCAACTAGAACTACGTAAGCCTTGAGTTTCCCGTTGCACCGGGGAATACATAGGAGCGGGATCAAGTCCTGTCAGGCTAACCACCCTCAATTTATTCTTTTTTTACATTAAGTAAGGGATCAAACCATTTTCAAATAGTCACACACTCAATTTAAGGGTGTCGTTCTTCGGAACGGGCGAGTGGGGTGCCTAACACCTTCCCCACTCGTAACTGACTCCCGAACTTTGAATCTCATCTTCAAATTAGGTTTTTCCAAACTTTTTCCCTTAAATAAAATTAGGTGACGACTCCACAATAATCCAACAAGTTCTCTTTTAAAAATTTTATAAGTTCGTCGTCTCGTCGGAATTACGGTTGCGACACCAGTGCAGCCGTAGTTGTCTTGGATCTTGTGCATATGTGGACTAAGGATTTTCTTTAAAATATTTTCAAAACAATCAAGCCATTTTCAAATGTTACTTCCCAAGTAGCTCCGAAGGTCAAGCCTTCGAACACCATCCATTGTCAAACACTCTATTCAAAATACCATTGAAGGTCAAGCCTTCAAATCAAACCAGAGCTACATAAGCCTTGAGTTTCCCATTGCACTGGGGAATACGTAGGAGCAGGATCAAGTCCTGTCAGGCTAACCTCCATCAAGTTATTTATATCCATGTTAATTAAAGGGATCAAACCATTCTCAAGTAATTACACAGTCAGTTGAAGGGTACTGTTCTTCGGAACGGGCGAGTGGGGGTGCCTAACACCTTCCCCATTCGTAACCGACTCCCGAACCTAAATCACTTCTTTGAGTCAGGGTTTTTTCCAAGTATTTTCCCTTAAATAAAAATTTGGTGGCGACTCCACATTAATCCAAATAAATTCTGTTTTCAAAATTTTAGCGAGTTCGTCATCTAATCGAAATTACGGTTGCAACAGAGGGTGACTCCACTGGGGATTTCTAGAGAGTCAAGCCCGTTCAAATTAAGTGTGCATTGTGTGTGATCTCTTCTTGTTTATTCGCACAATTTCTCTTTTTATTTGCACAATTTATTTTCTTGCTTATCTATCTATTTGTTTGTTTGTTTATCCGTTGTATAAACCTTAGGGTAGACGAAATATAAACTGCTATATATATCTGTGCAATTTCCCCAATTGCAGGTATCCCAATAAATTGTGTGCCCTCCACATTTTGCATATGCATCTATCATGAGTGGGGCCCTATACCCGGGTCTGAGTGCAGCCTAGGACTAGAGGGATCTAGTGGTGTCACTTTGGGGCCTATGTCCTGTTTGAGTATCATGAAAATCTCAGCTAGAGTGCATCCTATTTGTAATGCCCTACAGCTGGTAGCTTTTTCTGTTGTTGTGGCAACCATTGCAGATTGGGAAAAATTAGAAAAAATATTTTGAAAATATTGAAAAGATTCCAAAGAAAAATTAAAAGGACGTCTTATAAATGGGAAATTAGGAAAATAATCTTTTGAAAATACTGAAAATATAAAAAGATTCAATAGGAGAGAAAATAAAATATTGAAAACCTAAAGAATGTTTTCTAGAAAAATTCTAGCAAAACTAAAAAGTTTTTTAAAACAAAACTAAAGGTTTTTCTAGCACAATAAATATACCCAAATTCATAAAAAACACAAGATTGTCAAGTAATCAAAGACAAATAATTTAAACCACTCAACTCTTTTCAAAATGTTCAAATCCTTAGTTATTTGTGCATAACATGCATGGATTCATGCATTAAGTAAATTTTATCATGAAAAAGAAGATTCAAAAATCACTCCACACATTTTTTCATCTACATACTCATTTTGCATCAACGTCTTTATCATTCATGATTTTTCATATTCAAACTGTTTCTCAGAAAAATTAATTCTTAACTTTAACAGAAAAATTAGAGAAAGACAACTTCCTCGACAACTTCCTCGACAGAATGAGGAGTTGAAAAATGAGGTCAAGGCCCTGAAAGAGCAAGTGGCTAGGCTGATGGAGGCCATGCAACTATCTAAACAGAAAGAGGCAAGGGAATCTCTACCGGGAGAACCAACAGACCTGTCATATCCTCCTGGGTTCACTCCAAAAAACCCTTCGCCATCAACTATGCCTCCACCAATCGAAGGAGTTCATTATGGGTATCCTCATGGGCATGCACCTCCATACAACCAAACACAAGCCCAAACACAAACCCAAACACATAACCTACCTCCAAACACCATCTCACGAGCCTATCAAGCAGTCACTGGGGGAACGCACCCTATGTTCACCCAAGGACCTCACCCTATATACATACCACCTTCTCAACCTCACCATATGCCTGAGGAATACCCTACCTATCCTTCGACTGAGGATACAGAAAAATGGACGGGTCTAGAGGATGGGATCCGGGAAATTGAGGGGAGTGCTTATAAAGCCAAAGATGCATCTGATTTGTGCTTGGTTCCAGATGTAGTAATCCCTCCCAAATTCAAGGTTCCAAAATTTGAAAAATATCAAGGAACCAGCTACCCGAAGAGCCACTTGGCCATGTACTATAGGAAGATGTCTCCCTATAGGCACGAAGATAAGCTATTCATACATTTCTTTCAGGATAGCCTGACTAGGGCAGCTACAACTTGGTACCCTCAGTTAGAGCGGACACATATCCGTTCATGGAAGGACCTAGCTGATGCCTTCCTCAAACAATACCAGTATAATGTGGAGATGGCTCCTGATAGAACCCAACTCCAAAACATGACCAAGAAAGGAGATGAGATTTTCAAGCAGTACGCTCAATGATGGAGAGAGTTGGCCGCTCAAGTACAACCTCCTCCCTCTGAGAAAGAGATGGTCAGCCTGTTCATAGACACACTCTAAGATCCTTTCTATGACAAGATGATTGGCAGTGTGACTTCTAGCTTCTCTGATGTCGTCATTATTGGAGAAAGGATCAAGGCTAGCATGCGCCGAGGAAGAATCGCGCACAAGTCCGCTGATGCCTCTGTAGAAAAGAAGAAGACAGGGGAGACTTTTAATGTGGCTTCAAGTCAAGGACAGTGCATGCCTCAGATGGCACCTTTTGGACCAATTGGCTTCCAACCACCACCATACACACCTCATATACCACACCCCTACATCGCCACCACCTACCAAACACCCTACCATCCAACCTACAATTATTCGATACAAATCCGACTGCCCACACCATACACGGTCCAAACACAAACCATGAGCTCAAATCCTAGCCAAAGCCAAAAGAAGGAAAAGGATCCTGTCCAGTTTGATTCCATCCCGATGACCTACATCGAGCTGCTACCTCGGCTAATCGAGAACTCTCTAGTGGTTTCATACCCGCTGAAACCTCAAGAACCACCATACCCTAAATGGTATGATGCCAATGCCATATGTAACTACCATGCAGGGTACATTGGTCATTCAACGGAAAACTGCCAGGTCCTGAAACGCAAAGTGCAAAGCCTGATCGATGCTAAACGACTAGATTTTGGGAAGGTCGCTCCTAATCCAAGCGCCGAATCATGAGAGCTCATCTGCTGGTTAAGAAAATGGGAGCAGCACAACAAATTGCTTTGTACAAATCAAGCTATCAATGAAAATCGTCCAGGATTTGTCATATTTTTCAAAATCAATCTTTGTAAATAAATCTCAATGAATAAATACAAAATTTACATTTTTCATGTTTCTTGAACACGTGCTTTACATTGTTGGCTTTACTTCCAAAAATTACATTCCTTTTCATCACTCAGCCCACTTCTTATTCCTATATCCAAACAATAAAGTACCAATTGGTGAGGATGGCGGTGCTGTAATAAATAATCTTGAACGTCTAATTAATCAAGCTAAAAGAGAAAAGCCTAATGAGGAAAAGGAATAAACAACCAGGGATTCTAGACCACCATTTAAGGTGTATTGTCAAACAAAAACATCCCGCTGGAATCAAGTTCAAATCTAGGAAAAATCAGGGGTGCAAAATAAGGTTCGCTGAATTGGAAGCAAAATGATCCCAGTAAGGTCAATATCTGACTACATAAAATTCAAGAAAAGGGAGAAGACCCGCTGAATTAGAGTAAAAAATAATCCAGGAAAAATCAAGGTCAAAACATAAGATTCAAGAAGAAGAGGAGCCCGCTGGATTAAAAAAAAAACCCAAAAATAATCCAGGCAAAAGTGAGGTTCAAGTTGAAAAGATAAATCGACAAAGTCATGGTCAGGAAAGGTCTTGCTGGGCTCCAAAAGAAATTCGGGCAAAATTAGGGCATAATCAAGCAGAAGGCCCGCTAGCTCGAAAATCCTAAAAAACGACCTAGGCAAAAGTTAAGGCATAATCAAGCAGAAGGCCCGCTAGGTCGAAAATCCGCAAGGGCGGCCTAGGCAAAAATTAGGGTACAAAATCAAGAGCCCGCTAGGTCAAAAACTCTCAAAGACGACCTAGGAAAAAGTTAGGGCACAATCAAGCAAAAGGCCCGCTAGGTCGAAAACCCTCAAAGGGCGGCTTAGGCAAAAGTTAGGGCACGATCAAACAAAAGCCCGCTAGGTCGACAAACTCTTAAAAGAGACCTAGGAAAAAGTTAGGGCATACAATCAAGAGCCCGCTAGGTTGAAAACCCATAAGGGCGACCTAGGAAAAAGTCAGGGCGAAACGAAGGACCTGCTGGGTTGAAAGCTCAAAAGAACAACCCAGGAAAAAATTAAGGTCAAACCAGGAATCCCAGGACAACATGACATTTCTGCACCCCATATCTTCCTAAAACTGGGGCAAAATTTTTCCATTTCTCAAGCTTGGCTAATTAGACAATCAAGATTATGAAAAGCAGCATTGGCATTTTTCATCAAAAGGTGCCATTTGGGCAATCAAACCCACACCTTTCGTCTTTCCCTTACAAGTTTCGAATACACCACCTTAAAATATACAACCTCAAAATCCTCTATTTCTTTCTTTTAACCAGCTGAAATCAACCTGTACACCCAATAGTGCACATGCCAAGGAAATGTGAAAAATGTAAAAAAGAGAAAGATTGATTTTGAAAAAACATGACAAGTCGGACAAATCCTCGACCATTGCAGCACGACATGGCTGTTTCCCAAAAGTTCATCCTTCTGTCAAACATAACGCCACCAAGAGAAAGGGAGTGTGTCTTATACAATACTGCTTACCAGTGTTGGGTCTCAAAGATCCTGGAAAAGAAGGTTCCAAAGTTGATCAAGAAGCCAAGAGATTGACCAAAACACCGAACTTAAGTCAATCTAGCTCATCCTGATTTTTGATTCCTGTCACACCAACTATAAGGTTGTCGAGAAAGGATGTGTCAGAAAAATCAAAAAATCAAGAGAAACAAAAGTTTTACACTATTTCATGGTTTGCATTCATCCCATGGCATCTGTTTCATAAAATAACTATTTCAAGCATCAAAATAAGAAACCCGCATCATTTTTGCATGCAAGCTTCACAAGTACCGCATTCTTTTCATTCACTCAAATAGTACATAAGCAGCCTTTATTCAAGCATTGCACATCCCATTTTTTCAAAACTAATTAAGACCAAGGAAAATTGCTCAAATCAATCATAATTAAAACCGAGTCAGGCTCAAACTGGGGCAAACGCTTACCCACACAAAATTTAATTTGAGGTCTTCCTCAAATTCTAAATCAAGTTCAAACTAGGACACAAATTTGCCCACAAAATTTAATTTGAGGTCTTCCTCAAATTCTAAATCAAGTTCAAACTGGGGAAAAAATTTTCCCACAAAAATCTAATTTGAGGTCATCCTCAAATTCTAAATCAAGTTCAAGCTGGGGCAAACACTTGCCCATACAAAAATACGATTTGAGATCATGGATCGAGTCCAAACTGGGGAAAAATGCTTGCCCACAAAAATTCAATTTGGGGTCATCCCCAATTTCTGAATCAAGTTTAGAACGGGGCGACCGTTTGCCCAAGAAAGATTTAAATTCAAGAACAAAACTGGGGCAAGCATTTTCCTAGATAATTCAAGTTGAGACAATTAACAAGTTCAAGTTTGGGGCAGACATGTGCCTAGAAAATTCAAGTTGAGGTAATCCTCAACTCCTCGATTCAAGTCAAAATTCAAAACTGGGGCAAAATGTTTACCCAAACTTCATTTGAATCAAGGCGTCCATCAATTATCAAGAATCCTCTAAACTGAGGCAAATTGGTTGCCCAATTCTCTTCAAGAAAATAATTATCAAAGTGCTCAAGAAACCTTCAAGTTCAAGGAAATTTATTTTTAATTCAAGAAAAACAAATTTCAAAAATAGGTTGTCCGAGGCAGCTAAAAAAAAAAGTCCACATTCCACCCTCACATGCATTCCTATGGCATGTCATGTCATCTTCCCTTTACCTGTCTCAACAAGTCATTCATGCTTCACCTGTCTTAACAGGTCCTTTTTCTTTCCTATTGCTGTCCAAATAGTCACAATCAAGTTTAGTGGCCTATTTTGTCAGGCCTCACCAAGTTTTAATTTCTGCATAATGGCTTATGTTGTCAGGCCTCACCTAGTTTTAATTCCTGCATCATCAAGTTTTAATTTCTGCATAATGGCCTATGTTGTCAGGCCTCACCAAGTTTAATTTCTGCATCATGGCCTATGTTGTTAGGCCACCATCAAGTTTTATTTCTGTATCATGGCCTATGTTGTCAGGCCACCATCAAGTTTACCATTTCTTCATCATGGCCTATGTTGTCAGGCCTCATCAATTTTTAATTCCTGCATCATCAAAGTTTTAATTTCTGCATCATCAAGTTTTAATTTCTGCATAATGGCCTATGTTGTCAGGCCTCACCAAGTTTTGAATGTCTGCATCATGGCCTATGTTGTCAGGCCACCTTCAAGTTTAATTTTTGCATCGCGGCCTATAGTGTCAAGCCTCTTTCAAGTTTTTCTTTTTCAGCACGTTCAAGTTTTTCTTTTCGCACGTTCAAGTTTTCCTTTTTGCACGTTCAAGTTTTCCTTTTCTGCACGTTCAATTTTTCTTTTTCAGCATGTTCAAGTTTTCCTTTTCAGCACGTTCAAGTTTTCCTTTTCGCATGATCAAGTTTTCCTTTTTCCGCACGTTCAAGTCTTCCTTTTTCAGCACGTTCAAGTTTTCCTTTTCAACACGTTCAAGTTTTCCTTTTCGCACGATCAAGTTTTCCTTTTTCCGCACGTTCAAGTCTTTCTTTCTCAGCACGTTCAATTTTTCCTTTTTCTGCACAATCAAGTTTTCCCTTTTCAGCACGATCAAGTTTTCCCTTTTCAGCACGTTCAAGTTTTCCCTTTCAGCACGTTCAAATTTCCCTTTCAGCACGTTCAAGTTTCCCTTTCTGCACGTTCAAGTTTTCTTTCCTGCATCATCAAATTTGTCTTTCTGCATCTGGGCCTATGTTCTCAGGTCACCTTGTACATACCTTACATGCTTTCCTGCCTGAAATAGGCCCTCTTTATTCATTTCATTTAGTCTAATTAGGTTATGCCATCAAGCCTCGCATATTTAAGCCCTATCGGCACACGAAGCCGGTTAGGTCATTCAATCACTACTCCCCAGGCATCCATGGGGTCCACTTTAAGCTCAAGGTTTCTAGTGGTGCTCGGACTTTTTAAAAAGAAAACCTGCCTCGGACATAATGTGTTCATGTCTTTACTCATTTCCTACCACGATAATTCAGAAAATCATTTCTCACATTATCTGGTGGGAAAATGAGTAAAGAGGGGCAAACTGTAGACACCCAATTATGTCTGAAGCTCCTGATGTCTAAAAAATTAATCAAAAAGCCAACGCTAAATTAAATAAAAAACAGAAAAGCAAGAAATAGAAAAATTAAAAGAATACAAAAGTAATCAGAAAAATTAGTTTAGCACAAAATAAAAAGTAAAAAAAATGAAGGTTTGAAAAATAATAAAGGAGAATAATACAAAAAGAAGAAACTAAAAAAAAAGGAAAGAATTTAAATTTTGAAAATAAAAATCTAAAATTAAAACAAAATAAAGAATTTTGAACATAGATATATAAAAGTAATAAAAACGAAATTTGAAATTTTTAAATAGAAAAATGAATTTGAAATAAAGAAATAAACAAAAACTAAAAATATTAAATAGAAAAATGAATTTGAAATAGAGAAATAAACAAAAACTGAAAATATTAAAATCCAAATAAAATATATGATAAACAAAAAAAATATTTGATTTTACAATATAAAAAAGTAATAATGAAACAGAAAATAATTAAATAAGCAAAAAAAATAATAAAAAGAAAAAAGGGAAAAAGAAATAAGAAATAAGAAATAATAGATCAAATAACAAAAACAAAAAAAAAAGACAAAAAAAAGAGAAAATTTTGGAAAGTTAGTTAGAAATTAGTTAAATTAGTTAATGTTAATTGAGAAGTAGATTAGAAAAAAATATATATAGAAAAAAAAAAGAAAACAAAACAAAATAAGCAAGAAGGAAACAAAACAAAAAACGAAAGGAGGTTTCAAGGCCTCGCCAATTTTTTTTAAAAAGAAAAAGCAATAGGGTCGAGAAGGGGAGTCTCCTTTTGTATATAAAAGAGACTGAGAACAATTGAAAAAGGGTTGGTTTTTTTTTGGGGGGCTTTGGCTCTAAAGATCCTTTCTCACGGAAGCTCCAAGAACTCCAGCGGATTCAAGAAAAAAACTTCGAAGGTTTGGTTAGTTCCTTCTCTGAAGGGACTTTCGAATTCTATGGTTGCCAAAGCATTCCATTTCAGCCAGAGTGAACAACAACATCCATTGATTCTGGAATCAAGCTTCGTATACTGTAATCAAACTTCAACTTTATAGAGGTCAGCTTTATTTATTCTTCTTTCTGATGTCTTTTGAAACCAAAGGATTGCTTCATTAACTACTGAAATGCTTAGTTGATTGATGATCAGTTTGTTGCATGTTCTTGCCATTGAGTGAATTTGATCAGTTTATCATGATATACTGCTGATATCTATCAGATCATAAACTTGCATGGTGAAATTAGATTCAAGTCATCTTACATATCATTTTTGCAAGAGCTTTCACCGGTTGTAATCTTGGCTCATTGAATATATGCAAAGGTCATGTTTGTGTTCTCTAAAACTCTATAACAGTAAAGGATTTGTTCCTACCGCAACGTAGGTCTAAACTTTGATCCATCTTTGTTACTGCTTATTGGTTTACCTTGGTAACAACATTAACCGTTGTATGTTGCACCAATACCGTAGGCCTAGCAAAAAAAAAATGTTATGGAAAAAGAGAAAAATTGTTAGTCAAGAATCAGGTCAAAAGATAACTACTGAAACTTATCTAAGACTTGTGAGTGTCACTAGTGGTACTTTAATACAATCACCTACGCAACGCATGCATCCTTAAAATAGAACTACTAGTCCTAGAGGGGACAGGCCTGCAATTGATAATTCTGGGGAAAGTCGCAGGAGAAATACAGAGCAATCTATACTCTGATAACTATACCAATAGGAATTGGTACACAATCATCAATAAGAATTCAACATGTTGAAAATTGATATGTTTGATACTGATTGGTGATCGGCTGAGGAAATGTTATCACTTATCCAAGATCTCATGTAGAAAGGTTGAGTTTGGTATCCAATGAAGGCTAGCCAAATGAAGTCAATGATCTAGTGATCGTTTCAGATCAAGGAATTTGCATTATCACTCAGGAAACACTCGCAATTATGCAAAATTCATTAATAACCCAGTTGCCAATGACTCTATAATATCGACCCCATAAGTCTGATAAAGCGATAATTGCTTATGAGATAGCAAATGAGACTAATGCCTTTCCTTTAGCAGGCTAGGAATCATATCAGTATTGGTTAACAGTATTTCATCCGCAAGTCAGTTCTAAGCTTAATTAAGACCCTTATAATTACATAGGATAAGTTGACAGAAAATGCTAAACACCCCCTATCTTTTAAAGGCGTAGAGAGGAGAGTATTGAAAATAAGGACCAAAGCTGCGAGGGGGGCACACTGGGCGGGAAGTAACATTGATAAGGCTGTTGAATGGACCATCTTTGGCTGCTTCTAAATAAATGGCCAGATATGTAGTGCAACGTCCCGCCCTATTATACATGATAGTATAACAACAAATTTTGAATAGGATGGTGAAATGGATCAATAACGTCAAAATTTCGGATCCCTTAGAAAAATATTGCAGGCTAGTTCTGTAGTTAGTAAAGGACAGTATAAAAATAGTCCCAAATTGCCTAATTTACCAAAATGCCCCAAAAATTTCCACAAATTCCAATTCTGTCCCAAATTTCCTAATTTACCAAAATGCCCCCAAACTTTTCACAAATTCCAATTCTGTCCGAAATTACCTAATTTACCAAAATGCCCCCAAACTTTCCACAAATTCCAATTCTGTCCCAAATGGCCTAATTACCAAAATGCCCCCAAACTTTTCACTGATTCCAATCCTCTCCCTAAACTTTCTACTAATTACAAATGAACCCCTAGAATTCTCCAAAATTGAAAATCAACTTCTGAAATTTCCATAATTCCAAAACTAACCCCAAAAGAAATTTTTTATAATTCTAATTAATTCTTTCCTCAAATTCTCAAAACAAATCCAAATTCTTTCTTTCACATAAATTCAAATTCCCTTTTTAAAAATCAAGTCAAAATCCTTCCACTCAAGCTAAATCCGAAAAGTTCAAAACTAGCTCTTTTCAAGAGAATTCAAATCAAATTCTTTTTTAAATCAATCAAGATCAATCCTTTTTTCTTCTTCTTTTAAATCAATTTTTTTGGTTCTCGGTCTCACGCGATGAACCCTAGGGACGAACTGGTAGCTTCTCCTGCTGTTCGCTTCCTAGGAATTCATATGGGTCCCAAGTGCAGCCGTAGTTGTCTTGGACCCTGTGCCTAGGTGGGCTGAAAACCCTTCTGTAAATAATGTCAATAAAAAACTTCAGTTTAGAATTCCTAAGTCTCACGCGACGAATCCTAACCATGAACTGGTAGCTTTTTCTGCAGTTCAGGGTTTAGAAATTCGTATGGATCCCAGTGCAGCCGTAGTTGTCTTGGATCCTGTGCATATGTGGACTAAGGATTCTCTTTAAAATATTTTCAAAATAATCAAGCCATTTTCAAATGTTACTTCCCAAGTATCTCCGAAGGTCAAGCCTTCGAACACCATCCATTGTCAAACACTTTATTCAAATACCTTTTAAGGTCAAGCCTTCAAATTAAACCAGAACTACGTAAGCCTTGAGTTTCCCATTGCACCAGGGAATACGTAGGAGCAGGATCAAGTCCTATCAGGCTAACCTCCATCAAGTTATTTATATCCATGTTAATTAAAGGGATCAAACCATTCTCAAATAATTACACAGTCAGTTTAAGGGTACCGTTCTTCGGAACGGGCGAATGGGGTGCCTAACACCTTCCCCATTCGTAATCAACTCCCAAACCTAAATCACTTCTTCGAGTCAGGGCTTTTTCCAAGTATTTTCCCTTAAATAAAAATTTGGTGGCGACTCCACATTAATCCAAATAAATTCTATTTTCAAAATTTTAGCGAGTTCGTCGTCTCATCGAAATTACGGTTGCGACAGCTGGTATATTGTGCTAATGTTGAAGAGGAAGCGGATGGGAAACCTTGGTATTTCGACATCAAAAAGTATATTCAATAAAGAGAGTACCCAACGGGGGAAACTGAAGCTGTTAAGAAGACAATTCATCGTCTGTCTATAGCATTTTTCATAAGTGGAGAGGTTCTGTATAAAAGAAGTCATGATGGGACTATTTTGTGATGTATGGATGCTCGAGAGGCTCACTTGATCATGAACGATATTCACGAAGGAATATGTGGGACTCATGCTAATGGTCATATGATGGCACGCAAAATTATGAGAAGTGGTTACTATTGGTCTACTATGGAAGTTGATTACATAGATTATGTTCGTAAATGCCACAAGTGTCAAGTATATGCTGACAAAATCAACGCACCTCCATTCCCTTTGCACAACTTATTATCTCCTTGGCCATTCTCCATGTGGGGAATAGATGTTATAGGGCCAATCAATCCAAAAGCTTCAAATGGACATCGTTTAATATTGGTTGCGATAGACCACTTTACCAAATGGGTGGAAGCATGTTCATACGCCAACACCACGCAGAAGGTGTTCATCGGGTTCCTTAGGAAAGAGATCATTTGTCGATATGGTATTCCAGAGAGGATAATCACAGATAATGCTCCTAATCTTAATAGCGCAGAAGTTCGAAAACTCTGTGACCATTTCAAGATTAAGCATCATAATTCAACTCCTTATCGACCACAAATGAATGGTGCAGTTGAAGCAGCCAATAAGAACATCAAAAAGATTATCTCCAAGATGGTGGTGAATTATAAAGATTGGCATGAAATGTTGCCTTACGCTTTGTATGCATATCGTACCAATATACGATCGAGCACAAGGGTAACACCTTTCTCTTTGGTGTACGGGATGGAAGTTGTTTCTCCAATAGAGGTTGAAATTCCCTCTTTGAGAGTCTTAATAAAAGCGGAGTTGGAAGAGTCTGAATGGGTGAAGGTCAGATATGAACAACTAAACATGATCGAGGAAAAGAGATTAGCAGCTCTTTGTCATGGGCAATTGTATCAACGTAGAATGGTAAGAGCCTTTAAGGGAGGAGATTTGGTATTGAAGAAGATCCTACCAAACCAAGAAGATGCTTGTGGTAAATGGGCTCCTAATTACGAAGGTCCTTACCTTGTTAAACAAGCATTCTCTGGTGGAGCTCTAATCTTGCAAGACATGGATGGATAAGAATTGCCAAGATCGACAAACATTGATGCTGTCAAAAAGTTTTATGCTTGAAGGAAAGAAAAAGAAATAGCCCGTTAGGTTGAAAACCCAAAAGGGCAGCCTAAGCAAAAATTAGGGTAAAAAACAATTCAAAAAAAGGAAAAAGGAAAACGAGAAAAAGAAAAAAGAAAGCTTGTTAGATCAAAAACGAGAAGAGGCGATCTAAGCAAAATTTAGAGCAATGAAAATGCCTGCAAAGTTGAAAACCCAAAAAGGCGACTTAGGCAAAATCAGGGTAGTTGAAAGGTGAATGGACAATGTTGCACCAAGACTTACATTGGGGAAAATTTTTATCTCTCCTTAAAACGACAAAAATTAGATTTGAAGACGTGAGGTGCAAGATATAAGAAATGGCATCAGAAGCAACAATATGGTCTTCAGAAAAGGGTCAAGATGGAATCAATTGATTAAGGGTCAAAGGACTTATATTGGGAAATTTTTCAAAAGAGATCCTTTTTGTTTCTTTTCCTCTATCTCAACCTCTATTATTCTATAACTCTATAATCATTCTAGTTAACATCTCATGTATAGTTCAATATAACCAATAAAATCCAAAATGTTTTGTCTTTATCCTCACCATTGTTTACTTTCCTATAAAATACAATTTCATTCATTCATTGATGCTATTTGTTCAATTAATTGTCTCAAGTAAAATAATTAAAGTTAACTTCCTAGTTTGGCAATACTGATAACAACCTTCCAAGTGGTCCAATCCAAGGGTTTCATTGTGAATAATATGTCATTGCGACTCAATAAAAATCATGGAATCGAGAAAAGGAATTGAGGGCAAATGAGGCATGGAGATCATGAAACCAGCTCAGCAATATGATGAAGGATAGTGTTGTGAATAATAGTCTAATTGGTCAAACCTCCTTTTTTCCAGGCCAGTTGATTTAGTCCTCTATATAAGAAATCATCTCTAACCAATTTATAAAGGCATTCTTTTAACAAAGTTTTTATTTTATTTATTTATTTATTTTTCATTTATTCATTTTATTTATTCATTTTTTTAAAAATAATATTCAATGATTCTGTTTGGGTTTTACACATTTCTTTATTTAATTAGTTATCATAAAATACTCGATATGCATTGTCTTTAACTTTCTGCATCTACTTGACCCATATCAAGTTGGTCAGCATCATCTCTATTGTTCGCATTTGTATGACCCATGTCCAGTAGGTCTGCATTATCTTTAACTTTCTGCATCTATTTGACCCATATCAAGTTGGTCTGCATGATCTTTATTGTTTTCATTTGTATGACCTATATCCAGTAGGTCTGCATTGTCTTTAACTTTCTGCTTCTACTTGACCCATATCGAATTGGTCTACATCATCTTCATCTTTGTATTTGTATGACCCATATCCGGTTGGTTTGCATTGTCTCTTCTGCTATGAATGTTTGGCCCACGTCTAGTTGGTTTGCACTGCCTCTTTACGTTCTTGCAACCTGCATGACACATAACTATTAGGTTTGCGGTTTTCCTTATTCTTTGCATTTTTCATGACCAATATCCAGTTGGATCTATCTTGCTTTAAGTTTCTACATTTTTATTTGACCCATATGTAGTCGGTCCATTATTTATTTATTTACTTTAGCCTACACAACCCACATTCAAGTAGTTTTGTTTTGTTGTTTTTTTTTCTTTTTTTAAATTCATTATTTAATTGAGTCATGAAATAGTTTTGGTAGATATAAGAAAATTTTATTTGATTTATTCACATACATTTGACTCACCAAATTTCATTTTAAAAAAAAAGACATTTGTTTTTCTTTTTTCTTCTTTAAAATAAAAAAGGAATACAAGTTGCATACATTTAATTGCAGTTTTCTATTTTGATACGCAAAATTAGAACTCATGTCTTTACTTATTTCCTATTTCGAGGGTATAAGAAATTAATATTTCCAATATCCTCTAATAAGAAACAAGTAAAGAGGGGCAACTGTGAACACTAGATTTTGCATATCATATTCTATCATTTTTCTCTAGTTTAGAAAATATTTTTTTTATCAAACTTATTTTATTTAACTACACATAATTGTTATGGATGTTGTTGTTATTATTGTTATGTTAATTTTATGTATTTATGTATTTGCTTCTATTCTTTTATTATATGTTATTTCATTTTATTATGCTTATTTTTAATTTCTTTCATTACGTAAATATTTTTTCAATTTTCATAAAATCAAAAAGTTTATTCTATTTATTGGTCTCTCTTAATTATTTATTTTAATCACTAATTTAATTTTAAATCCACCTTTCTTATATTTTATGTTAATTTTTGTTTTTCTTAGTGTCAATCATTAATTTAATTTTAAATTTTTATTAATCTTTCTGTTGTTGTATATATTCTTGTTTCTACATTCATTAATAAAATAAATCATAGAAAATTTTGAAAAAAATAATAATAAAAATTTTCAGATAAAAAAAAATAAACTTACATTCTCATGGTAAGTTTTTTTTTATTTTGCTGGTAACTTTTCATCTAATTCGATCTACGCAATTTATGGTCACTTTTATTATTGTAAACACTCAATTATGTTTGAGGCCCCCATTTTAAAAAAAAATTATTTAATTAGCGAATAAATCATAATTAAAATAATAAATAACAAATATCTCTGGAAATAAAAATAACAGAAAATAATAATGAAGAAAAAGAAAAAATAAAAGCGAAATAAAATAGAATGAAGAAAATATAATAAATGATGAAAATAAACAAAAAAAATAAAGTGAAAAATTGAAATAAAACTAGGAAAAAGAGTAAGAAAAATAGAAAAATTGAAAACAAAAATGGAAAAAAGAGTAAGGAAAAAATAAAAAATATATATAAAAAATAAAAGAGAAAATAACGAAGTTGGAAAAATTAGAAAAAAAAAAGAATAAAATAACGAGATAAATGAATAAAATAATAAATCAAAATAAAAAAATAATAAACAAAAAAAAACAAAAATTGTAAAAAGGAAAAAGCGGAAAAAGTGTTTGAAAAACTCTATAAATAGGAGAAAGGAAATTAGGAAGGGGTTCTTTTTTCATTTTTTGGAAATTCTTGGGAGGAGGACTTGGAGTCTTAGAAGAGGGATTTTTAGAACTTTTGAAGGGGGGACCTAGGAGACTCTCTAGCCTTCAATTCAGCCATTGGCCTCCATGGAATCATCTCTTCATCACCTTCCAATGGAGGTTAGGTCCGAATTTTATCCCTCTTAAGTTTCTTGCTTCTTCTCGGATTTTCGAGTTTATTTTCGTATCTGTTTTTCGTTTTCATTTTTTATCAGCCAAATGATATCCTACTTTGGTGATTTTTATTGTGTTTTCTTTGTCTTTCTCTATAGTTTCTGGAATGATATTATTTGTCCAATTTGGATCTGAAATGAAATTTTTATCGCTTCATTACCAAAGCACGTTCATGGTGGTGCGCGAATTAACCTAGCTTGTTTGATTTGTGCATATCTTGCTCATTTCTAATTGGATTTATGTCAAACTTGTTTTGTTTGATTCCTATAATCCATATCTTGCAATTGATTGGTTTTACTTTTTAAGATCTACCAAAAATATTTTCTAAAAATTATGAGATTTGAATTCAAATTTTGGCGCCAAAAACTTGTGTGTTCTTGAGGTTGATTTTCGTCTCTGTTTTACGTTTTTGTTTTTAATCGGTCAAATGATCTCAGATTTTGTTGATTTTTGTTTTTTTTCTTCGTCTTTATCCCTAGTTTTTGGAATGATATTATTTGTCCAATTTGGATCTGAAATGAAATTTGTATCGCTTGATTACCGAAGCATGTTCATCTTGGTGTACAAATTAACCTAGCTTGTTTGATTTATGCATATCTTGCTCATTTCTGATTGGATTTATGTCAAACTTGTTTTTTTTATTCCTATAATCCATATTTTCAACTGATCAGGTTTAATTTTTAAGATCTACCATAAATATTTTCTAAAAATTCTGAGATTTGAATTCAAATTTTGGCGCCAAAAACTCTTGTGTTCTTGTGGTTCATCTTCGTTTCTGTTTTTCATTTTTGTTTTTAATTTATCAAATGATCTCTGATTTATGTGATTTTTATTGTGTTCTCTTTGTATTTCTCTCTAGTTTCTGGAATGATATTATTTGTCCGATTTGGATCTGAAATGAAATTTCTATCGCTTGATTACTGAAGCATGTTCGCAATTCTTTTCCTTAATTTCAAATCAAGCCAAGTTTATTTCAAATCAAGCCCAAAATTCAAATCAAGTTTATTTTATTTTAAATCAAGTCCAATTTTATTTCATCAAATTCAAATCAAGTTCATTTGGTTTTAAATAAAAATCATTTTGCATTCCTTAATCTCACGCAATGGGCCCCAAAAACGAACTGATAGCTTTTTCTGCTGTTCGTTGTTTAGAGGTCCGTATGGGTCCAAGTGCAGCCATAGTTGTCTTGGGTCCTGTGCATATGTGGATTGGGGATTGCCTTTCCCTTTTTCAATTAATTAAAAATCATTTTTCATTCTTCAATCTCACGCAATGGGTCCTAAAAACAAACTGGTAGCTTTTTCTGTTGTTTGTTGTTTAGAAGTCCGTATGGGTCCAAGTGCGGCCGTAGTCGTCTTGGGCCCTGTGCATATGTGGATTGGGATTGCCCTTCCTTTTCCATTAAATAAAAATTATTTTGCTTTCCTCAATCTCAACCAATGGGCCCTAAAAACGAACAGGTAGCTTTTTCTGCTGTTCGTTGTTTAGAAGTCTGTATAGGTCCAAGTGCGGCCGTAGTCGTCTTGGGTCCTGTGCATATGCGGATTGGGATAGCCCTTCCTTTTTACATTAAATAGAAATCATTTTTATTTCCTCTATCTCACGCAACAGGCCCTAAAAACGAACTGGTAGCTTTTCTTGTTGTTCGTTGTTTCGAAGTCTGTATGGGTCCAAGTGCGGCCGTAGTCGTCTTGAGCCCTGTGCATATGTGGATTGGGATTGCACCCTCAAAATATTTCCAAAAAAAAAAACAACAACAACAATATATTCGCTTTTCAATTTAAACTCCATTTGAAGGTCAAACCTTTAAACCACCAGAACTACGTAAGCCTTGAATTTCCCATTGCACCGGGGAATACGTAGGAGCAGGATCAAGTTCTGTCAGGCTAACCTCCATCAAGTATTTATTTTCATGCTAATTAAAGGGATCAAACAAGTTTCAAACAATCATACACTCAGTTTAAGGGTACCGTTCTTTGGAACGGGCGAGTGGGGTGCCTAACACCTTCCCCATTCTTAACCGACTCCTGAACTTCGAATCTCATTCTCGAGTCAGGGTTTTTTCCAAATCTTTTTCCCTTAAATAAAAATTTGGTGGCGGCTCCACTTAATCAAATAAATTCCATTTTCAAAATTTTAGTGAGTCCGTCGTCTCGTCGGAATGACGGTTGTGACAGATGGCGACTCCACTGGGGACCTTAAAGAGTCAAGCCCGTTTCAATTGTGTGTGTCTTGTTTTGATCCCTTTTCTGTTTATTTGCCCGATTCATTTATCTGTTTATCTATTTTTTTTACCTGTTTGTCTATTCATTGTACAACCTTAGGGTAGACGAACAATAAATTTCTATATATTTGTACAAGTTCCCCAATTTCAGGTATCCCAAATTTGTGTTCCCTCATACATTGCTTGTGCATTTATCATGAGTGGGGCTCTATACCCGGGTCTGAGCAAAGCCTAGGACTTGAGGGATCTAGTGGTGTCACTTTGGGGCTTACGTCCTATTTGACTATCACGAAAATCCCAGCTAGAGTGCATCCTATTTGTAATCCCCTACAACTGGTAGCTTTTTCTGTCGTTGTGGCAAGCATTACAAACTGGAACTTGGCTCTAGTGACCTCTACATCCCAGAATTACTAACCACCTTTGAGAGGTTCATATGAAAGGCCATAGACCCTTAGACAAGTCACCCACAATAGGATGCAAAGAGGGCACACACCCCTTCATGATACAAGACTCACGTAATCCTCACAGGCATTTGAGTTAGATCATCCGAAGTGGCAAAAGGGAGTTGAAATCTAGGATTGGAGAAATACAGAAAATAAAAAAAAAATCAAGAAAAAAGAAAGAAAAATCAAAGCAAATAGAAAAATCAAGAATGTATAAACCAAAATCTGAAAAATCAAGAAAAATAAACTTCTAGGAAAAATTAGAAAAATATATTTTTGAAAATACTGAAAAAATAAAATAATATATATATATATATATATATATATATATATACAAAATGAAAGAAAATGAAATTTTGAAAACCTAAAAAAAGTTTTTATAAAATTTGTTGGTAGAAATAAAAACCTTTTCAAACAAAACCAAAAGTTCTCTAGCAAAATAAAAAATACCAAAATTCATAAAAACATAAAATTGTTAAGAAAAATCAAATGAAGCAACTTTATATTATTTTAGTCAAACATCAAAAGTCTCTAAAATTATTTGTGCATAGCATGCATTCATGCATTAAATAAATTTATCATTGAAAAAAAAGATTTCAAAAAATCACTCCACACATTTTTCATCTTTATACTCATTTTACATCAACATTTATCATTCATGATTTTTGCATCCAAATTGTTTCCCAAAAAAATTAATTTTAATTTTAACAGAAAAATTGGAGAAAGACAGCTTCCTCGACATCCTTATAGGACCCGAGCACAATTAATAATCATGGATGAGCTGGAAAGGCAAAATGAGGAGTTAAGAAATGAGGTCAAGACTCTAAAGGATCAAGTGGCTAGACTGATGGAGGCCATCCAATTGTCGAAACAGAAGGACGTTCCAAGAGAACCAGCTGACCCATTATCTCCTCCTGGTTTCAATCCTCAAAACCCTTCATCGTTAACCATGCCTCCACAAACCGAAGCAGTTTAGTATGGGTATCCTCATGGGCATGCACTCACACCAACCCAAACACTTAACCAAACACAGTCCCAAACACAAACCCAAACACACAACCTACCTCCAAACACCACTCCACAAGCTTATCAAATAGTTGTTGGGGGAGTGCACCCTGTGTTCATCCAAGGGCCTCACCCTATATACATACCATCTTCTCAACCTCACCACATGGCAGGGGAAAACCCTAGCCATCCTTTTAAGGAGGATACTAAAAAGTGGAAGGTTCTAGAGGAAAGGATCAAGGCAATCGAGGGAAATGTTTATGAAGCCAGAGACGCAGCCGATCTGTGCTTGGTTCCAGATGTGGTCATCCCTTCCAAATTCAAGGTTCCTGAATTCGAGAAATATCAAGGGACTAGCTGCCCAAGAAACCACCTAGCCATGTACTGCAGGAAGATGTCTCCTTGTATGCACAACGATAAACTGCTTGTCCATTTCTTTCAAGACAGCTTAACTGGGGAAGCTGCCAATTGGTATACTCAGCTAGAGCGGATGCACATCCATTCATGGAGGGACCTAGCTAAGGCCTTTCTGAAACAATACCAGTACAAGTGGAGATGGCTCCGGACCGAACTCAACTCCAGAATATGGCCAAGAAGGAAGACGAGACCTTCAAGCAGTATGCTCAAAGATGGTGAGAGTTAGCTGCTCAAGTACAACCTTTTTTATCTGAGAAAAAGCTGGTCAGCCTGTTCATAGACACACTCCAAGATCCTTTCTATGACAAGATGATTGGTAGTGTGACCGTTAGCTTCTCCGATGTCATCATCATTGGAGAAAGGATCGAGGGTGGCATGTGTCGTGGAAGGATCGCACGCAAGTCCGCAGGGACAGTTGATGCCTCTGTTGAAAAGGGGAAGACAAGGGAGACTTATAATGTGGCTTCAGGTCAAGGACAGTACATGCCTCAGATGGCATCTTATGGACCAACTGGCTTCCACCCATCACCATACACACCGTATATACCATATCCTTACATTACTTCTACCTACCAAACACCTTACCATCCAGCTTACAACCATCGAATGCAAATCCGACCGCCCACACCAGACATGGTCCACACACAAGCCATAAGCACAAATCCTAGCCAAAGCCAAAAGAAGGAAAAAGATCCTGTTCAGTTTGATCCCATTCCAATGACCTACACGGAGCTTCTACCTCAGCTAATCCAAAATTCCTTGGTGGTCCCCTATCCATTGAAACCTCAAGAACCACCATACCTTAGATGGTATGATACAAATGTCATATGTGACTACCATGCGGGGTACATTGGTCATTCTACAGAAAACTGTCAGGTCCTGAGACGTAAGGTGCAAAGCCTGATTGACGCGAAATAACTGGATTTTGGGAGGATTTTTCCTAATATGGGAAATAATCCAGTGCCAAATCATGAGAGCTCAGCTACTGGCTAAGAAATGGGAGCAAATCAAGGAAAATCCTCCATGATTTGTCATATTTTTCAAAATCAATCTTTTGTAAATAAATCTCAATGAATAATGAAAAAATTACATTTTTCATGTTTCTTGGGCATGTGCTTCACATTATTGGCTTTTCTGCTAAAATTTACCCTTCTTTTTATCCATTCAGCCCACTTCTTATTCCTATACCCAAACAATAAAATACCTGTCGGTGACGATGCCAGTGCTGTAATAAATAATTTTGAACGTCTGATTAATCAAGCTCAAAGAGAAAAACCAAATGAGGAAGCAAAATAAGCAACCAGGGATTCTAGATCGTCATATGCCAAATAAAAATATCTCACTGGACCAAAGTTCAAATCTAGGAAAAATTTAGGGATGAAAAATAAGATCCGCTGAATTGAAGATCAAAATAATCCAAGCAAGATCAATATCTGACCATGCAAAATTCAAGAAATCCCGCTGGATTAAAATCAAAATGGTCCAGGCAAAATCAGGGTCAAAATTCGAAATTCAAGAAGAAGAAAAACCCGCTGGATTAAAAGCCAAAAATAATCCAGGCAAAACTAGGGTTAAAGTTCAAAAGATTAAATCGACGAAGGCATGATTAGAAAAGGTCTTGCTAGATTCCAAAAACAATTCAGGCAAAATCAGGATCAAAACAAGGCCCGTTAGGCCGAAAACCCTCAAAGGGCAGCCTAGGTAAAAGTTAGGGCACAATCAAACAGAAGCCCACTAGGTCGAAAACCCTTAAAGGGCGGCCTAGGCAAAAGTTAGGGCACACGCAAACAAAAGCCTGCTAGGTCGACAACTCTCAAAGGCAACCTAGGCAGAAGTTAGGGAATACAATCAAGAGCCCGCTAGGTCGAAAACCCTCAAAAGGCGGCCTAGGAAAAAGTTAGGGCGCAGTCAAACAGAAGGCCCGCTAGGTCGAAAACCCTCAAAGGGCAGCCTAGGCAAAAGTTAGGGCGTAGTCAAACAGATGCCCGCTAGGTCGACAAGCCTAAAAAATGACCTAGGAAAAAGTTAGGGCACAATCAAACAGAAGGCCCGCTAGGTCGAAAACCCTCAAAGGGCGGCCTAGGTAAAAGTTAGGGCGCGGTCAAACCGGAGCCCGCTAGGTCGACAAGCCTAGAAAATGACCTAGGCAAAAGTTAGGGCACAATCAAACAGAAGGCCCGCTAGGTCGAAAACCCTCAAAGGGCGGCCTAGGAAAAAGTTAGGGCGCATTCAAACAGAAGCCCGCTAGGTCGACAAGCCTAAAAAATGACCTAGGCAAAAGTTGGGCACAATCAAGAGCCCACTAGGTTGAAAACCCGTAAGGGCAACCTAGGCAAAAGTTAGGGCAAAGCGAAAGACCTGCTGGGTTAAAAACCCAAAGGAATAACCCAGGAAAAAGTTAAGGTCAGTCCAGGAATCTCAGGACAACATGACATTCTGCACCTCGTCCTGAAACTGGGGCAAAATTTTGCCATTTCGCGAGTTTGGTTAATTTGACAATCAAGATTATGAAAAGCAGTACTGGCATTTTTCATCAAAAGGTGTCATTTGGGCAATCGAACCCACATCTTTTGTCATCCTTCCCTTTCAAGTACACTACCTCAAACATCTTTTGTAAACCTTCTCTATTTCTTTTCGTTGACCATCCAGAATCACTTTGCACACCCCAATAGTGCACATACAAAAAGAAATGTGAAAAAAATGTAAAAAATTAAAAAAAGATTAATTTTGAAAAGTCATGACAAGTCGGACGAATCCTCGATCATCGCAGCACAACATGACTGTTTCCTAAAAGGTCATATTCCCACCAACTACAATGCCACCAAAAACAAAGTAGTGTGTCTTATCCAATCATGCTGACCACTGTTGGGTCTCAAAGATCCTGGAAAAGAAGGTTCCAACATTGACCAAGAAGACAAGCGATAGAGTCAATCTAGCTCGTCTTGATTCTTGATTCCTTTCACACCAACTATGAGGTTGTCGAGAAAAGACATGTCAAAAATAAAAATAAAAAATCAAGAAAAACAAAAGGTTTTACATCATCTCATGGTTTGCATTCATCCCACAGCATCCATTCCATCAAATAATTATTTCAAGCATCAAAAGGAAATCAATAAGATTAAAACATCGCATCCTCTCTATTCAAACACCACAAGCATCGTATCTTTTTCATTCATTCAAACATCGCAATAAGTGTCTTGTCATTCAAGCATCTCATAATTCATTTTTCAAAGCTAATTAAGACTTGGGTAAAACTGTTCGAGTCAATCATAATTAAAAAGGACTCAAGTTCAAATTGGGGCAAACTCTTGCCCATACAAAAATTCAATCTGAGGTCACCCTCAACTTCTAGATCAAGTCCAAACTGGGGCAAACGCTTTCCCCCAAAAATTTAATTTGAGGTCATCCTCAAATTCTAAAACAAGTTCAAATTGGGGCAAACCCTTACCCACAAAATCTGATTTGAGGTCATCCTCAAATGCCAAATCAAGTTCAAACTGGGGCAGATGCTTGCCCACAAAAATTCAATTTGAGGTCATCCTCAAATGCTGAATCAAGATCAAACTGGGGCAAACGCTTTCCCACACAAAAATCCAATTTGAGGTCACCCTGAAATTCTGAGTCAAGCTCAAACTGGGGTAAATGCTTGCCCACACAAAAATTCAATTTGGGGTCATCCTCAAATTCTGAGTCAAGCACAAACTGGGGCAAACGCACACCTGCAAACATTCATTTTAGGTCATCCTCGAAGTCTTCATCGAGATTCAAAATAGGACAGACGCTTGCCCAAAATCCCCTCAAGTTAAGGCATTCCTCGATTGCCAAAAATCTTCCAAACTGGGGAAAAATGTCTGCCCGAAATTCCTTCAAATCGAGGCATTCCTCGATTATCAAGAATTTTCTAAACTGGGACGAAATGTCAGCCCAAGTTTCTTCAACAGAAAATAATACTCAAGAAACCTTCTAGTTCAAGGTAGAATAAGCTATCTATTGTAATTCAAGAAAAACAAATTTTCAAAATAAGTTGTCCGAGGCAGCTGATGGAAAAATCCATGCATTCACGTAACACCTTTTCCATATTCCGCCCTCACATACACTCCTAGGGCACATCATGTCATTTTCATTCCCTACCTATCATAACGGGCCATTCCTTTTTTGCCTGTCCTCACAGGCCTTCTTGTCAAGTTTAGTATAGGTCACTTTTCATTCCCTTTTACCTGCCTCAACAGGTCATTTTCCTTTACTTCACCTATCTAGCAGGCTTGCATCTTTCCTGTCAACAACAGGACCTTATCTGCATTTCACCTGTCTTAACAGGTCATTTCATTTGCATTCTTCCCGACAATAGCGGGATCTCATTTGCATTCTCCTGCTAACAACAGGACCTCAAGCATGTTTAAATTCTGTCCACCTATCTTAACAGGTTTGCATTTATCCTGGCAACAACAAGATTTCATTTGCATTCTTCCTGGCAACAACGGGACCTCATTTGCATTCTCCTGTCAACAACAGGACCTTAAGCATGTTTAAATTATGTCCACCTGTCTTAACAGGTTTTCATTTATCCTGGCAACAGCAGGATTTCATTTGCATCTTCCCGGCAACAGCAGGACTCCCTTTGCATTCCTTCCTGTCAGAAACTGGATTCCCCTCAAGTTTACTTTTTTGCACCTTAGCCTATACTGTCAGGCCTCATCAAGTTTACTTTTCTGCATCTTGGCCTATGATGTCAGGCCTCCCTCAAGTTTATTTTTCTGTACCTTGGCCTATGTTGTCAGGCCTCATCAAGTTTATTTTTCTGCACTTCGGCCTATGATGTCAGGCCACCCTCAAGTTTAAATTTCTGCACTCGGGCCTATGTTGTCAAGCCTTTGCATGTTTAAATTCCCGTATTCCGGCCTATGTTGTCAGGCCTTCCATTTTAAATTTCTGCATTCCGGCCTATGATGTCAGGCCTTGCATGTTTAAATTCTAGCACTCCGGCCTATGTTGTAAGGCCTAGCATTTTAAAAAACTGCATTCCGGCCTATGATGTCAGGCCTTGCATGTTTAAACTTCAGCACTCCGACCTACGATGTTAGGCCTTGCATGTTTAAATTCCCGCATTCTGGCCTATGTTGTCAGGCCTTCCATTTTAAATTTCCGCATTTCGGTCTATGATGTCAAGCCTTGCATGTTTAAATTCCAGCACTCCGGCCTATGTTGTTGTCGCAACCGTAATTCCGACGAGACGACGAACTCGCTAAAATTTTGAACAAGTTGATTTTGATGATGTGGAGTCGCCACCAAATTTTTATTTAAGGGAAAAAGATTTGGAAAAACCCTGGATGAGATTTAGGTTCGGGAGTCGGTTACGAGTGGGGAAGGTATTAGGCACCCCACTCGCCTGTTCCGAAGAACAGTACCCTTAAATTGAGTGTGTGATTATTTGAAAATAGTTTGATCCCTTTTATTAGAGTGAAAATAAATACTTGATGGAGGTTAGCCTGACAGGACTTGATCCTGCTCCTACGTATTCCCCGGTGCAATGGGAAACTCAAGGCTTACGTAGTTCTAGTTATGTTTTGAAAGCTTGACTTTCGAAAGTGTTTGAAAGAGTGTTTGAAACGTGCTCGAAGGCTTGACCTTCAGAGCTATTTGGAAAGTACAAATAGCTTGACTATTTTTGAAAACTATTTTCAAGACGGCGATCCTCATCCACATATGCACAGGGCCCAAGACAACTACGGCTGCACTTGGACCCATACGAATCTCTAAACAACGAACAGCAGAAAAAGCTACTAGTTCGTGCTTAGAGCTCGTCGTGTGAGATTAAGAATCGCAAAACAAGATTTTTATTTTTGAACAGCGATGAATGGAAAAGACAAGACTCAAGTAAGTATTAGAAATTCAGGAGGGAATTTACCAATTAAGGAATTTTGCGACGATATTTGATAATCTTGAATTTTATTTAGGGATTATAGAATTTTTATGAATTATTATGAAATTTTGGAATTTTTGTGAATTATTTAGGAATTTTTATGAATTATTTTGGAATTTTGGAATTTTTGAATTTTTTATTAATTTTCTGGATTTTTATTTAATTTCTGGAAATCTTTAAATTTTTTATTAATTTTCTGGATTTTAGTTAATTTCTGTATTTTTTGAATTTTTTATTAATTTCTATAAATTTTTTATTAATTTTCTGGATTTTTATTTAATTTCTGGAAATTTTGAAATTTTCATTAATTTTCTGGATTTTATTTAATTTCTGGAAATTTTTATTAATTTTCTTGATTTTCTGAAATTTTTATTAATTTTCTGGGTTTTTATTAATTTCTGAAAATCTTGAATTTTTTATTAATTTCTTGAAATTTTGAATTCTTTATTAATTTTTGGTATTTTTGGGACAGAGTAGGGATTAAATGGATTCCTAGGGGTAGTAGGGTAATTTAACATATCAGGGACAGCATAGGCATTTTCTGGAAAAGTCAGGGGCATTATGGTAATTCTGGATTTGGGGCAGGATTGGAATTATTGGATTTGTGGAAAAAGATTTATTTGAATTTGAAGAAAAAGGGTGATTTTATTTGGATTTTGGGAAAAGAATTAATTTTGAATTTTGAGGAAGAAGGTTGGTTTTGTTTTAAATTAGGAAATGGATTGAAAATCTGAAGAAATTGGACTTGAATAAGCCGCTGGACCATGAATTAGGAAATTGAATTGATCTTCCTTTAAAAAAAAAAAAAAAAAAAAAAAAAAAGAAAAGGTTCAATCTGGGGATCAAACCCCTACCTTAAAGGTGTGTGAGCAGCGTCTCTACTGCTCAGCCACGCTTAGTATTGATCACAATCTTGCCTTACTTATGGCTATATCAAGACCCGAAGGTTTAAACACCATTTACAGAAAAAAAGTACCCAAGGGGTTTCGAACCCATGTCATGCGAGTCATGATAAATGTCTTTGGCCACTGGGCTGCGCTCCTGTTTTAGTCTTAAGCTTACCAATGTTTATATTGAAACAGGCAAAAAAGGGAAATTTCACCAGCGAGAATTACGTGAACCCAGTCACGTGCTTCTTCATGCATAGTTATGAAAGACTCCATACATATCATTTTGGGGTGCCAGGCACTTTAGGGAATAATTCTCCATGAAATCCAGCTCTGTAGGGGCAACGTGAGCCTGGACTCGTAGCCTATGACGGCGTTCATAGCCCCAACCCAGGTCTCTCGTATCAAAGGCCTTAATTTATTTGTGTGTTCATGACTTGTCCATGTTTTACTCGTGAGAACACATGCCCCTACAGACTCATGCTTGATTCTCTTCATATGAGGCGTCGCTGCACCCAGTAACGGGCCAAGAACCTTGATAACTCAATACTAACATGTATTAGAATAGGGGACTTTTAAATGTACCTCGTGGATCAAGATCGTGCTTTTAAAAATAAGTCCAGAACAGCTTCACCGTGAACTCATGTAGGGACGTAGTAAGCTCGGCTAAACTGAGCACTACCAAGATCCGATCTTAGATCTCAAGCTTGGCCATGATTGTGGCATTTAATTGACGATTATCCACTAATTCTTAGAACACTTGATTTTACTAAAATCTTACGCACATAACCACTTCCTAAGGCAATATTAACATCTGAATTTATTGAATGAAAGTCTTGAACGATTTCATGCCCATGATAAGATTGAATTCCAGCCAAACTTCCTACTACTCAAACAGGTTTCATGACACAAATATTTTGAAGGTATGCATGTATTGATTAACAGTGCAGTATTTATTTTCAGAACATATGCAATGTATTCTAAACAAATCATTTTTCGTGAATTAGAACACACCTGGAAGTGGCCGCTGTGGGTTTCCTTTGCTCATCAAGGGCCAGTGAGAGATTCCTCTGTTATGATTGAGAGAATTGCGGGGCCATCAAAGCTTTGAGCACCATGAGACGTCGAGGAAAGTCTTTTTCCCCGTGAACCTTGCCAACAACCAAGAACCCGGCCATGGAATGATCTTTATCTCCTCCCTTCTAAAGCTTGAGCTGCACTATTCTTGACACCCTTGAGGGAGCTTCGGACTGGGGTTCTCCCTCCAAGCCAGGGATCCTCCCCCAACCTATATGGGTAGTGGCCAAATCTTCCTTTTTCTAATGGTGGTGACTGAGGACCAGGGATTTTTGCCAGAAGTTGAGTCTTTCTCTGATCCTTACTGTTGATTCTTTTGGATTAAAGTGATGAAGTCTGAGAATTTTCAGAGGGGAGAACTTGGAGTCATCCAAGAGAACCAGAGCACGTTCAAAACTCCATCTCCGAGAGAGACACTTTCCCCATTTTTGTGGAATAGAGAGAGTCAGCCGTAGCCGAGAGAACATCCAAGAAGCTCCAAATAACCACCCCCCCCCCCCAAAAAATGGAAGAAAACCCCTCCTCTTATCTTGTTCAGTTTTTTCTTTATTTAAAATCTGTTTTTTTTCTAATTTTTAATTTGTTTTCTGTTTTTAATTTGTTTTCTGTTTTTTAATTTGTTTTCTGTTTTTTAATTTGTTTTTATTTTCAGATTCTTTTATTTTTTACTTTATTTTCTTTTTCAGATTTTAGATTTTTCTTAAATTTTAATTAATCTTTTAATTTTTCTTTCATTTTATGATTTTGATTTTTTTTTTACTTTTCCTTTATTTTTTCTGATTTTAATTTTATTGTTTTTAATTTTCTTATCCAGTTTTTTATTTTTTATTATTATATTTTTTGTTTCTTTTTTTGTTTTTATCTTCTTTATTTATTATTTTTTATTTCTAGATTTTTAAAGAATTTTATTTCTGTTTTTATTATTAATTTTTGCTTTTGTTTTATCTCTTATTTTTTATTTATTTATTGGTTTCTTGATTAATTTTAATGGTTGGGGGCCTCGGACATAAATGGGTGTTTACAGTTTGCCCCTCTTTACTCATTTTCAATCAGATAATATGAGAATTAATTCTATAAATTATCGGGATAGGAAATGAGTAAAGACGTGAACACTTTATGTCTGAGGTGGGCTTTTTCGAAAAAAAAAAAAATTGAGAAGCACTAGAAGCCTTGAGCTTAAAGTGAACCCCATAGATGCCTAGAGGGTGGCGGTTAAATGACTTTACCGACTTCGTGTGCCGATAGGGTATAAATATACAAAGCTAGATGGCATAACCTAAATAAGCTGAAATGAATGAAGGCTTGTTAGGAAATGCGTGGAATGCAATGGGATTGCTTGTTAGGACAAGCAAAATGAAATGAAAATAGCTTGTTAAAATGGGCAAAGTAGAAGAGAATGGCCTTTTAAGACAAGCTCAGTGGAGTGGAAAGGGCCTGTTTGAGGCAAGGAAACGTGCAAGAACTAAAAAGTAAGGTATGTACAAGGTGGCCTCACACTATAGGCCGGAGTGCAGAAAAGAAAACTTGAATGTGCAGAAAAGGAAACTTGATGATGGCCTGACACTATAGGACGTGATGCAGAAAACTAAACCATGAGGCCTGACAACATAGGCCATGATGCAGAAATGTAAACTTGATGGCGGCCTGACACTATAGGCCATGATGCAGAAATTTAAACTTGATGGTGGCCTGACAACATAGGCCATAATGCAGAAGTTTAAACTTGATGGGAATTCCGTTGTTGACGGAAAATGCAAATGAGGTCCCGCTGTTGCCGGGAAGATGCAAATGAAATCCTGCTGTTGCCAGGATAAATGCAAACCTGCTTGACAGGTGGACAGAAAATAAACGTGCTTGAAGTCCTGTTGTTGACAGGAGAATGCAAATGGGGTCCCGCTGTTGCCGGGAAGATGCAAATGATGAAATCCTGGTGTTGCCAGGATAAATGCAAACATGCTCGACAGGTAGACAGAGAAATAAACATGCTTGAAGTCCTGTTGTTGACAGGAGAATGCAGATGAGGTCCCGCTGTTGCCGGGAAGAATGCAAATGAAATCCTGCTGTTGCCAGGATAAATGCAAACCTGCTTGACAGGTGGACAAAAAAAATAAACGTGCTTGAAGTCCTGTTGTTGACAGGAGAATGCAAAATGAGATCCCGCTGTTTCCGGGAAGATGCAAATGAAATCCTGCTGTTGCCACGATAAATGCAAACCTGATTGACAGGTGGACAGAAAAATAAACGTGCTTGAAGTCCTGTTGTTGACAGGAGAATGCAGATGAGGTCCCGCTGTTGCCGGGAAAAATGCAAATGAAATCCTGCTGTTGCCAGGATAAATGCAAACCTGCTTGACAGGTGGACAGAAAAATAAACGTGCTTGAAGTCCTGTTGTTGACAGGAGAATGCAGATGAGGTCCCGCTGTTGCCGGGAAAAATGCAAATGAAATCCTGCTGTTGCCAGGATAAATGCAAACCTGCTTGACAGGTGGACAGAAAAATAAACGTGCTTGAAGTCCTGTTGTTGACAGGAGAATGCAGATGAGGTCCCGCTGTTGCCGGGAAAAATGCAAATGAAATCCTGCTGTTGCCAGGATAAATGCAAACCTGCTTGACAGGTGGACAGAAAAATAAACGTGCTTGAAGTCCTGTTGTTGACAGGAGAATGCAGATGAGGTCCCGCTGTTGCCGGGAAAATGCAAATGAAATCCTGCTGTTGCCAGGATAAATGCAAACCTGCTTGACAGGTGGACAGAAAAATAAACGTGCTTGAAGTCCTGTTGTTGACAGGAGAATGCAAATGAGATCCCGCTGTTGTCGGGAAGATGCAAATGAAATCCTGCTTGACAGGATATGTGCAAAAAAAAAAAAAATTGATGAGGCTTGACAACATAGGCCATGATGCAGAAAATTAAAGGTTGATGGCGGCCTGACAACATAGGCCTGAAAGCAGTAAATCTAAACTAGAAGGTGGCCTGACAACATAGGCCTAAAAGTAGTAAATCTAAACTAGGGTGGCCTGACAACATAGGCCTGAAAGCTGTAAATCTAAACTATGGCGGCCTGACAACATAGGCCTAAAAGCAGTAAATCTAAACTATGGCGGCCTGACAACATAGGCCTAAAAGCAGTAAATCTAAGCTACATGGCGGCCTGACAACATAGGCCTGAAAGCGGTAAATCTAAACTATATGGCGGCCTGACAAGATAGGCCTGAAAGCAGTAAATCTAAGCTACAGCAGCCTGACAACATAGGCCTAAAAGCAATAAATCTAAACTACAGCGGCCTGACAACATAGGCCTAAAAGCAGTAATTCTAAACTACGGCGGCCTGACAACATAGGCCTAAAAGCGGTAAATCTAAACTATATGGCGGCCTGACAACATAGGCCTGAAAGCAGTAAATCTAAGCTACAGCGGCCTGACAACATAGGACTAAAAGCAATAAATCTAAACTACGGCGGCCTGACAACACAGGCCTAAAAGCAGTAAATCTAAGCTACAGCGGCCTGACAACATAGGCCTAAAAGCAATAAATCTAAACTACGGCGACCTGACAACATAGGCCTAAAAGCAGTAAATCTAAGCTACATGGCGGCCTGACAACATAGGCCTGAAAGCGGTAAATCTAAACTACGGAGGCCTGACAACATAGGCCTAAAAGCGGTAAATCTAAGCTACAGCGGCCTGACAACATAGGCCTAAAAGCAATAAATCTAAACTACGGCGGCCTGACAACATAGGCCTAAAAGCAATAAATCTAAACTACATGGCGGCCTGACAACATAGGCTTGAAAGCGGTAAATCTAAACTACGGCGGCCTAACAACACAGGCCTAAAAGCAGTAAATCTAAGCTACAGCGGCCTGACAACATAGGCCTAAAAGCAATAAATCTAAACTACGGTGGCCTGACAACATAGGCCTAAAAGCAGTAAATCTAAGCTACATGGCGGCCTGACAACATAGGCTAGTGAGCAGGAATGAATGAAACACTTTACCTTGCGCTTGATAGTTATTTCCTTGAAGAGACTTGGGCAACCATTTTGCCCTAGTTTGGAAATTTCTTGATAACTGAGAGGCGTCTTGATTTGAAAGAATTTTGGGCCAACGTTTTGCCCCAGTTTGAAGGGTTTCAATAAGCTTGACTTGAATTTTTCTAGGCAACCTTGCCCTATTGAACTCAATTGGAGTTGAGGAATTGAGGATTGCCTCAACTTGGATTTTCTCGGGCAGATGCTTGCCCCAGTTTGAACTTGAATCAGAATTCAGGGATAACCTAAAAATTTTTTGGGGGAAAATGTTTGCCCCTGTTTGGACTTGATTTTGATCTCAAGTTGTATTTTGTGTGGGCAAGCATTTGCCCTAGTTTGAGTTGATTCAGAACTTGAGGATGACCTCAAATTGACACCCCTTTTTTTGTGTGGGCAGGCGTTTGCCCCAGTTTGGAAGTCTTTTAATTATGATCGATTTAGGCAATTTTACCCAGGTCTTAATTAGTTTTTGAAAAATGAGTTATGAAATGCTTGAATGAAAAGATGCTTATTGCGATGTTTGAATGAATGAAAGGGAATATGGTATTTGTGATGCTTGAATAAGTGCAGAATGATGCAGGGTTCTTATTTTAATGCTTGAAATAAATATTTGATGAAACAGATGCTATTGAATGCAAACCATGAAATGGTGTAAAACTTTTTTGTTTCTCTTGATTTTTAATTTTTTTCTGACACATTCTTCCTTGACAACCCTCTAGTTGGTGTGACAAGAATCAAAAATCAAGACGAGCTAGATTGACTTAAGTTCGGTGTTTTGGTCAATCTTTTGGCTTCCGATCAGCTTTGGAACTTTCCTTTCCAAGATCTTCGAGATCCAACGGTGGTCAATATTATTGAGTAAGGCACATTCCTTTTGTGGCATCATGGTTGGTAGGAAGATGAATCTTTGGGAAACAATCCTATCGTGTTGCGACAGTCAAGGATTCATCCAACTTGTCATAACTTTTCAAAATTAATCCTTTTTTATTTTTACATTTTTCACATCTCCTTTGGCATGTGCGCTATTGAGGTGTGCAAAGTGATTCTGGATGGTTAATGAAAAAATGTAGAGAAGATTTGCAAAGGATGTTTGAGGTAGTGTACTTGAAAGGGAAAGATGACAAAAGATGTGGGTTCGATTGCCCAAATGGCACCTTTTGGTGAAAAATGCCAGTGCTGCTTTTCATAATCTTGAATGTCGAATCAATCGAACTCGAGAAAATGACAAAATTTTGCCCCAGTTTTAGGAATATATGAGGTGCAGGATATCATGTTGTCCTGGAATTCCTGGTTTGACCTTAATTTTTGCCTGGGTTGTTCTTTTGAGTTTTCAACCCAGCAGGTCTTTTGTATTACCCTAAATTTTTCCTAGGTTGCCCTTACGGGTTTTCAACCTAGCGGGCTCTTGATTTTGGTACCCTAACTTTTGCCTAGGTCTCTTTGAGGGTTTGACCTAGCGGGCCCTTGTTTAATTGTGCCCTAACTTTTGCCTAGGCCCCCTTTGAGGGTTTGACCTAGCGGGCCTTCTGCTTGATTGTGCCCTAACTTTTGCCTAGGTCGTTCTTGATTGTTGACCTAGCGGGCTTCTATTTGATTATGCCCTAACCTTTGCCTAGGTCGTTCTTGATCGTTGACCTAGCGGGCTTTTGTTTGATCGTGCCCTAACTTTTGCCTAGGTCGTTCTTGATTGTTGACCTAGCGGGCTTTTGCTTGATCTTAATTTTGCCTGAATTATTGTTGGAAACCGGCAAGACCTTTTTCTAATCATGACTTTGTCAATCATTATTTTGAACTTTAACCCTCTTTTGCTTGGATTCTTTTAGCTTTTAATCCAGCGGGTTTCTCTTCTTCTTGAATTTCATGTTTTGACCTTAATTTTGCCTGGATTATTATTTTTTTCTTTAATCTAGCAGGTCCTTTTCTTTTCTTTGAATTTTGAATTTTGACATCAACCTTGCCTGGGTCATCTAGGCTTCCAATTCAGTGGATCTTTTCTTCCATCCCTACATTTTGCCTGACTTTAGACTTGATTCCAGCGGGATGTTTTATTTGACAGGACATTTTGAATAGGGATCTAGAATCCCTGGTTGTTATTCTGCTTCCTCATTTGGCTTTTTTCTTTGAGTTTGATTAACTAGACGTTTAAGATTGTTTATTACAGCACTAGCATTATCAACAATTGATATTTATTTTTTGGATATAGGAAGATGAAGTGGGCTTGAATGATGAAAAGGAAGGGTAAAATTTTTTAGAAGTAAAGCCAAAGATGTAAAGCACGTGCTCAAGAAACATGAAAAAATGTAAATTTTTATTATTCATTGAAATTTATTTACAAAAGATTGATTTTGAAAAGTATGAGAATTTCTGGATGAATATCCTCGATTTGTACAAGGCGCCCCGTCATGCTATTCCCGTCTCTTTCAGCTGGCTGACGGGCTCTCGTGATTTGGCAACGGATTGTTTTCTGTATTAGGAGCAAGCCTCCCAAAATCCAGCCATTTTGCATCAATCAGCCTTTGTACCTTTCGCTTCAACGCTAGGCAATCCTCAGTAGAATGACCAATAAATCATGCATGGTAATCACATCTGGCATTTGGATTGTACCAATTAGGATATGGTGGCTCTTGAGGCTTCAAAGGATAAGGCGCGACCACAGAGTTTTGAATCAACCGAGGTAGCAGCTCGGTATAGGAGATTGGGATAGGGTCAAATTGGACAGACTTCTTCTCCTTTTTCTGACCTTGGTTGGTATTTTGGCTTATGGCTTGTGTTTGGGCCGTATATGGTGTTGGTGGTCGGACTTGTGTCGGATAGTTGTAAGTAGGATGGTATGGTGTTTGGTATGCAGCGGCGATGTAAGGATATGGTATGTAGGGTGTGTATGGTGTATATGGTGGTGGTCGAAAGCCAGTTGGACCATACTGTGCCATTTGAGGAATGTATTGGCCTTGATTAGAAGCCACATTGTAAGCTTCACCTGTCCTCCTTTTTTCTGTAGAGGCGTCAACTGTCCTTGTGGCGTTATGCATGATTTTTCCTCGACGCATGCCACCCTCGATCCTTTCTCCAATGATGATGACATCAGAGAAGCTAGAAGTCACACTGCCAATCATCTTGTCATAGAAAGGATCTTGGAGTGTGTCTACGAACGTGCTGACCAGCTCTTTTTCAGATAGTGGAGGTTGCACTTGAGCAGCTAGCTCCCTCCATCTTTGAGCATACTGCTTGAAGGTCTCATCCCCCTTCTTGGCCATATTCTGGAGTTGGGTTCGATCGGGAGCCATCTCGGCATTGTACTTATATTGTTTGAGGAAAGCCTCAGCCAGATCCCTCCATGAACGGATGTGTGTCCGCTCTAGCTGAGTGTACCAGGTTGCAGCTGCCCCTGTTAAGCTGTCTTGAAAAAAATGGATAAGAAGGTTCTCATCGTAGGTACATGCAGACATCTTCCTACAGTACATAGTCAGATGTTTCTTTGGACAGCTGGTTCCTTGGTATTTCTCGAATTCAGGAACCTTGAATTTGGGAGGGATGACCACGTTTGGTACCAAGCATAGATCAGATGCATCTTTGGCTTCATAAGCGTTTCCCTCAATTGCCCGGATCCTGTCCTCTAGACCCTTCCATTTTTCTGTATCTTCACTTGAAGGATGGTTTGGGTTTTCCTCTGACATGTGGTGATGGTGAGAAGACGGTATGTATACAGGGCGAGGCCCTTGGGTGAACATAGGGTGCGTTCCCCCAACGGCTGCTTGGTAGGCTTGTGAGGTGGTGTTTGGAATGGCATAGGGGATGCTTGTGGTGTTAGAGGGTAGGTTGTGTGTTTGGGTTTGTATTTGGGCTTGTATCTGGGTTTGTGTTTGGTTGTATGAGGGTGCATACCCATGAGGAAACCCATTGTGAACCCCTTCTGTTTGCGAAGGTATATTTAAGGGTGGAGTGAAGCCAGGAGGGTGTGTTGGGTCGGTTGGTTCTCTTGGCAAGGGTTCCGTCGCCTCTTTCTGTTTAGACTGCTGGATGGCCTCTATTAACTTGGCCATCTGTTCCTTCAATGATTTGACCTCATTTCTTAGCTCCTCATTTTGTCTCTCCAGCTCATCCATGATTCTTGATTGTGCTCGAGTTCTATAAGGATGTCGAGGAAGCTGTGTTTCTCCAATTTTCTGTTAAAGTTAAAAATTAATTTTTTTTGAGAAATAATTTGAATGCAGAAATCATGAATGATAAAGATGTTGATGCACAATGAGTGTGAATGTGTAGAATGATTTTAGAAATCTATTTTTTTTTTTAGATCTATGAATGAATGAATGAATCAATGCTATATGCAAATAATTTTAAGAGATTTGAAGTTTGACTATTTGAAAATAAATGAGAGTTGTTTTATTTATTGATTTTTAGCAAATTTGTTTTTAGGAGTTTTTTATTTTTGGTATTTTGCTAAAAAACCTTTGATGGTGTTTGAAAAGGGTTTGTTAAAATTTTCCAAAAAGCATTCTTTAGGTTTTCGAAATTTCATTTTCTCTCTTTTGAATCTTTTCATTTTTTCAGTATTTTCAAAAGATTGTTTTCCTAATTTTTCCTAGGAATTTCTAGTTTTCCTTGATTTTCCTTATTTTTCATTTGTTTTGATTTTTCTTTTCTTTTGTTTGACTTTTCTTTCTTGATTTATGTATTTCCCCAATCTTCAGCTTCCATTTTGGATGATAATTGTCTGTGCGTATATGAACCATGTTATGAAGGGGTGTGTGCCCTCTTTGTTTCTTATGTGGGTTACCTGCCCTAGGGATCTATGGCCTTTTATATGAACCTCTCAAAGGTGGTTTGTAATCCTGGGGTGTTGAGGTCACTAGAGCCAAGTTCCAGTTTGCAATGCTTGCCACAACAGCAGAAAAAGCTACCAGTTGTGGGGCATTACAAATAGGACGCACTCTAGCTGGGATTTTCGTGATAGTCAAACAGGACGTAAGCCCCAAAGTGACACCACTAGATCCCTCTAGTCCTAGGTTGCACTCAGACCCGGGTATAGGGCCCCACTCATGATAAATGCATATGCAATGTATGAGGGCACATAAATTTGGGATACCTACAATTGGGGAAATGTACAGATATATATTGCAATTTATTATTTGTCTACCCTAAGGTTATACAACGAATAGACAAACAGGTAGCAAATAAATAAACAGATAAATAAATCGTGCCAAAATACAAGAAAGTAATCGTGCGGATAAACAAGAAAGGGATCAATATTAAAACACTCAAATTGTTGGGCTTGACTCTCTAAGTTTCCCCAGTGGAGTCGCCATCTGTCGCAACCGTAATTCCGACGAGACGACGAACTTGCTAAAATTTTGAACAAGTTGATTTTGATGATGTGGAGTCGCCACCAAATTTTTATTTAAGGGAAAAAGATTTGGAAAAACCCTGGATGAGATTTAGGTTCGGGAGTCGGTTACGAGTGGGGAAGGTATTAGGCACCCCACTCGCCTGTTCCGAAGAACAGTACCCTTAAATTGAGTGTGTGATTATTTGAAAATAGTTTGATCCCTTTTATTAGAGTGAAAATAAATACTTGATGGAGGTTAGCCTGACAGGACTTGATCCTGCTCCTACGTATTCCCCGGTGCAATGGGAAACTCAAGGCTTACGTAGTTCTAGTTATGTTTTGAAAGCTTGACTTTCGAAAGTGTTTGAAAGAGTGTTTGAAACGTGCTCGAAGGCTTGACCTTCAGAGCTATTTGGAAAGTAAAAATAGCTTGACTATTTTTGAAAACTATTTTCAAGACGGCGATCCTCATCCACATATGCACAGGGCCCAAGACAACTACGACTGCACTTGGACCCATACGAATCTCTAAACAACGAACAGCAGAAAAAGCTACCAGTTCGTGCTTAGAGCTCGTCGTGTGAGATTAAGAATCGCAAAACAAGATTTTTATTTTTGAACAGCGATGAATGGAAAAGACAAGACTCAAGTAAGTATTAGAAATTCAGGAGGGAATTTACCAATTAAGGAATTTTGCGACGATATTTGATAATCTTGAATTTTATTTAGGGATTATAGAATTTTTATGAATTATTATGAAATTTTGGAATTTTTGTGAATTATTTAGGAATTTTTATGAATTATTTTGGAATTTTGGAATTTTTTATTAATTTTCTGGATTTTTATTTAATTTCTGGAAATCTTTAAATTTTTTATTAATTTTCTGGATTTTAGTTAATTTCTGTATTTTTTGAATTTTTTATTAATTTCTATAAATTTTTTATTAATTTTCTGGATTTTTATTTAATTTCTGGAAATTTTGAAATTTTCATTAATTTTCTGGATTTTATTTAATTTCTGGAAATTTTTATTAATTTTCTTGATTTTCTGAAATTTTTATTAATTTTCTGGGTTTTTATTAATTTCTGAAAATCTTGAATTTTTTATTAATTTCTTGAAATTTTGAATTCTTTATTAATTTTTGGTATTTTTGGGACAGAGTAGGGATTAAATGGATTCCTAGGGGTAGTAGGGTAATTTAACATATCAGGGACAACATAGGCATTTTCTGGAAAAGTCAGGGGCATTATGGTAATTCTGGATTTGGGGCAGGATTGGAATTATTGGATTTGTGGAAAAAGATTTATTTGAATTTGAAGAAAAAGGGTGATTTTATTTGGATTTTGGGAAAAGAATTAATTTTGAATTTTGAGGAAGAAGGTTGGTTTTGTTTTAAATTAGGAAATGGATTGAAAATCTGAAGAAATTGGACTTGAATAAGCCGCTGGACCATGAATTAGGAAATTGAATTGATCTTCCTTTAAAAAAAAAAAAAAAAAAAAAAAAAAAAAAAAAAAAGAAAAGGTTCAATCTGGGGATCAAACCCCTACCTTAAAGGTGTGTGAGCAGCGTCTCTACCGCTCAGCCACGCTTAGTATTGATCACAATCTTGCCTTACTTATGGCTATATCAAGACCCGAAGGTTTAAACACCATTTACAGAAAAAAAGTACCCAAGGGGTTTCGAACCCATGTCATGCGAGTCATGATAAATGTCTTTGGCCACTGGGCTGCGCTCCTGTTTTAGTCTTAAGCTTACCAATGTTTATATTGAAACAGGCAAAAAAGGGAAATTTCACCAGCGAGAATTACGTGAACCCAGTCACGTGCTTCTTCATGCATAGTTATGAAAGACTCCATACATATCATTTTGGGGTGCCAGGCACTTTAGGGAATAATTCTCCATGAAATCCAGCTCTGTAGGGGCAACGTGAGCCTGGACTCGTAGCCTATGACGGCGTTCATAGCCCCAACCCAGGTCTCTCGTATCAAAGGCCTTAATTTATTTGTGTGTTCATGACTTGTCCATGTTTTACTCGTGAGAACACATGCCCCTACAGACTCATGCTTGATTCTCTTCATATGAGGCGTCGCTGCACCCAGTAACGGGCCAAGAACCTTGATAACTCAATACTAACATGTATTAGAATAGGGGACTTTTAAATGTACCTCGTGGATCAAGATCGTGCTTTTAAAAATAAGTCCAGAACAGCTTCACCGTGAACTCATGTAGGGACGTAGTAAGCTCGGCTAAACTGAGCACTACCAAGATCCGACCTTAGATCTCAAGCTTGGCCATGATTGTGGCATTTAATTGACGATTATCCACTAATTCTTAGAACACTTGATTTTACTAAAATCTTACGCACATAACCACTTCCTAAGGCAATATTAACATCTGAATTTATTGAATGAAAGTCTTGAACGATTTCATGCCCATGATAAGATTGAATTCCAGCCAAACTTCCTACTACTCAAACAGGTTTCATGACACAAATATTTTGAAGGTATGCATGTATTGATTAACAGTGCAGTATTTATTTTCAGAACATATGCAATGTATTCTAAACAAATCATTTTTCGTGAATTAGAACACACCTGGAAGTGGCCGCTGTGGGTTTCCTTTGCTCATCAAGGGCCAGTGAGAGATTCCTCTGTTATGATTGAGAGAATTGCGGGGCCATCAAAGCTTTGAGCACCATGAGACGTCGAGGAAAGTCTTTTTCCCCGTGAACCTTGCCAACAACCAAGAACCCGGCCATGGAATGATCTTTATCTCCTCCCTTCTAAAGCTTGAGCTGCACTATTCTTGACACCCTTGAGGGAACTTCGGACTGGGGTTCTCCCTCCAAGCCAGGGATCCTCCCCCAACCTATATGGGTAGTGGCCAAATCTTCCTTTTTCTAATGGTGGTGACTGAGGACCAGGGATTTTTGCCAGAAGTTGAGTCTTTCTCTGATCCTTACTGTTGATTCTTTTGGATTAAAGTGATGAAGTCTGAGAATTTTCAGAGGGGAGAACTTGGAGTCATCCAAGAGAACCAGAGCACGTTCAAAACTCCATCTCCGAGAGAGACACTTTCCCCATTTTTGTGGAATAGAGAGAGTCAGTCGTAGCCGAGAGAACATCCAAGAAGCTCCAAATAACCACCCCCCCCCCCAAAAATGGAAGAAAACCCCTCCTCTTATCTTGTTCAGTTTTTTCTTTATTTAAAATCTGTTTTTTTTCTGTTTTTTAATTTTTTTTCTGTTTTTAATTTGTTTTCTGTTTTTTAATTTGTTTTTATTTTCATATTCTTTTATGTTTTACTTTATTTTCTTTTTCAGATTTTAGATTTTTCTTAAATTTTAATTAATCTTTTAATTTTTCTTTCATTTTCTGATTTTGATTTTTTTTTTACTTTTCCTTTATTTTTTCTGATTTTAATTTTATTGTTTTTAATTTTCTTATCCAGTTTTTTATTTTTTATTATTATATTTTTTGTTTCTTTTTCTGTTTTTATCTTCTTTATTTATTATTTTTGATTTCTAGATTTTTAAAGAATTTTATTTCTGTTTTTATTATTAATTTTTGCTTTTGTTTTATCTCTTATTTTTTATTTATTTATTGGTTTCTTGATTAATTTTAATGGTTGGGGGCCTCGGACATAAATGGATGTTTACAGTTGTCAGGCCTTGCATGTTCAAATTCCAGCACTCCGGCCTATGGTGTCAGGCCTTACATTTTAACTTTCAGCACTTCGGCCTATGATGTCAGGCCTTGCATGTTTAAATTCAAACACTCCGCCCTATGTTGTCAGGCCTTGCATTTTAAATTTCTGCATTCCGGCCTATGTTGTCAGACCTTGCATGTTTAAATTCCAGCACTCCGTCCTATGTTGTCAGGCCTTGCATGTTTAAATTCCAGCACTCCGGCCTATGTTGTCGGGCCTTGCATTATAACTTTCAGCACTCCGGCCTATGATGTCAGGCCTTGCATGTTTAAATTCCAGCACTCCGGCCTATGTTGTCAGGCCTTGCGTTTTAAATTTCTGCATTTCGACCTATGATGTCAGGCCTTGCATGTTTAAATTCCTGCATTCCGGCCTTTGTTGTCAAGCCTTGCATTTTAAATTTTCGCATTCCGGCCTATGATGTCAGGCCTTGCATGTTTAAATTCCAACACTCCGGCCTATGTTGTCAGGCCTTGCATTTTAATTTTTAGCACTCCGACCTATGATGTCAGGCCTTGCATGTTTAAATTCTAGCACTTCGGCCTATGTTGTCAGGCCTTGCATTTTAAATTTCTACATTCCGGCCTATGATGTCAGGCCTTGCATGTTTAAATTCCAGCACTCCTGCCTATGTTGTCAAGCCTTGCATTTTAAATTCCAGAACTCCGACCTATGTTGTCAGGCCTTTCATTTTAACTTTCTGCACTCCGGCCTATGATGTCTGGCCCTTCATGTTTAAATTCCAGCATTCCAGCCTATGTTGTCAGGCCTTTCATTTTAACTTTCAGCACTCCGGTCTATGATGTCAGGCCTTGCATGTTTAAATTCCAGCATTTCGGCCTATGTTGTCTGGCCTTGCATGTTTAAATTCCCACATTCCGGCCTATGTTGTCAGGCCTTGCCTTTTAATTTTTGCATTCCCGGCCTATGATGTCAGGCGTTGCATGTTTGATTTTCCACACTCAGGCCTATGCTGTTAGGCCTTTCATTTCTGAACCCCTACCTGTCTTAACAGGTCTTTCTTCTTTTTCACGTTGCCTGTCGTAACAGGCCATTCTTTTCTGTCTTAACAAGCCATCTTCACTTCACTTTGCCTGTCCTAACACGTCCTCCAATTCCTTTCCACATCTGTCTTGACAAACCATTATTCATTTAACATCACCTATCATGCCATCCCATTAGCCTAATTAGGCTATGCAGTCTGCATTCCGGTCTACCCGGTCAGGCCTTGCTTATTTAAACCAACATCTTCCAGGCATACGTTTTCAAGCTGAAGGCTTTTCACGATGGCCTCGGACATAATGTGTTCACGTCTTTACTCATTTCCTACCATGATAATTCAAAGAATTATTTCTCACATTATCTGGTAGGAAAATGAGTAAAGAGGGGCAAACTCTAAACACTCAATTATGTCCGAGAACCCCATTTAAAAAAAATTATTTATTTAGTGAATAAATCATAATTAAAATAATAAATAACAAAAATCTCTGGAAATAAAAATAACAGAAAATAATAATGCAGAAAAAGAAAAAATAAAAGCGAAATAAAATAAAATGAAGAAAATATAATAAATGATGAAAATAAACAAAAAAAAATAAAGTGAAAAATTGAAATAAAACTAGGAAAAAGAGTAAGAAAAACATAAAAATTGAAAACAAATATGGAAAAAAGGGGAAGGAAAACTGAAAAAATATATATAAAAAAAGAGAGAAAATAACGAAGTTGGAAAAATTAGAAAAAAAAAGAATAAAATAACGAGATAAATGAATAAAATAATAAATCAAAATAAAAAAATAATAAAAAAAAAAGAAAACAAAAATTGAAAAAAGGAAAAATCGGGAAAAGTGTTTGAAAAACTCTATAAATAGGAGAAAGGAAATTGGGAAGGGGTTCTTTTTTCATTTTTTGGAAATTCTTGGCAGGAGGACTTAGAGTCTTAGAAGAGGGATTTTCAGAACTTTTAAAGGGAGGACCTAGGAGACTCTCTAGCCTTCAATTCAGCCATTGGCCTCCATGGAATCATCTTTTCATCACCTTCCGATGGAGGTTAGGTCCGAATTTTATCCCTCTTAAGTTTCTTGCTTCTTCTAGGATTTCCGAGTTCATTTTCGTATCTGTTTTTCATTTTCATTTTTTATCAGCCAAATGATATCCTATTTTCGTGATTTTTATTTTGTTTTCTTTTTCTTTCTCTCTAGTTTCTGGAATGATATTATTTGTCCAATTTGGATCTGAAATGAAATTTTTATCGCTTGATTACCGAAGCATGTTCATCGTGGTGCGCGAATTAACCTAGTTTGTTTGATTTGTGCATATCTTGCTCATTTCTGATTGGATTTATGTCCAACTGGTTTTGTTTGATTCCTATAATCCATATATTTCAATTTATTGGTTTTAATTTTTCAGATCTACCAAAAATATTTTCTAAAAATTCTGAGAATTGAATTCAAAATTTGGCGCCAAAAACTTGTGTGTTCTTGAGGTTGATTTTCGTCTCTGTTTTTCATTTTTGTTTTTAATCGGTCAAATGATCTCAGATTTTGGTTATTTTTGTTTTTTTTTCTTCGTATTTATTCCTAGTTTTTGGAATGATATTATTTGTCCAATTTGGATCTGAAATGAAATTTGTATCGCTTGATTACCGAAGCATGTTCATCTTGGTGTGCAAATTAACCTAGCTTGTTTGATTTGTGCATATCTTGCTCATTTCTGACTGGATTTATGTCAAACTTGTTTTGTTTTATTCCTATAATCCATATTTTTCAAATTATCAGGTTTAATTTTTCATATCTACCAAAAATATTTTCTAAAAGTTCTGAGATTTGAATTCAAATTTTGGCGCCAAAAACTCTTGTGTTCTTGTGGTTTATCTTCATTTATGTTTTTCATTTTTCTTTTAAATTTATCAAATGATCTCTGATTTATTTGATTTTTGTTGTATTCTCTTTGTATTTCTCTCTAGTTTCTGGAATGATATTATTTTTCCAATTTGGATCTGAAATGAAATTTCTATCGCTTGATTACTGAAGCATGTTCGCAATTCTTTTCCTTAATTTCAAATCAAGCCTAGTTTATTTCAAATCAAGCCCAATTCAAGCCCAAAATTCAAATCAAGTTTATTTTATTTTAAATCAAGTCCAATTTTATTTCATCAAATTCAAATCAAGTTCATTTGGTTTTAAATAAAAATCATTTTGCATTCCTTAATCTCACGCAATGGGCCCCAAAAACGAACTGGTAGCTTTTTCTGTTGTTCGTTGTTTAGAGGTCTGTATGGGTCCAAGTGCAGCCATAGTTGTCTTGGGCCCTGTGCATATGTGGATTGGGGATTTCCTTTCCCTTTTTTCAATTAAATAAAAATCATTTTTCATTCCTCAATCTCACGCAATGGGCCCTAAAAACGAACTGGTAGTTTTTTCTGCTGTTTGTTGTTTAGAAGTCCGTATGGGTCCAAGTGCGGTCGTAGTCGTCTTGGGCCCTGTGCATACGTGGATTGGGATTTCCCTTCCTTTTCCATTAAATAAAAATTATTTTTCTTTCCTCAATCTCACGCAATGGGCCCTAAAAACGAACTGGTAGCTTTTTCTGCTGTTCGTTTTTTAGAAGTCTATATGGGTCCAAGTGTGGTCGTAGTCGTCTTGGGCCCTGTGCATATGTGGATTGGGATTGCCCTTCCTTTTTACATTAAATATAAATCATTTTTGTTTTCTCTATCTCACGCAACAGACTCTAAAAACGAACTGGTAGCTTTTCCTGTTGTTCATTGTTTTGAAGTCCGTGTGGGTCCAAGTGCGGCCGTAGTCGTCTTGAGCCCTGTGCATATATGGATTGGGATTGCACCCTCAAAATATTTCAAAAACAAAAACAACAACAAAAATACATTCGCTTTTCAATTTAAACTCCGTTCGAAGGTCAAACCTTCAAACCACCATAACTACGTAAGCCTTGAATTTCCCATTGCACCGGGGAATACGTAGGAGCAGGATCAAGTCTGTCAGGCTAACCTTCATCAAGTATTTATTTTCACCCTAATTAAAGGGTTCAAACAAGTTTCAAATAATCACACACTCAGTTTAAGGGTACCGTTCTTCGGAACGAGCGAGTGGGGTGCCTAACACCTTCCCCATTCGTAACCGACTCCCGAACTTCGAATCTCATTCTCGAGTCAAGGTTTTTTCCAAATCTTTTTCCCTTAAATAAAAATTTGGTGGCGGCTCCACTTAATCAAATAAATTCCATTTTCAAAATTTTAGCGAGTCCGTCGTCTCGTCGGAATTACGGTTGCGACAATTATCATTATTACTAATATTATCATTTATCATTTTTATCTAATCAAATATTAATTTTATTTTTCTTTTTCTTACTCAAATTATTTATTTATTTTTAGTATTAAATGAAAAATAAAAGGTTAAATTTTGAGAAATCAGATAAAATAATAAATATAAATGTTTAAATATTAAACTTATTCCTTCATTATATTTAATCTTTAAATATTTATTTTTAATAAGATTTTATTTTATTTTATATACTCTTATTTTTCATCTTATATATATATATATATATGTATGTTATTTATATTTTATCTTTTATAAAAAAAAATTAATTACAATTTGTTACTATATATATATTCATTTTTTTATATAACATGTAAATCAGAGTTCATTTTATTTTGTTTCTTACTTGTCAATATGTATCTATCAAAAGATTTTCTTTTTTATATGAATGCCAGATTTCTTGAACGTATCTACATCAACAGTTTCGTATTTACAATATATATTTTGATATATCAAACTCTTTTTTTTTTTTTTCACATTATATATGTCAGATTTATTATTATTATTATCTTATCCTCACTTAATATATATATATATATTTATATTAAAGATAATTTCTTGTTTATATTATATAGAATCTTTTTATATATAATATTTAAATCAAATATTTTGTTATAATATATATATTGGATTTTTTTTTCATAATATATATGTATGTATCACATTTTCTGTTTCTAATATATATAAATAAAGAGTTGCTTCTTGCTATAATAGATATACTTTTTTTAACTATATACTATATAGGACAGAATATCTACATATACCAGTATTGATAAATAAGATTTTTTTATTTTAGTTATTTATTTTGTCCTAATATATACTAGACCGTTTTCTTTCTCTTACAGTGTATGTTTATGTTTTACATTTTTTCGTTCATATATATAAATTTGTTTCTCTTCTTTCATCTTACTTAGAATATTATACAAGCATTTGGGTTCTAGTAAAAGATTCTATTCTCTGGTTGTAATATATGCCTTTATTAAAATCTAATCTTACAACATATTTTAGTTTTTTTTTTATTATTATTATTTTTCTTGTTTCTAATACAAGTCAAAACATGTTTTTATTTATAAAAGATATTTTTATTTTTAATTTAGATTACCTACAATTAGATAAATTAGAATAAAAATTTGTAAAAGGGATAATATTATGTTTCTCACCAATCAAGATCATTAAGTATAAATTTTTTTAATTATTTATTTATTTATTCCATATGTTATTATTCATCTTTAACTTTTGTCTCTTTATTACCGTCACCATTATTATTATTATTATTATTATTATTATTATTATTATTATTATTATTATTATATGCTTAATTATTCATCTCTATTATAGGATGTCGTATAAATAATATTTAATTTTCTTTATATCTCTATCATTAGTCAATTTAACTCTTTTAATATGAATCAAATTTTTATTAATTATTTTACTTTATTACTGTCATTATTTTTACTTTATCTTTAAATATTTAGATGTAGTATATACTCTTACACTTTTATTTTGTTTTATTATTATTATTATCATTATTATTGTCATATTTTCTATTTTTCTATTATGGTGAGTTATATTGTTATTATTGTCATTGTTCCATTTATCTCTTTGTTGTTGTCCATATTATCGAATTCGTTGGTTCTTCCGTTACTATGTCATTCATAATGTTCTCTTTTACGTGTTTTATAAATTCAAACACTTCCATTAAAAAAAATACCAAATACATACTTCAATTAGGTTAAGACTTTTTTCCTTGCGCAAATAATCTAACTCCGCATAAAAAAAAAGAGGGATAACTTAGATGAGAGATCTTGTTAGTCCCATGTCTTAATTAGGGACATTTGAGTTGTGACAACTTGATGATCTTTAATTTAATTTCATGTACAAATATTTTAATTGAATTTCACGTTAAAAAGGTAATTTAAATGAGACATTTTATTAACCCTGTTTTGTCTAATTTGGAACACCTGAGTTAGGACAGCTTGGTGCTCTTAAATTCACTTATACGAAACTTCTTTATATTAAAATTAATTAATTCATGATTTTTTTCAAGACTCCTTTTATATTGAAGTTAATCAATTCATGATTCTTTTTAACAACTACGTGACTTCGAGTTCCTCGTTGCACCAAAGGATACGTAGGAGCGGGAATTAACCGTCAAACCAAAAATTAATTTTTATAACATTTATACCTATTTTAACTTTAACCATTAATCCAATAAATTTTCTATTTATTAACTTTGTATTTAGCCAACTATTTATTTATTTGATTAATTATTTATTCATCCATTTTAAAATAAATTGTGTATTCATTAAAGGAGTAAAATAAATAATTCTAAAATTATGACTAATTTTCACAAATTGATTTAAGGTAACCGCCTTAGGGTGGATGTATTAAGGGTGCTGTGGGATTAAGTTTTCACCCTTCCCTGTGTATAAATCGACTCCCGAACTGATCTTGGTTCCGTAAACAGTTCTTTTATCATTTTTATTTAAAATAAAAGGTTTTCCAATATTTTCTAATTTAAAATAAAATTTGTAGCGGTTCCATTTCCTTTTCTTTCGAGATTAAACTTATTTTAATTTGTCCGTCTTCCGTTTCGATCTAGGTCGTTACAAGTAGAGAGGTCCAGTTATGTGTACCCGTGTTTATCTCTAACGTTTATTGTCATATGTAGCATGAAAGTAAGAGAGCAAAGTGGGGGAAGTATCTCCACCACAAATGGCACAAATGATGTTATAAATGTACAATTAGGACATCATTGAGTATGTTTGTTTTGGACCTTTCCTGGGCTTGTTTTGGTGCCTCCCATAGAACACCCTTAATTCTCCTTGTTGGAGCCAACTTGTAACCTATATGTTGTTCAAACAATTTGATAGCTTGTGAATGATAATATTTCATATTTGAAAAATAATTATCTCTTTCTTTCTAAGGTTCTTTGGAAGAACTTGAACTTAATCTTAACTCTTATTAACGAATTCGTGCATTATGGTGGATACACACAACTTATCTTCTCCCTTGACTCCATCTCTTTGCTTTTTCATTTTCTAAATATTTTAGTTCATGATATGATTCACCCTACGCGAATGAATCGGAATGCAGAAACGATAATGGAACGTCTTGAGAATCAGGATAAGATAAGATAAAATGAGATGAGATAAGGTAAGATAAGATAGGATAAGGTAAGATGAGATAAAATAGGATAAGATATGATAAGATAGGTAAGGTAAGATAAGATGAGATAAGATAAAGGAACCCGATACAAACCGCGACCTATCGGAGAGCACTGAAGTTATCAAGAGGAGTGTGACCCTTACCGCGACCTGCTGGAAGAAGCAACGTTATCAAAGGTAGTTCTTTGCCCAAGAACCAAGGGAATCAACTCATACAGAGATGAAAAACTCTCAAAGAGAACATATGATTATTCCTCAAAATCTGTCTTTTCACTGAATCCCTAACTCCTGTTTATAGTGAACCTAGTCTAGTAAAAAAAGATAACAAATTAGAAATCCTAATTAGATTACAATTTGAATTGAAACCAATTTAAAATAAATAACTTCTAGATAAATATCAAATCCTAATGTAATCTATAACAAATCATAAATCTTATCACTTAAGATCTTTAATGATATGACTACATAAATTAACCCATGTTGGAATTAGGCTTGGATCCACGTAATCTTTTTCTTGAACTTCCTTGGTGAGACCTTCAAGTGCTTGTTTCATACGTTTGGTCCTATTTCTCGTCATAGGATCTTCCATTCCTTGTAAATAATCTCTTAGAGGATCTCTTTTGCTTATCGTGGTGCCCACATTCACATCATTTCCAGTTTTCAATTATTAAAGTGTTATGATTATGTCATTTTGAGAAATTTTTCTATATGTAAAAGAATATTTTTTTTAATTAAAAATTTAACTTATTATCCCTTCCAAGATCCTTTTCAAGATAGATTCATAAAAAATAAAATGTGCAAAATAAGAAAAATACGATTGTACATTGGAACCCACATGATTATACAATGTTACATTAATACAACCATACAAGATATTAAGTAATAGAGTGAAACTTATTTAAATATTGAATATCATACGTGTTTGTATTGAAAAAACGAGACATCCATATAGTAGCAATATGTATTACAATTAGATAAGTTGAATTGATGAATGGAGGGTAGGAATCTTATTCAATGTATAGAGAGTTATATACTCAATTTGTTGAAGTTTTGATATGAGTACTCACATGATAGGTGGAATAGGACAATGAGATCCTAAAGTTTAAAAAGAAGGTGAGGGCTTCCATTGACAATGATAAAAGAAGTAATTGAATGGTGGATTATGTAGGAGCAATTGAAATAATTACAAAGTAAGAGTACCAATTGAAAGAAGAGAAGTTTAAAGAAAGAACCTTGTAGTCATTAGTTTAAGTGTAACAACTCAACTTTTGGGTATATATATATATATATATATATATACACCTTTTGTTACCTTAATTGTAGTTCACTAGGTTACTTACATTCGAGGAATGTCAGACTAGTGTACTTCTAATGATGATATATAAATGTATATAAAAAATTTGATTATTTAAATATGTTCACGATTTAGAAGAATTAGATACATCATAATCATATAATTACTTGTAATTAGTATATATATACAATAAATATTATACGAATAAGATTAAGAGAATGTAGATAATATAGGAGTTATGGCAATAAATAACACAGTATATATCAAACACATGCAAATTTTGTAAATAACCAACATATAACTAGCATCCTACATCTCAGGTAAAGTTACATGTTATTGAGTTCTACTCTTGAAAAGTTTATATCATATATATCAAACATAAATTCCTAAATAACTAGTAAACAACCACTATCTTACATCTTAAGTAAGGTCACATTCTATTAAAGATCTATTCTTCTCTAATAAATAACATAGAAATGGACATTTATATTTATCTTGAACCAATAAAAAATCTAAAAGATAAAATGTTGAAGAAAATGGAAAAATTGAAATAAAAAAACACCTAACTTCAAAAAGGATTGTTGTTGCAAATCCAATGATGTCATGGAAGCACACATAGTGACGAAAGCAATCACACATAATGACGAAAGCAATCGGTAAAAAAGAATGAGTGAACTAAAAGAGGAAAAAGGATATCTAAAACCTAGTTGAATATAATTTTATATATTCAAATACTTACACATATGCATAATTGAATTTAGAGAGAAAATTGTAATGGAGCATGATTTTAAAAATAAAGTTAATCAATTCAGGGACAATATCAAACTATCTAAAGTGTATTCAAACATGCAATGGAGATGATTAAAATAATATTATATTCAATAAAATTATAGCAACTATCTAGATAAAATATGATAGAAATAAGTAAGTGAACGAAGAAGTGTAATCCTAGATTAAAAAATTAACTTTATAAATATAAAAATCTTCAAAATTTCATAAAAGTAATGGATGTGTGGGACCATAGGTTTGAACACATTTAAAATAAAGTTTTTAGTTACAAATTAGAAATAAAGAGCCTGAGGAGAATTGGCAAACAACAATCCTTAATAAGCTTAAATTTTGATTTAGTGGCATTTAAATACATGTTTTCGAGACTAAGTAGGATAATTCAAAATTTAAAACCAAATTTATATGCACTAGGAGCACAAGGTCAAGCACAATTGATGAATATTAATAAAAATCAAAAAATTCGATTTTCCTAGAGTTTAATATTAAATATGATATCAACTTACATAAATTTAAATTAGTATTGTAATAAAAAAATAATTTAGTATATCTATTGGCAAACTTTGTAACTATTCTTTAGTACTTTTAACTTCTAAGACTACTGAAAAATATAATTGAAACTTTATTTAGTTTATAGCAAGTATGAAGAATTAAATGGATCACCTCATCAATGTTTAAGGATGGATCTCAACAAAAGACACCAGTTGAATTAAAAGATATTTGTAGTCTTGAAACCCTACGAAGTGTCAAGTGAAATGTATCATGATTCGATAATGCTTACATACTATGATAGATCATAAATCCTTAACATCCTCTTGAAATATTAACCCTATACCAAAAATTCTTCTTCTAATCCTAAAATTTGACATCAAATCAAATGGTTGGCACATATTTTTATGTTATAAATAAATCTTATATAGTAAATACAATAAATCATTCTTTAGGACAAAGTAAGTTAATTCAAGGTAGTCATAAATATTTAGTGTCACAAACTATAAACAAAACCTACACCTTGAATTATGGGTCAATTGCTCAAGGTTAATACTATCACAAAATACTACCTAACCAACAAATATTACTTAGGAAAAGAAGATGCAAAGAAACCTAAGCTATCCTAAACAAAAGGTAGCTACTACAAAATTTGTTGTGTGTCACCATATTTAATAGAAAAGATGCAAACAAAGAAAAAGTGTAGGAAGAGAAAATGTAGGTAAACAAGACTTAGAGGGAGGAACGCAAGTGTTAGGGTGTAATGGTAATGGTGATAAGGAGACAAACTAAGAAGGAAAAGAGAGTAAGAGAAGAGTTGTGGGTGAGTAAGGTAGAAAGTTACCTTCATTTAGACAGCGGTTAACATAATCGTTCTTTAAATATCACTTAAAATGCTGTTACATGTGAAATCGCATTCAAAGTTTAAGAGGAGTATTTACGCATAATTACTTTTTAAGTGAAGTGCCAACTAGCTTCTTTACACTCTCAAAGATGATAAGTGTCAAGTGCTTTCTTATATCTAACTTGAAAAACAATCAGTTATAATTGTTCTTCAATTTTTTTTTTGTTGAACAACACTCCAAATCATGCTCTATAAAGCTTTTTTTATTATAGTGAAACTTAATTTGTGATAATTTCATATCTTTGAGAAAACATGACAAAGATAGATTTTGGGGAGCAAGATGCATTACCAAGTTCTGAATGATTTCTTTTGCGTGATAGGTGAAATATTAGTGAAAACAGTTGCCAAAAAGGATCTATCATACTTAAAATAAAGTGTGGTAGACAAAAATTTGGAAAATATAATTTAATTAATTATAATCTATTTAAATAATTAGAGAATTTTTTTTAACTTCTAAGTTGATTAGAGACATGGTTGTTATCTCCAGAAATCTAAAATCATTTCAACACTTTTTCTTTTGTTTTTAAAGATATTTTGGTTATTTGGTGCAAAATATTTAAAAAAAAAATTTAAAAATTATATAAAAATATTTTTATTGCTATTAAATAATTTGTAATCTAAAATATATTTTTTTTCTTAATTTTTAAGATTTTTTAATTTTGAAAATATAGGATGTACTTCATAACTTTGCCATTTATGGCTCGAAAGAATTATTAAAATTATCATAAAATATTAATTATTATTTAAAAAATATTGCATATCAATAAATCCTTATATTTCTCTTCATTTAATTTCTATAAATAAGAGCATTCAAATTATGTTATGATAGTCAAAATATATGAAAACAAACAACAACGTTATATAATTTATTTTTAAAATTAGCTCATTGTTATATTTAAATGTAATAACTATGACTTATTTGTATTTGACCACTACAAATAGGGCACCATGTATGCTATTAGGTAAACTCTCATTCCATATAATGATTTTATTTTAGTATATATTAATTTAGTAGTATATTTAAGTTACATAAAAAATAAAATAACTAGCTGAAAAATTGTTAAGATGATACTCTGTTTTGTATGGCTGTTTTGACAACTAGATTAAATAAATAGCGATTTTTCTAATGTTATCTCTATTAACTTTTAAGATTTTAGTTAGGATTGCTTAAAAATCCAAATGAACGAGAAAAAATCATATCAACTAAATGTGAGTTGGATGGGTTGCTCAGATTTTCAGGTCAAACAAGTATATTCATCACTTAACAAAGGCTTATGATAATTAAAATCAACTTGGATTGATTTTTTCGTCAAAAACTAATTTTGACTGATCTATAGAATATTGGCCATTTTGAGGCTATGATGCATATCCAACTAGGAAAATGTGAAGCCAAAGAAAGCCCTCCTCCATATCCCATTTGTTTATCTTATTTCCTTTAGCATTTACTCTTTAGTTTTATACAAAAGAAATTTAGGATTTTTTTAACTTTTACTTATTTATATCACCTCAATCCTAAGAGTATCTTGATTCCCATTTTTCATACTCCGTAAAAACCCTAACTTGAGATGGCACAACCAGTGTCACCATAGACAAAGCCTCCACCACTTTTCAATGACGGTCACTTAATGTTTTGTTATTTCTTTCTTTTCTATCCTTCTATATTATTTTGTTTCTCTCTCATGCTTTTTCTCCATTGTTTGTGGTCTTTCTCTCTTGGTCTCTCCTATTTATTCTATTCCTCTTCTCAATCTTCTAATCTCTTTATTTGTTTCTAACTCATTGTTTTTTATCCCTTGTTAAAATTCTAACCTTTTATTTTTTATGTTTATACTTTGAATTTTGATCACAGAATCATTGTCTTGTTTTCATAGACACTTTTTCTATATCTTTCTTGATGGCTGAAAGAGACAAAGATCAAATTGAAAGAAAAAAAAAAGATAACATTTAGGAATCTTTTTAAATAATTTTTACTGCTACTATAATTAATTTTATTGAATAAATAGTTTTGTGTTTGTATTCGTATTCTAATTGTTTTGTGATTGTGATTTTGTGAACTATGAAGTTAGCTGGTTCGAAGCACTAGTTGTGCAACATGAAAGGCGAGACGTGGATACTAAGGCTTGAACTTAATTTTTTGGTATGCATAAACGTCAAATAAATTATAAATTTAAATCATTTATTTATTCCAAACCTTGCTGTGTATTGATTCTTGATTACTCATCTTTCAATTTGTAGGTTTACATTTAGTGACTTTGTAACTGCTAATATATTCTATGTTGATTGTATTGTTTGTATAATTTATTATATTAACAAATCAGGTTAGGTTTGGAAAATAAAAATAATTTAGTTATATACATGTGACCATTGGTATGCATTTCTTATTTATTTCCTACATTTCTTATTTTTTATGATTTAGTTTAATTTTTCCTTAAAAAGAAATTTATTAATTAAATTATAGTCTAAAATTACAATTTGTTAAAAAAAGAATAAGCTTAAAAGATTAAGTTAACCCATTAAGGATTCAATCCGAATCAATCCACTCATTATATCTGATTACCCGTTAAATATATAACATGAAACATCTGACTAATTATATAAACAAATGAAATATATATATATATATATATATATATATATATAAACAAATGTTTAAAATTTTAGAATTAATTCAATGATAAAAGGTTAGATACTAGAGTAATTAAATATATTTAAAGTATAATTTTCTATTTGATGTATAAAGCTAATATGTTAAATGCTTCTCAACCATTTAATTTTAGTGGATTAGCGTTTGTCCGTAAATCTATTCATGAAAATTAAAAATTTTATTTATTTATCTCTCTATTTTAATTTTTAGGAAAGTATTAATTATTTTATATATATATTCTTATATTTATCAATTTGAATAAATATAAAAAGATAAAAATAAAATTTATATAAAAAAATAAATAATTTTTAAAAATATTAATAATATTAATTATATTTTTAATATTTATAATTCTAAACATATAAAAAAACATAGAAAACATTAAATATGCTTTAAAACTACTGTTATTTTATTTTTTTAGAGTATCCTTTATTAATAAAGTAACAGTACTTGAGGTATTCACTTTTCCATCTGTTGTTAAATTCATCCTTTGTCAAGAAGGTTGAATTTGTAAATACCTACACATCTTTAAAATTTTTCATTAAAAATAATCAATTATAAGTATTTAAAAATTTTTCACTTTCGATTCTGCAACTCAAACAACTCTTTTACTATACACATTATAACTCCCTGAATGGAGGGAATTAAAAACATTTGCCTTCCCAAAACTGATGCATTACTTCCCCAACATTTTCTACTTTTTTCAAAACTCATCTCTTTCCTCCAACATTGTACATTATATTTGGAAGGTCTTAGTCAAGCCATTTTACCGTATGCTAGTATCTAATTTTGTTGTTTAAAACCAACAAGTTCTGTTTTGACGCATATGCATTGCTTGCCATTAACCAAGAAAGGAAATATATTTTTTTTCACTTTGCTGAAGGTATGTAAATTAGTGGAAGGTGTTTAAATTGAATGTTCATTACCACCTCTTACTCATTGTTGTCTCTTAGTTTTTCATCATTTTTTTTTAGATTCAAATATTAATAACATATCACTTTGAAGGTATTATTGACCTTGAAGTTGTAAGTTTCTCATTCATTTTTTCAAGAACCGGTGTTTGCCAAAATGTGATTATGTTATATAATATTGTTTGTTGTGAATTTTCTTTTTGTAAGTTGGACAGTCATATATGTCAAGTATTTTGGCAAAAATTTCAGAATTACATGTTCCTTGAGACTGTTAGTGTTATTGATAAAAGAGTTAATCTACACACTATTATTACTGAAGAGAAAGATGACGAAGTTTATATTAGATTAAGTATCGAAAGTCTGATTAATTTCTATCGTTTAGAAGTTTCTCATACAATTCAGTTTTATTAAATTTATCAAACCAATTGAAAATAAGAATATTTAATCAATATTTTTTTAAAATTAATTATTTAAGTAGTTATAAGCATCCTAACATAAATGTACTTGAGGATATTATTATTTTGAATGATAAATATAATTTTATTGATATGGATGATGATGACGACGATCATATAAACGTGAAGTGGTAGGTTCAAAATAACAAGTAAATGTCACAAAGTTAAATTTTCTGCAAATTGTTTATAGCTTCAAGCATTAGTCGTGGAGATTTATGCCTTCCATAGGGATCGTCCCCACCAGGAAAAGCAAATGGATTTGGGAGTTGTTTAAATGGGTCACTAACTGACTTTGAAGATGCTAGGGTTTCAATTACGATAAAAAAAATGGAGATTAGTGTATAAATGAAATAATTGAAGCCCTGCGTTTCGGCCACATCATAGATGACTTCACTTTAACTTGCCAACACAATTTAATTTTAAGCTCATACTTGCTGTTTAATTATCCCAATCGTACTAATTTCATTGTTTAGATATTCAATAATGTAGGCATCATTTGCGTTTGACTTGTGTTAGTCTCAAATTTAAGTAAGGGGTGTGATCCCATAAAATTGCATATCTGTTAATAAAATCCCTTGGTTAAGGGATAAAAATCACAAGGTCAGTGTTATTTCTTCCATACAATGTATGCAAACTAAACGACAACTAACTCTGACAAAAGCAATTAATATTATTTATAACTTTTAACACCATCAACCATATATATCTACCAACATATATGATGCCGAAATTTACACTTGTCATAATCCCCATATCTTTCTAAGCTCACTCCAACCCTATCATAAAGACTAGGAGGTCTGTATGAAGGGTACTAGTGTCATAGTTTCATAAATGTCAATAGCAGCATTTCCCCTCTCTTCAATGTTCATCCCAACTAATTGGCCTCTAACAAAGTGAACATCTGGTCAAGAATTCAATGTATTGTCTTCACTCTTTTTTCTCCTTTTTTTTTTTTTGATCTACAATGTGTTGTCTTGTCTCCAAAAATGCAATTCATCCTAAATGTGTTTATATGTATATATGTTAATAATTATATTATAAATAGTTGCTCAGTTTATATCTACCAATTACAAAAAGCTGCAATAATATTTATTTCAGTCCATAGAAGGAGGGTTAAATGGGAACAAACTACATAGGAGAGAAAATAAAAAAAAAAGTGGAAGATGATATGATTGAAGAGAAAAAGAGAGAAATAACGGAACTAGAAAATAAACGTATGAAAAAAGTTTGGAAACATCAAACTGTATATTATTTTGAAGTTTATGTCAATTTTGCTCACTGTCGATTTTTGTTTAGAGTTAAATATTTTCGTTTCTCTTTCCTAAGAAAGCAAAAGGATCACATCACTTACGCATGTGTTCAGACAGATATCAATAACTTTTATCGACATTAACATGTTGTCATTCAAGGATGTCTTAGGAGAGTAATGATGATAAACGAAAAGCTGAGAGATCGTGTTAAAACTGTTAAAATGTGCTCAGGGAAAAAAAATAGTCACTTAAAAGTTAAAATATCTCTACCTAATAACACAAGTTTATATTCTATCGTGCGCTGTAACTGATATAAATGTCTAGTTAACGAGAGTCCTAGATGGTATTAATTAAAAATAATAATAAATAGAAAGTTTATTACAAATTATAATAGAGACGTATTAAAAATATTTAAAGAAGTTTTTGATGTCTTCATATAATGCTAACATTCTCCAAATTATTTTAATGTCCCTTATTATTTTTAAATACTATTACCAGAAAATTAGCCGAAATTTTTGTTACTATGGCACACATTTCTGCATCGTTGATGGCCTTTGTAAGTTTTAAACCAAAGAAAGCTTTTATTTTGAAAATAGTTTCATAGAGATGTATTTATATAGTGGTTATATTATTGAGTATTAATTTTGTCATATTACTATTCACACGCTCATAAAATCCCAAACAATATAAGAATTGAAGTTCAAAATTATATATTTTTAATAAAAATAAATTGATATATATTTAATTATGTGACTTTTTTTTTATTTCCTTCATTCTTTCTTTTTCATTTCTTCAATGAAACTTTATATATTCTTCCATGTAAATTTAGTGGAGTTTTATATATATATATATATATATATATATATATGTTTAAAAATATTTTATAATTTCTTTTTACAATGTGTAAAGTAATGAAGATTGAATTTTGAACTCTCATGTTAAACTAAATAATTTCCAATCTCTTATAGATCAATTTCAATGGTTTTTATAATTTAAGTACTTATTAGTATATAAAAAATAAGTTATTTATTTATATTTTTAAAAATGTATAATGTATTAAAATAAAGTAGAACGAAAAATAATTGATTAATTTTTATATTATATAAAATTTTATAAGATTGATATATTATATAAGAATTTTGAATTTTAATTTTAACTTGATAAATTTTTCTTTTAATAAAAATTACTAAATATATCATATTTTAGTAAGTTTGATATCATTTGATACTAATTTAATACGAAAAATTTTCAATTTCAATTAAATTCATAAAATTATATTTTAATAAAAAATTATTAAAAATATTATTTTAATAAATTTGATCAAGTTTAGTAAAGTGAAACCTTTAATAACTTTTTACTTAAAAAATTACCAATTTAAATTTTGATTAATATTATATTATTTTGATATTTAATTAAATAATTTTAATTGAATATATAATTTTTTAATATATACATTAAATTGAAATTATTTAAAAATTATTATACATTTTTAAAAATTATAAATAATTTTCACAAAAAAATATCTTAATTATAATAAAGTTACTTTAATATGAATTATTATTGAAAAATACATTAATTCTTTCTCTTTTATATATATATATATATATATGATTTACATATTTATATATACATATAATATAGTGATTATTTACTTATATTTTAAAAATTATGTGAAACATTAAACATTAAAATATGATAAAATAATTTGAGTATCAATTAATTTTCAAATTATGTAATGTCTAAACTTGATATATTATACACTAATTTTATATTTAACCGTTAAACTGATAAAATTTATTTTTGATAAAATGTTAATGGAACTATCATTCTATTAAGTTTCACATTTCATTTTAAATTTATTATTTAATTTAAAAATATTTATATATAATTTATTAATAATTATTTACTTCTATTCTAAAAACTATAAATATTTGTATTCTTAATCTTTTATATATATATATATATATATATATATATATATTCTTTCTATTTTAGTATCTTCTTCTTTCTTTGAATTAAATCTATTATTATTATATATTTTTAGCATAAAAGTTATTTATTTTATTTTCAATATCCTATATATGAATAATATATTATTTAAAATTTTTTATATATTAATTTTAATTCTACTGAATTATAAACCACCGACTATGAACTAAAACCAAAGCTAACTTCTGACAAGAACGTAGTGATAGTTATGACTTCTAACTCCCTCGGTCCTCCTCTTAACTGTTTGCCAACATAGAAAATGTCTAAAATAACTTAACACCTTACCCTCATCTATTATTCTCTATATATGTACATCTAGTGCCCTTCCATTCTTCTATAACTTCAATTTACGTTATCTCACACAATACCATTGCCTATTTGCACCAAGGGTTTTAGTATCCTACAGCTTCAGAAATAACAATAGCGGCACCTTGCCCCTCAACAATGTTGAAACCTTTCAATTTGATTCCTAATACACTGGCCATTTTGTTCATTTCGTTTACAGTTGTTACTGCAGCTTGTGTTTATGTTCCTGAGTTCAGGCCTCGTCCATCAATTATAATATCTTTAAGTTTAGCAGCAACCCTAATATATTACTTCCTCATGAGCAGACCCAACAAAGTTTACTTGGTAGACTTTGCATGCTTCAAACCAAGCCTTTCTTGTCTTTGCTCCAAGGAAATGTTACTGGACAGAGCTAAGAATGTTGGGTTTTTATCAGAAGACAACTTCAAGCTTGTGACTAAAATTATAGATAGGTCTGGTTTGGGACCAATGACCTATGTCCCTGAGGGACTGTTGGAAATCCCACCAAACCTCGCACTGGATGAGGCGAGGAAGGAAACAGATACAGTGCTTTTTGGTGCTGTTGATGAGCTTTTGGAGAAAACAGGTGTTGAACCTAAGGACATAGGGATCCTTGTGGTGAACTGTTGCTTGTTCAATCCCACACCATCTCTTTCAGACACCATTGTCAACCACTACAAGCTTAGAGGAAACATCTTGGCCTATAATCTTAGTGGTATGGGTTGCAGTGCTGGAGTTCTTGCTGTTGACTTTGCCAAACAGCTACTACAGGTTTTTTCTCATCTTCCTAATTTTGCCTTTCCATGTTTATTATTCTTTCATCGTTTATCAAAAATATTTTCCACAGTTTTTGGAGACCACTAAAAGTGATTTTTATTTAAAAAATAAATAATATCTATTGCATCCTATCTAAATATTTCGTGCAGTATGGCCATCCATATATATTTAGCATTTTAGTCGTTCATTTTTAAAAAAAAAATATATCTTTAATTGAGATGTTTACACTACAGTTATACGGATATTATTATTTTTAAATATTAGACGGATGTTAGATTGTTATTAACTAACAACAAGAATCATGTTAAAGAATATTAAAATAATTTTTTTGAAAAATTAAAATTAAATTTAATATTTTTAAAAGAAGAAATGATATAAATAAAGTTTGTCTTGTGATGAACAGGCACACCCGAATTCGTATGCTTTGGTACTGAGCACAGAAAACGAAATCTCAAGCATGTATTGGGGAAACAACCCTTCAATGCTGCTTGTGAATTGTTTGTTTCGAATGGGAGGTTCTGCGGCTCTGCTCTCAAGTCATCCTTCAGACCGTTACCGCTCAAAATATGAACTCGTCCACACGCTGAGAACTCATGTGGGTGCTGATGACAACAGCTACAAATGCGTGTTTCAAGAAGAGGATGAAGATCAGAAGGTTGGTGTTTCACTCTCAAAAGAGCTCATGAACGTTGCAAGAGATGCACTCAAGGTACACATCACATCACTTGGTCCAGTAGTTCTTCCCATCTCTGAAAAACTCAAGTTTTTGAGAAATTTAGTGGAGAGGAAGATCCTCAAAACAAAGATTGAATCCTACATGCCGAATTTCAAGCTAGCCTTCAAGCACTTTTGCATCCACACAGGAGGTAGGGCCGTTCTTGATAGGATGCAAAAGAGTCTTGAGCTTGATGATTGGCACATGGAACCTTCTAGAATGACACTCTACCGGTTTGGTAACACTTCATCTAGCTCTGTTTGGTATGAGTTGGCTTACTGTGAGGCCAAAGGTAGAATCAAAAAGGGTGATAGGGTGTGGCAAATGGCGTTTGGATCTGGATTCAAGTGCAACACTGCTGTGTGGCTTGCATTGACCAACATTGAACCAGCTTCCATCAAAAGTCCTTGGAGGGATGAGATCAACAATTTCCCTGTCAAAATGGATCCACCAGTCAAGAGTAACAAATAATTCCATCACTAATATTTGGGCTTTGCAACTTAATTATCTTAATTAGCGCCAGTCATTTGGATTATTACTGTTTAAAATTATATTACTTTTATTTTATGTGTGCTTTGCTTTTATGGGAAGAATTATGTACTCCGTTTTTTAAGCTTTAATAACCTACCACCATTCACTGTCCTGTGTATTGATCCCGCTCAGTATTTCGTTACTTTTCTTTCTTTTTTTACCCTACAACAGATGTTTATTTAAAACGGAAAAATCTAATTCGCTTTTTTTTTTAAAAAAAAAAAACAGATTGTTCTGTGAAATTCGGTTTGATTCCAGAGTGAATGTATTGATAGAAAACAGGCGAAGCTTGATCCAACATACATCTGTCATATAAGGCGATTTATCTGTCGGTTATACAAAGTTAACCTTTAAAATATTTTAATTTTTACAAGTTTTTTAAATAGAATGAAAAATACATGAAAATGAAGAAAGAAAAAAATTTGTAATTTGTTTTTTAAAATGCTATTAAATACTAAAGAGAAATATAGAACTATAAAAAATTATTTATACAATAAAGTGAATAAAATTATTTTTTTTAATTTTAATTTTACTAGATGGAATAAAACTTTTGGTTCAATGTTATTTCCCTAGCTAACTTAGATATTATACGTTGCTTATAATCCGGAATATAGGATCATAATCTTTCGTGGCCTACATTTGGTGCTAAAGTTAACTATCTCCCTATCCCTTCCCCTTCACTTGAAGAAAAGTCAATTAAAAGGGTATCCCAACACTTAAACAAAGTTCATCAGAAGTTTATAAAGCCTTCACATGGACCAAAGGATCATAAACCTTTGCACATTTATCTAAGCCAAGACAAGACTGAAGTTGTATCATGTTCATCATTGATTGAGCATTCAATTCTACCTGTTTGAAAATATAATAATGTTTGGTATCAAATGGTAATGGACCACATTGATGTGAACCAAATCAAATAGCATATGAATTTCGTTTTAATCTGTTATTCATCACTAAGCCATAATGTTGTAAAACGTGATAGGTACAGTATGCTAGCAATTGACTTGCATACGGAACCAACCATAGCAATTACATCAATCAACATATGAGAATCTGCATGTGAAAAGATTCTCCAACATTTCTTCTCCCGAATTGCAAAGCTCACAATTGTTTGAATACCTTTTCTTTTGAAGTAGACTGTATGTAGATAGATAGTAGATCTGACGATTCCAACATCCTAGTTTTAGTATATCTTGACCTTGATATTCAAAAATTTATAATCTTTTTAAATATAATATATTTAGTTCCTATTCCCCCACCCATTTTTCTTCCCAAAAGAGAATGTTAATTTCCTCATTGCCTCCCAAGAACCACAGTAAGCAATGAAGCCATTTGTTTAATGAAATTATCTAAAAATTGATATGGAAATTACCTATCAAAGAAGCCACGTTCGGTAAAATCTAAAACCATTATATTCTAATAAGCAATGTCCCTCACATGCATTTTAACAAATAAATTATATGCATTTCTTAATTGGCCACATTTAGCGCACATATCAACCGGTATGGTTTTCATAAAAATATTGGATTGAAATTGAGATTTGGTCATGGGTCAAGTAATTGAAAGTAAACAATTAATTAGTTCACACTTTTTAAGTATATCAGTATCTAAGAAATATAGATAAAACAAAATTTGAGAGAATTGAGAGAAGAAGATGAAGTTCAAATCTCCTATCAATCAATGAAAAGAAGGATGATCTCAAATTTAGATAAATCCATGTAATTCAAGTTAGAAAAAATATTGAAATCATGAATTTTCATGTCATATACATTACAAGGCTCTGCATCAAACATAAGGATGTACATAAGAATTGTTCCTTTGCTTCATTATTATTCAGAATCACAAATTCAAGCTCGAGTAGGAAAAAAATAGTGATGATGTTGAAGGGAAAAGTGCTTCCTTCTCTAGGTTTCTAACAATGGAATATTAAATTTCGTGTTTCTTTATTTACTTGTTTCCAATTATTTATCAAATTGATTCAATAATTGTTTAGTCTGTATTGAGTCCTCAATGTTGTGTTATGAAAATTAAGGATTTAGGATTCAGGCTCATATTTTATGACATTTTTTATTTTAAATATGGTATCAATAAAATATTTTAAAATATTTTTTATTTTAAATACTGTAAAATAAAATATTTTACCACACTTCTAATTTTAAATATTGTAAAAAAAACTGTATTTTTTAATTAATTTTTATATTAATTTTTATATTAATATTTAAACCTCATAATATTGTAATAGATATTTTATTTTAAATCATTTTTATTATAAATGTTGTAAAAGATGCTCTATATTATTTTTTAAAATATTTTATTTATAAAATAATTTAAAATATATATTATAATAAATAAATTTTGTTGTAATGATTTCTCTAAGATACACTTTAACCCAATTAACTCAACTAATTTTCTATCTACATTCCTCTTAACTCCATAAAAATTTTATCATATAAAAATTAAAATAAAAAAGATAAAAAAAAGAGATAAGAAGAATAATATCTATTGGATGAGACAAACTCTCTCATCTAAGAAATGACATAGAACATTTTCCTTTCTATTTTTCCTCTATTGATTTCCAATAAGGCATGTATTGGATTCATTCCAATAGATAATTTTAAGTAATCACTATATCATATATTATTTTTAGTAAGATTTAAAAAATTACAAAATTATAAAAGTATTAACTATTATTTTTAGTAACATTTTAATAATATTATATCTAATTTATATTAAAAAATATTATTAATAAATGTTTTTTTATAATTTTAGTAACATTTAATAAATGTTATTCTTAGGATATTATTCTCTAACTAATCTCATCACCTAACTAATAATCATCTATAACTACTCTTTGGATGTTAACAAAGGCTCATGTATTAGCATGTATATTTGCATGTAAATCCATATAAATAGAATTCTATTCTTCTTTTATTAAGCTCTGAACAATAATCGATACATTTAATATTAATATTTTCTCAACTTATGGTTGGTTTTTGATATCAGAACTCGAAACTTCACTCTTTTACATGATAAATCTTATTTTTTATTACATTTATAATTCAGCTAACCATTTCTTTTTTCATCCTTGAGAAAACCCAACGTTATCACCTCTTTTAGATGGAAAGAATTATCACTCATGGTTTACATCCATTAGAATGGAACTCTTGGTCAAAAATAAACTCAAATTTGTAAATAGAACCATTTATCCACATATAAAAATCAACCTCTTTATGAAGCATGGTAAGAATGTAATACCATAGTGCTATCTTTGATTCATCATTTTATCATGGACATCATTGTCAAATCTATTCTATGGATAAATGAAGTCACTGATGTGTGCAAAGATTTGCACGATTCTCTAAAAGAGACATTTTCAAAGTTTCAAATCTTAACAATTTCTTCTTGTTGGAAGCATAATATAGAGCTCTTTCCTCCTTGGTTGCGAACTTCAATGGCTGCAATATCTCCTCCATGAATTCAACATTTCCATTAATAATCTATTTTTTGTATACTGCGACAGCTGCTCTACCATTTACCTTACTCATAATCCCATCTTCCTCGAATGAACTAACCATATTGAACCTGATTATCACATTGTCAAAGAGAAGATCCAATAAAATTTTATTCAACTTTTATGCATATTGTCTTAGATGTAGTTTACTGATGTTTTTACCAAATCCCTCTCAATCATCACATTTCACAACATTATTCCTAAGCTTCGATTATTAAACTTCTATATGCCCCAACTTGTGAAAGGTTCTCAAGATATTATTTTATAACTAATTGTCACAATCGAGATCATGGTGAGATGATGAACAAAAAATATAATAAAATAAAAAAATATTTTAGAAAATAACGTGTAACCCCTATCAATTTTGTTTAATTAAAAAAAATAAAAATATTATTGAAAATAATTTGCAAAACTAGTTTGTAAATTAAAGTTGAGTTTGAAATCAATTATGAATGGAAAAGGTATTAGTATCCAATAACATCTATTATAAAAATAGTTACCTTTAATTGATTATACAAATTAATATTTGAAAGTACTTATTTAAATTCTTACACGCACATATACACATGCACGTATAAATATATATATATATATATATATATATAATATTTTTTTAACAAAATTATCATCAAGATATTTATGAAAAAATATTAAAATAAATATTTACAACTAATAAAATATAACAAGAGAAGACGTCATAACAAATTTTAATAAACAAAGAAAAATGGATAAATGAATGTTAATGATAAATGATAAAATTAATAAAGAAGTAACAAAATAAAAAAACAGAAATAAACAATCAAAGAAATAAGACAAAAAAATATTTAAAAAAAAATTAACTTGTGCAACTCATATGCACTTACGTATCTTCAAGATAAATAAAAACACAAAATTAATGTAGTTTTAATGAAGAAGAGAGCTTATTGATTTGAAGAAAAAAAAATTAAAAAAATTATTTTAAATAAATCTTGAAAAGATAAGTTGTAAAGGATTTTTTTTTAAAAATAAATTATGAAAAAAAAAATTAATAGAAAAAATTCATGTTTTTTCTATTATATATTTTTTGTTACTAATTTTTTACAACTAAAAGAATATTTATATTGTACAAAATTTAAGACAAATTATAGTTTCATTATAAATTCTTATGTACTCCAAATAGAGTATAATAGAATATGCTATATGTATTTAAAATTCGTCATATATAATTTAATAAAAATATAAAATATAAAATTATTTTAAAAGAAAAAATAGAATGATTTTAAAGAGAATTTATTTAAAATAATATTTATTAAAAAATTAAAAATTATTATTATAATATTATTTTAAATAGTATTACAAATCTACATATATATAAAATTTAAGACAAATAATATTACAATATTTAAATAATATTCTAAATTCACATATTTACATAGGATTTACATAAAAAAAAAACCACTTAGAATTACTAATATGGATAAGTATTCATTTAATAGAGAGTTTAAATATAATGATAAAAGTCAAGATAAATATCCACCAAATTTAACTTAAAACCAAAAACTTCCAATAAGATTGAACCTAGACCTCTTGAATAACTTTCAACAAATCATCTACTAAATTAGGTTATGATTGTTACTGATGTTGCCAAATTTAAATTAAGATATAAATTTAAAGGATGGTTATTACCAAATTTAACTTTAGACATAAACTCGAAGGATGGTTATTTATTTTTATAGAAAAAGGCTTCATTGGGATTCAAACACAAGACCAGCCAGTTACCTTGCACTATTCTACTCATTTAAACTGAGCCTTGAATTTGTAAAATTACTCAAGAAATATTATTTAAGATAATACTAAAAATTAAAGATTTATTTGTATAAACTTGGGTCAAAGAAATTTGATTACTCATGTTTCATTCATTTTAGAATTCGGAGATTGGCTCTTCTTTAGAGTAGGGTTAGAGAGAATACCAGGAAACGGGAAATAATGGGTGAGAGAAAAGGGAGAGGCGTTGTCTAAGGATGAAAATAGATCGAATTGAATTAAACTTTGAGTATTTAAGTTTGGTTTACTTAAAAATTTTGAGGTCTGAGCTTGACCCTGTTACATGTTAAAGGCTGTTTTTTGGTAAGGTCTAATCTAATTTAAAGCCTACAAGGTCTACACGTATTTAAAAGCATACATTTCAAAAAGACCAATAAATAAACTTAAAGTCGACTCTTTTACCAAAGTGGGGCTGAAAAAATAAAATAAATATTAACGTAAATGGGGTTCAAAAAGTAGTATTTACCACAGGGATCGTAACAGTGCCTTTGACCCATAAATTTATGCGTCACAACCTTTGGCGCATAAATTTATGCGCCACAGCATTAAATAATATATTTTTTTTCAATATGCAGGCCTGTGATGCATAAATTTATGCGCCACATGAGAAAATTTAATATTATTTTATTCAGTAAGCTTGTGACACATAAATTTATGCGTTACAGCATTAAATAATTTTTTTCCTGCAGGCCTATGATGCACAAATTTATGCGTCACAGGGAAAAATTTAATATTTTTTTAATGTTGTGACGCATAAATTTATGCGTCAAAGGTTAAAAAAAGTGACCGTTCGATGTGTGACGATTAGACAAATAGAATGTCTCTTTCCCCTTTATATAAACATGTAGGGACCATTTCTTCCTGCTTCTTTTCTACATATTCTATTCTGCTAAGATCATTGCTTGGGACCACTGTTGTGAAGGGTTAGAGTAAAATATTGAGAAAGATAACAAGGTTAGTAATGTTAAAATGGTTTAGAAATCATGCGGTTAAGATAGGTGTAGTAAATTTTAGTTTAAGGGTTGGATTGATGAGTGGTTTTAGGTTTTGTGGATTTGAAAAAGAAGAAAAAGGTTATGAGAATTTGAGAAAGAAGAAGAAACGATTTTAAAAAATTTAAGGAAAAATGTTGAAATAAATTTGTCATAGGTACATTATAAATAATTTCAGAAATATAAAAATAATTATTTTTGTACATAAAAAAATAAAAGTAAACCAGATAAAATATAAAAACGAATATTAAAAATAAAAATATAAAATTTTTAAAAAAATCAGATTCTGAAAGTTGATAATAAAAGAATGTTAAATATATTATAAAGTTGATAATAAAAGAATGTTAAATATATTATTAATAAAATTTTAAATATTAATTATATAGAAAAAATGTAAAGAAAAGAAAATAATTTTTTAAAAAATTTCAGAAAGTAAAAAATTTGTGAATAAAAAAAATGCATTAAATATGTTAATAAAATTTTGTTACAAATTTAATATTATAAAAATAATATGTAATGGAATTAATTATAAAAATGAAAACATATATAATGTAAATAACTTTTTAAGAAATTACTTTTTTGAAAAAACAGTATATATATTAAAAAGTTGACAAAATTAAGAAATAAAATATTCTGTAATAATTGAAAAAAAATTAAATAGTTTCAGAAATTATGTTTTTCTTAAATATATTTACATATTATTATTTATTTATTTATTTATATATATATTAAGAAGAAACTGTAATTGTTTATTAAAATTAAAAAATTATAATTAAGTTTGCAAATATAATTTCTAATAATATTTAATAAAATATGTAATTGTTAATTTATGTTATTTAAATGTGATTTAGTTTTGTTTAATTTAACGTAAATATTTGATATGTGATAAATAATATTTAATTGAATTGAATTTTATTTATTTATTTATTTATTTTAATTAATTTATATTTGTTATTTATTTATTTATTTAATTAATTATATTTATGGTTTAATTATTTAATGAGATATGTTTGTGTATAATGTTTATTTAATTTTCGTTTGAATTATAGATTGTTACTGATTTAATAGGATTTATAAAATTTAAAAAAATTTAAAGTACATTAAAATTATAAAATAAATATCATAAATAGGTTTACATAAAATTTTATATACTTATTTTAGTTTACGGTTAAAATTAGAAGAAATAAATATTTTATAAAATTACTAAATAAACTTTAAAAATAAATGATTTAAAAAATTCACTATTTTTAATTACATTAATTTAGAATTTTGATAGGTTAAGTTTACATAAAATATAAAACTTTAATGTAGGTTTAGAAATAAAATTGAATATACTATATATTTTATATAATTAGTAAATAAATATAAAAAATCTTAAAATTTAAAAAATTTATTAAAACTTTAATGTAGGTTTAGAAATAAAATTGAATATACTATATATTTTATAAAATTAGTAAATAAACATAAAAAATATTAAAATTTTAAAAAATATTTTAAATTAGATTAATTTAGTATAAATAGATTAGGTTTACATAAAATTTAATATACTATATATTTTATAAAATTAGTAAACAAACATAAAAAATCTTAAAATTTAAAAAATTTATTTTAAATTAGATTAATTTAGTATAAATAGGTTAGGTTTACATAAAATTTAATATACTATATATTTTATAAAATTAGTAAATAAACATAAAAAATCTTAAAATTTAAAAATATTATTTTAAATTAGATTAATTTAGCCTAAATAGGTTAGGTTTACATAAAATTTAAAATACTATATTTTTTATAAAATTAGTAAATAAACATAAAAAATCTTAAAATCTAAAAAATTTATTTTAAATTAGATTAATTTAACATACATAGGTTAGGTTATTTTAAATTTAGCAAGGTTGATTTAAATACAAATTTATCGTAGAGTATGACATCATCGAGTCAGTCATCCCAGTCGTCATGCATCATCCGACCAGGCCCAGATGATGCGTCTCTACTGACATTTCAGAGTGTCCATATCTCGGATCAGATATGGAACGGAGAGCCCGATAGAGACTTAAAGATACGGAGGACGAAGTTTCATCACGAGCGTGACGATATTCCTGTGGTGCCACCTGTGATTGCTGATAAGTTACGCGAGCAGGCTTCTTAGGTGTAGCCCAGCTACCATTTTTACATAGCGATGCTTCTTTAGTTGAAGCATTGGTTGAGAGGTGGAGGCCAGAGACGCACACCTTTCATATGATTCCTGGAGAGTGCACGATCACTCTTGAGGATGTTGCTGTCTTGACTGGGTTGCCCATCGATGGTCAACCTCTTATTGGTACTACCTCTGCGAGGGTTTGGGAGCCCATTGTTCAGGATTTACTTGGTGCTTCACCTTCTGAGCGTGAGTTGCACGGAGGTTCCCTGAAGATGAGTTGGCTACTGCAGCACTTTGGGAGCATCGATGAGCACATGGGGAGTGATGAGCAGCTTGACCGATTTACTCGTGCTTACATCCTGCGACTTCTTAGGGGTGTTATTCTTTGTGATCATTCTAGTTCCAGAGTGCCTTTGAGATACCTTCCATTCATTGCTGACTTCGACCGATGAGGACAGTATAGTTGGCGAGGAGCAGTGCTTGCATATCTTTATCGCGAGCTGTGTGGTTGTACAGATTACTATAAGAAGGAGATATGTGGATTCACAGGGTTGTTGCAGTTATGGACTTGGGAGTGTTTTCCCAAGTTATCTCCTGGACGCTTTCCATATGATGATCATAGTGTGCCTTTAGGTGCAAGGTATGCAACCAACGTCCTCCACAAATATGAATTGCAAATTAAGATTTTGAATTCACACAGCGTTAACTATTTTCCAATCCCTTTATAGATGGACACGAGGCTGCCTGAGGCTAAGCCGACACCATGATATCGGGTATTATAGGCATGTGTTCGACACCTTGGACCGACAACAGGTTGGGTTCCAAGTTCTAATTCACTAAGTTTTATATTTTTCCTTTTAAATGTTCAACTTAATTTAAGTTAACTTGTTCAATATACAGATCACATGGAAACCATATAGGGCGGTCATGGATGATTTGCCTGATGCCTGTACAGTTGGTTCTGACATTTGGATAGTTTTGGTGCCTCTAATGTGTTTTAACATATTTATTAGAGTGGCACCAACCTGACAGCTGCATGAGGCAGTTCGGTATGCCTCAGCATATTCCTCGACCTCCCTCTCAGCCTGAGGATGTACATGGCATGACATTGAAGGGGAAGATGGACGAGAACTGGCGTAGAGTTTTCGACCCTTTCTTAGCTATCTGGGAGCACAGACATCAACGTGTGTGTCTGGGTGTACCATTGCATGAGTTGCTGAATCATAACTCAAATTATATGAGGTGGTACATTCGACATACACGTCGATGGATCACACAAGAAGTTGCGATTAAGGGCCACGTGGTAAGTTTGCAATCTTTTAACTTCATTAGTTATAATATTTAAGTTAATTTTAATTATTATTTAATGTTTATATTAAACTTAGGATGATGAGTTGGAGATTATACATTACCTCACGACTGAGGTTGCTGTTGCTGGGTCCACATCACATGCTGATCTTCTAGAGAGGATTCGTGGCCATGTCGAGAGGATCATGCTGCTAAAGAAGATCGAGGATCGCCTTGTGGAGGTTAGGTTCAGTGCACCTGAACCTACTCAATAGGCTCCTCCATCTGATGCGAGAGCGGATATGGACTCGACGCGAGTTGAGTGGCAGGGTCTACAGCGGCGTCGACGGAGGTCAGCTGCAGTTACACCATCCATTCCCCAGCTTCCACCGAGGCAAGAGGGACAGTACTTTGTCCCGACTGAGGATATGCCACCTTCGCCGCATCCGATGTACACATATCCATCTCAACGATTCCATGATGTCTTTGGTAAGTTACTTTATCTCGTTATTAACATTATTATTGTGCCTTTATATTTTACTTTTTTAAAGTAATTAACCTATTACTCTTCCTAAACTTGTAGATGCAGGTCATGTAGGTACATTGGCTGAGTTGCAGTTTGACGCAACGTTTGGCTTATTTACCTTGCCAGACTTGCCCTCGCCAACATTCTTTCATGATGTTGATAATGGAGTAGGACCGAGCTTTCATGGGATCGACGGAGCGTCATCATCCCATGTTGATTCGACTTTTCACACACCTTCACCTTTCCAGGCACCGTTGGTAACTCCTGATCCTCCCATGCACGCCTATGTCCACGATCCACAGATGCATCATCAGTTTGATGGACAAGGCATTGATCTAAATGCAGATTTATCAGTTGCATTTCACATGGGAGCCCAGTTAGATCGGCCTTCAGAGGATGCATAGGAGATCCTTCATCGCCAGACTAGGAGGACTACTAGGGGACGGGGTGTTTGATTGTTTTGATTTAGTTCATAGTATTTTGATTATTTTGATTTATTTCATTGTATTTTGATTACTTTGATGTATTTCGGTTTTATTTACTTTACATGCACAATTTGACTTTTGTTATGGACTTTACAGTTTACTTTATGCTTCTTATGGGTTTTAAATGACATATATATCTTTTTTCGTTACTATTTAGTCGATTTAGTTCATTAAATATATTATATAACTCCGATTGCTTATTTTCCCGAGCGATGTTCCATCAACTTATATTGAAATTGAATGGAGGTATTTATAAAATTAAACACTAAAATAAAATGTCTACATTTTGCTTCAAACCACAGTTGGTCTGTTGTTGAATATACATATGATTTGCAACCTTAAAACAGATAAAATAACATCACATAAAGCATGAGTGTAGTCATTGGTAATTAATTTTGGTCTCTTTGCAGACATCGAGCCTGATTATGACCTAATTCCCTACACAAACCACATCTGATTCTATATTGTGATTCAACCCAATCCATTTCATTTCTTATTCGAGTTGATCTAGGTCTACCCTTCCCTCTCAATTTATCTTCATCTGGAACGAGAACCCAGTTGTTAACATCAGGAAGGTCACCTTCATTCCCAATGGGCCACCACTCGGGAGAGTACGCTCCAAATATATTTTCAACTGAATAGACATGATCAACAAATTGATAGAAGTCAATACTAACTGTTGCACAAGAAGCTATTACATGAGAACAAGGATATCTTAACAGTTGAAATTTACCACATTGACAAGAACGATCAGATAACCTTACAGACCATTTGTTACCACCACGTTGAGTAATTGGATTGAAAGCTTCCTCAACCTCAAATCACGAAGACTGTATATCATATCTTCTAACCTGATGAGAACATGCTGCTTCTTGATTTTTCCGAATTGCATCCAAAAGTTCTTTACAGAAACGTTGACCACTTTCAATCTCAGCCTTAGCAGTTGCACCCCTTTGCACAAAAATATTTAACCAAACGGCTATAAGAACATTTAACGAGACTAGTGATTGGAAGATTCCATGCACCTTTTAAGACCTTGTTAACTGCCTCCGCTAGATTCGTTGTCATATGAATTAATCGTCTACCATTTCATCATACGCAATACTCCATCTCTCCTTCGATATGCTATCAATCCACCTAGCCACGTTTGCATTAGTTGCTCTGAACTTTTCTAATTTGTGATCAAATATTTCTTTACATGTTATGCACAGTACATTCAAATCACATAAGAATCACGAACATTTAAGTTCAAGTGCATAAATATTTATAAAGTTAAAAATGATCTTACCTAATTTAAGCAATTCTTGTTTCAGTCTATGGTTTTTAAATCTATGATTAAAATTGCTTGCAATATTCCTGATGCAATAAACATGATATGCATGTGAAGGTTGCCATCCCAAATGAGGGTTATTGACTGCTGATTTAATGTTTTGATGTCTGTCTGATATCAAGCATATTTCACTCCTCTAAGTTACATACTCTCTTAACAAAGCTAAAAACCAACTCCATGCATCCAATGTCTCACCCTCAATAATAGCAAAAGCAATAGGTAACACAGAATTGTTTCCATCTTGAGTTGTTGCTATTAACAAGGTACCTTTATATTTGCCATAAAGGAATGTGCCATCAATTTGAATAAGTGGTTTACAAAAGTTAAATGCCTCACAACATTGTCTAAAACACCAGAAAAATCGAAAGAAATTTTTTACTCCATTCTGAACCTGATCACCAATAATGACATCTTCTGTCTCAAGCTTGTACCTAGAACCTGAAGCATATTGAATCATTTTATGCAACCATTTTGGCAATATAGCATAAGAATGATCCCAATCACCAAACACACGCACAATTACTTTCTGCTTTGCAATCCATGCTTTCCTGTAGGATACTTTGAACCCAAACTGACTCAGTATTCTTTCTTGAATCAAGGAAATTGGCAGAGATGGTTGTTCATTTATCATACCTAATAAACAATCAAAATTAATTACGAAAAGTTATAAATGCAATACACTATAGAAAATACGATATTGGGTTCATGAAAAACTACATACCCAATATGCACGAAGCAATAAAATCAGAATCCAACTTTTTATGGTCTTGAGATAGAGAAACATTCACGCAACTATGTTGACCACCCCATTTACTAACACACCATTCCTTAGATCGTTTCGATAGACAAGCTCTCATTCTCCATGGACAACCACTACTGTAATTAGGACAACGAACGGAAAGATGGGTTCGCTTTGATTCAACAACAACAAAACTTTGGTGTACCTCATCCCATAATGTTTCAATGCAGTTTGTACGTGTTGTTTGCTTTCAAATTGTAAACCGACGTACAACTCATCACTAACCACCCATTTCTCATGTCCCACATTTGTCGAAAAGTTAACATCTTCATCCCGATACTCCCAATTAATGTTGCTGTAGTGAGAACTGCTACTCCAGAATGCCAAGTCTATTATCAAAATAAATAAATAATGCAATTAAACGTTTTATATAAAAACTTTATTTCTTTAACAACCCTAAACTCTAAACCCTACCTGACTGATCTCTTCGTTGAACAAATGTTCCATGTGATGAAGATGGAACATGAAATGAACTTCCACCTACACCTCCATCAAAGCTGACCATACGATGTTCATCACCATCAGCAGCATTATCATCATCACCATCACTATCATCAACAGTGTCATCTAAATTTTTCCATTCTAATTCATTCACATCTCCTCCATCATTTTCTTCATCACTAAGCTCATTGTGGGGATAAATAATAAGCTTCATCATCATCATTGCAAAGATTTATACCACCTAGAAACAATTATTGATAAAGCATGTTATTTAATAAATAAATTAATAAATTAAACAAAAAACTAAATGTACAACATTGTTTACTTACCACTTAGTGCAGATTCACCCTCTTCATTAACAGTTTTAATTTCTACACACACTTCAAGCACACACATCAAAGGTTGTTGCTAAAATGCATTAATCATGCATTTTACATCTTCGTCATCCCTAATTTGAAATTCTCTATACTCTATTTTTTCAGATGACACCAAAAATCTTCATATTAAGTCTGAAATAATTTGGGTAGGTGATAATTTCAATTTTTTCCTAATTTTTTCTCTCAATTCATTAAAACTAACATTTTTAGAACCTTGAATTGGTTTTTTCTTCCCCTCAAATGTTAAACCTTCCTCACCTTCAAATATATTTCCCTAAAAATATATAATAATTATTACTTCATCCATAATTGAAAATTAAAAAGATAAACTTAAAAAAATAACAATTTTACTCACAATAGTAATTTTAAAAATAATTTTACAAATTTGAAAACTATAAAAGTAGAAAAAAATTACTTCAACGTGAAAAACAAAAGCTTTAAAAATACTTCACTTTCCTCTGGCTCAAACTCCTCTCTCGTTACTTTGATAACACAATAAACACACACAAATTTATACATCATTATTACACAATTTTAAATACGTTATATATAATTTTAAAATAAATTAATGGCTGTGATGCATAAATTAATGCATCACATAAGTAAAAATTCATTTAAAAATGATCTTTGACGCATAAATTTATGCGCCATAGGCCTGCCAAATTAAAAAATATTAAATTTTTCCTTGTAACGCATAAATTTGTGCGTCACAAACCTGCAGAAAAAAATATTATTTAATGTCGTGACGCATAAATTTATGCGTCACAGGCCTGCAGACTGAAAAAAAAAATTATTTAATGCTGTGGCGCATAAATTTATGCGCCAAAGGCTGTGACGCATAAATTTATGCGTCAAAGGCACTGTTACGAGTTACGACCTCTGTGCAGTAAATACTATTTTTTGAATCTTATTTACGTTAATATTTATTTTTTCAGTCCCACTTTGGTAAAAGAATCACTTAAAGTCTATATAAATGATTAATTAAAAAAAATTACAAGTTTAAAACCTATAAGATGAAAAGATCATTAAATAGATCTAAATATATATATATATATTATGTAAATAAAATATATTAAAATAAATATAATAAATATAAATATATAATATATGATAATAAAAACTTCTGAATAGATTAAATAGATTTTTTTTTATAAATTTAAGTCTGATTTATTTATTTTAAAATTTTTTTAATAAATTTAAACTTATTTATTTATTAAATAAATTAAATTAAATTAAATTTTAAACGAATCAAATTATAAATTTTTATTAAAAAATTTATTTATTTAAATTTTTTTTAATAAATTTAAATTTATTTATTTATTAAATAAGTTAAATTAAACTAAATTTTAAATTAAGAATCGTAAATTCTTGTCGAAAGAGATTTATTTTTATGTCTAGGTTATCCTGCAAAAAGAGGGGAGAGAGAAATATCGTTGGGGTTCATGATATTTTGAAAGAAAAGAAAGAGAAACCACGGTTACCCATGACAACCATGACAATAGAGAGAGACGAGAGATAAATGTGATTACGATGGTAGTATTTGTGAATGACAAGGAGAAAAGGCATCGTGAAGGGTGGTAGCCAGTGAAAGGAGAGTTGATGACGACAGCTGGAGGGTGATGAAGTTTCATTGGCAGTGGGCTTGGCTATTGACAAGAAGACAACTGTGACGGTCAGAGGAATGATGATGGAAAAGGATGTGGTTCAAAGTTATGATGGTGTCAAGCCTGATTTAAAGAACTAATTTTGATTTTTATACTTTTATTTATCTACCTTTTCTCTTTTCTAATTTAAAGAACTGTAAATTGAGTTGCTTAAACTATGCCTACGTTTGCTCTGATTATGATGAAGAATGATTCCTGTACCTATTCACTATGTGAGTGTGTGTTTGTTGTACATATTTATTTAATCTCTTTAAGATCCTATGATAAACCTAGATTGAGGAATAAATTTTATTATTAAACTCTAGTATAATATAAACAAAGTGAATTATGGGCATACGTTGGAAAATTGGAAATGTTGAATAGAGTACAATTGCTTTCATCGAGAAGATTTTCGGATGAAAATAATTACAAAAGGGCAAACTTCTATTGCTTAGAAAATTTGAAAAATGCCCCAAGCCCTTTTCCTTTGATTTTGTTTCATAGAATGTTTTATTAATTTTTCCCAACAATTGTGTCTTTCCTTCTATACATTTTGAACTTTTTTTTTGTTGGGTAATTCAGATTTTGAAAAAGCTAGTAACTCTCCTTATCCCCTCTTATATTTGTTCCCAAACCATTTTTCTAAAGTCGGATTGTAGCTTCATAAGTTTTAGGCCTCTGTTGCTTGTGTTTATCGTTGTTTCTTTGTTTGTTCCCTAATTGGCTCTGCTTACTCTACTTTTCTGCTTTGCCTTTTTATTATTTTATTTTTAATTAATTTTTATATATAAATAAATGGAGAAAATAAATAAAATAAAATAATAAAGAAAATAGTTAAAATATGGTAATGACACTAATCTCATCTCTTTTTTTCATTTTTTTTAACTAATAATTACCTATAATTCTCCATCTATATTACCAAAAGCTTGTTTATCTGCATGTAAACCCATATAAATAGGATTTTATTCTTCTTGGATTAAAATACTAAGCAATAATCAATACACTCAATATTAATCTTTTTTCAACTTATGGTTTATTTCTTATAGTTACAATATATGATTTTAATAATATTTATATAGTAAATAACATTTATATAAAATGTTAAATTTTTAAAATGATGTTAAATATATTTTGAACAGCATTTTAAAAATATTATCAAAGAACATTATCAGTAATATTTTTAAAAATATAATTGATTCTAAAATAAAATTTTATGAAAGATAATTTCACTTTTAAATAATAATGAGTCTAAAAATATACTAATTTTATATGAAATAAAGAAAACATATTAATCGATAGTGTTGTAGGTCATAATAGATAAGAGGTATGCATTTAAAATATAAAATTTATAACTATGTAATAAGTCACAGACGTAAGGTTTATCTAATTAACCTTACTACTTATAAAATAAGAAGTTGTGAGCATAAAGCTAAATAATTCTGAACCTTTTACGATTTAATCTATTATTTAATAAACAGAGACTCATTTATCTCGATGGTTGATTTAAAGAAAATAAAATTAAAGTAGTAAAAGAAAAATCTAAAAAAAGAGACTTCTAAAAAGTGAAAGAAAGATTACAGTCAACTATCTTATTGAATGTAGAAGGAGATGTCCAATAAGTATTCATGGTAATAAAAGTTTTTTCCCTTTAAAGAGGTTCCATGCCATCAAATAAAATCTTTACATTTACCAATATATCAACATCATTTCAGATCACACTTTCTTTAGGTTTAATAATCCTATCTAACAAAATGCCGTCCAATTCGCATCTACAATACAAAAACAAGTTAATTAGACTTTCAAGGACTTGAGATATCACACATATATAAGGATAATAAGTTTTTAAACATTAAGAGAGATATATATAATATAATATAATATAATATAAAGAGTGAAATATAATTAGATTTATGTATAACTTATTTTATTAATTTATTTACTTAATTTTAATTTTTTTTCTTAATATAACTTATTTATATAGATTTATTTTTATCAATATATGATTATAAATAGTTATTGAAAAATTTATTAAAAATTAAAATGTTATATTTAAGTTATAATAATAATAATAATAAATTTATTATATATCTAATGAAAAAATATTTAAGAGATTAAACATAATTCATTCACGTTCTAATGTAGAAGCAATTGTATGTTAAATTCACATTCTAATGTAGAAGCAATTGTATTTTAAATATGATATGGATGTGGTTCATAATAATAATTTGAACTTGAATGCCTAATTTAGAGGATAATTATGAGTTTAATTGATGTTTATTTAATTAAATTTAAATAAAAAATTTAATTGATTTCTTTAAAAAAAATTTCCTTAAAAGTTAAGAAGTAAGTTAACTGAATTTTGATATTATTATTCTTCAACTTGCATTCTATTTTTTACCTTTAAACAGAAAATCAATTTTTTCAATTTTTAAATTTAACCAGCTGATCAAAGTTTATAAATACGATCAAGATTTTTTTTATGACATTTATTTATTTTTTGTTTTGACCTAATGATGGCATTAAAAAAAGTAGTAGTTTTAATTTTTATTAGATTTTTTTATAAATTTATATTCATAAAAAATTATTCGTCCAAAAATATTTTAATCTTAATTTAAATAATATAATTATCAAAATTTAATATATTTCTATGTCAATTTAATATATTTTGTGTCAAATTATATAATCGTAAAAAATATTATTAAAAAAATATTTTTTTTAGTATGACATTGTCGCAACCGTCATTTTGACGAGACGATAAACTCGCTAAAATTTGAAAAATATAATTTTATTTGATTATGTGGAGTCGCCACCAATTTTTTATTTAAGGGAAAAAGATTTGGAAAAAACCCTGACTCGAAGATGAGATTCGAAGTCCGGGAGTCGGTTAGAGCGGGGAAGGTGTTAGGCACACCACTCCTTGTTCCGAAGAATAGTACCCTTAAATTGAGTGTGTGATTATTTGAAAATAGCTGTATCCCTTTAATTATAATGGAAATAAATAACTTGATGGAGGTTAGCCTGACAGGACTTGATCCTGCTCCTATATATTCTCCGGTGCAATGGGAAACTCAAGGCTTACGTAGTTCTGGTTTGAGTTGAAGGCTTGACCTTCAAAAGGTGTTTGAATTGAAAAGCGAATGCATTGTATTTTTTGAAAATATTTTAAGGGTGAAATCCCAATCCACCTATGCACAGGGCCAAGACAACTACAGTTGCACTTGCACTCATACGAACCTCTAAACAACGAACAGCAGAAAAAGATATCAGTTCGTTTTTAGGGCTCGTTGCGTGAGATTACGGAATAAAAACGACATTTTTATTTGTTTCAAAAGGGAAGGGAAATCCCCAATCCACATATGCACATGGCCCAAGACAACTACGACTGCACTTGGACCCATACGATTCTCTAAACAGCGAACATTAGAAAAAGCTACCAGTTCGTTTTTAGAGCTCGCTGCATGAGATTAAGGAATGCGAAATGATTTTTATTTGATAGAAAAAAAAGAAAGGCAACCCAATCCACATATGCATAGGGCCCAAGACAACTACGGCTACACTTGGACCTATACAAACCTCTAAACAACGAAAAGTAGAAAAAGCTACTAATTTGTTTTTAGGGCTCGTTGCGTGAGATTAAGGAATGCGAAATGATTTTTATTTGATTGAAAAAAAAGGAAAGGTAATCCCTAATCCACATATGCACAAGGCCCGAGACAACTATGGCTGCACTTGGACCCATACGATTCTCTAAACAGCGAACAACAGAAAAAGCTACGAGTTCGTTTTTAGAGCTCGCTGTGTGAGATTAAGGAATGCAAAATGATTTTTATTTGATTGAAAAAAAGGAAAGGCAATCCCCAATCCACATATGCACAGGGCCCAAGATAACTGTGGCTGCACTTGGACCCATATGGACCTCTAAACAACGAACAGTAGAAAAAGCTACCAGTTCGTTTTTAGGGCTCGTTGCGTGAGATTAAGGAATGTAAAATGATTTTTATTTGATTGAAAAGAAAAGGAAAGGAAATCCCCAATCCACATATGCACAGGGCCCGAGACAACTACGGCTGCACTTGGACCCACACGGACCTCTAAACAACGAATAATAGAAAAAGCTACCAGTTCGTTTTTAAGGCTCGTTGCGTGAGATTGAGGAATGAAAAATGATTTTTATTTAATTGAAAAAAGGGAAAGGCAATCCCCAATCCACATGTGCACAGGGCCCAAGACAACTACAGCGGCACTTGGACCCATACGGACTTCTAAATAACGAACAACAGAAAAAGCTACCAGTTCGTTTTTAAGGCCCATTGCGTGAGATTAAGGAATGAAAAATGATTTTTATTTAAAACAAAATGAACTTGATTTGAATTTGATGAAATAAAATTAGACTTGATTTAAAATAAAATAAACTTGATTTGAATTTTTGGCTTGATTTGAAATAAACTTGGCTTGATTTAAAATTAAGGAAAAGAATTCGGAACATGCTTCAGTAATCAAGCGATAGAAATTTCATTTCAGATCCAAGTTAGATAAATAATATCATTCCAGAAACTAGAGAGAAATAAAAAGAGAACACAACAAAAATCACAGAAATCAGAGATCATTTGATCAATTAAAAACGAAAATGAAAAACAGAAACAAAGATGAACCACAAGAACACAAGAGTTTTTGGCGCCAAAATTTGAATTCAAATCTCAGAATTTTTAGAAAATATTTTTGGTAGATCTGAAAAATAAAAACTGATCAATTGAAAGATATGGATTATAGGAATCAAACAAAACTAGTTTGACATAAATCCAATAAGAAATGAGCAAGTTATGCACAAATCAAACAAGCTAGGTTAATTTGCGCACCAAGATGAACATGCTTCGGTAATCAGGCGATATAAATTTCATTTTAGATCCAAATTGGACAAAAAATATCATTCCAGAAACTAGAGAGAAAAAAGAAGAAAACGCAACAAAAATCACCAAAATCAGAGATCATTTGGTCTATCAAAAATGAAAACGAAAAACAGAGACGAAAATGAACTCGGAAATCCGAGAAGAAACAAGAAACTTAAGAGGAATAAGAGTCGGATCTAACCTCCATTGGAAGGTGATGAAGAACTGGTTCCATGGAGGCCAAGGGCTGGATTGGAGGTAGAGGTAGAGAGTTTCCTAGGTCCTCCCTTCGGAAATTCTGAAAATCCTCCCTAAGACTCCAAGTGCTCCTCTTCCTCCCTTTATTTTGGTGAAGGACCTCTTCTTATATAGAAGGAGGAGGGATTAAAGAGGTCTTCCTTGTCCAATGTGGGACTTCTTTCCCACATAGGAGAATTTTTCTTTTTCTTTCCTTTTTTGGAATTCTTATTTTATTTGGTGTGAGATTCCTTCTTCTCTTTTCTTATTTTTTCATTTTTTTCTTTTTCCTCTTCTTTTCTTTTTTCTTCTTTTTTTTATTTCTCTTATTTTTTTGTTTTCTGTTCTTTTTAATTATTACTTAAATTAGTATTGGTTTCTTGATTAATTTTAACAATTGGGGCATCGGACATAATTGAGTGTTCACAAAGTGCCCCTCTTTACTCATTTTCCTACCAGATAATGTGAGAAATGATTCTCTGAAATATCGTGGTAGGAAATGAGTAAAGAAGTGAGCATATTATGTCCGAGGCAGGCTTTGAGGGTGCCTGAAAAGCGTGAAAAGACTTGAGCTTGAAGATGGATTCCTGGGAGGTAGTGGTTTCTGAGTGACTTTGTCAGGTTCAAGTGCTAAACTGCAGGGTTTAAATATACAAGGCTTGATTGCATAGCCTAATTAGACTATGAACGCTGCTGATGAGCGAGCGAGGTGAGGCGAGATGGGTCTGTGAGGACAGACGTGGGTGAAGAATGGGATGCCTTGTTTGGAGAGGCTAGGTGAAATGAAGAAAACCTGTTACAACAAGCACGACAGGAGGGAATGGCATGTCATGATGGGAAAAGTGAAAAAGGGAAAAGGACCTGTGAAGACAGGTAGGTGTGCTAGACTAATATGTAAGATACGTTCAAGGTGGCCTGACAACATAGACCAAGAATGCAGAAAAAAAAACTTGAACGAGCAGTAATGTAAACTTGATAAGGCTTGAAAACATAGGCCAAGGTGCAGAAAAGTAAACACGAGGGTGGCCTGATATCATAGGCCGATGTGCAGGAAATTAAACATGCAAGGCCTGACATCATAGGTCGGGATGCTGAAATTTAAACATGCAAAGGCCTAACAACATAGGCCCAAGTGCAGGAAATTAAACATGCAAGGCCTGACATCATAGGCCGGGGTGTAGAAATTTAAACATGCAAAGGCCTGACAACATGGGCCGAAGTGTAGGAAATTAAACATGCAAGGCCTGACATCATGGGCCGGAGTGCAGAAAATTACACATGCAAGGCCTGACAACATAGGCCGAAGTGCAGGAAATTAAACATGTAAGGCCTGGCATCATAGGCCGGGGTGCAGGAAATTAAACATGCGAGGCCTGACATCATAGGCCGGGGTGCAAGAAATTAAACATGCGAGGCCTGACATCATAGGTCGGGGTGCAGAAAGTTAAACATGCAAAGGCCTGACAACATAGGCCAAAGTGCTGGAAATTAAACATGCAAGGCCTGACATCATAGGCCGGGGTGTAGAAATTAAACATGCAAAGGCTTGACAACATAGGCCAAAGTACTGGAAATTAAACATGCAAGGCCTGACATCATAGGCTATGGTGCTAAAACTTAAACATGCAAAGGCCTGACAACATAGGCCGAAATGCAGGAAATTAAACATGCAAGGCCTGACATCATAGGCCGGGGTGCTGAAACTTAAACATGCAAAGGCCTGACAATATAGGCCGAAGTGCAGGAAATTAAACATGCAAGGCCTGACATCATAGGCTGGGATGCTGAAACTTAAACATACAAAGGCCTGACAACATAGGCCGGAGTGCAGGAAATTAAACATGCAAGGTCTGACATCATAGGCCGGGGTGCTGAAACTTAAACATGTGAAGGCCTGGCAACATAGGCCAAAGTGCAGGAAATTAAACATGCAAGGCCTGACATCATAGGCCGGGGTGCTGAAACTTAAACATGGAAAGGCCTGACAACATAGGCCCAAGTGCAGGAAATTAAAAATGCAAGGCCTGACATCATATGTCGGGGTGTTGAAATTTAAACATGCAAAGGTCTGACAACATAGGCCGAAGTGCAGGAAATTGAACATGCAAGGCCTGACATCATAGGCCAGGGTGTAGAAAATTAAACTTGATGAGGGGTCCCGTTGTTGCCGGGAAGGATGCAAACCTGCTAGACAAACGAAGTAAAGGAAAATGACCTGTTGAGGCAGGTGAAAGGAAATGAAAAGTGACCTACACTAAACTTGAAAAGAAGGCCTGTGAGGACAGGCACAGCAGGAATGACCCATTATGACAGGTATGGAATGAAAATGACATGACGTGCCCTGGGTATGCATGTGAGGGTGGAATATGGGCTTCTTCGTTAGCTACCTCAGACAACTAATTTTGAAATTTGTTTTTCTTGAATTAAAGCAAGTAGTTTATTCTACCTTGAACTTATTCTCTTGAAGAAAATTGGGCAACCCTTTTGCCCCGGTTTAGAACATTCTTGATAATTTTAGGGATGTCCTGATTTGAAGGAACCTTGGGCAAAGGTTTTTCCCCAGTTTGGAAGACTTCTGGCAATCAAAGAATGCCTTAAATTGAGGGGATTTTGGGCAAACGTTTGCCCCAGTTTGAATCTCGATGAAATTGAGGACTGCCTTAACTTGAATTTTCTGGGCAAATGTTTGCCCCAGTTTGATTTTTCTTCTTGAAATTGAGGATTGCCTCAACTTGAATTTTTTGGACAAGCGTTTGCCCGAGTTTGATTTTCTTGAAATTGAGGATTGCCTCAATCTTGAATTTTTCTAGGCAAGTGTTTGCCCCAGTTTGAGTTTTGATCCAGAATTTGAGGATGGCCTTAAATTGAATTTTTTTGGGCAAACGTTTGCCCTAGTTTGAACTTGATTCAAAATTTGAAGATGACCCCAAATTGAAATTTTGTGGGTGGGTGTCTGTCCCATTTCAAACTTGATTCAGAGGATGACCTCAAATTGAAATTTTGTGGGCAGGTGTTTGTCCCAATTAGAACTTGCTTCATAGGATGACCTTAAATTGAATTTTTGTGGGCCAGCGTTTGCCCCGGTTTGAACTTGATTCAAAATTTAAGGGTAACCTCGATTTGAATTTGTGGGGAAGTGTGTGCCCCAGTTTGAACTTGATTCATAATTTGAGGATGACCTCAAATTGGATTTTTGTGGGCCATTGTTTTCCCCGGTTTTGAACCATAATCTTTTCAAAAGTCGGGAGCTGCCCCAATTTGTCTTTTCTGGGCAAGCGTTTACCCCAGTTTTGAGCTTGATCCAGAATTTGAGGATGACCTCAAGTTGAATTTTCATGAGCAAACATTTGCCCCAGTTTGGACTTGATTGAGAATTTGAGGATGACCTCAAATTGAATTTTTGTGGGCAAGCGTTTGCCCTAATTTGGACTTGATTGAGAATTTGAGGATGACCTCAAATTGAATTTTTGTGGGCAAGTGTTTGCCCCAGTTTGAGCATGATTCCAAAATTTGAGGATGACCTCAAATTGGATTTTGTGGGCAAGCGTTTGCTCAAGTTTGAGCTTGACTCAAAATTTGAGGTCTTTTAATCATGACTGATTCGGGCAATTTTACCCATGTCTTAATTAGTTTAGAAACATAAGTTATGAAATGCTTGAATGAATGAATGCTTATCGCGATATTTGAATGATCAAGGTTGCGATGTTTGTGATGTATGAATAGAGAGGATGCGATGTTTGTGATGCTTGAATAGAGAAGATGCGATGTTTTAATCTTATTGACTGCTTTTTTATGCTTGAAATAATTATTTGATGAAATGGATGCCATGGGATGAATGTAAACCATGAGATGGTGTAAAAACTTTTTGTTTTTCTTGATTTTTTGATTTTTGACACGTTCTCTCTCGACAACCTCATTGTTGGTGTGAAAAGAACCAGAAATCAGGACGAGCTGGATTGACTCAATCTCTTGGCTTCTTGGTCAACTTTGGACCTTTTTTCAGGATCTTTGGGACCCGACAGTGGTCAGTATGATGGAATAAGACATACTCCTTTTGTTTTGGTGGCATTGTAGCTAGTGGGAATATGAACTTTTGGGAAACAATCATGCCGTGCTGCGACGGTTAAGGACTTATCTGATTTTCATGACTTTTCAAAGTTAATCATTTTTTATTTTTCACATTTTTTTCATGTTTCTTTTTGGCATGTGCGACCTTGAGGTGTGCGAAGTGATTTTGGCTTGATGGAAAGATATAGAGAGTTTTGTATGGGAGGTTTGGCGTGCTTGGCAAAAAAAGAATGATGTGGGTTCGATTGCCCAAATGGCACATTTTGATGAAAGATACCATTGCTGCTTTTCATAATCTTGATTGTAAAATTAACCAAACTTGAAAAATGACAAAATTTTGACCCAGTTTTAGGGAAGATGAGGTGCAAAAATGTTAGACTGTCCTCGAATTCCTGGTTTGACCTTAACTTTTTCCTGGGTTGTTCCTTTGAGTTTTCAACCCAGCAGACCCTTCGTTTTGTCCTAACTTTTTCCTAGGTCACCCTTATAGGTTTTCAACCCAGCGAGCTCTTGATTTTGTGCCCTAACTTTTGCCTAGGCCGTTTTTTAGGATTGTCGACCTAGCGGGCTTCTGTTTGATTGTGCCCTAACTTTTTCCTAGGCTGCCCTTTGAGGGTTTTCGACCTAGCGGGCCTTTGCTTGATCATGCCCTAATTTTTGCCTAGGTCATTTTTAAAGATTTCCGACCTAGTGGGCTTTTGTTTTATTGTGCCCTAACTTTTGTCTAGGCCGCCCTTTGAGGGTTTTCGACCTAGCGGGCCTTCTGTTTGATTGTGCCCTAACTTTGCCTAGGTCATTTTTTAGGATTCTTGACCTAGCGGGCTTTTGTTTGATTGTGCCCTAACTTTTTCCTAGGCCTCCCTTTGAGGGTTTTCGACCTAGCGGGTTGTCTGTTTAATTGTGTCCTAACTTTTGCCTAGGCCGCCCTTTGAGGGTTTCGACCTAGCGGGCTTTTGTTTGATTGTGCCCTAACTTTTGCTTAGGCCGCCTTTGAGGGTTTTCGACCTAGCGGGCTTCTGCTTCTTCTTGAATTTTGGATATTGACCCTGATTTTGCCTGGATTTTTCTTGATTTTAATCCAGCAGGTTTTTCTTCTTTTTGAATTTTGGATTTTAACCCTGATTTTGCCTCATTATTCTTGATTTTAATCCAGTGGGGTTTCTTTTTCTTTTTCTTGAATTTTTCATGGTCAGATAATGATCTTGTCTGGATTATTTTGGCTTTCAATTCAGCGGATCTTATCTTGCATCCCTAATTTTTGCTTGGATTCGAACTTTGTTCCAGTGGGATATTTTTATTTGACAAGATATTTTCTTGATTTTAGGATCACAATGGATGGTTTATTTGGAATCCCTGGTTGCTTATTTTGCTTCCTCATTTGGTTTTTCTTTGAGTTTGATTGATTAGACGTTCAAGATTATTTATTACAGCACTGACATTGTCACCAACAGGTATTTATTGTTTGGGTGTAGGAATAAGGAGCAGGTTTGAATGATGAAAAGGAATGGTAAATTTTAAAAAGTAAAGCCAACAATGTGAGGCACATGCTTAAGAAACATGAAAAATGTAATTTTTGCATTATTCATTGAGATTTATTTACAAAAGATTGATTTTGAAAAGTATGACAAATCTTGGATGATTTTCCTTGATAGCTCGATTTGTGCAAGGCAACTAATTGTGCTGCTCCCATTTTTTAACCAGTAGATGTACTTTCATGATTTGGCATTGGATTATTTCACATATTAAGAGCAATCTTCCCAAAATCCAACCATTTCGCATCGATCAAGCTTTGCACCTTACACTTTAGAACCTGGCAGTTTTCTGTAGAATGGCCAATGTACCCTGCATGATAGTCACATATGGCATTTGCATCGTACCATTTAGGGTATGGTGGTTCTTGAGGTTTCAGAGGATAGGGGACCACCAGGGAATTCTGGATTAGCTGAGGTAGCAACTCAGTGTAGGTCATTGGAATAGGATCAAACTGGACAAGATTCTTCTCCTTCTTTTGGCTTTGGCTAGGATTTGGGCTTATGGCTTATGTGTGGACTGTGTATGGTGTGGGCGGTCGGATTTGTGTTTGATAGTTGTAAGTAGAAAGGTGTTTGGTAGGTGGTGGCAATATAAGGATATGGTATGTAAGGTGTGTATGGTGAAGGTTGGAAGCCAGTTGGTCCATAAGATGCCATCTGAGGCATGTACTGTCCTTGACTTGAAGCCGCGTTAAAAGTCTCCCCTGTCTCCTTTTCTATAGAGGCATCAGCTGTCCCTGCAGACTTGTGCGCGATCCTTCCATGGCACATGCCACCCTCGATCCTTTCTCCAATGGTGACGACATCAGAGAAGCTAGCGGTCACACTGCCGATCATCTTGTCATAGAAAGGATCCTGGAGTGTGTCGATGAACAAGCTGACCAGCTCTTTCTCGAAGAGAGGAGGTTATACTTAGGAAGCTAACTCCCTCCATCGTTGAGTGTACTGTTTGATGGTCTCATCTCCCCTTCTGGCCATATTTTGGAGTTGAGTTCGATCGGGAGCCATCTCCACATTATACTGGTGCTGCTTGAGGAAGGCCTCAGCTAGATCCCTCCATGAACGTATGTGTATCCGCTCTAGCTGAGTATACCAAGTTGCAGATGCCCTAGTTAAGTTGTCTTGAAAGAAATGAACAAGCAGCTTATCATCGTGCATACAGGGAGACATCTTCCTGCAATACATGGCCAAGTGACTCTTCAGGCAGCTAGTTCCTTGATATTTTTCAAATTCAGGAACCTTGAATTTAGGAGGGATGACCACATCTGGAACTAGGCACATATCTGATGCGTCTCTGGCTTCATAAGCATTTCCTTCGATTACCTTGATCCTTTCCTCTAGAACCTTCCACTTTTTAATATCCTCCTTAAAAGGATGGCTTGGGTATTCCCCTGGCATGCTATGTGGATGGGAAGATGGTATGTATATAGGGTGCGGCCCTTGGGTGAACATATGATTCGTTCCCCCAACGGCCGTTTGGTAAGCTTGTGGAGTGGTATTTGGAACAACATAAGGGATGCCTGTGGTGTTTGAAGGTAGGTTATGTGTTTGGGTTTGTGTTTGGGCTTGTGTTTGGGTGGATGAGGGTGCATGCCCATGAGGATATCCATAACGAACCCCTTCGGTTTGCGGAGGTATGGTTAATGGTGAAGGGTTTGGTGGAGTGAAGCCAGGAGGATATAATGAGTCATTTGGTTCTCCTAGAGCGTTCTTTTGTTTCAACAGTTGGATGGCCTCCATCAACTGGGCCATCTGCTCTTTCAGAGTCTTGACCTCATTTCTCAACTCCTCATTTTGTCTCTTCAACTCATCCATGGTTCTTGATTGTGATCGTGTCCTATAAGGATGTCAAGGAAGTTGTCTTTCTCCAATTTTTCTGTTAAATTTAAATTTTTTTTGAGAAATGGCTTGAATGCAAAAATCATGAATGATAAAATGTTAATGTTTCCATAAGAATGCATGGGATGATTTTCAAAATATCCTTCTTTCAATGAATGAATGAATGGGTGAATGCTATACACAAATAATTGAATATTTGAACATTTTTGAGAAGGATTAAGTGATTTAATTTATTTATCCTTGATTTCTAAACAATTTTGTGTCGTTTATGAATTTTGGTATTTTTTATTTTGCTAAAAAAACCTTTGACTCTGTTTGAAAAAGTTTTGCTAAAGTCTTCCTAAAAAGCATTCTTTAGGGTTTCGAATTTTGAATCTTTTTATATTTTCAGTATTTTCAAAAGTATTTTTTCTAATTTTCCCTAGGAACTTTTATTTTCCTTGATTTTTCAAAGTTTGGTTTATACATTCTTGATTTTCTATTTGTTTTGATTTTTCTTTCCTTTTCCTTGATTTTTGTTTTTTGATTTTCTGTATTTCCCCCAACTTTCAGCTTCCTCTTCTTCCATCTTGGACGATTCTATTCAAATAAATGTTCGTGCATATATATGAACCATGTATCATGAAGGGGTGTGTGGCCTCTTTGCATCCTATTGTGGGTTACCTGTCCTAAGGGTTTATGGCCTTTTATGCATGAACCTCTCATAGGGTGGTTTGTAATCCTGAGGTATAAGAGGTTACTAGAGCCAAGTTCCAGTCTACAATGCTTGTCACAACAGCAGAAAAAGCTACCAGTTGTAGGGCATTACAAATAAGACGCACTCTAGCCGGGAATTTCATGATAGACAAACAGGACGTAAGCCCCAAAGTGACACCAGTAGATCCCTCTATCCTAGGCTGTACTCAGACTCGGGTATAGGGCCCTGCTCATGAGATGAATGTATACATGATATGTGGAGGGAACACAATATTTGGGATACCTGCAATTGGGGAATTCGCACAGATATATATAGTTTATTGTTTGTCTATCCTAAGGTTATACAGAGAATAAAAGAACAACAATAGATAGATAACAGATAAATGAATCGTGCAAACAAACAGGAAAGGGATCGAAACAAACGCACTCAATTGAAATGGGCTTGACTCTCTAAGATCCCCAGTGGAGTCGCCATCTGTCGCAATCGTAATTTCGACGAGACGACGAACTCACTAAAATTTGAAAAATAAAATTTTATTTGATTATGTGGAGTCGCCACCAAATTTTTATTTAAGGGAAAAAGATTTGGAAAAAACCCTGACTCGAGGATGAGATTCGAAGTTCGGGAGTTGGTTACGAGCAGGGAAGGTGTTAGGCACCCCACTCGCCTGTTCCGAAGAACAGTACCCTTAAACTGAGTGTGTGATTATTTGAAAATAGCTTGATCCCTTTAATTAGAATGGAAATAAATAACTTGATGGAGGTTAGCCTGACAGGACTTGATCCTGCTCCTACGTATTCCTCGGTGCAATGGGAAACTCAAGGCTTACGTAGTTCTGGTTTGAGTTGAAGACTTGACCTTCGAAAGGTGTTTGAATTGAAAAGCGAATGCATTGTTGTCTTTTTTGAAAATATTTTAAGGGTGAAATCCCAATCCACCTATGCACAGGGCCCAAGATAACTACGGTAGCACTTGGACCCACACGGACCTCTAAACAACGAACAACAGAAAAGACTACCAGTTCGTTTTTAGGGCCCATTGCGTGAGATTAAGGAATGAAAAATGATTTTTATTTAAAAAAAATGAACTTGATTTGAATTTGATGAAATAAAATTGTACTTGATTTAAAATAAAATAAACTTGATTTGAATTTTGGGCTTGATTTGAAATAAACTTGGCCTGATTTAAAATTAAGGAAAAGAATTGCAGACATGCTTCAGTAATCAAGCAATAGAAATTTCATTTCAGATCCAAGTTAGATATATAATATCATTCCAGAAACTAGAGAGAAATACAAAGAGCACACAACAAAAATCACAGAAATCAGAGATCATTTGATCAATTAAAAACAAAATGAAAAACAAACAAAGATGAACCGCAAGAACACAAGAGTTTTTGACGCCAAAATTTGAATTCAAATCTCAGAATTTGTAGAAAATATTTTTGGTAGATCTGAAAAATAAAAACCAATCAATTGAAAGATATGGATTGTAGGAATCAAACAAAACAAGTTTGACATATATCCAATCAGAAATGAGCAAGTTATGCACAAATCAAACAAGCTAGGTTAATTTGCGCACGAAGATGAACATGCTTTGGTAATCAGGCGATATAAATTTCATTTTAGATCTAAATTGGACAAACAATATCATTCCAAAAACTAGAGAGAAAGAAGAAGAAAACGCAACAAAAATCACCAAAATCAGAGATCATTTGGCCGATCAAAAATGAAAACGAAAAACAAAGACAAAAATGAACTCGAAAATCCGAGAAGAAACAAGAAACTTAAGAGGAATAAGAGTCGGATCTAACCTCCATTGGAAGGTGATGAAGAACTGGTTCCATGGAGGCCGAGGGCTGGATTAGAGGTAGAGGTAGAGAGTTTCCTAGGTCCTCCCTTCGAAAATTCTGAAAATCTTCCCTAAGACTCCAAGTGCTCCTCTTCCTCCCTTCATTTTGGTGAAGGACCTCTTCTTATATAGAAGGAGGAGGGATTAAAGAGGTCCTCCTTGTCCAATGTGGGACTTCTTTCCCACATAGGAGAATTTTTCTTTTTCTTTCCTTTATTGGAATTCTTATTTTATTTGGTGTGAGATTCCTTTTTCTCTTTTCTTATTTTTTCAACTTTTTCTTTTTCCTCTTCTTTTCTTTTTTCTTCTTTTTTTATTTCCCTTCTTTTTTTTTCTATTCTTTTTAATTATTACTTAAATTAGTATTGGTTTCTTGATTAATTTTAACTATTGGGGCCTCAGACATAATTGAGTGTTCACAGACATCAACTCAATTATTATACGATTAAATTTTTCATCTTTTCTACGATGTATTTGATGTATTATATTCCAAATACAAATTTGTTAAGAGGAAATGAATTTCATTTGCCAAAATAATTTTGAATACTTGTAGATACATATTTTATTTGATTTGTCTTTAAAAAAACAATTGTATCCTACTAATTTAATTAATTAAAATACAAAAAAAGAAAAAAGTGCAAGAGATTGTTGCTAGGATTTCTACCTTCGTAAATTGTCTTGTGGAGGATATAAGTTATTTAAGAAAAAGAATATTTTGAAAAAGTAGAAACTAAGAAAAAGAATATATAAAATAAGTTGAAAGAACATGAAAATCATCTCAACAAAATTGGTCTATGATTGTTTCTCTCCCATCTCTACCAATGCATAATGCATCATGAGAAATTGAAGAAAACTTGATAGAAAAGTTCAAGAAAGTATACATCTAATCCTTTTATCATTGTTGAAAAGATTGTAAGTAATTTTGTACCATTCCCTTAAACCACCTACATAAATTGTAACACCCATAAATTCTCATAATGAACTCTTTAAGTTACAAATAACCTTTAGTAAAAAATAAATTAGGAATAAGAGCAAAAGACAGCAAAATTAGAAAATTTGGTGCAAATGATGAAAATATCTCTGCATTTGGATAACCTAAATAATATGTAAGAAAATATAAAACAAAAGGTAAAAGATATTATAAGAGATTAAAAAATATTAAGGATGATTAAAAAGTCATGTGAAAATATTAGTAATAAAGAAAGGACGAAAAATCCCTTAGAAAAATTTGAAAACACCTAAAACGCCCTTAAACACTTATATAATTTCACTAAACTCTCTCAAAGTTGAATCTAATTCAAAAATCCTAAAATTTCACCTTAAGCCTAAGCTTCTATATTTTAAGTTTAAGCTAAAATCAACCTCTAATCATTAAGCCCCATCACCACCACTAAAAGGCCTTTATGGATGACCAAGGGGGAGGGGCAAGATCAGCCATCAAAGCCCCACAAAAACCCAACATCAAGTCTCCATCAAGTAGGATTTTACTACTTTCTCTTTTAAGCTTTAAATCTTAATTATTTAGTTTGTTTTCTTCTTTTTGTCTCCTTTCTCCAAGACCCATGGATCTCATGTTGTTTGAACTTATGAGAGCTAATAACTGCCTTTGAATGGTTAAATATAAACATCATCTACTTTTAGTGATTTTTGAAATTTAAAGTGAAGTTTTGATGGATTAAAGTGCTTCTAGCTATCTTAGAAACAATTTAATCGATTAAAATTTCTTAAAAATCAATTTTTATGTTTTGGAAAGATTTGAGATGTCATGAGGAAAATTTTTGAAGTGTTAATGATATAAGATGGATGAATCTTGGAGTAGATTTAGTGGATCTACACTTATTTGCTTTGAAAAATACTATCTTGCAGATTTTTATGCTTAAAGCGTGAAACTTGATGATTTTTTAATATTTCGGAATTATATACTAAGATGTCCAGATATGAACCCTTGGACTAAAATACTTAAAAGTATGTGAAAATTTGGACAAAGATTTAAAATCTACTAAGAGAAATTTAAAATTTTGAGACCAAAAATGGAACAAACTTCATAAGACACCTATAAATTTCCTCAACCAGACCCATGCTAAAGAGTAAGGGTAAGTCTTGATGGATCTAAGTATTAATGGTGCTACAAGTGCACGAAGTTATGGAACAAAGGTCATGTGAGTAGAAATTTTGAAAAGATGACCTTGGAGACTCAAAGTGTGCATTTGATCATCGCTACTAAAAATGAAGTAAAAGATCTAAAAATTTCTAAGTATAATATGAACTATAAGATTAAGTACTAAATGGTGTGAATTAAGAGAAGAAAAATTGAATCAAAATGTACTAGAACCTAGAGATGTGCATTCAACCACTTTTGAGGAATTACGAGCAAATAAGTTTAAAGTTTTGATTATAAAGTATTAAGAACCATCGCTAGGTAAATGGAAAGAATTAAGTGTGTAAGAAATATTTGGAAGTGGCTAGGTTGATAATCTAGCCATCGTAGCTAAAAATTATAAAATCAAGTTAGAACTATAACTAAAACTTAAGTTAGATTTAAGGATGCATAAATTGATAATTAAGAATGAATCATGGAGTTGAAAGGTGGAAATTGGCCATGACCTCCAAGAGTAAAGAAGAAGTCTTAAAGTTAGCCAAACTAGATAATGATTTATGGTTTAAACTCTAACTAGAAGAATTAATCAATTTGAGTTAAGAAAAGATGAGATATGATGCCTTAGAATCTAAGAGTAGCATTTGACCACCTTATGCTTAATTAAGGAAGCATGAGCTTGAAATCTTGATTAAGGGTAAATAAGAAGAAGTAAACATGTAATAAAGGTTTAAGAATGTTGTGAATGACCATTCAACCATGATGACCAAAATTAATGAAGTTAAGTTAAAATCATGATTAGGACTTTAGCTTGAAAAAAAAAATGTCTAATTGGATGATTAAAAAAATGAATCATGGTGTAGTGAATGGATACTTATACATCCAGCCATATCTTCTAAGAATAAAGGACAAGTCTTAAAAATTTCTAAGCTTGGTAATATTTAATGACCTAAACCTTAATTAGTAAAAATCATCTTCTAAGTTGAAGAAAAGAGAACTATAATGCTTTAGAACTCTTGTGTGGGCATTTGGCCACCTTGAGTTAAATTAAAGAAAGATGAGTTTAAAATCTTAATTAAGGTAAAATAAGAATGTTCTGTATAAGAAATGGAATAAGGGTTTAAGAGAGGCTAGACAAGGTTGTGGTGTCATTTGGCCATGTGTGACTAAATACATGTAAGAAGTTAAAATCCTTCTAACACGTAACATTTAAACCTAATTTAATTAGGTTATACACAATACATGCAAATTGAAGTACATAAAGAGTAAATAACTTAAGAGGTTCCATTTGGCCACCTAAGGGAACTTCTAAGTTATATAAAATTATGTGAAACAACTTGACCCTTGAGAAAAAGAAAGGTTGAGAGATAACTTAGAAGGTTGAGTGGAATAAGCTCTCATGAGTGATTCATCATAAAATATTGTGAATTAAACAAGTCGACATATATGGGTATATATGATTAGGTTTCCCAAGAATAAATGAGAAACATAAGTAAGTCTTAATTTAGAAGACAATTATATACTTGAGAATATTAAGTCAACTTGTGTACTACTTTATGAATGCATAAAGTCTAATGTAAGAAGAATGATGATTATTTATGAATGTGTAAAGAATGATGTTATGTGTGATTGATGCTGTGAATATGTTCATGGCATATTGGTTGGATATTGATGAAGCATGCATGCTTATTTGAAAGCTTTTAAAATAAACCTAGTTGGTTAAGGGATAACTAAAGAAAGAACTTATGTGAAAAGTTAATCTATTCTTAATGTGCCTTGTGCACATGCAGAGGAAAAAAAAGCCCCATTGAAGAGGAGACAAAAGGGTTCTTAGAAGACAAAAGGATTTCCCACAAATCTTTCTATTATGAAATATTGGATCTTCAATATTTAAGTTGGTGACGACCATTTAGGAATGAACTTATATTCTTAAGAATAAAAGGTAAAGTAGCAGAGTCAGTGAGAAGATATTGTTTGACTAATGTTAATGTATGTCTATGTCTTAATTATCACTAAGCGAGAGATGAAGAATAGATATGAGAAATGTAAGACATTGAGAAAATGATGGTCAACTAATATCTATGATGTGATCCAAAAGATGTATGATGTTTAAGTAAGTTACATGTTTATCCAGTAATGGTTTTCTGCATAAAAGTAACCCACTGCAGTTGGAATTTTTGAAAGATTAAAATCAATCTTGGATGCATGTCATGATTTTTAAATAAACTAAAGTGGTTGGGATGAAAGTGATGACACTAAGAATAGAGTAGAATCCTATTATGAAACTTAGTTTCTCACCCCTACTTCTCTATTTTCTTCCGTGATGATCCTGATGTCTTTCGTGGCAGTAGTAGTGTTCATAGACATGAGCAACACCGATTGGACGATAAATCCTCATGGGCTGTTAATTACAACCCAGAGTAGCGTTCAAATATACTTTTTCTTAGGGTATCTATTTGTCTCAGCGACCATTAGTTCAAACTTCTCTATAACGGATTTCACCATTACCTTGGAGGATTTGTACTCTAACGAAGCTTTCTTGCCTCCATTTGGCTCTAGGAAGTAGAGAGCTCCAACTGCTGAAGACTCCTCTTCTTTTCAAGGGAAAACTAACTCAGATTCTATCCCATTATCACATTTCGTTGCATGTTTGGTCATCACAAGGTAGCTTTCTATACCCTATGCCTTACCCCTTTCAAGCATACTAAGAAATTCTAAATGGAACTTTTGTCTCCCTGGATCAAAGCATGTGGCTGGAGCGCTTTCATCGTCAGTCCTGAGATGGTTTGCTAGTCCTTGTTTCTTTTCTGAAGGAACAAGAAGAAGAAAGTCATATTGATAATGTAAATTTTATCAATAGTTGGATGCAGATTTCTTAGTTACTATTAGGTAGTTGTAGTTTGGTTAATGTATTAAGGTATGGACTAAATATGTATGTAAATAAGGTGTGAACATTATTATATGTAATTAAGTATATGTAAAGGCCTTAGTGTCTAAGACTGACCATGTATATGTAATAAAAATCGTATAATTATATGAAGTTTGAATATGTATGTATAAGTTATGTTTAAATTGATTTACTATCAATTAGAGCCAATTAAGATAAAATAAGTAATTCATAATAGTAATAGCTTATACGTGCACAAGAATGAGTAATCATTTATATCTTGTTACTAACGCTACATTGACGAGGTTCACAATTTATATTAAAGTGTTTGTTTTAAAAAAATTACTATATTTTCACAAATAATGATTTTCTAAAAGCATCTGCATTATGAGATAATAGTCTAATAATAGAACTGAATATATGAGTTAAGCGTAAAAAGGGTATTTTTTTTTTGGTTGTTATACAAATCACAACTCATTGAAGAACATAGGCGATCTAGGTTTGTGTTACTTATGAAAAAAATACTAGACTTACCTTTGAAATGTGAAGTTGGACCAAGCGAATCTCGACCATGAGTTCCATTACTCCTTGTAACTTCTCGTTTTCCATACCATAGCTTTGTTCAGTAATAGTTTCTCATATTCTTGGAAGTTAATTATTCTTCATCCTTCATGTCAATGTCCATTTTCATATCTAGTGAGGATGATTCTCATTATAAGGTTACTACAAGACTTCACTTCCATGCCACTTCAGCTTCCATCTCTACATCTCAATGGACTATCCATGTCATAGATCTCCTAGGGCATAATTTAAAGTATGATAAAATAGGAGACGATGGAATGAGATATTTCTTTCAAGTTGAAATTTGATTAAAAGTAAGATATTATAAATAGTTTAATATAAAGATAACACATAGGTTCATTGGCATTCGCAAAGAACTATCAGAACATCAATCATGGTACGCATAGTACTTACATGATCATTCCATCATTTATTTTACAAGTCACACACTCATCGATCAATCTCATACCAAACACACGGGTCTTGTTAACTCATATACCGACCTAATTCTATGTCCAAACATGAAACAAATAAGTTCTTTAATGCTTACAAAGAACTACCATATTATCAACTCATAAAGACAATTGTCGCATGTGATATATGAATTTACTTACTCTATCATTTGTTGTTTAGATTAGTGATCTGAGGCCTATAGTGACACTATCCTCAAGGATATATGTGCCTAGTTGCGGTATCCCCTAGGATTTAACAAACCAGTCTGCAAAAAGAGAAGCAAGAGAGAACTAGCAAAGAAGAGAGAAGAACCCAATAGTAACTTTAGAGAGAAAATGTTTCTAATGTATGTTTCGAAAAGGTAAATCGTGCATCCTTTATATAGGAGAGGCACTTTAGATAACCTTTGAAAGCTGATAAATAATAATAAAACATATTAAATTAATATAAATAAGTCGATTTGAAATTTGAATTCAAAATTTAAAATTTGAAATGAAATTAAATAAAATAAAAAAAAAGTTTATCAGAAATAATAGTGTAGTAGATGATTTTTAAATCGGAGAATTAAACAGGATTAATACAGTATAATGACAATAATGTACAGTTTAAATCAGAATGAATATCCAATCAATTTTATAATAAAAACCAATTATGGTTAATAATATGCAATCAACAACAACAGAAAAATTAAACCCTTCATGTATGCAAGGGCACGTTCCTTTCTTTCTTGTCTACAAGCCCAATGTATGTCTTAGTATATAAAGCCTAAGAAGGACCCTTTGCCAAGAAATGCGGAACTTGGTCCCTTTTGAAATATTACCAACAATCTTCCACATATTTTAAAAGGGTTAAAACATTTGAAAAAAAAAAAGAAAGAAAGAAGAAGAAGAAAAGAAAAAATTTGATGGGTTTTCTTTGAGTGTAACATGCATAAGGTCTGGTGTCTTTTGGACCATGAACTAGACTTTAGATAGATGAGCTTAACTTACTATGTTTTGGTGAAAGCAGAGCTTCTATGAACCAAAGCCACATTGGTGCAAGTTAGAGGCTTGCCTATCACATTATACCCCCATAACTCTTTGCCATTTTCGTTGGTTTTGCGCTAATAGGCCATGTGTCTGCGTGGTAGTTCATAAATGCTCTAGAGATGGTGCCTTAATCTCATACAAGCAGCCTCACTTGACATTCATATAGGTGACCTCATCAAGTGTATTATGCATTTAATGCACTACCCATAAGGGATATGAGTGTCATTAAAACCATTAAGGTTTAACCTCTCGTCCAATGCAGTCTAGCACTTCTCACATCATAGGAATGGAAAAATTAATTAATGCTAGAGGGATCAAGAATGACTTGTTATTACCCATATGAACCTTCTTCATATGGTCTCAAATCACAAAGGTTGGGTTCCTGTCATTGTAGATCTAATTATTGGCTCAAGTTCCATTCCCCTAGATGTTTCATAAACCATTTTTCTTTCTAATGGTTTGGTCAGAGGATCGGCCAAGTTTACTTCTGCTTCACATAATCAATGGAAATAATTCCTTTCTTTAGCAGTTACTTTATCACATCATGTCTTAGATGAATATGTCAATTGTTACCATTGTAAGAGTTATTTTTTGCAATTGCTATTGCAGAATTATTGTCACAGTGTATAGACACTGAGGGTGTTGGTTTAATTCCTAAGGGAATATTTGCTAAGAAGTTTCTTAGCCATTCAGCCTCGTTACCAGCTAGTTCCAGAGAAACAAACTCTGACTCCATAGTGAATTTTGCAATAATAGCTTGTTTAGATGATCTGCATGATATTGCACCACCTCCCAGTGTGAATACATAACCACTAGTGGATTTTGTCTTATCTGAATCTGAGATCCAGTTTGCATTGTAGTATCCTTCCAATATAGCAGGGAATACACTATATGATATACCATAATTAATGGTACCTCTTATGTATTTCATTAGTCTGACAGTCCAATGCTCATTATAAGGGTTTTTTTGTATATCTACTTAATCTCCTCACAACATAGGCTATGTCTGGTCAAGAGTAATTCATTAAGTGCAATAGACTCCCAATAATTTGGGCATATTTTGTTTGTTAGATGGGTTCTCCTATATTTTTCTTTAGGTGATAATTTCCATCACAAGGAGTACTCACGAATTTTGCATCATAATGACCAAACTTCTTGAGAAGTTTCTCAATATAGTGTCCTTAAGATAGTATTATACTATCTCATTTCCTTATAATTTTAACACCCAAAATCACACTTGCTTCACTCATATCTTTTATGTCAAATTTAGAAGAAAAGAATGTTTTAATACTATTCACTATATCAATACAAGTGCCAAAGATAAGCATGTCATCAACATAGAGGCATATAATCACACATTCATTGTTTTCTATTTTAGCATAAACGCATTTGTCACTCTTATTAAATAAAAACCCGTGACTAATAAAAATATTACAAATTTTTCATGTCATTACTTAGGTGCTTGTTTTCACCCGTATAAAGATTTATAAAGTTTACATACTTTATTTTCTTGACCGGCAACCACACTACCTTCTGGTTGGACCATATAAATTTTCTCTTCTAAATCACCATTTAAAAAGGTAGTTTTAACATCCATTTGGTGAATTAATAATTTAAAAATAGATGCTAATGCAATTAAAACTCTAATGGATGAAATTCTAGTTATAGGGGCAAAGGTGTCAAAGTAATCTACATTATGTTTTTGGGTAAAACCTTTTGCAACTAAGTGAGCTTTATATTTTTCAATAAAACCATTAAGATTATATTTCCTTTTAAAGATCCACTTACAACCTCTTGGTCTAACCCCTAGGGGTAAGTCTACTATAGTCCATGTGTTACATTTCCTAATAGATTCAAGTTCACTTTTAATAGCCTGTTTCCAAAAATAAGCGTTAAGAAGATATAGTTTCATTATAGGTTAAAGGATCATTTCCCATAATATATAAATAAAAATCATTGCCTAGTGATCTTTCTTCCCTTTGTCTTTTATTTCTTCTTAAATCTTCATGTGAAAGTTCACTATTTTCATGTGGAAGTTCATTATCTTGTATAGAAGGATGATAAGGTAGATGAGATTCTTTAGACACATTTTTTATTTTTAATGGAAAATATTTTCTATAAATTCAACATTCTTAGTCTCAATTATAGAGTTTTTATCAAGCATATCACTTTTTAAAACTTGGAATCTATAAGCAGCACTATGTTGAGCATATCCTATAAAAAGAAAATCAGAAGTTTTTAGAACCTATCTTTCTCTTTTTAGGATAAGGAAACATAACTCTAGTTAGACACCCCCACACTTTTAAGTAAGTTAAATTTGGTTTCTAGCCCTTCCATAATTCATAAGGAGTTTTTCCTGTTTTCTTATGGGATATCCTATTTTGTATGTGACACGCGGATAACAAGACTTCACCCCAAAGGTTATCAGGTACATTAGAGCTAATGAGCATGACATTCATCATTTCTTTTAATATCCTATTTTTCATTTTTGCTACTCCATTTGATTCAGGTGAATAAGGGAGAGGGGGTTGTTTCATGTATTATGCCTTCTTTTTCACAAAACTCATTAAAGATTATATATTCATCGTCCCTATTAGATCTAATTCTTTTAATCTTCCTATTTAGTTGGTTTTATACTTCTGCTTTATACGATAAGAACATGTTAAAGGCCTCATCTTTATTCTTAATTAGATATAGTTTGGTGTACCTAGAGCAATCATTTATAAAGGTTACATAATATCTCTTACCACCTCTAGTCATTGTTTGTTTTAGGTCTCCTAGGTATGTATGAATTAGGTTAAGTAATTCTATTTCTTGTTTTACTACAAAGCATGTCCTTTTGGTTGATTTTGATTCTATACAAATTTCACACTTATCTAAGTTTTAATTCTTAATTCTTTAAATTAGACCATTACTTTGTAACTTTTTAATATAGGAAGAATTTACATGTCCTAATCTAGCTTACCACAAATCATAAGACGCAATCATATAAGCAGAAGAACAAGATGAAGCATTCTCATTAATAATTTCAAAGATAGTTAGTACAAATAAACCTTAGTCACAATACCTTTTGCCCATAAACATATCATTTTTGGTCATCACAATTTTTTCTGACTCAAAAGAAATCTTAACCCCACTTTTTCCCAATAGAGCCACAAAAATTAGGTTGGCTCCAATGCTCGGTACACGTAGTACATTTTGAAGTGCCAGAGTTTTTCCAAAAGTGAACTTGAGAAGAACATTTCCTTTCCTAAGCACAGGTGTAGTTCGGGAGTCTCCAAGATAGACAAGGTCTTCTCCTTCCCCTATAGTAGTGTAGGAGGTAAACACGTTTTTGTTAGAACATATGTGCCTGGTAGCCCGAGAGTCTACCACCCATTTGCTCATATTGTCCACGATAAGAGCTTGAGAAACAACAACAACTACCACATCATCTCCTTCGGTTAAGTTTTCCTTAACTTTAGGACGTTTCTGTTCTTGTATCTACATGCTAGTGCATGATGCCCTCACTTACCACAAACATAGCATGAACCCTTCTTTTTGAAGGAAATAGGATTAGGTGGCTTAGGGAATTAAGAGGAAGGTTTGCGAGCATACCTGGTCTTTGGAGACTTGTTTGTTTGTAGCAAATTTGCTGTAGTGGCCAAGGCCTTTGCTCTTGCAGTTTTGATCTCCTTCCAATTAGTGTCTTCAATTATGGTGTGGGTTATTAGATCTGTAAGGGACAATTGTTTATGCTTTTGTTTTAGTTGTTGTTTGTAGTCATTCCAAGTTTCAGGTAACTTTTCGATGAGGAAGCCAACTACTAGTTGGTTTTGCATGGTTATGTCTTCGTTTTAGTTGTTGTTTGTAGTCATTCCAAGTTTCAGGTAACTTTTCGATGAGGAAGCCAACTACTAGTTGGTTTTGCATGGTTATGTCTTCAGATTTGAGGTTTTCGAGGAGTTTGTGGTATTCATTTATTTGCATTTTGATGTCTTTGTCATCTGTCATTTCCCACTGGTAGAAGTTTCCTATGATGAATTTTTGCTTCCCAACATTTTTTATGGTGTACTTTATGTGCACAGACTCCCAAATTTCCTTGGCCTCCTTGTAAGAACAGTAGACATCAAAGAGTTCATTAGACAAAGTACTTAGAATGGTGTGTCGACATACCTTATTTGCATTGGTCAAATTTTCAGCATATTTTGGATCAAGTGGCTTGTCATCAGTGAGCGCAAATGCAACTCCATGCATGTCTAGGATGGAGTAGATCCTTTCTTGCCAACAACGATAGGCTTGTCCTCCAAAGATCTCAATCTTAGAGACATCAGGAAGGGGCTTAGCATACGTAACAGGAGCAGTAGGCTGATTGTGAGGAGTTGTAGTGACGTCCTTTGAGGATTGAGTAGGAGTAGCTTCAGTGGCTATGGAGATATATCCTTGAGATTGTTATTTAGATTAGTGGTCTGAGGTGTGTAGTGACACTGTCCTCAAGGATATATGCACGTAATTGCAGTATCCCCAAGATTCAACAGACCTGTCTGAAAAAAAAAAAAGAATCAAAAGTAGAACTAGCAAAGAAGAGAGAAGAACCCAGCAGTAGCTTTATAGAGAAAATGTTTCTGATGTATATTTCGAAAAGGTAAGCTAAGCATCCTTTATATAGGAGAGGCACTTCAGACAACCTTTGAAAGCTAATAAATAATAATAAAATACATTAAAAAAATATAATTAAGTCGATTTGAAATTTGAATTTAAAATTAAATAAAATTAAAAAGATTTATCAGAAATAATAATGTAAGAGACGGTTTTTAAATCGGAGAATTAAATAGGATTGATATGGTATAATGACAATAATGTACAGTTTAAATCAAAATGAATACCCGGTCAATTTTATAATAAAACCCAATTATGGTTAATAATATGCAATCAACATCAACGGAAAAATTAAATCCTTCAAATAGAGTTTTTTGGGTAAGCAAATATTTTTAGGTTTTGTAAGTGATTATCAAAAAGTCCATGGTCCACATTATTGGGCATAGGGGGGATTTTGCTGATTTTAACTGAGTTGGTTCAAACTCATCTGCGCGAGGGCATATTCCTTTCTTGCTTGTCTACAAGCCGAAGGTATGTCTTAGTATATAAAGCCTAAGAAGGACCCTTTGCCAAGCAATGTGGGACTTGGTCCCTTTTGAAATATTACCAACATCATTCTCTTTAATTATTTTTATAATGATATACTCAGGATTAGGCTGAGATCTATTGGGTCCCATACCACAATAATCCTTACTAATCTGGAGTTGGTCATCTGTACAATGTGCAAATGCATGTGGGACCAAAATCATCACCATTATATTATCAAAACAATCGGGGGAGGAACCAGGATCCAATTTCCACAACAATAGTGTGTCCATGACAACACTCAAATCATCATCATCATAATCATCATTTCACTTTTCTCAATAAGAGAAACTGAAATTGATCAACTAGTATGACAATTGTTCAGGGTCTTAGAAGTTAAACCTAATCCATTGGAAAGACATAAACCTAGCTCACGTACCTCCTAGGATTGAAAGTTCCCATTTCTCATGAACTATGGTCTACTTCCATGTGAATCGATCCTTAGATTTTCTAACTCCTTTTCACAAAAGGGCTCTTAGATTATCCCCCACATTGATGATTCTCAAAATATTCCTTTTTATGCATATGATCCATGACAATCAATCATTTCATATCTCTTACACATCATAATCAAAGGCCTCACCTTCTTCTAAGCTTAGGATCTCATTGTCCTTTTTTATTCAACACATATGTATGAACTCCACTTGGGAGTAATTTATATTAACAACTTCCAAGGCAATACATGAGGTTTGCAACCTCAAGACACCTATTCATCTTACTCCACACACATCAACGATTGATGTAATTCTATCCACAAACATAATTACTTTGAAATAATCCTTTTCCTTCATCAAAGCAACATGATTATATCATTTTTCTACACTTTTATGAATTATCCTTTTTAAGGTTTATTAATTAGTTATCTTTGATTATATTTGATGCTTAGTTTTTATTCTTTAATCTTTTAGTTCCTCATAAGAATATTGTTCTCTCTAGAAGATCCTTAGGATATATTTTTGGGACATCTTGAGACAACACTCTTATTTAGGCATTTAACAATAGTGTCTTATCTACAACCGTCTTGTCTAACCATGCTGTCTAATCTACAACCATCTTATCTAATATGAAAGGACCTAGGATGGTATAAAACACTACCATTGTCTTGTTTGCAATCATTTTGTCTACAGTCATCTTGTCTGATTGTACGGTCTAATCTGCAAACATCTTGTATGATATGAAGGGACCTTGGGTGATCTAAAACACTACCACCATCTTCTCTGCAACTATTTTATCTACAAGCATCTTGTTAGATCATATTCTTTGATCGTATGGTCTGATATATAATCTTCTTGTATGTACTTGTCTTATTTGATCATATGATTAGATCATCAACTATCTTATATACGGTGACTCATTCATTGCCTTGTATGCATTTATTGTCTTGTTCACAACAACTTGTCTAGTGTCTTCTATATAGTAACATGTCATGGATCTTATAAATAGTAACACATCTAGCATCTTATGAATAGTAACACATCTAACGTCCTACGAATAACAACGCATTAGGTGTCTTATGAACAGTAACGCGTTAGGTGTCATATTTACAATAATGTATCTAGTGTATTATGAACAGTAATGCTTCATGTGTATTATGTATAATAATGCATCTAGCTTTTCATGAATAGTAATGTATCCAATGTCTTATGAACAGTAATGGATGTCTTATGTATAGTAATGCGTCTACAATAGGTCATCAAAATATTCTTAGTTTCCAAACAAAATAAGATGTGTTGAACCCCTTAAATGGTTCCAAACTTCAAGAATAATAATGGAGAAGGAAATTTCAACCATTTTACAACACCAATTTTTATGGTTAATTTTCTTGTTTTAATGGATCGTTTCTCTAAGATTTATAGATCTCATTTTGTTTGAAATCATGAGAGCTTAAGGATGCCTTTAAATCGTTGAAAATGAGCATAAACCATTTTTAGTAATTTTTGAAAGTAAAAATGAAATTTGGATGAATTAAAGTGCTTCTAACCACCTTAGAAACAATTTAATGAGTTAAAATTCTATCTTGAAAATTTTTATGCTTAAATCTAAAAGTTGTTGATTGTTTTACTATTGTGGACTTGTGTGATAAAATGTCCAAATCTGGACTAAAATACTTAAAAGTCTAAAAAAAATTAAATCATAAGTCTTATAAGCTTTCTTTGGTCATAGATCTAAAAATTACTAAGAGAAACTTGAAATTTTAGGACCAAAAATGGAACAAGCTTCATAAGATATCTATGACTCTTCTTGAACATGACTCAAGCTAATGAGTTTGGACAAACCTTGTATGGATTCACGTGCTTAAGGTGCTACAAGTGCACAACATCATGGAACTAAGATTTTATGAAAAAGAAATTTTGAAAAGGTGATGTTAGAAGCTCAAGGTGAGCATTCGACCACATAAGCCAAGTTAAGGATAAAATTTCTAAAAAATTTCTAAGATGGTACAAACTATATGACCAAGTCCTAAATGGTGTGAAACAACTCTTAAGGAAAGAAAAATTGAACTAAAATGTTCTAAAGTCACTAAGTGTGCATTCGGTCACCTTTGGTTAATTAAAGGAAATGAGTTTAAATTTTTATTAATGGTGTGTATTAAGAACCATCATTAAATAAATGAGAAGATTTAAATATATAAGAAAAATTTAGAATTGGCTAGGTCCATAGTAGTCAAAATTGATGAAATCAAGTGAAATTCAATACTAAAACTTAAGTTAGATTCAAAGATGCATAAGTTGGTAATTAAAAATAAACCATGAAGTTGTGAAGAGGAAGATTGTCATTCGATCATGACCTTTAGGAGTAAAAGAGTCTTAAAATTAGCTAAAATTGATAAAGATTTATAGCCTAAATTTTAACTAGAAGGATTCACCAATTTAAGTGAAATAAAAATGAAATATGATGCCCTAAACTTTAAGAGTGACATTTGGCCAACTTAGGGTTAATTAGACAAGAAGGAGTTTAAATTCTTAATTATGATTAATTAAGCATCTTTGATATATAAATATAAAGGACTAAATGCGTAAGAAAGTCTTAGAAAGGGTAGGAAGTCCATTAAGCCATAATAGCTAAGTTAGAGAAAGGAAGTTAAAATTTTCACTATGACTCGAGTCAAAACTTAGGTATGCATAAATTAATTAATTAGGAATAAATCTTGAGGTTGAAAAGTGCTATAGACCATTTGATCATGACCTCTAAGTGTGAGCGAGAAATCTTAAAAATTTCTAAGTTAGGTAGTGAGTAATGACCTAAACTTCAATTAGTAGAAACCATCTCCTAATATAAAGAAAAGTGAATTAGAAGGTCTTAGAAATCTTGCTCATGCATTCGGTCACCGTGAGTTAAATTAAATGGAGATAGATTTAAAATATTGATCAAGGTGTAATAAGGATGCTCACCATGTAAGAGAAATGAGTTAAAGTTTAAAAGACACTTAGAAAATGTCATGAGCACCATTCGACCATCAGTGAGAAAATTAATATAAGTTAAAATCTTGCTAACACATAACCTTCAAACATAGTATAATTAGGTTATGCATAAAATATGTAAATTGAAGTGCACAAAAAATAAAAAATTTAAGAGATGTCATTCGGTCGCTTAAAGGAAAACTTCTAAATTTTACAAAAATCATATGAAACAAATTGACCTTTGAAAAAAAAGGAAAGATTAAGAGATAACTTAGAAGGTTGAGTGGATTAAGCTTCCATGAGTCGTTTATCATAAAATATTGTAAATTAAACAAGTTGGACATGTATGGATGTTTGTGAATATGTTATCCAAGATTGAATGGTGAATGATCATAAATGTTTATAGAATGATACTATATATGATGATCATATATGAATGATGACATGATAGAAATTGAGACCTAAATGTACAGAGCATATTTGTTGGATATTAATTAAACATACATGATTATCTGGAAACTTTTAAAAGTGAACCTAAATAATTAAGAGATCACTAAAAAACAAGTCCTATGTAAAAATTTAACACAGCTCTTTATCATGCCAAGTCACAAGACTTGTGCATATATGGTGATCACAAGGCCTACCATGTGAAAGCCATAGGGCTTCTATAAATTATGATGATGATGATCATCCAGAATAAGCTCATATCCTAAATCAAAAGGTAGAGTTTACGGAAAGTGAAAAACACTGTTTGACTAAAAAAAGAGAGAATGATTTATGAATAAGGCATGAATGAACATGCCTTTAATTAAATTGTCTAGAAAGGAATGACTTAAAAATGAGCATAAATTATGAGAAATGTATAAATGAAATGACAAGAATTACAGAAATTATAAATAACATACATTGTTACCAAGTCAAGTTATAGGAGTTGTGCACATTTGGAGGCGGACCTACCATTTGAAAGCCATAAGGCTTCTATAAATTATAATGTTTGAAAATCAGAACAAGTGCTTTGTATGCTTGTGATAAAGGTTAATTTTTATAACTGTAAAAAAATTATTTTAGCTAAAAATTTTGTAAAAAAAAATTAAAAATGATCATGTATGCATGATATGATTTTAAATAAACTGAAGTGGTTAACATGAAAATGATATCACTAACCCTAAAGTAGAATCCTACTAGGAAGGCTAGTTTCTCACCTCCTAGTCTTCCTATTTTCACCCCAGATACCCCATACGCTCTTCGCTCTTCGTGATGGTAAAAATTCATGTACTTATAGCCGGTGTAATACCTTCTTGAAGAAGAATAAGATTTTATCATACCATATTATATATATTGTAATTAGATGGATGAATTTATATTAAATAATTAATTTGTAGAAGTAAATATAAATGTATCTAAGTATGTAAAGGTATTAAAACCTTAACTTAAATAAGTTTGTATGTGAATGAATATTATGTGTATGTATATGGTGTAAAATGCACATTAAAAAGGATGATTGAATCTATGTAATTAAAATAAGTAACAAGTCCATGAAAGCAACATGGATGCAATTGTAAATCGACGAGTGTGAGGATGTTTAATTGTTCATCTTTTACTATAATGAGGTTCACAATTTTAATTAAAAATTTTAACCAAAGTGCTTATTTTTTTTAAAAAAATTATTATATTTTTCTAATAAGTATTTTTCAAAGATTCCATATTATGATATAACAAACTATTAATAGAGCTGAATGAACAACTTAAGCATAAAATTGATATTATTTTTTGGATGTTATATGAGGAAGAGCATACTACATGGAAAGATCTCATGCTTGAAATACAAACATTTTGTGGAGAGAGATTTCCACTTAAGAGAGAGCATACTACGTGGAAAAATCTCACATTTAAAGAAAAGATTGTTACAGTAAGTGAGAATGAAAGATTTTGGTTAATGAATTCTATAAGAAGAAAGGATCGTAATAGTAAGAAACAAGAATTTTTAATTAAAAATGAATAGATGTGAGATTTTGAATGAAAAAAAAACTATGTTGAAATTTTATTCATTCAAATCCTACATCAAATAACTCGAAGAAGAAAAGGTAAAAAAATTCTTATAAATTAAAATATTTTGTTTAAATTTTATCATCCCCAAATACAATAATCTTTTAAGACTTGGATAGTTGTGTGTCACTACAACAGTATAGTTCTTTAAATAAATGTACTTGAAACTTGGGTATTTGTGTGAAATGAGAAAATTTTCAATTTTATCCATACAAAAATTGTAAAAGACCATTTTCAACTTTTTCTATACAAAAATTATAATAATAAATATTTTTGAGATGTTTCATAGATGTAGGTACATGGTTTTGAACCATGTTAAATTTATGTGTATTCTTTTTTCTATTTTTTTTTCTTTTTATAAATATTCCTAGAAATAAAGAACATAAAGGATGTTTTGTGCTATTTCTTAGCTTTGGTTGGTATCTTCCCCTACCTAACATCTTAAAGAAGAAGGTGTGTTTCAAATCTTAGGATTTTGAGGTTATGGAAGAGGGAAAAAAGAGTTGAAAAGGATGAAAAAAATGAAGTTTTTAGAAAAAGAGAAAGTGGAAGTTTAAAGAGAAAAGGAATGAGAAGAAAGAGCTATTTTTAATTATTTTATAAAAGAAAAATTTAGCAAAAGTAGATTCCAAGAACCAAGTTTAAACAATACTTAGTGATCAAAAGTTAGAAGTTAGACAAGTATTCTCACTTTAAAAAGGTAATAAATTATCATAGAATGAAATGTACTTTTATCTTTCACTTTGTTAATATGTTTCATTTTCATTATTGACTTAAAAAAAATTAGGTTGTTAGTCCCTCACTTTGTTATTTATATTTTACAATAATTTCTAGAATAAGTTTTAATAAACAATATGTTAATTTTTGCTGTTAAATGCCACAGTGAATATTCAAATATATGCCTAAATAATATTGTATAATACATTAAAATTTCTCTATTTCATTCATTTTATTATACTTATCCACATCTTCATCCTTGTTCTTATAGTACTGGTAAATAAATCTCCAAATACTACTCCTTTATCATCGTAATTTCTTAAATTCTTTTTTATTAACCTTAAGGTATATCTAAAGGAACATTGTGATATTTAACATTATATATCAACATTTTATTTATGAAAATTGATTCCAAAAACTAATGTAAATATAAAAATAAAATAAAAAGATCTATTTTTTTAAATAAAATACATTAATCAAGTAAAAAATAAAAATAACAGTTCATTCAATTATCATGATAACTTACCATCTCTCACTTTTAATTTAAATACTTTAATAAGATAACATATAATTGATAATTCTTTTTTATTCTAAAATCCTTATCCATTACCTTCACATCTAAGATAAGCTTAATTTTCATATATTTTTACTATTTTTTAATATTAATATAATTTTTTATTTTTAATTATCAAATTAATACAAAAATAATTTTAAATTTTAAATTTATATATTAAACATATATAGAAATTAATTTTATAATTTTTATATAATTTTTCTGTAATTCAATAATTTTAAAAAACAATGATTACTTCTACGTTATCATCATATGTAAATTTTTTAGGATAAATGAAATAAAATAAAAATAAATAAAAATAAATAAAAATAAATAAAATAAAAATAAATAAAATTTTAAAAATAATTCAACATTTAAGCATATTTCAAAGATAATATTAACTTTTATAAATATTCTATTATTTAAAATAATTTTTCAGTAGTTTATTAAATTTTTAATGATTGGAAGCTAATAGATTTAGTTAAAAATTAAATTTATATTTGATTCAACCTCAAAAATTAACTTATAAAATAAAATTGTATTATCATATATAATATCTTAATAATAAATTTAGAATAGATTTTAATATTATATTAAAAATTAAATTTTAACAAAATTTAATCTCAAAAATTATCCTAAAGATAAAAATATACCTTTCACATTTAGAATGTAACATTTAAACATAAAAACTAATAAGTGAAACAATTAGGATTTAACATTTAAACATAAAAAATAATAAGTAAAACAAAAATATAGATAAAAGTAATAAATGAAACAAGAATGAATATATGCAGATATTCAAAAATAAATATCTACATTCAATAAAAAATATAAAATAAACTTTGATACTATTGTAAAAATTAAATTTAAACCTAATTTAATATTAAATATAATTTATAAAATAAAATTTATCTTCAGTTTATATATCTCTTATTTTTAGATTATATAAAATTTTTAATACATCTTAATGCTAAAAACTGAAGATTTAAAATATAAATTTATAAAATTAAAAAATTAGTAAATAATCTATTAACAAATTAAAATACATTTTGATATCATATTAAAAATTAATTTTAAATTTAACTTAATTTTGATAAAAAAAAATTTAATATATAAACTTATGTTAAATTCCTATTTATTAATATGATTAATTTTTAATTTTATTTTTAAAAAAAGAGAAATCCTTTTAAATTATTACCTTGATAAAAAAATTGAATCTTTAAAATTAAGATGATAATTTTACAAAAAAATCTTCATAGATATGTTTTTTATGTTGTATTATCTATTTAAAATGTTAAGCTTGTTATTTTGTTTTAAAATATTAAGCTTGTTATTTTGTTTTAAAAAAAAAATATAATTTTGTTAGTTAGTAGCAAATGTTAAGCTTGTTATTTAGTTTTAAACAAATATAAATTTGTTATTTAGTAGCAAAAGGAAATCTTATTTCCTTTAGGATGGGATAAAAATCTTATTGCTTGATATATTATTTTTTATTTTATTAACATATTATGTGGGTAAATGTTATAATACCTAAAATAATTTCTAAATTAGTGGTTGATATTTGAAATTTTGAAAATCTTCCTTTGATGTTTACAAGTTATAGTATCATATTGAATTTTTTTTATTTGATATATTTAATGATTACACAATATTTGATAAAAAATATGTTTTAAAATAGACATGATGGAGTTTGAACGAAGACTATGTAAGGACACTTGCATACTTTGGTCAGAATTATTGAAATGGTTATAATAGCAAATGAAGGTAAATGTGATAAATATGAGTAACACTTAACTCTTGAAATTTAAACCTAAAATTGAACAGGAGTCGAACTTTAATTTTTACTAATGATGAACATTGAGAACCGAAATTATTAGAGGAAGAATAATCCACTAAATGGATCCAAAGAACTAGATTTAGTAATAGCTTTAAGTATCTCCAAAATACTCCAAAATACCCATGCTTATAATGATTGTAAGAGGTGAAAATTAATAATTCATGTAATAAATAAGTTAAGGAAAGAAATAAACAAGGGTCAAAATTTGTATATGAACTTCATTTAATTAAGAATAAATGAACATGATAAGTATTCAATATGGCAACCTAGTAAGATACTTTTCTAAGTTTAAGGGTTGACATACCTTCCTTAATGCGCATAAATTGGAGATGTTGGGAAAGTTAATAAAGAAATTAAATAAAATTAGGACAAACAAAATAGATATATTTTAGATATTGAATAGGAATATGCATATAAGCCTTGAGAGATATAAATTTGAAAAATATTTAGATATTTTTTATCCTTGAATTAAATCTGGAAATTCATATTACATTAAATCTTTCCCTTTCCTTTCAAAAGAAAATAATCTTCCGAAGGTGATCACCAACATGGGACAACTTCAGAAGATAATAATAAATAACGAAAAATGAAATAACGTGCATACTTTTATTTTGATCTGAACCATTGAAGTTAAATTCAATATTACTTTTTTTATTTCTTTCTTTTCACTCCATCGTTCTCATTTTGTCTATTATTTCATACCGGTTATATTTTTCCCCTAAAATTAATGGTTCCCCAACTCTTTAATCTGCGATACGTAATATACAGAAAATAAGACATCGCAAGGAATAAATTATATTAGGACATAAAAAGTTCCTATATACCTCCTCCCACCAATGGAAAACACAAAAGAATAAGACATCATACGGGAAAAAAAATTGCATATATTATAAAGAAAAAGGAATTATACATATCTACCAAAGGTTCAGGAGTGTCATGCAACCAATACATAAATGGCATATATCATCCCAGGTATGTATCCCAGTACGGTCAGCGCCACATCTATCCAGAACTCCACCTGATTATTTTTCAAAATTACAGAAAATAAAATGAAATTAATCACCCTAGTAATTAATCAATACTGAAGTCAAAATATAGGAAAGAAAATTAAAAAATAATGATTAGAACAGTTTGAACAAGAAGAGATCTGATGAAGTAAATTAAATGATAGAGGAATAGAGTAATTACGCCACAGCCATAACGAAGGAAAACACCAACAGGAGGTAGCAATATTGCTAATATCACTTCGAGAAAAGTTTCTGAACCCATAACTTTCTTTTGTCTGTTTTCTTTTTCTTGCTTACCAACGTATTTGAAGTTTGTTAATCAGAGACAGAGAGAAAAGAAAATGGAAACGTTAGTGAAGGCATCTTCTGGGGGCAAATAGAAACGGTTACGGTGGAGATTACTGTGGCAAAATTTTAGGCATATTAGATGACACGTGTGTCACAGAACTGACAGGTGTTCCTGTCTCCTTAAGCTAGTGGAATGAGAAAGGCGAAAACCTATATATATATTTATGAAAAGTAATAGTCATATTAAATCACAAATTGAAGTTATATATTATATATATAATATTTTTTAAAAGATAATATTTTCAGAATTTAACTTTTAACAAAATTTTCCGAAAATATTCAATTTAGTGCGATCTTATAAAAAATACTATTAGTTATATTATCTTTAATTATATTATTTTATATATACAATAATATTAAAATTTATATAATTTTTTTTATTTCTTTACCACATTGTATTATCTATTGTATTTGTATTTATTTTCTTTTTAATCTGTTTTCTATCCTATGTATAAATCAAAATTTTTAAGTATAGATCAAAATTATTAATTTAGGTTATTCAACCTAATTCGATGCAAGTAACAACTTATATAGGTCCGTCTAAAAAGTTTAAAATTATTTAAGTCTCTGTAATGATAGTTCAAACTCAGACCTACGCAAGCTGCAAACCTATATATATATAAGCCAATCTATTTTATAAACTATTTTAATAACGTTTAAATGAAAGAAATTGCTAAAAAATTTACTAGAAAAAAAAATAACTATAAGAAAATGCAACGATTAAGGAGGCAGTACTAACCATCGCATGGCTAGGAAAACCATGACGGTTTGGGCGAGTAAGGAAAGTTTCATAAAGAGGCGTTATAATTTTTAACCTTTTCACATTTATTCACTTTTCCTCTCTTCTTGCAGTTTCACTTTCCCCTCTTCATCCAAGTAGTTTCCGAACGTAGAATCATGCCACAACAAATAACTTTACCTTCTCGTAGTCAAAATCAAGATCAAACATACGACGAGTTTGGGCATCATCTCTGTTCATTGGTAACAAATCCTCTTCTTCGATTATGGTAGTTTCCTTTATCTCAATCTTTTATTCGACAAAAAGTTTGTAGCTGGAAAACAAAATTTGGAAATTCTGACTTCGGAGAGTATTTGAAATTGTTGTAAGAGTAGGTATTGGATTTGATGAGACTACGAAGAAACCATAAAAACTGATTAGCAAATGTATAACCTCATAAAAATCCAACAATAATATATTCTTATGCTTAGATGATGTATTTAGAAAAAGTAATTTTTAAAAAATTTAAAATTTTAAAAATTAAAATATTTTATTTAGATATTTTTTTAAAAAAATTTAAATTTTATAAAATTTAAGAAAATATTTTAATAAATTAAAATAAAAGAATTTAAAAGTTCTTTAAAATAAATAAAATTTAAAATTTTTTTCAATTCATTTTCGTAAGCAACAATTTTTTATTTATAATATTTTATTATTTATTATTATTTACTACTTTCTTTTTTATTATTTTCTCTTTATTTTATTTTATTTTTTAACATAATATTTTTAATATTAAATAATATAATTATATTTTGTTATTTTTTTAATTATATAATTTTTTTAGATTATTATTTTTTTAAATATATACTTACGATACAAATTTTTATATATCTAAATTTTTATGTAAAAAAATTAATAAAAATATATAAATATATAACTATAAAATTTTGTATATAATAAAAATTAAATTATTTAATCTAAATAAAAAATTTAAAATATAAAAAATTTAAAATTTAATATATTTTAAAAATTTACTATCTAAATAAAAAATTTTAAGTATAAAAAATTTAAATTTTTTATAAATAAAATATTTTAAAATAAAAATATTAAAATTAAAATTATTTAAAATTTTAAATATTTTAAATTTGTTAAAATAAAATACTCCGTTAAATATAAAATAAAAGAAAATAATCTCAACAATAAATTTAGCAGGGATCATTAAAAACAGATTTAATGATAAGTTTTTTACGCCTATCATTGGAAAATCAAGGTAGAAAATGGTGCACTGACATTACACTTCCAACTGCTAACTCAATTTTTAGTTCTATCACGAAGAGGATTCATCTTCTCATTTCTACCTAGGTTTGCTACTTATTGTGATTGTTTTTCTGTCGCGTTTTGATGGATCAGAGGAAATTTTTTTTTCTTCTTATTGATTGGTTGAAAATTATAGTTAGGTTAGTTGATGTTTTTTTGTAGAGATTTCTTTGTCTCAATGTGAATGCCAAATTGCATTTCGCAAATTTTCTTTCTTCATTGATTCCCATTCTTGCTAATATCATTTTTTTCCTTGAAAATTGGAAAGTTAGGTATAGAATTCTTGCTTCCCATTCTATTATTCTGATTCAGCGGTTCTACTCTCCAATTATCGGGAGTTATCAAATGTCATTCATGTAGAAGTATCAATAATGTCAATTTTAGGTTGCTTGGGTTTAGTGACCCGACAAGTAGCAGTTATAACTCTCCAATAACTATTTTTGCTTGAGTATAATGCTTCTTATAATGGTTTAGAATCAAAGCTACAACATTTGATTGGGGCATTATAGAATACTTTTTTATTTTTCCGAACGCTGAATTACAAAATCTTGATTTTGCAAAAAGAAAGAGAAACAAAATTAATATAGCAGCTGGAAATGGTGCGAATGATTTAGCACAACTTGCTTTTACAAGCTCCAGATTTTAGAAATAACTATTGAACCATCAGCTGCAACACCTCAATAGAGCCCAATCTAGCAACCAGAACCCTGCTCATACACAAATAACATGTGAGCAATAGTGCCACAGTGATTAATAACATAATGAAGTATACATGGTCAAATATTATATTCCCTTTTTCCTTTCTTAATGTACATGATTCAATGTCTAGAGATTAAGAAAGGGACTTACAGATGCAACAAAAATTGTTCCACCCCTAAAACAGGCTTCGAGTTCTTTGAGGACCTAATCAGCAGGGTAGGGACCCCTGATCACCAAAAACCTGTGACACATTATTTTCTTTTAGCACATAGCAATATTACTCAATAAACATATATGAAAACATGAATCATATATCTTAAACAATTGACTAATTATCTATTTCATTATTTCCGGCTTTGAAATGATGAAAGATATTTTTCGCAACCGTAATTTCAACAAGACGATGAACTCGTTAAAATTTGAAATAAATTTTGTTTATTAAAGTGGAGCCGCCATCAAATTTTTATTTAAGGGAAAAGTTTTGGAAAAACCCTAACTTGAGAAAGAGATTTAGGTTCGGGAGTTGGTTACGAGTGGGGAAGGGGTTAGGAACCCCACTCGCCTGCTCCGAAGAACAGTATCCCTAAACTGAGTGTGTGATTATTTGAAAATTGTTTGATCCTTTTAATTAGTGTGAAAATAAATACTTGATAGGGGTTAGCCTGACAGGACTTGATCCTGCTCCTACGTATTCTCCGGTGCAATGGGAAACTCAAGGCTTACGTAGTTCTGGTTCATGAAGGCTTGACCTTCAGAGGGGTTTAAAAGAAAGATGACATTTTGAAGAGGTTTTCGTTTTTTAAAAGAATCTTTAGTCCACTCATGCACAAGACCTGAGGCGGCGGTTACGGCAGCACGGGGGCCTATTCAGACTACTAAACGTGACAGCAGGTGAACCGTCAGTTCCCCGCCGTCGCGTGAGACCAAAGATCCCAAAATATTTGAAAAAAGAGTTGTTGTTTTTGAAAGGACCTTTAGCCCACTCATGCACAAGACCCGAGGCGGCTACGGCAGCACGGGGATCTATATAAACTACTAAATGTTGGACAGCAGGTGAACCGCCAGTCCCACATTTAGAGCCCGTCGCGTGAGACCATAGATCCCAAAATATTTGAAAAATGAGTTTTTATTTTTTGAAGGAACCCTTAGTCCACTCATGCACAAGACCCGAGGAGGCTATGGAAGCACGAGGGCCTATACAGACTACTAAACGTTGGACAGCAAGTGAACCACCAGTCCCCCATTTAGAGCTCGTCGCGTGAGACCAAGAATCCTGAAACATTTAAAAAGAGCTTTTATATTTAAGGAAGAGAGAAAAAAAAAAGGAAAATTTATTTTGGCTATTAGAAGTAGAGAGTGCTTTTGGGAAGGAAGCAATTTTATTTGAGGTTTGGGGATTTATTAGCAATCAGAGAATTTTTGGGAATTAATCAGCAATTATGGAATTTTTGGGGATTTTATTGGCAATTTTGGAATTTTTTGGGAATTAATTAGTAATTATAGAATTTTGGGGAATTTATTACCAATTCTGGAATTTTTAGGAATTATATTAGCAATTATGGGATCTTAGGGAATTTATTAGCAATTCTGTAATTTGGTGGTTTCGAGGGCAATTCTATAATTTTGGTGGTTCTTTGGGGCAAAATGGTCATTTCTGGCAAGGTGAGGGACTGAATGGGTATTTTAGCAAGGCAAGGGACTGTTTGGGCATTTTTGGAAAGGTGAGGGGTAGTTTGGTAATTTGCGAGTTGAAGGGCAATTCTCGATTTTTGGAAAAGGTAAGGGGCAATACTGGAATTTTTGGAAAAACGAGGAGGCAAAATGGTCATTTCTGGCAAGGGGAGGGACTGAATGGGTATTTTAGCAAGGCAAGGGATTGTTTGGGCATTTCTGGAAATGTGAGGGGTAGTTTGGTAATTTGGGAGCTGAAGGGCAATTCTGGAATTTTGGGAAAGGTAAGGGGCAATACTGGAATTTTTGAAAAAGTGAGGGGGCAAAATGGTAATTTTGGGACAAGGGACAATTTAGGAATTTTTGGAAAAGTGAGGGGGCAAAATGGTAATTTTGGGGGCAATGGACAATTCTGGAATTTTTGGAAAAGTGAGGGGGCAAAATGGTAATTTTGGGGCAAGGGACAATTTAGGAATTTTTGAAAAAGTGAGGGAGAAAAATGGTAATTTTGGGGCAAGGGACAGTTTAGGAATTTTTGGAAAGGTGAGGGGGCAAAATGATAATTTTGGGGCAAGGGACAATTCTGAAATTTTTGGAAAAGTGAGGAGGCAAAATGGTAATTTTGGGGCAAGGGACAGTTTAGGAATTTTTGGAAAAGTGAGATGACAAAATGGTAATTTTAGGGCAAGGGACAGTTCTGAAATTTTTGGAAAAGTGAGGGGGCAAGAGACAGTTTAAAAATTTTTGGAAAAATGAAGGGACAAAATGGTAATTTTGGGGCAAGGGACTTGCATGTCATTATAGGGATTTGGAAGGGCCTATGTAAATGAGAGGGTACAGGATCTTTAAGTGGAAATTTCCAGTGGACCCGGCCTTTCTAATTCCCTTTTGTCTCCTTCTGCATGGCCTTCATGGCTTTCCTTCACCCCTTTTCGTGACCATTCTTCCATTTGGGCAGTAGCACTTGCATTAGAAGCACACGTATCTGGGGCGTCGTTTTGGAATCCTCGGACCCTCCCTGTATATGACTTTCCACCCCTGGCTCATGGGTGAGGCTTTTCGCCATTGGACCATTCATGGGAAGACCCCATCGAAGGGCAAAGGCGGCTAGTGTAGAGGATGGTCCTGACTCCTTCTCTTCATCGGGCCTTCACTCTTTTGCTTTTTCTTCGGAGTTCGTTTTGACATGGCCGAGTCTGATGCTGCCTGGCTTCTTGAGCAGGGCCCTTCTCTTGCACAAGATCAACGTTCCTCTCATTCACATTGGCATTTGTGTCCTGGTCTGGAGGTCCTTACAAAGACTCCTTGCTAATCCGAGCCATGAGGCTCGCCTACTCTTAAACGCCCAAACCCAGGGTTGATGGAAATGCTACGACCTCCAGCTTTCAACACAATGACATGAGGAACGCAATAGGTGAACCAGTGAGTATACCAATGCGATTTATCAATCCTATCCTTCCCTGTCGTACAAGATTGACTCACCCAATCTCTTCTCCGACCGTCCTTTCTTTGCTTACCACTCCCCCGTGAACACTATGAGGGCTCCATGATCGAAACAGAGCTTCGATGCAGAGCAAAATAAATGTGTTTCTTCAAATCCTACAATCGTGATCAGGAGTTAAGCTCCGAATCAACTCGTTCTCTACCTAATCGCTACCTCTGTTCCTCGTCCTAAGGCCACTCGATTATGGAGTTATGCGTCAATGTCAATCATTCCGCTACATATACCAGTTATTCAATTGATCGTTATGCTTATTTATTCACACATTCTTCCGACTAACAGTGAGGAAAAATCAACTCTACTCTATAGCTCAGGGGTTCATGCTTATTTAATCACCGTCTTAGCATGCAAGTCAAGGGAGCGCACTAACTTCAATAACACGAAACAGAAAAGCTAGAAAGGATTGATCACTAGCCTCACTGAGCAGTATTGACGACGTGGTCTCGGGTGCTTCAAGTGTGGTGTGGAGCGGCTAGATCGGTGGCGAGAATCGTTGCTGTAGAAGATCCGATTGATGAAGATGACAGAGGTCCTTATATGGTGGGAGCCGAATTTCAATCTTATGCCGACAAAAATGAATCCCTCATCCGAAGAGATCTCCTCTCGCTTTCCTGAGATCTTCTATCTTTTCCCTTTTTTCCGAACCGTCCCCCCCCCAAAAGGCCCTTTTGGCCCTATTGATAGCCTAAAATCCCTATGAATCTTTTCATTTATTTATTTTTTCAGATCTTCCACTCTTTCTTTCCTTTGCCTCTTTATTTCTCTTCAAAATTTTTTACTATTTTTTTTATTTTCAAAATTTTCACTTAATTTTCCCCAGAAAAATTTTCAGATTTTTATTATTTTTTCTTTTCCAGCCTTTCTTTTTTCTTTTTTTAATTTTTTAGATTTTAATTTCTTTAATTTTTCAGACTTCTTCTTTTTTCAGATTTTAAATTATTTTCTTTTTCCAGATTTTAATTAATGTTTTTATTTTTTCCAGCTTTTGCTTTTTATTTCCTTTATTTCTAGATTTTGCCTTTTTATTTCTTTTTTTCATGTTTTAAAATTTTTTATTATTTTTTTTAGCTTTTAATTGATTTTTCTGTTCTTTTTCGATTTTTTTTATTTTCCTTTGAAACTCTTTTAATTTTCCTTTTCAGATTTCTTAATTTTCCTTTTTCTAATTTCTTAATTTTCATATTTTTGTTTTTAATTGTTTTCCAGATTTTAATTTCATTTTTTATTTCTTTTTCAGATTTTCTATTCTTTAATTCTTCTCCGGATTTTATTTTCATTTTGATTTCAGATTTTCCATTTTTAAATTTTTTTAAATTTTATTATTAATTTCCAGATTTTGATTTTTTAATTTCTTCATTATTATTTTTATTTATTTTCTTTTTCAGAATTTTTAATCCTTTTTTTATTTTTGTTATTTATATTAGGGTTAATTGATAATTCAGTGACCGAAATCCTCAGACGTAATTGGATGTTTACAGTATTGTATTAATTGATTCTTCAATTACAGGATGAAGCTTTAGTTGGACTTATATAATATATCATAGGCAATTAATTAATCAAAATAGGATTTTTTATAAGCCTTTTTTGACACATACCTATGATGAATGAAGGGTTTGTTTGAAGGGGAATAGGCTACTCAAGCATCATTACCAAAACTCATGGAGAGAGTATTGGAGGAATTGCAGGACATGAAATCCCGAAGGACTTCATGAGGTAGTTTAGGCTTAGAGCATGAATTCAAAGAAGTTGGATTGTTCAGCTCCTTGGATGCATTAACCAACTTATTATTAATTTCCAGATTTTGATTTTTTAATTTCTTCATTATTATTTTTATTTATTTTCTTTTTCAGAATTTTTAATCCTTTTTTGATTTTTGTTATTTATATTAGGGTTAATTGATAATTCAGTGACCGAAATCCTCGGACGTAATTGGATGTTTACAGTATTGTATTAATTGATTCTTCAATTACAGGATGAAGCTTTAGTTGGACTTATATAATATATCATAGGCAATTAATTAACCAAAATAGGATTTTTTATAAGCCTTTTTTGACACATACCTATGATGAATGAAGGGTTTGTTTGAAGGGGAATAGGCTACTCAAGCATCATTTCCAAAGCTCATGGAGAGAGTATTGGAGGAATTGCAGGACATGAAATCCCGAAGGACTTCATGAGGTAGTTTAGGCTTAGTGCATGAATTCAAAGAAGTTGGATTGTTCAGCTCCTTGGATGCATTAACCAACTTATTGAAAATCCCCAATATCTTTTCCTATGACTTAGCTTTCAATGTCACCACCAGTCTAGTTTTCTTTTATTGAATAGTGTATAGACTTTCTCAAAGAAATGCACCAATATCAATATAGCAATTAGCTGCATAAATAAAGATAATACTAAAATTAATAACCATAGAAAAGCATAAGAAGCATATAGTCTAGTTAATATAAATTAATGATCATTATATCGATCATCATGAATCCACATCTTATATCAATTTCTCTGTATAAGATAATACTAAAATTTTGCTCCTAGTTGCATACCTTTAACATTTATGTCCTTATTTAAACTACTACTATTGGTGCTACGCTGGAGACCCCCCATTTTCGTTGCATGCTCAATTCTTCAACTTCATTCCATTGATTTGCCATAAACACTATGTTATTCTCTTCGACTATATATACCAACTTAATATGAATAAATTTAGTGCATGTGTTATATATATATAGTTTTAGAGGTTGCAATGTTTGATGTGGAATATGAGAGATGGTTAGAGGAGTACAACCACCTAATGTGTGAGCTAAGAGATGCAATTCAAGAACATGTTCATGAAAACGAGCTTCGTTTATATGTGACCAATTGTTTGGCTCATTATGATCATGTGATGAATCTCAAGCGCTTAGTGGACAAAACATACATATTCCACCTTGTTTTTGGCATGCGGAAAACCCCAACTCAACGTTGCTTCATGTGGATTGTGGCTTCAGACCATCTAAACTCATCAAGGTAGGTTTAATATATTGTAAATAAACCTAATTTACCAAAATGCCATCTACATGTCCCGCTCAACATTTCGTAACAACTAGATGACATGCCTAAGACAAACATAAAAGTTTTATCTTCTACCCAAAGTTTTATAGGTCATTCCAAGATGGCTAACACTAGAGTGCATACTTCAAGGCAGCTAACTCTAGCACATGTATTCCAAGGCATCTAAATATAGAGTATGCATTTTAAGGATGCCTACTTCAAGGAGGCTAACACTAGTGTGTACACTGTTATGCAGCAAATCCTAAAGTGTATACATTATTATAGTTGGATTAATTCTTAATAAGTTTTATCAAATTAGGTAATTATACTAATAAAATTAGAATTTTACCTTTTCTTACTACTAAAATATAAGAGTTCTGCGACCAAATTTTGTTACCTCCACATTTTGGTTGTTGTTAGAGACCAATTTAGAGATCAATCAGGGAATTGCAACCAAGAAATTGATATTTTTTATTTAGCTATAGTGACCGAATTATCGGTGGCAAATCCAAAAAAATATAAATGGTAGCTAAATTCAGTCTCTATTTTTTTAATATATAAAATTATTAATATATTTAAAGGCGAAATGTGTCAGTCACAAAACATCATTAATTTTTCTGTTTCGTTGTTCACTTTTGTCTTCCCTCCTTTCAATTTTTATGTTTCCCCCAATTTCAACCCTAACTCAAAATCATTGTCTCCCATCACTAACTCTATGTTTCATCTTACTACAGCTCCAACTTCTCCCATTTATGTTTCCTCCAAATTAGATAGTTGATTCATCTTTCTCCTTTATGGGAAACCTTTCTTTCTTCTTGTTTCTCCATCTTGGACAATCATTCTCTCTTCTAGTTTCTCCTCCGTGCTCGCTCTCCTAAGTTCTTTCATTCTCTGTTATGGGTTTCTCCTCCATGCTCACTCTCCCAAGTTCTTTCATTCTCTTTGTTGGGTTTCTCCTCTATGCTCGCTTGCCCGAGTTCTTGCATTCTCTCTTTTGGTTTGTCCTTCGTGCTTGCTCTCTCGAGTTCTGTCAAAGGTTTGTTATCATTATCTTGCCTCAACTTTTTTGTGCTTGTTGATATGTGTGAGTTAGCTTAACTTTCTTAATGTTGTCTCTCACTAGAGATGATTTTTCGTGATTGCGATTATTGGTTTGAAATTCAACCTACATTTCATTTTAGGAAGATTTAAAAATAAAATAAAATATGATATCGTGTTATTGTAATTGTAAATTTGAATGGGTTAGTTTAGATTTTGATTCTATAAATAAATACACTATACAGAGTGTTATGGATTGTGAACACCTAATTATGTCTGAGATCTCATCTAAATTGATTAGTGAATAAATGACAAGTTATGTAATAAATTAAAAAAAAGTCCAAAGAAAAATATGAATAAATAAATAAATAACAAAAGAAATAATAATAATAATAATAATAATAAATATAAAAATAAAAAAAATAAAATAAAATAAAATAAAATAAAAAGCTGAATAATAGGAAAATAAAATAATAGTAAGAAAAACATGGAAGGAAGAAAAAGCAAAACCAAATAATAAGAAGGCTGAACAAGAAGGAAGAAGGGAATTAAAAGAAAATATAGAGAGGAAAGGAGTGAACTACCTCTTTAGTCCCTGAACTTGTTATGAAAGTTCAGTTTAGTCCCTGAAAGACGTAAATTAACCCGTTAGTCCTTGACTTTGTTAACCGTGATTCATGTTAGTCCTTACCCCCAATTATTGTTAACGACGTGCTGACCTGTAACGTTAAATGCCACGTATGAAGCCCATGTGTCATAAAACGACGATATTTGAATAAATATGACAGTTATAGATATGGTTTTAACATCAATTGGAGGGAAAAATATTTTGTCTTGTTGGCCATTGTCATTATCTCTGTTTTATAGTGCACATAACCATCGTCTTTGTCATTTTCTTTGGTTTACAACGCAAAGAAGCAACCAATTCTAGCAAACGAGGTTTGATTATTTTTTGCAACAATGGACCAAGTATTTTCCCTATTATTCAACCCTTATATATGTTTTACTGTAAATATAAATAGTGGGTAAGTTGAGGTTAGGGTTTTTAGTGGAAAAGGACATTGTTTTGGACATTTTTTTTTGAAAAAATTGAAAAATTGTGGGGCACATTTGACCTTCTCCTAGTTTTGGGTTGAAATGTCGTTTTGGGGTGTGAGAAATGTGGGTATTCGCATGTGGTCCCTAACCTGTGGGTATGACAAAATGTTAATATTTAATGCGTGTGGTCCCTAATCTGAATAGTATTTTAAAATAATGCATTTATTATATGTGGTCCCTCATTGTGAAGTGATTTTGTCTTACTTTATGCAGTATTTGACTTTGTTTATTCATCATGGTGGGAATTTTATTAATGATGGTGGAGTGGTGAAGTATAAATGGGGAAATGTTGAGATATGGGAGGATTGTGATGAGGACACATTGGATGTTTTTAGTTTTAAAAAGTTTGCTGCAAGTCTAGGATATCTAAATGTTAAAAATGTATATTGGTTGAATCCGACTTTGAAATTTGGTGATGGTCTTCGCATTTTGGAACTTGATGTTGATTTGCTAGATATGGTACAGGTAGCCAAAAGAAATGGTAGAAAAATGGATATATATTTTGAACATTCAGTCAATGAAGTTGTAGATATGGAAGTATTGTTAAAAAATGCTGAGGAAGGTGAAGAAGGTCCTGAATTGGAAGGACAAGACCATGCTGAATTTGAAGTTGGAGAGGGTGGTAGTGGACATGATCCTGATTTTATACCAGTAGATGATGCCACTGATTTTCACTTTGATGTTGACTTGGAGTGTGGTGAAGGTAGAGAGGAAGAGGGTGGAGAGGGTGATGGTGTTGAGGGTGGAGAGGGTGATGGTGATAAGGGTGGGCAGTCTGAAAGTGAGTGTGAAGAAGTTGATATGTTTGGTGGTGATGAGGCAGGTGAGAAAGATGATGGTGGGGCTGGAAATGAGGTTCGTGATAGAGGTGTTGGTGTTATGAAAGAAAGAAAGACATATATGACTAGGGAGCAAACAAAAAGGGCTGCAGAATCTGTGGGTACAATTTCTACAAAGAAGGTAGCACGAAAGCCAAGACAAAAGTCAAAAGCAGCACCAAAATCAAAACCAACACCAAGCCCAAAGCCAACAAAAGGAAAACAGCAAAAAGCAAAAGGGACACCTAAAAAGAAAGTAGGAGGTCAAAGTAGTAAGAAAGTTGTTGATAAAGGTAAGGGTAAAGCTGTAGTTAAAGAAGAGGAAACAAGTGATGAAGAAGAAATTAACTTTGTGCCACATGATACGTCTGATGAGAGTGAAAGTGGATGTTCATGGCAATCAGAAGAAATGAAGACTCCCCATAATAGTGATGATGAAGATGGAGAAAAGGAGACCTATCCACAATGGAATGAAGATTCAGTTTTTGGCCATATTAGATTAGAACTTGGAATGGAATTTACAACCATTGAATCATTTAAGAAAGTTGTAAAGGAGTACACAATTCAACTGGGTAGAGTAGTCTCCTGGGTAAAAAATGACAAAACAAGAGCAAGAGCAAAGTGTGATGAAAAAACCTGTTCATGGGAAATTTACTGCAGCCCCACTGCAGAAAATTTACGTTTGTGCTACAAAGCTAGAAATACCAGAGTTACCTATTGAGTTTGAGGTTGTACAGAGGTGGCTAATGACCACTAACTCCATGACTCATCGAAGCTTCTCGTCATTTATATTATAACCTTGTCCCAAGTTACATCCATCTTCCATTTTTTACACCAGCAACCATTTTCACATTTGGTAAGGGTGCACACTGCAACCATATTAAGCAACAAAATTATACACACACCAAGCACAACAAAGGAGGACTAAGACATATCATTCAAGCAAGACTTTAATAGTAGTATATTATAATTTAATAAAAGAAACATATTAATTTGATGGCTATCATAGAGAGCCATCAAAATATGCAATGTGGGAATACAGTTTACTCCATCATCCTTTTAACAAGTCTTTATAATGACAAATTCAAGATTAGGCTAAGGTATACTACATCACATTCCATAATAATCCTCACTAATTTGGAGTTTTTTATCCTTATGATATGCATATGCATTTGAGTTTAAATTATCATCATCACTTTATCAAGACAATAAGGGTATTGAGATCCAATTTTCAATAACAATGTGGCTTTGACAATACTAACATCATCATCATCATCATCATCATCATCATCAGTTCACATCATTTCTTAAAAATAACAAAATTGGTTAACTGATAATAATAATTGTCAAGATTTCGTTAAGATAGCTAAGTCTAACCAAAGTAACCTAGGTCATTAGGAGGTTCAAACTTAGTTCGCATACACCCCAAGCTAAAAAATTCTCATTCTTATGAACTATGGTCTATTTCCATCATGCATCCTAGATTTCCTGACTCTCTCTCATAGAAAGGCTTGCAGATTATTCCTCATCTTGAATATTTCTAAAAATAACATTTTATGTATATGATGTGTGTCAACTAAATACTTGGTGTACTTCTCATTCCTCAAATTTATCTCATATGAAGGTCTCTCTTCTTTTTCAAACTTAGAATTTCACAATCTCCCTCCATTCAACACATATACACATATGAAAACTTCTCTTAGGAGTACCTAGACTTAAGTATAATTCTTTAAGGTACTAAATGGGATTCTCAACCTTCCTTCATCATTTCATTTCATCTAAAACAGTCCACATATATCAACAATTGGTAAATTTTAGTTCTCAAATGTAATTACATCTAAAACATCATTTTCATCCACGAGGGTTGCACAATCGTGTTACTTTCCTACACAACCATGTTAATTATGTATATTTGGTCATGGTTAACCCTCTTAAGGTTCATCAATTATTCGACATTAATGTACTTAAGTTTCAGGCCAACATTTAGTTTATATTTTATAGTCTCCCAAAGTACCTTGTGAAAAGGTTATTTATTCTAAAATATCTTTGAGATCTATCTAAAGACATGTTCAGAATACATCATTTAAGAAACATTGTTTTGTCTGAAACAACATCTAGTATGAAGTTATATTATTCGATCTTAAGTAGTCTCATCTGATTTGAAACGACTTGGTCTAGTTAAAGCAACATCGTTTGGTCTTAGTACCATCGTATGTTTTGAAGTAGTCTCGTCTAGTCTACAACATTGTTTTGAGAAGGATTCATCTAAGGTGAGATTGTTTATAATGTTCTTCATAAGAGATTCATTTATATCATCATATGTAGAGAAATTGTTTACAAACTTGTCTTTGGTAACCTGTCTTTATACTCATCTAGAGGAACCTGTCTATAGACTTGTCTATAGGAACATGTTCTCTATACTCGTCTATAGAAACCCATCTACATACTCATCTATAGAAACTTGTCTATAAGAACCCATCTATAATATTATCTCATTTGAGACTATGTCTAAGAATATTTAATCCTAAAAATATAGTTTTAATATCTAAGAATATCTAATTATTCTTAGTTTATATTGAAAAATGAAAAAAGGCCTTTTCAAAGTTCTAAACTTCAAGAAACAACATCAATCTATAAAAATTCAAAGCATTATTTAAAAGATATATTCTAGAACAAAGTGGAGCTCTAGACTATTGCTAAATTTCATTTGAGTCTTTTCTCCTGAGTGGAGATTAAAGGTTGAAGTAAATTTTGAAGTTGATAAGTTTTTCAATTTATCAACAAGTCCAAATCTAATAGCATACAAGGTTAACAAACAAGGCTTGAAGTTTTTTATATTTTTAATGGTAATTTTTTCCGGTATCTCCAATGTAAATCAACGCCAACATTACCCACAAATAGAGAAGAAAATGGTAGAAAGAAAGAAAAAGCAAATTAAAGAGTCTTTTCGAAAAGAACCCAAATATTTTCCTAGGTTTATTTATTCATAATGAAGGTCATATGAATGGATAAGTAGCTAGGTAGTACCACTTGTTGTGATACATGTGACCTTAGAAAAGCATTAGCCTTCATGCAATTTTATATAAGCAAGGTTTTATTTTTCCAATTGTTAAATGTGATGACAATCTACTAAACAAGTTTCCATATGCTCATGAGAACATGAAGGCCAAAAAGTTAGTCTTTATGACATAAGGTCATGCGGCCTTCTTCTTTTTTGTTGAAAACCATGTTGTTACACGTCTCATCTTGGAATGTTCAATAGATTATTTTTTTGTGAATATTTTAATATTTGTATATTTAAAGAGAAGAAATTTTACTAATAATTAAAGTTGTGTCATCATTAATATTTTGAAAGTTAAAAATTCTAAACATTATAAATTCTAACAAATAAAATATGAAATTCAACTTTTTTTTAAAAATATCTAAAGCTAAAAAAAATCATATGCATAAGTTAATTTTAACTTATGTAAGAAGTTTGAATCATTTTACTTTTCAATTTTCCTCTTCTATAAACATTTGTTAAATTTTTTTTATTAAAACTATACTTTTGGTTTCTCTTGTCCTTGTGATATGACCACAAGAACTTCTACGAAGTAGAGTAACTCTTCATATAATTCACTTCAAGGAATACATGACGATTAGGATCAAAACTATGTGAATGAAACAAGAATTTTAAGGACTAATCAAAGAGTTCAAGAAAAGATTCAAATTAAGCCTACCATAATATCAAGTTGGATCAACATTATTAACTTTGAAGAACATGTTTAGCTAATTAAACTTTTGTTTTTTTTTATCCCAATTAGGTTGATGTTAGCTGGAAATTAATAATAAATTAATTATTATTATAAGTTCCCCTTAGGTTCATGTTAGTATGGGAAAAAGTTTAACATATTTCTTTAACTGGTATGGCTTTTAAGGCAAGATTAGTACCAGTTTACCATATATTACACAACCATATCTTTTTTTCCATGATAATTATGCACAACCATTCCTTTTTACCTATCACAACCATAAGTAATCTGACATTTATGCATGATTGTGTTATCCATGACATAACCTTATCACCCCATTGCACAATCATGCTGCATCTTTGGATTTAATCCTAAAGTAATCAAGCATTTTTGCACAGTCATAAATGGCCATGTCTATAGTAGCATGTCTTAGATGTGATAAACAATGCTTTTTTAATTTTCTATATATCGTTTAGTTTTTTAGTGATTTTTTCTATATAATAAAGCTTAGGGACTCATTACAAGACAAAATTTGAATACTATAATTTTTTTTTTGTGAATTTTTATCTTTAGTATAAATTGATTTCATTAATTTTTGGACATTGATTCTTCTAATAAACTCATAATATAAATCATGTTTCTTTTTAGATAACTTTAATACTTTCTCATTAGTTATGATTTATGTTAAGTTACTTTTTAATAGTTTCTATTTAATTGTGATTTGTGTTAAATCACTTTTTTTCTATTCTAATCTTCAATGATTGTTTTATATTTCACATATATAAAATTATATCATTATTTACAAAAAAAAATTTAATTAATAAATGTTAGATGATTTTAAGTTTAAATATATTTTTTATTTTTATAAATATGATTAAATTTTATATTATTTTTCTATTAATTTTTATTCTCACAAATTTTACAAATTTTAACAATAACCGATATTATCACCACCAACTATTTTAAAACAAATAGCATTACATATCTCCATACATGTTACATTATTAAACAAATGATTACAAAATTATTATTAAAAATTTTACTTTATGGAAACTAAAATCAATAAAAAAATTAAATAATTAAAAATCAAATTTAATCATCTCTATAATGACTAAAAATGTATTTTATTTAATTTTTATTAAACATGCCAGAGATGTATTAGAATTTTCAGTACATTTTAAATAAAGCATTCGTCGTTTGTTCATCTATTATAATATAATTCAAACATCCAAACTACATTAAGTCACTAAAATTGGTAAAGATAGAAATTAGAATAATGTTACATGAGATAATGAATTCAAACTTCATAACTTTTCAAATTATAAGAGAAACTCCAAACCACATTCTATCCTGCAGTCACATTTAACCCAATTCACATAGGTATCAAATTCTCTTGTAGGTGCACAAGGTATGGCAGAGCGACAAAGCGATTCATTTACAATTATTAAAAGCCACAACAACGCAATTTGATGGATTATATCAAACAACAACTAAGCTTTCTAAATGAACCATAAAACAAGAATTTGATTCAGATACCCTTAAAACTTAGAAGGCTGGCAATAACGATTTTGAGCAAAAGGCTTTCACCCTACGTGTGATCACTTGAACTATAAATCAAGATTGCCAGCAAAATTTCATGTCATAAAAAAATTGTAACGTAGGTTAAAATATTTAACAATAAGGACAATAAAACTGTACATCACACTTGTCCCTCCAAACCCGGTATCTCAACGCCACTCATTATTGTAAATTTGTAATAATTGACAGGAACTAAATATCTAGCTGCATCAAGAAGTCTGAATCTGCAATGCACATCGAAGGAGAAAGGAACTTCAGTTTGCCATGATCCACAGTATTTACAACTAAATGAATTCCTTGAAAGAGTAATGCGGCAAATTAAGATATTGCACATGTCAAAATGCAGAGCCACTTCCCTTTCCCTTCCCGAGCATAACATCTTTGGCCTCATTTATTTTGGAAGCAAGATAATGACTTCCACCTGCATCAGGGTGGTTTGCAACCATTACCCTTCTATGTGCTTCTTTCACCTTGTCAGGAGTTGCATTTTCCCTGATGAATCATTGAATATTATAACTTAAGAAAAGCTTCATGACAGACAAGACCAACATTCTGATTTTGGTGGAGAAAAGCACAGGGCCTAGTCATTAATTTATAGGATGTAGCATGTACACTTTGGACCACAGAAAAGGAGGGGATCCATGAGTCATTGAATATGACAATAAATATAAGAGGCAAACAAAGAAATAACTTAAATGATCGTGCTGAATTCTGTTGCAGAGATAAAAAACCTTTGACAAGTTCTCAAAGAAGTTACAATCCTATATAGTTGGAGGATGCATATGTCATTACGATTTTTATGTAAACTCACTGGTCACCGACCCATGCTTTTTCCAACCATAATTCTGTTTCGAATATCATTTGGAATTATGGATTATTGCTCAAATAGAGAACTCAGGACAGCTTATCCCCACTACGGAGACCCCATAAATCCTTGGTTACTAGAGATGCATAGGAGATTTATCACCTAGGAAATGTGCATTGTGCATATCTTCACACAAGAGACCTGGGGATTCATCTAACTCTAGCGTATGGATGCTTAAAAATGAAACCTAGCATTGTATGTTCAATCAACAGAAGTTACAATAATGACTTTCTGAGTGGTCAAAGTTACTAGATGTTGGGTAAACCTCTATGATTTGTCAATACTATTTTGAAATCAATAAACTCATTGGACCGAGGCTAATGATTTGACATATAGAATAATATGATGATAGTGACATTCAAACATAAAAATTCCGCCAAATATTAAGATCCAGAATTTTCTGTCTTTCACACCAACAATTATCAAACATCAGAAGTACTCCTTATGGTCCAGAACAATTGTCATTTTAGGGTTTGCATACAGGTTAAGGAAGTTAGTAAATATGATAGCAGACCAATAATTAACAGAGTGTGCACTAGGAGATATAGAGGAAATGGGCCTCAGGTAGAAGGGCCCAACTGATAGGTACAGCAGTTAGTTGGGGAAGTGGTTATTTGTAGGGGAAGGGGAGATGTTAGCTAGATGAGAATTGAGAAGCCAGTTAGTTGAGAGAGAAGGGAGCCTCTCAAATTGCTCTTGGAATTGTATCTGGTTTTTGCCTAGCCTAGCCATTAGGGTTAGGCCAGAAACTTTTTTCTTGAATAAACACAGATTCTTTTCACTCTTTTTCTTGTATCATCATACCAAAATATCATTGATAATAGTAAAATAAATTAAGTTGACAAAATTGCTCTGTTGTTAAAATTATAACGTAATTTATATTTTTCACTCCATTAATTTTATCTCATTCTCATTAACACTCTTTTCCTAATTATTAGTACTTGTTATTGATCATCTGTATCTCATCATTAGGGAAAGTAAATGAATTTAAAATGGTGAGATATTAGATTTTATTACACAGATATTAAAAAAAACACAAATTATACATGCAGTTATATTTAACAAGGACACCTAGGATAAGGATAGAAGATGAAAAATAATAATCACTACCACCTCGATATTATCAAGTGACTAATCAATTGGAACAAACATAAACCTCTAAAATGTCGGTTATTTAGGACTGGGGGGTAACATCTTTCAACTTCATTACAATAGTTCGCTTCACTAGCACTCTCCCTGGAATCACACCACAAGTACTCTAAAATCATCAAAACAACAGCCTACCTTCCTCAACACCAACTATTGATGTGCATATATGATTACTATAACTTTGGTGTAAGAAAATATGGGGGAGAAAGTATAAGTTAGACAATGAGGGCTACAATTTTGGGGAGAAAATAGTAATCATGTTTAAGACATGGGCTCAACATTCAAAAAGATAACTAAGTTTCACAACTACATGAACATAAACAGAACACACTTTGATCATCTACCTTCAAGAGTCAGTTTCCACCCATAAATAACAAAACTGCAATTTGATAATATAAGTTGGGTATTGAGGGCTATCCTTCTTTCACTCAAAAAAGCCATAAGCAATCAAATTTCAAGGTTACCTGATGCCTAATATCAGGGCAGCTTCTCTCCTTGTCATTGTAGGTTGGAAACCACCATCGTAGAACTTACGCAGTCTGGGTTTTGGGGGACGTGCCTTGAATGCTTGCCAAGCTTGGATTCCATACCTGCCAGCAAGTGCTGCAGCAGCTACAGCAAGGCCAGCTAGAAACGGTGTAGCCTGATGTACATTGCAGTTTGTTAACAGACAAGTTCGATGCTGAAGACAGCTAAATGAGAAATGAAATTGTAACTAACATATTCTAATTATAATTTCTAGTTCAACACATTTCAATCGAAACTAGCCAAGTTTATCCAGAATCCGCCAGTAATATCATTACACAAATGAAACGTTTTCCATCTTTGACAAAAAGTAAGATTCAGCAGTGTTTTGTGAGCCATAATAAATAAATGATGCATAAGCCACAATTATGTATTATTCTTTCAAGATGAATTTGATTACAATAGAAGAGGCAGGCAAGATTTTGGGATGCATTATTATTGCTAACATCATTACACACAATTATATATGCTTACTTGCTCAATTCTTTTATGAAGAAATGTTAGCAACACACTCTTTTTAGTACACTAGTTACGATTAGTTAATTTTTTAAAAGTCAAAACACTTGCCTCATAAATTAATCACATTTTAGAAATTGTTTAAAAGAATTTACCAATTATAATAAGTGTGTTAAAAAATCATTGTTAGCTTTCTTCCATTTTTATGCAACAATAAGACTATGATTAATGACACCATCTTCCAACACCACATTTAAACTCAATACCCAACAAAAAAAAAATGACGAGTAAAGAGAGCAAATAACTCCACTTACACACAGACGTGCACAATACTATAGGGTATACAATGTTTTTGAGCTAATTCATGAGGTAACTGCGTATTTTTTTCATCCAATGAAACCTAATACAATCGTCTTCAAATACATACAATGTAAGCAATTTCTCTCCCCCATTTGAGCCAGTATTACCAATGATTTCTGCATAACAAAACAATTATAAGTCCATTATTTACATTAATTATTCATTGTTACATTGAAGGCATCTCATGGAGGTCGGCAACAGGTGTTATAGTGAACGACCAAACCTCCGACATCAACAAACATGTAAATTATAAAGACTTGAACACTTTATAAATTTAATATGCAACATTAATGGTTCAGTGAGACAAAATTATAATTAGAACCCAATTTACGAAGTATAGAAGTATTTAATAAATAGTATCATTTCAATGAAAAATCCTTTTTATCATTAATCTTCTTAAACAGTTCAATGAAGGGATAGTAGCAGTTGAAAATTAATAATTTGTTGCAACATAACATGGGTCAATTAATTAAAGAGAAAAAACGTTTTGAGAAAGTTAAAAATGAGGTGAAAGCAGATTACTAAATATTGAAGAAAACACGGAAATCAGAGTCCAACATGCTTACCATTCAATCCCTAGGAAAGTTCAGAGATTGAAGAGAGTCTTTGACGCTTCATTCACAAGTTCTGAACTATCTAACTCTGCTATACGAAGGAGACAAACAGTCAGAGTGACGGAGGAAGTGGCGTTTTTGCTACGTTTATCATGACGTGTCGGGTCGGGTTGAAAGTTTGGAATAAATCGGGTTTGTTTATGGAGTGGATCACTGGTTGAATTATTAAGTGATTAGTTAGATAGATTAAACTGATATATTAAAATTTTAAAAAAATTATAACTTTCTTTAATATAATATAAAAAATTTATAATTTATATTTAAATATTAAAATTATTATTAATATATAAATATATAATTAAATTAGAATCAATAAAAATTTTACTAAAAAATAAAAATTTGTTACACAATAGATAAAAATAAATTTAAAATATAATTAAATAACTAAAATTTTATATGATAAAAAATATTCAGAAAAATAATTATCCAACTAGAATTGTAAAAATACACATTATTAATATATAATTTTAGTAATATTTTAAATTTAATTTTTATCAAATTGTTTTATTAAATTTTAAATAATTCATAATTATAACATAAATAACTATCCCTCACTATTATAATAATATAACGCATGAGTTATAGAATCAGCCGGATTGTGTAAAAAAATTCTTAACAAAAATTGTAGCCCACTGAAACTCTTCCTTAGTTTTAGTTGCTTGATGCTTCTTTCTTTTTAGATGCTCTGCATATGTACCATCATTATTTAGTTGGTTACATGCAAATTTAATAAAATTAGACATTTTTTCTGTTTTGATAAGATGTGATATTATTATATAATATATATATATATATAGAAAAAATAAAAAATAAGTTATTTTTATTTTTTTAAAATAATTATATTTTATCAATTTAACTTTAATTAATAAGTTTTATTATATAAGTTATTTATAAATTTTTATAAAATTAATATTTTATTATATAATTTTATTTTAATAGATTATATATATTTTTTAATATATATTTTTAAATATATTTAATAAAATATTTTATTTTTTTAAAAAAATTATATTTTATAAATATAATTTATATAATAAAAAATTTATTAATTTAATTATTAAATTAATAATATATATATATATATTAAATCCTTCTTTAAAAAATTAAGAATACATCAGAAAAAATAGTTTAGACAATAAATAGAAAATAAATTTTTACTTGTATTATGATGTTAGTTAACTGATGAATATTTATGCATTTATACATAATATTTAAAATAATTTATAACATTTCAATTAATAAACTAATGAATATTTATGCATTTATACATTAACTGATGAACATTTTTGTTAACAAACGGTATAATATTTTAAAAAAAAATTATAACATTTCAATTGATAAATATTTTAAAAATATTTTTTTATTTAATTTTTTATAATCTATTACAACATTTTTAAATGCACACACAATAATATAATTCTTATTTTATGGTGTTTGGTTCATTTAAATGTTATTGTATCTATATTCTAATTTTTATTTTTGTGTCTCATTAAGCTCATTTGTATCCGATGCGCTTTCTTCCTTTCTTTTTCGATTCCTTTCTTTTTCGATTCCTTTCTAAGCTTTCTCTCTTAACTAAATCTTCACCCAAACTCTTTTCTTTCCTTAAATCTTCATCAAAAATTTCTTCCTTTCTCAAGCATTTCTCTCTAATTCCACTAGCTTCTCATATGAAGCCCTTCGTCTTCCTCAAACATTGTTAAAAGGTGTATCTCTCTTTTTTATGAGTATAATTTTAAAATAGTTTATTTTATTTTTATTAATTTTTAAGGGTTTAATTTCTTGATTCAAGTTTCAAAGGTGAAGTATTGTGGCTTAACTGAAAAATCAAAACATTAATAGAATGGATTTTGTACTGCTGAATTTTGTACTGAATACCTTACTAATATCAATTCAATCAAACTTCCAAAGTCTCATCACATGGGACATGCAATAATGGAAGGGATCACGGAAGTGATATACTAACCATTTTAAACATAGAATGGTTGCATGTGCACTTGTGTTATTTACATAATACTGATGAAGTGGAATCATACGTGGAAAAGAATAAGGATATTCTTAAGTGTTTGAACCCAAATAGGAGTAAAAGTTGGATAATTATAAAGTATAATCGAAGTTTCATAACCTGGCTAAAAGATCACATGTTGGCAAAGTTGACTGTAAATCCTAGCTCAATTTCTAAAAGATTGAGATGGTTAAGAAACGGTCCAAGTATACATGTCTTTTCATACAAGGTTTATCTAATTAATGAGTACACATTTTATACAAAAGAACATGATGATTAAAGCACATTGCAAAATAATGGTGTGACACTTGTAGCATAATCTATCCATATGTCAGGTGCTAAAAACAAAAACCTTATCTATGCGAATATGTCATATTTTGGGGTCGTTCAATAGATTTGGGAGTTAGATTATATAAACTTTCAAGTTCTTGTGTTCAGTTGGAGATAGGTTGACAACAACAACAATGTTCGAGTTGATAAATTAGGGTTCATGCAAGTGGATCTTAATAAAGAAGGCCATAAAGATGATCCTCTTATTCTAGCATCTCATGCACAATAGGTGTTCCATGTTGTTGATCCTGCTAATGTGAAGTTGTCTATTGTACTTTTGACCAACAAAGTATAAGAACATCTCAGTGAAGATCATGAAAATATCAAAACTGAGGATGACCTTTTTGTTAGGACATCACAACCACTTCAAAGTGATCCATTTATGGATGAGGATTGTACATGAAAGATGATCATTGTGATGGGATTTGGATTAACCCTTCCCTTCATATTCCTAAAGGAAAGACAAGTCTTAATCCTATAAGAAAAAGAAAAAGATTGACTTAACATATATGATCTCCTTTATTTTTATATTATATTTATATCTTATACATATTTGTTTAATAACACATTTGACATCAAATTTTTTTTCAAGAAAATGATAGCTCTTAGGCGATAATGATCCTAACAGTAAAAAGACTAAACGTCAGGTGATTGTTATGAAGAAGGTAGTACATGAAAGAAATAAAGGGAAAAATTTGAGGTAACAAACTTATAGAAACTTTGGTTGCAATATTTATTTTTTAAACACATTTATAAGCTATCTTAGGTTTCCATTTTATTAGGTTATCTGGAATGAAGATGGTCAACTGATTGAACTTGGTAGCTAAATGATAAGCGTCCAATAAGACACTTATTTGGAACACAATTCAATGTAATTGCAAGTAATTGAAGCATAAAACACCATTAAAACATGAGAAAGTGACATAAAACTGAATAACTCATGCACAATCTGAAAAATATAGTTTTAGAGCCTTTTGGATGATAAATTCTCGTAAATCTGATATGTTTTAATTTATGCAATCTGTTATAGGGTTCCACGTTGGCAACGAAGTTGGACCGCGTTGGACACGCGACGCTATAGACCAGTAGCTATAAAAAGTCCAAAACAGAACGAAAACAGGGCATCATTCACTCTACCCACTGATCTATCTCTAGAGCGCAGACCTAGAGGATAGAGCCGTCGTTTTCCCATACGCTGGTTCTATTCTGGGTGAAGGAGTAACCCTAGGGCGGAAGACGAAAAGCATCTACAACGTGCTTCCATGATCATGACTTTCTCTTCTTCCCCTGTTTTCTTCTTCTTCATTATGTGTAACTGAGTCCCTGTTGGGGAAGGATGAATTCTTAACTGATCTTATGTAACCCAGATTTAGCATTTATTTAAGATTGTTTTCCTTTAACGTTGATTATTCATCTCTTTGCTTAATGCTTTTATGACTTGGCCACTTATAAATTGAACCAAAATTCTTCTTCGCAATTGGGAAATTGGTTTTAGAATTGGAACTGAGATTGAATAACATAATTGTGAAGGCTCTAGGGATAGAGATTTGCGATTGTGAGATCGTTTGAATTCTTGAACTTAAGGCTCACGTCAAATTAGGAATTGCTAAGGGATTAGGATTCCTAATTTGAGTGAAGAATTGATGAGTCAAGGGATTGACCTTGAATCAATAATTGTGAATTCGATCTTCAACCACATTTTATCTTGAATATACATAATGATCAAAGGTTACATAGGGGAAGTTTTGGTGAAATCCAACCCTAACATCTTCCATAATTTGAATTCTCACCCATTTATATCAGTTGTTGAGTGTTTGACAATTTAGAGTTTATTTTGAAGTATTCTTTGTGTACTGGACAGAGTTCCAGATTTGTGACAGATTCTGTGAATCCTTGTTAATTTCTGTTTGCGTTGCCTACGCGCTTAAATTTGCGTTGCCTATGTGACCCCATAACTGAGTTCAATTAGTGGACTAGTAGGAATTCAGTATTTGAACCAAATCCCTGTGGAGACGATACTCTTACTCACTCTTTACTCTGTAAAACGATAAGGTGCACTTGCCTTCAACGGTTTTTCACCAACAAGTTTTTGGCGCCGTTGCCGGGGATTTGTTTTTCAATATTGAAGAGTACTATAAATACCACTAGATTGAACAATTCTGTTTAATATTTCTACCTCTGTTTGCATATTGATTCTTTCTTTAGTTTAATCTTGTTTAACTTGTTTATGCAAGGTGAATAAGAACAGGAATTGATCTTTGAACCTGAGATTGAAAAGCTCGCAAGAAGAAATCGAAAGGAAATAAGATTACGAAAGGAGCAACAAGAGCAACAGAGACTGCAAAGGAATAGCGAAGAAAACCCGATGCATCACTCTATCATGGAGGAACATCCGCTTAATAGGAGAACTACGTTGGGAGAATATGCAGTCTCAAATTCTGCAGGTTGCAGCGCTAGTATCGTGAGACCACCGATCGCTGCCAACAACTTTGAAATCAAACCGGCACTACTCCATCTAGTGCAACAAGACCAGCTTGGAGGAAGTGAAGTGGAAGACCCGAATCTCCACCTTTCAAGCTTTCTCCAAATATGTGACACAATCAAGATGAATGACGTCTCTGACGAAGCGATCAGATTGAGACTATTCCCATTTTCCTTAAGAGGTCATGCCAAGTACTGGCTGCAAACTCAACCAAGAGGAAGTATTACCACCTGGGAGGAATTGGTATCCAAATTCCTCATGAAGTACTTCCCACCCTCTAAATACAATAAGCTGAGATGGGAGATCTCCTGTTTCGGTCAGAAGGAAGGAGTATGAGGCTTGGGAGCGGTTCAAGGAGCTTTTGCGAAAATGTCCACACCATGGCTTCTCCGATGTCCATCAAGTCCACATTTTCTACAATGGAGTTAAGCCAGCCACAAGACTTATCATAGATGCCTCAGCAGGAGGATCCCTTAACACCAAAACTGCAGAGGAGGCCATGGAGCTAATTGAAATAATGGCTTCCAATGAGTACCAATCACCAATTGACAGAAGTGCCCCTAAGAGAGGTGTGCTAGAGTTGGACACGCAAAATGTAATACTTGCTCAAAACAAGCTGATCTCACAGCAGCTGGAGGCTTTGACAAAACAGCTACAGGTCTTTAACGTAGGAACCCCTCAACCAGCACAAGTCCTGAAATGTGACTTTTGTGGGGGTGAACATGAAAACGGATGTTGTGACACAGACGTAACAGGAACCTCCAGTCAGGAGCAAGTGCACTATATGGGCCAGCCACAAAGGCCTAAGTATCCTCCTTACTCTAACTCTTACAATTCTAATTTCAGGAACCAAAACAACTCTAGGAGGAACGGACAGTATGCGCAGCAACAGCCTACCCAACAGCAGACAAACCAACCACAGGACAACTCTGCAGACTTGGGGAACATACTCAGCCAGTTCATGCAAGCCACTCAAGCATCCATCAAGAACTTGGAGAATCAAGTGGGACAGCTGTCCAAACAACTCACAGAAAGAAATACTGGGAGTTTTCCCAGTGACACAACAATGAATCCTAAGGAGCAGCGCAATGCCATCACAACAAGGAGTGGGAAGATGATAGAACCGAGGCTACCCAAATTACCAAAGACAACAGAAAATGTAATCATACATTTCCAATGATGCTGCTGATCCAGCAGACCCACTATCTAGAACTGAAACAGAAATGCAACTTGGAGGAAAACCAGCAGCCAGTCCACAACCAGCAACGAAGGAAGAACAGAAGAAAGAATTCCATGACAGGCCAATGAGAAAAAGAAAAAAGCAATTATTTGAGGAGGCCGTGGCCAACGGGGAAAGGGCTACGTCGGCAACGCCAAATGTTCCATTTCCTCAAAGGCTGAAGAAACAGCAGGAAGAGAGGAGGTTCTCTAAATTCCTGGATATATTCAGGAAACTGCAGATCAACATACCACTAACTGAAGCACTGGAAGAAATGCCCTCGTACGCGAAATTCATGAAGTAGTTGTTGTCCAAAAAGAGGAAGCTTAAGGAGGATGAAACTGTAGCTCTTACTGAAGAGTGCAGTGCCATCATTCAAAGGAAGCTACCTCAGAAGCTGAAAGATCCAGGATCTTTTGCAATTCCCTGCACCATTGGGAATTTGCAGATTGGAAAGGCATTATGTGACTTAGGAGCTAGCATCAACTTGATGCCCCTTTCCATAATGAAGAAATTGGAAATAGAGGAGGTGAAACCTACCATGATGTGCCTCCAACTGGCTGATCGATCAATTAAACATCCATATAGTGTTGTGAAAGACCTCCTGGTCAAGGTAGACAGATTCATATTCCCAGCTAACTTTGTGGTGTTGGACATGGAGGAAGATGCTGAAATTCCATTGATCGTAGGAAGACCATTCCTTGCTACAGGACGAGCGCTTATTGATGTGCAGCAAGAGCAACTGATGCTGAGAGTGCAGGATGAAAAGGTGACGTTCAATGTGTTTGAAGCCATGAAGCATCCTGCTGAACAGCCACATTGCATGAGGATGGACACGTTGGCAACGCTGCTAGTAACCGCGTTTGCAACGCCACTGTCAGTCCCTCTTGAAAAACAGGACAGTGAGTCCATTCTTGAAGGAGTACTCTGGCAATCCAAAGGCCTGAGCCAGGAGAGAGAAAAAGAGAGCCAAGATGTGGAAGAATGCATAGCCACACTTGAAGCTAATCCTCCCATGAAGTCAAGTTTATAACCCTCTGAAGGTTTGCCAAAGGAAGAAGGGAAAGTGGACAGCCCACAGACAGAACTGAAGCAGCTTCCATCTCACCTCCGTTATGCATTCTTGGGGGAAAAGAACACGTTTCCAGTAATTGTGAGCAACTCCCTCAATGAACAAGAAGAGGAGAAATTGTTGAGGATTCTAAGAGCTCACAAGTCTGCCATTGGATGGACTATTTCAGATCTAAAAGGAATAAGTCCTTCCTTCTGCATGCACAAGATCCTAATGGAGGAATATTTTAAACCTGTAGTGCAGCCCCAAAGAAGGCTTAATCCAACCATGAAAGAGGTTGTGAAGAAAGAGGCCCTCAAGTTATTGGATGCAGGTATCATCTACCCAATCTCCGATAGCTCTTGGGTCAGCCCAGTTCAGGTTGTGCCTAAGAAAGGAGGGATAACAGTGATCCCTAATGAGAAGAACAAACTTATTCCTACAAGGACAGTGACTGGTTGGCGTATGTGCATAGATTACAGGAGACTTAATGAGTCCACCAGAAAAGATCACTTCCCTCTTCCATTCATGGATCAGATGCTGGAGAGACTAGCTGGGCATGCCTACTACTGTTTTCTGGACGGATATTCTGGTTACAACTAGATCGTGGTAGACCCTAAGGACCAAGAGAAAACTGCCTTCACGTGTCCTTATGGAATATTTGCATAACGTCGGATGCCTTTCGGGTTGTGTAATGCACCTGCCACATTTCAAAGGTGCATGTTAGCCATCTTCTCTGACATGGTGGAGAACTTTATTGAAGTCTTCATGGATGACTTCTCAGTGTTTGGCTCTGATTATGACAATTGTCTAAGTAACCTGTCTTGTGTGCTGAAACAATGCGAGGAAACCAACTTAGTGTTGAATTGGGAGAAATGTCACTTTATGGTGCAAGAAGACATTGTGTTGGGACACAAGGTCTCATCAAGGGGTGTAGAAGTTGATAAAGCCAAGGTTGAAGCCATTGGGAGACTTCCTCCTCCTGTAAATGAGAAAGGAGTGAGAAGTTTCCTTGGGCATGCTGGATTTATAGGAGATTCATCAAGGACTTCTCCAAAATATCTAAACCATTATGTGACCTATTGATGAAAGATGCTGAATTCAGATTTGATGATGAATGTTTGAAGGCGTTCAACATACTCAAAGAACGGCTTACCACAACACTTATACTTGCAGCCCCTAACCGGAGTCTCCCATTTGAAATCATGTGTTATGCAAGTGATTTTGCTGTAGGTGCTGTGTTAGGACAGCGGAAGGACAAGAAACTACACGTCATATACTACGCTAGCAAGGTGCTGAACAGTGCACAGTTGAACTACACAACCACTGAAAATGAGCTGCTAGTCGTTGTCTACGCTTTTGACAAGTTCAGGTCATATTTAATTGGTGCTAAGGTAATTGTGTATACTGACCATGCTGCTTTGAAACATTTGTTGTCAAAACAGGAGGCAAAACCGAGGCTGATCAGGTGGATCCTACTCCTCCAAGAGTTCAATTTTGAAATCCAAGATCGAAAGGGCAAGGACAATAGTGTAGCTGATCACTTATCCAGGTTGCCTACGCAAATCATAGAAGATGAGAAAGTCTTAATCAACAAGGAATTTCCAGATGAGAAGCTGTTAGCCATTGCTGTTGCACCATGGTACGCAGATATAGTGAATTTCAAAGCTGCGCAGATTATCCCGAATGAATGGTCCTGGCAGCAGAGGAAGAAGTTGTACCATGACAGTAAATTTTACCTGTGGGATGAACCCTTCCTGTACAAACGAGGTGTGGATGGATTACTCCGAAGGTGTATCCTGCGTGAAGAGCAAAGAGACATCATATGGCACTGTCATAACTCAGCTTATGGAGGCCACTTCAATGGAAGAAGGACAGCAGCTAAGGTGCTGCAGAGTGGATTCTTTTGTCCTACATTATTCAAGGATGCCAAAGATTTTACTATTGCGTGTGATGCCTGCCAACGCAGCGGAAATGTCTCAAAGAGAGATGAAATGTCTCTCACTAACATCTTAGAAGTGGAGCTGTTTGATGTGTGGGGCATAGATTTCATGGGACCATTTCCTATCTCATACTCTAATGAGTATATACTGCTAGCTGTGGACTATGTGTCAAAATGGGTAGAAGTTGTCCCTACACACACGTGTGATGCTAAATCTGTAATAAGATTTCTGAGAAAGCACATACTGTCCAGATTTGGTGTCCCACGCATTCTGATCAGTGATGGGGGAACACATTTCTGTAACAAGCAGTTAGAGACAGTTCTGAACAAATATGGCGTTAGGCACAGAATTACCACAGCGTATCACCCACAGAGTAATGGTCAAGCTAAGGTTTCCAACAAAGAAATAAAGAGGATCCTGGAGAAGACTGTAAACAGTTCCAGGAAAGACTGGGTAAACAGGTTAGATGACGCACTCTGAGCCTATAGAACAACTTTCAAAACACCCATTGGTATGTCTCCATACCAGCTGGTTTTTGGGAAAGCCTGCCACTTTCCTGTGGAACTTGAGAATAAGGCGTACTGGGCAACCAGATTTCTCTACTTCAATGTTAACACATCCAGAGAGAATCGACTGTTACAGCTGCATGAATTAGAGGAATTTCGCCTCAATGCCTACGAAAATGTAAAGATCTACAAGGCAAAGACCAAACAATGGCATGACAAACTGATCAAACATAGAGTCTTTGAACCTGGACAGCTATTGTTGCTATTCAACTCCAGGTTTAAATTGTTTCCAGGAAAGTTGAAGTCCAAATGGTCAGGTCCTTTTGTGATTAAAGAAGTTTCAGACTATGGTGCCATCACCCTTGAAGATATGCAGTCCCAAAGAAGCTTCAAAGTCAATGGTCAGCGTGTCAAGCACTATCATGGAGGTGAAATCAGCAGGGAGAAGACTACCTGCACCCTTCAGTCACTTGATTGAATCTCAAACTGTCAAGCTAGGGACATTAAACAAGCGCTGCAAGGGAGGCAACCCTTGAAAAGCTAGTTTTTCCCTTTCATTTTAATTTAAATTGAGAAAAGTATATGTAAATACTAAGTAGAATAAATAAAAGCAGTGCAGTTGACTATTCATGCAGCTCTGGAGATCTGGAGCATGCTTGAGTACTGCTATCACAAGACAATTTGTTGCTGGATAGTGTAGTTGCATCAAATTCTTTTTGCTGTTCTGGTTTGCGTAGCCAACAAAGGCGATCTGCGTGACCAACACAATGGTTATGCAGCAAAGAAGCAAAATCTGGGTCAGGAACATGGAGTATCAGACCAATCTCAGCACACAAGACTCTGACAAGGATGCCCAAGGCAGAGGCTGGGTGCTGCTAGTGTGTGATCCATACTTTAGCTACCCCTACAGCTTGTAAATTGGTTGAAGAACCCAAGAACATGCAGAAGAATCCTAAGGTTCTGCAATCTGTCATAAATTTTGTACTGGAGGTAAGTTGACGTGTGTGGCCAACAGCAACCAGGTTTGTAAATACTAAAATGTGATTTTGCATTCTGTTCTTATATGCGTTGTTAATGCAACTGAGACCGCGTGTCCAGCGCAAACTCACAGCATATGATGACTCAATGAGTGATCAACATAAGTCACTAAAAGTGAAGCTGGATCAGCAGGAGCAACATAAATGGAGGAAGATGACAGTTTAGTGACAGAACAGAAATGACAGGTTATATGCCTAGAATTTCACAGATTAACACATATGTTCCACACAAAGGACCTCGGCTAACCACTTGGTGAGATCTTTCCAAATGGTTTTAAACAGTGAATTGTGCATTAGATCAATGAGTGAACTCTAACTCTAACTATTGCAGTACTGTTTGAATGTTGATACATTAATTATGCAGAATTTAAAATGAATTCACAGGAATCTGCATTCTGCCCAGTTGCGTTACCAACACAACTAACCCTTGCGTGCCCAACGCGTCTGAGCTGAATGAAGCACCACATTGCTACTTTCACTCATCTGATCACCAGAGCACACTCATGCATAGTTCCCCCACTGATAAGCACAGTGTATGGGTTTTCTCAACCCCAACACTCAAATCAACCTTTAACATCATTCCTCTTCCCTCTCCAATTAGCATCAATTGTAATAGAACTTCATTCTCCATAGCATGGAGAGATTGCGCAGTCCCTAAATGTTCAATTGCATGATGCAGAATGTAGCATGATTGAATGAGAATTACTTTGTTGTTCTATTATGGTTTGCAACAATTAATTTGTAATGCATGTTCTAGGCTTGCACAAATTACCTGTGAGCGGTTGGACCTCAACACTTATTTCTTTTGTGTGTGTATGGTCACAAATTGAGTTTCATTCCAGAACTTGCCCTGTTTCTTAGTTGAAATCCAGTATCCCATGCTTGCATAAACATGATTAAGGCACTTCTTTGATATGCACCTACTTGACCAAAGGACCCACCTTGCTTTCTTGTCCATTGTTTAGCCCCTTGAGCCTTATACCCAATTCTTTGTGTTTGATTAGCTCATCTCCAGCCAAGACTATGAAGAACCATGAATATACCTAGCCAAAGGAACTAGGAGAAGGTTGCTTGTATTTGAGGTTGAGTTTTACACTAAGTTTGGAGTTTCTTAAGGACAAACAACACTTCTAAGTTTGGGGTTGCTTGAGGACAAGCAACATTTCTAAGTTTGGGATTAAGGGTGTCAGTAGCAATGTAATTCGCAGTGGGTTTCCTAAAAAAACAAAAAAAAAAAAAGAAGAAAGGAATTCGGGTACCCAAGCAAAGAAATATTGAAAACAGGAATACACTTCTATGGGGTGATCTTGCATCTCCAAACTAATGGAAAGTGAATTTTCCAACCCTCTCATAGTTTCTTTGGCTTAAATAAACTCACTTCCCAATTTCCACCCACCTTTGACCTAAGCCACGTTACAACCCTTTATAAGACCTTTTGATTTGTGTAAGCATATGACTCATTGGTAGAGATAGAGAATAGGGGCAAGCCTATGGTAATGGAATTTTGATTTGGAGACATAGAGAGAAACACCTAACCCAAACACTTGAGAGAAAGAGTGAAACACTTAACCTTATGGGAGTTTGCAAGTCTAGGCCATGTTTCCTTAATAGAAAACTGTTGTAACCATAATATAAACACTGTTTTACTCACAATTTAACGTTATATTCTGAATCTGAAATTATTTTTCATGTAATCCCAATGCTTGATGGAGTGTCTTTGAAATAAATCTGAAAATTTTGATTGATGCAAGTTGGAGGGAAGAAGGGGAGTGAAATACCCTTGAGGGAAATGATATGCATGCTGTAAGTTATCTAGAATTAATTATGTTCCTGTAGTTTAACGCTTGCTTGAGGACAAGCAAGAGTTCAAGTTTGGGGTTGTGATAAGTGTCCAATAAGACACTTATTTGGAACATAATTCAATGTAATTGCAAGTAATTGAAGCATAAAACACCATTAAAACATGAGAAAGTGACATAAAACTGAATAACCCATGCACAATCTGGAAAATACAGTTTTAGAGCCTTTTGGATGATAAATTCTCGTAAATTTGATATGTTTTAATTTCTGCAATCTGTTACAGGGTTCCGCGTTGGCAACACAGTTGGGCCGCGTTGGACACGCGACGCTACAGACCAGTAGCTACAAAAATCCCAAAACAGAACGAAAACAGGGCATCATTCACTCTACCCACTGATCTATCTCTAGAGCGCAGACCTAGAGGATAGAGTCGTCGTTTCCCTATACGCTGGTTCTATTCTGGGTGAAGGAGTAACCCTAGGGCGGAAGACGAAGTGCATCTGCAGCGTGCTTCCATGATCATGACTTTCTCTTCTTCCCCTGTTTTCTTCTTCTTTATTATGTGTAACTGAGTCCCCATTGGGGAAGGATGAATCCTTAATTGATCTTATGTAACCCAGATTTAGCATTTATTTAAGATTGTTTTCCTTTAACGTTGATTATTCATCTCTTTGCTTAATGCTTTTATGACTTGGCCACTTATAAATTGAACCAAAATTCTTCTTCGCAATTGGGAAATTGATTTTAGAATTGGAACTGAGATCGAATAACATAATTGTGAAAGCTCTAGGGATAGAGGTTTGCGATTGTGTGATCATTTGAATTCTTGAATTTAAGGCTCACGTCAAATTAAGAATTGCTAAGGGATTAGGATTCCTAATTTGAGTGAAGAATTGATGAGTCAAGGGATTGACCTTTAATCAATAATTGTGAATTTGATCTTCAACCACGTTTTATCTTGAATATACGTAATGATCAAAGGTTACATAGGGGAAGTTTTGGTGAAATCCAACCCTAACATCTTCCATAATTTGAATTCTCACCCATTTATATCAGTTGTTGAGTGTTTGACAATTTAGAGTTTATTTTGAAGTATTCTTTGCGTACTGGACAGAGTTCCAGATTTGTGACAGATTCTGTGAATCCTTGTTAATTTCTATTTGCGTTGCCTACGCGCTTAAATTTGCGTTGCCTACGTGACCCCATAACTGAGTTCAATTAGTGGACTAGTAGGAATTCAGTATTTGAACCAAATCTCTGTGGAGACGATACTCTTACTCACTCTTTACTCTGTAAAACGATAAGGTGCACTTGCCTTCATACGTTTTTACACCAACACTAAACATTGACAAGCTATATTTGTTCTTTAGTAAAGCGTTCAGTGCCAATTACTGTTCTCAATTGAAAAAATGAAAGTTTATATTCTATCAAGGAAAATATTTGGCTAGATGTACGGGTAGAGTATTGAACCTAATCATTGAGTAATTGATATTTCTTATTCAAATATATACTATAAAAATTTGATTATATTGTATTGTAGTCATGTTTTCATATTGATGATTTTTGCAAAATATTTGTATTAACGGAAGATGGCAAGTTACATAGAAATTTAAGGCTTATTTAACAAAGTATCATTTGTGTTGCAAAAAACACTAAAAATATCATTCAACATCCTCCACCGTAATATGCATGTTGGATTAGTTATAACGATTGGAGTGTTTTATTAGTCAACGTGCCTCTAAAGTTTTCTTGGTAAGTTACCTATTTGTATTAACTAGCTTCCTTATTATAAGTGTTATTTATTAATTATGACACACATACTAAATAGAAAAAGAGTGAAAAGAATCGACAAGTAGTATCAAATTCTATATATATATATATATATATAAAAGAAAGCACGTATGAGATATGCTTGCCTTCAAAAAAATTTTAAGTATATTTTCATAATATAGTTGTTAGTAAAAAAAAATTGAATGTTACTTAATTGAACTAATTGCATGAATCTACAGTTGCAAGAGCAAAGCTCAAATACAGCTTCATTACCTCATATTTTTTGTGGTGGTATGCTCGTGTCAACAAGACAAGGGTGATTGATCATGATGATGTTATACAAGTTTGGGAGTTGTGTGTAAGTATTCTAATATTTTAACTTTGTAGTTTATTTTCTTATCATAATATTAATGATTAACCTAATATGAAGTTTTCACATTATGTGTGTAGGAGATTCTATCATAATTTGTATCACAAAGAGTTAAATGTTCAGGATGATAAGAACATACTTGCTAAAGCCTTAAATCAAGAAAAATACCCTGGTCATGTTAAGGTTATGGGTTTTAGGGTTTCTTCCAAAAACTATGTTAGTGGAAAAAAAAACATAGTAGACAAGATAAGATGCTTGACCTAGTGGAAAACCTTCAAACCAAGATGCTACAAATGGAAGGAGAATTGAGTCATGTAAAATCTAAACTTGCAAAGAAAGAGGCAACAGAGAAATAATTAGCTTTTGTCATGCCTAGTGTGAATGATAGTTTCACAATTGTAACTTGCAACCTCTTCATGTAATTTCTTAACCTTTATTTGAATTACAATCACATTTATATGAAAGCATTCATGTGACATCCAAGATGATTAACTTTTTTAGTTTTGGTTTAGGAAATCTCTCAATGTTTTCCTTTATTTATCATCTCCATCAAATTGCATCAAATTGCATAGTTGGAAAAGGAAAGGTACATAATGCACCAGAACTGACATTGCATAATAAGCCACTATTACCCAACCGTGTAAAAGTTATGGTTTAGATTGCAATTGAACCAGATGCATCATTGCCAATAATTAATGATTATGGTGAGATTAGTAAAGTTGGGAAGCAATAGGTGACTTTGTGGCATGACCAATGAACTTAATTGGTTTAGATACAATGATATGATTGTTGAAAGAATATGTTGATACTAATATTATAAGTATAGTATGTTATAATTGTTCAAATGTTGGATATGAGACATCTTCACAATGTAAAGCAAAACGTCGATAATGTAAAGGAAAAAGTAAAGTTTCAAGGCAACCAAATGAGTTAATTACATCACCAAAAAAGAAATTACTCCAAAATGTCTATGATGAACCTTATTCTAGTGCAAAAGTTGAAGATCTTTATCAATGGTGCTAATTTCTTCATATGCATATTCAGTTTAGAAAGGATTGATGTAGAGATATACTATACACACACACACACACACACACATATATATATATATATGTATATATATATATTAGGTACTTCACAGTTATTTATAAATTAATGAAAATAAACTTCTGCATCTATATTTAAGGAACTTCAACTTTAAGTTGATACTTCCAACTCAAAAAGCAAGTAGATTTTCAATTTTATCCCACATCATATATCTTCAACATTTGGTGGACAATCATAATATATAACTAACATGATCATTAAGAATTAAGAAAAAGAGAAGTTATTTTTAGCTCCTTATAATATAAGGTAAGTAATTATTTCCTATAAATTTATGGTTGTATTCGATTTAAAGAGATTTTTTTACTTAGCTTGTTAATTTTTTAGATTTCATTGGTTATGATCAATCCCATAACAGACATTATAAACTTTTTGGATTCAGTACATGATGATCCAAGATAGTACATTAGCATTAAGGATATATTTAATCGGTAACTTGTGTTATTTTCCATAATAAGTGTATTTCATTATTAAAAATTATGTATAATGCATAAAAACTTTGTTTTATTTTGGGTTAAACGGGGAGATGAAATTTCTAGCTAGTTCTGTTCCTGAATATTCAGAAGGGGCTGTTGTATCCTGGGGGATAACACCATGGGCGGACAAATCCTTGAGGGCAGTGTAATCACACGCCTCAGCCTACGAGACATCATCAAACTTCTCCAACAATCTTCAAAATTATCCAACAATCTCAAGGATTTAACCCATAATATTTTCTTTACAATGAATTAGATTTTTCTTCTCCTTTTATATAAAGGAATGTATACCTTTTCTTTAATTCTTATTTGTTACACTAATTTTTATTTTTGCAAGGTTCAGGTATTTCGCTTAAAATTTCAGCTCTACCTATGAATTATGAAATAGATCTGTTGTCCAGGGATGCATAGAAGGAACAAAAGAAAATGAAAAATTTTAAAAATAATAATAATAAAAATCAACCTTCTTTTTAAAATCTCCATATTTTGTTGTACTAAAGATTTATCATCACTATTATTATTATTTTAATCTGATTCTGCGATTTATCTTTTTGAATCCTGATTGAGTTTAATCTTGATGAAAATTCATAAATTGTTATGATCACTAATTTTTGTACTGGAATTTTTTTTTTTGCTAGTTGTGATGATTGGATTTTGAGCTGGGGTAAGTACCACTATGTATGACTTTCCTTGGAATTTAATTGGGGTTCGGACATTGAAACGTAATTTATCCCCAATCTTTTATGGAATTTCTTCTATTTCTTCGCTCTTATTGGTCAAAATTTTTGTGTTTGATTTAATGATTAGATCGGTTGAAATTGGAATGTTATACAACTGTGGTATTTACTGTTGAATCAAAATCATAATAAGTTTGCATGATATCTAATTTAAATTTCAATAGTAAATGTCGTGTTTGGGTAAATGAGTGCTTGCTCTTTGATCTTGAATGTTGATAACATGCAAAAATAAAATTTGAGTTGATATCGCTGTATGAGATTTTGTTATTTGTTTTATATGTCAATTTTATTCTATTGATTCCTACTTGATATTTGACATATGGACAAATAATCAAATGTGATGTGTACAAATGTTGGTTGTTTCAATAAAGTAAATCATATAATCAAATGTGATGAGTACAAATGTTGGTTATTGCAATAAAATAAATCATATAATCAAATGTGATGAGTACAAGTGCTAGTTGTTGCAATAAAATAAATCATATAATTGATTTTGTTGAGTATATTCAAATTATTAAGAAAGTGATATTATTAAAAATATTTTTGAGCCTCTTACAAAATATTTCATTCTATCTGTGATATTTAAAATATTCAAGAGATGCCATTAATTATGGTATGAAAAGTTTTCCACTATATTAAAATAATATAGTGATGATAAAATTGATTTGTACGAGAATAAATCAAAATTTGATTTATTTTAATCTTAAACAAGATATCATGATTTGGATTATCCAAATATATAATAAAATATATTATAGAGACCAAATCATTATTTTGATTTGGGAGAATGTGTACTAAGAAAAATTCTTATTAAATATTGCAAAAAAAAACAATTATGTTTACTGTAAGCATACTTATGATTGCCAAGGAGTAATAGTAAAAATTAATTGATAAATCGAGATATGATCATATATTTCACAAAGTCTTGTGAATGTTCACCAAATAATTAGTGATCCTAATTAACGTGAAGTCAAAATGAATTTGACCTTATTTCTCACAAAGCAAAAAACTTAGTGAATGACATCGATGTGAATAAAGTTTTAGCCAAAATAAAATCAACAATAACAGGAACTCAACCTTTGTGATTGGATATCCCATGAAGATGGGTAATAACAAATTATTGTCGATCTTTCTAACACTGTTTATTCTTGTTCCTACGATGTGAGAAGTGTTAGGCTGCATTGAACAAGAGGTTAAGTCTAAATTGTTTGATGACTATCATATCCCTTATGGGTGGTGTATGAAATGCAGAATACACTTGATGAAGTCACCTATACAAGTGTCAAGTGGGGCCGCTTGTATGAGATTGAGGCACAATCTCTAGAGCACTCATGAATTAACCAGGCACGCGCATGGCCTATTAGCGCAAAACCGGCGAAAACGGCAAGAAGCGTGGAGTGTAATGTGACACGTAAACCTCTATCTTCCAACCAAGTGTTTTTGGTTCATAAACGCTCTACTTCACCAAAGCACCGTCAATTAAGTTTATTTGTCTAAGGTTTTGTTCATAGTACAAAAGACACCGGACGTGATGCATTTGCACTTATGTTAACTCAATAAAATCTTTCTTTTAACTTATTTTATTTTTAAACCTTTTTTGAAATAATGGAGGGTTGTTGTAAAAATTGGTATTTCAAAATAGTTTTAAATATTCAAATTAATATTATTAATTTAACTTTAAATATTTAAATTAATTCAAATAATTATCATTATAATTTTAAGATATTTAGAATTATTACTAATTATTTTAAATTTAAATTATCAATCAATCGTTTTAATTATTCATTAATGGTCATTATGTTTTAAAGGTTGACCATTGAGAAATTATTACGGCTTTATTTTTTGCTGTTTTGAATTTAATTTCTGATCGGAATTTAATTTTCTGTCATATTGGTTGTCCAAAAAATCTTCTATATATACCACTATTTCTGCAGGGTTAAACGGGAAGATGAAATTTCTGGCTAGTTCTGTTCCTGAATATTCAGAAGGGGCTGTTGTATCCTGAAGGATAACGCCATAGGCGAACAAATCCTTGAGGGCAACACCTCAGCGTACAAGACATCATCAAACTTCTCCAACAAACTTCAAAATTAAATATTATTGGTCCATTATAAAATATGTAGAAAGTCATTGTTTAAAAATCAATTGTTTACAAAAAAATAGTCATCATCTAATTAATTTCAATTTTTATTATAGTGTCCCTGCCAAAATAAATACATTGATTGTGGATATTATGTGAAGAGATTCATAAAAAAAATTATTTTACAAAAATCAAGTGACGAGTCTTTGAGGGTATGCAGTTTTAGTTTTATATCTTATTTCTAAATTTAGTCTCATATTTGGAACTTGTTTATTGAACTAGTAACCTTATTTCTAAATTTAGTCTCATTTTAGTCTTATATTTGAAATTTGTTTATTAAACTAGTAACTTTATTTATTTTTTTATTTTGCAGTATTGTTTTGAATTTAAGTGTGAAACTTACTTTTGTGAACAACTTAGGAAGGTGAAAGAAGATTGGACTTGTTATGTAATTAATATTGTATTTAATTAGTTTTTTAAGAATTGTTAATAGTAATATATTCATAATTTTATTTTAATGATTTCCTTAAACTTAGATGGTATTTTATTTTAATGATTTTCTATGAATATCTTAGACTAGGATGGTATATTATGACTTTGATAGATGTTTGATAATTTTTTGAAAGTTAGAAAAGTAGGAAAACTCTCCTGAATTTTTCGTAAACATCTAAGCCATTATTTCACAACATTAATATGTGTATGTTATGCATGATGTATTCTCCAATATGAAAATTCAACAAATGTAACTTTACCTAATAATACTCATGTCATTGTCCAATATAATTAATGTTATTTTGCATAAATATATTGAATAATCTAATATGTCTTGTTGAATTGTATGTCTAATAAAATAAATTATGTAATTTACAGTTTATATAAATATTAAGTATAATAATAAAATTGAAGAATGAAACTAAAAATATTAAGAAAGTACAAAATATTGAAAAAAAGTTATGAAACATGAATGAACAAATATTGAAAAAAAAATAAATCATACTAAATCTTAAATTTTTTTAAAAGAAAATTTCACTCTTTTGAAACGACAAAAATTTGAAACGTTACAAAATATTTACCCTTACCATAGTATTAAATATGTTGAAAATATTGTAAAATAGTTATCCACGTTTAAATAATGTAAATGTTATAAAATAATTATACTTAATACAACATTTAAATGATGTAAATATTGTGAAATAATTATACTTATTATAATGTTTAAAATTTATAAATGCTATGAACAAATTATCTTTTACAATATTTAAAAAAAATGTTATAAATACATTCTCTTTCATAATGTTAGAAAGTAGAAATATCATAAAAATATATTTTTTTATAGTGTTTTCATCTCTTAAAAACTAATAAAATTAATTTTATAGCATTTGATAAATGTTGTAATATATTAAATATTTATTATAACAAGGGCTTTGACAACATCTTCAAACATTGTAAAATAAGATGCAAAAATATTGTAAAAATTCCATTTTAACATAGTGGTAGTAGATGTAACTTTATCCAATTACGATGTCAAGTGCCTCCAATCTTGCCATATATCGAAACAAAATCTTTATCACCATGCATGCTTCCCTATTAGCATCTTCCATCTCCGCTTCCCCAACAGTGTTAGGTGGAATTCCCTTGTGTCTTTCACACCTAACCCTTCCTTCTTCTTGCTGAAGCACATGATGTCCCAAGCTACACAAGGTATCTTCCTCTGTAAGTTTGCTCCCTCGAAATGAATGTCCTTATTTTTAAATTAATTCTATTGACTATCAACTTAGGAGCCTTAAAAAGAGATAGATGAAATAACATTAACACAAATAAAACCAATTTTACCATGACAACCCTTTCACTAAACATAAATATTTGTCTTTTCAACTTGCTAAAACCAATTTTACCAAGACAACCCTTTCACCTAAACATAAATATTTGTCTTTTCAACTTGCTAACCTATAAGATATACTCTTCAAGACCAGGTTCCACATTGTTATTCTTCCTATGTTGGGAGTTGGCTCCCAACAGAATTTCCAAATATTTGAAATATTGAAATGTAGATGTAGCGATTGGCATTCGAGTATACCAAAGGCTACCAATAACCATCACATAGTCATATTAATACCGACTAAGTCACTCTTGGCAAAGTTCACTTTCAACCTTGAACATTCATGAAAAATTTTTAAAGTTCACTTTTAACCTTGAACATTCATGGAAGATTTCTAGAATTACATTAGCTACCTTTATATTTTTCAATATTGTTTTTTCCACTATAATTGTGCCATCTGCATAGTAGAAATGAGATATTAAAATTTTACCTTCTTTAGAAATTTTCTATAAAATTTTATGATATTTTATAAATTTTAGTAATTATTTAATATAAAAATAAATTTAAATTGTTTATTTAATTATTTAATTATTATTTTATGTTTAATTATCGTAATTAAAACTTAAATAACTCTAATTGCTAGCAAGTTGTAGATAATTTTATTTAAAGATTTTGTTAAGTAAAATATTAATAAAATCTAGATATGAAAATAATGGAAAATATTAATAAATATGCATTTTGATTTTTTTTCAATTTTTTAAAAAGAAACTACAAATCAAATCGAATCAGGCAAGAATATAATTTTAACTTTTAGTTTGAAGTTCGGTTAAGTTGATTGTGTAATTGAAATCGAATTTATTTTGATTAATGAACGCCTCCCGCTAATTAATAATTAACTACAACATATAATTACTTAGGGTTTGATGAATTTAAGGGTGTCTAATTCTGAATTTTAAAGTAAAATTTTCAAACTTATGATTACACTTATAAATATTTAAATATATTTTAATAAAAATATAATTTATGGTCAACTTTGCATATCATAGTGTTCCTATTTGTCTACTTCCTAATTCATAAATTTTCCATCATTTCCTACCTAATGCTCACGATTCCAATCCATTTATTATTTCCAATTTTTTCGCTCTTAATTTCTTGCATAAAAAATTTAATTAAATAGTATTTATGATTATCAAATTTATAAATTTTCATTATTTTAAGATTTATCCTCATATTTTCAATTAGCATAGCAATAACATAATTTATAAGATTCAAAATCACAGTTTACTAAACATAAGAAATCCAATAATTATGGAATAAAGTTCAACATAATCAAAATTTTACAAATTACAACCAACACCTATAAACCTAATACTTGAGGTTTAGGATCCCTCAAGTTATATTCTAAATAAGCAAACAACACTGCAAACTAAAATAGTCAATTCTTATTAATTTTTCCATATATAAATTGAAACTTCTTTTTCACCTTGAATTTTCTTGATTTAAGTTTGTTTTATTTTTTCTTAAATAATCCTAAACATTCTTTTTTTTAAGTGAACATTGGTTGTATTCCACATCTTCTTTTGGGCTTTTTATATATAGGTCTATGTTACATTATCTTTCTCATCGAAAGTAACATTATCCTCAAAATTGAACAAAGGATACAACTGTTTAAAAGTATCATAATCCTCCATAAATCTTTTATAATGAGTAGGAGTTTTCATTTAATTAAACTTGAGAGAAAACAACATGACCTTGAATTATCTAATGCTTGGCTAATAGCAAATGGTTGTAAAATTGGACCATTCTGCATAGTTGTGAGGGGTAAGGTTACATATTCAATGAGAGGGTCACGAAAATTTTATTTAAGATGTGAAACATGAAAAAATAGCTGCAAGAAGCTACAATTTATTTTGTATAGCACCAAATCATTCAATCACTTAAAAAGGTCCAAAAAGCACATTTCCAATTTTTCCTTTTTGCGTGGTTATAAAGTATTGTCTACATGGTTGTAGCTTGACTAGAACATACTCTCCTACTACAAAGGCAATATTCTACCTTTTTTTATTTGCTTGTAACTTCATATAGTTCTGAGATTTCTGTAGAGTATGTTTCAATTAATAGAGAATGTTATCCTTTTCTACAAGAGGAGAAGAATCATGACCAAATAAAATTTTTAAGGTCAACATTCCTATATTGATGTGTAAAGCAGTATTGTTTTAGAATTGTACCCAAGCCAATAAGCGCAACCATTTTTTGCTTGATCAAAATAAAAATATCGTAAATACATTTCAAAAGACTTGTTTAAATTTTCTATTTGATCATCCAATTGTAGATGATATGTAGATGACATTGCTAATATAGTCCCTTATTTTTGAAATAAACATTTCCAAAGTTGGCTCATGAAAACTTTATTGTGATCAATCACAATGGACTTAGGTATGCCATGTATGCAAACTATATGTGTGATGAACACGTTAGTGATTGATTGACTTAAGTAATTTGCTTTAGTGGGAACAAAATAGGAAAACTTGGTTAATCTATCAACAACAACAACCATGATGATAGTATAATGCTAGATTGGAGGAAGGTGAACAACAAAATCCATAGAGATGCCCTCCCAAACTTGAGATGGAATAGGAAGAGGTTATAATAATTCATAAGGTATAACATTATTGACTTTTCTTGTTAACATATGGAAGAATTCTTGAAAAAATTTCTTGATATCTTTGTTAACAAAAAAAGAATAAAAAATAAATAAATAAACGAAAAAATAAACGAAAAAATGAAATAACTGAAAAATAACTAATTAAGAAACAGAAAAAACGGAAGGAAAAAAAAGGAGAGATAGAGGGATGCGAAAAGAAAAAGGCTCCTAGCTTCATTGAAGTGGGGGGGATTCCTTTTCTCTGGAGATCTCCAAGAGACACTCTTCGGGAGGAGGAGATTCACATCAAGAATAGAGGGAAGTCGTGCAGGCAGCAAAGAAAATATTGGAGTCTCTCCCATAACTTTGTGGAGATTCCATTGAGTAGAGGGAAAAAGGGGGGGGGGGGGGGAGAAGCTCTCTAGAGGGGCTGTGGATACATGGAACAAAGAGATGCATAGGAGGTTGACGTAAGGGGAAGCTCGTGGGAAAAGAAAAGGAAAATTCTTGCTTGTGCTCCAAGATAAACTACGAGGAGGGAGAAGCTTCATTTGATTCCAGAGAAGACATGCCGATAGAATACATTACTAAATTTTTTATAAGGTTAGTCACACTACCTTTGTGATTCTGACTCAAGAACCTTGCACTGAGTTATTTAGATCATGTTGAAATAAAAGTTGCATTCTTGTAATGTATGTAAATCTGGATTATTAGTTTTCAACATGAAACTAGAAATTGGTTGTAGGCTAAGAACAAACCTGTTAGGTGTTCATCCATGAATTTCATATTAAATTCTGTGGGTCTCTTTTTCAAACTCGAGTAGTGGCTCTGTGAGACTCACTAATGTATCATTGAAGCCTCAACTCATCCCTTGCTCGCTTGGTTTCTTCGAGCCCAGTATGGTTAAGAGACATGCCGAGGTCATGTTTTGATTGGCGTGAATGATTTATCGACCCACCCATTAAAGATTGAAGTTTATACAAGTGATGGTGGGATTTTTACTCTATCCATAACTTAAATAGCAGCCTTTTTAACATGATGCATGGTAACTGGATGTCTTCTTCACATGAAAATTGTCAACTCGACACCTTAATGCTATTTGGTAATATCTCTGTACATATAGAAAATCTGTTAGGAGACCATGCAGAGCCTAAATCAGTTTGGAAGTTAGCAATAATCTCAGTAGCTTGCATGCGGTCGTATGCATTTATTTATTCAGTTGGCTGCACCAAGCACGATTCAAAGGCTTGAGTTTGGTGGGCTTGACTTGCTTGATTCAATTGGCGAGTTTGTCGTCAACCCTGTCCTGCTTCCTCAAGGTGAACGTATATGGGTTCTGATCTCAGGCAGGCTAGCACATAAAGAGGGTTTGGTTGTGTTTTAAACCAAACTCCCCTACATGCATGCATGGTGAATTTAAGTGCAGTGAAGCCGAGTACTCGAATGGAAGGTCCTCCGTATATTCGCCCTATGTCCTAACTCATACGAGCAAATCAACATGAACAAGTGCTGCTTTGGCTACCATATTAAGGCAACGAGAAGCTCAGCGCCATTGCCTCTGATGCCATACATTTCCCTCCCGAGGATCCAACATACGCGTGTATGCTTAAATTAGAGAAAGTCTGTGATATGAATACTTGAGGCTCACCAACTGAGGCTGTGATATGAATACATGAGAGGGAGAGAATCTGCTCTACTCGCACTAATGGAAAAGGGAAGGCCATGCAAAAACAATACAGATTTGGGCTCGTGAAAGGTGTCGGGACCATCCTTATCAAGAGACTATCAAATGCCAAAAGGTCCAGGCCCAGGGTCAGCCTCTTGTAAAGTGCCTTCTTGGGACACTTCTCCCCATTCATCTTAAATGAGCCACACGTTCAGGATAGAGTGCATGGCCATATTCGGTGGGGCTTGATCATAGTGAGAAAAGTGGTGGCTCAGCATCAGGATTTTTTATGCTCACATTACAATTCCATCATTGTCAACTACGGAATCGTTGGGATGAAATGCATGGATGAAATACTGGAGTTTGAGTCAAGGCAGTACTTGGTTGGTTCCCAGCACACATTCGGTTAGGGACGGCTTGATGAATATTATTCATGGTCATGGAGTATGGCTCTCTTCTTTAGCATGATGATCCTTATTCGAACCAAGGTAACCATTCTACAGAATTTCTTATTCAATCCTAAGTCTGTTATGATGTAACCGCAGACACTGCACATCACCCCTTTGAGCTGAGAAGCACCTAGAATCCACTTCGGTTCCTACCATGGGTTAGTGAAATACCACCCAACCATACGGTTTTGCACCCACTGTATCCACTCTCAGTTAAGATTAGCCTCAATCCCCATCGTGAAATCCAATTGTTATAGTATCAACACAACATCTTATGCCCCTTTAAGTTATGGGTTAGCAGAGTGTAGAAAGAGAAGCACAAGGGATACCCCAGTACGTAAGGTTTCTCATGCAGTTCATGTAATCTTTACAACCGAACGATATGCTTTAAATTCAGTGAAAAGCACTAAAAGCTCAACCATAAGCATGGTCTAGCGGTACTGCTTGTGGACCCAGACTCCCAGTACGCAGGTTCGAGCCCCTGGGAACCGATTTTCCTTTTAATAGTCACTAAGCCATCGGATGAGCCGGGAGCCGTCAGACGAGCCGCGAGCTATCGGACGAGTCGTCAAGCTGCAAGCCGCCAAATGAGCCGTCGAGCCATCAGGAAAGCCGTTAAGCCGCGAGCCACCAGAAGAGCCCTCCCAAGCCATCCCACACTAAATTGAATTCAATCATATCAAACCAAAAATCAATCTCAAGTAAAATCAAAATCAAGTTCTTTTCAATCTAGATTGAGTTTAATTCTTCTCTTCAACTTCTAAAACAAATCAAATTTAACTCTTTTTCTTAAGTTTCAAATCAAGTATTACATTTAAATTAAAGTTTAACTCTTTTTTCCCAAACTTGAATCAACTTCATTTTGTTTTAAATTAAGTTCATTTTACTCTTTAAATTCAAACCGAGCTCAATTCTTCGAATTCAAATCAAGTTCAATTCTTAAAAAATTCAAAATCAAGTTTAAATTCAATTCAATAATTCTAGGTCTCACGCAATGAACCCTAAGCACAAACTGGTAGCTTTTTCTGTTGTTCGATGTTTAGGAATTCATGTGGGTCCCACTACAGTCGTAATTGTCTTCGATCTTGTGCATATATGGACTAAGAATCCTTTTTGTAAATAATTTCAAGAAAAACTTCATTTTGGAGTCCCTAGTCTCACGCGATGAACCCTAAGCACGAACTGGTACCTTTTTCTACTATTCGATGTTTAGGGATTCGTATGGGTCCCAGTGCAGCCGTAGTTGTCTTGGATCCTGTGCATATGTGGACTAAGGATTTTCTTTAAAATATTTTCAAAACACTCAGTTCATTTTTCAAGCACCTCCGAAGGTCAAGCCTTCAAAACAAACCAAAACTACGTAAGTCTTGAGTTTCCCATTACACTAGGGAACACGTAGGAGCAGGATCAAGTCCTGTCAGGCTAACCTCCATCAATCTATTTATTTTAATTCTAATTAAGAGGATCAAACAGTTTTCAAAGAAATCACACACTCAGTTTAAGGGTACCGTTCATCGGAACGGGCGAGTAGGGTTCCTAACACCTTCCCCACTCATAACCGACTCCCAAACCTAAATCTCTTCCTCAAGTTAGGGTTTTGCGCAAGTATTTTCCCTTAAATAAAAATTTGGTGGCGATTCCACATAATCCAATAAATTTTTTTAAAATTTTTAGCAAGTCCGTCATCTTATCGTAATTATGGTTGCGACATATATCAATTGAAAAAAGTTGGCTTTGGTTCTCAAAATATTTTTTATAGCAACTATCAACCATGAGATCAGTTTTGAGTACCTCTAATCACCCGTTATTCGGTTTAGACCAGGCTATAGAAAACTTTTTGGAAAAGGAGTTTGTAGCAATATTCTCTTTGCTTGGTTTATATTGTATAATGAAATCCAAACCGATGGATTTGTGAAGCCAAGCTTGTTGTTGTGAAGTATGTAATGTTTTCTCTAAGAAAGACTTAAGACTCTTTCAATCAGTTTTTAAAATAAATCTATGACCAAATAGGCAATAACAAAATTTAAAGGACGCTTCAATAATTGTATAGAGTTCCTACTATATGTGAATGTCACTATCATCACAGAGATATATTTTTAGAAAAGTATGCAATTGGATGCTTACCTTGGCTCAAAGTTTCCCTTATACCTAATCCCCAAAGCATTTGTTTCAAGTGTGAAGTCTTGAGAAAATTCTGGCAATGCTAAAACAAGTGCAGTGATCAATGTTGTTTTCAACTAGATAAAAGATTGTTGTGTTGTTGTGTTCCATTGAAGGAACCATTTTTTAGTAAATCTATTAGAAGGCCAACTATAGTGGCATAGTGTCTAATAAACCTACGATAATATCCTAAGAGACTAAGGAAGAAATTTTTTGACAGTATAAAGAGTGGGTCATTCCTTTATAGCAAGGATTTTGGACTTGTCCATGGCAACACCTGAACCATTAATTGTATGGCCCAGATAGTCAACCTTCCAAGTTTCAAATATGCATTTACTCAATTTCTCAAATAAGTATTCACGTTTAATAATTTGCAAAACAATCTCCAGGTTTTGCAGATGTGAGTTCCAATTTGCACTATATACTAATATATCATAAAAAAACACTAGTATAGACTTCCTTAAGAAATCATGAAAAATAAAGTTCATTAAACTTTGGAAGATGGCAGGGGTATTGGAGAGCCCAAATCGCATTACTAACCATTTATAACGACCATGGTAAGTACAAAAAGCTATCTTATGGAAATCTTTCGACTTGACAAAAATTTGATGATATCCATTCTATAAGTCCAACTCAGAGAAATAATATGAATCATGTAATTCATTAAGAAGTTTATCTATAGTGGGCATAGGAAAGGAGTCCTTGATTGTGATGGAATTCAAGGATCTATAATTTTTACTAACATGATAACTTCCACATTTTTTATTTTTACTAAAATTATAGGAAAGGAAATTAGACTTGTATTGGGAAAGATAATTCCTGTGAGTAACATCTTATTAACCGTTCGTTCTATTTCATTCTTTTGGTTATGTGGGTATCTATAAGGCTTGACTTTTACTAGGATCGATCCTGTCATCAATGGAATAATGGCATGGTATTGGAGCCTAGGAGGGGATAAGACCGAAGTTGTGTTGAAAACATCCTTATAAGTGTGTGCAACAATGAGGCAGGTTTAGACTCTAAACTTTAGGTAAATTAAGTTGTTATGAAGTAGCAGGGGCCAAATCTTCTATGAATAAGATATAACTCTCAGCAATAACATTTGTATGATGTAATCATTTAATATGTTGGAATTGAGCCTCATATATTATGTAGGTTGTTTCCCCTTATAGTGTCACAATTTTTTTTTACAATAAGCTATATATGCTCTTATAGTGGCCAACCAATTTGCCCCTAGTATCATATTCGCACCATAGATTGGTACTAAATAAACTGCAAGAGTGGGTATTTCTCCTTGTACTTGAACAACAACCTATTGTATTCGTCCTTCAACTTGCATATAGTTACCATTTCCAACCATGAATTTGAACAAGTGGGTTGGTCCAATTAGTAATTTTAAGAATTCTGATATTCTAGGTTGGAGGATTATCAGAGTTACCTCCATTTATTTAACACTTAGATTAGAATTCCATGAATATAGCTTTGAAATCTTATGGTACCAATATCTCGAGATGCTTTAAGTGCATCGAGAGATAAATGATACTCCTCTTCGTTTAATGATGGTTATTGTAAAACATTATCAAGTGGTTCAAGTTCAAGTTCAAGTTAACCGGTAGTATCATCCTCTATCTACATGATTATAAGGTTCTTATCGGAGCATTTGTTTTTATAACTAAATTTCTCATCATATGTGTAACAAAGTCATTTCTCATGAAAAATTTGCATCTTGGTTGCACTCACATGTTTGATATTAAGATTTGGAATTTATGATAGGTTTAAGGTGGGTTTGGTAGTCAATATTGGTAGCGGAGTTGGTCTATCATATTTGAGTGATATGGATTGGGTAAAAGATGAGTTGTGTGGCTAGGATGAATAAGTTCTCAAGTGATGAGGTTCATAAGAAGGTTTAAAGGAGGTTGTGTATTTTTCTTCATACAATTTCACCAGAGCTACAACTTGGAGTAGTGTCATGGTGCCTTGTACCATTACCTCTCGTCGAATCTCACTTTTCATGTCACTGATAAAGAAATATAATAATGCATTCATTGTGATAACTCGTACACAGTTAGCCAAAGCCATAAATTCCATATAATAAGAGTACACTAAATTAGATTGACAAAGTTTAAACATTGTTGCTTTGGAGGATTCGAGCCTAAAGGGTCTAAATTAGACCTCAAGAGCAAGGGTAAGATCTTGCCACAAATAAAAAAGGTTAGCACACTACATCGTTTGGTACCACGGAACAACCTCTTTTTCCATATGAATAGCAGCAATCATGAGACGATTCATATTTGAAGTACCATAATAGTTGAAGAATTTCTCAGCCTTGAATAAAAAATTATAGCTATCAAAGTGTGGAAACTCAAGTTTAATATTCTTAACCTAAAAGAATGGCGTTGCGATGAAGTTTGTGAAACATTTTCTAAGGCATCTTGCAATGTGTTCGAACATGAAGTAATGTTATCTTCAACATAAGCAACGTGCTCAGAATTTTCCCTATTAGTTAATTTGATGAATTCAAAAGGATTCTTAATCTTTCTTTGTAGATCCTTTAGCTAGGTATTCTCATCCATAATGAAAGCACTAATGTAACAATATCTATTACTTAATATAAAAAATTTTATGTATCAATCCACATAATAAAAAAAAAAGTTGAAATGAAATTGTAAGTTCCTTAATCAAAAAATTTCCATCAATTCATAACACCTTGATATTTCCTTCATACATTTTCCATTTCCTGCAAACTGGAGTTCATGTATTCAATTAATAATTTTAGCATAGAAAGGAAGGTGGAAGAAGGAGACTAAAAATAGAGAATTATTCATACCATATTTTTCTTCCCTTTTGTAATATCTTAATAGTGATACCCGTCTTACACTTAAGTCGTATCGCAGATTTACCATTAATTTATTATTTTATGATGCATAATACATTTATAAAACTACTATTATGGAAAAATATGATATAATTTTTTTTAAAACACTTATTGAAAATGCAAGCCTCGTCGTAGTAATCAATATAGTAAGTAATGTTACAATGTCATCACTCATGTTTATTTTGAAAACTTGTATTCAATTACTTGTCTTACTATACATTCATTTTCACAACAATATTTACATTATTAATTATATAGGTAATACCACACATAGACAACAATAAGTTAAACGTTCTTAGTGAGTCCTTTAAATAAAACAAAGGCTTCAATTTCCTTCATATTATTTAAAGCAAAAGGTACAGAGTTGTACAAAGCGAAATAAGGTCCTTTATAGCTCTTCCCACATTCCATTCTATGAGCATTAATCTCTTATCTGTGTTACTTGTTTCACATAGACCACTTCCACCATGAAGAAAATGATCGGATCCTGGAAAAGAAATGGGAGGTAAGTGTCACAACCGTGATGTCGACGAGACGACGAACTCGCTAAAATTTTAAAATAGAATTTTTTTTAATTAAGTGGAGTCGCCACCAAATTTTTATTTAAGGGAAAAAGATTTGGAAAAACCCTAACTCGAGGAAGAGATTCGAAGTTCGGGAGTCGGTTACGAATAGGGAAGGTGTTAGACACCCTATTCGCCCGTTTCGAGGAACGGTACCCTTAAATCGAGTGTGTGATTATTTGAAAATATTTTGATCCCTTAGTTAACATGTAAATAAATTACTTGATGGAGGTTAGCATGACAGGACTTGATCCTGCTCCTACGTATTCCCCGGTGCAATGGGAAACTCAAGGCTTACGTAGTTCTGGTTTGTTAAGGCTTGACCTTCAGAGGTGTTTAAAGGAAAGATGACATTTTGAAGAGGTTTTAGTTTTTTGAAAGGATCTTTAATCCACTCATGCACAAGACCCGAGGCGGCTGCGGTAGCACGGGGGCCTATACAAACTACTAAACGTTGGACAACAGGTAAACCACCAACCCCCCATTTAGAGCCCGTTGCGTGAGATCAAAGATCTCAAAATATTTAAAAAGAGCTTTTATTTTTGGGAAGGATCTTTGGCCCACTCATGCACAAGACCCGAGGCGGCTAAGACAGCACGGGGATCTATACAGACTACTAAGTGTTGGACAGCAGGTGAACCGGCAGTCCTCCATTTAGAGCCCATTGGGTGAGACCAAAAATCCCAAAATATTTGAAAAAGAATTTTATTTTAAACATAATAAAGGTAAGGAAAGATATGACTTGATATGAAAAGAACTTTGTTTGAAGTGGCTTTGATTTGGAAATAATGAAAGGAAATGGTTTGACTTGAAAGGAATTTATTTTGAGGGGAACTTGATTTTTGTGTTTTGAAAACAAGAATTTAATTTGAATTTTGAAAAAAGAATTTTAATTTGAATCTTGAGGAGAGGAAAAAAAAATTTTATTTTGAAGGAAAAGACTTTATTCGAATTTTGGGGTAAAGATGATTTAATTTAAATTTAGGAAGTTTGGGGGTTTAATTATGATTTTAGAGAGAGCAGAGGCTTGATTGTAATTTTGGGAACTTGAGGGGCACTTTTGCTATTTTGAGGATTTGAGGGGTATTTTGGTAATTGTAGGAAAGTCCAGGGGCAGTTTGGTAATTTTGTGGGATAAGGGGCATTTTGGTAATTGTGGGAAAGTCCAGGGGCAGTTTGGTAATTTTGTTGATGAGGGGCATTTTGGTAATTGTGGGAAAGTCCAGGGGCGGTTTGGCTATTTTGAGGATTTGGGGCATTTTAGTAATTGTGGGAAAGTCCAGGGGCATTTTGGTAATTGTGGGAAAGTCCAGGGGCAGTTTGGCTATTTTGAGGATTTGGGGGTATTTTGGTAATTTTTAGGAAGGTAAGGGGCAATTCTGTAATTTTTTCTTTGGAGGGCAAAATTGTAAATAGTGGAAATCTTGGGGTAGAATAGTAATTACTAGGAAGGCTGGATGGTGATTTCAGCAAATGCGGGGCCCACTTTAAGAGAGGGTGGCTGCCCTTGAAATGCCATTTACTAAAGAAGGGGCTCAGCAAGGATCGAACCCCTACTATGGGGTATGCTGGTAGCGCCTCTAACCACTCAGCCAAGCCCCATATCAGTTATAATCCTACATTGTTGTGCTTATGTAACAAACTGAAATTTAATCATCATTTACAGGGAAAACGCTGCCAGGAGGATTCGAATGCGGGGTTGGGAAGCTGTGGAGCGCCTCACTCACCATTTAAACTGGGCTTCTAATTTGATTTCTTCATGCCCCTGATTTTGTTTAACACACCTTGGTAGATGAAGAAGCTGCATGGGTGCTGCATGGGACAGTGGAAGCTTCTTAAAAGGGGAACTTTATGACCATGTAATACACTATTATTGACCCCATAAAAGCTCCTTCCATCCTTAAGTTTTCCTTTGTCATCAACCAATGAACATGAGACTTTCCCAACACTGTATATCTTTCTAATGTTCCAGAGCTTGCAGAAGAGACTTCCCCCATCTTGAACTGGTGCACTGCTTCCATGCTAGTAGTGGATACACACATGTACTTATCTCAAACTGTGAGACCTGCCCTTATGGCCTGAAACACGCAAGGAATTGAAGCTCGGTTGGCCACCTAGTAAAGAACTCTCGTCTCGGTTAACCCTTTTTCAACAGGTGCCCGAGGTCTTTATTGCCAACAACTCTGTTATGCCATGATCTGTGAGCAACTCAGACTCTGGGCGTGCACTGAGAGGACGAGCCTACTGAAATGGTATCTCTAGTCGCCTGGTACGTCAGCTCACTCTAAGAGAAATAGGGCACCGAGTCGGAGTGCTTGCAAACCAAAATCCTGAGCATAGAAGACAGGGCACCAAACCTTTATGCCAGAGCTGATTGCTTCTCTTAATGCAATTACACAAATACTACTCATCTCCATTTCCGTCACCCTTGGGCTTTATAATTATTTTGTTCTTTGGGATCTCTGATGCTACGTGGATAGTGAAGAAGGCCAATGCCTCTTGCAGATGTTGTTCATCATCGCTAGGAACCATTGCTGAAACTGATAGGGTAAAATCGCACCAAACGGTACTTTGAGGTCAGAAACGAGGATCAGAGTAGTTCTTTCTTTTTATTGGAGTGATAGTCGAATAGGGCAACGAGGTTCAGGGGGCTTAGTTCTGAATTGATTCATCCACTCTTGACCAATATGTGGTGTTAACCGACTTTCCCTTATCTAACTTTGAGCAATGACTCATCTTCGATATGGATATACCAAGAAAATTTTATACTCTGTCCAATATCCGTGGCATGATCCAATTCCATACTTATCATTTATTTCTAAATTGACGACGGGATTCGGTTTTCCTTTGATTAAACGATATTACAAGGCATGGAACATGATTATGGAGATCCATATAGAACTGAATCCAGAATCGCGAAGTATTGCAAACAACCGAGTATGAAATTTTCTGGAAGATCCAATTACAAAGCAACATTTACATGCAAACAATTTCAAGATTTGTGTTCGGCCAAGAGGAATTAGAAGGTATCACAAACAGTAGAGTATGAAACTTTCTTGAAAATCCAATTGCAAAATGAGATCGAATCTCAATTCACCTAAGGTTTTAAATCATGACGCAAACACAGGTGGCCTTGTAGATGCCGTACTCAACGAATGCGATTCTACATTTTCTTTTATAAATTCACTCTCGCAATTAATACTATCATCAGATGGAGCAATGCCTACTAGACTTCGATATTTTGCATAAATCTGTGAAGAATTACTAACCTGTGTCGTGCAGAGAAGAAAGTTCCTTCAAAGTTCTTCTGTGATGGATCTTCACTTCGGAGTCGTGCCTCCAGCTTCCATCGGTTGTTCAAATTCTATAAATCTCTCTGGAATCAGCTAAGGTAGGATTCTCCCTAACCAGCGGAAAACTTCCTTCTCTGTTCTTGATTCTCCAATTGACCAATATCCCCCGTAACAAAGGAACCCCTGATAATTTATAAAGGATTTTCCAAAAGACCCTTCCCGGCTTTTTTAATTTTCTTTAATCCTTATTTTCAAATTTTTCTTTCTTTTTCTTTTCATTTTTTTTTAATTTTTGTTTTTTACATTTTATACCTTTTCTTTTTTATTTTATTACTTTTTCCTTTTGTTTTTTTTTAATTATTTTCCATATTTCCAGATTCTGAATTTTTTATTATTATTTCAGATTCTGAATTTTTATTATTATTTCAGTTTTTTATTTTTATTTTCATTTTTCATTTTTTTTCCTTTTACTTTTCAGATTTTTATTTTTTCTTTCTTTTTTCATATTTTAATTTAATTCTTTAATTCTTTTTCAGCTTTTCTATTTATTATTTAATGATTTACATATTAATTAATTTCAAAATGAGGTCTCGGAGATAAATGAGTGTTTATAGTTAAGGGGTGAGAAATCATAATTTCTCAGTATGTGTCAATCCTAAGGATGACATCATCATTGCTAACATAATCACTTTAGTTTATTAAGAAAAAGTGAAAAGCATAGAAGTTTAATTATTTTTTTAAAAAATTAAACTTATCTAAAGTGGATTTTGTTTAATGATAGTAGAAATTCAATCTTATACAACTTGTAATTCATACACACTCTGAATCACTTTTTCATATAAAATCTCTTAGACATAAATCTCATGCATTCTTTATATCACTTTTTCATAATAACATAGAAATTGTCTGACTCTTACTCATTTTATCCCTTAATCATAATCATTCTTATTTTCTAGTCATCCTTTCAGTGACAATTTCATTTAAGGTATAACATTAACAATTTAATCAAACAATATCTTCCACTTGTCTACTACTCCACCTTGGATATGAGCTCATTCCAGATGGTCATCATCATCAAAAATTTGGAAGACCTACGACTTCCCATAGAAGGATTTATTTGAAGCCCTATGGATTCATCATAAAAGGTTATGTACCTTCTGATTAATATAGAAAGACCTGTCACTTTCTGAGTATGGCCAAGTCATAGACTTAGCACACTGGGAATAATGTTAAGTCTTCACATAAGGTTCTTCTTTAGTGTTCTCTTGACTTATTAGGTTTCATTTTAAGTCTTCATGATAGGATGCATGCTTAATATTCATTCAAAATGCTATGTACATATAGCATCTAATTCATCTATTTAATATCAAATCATGGAACCATATAAACGTATATAAGTCATCATGTCATCCAAGAGGTCACACAATTCATTACATCACTCAAAAGAGCACATAACACATTAAAAATATAAAGACATGCACAAGCATCACCATGATAAATAGGGCATTAATAGTTACCCAAAGATTCGCTTTCTTTATAAAAATGTTCACATAAGCATGGTCCTTAAATTTTGGACAACATGCACATTTATTCTAAAGTTACCAAGTTATCCTCATCCTTTGTGTTTTATGAGAAACCTCTCATGGGAACTTAATCCACTCATCCCTCTAATTTTTCTCTCAACCTTTCCTTTTCTCGAAGATTTTGTTGATGTTCTTCTCATGCTTAATTTTATGGTGGCCTAATGACCATTGTGCCTCTTAAGTAGGCATAAATCTTATTTAACTAATTTTAATCCTCCTTGGTTGAATGAAACTTTTCTAATTCATCAAATTTATGTTTATTTAAACTTTATAGTCACTTTTGTTTCTCAAAATTTATTCCTAAGAGAGATAAACACATAAGTTTTTCTCATTAAAATATTATCATGCCTAATTATTTCTCCTTTTGTTGAATGTCTTTGTGAGCTTTAAAGAGGCTGTTGTTCATATTTCTATACCCTTATGGCCAATATGTTAAAATTAAATCTTATTAAGAACGAATCTTTGATCCTTTACCTAAAGAACTAATTTACTAATATTCTTACAAGTGTATATCAAAGTGTTTATGTCTTGTCTCTCTAAACTATGTTCACTTAGTCATACTTCTCGTAAATATCCTTAAACATCCAAACCAACTTACCTTTCCCATTTATTACCCATGTGGATGAACCTACATCCCTTAGTCCTAAGGTGTTACATTCAATTTATCTTTCCTTGGAAGGTTATTACATTAGTTAGAACTTAGGCTATTAATTCACCTAAGCTTAGAAATTTTGTAACCTTTCTTCCTTGAGTATGGCCGAATTTTCCGTCACCCTCTCTACACTCCATGATTAATTTCTAATCACCACCTTAACCATGTTTAGGTTCATTCTTAAGATCTAATAAAGTTTAACATGTTTTCACTATTTTAACTAAGATGAACAAATGATCACTATTGTAAAAAAGAAGAAAGTAATTATTCTCCTTTTCTTATTTTTTTTATTCAAGGGATTACAAAGATTTAAATAGGTAAAGAGAGAATCAATTAAAGAGATCCTCTTACCTAAACGGATTACAAGATAATTTTAATAAAGAAAACTAGGAAAGTATTTAAATAAAAAAAATAAACAATATCAGGTCAGATTAAGGGAAGATTCTGACCTGATTTTATTCTATCATAACTTTCCAAATATAAAATATTTACACAATCTTAACACCCCTCTCAAGTTAGTGCAATAGATATCCAACATACCCAACTCGCTTATAAGAAATTCAAAGTTAGGTCTAAACAACCCTTTAGTGAGAATGTCTACTAATTATTATGAGGTTGGAACAAAAGGCATGCAAATAATTCCTTCATCCATTTTCTCTTTTATAAAGTGTCTATCAATTTCCACATGCTTGGTTTGATCATGTTGGATAGGATTTTGAGATATAATTATGGTAGCCTTTTATCACATTATAGTTTCATAGGAAGCTATAACTCTTTAAGAATTCTTTTTAGCCACAAGATTTCACACACTCCTTGTGCTATGACTCTATACTCAACTTCAGCACTACTCCTTGCAACAACACTTTATTTTTTACTCCTCCATGTAACCAGGTTTCCCCACACAAAGGTATAATATTCAGATGTTGACTTCCTATCTATAATTGAGCCAACCCAATTTGCATCAATGTAGATCTCAATTGTTTGTTGTCCAATCTTCTTAAAAAAACCCTCTACTAAGTGCACTCTTTAAGTATCTTAGAATTCTATAAATTGTATCTAAATGTTCTTCATGAGGGGAGTGCATAAATTGGCTTACCAAACTTACAGAAAATGTAATATCAAGACGAGTATAAGATAGATAAATCAATCTTCCTACCAACCTTTGTTACATGGAAGTATCCATTAGTGCACTTTCTTAGTTATTTCCAAGTTTTTGATTAGGGTCAATCAAAGTTTCAGCTAGTTTACATCCATGCATTCCAATTTCATTAAGAAGGTCTAATATGTATTTCCTTTGAGAAACCACAATTCCCTTTCTAGATATTGCAACCTCCATTCCCAAGAAATATTTTAGAGGTCCTAGATCTTCGATTTCAAATTCAAAGGTCAAAGACTCCTGTAATCGACTTATCTCAAGCAAGTCATCCCCTGTGAGAACTATATGTCTACATAGACAATCATATAGCCAATTTTCCTTCAAAAGAGTGTTTTACAAACATAGTGTGACCACTTTGACACTACATATACCCTTTCTTTTTTATGAATGTAGTAATCCTCTCAAACCAAGCTTTAGGGGACTGCTTTAATCCATATAATGACTTCTTAAGTTTGCAAACTTTCTCTTTAAAGTGCGATTCAAAACTTGGTGGTGCATCCATATATACTTCTTCCAAGTCTCATTTAGGAAAGCATTCTTCACATCTAATTGTTGTAGTGGCTAGTCAAGATTGGCTGCCAAGGATAAGAGAACTCTGATAGTATTTAACTTTGCAACTAGTGCAAAGGTCTCCATATAATTTATCCCATATATCTGGGTAAATCCTTAAGCCACTAGCCGACCTTTGTATCTTTCAATCAACCCATCTGCTTTATACTTGATTTTGAAAATCCATGTACAACCCAAGTTGTTTTTCCTTTCGGCAAATCCACAATATTCCAAGTTTGGTTCTTCTCTAAAGCCCTTATCTCTTCCAAGACAACATTCTTCCACTATGAAACCTTTAGAGTAGAATGTCTATCTTTTGGTATTTCTGCTTTGGTCAGTTCTGAAATAAAAGCTTTAAAAGAAGGTGATAAATTATCATTTGACACAAAATGAGAGATAGGATACTTTGTACAAGACCTAACCCCTTTTTGGATAGCTATTGGAAGATTAGATTGATCTAACTCTAAGTTAATATACTTATTAGCAGGCTGGACAGTTTTAGAAAAAATGTTACCTGGTACATTTTCAGACTCTTGGCAATGTTGAGGTTGTATAGCATCACTTGACCCCAATGTTTGACCCTTTTTCTTCCTTGAATAGAAAAAATTAAAAGGTTTTATGCCCTCAGTCATTGTAATTGTTTCATTTTCCCCTGTTTCAAGGCTCTTAAAACCGAAATATGTTGTTGTTCATTATGTTCAGCTAGTATTTTAGAATTTTTTTTAGAATTTTTTTTAGAATTTAAAATATGTTTATTTTCACTATGTTCAACTAGTATTTTATAATTTTTTTCAGAACTTAAAAATTCTGGTTCCAAGAGTTCTTCAAAATTTTGAAAGTTATATTCTGCATCTTCAATTCTTCTCCCCCCTTGAAGATGAGTTCCAAAAAAGGTGTTTCTTCAAAGAAAGTGACATCCATAGTGACAATTTTTTTTTTTTACAATCGGATCAAAACACTTGTAACCTTTATGGTTGGGAACATACCCAATAAACACACACTTTTTTGCTCTTGGATCAAGTTTACTTTGATTAGGTCCATGTCAATGGACAAACACTGTACAACCAAATATCTTAAGGGGAAAACAAGCTGAATTCTATTTGTTGGAAAAATTTTCATGAAGAAATCAAAGGGAGTTTTAAAATTCAAAACTTTGCTAAGCATTCTATTTATTAAATAAGTTGGAGTCAAGATTGCTTCACCCCAAAGATATTTAGGCATATTATTTTGAAATAACAAGGCTCGAACACTTTAAGAATATGTTTATTTTTTCTCTCAACCACACCATTTTGTTGAGGGGTATTAACCCAGGAACTTTGATGAATAATTTCTTCTTGGAGAAAAAAATATTTTAAATATTTGTTAAAATAGTCTCTCCCATTATCACTTCTAAAAAATTTTATTTGTTGTTGGAATTGAATTTTTATCATTTAAAAAAAGTTTTTAAAAATCCCTTCTACTTCTGATTTTTCTTTCATTAAATACACCCACATAAGTCTAGTGTGATCATATATAAATGTAACAAACCACCTCTTCCCAAGAAGAGTGGGATCACGGCTAACACCCCACACGTCACTATGGATAAGACTAAAAGGACTAGACTTTTTGTAAGGTTGAAGGGAATAGGTTGAGTGATGATGCTTAGCCAACTGACATGTTTCACAAATAATTAAAGATGTATTTTTATTCTTAAAAAGATTGGGAAACATGTGTTTCAAATAAAAGAAACTTGGATGACATAATCTATAATGCCATAACATTATTTTATCATTCCTTGAAATAGATACTGAATTGAGACAATTACTTTGACTCTCCTTATTGAAAATAGTTCCTTGTTCAAAGAAATAGAGGCCATCAACTTCCCTAGCACTACCAATCGTCTTCCCCAATTTCAAATCCTGAAATTTACAGGAAAAAGAATAAAAAATAGCAAGACACGGTTGATCATGTGTTAACTTGCTAATGGACAAAAAATTGCAAGATAAGTTGGGGACATGAAGGACATTATGAAGAGTAAGAGAACTTGAAATAGGGACAAACCAACACCAGTTATTGCAGAAAAAGAACCATATGAAATTTTAACCTTTTTCTTACCGTCACATGGACTATAAGTAGAAAACAAATTTGGGCAATCTGTCATGTGATCAGTAGCTCCAGAATCAATGATCCATGGAGCATGAGAATTTTGGGTAGAACTAAGAAAACTAGTAACTAATAAAGGGGTACATTTTTGTGCCAAAGAAAAGTATGAAGTAACTGATATTTTTTCAGAGAAAATTTGATACAACTGTTCTAATTGTTCCTTTGTGAAAAAAGATGACTCGGAGGTATTTGTTGTCATAGAGGTCATTACAGTGTTCAATCCTCCATTTGCTCCGCTCGCTCTAGTTGTTCAAGTTTCTCCAATCATGGTTGTCTTAACCATGACAAAGTAGTCCTTGGATCATAGTTTTATAGCTTTTATACCATATTGTAAAAGAGAAGAGAGTAATTGGTCTCCTTTTCTTATTTTTTTTATTCAAGGGATTACAAAGATTTAAATAAGTAAAGAGAGAATCAATTAGAGAGATCCTCTTGCATAAAAAAATTACAAGATAATTTAAATAAGAAAAACTAGGAAAGTATTTAAATAAAAAAAATAAATAATATCATGTCAGATTAAGGAAAGATTTTGACCTGATTTTATTCTATCCTAACTTTCCAAATATAAAATATTTATACAATCTTAACAATCACTCCACCATGTCCAAGTCCTTTCCAAATTTATAATTCATTCCTTATACTTGATTAGGCTCCTTTTTATACCTTAATCAAAATTTTAAACTCAAGTTTTCCTAATTATATGGAAAGTGATTGAATGCTCTAGGTGGCCAAAGTAAGGTTTTTTTTCTCAATTTGTCCTCTCTTAGTCTTGGTATTATGAATTTTGATTCATGTTACATCACTTGTCCGTAGGTTGAATGCTCTAGGTGGCCAAAGTAAGGTTTTTTTCTCAATTTGTCCTCTCTTAGTCTTGGTATTATGAATTTTGATTCATGTTACATCACTTGTCCGTAGGTTCATCATGATTTTTCCTCACTCCAAAGATTTGGTCATGGTCATGGAAGGTCTTAAGTAATTTGTTCAACTTTTGGTCAAAAATTCTACCTTTACTCTAAATAGTTTTTAAGTCCAAGTTAAGTTTATAGATTTTATTGCAAAAACTTTCTTAGTATTTAAAGACTTTAACCATATGATTCCAGATATATAATTTTATCAAAAACAACTTCATGATCAAAGATTTTAAGAAGAGAAATAAACAAGTTTCCAAATTTGAACACAAAAATCTTAAAGAAAGAATTTTCAAGGCAAACAAGTGTAGATCTACTAGATCTACTCCAAGATCTATCCATCCCTTACTTTGAGTACTTTAAAACCTTTCTCATAAGCTATCAAATCAGCCTTAAAGCATCAAAAATTAGTTTTAAGAAATTTTAACCAATTAAATTGCTCTAAACAGTTATAAAGAGCATTTTAATTCATCAAAACTCCTCTTTAACTTTCAAAAATTATTAAAACTTTGTGATGCTCATATTTAACCATCATGGGAGGTCTTGAGCTCCAATAAGTTCAAACAAAAATGGATCCGTAGATCTTAGAGAGGGATCCACCAAAAACAAGAAAATCAAACCATAAATACAAGATTAAAAGCTTAGAAAAACATATGATAAACTCCTACTTTTTAAAGACTATTATGATGGTTTTGGTGGGTCTTTAAGGCTGATATTCCTCCTTTTTTATGATCTACATTATATCTCTTAGTGATAGTGGTAGGGCTTGATCAGTTTGTCTTGATTTAACTTAAAACTCAAAGATAAATGTTTAAGCTTAATGTAAATTTTGATGTTTTGAGAGAAGTTGGAGTTTTTGGTGAGTTCAGAGAGCTTTCACAAATGTTTAGAAAAGTGACTTTATTTATTTACCCAAGGAGGGAATAAACATGACCTCACCATTATGGCCGGGAGGGAATAAACATGACCTCACCATTATGGCCGGTGTAATACTAATATGATTGGGATGTTTTCCAAATATCTCAAATAAGAAAAGTATCAAGTTAGAATTGCTATCAAATAATGTAATAACCTGTGATTAAAAATTCCAGCATTAGGAGCACTAATTAATTGAGGTTTAAACCTAGATTTTCAAGAGGTACACGCTTCACTACTGCATCTTCTTTTCTTTAATTTTTTCTTTTAAAGCTGGGGGAAGGGTACTTGTATTCTATGAAAATGTCCCGTATCCAGTTTCCTAGTTTTGCATCTTCTCTGAACAAAATATTAAGAATATAACTAACACGGTCACAATCTGATCCAATAATCAAGAAATCAATTTACAATGGAAAATTTTAAAAAATATCTACAATAAACATACTACCCCACAAGGGTTACAGCAAATTAAAACAAAATCATAGCTTGTCATGAAACTAGTGTCAAACCTAAAATCAATCCAACTTAAAATAGAGTTGTTTCTTAAGAAGAAGTTTAAGATGTTTGACAGTGGTTATGAAGATAACTGTTTATATGAACAAACTAATAGAGCCAATTTTTATTGTATCTTACTAATGAAGGCACCAACAATAGGGGGCTGAAGAAAGTCAAAGACAACTATCAAAGCCATTCGCCCATGAGATAATCTCTATAGGCACAACCAATCAAAAACTAAAAATGCATTAAAATATAGTCTATTCTGAATTTATTTGAAGAGAAATTTTAGAGTGGACTAGTTCCACCATGTAGGATAATAAAATCATCTAATCAGATCTTATCAACTTAATCTTTTAACTAATTAAATCTGTTGAAAAAAATGTAAATCACACTTCTCAAAAAGATGATTTTCTCTCTCCAAATTTAATTGATTAAAAAGTTGTTGTCAAGATCTAATTAGATGGTCCATAATCCTACCTGGTCTTCAAAAAAGTTTCTCTTACATTAACATTATATTGAACTTTATGATAGTTTGTGCCTATAGATACACTACTCATACAAGAATTGCTATGTTGGTAATGACATCTCAAAAAGACTACCAGCCCCCTCCATTGGTTATTGTAGCAACATCCTTGTTGGAAACCATTTCCACCTTAGGAGGACCAGAGTGCCTTCTAGAACCAGCTGGAGAAGGAGAGAAAGAAAGGCGCTTCTTTGCAGAAACAGCAGCCCCTCCTTTTTCAGGTGATGGTCTTGGGATTTTGGACTTAGCCATTGCTGAACTTGTGGATGCCATGTAACTAGGAATGGCTGGTGAGCTTGCAAGGCTCTCATCATCTCTCACTGAGGATCCTCCAATGCTATGTCTGCGATATCGTTCTGACTGAACACTGAACATGCTTCTAGAATCATCATCACAACCCCAGGCACTACCCTTTGAGCTTGATGTCCTTCCCTTCCCATTAGAAAATGCTGTCTTTGAAGCTTGAGTTGAAGGAGAATTGAGTATGGAAGATCTTCTTGCTTTTTGGACCAAAGGTGAAGGCTTTTTATCATTATTTTGGTCTCCTGCAGACATAATTTGTACATTGTGATCCATACTACTTTGGCTCTCCCATGGCCTTGCAGCCATCCATCTCTCTAGCCAACTCCATCCCCAGTGAAGATTGTTTGGATCCATAAATGTAGGGTTTAATGATTTTGAAGAGTTCTTCCATGTTTGCTGGTTGAGAAACTAATTAGTTACACATAACAAAATGACTTCTGTTGATCAAAATTTGTGAATCAAATACTATATAACTATCCTCAGTGGTCACTAATTTCCTATCTTTCCTAAGTAAACAACAACCTTCAATCCAATCACTATTTAATAAGATCAGCCAACATGCATTAAAACAAATGCTCAGCTTTGACTAGTCTTCTTGTAACGTTCATTTGTTAATCAGTTTAGTTAATGAGACTTCTTTTATCTGGAATTGCATATAATGCCTTCAGAAATGCATTAATACCCAGTGCAATAATATTATAGAACTGTACCTCAGTAATATTTATTTCCCATAACATATCAGTAGAATCACTAGAAAATAAGGCCATTTTAAACTTTTAAATTAAGCTGATTCATTGCAATTTTTTCTTTTTTGAGGAAAAGCTGATCAAATCTTGCTGTATTTGAGAATAATTAGCAAGCAATCAACTGGTTTGTTTAATATAGGAATGTGAAAATGGATTTATTTTGCATGGTCTGAATTTACATGTTATACTCTGTTCCAACAAATCCAAACTAAAAGCCATAGAATGAAGTAGTCTTGCTACCTGATGTGAGAATGAATAGGCCAAAGCTCTCTCTCTTCTCAAAGCAGCTTCTTGCCTATGCAACAATTTTGCTTCAATTTGCTCCTTTGACTGCAAACTATCATTCCATTCTTCTCCAACTTGCTGCAAAAGTATTTACTGCTTCAATACATATTTTAAAAGCAGCATTCATGGTGTATCATTCCTTTCAAGCTTTTGTTTTAAGAAGAAAAACTGCACATTCTTATACCAAAAAAATAACTTGAAGCCCGACATGTATACCACTGAATAATTTTACCCTTTAATCTAAAAACCATCAGTTCTAAGAAAATCCACTAAATCATGCTTTTCTAGAAAAGTTTCTCCTCTAGATACTTGCCACTAACTAGATATAGTTCATCTAAATGGAACAAAAATGGGAAATAATTAACAATCGTCTTAAATAACCAAGAAAACATTAAACATAGTTCACATAAAAAATAACATTCATGAATCACAAGCAATAAAACAAAAGACATTCTAAAGAGAACATTCTGAGTAAAATCACAATTGTATCTCACTAAAAACGAGTAAACCCTCAAATTAGTCTTCAAAATTGTATGGATAAAACACTTCCATCTTTGATATTTTAAAAATCATTCGTAAGTGCCTAACTTTGTAAAACCACTTTCATTTTATTCCTTTTAGTAAAAAAATCGAAAAATAACTAAAATGAATAACATTTTACAAAGTTTAGAACTTCTAAAGAGTTTCTAAATTTTCAGGGACTAAAATTCCCATTAATATAATCTTGATCACTGACATAAATGTTTACTCAAAAAGTCCTCCCTACACAACTCGCATTACTTCACAGCAGAAGAGGAAAATATACAGAAAATGCTTACAGCAGCTCGCAACTTCTCAAGTTCTTTTTCATGTTTCTGCTGTAGTTGGCGTTGAAGAGCCTGGTTTTCCTCAGACATTCTAATTCTCCTTTCACGAATCTGAGACTGTAATCTTGCTAGAGTTTGCATACATCGTAAGGTGCTAGTTGCTTGCCTTCTAACAAATTGCTTTTGTGTTAATGTTTTCAACCTTACCAAACCTCTCAAGGCACGCAACGCCCTTCTTGCCTATAAGCCCCAAAACAATACAAACTCCATTCGTTATGAAACAAGCTGTTTCTCAGAAAGCATATACACCTTTGAATATTACATTCACATACCAAAATTTATGTTGATAACCATTAACCATTACATTAAATTCACTGGTAGAAAAGGAAAAGGAAAAGGAAAGTCCTGTAAATGAATAGAACAAATTTAGAGTTTCTCCAAATCAATTCAGCATTCTTATACCAATGCTGTAGACCCAATTACAACTTTTAGTATAATTACCATTATACCATATTATTATTTGGTACAATTGCAAGCGATTGTAATTTCTCAAAATTTCCCTCTTTTTGTATAATTGCTAATGTACACATAAGTACCATTTTACTGTATTATTATTATTATTTACTTGGCATAACCTCTTGTAACATAGACACGTTGAAAAAAGTACACAGTATTCTTCCACGTCCCCATCTTCTCCAGCCATCACCATCATATCAACAACAATTACTTTATTTAATTTAATAAAACCCATGAAAGAAATGGAGGTGTGGAAGGATACTATGCTGCAAATTTGTGAACATAGAATGAAAAAATTTTGTCCACAAAAGGGGTGTGATTTCTGTTATTTTAATTTTTTTAATTTAATAAGTAGCTTGTGACTTTGAATAGTATTGTTCCAAAGTCCAAATAAATAGGAAAAGAAGTTCATACCATATATCCTCGGAATGCCGTCTGAATCTTGATAGCTGCAATTTCTTCTATAGTCTTTCCATGATAATGAGGCATTCTTGTGAGACGAACAACTTCTGCAGCAGCATGAGCAGCAGCAGCAGCAGCCTCTGCTGCAACAACAGTGGCAAAAGCCAATGAAAAAGCATGCTTGTTCTGTTCATTCTCTGCATCAGTTAATTTAACATCTTCTAGTGGAGGAAGAACAGGAGGAGCAACTGAAACTGGTGCTTCTTCAGATGCAAGTTCTGAATCATTGTGACTACTTTGTTTCTTTGACTTGTGGTTATTCTTTTTTCTCTTTTAATGAGCAAAAATAAGAAAGGTTTGAATTAGAGACTGCTAATGAAAATCAATAATGCAAAATAAATAAATCATTTTTCCTTGTCACATGTAATGTAGCACATAATATTTAAATCAAACCTTATCATTTTTGGAATCTGGACTGAAAACTTTCTTCACTGCAGAAAACCAGCTCCCTTTTTTCCCCATTAGCAATTCCTGTTGCTTTGAAAGAAAAAGGGAAGAGAAATTAGATCTTAATTTCAAGCCAAACATCATGCATAATAATAAGAAACAAGATGAACAAACTTCCATTAAAAGGAATTAACATTGACACGGTTAAAAACATCATATCTCAATTAACGCGTTTTGAATTTCAAGCAAACTGTAAAAGAAATTGCATAATTAATTCTTAGAATCGGGAAACGAAACTGCCATATAAAAGTCAACATAGACTCAAAACAGCAACTTTAAGTGCTGGAAACAGATCCATGACTCACGAGTTTGATAAAAAAAATATTAAAAGAAATATTAAAAAAAAATCAATAACAATCAAAACAACTAGAAACTGAAACTAAAAATAACGAAAACGCCACGCAACAAACAAAAAAGCAAAGGCTTTCAACACATTTGCTAATGTGGTGAACAAATGTATAAGAACCCATGTGAAAATCTCCATCTTAAAAAGAAATTTAATAAGTATGCTGCGGGAATGTGAAGAAGAACCAAGATAGTATAATCCAAAACACCATGAAATCCAGGTCATAATTTCCCATTCGGTATGCAATGGACAAATGAAGAAGAACCCAGATAGTACTATAATCCAAAACAGTGAAAGAAAATAAGAAACTATCAACCCCAATAAAAAATTTCCAATTTTGAGGCCTGGATTTGTCAGAAAACTACAAAAATAAATAAAAGGGACCAAAAAATGGACAATGCATTAGTCATAAAGAGGCCCCATATGAAGTGGGAAACATTCCAAAACCTTTGCATGAGAGTCACAGATCACTGGAAATCAAATTGAAAGGTACTTGCTATGCTGTGAAAAGTAATAGAAGAAGTTGAGGCCCACAAAGTGACCCAGATCTTGCCTTGAAGGAAACTTCAACTCCCTGAAATGGAACTTAACTATATCAATATTCTAACCAGGTCCCACAACTGTTATGATTCCTAATTTTAAACGTTAAATAACAACCAAACTGAACAAAACAAGAACAACAGTTACACGTATGTATCCTCTACATTTTTTCTAAAACAAGTTACTTTTCATTAAAAGAGATAAAAATTTAAAATAATAAAAAATTAATATATTTACTTTTTCTATTCTCTTTTTTTTTAATCTATTTTTTACTTGCAAATATGAATACATCTTCATCCCGTACATATATATAATAACACAAAATAATAAAAGAGATAAATGGTGGGGATATTTTTTTTGTTACTGATTTTTTAAAACGTAAATACTTGTTTTAAAAGGTAATTTATTCATAAGATAAGTAATTAACTTTTTGATAAACGAATTAATAAAAAAAATATTGTTTGAAAATCAGACCGAATTTATTAATTGGTATGCACTTGAATTAGTTTGAACTGGTTGTGTTTAAAAGACTAAATGCCAAATTACAAAAGTTCATATATGAGGTTCAATTACGAATTGTTATTATTTATACTTTTAGTACTGATCTCTTATTTTACATATAGATAATATAGTTTTCATACGAATTTAAAATTCTACCGAGCTAATATAATTTTTGTTAGTTTTATTACTTATTTAGGAAGTATTTCTTATATGCCACAAGTATTGTGGTGCAAATCTAAAAAACTAAAATATTACTTTAAATTAGCTGAAAAAATATTCTTTTAATGTTAATAAAAATAAATTAAAAATATAAGAACTATGGATATTCAAATTTTGTAAAAAAAATGAAAATTTGATACAATTATATTTTAATAATGATTTATAAATATTATTTTTTTTATATTTTATGTTGATTGAAAAAATTTAAGTGTTATTAAAAGATATTAAGAAAATAAAAATTTCATTCAACTGAATAAATAATTAAGAATAAATGAACATTAATATTGATCTAGTTTGATTTATTGTCAGAGTTCAAGATATATATCGCAGTAGAAAAAAAAATACACATAGTTTAAAATAACAGCGTATGTATATCTTTTGAGAATAAAAATAAAAACAAATTTAATATTCAAAAGTACACAGAGATAGATATATCATATAATATGTAAAATTATTGTTAGATTTACTTTTTTTAAAAAACTACAGATATCTTTTACATGATATAATTTTTTAAAGTTGAGTATGTAAAAGATGAATGTTTTTACAATATATAAGGCTTGAAAAATTGAACTGAGAAACTTTACCTAACAAGAAACAAGTTATATATAGGAGTTTAATATCGACCATTTATAATAAATAATTAGAATTTGACTGGACTTTGTTAATCGGAGTTAATTCAAGTGAACACATCATTAAGAGATAAAACTTTTCCGACGCATAAATTATTTTTTTTCACTTCAATCCATAAATAGGTTTAGCTAAAATTTGTTGTGTACATATGTCAACATTTCAACCATTTTCTTTAATTATACTCCCACTCTTGTTTTATTTGTCTTCAAATCTGATGGTTGGACACCAAATATGATTAATTATGGAACATTAAGAGAAAAGAAACACTTTGACTTGAAGGGTATAATTGGTGGATGATTTATTTTTCATAGAATTAGGGAACTTTTTTCTTATCTAGATCGTATATATTTATTTGAAAATGTAATTTTGTTCGATTCAAATAAAATTAATATGGATGATAAAATTTTTATTCTAAATATTTAAAACGGTTATATATTTTGTACAAGAACTTGATATAAGGCTAGTTGGTTCACATATTTAATAATAGTATTTTGAATTATATGGATGTTAATAGTTCAATTTTTTTAAAAATGATTTTAATGTTAATTTTTGTGTGAAAATTTGAACGTGCAATGTCCATCTGTGTAGGTTCTGAACCGTAGTTAATGCTGGCTTTAATTGAGTAATTAAATTAATATCACAGGATTATTTTTCTGTCTAATATTTCACAAATGTAAGTATGACAATAATCTTCAAATTAATTAGATGATGGTTATATTGAAGTTCCTGGACACTTGGAATCCTAACATTGCATATAAAATTCACTTTAGCTCCTTTTCTTGTTAAATGACTAAATTGATATTATTCCTTTTACATTAAATATATTCGTAATGTTAAATTATGCCACTCTTTTACAATTAAAAGATTAAATTATTTTAATTTTTTATCATATGGCCAAATAAAGGTCACCTATAATCATACTATACTATATTAATATATATGGGCTACTTATGATGGATGATGACTCTATATAAGTTTTAGCAAGGACTTTTTAACATTGTTCTATTACACAACTTTAATTCAAAATTAACTGTAGATTTTTAACTATAAATTTTAATGAGAATGTTTTGAAACACTTAAGGAGGCTATATGTCTCTTGAAAGCTGTTTATAAATTTTAATTTTTTGTGAACCGGAATTAGTTCCCATTAAAACCCACCTAATTAAACTGGTTTATCAATCATTAATAAATTTCGAAGACTCCTACGAAAAAAAACTCAAATTTTTGGAGAGTAGTTACATGTACTTGCTAATATTTAATATTAGATTTATTAGTGCATAGGCATGCCATTTTGACTTAATTATTAGTTATACTATCGTACAAAATGACATCATCAAATTATGAATTTGATACTCATAATATCCAACAATTTACTTTACAGTTCAAGCTCGATCTTTTTAATTGATGTAGTAGTTTCCTTGTAGATGCATGATTAACCATTAAGTAGGTTCCAAAAATACTTCAGGCTCTAATAAGAAGCATTCTGCTATGGTATTTGCGGTTAATAATTCCTTGTCAACTTATGCTTCTTTAAAAGGAATATAAACATTTCCTACATATATGCTTGAAAATTGAAAAATGTCGATTGGAAATAAGTGACTATTTAAAAATTTCTAACCAAATAAATTAATAATTTTAATTTTAATATATTACAAATATATTTTAATTAATACTATTTTATCAATAAAAAATCTCTTACGTGAAGACAAGCAGGAAATTTTTTTGAGTATACATCATTTTAGTTTTTAAAAGATGAGAATTATTATATTTTTACTTCAGAAAATATAACGTTAACTTTTTAAAATTATTCTGATGTTAAAAAGAATTAAAATAAATAATAATAATTATATTTCTTAAAATTAAAAATAAAAGTCTCTTTATTTAAATTGATTGGCTTAATGACGTTTAAGGTTGTTATAAGTATAAGAAAAATAAATCAAACCAGTGATTTATTTAATTTAATAAATGAACAACAGAATTGATATCTTTTTGAGCTTGACGTAATTTTTTTTCTATTTATGTGAAACGAGGTTGGCAACATGTTCTTAATTATAGCATTTACAGCACAAACATTTTTTTTTTCTACATGTTGATGGCAAATCACGTGCGTGTGATGTGTTTCTTTCTCGGGTTCCGCAACCACGTTCACACCTCAAATTTCAGGCTTTTTTTTAGCTAGTAATTTTTTTTATTGAAAACTAATTACCTAAACAATATAATTTTAGCACTAATTACTTGTCTGCACCAGTAAAGTGTTGAGTTACACTACCCCGATGATTTCATGTTTTTCGCTGGCATCATCCTGATCTCCTATCCATGATTTTATCCCGTGGTAGTTGAAAAATTAAATTTTATTTTTATTCTCATCGGGAATGGAAAAATTCGCCCGCATTTGTCCTTTTTTTTATATTATATTTTAATTATTTTATAATTTATTAAATTATTATATATTTTAAAATAATATATTTTATTATTTTTTATTTTAATTAATTTTATATAATATTTATATAAAATTAAATATTTGTATAATTTAATATATTAAAATAGATTTGAAAGCAAGACAAGGGTAAGTATTTTACTTCTCGGACTTTTTGCATTATCGTTTTTAAAAAATAAATTTTACTTAAATTTATTTTTAATCTTGATTTCAATTAACTTAAATTTTTTTTATTAAACTTGAGCTGAATAAGAATGGATATCTACCAGCATGAGTTTATTTTTCATCCCTAAGTAGAATGGTCCAATATATGACACATCATTGAAAGGTATTACTATTGGTTATACAGTAATTATACAATCAAGAAAATTATCCACTAAAAAATAATGGTGCAGTTTTTCTTAGAGTAAAAGGTCAAATTAGTCCTTAACTTAGTTATGATCTTACAAATTGGTCCCCAACTTAAAAAAATTCATCATTTAGTCCTTAACTCTTTCTTCTGTCATGCAAATTAGTCCCTCCGTCAACTTTGGTCTGATGAAGTGCTGAGTTGGAACGTTAAGTGCTGAGGTGGGTCGTTAAATGCCACCTAAAAGGCCACGTAAGTTAATGGAACGACGTCGTTTTGTTGGGCAACTTATAGTAGCTGTTACAGAGGCTAAAAATGCTGAAAAGGATGTTATCTTCTTCACTCTGTTCAGAAGACATTATTAGGTTTAGAACAGTAACAACATCATCTCTAAATTGAAACTTCAGAAATTCGTGAAATTGGTTAAGTATTCTTCTTCTATTTCTATGATTACCAGTGGAATGGACAAGGATAAGAAGCCAATTCGGAGCTGGAGTTTTGGAACCTTGCAAGCTGGTAAGAAAGGAAGTGAACATGTAAAATGTTATTGCAAACACAAGGCTGTGATAAGGGTTTCTGGTTCAGATAGAAATCCTGGAAAATTATTCTTTGGTTGTCCAAAAATGAAGGTCAGTGGATATTTATTACAAAATATTTGAAGTTTACCATGATTGTGCTTCATCTCTATAGTTGTTAACTTGTATAAGATGTTTATTTTTAGGTGGAAGAAAGATGTGGATTCTTCCTCTGGTATCATGATGATGCTGTTCCAGAAAATACTTTTGATGCTGGTTTTGAAGCTACATCTACCATGCAAGTGGGTGTTGGTGACAATGAGGACGAAAAATTGTTGAAGAATCTAGCAAAGGAGATTAAGACCTTGGATTTTGAAATTAGGAAACTGAGTTTGATAGTCATTTTTTTGTGTGGGTTGATAATTTGTCATTTTGGTTGGGATTTTGTAAGAAATTAGGTTGAAAGGTGTATGTGGTGGATGACCCACCCATTTGCAAGGTGATAATTGTGTACTAGTTTGCCCCTTTAGTGATTTGTTTAATGTACAAGTCATCTTATTTTGGTGAATGTAATGAAGCTACTATGTTGTACTTGAAATTTATGGAATGTAATGCAATGTTATCCATTTTGTCCATTTTGTCACATCTTTGTATTATTATAGTATAAGAATGGAAAAGACGAATACATTGAATATAGAAGTTAATTCAATTTGACAAAATGATAGAATTAACATTAAAGCATGAATATACAAGGTAATTGGATTTGATCATAATAATAAGTCATAAACACCCATAACAAAAGTAAACACCATTCATAGATGATTTACATTAAAAAAAGAAGAAGATCACAATAACTACTTTGACTAGTTCTATTACATTAAGAGGTTGAACCCCTTAAATTTGGGGTTGGCATAAACTTTGCAGCCTTAGCATCATCTTCAACATGTGCAGCTGGTTGTGTTGGTGGTGGAGATGACCCTTGAATGTCTTTTTCTTCTGAACTTGAGTGTGCTACACTTGCTTTTTTGATGGGTAACTTAGGCCTACCAAACTCCTGATGTTTCTTTGGAGACTCAACTTCAGGTGGTGGTGGTTGGGATTGAGAGATTTCCATCTCATCATGTATAGGCCCTTCACTTTGTACAGCAGCTCCAGGATGTACATCAACTGGCCCAATAGTTTGCTGAGCAGGCCCAAAGCTTACATCAGGAGGCCCAACACCTTGATCTCCAGCTTCAGAAGGTACATCAGCAGGCCCAACACCTTGCTCTCCAGCTCCAGAAGGTACATCAGCAGGCCCAACACCTTGCTCTCCAGCTCCAGAAGATACCTCAGCAGGCCTAACACCTTGCTTAGCAGTTGTAGAATGTAAATCAACAGGCCCAACAGTTGACATTGCAGTTCCAAAACTAGATCCAGCATGTGTAGGAGCATGGCCAACACTTTGCCCTGCAGCTCCAGAACCAGGTCCACCATGTGATCCAACACCAAGTACTGCATCACCAGCTGAATGCACTTGTTGGGATTGCAACTGTTCCAACCTTTGCTGCTTAGCAACAGGACACGTTTGCTTGTTATGGTTAGGCTGTCCACATACCCTACATTAAACTCCTTTAACTTTATTTTTAACTTGTAAGGATTGCTTGTGTCTTCATTTTGGTCCTTCTTCCTTTGCTTTTTTGGCCTTCCAATTCTCTTTCTCATTTTAGGTGGAACTGGTGGGATGTGGTCAGTAGTATCCCAGTATTCCTTCCCTGGCAATGCCTCAATATGATTTTTGTACGTTTCCTGATAAGAAGTCATTGTCAGCCAAGCATGACAATGGTCTTCAGGGCGTTCATGTTTATATGCAATTGCAGCAATTGCATGCATACAAGGCATACCTGAAATTTATAATAATATTAACATACTTAACCATGTTACTTGTTGAACATATTAACAAATAAGACAAATGATTAAGGACTAAACCTGTTAGTGCCCAGAACCTGCAGGTGCATGATTGTGTGCCAATATTAACAGCAACCTTAGTTGACAACCCCTGGACTTCAAATTTATTACCATCATCATCTCCTACAAATATATGATTACCCAAATCTAGAAGTAAGTTGCAGCACTCATCAACTTAAGAAAAAAAGTACAAAAACTAAATTACCTGACCAAGTTGCCCTCTATTTATTACTTTCTCTTTTCTCCTTCTCTAATCTACTTTGTTGTATTGGTGAAAGGTGACCAGCATGCCTTGCAAGTTTAAGCTTATTTGTAGTAATACTGTTAAAAATCACCACCCTGATCTCCTCAAGCATACTTAAAATAGGCTTTTTCCTTGCTACTAAAATTTTAGCATTAAATACCTCGCAGTTGTTGTTACATATGTTGTCAACCTTACACCAAGTATCAAAATATGCTTTGGTCCATGACTCTTTAGGTTTTTCAGTCAAATATTCATATGCTCTTGCATTTGTAATCCTTAAGGTATTCATACGTCTATGGAACTCAATTGCAGTTGTTGCTCTAGCAGATTTCCACAATAGAGATCTGAGTTCCTTGTCTTTCCACTGCTTAGAAAAGTTCTGCCATATATGTCATACACAATATCTGTGAGGGGCTCCAGGCATAACCTCCTGTATTTCCTGTTTGATACCCTAGCAAACAAATAATGTCCAATTAGTGCCTGACAAATTAAAAATCTTGCAAATTAGTCCTCTCGAAGTTATCATCTACCTATCAGTAAACATATACAAGTATTTCATGGAAGTCATGCAGATTGTTTACCTTTTGCATATCAGAAATAAAACTCCATTTATTTTGATTGTAATCACCAATATCATCATGCAGGTGAGTCAAAAACCATTTCCAATTTTCTTTGTTCTCAATATCAACCAATGCATAAGCTATTACCCAAATGTGGTTGTTTGCATCTTGAGCCACTGCTGATAATAGTTGGCCACCATAATAACCCTTTAGAAAAGCACCATCAAGACCAACTAAAGGCCTACAACCAGCTTTGAAACCCTTTTTACATCCATCAAGACATATATAGATCCTTCGAAACTCAGGTGGACCATCAAGTTGGGGAATAATTTCCATTTTCACTGTTGATCCTGGGTTCCATTTCAAAAGTTCTGCATAATTTGGCATACTGTTCCTTTCCACTTCCTTGGATAATACCTTTTGCAGCTTTCTTAACTCTCCAGACTTTTGTATCCTCTAGGTGCACACCATATTTGCTTTTAAAGAAGTCAACCATCTCACTATGTCTCATGTGTTTCACCTTCCTCAGCTTTTTAACAAGTTTCCTTGTCACCCAGGCTTGAGTTGCTTGCTTATTTTTGAACACTCTTCCACAAATATGTGCATCCTTGAATGTTTTTATTTGGAAACTGTGTTGGGAATTGTTATAGCTGCAAAATATGGTCCATTCACAAGGATCCTCTTTACAAACAGCCCTGGCCCTTTTCTTATCATTTTTAACCCATCTAATCTCTCTTCCTAGTTGTATTGTATACTCTTTAACAGTTTCCTTAAAGGAATATAATGTTGGAAACTCCATCCCAAGTTCTAATTTGACATTACCAAACTTGGCTTCCTCATTAAATTGAGGGTAAACTTCTTTAGTGGATGCTTCATCATCAGACTCTGGAGGTGTTCTAAGTTCTTCTGACCTCCAAGATGCTTCTTCCTCAATGTCATCTCTTCCACTTTGTTCTTCACTTTCAGAGGAGTCATCCATTATGACTGCCTTTCCCTTTCCCTTACTTTTCATGTCTTCTCTGGTTTTTGATCCACTACCCTCACCTCCCATAGCTCTCTTATTCCTTTTGGCACTCCTAGTCTGGACACCTTCATCTCCACCAGGACTAACCTCAACTGCAGATTTCTTTTTCTTTTTCCCACTCCTAGTTTGGGTACTTTCATCACCACCACTAGTAACCTCAACTGTACATGTCTTTCTCTTTTTTCTACTCCTAGTCTGGATACCTTCAAGACCACCAGCAGTATCCTCAACTCTAGACCCCTTTTTCTTTTTTCCACCCTACTCGGGACAACTTCGACATCCATAGCAGAAACCACTTTTACAATTTTCTTCTTTTTTTCACATCTAGTCTTCACACTTTGACCTCCACCAGCACTAACCTTACCCGTGGTCCTCTTCCTTGGAGCATTAACCTCAACATTACTACTCTTTTGTATATGGACCACTTCCACATCAAAATCCTCAATAGCAACCTCACCCAATTTTTCTGTATCCACATTTGAACCCTCCACATCAACCCCTTCAGCGTCACCAAACTCCACATCAGAACCAACCAATTTATCCCCTTCAACATCACCACCCTCACCATCATGCAAATGAGGCCCTTCAACATTAACACCCTCAAACTCAGCCCCTTGTACATCAGCACCCCTCACACCTAAACCTTCCAAATCACCCCCTTCTACATCAGCACCCTCAAACTCAGCCCCTTGTACATCAGCACCCCCCACACCTAAACCTTCCAAATCATCCCCTTCTACATCAGCACCCTCAAACTCAGCCCCTTGTACATCAGCACCCCTCACACCTAAACCTTCCAAATCACCCCCTTCTACATCAGCACCCTCAAACTCAGCCCCTTGTACATCAGCACCCCCCACACCTAAACCTTCCAAATCATCCCCTTCTACATCAGCACCCTCAAACTCAGCCCCTTGTACATCAGCACCCCCTACACCTAAACCTTCCAAATCATCCCCTTCTAGATCAGCACCCCTCGCATCAGGAAAAACTTCATCAACCTTATCATCATCATCTTCTTCTGGCTGTGAACTTGGTAAAAGCACATGTAGGTCTGCTTCATCGACTTCATCTACGGAATGTTCATAATATATATCAATTTTTCCACCATTTTCCTTTGCTACATGCACCATTTTTATTAAATCACGATCACATTCCAAACTTCTCAAGTCATCACGAAAACTGTGAGAAGGGTCCAACCAGAAAATTTGATTAACATTCCTATAACCCAAAGCTTCAGCAAACTTTCTAAAACTAAATACATCTAGAGTGTCTTCATCGCAATCAGTCCATACTTCAACCTGCCCCCATTTATAACTTCTTCTTCCCCCATCCTCTTCCACAAAATTCCTGCCATGATGTATATAGATTGTTATGTTCTGCATGTACCAATTTTAAAAAACAAATATTACTTTTAAAAGACAAGGGACCACATCATATAAACAATTCAAAAATTCCATAATTCATGAGAACGAAAACAAACATTTCCACACTTTCATTCACTACCCTCCAAATTTTCCCTTTTCCCACAAAATCCCTTTTTCACAAATAAATTTAATCTGAACGCTCAGGGACCACAAAAAAGCATATCCAACAAAGTCTATCAATGTAAACCCTAAACCATCCCAACAAATTCAAAATATTTGTAGTCCAACCTGGTTGTCCATTTTTCTGCAAACGTTCCAGATTAATGCTTCCAGCAATTTAGCCCTAGAACAGTTGTCTTGTCAAGGAAGTTCAGCTGGTTTCCTTTGTTTTCAATTGAAGAAGCATTCATCGTTAACGTTAACAATACAAAATTTTCCCTCCAATGTTGTTATGTACTAAGTTACTCAATAAAACGATGTCGTTCCATTAACTTACGTGGCCCTTTAGGTGACATTTAAAACGACGTCGTTCCATTAACTTACGTGGCCCTTTAGGTGGCATTTAACGACCCACCTCAGCACTTAACGTTCCAACTCAGCACGTCGTCAGACCAAAGTTGACGGAGGGACTAATTTGCATGACGGAAGAAAGAGTTAAGGACTAAATGATGAGCTTTTTTAAGTTGGGGACCAATTTGCAAGGTCATAACTAAGTTAAGAACTAATTTGACCCTTTACTCGTTTTTCTTACCTAAAGTGATTTGTAGCTCCCTTTATGTATGTTCATGATCCTACCCACCATATTGAAGATGAATTTTTTTTTTATAGAAAACAACGTCTATAAATAGTTACCCCTTCAGAGGTTGTTAAGCACAAAACGTTTACACCAAATATTTTATTTAAAGTGAGTTTTGAATGCTTGGAAGATTCTTGAGAGTGCTCTGGTTTTTACGTCGAAAAATTTTGTCTTGGTTTAGCAAAATCAAGCACATCACATAGTAATGATAGGAGGTATTTGATCTTATACTACTGTTTTTAATGCTCTTTATATGCACAATATATTTTACATTTGGTATCATAGCATAATCACTTTCTATCTTGTTATATGAGTGCATTTTGTGATTTTTGGATAATTTGGTTCTACTTGTTTTGAACAAAAATGAAAGTTTAAATCATTAAAAAAATTGTTTGTATGATTTATAAGCATTAAAATGAAAATTTTAAGTATAAAAATGATAATTTTTATTTAGGTTAGAACTGGGTCACATAAACCCATTTTGGTTAAAACTAGATGAAAAAGGTAATAAACAATGCCTTCAATGTGTTATTTAAATATAATAACATTGTCCTTGATTAACACACAAATGCTTGTTTTTAAGTGGTATTGGTACTTGAAGCCTAATGTGGTCTTGGGTTCAAATGCTAAGAGGATCAACTTCTTCCTTTTTTTTTTGATCAAACAATAAAAGCTTTAACTTGGAAAAGATGTTATCAAATGTAAACTTTAAATTAAAAATTTTGAAATTTCATAATTTTAAAAATTGTATTTTTTTTCCTTGAATTTTTTCTTTTCATTTTGCAAGTTAAATTATGGCTTTAATTATATATATATTTAAAATAATTTATACATATAATTTTTATGTATATAAAATTTAAATTTATTATATAAAATAATTAGTAATAAATTTTAATTTAACATCTAGTGATTAAAATAATTTTATTTAAGTATTATTTAGCCTTGACAACTATAATTAGATAAAATTATTTTGAAATCACATAAAAAATTGTAGATATTAAATAATTTTATAAAATTTTAAAAATTAATATATTATAATTTGTATAATTTTAAAAGAATAATCACAATATTTTTAAATTAGAAAAAATATACATAAATTACATATGATTAAGGATATTATTTACAATTACTTCACCTTTAATATAATACATCTATTCTATAGGACCTTTTTATATTATATTATGAATTAATTAGGATGAAATATTAAATTATTTACTTAATCAATCACAAGAGTTAAGAAAAATGAACATAATTTACTAATTTTATCAATATGAATGTATGAGTTTATTTGAATTAGAAATTTAGTCCCTAGATAATTTCTTTGTCATGAAATTTATATTTTTATATGATTTACATTGGTAAAACATAATTATTTAGTTGTCTCATTTTATAAGCATGTTAAAAGGAACATGTTCTATGCAATTATTCAACCTGTGAATATATCTTATTTGAAATGTGAAATTCTTGAACTTAAGAACGATAATTATAAAGTGTGGAAGGAGAGATTTCTCTTTCATTTAGGTTGGATGGATATTGATTATGTCATTTGTAATGACGAATCACCTCCAATTACAGAGGTTAATGGGCTTGATGATGTTGATCTTTATGAAAAGTCAGAGTGATCTAATCATCTCTATGTTATGTTCATAAAGACCAACATCTCTTTTGGCATTCAGGGTTGTGTTGAGAAGTATGACAATGTTTGAGTTCTATTGAAGGAAATTGATGAACAATTTGCAACTTTAGATAAAGCTTAGTAAGCATTTTAATTATAAAATTTTCTACTATGAAGCTAACTGCTGGTATTAAGGGAGTGTGTGAAGACATCATGTACATAGGGGATATGACAAACCAAATTAAGGCTCTTGAGATTACTATGTCAAAGTCTTTCCTTGTGCACTACACATTGAATCCTCTATCACAACAATATGGATCCTTCAATATTTCTTAAACACACATAAGGATAAATGTTTTATCAATGAACTTATGATCATGTGTGTGCAAGAGGAAGGAAGATTTCTTATGTAAGATAGTGAGCGTATGCATCTGGAAACTTAAGGAAAGAATAAGAATGACCAAGTCAAAAGGAAAGAAAAGGAAAAGTTGTCTTCCAAAAGAGACATAAAGAAGGAATCTAAGTGCTTCTTCTGCAAAAAGAAAGGACACATGAAGAAGGATTGCCTTAAGTTCCAATCCCGACTTAAAAAAAAAAGGTAATTTATTTTCACATATCTATTATGAATCTAATATGGTTGATGTTTGTAATAACATATGGTGGATTGATGTTGGATCTACAATCCATGTTACAAATAACTTATAGAGTTTGCAAAACCTAAGGGAACTAGTAGGAGTTGAGCGATGTATCTATAAAGGAAAAAAGATGCAATCGAAGTGGAATCTATTGGAACTTGCAAATTAGTTTCATGAAAATTGTTTCAATTTATATTTTAAATCTAAACATATTGGTAATTGTGTTTAATATGATGGTCTTTATTCCCTCGATTTAAAAAAATAATATCACTCATGATGTTTTACATGTTCAAACTGATATTAAACGGTGTGTTATAAATGAGGATTCTTTTACCTTATGGCATTGAAGATTAGGGCATATCTTCATTGAGAGAATTAAGTAATTAGTGAAGGTGGAGTACGTAGTACTTAGTACTTCAGATTTTACTAATTTTAAGACTTATGTAGATTACATAAAGGGAAAGCAAACTAATAAGTTTAAGAAAAATTCCAAAAGAAGTTCAACCGTATTAGAAATCATCTATTCTGATATTTATTTCCTAGATATAGATGTTATGGGAAAAAGTACTTCATCACCTTTATAGATGATTACTCATGATACATGTATCTTTATATGTTTTATAATAAAAATGAAGCACTGGAAGCCTTTAGGGTTCTCAAGGCAGAAGTAGAGAAAAAATGCGGTAAAAAAATTAAGATTTTGAGAACTGATAGAGGTGGTGAGTATTACGGTAAATATACTGAAGATGGACAAGCACCAAGTTCATTTGTGAAGTTTCTTCAAGGAAATGAGACAGTTTCCCAATATAACCTGCCAGTTTATCCTTATCAGAATGGTGTAGCAGAAAGAAGAAACCAAACCTTAATGAATATGGTTCGTAGAATGATTTAACAACTCTAAGCTGCCAAAGTCCTTATAGGTTGAAGCTCTTAAAATAGAAATGTATATATTAAACCAGGTTCCAACTAAGGCTGTCTTTAGGACACCATTTGAATTGTTTAAAGGTTGGAACCAAATTTGCAAAATATACGCGTATGATGGGGATACCCATATGAGGTGAGAGTTTACAACCCATATGAAAAGAAACTAGATCCAAGGACCATTAGTATACGTTTCATTGGATATGCTAAAAGATCTAAAGGGTATAGATGTTATCGTCCATCTCATAATACTAGGATTGTGGAGTTAAAAAATGACAAGTTTCTTAAAAATGACTTGATTAGTGGGAGTGTCAGATCACTAAGTGCAAGATCTGAGTTAGAGAAAACCAACCTATAACCTTCCACATCAAGTCATAGTTGAATTATAGTTATTCACCACACTCCTTCAGCTTGAGTGCATGTTGAACAACTTATTCTTGAAGCTCCATAAGTTGTTGATAATGATCCAGTAGATCTTGTTCAACAAACGTCAAAAATTGATGAACATTGAGTTGAACAATATGTTCCTTAGGAAGATGTTAATGCAACATTAAGAATATCTATTAGATTAAGGAAATCAATCATTCCAAATGACTATGTAGTGTATCTACAAGAATGTGAGTATAATATTGGAGCCGAAAATGATCCTAAATTCTTTTCACAAGGCATAAGTTGCAAGGAGTTAGAATTGTGGTACAATGCCATGAAGGAAGAGATGAACTTCAAGAAGAGCAACAATGTCTAGGATCTTGTCTTGTTGTCATTGAGTGTAAATGTGTCTATAAAATCAAAAGAGACTTACTTGGCAACATAGAAAGCTACAAGACTAGACTTGTTGCAAAGAAACTCACTCAACAAGAAGGAATCAATTACACAAAGACTTTTAATCTTGAGTTGCAACAAATGAACATGAAAACAACTTTCTTGAATGGGAATATAAAGGAGGAGATTTATATGAAACAACTAGAAGGATTCTCTTCTAGTGATGGTGGACAGTTGGTATGTAGGCTAAATAAATTCATATATGGTCTAAAATAGACATCTCATCAATGATATTTGAGATTCAATGATGTTATTTCTTTGTTTGGTTTTGTTGAAAACATCATGGGTCAATGTATATACCAAAAGGTTGGTGGGAGAAAAATTTGTTTCTTTATTCTATATATGAATGATATTTTGCTTGTAACAAATGACATAGGCATGTTACATGAGGTGAAACAATTTTTTTTAAAAAAAATTTGGTATAAAGGATATGGATGGTGCATCTTATGTCATTAGCATTAAGATTCATCATGATAGACATAAAGATATTTTAGGTCTATCTCAAGAACCTATATCAACAAAGTCTTAGAAAGATTTTAGGTGAAGGATTGTTCACCAAATGTAGCACTTGTTGTAAAGGGTGATAGATTCAATTTGAATCAATGCCCTAAAAATGACCATGAGCAGGAATAAATGAAAAGCATTTCATATTCTTCTTTTATTGGGAGCCTAATGTATGCTCAGGTCTACACAAGGCCTGGCATTGTATTTGTTGTGAAAATGTTAGGAAGATATCAATTTAATCCAGATATAGATCATTGGAGAGCTGTAAAGAAAGTCATGAGGTATCTTCAAGGGATGAAGGATTACATGCTTAAGTATATACACTCAGATAATTTAGTGGTGATTAGGTTCTCCAACTCTAACTTTGTTGGCTACGTTGATTCATGAAAATCAACATCTGGTTACATTTTCATGTTAACCAGTAGAGTCATATCTTGGAGGAATGACAAACAGACTTTAACTGTTACCTTTACAATGAAGACTGAGTTCATTTCATGTTTTGAGACTTCCTCACATGGAATATAGTTTAAGAGTTTCATTTATTGGCTTAGACTTCTGGATTTTATTTCTAGGCCAATAAAGATATATTGTGACAATTCAATTACAATGTTTATGCCTAAAAACAATAAAACTGGAAGTCAAAGTAAACATATAGACATTAAGTGTTTAGCCATTAGAAAACATGTCTAGGATATTAAAGTAATCGTTGAATACATTAACATTGAGTTAATGTTAGCTGATCTTTTAACTAAGAGCATATCATCATACAAATTTAAGGATCATGTAGTCACTATGAAACTTGTTTTTACTTTGTAAATTGTTGTTGTTAGAACAAATGTTAATGAAACTCTACTATTGTTTTTCACATCTAGTATTTGTGTATGCACATTTATTTATTTGAGAAATATCATTAAAGTATGGATCTAGAATAAACATTACATTTATTCATTAAGTAATTTGAGTAAGATTTAGAAACAAGATATATTGCCATACATGAAAGATACTACTTAATTCAAAGGATAATATCATCATGATTTATATATTTTGTTTCTAAAGTACATTACTTCATCGGTTTTCTATTGAAAATATACGGACCAAGTAAGAGATTGTTGGTTATACATGTAGTAACTACACATTCAAGGAAACTTCCCAGTAAAGAATCATGGTGCAATTTCTCTTATATGAAGTGGTCGGTAACTTCCTCCATATATGCTCATGATCCTACCTACCATGTTGGAGACAATTTTTGATAGAAAAAACGTCTATAAATAATCATTCTTTCAAAGGTTTCTAAGCACAAAACGTTTATACCAAATGTTCCATTTAGAATGAATTTTAAGGGCTTAAAAAATCTTTAATAATACTTTGATTTTTTATCAAAAAATTTCATCTTAATTAAGAAAAATGAAACACTTTACATAAAAATAGCATAAGGTACTTAATCCTATTCTCCTACTTTTAATTCTCTTTATACGCATAATATATTTTACATTCACAAGGAAGGATCTTGTTAGAGTGGGGCTTGTAGAGCTTGGGAAACGACGTTCAACATGGGAATCTGGCAGGAGTGTGCAAGTGAACCACAAGCACATCATGTCTCGTTGGCAGTAGAGGAAGGAATCTTGTTGATTGACGGGTTACTCATTCTAGTCGTGCGTTACAAGCTTCCCGCAATGCTTCAAAATTTTCCCAGTGTACAGCTTGGTTGATGAATGAACAGTGAACACACCTCCTTTGTCATCAACAATTAGAAAAATACGTCGTCCGTCATTGTTGAAGGAAGAGGAAACTTTGGTTGTTGGAAAGCAAAGGAAAAAAGATGTCCAGACAACGTAAAGAGGTGAGTATCATCCAACTATCTAACTTTGTTGCTGTTCCGTTGATTTTTTTAGTTATTATAGCATGCATGGAATAACGAATTAATAAAACAAAGATATATGACAGGTTTATTTGGATATTTAACATATTTAGTTAGGGGCTATTGTGGTATAAAAGAACAATCGAATAAACCATCAATAACTCGACGTAATTAAATTTTGGGAGAAAATAAGCTCAATTACTTGGATGCTATATTTAAAATTTAACTAAAATATAGTGAAAATATAAAATATTATAGTTAATTATAAATTATAAATTTTATATTTTAATACTTTATTATTTTATTTTTTCTTATATGATATTTTTTAATAAAAAAATAAATTATAAAATTTATTTAATTATATATTGAAAAATAAGAACAAAATAATGAAACTATGAATATGTTATGTAAATTAGGTTGAAATTTATACTTTCTCAAAATTAAAATTTAGTTCATTTAAATAAAGTGAGCTTTCATGACTATTATTAAAATTAAACTGACCATTAAAATAATAAAGATTCTAATTCATAATTTATTTGTTTAACCAGGTGCAAGTCGGATAATAATAAAGTATATATTTTTAAAGTATATAATATGTTAAATAATAAATTATAAAAATTAAGTTAACTAAAATTTTAAATTAAAAATAGAATTATATTAGTTATTTTAAAAAATAAAAATTATAATAAATAATTAAATAATAATAGTTTATATATATAAATTATGTGAGGTATTTTTTGAAAAAAATTATCTAAACACGATAGTTCGTAACTAGAGTTTATATACTTTAATTATAAAATTTAATTTAGTTTCCATAATTTGTTAATCTAATATGTGGAAGGTGATAACTTGAGTTGAAAAATCTTAGTCGAAACGTTTTTGTATAATTTTTAAATTTAATTAATTACTTATCCTTTAAAAATTTATTTTTATTTGATATTTGATATTTAATTTTATTTTCAAATTAATCTTTCATAATATATTTTTGTTACCTGTAAACATTATAAAATATCATTGCTACTATAATTTCTTAAAGTATGTTATGGCTTGGTACGTAATTTGAGATTTTTTCATATATTCTATCTTAATTGAAAAGTTCAGTAGATGTAAATTTAATTTTACTTTAGATGAAAAGTGAATTTAGCTTCAATAGTTTGTAAATATTGTTTTTTTAAAATTTAGTTGACTTGCGACAATTGATAATTTAGGATTTTTAATTATTTTAATAAAATATCAAATTTTTTTTTATCAACAATATATTTTAGAGTAAAAAGATAAAGTTATTTTTAATCTTTTTATAATCTTGCAAATTGATACTTTATTTTTTAAAAATCTTTCATTAATCCTTTATTTATTAATCCGTATTACAAATTTATTCTTAAAAATAAATTATATTATATTATTTTAAATAAATAAAAAATAAATTTTAAAAATTTTTAAAAATAAAAAATTAATTTATATTATTTTAAAAGTTAAAAATAATTTTACACATAAAAGATAAAGATTAATTTTTTAGTTAACTCATATTTTATTATTAAAATCAGAAAATTTACATTTATGTTATAAAAATTATATGATTTTGAGGTCTATATAATTATGCACAATTTAAATTTGATAAATTTATAATTAGGCATTAATATTTATTTTCATTATTTTCATGTCATTTTTTAATTTATTTTGGTTATTGGTTAGTAGTTGTTTAATATTTTTTTTTATATATATTTAATTTATATTTTTTTATACTTTAATATTGTGATACTATTAATTTATTTTCAATATTTAATTTACAAGGTAATTTTATTTTTAATTTTTATGGTTTTATTTAAATATGTTTAATTAAAATAGATAATTTATCAAATTAATGTTGTGTTTAGATATTTTTGTAACTTATAAATTGTTTTAGTATTTAATATTTATTGTTTTATTATTTATGCATATAGTGTATATAATTTTTATTTTTTATATTTTGATTGTATGTTATAATAGATAAATGGTGTGATTTGATACAATATGTATTATTGTTTACTAACCAATATTATTTTGTTTTTCAATTTTATGTATGTTTAGTTATAAAAGATTATATATCATTTTCGTTGAGATAAATTAGATTAAGATGTGATAATCTTTTGTTCCTCAAATTTTATAATCTACATATTTTAGAACAAATATAGAATGTAGCACTAGATTGATTAGTAAAAATTTATCGTGTGAAATATTTTCACAAGGATTATAATAAAATGTATATTTTTTTAAAAAAAGAAAGTATATCCTTACTTATGAGAAGTTGGATTTTTTAGTATTGCTCGTTTACAATTTTTTTAACCAGAGCTAGATTTAATCTCAATTCTTGTAATAGGTGGTGTCTAGAAACTCATATATTTCACATGTTATCGAAGAAGTGTAGAATAAATTTGGAAGATGTTATTGTTTTGACTAGTTTATCCATTAACGATATATTTGTTAAGGATAGTACTTCTATGCATGCTTGAGAGCTAATTTTTATCACTTTACTAGATATTTTTATTCTATAAAATGAATTACGTGAAGGATCAATTAAGGTATCTTGATTTCTTGATCATTTTTTTAATGTTGAGGATCATATGAATAACGAAGTCCAACTTTAAAAATTTGCAACGATTTTTATTTTAAGACTGATTGAGGGTGCTGTTTTCTGTGATCATTCATCTAGTAGGGTACCACTTAGGTACCTTGTTCTTATTGCTGACTTCGAACAATGTAGATAGGATTTAGATGCCTTAGCTTACTTATACCATGAGCTATGCGTGGTAATTGACTATGATAAAAAAAATTGTGGGTTCATATTACTTTTTTAAATATGGGCATGACAAAGGTTCCTATCCATTGTACCAACAGCTCCAAATATTATTAATTTTGATTGTCCATATTCGTTGAGATGTGTATTAGTTTTGTAATTAAATAAATTAGTTTTCAATAGTTTGGCAATTAGTATCTTTTGTAATTAAATAAATTAATTTTTAATAGTTTTTCTATTAGTATGGTAACATATTTCATTTAATGTTATAAGTGGAGGACACAATCCTTTAAGACACTAAAACAAGATATGAAATTTTATACAAAGTCCTTTGAATGTATGAAATAATCCCATGTAATTTGATAAAAGTTTTATATATTAAAATAAATGATTCATTTTGTTATTCACATATATATATATATATAGATTGTGTGGGAGCTATTTTGCAATATGGTGAACTTGTTACTTGACATATGTTGGAGAGTTATCCCTTTTTTATGTTTCCAAATTTTAGAATGACATCAACTTGATTAGGTAATGAGACAATTTGACATGACCCGATATATATAGTAACGTCTATCTCATGAAGACAATGTCTATGGTGTGACATTGAAAGGAAAGACAGATGACAAATGATTTCATGTATATATTGAATATATTTTTTCTTTGAAACAACAAGGTGTAATATATTTGGTCTAGTGAACCACATGATGGTATTTTAAGCAATAACTCAAAATATATGTGAGGATATATATGATGCACCTAAAGATGGATTACTTATGAATATACAGTAAAATCACATACAATAAGTATCATGTTTAGTATTATTATTATTATTTGTTAAATTGATATGGTAATTACCTAACTAATCTATATGGATCATATTAGATGTATCAGTTGGAGATGACCTATTATTCTTCCCTTAAGGTGACACATTCTAGCACAACCATTTTATTTTTAATAGTGATAGATGAAGTTTGTCACCTACTTGAAAATTTTTTGGTTACATTTGAGGAAAAAGATTGCATTGTTTAGCCAAGAACCACTGCTGCACATCCAACACAGGAGGCTCCTTGTGAGGTTATGCAAGCCAAATACCAGAAAATCGAGTGGAATGTCAAGGCTTGCAACATTGTCATCAACGAGTAGAACATAAACACATGATCCCATTATTCCTACAACATGAAGAGGAAGAATATTTGTGCCTACTCAAGATGTACCCCTATCACCTACTCTATCACATATTATTCTTCAGAATTTTTTCATGCAAGTTGTGAACCACTTGATGAAGGACCTTCATATGGAGCAAGTGGTACATGTACATCATATGTATGACAGTTATATGATACTACTCAACATGGATCTCCTTTGTTGTCTACCTTTGGATTATTCTTGAGACAAGGTATACCATCACTGTTTTCTTACTTTTTTACTCACATTGGGATCCTCCACTTGATCTTAGTATTGGATACAATTATGTCACACCATCTCCATACCATTCATCTATGGTTACCCTGACCTTACCTATAGTATGGGTTCAACCGTATAATGATAATGGAGACATGTTTTTTATCTTTCCTTCACATAATATTGATTTATATGCAGGTTTGTTAACAACTTTTCATGAGGGAGCTATCATTGAGGACACATCTCACCATGATGTTCAGCTAACTAGAAGAAACTCACATTTCCCTACTATAGATTGAACACGTGGATGTGTGTTGACATCAGATGCAAGAGATCCACACATTATGCATGATGATTTTGATTAATGGATATGTTAATGGTTTGTATTTTTTAAACCTTGACTTTGATTATCTAATTTATATTAATTGACTAATCATAAGATGGATGTGTTTATCTTAAATATCTTTTCCTAAGTTGGATATGTTTATGTTAGTTGACTAATTAGATATTTCTAAAGTTTGGTTACATTTATACTTAGATTAAGGACAACAATTTTAAGGATACTAAGTTATAACAATCATAACATGCAATACAACTTTATTCATTGTCATTAATATTTATATTTTGTTGTAAGATGTTTTGACTTCCACTTACTTGTTCAAGGCACCATAACTTGTTATGACAAATTTTTCTACACAAATGACACCTTTATCTTGGTTGAGATTCGACCAAATCCATCTTATTTCATATACAAGTAGACTTTGGTCTACACTTTCCATATAATGTATTATCATCAAGTACAAGTTTCCAATTTACCATTGAGGATAGTGAAATATCATTTCCAATTGGCCACCATTTTGTAGAGTATGCATTCATAAAATGTTTTAAGGAATAAACAAGATCAATAAATTGATAGAAATTAATGCTCATAATAACACCTGTAGAAACATGTAAACAAGGATATCTTAATACTTGAAATCTTCCATATTCATAATATTGTTGACCCAAAATGATAGTCCACTTATAACCATCTCGTTGAGTAATTAGGTTGAATGCTTCTTCAACTTCAAAAGTTGATGATTAGATATCATATCTATAGACTTGATGAGAGCTTTCATCATCTGATTTTCCTTATGCCATCAACCAACATAAAACAATATCTTTGACCACTATTAAACTAAGAAATTGGTTGTGAACCTCGTTAATATTCTACCAATCTACCACATATACATTTAACGAGACTTATTATTAATAGATTATGTGATTCTGTCAATATTTTATTCATTGCTTCAGATAAGTTCATGGTCATGTGTTCATATCGTTGGTCATGCTCATCATATGCTTAACTCTATATTTCTTATGATATACTATCAATCCATTTGGAAACATCTAAGCTAGTTTGATGAAAATTTTTAGTTTTTTGTCAAACACATGTATAGATGGTGTTTAACCTATAATAATAAATTACAAAATAAAGCACTTATGCAGAAAATTCAACTTCAACCACATGTATTAACCTTACATAATTTGAACAACTGTTGGTTCAATTTTAGTTCTTGAAATGATAATTAAAATTACAAGAAATATGTTGGATACAATAGAAATGATAAGCTTTTGGTGGTTGTCATCCCAATTATGGATTGCTACTTGAAAAATTTTATGTTTTGATGATTATCGGAAATAAGATAGATATTTTGTATTTAAGTCAATACTGTCTTGACAAAGCTAAGAACCAACTTCATGCAATTAGTAATATACCTTGATATTTTCTATATAGGAAAGTTCTGTCAATCTGTATTAACAGTTTGTAGTAGGTGAAAGCATCACAACATTGCTTGAATGTCCAAAATACCCAAAAAATTTAGATAATGATTGTCAACTTGACGACCAACGACAACTTTAGTCGTGTCAAGTCTGTATAGAAAACTCGGTGCTAAATTTATCATGTGGCATAACCATCTCAGCAACATTGCATACCATTCATCCCAATCATCAAAAACATGAATAAATTCTTTGTTTTAGCTTTTCATGCTTTCTTATATGAACCTTTGTATTCATATTGACTTTGAATCCTTTCTTGTATAAATGATATACAAATAGTTCTTAATTAATCATTCCTAAACACATAAAATAAATAATTCATTTTATAAAACAATGTAGAAAATTAAAAATTATAATAACAATTATTTTTGAAAGATAAAACTCAATTAAGACAATGTTAATAATACTTGATATGAAAGAACATATAAAGTTCGAGTCAAGTTTGTTATGGTCTTATGAAAGTGTTACATTTATACAATTATTTTGTCCATCCCATTTTGTATTTATCCACTTATTTGCTCTTTTCAACAAAATAATTCTTATTGTCCAACATCTGTTTGCATGATTAGGGTGTTACACATAGAGTAACATTGGGTTTGACTCAATTACAATAAATGTATGATATATTTTCATTCCATATTTCTTAACTACGAACTGCACTTCATGTTTGCTTTCAAACTGCAACCCATCATAAAGTTTATAACACCCTAAAAACGAATACCGATTTCACGCTTAAGTCGATCATTCGATTCCATTTTTAGTTTGTTATCTCATGATGCGGAATTCATTTTAGAAAATGCTTATATGAAAATACGGTAATTTTTTTTAAAACTGTTTAATATAAATTGCGAGCCTCGTTGATAAAACGTGCATAGCGGTAAAATAAATCGTTAAGAGGATTTATATGTACGTTTAAAACCTTAGGAATACTAAGCGTTTATATTATTCTTTTTTTTTATCATTTTCCTATAATAAATAAACAAGATTCAATCATAACACACGTGTCACACAATAATTACACATAACATTCAAACATCATATAAGTCCTAGGCACATAGGCCTTATCATATAACTATTACAATCCTTAATTTACATTTTTGGATAATACTACTATTACACATTACCCAATTTACATAACATACTATCATAGTACTAATACACATAATTAAGATGCTTGCATCCAACTATTTACAACATGTACATTATGGGTAAGACAACTCAAATCCTATTGTCCTTAAATAGCAACAAAACCTCTGCCACCCTCATGCCTACTCGTGGAGTGAAGAAAATGCGTGCGACAAACTATAATAATGTGATGGAGTTAAAGGGTCAGTCCCATCCCCCGAGGACTCAACCGCCTCTGCTACAAGTTTATGTTGTTGGGGAAATCCAAGAGGTGGTGGGAATACTCCATCAGGATGGAACGCTTCCAAAGGGATTGCAAATCTGATGGTGCTAAAATTTGGGCTTAGAACTTCATGGATGAAGAGGTGTCCTAGGGAGAAGTAGATACGAATGCTCGCTTGGGCGATGATGAGGTAGCCGTGGGGGGTAGTAGACCAGTTTATGTTGCTAATGTCTAGAAACATTATCGCTGTTGTGAAAAACATTGATATCGTCTGAAAAGAAAGTGGAAAGGAGTAGGGGTGAGAAACGAATTTCTCAATAGGTCTTCTACTCTAACTAATGTCCTCACTTTAAATCCAGCCACTTCAGTTTATTTTAGAAATCATTTATTGTATAAAAGGTTATTTTTAATTCTTTGAAAATATTTCTATGAAGTGGATACATTTTATTATCAAACATACATTTGAGTGCTTAAATATGCATTTCTCTTATCATTCATATGTTGTGGCATCTCAACATACATTCTCATTAACATTCATAACTTCAGGATCACACATAAGATATCATTCGACATACAATTATTCTATGTTTTAAACTTCATTCTTTATTACTTATCTTTGTATTTATCATTCCTTTGTCCAACTTTTGGGACACTTTATGAATCTAGTTTCACCACCTTAGGGAGAAATAATAAGACATAGTCTCGTATTAAATTTGTCAAACAATATCTTTTCACTGACTTTACTCCCACCTCCTACTAAAAATTAAGGATATGAGCTCATTCCGGGATGGTCGTCACCACCTTATAACTTGGTGAAGAAACTTAAGTCTTCACAGTAGAAGGATTTCTTGGAGAAACTTAAGTCTCCTAGAAGCATTTTTAGGCTTCTCTTCAATAGAGCTTTTTAGGGCCTTCTGGATACTAGTGCGCATAAGGCACAAAAAGAGTAGCTTTACGTTTTCACATAATGTTTGCTTTAGTGATCCCTTAAATTCTTTATGTTCATTTTAGTAGCTTCCAGATAATTATGCATGCTCAAACAAATTTTCGACCAATATGGAATACATATATAGGTTTCGAATTTTCATCTCAATCATCAACATATACCAATCTCATACATGATCATCTTCTTTTCTCATTCATGAGCATCCAACATTTATTCCTTCATAGATAGTGAGCATTCACAACCAATAATGCGATTTGATTGGTAAGTCACATAGCATAATGTCACACTTACACAACCAATACAATGCCTCAATTTGGTTTGATGTTGAAATCACACAAGGGACTTACATCACTCAACCTTCTAAGTTATCTCTCATCCTTTCCTTTTCTCAAATATACATGTTCATTAAGATTTTTCATCTTAGAATCTTAATCTAGGTGGTCAAATGACACCTTTCAAGTTTTTTACTCTTTGTGTTCTCTTTTGTTCAAGTCTTATGCATGTCCTAGTTATTCTAGGTTGAAGTATTTAAGTATTTAGAAACTTTTAGAACTTATTCTCATTGAGATATGCTATGATCAAATTACTTAGTGAACTTCTAACTTCAAGTTTAAGTCATATCCACCCTTCTTAATCATGCCTCTAATAAACCTTTGAAATATGTTACCTTGTGTTCTCCTTTTTACTACCTTAATAATTAGGTCTAATTTACTCTTAAATTTTAAAGTCTCTTTTATTCTAAACCAAATGATATCTAAGTAGAATTTAATTAACCTTCTAGGTCACTTTATTCCTAAATGGCCGAATGACCTACTTCCTCAAATCCCACTTTTCATACTCCTTGATTATATTTTGCTTACATATTTAGGATCATTATTTTGGCCTAGTTAAGGATTGAAACTCCTTCTTATTTAATTTAAAACATGGTAGCCGAATTCCAACCTCCTAGACTTAGGTTTCCATAATTTCCTTCTTCACCATAGGATCATTTGCCTAAAAAAATCAATAGGTCTCTTTACCCTCCTTAAAACTTTTTCATACTTTAATTTCATCCTATTTACATAGAAATGGTCCTTAATTAACCCTAATTGGAAATTAAAACCTCATTTAAGTTAATTAACTACTAAGTGGCCGAATGCCACTCTTTTAGGTTTAGGGTTTCCTTCTTCCTAGCCCTAGTTAACTTAAGTTGACCATTTCTTAACCCTAGTTGATCTCTACTTGGGGGCCAAGTTTAAACTTTAGAATTGAGATATTATATGGTAATATTAAGTCTTTTTACCCAAAATTTAATGGCATGACCGAATTTGACATTTACCCTTGCTTAAGTTATGGTAAATTTCCTAGTTACCCATTTTAAGCTTATTTGGAAATTTTACCACTTAGTAATTTTGAGATTTTTCCCTAAGCTTACCTAGGCCATATATTCTGAAACTTAACCTTTTAAATATTGATTAAACCTCCAAATAAGTTATTTACTTGTTGAAAATACTTGTTTTTCCTTAATCACATTTTAAGCCCATTTTTACCAAAATCTCTCTAAGGTGGCCGAATGCACTCCTAGATGTTTTTAACTAATTTTTGTTTTGTTTAACTTTATTTAAAGGTTGATTTAGTTCATTTAAAACCTTATTTCAGAGCTTAAGTTACTTAGAAAAATTTTAACGAAACTAAAGCTTGCTTGGGAGCTGTGGTTGAAAGCCTTCCTTGGTTAGCCAAGGTAATTTCTTCAAATCTTCCATCTCACACCATCTTGGTTCAGTTGTGTTAGGCTTGTGCGGACCCTCTTACCTTTGGTCCATGCTTATTTCATCCATGTTTTAATGCTTAGGTGCTGGCCATGATGAGTCTAGGGTGCCATACAAGGATTTTAGCCATTTTTGGCTACAAATTACATCATTTGCTTGGTAGCTTTCTAACTAATGTCCAAAGGAAACCTTTGGAACTTATTAAAAAAATTTATTCCACCTCTTAACATTCATACTCAGAGGTGCAGATCCAGCACAGAGGTCATACCAAACTCATCACATAAGAAAATCACAAGGTTAAAACTTAAGCTTAAAAACAAGCATGAAAATAACAACATAGTCTACTTTTCCAACCCACAAAAAGTAGTTTTTCATGATCTACTCAAAGATCCACAACCCCTGTTTCAAATAAGCTTCAAAAACCTTTCTCATGAGAGCATAAAACTGATCAAAGCCTCAAAAATAATTTTAAAATAAAACCCACTAATTAAACTTCTTCTAAGTGCCTTAGAAGCACTTTTAACCGAACAATCTTTGTTTTTATTTTCAAAAATCACTAAAAATGGGTGGGGATGATTTTGAACAGTTAAAATACAGTTTTAAACTCTCACAAGTGAAAAAAAAAATAGGACAAACAGATCTTGGAGAAAAGATGCATGAAAGAAAACAAGCACACCATAAAAAGACAACTTAAAAGCATAAAAAGACAAGTAGAAAGATCCTACTTGTTGAAGACCTCCTTAGTGTTTCATGGGGCTTTAAAGGCTGTCTTGGGTCCTCTCTGGTCTGCTCTGAACGTGGAAAAAGGATGGTGGAGGGGCTTTAGTGTTTATGGCTTTAATATAGCTTAAGTCTTAAAGATGAAAACTTAGGCTTAAAAGTGTAAGTTTTGGGTGTTTTGAGTTATGGTAAGCTTAGAGAGAATGGAGAGGATTTTGATTAGTTTCTAGGCAGAAAAATATGAAGCAAATAGGGTCCCAAGTGTCCCAAAAAAATTCGGACTCTTATGGGTCAAGTGGAATTAATTTTGCACTTAGGGGTATTTTGGTAATTTTGCCTAGATTTTTCCTATTTTCCAAAATAAATCAAAATTTAAGGAATTATCCTTTTAGGCTTAGATTAGTGTTAATTAGGCTGATATTTCCTCTAATTATGATTAATTTACCCTAAGCATGCTTTACTTTTAATTAACTAAGGTTAATTAGTTTTAACTATGGTTAAAGGAACCTTTTTACTATTCACTTTTATCTTTTTATGGAAGACTTGATTGACATCAATTTGGTGACTCATTACCACCTTTCCAGCTACTGAATTTCGTGCACATTGGTATGGGGCCCACTCTTGGCATGCTTACCACATTATCTTGCCCTCCCGACCTTCTAGGGGCGTTTTCGTAATTTTTCTTAGTATTGCCGGAAAATTTCCCAAATTGTTCCTCTAACATTTCTAAGACTTTATGGTTCGTTCCCATGTTAATCTAAGGTTGTTTGCTATTTTTATGGGAACTGACTAGCTTTGTGCAAAAAGTATAGCTTCTAGGGGTATTTTGGTCATTTTTGGGGTTTTCGAAGGGCGTTTTCCTCCCTTCTCAGGTTTCTATATTTTTCTCACTACTTTTAACCATACATGAGATTTATAATCCCTTTAGGATGTCTTATACTTGTATTTCCATTTTTCTAGCTCATTATTTGAGTTGCCCAAGTGTAGGGGTATTTTCATCATTTACATCAAACTTTCTAATTTCTTTGCTTTTGGTTTTTAATTTCACCTAGTTTTATTCTACAAACTATTTATAGCCTCAAACATTTATCATAGAAAAATTGAGATGTTACAAAGTTCATTAATATACTTGTTTGGTGGCACATCTAAACCTAAATAGTTCATTTCCTCATCAGGATTTTCTTAACTAGTATATGTGTAGTGCGGTGACACATTCCAAAATGCATGTTTTTCTACACATAAAAAAATAATTAAAAATTTTATTTATGTAACATAACTACTTTGAAAATTCCAAGGTTTTGTTCTTGGTTTCAAGTAAACCAATGATGCAGAGATCACTTGTAAGAGAACTACTGTAGATGCACCATTAGACAAGAATATTAGGCCCTTTTGGCCTATCACCATAGCTAGAGCCAAAAGGCCACATAAGGAGGTGGAAGCACTGCTAAGCCTTTAGGATAACCTTCTTCAGGCCTCCACCTCTCCCCTCATCACATGGCTTTACACATCTTAGTTTATGATCTAGTTATTTTTTCTTACACTCTAGGTTCTTAGTGGGTCCAATTTATATAAGCTTGGGCCTTGTGTATTTTAGTATAGGATTTTGGGCCTTCTTAAGCCCAATCTTGATGATGCTAAATTGAGGATGGATTAAGGTACCTTCATTAGACGCATATCCAATCCCAAAATTCCTTTCATATGCAATCTCAAATCCGCACCATTCTCTCTCCTTTTTGGCACCTAACTTTGTGTATATATAAGCGTCTCATGTACAACTTTTCACACTTTATGTCATGATTCAGATTTGAGAGCTTTAGTGAGAGCATTCTCTCTTCTTTCTCCTATCATCTCCAAGCTAGAGTGAGTGAGTTTCTCCTTATCCTTGGCCCTTCCTAGGTGATGGATGCAAGATGGCTTATCCAACTCCATGGTAGCGCCTCCTCCTTGAAGGACTTTCACTAATTCATTCCTATTCCTTTATCACTACAAAAAAGTATATGTTTTTCCGATGAATATTTTTTTATGATTGCATAAATTGACAAAAAATATATTAAATTGATACAAAATGTATTAGATTCTGACAGTTATATCATTTGAACCATCCTAAAATACATTCCAACGAATAATTTCTGACGAATATAGATTTGTCAAAAAAAGACCCGGTGAAGGTTAAAACCGCCACTATTTATCTTTTAAAATCGTTACTAAACTATGTTTTTTTGTAGTGTATCTAGAATATCTTCACAAATTTAACCTTACACCAAGTGGTATCAAAGCTCCATAATGTAGATAAAGATCCACTCCTAATTTCTCCTTAAATCTGTAGCATCTTCTTCTCTTATACTTCAACATCTATCAATTTTGATTAGTCATTTTGCTTGTTTTTATCGATTTATTGTTTGAATTTTATTGTTCCATGTTAGATAACCTTAGATCTACCTTGAATCTTCATTTTTTTTTAATTTTATTTGCTTGAAAATTGCATCAAAATTGCTTGATCTATTTTGGCACTAACTAGTAACTTGATCATCCATTTTTATTTTAATTCACACCTGATCTGCTTCATTCTTGTTTCAGATTGCATGATCCGAATGTTATCCTCATTTTAATTGGTGAAAGTCATCTAGATGTTGAGGAATTTAAAAAATAATTGAAATTTGAAAGTGTTTTCTTGGCACAAAACGTTTTGGTTCATGTGAATTCAAATTTGTTCGATCCAAATTCATAAGTGTTGTGTGTAGGATTTATTTAATCTATATTAGTCCTTAATTTTTGTGTTTATGTCCATTAATTCAACCTCAGTTTGTCCAAATTTAATCATGAGCATGTGCATGCACACTCTTAAGTCTCTAGGAGTTATTTTGAGTGCTTGTTTCCTTCTTTCCTATAATTTTAGTTTGCCAATTTTTGACATTTTGTTTGTCTTGATAAAATCTAGTTTGAGTGTTCTTCTATTATTTAAGATTTTATTGCTTGTGTCCAAATTTCCTTGGTTTTGTATAACCTAGGTTTACTTTCTATTTCTTCACCTTGGAAACATCAATAGGTTAATGTCATAAGTTGAGTTAATTTTTCCCTCTAGCTTGGTTAGAGGTTGATTTTGACTGATTTTGTGTGAAAAAAGGTTGGCTTAAATTGTGAGGTCATTTGAGAGGCATGAGTAAAACACTTCGTGAGGTGTGAGAAATTTTATCTTAATTTTGAATCATTTAACCAAGTGAGGCCAGCAAGGATCTCTCCTTTTTGTGTGATGTTGTAGGTCATATTTGGAGGAGAAAAACTCAAGGAAAAGAGGTCTTGAAGCGTGGAGTTGGAAGCTTGAAGGCTTAAAGTTGAAGGAAATTTTCGAAGTCATTATTGAGAAGAAAATGACTCATCATACTAGGTTAGCCAATAAAGGGAGAAAAAAGTTTCTATTTGAACCTGGAGACTAGATGTGGCTGCATCTCGAAAATGAAAGATTTTTTTTCCCTAAATAAATTTAAACTACATCCTAGAGGTGATGGTCCATTCCAGGGTCTAGAGTGAATAGGTTCCAATGTCTATCACTTAGACTTGTCTGGTGAGTATGGTGTTATAGATCCATTTAATGTCTCTAAATGAAGGGGATTTCAACTTAAGGCAGTTGTTACCACATTGGCCTTTCCTAGGTATTATAGTATCTAAAATTCATAATCTTTCAAAAATTTCATCCACCTTCATTGTCTTATATTCAATTATTTTTTATCAAATAGTTATTTCAAACTCTTATAATCACTAAATATTTTGAACCTTGCATCATGTGGGAAATGCATCCATTTTTCTAAAGGAAAGACCATTACAATTAATTCCAAATCACACATTGGGTAATTTTCTTCATGAGGTCATAGTTGTCTTCAAGTGTAAGCCACCACTCTTCCTTATTGCATCAGAACACAATCTAAACCTTTCTTTGACGATACAATATAGTTTGAAATGCTCCTTAAGATTGAGAAAGATCAGAATAAGATAAGGAGTTAGCCTGTTCTTTAATTCTCATAAGTTATCTTTACATTTAGTGATCCATACAAAAGGTTATTTTTTCCATGTTAATCAATTTAACGATAAGGCTATACATGAAAATATTTTGATAAACCTTCTATAATATCCAACTAGTCCAACAAAATTTCTTATTTTGGTGATTAACCTTAGTCTTTCCTATTTAAAAATAGTTTCAACCTTGGAAGGATATACAAATATTCCTTCACTGTTAATCCCATGTCTAAGTAACTTCACTTATTCTAATCAAAATTAAAAATATGTCCATTTTTTTTCATACAACTACTTATCATTTAAAACTTGTAATATTATTTGATAATGTTTCCATGTTCCTTATGAATATTAAATTATATCAAGATATCATCTGTAATGATAATTATAAATTTAAGGAAATATTCATGAAAATCCTATTCATATAATTCATGCACACGATAGGTGCATTGGTCATCCTAAAAGGCTTGAATAGGTGTAACACACACAATTTATAATAATAGACTCTTAAAGTTACAAATTTATTTTCGCAAGAAATAAAGAAAAGATAAAAAACAAAAGTTGAAAGAAATTATAAAACTTATAGTAAAATGATGAAAATACCACTACGTTAGGATATCAGCAAATAAATATGTAATTAATTAAAAATAAAAATTAAAAGACATTCTAAAGACTTAGAACCCATCAATGATGATTAGGAAGTCACCAAGAAATATTAAAAATAAAGAGAGAATGAAAACGCTACCGAAAACATCCAAAACACCCTTGGAGATCTTTGTTTCCTATAAGAGCTAAATAGTTCCTGAAAAATAGTAGATGACATAAAAATGATTTGGAAAGAAACCAATATATGTTAGAAATGTCAAGAGAATATACTGAGAACTTCTGGGAAAATTCTCAAAGAAGTACCAAAAAGCTATTAGAAAATCGGGAGGGTAAGAAATTGCGAAGCATAGGCCTAAAACTTGAGGGTTATCCTCATGCACAAATTTAGCATGTATTAAATGAGTGGATGAGTTACTATATGAATCATCAACCATTAATGGCATAGTAGAAAAAAATATTATGAGGAGAAATAAATTTAACCATGGTTAAGTTAAAGTAACCATGGTTAAGCAAAAATTAACCATGATTAAGATAAACTAACCTTGATTAATGATAATTTCATCATGATTAGTGTTAAAGGATAATTCCAAACATTTTTATTTAATTTTAGAAATGGAAATTACATGTAAAAAGATCAAAATGCCTGAACTGGGAAATTAATCCCTTTTCATCGAAGCTTGGCCAGATTTTGTTATAGGAAAAAGGAAGCTCATTTTCCCCATTAAAACACTTTTAAACACTTTTGCAAGGTCACTAACTTCACTCTAAACTCCAAATTCTCTTAAGACCCATAAACCAATACTAAAATTAAACTTTGATCTTTGAAATTTAAGTCATAATAAGCCAAACAAACAAAGTCTCACCATCATCCTTGGAGGTATTCATGTGGACCACAAGGGAGAGGGATATCTACTTCAAAGACCCACAAAATCATTTCATAAGTCTTTAAAAAGTAGGCTTTCTACCTTACACCTTTTCTATGTTTCTATTTATGTGATTTTGGCTTGTTTTTCTTCTTTTTTTGGTGGATCCTTCTCTAAACTGTATGGATCCAGCTCTCTGGAGCATGTATATGTTCAAAACTACCCTTGTTTGTTTTTAAATAAGCATCACTAAGTTTTTAGTGATTTTTGGATGCTAAAAGAAAATTTTGATGGACTAAAATGCTTGTTAGAGCTATTAGAGCAATTTAATTGGTTAAAAACTTTTAAGTGATTTTTAATATTTTATGTAGGTTTGGGATTTTCTTAAAGTGTCATGAGGTATTAAAAGTGATGGATAAATAGAGTTTGGAGTAGATCAAGTGGATCTCCACTTGGTTGTCTTAAAAAATGACTTCTTTATGGTCTTTATGATAAAAGTTGTGAACTTGCTTATGCACCCTCTTAAAAACTTTTAATCTTGCACTTACACTTGGATAAAATCTTAGATCAAGACTCTTTCAACCATAACTCTATTGAACACCAATTCTTGTTCAGAAAATTTTAATTTAACTTACAATTATAAATTAAATGAAAAAAGAAAAAGAAGATGTATTTTTGGGCTCTAAAGCCTCGATCACCATTTTCTTTTAAAAAATAAATAAATAAAAGAGAAAAAAGAAACAAAAAAGAAAGGAGAAGAAGTAATTGTGCCCAAAATGTGGTAAGTGGCTCAATTGAAGGAAAAGGAAAAAAAGAATAAAAGGGAGCATCAAATAAAAATAAAAATAACAAAAACAAATAATAATAATAAAAAGAGAATTTTTAACTCTGTTAGAGTTAGTTAGTAATTAGTTAGAAGGTTACAATTAGAGTTAAAAATTTGGTTAGAAGTTAAGTTAGTAAAACCATGGTTAAGTAATGGAGGTAAGGGTATAAATAGGAAAAATGAAAAAGAATGGTTACTTTTAGCAAAACTAGGAAAACACTAACGAGAAAGCTGAAAGAGGCACTTGAATTCTCTTTGATGTTTTGGGAATTTCTCTGTTCTTTGGACTTCTTTCTACTCCCTTAAAGCTTCTCGGAGCCTCTCTCTACTGCATTGGACTTCTATTTCTCGGCTTTCTTCATCGTCTCTTGGTCTCCGACCTTCGTGCCTCTCGGAAGCATTCTAAATTTTCTCTTCATTGCATTCGCTGCTCCAATTCTTCCTCTCTCCGAGCACCTTCTCCATCCTAGATATGACAAGAATCTGCTTCACACTAAATTGATTCCAACTTCAATTGAAAGTAGTGCTACGTTCCTTGAATTTAAGCTCCATTTAGGTCAGTGCTCTCGTCTAATTCCTCTTATATAAGCATTTGAATCATCACATTTCTTCTTATAGCTTGTTCTGTTTATCCAAAAACTAGAATGAATGTTGTATTGTGGCATAATGTAGGAGGAATGAATAAATAGCATAAAGAAAATCAAAATGTATAGATAAGTATGATTGTTAGTTTAAATTTCAATCTCAAATTTTCTGATAAAATCCACATGCAGTTAATTAAGTCGCGATAATAAGCTTGTGTATGATAGAATTAGTGAAGGATGTTGTGGAACTTTGAATTCTGCATTGTTTCATAACCAGAGGCTACGAATTTGAAAAATCTGTTTGAGTTTCAATTCTGTGCTACTGGTCTTCGGCTAAGTCCAGAGTTGCCAGTCGAATCCTGTTAGAATTGGCATCCATGTTTACTTAGGAGAGGTTCCAATAAGTGAGAAACATAGCTAGGGAATAGGGTTAGCCGGTATCCTTGTGTAAGGCTCGTAACCTCATAGCTTATCATAGCAAAGTAGAGTTCATAAGAGAATCAAGAACCTTGGGCTGTCTATTAGCGAATAAGAGCTAGGAACAATATGAACGAGTTTTAATCAGAAATTGAAAATTTCTTTTGTGCAGTCAACAATCAAGAGAGATCCTAGAAATTACATTAGGGTTATGTCAGCAAGCTTAGACTAACCACAGAGGATCTAAATTTCACAAAAGTCAAGTCGGTGCCATATCATATCAGCCAGGAACCATGTATCTGTTCACATAAGACTCAAGTATATGGCTTCACAGTTTAAGGATAGAAAGGTTCAAAATAGACAAAACTCATCTGCTGACTTCATAAATTGAATAGTCAAAGATAATGTTACCTAGATATTTGATAGCAGATGTATAAAGGTCATTGGGCAGATCCTTCGCCTGATAATGAATACCCTTGATCAGCTAGGATAAGAGTTGACCCTTCACCAAAGTCTGATAAGTTAAGTCATAAGTCTACTGCAACCAGCCAGTCTTGCACTCTTACATGGTGCAAACCCATGGTTAGAGGTTAGGAAGAGAGCCTCAATTTTGGAAAGCAGGGAATCATGTTGTAACAGCTGCTTCCCTTTAGTCTCAAGACTAGTAAGTTATTTGTAGAAATAAGGAGATTATGATATGCTATGAGGGGTTATAGCAAGCAGGATCAAAGTTAGTTGACAAAAACCCTTAGTCACATACTAATTAAGAACCAATCAGCTAAGGAGATAATGAGTAGAGCATAGGTAGGGACAATGTATGGTAAAAACTCACACAAAGAGATTTATTTGAACAATACACAACAACAGCTGAAATAGAAACCTTGAGTGAAATGAGGATTAAAGTGAATTAGAGTGACAGAAATACCCTTGGTTTGGTAGGTCAGTAACCCCAAATTTCAGCCTATTAAATCAGTGATCATAGGGTCACATATTGCCTACTATCACTTAGGCTTCCCACTTAGGCATCAAACATAGAACCTTGGCTGACAATTTTTAGCAAATGCTATGAAACATAGTTAAATCAACACTAGGAAATTTTACACTATGACATACAACTAGAATTATCTTAGGATAAAAGCCTATTTGGTTTAATCATTACTACTGATTTTGGTGTTTAAGTCCTGAGCAGGGATTTCTTCTAGTTATGGTTCAGAACAGCTGCAATCTTACACCAGAATAAGGGTTAGCCTGCACCTAGACCTATGATTCGTGGAAGCTGTATCGGTTGACCATCACTAGGCCTTATAGAGGCATAATTTGCAGTAAACTAACTTGAGAAGCCAAATTAGAGCAGAAGGCACAACAACTAGTTTAAGCATCAGGCTAAACAAACTACGCTGCATTAGTTAAATGAGGGTTAAGGAACCTGGAAGCTAATGCTTGTTCAACACATGAAGTACATAGACCCTGTAGGAACTTGAATCCTAATTGTAGGTTGGCCTTAATAGTGAGCCTAGTGTTAGGTTTCCAATGTCATCCAGAGCTCATAGGAAAAAAATCAAAAATAACTCAACCATTACTATAGAATTTTTAGCTTAGATTAGAGGAGGATTTGAAGTGGTTCTTAGCTTGTGTGTCATTAAAGTAGGTCCTTGAATTTGTGATGGAGGTCATTTATGGGCTAACTACAGCAGCAGGTCCTGCACCTTGGATTGTATCCCAAATCCATCCTCCCAAGTGTTGAATCAATGGAGGTTATAAGAGGGTTAGTTTAGTAGAGCAAATCCAGGCTAGTCTAGGCTAATTGGAATGCCTAGGCTAATTGCTTAAGCTTTAAAGCCCATAGAGCTAGAAAATGCTAGACTGGCCTTCCAACTTCTATAGCAGCAATATATCCTAGGGCCTTACTGATATATTAGTCTCATACTAGATGATAAGGGGAGCTGGAGTGGTTCTTGCTCAAGTGTGCAATTAAGTTAAGTAATAGGAATCATGTTGAGTTCATAAGAGGCTAAATGAGCTTCCGATGTGCACCCTTAGGTCAGTCATAGGACCAACCACTGTTAAATGCTGGTTAGAAACTTTCTCATGACTGTCAGCTCACCCCAGATTCTAGAACAGGTTGATTCTTAGTCTGATAAAAACAAAATCAGCTCAAGTAAGACTTGGATTAGAGAGGCAATGAAGGCTTCATATGGTTTGTTGATGGCATAAGCCTTGAAGCATATAAGAGACTAAACTAATGTTTGAAATAGGCTTTCTATCTTGCTGCAACCAATGGAAACTGTATCTGATTCTGCAGATTGTGCCCCCCACCTTTTTTACACAATAGATCATGAAGGCAAGTTCAATAGAAAGGAGAGGTGGTAAACCCCTCCTCTTTCAATTGGCTGACAAAGAAAGTCCTATAAGACATAGTAAGACCATGAGAGACCAGTTAAGGAGTGAAATCATAAGGGATTAGGTGGGCATTGAATTCACATCTTTAGGAAGTCACAGGAACTAATTTAGGCCAGGTATACCATGTTTCCTTAGCTTGATAGGGGTCACATGAACTTGTAAAAATCCCTAGTCGTTTACTATATAGAGGTAGACCAGTTTAGGCCAATACCAGTATTTAAGAGGGTCTTGTGGATTGCTAGGGGAGACTTTGCCATGGCACCATCAGAACCTACAAACCAGGGTATCTACAGTGGTTGTGGAGTGAGAAGAGGGGTGAAAATGTAGAATCAGGATCACTCCCTGATTCATTAAGAGATACACAAGACTGATCTCTACATCTACAGGTCCTCATTAAATAAAATGGAAAAGTAAGTGAAAAGGGAAATGGTGATTCTGCAAACAATATCCCAAAATATAGACATTTTTAATTTCAGGTCCTTGGCAGGTTAGAGGCTGAGCTGTTGGGACAAGGCTTCATTTAGGATAGCAAGGAGTTATTTTTCTTAGTAGATTAGCTATGACAAGCCTTACAAATCAGCTAATGTTTAGATGATACAGTTGGAAGTACATGATACTAATCCTACGGAAATGAAAACCCTCTGAACTCCAGTTTATCAACTAAAGATCTAGACCTATACATGGCTGCTAATGAGTATCCTCCACTTGTTAATGATGGATCATTTCAGGAGACCAATGATTTTATGGTTTCTAAATGTGAGTAGTCTCATAGAGGTTGTTCCTAGCTTAGAATCACCTATCTTTCGAATGAATATGGAGTAAAGAACTTTGGATTCATCTTTGGCAAGTATGTGAAATCAAAACATGATTTAACAATAAAACTTCTTTAGCAAGTAAGCGAAATCAAAACATCAGTTAACAATAAAACTTCTTTAGAGTAGAATCTGTAGCAATTTGTACCACTTTGCAGGATAGCGCCATTATTACAGATTTTGTCTAGAACAGGGAAGGAGAAGAAAACATGATTAAAAAAAAAATAGCCCAACCATGAAGGATCCATGGATAGAATTTCATGAAATGAGTTTGATCCAATTATTAAGCCAGTAATCCACTGAGACTATATATCAATCTGGATATTTCTTCAAATTCAATATCTTGAAATTTCGTTCAACAATATCTGCCTTTTTTTCGAATTTTTTGAAATTCGTGTTACGGGTTCAAATATGAACAGGTAGCGTTCTCTACTGTTCCGTATTTTAATTCGTGCAGATTCAAGCGCGGCTTATATCGGTTTGGATTGTTCAAGCACATGATTTTAGAAAATTGCTGTTTTAACTAATTTCATTTAAAAATGTCAGTTTTCAAATTTTTTGAAATTAGTGTAACGGGTTCTAATACTAACAGGTAAGTTCTCTACTGTTTCGTATTTTAATTCATACATATTCTAGCGCGGATTATGTCGGTTTGAATTTTGCAAGCATGTGATTTTAGAAAATTCTTATTTTAACTAATTTCGTTTAAAAATTTCTGTTTTCAAATTTTCTGAAATTTGTGTTACGATTTCTAATATGTATAGGTAGTGTTCTCTACTATTTTGTATTTTCATTCGTGCAGATTCCAGCGCGGCTTATGCCTGTTTGAATTTTGTAAGCACGTGATTTTAGAAAATCGTTGTTTTAACTAACTTGTTTTATAAAACATCTGTTTTCAAATGTTTTGAAATTTGTGTAAGGGGTTTTAATACGGACATGTAGCATCCTCTACCGTTTCGTATTTTAATTCGTGTAGATTCCAGCATGGCTTACATCGGTTTGAATTTTGTAAGCACATAATTTTAGAAAATCGTTGTTTTAACTTTGTATAAAAAATGCCTATTTTCGAATTTTTAAAAATTCGTTTAACTGGTTCTAATACGAACAGGTAGCGATCTCTATTTTTCCATATTTTAATTCGTGCAGATTCAAGCGTGGCTGACATCGGTTTGGATTTTTCAAACACAAGATTTTGGAAAATTGTTGTTTTACTAATTTCGTTTAAAAAAACATCTTTTTTCAAATTTTCTGAAATTCGCGTAAAGGGTTCTAATATGAACAGGTAGCATTCTCTACTGTTTTGTATTTTAATTCGTGTAGATTCCAACGCAGCTTACATCAGTTTGAATTTTGCAACCACATGATTTTAGGAAATCGTTATTTTAACTAACTTCGCTCAGAAAACATCTGTTTTCAAATTTTCAGAAATTCGTGTAACAGGTTCTAATACGAACAGATAGCATTCTCTACTGTTGCGTATTTTAATTTGTGCAAATTCTAGCACGATTTACGTCGGTTTGAATTTCGCAAGCATGTGATTTTTGAAAATCGTTGTTTTAACTAACTTCTTTCAAAAAAAATGTCTAGTTTCAAATGTTCTCAAATTCGTGTAACGGGTTCTAATACAAACAGTCTAAAAGGATATAAAAGCTAAGTTCCAAAAGCTACAAACTTAACTCAAATTGAGTCCTAAAGTTAATATGAGTAAGAGTGGACTTAGGGACTAAAAGTTGGTTAAGACACTTAAAACTTTCCATAATCATGAACAAAGCTATGGAGTAAGGAAAAATATTGATGGACCCAGAAGGAAATTATGCAACAAGTGCTAAAATTAATGGTGCAAAGATCAAGTGAGAAGAACTTTGAGAAAATGTCTCTTGCTTAGCCAAAGGTGCAGTTTGGCCATCTCAATAAACTAAGGGAAATTGAGTTAAAAATTTTGGTTAAGGTGTAATAACAAGTCTAACCATGTACAAGAAAATAATTAAAAGTTTAACAAATACTTGATAATGGTTTGGGAACCATTCAACCAAACTTAGCTAATTAAGAGAAAAAATGAGTTAAAAATCTTATTAATGCTTAAGAATGAATTCAACCATGCATAAGGTGGTGATTAAAAATTCAACTTTGGGGTTGTAAAGGCTTGATGGCCATTCATTCAATGTATGCTAAATAAAAAGAAAAATCTTAAAAGTTTCTAAGTTGGTTTAATTGGTTAGCCTAAACCATAAACTAATGTGAATCATCCTCTAAGTGTAAGGAAAGATGAACCATAATGCCCTAGGAACTTAAGGATCTAATTCGGTCAACCCTTGATTAAATTTACAAAATAAGTTAAATGGGATGGTTAAGGATATTTAAGTAGAACATGAGTAAGAAGTTTTGAATTCATGAGTAAGGAGGTAAACAAGTAAATCAATTAATGGCTTAAACTTAATTAGTTGAGTTAATGGTTAAGAAAGTATAAAACTTATAACACTCAAACTTGAAATAAGAAAGGTATGCATAAAACATTTAAATTGATGAACACAAAGTAGATTAATCTACCTAGCTCATTCGACCAACTACATTAAGCTACACCTATTGATAAGCTTAAATTAAAAGTATAAGAAAAACATAGTTCTTGAGAAAAGGTTGAGAGACAACTTAGGAGTATGAGTGGAGTAAGTTTCCATGAGAAACTTCTCATAAATCTTAAAAGATGAATAAGATGAGCTAATTCTATAAAAGAGTTATATGCTACTCAAAAACTTAACACTAAACATAATCAAGTAATTTTTATTAGAAAAAATATTTCAATTAAAATGACTATGATATTTTATTATGTTACGTCTTAGATATATGGATTTATGCTTAAAGAAAATGAAATACTCTCTTGAATGATTTTAGAGAAGTGATATGATTTGTAATGTTTATGTGTGGATAAAATGTGTGAAGATGAAATGTATTAGAAATTATATTTTCATGATATATTGGATGGATTGTTTGAGCATGCATGTTATCTGGAAGATTTAAAAAGGAATCTAATTAATTAAGAAAATACTAAAAAAAGAACTTATGTGAAATTTTAATACTTCTCTTTATGTGGTCTTTCCTCCACCACCGGGATCAGGTGCCTTTGGTATCACTTGTAGAAGAGACCTCCTCCTCTGAGGGAGAGAGAGACCCACTAACGTCCTCACACTGTTATAACTTCCTCACACACATGATATTCACAAGGAAACTCCCCCTTTCCGATGGCACACCCACTTCAAGCCTATCAAGAGATGGGAGATGGAGTTTTCTATGCCCTGGATGAAAGCTTATGGTTGGAATCTCGAGGCCCACATTACCAGGACGTTGACTGGTCCCCGTTAATGACAATGACAAGAGTTTTCTAATCTCATCCAATAATGTAAATGTTTGTAAACAATAATGTAATATGTATGATAGATAGTAAGTATGCGTAATAGTATGTAATATGAAAAATAATTGTACAATATATGTATGTGATGTATGAAAGGGCACTAATGCCCTTACACTAATTTCTGAACATAAAAGTATGTATACACTATCAAGGTTTGTATAAATAATAGGAACTGGTATTGTATACATGATTATGTTTTATATCAAGTAATCAAATCAAGTTAAGGTATGAGTGATGATACTTGATTGTTTATTTTCCACTATGATAATTGCTACGACGAGACTTGCATTATCAACTAAGGTTTTTAAAAGAAAAATTTTATCATATTTTTAATACCCGTAATTTCTAAAATAATTCTGCATCATAAAGTAACAATCTAATTATGAAACTGTGAATACAACGTAAGCATAAAACAAGCTTCATTTTTAAGATGTTACCTAGGTACTTATAGTGTCAATATCATGTTTTGAAGCTAGTCTTAGGGATTTCATCTGATTTGACTCTTATTTGATTATACTTAGATTTCATATCTATCTTATAGAATACATTTACTCCTTTCAATTGATCAATTATATAATCTATTCTTGGCAACATGTACTTGTTCCTAATAGTGACCTTGTTGATTTATCAATATTTCACATATAATTTCATGTTTCCATCATTCAACTAATCTTGAGGGTGACGTCCTATAGGAAGCTATTGAGATAGGGTTAATTCAACTAATTATAAGGATGAAATCTTATAGGAATAAAAAATATCATATGAAAAAACTTTTGGATATTTCAAATAAAATGTAAGATCTCAATTCTAACATTTTTCTCTCCTTCCATGGAAGAAAAGATCATGTATACTTGAGCTCCCTCTTTTATGAAAATGTGAATTTGATTGGAGAGTAAAATCTCGACATTTCAAAATTAGCATTATTATTAGATGAAAATGTAATAGTTTTGTCATGGTAATCTAATAGAATATAATGGTGTGGATAACTATTCCACACCCAATATTATGTTAAAATTGGACAATGGTAGGCATATCAATTTTAAATTAAGGGTCATACCTTCCATATTTATCACACAGGGTTATTGGTAGGAGGAGAAACCTTTAACTCAAATGGAAAGTGATAATGATCATTTTGTTGATTTATCTATAAAAGATTAGTTATAACTATGGTGTAACTCACAAGGTTATTGGTAGGAGTAGAAATACTTAACTCAAATAGAAAGTGATAAACCATGATTCTATTAACTAATCTATAGGAAATTAATTATAATTAGGATGTAATTCATGATTATTCGATCATAATCCTACCTAATTTTCATTATTTATTTCAATAATGGTCACACAAGTCGATAATAAGAAACTAGACATATTTTAGGCTAAAAAGGGCATAAAAAAGAGTAAGGAAGTAAAGGAAGGACCAAAATACTCTTGAAGGAAGCCAACACAATTATGCTTATCACAAGCACACCCTTATAGTGTTTATGGTTTTCTAACACAACTATGTAGGCCTAAGTACGATTGTTCCAACCCTAGATGATGTAGAAGAAGATCCAAGTCATCCCCGATGAGGTTCCAACCCTAGATGATGTAGAAAAAGATCCAAGTTAGCCTTAATGAGATGGTAAATGATTTAGAGAAACCCTAATGATACAAGAGGAAACTTAGATCAACCTGGTTCGCAACAGAGTAAGCCTAACTAATGCCTATAAAAATTAAGATTGGGCCTTAAGAGAAAATCATCGTAATACACCTAACTACACTTTACACCCCTAAAACTTTACCACTTCCTACTTCCATTCCTATTTTCCATCCTTTTTATTGCATCCTCCTGTAGGATCTTAGAGGTAGGAGCCTCTTTCACAGTATGAGTTACATAGACTTATTGTTAGTCATGTTGAAACTACAATTTTAGGGTTTAGGGTTTAGGGTTTGCATTATTGGGTTAGCATTCTTTTATTTAATTGTATTTACTCTACTGTACTTAATTAATTGATGGAAATTGATCATTCTTGTTGATTTTAAGCTGGTTGAGGATAGGTGATCGTACCATTATTAAATTAACATAACTATAAGGTAAATTGAGTCTAAGAATGTTAGAGGATCAATAAAAATCCTAAGCTTCTAATCGGTTATTAAATTAACAAGTCCAAATGTTCTTTATGATCCCTTATTTATATATCTTGCATGATCATTAGGCTGGTACTTAGGAGAAAGATTATTAGGTATTAATATAATTAGAATGGATTATTATTAATTGATATTTAATCATTCATAGGGGAGTTTCGAAGTGAAATTGGGTAAAGTCATAAAGGGGTCTAAAGTTCTATGTCTTTCTATAATTGAACTCATTCTTATCTCTTTTCCTTATATTTTCTATTATGGCTTTTATACTTTTATTTCTATACATTCTAAACAAAGTTCCTGTGTGATTGATACTGAATGTCTTAAATACCTCCTATTCTATACTAATAGGTATACTTACCTGTGGATTAAACTTGATGCATATTTTGCATGCAATAAGTTTTTGTTCTACAAGTATTTCAAACAAAAGCAAGGTATCAGATGTAATCCTATTCTCTTCACACATTCATTAGAGTCACCTAAATTGTACATTATAGATAAAATAATACCACATGTAAAACACTTACCTTATTTAAGGCCATCAACTTGAGCAACTCGAATACCGCTCATGGTCAATACTCTTTGAGTTTGACACCTCCTTATTCAAGGGCTATTATTTCTACGCTTATCATCATAAAATTTTTGACCTTGATGATTGTTATTGTTATTATTGTCATTGTTTTGGGAGTTTCTTCTTCATTAATTGTTCCCATTATTTTTAACATTTCAAATTTCTTGCTTAAGTTTCATGACTAATGAATAAATGATTATAAAACTTTCCTCTGAAATCTCTAAGGAAATTAGGAAATTTTTAGTAAATGATGAAAATGCCTTTGCATTAGAATAATTCTAATAAATGTGTAGAAAACTTAAGATAAAAGTTAAAAGATATCCTAAGGGATTAAAATACTCCAAGGATGATTGAAAAGTTATGAGAAAAGTATAGGAAAAGAGAAAGGGCAAAAAAGTCTTCAAAAGCCTTTAGAAACACCCAAAAACACTCTTAGAATGATATTATAATGACTCAGGAATGAATCAATAAATGTTATAAATGTCAGAGGAACAATTAGGAAACCTCTTGGGTAATGTTGAGAAAAATTACCAAAATACCGCTAAAGGGTCGGGAGGGCAAGAAAATGTTAATTAGAAACTAGAAGTACACATCTTGCATGAAAATTGCATGAGGAAAACATGGTGATGATTCACCATATGAGTCATCACAAAATTAAATGCATAAAAGATAAAAATAATAAATGCAAAGATTCCTTTAACCGTGGTTAAGGTTAATTAGCCTTGTTTAATTAAAATTAACGATTCTTTGGGTAAGTTAAACTTGATTAGTGACAAAATCAGCATGATTAGCAGTAATATAGTCTTAAAAGGATAATTTCTCATAATTTGAATTATTTTAGAAAATAAAAATTACATGCAAAATTAACAAAAGGTCCTTAACTAGGAAATTAACCCCTAAATTATCCTAGCCTTGGCTGATTCACTAAGGCAATGGGGATACCTCATTTGCAGCATTTTATAACCTCTAAACAATTAGAGAATTTCTCTAACATCTTCCAAAGTTGAATCTAATCCAAAAACTTTAAAATTTCACCTTAAGTCTAAGCTTTCGTCTTTGATGTTTAAGCTAAATCAACTTCTAATCACCAAGCCCCACCACCACCACCAAGATATATTTGTGGACCACCAAAGGGGGACCAAGTTCAGCCAAAGGAAGTCCTACAAAAATCCACCATCAAGTCTCTATCAAGTAGGATTTTATCACTTATGTTCAAAAGCTTTAAATCTTAATTTTTATGGTTGGTTTTCTTCTTTTGTGGATCCTTTCTCTAAGATCCATAGATCTTATTTTGTTTGGAATCATGAGAGCTCAAGTGTCAAATCCCTAAATTACCTATATTCTCTTAACATTATTCGTACACCATTCTTTACGTATACGTACTAGTACCAAATAATCATACGCTCAAGAGGTACCTAATTTGCCAATCATCTGAATAAACAACCTCCTGGTAAATACATACATATATGTACATCCTCATTCAAACTACATTAGTTTCACAATCCAAGAATATAAGTAATCTAGGGTACTATGACTAGGATGATAACATAAGTGCATACAACATTATGTTATTATACCTAACTAGAATTACAGGTGTCCACTTCTCTTCTTCGAATTCATACTCTACTTTATAGTCATTGTCCCTATCCATGGAGTGAAAATTCCTTATTTGCTTTTTACGTCGATGACCACCTCAACGTCGAAAGGAGGGTGATCCATGTTGTAGGCTTACTAAGGAGTCACAATCATGCATACAAAATATAATAAAGGGGAGTGAGATGCTTCACTCAAGTAAAAGTAAGAATAGGAGTAGTGCATTTAATTATACTTTAACATAAAGAACAAATACATTTTTTGACTTCCTCAACAAACTATTAGAAAACAATCCTTATATGTAATGCATGAATGAGATTATTCTATTCTCTCTGCCACAAGTGGCTACGATGATAGACTCAAGAATAAGTTGAGATTATTGCGTCGTATACCATAATAATCTTCACTAATCTAAAGTTGGTAATCCTTACGATGTGCAAGTGCATGTGGGCCCAAACCTCTTTGCAGCTTTATGAAAATAATAGGGATACCGGGATCCATTTTCAAATCACAATGTGCTCGCAACAACACTAAAATCATCATCATCCTCATTCCACAACATTCTGAAATTGCTCCACCGGTAATGATAATCTTCAGGGTCTTATCGAGACGATTAATTCCGACCAGAGCAGTCCCAGCTACAAGGAGCAATCCCAAGCCATTGAGAGGCTCAAAACCAGCTCACGTACCCCTATGCTCGAAAGTTCCCACTATCATGAACTTTGGTCTACTTCCATGTGAACCGAGCCTTAGATTTCCCAACTCCCTTTCACAGAAGGGCTCGTAGATTATCCCCCATTACAATTTATGAAAAATACTTTTATGCAAATGATGCATGTAAACTAAATATTCTAATTCCTATCTCTATCACACTTTGAAAGGGCAGGATCTCATAGTCCTCAATCCATTACTGTTCAACTCTATACATGCATACATACATACATACATATATATATATATATATATATATATTATCTACGTTTAGTTATGTACTTTCTACCAGCTTAAACAGGATTCCCAACCTTCAATAACTATCCCTTAAAACTTAGACTAATAATTTTAAAATAAATTTACTAATATAATCTTCTACAAAAGTTATATATTTTATCTCCTTATACTAAGGTTTAAATATAATAGTTATATATATATATATATATAGGTAAATCAAATTAAATACTAACTATATTTTTATATAACGTAGAAACATATTGGAGGAAAAAATAATACCTATCATAGGATATTAGATTTTAAAACCTTTCTCTACGACTCCACGTGTAAATATTATAACCCTTATAATTTATATTAATTTATATAAGGGTATATAATTTTACATTTCCTACAAAATTTATTAACGTAATTAATAAAATTTATATATTTTTGGGCACCTAAAATTTTTTGATCACACTCCCACCTAACATTAATTTAATTACTAACTAATTCAATCACCAATTTATAATCATATAATATTTCAAATTTAAATATAATCATAGATAAATTTACACTGTCACAGAATCGATAAAATTTTATTCTAGAGTAAGGGGCTCTAGAACTACCCCTATAAATAGTTAAATTTATCCAAAATTAAATTAAGATATAATTAAATCCAACCCCTAAATTTATCACACAATTAATAAATTTTATTCTAGAGCAAGGGGTTCTAGAACTACTCCTATACTCTACTTGAGTCTCCTCCCCTTACCTGGAATTTGAAGACTGGTGTAATTCTTTTAATTTTTCCTCGAAGATATCTCAAGCTTCTGCTGCCCTCCGTTTGCTTGCTAATTGGCTCTCAGGTTTTCTTTCAATTTGATTTCACAATTTGCAATTGAAATGCAATTGTCTTCCCCCCGCCCCCCTTCACCACCCCTCTTTATATTGTTATATGGGGGTGAATGTGGCAGCATGCATGCTACCATCGAACGCCACCTAATTTTTTTAAAATGTTACATTTCTTTCCCCCAAAAATAAAATTTCATCCTCAAAATTTCTCTTAGTGGAATAAGTATTGATATAATTCTCTCATGTTTTCTTCAATCTCCCAAGTTGTATCTCCTTCTTCATTCCACATAACCTTTACTAACTTCAACATTCTTTCCCGTAACTGTTTGGTATCTTTTTCAATGATCCACATGAGTATTGCTTTGTAAGTAGGATTATGTTTTAACTTTATAGTACCAGTTTCTATGATGTGTGAAGGATCGAAAATATATTTTCTAAGTTGGGACACATGAAAAACATCATGAAGGTTTGACAAAAAGGGGGGTAAGGCTATTCGGTAGGTTACTGTACCAACTCTCTTTAATAGTTGGTATGGACCGATATATCTAGGACTATGTTTTCGAGATTTCGTTGCTCTACGGACCCCAGTTAATGGTATAACTTTCAAAAATACATGATCACCTTCTTCAAATTCAAGAGGTCTTCATCGCTTATCAAAATATCTCTTCTATTTATCTTGTGATATCTTCATCTTTTCCCGAATCATCTTGATTTGCTCCGTCATTTGTTATATCATCTCAGGTCCTAGTATTAAATTTTCTCCTATCTCATACCAACACAATAGCATCCTGCATCTTCTCCCATACAGGGCTTCATATAGAGTCATTCTTATGCTCGAGTGAAAGCTATTGTTATAAGTGAATTCTACTAGTGGTAAGAATTGATCCCAACTCCTTTTATATTCCATCACACAAGCTCTTAACAAATCTTCTAAAGTTTGGATTGTTCTTTCTGTTTGTCTGTGTGTCTGAGGATGATATGCAGAATTGAGTCGAAGCTGAGATCCTAAGGCTTGATGTAAGCTACCCTAGAATCGTGAGGTAAATCTCGGATCTCTATCAGACATAATGGAGGAGGTACTCCATGCAAACAAACTATCTCCTTAACATACATTTGTGCCAATTTTTCCAAGGAACTTTTTATGTTAATGGGTAAAAAATGAGCAGATTTTGCAAGTCTATCGACAATTACCCATATCGTATCGTATTTTTGAAGTGTTCGAGGTAATCCAGTCACAAAGTCCATGGATATACTATCCCACTTCCATTTAGGAATTTCCAAGGATTGTAATTTTTCGGATGGTTTTTGATGTTCAATCTTCACCTTTTGACACACAAGACAAGTTGATATGTACTCAGCTATTTGTTTCTTCATTCCAAGCCACCAGAAAAGTTTCTTTAGATCTTGATACATCTTAGTTGCACCTGGGTGAGTGCTTAATTTACTTTTGCGAGCTTCTTCAAGAATCATCTTTTGCAGTTCTTCATTTTTAGAACATAGATCCTATCTCTAAATCAAATGATCCCATCGTTCCTAGTTTGAAAATCCTTTCCCTTGTGGGACAAGTTGAATTGGTCTTGAAGATTTTGATCCTTGGATTGTTCCTCTTGAATCACTCTTAAGAAATCATATGTAATAGTCAATCTCCCAAGTATGATGTTGGTTAGCTGAAATGTTGTTGCTAGGTTGAGATCTCGAAATTGTTTGATGAGCTCCATCTCCTTTATCATCATCGTGGCAGCATGAAGTGAATTGCGACTTAAAGCGTCGGCTACCACGGTAGCTTTTCCAGGCTGGTATAGAATTTGAAAATCATAATCTTTCAAAAATTCCAACCATCTTCGCTGCCTCGTGTTTAATTCTTTATGATCAACTAGATATTTCAAACTTTTATGATCACTAAACATCTTGAACCTTGCACCATATAGAAAGTGTCTCCAAATATTTAAGGTAAAGACTATTATAGCCAATTCTAAGTCGTGTGTGGGATAATTTTTCCCATGTGATCGTAATTGCCTTGAAGCATAAGCTACCACTCGTTTTTGTTGCATCAGTACACAACCTAAACCTTGCCTTGATGCATCGCAATATAATTGAAAATCTTCCTTCGAATTGGGAAAAATAAGAACAGGGGAAGAAGTGAGTTGATTCTTCAATTCTTGAAAACTTGCTTCACAATTGGTGGTCCATACAAAGGATTGTCCTTTCCGCGTCAATCGAGTGAGTGGCAAACCTATACACGAGAATCATTCTATAAACCTTCTATAGTATCCAGCTAGACCAAGAAAACTTCTTATCTCATTGACTGATCTCGATCGCTCCCATTCAAGTACAATCTCAACTTTTGTAGGATCTACTGAAATACCTTCCTTAGTGGTCACATGTCTAAGAAATTTCACCTCCTCCAACCAAAACTTGCATTCATCTGTCCTTGCATATAATTTCTTATCCTTCAACACTTGTAGTACAATACTGAGATGCTCTTTATGTTCTTCATGACTCTTAGAATAAATTAGGATATCATCTATAAATATGATCACAAACTTATCCAAGTAATCATGAAATATTCAATTCATGTAATCCATGAACACTGCAGGTGTATTGGTCGCACCAAAAGGCATGACCAAATACTCATAGTGTCCATAACATATTCGAAAAGCAGTCTTAGGGATATCTTCAGGTCTAACTCTTATTTGATGATATCTTGACTTCAGATCTATTTTAGAAAACATTACTGCTCCCCTTAATTGATCCATTAAGTCGTCTATCCTAGGTAATGGATACTTATTCATGATAGTTACCTTGTTAAGTTTTTGATAGTTTATACATAATATTATACTACCATCTTTCTTCTTCACCAACAACACAGGAGTGCCCCACGAAGATACGCTTGGACAAATCCATTGCTTTTCTATTAGCTCCTCTAGTTGTTTCTTCAATTCTGCAAGTTTTAACGGAGACATTCTATAAGGAGCTTTTGAGATAGGCCTAGTTCCTGGGATAAGGTCTATAGAGAATTCCACTTCTCTTTCCGGAGGTAAACCAAATAGATCATCAGGAAATATTTCAGGATATTCATAAACAATAGGTAGATTTTCAATATTAACACTCTTCTTTCCTTCCAAGGAAGAAAGAATCATGTATACTTGAGCTCCTTCTTTTAAAGAAGCGTTAATTTGGTTAGCATAAAAAAAATCTCAACTCATCTAGATCAGGGTTATTGATAGGTCGAAACATAGTAGTTTTATCATGGCAATCCAAAACAACATGGTTTGTGTATAACCAATCCATACCGAGAATCACATCAAGACCTATTAAAGCTAGGCATATTAAATTTACCCTAAAGTTCCTACCTTCAATATTTATTAGACAATTTAAACAAGCTTGGAAGGTTCTCACAGGATCATTGGTGGGGGTTGAAACAAGAAAATCAAATGGTAATGTGTCCATATTTAGTCCTATCCTCTTCACACATTCATTAGAAATAAATGAGTGGGTTGCATCCAAATCATACAATACAGACAAAGGGTTTCGCATATAAAGTCCTTACCTTGTATAAGATCATCAACTTGAGCAGCTTTAGTACCACTCATGGTAAACACTCGTCCCTGAGTTTGTAGCCTTATTTGAGAATTGTTGTTGTTGTTGTAGTTGTTGTGACGACCGAAAAGTTGGCCTTAACGATTATTATTATTGCGGCGAGTGTTTTTGTTGTCGTTACCATTACAGTTGCCATTGTTTTGGGAGTTTCCACTTCCTTGATTGTTATTGTTGTTGTTGCAGTAGCCTCCATTGTTTCCTTCTTACCTTTGTTCATTACAATCTCTACTGATGTGTCCTTCCCTCCCACATTTGTTGCAAACGATTGTTTAGCGAGGAAAATCACTAATTCGATAAGGTCCTCTATGATGGAAACACCTCATGGTCGATGGACTTTGGAAACAAGAATTATTAGAATTGAAATGTCACTGTTGTCCTCTGGTTGAAAATGATCCTTGTTTGAAGAGTTGTTGAAATATGGTTTCCCTTTATTTGAATCCCTCCTTTGAATTCGTTGTGGTCCATAGTTCCTAGCTTGAGTGAGTTGAGCTTGGTGATTCTCTTTAAATATATGACATTTGTTCACCAGGGTAGGGAAGTCACGGATCTCTTGGTGCCCAATTGCCTTTTTGATTTCTAGCCTTAAGTCATTCTCATACTTCACACATTTTGACTCTTCATTAGGTGCAAGTTGATAAGGTGGGTAGAAAAGTACTAATTCTTTAAACCTTGAGGTATATTCTCCAACAAACATATCTTTCTGCTTTAATTCCAGAAATTCCATCCTTCCAGTTCCTCACGTTGGTAGGAAAATATTTTTCTAGAAATTTTGTTCTAAATGTCTCCTAAGTTATTTCTCTTTTTTCAGTTTCCAATCGTAGCTTAGTGTATCTCCACCAGTTCTCAACCTCCTCCACAAGCAAGTATATTATGTAATCAACTTTCTATGCATCAGTGCACCTCAGTGCTCCAAAGGTTCATTCTAATTCCCGAATCCACATATAAGCTTCATTGGGATGATAACCTCCTATGAATTGAGAGGGGTTTCTCTTCAAGAATCGATAAAATCTCCATCATCTCGATTTCGATTTTCATTTCTCTCCAAGATGTCAGCCAGCCTTTGAAGAGCGGCAACCATTTCAGAGTTAGTTTGATCTGCCATTGTCTATCTCCTACAATACATAACACACTACTTAGGAAATAAATCAACCAAAAGAGGTCTAAATTTATTCTTAAAAGAATGAGGTCAAAATCCACTTCACATCAACCTATCAAACAATCCTACTATCTAAACTCCATTGTCCTTGATCTTAGGGAAAATGCTCTGATACCATAAATGTCACAACCCCAAATTACCTATATTCTCTTAACATTATTCGTACACCATTCTTTACATATACGTACTAGTATCGAATAGTCGTACGCTCATAAGGTACCTGATTTGCCAATCATCTAAAGAAACAACCTCCTGGTAAATACATACATATATGTACATCCTCATTCAAACTACATTAGTTCCACAATCCCAAAATATAAGTAATCTAGGATACTATGACTAGGATGATAACATAAGTGCATACAACATTATGTTATTATATCTAACTAGAACTACAGGGATTCGTTTCTCTTCTTCGAATTGATACTCTTACTTTATAGTCATTGTCCCTGTCCACAAAGTGAAAATTCCTTATCTACTTTCTATGTCGTTGATCACCTGAACGTTGAAAGGAGGATGATCCATGTTGCAGGCTTACTAAGGAGTCACAATCATGCATACAAAATATAACAGAGGGGAGTGAGATGTTTCATTCAAGTAAAAGTAAGAATAAGAGTAGTGCATTAAATTATACTTTAACATAAAGAACAAAAATGTTCTTTGACCTCCTCATCAAACTATTAGAAAATAATCCTCCTATGCAATGTATGAATGAGATTATTCTATTCTCTCTACCATAAGTGGCTACGATGACAGACTTAAGAATAAGTTGAGATTATTGCATCGTATACTGTCGCAACCGTAATTCTGACGACACGACGAACTCGCTAAAATTTCAAAAATAGAATTTATTTGATTGTATGGAGTCGACACCAAATTTTTATTTAAGGGAAAAATATTTGGAAAAACCCTGACTCGGAGAAGAGATTTAGAGTCGGGAGTCGGTTACGAGTGGGGAAGGTGTTAGGCACCCCACTCGCCCGTTCCGAAGAACGGTACCCTTAAACTGAGTGTGTGATTTTTGAAAATGCTTGATCCCTTTAATTAATGTGAAATAAATAATTTGATGGAGGTTAGCCTGACAGGACTTGATCCTGCTCTTACGTATTCCCCGGTGCAATGGGAAACTCAAGGCTTACGTAGTTCTGGTTCATGAAGGCTTGACCTTCAGAGGTATTCAAAAGAAAGATGACATTTTGAAGAGATTTTCGTTTTTTGAAAGGATCTTTAGTCCACTCATGCACAAGACCCGAGGCGGCTACGGCAGCACGGGGGCCTATACAGACTACTAAACGTTGGACAGCAGGTGAATCGCCAGTCCCCCATTTAGAGCCCGTCGCGTGAGACCAAAGATCCCAAAATGTTTGAAAAAAGAGTTTTTGTTTTTGAAAGGACCTTTAGTCCACTCATGCACAAGACCCGAGGCGGCTACGGCAACACGGGGGCCTATATAGACTACTAAATGTTGGACAGCAGGTGAACCGTCAGTCTCCCATTTAGAGCCCGTCACGTGAGACCAAGAGTTCTAAAACATTTAAAAAAAGGAGTTTTTATTTTAAAGAAGAAAAGGAAAATTCACCCTAACTATCAGAAGCAAAGAGTGCTTGTGGGAAGGAAGCAAATTTTATTTGAGATTTGGGGATTTGTTAGCAATTATGAAATTTTGGGGCTTATTAGCAATTATGGAATTTTTGGAACTTTATTAGCACTTGTGGAATTTTTGGGGATTTGTTAGCAATTATGGAATTTTTTGGGAATTTATTAGCACTTATGGAATTTTTGGGGATTTATTAGTAATTATGGAGAATTTGAGGATTTATTAGCACTTATAGAATTTTTGGGGATTTGTTAGCAATTATGGAAAATTAGAGGTTAAAATTGTGATTATAGGAAAGAGAGGGGGCAATTCTGGCATTTGGAAGGTAAGGGGGCAGATTCGTCATTTTGAAAAAGAAAAGGGTAGATTAGTCATTTGGAAGGATAAGGGACAATTCTGGAACTTTGGAAAAAGTAAGGGGCATTTTGGTCATTTGGAAGGGTAAGGGACAGAATGATCATTTTTGGAAAAGTAAGGGGGCAAAATGCTCTTTTGAGAGGTAAGGGACAAAATGGTCATTTCTGGAAAAGTGAGGGGGCAAAATATAAATATTAAAAGGTTAGGGACCTAATGGCAAATTCAAGTAGTTGAAGGATCTAATTGCAAATTAAGGATGTTGGGGGACCCAGTTGTAAATCTGGGGAATGAGGAGGGCTTAATTGTAATTTGCCCACACTGTGAAAAAAAGCCAAAAATGCACGTGGCGGGGCCCACTAGTGTTTGGACAGCATGGGAATTGGCTATGGCTCCTGGTATTTAAGGGGCAACGGGAGAACAATAATACCAGTAGAATTAACCTTCTCTAAGGCGAATCTTTCAGCATTGAACGAACACTGGCAGCATTCATATTCGAAGATAGTGTACGTATAACCAGAAAACTGCTCATGTCACATGAACTAAACTGTCTTCCTCATGGTAGGACCTTTTTACACGAAGGCTCCCATTGTATCCATACTTACATGTTTCCTCTGCTAATCCCAGGACAAAGCGTGCCTTAAATAGCACCAATAAATACGCCTAAGCATCCTGTGAAGGTTTTATACGTGGGGTGTGTAATGCATGGAGTCTTTGCGGATTGAGAGTAAGTGCTTAACAACAAACCTGGACTACGTCGGGGTCTTCTCTTATGCATGCATGCATTAACCTGATCTAACCCTGCGTCTACGCAATCGGGACGAGACTCTGGCCGTGGAACGATCATCACTTGGAACCTTACACAGAACTGCTAGCCAAGCAAGTGAATATAGCAAGATTCCTAGATGCAGGAGTTAAGACCATTCGACGTCGACATGGCCCCAAATTCGAAGAGCGTACATGCATGGGCCTCTCGTAATAATGCTATGAACCAAGTTCCATCTTTAATGAAGTAAACCACTCACCAAACATGGTCCTGTATTCTTCACAAAATATGCCACCAATTGCGACAAGCGTAACTCACTGCACATCCGTCAAGGTAAGTATCATGGTTAATATAAGACCATTTTGGGAACTGATCCCAAGGCCTGGATAAGGTCAGCCAGGTCTTCAAGAATACATTCTGGCTGAGGTCTCTCCTGCATCTGCCTTCCCTCCTCTATTCGGATTGTTGTGGGGCCTGTACTTTCAAGTAGCTGAACCGAGAGTGACGTGGATCGGTCGCGAGGCTGTGGATTCTCTCCGTTGATGGCCTTGCATGAAGGAACGGTCCCAGAGCACTTCTTATGAACCCGCCTTGCGTCGCATCCCTTCTCCACCTCACGATATCAGCAGCACTAGGTTTCGTATACACATGTAGCTAAACTAAGAGTTCGCGCATATGCCCTTGGTGTGTTTTGGAACTTAGTCATGTGTGGATTTGACCTTTACATTCTCCTCCCCGTGTCAACAATTTTGCATATGGATCACTGCCATCGTGCATCCATTTCTGTTTGGGGGCAATTATTCACACAAACTACTGGTAACGATGTATGCATGTTGCACCTAATGATGTAGTAATCGGCTCTCTCTATCTTCTTTAGGGATGTACATATACACTCCTTGGAACAGAGCATACACCCCGAAACATGGAGACTTAAATACACTGTATCAGCTATTGTTCTTTATCGCCAACAACGCTCGTGGCTTTCGTAAGGTTTTCTTTACAATTCCCTTACCAAGCAGAGAACATAGCCACCCCTGGAGTTATGACTTCAGATTCCAAGCGTGTGTCTATCGGCATGGAACCTCCTAACTTTAGCATGATGTTCTCGATCGCGTAATACCTTTGCTCACATGAATTCGGTCACTCATACAACAACTGTTTGTGATCTTCCAGACGTCAAGATTCTCACTACATTAGGCTATCAGGCTATTTTCAAAACTGTTTCACAGATCCTAGATCTCAATAATCACCAGGACCTTTTACAAACATGTAAAGCTCATTTTAATTTCAAGAATCATCCTGATTCACGTAGTAGCACTGGATCTTTGGACTCTAATCACATGTGGAGAACTATGCACATAAAAACATATGCAGGAGCCTTACCCTAGTTCCTGAATTCCTCTTACCTTTAAACGTGAATCAAAAAGACTCAAGATCATACCTGGAAGATGCGCTCTTGAACTTCCTTGCAAGCCTTTCCCAAGCTGAAGGACTAGTCGATCTCTTTCTCCATTCGACGCCGGAAAGGAAGCCTTCTCCCTGGGCCTTTTGCTGGCGTCCCCGCTTCTGGTGCTACCCCTATTTATTGAATTTCTTTTCCTTCCTCCCCTTTCTTTTGCTCTTTGTTTCTTGCTATATATATATATTTTAACTTTTTTTTTCCCCGTTTTCCTATCTTCTTTTTCCCGCTTTTTTTAATCATTAATTTTCATATTTTTTCATCCCTTTTATTTTGTTTTTTTTTACTTATTATTACTTTATTTGTTTTTCAGAGTTTTTCCTTTCTTTTTTTTCAGATTTATTTTTATTATTATTTTCCGTTTTATTTAGTTTTAGTTATTTCTAAATTTTCCATATTTTTTATTTTGCTTTGCCCCTCTTTTTTTCATTATTAATATTAGTATTTCTTAATTATTATTTTTTTCAAATTTTATTTATTTTATGCTCTTTATTTATTTATTTTATTTTCAACCCTTTTTTTCTTCTTTTTTTTAATTCATTTTTTATTTGTTGCTTTTCCTTTTAATTATTATCTTTTTTATTTATTTTTAATTTGTTGCTTTTCTTTTCAACTTTCTTTTTCTATTTTCTTTTCTTCTTCTTTTTTTGCTTTCTGCTTTTTGCTCTTATTTAAATAAATAAAAATGAAAAATGGGGCCTCGGACATGATTGAGTGTTTACAGACGTGATTGAGTGTTTACATATACCATAATAATCTTCACTAATCTAAAGTTGGTCATCCTTATAATATGCAAATGCATGTGGGTCCAAACCTCTTCGCAGCTTTACCAAAATAATAGGGGTACCGGGATTCAATTTCAAATCACAGTGTGCTCGCGGCAACACTAAAATCATCATCATCCTCATTCCACAACATTCCAAAATTGTTCGACCAGTAATGATAATCTTCAAGGTCTTGTCGAGGCGGTTATGTCCGACTAGAGCAGTCCTGGCTACAAGGAGCAACCCTAGGCTATTGGAAGGCTCAAACCCAGCTCACGTACTCCCTAGGCTCGAAAGTTTCCACTATCATGAACTTTGGTCTACTTTTATGTGAATTGACCCTTAGAATTTCCAGCTCCCTTTCACAAAAGGGCTCGTAGATTATCCCCGATTTCAATTTACAAAAAACACTTTTATGCAAATGATGCATGTCAACTAAATATTCTAATTCCTATCTCTATCACACTTTGAAGGCATTGCCTTATTCTCAAGGGGCAGGACCTCGTAGTCCTCAATCCATTATTGTTCAACTCTATACATATATATCTATTATCTACGTTTAATTATGTACTTTCTACCAGCTTAAACGAGATTCCCAACCTACAATAACTATCCTTTAAAACTTAGACCAATAATTTTTATATAAATTAATTGCTAATACAATCTTCTCTAATAGTTATATATTTTATCTTCTTATACTAAGGTTTAAATATAATGGTTTATATATATATATATATATATATATATATATATATATATTGTCGTAACTGTAATTACAACGAGACGACGAACTCGCTAAACATTTGAAAAGAATTAATCGATTGTGTGGAGTCGCCACCAAATTTTTATTTAAGGGAAAAGATTTGGAAAAAAACCCTAACTTGAGATTAGGGATTAGGGAAGGTGTTAGGCACCCTACTCGCCCGTTCCGAAGAACGGTACCCTTAAACTGAATGTGTGATTTATTTGAAAACTGTCTGATCCCTTTAATTAAAATAGAAAATAAATAGGTTGGTGGAAGATAGCCTGGCAGGACTTGATCCTGCTCCTGCCTATTCTCTGGTGCAATGGGAAACTCAAGGCTTACGTAGTTCTGGTTTTTTAAGAGACTTGATCTCTTAGAAAATCAGAAGATGATTTTAGGTAAAAATTCATTTTTGGGACGAAGTTAAGTGTAAGCAATGATTTTCTAGACTTGCGTGCTTGCAAAATTAAAATCGTCGTAAGCCGCATTTGGATCTGCATGAATTAAAACACGGAACAACAGAAAAGGCTGCTTGTTCGTATTGGAATCCGTTGCACAAATTCTAGAAAATATAAACAGACACTTTTGAAACAGACATTTTTAATGGGGTTAATAAAACAATAATTTTCTAAAATTATGTGCTTGTGAAGTCCAAATCATCGTAAGCCGCGTTTGGAAACCGCATGAATTAAAATACGAAATAGCAGAGAAGGTTGCCGGTTCGTATTGGAACCCGTTGCCTGAATTTTAGAAAATAACAATAGACATTTTTGAAACAGTCGTTTTTAAAGAAGTTAATAAAACAATAATTTTCTAAAATTACATGCTTACGAAGTTTAAACTGTCGTAAGTCGCGTATGGAAACCGCACAAATTAAAATACGGAACAGAAAAGAAAGCTGCATGTTCGTATTAGAACCCGTTGCCGAATTTTAGAAAATTAAAATAGATATTTTGAAACAAACCTTTTTTAATGGAGTTAATAAAACAATAATTTTTTAAAATTACGTGTTTGCAAAGTCCAAACCGTCGTAAGCCACGTATGGAAACCGCACGAATTAAAATACAAAATAGCAGAGAAGGATACCTGTTCGTATTAGAATCCGTTGCACGAATTTTAGAAAATTAAAACAGATATTTTTAAAACAGACCTTTTTTAGTGGAGTTAATAAAACAATAATTTTCTAAAATTACATGTTTGCGAAGTCCAAACTGTCATAAGCCGCGTATGGAAACCGCACCAATTAAAATACGAAACAGCAGAAAAGGTTGCCTGTTCGTATTAGAATCCGTTACACGAATTTTAGAAAATTAAAACAAATATTTTTGAAATAGACCTTTTTTAGCGGAGTTAGTAAACAATAATTTTGAATAACGAAATGAACTTGACCGAAATTTGGAAAATGGATTTGGTTACAAGTTAACAAAGAAGTGGGCTTGACTCGAATCAGGAGAAATGAATTTGATAAAAAAGAGTTTGATTACAAATTAGGAAGAATGATAATGAAAAAAAAGAATTTGATCACAAATTAAGAAGAATGAATTTGATAAAAAAAAGAATTTGATTACAAAATAGGAGGAATGAATTTGATAAAAAGAATTTGATTACAAATTAGGAAGAGTGATAATAAAAAAAAGAATTGGATTATATATTAAGAAGAATGATAATAAAAAAGAATTGGATTACAAATTAAGAAGAATGAATTTGATAAAAAGGAATTTGATTACAAATTAGGAAGAATGATAAAAAAAATAAATTAAAAAGATTGACTTGGCCTTATTAAAATGAATTTAATTTTAAAGTTAAAGAAAAGAATTTGGTCAGCCTTAGAATTAAGGAAAAGAAATCATTTATTGAATTTAAATTGATTATGTACCACGTTAACCCATTTTTCTTTTTTCCATTTATTATATGGTGCTGCTGAATTGACCAGATTGGAGGTTCACATGGCCAAGTGTGGTTTGACTATGAAACCCATCAATGTGACCTGGTTTAAAGAAGCAGCTCTTGGGCTATATAAGGTGCCGTCTTTTGGAGAGCAGGCCTGATGTGGGCATAATTGAGGCTAAGGCATGGTTACTATGCAGCCCAAAAACCGGCCCACTATTGCCCAAACAAAATAGATTGGCATGTAAGGAAATGATAAAAAGAGTAAGGTAGCGCACGCGAGAATCGAACTAAGGACTCCTCTCATAAATTTAGCTAAGGCAATCACCTGGACCAAATTCTGGCTTATGATTTACAGCCTTGAAAATATTAGACCTAGTGAGCTGTGGAGATTAGAGCGTGATTGCTGGATCACTATAATCAAAGAAGAAGTTCCGAGCTACCCATGGAAAGCAATCGACGCACGCGTCACCCCCCCTAAGAGGACTGAATTTTAATACTGTTGTAGGATTCCTTAGCCTTTTAGAGGAGCAATAAGTTTAAATGAATCATGGAATCTTCTCCCTTCAGGCCTTCACCTTGCCACCAGGAGCACTCCTTTTGTGCATAGAATCTCTGGAAATACTCATGTTGGCAGAATCATGGTGAAAGAGCAACAAACATAGGTCGGCATCTGGTCCGATGTGATCAGGAATTCTTTGGCTTACAAACCTGAACACTATAAGATCCCTGAAGATTTCTCAAAAGAATAGATGTGAATCCACCGTTGAACTAATAGATGTACAATTTCTAAAACTATCCTTAATATAATCAGAACCTACTTCTACTGATATATGTGTAATACACTTTTAGCCTCAACAATGCCTACATTTACTTATCCCTGTTATTAGCCTCACTCAAACACTTACTTCCTGAGCCATTGATTTCTTAATCTACCTAAATAGCAGAGCAACTATATATATATATATATATATATATATATATATATATATATATATATATATATATATATATATTCTCTAGCGCCAAATAGTCAAGGTATCTCCCGATTCACATGGTTCGAAAGGAAGAATCAAAAGTGAGAGCCTGGTGATCTTTGAGATTGTTTAAACTGGTTTTAATGAAATGAATCCCACACTTTAAACAGAGATCTGACAGTATAAATTAACTTTGCTAGATAACCACAGGATCCGAGTTATGCTTCACCAACATTCTTTATTTCAAAGGTATATCTTGATAGCAATTACCACTTTGGACTAAAGAACAAGGTGTTCATAGACTTACCTGGAGGTTCGGTGTAGAACAACTAACAATACTTCAAGGATGATGAATTTCTGCTCAACCTTTGCAATTCATCCGTATATCTGTTGTGTACCTGTACTGCACCAATTCTCTTCTTGCCGCTCTCTTCTTGCGATTCAAAACAGAGTCCCGATCCAAAATCAGAGACATCAATCCCTGCGAACTTCAAGATCCTAGGGGAACTCTAGCTTTGTTCTTAGGTCGGAAGATCTAGATTGTCTTGGCTAGTCCTTGGAGGAGTGGTGACCTTTTTTGGAATTCTTATTTTATTTGGTGTGAGATTCATTTTTCTCTTTTCTTATTTTTTCATCTTTTTCTCTTTCCTCTTCTTTTCTTTTTTCTTCTTTTTTTTGTTTTCTGTTCTTTTTAATTATTACTTAAATTAGTATTGGTTTCTTGATTAATTTTAACAATTGGGGCCTCAGACATAATTGAGTGTTCACAAATCCATAGAGGAAAGCTTGAAAAACCTAGATGAAAGCTACATGCAATTTCAAGATAATGGAGAAGCTTGAGAGGTGAAGTTTTCAGAGAACCGAAAAAGCTTCTCTTCATAAGGAGGGGGAGAGAACTCCAGACCAAGCTCTGGAAAAGTCCAAAATGGTAAAAAAAAAAAAACCCAAATCAAACTTCCTCCTCCAATTAATATGGCAAGGACTCTTTGCTTTGTTAATATCAGATCCCTTGCCAATTTTGAATTTTGGCGGGGCTGGTAATTTTCGTTTTTTTCTTTCTCTTTTTTTTTATTTCTATTTATTTTTTACTTTTGTATTTTTTTATTATTTATTATTTTTTACTTTTCCTATTTATTTTATTTTTTGTTTTTTCATTTATTCATATTTACTTTTTTTTTCATTTTTATTTTTTTCATTTTTTTATTATTATTTTTCTAACTAAAACCTAACTAATTTAACTAATTCTTTTAACTAGCTTTCAACTAACTAAAACTTATTTCTTTATATTTTTTTTTTGTTATTATTTTTATTTTTATTATTTATTTTTTCTTTTCTTTTCTCTTTTCTAGTTTTATTATTTTTTTTAATATTTTTTTTATTCGTTTATATACTTTTCATTACTTTTATTTTATTTTCCCACACTTCTATTTTCTTTCTTCTTTTTTTATTTCTTTTTCTTTTTTTATTTTTTTCCTATTTATTATTATTTGTTTTTTGTTTTTTGTTTTTTGTTTTACTTCTTTTCTTTTCATTTTCTCATTTCATTTTTTTATTATTATATTTTTCTTAACCCTTAACTAATATTAACTAATCTAGCTAACTCCCTAACTACTTCCTAACAATTTTTTTTTCTTTTTTATTTTTCATCATTCTTTGTTATTTTTCGATTTTATGCAAATAATTTATTTTATTTTGAATTTTACCATCAGACATAATGCAGTGTTCACACGCATACACACACACACATATATATATATATATATATATATATATATATATATATATATATAACTAAAGCTATTTAAATACTAATTTTATTTTTATATAACATAGAAACATATTGGAGGGAGGAAAAAATAATACCTATCATAGGATATGAGATTTTAAACATTTTTATAAAATAATAGATGGTTCTATTTTTCATCAAACTTATTAATTGGATACTCCCTTATATTTATTATATGAAAATATATCTGTATGACTTAAATTTATTAAATAGGATCCTATTTTAAAACCTTTTTCTACGGCTCCACGTGTAAATATTATAACCCTTATAATTTATATTAACTTATATAAGGGTATATAATTTTATATTTCCTACGAAATTTATTAACGTAATTCATAAATAAATATGTATATATTTTTGGGCACCTAAAATTATTATATCACACTCCTACCTAAAATTAATTTAATTACTAACTAATTCAATCATCAATTTATAATCATATAATATTTTAAATTTAAATATAATTGCAGATAAATTTACACTATCATAGAATCGATAAAATTTTATTCTAGAGTAAGGGGCTCTAGAACTACCCCTATAAATAGTTAAATTTCATCCAAAATTAAATTAAGATATAATTAAATCTAACCCCTAAATTTATCACCCAATTAATAAATTTTATTCTAGAGCAATGGGGCTTTAGAACTACTCCTATACTCTACTTGAGTCTCCTCCCCTTACCTAAAATTTGAAAACCTGTGTAATTCTTATAATTTTTTCCAGACGAAATCTCAAGCTTTTGCTACCCTCTCTTTGCTTGTTTCTTGGCTCTTAAGTTTTCTTTCAAGTTGACTTCGCAATTTGCAACTGATATTGCTATACGGGGGTGAATGTGGCAGGCAAGTGGCAACGTGCATGTTGCCACCAAATGCCGCCTAAATTTATTTATTTATTTTTAAATGTTAGATCAATGCTTCCTTTAAATGGTTGAAAATGAGCATCACCCTTTTTTAGTGCTTTTTGAAAGTTAAAATAAAGTTTGGATAGATTAAAGTGCTTCTATCCACCTTAGAAGCAATTTAATTGGTTAAAATTTCTTAAAAATCAATTTTGCTAATTTAGGAAGATTTGAGAGGCCATGAGGAAAATTTTTGAATTTTTAATGATATGAGACGGATGGATCTTGGAGTAGATCTAGTGGATCCACACTTATTTATCTTGACAAATACTATCTTGAAGATTTTTACTTGAAAGTTGTTGATTTCCTTAATATTACAAACTTGTGTGGTAAAATGTCCAGATGTGAACTCTTAGACTAAAATACTTAAGAGTCTAATAAAATTAAACCATGAGTTCCATAAGTTGGTTTGGACATAGATCTAAAATATACTAAGAGAAATTTGAAATTTTGGAACTAAAAATGGAACAAGCTTCACAAACCACCTATGAGTTTCCTTAACCATGACCCATGCTGTGGAGTATGGACCAACCTTGAATCGGTTAAAGCGTTAAAGGTGCTACAAGTATACAAAATCATGGAACCAAGGCCATATGAGAAGAAATTTTGAAGGTGACCATAGACACCAAGAATGAGCATTCGGCCACTTATGCTAAGTCAAGGGTAAAAACTCTAAAAATTTCTAAGGATGGTACCAACTATAAGATTAAGTCCTAAATGGTGTAAAACAACTTTTAAGAGAATAAAATTTGAACTAAAATGTCCTAAAATCAAGGGGTGTGGATTCGGCCACCTTAGACTAATTAAAGGAAAATGAGTTTAAATTTTTTATTATGGTGTATTAAGAACCATCATTAGGTAAATGAGAAGAATTAAGTGTATGAGAAAGATTTAGAAGTGGCTAGGTTGATACTTTGGCCATAATAGATAAAATTCATGAAATCAAGTGAAAACCATAATTAAAACTCAAGTTAGATTCAAGGATGCACAAATTGATAATTAAGAATGAACCATGGAGTAGTGAGGTATAAATTTACCATTCGTCCATGACCTTTAGGAGTAGAAGAGAAGCCTTTAAATTAGCTAAACTTGGTAAATATTTATGGCCTAAACTCTAACTAGAAGGGGTCATCAATTTAGGTTAAGTAAAGATGAAATATGATGCCTTAAAATTTAGGAGTGGCATTCGCCACCTTATGCTTAATTAAGAAGGAAGGAGCTTAAATTCTTAATTAGGGTTAATTAAGTACCCTTAGCATGTGAATAGAATGGATTAAAAGTGTAAAAAAGTTTTAGGAATGGTTGGATGACCATTCGCCATGATGGCTAATTTGGTGAAAGGAAGTTGAAATTTTCTCCATGACTTAAGTCTAAACCTAAGCATGCATAAATTGGTTATTAGGAATGAACCATGGGATTGAAAAGTTACAATAGACCATTCAACCATGACCTCCAAGTGTGAGGAAAAAGTCATAAAAATTTATAAGTTAGATAATGATTGATGACCTAATCTTCAATTAGTAGAAATCATCTTCTAAGATAAAGAAAAGAGAACTAGAATGCCTTAGAAACCTTGTTCATGCATTCGGATATTTCTCAAGGATTAAGAGAAGTTTGAGTTTAAGTCTCAATTAAGGTGACAAAAGGATCCTAAGAAATTTAATGGAGAAGTTGTGAACTAGGTAAGGAAACTAGTTTAAAAGCTCGCTAAAAATTAAGAATAGATTTTGGTAAGCTTAAAGAGATGCTTGAAAAGTAATGATGGAGTAAAAATAAGAAGTTTGCATTCAGCCACCTAGAGTTAATTAAGGAAGAATGAGTTTGAAATCTTGGTTAAGATACATCAAGGACCTTTGTTATGTAAAAGAAAATGATTAAGAGTTTTAGTGAAGCTTGAAAATGGGATGTATATCATTCGGCCATTCGGCCATGTATGACTAAATTAATACAAGTAACTTAAAATTTTGCCAACACATAACCCTTAAACATAGTTTGATTGGGCTACGCATGCAACATGTAAATTATAATGCACAAAATGTAAAACCTCAAGTGGTTCCATTCAGCCACCTACGGGAAAACTTCTAAGTTCTATAAAGATCATGTGAAACAACTTGACCTTTGAGAAAAGGAAAAACTAAGAGATAACTTAGCAGGTTGAGTGGAATAAGCTTCCATGAGTGACTCATTATAAAATGTTATGAATTAAACAAGTTGGACATGTATGGTTATTTGTGATTATGTTTCCCAAGATTGAATGATAAGCATAACTAAATCTTACCTTATAAGGTAATTATATGCTTGAGAATGTTAAGCCAACTTGTGTATTTCTTTATGAATGCATAAAGTATAATGTGAGATGAATGATGATTACTCATGAACATTTAAAGTATGATGTCATGTATGATGATCATATATAATTGATGCTGTGAATATGTGCATGATATATTGGTTGAGTATTGATTGAACATGCATGATTATTTGGAAGTTTTTGAAAAGGAATCTAGATCATTAAGAGATCACTAAAGAAAAATTCTATGTGAAAATTGAAGACACTACTCTTACCATGTCAAGCCACAGGGCTTGTGCACATATGGAGGTCACAGGATCTTCCCTATGGAAGCCATGGGGCTTCAAGAAATTATGATGGTAATGACCATCTGAAACGATCTCATACCCTATAACAGAAGGTAGAATATGTTGAAAGTGAAAGATATTTTTTTACTAAAATTGTTAAAAATATGCCTTAAATTAAATTTTCACGAAAAGGGTGATTAAGGAATAATAATGAATTATGAGTAAGGCATGAATGAATATGCCTTAAATTAAGACATGAAGGAAATGATAGTCAAATGATATCTGTGTGTGATGTAATGTGATCTCAAGAGAATGAAAGATGTGTGAAACTCATAATAAGTTCCTTGTATGCTTGTGATAGAAGTTATTTTTTGTAATTGTAAAAGAAATCCAATTTAGATATAGATTTTCTAAAAATTTAAAAGTAAACCTGTATGCATGTAATGTTTCTAAATAAACTGGATTGGCTAGGATGAAAATGATATCACTAACCTTAAAGTATAATTCCACTGGAAAACTTTGTTTCTCCCCTACTCTCACTATTTTCTCCTTAGACGCCCTAGATGTTTTTCGTGGATGGTAGAAATTTTTGTACTTTAAGTGGACGTGAGACCTCCTTGAAGAAGAAGAAGATTTGCATCATACCATATTATACATACTGTAATTAGATGGATGAATGTATGTTAAGTAATTAATATGTAGAAATAAATATAAATGTATTTAAGTATGTAAAGCCTTAATTTAAATAAGTTTATATGTGATGAATGTTATGTGTATGCATGTTGTGTAAACTAGACCTTAAAAAAGATGATTGACTTTATCTAATCGAAATAGGAAACAAGTCCATGAAAGCAACATGGATGCAATTGTAAATTGACGAGTATGGGGACATTTAATTATTCATTTTCTACTACGACGAGGCTCACAATTTCAGTTAACATTTTCAACCAAAGTGCTTCCTTTTTAAAAAAAATTAACTGTATTTTCACTAAAACTTATTTTCTAAAGTTTCTACACCATGTAATAACAGTCTGAAAATAGAACCGTGTGTACAATTTAAGTGTAAAAATAGTATTCATTTTTAGGATGTTATATTATTCATTTCTCTTCTTCATCCTTTACAGTCCCTACTCAAATGTCCTTCTCTTCCATAGTTGTAATAAACTATTCTTCGATGAGAGCATCTACTGACTTGGTGAGGTCCTCCACAATTGAAGTACCCAAGGTTGATGGAGTTATAAAGTTGGAGTTGTCAAAATAGAATTGTTATTGTTTTCCTCAAGACGAAGATGATACCTTTTGAAAATGAGGGTTGTTAAAGTAAGACTTTTCCCAATTCAACTTTATCCTTTGAAATCTTTGTGGCAAATAATTTCTTTGTAGAGAGAGTCAGACTTGGTGATTCTTTTCATATATTCATCATTTATTTTCACCAAGGTTTAAAAGTTACAAATATCCTAATGTTCGTTGCCCTTAATTTATTCTTGAAATTTATGCATTTTGACTCCTTGTTGGAAGCAAGTTAATAGGATGGATAGAAGAGTGCTAGTTGTTTAAATTTGGAGGCATATTCTTCGATATAGATATATCCCTTTGTTTCAATTTTAAGAATTTCATCTCTTTTATGTTTCCTATATTAGTAGAAAAATATTTTTCCATAAATTTTTCTTTAAATTCTTTACAAGTTAGTTACTTTTCTCTAGTTTTTATTTTTAGTTTGGTATGTTTCCACTATTTTATAGCCTCTTTAATTAGTAAATATATTTCGCTCGTTATGTATTAGTATATTTTATAATTCCAAAAATTTGTTCTATCTCTTAAATTCATAATAAGTTCACCAAAATGATACTCTTCCATAAATTGTAATAGGTTTGACTAATCTTTAACTATTTTTATCATTATTTAAATATCAATTTTATTCTAATTAATCTTTATTAATATTATTTTTTTCCTTTATAAAAATAAAATATAATATTTAACTATAAGTTTCTGCCAAATAATAACATTGAAACGATTAATTTTAATAAAATATAATATTTAACTATAAATTTCTACCAAATTATAACATTAAAATTATGAATTTCAATATTATCTTAATATGCAATATAAATTAAAAGTTAATAATTTATATTAATCATGTGTAAAATCCTCTACCATCTAATAATTTATATTAATCATATATAAAATCCTCTACCACCTAAGATTATATTGCATGATTATAAGAAAAAAGTTACATATAGAAATGCAATAAAGATCATATTTGATCTAATCAAACTTATGAACGTTATAATATTTTATTTTGTTTTATTTTAAAAATAAATAAATAAATTTAATTATTTTTTATTTTAAGAGAATATAAAAATAAAAAAAATAAAGTTCTAGGTTTGATTCTTTTAGTTGATATGTTTTTACAAATTGATAAAATAAATAAAAAATATATTAACAATTAATTTCATGAAAAAATAATAATAGAAATATGATAATGAAAAATTCTTTTTTTTTTCTTGCCAAAATATTTCAAGTCCATCACTAAAATTTTTTTAAATTTAAAAATAAAATCAAAATTTTAAATAAATTTTAGAAAATTCTTAAAAATTAAGTGATGAAAAAAATTCTTTTACAAAAAATAAAGAAGCTTTAGGATTTTGGAAACTCTCCTCAGAGGTAATAAATTGACACAAAAAACCTTTTGGATTAAGGACGTTTTTTCCACTGGTAGGTAGTTGAATCTGCAAGTATAGTGCTTTCGTGATTGTTCTCCCTGACCCTAGTTAATTCCTTTTCCTATAAGATGTTTCTACTTTATTTTACTTTACATTAAATTATTTGGATGAATCTTAATTAGTTTGGTTTGTTTGTTGCTAAGTAGAGTTTATGATTCAGTTAATGTTATTGGTCAATTTTTTTACGATACTTTTCTAGTTAGTGTTGTTATTAATTCGAAGTTCCATGAATGTGACAGATATATTTCCAATCTAACATAATAAGATGTGGTATTTCACATTATAAGCATGATATAAAATATGGAGGGTTAATCTTAATGTTTATATTAATTTAATAATTTTTTATAAAATATAAATTTATTAATCTAATTATTAATTTTAAATTTTTTATTACATATATTATATTTATAAAATTTTATATAAAATAAAAATTAACAAATACTCTATTATAATATTTTATTTTAATATCTAATATATTATTTATATATATATATATTAATATTTAAATAACATATTTATAAATATCTAAATTATTTAAAATTTAATAACATAATCATAATAATATATAACATAATTTAACGATTAAATAAATATATTTTATATTTTATAAAAAAATTATTAAATTAATATAAGAATTAAATTTAACATATAATATCATCAAATTCTTATTCATTTATATATATATATATATATATATATAATTAAATCAATAAAAAGATAGTGAATATTGGCAAGGTTTCTGTAACTAATGACATGTAAAGAGTTTCTTTCCGCCTGTGAAATCGTTTAATCAATGGACCAATCACTGGTTTTGCTAGCTTGTTTCCTATGCTATTGGCTGAGTACATGACATTTTAGTAATTTAAATAGAGGTGAAGGAGAGATCGTAATGACTGAAAACTTAATGTTTGGCACTTATTTTTTTGGTACGTGATATGTTGCGCACTGGTTTGAGTTTTTGATTTGGACTTAAAATACTTGGATCTTGTTTCAGGAGAATACAATATCGTAATAGTGTTACAAAAGAGAAAAATTAAATAAAATTTGGAAACATAAAAAAAAATAAAATAACAAAAGTAAATATTTTCTTTGTGTGTGTGCGTACGTATTTTGTTTCAAAATCGTTTATTTGTTTATTTCATTGCATGTCTGGTTTTAACTCTTCTTTATCCAAATTTGACTTTGTTGCACTCAATGCTTTATATTTTGTTCGGAAAATTCACATAATAAATTAAAATATCGATGTATTGCCTCATCTTTTCGATGTGTTTTTTTTTTTTAGAATTTATTTGTGGTTTGGTTTTCTTAAATTCAAAATACTTTTTAAATTAAAATTAATTTTTTGATTAGATAAATAAATATAAATTTTATGTATAACCCAACTATCTTGTTACTTTCTATTAAGATATATAACTGGGTTGATCAACTTAAATTTAAAATATTTCTTTAATTTAAGCTAATACCTTTTTAATTAGATAAATAAATATGATTCATGGATAGTTGGACCATCTTATTAGTTTTATATAGAACTATATGCGGTTTGATATCCTTAACTTTAAAATAGTTTTTAAAATTTAAATAAATAAATAAAAGTTTCATGTAGGACTCAGTTATCTTGCTTCTCTCTTCTAACTCTCATGTGTAGCTTGTGCTTCTTAAATTCAAAATATTCTTAAATTTAAAATATATTTTTAATTAAATAAATAAATATATATTTCATATATAGCTCATCTATCTTATTCCTCTCTTTAAGAATTTATGTGTAATTTGACCTCTTTAAATTCAAAAATATTTAAATATGTTTAATTAGAATCATTTCTTAATATATTTTTACTAAAATAGGTTCATGTACAGCTCAATTATTTTGTCATCTTTTTTAGAACTTGTGTATGATTTGACCTTCTTAAGTTCAAATTATTTTAAATATGTTTCCTTCACTATAAAATTATATTCCAAAAAAAAGAATTTCTATCAATCAACTCCTTTTTTTAAAAAAGAATCAATTTAAATCAACTAAACTTTTTTCAAAACATTTTCAATTGAAATTATTATTATTTTTTAAAATGAAAACTCTTTTTTATATTGCATCAAAGATATGTTATAGTAGAAAAACCTCTTATCAAGCTAAAAAATCATTTTTAATATTATTAATATTTTTCATGAATTTATTTTATTTTGGAAGTTGAATAAATATTGTTAAAGTGATTAATAATTACATAAGATAATCATTCTTTCAATGAGCGTACTAAGAATGTAATAAAATTCAATTTTCATTCTTCTCTAGACATAATTTGACTTTCGAATCTAAACTCATTTTTTATCAGTTTTCCATAAAATAAAGATTTTCCAATTTTAAATAAAATTGATTGTAGCTTCATTATTTTGACTTTCAAATCGCTTTCTCGTTGGGATGTTCCTCCGAGCAGGTTATAACAACCAGTTGCTTTCTCGTTGAAGGTGTTCCACCATGCTCATTATGACAACTATAGCTTTCCGATACATGTTCCACCTTTCGATCTATTATCCTCGCAAGTAGTGATCCTATAAGTTACATTATCGCTCATTGTATGACGTTGATCTCAATGACATGTGGACGATCAACAAAGAAAGATGCTATGAAGATTCGAGAAAAACCAATGAATAAAGGTACGAGTATTTTAGGTTTCCAAAATTCTGTCAATCCAATATGTCAAAGCCTCTTAGGATTATTTTCTCCTTGTCCACGATCATCCCTTCTTCTGTCATTTGTCGCACAACTTGGGAATATAGGATCAAACACTTTCTTGTGATTTCAAATAATCATAGGAGCATTCATGTTGTTCACTTTCGAAGACCAATGCTAAAGCGAAAACTATTGATGCAAGGAAACTTGATTAAAAGTAGAAGTCACATCCAATTTCTTATTCAGTTCAAGGCCTAAGCTTGAGACAAGTTTCCCAGAGGTTGGATCATCCTTTTCGACTGTCCATTTGGTTGCAGGCAATAAGTTGAGTTAAAATAAAATTTAGTTTCTAATGCTTGATGTGGCTTCTATCGAGAACAGAGAAGCAAATCTTGGATCTTTATCCAAAGCAATACTAGTAGACACTCCATGCTAGTGATATTTCCAAATCTTCAAAGCAAAGATGACTGCAGCTAGTTACAAGTCACGCGTAGGGTAATCCTCCTCGTGTAGTCTAAGTATCTCAAAATAAGCACATTAGGACCAACAAGATAATTATGCCATTGGATACATCCAAGTCTCAATAGTAAATATATATATGCCCATAAAATAGGAGAGGAATGGAACTAGAGGTTGGATGTTCCACATACAACTTGGGAGGGATACTGAAGGTAGATCCAACAATGGATCAACCAAGAAAGGAGAGAAACAATAATGAACAATGTCAAACAATAAAAAAATAAAACAAAGATAAATAGTGCATGATGAACAGTGCAGGAAGAACAATACCCCAAAATGAATAATGCATAATGAACAACAATGATAGGAATAGAAGCTGAAAACCAAATATGGGACATCTTTGGGGAAAAAATAATTGCACCAATAGACAATAGATCGAGAAATCACAACTAATAGGATCTAGATACCATATTGAGAAAGAAAAAACCAGAGAAGAAGTAAATGAATCCGTGTGTATGAAATCACCCAGCAAAATATATATTTATATTAGGTGTCATAAATGCAAGTATAATTACAATTGATTATAAGAATAAGAGTTGACCTAGTACCATATTTACATATTTTTAACAACCATTTATGTACAATTATAAGATTAAGATTAACTTTTATCACTTCTCACTACATATGCTCCTACACAACCCATATGTAGAAGGATCCCGAGAACAATAAATATGTACTGCAACATCATTAATAATTTCGGTAAGAAAACATCCCGAATTTGTATCAAATACTCCCCATATATGATGTTGCAAGCCACACCAAGGAATTTATTAAACAGACCAAAACAGTTTATGGTATCAGAACAAGAGATTAAATCTCGAGTATAAAAACAACTCCAACCACAAACTAAAATTATCGCAGGGCTACAACTTACTCTACTCATCCTAACAGCAAAATACCAGAGTGCTCACACTGGTATGTTTTGAATCACAAGTTTTTGAAGGCTGACTCATGAGCCACTTTTTGTGGGGTGAGTCTAGCCAAAAGTGCCTTATTGTGACAGTGCTGTGTGTCCACAAAGTAAAAATTCCCATTAGCCTTAAATGTCACAAAAGGCCTATTGGTTTCTGGTGGTCGAATATCTGAAAACTTAATAGTCTTTGGAATGTAAGTTGCCAGCCAGGACATCATCTCCACCTCAAAGCTGTCAGACCCCGGCTGCCACCTGAGTTTGTGAATATACGGGCTAACAAACCAGTGAAGGGCAGCAGTTGTAGAAGCACTTATGAATATCACAGATGATGCTACTGCACCCTTCAGGATGACATTCATATCAGGGGATGTCATGAAGGTTATCACTGGACCGAGAGATACTGATAAGCAGCAAGTTGAGAGAGACAGAAGTTTTACTTTCTTTATGGTGTTTGAGATTGGGCCATAATAAACGATTCCAGCTTCCTTGTCACCTTCCCCAGACTGTCGTCCACTACGAGGTCCAATGCTAATTTTGCTGTCTTCCTCTGTAGTTGTAGCTTGTGATGCCCATCTTCTTTGGGAAACAGCAAGTTGGGAGGAAGTTTTGAATGATGGATTAGCGCTAGTGGGCCATCCACATGTTGAGGACCTAAAACATTGATATGCTGAACCATGAAAACAAATATACATAAGTAAATTTATTAATAGGTATATTGTTTACACAAAAAAAGGAAGAAAGAAATACTGGCATTCTAACCACACTGCAATTCAGAACCAACATCCAAGGAAGAGCTCTATATAAATTAAGAACATAACCAATTTAGTTTTGCCAAATAAGAATCATTTGATATAAAACAGTTCAAAGTACAGAATAAGAAAAAGATTAAAAAGGAACTACATATTACGATTGGCAAGAATAAAATGGTATATTAGCAATGAATTTTTTCAGAATATATGAAACATGATAAAAGAGGGGTTCTCTCAAGACAGCATTATGTGTGAAGAACCATAAAATTAATTACATGAGAAATCATTGGTTCACTATAAGCTAACGCTAACATTTTTGTCTCCAGATTATGGGTTTATGGTGATTATTTATCACATCCTGCTTTGAAGTTATGTATGAACCATTAAATTAAAGGTTAAATATGTTCTTAGTTCTTCTGTAATAATCAACTTTTGGTTTTTGTTCCTCAATTTTAAAACATCTGGTCTAGGTCCCTCATCTTCTGAAATACCTTGATTATGATCCCTAACATTAGCCCAAGTTACATTAAATTAAAATAGATTAACCTTTATTAGAGGATTGGAATCAAGATATTTCATAAAATGATTGAAATTTTCTCTAAATATGATTAGTCTAACCTGAATTAACGTCAAGAACCAGAATCAATATATTTCAAAAAATGAGAGACTTAAACCAAAGGTTTTAAAATCGAGGGATGAAAATCAAAATTTGGTTATTTTAGAGGGACTACCAACATATTTAACCCTTAAATTAATTACATGAGTGATCATTGGTTCACTATAAGCATGATGCTAACATTTTTATCCCCAGATTATGGGTTTATTATGGTCATTATTTATCACATCCTGCATTGAATTTATGTATGTACTAGTCAGTTTCTGCCATGCACCCATATTTTGTGTCTTTTGATGGGTTTTGTATGGTTGACAGAGTAATAGTATTAGCATTGGGCAAGAAACTGAAAACACAATAAACCTTGGTTCAGAACTAAATCAAATCAACCCACCAATGTGTCAGATAAATGCATTAGTTAGTTAGTAGTGTCTAATTAGCTAGTTAGCCTTAGGCAGTCAGAAGGGGCAGGATATCACATGTATAAAAACAAAGAGGAGAGGAGGATCATGTCATTTGAGAAAGGATTGGACACGATGAGAGTAGAGAGAGGACAAAGTCTAGCAAATACCCAGTGCATAATATACTAGAGAGTTGTACTAGAGAATAATCTACAGTTCTTCATTTTTTTAATCTATTTTCTTCTGTCCTGTATCAGAACCTATCACAAGGTTTGGTTTAGATTTTAACATTTAGTAACAATAGAGACAGGTTTGGTTCTAGTTTTATCAAGCCTCAAAATCAATCCAACTTGGGTCATAGCACCTCAGGATCTTTGAAAACCTGGTACAGAAAACTAGAAATTAAAGTTTAGCATATTACACAAATCTAACATAACAAGTTTTGAAGCAATTTTATTTTATTGGATAAACAGGGAAAAACATTATTCTTAAGATTTGGTTACAGAAAGTATTCGTATGTTTCTACCAGGGGTTTAAATAGCAGATGGTGAATAGTCACAAAACAGAGTCTCATAAAGGGAGCACACAACAATACAAATGTTCTTCATTTAAAAGTTGCATTTAATTCGAAAACATTAATCAAACAGTAAGATTTTCTATTGCTTCTTCCCATCTGCTACAACCAAAGCTTATATTTTGTTACGAAATTTTGCATGAAGAAAAAATAACATAAAGATACATTTTTGAAAGTCTCAGAATCAAGATACAATATGACCATCATATCTTTTACTATGTGGAAAACTATGGACAGCATGCCATAAAAAGAACATGATAATTAGAAGTAGTCATCCATTGTACTAAAGAGATGTAGAACATCAGAACCACTCCCCATAAGGGATATTTTAGAAGAGGCTAATCCTTAGCAACACAGGATATAACACCAAGCCAACAAAATTCACATGTGAAGGATTATTGCAATTAAAACCATATATCTCCTACCATCTGCCATTACATTACATCTCAGCATATACGAGACTTATTTCTTCATGCTTGAGTCCAAGACAACTTTTTATTTGTTATTAAAGTTATATTGATGGGAATATCTGATTGTGGTCCGCCATGATTTGAGTGTTTGTCATCTTACTTTTGAATGATTAAGTACAATGGTTTCAGCAAAATCAGAGTGAAAACTGTGACAGTATGCAGCCTATGAATGCTCCCATTTCTACGGGTGCTTCTCTTCCCCAAAATATAACTCGGGTTAGGATTGTGTTTTTGGCTTCTTTACAGTACTCTGCCATAATGGCTATTTTAAAAGACTAGCCATGTCAGCATTATATAGCAATTGAGAAGCCTTGCTGCATGTTGTACTTTATTTTCTATTGATGTATCACTTTATTCCTTGGAGAACTTCTTATTCTCCTACGGGCCTACGAGTTGTACTTTCCATCTCTTGTTTCTCAAAATCATCTTTCCAAAGAAAATTTAAATTTATGAAAACATACCTTTTTTTCATACAATTATGACAATTTCAAGCCCCTCACCTCTACACAATACAAGTTGCTTCAATGAAAAAAATATCTTATATTTTTCTCGTTAAACAATCATTTCCAAAGTTAAATGAAAAACACAAGTTACAATCTCGTTAAACAAGACTACTAAGCTCTGCATCCGCTTGTTTTGACCTTGGAAATCAATTTTGCACTTTCTAACGAAAAGCTCAAGTTACAATCTAAATCTACGAGATACACATGTTCATTGGTTTAAAATTAATTCTATCACAATCAATTCTACTTACCTTTAAAACAAATGTGTCCTAACACTTCGATCTGTAATAAGCATCAACACAAAACTTGAATTCAATCAAACCAAGGCTATCATTCGTGACGTTAGATTGTTCCCACTAACGATCTACGTTCCAACATTTGATCAACAATAACTCAGATATAATTTTATATCAAGTTTCCACAAAAACGAGACAATGACCCGAACCCATAAGCGTAATAAAAATAAAGGTGAATCGAATTTTAAAATTTAATAAATCGGGTGCGAAAGAAATAAGGAACCCACAGAGAAGAAGAAGGATCGGGAAGAGAAAGACCACAAACAATAGAGAAGGAAGAGAACCTGAAGGAGCCTTGGTGGACAAGTGGTGGCGGCTCTGTGACCGCAGCAAGTGAAGGAGAACCGCTCTTGCCATTGCTGCGCTTCCAAGTTACACTGTGTCAAACAGCGTTTAGTTTAGGGCCATATTATGCAACAGAATTGGCGTTTCAAAACATAATTAGTTAATAAAATAATTAGCAAAAAAGCATCAAATTGGGCATTTGGTCTAGTGGTATGATTCTCGCTTAGGGTGCGAGAGGTCCCGAGTTCAATTCTCGGAATGCCCCGTATGTTTTTTATTAATTTTTACCTAAATTATAATTATTTATATATAGATTTGAATTTTTAAGTTTTTTTTAAAATAATCCAAATTTTTAAATAAAAAAGTTAAATTTTAATTTTATAATTTATTTTAATATATATTATAATTAAAATATAAAATATATAACATATATTTATTACTATAATTATATAATATAATAGTAAGTTATATATATATATATATATTGATTTATTTACCAATTCTAAGTTTGATAAATCTTAAATAAACCTGACTTTAATAAAAAATAAAACTTATTACATCATATTCAAATTTAGATGTAAATATTTTTAAAAAAATATTCAATTTCAATAATAAATTTAATATGATTTGTCTTATTTTTATCCTATATATAATTATAGACATAAAAATTATAAAATAAAAAATTTCGTGTAGTTTCAAAACTCTATATGAGATTTAAATTTTTTTATATTCACTAGCTTTTATTACAATAATATTACCTAATATATAAAAGATACAAATAAAATAATAAAAATTAAATATCATATCAATTTATGGATAAGATTAATATAAAATATAAAAATATAAATAACAATGATGTCTCTCAAATTTTAAGGGTGGAAATTAATATCAACATTGGATCTAATAATTTTAATTTTTAAAAAATTGCATTAGATATCTTTTTTAAAGGGGTTATATGTGTAATTTTCATGTACTCTAAACTTAGGTTAGAATTGAGTTTGGTGTAGGCACCTATTAACAAATTATCTTACTCAATTTTAAATTATTTTATAATAAGTACGTTCTTGGTGATTGAGACCAAGTTCTTTTTATTCTATCATTTCCTTTTAGTCTTTACTTGAACCTACACTCAACATTTATCCTTTGTTTTCTTGCCAGTATGGCATGTTGATAAGCTTATTTCTTCCTTCCTCATAGAGATGGGAAGTGACATTTCTTCTTGATTCCTCTCTCTTTTATCTTATACTATGTTCAATTTATTTTTATTGTTTTTGTGATAATTATGGTCCAAATTTTTCTTGTGAATTATTCGGATTTGGATGCTTGAAAACACATGGAGAAGAAGATGAATCTCGTCGCATGGTATCAAGAGCAAGGTTTAGGTAAAAGCTATATGATTTCTCCTTCATTTTTGTGTAAGTGTGAGTCCTATTCTTTACTTCATTTCTTCTCCATTTGTGATTTAATTTTGTGTTCATGATGAGGATCTTGTTTGACATCATTTCCCTATAATTTTGTTTGATTTAATTTTCTTATTCTTGTATATGTTTAGTATTAGGTTTCACTTCTAGTGCATGTTCTTATATGGATCCATTTTTTATCCATGTCCTTTGATGTTTGTTGATACTTTGTTCAATCAAAGTGTGGTATAATGGTGCTCAATTCATGTAAAAAATCTAAATCCAAAACTCATAATCTAGGATGCCAAAAATTAAAAAGCCTTATCTTTAGTTTTGGATTTGAATTCAAAAATCTTATCAAAATGAAAGAAATTTTTAAATTCAAAAACTTTATCTATAATTTGAAATTTAAATCCAACAACTTTATCACTTTGGAGCCAAAGTTTGAATTCAAAAATTCTATCACTTTAAAGCTAAAATTTGAATTTAATTATTAAATAACCTTATCTTTAATTTTGAATAATAGATTCATTTCATTTTTAATCATGTTTTGTTTAAAATCTATTTCATTTCTAAATCATATGTGATTAATTTTAAAAGTTTTCTTGTAAATTCATAAAAAATGCATCATGTTCTTGAATTATTCTTGCATCATTTTTAAAAAATATATTTAAGCTAGATTTTTAAAGTTTTATGAAAAATTATGGAAAAGTGTGAAGTACTAAAATCAAAGTGTTGAATAAATATAAAAGCTCCATCCAAGTCTTAAATTGAAGTTACATCATGTTGATATATTGAGATCAAAGTTAGAAATTAATTTGGACTTATTTATTCTTCTTGATCTTGTTTGCTTGAATTTTTTGAGTAATTTTTTTTTTGTAACTTTTGTGTGTATTGAGAACATATGATAAAGAAAAATATAAGTGTAGAATTAAAAAATTAAAAGAACTGAATAGCAAGTTTAAAGGAGTTAGTTGTAATTTCAAAAGGTTGAAGGACTAAATAGTAAAAAGAAACAATATTAAAAAAAGGAGAACATGATATTGAAAAGGTTGCACTTATTCTTTATTAATTTTATATAATTTTAATTTTTAGATTTGTAATCAATTCATATCACTTGAAAGAATTTCTTTACAATTTGTAAGTTTCTTCCTTGTTTTATGTGCCTTTATGAAATAGGTTTAGATTCAAATTTTGATGATCATTTCTTCCATTGATAATCTTATTTGAATGCTTTCTAAAGGTTCTTTAATTATTTCTTATTCTTTAACTCTTAAATTTTGTTACACAATTCATTCCTTTTGAACTTTTCTTTATTAAATTTACCTCTATTAAGGTTTTTTCATTAATTGTTTCACTTTCTTGTCTTTTTATAAGCTTGATAATTATTTATGGTGTAACATCAAAAGAAAGGTATTAGCTAAAAAAGTATTGTAATGTTTCTACAAGAACTAAGACTAAAGATCCTAGGAGTAGAAAAAGGAAAGAGAGACACATTTGCATAAAAATATGCTTGAGAACAAACATTAATTAGAGTGAAAATGCTAAGAGGAATGGATAAAATTTTCTAAATCATACTTGTAATTTATTGAACATTGTTGACTGTGAGACTTTGACTAGGAAGAATTTGTAAGAAATTCTTGAAGTTATCAAATCTTAGCGTTTCTTTGAAGAAGTAAGTGTTTGAAGGAATTCTTTATAGACCATATTCAGTTTTTTAAATTTTAAATTTTAAAAATTTTGCTCTTAAATTCCTTATAAAATTTAGAAATATTGTATTAAGATTTTACTTGTAAATTGCGTTGCAAATTTGGTTAGTGAGTAATAAGTTGAAGTTTTATTTTAATTTTGATATAAACTTGTAAATAATGACACTAGGCATTTGGACTTGAATTAGTATAGAATACTCACCAATTATAGTAGCTTACTTGTGCTTGTTGGGAGTGACAAGAAGCTACTACTTCCTTTTAATTGACATAATTGTATTACACTATTTATTTATTTATTTTATTATAAGGTTAAAGGATGTTTGGAAAACTTTTAAAATTCCTTTGTTAAATGTTATATTTTTAAACCCTTAAACGTTGGACATTGAATTTTATTAGATATTATTAAAGGTTTCTGGTGCTTAATGAAACTTCTAAGTGATTGTTTGATTCTATGTTGGATCCATAAGGATTGTGTGTGGGTTGTTTACTTACTCAGTTTTTGTGAACTTAGTTGTAGTGCAATTCTTTTTCCTTCAATTCTCAAAATGTATGTTAAGAATTTATGAGTGAACAAGAACTCTTTAGCCACCAAGGGTTAAATAAAATTCAAATGGAAGCTCTTAGCCAATAAATTGCCTCGATGTTTGAGAAATATAGTGAAAAATATAAGAAAAGGCTAGAAGAACTTAGGAAAGATAGAATTTAATCTCATAGGAGAAGTACTAGGGATCCTAGAAGTTCTAACTAAGGGAGGAATAATTCACCTAGGAAAGAAACATATAATGAATCACTTGATTTCTATGATTTTCCTAGGAAAAAGTATCATGATGATAGAAGGGAAATATCTAAGTACGATTCTAAAACTAGTAATAAATCAATGGAAAGACATAGGCATCATTCTAGAGTTATGGATGGTTCAAGGAATAGGCATAGAAATCACTAAAGAAAGGTATAGGGAAGGTTAAAGGGATAAAGGAAGTAATAAGCAAAAAATACCATGGATAACAATGATAGACTAATTGGTGTTAAGACAAAGATGCCTAAGTTTCAAAGGTTATATGAGTGGGAAGTGTACTCAGAATGGGAGTTAAGGATGGGACAATTATTTAAATGTCATAATGTTAGAAAGGATATAAAAGTGAAGTTATCTTCCTTAGAGATCTTAGATTAGACCTTAATTTGGTGGGATAAGTTTCTTAAAGAAAAGGTAAGGTTTCACCCCATAGATTGTTAGGAGGAAATGGAAGCCATCCTAAGAAATGGGTATGTGCCTCTACACTACATTAGAAAAATACATATTAGGTTTCAAAGAATGCATCAAGGAAGTAAGAGTGTAGATAATTATTTTAAAGAACTAGAAATACATGTTATAAGAGTCAATATAGGAGACGGTGAAAAAGCTAGAATGACTAGGTTCCTTGATGAGCTTAATGTTGATATTAGGGATGTGGTATAATTACATCTCTATGTAAGCTTGAATGAGCCCTACAACCAGGCCGAAAAGGAAGAGAAAAAACTCCAAAGCAATGGGAATAAATCCTATTGAAACAAATACTCCTCCAATTGAAAAGAAACAAAAAAGAATCCATTTTTAGTACAACTAAAGAGAACAAGGAGTCCAAGGACTCTAAATCCTCAAAGCCCATCCCACCTTTAAGTTCCCCAAGTCATAAAAACGAAAAAGAAACCATTTTCTCCACTAATAGCTTTAAGTGCTTAGAAAGAGGCTACATTCCCCCTCAATGTCTCTATAAGAGATAGTCATAAGAAAATGAGAAATACTCATCTATAGAATCATCTTCTTCAAGTCTTTCCCAATCTTCATCATCATCATCTAGTGATGAAGAGTTTGAATATGCTTATAAATTGGACCTCTTAGTAATTAGGAGATTATTGGAAAGTCTAGCTAAAAATGGGAATAAAGTAAAAGAGAGACCATATTCCATACAAGGTATCTAATTAAGGGTCAAATGAGCATTCTCATCATTAATTAAGGTAGTTATAAAAATTTAGCTAGTGTTAGGTTAGTTTAGGATTTAGGATTTAGGGTTTAGGATTTAGAATTCACCCCTCATCATGTGCATATAAACTTCAATGACTTAGTGATATTAGTGATCTTCTTGTAGATAAAAAAAGTTATCCTTTCTTTTTATATATGTAGATATTTAGATAATCTAATAATGTATGATGTAGTGTCTATGGAGGCAATCTATGTGCTTTTGGAAAGGTCTTAGAAACTTGATACGAATGTCTATTATGATGGATATACCAATAGATATTCATTTTTAATTCCCAAAAGGTACCTCTAGTGCCTTTGACCACAAGTGAAGTGTTTAAGGATCAAATAAAAATGATAAAAAAATAAAAGAAGAAAAAGAGGGTTCATAGGAAAGGAAACAAAAAAGAGACAAGAAAGGAAAAGGATGAAATAAAAAGACAATAATAAAAAGAAAAAGAGAAAAGAAAGAAGGAGAAAGTAGTTTCTAACTCATGTGCAAAAAAGGAGGTACGAAAAATTATTTTTTTCTAGGAAATCTCTTTACATGTGCCACCATAAACATAATTTAAATACTAATCTTAAGGTTTTCCTAGAGAATTTGAATCTTTTTTGCATGACTTAGGGATTGAGATGTCATCCTTTGGAAAGGAGGATCATGAGATGACATTGGTGGAATCTAAGGGTTATGCCCTAACCTTGAATGACCTTGAATACTTGGAGTAATTTTATTATATTTAACCACATGGATTATATGCTTAGATTGAATTATTCACTTGTTAGTGTAACTCATATGCATATATCCTCATCTTATACTTATATGTTTCATAGTTTTAGTGCACCTTCATTTATTGAGGTTTTTACTTTGCTTAACTCCTTGCTCTATATTAATACATTTATGATACTTAATTTTCCTGTAAATAAATATGTCTATGGCTTTGTTATGCCTAGCGTGTCACTATTTTGTGGTCTATATGATAAGATAATTTGCATGCTTTTCATTTTTCCACGTGTTGTCATAATGTGCATGTTTTACATTTCCTCACATGCTAGAATATTTAAGGTATCTAATTCTTTTGTTATATGATATTCTTTTGTTGTTACATCATCCTTTATGACATAATGAGGTATCATTACTAACTCATCACATTCACATTAGCATAGTTCATTTCCTAGGAAGCTTAAAAGAGTGAATCGTTTGAGTACAAGCATATGACATGTAGAAGATATCTTAGGTCATAAGAATGATCATTTTTTAAAAGGGAAATTACAAATAACTAAAACTCATAATTTTAAATGTGAAAATTTTGTTAAAAACTTTAAGCTTTTAGGAAGCATTAACCTCTTGATCATGATAAATACTGCTTATTTCTTCTTGAAAACATTTGATAAATTTAAAAAGTTAGTATTTGATCCTATAATTTTCATTAAGTTACATTTATTAATAAATGCTTAGTTCTCAGCTTTCATATGTTTTCTTATTGGTGTCTAATATTTTTTAGGTAATGATTATTCAAATTCTTGGATGAATTCTTTTAAGAAGGAATGGATGATACGAGTATAGGATTTCTTTTGAAGAGTGAGAAAATGATATGAATATATATTCTATTGATTTTTATTTTCTAAAACTTTTATTAACTATCTTTATAGTAGGTATTTATGCATGTAATTTCTATGTATTGTAAACTTAGGTTAGGATTGAGTTTGGATTGAACTTGGTATAGGCACATATTGATAAATACGAGGTACTTATATATTTATGTAACTTTATAAATCATTTTATGTATAAATGCATTTTTAGAGATCGAGACCAAGTTCTTTCTACTCTATTCTCTCTTTAAATTTTCCTTAACCTACACTTAATCCTTATCAAATAGTTTCTTTCCATTAGGATGAATTAGCCAAACTTATCTTCTTCCTCCACCTTTATGGAGATGAAAAATGATGCTTCTTATTTTTCTAAATTCACCTCTTCTTCTTTAGGGTCCTTTTATCTTACATTTTTTTGATTCATCTTACTTGTTTTTGCGATAATTTGGGTTCAGATTTTGTTTATAAATTATTTGAATTGGATGCTTAAAAACACATAAAGAAGATGAAGCTTAAGGTTTAGATCCAACATCTATATGACATTTTATCTCACATTAAGAATAGTATAAAATATAAACTAAATTAAATAAAAAAATAATCTTTTATAATAACAAAGAACAAATAGGAATGAATTTTATGTATGCTGAAATAATGTATTGTTATCACCATTTTTTTCACTTTAGGTAAATAAATTATTTACGTGCTCTAATCTCATAAATATTGTTCAATAATAATAATAAAATTAAAATTAAATATACCATAAGAAATAAAATATATTAAATTTAATATTTTATATCAAAACTAATTAAAAGTATTTATAAACTATTATATCCAAAACTCTATAAGTTTTATTTTATACCTAAAATTTGTATAAATTAAATTCATTAAATTATAATTTTTTTAAAAAATCAGAAACCAAAAGAATAAATTTCACTTAAAATAAAAGAAAAATATCAAATTTTTTATTTTCAAACTTTAATCTTATATCTTATATGATATAAAATTAGAAGATATATTTACTAGATATATTTAAAATATTTTGATCTTCTATCATTTTATAATGATATAAAATTTGTTTTAATCATTTTATAATAAATTATTAATATATTAACCCTTAATAATATTGTATAATGGTAATTTATATTATAAAATAAGAATATAATATGATATTATAATATATTTTATTTTTTTATATTTTTTTAATTTTTAAACATCTATACATATTTATGAACACAAACTAATTCTAAGTAGGTATTGATACATGTAATATATTATTATCTCTATCCTATTGCGTTGATACCTTATCCCTACTTTTATTTTCAAGATATCATCAATTTATATTATAATATATCCTGAAGTTATTTATATTTATATTTTTTATTTTTAATATTTTATAATATTTTTAAAATTATCCTTAAAAAATTTACAAATTAATTTTTAAAGCAAGAATTTTATCATTTATTTTCATTAATTAAATACTATTTTGTTAAAATTTATTTTTATCATTTATTCTCTCTATTTAAATAACTCTCTTACTAATAATAATTTCTTTTTTATACTATTAAGACTATTGATCTTTTCTTCCTCCTTTTTCCTTATCTTTAATATTTTTTTAACAATTTTTATAATGATACAAAACATTTTACAATTTCCTATATAACCATAATTAACATAAACTAAAGTAATTATTGGTTTCTTTTATTTTTTTAATTATTGAAATTAAATCCTAAATTTAAATTTAATTTTTAAGTGTAATATCATCATATTTTTCCATATATATATATATATATATACACGCGTGTGTGTGGACATCGGATGTAAAATATAACAGTTTTATCAACTAAATATTTTTTTTAAAATACAAGATTTATTAATGAAACTGTTGATTTGAAAGTTTTTAATCAAGTAGATGATATTTATAAAATTTCATATAAAATAACAATTAATAGATACTTCACCGCACGATTTTATTTTAATGACTAATATGTAAATTAAATATATATAAATATCAATAGTTGAATAACATATTTATAAATATTCAAATTATTTAAAATTTAACATACATGATCATAAATATGTTATTTAAAATTTTGATTTAATTTGATTCTTTTTCAAACCTTTATTATTTGGAGAATTTTAGAAAGTAGCGGGGCATTACATTCTACTCTAAAACTTAGATTTATGTTTACATATTTTATCCTTTTTAATTTTTGCAAATTTCTTTATTTTTTGTTTGTTGATTTTATCATGGATTTTGAATTAATTTTAAATTGAATTTTTTCAAACCATTTGAAGAATTTTATAGAGTATTAGAACATTGCACTCTATTCTAGAATTTTCATGGTTATGTTTGCCTAATTTTAGAAAATTTCCAATGATGGTTTTTTTTATATTTTGTGGTGAATGTTAGATGATTAGGTCTAGACTTGACATATAGTATCCATTTGATCATAAGATTAGTGAACAATTTTATAATCTACATGGAATGCATAAGATGCTTTCTTTCATTATTAACTAAGAAAGTAAGTAGTTTAAGAATGGTTGATTATAGTGATTTTGCATCTTTGCAAGTCTTAAGATTTTTACCTATCATGGTTATGAGGAGGGTAGAAAGGGTCTTATTACCACTTCTATTTGGCCATCAATCTGAGGATTGAAAGGGGTAGAGAATAGAAGTTTTGGTTCCTAACTTACCTTAAAGGATATACTAGAAATGGTTGAGAAACTTAGTGTCCCTGTCGAACACTATACTTATAAGGATGCCATGTAACCTCACAACTTTCCTGAAAAAGAGTTTAGCTACCAGGCTAGCATCATCTACTTTATGGTAAGGGATAAAATGAACCATCTTACTGAAATAGTCCACTACCACAAAGACGAAATGATATGATTCACCCTACGCGAATGAATCGGAATGCGGAAACGATAACAGAACATCTTGAGAATCAGGATAAGATAAGAAAGGATAAGGTAAGATTAGGATAAGATAAGATAAAGGAACCCGACACAAATCGCGACCTGCCGGAAGAACCAACGTTATCAAAGGTAGTTCTTTGCCCAAAAACCAAGGGAATCAACTCACATAGAGATGAAAAACTCTCAGAGAGAAAATATGATTAGTACTCAAAAATCTGTCTTTTCACTGAATCCCTAACTCCTATTTATAGTGGACCTAATCTAGTAAAAAGATAACAAATTAGAAATCCTAGTTAGATTGCAATTTGAATTGCAACCAATTTAAAACGAGTAACTTCTATATAAATATCAAATCCTAATGTAATCTATAGTAAATCGTAAACTTTATCACTTAAGATCTTCAATGATATGATTACATAAATTAACCCATGTTGGAATTGGGCTTGGATCCATGTAGTCTTTTCCTTGAACTTCCTTGATAAGACCTTCAAGTGCTTGTTCCATACGTTTGGTCCTATTCCGCGTCATAGGACCTTCCATTCCTTGTAGATAATCTTCGAGATGATCTCTTTTGCTTATCGTGGTGCCCACGTTCACATCACGAAGTCTATTTCCCCTTGTATCTTATGTAATCCTAGGATAAAGTCCATACTTATGTCTACACAAGGGGAATTTGGAACAAATAAGGGGTGTACAAGTCATAGGGCTTAATGGTTGACTTGGCTGCTTGCAGATTATGCACCTTTAGCAATATCTTTAGACATATTTGTTTATGTGGGGCTAAAAAGAAGTTTTCTTTTAAAATGTCCAAGGTGTTTTGGGTAAAAAAGTGTCCTATTAATTCCCCTTCATGAGACTCCTTAAGAAAAAGATGACTCATGGAGCATCTAAGCACACACAAGCGATTATGTTTAAATAATAGTCCTTGGTGCCTAAATACTCGTTGTATGCTTTATGGGCACAATCCTTGTATAAGTGCTCAAACCTTGGTAGCTTGGCACTTAGGGAGGTTAATAATGTATGCCTCCCAGAGAGAGTATAAATAACCTTGTTTCAATCTCCCTTTTATGTTTAATGTCATAAGGAAATTGTTCTAGAAATCCAATTATGTAGCTCTAAGGTCTTTTCAAGTAGCTTTCTATTGGGATTAAGAAAATAAAAGTATAAATGGGAGCTAAACCTATACAAAATAGGTCCACTAAGCCCAGTTAGAGAGAGGTACAAGAATCTTATACTAAGATGAGAATTTCTTTTTGCATCCTTTTTTCTTTTTGCACATGTTCCATTTTTTTAAAAAATTTTATTTCTAATTTAACCCTTTTATTAGTACATTTTGTAAACTAATTTACAGAATGTAAAAATATATATTCTGAAAACTAATTTTAGAACGTATATATATATTCTGCAAACTAACTTGTAAAATGTATATTTTTACATTTTGCAAACTAACTTACAAAATATATATCGAAAAATAAAAAGGTAAAATAGGAATAACAAAAATTAAAAAAAAAAAGGTGTGAAAAGAAAAAGTGGAGATGAAAAAGTATAAGCTTACCAAGATATGCACACCAATGAGAGAGGTGAAGGCTTGATGAATCTCTTCCTAAAGGGTTAATAAGACTTTTATCTCCTTCTGCAGTTTTTTTACTTTTATTCTTTTAATGGGTCCAACGAACATAATGTCGTTATCTTGTAATGGTATTGTGAAAAATGATCTCTCCATCAAAATTAATCATTTTAAAAATAAAAAACTAAAACTAAAACTAAAATTTTAAAATTTTAAAAAAATTAATAACATATTTAATTCTAATATATTATATTGTTCTAATATTATTAAAATATTTATTAAATACAATAGTATAAATCATTTTCTTAAAAATTATGTTATTTTTTATTGTAATTATTTTTTTAAAATTTAAAGTAAAAATAAAAGATAAAACTAAATTTAAAGGATGAAAATAAAAAATTAATAATATTATAAATAAAATAAGTGAAAATTTAATAAAAATATAATTAAATTAAAAAATAATTTTTACTAAAAAGTTAAAAAGTTTTTCGTATGATATATTATATACATGTAGGATTATAATTTTTTATTTAATATTTTTTTATGATCAATTTAAAAATTTATTATGTATAGTATTTAATTTTTATAATAATTTTAACTATTTATTTTTAAATTAATAACTATAAAATACTATACTTTTTCTTCTAAAATACGTGAGAGGCTGTGGAGGATGGGGAAAATATTTCAAGGCTAATCCCGCCAGCAAACGTCGTTGCCGTACCGGTTGCATTCTTTGGCCGGCGGAGCATAGAATTGAACTACGCCGCTGGTTTACTTAAAAGGAAACAAGCAGCACCGTTCAACTACAATTTCTCCTCTGGACCACCACCGTCTTCCTTTCTTTATTGTTACTCACTCCCTTCTTTAGAATGGTACTAATCTTTCACTCTCTCTCTGTTCTTTACCATTCTAGATTCTCATACACGCACGGAAGTGGCTCTTTGTCGTGAAGAATTAGTGTTTAAAAATTTGCACCAAAAAGAAGGAACAAGGAAAAGAAAAGAAAGACAAAATTTTACTCTTTTTCTTTTCTTTTCTTTTTTTTTTCAGTTGTTAATTGTTATTAGATGGAATGGAACCCATGTAGGTATTTACAATTCTATGTTGTTCCGGAATTTTCAAAATCTCACCAGTGACAGATATAGGAAGCACATCTTAAATTTCTGAATGGACTATTTTTTGTGCGGATAAAATTATAAGAGTTGTAGGGTTTGATCAAGTGGAAAAATAAATGTGATTTTCCTTGAAGGACCGGCTTTAATCAATCATCTTGAAATGAAACAGCGACACTTTTTTTGATTTGTAAAATGAAGATGATTCTGCTGTTTTGAATTGGTTTATTAGTTGTAGATTTTTAATTCATTTCCTTGTTGTTATTATTGGTAGAAATTTGTTACATTGAATTCGAATGGCGGCTCCCATTACTTTATTAGTTTCCACTCTCTCTCTCAGTATGTTTGTAGACATTGTTTTATTCAGAATGCGTATTTACAGTAGCATCTATTACTTGCTAAAGTGTAACACATTTGTATTGTTTCTGGGGTTCATGTGTTAGATGGAAACATTTGATGCATCGGTTTCTGAGGTGAGGAATATTGCAGCAGGAAATTCTAGTGGCGGTTTGGTAGAAATGGAGGGTTTCAAGCAACGTGTTGACCAGATAATTTCAAAGGTTGATAAGGCAAGTATTATTTGTGAAAATTATTCTGTGGTTACTGTATCCTCTGCTTGGTAAAATCATTACCTTTCAACAAACTAACATTGCATTTTTTATTTTTTATTAAGATTTCCTTGATTATGAATGAAAATGATGGTTATATGATTTTCATGGTTATTTATAAAAGGGGGCAATGGGTGAGTTAGAAGGGTTATATGTTTTCCTTTGTTATTTATGAGAGCGGATGGTTATATATGAAAGTGGATTTGAAGTGTATTTGGTAAAAAATTGTCGATACCATTACAGCACTATTCCCTTTATTTATTGTTATAGATTATTTGATTTTTATTTTAGGTTATATGTTATCAGCCCCCGTTTTGCTTTTACATTTTTACTCCTAAATTGGAATCCAATCATGTGCTAGGTGCCTGTATGTGACAAGTGATAGATATTACATGGCTTTGAGGGCTTATATATATATAGGTAGCAATTGAGATAAGACTTGAGTTTTGTTTTTAATATTTGTATTTCCTAAAGTGGTTTGTGGAAAAACTATTATTCAACATGTAGAAGTCCAATGAGTAAATGCCTTCTTGGCTTCTTGCAGTATTTAACTTACAGCCTTGTGCCAACTTTGTGCTGCCTCCTTATTTGTAAGAGTATTTTGCATCTGATGCATGACTCCTGCAAATATGATTTACCATACATGGAAGAGCTTTAGTATAGAGCTAGCTTAGTCATTGCAAGCTCAATTTCTAATAGTGTGTGGTTTGTGATTGGACACAGTCAACAAGTTACATAAGGTTTGTATAGAATCCCAACATTGCTCTAATTCTTTCGGTTAAGTGTTTTAGCTTCTTAGATAAAACTACCGATATAAAGACTTGGAGTATATTGGCTACAAAGAGTAAACTTATACTGCCTATTAAACTATAGTGGGACGTATTTTTGATTTATTTGTGGTATGGGTAAGCCATTGTTGAAAATTAGGCATGGGCAGCCATTTTTATATCTCCTATGTTCATTTAGTGAGATTATTTGTTATTTTTGCCTGTTGATATAGACTAAAAAGCTGAACAATGTTCAATTTGTTTGGTCATCAATTTCAGTCATGAATAAATTTTCATCTGTTTATGACTATTTGAGGCACAAAATTAGCAATGCACATAAGTAGAAAAACAATGCATTATTGCAAATTTTGGTTAATGGTTGGATTTAAAAAATGCATGCTTTTTTGCAACCATATAAGATATGCTAGTTTTTTTCAAATAAAAATAAGAAAGACCATAAATAGCACATTTTTAATTAGATTTATTCCTTTGTGTGATGCATCAAATAGGTTGCTCTATCATACTTACAAATACAATATACTTCCTGTCTTTATCATACAGTTGTGTGTTTGTGTACACATATAGATAGAAAGTGTAATTGTCTAGTAGTGTAGGAATTTAGTATTCAATGAAAAGAAGAGAAACGGAGGACCCCAGGGAAAAGGTATTGTTAGAAAGAAAACAGAATTACTATACCTTCCCTGATGAATGCCAGATATATTTAGGGACTTGAAAGTTTTCTTGGTAGGGAGCCCAGAATCCCTTGCAAATATACCACTAAACTTAAGAATATATAATATTGGCTTGAGGAGAACAACATAAACCTAAGCCACAGTTTGGGAACAGCATAATGAGAACCGCTCTTGCTTTTTGCTGGAACTTTTATTTCTACTCATTGTCAGGGATTTGATTGTATAAGCATTTACTAGATATTGTTTTTGTATCACCATACTATAAATATAAACATGTGTGTAATCTGATTTAGACACACAATTGCCTCAACTTATATCTCTTGTATTTTTTTTCTACAGCTTGAGCAGAAAGTACATGATATAGATCATTTTTATTCAAGTGTCAATAAAAAGCAAACAAATATGCCTAAAGGTAACTCAGCTACAAAGGATAAAGATAAGGAGAAACATGTTCCAAGTATTAAGAAGCAACAGCAGGATGCCTCCCGGAGAGAAGTGGCTGCTACAAAAAGAATGCAAGATCTTATGCGCCAGTTTGGCACAATATTACGCCAGGCAACTATTTTCCATTTACTGATGATGTTATGTGTTGATAGCAGTGTGGTTTTGGAATATGTTATCTTTGTGTGCTGCATGTTAAAATATTAATTGTCTGTTTTGTTCAGATATGGTTTATATTTTTTTGGGACATTTGTGCTATCATTAAGTACCTTGTCATTTCCACTCTTGGTCATGTAATTTTGAATTTCTTTTGCATCAACTGTATCAATTCAGGATTACAAGCACCAAGTGAGTAAATTCTAAAGTTATCCTTTTCTTTTTTCATGCTCAAACTTTTGATCCTTTTTTGTTCAAAAATATAGGTTTGGTGTTTTTTGTGTTCTGTTTTTGTTTTGCTAATCTTCAAAAGAGATAACCATTAACTTTGATGTGAGATTATGCAAAAGTTCCTTGAAATATATACTTCTGTGAAAGGGAATTTCTTTTGCAGTTCCAATCTCTTCCAGCTTCTGACATCATGTTTCCAATCTCTGATTTTGCATCTGTAATCCTGTTTCTAATTGTGATTGCAATGTCTTCTCCAAGGTTTTAAGTCTTCCTTCCATTCTTGTGTTAGCCATTGTTCCCCAGGTACCCACAGCTCCAAGATCAAAGCTCTGATACCAGTTGATAGGACTGGTAACAAGGAAGGAACAGCAAGAATTTTTATTAGAAGAATAAGAACAGAACTGATCACCCTTATAGAAAATATCAAGACTGTGAATGTCACAAGAAAACCCCTACTGAGATTAATTCGAGTAGCTTAGCCTACTCCCAATGATTTCCCAAAAGCATACCCCTTTTCTGTCAATTCTCACCCTATTTATTCTCCTCTAAATTGCCTTAACTAATTAACTAACTGATTAACTGTTTCTGTTACATTTTTATTTGGTCCCACAGCTCTGCTTCTTCTCCTCTAAATTGCCTTAACTAATTAACTAACTGATTAACTGTTTCTGTTACATTTTTATTTGGTCCCACAGCTCTGCTTCTTCTCCTCCTATACACTTTCCTAATGGGAGGTCGGTTCCTATCAGATACTGACACCCAGAAAGTGTGGTCAACCTCATCCTTGACCAAGGGTATTTCTCCCCTTTCTTTCTCTTCTCTTACCCTCTCCTATGGTGCGTATGCTGCATATGGCACCTCTTCTCTCTCTGATACGCTGAATTCTCCTTGCCCACTGCACCTGTGCCACTTGTCCCCTTGGTTATCATTTTCTCTCTCTCCACTATCAGAAGTTTCCACCTCCCGCCCCTCCTTGTTATTCTTCATTTTCCTCTCATAAACCCACATCCATAAGCCTTTGCTATAAGACCCATCCCAATGTCCTCTTCTGTACACATGTGCTGAAGGCCTATTAGAAGTCTATTCCCAGAGCAATCTATGCCAAGTATTATTATATTTCATTGGGCTGATGTCATGTGGTTTGATTACTTGCACTTTTCCTCCTGATTTTATTGTAAATTTTATTTTCTATGTAACATTTGTAAATTGAGCCATTTAGACTTAGATGATGCAACTGGGTGAAAGTGTTTGAGTAGCAGATGAGGTTAGGGTAGGGCATGCTTCTGCCTCTTTCTGAATTACAAATTATTTCTTTATTAATTGGTCTTTTCTGCCAGATCACACAACACAAGTGGGCATGGCCTTTTATGCTGCCTGTGGATGTAGAGGGCCTTGGTTTACATGATTATTATGAGGTATGATTCATATACACATACAACTTTCCCTATCTTACCTTTACATTAGTGTGGCCTTCATTTGGGTATTTCATAACTGATATTCAGAGAGACTTTAGAGCTTTATTTGTTCTTTGTTTTAAAGGTTCTCTTATATTTTGTTGTGTAATGTAATTCTTTCTCTCTTCTCTTAAATGAAAACTATGCAAAGAAAGTGAAGTTATTTTGAAATACACATTTTTGTGGTTTTGGTAAATAGACAATTAATGGATTGAATCTTTTATTAGGCAGTGTGTTTCAAGAATCTGATTTTCCATGTGATTCTCTTTTTGTGCTTTTGATTGATCTGTTTGTATATGGAGCTTGCTAGGTCATTGACAAGCCCATGGATTTCAGTACCATTAAAAATCAAATGGAAGCTAAGGATGGTACTGGATATAAGCATGTACGGGAAATATGTGCTGATGTGAGGTTGATTTTTAAGAATGCTATGAAATATAATGACGAAAAAAGTGATGTTCACGTGATGGCAAAAACTTTGTTGGCAAAGTTTGAGGAGAAATGGTTGCAACTTCTGCCTAAAGTTACTGAAGAGGTAACTTAATTCCAATGAATTGTTTTGGGATCAATTGTTGTGTAGGATGGAAGGTTACTAATGGAGATATTTTGTGGTCATTTCACTGTGGAAACTTAGATTTTTTCTGACATTGTCTTCATTCCTGTTATCATCTGGGGCTTGCTACATTGTAGGAAACAAGGCGAGAAGAGGAAGAAGCGGAAGCACAATTTTCCATGCAAGTTGCTCAAGAAGCAGCTCATGCTAAAATGGCTAGAGACTTGAGTAATGAGGTATTCATAAGAGGTTTACAACCTTATTAAGAGGCATATTATGGGACCATAAAAATCTAATCAAGCAAATTGTAGACTCTTTCATCAATCATATTAAAGATGCATCTGATATTAGAGTATTGAGTCATATGTAGCTTTGCTTAAGATGTGTGCTATATTTTTGCAGCTGTATGAAGTTGATGTGCTTTTAGAAGAGTTACGAGAGATGGTTGTTAAAAGATGCAGGTTAGCCGTTACATCATATGCTTTGCGAAAAATGGGCCCAAATATTAATCTGTCATATATTTTGGCCTAAATTTTTCTTTGCTTTATTTTTAAACTATATGCATGCTTTACGTGGTAGTTCTGGATAACGGATTATAAAATATCTGTTTCTTCATCCAAGGTTTTATAGGTTTTATGTTAGCTCTTCAACTTCCTTTTAATTTTGGGTAGAGAGCTGTTTCTCCTCTGCTGTTGGAGATGGCATAAAGTTTGAGAGCAGAGGAATCTAATATAAAGTGCATTAGTTATCTCTATACGGTCATTTAGAAATTTGTTGTGATTGTGTTAGTCTTTTTCTGATGAATTCAACAATTACAGATCTTATTTTATTCCAGAAATACTGAGCTGAGACTCATCCAGAGCATTAAAGCTCGTATAGCATTGTCTTACAAGAGACTTTCTGACCTAAACTTCAGAATACGTCACACTCCATTTCCGATTCTCTACTTCCTAAACTCTACATTCTGAAAATTGCTTTCATGATATTTTCCATACCTCTAACAATTTCTCCAATGGCAGTTATTGCCAAGGTTGTCAAAATCGAGATTTTAGGAGAGATCGGAAAAAGGGAAAAAAATTGTAACTTGGAAAATCGTAAAATAGATTGTAAGATTTTACTAACATGCAAAATTAACATAGATAATAAGAATATATCTCTAAATCGTATCATTAACTCAACTTAAACTGAAAATTTATAAGCAAAACATTCATAACTTAGCTAAAATAGGGAAGGCAAAAGTAAGTCAAAAACACAAGAAAATAGAAAAAAGTTCTCCCAGATCCTAATCAACCAACAAATCCCACATCTGCTTCTTCACATCCTTAGGAACACCAATACAGGCTCCAACATTCTTCTCTGTCCCTGCCAAATGATGTTTGAAATTGATAAACCCCACCTATGACCACCTTTTCACAATATTTACATTTGTTTTTTTGAATCCCCATCAACAGAAATACCATGTTTCCACCCCACTTCACTTCTCATTCCAGTAGCATTTTTATGAATTTTTGAAGTGCATTGAAGGAAACAGATGATGCAGCAGCTTGATTGTTTTCTTGCCCCTGGCCAAGTCCACCAGCCCCATTACCATCAGCAGAAGAACCATCATCAGCCATGTTCTTTTCACTTTAATTCTAACTGAAAACACACCCAGAAAGTCCACAACAGAACAGAGAAGGCAGAAGCACAGAACAGAATAATTGCAGAATCAGAACACACAATGAACCGAAGGTAGCAAAAGCTGAACAGAGAATGAACAGAATACTGTAGAGAACAAAGGTAAAGGTAAAACAGAGGGGGCAAGAAAGAAGGAAACAGCTTGAATAAAGGAAAGAGAAAGGTTGGGTGACACTTATACAAGCAGAGAGGGGGTGACAGGAAGAGAAGATGACGCAAAAATACAGTAAACATGTGCATATTTTTGAGACCTAAATGGCACAATCTGCTTTGAAAATACACATGAGAGTCACTTCGAACGTTTGTGAGTGTGCAATGTATCATGCTTGCTGGATGGTTGCAATCCGTTTGGGAAAAGGTGCAACATGTTTCTGGAGATTCTGACCGTTTTTAAGGTCACAACCTGTTTTCTAACCCAGGCACTTAATGCGACCTGTTTACTGACCCAGGCACTTTAACGTGACCTGTTTTTAACCCGTGAAGCTAAATACAACCCGTTTCTGACCTGTGAAGCTTAAACGCAACCCATTTTCAGATCCGCAAGCACTGGCACACCCATTCTCGAACCTGCACCGATGATTGGTGAGATTGTTAGAGAATAGTTAGTTAGTTAGCTCCTCTTTACTTTTTAGTTGATAATAACTAATTAGGTTGAGGTTGTTAAACTGTTAGAGGACTGTAAAGTGTATAAATAGAGGCAGGGAGCAAGGAAATAGCAGGTTAATTTGGAGAGGATTGGAGCCTTTAGGCATTGGGAGAGAACCAGGTCTCTCGAATACCTGGACTGTACTGCTCTTTTCTATTAATAAAGAGTCTTTCTTGTAATTCTGATCCGGTTCCTAACAGTTTGCTTCTGCTCGAGTCCACAATTCTGTGTCTCAGATTGTCAATCCCACCACGATTTCACAGATTCCCAAGTTTGCATGTGTTTCAGCGCAGGTTGTTTCCCATTAATGGCAAAATCGTGCATGTCTACATTTCACCTCACAATTTTGATAACAGTGGTTATTGCACTCTTTACCGGTGTCTGGTTTGTTATAGTTCGATCCTGGTTTCTCTACTTTGGTTCTTGGTTTGTCTTTTGTAACTATCTAAGATGCAGTCTGGCCCCACTAGTCTTCAGTGCCAGGCACTCCTGCCCTGGAGATATATAGTCCCAAGATGATGAGTATGCCACCCATGTTTAGTGGAGCATATAAGATAATATTATTTCATGGTCCTCGTTGCCTTCTCTCTCCTTTCCATGGTGGCTCTTATTTTCACTGTTGCATCCCTCTGTATCCAAAGTACTGTCCTATTCCTCCACAATATTTTCCACACCAATAGTTTTCCATACTCCATTAAGCAAAGTTCCTTTTTCCTGGAGTTGGATTATGAACAAAATAAAGCTAATAAGGCAAAATGAATATGTCGGAGACAGATGAATATTAGTCTTCTTAATAATATTTTGTCTCATGATTATCTTTTCAATTGAGCATGAAGTTGAACATGTTTGTCAATATCTTCGAAAATATTCCTCATTTTTCTCATCACAACTTAATACTGTTCTCTGATTGCCATTGCTGCCAGAGAGTAGGTATTGTTTGTTTGATATCAGGGTTGATTTATTAGTGAAAAAATCGTAGCCTTTGGATTAAAATAGAATAGATGGATAGGATTTTGCTTCTTTGGTTTTCTGAACTATAGATATTTGATAGCATGGCTGAGTACAATTAACTTATTTGTCATATAATTCTGTCCTGTCATATCATCCCTAGTCTCTACATTGCCGTTGCCCCATCTCCATTCCAATTAATTTTTCCCCTTTAAAATAATGTAGTCACTCCACAGTCCTAATTTGAGAACTTGGTTGCAGAAAAATGTCTACTGAAGAAAAGAGAAAACTTGGAGATGCTCTCACCCGATTGTCTCCTGAAGATCTAAGCAAAGCATTGGAAATTGTTGCTCAAAACAATCCAAGCTTTCAAGCCACTGCTGAAGAGGTGGATCTTGACATGGATGCTCAGGTCATTATGTATATATTTCATTCGAAGTTCATAACACTTACTTTTTTCAAATTTGTATATAAAGAGAAAGGAGATACAGAGAAATAGGATTTTTTTTTTCTTGCATTGAATTACAGCTGTTTTTCTCAGATTGATTTAATGTGTATGTTAATGGGTATATTGTGTTCCTTAAGCAGAGTGAGTCTACCTTGTGGAGGTTAAAATTTTTTGTTAAGGAAGCTTTAGAAGTCCAGGGCAAGAATTCAGGAAGCATGAGTGGCAATGAAAATCAGCACAGCAACAAACGAAAAAGAGAATTTTGTGATACAATTGCCAAAACAAAGAAGACCAAGAAGCCTACTTGAAGATCATTTGGAGATAATGTGCTGGTTTTAGATTGTCTTGAGTGACTGCTGATACTGAAGGAGTTATTTCAAGAAACAAACTGCAAGGTCGAAGGTCTTTCCTTGGGAAATGGCAAAGGTTGTGTTCCTCCCATTAGTCTCTTCTGCCAACCACTGCCTTTTCAAGTGGCTCCTTTCCGCTCCCAAAGAAATCCTTGAGATGTAGCCCAGTAGTGTTGAAGGTATTTTTAGTTGTCTTTTGGTTAGCCTTGACCCTCTTTGGGGGTGGTTTTCTCCTTGTATGATCCATGTACTATTCATTTTCAGTGGTTAAGTAGAAGGTATTGTTATTAGAAACCAATGGCTAAGCCATGGGAATCATGTATATTATCTTTAAATAATGTTAGTTTCAAAGGCGGGTGGTGTTATGGTTGACTTGAACTTGGAATTATCTTATGATCTGTATTTGTTAGAAATCTATCAATTTTCATGTTTGTTTTGGAATTTGTTATACTATAATATTAGTATTTTTTGGTGAAAAGAATATTAGTTTTTACTTCAGTTAATCATAATATTATTTGTGCAGTATATGATATCTCATAGATTTTGTGCACTTCAATTTTGCTACATTCAACGTTGGTAGTAGGACGAGATAATGTTGTAAGCGGAAGAATCTAAATACAGGATAAACCTTGATTCTGTTATCACCTACGGCATCCATTCAAAATCATATTCTTATCAAAAGAAATAAATTGAGTTATATTATCGGCACAGAAATCAAATATAATAGTAGATGAACATCCACAAAATAATGTTTACATGGAGTTATATTTTCAGTAATGAACAAAGCTTCATTTATTGATAAATACATGATCACAATTTAAAATATTAATTAGTGGAATTACTTCATTTGTCGTATTAATAAAAATTAATAAATTTTAAATTTGATCTTCTAAATATTACTGTATTCTTCCTTTATAAAACAGATGGAGAATGATATAGGTAATGATTCACATAACTATAATCTCATATGGATATTACTTTTTGCATTTTTTCTTTTGCTATTCACACTATTTTTTACTGTTTCACGGACGTACAAAATTCCTGCAATTCAACTTTCATAAATATAAAAATATATTTTTGGGAGTGTAAAAAAAATATTTTGAAAAGTTAAATTTAGAAGCATTATTGTACATACTTATTTTTAAAATTTAACTTTCAAAAGTATATTTTTACAATTTTGGAAGCGTAAAAATACATTTCTAAAATTTTAATTTCCGTGGACAGTTTAGAAAATAAAATAAAAAAAGTTAAAAGGGGAGTGCGAAACACTATAGCAAACAGGAGGGTGAAAAGTAACCTCTCATACTGGTTTTATTCGAATTAAGCAGGATTGCTTTTAATGAGGATACTGGTGGTTTAGATCAAAAGAAAAAAGATACCTGTGATCTAGATAACGAGAGAAAAAATCGAATAATTATGATGAAAAAACAAGGTTCAATATAATAGATAACAATAGACCAACAGATTTTGTATAAATCTATGGTCTTTATGAGAGGCAATAGTTAATGGCACAACGTGCATCCTTACAATTTCCTTAAGGTAAATTTTAGCTAGCCTATCCATAAAATAAATAGCCTTAATGGGTAAAAATTTAACAAATTTAGTCAAACGATCTATTATTATCCAAATATAGGATAACCTGTCTGTAGCTTAGGTAAACCTAGAATAAAGTCCTTGGTCACAAGTTTCCATTTCCACTCAGGTATCCAAAGATTTTGTACTGTTCCAGGTTTTTGATTTTTTGTTTTAATTTATCGATAGACTAAGCATTATGTAACATATTCGGCATTTATCTTTTTATTCTTGGACACAAAATTTCTTCATTTTTTGATTTATTTTTGTTATTCCTGGATGAATAGAAAACTTATTCTTGTGAGCCTTTTCTAAAATGATTTGTCGAAGTTGATCATTATCAGGCACGTAGACTCTTCCTTAAAGAATAACTATTCCATCCTTATTTATAGAAAATTCTTCTTGTTTTCTATACTTCAAAACTTATTCATCCTTTTCTTGTTCTCTATTAATTCGATCATTTAATGAACACAAAATCTCAAAATTGTATAACTGGGCACTAGTTTCCTTAAGTTTATATTAAAGTTTAAGTACCTAAATTCCTTTTTTAGCTTTATTTCCTACAACATCATATGAAACAGATATGATTTTCTACTTAAGACATCAACTAGCTTATTTGCCTTTCCAAAATGGTATTTAAGCTCAAAATCATAGTCCGTAATAAATTTCATTTATCTCCTCTCTCATATTGTGACTCTTATGATCATTATATATCACAAATCTTGCTCCATATAAATAATACCTCCAAATTTTCATAATAAAAACTATGACGGCTAGTTTCAAATCATGGGTGAGATGATTTTCTTCATGTAAATGTAATTTTCTAGATGCATAAGTTACAAGCTTTCTGATCTACATTAGCACGCAACCAAATCCTTTCTTTGGAATCATTACTATATATTTCAAAATCTGTTTTTGGGTTAGTTATAAATTAAAATAGATACAAATGTTAACCTAGATTTTAATTCTTGAAAACTATGTTCATATTCTTCTATCCATGTTAGGACTTGTCATTTTCTGGTTAATCTAGTCAAAGGAAAGCTATCAGAGATAACCCTTTGATGAATTTTCTATAATAGTCTACTAAACCTAGAAAATTCCTAATCTTAGTGACATTCTTTGATTTTTCCCACCTAATTATTACTTCAATTTTTTTAGAATCAACTGAAACTCCCTTAGAAATCACTTGTTCTTAAAATTTTGCTTCAAACAACCAAAATTCACATTTAAAATTTTTTTCATATAATTTCTTTTCCATAATATTTGAGTACTGTCTTTAAATGATTTTCATGTGTGTTATATTCTTAAAATATATTTAGATATCATCTATGAATATAACCATAACTTGATCTAGAAGTTTATGAAACACTCTAGTCATATAATCTATAAAATACAACCAGTGCATTAGTTAATCAAAAAAGGCATAAATATATATTCAAAATGCCCATATCTTGTAAGTCTTGGTATGTCTTTCGACTTAATATTAATTTGATGATGTTATGACTTTAAATTAATTTTAAAAAATACAATGGCTCCTTTCAATTAGTTTATAAGGTCATCTATTCTGGATAATGGGTATTTATTTTTTATTGTGACTTTGTTTAATTATGTACAATCTACATACAGCCTTGTACTATCTTCTTTATTTTTAATAATAGAAATGAAATATTCCAACATTAGGTTTGATGTATCTTCTGCCAATAATTTCTTAAGTTGTTTCTTAAGTGTTTTTAATTCTAGAGGCCACATTCTATAAGGTGATATTGACATATGATTGCTCCTAGGGATTAAATTTATTTGAAATTCTATTTCTCTAACCGTAGGTAAATAAGGTATTTTTTCAAAAAAGACATTTGAATTTTTTTTTACTATAAATATTTCATATAAGCTATTAGAATTTATAATGAAATTGTATAAAGTTTTAATTTATTCTTTTACAAGGAATTAGTAGTCAAATGGAAATTCTTTTAAAAGGAATATGAGAGTTTTATGGTAACAATCTAACATGACTTGATTGGATGGAAGTCAATTCATACCAGGGTAAATATTTAGGAGTTTTAAAGGAATACATACTTAGATTAACAGAAAAATTTCTATCTTAAATAGCTAAAGGACAATTTATACAACTTTTAGTGGTAACCAAAGTTTCTTTTGGAGTAGTAGAAATATTTAGAGCATAAGGCAAAGAAAAAATAGTAAGATGTCGAGATTTAGCTGGCTCAATGGAAATAAAAAAATGTGTGGCACTTGAGTCAAATAGTACAATAGACAGGTGACCATTTGAAAGACATGTACCTTGGACCAATTCCTTATTTTACGTTACAAATTCAACATAAAGAGAGAAAACATGTTCTTCAGCTATGTCGTTGAGTTCTTCTTCACTTCTTGATTAGGAGGGCAATCCTTTGAAAAATGTTTAGGTTGACAGCAGCAAGTATAACAAATAAGTTGTCCAAAAAGTATTCTCCTACATTTTTCTTATTACATTGAGGACAAACTGAATGAGGTTTTTTCTAAATTTATTTTCCCCTATTAGGTTGGCTTTTGGGTTTGGAATTTCTAGTGAATTGTTCTATTTCACCACTCGTTTTTCCGTATTAGTTTCCATTATATTTGGTTTAAACCCTTGACATTTATATACTTGGGATGCATAATTCCAAATCTCGAATTTCTTGTTTTTCTATACTTCTAAGTATAAAAAATTAGTCAATGACCATCAAGCGTAGGCTAACCTTTTAAACTCTTGAATTTGATATAATCATAAGATTAGGAGAAGGATAATAAGCAAAGTAAGTTATGGAATAATATGTATCATAGAAGGGACTTAGGAAATAAACAAGGCTTGAAGAAATAGAAACCTAGAAGTATCATATCTTACTATTGAAAGCCTTGGAAGCTCGGCTAGACTAGCTTTAGGAAGAACTTTGGTTTGTAGTATTACTTATCTCATGTCCGAATAAAGATAGCTTCCTACCATAATTATAGATAGTAAGAATGACAAACAAACCTTCGAGTATTCTAGATGAAATAACCTATGTTATCAAACATTACAAAGTCTTTACTCCAAGTTAGGTTTTTGACAACGATGTCGCAATTGATGTCGCAATTGAGTTAAAATAAAATAAAAGTAAATAAAGTGTAATATAAGACACAAACGATGTTGCAATTGAGTTAAAATAAAATAAAAGTAAATAAAGTGTAATATAAGACACAATCTTTGTTGTCTCTCAAAGATATTTTGACAAATAATTTGGTTGAATTTAAAGTTAAAAAATTGAGAGAAGGGATTGATGTTTTGATTTATTAATAATATCAAAATGAAAATTAATAAAAATAATATTAAAAATTAATTAATTAACTACTTCAATTGATAAGTGAGATTATCATAAATTCAATAAATTTTTTGAAAATAATTTCAATTCTTATTTGGTTTGAATTCAATCAAGCAACTACCAATTAAACCCTAAACCCTAAACCCTAAACCCTAAACCCTAGATTGTTACAAAAAAAAAATCCTATTTCTCTAAAGAACCAAAATCACCAAACCCTATAGGAAAATCCTAATTTTTATTTAGTTTGAATTTAATCAAGCAACCATTAATTAAACTCATGATTTCCTGCTAGAATAATACCCAGAATTTTAATTAATTCATGTTCATACAATTAAGCATCGCCCGAAGTCCCTAAATCAATTCTTAAGAACCAAAATCACTATATCTTTTAGGAAACCCCATAACCACTTTTAATTTTTGCATAAAAATTAGAAAATTAAGACAATCCTAATTTTAGAATTGTGGCATGCAAGATGAAATTAAATTAATCATCCAACTTCATAATTACAAACAAAAAATGCAATGTACTAAAAGGGAAGAAGAAGAAGAAATCGTAACTGAAATTCAATTAAGAACAAAACCTTAAATCCCTTAGAATTAAAACCAGCGAGCCAACCAAAAAGAAAAAATCCTTTAATGAGGCTTTTTTTATAAAAGTAAGAAAAATAAGAAGAAAATAATAAAAAGTGAAACTTGATTGAGAATTTGGAATAAATTTCGGTGTGTCTACAAGTGTTAGGGTTTCCCCTTTTATAGACCAAATTTGCCTATTAAAATTCAAAATTCAAATTTAAAATTTAAAATCAAGATAAAATCTTAATGAATTATTTTAAATGCAGAACAAATATCCTTAAAAAATTTATTCCTTTGTTCCTTTAGGTTTGCAATTGAATTTATTATTTACTCAAACATTTGAATTCAAATTATGCGCAAGATCTAGGTCCTTATCTAATGCCTTTGTTTGTGAATTTTTATGAGAATGTTGGCATTCGAGTTAGGGTTTTTCTTTCTTTGAATAAATGTTTTATACAATTATGTCCTTGAGCTACACAAAATTGAACCTATCTAAAAATAAATTTTGCAACCCTAAATATATTCGTTTTACTGGCACATGTCTAGGCTGTCTAGATAGAAACTCTGAGTCACAGTTTGACCCAAATAGCTTTATGATTTGTTTTGGATAGGCTACATAGGCATGCATGTAATTTTAGGATTTTATCTTAGCTTTATAATTCCTTTGGAATCATAACAATCTTAATTTTATATCCCAAGATATTGACCTACACATTGAACAAAGGTCAAGAGATATGAAAATTCGAAAATTAATTAATTTTATTTATCATTTAAGTCCAATGAATTCCAAGAACATAAAAATTACTCAAAATGATAGAATTACACATGATTCAAACCCAATTAAGCCTAACACAAAATGAAAATAATTGTACATAAATCCATTCATCAAATTCCCACACTTAATCGTTTGTACTCCTACGTAAAACATAATGGTAAGAAATACATAGGAGAGTACAACACATGAAGACATGAGTAACATACTTTCCAATGAATTCTCATTCAATACAGTGAGCAAGAAACATGAAAATACATCCTAAGTTTGTAACACCTTAACAATGAAGTCTATTTTTATGCTTAAGTCATACACACCATTTCATTACTAGACTGTTATTTTATGATGCGGAATATTTAGAAAATAAGTAGTAGTGAAAATATGGTAAATTTATTTTTAAAACCTCTTGATATAAAAGTCAAGCCTCATTCACGTTTAATGTAAATAAATAGACGTCCTTGTTCACGTTTAATTCGTTAATGCTCTAGGTTACTTCTACTATTCTATTCTTCTCTCATAAGCAGTAATTCAGTTCATCACGAATATAGGTATACTAGAATTTATGCAGCTTATAATTATATTGTCCATAATTATACATACTTAATTAAGTTAAGGCATTGGTGCCTTTACACACTTAATTACATATATAATTAATTCTACCATATTCACATTAACTATAATAGATTACAAACTATGTACTACTTATTTAGTATACAGTTATCCCTCTATTTACAATTTGTACATCATTGGTATGAAAAACTTTCTTCTTTTTTAGAGTGGTCACATAAACACTTCAAGTACGTGGATTTTGACACTATAGCCACAAGCTTTCATATATCGCCACAACTTGGTAGCTTGGTGGTGGTGGAAATACCCTATTAGGATGAAAAGCTTATAAGGGTATGGCGAGTTTTGAAGTTGAGAAGTCTAGGCTCATAACAACAGACACAAATATATGGTCCAAGGAGAAATAAATTAATATATTGGCTTGCATAGTGATGACTAGCCCATGAGCGCTTGCTGACTAGTTCACGTTTCTAATCTTTGGGAAGACCACTATAGTTGCAAATGACATATGAGGCATTTAGGAAGAAAATGGTGGAGGATGGTGAGAAACTAAGTTTTTCTATAGGATTCTACCCGAGGTTAGTGACATCACTTTCATCCCAACCACTTTAGTTTATTAGAAAACATGTCATGCATATAAGTTTATTTTTAGTGCTTCAAAAACTCTAGCTGAAATGGACTTCTTTTACGTAAGAACTAGTATTTAATTAAGTATATAAATTACATGAGTCTCATAAATCTTTGGGATCATAACATAGATATCATTTGACTATCATCTAATCTATGTCTTACATAATTCTTCCTTATTCTCTATCACTCTCTTAGTGATAATTAAGACATAGGCATACATTACTATTTACTCAAACAATATCTTCTCACTAGCTTTGTTACTCTACCTTTGGAATATGCACAAGACACATTAAGAGTAGTATTAACTTTTTACATAAGCTATTTCTTTAATTATCCCTTAGTTAATTAGGTTCCTTTTTAAAAGTTTCTAAATAATATGCATGCTCAAACAATCCAACCAATGTGCCATGCACATTTAGTCTCTTTTCAGACTATTATCACATCATTATCTATACATGATCATCATGTAATACATCATTCTATAATCAACCATTAGTAATGTCCATACAATTTAAATTCGTCTTCATGTACTCACAAAGTAATACAAGTTGGTATTATATTCTCAAGTAAAAATTTATCTTTAATTCAAGGCTTTCTTATTTTAGCACGATGTTATTATCTTGGGCATCATATAAACTTACTCTCATAACTTGTCCAACTTGCTTAATTCTTAAAATTTACAATGAATCACTCATGGGATCTTAGTCCACTCATCCTTCTAAGTTACCTCTCCATCTTTTCTTTTCTCAAAGGTTAATTTCTTCTTAATAATTTTAATGAAATATTATGGTATATAAAATTTTCTTCTCTAGTTGGTCGAATGACCTTTTTAATTGTTTACTCTTTGTGTCATTAAATTGAATGTCTTATGCACAATTTACTTAATTCAAGTTTAAGTGTTATATGTTTTATGCTTCTTGACTAATAACTTATCTAGTTATATTTTCTCCACTAGTAAACCTACTTGCTTGTCTCCTTGTTCATGAACTTTAAGTTTTCTACTCACTCATTCTTTAATTATCTTTAAACATCCAAAATAGCCTTCTTGCCTATTCTTACCTAGGTCACCAAATGCACACTCTTTAGTCCCAAGATATTATAGTTTAGTTTTTCTTCTCTTAGAAAAGTGATTTACACTAATTAAAATTTAGGCTATTAATTACACCAACCATATAAATTTTTAGGGCTTTTCTTCCTTGACTAGTGAGCATGGCCTAATGCCCTTATTCCCACATCTATTTCATAATTAATTTCTAATCACCTCCTTAAGCTCACTTAGATCCACTCTTAAATTATAGCAAGGTTTTTAACTACTTCTTACCAATTTTTTGCAACATGGCCAAATGGTACCCTAACCATTACCAAATCTATTTCAACTTTAAAATTCATTCTTTAAACTTGTTTAGGCTCCACTTTACACCTTAATTGAAATTTTAGCTCAAGCTTCCGTCATTAATGGGAGAGTGGCCAAATTCTCTAGGTGGATAAAGTAAGGTTTCTTTTCCTTTAGTTTGTGCTCTCTTGGTCTTGCTGTTATGGATTTTAGTATGTTTATACCGAAATAAACCAAAATGGCCGAATGGGCACTTTACCAACTTCAAGCCCCCTTAAAATTTATAATCCCATAGTTATACTTGATTAGGTTCCTCTTTATATCCTAGTCAAAATTTAAAACTCAAGATTTCCTAATTAACTAAGAGATGGTCGAATGCTCAAATGACTTAAACAAAGGTCCATTTTCAATTTTCTTTCCACATGATATTGGTGTCATAAAGTTTAGCACTTGGTTCATCATGTGTCATTAGATTCATCCATAAATTTTTCTTACTTCATAGCTTTGGTCATGGAAGGTCTTGAGTGATTTGGGCAACTTTGGGTTAAAATTCCACCTTTACACTTGGTAATTTTTATGTCCAAGTCCAAGTTAAGTTTATGGATCTCATGGCATAATTTTTCTTATTCTTTTAAGGATTTAAATACATGAGTGTAGATCTGGAATCTTAACAAAGACAACCTCATAATCAAAGATTTTAAGAAAGATGTAACTAAGTTTCTAAGTTTGAACATAAAAATATTAAAGAAAGTATCTTTCATGGAAAACAAGTGTAGATCTACTAGATCTACTCCAATATATATCCATCCCTTACTTTGAGCACTTCAAAACTTTTCTTATAAACACTCAAATCTGCTGGAAAGCATCAAAATTGATTTTTAAGAAATTTTAACCAATTAAATTGCTCCTAAGGTTGCTAGAAGCACTTTAATCCTTCCAAACTTCTATTTAGCTTTAAAAAATCACTAAAAATTTGTAATGCTCATATTTAACCATCAAGGGCAGTTTTAAGTTCCAATAAGTTCAAATAAAAAAGGATCCATAGATATTAGAGAGGGAACCGCCAAGAAGAAGAAAATCGAACTATAATACAAGATTTAAAGCTGAGAAAAATATAAGGTAAAATCCTATTTGCTTAATACTTTTGTGATGGGTTTGGTGGGATTTTTATGGCTGCTCTTGCTCTTCCTTGTTGGTCCACAAAAGATCTCCTAGTGGTAGTAATTTGGGAATTAATTTTATACTTAAGGATATTTTAGTACATTTGCATGTAATTTCCATTTTTTAAAGTAAATATAAATGTAAGGAGTTATACTTTTAGGATTAGATTAATGCTAACTTTTATGAATTTGTCACTAGTCAAGATTATCCTTCCCTAAGCATGCTTAATTTTAATTAAACAAGATTAATTTACTTTAATTATGGTTAATTTTATCTCTCCTATTTATTATTATTTTTCGTATATGCCATAATTCAAGTGATGACTCATGGGGTGAGTTACCACATCATTTTCCACATGAAATTTCATGCTCCACGAGTGAAACCCACTTTGTGACTTCTACTTCACATTTTCTTGTCCTCTTAGCTTTCTGGGGTATTTTGATAATTTTTTTCAACATTTTTCGAGAGGTTTCCACATTGTTTGTCCAATGTTTCTAACACTTATTGGTTTGTTTTAAAATCATTCTAATTTCATTTTCCACTTTTTTCAGGTACAAGTTAGCCCTTGTGGAAGATAGAGCTTTCTAAGAGCATTTTGAGTATTTTAAGACTATTTTAATGGCTTTTTCACCTGTTCTTTGTACCTATTCTTTTCATATGACTTTTCAGTCATACTTGATATATTATAATTCCTTAGAATATATTTTAACCTTTGTTTTAGGTTTATCTGGCACATTATTTGGGTTATCCTAGTGCAAGAGCATTTTCATCATTTATTAAAAATTTTCTAATTTCTCTATCTTTTTTTCTTATCTGTACTTCATTTTTTTTTATTAAAGGGTGTGTGTAACCTAGAAATTCCATCATAAGAGATCATGGGTGTTATAACGTTTAAAGAATTCAAGATAATGATAAACACATGTTACACTTTTCAAGTAGGCAAAAGAACATATAAAATCAAATCGTGGAGCCAAAGTGAGAGTCCTAATTTGGCATAATTTTTTCTCTCAAGTGTTTAAAGTTTGTGTTTATACTCAAGAAACTCATGAAATCAAGCACTACCACAAGCTTAACAAGCCTTTAACTTTCAACACTTGAAACATATGTACACAAAGATCACTATGACTTTATTAAGGTTATAATGGGGTTGGGTTAAAGGTGGATGAGAGAAGGAACTTTTAATAAGAACCAAAGAAAATAAATGACCAATGGAAAAATTTCAAACAATACATGAAGATGAATCTCACGCATATGAATGATAACTCCTTTTTCTTTCTTTCTTCTTTTTTCTTTTCTCAATTTTCATTTTCTTTTTCACTTCAAACTTTTCTTCACAATTTCTCCATCTTTGTTTTTTTCTTTTAGCTCTCTCTCTCTCTCTCTCTCTCTCTCTCTCTCTCTCTCTCTCTCTCTCTTTACTTGCAAAATTTCCATCAAGCACACATACATCTCCACACTTATTCAACAATCCATTCCAAAAACTAATCCAAGGCTCCTTCATCCCCTAAGGTTAGGGGTGAATTATGGTTTTCTTCTTCATAGCTTGTAAGAGCTACAAAACAAAGAATGGAATAGTTAGGCTCAAAGGGGAAAGCAATAAAAATGAATGGTAGGCTAATTTGGCTAGTAGCTTAAAAATAAAGAAGACCTAGATTATTTCCATACATGCATGTGAACAAGTAACTTCAACGAGAGATAAGTCAAGTTCTAAAGTACTAAGGATCACGAGTGAATCACACAAGAAAGGAAGAATGGAAAGATGTAATCCATTCACAATTAAAGCCTAAAACTTTACCAAGGTTAAATCTATCACAAATGATCCACAATTTAGTTCTCATGGAAAACATGTTCTATTTAAAAAAATGCTAGAAAAACATGTAATCATGTCTCGAATTCCTTAATTAAGAATGATAAAATTTCTCACAATTTATAAAAATATAAAAATCCGTTATAACATATCCAACATGGTTTTTTATTATTTTTATTTTTATATTTTATCTTTAAATTCAAAGAAGAAAATAATAGAAAATAGAAAAATACAAAATAGCATGCAGAAAAAAAGGAAACTAGAAAATAATAAAAATAGGGTTCTTAATAATTAAAAAAATAAAAATAAACAAATTCACAAAGTAAAATTTCTCCTCCCCCACACTTAGAATACACATTATCCTCAATGAAACTACGTAAATGAATATATTAATATTGAAAAAATGTAAATAAAAGTATAAAAATAGAATGAGGCTCCCTAAAAAATTAAATGAGACCTATAACATCTCTATGCTCATCTCTTTGGTCTAGTGGTGGCCTTACAATGAGTGACCGTTCAAAATCTTGAGGCACTATGAGAGAAATTACATAAAAACCACAACTCGAAGCCATCTCAATTTAAGAAATAATATAAATAATCAATTAATCCAATGAGAATTTTTATGTTGGGTGGGTTAAGTGGAGGTTCCACATAGGGTTGTTATACTACAAAAATGTTTTCTGCAACCTGAGGTTCATCAAGATAAAAATTAATAGTTTCAACATACATAATGTTTAAAATTTCATGCCCATTAGGATCTTCACTACCTGCATCATTAGAATTGATTCATCTTGAAACTAACTTTTAACTTCAGCACAAATACTATATAAATTTGAACCAAGGCAACCAAAACAATTGTGTGAGTCAAAACCAAGTTTAAGAGAAGTAATTTCTAATTCAATATCCTTCGTAAAGAAATCATGAATAAAATCATCTATAAGTCTTCTACTACATCAATGTTGAAAATATAATTGTTCTGCACCATGGAATCATTTGTGGAATAAAAAATATTAACGAACTATGCAATCTCCAAACTCTATGGATATGGTTCCTACAAGGACATCAATCTTCATTCTTGTTGTCTTAAGGAAGGGTATTACTAGGATGATAGGTGTCTTGCTAGTAGAAAACTCTCCCTCTATGTCTAGAATGTAAAAATATGCAAAGAAGATTAAATTATCAACTTGAACCAACACATCGTCTACAAGTCTAGTAGGGTGTGCATGACTTTTGTTAGCTAGCTAAATGATAATACTTGTAGAATGTAAAGGACCAAGAGAAAGTGAATTTAAAATAGACATAAGCATAAAATTAATCGAAGCTCTTAGATCTAGCATTGTATTTTTAGATCTACAATTGCCTATGGGAAAAGGAATAGTAAACATCCCTAGATCCTTGCATTATTATGGCATGGGTTGTTGTGTTAATGTAGAAACATTTCACCCCATGCTTATCTTTTCATTTCCCTTTAGCCTCCTCTTATGAGTGCACAACTCCTTAAGAAATTTGGCATATCTGTGGGATTTTCTTGATTACCTCAAGGAGTACGTTCACCTCAACTCTCCTAAAGGTCTCTAAGATCTCCTTATCTTTATGAGCCTCATTTGATTTTTGACTCCTTGCTTCTTTGTAAGCGAATGGTAGAGGAATGGCCTGCTGATCCTTCTCAACTGCTACACTTGGAGGAGAAGAATAGGGAGGGGAACATAAAGCTTGATTTTTGTTGGAGGAGCTTCTTGGTTCTATTTGTTTATCCTTTTCAACCCCTTGTCACTAGCTTGTTGCATTTTGTAATTTCCATCAATAGATCTACCATACCTCAAGATAATAGCACTTACATTTTCATTTTTTGGATTCACCATAATTTGTGTAGGTATATTTCCAGAACCTTGTGATTGCATCTAGTTTAGACAACTGGCTAATTGGCCAATTTGATTATGCAAATTATGAATGCTAGCTTATGTTATTTGTTGAAATTTGATGTTTTTCACTACCATTTGATTCATCAACTCCTCAATGAAATACCCATAATTTCTCATGATAGGATTTCTAAGTTACAAATGACCTTTATTAAGAAATAAAATCGAAATAAGAACAAAAGCTAGGGAAATTAAATAATTTGTAGTAAAAGATAAAAATGCCCTTGCATTATGATGACACAAATAAATGTGAAAGAAACTCAAAACAAAAGTTAAAAGATATTCTAAAGATTTAGAATCCGTCAATGATGATTATAAAGTCACAAGAAAAGAATAGAAACAAGGAGAGAATGGATGCATCATTTGAAATACCCAAAAATGTCTAAAATTCCCTTAGAAAAGCTCTATATTCTATGAGGGAAAATTGCTCCAAAAAAATAGAAAATGACATAAGAATAATTTGAGAATAAACTAATAAGTATTAGAAACATTAGAAGGACAATCTGGGAGCTTTCTGGGAAATTCATAAAAAAATACCAAAATTCCCTTGGAAGGTTGGGAGGGTAAGAAAATGTGAAGTAGAAGCTGAAATTAGACCTTATCCATTTAGCACGAATTTTACATGTGAAAACTAAGGTGGTGACTCATCCCATGAGTCATTACTTAATTAATGGCATGTAAGACAAAAATATTAATGTGAAGAGATAAATTTAACCATGATTAAAGTAAATTAACCTTGATTAATTAAAAGTAACTGTGATTAGTGTTAAACTAATCCTAAACAACAATTCCTTACATTTACATTTAATTTGGAAATGAGAATTACGTGTAAATGGACCAAAATTCCCTTAAGTGGAAATTTGATTCCCAAATGCCCTAAAGTGGTCGAATTTCATTTAAGGGCTAAGGAGGTTTGTTTGCTTCATTATCAACCTTCTAAACACTTAAGAAAATTCTCTCAACTCACCCCAAACTCCAATTTCTCTCAAAACACCAAAACCTACACTAAATTTGAACTTCCATCTTTGAAGTTTAAGTTAAAATAAGACAAATTAACCAAGACCCACCACCTTCACCAAGAGTTTTCGTGTGGACCACCAAGGAGGAGGGAACCCATTTTAAAACCTACTAAACCTTTATAGAAGTTTTCAACCAGTAGGATCTTTATGATACACTTTTTCTAAGCTGTTAATTATGTTTTTATGTCTTGCTTTTCTTCTCTATTTGGTGGATCTCTCTCTAAGTTCTATGGATCTAACTTGCTTGATTTTTATGGAGTTCAAAACTTCCCTTGATGGTTAAAAGCTTTTAGTGAATTTTGTAAGTTAAAGGAGAATTTCGATGAATTAAAGTTCTTCTAGTAACCTTTGGAGCAATTTAATCAGTTAAATAATTTCTTTGAAGTTTTGGAAAATTTGAAAGGTTTTATGAAAATTTTTAAGATTCTCAAAGCAAGGTATGGATAGATCTTAGAGTAGATCTAGTAGATCTACACTTGGTTATCTAGAAAAATGCTTTCTTTATGGTCTTTATGTTCGAAGTTGTAAGCTTGTTTATGTTTTCTCTTAAAAGTTTTAATCTTGAACTTGGACTTTGTTATAATTTCAAATATGTACCGTTATGATAAATATCCTAAAATACTAAAAAGGTTAAGTCACAAAAAAGGAAAACTTAACCTAAAACATGGACCTTAAACCTAGTAAGAGAAAAGGTGGAATTATGAACCCAAAGTTGAGAAAGACATTTAAGACCCCCCATGACCATGACCAAAGCTATGGAGTAAGAAAAAACCATGATGGACCCAAAGACATGTGATGTACCAAGTGTTAAAATTCATGGCACAAAGGTCAAGTGAGAAGAAATTGAGAAAAAGGACCCTTGTTTGGACACTTATTCGTTTCAGCCACTTCTCACTAAATTAAGGAAACTTGAGTTTAAAATTTTGATTAAGGTATAAAAAGGAGCCTAAACATGTATAAGAAAGGAATTATAAGTTTGAAGGATATTTGGTCATGGTTTGGGAACCATTTGACCATGCTTGGATAAATTTGTAAAAAATAAGTTAAAATCTTGTTAAAATATGCATAAGATGATGAGTAGAAATTAATTATAAAGTTGAGGGAGGGAGATGAACCATTCGGCCATGCCTACTAAACAAGCAGGAAAGTCCTAAAATTTCTAAGTTGGTGTGAATTAATAGCCTAAGTTCAAACTAAAGTAAATCACCTTCTAATGTAAGAAAAAAAAATGAACCATAATGCTTTAGGATTTTAGGGAGTGGATTCGGCCATCTATAGATTAATTAGATAAAGTAGGCTAATTTGGATACTCCAAGACATTTAAATAAGACATGGTAAGAAACTTTGAATTCATGGGCAAGGAGGTAAACAAGTAGGTTAGTTAGTGATTGAAATTTGATTAGAAAATTTATTAGTCAAGAAAGCATAAAAATTATAACACTTAAAAATGAATTAAGAAAGTTGTGCATAAAACATTCAAATTAATGAATACAAAGAATAAATAACCAAAGAGGCCATTCGACCAACTCGAATAGGACTCCAACATTTCATAATCTTACATTAAAAATGTTAAAAGAAACTTAATATTTGAGAAAAGAAAAGGTTGAGAGGTAACTTAGAAGGTTGAGTGGACTAAGTTTCTATGGAAGATTTATCATAAATCTTATGAAATAAAGTAAGATGGACAAGCTCTTGGAGGAATGTTGCACATTATCCAAGAAGTTTACATCAAGCATAATTAAGAAGTTTCAATTAGAAGGTTGGTTTCTAATTAGAATAATTATGCGAACTTGTGTTTCCTTATGAGTACACAAAGATGAATGTAAAGTGTATAATACTCTTGATTGTTTGGAGAATGATGTGTTATATAATACTCATCTGTGGATGATAAATGTGAAGGTAGTTTGCATTAAAGACTATATGTGCTTGGCATATTGGTTGGATTGTTTGAGCATGCATGTTATCTGGAAATATAAAAAAGAATCTAGTTAACTAAGGAATCACTAAATAAAGAACTTAAATGAAAAGTTAATACTACTTTTAATGTGCCTTGTGCATATTTAGAAGGAAAAAAGGTCCTTTAAAGGTGAAGACAAAATGGTTCTCCAAAAATTCTTCTATTAGGAAATGCTAGGTCTTCAATAATTATGATGGTGAAGACCATCAAGGAATGAGCTCATGTCCTAAGAATAGAAGGTAGAGTAGTAGAGCCAGTGAAAAGATATTGTTTGACTAAATTTTATTATATGGTTATAACCTAGATTATCACTAAGACAGTGATAGAGAAATGAGAAGAATTATGTTAAGGCATGAATGAAATAATAGTTAAATGATATGATATATTATGATCCCAAAAGTATATAAGATTTATGAAATCTTGAATATGTAATTTGTATGCTTATGATAGAAACTAGTTCCTATTTATGTGAAAAGAAATCCACTTCAACTAAGGATTTCTAAAAATTAAAAATGAACCTGTATGCATGTCATGTTTCTTAATAAATTAAAGTGGCTGGGTTGAAAGTGTTGTCACTAACTTTAGGTTAGAATCCTATTGAGAAACTTAGTTTTGTCATCCCCTTCCACCATTTTCTTCCTAGACGTTTCAGATATGTATATTAAGCTCAACAATGTTAATTGGTCCATGAACGCTCATGGGTTGGTCATTACCGCCCAAGCCAACGTAAGGGTCTACTTCTTGTTGGGCCATCTCTTTATTTTTGGGAACTTTATTTCTTTTTTCTATTCCACACCTTTGGAGAATTTTAGAGACATAGACACATGTTATAAACAATCAAACAATATCTTCTCACTGGCTCTACTACTCTACCTTCTATTCTTCAAGATATGAGCTCAATCCTAGATGGTCATGACCATCTCATAATAAGTGAAAAACCTTTTTGTCTTCACAATAGAAGGATTTGTGGAGAATACCTTCGGTCTCCCAGGACAACCCTTCTGTTTCCTTTTCAATAATGCTCTGTTGCCTTCTGGATGTGTGTAAGGAACATAAGAGTAAATTAACTTTTCACATAACTCTTTGCTTTAGTAATCCTTTACGTCATTTAGGATTATTTTAAAGGCTTCTAGATAATCAAGCATGCTCAATCAATATCTAGCCAATATGCTATGCACATTTAAATCTTAAATTTTATCACATCATCAAACATACATGATCATAATACATAGCATCATTCTTTAAACATTTATGAGAATTCATCATTCAACTCACAGTAGACATTTTGCATTCATAAAGAAACACAAGTTGGGTTATCTTTGAGTCTTGGATAACATATTGACATACATCCATAAATGTCCAACTTGTTTAAATCATAATGTTTTATGATGAATCAGTCATATGGGCTTAATCCACTCAACCTTCTAAGTTATCCATAACCTTTCCTTTTCTCAAAGTTCAATCTATTTCACATGATTTTTATAAACCTAGAAATTTTCCTCTAGGTGGCTAAATGACACCTCTTAAGTTTTTATTGTTTGTGCACTTCAATGTTACATTTCTTATGCATAACCTAATCATACTATGTTTAAAGGTTATGTGCTAGGAAGTTTTTAACTAATTTATTTCAATTTAGTTATGCATGGCCAAATGTTACACATGCATGTCTATGGTTTCTAAGGCCTTTTAGTTCTCTTCTTTTATCATAGAAGATGATTTTTACTAATTAAAGTTTATATCATTAGTTATTACCTAACTTAGAAATTTTTAAGACTTCTCCCTCACATTTGAAGGTCATGGTTGAATTGTCTATTGTATCTTTCCAATCCCATGGTTCATTCTTAATTACTCATTTTACACATGCCTAGGTTTAGTCTTAAGTCATAATGAAATTTTAACTTTCTTTCACTAACTTGGCTATCTTGGCCGAATGGATTTCCTCCCTTTTCTAAAACTTCTTTACACTTCTAATCCTTCATATTTATATTCCAAGGATGCTTACTTAACCTTACTTAAAAATTTAAACTCCTTGTCTAATAACCTTAAGGTGGCCGAATGCTACTCCTAGTGTTTAAGACATTAAATTTCATCTTTATTTGACCTAAGTTGATGAATCCTTCTAATTGAAGTCTAGGCCATAAATTTACTAGGTTTAGTTAATTTTAAGGATTCTCTTATATTTCTAAAGGTGATGGCTGAATGTCCCTTTCCTCCTCACAACTCCATGGTTCATTTTAATTACCAGCTTATGTATTCTTAATGCATCATTAATCAAATTTTAAGTTTATTTTCCTTTAATTAATCTAAGGTGGTCTAATGCACACCTAGTAGATTTCAGGATATTTTAGCTCAATTTTTCTTCTCTATAAAGTTGTTTCACATCATTTAGTACCTAGTCATATGGTTTGTATCATTTTTAGAAATTTTAATAAATTTTATCCTTAACTTAACCCATATGGCTGGATGCCCCCCTTTAAGTTTCCAAGGTTATCTTTTAAAATTTCTTCTCATAAAACCTTGGTTCTATAATTTTGTACACTTGTATCACCTTAAGCACTTGATCTATGCAAGGCTTGTCCACACTCCTTAGCTTGGGTCATGGTCAAAGAGAGCCATAGGTGTCTTATGGAGCTTGTTCCATTTTTGGTCCCAAAATTTCTACTTTCACTTAGTAATTTTTAGATCTATGCCCAAAGAAAACTTTTGGAACTTATGACTTAGTTTTTCTTAGAATTTTTAATATTTTATTCCATGGATTCATATCTAGAAATATTATCACACAAGTCCACCATAGTAAGAAAATCAACAAATTTCAAGGTTTTAAGCATAAAATATTCAAGATAGCATTTTTTCAAGACAACTAAGTGTAGATCCACAAGATCTACTTCAAGATCCCTCCATCTCCTAACATGAACACTTCAAAAATTTTCCTCAAGACCTCTCAAAACTTCCCAAAGCATCAAAATATATTTTTAAAGAATTTTCATCAATTAAATTTCTTCTAAGGTTCCTTCAAGCACTTTAGTCCAATCAAATTTCATTTTTATTTTCAAAAATCACTAAAACATGGTGATGCTCATTTTGAATTATCCAAAGGCATCCTTTAGCCCTCATGGGTCTAAAAGAAAGGAGATCTATGGATCTTAGAGAAAGGATCCACAAAAGAAGAAAAAAAACCATAAAAGTAAGATTTAAATCTTAAAGACAGTAGAAAATCCAACTTGATGGAGACTTGGTGTAGGGTTTTGGTGGGGCTGTGGTGGCTGAACTTGGTCCCCCCTGATGGTCCATAAGGATCTTCTTAGTGAAAGTGGTGGGGCTTAGTGTTTAAAGGTTGATTTAATTTAAATGTCAAAGATGGAAACTTAAGCTTAAGGTGAAATATTGGGTTTTTGAATTAGGTTTAACTTGTAGAGAGTTTGGAGTGATTTTCTAAGTGTTTGGAGAGTGAAATATGAAACAAAAGAGGCCTCCCAAGGTGCTTAGTGAATTCAGCCAAGAAAGGGAAACTTAGGGATAATTTTTCACTTCAGGGTATTTTGGTAATTTTGCATGGAATTTCTATTTTCCAAAATAATTAAAAATGTGAGGAATTATCCTTTTAGAATTAGATTCATGTTAATGAGGCTAAGCTTGTTACTAATCAAGTTTATCTTGCCCAAAGCATGGTTAATTTTAATTAGTCAAGGTTAATTAACCTTAACCATGGTTAAAGGAATCTTTGCATTTATTATTTTTGTCTTTTGTTCATTTACTTTGGGTTGACTCATGGAGACTCATCATCATGTTTTTCACATGGAATTTTTGTGCACACCATGTAAGGCCCACTTTGGCTTCTTCCTCACACTTTCTTACTCTCTCGGCCTTCTAGGGCCTTAAAATATTTTTTAACTTTTGGTTTATATTTTTCCTACACATTTTTCACAACCGTAATTACGACAAGACGACGAACTCACTAAAATTTTAAAAATGAATTTAATTGGATTATGTGGAGTCGCCACCAAATTTTTATTTAAGGGAAAAAGATTTGGAAAAACCCTAACTTGAGGAAGAAATTCGAAGTTCGGGAGTCGGCTACGAGTGGAGAAGGTGTTAGGTACCCCACTCACTCATTGCGAAGAACGGTACCCTTAAACTGAGCGTGTGATTTTTGAAAATTGTTTTGATCCTTTTAATTAGAATGAAAATAAATAGATTGATGGAGGTTAGCCTGACAAGGCTTGATCCTGCTCCTACGTATTCCCCGGTGCAATGGGAAACTCAAGGCTTACGTAGTTTTGGTTTTTTTTTTGAAGGCTTGACCTTTGGAGAAGCTTGAAAAGGAGTATTTGAAAAATGAATAAGGTGTTTTGAAAATATTTTAAGGAGGATCCTTAGTCCATATATACACAGGATCCAAGACAACTACGACTGCACTGGAATCCATACAAATCCCTAAGTATCGAACAACAGAAAAAGCTAGCAGTTTGTGCTTAGGGTTCATCGCATGAGACTTAGGGATTCAAAAATGAAGTTTTTGATTGAAATTATTTACAAAAGGATTCTTGGTCCACATATGCACAGGGTCCAAGACAACTACGGCTGCACTGGGATCCATGTGAATTCCTAAACATCGAACAACAGAAAAAGCTACCAGTTTGTGCTTAGGGTTCATTGCGTGAGACTTAGAATTATTGAATTAAATTTGAACTCGATTTTGAATTTTACACAAGAAAATAATTGGGCTTGACTTAATTCAAAATGATAATTCTAGAATTGAAATAAAAACTAATTGGGCTTGGAGAACTAAATTAGAGAAAAAGGAAAATAAACTAAAATTAACTTGATTTAAAAATTTGGAAAGAAAATCAAACTTGACCTAGATTGAAAATAATTTAATTTGAAATGAATTTGATTGTATTCAGAAATTGATTTCGGATTTGGTTTAATTAGATGGGGTTTCGAAATTAATTTTTGAGGAAAGAAAAAAAGGAAGCTAGCAAATTGTTTATGAAAAGGTTGGCGGCTCGTGGCTTATATGAGCCGGCTTAGGAACTTTTCTGGTGGCTCATCTGCAGCTTGGCGGCTTGCTTAGATGGCTGTATTGGCTGGCAACTTGACGGCTCATTTGGCTTATTCGGACGACTTGCCTAGCTTGATGGCTTATTCGGCTCCTTCGGAAGACTTGACGGCTTATTTGTTTAAAAGAGGAATTGGTCCTGAGGAGGTTCAAACTTGCATCCTTGGGGTCTTGAATCAACTGTCTAACCATTTATCCACGGCTATGTCTTGGTCATAATCTTGCTTTTCTATGGCTATATTAGAAACCGTACCTGTCATTTGTGAGAAAAAATTACAAAGGGGATTCGAACCCCTGTCATATGGGTTACAAGTAGCGCCCTTGACCACGGGCTAAGCCATTTGGTTGTAATAATGCTCTTCAATTGGATTTGAAGCCAGTTTCTGTGGATATGGGATTCGTCTTGCCCGACATGAGGCCCACGATATTAAATAGTATGATGTGAAACTTCAAAACGAGAAAGGCTGTATGCAGGATTCGAATCGAGGATTTGGAACATACCCACACTCAGCTCGACCACCAGGATGGGTCTTCAGCTTGGTCTAATTACTCATCAACATGACTAAGGTCCACGGGAGGCGGGTTTGTTGAGCAATAAACACAATCCCAGCCATGAACATGCATGCCCAAATCAAAACGCTCCCCATTTCTCCACTGACCTACCTTTAGCCCTTTTGTATCATATTAAGACCACCAGAATGAGACTCTCTATTAGCCAGGGCCTCTTCATTAACTTTGAGGTTCCTCAAATATTTTCACCATTACTTCCACATCATGATCTCGCTAACTATAGCACCTTTGGCAAGAATCAGTCACATGGTTCTTGCGTTCATAACCTTGGGCTTTCCAGGACCCTATACTGCATCCCTTGCTTCGCATTGACCCGAGCTAGATGATCAACAAATTTCCTCTATAAAAATGGGTTTCATCAAGAGCTACACTGTAACTATAACCCCTGCTACCATTCCAAGTGCTCAGAAAGGAAAACAAGGTAAATTTCTTGGCCTTATCCGAGAGTGTTGTCCAGACATCCTAACGCCAGATACATAGAACATACATGAGGAGTTGAAGTCAGCATGAGTAACGTCCAGTCTTGCACGGTGCTTGGTATTCATTCTACATGCTGTAGCGCTGACTTCTAGCCACTCCCAATGACTTAAACTGGATCTTAACGACGGGGTCATTCATCCCGACATGCTCTTTGATAGGCCTGGAAGTTGCACCCAGGTAGACTTGGATTGCCCCCTCCACATTGTAAATGCTCATCCAGCAGAAGTGTAATCTGCTAGCTCATTGGACTTATATTGATCACTCGCTTCGAGCTAGGCCGTATATGTACATGCAGCTGCATCTGTACCCATGATGCGCTTCCCTACCCACTACTTTAATATTCTATAGTTTTGAACCTAGAAATGTTATGGATAACCCACGTTAATGCTTGAACAACCATGTATGGTTCTTGACCCATGTATCCATGCAAGTGAGTGTTAAGAACTAGCCACGTTCGGTTATCTTTAAGGGTGTTCCAGGAGGAGCCATTAGTGCTCATGCTTGACTTCATACCGTCTTTGCAACTGGCTTATGGCCCTATTCAGAATTCTCATGCCTCTTGTAGCTCAATATAACTCCATATTTGCGTAGCCACAGTGACTAGTACTATCAGGTTAAAGTGAGAATAGTTACGGACGATGCAAGAATAACTTTTCAAGCTAATGGTGATGCAGGTGAAATTCTTCTCACTATCAAGCCGTAGTCATGAAATGAAAGTCTCCTTGGCTCTGTAGTGGACTTTTAACAAGTGATGGACTCAAAGGTTATGAGGCAGTGTTCATGGAACTGACCATTGAATCCTCACGTCATCAAATCATGAACTAGAAGGCAACACACAACTATTCATCATGAAATTACTAGAAATGCAGATTCTGGCCATGATATACTAGCTTATCAGTCATAAAGGATCAGAACTAAATTAATGCAAGCAATTATTTGAAGGGAAGTTAGCATATTCTGGATTTCTGTATCGAATCCGATCAAAGACAATGTAGAGCAATTCTCGCAATGATTGGGTGGAGTTGTATACAATAATTCAACCTAACTCAAGAATGACTTTATGAACAGATTCAAAGCGTTGAATCGGATAATTGCACACATGGTGATCTTGACTTAATTTCATTTTAGCAAAAAATTCTACTCCTTAATCAAATGCATGACTGCATGGACTGGCCGTTTGCAGGATCCGAATTATATCCGAGAATCATTTTTCATTCAATCAATAACACATGAGAATAACCAAAGCGTTGAGCAATATACCTGGACGTTTGTTGGAGTCTCATATCCTCCCTCAAGAATCATTATCTTTCCACACTCGATCTTCTCAAATTTGCAGAGTTTCCTTTCTTTGAAGGAGCATCTTCAAGCTTCTTCCAAGAACCTTCAAGAAATGTCTTCTTTCTTGTAGAGGGTCCAACGTTGAGTCCGAACCCTGTTCTCTCCTCTCTCAAGAATGCTTGATAAATCCCTTCAAAATTAGGATCTCTTAGAGAAAGTATGTTTTCCCTCTTGAGCCAAAGAACTCCCAAAAATTCCCAAAAGGAAAAAGAACCCCTTTTTTTTAATTCGTCTCCCTTTTTCCTGCTTTTGATTTCTTCTCTTTCTTCATTTTTCGCTTTTTCTTTTGTTACTTTTTCAGTTTTGCCTTTTAATTTTGTTGTCCTTTTTCTTTTTTTTCCTTTTTTCAGTTAATTTGTTTTTTAGTTAGTTATTTTTTGTTTTTTATTTTTATTCTTTTTCGCTTTTATTTTTCTGTTTTAGATTTAGTTTTTTATTTTTTCCATTTCAGATTTATCATTATTTTTTTATTTTTTATTTTTATTATTATTTATTTTTTATTTTGAATTTGTTTTTTCTTAATTTTTCTTACCTTTTTCAGATTTATGTTAATTTTGTTCTAAATTAATTTATCCATTATTTATTTTTCATTTTCTGTTTTAATATTTTGCTATATGTTTATTTGTCTGTTTTTCTGTTAATGTTTATGTTCTTCTATTTTTAACTTTATTCTGTTTTCTGTTTGTTTTGAATATTGTTATTTAATTGTTTTTTCTGTTTAGTCACTAATTAATTTTAAAACGGGGCCTCAATCATAATTGAGTGTTTACAACATTATCTAGGTTACCCAAGTTTAGGGTCATTTTCATCATTTGTGCCAAATTTTCTAATTTGTCTTCTTTTTGTTCTTAATCCTACTTAGTTTCCTTCTAGAGATTATTTTTATTTTGAAGAGTTCATTATGAAAATTTATGAGTGTTACATTTGATGCAAGCTGCAAGTAGGTCCACGTCTACCCTAGTGATGCAAGGGACGTTCTAGTCAACCTTGAATGATGTAGAAGGTGTCCCAATCTACCCTGTGGTGCTTCCATGGCCTAGGACAACCATAAAAGTTGCAGGGAAGTTGTAGCAGACCAGACTGTGATGCTGAAAACCCTAGGATCTACACATATAAAAGGAAGACTCTTCCACACGTCTTAACAAATCACACCCAACTTCCAAAGCCATACCTTAGAGCACTCCTCTCCACAAGAGAGCAACATCGTCTCCCGAGGCACAACCCTAACTTTCCCCCATCTTTCATTTATAGTCTCTCCATTTCCAATTCTTACTCTAGCATCCTTCGTAGGACCTTGGTGGGAGTAATTGATAAACCACCATTCTATTGATTTATCTGCAAAAAATTGGTTATAATTACAATATAATTTATGATTGTTTAATTGTAATTCTACCTAATTTTCCTTATTTTTGTAGAAATGGTCACGCAAGCTAAGAATCCAAAAATAGGCAAGTTTTGGACCAAAAAGAAGGTAAAAGAAGCATAAAAAGATAATACATCTAATGCGACAATGACACGTCAGCCCTACGGTGCTGCAAGATTACGTAGATTGGTCGCGACGACTGAGGAAGCGGCTAGGTCAAGCCCAGTCCACCATATTGAAACCCTAATCCATGCTTATAAAAGGGAGGCTCTACTACACCACATGAAACCACCCTAGGCCCCAAAGGCCACACCACTCTCCAGGGCGTAAGCTTATCACTACGCCGGAGACACACCATTCCATTCTCATCCCCCTTTTAGTATCCTCTCGTAGGATTTCAAAGGCAGAAGCTCGTTCATAGTGCGAGTTGTAACGTCCTATTGCTAACCTTGCTGGTACTATGGTTTTGTCATTCTCTTCTAGAATTAGGATTATGGATTGTTTTATGGGATTATTATGTTTTTATTTGTCTTATCTCTCTGTGTAACTAAACCCCAAATCATGGGGCTTTGGTAAAACTTATAATGTAACCAATTGAACCCCTTTTACTTTTTATGAATGACTTGGTATTTCTATTCAATTGTGTTTTCCTTATTATGCATAATTAATTAATGAGAATTAATTTCTAAGTTAATTGGGGGATAGGCGATCGTACCATTGCCTGATTAACAGAACTACAAGGTAAACTGAATCTAAGGGTTTTTAAGGATCAATCGGAATTCTTGATTTTTAATCAGTTATTAATTTAATAAGTCCGAATGTTCTTTATGCTTCTCTTAATTATATACCTTGCATGATCATTGGGGGTAGTAACTTAAGGGAAAGAATATTGCTATTGCATGATCATTGGGTAGAATTAAAACAGATGGTTAGCAATTGACTCAAATCATTCACAAGTGAGTTGGGTTGAAATTGGGTAAAGTTATAAGGGAAACCAAAGTCCCGTGTCTTTCCATCATTAAATTCGTATTTGTACCTTTTTGTCTTTAAATCGCTTACCCTCATTTTGTTTCATTTTTCCATTCACTTTAAATATTTTTGAACAAATCCTTTTTTGGTGAGCTCAAAAATTAGGATTTAATCATTCTTTAAGATTGTTGAAATAGTCTCTGTGGGAACGATATTAAGGGTTTTAAATACCCCTTTCTACACCGACGGGTGCACTTGCCCGTGGGTAAAACTTTGTACGCACAGTAAACACACAATAGAAATCCTTGTCTGGTGCAAACTTAGAGTAGTTGCTAGATTTTTTGGCAACATTGGTTTTGTATTCCTTGATATACTATATATTATAGATATTTATGGGTTTTTTGTTTTCTTTATCAATAACTAATTCCCCCTTTATGGGGCTTTGGAAAACTTTGTGATGTGCATTGTTTAAACCCTATTTTTCCCTTTTCTGAAATGATGTCTTTATTACCATTGTGTTATTTTATTATACTTAATCCATTAATAGGAACTAGCTAATTTTGTTAATATATAAATTGGTTGGGTGGAGGAAATTGTACCATGCCCAATTAAGGGAACTATAGAATAATGGAACCTAAGGGTCTTAGAAGTTCAATTAGGAACCTAGGTTTCTAATCAGTTAATTGCTTGACATATAGTTAACACCCTCTTAAACTTCATTCCCCTTTTATTTATCTAGCCTTCTTGATCAAGGAGGGTAATGGGTAGAAGAGAGATTATTGCTACTATAGGATCAATAAGGAGTAATATAATGAGTGTAGGTGGTTAGTGTCGCAATCGTAATTACGACGAGACGACGAACTCACTAAAATTTGAAAATAGATTTTATTTATTGATTATGTGGAGTTGCCACCAAATTTTTATTTAAGGGAAAAAGATTTGGAAAAAACCCTAACTCGAGGATGAGATTTAGGTTTGGGAGTCGGTTACGAGAGGGGAAGGTATTAGGCACCCCATTCACCTGTTCCGAAGAACAGTACCCTTAAACTGAGTGTAAAATTATTTAAAAATAGTTTTCTCCCTTAATTAATGTGATGGGAAACTCAAGGCTTACGTAGTTCTGGTTTGAAGGCTTGACCTTCGGAGTATTAAGAACGAACAGAGTATTCTAGAAATATTTGAAAGGACATTGCGTGAGACTAAACAACTACGGCTCCGCTGGGACCTGTACGAACCACTAAACATCGAACAACAGAAAAAGCTACCAGTTCGTGCTTAGAACTCATTGTGTGAGACTAAGAATTACAAAACGAACTTTTGTTTTGTCAAGAAGGGCACTCCTAATCCACGTATACACAGGGTCCAAGACAACTACGGCTACACTTGGGCCCATACGAGTCTCTAAACATCGAACAGAAGAAAAAGCTACTAGTACGTCCTTAGAGCCCGTTGTGTGAGACTAAGAATTGCAAAACGAATTTTTATTTTGTCAAAAAAGGCATTCCTAATCCACATATGCACAGGGTCCAAGACAATTACGGCTGCACTTGGGTCCATACGAATCTCTAAACATCGAACACTAGAAAAAACTACTAGTTCATGCTTAGAGCTTGTTGCATGAGACTAAGAATTGTAGAACGAGTTTTAATTTTGTCAAAAGGGCATTCCTAATCCACATATGCACAGGGTCCAAGACAACTACGGCTGCACTTGGGCCCATATGAATCTCTAAACATCGAACAACAGAAAAAGCTACCAGTTCGTGCTTATAGCTCGTTGTGTGAGACTAAGAATTGCACGAGTTTTAATTTGAGGGCGACAAATGATAAAAAGAATCGAGTGTGATTTGGATTAAAGGAGAATGTGGGGACGTAATTTGAGTAATGGAGAAATATAGGGGCTTGATTAGAGTTAGGAGAAATACAGAGGCCTGATTGGAATTAGGATAAATAGATGGGCCCGATTGGAATTAGGCTGAGTATAGGGGCCTGATTAGAATTAAGATAAATATAGGAGTCTGATTGGAATTACGGAGAGCGCAGGGGCTTAATTGTAATAATGGAGAGTGCATCGGCTTAATTGTAATGATGGAGAGGAGCTGGGGGGTGTGACCCAATCGAAGGGTTCTGAACTCGGGTTGGTGAATAAAAGCTGGGCTTTAATTTTAAGGTGGACTTGATTAGAGCGAAGACGACCTCAACAGGGAATTTTACCAAAAGCTACATTGGATGCATCATGAGGAGGATGGATTCGACCCTTTTCTCTTCTTTTTACCACTTGGTAATATAACGTGGGCCCTGTATCTCTGCCTAGTTGATGGATGAGATTCAACTCTTGAAGCCCCTGTTTAAGGCCCCCAGATTGCCATTAACGCTACACTGTAATGGGACCCAACAGACTCACTGTACCATAGGCGATGTATGACCTTGAGGAGCAAAGAGATCGTGAGGGAGGAAGCGCCCCTATACAAACGTATTTATGAATATATTTCAGCCAATGATGCAAGGTATAATCATTTGGGCCCATTACCTTGCATGCAGTTGCGTCATGCATTAAGTGGTGAGATAAGACGTGCATGAGTTTTCTACCATCGAAACATCTCAGGCATTCCTGACTTTGGGTTAGACTTCACACATGGCGAATGGCCTTTGTGAACTTTTGGGCACTCGAGAACTGTTCTGCTTGCCGGTGAGGCCGGTGAGTGCATGCTTGGGAGCTGTGGCAATCATGGTGGTGTCCTCCTATTATTTATATCCGCACAACTTCGTGACACGACCTCTTCGAGACCTTTCATGGTAGATTGTCAAGGGTTTCCTCTATACTCCCATTTGGTAGGCTTCGGTGACCTTTTTTCATGGGATTTTCTGGATAGGGCCTTGCTCTTATGGAAGACGAGTTATGCAGGGGATGTCGCGGGGTGGAATTGGGAACGAACTTAAACCTGCATGGCTCCTTGTATGGCTCCTTGCATGGCTTCTGGCATGGCTCCTTGTCGTGACTAGTTTGGTAGTCGTGAAGACTGGTTTGGGAGTCGTGAAGACTGGATTACAATGGCGACAACAACCTAGAAATGCTTCGCTCCCTTTCAGCCGACGTATCGGACCATATTGCCGGTGATGGATTTCCCTAATGTGGCTCATTTCATCTCCTTTCCCTTAGCCGAGGACCCTACTTGTGGCTAATTTTTTAGGCGTCGACCTCGAACGTGGATACGCTTGACAACTTATCCAGGGGACCTAGCCAACTGATGAAGACTTACAGCTCCTTTTTTATGACTAATCGAGCCTTCTCTTATGCGTGTAACCGACCACGTCACCAAGTATGGCCACCTTGCATTCACTCCAACGACGTTTTTCAGGTTTCTCCTAGGCCACTAGCCTCGTCCGTTGCCTATCCTCATGCGCGTCATGTGAACTAGGGATCCCTCTTTTCCATAGAGCTAATCCAGGAGCGATCTTGCCTTACCCTGGGCGTTACACCGATGTTTGTAGAAATATGGTTCCTGTTTATTCAGCCCCCAAGGTGAACGTAGATAATCTTGGGGCTTGATCATAACCTACTCACCTACAATTCATCGCTTTTGTATGGGGTCGTGGCAGCCTTGCATGCATGGGCCCGATTGTGATACCTGGTGATGAAGTTGGTTTCCGCCAACAGATATGATTTATCGCATGCTACGTTTGAGCCTTTACTGTCTTCTTGAAAGCCATATTGTCTCACTTGATCATTGAGCTTCATAACCCCGTGCTAGTTGCGACACCTTAGTTGGTTGCAACTAAGGCCGCTGCTGTCTTTCCATCCCCTGATCTCTATGAAGTCAGGGATCGATATGAGCTCATCTTGAGGACCTAGGGATTTATTGATGATGAATTTCTTATTCGAACTGAGCTGGTCAAACCCTTGAATTATACTTGGTGCAGCCCGCCAAAGGTATGTACGCAAGCCATCGGTTGCCCAAGGACTTATGAGGCTATGATCCCATCATACCCTATGGTCGCTCGTTCATTTTCAGTGCATGTGACAAGCATATGTTACTTCAAGCATCTTCCGATTACGATGTCACCGCTCTCATGTGCAGGTAAGGTAAGGAGCCCTTCTTAGCAATCAAGAGGGATCGCAACGGCTGTTCTGATCACACGTATGCACCGCTAGTCCCCCCTCTGGTTACAGAACCAAGATTTCACTAATGGCCTAACATTATTACCTATGGAATGTCTTCCCTTGTCTTTCTCTCTCGTAGTCGATCCTACCAAGATCTCTAGAACTCAGCATTTTATGGCAACCTATTCTGTTCGCTAGTGTAATTATGGCGTCGGGGTGCTAGCATGAACGCACCTCACACTTGGTGTTATCAGGTCACTCGTGCCATACTATATGACTCGAAATCACAACTCCTGTATCAGAGGACAAACCCTAAACTGCGACTGAGGCCGCCTAACCTCTAACTCGTGATCGATTTCTCATCGAGCGCTATTCAAACACCTAGAGATCTAGGCTTTCATCCTGAAAGAAACTCGTCCTACTAGCACAATCCTCATACGAAAATATTACTACGTGGATTTCATCAATGCTCGAACCGATTCCTATGCTATTTGGATCAGAATCACACCATTCATCACGATAATTCCCAACTTAGAAATCTGAGAAATGAATATAATGAACTGGGATTAACTAATCGGGGATTCTTGCGCTGGAAATCTACGGTGGAACCTGCTGAGGCTCGCTGTAATGCCTTGCAAAATCCACTTCACATCAAGAGCTAATGAGTCTACCCCTTTTTCTCCTTGTAACCAGCGACAGGTAAGAGAAATTCCATGCAGGGCTCCCTCTCCACTCTATTTATACTCCGTTCTTTTTCCTCACTTTTATTTTCTCCGTTTCTATTTTGCGCCCCCCCCTTTTTTATTTCCTGCTTTTCTTTTTTTAATCCTTTTATTTCATTGTGTATTTCATTTTATATTATATTTTCATCATTTACCTAATTCTTCCTCCCCTTTTTTTCTTTCTTTCATTTTTTATTATTTTATTATTTGTTTATATATTTTTTATTTCCATTATATTTTATTATTACTTTTTGTTTTCTGTTTTTTGCACTTTTTGTTTCTTTTTAATACTTTTCTCATATTCCTCTTTATTTACTTTTCTTTTCCTTTTTCTCTCTTTTTCCTTATTTTTGTTTTTGTTTTAAATTGTTATTTATTTGCTGATTAATTTAGCAACAAGAGCTCGGACATAATTAAGTGTTTACAGTTAGCAATTGAATAAGGGAAGAATTAGGGGTAAAAACAAGTAAAGTCACAAGAGGAGCCAAAACCCTATAAACTTTCCATAACTTACATCATCTCTTTTGTTTTCCATGTAATAGAAATCTTATTTCTATTTCTTTTTCCATTTACTATTTTAAATTTCTTTCATAAAGCAACTTTATTGGTGAGCTTAAAATTAGAATTCAGATTGCATTCATAGATTCCTAGACTAATCTTTGTGGGATCAATACTAAGGGCCTAAAATACCCTCTTTCTATGTCGACAGGTATACTTTCTTGTAGGTAAAACTTGACAAGAGTTTTATACTCATGTTTTCAATACAACATTAAGTTTGGCACAATCAACTTCTATATGTTTATTGTTGGTCACGGTGCCTACTTCGAACAACTATAACTTTTGATTGGGGATGAATCTCAAGGCCAATGAGAAGCCATCAAAATGGTTATCTTGAGTCTGTCATCAGGGAAACGAGGACAGGCCCATTTGAGGCTAATTGTGACACCAAAGATAAATTTTAGGGGCCATTTCAAAAAAAAATTTGTTGATGAAGGCCAATTTCAGAATGGGTTGGCACAAAAGTAGATCCATAAGAGGCACGTGTTATTGAAACATCATCATTTAGTTAGAAAAAAATCAACGAAAAAAGGAGGAGTAACACGAGGACTTCTAAGGAGGTCACCAATCTTAGTACTAATATTACCCAAGCATGCTTAATTGAGGATTTCTATTGGGATCTAGTACATTAGTGTTGGTATAACCACACCTATCAAGTGTGGTGCCATCACATTTTGTATGCCTCCTACTGATCATGGTGCTTGCTTCAAATTACCATAATTTTGATCGTAGTTAAATCTCGAGGCTCATGATATGCCATAAAAAATCCCTTCATAAGCCCATTGTTGAGACAAAAGTTAGTTAGAACAAAAGTTGATCCATAGGAAGCACAAGTAGCCACAACGTCGTTATGCAGTTGTCAAACTAAAAATCATTAGAAAAAAGATGTAACATAAGGACTTCCCAAGGTATCACCCTTCATAGTTCTACTTTTGCCTATGTACAGTTAATTAAGGAATTACGGTGCAATTTGTTGCATTAGTATTGATATGATCCCATGTCTCAAGTTTAGCGTCACCAACTTTTATAAGCCTCCTGCCAGTCATAACAGTTGCTTCCATCAGTCATAACTTTTGATCTAGGATGAATATCTAGGCTTGTGAGATGCCATAGATTAACTCGTCTTGAGCCTGTTGTCGAGGGTACCCAAGAAGCTTGGTTGAAGCCAATTTTGACCCAAAAGTTCAATTTCAAGGCATGTTCACATCTTTTTAGTTGAAAATGGCCAAGCTTGGAGCTGATTGGCACAAAAGTTGATCCCTAGGAGGCATGATGCAGAGGTCACCATAGCCAGACCTAGTGGACCTATTAAACCCATTATAAGGTCTAAGGATAAGAAGATACATGGAGAGGTAGAACCCATGCTTAGCTTGAAGAAAAACCTTCCTAAAGCTTCTACTTCTCATGTCCTTATTTGGTTTTAAAGAACCTAGTATAGGAGTAGGCTTTTCTTATAGTTAGGAATATAGGGCCTTGTATCTATAAATTCTGGGTACCTTTTTATGTGAACTTTATGTATATAAATTAGGCCTATCTAGGACCAATTAGGAGGCTGCATAGAGGATGGATATTAACTTCTCACTTGGGTCAAATCCCAAGCCAATGCGCATGATCAAAGGGTAGACTTAAACTCTATTTTGCTGCCTCCTTCTTTTCTTATATATAGTCCTCTTTGTATCCATTTTGGCATGTTTGGATCAAAATTCAATTTTTGAATTTTCATAGAGAAAAGTCTGTTTGACACCCTCCCTTCCTTAGCTAGGCTTGAAGGGCGAGAATCTCCTTATCCTTAGCCTCCAAGATGGTGGAGCACAAGGCTCATCTACAAGGAGTGTCGCCAAATTTTTTACTCTTAATTCATCTTCATTTTCAATCCATGACGTATCACTTAAAACACTTTAATTTTTCCCAATTTCTTTGTCTAATTGAGGTCTACATCAAGTGGTATCAAAGTGCACAAGTGGAGGTAAGATCCAAGCCATGATCTTATTCATTTACGCAAGCTTTCCTTCTCCTTCTACCCTTTCTTTTGGTTTGAATCCAGTCTATATTTAAACACTTTTAGTGCAATTCTTTCTTGATGTATGTGTGATCCTTGTAGATACATGCTTATTGATGAAAATAATTAATGGATTTGTGTGATTTTTCCTTAATATTCTTGCAAATTCGAGTTCATCATAAGTAGACTTTGGAACCAATTTTTGTTCAAAAAAGATTCAAAAGTTCCTCTCTAATTATCCTAAATTACATTGAGGTTTTTCATATGATGGTGGATCTATGTTTAGCAAGAAAAACTTTTAGTTAAAATGTCTTGGATTTTAGATAAATTTGAAAATGTTTTTGAATATATTTAAATGTTGTTGGTGCCAAAATCCATGGTGCTTGATTTCAAACTTTTTGATCCAATCTACATCCAACATTTTGGATTTAGTTCCTTATGTTTAGATCCTTCATTTGTACATAGTTTTTAGTAAATTGTGTTTGAATTGTTAAAATTCAGAATGGAATTACGTGAAGATCTTCTTGTAGTTGAAAGTACTAATTAATTCTAGTTAAGTTTGATCTTATGATTTTTGAGTTAAATTGTGTTTACATGATATAAGAGTAATAAATTGTCATTATTTTAAACCATGATAACATTGCACCAAAGACCTAAAGGAAGCAAAATAAGGATTATACAAGTTTTAGACAAATTTTGGACCATCACTGACCTATGGACATTGAACTTGTATAAGAGGCTTTAGAAAAAGCTACAAGCAAGAAAATTGACCAAGTACAAGGGACCTGGACTTAAAATACAAAAGAAAGAACTAAGTGAAAGCATAAAAATAAGAGTAAAAAAGAAAAGAAGAAGAAAGTTAAAAGGCAAGTGCATGCTTCGACTCATTTGTTTTGTTTGAATTGTATTCTTATTTGTTGATGAACATTGAAATGTATCTTTAAAGTGCTATAGAAGTTTTGTTCAAATTCTTAGAGCATACACTTGATTAAGCTTTCAAATTAGGTTAATTTTCACATTGAAATCATGATCATGTTGCATGCAATTCTAAAGTCTATCCTTTGAAATCCAATTAAGTGCCTTCTTTCTTATGAGACTTATTTCAGCTTGTCTTATTGAACTCTTATTTGTCACATCAAATCCTATTTTAGTTACCATCCTTATGGTAAGAATTTCTTTCCTGTCTTTTAAAGCTTTTTAGTTTTTCATTCCTTTACTACTCCTTTACGTTTGGTAAGTGTGCACTTCAGCTTGGAAACACCAAGGACCAAGGTTAAAGTTGAGAGTTCTCCTTTTTTAAGGCTATATTAAGGTTGTACTTGAGTGAAAGGTATGGGTAGGATTGACAAATTAGTGACCAACACAAGAGGGTGAAGAGTGAAACACTTGGTGACAAAAGAAAATTTTTCTAACCTTGATTATACTAATCCTTTTAAGTGGGAAACAAGTGTTTTTCTTATTTCTTATTTCTTATTTCATTTAGGTGAATTTGGAGCAAGGGAACAAGAAGGAAAAAAAAATATTGAAGAGTGACTCAATAGCTTAGCTTTTAGTGCATTCGAATTTCACTTGTAAAATTGTAGAGTTTGCTTCTATAGTAGGTAACATTTGAGTTGTAATTTTTTTATAAACTGTAGTAGTCTTTTATGATTGTGTAAGTTTTATTTTTGTTTACAATTTGGATGTAAACAAGACTTTGAACATTACCTTGGTGTAAGATACTCACCAAGAGTGTTTGATTGGAATTTTAGGATTGCTAGCACTAACTTGTGTTTCTAAAATTGTTTTGCAAGGTTCAAAGGGGAAAGATATACTTTAGTTTACTTCCAATTTTTTGGCAATTGCTTGCTTGAAGAGATTAGGTTGCATGCTACTTGATTATGTGCTTACTAAGTGCATATACTTATGGTGTGCAATTTCTTTTTTCAAATTCATGTATGGAGAGGTCTTCACTAGTAGAAAAAATACTTTCTACTGTGGTTGTAAAAGACTTTTTATATTGATTCTTAAGCTAGTATAAAATTGACCAATATAGAAACTTGTGACTTTTTTACACCGAATTAAAAAATTGGTGTAAAACATACTTTTTACATCAATTATAAATGATAAAAGATGTAGAAATTATATTTCTTACATTGGTTAAAATGATATAAAAATAAAAAAGAAAATATATGCATTTTGCATCAATTTTCAAAAAAGAAATATTAAAGACTAATTGATATGAAAAAGGATAAAGAAATATTTCATAATAATACAAAACAATTCAAGTTATAATATGAATAGTGTTATAATTTTTTCTTCCATAAACATATCCAACACTGATTACAACTAGAACATTAATTTCAAATGTAACCTTGTCTCCTACAAATCTTGATAGTTCAATCTGCATAATCTATATAAAACTATATGTTACTAGGATCTACAAATATGGATCTCACTCATCCTAAGTGACCAATGATGACCTACAAAAAATAAATAAAAAGTCACTCAACTAAAACTATATAAACATATTTTTTAGAACTAGATTTCAATAGTTAAAGGAAATAGTAAGTAATAAAATCGTTCTATCAAAGATGAGAAAATTAACGAGTCAAGCAAAAAAATTTCAATAACCAATAAGAGATGAGAATAAAAGAGAATGTGATTGGGGAGATATGATCTAGCATAAACTAATCAAAATGGGGAAGTTAACCCAATCAACAAAGTATAGAAGAATTTTGAAATTCACAGTTCATTTAGAAAGGCTTTGTAAATGAATTAGAAAATCCCATAAAATATTTGTGCCATGATGGATTTCTTCTAGATCCTTGGCTAGAAATCGCAAAGAAACTATCTTAAAGCATAGAACAAAAAGACAAGTTTGACTTACTTTTATTTTCATAAAATTGAAAATCCATTTGTCTTTTACTTTTTTATATTAATGTAACTTTACATTTACAATTTGAATGGAAAGGCAGAACACAAATCCATGTAGTTTGACAACTAAGAGAAGGAGGCTAGTCTACTTTGTGATTACGGTATGAATAAGAGTTAATACTGTAGTATTCGGATCTTTATATAGGGAGGGAGTCATCCCCCAATTTTTATTTTATATATATATATATATATAATTTTTATATAAAAGATTTTCAAAGCCATTAAATTATAATGATATAAACATATCAATACAATGAACTTAACATTCCTGAGGATGATTGTCGCAACCATAATTCCGACGAGACGACGAACTCGCTAAAATTTAAAAAGAATTTAATTTATTCTGTGGAGTCGCCACCAAATTTTTATTTGAGGGAAAATACTTGGAAAAACCCTAACTTGAGGATGAGACTTAGGTTCGGGAGTCGGTTATGAGTGGGGAAGGTGTTAGACACCCCACTCGCTTGTTCCGAAGAACAGTACCCTTAAATTGAGTGTGTGATTATTTGAAAATAGTTTGATCCCTTAATTAATGTGAAAATAAATAGGTTGATGGAGGTTAGCCTGACAGGACTTGATCCTGCTCCTATGTATTCCCCGGTGCGATGGGAAACTCAAGGCTTATGTAGTTTTGGTTTGAAGGCTTGACCTTCGAAGATACTTGAAAAGGAGTATTTGAAAATGAATAGTGTGTTTTGAAAATATTTTAAGGAGAATCCTTAGTCCACATATGCACAGGATCCAAGACAACTATGGCTACACTAGGATCCATACGAATCCCTAAGCATCAAACAGTAGAAAAAGCTACCAGTTCGTGTTTTGGGTCCATCGCATGAGACTTAGGGATTATAAAATGAAGCTTTTCTTGGGATTATTTACAAAAAGATTCTTAGTCCACGTATGCACAGGGTCCAAGACAACTACGGCTGCACTAGGACCCATATGAATCCCTAAACATTGAACAGCAGAAAAAGCTACCAATTCGTGTTTAGGGTTCATCGCGTGAGACTTAGGGATTCTAAAGTGAAGCTTTTCTTGGGATTATTTACAAAAAGATTCTTAGTTCATGTATGCACAGGGTCCAAGACAACTATGGCTGTGCTGGGACCCATATGAATCCCTAAACGTCGAACAACAGAAAAGCTACCAGTTCGTGTTTAGGGTTCATTGCGTGATACTTAGAATTAAAGAATGAGCTTAATTTACAAATGAACTTGATTTTTGGAAAATGAATGGGAAAGTAATACACTTAATTTGCGGTGCACTTGGTTTAAAATTTGATGAAAAGATTAAACTTGATTTGGAAATCTTTGAGGAAAAGAATTTGATTCAATTTGGAATTGAGGAAGGCTTTGCATTTGATTTTGAAATTTTGAAGAAAAGAATTGGGAAAATAAAATTGACTTGATAAACTTGATTTGAACTAATTTGAATTGAAACTTTAGAAAAAGAAAAACACAAAATTTGAAAAAAGGATTAAATTTGATTTGGAACGATGAATTCAAATTAAAACTTGAGGAAAAGAATTTAACTTGATATAAGCTGGACGGAAGAGTTTGATTAAAATAAATTCGATTTAAAACGAATCTCGATTTTAAATTTGAGGAAGTGGTTTTGAATTCGGATAAAAAGAAATACATTTGATTGGAATTAATTTGATTTTAATTTAAAAGAATTAAATTTAATTTAAATGGATTTGTTAAAAGATTAACTTAACTAGGCACATTAATGGCAAAAAGGAAACCCATTTGGAATTTGCATATGGCTAGATATGCCGTGCAGATTTTCCGAGTTCTATTTGGTCATTTGTATGGTTTTCATTCATGTGTGGTTCCAAATCAGTCTGGAGCAAGAAGAAATCGCTGGTGCACCCCTTCACTTGATGGCTTTATTTGCATGGGATTTAGGACGAATTACTAAGCATCCCTACATCCAGTCCATTCGAATAATTTAATATCTCCACCTATTACAGGAATCGAACCTGAGGTCTAGCGGTTGCATGCGACAAACGAACCACCAGGCCATGTTACATGTTAGTTTTAATGACCACAGACATTAACTTAACTAGAATTGGAAAATCCCCAGAATCACCCCTTGACCTAAAGCTTTTATTTTTGTATGCTGCCAAGTGGTATTTATGAGTTGTGAATTTCATGCATATAGGCTGGTCCCCATTAAACCTCTTAATCTGAGTTTTACTTTAGGTTCGTTCAGTACCTATTTCATTAACTCCTATCCTAGCCAATCTTCTCTATGCAGAGCTTGCTGCTGCACTTCCTATGCAGATGTCCTTCTCAAACATTTGCATACTCCCTAAAAATATGGGCGTAAACACTAAATGGGAGAGTGACTGCCTTTAAGCCAGTGATGAACGCCCAGAGTTCTCAACTTTTGTACGTCTTCACTTTACGGATGCCAACTGAAGCAGCATAAAGTTTGGTTGACTTCGTCGTGTTCATTATTTTAGCAATGAACCTTTGCACGTGAAGCCTGAATTTCTCATTATCGGACTTGAACATAATACCCAAAATATCATATAGCCATATTAGTGAACCCCATAACTGCCTTTTCTTTCATTGTATGGAGAAGACATGCTGGTATTTGAGCAGTGGTGTAAAGAGGCATGAACACCAAGTACAAGAACATCAATTAATTAATACGTCTTGGCTCATTTTCAAGGGATCCGGGCTGGACCACCAGCTTCAGCGTGAACTTAAGTGAACAAGCATGCATGCATGCGCCCTTTTTTATCTCATGTAAAAGCTCAATATCAGTTTCCGCCCTTCTCTCGTTTAAGACAATACAACAGCTTGCAACCCCTAGGTCTTCTCCTAAACATTGTACCTAAAGAGGCAACTTTCATACCCATACCACACTCTGAGGCAGTTGCACTCAAACTGTCGGAAGTATCTGAATGATCAGCTCCCACAGTTTGCTGAGTGATGCAAAGCTTTACATGCAGCTTCACATCATAGCATCATCATTGAGCTCCCTTGAAAAATAGAAGTAACAACTCACGGAGGGCCCAACATTAGCGTTCCAGACTTTGAGTGCAACAGAATGTAGCTGCTATACCAGGTTCGAGTCACGGATCAGGGACTTAGAATGGACTTTTAACAATGCGATTTGGGTAGAGCCTTCCTCCTATTATTAAGCACAGATAGGGAATAATCCTTGCTAGGTGGCTCGAGCTATTGTGAAGCACATTAAGGCTTAATGGTCATTATGTAGATCCATTTAAAGTGCCTAATTAAGAGAAAGACTGGAAAGCTCTATGGAACCACACATCCCAAGCAGAATCACCATGTCGAAGGAGACTCTTGACATTGAACTTGGATCAGTCTTGCTCACCTCTTAAGAATGAAACTGCCACTGAGTGAGGAAAATTAAGCAACCTTAACTCTCCATACAACATGAAGCTTCAGTAAACTTCTTGTTCCCTAGTAGTCAAATTCTCTTTATGTTGTAAAGTGCTAGGTGTGGATAAAGTGGTTCTACTATCAGTAGCCAAATTTCGTTTGCAGTGTACTTGGCCAATTTTATTTTTAGCAGCGTGTATATTTAGGTATTAAGATTATTGAACAGGTTCATGACCAAGACATACATTCACAGGCTTAACTTGACAAGGGGGATTTAAAATTTGGAATTGCATTAGCTATTGTGATAGTTTTGGAATTGTGACTTTGACCTTGCACTTCACTGCCTGGTGTATCAAGTCTCGGGTTTCCTCATAGATAACCTATTACACCAATTTACTTTTGCTAGACCTAGCTTAGGAATTGCATCAAACTACTACTATTGTCCTGTTTCTAGCTATACTTCTTAGACAATCACAGGCCTAGTGAACTACTGGTCTGGACAGAGGCCTAGTGGATTCAAGGTAAGGCTACGACTAGTTCCCTAGAGCCTAACCTTACCTAATTTTATCAAAACACTAGCTCAGTTAAATTGTTTATCACTCAACCGAATGAGGATTCAGTTACAGAAACCCATAGAGAGCGGAAAATTTTCATTCCTATCTTAACACAGTAACCTCAATCAAGGGTTTTGTGTCAAGGTTTGGCGCAAAAAAAAAATCAATGGTATTGATTCGCATTTTATTTCATGTCAAGGAGATTATAACAAGCCTATTTTAGTTGAATTTTTATGTAGAGAGACAAAGAGCTTCTTGATGCATTTCAGGCACTGAATTCCACATACATGCATCATATTGAGGCTTCTCCATAAAAGTTCTCATGCCAAGAATAAATTTAAATCCAAGTTCACATGAACTACCTATTATTCAACCGAGAGTCCTAATTCAAGAAGTGAAAACCACCAAGTGTTGCAATCAATGACAAACTATTTGACCTCATTCAAGACTCACTCCATTTGTAGAGAAAGACAATACAAACCTGTAAGCAGTCGAAGTAGATTTCCTTTTGGCTTAGCGGAGATTTTATAGATCGAAGCAGAGATAAGGCTAGGTCAACATTGTTCTTCTTCTACTTGGCAAAATATTTCTTCTGTAATCATAGAGGAAATAGAAGAGGGAGACGCTAGAAAGCCCTCACATGCTAGAACTTTTCAGACTTTTCAACTAAGATTGCTGTGTTTTCGTGAGAGAGAACAGGAGAGAGAAAACCACCCCAAGAACCAGGAGTAGAGAGTTTGGAATCAGCAGAGCGAGCGAGAGCGAGAGCGAGAGCGAGAGCGAGAGCGAGAGCGAGAGCGAGAGCGAGAGCGAGAGCGAGAGCGAGTTCTCTAAGAGAAAATCATCCCCCTTCTTCTTTTCGTTCTCTCTTTTATATTCTGTTTTTTAGTTTTCCGTTTTATTGATTGCCATTTTTTGTTTACTTTTAGTTTTTCCATTCTGTTTTTAATATTTTTCGGCCATTAATCTTTTTTATATTTCTGTTTTTATCTTTTCCGTTTTATATTTGGACTTTTTTTTTTATTTTATCATTTTCCATATTTTTAGTTATTTATTATTATTATTATTTATTTATTATTATTGTTTTTTCTTCATTTACATTTTTTTGTTTACTTCCTTTTTTTTTCATTTTTTAATTTCTATTTTTAAAGTTTCAGATGTTGTTTTTATTTAATTTTTTATTTATTTATTTTTTTTCAGATTTTGTTTATTATATTTCTATTTTCCAATTTTTTATTTTTATTATGTATTATTATTTCACTCTTCTTGTTATTATTTTTCAATATATTTTTTCACTTTCATTTATTTATTTATCTTATTTTCTATTTTTCTTTTCTTTTTCCCCTTAGTTAGTTTTAATTTAATCTTTCTTTTTTTAATTTGTTTTTCTGCTTTTATTTGTTCTTCCGCTTTTTGTTTATTTATCTGCTTTTCTGATTAATTTTAACGATTAGGAGCCTTGGACATAAATGGGTGTTTACAATGATGTATTGGTCGTTTTTCTACAATAATATTATAAAGGATTATTTATCTTTATTTTTGTAATTGGTTTGCATTTCCTTTTCTCTATGCATAGATTCTCTAAAAGCAATAGTGAAAAAGAAAATAAAAAGTTGATATTTTGGTTTGGTGTTTGAGAGGCGAGGATTTCAAGCTAAATAAACGGAGGAAAAAGTGGATTAAGCTTACTTATGATGGAAAAAATGAAGGATATATTTCCAGTGGAAAGTAGAGAGATGCTCTAAACACTTGTTTGTGGCTCTTAAACAAATACCTGAACTTGAGTAATCCTGGAGCAAAGCCTACACTAAAAAAAATAGTAATTCTCTATAAAAAAAATTTAGTGAAATTTAAACATTAAAAACTTTAATAGTGTTAAAAACATATAGTTGGGAGATTTTGGAGTAATCGCGAGTGAAGGCATTGTAACTGGGGGACATCCTTGTATCCGTTGTTAAAACATAAAAATCCTCTCCAGCGATTGCAACACATGTTCTACAAAAATATATAATTAAATAAATAAATAAATAATTGAAATTACTTGATTATAAGAAAGAAAAAGAGAGAGTACCTATATTTTTATCGCATCGAGACCAGTAATCTTATCGCTTTGTCATCGTGAATGAGAGAAAATAAATTTCAGTTCAAAATCCTTAATGACAACCTTGTTGATCGCCATGGCCTCACACTTATTCACCCACGCCGTGGCCTTACCCACATTCACCCACATCTCTCTCCTCTTTCTGTATTTTCACCAATCTCAACTTCATTTTGTCCTTTTGACCAATACCTTAATGAACTAAAATTGTTTGAGAAGCCATAGAAGTAGAAATAGAGAATCACTTAGAAATAGAAATAGGGATAAGGGTTCCTCCAAAAATACCTAAAAAGGAAGATGTCATAAGGATAGGCATATAGTTCCTTTAGGAATAGTTTAAAAGGAAGAGATAAAAGAGATTGGCACTATCAAGATACCTTGAAAGCATGTAAAGTGAAAAATCCAAGATTCCAAGGTAAAAACAACCCTAAGGTTTATTTGAATTGGAAACGTAAGATTGAACAGATTTGCTATAGCTATGAAATTAGAGATGGATACAAAGTTAAATAAGTTTCCTTTGAATTCAATGAGTATGTTTTAATTTGGTGGGATAAGCTAAATATGGAAATGTATCAATCTTTAAGTGAATGGAAGAAAATGAAACATATCATGAGGGTTAGGTATATACCCCTTTTGAAGTAAGGTCCTAGCGGTAGATGAAGGTTTAGGTCAGTTGCAGAGACCTACTAGGCCTATTGGGCACATCACCAAAATAAGAACCAAGCAGCTGCAAGAAGAGGTGGAGAACTTCTTGAGCCTTCAAGAGGATCCCCTCAGGCCCAATTCATCTCTTCCTTGTCCCTTCACATGATAGACTAAGATTTAGGTAATTTTTGTATTTTAGGAACTAGCAAGCCCAAATATGTATATGATTGGACCTATTTTCTTGTAATTCTTTTGCAGAGCTTTTTGGGCTTGACTTGGCCCATTTCTTAGGCTTTCTCAAGGAGGGATGAGGGACTCATTTTGGGTTTCACCAGAGGCCCAATTTGGACTCCCAAAGCTGCCCCATGCAGCCATGCTGCTAGGCATTACTTAAGGCCGTTATAAGGCATCCTTGTGTATATTTTTCATTACTTTTGAGTCATAATTGAATTTTATTCAGAACTATGTAAGAAATTCTCTCTTCTATCTCCCTTTTCAGACTAGCTTTGGCTTGGAAATCCTCGTTATCCATGGTGGACATGTGTAAACACTCAATTATGTCCAAGGCCCCCATTTGTTAACTTAATCAGTAAACCAACAATAATTTAAATAATAAGTAAATATTAAGATTAATAAACAGAATACAGAAAATAGAAAAGCAGACAAATGGAGACACAAATAAATAGAAAACAAAAAAATAAAGAAAAGGAAAATCGAAATAACAAAAAAATAAAAGAAACAAAAATAAATAATAAAAATAAAAATAGCAAAATAAATAAATAAATGAAAAAAATAAATAATAAAGGAATATTAAAATGAAGAAAAATAAAGAGAAGAAAAGTCAAAGAAAAATAATAATAAAATTGAAAAAACAAACAGAATTAAAAACATAAAATTTGAAAAATCAAATAAAGAAAGATAATAAAAAAATAACGATATAAAAGGAAATAGGAGAAAAATATATAAATAAATAAATAAACCAAAAATAATAAAAAGAAAAAAAACAGCAAAATAAATAAAGGAAAAATAACAAAGAAATATTAAATAAAAGAGAGAAATAAAATGAAATGAATATTAAAACAAACAAAGAAAATAGAAAAAAAAAACGAAAAAAAAAAATGAAAAATAAAACAGAATATAAAAAGATAAAATGCATGCATGAAAGGAGGGAGGAGAAGGAAAATGCATGAGTTGAGGGACGCTAAACACGATTCAAGGAGGGGAGCTCCTCCTAGCTACCTTCTTGGCTTGAATTGAATCTTCTCATCTCTCACCAAGAATTAGGCAAGGGAAACTGGTTGTTTTAAGGCGTCAACACTAAGGTTCATGGCCAATAGAACTAAATCTGTCGTCCTCTATGACTCTAGAAGCTCTTCTTTGGTTTTTCTTTGATTTTTGCGCTATGTCACAAGCTAGAAGGAAAGGGCAAGACTACTGATTCTCGCGGAGGTGACCACTGATTACACACAGGTTAGTCACTTCTTCCTTATCGCTTTTTTTTTTTCTGAATCTAGAAGCTCCTATAGTTCATCTGGATCATGCTTAAATCAAATATCATGTAGAGATTAGTAAATCTACACGGTGATAACATTGTGCAAGAACCGAATTCTTGGTGTGATAAGCATTAATTTCATATAAATTCTATCCTATGAACCCCCGAAAGGCTTGATCTGTACCCAAGGGGAAATAGATTGTAGGTTAGAAAGAGACTTGTCAAATATTCACTTGCTAACTGAATATAGATCCACAAAACTCAGTGAGTTGGATATGCAACGTGCATAAGATATCACCGTCTGCGGGGGCGGTCTATGTATACCTTCTGATTCTTGCCATACATTTCTATCCATTTCTATGAACGTTGTTGTACGGTTCTACCTTGGCTTGAATGACTTGATCCATGAAACAAAATTAGGTTTTGAACACAGTTCTATGGCTGTAATCCTCGATTGAAGTTTAAACTTGAGTTTGAGCTTGGAAGAAGAGGATTCCTGTTGAAAGCTTGTTGTGAAATGATATGTAGCATGATCATTACTGCTATGGAGGTAGGGTTCGAACATGGCAAAGAACTTTGAGAAGGTACCCATTTCTCTCGGGCATAATGAACAAACTAGTCTGGCCCTTGAGCATACACCCTCTCCTCCTCCTTCCAATTTTCTTCATACATATAGCCTTTATGGGGTCGCTCAGGATGCTACCGTTGTGGGACTTATTGATGATCTAGACTTCTTCTCCATGAGTTTGAGAGTTGGAGGTGTTGTTCTCGATTCGATGATAGCTTCCCATGCATATATAATCTAGGACGATGCCCTTATATGCATTGTGGCTTGCCTCATTTAAGAGGTGTCTCTCCCGCTTGATCAAGCACTTGAGTGCAATGTTTCAACTAAGATGTAGATCATATTAGTAGCTTTCCCGCTCAAACAACGATTAGCTAATAAATGCATGGATCGTTGAAAGTCAAGATGCATGGCCAAGCGACGTGTCAAGATCCAATTGGGAGTGGCATGAACGGTAAGAGGCCGAACTGCTTAAGGATAAGAGGAGGAAGGAAATATGACTCCATAGGCCTATGGCTCAAGTGGTAGTTTTTCTCCTAGAAACCACACAAGTGGTGGATCACCCAAAGGCTCAAGCAATGACATGTAGTGAAGGCTGGTAGCAATGCTTTAACACGTACATTTTGGTTACTTTGGCAACAACTAATAAGCTGCTAGCTCTCCTTCCATGAATTGATTGAGCAGGCTTCGAAACAATAGGTTGTCTATTAGCCAAGCTTGGAAATCCTATATGTATCGCTCATTGCCAGAAGGTTGATGGTAATTGTTGCATTCCTTTTATAAGATGGAATCAAGAAATTAGTACCATGGTTTCAGGACTACCTCTGCATGGTCTAGTACATACCCTGAATCTGGTACTCGAGTCACATGCATGCGCGCCCTAGTATGAATGCATGCCAATGTTACTGACTTGGCATTAAGTAAGAAAACAACATCATGGAGGCTGCATTCAGGGATCAAGGGCGAAGATACTTCTCCATATAATGCTTATCAAAGGAGTAAGGTAGCCTTGAGCCCCACATGACCGCGATACATGCATGCAGTGTCCATTTAAGTATGCATTGAAGCTGATTACTCAAGCGGTGGGCCAGGATGCATAAGGAAACAAGCTTTTGGCTCGACTGGGGATCCCACAAAACACTTTGGGTCCTTTCTCTCAAATTGACTTCCAGAATTAACCAAGGACTATAAACCTTAACGTGGGGTCGCCCAATCTTTGCTTAAAACCTGTCCAATACCTAGGAAACGCTAGTTAGCTTATCAAAATGAAGAACATATGTCATAAAGGGGCTCAGTTCAATGGCAAAATGGCCGCTCCACAACCCTCCAGCCCGCGGTTCGATCCCACATGCAACCATTTGTTTTGAAAAATCCTTGCATAACTTGGGCCTTAGACAACCATGGGTCCGCTTGGACGTAGCATTCATTTGACTTCCAGCAAGCTGATTCTTATACCTTAGACCATGCACAATGACGCAATGGACACCTTTAATAGGCTACCGCAATTAAAAAAAAAGGCTAAAACCCTTGCATAATAGTATATGGGCCTTAGGCAACCATGGGTCCATTTAGACGTAGCATTCATTTTAGTCGTAACAAGTTATGCCTTAGACCTTGCGTTGCAGGTTCAATCTGAGCCTCTCGTTACATATCCAGGCCAGCCATTGGCCATGCTATTTGCAAGTTTCAATTGGGCCTTATAAAAGTAGATGAAAATTTACAATCAATCTTCCCACAATTAATTTGTTAAGTCTTAATTTAATCTTTTATCAAAGTCATTTCATCGAAATCAAATTCAATTCTTTTTCTCCAAATTCAAAACTAATTTCAAATCAAATCAAATTTAATTCCTTTTTTCAAAAATTTCAAAATCAAATTCAGCTCTTCAAATGCAAAAATCAAGGACATTATAAAATCAAGTTCACTTCCTCAAATTTAAAATCAAGTTCATTCTAAATCAAGTTAGTTCCTAAAAATTCAAATCAAGTTCATCAAATCAAACTTAATTATTTTTCTTCAAATTCGAATCAAGTTCATTTTTATTTCTTATCAAGTTCATTTTATTTTAAACCAAGTTCATTTTATTCTTCAAATTCAAATCAAGCTCAATTCTTCGAATTCAAATTAAGCTCAACTCCTTAAAATTTAAAATCAAGTTTTATTTAACAATTCTAGGTTTCACGCAATGAACCCTAGGCACGAACTGGTAGCTTTTTCTGCTGTTCGATGTTTAGGATTCATATGGGTCCCAATGCAGCCATAGTTGTCTTGACTCTGTGCATATGTGGACTAAGAATCCTTTTGTAAATAATTTCAAGAAAAACTTCATTTTGGAATCCCTAGTCTCACTCAATGAACCCTGAGCACGAACTGGTAGCTTTTTCTGCAGTTCGATGTTTAGGGATTCGTATGAGTCCCAGTGTAGCCATAGTTGTCTTGGCTCCTGTGCATATGTGTACTAAGGATTGTCTTTAAAATATTTTCAAAATACTCTGTTCATTTTCAAACACCTCCGAAGGTCAAGCCTTCAAACCAAAACTACGTAAGCCTTGAGTTTCTCATTGCACCAGGGAATACATAGCAGCAGGATCAAGTCCTATCAGGCTATCTTCCATCAAACTATTTATTTCCTATTCTATTTAAAGGGATCAAACTATATCAAAATCACATACTCAGTTTAAGGGTATCGTTCTTCGGAACGGGTGAGTAGAGTGCCTAACACCTTCCCTACTCGTAACCGACTCCCAAACCTAAATGTCTTCCCCAAGTTAGGGCTTTTCCAAATATTTTCCCTTAAATAAAAATTTGGTGGCGACTCCACAAATATCATTAAAATTGAATTCTTTTTAAAATCTTAGCGAGTTCATCCTCTCGTCGTAATTACGGTTGCGACAGATGGCGACTCCACTGGGGACTTTAGAGAGTCAAGCCTATTCAATTGAATGTGTATTGTATTGATCCCTTTCCTGTTTATTTGCACAATTTATTTTTCTATTTATCTATTTGCTGTTTGTTTTTTTATTCGTTGTATAACCCTAGGATAGACGAACAATAAATTGCTATATATACTTGTCACGATTTCCCCAATTGCAGGTATCCCAATTTATTTATGTGCCCTTCACACATCACATATATGCATTCATCATGAGTGGGGCTCTATACCTTGATTTGAGTGAAGCCTAGGACTAGAGGGATCTAGTGGTGTCACTTTGGGGCTTACGTCCTGTTTGACTATCACGAAAATCCCAGCTACAGTGCATCTTATTTGTAATGCCCTACAATTGGTAGCTTTTTCTGCTGTTGTAACAAGCATTACGGACTGGAACTTGGCTCTAGTGACCTATTACACCCCAGGATTACTGACCACCTTTGAGAGGTTCATGCATTAAAGGCTATAGACCCTTAGGACAGGTGACCCACATAAGAGTCAAGAAGGGCACACACCCCTTTCATGGCACTCAGTTTATATATTGCTCACAGGCATTTGAACTGAATCACCTAAGCTGGCGAAGAAGAAGAGAAAATCTAAGATTGGGAAAATACAGAAAATTAATAAAGAAAATCTAAGAAAAATAAAAATTGTATAAACCAAAATTTGAAAGAAAATAAAAATAAAGGAAAATCAAAATAGAAAGAGAAAAATTCCTAAGAAAAATTAGAAAAATAATTTTTGAAAATACCGAAAATATAAAAAGATTCAAAAGGAGAGAAAATGAAAATTCAAAAACCCAAAGAATGATTTTTTTAGAAAAATTTTAGCAAAAATTTTTCAAACAAAATCAAAGGTTTTTCTAGAAAAATTAAAAGATACCAAAAATTTGATAAATAAAGAATAAAGTTTGCTAAGAAATCAAGGACGAATAAATAAAGCAACACTCAATCATTTTCAAAACAGTCAAATTTCAAATCTCTAAAATTATTTGTGTATAGCATTCATTCATTCATTCATAAATTTATCATTGAAAAAAGGATATTTCAAAAATCATTCCATATATTTTCATTTTCATACTCATTGAAGCACAAACATCTTTATCACTCATGACTTTTGCATTCAAACTGCTTCTCAAAAAATTATTTTTTAACTTTAACAGAAAAATTGGAGAAAGTCAGCTTCCTCGACATCCTTATAGGATCCGATCACAATCAGGAGTCGTGGATGAAATGGAAAGACAAAATGAGAAATTGAGAAATGAGGTCAAAACACTGAAGGAACAAATGGCTAAGCTAATGGAGGCCATCCAACTGTCAAAACAAAAGGATGTAAGGGAATCCCTTCCGGGAGAACCAATCGACCCGTTATATCCTCCTGGCTTCAATCCACAAAATCCTTTACCATCAACCATACCTCCACCAACCGAAGGAGTTCATTATGGGTATCCTCATGGGCATGCACCCTCATTCAGCCAAACACAAACCCAAACATAAAAGTCACCTTCAAATACCACAGACATCCCTTATATCATTCCAAACACCTCCTCACAAGCTTACCAAACAGATGTTGGGGGGACGAATCCTATGTTCACCCGAGGGCCTCACGCTATATACATACCATCTTCTCATCCTCACCACATGCCAGGAGAATACCCAAGCCATCTTTTTAATGAGGATACTGAAAAGTGGAAAGTCCTGGAGGAAAGAATCAAGGCAATCGAAGGAGGTGCTTATGATGCCAAGGACGCATCTGATTTGTGCCTGGTCCCAGATATGGTTATCCCTCCCAAATTCAAGGTTCTTGAATTTGAAAATTATCAGGGAACTAGTTGTCCAAGGAACCACTTGACCATGTACTGTAGGAAGATGTCTGCCTGCACTCACGATGATAAGCTGCTTGTCCATTTCTTTCAAGACAGCTTAATTGGGTCAACTGCGAACTAGTATACTCAGCTGCATCGGACATATATCTGTTCATGGAGGGATCTAGCTGAGGCCTTTTTGAAACAATACTAGTATAATATGGTGATGGCTCCTGACAGAACTCAACTCCAGAACATGGCCAAGAAGGGAAATGACACCTTCAAGCAGTATGCCCAACGATGGAGGGAGTTAGCTACTCAAGTACAACCTCCCTTATCTGAAAAAGGATTGGTCGACATGTTCATCTACACACTCCAAGATCCTTCCTATGAAAAGATGATTGGCAGTATGACCGCTCGCTTCTCTGATGTCATTATCATTGGCAAAAGGATCGAAGGTGGCATGCACCGTGGAAAGATTACGCATAAGCCTACAAGGGCAATCAACGCTTCCAATGGATTCGGGAAAACGAAGACAGGAGAAACCTACAATGTGGCTTCTGGTTAGGGCCAATACATACCTTAGATGGCACCTTATGGACCAACCGGTTTCCAACCACCATCTTACCCACCTTATACACCATACCCTTACGTCGCCACTACCTACCAAATACCTTACCCTCCAACCTACAACTATCCTATACAAATCCGACTGCCAACACCATACACGACCCAAACACAAGCCACAAGCCAAAATCCTAATGAAAGCCAGAAAAAGGAGAAGAAGCCTGTTCAATTCGACCTTTATTCCAATCTCCTACACTGAGCTGCTACCTCGCCTAATCCAAAACTCTCTGATCGTTCTTTATCCTCTAAAACCTCAAGAACCACCATATCCTAAAAGGTATGATGTAAACACCAAATGCGATTACCATGCATGGTTCATTGGTCATTCCATAGAGGATTGCCTAGCACTGATGCGTAAAGTACAAAACTTGATTGATGCAAAATGGATGGATTTTGGGAAGCATGCTCCTAATACAGAAAATAATCCATTGCTGAATCATGAGAGCTCATCAACTAGCTGAGAAATGGGAGCAGCATAAAGAGTTACCTTGTACAAATTGAATCACTGAGGAAATCATCTAGGATTTTTTATACTTTTCAAAATCAATCTCTCGTAAATAAATTTCAATGAGGAATGCAAAAATTTACGTTTTTCATGTTTCTTGGGCATGTGCTTTACATTATTGGCTTTACTTCTTAAAATTTTCCCTTCTTTTCATCATTCAACCCACTTCATATCCTATACCTAAACAATAAAAACCTGTTGGTGACAATGCCAATGCTGTAATAAATAATTTTGAACGTCGGATTAATTAAACTCAAAGAGAAAATTAAATGAGGAAGTAGAATAAGTGAAATCCAATCAGGGATTCCAAATCACCATTCATTTTAATTCCTCTCGAGGAATATCTGGTAATAAATATCCTGCTGGACCGAAGTTCAAATCTAGGCAAAATTTAGGGATACAAAATAGATCCGCTGAATTGTAAATCAAAACAAATCCAAGTAAGACGAAATTCAAGAAAGAAAAGAAAAACCCGTTGGATTAAAATCAAGAAATAATCTAGGCAAGATCAAGGTCAAAATCCAAGAAAAAGGAGAAAAATCCACTGGATTAAAATCAAGAAATAATCCAGGAAAAATCAGGGTCAAAATTCAAAATTCAAGAAAAAGGAAAACCTGCTGGATTAAAATAAAAAATAATCCAGGAAAAAGTAGGGTCAAAAGATAAATCAACAGAGTCGTGATCAAGAAAAGTCTTGTTGGATTAAAACTCCAAAAACAATTCAGAGAAAATTAGGATCAAAACAAAAGCCTGTTAGGTTGAAAACCCTCAAAGGGAGGCCTAGGCAAAAGTTAGGGCACAGAAACAAAAGCCCGTTAGGTCGAAAACCCTCCAAGGGCGACCTAAGCAAAAGTCAGGGCACACAAATAAAATCCCGCTAGGTCGAAAACCCTCAAAGGAAACCTAGTCAAAAGTTAGGGTACATCAAAACAAAAGTTCGCTAGGTTGGAAGCCCTCAAAGGCGGCCTAGGCAAAAGTTAGGGCAGCAAACAAAAGCCCGCTAGGTCGAAAACCCTCAAAAAGCGACCTAGGAAAAAGTTAGGGCACACAAACAAAAGCCCGCTTGGTCGAAAACCTCCAAAGGCGACCTAGGAAAAAGTTAGGGCACACAAACAGAAAGCCCGCTAGGTAAGCAATCCTCTAAGGCGACCTAGGCAAAAGTTAGGGCATACAAACAAAACGCCCGCTAGGTCGAAAACCCGCAAGGGCGGCCTAGGCAAAAATTAGGGCAAACAAAGGACCTGCTGGGTTGAAACTCAAAAGAAAAACCTAGGAAAAAGTTAAGGTCAATCAAAAATCCCAACACAATCTAACATGTCTGCACCTCATCTTTCCTAAAACTGGGGCAAAATTTTTGCCATTTCTCAAGTTCGGTTAATTTGACAATCAAGATTATGAAAAGCAGCATTGGCATTTTTCATCAAAAGGTGCCATTTGGGCAACTGAACCGACATCTCTTGTCTTTTCTTCCAAATATACTATTCCAAAACCTCACATAAAACCTACCCATTTCCTCCCATTAACCATTCAAAATCATATTACACACCTCAAAGGTATACATGCTAAAAATAAAGGTGAAAATGTAAAAATAAAAAGATTAATTTTGAAAAGTCATGAAAAATCGGATGAATCATCTACCACCGCATCACAACATGATTATTTCCAAAGAATCATCCTCCTGCCAGTCATAATGCCACCAAAAGAAAAGGAGTGTGTCTTACTTAACGATATAGACCACTGTTGGGTTTCAAAGATCTTGAAAAGGAAAGTTTTGAAATTGACCAAAAAGCTAAGACACAGAGTCAGTCCAACTTGTCCTAAATCCTGATTTCCCTTATACCAACTATAAGGTTGTCGAGAAAGGACTTGTCAAAGAAAAATCAAGAAGCAAGAGGAACAAAAGTTTTTAAACCATCTCATGGCATACATTCATCCCATAGCATCCATTTCATCAAATAATCATTTCAAACATCAAAAAGCAATAAATAAGTTAAAACGTCACATCCTTTTGCATTTATTCAAGCATCTCAATAAGCATCTTGTCATTCAAGCATCACATAACTCACTTTTCAAAACTAATTAAGATCAGGGAAAAGTGCTCAAATCAATCATAATTAAAAGATGTCTAAAAATATTAAAATTGGGGCAAAAGTTTGCCTAGAAAATTTAAATTGAGGCAATCCTCAAATTCAAGAAGAAAATCCAAACTAGGGTAAACACTTGCCTGGAAAAATTTAAATTGAGGCAATCCTCAATTTCAAGAAGAAAATGCAAACTGGGGAAAACACTTGCCTAGAAAATTCAAATTGAGGTTATCCTTAATTCTAAATCAAGATTTAAATCAAGGCAAACGTCGGCCTAGAGAAATTCAAGTTAAGGGCACCCGCAATTTCAAATCAAGATTCAAACTGGGGCAAACACTTGCCCAGAAAAATTTAAGTTGGGGAAATCCTCAATTCCAAATCAAGATTCAAATCAGGGCAAAAAATTTCCCAGAAAAATTCAAATTAAGACAATCCTCAATTCCAAATCAAGATTCTAACTCGGGCAAAACATTTTCCCAGAAAAATTCAAAATAACAAAATTGAGGCGAAGATCTTTGCCTAGAACCCTTCAAATTGAGGCATTCCTCGATTACCAAAAATCTTCCAAACTGGGGAAAAATGTTTTCCCAAGCTTTTTCAAGAGAAAATAATTATTAAATGCTTAAGAAACCTTCGAGTTCAATCAGCAATTTATTTTAAATTCAAGATAAACAAATTTCAAAATAAGTTGTTCAAGGCATCTGACGAAAAGTCTATATGCTGCCCTCATATGCCTTCCCAGGGCACACCACATTATTTTCCACACCTGTCCTAATAGGTCATTCTCTTGGCTGCCCTAACAGGCATCATTTCTATGCCTTTTTACCTGTTTTCACAGGTCATTCTATTTTTTCCTGTCTTAACAGGACCTCACTTGTGTTTTACCTATCTGAACAGGACCTTATCTGCATTTTACCTGTCGTAACAAGTCATTTTCATTCGTATTCATCCTGGTACCAGCAAGATTTCATTTGCATTTATCCTGGAAACCACATGACTTCATCATTTACATTGATCCTGGCAACAACAGGATCTTATTTGCATTCTACTGGAAACAACAGGACTTCATTTACATTCTCCTGTTAACAGCAGGATTTCATTTGCATTCATCCTGGTAACAGCAGGATTTCATTTGCATTCTCCTGGCAACCACAGGACTTCATTTACATTCCCCTGTCAATAACAGGACATCATTTGCATTTATCCTGGCAACAACAGGATTTCACCATTTGCATTTATCCTGGCAACAGTAGGATCTCATTTGCATTCTTCCTGTCAACAACAGGATCTCATCATTTGCATTTATCCTGGCAACAACAGGATCTCATTTTCATTCTTCTTGTCAACAACAGGATCTCATCATTTCCAATTAACTTGGCAACAACAGGATCTTATTTGCATTCTTCTTGTCAACAACAGGATTTCATCATTTGCATTTATCCTGGCAACAGTAGGATTTCATCATTTGCATTCATCCTGACAATGGCAGGATCCCATTTACATTTTTCCTGCCAACAACAGGACATCATTTGCATTTATCCTAGCAACAATAGGATTTCATTTACATCTTTCCCGGCAATAGCGGGTGCTCATTTGCATTTTTCCTGTCAACAACGGGACATCAAGCATGCTTAAATTCTGTCCGCCTGTCTTAACAGGCTTGTATTTATCCTGGGAACAGCAAGACTTCATCATTTTCATTTTCTTGTCAACAACAAGACCTTCTCTGCGTTCTCCTTTGCATTCTTCCCGACAAAAATGGGACCCATTTGCATTCCTTCTTCTCAACAACAGGATCCCCATCATGTTTACTTTTCTGCATCATGGCCTATGATGTCAGGCCCTACCATGTTTACTTTTTTGCATTGTGGCCTAAAATGTCAGGCCTCATCATGTTTACTTTTCTGCATCTTGGCCTATAGTGTCAGGCCCCAACACATTTAGTTTTTGTATTCCCTCCTATTAATAATAGGACTCCATTTGCATTCTTACTTTTTTGCATTCCCGGCCTGTGATGTCAGGCCCCGTATTTTAATTTTCCCATGCTCAGGCCTATGCTATTAGGCCTTGGATTTTAATTTTTTCACTTCACCTGTCTTAACAGGTCCCTTTTTACTTCGCTTCGCCTATCATAACAGGCTATCATTTTCTGTTTCGCCTGTCTTAACAGGCTTCAACTTGCCTGTCCTGACAGGACATTCCATTTCATTCCACGCCTATCTTAGCAGGCCTTTATTCATTTCACTTAGCCTATACAGGCCATTTGTTTAGCCTATACTATCAGTCTATGCATTTCAATTTCTGAATTTAGGCCTACCATGTCAGGCCTTGCATATTTAAACTCGATCGGCAGAAACTGCCATCTTCTAGGCATTCATTTTCAAGCTCAAGGCTTTTTACGCCTTTCGGACATCCTCAAAGCTTGCCTCGGCATAATGTGTTCACGTCCTTGCTCATTTTCTACCATGATAATTCAAATAATTATTTCTCATATTATCTGGTAAGAAAATGAGTAAAGAGAGGCAAACTGTAAACACTCAATTATGTTTGAGGCCCCCATTTGTTACATTAATCAGTAAACCAACAATAATATAAATAATAAGTAAATATTAAGATTAATAAATAGAAAATAGAAAATAGAAAAGCAGACAAATAAATAGAAAGTAGAAACACAAATAAACAGAAAAATAACAAAATCAAAAAAAGGAAAATCAAAATAACCAAAAAAAATAAAAGAAACAAACCTAAATAATAAAAAGAAAAACAGTAAAATAAAGAAATAAATGAAAAATATAAATAATAAAGGAATATTAAAACGAAGAAAAATAAAGAGAAGAAAAATAAAAGAAAAATAATAATAAAATTGAAAGAAAACAGAATTAAAAACATAAAATCTGAAAAATCAGAAATAAAAAAAGATAATAAAAAATGATATAAAAGGAAATAGGAGAAAAAATATATAAATAAATAAATAAACCAAAACTAATAAAAAGAAAAATAAATAGAAAAATAAATAAAGGAGAAATAAAAAATAAATATTAAAACAAAAAAAGAGAGAAATAAAATGAAATGAATATTAAAACAGACAAAGAAAACAGAAATAAAACAGAAAAACAGAAAACGAAAAATAAAACAGAATATAAAAAGATAAAATGCATGCATGAAAGGAGGGAGGAGAAGGAAAGTGCATGAGTTAAGGGACGTTGAACATGATTCAAGGAGGGGAACTCCTCTTAGCTACCTTCTTGGCTTGGATTGAATCTTCTCATCTCTCACCAAGAATTAGGTAAGGGAAACTGGTTGTTTTAAGGCGTCAACACCAAGGTTCATGGCCAATAGAATTGAATCTGTCGTCCTCTATGACTCCAAAAGCTCTTCTTTGGTTTTTCTCTGATTTTTGCGCTTTGTCACAAGCTAGAAGGAAAGGGCAAGACTACTAAGTCTCCCGGAGGTGACCACTGATTACACACAGGTTAGTCGCGCCTTCCTTATCACTTTTTTTTTATGAATCAAGAAGCTCCCATAGTTGATCTGAATCATGCTTAAATCAAGAATCATGTAGAGATTAGTAAATCTGCATGGTGATAGAATTGTGGAAGAACCGAATTCTTGGTGTGATAAGCATTAATTTCATATAAATTCTGTCCTTGTAAACCCCTGAAAGGCTTGATCTGTACCCAAGGGGAAATAGATTGTAGGTTAGAAAGAGACTTGTCAAATATTCACATGCTAACTGAATATAGATCCACAAAAATCAGTGAGTTGGATTTTCGAGTGGAAAGTCCCAAGTTGTTTCTAGCAACGTGCATAAGATATCACCATCTACAGGGGCGGTCTATGTATACCTTCTAATTCTTGCCATCCATTTCTATCCATTTCCATGAACGCTGTTGTATGATTCTACCTTGGCTTGAACAACTTGATCCATGAAATAGAATCAGGTTTTGAACACAGTTCTATGGTTGTAATCCTCGACTAAAGTTTAGACTTGAGTTTGAGCTTGGAAGAAGAGGATTCCTGTTGAAAGTTGGTTGTGAAATGATATGCAGCATGATCATTACCGCTGTGGAGGTAGGATTCAAACATGGGAAAGAACTTTGAGAAGGTACCCATTCCTCTCGGGCGTAATGAAAAAACTAGTCTGGCCCTTGAGGATACATCCTCTCCTCCTCTTTTTAATTCATGTGCATTTTCTTGCTTCTTCTTGAATTTTTGAGCTCATCTTTTTCTCTATTTTCATTTTAATGTTTGATCACTCAAATGATCTCTTATTTTAATGAATATTATTTTTTCTCTATGTCTCTCTTTCTAGTTTCATAATTGATATCATTTATATGATTTGGATTTGAAATGAATTTTTTTTCCTAATTACCAAAGTGTGTTCATCTTGGCACACAAATGCACCTAGCTTGTTTGATTTATGGATAACTTGATCATTTATGATCTAATATTTTTTGAAATTTTTTGTTTGCTTCCTATGGTCCATATCTCTTAATTTATCATTCCAAATTTTTCATATTTTCCAAAATAAAATAAAATAAAATTTGAGATTTGAATTTAAAGTGGAACCAAAATCTCATGTGTTCTTGACATTCTTGTGTTGATCTAGTTCTTTTAGCCTTCTTTAGGTATTATTCTACATATTTTGATCCTTCTATATGTATGCTTTTCTGAGTTGTTGGTGTTTGTATTGTCTCCTTTCAACAAAATTGTCAAAGTGCATGATCATGTGCATGCATCCTATTTGCTAAGTCTAGCTTAAGTCATGCATGATTAAGTCATTCACCCTAAAGGATTAAGTTTATGTTTGAATCAAATTAAAAGACATTCAATTCTTCTAGCTTGACATTATGACCTAAGCTGCATTAGAGACAATTATACAAGGACTTGTGACTTAGAATATCATACCTATGCAAAGGATAAAGTGAAAAGTGCACTAGGATGGATTTGTAGACATAGAACCTTAACAAGAGCCTATGAAAGGAACAATTGAGATTAAACTCCTTGAAATTTCGACCAAAATTATGACAAAAAGAAGTTCAGAAAATTGAAAACAAAAGAAGAAAAACAAAAGAGAATTAGAAAATAAAAAGAAGAAAAAAAAAGCATATACAAAAAGACTTGGATAAAGGTCATTTTACTTTGATTTCCTTGAGTGTAGTATGCTAGTTGTCCATGCTTCATTTTGGCTATAAGTTTTGCACCATATTATGTTTAATTACTTATTTTATGTGTTCCTTAATTGCTTGGCCAAATAGCATCTTCTCATTGCATGAGCATGTGCATGCCACTTTTTAAAGTTTGTAGGTATTCCCTTTGTGAGACAACCTTCTTTGCTTGCCTTTATTTCTAGTTTGTCTTTGATTGGTCTCTAAGTTTTTTATTTCCTATTCCATTGAGTATACCATTATTTTGATAGCTTTTCTTGCTTGTCTTTTAACATTCTTATAAGTTTTATCACCTTCGCACATACACTTATGAGCACATCTTCACCACTTAAATAATATTTTAGTATAATAAAAAATATTGAATATTATTTAAAGAGAAAAAATAAAAAAATGAGAAAAAAAATTAAGAAAAAGGATGAAATTTGAAGGTTATATGGATTTAAATTTAAAAATTATATTTTAAAAAAAATTATAAAATAGAAAGGAAAAAAAAGGGCTAGGGCTGGCCCTAGGGCCAGCCCTAACTAAGCCCTTTAAATTAAGGGCCATATAGGTTAGGGCTTAAAAAATCCCTACTTCTAAGTGGGCCACAAAATGTAGGGCCAAAAGTTAGGGCCAAATGGACTGGCCCTAGGGCCATGACCCATTTTGACAGCTCTACTTATACATCATTAAGACACCTGAGTTGGGTTGAGTTGTTCCTTGATCTCAAATTGGTTTGGGAGGCTATTTGTGTGAGTGAAATTATGTGAGAGGGCTGGTTGCATGGTGAGGACACTAGAGGGAAGAAAGCATAAATGTTTGGTAAGGATTAGTGAAATTTAACTTGATTTTTCTAACACTAACCAAGTGAGGCAACAAGTGTCATTTTTGTTTGTGATTAATTTTTTAGGGACTTGGAGAAGCTTAAGCCCAAGAAAAGGTGTGCCAAGGGACTCAATAAACAAAGACTTGAAAATTAGACTTCAAGACCAAAGTGAAGGCATTGTGTAATAAGTGTCATTCGGATTTTGAATTGTAAATTGTAGGTTGAATTTTTGTAATTAGGTTGGATTGAAATTTTAAAACCTGGTGACCTTTAGTAAGATCCTCTTGGAGTGTAATTTGGTTTACCTTTGAAATTTGTTTGTAATAATGACTTGAAATTTTGGATATTGGAGTAGGATACTCACCTAAGGTCTAGTTATATATTTTTGTGTGTTTATGTGCCTTAGAACCTAGGTTTTGTGCTAAGTGTCACTTTCATTTTGTAGAACTATCTTTTGTAACACTAACATTTATCTTTTTTTTTGCAATTTCAAGGGAGCTAGGTAAATTATCTAACCCTTCTTTTGCAACGAGAAAGGGTTTTTCAAACCCAAATAAGGGTCACAGAGCAAAGACTAGATCACCTAGAAAGAAAAAAGTCTATAAGCAACCAAGAAATCAAAGGAGTAATTCAAAATAGTGGATCTAGGAGTGGGGATAACTATCTTGAGAAGAAGACATCAAGTGAAGATGTCAACTTCTTTGGGGAACACATAGGTCATAGGGAAAGGAGAAGATACTCTCCACAAAGGGAAAAGCCTTCCCCAAGGGATAGGCTACACATAAAAGAGGACACTACCCTCCAATGACCATGCACCAAGAGTAGAAAGAATTAGGAATCATGGATATAGAGAAGATACTAGGGTTATGAGACCCTTTAGGCTTAGGACTCATAGACATAGATCCCATAGGTCTAGGAAACATAGGAGTGGGAGTTCCTATAAGGATAATTTATATGATAGAGATTATAGAGTTAGTCATAACACTAGAGAGTCAAGGGATAGAAATGCCTTAGAGCCCACAGAGTTACCTAAGATTAAAATGCCTAAGTTCCAAGGAGAAAAAAACCCAGATCCATACTTAGATTGGGATCTTAAGGTAGAACAAATCTTTTCAATCATGCCATTAGGGAAATACATAAGGTAACGTTGTCCTCCTTAGAGTTTAGTGACTATGTCCTAATATGGTGGGATAGACTTAACAAAGTGAGGTTTAGGCCTTTGAGTGATTTGGAGAAAATAAAACATATTGTGAGGGTAAGACATGTACCTTTCTATTATTTAAGAGAGGTCCATAATAGGTTACAGAGACTCTCTCAAGGCTACAGAAATGTATATGAATATTACAAAGAGATAGAGATAGCAATGATTAGGGCTAATTTGAAAGAAATTAAGGAAGCCACCATGGCTAGGTTCCTAGATAGGCTTAGGCATGACATTAGGGATATGGAAGAAATCCACAATATTTAAGCCTTAATAATCTTTACCACCAAGTTATAAAGGTAAAAGCCTAAATAAATAGAAGGGGTAAAGGAAAATACACTATATACAAGTCATCTACACAAGACACATGGAAATATAGAAAAAAGGATCTAAGAGACTCTAGCTTTAAATCTAGGGAGTCCAAAGATGTCAAAGACTCTAAAGATTCTATAGACAAGACTCTAAATTTTCCATCTAGGAAAGATTCTTCAAGTAATTGTTTCAAGTGTTTGGTAGGGGACATATTTATTGCTAATACCCAAATAAGAAAACCATGACCCTTAAGGACAATGTTAATTATTCATCACTAGAGTCCAATGACTCTAGCTCCTCTTCCTCTTCATCTAATGATGAAGCCCTAAAGTATGCACTTGAGGGTGACCTCCTGGTGGTCAGGAGGTTACGAGATAGTGTTGCTAATGCGGAGGAAGAAACTCATAAAATAACATCTTCATACTAGGTGTTCTATCAAGGGGCACACTTGCTCCTTAATTATTGATGGGGGTAGTTGCACTAATGTAGCTAGTACTAGGCTAGTTACTAAGCTAGAGTTAGCAACCACCTCACATCCTAAGCAATATAAGCTTCAATGGATTAGTGATAATGGAAGATCAACAAGTCCTCATCATACTCACCATTGGGAGGTATGAGGGTAATGCTACTTATGATGTTGTCCCAACAGAGGTTAGTCATGTGCTTTTGGGAAGGCCATGACAATATGATAGGGATGTTCATCATGATGGACATACCAACAGGTATTCCTTCCAATCCAACTTTCAGAAAATTACCCTAGTGTCGTTGTCCCCTAGTGAAGTCTATCAAGACCAGATGCAAATGAGCAAGAAAAAAGAGGCTGAGAGATTGGATTTGAAAAAGAAAAAAAATGAAGAGATAAAATAAATTGAAAATAATAAAAGAAACAAAGGCATGTCAAAATAAAAGTAAGTAAGGATTCCACCTCTCTTATAAAAAAGGGTGAAAATCGACTTATAAGGAAGGATGAGGTGGATGAGGTGAGAAACATCCTTCTAGTTAAGGAACCTCGCCCTCTAAATATCATTACCTTGAAACTGGCAGTTGTGATAGGGTCTAGTATTTTTTTAATCCTAATAAAGAAACCATTTCCTCCAGGAGGAAGTCAAGAACAGGGTCTCATAAAGGCTCATCCTCCCTACCAACCATGGTTACTTATGGCACCATCGTTACATGGCATGATGGATATGATATGAATAAAGTTATGCAATTGACTAAAACCTCATCTTCTTTTATGCTGCATATGATGGCATCAATTATTACCTAGTATGCATCAATGGTCGTCTTGTCCATCTGCACCTATGCTAATTGAATATTCCATTATAAATGACTTGGTGGGTAAGCAATTTGATTTTATGGTTAATACTTCATTACCACAACACTGGTCTTGGTTACTTTATGAAGGGGTTAAGATACCCCCTCCACAAATTGATGGGTATCACACCCCACCCAAGGTGATGCTAGAAACAAATCCAATAGATAAAATCTTAGGAAACATCCCATATATCTTCTATAGAAACAATCAGGGACAAAAACTCATAAACCAATTTGCAATTCCTGTTCTTCTATTTTACACTCATAAAGGTTATGGTTTTGTGACTTTCTATTACCTCCTATGTCTAATTTGTTATAATTACATATTCTTTAAATTCTTTGGAAGATTCAAGATGAATTTGACCTAGGATGAATTTTGAGGCCTAGGAGATTCCATCGAAAAGTTCTTCTTGAGGCCATTGCTAGCTAACCCAAGCAGGCCTGGTTGAAGCTAAGTTTGACCTTGAAAATTAATTTTTGAGACTATTTTATAGTTTTTCAAGGCTAACAGTGGCAGACTCGAAGTTAGCTGCCATAAAAAAAGTTAATCCAGAGCATGCACATGTGGCCACAATGTTGTGCTGTTAGAGAAGTAAAAATAAAGGGGAAAAGGAGGTCAACATGAGGACCTCCCAAAATCAGTCACCCAACCTATCACTACTCTCGTCCAAGCACACATAATTATGGGGTTTTTTATGGTATTCGAAGCATTAATGCTGGTATGATTACACTTATAAAGTTTAGGGCCGTCATTTTTGTATGTCTCCTGCTAGTCACAGGCCGGTACTTTTAACAACCATAACTTTTGGTCCAGGATGAATTTTATGGCTTGTAAGATGCCATCCTAGTACTAATCTCGCCCAAGCATGCTCCACTATGGACTTCTAATGGGATCTGGTACATTAGTGATGGCATGATTGCACTTGTCAATTTTATTGCCATCATTTTCTATATATTTGTGCTTTGAATGACAATAACTTTTGTTCTTGGATGAATCCTAAGGGTCATGACATGCCATGGGAAAGCTCATCTCAAATCTATTGTTGAGGCAACTAGGGCAACCCTTGTAGAAGCCAATTTCAACCCTAAAAATCAATTTCTAAGCATTTTTTAGAGCTTTTATGATCTACAGCGGCAAGACTCAGAGCTTATCAACCTGAAAAAAGTTTATCCACAGCAAACATGTGTGGTTGCAACGTTGTTGCATAGCCAGAGAATTAAATATCAATGGAAAAAGAAAGTGATACATCATGACCTCCTAGAAAGTGACCTATCCTAGTACTACTCTCACCTACCATGTATCATTATGGACTTTTGATGGGATTCGGTGCATTGGTGATGGTATGATTGCACCTATCTTGTTTGGCGTCATCATTTTCCATGTCTCTTACCAGTCAGGGGGGAACGCTTCAAAACAGCTAAAATTTTTTCTTCATGATGAATCTCCAGGCCTATGACATGAAATCAGAAAGCTCGCCTCCAGCTCATTATCAAGGAAACTAGCATAAGGATGGTAAAAGTCAATTTCGACCCTAAAAATCAATTTCTAAGCCTTTTTTAGAGCTTTTCCTGCCAATGACGGCTAGACTTGGAGCTTGTAGGTCTGAAAAAATTTGATCCATAATAGGCACCTGTGGTTGTAACATCTGTGTGGAGCTGGAGAAGTAAAAATCAAGGGAAAAAGGATATGCACACAATGACTTCTTAGGAGGTCATGCATCCTAGCACTACTCTTTCTCAAACACACGTCATTAAGGAGTTCTAATAGGATTCGCTACAGTAGTGCTTGTATGATCGCACCTGTCATGTTTAGCATCATCATTTTCTATCTTCTACTTATCATAGATGCGTGCTTCGAGCGACCATAACTTTTGATGAAGGATGAATTTTATGGCCTCTATGATGTTATAACACCCAAAAATGAGTACTATTTTTATGCCTTTATCACACACTCGATTTAATTAATAGACTGTTATCTCATCATGCAAAATTTTAGAAAATATTTATTAGTGAAAGTATAGTAATTTTTTTTATTTAAAACCTTTTGATACAAAATGCAAGCCTTGTTGAATTAGCATCCATAGCAGAATATAAACAAATAGGCATTCTCATGCATGCACAATTCGTTAGCAGTACAAATTATTTCTTCTGTTTTAATTTTCTCTAGTAAGTAGTAAATTAATTCATCACAACTCAAACATACAACATTCATACAACTTACAATTATACAGTCCTTAATAATTGTACAGTCTTTATTCATACATACATAATTGGGTTAAGGCATTAGAGACTTTACATGCTTATTTACATACATATCTTTACACACTTTATTACATATTTAATAATTTCTACCATATTCACACTACTTATTTTACAAACTACCTACTAGTAACTAGAATGCATTCATCCATTTATTTACAAATTATACATTATTGGTATGACTTGCTTTCTTTTCCTTCAAAGATAGAAATTCTACAAAGCTCTCATCCAAGGTAATGAAAGTCACATCATATATTTACTGGAAATCTTGGAAAGGATAGGGCCAAGGATACAGAGAACTGCCTTACGATGACCAGACATGCAAAGTGGTGTAGTAATGGGACAGCCGTTACAAGTTAGTTTCCCCTTCTAATGATGAGGAATCTTTTGTAGATGCTAGTGGTGGTTCCTAGTAGCCAGGTAGAGGTGGAAACAACCCGTTAGGGTTAAAGGCTTCCAGAGGCATGACAAATCTATGGTGGAGAAATTTGGACTCATCATTGCAGAAACAAACAAATGTCCCAAGGAGAAGTAAATCCGTATGTTGGCTTGAGCTATAATCATTAGCCTGTGAGCGTTTCCAGTCCAATTTACGTTACTAATTTCCACAAATACAATCACGTTCATCCCAACCACTTTAGTGTATTAGAAAACATGTCATGCATACAAGTTTAATTTTAATTTTTCAAAAAACTTCAACTGAAGTGGATTTATTTTAAATATGATTAATTATCTTTCATTAAGCATATGATTACTTAAGCATCATAAATCATTAGGATCACATCATAGATATTATTTGACTATCATCTCCTCCATGTCTTACATAACTCTTTTCTATTATTCTCTATCACTCTTTTAGTGATAATTAAGACATAGGCATACATTAATATTAGTCAAACAGTGTTTTCTCATTGGATCTACTACTCTACCTTCTATTCTTAGGACTTAAGCTCATTCCTTGATGGTCGTTACCATTATAAATATTGAAACCTAATCCTTCATAATAAAAGGATTTTTGGAGAACCATTTTGTCTCCTCTCTAGGAGGACATGATGCCTTTTGAATGTGCATAAGGCACATTAAGAATAGTATTAACTTTTGACATAAGTTCTTTCTTTAATGATCCCTTAATTACTTAGGTTCCTTTTTAAAGGCTTCTAGATAATATACATGCTCAAACAATCCAACCAATATTCCATGCACATTTAGTCTCTACTTTCATGTTACTATCATATCATTATCTATACATGATTGTCTTATAAAACATCATTCAAGAGTAATATTCATACACATCACATTACTCTTTATGTACTCATAAAATACTACAACACGTTGGTATATTATTCTTAAGCAAAAATTCATCTTTAATTAAAGACTTACTCATTTTAGAATGATACTAACTCTTAGGTAGCATATTCACTTACTTTTATAACTTGTCCAACTTGCTCAATTCTTAACATTTATGATAAAATGCTCATGGGATCTAGATCATTCATTTTTCTAAATTACCCCTCAACCTTTCCTGCTCAAGCCAATTTTGACCTTGAAAATTAGTTTCTAACCTTGTTTCAAAGATTTTTTGAATGATAATGGCCTAAATCAGAGTTGGTTATCCTGAAAGATGTTGATCCACAGGAAGCACATACGGCTACAACATCGTCGCACAACCCAAGAAGTAAAAATAAATTGAAAAGGGGGTGAAAAAGGAAGACTTTTTAGGAGGTCACCCATTGTCATAACCGTAATTACGACGAGACGACGAACTCGCTAAATTTTGAAAATGAATTTTGTGGATTGTGGAGCCGCCACCAAATTTTATTTTAAGGGAAAACATTTGGAAAAACCCTAACTTGAGGAAGAAATCTAGGTTCGGGAGTCGGTTACGAGTAAGGAAGGTATTAGGCACCCTACTCGCCCGTTCCAAAGAACAGTACCCTTAAACTGAGTGTGCGATGTTTTGAAAACAGTTTAATCCCTTAAAATAGAATAGAAAATAAATAGGTTTATACAAGATAGCCTGACAGGATTTGATCCTGCTCCTACATATTCCCTGGTGCAATGGGAAACTCAAGGCTACGTAGTTCTGGTTAAGAGACTTGATCTCTTGGAGATTAGGAAATCAACGAAGGATTAGCGTGCTTGCAAAATTCAAACTGTCGTAAGCCGTGTTTGAATTTGCACGAATTAGAACACATAACAGTAGAGAACGCTACTTGCCCGTATTAGAATCCGTTGCACAATCTGAGGAAAATTAAAAAAAACAGACGTTTTTGGAAGAAGGAAGAATTTTAGAAAAAACAGATGTGCTTGCATAATCCAAATCGTCGTAAGCCGTATTTGAATTAGCACGGATTAAAACACGTAACAGTAGAGAACGCTACTTGCCCGTATTAGAACCCGTTTGCACAATCTGGGGAAAATTAAAAACAGACATTTTTGAAAAAGGAAGATTTTTAGAAAAACAAATATGCTTGCATAATCCAAATCGTCGTAAGCCGTATTTGAATTAGCACGGATTAAAACACATAACAGTAGAGAATGCTACTTGCCCGTATTAGAACCCGTTTGCACAATCTGGTGAAAATTGAAAATAGAGGTTTTTGAAAAAAGGAAGATTTTTAGAAAAAATAGACGTGCTTGCATAATCCAAATCGTCGTAAGCCGTATTTGAATTAGCACGGATTAAAACACGTAACAGTAGAGAACGCTACTTGCCCGTATTAGAACCCGTTTGCACAATCTGGGGAGAATTGAAAACAGACGTTTTTGAAAAAGGAATATTTTTAGAAACAACAGATGTGCTTGCATAATCCAAATCTTCGTAAGCCGTATTTGAATTAGCACGGATTAAAACACGTAACAGTGGAGAACGCTACTTGCTCGCATTAGAATCCGTTGCACAATCTGAGAAGAAATTGAAAATAGATATGAAGATGAACTCGAAAATCCGAGGAGAACCAAGAAAATTAAGCGGAATAAAAGCTAGATCTAACCTCCATTGATGTTCCTTATTCAATTATCTCGAATCCAGCTTAGGTCATAAGGTTCAAAGGTAAGAATTAAGTGTTTTTTTATTTGATTCAAGCATACACTTAACTTTTTAGTCTTAATGATTTAATGATGCATGTCTTAAGCTAGACTTAGCATATGGGATGCATGCAAATGGTCATGCACTCTTAGGAATTTTTTTCAAAGGAGGATATACAAAAACAAAAAAAATAAGAAAGAAATACATATAGAAGGATCCACACATGAAAAATAATACCTAAACAAGGTTAAAAGAACAAGATCTACAAAAGAACTTCACAGACACAAGATATTTTGGCGCCAAAATTTGAATTCAAATCTTAGAATTTTTCAAAAATATTTTTCCAGAGATATAAAAATTAAAACTGATCAATTGAAATATATGAATTATAGAAATCAAACAAAATAGGTTTGACAAAAATCAGACCAGAAATGAGCAAGTTATGCACAAATCAAACAAGATAGGTTCATTTTCGCACCAAGACAAACATACCTCAGTAATTCGGCAATAAAAACTTCATTTCATATCCAAATTAGACAAATAATACCATTCCAGAAACTATACAGAAATACTAAGAGAAAAAAACAAAAATCACCAAAATCAGAGATCGTTTGACTGATCAAAAATAAAAATGAAAAATAGAGACGAAGATTAACTCGAAAATTTGGCGCAAAAATTTGAATGCAAATCTCAGAATTTTTAGAAATATTTTTTGGTAGATCTGAAAAATTAAAACCAAAAAATTGAAAGATATAAGTCATAGGAATCCAACAAAAAAAATTTGACAAAAAACAGACCAGAAATGAGCAAGGTATACACAAATCAAACAAGCTAAGTTCATTTGCGCATCAAGACGAACATCCTTCAGTAATCAGGTCATAGAGACTTCATTTTAGATCCAAATTAGACAAATAATATCATTCCAGAAACTAGAGAGAAATACAAAGAGAACGCAACAAAAATCACTGAAATCGGAGATCATTTGACCGATGAAAAATGAAAATGAAAACAGAGACGAAGATGAACTTGGAAATCCAAGAAGACGCAAGAAAATTAAACGAAATAGAAGCAAGATCTAACCTCAATTGATGTTCTTGAATGCCACTTGATAGCATCTTGGAAGTTGATGAATAGCTGGTTCCATGGAGGCCAAGGAGGTGCTCAATTGGATGTAGATTTCAAGAGTCTCTTTGGTGCTCCTCTTAGGAAAAAAAACTAAAAACCTCCCTTCAATGACTCAAAGTGCTCCTCTCTCTCCCTCCTTAGAAGAAAATTTTTAGAAAATGAAGAATCCCCCTTGAACTAAATGAAAGTCCCTATTTATAGGAAAGGGAAAAAATTTTTAAAAGTGAAGAAGCTTCCCCTTTTGTATTCTAATTTTTCTCTTTTTTGTTTTCTTTCTTCTTTTTTTTTATTTTTTTTATTTTTATTCTTCTTTATTTTTCTATTATTTTTTTTGTTATTTTTTCCTTTTTCTCTAACTAATTCTTAACCATCATTAACTAATCCAACTAACTTTCTAACTAAATTCTTAACTAACCATCATTAACTAATCCAACTAACTTTCTAACTAAATTCTTAACTAAAAAATTGTTTTTCTTTCTTTTTCTATTCTTTTTTTGTTATTTTTTTAATTTTAGACTAAAAACCAAAATGATTTAATTTGAGTTTTAAATTTATCCTCGGACATAATTCAGTGTTCACATTTTGCCCCTCTTTACTCATTTTCTTACCGGATAATATAAGAAACAAGTTTCTAGATTATCACGGTAAACAATGAGTAAAGAAGTGAACAAATTATGTCCGAGGTAAAAGATAAAAACTGGCATGGGTACGAGCCTTATTGGCAAGTTTTGAAGATGTCAGGGAGTTGAATGATGCTTCCAGGGTACCAGAAAAGTTTCGGGATTGACCGAAAACGTAGGAATGCCTGCACTAATAAGTTGGATGATCGTAGTTCAAATGTCGAAATTAAAATGCAACACCTATTGTGATAGGCTGGACAGAAATTTAAACATGTAGGGCCTGTTATGATAGGTCAGAATGCACAAAATTAAAATGCACTGCCTGATGTGATAGGCTGGATAGAAATTTAAACATGCAGGGCCTTGTGTGATAGGCCAGAATGCACAAAATTAAAATGCACTGCCTGATGTGATAGGCTGGATAGAAATTTAAACATGCGGGGCCTTATGTGATAGGCCAGAATGCAGGAAATTAAAATGCAGTGCCTGATGTGATAGGCTTGACAGGAATTTAAACATGCAAGGCCTGATGTGATAGGCCAGAAGGCAGAAAATAAAATGCAGCGCCTGATGTGATAGGCTTAACAGAATTTTAAACATGACGGGCCTGATGTGATAAGCCAGAATGCAGAAAGTAAAATGCAGCGCCTGATGAGATAGGCTGAACCGAAATTTAAACATGAGGGGCCTGATGTGATAGGCCAAAATGCAGGAAATTAAAATGCAGCGCCTGATGTGATAGGCTTTGAGCAAAAATTTAAACATGAGGGGCCTGATGTGATAGGCCAGAATGCAGAAAGTAAAATGCAGCGCCTGATGTGATAGGCTTTGAGCAAAAATTTAAACATGAGGGGCCTGATGTGATCGGCCAAAATGCAGAAAGTAAAACACAGCGCCTGATGTAATAGGCTTTGAGCAGAAATTTAAACATGAGGGGCCTGATGTGATAGGCCAAAATGCAGGAAATTAAAATGCAGCGCCTGATGTGATAGGCTTTGAGCAAAAATTTAAACATGAGGGGCTTGATGGGATAGGCCAGAATGCAAAAAGTAAACTGCAGCGCCTGATGTGATAGGCTTTGAGCAAAAATTTAAACATGAGGGGCCTGATGTGATAGGTCAAAATGAACGAAATTAAAATGCAGCGCCTGATGTGATAGGCCAAAATGCAGCATATTAAAATTCAGCGCCTGATGTGATAGGCTTTGAGCAAAAATTTAAACATGCGGGGCCTGATGTGATAGGCTAGAATGCAGAAAGTAAAATGTAGCGCCTAATGTGATAGGCTGAACAGAAATTTAAACATGAGGGGCCTGATGTGATAGGCCAGAATGCAGGAAACTAAAATGCAGCACCTGATGTGATAGGCTTTGAGCAAAAATTTAAACATGAGGGGCCTGATGTGATAGGCCAAAATGCAGAAAGTAAAATGCAGCGCCTGATGTGATAGGCTTTGAGCAAAAATTGAAACATGAGGGGCCTGATGTGATAGGCCAAAATGCAGCAAATTAAAATTCAGCGCCTGATGTGATAGGCTTTGAGCAAAAATTTAAACATTCGGGGCCTGATGTGATAGGTCAGAATGCAGAAAGTAAAGTGCAGCGCCTGATGTGATAGGCTGAACAGAAATTTAAACATGAGGGGCCTGATGTGATAGGCCAGAATGCAAGAAACTAAAATTCAGCGCCTGATGTGATAGGCTTTGAGCAAAAATTTAAACATGAGGGGCCTGATGTGATAGGCCAGAATGCAGAAAGTAAAATGCAGCGCCTGATGTGATACACTTTGATCAAAAATTTAAACATGAGGGGCCTGATGTGATAGGCCAAAATGCAGCACATTAAAATGTAGCGCCTGATATGATAGGCTTTGAGCAAAAATTTGAACATGAGGGGCCTGATGTGATAGGCCAAAATGCAAAAAGTAAAATGCAGCGCCTGATGTAATAGGCTTTGAGCAGAAATTTAAACATGAGGGGCCTGATGTGATAGGAAAAAATGCAGGAAATTAAAATGCAGCGCCTGATGTGATAGGCTTTGAGCAAAAATTTAAACATGAGGGGCCTGATGTGATAGGCCAGAATGCAGAAAGTAAAATGCAGCGCTTGATGTGATAGGTTGAACAGAAATTTAAACATGAGGGGCCTGATGTGATAGGCCAGAATGCAGGAAACTAAATCGCAGCGCCTGATGTGATAGGCTTTGAGCAGAAATTTAAACATGAGGGGCCTGATGTGATAGGCTACAATGCAGAAAGTAAAATGCAGCGCTTGATGTGATAGGCTTTGAGCAGAAATTTAAACATGAGGGGCTGATGTGATAGGTCAAAATGCAGGAAATTAAAATGCAGCGCCTGATGTGATAGGCTTTGAGCAAAAATTTAAACATGACAGGCCTGATATGATAGGCCAGAATGCAGAAAGTAAAATGCAACGCCTGATGTGATAGGCTTTGAGCAAAAATTTAAACATGAGGGGCCTGATGTGATAGGCCAAAATGCAGGAAATTAAAATGCAGCGCCTGATGTGATAGGCTTTGGGATAATTTAAACATGAGGGGCCTGATGTGATAGACCAAAATGCAGAAAGTAAAATGTAGCGCTTGATGTGATAGGCTTTGAGCAAAAATTTAAACATGAGGGGCCTGATGTGATAGGTCAAAATGAACGAAATTAAAATGCAGCGCCTGATGTGATAGGCCAAAATACAGCAAATTAAAATTCAGCGCCTGATGTGATAGGCTTTGAGCAAAAATTTAAACATGTGGGGCCTTATGTGATAGGCTAGAATGCAGAAAGTAAAATGCAGCGTCTGATGTGATAGGCTGAACAGAAATTTAAAAATGAGGGGCCTGATGTGATAGGCTAGAATGCAGGAAACTAAAATGCAGCGCCTGATGTGATAGGCTTTGAGCTGAAATTTAAACATGAGGGGCTTGATGTGATAGGCTAGAATGCAGAAAGTAAAATGCAGCGCCTGATGTGATAGGCTTTGAGCAGAAATTTAAACATGAGGGGCCTGATGTGATAGGCCAGAGTGCAGGAAATTAAAATGCAGCGCCTGATGTGATAGGCTGGACTGAAATTTAAACACGCAGGGCCTGATGTGATAGGCCAGAATGCAGAAAATTAAAATGCAGCGCCTGATGTGATGGGCTTGACAGAAATTTAAACATGCAGGGCCTGATGTGATAGGCCAGAATGCAGAAAATTAAAATGCAGCGCCTGATGTAATAGGCTGAACAGAAATTTAAACATGAGGGGCCTGATGTGATAGGCCAGAATGCAGAAAAGAAAATGCAGCGCCTGATGTGATAGGCTGAACAAAAATTTAAACATGCTTGATGTCCTGTTGTTGACAGGAAAATGCAAATGATGTCCCGCTATTGCCGGGAAGAATGCAAATGAAATCCTGCTTGACAGGATGTGTGCAGAAATTTAAACATGAAATCCTGCTTGACAGGATAGATGCAAATGAAATCCTGCTTGACAGGATAGATGCAAATGAAATCCTGCTTGACAGGATAAATGCAAATGAAATCCTGCTTGACAGGATGGGTACAAAAATTTAAACATGAAATCCTGCTTGGCAGGATGTATGCGGAAATTTAAACATTAAATCCTGCTTGACAGGATAAATGCAAATGAAATCCTGCTTGACAGGATGTATGCGGAAATTTAAACATGAAATCCTGCTTGACAAGATAAATGCAAATGAAATCCTGCTTGACAGGATGTATGCGAAAATTTAAACATGAAATCCTGCTTGACAGGATAAATGCAAAATGACCTGTTAAGACAGGTGAAATGTAGAAAAAGTGTTGTTGATGACAGGAAAGATGCAAGCCTTCTACACAAGAAAAGGAAAATGAAAATGACCTGTTAAGATAGGGAAAAATGTAAAAGTCCTATTGTTGATAGGATGAAGGAAAAACACCTGTTAAGATAGGCACAACAGAATGGTGAAAACCTGTTAAGACAGGCAAAGCGAAATGAAAAGGACTTATGAGGACATGAAAGAAGCAAGCCTTGTTAAGGCAAGAAAAGTAAATGACGAAAACTATCTTGTTAAGACAGAATAAATGTAGATGGACTCCTGTTGTTGACAGGAGAAATGTAAACATGTTAAGATAGGAAAAGTAAAGTGAAGGGAACCTGTTAAGACAGGTAAGATGTAAAAAAGCCCTGTTGATAACAGGAAAGATGCAAGCCTGCTAGACAGGCAAAGTAAATGAAAATGACCTGTTGAGGCAGGTAAAATATAAATGGAATCCTGTTAAGACAGGCATTGAAATGAGGAGAGAAACCTATTATGACAGGTAATGAAGAAAAATCTTGTTGCTAACAGGAAAGAAATAAGATACCCATTAAAATAGGAAGAAGAACGATGAACAACTGTTTAAGATAGGCAAAGGAAAGTGCAAAATGACCTGTTTAGGACAGGTAAAATGTAAAGGTCCTCTTGTTGACAAGATGAAGGCAAAACGCCTGTTCAGACAGGCACAACAGAATGGTGAAAACCTGTTAAGACAGGCAAAGCGAAATGACGGAAACTTGTTTAGACAGGTAGAGAAAGGTCGTGTTGTTGACAGGAAAAAGCAAGCCTGTTAGGACAGACAAAACGTAGAAATGGCCTGTTAAGACAGGCGTAGCAGAGATGACCTGTTAAGATAGACAAGGAAAGAATGATCATACTTATTAAGATAGCTCATGTGAAAACAAAAAGAAGATTGACCTGTGAAGACAGGCAAAGGAAAAATAGCCTGTTAAGATAGGCAAAAAGCAAAAGTGGCCTGTTAAGACAAGCAAAAAGTAGAAGTGACCTGTTAGGGCAGGCACGAGAATGAAATCTGTTGGTGCAGGCAATGAAAAGGTGGAATGATGGTTAACCTGTTAAGACAGGTAAAGGAAAGACAGCCTGTTAAGACAAGCGAAAAAGCTGGTTTGTCGTGCCAGACAAAAAGCGCGTAATGACCTGTTAGGACAGGTATGGGAAGTAATATGATGTGCCTTAGGAATGCACGGGAGGGTGGAATATGGACTTCTTCGTCAACTGCCTTGGACAACTTATTTTTAAGTTTATTTTTCTTAGATTAAAACGAATAGCTTATTCTACCTTGAATTCGAAGGTTTTTATGCATTTGATAATTATTCTCTTGAAGAAACTTGGGCAACCATTTTGCCCCAGTTTAGAAAATTCTTGATAATTGAGAGGTGTCTTGATTTGAAGGGACTTTGGGCAAGCATTTGTCTCGGTTTGAATCTTGATGAAATTGAGGATGACCTTAACTTGAATTTTTCTGAGCAATCATTTGCCCCCAGTTTTGAAATTTTCTGGAGTTGAAGAATTGAGGATTGCCTCAACTTGAATTTTCTGGGCAATGTTTTCCCCCGTTTTGATCTCGTTCTTGAATTTAAATCTTCCTTGGGAAAACGTTTTCCCCAGTTTGAACTTGATTCAGAATTTGAGGACGACCTCAAATTGAATTTTTGTGGGCAAGCGTTTTCCCCAGTTTGAACTTGATTCGAAATTTGAGGATGACCTCAAATTGAATTTTTGTGGGCAAACATTTGCCCCCGTTTGAACTTGATTCAGAATTTGAGGATGACCTCAAATTGAATTTTTGTGGGCAAGCGTTTGCCCCAGTTTTGATTTTGATACGAGAAATTTTCCCTGGTCTTAATTAGTATTGACAATGAATTATGAGATGTTGAATGCTTATCATGATGTTTGAATGAATGCAGGAGGATGTGTTGGTTTAACTTGATTATTGCTTCTTGATGCTCGACATTAATATTTAATGGATGCTATGGAATGAATGCATGCCATGAGATGGTGAAAAAAATTTTGCTTCTCTTGATTTTTTATTTTTTTATTTTTTTTATAGGTTCTTTCTCGACAACCTTATAGTTGGTTTGAAAGGAACCAAAAATCAGGATGAGCTGGATTGACTCAATCTCTTGGCTTCTTGGTCAACTTTGGGTCCTTTTTTCCAGGATCTTTGAGACCCATCAATAGTCAGCATCATTGGATGAGACACACTTCTTTTGTCTTGGCAGCGTTATGGCTGGTAAAAGGATGACCTTTTGGGAAACAGTCATGTCGTGTTGCGATGGTTGAGAACTCATCCGATTTGTCATGACTTTTCAAAATTTATCTTTTTATTTTTACATTTTTCACATTCCTTTTTGGACTGTGTACCTTTGAGGTATGAAAAGTGATCTTGGATAATTAATGGAAGGAAATGCAGAATTTTGCAAATGATGTTTAAGGTAGTATATTTGAAAGGAAAGGGCGGGGGATGTTGGTTTGATTGCCCAAATGGCACCTTTTGGTGAAAAATGCCAATGCTTCTTTTCATAATCTTGATTGTTAAATTAACCAAACTTAAGAAGTGGCAAAAATTTTGCCCCAGTTTTGGAAAATGTGAGATCCAGAAATGTCAGATTGTACTGCAATTCTTGGTTGACCTTAACTTTTTCCTAGGTTGTTCTTTTGATTTTTCAACCCAGCACGTCTTTTGCTTGCCCTAACTTTTTCCTAGGACGCCTTTGCGGGTTTTCAACCTAGCGGGCTCTTGATTGTATGCCCTAACTTTTGCCTAAGCCGCCCTTTGAGGGTTTTCGACCTAGCGGGCCTTTGTTTGTGTGCCCTAACTTTTGCCTAAGCCGCCCTTTGAGGGTTTTCGACCTAGCAGGCCTTTGTTTGTGTGCCCTAACTTTTGCCTAGGTCGTCTTTGAGGGTTTTCGACCTAGCGGGCCTTTGTTTGTGTGCCCTAACTTTTGCCTAGGTCGTCTTTGAGGGTTTTCGACCTAGCGGGCCTTTGTTTGTGTGCCCTAACTTTTGCCTAAGCCGCCCTTTGAGGGTTTTCAACCTAGTGGGCCTTTGTTTGTGCGCCCTAACGTTTGCCTAGGCTGTCTTCGAGGGTACTCGACCTAGCGGGCCCTCGTTTTGATCCTAATTTTCCCTGAATTGTTTTTGGAATCTAGTAAGACCTCTTCTGATCATGACTTCATCGATTTATTTTTTGAATTTTAACCCTACTTTTTCTTGGATTATTTTGATTTTAATCCAGCGGGTTTTTTTCTTTTCTTTTTCTTGAAATTTTTTCTTTCCTTGAATTTTTCCTGGTCAGATATTGGTCTTGCCTGAACTGTTTCAACTTTCAATTCAGCGGATCTACTTCGCATCTCTAAATTTTGCCTGGATTTGGACTTTTGATCCAGCGGGACATTTGTTATTTCTTCTAGAAGTGTTCCTTGAATGGAGATTTGAAATCTCTAGTTGGATTTTGATTATTTTGCTTACTCATTTAATTTTTCTCCTTGAGTTTGATTAATCAGACGTTTCAAAATTATTTATTACAGCACTGACATTGTCACCAACAGGTATTGATTGTTTAGGTGTAGGATAAGAAGTGGGTTAAATGATGAAAAGAAATGGAAAGTTTCAAGAAGTAAAGTTAATATGGTAAGGTACATGCTCAAGCAACATGAAAAATGTAATTTTATATTATTTATTAAGATTTATTTACAAAAGATTAACTTTGAAAAGTATGAAATATCCTGGATGATTTTCCTCGGCATATCAGCTTGTACAAGGCAACTCATTGTGTTGCTCCTATTTCTCAGCTAGTTGATGAGCTCTTATGATTCGGCAATGGATTGTTCTCAGTGTTAGGAGCAAGCTTCCCAAAATCCAGCCATTTTGCATCAATCAAGTTTTGTACTTTACGCTTCAGTGCTAGGCAATCCTCTGTGGAATGACCAATGAATCGTGCATGGTAATCGCATCTAGTGTTTGCATCCTACCATTTAGGATATGGTGGTTCTTGAGGCTTTAGAGGATAAGGAGCGACTAGCGAGTTTTGAATTAAGCGAGGTAGCAACTCAATGTAGGAGATCAGAATAGGGTCGAATTGGATAGGCTTCTTCTCTTTTTTTCAGGCTTTGATTAGGGTTTTGGCTCATGGCTTGTGTTTTTATCGTGTATGGTGTTGGTGGTCGTACTTGCATTGGATAGTTGTAAGTAGGATGGTAGGGTGTTTGGTAGGTGGTGGCGATATAAGGATATGGTGTATAGGGTGTGTATGGTGATGGTTGGTAACTGGCTGGACCATAATGTGCCACCTGTGGAGTGTACTGGCCTTGACCAGAAGCCACATTATAAGCTTTGTCTGCCTTCTTCTTTCCTGATCAGATGGAAGCATTGACTGCCCCTGTAAGCTTATGTGCAATCTTCCCATGGCACATGCCACCTTCGATCCTTTCTCCAATGATGACGACATCAGAGAAGCTATCAGTCATACTATCGATCATCTTGTCATAGAAAGGATCTTGGAGTGTGTCAATGAACATACTGATCAGCTCTTTCTTAGAAAAGGGAGGTTGTAGTTGAGCAGCCAACTCCCTCCATCGTTGGGCGTATTGCTTGAAGGTCTCCTCTCCCTTCTTGGCCATATTCTGGAGCTGAGTTCTGCTAGGAGCCATCTCCAGGTTATACTTGTACTGCTTCAGAAAGGCATCAACTAGGTCCCTCTATGAACGGATATGTATCCGTTCTGGCTGAGTGTACCAATTTGCAGCCGCCCCGGTCAGACTGTCTTGGAAGAAATGGATGAGCAGGTTGTCATCATGAGCACAGACGGCCATTCTTCTACAATACATGGTCAAATGGTTCCTCGGACAACCAGTTCCTTGATATTTCTCGAATTCAGGAACCTTGAACTTCGGAGGGATAACCACATCTAGGACTAGACATAGATCAAATGCGTCTTTGATATCATAAGCACTTCCTTCGATTTCCCAGATTCTTCCTTCCAAGATTTTCCATTTTTCAGCATTTTCGTTAGAAGGATCGCTTGGATACTCTCCTGGCCTATTGTGAGGATGGGAAGGTATGTATATTGGATGAAGTCCTTGGGTGAACATAGGATTCGTCCCCCCAGTGTTTATTTGGTGAGCTTGGATGGGTTGTTGTGTGGTGTTTGGAGTAATATGAGGGATTCCTGTAGGGTTTGAAGGTAGGTTTTGTGTTTGGGTTTGTGTTCTGCCGAATGGGGGTGCATGCCCATGAGGGAACCCATAGTGGACCCACTCAGTTTGTGAAGGCATGGTCGATGGTAAAGGGTTTGGTGGATTATAGCCAGGAGAATATGATGGGCCAACTGGTTCCTTTGGAGAGGACACCCTTATATCCTTCTGTTTTGACGATTGGATAACCTCCATCAGTTTGGCCATTTGATCTTTGAGAGTTTTCACCTCATTTCTCAACTCTTCATTTTGCCTTTCCAACTCATCCATGATCTTTGATTGGGAACGAGTTCTATAAGGATGCCGAGAAAACTATCTTTCTTTAATTTTTATTTTTCTGTAAAATTTGAAATTAGTTTTGATAAGCTGATGACTGCATGAATACCAATGCCTCAATGAGTATGAAATGAAAAAGATATGAGATAGTTTTCAAAATTTTTCTTTTTTCGATGATAAATTTATTTAATGAATGTAATGTTTTGAAATGCATAAATAATTTATAGATTTAAAAGTTGACCATCTTTTGGAATGATCAAATGCTCTCTTCAATATTTGGGTTTACTCTTTTCTAGCAAAAATTGATTTCTTGATTTTTTTTTATTTTTTGATTTTTTTTATTTTATCTTTTATTTGGAAATTGTTTTCTAGGTGTGGAGGAAGTTATCTTTCTTCAATTTTTTGTTAAATTAATTATTAGAAGAATGTCAGTGAAACATCATGAGTGATAAAAACATTAATGAGTGTTAATATAAAGAAGGTATGAGATGACCTTTAACGATAAAATCATTTGATGAATGAATGTATGTTGGAATGCTCAAATAATTAGAGATTTGAAAGTTGATCATTTTGAATAATTTGTTGCTTTATTTATTCTGGCTTCTTCAAATTTTTGTTTTTTCTTCTTCTTTGAATTTTTTCAAAATTTTCTCCCTCTTTGAATGAGAAATTGTTTTGTTAGATTTTCAAATTTTCATTTTAAACTATTAATTTTAGAAATTTTTTTTTATTTTTTATTATATTTTTAATTTTCTAATTCTTTCTTCTTCTTCTTTTTTTTTTTTGAATTTTCCTGATTTTCTGATTTTATTTGTCAAATCTATTTTTTCCTTCCTATTTAGTTTCTAATTTTCTTTTGATTTTTTTAATTTTAAATCGATTTTAAATCTTCATATTTTTATGGTTGTTTAAAATAAATATGCCTTTTTTGGTGTTTTGAGTGAGGTGATGTGTGACATAGGCTTAAGGTTGTCTGATGTATGCATCTCACACAAGGTGGATTGTAATCCTAAAGGTTATGAAGGTCACTAGAGCCAAGTTCTAATTCCTGGTGCTTGCTACAACCGTAGAGAACGCTACTGATTGTAGGGCACCAAGAAAAGATGCACTCTAGCTGGGGTTTTTGTGATAATCAAACGGGACGTGCATCCCAAGTGACACCACTTGACCCCTTTAGCCCTAAGTTTCGCTCAGACCCGGGTGTAGGGCCTCACTCATGTTATGCATGTAGGACTACAATGTGTGGAATAACCTGCAATTTAAACACAATAGATATATATGTCTTCTACCCTAGGGTGAGAAACATAAAAACTTGAATTATCATGAATATAAGAAATAAATAACAACATGTGAATAAAGAGAAAAGGGATCAACATGCATTTATACACTCAATTTGAAACAGGACTTGACTCTCCAAAGTCCCCAGTGGAGTCGCCATCTGTCATAACCGTAATTACGACGAGACGACGAACTCGCTAAATTTTGAAAATGAATTTTGTGGATTGTGGAGCCGCCACCAAATTTTATTTTAAGGTAAAACATTTGGAAAAACCCTAACTTGAGGAAGAAATCTAGGTTCGGGAGTCGGTTACGAGTAAGGAAGGTATTAGGCACCCTACTCGCCCGTTCCAAAGAACAGTACCCTTAAACTGAGTGTGCGATGTTTTGAAAACAGTTTAATCCCTTAAAATAGAATAGAAAATAAATAGGTTTATAGAAGATAGCCTGACAGGATTTGATCCTGCTCCTACGTATTCCCTGGTGCAATGGGAAACTCAAGGCTACGTAGTTCTGGTTAAGAGACTTGATCTCTTGGAGATTAGGAAATGAACGAAGGATTAGCGTGCTTGCAAAATTCAAACTGTCGTAAGCCGTGTTTGAATTTGCACGAATTAGAACACATAACAGTAGAGAACGTTACTTGCCCGTATTAGAATCCGTTGCACAATCTGAGGAAAATTAAAAAAAAACAGACGTTTTTGGAAGAAGGAAGAATTTTAGAAAAAACAGATGTGCTTGCATAATCCAAATCGTCGTAAGCCGTATTTGAAGTAGCATGGATTAAAACACGTAACAGTAGAGAACGCTACTTGCCCGTATTAGAACCCGTTTGCACAATCTGGGGAAAATTAAAAACAGACGTTTTTGAAAAAGGAAGATTTTTAGAAAAACAAATATGCTTGCATAATCCAAATCGTCGTAAGCCGTATTTGAATTAGCACGGATTAAAACACATAACAGTAGAGAATGCTACTTGCCCGTATTAGAACCCGTTTGCACAATCTGGTGAAAATTGAAAATAGACGTTTTTGACAAAAGGAAGATTTTTAGAAAAAATAGACGTGCTTGCATAATCCAAATCGTCGTAAGCCATATTTGAATTAGCACAGATTAAAACACGTAACAGTAGAGAACGCTACTTGCCCGTATTAGAACCCGTTTGCACAATTTGGGGAGAATTGAAAACAGACGTTTTTGAAAAAGGAATATTTTTAGAAACAACAGATGTGCTTGCATAATCCAAAGCTTCGTAAGCCGTATTTGAATTAGCACGGATTAAAACACGTAACAGTAGAGAACGCTACTTGCTCGCATTAGAATCCGTTGCACAATCTGAGAAGAAATTGAAAATAGAGATGAAGATGAACTCGAAAATCCGAGGAGAACCAAGAAAATTAAGCGGAATAAAAGCTAGATCTAACCTCCATTGATGTTCCTTATTCAGTTATCTCGAATCCAGCTTAGGTTATAAGGTTCAAAGGTAAGAATTAAGTGTTTTTTTATTTGATTCAAGCATACACTTAATCATGCATGTCTTAAGCTAGACTTAGCATATAGGATGCATGCAAATGGTCATGCACACTTAGGAATTTTTTTCAAAGGAGGATATACAAAAACAAAAAAAATAAGAAAGAAATACATATAGAAGGATCCACACATGAAAAATAATACCTAAACAAGGTTAAAAGAACAAGATCTACAAAAGAACTTCACAGACACAAGATATTTTGGCGCCAAAATTTGAATTCAAATCTTAGAATTTTTCAAAATTATTTTTCCAGAGATATAAAAATTAAAACTGATCAATTGAAATATTTGAATTATAGAAATCAAACAAAAAAGGTTTGACAAAAATCAGACCAGAAATGAGCAAGTTATGCACAAATCAAAGAAGATAGGTTCATTTTCGCACCAAGACAAACATACCTCAGTAATTCGGCCATAAAAACTTCATTTCATATCCAAATTAGACAAATAATACCATTCCAGAAACTATACAGAAATACTAAGAGAAAAAAACAAAAATCACCAAAATCAGAGATCGTTTGACTGATCAAAAATAAAAATGAAAAATAGAGACGAAGATTAACTCGAAAATTTGGCGCAAAAATTTGAATGCAAATCTCAGAATTTTTAGAAATATTTTTTGGTAGATCTGAAAAATTAAAACCAAAAAATTGAAAGATATAAGTCATAGGAATCCAACAAAAAAAATTTGACAAAAAACAGACCAGAAATGAGCAAGGTATACACAAATCAAACAAGCTAAGTTCATTTGCGCATCAAGACGAACATCCTTCAGTAATCAGGTCATAGAGACTTCATTTTAGATCCAAATTAGACAAATAATATCATTCCAGAAACTAGAGAGAAATAAGAAGAGAACGCAACAAAAATCACTGAAATCGGAGATCATTTGACCGATGAAAAATGAAAATGAAAACAGAGACGAAGATGAACTTGGAAATCCAAGAAGACGCAAGAAAATTAAACGAAATAGAAGCAAGATCTAACCTCAATTGATGTTCTTGAATGCCACTTGATAGCATCTTGGAAGGTGATGAATAGCTGGTTCCATGGAGGCCAAGGAGGTGCTCAATTGGATGTAGAATTCAAGAGTCTCTTTGGTGCTCCTCTTAGGAAAAAAAACTAAAAACCTCCCTTCAATGACTCAAAGTGCTCCTCTCTCTCCCTCCTTAGAAGAAAATTTTTAGAAAATGAAGAATCCCCCTTGAACTAAATGAAAGTCCCTATTTATAGGAAAGGGAAAAAATTTTTAAAAGTGAAAAAACTTCCCCCTTTTGTATTCTAATTTTTCTCTTTTTTGTTTTCTTTCTTTTTTTTTTATTTTTATTCTTCTTTATTTTTCTATTATTTTTTTTGTTATTTTTTCCTTTTTCTCTAACTAATTCTTAACAATCATTAACTAATCCAACTAACTTTCTAACTAAATTCTTAACTAAAAAATTGTTTTTCTTTCTTTTTCTATTCTTTTTTTGTTATTTTTTTAATTTTAGACTAAAAAACAAAATGATTTATTTTGAGTTTTAAATTTATCCTCGGATATAATTCAGTGTTCACACCCATCCTTGTATTATTCTCACCCAAGCATGTTTCACTGTGAACTTCAGATGGGATAAGATGCATTAGTGCTAGTAGGATTGCACGGGTCAAGTTTGGTGCTAACAAATTTTTATATATGTCCTCCCAATCATGGTATGTGCGACGAATAGCCAAAAATTTTGATCTAGGATGAATCTTGAGGACTATGAGAACCTATAAGAAAGCTCATCTCAAGCCCATTGTTAGGGCAACCTAGGAGGACCCAATGAAAGTTGATTTCCATCCTGAAATTTAATTTCCAGCTTGTTTCAAAGCGCTTCCGACCAATGACAGCCATACTCAGAGCTGGTTGGGTTGAAAGAAGTTGATCCACAAGAAGCACATGTGGCTTCCACTGTCATCCAACCCGAGAAGTAAAAATCAAGGAAAAAGAAGGTGCAACATGAGGACTTTCCAAAAGTTTATCTATCCTAACATGAGTCTCACCTAAGCATGCTTACCTATTGAGTTATGATGGGATCTAGTGCAATAGTCCAGGTATAATTGCACCTCTCAAATTTGGTGCCAAAAACTACTATATGTCTCCTGCAATTCAAGGCACATGCATCGAACGACCATAGCTTTTGTTGAGGGAGAATATCAAGGCTAGTCAGATGATATCAGAAAGCTTGTCTCATGGTAATCATTAGAGAAACCTAGGCAGGCCTGGTTGAAGCCAATGTCGACCCTGAAAAATCAATTTATGGGTTTGATTCATAACTTGTTTGGAAACATCAACCAAACTCAGCTTGTTAGCATGAAAAAGTTGATCCATAGGAAGCATATGTGACTGCAACACCATCGTGCAACTAAAGAAGTTAAAATTAAGGGAAAAAGAGAGTGCAACACGAGGAATTCCTAGGAAGTCACCAATCCTAGTACTACTCTCGCCCAAGCACACTTCATTTCAAAGTTCTGATAGGATCCAATACACTATTGCCACTATGATTGTACCTGTCAAGTTTAGCACCAACAACTTCTATATTTCTTCTACCAGTCACGACACGTGCATCGAACGACCATAACATGTGATCCAATATGAATATTAGGGCCCATGAGATACCATCGAAAGGTCATTTTGAGTCCATCGTCAATGCAACCTAGGCAAGCTCAATTAAAATTGATTTCAATAACGAATATCAATTTCTTGATCCATTTCAGAACTTTTCCCATTGACGATGGCATGACTTGATGCTTATTGACCCAAGGGAATTCAATCCAAAGGAAGCTTGTGTGACTACAACACATCCACACAACTAGAGAAATAAAAATCAAGGGAAAAATAAGGTGAAACACGAGAAATTCCCAACAAGTCACCCATCCTAACACTACTCATGCCCAAGCATGCTTCATTATGGATCTTTGATAGGATTTGGAGCATTAGTGCTGGTAACATCGCACTCGTCAAATTTAGCACTAGTAACTTCTATATGTCTCCTGATGACAACAATGTGTGCATCAAATGGCCATAACTTTTGATTTAGGATTAATCTTGAGGCTCATGGATTCCATCAGAAAGCTTGTCTAGAGTCCATCATCAGGGAAATTTAGGCATGCCCACTTGAAGCTAACTTTGACCCTCAAAATAGGTTTTGGGCCTTGTTTTAGAGCTTTTTCGGCCAACAACAACTAGACTCAAAACTAGTCATCCTGAAAGAAGTCAATCAACAGGAAACACATGTAGCTTCAACATCATAACGCAATCGAAGAAGTTAAAATCAAGAGAAAAGGGAGGTGTAGCACAAGGACATCCCAGAAGGTCACCCATCTTAGTACTACTCTCGCCAAGCATGGTTCACTGTAGAGTTCTGATGAGATCCGATGCATTAGTGTTGGTTTGATTACATCTGTCAAGTTTGGTGACAAGAACTTGTATATGTCTGATACAAGTCATGGCCCATGCATAGAACAAGCATAACTTTTGATCTTGTGTAAATCTCGAGACCCGTGAGATGCCATTGAAAACCTCATCTCAAGCCTATTGTCAAGGAAACATGGACAGGCCCAATTGAAGTCAATTTTGACCCCAAAAATTGGTTTCTATCCTTGTTTCAGAGCTTTTTCAACCAATGATGGCCATACTCGATGCTAGTAAGCCCAAAAGAAGTGAACCCACAGGAAACACATGTGGCCACAATGTCATCGCACATCCAGAGAAGTTAAAATTAAGGGGAAATGGAGGTGCAACATGAGAAATTCTCACGAAGTAGGGATGGAAATGAATAAGGTTATCCGATAGGGGCCTATGGCTTGGCTCATTTAAAGCCTAGCTTGGCTCGACTTGTTTTAGACAGGCTTAAGCTTATTAAAAAGTCTTTTTAGGTAAACAAGTTAGGCCTAGGCTTATAAAAAAAGCTTATTTAACCTATTGAAGGGCCTATTTATATTTTTATATTATATATTTATATTTATTTTAATATATTATATTTGTATAATATTTATTTTATATTTTATTTACATAATATTAAAATATATATTTTAGGCTTATTTAATGGTCTTTTTATCTTGTAGGCTTTAAGTTTGCAAGATTTTTAATCAATTATTTATATAGACTTTAAGTCTATTTATTGATCTTTTTTAGAATGTAGGCTTTTAAACAAGCTCGTAGGTCTTGTAGGCTTTAAACCAGGCCAAGCCTTGACAGAAAAAAAAACCTTTAACAGGGAATAGGCCTAGGCTGAGACCTCAAAATATTTAAATAGGTCAGGCTTAAACACTCAAAGTCTAGCTCAGCTCAACCTACTTCCATCCATACCACAAAGTCACCCATCCTAATACTGGTCTTGCCCAACCTTGCTTCATTGTAGAGTTTTTCTAGGATCTAGAGTATTATTGCTGATAAGATCACATCTGTGAAGTTTGGCACCAACAACTTGTATATGTCTCCATTCAACCACGACATGTGCGTAAAATGGACATAACTTTTGATTTGGTATAATCTTGAGGCCTGTGATATGCCATCAGAAAGCTCATCTTAAGCCCATCATTAGGGAAACTCAAGTAAGCCTGGTTAAATACGATTTTGACCACGAAAGTCAGTTTCTGGGCTTGTTTTAGAGCTTTTTTAACCGTTAGTTTCCTACACTTGAAGCTAATTGGCCCAAGAGAAGTTTATCCATAGGAAACACATGTGGCTACAATGTCGTCGACGATCAGAGAAGTAAAATCCAAGGGAAAAAGGAGGTGCAACATAAGGACTTCCCAAGAAGTCACCGATCTTAATATTACTCTTGCCTAAGCATGCTTAATGGAGTTTTATTGGGATTTGGTTCATTAATGATGGTAAGATCACACCTATTAATTTTAGTACAAACAACTTCTATATATCTCTCTGCTGGCCACGCCCGCATGCGTCGAAAAATCATAACTTTTGATCTGGGATGAATCTTGAGGCTCGTGAGATGCCACCGGATAGCTCATCTCAAGCCCATCGTTGAGGTAACCTGGGTAGGCCCGGTTGAAGCCAATTTTGTGAAACCCTCATCTAACTAGATCATTGACTCAATTCATGAATTAGGCGGGTGGATTTTTTTTGTTCTTAATTAATTTAATTATCCAAGACAATCCTTCCATAACACCGAACGAGTGTGAAACATATTTTTCATAATCATCGAAACACATGGCATATAAATAAAAAGGACTAAGACATCTTTGTATCTTGTGAAAGTGTACATTAATCTATCATGGAAAAGCATCTATAACATACATTTTTGTTCCTATCTAATTCCAAAATATACAAGATAAGACCCACAGGAAACTGGCCTACCCAAACTATTTACTTATAAGATGCTTACAAGATATACAAGGTGACTAGTTTCAAAATTATGCACAAAAATTGCGTAATAAAAATATACTAAGGCAAGCTATACTAATTCCCATCATGAGTTACTCCTCTTGGGTAGGTGTCACTAGAAGGAAAATCCTTGTGAGGGAAAGTCCCATGCATTTCTAGAAGAGTAGTTGCATGTCCAAACAATCCTTTGTCCTTTGTTGATCACCACACATAAACGAGAGGCATAGCATACACAAATACAAAATTAGGGGTAAGAAAACATCCATAAATCATATTTAGAGTAGACATAGGAGAATTTAGGAATAATCCATTCATACAGACATAAGTCAACAACATATATACATACATATATTTTCGCATCATCTATAATCATAAGACACGTATATGCAATCCTCATAAAATATGCAATGCATGTATGCATAGTTAGTTATGATTCTAATTATTTGTTCTTATTCATTGCATGAATGCTATGCATGGGGATCCCATCAACGCCAATGTCTCAATGCATTACACTCACTATTCGTCAGGGAAAGCAATCAAGAATTCATATTCCATACTATGGTACCTAAAACCCTCAGTTCCCAAACATTCCAACCATGTGATGTGAACCTCGATACCACTTTGCATGATCAAGTCCACCTAGAAAAAGGCGTAACTCGGAGAGAAGGCTCATTGAAAAGGGGAAGGTTAAAAAAAATAAAAGAGGTAATTGGAATCCATTTAAATGCACTTTCAAGAAAAAACGGTAGATATGATCGTGAATTTTATGGACGCAGGTCGCGGCTTGTGTCAGGTTCCTTTAACTTATCTTATCCTACCTTTTCTTATTTTATCCTGATTCTCAAGACGTTCCATTATCATTTTCGCATTCCGATTCATTCACGTAGGGCGAATCATATCATTTGGCATCAAAGCTTCGACTCTTGGAATTAAGTGTCATCTATCCTTTATTTTCTTTTTGTTGTCTCTCTTGTTTTCCATTATCTTTCTTGTTTCCATTCATCTTTTACTTTAGTCATTTTTTTCCCATTACCTACCCTATAAATGTTAAAAAAAACTATATCTTTGTCTCTTACAGTATTAAAATTCCTATCTACTAAATATTTCGTAGATAAGTAAAAAAAATGTTATAGAAATTCAAAAAAAAAGTTGCGATAGAAATTCAAAAATAAAAGAAATTGAAGACAATTGATAAAAAAAAATCAGTCTTCATTCAATATAATTTTTTTTTTAATTTCTTATTCCTTTGACCAATATTCCTTACCCTATTCATCTTGTGTAATTATGACTCTTTTTTTATCTATGGGAAAATCAACTTGTGAAGTTCTTGGTTCAAGTGCTTATAAAGAGAATCAAGAGGTAAAAGGCAAGAGTGGGGAGAGCATTATAGAAAAGGCCAATTCGAGTGTAAACACTAAGGGAGTGATTGGTAAGGTTTTATTATTCTAATTTATTTATTTTGTTCAATTTGCAGCATTGCCAACATGAGTAGTGAACTCCATCAAAATGAAACGGATCTAAAATATTCATAAAATTAGTTCAAGATCAATTCCAACAGTTGAACAGGAGGTTGGAGGATATGGAGGGTTGTTCAAGGAGGAGGTCTCGGGTTTCTTGTAGAAGTAGTCCTCAAAGATTACTTCACCGTGATGAAGAAGTGGATTAGGCGGAGAACTTAGAATCAGACAGTGGATGTTTTAGAGAAAGAAGACGCTATTGAGAAGAAAAGGATAACAACTTGGGGAGTATTAAATTATCCCTTCCACCATTCCAAGGAAAGAATGAACCTGAAACTTATCTAGAGTACGAGAGAAAAGTGGAGCATGTGTTTGATTGTCATAATTACTCAGAGGAGAAAAAGGTAAAACTAGCCACTTTTTCTTTTAACGTTATGCTAATATTTGGTGGGATCAGTTTATCCTTAATAGGAGGAGGTATGGAGAGAGACCTATCCGAATGTGGGAAGATATGAAAGTAACCATGAGAAGAAGATTTGTGCCAAGTCACTATCATAGGGACTTGCACCGAAAACGACTACAAAGTCTTACTCAAGGTGCCATACGTGTTGAAGATTATTACAAGGAGATGAAAATTACCATGATAACAGCCAATGTGGAGGAGGACAGAGAAATCACTATGGCAAGATTTATTGGAGGGTTAGAAAGAGAGATAACTGATGTGGTGGAGCAACAACATTATGTTAAGATGGATGAATTGCTTCATAAAGTTATTCAGGTGAAAAGATAACTGAAATCTAGGAGCACTTGTAAATATCACAAATATGCTTCTAGTTCATCATGGAAGTTTAATTGGTCCAATGAGAAGGAAGATCCTAAACCAAAGGAGGCTTATTCTGACTAAAGGAAAATTTCACATAAAAGAATTGGAAAATCAAGAAAGGTAAAAGAGAGATAAAATTGAAAGTAAAGAAAAAGTAGAAAGTCAAAAAAAGAGTGAGAGTGAAAAGAAAGAAAAATAAAAAAAAGAAAAACAAAATAAAGTTTGTGTATTTTCTCACAAAGGGGAGGTCAAGAGTGTTTTGAAGGCAAAGGATCAAGTTCTTGTGCTCATGTACAAGGATATTTATTTTACTAACAATCTTAACTCTTATTTTCCTAGTGTGGTTGAATCTTTGTTGCAGGAATTTGATGATGTATTTCCTAGAGAACCATCAAAAAGTTTGCTTCCTATAAGAAGCATTAAATACAAAATTGTTTTTATCCTTGATGCTATGATTCCAAACCGACTAGCCTATAGAACTGTTCTTGAAAAGGTCAAGGAGATTCAAAGGCAAGTAAAGGAATTGATGTAGAAAGGCTTTGTGAGGAAAAGCCTTAGCCCATGTACAGCTCATGTTATTTTGGTACTAAAGAAGGATGGGACCTGCGTGGACGATAGAGCCATCAACAAGATTATGGGAGTTATTGTTGATGAAGAAAAAGTTAAGGAAATTAGAGGATGGCCCACATCTACAAATTCTAACGAAGAGTCGAGGATGACTCTATTTCAATAAGGGGAGAATGATGTGAACCTTGATACTACTTTGCATGATCAAGTCCACCTAGAAAAAGAAGTAACTTGGAGAGAAGGCTCATTGAAAAGAGGAAGGTTAAAAAAAAATAAAAGAGGTAATTGGAATCCACATAAATGCACTTTTAAGAAAAAGTGGCAGATGTGATCGTGATATTTATGAATGCAAATCAAGAAGATCTCTACGAAAGGACTTTTAAGAAGGTATTTTATTTATTTTATTAGATTTAGTTTTCAATTGTTAGGATTTGATTATTTGACTCAGATTTGTTAAGATTTAATTAGGATTATGTTAAATATTTGAATTATGTTATAGATAGATGCTACTAGGATTTAGTATAGTTTCCCTATATTAGTAATTTCATAAGTATAAATAGCTCTTCTATGAGCAATGGATGACAAATTTTGAGGAATAATATTTTCTCTTTGAGATTTTTTCATTTATGTGTGAGTTGATTCCCTTGGTTCTTGGGCAAAGAACTACCTTTGATAACGTTGGTTCTTCCGGCAAGTCGCGGTGAGGGTCACGTTCCTCTTGATAACTTCGGTGCTCTCTGGAAGGTTGCGGTTTGTGTCAGGTTCCTTTAACTTATCTTATCCTATCTTTTCTTATTTTATCTTGATTCTCAAGACATTCCATTATCGTTTCCGCATTCTGATTCATTCGCGTAGGATGAATCATATCACCATGGTTTTCAATCAATCATTCTAGAATAGGTTCCAACTAATCATGGAAATAATCACCCTAGTCAAAGTAAGTCAAGCTTTCATATGGGTTTCTAGATTATTGGGAGCAATCTGATGTCATGGAGACCTCCCAACCCCTAACATATTCCCAAGGCCTCCATCCAGGTGTTGCATCGTAATCCCATAGTGTACTAATTGTACTTCCCTCTCGGCCATATATGTCATGATGTATGATTTAATCATATCATCATTAATTTCTTATCATTAAGGCATTCACTCACCTCTCTATGTTCTAACACCGTTTAACATATACAATTCTCACAAGATAGCTTGCCCAAGCCTCAAAATGACATAACTTGTCTAACCTAACCATTTTCCATGTGGAGTATCCTTTGTTAGTTCTTTCCACCGTATTAATTTCATGCATCATATAAGGCACATCAATCTTACATATAATACATATAAATATACATATATATTGGCCAGTCCATGCTTCAACACAAAAGAACTCTTCTAACATATAGGCATCTTATAGTATGGGTGTCTTACAATACAGGTGTTTTACAGTATAGGCATCTTAGAGCACATGTATCTTACAATACAAGTGTCTTACAACACATGTATCTTATAGGATAGGTGTCTCACAGCATACACATCTATAGTGCAAGTGTTTGTTGTACAAGTGTCTTATTGCACAACAATTTTGTAAAAAGTTTCATATATGACTGAAATTTCGTAAGAGTATCTTAAACATAGATTACTTTTAATTCTAAAATTTCCAAGGTGAAACTCAATAATTTTATCTATAAACTCACCTAAAACCAAATGAGGAAATCTTGGCATAGCACAAATGAATCTCATTTCTCAACAGACACTCTTACTTGAAAAAATTATTGCGAATTCCAAAAAAAGAATTTATGAACTAAATTTCACTGGGATTAAAAAAAGAGAATAATAATACATACGAATCAAGGAAGACTCCAACGTTTCATCTAATGACACTCTCAAAACTGAATAAGGAATTTATTCACAGTATAGCAGAATTTTATTTTCTTAGTGAGAAATAACAGCTTACAATTGCCATACATTGTAAAAAAATGAATCTATGAACTAAATTTTATATGTATACATTAGACACACCAATACGTTAAAACAAAATTTTAGGGTGAAACTCAAATTCTTCACCAATCGAATCCCCAAAAAGCGAATAGGATAATATCTTCATAAGATGACAGAATGTTGATTTTATAACAATAGTAGAAATTGCAAAAATCACCATAAATTCCTATAAAAAAATTGAAGGTTAAATTTCATAGAAAAAAATAAATATGAAAAAAATAATCACACAAAATTTCAAAGTAAAACTTTGACATTTCCTAAGTCGCGGTATTTATTTCACTCAGGATTGGGTTTCTCTACCAAGTGTTCCGCTTGTTGCTTTGGGGGGTATTCACGTTTGGCATATGCTTGCTTTGACTGAAATCTTTGGAGATGATTTCGTATTCCTATTTGGTGGAGGAACTTTAGGACACCTTTGGGGAAATGCACTCGGTGTCGTAGTTAATTGCGTAGCTCTTGAAGCATGTGTACAAGCTCGTAATGAGGGACATGATCTTGCTTGTGAAGGTAATGAAATTATTCGTGAGGCTAGAAAATGGAGTCCTGAATTAGCTGTTTAAACATGCAGACTAAAACAACACATCTAGACCTAAAATGGGTCTTTAGGTTCTTACCCTCCAACATGAAACCATGAAAACCCCAAGAATTTCCACTTGGATGTTACATTTCAAGGCTAGAAAAAGGGTGTAAACACATGCAGTGGCAAACATTCAACCATCAAAGTTTGAGAAAGCAAGAAATTTAATAAACAAATAGTCTACGGTTCTTCAAGGGAAAGAACTCCATCTCAAAATCTCTAATCTACTCTAAAGTTAAGGATGAGCTTCCCCCTTAATTGGAAATATGTTTATCCAGGTTAGAGATGAGAAGAATGGATGTTATTTTACATTTATTTAGTCTTGTTCTTGCTCTCTAAAGTTCCCCTATGAGGTTGGTGGTGTTACAGGAGTGATAGGAGGGAAAAGGACTTATGAGGAAATAAAGGGGACACAAGTCTTTTATATGAGTTTGATGTAAAGATGGAGGAAGGTGTTCTTTTAGATCAATAGAGGTTTCAAGTTGATGCAAAATGGAATAGGGATGTATCCGATTTAAGCTTTGACTTAGAAGCACCACCCCTTGTGCAAAATGAGCTTCTTCTCCACCATCATGAGAAGCCACGGATGATGAGGCTCCTCAACCCCAAGTCTAGTTCTAAAGGAAGGACAGGGAGAGAATTGCTCTCAAAAATCTAAGTGAAAATGTACAATTTCATTCAAAATGCACTTACGTTAATTTTAGACGTAGAAGGCCTTATTTGTAGGCAAGGGTGATGCCTCATGTGGGGACTCTCCATGCAACTATGGACCTGCCTCTAAGATGTATTTTGGGCTTGGATTACAGGACCAAAGGAGTGTATAGCTACCTCCACATGTGCATCCCAAGTTAGGCCAAGAGAAGCCCAAAAGTCCTATGCAGAAAATACAAAGAAAGAAGCTTAATCCTATACACTGTATTGAGCTTGCTACTTCTAAAATACAACAAGACTCCTAACCCTATTCTAAAATGTAGAGGAGCCAACGGGGTGGTGGATTAGGCCTGAGAGTGGATCTCTTGAAGTCCTAAGAAGGTGTCCACCTCTGTTTGCAAGCTCTTAGCCCTAGTCCTAATAATAGGCCCAATGGGCCTAAGAATCTTGCCTAAAGAATAGGAGTTCTCTAATTCAGGTCCAAATGTCTTTAAGGGTGCTTTTGCATCAATGTCTCACACTAGACGTATCCAACCCTAAGAGAGAGGTATGGATCTAGTGGTTGAACTCCCCACTCACCAAATCCAAGGATCAAGGAAATGACACTTGTCCATCACTTACTAAAGTGGGTGACAACATGTCACGTCACTTCTCCTTTTGTCTTCACTCTTTCACACATGTCATATCACCCTTAACATCTGGTCATATCTTCATTTAATACACGACCTTATTTTTCTCTTGTACTTTATTGGAAAATACAAGTTTTCTAGTGCAACTTGTCTATAGTAACTCGTCTTAAGACACTAACCCATTTTATGAAACTAACTCATCTTAGGAAATTGACCCGTCTTAAGACATGGACCCATCTTAAGACATGGACTCGTCTTAAGACATTGACCCATCTTATGACCCCAACTAATCTTAATCGAGTAACTCATCAACAGACTTGTCTAACCTTAACCTCTCCTAATACCCAATCTAATACATTGATTAACTATAAGTTTGGATAATCTTTATATTCTAGGACTCATATCACAATACTAATAATAAAAGTATTAATAATAACCAAATAAGATAAAGAAAAAAATGGTGCTACAAATTTTGACCTTAAAAGTCAATTTTTAGACTTGTTTAAGAGCTTTTTCGGTTGGTGGCAGCCAAAGTCGAGGTTGGCCGGCTTGAAAGAAGTCGATCCACAAGAAACACGTGATAATAACGTGACCATGCAGTTAGAAAAGTAAAGCTCAAAGGAAAAAAGAGGTGAAACACAAGGACTTCCTAGGAGGTCACCTATCCTAGTACTACTCTCTCCTAAGAACGCTTCCCTATAGAGTTTAGATGGAAGCCGATGCATTTGTGCAAGTATGATCGCACCTATCAAGTTTGGCACCATCATTTTCTATATATCTTATGCTAGTCATAAGCATGTCCTTCAAACTACCACAACTTTTGATCTAGGATGAATCTCAAGGCATGTGAGATGCCATTAGAAAACTCGTCTCAAGCCCATCATTAGGGAAACCCAGGCAGGCTCAATTGAATTTGATTCCAACTTTAAAAAATTATTTCTAGCCTTGTTTCAAAGCATTTTCAACCAGTGGTAGCCAAACCTGGAGAAAGTCAGCCCAAAAGAAGTCGATCCACAAGATGCATGTGGTTGCAATGCCATCACGTAACCGGAGAAGTAAAAACAAGGGAAAAAGGACGTACAACACAAGAACATCGTAAGAGGTCACCCATCCTAGTACTACTATCACTCAAGCACATTTCACAGTGGAGTTTTAATAGGATCTAATGCACTAGTGCTGGTGTGAGCGCATCTGTTAAGTTTGGTGACAACAACTTCTATATGTCTCCTACCAGTCATGACGCGTGTGTTGCGCGGCCGTAAATTTTGATCTAGTATGAATTTCAACCCATGAGATGCCATCAAAAATCTCATCTCGAGTCTGTTGTTAGGGTAACTTGGGCAGGCCTATTTAAAGATAATTTTGACCACAAAATCAATTTTCGGGTTCATTTTAAAACTTTTCCACTCGACGTCGACCTGACTTGGAACTTGTCAACCTGAGAGCATTCAATCCACAAGAAGCATGTGTGGCCACAACATCATCGCACAACTAGAGAAGTAAAAATCAAGGGAAAAAGGAAGTGCAAGATGAGAACATCCTAGGAGGTCACCTATCCTAGTATTACTCTCGCCCAAACACGCTTCATTACGCAGTTCTGATAAGATCAACTACATCAATGTTGATATGATCACACATGTCAATTTTGGCCACAATGACCTTTATAAGTCTCCCACTGGTCATGGCTTATGGGTCGAATGACCATAACTTTTAATTTGGTATGAATCTCAAGGATCATGAGAAGCCATCAAAAAGTTAATCTCAAGCCCATGTCGAACCAATCGAGGAAGCCTAGTTGAAAATGATGTAGACCCCATAAATCGAGTTCTGGCCTTGTTTAAAAGCTTTTTCGGCTTACGACAGCCAAACTCAAAGCTGGTTGACTCGAAAGAAATCAATCCACAAGAACCACATGACACTACAATGGTGTCCCAAAACAGGAGAAGTAAAAATCAAGGTTAAAAGGAGGTGCAACATGAGGACATCCCAGGAGGTCACATATCCTAGTAGTACTCTTGTCGATGCACGCTTCACTATGGAATTTTAATGGGATCTAGTGCATTATTATTGATATCATGGCACCTATCAATTTTAGCCCCATCATTTTCTATATGTCTCATGTTAGTCATGAGTGTAAAGCCGAAGAAGTAAAAATTAAGGGAAAAAGAAAGTGCAACAAGAGGACTTCCTTGGAGGTCATCCATCCTAGTACTAGTCTCATCCAAGCATGCTTAACTTCAAAATTCTTATGGGATTCGATTCATTTGTGCTACTATGATCAAACCTGTGAAGTTTGACGTCATCGTTTTTGATTTGTCTAGTGCCGATCATGGGTGCATGCTTTAAATGGTAATAACTTTTGATCTAGGATGAATCTCAAGGCCAAGCAGGTGCCATCAAAAAGCTTGTCTCATGCCCATCGTCAGGACAACCAGTGATAGATATGGTTGAAACCAATTTCAACTATGAAAATTGATTTCTAAGTTGAAATATTTTCTGTTCAACAATGGGTAGAGGCAAAGTTGCTCGACCAAAAGGAAGTCAGTCCAAAGGAAGCACACATGGGTGCAATGCCATTATGCAGGTAGAGATGAAAAGCTCATGGGAAAATGAGGTGCAAAATGAGGACTTTATAGGAGGTCACCTATCCTAGTACTACTTTCACATAAGCACTCTTAATTACGGAGTTCTAATGGGATCCATTGCATTAATTCTGGTATGATCGCACCTGATGGGTTTGGCACCATCATTTTCTATCTGTCTCCTATAAATCACGTGTGCGTGCTTCTAATAACCATAACTTTCAATCCAGGATGAATCTCAAGGCCTGTGTCATGTCATCAAAAGGCTTATCTCGAGCCTATCATTAGGGCAACCTAAAGCCTATTAATTTTTGGGCCTATTGCAGAGCTTTTCTTGCTAATGGTAGCTAGACTGGGAGCTAGTCAACCCAATAGAAGATTATCCATAGTAAGCGTGTAAGGTCACAACACTATCATGTAGCTGGAGAAGTAAAAGTCAAGGCAAAAAGGAGGTGAAACACGAGGACTTTGCAGATGGTAATTGATCTTAGTGCTACCTTTTCTCAAGCACATATAACTGTGAATTTCTGATGGGATTTGGGGAATCAATGCTAGAATGATTGCACTTCTCACATTTATCACCATCATTTTCTATATATCTCTTGTCGACCACAGACGCAAGCTTTAAACAACCATAACTTTTGAATCAGGATGGATCTCATGGCCTATGAGATGTTATCAAAAGGCTCGTCTCAAGTCGATCGTCGATGTAACTAGGGGAAGGCCCAACTAAAGTTGATTTCAACCTCAAGAATCAATTTTTGGTTCTATTTTAGAGCTTTAATGTTTCATGGTAGCTAGACTTGAAGCTTGTCAGGCTGAAAGAAGTCAATCCACAACATGCACATATGGCCGCAACATCGTTGCACAACTGGAGATGTAAAATTCAAGGAAAAAAGGAGGTGCAACATGAAGACTTCTCAGGAGGTCATCCATCCTAGTACTACTGATAGAGAGGTCCCAGCTGCAAAGGACCATTAGGCCTATGGGCCCATCACAATGTATAGTTTAAGATTAGGTTTGTTGTAATAAGTTTAGAGGGCTCTACTTGTATAGGCATAGAGCACCCTTTATGTTTAATATTTAGGCTCATAAAATGGGCTTATCTCTCTCATGTAATTCTTAGACTTGTAACATGGGCTTATCCAAGCCCAATTAGGGGTTGCATAGTGGCTGGATACACGACTTGTACTCCTTTGGTCTATATATAGACCACTTTGTAATCACTTTGAGACTGAGTCATTAACTGAAATCAGAATTTTCAAAGTGAGATTTTCTCTCAAATTCTCTCTCCCTTCGCATCTCCTAGAGGCGAGAACCTCCTTATCCTTGGAACTCCAAGGTGGCAGAGCAGTTGTGGCTTATCTCCTTAGGAGTGGGGCCTAAAATACTCTCTATTTTCGCATCCTATTCAGCATCACTTTAGCCTCCATTGAACTAATTTTTCCTCACCTTCCAAGGTGTTATCAAGTGGTATTCAGAGCACATCAATGGGGGTATGACCTTAGGCCAGAACTTATGTTAATTAACATTCTCTTCTACTCCAATTCTGCTCTCATTTTTCATTTTCCTAATTTTGTCAAGATTTGGACAGATTTTGTGTTGATTTTGTGCAAATTTGAGTGTGATATTTGTGGATTTTTGTTCTATGATGATAATAATCAAAAATATACTTGAATTTCCTTGAAATTTTCTGGAAAATTCAAATATGAATTTACAGTTTTTGGCACCAAATTATTTTTGAAATTCTAGAAAAGTTTGAAGGAATTTGAAGAACTTGTAATGGAAAAAGTGCTGTAATTCAATGAGATATAGAAGGATCTTACAAAAATTTGGAAAATCTAAAATTGTTCATGTGTGTTCTTAATGTTCTTGAGTGTTCTTGATTTCAACTCACTTTGATCTTGAGTAAGTGCTTTGGATGTTGTTTTTGTGTTTAATGTATACTTGTTTAGGACTGTTTTGAGTAGACTAAAACACTATCCAAAGAAGAAAAGTGCAGAAACTCAAGGTTGAAAGAAATTAAAAGAAGCTTCATTCAAGTGCATGAAGTAAAAAAAAATGTTTTGAAAAAAAAATCTGTATAAAAAAAAGTGTGCAAAAGGAAAATCGCACATGCTTATATGGTCTTATGTTGATGAATCAAGTGCTGATTTTGTAAAAGAATAAAAAAAGTACAGATGATGTTCTCTTTGAATTAGTAAAGTAATATATGTTCTTGAGTTGTGATGAACCTCTTTGAAACCAAGGTTGCATATAGATAATTTAAATTTCAAGATGGTCAAATTATAAATTCAAGGACACTAAACTGAACATCATTCTAAATTTTGAGTGCCTTTTCTTGAACCTTATTTGTATTTTGTCCTCTTCAACTCTTAGTTTGTCATATTCAAATTCCATTTGAGTTTGCCTAATTCTTGTGATAAGGATTTTGTTGCTTGTCATTTAAAAATTCCTTTGGTTTTGTCTTGAATTTCTAACTCCTCTGACCTTTTGGTAAGCTTTGCACCTCACTTTGGAAACATCAAGTCTCAAGGATTGAAGTGAGTGTTCTCTTCTCAAGGCTGGACCTAAGGTGTTCTTTGAGTGAAAGGTGTGAGAGGAGTTTGAAATTTAGTGAATGAAACAAAAAGAGTGCGGAGAAGTGAAACACTGGGTTACGAGATAATTTTTTTTAACTCTTTATACTAACCTATTTTTGTGTGTGGACAACAAGATTTTCATATTTTCTTATCCCATTAGGTGGCATTTGGAGCAGAAAGGAGAAAGGACGGCACAAAGCTTGAAAAGTCACTCAAGATTATAATAGCTTAGTATTGTTATGCATTCTGTTTTAACTTGTAACTTTGTAGAAGTTGGCTTGTAGTAGTTTGACATTGTGTTGTGATATTTTTTTTTAGAAATTGTAGTAGGCATTTGAGTTGTTGTAAATTCTTTTTTTTCTTTAAGCTTGGGTGTAAAGGACTTGGACTTTACAATCTTTGTGTATGATACTCGCCAAGAACTTTAGTTTGTTGGTTTGTGTATGCTTGGGAGGCATAAAAGGGTGCCAAGTGTTGATTGAATTTCTAAAATTGCTAGCACGAACTTGTGTTTCTAAGGTTGTTTTGTGAGGTTGAAGCAAGCTAGGTATACCTTAAAACTTTATTTAAGGTGTTATAGCTTTTCATAAAACTTGTGGACTCAAAGGACATTGGACTTTCATTCAAGGTTTCCCGTGGTTGGTGAAACCATAAGTGTTGTTTGATTGCTTGATTGGAGAGATAAGTTTGCATGAATTTTGTTAGCTCTTGATTGTCCTTGAGTGTTCTCTCTCTCTCTCTCTCTCCTTCTTTCTTTTTCTTGCAAAAATAATTTGTGTATGGAGAGATTTTGCAATATGATTGACAACACTTATTCACCTAGGACCCAAATTGAACAACTAGCCTCTAGGTTAGAAAGAGCTTTCCAAATACAAAGTAAAGCCTTTGAAGAATACCTAGATAAAATAGAAAAAAATCAAAGTTCATCTAGGTCTAAAATGAGCAAAGGTAACATGTCGAATTGGAAACTAGTGGGTCTAGGAAGGGTAGATATCATAGTAAAGAAGAGGAGACATTTGAGGATGATGTCAACTTTTTTGGTGAAAGTATCATCAAAACCCCCTCACATAGGCATAAGGTTCAATCAAGGGAAAAGTCATCAAGAGATAGGCTACATTCTTCTCCTAGGACAACATTGCCAACACAAGGATTTTGAAAGGTGTTCTTTGAGTGAAAGGTGTGAGAGGATTTTGAAATTTAGTGAGTGAAACACAAAGAGTGTGGAGGAGTGAAATACGTGGCGAGGAGATAATTTTCTTAACTCTTTGCACTAACCACTTTTTGTGTGTGGGCAGCAAGATTTGCATACTTTCTTATCTTATTTAGGTGGCATTTGGAGAAAAAAAGGAGCAAGGACAACACAAGGCTTGAAGAGTGACTCAAGATTGTAATAGCTTAGTATTGTTGTGCATTCATTTTTTAACTTGTAACCTTGTAGAAGTTGACTTGTAGTAGGTTGACATTGTGTTGTAATGTTTTTAGAAAATTGTAGTAGGTTTTTAAGTTGTTGTAAATTCTGTTTTGTTTTTAAACTTGGGTATAAAGGACTTGGACTTTACAATCTTGGTGTAGGATACTCACCAAGAACTTTAGTTTGTTGGTTTGTGCATGCTTGAAGGCATATGGGGGTGTTAAGTGTTAATTGAATTTCTAGAATTTATAGCACTAAATTGCGTTTCTAAGTCTTTTGCAAGGTTGAAGTAAGCTAGGTATAGCTCTAAACTTTCTTTAAGGTGTTATAGCTTTGCAAAACTAGTGGACTCAAAGGACATTGAACTTTCATTCAAGGTTTCCGGTGGTTGGTGAAACCATAAGTGTTGTTTGATTGTTTGATTGGAGGGATAAGGTTACATGTTTTATGTTAACTCTTGATTGTTTTTGAGTATTTTCTCTCTCTTTTTCTTGAAAAAAAATCCGTATATGGATAGGTTTCGCAAGATGAGTGACAATGCTTATTCACCTAGGACCCAAATTAAACAACTAGCCTTTAGGTTAGAAAGAGCTTTCCAAATACGAAGTAAGGTCTTTGAAGAATGCCTAGATAAAATGGAAAAGAATCAAAGTTCAACTAGGTCTAAAATAAGCAAAGGTAAACATGTTGAATTGGAAACTAGTGGGTATAGGAAGGGTAGACATCATAGAAAAGAAGAGGAGACATCAGGGAATGATGTCAATTTTTTTGATGAAAATATCATCAACACTCCTTCACATAGGAAGAAGGTTTAATCAAGGGAAAGGTCATCTTCGATAGACAGGCCACATTCTTCCCCTAGGAGAAAATCACCAACATGTATAGTAATTTAGTTACCACTATGTACGATTTATCGACGAGGCTCGCAATTTATGTAACATCATAATTTTTCTATGATAAATGTTTGAGGCTACAAATAGTTTCTAGAATGAAACTAGATGAAATCAGAAGCCAAAAGCAGAGAAATTAGGAAATTTGGTACAAATGACGAAAATGCCCCTACATCGGGACAACTCAAATAATGAGCCAGAAAAATGGAAATACAAGTATAAGACATCCTAAAGGGACTATAAACATCATGTATGGTTAAAGGTAGTGAGAAAAATTTAGAAAATTGATAAGGGACAAAAGCGCCTTTCAAAAACCCTGAAAATGACCAAAATGCCCCTAAGAGCTATACTTTTTACACAAAGCTAGTCAGTTCCCATCAAAATAGCAAAAGGCCTTAGATTAAAATGGGAATGAACCAAAAAATCTTAAAAATGTTAGAGGAATAATTTGGAAAATTTTTCGACAATGTTGAGAAAAATTACAAAAACGCCACTGGAGGGTTGGGAGGGCGAGATAAGGTGATAAGCATGCCAAGAATGGGCCCCACACCCTTGTGCACAAAATGCAACAGCTGGAAAGGTGGTGGTGAGTCACCAAAATAAAGTCAACCAAGTCTTCCACAAAAAGACAAAAGTAAATAGTAAAAAGCTTACTTTAACCATGGTTAAGACTAACTAACCTTGGTTAATTAAAATAAAGCATGCTTAGGGTAAAGTAATTATAATTAGAGGAAATATCAGCCTAATTAACACTAATATAAGCCTAAAAGGATAATTCCTTGAATTTTGATTTATTTTGGAAAATAGGAAAAATCTAGGCAAAATTACCAAAATACCTGTAAATGCAAAACTAATTCCACTTGGCCCATAAGAGTCCGAATTTTTTGGGACCCCATTTGCTTCATATTTTTCAGCTTAGAAACTCATCAAAATCCTCTCCATTCTCTCCAAGCTTGCCAAAACTCCAAAAACCCAAAACATACACTTTAAGCCTAAGTCTTCATCTTTAAGACTTAAGCTATATTAAAGCTATAAACACTTAAGCCCCACCACCATCCTTTGTCCACGTCCAGAGCAGACCAAAGGGGACCCAAGGCAGCCTTTAAAGCCCCCAAAAACACTAACGAGGTCTTCAATAAGTAGGATCTTTCTACTTGTCTTTTTATGCTTTTAACTTGCCTTTTTATGGTGTGTTTGTTTTCTTTCATGCATCTTTTCTCCAAGATCTGTGTAGCTGCTTTTGTTTTCACTTGTGAAAGTTTAAGACTGTATTTTAACCGTTCAAAATCAGCCCCACTCATTTCTAGTGATTTTTGAAAAGAAAAACAAAGTTTGTTCGGTTAAAAGTGCTTTAATGGCACTTAGAAATTTAATCGGTGGATTTTGTTTTAAAATTATTTTTGAAGCTTTGATCAGTTTTATGCTCTCATGAGAAAGTTTTTTGAAGCTTACTTGAAAGAGGATTTGTGGATCTTGGAGTAGATCATGAAAATCTACTCTTTGTGGCTTGGAAAAATATACTATGTTGTTATTTTCATGCTTGTTTTTATGCTTAAGTTTTAACCTTATGATTTTCTTGTGTGATGAGTTTGGTATGTCCTATGTGCTAGATCTGCACCTCTAAGTATGCATGTTAAGAGGTGGAATAAATTTTTGTAATAAGTTCCAAAGGTTTCCTTTGGACATTAGTTAGAAAGCTACCAAGCAAATGGTGTAATTTGTAGCCAAAAGTGGCTAAAATCCTTGTATGGCACCCTAGACTCATCATGGCCAGCACTTAAGCATCAAAACATGGATGAAATAAGAATGGACCAGAGGCAAGAGGGGCTGCACAAACCTAACACAACTGAACCAAGTTTTTGTGAGATGGACGATTTGAAGAAATTACCTTGGCTAACCAAGGAAGGCTTTCGGCCACAACTCCCAAGCAAGCTTTAGTTTCATTAAAATTTTTATAAGTAACTTAAGCTCTGAAATAAGGTTTTAAATGAACTAAATCAACCTTTAAACAAATTTAAACAAAGCAAAAATGAGTTAAAAACCTCTAGGAGTGCATTTGGCCATCCTAGAGAGATTTTGGCAAAAATGCGCTTAAAATATGATTAAGGAAAAATCAAGTATTTTCAACAAGTAAGTAAATTATTTGGAGGTTTAATCAATATTTAAAAGGTTAAGTTTCAGAATATATGGCCTAGGTAAGCTTAGGGGAAAATCACAAAATTACTAAGTGGTAAAATTTCCAAATAAGCTTAAAACGGGTAACTAGGAAATTTATCATAACCTAAGCAAGGGTAAATGTCAAATTTGGCCATACCATTAAATTTTGGGTAAAAAGACTTAAGATTACCTTATAATATGTCAATTCTAAAGTTTGAACTTGGCCCCTAAGTAAAGGTCAACTAGGGTTAAGACTTAAGTCAACTAGGGCTAGGAAGAAGGAAACCCTAAACCTAAAAGAGTGGCATTCGGCCACTTAGTAGTTAATTAACTTAAAGGAGGTTTTAATTTACAATTAGGGTTAATTAAGAACCATTTTTATGTGAATAGGACGAATTTAAAGTATGAAAAAGTTTTAAGGTGGATAAAGAGACCTATTGATTTTTTTAGGCAAATGATCTTATGGTGAAGAAGGAAATTGTGGAAACCTACGTCTAGGAGATTGGAATTCGGCTACCATGTTTTAAATTAACTAAGAAGGAGTTTCAATCCTTAACTAGACCCGAATAATGATCCTAAATATGTAAGCAAAATATAATCAAGGAGTATGAAAAGTGGGACTTGAGGAAGTAGGTCATTCGACCATTTAGGAATAAAGTGACTTAGAAGGTTAATTAAATTCTACTTAGATATTATTTGGTTTAGAATAAAACAGACTTTAAAGGTTTAAGAGTCAATTAGACCTAATTATTAAGGTAGTAAAAAGGAGAACACAAGGTAACATATTTCAAAGGTTTATTAGAGGCATGATTAAGAAGCATGGATATGACTTAAACTTGAAGTTAGAAGTTCACTAAGTAATTTGATCGTAGCCTACCTTAGTGAGAAGAAGTTATAAAAGTATATAAGTTTATTCAAATGAAGAATTTAGACTTCATATAATCTAAATTAACTTATCTGAAGGAAGGAAATGAATTAGAAGAAATTAGGATCCTGGATCTTACATTCAGCCATTCTAGGTTGGTAAAGAGAAAAGAAGTTTAAAAATCTTAATGTGTATATTTCAAGAAATCTTAGAATGATATAAGAAGAATTAAAAATTTAAAAGAATGTAAACAAAGGTACAAGTTACCATTTCACATGTTTACTTAAAATATCCTAAATAAGTAAAATTTTGTAAATACTTAATACTTGAACTTAGAATAATTAGAACATGCATAAGACTTGAACAAAAGAGAACACAAAAAGTATAGAACTTAAAAGGTTCCATTCGGCCACCTAGATTAAGATGCTAAGATGTAAAATCTTAATGAACAAATATAAATTTGAGAAAAGGAAAGGATGAGAGGTAACTTAGAAGGATGAGTGATGTAAGTCCCTTATGTGATTTCAACATCAAACCGAATTGAGGCATTAGATTGGTTGTGTAAATGTGACATTATGCTATGTGATTTACTAATTAAATTTCATTATTAGTTACGAATGCTCACTATCTATGAATGAATAAATGATTGATACTCATGAATGAGAAAGGATGATGATCATGTATGAGATTGGTTTATGATGATGATTGAGATGAAAATTCGAAGCCTATATGTGCATTCTATATTGGTTGGAAATTTGTTTGAGCATGCATAATTTTTTGGAAGCTACTAAAATGAACTTAAAAAGATTAAAGGATCACTAAAGAAAACTTTATGTGAAAACGTAACGCTACTCTCTTTGTGCCTTATGCGTACTAGTATCCAGAGGGCCCTAAAAAGCTCTACTAAAGAGAAGCCAAAGGTTGCTTCTAGGAGCCAAAGGTCGCTCCAAAAATCCTTCTACTATGAAGGCATTGAGTCCTTCACCCCTTATGTGGTGGTGACGATCACCTAGGAATGAGCCCATATCCTTAATTTTTAGTAGGAGGTGGGAGTAGAGTCAGTGAGAAGATATTGTTTGACAAATTTAGTACATGTCTATGTTTAATTGTTTTCTCCCAAAGGTGGTGAAACTAGATTCATAAAGTGTCCCAAAGGTTGGACAAAGAAATGATAAAGAAAAAGAAAAGTAGTAAAGAATAAAGCTTAAGACATAGAGTAATTGTGTGTCAAATGATATCTTATGTGTAATCCCAAAGTTATGAATGTTAAGAAGAATGTCTGGTGAGACACTAAGAATGTCTGGTGAAACTTAATTTCTCATCCCTACTTCTTCCCACTTTCTTCCTAGACACCTTGGATGTTGTTCATTATGGTAGCAATTCACGTACTTGAAGCAGACGTGAGACACTCTCTCTGGGAGGTGTACATCGCACTAATGTCAAAAATAATTGCATGCGAGCATCCTAACTACTAATATGTAGTATTAGCTAACTTATGTATATATTGTATAATAGTTGTAAGTTTACGGTTTGTAATAACTATATGATAAGGCTCACAGGCCTAAGACTTCTGGTCTATAAGATTTGTTATGTATAATTATTGTATGATGTGTATGTTATGCTTGAATCTTATTTATTTATTATAAACAAATCATAAACGAAAAGAACAATGTGGACGCATAGTATTCCTAAGGTTTTGAACGTCCGTAGAAATCCGCTTAACGATGTATCTTACCGCTACGCAAGTTTCATTGATGAGGCTCGCAGTTTATATCAAACAATTTTAAAAAAAATTACCGTATTTTCATATAAGTATTTTATAAAATGAATTTCGCATCATGAGATACAAACTAAAAATGGAACTGAATGATCGACTTAAGCGTGAAATCGGTATTCATTTTTAGGGTGTTATAATTTATAACAAACAATTTTAAAAAAAATTACCGTATTTTCCATATAAGTATTTTCTAAAGTTTTTCACATCATGAGATAACAAAATAATAATGAAAAATCAGTCTTCATTAGGGTGTTAAAAGAAGAACCTCCCCCTGCATCTTTGTTTCAGCTATGAAAACCCCTGTTTCGTTTTTGTCATTGGGTTTCCCTCCAAACTCTGAGCCCAACATGTTCCAAATTTACAACTTTATACTTTTCTCACAATCTTTTTCACCCTAGACCCCATCCACTAAATCATTCTTGGAACCCCATCCTAAAAAGCTTCCTAGTAAACCACATTTAAAAAATAGAGGAATAAAGATGTATTTTGCTGGTAGAGAAGTTTTGCATTCTGTATGTGGCATTTGGGTCTTGGGTAGAGATTTCCCGTGAACAATTGGAAGAAATCATGACAGGGTTGGAGAAATTGAAGGTGAATTTCTTGTGGATGATGGGAAAGGATGTGTGTGGGGTACCAGATAGTTTTGAAGAAAGAACGAAAGGAAGAAGGATGGTGGTGACGGAGTGGGTGGATTAAATTCTAATGCATGAGAGTGTGGAAGGGTTTGTTAGTCACTGTGGATGAAACTTTATGTTGGAGAGGATATGCATTAGTATTCCCATTCTAGCGTGACCCATGATGGCAGATCAACATCTAAATGCGAGAATGGTTGAAGAACAAATGAAAGCGGGGTTTAAGGTGGAAACATGGGAATGTTTAGTGAGAGGGTTTGTGAATTGGGAAGGGATGATGAAGACGGTGAGGGAACTGATGGAAGAAGAAAAAAGGAGAGAAGCACAGAAGATGGTGAGGGAGTTGGTGGAGATGGATAACAAGGTCGTGCAAGAGGGTGGTTCATCGTTTGAGACGACAATGTTTAGAAGGACCTATTTTATTAATATGGATCATAATATGACGATGTTTGATGTCGACCTGGCTATCCAACATGGCATTTAACATTACACATCAAAACGTTGTCAACAAAATATGAGCTGAAGGACTAACGTGAAACACAGAGTATAATGTCAAGGACTAACAACTTCATTTTTTTAATTCAAGGACTAGATTGAAACGACTTAACAAAGTGAGGGAATAAAGTAATAGTTCACTCTAAATTTAAAGACAAAGATAGATAGGCATAAACAACAAGCACAAGTTGAAGAGGAAGATGAAGGTGACATTAAGGATTTTGGGGAATCCAATATGTGAAAATTTAAGGAAATTATTGAAGAAGAAGAAGAAGAAGAAGAAGAAGAAGAAAAGGAAGAAGGTGTTCCTTTGGAGAATATTATTCTAATTCAACATCTAGGAGAAGGAAGAGTCTTGATAGGTCTAATTCAATTAGGAATAGTGTTACTTTAGAGATGGATAAGTTGAATTCTACTTCAAGTGGCAGCATTGGCAATAATGGGAGTTGTACCAAAGCTAAAGTCACCCATGCTGGTGTAGATTATGTGAAAAGTGTGAGAATGTGGCTTCATGATCAATATTTTAGCTCAAATTAAATGAGAAAGGATTATTGTTTCAAGACTTTTGATGAGTGTAATTAGAAATGGCAACGAAAACAATCCAAAGAATTTATGATGGTGAAAGTGGAGCATTTAGGGATTTATTCACGATGGGAGCAAGGATGAGGATTAGATAGGTATAATAAGGTGATTGAGGTTGAGGTAGAGAGGTCCTCCTTTGTTCTAATCTATCATACGACATTGTTCAAGCATATCTAGACCTCCAATACGACATTTAATACCATAAATTAGCATGTTGTTTACGAAAATTGACCTTGGAGACTTACATGAAAGAAAAATGACAAAGTCAAGGACTAATGACTTAATTTTTTTAAATTAGAGACGAAAATAAAACTCGTTAACAAAGAGAAGGATAAAAGTGATAGTTCATCTCATTATTACCATCACAACCATTATTCTGACTGTTATAATCATTAAATCATCATCATCATTTCATTACGATCATCATCACTATTATTCCTACTACTATCATCGTCTCTTTCACCAAAATAATAATAATAATAATAATTTATTTTCAAATTTTTATTTTTGATTTTTTTGATTTTTTTTATCTAATTTTATAAATTTAGAATTAAGTAGATATTATTGTTTGATATAAATTATATTTAATTTTTCAAATTATAATATAATTTTATATTTTATAATTATTTATATTATTTTATATAAAATAAATACTAAATAATATATAAAATTATTTATCTTATATATTGATTATTAAATAAAATATAACAAAAATTTGTATCATTATATTGTAACTGGCATCCACACAATCATCAACAAAATATAATAATAATAATAATAATAATAATAATAATAATAATAATAATTTAGTTTTTATTATTTTTAAAATTCTAATTTTTTTATTTTGACAAAATTATTTATTTAATTTTTTTATTTATTATTTATATTTATCTTTTTTTTTAAATTCAAAATTAAGTAAAATTATTATTTGATATATAAATCATATTTAATTTATAAAAGTAAGATATAATATTATATTATATAATTATTTCTAATATAATATTTTAAGTATTATTATATTATTATTTTATAAAATAGATATTGATTAATATAAAAATATAATAATATTAACATACAAAACTACTTCAATTAATATATTAATTATTAAATAAGATATAAAATAAAAAAATATTTTTATATTATAATCACCATCCATCATTAATAGTGTCATATAATAACAACAATAACAATCATAATATAATTTATAATATTAAAATATAATTTTATAATATATTTTATATTATATTAAATAAATAGTAAGTAATATAAATTTATTTTTTAACTTATTAATTATGAAATAAAAAATAAAATAAAAATTTATAATTATATAATATTTATATATTATATTCATTATCACTATAACTATTATATCACAAGCATCTTATTAATATTTTTTTTATCGTTATCATAGTCATTCTAATTATTACCATTACTATCATCATTATTTCTATAATAATAATAATAATAATTATTATTATTATTATTATTATTGTAAAAATAATAACTTTTACTTTTATATTTCGTAGAAATTTGAATTTTCTAATATTTGGAAAAAATTAATTTTTATTAATTTTAATATAAAATTATTTATTTAATTTTTATAAATTGATAATAAAATGAAAAATATTATTTGATATATATTATATTTAATTTTAAATATTAAAATATAATTTTATATTATATATTTATTATAATATATATTATATTATATAAAATAAATACTAATATAAATAACATTATAAAAAATATAAAAAATATTGATCTTTTTAATTATTAAATATTAGATAAAATAAAAAATTTATGATTATATAATATTTTCATATTATAATAATTATTATTAAGTGGTTATACCATCATTATCTCATCAATATTACTATTATTATTATTATTACTGTCATTATTATTATTTAATTTTTTAATTAAATTTTATAATAAAGTGATAAAATATAATTAGTGTAAGTTGTCTCATTATTTTAACAAATTTTCAAAATTAAGAACTAGATTTGATATTATTTAAAAAATAAAAAGTAAAACTAGTTTTAATTTTTAAAGATTTAAAAAATTAAAATAAAAAATTATTCCAAAAAGGTATCAAAGTTTCAAATGATAAGAAAAATAAACAACTCTCAAAGGTCATTTGATTTTTACATCCTCCCTTTCCTCTAGGGATGGAAGTAGGCTGAGTCGAATTAGGCATGTTCAAGTCTAACCTGTTTAAAAATTTTAAGGCTTGAGTTTGGGCCTGTTACCTGTTAAAGACTTTCTTTTTCTATTAAGATCTGGCCTGATTTAAAGCCTATAAGGTCTACAAGCCTCTTTAAAAGTTTACATTACAAAAAAGATCAATAAATATACTTAAAGCCTATATAAATAATTGATTAAAAAGACTTGCAAACTTAAAGCCTACAAGATAAAAAGGCCATTAAATAAGCCTAAAACATATATATATACATTATGTAAATAAAATATAAAATAAATATTATACAAATATAATATATTAAAATAAATATAAATTGGCCTCTGAATAGGTTAAATAGGCTTTTTTCTAAGCTTAAGTCTGGCTTGTCTATCTAAAAAGACTTTTTAACAAGTCTGAGTCTATCTAGTTATTAAACGAGCCGAGTCAAGTTAGGTTTTAAACGAGTCGAGCCATAAGCCCCTATCGGACAGCCTTGTTCACTTCCACCCCTACTTTCCTCTTACCGTTTTTCCTATTTAACGATTTACACTTCTCCTATGATAAAATTATCTTTCTATCCTTCTATAATATTATAATATATATATATATATATATATATATATATATATATATATATTACCTTATCATACTTTTTTCACCTATTTTTTCCTTTTCATTTATCTTATTCTCATTAATTTGATGATCTAAATCCATCATATACCAAGATTAAACATAAGTTGTAACTAACACTTATATTTTATATAAACATCAAAAGCATTTATGTCAAAACTTTGGTATTAAATGATTTTTTTTATCAACCATATTTTTGGAATTTTAACTTTGGAAGTTGATCATATTTAAAAATTTTAGAATTTGTTCCAGAAGGCATTTTTAATATTTTAGGAAATTAATTTCAAAAACATCAGTTTTATTATTTCAAAATTTAAATTTTAGAAATTTGTTTATATTACTTCTAGGAACATAGTTGCATAATTAAAGCTTTGAAATTAATTTTAAAATTCTTCATAATTTTTATTTTTGATAGGCTATTTTTCTATTCTAAAATTATAATTATGAAATTAGTTTTTAATAAAATTTATGAAATTTCAATTTTGGAAATTTAAATAAATACAAATATTCCAGTATCAATATAGAAGGGAAGAAAATTTTAGCCATAAATGAGAGTAATGATTATAGTAATGTATTCATTGCTAATATGGTAATCATATTATGATTAGAATTTTTTAAAAAATAGTTGACATAATCTAATTTGATTTTTTATTATTATTATTATGATTAGCTTTTTCCCTCATGAAATGATTTGTTAAACTGGGCTCAAGTTGTAAATAAAGAAAATAAATTTTTTCTTGTTATTAATGGGTCAAATAATAGAGGTATAAAGTAAAAGATTATGTTAATATTAGGTTGTAAAAGGAGTGAAAAGTATAGATAATACAAGAATAAATTCACATAAGGTTACTAGTACTAAAAAATGGGAGTGCCCTTTAAACTAAGGATGACTATTGAGAAATGGTAAAAGATAGAAGCTTAACATTGTATGCATATTTCACAACCATGATGTAGTTAAAATATTAGAGGATCATGCATATGCATGTCTACTAAGTGGAGAAGAGATATCTTTATTTGAAAATATGAAAAAGAATATGATGAAGCCAAAAAAATATTTTATTGAATTAATGTTTTGTTTGGTTAAGATGAATTAGGGAGAAAATAGAGAAAAATAAATTATTTCCACTCTTTTCTGTTCTCTTTTCCATCTATTCAAATAAGAGAAGGGAACTATTTTTCTTTTTTTTTCTTTTATTTTTATATATCTAAACAAATCTTTTTTCCATGTCATTTCTATTCTATTTCTTATCATCTTATTTCTTTCCTTCATATTTATCATATCATGTAAACGAAGCATAAAAGATCATGATAAGTACTATATTACTATTATTAAGCAGGTCTATAATACTCATCAAGCTTTTTAAAGTGTGATAAACATGTTTATTGGAACAGAAGGTTAACATGTTTAATTTACAAGAGATATATTTGGACACATCTATAGGTCATTAAACTATTGAATGCATTATACATTATCTATATCATTGATACAATATACAAAATAATAAATATCATTTGCTATTACTTGAGTTTGTTGGAGTAATATCAATAGAGTTAAAATTCTCTATAGCTTTTAGTTATTTGTAGCATGAGCAAGTAGATATAAATTCATATGGATATTACAAAAGTTAAGAGAATTATTTCTCTGAGATGAAACAACACCGCAAGTCATTGTGACAAATAAATACATTCCTTTCACGAATTCTATTGAAATAATTTTCTTAACTTTGACCCACTTATTATATCAATTTTATATCTCTAAGAATGTGAAAGTTAACCCCAAGTTACTAATATATGTGGAATGGGATCAAGTAAAGGATACATGGGCTAGAGTAATGGCTTCCCCTATTAAGGATGAATATGTGAGTATGAAGACTATTTGAGTAAATTAAAGGATATTTTGTTCTTATTTTCCTATTTTTTTGGACTATATGAGAAAAACATGGTTGGCCTTCATAAGAAAAATTTTGTCACTTGCTGAATAAATAGTGTGATGCATCTTAGAAACACAAGTTATAACTATGTCTAAACTTCAATAATTTTTTGGGTATATTAATTACATAAGTAATATCTTTTAAAATTGTTTGTATTTATTTATAGGGTTAAGAGCATATGCAAGGCTAAATAGGTCTCTTAAACATAGAAGGGAAGACTTGTGTTCATGTTGGGATGTCACAAATAATAAGATCGTATTACAATATGGTGAGATAAAGGTGTCATTCCATAAGAGCATAATGATAACCAGGGATAGATTCAACAAAGGTTTCTATAGGAAGTTACAAGACTTCATATGAAGGAGCTCTATAAGTCATATTGTTGTTGATAAGAATGAATTAAGTTTATTGGTATTGATAGTTCGTTTGTGGTTTCATCCTAGAACTCCAGACAAATTATAATGTGCATGTAAGTTGACAAGATATACTAGGATGAGTAATTAACATGCTCAGAGTAGTGTGGTTCCAAACTCTAGCAAGTGCACTAGGGCACCAAAGAATAAGGTATTAAAATACCTAAAATATCAAATCTACAAGAATAGATCAATTTCCAAGATTAACCAGTTACAAGATAAGTTGGATGGAATTGATAGTGGAAAGATGAATCAAATGAATCCAGATAAAATAAACAAGCAATGTCATATTAGGGTTTCCTAGGATTGATGTCATTTAGTAAGAATCTCCTTAAAGCACTCCTAAGCCACATAGACGAACTTTCCATCTAGCTCTGAGAATGATATGATTACATTCCTTATCTTTACAGACTTCCTAGGTAGAAAGTATTTCTCAAAAAACTTTCAAGAAGTGATCTTCCAAGTGGTTAAGGTTTTCTGGGAGAATGACTTCAACCATTATTTGGCTTTGTTCCTTAATGAGAATGGGAAAAATCTTAATCTGATGGCATCTTTAGTGATAACATTAATCTTTATAGTGTCTCAAACCTCCAAAAAATTTGGTAAGCAATCATTGGGATCCTCACTCGATAATCTCCAAATTGGAAGTTCTTCTACACAAAATAAATGAGAGAGATGGAAATATTTATAAAATAAATGTCCAATCTCATATGCAATTGAGTTTAGGGATGATATTGAATATATCCTAAGCTATGATGCCAAAAACTTGGCATGCTCGGAATAGAATGGTTCCAAACTCTACCAAGTGTACTAGGTCGCCAAGTAATAGAGTATTAAAATACCTAAAATGTCAAACCCACAAAGATAGATCAAGTACAAGGTTAACTAGTTATGAGATAAGTTAGACAATCAATAATAGAAAGATGAATCAAATGAATGAAAAATAAGCAATTTCACTTGCAAATTAGTCCTTCATTTTATGCACACATTACAAATGCATCTCTAACATTAAAAATATACAAATTAGTCCCTTACTTTTAAAAATCTTACAAATTGTCCTTGTAGAAAGACTAATTTACATTATTTTGAGTAAGTGGAAGAACTAATTTGCAATATTTTTAAAAGTGCGGAACTAATTTGCATTATCTTTTAAAGTTAACGATGAATTTGTAATGTATGCATTAAAATGAAGGACTAGTTTTCTAGTTAACTCCAAAATAAAATAAACAAGAAATGTAAATTAACATGACTAGATGCTCACTTATCAAGATGACAATTATAATGTTCACTTCATCTAATTTTTAAATGTTCTTAATTTGTATGGATACAAATTAATTTTCATAAAAATTAATTGATGAAACTTTCATCACAGTCACATAAGTAGTGTTTACCTATCTTTAGTTTTCACTCAAACCACAATGTTATATTACCTAGTCAGATTATGTTAGTTTTCTCAAACTTCTTACAAATCTCAAAAATTTCCAAATTGTTGATCACACAAAATAGAAATTATGAATTTCAACATAACATATGATTATTGAGAAATGGTATAAAAATTAATAACATTCATAGGATGATCATCCATAATAACATAAGAGTAGTATTAACTTTCCACATAAGTTATATCTTTAATGATCTCTTAGTTACTTAGGTTCCTTTTAAAGGTTTCTCGATAATATGCATGCTCAAACAATCCAACCAATATGCAATGCACATTTAGTCTATACTTTCATACTACTGTCACATTGTTATTCATACATGATCATCATGTAAAATATCATTCATGAGCAATATTCTTACACTTCACATTACTTTCATAACTTGTCCAACCGGATCAATTCCTAACATTTATGATAAAGCACCCATAGCATCTACATCACTCATCTTTCTAAATTACCTCTCAACCTTTCATTTTCTCAAAGATCAAGTTCTTCTTAACACTTTTAATATAAGGTTATGGTGTATACTTACTTCTTCTTTAAATGGCCGAATGGCCTTTGTCATGATATGCTCCTTGTGTCCTTAATTGAAAGTATTATTCCTCATTTACTTAATTTAAGTTTAGGTGTTACATGTTTTATGCCTCTTGAAAAATAACTTGGATAATTAGGTATGTTTGTCGCAACCGTAATTCCGACGAGACGACGAACTCGCTAAAATTTAAAAAAAGAATTTTGTTTATTAAAGTGGAGCCGCCACCAAATTTTTATTTAAGGGAAAAAGATTTGGAAAAAACCCTGACTCGAGGAAGAGATTTAGGTTTGGGAGTCGGTTACGAGTGGGGAAGGTGTTAGGCACCCAACTCACCCGTTCCGAAGAGCGGTACCCTTAAACTGAGTGTGTGATGTTTGAAAATTGTTTGATCCCTAAATTAATATGAAAATAAATAGATTGATGGAGGTTAGCCTGACAGGACTTGATCCTACTCCTACGTATTCCCTGGTGCAATGAGAAACTCAAGGCTTACGTAGTTCTGGTTTGTGAAGGCTTGACCTTCAGAGGTATCTAAAAGACAAATGGAATTTTGAAGGGATTTTCATTCTTTGAAGGGACCTCTATTCAACTCATGCACAAGACCCGAGGCGGCTACGGTAGCACGGGGCCTATACAGACTGTTAAACGTTGAATAGCAGGTGAACTTCCAGCTCCTCGTTTAGAGCCCATTGCGTGAGACCAATGATCCCAAAATATTTTGAAAAGGAGCTTTTTATTTTCAAAAGGACCTTTAGTCGACTCATGCACTAGACCCGAGGCGACTACGGCAGCACGGGGGCCTATACAGACTGTTAAACATTGAACAGCAGGTGAATCGCCAGTTCCCCATTTAGAGCCCGTTGCATGAGACCGAAGATCCCAAAAAATTCTTGGAAAAGGACTTTATTTTTTAAAGGACCTTACAGGGTCCGAAGCGGCTAAGGCAGCACGGGTGCCCATACAAGCTACTAAACGTCGAACAGCAGGTGAACCACAAGTTCCCCGTTTAGAGCCCGTTGCGTGAGACCGAAGATCCCAAAACATTTGAAAAATAACTTTATTTTTGAATATAATAAAGGTATGAAAAGGAATGACTTGATATGAAAAAGGAATTTGTTGTCACGTGAATTTAATTTTGAGTTTTTGAACCTTGACTTGATCAAGGATGAGCTTGACTCGGACTTGATAATTTTGAGGAAAAGCATTTTGAAGTTGATTTGGAAATTTGAGAGGGGGAGGATTAAACTCAAAGTTTGATTTAATTTTATTTGAAGAAAATAGTCAAAAAGGGGAATTTATTTTGAATTTCGGGCTTGAATTGGACTTGATTTAATATAAACTTGACTTGATTTGAAGTTAAGGAAAAGAATTGTGAACATGTTTCAGTAATCAAGCGAAAACAATTTCATTTCAAATCCAAATCAGACAAATAATATCATTATAGAAACTAGAGAGAAATACAAAGAGAACACAACAAAAATCCCCAAAATCAGAGATCATTTGACCCATTAAAAACGAAAATGAAAAACTGAGACGAAGATCAACCTCAAGAACACACAAGATTTTGGCGCCAAAATTTGAATTCAAATCTTAGAATTTTTAAAATATATTTTTTGGTAGATCTGAAAAATCAAAACCTATCAATTGAAATATATGGATTATATGAATCAAAAAAAATAAGTTTGACATAAATCCAATCAGAAGTGAGCAAGTTATGCACAAATCAAACAAGCTAGGTTAATTTGTGCACCAAGATGAACATGCTTCGGTAATCAGGAGATTAAAATTTCATTTAAGATTCTAATTGGACAAATAATATCATTCCAGAAACTAGAAAGAAATACTAAGAAAACAAAACAAAAATCACCGAAATCGAAGATCATTTGACTGATTAAAAACAAAAACAAAAAACAGAGATGAAGATCAAGCTCAAGAACACACAAGATTTTGATGCCAAAATTTGAATTCAAATCTCAGAATTTTAAAAAAACATTTTTTGGTAGATCTGAAAACTTAAAACCAATTAATTGAAAGATATGGATCATAGGAATAAAAAAAACAAATTTGACATAAATCCAACCAGAATGGACATGCTTCGGTAATCAGGCATTTAAAATTTCATTTCAGATCCAAATTGGACAAATAATATCATTCCAGAGACTAGAAAGAAATACGAAGAGGAAGCAACAAAAATAACCCAAATCGGAGATCATTTGACCGATCAAAAATGAGAATGAAAACCAGAGACAACAATGAGCTCGGAAATCCAAGAAGAAGCAGGAAACTTAAGCAGAATAAAAGTAGGATCTAACCTCGATTGGAAGGTGATGAAGAACTGGTTTGAAGGCAGAGGTGGAGAGTCTCCTATGTCCTCCCTTCAAAAATTCTGAAAATCCCCTCCCATAAGTGCTTCTCCTCTCTGCGTTGGTCCCCGATTTCTTCCCAAAAAATGTCAAGAAGCAAAAAAGAACCCCTTCTTTTCCTGTTTGTAGGTATATACAGACACCTGCCCTTCTTGGAAAGGGTCAAGCTCTTTCAAAGAGCCAAAGGCCAGCCTCCTCTCTCTTAGCAAAGGCCAAGTCCTTTCAAAGGACCAAAAGCCACCCCCTTTCCAGGAGCCAAAAGCCAACCCCCTTGATTTCAAAATTTTTGTTCCCTATTTTTTATTTTTCAGCTTTTTTTTTCCAATTTTCGTTTTTTACCTTTTTTATTTTTTCTTTTTATTTTTTCTATTTATTTATCATTTTTACTTATTCATTAATTTCCCTTTTTTATAATTATTATTTTTTTTATTTTTATTTTTTTCTTTTTTACTTTCTGTTTTCTGTATTTTCTACTTTCTGTTCTTTCTGCTTTCTGTTTTATATCTTTTCAAATTTTTAATTAACTTAATTTTTGGTTAATTTTAACGATTGGGGGCCTCAGACATAATTGAGTGTTTACAGTTTGCCCCTCTTTACTCATTTTCCTACCAGATAATGTGAGAAATGATTCTTTGAATTATCGTAGTAAGAAATGAGTAAAGATGTGAACACATTATGTCCGAGGCAGGCCTTGAAGAAGTCCGACGAATAGGAGGAGCCTTGAACTTGAAACTGAACCTCATGGATGCCTGGAGAAGGATGATTGAATGACCTTACCGACTTCATGTACCGATAGGGTTTCAATATGCGAGGCTTAGTTGTATAGCCTGACTAAGCTAAGTGGAATGAATGAATGCCTATTAGGACTGGCGTGGAATTCAATGGGATGGCTTGTTAGGACAAGAAAAAAGAAATGAAAATGGCCTGTTATAACAAGCAAAGCAGAAGAGAAATGACCCGTTACGACGGGCTCAGTAGAGTGAAAGCGACTTGTTTAAGACAGGAAAGCATGCAAGAACCAAAATGTAAGATATGTACAAGGTGGCCTGACAGCATAGGCCGAGGTATCTATCTAAGTTGGAGGCCTGACATCATAGGCCCAGCTGTGTAAAAACAAACTTGGTGAGGCTTGACATTGTAGGCCCAGAAGCAGAAAAGTAAACCTGAGGAGGCCTGACAACATAGGCCAAGATGCAGAAAAGTAAAATGCAAGGCCTGACAACATAGGTCGTAGTGCTGGAAATTAAAATGCAAGGCCTGACATCATAGGCTGGAGTGTTGAGATTTAACATGCACAACCTGACAACATAGGCCGGAGTGCTGGAATTTAAACATGCAAGGCCTGACATCATAGGCCGGAATGCGGAAATTTAAAATGCAAGGCCTGACAACATAGGCCGGAATGCGGGAATTTAAACATGCAAGGCCTGACATCATAGGTCGTTGCAAAAAAGTAAACTTGTTGAGGCCTGATAACGTAGGCCAAGGTGCAGAAAAGTAAACTTGAGGAGGCCTGACAACATAGGCCAAGGTGCAGAAAAGTAAACTTGAGGAGGCCTGACATCATAGGCCAAGGTGCAGAAAAGTAAACTTGAGGAGGCCTGACAACATAGGCCAAGGTACAAAAAAGTAAACTTGAGGAGGCCTGACATCATAGGCCATGAACGCAGAAAAGTAAACTTGATGAGGCCTTGACAACATAGGCCAAGGTGCGGAAAAGTAAACTTGAGGAGGCCTGACAACATAGGCCAAGGTGCGGAAAAATAAACTTGATGAGGCCTGACAATATAGGGAAAGGTGCAGAAAAGTAAACTTGATGAGGCCTGACAACATAGGCCAAGGTGCAGAAAGGTAAACTTGAGGAGGCCTGACAACATAGGCCGAGGTGCAGAAAAGTAAACTTGATGAGGCCTGACAACATAGGCCAAGATGCAGAAAAGTAAACTTGAGAGGCCTGACAACATAGGCCAAGGTGCAGAAAAGTAAACTTGAGGAGGCCTAACAACATAGGCCAAGGTGCGGAAAAGTAAACTTGAGGAGGCCTGAAAACATAGGCCAAGGTGTAGAAAAGTAAAATTGAGGAGGCTTGACAACATAGGCCATGAATGCAGAAAAGTAAACTTGATGAGGCCTGACAACATAGGCCAAGGTGCAGAAAGGTAAACTTGAGGAGGCCTTACAACATAGGCCAAGGGTGCAGAAATGTGAACTTGATGAAAATTCCGTTGTTGACGGGAAGATGCAAATGAGATCCTGTAGTTGCCAGGATAAATGCAAACCTGCTTGACAGGCAAAAAGAATTTAATAATGCTCGAGGTCCTGTCGTTGACAAGAGAATGCAAATGAGGTCCCGCTGTTGCCGCGAAGAATGCAAATGAAATCCTGTTGTTGCCAAGATAAATGCAAACCTTCTTGACAGGTGGACGGAAATTAAACATGCTTGACGTCCTTCTTGACGGGAACATGCAAATGGATCCTGCTTAACAGGATGAATGCAGAAATTTAGACATGAAATCCTGTTTAACAGGATGAATGCAAATGAAATCCGTCTTGACAGGATGTGTGCAGAAATATAAACATGAAATCCTGCTCGACAGGATAGATGCAAACGAAATCCTGTTTTAAAGGATGTGTGAAAAAATTTAAACATGAAATCCTGCTTGATAGGATAAATGCAAATGAAATCCGGCTTGACAGGATGTGTGCAGAAATTTAAACATGAAATCTTGCTTGACAGGATAAATGCAAATGAAATTCTGCTTGACAGGATAGATGCAAATGAAATCCTGCTTGACAAGATGTATGCCGAAATTTAAACATGAAATCCTGCTTGATAAGATAAATGCAAATGAAATCCTTCTTAACAGGATGTATGCGGAAATTTAAACATGAAATCCTGCTTGACAAGATAAATGCAAATGAAATCCTGCTTGACAGGATGTATGTGGAAACTTAAACATGAAATCCTGCTTGGCAGGATAAATGCAAATGAAATCCTGCTTGACAGGATAAATTCAAATGAAATCCTGCTTGACAAGATGTATGCGGAAATTTAAACATGAAATCCTGCTTGACAGGATAAATGCAAATGAAATCCTTCTTGACAGGATGTATGCGGAAATTTAAACATGAAATCCTGCTTGACAGGATAAATGCAAACGAAATCCTGCTTGACAGGATGTATGCGGAAATTTAAACATGAAATCCTGCATGACAGGATAAATGAAAAATGACCTGTTAAGACAGGTGAACTGCAGAAAAACTCCTGTTGATGACAGGAAAGATGCAAGCCTGCTAGACAGGCAAGGGAAAGTGAAACTGACCTGTTAAGATAGGCAAGGGAAAGTGAAAATGACCTGTTAAGACAAGCAAAAATTTAAAAGTCTTGTTGTTGACAAGATGGAGGCAAAACGCCTGTTAAGACAGGCACAACAGAATGGTGAAACCGTGTTAAGAGAGGCAAAGCGAAATGAAAAGGACCTGTGAAGACTGGAAAGAAGTAAGCCTTGTTAAGGCAGGAAAAGTAAATGACAAAAAGTATCCTGTTAAGACAAAATAAATGTAGGTGGACTCCTGTTGTTGACAGGAGCAATGCAAGCCTGCTAAACAGGCAAAGGTGAAAACCTGTTAAGACAGGCAAAGGAAAATGACAAATGACCTATTAAGACAGGTAAAATGTACAGGTCCTATCAAGGCAAGTGTGGGAAAGAATGGTGTGATGTGTCCTGTGAGGGCGGAACATGGACTTCGTCGTCAACTGCCTCGGACAAGCTATTTTGAAATTTGTTTTTCTTGAATTAAAATAAATTGCTTATTCTACCTTGAACTTGAATTTTTTTAAGCACTTGATAATTATTCTCTTGAAGAAACTTGGGCAACCATTTTGCCCCAGTTTAGAAAATTCTTGATAATTGAGGGATGTCTTGATTTGAAGAAACATTGGGCAAGTGTTTGCCCTAGTTTGGAAGATCTTTTGGCAGTCGAGGAATGTCTTAACTTGAGGGGATTTTGGGCAACCATTTGCCCCCGTTTTGATTTTGACTTTTTGAATTTTAAATCTTTCTTGGGCAAACGTTTGCTCCAGTTTGAGCTTGACTCAAAATTTGAGGGTGACCTCAAATTGAATTTTTGTGGGCAAATGTTTGCCCCAGTTTGAGCTTATTTCAGAATTTGAGGGTGACCTCAAATTGAATTTTTGTGGGCGAGCATTTGCCCCAGTTTGAGCTTGACTCAGAATTTGAGGGTGGCCTCAAATTGAATTTTTATAGGCAAACGTTTTCCCCCGTTTGAACTTGACTTAGAATTTGAGGGTGACCTCAAATTGAATTTTTGTGGGCAAACGTTTGCCCCAGTTTGAGCTTGACTCAGAATTTGAGGGTGACCTCAAATTGAATTTTTATGGGCGAGCATTTGCCCCAGTTTGAGCTTGACTCAGAATTTGAGGGTGACCTCAAATTGAATTTTTGTGGGCGAGGATTTGCCCCAGTTTGAGCTTGACTCAGAATTTGAGGGTGACCTCAAATTGAATTCTTGTGGGGGAGCATTTTCCCCAGTTTGAGCTTGACTTAGAATTTGAGGATGACCTCAAATTGGATTTTTGTGAGGGCAAGCATTTGCCCTTGTTTGGAAGTCTTTTAATTATGATTGATTCGGGAAATTTTACCTAGGTCTTAATTAGTTTTGAAAAATGAGTTATGAAATGCTTGAATGAATGAAAGCTTATTGTGATACTTGAATGAATGAAAAGGGATGCGATATTTGTGATGCTTTGAACAAAGAGGATGCAATGTTTGTGTTGCTTTGAATAAAGAGGATGTGATGTTTTAATTTATCGATTACTTTTTTATGCTTGAAATAATTATTTGATGAGATGGATTCTATGAGATGAATGTAGACCATGAGATGGTGTAAAAACTTTATTTCTCTTGATTTTTGATTGATTATTTTGACACGTCCTTTCCTCGAAAACCTCATAGTTGGTGTGAAAGGAATCAAGAATCGGGACGAGCTAGATTGACTTAAGTTTGATGTTTTGGTGCATCACAAAATTTTCTTTTGTCCGGATCTTTGAGACCCAACAGTGGTCAGTATCATTGAGTAAGACACACTCTTCCTTTCTTGAGTGGCATCGTGATTTGCAGGAGGATGACTTTATGGGAGCGATCATGCCCTGTTGCAAAGGTTGAGGTGTCATCCGACTCGTCATGTCTTTTCAAAATTAATCTTTCTATCTTTTACAGTTTTCACATCTCTTTTAGCATGTGTACCTTTGAGGTATACAAAATTGTTTTTGAATGGTTTAATGGGAGAAGGTAGTATATTTGAAAGGGTGAAGAATGTTGGTTTGATTGTCCTACTGGCATTTTTTATGGAAAATGTTAATTCAAACAAATGGAAAAATTTTGCCCCAGTTTTAGAAGGATGGAGAGGTAGATCTGATTGCCCAAATGGCACCTTTAGTGAAGCATGCCAATGCTGCTTTTCATAATCTTGATTGTCAAATTAATCAAATTGAGAAACAGCAAAATTTTTTCCCCAGTTTTAGGAGTTGTGAGGAGCAGAAGCCTTTGAATTGTGCTCGGATTCTTGATTGACCTTGAATTTTGCATGGGTAGTTTTGGGGTTTTCAACCCAGCAGGCCTTCTGTTTGCCTTGATTTTTCCTAGACCGCCCTTACGGGTTTTCAGCCTAGCGAGCTCTTGATTCAGTGCCCTAACTTTTTCCTAGGTCGTCTTTGAGGTTCTTGACCTAGCAGGCTTTTGTTTGTGTGCCCTAACTTTTTCCTAGGTCACCTTTGACGTTTTCAACCTAGCAGGCTCTTGTTTGTATGCCCTAACTTTTTCCTAGGTCTCCTTTGAGGATTTCGACCTAGCGGGCTTTTGTTTTGGTGTGCCCTAACTTTTGCCTAGGTCACCTTTGAGGTTTTCGACCTAGCGAGCTCTTGTTTGTGGGTCTTAACTTTTTCCTAGGTCGTTTTTGAGGATTATCAACCTAGCGGGCTTTTGATTGATGCCTTAACTTTTGCCTAGGCCGCCTTCACGGGTTTTCAGCCTAGCGGGCTTTTTGTTTGATGCCCTAACTTTTTCCTAGGTTGCCCTTACGGGTTTTCAGCCTAGCGGGCTCTTGTTTTGATCCTTATTTTTCCTGAATTATTTTTGGAATCTAGCAAGACCTTTTCTGATCATGACTTTGTCAATTTATTTTTTGAATTTTGACCCTGCTTTTTCCTGGATTATTTTTGGCTTTTAATCCAGCGGGTTTTTCTCCTTCTTGAATTTTGAATTTTGAATTTTGACCCTGATATTGCTTGGACTATTTCCTTGACTTTAATCCAGCGGGTTTTCTTCTTTCTCTTGAATTTTATGTAGTCACATATTGATCTTGTCGGGATCATTTTGGCTTCCAATTCAGCGGATCTTACTTTGCATCCCTAATTTTTCCTGGATTCGAACTTTGTTCCAGCAGGATATTTACAAGACATATTCTTGATTTTAGGATCACAATGGATGGTCTATTTGGAATCCCTGGTTGGATTCTACTTTATTTTGCTTCCTCATTTGGTTTTTTCCTTTGAGCTTGATTAATTAGACGTTCAAGATTATTTATTACAGCATTGGCATTGTCACCAACAGGTATTTATTGTTTAGGTGTAGGAATAAGGAGCGGGTTTGAATGATGAAAAGGAATGGTAAATTTTAAAAGTAAAGCCAACAATGTGAGGCACACGCTTAAGAAATATGAAAAATGTAATTTTTGCATTATTCATTGAGATTTTTTTACAAAAGATTGATTTTGAAAAGTATGATAAATCCTAGATGATTTTCCTTGATAGCTCGATTTGTGCAAGGCAACTCATTGTGCTGCTCCCATTTTTTAGCCAATAGATGTACTTTCATGATTTGGCACTGATTATTTCCCATATTAGGAGCAATCTTCCCAAAATCTAGCCATTTCGCATCAATCAGGCTTTGCACCTTACGTTTTAGAACTTGGCAGTTTTCTGTAGAATGACCAATGTACCCCGTATGGTAGTCACATATGGCATTTGCATCATACCATTTAGGGTATGATGGTTCTTGAGGTTTCAGAGGATAGGGGACCACCAGCAAATTCTGAATTAGCTAAGGTAGCAGCTCAGCGTAGGTCATTGGAATAGGATCAAACTGGACAAGATCTTTCTCCCTCTTTTTGGCTTTGACTAGGATTTGGGCACATAGCTTGGGTTTGGACCGTGTATGGTGTGGGTGGTCGGATTTGCATTGGATAGTTGTAGGTTGGATAGTAGGGTGTTTGGTAGGTGGTGGCGATATAAGGATATGGTATGTAAGGTGTGTATGGTGAAGGTTGGAAGCCAGTTGGTCCATAAGATGCCATCTGAGGCATGTACTGTCCTTGACTCGAAGCCACGTTAAAAGTCTCCCCTGTCTCCTTCTTTTCTATAGAGGCATCAGCTGTCCCTGCGGACTTATGCACGATCCTTCCACGGCACATGCCACCCTTAATCCTTTCTCCAATGATGACGACATAAGAGAAACTAGTAGTTACACTACCCATCATCTTGTCATAGAAAGGATCTTGGAGTGTGTCTACGAACGTGCCGACCAATTCTTTCTCAGAGAAAAGAGGTTGTGCTTGAGCAGCTAACTCTCGCCATCTTTGAGCATATTTCTTGAAGGTCTCATCTCCATTTTTAGCCATGTTTTGGAGCTGAGTTCTATTAGGAGCAATTTCCATATTATACTGGTATTGTTTCAGAAAGGCCTTAGCCAGATCCCTCCATGAACAGATGTGTGTCTGCTCTAGCTGGGTATACCAGTTCGCGGCTGCCCCAGTTAAGCTGTCTTAGAAGAAATGGACAAGTAGCTTATGATCGTGCATACAGGGGGACATCCTCCTGCAGTACATGGCCAAGTGACTCTTTGGGCAGATAGTTCCTTGATACTTTTAAAATTCGGGAACCTTGAATTTGGGAGGGATGACCACATCTGGAACCAAGCACAGATCAGATGCATCTCTGGCTTCACAAGCGCTCCCCTCAATTGCCTAGATCCTGTCCTCTAGGATTTTCCACTTTTCAGCATCCTCTTTAGATGGATGGTTTGGGTATTTCTCTGGCATGTGGTGAGGTTGAGAAGATGGTATGTATATGGGGTAAGGCCCATGGGTGAACATAGGATGCGTTCCCCCAACGGCTGTTTGGTAGGCCTGTGAGATAGGGTTTGGAGGTAGGATATGTGTTTGGGTTTGTGTGCGTGCATGCCCATGAGGAAACCCATAATGAACCCTTTCGGTTTGTGGAGGCATAGTCGATGGTGAAGGGTTTTGTGGAGTGAAGCTAGGAGGGTATGATGGATTGATTGGTTCTCCTGGTAAGGATTCCCTTGCCTCTTTCTGTTTAGACAGTTGGACAACCTCCATTAGCTTGGCCATCTTTTCCTTCAGTGTTTTGACCTCACTTCTTAATTCCTCATTTTGTCTTTCCAACTCATCCATGATTCTTGATTGTGCATGGGTTCTATAAGGATGTCGAGGAAGCTGTCTTTCTCTAATTTTTCTGTTAGAGTTATAATTAATTTCTTTGAGAAACAATTTGGAGGCAAAATCATGAATGAAGAAGATGTTGATGTTAAATGAGTATGAAATGAAGAAGGTATGGAATGATTTTTCTTGAAATCTCCTTTCAATGATAAAATTATGCATGAATGAATGACTGCTATGCACAAATAAATGCGGATGTTTTGGGGTTTTGAAAAAAGATGTTTTTTGTTTTCTATCCATTTTATGATTTTTATGAGTTATTTGTTCTTTGTTTTGCTCGAAAACTTTTGGTTTTGTTTGAAAATCTTTTTAGTTATGCTAAGATTTTTCTAAAAAGCATTCTTTAGGTTTTAAAAATTTCATTTTCTTTCTTTTTGTATTTGTTATATTTTCAGTATTTCCAAAAATACTTTTCCAATTTTTCCAAGGAGTTTCTATTTTCCTTAATTTTGATTTTTCTGGATTTTTATTTGTTTATACATTCTTTTGCTTGATTTTGTATTTCCCCAATTTCATATTTCCTCTTCTTCTCTGCCATCTTGGGTGATTCTGTTCAAATAAATGCCAAGAAGCAGTGATTCTTGTATCTCGAAAGGGGTGTGTGCCCTCCTTGCTTCCTATGTGGGTCACCTGTCCTAAGGGTCTATGGCCTTCAATGCATGAACCTGTCGAAGGTGGTTAGTAATCTTAGGGTGTAAGGTCACTAGAGCCAAGTTCCAGTCCATAATGCTTGCCACAACAGTAGAAGTAGCCACTAGTTGCAGGGCATTATGAATAGGACGCACTCCACCTGGGATTTTCGTGATAGCCACACAGGACGTAGGCCCCAGCATGACACCACTAGATCCCTCTATCCTAGGCAGCACTCAAACCCGGGTATAAGGCCCCACTCGTGATATGAATGCATATACATGGGATGTGTGGAGGGCACATAAATTATTGGGATACCTGCAATTGGGGAAATCATAGCAAGTATATATATATATAGCAATTTATTGTTTGTCTATCCTAGGGTTATACAGAGAATAAACAAACAGATAAATAAACAGATAGACAAATAAATAAGTAAATCGTGCAAATAAATGGGAAGGGATCAATATAATGCACACTCAATTAGACTAGGTTGACTCTCTAAAGTCCCTAGTGGAGTCGCCATCTGTCGCAACCGTAATTTCGACGAGACGACAAACTCGCTAAAATTTAAAAGTAGAATTTTGTTTATTAAAGTGGAGCTGCTCCCAAATTTTTATTTAAGGAAAAAAGATTTGGAAAAAACCCTAACTCGAGCAAGAGATTTAGGTTCGGGAGTCGGTTACTAGTGGGGAAGGTGTTAGGCACCCCACTCGCCCGTTCCGAAGAACGGTACCCTTAAACTGAGTGTGTGATGTTTGAAAATTGTTTGATCCCTAAATTAATGTGAAAATAAATAGATTGCTGGAGGTTAGCCTGACAGGACTTGATCCTGCTCCTACGTATTCCTCGGTGCAATGGGAAACTCAAGGCTTACGTAGTTCTGGTTTGTGAAGGCTTGACCTTTAGAGGTATTTAAAAGACAAATGGAATTTTGAAGGGATTTTCATTCTTTTAATGGACCTTTAGTCCACTCATGCACAAGACCCGAGGCGGCTACAACAGCATGGGGGCCTATACATACTGTTAAACGTTGAACAGCAGGTGAACCGTTAGCTCCTCATTTAGAGCCCATTGCGTGAGACCAAGGATCCCAAAATAGTTTGAAAAGGAGACTTTTATTTTTGAGAAGACCTTTAGTCCACTCATGCACAAGACCCGAGGCAGCTACGGCAGCACGGGGGCCTATACAAACTGTTAAACGTTGAACAACAGGTGAACCGCCAGTTCCCCATTTAGAGCCCATTGCGTGAGACTAAGGATCCCAAAATATCTGAAAAAGGGCTTTTTATTTTTGAAAGGACCTTTAGTCCACTCATGCACAAGACCCGAGGCAGCTACGGCAGCACGGGGGCCTATACAGACTGTTAAACGTTGAACGGCAGGTGAACCGCCAGTTCCCCATTTAGAGCCCATTGCGTGAGACCGAAGATCCCAAAAAATTCTTGGAAAAGGACTTTATTTTTGAAAGGACCTTTAGTCCACTCATGCACAGGGTCCGAGGCAGCTAAGGCAGCACGGGTGCCCATACAAGCTACTAAATGTCGAACAGCAGGTGAACCGCCAATTCCCCGTTTAGAGCCCGTTGCGTGAGACCGAAGATCCCAAAACATTTGAAAAAGAAATTTATTTTTTAATATAACAAAGATAAGAAAAGAAATGACTTGATATGAAAAAGGAATTTGTTGTCAAGTGAATTTAATTTTGAGTTTTTGAACCTTGACTTGATCAAGGATGAGCTTGACTCGGACTTGATAATTTTGAGGAAAAGCATTTTGAAGTTAAGTTGGAAACTTGACAGGGGGAGGATTAAACTCAAAGTTTTATTTAATTTTATTTGAAGAAAAGAGTCAAAAAGGGGAATTTATTTTGAATGTCGGACTTGAGTTGGACTTGATTTAACATAAACTTGACTTGATATGAAGTTAAGGAAAAGAATTGCGAACATTCTTCAGTAATCAAGCGACAACAATTTCATTTCAAATCCAAATAAGATAAATAATATCATTACAGAAACTATCGAGAAATACAAAGAGAACACAACGAAAATCACCAAAATCAGAGATCATTTGACCAATTAAAAACGAAAATGAAAAACAAAGACGAAGATCAACCTAAAGAACACAAGATTTTGGCGCCAAAATTTGAATTCAAATCTTAGAATTTTTAAAAACTACTTTTTGGTAAATCTGAAAAATAAAAACCTATCAATTGGAAGATATGGATTATAGGAATCAAACAAAACAAGTTTTACAAAAATCCAATTAGAAATGAGCAACTTATGCACAAATCAAACAAGCTAGGTTAATTTGTGCACCAAGATGAACATGCTTTAGTAATCAGGAAATTAAAATTTCATTTCAGATCCTAATTGGACAAATAATATCATTCCAGAAACTAGAAAGAAACACAAAAAAAAAAATCACAGAAATCTGAGATCATTTGACCGATTAAAAACAAAAACTAAAAACAGAGATGAAGATCAAGCTCAAGAACACACAAGATTTTGGCGCCAAAATTTGAATTCAAATCTCAGAATTTTTAAAAAATATTTTTTGGTAGATCTGAAAACTTAAAACCAATTAATTGAAATATATGGATCATAAGAATCAAACAAAACAAGTTTGACATAAATCCAACCAGAAATGAGCAAGTTATGCACAAATCAAACAAGCTAGGTTAATTTGTGCACCAGGATGGGCATGCTTCGATAATCAGGAGATTAAAATTTCATTTCATATAAAAATTGGACAAATAATATCATTCCAGAAACTAGAGATAAATACTAAGAGAACGAAAGAAAAATCATCCATATCGGAGATCATTTGACAGATCAAAAATGAGAACGAAAAGCAGAGATGAAAATGAGCTCGGAAATCCGAGAAGAAGAAAGAAACATAAGTAGAATAAAAGTAGGATCTAACCTCGATTGGAAGGTGATGAAGAACTGGTTTGAAGGCAGAGGTAGAGAGTCTCCTATGTCCTCCCTTCAAAAATTCTGAAAATCCCTTCCCTCAATTGCTTCTCCTCTCTACGTTGGTCCTCGATTTCTTCCCAAAAAATGTCAAGAAGCAAAAAAGAACCCCTTCGTTTCCTGTTTGTAGGTATATATAGACACCTCCCCTTCTTGGCAAGGGTCAAGCTCTTTCAAAGAGCCAAAGGTCAGCCCCCTCTCTCTTAGCAAGGGCCAAGTCCTTTCAAAGAGCCAAAAGCCACCCCTTTTTAGGAGCCAAAAGCCAACCCCATTGATTTCAAAATTTTTGTTCCCTATTTTTTATTTTTCAGCTTTTTTTTCCAATTTTCGTTTTTTACCTTTTTCATTTTTTATTTTTATTTTTTCTATTTATTTATCATTTTTACTTATTCTTTAATTTCCCTTATTATTATTATTATTTTATTTTTTATTTTTTATTTTTTTCTTTTTTGCTTTCTATTTTCTGTATTTTTTGCTTTCTGTTCTTTCTACTTTCTGTTTTATATCTTTTCAAATTTTTAATTAACTTAATTTTTGGTTAATTTTAACGATTGGGGGCCTCGGACATAATTGAGTGTTTACAATGTTCCATTCATTAACCTAGTTACTTGTTCATTTGCTCTTAGACTTTAAGTTTTCCACTTATGACTTATGTAAATACATCCAAATTAGTCTATTTTCCCATTAATTCCCTAGATGGTAGAGATCTTACTCCTTAGTTCCAAGGACTGATAGTTTAATTTTTCTGCTCTTAGGAAGGTGATTTACACTAATTAAAATTTAGGTCATCAGTTACACAAACTATAGAAAATTTTAAGGTTTTTCTTCCTTATTTAGAGAGAATGGCCGAATGTCCTTGCTCCTTTCTCTACTCCATATTTGACTCCTAATCATCTCCTTAAGCTACCTTTAATCAACTTTTAAATTCTAGCAAGTTTTCTTAACTAATTTTTACTAATGGTGTGCATATGTTCAAATGGTACCCAACCATTACCAAATCTTTCTTAACTTTAAAATCCATTCCTTTGATCTTGTTTAGGTTCTACTTCACAGCTTAATTAAAATTTTAACTCAAGTTTCCCTAATTATTAGGAGAGTCTTTGAATGACCTAAGTGGCTAAGACAAGGTCCCTTTCTTTGATATGTTCTCTCATGGTTTTGGTGTTATGGAATTTGGCACCTTTTTACTTAGTTTTACCACAGTGGTTGAATGCACCCTTAAACAAATTCAAGTTCCTTTCAAACTTATAATTTCTTATTTATATTTGATTATGTTCCACTTTATACCCTAAAAAATATTTCAAACTAAAGATCTTCTAATTTAATTAAGAGTGGCCAAATGCTACATGTGCTTAAACAAGGGTTCTCTTCCAATTTTCTTGTCTTAAGACCTTGATGTTATGAAGTTTAGAACTTGGTCCATCATGAGTCCTTAGATCCATCCATAAATTTTCCATACTCCATAGCTTTGTTCATGGTCATGGAAGGTCTTAAGTGGTTTGTTCCACTTTGGATCAAAAATTCCAAATTTACACTTAGTAGATTCAAGTTCATATCCAAGTTAAGTTTATGGATCTTTTTACATGATTTTTCTTGTTCCTTTAGATATTTTATTACATGAGTCCAGATATGGACTCTTAGCAAGAATAACTTCACAAATAAAAACTTTAAGTAAAGACATAACCAATATACTAACTTTCAACATAAAAAATTAAAAGAAAGCATCTTTTGTAGCAAACAAGTGTAGATCTACTCCAACATCTACAAGTATCTTACTTTGATCACTTTAAAAAAATTTTCTTAACCACTCAAATCTGTCCCCAAAGCATAAAAATTAACTTCTAAAAAATTTTAATCGATTAAATTACTCTTAAGGTCACTAGAAGTACTTAATCCATCAAAGTTTCTTTTTTTTATTTTAAAAATAACTAAAAATTTATTATGATCATATTTAACCATTCAAGGGAAGTTTTGAGCTCCCAAGATTTCCAAAAAAGAGAGATCCATAGATCTTAGAGAAGGATCCTTAAAGAAGAAGAAAAACATACCATGAAAACAAAGTTAAAGCTTATGAAAGTACAAGGTAAAAAATCCTACTTGTTGAGGAATTTGTGATGGGTTTTTGGTGGGGATTTAGTGGCTGATTTTATCCTCCCTTGGAGTTCACACAAGATCTTCTAGTAGTGGTGGTGGTGGTGCTTGGTGGTTTACTCATGATTTACTTAAACTTGAAAGTTGAAAGTTTAAGCTTGGTGTAGGATTTTGGGTTTTTCAGGTAAATTGAGTTTAGAGAGAATTAGGAGGGTTTCTCTAAGTTTTTATAAGGTGGTGAATGAAGAAAATGAGGCCTCCTATGATGATTATCGAATTTGGCCACTTAAGGATAGTGTGGGAATTAATTTCCCACTTAAGAGCATTTTGGCATTGGCATGTAATTTTTATTTTCTAAAATAATTCTAAATGTAATAAATAATATTTTTAGGATTAGATTAGTGTTAATTTTTCTAAATTTGACACTAATCAAGATTAATTCATCCTAAGCATAGTTAACTTTAATTAAACAAGGTTAATTTATTTTAACCATAGTTAATTTCATCTCTCCTATTTATCATTTTTTTCCTACATGTAATTAAGGATATGATGAATTATATGGTGAGTCACCATCATATTTCACACATGGGAATTTTGTGCACATGAGGTGGACCCATTTTTGGTTTTTGTTTCATATTTTCTTAACCTGCCAGTTCTCTAAGGGCATTGTGATAATTTTTCTCAGCATTTTCCATGAGGTTCCCAAATTGTTCCTCTAGCATTTATAAAAATTATTAGTTCATTCCTCAATCATTCTAATGTCATTTGATATTTTTTTTGAAACAGTTTAGTCCTGGTGAAAGACAGTTTTTTAAGAGCGTTTCCGGCTTTTCCGAAGTTTTCTAATGGCCTTTTTGCCTTTTTTTTGTTCCTATTCTTTTTTCATGAATTTTCAATCATCCCTGATGTTCTCTAGTCCCTTAGATTTCCTATTGCCTTTTGTTTTATATTTTTCCTGCATATTATTTGGATTACCTTAATGTAGGGACATTTTCATCATTTGCACCATATTTTTTAATTTTTCTATCTTTTTTCTATTATGTTCTATTTTGTTTCTCCTTGTGTTTACTTTTAACATAAAGAGTTCACTATGAGATTTTATGGATGTTACAACAAGTTCTAAAATTTATGATACAAAGGTCAAGTAAGAAGAAATTGATGAAAAAGATCAAGGTGTAGATTTGGCCACTTTAAATTAATTAAGTGGAATTAAGTTTATAATTTTGATTAAGATGTAATGAGGATCCTAAATATGTATAATAAATTAATTATAAGTTTGAAAGAGACTTGATAATAGTTTAGGTAACCATTCGGCCATGTTTTATTAAATTGATGAAAGTAAGTTAAAATTTTGTTAACACTTAAAATTGAACTCAACTATACGTAAGGTGGTGATTAGAAATCAATTATGGAGTTGTGGAAGTGTGGTGGACCATTCGGCCATGCCTACTAATGTAATAAGGAAGAGTCTTAAAAATCTATAAGTTGGTTTAGTTTAATATCCTAACTCCTAATTAGTACAAACCATCTTCTAAATGTAAGATAAACGAACCATAATGCTTTAGAGGCCAAAGGAGTAGGTTTGGCCAAGGCATGGTCTTTGAGAAGGAAAATCTTGAAAGATGCTAAATTGGTTCAATTTATTAGTCTAAGCCCTAAACTAATATAAATCATATTTTAAGTGTAATAAAAATGAACTATGATGCCTTAAGAAATTAAACATACAATTCGACCAACCTTCCTTAAATACTACATGATGAGTAGGAAGATTTAAATCCATAAGCAAGAGGACTTAAATCTATAAACAAGAAAGAAAACAATTAAATCAATTAGTGACGCATACTTAAATAGTGGAATTAATGGTCAAGAAAGCATAAAACTTCTAACACTCAAACTTGAGATAAAGAAAGTGTGCATAAAACATCTAAATTTATGAACACAAAGTAGATTAACACAGCTAGGCCATTCAGCCAACCATAATAAGCTACACCATGTCACAAACCTAAATTAAAAATGTACGAGAACATTAATCTATGAGAAAAAGAAAGGTTGAGAAGAAACTTAAAAGATGAGTGGACTACGTTCCCATGAGAGATTTCTCATAAATCTTAAGAGATGAATAAGATGGAAAAATTCTTGGAAGGAGCTATATACTTCCCAAAGACTTAACACCAAGCATAATCAAGTAATGTGAATTAGGAGAGAGATCTCTAGTTAAAAATAATTACACTATCTTATTATATTGCTTCTTAGATATATGGAATTATGCATAGAGTACACGAAATACTCTTTTGGATGATTTTATAGAAGTTATGTGATATGTAAATGAGTTATGTACTTTCTTGAATGATGCAATGACTTGTGCAATCTCTTGGAAGACATGTTGACTTGTGTATGTCCATATGGTTCCATGATTGATATTAAATGGAATTGGATGCTACATGTACATAACATTTTGATTGAATATTGAGTATGCATACTATTTTAAAGACTTGAAATGGAACCTAATAAGTCAAGAGATCACTAAAGAAGAACCTTATGCAAAAACTTAACACTACTCCTAATGTGCTATGTCTGGGACTTCTACACACTTAGAAGGAGGGAGGTCCTTCTATGGTAATCATAAGGTACATAACCTTCTACGAGGAAGCCATACGACTTTAAATAAATCCTTTTATGCGAAATTCGAAGGTCTTCCAAATCTATGAGAGTAACGACCATCCGGAATGAGCTCATATCCAAGACCAAAAGGTGGAGTAGTAGACAAGTGAAAGATATTATTTGACTAAATTGGTATTGTTATGCCTTAAAGGAAATTTTCGTTGGGAGGGTTACTAGAGAATAAGAATGATTATGATTTAAGACAAAAAATGAGTAAAAGTCAAACATTATCTATGTTATGATGAAAAAGTGATCTAAAGAATGCATAAGATTTACATCTAAGAGATTTTATATGAAAAAGTAATTCAGAGTATGTATGAATTACATGTTGTATGAGATTCAATTCCTGCTATTATTAAGAAAAATCCACTTCAAATAAGTATAATTTTAAAAATAAATAATTAAACTTGTATGTTTCTCACCTTTTCTTAGTATACTGAAGTGTTGGGTTAGAAATCATAATGCCAACCTTAAGGTAAACACCTACTGAGAAATTATGATTTCTCACTCCTTACCTCTCATTTCTCTTTCAAGGCTCGATCATGCTCTCTTCACGATGGCAGTAGTCTATATGAAATGAATAACACAAACTAGAGACTGATGTTCATGAAAAAAGAATGTGGTAAGATCCATAAAGGAGAACCTTATTCTGCTTTGTCCAACTCTATACCTTTTGCAGAGGACCTTATTCTGCTTTGTCCAACTCTATACCTTTTGCTTCGGGTGAATATAACTTGTGAAGGAATTAAAGCCTTTGTTTCATTTAAAGGACTTACTAAGAGCCTTTAACTTATTCTTGTTTGTGTGTTGTATTATCTATATAAATAATAATGTAAATGTTATTGTAGAAATTAATGTATAGTACAACAAGTAAATGAATGCAAGTTTTCAAAATAAACGTGAGTGACTGTAAACACCCAATTCTGTCTGAGGTCCCTCCCCCGTTGGTTTAAAATTTTTTAATGAATATTTAAATAAATTAATGAAGAAAAAATAATAAAAAGAAATATAGATTAAAACTAAAATCAAATTAGTAAAAGTAAAAACAAAAGATAAACAAAAAAAAAAAGAAAAGTAGAAAAAACTTAGAAAATCCATAGTAATAACCAAAAGAAAATAAAAAAATAAAAATGGAAATGGAAATGAAGAAATAGGAAAGAAATAAAAATAAATATTAACATTACAAAAAATTAATTAAAACAGAATTAATAAAAACGAAATAAAAAATAGTAAAATTAAAACAAAAGAAGGAAACAAAACAAAAATAAAAAAAGGAAAAGAATTTAAAATTTGGAAATAAAAATCTGAAATTAAAAAAAAAACTAAAAAAATAATAAGTAATAAAAAATAAATAAATAAATAAAATCTGAAAATAAAAATAGATGAAAAAGACAAAAAATTGAAATAAGAATAAAAAGCAGAAAACAAACAAAAAGGAAAAAAATAAGGGCGGGAAAAGAAAAGAAGAAATTTGAAAAATGAAAAACAAGTATAAAAGAAAAGGGGGTTGGAAAAATCAAGATTCGGCCAAATTGGATAGGAGCATAAGGGAAAGATCAGAATTCCACAAGGGAGAGCAAGAACCGTCTATAGATCCTTCACCACTGCACCTTGATGAGCTAGGGGAAGACGAACCATTCTTAAGGCTGCCGTAGGAATTTGCTGGTTTGGGGAAGATGCCATTGAGACTCATAATTCACGACTCCCTCACAGAATTCCAGGTAAGATCATGAATTTCATTACATGTTGCAGGGAGGTGATTCTTGAAAAAGTGCATGATCGCATCCGAAGGCTTTAATCCATGCATATATGAATTCGAGATTATTCTGTTTCTTTGATATTGCACATATTCAAGGGTTAGATCCAGCACTTCCACAAACTCTCATTCGAAAAATCACTCTCATGCATGTTGTATCAATATCGTTGACATTTCTGGTCACCGTGAGTATTTGTTACTCAGAAACATGATAAATCAATCTGTTAAATGGTAGCAAACACTCTGCGCAACCTTGATGAATTAATCGTCTTCGTCTTTTCACTATGATTTGTCGGAGATCGTCCTGGTTTGGTCGGTTAATATTGGACAATAAATTCTAAGCAAAGTTGATGTCCAAAGAATAGAGATATGAAATTCTGGTAGGTAATTGCAAGTAGCGATCCTGTGAGTATTGAAGGGTTGCAGCAATATATAGACTAATCAATGCACTTGCTTATATGCCTCCACGATTCGAATTTGATCATACTGTGGTGTAGTCTCGTCCTTTGGTAGTAATGCTGAGATAATTAGTGAGTTAGCATCTTTACCGAATTGAGGAAAAATAGTTTATGGCAAACTCAGATTCTATGGTTGCTTAGATTGTCAGCAATTTCATATCATAAAGACAAGATGCATGTTAGATTTTTTAGCACAGAGCCCGAATTCATGGATAAATCTAGTTTGATTCTGACTTTAAGAAACAGAGAGGTCATGGTGAATGATACATTAGAGTCTTCGATGAAGGGATACCCCTGCCACCTGCATGTCATGGCATAGAGAGGTCCGAGACCCTCTCGGTTACTAAGATGTGCGATACAGGTATACCAATTCGAGGCTCGATTTCTGTCAGTTTCTGGACTGTGCATAAGTAATTTCAGCGTCGGTCGAAAGAAGGAATCACGTTCACAAGTCAGCTTGAATCATTTCTCTGGTAAGCATACTAATGAGTCAGTGGCCCCTCTCTTGAAGGCATCGCAGCCCAAAACCAGTCAATTCTGATGTGGCTCGACCACTGCTGGAATTATACAAGACTGATCTCCCTTCCTCATGAGTACAAGCTGCCAAATCGTGAACAAGTATTACCACCTTTCATGCAGGTTGAATTGGAATTCAGCAATTAGAAGGTGTGAGTCACCTATGTGCATTCCCTATAAGGACTGAGAGACGTTCCAATGATTGGGTGCCTGAACAACGCTTGCAGATGGCTTTGTCTCATTGTCACTGTGCAGTAAGGGATGAATGCTAAACATAGACCCCCTCATATGAAGCTGGACAATGTGTATAAGGAGGTTGTTGTTGGTTCATATCTTCAATGACGAGGATAGCAAGGACCTGTACAGGATGTGCTGGAAAAAGTAACAAAATCACTTGCACCCATTTGGTCGATATATGTCTGGGTTCAACTCATTTCAATAACGTCGACAGTTTCGGTGGATTGTGACCCTCCCATGCATGACCCGTGTGCTGATCAAAGGCTAGATTGCTGCTTCTAACAAGTCCTCCAAGTCCGTTCAGCTACATACACCTTACATGCAGGTCCTATGGCCACTAAGCTGGATTAGTGGACACTAATTCTTTTGAGAGAAGAATGAGGTAGCTACGGATGTGGGTAACGTCTAGAAGAAAGTCAAAAGGATCTTCACATCGGAGCCCATGACAATAACCGAAGCTGCCTCCCTTAGCGTAGGATGTGGTGATCAAAGGGTGACATAAGGACCTTCTATTAGAAGCAAAATTTTAGGCTCCTTTGGGTCAGCTCAAGATGATTCGAATAATAGCAAATCCTTGTAATGAAGCAAAAATTCTGAAGTGGATAAGGTCTGGAGCATGCAGCAAACCATTCTTGCATAAGCCAGCAGCCCGCTGGAGTCATCAAGGGTCGATGCACTTAATCAGAGTAGGGGTGATCTGAGGCAAGATTAAAACGCCATGCAACCCGAAACGTACGAAAGCCATGCAAATTCATGCATGATTTGGCACATTGGAGTCAAAGCAAGTTATATCAAGGCCTTTCATGTACACCCCGCACAGCCTATATGCTTTAAGTCATGGATCACAACACTAACCAAGCTCTGTTATGACCCCTGCGAAACGCACTCGTTTCAGAACCCAAATCTCCCTTCATCATGAGCACAATATGCAATTAGAATGATCAATCCTTGAACAAGATAAAAAGAATTCTGCAAAACCAGGTTGGAAGTCAACGAAGGTTCCTGAGTCAACAATAAGGTCATGTTAGTATGGTCTCTTGTGCAACGTGTTCATCACGACCAATCCCTCACAAGAAACCAGTAAATGTGCAAATCCGATGCTCTGTTATTGACCAAAGAGGCTAGCAGCGCCTTGTACAGTGACCAAAATGATGGGCATACAATGCAATCCAGTGCTCAAAGACTGCGTTGGCCTGCTTGGTGGTCACTTTTCACCCACCTGTAGCAAACAGGGTCTACCATGATTCAGGAATTAAGTTCTGGAGATGTTGTGACTAGAATCCAACTTCAATCTCCCATTGATCGAAAATTGGTAATTAAACCAAGGTGGGTGTGGTGCCCAGAAATCACCAAATTAACATGAACGCTTGGTGAATGTGCCTTCGGGTGTTTAGACGAAGCCTCAGCATCCGCTAGGTCCCTTCCAATCAAGGTCTGCACCAACGAATGGTTTTGGAGGGCATGCATTGAGCTGTCATAGTGGAAGCATCTGATCCACTTGAGAGAGAGATACGCTGATGGTGGGAAGGAGAGCCTCAATAGCCACCGCACGTATGCATTGGCAGCGTTGAAGTCCCATGCAAGTGACATTCAGAGAAATCACAATAAAGGGGACCCATGCACGCTGCGACGTGAACCCCATGCAATTCTCGTAGGATCCACTTAACTTCAAATCTGAATACCATGCTCACAAATGTACGCTGAGCCCAGTGGCTGGCTTACTCCATTACACATTCCAGGGACCGTATTCGAGCCCCACGCCTTACAGTTTTGACTTTCTCTCCAAATCCAAGCTTAATTTCTGCCCACATTGTAATTGAGCCCTTGCAATCCAGCCGTCCATTTATCCAAAATTATAGATTTGCCCCTCCAATTTCCAAAATTACAATTTGACCCCTAAACTTTTCAAATTTGAAACTAAACCCCCCAAACTTCAAATAAAGTCTTTTTCTTCAAAAATTCAAATCAATTCTTTCCTCAAATTCTCAAAACAAATTTAACTCACCTTCAAATAAAATCAAACTCAAAAATAAAAGTTCTTTCTTTCGAATAAAAATTAAGTGTGATTCTTCTTCCTCAAAATTAAATCGAGTTCAGTTCTTCCTTCAATTACTTCCTCTCTTCAGTTTTCAAATCAAGTTTATTTTATTTAAGTTTAGTGCAAAACTTCAAAATTCAAAAACCAAATCAAGTCTGTTTTTCAAAGTCCAACTTCTAGCATTCAAAATCTAGTTCCATTCCAATCAAGTTTTATTCCTTTCTTCAATGTTGGATCAAATTCATTTCTTATTTCGAAATTCGAAAATAAAGTTCTTCTTCAAATATTTTGGATCCTTGGTCTCACGCAACGGGCTCTAAACGAGGAACTGACGGTTCACTTGCTGTTCAACGTTTAATAATCTATAGAGGCTCCTGTGTTGTTGTACCCGCCTCGGGTGTTGTGCATGAGTGGACTAAAGGTCCTTTCAAAAATGAAAAGCTCTTTTTCAAATATTTTGGGATCCTTGGTCTCACACAACGGGCTCTAAACGAGGAACTGACGGTTCACCTGCTATTTAACGTTTAACAGTCTGTATAGGCCCCCGTGCTGTCGTAGCCGTCTCGGACCTTGTGCATGAGTAGACTAAAGGTCCTTTCAAAAAATGAAAATCTTCTCAAAATATCATTTGCCCTTTGAATACCTCTGAAGGTCAAGCCTTCACAAACCAGAACTACGTAAGCCTTGCGTTTCCCATTGCACCGGGGAATACGTAGGAGCAGGATCAAGTCCTATCAGGCTAACCTCCATCAAGTTATTTATTTTCACATTAATTAAGGGATCAAGCATTTTCAAAAAATCATATACTCAGTTTAAGGGTACCGTTCCTTAGAACGGGCAAGTGGGGTGGCTAACACCTTCCCCACTCGTAACGACTCCCGAACCTAAATCTCTTCCTCGAGTCAGGTTTTTTCCAAGTATTTTCCTTTAAATAAAAATTTGGTGGCAACTCCACACATTATTCAAATAAAATTCTTTTTTTAAAATTTTAGCGAGTTCGTCGTCTCGTCGGAATTACGGTTGCGACAGATGGCGACTCCACTGAGGACTTTAGTGAGTCAAGGTCGTTCAAATTGAGTGTGTCATATTTGATCCCTTCCCTGTTTATTTGCACGATTTATCGATTGCACGATTCATTTATTTGTTTATCTATCTCTTGTTTGTTTATCTATTCGTTGTACAACACTAGGATAGATGAATAATAAATTGCTATATATATACTTGCTACGATTTCCCCAATTGCAGGTATCCCAATAATTTGTGTGCCCTCCACACATCATGCATACATTCATCTCATGAGTGGGGCCCTATACCCGGGTCTGAGTGTTTCCTAGGATAGAGGGATCTAGTGGTGTCACGTTGGGGCCTACGTCCTGTGTGGCTATCACAAAAATTCCAGCTAGAGTGCGTCCTATCCATAATGCCCCGCAACTAGTGGCTACTTCTACTGTTGTGGCATGCATTATGGACTGGAACTTGGCTCTAGTGACCTCTACACCCCAGGATTACTAACCACCTTTGAAAGGTTCATGCATTAAAGGCATTAGACCCTTAGGATATGTAACCCACATAAGAGGCAAGTAGGGCACACACCCCTTTTGTGATACATGGCTCATATGCTAGTCACGTGCTTGGTAAACTGAATCATCCAAGATGGAAGAAGAGGAATCTGAATTAGGGGAAATACAGAAAATCAAGAAAAATCAAAATCAGGAAAAATAGAAACTTCTATGAAAGACTAGAAAAATAAATTTGAAAATATTGAAAATATAAAAAGAGTCAAAAGAAAATTTAAAGAATGTTTTAGAAATAGGAAAAATTATGAAAAATATTTTTGAAAATATTGAAAATATGAAAAGATGTAAAAAGAGAGAAAATGAAATTCAAAAGAAAATCTAAAGAAAGATTTGTTAGGAAAATTTTAGCAAAGCTTTTTTTTCCAAACAAAACCAAAGGTATTTTCAGCAAAATAAAAATACAAAATTCATAAAGTCAAAGGCAAATAAAGTAAATCACTCAATTTTTCTCAAAATGTTCAAATCTTAAAATTATTTGTGCATAGCATGCATGCATTCATAAATCAAAGGTTATCCGTTGAAAATGAAAAAATAATCAAATGTGATCTATCATTTTTTATTATGTAGATTGTATTGGAATTTGTGCATGAGAGCACATCAACTCGACCCCATGTCTTATATAGGTCGTAACAGCAGATGAAATAACAACCTATCAATTATTTACCAATTCCCTATTCAGCTTCATAAGTATATTAAAAGCATCCCTGATATGGAGTAGATAAAAATTATGGTTATCGTGTAATGGTTGCATGAATGGATAAAAGTGAGTCTTATGCTCAATAATGTATTGATTTGAGTAAGGAGTTAGAATAGTAGCATAGTGAATATTTCAATCCATTTGACAATGAAGAATGATTTATACAAAGAAATTTATTATTCATTAAAAATTAAAAAAATAGTATCATTAATAAGTGATGACCATACTTAACATAAAATACATAATTGCATTATAGTATAATGTGGTCTACTTATCCATCTTTCCATACATGGGTTGATGATATTTTTTTCTCTCAAAGGTGAACCTCCATCATCACAATATAAACATGAGCTTATTTGTATTGAATTTGTAATTTCTTTTGTACAGGTTTGTAATGTACTTTATACTATCAAAGAAATACATAGCTTGTGTCATTTATATAAAATATTTATTATATCTAAATATATTTTGGGTTATTTACAAATATTTTTGAAGGATATGATATCTCTTACTACTTTATAATGATATAGATATTCTGATCAGAATTCTTAGTCATAAGAGTTACCATATAATAGTTAAATGAAACTATTTAGTGTACTATTTATACATAATGAAGATAATCCCACGGATATTACAAAAAATTGATTGTAACGTAATAATTTAAAAATTTGTAATTGAAAAAAATTTAATAAAATAATTATATTTCATTTAGTGAAAACATTATATAAATTAAAACATAATATGGTAATCAAAAAGTTTATATCAACAAAGTATAATGTTATCCTTGACTAATATCATATAACATGTTAAATAAGCTAGATGAATGATCTTATAAATATCCCCACATACTATGTTTAGTGCCTCATATATCATCTTTACTTCTCGTTGTCATCTATGTTTAATGCCTCATATATCATCTTTACTTCTCGTTGTCATCTATGTTTAATGCCTCATATATCATCTTTACTCCTCGTTGCCATATGGCATGCTCCTCAAATCAAGTATCCTTGTAATAGCTTAACTATCATTTTAAACTTGTCTATAAATAAAATTAATATATATTTATAAAAGATACTTTTTTAAGGCAATAAATTTACCTAACAAGGATGGAAATCATGGTCAAGACCAAGACTTCTCCCAGCATGCTATTCCACGGTGTATCCATATGCCTCAATGAGATTGTAGTGGCATGTCCCTTGAATGATGGTATCAAGTAAAACTATGAGATTCCATGAAACAACATCATATATCAATGGACTCTACATCTATGGTAGAGACAAGCTCTCTAATTTCATGCTGCACCACTGACAGGTCATACTGTTGATAATCATCAATCTCATCTAGATTACGCACCATGCCAAACATATCATATGATGATCCAATGATGTCTTACACATGCTCATACTAATATAACACTCTCTAGTAGGTGTGAATATATTATATCACCACATCTAATTATTCAGTATATGAAGATACGTCGTGAAATGGTAAATTTTCCAATTAAGTACAATATGATGCCCAAATGATGTCCTCGATATACAATCAATCCAATATGTTTCGTACGATCTCACATCACTTGAACTGTATACCACTTCTAATTGCATGGATTAAGGTTTGTTACACCTGAAGTCCATGTTCGGTTGACGAGAGCTAATGTGTAGAAAATGTTCTAAAATCCATGCCTAGAACAAAGATAACACAAAATTAGTAAGACTATGTGATAAAGTTAACATATGTTACATAAATTTTCTAACTAGTAAATACCTATAATAATGTTATGCATCCCTACATATGTTAAGATTGATGAAAACTCACATCACTTATGTGGCCGTATAGGCATTCTAAAGTGTTTTCTCATCATACATACCTACCCATTATATTAGATTCCGAAATAACTTCATGTATACAACTCCATCAAAGGTTGCACTCTTTGTGAACACTCAATTATGTCTGAGACACATTTTCAAGTTATGAATAAAGGAAAATAATAATAAAAATAAGATATCAAATAAATAATAAACAAAAATAAAAATGATGATAATAAAAAATATAAATAATAATAGTAATAAAACAAATGTAGAAGATGGATTAGTGGACACTAATTCTTTTGAGAGAAGAATGAGGTAGCTACGGATGTGGGTAACGTCTAGAAGAAAGTCAAAAGGATCTTCACATCGGAGCCCATGACAATAACCGAAGCTGCCTCCCTTAGCGTAGGATGTGGTGATCAAAGGGTGACATAAGGACCTTCTATTAGAAGCAAAATTTTAGGCTCCTTTGGGTCAGCTCAAGATGATTCGAATAATAGCAAATCCTTGTAATGAAGCAAAAATTCTGAAGTGGATAAGGTCTGGAGCATGCAGCAAACCATTCTTGCATAAGCCAGCAGCCCGCTGGAGTCATCAAGGGTCGATGCACTTAATCAGAGTAGGGGTGATCTGAGGCAAGATTAAAACGCCATGCAACCCGAAACGTACGAAAGCCATGCAAATTCATGCATGATTTGGCACATTGGAGTCAAAGCAAGTTATATCAAGGCCTTTCATGTACACCCCGCACAGCCTATATGCTTTAAGTCATGGATCACAACACTAACCAAGCTCTGTTATGACCCCTGCGAAACGCACTCGTTTCAGAACCCAAATCTCCCTTCATCATGAGCACAATATGCAATTAGAATGATCAATCCTTGAACAAGATAAAAAGAATTCTGCAAAACCAGGTTGGAAGTCAACGAAGGTTCCTGAGTCAACAATAAGGTCATGTTAGTATGGTCTCTTGTGCAACGTGTTCATCACGACCAATCCCTCACAAGAAACCAGTAAATGTGCAAATCCGATGCTCTGTTATTGACCAAAGAGGCTAGCAGCGCCTTGTACAGTGACCAAAATGATGGGCATACAATGCAATCCAGTGCTCAAAGACTGCGTTGGCCTGCTTGGTGGTCACTTTTCACCCACCTGTAGCAAACAGGGTCTACCATGATTCAGGAATTAAGTTCTGGAGATGTTGTGACTAGAATCCAACTTCAATCTCCCATTGATCGAAAATTGGTAATTAAACCAAGGTGGGTGTGGTGCCCAGAAATCACCAAATTAACATGAACGCTTGGTGAATGTGCCTTCGGGTGTTTAGACGAAGCCTCAGCATCCGCTAGGTCCCTTCCAATCAAGGTCTGCACCAACGAATGGTTTTGGAGGGCATGCATTGAGCTGTCATAGTGGAAGCATCTGATCCACTTGAGAGAGAGATACGCTGATGGTGGGAAGGAGAGCCTCAATAGCCACCGCACGTATGCATTGGCAGCGTTGAAGTCCCATGCAAGTGACATTCAGAGAAATCACAATAAAGGGGACCCATGCACGCTGCGACGTGAACCCCATGCAATTCTCGTAGGATCCACTTAACTTCAAATCTGAATACCATGCTCACAAATGTACGCTGAGCCCAGTGGCTGGCTTACTCCATTACACATTCCAGGGACCGTATTCGAGCCCCACGCCTTACAGTTTTGACTTTCTCTCCAAATCCAAGCTTAATTTCTGCCCACATTGTAATTGAGCCCTTGCAATCCAGCCGTCCATTTATCCAAAATTATAGATTTGCCCCTCCAATTTCCAAAATTACAATTTGACCCCTAAACTTTTCAAATTTGAAACTAAACCCCCCAAACTTCAAATAAAGTCTTTTTCTTCAAAAATTCAAATCAATTCTTTCCTCAAATTCTCAAAACAAATTTAACTCACCTTCAAATAAAATCAAACTCAAAAATAAAAGTTCTTTCTTTCGAATAAAAATTAAGTGTGATTCTTCTTCCTCAAAATTAAATCGAGTTCAGTTCTTCCTTCAATTACTTCCTCTCTTCAGTTTTCAAATCAAGTTTATTTTATTTAAGTTTAGTGCAAAACTTCAAAATTCAAAAACCAAATCAAGTCTGTTTTTCAAAGTCCAACTTCTAGCATTCAAAATCTAGTTCCATTCCAATCAAGTTTTATTCCTTTCTTCAATGTTGGATCAAATTCATTTCTTATTTCGAAATTCGAAAATAAAGTTCTTCTTCAAATATTTTGGATCCTTGGTCTCACGCAACGGGCTCTAAACGAGGAACTGACGGTTCACTTGCTGTTCAACGTTTAATAATCTATAGAGGCTCCTGTGTTGTTGTACCCGCCTCGGGTGTTGTGCATGAGTGGACTAAAGGTCCTTTCAAAAATGAAAAGCTCTTTTTCAAATATTTTGGGATCCTTGGTCTCACACAACGGGCTCTAAACGAGGAACTGACGGTTCACCTGCTATTTAACGTTTAACAGTCTGTATAGGCCCCCGTGCTGTCGTAGCCGTCTCGGACCTTGTGCATGAGTAGACTAAAGGTCCTTTCAAAAAATGAAAATCTTCTCAAAATATCATTTGCCCTTTGAATACCTCTGAAGGTCAAGCCTTCACAAACCAGAACTACGTAAGCCTTGCGTTTCCCATTGCACCGGGGAATACGTAGGAGCAGGATCAAGTCCTATCAGGCTAACCTCCATCAAGTTATTTATTTTCACATTAATTAAGGGATCAAGCATTTTCAAAAAATCATATACTCAGTTTAAGGGTACCGTTCCTTAGAACGGGCAAGTGGGGTGGCTAACACCTTCCCCACTCGTAACGACTCCCGAACCTAAATCTCTTCCTCGAGTCAGGTTTTTTCCAAGTATTTTCCTTTAAATAAAAATTTGGTGGCAACTCCACACATTATTCAAATAAAATTCTTTTTTTAAAATTTTAGCGAGTTCGTCGTCTCGTCGGAATTACGGTTGCGACAGATGGCGACTCCACTGAGGACTTTAGTGAGTCAAGGTCGTTCAAATTGAGTGTGTCATATTTGATCCCTTCCCTGTTTATTTGCACGATTTATCGATTGCACGATTCATTTATTTGTTTATCTATCTCTTGTTTGTTTATCTATTCGTTGTACAACACTAGGATAGATGAATAATAAATTGCTATATATATACTTGCTACGATTTCCCCAATTGCAGGTATCCCAATAATTTGTGTGCCCTCCACACATCATGCATACATTCATCTCATGAGTGGGGCCCTATACCCGGGTCTGAGTGTTTCCTAGGATAGAGGGATCTAGTGGTGTCACGTTGGGGCCTACGTCCTGTGTGGCTATCACAAAAATTCCAGCTAGAGTGCGTCCTATCCATAATGCCCCGCAACTAGTGGCTACTTCTACTGTTGTGGCATGCATTATGGACTGGAACTTGGCTCTAGTGACCTCTACACCCCAGGATTACTAACCACCTTTGAAAGGTTCATGCATTAAAGGCATTAGACCCTTAGGATATGTAACCCACATAAGAGGCAAGTAGGGCACACACCCCTTTTGTGATACATGGCTCATATGCTAGTCACGTGCTTGGTAAACTGAATCATCCAAGATGGAAGAAGAGGAATCTGAATTAGGGGAAATACAGAAAATCAAGAAAAATCAAAATCAGGAAAAATAGAAACTTCTATGAAAGACTAGAAAAATAAATTTGAAAATATTGAAAATATAAAAAGAGTCAAAAGAAAATTTAAAGAATGTTTTAGAAATAGGAAAAATTATGAAAAATATTTTTGAAAATATTGAAAATATGAAAAGATGTAAAAAGAGAGAAAATGAAATTCAAAAGAAAATCTAAAGAAAGATTTGTTAGGAAAATTTTAGCAAAGCTTTTTTTTCCAAACAAAACCAAAGGTATTTTCAGCAAAATAAAAATACAAAATTCATAAAGTCAAAGGCAAATAAAGTAAATCACTCAATTTTTCTCAAAATGTTCAAATCTTAAAATTATTTGTGCATAGCATGCATGCATTCATAAATCAAAGGTTATCCGTTGAAAATGAAAAAATAATCAAATGTGATCTATCATTTTTTATTATGTAGATTGTATTGGAATTTGTGCATGAGAGCACATCAACTCGACCCCATGTCTTATATAGGTCGTAACAGCAGATGAAATAACAACCTATCAATTATTTACCAATTCCCTATTCAGCTTCATAAGTATATTAAAAGCATCCCTGATATGGAGTAGATAAAAATTATGGTTATCGTGTAATGGTTGCATGAATGGATAAAAGTGAGTCTTATGCTCAATAATGTATTGATTTGAGTAAGGAGTTAGAATAGTAGCATAGTGAATATTTCAATCCATTTGACAATGAAGAATGATTTATACAAAGAAATTTATTATTCATTAAAAATTAAAAAAATAGTATCATTAATAAGTGATGACCATACTTAACATAAAATACATAATTGCATTATAGTATAATGTGGTCTACTTATCCATCTTTCCATACATGGGTTGATGATATTTTTTTCTCTCAAAGGTGAACCTCCATCATCACAATATAAACATGAGCTTATTTGTATTGAATTTGTAATTTCTTTTGTACAGGTTTGTAATGTACTTTATACTATCAAAGAAATACATAGCTTGTGTCATTTATATAAAATATTTATTATATCTAAATATATTTTGGGTTATTTACAAATATTTTTGAAGGATATGATATCTCTTACTACTTTATAATGATATAGATATTCTGATCAGAATTCTTAGTCATAAGAGTTACCATATAATAGTTAAATGAAACTATTTAGTGTACTATTTATACATAATGAAGATAATCCCACGGATATTACAAAAAATTGATTGTAACGTAATAATTTAAAAATTTGTAATTGAAAAAAATTTAATAAAATAATTATATTTCATTTAGTGAAAACATTATATAAATTAAAACATAATATGGTAATCAAAAAGTTTATATCAACAAAGTATAATGTTATCCTTGACTAATATCATATAACATGTTAAATAAGCTAGATGAATGATCTTATAAATATCCCCACATACTATGTTTAGTGCCTCATATATCATCTTTACTTCTCGTTGTCATCTATGTTTAATGCCTCATATATCATCTTTACTTCTCGTTGTCATCTATGTTTAATGCCTCATATATCATCTTTACTCCTCGTTGCCATATGGCATGCTCCTCAAATCAAGTATCCTTGTAATAGCTTAACTATCATTTTAAACTTGTCTATAAATAAAATTAATATATATTTATAAAAGATACTTTTTTAAGGCAATAAATTTACCTAACAAGGATGGAAATCATGGTCAAGACCAAGACTTCTCCCAGCATGCTATTCCACGGTGTATCCATATGCCTCAATGAGATTGTAGTGGCATGTCCCTTGAATGATGGTATCAAGTAAAACTATGAGATTCCATGAAACAACATCATATATCAATGGACTCTACATCTATGGTAGAGACAAGCTCTCTAATTTCATGCTGCACCACTGACAGGTCATACTGTTGATAATCATCAATCTCATCTAGATTACGCACCATGCCAAACATATCATATGATGATCCAATGATGTCTTACACATGCTCATACTAATATAACACTCTCTAGTAGGTGTGAATATATTATATCACCACATCTAATTATTCAGTATATGAAGATACGTCGTGAAATGGTAAATTTTCCAATTAAGTACAATATGATGCCCAAATGATGTCCTCGATATACAATCAATCCAATATGTTTCGTACGATCTCACATCACTTGAACTGTATACCACTTCTAATTGCATGGATTAAGGTTTGTTACACCTGAAGTCCATGTTCGGTTGACGAGAGCTAATGTGTAGAAAATGTTCTAAAATCCATGCCTAGAACAAAGATAACACAAAATTAGTAAGACTATGTGATAAAGTTAACATATGTTACATAAATTTTCTAACTAGTAAATACCTATAATAATGTTATGCATCCCTACATATGTTAAGATTGATGAAAACTCACATCACTTATGTGGCCGTATAGGCATTCTAAAGTGTTTTCTCATCATACATACCTACCCATTATATTAGATTCCGAAATAACTTCATGTATACAACTCCATCAAAGGTTGCACTCTTTGTGAACACTCAATTATGTCTGAGACACATTTTCAAGTTATGAATAAAGGAAAATAATAATAAAAATAAGATATCAAATAAATAATAAACAAAAATAAAAATGATGATAATAAAAAATATAAATAATAATAGTAATAAAACAAATGTAGAAGATGGATTAGTGGACACTAATTCTTTTGAGAGAAGAATGAGGTAGCTACGGATGTGGGTAACGTCTAGAAGAAAGTCAAAAGGATCTTCACATCGGAGCCCATGACAATAACCGAAGCTGCCTCCCTTAGCGTAGGATGTGGTGATCAAAGGGTGACATAAGGACCTTCTATTAGAAGCAAAATTTTAGGCTCCTTTGGGTCAGCTCAAGATGATTCGAATAATAGCAAATCCTTGTAATGAAGCAAAAATTCTGAAGTGGATAAGGTCTGGAGCATGCAGCAAACCATTCTTGCATAAGCCAGCAGCCCGCTGGAGTCATCAAGGGTCGATGCACTTAATCAGAGTAGGGGTGATCTGAGGCAAGATTAAAACGCCATGCAACCCGAAACGTACGAAAGCCATGCAAATTCATGCATGATTTGGCACATTGGAGTCAAAGCAAGTTATATCAAGGCCTTTCATGTACACCCCGCACAGCCTATATGCTTTAAGTCATGGATCACAACACTAACCAAGCTCTGTTATGACCCCTGCGAAACGCACTCGTTTCAGAACCCAAATCTCCCTTCATCATGAGCACAATATGCAATTAGAATGATCAATCCTTGAACAAGATAAAAAGAATTCTGCAAAACCAGGTTGGAAGTCAACGAAGGTTCCTGAGTCAACAATAAGGTCATGTTAGTATGGTCTCTTGTGCAACGTGTTCATCACGACCAATCCCTCACAAGAAACCAGTAAATGTGCAAATCCGATGCTCTGTTATTGACCAAAGAGGCTAGCAGCGCCTTGTACAGTGACCAAAATGATGGGCATACAATGCAATCCAGTGCTCAAAGACTGCGTTGGCCTGCTTGGTGGTCACTTTTCACCCACCTGTAGCAAACAGGGTCTACCATGATTCAGGAATTAAGTTCTGGAGATGTTGTGACTAGAATCCAACTTCAATCTCCCATTGATCGAAAATTGGTAATTAAACCAAGGTGGGTGTGGTGCCCAGAAATCACCAAATTAACATGAACGCTTGGTGAATGTGCCTTCGGGTGTTTAGACGAAGCCTCAGCATCCGCTAGGTCCCTTCCAATCAAGGTCTGCACCAACGAATGGTTTTGGAGGGCATGCATTGAGCTGTCATAGTGGAAGCATCTGATCCACTTGAGAGAGAGATACGCTGATGGTGGGAAGGAGAGCCTCAATAGCCACCGCACGTATGCATTGGCAGCGTTGAAGTCCCATGCAAGTGACATTCAGAGAAATCACAATAAAGGGGACCCATGCACGCTGCGACGTGAACCCCATGCAATTCTCGTAGGATCCACTTAACTTCAAATCTGAATACCATGCTCACAAATGTACGCTGAGCCCAGTGGCTGGCTTACTCCATTACACATTCCAGGGACCGTATTCGAGCCCCACGCCTTACAGTTTTGACTTTCTCTCCAAATCCAAGCTTAATTTCTGCCCACATTGTAATTGAGCCCTTGCAATCCAGCCGTCCATTTATCCAAAATTATAGATTTGCCCCTCCAATTTCCAAAATTACAATTTGACCCCTAAACTTTTCAAATTTGAAACTAAACCCCCCAAACTTCAAATAAAGTCTTTTTCTTCAAAAATTCAAATCAATTCTTTCCTCAAATTCTCAAAACAAATTTAACTCACCTTCAAATAAAATCAAACTCAAAAATAAAAGTTCTTTCTTTCGAATAAAAATTAAGTGTGATTCTTCTTCCTCAAAATTAAATCGAGTTCAGTTCTTCCTTCAATTACTTCCTCTCTTCAGTTTTCAAATCAAGTTTATTTTATTTAAGTTTAGTGCAAAACTTCAAAATTCAAAAACCAAATCAAGTCTGTTTTTCAAAGTCCAACTTCTAGCATTCAAAATCTAGTTCCATTCCAATCAAGTTTTATTCCTTTCTTCAATGTTGGATCAAATTCATTTCTTATTTCGAAATTCGAAAATAAAGTTCTTCTTCAAATATTTTGGATCCTTGGTCTCACGCAACGGGCTCTAAACGAGGAACTGACGGTTCACTTGCTGTTCAACGTTTAATAATCTATAGAGGCTCCTGTGTTGTTGTACCCGCCTCGGGTGTTGTGCATGAGTGGACTAAAGGTCCTTTCAAAAATGAAAAGCTCTTTTTCAAATATTTTGGGATCCTTGGTCTCACACAACGGGCTCTAAACGAGGAACTGACGGTTCACCTGCTATTTAACGTTTAACAGTCTGTATAGGCCCCCGTGCTGTCGTAGCCGTCTCGGACCTTGTGCATGAGTAGACTAAAGGTCCTTTCAAAAAATGAAAATCTTCTCAAAATATCATTTGCCCTTTGAATACCTCTGAAGGTCAAGCCTTCACAAACCAGAACTACGTAAGCCTTGCGTTTCCCATTGCACCGGGGAATACGTAGGAGCAGGATCAAGTCCTATCAGGCTAACCTCCATCAAGTTATTTATTTTCACATTAATTAAGGGATCAAGCATTTTCAAAAAATCATATACTCAGTTTAAGGGTACCGTTCCTTAGAACGGGCAAGTGGGGTGGCTAACACCTTCCCCACTCGTAACGACTCCCGAACCTAAATCTCTTCCTCGAGTCAGGTTTTTTCCAAGTATTTTCCTTTAAATAAAAATTTGGTGGCAACTCCACACATTATTCAAATAAAATTCTTTTTTTAAAATTTTAGCGAGTTCGTCGTCTCGTCGGAATTACGGTTGCGACAGATGGCGACTCCACTGAGGACTTTAGTGAGTCAAGGTCGTTCAAATTGAGTGTGTCATATTTGATCCCTTCCCTGTTTATTTGCACGATTTATCGATTGCACGATTCATTTATTTGTTTATCTATCTCTTGTTTGTTTATCTATTCGTTGTACAACACTAGGATAGATGAATAATAAATTGCTATATATATACTTGCTACGATTTCCCCAATTGCAGGTATCCCAATAATTTGTGTGCCCTCCACACATCATGCATACATTCATCTCATGAGTGGGGCCCTATACCCGGGTCTGAGTGTTTCCTAGGATAGAGGGATCTAGTGGTGTCACGTTGGGGCCTACGTCCTGTGTGGCTATCACAAAAATTCCAGCTAGAGTGCGTCCTATCCATAATGCCCCGCAACTAGTGGCTACTTCTACTGTTGTGGCATGCATTATGGACTGGAACTTGGCTCTAGTGACCTCTACACCCCAGGATTACTAACCACCTTTGAAAGGTTCATGCATTAAAGGCATTAGACCCTTAGGATATGTAACCCACATAAGAGGCAAGTAGGGCACACACCCCTTTTGTGATACATGGCTCATATGCTAGTCACGTGCTTGGTAAACTGAATCATCCAAGATGGAAGAAGAGGAATCTGAATTAGGGGAAATACAGAAAATCAAGAAAAATCAAAATCAGGAAAAATAGAAACTTCTATGAAAGACTAGAAAAATAAATTTGAAAATATTGAAAATATAAAAAGAGTCAAAAGAAAATTTAAAGAATGTTTTAGAAATAGGAAAAATTATGAAAAATATTTTTGAAAATATTGAAAATATGAAAAGATGTAAAAAGAGAGAAAATGAAATTCAAAAGAAAATCTAAAGAAAGATTTGTTAGGAAAATTTTAGCAAAGCTTTTTTTTCCAAACAAAACCAAAGGTATTTTCAGCAAAATAAAAATACAAAATTCATAAAGTCAAAGGCAAATAAAGTAAATCACTCAATTTTTCTCAAAATGTTCAAATCTTAAAATTATTTGTGCATAGCATGCATGCATTCATAAATCAAAGGTTATCCGTTGAAAATGAAAAAATAATCAAATGTGATCTATCATTTTTTATTATGTAGATTGTATTGGAATTTGTGCATGAGAGCACATCAACTCGACCCCATGTCTTATATAGGTCGTAACAGCAGATGAAATAACAACCTATCAATTATTTACCAATTCCCTATTCAGCTTCATAAGTATATTAAAAGCATCCCTGATATGGAGTAGATAAAAATTATGGTTATCGTGTAATGGTTGCATGAATGGATAAAAGTGAGTCTTATGCTCAATAATGTATTGATTTGAGTAAGGAGTTAGAATAGTAGCATAGTGAATATTTCAATCCATTTGACAATGAAGAATGATTTATACAAAGAAATTTATTATTCATTAAAAATTAAAAAAATAGTATCATTAATAAGTGATGACCATACTTAACATAAAATACATAATTGCATTATAGTATAATGTGGTCTACTTATCCATCTTTCCATACATGGGTTGATGATATTTTTTTCTCTCAAAGGTGAACCTCCATCATCACAATATAAACATGAGCTTATTTGTATTGAATTTGTAATTTCTTTTGTACAGGTTTGTAATGTACTTTATACTATCAAAGAAATACATAGCTTGTGTCATTTATATAAAATATTTATTATATCTAAATATATTTTGGGTTATTTACAAATATTTTTGAAGGATATGATATCTCTTACTACTTTATAATGATATAGATATTCTGATCAGAATTCTTAGTCATAAGAGTTACCATATAATAGTTAAATGAAACTATTTAGTGTACTATTTATACATAATGAAGATAATCCCACGGATATTACAAAAAATTGATTGTAACGTAATAATTTAAAAATTTGTAATTGAAAAAAATTTAATAAAATAATTATATTTCATTTAGTGAAAACATTATATAAATTAAAACATAATATGGTAATCAAAAAGTTTATATCAACAAAGTATAATGTTATCCTTGACTAATATCATATAACATGTTAAATAAGCTAGATGAATGATCTTATAAATATCCCCACATACTATGTTTAGTGCCTCATATATCATCTTTACTTCTCGTTGTCATCTATGTTTAATGCCTCATATATCATCTTTACTTCTCGTTGTCATCTATGTTTAATGCCTCATATATCATCTTTACTCCTCGTTGCCATATGGCATGCTCCTCAAATCAAGTATCCTTGTAATAGCTTAACTATCATTTTAAACTTGTCTATAAATAAAATTAATATATATTTATAAAAGATACTTTTTTAAGGCAATAAATTTACCTAACAAGGATGGAAATCATGGTCAAGACCAAGACTTCTCCCAGCATGCTATTCCACGGTGTATCCATATGCCTCAATGAGATTGTAGTGGCATGTCCCTTGAATGATGGTATCAAGTAAAACTATGAGATTCCATGAAACAACATCATATATCAATGGACTCTACATCTATGGTAGAGACAAGCTCTCTAATTTCATGCTGCACCACTGACAGGTCATACTGTTGATAATCATCAATCTCATCTAGATTACGCACCATGCCAAACATATCATATGATGATCCAATGATGTCTTACACATGCTCATACTAATATAACACTCTCTAGTAGGTGTGAATATATTATATCACCACATCTAATTATTCAGTATATGAAGATACGTCGTGAAATGGTAAATTTTCCAATTAAGTACAATATGATGCCCAAATGATGTCCTCGATATACAATCAATCCAATATGTTTCGTACGATCTCACATCACTTGAACTGTATACCACTTCTAATTGCATGGATTAAGGTTTGTTACACCTGAAGTCCATGTTCGGTTGACGAGAGCTAATGTGTAGAAAATGTTCTAAAATCCATGCCTAGAACAAAGATAACACAAAATTAGTAAGACTATGTGATAAAGTTAACATATGTTACATAAATTTTCTAACTAGTAAATACCTATAATAATGTTATGCATCCCTACATATGTTAAGATTGATGAAAACTCACATCACTTATGTGGCCGTATAGGCATTCTAAAGTGTTTTCTCATCATACATACCTACCCATTATATTAGATTCCGAAATAACTTCATGTATACAACTCCATCAAAGGTTGCACTCTTTGTGAACACTCAATTATGTCTGAGACACATTTTCAAGTTATGAATAAAGGAAAATAATAATAAAAATAAGATATCAAATAAATAATAAACAAAAATAAAAATGATGATAATAAAAAATATAAATAATAATAGTAATAAAACAAATGTAGAAGATGGAAAATAAAAATAATAATAGCAAAAAAATGAGAAAGAAAAAAGATAGAAAAAAGGAAAAAGAGTAAAAGTAAGAATAAAAATAAAAATAAAAGAAAATTTTTAGGAAGTTGTTACAAGTTAGTTGGAAATTAAGTAAAGTTAGTTAAGGTGGTTAAAAATTAGTTAGGAAAAAGAGAGGAAAACGCAAAAAATAAAAATAATAAATGAAGAAATAAAATAAAAAATAAAAAAAAATTCGGGTGCCCGCCAAAAATCAAGGAAAAAAGAGAGGTAAGACCTCTGATATATAAGTCTAAAAAGAAAAAAAAAGGGAAAAGAAGAAGTTCCCATTCTCTCTTTCTCGCTCGCAACGGAAATCGTCATCAAGAACATAACATTGATCTCTGTAGCTCAGCCAAGGAAGTTTGGAGCATTCTCTACCAGAAGAAGCACGCATTGGAAGCTAGCTTTCCCTCTCGCTCAGCAAGCTCAAGGATGAGCCACAGAATCTCGCAAGCTCCCTGTAGTCTTCTGCAAGACTTCCAGGTAAATCTAAAATCACATCAATCATCGTTTTATGCTTGTGATTTGCAAATAAAGTTGTATTAGAATCATACATGATCATTGCTTGCATTTTGGTACGGTTGCTCCTGCTGTCGCACTCACATTCCTAGGAAATTGGTAAAATGGATTCGAACCATAACAAATTGCTTCTGGTATTTTTGATAGCCTTACTCTATATATTCTGTTTACACTTGCAATAAAAAAGAGATTCGCTGAGGTGAACTGGACTTTTGAACTGCAACAAGATGATGAACGTGTGTGGTACCATCGTTTCTTGTATTTTGACCTTACAACATTGACACAAATGGCATTCAGTACTCTGATTCGTGTATTATAGTTAATGCATTATAATATAATAAAGCTAGAAAAAGAGCCATAAAGAGAATGGAGGAATGAGGGAACACATTAGGAATTTCTCTGATAGTACTCAAATTAGCCAAGCCTTCCACCTTTCTACATAGATTCATGATGAGCTGCTTTGGATTTACTTCTTAAAACATGATTCTGGTCTGTGAAGTAATATTTAAGAGCCTGCCATTTCAGTGTATGAGAATTTTTTATATTTTCTTTGAATTCTTGAGCTGAAGACATGGTTCTGGTCTATGATACACATCTATAAACATTCTACTGTTTTTGCGTAAACTTATGTAAATTGATTCGACTTCTTTTAAGCTAGTTCTGATAAAATGACCTGTGAAGTGTGCCTAGAGACGATATTTCTCTACACAAGTTCTTGTTAGATAATTTGAAACTCAAGGTTTAGTTTTGTTCTGATTATTCTTTAGAAAAAAGCTTTGATGGGAGCTAAGAGGCAATTAACAATTTAAGCATGGATGCAAGTGTTTTTATTTTACAAGACTTGATTCAATGGACAAAGCTCAAAACTAGAATCTGTGTTTGGCTGAAATGGCAGTAAGAAATAGAGTAAGATGTAATTGGTGCACTTGAATTAACTGAAAAGACTACAAAAGACACCATGACTGTTCATCTCAAAGAGATAGCTACATCTATTGAAGCCACTCAAGGAGGTTCCTTTTTTTTTTATAAAAGAAATGAGCAGGAAATGGAATGAGCATAATAAGGCACTACAGATGATCAAAGACATTATGAGGTACATGGATAGGACTCACATTCCAAGAGCTCAGAAAATCCCTATTCATGAACTTGGCTTGAACCTATGGAGAGAAAATGTTATATATTCAAACCAGATAAAAACTTGATTGTTGAATACACTTGGAATTGGCATGCAGTGAACGTGATGGTGATGTTATTAATAGAGGACTATTTAGAAATACAACGAAAATGCTAATGGATTTAGGTCCTTCTGTTTAGAGGCAAGAATTTGAGTCTCATTCTCCTTAAGTTTCAGCTGAGTTCTACAGTGTAGAATCCCAGAAATTTATTAAGTGTTGTGAGTGTGGAAGTTATTTGAAGAAAGCTGAGAGGCATCTTAATATAGATAAAGTGAGCCATTGCTTGGACCCCGTCCCTATCATAAACTGGTTCGTCTTAGCTATTTTCTTGATGGTCATCTGCTCTATATCTAGCGTTGATGAGATATAAAATGCACATGGCATTGTTGGGTCAAGCGGTTGCCTCAACTGACGCCTATGCAAGAAGTCCCAAGTTCGATTCTTGCATGTGGCTTTTTAAATCCCCTCCATTTCATAAGCATAGGGCAGTAATGGGCCCAAGCTGGATGCCAAGCAGATTGGGCGGCTATATATTGGGTCATGTTGGGCCATGCTTTAAATGGGGATTGCTTTTTGCACCCCCAAAATTTCTTTTTACACCCCCCTTATAGGTAAAAAGACAAAAATGTCCCTGCCTATTCCTTTCTTCTTCCTCCGTCTCCTTCTATTTTCTCGTTTTTCTTCTTCTTCTTCTTATTTTTTCTTTTTCTTTCTCATTTCTTCTTCTATTTTCCATTATTATACTTTCTTCCTTGTTAATCGAATCTAGGTTAGGCTTTGATTTTGGTGGGAGAAAAACTAAGAAAATAACGTTGAAGAAGCGTCGGAGGAGCATCGGAGAAGACGAACGGACTTTATACTCCGCAAACTAATTTGCGGAAGTTTAAACACTTTTCGCAAATTAATTTACGAAATGTATCAGTGTATTCCGTAAATTAATTTGCGGAATGTAATTTTTTTGTTTTCTCAAATTAGTTTACGGAACGTAAAAATGTAACCTTCCGTAAATTAGTTTACGGAAAACAAAAAAGTACATTCCGCAAATTGATTTACGGAATACACTGATGCATTCCGTAAAATAATTTGCGGAATAGAGGAATACTTGCGGAAGAGAAAATATTTTTGCGGAAGAGATGAAGAGGTGTTAAGGGTAAAATGATAATAAAAAAATTTCAAAAAACTAAAGGGAGGTGCAAAAAGAAAAAAGGGGGGTGCGAAAAGTAAAGCCCATTTTAACTTGGCTAATCCTAACTTATTGAGTAAATTGGGCAGCTATAAAGTTGGCCATGTTGGGCCATGCCAATCCTAAATTAGTTGTTCACCATATTGTTTATAAACTATGCTAATTGGGCCACTATTATTCTAAATTGGACTTCAAGCTTGCTACTCTCGTTGGGCCACACTGCCTTCAGTTAGGCCGTGGACATTGGACCAAAATGTTGCCTTTCACAAACCAACTTTTATGAACAAATTGGCTCCCCTCTCCATACTGTTGGGCCGTACAAGTTCTAAATTAGGCAGCAGGCTGATCATGAATTGGGCCATGCTTGGGCCTTGCAGATTCTAATTAGGCTAGGCTAAGGGGCCTAAACCTATGTTAAAAAAACTGAGTTGTTAAATTATCAAACAAGTAATAACAACACTTTTTTTATTATTTGGGTCAAGCCCAATTTTTCTGTTTTCATTTTTCTTTATTTGAAATCAAATCCATTTTTTTTTTAATTTGGGTCAAGCCCAATTCCATTTTTATTTGGGTCAAGTTCAATTCTCTTTTTAATTTGAAACCAAATCTATTTTTTTTAATATGGGTCAAGTCCAATTCTTTTTCTAAAAATTTGGGTCAAGCCCAAATTCCTTTATTTAAATTGAAATCAAATCCATTTTAATTTGGGTCATGCCCATTCTTGCCTAATTTGGAAACCAAACTCAATTCTTCTTAATTTTGGGTCAAGCTCTTTTTAATTTGATTCAAATTCAATTTCTTTTTGTACTTTTGAAATCAAGTTCCTTTTTAACTTGGGTCAAACCCAATTTTCTTTTAATTTGAAATCAAGTTTTTTTTGGATCAAGCTCAATTTCCTTTTTAATTTGAAATCAAGTTTTTTTTTTATTTGGGTCAAGCCCAATTTAATTTTTAATTAGAAATCAAATCCATTCTTTTAATTTGGGTCAAGCCTAATCTTTTTTTAATTTTGGGTCAAACCCAATTTCTTTTTACATCTAATTCGGGTTAAGCCCAATTTTTCTTTACTAATTTGAGGCTAAACCCAATTCTTTTTAGATCAAACCCAATTTTTCTCTTAATTTAAAATCAAGTCTATTTTCTTTTGATTTGGGATAAAGCCCAATTCCTTTTGGATTAAACCCAACCCTATTTTTATTTTATTTTTTAATTTTTAAATTTTATTATTCAAAATCAAATTCTTTCATTTTAATTTAGGTCTAGCCCGTTACCTTCAATTTTTTATTTTTTTTATCTCTAATCTAGGTCAAGCCCATTCTTCCTTTAATTTGGGTCAAGCATCAAGCCCAACCCTTGATTCCCAATCAACTCAATCTTCTTTAAAAATATTTTTTCTGAATTCCAAAAGATATATTTTAATCCTAAGATCTCACATAATGAGCTTTGAATGCGAACTGGTAGCATACCCTACTATTCGACATTTAGAGAATCATATGAGTCTTAGTGCAACCCCCGCTCACCTGCGGCTCTATACATATGTGGATCTAGGTAAATATTTGAAAATCAAGTTTTCAAAATACATCAAACGTTTTAATAATCTTAGATCTCATGCAATGAACTCTGAATGCGAACTGGTAGCATACCCTACTATTCGACATTCAGAGAGTCATATGAGTCCTAGTGCAACCCTCGCTTACCTTCGGCTCTATGCATATGTGGGTTTGGGAGCACGTGAAAGATCAAGTTTTCAAAATACGTTAAACTTTTTAATAATCTTAGATCTCACGCAATGAACTATGAATGCAAACTGGTAGCATACACTACTGTTCGACATTCGAAGAGTCATATGAGTCTTAGTGAAACCCTCACTTGCCTTCGGCTCTTTGCATATATGGGTCTGGGAGCACGTGAAAAATCAAGTTTTCAAAATACGTCAAACGTTTTAATAATCTTAGATCTCACGCAATGAATTCTGAATGCTAACTGGTAACATACCCTACTGTTCGACATTCAGAGAGTCATATGAGTATTAATGCAACCCTCGCTTGCCTTCGACTCTGTGCATATATGAGTCTGCGAGCACGTGAAAAATCAAGTTTTCAAAATATGTTTTAAATAATTCTAAGTCTCACACGATGAGTTCTGGATACGAACTGGTAGCATATCCTACTGTTCGATATTCAGAAATCATATGGGTCTCAGTACAGCCTTTGTTTGCCTCAGATCGTGTGCATGTGTGGACTAAGGATTTTTCAAAAATATTCAAAATTCTTTTACTTGTTTTTTGACACATTATAAACCCTATTTTTTCAATCGCCTTTGAAGGTTAAGCCTTCAAACCAGAACTATGTAGCCTTGAATTTCCCATTGCAGCAAGGAATACATAGGAACAGGATCAAGTCTTGTCGGACTATTTTCCAAACCTATTTATTTATATTCTATTTAAAAGGGATCAAATAGTTTTCAAAGATATCAAAATCACACACTTAGTTTAAGGGTACCGTTCTTCGAAATGGGCGAGTAGGGTTCTTAACATCTTCCCTATTCGTAACCGACTCCTGAACCTAGATTTCTTCCTCAAAGTTAGGGTTTTTCCAAATATTTTTCCTTAAATAAAAATTTGATGGCGGTTCCACAATCAAATTAAATTCTTTTTAAAATTTTGATCGAGTTCCTCATTTCGTTGTAATTATCGTTACAATACTCTTGTCCATAAAAATAATGAAACTTACAAATCGAAGTGAATATGTCCTATTTGTGACATCCACCTAACCTCTCTCATACAATGATCTTACATATCATATACCTAATTGAATCACACATTCGCACTGCATGTGTGGTCTATATCTTTGTGATATGCCTAATAGCTCTTAAAAAACCTCAAAGTATCTCCCTTTGCACCACAAGAAAGGAGAAGAACTTACCTATTACTGGTAGATGTAATAAGAAAGACACATCATCCAATGTGATGATTATCTCTCCTATTAGCAAATGAAATGTTCAAGTGTTCCTACGTCACCTCTTAAAAAATACAAACATTAGTTTGTAGTCCACAATTGAGTGGTCCTAACAAGAGATTCCAACCAAGAATCTTGAACAATATCACAAACATATTTATGGTAAGACTTGTTCAAGTTTCATCCATACGTGTCTATCTTAAGGTGATCACAATTCTACAACAATAAATTTTAAATTATTTATTTCATAATTTTTTAAAAAACTAACACTAACATATATTACCTCTTCAATCCATAACCAGCAATATGTTCATTATGACTGAAGCACTCACAACTCCACAAAATCACCTAAAAAAGTTTGGTATTATACAATAGCATCAACATATACATGACCAACACTTGTATAACCAACCTTATCAGTATGTTGAAATACCCATGCACATTCACTCTATACAGATGTTATTGGTCAAGTCCATTCTTGAGATCCTACCTCTCTAGGACGACCCCTTTGGATAGTAAAGCTCCCTAGTTGTTGTCATATCTATAAATGCAATAATAAAACTATGTCCGTAAATTCATTGGTGAAGCATTAACTCTTATAAAAAAAAATATATATGTATTCCAAAATACATGATATCATTCTAGAACTTAAATTCCAAAATATATTTTAAAATTAAGATTCTAAAACAATTTTGTAGAATTCCAGATTTTAAATTTTAAAATTCAACAAAACTATTCCAAAAATTTTTCCAAAATATCTTTAGGAACATTTTAAAAATATAATTTCAAAATAAAATATATAATATTATGAAATTATATTTCCATAATATTCTTCAATTCATTTTGGTATTAAGATTCTAAAAAAAATGATTATTAAAATTATAATTTTTGAACATTTTACAAATAGTATATATGAACTCTACAACAACTGAACCATACAAAAATATTAGAAAAATATTAGAGATAAAAGTGTCAATTACCGAACATCAAAGATGACATGAGTGTAGTGTGTCTAAGGCAATGAAAATTAATATAGACAATATCAAAATTAGGATCAACAACTTAAAAAAATATAAATATAAATATAAATATTTTTAAAATTTAATTTTATAAAAAAAGTGTGGAAAATGAAATAAATCTCATAAAAATAAATAAATTTGATATATGAAAGTTCAAGATTGAAAATATGTAAAAAAAAAATTATGAAAGTTCCAAACTATAAAAGCAAAGCAAATTCTTGAAGGTTCAAATTCTAGAAATAAAATATCTAAATCAATATAAATAGAATAATGACGTGATAATGATACTGTGGCAAAATGTGATGTGAATGATGTGGTGCTATAACTTTAACTTGAACAAGTGAGCACATACACGGTTCGTTACGGTGAAAATTTATATCCTACCAATTCGAGACCCTCTAAAAATCGTGATGTGGTTAGTTTTTCAAGAAAATGCCTCAAGCACGACAAAAGGTGTGAGCTTCGTTTGGGTCGCCAACGGGATTTCTAGTGACAAACATTTGCATAAAATACTAAACTTTGACACCTCCAAGTCCTCTAACTTTGATAAAGATCTCAAATGTAAATAAAAAAAAAAAAGTTTGTGATCGGGGAGAACAGAAGGTCAAGAGTGGTGCGGAAACAATATCGAAATCGAGCTATTGATGAACAAAATGAAAAAATCAAAATCAGTTATAATTTTATTTCCTATTTTATATTTAATCCATTTCAGCCTTATATCAAAAGCCCCTTCCGAAACCCAATTAATTCGAATAAAATCAGATGGATATACTCAAGGGAGGTAAACTTCCATTGGCAAGATTATCAAGCTCCCTTTTTCTTTAATCAGCACATAGTGGGTTCTATTATATTACTCTCTTGTACAACTAAGGTCAAAATCTAGCAGAATTACTTCAAAATTAACTATTTCTCTCATTAAGCTCATAATTTACCGCCTGGCTACCTTATTTACGTTCACTTCTTTCCTTATAGCAGGTCACCGGTTCTCCATCCGACCGATCACAGCCAAAATACAATGCACAACTTTCGATTCTTTTTTCACTTTTACTTGAATTCAAACATGAAGTCGTATAATCCATTTTCGGTGCTCTATGCGTACCCATCTGGTTTCTTTTTAGTCAATTAGAACCTCAAATGGGATCCACAAAAACCCAACAAAAAATTATACAGCGTTGGAATGAGCAGCGGTGGCGCCAAGGAATCCAAAATGGCAATAGCCCTGGTTAACTTTTCAAAGATTATTTCTGTATAACCATCAAATACAACAAATACAAAGCAGCTACCATATTACAAGCACCTAAAATTTCACCAGGCTTTAAGAACCCGTCAAATCACCCTATCATCATATATATGAAATTAAAAAGAACTATATAATACAGGGTGCGGCAAAAAGGTATGTTTGCCGCTGAGCACACCTACTACCTCCCTAAATCCCCTTCTTTCCCTCCCCATGCCTCATCCTCTCTCGTCATAGTCGCACTGTGACCTCCATTAGAATAATGCATTTTGATGGCTGCCACAGGATCTGAGACTCCACCATGTGGAATATCCGGTCTCTCAACACCATTTATTCCCACCATTCCTCCACCCTGCTGCTGCAAACTTGAGACTGCTTCAAAACCATTTATTCTCTGCTTCATCTCCGAGAACACATCTTGGCAGTGCTTTCCATCTATCATAAATGGCTGCACTTTCATACCATCCCTATTTGTAAACATCTGAAAATCAATCACACTGTCGATGCCATTGACTTCTCTAGTTGTGAAAGCAGATGCCCCATTCAAGTGCTGTTCATTATTCTCAACCATTGCTTGCAATGACTGTTGCTCTGGTTTGGCAGACGCAGGATAATTACTAAATGCAGCAGGATATTTTGCAAGAAAGATGGCAGAATCTGACAGTGACGAGAAACCAGACTGCACTCTGTTCCCATCCTGATGACTTGTGATAGGAACATTTTCAAGGCTGCCCTGATAATCAACACAGTCAAATTTTGAAAGAGCTGATTTTTCGTCAGCTTGATGGCCACTAGATTTCAGACTAGCAGAGGTGCAGCTTAATTTTGGATGATGGGTTCCATTTTCTTCATTTCCCTGGGCAGTTAAATTCAGCTTCTGGATGGGTGAAGAATTGGTTAATATCTTCCCAAACAGTTTCACATCACCATTTCTGGATGTTCTTACAGAATCTGACAAACACTGCAACTGTGTTTTGTAATGATCACCAATATGTTCAATCTTTTGGGAAACAAGAGGCAATGCATTTGCTGAACTGCAGCTGCTCATATCCATGTTCACTTCTTTATTAACAGGCACCTGCAAAGGATAGCACTGAAGAATTCTAGTAGGCTCAACTTCGTCCAATAAATTCCCAGAATTATGATTGTGACCATTGCTAAGGGAATGTACACTCATATCTCTACTTCCCTGAAAATCACAAGAAGACACACAAGTTCGGTTAGCTGTTTTCTCTTGTTCAGCAGCTGCACCAGCAGTATTTTGCAACCTTGTATTTGCAGTTACAAAAGGATCCACCACCGACAATCCAGAAAAATGAGGTTTATCAAGGGACAGTTGGGACCGACTTTCAGCACCAAAAGTCAATCTTGAACGAGAATTTCCCACAGATGGTAGTGAAGAATCTGCTGTATTGCTTGAATCATGGTTTCTGCTTTTCAATTCAACTACAAAATCAGTGTTAGCTTCATGTTTGCCATCTCTATCATTGTGACATGTAGGTGGTCCCTCCAATTCTTTAGAAACCATTTGATCCTCAGCAACAGAATCAGAGTGACATGGTTTGTTTACCTCTGAAGTGGACACCAATTCTGTAACTGCATCTCTCACTTCATCTTTTCTGACTTCAATGCTATCTGACATAATTTTACCTCTCAGGTCCCTGACTGAATCAGACTTATCAGAACTGTACAAGACAACCCTACTACCATCATCACCAAGTAGAGACGCACCCTTAATTACACATGCATTAGAAACCATATTTACATCTACATGATCTACTTCCCCATCCTTTGATTCATTTAAGTCAGCTGACAGGTCCCTGGCTTCCACAGGATTGGATTCATCATGGTATGTGTTCATGACAGATGAAGGCAGGTCCTCGTCTGTTTTAGTGCCTGACTTATCAGTGCCAATGACTGAATCTGTCTCTACAATGCATGCATCATCTGTGTCACTCCTGCCACCATTTACATCATCATTCACTATTGATCCAATATATTCAGGTCTGGAGTGCACAAGATCCAATCCAAGGCATTTCCGAGCCTTGCTAAAAAAGATTTTGCATTGATCTTGGGACCTTGTTCCTACACATTGTGCAATCATTGCAAAATCCTTTCCAAAAGATGATACAGCCTGAAGAAAAGCTGCCTTCTCCTCATCTGTCCAATCAGAAGGATCCATTTCATCACTGCTCTCATCAGAACAAGTTTCATGATCAATATTCTGAATGTCATCAGGCATCACAGGTTGTTTGCATGGTGGCCTCACTCTCATGCACTTCCCATCCCTGTTAGCTTCCACAGGACCAACTGAACTTGTTATGCAGGAACTCATAGCCTCAGAAGAAAGAGAACCACATATGCCAGCCAATACATCAGCTGCAACAGTCTCTCTTTCATCTCGAAGAATGTCATGACTGCTTGATCTCTCTGTGATGCTATCATCACCAGTTGATGATTTCATATTACCATATCCCCTCAAAAGGAAATTTCTAGAACGCATCCTTCGATTACCTGCAATGCCATGTGCCATCACTGAAGCTGCATTCAAAATCTCAAATGAAGCAACATTCGCTTCACAGTTCCATTTCTTACCTGAAGCCATCAAGTCAGTTTTGGCTGTAAACAACTTCCCTAGCTTACCACCATTCTTTTTCTTAATTTTCTCAAAGCAATCAGACTTGTGATTTTTGTAGTAGAATTCAATACAATCAGCAGTTGTCTTGTGGTCAAAGAATGAAGCAATTTTTCGAAAATTTTTCCCAAAGGCTGCAAATTTCTCCAAGAAAACCTCTCTCTCCTCTGATGTCCAAGGGTTGATCATAGCCCTTTCCTTCTCAATAGCAAATGGGTCTTCAACCAGCCCATTACTAGATTTAAACTTTGAAATCACTTTCTCCTTTTGATCCAAAATTAATGCTGGCATCTTCAAGGTGCTTCGGTGAACTTTATTTCGGAAATCAGAAAGCAGTTGACTTGTATAATTAATCATTTCAGAAGTTGGAACCAAGCTTAGTTCATTTCCTGCTGCAAAAATATTAAAAAATATGGACAAAAGGGAAGTATAGTTATTATCAAAACAAAGGCTAAACTAGAATAGTACAATTAAATGTAAGGCTTAATTATTCTCAGTCTGTCTCCTATGGCAAATGTGCGATTTTGGTTCCTCAATAATTTTTTGAACAGATTTAATCCCTCAATTTTTATTGTTACAATTAGGCCCCTCCATCACTTTCCTTATACTTAATTCTCAAATTCGCATCCACTACTTGAAGTCTTCACATATTAAATTAGTTATATTGTTTTAAACCTTCAGAATAAAACTAACCAATCAACACATCAAACTTCACCCCAAAAATAATCCCAAACTTTTCGTATCTCAAAACCCTAATCTTACATCCTACTGTGAACTAATTGTTTTAAACAGTAGAATTAATTTAGATAGAATTAATTGTGAACCATTGAACTTAACTAAGATAAGCATCAAAACTAATCTTAGCCCTACCTTTTATTGCAATGCATATTTTTCATAGGTAAGTATGAAAATTGATTTTCCAACTGTAACCCAAATAGACACTAAATCCTTCAAATTTTATCAAAATTTCACTAAATCCTTTACTTTTAGACAAGTTAAGATTGACAAGAGGGACTGATTTGCTCAAAAAAACTTGAGGAACCAAAATCACAATCTCTACACTAGAAAGATCAAAAGTGCAATTAAGCCTAAACGTAATATTATGAGTGAACATAAGAACTAGTCCAAAACAAAATGCAGCACAAAGCAGCCATCTCTAGAAACACTACAATTGCATGACAAGTGACAAGAGAGGCCAAAGCAATGATAATATCAGCTACAATAAACTACCCAAGAAATTAATAAAACACATGATTGATAATCCTAATACTTTTGAAACTGTTGCAACATAAGTCTTATCCCACAAGGGGAGATCAGAGTTTGAAACTATAATGAGCCACAAAAGTTTCAAGACTCATTCAAGGTTTATGCAATAAGTTTGTTGGTCAAAGAAATAAGGCATGTTGCCTATAAAAAAAAGGGGAGGTGGGAGAGATATTTTTAAATTGGATCCTATGAAGTTTATTTTTTAAATTCTTGTCATTTCTTGGGGGTTTTTCGCATGGGAAATATTAATGGTTGAAAACCCTTCTTCCTCAATTATTCAAGAAAAAATCCTGACCACTACTTCAAACTTCAACATCTAACCCTCTAACCCAGCATTTTGTGGCACACTTGTTTGCTGGCATCTTCTGCTAACCCTGTCCACCCACACGTTCTTCATACTCTTCATGCATGTCTCTGTTGATGCCATAGTTATCAGTCCCAGATTGCATCATGAAGTAGCACACTCAAAAATGCTATTGGATATCAAGATGGCCATTGTACCGAAGATTAGGAACACGATAATTTATACTATGTACATATAAATGCCCAAAATAACAATGTAAATAATAACAAAAGTCAAAAAGAGGATAAGAATTAAAAAATCTACAGTTCCAAACTTAAGCAAGCTGACAGAATTAACAGAAAAAAAAATACAAAGGCTATTAACTGGGAAAAACAAAGGAGCAGAGGCATGTGAATTGCATAAAACTGCAAAGGTCTGTGTACACACTGCAGAACAAAAATGAAAAAATGAACAGACCTACAGCACAGACAGAAGGAATGAACTGAGAATGGGGTGAACAAAGACCAGTCTGGGGAGCAGTGGGTGCATGAGAAAAGACCAAGCATAGCCAGAAACAACAGCTAACAGTTGGTCAGGGGTCAGAGTTCAAAACAGAGGTCAGGTTTAAGTTTTTTCTACTGAATCATTGATGAAGAAAGGGTTCAAAGTCACTAATATTTCTGATGCCAAAAATGCAGTATAATTATAAGAATGTCAAAAAATATGGGTTGGAAAACACAGGAAACAGGAGCAGAGAGGGGTTTACAGCCCTGTTTGCAATAAGAGACACAAAACAACCACATTTTGCTGCAACAGAAGCCATGCCTCCAAAATGCAATGGTTACAAATGGTGCTATAGCACTAATTCCACAATCATCATTTTTTATTGTCCCAAGTCTTCACATCACTCCATCATCTGTATTTATTTCACACCATTCCTTTCTCCTCATTGCTCACATTGTTAATTATGCCATATATTATTATTACATATAAATGTCTTTATTAAGGGTAACTTTTTTAAAGCATTATATGTGTACAGTTTCGGGGTTGGCTGCTCCTAACATTATATGGGATCAATAATTACAATTTAATAAGAGGATAAATTTTATTAACGGTAAGAAATTGAAAAATTAATGAGCAATAAATCCTCCACAAACCGCCAAAAACCACAAAAGATCAAACATGAGATCCCCCAAACCGTCAGGCTTATCTACCAAATAAACTACTAGAAAGAATCCATGTACTCAATAAAACAGAATTTTAAAAACCTTTTTGTCGTATAGCACCTAGAAGAGTTGTTTTATTCTCCAAGATTCTAAAATCGAAACTGAAATATTTCAAAAGGATTTCAGAACTTCCTGTTCTCCAGTTTCAGAAACGCATGGTGTTGAACTTATGAATGGGCCGTCTTGCATGTGTTGAAATATGGGAGTGAGCAAGTGGATCTGCAGGGTGGTTTTCAAGATAAATGACCTATAGGTCTAAAACACCCTTGGCAGTTAGGAAACTTAGGATTAATGGCCTCAAGGCTTATATCCATAATCCGAAGACCTCATTCTCCAACACTTCATCCCATGTCCAACTGGCCTGGTCTAGTGCAATTGCAACTTGCCTTTACTTTTACACTGGGCTTGCACTTCAAGTTAGAGCCTAAGAGGCCATAAGTGTCCCTTCATTTATCATCTAAGCTTGAGTTCCCCTGTCTGAGTTTTAGGGACCATAGGTCTACAACAGGCACTCTTTGAGCATGCCAAGCAATTCATTCTCTATCATACAGGCCTTGAATCATCATCAATGAGCTGCAAGGCTAAATGGGTTACCTACCATGTTGAAATTACAAACAAGCACTATTCCAATAATTGAGATGTGGGAGACAAGCTAGCAGATTTATAGCTTAGCATTGAGCTTGAGAGTGGTCCATTCAGCCAAAATGCCTTGGTAATTTGGAATTACTGCCTCAAACTTTATATCCACTTTAAATCTTTCTTCACCAGCCGATGTGGGACTTCAATCTCCAATACATTTTACAATAGTAAACTTCTATACCTACACTAACAACTATTGAGCCATTATTTCATTTATTCTTGTTCATATATAAACCCTAAACCCTAAATCACAAGAACCACTAAGTGTAAACCATGACACAGTAGTGCAAAGGTCAAGCATTCAATTTGCATAATAATTTATGAGCATGTCAATTATAGTTATCAAAGTATCAATGGAGGCAAATAGCATGGCAGAGCTGCTGGCCACAATAGGAAACTCATAGCGTAGCATTTTTGAATTACATGAATAGGGGTAGTAATGGCAGGTGAATAGGGACAAAATTATGAAGGATTGCACCTCTATTCCATGTTTACACCTCAGCCCTTCCATTTTCCAACAAAATCCTTGCACGCATACTTTGACAAAGTTCAACCCATTTTTGCCCAATCACTCACCCCTTTTCCAGCCAAGCCCATTCATTTTCTGGCCAGGCTCACACTCCTTTGTAACTTCCAATTCACGAGTTCACTACATTCTTTTGCACAAAAACTTTCTACTTTTGCACAAAATTATGAAGGATTGCACCTCTATTCCATGTTCACACCTCAGCCCTTCCATTTTCCAACAAAATCCTGGCACACATACTTTGACAAAGTTCAACCCATTTTTGCCCAACCACTCACCCTTTTCCCAGCCAAGCCCATCAATTTTCTGGCCCACCTCACACTCCTTTGTAACTTCCTATTGATGAGTTCACCGCATTCTTTTGCACAAAAACTTTCTACTTGTCATTCTATCTTTTCCTTTTTTGTATGTTGTGTTGTCTTTTACACCAACTATCCTCTAGTCCTTTTATTTCTTTTGGTGTCTAGTTTTTTGTAGTCAGACTATCTTCTAATCTAATAGCATGCACAGGCAACTTTAAGTTTTTTCACTGTTATCTTTTTATTTTTCAATCCACAACACTTGGACAAGTTGCTATATAGAGCATGTTTGTATAAGTGTTGTAACCTCCATTGCACGCATCCCAACTCCCAAGGCTGGTTTAACGGCAATCATTTTTTCTTGTGGGCAAACGGAGTTTGGGGCAGTTTAAATCCCAAATCAAACAAAGCTATAGCTTTCCTTGATTCCTTTTTCAGGAATTCACTTCATTGTCTCTTTACACCTCCAACTTAAGTTCTGTGGTCTAACAGAGCCCTTCTTAACTGCCTCAACTTAACTACAACATGTACAAGACACCTTGTTTTCTTCCGTGTTAGGTGGTGTGTTCTTCACACTTCAAACTTCCTCACATTCCATTAAATTCCATCATCTTCCAATCATTTGTAACCTCATTTCTAGGTCCTCATTGTTAATGGAAAGGTGTTATACTGACTTTTTTATTATTAATTACGAATATTTGAATACATCTTTAATTTTAAATATTCTTTTATTTTTAAGCATTTGGGTAAAGTATAAATTATAAATTATTTACCTCATATTTATAATCTTCGCATAGCAGCCATATTGTTGTCCGCTATCCCGCTAGAGCAGTTTGGTGTTGTTGCTTGCCATTATCCATGGTGTTAATAACTCAACCACACCAGACAAAATTTAATAGCTTTAAAATTTGGGTTTGGACCTAACTCAAGCCCAAAGTTAGCTCAAGAGTTAAAGATTGCTCCACCCTTTATAAGCTTTACTTTGATCATATATGTAGTTGACATGGGATCTCAACACATCCCTTCAGGTCTAGGATTGGACATCTAGAGATTACAGAAGGTTGGATTAGTTTTTTTAAAAATTGCAATGGGAAAGCTGCAGGCCGGGTAGACTCCATTGGCCAAAAGCTACAGAGTCAAGTACACAGCACTAGGAAATCCACGGGTCAGGTAGATAGTACTAGAAAATCCTTTGGCAAGGTTTTTTTTTTGGACAGTTGAGGGTAGCCCGATATCGGATTTATGATATGTTTTAATACCATCTTAAATTTGGACTTGGGTCTAACTCAACCTAAAGGTTACTTTAGCCATATCTATGGTCGGAGTGGGATCTCAACAGTGATATTCCAATGAAATCCACTTGATTGTTACTAACAAGTCCAAATTTAGTGTTAGCTCACTAGGAGATAAGTGCACTACGTAAGCAGAATGCACCAACACACACAAAGAATATGAAAATAAAGTATCAAATTATCATCACCAACAAACAACCCTTATCTCACTAGGCATGGTTAGTTAAATTTGTCAAATTGATTGAGCGCAATTAAAAAACCAAATTAAATTTTCAAAAATTTAAAATTCTATGTTATTGCCAAATTTGACCAATAAAAAATTAATCAAATCTTTAGTTTCCTCTCTTTCTATGAGCATAGCATCTATGGTCATATGAAATCACGATAGGTGAACTAATTATGTACAGAAATCAGCAGCCAAGAGCTTCTCCCACGAAATGGGGGGCTACACACATTAAACCACAACATTGTGCTCTATCCATTACACTAACTTACATGAAGAAACAAACAGCAAAATCAATGCCATATTTTTAGCAAAAAAACTGATAGAATGAATCATATCCATACCGGGGAAAGGAAAACGAGATCGAATAGAGGATCGGTTCTTCTGATGACCACAACCAATAGTTCGGAGGCCCAATTCAAATCTCTTATGAGATTTTGGGCGGCATTTCCTAGTAGATAGTAAGCGCATGTCTTCTTTCCACAGGTGATGCAAGGCTTTAAATTTAATTGTTAAAATGTTCTCCTTAAATCTTGCAAACCGTTTTTTCTCTGCAAACTTTTCCATAATAAATGCACCATTAAGAGAGTGTGAGCTACTGCTAACTCCAATATTACTGATCTCAACAGACTCTTCCGGCAATAACTTAGCAAATACTTCATAAGTTCTTTTTGCAGATTCTTTATTGGACGAAATAATTGTATTATATAAAGCATCATCAGCACTAGAATAAAAGCTGGTGCCAGAGTTAGCATCCATGCCATCTTTATTCTCCATAGCTGAATTACCATCACCACAAGCAGATACACTAGCAACTTTCCTATAAGTACAGGGAACTAAGAACTTTGTGTCTGTGGACTGAATTCCTTCCAAGTCTTCAGAGCAAGTACCATATTTCCTTGCATCACATGAAGAAACAGCATTAATCAAGGGCTGGGGCTCTACAAATTTAGACGTTGCTGTTCCAGGACTATCAATATCATCTTCCTTGCCATTATCAAGCACATCACGCAAGTTAGTAGAAAGAGGCATCTTCTCCACATTGTCGTCATCAGAAGAAATTTGCAATAGCTCTGGACGAGTAACCTTGTCTGAGCCTCCAACATCTTCAGAAGATTTTGCATTGTAACATAGCAGCAGGGAGCCAGCTGCTGCAGAACATGGAAATCTATCCCTAGATTCGGGATTTAGTGACTTCAATTCATTTTCAAGTAAATCAATTTCAGTTTCAGTCACCTCCAATACCTTTGAAATGCCAGCTTTCCATATCAGCAACTTATTCATTGCAGTGGATCTTAGTAGACTGGAGTCCACTGAGCTTGGATCATCAGACTGTAGCAACTCAACAAGTGAAGAACCCAAGCTAGTCAATGAGTCAATATCCACTTTCTCTAAATCAAAAGAAAACCTCTTTGGAGACCCAGGTCCAGGTGAACCACTCAAATTACTAGCATCATTGTCTACATTTGCTGCTTTTACAAACAATTTATCATCCACACCTGTTACAAGGAGAAACTTAAGTTTTGGCAAACAAGCAATAGACAAGGACAAAAATGTTTATATAAGATACATTCAGACATCTGAATAAATTACACTCACCAGATATCATAGTACGATTCTTTATAATATATGTGATCTAAGATAAACACCCTTATGAATCAGACGCAACTACACTATCAGTAGTAATAAACACTTCCCTAGGTTAAGTTTCCTTTTTGTAGAAAAAATTTCCATTGGAAGGTTAAAAAGGATTATAAGCAGTAGCAGAGAACCTAACAACATACCTGGTGAGGAACTGCAGGCAACAGAAGATGGACTTGCAGGAGATGCACAATCCGAAAATCCTGTAACTTTTGGGCTTTTATCTACTAAGCTGGGGCTGAGCATATTACTAGGTTCCATATTAGTAGGAGACAAGAGATGGCCATCTTTGTTTGCCCTAACATCAGGCCCCTCAACTTTCTTTTTCTCAAATTTTGCAAGTCCCTCCCCCCAATTTAGTCTGGGCTTCTTCCTCGAATTTGTTTCTTCAGATGGAGCCGAAGATGTCGCATATGCCGCAGCTTCCCTGGAATTTGACTCAATAATGGTTGCATTTTTGTGTTGTAACTCAGCCTTCCTTTCGCAGGAATCTGCCCCTCTTATGCTCCTTGAGCTACTTGAGTGGCTAAAGCCTGAGCCTCGTGCAGACAAGCTTCCAGAGCGGGTCCATTTAAGTGGCTTCCAATCAATTGAACCCAGAGAACTTTCCCTGTCATATCTCTGACTTGTACCAAACCCATTGGCACCACCCATCTTATTATGCTGGTCTTTCAAGTGATGCTGCTCCCAAGTGTTTACAAAGTCAGACCGTGGATGAGAGGAATATGTAATCATATCATCAACAGACCTCAGATCATTATTCACATCCAGTTGCCTCCTTGGCAAATTAAGAGAGCCATTAGAAGTCTCCCACGGATGCCCCCTCCAATCTCTCTGGCTAAAGGATCCTCTATTTTCCCTGTTGCTCCTGCCATACTTTCCATCCCCACGTGAAACTGCTGGCCGACAGTTATCTTCCTCCAGTATCTTGTCACTGGACCGAGAAGGAGCATATCCATGAGCAGATTCTTCTGGAAACAGGTGCCAACCACCCTGCTTACCATGACCTTCAGAAAATATTCAAACCAAAAAGGGGAAATAAAAAAAAAGAAAAAAAAATCAACACAAGCAATATATATATATAGATATATATTCTCATACCCAGTAAATGGGGTAATATGCATATAAGAAAATTCACCTGCTTAGTGCACGTTTAATTCAACTTGTTTGGAAAGGAATACTCCCTTATTTTTTCCAACTTCAGATAACTTTTGAAAAATAAGCACTTATTTCTTCGTAATTCCAAATGTACAGCTAACATAACATTGAAATAAAAATAAGCATTTTTTGAAAAGTAAGCACTTATTTCTTCATAAGTCCAAACATACAGTTAAAATAACAAATAAAAATAACTATAATTTAATATTTTCATAATGAAATCCACCTTTAATCCATAAATAAAATCGGATAATAGAAACGGCAAAAGTATTAACAACCAAATCACAAACCATTCAAAACTCTGATTTCTTCCAAAATTTAAAAGACATAAAACCCCAACGGAAGCTTCATCGGTCATAATGCATCAAGAAGTAACCTTAAACCACAAAGACCAAACTATCAAAAAATTCACCTGCTGTTCGCCGAAATTCGGCGGATCCCCACCGACTGAACTCGCGAGAACCGTAATGAGAAGAGGAATCTCTCCATCTTGCGGGAGATTCGAACCTGTCGTGCTTCCTCTCCTTGAAGAAGTCCTTTCGATCCCACGGTATCGGCTCCGACGGCATGAAAAATGAACACTAATAGCATCGGGCGCACACGGAAAACCCGTGTTCACCACCACTACCAAAACCAAAATTCAAAACAACACTAAATTTCCGCAAAGCCAGTGACAAATCTAGGGCTTCCGAAATACACAATCAGCTCCAACGACACCGATTTCGATGCGAATTGAAACCTAGGGCTTTTCGAAACAACAAAAACCTTGAAAGTAAATGAAAACCTTTGGATTTTGCAGAAGGGAGAGAGGATTGCTTCTCTGGCGGCAATACAGATCGAAGAAACTGGCGCTTTACAGTGCCGAAGCCGTGAATTTTTTATTTAAGATCCGAAGCCCGATAGTGTTGAAAGCTTTTTCTGTCTGGAGTAAAGGCTATGGCTGCCTTCTTTGGCCTTCTCGCTCTGTATATTTTCTCGGACTTTCTGTGCGTTTCTCGGAAAAATCAGGGTGTCGCCGAGATAGCTAGAAAGTGAGGAACGTGAGACGATAAGGGACAAAGAGAACCTAGAGAGAAGGAGAGAGAAAGAGCGAGAGCGCGGATCTCAATGATGCTTATAAGCTCTTTTCCAAGCTCATTTGGAATCCGATAAAAAAAATTAAAAAAAAAAACTTTTTATCTTTCTCTCTTTCTAATTTGGTTGATAAAGGAGTACGGAATATGAAAACAAAATTCGTGTAACATCGTAAATTTTTGTTTGATTTTGTGAGTTAAAAATTATAAATTATAAATTATAAATTAAAAGTTTAAATATTTTAAAATTTTAAAAATTCTAATAAGAAATTACAATTCGTTATTAAAATTTTTAAGCAAATTAAGATTTTTTTATAATTATAAAAATGTTTCAAAATTTTTAAAAAAATTAAGATGTTATACGAAAATGTTTTTCACATCTTTAAAGAAATAGAATTTTTTACAATTATAAAGCAATCTCTGGATAAAAGTTTAGAAAGTTTAAAAATTTAGAATCTTTCAATTATTATAATATATTATTAGGATAATTAATAAAATTAATTGAAGATAAAAAATAAAAATTTTATGATAAAAATATTGAGGTCTCAGAAAAAATCTAAATTTTTATGTAAATATCAAATTATTAATAAAATCAAGTGAGTAATCTAGAAATATACTAATCAAATAATATAAGTTTTAAGATGAAAAGTATAGAGAATTTTTAAAATACTTTTAAAAAATATCAAAATGCTCCTAATAGCTCAAATAAGATAAAATATACTAATCTTTAGATATATTTTTCTAGGTGATTTAATAAATGAAAAGACTTGTCATAAATGAAGTCATGAGTTATTTTATCATAAATGCATAAAAGACAAAAATATTAAAATTATGAGAGTGAAAAATTAATTATGGTTAAGTTATTTTAATTATGGTTAGTTTATATTAACCATGATTAAATGAGTGATGATGATGCATAAAATTAGTGGATAAAAGACAAAGGTTATAAATGTAAGAAAGATCGTGTAACTATGGTTAATTCACATGAACCATGTTTAAGTTACATAAACCATGTTTAATATAATACCCTAAAAATGTAATCGCTTTTATATTTAAGTTGTACTCTAGATTTCATTTTCAAGCTATTATCACATAATGTGAAATCTTTAAAAAATAATTATTAGTGAAAATATCGTAAATATTTTTAAAAAAAACATTTTGATATAAAATGCAAGTTTCATCATAAGAGAAAATGAATACCCAAACGACTTTACCCACGTTCAATTAAAATTGCACTCAAATTGCTTTTATAGGTTTATTTATTCGTCTTTATTACATATATTCCATTTGCAACACATTTATACTTAATAAGAAAACTTCATACATTTTCTAATTATACACATGTTGTTTACGTGTACATAGTAAAGTTAAGACATTAAATCCTTCATAAACTTAATTACATACATAATTATATCTATTATATTTACATAATTTATTCTACAACTACCTACTAATAAGAAGGATGCATGCATTAATCCATCTATTTACAATATTTATACTATGAGTATGATGTCAATCATCTTCTTCTTCAAGAAGGTCTCGCACTCACTTCAAGTATGTGAATCTCTATCATCACGAACAGCATTCAGGGCATCTAGGAAGGAAATGGGAGGTAGGGGTGAGAAACTAAGTTTCTCAGTAGGATTCTACCCTACACATAACGTCATCATTTTCATCTTAATCACTTCAGTTCATTAAAAATCATGTCATAAGTACATGTTCAATTTTAACTTTCCAAAACATCTAACTCAAATAGGTTTCTTTTACATAAGAATCTTTTAAACATATAATGTACTTGAACAATCATGAATCTTTGAAATCATGTCATATACATAATTTGACTATCATTTCCTCTTCGTCTTATATAACTTCTTATTTAATCTTTATCACATTTTTAGCGATATTTAAGAGATGAGCATACATTCAAATTAGTCAAATAACTTCATCTTAATTAAGCACATAATTCACCTAAACATAATAAATCTTTGGAAGCACATCAAAAGCATGATTTTACTATTATCCCCTCTATGTTTCAACATAACTCTCTCTCTCTCTCTCTCTCTCTCTCTCTTCTCTATTTCACTCTCGTGGTAAAATTTTAAGTCAGACACACAAGTATAATTAGTCAAATAATATTATCTCAAGTAAACACATAAATTCCTTGAACATTATATTTGTAGGAATCATAGTATAGATATTATTTGACTATTGTTTCTTCTATTATGTCTCAACATAACTCTTCTCTTTTCTTCTCTACTCTATTTCACTTTAGTAGTGAAATTTTAAGATATAGGCATACAAGTATTAGTTAGTCAAACAATATTCTTTCTCTAACTCTACTACCCTACCTTCTATTCTTAAGAATATGAGTTCATTCTTAGATGGTCGTCACCATAAAAATGAAGACATAAGTCTCCATAATAGAAGGAGCTTTTAGAGAACCTATTGGGCTTCTCTCTCTCTCTAGAAGGTCCTTTTTACCTTCTCTTTAGAAGAACTAAATTATCCTCTAGAAGAGTAGTTTTTAACTTTTTACATAAGTTCTTTCTTTAATGATCTCTTAATCAATTAGGTTCATTTTTAAAAGCTTCCAAATAATCATGCATGCTCAATCAATATTCAACCAATATGCCATGCACTTATTCACAAAATCAATCACACATGATTGTCATACATAACTTCATTCTTTAAACATTCATGAGTAATCATCATTCCTCTCACATTAGACTTTATGCAATTATAAAGCAACACACAAGTTGGCTTAACATTCTCAAACATATAATTTTCTTCTAAATTAAGACTTACTTATGTTTATCATTTGTTCTTGGGCAACATAAACACATATACACATACATGTCCAACTTATTTAATTCATAACATTTTATGATGAATCACTCAGGAGAGCTTATTTCACTCATCCTTCTAAGTTATCTCTTAATCTTTCCTTTTCTCAAAGGTTAAGTAGTTTCACATATTTTCAAGAAAATCATGATACTTATAAGTTTCTTCTTAGGTGGCCAAATGACACCTCTTGATTCATTCACTCTTAGTGTGCTTCAATTTCTATGTCTTATGCATAACCTACTTAAATTAGATTTAAGGATTATGTGTAAGCAATATTGTAACCTACTTGCATACATTTAGTCATACATGGTTGAATGGTACCCATACCATTGTCAAGCTTCTCTTAAAAAATTAATCCTTTTCTTTTAAATGACAAAGATCCTTAATATACCTTAATCAAGATTCCAAAGTCATTCTTTCTTAATTTAGCATAAGGTGGATGAATTTTACACCTAACTTCTAAGGCATCATAGTTCACGTTCTCTTAACTTAAATTGATGAATCATTCTAATTAAGGTTTAGGCATTAAACATTATCAAACTTAAAAATTTCTAAAACTTCTTTATTTTTAAGAGGTATGGTCAAATGTTCATGTACCCCTTCACTACACCACAATTTATTTTTAATCATCCACTTAGACACTTTTGAGTCATGTTTAAGTTCTAATCATGATTTTAACTTAATTTCATCTATTTATAGCTATCATGGATGAATGACCATCAATACCATTCCTAAACCTTTCTTACATTTTTAATTCTTCTTATTTACATACTAAAGGTTTTTAATTAATCCTAATCAAGATTTTAAACCCGTTTTTCCTTAATTAACCAAAGGGTGGCCGAATGGACTCCTTTTAGTTCTTGGGCATTTTGGTTCAATTCTTCTTTTCTTAAGAGTTGATTTACACTAGTTAGGACTTAATATATTAGTTCATACCATCTTAAAAAAAATTTAGAGCTTTTATTCCATTTTTGGTGAAAGTGGTTGAATGCTCACTCTAAGCACCGAAGGTCATATTTTCAAAATTTCTTCTCACATGACCTTTGTTTCATGATTTTGTGCACTTATAGCACCATTAACACTTAAATCCATCAAGGTTTGCCCTTACTCCTTAACTTGGGTCATGGTTAAGGAAAGACATAAGTGTCTTATGAAATTTGTTTCATTTTTGGTCCCACAATTCCAACTCGCTCTTAGTAGATTTTAGATTTAGGTCCAAATCAAGCTTATGGAACTTATGGTTTAATTTTTCATAGACTTCTAAGTCTTATAATTCATAGGTTGAAATCTGGACATCTTAGCACATAACTTCATAATATTAAGAAAAATTATCAAGTTTCAAGCTTTAAGCATAAAAACCTTCAAGATAATATTTTTCAAGGAAAATAAGTGTAGATCCACTAGATCTACTCCAAGATCCATCCAGTCCTAACACTTCAAAAATTTTCCTCATACCTCTCAAATTTTCTCAAAGCATCAAAGTTGATTTTTAAAAAATTTTAATCAATTAAATTACTTCTAAGGTGGCTAGAAGAACTTAAATTCATCAAAACTTCACTTTAACTCTCAAAAATACTAAAAACATATTATGCTCATATTTAACCATTCAAAGATAATTTTGAGCTCTCATGAGTTCGAAAAAAATGAGACCTATGGGTCTTGAAGAAAGGATTCACAAAAAGAAGAAAGCAAACCAAAAAAATCAAGATTTAAAGCTTAAAAAACATAAGTAGTAAAATTCTACTTGATGGAGACTTGATAACGAGTTTTTATGGGGATTTGATGGCTGATCTTGGTCCTCCCTTAGTGGTCCATGTCGCAACTGTAATTCCGACGAGACGACGAACTCGCTAAAATTTTAAAATAATTATTTTATTGATGATGTTGAGTCGCCACCAAATTTTTTTATTTAAGGGAAAATATTTGGAAAAACCCTAACATAAGGATAAGATTCTAAGTTCGGGAGTCGGTTACGAGTGGGGAAGGTGTTAGGCACCCCACTCGCCTGTTCCGAAGAACAGTACCCTTAAACTGAGTGTGTGATTATTTGAAAATAGTTTGATCCCTTAATTAATGTGAAATAAATAACTTGATGGAGGTTAGCCTAACAGGACTTGATCCTGCTCCTACGTATTCCCTGATGCAATGAGAAATTCAAGGCTTACGTAGTTCTAGTTTGATTTGAAGGCTTGACCTTCGAGGGTGCTTGAATTTAAAGGTGAACAGGTTCTTTTTTAAAATATTTTAAGGGTGATTCCTAATCCACATATGCACAAGGCCCAAGACAACTACGGCTGCACTTGGACCCGTACGAATCTCTAAACAGCAAACAGCAGAAAAAGCTACCAGTTCATACTTAGAGCTCGTCGCGTGAGATTAAGGAACACAAAATAAGATTTGTATTTGTAAAAAGAGGGAGGAGGGCAATCTCAATCCACATATGCACAGGGCCCAAGACAAATACGGCTGCACTTGGACCCATATGATTCTCTAAACAGTGAACAGTAGAAAAAGCTACCAGTTCGTGCTTAGAGTTCGTCGTGTGAGATTAAGGAATGAAAAATAAGATTTTTATTTGTTTGAAAAAGAGAAGGGCAATCCCAATCCACATATGCACAGGGCCCAAGACAACTACAGCGGCACTTGGACCCATACGAATATCTAAACAGCGAACAGTAGAAAAAGCTACCAGTTCGTGCTTAGAGCTCGTCGTGTGAGATTAAGGAATGCAAAATAAGATTTTTATTTGTTTGAAAAAGAGAAGGGAAATCCCAATCCACATATGCACAGGGCCCAAGACAACTACGGCTGCACTTGGACCCATACGAATCTCTAAACAGCGAACAGTAGAAAAAGCTACCAGTTCGTGCTTAGAGCTCATCGTGTGAGATTAAGGAATGCAAAATAAGATTTTTATTTGTTTGAAAAAGAGAAGGGCAATCCCAATCCACATATGCACAGGGCCCAAGACAACTACGGCTGCACTTGGACCCATACGAATCTCTAAACAACGAAGAGCAGAAAAAGCTACCAGTTCCTGCTTAGAGCTCGTCGCATGAGATTAAGGAATTGCGAAAATGAGTTTTTGTTTGTTCAAACAGATTTTTGCTAGGCGACGAAAGGAATTAAGTTTGATTGCGACCATTGGAAGTGCGAGGGCTCAACCGTAATTATTGAAGGCACAGGGCTTAAGTGCAATTTTGGGAAGTTTAGGGGCCTAATTGTAAATTTAGGAAGTTGAGGGGCTTAATTGTAATTTTGGAAAGTTTAGGGGCCAAGTTGTAATTTCAGAAGGTTTGGGGGCCAAATTGTAATTTTGTGGGAGTATAGGGGCCTAACAGTAATTCTGGGGGATTGAGGGGGCTTAATTGAAACATGCGGGCCCAATCTCAGTCCGGTTCATGATTAGTATGGTTCCCCCACCTGAGGAGCAGTTGGGCTCAATTCAGAATCCGTATAGTAGCTCAATTTGGGGAGCAATTAGCCCAATAGTGTTCAGCCTGAATTGAGTGGGGTACAATTGAAAATCCGCACATGGCTTAATTTTAGAAAGTCGACAAATCGGTGTGACCTTGGGAGGGCATTTAATTTGTGGCATGGCACGACATGGTCCTTACATGGGCTGGCTGATTTGCAGCCAGGAGTTAGAGAAACCCATTATGTCCCAGCATTTAGGCCCAATTGCCATGGCCTAATGCGATTCGATAATCTTGGAGCATGGCCCAATGGAGTATGCACGTTCCCCTAACAGATTTGGCACTGGAGGGTGGTCATTTGAATTCACTAATCATGAAATATGAGGTTTAAAACAAAAGAATTGCACATGCGAGGATCAAACTCAAGTCTTGAAAAGGGGTGGACGGTGAGTCAACCACAAGGCTGGAAGCCCAGTTTAGCTTTAACATTCGTGGATTTAATTTAAGACTAGAAAGGCGGCATTGACGGGGACTGAACTATGTCGTATAAATCCACCTGCATGTTTTTATAAAATGGCCAATAAACCCCCACCTAAAGCCTTCGTTCCTGGGATCACTTCCATAATGAAAAGGGAGATCACACCATGCACTTTTATGTGGGCTCTGATACGAGTTTGATCTAGGCTTTCTATGTCGCATCCCTTACTTGATATGGACAACAACATATATCCTTCCCCAAGACCCGTTTACTCGTTGCTTTGCACCACCTCCCTCGACTTTTAATCCCGATTCATGTGAGTCTAAGGACAAACGCTGGTAGAGTATCTTCTAGATTTGATGTTCTCAATATTCACTCGCTTCCTGATACTCACAAGGCTTCGCCATGCATATACCAGAAACTGCATGGACCATTGTTACTATGGGTAGATTCGTTTTATTAAAATTAACAAGCCACTTGGTCGTACCTGATGCTCTTTCTAGCTGGACATGGTCTGTCATCTACACAGTTCTACTTGAATGGTTGAGCGCCCAGTGATCATGTTGGAACTGTCTTTGCACCTCCCGACCAAAGGACGCGAGCGCCATGCATAGTAGGCTTTGACCAATCTTTATGCAGGTTGAGTCACATACCTGCCCCCATGCTACTTCACAAAGTCTCCACCTCATCACTGTATTAGTCCTATCCTAATTTCCAATCAATCGTCCTGTCCTTAAGCGTTAATGTTCTTCCCAACCTTCTGATCGTTTGCACCTTCAAGGAGCTGGTTAGATGGAGACTATCGTAGGGCTGGGCTCAACTTTTTGGGCAGCTTATGCAAGCGAGAAGAAGATTCTATTGTGAATTTAGAGCTTAGTCTCAGAACCAGATCTCCACTCATGATCACGCATGCATGGATTAAGAACGACTATGCTACTGTTTTACCAGGATGAATAGTTTTGAGCGTAGGAACATAGTGTATCAACTCTGTTTTGACTAAAGTTAGACGGATAGAACCGTTCTATTTCTATATATCTTTATGACTCGAGTTCAAACATTTGATCTGAGTCTTTCGAGTGTCCGATTTCGGGTAAACGGAGGATTTGCAGGACTTCTCCTTATCACAAACACCATGCATATTACATTTTCCATTTTGGAATTAAGATTCTACCACGCATCAACGAAATCATTCTAACGAGAGTGGGATTTAATTACTTAAAAGATGAGGAGTAGAATATATCTTTACGCGATACAGTTAATCTCACACAAAAAATCTCAATTTGTGATTCTTGATTTAGTTATAGACTAACAGGTTTCCTTAGAGGTCTTGGTGTAACAATGGAAGACTGACCTGTTGTGAAGTCAGAGGAGAAATCCAGCTCGTACGCTGTGATTACGCAATTGAATCATCCTTCTTTATCAATAACGATCGCCAATCGGAACTTCAAATTCTCCCCTAACTGACTTTGTTGTGTGGTGTCTCAAGAAACCTCTCCTCCTCCGATTCGTTTTCGATCCAAACACCGTGAAACTCCTTCTCCTCTGTATTGCTGCGAGAAGATTGAAACAAGCCTCTGCTCCTTGCTTCCCCTTCCTTTCCGCTTCGGGTATCTGTCTTTGTGTGTTTTCTCTGAAATTCGCCTTTGAAGAACCAAGCCCCCTAATTCCCTTTTTCCTTTTTATATTGATTTTTCTTTTTAAAATTTCCCGCTTTTTCTTATTTCTTTTTCTGCTTCCCTTTTTCCTTTTTTTATTTTTATTTTTATTTTCATTTTATTTTCATCTTTGATTCTTTTTCAATTTTTGTTTTTATTATTAATTTTAGATTTTTTTTTTATTTTTTATTTTCTGATTTTTATTTATTTTTATTTCTTGTTATTATTATTGTTTTATATTTTGTTTAGTATTTTTCAGTTTTCATATTTTTTTTTTCAATTTTCTTTTATTATTTTCTAGTTTTGTTTTTTTTTGTTATTCATTAATTGGTTTGTTTATTTTTCCAAATTATTATCTTATTTACTAATTAATTTAAAAACGGGGGCCTCAGACATAATTGGATGTTTACAGTCCATAAAGGCATCTTTGTGATGATGGTGGGGCTTAGTGATTAGGAGTTGATTTTAGCTTAAACTTCAAAGATGGAAGCTTAGGCTTAAGGTGAAATTTTGGAGTTTTTGGATTAAGTTTAACTTTGGAAGTGTTTAGAGAATTTTTCTAAGTTTATAGAGGTTAGAAACTACTGCAATTAAGTCTCCTAATGCCCTTAGGGAATTCGGCCAAGCTAGGGAAGTTTAGGGATAAATTTTCCACTTAAGGACATTTTGGTAATTTTGCATGTATCCATTTTCTAAAATAATTCAAAATGTAAGGAATTATCCTTTTAGGATTATATTAGTGCTAATCATGTTGATTTTGTCACTAATCAAGTTTAACTTACCCAAGCATGGTTAATTTCAATTGAATAAGGTTAATTAACCTTAACCATGGTTAAAAATTCTTTAAATTTATGATTTTTGTATTTTATGAAATAAATAGGATGATTATTCATATTGTGAGTCATAACCACATTTTTCACATGAAAATTTCATCCAAGTGCTATAGGGCCCACTTCTAGCTTCTCCTTCACACTTTCTTGCCTTCCCGGCCTTCCAAGGGCATTTTCATAATTTTTCTCAACATTACTGAAGATGTTACCAAATTTTTCCTTTGATATTTATAACACTTATTGGTTCATTCCCAAGTCATTATAATATCATTTGATATTTTCTGAGAATAGATTAGCCCTGGTGAAAGATAGAGCTTCCTAAGGGTGTTTTGAAAGTTTTCTAGGTTTTCTATCAACTTTTTTTATCCTTTCTCTTTTCCTATTCTTTCCTCATTAATTTTCAATCATCGTTGGTGTATTTTAATCCTTTATGATGTATTTTAACTTTTGTTTTATATTTTTCATACACATTATTTGGGTTACCCTAGTGTAGAGGCATTTTTATCATTTGTACCAAATTTTCTAATTTCTCTTCCTTTTACTCTTATTCCTACTTTATTTCTTACTAAAGGTTATTGGTAACCTAAAGAGTTAATAATGAGAATTTATGGGTGTTACAGTTGAGATACATAAACCATGGTTAATTCTTGGATAAGATGCATCTTAAGTTAATTTATTAATATTAAGTAAAATTAGAAAGTGACTTTCTCTTATGCTCTTGGTTGGCTGAAAACTCCGTAAGGCTTGCATGTAACACTCATAAATTCTTGTAATGAACTATTTAGGCTACAAATAATCTTTTAAAAGAAACCAAGTAGGATTAAGAACAAAAGATAGAGAAATAATAAAATTTGGTGCAAATGATGAAAATTCTTCTGCACTTAAGAAATCTGAATAATGTGTAGGAAAAATATAAAACAATAGTTAAAAGAAAATTTAAGGTACTAGAGAACATTAAGAATGATTAAAAAGAATAGAAAATATTAATAAGAAAGAAGGGACGAAAAAACCCTCGAAAAAACTCTTAAAACACCCCTAGAAAGCTCTACTTTCTGCGAATGGCTAAACAGTTCCTAGAAAAATATCAAATGACATTATATTGACTACGGAATGAACCAATAAATGTTAGAAATGTCAGAGGAACAATTTGGAAACTTCTCAGGTAATGTTGAGAAAAATTATGAAAATATCCCTAGAAAGCCAAGAAAGCAAGAAAGTGTGAAGAAGAAGCCAGAAGTGGACCCCACATGGTTTGCACAAAAATTCCATATGCAAAATATGATGGTGAGTCACTTTATGAATCATCACCATATATATGACATATGACAAAAATCATAAATGAACAAATTCTTTTAGTCATGGTTAAAGTTAATTAACCTTGATTAATTAAAATCAACCACACTTAGGGTAAGTTAAAATTGATTGATGATAAAATCATCCTAATTAACAATAATCTAATTCTAAAATGATAATTCCTTCTATTTTGAATTATTTTGAAAAATGGAAATTACATGCCAAATTACCAAAATTCCCTTAAGTGAGAAATTTATTCATAAGTTTCCTTTACTTGGCCGAACCCACTTAGGAGCTTGGGAGGATTCATTTTTTTGAGATTTCACCTCCTAAACACTTAGAAAATTTCTCCAAACTCTCTCAAGGTTAAACCTAATCCAAAAACACTAATCTTCCACTTTAAGCTTAAGTTTCTATCTTTGAAATTTAAGCCAAAATCAACCTCTAATCACCCACCATCAAGAGCTCTTTGTGGACCACCAAGGGAGGAACAAGTTTGGCCACCACAACCCCATAAAAGCCCCACACGAAGTCTCCATCAAGTAGGATTTTACTACTTTGTCTTTTAAGCTTTAAATCTTAATTTTTATGGTTGGTTTCTTCTTTTTGTGGATCCTTTCTCTAAGATCCATAGATCTCATTTTGTTTGAACTCGTAAGAGCTAAAGGCTTCCTTTAAACTGTTAAAAATGAGCACCATCCATTTTTAGTGATTTTTGAAAGTTAAAGGTAGTTTGGATGGATTAAAGTTCTTCTAGCCACCTTAAAAGAAATTTAATCGGTTAAAATTCCTTAAAAATCTATTTTGGTGCTTTGGAAATTTTGAGAGGTCATGTGGAAAATTTTTAAAGTGTTCATGATATGAGATGGATGGATTTTGGAGTAGATCTGGTGGATCTACACTTATATATATATATATATATTAAAAAAATGCTATATGGAAGATTTTTATGCTTAAAACTCGAAGGTAGTTGATTTTCTTAATATTGTGGACTTGTGTGATAAAATGTCCAGTGGACTAGAATACTTAAAGGTCTAAGAAAAATTAAATCATAAGTTCCATAAGGTTGCTTTGGGCATAAATCTAAAATCTACTAAGAGAAAGTTGAAATTTTAGGACCCAGAATGGAACAAGCTTCATAAGACACGTATGACTCTCCTTGAACATGACCTAAGCTAAGGAGTTTGGAGAAGCCTTGTATATATTCAAGTGCTTAAGGTGCTATGAGTACATAAAATCATGGAACTAAGATTATATAAGAATAAATTTTGAAAAGGTGACCTTGGATGCTCAAAGTGAGCATTCAGCCACAGGAGCCATGTTAAGGATGAAATTTCTAAAGATGGTACAAACTATATTATTAGGTCCTAAATGGTGTGGAACAACTCTTAAAAGAAGAAAAATTGAACTAAAATATCCAAAAATCAATAAGTGTGCATTCAGCCACCTTTGGTTAATTAAAGGAAAATGAGTTTAAATTTTTGTTAACGGTGTATTAAGAACCATCATTAGGTAAATGGGAAGATTTAAATATGTAAGAAAGATTTAGAAGTGGCTAGGTCCATAGTATCCAAAGTTGATGAAATCAAGTGAAATCCATAATTAAAACATAAGATAGATTCAAGGATGCAGAAGTTGGTAATTAAAAATGAACCATGGAGTTGTGAAGAGGAAAATTGACATTCGGCCATGACTTTTAGTAGGGAAAGAGAAGAAGCCTTAAAATTAGCTAAACTTGGTAAAGATTTATGACCTAAACCTAATTAGAAGGACTCACCCATTTAAGTCAAATAAAGATGAAATATGATGCCTTAAGCTCTAGGGGTGGCATTTAGCCACCTTAGGGTTAATTAGATAAGGAGGAGTTTAAATCCTTCACCAGTGTTAATTAAGCTTTCTGATATGATTCACCCTACGCGAATGAATCGGAATGCGGAAACGATAATGGAACGTCTTGAGAATCAGGATAAGATAAGATAATGATAAGATAAGATGAGTAAGATATGATAAGATAGGTAAAATAAAGGAACCCGACACAAACCGCGACCTGCCGGAGAGCACCGAAGTTATCAAGAGGAACGTGACCCTTACCGCGACCTGCCGGAAGAACCAACGTTATCAAAGGTAGTTCTTTGCCCAGGAACCAAGGGAATCAACTCACACAGAGATGAAAACTCTCAAAGAGAAATTATGATTAATGCTCAAAAGAATGTCTTTTCACTGAATCCCTAACCCCTATTTATAGCTAACCAAATCTAATAAAAAAGATAACAAATTAGAAACCCTAATTAGATTGCAATTTGAATTGCAACTAATTTAAAACAAATAACTTCTAGATAAATATAAAATCCTAACAAATAACTTCTAGATAAATATAAAATCCTAATGTAATCTATAGCAAATCATAAACTTTATTACTTAATATCTTCAATGATATGACTACATAAATTAACCCATGTTGGAATTGAGCTTGGGTCCACGTAGTCTTTTCCTTGAACTTCCTTGATAAGACCTTTAAGTGCTTGATCTATACGTTTGGTCCTACTCCGCTCATAGGACCTTCCCTTCCTTGTAGATAATCTTCGAGATGACCTTTTTTGCTTATCGTGGTGCCCACATTCACATCATTCCCTCCTTCTCCAAGAGGATTCGTCCTTGAATCTTGATGGTCATCTGCATCAAATAAGGATAAATCAGAAACATTGAAAGTGGTACTCACATTACCATAGCTACTTGGAAGGTCGATTTTATAAGCATTATCGTTGATCCTCTCAGTCACTTGAAATGGACCATCTCCTCTAGGATGTAATTTGGAACTTCTTTGATTTGGAAACCGCTCCTTTCGCAAGTGAACCCACACCCAGTCACCAGGTTCAAAGACCACCCTGGTGCGTCCTTTGTTTGCTTGCCGAGCATAATGTTCATTCTTCTTCTCAATATTAGCGCGAACCTTGGCATGTAATTCCTGCACAAATTCAGCCTTTTTCTTTCCATCCAAATTAAGAGAGTCATTAGTAGGAAACGGTAAAACATCTAAAGGTGATAAAGGATTAAATCCATATACAATCTCGAAAGGTGAAAATGAAGTAGATGTGTGAACAACCCTATTATATGCAAATTCAATATGAGACAAACAATTCTCCCAATCCTTTAAATTTTTTTGAATTATAGTACGTAATAAGGTGCCTAAAGTTCTATTCACAACTTCAGTTTGTCCATCTGTTTGCGGATGAGCCACAGTAGAGAATAATAATTTAGTGCCCAATTTACCCCACAAGGTTCTCCAAAAGTGACTAAGAAATTTAACGTCTCGATCACTTACAATAGTTTTAGGTAAGTCATGCAAACGTACAATCTCTTTGAAAAATAAGTCCGCAATATGAGTGGCATCATTAGTTTTTGAACAAGCAATAAAATGTGCCATTTTACTAAACCTATCTACAACGACAAAAATACTATATTTTCCTTTCGAGTTCCTAGGCAGCCCTAATACAAAATCCATAGAAATATCAGTCCATGGATATTCAGGAACAGGTAAGGGCGTATATAAGCCATGAGGCATTACTTTAGATTTTGCTTGTAAGCAAGTAATACACTTTTCACAAATGAGTTTAACATCATGCTTCATTTTTGGCCAAAAAAAATGTTCATGTAAAACATCATAAGTTTTTTTGAATGCCAAAGTGTCCTATTAATCCTCCCCCATGAGCCTCTCTAATAAGCATTTCTCTTATGCTACACTTAGGTACACACAATTTATTTTTCTTAAATAAATATCCATCTTGCCTAAAATAGTCTTCAAAACCATGATCAGAACATGCTGCCCATAATTGTCCAAATTCAACATCATCGGCAAACAAGGTTTTTAGTAATTCAAATCCAAGTAATTTAGTTTGTAGAGTCGTAAGTAATACATACCTTCGTGACAGAGCATCAGCTACAATGTTTTCCTTTCCCTTTTTATACTTGATAACATAAGGAAACATCTCAATAAATTCTAGCCACTTGGCATGCCTTTTGTTGAGCTTACCTTGGGACTTTAAAAACTTCAAGCTAAGATGATCTGAATGGATGACGAATTCCTTCGACCAAAGGTAATGTTGCCAAGTTGTAAGGTCCTCACCACCGCATAGAGCTCCTTATCATAGGTTGGATAGTTGAGTGCCGCTCCACTAAGTTTCTCACTAAAATATGCTACAGGTTTGGAATCCTGCATTAAAACAACTCCTATACCTACTCCAGAGGCATCACATTCAATCTCAAAAACTTTATCAAAATTGGGTAAATTTAATACAGGGGCATTGGTTAACTTGTCCTTTAATAAATTAAAAGCTTGTTCATGTTTCTCATCCCATTTAAAACCAACATTCTTTTTAACAAGTTCATTTAAAGGGGCAGCTATAGAACTAAAATTCTGTACAAACCTCCTATAAAAACTTGCTAAACCATGGAAACTTCTTACCTCATTAGCATTTGTAGGCCTAGGCCAATCTCTAATTGCCTTAACCTTTTCTTCATCAACACTAACTCCCTGAGAACTTACAATAAACCCTAAGAAGACAACTGATTCCATACAAAAAATGCATTTTTCAATATTAGCATGCAATTCATGGCTTCGTAAGGCAGTACACACAGCACGTAAGTGATCTAAGTGTTCATGCATTGTCTTACTATATATTAAAATATCATCAAAATAGACAACAACAAATTTTCCAATAAAAGTTCGCAAGACATGATGCATTAATCTCATGAAAGTACTCGGTGCATTAGAAAGACCAAATGGCATAACAACCCACTCATATAACCTATATTTTGTCTTAAAAGCAGTCTTCCACTCATCACCCTCCTTCATACGAATTTGGTGATATCCACTTTCTAAATCAATTTTAGAAAACAAACAAAAGCCATACAATTCATCTAGTAAATCATCTAACCTCGGAATAGGATATCGATACTTTACCGTAATCTTGTTGACAGCCCTACAATCCACACACATACGCCAAGTTCCATCCTTCTTTGGTGCTAAAATAACAGGAACCGCACACGGGCTAAGACTTTCCCTCACACAGCCTTTCTGCATCAACTCCTCTACTTGCCTTTGAATTTCTTTGGCCTCTCCAGGACTAGTTCTATAGGCTGGTCGGTTTGGAATCGCAGCGCCGGGGATAAAATCGATTTGGTGTTCAATGCCTCTTATAGGAGGCAAACTCATCGGTGATTCTTTAGGAAATACATCATTAAATTCCTGCAACAAAGATTTAACCACACTAGGAAAAAAAGAGTTATGATTGTTAGTAAAATAAATATCCTTGTACATGAGTACAAGAACTTGTTCCTTTTCCCTCAAAACACTCTCAACCTCCCCTTTGTGAGCAAATACACAAACTTTCTTTTCTTTTTCTTTAATTCTTGATTTTTCTTTCTTTTCACCCTCACTCTTTTTTTTACTTTCTTGATTTTCTAATTCTTTTTCTCTCATTTTACATTCTTTTGAAATTTTTATTTGGTCAGAATAAGCCTCAACGGGCCTTAATGGAATCAATACAATTTTTCGATTATCCACTACAAAAGAATATCTATTTTTAAATCCTTCGTGCATAACCTTCTTATCGTATTGCCAAGGACGTCCTAACAACAAGTGCCCAACATGCATAGGGGCAACGTCACACAACACCTCATCCTGATAATTTCCAATAGAAAAGGACACCAAGACCTGCTTACTAACCCTTACATCCCCATAATCATTCATCCATTGTAGCCGATAAGGATTGGGATGCTTTTTAGTAGGCAAGTTTAATTTCTCTACTAGCAATGTACTAGCAACGTTGGTGCAACTGCCGCTGTCTATAATCATACTACATACCTTGTTGTTCACATGACAACGAGTGTAGAATATATGCTCCCTTTGCTCTGAGTCTCCTTCATCCTTTGGCTGAATGTTCAATGTACGTCTTGTGACCAAGATTTCTCCATGCACAGGTTCTGCTATCTCCACATCACTACAATCCTCCAACTTCGGCATTTCTTCTTCCTCTAAGCTCACACTGTCCACTTCACCGTTGTCACGAATGATCATAGTCCTCTGGTTCGGACATTGAGAAGAAATATGCCCCAGACCTTGACACTTAAAGCAACGAATGTGACTTGACTTATTAGAGGATTTAGTTTCAAATTTACCTTTGGAAATAGGTGCTGCGGATTTTCCATGAGATTCCTCCTTAGGTTTAGGCCCCTCTTTCTTGTTGGACCAATTGGACTTCCATGATGAACTAGAAGCATATTTGTGAGTGCTCCTAGATTTGAGTTGTCTTTCCACCTGAATAGCTTTATGAAGCAATTCCTCCATCTCTACATAATGTTGTAGTTCTACCACGTCAGCTATCTCCCTTTTTGATCCTCCAATGAATCTTGCCATAGTGGCTTCCCTATCCTCCTCCACATTGGCTCTTATCATGGCAATTTCCATCTCCTTATAATAATCTTCAACACCCATAGCGCCTTGAGTAAGACTTTGCAATTTGCGGTACAAGTCCCTATGATAGTGACTTGGTACAAATCTTCGTCTCATGGCTACTTTCATCTCTTCCCACGTTCGTATAGGTCTTTCCCCATACCTCCTCCTGTTAAGGACAAATTGATCCCACCAAATATTAGCATAATCATTAAAAGATACAGTGGCTAGTTTTACCTTTTTCTCCTCTGAGTAATTATGACAATCAAACACATGCTCTACTTTTCTTTCCCACTCCAGATAAGTTTCAGGTTCGTTCTTTCCTTGGAATGGTGGAAGGGATAATTTAATACTCCCCAAGTTGCTATCCTTTTCTCCTCGATATCGTCTTCTTTCCGTACAACATCCACCGTCTGATTCTAAGTTCTCCCCCCAATCTGTTTCTTCATCGCGGTGAAGTGATCTTTGAGGACTACTTCTACGAGACACCCGAGATCTCCTTCTCGAACAATCCTCCATGTCCTCCAACCTCCTGTTCAACTGTTGGAATTGATCTTGAATTGATTTCATGAATGCTTTTAGATCCATCTCATTTTGATGGGGTTCACTACTCATGTTGGCAATGCTGCAAATCGAACAAAATAAATAAATTAGAATACTAAGGCCTCACAAGTCACTCCCTTAGTGTTTGCCCTCAATATTGACGCTCTTCACTCGTGTTTACACTCGAATTGGCTTTTTCTATAATGCTCTAACCAACTCTTGCCTTTTACCTCTCAATTCTCCTTATAAACCTTGAATTAAGAACTTCACAAGTTGATCTTCCCACAGGTAACGAAAGAGTCACAGATACACAAGATGAATAAGGTAAGGAATATTGGTCAAGAATTAAGAACTTAAAGAAATTATATTGAATGAAGATTGATTTTTTTTTTTTTCAATTGTCTTGAATTTCCTTTTTTTTTCTATCACAACTTTTTTTTTTCTATCACAATTTTTTTTTTGCTTCTTTTTTTTTTGAATTTTTTTTTATCAAAACTTCTTTTTTTTTGTAATATTTAGTAGGTAACAACTTTAACACAAGAAAATAAAACAAAGGATAGATGACACCTGATTCCAGGAGTCGAAGCTCTGATGCCAAATGATATGATTCACCCTACGCGAATGAATCGGAATGCGGAAACGATAATGGAACGACTTGAGAATCAGGATAAGATAAGATAATGATAAGATAAGATAATGATAAGATAAGATGAGTAAGATATGATAAGATAGGTAAAATAAAGGAACCCGACACAAACCGCGACCTGCCGGAGAGCACCGAAGTTATCAAGAGGAACGTGACCCTTACCGCGACCTGCCGGAAGAACCAACGTTATCAAAGGTAGTTCTTTGCCCAAGAACCAAGGGAATCAACTCACACAGAGATGAAAACTCTCAAAGAGAAATTATGATTAATGCTCAAAAGAATGTCTTTTCACTGAATCCCTAACCCCTATTTATAGCTAACCAAATCTAATAAAAAAGATAACAAATTAGAAATCCTAATTAGATTGCAATTTGAATTGCAACTAATTTAAAACAAATAACTTCTAGATAAATATAAAATCCTAACAAATAACTTCTAGATAAATATAAAATCCTAATGTAATCTATAGCAAATCATAAACTTTATTACTTAATATCTTCAATGATATGACTACATAAATTAACCCATGTTGGAATTGAGCTTGGGTCCACGTAGTCTTTTCCTTGAACTTCCTTGATAAGACCTTTAAGTGCTTGATCTATACGTTTGGTCCTACTCCGCGTCATAAGACCTTCCATTCCTTGTAGATAATCTTCGAGATGACCTTTTTTGCTTATCGTGGTGCCCACGTTCACATCACTTTCTTTGCATATAAATATAAAGGATTAAAAATGTAAGAAAGTTTTAGAAATGGTAGGATGTCCATTTGGCCATGATAGCTAAATTAGTGAAAGGAAGTTAAAATTTTCACTATGACTTAAGTCTAAACCTCTGCATGCATAAATTAATTAATTAGGAATGAACTATGGAGTTGAAAATTTACAATAGACCATTTGGTTATGACCTCTAAATGTGAGGGAGAAGTATTAAAAAATTTCTAAGATGAGTAATGATTAATGACATAGACCTCAATTAGTAGAAATCATCTTCTAAAATAAAGAAAACAGGACTAGAAGGCCTTAGAAACCTTGTACATGTATTCAACCACCTAGATTTCATTAAGGAAGAATGATTTTGAAAGCTTGGTTTAGGTTCATTAAGGACCTTTGTTATGTAAAATTAAAGGATTGAGAGTTTAAATGAAGTTTGGCAATATCATGTATATCATTCGGCCATGTATGACTAAATTGATATAAATGAGTTAAAATCTTGCTAACACAGAATAAAAACTCAAGAGGTGCCATTCGACCACCTAAAGAAAAACTTCTAAGTTTTATAAAAATCATATGAAATGACTTAACCTGTGAGAAAAGGAAAGGTTGAGGGATAACTTAGAAGGTTGAATGGATTAAGCTTCCATCATAGATTCATCATAAAATGTTATGAATTAAAAAAGTTGGACATGTATGGGTGTATGTGATATGTTATCCAAGATTTAGTGATAAGCATAACTAAATATTAATTTAAAGGACCACTGTATGCTAGAGAATGTTAAGCCAACTTGTGTTGCTTTATGAATACACAAAGTTTAATGTGAGTGGAATGATGAATGCTCATGAATGTATAAAGAATTAGGCTATGTATGATGATCATGTATGAAAGATGATGTGATAGCAATTAAAACCTAAATGTACATGGCATATTGGTTAGATATTGATTAAGCATGAACCTAAATGGTTTAAGGGATCACTAAAGAAAACTTATGTGAAAAGTTAATCTACTCTTAAGGTGCCTTGTGCACATATAGAGAGAAATAAAGTCCTACTGAAGATAAGACAAAATGGTTCTCAACAAATCTTTCTATTGTCAAGACAAAAGGATTCCTCACTTGTATGTGATGATGATGGTTATCTAGGAATGAACTCATATCCTTAAGAATAGAAGGTAGAGTAAAGTCAGTGAAAAATTATTGTTAGGCTATTTATAGTGTGTTTTTATGTCTTAAAAATTCTCCAAAGGTGTGGAATAGAGAATGAATGAGAAATTATGTAAGACATAGAGAAAATGCTAGTCAAATAATATATGAGATATGATCCCAAAGATTTATGATGTTTAAGGAAGTTACATGTTTATGTAATAATGGTTTTTTCTGTATAAAAATAACCCACTTCACTAAGAGTTTTTAAAATATTAAAATCAATTTACTATGCATGACATAATTTTCTAATAAACTAAAGTGGTTAGGATGTGTTGTAACCGTAATTACAACAAAATGACGAACTCGCTAAACAATTTGAGAAAAGATTTAATTGATTGTGGAACCGCTACCAAATTTTATTTTTAAAGGGAAAATATTTGGAAAAAAACCTAACTTGAGGAAAAGTTCTAGGTTCGGGAGTCGGTTATGAGTAGGAAAGGTATTAGGCACCTTACTCGTCCGTTTCGAAGAACGGTACCCTTAAACTAAGTGTGTGATTTTGATATTTTTGAAAAAAAATTTATCCCTTTAAATAGAATATAAATAAATAAGTTGGTGGAAAATAGCCTGACAGGACTTGATCTTGCTCCTACGTATTCCCTGGTGCAATGGGAAATTCAAGGCTACGTAGTTCTGGTTTAAGAGACTTGATCTCTTGGGAAATAGAAGGGTGATTTCAGGCAAGATTGATTTTTTGAACGAAGTTAGTTAGAAGAGTGATTTTTTGAAATTACGTGCTTGCAAAATCGAAATCATTGTAAGCCACGTTAGAATCTGCATGAATTAAAATACGGAATAGTAGAAAACGCTACCTGCCCGTATTAGAACCCGTTGCGCGAATTTCAGAAAATTCAAAGACATATTTTTAGACGGAATTAGTGAAAACAGTGATTTTCTAAAATAACGTGCTTGTAAAATTCAAACCGTTGTAAGCCATGTTTGAATTTGAATTAGTTAAAATACGGAACAGTAGAGAATGCTACATGCCTGTATTAGAATCTGTTGTACGAATTTTATAAAATTTAAAAACATACATTTAGACGGAATTAGTAAAAACAATGATTTTCTAAAATCACGTGCTTGCAAAATCCAAACCGTCGTAAGCCGCGTTTGAATATGCACGAATTAAAATACAGAACAATAGATAATGCTACCTGCCCATATTAGAATCTTTCGCACGAATTTCAGAAAATTCAAAAAGAGACATTTAGACAAAATTAGTAAAAACAGTGATTTTCTAAAATCATGTGCTTGCAAAATCCAAACTGTCGTAAGTCGCACTTGAATCTGGATGAATTAAAATGTGAAACAGTAGAGAATGCCACCTGCCCGTATTAGAATCCATTGCACAAATTTCATAAAATTTAAAACTAGACATTTGGACAAAATTAGTAAAAGTAGTGATTTTCTAAAATCACGTGCTTGCAAAATCCAAACCGTCATAAGTTGCGTTTGAATTTGCACGAATTAAAATACAGAAAAATAGAGAATGCTACCTGCCCATATTAGAATCTTTTGTATGAATTTCATAAAATTCAAAAAGAGACATTTAGACAGAATTAGTAAAAATAGTGATTTTCTAAAATCACGTGCTTGAAAAATCCAAACCGTTGTAAGCTGCATTTGAATTTGCACGAACTAAAATACGGAATAGTAGAGAATGCTACCTGCCCATATTAGAATCCGTTGCACGAATTTCAGAAAATTCAAAAATAAACATTTAGACGAAATTAGTAAAAACAATGATTTTCTAAATCATATGCTTGCAAAATTCAAACCATCGTAAGCCACGCTTAAATCTGCACGAATTAAAATACGAAATAGTAGAGAATGCTACCTGCCCGTATTAGAATCCGTTGCACGAATTTCAGAAAATTCAAAAGATATATTTTTCTTTTTTCTTAAAAAAAATCGCTTTGTAAATCAACTTTTAAATCAAACTTACCTCAAGAAACGATTAATTTCGGTGTATGGAACCTATTGGGCTTGACTTAAATTAGAGATAAAAGAAAATAAAAAATTAAAGGTCATGGGCTTGACCCAAATCTAATATAAAAGAAAAACAAATAAACTTGATCTTAAAATAATAAAAAAGAAGAATTAAGCTTGAACCAAATTAAAAAAATGGATTTGATTTCAAATTAAAAATAAATTGGGCTTTACCCAAATAAAATGGAAAAAAGCAATTGAGCTTGACCTCAAATTAAAAAAATATACTTGATTTCAAATTAAAAAAGGAAATTAGGCTTGATCCAAAATAAAAAATGGACTTGATTTTAAATAAAAAGAATTGGGCTTAATCCAAATTAAAAAAGAGAATTGAGCTTGACCCAAATTAAAAAAAGGGAATTGTGTTTGATCTAAATGAAAAAAAAAATTTGATTTCAAATTATAAAGGAAATTGGGCTTGACCCAAAATAAAAAAAAAATAACAAATGGACTTGATTTTAAATTAAAAAAGAATTGGACTTGACCCAAATTAAAAAAGGGAATTGGGCTTGACCCAAATAAAAAATAAAAAAGAACTTGATTTTAAATTAAAAAAGAAAATTGGGCTTGACCCAAAATAAAATAATGGGCTTGATTTTAGATAAAAAAGAATTGGGCTTGACCCCAAGTTAAGAGAGGAATTGAGTTTGACTCAAATTTTAAAAAAAAAATGACTTGATTTCAAATTTTAAAAAAATTGGGCTTGACGCAAAATAAAAAAAATGGACTTTGATTTTAAATTAAAACAGAATTGGATTGGGTTTGATCCAAATTAAAAGATAAAAGGAAGAATTTATGTTAGTGGAATAAATTGGCATGTATTATTTATCGTGTTAAAAAAATGTTGTTGGTATTAATTGTTTGATAATTGAGCAACTCATTTTTTTATCATAGGTTTAGGCCCCTTAGCATGGCCTAATTGGAAGGCAACCCAATTAGCATGCCTCATTTTGAATCAGCATGGCCCAAATGAAAAGGAAGTGGCATGGCCGTATGCGGCCCACTACCCATCCATTATTAATTAGCATGTGGGGAATTAAAATAAGAATGTAGCGTGTAGGGATCGAACCCAAGGACCTGGTGGTTGTGTGTAATAAGTTAACCACTAAGTTGGGCTTCCAACTTAGTCTTAGTGTTCATTAATTTAACTTAAACTAGAGAGAGCAGTATTAGTGAGGGGTAAATTGTGCATTCTAGTCATTCCTTGCTTAACATATCTGGTCATCCACTTGCATGAGGGATTTCTAGTAGAAATTGGAAAATTTCCTTACACTGAGAAGCTCCTAGAAAGCATATGCACATTGGTGTTTGGTCCACCCCATGATTTAGAAGTTGAGAACCAGCAGTCAAGACCATCTCAATGACCAAGTTAGGCATGGAAGCCTCTATAACTTACAACTAGAGGACTTGTAGCAGATTATAATCTACTAATCTGGTGCCTTTTGTTATAAGAGCATCCTATGTTACTTCTGTGATGGAAGCTCCTGAGCTACTAAGGTGTGGATGCAGTTAATATTGAGAATAATTTACTACGCACCAAGGACTGAGTTTTCAACTGAGTAGAAACCTTTTCTAGACCAAGGACTGATATAGCAATAACCATTAATGGCCATGATCAAGGAACATTCGCTTGCTTTCTCAAGCTTGGGCAGGATAGAATTCTTTAATAGAAATTCGACTCTACTTCTCTTAACATGCTTCCTTCTTCTCTTAAGATCTAAACTGATCTTGACAACACATAACAGTATAACATACCAATAATTGAAACTATTACTAGGATTAGCGTGAGATCATCTCAGTTACTAATGTTGTTTCTTACCAATTTGATTAAAGCTTCTTTTCCTGTTTTATTAAAGGTTACACAACATAGTCAACTCTCAAAATGAAAATGAGAAGCTTCCTGTATGATCCGTTTCTTTAGTGTCTACATGCAGTAAGCCTAATTTTTTAGTTCTACAGATCGAGAGTCATAATTTCGTGAGGAAATTCTTTTGCACAAACTTTTATCAATAGCAAGACTATGTCTAACTTAAGATCCTTGCAATTAAGATTCAAATTCAAAGTGAACATATGGCAATCAATGAGATCAACACAGAATATCTTTATTCTAGTTCATGATTCAGTTTTTAGATTAAAATGAGATGAACTTGTGATGAACCACACTTAACAATGCAAGAGGAAAAGAATATGTGAAGAATCTGACATGGAAAACAACTTTCTTCTGCTAACAAGGAGCAAATTCCGCAATAGAGGTTCTTCAGAGAAGTGTGAGCCTCTTTCTTTCGGTCTATGGCCAAAAATCCTCCAATGGTTTAAGAATAGTGAACCTCTATTCTATCTCATGCCCAGGCCTCCATCCCCCTCTTTCCAATCTCTCTCTCACTACTTATATCCACTAACCTCCTTCTAACCAACTAACAAACTCATAACTGAAATTTGCAGACTTCTTACATCGCCAAAGCTTCCATCTCCATTCTTGCCAAGAACCAACGGAAATTGAGTGCCTACCAGTACCCGCCAATGACTCTTTTAGCCCTTTTTTTTTAGCAAAACCTCCCCCTTCTATTTATAAACTTAAACAAAAGAACTTCATAATTTTTAACAAACTAACTAATTCTAACCAAAAAGAAATTCTCGAGAATTTTTCCTTTGGGTTAATTTATTATTATCATTTTTTATTTTATTTTGGGAATATATTTTTACTTATTTTGTTTGTTTTTTTTTTGTTTTTATTTTTGTGTTTTTTACAATTTATTGTTTGTTTTCTTATTTCTTTTTTGAACGATTTTGGGCTAAATTATTTTATTTTGTGCTGCCTATTTATACATTTAACCTCGGACATAATTAAGTGTTCACAAGATGAAAGTGATGATACCAGGAGTAGAGTATAATTCTATTGAGAAACTTAATTTCTCATTCCTCTCCCAATTTTCTTCCCAGATAAACCAAATATCCTTCGTGATGGTAGTGGTTTACAAGGACATCCGTAATGTAGATTGGATAGCAAACCCCATGGGTTATTGATTACAACCCATGCTAGTGTAAGAATTTACTTTTGGTTGGGACACTTTTTTGTTTTTTAAATCATGAGTCCAAACTTCACAACGATAGGCTTTGCAATCCCATTGGAGGCTTTTCATCCAAATGGGGTTTTCTCGCGTCCTATTGGCTACAAAAGGAAAAGAACTGCAATAGCTGAAGATTCCTCTTCCCTAGAAGGGGAAATAGAACCGTAGACTTCGTCCCATTACCACAGTTCTTCTCACCTTTGGTCATCACATGGAAGCTCTCCATACCTTATACCTTATCCTTTTCAAGCTTATTAGGAAATGCCACATGGAACCTTTATTTATATGAATCAGAGTATGTGACTGGACCGTTTCCATCACTAGACATGAGAAGGTTTGCTAGTCCCTTTGCTATTTCCAGAAAAAGAAGAAGAATAAGTTGTACCCATAATGTATATTTTGTAAATGGTTGGATGCAAGACATCCTAGTTATTAATATGTAGTTGTAGAGTTGTATTAGAATATGAAATAAACATGTATGTAACCAAGGTATGTACATTATGGTGTGTAATTAAGCATGTGTAAAGGCCTTAGTGCCTAAGACTGATTATGTAAATGTAATAAGGACTGTATAAATATATGAAATTTGTAAGTGCATGTACGTGTTATGTATAACTTGCTTTACTGCTGAATATAGACAATTAAAATATAAGAAGAAATTAGGATGGTAATAACCTATACGCACGCAAGAACACTTAGTAATTTATTTTCCGCTACAAACACTATAACGACGAGGCTTACATTTTATATCAAAGTGTTTGCTAGAAAAAAACAATTTTACTGTATTTTCTCTAATACATATTTTTCAAATATTTTGCATCATGAGATAGCAAACTAATAATTGAACGATTAAGTGACTTAAGTGTAAAAACGATATTCATTTTTAGGGTATTATATTCCACATATTCATTTGTTACAATTTGACTCTCGAAACACCTACTTCTCTAATCTCTCATCATTTTCTACTTTCCACCAAAAAATCCTTAAGTCTAAAGCTTCCAACTTTGATGCTTTAAGCATAAACACTTGATCTAAACAAATTTTGAAGACATCATATTCTCCTACCTTTCACCTTTAACTACACTAAGCTTAAAGCTTCCATCTTTGAAACTTTTAAGTATAAACACTTAGAAGAAAAACTCCTCCTCTCTCTTAGGTCTATTCATGACCACATCTCAAGAAGGGCCTCTTCTTCATCAAATCCCCAAAAACTCTCCCCTTTACCTTCCCGACAAGTAGGAAGCTCTTCCCTTAAAATTTTCTAAGTACTTATGTTAATTATTTTTGCCTCTTATTCTTCCTATTTGTGGATCTATTCTCTAATCTCTAAGATCTAAATCCCCTAAGTATTATTTTGTTTAAAAATTCCCTAAACTTTTAAAATAAGCATCTCTAAGTTTAAAATATTTTTCTTAAGGCCAAGTTCAAGTTTTGGTGGATTAAAGTGGTCTTTGGTGATTCTATATCATTTTAATAGTTAAAATTTCTTGAAAATAGGTTTTAAAAGTGTTGGACAGATTTGAAATTTTTTTAAGTCATCAAAGATGCTCAAGTGGTAGTTGTTTAAAGATTAGAATAGATCTTGAGAATTTTGCTTCATTTGAGCTTAAGGTGGTTTTATGTTGTCATATTCTCTCTAAAAGTAAAAATTTGTTTCTTTCCTCATAAAAAGTTAAGATCTTGAAATTTAAAACTTAAAAACCTTACATATGGACTATCATGGTTATGGTCTCAAAATCTTTAAGTGATGGTCACAAAAGTTAAACTTGGACCATAAAGGTTGAGCGTTTATGACCAAAAGACTAAGAAAAGGATTTGTGGACTTAGAAAGTGAGCAAAATTCCAACTTTCATACTAATGACAAAAACCATGGACTGAGGACAAAATTTGATAAATACTTGGTGGACTTGAGACAAACATTTATTAAGTTCCTTGATCTTAGATCCAAGAGTTAAAAGAGGAAAAAATTGTAAAAAGATACCTTAAGGGCAAAGGAGACAAGGATATAAAATTTACTAGGTCATGAAAATCAACTCCTATCATAATTGGTAACATAATATGTGTACATAAGAAAATAGGAAGGATGAATTAGGAGTTCTTGGTGGGAAAGAAGGCCATTCACTCAATCTATTTTGGTTTAGGGAAGAAAAGCTTAAAATTTGCCAAGATTAATTAATTTAACCACCTAAACTAAGACCTTTTAAGAAAAAAATTTTGATAGAAAAATAGACATGACTTTGTAGGCAGATATATGAACAATTTAACTTACATTAGTAACCAAGCTAGCAAACTAAGTTAATTGGCAAGGACTAAAGAATTATTTGTATTAGGCTTTGGATTTAAACTATTGGCTATAAAGGCTTACAAAGATAAACACAACTTATTAGAGATGAAAGAGGTCATTCGGCCAAGAGAGATTATAATTAGATAAATAATATTTAATCAACAAAAATCTATATGTGCATCTCTCTTAGGAATGAAATTGAAAAATAAAAGTGGCCATGAGGTTTAGATGAACAAAAAGCCTACTTGAGCGACATAAAGGCCATTCAGGCACCGTAAAAGTAAAAATGAGAAAAACCTTAACAAAACTTTGTGAAAAGGAAAGATTGAGAGAAACTTGGAAAGGATAAGCAATGATATGAATCGAGGATAATGCATTTATGTGAATCCTCCTTACCTCTTTTATCGTTTTTAACCTTTCTCTTCTCAATGAATCTTTTCTCTATGTTATGTCCATTTCTAGTTGGGCTTTATCATGCAAGATGGTATCGATGTTCATATCAAGCATGTATGCTTTCCTAGAAAAATTTATCATAAAACATAAAATAAGAGCAATTTGGACAATTTTAGAAAAAGTATGTATGTTGTCCAAAATTTAAGTACCTTGTTTAAATAAAGATTTTTATTAAGTCTGTAAGCTTTAAGGTAAATATTATTGCCTTAACTATTATGATGGTGGTTGAGTATATTTACTTATGTGTAAATTTGTTATGAGATTTCTTGAATGATATAATGACTTATGTATGAATATATGATTCCATGTGTTGGTGTTGAATGTTAACGTGATGATTGAATGAATTGTTAAAGCATGAACATATATATATATATATATATATATATATTTATATATATATATATATATATTCATATATGTGTTATATTTGAAAATACTAATATGCTAAGTCCCCATTCAAGTTAAAACATAGTGCTTTTAAAATTATGAGGGATGACAATGGTTATATAGTTAAGGGATGGTGATGAACACCAAGATATGGGATCATAACCAAGTATGGATGTAACGAATGGGAAATAAAGTAAAGAGATAACTTGTGCATGGTATTATATCTCTCAAGTGGTTGTGTCGTTTACAATTTATGTATTTTCATTATAAAAAGAAAATATTTTGAACAATGGTCCACTTGTAGGTGAAAGTGTTGATCAAGTAATGAATTGAAGGATAAGATATTTTATGAGTGTTTTTATCAAGTTATAGAAAGTATATAAATTATATATTATTCTACAAAGGATTTTGCACTCTAAAAACCCATAACTTTGTATGATGCTTATGTGTTGCATACTAAATTAAATTAAAATGAATCCAACTCAGATGAGTATTATTTTAAAATATAATAATTGAACTTAAATGCTTGTTACCTTTTCATAAATAAACTGAAATGATTAGGTTAGAAATGATATCACCAACCTTAGGATAAACGCCTATTGAAAAATTACAACTTCTCATTTTTTTCCTCTCATTTCTTTTTCCAAAGCTCAACACACTCAACACGATGATAGTGATCTATGTAAAAATGAATAACGTGGACCAAAATTTTAGTGCTCATATGATGAAATGTAGAAAGAACTAAAGAGGACCTTATTCAATTGGCGTAACTTGTATGTTTAATGGATGACTATACTTCAAAAGGGCATAATGTCCATGTGTTGTTGTAAATGACTCATATGAGCCTTTAATTGAATGTGTTTGGTATGTGTATGATACATATAAATAATAATTTATATATTGTTGTATAAATAATAATGTATATATTATTGTATAAATGAATGTATATTACATCAAGTAAATAAATACAAGTTTTTGAAGTTATCGTGATTGACAATATTTTAATATTTATGTATTGCTTAGTTAATTTATTACGATAAGACTCGCACTTTCAACATACTTTTTCAAAAAATTTATACCATATTTTCGATAGTAGTATTATTTGAAAGAGTTTAACATCATGAAATAACAAATTGATAGTGGATTTGCGGTACAACTTAAGTGTAAGACGGTTGTCACAACCGTAATTACATCGAGACGACAAACTTGCTAAAATTTGAAAAAGGAATTTATTTAGATAGTGGAGCCTCCATCAAATTTTATTTCAAGGGAAAATATTTGGAAAAACCCTAACTTGAGGAAAAAATCGAGGTTTGGGAGTCGATTACGAGTATGGAAGATGTTAGGCACCCTACTTGTCCGTTCCAAAGAACGATACCCTTCAATTGAGTGTGTGATTTATTGGAAAACAGATCGATCCCTTTAATTAGAATAAAAATAAAAATAAAAATAAATAAGTTTTTGGAAAATAGCCTGATAGGACTTGATCCTGCTCCTACGTATTCCCTAGTGCAATGGGAAATTCAAGGCTACGTAGTTCTGGTTCTATTTTGCAAACTAGAGATTTTCTTGAAGCACGAATATTTGGAATGAAAGCAGAAGTTTTTTTTCGGAAGAACGTCAGCGCAAAGCTCAAACCGTTGTAAGCTGCGTATGAACTTGCACGAATCAGAATATGGAACAGCAGAGAAGGTTGTCTATTCGTATTATGACCCGTTTAGATTAAATTCCTAAGGGGAAAGCCAAAGTTTTGAAATAAATATAGAGGTTTGTCGGAAAAGGGTCTGTGCAAAGTTCAAACTGTCGTAAGCCGTGTATGAATCTGCATGAATCAGAATATAGAACAGAAGAGGAGGCTACTTGTTCGTATTAAGGCCTGTTTAGATGAAATTCCTAAAAGGAAAATAGATGTTTGAAATGAAAACAGAGGTTTGTCGGAAAAACATATACGCAAAGTTCAAACCGTCGTAAGTCGCGTATGAACCCGCACGAATCAGAATTGGAACAACAGAGAAGGCTGCCTATTCATATTAAGACCCGTTTAGATGAAATTCCTAAAAGGAAACAAATGTTTGAAATGAAAACAGAGACAATGGTGAACTCAAAAACCCGAGAAAAGTAAGAAAATTAAGTGAAACAAAAGCTGGATTTAACCTCCATTGATGTTCCTTGTTCAATTGTCTCTAATCCAGCTTAGGTCATAAGGTCTAGAGGTAAGAATGAAGTGTTGTTTTGTTTTTTAATTTGATTCAAGAATACACTTAACTCTTTAAGTTCAATGACTTAATCATGCATGATTTAAGCTAGACTTAGCATATAGGATGCATGCACATGGTCATGCACTCTTAGGAATTTTTTCAAAGGAGGACATACAAACAAACACACATAGAAGGATCCACACATGAAAAATAATACCTAAACAAGGTTAAAAGAACAAGATCTACACAAGAACTTCAACAAGACCAGAGATTTTGGCGCCGAAATTTGAATTCAAATCTCATAATTTTTTTGAACACATTTTTTGTTAGATCTGAAAAATTAAAACTGACCAATTAAAAGATATGGATCATAGGAATAAAAAAAAATCAAATTTGACAAAAATCAGACCAGAAATAAGCAAGTTATGCACAAATCAAACAAGCTAGGTTCATTTGCGCATCAGGACGGATATGCTTCGGTAATATAGCGATAGAAATTTCATTTTAGATCCAAATTAGACAAATAATATCATTTCAAAAACTAAAGAGAAACACAAAGAGAAATCAACAAAAATCACAAAAATCAAAGATCATTTGTCTGATCAAAAACGAAAATGAAAAACAGAGATGAAGATGAACCTCAAGAACACTAGAGATTTTGGCGCCAAAATTTGAATTCAAATCTCACAATTTTTTAAAATATTTTTGGTAGATATAAAAAAATTAATACCAATAAATGGAAATATATGGATCATAGGAATTAAACAAAACAAGTTTGACAAAAATCATAGCAGAAATGAGCAATTTATGCACAAATCAAAGAAGCTAGGTTCATTTGCGCACCAAGACGAATATGCTTCAGTAATCCAGCTATAGAAATTTCATTTCAGATGCAAATTAGACAAGTAATATCATTACAGAAACTAGAGATAAAGACAAAGAGAACATATAAAAAATAATCAAAATTGTAAATCATTTGACTAATCAAAAATGAAAAATAAAAATAGAGACGAAGATGAACCTAAAGAACACAAGACATTTTGGCGCCAAAATTTGAATTCAAATCTCAGAATTTTTGAAAATATTTTTTGGTGGATCTGAAAAAATTAATACCAAAAAATTGAAAGATATGGATTATAGGAATTAAACAAAACAAGTTTGACAAAAATTAGACCAGAAATAAGCAAGTTATGCACAAATCAAACAAGCTACGTTCATTTGCACACAAAGACGAACATGCTTCAGTAATCGGGCAATAGAAATTCCATTTCAGATCCAAATGAAACAAATAATATCATTCCAGAAACTAGAGATAAATACAAAGAGAATGCAGCCACAATCACCGAAATCAGAGATCATTTAAATAATAAAAAATGAAAACGAAAAACAGAGATGAAGATGAACTCGGAAATCCAAGAAGAAGTAAGAAAATTAAGTGGAATAAAAGTTGGATCTCACCTCCATTGATGTGCTCCAAATTCCACTTGATAGCACCTTGGAAGATGATGAAAAAAGTGGTTCAATGGAAGCCAAGAAGATGCTGAATAGGATGTGGAAGCAGAGAGTATCTTAGGTACCACCCCTTAGAAAATTGTCAATCCCTTCTCAAAATGTCCTTCTCCCCTTATATATACCTCTTTTTGTTTTTTTGAATTTTGGTGGGTTCTCTCCTTTTTCCCTTTTCTATTCTTCTAATTTTTATGATTCTTTTCTTCTTCTGTTTTCTTTTTTATTTATTTATTTATTTTATTTTATTTTTTCCATTACTTTTATTTTGATTTTTTGAACTATTTTAGACTAAATCAGCTTTTGGCTAAAAACAAAATAATTTATTTTAGGTTTTGACTCCTCGAACATAATTCAGTGTTCACAACGGTTATTACGATGTTACATTTAGTCGTTTATTTGCTCATAAAAATAGGAGGGAAGAAAACATTTTTCATGAATCCCACATAAATATCAATCCCCAAATACGATAGAAAATGGGGAGAGACTTTATTTTTTTATTATTTTAAATTGTTAAAATTATTATATATTTTTGGAAATATAAAAAATAAATATTATACTAATATTGTTAAAAATCAATTTTTAAAGTTTAAATTTATATAAAATAAAATTTATAGTACTAAGATATTTTTTTTCTCTCTCTTTTCACCTTTGCGAACAAGTAAAACAATTTCTTTTTCTTTTCTTTCCCTCTTATCTGTACTTATCCAAATAACTCACTTTTTCGTATTGTTTCTAGTTTATTTTTTACTCTCCTATTTCGTTCCTTTCTCTTTCTTTCCTTCGTATTTCCCACAACATCCAAACAAAAAAATTATTTTCCATTTCACTAAGCATATTTTGTTTTCTCATTTGAAGTGACGAGATTGATGTCATCCTTACTTTGAAACAATGTTATAAAAACTAGTTCACACATTGGCTTGGTCAAGATATTAGATTAACGAGTCACTAATTAGACCAACAAATCATTATTAAACCTAGTTGAACCAATATACATTAAAATGAAAATTTTATATTTAGAAAATATTTTTAAGAAATTCAAATTAACATCATTTATAAATTTGTCATAATTGCACGCTAACAAATTCTCATTTGTTTTCCTTTTATAAGTAACTATAAATTATAGAATACCAACATGGATTGCTTGCTAGTCCTTTACTAAACCAACTCTGCAATCTGCATAATAATGGATTTTAAAACATTAGTTCCCACAAATGGCTAAAATATAGCTTCATGAGAAGCATTTTTAGTTTTAAAAATAAGTGCATTAAGTTATACTCCAAAGAAAATTTTATACTAGCATGGATGGTGTTTTTCCTAGGTAACATATTTTTTTTTCTTGGATATAGAGTGTTGCACACAAAGACTAAGAGAAAGAAATAAGGAAGAGAAATGGGTCCACAGGAAGGACGGGGAGATGAAGACATGAAAGGGATAAAGTGAGAAAGAAAGACTGTGTGACTAGTATGAGATGATGGTAGATTTGTGGCGGTGATGGCCACAACATTAAGAACAAAGGTGTGAGGTTAAAGGATATGGGGCAAAGAAAGGATAAAATGGAACAAATGGTGTTCTTGTTGATGAGAGCTATGGTTTTCTAGCCATGAGAGTGGAAAATAGAAGGAAACAGAGAAAAAGGTTTGAGAAGAAGAGGCATCTTTAAGTTAATGTAATGGGTTTACATGGAAGAGGTACGAGAGAAAGAACTTTTGCTCAGCCTGGATCAACTATAACTCAACCAGGTCACCAATTTTCTCAAAAACCATTGAGTTACACTAGTTTGAACTAGGTTAGGAACACATTTGATTTAAATATTACTTGAGTCGATTAGTTGACCAATTCAAGCTAGATTTTATAACATTGCCTTAGAAGGATAATGTGAATGATGATAACTTTTAACATAATAGGATATGAAGATGATTGTTATACACACAAAGTACATTATATCCACCTCCATTCTATTTATGATGGTACAATTTTTTTTAATTTTTTTTCAAAAAAGAAAAGAATTTATAACTATTAGATTTGATATATATATATATATATATATATATATATATCACTCTTAATATATAAGAATATCAGTTCTAAATAATGAAATTATTTTTTAATTTTATCATCACAATAATATAATTTTATTTCATCATTATATTTTTGAATTTTCATATTATACAAGTTATATTCATAATATATGAGCTATATACAAGTTTTCATTATATATAATATGAGAAATATTAAAATTAAATGTTTTTTATGTTTTGATGATTTTTAAAATTAAATTCTTTTATTTATAAGGATAGAATAGAAAAATAATTATTTGATCTGTATCTTTCAAATAAAAGAACCAATATAATCTTGCCACCTTCCATTAATTGCACTAGTTGAATAATGTAACGTTATCACTATAACGAGAAAACAGGCTAATACAAACACTACAAAAAAAAAATGGAATTTTTTATCGTTTTCATTTTGACGGTTTAATAAACTATTAAAAATTTTAAAATTAGTGTTGGCTTCATCAATCTAAAAGTTTTCTATCCAAGAAAGAAAGTTCCATTATAGTACTAAATCTGAACCCTTAATCCATGTTCGTAGTACAATGAAACTATTCATTTTTTTGGGTATGCATCCTTGCTTTGTTCCTAAACCTTCTATTTTCCCATCAAAAGTAATAAAGCTTAATTCCAAATTGACTTGATCCTCTTATTCCTCTTCCACGTGGCCCTTTAAGTTCGGCACCATTTTCATCTTTCCCACCTCTTATGTTTATGATTGCAACGAATTCATCACCAATCCTCGCTAAATCACCTCTTGCTACCTTAAGTTTGATTTCATCGTTGATCTCCTCGTTACTCTTCCTTTGCTCCAGGTATATACACAATCCATTTTTTTTAAAATCTGAATTCCTAACCACAACTCTCACAACTCCTTTAGATGTATGCAATTGCAAATTGTGATTGGTTTGTGATTCCGACTAGGAAAAATTCAATAACAACAATGAGTTTATGGAAACTAGGATTGTATTTATTTGAAATTATTAGGTTATTTCTTTTTGCAGATTCTAAGAGATGAAGCTATGACAAGTTTTTATGAGGTTCGAAAGGTACATAACTTAAGCTCAGCTTTACTTTGCTTCATAATTCTTCATTTATCTTAATTGCAATTTCAATGCTCTGGATTTATTTCTAAGATTTTTTTATTAGTTTTAAAGTATAACATTGTTATAAATCTACAACATTTTTTCAATTTAGAACATCTCCTAGTTGGTTCATTTGATTTGATAAAGTGGTAATTTTTTTAGGTTCGTTTGTTGTTAAGGCTTGGGTTATATTCATCTCATTATTTTTTGTCTCTGTTGTGTTGTTTATTGTGTTATAGAGGTTTGAGTTGAGTTCAATATAGACCTTTCTAACAGCATTTGAAGTCATCTTTCTTTACATTATCTAATGTTTAACACTTATTACTTTCAATATTGAACTATATATATGTCTTGAGACGTTGTATCAGATTGAAGTCCTCTTTCCATTAAAGAAAAAGAGAGTACACAAGGACAGAGATCATAGATCATAAATTATTTTTAGCTAGTAATATTTTATTTTTATCATTGTGATTAAATCATATGGTTGATATAATTAAATGGCATATTATATATCCCAAGCATTTCATGAAATAATTTGTTCTAATTATTTGTACTTCATGACATCTTTGATGCAGTTGATAAAGATTTACATTTGTTTCTTGCACATCAAGACTGATAACTAAAAGTAAGTTGCTAGAACATAACAATGGTACCGTCTATAGGAGAAACCTACTTTGTACCCACAACTTGCTACTCCCAGATATAATTTATTATTAGACGTCTATTTCTTTCCATCGTCTTTATTTTGTCTATCATTCGTGGACAATTTATTTAAAATGTTTAAAAATGATTGTATTTTTCCTTTTTTACTTCATTTTAAACACTTGGTATTATTTATTTGTTCAACAGCATGATTTTGCTAAGAATGTTACAAAAATAGAGAAGCACTTTGGATTGAGCCACACTTTGCGGAGTTTGTGCAGTAGTAATTTCTCCTATGATATGTAGTAGTAAAGAAGCATTTTTTTCTCTCTCTCTTTCATAACCATTGTTGTCCATTATATTAATTTATTATGCGTGATTTCTATTTTCCCTTTGCAAGTGTTTCAAGTGAGAGTTAATTTTGAGAAAAATTTGCATAAACTGGAAGCAATGGGGGAAAGAAAACATGAACTAGCTGCCGATAAGATTTTGCTAAACATCTTGTCGCCACCGTAATTCGGATGAGACGACGGGCTCGCTAAAATTTGAAAATAGAATTTTTTTATTTGATCAATATGGAGTTGCCACCAATATTTTTATTTAAGGGAAAAAGATTTGGAAAAAACCCTGACTCGAGGAAGAGATTCAAAGTTCGGGGGTCGGTTACGAGCGGGGAAGGTGTTAGGCACCCCACTCGCCTGTTCTGAAGAACAGTACCCTTAGACTGAGTGTGCGATTATTTGAAAATGGTTTGATCCCTTAATTAGCATGGAAATAAATTACTTGATGGGGTTTAGACTGACAAGACTTGATCCTGCTCCTACTTATTTCCCGATGCAATAGGAAACTCAAGGCTTACGTAGTTATGGTTTGTGAAGGCTTGACCTTCAGAGGTATTTAAAAGGAATATGATATTTTGAAAAGAAGCTTATTTTTTGAAGGGCCCTTTTGGTCCACTCATGCACAAGACCCAAGGTAGCTACGACAGCACGAGGGCCTATACGAAATACTAAACGTCAAACAACAAGTGAACCGCCAATTCCCCGTTTAGGGCCCGTGGCATGAGACCGAAGATCCCAGCACATTTGAAAAAGAACTTTATTTTGAAAGAACCTTTAGTCCACTCATGACAAGGTCCGAGGCGGCTAAGGCAGCACGGGAACCTATACGAACCACTAAACATCGAACAGCAGGTGAACCATCAGTTCACCGTTTAGAGCCAGTTGCGTGAGACCAAAGATCTCAAGATATTTGGAAAAGAAATTACTATTTAGAATATGATAAAGATAAGAAAATAAATGACTTGATTTGAAAAAGGAATTTGTTTGAAGTGAAGTTGATTTCAGAGTTTTGGGAAAAAATAATTTAATTTGAATTTTTAGGAGAAGAGAATTTAATTTAAATTTTGAGGAAAGGAATTAATTTGAATTTTAAAGAACAAGACTTTATTTGAATTTTTGGGAGAAAAGAATTTTTATTTGTTTTTTTTTTTGGGAAGTTTAGGGTTAAATTTAAATTAAGGGAAAATGTAGGGGTCAGTGTGCAATTTGAAAGAATGTAGGGGTCAATTTGTAATTATGAGATTTTTAGGGGTCAAGTTGCAATTATAGGAAGCTTAGGGGTTAGTTTTGCAATTATGCGAAGTTGTTAATAAAAGGAAAAGAACCCAACGTGCCACTGGCGGGATTCGAAGCGGGGGTACAGAGGTGGTGAGTCAGGCTCCTAACCATCCAAGCCACTCAATTTTATTGTTCCATGGTTCCTTCAGCTTTATACGTGCGTATGGGTAAAGTCATCTCACCCTTCCGAATGGCTTTATTGGTGGGTCCCCTATATGCTTTTAATCAGCCCCTTTGCATGGCTAGGATCTATAACCACGTATTGGGGTCATATATGTGGGAAACACGACGAGACTAAGCAGGAAGGTTTTGACCATTTTGTTTTGCCCCTCACTAATTGCCGACCACAATTGATGATGCAGGATGAGCTAAGCCATTCAACCTGACTTCAGAACCTATTCCAGAGCTAATCCTATTATGATGGTGACACGTCCATGAAGCCTTTTGCCATGAATGGCTTGTGGCAGTCTGTTATCGAGCTTGTGAATCTTCCTTGAGAGGTTAACATAATCTTCAATTACACTTTTGCTGCCACAGTGAGGTATAACCTGCATGGGTAATGCATGGTCTTTCTCTACCCCTCGGACTCGAGGCTCTTCTTGCCAACACAAGGCTTCTAGGGCATTGGTGGCCCTTCTTCGTCTAGTACAGTTGCCTTCGCGGGGAAAGAACTTCAGTTTGGGAGGGATCAGTCAATGAGTCTTGAACATCGTAGGCTGGGGAAACTATTAGGTGTGAGCGGCGATCTTCACCTATGCAGCTCATTGTTGAACCTATACTCGTTTATATGCCATCACGTGCATGCGTTCGTTTGGCAAGGAAATAGACCTACACACCTAAGTAATTGGATTCGTGAACATGCTCTTCGACTTGCATGAGATGTTGTTACAGTTAAATTTAGTGACCCTACCGTAGAGTACTCAGTGAAGCTAGGATGTCTTGGGAGGCAAAGGGATGCCTTGAGCACCTTTCAGAGAAGACCGCACTGGGATAGTATGATTGGTTCACTAGTTTTCTAGAGTCTCTACATCAATGGCGTTCGGACCACAGGCGGTGGGTTTACAGGCTTTGATCCCTTTGAGCTATTTAAATCTCTTGAACTGTTACTTGATTATCTTTATACATGTACACAGCAAAGTCTCACGTCCATTTCGTGTGCGCCTTCTTTGCATGCCTTGGTGTTTAGTGCACGTGCATGAAAGGGTAGGGGTGTTGAGCCGTCATTTCCCAAGATTGGAGGTGGGGTCTAAGCGTAGTGTAATGGCCCTCAGTGTGTGGTTTCCCGACTCGACTAATTCCTATAAACTGATGCACCCTGTGTCTTCGTCCGCATACGTGCTCCTGACTCGGGTCACAGGGAGAGGACAATGTCACCTTACTCAACTCACTTTTTCACCTATTGTTACAATGAGCCACAGGCGTCGTTCTGTGGTTGAGATCGGTTCCATGTATATCTCCGAACCGCCGGACCTGGATAGTTTTCTAGATTTTAGCCATTGCTAGAAGGTCTGATAGGGTCTAGTTTGGTTTGGGAATTGATGGCCCTTGACAGTTCTTGCCACTGCCTTCCACAACATTCCTTGTCAGTCATAGAGCTTCCCTAAGGTCCAACGCTGTAGGCAGGGGATTAACTATCTTGACCTACAACGATTTTCCTGCCCATGTTTCGTTCCAACCCCCCCTAACCACTCGGATCATGTCTCAATTTTAGGGGAATGAAAAGGGTGACCTTAGAGCCATGTCTCTATGCTTGTATGGAATGGACGTAAAAGACTCGTGGAAAACTCTACTTGTACTAAGAATGGTGAGGTGAGTTGAGTAAATCATGGCGATAGACCTGGGAAACAAGGTGGATAGCAAACAACAGACTATGAATGAACATCAAACATACTAATCTAGATCTTGACATCAATCAAATGCACACGATTTGCTAGTAATCAAGAAACACCATGCAAGAACAGAGTCTCCATTTTAAGTTCACATGGTATATTTCCACAAGGTAAAAATCAAGAACGGATGCAAAAGGAGAAGCTAATTGGTCAAAATTTAGTGCGTGATGCTGACCTGTTTGAGCCTGTATGCAAGATCCAATCCTCTTCCCGCGAGAGATCAGAGGTTCTGAATCTCCTTCCTCTTCAGCTCTAAGCGTCAAAGATGAATTCGAAAAAAATGGTAGGGGATCTTTAGAGCCTTCTTCTCTATGTTCGCGCACTCTTCTCTCTTTCTTGATCAATTTTCCCCCGAGAATTCTCTAGTAATTGGTTAAACCTCCCACCAAGATCCCCCCCCCCCATTTTTTTACTAACCCCTTCTTTCAGGTCCAATGTCCCCTTTTGTATGGCTTAATCTGACTTCGCTTTTTTTCTTTTCATGCTTCCGCTTTTTCTTTTTATCCGTGCTTTTATTATTTGTTTTTATTTTTTATTCTTCTTTTTTCCTTTTTGTTTATATCAATTATTATTATTTTATATTTTCACTTTATTTTTGTATGTATTTTTTAGAATTTGATTTATTTTTTCTCAAATCTGGTTGCTTTTATTTTTTATTTTTATTGTTTTTCACTATATCCTTTCAAGTGTATTTTTATTTGTTATTATGTGTATATATATTTTGTTCCCTTTTTATTTTTTTAATTCTTCCATTTATTTTTTCTATTTGATTATTTCCAATTCCCTTATCCATTATTTTTCTACTTTAAGTTGTTTTCCACTCCACCATAACTTTATCTTGTTTTTATTTTCTTTTATTTATTTTTCCATTTCCTTTTTCTATTTTTCTTCTGTTTTCTTTACATTTGTTCCTCTGCTTTCCGCTTCCTCATTCTTCCATTTTCTATTTAATTCTCTGCTTCTCTTCTGTTTATTTATTTATTATTTAAATTAGCGTTGGGTTAAATTTAACAATTGGGGGGGGGGGCTCAGACATAAATGAGTGTTCAAAGTTTGCCCCTCTTTACTCGTTTTCCTACCATATAATATGAGAAGCAATTCTCTGAATTATCATGGTAGGGAATGAGTAAAGACGTGAACACACTATGTCAGAGGTGAGCTTAGGAGGTGTTCGACGAGCATGAGAAGCCCCAGGCTTGAAAATGGGTACTTGAAAGATGGTGGTTTCTGAGCGACCTTGTTGGCTTCATGTGTTGAACCGACAGGATCTGAACATGTAGGGTTTGATTGCATGGCTTACTTAGGCTATGAGCGCTGCTGAAGCGTAGATACCGTGAGGTGAAATGGCCTGTTCAAGGCAGAAGAGCCCACAAGAGCCAAACCGTGAGATATGTACAATGTGGCCTGACAACCTGGGCCAAGGTATTGAAGTTTAACATGCAGAGGCCTGACAACATAGGTCGAAATGCATAAAATTAAGATGCAAGGCCTGACATCATAGGCCTGGGTGCAGGAATTTAAACATGCGAGGCCAGACAATATAGGCCGAAGTGCAAGAACTTAAAATGCAAGGCCTGACATCATAGGCCTGGGTGCTGGAATTTAAACATGTGAGGCCTGACAATATAGGCCGAAGTGAAGAAATTAAAATGCAAGGCCTGACATCATAGGTCTGGGTGCAAGAATTTAAACATGCGAGGCCTGACAATATAGGCCGAAGTGCAAGAACTTAAAATGCAAGGCCTGACATCATAGGCCTGGGTGCAGGAATTTAAACATGCGAGGCCTGACAATATAGGCTGAAGTGTAAGAACTTAAAATGCAAGGCTTGACATCATAGGCCTGGGTGTTGGAATTTAAACATGCGAAGCCTGACAATATAGGCCGAAGTGCAAGAATTTAAAATGTAAGGCCTGACATCATAGGCCTGGGTGCTGGAATTTAAACATGCGAGGCTTGATAATATAGGCCGAAGTGAAGAAACTAAAATGCAAGGCTTGACATCATAGGCCTGGGTGCTGAAATTTAAACATACGAGGCCTGACAATATAGGCCGAAGTGAAGAAATTAAAATGCAAGGCCCGACATCATAGGCCTAAGCGCTGAAATTTAAACATGCAATGGCCTAACAACCTAGGCCAAAGGTGTAGGAAATTAAAATGCAGAGGCCTAACAACACAGGCTGGAGGACAGAAATTTAAACATGTAATGGCCTGACAACATAGGCCGAAGGTGCAGGAAATTTAAAATGCAAGGCCTAACATTATAGGCCGAAGTGCTGAAATTTAAACATGCAATGGCCTGACAACATAGGCCGAAGGTGCAGGAAATTAAAATGCAAAGGCCTGACAACATAGGCCAGAAGGTAGAAATTTAAACATGCAATGGCCTGACAACATAGGCCAAAGGTGCAGGAAATTTAAAATGCAAGGCCTGACATTATAGGCCGAAGTGCTGAAATTTAAACATGCAATGGCCTGACAGCATAGGCCGAAGGTGCAGGAAATTAAAATGCAGAGGCCTGACAACATAGGCTGGAAGGAAGAAATTTAAAATGCAAGGAGTGGCCTACTGGTAGGCTTGAGTGGGAAAACTTTGCTATTTTGTTCCCAGACTTTGACTTTTCGGCTTTCTTCTAGCACTGACCGTGTTCTTCAGAGTGAGCTAGATTCCATGAGCCGTTTGCTTCCTTCTTCGCTTTACAGACGTATCTTTTGTCAATCTTTTAAAAAATAAGACCCTTTGATCAATAAGAACTTGCAATTATGAAAGTTTCGACATAACCCTGATTTTTGAACAACGTTAGTAATAGTAATTGTCATTCAAAATTTATGTAATTTCATTTTGCATATACATTTTGACAAAAGAAAATACAGTTGCATATGGTCGGGAATTCTCAAGATGGTCAAAATGATGTAGGTTATTTTATGGCTGATTGTCTGGCGGTTACGATTTTGATTGGTCGGATGCCTTTGAGACGATTAGTGCTAGTATTGTACTTCGGCGACGTCTTCATGTCTTGCCAACCCTGCTTCTGAAAAGCAAAATTTTGCCCCAGTTTATTTGACTTGCCCTAGACCGGTCTTGAACCTTTCGTTCTAATCACAACCGAACTTGATTCTGTTCTCTGCTTTTTTAGAACCCTGGATATTTGCCAATTTTGCCCCAGTATAAGGCCCAGATTGTCATCTAGTCACTGATTTTCCCTAGTATGGATGGAAGTGATTGTCATTCTTTTTCAATCTTTGGCTATACTCTCTCTTCATTAAGGGGAACGATTCTTTCCTTTATTCACTCTGTTGGTGCTGCCTCAACCAGTTTCTGACTTGCTTTCTGCCTTACCCTAACTTTCACCTAGGCCGCCATTGCGGGTTTTCGACCTAGCTGACCTCTTTCTGCTTTAATTGCCCTAACTTTTTCCTAGGCCACCCTTGCGGGTTTTCGATCTAGCGGGCCCCTTTTTTACTTTAATTGCCCTAACTTTTGCTTAGGCCGTCCTTGCGGGTTTTCGACCTAGCGAGCCTTTTTCTGCTTGAATTGCCCTAACTTTTGCCTAGGTCGCCCTTGCGGGTTTTCGACCTAGCGGGCCTTTCTTGTCTCAAGTGTAGTATCTTTTCACTGCATCTGAATTGACAGGGTTAGGCAGGTCTCTCCCGTCCATGTCTGCCAAGATTAATGCGCCTCCGGAGAAAGCCTTCTTAACTACGTAAGGTCCTTGATAATTCGGGGCCCATTTCCTATGTAGCGCTTTCTGCATTGGCAGCAACTTTTTAATCACCAAATCACCCTCCTGGAACTCCCGGGGATGCACCTTTTTATCGAATGCCTTCTTCATTCTCCTTTGGTATAGTTGGCTGTGACATATCGCTACAAGCCTTTTCTCATCGATCAGGTTCAATTAGTCCATCCGGGTTTGGACCCATTCGGCCTATTCTAAATTAGCATCCATCAGAACTCTCAATGAAGGAATCTCGACCTCGATTAGGAGTACGACTTCCATCCCATACACCAGTGAGAATGGTGTTGTCCTAGTAGAAGTACGAACTGAGGTCCAATATTCGTGTAGTGCGTAAGGGAGCATTTCATGCCATTCTCTGTATGAGAACACCATCTTCTGGATGATCTTTTTGATATTTTTATTGGCCGCTTCAACTGCTCCATTCATCTTCGGTCGATAGGGGGACGAATTGTGATGTTGAATCTTGAATTGGCCACACAACTTCGACATCATTTTATTGTTCAAATTGGAGCCATTGTCCGTGATGAGCCTGCTGGGCAGTTTGTATCGGCAAATCAGCTCTATCTTCATGAATTTGACCATCACATTACGAGTCACACTAGCATATGAGGCAGCCTTGACCGATTTGGTAAAGTAGTCGATGGCAACCAGTATGAAACGATGTCCATTAGATGCTTTGGGCTCGATCAGGCCAATGACATCCATCCCCCACATAGCGAATGGCCAGGGTGAGGATAGCACATTCAAAGACGTTGACGGCACATGGACATTGTCCGCGTATATTTGGCATTTATGGCAGGTCTTGACATGTTTATAACAATCAGTCTCCATGGTTAGCCAGTAATATCTGGCTCTAAGAATCTTCCTCGCCATAGCGTGTTCGTTGGCGTGGGCACCAAAAAACCCTTCGTGGACTTCCTTCAATATTTTTTTGGCTTCTGCTGCATCCACGCACCTGAGAAGAACCATGTCGTGATTCCTTTTGTACAAAACTTCCTCGTTGAGGAAGAAGTTCATAGCTAGTCTTCGCAGAGTCCTTTTGTCGTTTTTTGACGCATTGGTGGGGTATTCTTTATTTCTCAGGAATTTCCGGATGTCGTGATACCAGGGCTTTCCGTCCGACTCTACCTCAATTGATTGACAGAATGCCGGTCTGGAGCGATGTTGGATGCGGATGAGAGGCATGTCCTCTTCTCGTCCAATTTCGAACATAGATGACAATGTGACTAGGGCATCGGCCAACTGATTGTCTTCTCGAGGTATGTGCAAGAAGGTAACCTCTTCAAAGTGTTCTAGCAATTCTTGGAGACGAGACTGATAGGGCACTAGCTTTGCATCTCTGGTCTCCCACTCCCCTTTGACTTGATGGATGACCAAAGCTGAATCACCGAAGATGTCTAGGCGCTTTACATTAGCTTCGATTGCGGCTTGGATTCCTAAAATACAAGCTTCATATTCTACCACGTTGTTTGTGCAGTCGAAAGCTAGTCGGGCGGTGATAGGTATATACTATTTTTCTGGGGAAATCAGTATAACTCCTATACCATGGCCCATCATATTGGATGCACCGTTGAACAACATCGTCCATTTTTCTTGCTCGGCCTTCTCTTCTTCATTAAAGATTGCCATCAAGTCTTCATTAGGAAATTCCGGCTGCATAACCTGGTAATCTTCTAGGGGCTGTTGGGCCAAATATTCGGTGAGGGCACTACCCTTGACAGATTTCTGCGTCACATAGAGGATATCATATTTCGAAAGTATTACCTGCCACTTAGCGATTCGCCCTGACAACGGGGCTTCTCGAAAATATACTTGATCGGATCCATCCTGGATATCAGCCACGTGGTGTGACTCAACATATACTGTTGTAGACGATGCGCTGTCCATGCCAAAGCGTAGCAAGTTCGCTCCAAGAGAGAATATCTGGCCTCGCAGTTTGTGAACTTCTTGCTCAAATAATATATTTCCTGCTCCTTCCTCCCGGATTCATCATGTTGACCTAGCACGTAACCCATCGAATGGTCTATCACCGTCAGATATAGGATTAAAGGTTCCCCAGGACGTGATGAAAGTGGTCTTTTCTCTATCCTCTTCGGTCATCTTAATCTGATTATAGCTTGAGAAACCGTCCATGAAGGAGAAATAGGAGAATTGTGCGGTGTTATCGACTGGCACGTCGATGTGGAGGAGCGGAAAGTCATTTTTCGGGTTGGCTCGATTGAGATCCCTATAGTCTACGCACATCTGAACTTTACCATCCTTCTTGGGGACAGGTACTATATTCGCCACCCACTTTGGGTAATTTGCAACGGCCAAGAAGCCGGCGTCAAACTGTTTCCTCACCTCCTCCTGGATTTTCAGGGACATTTTCGGTTTCATCCTCCTTAGCTTCTGTTTGACTGGTAAACAACTGGCTTTCATGGGCAGTTTGTGCTTTACTATGGAGGTATCTAAGCTTGGCATGTCTTGATAAGACCAGGCGAAGATATGACTATAGTCTTGTAAGAGTGAGACCAATCACTCCTGATTGTCTCCTGCGATGAGCGTGCCTATCTTGACCTCTCTTTTGTTTTCCTCGGTCCCCAAATTTATCAAATCCATGGGTTCCTGATGGGGTTCAATTACTTTGGATTTGCGTTCCACCAATCTCAACATCTCTTTGGTGGGTTCGCACTCAAATTCTGCCTCCTCATCGGCATGATTAACAATACAACTGAAATTTCCTGATACAATACTAGCGCTGTAATCGTAAGGCGGGTTTTGGTCGGATCTGCGAATTGGGGTATGAAAAGAAAAAAAAGGAATAAGATATGGATATTGTACAGAGGGAGATATAGTAAGAGAAGAAGAGGGAAGATTTATGGATAATGCAATTGTATTTATCATTTATTAAAACAAGTATATACAAAATATTTATGCTTTTGAAACAGAATTTTCGTTATGACAATTACACAATTACATTTGAACTGAATCAAAAGTCAAGGGTAGATCAACAATTTCCTAATTGTTCAACTCTCGTCCGGGGGGACAGGCCGTCACCAGATCTTCAACGTTTGTCCTCCTCTCTTCGTCTACGGCCGCGACTACATCAGGGTCTTCATATCCGGCACTCCGGAAACTATGGTAGAGGTGGCACAAAGTGACCTTGCCGAATCGGGGTCTTATTGCTTTGTCTTCTTCGGTGGGCTCATATCCCAACCCATATCGCCGCCTGTTTTTGATCACCGATAGCCGCCTAGACAAACCGTTGCTGTTTTGCCCCAATTTATTGTCGGGCTTAAACCCATTCTTCAACATTACTCGGGCCATCATCATTAAAGCGCCTATGGTCAACCACTACTCCCTCCCGGATGGTAGTGACATTAGCAACTTCCAAGGCTTGGAAATGTGTTTCCAAATCCTCTTCAACAGCCTCAATATAGGGAGGATTGGTGGGTTTGCTGACCAAATAATCCTTTTCCGCCGAGACGATGATAAGTTTATCGTCTATGATAAACTTCAACTTCTGATGTAAAGTTGAAGGGACTACTTTGGCGGCGTGAATCCAGGGCCTCCCTAACAGGCAACTGTAGGCCAACTGGATGTCCATTATTTGAAAGGTCACATTGAAGACGATCGGGCCAATTTGGACTGGCAGATCCACCTCACCAATAACTTCCCGTCTTGACCCATCAAATGCTCTAACTACCATAGAGCTCGGCTTATATGGACCCCCTCATGCGGCAACTTAGACAACGTCAATTGAGGCATCACATTCAAAGAGGAACCATTATCTACCAAGACTCTGGCGAATATGGTCCATACATTTTACCGATATATGCAATGTCTTGTTATGTCCCACCCCTTCATCTAGGATTTCGCGGTCGGCAAAGGTGAGAAAGTTGTTGGCGGTTATATTGCTGGCAATTCCTTCAAATTTATCCACCGAGATGTTGTGGACTACATGGGCCTCATTCAGAATCTTCAATAACACTCTCCGGTGAGGTTCTGAATTCATTATCAGAGCCAGCAATGATATCTTAGCGGGTATACGATTTAACTGCTCAATTACCGTATACTCGCTTTGCCTTATCAGTTTCAGGAACTCGCAGGCCTTTTCATCTGAAACGGTCTTCTTTATTTCCTTCTTTTCCTCTTTGTTGCCACTCTCGGGCTCTAGTCTAGCCCGATTCTCTTTGTCTTGAGTAGTCGGCTGCCTCCTTATGTCTTCAGCAGGGGTATAAACGCGACCACTTCTGATCATCCCTCCTATTCCAGCTATGTTGGTCACGTCAGGTGAGGAATTTTCCAACCTATCCTCTTCGGTTCTTCCTCCCAATACCTTGATGTCATACTTCCAAGGTACCTCTTTGTTGCTGTTATACTGGAAAGGTCCTGGTACTTTTATCGTGACAGGTCTCATCCCGTTGGGTGTAGGCAAGGCCGATGACTCGGTATAGCGAATAACCAGGGGTTTGGGCTGCCCCGGAAAGGATTCATTGACCATGTCTACCTCTTCTTCAACCTCAATAGAATTCACCGAGGGCCCTGATCCTCCGTGGTTTGGCAGTGGGTTGCTCCCCACACTTAGCGCATCCTTCTCAAAATTTAGCCATTTAGCATTAATCAATTTCTGGACCCTATGTTTCAAGGCCAGACACTTCTCGGTAGAATGCCCCACCGTTCCTGCATAATATCCGCATTTAGCCTCCGGATTGTACCATTTCGAGTATGGGGGTTCTAGTGGCTTCATGGGACATAGTGCAATTAAAGAGATTTTAATCAGACGGGGCAACAACTCCGAGTAACTCATCGGGATTGGGTCAAATTGCACAATTTTCCTTTGGTTGTTGTTGATTTTTTGTTGAGGTGGGTCAGGGTTAGTGTTTTGGTTCCATGGCTTTGGTGGTTGTTGTTGGGGGAATGTTTGAGGGGGTGGAACCATAAAAGGAGTGTTTGGATGGAATGGAGTAGGTGGGTTGTAGGTTGGTTGGTATGTAGGTTGGGCCAAGGCCACCATGTGTGGATGGGTTGGAAATTGAGGTTGTATGGTGTTTGGTAGCTAGGCGGTGCGGTGGTTGATTGATATATGGGTTGTGTAGCGGTCAGGAGGTTTGGATCGGCTGAAACATAATGGGTTTCGGCCTCTTTCTTTTTCCAAAAATTATTCGTCGGCTTCTTTGTATTTACATTGCCGACAACATTGTGTACAATCCTTCCTCGGCGCAGGCTGCTCTCTACACGTTCTCCGACCAATACCATATCATAGAAATTAACAGAGACACTGCCCACAATTTTGTCATAGAAGGGCGTAGGGAGGGTCTCCATGAATGTGTTGATCATCTCCCTATCCAGCAAAGATGGTTGGACTTGAGCGGCTAATTCCCTCCACCGCTCAGCGTATTCCTTGAAGGACTCATTCTCCCTCTTGACCATGTTCTGTAACTGAGTCCTGTTAGGAGCCATCTCGATGTTGTACTTGTATTTCTTTAGGAAGGCATCCGCCAGGTCCTTCCAGGTGTGAATATAAGACCTCTCCAATTGGGTATACCAACTGGCCATTACCCCAATCAAACTGTCTTGAAAACAGTGAATGAGCAGCTTGTTGTTGTGTGAGTGTGAGGCCATCTTTCGGCAGTACATTGTCAGATGACTCCTCGGGCAGCCGACTCCTCAATACTTCTCAAATTCCGAAGTCTTGAATTTGGGAGGTATGACGACATCAAGTACGAGGCAAAGCTCGGAAGCCTCCACTATTCCATGTCCATTCCTTTCGTTGGCCCTGACTCTCTCTTCTAAGTGTTGCCACCTCCCACCGAAGTAGGCTTCTTGATCGGCTGGCTTTGGCCATGGTTCATTTAGAGGTTGGCCGGTGTGGTGGGGTAAGGCGTGTGGTCCTTCAGGTCTTGTAACATGACCGTAGGAATATGGTTGATGAGGGTTGGCTGGGTGAATGGTAATCGGGACAGAGTATGTAGGGTCTTTGGTGACTGTTGTGTTCATGTGGGTATAGTCGAGGTTGACATTATATGGGTATGTGGTCGGTGGATTAATGTGAGAAGGGAAAGATGGGTTTATATGTGTGGGGAAGGCAAAGGAAGCGTTTGTGTTGTAAGGCTAGGGCGACGGGTTCACATATGCTGGGTGTGAGTGTGGTGGATAACCGGTAGTATTGGTGGGAGGAAGGTAAGTTGGTGGGTTAATATGGTGAGGATGAGTGGTAGGGTTTGGGTGTAGAGGCCCAGCAAGGAGATTTGGATGATATTGGTGCATGGTAGGGTTTATATGGAGCGGAAGTGCATTAGGGTTTTCACCAGCCGAGATCCCTTGAGAACCTGGCATATAAGGAGGTTCGTAGCCAGGTGGTAGCCCGTATGGCCACTCTTGCTCGGTGACAGTTTGAAAGGGCATTGATGCAATGGTTGACCCAGGTGCCTCAGTCCCCGCAAGTCCCTCTGTGCCTTTTTCCAGTAATTTCATGAGCTTGGCAACTTGGTCTTTCAGTTCAGCCACCTCATTTCTGAGCTCCTCATTCTGCGTCTCAAGCTCACTCATGATTTTGGTTCTCGATCTAGTGCTATATGAATGTCGGGGAAGTCATGAGTCTGCTATTTTTGTTATCTGTAAAATTTAAATTAATTAATTAATTGATAAGAAAAAACAAAATTTGGGTATATGATAAATACGTAGGGACCAGAATCTCGTTGAATATCGTTGTCAATCGAGTGCATCTTTCGTGCTTCGAGCATGAGATGGAAATTAATATGGAATCATATGCAGAGAAAAATCTATTTTATTCAAGTAGACGAGGTTTATTTTACATTTTGTTCCTCCTGCTTGGCTAATACAACATACTTATTCATCCTTAAGACTAAGTCTTTATAGAATTGAATAAAAGTTTCGACTTCAGGCGGGGTGTGGAGTGGATGTAGAGACGCTTCTGCCTTTTTAAGCAACTGTGGTACTTCCTCTATTGCTGTGTTTGCTAGGCTGGCCAGCCTTTCGAAACACTTGGTCCAGTGATCAGTCGTGTCCTTATACCACTTATTTTCATTTTGTATGTCGTTTATGCCCCTTTGTTGCATTGGTATGACCTCGATGACCTTCCACTTTTCTTCATTCACCTCATTCTGCCATGCTATGAGTAGGCCTTCGATTTGCTTCTTCATGTCTTCTATTCGTTGCAGCAAGTCATTCTTTTCTTCTATTACATAGTCTGCCTCCACTCGAACTCTCTTCTTTGCGGCCAAGATTTGATTTTTCTCTTCCCGGATTGTATGGATTTTGGCCTTCATTTGTTCTAAGGCGCTCTTTAGTTGGCGGTTCTCCTGGAGTGCGGCGTCTCTCTCTTGTATTCTCATTCCAAGCTCTTTATTGGCCGCTTGTAGGTTCATATGCACCCGAGAAGCACGCTCACGTTCATCTTTTTGTTGATCTCAGATACACACTATAAGAGCCTCGTTCACTTCATTTTCCCTTCTCCATGTAACACTTTCTTGTCGTGCCTTCAAGAGTTCTTCTTCTAGATGGGTATTTTTCTTGGTCATAGCCTCTAGCTTTTCTTTCAGGCTTTTAACAACCTCATCTTCAAACACCATGGGTGATGGTTGACTTTCGGATGGGACAGTCGGAGGTTTGAATGGTAGCTTAATCTGCTGCACCCTATCTCTGATCCACTGTTTGTACTCTTCTTTGGCGGTGCAACTTCGTACTCCCAATTCTTTTCCCTTGCGAGTGACGCTCTCCTATGCTTCTCGGATGTTCCGGAGACCCTCAACAAAGTCCCCTTCATATTTCAGGAAGAAAGCGATCACTAACTCGTCTGACGAGGGTGCCTTGATAGGGTAAGCCAGCTGCCTTTGCCCCAGTATCGGGTTATAATTGATACAACCCCTAGCTCCCATGAGAGGTACATTCGGGAACCCCCTTGCAGTGATAGATGACCTCCGTTCTTTGTTGCCACGAAGGCTGCCACCTAACCTGTTCTTCTGTCAAGCCGGCAAAATGAGCTGACCATTCTGCGTTGCTCATGGGCTTCATCTGGTAGCACAGAAAATCTGATATGGGACATTGTGTCTTCACATTCCTCTTGAAGATGTGAGCGGTTATCCATACGTATAACATTGGTAGGCAGCAGATTAGCCTTGTTCTTCTCTTCTCGTGGTAGAAGTTCAGCATGCAATAGACATCTGCTAACAAGGCTGTTATGGGATTTTCTATTTTATTTTTCTTGGCCAAGAATATATCGACCGCTTTCAGATCGACGAAGTCATCCATGTAAGGGAAGAGCACTAGTCCGTAGATGGTGAGGGTCAGCACATCCATGTATACAGCCCATTGGTTGCTATTGGCCAGGTGTTGCATATACTCTTCCAAGAATTTCTTGGTGAACCCCTTGATTTGGCTTTTTGTTTGATAGTCTGTCAAACGGTCCCCAGACTGTAGACCCAAAGCCTGTGCGGCGACTCGGAACGTGGAGTGGTGTTCCAGGTGATGATATGACATGCATCCTTCCAGCGGAAGATCTAGAATCTGCTCGAACTCCTCTAAAGTAGGAGCCAACTGGAAGTCCGAGAAAGTGAAACACCGGAGAGGCGGATCGTAATACTGTACGATGGTCGTGAGGGCCCCTTCCTGTACTTGGACTTTCAGTAGTCTCAGTTTGTTGCCATATTTTTTGGCGAATGCCATCTGCTGGATACTCGACAATTTATTTCCAAACATTTCTAAGCTTGCCAAGTCTGCCATCTTGACCCCAATACGTCTCTTTTTCTTCAGCTGCTCGGATTCCATATTAATTTCCATTTCACCCCTTTTTATGACAGTCGCTGAGAATCTGGTCCCTCGAAAAGAAAAGAAAAGGAAAAGAGTAAACATGTTAGACTCGGGATGAACGGGACTAATGTAGGATGCATGAAGATTAAAAGCAATAAATATAATTGGGTCCCTTTTTTATTACCAAATTTTCTTGCTCTCTTCCTTTGTTTTGTCTATCCTCTCTTTTCTTTTCTCTCTCTCTATTTTTCTTTTCTTTCCTTTTTCATTCATTTCTTTTCTCTCTATTTCATTTTTCCATTTTCCCTTTTTCGTCATTTGGTCTTTCCTTTCTTTTCTCACTTCTTTTTCGTTTTTCCTCTCTCTTTGATCTTAAGATTCTCATTTATTTCCAATTACAGGTAAATAAAAAGCTTACAAAACGGACGTCGTGTAACCGGAGTGTGCCCTCCTCATGCTCTAGTGAGGTGACTTGTCTTATGGATCTAGGGCTTTTAATGCATGAACCTCTCCAAGGTGGTTTGTAATTCTAAAGATGTAGAGGTCACTAGAGCCAAGTTCCAATCCATAATGCTTGCTACAACAGTAGAAGTAGCCACTAGTTGTGGGACATTATGAATAGGATGCACTCTAGCTGGGATTTTGGTGATAGCCACATAGGACGTAAGCCCCAACGTGACACCACTAGATCCCTCTAATCCTAGGCAGCACTCAGACCCGGGTACAGGGCCCCACTCATAATAAAATGTATATGCAATGCATGGAGGGCACATCAATTTTGGGATACCTGCAATTGGGGAAATCGCAACAAGTATATATATAGCAATTCATTATTCATCTATCCTATGGTTATAAAGAGAATAGACAAACAAGCAAGTGTTGGATAAACAAATAAATGAATCGTGCAATAAATAAGTCGTGCAAATAAATGGGGAAGGGATCAAATATGACACACTCAATTTGAACGGGCTTGACTCTCTAGAATTCCCCAGTGGAGTCACCATCTGTCGCAACCGTAATTCCGACGAGACGACGGACTCTCTAAAATTTGAAAATAGAATTTTTTTTATTTGATCAATGTGGAGTCGCCACCAAATTTTTTATTTAAGGGAAAAAGATTTGGAAAAAACCCTGACTCGAGGAAGAGATTCGAAGTTCGGGGGTCGGTTACGAATGGGGAAGGTGTTCGGCACCCCACTCGCTTGTTCCAAAGAACAATACCCTTAGACTGAGTGTGCGATTATTTAAAAATGGTTTGATCCCTTAATTAGCATGGAAATGAATTACTTGATGGGGTTTAGCCTGACAGGACTTGATCCTCCTCCTGCGTATTCCCCGATGCAATTGGAAACTCAAGGCTTACGTAGTTCTGGTTTGTGAAGGCTTGAACTTCAAAGGTATTTAAAAGGAATATGATATTTTGAAAAGAAGCTTATTTTTTGAAGGGCCCTTTTGGTCCACTCATGCACAAGGCCCAAGGCGGCTACAGCAGCACGAGGGCCTATACGAACTACTAAACATCGAACATCAGGTGAACTGCCAATTCCCCGTTTAGAGCGCATCGCGTGAGACCAAAGATCCCAGCGCATTTGAAAAAGAACTTTATTTTGAAAGAACCTTTAGTCCACTCATGCACAAGGTCCGAGGCGGCTAAGGCAGCACGAGGGCCTATACGAATCACTAAATGTCGAATAGCAGGTGAACCGTCAGTTCCCCATTTAGAGCCCGTTGCGTGAGACCAAAGATCTCAAGATATTTGAAAATTAAATTACTATTTAGAATATGATAAAGATAAGAAAAGAAATGACTTGATTTGAAAAAGGAATTTGTTTTGAAGTGAAGTTGATTTCGGAGTTTTGGAAAAAATAATTTAATTTGAATTTTTAGGAGAAGAGAATTTAATTTAAATTTTGAGGAAAGGAATTAATTTGAATTTTAAAGAACAAGACTTTATTTGAATTTTTGGGAGAAAAGAATTTTTATAATTTTTTTGGGAAGTTTAGGGGGCGAATTTGCAATTGTGGGAAGTTTGGGGTTAAATTTAAATTAGGGGAAAATGTAGGGGTCAGTGTGCAATTATGAGATTTTTAGGGGTCAAGTTGCAATTATAGGAAGCTTAGGGGTTAGTTTTGCAATTATGCGAAGTTGTTAATAAAAGGAAAAGAACCCAACGTGCCATTGGTGGGATTCGAAGCGGGGGTACAGAGGTGGTGAGTCAGGCTCCTAACCATCCAAGCCACTATATTTTATTGTTCCATGGTTCCTTCAGCTTTATATGTGCGTATAGGTAGAGTCATCTCACCCTTCCAGATGGCTTTATTGGTGGGTGCCCTATATGCTTTTAATCAGCCCCTTTGCATGGCTAGGAACTATAACCACGTATTGGGGTCATATATGTGGGAAACACGACGAGACTGAGCAGGAAGGTTTTGACCATTTTGTTTTGCCCCTCACTAATTGCCGACTGCAACTGATGATGCAGGATGAGCTAAGCCATTCAACCTGAATTCAGAACCTGTTCCAGAGCCAATCCTATTATGATGGTGACGTGTCCATGAAGCCTTTTGCCATGAATGGCCTGTGGCAGTCTGTTATCGAGCTCGCGAATCTTCCTTGAGAGGTTAACATAATCTTCAATTACACTTTTGCTGCCACAGTGAGCTATAACCTGCATGGGTAATGCATGGTCTTTCTCTACCCCTCGAACTCGAGGCTCTTCCTGCCAACACAAGACTTCTAGGGCGTTGGTGGCCCTCCTTCGTCAAGTGCAGTTGCCTTTGCGGGGAAAGAACCTCAGTTTGGGAGTGATTAGTCTATAAGTCTTGAACATCGTAGGCTGGGGAAACTATTAGGTGTGAGCAATGATCTTCACCTATGCAGCTCATTGCCGAACCTATACTCATTTGTATGCCATCACGTGCATGCGTTCGTTTGGCAGGGAAACAGACCTACACACCTGAGTAATTGGATTCGTGAACGTGCTCTTCTGCTTGCATGAGATGTTGTTACAGTTAAATTTAGTGACCCTACCGTAGAGTACTCAGTGAAGCTACGATGTCTTGGGAGGCAAAGGGATGCCTTGAGCACCTTTCAGAGAAGACCACACTGGGATAGTATGATTGGTTCACTACCCCTAATCTGACTAGCTGAGGGAACTAGTTTCCTAGATTCTCTACATCAGTGGCGTTCGGACCACAGGCGGTGGGTTTACAGGCTTTGATCCCTTTGAGCTATTTAAATCTCTTGACCTGTTACTTGATTACCTTTATACATGTACACAACAAAGTCTCACATCCATTTCGTGTGCGTCTTCTCTGCATGCCTCAGTGTTTAGTGCACGTGCATGAAAGGGTAGGGGTGTTGAGCCGTCATTTCCCAAGATTGGAGGTGGGGTCTAAGCGTAGTATAATGGCCCTCAGTGTGTGGTTTCTTGACTCGACTGATTCCTATAAACTGATGCACCCTGTGTCTTCGTCCGCATACGTGCTCATGACTCGGGTCACAGGGAGAGGACAACGTCACCTTACTCACCTCACTTGTTCACTTAATTTTACAATGAGCCACATGCGTCGTTTTGTGGTTGAGATCGGTTCCATGTATATCTCTAAACCGCCGGACCTGGATAGTTTTCTAGATTTTAGCCATTGCTAGAAGGTCTGATAGGGTCTAGTTTGGTTTGGGAATTGATGGCCCTTGACAGTTCTGCCACTGCCTTCCACAACATTCCTTGTTAGTCATAGAGCTTCCCTAAGGTCCAATGCTGTAGGCAGGGGATTAACTATCTTGACCTACAACAATTTTCCTGCCCATGTTTCGTTCCAACCCCCCCTGAACCACTCGGATCATGTCTCGATTTTAGGGGAATGAAAAGGGTGACCTTAGAGCCATGTCTCTATGCTTGTATGGAATGGACGAAAAAGACTCGTGGAAAACTCTAATTGTACTAAGAATGGTGAGGTGAGTTGAGTAAATCATGACGATAGAGCCGGGAAACAAGGTGGATAGCTGTGAGCAGAGGACGAATTCGTAATGAGAGGATTATGGCCTCGGCAAGGTGAACTAAGAACATGGGAATTCATGGACCTTTACTCTTGTTGTGCTAGCTCTCAGTGTCCCTCACATATTCTTCCCTAATAGACAAAAAGCAGAGCGATCCTGACTTGCCCCTCCCTGTTTTGAGATCCTCCAAGAAATACCTTGCCGGATTAGGATTCTTGCTTGTCGCCCATAACCGATTAGGATTTGATTATGCAATGTCTATTAATACCAGACCTATTTTCTTATCTTTTAACTCCACTTCAAGTACTAAATATACTATGAATGAACATCAAACATACTAATCCAAATCTTGACATCAATCAAATGCATGTGATTTTCTAGTAATCAAGAAACACCATGCAAGAACAGACTCTCCATTTCAAGTTCACATGGTATATTGCCACAAGGTAAAAATCAAGAACGGATGCAAAAGGAGAAGCTAATCGGTCAAAATTTAGTGCGTGATGCTGACCTATTTGAGCCTGTATGCAAGATCCAATCCTCTTCCCGCGAGAGATCAAAGGTTCCAAATCTCTTTCCTCTTCAGCTCTAAGCGTCAAAGATGAATTCGTCAAAAATGGTAGGGGATCTTTAGAGCCTTCTTCTCTCTATGTTCGCGCGCTCTTCTCTCTTTCTTGATCAATTTTCCCCCGACAATTCTCTAGTAATTGGTTAAACCTCCCTCCAAGATTTTCCCCCTTTTATTTCTTTGCTAACCCCTTCTTTCAGCTCCAATGTCCCCTTTTATATGGCTTAATCTGACTTCGCTTTTTTTCTTTTCATGCTTTCGCTTTTTCTTTTTATCCGTGCTTTTATTATTTGTTTTTATTTTTTATTCTTCTTTTTTCCTTTTCGTTTATATCAATTATTATTATTTTATATTTTCACTTTGTTTTTGTATGTATTTTTTAGTATTTGATTTATTTTTTCTCAAATCTGGTTGCTTTTATTTTTTATTTTTATTGTTTTTCACTATATCAGTGTAATTTTGTTTGTTATTATGTGTATATATATTTTGTTCCCTTTTTATTTTTTTATTCTTCCATTTATTTTTATTTTTTTATTTCCAATTCCCTTATCCATTATTTTTCTACTTTAAGCGGTTTTCCACTCCTCCATAACTTTATCTTGTTTTTATTTTCTTTTATTTATTTTTCCATTTATTTATTCTATTTTTCTTCTGTTTTCTTTACATTTATTCTGCTACTTTCCGCTTCCTCATTCTTCCGTTTTCTATTTAATTCTCTGCTTCTCTTTTGTTTATTTATTTATTATTTAAATTAGCGTTGGGTTAAATTTAACAATTGGGAGGGGGAACTCTGACATAAATGGGTGTTCACACATCTCAATATTATTACCGTCCATATTATTGTGTTTCAATTGATGAAAATGACTATTTTTTTTCTTTTTAAAACTATGTAAAGGTTGAAGTAATCTTTCTGGGCAGTTGAAGCATCGCCATTTGGTTAATTTAATTGGTTATTGATGTGAAGATCAGAACAGGCTTCTTGTGTATGAATATGTGGAACGGGGCAATCTGGAGGAAAAACTTTTCAAAGGTACATGCATGTTTTTCTCTAAATTGCCCCTTATTATGAAAAAAAAAGGGAACCAAAGATGGTTTTGAACATTAGGATAATTTATTTCTATGCAATTTGCTTGTTGCAATGATTTCATACAAAACAATTATCCTTATAAAATGCAGGTTATTTAGCAACCTTGCATTGGCTAACAAGAATGAAAATAGCAATTAGGGTTGCAAAGGGACTTGCTTTTCTTCATGAAGAAGAAATTCACTCATATATAGAGATGTTAAAGACTCAAACATTCTATTGGATGCTGTAAGTTGACATGTACACTACCCGTATTTTTTTTTCAGGATTACAATGCTAAGCTCTTAGATTTTTATTTAGCAATAGATGGACCAGAAAAAGACCAAACTCATTACAACTCGTGTAATGGGTACCCATGGTTATGCTGCTACTGAGTATATCATGACAAGTATTTCATTTAAAAATCAAATTCAAACCAACCCCTTTACTTTCATTCACCAAAATATTTACTTAACTCTATCTATTTTTTATTTCATTTTTAGACCATTTGATTATAATGAGCGATGTATATAGGTTTGGAGTTATATTATTAGAGCTACTTATAGAAAAGAAATCAGTGGACAAAAAAATCCATTAGAAAACAAGATTTGGTAGAATCACTAGTGGAAAATAAGTTTTTTACATAAATTGTTATGGATTTTTTACATCGGTTATTTAAGCAGTATTGAAGCGGGCGATATAGAAAATAAGACTTTCTACATCGGTTGTAGAATCGATGTAGAAAGTACACTTTCTACATTGGTTATATAGAAACCGATGTAGAAAGTCTGAGTTTCTACATCGGTTGTGACCATAACCGATGTAGAAAGTAAACTTTCTACATCGGTTGTAGTTTTAACCGACGGTTATGGTCACAACCGATGTAGAAAGTCACTTTTTACATCAGTTAAGGTCACAACTGATGTAGAAAGTTTATGTTTTTTTAAATGTTATTTTTGTTTAGGGAAATTGCCATAGTATTTATTCACAATACCTGTATATATAAACAGAATACCAGGAAGACAATACAGAAATTACAAAGTCTATATATTTAAAGTAAATACATCAATATTTATTATGAAATATAATAAAAACAAACTAAATATCTAAAAATTCCATGAATTCAACCCAAATTGGCAACGTCTATCAGAAATTCCCCCCAACGTCTCCTGATATCATCAATTTCTTCATCTAACAGAGGTTGAGAATTGTCAAATATCTACAAAATGTTTTTGATTAAAATTAGTGAACATGTCATGTTATGCATTAAAATTAAATAATTAAATTAGGACAATTGTAATTACTTGGTGCCAAGAGTTAACAATAGAAGCCGAGGCAATGAGAAACATATGTCTCATCACATAATATCCACACTCGATTCCTCAAGGTTGTCTTGGACACTTCAAAAAAATAAAAAGAGTATCAAATATAATTAGAGATGGTGATAAAAGAATATAAAATAATTGAATAACTTTTAATAAAGTACTTACCTTTGGAATTATCCATACAAGCTTTTTAATATTTGATGAATGCATCCCTTTTAACCGAAGTCGAGAATTCATTTCTCTACAGTAAAATAAAAAGCAAATGAATACCTTTGAGAATAACAAGTTATATGAATATAAATACCAAAATCCTAAAAACTTACAAATCTATAATGTCCTTTATGTCTTTCTTTGGTTTTTGCCAAGCAGAGCATAGAAATACAACTACATTCTGCTTTGGAAAAATAATGATTAATTGCCAATGGGCCCTACAAAATATGGATGACAATGAACAAAAATTATGAATTTAATTGAATTCATGAAATAAAGCAATTAGGTATTGTTGCAACCGTAATTCCGACAAGACGACGAACTCGCTAAAATTTTAAAAATGGATTTACTTGGATTAATGTGGAGTCGCCACCAAATTTTTATTTAAGGGAAAAAGATTTGGAAAAAACCCTGACTCGAGGATGAGATTCAAAGTTCGGGAGTCGGTTACAAGTGGGGAAGGTGTTAGGCACCCCACTCGCCTGTTCCGAAGAACGGTACCCTTAAAATGAGTGTGTGATTTTTGAAAATACTTTGATCCCTTAATTAGAGTGAAAATAAATAACTTGATGAAGGTTAGCCTGACAGGACTTGATCCTGCTCCTACGTATTCCCCAGTCCAATGGGAAACTCAAGGCTTATGTAGTTCTGGTTTGATTTGAAGGCTTAACCTTCGAAAATGTTCAAAAGAATGTTTGAAAGGTGCTTGAAGGCTTGACCTTCGGAGCTACTTGGAAAGTAACATTTGAAAATGGCTTGATTGTTTTGAAAATATTTTAAGGAGAATCCTTAGTCCACATATGCACAGGATCCAAGACAACTACGGCTGCACTAGGATCCATACGAATTCCTAAACCTCGAACAGCAGAAAAAGCTACCAGTTCGTGCTTAGGATTCATCACGTGAGACTTTAGAAATTCTAAAATGAAGTTTTGTTATTTTACAAAAGGATCCTTAGTCCACATATGCACAAGATCCGAGGCGGCTAAGGCAGCACAGGGGCCCATATGAACTACTAAACGTTGAACTGCAGGTGAACCGCCAGTTCCTCATTTAGAGCCCATCGCGTGAGACCAAAGATTCCAAAATAATTTGAAAAGAATTTAATTTGAATATAACAAAGAAAAGAAATGGCTTGGTTTGGAAAAGGAATTTGTTTTGAAGTGAATTTGAAAACTTGAGGGAAAGAGGATTAAACTTGAATTAACTTTGAGAAAAGGTATTGAAGTCGTTTGGAAATTTGAGAAAAAGTATCTTGATCTTGATTTGATTTCGTTCAAAGAAAAGAATTAAAAGAAGAATTTGGTTTGATTTTTGCAGAAATGAATTTTAATTTGAACCTTTGGGGGGAGAAATTAGTTCGAATTTTGAATAAAAAGGACTTTATTTGAATTTTGGGGGAAAAGAATTTAATTTAAATTTTTGGGAAGTTTGGGGGTTTAATTGTGATTTTAGAAAGAGTAGGGGCTTGATTGTAATTTTGAGAACTTGAGGGGCAGTTTTGCAATTTTAAGAATTGGAGGGGACAGATTTCAAATTAGTGGAAAAGTTAAGGGAAGATTGGTAATTTTGGGTCTTGAGGTACATTTGGAATTTTGGAATTTAAGGGGGGCAGGGGCACATTCGGAATTTTAGGATTTGAGGGGGGCAGGATGGTAATTGGAAGGAATTGGGGGCAAAATCTATTATTGAAAAATGCCCATTGCAGGGCTCGAACTGGGGTTGTGAAGTAACCAAACTAGCCTTTTAACCACTTGAGCTAGCACTCTATGCTTCATAATTCGCTAACATGAAATAAAAAACCATGTCTTCTCCATTCACTATATTTTGATTAAGCCTGATATGGTTCTTCTATGCACATTGGGATAGGCCTTTTTCCTCTGCATGGGCCTCTTTGCGTGCATGAGACGTCCGAACTTTGATTACATGGATTCTCATTTGGCACCCAGACTTGGAAAAGGAATCGGGCATGTGAATTTGAACGGCTTTGTCTCGGTTTCTTGACCACGGGAGCGTGGTGCAATAGAATTTAACCAGCTGCACCAAGCATTCGCCCATATAGCACTCTTCGATATGGAGAAAGATAGATGGCTAGAATGGGGGGTCCTTTTATCCGTCATAAGTTGTTGGCCAAAATTAGAGCAAATCTGGGGTGAGATGAGACGAACTACCCCTGAGAGAAACTTCCCAAATCATGGTGCCTCTCATAGGAGTAAAATCCAAGCAAAACCCAAGAAGGAAAAGAGTTGCTATAACATGGTCTGCCTAGTTAGGAACAAAACTACCATCCCTGCTCGATTTTCTAGTAGTGAAACTTGGTACGTGAATGCTAATGCATGGAGTGCAAGGGTGAACGAATTCAACGGCTTGAAAAGGATACCAGCAGCGGTCACATGCATGCACGGAGCCTTAAACAGTGGTATAGCCTCTCTTCTAATCACAATACCAGAATGTCGAACAAGTACTAGGGTGAACGAACCTACTTATTTCCTTGATTTCCAACAATGGGTGCAACATCTTACCTCTTTGGGGACACCAATAATGATATGATATTTGATCACTTTAGAATCACAACTAAGCATTTGGTAAAATCCGACTAGATAGATCCAAAGAAATGAAAGAAATTAATGCAAAGCTATTCTTTAATTCATATGAGTACCTATACTACAACCACACGTAGACACTGCTTCCATTCCGGTGACGCTCGTTCACACAAATAGAAAAATAACTTTTGGCAGTTTGAAGACAAAGCTTGGCTTGGTGTATTCGGTTTCTTCTTTGGACTTTATGGCTTTATGGGATTTATGGCAAAGGGCGATGAGCAGGGGTCGACCCTGGGGAAAGGGTTTGTGGAATTGTAGATGGACCAATAGACTGAGCCAGGCTCCTACGAATATGTGGCACTTATCAAGCATTGTAAAGCCTTGGCGGAAGTGAGGCCATAAGCATGTACATGCATGTAAAAGAAACGACGTTCATGACTTTGCTTTCTGTTTGTATATGATCCAGCGTCTACGCTGCAGCTATGTCTATCGTGAGTTTACGCGAAATATTTCTCAACTACAGGTCTTCATTAATTCTTACCATGTTGCTACCCACTGGACTAGGTCTTAGCTTGTGCCTGGTTTGAACCCGCTTCAGCTAACTCAACTGACTTCTAAACCTATAAGCTTCATTTACTAACCATCTAACACAAAGAGGGTGTTGACGACCACTTACCTATATATTGGGCTGGGTTATTAATTAACTAAGCCCGTGACAGGTCTAGGTTCCTTGCTAACTATCCTTCTTTTCTCACTGATCTGACCCTTCCTGTCCAGATCTATGCTTCCCTTCGTTACTCTTTAAAGGATCAATAGTAGCAAAATAAGGGATGGGGGTTTTGTATCTAGGCTTTGTATTGGAAATTCGGAGCTGGAGGGGGGAATTTTGTTCTAAGCTTGCCACCCTATCTTGGTGGAAAGATGTGTAGTATCTGTGGTTAGGACTGAGCATGACATTATCTTGATTCGACTAAAGAATTCTGTCATCATGTTAAAGAAGAAAACCATACTCCATGACCGTACGTTAGATTCGCCTCTAACAGGATGTATGTTGGGAGAACCAGAAAGACCTTGGCAAAGAACAACCTATAAATCTCGACTTCTTTTGAATTTCTTCCCCAATATTTAGCTATGGTGCTCTCTAAATAAACTCGGACTTACCATTAAAGGACATGACGAGTCACCGAGGATCCCTACTCCTCAAAGTATTAATCAAAGTCTCCCTGTTCTCTCTTTTCTCTGTACACTTAAACTAATACGACTAGAAAAATCTCACATGGATTACAAGGAGGAATCGAAGCCATTCATCCAAGATTTAAATTTAACATGTACAATTCTTGCTTAAGAGTAACGAAGCATGACATGAGGCGAGTAATCTTAAATCATGGACTTTACCTGGTGATGGCGAGTCAGAGAGAATTTCTTTTGAGACTGGACGTTTCTTTGAATGGCTCCTTCCCTCTTTTCCCTCCTCCATACTTTCACAGCCCCATGCAAGAGTTTCCTAACAAACTGGGAAAGTGATGGGCCGCTCCTGCTATAGCTGTTTCGATCTTGAACCTTGGTGTGGCTTGCTGTGAAGAGGTTTCTTGGATCGAGTATACTTTCTCAAGTTCGAGAGATCTCTTGTGAGCCTTGATCTGCCTCCCTTAAAGTAGCCAATGTGAAGCTCTTCTTTACTTGAAGGAGCGGTGCAGAGTTGAGTGAGGGCCAAATCCTCCCCCTTCCTCGTGATAGGCTGCCCTGGAGCTTTTGATCACTGAGGATCAGAGAACACTCGAGAGGATGAGATGCAAGCGTCACTGGAGACTGAAATCCGCCTTTTCTTAGAGAGATCTCCCTTTATGTTCTGGCTGAGGATTCTTCGAAGGTGATTCCCCAGAGTTTTGAGGTCCAGGACAACTCGCATTCGCTAGCCTGAGAGAAAGAGCCAAAATGGAAGGAATCAAGTCACCCCCCAGAAACCCATGCCTTCCTCTTTCACCTACGTCCCCCCTCTTCTTTTTTAGTTTTTTCCTTTTTTTTATTCGTTTTCTGTTTTGAAAAATTGTTTTTCTGTTTTTTCCGTTTTTCTTTATTTATTTTGTTAATTCTGTTATCATTTTTGGTAAATTTTCTTTTTTATGATTTTTATTAATTCTTATTCATTTTTCTGAATTTTTTAGTTTTATGTTTTATGATTTTTATTAATTTTTTTCATCTTGTTTTGATTTTTGATTTTTTCATTTTTATTTTTCCCAGAATTTGTTTTTTCATTTTTAGTTTTATTTATTTTTTTATTTTGTTTTTTTATGTTGGATTTTATTTTAAAATTAGTTTTTTCTATCTTTACTTAATTTTCACAACATTGTATATACTTTTTAGTCATTTATTATTTTTGATTTCTTTTCACTTTTTATTATTTTTTCATTTTATTTTTTTTGTTTGTTTTTTTATTTTTCTTTTTAGATTTCTTTTTTTTCTTTTTTTGTTTGTTTCCAATTTTTCTTATTATTATTTACATTATTTGTTTAATTTTAAATTAGTATTAGTTTCTTGCTTAATTGGAGCCTCGAGCATAAATGGGTGTTTATAAGTATTGACTTACGATTGAAAATAGGAGGCTAGGTAACAGTCTTTATCAGACTGCAATCTCCTCTGAAGGTATCCCTGTATCTTAGTTGCCTTGTTCCTAGTTTTCTGCATATGAATTGGGTCCAGGAATCCATAGAGGTGTAAGTTACCTCTTTCAGTGCAGATACGATACATGTACCTAATATTGCGAATAATTCCCATATATTAGATTTTGTTATCGAAATAATTCAAGTAAGGTTTAGAAATTTACTTACATCAACCATAATTGTAGAACTGTTACACATAGGAGATTGTTATCCACAACTAACTCCAATATATCCTTAGTAATATAGAATGGGATAGGTGTGAGCTTCCCTATGATATCTGGTTCCATTGTTATTTGCAATGTTTGGTCGCCCAAGTTCATGGCGATACCAAATAGACATGTTAGCAAATCAACCTCATATTTCTTTGGAGGAGGCTCACGAAGATCTCCTTTAGCACTTAAATCAATCTTCTTCCCACGATCTTCCTTATAAACCTACAATAAATTCACAAAATAGTAAGAAATATATATATATATATATATATATATATATATATAGACACACACACACAATATATATATATATATTAAAAAATTAGTAACATAGGCTAAAATTATTTAATACCCGAGGTTGAGCTCACTGCACAAGTCTCCTCGGCCATATAATGAAATGATTGGGAGCTTGCCCCACGACATGAACCTCCTCAGTAAGGACAGGAGCAGGAGCATATGCATCTTCAACCTGTTCAACCACCACTCTAACATGATCATCATCAATTTGCTGGTGATGGATGGTTGAACCCAAGGTGTAGACTTTCCCAATTGCTACCAAACGATATGGATCATCAACATATAACTCATAATCGTCTGTAGCTGCATCCACATCCTCTTCTCCCTGTAGTTGCTCCTCCGTCGGAGCACAACTTCCCTTTGTGCTCACACGTCTAGGAGAAGGTGATGGATGGTGACCCTGTGTCTGTGTTTGGGAAAGTCCCAAAGATGCAAGCTCCTGCCTAAGCTCCTGTCTGAGCTCTTCTAGAAGTTCTTGCCGCAGTTCTTGCCCCATGTCTTCGCGCATGGCGTCCAACTCATCTCTAGAAACCAAACCTTCTTTGGATGTCTGTCTAGAAGACAACCCAAAGTACTGTCTAAGGCCAACACCTCGGCCAACTACATGAACACGCCCTGAATGCTCCGGTTGGCCAATAGTAGTACTTAAGATGTAATCCCGGCTAGTTGGAACAAAGACTCCTTGTGAGCTTTGTTCAACCAAAGAATCCTACAAAACAAAAAATGACCGTTATCAGTAATGTAAATGTTTGAAGATAAATATAAAGGAAATTTACAAAATTGTGTGATTACTTACAATCTTCTCAGCAACAATGCGAGAAGGCTCTGATGTGTACTCTCCATATGCCTTTTGGCATGCCCTCTTCCATTTCTCATAGCGTGAAGGTGGAGAGGGTGGAGAGAGAAGTGTAGAGGGATCTGCTTCAGATGATTGCTGAAGATCTTTCAACTTCTGCTCGATCAGCCTCTCTTGAAGCAACTCATAACCCCCACGAGATAATATGTGGGGGTAATAGTTCTTGGTAGAAATTTGTTGAGCCTTCTTTCTTTTCTCCTGTTATAAGAAAGCAAATCAATTAATCATAATATTGCTTATATTAGTCAATTTAAAAAATGTAATATTAGAAAGATACATACAATGAATGCAGGATCCATTCGAGACTCAACAAATCTCTGCCAAGTGTCTTCATCAAGGAACTGGTACTCCTCACAAGGAGACACATCCTTGAGTGACCCATATATATATTTGCTGGTGAGATGTGTCTTGAAGCCCCTCCAGCGCTCACCAGCAAATGAAAGCCACTTCCTCTTCAAGAAGTTAGTGTTTGGTACATCATATGTAAGCTACATAAAAGAAGATGTAATTGGTTAATGAATGATAAATTTATGGAAAAACTTAAAGCTTTAAAGTTAAATACCATGATAGTCTCCCAAATTTGATCCTTCACTTGCATCTCAACATCATCCCAATCCTTCTTCAAAATACTGGCTTTGCTTCGTCTAAGGAGGGCCACATAACTCTTAAACTTTGTCTTGTTTGGCCCTAATGGATTCCCAATGGCCTTATCAAACTCTATGGGAATCCCCTGCTCCCTGCTCCGGCTAAGGGTTAACTCCCTTAACCGTGTGGCCTGTCTTCCCTTCTTTTGTCGAGAAGAAGGGTTCTCAGACCCACTTTGTGAAGGAGGAACCTCTGAAGGGTCAGCCATGTATCTGTTAAAACCAGAGGAAAAAAATATGAAAAAATTATTGAATAGAATCAATAAATACAATTCATATTTATATTGTGCTCAAATAGCTACCTGTTAATTTTCTTAAAGCTTTAATCACACCACACTGAACATTGAAATCCTATCTGATTATTTGGTCTCTAAGATGCATGGGAGCCATATGCTTAACAGGCTAAATAGTAATTCTTTTAAACATTAGTGTAAACACCCAATTATGTCCGAGACTCATTTTAAGGTGATTAATGTATAAAAGAAATTCAAAACGAAGTAGAATTATAATTAAAGAAAAGATTCAAATTCAAAACTAATACAAAGTTAAAATCTGAAAGAAAACAGATAAACAGAAAGCAGAAAACAGAAAACAAAAAACAGAAAATAGAAAATATAAACACACAAACAATTAAACAGACAATAAATTTCTGAAGAATAAAAATAAAATCTGTTTTTAATTCTAGACTTAAATCAAAAAATAATAATAATAAAAAATAAAAAAAAGGGAAAAAGAAAAATATATAATAATAATCAAAAATAAAAAAGTCAAAAACCTGAAATGAAAAATAAAATAAAATTTTTCTAAAGGAAATAGCAAAAATCTAAAAAAAATGTATAATAATAATAATAAAAAGAAAATAAATTGAAATCTTTAAATAAAAATGTGAAAAACTAAGTAAGTAAAAATAAAAATAATTTCTTAAAAATCGAATAAAAATCAAAACAAAAGCTGAAAATTAAAAAAAAAATTAGGGAAATAAAAAGGAAAAATTAAATCCAGAAATTATAAAAATAATAAAACAAATCAAAAATCTGGAAAAACCTTTTGGAAAATCTGAAAATTCTGAAAAATAAATCAAGAAGAAACAAATTGAAAATCGAAAAAATTAAATAAAAACTTTAAAAATCTGGGAGAAAAAGTGGGAAGACAATATAAAAGAGGGCTTTGGAGAAAGGAGCGGGGGTTAGAAAAAAGTTTTAGTGAAAACAATCAAAAGGGGGAAAGAGAATTCGCGCAGATTGATCCGTAGATTGGGGGAAGAAATTGGAAACTCTCGAAGGATCACGGTAAAGAAGACGCTCTCTGGTTTTTCTTTCAAGATTGGGACCACTTCGTCCAAGAGGGAAGACACAAAAGCATTCAAGAAAACGATAGCACATTCCGATTGATGCACTACTGTTGGCATCGGAGACTCGAGCTTGAAACGTCGGCGTTCTTCATCTGATCCAATAGAGGTTAGTTATGTTCTTACGCTCCTAAATCAAAATGATATACTGTACAATACAATTCGAGTCGGGAGTTGCAACATTATATGTTCTGTGGGAAATCAAGAATTCTTTGAAGTTTTGATAGATAATGTAAAGTGAATATTGCATGTAATCGAGGTATTTAGATTGAAGTTATGCTCAAAGATTAACAGATGTAGGTGTATAAATGCCTGATGTAAATCCAAGAAGAGTTTGGTTGTTCGATTGAAGATGAATCTTTGAATACTGGTCATAGTGTAGACCTGCCCTCTCTATAGGAAGAAAGGGAGAGTATAGGCGACGTTGGAAACCAAGATTAACGATTTGTCGTTGCCAGGATCTTGTGCCATTACTGTCACACTCCTTTGCAAAGAACAAATTAGTAAAACCAAAAGCCTAGTGTCGTCTAAGCCAACACCCTTATGAAACATGGGGAGGGAGCAGAGGAAAATGCTCTGTATCTCACCTCGGAAATTGATAAACAAACTTCGGGATGTGTAGGCAGGTCCCTGGATCTTGCAGAGCACATGAATCCAATGGACCATCCAAACCTAAGCCCCATGATGACCATTCAGTGATCAAAAACTCACCAGGTCTTTTGCTCCCTAATGTGCCTCGGAGTCATGCATAGAGTGCGACTCACTCGTGCTAAGAGGCAAGGATTAATGGCAACGTTGGAAGACAAGATTCGAAAGCTCGAAGGAGTCACGATGTACAATGTCTTTCTCAACTATACAATGTTATAATCCTTAAGAACTCTCTAGGCGTTTGTTAGGGGATCCACTGCATGCTTCCCACCGCCCCGAGGTCATGAACGACTTGATCCAAACCCACTTCGAGTGGATGGCCACGACTATACCCTACCACAAAGAAGAATAGACAAGGGTCGATCAGCTCCGGTAGCATCTTATTTCGACCTTGTTTTCCCCTGTTAAACCCCGAAAATGCCCATGTAACGTCCCCAGTTATGTTAACAAAAAACGGGGAATTCGCATGTGATGCTGTTGGGGAACCTCGGAAGTTTGAGCCTCTGTTCTAAGCATCTAGATTTAGTCATAAACGCATGTTTAGCATCCCTAAATGAAGAACCAACTTCTTCGGGTTGTCAAAGTTATGGAGGAAGTAGGTAAAAGGGGTAAATGGTAATGCGTCCACAGACAAGACGAGTATGACGCGTGCATGTCTTCCGTCTGAGCCCATGATGAAGAAGAGGGTTCAGTGTGGTCCCCTTAAGGATAAAGCCATGATATATCGCTCTGAAGGTGGAGTTACGAGGTTATATCCTAGCCCGTCTGACTCTAATCATGCACCCATATTCAAGGACGGTCATCAAAGCCAATAGCCTTATCACCTATTCATTCCTTGCTCGAAGTGGAGTACTAGGAAGTAGAAGGGAAGGTACAAACGAACTCCCTAATTATGCAAACTTGGAGGCATTCGTAAAAAAGGTCTTAGCATCAGAAGCCATAAGAACGCGTGGGTTTGGTAGGAGAAGATAGGCTCTGGAGAGTTATGCGAGGATAACCTACACCATTCCAATAAATTAGACAGGTTAGGGTCCCTCCGATTTTCGTGAACTCAAGACAACCCTGCATGCACGAGCCGAATGTAGATGATACTCGTTTGATAACTAGGACGATGGGGTAGATTGAAGGTGATTAGGTCAATAAGCACATCTTGGCACATTCTATCACATCTAAGTGAGTTCAGGTTTCGGGCTCACCAGCCCTCATGCATACGACCCCTGGCCTGTACCTCAATGATTCATGTGGCCTGCATATGGGTCAGCATTAATCAGCTCCTTGTATGCAAAATTCTAGAGTATTTGTGCCCGCCGACCTCTGATTATCCCAAGAAAATTATTCAAAGATGCGGGACCCATGTAGATAGGAGTAATGCAGTCGCTCAAGAGTTGAATTTCCCGTAGTGGTTTCGTGTGTAGATCCGACTCAAAACCAAAAATGGAGACGCATGGCTAAAAAGATATTCCCATGCAAGAAGAAATAAGGTTAAAGCGGCGTGGGACCCACCGGTAAACGTCATTTAATGCAAATGCCACTGGTCCAGTGGTGAATTTTCATGTGTTGCAAACTTAAGGACATGTTTTCAAGTCCCACGTTCAATACTTATTCGGCCTCCTTTTCCATTAAAAGCCCCAAACTGCTGGACTACCCATTCTACCTTGGACATTCCTATAATGCCAACTCTGTCCTCATCTGCAAAATTATTAGAATTTCTCAAACAATTCAATAATACCTAACAGGCCCTACAGTCAGCAATAGCCATTTTACCCTCAAATTAATAAAATTTTTTAATAAAAATCCAGAACTAAAAAATAATGAAAAATTCCAGAATTAAAAATTTTAATAAAAATTAAGAATTAAAAAAAATAATAAACAGTACAGAAAATAGAAAAATTATTAATAAAAATTACAGAAAATAGAAAAAATAATAAAAAATCCAGAATTAAAAATTTTAATAAAAATTCTAGTAAATCATAAAATTAATAAAAAATTACAGAAAATAGAAAAATTAATAAAAATTACAGAAAATAGAAAAATTAATTAAAAATTTCCAGAAAATAAAAAATTATTAAAAAATTCTAGTAAATCATAAAATTAATAAAAAATTACAGAAAATAGAAAAATTAATTAAAAATTTCCAGAAAATCAAAAATTAATAAAAATTTCCAGAAAATCATAAAATTAATTAAAAATTTCCAGAAAATCAAAAATTAATAAAAATTTCCAGAAAACATAAAATTAATAAAAAATTACAGAAAATAGAAAAATTAATTAAAAATTTCCAGAAAATCAAAAATTAATAAAAATTTCCAGAAAATCAAAAATTTAATAAAAAATTCCAGAATTAAAAAATTTAATAAAAAATTTCCAGAATTAAAAAATTTTTAATAAAAAATTCCAGATGAAAGTTAATGTGGAATCTGAATAGTTGAAGAAGAAGAGACGCATCGGCGCCAAAATAGCAGACTTGGCCATTTTAGAGGTGTTTGCAAACAAATTATCAAGTATCCAACAAATGACCTTCACCAAAAGGTATGGCAACATACTGAGGCTTTTAAAAGTGCAAGTGCAAGAAGGGGCCCTCACTGCTATGGTGCAATATTATGATCCGCCTCTCCGATGTTTCACATTCTCGGACTTCCAACTGGCCCCCACGCTAGAGGAGTTCGAGCAGATTTTGGATCTGCCATTACGGGGAACTAGGCCGTATCAATACCTAGAACATCATTCCTATTTCCGGGCTGCCGCACAGGCTTTGGGATTGCAGACTGGGGAACATTTGGCAGGTTATCAAGCAAAGGGTCAAGTCAAAGGGTTCACTAGAGAATTTCTGGAAAAGTATATGCAATATTTGGCCGACAACAACCAGTGGGCTATATACATGGATGTGTTAGCCCTTACCATCTATGGACTAGTACTTTTCCCTTATATAGACGACTTCGTCGATCTGAGCGCAGTCGATATCTTCCTAGCCAAGAAAGATAAAGCAGAAAATCCCGTGACGGCCTTGTTGGCAGATGTGTATTGCACGCTGAACTTCTATCATGCGGAAAAGAGAACAAGATTGATCTGCTGCCTACCCGTGTTGTTCGTATGGATCACCGCCCATATTTTCAATAGGGACACGAAGACGCAACATCCCATAGCAGACTTCTTGAACTACCAGCTGAAACAGATGAGCAACCTCGAATGGTCCTCCCATTTCGCTAGCTTGACCGAAGACCAGGTTAGATGGCTACCTTCGTGGCAACAGAGAACTGAGGTCATCTACCACTACAAGGGGTTCCCGAACGTACCCCTCATGGGAGCTAGAGGTTGTATCAGTTATAACCCGATACTAGGGCAGAGACAGCTGGCTTACCCTATTAAAGCACCCCCATCCAATGAATTGCTGACTCCTTTCTACTTGAAGTATGAAAGAGACTTTGCCGAGAGCCTCCGCAAAGTTCGAGAGGCATGGGAGGGGGTCACACGTAAAGGGAAAGAGCTGGGAGTACGAAGCTGTGCTGCTAAGGAAGAATACAAGCAGTGGGTTAGAGACAGGGTGCAACACATCAAATTGCCATTCAAACCACCTGCTCCTCCATCCGAGAGTCAAACGGCATCCGCAGTGTTTGAAGATGAGATTGTCAAAAGCCTGAGAGAGAAGCTACAGGCTATGACCAAAAGAAACGCTCAGCTAGAGGAAGAACTGCTGAAAGAACGACAAGAGAGCGCTGTGTGGCGAAGAGAAGACGAAGTGAATAAAGCTCTCTTAGCTTCTATCCGAGATCAGCAGAAAGGGGAACGAGAGCGTGCTTCTCGGGTACACATGAATTTACAAGTGGCCAACAAAGAGCTCGGCATGAGAGCACAAGAAAGGGACGCCACACTCCAAGAGAATAGCCAGTTGAGGGGTGCCTTGGAGCAAATAAGGGCCAAGGTCCGCAATAGCCGAGAAGAGAAAAATCAGATCTTAGCTGCAAAAAGGAGGGTCCAAGCAGAGGCGGATAGTGTGATAGAGGAGAGGAATGAATTGCTGCAAAGGATAGAGGACATGGAACAACAAATCGAAGGCCTACTCGTAGCCTGGCAGGATGAGGTGAATGAGTCAAGCCCGTTCAAATTGAGTGTGTCATATTTGATCCCTTCCTTGTTTATTTGCGCGCTTTATTTATTGCACGGTTCGTTTATTTGTTTATCTATCTCTTGTTTGTATGTCTACTCTCTATACAACCCTAGGATAGACAAACAATAAATTGCTATATATATCTATACAATTTCCCCAATTGCAGGTATCCCGAAATTGTGTGCCCTCATACATTGCATGTGCATTTATCATGAGTGGGGCACTATACCTGGGTCTGAGTGTTGCCTAGGATAGAGGGATCTAGTGGTGTCACGTTGGGGCCTACGTCCTGTGTGGCTATCTCGAAAATCCTGGCTAGAGTGCATCCTATTCATAATGCCCCCCAACTAGTGGCTACTTCTACTGTTGTGGCAAACATTATGGACTGGAACTTGGCTCTAGTGACCTCTACACCCCAAGATTACTAACCGCCTCTGAGAAGTTCATGCATTAAAGGCCTTAGACCCTTAAGACAGGTAACCCACATAAGAAGCAATGAGGGCTCACACCCCTTTCGTGATACATGGCTCATATGTTATTCACATGCTCAAGTTAACAAAATCATTCAAGATGACAAAGAAGAGGCGAGACAAAATCTGAAATTAGGGGAAATACAGAAAATCAAGAAAAAATCAAGTAGAAAGAAATATAAACAAATAAAAATCAAGAAAAATAAAAATCAAGGAAAATAGAAACTCCTAGGAAAAATTGGAAAAATATTTTTGAAAATACTGAAAATATAAAAAGTTCAAAAAATAAAAGAAAATGAAATTTCAAAAATTTAAAGAATGTCTTTTTAGAAAAATTTTAACAAACCTTTTTCAAACAAAACCAAAGGTTTTTCTAGCAAAATAAAAAAACACCAAAACTCATAAAAATCATAAAATTGTTAAAAAAAAAACAACAAAGCAACATTCAATTATTTTCAAAACCCCCAAAACATCTTAAAATTATTTGTGCATAACATGCATTCATTCATCCATTCATTCATTCATAAATTTATCATCAAAGAAAAAGATTTCAAAAAATCATTCCACACATTTTTCATTACGTCAACATTTTTATCATTCATGATTTTTCAATTCAAATTATTTCTTAAAGAAATTAATTTTAACTTTAATAGAAGAATTAAAGAAAGAAAGCTTCCTCGACATCCTTATAGGACTTGAGCACAATCAAGAATCATGGATGAGCTGGAAAGGCAAAATGAGGAATTGAGAAATGAGGTCAAGACTCTGAAGGAGCAGATGACCGAGCTAATGGAGTCCATCCAGCTATCTAAACAGAAAGAGGCAAGGGAATCCCTACCAGGAGAACCAATTGATCCAACATATCCTCCTGGCTTCACTCCACAAAACCCTTCACCATTAACCATGCCTCTGCAAACCGAAGGGGTTCATTACGGGTTTCCTCATGGGCATGCGCCCTCATTCGGCCAAACACAAGCCCAAACACAAACCCAAACACATAACCTACCTTCAAACACCACAGGCATCCCTTATGCTGTTCCAAATACCACTCCACAAACTTACCAAATAGCCGTTGGGGGAACGCATCCTATGTTCACCCAAGGGTCTCACCCTATGTACATACCATCTTCTCAACCTCACCACATGCCAGAGGAAAACCTCAGCCATCCTTTTAAGGAGGATACTGGAAAGTGGAAAATCCTGGAGGAAAGAATTAAGGCAATCGAGGGAAATGCTTATGAAGCCAGAGATGCAGCCGATCTGTGTCTAGTTCCAGATGTCGTCATCCCTCCTAAATTCAAGTTTCCTAAATTTGAAAAATACCAAGGAACTAGCTGCCCAAGGAACCACCTGGCCATGTACTGCAGGAGGATGTCCCCTTGTATGCACGACGATAAGCTACTTGTCCATTTCTTTGAAGATAGCTTAATCGAGGTAGCCGCAACCTGGTATACTTAGTTAGAACGAACACATATCTGCTCATGGAGAGATCTAGCTGAGGCCTTCCTAAAGCAATACCAATATAATGCGAAGATGGCTCCGGATCGAACTCAACTTTAAAACATGGCCAAAAGGGGAGACGAGACCTTCAAACAATATGCTCAACGGTGGCGAGAGTTAGCCGCTCAAGTACAACCTCCTTTATCTGAGAAGGAGTTGGTCAGCACGTTCATAGACACACTCCAAGGTCCTTTCTATGACAAGATGATAGGCAGCGTGACTTCTAGCTTCTTCGATGTCGTCATCATTGGAGAAAGGATCGAAGGTGGCATGCGCCGTGGAAGGATCGTGTGCAAGTCTGCAGGGACAGTTTATGCCTTTGTAGAAAAGAGGAAGACAGGGGAGACTTTTAATGCGACTTCAACTCAAGGACAGTACATGGCTCAGATGGCACCTTATGGACCAACTAGCTTCCAACCTTCTCCATACACACCTTACACACCACCTCCTTACATTGCTTCTACCTACCAAACACCCTACCATCCAACCTACAACTATTAAATGCAAATCTGACTGCCCACACCATACACGGTCCATACACAAGCCATAAGCCCAAATCCTAGCCAAAGCTAAAAGAAAAAGAAGAACCCCGTCCAGTTTGATCCCATTCCAATGACCTACGTTGAGCTGCTACCTCAACTAATCCAGAATTTCCTAGTGGTTCCCTACCTGCTGAAACCTCAAGAACCACCATATCTTAAATGGTATGATGCAAATGCCGTATGTGACTACCATGTGGGGTACATTGGTCATTCTACAGAGAACTGCCAGGTTCTGAAGCGTAAGGTGCAAAATCTGATTGATGCTAACCGACTAGATTTTGGGAAGATTGCTCCTAATATGGGAAATAATCCAATGCTAAATCATGAGACCTCATCTATTGGTTAAGAAATAGGAGCAACACAAGGAGTTGCCTTGCACAAATCGAGCTATCTAGGGAATCATCCAGGATTTGTCATATTTTTCAAAATCAATCTTTTGTAAATAAATCTCAATAAATAATACAAAAATTATCTTTTTCATGTTTCTTGGGCACGTGCTTCACATTACATGCTTTACTTCTAAAAATTTACCGTTCTTTTTATCCACTCAACCCGCTTCTTATTCCTACACCCAAACAATAAATACCTACTGATGACAATGCCGATGCTGTGATAAATAATCTTGAACGTCTGATTAATCAAGCTTAAAGAAAAAACCAAATAAGGAAGCAAAAAAAGAAACCAGGGATTCCAGATCACCATTCCTCTAAAGGAACACTCTTGTCTAACAAAAAAAAGGCAATAAATATCCCGCTGGATCAAAGTTCAAATCCAGGCAAAATTTAGGGATACATAATTGATCCGCTGAATTGAAAGTCAAAACAATCCAAGTAAGACCTCAGAGAAGATCTGACCGGTCAAAATTCAAGAAAGAAAATGAAAAAGCCTGCTGGATGAAAGTCAAAAGAATAATTCAGGAAAAATCAGGGTCAAAATTCAAGAAAAAGAAGAAGGAAAACCCGCTGAATTAAAATCAAAGAAAATCCAGGAAAAATAGGGATAAAAATAAATCGACAAAGGCATGATCAGAAAAGGTCTTGCTGGATTCCAAAAACAATTTAGGCAAAATGTGGATCAAAACAAGAGCCCGCTAGGCCAAAAACCCAGAAAGACGGCCTAGGCAAAAGTTAGGGCACATTAAGCAAAAAAGCCCGCTAGGCTGAAAACCCACAAAGGGCAGCCTAGGCAAAAGTTAGGGCATAATAAAAGAAAAAGCCTGCTAGGCCGAAAACCCACGAAGACAGCCTAGGCAAAAGTTAGGACACAATCAAACAGAAGGCCCGCTAGGTCGAAAACCCTCAAAGGGCGGCCTAGGAAAAAGTTAGGGCACAATCAAATAGAAGCCCGCTAGGTCAACAACCCTCAAAGAAGACCTAGGCAAAAGTTAGGGCACAATCAAACAGAAGCTCGCTAGGTCAACAATCCTCAGAAACGACCTAGGCAAAAGTTAGGGCACAAAATCAAAAGCCCACTAGGTCGAAAACCCTAAAAAATGACATAGGAAAAAGTTAGGGCATACAATCAAGAGCCCGCAAGGTCGAAAACCCGTAAGGGAGACCTAGACAAAAGTTAGGGCATCAATCAAAAGCCCGCTAGGTCGATAATCCTAAAAAACGACCTAGGAAAAAGTTAGGGCACACAAACAGAAAGCCCGCTAGGTCGAGAATCCTCAAAGGCAACCTAGGAAAAAGTTAGGGCACACAATCAAGAGCCCGCTAGGTTGAAAACCCATAAGGGAGACCTAGGAAAAAGTCAGGGCACAATGAAAGACCTGTTGGGTTGAAAACTCAAAAGAACAACCTAGGCAAAAATTATGGTCAAACCAGGAATCCCAAGACAACATGACGTTCTGTACCTCATCTTTCTTAAAACTGGGGCAAAATTTTGCCATTTCTCAAGTTTGATTAATTTGACAATCAAGATTATGAAAAGCAGCACTGGAATTTTTCATGAAAAGGTGCCATTCGGGCAATCAAACCCACACCTTTCATCTTTTCTTGCCAAACAAAACACCACTTGCTAAAACCTTCTTTATTTCTTTCCATCCAAAATCACTTTGCACACCTCAAAAATGCACGTACCATAGAGAAATGTAAAAAATATAAAAAATAAAAATAAAAAGATTAATTTTGAAAAGTCATGCCAAATCGGATGAATCCTCAACCATCGTGACATGACATGACTGCTTCCCAAAGATCATTCTCCTGTCAGACATAATGCCATCAAGACAAAAAAAGTGTGTCTTATTCAAATGATGCTGACCACTGTTAGTTCCCAAAGATTGTGGAAAAGAAGGTTCTGACAATGGCCAAGGAGCCGAGAGATAGAGTCGATCTAGCTCGTCCTAATTCTTGATTCCTTTCACACCAACTATGAGGTTGTTGAGGAAAGAACATGTCAAAAATCAATCAAAAATCAAGAGAAACAAAGTTTTTACACCATCTCATGGTCTACATTCATCTCATAGCATCCATCTCATCAAATAATTATTTCAAGCATAAAAAAGTAATCGATAAATTAAAACATCGCATCCTCTTTATTCAAAGCATCATAAACATTGCATCATCTTTGTTCAAAGCATCACAAACATCGCATCCCTTTTCATTCATTCAAGTATCACAATAAGCTTTCATTCATTCAAGCATTTCATAACTCATTTTTCAAAGCTAATTAAGACCTGGGTAAAATTGCCGAATCAATCATAATTAAAAGACTTCTAAACTAGGGAAAATGCTTGCCCACACAAAAATTCAATCTGAGGTCACCCTCAAATTCTGAGTCAAGCTCAAACTGGGGCAAATGCTCGCCCATGAAAATTCAATTTGAGGTCACCCTCAAATTCTGAATCAAGCTCAACTGGGGCAAACGTTTGCCCACAAAAATTTAATTTGAGGTCATCCTCAAATTCTGAGTCAAGCTCAAACTAGAGCAAACGTTTGCCTAAGAAAGATTTAAATTCAAAAAATCAAAATCAAAATGAGGGAAAGTGGTTGCCCAAAATCCCCTCAAGTTAAGGCATCCCTCGACTGCCAAAAGATCTTCCAAACTAGGGCAAAGACTTGTCCAAAGTTTCTTCAAATCAAGACATCCCTCAATTATCAAGAATTTTCTAAACTGGGGAAAAATGGTTGCCCAAATTTTTTCAAGAGAATAATTATCAAGTGCTGAAAAACCTTCAAGTTTAAGGTAGAATAAGCAATTTATTTTAATTCAAGAAAAATAAATTTCAAAATAGCTTGTCCGAGGTAGCTGACAACGAAGTCCATGTTCCGCCCTCACAGGACACATCACACCATTCTTTCCCACACTTGCCTTGACAGGACCTGTACATTTTACCTGTCTTAACAGGTCATTTGTCATTTTCCTTTGCCTGTCTTAACACGTTTTCACCTTTGCTTGTCTAGCAGGCTTACATTTCTCCTGTCAACAACAGGAGTCCATCTACATTTATTCTGTCTTAACAAGATAGTTTTCGTCATTTACTTTGCCTGCCTTAACAAGGCTTGCTTCTTTCCTGTCTTCACAAGTTCTTTTCATTTCGCTTTGCCTGTCTTAACAAGTTTTCACCATTCTGTTGTGCCTGTCTTAACATGCGTTTTGCCTCCATCCTGTCAAAACTTTTACATTTTTGCTTGTCTTATAAGGTCATTTTCATTTTCCTTTGCCTATCTAGTAGACTTGCATCTTTCCTATCGTCAACAGGACTTTTTCTACATTTCACCTATCTTAACAGGTCATTTTTCATTTATCCTGGCAACAGTAGCATTTCATCATTTGCATTTATCCTGACAACAGCAGGATTTCATCATTTCCATTTTTCCCGGCAACAGTGGGACCTCATTTACATCTTTCCTGTCAACAACAGGACCTCAAGCATGCTTAAATTCTGTCCACCTGTCTTAACAGGTTTGCATTTATCCTGACAACAACAAGATTTCATTTGCATTCTTCCTGGCAATAGCGGGAATTCATTTGCATTTTCCTATCAACACCAGCACGTTAAATTTTGTCCGCCTGTCTTAACAGGTTTGCATTTATCCTGGCAACAACAGGATTTCATTCACATCTTCCTGGCAACAGCGGGACCCCCCCTTTACATTCCTTCCTGTCAACAACGGGATTCCCATCAAGTTTACTTTTCTGCACCTTGGCCTATGTTGTCAGGCCTTATGAAGTTTACTTTTCTGCACCTTGGCCTATCTTGTCAAGTCTCATCAAGTTTATTTTTCCGCACCTTGGCTTATGTTGTCAGGCCTCATCAAGTTTACTTTTCCGCACCTTGGCCTATGTTGTCAGGCCTCATCAAGTTTACTTTTCCGCACCTTGGCCTATGTTGTCACGCTTCCTCAAGTTTACTTTTCTGCACCTTGGCCTATATTGTCAGGCCTCATCAAGTTTACTTTTCTGCATTCATGACCTATGTGGTCAGGCCACCTCAAGATCACTTTTCTGCACCTTGGCCTATGTTGTCAAGCCTTCTCAAGTTAACTTTTCCGCACCTTGGCCTATGTTGTCAGGCCTCCTGAAGTTTACTTTTCCGCATCTTGGCCTATGTTGTTAGGCCTCATCAAGTTTACTTTTCTGCACCTTGGCCTATGTTGTCAGGTCTCCTCAAGTTTACTTTTCTGCACCTTGGCCTATGTTGTCAGGCCTTGCATGTTTAAATTCTAGCACTCCGACCTATGATGTCAAGCCTTGCATGTTTAAATTCCCGCATTTCGGCCTATGATGTCAAGCCTTGCATGTTTAAATTTCAGCACTCCGGCCTATGATGTCAGGCCTTGCATGTTTAAATTTCAGCACTCCGGCCTATGATGTCAGGCCTTGCATGTTTAAATTTCTGCATTCCGGCCTATGTTGTCAGGGCTTGCATTTTAACTTTTAGCACTCCGACCTATGATTTCAGGCCTTACATGTTTAAATTCCAGTACTTCGGCCTACGTTGTCAGGCCATGCATGTAAGTCTCAGCACTCCGGCCTATGATGTCAGGCCTTGCATTTTAATTTCCAGCACTTCGGCCTATGATGTTAGGCCTCCCGCAAGTTTATTTTTCTGCATTTCGGCCTATGTTGTCAGGTCACCATCAAGTTTTACCTTTCTACATCTCGGTCTATAGTGTTAGGCCTCATCTAGTTTACCTTTCCGCATCTCGGCCTATAGTGTCAAACACCATCAAGTTTAATTTTCTGCATCTCAGCCTATGATGTCAGGCCTCCCTCAAGTTTCCTTTCTTGCTCGTTCAAGTTTTCCCTTTCTGCACGTTCAAGTTTTCTTTCCTGCATGTTCAAGTTTCCTTTTCTGCACCATCATGTTTACCTTTCTACACCAGGACCTATGATGTCAGGCCTCAAGCATAGATAGGTTTTTGTACCTCGGCCTATGTTGTCAGACCACCTTGCACATACCTTACATTTTAGTTCTTGCATGCTTTCCTGCCTTAAACAGGCCGTTTTCACCTCAATGACCGTAATTCAGCTTACCATGATAGGTATTGCATATTTAAACCCTGTCGGTTTAGCGTATGAATCCGCAATGGCTTTCAGAAACCACCATCTTCTAGGCATTCATTTTCAAGTTTAAGGCTTCTCCTGCTTGTCGAACTTCTTCAAAAGCCTGCCTCGGACATCATGTGTTCACGTCTTTACTAATTTCCTACCAAGATAATTCAGAGAATTATTTCTCACATTATCTGGTAGGAAAAGGAGTAAAGAGGAGCAAATTGTAAACACTCAATTATGTCTGAGGCCTCCATTTTTAAATTAATGTGAAAATAATTTAAATAATAAGAAAAAAAATAGATGGAGAAAAGGAAATAATAATATTTGAAACAAATCATAAAGTGTCAGCAGAAAAGCAGATAAAAAGCAGAAAAGTAGACAGCATAAAACAACAAAAATAAAAACAAAAAATAGAAACAAAAAATGGGGAATAGTCATATTTGAAACAAATAGAAAAATAAATAGAAAAATAAAAAATAAATTAAGCTAATTAAGAAAAGAGAAAGAAAAATTGGAAAAATAATTTAAATTAATAAAACCTAAAAATAATAAAAGTACGAAAAAACAGAAATGAAAAATAAAAAGAAATGAAAATAAGCAAATAACATTTCAAATAAAGATGAAAAGTGGAAAGAAAAGAAGGGGAAAAAAATCAAAAAGCTAAAATAAAAAACGAGGAAAGGTGGAAAGGTTTAAAAATTGGCTATAAATAGGTGAAAAGGCATTAGGGAAGGGGATTTTTCAGAATTTTTGGAAGGGAGGATCTGTGAGACTCTCTACCTCTGCCTTCAAATCAGTTCTTCATCACCTTCCAATCGAGGTTAGATCCGACTTTTATTCTGCTTAAGTTTCTTGCTTCTTCTCGGATTTCCAAGCTCATTTTCGTCTCTAGTTTTCGTTTCATTTTTGATCGGTCAAATGATTTCCGATTTCAATTATTTTTGTTGAGTTCTCTTTGTATTTCTCTCTAGTTTATGGAATGATATTATTTGTCTAATTTGGATCTGAAATGAAATTTATATCTCCTGATTACTGAAGCATGTTCATGCTGGTGCGCAAATGAACTTAACTTGTTTGATTTGTGCACAAATTGCTCATTTCTGGTTGGATTTATGTCAAACTTGTTTTGTTTGATTTCTATGATCCATATCTTTCAATTTATTGGTTTTAATTTTTCATATCTACCAAAAAATATTTTCTGAAAATTCTGAGATTTGAATTCAAATTTTGGTGCCAAAAACTCTTGTATTCTTGAGGTTGATCTTCCTCTATTTTTAATTTTCGTTTTTAATTGGTCAAATGATCTCTGATTTTGGTGATTTTTGTTTTTTTCTCTTTTTATTTCTCTCTAGTTTCTATAATGATACTATTTGTCTAATTTGGATCTGAAATGAAATTTCAATCGCTTGATTACTAAAGCATGTTCTCAATTCTTTTCCTTAGTTTCAAATCAAGTCAAGTTTATGTTAAATCAAGTCCAATTCAAGCCCAAAATTCAAACCAAATTATTTTTCTTCAAATAACGTCAAGCTTAACTCTTTTCTTTGAATGAAATCAAGTCAAATTCAAGTTTAATTCTTTTTCTCTCAAGTTTCCTAAATAAATTTAATGTCTTTCCTCCAATCAAATTTAGTTCAAAAATTTTCGAGTTCAAATCAAGTTCCATTTAAATCAAGTTTCCTTTTTCTTCTCAAGTTTTGGATCAAATTCATTTCTTATTTCAAGTTAAGACCAATTCTTTTCTTGACCTTATTCTTTTTAAACTAATTCTTTTTTAGATCAACAGTCTCACGCAACGGGCTCTAAACGGGGAACTGGCGGTTCACCTGATGTTCAACGTTTAGTAGCTCGTATAGGCCCCTGTGCTGCCTTAGCCGCCTCAGACCTTGTGCATGAGTGGGCTAAGGGTCCTTTTCAAAAATAAAGTTCTTTTTCAAAAGTTTTGGGATTTTCAGTCTCACGCAACAGACTCTGAATGGGGAACTGGCGGTTCACCTGCTGTTCGACGTTTAGCTCGTATGGCCCCCGTGTTGCCTTAGCCGCCTCAGACCTTGTGCATGAGTGGACGGAAGATTCCTCGAAAAAATGAAAATATTTTCAAAATATCATATTCCCTTTAAACACCTCTGAAAGTCAAGCCTTAACAAACCAGAACTACGTAAGCCTTGAGTTTCCCATTGCACAGGGGAATATGTAGAAGCAGGATCAAGTCATGTCAGGCTAACCTCCATCAAGTTATTTATTTCTATATTAATTAAGGGATCAAACCTTTTTAAAAATCACACACTCAGTTCAAAGGTACCGTTCTTCGGAATGGGCGAGTGGGGTGCCTAACACTTTCCCCATTCGTAACCGACTCCCGAACCTAAATCTCTTCCTCGAGTCAAGGTTTTTCCAAATATTTTTCCCTTAAATAAAAATTTGGTGGTGACTCAACATATCAAAATAAATTCTTTTCAAAATTTTAGCGAGTTCGTCGTCTCGTCGGAATTACAGTTGCGACAGGATGTACAATCCTTCACCAATAGCAGATATAAGCAATAATAAGTTGAACAACAGTTTATATATTATTAAATTTTGGACACAAGTGTTACAAATGGTTCCCACTTTATTACTATATATTTTTGTGTGCATTTCAATTGAATTTTAGTAAGGCAAATTAAGTAGATGTTAAGACAATTTTTTGGTATTGCATATTTAGCATATAATTTTATTGTGCATTCTTGTACCAATGTTTCACATGTTTGTAAGTTCACTGACTTTTGAGTTCTTTACATGTATGACATTAATACTCCTATTGAGTATAATTTTCTACATTGTGAAGTGACTTGCAATTTTAAGTCTTATTGTTTGGACAAATAACTCTAAGTGGTTTCTCATTCTAGATGTTTTATAATCTTATTAATTTAAGGCATTCCTTGTCTAAACTACATGTCTGCACAATCCAATTAAATCTTGAATTTTATTTTATTTAGATTAATGTGGTCACTTGTTTAGTAAATCTTCAATTATTAAAAATGTTAAGAGTTATAGAGCATTTGTTCATTTAGCCCACTTTATAATTACTTTTGGTATTTGTAATTGGGCTACGATAAACACTTAGACTCATGTAAATTATAATTGTATCTTTCATGTTGTTCAAATTATATCTAGAACATATGTGTTGAACATATCTCTCAAAATAATAAATTCTATGCATTCAAAATACTTTATCTCTTGAGAGAAAATCCTAAGAGCTTCAGACTCGAACTAAGTGTCTTATTAATACTAATATATCCACTAACTAAAAACTTAAATATTAGAATTTCCATAATTATGTAATCTAATGGATGTAGTTAAGTCCTATGATGTATTAGATTAGTAGGAATCTAAACTACAAAAGACATTATTATCTTTTTTATGTGATATTTATTAGTTAACATCATTCTTGTCATCATATCTCTTATAGAATTTGAGATGCTTGGACCATCCTTTGGAATTGCATGTTTTATATTATTAGTATTTTCTATTCTATCATTTTCTATACCAAGATATAAGTTTTATTTTATATGATTTATATCCTATCAGATATTTATTTTGTATTATTGATGCTCATATTTATCGGGCTAACTGTTGATAGGTTCTTTGATTATAGTTAATATTATACACTTGATAACTCATATAATTTTGATAATTGAATAATGCTATCAAAATGAAAAATGTTACATTATTATTATTATTATTATTATTTAATTAATAAGTCCTATTTTAGTTTATGGATGAATTAATTAGTTTAGTATATATGTACAAATATATACTTTATATGAATTATTAATATTAATTATTTAATTATACGAACATGCCAATATTGATAAATATTGTATAAACCTTTAGTATGGATAACCTGTGATGGATTAGGATACTCTAATTGGTGCTTGTAGAGAAGTCTTTGGTTTCTGCTAGTGAGTAAGTTATAATTCCCCATTACACAATAACAAAAGACATAACATACATATCATAATATTTCGAGCTATCTCAAAATGTGTGTCTACCAAAGTGCTCAGCAGAAAAGAGAGCAGTTCAATTAATTTTCTCATCTCTCTGTCTTTCTTCGACTCTTGAAGAAAATCTACATATAAATGGATCCTAATTAGCCAACAGGCACTCATAGATTCTTATCATTTTATTTCTTAATACTATGATTTGTTTGTGTCTTTGATTATGGTTAATTCATAAACTAATCCAACATCAAGTTCTTATATTTATGAACTATGAGTTATTTATGGTAAGTTTTGATATATTTTAGTCTCCAAGATTCCATTGTGGTATAACCATCAATCACAAATTGTTGAAAAAATTTTCTATATCTTGACAATATTTATGCTTCGTGTCTTCTTATTTATAATCTAAACCATAGGAACTTTTTTATAGTTACTTTATTCCTTTTAGCAATTTGAGAGGTAATTCTATCTCCATGCTTAACGTCAACTCTATATCCATCCTTACCATTTGAAATTTAAAATGGATATTGTAACGCTAAAGAAGTAATATGTACTTCATCTATTTTTTTAATGTCCCATATCTTTTTGTTCAGGTGTTAATATCACCAATTATCGAAGTAACCACTTCAGCCAATATAGGTAAGTTATACACTCTTCAATCTGTTACCTTATTAGATATCAATATTAGTCTTAATTCTTTTGTTGTTGAAGTTTCAAACATTTCCTTGGCTATTTTAAAGCTTTTAGAAAATATATTGTGTTGGTTAAGAATTTTCTTCAATTTGATCACAATTTGTCGATCAAGTTGATCTTACAATTGATTAAAATACAAACAAAAATAATTAAACAATAAACAATAATTTAATTAAAGATATCAATCTTATATCTATTAATATGTAGAATTATAAAAATGAAATAAAACTGACACACCTAGAACTTGTGAGCATGTTTTCTATCTAATTTTTAGTATAAAAAATGTAAAATTTGTACAAATTTTAGTGTCTTACCAGGTATAGGCAATAAACTACCTATTAGATAATATGATTGCCCATGGGTTCTTAGAGTGGGTGGTCCTTTGTCATTGTTTATTAATCTATGAAGTTTTTCTCCTAGTGATGAAAACTCAAACATTATGTTGTATGTACAAATATGGTGTTGAAAATGCTTGCTATAAGGTGAATCGTGATTATACAAAAGATGTTTCAGAATTTTGGAAGGATTGATTAGAAGAGATGGTTAAATTTTTCCAACACCACAACTACGGTAAAACTTAGATGGGAGGTGTTTTTATCCTTTTTTTTCCTCTTTGGATACCATACATATGCCCCCATAATATTTTAATCCATAGATAGGATTACCAATGTCCAAAATTGTAATGAAAAAATGTGTTAAATACTTAACTAAGTTTTGAGAAATATAACTACAAATATACATAATACTTGAATAAGGAAGTTCATTATGTTCAACCTTCTTTTCTTCTTCATTGGTGTATATATCATTAGTTAAAGCAGTACACATGATATATATATTAACATTAGATAGGTAGTTATATTTGTGATGTTTTAAAAAAGTATGTCTTTAAAAATGTTTTGATAAACACAACTATATATATAATACCTAAATAAGGAAGTTTATTAACTTCAACCTCTTTTAGTACATCTAATTGTTCTTCATCAAATCCTATATCATTAGTTGAATCAAGTGTACATTAGTTAAGTAGTTAATATTATATTCAATGCAATATAGTAAAAAAAAACTAAGGAGTCTCTTATGATTATTAATATAAGCAAAATTACCTTCAGATTTCTCAACAATTATTTGACTATTGACTTCTCTCTAACCCTAAGAGATATAATGGTATTGATAACCTACATTTCTATTGATTTGTTCGTGGGAATTTAGTTATAATTATGATATAAAATCATGATTATTTAATTATAATTTTATCTAATTTTTCTTATTTCAAGAATGACCATGCAAGTAGAAAATATGAAGCTAAGCATATTTTGAGCTAAAAAAAAGACATAAAATAAGTAAAGGAATGATGAAAGAACCAAAGTACCCTTGAAGGAAGTTAGTACGATCATGTTGGACTCAAGTATGTCCTTTATAGTGTCAGTGGACTTTTAACATAGCTGCGTAGACTTGAGCTCAGCTATGCCAACCCTAGATGACGTAGAAGATGACCCAAGTTAGCCTAACGGTGTGGTAAACAACTTAGAGCAACCCTAACGAAGCAAGAGGCAACCTAGGTCAAACCAGTTTGCAGCAGAGAAAATCCAACTCATAAAGGAAGGCTAGGTGACATGATTCACCCTTTGTGGAATGTATCAGAATATTGAAATGCTAATTTGGAATATCTTGAGAATTAGGATAGACTAAAGTAATCTAATACAAACTATGACTTGTCGGAAGAACCAATGTTTTCAAGAGTAGTTATTTGTCCAAGAACCAAGGGACTTAACTCATGTGTAGATCAAAACTCTCAAAGAGAAATATTATTATTCATCAAACTTGTCTTATATTACATTCCTAAATCTTATTATATAGAAAATCTAATCGAGCCTAAATTGAAAAAAAAATCTAATAATAGAAAATAAATAACAAATCCTTAAAAAAATCCTAGTTAATCATAAATCAATCTAAAATCTTTATTTTATTTTCAAATAATGAAAATAAATAAATTTCAAATCTTAATTTGATTTGAACTTAATAAATTAAAATATGTGCCTATAATGATTTTATCATTATGTTACACTCTCATCACAGATCTTCGATTATTTGAACTTGTATAAATAACATTAAGACTTTGTTTGCCACTTTTTGTCTTATACATTCTAGGGCCAATATTGCATACAAGTCTTTAGGTAGGCTAACTAGATCTCTATCACTCTCTCATTTTTCAAAAGAATTCATCCTCAAATTAAACCCTAAATTTTCATACAAGGAATCTTTAGGTAGGCTAATTGGATCTATATCATTCCCAACATGTTTGAAGGAACTTGTCCTTGAATCAGACCCTTCATCTTGCATATTGTCTAAATTTCTTCAAATAATATTCTTTTCTCTCTTTGTTTTGAAAATCTCTTTTCTTTATCTCACTTATTTCCATTATCCTTTTTGCAATTTTTTTATCTCACAATTTTTTTACTTTTGGATTGAAAACTTTTACTTACAATAATAGTAAAAAAGTTATAAAATATAGATAACACTTGATTTTCAAGAGCCTAAAATTTGATACCAAATGATATAATTCACCCCTCATAGAATGAATCAAAATATGGAAATTTCACTTCTGTAATATCTTGAGAATTAGGATAGAGTATAGGAGCTCAACACAAATCACGACCGAGCATCGAAGTTATTAAAGAGGAATGTGACCTTTATCATGACTTGCTAAAGAGTACCAAAGTTATCAAAGAGGAATGTGACCTATCCTACAACCTGCTGGAAGAACCAACATTTTAGAGAATAGTTCTTTACCAAAGAACTAAGGAAAACTCGACACAAATCACGACCTACTGAAGAGACCAAAGTTATTGAAGAGGAACATAATCTTTACTGTAACCTACCAGAAGAATCAATGTTATCAAGGGGTAGTTTTTTTTCCCAAGAATCAAGGTAAACCATACATAAATCGCGACCTGTTTGAGCATCAAAGTTATTAAAGAGGAACTGGCCCTTATCACAACTTTCCAAACGAACCAATATTATTAAGTATAGTTTTTGCCCAAGATCCAATGGAATATACTCACATGGAGATGGAAACTCTCGAAGAGAAAAATTAATTATTTATCAAAATTTTATTATATTGTATTCCTAAATCCTATTATGTAAAAAACCTAATTGAGCCTAAATTGAAATAAATTCATATAATATAAAATAAATAACAAATCCTTAAAAAATCTTAATTAATCATAAATAAATCTCAAATCCTAATTTAATTTTAAAATAATTAAAAAAATCATCAATAAATCAATTTCAAATCTTAATTTGATTTCTATATAATAAATTCAAATATTTGAATATAATAATTTGATCATGATAACTCTTTATGTTGCACTCTTATCTTGTATCTTCAATTATTTGAACTTGCATAGGTAACATTAAGACTTTGTTTACCTCTTGTTATATTTTACTTTCTTAGGCTACCATTGGATACAACGAGTCTCTAGGTAAGCTAATTATATATCTATCATTTTCTCCCTCTTTGAAAGGATTCATCCTTAAATTAAATCTTGACATTGCATAGAATGAGTCTTTGGGTAGGCTAATTGGATCTATATCACTAGGCCTTGGAAGAAGACATAGCTGAACATCCCTCACATAGTTTCCTACACCCTTGATATACTTTGATACGTTTCTCCACTCCTTTTATTCCATTTCCTTATCTATGTCCATTCCCATTTCTTCTTTCGACATCGTTCTATAGGATCTTGGAGGCTGTTGTCCCCTTTAAAGTGTGCGTTGCAACATCCTATTATCAACCTAGCTGGCACAATGGTTTGATTATCCCTCTCTTAGGATTATGATTATGGATTACTTTATTAGGTTATGATGTATTTATTTGTTTTTATCCATTATGTGTAACAAAATTTAAATCATAGAGTTTTGGTGAAACTTATGATATAATCATTTGAACCCTCCTTATGAATGGTTATATGTTTTTATTCAATTATGTTTTCTTTGTGCTTAAATAATTGATGGGAATTTATCACTCTTGTTAATTTCTAAGTTGATTGGGGGATAGGTCATCATATCATTTTCCAATTAATGGAACTATAAAGTAAACTGAGTTTTTGAGTGTAAGATTTTTCGAGGATCAATCAGAATCCTAGATTTTTAAATACTTATTAAATTAACAAGTTTGAATATTCTTTATGATTTTACTACTCCTAATAGTGTAAGAGTTCTTTTTTTCATGATCATTGGGTAGTAATAGAATTAGAATTAATAGTTGGCAATTGATTTTTAATTGTTCATAGGGGAGTTTGGTGGTGAATTTAAGTAGAGTCATAAGGGGATGCAAATTCCCATGCCTCTTCATAATTGATTTTGAAGCATTATTTTTTGTACATTTTCTATTCTTGTTTTCTTTACTCACATTTCTATTGTAAAAATACATTTAAAAAAAAATCCCCTTTTTGGTGAGCTTAAAAGTTAGGAATCAAACCTTCTTTTAAGGATTATTAAAATAGTCCATGTGGAAATAATATTGGGGGTGTCTTAAATCCCTCTTTTTTACACTTTCAAGTCTACCTGCCTTGGGTGAAACTTCACACACACAATTTGCATGGAACAAGTTTTTGTCATCATTTCTCAGGACTATTCTCAAATAATGTTAAAAGGTTTCAATATTGATTGCTTGAGATGTTGTAAACACTCAATTATGTCCGATACCCTATTTTTAAAATTAATATAAATAATTAAGAAATAAACAGAAAACAGAATAAATAAACATAAAGCAAAACAAACACAGACAAAACAAAAACAGACAAATAAATGAAAATAATAAAATAAAATATGGAAAATAAAAAAATAATGTAAAATAATAATAAAACAAAAAAATATAAAAATGCATAATTATTAAAATATTATCAATAAAAAAAGAAAAATAAATAAATTTTTTTGGAAAAAAATAATAATAAAAACAAAATCTGATAAAATATAAAATCTGAAATAAAAAAAATAAAATCTAAAAAAACAAAATTAAAAATGAAAAAAATATATATAATAACAAAAAATAAAAAACAAAAAATACCTTTAAAATAATAAATCAAAAATCATAAAAACAATAAATAAGTGAAAAAAGAAAAAGCAGAAAACTAAATAATAACATAAATAAAACAAAAAATTAACAAACAAAAAACAGAAAAAGAAAGAAAATAAAAAAAGGAGAAAAAAAGAAAAGATAAAAAGACATGTATGCATGGGGGGAGGGGATTATTTTTTTGTCACTAGGAGGTGCTCTGAGATAAGATATGTGTGCACAAAGGGGAGGAGTTTGGGCCTTTTCCTGGCTTCTGACGAACGGGAGGGGGAGGCTTCATTTTCTCAATGGAGGTCCTAAGACATTGCAGAGAGGCTCGCTGCTCCTGGGAAGGTGGACAAGGAATCACAAAGCCTCTCAGTTGACTCTTGAAGAAGCTATCTTCTCTGCACATCGCGGGACAGTTCTTAGAAGAAGAAGGGATCAACCTCCGAGAATTCTCTGCATTTGCAATCTCCTCACACTTCTAGGTATTCAGTTGATATATTATCAATAGAATAATGAGATTCATGTCGATCGAATTCAATTTTGTTTTCCTAAAATATTCTTCAAATCTGCAAAACTCAATCATTGAAAGGTTTCTTTTCCACATAAAAATCTTGTAAGAAACCAGTTTACTTGGGAAACAGTGGATGCATAATGATCAAACATGATATAGGAAAAGTTGCTGCATCAATAAGCCTAAAGCTTAGCCCCTTTGCCCAGCATATAAATGAATTAAAACCTTTCTCTATTTAAGTAAATTTTGGGAACCCTTGGATGGTTCCATGATCGGTTGTGTATGCATTACAAAAGTGAGGTAAAGCCCACACTAAGTTCAAGAAAATTCTGCATCAGTGCTGCCATGAGGTTTCTATTGTTAATCCTATGATCATGTCGTCAATAGACCCCAGCCTTGCCTCTACAACCACTTTTAGACGTATCCAGGTCTGTTGAAAACGTTATGAGTTCGTCGGTTGATGCTAGCCACAGAGTTGAGCAGAAGAAGTTGTTCAGCAAGCTCCCTTATCATGCATGAAATGCAAGGCATCTCAAACGCTGAACAACCAACTGGTTTGTCGGGAAGCCATGTAGAACTCAATTCGAAACGTGAAACCAGTGATCCTATGGCACCGTTTGAATCTCTCAAACTGCATGCCTTCATCACCTACATGCACCATCAAGAAGTGGACATGCAAAATGGCTAATAATTGTCGCTGATATGTCAAGTTTGGGCTTAAGAAGAGTGTCTCTCTATCTAGAAATCCAGTTCAAAGAGACAAGGTTAGTGTCCCTTGTTGGAAGGACGATATCTACACTCCTGCAAGAATCCATTTAGCACTGGTATCTTTACTCTTGAGATCCCTGTACTGCTATGATTCTGGAAGGATAATTATCAGAATGAAAAGGCATGGCTAGCTTATCACAGTCTGCATAGCCCTCTTGCAAGCCCCTTGGTGGATCGTAAGTCCTAATGGCAAACAATCAGTTCAGTGGAAATGGCGATGAAGGAAGCCGTCAAGCAAGCTTAGTGAGGAACTCAGCACGAGCGACGACTAGATGGTCTTAAAGGGGTTCAGGATTTGGCCTTGCTGGGGTCACGCTAATCCATGCATGCGCCATGCATCACTTGACGTGAAGCAACAACACTACCTCCAAGCCTAGCCACCTTGCCTTCTCCATATGAGGTCTTAGTGTTTAGTTTTAGCCTTAGACCATGCAAGAAACCAGTCTATAAATCCATGGCAGGAATCTGTTAGGAGACCATGATGCAGCATGCAGCCAAAAGGGGAGATAGTTATACTTCCTATTATGGCTACCTCTCTAATAAATATTCTTGTTGTGGCATGATTGGTGTACAAACACAGTAAGGTAACCAAGCCTGGAATCCGCGCGCCAAGATTGCTACGGGGAGTGCACATATCCTAGAATATCTACATGGAGTCAAGTTGCATGGTTCATCCCTATCTATGATTAAGAAAACTGACCGCCGTGCACCAAGGTGAAGCCTGTTTCTCTGGAAATCATGGTAAACATATTATTCTCACACGAAGGATAGGTATAGCAAAGTGCCAAAGAAAGTAAAAGTGGGTGATGCACTGCAATATTTCAAGACGCACCTACGTCCATCTCCCAAGCAGCAAGGCATATATGTAAGCTTAATAACTATGTGGGCCTTCATATTTACACCAATAGTTGTTGTTTTCGGGGCCCCGCATGCCATGGTGCTAATGTCAATTAGCTTTCATTTACTTGTCACGTGCAAAGACTAATTCTGGTTCCGGCGGTTAAGGACCTTGTAATGGGGGAGTCAGGGCCATGGGTAACGCCTAGTACGAAGGAGTAAGTGACAGAGACTGTAGAGATTTGAAAAGTAGGCCTAGAGGAGCGTGGTGGGATTGAGAATGTGAAGACCCCGATGTGCTCACTTTCTTGCAACATCTTGTTACCTTTGATTTTATCAAGAATGAGGATTTCGATTTGTATGGAAGCTTGTCATTGCCCCTGCTTGGAGGAAACAGATACCCAAGCTTTCACTTCCACTTGACCTCACTCATCAAATTCCCTATATGATTGAAGAATTAATCCGCCGGGGTAGCAGCTGGATGCAATTCGAGTCACATAAGAAGCGAGTCTTGTGGGTAATTTCCGTTCCCTCCAAAAAACTGATGAAGCAGCTTGAACAATTGGAGAAGGTAAAAACCGAGAAAAAGAAATGCAGCCATCCCTATGGGTATTTAAGTGTAAGGAAAATTTTCCATGCAACCCACATGCAAAGCACATCCCCGTACCCCCTAAAGGATGTTTTAAAAATTAATTAAGGGTGCTAAACCCTCAGGCAGAGGCTCGGCTAGTTGTTTAGCACAGCGCCTATCTACTTAAGGAATAACGGGTTCGAGTCCCGTCGGTGGCTTTTCTCAAAAATAGCCATTAAGTGTTAGTTCCCCATATGCATTAAGTGTTAGTTCCACATATCAACATAGAGAGGCAGAATTATACCCAATATGAAGGTGTGGCCAAGTGGTACTACTGATGAATCACCACCCAGGACACGGGTTCGAACCCCCTGGAGAGCTTACCCTAGATGAGCCAGAAGCCACCCAAATTAGCTGTCAAGCCACGACCCACCAAGAAAATCCTCCCAAGACTTGAGCCACCAATTTAATTTTTGATTTAATTTATTTTCACTAAGATTAATTTCAAATTAAATCTCATTTAACCCAAGTCAAAAATTAATGAAATCAAGCCTATTTTATTCAAATCCTTTCTTTCAAATTTTAAATCAAGTTCAAGTTCTTTTCTTTCAAATTTTAAATCAAGTTTAAATTCTTTCCTTCAAAAATCAAGTTCCTTTGCTTCAAAAATGAATCAAGTTCAATTCTTTCACTTTAAATTCTAAAACCTCAAATCAAATTCATTTTCGATCAAGTCCATTCTAGTAAAATCAAACTCATTTTAAATCAAAGCTCACTTCAGATCAAGTTCTTTTTTAGCCCAATTCTTTGTTTTTACCTAAACCTTCTCGTTCTCTTCTTATTTCTTAATTCTTTGATTCTAGGTCTCTCGCAATGAACCCTAAGCACAAACTGGTAGCTTTTTTTGCTGTTCGATGTTTAGGGATTCATATGGGTCCCAGTGCAGCCATAGTTGTCTTGGAACCTGTGCATATATGGACTAAGAATCCTTTTGTAAATAAATTCAAGAAAAGAACTTCATTTTGGAATCTCTAGTCTCACGTGACGAACCCTAAGCACGAACTGGTACCTTTTTTTGCTGTTCGATGTTTAGGAATTCGTATGGATCCCACTGCAGCCGTAGTTATCTTGGATCCTGTGCATATATAGACTAAGGATTCCCTCCAAAAATATTTTCAAAATACTCTGTTCAAGCACCTCTAAAGGTCAAGCCTTCAAATCAAACCAGAACTACGTAAGCCTTGAGTTTTCCATTGCACCGGGGAATACATAGGAGCAGGATCAAGCCCTATCAGGCTAACCTCCATCAAGTTATTTATTTTCAAACTAATTAAGGGATCAAACTATTTTCAAAAATCACACACTCAGTTTAAGGGTACCATTCTTCGGAATGGGCGAGTGGGATGCCTAACACCTTCCCCACTCGTAACCGACTCTCGAACCTAAATCTTTTCCTCGAGTTAGGGTTTTTCCAAATATTTTTCCCTTAAATAAAAATTTGGTGGCGACTCCACATAATCAATAAAATAATTTTAAAATATTAGCAAGTTCATCGTCTCGTCGGAATTACGATTGCGATAGATGTGTATATATTTTATTTAATAAAAGAAAAAAATTTAGAATTATTATGATATCCTTGCATATTATTTTTGTTTATTTATATTATTTCATTCTTGAACCTCTCATTTGTAGTTTAATCCTAAGATAGAAAGAGCAACCAGGAGGTTGAGATGAGGAACTAAAGCAAGATAGATGATAACACAAGGATAAAGGAGATTGCTAGATTATATGGTCCCTAGTGATAAGGGCATGAGGAGAAATATACCAATCCTAATACTTGAAGGTGTTCCTAACTTCAAGTTGTAGCCATCACTCATCATATGATTCAAAACTTACTTCAATCTGGAGGGATAACCTCAGAAGATTTGTATCTCCACATCAAAAAGTTCTCGTGGCTGATGAACACCATGAAGATGAATAACATTATGTAGGATACTATCATACTACACTTGTTCTCCTTTTCCATCACTAAAAAGGTGAACGATTAACTGGACTTTTTTCTAGAGACATCCATCAATACTTGGGAGTAGTTACAACACCTATTCTTGATGTAACATTTTTCATAATCAATGTAGTCTAGGGACATATTGGATATTTCTAGCTTTACTCAATATGAGAATAAGTCCCTATATAAAGATTGCGATAAATTTTAGAACCTTCTTTGGAGGTGCCTGCATCATTAGTATCAAATACCCCATCTTGTGAAAATTTTCTATGACAGCCTTTCCTATGCCAAGTAGAGTTGTCACTGGCATAAATTTTGGTGGGGGTATGTTACATAGCCCATTGGAGGACACATGAGTGATCATAGGAAAATTGGCTGCTAATAGCAACCAATGGTGATATATTAATAAACACGTAAGAAAGAAAGACCCTTAACTAGTTTGAATGGACCATGTGGATCATACCATTCTAATAGCCAGCCAAATAGAGGATTTGAACAAAAATATGGAGGCACTTCATACAACCTTTAAAAGGAGGATAAATTTTGGATCTAGTGGAGGAAGATGCAACTAGTTGGATTCATATTTGAAGATGAGAAAAATGGAAGAAAAAAGGATCATAGAAGAACTAATTTTAGGCACCACTCTTAGAAGGAGATATGCCTTGTGCATGAGTGGACTAAAGGTTCCTCCAAAAATAAAGCTCTTTTCAAAATGTTTTGGGATGTATAGTGTCACGCAATGAACTCTAAACGGGAAAACTGGCGGTTCTCACTGCCATTGGATGTTTAGAGGTTCGTATAGGCCCCCGTGCAGCCCTAGTTGCCTCGAACCTTGTGCATGGGTGGACTAAAGATTCCCTCTAAATAGTACAATATTTTCAAAATATCCTATCCCTTGGAAAACACTGCCAAAGGTCAAGCCTTCAAACTAGAACTACGTAAGCCTTGAGTTTCCCATTGCACTAGGGAATACGTAGGAGCAGGATCAAGTCATGTCAGGCTAACCTCCATCAAGTTATTTATTTCCATGCTAATTAAAGGGATCAAATAATTTTCAAACAAATCGCACACTCGATTTAAGGGTACCGTTCTTTGGAACGGGCGAATAAGGTTCCTAGCACCTTCCCTATTTATAACCGACTCCCGAATTTCGAATCTCTTCCTCGAGTTAGGGTTTTTCCAAATCTTTTCCCTTAAATAAAAATTTGGTTGCGACTCCACATAATCCAATAAAATTCTATTTTTAAATTTTAGCGAGTTTGTTGTCTCGCCGGAATTACGGTTGTGATAGATGGCGACTTCACTGGGGATATTAGAGAGTCAAGCCCGTTAATTGAGTGTGTATTGTAATGATCCCTTTCTTGTTTATTTGCACGATTTACTTGTTTGTTTATGTATCCGTTGTTGTTTGCCTATTCATTGGCAAACCCTAGGATAGATGAACAATAAATTGTTATATATACTTGATATGATTTCCCCAATTGCAGGTATCCCAATTAATGGTGTGCCCTCTATACATTGCATTTGCATTTTATCTCATGAGTGGGGCCCTATACCCGAGTCTGAGTGCTTCCTAGGATTAGAGGGATCTAGTGGTGTCACGCAGGGGCCTACGTCCTGTGTGGCTATTACGAAAGTCCCAGCTAGAGTGCGTCCTATTCATAATGCCCCGCAACTAGTGGCTACTTCTACTGTTGTGGCAAGCATTATGGACGGGAACTTGACTCTAGTGACCTTTACACCTTAAGATTACAAACCACCTTGGAGACATTCATACATTAAAAGCCCTAGATCCATAGGACAGGTTACCTCCCTAGGGCACGAGGAGGGCACACTCTGATTTCATGACATCTATTTTGTAAGCATTTTATTTACCTGCAATTGGGAATGGATAGAAGTCTTAAAACAAAAGAGAAAGAGCAAGTGAAAAGAAAAAAGGAAGAGAGAGGAAAGACCAAATGGCGAGAGAAAAGAAAATTGAAAAAATGAAAAAGAGAGAAAAGAAGGAGAAAAAAAGAAGAGAGGATAGACAAAATAAGGGGAAGAAGTAGAAAAAAGAGAGAAAACAATTGAAAGAGAGAAATATAGAGAAAAAGAAAAGAGACAAAAATAAAAGGAAAAGGAGGGAAAGAAAGCTGGTAATAAAAGGACCTAACCATATTTATTGCTTTTAATTCTTTATGCATCATGCATTAGTCCTGTTTATCCAGAGTCTAACATATTTACTCTGTTTTCCTTTTTGCCCTTTCTTTTATTTGAGGGACCAGATTCTCAGTGACTGTTAAAAAGAGGTGAGATGGAAATGAATATGGAATCCGGGCAGTTGAAGAAAAGGAGCCGTATTGGGGTCAAGATGGCATACCTTACAAGCTTGGAGATGTTTGGGAACAAGCTGTCGAGCATCCAATAGATGTCATTCAGCAAGAAATATGGTAACATACTGAAATTACTAAAGGTTCAAGTACAGGAAGGGGCTCTCACGGCTATGGTGCAGTACTACGATCCTCTCCTCCGATGCTTCACCTTCTCAGATTTCCAGTTGGCTCTTACCTTAGAGGAGTTCGAACAGATTCTGGATCTACCATTGGAGGGGTGTAGGCCGTATCATCACTTGGAACATCACTGTACATTCCGAGTTGCCGCCCAGGCTCTAGGTCTACAATCTGGAGACCGACTGACAGGATACCAAATAAAGAGCCTAATCAAAGGGTTCACCAGGGAGTTCTTGGAAGAATATATGCAACACCTAGCCAGCAGCAACTAGTGGGCCATATACATGGATGTGCTAGCTCTCACCATCTACAGGCTAGTGCTTTTTCCTTACATGGAGGACTTTGTTGATTTAAATGCGGTAGACATATTCTTGGCCAGGAGAAACAAAGCTGAAAACCCTATTATAGCTTTGTTGGCAGATGTCTACAGTATGCTAAACTTTTAGCACGAGAAGAAAAGAACAAGGCTGATTTGTTGTTTGCCAATGCTATATGTGTGGATAACCGCCCACATCTTCAAGAGGAATGTAAAGATACAATGCCCTATATCAAATTTACTGTGCTACCAGATAAAGCCCATGAGCAATAAAGAATGGTCGACTCATTTTGCTGGCCTGACTGAAGAACAGGTTAAATGACAACCTTCGTGGCAACAAAAAAAAATGTCATCTATCATTGCAAGGGGTTCCCGAATGTACCACTCATGGGAGCTAGGGGTTGTATCAACTACAATCCGATACTGGGGCAAAGGCTGCTGGCTTATCCCATCAAGTTACCACCATCAGACGAGCAAGTGACCCCTTTCTTCCTAAAATATGAAGGAGATTTTACCGAGGGTCTCCGAAAGGTCCGAGAAGCTTGGTAGAATGTCACTCGCAAAGGAAAGGAGTTGGGAGTCCGAAGTTGTGCCTCCAAAGAAGAGTATAAACAGTGGGTCAAGGATAGAGTGCAGCAGAGCAAGCTACCGTTCAGACCTCCGGTTGTCCCTTCTGGAAGTCAACCTCCGCTCATGGTATTCGAAGAGGAGGATGTGAAAAACTTGAAGGAAAAATTAGAGGCTATGATTAAGAAGAACAACCAGTTGGAGGAAGAACTCTTGAAGGCACAACAGGAATGCACTGTATTAATAAGAGAAAACGAGGTGAATGAGTCTGTTATAGAAAGCATCCGAGAACAACAGAAAGGTGAACGCTAGCATGCTTCCTGGGTTCATCTATACCTGCAAGTAGCTAACAAAGAGCTCGGAATGAGAGTCCAAGAGAGAGACGCCGCATTCCAAGAAAACCGTCAACTGAGGAGCTCTCTGGAGCAAATGAGAGCCAAAATCCATACAATTAGGGAGGAGAAAAATCAGATCCTAGCCGCAAAGAATAGGGTCCGAGTGGAGGCAGATTATGTGATAGAAGAAAGAAACGACCTGCTACAACGGATAGAAGACATGAAGAAACAGATCGAAGGCCTACTCATAGCATAGCAGAATGAGGTGAACGAAGAAAAGTGGAAGGTCATCGAGGTCATACGAATGCAGCAAAGGGGCATAAGCGACATACAAGATGAAAATAGGTGGTATAAAGACACAACTGATCATTGGATCAAATGTTTTGAGAGGTTGGCCAGCCTAGCAATTACAGCGATCAAGGAAGTACCACATCTGCTTAAAAAGGCAGAAGCGTCGCTACATTCGCTGCACACCCCTCCTGAAGTCGAAACTTTTATTCAGTTTTGTAAAGACTTGGTCTTAAGGATGAACAAGTATGTTGTACTAGCCAAGGAAAAAGAACAAGATGTAAAATGAACCTTGTCTACTTGAATAAAATGGGTCTTTCTCTGCATGTGATTCCATATTAATTTCCATCTCATGCTTGGAGCACAAAAAGTGCACTCGATTGACAAACGATGTTCAACGAGATTTTGGTCCCTCCATATTTATCATACACCCAAAATTTGTTTTTCTAATCATTAATTAATTAATTTAACTTTTTCAGATAAAAAAAATAGCGGACTTACGACTTCCCCGACATTCATATAGCACTCGATCCAGAACAAAAATCATGAGTGAGCTAGAGACGCAGAATGAGGAACTCAGAAATGAGGTGGCTGAACTGAAAGACCAAGTGGCCAAGCTCATGAAACTATTGGAGAAAAGCACAGAGGGACCTGCGGGGACCGAAGCACCGAGGGCCGCCACGACATCGATGCCTCTTCAAATAGTTACTGAACCGGGATGGCCATATGGGCTGCCACCAGGCTATAAGCCCCCTTATGGGCCAAGTTCTCAAAGGATTTCTGTGGTGAAAACCCTAATGCACTTTTGCTCCATATAAACCCTACCACTCACCAATATCATCCAAATCCCCTATTGGGCCTTCACACACAAACCCTACCACTCATCCTCACCATATTAACCCACCAACTTACCTTCCTCCTACCAAAACTACCAATTATCCCCCACACTCTCACCCAACATATATAAACCCGCCGCCCTACCCTTACAACATAAACACTTCCTCTGCCTTCCCCATACACATAAACTCATCTTTCCCTACTCACATAAATCCTTCGAACGCATACCCACCTCACATCAACCCTGACTACACCCACATGAACACAATCATCACCGAAGACCCTACATACTTTATCCCTGTCACCACTTACCTAGCAAACCCTCATCAACAACATCCTTATGGTCATGCTACAAGACCAGAGGGACAATATACCTTACCCCACCATACTAGCCAGCCCATGAACGAACAATGGTCAAGGCCGGCAGCAAGAAGCTCATCTTAGCAGGAGATGGCAGCACCTGGAAGAAAGGGTCAGGGCCATTGAAGGGAGTGGGTATGGAACAGTGGAGGCTTCTGATCTCAGCCTCGTACCTGACGTTGTCATACCTCCCAAGTTTAAGACCTTGGAGTTCGAAAAATACAGAGGAATCGTTTGTCCAAGGAGCAATCTGACAATGTATTGTCGGAAAATGGCCTCTCATTCCCACAACGACAAGTTGCTCATCCACTGTTTTCGGGACAGTTTGACTGGAGCAGCAGCCAGTTGGTATACCCAGCTGGAAAGGTCATACATTCACACATGGAAGGACTTGGCTGATGCCTTTCTAAAGCAATACAAATACAATATGGAGATGGCTCCCGACCGTACCCAGTTGCAGAATATGGTGAAAAAGGACTATGAATCATTCAAAGAATATGCAAGCGATGGAGAGAGTTAGTTGCTCAAGTTCAACCGCCTTGGCTGGAAAGAGAAATGATCAGCACCTTCATGGAGACTCTCCCTGCTCCCTTTTATGACAAGATGGTGGGCAGTGTATTCACTAATTTCTCTGATATGGTACTAATCGGAGAATGTATAGAGAGCGGTCTGTGCCGAGGAAAGAGTGTACACACATCTGCCGAAAATGTAAATGTGAAAAGCCGGCCAACAACTCATGGAGAAAGAAAGAAGCTGAAACTCATTATGTTTCAGCTGACCAGAGTCGCTTGGCCACTACACCACCCAGCTACCAAACACCACACCACCTACAATTCCTAGCACACCCACACATGATAGCCATAACCCAACCTCCATACCAGCCAACTTATAATCCCCCGACACCTTTTCAACCAAACCCTCCATTCATGGCTCCACCCCCACAACCAACGTTCCCTTAACAACCTCCAAGGCCATGGACCCTAAACACCAATCCTAACCCGCCTCAGCAAAAAACAAACAACAACCAAAGAAAAATAGTGCAATTTGACCCTATCCTGATGAGTTACTCGGAGTTGTTACCCCGATTAATTCAAAATTCACTGATTGCACTATGTCCCATGAAGCCATTGGAACCCCCATACCCTAAATGGTACAATCTTGAGGCTAAATGCGAGTATCATGCCGGAATAGTGGGACATTCTACAGAAAATTGTCTGGCCTTGAAACATCGGGTCCAGAAGTTGATCAATGCCAAGTGGCTTAATTTCGAAAAAGACGCACCGAGCGTGGGGAGCAATCCACTACCAAACCATGGGGGACCGGGGCCCTCGGTGAATTTCATCAAAATAGAGGGGGAAGTGCACATGGTCAATGAATCTCTTCTGGGGCATCCTAAGTCGTTGATTATCCAGTACACCGAAACACTAGCCCTGCCAACACCGAAGGGGACGAGACCTATCGTAATAAAGGTCCCTGAGCCATTCCTGTACCAAAGCAACAAAAAGGTACCGTGGAAATATGATGTAGAGGTATCTGGTGGCAAAGTAGAAGGGGAACAAAATTCGGAGGCTTCAGCAAGCTCAACTCCAGATATAGTAAACATAGCAGGGGTCGGCAGTATAACTAGGAGTGGTCATATTTACACTCCAATGGAGGAAAGGTGAAGACCACCTTGTGGTGAGGTAATATTGGTAGGCCCTGAACCAGAAGTCAACAGACGGCAGGAGGAAAGGAATTAAAGAAACCCGTCTCTGAAGAAGACACCTGTGAATTTCTAAAAATGATTAGGCAGAGTGAATATACGGTGATTGAGCAGCTGAACCGTATACCTGCCAAAATCTCTTTGCTGACATTGATGATGAATTCAAAACCCCATCGGAAAGTGTTGCTGAAGATACTGAACGAGGCCCATGTGGTCCACAACATCTTGGTGGATAAATTTGAAGGAATCGCCAGCAATATAACCACCAACAACTTCCTCACCTTCGCCAACCGCGAAATCCCAGATGAAGGGGTAGGGCATAACAAGGCATTGCACATCTCGTTGAAGTGCATGGACCATATTCTAGGCATAGTTTTGGTAGATAATAGTTCATCTTTAAATGTGATGCCTCAGCTAACACTGTCGAAGCTGCCACATGAAGGAGTCCATATCAAGCCAAGTTCCATGGTAGTGAGTTCTTTTGATGGATCGAGGAGAGAAGTCATCGGTGAAGTGGAACAGCCGGTCCAAATTGGCCCCGTTGTCTTCAACGTGACTTTCCAAATAATGGACATTCAGCCGGCCTACAGTTTCCTGTTAGGGAGGCCTTGGATTCATGCTGCCAAAGTGGTCCCTTCAACTTTACATCAGAAGTTGAAGTTCATCATGGACGATAGACTGATCATCGTCTCGACGGAAGAGGATTATTTGGTCAGCAAACCCACCAATCCTCCTTATATTGAGGCTGCTGAAGAGGCCTTGGAGATGCATTTCCAAGCCTTGGAAGTTGCCAATGTCACCACCATTAAGGAGGAAGAAGTGGTCGACCAAAAACAGCTCCCAAAAGCTTTAATGATGATGGCCCGGGTTATGTTGAATAACGAGTTTAGGCCCGGTGATAAACTGGGTTAAAATAACGGTGGGTTATCTCAGCTATTGTCGATGAGCAAGAATAGACGATGATACGGGTTGGGATATAAGCCCACGGAAGAAGATAAGGCAGTGAGGCCCCGGTTCGGCAAGGTCCCTCTGTGCCATACTTCTCAAAGTTTTCGAAGTGCCGAATTCGAAGACCTTGGTTCGGTCGTGGCCATAGAGGGAGAAAGGACGACGAGTATTGAAGATCTGGTGATGGCCTGTCCCTCCGGACAAGAACTGAAGAATTGGGAAATTATTGAACTACCTCTGACTTTTGGTTCAGTTCAAATGTAATTTTGTAATGACAAAATTCATTTTCAAAACATAAACATTTTGTACATATTTTTTTGATAAATGATGAATACAGTTGCATTATTCAGAAATCTTCCCTTTTCTTTCCCTAATATACTTCCCTCTGCAAAATATACATCTTATGCTTTTCTTATATCCCCAACTTGCATATTTGATAAAAAACCGCCTTGCGACGACAGTGCTAGTATTGTATCAGGCGATTTCGATTGTATTGTCAATCATGCTAATGAGGAGGCAGAATTTGAATGCGAACCCACCGAAGAGATGTTGAGATTGGTGGAACCTGAATCTAAAATAATTGAACCTCATCAGGAGCCCATCGATTTGATAAATTTGGGTACCGAGGAAAACAAAAGAGAAGTCAAGATAGGCACGCTTATCACAGGAGACAATCATGAGCGATTGATCTCGCTCCTACAAGACTATTGCGACATCTTCGCCTGGTCTTGCCAAGACATGCCAGGCTTGGATACCTCTATAGTAGAGCGCAAGCTACCTATGAAAGCCGGGTGTTTACCAGTCAAACAGAAGTTAAGGAGGATGAAGCCGGAAATGTCCTTAAAAATTAGGGAGGAGGTGAAGAAACAGTTTGATGCCAGTTTCTTGGCTGTTGCAAATTACCCGGAGTGGGTCGCGAATATAGTACCGATCCCCAAAAAGGATCGCAAGGTCCAGATGTGCGTAGACTATATGGATCTCAATCGAGCCAGCCCGGAAAGATGATTTTACGCTCCCCCACATTGATGTGATGGTTGATAACACCGCCCAGTTCTCTTATTTTTCATTCATGGATGGTTTCTCAGGCTATAATCAGATCAAAATGGCCGAGGAGGATAGAGAAAAGACCACTTTCATTACAACCTGGGGAACCTTCTGTTACAAAGTTATGCCCTTTGGATTGAAAAATGATGGGGCAACCTATCAAAGGGCTATGGTAACATTATTCCATGACATGATTCATAAAGAGATAGAAGTCTACGTAGATGATATGATTGCCAAATCCAGGACGGAGGATGACTATCTCACAGACCTCCAAAAGTTGTTTGAGAGGCTTCAGAAGTTTAAGTTGTGGTTGAACCCGGCTAAATGCACTTTCGGGGTTAAATCAAGAAAACTGTTAGGCTTCATCGTCAGTGAAAGGGGAATCGAGGTCGATCCTGATAAAGTTCGAGCAATCATAGATATGCCAGCTCCGAAAACTGAAAAAGAGATCCGAGGCTTCTTGGGCAGACTCAATTACATCTCCCGATTCATCTCTCAGTTGACAGCTACTTCCGAGTCGATCTTTAAGCTCTTGTGCAACAATCAACCTACGAGATGGGATGAGGATTTCCAAGAGGCTATTGAAAAGATCAAGCTATATTTACAAAACTCGCCGGTCCTGGTGCCGCTAGTCCCTGGAAGGCCTTTAATCCTGTACCTAACAGTGGCCGATCAGTCGATGGGTTGCGTGCTTGGTCAACATGATGAATCTGGGAGAAAGGAGCAGGAAATATATTATTTGAGCAAGAAGTTCACGATCTGTGAAGCCAGACATTCTCCCTTAGAGCGAACATGCTGTGCTTTAGCATGGGCGGCACACCGTTTACGGCAATATATGCTGAGTCACATCACTTGGTTGATATCCAAGATGGATCTGATCAAGTTTATCTTCGAGAAGCCTGCATTGTCAGGGCGAATCGCAAAATGGCAAGTAATACTTTCAAAATATGATATCCTGTATGTGATGCAAAAGTCTGTTAAAGGTAGTGCGCTCGCCAAATATTTGGCTCAACAGCCCCTGGATGATTACCAGGCCATGCAACTAGAATTTCTTGATGAGGGTTTAATGGCTATATTCAGTGAAGAAAGGAAGACAGAAGGAGAAAAGTGGACAACGTTATTCGATGACACCTCCAATATGATGGGCCATGGTATAAGAGTTATACTGATTTCCCCAGAAAAACAGTATATACCTATTATCGCCCGGTTAGCTTTCGATTGCACTAACAATATGGTAGAGTATGAAGCCTGTATCTTAGGATTCAGGCTATGATTGAAGCCAATGTGAAGCGTTTGGAAGTCTTCGGTGACTCAGCCTTGGTCATCCACCAGGTCAAAGGAGAGTGGGAGACCAGAGATGCGAAACTGATGCCCTATCAATCTCATCTCAGAAAATTACTAGAGCACTTTGAAGAGATTACCTTTTCTAATATACATAAAGAAGACAATCAGTTGGCTGATGCGCTAGCCACTTTGTCGTCTATGTTTGAAATCGATCGAGAAGAGGACATGCCTCTCATCCGTATACAACATCGCCCCAAACCGGCATTTTGTCAATCAGTGGAAATAGATCTAGATGGAAAGCCATGGTATCATGATATCCGGCAAATCCTGCAAAATAAAGAATATCCTGCCAATGCATCTGAGAATTATAAGACGACCCTGCGGAGATTAGCTATGAATTTCTTCCTCAATGGGGAAGTTCTGTATAAAAGGAATCACGATATGGTTCTGCTCAGATCTGTAGACGCAACAGAAGCTAACAAGATCCTGAAAGAAGTTCATGAAGGGTCCTTCGGCGCCCATGCCAATGGACACGCGATGGTGAGGAAGATTCTTAGAGCTGGGTATTATTGGTCGACCATGGAAACCGACTGTTATAAACATGTCAAGACTTGCCATAAGTGCCAAGTATACGCGGACAACATCAATGTGCCGGCAACTTCATTGAATGTTCTGTCGTCACCCTGGCCATTCGCTATGTGGAGGATGGATGTTATTGGTCTAATCGAGCCTAAAACGTCCAATGGACACCGTTTCATATTAGTTTCCATCGACTACTTTACTAAATGGGTTAAGGCCGCCTTATATGCCATCGTGACTCGCAATGTGGTGGTCAAATTCGTGAAGAGGGAATTGATCTACCGGTACGGATTACCTAATAAACTTATCACGGATAATGGCTCTAACCTGAATAATAAAATGATGAAAAATTTGTGCGACCAATTCAAGATTCAACATCACAATTCCTCCCCATGTCGACCGAAGATGAATGGGGCGGTCGAAGTGGCCAATAAAAATATCAAGAAAATCATCCAAAAGATGGTGCTCTCATACAGAGAATGGCACAAAATGCTCCCTTATGCATTACATGCATATCGGACCTCGGTCCGTACTTCTACTGGGGCAACTCCCTTCTCCCTCGTATATGGGATGGAAGCTGTACTCCGGGTTGAAGTAGAGATCCCTTCATTGAGAGTCCTAACATATGTCAAATTAGAAGAGGCCGAATGGGTCCAAGCCCGGATGGACCAATTGAACCTGATCGACGAGAAAAGGCTGATGGAAATATGTCACAGCCAACTATACCAAAGGAGAATGAAGAAAGCATTCGATAAAAAGGTGCATTCTCGGGTGTTCCAGGAGGGTGATTTGGTGATTAAAAGATTGTTGCCAATGCAGAAAGCGCTGCATGGGAAATGGGCTTCGAATTACCAGGGACCTTATATAGTTAAGACAGCTTTCTCCGAAGGTACCTTGATCTTGGCAGACATGAATGGGAGAGACTTGCCTAACCCTACCAATTCAAATGTCGTGAGAAGATATTATGCTTGAGAAAAGGCCCGCTAGGTTGAAAACCCACAAGGGCGGCCTTGGAAAAAGTTAGGGAAATTCAGACAAAAAGGCCCGCTAGGTCGAAAACCCGCTAGGTCGAAAACCCGCAAGGGCGGCCTAGGCAAAAGTTAGGGAAATTTAGATAAAAAGGCCCGCTAGGTCGAAAACCTGCCAGGGCGGCCTAGGTAAAAGTTAGGGCAACACAAACAAAGAAAGCCTGCTAGGTCAAAAACCCGCAAGGGTGGCCTAGGCAAAAGTTGGGCAATACAGATAAAAAGGCTCGCTAGGTCGAAAACCCGCAAGGGCAGCCTAGGAAAAATTTAGGGCAATTCAGACAAAAATGTCCACTAGGTCGAAAACCCGCAAGGGCGGCCTAGGCAAAAGTTAGGGCAATTCAGATAAAAAAGCCCGCTAGGTTGAAAATGTGAAAGGAAGAGCTAGGCAAAAGTTAGGGCAACATAAACAAAGAAAGCCCACTAGGTTGAAAACTCGCAAAGGCGGCCTAGGCAAAAGTTATGGCAATACAGACAAAAAGGCCCGCTTGGTCGAAAACCCGCAAGGGCGGTCTAGGCAAAAGTTAGGGCAATTCAGACAAAAAGGCCCGCTAGGTCAAAAACCCACAAGGGCGACCTAGGCAAAAGTTAGGGCAATTCAGATAAAAAATCCAACCAGGTCGAAAACCCGCAAGGGCGGCATGGCAAAAGTCAGGGCAAGACGGAAGGAAAATCAGAAACTTGTTAAATCTACTTCGATAGAGTGAACAAGGAGAGAGTTATTTCCTTTGAAAAGGGAGCATAGCATGACAGTTAGCTTTCGACCATACTGGGGAAAATTAATGACCAGATAACAATCTGGGTATTATACTGGGGCATATAGGCGAGTATCCGGGGTTCCGAAAGAATGAAGAATGGGATCAAGTTTGTGTGTGATTAAAACAAAAAGTTCAAGACCGATTAAGGGCAATTCGAACAAACTGGGGCAAATTTTGCTTTTTCAAAAGCTGGGTTGACAAGATAGAAGAAGTCGCCGAAATACAATACTAGCATTGATTGTCTCGAAGGCATTCAATCAACCAAAGTCATATCACCAGATATCCATTCACAAGATGCCCCACATCATCTTGACCATTTTTCTGAATTCCATACCATATGCAACTGTGTTTTCTTTTGTCGAAATGTATATGTAAAATGAAATCACATGAATTTGGAATGATAATTACTTTTACTAATACTGTCCAAGAATCAGGGTCAGTTCGAAATGTCCCTAAGTGCAAGTTCCCACTGATCAAAATCTTATCTCTCAAAAGAATGGCATGCGCGAAAGATACTTCGGTAAAACAAGGAAGGAAGCAAGCAGATCTTAGAATCTAGCTCACATGAACATCATGATCAGTGCTACAAGAAAACCGGGAGGTCGAAGTCTGCAAATAAAAATACACTTTCGGTTTTCTCTCCCGAGCTTACTAGTAGGCCAACCTTTCGATTCTGCATCCTGGCTTATGTTGTCAGGCCTTGCATTTTAAATTTTCTGCACTCTGGCCTATGTTGTCAGGCCTTGCATGTTTAAATTCCTGCATTCCGGCCTATGATGTCAGGCCTCACATGTTTTATTTCCTGTATTTCGGCCTATGATGACAGGCCTTGCATTTTAAATTTCCTGCATTCTAGCCTATGTTGTCAGGCCTTGCATTTTAATTTTCTGCACTCCAACCTATGTTGTCAGGCCTTGCATGTTTAAATTCCTGCATTCCGACCTATGATGTCAGGCCTCGCACGTTTAAATTTCTACATTCCGGCCTATGATGTCAGGCCTCACATGTTTAAATTCCTGCATCTCGGCCTATGTTATCAGGCTCTGCATTTTAAATTTTCTGCAGTCCGGCCTATGTTGTCAGGCCTTCTGTTTTAAATTTTCTGCACTCCAACCTATGTTGTCAGGCCTTGCCTTTTAATTTCCTGCATTTCGGCCTATGATGTTCTATTTTGTCAGGCCTTGCATTTTAATTTTCTGCACTCCGGCCTATGATGTCAGGCCTCTCATGTTTAAATTTCTGCATTCCGACCTATGTTGTCAACCCTTGCATTTTAATTTTCTGCATTCCGGCCTATGATGTCAGGCCTCACATGTTTAATTTCCTGCATTTCGACCTATGATGTCAGGCCTTGCATTTTAAATTTCCTGCATTCTGGCCTATGTTGTCAAGCCTTGCATTTTAATTTTCTGCACTCCAGCCTATGTTGTCAGGCCTTGCATGTTTAAAATTCCTGCATTCCGGCCTATGATGTTAGGCCTCGCATGTTTAAATTTCTGCATTCCGGCCTATGTTGTCAAGCCTTGCATTTTAATTTTTTGCATTCCGGCCTATGATGTCAAGCCTCGCATCTTTAAATTCCTGCATCTCGGCCTATGTTGTCAGGCCTTGCATTTTAAATTTTCTGCACTCCGACCTATGTTGTCAGGCCTTGCGTCTTTAAATTCCTGCATTCCAGGCTATGATGTCAGGCCTCGCATGTTTAAATTTTTGCATTCTGGCCTATGTTGTCAGGCCTTGCATTTTAATTTTCTGCATTCCGGCCTATGATGTTATGCCTCGCATGTTTAAATTCTTGCATCTCGGCCTATGTTGTCAGGCCTTGCATTTTAAATTTTCAGGCCTCGCATATTTAATTCTTACATTCCGGCGTATGATTTCAGGCCGCACATGTTTAAATTTCTGCACTCTGGCCTATGTCGTCAGGCCTTACATTTTAATTTTCTGCATTTCGGCCTATGATGTCAAGCCTCGCATGTTTAAATTTCTGTTCTTCGGCCTATGTTGTCAGGCCTGACACTTTAATTTTCGGCATACTCAGGCCTATGCCATCAGGCCTTGCATTTCTGAACCCCCACCTGTCTTAATAGGTCTGTCTTCACTTCACATTGCCTGTCCTAACAGACCCTCCAATTCCTTTCCACATCTGGCTTGACAGACCATTAGTCACTTCACTTCGCCTACACGTGCCATTCTATTAGCCTAATTAGGCTATGCAGTCTGCATTCTGGCCTACCCTATCAGACCTTGCTTATTTAAATCAACATCTTCCAGGCATGCGTTTTCAAGCTGAAAGCTTTTCACGATGGTCTCGAACATAATGTGTTCACGTCTTTACTCATTTCCTACCATGATAATTCAAAAAATTATTCCTCATTATCTGGTCGGAAAATGAGTAAAGAAGGGCAAACTGTAAACACCCGATTATGTCCGAGGCCCCCCAAATCGTTAATATTAATCAAGAAACCAATATTAATTTAAACGACAAGTAAATAAAAAGGAAAACATTAAAACAAATAAATGAAAACTAAAAATAAACTGAAAATGAAAAAATAGATAAAAAACAGAAAAATGAAAATAGGCATAAAATTGAAAAAGAAGACAGAAAATAATAAAATCTGAAAAAAGATAACAAATAGAAAGATAGATAAAAACAAAAATGATAAGAAAACAAAATAAATAAATACAATGATGAAACAAAGGAAAGATAATAATAATGATAAAAAAGGTAATAAATAAATAAATATAAAAAAATATAATAATAATAATAACAAGTAAAGGAAAACGAAAATAAAACAGAAAATTTTAAAATAATAACAAAAAAAAATAATAAAAAAAATGAAAAAATAATAAAAAATAAAAAATATATAATAATAATATAATAAGAAATAAAAATATAATAATAATAATAAAAAATAAAATAATATATATATATATATCTATATATAAAATATAAGGATATACAAAAATAAAAAATAAAGATAAGACGGAGAGATAAGCAAAAATAGTAATAAATAATGATGAAAATAGTAAAAATAGATATGACGAAAAAAGAAGGAATTGAAAAGGCAGAGGCCGTTAGTTAGTTTAAAAAAAAAGGTAAGGAGGATAGTGGGGGGGGGGGGTTGGGAGCAGAAGTGATATAAAGAGGTAGGTTTGGCTCAAAAGTTTTTTTTTCGGCGATCAGAGAAAGGATAAAGGAGAGCATTCTTATCTGGGCGAAAGGTTCTAGGAATCAGTTTAGGAGAGTTCTTGGAGCGTGCACATTTCTACCCTCTGTTTCTCTATCAAGAGCAAGATAACACCAAGGATAATTGGGGATTATTGATCGAAAAAGAGCATTAGTGAGGAATTTGAGTTGAAGAGGTGAACGACTGCGATCTTTCTGGAGCTTCTTGAGTTCGGGAGGATAGAAGACGATGGCTCCAGCAATGCTTGATCGAAGAGGAATACCTGCTAATCATTCATTTCATCTGGACGAGTAGAGAATTTGGCTAATCAAAGAACCAACACGAAAGTGAAGATCGCGTCATTGATTTCGAACTAGGTTAGCTAAAGTTTCTTCTATTTTCTCGAATAAACGCTTTATGTCAAACAGGTAATTTACGTATGAAACCAGAACCCTGTATTACCCGGTCTAGGCTTCAATAGACACATAAGGTGATGATGAATCCGATTCTTTGGAAGGATTCTGTAGACAATTAGGAATAGAGCTCATTGGATAGTTAGCTTCGCTTATATGTTATGCTAAGAAGGAAGCGTGATTAGAAAGAGGTTCGTTAGACGCTTAGCATTCATAGGAATTCATGAACTTCGGAATCACGTTTTGATCCAAGAAATAGCCCTATGAAACCCTCGCATTGCCCAGGAACTACAAGGGCACCACTCCAGTAGGTACATATCGGAATCAAAAAAGGGTGCATCCGGTCGCAGTCCCTCCCCTTTATCTCATCAACATGGAGATCCTACACAAAATAAGCGATGGTCATAACCGAATAGCACTTGATCTTTATCTTCAAAACGCTGCCAAAGCTATCTAGAACCTGACACTCGGGAGATGTCAATATTGGTGGGTTCTTGAAGAAGAACAGAGCTATTTAATTACCGTTTAAGGGCCTGATTACTGCTCACTCTCTTAGAAAACTTCTCGTACCGATTATGTAAAACCATGCATTTTGAATGTCAATCTTGGAAATTCAGAGTCCGTTGGGTGCACATATTGGCTCGTTAGCAACTGAGCTCGATACTCCGAATACGCCTTTTCCGAAAACTCTTTTTCTCATAGGTTCTTTCCATGACGGTGTTAGAGACCAAGGGAGTTAAGTTCAAAGGCCATCTCAAATTTTTTCCATCGACAAATATGCAGCCTCATTCCACCAGAGGATCAAAGAGAGACGTTAAGGGGAGAGGTACGAGGATTTCATATTGGCAAGAGTTAGCAAATGCAACAAAACTCTCAAGGGTACATACCATCCATCTTGTCAGAAACTCGTTACTAAGGTACCCCTATCCTCAAGGAAGGAAAAAGAAAGAATGCCATGCAAGATTAATAGAGAGGCATCTGTTCCTAATAAACTAAAACATCCCAACATTGTAAGGATGAAGGGGGGTGCGGACCATCGAGGATGAATTGCTTCTCGTTTGCTAGAACTTTAATGCCGATCTCTATGAGGATCGGAAGCCATGCAATACTCTATCAAAGTTTGAAGGAAAAGACTAGGACACTTGACGATTCCCCTGTGTTTTGCGCTCTAATAACAAGTTTTCTCCTTGTTATCGGGCTCTCGAACTCTTTCCTGGCTCCACCAATTGCTCAACTTCGATTGGCGCATGGTTAGCAGGTCATATACTTGAAGAGATATCTCTTGGCCAACTTCTATCCACTTCTGCTGATAACAATTAGAAATACTAGGCGTTGCTCGATACCCTACAGAAGACTTTCGAGAGTACATACCATGGATCCCGATTACAGAACCCAGATAAAGGTGCTCTTGAGCGCCCATATTTCAAGGGTTATAGGGAGAGACTAGAGGGATATAAGATGTCCAGGCAGAGTGACACGTGAGGTCGGACACGGGAAGGATGAATATCTAACCCCATACAGATTCACATGCAAATATATACGTACATTCTGGTATCTTGACGTTGAACAAATTGGAGCAAGGGGCAAGGGACTGGAATTTGGCATAGATAGTTATACCCACTCCAGTAACCCACATAGCATTATTGGTCCAAGTACCCGATGGGTTGCACCTATTCAGGCCATCCCCAACATATACCATCTGATTTTTATAGATCCCACTGGATACGAACTTGAAGGGATTTTGGTTCGTACACAGGCCTTTAATGCTTCTCCAGGTTGGTCAACAGGGACGTCCTTGTACTGTCCACTCCGCCACAGTATGCTTTGGCCCAAGGTCGGTCGGTACCTGCACCCATAACCCTTGGTCTCAATGCCATTGATTCATATGGCTCGTACGTTGATCCATGTTTGCAAATGCCATGCACGTACACCCCAACCATCATATGAAGAAAAGTGAATTTAAAGTAGACACAGGACCCACCGAAGAGACCTATTAGAAATGAATAATAACCTTGTCTGTTCACATGCCCAGATAAGGTTTATGGAATACAAGCCATCAAGATTTAAATGGCTCAAGTGGTTAAGGGTCTGGCTTGCCACCTCACTGCCTTCGATTCAAGCCCCACATTTCGCACTTTTTAATCCCCACTTATCAGGCTAAGTCAATTAAAAACGTCATCCCATTATTTCAAGTAAGTCCCTATACTTTCATTTATTCCATGTAAGCCCCATACTTTCATTTATTCCAATTCAGCCCCTATACTTTCATTTATTCCAATTAAGCCCCTGAACTTCCCAAAATCACAATCCAACCCCTACACTTTCCATTATCGCAATCCAGCCCCTACACTTTCCATTATCCCAAACCAGCCCATATACTCCCTATTGTTCCGGTCAAGCCCACCGCATTCCCTTTTTCTCTAAAAATACCACCAATCCATCTTATTACTACTGCTGTCTTAAATAATAAAACTTTTTTCAAAAGTTTTTGGAATCAATAGTCTCACGCAATGAACCCTAAACGGGAAACTGCCGGTTCTCACTGCTGTTCGATATTTAGAGGTTCGTATAGGCGCCCATGCAGCCCTAGCTGCCTCAGACCTTGTGCATGAGTGGACTAAAGATTCCTCCAAAAATAAATCTCTTTTCAAAAAGTTTTTGGAATCAATAGTCTCACGCAATGAACTCTAAATGGGAAACTGCTGGTTCTCACTGCTATTCGATGTTTAGAGGTTCGTATAGGCCCCTGTGCAGCCCTAGTTGCCTCAAACGTTGTGCATGAGTGGACTAAAGGTTCATCCAAAAATAAAGCTCTTTTCAAAATGTTTTGGGATGTATAGTCTCACGCAATGAACTCTAAACGGGAAAACTGGCGGCTCTCACTATTGTTCGATGTTTAGAGGTTTGTATAGGCCCCCGTGTAGCCCTAGTTGCCTCGGACCTTGTGCATGGGTGGACTAAAGATTCCTCCTAAATAGTACAATATTTTCAAAATATCCTATCCCTTGGAAAGTATTGCCAAAGGTCAAGACTTCAAACCAGAACTACGTAAGCTTTGAGTTTCCCATTGCGCCAGGGAATACGTAAGAGTAGGATAAGTCCTGTCAGGCTAACCTCCATCAAGTTATTTATTTTCATGCTAATTAAAGGGATCAAATAATTTTCAATCAAATCACACACTCGATTTAAGGGTACCGTTCTTTGGAACGGGCGAATAGGGCGGCTAGCACCTTTCCTATTAGTAACCGACTCCCGAACTTCAAATCTCTTCCTCAAGTTAGGGTTTTTCCAAATATTTTCCCTAAAATAAAAATTTGGTGGTGACTCCATATAATCCAATAAAATTCTATTTTTAAATTTTAGCGAGTTCGTCCTCATCAGAATTACGGTTGCGACAAACGCTTAGAAGTTTCAAAGATGAAAATTTCTAGGTTGTAAGGAAGGAATGATCTAGAGGCATATCTAGACTGGGAGCTCAAGGTTGAGCCATTATTTGCAAGCTATTCCATTAGGGAAGAGCATAAGGTTAGACAAGTTTTCTTAAAGTTTAGTGATTATGCCCTAATTTGGTGGGATAATAAAAAAGAAAGATACCAACCCCCTTAAGCGAATGGGAGGAAATGAAACATATAATAAGGACTAGGTATGTCTCTTCTCATTATTTGAGAGAAGTTCATAATAGGCTCTAGACTCTCACTGGCACCAAAAGTATGGATGAATACAAAGAGATGAAAATATTAGTGATTAGAGCCAACCTAAGTGAGAGTGAAGAAGCCATAATGACTAGGTTCTTAGATAGACTTAGGCATGAAATTAGAGATGTGGTAGAAATTCATCATTACTTAAGTTTGAATAACCTTTACCACCTATCTTTAAAAGTAGAATCTCAGTTCAATATAAAAGGGTAAAAGTAAGTTCACTGCATATAATTTTTCCATACAAGACTCTTGGAAGGATAGGAAGAAAGACTATAGTTTTAAACCTAAAGACCGAAAACATGCCAAAGACTCCAAGGAGTTTAAAGGAAATGCTCCTAGATTTCCTCAAGTAAATAATCCTCCATTAAGTTCCAAGGGAGAGGTAATATAGCCTACTAATTCCCAAATAAAAAGACCATGATGCTCAAGAATAATGGTGATTATTTATCCTTAGAGTCTACTGGTGCTAGCTCCTCTTCCTCTTCTTCTGAGGACGAAGCTTTGGAGTATGCACTTGAGGGTGACCTAGCGGTTAGGAGGTTACTAGGTAGTGTTGCTAAGAGGGAGGTAGAGACCTAGAGAGAACATCTTCCATACTAGATGTTCCATCAAGGAACACACATGCTCCTTAATAATTGATAGGGGTAGCTGTACTAATGTTGCTAGTACTAGGCAAGTCAACAAGTTAGGGCTAGTAACCCTACCCCACCTTAAGCCATATAAACATCAATGACTTAGTGCCTAGGGAGAATTGTTTGTTAATCAACAAGTGCTCCTTACTCTTACCATTGGAAGGTGTGAGGATAATGTCATCTGTGATGTTGTTCCCATGGAGGACAACCATGTGATACTGGGAAAGCCATGACAATATGATGGAAATGTCCATCATGATGGGAATACAAATAGGTATTCCTTCTTATTTAATTCTTGAAAGATAATTTTGGTTTCCTTCAGCCTTAGTGAGGTTTATAAAGACTAGGTGCAAATGAGGAAGAAGAGGGTTGAAGAAAAAAAGGATAATGTTACTTTGATGTTACTTTGATATTGTCCTCATCACATTCACCATTAGAAGGTATAAGGATAATGTTACTTTGATGTTGTCCCCAAGGAGGCCAGTTAAGTGCTATTGGGAAGGATAAGGCAATAGGGATGTCCATCATGATGACCAACAGGTACTCCTTCCAATTCAACTCCCAAAAAATTATCCTAGTGCCTTTGTCCTCCAGTGAAGTCTATCAAGACTAGATGCTAATGGGCTAGAAGAGGGAGGCTAAGAGATAGGGTTTGGAAAAGAAAAAAATTGGAGATACAAGAACGTGAAAATAATAAAAAGAAATAAAGACAAGTCGAAAGAAAGATAGGTGAGGATTCTATCTCTCTTATACAAAAGGATGAAAATCGACTTATAAGGAAGAATGAGGCAAGAAAAGTTTTCCTAGTTATGAAACCTCTTCCTCTAAATACCATTACCTTGAAATTAATGGTTGGAATAGGATATAATATTTATTTTACCCTAATAAAGGAACCATTTCCTTTAGGAGGAAGTCAAGAATGGGGCCTTATAAAGGCCCATCCCTCCCAACCAACTATGGTTACTTGCGGTACCATTGTTACATGGCTTGATGGGTATGATAGAGTCGTTCAATTAACTAAACCCTCATCTTTTTTGTCTGCCGTATGGTTGTAATTTTTTAGATTCCTAGCATGCTTCAATACTTTACTTATCCATTTGCATGAGGATAACTGAAAATTCCAAGATCAATGACTTGGTGGACGAGGAGACCCCTTGCAATTTTATGAAGGGGCAAGGTTCACAACTTTGTGGTTATCATGCCCTACTTAGGGTAAGTCATACCTTGAGTCCTTTAGAAAATACCTGTGAACACCCAATTATGTCTGAGACCTCATTTGAACTAATCAGTGAACAGGTAATAAATCGAAAGATAAAAAGGAAAATGAAGAGGAAAATAAAAATAAAAAGAAAGTAAAGAAAATAAAAAATAAAATAATATAAAATAATAAAAGTCATTAAGTAAAAAGCAGCAAATAGTGAATAAATAAATGAATAATGAAAACAATCAATAAGGAAAAGAGAAATAGAAGTGAAGGGAGGAGAGAAGTAAATAAAAGAAATAATAATAAAAAGGGGGGAGAAAAATACAAAAGAGAAATTTTAACGTAAAAGTTAGATGAAAATAATGATAAATAGAATTATTCCATAAAGGGTAAGGTGGGGAAATCAAAAGCAAAAGAAAGCCAAAATGGAAATCGTAGAGGGTGACAGACGTGGCCAAAGGAAAAGGGAAAGTAGCAAAAACCAAAAAGAAAAAAAAACAAAATAGAGAAAGGACGAGGAAGAAAAGGACAAAAAGGATAACCAAAACAGAATAGCGAGAGCGAGGGGGACAAAAGAAAACAGAAAAAGCAAGAAAGAAAAGAGGAAAAGTACGTGAAGGAAGCGCAACAGAAGGACAGAGAGCAGAGAAGGGATAAAAAGGAAAAAACTGGCCTCGGCTGGAGAGAGAAAAGGATCGTCTAACGAGTTTTAAAGGCTGGACAGGAGGTGCTCGCTTGGGAGGATACGACGGACACAGAGACAAAAACTTCATCCGAGTAATTGCAATAGAAGAAGAGAAGATAATCTAGTGGATTGAAGCAAAGGCATCTTGGCACGGGTAAACCACTGACTCCATATTAGGTTAGTAGCGAAGCTTATGTCGATTTATTTCATTATTAAACCAAAAACCTTGCATTGATCTAGTTCATTTCTGGTGAGATCAAGGGCCTGTTTAGACGCTGGTGAGTTCATGCAATGAAATTTGAAAATCTATTTCATTAACCGAAACAACGAATGCTTGGAATATGGTTTAATCGATTTAGATCGAGGTCTTTTACATTTCTCATTACGTAAATTTAATTCCTCCGATGAAATTAGTGATAAAATAAGAAATGGACATACTAGAATTCATAAGTCCTGTGCATTATACTTTCAACTTGAACGCAAGAGTGCGACGCTATAAAAGTTTTTTTCCCGTTCACAAAAAATCCTATAACCTTGTTAAGCTTAGTTTATAAAAGTCTAGATTTGTTGGTACGCACCTTACTATAGCACTATCCTTAAACTAGAGGGAGTAGCTTTGCTCTGAGTGACCAATGCAAGTCTGTTCATTAATCTTAGTAGTGGGTAGGACTCGAGTGACCGAGGTAGGCTTATTCATGAGCCTTGTTGATGTGCTGGATTCATAGTATAAACACAGTGCTAGCAAATAACCCTTAGGACAGCCTTGAGAAAAACACAGTTCCCGAATCATTGAAGTTTGGAGCATGGGGTCGTGCCCTTTGGGCTGGGGTCGTCATTACTACCCTTGATTGTTCTCTTTCTTGAAAAATATGGCGTGAAGTCACTGGAAGTTTTTCGCTGTCCTTATTGGTATAACGACAATCTCCTTCGCATAGACGTTTGGTGAAGCAAGGTCCGGTGGAAAGGAATTTCTTCTCGACATTTTGGTTCCAAAACTAAACACCAGAACATTACAAACAGGATGTTGGAGTGGTGGACTACCTTGTAATGCCCCACAATGTGTCCTTGCATTCTGCTCTTGTTCAATCAAGGCAGGATGATCGCAGCAAGAAGGGATGAGTTCAAGAAGCTCTTAATTATTTCTCTATAGAGTCCACCCTTGCCTATATAGTCTTCTTTACCATAAACATATTTGTCACAACTGTGTTTGCTAAGGGTTTTTTTTTATGGTATTGAACTTGCCGTTAGTATTGGTCTTGTAAATGCAGGGGAGTATCTTCAGGAGACGTGTGGGGGGTGGACTATTTCCAATATTTTATTGGCTATTGGGTTATTAGCGGTAGGCCAAAGTAGCACTCATGCTAGTGCTTATGTTGGACAATTTATCATGAGAGGTTCTCTAAATTTAAGGTTAAAAAGGGGTAAGGGCGTTAATTACCCGTAGTTTTGTGATTGTCCCAACCATGATAGGTGCTCTAATATTTGATACCTCAAGGGAGTCATTAGATGTTCTAAAGGAGTCGTTTAATGTTCTTCAGCCAGCGTAAATCCCCTTCGCTCTTATTTCCATACGTTTCCTGATGTCAAAGGAGTAGATAATGGGCCCTCTCAGAATCGGCACTGTTCTCGAGCCTATTTCATGGCTTGTGGCTGCCCTGATGATGGTGATTAATGGTTATCTTTTGGCTGAAATTCTTCAATGTTGAAGTGAATGGAGCGATATTTGGCGTTGCAGTGGGTGCAATAACGGTTGCATATGTTGCATTTGTAATAAACATTGTTTGGCGGGCCATCACCTTTTACCTTAGCAAAGCGTGACATGGTCAAAGGTAAGTGCTCCCAAGAGGGTTGAAGAAGCTTTAAGGCCCCAGAAAAAGGCGCGGTCATTTGGTAGGTAGGGAAATTAAAGTTTTCATGTAGAGCCATCTAATAATTCCTCCCAAATTGCATGCAAGTTTACGTCTGGAAGACGGCTTAGACATACTGAGTCGTGCTTAATCATATGAGTCTTGAGCCGAGTCAACTCTCATGGACATAAAGCTGAGCTGCATGCCCTTTGATTTGGGCCAGGCATAAGACGCATCCCAAATGATACACCCCAAAATTTGTTTTCAATTTAAGCCATACCCAAAGTGAATTAATAACTTTCCACCTAAGTTTTTGACAGATTAGGCCTACAAAAAGTGCTAAATCAACTCTTGAGCCGTCATATTAACTCCATCTTTTTATATGTTTAACCCCTATTGAACCCAAGAGGATTTAAAAATCAAAACAATTTGTTCCTTTCTAGATTAATTCAGTTTTGCACTAAATCTTTTTGAAGAGGACAAACATCGAATCTCACCTGTTCACACTAAAACAAATTATATTCAAAACAAGTGGTATTCTAAAAACCATTAATCAATAAAAGAATACAAGATAGTTTTACGCATAGTCTTCGGTTTCACGCACTGAGTCCCAAATACCAACTGGTAGCTCTTTCTATTGTTCGATGTTCAGAAACTCGTAGGGATTCCTGTATAGCCATAGTTCTCTAGGATCTTATGCACATGTGGACCTTGAAAGAATCTTTTCGAATAATAAAAGTGCTTTCTACGAAGTTCTTGGTTTCACGCAATGAGTCTCAAATACCAACTGGTAGCTCTTTCTACTGTTCGATGTTCAAAAACTCGTAGGAATCCTTGTACAACCATAGTTGTCTGGGATCCTGTGTACATGTGGACCTTGAAAGAATATTTCGAGTAATAAAATTGCTTTCTACAAAGTTCTTGGTTTCACGCGATGAGTCTCAAATACAACCTGGTAGCCTTTCCTACTGTTTGGTGTTCAGAAACTTGTAGGAATCCCAATACAGCCATAGTTGTCTGGGATCCTGTGCACATGTCGACCTTGAAAGAATCTTTTCGAGTAATAAAATTTCTTTCTACAAAGTTCTTGGTTTCACGCAATGAGTCTTAAATGCCAACAGGTAGCTCTTTCTATTATTCGGTGTTCAGAAACTCGTAGGAATCCCTATACAGCCATAGTTGTCTAGGATCCTGTGCGCATGTGGACCTTGAAAGAATCTTTTGGAGTAATAAAATTGCTTTTTATAAAATTCTTGGTTTCACGCAATGAGTCTTAAATGCCAACTGGTAGCTCTTTCTACTGTTCGGTGTTCAAAAATTCGTTGGAATCCCTGTACAACCATAGTTGTTTGGGATCCTGTGCACATGTGGACCTTGAAAGAATCTTTTTGGGTAATAAAATTGCTTTCTACGAAGTTCTTGGTTTCATGCAATGAGTCTCAAATGCCAACTAGTAGCTCTTTCTACTGTTCAGTGTTCAGAAACTTGTAGGGATCCCTGCACACCCATAGTTGTCTGGCATCCTATGCACATGTGGACCTTGAAAGAATCTTTTCGAGTAATAAAATTGCTTTCTACAAAGTTCTTGGTTTCACGCAATGAGTCTTAAATGCCAACAGGTAGCTCTTTCTACTGTTCGGTGTTCAGAAACACGTAGGAATCCCTGTACAACCATAGTTGTCTGGGATCTTGTGCACATGTGGACCTTAAAATAATATATTTGAGTAATAAAATTGCTTTCAACGAAGTTCTTGGTTTCATGCAATGAGTCTCAAATGCCAACTGGTAGCTCCTTCTACTGTTCGGTGTTCCGAAACTCGCAGGAATCCTTGTACAGCCATAGTTGTCTGGGATCCTGTGCACATGTCGACCTTGAAAGAATCTTTTCGAGTAATAAAATTTCTTTCTACAAAGTTCTTGGTTTCACGCAATGAGTCTTAAATGCCAACAGGTAGCTCTTTCTATTATTCGGTGTTCAGAAACTCGTAGGAATCCCTATACAGCCATAGTTGTCTAGGATCCTGTGCGCATGTGGACCTTGAAAGAATCTTTTGGAGTAATAAAATTGCTTTTTATAAAATTCTTGGTTTCACGCAATGAGTCTTAAATGCCAACTGGTAGCTCTTTCTACTGTTCGGTGTTCAAAAATTCGTTGGAATCCCTGTACAACCATAGTTGTTTGGGATCCTGTGCACATGTGGACCTTGAAAGAATCTTTTTGGGTAATAAAATTGCTTTCTACGAAGTTCTTGGTTTCATGCAATGAGTCTCAAATGCCAACTAGTAGCTCTTTCTACTGTTCAGTGTTCAGAAACTCGTAGGGATCCCTGCACACCCATAGTTGTCTGGCATCCTATGCACATGTGGACCTTGAAAGAATCTTTTCGAGTAATAAAATTGCTTTCTACAAAGTTCTTGGTTTCACGCAATGAGTCTTAAATGCCAACAGGTAGCTCTTTCTACTGTTCGGTGTTCAGAAACACGTAGGAATCCCTGTACAACCATAGTTGTCTGGGATCTTGTGCACATGTGGACCTTGAAATAATATATTTGAGTAATAAAATTGCTTTCAACGAAGTTCTTGGTTTCATGCAATGAGTCTCAAATGCCAACTGGTAGCTCCTTCTACTGTTCGGTGTTCCGAAACTCGCAGGAATCCTTGTACAGCCATAGTTGTCTGGGATCTTGTGCACATGTGGACCTTGAAAGAATATTTTTGAGTAATAAAATTGCTTTCAACGAAGTTCTTGGTTTCACGCAATGAGTCTCAAATGCCAACTGGTAGCTCTTTCTACTGTTCGGTGTTCAGAAACTCGTAGGGATCCTTATACAGCCATTGTTGTCTGGGATCCTATGCACATGTGGACCTTGAAAGAATATTTTCGAATAATAAAATTTCTTTCTACAAAATTATTGGTTTCACACGACGAGTTTTTAATACCAACTGGTAGCTTTTTCTATTGTTCTGTGTTTAGAAACTCGTATAGATCCCTGTACCGCCTTAATTGTCTAGGATCCTGTGCAGCTGGGGGGCTAAGAACTATGCAAGAAATATGAAAACTTCTTTTAAAATGGTCTTTCAAAATTCTTTTAACCTCCCAAAGATCAAGTCTTCAAAATTACCAGAACTACGTAGCCTTGAATTTCCCATTGCACCTGGGAATATGCAGGGGCAAGATCAAGTCTTGTCAAGCCTCTTCTTGTACAAACTAATTTACCTTTGGGGATCAAACTATTGTCAAAAAATTCAAAATCACACACTCAATTTAAGGGTACCGTTCCTCGGAATGGGCGAGCGGGGTGCCTAACACCTTCCCCACTCGTAATCGACTCCCAAACATCGAATCTCATCCTCAAGTTAGGGTTTTTCCAAACGTTTTCCCTTAAATAAAATCTGGTGGTGACTCGACAAATTTGAAACCGATTCTTTTTAAAATTTTAACGAGTTCGTCATTACGTTGCAATTACGGTTCCGACAATACCCTAGGGTATATCAGACATATCTATTATCTACACAAGCTAGGGAAGAAACTTATAAACCAACTTACAGTTCTTGATCTCCTATTTTCCACTTATAATGGTTTTAGGTTTATGGGTCTTTACTATCTTTTATTTCTGAATTCTTATGTTTACATCTGGTTTGATAATTCAAAAGGTTAGTATTTAATCATGGTATTATCTTGTTTAACTAACAATAATAATATCTCCTCTTCTTACGTGCATCCTTATATTATAGGTAATGATGACCCTTACACATTTAAGGGCGAATGCTTTTCGAAGGGGGAACAGATGATGTAGAGGTCCTGGATGCAAAGGATCTCAGCTACAGGTCTACCAAGCCTTTTGGACCTAACTCAAACTAGGCCTATTGGGCCTCGCACATTAGAATAGGATTTAGGTATTTTGTTTGTATTCTAGGAACTAGAATGCCTAATATGTATAGGATTTGGGTCCAATTTTCCTTATATTTTAGCTTAGGCTTTTTGGGATTTCTCTAGCCCAATTTGAGGCTGCATTGAGGACTGAAGAAAGAATCATTATTGGGTTAAAATCCAAGCCAAATTTGGATTCAAATATCCCTTCTCCTTCCCTCTATTTTTCACCTCCTCCATTTTTCCTATATAAAGGAATCACTTGTGTAATCTTCAACACTAAGTTCATTTTGAATGAAATTGGAGTTTTCACTCAACTTTTTGAGAGAAATTCTCCCCTTATCCTTCCTTTAGAACCATACTTGGGGTTGAGGAAGTTCCTTATCTGTGGTAGCTCATGGTGGCAGAGAAGAAGTTCATCCTTCATAAGAGGTGACGCTTCCAAGTCAAGTCATAGATTGACTCAATTCCTCTGTCATTCTCCACCAAGTTGAAACCACCATTGATGCAGAAGAACCACCTCCTTCCACCTCTACATCACCACCTAATTAGAAAATATGTAGTAGTATATTTTGATGACATCTTAATATACTCTAAAAATGAGGAAAAACATGTTAGGCATGCTAGGGTTGTTCTCTTGACCCTCAGAGAGAAGAAGTTATTTGATAAATTAGCCAAATGTTGCTTTTTATTGGACCAATTCATATTCCTAGGGTTTGTAATAAGAAAAGTAGGGTCTAGGTAGATCAAGAGAAAGTTAAGGCCATCCAAGAATGACACAATCTCCAAAACCTAGGAAAAGTTAGGAGTTTTCATAGGTTGTCAAGCTTTTATAAGTGGTTTGTCAAAGATTTTAATACCATAATTTCTCCCTTAAATGAACTAGTTAAGAAGGGTGTCACATTCAATTGGGGATAGAAACAACACCAAGCCTTTGATAATTTAAGGTAGAGGCTTGTTAAGGATATAGTACTAGCATCTACCTAATTTTGAAAAATCTTTTGAGCTAGAATGTGATGCCTCCAATATAGGGATTGTATTAGTCATTATCTAAAAAGGACAACCTATTACCTACTTCAGTGAAAAGATGAAGTGGAGCTCTAAACTACCATATCTATAATAAAAAGCTTTATTCATTTATCAAAGGCCCTATAAACTTGATAACACTATCTATTTTTCAAGGAGTTTGTGATCCATAGTGACCATGATTCACTTTAATACCTTAAAGCCCAAAATGAACTTAAAAAAACACATGCTAGATAGGTAGAGTTTTTAGAACAATTCCCCTATGTCATAAAGCATAAAAATGGAGATAGCAATAAGGTTACTCATTCCCTCTCTGTGAGGCATGCTTTGTTAACCTTCCTAAGTGTCAAAATGATGGGGTTTGAGCACTTTCAAGATTTATATGAAAGGGATGTATAATTTGGGAAACTCTATAAGGATTGTGTCGTAAGGTATGTAATGAGTATTTAGCCACCAAATACTTCTGTTTGGACATAATTGATTATGTGTGCCTAAATGCTCCATAAGACACCTTTTCCTTAAGGAGTCTCTTGAGGGGACTAATGGAGCACTTTGACACCTAGAATACCTTGGCCATTTGAAAAGAGAACTTCTTTATGCCATACATGGACAAAGATGTCCATATGTTTTGCCAAAGGTGTATAATATGAAAATAGGCTAAATCCACTTCTAAGTCCCATGACATGTATATCTCTCTCCCTGTTGCTGAATCCCCTTGGGTAGATATTCGCATTAACGTTGTCTTAAGATTACTTAGAACCCAAAGGGGAATGGATTCCATCTTTGTGGTAGTTGATCGCTTCAATAAGATAGCCCACTTTATTCCTTGCCACAAAATGGATGATGCCAACTTGATAGCCAAACTCTTCTTAAGAGAAGTTTTCAGGTTACATGGAATCCCTAGGAGTATAATGTCTAATAGAGACATTAAGTTCCTCAGCCAATTCTGGCATCCTTATACTGATGGCCAGACTGAGGTGGTCAATAGGACCCTTTCTATCCTTCTTAGACCAGGATCAGTAAGAATCGTAGGATTTGGGAGGAGTGTTTGCCCTACACAGACTTTACATATAATAGGAAACCACTCCACTACCCAACACTCCTCTTTTGGGATAGTGTATGGGTTTAACCCCCTTACTCATGTATATATCCTACCCATCCTTGACCTAGCTAGGTATGATAGTCTTTATTGAAAAGAAAATGGCTCATTATGCTAGGCTAGTAATAAAGGGAGAAAAGAGGTTCTATTTGAAATTGGTGACTGGGTGTGGCTTTACCTCAAAAAGAAAGATTTCCTTACCTTAGGAAATCTAAGCTATAACCTAGGGGTGATGGCCCTTTCTAGGTTCTTGAGTGAATAGGCCTTAATGCCTACTACCTAGGGTTATCTAGTGATTATGGTGTTAGTGCTACATTCAATGCATTTGACCCATCTCTTTTCCTTGTAGGGACAAATGATGATGATTCTCATTCAGGAATAAATTCCCTTGAAGGGGGAAAGATGATTGATAAGCATAAATTTCATAAATAATTATCTCTCATTTGTAGCTCATTAAGACTTCTTATATGTTCAATTAAGTGGTCTTTTTCATATTTTATAAGTTTAAGTTCATATGGAGTTTAATTGAATTTCTTTGCTTAACCAATTAAAATGACATTATTATAGTATTTTGAGCATAATAGGAGTTTTAGACATCCAAAAATCATGAAATCTATCTTGAATGAAAGCTTAAAGAAGTGTCCACAGTTACAAAGCAAGATCAGACTCTAAATGGGATGTATAGGACTCCGAAATTATCTCAAAAGATGAGATAGTGTTGCTGTCGCGAAACCTGAACAGTGTGCAAAGATCTGGCCATAACATGAGATACAAAAGTCATATTGAGATGAAATAAGATCTGTTGGAAAGCTAAGATCTGGGGCTACAACTTTTGTTCAGACATAAAGCTCTAATTCGGATACATAAATATCCGAAATTGCGCTGCAATCAACGTCAAAATTATTGTGCTGATTGGTGACAAAAATTCAAAAGTGTTTTGCATTTTCAACAAAGCCCATGTGAAAGCAATAAAAGGATGGAAAAGTAAAAAAGATGGTTGGTGACCTTCTGAAGATGATGCCTCAAAAATCCTCTATAAATAGAAGGGTTTACAAGAGGAGAGACACACCCTTGGATATTAACTCCAATACCATTTTCCATTTTTCTTTCTTTGTTGTTAGTTTGCCTCCTTCATGGAAGGCTAAGTTTTTCTTTGTTGTTAGTTGCCTCTTTCATGGAAGGCTAAGTTTGTAATTTCAATTTAAGGATTCAAGCTATTTTCATTTTAACTTTGAGGTCTTGATCTTTATTTACATGCTTATTTAGTTATTTCTACTCTGCTTTACTATATTCTTCGATTTTATTCTTTTAATCAAAGTTTGTTCGGTTGACGTATTTTGATTAATGCATAATTGATTTCTAATTGGTTTTTGATTGGTAAATCATTTTCCAAAAGTTTGAAGAGTAGAAATGTCATAACCGTAATTACGACGAGACGACGGACTCGCTAAATTTTGAAAGAATTTTAATTTGATTGTGGAGCCGCCACCAAATTTTTGTTTTAAGGGAAAAGATTTGGAAAAACCCTAACTCAAGGATGAGATTCGAAGTTCGGGAGTCGGTTACGAGTAAGGAAGGTATTAGGCACCTTACTCGCCCGTTCCAAAGAACGGTACCCTTAAACTGAGTGTGTGATATTTTGAAAACTGTTTGATCCCTTAAAATAGAATAGAAAATAAATAGGTTTATAGAAAATAACCTGACAGGACTTGATCCTGCTCCTACGTATTCCCCGGTGCAATGGGAAACTCAAGGCTTACGTAGTTCTGGTTAAGAGACTTGATCTCTAAAAGAATACAGGGTGATTTTAGATAAAAAAAAAACAGACACTTGAATAGGAATTTATTGAAAGTGATGGTTTTCAGAAATTCATGCTTGCGAGATCCTAAATTGTCGTAAGCCGTATTTGGATCCCACATGAATTAAAACACGAGACGGTAGAGAACGCTACTCGTTCGCGTTAGAACCCGTTTGCATGAATTTCGCAAAATTAAAAAAAACAGATGTTTTTTTTATAAGATTTTATTGAAAGTGATGGTTTTCAGAAATTCATGCTTGCGAGATCCTAAATCGTCGTAAGCCGTATTTGGATCCCACACGAATTAAAACACGACACGGTAGAGAACGCTACTCGTTCGCGTTAGAACCCGTTTACATGAATTTCGAAAAAATTAAAAAAAACAAACGTTTTCCTCAAGATTTTTATTTTAAGTGATGGTTTTCAGAAATTCATGCTTGTGGGATCCTAAATCGTCGTAAGCCGTATTTGGATCCCACACGAATTAGAACACGACACGGTAGAGAACGCTACTCGTTCGCGTTAGAACCCGTTTACATGAATTTCGAAAAAATTGAAACAGAAATTTTGAATTTAAAGAGTGAACTAAAAGATTTGAGACAAAGGCCTAGTAAAATCAGAACTTGGATCAGAGGATTGAAGTGAGAAAGATCAAGCATGACGATAATCTCCCATTATTTGTTTTGTATAGGGTCCGTGGCTCTTCACATCCTTAAGGCAGGGTCTGAGACTGTTATATCCTCAGGTAACTCCATGAACCCAAATTGTCTAAACTCATGATCAGCAGGGTTTGTAAGGTTCAGCTTAAACCCCCCTAGGGCCCTGGTGTTTGACAAGTCATAAGGTTTCCTCAACCAATCCTCATTCTGCAAAGACTTGGTGCTGTTTATATCCCAAGACCTGTGAGGTTCTGATTTCAACTGGGGCTAGTCAGACATGGCCTAATGTATCTTAGCTACTGTAACAGTTCTAGAGGGCTGCAATTTTTACTTCTGGAATTTTGCTCAGCTTATGGATGAAGGAACATAGAATTTAGTTCCAAGTGATTTATGTCATTCTATAGTGTTATGCAGGATGAGGTGATTCAATAAACTGTAGCAGAAACAGCAACTGGTCACATAACCATTCAGCCATCATATTTGGTTTATCCTATGTTTCATTAATTTATGTACAGATTTCACCTATATCCTTTTTATCCTAGGGACAATTTTATAGAATCAAGCAAGTCCAATGGGTAGTGCAAAGTTATCGTTCAAACCTAAATTGAATCCTGCCATTTTACTAACTCTCTTAGGCCTAAATTTTCCAAAACTCTGTTATTGAGTGAATGCCTTGGCAGTTTTAATAGATTGAAAACTTTTAAATGCAATTTAGATTCCCTCCAGTTGATTTGTTTTCGAGATGCCTTAAGACTTATAGGTGTGTGGCTTGAAAATAAACCTGAATCATAGGAAGTAAGGGTTTGACTTGCCAGATCAGGTTCAGACAACACAGATCTGAAATGATCAAGGAAGGAGTTGTTGCAAGATGCAGCATCTTAAACTTGCATTGACTGATATACTGAGGTTCCAGGTAACATGACCTGGTCAGGGATTAACCCTATTGACTTGGGCCCATCATCAACCTTAATGACCAGTTTTCTTATCCCCGATCCTATTTTAACTGTTTCAGTCAAGATGTGAGGGGATATTCTAGTTACCCCTTGTCTCACTTAGTTCTCACTTCTTTTGTCATGGCCAGAGGGCCCTATTCCTATTGACTATGTGTGTAGGTTCTTAAGCACAACTTAAAGGCAGAGCTAATTCTTAGAATTTTTCTGGGATATATTTTCTCAAAGATCCATTACAGAACCCTAGTTGGTTTTAAATTTTCCAGTTACAGGGTTCTTGAACCATTCTTCCAAGAAACGCAGCTGACTCATGACAAACACCTAGTTCTTGGACACATTTTTCATATCAGACCCCCATCATACTTCAGAAATCAATTGTGACAAGAATTTCAATGAACCAGCAGAAAAATCCTAGAAATCAGGATTTTGACTAGCTTGTTAACCATTCGTGTAACAAGGTAGTAGATTTCTAAATATGTCTTATGGCTGAGATCAGGCTCAAATCTCAGACTCCAAAGAAACTCTATATAGGTATCAGGATGACAGTGGCATTTCTTGAAACTTAGAACCATCAATCTTTTCTTGTTTGTTAGGAAATGCACACTGAGGGGGAACTATTAGAGGCTCATCAATCTTATCAAGGCATGATTTGTCCAAAATCTATGGTGTGTATTGACACAGCTATAAACCAATCTATTGTCCGTTATAGACTGGCTAAGTGTTAACTCAAAGATTCAGGAACATACCCTGTATTCAGGCCAGGAGTTTTAGGAATTCAGTTCCTGGCTGACGCATTTTTACATGCTAGGGTGATCAAAGAATATTTCTCCTAGAATTATACAACTACTCCCCATTCCCAGGCTTATACTTCTCTGGTTTTGGATTTTAGACTTAGGTAATTCAAACAAATCCTACCAATTTGAACCAGAGAGAAATTATGAGACTTTTCTATATCTCTGCTAAAGTTTGGGAAGAACTCATTATTTAACAAAGCAATAATATAATGACTAATTATCTAGTATGCCTAGATGCTAAGACCGGGCCTGCCAAACTACTGTTGTGGTCCCTAATTGTTCATTAAATTTTTAATCCTGGGATTCTACACTTTCCTATTTAATGGGTGATTCCAGACCATAATGAATGACTCCAGATCATGATTTTAAGGATGTAAAGGGTAAATATGGCCATCGAAGCGTGATTCAGGGTACTTATCCACTTCTATAGTGAACTAGGGGTTTATTCGGAGTTTCCATGTGAACACAACCCCTTCCAAACCGAGATTGGCAGGGTCTTACTTATCTCAGCTTATACCAAGCCTCACCTGTAATTTAATCAGCTTTTAGTCTACCAGAGTAAATCACTCAAGGATTTTTTGTTCGTGTATTGATAGATTATTAAACCCAATAGACTTTGAACATTCTGCTGCAGCTTAATGAACAAACAACACATACCCACAGCGACACATTGTTACTTAGCATGCACAAATAGTTCCAGAATTCACAGCGATGAACCAGTTTCCACCTATTTAAGAGCTGAATTTTTTCAGGGAGCATAAAAGAAGCACCGCAAAAGAATACGACTAATAACCTAATTGTTTTTGCTCCAGTATCCAACCTATAACCTAAACAATAGTCCTAAATCGAGGTTAAAACAGGGGATTAAAGTCTCTTGGAGTCTCACTCCCTTGGTTCAGTTCATCCCTAGCTTAAACCATCTTAAAGGAGCAAAAACACATGATGCTATGCACATTCTGGAAGCTTCATTGACATTGAAAGAATAGCAAAGATTGAGTGCTTTACCTGGTAACGTAGAACAGAACAAATAGTCGAAAGCAATCTGGCTTCTCCCTTGCAATAACCAGCTGAGGAAGGAATGAACGGAACCACGAACAAAGAAGAATTTAAAAGCCAAGAAGCCAAGAGCCAAGAGCCAAGAGCCAAGAAGAATTCCCAGGAGTTCCTTCAGAAATTAGGAACGACAAGAACTAGGGTTCAGCGAGCAATCTCTTCCTTAATTCGCACCAGAGAGTCTGTTCTTGAAGAGATTTCTCTGGTATCGAGCTAATACAGAGTCTTCTTCCCAGAGGGAATTCAGCAAAATCCAGAGAATCAGCAAGAAATGGAGAACGGTGCCCAGAGAATTTCCCGAGGAGCCGATCCAAATCTTCCCAAAGAGAGAATTTCCTTCCTGATCGAAAACCCCAAAATTCCTAGCCAAAAGCCTCCCCTCTATTTTTTCAGTTTTCTCCCCCTTAAAACCCAGTTCTTTTCCCTCTTTCTTTAAAACCGTTTTTCTGTTTTTTTTTTCGGTTATCTGTTTTTTTTCTTTCAATTCTGATTTTTTTTTAATCTCTTAATATTCTGATTTTTTGTTTTTCTTAATTTTTTGATTTTAGTTATTTTTATTTTGCTTCTTCTTATTTTTTTTGTATTTTTAGATTTTTATTTTTAGTTTTTGTTTATTTTTCTATTTCGAATTCATTTTTTCTTTTTTTAAAAATTTCAAATTTCATTTTTCTACTTTTCTGTTTGTCATTTAATTTAGCATTGCCTTTTTGTTTAATTTTTAGATATTAGGGACCTCGGACATAATTGGGTGTTTACAGTTTGCCCCTCTTTACTTATTTTCTTACCTGATAATGTGAGAAATGATTTTCTGAATTATCGAGGTAGGAAATGAGTAAAGACGTGAACACCTTATGTCTGAGGTGGTTTTTGAAGAAGTCTGAGCAGCACCAGAAGCCTTGGGCTTAAAGTGGACCCCACGGATGCCTGAGGAGCGGTGGTTGAATGACTTTACCGGCTTCGTGCGCCGATAGGGTTTAGATATACAGAGCTAGATGGCATCACCTAAGTAAGTTGAAATGAATGAAGGCTTGTTAGGACATGCGTGGAATGCAATGGGATTGCTTGTTAGGCCAAGAAAAATGAAATGAAAATAGCCTGTTAAAATGGGCAAAATAGAAGAGAATGGCCTGTTAAGGCAGGCTCAGTGGAGTGGAAAGGGCCTGTTTGAGGCAGGGAAGCGTGCAAGAACTAAAAAGCAAGGTATGTACAGGGTGGCCTGACACTATAGGCCAAAGTGCAGAAAGGAAAGCTTGATGGTGGCCTGACAACATAAGCCATATTGCAGAAATTTAAACTTGATGGTGGCCTGACGATATAGGCCTGAAAACAGTAAACCAGACTAGATGGTGGCCTGACAACATAGGCCATGATGCAGAAATTAAACTTGAGAAGGCCTGACAACATAGGCCGTGATGCAGAAATTTAAACCTGAGGGGAATCCTGTTGTTGACGAGAAGAATGAAAATGAAATCCTGTTGTTGCCAGGATGAATGCAAACCTGCTTGACAGGTGAACGGAAATTAAACATGCTTGAAGTCCTGTTGTTGACAGGAGAATGCAAATGAAGTCCCGCTGTTGCCGGGAAGATGCAAATGATGACATCCTGCTGTTGCCAGGATAAATGCAAACCTGATTGACAGGTGACAGAAAAATAGACATGTTTGAAGTCCTGTTGTTGACAGGAGAATGCAAATGAAGTCCCGCTGTTGCCGGGAAGATGCAAATGATGACATCCTGCTGTTGCCAGGATAAATGCAAACCTGCTTGACAGGTGACAGAAAAATAGACATGCTTGAAGTCCTGTTGTTGACAGGAGAATGCAAATGAAGTCCCGCTGTTGCCGGGAAGATGCAAATGATGACATCCTGCTGTTGCCCGGATAAATGCAAACCTGATTGACAGGTGATAGAAAAATAGACATGCTTGAAGTCCTGTTGTTGACAGGAGAATGCAAATGAAGTCCCGCTGTTGCCGGGAAGATGCAAATGATGACATCCTGCTGTTGCCAGGATAAATGCAAACCTGCTTGACAGGTGACAGAAAAATAGACATGCTTGAAGTCCTGTTGTTGACAGGAGAATGCAAATAAAGTCCCGCTGTTAACGGGAAGATGCAAATGATGACATCCTGCTGTTGCCAGGATAAATGCAAACCTGATTGACAGGTGACAGAAAAATAGACATGCTTGAAGTCCTGTTGTTGACAGGAGAATGCAAATGAAGTCCCGCTGTTGCCGGGAAGATGCAAATGATGACATCCTGCTGTTGCCAGGATAAATGCAAACCTGCTTGACAGGTGACAGAAAAATAGACATGCTTGAAGTTCTGTTGTTGACAGGAGAATGCAATTGAAGTCCCGCTGTTGCCGGGAAGATGCAAATGATGACATCCTGCTGTTGCCAGGATAAAAGCAAACCTGATTGACAGGTGACAGCAAATTAAACATGCTTGAAGTCCTGTTGTTGACAGGAGAATGCAAATGGGGTCCCGCTGTTGCCGGGAAGTATGCAGAATTAAACATGAAGTCCTGCTTGACAGGATGAGTGCAGAAGTTAATACTTGACATCCTGCTTGACAGGATGGGTGCAGATGAAATCCTGCTTGACAGGATGTATGCATAATTAAACTTGAAGTCCTGCTTGACAGGATGTATGCGGAGAAAAGACGAGGCCTGACAACATAGGCCGTGACGCAGAAAATTAAAAGTTGATGATGACTATTTGGATGGCAAAAAGGACTTGTAAAGACAAGTGAATTTGAGGTGGGAGGGTCCTATACCACTTGAGTGAAAGGTGATCTATACTAACTTGAAAGAATGGCCTGTTAGGGCAAGCGAAGCATGAACGGCCTGTTAAGACAGGCAAATGGAAAATGGCAAGAATCAATTAGGACGGGTATCGAAGAAAAGCCCTATTGTTGACAGGAAATAAGTGATCCTGTTAAGACAGGAAGGAATCATGTAGAGGTCCTGTTGTTGACAGGGTGGAATGAAGATAGATACTTGATAATTATTTTCTTGAAAATACTTGATCAACCATTTTGCCCCAGTTTAGAGGATTCTTGATAATTGATGGATGTCTTGATTTGAAGGGAGTTTAGGCAAGTGTTTGCCCCAGTTTAAGCCTCGATGAGATTGAAGATGAGCTTGACTTGAATTTTCTGGGCCACTTTGCCCTATTGAACTTGATAGGAGTTAAGGAATTGAGGATTGTCTCAACTTGGGTTTTTTTTTTCTTTTTCTTTTTTTTTTTTTGGGCAAATGTTTGCCTCAGTTTGTTCTTGGATTTAAATCTTTCTTAGGCAAATGTTTGCCCCAGTTTGGACTCGATCCAGAATCTGAGGATGACCTTAACTTGAACTTTTGTGGGCAAGCGTTTGCCCCTGTTTGAACTTGATTTTGAGAGTGACCTCAAATTGAATTGTGGGGGCAAACATTTGCCCCAGTTTGATTTTTCTAACATTGAGGAATCGAGGATTGCCTCAACTTGAATTTTCTGGGCAAATGTTTGCCCCAATTTTGTTCTTGGTTTAGAATTTGAGGATGGCCTCAAATTAAATTTTAATGGGCAGGCGTTTGCCCCACTTTGAGCTTGACTCCGAATTCGAGGATGACCTCAAATTGAATTTTTGTGTGGGCAAGTATTTACCCCAGTTTGGAAGTCTTTTAATTATGATCAACTTAGGCAATTTTACCCAGGTCTTAATTAGTTTTTTGAAAGATGAGTTATGAAATGCTTGAATGACAAAATGCTTATTGCGATGTTTGAATGACTAAAGATGCGATGTTTGTGATATTTGAATAGAAAGGATGCAGAAATGATGTGGGGTTCTTATTTTGATGCTTTGAAATAATTATTTGGTGAAATAGATGCTGTGGGATAAATGCAAACTATGAAATGAAAATGTTCTTGTTTCTCTTGATTTTTTGATTTTTTTTTTGACACATCCTTCCTTGACAACTCCATAGTAGGTGTGAAAAGAATCAAGAGTCAGGACGAGTTGGATTGACTCAACTACGAAGTTTTCTTGGTCAATTCTGTAAATTTGCTTTTGTCAGGATCTTTGAGGCCCAACAGTGGTCAGTATTATTGAATAAGATACACTCCTTACGTCTTGATGACGTTGTGGCTGGTAGGAAAATGAATCTTTGGGAAACAATCGTATTGTGTTGCAACGGTTGAGGATTCATCCGACTTGTCATGACTTTTCAAAATTAATCCCTTTTTAATTTTTTTTTACATTTTTCATGTTTCCTTGTGGCACGTGCATTTTGAGGTGTGCAAAGTGATGCTGGATGATCGAAAGAAGGAGATGGAGAATTTTGAGATTGTATGTTTTAAGGTGGTGTACTTGAAAGGAAAAGGATGATGAAAAGGGTGGGTTCGATTGCCCAAATGGCACCTTTTGATGAAAAATGCTAATGCTGCTTTTCATAATCTTGATTGTAAAATTAGCCAAACTTTGATAAATGGCAAAATTTTGCCCTAATTTTAGGAAGATATGAGGTGCAGAAATGTCATGTTGTTTTGGGGTTCCTGGATTGACCTTAATTTTTGCCTGGGTTGTTCTTTTGAGTTTTCAACCCAGCAGGTCTTTTGTTTTGCCCTGACTTTTTCCTAGGCCGCCCTTACAAGTTTTCGACCTAGCGGGCCTTCTGCTTGATTGCGCCCTAACTTTTGCCTAGGTCGCCCTTACGGGTTTTCGACCTAGCGGGCCTTTTGCTTGATTGTGCCCTAACTTTTGCCTAGGTATTCTTTAATGATTGTCGACCTAGCGGACCTTTTGCTTGATTGTGCCCTAACTTTTGCCTAGGTCTTCTTTGATGATTATCGACCTAGCGGGCTCTTATATGATCCTGATTTTTGCCTGAATTGTTGGAAACCGGAAAGATCTTTTCTGATCGTGACTTTGTCGATTCATTATTTTGAACTTTAACCCTACTTTTGCCTGGATTATTTTTTGCTTTTAGTCCAGCAGGCTTCTCTTCTTCATGAATTTTATGTTTCGACCTTGATTTTGCCTGGATTATTTTTTACTTTAATCCAGCGGGTCTTCCCCTTTCTCTTGAATTTTGTGTAGTTGAATATCGATCTTACCGGGATCATTTTGGGCTTCCAATTCAGCGGATCTTTTCTTGCATCCCTGATTTTGCCTGGATTTAAACTTGGTTCCAGCGGGATATTTTTATTTTGAATGGTGATGCAGAATCCCTGGTTGTTTATCCTACTTCCTCATTGGGCTTTTCTCTTTTAGCTCGATTAATTCGACATTCAAGATTATTTACTACAGCACTGACATTCTCACCAATTGGTATTTATTGTTTTGGTGTAGGAATAGAAAATAGGTTGAGTGATGAAAAGGATGATAAATTTTAAGTAAAGTCAAAATGTAAAGCACGTGCTCAAGTAATATGAAAAATGTAACTTTTGCATTATTAATTGAGATTTATTTACAAAAGATTAACTTTGAAAAGTACGACAATTTTGGATGAGTATCCTCGATAGCTTGATTTGTACAATGCAACTTGTTGTGCTTCTCCCATCTTTCCAGCTGGTCGATGGGCTCTCGTGATTTGGCGACGGATTGTTTTCTGTATTAGGAGCAAGCCTCCCAAAATCCAGCCACTTTGCATCGATTAAGCTTTGTACTTTTCGTTTCAAAGCTAGGCAATCCTCAGTAGAATGACCAATAAATCCTGCATGGTAATCGCATCTGGCGTTAGGATTGTACCAATTAGGATATGGTGGCTCTTGAGGCTTTAGAGGATAAGGCGCAACCAGGGAGCTTTGAATCAGCCGAGGTAGCAAATCAGTATAGGAGATTGGAATAGGGTCAAATTGGACCGGCTTCTTCTCCTTTTTCTGGCTTTGGTTAGGATTCTGGCTTATGGCTTGTGTTTGGGCCGTGTATGGTGTTGGTGGCCGGACTTGTGTCGGGTAATTGTAAGGAGGAGGGTATGGTGTTTGGTAGGTGGTAGCGATGTATGGATATGGTATGTAAGGTGTGTATGGTGTATATGGTGTGTATGGTGGTGGTCGGAAGCCAACTGGACCATAAGGCGCCATCTGTGGAGTATATTGGCCTTGACCTGAAGCCATGTTGCAGGTCTCGCCTGTTTTCTTCCTTGATCCACTGGAAATGCTGACTACGCCAGCAGACTTTTGCATGATCTTTCCACGGTGCATGCCACCTTCAATCCTTTCTCCAATGATGACGACATCAGAGAAGCTAGAAGTCACACTTCTAATCATCTTGTCATAGAAAGGATTTTGGAGTGTGTCCACGAACATGCTGACCATCTCTTTTTCGGATAAAGGAGGTTGTACCTGAGCAGCTAACTCCCTCCATCTTTGAGCGTATTGCTTGAAGGTTTCTTCTTCTTTCTTGGCCATAATCTGGAGTTGAGTCCGATCAGGGGCCATCTCCGTATTGTACTGATACTGCTTTGTGAAAGCCTCGGAAAGGTCTCTCCATGAACAAATGCGTGTCCGCTCCAGTTGAGTGTACCAGTTTGCAGCGGCCCCTGTTAAGCTGTCTTGAAAGAAATGGATGAGTAGCTTCTCATCGTAGGTACATGCAGACATCTTCCTGCAGTACATAGTCAGGTGTTTCTTTGGACAGCTGGTTCCTTGATATTTCTCGAATTCAGGAACCTTAAATTTTGGAGGGATGACCACGTCTGGAACCAGGCACAGATCAGCTGCATTTTTGGCTTCATAAGCGCTTCCCTCGATCGCCCGGATTCTATCTTCTAGGATTCTCCACTTTTCAGTATCCTCATTTGAAGGATGGATTGGATGTTCCTCTAGCATATGGTGAGCTTGAGAAAATGGTATGTACATATGGTGAGGCCCTTGGGTGAACATAGGATTCGTTCCCCCAACAACCGTTTGGTATGCTTGTGGAATGGTGTTTGGCGGTAGGTTATGTGTTTGGGTTTGTGTTTGAGCTTGTGTTTGGGGTAGTGTATGAGGAAACCCATAATAAACCCCTTCGGTTGGTGGAGGCATGGTTAATGTTGAAGGGTTTTGTGGAGTGAACCCAGGAAGATATGATGGGTCGTTTGGTTCTCCTGGTAGAGATTCCCTTGCCTCTTTTTGTTTGGATGATTGGATGGCCTCCATCAACTTGCCCATTTGTTCCTTTAGAGATTTGACCTCATTTTTCAGTTCCTCGTTTTGTCTCTCCAACTCATCCATGATTCTTGATTTGGAACGGGTTCTATAAGGATGCTGAGAAAGTTGTCTTGTCTTCAATTTTTAATCTTTCTGTTAAATTAAAAATTAATTTTTGAGAAACCATATGAATGCCAAAATCAATGAATGATAAAAATGTTAATGCTTCAGTGAATATTAAAATGAGGGAGGTGGAGATAATTTTCAAAATCGATGATAAACTTATTTAGCAAATAGATGAATGCAATGTTGGATGCACAAATAATTAGAGGTTTGAAAGTTGATGATCTGTTGCTTTTATTTATTTTGGCTTCTTTTTGGATTTTTAATAGTTTTGGTATTATTTTTTTGTTTTGCTAAAAAAAATCACATTTTGGTTTTGCTAAAATTTCCCTAAGTTTCCTTTCAAACATAAAAACATTTTTTGATTGATTTTTTTCAAATTTCCTTCCCTTTTTTTTTATTTTCCATAATCTGTTTATTTTAGTAATTTAATTTTCTATTTCTTTTTTCGAATTTTCTAACTCTCCTCTGCTTTTGGGTTTGTATATGTTTATTTTCAAAAATCTTAGTTTGAATTGGTTTAGGCAAAAATTTGCCCCAGTTTCACTTATTAGTATAAGCGATTATTTTTTGAATTTTCTTTAATTTTTTGATTTCATTTGTCAAATCTGTTTATTTTCTTCCTTTTTTAGTTTTCAATTTTCTTTGGTTTTTTTTTCTAATCTAAATCAATTTCAAATCTTAATATTTTGTGTTTTTTTCCAAAATAAATATGTTTTTTTTTCAAAATCTTTTATTGCTTTCTCCCGCTTCTCTTTTCACTATGCTCCCTTATTCGAAATAATTGTATACAAGCAATATATGCATGAATTAGTATATGCCAACATTACAATAGGAGTGTGTACCCTTTACGTGTCCTAATCCAAGGTTCCCTGTCCTATGGATCTAGGATGTCTAATTTATGTATCTCGCCAAAGGTAGGTCATAATCCTGGGGTATAAAGGTCACTAGAGCCAAGTTCCAATTCCATAGTGTTGACTGCAACTGTAGAGAACGCTACTGGTTTCAGGACACTGGAAAAGGACGCACTCTAGCTGGGGTTTTCGTGATAGCCTACCGGGACGTGCATCCCTGGTGGCACCACTAGACCCCTCTATTCCTGAGTTTCGCTCAGACCCGGGTATAGGGCCCCACTCATGATAAATGCGTATGCAATGTATGAGGGCACACAAGCAATTGAGATACCTGCAATTGGGGAAATTGTACAGATATATATAGTAATTTAATGTTCGTCTACCCTAAGGTTTCTACAAAGAATAAACAAAAAAAAAAAACAAGAATAAATCAACAAATAAATAACATGCAATAATTAAATCATGCACATAAACAGTGAAGGGATCAATTATAATGCACACTCAAATAAAATGGGCTTGACTCTCTAGGTTCCCCAGTGGAGTCGCCATTTGTCATAACCGTAATTACGACGAGATGACGGACTCGATAAATTTTGAAAGAATTTTAATTTGATCGTGGGGCCGCCACCAAATTTTTGTTTTAAGGGAAAAGATTTGGAAAAACCCTAACTCAAGGATGAGATTCGAAGTTCGGGAGTCGGTTACAAGTAAGGAAGGTATTAGGCACCTTACTCACCCGTTCCAAAGAACGGTACCCTTAAACTGAGTGTGTGATATTTTGAAAACTGTTTGATCCCTTAAAATAGAATAGAAAATAAATAGGTTTATAGAAAATAACCTGACAGGACTTGATCCTGCTCCTACGTATTCCCCGGTGCAATGGGAAACTCAAGGCTTACGTAGTTCTGGTTAAGAGACTTGATCTCTAAAAGAATACAGGGTGATTTTAGATAAAAAAAAAAAACAGACACTTGAATAGGAATTTATTGAAAGTGATGGTTTTCAGAAATTCATGCTTGCGAGATCCTAAATCGTCGTAAGCCGTATTTGGATCCCACATGAATTAAAACACGAGACGGTAGAGAACGCTACTCGTTCGCGTTAGAACCCGTTTGCATGAATTTCGCAAAATTAAAAAAAACAGATGTTTTTTTTATAAGATCTTATTGAAAGTGATGGTTTTCAGAAATTCATGCTTGCGAGATCCTAAATCGTCATAAGCCGTATTTGGATCCCACACGAATTAAAACACGACACGGTAGAGAACGCTACTCGTTCACGTTAGAACCCGTTTACATGAATTTCGAAAAAATTAAAAAAAAACAGACGTTTTCCTCAAGATTTTTATTTTAAGTGATGGTTTTCAGAAATTCATGCTTGTGGGATCCTAAATCGTCGTAAGCCGTATTTGGATCCCACACGAATTAGAACACGACACGGTAGAGAACGCTACTCGTTCGCGTTAGAACCCGTTTACATGAATTTCGAAAAAATTGAAACAGAAATTTTGAATTTAAAGAGTGAACTAAAAGATTTGAGACAAAGGCCTAGTAAAATCAGAACTTGGATCAGAGGATTGAAGTGAGAAAGATCAAGCATGACGATAATCTCCCATTATTTGTTTTGTATAGGGTCCGTGGCTCTTCACATCCTTAAGGCAGGGTCTGAGACTGTTATATCCTCAGGTAACTCCATGAACCCAAATTGTCTAAACTCATGATCAGCAGGGTTTGTAAGGTTCAGCTTAAACCCCCCTAGGGCCCTGGTGTTTGACAAGTCATAAGGTTTCCTCAACCAATCCTCATTCTGCTAAGACTTGGTGCTGTTTATATCCCAAGACCTGTGAGGTTCTGATTTCAACTGGGGCTAGTCAGACATGGCCTAATGTATCTTAGCTACTGTAACAGTTCTAGAGGGCTGCAATTTTTACTTCTGGAATTTTGCTCAGCTTATGGATGAAGGAACATAGAATTTAGTTCCAAGTGATTTATGTCATTCTATAGTGTTATGCAGGATGAGGTGATTCAATAAACTGTAGCAGAAACAGCAACTGGTCACATAACCATTCAGCCATCATATTTGGTTTATCCTATGTTTCATTAATTTATGTACAGATTTCACCTATATCCTTTTTATCCTAGGGACAATTTTATAGAATCAAGCAAGTCCAATGGGTAGTGCAAAGTTATCGTTCAAACCTAAATTGAATCCTGCCATTTTACTAACTCTCTTAGGCCTAAATTTTCCAAAACTCTGTTATTGAGTGAATGCCTTGGCAGTTTTAATAGATTGAAAACTTTTAAATGCAATTTAGATTCCCTCCAGTTGATTTGTTTTCGAGATGCCTTAAGACTTATAGGTGTGTGGCTTGAAAATAAACCTGAATCATAGGAAGTAAGGGTTTGACTTGCCAGATCAGGTTCAGACAACACAGATCTGAAATGATCAAGGAAGGAGTTGTTGCAAGATGCAGCATCTTAAACTTGCATTGACTGATATACTGAGGTTCCAGGTAACATGACCTGGTCAGGGATTAACCCTATTGACTTGGGCCCATCATCAACCTTAATGACCAGTTTTCTTATCCCCGATCCTATTTTAACTGTTTCAGTCAAGATGTGAGGGGATATTCTAGTTACCCCTTGTCTCACTTAGTTCTCACTTCTTTTGTCATGGCCAGAGGGCCCTATTCCTATTGACTATGTGTGTAGGTTCTTAAGCACAACTTAAAGGCAGAGCTAATTCTTAGAATTTTTCTGGGATATATTTTCTCAAAGATCCATTACAGAACCCTAGTTGGTTTTAAATTTTCCAGTTACAGGGTTCTTGAACCATTCTTCCAAGAAACGCAGCTGACTCATGACAAACACCTAGTTCTTGGACACATTTTTCATATCAGACCCCCATCATACTTCAGAAATCAATTGTGACAAGAATTTCAATGAACCAGCAGAAAAATCCTAGAAATCAGGATTTTGACTAGCTTGTTAACCATTCGTGTAACAAGGTAGTAGATTTCTAAATATGTCTTATGGCTGAGATCAGGCTCAAATCTCAGACTCCAAAGAAACTCTATATAGGTATCAGGATGACAGTGGCATTTCTTGAAACTTAGAACCATCAATCTTTTCTTGTTTGTTAGGAAATGCACACTGAGGGGGAACTATTAGAGGCTCATCAATCTTATCAAGGCATGATTTGTCCAAAATCTATGGTGTGTATTGACACAGCTATAAACCAATCTATTGTCCGTTATAGACTGGCTAAGTGTTAACTCAAAGATTCAGGAACATACCCTGTATTCAGGCCAGGAGTTTTAGGAATTCAGTTCCTGGCTGACGCATTTTTACATGCTAGGGTGATCAAAGAATATTTCTCCTAGAATTATACAACTACTCCCCATTCCCAGGCTTATACTTCTCTGGTTTTGGATTTTAGACTTAGGTAATTCAAACAAATCCTACCAATTTGAACCAGAGAGAAATTATGAGACTTTTCTATATCTCTGCTAAAGTTTGGGAAGAACTCATTATTTAACAAAGCAATAATATAATGACTAATTATCTAGTATGCCTAGATGCTAAGACCGGGCCTGCCAAACTACTGTTGTGGTCCCTAATTGTTCATTAAATTTTTAATCCTGGGATTCTACACTTTCCTATTTAATGGGTGATTCCAGACCATAATGAATGACTCCAGATCATGATTTTAATGATGTAAAGGGTAAATATGGCCATCGAAGCGTGATTCAGGGTACTTATCCACTTCTATAGTGAACTAGGGGTTTATTCGGAGTTTCCATGTGAACACAACCCCTTCCAAACCGAGATTGGCAGGGTCTTACTTATCTCAGCTTATACCAAGCCTCACCTGTAATTTAATCAGCTTTTAGTCTACCAGAGTAAATCACTCAAGGATTTTTTGTTCGTGTATTGACAGATTATTAAACCCAATAGACTTTGAACATTCTGCTGCAGCTTAATGAACAAACAACACATACCCACAGCGACACATTGTTACTTAGCATGCACAAATAGTTCCAGAATTCACAGCGATGAACCAGTTTCCACCTATTTAAGAGCTGAATTTTTTCAAGGAGCATAAAAGAAGCACCGCAAAAGAATACGACTAATAACCTAATTGTTTTTGCTCCAGTATCCAACCTATAACCTAAACAATAGTCCTAAATCGAGGTTAAAACAGGGGATTAAAGTCTCTTGGAGTCTCACTCCCTTGGTTCAGTTCATCCCTAGCTTAAACCATCTTAAAGGAGCAAAAACACATGATGCTATGCACATTCTGGAAGCTTCATTGACATTGAAAGAATAGCAAAGATTGAGTGCTTTACCTGGTAACGTAGAACAGAACAAATAGTCGAAAGCAATCTGGCTTCTCCCTTGCAATAACCAGCTGAGGAAGGAATGAACGGAACCACGAACAAAGAAGAATTTAAAAGCCAAGAAGCCAAGAGCCAAGAGCCAAGAGCCAAGAAGAATTCCCAGGAGTTCCTTCAGAAATTAGGAACGACAGGAACTAGGGTTCAGCGAGCAATCTCTTCCTTAATTCGCACCAGAGAGTCTGTTCTTGAAGAGATTTCTCTGGTATCGAGCTAATACAGAGTCTTCTTCCCAGAGGGAATTCAGCAAAATCCAGAGAATCAGCAAGAAATGGAGAACGGTGCCCAGAGAATTTCCCGAAGAGCCGATCCAAATCTTCCCAAAGAGAGAATTTCCTTCCTGATCGAAAACCCCAAAATTCCTAGCCAAAAGCCTCCCCTCTATTTTTTCAGTTTTCTCCCCCTTAAAACCCAGTTCTTTTCCCTCTTTCTTTAAAACCGTTTTTCTGTTTTTTTTTTCGGTTATCTGTTTTTTTTCTTTCAATTCTGATTTTTTTTAATCTCTTAATATTCTGATTTTTTGTTTTTCTTAATTTTGTGATTTTAGTTATTTTTCTTTTGCTTCTTCTTATTTTTTTTGTATTTTTAGATTTTTATTTTCAGTTTTTGTTTATTTTTCTATTTCGAATTCACTTTTTCTTTTTTTAAAAATTTCAAATTTCATTTTTCTACTTTTCTGTTTATCATTTAATTTAGCATTGCCTGTTTGTTTAATTTTTAGATATTAGGGACCTCGGACATAATTGGGTGTTTACAAGAAATTAAGTAATTGAATTGAAGGTTTTCATTTTATTACTTACTTCAACTGAATTCTGATTATGAAATTGGTTTAGATCTAATGAAAGATTAAGTGGTTACTAAATCTTGTTGATCATAATCAATTGAATCCTGAGAGTTTTCTCAATAGAGAATTTAAGGATCTTTTTAGGGGTTCCGGATGATCCTAGGTTGATAAACATAATGCATGATTTTGGTGATCAATGATTAGTTAAGAAAATAGCCTCTGAATTCCTTGAGTTGATAATCGTTGAAGTTGAATTAATTTCGTTCTGTATTTTGTATTTAGAACTTAATATCAAATCTTTACAAAATCCCCCTCTTCTAACTTTTTCCTAATTTGCTTAAGAATCTGAAATGGTCTTTGGGAGATGACCTAGGTTTCACCTTATACTATACCAATAGTTGGGGAAAATCTAGATATTATTTTTGGACGTTTACGACGAGCTTGTCAATGATGTAGAGATCACTTCCCACAACACCATTATTGATACTTTACCAGGTAGAAGCATTATGCCTAGTGGGCCTATCACCAGGGTAGGAGCCAAAAATCTATAGAAGGAGGTGGAACCCTTGCTTAGCTACCAGGAGGACCTACCTCAAACCCACCTCCCTTCCATGGCTCTACATGTTCTAGACTAGGATTTAGATTTCTTCTTGAATGTTAGGACCTAGTGGGTTCAAATTGCACATGAATGAGCCTAATTTCCCATTAATTTTGAGATAGATTCTCAGGCCTTCCTTGGCCCAATTTTGGGGTTGCCTTTAAGGGGAATGTAGGATTTTTATTGGACTCCATGTCAAACCCAAAACCATGGATCCAAGCAGTTCCATAATCTACTCCATGGTTCCTTAACCTTAGGCACCACTTTTGCCTATATAAAGGCACCATTGTAACATTTTCCATTATTTTGAATCATTATTCATAATTTTTTGTAAGTGATTATGATATGATTCATCCTACGCGAATGAATCGGGATGCGGAAACGATAACGGAATGAGAATCAGGATAAGATAAGAAAGGATAAGGTAAGATTAGGATAAGATAAGATAAAGGAACACGACACAAACCGCGACCTGCCGGAGAGCACCGAAGTTATCAAGAGGAACGTGACCCTTACCGCGACCTGCCGGAAGAACCAACATTATCAAAGGTAGTTCTTTGCCCATGAACCAAGGGAATCAACTCACACGGAGATGAAAAAATTTTCAAAGAGAAAATATGATTAATACTCAAAAATCTGTCTTTTCACTAAATCCCTAACTCCTATTTATAGCTAACCAAATCTAATAAAAATTAGAAATCCTAATTAGATTGCAATTTGAATTGCAACTAATTTAAAACAAATAAATTCTAGATAAATATCAAATCCTAATGTAATCTATAGCAAATCATAAACTTTATCACTTAATATCTTCAATGATATGACTACATAAATTAACCCATGTTGGAATTGGGCTTGGATCCACGTAGTCTTTTTCTTCAACTTCCTTGATGAGACCTTCAAGTGCTTGTTCCATACGTTTGGTCCTATTTCTCGTCATAGGACCTTCCATTTCTTTTAGATAATCTCCTAGGTGATCTCTTTTACTTATCGTGGTGCCCACGTTCACATCATTCCCTCCTTTTCCAAGAGGATTCATCCTCGAATCTTGATGGTCATTTGAAATGGACCATCTCTTCTAGGATGTAATTTGGAACTTCTTTGACTTAGAAACCGCTCCTTTCGCAAGTGAATCCACACCCAACCACCAGGGTCAAAGATCACTTTGGTGCACCTTTTGTTTGCCTGCCGAGCATTCTTCTTCTCAATATTAGCGCGAACCTTGACATTGAATTTCTGCACAAATTCAGCCTTTTGTTTTCCACCCACATTAAGAGAGTCATTAGTATAAAATGGGTAAACATCTAAAGATGATGAAGGATTAAATCCATATACAATCTCAAAAGGTGAAAAGGAAGTAGATGTATGAATAACCCTATTATATGAAAATTCAACATGAGGCAAACAATTCTCCCAATCCTTTAAATTATTTTGAATTATAGTACGTAATAAGGTGCCTAAAGTTCTATTCACAACTTCAGCTTGTCCATCTGTTTGTGGATAAGCCACAATAGAGAACAATAATTTAGTGCCCAACTTACCACACAAGATTTTCCAAAAGTGATTAAGAAATTTAACATCTCGATCACTTATAATAGTTTTAGGTAAGTCATGCAAATATATAATCTCTTTGAAAAATAAATTAGCAATATGAGTGATATCATTAGTTTTAGAACAGACAATAAAATGTATCATTTTGCTAAACCTCTCTACAATGATAAAAATTACTATCTTTTCCTTTTGAGGTCCTTGACAGCCTTAGTACAAAATCCACAGAAATATCAGTCCAGGGATATTCAGGAACAGGTAAGGGTGTATACAAGCCACGATGCATTACCTTAGATTTTGCTTGTAAGAAAGTAATATATTTTTCACTAATAAGTTTAACATCATGCTTTATTTTTGGCCAAAAAAAATGTTCAGGTAAAACATCATAAGTTTTTTGAATGCCAAAGTGTCCCATTAATCCTCCCCCATGAGTCTCTCTAATAAGCATTTCTCTTATGCTACACTTAGGTACACACAACTTATTTTTCTTAAATAAATATCCATCTTGCCTAAAATAGTCCTCAAAACCATGATCAGAACATGCTGCCCATAATTGTCCAAATCCAACATCATCGGCATACATGGCTTTTAGTAATTCAAATCCAAGTAATTTAGTTTGTAGAGTCGTAAGTAATACATACCTTCGTGATAGAGAATCGGCTACAATGTTTTCCTTTCCCTTTTTTATACTTGATAACATAAGGAAACATCTCAATAAATTCTAGCCACTTGGCATGCCTTTTGTTGAGCTTACCTTGGGACTTTAAAAACTTCAAGCTAAGATGATCTGAATGGATGACGAATTCCTTCGACCAAAGGTAATGTTGCCAAGTTTGTAAGGCCCTCACCAAGGCATAGAGCTTCTTATCATAGGTTGGATAGTTGAGTGCCACTCCACTAAGTTTCTCACTAAAATATGCTACGGGTTTGGAATCCTGCATTAAAACAGCTCCTATACCCACTCTAGAGGCATCACATTCAATCTCAAAAACTTTATCAAAATTGGGTAAATTTAATACAAGGGCATTGGTTAACTTGTCCTTTAATAAGTTAAAAGCTTGTTCATGTTTCTTATCCCATTTAAAATTAACATTCTTTTTAACAAGTTCATTTAAAGGGGCAGCTATAGAACCAAAATTTTGTACAAACCTCCTATAAAAACTTGCTAAACCATGGAAACTCCTTACCTCATTAGCATTTGTAGGCCTGGGCCAATCTCTAATTTCCTTAACCTTTTCTTCATCAACACTAATTCCCTGAGAACTTACAATAAACCCTAAGAAGACAGCTGATTCCATACAAAAAGTGCATTTTTCAATATTAGCATGCAATTCATGGCTTTGTAAGGCAATACACACAACACGTAAGTGATCTAAGTGTTCATGCATTGTCTTACTATATATTAAAATATCATCAAAATAGACAACAACAAATTTTCCAATAAAAGTTCGCAAGACATGATGCATTAATCTCATGAAGGTACTCGGTGCATTAGAAAGACCAAATGGCAGAACAACCCACTCATATAACCCATATTTTGTTTTAAAAGCAGTTTTCCACTCATCACCCTCCTTCATACGAATTTGGTGATATCCACTTTTCAAATCAATTTTAGAGAACAAATAAGAGTCGTACAATTCATCTAGTAAATCATCTAACCTTGGAATAGGATATCAATACTTTACCGTAATCTTGTTGACAGCCCTACAATCCACACACATACACCAAGTTCCATCCTTCTTTGGTACTAAGATAACAGGAACCGCACACGGGCTAAGGCTTTCCCTCACATAGCCTTTCTGCATCAACTCCTCTACTTGCCTTTGAATCTCTTTGTCCTCTCCAGGACTAGTTCTATAGGCTGGTCGGTTTGGAATCGTAGTTCCGGGGATAAAATCAATTTGGTGTTCAATGCCTCTTATAGGAGGAAAACCCATTGGTGGTTCTTTAGGAAATACATCATTAAATTCCTGCAACAAAGATTCAACCACACTAGGGAAAAAGGAGTTATGGTCGTTAGTAAAATAAATATCCTTGTACATGAGTATAAGAACTTGTTCCTTTTCTCTCAAAACACTCTCAACCTCCCCTTTGTGAGAAAATACACAAACTTTCTTTTCTTTTTCTTTAATTCTTGAATTTTCTTTCTTTTCACTCTCACTCTTTTTTTGACTTTCTACTTTTTCTTCACTCTCAATTTTCTCTCTCTTTTCTCTTTCTTGATTTTCTAATTCTTTTTCTCTCATTTTACATTCTTTTGAAATTTTCATTCGGTCAAAATAAGCCTCAACGGGCCTTAAGGGAATCAATTCAATTATTCGATTATCCATTACAAAAGAATATCTATTTTTAAATCCATCATGCATAACCTTCTTATCGTATTGCCAAGGACGTCCTAACAATAAGTGCCTAGCATGCATAGGGGCAACGTCACACAACACCTCATCCTTATAATTGCCAATGGAAAAGGACACCAAGACTTGCTTACTAACCCTTACATCCCCACAATCATTCATCCACTGTAGCCGATAAGGATTAGGATGCTTCTTAGTAGGCAAGTTTAATTTCTCTACTAGCAATGTACTAGCAACATTAGTGCAACTGCCGCTGTCTATAATCATACTACATACCTTGTTGTTCACATGACAACGAGTATAGAATATATGCTCCCTTTGCTCTGAATCTCCTTCATCCTTTGGTTGAATGTTCAATGCACGTCTTGTGACAAAGATTTCTCCATGCATAGGTTTTGCTATCTCCACATCACTACAATCCTCCAACTTCGGCATTTCTTCTTCCTCCGAGCTCACACTGTCCACTTCGCCGTTGTCATGAATGATCATAGTCCTTTAGTTCGGACATTGAGAAGAAATATGTCCCAGACCTTGACACTTAAAGCAACGAATGTGACTTGATTTATTCGAGGATTTAGTTTCAAATTTACCTTTGGAAATAGGTACTGCGGATTTTCCATGAGATTCCTCCTTTGGTTTAGGACCTTCTTTTTTGTTGGACCAATTGGACTTCCATGATGAACTAGAAGCATATTTGTGAGTGCTCCTATATTTGAGTTGTCTTTCCACCTGAATAGCTTTATGAAGCAATTCCTCCATCTCTACATAATGTTGTAGTTCTACCACATCAGCTATCTCCCTTTTTAATCCTCCAATGAATCTTGCCATAGTGGCTCCCCTATCCTCCTCCACATTGGCCCTTATCATGGCAATTTCCATCTCCTTATAATAATCTTCAACATCTATAGCGCCTTGAGTAAGATTTTGTAGTTGTTTTCGGTGCAAGTCCCTATGATAGTGACTTGGTACAAATCTTTTTCTCATTGCTACTTTCATCACTTCCCACGTTCGGATATGTCTCTCTCCATATCTCCTCTTATTAAGGATAAACTGATCCCACCAAATATTAGCATAATCGATAAAAGAAAAACTGGCTAGTCTTACCTTTTTCTCCTTCGAGTAATTGTGAAAATCAAACACATGCTCCACTTTTCTCTCCCACTCTAGATAAGTTTCAGGTTCGTTCTTTCCTTGGAATGGTGGAAAGGATAATATAATACTCCCCAAGTTGTTACCCTTTTCTTGATATCATCTTCTTTCTCTTAAACTTTCACTGTTTGATTCTAAGTTCTTCCTCCAATCTCCTTCTTCATCACAGTGAATTAATCTTTGGGGACTACTCTGATGAGAAACCTGAGACCTCCCTCTCCAACAACCTTCCATATCATCCAACCTCCTGTTCAACTGTTGGAATTGATCTTGAACTGATTTTATGAATATTTTTAGATCCATTTTATTTTGATGGAGTTCACCACTCATGTTGCCAATGCTGCGAATTAAACAAAATAAATAAATTAGAATAATAAAGTCTCACCAATCATTCTCTTAGTGTTTGCCCTTAATATTGACGTTTTTCACTCGTGTTTACACTTGAATTGGCTTTTTCTATAATACTCTAACCAACTCTTGCCTTTTACCTCTTGATTCTCCTTATAAATCCTTGAACCAAGAACTTCACAAGTTGATTTTCCCACAGATAACGAAAGAGTCACAGATACACAAGATGAATAGGGTATGGAATATTGGTCAAGAATTAAGAACTTAAAAAAAATATATTGAATGAAGACTTTTTTTTTTCAATTTTCTTGAATTTCCTTTTTTTCTTGAATTTCTATCACACCTTTTTTTTTTTAATTTTTATCACAATTTTTTTTTGCTTCTTTTTTTTTTTATCACAAATCTTTTTCTTTTGTAGATAGCAACTTTATCATGATAAATTAAAACAAAAGATGACACCTGATTCCAAGCGTCAAAGCTCTGATGCCAAATGATATGATTCACCCTACGCGAATGAATCGGGATGCAGAAACGATAACGGAATGAGAATCAGGATAAGATAAGAAAGGATAAGGTAAGATTAGGATAAGATAAGATAAAGGAACCCGACACAAACTGCGACCTGCCAGAGAGCACCGAAGTTATCAAGAGGAACGTAACCCTTACCGCGACCTGCCAGAAGAACCAACGTTATCAAAGGTAGTTCTTTTCCCAAAAACCAAGGGAATCAACTCACACGGAGATAAAAAAACTTTCAAAGAGAAAATATGATTAATACTCAAAAATCTGTCTTTTCCCTGAATCCCTAACTCCTATTTATAGCTAACCAAATCTAATAAAAATTAGAAATCCTAATTAGATTGCAATTTGAATTGCAACTAATTTAAAACAAATAAATTCTAGATAAATATCAAATCCTAATGTAATCTATAGCAAATCATAAACTTTATCACTTAATATCTTCAATAATATGACTACATAAATTAACCCATGTTGGAATTGGGCTTGGATCCACGTAGTCTTTTTCTTCAACTTCCTTGATGAGACCTTCAAGTGCTTGTTCCATACGTTTGGTCCTATTTCTCGTCATAGGACCTTCCATTCCTTTTAGATAATCTCCTAGATAATCTCTTTTACTTATCGTGGTGCCCACGTTCACATCAGATTAAGAGTTTCTATCCTCTTTCCCCCCTCTACAAGCTAGAGGGTGGTGCTCTTCCTTATCCATGGCTCGTCCAAGGTGGTAGAAGCTAGGAGGCTTATCCAAGCTTGGCAGTGCCTCACCTTTGAGTCTTCTTCATCTGGATCCATCCTCATGTTTCTCCTCTTCCTTTCACTTCCTCTACTGTCCATGGATTTGCATTCAACCATCTCCCCATTGGGTTTGGTTTAGCCGAAAATACAACCCATAATTCGTCTTTCTATTTAGCCCCTAATTTTGCCTAAATATTCTCAATTTATTAGCCCAATAATTACACATAAAAGGTATCCTAACCTATACAAATAGGCCCTTTCCATTCTAAGTACAAAGAGAAATCCTATCCCAATACTAATTACAATAGAAAAGGACAAGAATATAGGTGGTAGAAGCCTTAAGAGTCTCTCCCTTCATGCTAAGTAGGGTTCTACCTCTCCTTGAAGCTTCTTGGACCTAGTCCCTATGATGGACCTAATAGGCCTAATAGGCTTTGTTGTGGTGACATCTTCATCAACACTTATGCAGGCACAGATACAACCTTCCCCACCTATCTAAACTCTAGTTACACTTAAGCCTAGCTCTTATAACTTTTGGGGATCCATCAACCACTAATGCAAAGTTGGAAGGAGGTGATTCTTTTGGATCAACGGGGGACTCAATTCGATGGAGAATGGATGTGGAATTGTTATGAAGTTATGCCTTGACTTAGAAGCGCCACCTCTTGTGGTAGGATGAGCTTCTTTTCTACCACCATGAATAGTCTTGGATGAGGAGGATCCTTAACCCTAAGTTTGGTTTTAGAGGAAGGATAGAGAGACAATTTCTCTCAAAAATATAAATGGATCTCTCAAAATGATCATAGTTTTGAAAATTACACAAGTGATGTCTTTATATAGGCAAAATGGAGGAAATACGAAATGGAGGGAAAGAGGGGGCAACTTTGAATCTAAATTGGGCTTGGATTTCAACCCAACAATGCTTCCTTCATCACTCCTCAATGCAGCCTCAAATTGGACCAAAGAAATCCCAGAAAATCCAAAGCCAAAATACAAAGAAATTGGGCCCAAATCCTATACATATTGGGCCTGTTAGTTCATAAAATATAAAAAAAGTCTAAATCCTGTTCTAATGTGTGAGACCCAATAGGCCTATTTTATGTGAGGTATAATAGGCCCAATAGCTCTGCAGCTGGGGTCCCTTGCATCTGGGACCTCTGCGTGAGCCACGATAATGAAGAATTCGTGGTTGAAGCCTATATGACTTAATAGAATGAATAGGACAACTACTTGGGAAATACCTATAACCCCACTTGGAAGAATTTCTTGGGGAAGGAATTAAGGTAATAATCATATTAACAATGTTCAAAATGTTTATAAGCCTCCTCATATGCAGAATCAAGGAGTCAGGTGTCATATTATGCTCAACTATGATATACTTTTCATTGATTAGTCTTTGTGTGTAAACTCTGTCATTCAAATTCTCATTGGCTTTATTGAATCCATTTATAATATATTCTCTCAATGTATGAATATTCATTCTTACTTTTTTTGGTAATGGGAGGTCATCCGAGCTTGATTGAGTAGAAAGATCAATATAATAATAAAAGATTTCCTTCGATTTGATCTCTTTTATTAAGACTAATCAAAGTTAAATCTTGTATATCTACACCCATTGTATAACATCCTAATTATGAATATTGATTTTACACTTAAGTTGTTCATTTGATTCCATTATTAGTTTGTTATCTCATGCAGAATTCTTTTAGAAAATACTTCTGTGGAAAATATGGTAAATTTTTTTTTTAAAACTGTTTGATATAAGGGAATATAATTGTAAAAGGAACCTACAAGGATTGAACCCAAAGTGCAAGGGTGTGTGCAACCAAGCTACCATTAGGCTAAGCTCTAAGGTTATAGTAAAAGTATGCCTAGGTTTAATTAGAACATAGGTATGAGAATTGAGAGCTGGACCAAATTCATTAATTATCATTAACATTACCAACTAAAAATTTAAAGTAGGTTTAACGATTAATAATATATTTTGAGGAAAAATGGGCTTAGCAAGGTTAAAACCTGAAGATGCATAGATGTGCTTATGTAGACTATCCATTGGACCATGCCATGATTTATTGTTATTGTTTGTTAATTAGTATTAATATGGATAGTTAAAATTTATTAGCTTTAGACTAACTTAAGAATAATGGAGGATAGAATTGGCTATTTTATTCTATCCATGGAAAAAACATTGGGGAATTTAGAAAGGATTAGGGTTTGAGAGAAGGGTGGAAGAGGCACCGCTTTGCCATATTTGGTGAGAACAAACTACTGCCATCCACAGCAGTGGTAGCAATAAAGAAGGGTAGGAGAAGAAGAGGAATGAGAATGGTGCATGCATGTAAAAGATTTTGGGGAGGGGAGCAACGTTGCTATCAAGAGCAAAGGAGAAGGAAAGAGAATAGGGTGAAATGAAAGTGGGGGAGAAGAAAAAGGAAGGAGAGGAGAGGTTGATGCCTCTAATACCACGACGGAGGAGGAAAGGTACCACCGTTGTTGCTTAGAGCAGAGGGAAGGAAAAAAGGGAGCTTTGACAATAACAAGGGTGTAGGGAGGAGGTGACTGAGAAAAATCACCACTGCCCTCGGTGGTGGCTCTGACGAAGAACGAGGAATTCCACTTTTGGAGGAGACAGCATTAGGGCGAAGGGTGGTTATGGAGAAAGAACTGAACCCAATAGTAATTTGATTTAAATTAATTTAGATTTTTTAACTAAATATCTACTCCTTTTAATTTTTGAATCCCTTTTCTAATGCATGTGGGTTGAGGTAAATGTCGATGATGATTACAGGATGATCTCAGTGATGGGGCTTAGTCTCATGCAAGAGGCCTTACCCGGGGTAGTACTAGAGGTGGTTGGGCTTCAGGTCAAGCACTACCAGTAGTAGCAATGATCTAAGTGACCGTAGCTCCGCTGATGGAATTGAGGTGAGCAATGAAGCATTTAATAGTAATAACATAATTTAATTTTAGTGTGTTCCTATTTTATGAATCAAATATATCTTCGAGAGGTTTCTAGAGTCACCCGTTGTCGATGGAGCTTATGGCTACCATGGCAACTATTCGGGTAGAGGAATGATAACGAATGAAAACCACAAGGGAGAAGAATGATAACGGATGAAAACCACACTTAAGGGCTAAAGGACACATGCCCCAAGCAAAGAAAGGAGGTATTGGTAAGATTTATGTTAAATATTAAGCTATTTTGGTTGAGTTTAACATTGAGTTTTTCCTGTAAATTCTTTTGGATTTAAAATGTATTGGATTATTTTCGCAGGTGCAAACATGGATATCACAAAGAAGGGGATGACTTATACTGAATCATGGAGAGAAATTGGCTATTATATGTTGGTTAATTATTAAAATAAATTGATTCTTATATCTTTTGAATCTATTAAAAACAAATGTGTATTATGGACTATAAATAACTTGGACTTTATTAATATTTTTGGTTGTGAGCTTGGATAATGTATGATGAATCTTGTTGGACTATTCGGTGTGTATGAGCTTGTATTGGTGTTGAGGTAACAAGTGAAAATAGGTTGTTGTATTTTTGGATTCTTGTGTACTAGAAAATCAAAGTCATAATAGAATAACCAAATCCTTATCTATAATGAAATCTAGATCAGGATAAATTAGGTAATTCAAAGTTTAAAAGAATGATAGAATCGCAATCGTAATTAGAATAAATTAGGCATTTAAATGGAATTATAATCTATAACAAAATCATAAAATCACAATTAGAATAAATATGATAATTTGATACAATCAGAATAAATATAGTAATTTTACATTTAACGGGATCATAATCTCTAACAAAATCATAAGATTATGATAAGAATAAATCAAGTAACTTGAAATCAAATAGAATCATAATCATAAAATCACAATCAGGTAATCTAAATCTTAACAGAATCATAATCTTAACTTTTAGTAGAATAAATCCACATCTAAACATACTTTATTAAAATAATGGAAATCAAAAGTAGTAGAAAGTATTTAAAATGAACCTACATCTAAACATAATTTATTAAAATATTGGAAATCAAGAATAATAAAGAATATTTAAAGTGCATATCTAAAATGGAAAATTTTGATTTAAACCAATGAAACTTTAGATTTTTTTGCCGAAAGAAGAAAGAAAGCTCATGAAGGGTTCTAAATTCAACTAGGACAAGAAGAACTTAAATCTACTAGGCCAACAACAAGAGAGATTGAACCTTCAGTAACCAGCCCGAAGAGCTTTTACTGGACTCTAACTCCTCGGATTTTTTTTTCTTTGTTTTTTTAAAAAATGAGTCCCCCTTGCAGATTTCCTTTTTCCATTATTTATAGGTGAACCAACTAAACTAATTCCCTAATTAATTCTATCAGATTTCAACTAACTTATAAATGCCATAACTAACTCTAATTTTTTTTAGAATTAAAATTGCTTTTATTTTCTTTTATTTTTGTTATTTTTGATTTTTAGAAAAAAGATTCGAATAAAAGATGTTTCTTATTAAGTAAAGGACCAACTGTACAATTTTTTTTAATTCTAGGCTTTCTTTTCTTCTTTATTCCTAATTTTATATTTAAGAAATTTGATTAATTCTTATTTAAATAATTGCAAAATAAAAATTTCATCTCGGACATAATTAAGTATTCACAGTTTTTCCCTCTTTATTTACTTTCTTACCAGATAATATGAGAAATGGATTTCTAGATTATCATGGTAGGAAATGAGTAAATATGTGAACTAATTATGTGTGAGATAAGGATAAAAACAAGCATGACAGTTGAGGATATTGTAAAAACCTAAGGAACCATGAGTGTAAGCCTTATGTGGAAGGCTTAAAATTCCATAAAGGAAAATGGTCTTAAAAAATGTTTCAAGAGTGCCAAGAAGGTCCTGGGCTAAGGAGAAATTTAGAAGAGCCTAATCTTATAGGCTAGGGTGCCAATTCAGGTACTAGACTTTCGAAAAAAAAATTAAATAAGCCTTGTGTAATAGGCTAAAGAGAAGTGAAATGCAGGCCTCATGTGATAAGCCGAGGAAATGAAAAGGTTGACCTTGCGTGATAGACTGAAATGTAGGAAATTAAAATGAAAAGCCTTGTGATAATCTAACAAGAATTTAAACATGTTATGCCTTGTGTGATAAGCCACAATGCAGGAAACTAATATGCAAAGCCTTAACTGATAGGCTAACAAAAAATTTAAACATGCTCGGCCTAATTTGATAGGCCAAAATGCAAAGCCTGATGTGATAGGGAGATAAAATTTAAACATGTTGGGCCTGATGTGATAGGCCAAAATGCGAAAAATTAAAATGCAAAACCTTGTGTAATAGGTCAACTAAATTTAAACATGCAGGACCTTGTGTGATAGGCCATATGCAGAGATGTCTTGTTGTTAACAGGAAAAATGCACACCTATTAAGATAGACAACATATAGAGATGTCCAGTTATTGAGAGGAATGATGCTAGCCTGTTAAGAAAAAAAATATGCAGAGATATCATGTTATTGACATGAATGATGCTGGCCTATTAAGACAAACAATATGTAGAGATGTCTTATTGTTGATAGGAAAAATGCAGACCTGTTAAGACAGGCGATATGTGGAAGATGCCCTGTTGTTGATAGGAATAATGTAGACCTCTTAAAATAGGCAATATGCAGAACATGTCCTATTGCTGACACGAAAAATGCAAACCTATAAAGACAAAAAAATGCAAGCTTATCCTGTTGTTGAAAGGAATAATGCAAAGCCTTGCATGATAGGCTAACAAAATTTAAACATGTAGGACCTTGTTTAATAGGCCGAAATACAAGAAATTAAAATGAAAAGCCTTGTGTGATAGGTTGACAGAATTGAAACATGCAGGGCCTTGTGTGATAGGCCAAAATGCAAGAAATTAAAATACAAAGTCTTGTGTGATAGGATGACCAAATTTAAACATACAGGGGCCTGATGCAATAGGCCAAAATGCAGGAATTTAAAATGAAAAGCCTTATGTGATAGGTTGACAAAATTTAAACATGCAGGAGCCTTATATGATAGGCCAAAATGCAAGAAATTAAAATGTAAAACCTTGTGTGATAGGCTGATAGAATTTAAACATGCAGGGGCTTGATATGATAGGCCAAAATGCAGGAAATTAAAATGCAAATCCTTGTGTGATAGGCTGATAGAATTTAAACATGCAGGGGCCTGATGTGATAGGCCGAAATGCAAAAATTAAAATGCAAAGCCTTGTGTGATAGGCTAACCAAATTTAAACATGAAGGGGCCTAACGTGATAGGCCATATGCAATGATGTCTTGTTGTTGATGGGAAAAATGCAAACCTGTTAAGACAAGTGATATGCAGAGATGTCCTATTGTTGATAGGAAAAATGTAAACATGTTAAGACAGGCAATATGCAGATGATACTCTGTTGTTGACAAAAAAAATGCAAACCTATTAAGACAAATGATATGTAGATATGTTTTGTTAAGACAAACGAGACAAAAGAGATGACCTGTTAAAACAGTCCTTGGTCATTTAGTTCCCTCAGAGAGGTGAAATCCTTCAAATCTCCTCTGTGTTTCTGATTTCACGAGGAAGGAAATCTTCGATCCATTAGCTTCTGATCTTGAGTAGTTTCTGCAAGCAGTTTCGCCACATGCTAGGAGAAAAGTAATAGCAAGCTTAGCTAATTCTAGTATAGATTATCGACACAAAAGCTTCATTCAATCAATACAAGTTTGTCCTATTTATTTCTTATGCTTCTAAATCAAGAACTGTTATGGTGAATAGCATGATTTAAATCAAAATCATGTAAGAATTTGTTCAGAGGTTAATGGAATCGACGTGATGATATTATTGTACGAGGATCAGGTTCTTAGAATGAGTGTGTAATCTGACGAGAACTTAGACGTCTAAGTGCTTGATTAGTGCTTGATGAGAAACCAATTACGAATTAGAGGTTAATATGTTAAGCGTTCGTTGGTCACAACCTAGATCCATCCTCACGATTGTATAGGAAAGGTAGTTCTAGGTTATATAGCATGTTGTGAATTGCCTTTTAGCTATAAGCGTAAGATGCTATTATCCTTGCGCCCCTACGTTACCTGTGCTTGTTCTATATGGAGTTCGACAAAAATAATTCCAAGGAGTGGAATAATCAACCATTGACTGCTAATATAAGGGCTTGATAGAGCCAAAGTTCTAGAGGTTTTAGTAGAACCAATCAATAATCCTTACATTTAGGAGAAAGAGAGGCAGGGAAAGATGCTCCCTATTCATTCATGGAGTTTGTCCGCCGGTGATCTTTAGGGAGCATGCGGATGAATCTCTTTGATATCTGGGAGGTTTTGAGATAAGCAGGAATGCCGACTACTGAACTAGCTTTGCATGTATGTAATCGATATAGTTGGTGGGGTCTCTCTGGATATTAAAGAGATCTTATCACTTCGCATGCATGTTGTGATGAAAATATTGTAGTTAAAAGATTCTTGAAATCACATGTGGTCATTTTGCGTATTGATTGAGAAGTGGCCTCAGCGAAAAAGCTTTGTTCGACTGATATAGCCATTCCACCAATACATGATAAAGTGGTTAAGGCAGTGGAAAGGGTGTATCCGTTAGCCGTGACCCTTCTCTGTTATCATTCCTGGATTACCTTGGATCTCCGGTAGTAGTTTTATCTCGAGAGCCATATGCAACCATTCTACTTAGACGAGTCCAAAACAATCTTTGAGTTACACCATATACTATAGCAGCAAGTGCAATTGAACCTTGTGATTTCTGGTCATCTGGGACTTGGTAATGCAAGACCCGAGCAAGTCAATATGCTAGAGTGATCCATGAAGATAGCTTCTTGGAGTGAGAATGCATGGCCAAGCGACGTGCCAAGGAAATGGTGGAATCATTGCTCTATGTATCTACGGCTTGGATGGCAGTTCAACCTGTTGCTTGACAACTGATGGCCTTGGTTTATACATTTGGCTGGTTGCACCAAGTATGATCGAAAGGCTTGACCTATTTGATTCAACTGATGAATTTGTCGTCGACAATACCATAGGTCTTCAAGAAGAACTCATGTTGGCTCTGATCCTACACAGAATAGAGTATAAAAGGGTAGTAGCCATGGAGTTAAAACTCTAGAGGACGAAGAAGTAGTAGAGGTGTCGTTCATAATCAACAACCATATTGCAATCAGCGTAGAGGCTTGTGAAGTGTTCATTGACCAGACGAGACAACATGACCTTCAAGAAGTCAACAAGAGATCAAAATGCAACATGCGACAATTCAATTCCAGAATGCCTATCGTTTGGTTCAGGATTGCCAATGGCAGCAGCAGGCCTTGTCATTAATTTCAAGATATCACGATCAGACCCAAGCATGCGGGGCTGCCACGATCTCATGCAAAAGTGAACAACTTTTAAATGAGCATGGGCCTAGCGAGCAGGCTTTATTCAACCCCTTGAAACATTACCCTCACTGGTCCATGGTTACCTGCACTCAGCCTGGATCCTGGGCGAACAAGAAACGTAGCGTTATGATCCTTGATGTTTCGCCTATAATCTGACTATTGATACAGGGATTGTAGCACCTACTTCAGGCGATGCTAATATTGACTCAATTAGCTTAATAACGACCTCTCTTCCTTTGCTTGGTGGTGGGAACATGTATGCTACTATCTTGGGGTGGTCCCATTAGGTGTCAAAAGGAAGGTCATTATCCCTTTGAACGCCCGGGACGAAGGGTGGCCGAAGTACAGTCCGACGCCGGTGGTCAACTAGTTGAAACATGCAATAAAGAATTAAAACCTGGTGCATGGGAATCCTATGTTCGAAAGACAGCGAAGAAGTTCCAAGACCCGGCAATGATAACAATTGTATATAATTCATGGCATGTTTTGGTCATTAGCATAGTGGCCTGGTGGCATGTAATACAACATTTATGGCCAAAATAGTAGATTCTGGGGTACGTTCGCATGAGAATAATTGTCACCATATTCACTTTGTGCATAGGCCATGTGATACCTCAGTCGTAAAAGCATCTACTATATCCCACTTGAAATGCAAATCAGAATTCCTATCCCACCAAAGGCAAGGGCCCACTTAGCCAAATTCTTATTAAGGTAATCTGCATCAATGTTAGCTACTGGAGTAGAAATGGGCTATATAAAGGATCACGCCACACAGCCAAGCCTTGTTGTTATTGAAGGGAGTATTGTTATGCTCGATTAGGCCGCTACTAGGCTTAAACCCGGCACCAAATCGATCACATATTGGGCTCGCATTTTGCATCCAGTCGACTTAGAATCAATTCCTTTCAAATTGGCAGATTCCTTAATTAAGCCCCATTCTATAGTTTTAAGACAAATTTGTTTTATTTAAAATTAAGTCTAATTCTTTTTTCCAAATTTTAAATCAAGTTTATTTTATATCAAATTAAGTCCAATCTCTTTCATCAAATTCCAAAAAAGTTTATTCTATTTTAAATCGAGTCCATTCATGATTTTAAGTCTCATGCGATGAACTCTAAATGAGAACTGACTATTTCACTGTTGTTCGACATTAGAGGTTCATATGGGTCCCAATACGGCCTCAATTGTCTTGGACTCTATGCATATGTGGACTAGGAATCCCTTGTAAATAATAAATGTTTCAAAAATGTCTTTTTGGGAATTTCAAGTCTCACGCGATGAGCTTTAAATGAGAACTGGCGGTTTCATTGTTATTCGACATTTAGAGGTTCATATGGGTCCCAGTATAGCCTCAGTTGTCTTGGACTCTGTGCATATGTGGACTAGGAATCCCTTGTAAATAATAAATGTTTCAAAAATATCTTTTTGGGAATTTCTAGTCTCACGCGATAAGCTCTAAATGAGAACTGGCGGTTTCACTGTTGTTCGACATTTAGAGATTCATATGGGTCTCAGTGCAGCCTTAGTTGCCTTGGTCTCTGTGCATATGTTGTCATAATCACCCTTCGTATTCTTTACCTCCGAAGGTCAAACCTTCAAACCAGAACTATGTAGCCTTGAGTTTCCCATTGCACCAGGGAGTACGTAGGAGCATGATCAAGTCTTGTCAGGCTATTTTCATACAAACATATTTAGTTTCTATTCTATTTAAAGGGATTAAACAATTTTCAAAAATATCGAAATCGCACACTTAGTTTGAGGGTACTGTTGTTCGGAACAGACGAGTAGGGTGCCTAACACCTTCCCTACTCGTAACCGACTCCCGAACCTAGAATCTTCCTCAAGTTAGGGCTTTTCCAAATGTTTTCCCTTAAAATAAAAATTGGTGGCTCCTTCACAAATTATCAAAATTCTTTTCAAAATTTTAGCGAGTTCATCGTCTTGTTGTAATTACAATTGCGACAGAGATGACTTGTTAAGACAGGTAAGGTGAAATGGGAAGGACCTGTTAAGACAAGCAAGAAGTATAAAGGATGACCTATTAAGACAGGTAAGGTGAAATAGATGGCTTGTTAAGACAGATAAGGTGAAATGGAATAGACCTGTTAAAACAGGAAAGTGTCGGTCTGTTAAGACAGCCGAGAGTTAGGATAAAGATGTGAATCTTGTTGCAAAAATCAATGGTAGAGGAATGACGTGATCTTGAAATGCAAATAGGTGAGGAAGGGGTACAGATTCATTTTCTTTAATGTTATTTTTATTTTGAATTTAATTTAAGCAATTTGTTGATTGCCTTAGTTCTAGTGGTGTGGGAAAATATTTTTCCCCAATTTTGAAGATTTTTAAACAATTAACAATTACCTCCATTTGAAGTAATTTGAACAAAAATTTTGCCACATTTTTGAAGATTTTTAAGCAATTGAAAATTATCTCCAATTGAAGTAATTTGGGAAAACATTTTCCCTAGTTTTGAAATTTTTAGGCAATTGATGATTATCTCCATTTGAAGTAATTTGGGCAAAAAATTGCCCTAGTTTTGAAATTTTTACCAGTTAATATTTGGACTTGGTTTGAGCAAAAATTTGTCCCATTTTTTTAAGATGTTTTTTACGGTTGGCAACTACGTCAATTTGAAGTGACATGGGCGAGCAAGAATATTTCCTAGTTTGAATTTCAGTTTTTCAGCAATTGGGGATTGTTTCAATTTGGAATTAGTTTGAGAAAAAAATTGCTCCAATTTTAAGGATTTTGGCAATCATTTAAATTTAGATTGGTTTGGGTAAAAATTTTCCCTAGTTTTAACATTTTTGAACAAATGATGCTCTTAGAAACTTTTGTGGAGTAAAATTTTCTTGAAATGAGTTATGCAATGGTATGATCATGCTTTAATGAATGTGGGATGGCAAGATGCTTTAACTTATTTTTAATAAAAATTGATGGTGCCTAGAATGATCACTTGATTAGATATAGAATGAATATTATGGGGTGAAGTAATCAATGTCATGAATTGGAATGATGTGCAATGAGATGGTTTTATTTTGTTCCATTTTTATTTCGATTTTTTTGTATTTTCTTTTCTTGAAAACTTTATAATATGTGTAAGTGGAATCAAGATTAAGGATGAGCTGGAATGACTTTCTTTCTTGGTTTCTTGGTCAATAGTGAAATTTTCCTTTTTCAGTATCCTTACAATATCCTTAAGAGCCAACGGTAACCAGAATTATCGAATAAGATACACTCCTTTTTACTCCAATGGTATTATGACTAAAGGAAGGATAATTCTTTGGAAATAATCATGCCATGTTGTAATGGTTGAGGATTCATCTAGCTTATCATGACTTTTCAAAATTAATCTTTTTATTTATACATTTTTCATATTTCTTTTTGGCATATACACTTATGAGATATAGAGAGTAATTTTGTAATGGTTGATGGAAGGATAACTTTTTCCTAGATTTCCCTTTTGGGTTTTTAACCTAGCAAGCTCTTTTCTTTGGCCTTAACGTTTTCCTAAGTTGCCCTTGCTGGTTTTCAACCCATAGGTTTTTTCTTTGGCCCTAATTTTTTCCTGGATTTATTTTTACCCAGCGGGCTCTTTGTTTTGATCCTAATTTTTGCCTAAACTTCTTTTAGAGTTTAATCCAGCAAGACTCTTTGTCTTTGAATTTTAACCCTTATGTTGCCTGAATTATCTTATAGATTTTAATCTAGCGGGTTTTACCTTTTCTTCTTTTTTTTTCTTATTTTTCCTTAATCATTTTTGTTTTAATCTTGACCCTAATCTTGCCTGGATTATCTTCTAGATTTTAATCTAGCAGGTTTTATCTTTTTTGACCTTTATTTTTGCTTGGATTGTTTTTTTTTTGTTGAGGTTTTAATCTAATAAATCTTCTATTTAGTCTTGCTTGGATTATTTTCGGTTGTCAATTCAGCGGATCTATTTTCCATCCCTAATTTTTTCTTGGATTGACTTTTGATCCAACAATATATTTATTACTTCTTTGTGTATTTCTTAGACAAGATATTTTGAGAAGAATTAATAGGAATGGTGCATTGTGATTTGGAACCCCTTTTTCCCATATCTCATTTGAATTTCGATCGTGTTTATTTTGCTTCCTCATTTAATTTTTCCTTAAGTTTGATTAATGAGACGTTCAAAATTATTTATTACAACACTAGCATCATCACCAACAGGTATTTATTATTTAGATATAGGATAAGAAGTTGAGTGATGAAAAGAATGACAAATTCTAGAGGTAAAGTCGGTATTGTAAGGTACATGCTAAAGAAACATGACAAATGTAATTTTTGTATTTCTTATTGAGGTTTATTACAAAAATTGGTTTGGAAAAATATGAGAATCTTGAATGATTTTTTCTCAATATTTAAACCTGGCTCTCATATAATTCTTGCCCTAATTTCTTTTGGCTAGTTGATGGGCTCTCATGATTTGACAATGTATTATTTCCTATATTAGGAGGAAACTTCCCAAAATCCAACCATTTTACATTAATTAAGTTTTTCACCTTATACTTCAGAGCTAGGAAATTTTCTGTCGAATGGCCAATGAACCCTTCATGGTACTCACATTTGATATTCACATCATACCATTTAGGATATGGTGGTTCTTGAGGTTTCAAAGGATTAGGAGCAACTAAAGAGTTATGGATTAAGTGAGGTAGCAACTTAGTGTAGGTCATTGGGATGGGGTTGACTTTAACAGGTTTTTTCTCTTGTATATTTTTCTAACTTTGGTTGAAATTTTGGCTTATAGCTTGCGTTTGGTTCGTAAATGGTGTTGGTGGTCGAATTTGCATAAGATAATTATGAGTTGGAGGGTAAGGTGTTTGGTAGGTTGTGGCGATGTAGGGATGTGGTATATAAGGAGTATAAGGTGGTGATTGAAAACCAGTTGGTCCATAAGATGCCATCTGAGATATATGTTGGCCTTGAGAAAAAGCCACATTATAAGCTTCTCTTATCTTCTTTTTTCCAAACCAAGCAGTAGCATTAATTGCCTCAACAGACTTACGAATAATCTTTCCACTGCGCATGCCACCTTCAACCCTTTCTCCTATGACGACAATATCAGAGAAACTGGCGGTCAATATTGCCAATCATTTTGTCATAAAAGGGGTCTTGGAGTGTAACATGCTAACCATTTCTTTTTCAGATAATGAGGGTTGCACCTGAGCAGCTAACTTCCGCCAGCGCTATGTGTATTCGTTGAAGGTTCATCTCCTTTCTTTGTCATATTTTGAGGTTGTTATGTCAAGAGTTATCTCTAAATTATAATTGTACTGCTTTAAGAATGCGTTAGCCAAATCTTTCCATGAACAGATATGTGCCCATTTTAGTTGTGTATACCAATTTGCAGCAGCTCCAGCTAAACTGTCTTAAAAGAAATGGATGAGCAGCTTACCATCATGAGCATATGCAACCATCCTCTTGGAATACACGGTTAAGTGATTCCTTGGATAGCTAGTTTTTTAATATTTTTCAAATTCAGGAACCTTAAATTTGGGAGGAATGACCACTCTCAAAACTAAGCACAAGTCTGATGCTTCTCTGATATCATATTCACTTCCTTCAATCTCTCTTATCCTTTCCTCCAAGATCTTCCATTTCTCGCCATTTCCATCAAAAGGATGGCTTTGATGTTCTCCTATCATGTTATGAGGATGAAAAGGTGATATGTATATAGAATGAGGTCCTTGAGTGAACATAGGATTTGTCCCCCCAGCGGTTGTTTGGTAAGTTTGGACAGGTTCCTGTGAGGTGACGTTTGGAATTATATGAGGGATTTCTATGGTGTTTGAAGGTGGGTTTTGTGTTTAGGTTTGTGTATTTCTTATGAATGAGTGTGCATCCTATGAGGGAACCCATAATGAACCCATTCAACTTTTGAATTCAATGGCAAAGAGATTTCTACATCGGGGCCAGGAAGATATGATGAGCCGATTGGTTCTTCCAGAAAGGGTTCCCCTACATCCTTCTGTTTTGACAGCTGGAAGGCCTTCATTAATTTGGCCATTTCCTCCTTCAATATTTTCACCTCATTTCTCAATTCCTCATTTTTTCGTTCCAACTCATCCATAATTCTTCATTGTGAACGAGTTCTATAAGGATGCCAAGAAAGTTGTCTTTCTTCAATTTTTATTTTTCTGTTAAATTTGAAATTAATCTTGAGAAAAATATGAATGCAAAATCATGAATGAAAATAATATCAATGCTTTAATAGGTATCAAAATGAAATAGATATGAGATAAATTTCGAAATCTCTCATTTTCTAAAATAAATTTATTTAATGAATGAATGAGTGTAATGTCGAAATGCACAAATAATTAAAGATTTGAAAGTTGACCATGTTTTTGAAATTTACATGATCAAATGATCTATTGCTTCATTATTTTGATTTTATCTTTTCATCAATTCCATTTTTAGTAGTTTCTTTAAAAAATTGATTTTGCTAAAGTTTTCCTAGGTTTTTTTTATTGTGATCATTTTATATTTTAATTTCCTCTCTTTTTCTAATATTAAATGAGAAGTTACTTTTTAAGTTTTATTTCAAAATTTTCATATTCTCTCTCTTTTTAGATTTTTTATTTCAAAATTATGATAATTTTCCTATTAGTTTATTAATCTAAGAAATTATTTTTAATTTTTCTAATTCTCTTTCAAATTTTCTTTTTCTCCTTTTGGATTTGCATATATTTTAATTTAGATTGGTTTGGGAAAACATTTTCCCTAGTTTGATTCATTATTGTGAGAAATTATTCTTGAATTTTTCCTCATTTCTTTAATTTTTACTTGTCAAATTTGTTTATTTCCTTCCCTTTTTTTTAATTTCTAATTTTCCCCTTGCTTCTCTAATTTAAATAGTAATATTTTGTGTGTTTAAAATAAATATGCCCTTTTGGTGTTCTAAGTGAGGTGACATGTGATATATAATCTAAGATCCTTCTGACATATGCTTCTCACATTACGTGGTTTGTAATCCTGGGAGTTGTGATGGTCACTAAAGCCAAGTTCTAATTCCTGGTGCTTGTTACAATTGCAGAGAATGCTACCAGTCACAGGGTATCAAGGAAAAGATGCACTTTAGCTGGGGATCGTGATAATCAAACAAGACGTGCATCCCAAGTGATACCACTAGACCCCTCTATCATGTGTTTTGCTTAGACCCTTGGTGTAGGGCCCCGGTGTATGGAGGGCATACTACATCATGCAAGAGAAAAAGAATTACAACAACAGAGATATATACAAATCTTCTACCCTAGGCTGAGAAACATACAATTTTGAATTAATATTATCATGAATATAGGAAACAAATAACATGTGAATAAATAGAAAGGGATTAACATGAATTTTCACACTCAATTTAGAACAAGGCTTGGCTCTCTAACATCCCCAGTGGAGTTACCATCTGTCGTAACCATAATTACAACAAAATGACAAACTCACGAAAAATTAGAAAGAATTTAGTTTGATTGTGGAGTCGCCACCAAATTTTATTTTTAGAGGAAAAATATTTGGAAAAAACTCTAACTTGAGGAAGAGTTCTAAGTTCGGGAGTCGATTACGAATAGGAAAGGTATTAGCACCCCAGTCGCCTATTCCGAAGAACGGTACCCTTAAATTGAGTGTGTGATTTTGACATTTTGAAAATTGTTTGATCTCTTAAATAGAATGGAAATAAAAAAGGTTTATGAAAATAGTCTAACAAGACTTGATCCTACTCCTATGTATTTCCTGGTGCAATGAGAAATTCAAGGCTACGTAGTTTGGGTAAGAGACTTGATCTTTCAAAAAAAAAATAGTAGAATTTTATAAGATTGAGAATCTTGTATGATAATTGAAGTGATTTTTGGCGTAGTTGATTTAAATATGATTTATGTGTTAAAAGAGTTCAAGTCGAACGTAAGTTGCACTTGAGTCTGTGCAAATTAAAACATAGAACGGTAGAGAACGCTACTCATTCATATCAGAATCCGTTACACGAATTTCAGAAAATTAAAAATAACAAATGTTTTTGGATGAAATTAATTAAAACTATGATTTTCTAAAATCTACGTGTACAAAAAATTCAAACCAACGTACGCTACATTTGAATCGATAAAAATTTAAAACAGAATAATAGAAAACGATACCCCTTCATATTAGAATCCATTACATAAATTTTAGAAAATTAAAAAAAACAGATGTTTTTGGATGAAATTAATTCAAACAGTGATTTTCTAACATGTACGTGTACATAGAGTCTAAACCAATGTAAGTTATGCTTGAATATGTACGAATTAAAATATAGAATGGTAGAAAATATTACCCATTCGCATTAGAATCCGTTACATGAATTTCAAAAAATTAAAAAAATAGATGTTTTTGGACGAAATTAATTAAAACATTGATTTTTTAAAATCTACGTGTACACTGAGTCCAAACCGACGTAAGTCGCGCTTGAATCTGTATAAATTAAAATATATAATGGTAAAGAATGTTATCCGTTTACATTAGAATTCATCATGAAAATTTCAGAAAATTCAAAGCAAACATTTTTAGATGAAATTAATTAAAACTGTGATTTTCTCAAATTTGCATGTTCATGGAATCCAAACCGACGTAAGCCGCGCTTGAATCTACACAAATTAGAATAAAAAATAATAGAAAATGCTACTCGTTTATATTAGAACTCATCACACAAATTTTAGAAAATTAAAAGATATTTTAATATTTTCTTTTGGAATTTTGAAATAATTTTTAGAAGAAACTTTAAAAAGGTATGAGTAAAAATATAAAATATATTTTTTTCATTTATTTTTCTTATTTTAATTTTTTTTTTACTTTTTTATATTAACTTTAAATGAAATTTACTTTGAGAAAGACTAATTTTGATTTATGATGTATATTAGGCTTGTCCCAAACTAGAGATAAAAGAAAACCCAAAATTAAAGGTAATGGGTTTGACCCAAATTAATTGTTTAAAGGAATGATATTTTGACTTCATTGATATTTCTTGTTTAAAATTTTGGTTTGATTTTTTTATATTAAATTTAAATAAATTTATTTTAAGAAAGGCTAATTTTGATTTATGAGGTATATTGGGCTTGACCTAAATTAGAGATAAAATAAAACCTAAAATCAAAGGTAATGGGTTTGACCCAAATTAATTGTTTAAAGGAATAATATTTTTGACTTCATTAATATTTCTTGTTTAAAATTTTGGTTTGATTTTTTTGTATATTAAATTTGAATAAATTTATTTTAAGAAAGGATAATTTTGATTTATGAGGTATATTGGTCTTGACCCAAATTAAAGATAAAAGAAAAACCAAAATTAAAGGTAATGGGTTTGACCCAAATTAATTGTTTAAAGGAATGAGTTTGGGTACTATTATAATATTTTAAATTGAATGATACATTTATTGTTAAACAAATTGAACCCATGGTGCAAGGGTGTGTGCAGCCCTAGAACAAAGGTATGAGAATTGAGAGCAATTTATTTAAAAAAAATGGTTTTGACAGGACTCAAACCCAAGTCCTCAAACTACCTGGGACACGCCAACCAATGAAACAAATCCATTAATTATGATTAACATTACCAACTAAAATTTAAAGTAGGTTTAACAACTAATAATATATTTAGAGGAAAAATGGGCTTAGCAGGATTCAAACCTGAAGATGCATAAATGTGCTTATGTTGGCTATCCACTCATGCCCTAATTTGTTCTTATTGTTTGTCAATTAGAATTAATATGGATAGATAAAATTTATTAGCTTTAGACTAAACTAAGAAGAGTGAGGGACAGAATTGGCTATTTCATTTTATCCATGGGACAAACATTGGGGAATTTAGAATGTAGGGAAGTTGGAAAGGATTAGGGTTTAAGAGAAGGGTGGAAGAGGCGTCGTTTTTCTATATTTGGTGAGAATGAACTATTTCCATCCACAGCAGTGGTGGCAGTAGGGAAGGGTAGGAGAGAAGGGGAATGAGAATAGTGCATGCATGTAGAAGATTTTGGGGAGGGGAGCGGTGTTGTTGTCGTCGAGAGTAAAGGAAAAGGAAAGAGAGTGGGAACGAGAACGGGGGCGAAACAAAGTAGGGGAGAAGAAAAGGGAAGGGGAGGAGAGGCCGATGCCTCTAATACCACGGCAGAGGAGGAAGGGTACCACCGTTGTTTCTTAGAGCAGAGGGAAGGAAAAAGGGGAGCTTTGCCAACAACAAGGGTGCAAGGAGGAGGTGATCGAGAAAAATCACCACTGCCCTCAGTGGTGGCTCTGACAAAGAATGAGGAATCCCACTTTCCAAGGAGTAAGGTCAAGGCGAAGTGTGGTTATGGAGAAAGAACTGAACCCAATAGTAGTTTAATTCAATTTAATTTAGATTTTTTAATTAAATATCTACTCTTTTTAATTTTTGAATCCATTTTCTAATGCATGTGGGTTGAGGTAAACGCCGATGATGGTTGCAAGATGATCTTAATGATAGGGCTTGTTCTCAAGCAAGAGGCCTTACTCAAGGCAGTACTAGAGGTGGCTGGGCTTCAGGTCAAACATTGCTAGTAGTAACGGTGATCTAAGTGATCGTAGCTCCACCGATGGAATTTTCAATTGCCAAAGAGGTGAGAAATGAAGCATTTAATAGTAATAACATAATTTAATTTTAGTGTGTTCCTATTTTATGAATCAAATATATCTCTGGGAGGTTTCTGGAGTCACCCGTTGTCGATGGAGCTTATGGCTACCATGGTAGCTATTGGGGGAGAGGAATGCTAATGGATGAAAATCACTTAAGAAACTAAGAATTTGTAAAATGAAGCCTACAATGATATTTTTCCAATTGACAGATAGATCAATCAAATATCCTTACGGTATAGTGGAAGATCTTCTTGTCAAAGTGGATGAAATCATCTTGCTAGCTGATTTTGTAGTCTTTGACATTGAGGAAGATGCGGAAATATCACTTATTTTGGGAAGACCATTTCTTGCTACAGGAAGAGCCTTAATTGATGTGCAACAAGGAGAACATATGTTGTATGTGAAAGATGAAAAAGTCACTTTTAAGGTGTTTGAAGCTTGAAATGTCAGGCTCACTACGTTAAACAAACACTATAAGGGAGGAAGCCCTTGGAAATAAATCTTTTTTTTAGATTTTATACATTTTCATGTAAAAAATAGAGGTAAGTGTTGAAATCGAGTCATTGATTTTTTTTCAAATTGTAGATTTGATAAAGAAGGGGCCATGGAAGATGCATTCTTAGAATTGAACAACTTGACATGAATGTTCTGCATCAATGTAATTTGGACCAACACAAGGTAAGATCTTTTCAAATGGCTTTAACAATTAAATATGCACATTGATGTGATGAGTGAAGTCTTATTTTTAATCATCATATTACTTTTGATATGTTCAAACTTCATTTATGCAGCATTCAAAATGATTTCACATGTCCAACAAAGTTGTATATGTATTTTGTCCAATTTTTGTTACCAACATAAACTGTTTTGCGTTTCCAACTCAATTGGTGTAAAAAAAAAAGGCCTGTTCTATCAATTTTTTGTTGCCAATGCAAACTATTTTGCATGGCCAACACACTTGGTGTAAAAAAGGAGATCTTTTTTGTCTAGTTTGCGTTGCCAACGTAAATGGATTTGCATGCCTCTGCGTTCTAGGTTAAAATACACACCAAAATGAGTTGCTTATTTTTATTCCACCACTTGTCATACTCATTCCCTTTTCCTCTCATCTCATCTTCCTCTACAACCACTCTCTTTAATACCCACCTCCACGTTTTGCCTCAATAAGTGATTTTTCTCACTCTAATTGCAACTCTTTGGACTCTTAAAGGAAAAAAAGTTTTCACCTTTCTCTTCATCCATGACATTGAAATGGGTTTTGTTTTCTTGAACTTGGATTTTCCATAATGTCCATTGTAAGGTTGTAGATAACTTCTTGATTCCTCTTTAAATGCTAGATGCTTTTGCTAAGATGGATTCTGGTTGATAAAATTTTACTATCCATTTGAAAAGATTACATCTTAGGGGTTAAGTTTGGATTTTTATATTCTTTGAAAAAAAATATATTGTGCCTTTACTACACAAGGGTCAACATTTTCAATGGGTTTAACGATGCTAAACTAATTTTGAAAATTTGGTTTGATTCATGAAATAAATAGAACTTGATTGTTCAATTTTGATAACACTTACCAAGTGTTTGATGAAATGCTTCATAGTTTAAATCATCTGCAATTGTAATATGTGCAACATCAAAGGACCACACATTGGGAGATTGAAAAAGATGAATGATGGAAAAATCTAAGTGAAAGCACATCAACATATTTTAGATTCTAACCTCACAATAATTCTTTCCTTTTAACCTCTTTGTTTTATTTTTTGTATTTTTATTTTTATTTTTATTTTTAGCTTATTTGTATTTATATATTTTTTTAGTCTATTTGCTTATTTTTCCAGATTTTGGCATTTTTGCCCCTTTTTGTTCTGTTGCGTCTACTTTCTGCTTTTCCGTTTGTTTATTTTATTATTCACTTATCATTTAAATTAGGGTTAGTTCACTAGTTAATTTAACCACTGGAGGCCTCAGACATAATTGAGTGTTTACACACAAAACCAAAGAACCAAGGTTGTGTGAGAAGAAAGTTTGGAAAAAAATGACCTTAACAAGCCAAGGTGGCTTTTGGCCATAATACCATAAGCAAAGATAAAGATGGTTAAAATTTATATAAGTGACATAAACTTTGTAATTAGGTTATAAATGAATCAAAACAACCCTTTAATGAAGTTAATTGGAGAAAAACTGGTTTGAAGTTAAGGAAAGGTGGGTTTAAAAATTGGTCAAAGGTGAATTAAGAATTTTCAGCAAGAGATTAATTGGAGGCTTAATAAATATTTAAAAGTGACCAATTTCATAATATCCAACATAAGTAAATTAAGATGAAGTCCATACTTAGTATTTGGTCTAAATCTTAAAGAATCCTAAAATAGGTATATGAAAATTAACCATGACCTAGGTAAAGGTAAAAGTAATTTTTGGCCAATACACTTAGTAAAAGTAAAAAGACTTAAAAACTCTTTAAACTCAGCCAAAACTTTATCCCCAAGAAATGGTCAGCCTAAGTCAACTAGGGTTAAGAAATGGAAACCCTAAAATTAGAGAGGTGGCATTTGGCCACTTTGTAGTTAAATAACTTAAGAGAGGTTTTAAAACATGATGGATTAAAAGTGTGAGAAATCCTTAAGATAGGTAAAGGGTCCATTTAGCCACTTTATGTAAATGTATCTAGGGTTAAGAAAAAAATTATGGAACCCTAAGTCCGAGGAGTGGCATTCAATCACCATGAGTTTAATTAACCTAAAATGTGTTTTAATTCTTAACTAGGTCTAATTAATGGTCCTAGGCATGTAAGTATAATGTATTAAAGGTGTAAGAAATTTATGACAAAAGGTAAGGGACTAGTTGACCTTAGATTAGTGTTAATTAGGTTGAGTTTACCTATAAGTATGTTTAACTTAGCCTAAGATTGGTTAACTTTTAATTAATCAAGGTTAATTAGTCTTAACCATGGTTAAAAGAATGTTTTACTATTCATTTTTTGTCTTTTAAGGTTGACTTGGTTGACTTAACTTGGTGATTCACCACCAGTTTTCCATATGCTTAATTTTCGTGCAAGTGTAGGGCCTACTTTGCCTCGTTTCTCACACTTCCTTGCCCTCTCGGCCTTCCAAGGGTGTTTTCATAATTTTTCTCAACATTGCTAGAAAATTTCTCAAATTATTCCTCTAACACTTATAACACTTTTTGGTTCGTTCCTATGTCAATCTAAGGTAATTTTATATTTTTCTAGGAACTGACTAGCTCTGTGAAAAAAGCATAGCTCTTGGGACGTTTTGGGCATTTTCGGTATTTTCTAAGGGCGTTTTCGTCCCTTCTCTATTTTTTAAGTTTTTCTCACTAATTTTGACCATCCATGATATTTTATAATCCTTTTAGGATATCTTTTACTTATGTTTCATTTCTCCGGTTCATTATCTGAGTTGCCCAGGTGCAAGGGCATTTCCATCATTTGCACCAAACTTTCTATTTTTTCTATTTTTGGTTTCTAATCTTACTTAGTTTCACTCTAGGAATTATTTGTGGCTTCAAACTTTCATCATAAAAATTTGGGATGTTACAAAGTGTAGCCTTTATTTGTCTTGAATCTTATGCATATGCAGATTTAGAAATATTAATTGAAAATACAAAAAAATTAAATATAAAAATCATAAGAAATATTCTTTGATTAAAATCTTTATTTTACAAAATTCCTTTTTAAAATTTAATTTCAAACAAAATTTCTTCAAGATATTTCCAATTTATTTTCTCAATCAAATTTATATTCAAATAATTAAATTGATAGAAATACCTAACCTTGAGTTTTCCATCGTATCACAAAATACATAAAAGTAAGATAAAAAAAACTCTATTAGGTTATTTTCTATACATATTTTATTTTTTCACATATATAAATAAACATATTATTCCTCTATGATTTAAATACTTGTTAAATTAAAGAAGATCAAATAAATTTTTATTCAAAATTATTTTACATTTTCACATTTAACTTTGGCTACCATTCTTCAGAACAAGCAAATAACATGCTTACACCTTTCTTATTTGCAAGTGACTCCCGAACCTATCTTTAGAGTTTTTCAATTTTTTTCTCAAAAATAAGATTTGGTGATGGCTCGTTATTTTTATCAAATTTCAATTTCAATATTTTTTATGGATTTATCTTTTCGTCATGATTTAGGTTTTGGTAATACCCATCCACCAAAATCACTTATTCAAATCCAAATACATCTTAATGGCTCCCAAGTGCATTATATAATGGCTCTTCTGAGTTTCCTCCAAGACTTTGCTTCAAAGACCTACCATGATGGGAATGTATATGTACCCTTGGTACCTCCATAATCCATCTCAATCCAAGGCTAATCCTTCCAGCTTTTTTCTCCTTCAATGTTGCAATCCATTCCTTGAATTCCATGTTCTCTTCCTAGGCTTCTTTAACATTTCCCTTAAATTCGCTAGTCATTTGGAGGTGACTCATCCTAATTCTCTTCTCAATCACAACCATTCCTAAGTTTAGGTCTCAAACTTTCTATGAGGCTTGTCTCCCTTAGCATCAACCAGGAGACATGTAGTGTTTTCTTACTTGAGGCATCTACTACCACATTGGCCTTTCCAGGGTGGTAGTCTAGTCCATGGTCATAATCCTTTATAAACCCCATCCCCATGTACACTATCTCATATTCAACTATTTTTCATCAAACAAATACTTCAAACTCTTGTGATTAGAAAATATCTCAAATCTTACTCCATGCATGCACTATCTCCATATCGTAAATGTGAACATTATGGATACTAATTTTGGATCATGGGTTGGGTAATTGGTTTCCTTGGTTTTTAAATTTCCTAAAGGTGTAGGCCACTACATTTTTCGCTTACATGAGCACACAACTAAAAGTTTTCCTAAGGAATCAAAATAAACTTCAAAAGTTCTATAAGGGCCTGGCAATACTGATATTGGTGTTCAAGTCAAGCTGTTATTTTTACCCTTGAAAGATTCTGTCACACTTAGGATATTCTCTCACTAGTGGAATTTCCTTAGGTCTTTATTCAACTTCTACCTCACTAGTTGAGGGGAGAATGTATCCTTGTCTCTCACTCCTACTACTACCTAGACTTAATGAATTTGGAAGTAGTTCAACAATTGTGACATGGTTTTCTATAGTGGGGGAGAACACTATAAATTTATTGGTACACTTAACATTCACATAATTTTTAGAGAGTCAATCCATTTCTAATGTTAAATCTAGTCTAACCAAAGGATAAAATCAGATTAAAGTACTCTATCAAACAAAGAGAATGAACATTCAAAAAACATAAACAAGCTTTCATTGGTTTACTTGTAGTAGTGGAGATCAACAAGTCATAGGAAAGTTCAATCATAAACAATCTTAATCTTTCCATGAAGTCATGAGAAATAAATGAGTATATGGCACTAGAGTCAAATAGTAAATTTAAAGATTCTTTATTTGGGAAGCTCTTACCTTGTACAAGATTAATGATGCGGCTTACCTCCTTAGTATTAAGAGTGAAGACCCATCCTTGATGTTAGGGTTTGATGGGAGGAGTTTTTAACTTCAATATGAAGTCCTAGTAGAGCCATGCCTTGCCACATTGGTAATAGATGTTCTAACCACATAAACAAGATTTATCCCTATGGTTCTTCCCACACTTTGGGAAAAAGGTGCAGGAAAACTACTTTTGGGCTCCTGCAACCTCCTTCTAGGGCTGATTTCCTTAATTTCATTGATGCTAAAGTGGCCTCTTCACACATTATGGCTTAGATCTAGTCCCTTGTGGTGCCAATCTCTCCTTGAATTCCTATGCCTACCATTTTTTTTTCTTCATTCCTTGTTCACTTGGTTGGAAAAATTATGTATCTCCATTAGGCCCATGAACATAATCTTTCTCATTTTATCCCTCCATAGATCAAGATCCACCTTCATAATATAGGTGTGATAAATTTCCACAATGTCAATTTATCTACTAGAATTTAAACATAATTATTTCATAATTCATGATTATTCACTAATAATTTTTCCAAATTTCCCTTGTTTTTACAAAAATGGTCACACAAGCAAATAATTATAAAATAGGAAAATTTTGGAAAAAAAAGGATAAAAAGGACATAAAAAGATAAAGGAGTAGAAGAAGGACAAAAATATCCCTCAATATGCCCAACAACGAACCAGGCCTTCTAGCACGATCGTGCCGAATGCATCACAGCTATCCTAAGATTAGGAAATTCCAGAAAAAAGTCGCGTCAGTCCTAGTGATACAAAAGAGAACCCAATCATCCGTAACAACGTTGCAGATGACCTAAAGCGGCATTGATGGCTAAGAAAGCAACTAGGTCAACCTAGTTTGTGATAGCTGAAGCCCCAATCCTACCTCTCCTCCATTCTCCATCTCTCTCCTCCCCATTCCTTGTTCCTCCTCCAGTGTCCTTGTGTAGGATCATGGTGGAAGGAATCCCTTTACAGTGTAGTTTAAGATTTGATTGTCAACCTTGTCGGCAACCCAGTTTTGTATCTCTTCTCTTAGGACTAGGTTATGGATGTTTTTAGGCTAATTTTTATCATATGTAACTAATTTCCAATTCATGGGACTTTGGAGAATCTTGTGATCTAATTTCTTGAACCCCAATTTTCTCTATAAATAATTATATACCATTACATTATGAACGGTGGTATTTTCTTATCTAATTATGTTCCCTTATTATGCTTAATCCATTAGTAGAAATTAGCCACTCTTGCTAATCTGCAAGTTGGTTGGATAGACAGTTGTCTGATCTCTTAATTAGAGGAATTATAAGGTAACTGAATCTAAAAGTTTTGGAGAATTAATAAGAATCCTAGGTTTCTAACTAATTAAATGCTTAAGCAAGAGTTGACAGTTGTCTATACTTAATTTTTTTCTTATCTGTCTACCTTGCATGATCATTAGGAGTAGTATTTAGGGAAAATATTATTACTATTGCATAATCAATGAATAATACTAGCCTTAGAGTAGGTGGTTAGCAATTATTAGGGATAATTGAGGGTAAAATTAAGTAAAGTCACAAGGTGATTTAAGGACCCATGTTCTTCAATAACTTTCCCAATGTTCATTTATTTACCATCTTCTTTTAAAACTTTTTATTTTAAACTAGTATGCACACAACATAGTCAAGATTTATACTTCTACATATTGTTGGCATAGCTTTTGTGGGATCGATACTGGTGGTCTTAAATATCTCTTTTCTACATTGATTGGTATACTTTCCCGTGAGTAAAACTTGGTAAATAGTTTACACTCATGTTTTGCATGAAACAAGGTGTCATAAGTCACCTTTTTCTCTTTGTTGAAACTTATAACCACAAAAAAACCTTTACATGGATTTGATCCATTCATTAACCATGTTAGGGTTGAGAGTCCCCCAAAAGCTTGGTCATTTATCCTTTCAAAACATAAAATATTTTTTACGGTTTAAATTTATCATAACTGTACTAGTATCACCATCAATATTTTCCTTCTAGTGATCTAGCCAATCCATCATGCCCCTCATGACACCTGCCATCTCCTTTAGGGTGACACTTATGTTATTCAATGTCCCTTCTCATCTAGGTCCATCCTTAGTATACCTAGATTTCGCCATTATTTCCTGAACACATACTGTACATAGACATTAAGATGAATAGTACTAAGTTAAGTATGTTAGAAACTAATTTCAATAATTGGAAAGCAATCATGCATTAAAGTTACTAACAAAAACCATACCATGACATCTAATTCTAATGTAGAGTATGCTTTAAAAACATATTCAGAACATCCTTCAGCTCTTTAGATGAACTACTCTTATACCATAATATAACATCCTAATAATGATATTCATCTTACAATTAAGTCATATCACGGATCCATTCCTAGTTTCTTATCTCAAGAACATGGAACTTCTTTATAAATTACTTTTATTGAAAATAGGATAAATTTTTTTCTTTTGAAACTTGTTTTCAAATTGCAAGCCTCATTGTGATATAATAGTGTAACATAAATAAACATAGAAAAATATCATCACTCTTAGTAAATTTAAAACACCTAATTAAGTAACATAAATTAGTAGACATTCATTAATATAAGTAGGATTAATGTCATCAATACAACATACACGTTCAAACATAGGCAAGACTCATAACGAGTCCTTTTCACATAAGGTAAGGGCATCAATACCCTTACTTGTGCAACTATCATAAAAATAGGAATAAAGCATAGAAAATAAACATAGAACCACAAAAGTAACAATTCTTAGTGCATTACAAAGTGTCCTATCATGCATTGTCATCTTTTGTCTCCATATACAACACTTCTATTGCAACCAAAAATCATGATCAAAGTCATAATACTTGCAGCTAGAGTATGAAGCATATGGCACACTCCCTTGTGAAGATTCCTCACGAGAATGATCGTAGTAGCATGTTGGTGTAAAAGGATCTTTGTCACTAATAAGGAAGAAGCAAGGCCAACTACTAGCAATTCTCAAGGAGCTTGAAATCCTAACATAGGTGGAAAATTGGTGCCTTCATGAAAAACATGTAAAGCTATGTAGAACTAGTTCAATAAGAATTCTTGACTGAGTACTACTACAACAAAGAGTTGGTCGAAAGAGACGTACACTTGTGTCTTAACTCTGAAAATTATAACGAGTTTGTTCCATTGCACATTGAAGTCCCAATCCACACTATATACTTCTAGGTTAACTACGACCATCATGAATATCATGGTTAGGCTATAGGGAAAGGAATAAAGGGTAGGGGATAAGAAATTGAGACATCTTAATAGACATCTACCCTAAAATTAGTGTTATCATTCCTAACCCAACCATTTTAATTTATTATAAAAAGTGTGTTAGACATGCAAATTTATTTTTAAATGTTGAAATTACCCTTTAGTTGTTCATTTTAATCATGAAAAGACTCTAAGCATTCATCTTAGATCATACTTTATCAATAAACCTTATCAATTTCAAAAACCACATTTTTTCCATGTTTCATCATGGTAATTCCTTTTCATCATACAACATTAGATATTACTTGGTATATCATCATTATTTTCCATACTCATAATCATTTGTCATTCATTGACCACATTCATAGTTTCATTTAAAATATATTCCATGCCATCATTCTCCTTATGGTATAACATCAACGCTTGTCATATTCATAACATTATTAATAATTTGATAACCAGTTAACATATTGTCAAGAAGTATCTTCTCACTTCTATACTTACTCAACCTTAAATGACATGAGCTCATTCTTGATGATGTCACCACTTTAACTTCAATTCCTAGGCTTCAAATGTAGGTAATCTTAGACTTCCATAATGAAAAAGTAACTCGTAATACACATTAATAAAAGAAATCATTCAACATTTTAATCATAGGGAAATCATGATTATATTATAATAAATAGGCCAGCATTAGTTATCCAATATTTCATATTCTTATTAAAATATTTATGTACAAAAAACTATTAAAATCTTTGGTAGCATATAATCCTTTCTGAAAAGCCTAAGTCTTCTCCACAATTTGGATCTAACTTAAATTTTTTCAAGGGGAAACCTATTTCTCTCATGTCATCAATATCACTACGTTTCTTCTTCAAAATTGTACCACTCTTCATCTTTCCTTTTCTCATAAAGTTTTAGAGTTTTTCTCATAATTTCCATTATGTAGGTTGAATGCCATCTATGCTCCACAAATAGGAGTTTTGTTCAGTTAACCTTAAGACCATTAGTTATTTCTCAATATCTTTTCTTAGGAAAGGTGAGTACATGTATTTTATAAATTTAAGGTTTCATTTTCATAGTTAACTTCACTAAGCCAAATGGCATCCTTTCCACCTAACATGAATTTTGATTCACCTTTCTCCAAACAAGTGGCCATTCTTTCAAGATCAATTCTTAAGAAGGATAGATTTACAAGCTTTATAAATTTTAACTTTTCTCTTGTCATTTTTAGGGGTTTGGTCAAATGGCATAGCCCTTATTCAACTAAGTTTTGTTCACTTACTAGAGTCTAAGTGCCCATTACTTAAGTATCCTACATAACTAAGTTTTATGAATTCAATTCCTTTCCTTCTTGCTTAAGGTTGTTAGGATAAATGATACTATTTGCCTATTAAGCCTATTGGTTCATTTTTCTTAACTTCGAAGGATATTTCTTCAAGATCATAACTTAAGGGAACTAATTACCCAAGTATTATGAATTTAAGTTCTTCCACATTCATCTTATATGGTCATGGTTGAATGCTACCTATTATTCCCAAGTCTCATGCTTTCTCTTCTTTATCTCACTTTAGTGCCTAGATTTAAAGTTTATTTATTTAGTGTTTAAAGTCTTTCTATCATAAAGTTCTTTATATTCTTCTTAGGTCCTCATCTTCATTAAATACTTACTTTGTCGTAGGTACAAAGTTTTGATCTTTATGTCATTCTTCGGAACCACTTGGGTCCACAAGACATCAACCTTATTTTAGTATCTTAAAGGTTCAATCTTTCAAGCTTAAATGATCCAATTTTAAGGTTTTTCCAAATTTGTTATACAAAATCATTAGTTTTAGAGCAAATAGATAGGTACATATTTTCAAGGAAAGGGAGATGGCATTAAATGATTCCTCAAGAGCTTAACAAACTCAGCGATTATTGAGAAATTATTTTGAATAAAAAGATATTGAATAAAGTACAAATATATATTTTAGTAAATTTACTTTCAAGTTTACAGGTGATTTGGTTATTTATAGTAGTTTACAAAATCACCCTTTTACTAACAATGTAAATCTAGACAGTGTTATCTAAAAATGATGTAACCCTATAAAAAGATATGAAACATAATTTTGATTTTAAACTAAATTTATTAATCTATTTTGGAAAATTATGAGCCGTCTTTCCACTAAATGTTTGTTGACTTCTATTTAGTATAGACTTGAAACATTAATGATAAAATATTGAATACAAAGACATTTGAGTGTTTGGTATTAGTATTGAAATATAATTAGATGTATTTATATTTTTTTTAATATTTACCTACTTATTTTCAGCTTACTACATTCATTAGTAAAAATTTAGACAAACTGATAGCTTTGAAATTGTTGCTGTTTTCCAAAATTTTTTAATTAGCAAAAAGTTTCATGGAATCCTAAAAATTATTCATAAATATTAAAATAATAATTTTTATTCCAAATCATTTTATGTTAGTTTGATAATTTAAGAAAATATTAAAATAGCGTGAGGATTAATGCTAAAAATTTTGAAAAAATACCTATTATGGACTTTTTTATGATGTGAGAAGTAACAAATTAAGGTCAACATAAGGACAATTTCTCATTATACTGGTGTTATTTCACTAGAGCAACTAAAGTAAAAGTGAGACATGGCAAGTTATCAAAAAGTATGATGACTTTCATATTTTGTAAAAGGTAAAGGAAACTTATTTAATTCCTAGCCCTCCATGCATGTATTATCTAAATCTTATTTGTTGGATCTCATTTTCCCTTAGCCTATTCTTCAGAGCATTTTGGAAAATCCCTTCCCCATCCTTTCTTCAACTTAATGCCCATCCTTCCCATATAAGGGCTTCATTTTCTCTCATCTTCTATTTCAACTTTCTTCCTTTTCTTCCATCCACCCCCAAAACCCTAGCCTTAGAAAACACATTTGCCTCTAAGAATCCATCTCTTAGAGGGGTAATATTTATTCAAATAACCTACACATAAGAGAGACCATCATATTTTTCTTAGTGAGCTTAAAGGAGGTTAACTTACGCTTTCATGGAACTCCTTGAAGGAGTTCAAGCAAAGACATTCTTGTGCATCTCTTCATGCTCCATGGTTGGATCTGCAAAGGTATAAGGGAGAAGCATATTTCATAGGAATAAAGTAGCTAGAACTTGGGAATAGGATTCTTTCTCTAAGAATACCATAGGGTAAGGTTTTATTTTTTCTTATTAATGTCACATGTTATGTTTTATTGAGTTTAGTATGATAGAAACCTGAAGAATCTATCTTATTTCTCTATGCGTGGTTGAAATTTTATTTTAAAAGTTTGTGTGGACCTAAGTAAAATTCTTATAAAATATGGTAGTTTAACTCATTTTGTATGATTTTTTATATTTTCAAGAAGTGTGTCCAAATTTATAATTTGAGAAAAAAATATATTTTGAAATTAGATATTGTCGCAACCGTAATTCCGACGAGACGACGAACTCGCTAAAACTTTGAAAATGGAATGTTTTGTTTTATGTGGAGTCGCCACCAAAGTTTTTTTTAAGGGAAAATACTTGGAAAAACCCTAACTCGAGGAAGAGATTCGACGTTCGGGAGTCGGTTACGAATAGGGAAGGTGTTAGGCACCCTATTCGCCTGTTCCGAAGAACGGTACCCTTAAATCGAGTGTGTGACTTTTGAAAATCGTTTGATCCCTTTTATGAGAGTGAAAATAAATAACTTGATGGAGGTTAGCGTGATAGGACTTGATCCTGCTCCTACGTATTCCCCGATGCAATGGGAAACTCAAGGCTTACGTAGTTCTGGTTTGAAGGCTTGACCTTCAGAGAAGCTTGAAAAAGAAGTATTTGAAAGTGGATAAAATGTTTTGAAAGTGTGTAAGGAGAAACCCCAGCCCACATATGCACAGGATCCAAGACAACTACGGCTGCGCTTAGACCCATACGAATTCCTAAGCATCGAACAATAGAAAAAGCTACCAGTTCATGCATAGAGTTCGTCGCGTGAGACTGAGATTTTCAAAATGAGTTTTTGATTTATCTAAAAGGGGCGTTCCTAATCCACATATGCACAGGGTTCAAGACAACTACGGCAGCACTTGGGCCCATACGGATCTCTAAACATCGAACAACAGAAAAAGCTACCAGTTCGTGCTTAAAGCTCGTTGCGTGAGATTAAGAATTGCAAAACGAATCTTTTATTTTGTTAAGAAGGGAACTCCTAATCCACATATGCACAGGGTCCAAGACAACTACGGTGCACTTGGGCCCATACGAATCTCTAAACATCGAACAGCAGAAAAAGCTACCAGTTCGTGCTTAGAGCCCGTTGCGTGAAATTAGGAATTGCAAAATTAATCTTTTATTTTTTTAAGAAGGGCATTCCTAATCCACATATGCATAGGGTCCAAGACAACTACGGTTGCACTTGGGCCCATACGAATCTCTAAACACCGAACAGTAGAAAAAACTATCAGTTTGTGCTTAGAGCCCGTTACGTGAAATTAAGAATTGCAAAATGAATCTTTTATTTTGTTAAGAAGGGAAATCCTAATCCACCTATGCACAGGGTACAAGACAACTACGACTGCATTTGGGCCCATATGAGTCTCTAAACATCGAACAACAGAAAAAGCTACCAGTTCGTGCTTAGAGCCCGTTGCGTGAAATTAGGAATTGCAAAACGAATCTTTTATTTTAATAAAAAGGGAATTCCTAATCCACATGTGCATAGGGTCCAAGACAACTACGGCTGCACTTGGGCCCATACGAATCTCTAAACATCGAACAGCAGAAAAAGCTACCAATTCGTACTTAAAGCTCGTTGCATGAAATTAAGAATTGCAAAACGAATCTTTTATTTTGTTAAGAAGGGAATTCCTAATCCATATATGCACAGGGTCCAAGACAACTACGGTTGCACTTGGGCCCATACGAATCTCTAAACATCGAACAACAGAAAGAGCTACCAGTTCGTCCTTAGAGCTCATCACGTGAGATTAAGAATTGCAAAACGAATCTTTTATTTTGTTTAACGAATGATAAAAAAGGATCGGGCATGATTTAACGTAGAGGGGGGTATGGGGACTTAATTGGAATTAGGAGAAAAACAAAGGGTTTAAATGGAATTTTAGAGAATTTGGGGGTCTAAATGGAATTTTGAAGAATTTGGGGGTCAAAATGGGATTTTGAAGAGTTCGGGGGTCAAATTGTAATTTTGAGAAATGCATGGGTCTAAATTGGATTTTGAAGAGTTTAGGGGTTTAATTGTAATTTTGAAGGATTCAGAGGTCTAGTTGTAATTTTGAGAACTGCGGGGGCTTAATAGCAACAACAGAGAGTACAGGGTTTGATTGGAATTAGGAGGAATATAGGGGTCTGATTGGAATTATGGAAAGCACAGGGGCTTGATTGGAATTAGAAGAAATATAGGGGTCTGATTTGAGGGCTAGAGAAATTAATTACATTTGAAAGAAGAATTAAACTCGCTTTGGGATTATGAGGAAAGAAGAATTTGAATAAAAACGAAATGCTTGATCTTTAGGGAGGAATAATTAAACTTGATTGTTTTTAAAGAAGATTTGGAGAATAAAATGATAAAAACAGAAACTTGGCTTGAGAGGAGGAGCAATTAAATTGTATTCGGATGCGCTTAATTCAAAACTAGATGAGGAGAATTAAAATTGCTCTTGAATTCGAATAGAAATCTGGAGAGGAGAAATTAGTTTGTTTTGGGTGGACTACTTAATTTGGAATTTTGGGGAATCAGATTAAACTTAAGGAGAGTAATTGACTTAGTTTAAGGGGTTGGGTCCTTTAAAATGCAGGTATTGTGATGACAAAATCTGCATGTGGGATTCGAGCCCGGCTACTCATGCGTGATTTCATGTGCACTAGCCAACTAGGCCAAGATTAGGCCTTATGATGTACAATCAAAATTGATTAATGTCAACAGTATTCTGGATGTGCACGTCCCTTCGCGTTTGCGTGTGAGGTCGTACGGTAACGACCTTTCCAAGTGGCAATCTAGCTGATAAACATATGGCGGGACCCACGGCTTTTAGCATCTGCTACTGCATGCATCATTAATGACAAGGCCACATACTTTTCATTTCACATCTCACTTCATCACGGGTCGGTGCTTAATTAATGTTGACTCCCAGTCAGCCATACCAATTGATCTTCATTTACTCCAGAAACAGACGAGACCCACAAAATTTTATAGTATAGGCCACCTTCAGAGGAAAATCATATGTACCATCTCTCCACATACTTTATGCATGGCTTGTCGACGTATCCACAAATTGACTTCTCTGGGAGCATGTGGCCGATAAACGCCTTTGCCTCGTCGCATGGTTCACTAGGGAGCCCGACTCTGCGTGGCTCTCATATCCCTACATGAACCTCTCGGAGGATGCTTCGTAACAATGTTAGCTGTGATCCTCCTACTGCATGCTCTTGATACGAGACCCATGCCAAACAGGGGCAGTGCTTGTTCATCTCGGCTTTAAGGAGCATGGCATGGAATCTGAGCATGTATTGCCCTTGCTCAAGTGGGGTTGCGGGGGCGCATACTGGTTTTGTGAATGGGTTTGCGTATTCCTTGCATGGCATTCATTGCTGCGAACCAAACAGAATATACTGGACGTTGGGGTTTTCTTCGTTTTGACCAAGCGAGGGTACTTTCTAGCTTCACAAAACGCTCGCGTTGCAGGCATACGAAGAGTAATCCCATTCCCTCTCAAGCCACTATTTATAGTATGTCGGAATGGTACCCGAACCTTTCCTTGGATGGAATTCAGAGGATGTGCCTTGTTATGGATAAATTATAGTATCTCCATGTGCTGCTCTCATCAACTCTTCCTACTATAAAACAGGTCATAACCAATATTTTGGCATAAAGCTTGAAACGACTTGTGTCTTGACTGCTGTCGAGATCCAAACAGAAGGACTGATTATTGTTAAACAAGTATTTGATGGGTCATTCATGTCGAATTGGGATCCCATGGCAGTATGGAGGGGGACTTCAGAAGGGAAAGTTTATGAGAATGGTTGGCCGCAGTTATTGAAGTTGAAAGATCGGCATTCGCAAGTGATAAGGATGGATCCCAACAATGAAGTGCAACGACTATGCTCACAGGATTTCCTAGCTTATACACGCTTCGGATCTCAACCTACTAGGAGGAAGTCAAATTGCCAAGGCTTAACAACAACTCTTTAATCCATTCCTTATTTGTTTTCACATACTGTTGCACCTTTTGGAATGGCTCCTACATGTCGTTCGTAGCTTTTGGAACACTTCGACAATACATTGACAACCGGACCTGAGCGGGTACTGACTAAGGCCCTTAGTGAGCTTGCAAAACAATCAATTATTTATCTCCTCTGAGGTTCTACAGGGGAAGTTTCCTCCTCTACCTCATTTGTTTCCCTATTAGACATGACTAACAACAGCATTTCGTTTAGCTGCCTCCCCTATCAGGACTTTCTCCACTCAATAAGCAATGATATCAATTCTACAGAATTCAACTTGCTGATTTAGTCTACTGGAGCCAATGTGTTTTTTTAGGTTCACATTATTTGATCAACATCTACTCACTAACTACAACCTAGAGTTGTGAATTGAATTTTCGGGAGAATCTTCTTATGCGATGCTGCTTTAACAGGTAGAGCCATGTTCAAATTTTCCTAAACTATCTATCATTCTAAGGAGAATCGTTGGATCCAGATTTAAGCGTGCAATCAACAGAATAAATAAGTTATCTTTTTGCTAATCCTATTGTGATACTAGATCTTCACTCATGCTCTCGCAACTATGTGATTCAGTTCATGTAGGTTTTATCTGAAGCATTCTAAATCAAGCTTGGCACGATCATTGGATTCGCTTATGCGCACATTTCTTCTTATCATTCAACAGAAGCACATATGTGATTAAATGGAAAAAGACTAACCTGGAGATAGCTGGATCGCAAATCCTCCTCTTTCCTTGATGGAAACGTGTATCAGACTCTCACTTGCTCCTCCCCATCATGCTTGAACAGAGGATCCGGCTACTAGAACCTTTTTATTCTTTTAGAGCCAACGACCTCCATTTTCAAGAAGCTCCCCCTGAATTGGCGTCCCTGATCCTAAGGTTTTTTCTCTTTTCTGCCCCCTTCCCCCCGCCAAATTTTTTTTGATTTATAGAGAGCTTTTCAAAAACTTTTCCTGCCTTTCTCTTTTTTAATTCTTCTTATTTTATTTCTTTTCTTTTCTTTTTTTTTTATTGTTTGGTTTTTTCCTTATTCTGATAAATTTTTTCTTTTTTTTTTCAATTTTGCTATTGTTTCTTTTATTTTTATATATATTTTTATTATTTCTTAATCTTTTTTCTATTTTTTTTGTTTTCACTTTTTTTGTCTTTCTTATTATTTTTCCCTAGTTAGTTTTATTTTAATTTATTTTTGTTTATTTTCATTTTTTTTCGTTTATTTAATTATTACTTAAATTAGTATTGGTTTTTTGATTAATTTTAACAACTGGGGCCTCGGATATAATTGAGTGTTTACAGATATATGGAAGAGCTACTAAGAAAAGTTTCAAGTTGTCTAACCACCGTTTGATTGAAAAAATGAAATTATAGAATATGGGTTTGTAAACAATGAGACCATCATGTTTTGTTCATGTTGTGCAAATTAAAAATTTATGGGACTTACTGAACTTGAGGGACATGAAATCACGGTAGATTTTGGTTGTGGAATACTAAGGGATGAGAATTGTAAGCTTGAGCCTTAAACATTTTTGTCAAGTTGAACACATTGGGGGGTTTTTAGAACTTGGACTTGAACTTGGAAATAATGAGATCTAACACCTATACTTTGCAAAATAAAAAACCCTAGATTAAGAATAAGCAATGTTTAGTTTATAAATCAATCTAGGTAAGATTTATCTCCTTATAAAATGCGTGCCATAATCATAAACCCTTAGAGTCCTAGACAAGTTGAATTAATAAGGAGTATCATAATAATAAACCTAAGTCAAGTGACTAGTTATTGGTTTTGAGATTCTACATTGGTGGCTATTTTAAGTTGTTAAGCTTAAGTTTATAAATAAACAATCTAATGTGAATTTAAGAATAATAGGTTAATCCCACCTTAGGTAAATAAGAGTTGGAAGATTGAAATTTCATTTAGTAAACCATCAAACTAATCAATTAAGACAACTCCTTCATAAGTAATATAATGAGAGAAGAATTAATAAAAAGAATGTTAGTTAATTAAGTTGATGGACAACTCAAGATTATGAAGCCAAAGGACTAAATTAATCCTAAGGAGAGAGAGCTAATAAAACAATTTTAGTTAATGATTAATATCACCATCCATAAAACAACTTAGGAGATGAGGTGACAATGTGATGAGAAACTCTAATCTTAATGCATGAATCTTACAATTGCAATATGTCATGATAGCTTGAGTCCATGTGATTCGTGTGCATTATGTGGATGATTATTCTTCTTTTATGAGCTTTGGGAATGTGTTCCTGTGAACACTGAATTATATCCGAGGGTAAATTTAAAACCCAAAATAAATTCTTTTGTTTTTTAGTCTAAAATCGAAAAAAAAAACAAAAAAAAACAAAAAATGAATGAAAAAAAGAAAGAAAAAGAAATTTTTAGTTAATAATTTAGTTAGAAAGTTATCTAGATTAGTTAATGATGGTTAAGAATTAGTTAGAAAAAAAAGAAAAAAGAAAATAAAAGAAAAATAAAAATAAAGAAAATAATAAAAAGAAAACAAAAAAAAGAGAAATCAGAAAAAAAAAACGAAAGTCCTGCCAAATTTTTCCTTTTTTTTTTGAAATTTTATCTATAAATACGAACTTTGATTTAGTTCAAGGGGGCTTCTTCACTTCTAAAAAATTTCATAATTTCAAAGGACGGAGAGAGAGGAGCACTGAGTCATTGAAAGGGGGATTTTCATATTTTTTTCTAAGAGAAACACCAAAGAGACTCTTTACTTCTGCATTCAATTCAGCACCTCCTTAGCCTCCATTGAACCAGTTCTTCATCACCTTCCAAGGTGCTATCAAGTGGCATTCAAGAACATCAATGGAGGTTAGATCCAACTTTTATTCGGCTTAATTTTCTTACTTCTTCTCGGATATTCGACTTCATATTCGTCTCTGTTTTTCAAATTTTCTAAAATTCGTGCAACAAATTATAATACAGACAAGTAGCGTTCTATACTGTATCGTATTTTAATTTGTGCAGATTCCAAATACAGCTTACGACGATTTGGATTTTGCAAGCACGCGATTTCAGAAAATCATTGTTTTTACTAACTCTGCCCAAAATGTATGTTTTCAAATTTTCTAAAATTCGTACAACAAATTCTAATACGAACAAGTAGCATGCTCTACTGTACCATATTTTAATTCGTGCAGATTCCAAATATGGCTTACAACAATTTGGATCCTGCGAGCACTTGATTTCAGAAAATCACTGTTTTTACCAACTCTGTCTAAAATGTTTGTTGTCAAATTTTCTAAAATTTGTGCAACAAATTCTAATACGGACAAATGGCATTTTCTACTGTACCGTATTTTAATTCGTGCAAATTCCAAATACGGCTTACGACGATTTGGATTTTCCAAGCACACGATTTCCGAAAATCACTGTTTTTACTAACTCTATCTAAAATGTCTACTTTCAGATTTTCTAAAATTCGTGCAATGAATTCTAATGCGGGCAAGCAGCGTTCTCTGTTGTACCATATTTTAATTCATGCGGATTCCAAATACGGCTTATGACGATTTGGATCCTAGGAGCACTTGATTTCAAAAAATCACTGTTTTTACCAACTTGTCTAAAATGTCTGTTTTCAAATTTTCTAAAATTCATGCAACGAATTCTATTACGGACAAGTAGCATTCTTTACTGTACCGTATTTTAATTCGTGTGGATTCCAAATATGATTTTGATTCTGCAAGCACGCAATTTCATAAAATCACTATTTTCACTAACTTCGTCCAAAAATGTCAATTGTTACCTAAAATCATCCTTCAATTTTTCCAGAGATCAAGTCTCTTTACCAAAACTACGTAGCCTTCAGTTTCCCATTGCACCAGGGAATATGTAGGAGTAGGATCAACTCCTGTCAGGCTATCTTTCATAAATCTATTTATTTTTATTCTAATTAAATGGATCAAACAGTTTTCAAATAAATCCCACACTTAGTTTAAGGGTACCGTTCTTTGGAATGGGCGAGTAGGGTGCCTAACACCTTCCCGTATTTGTAACCGACTCCCGAACCTAGAATCTCTTCCTTAAGTTAGGGTTTTTCCAAATATTTTCCCTTTGAAAATAAAGTTTGGTGGCGCCTACATAAACGAATTAAATTAAATTCTTTTTAAAATTTTTAGCGAGTTCGTCGTCTCGTTGTAATTACGGTTAAGACAGATGGCGACTCCACTGGGGAATTTTAGAGAGTCAAACCCTATTTCAAATTGAGTGTATAAATGCATGTTGATCCCTTTTGCTATTTATTCACATGTTGTTATTTATTTCTTATATTTATATATATATATATATATATATATATTATATTGTGTTTCAATTGGAGGTTATTCCATACATTGTTGTCCTACATGCATAACATGAGTGGGGCCCCTACACCCAGGTCTGAGCAAAACCTAGGACTAGAGGGGTCTAGTGGTGTCACATGGGATGCACGTCCCGTTTGGCTATCATGAAAACCCCAGCTAGAGTGCATCTTTTCTTGGTGCCCTACAGCCAGTAGCTTTCTCTGCGATTGTAGCAAGCACCAGGAATTAGAACTTGACTCTAGTGATCTTCACAACCTCTAAGATTACAAACCACCTTGTGTGAGATGCATACATCACACGACCTTAAGCCTATGTCACACATCACCTCACTCAAAACACCAAAAAAGGCATATTTATTTTGAACAACCACAAAAATGTCAAGATTTAAAATCTATTTAAAATTAAAAAAGAAAAATAAAATTAGAAACTAAAAAGGAAGGAAAGAAATAGATTTGACAAATAAAATTAGAAAATCAGGAAAATTCAAAAAAAAAAATTTCTCAAACTAATGAGTTAAACTAGGGAAAATTTTTGTCCAAACCAATTCAAATTGAAATTCAGAAAAAAGAAAGAAAGAATTAGAAAATTAAAAAAAATATATAATAGAAAAAATAAAAATAATTTCCAAAATTAATAATTTAAAATGAAAATTTGAAAATCTAACAAAACAATTTCTCATTCAAAGAGGGAGAAAATTTTGAAAAAATCCAAAGAAGAAGAAAAAAGAAAAGATTTGAAGAAGCCAAAATAAATAAAGCAACAGATCATTGAAAATGATCAACTTTCAAATCTCTAATTATTTGTGCATTCCAACATTCCTTCATTCATTCTTTAAATAAATTTATCATTGAAAAAAGGAGATCTTGAAAATCATCCCATACCTTCTTCATACTCACTGGAGCATTAAAATTTTTATCATCCATTGATTTTGCATTCACATTGTTTCTTAAAAATTAATTTTTAATTTAACAGAAAAATTGAAGAAAGACAACTTTCTCGACACCCTTATAGAACTCGATCACAATCAAAGATCATGGATGAGTTGGAAAGGCAAAACAAAGAGCTGAGAAATGAAGTGAAAACTTTGAAAGATCAAATGGCCAAACTGATGGAGGCCATCCAATCGTCGAAGCAGAAGGACATAAGGGTGTCCTTTCCAGAGGAACCAGTTGGCCCATCATATCCTCTTGCCTACAATCCATAAAACCCTTTACCATCGACCATGCCTTCACAAACTGAGTGGGTCCACTATGGGTTCCCTCTTGGGCATGCACCCTCATTCATCCAAACACAAAACCTACCTTCAAACCCCCACAGAAATCCCTCATATCATTCCAAACACCACTTCACATAAACCTACCCAAACCTACCAAATAAACATTGGGGGAATGAATCATATATCTACCCAAGGACCTCATCCTATATACATATCACCTCCTTATCCTCATAACCATTCTTTTGATGAAAGTACGGAGAAAAGGAAAACCCTGGAAGGAAGGATCCGGGAATAGAAGGAAGTGCATATGATGTCAAAGATGCATCTGACTTATGTTTGGTCCCCGACGTGGTCATTCCTCCTAAATTCAAAGTTCCTGAATTTGAGAAATATCAAGGAACTGGGTGCCCAAGGAACCATCTAATCATGTACTGCAGGAGGATGGCTGCATGTGCCCATGATGATAAGCTGCATATCCATTTCTTTCAAGACAGTTTAATTAGGGTAGCTGCCAACTAGTATACCCAACTGGAACGGACACATATCCGTTAATGGAGAGACCTGACTTATGCATTTTTGAAGCAGTACAAGTACAACCTGGAGATGGCTCCAGAAAAAACACTGTTGCAAAATATGGCTAAGAAAAGGGATGAGACCTTTAAACAGTATGCACAACGCTAACGAGATTAGCAACTCAGGTGCAACCCCCATTATCTGAAAAAGAATTGGTCAGCGTGTTCATTGATACACTCCAAGACCCCTTCTATGATAAGATGATCGGTAGTATGACTGCCAGCTTCTCTGACGTCATCATCATAGGAGAAAGAATCGAGGGTGGCATGCGCAGTGGAAAGATCGCGTACAAGTCTACAGAGACAGTCAATGCTTCCACTTGGTTTGGGAAGAAGAAGGCAGGAGAGACTTATAATGTGACTTGTGCTCAAGGCCAATACTACCTCAGATGGCACCTGATGGACCAACTAATTTTCAACACCACCTTATACTCACTATACACAGTATCCCCATACTGCTACAACCTACCAAACACCTTACCCTCCAGCTTCCAACTATCCTATACAAATCAAACCACCAACACCATTCACAACCCAAACATAAGCCATAAACCAAAATCCTATCCAAGGCTGGAGGAAGGAGAAGAAACCTGTCAACTTTGATCCCATTCCTCTTACCTACACTGAGTTACTGCCTCACTTGATCTGGAACTCTCTAATGACTCCTTACCCTTTGAAACATCAAGAACCACCATATCCTAAATGGTATGATGCAAATGCAAAATGTGACTACCATGTGGGGTTCATTGGTCATTCCATAGAAAATTGCCAGGTTCTGAAGCGTAAGGTGCAGAGCCTAATTGATGCAAAATGGTTGGATTTTGGGAAGTTTTCTCCTACCATGGGCAATAATACATTGCCAAATCATGAGAGCTCATCAGCTAGCTAAAGGAAATTGGGGAAAGATGGTGCATTATGAGAGCTAAATCCACATGGTGAGGAAAATCATCCAGAATTTTCTTACTTTTAAAAATCAATCTTTAATAATGAACCTTAATAAGAAATACAAAAATTACATTTTTCATGTTTTAGGGCATGTACCTCACAAAATTGACTTTACCTCTTGCATTTTCCTTTCTTTTCATTATTCCCATCACTCATCCTATATCCAAATAATAAATACCTGTTGGTGACAATATCAGTGCTATAATAAATAATTTTGAACTTCTTATTAATCAAAATTCAAAGAAAAATTAAACGAGGAAGCAGAATAAGCAAGGTCTAAATCTAACTAGGGAATCCAAGTCACCATCCATCATAATTCCTCTCAAGGAATATCTTGTCTAACAGAAGAAATAACAAACGTCCCGCTGGATCAAAAGTCCAAATCTAGGCAAAATTTAAGGATGCAAAATAGATCCGCTAAATTGAGAATAAAAAATGATCAGGCAAGACTAATATTTGACCAGGAAAAATAAAAAGGAAAAAGAAAGGAAACCTGTTGGATTAAAGTCAAGAAATAATCCAAGCAAAATCAAGGTCAAAATTCAAGAAAAGAAGAAGAAGAAGAAGAAGAAGAAGAAGAAGAAAAACCCCGCTGGATTAAAACCAAAAATAATCCAGTCAAAAGTGAGGTAAAGAAAAAAAAAATAATAATCGACAAAGTCATGATCAGAGAAGGTCTTGCTGGATTAATATTTCAAAAACAATTCAGGAAAATATAGGATCAAGACAAAAAGCTTACTAGGTCAAAAACTCTCAAAGGGCGGCCTAGGCAAATGCTAGGGTACACAAGCAAAAACCCGCTAGGTCGAAAACCCTCAAAGGGTGGCCTAGGCAAAAGTTAGGGCACGCAAGCAAAAACCCGCTAGGTTGAAAACCCTCAAAGGATGGCCTAGGAAAAATTTAAGGCACACAAACAAAAAGCCTGCTAAGTTGAAAACCCGCGAAGGCGGCCTAGACAAAAGTTATGGCAAACAAAAGGCCAACTAGGTTGAAAACTCAAAGGAATAATCTGGACAAAAGTTAAGATTAATCAAAATTCAAGTACAATCCGACATTTTTGCACCTCACATTCCAAAACTGGGGCAATTTTTGTTGTTTCTCAAATTTGATTAATTTGATAATCAAAGTTATCAAAAACAACAATGGAATTTTTCACCAAAAGGTGCCATTTGGGCAATCAAACCAACATTCTTCATTTTTTCCCTCAAATATACTACCCTAAAACATCACATGTAAAAATCTCCATCTCCTCCCATTGACTATCCAAGATCACTTTGCATACCTCAATGCTACACATGCCAGAAGAAAGGTGAAAAATGCAAAAATAAAAGATTAATTTTGAAAAGTCATGATAAATTGGATGAATCCCCAACCATCATAACATGACATGATTGTTTCCAGAGAATCATCCTCCTGCTAGCCACAAAGCCACCAAAACAAAAGGAGTGTATCTTATTTAAGAACTTTGGAAAAGGAAAACTTCAATGCTAACCAAGAAGCTAAGAAGGAAAGTCCGACCAGCTCATCTTGAATCTTGGTTCCACTGACACATGTTGTAAGGTTGTCGAGAAAAGGAAAAAATAAAATAAAGAAAAAGGAAAAACTCAAAAATAAAATGGAACCACAAAGATTTTTCTAAATCATCTCATGGAATGCATTCATGGATAACTTCGTCCCTTAACATTCATTCTATGACATTTGATCATATAATCATTTCAAGCATCGTCAAATTTTTATTGAATAAAGATTTAAATAAGTTAAAGCATCTTGTCATCTCAAATTCATTAAAGCATTTCATAAATAATTTTCCAAACTTTTACTCAAAAATATTGAAATTGGGGCATATTGTTAGTTGCCCAAACCAATCATAATTAAAAATTTACAAACTGGGGCAAACGTTTTTCCAGAAAAATTTAAATTAGGGCAATCCCCGATTTCTGAAAAATCAAGATTCAAACTGGGAAAAACGTTTTTCCAAAAAAAGTCAAATTGGGGCAATTCCTGATTTCGGAGAAATCAAATTCAAACTAGGGCAAATGTTTGCCCAAAAAATTCAAATTAGGGCAATCCCTGATGTTTAGAAAACTAAAATTCAAATTGAGGCAAACGTTAGCTTAAGAAAATTCAAAAGAGAAATCTTCAAAACTAGGGAAAAAGTTTGTCCAAATTTCTTCAAGAGAAAGTAATTTAAAAAACTTCAAGTTCAAGGAAAAATCAGCAAATCGTTTAAATTAATAAAATAGATGGTTCAAAACATCTGACAAAGGAATCTATATTCCTTCCCCACCTGTTTAAGCATCAAGAAATCTTCCTGCATTTTCGGGACACATCATGGTCCCAACAAAGATTTTGTTGATACTCTCATATCATTTTCTACACCTGTCCTAACAGGTCATTCTTTTACTTGCCTGCCTTAACAGGTCATCACTCTTATGTTTCCAAATCTGTCTTAACAGGTCTTTTTCATTTTTCTTTTCCTATCTTAAAAGGTATTCTTCATCTTTCTTTTCCTGTCTTAACATGCCACTTCTACATTACTTGTCTTAACAAGTCTCTTCTCATTTCACTTTTGCATTTCCTGTCTTCACAAATATCCTTTATTTTTCACTTGTCTTAACAGGCCATTTCTTCTTTACCTGTCTTTACAGGTTGTTTTTATTCCACTTTGCCTATCTTAACAAGTTTTCTTCATTAACCTTTTGCCTGTCTGAACAGGCCGTTTTTCCTTTACCTGTCTTAACAGGTCATTTCTATTTTGCCTATCTTAACAGGCCATCCCTTCCAATTAGTGTAGGTCATTTCACTTTTGCCTGTTTTAACAGGCCATTTCATCGTTGCCTTTCTTAACAGGTCATTTTCATTTCACTTTCTGTTTGCCTGTTTTAATAGGCCTTTTCTGCTTTGCCTGTCTCAACAGGTCTTTTTCATTTTACTTTGTCTGTCTTAACAGGCCATTCCTGTTTTACCTGTCTTGATAGGTCCTTTTCATTTTGCCTTGTCTGCTTTAACAGGCCCCTTCTGCATTACCTGTCTTAACAGGACTCTTTTCATTGCTTGTCTTAATAGGTATGTTTCATATCTACATCTTGGCCTATCACACAAGGTCCCAACACGTTTAAATTTCTACATTTCAGCCTATCACACAAGGCTCTGCATGTTTAAATTTCTGCATTTTAGCCTATCACACGAGGCTCTGCATGTTTAAATTTCTGCATTTCAGCCTATCACCAGAGTCTTTACATGTTTAAATTCCTGCATCTTGGCCTATAACATCGCCCCAGCATGTTTGTTTTTCTGCATCTTGGCCTATCACACAAGGCCTCAGCACATTTAAATTTCTACATCTTGGCCTATCACACAAGGGCCCTGCATGCTTAAATTTTTGCATCTTAGCACACAAGGCCCCAACATGTTTATTTTTCTGCATCTTGGCCTATCACACAAGGCCCCATCACGTTTAAAGTTCTGCATCTTGGCCTATCACACGAGGCCCCATCATGTTTAAATTTCTGCATCTTGGCCTATCACACAAGGCCCTAACACGTTTATTTTTCTGCATCTTGGCCTATCACACAAGGCCCCTACATGTTTAAATTCCTGCATCTTGGCCTATCACACAAGGCCCTTGCATGTTTAAATTTTTGCATCTTGGACTATCACACAAGGCCCCAGCACGTTTAAATTTCTGCATCTTAGTCTATCACACAAGGGCCCATCACGTTTATTTTTCTGCACCATGGCCTATACAGGCCCCAACACATTTATTTTTCTGCATCCTAGCCTATACAGGCCCCAGCACGTTTATTTTTTCGTATCATGGCCTATATAGGCCCCAACACGTTTATTTCTCTGCATCCTAGCCTATACAGGTCCCAGCACGTTTATTTTTTTTCATTCTGGCCTATACAGGCCCCAACATGTTTGTTTTCCTGTATAGCCTATTCAGACGCCGCATATTAAATCCCTTCATTTTTGCCTACCATATTAGGTCTGGCATATTTAAACCTCATCAACTCATTACACAAGGCTTGTAAAGCTTATCCAAAATTTCCACATTTGAACTACCATCCTCCAATTTATCAGGGCAGGCATTCCTAAGTTTTCGGTCAAGTCCGGAACTTTTCTGGTACCCCGGAAGCATCATTCAACTCCCTGACATCTTCTAGACTTTCCAATAAGGCTCGCACCCATGTCAGTTTTTATCTTTTACCTCGGACATAATTTGTTCACGTCTTTACTCATGTCTTACCGTGATAATCAAGAAACTTGTTTCTTATATTATTTGGTAAGAAAATGAGTAAAGAGGGGAAAATTGTGAACATTGAATTATGTCCGAGGGTAAATTTAAAACCCAAAATAAATCCTTTTGTTTTTTAGTCTAAAATCGAAAATTAACAAAACAAAACAAAAAATGAATGAAAAAAAGAAAGAAAAATAAATTTTTAACTAAGAATTTAGTTAGAAAGTTAGCTAGATTAGTCAATGATGGTTAAGAATTAGTTACAGAAAATAAAGAAAATATAGAAAATAAGAGAAAAATAAAAATAAAGAAAATGATAAAAAGAAAACAAAAAAAGAGAGAAATTAGAAAACAAAAACTAGAAGTCCCGCCAAATTTTTCCCTTTTTTTTGAATTTTTATCTATAAATGAGGACATTGATTTAGTTCAAGGGGGCTTCTTCACTTCTAAAAATTTCATAATTTCAAAGGAGGGACAAAGAGAGGAGCACTTTGAGTCATTGAAAGGGGGATTTTCAATTTTTTTCTTAAAGAGAAGCACTTAAGAGACTTTCTACTTCTGCATCCAATTCAGCACCTCCTTGGCCTCCATTGAACAAGTTCTTCATCACCTTCCAAGTGCTATCAAGTGGCATTCAGGAACATCAATGGAGGTTAGATCCAACTTTTATTTCGCTTAATTTTCTTGTTTCTTCTCGGATTTCTAAGTTCATCTTCGTCTCTATTTTTAGTTTTCATTTTTGATCAGTCAAATGATCTCTGATTTTGGTGATTTTTATTGCGTTCTTTTTTGTATTTCTCTCTAGTTTCTGGAATGATATTATTTATCTAATTTGGATCTGAAATGAAATTTCTATCGCCTGACTACTGAAGCATGTTTGTCTTGATGCGCAAATGAACCTAGCTTGTTTGATTTGTGCATAACTTGGTAATTTCTGGTTTGATTTTTGTCAAATTTGTTTTGTTTGATTCCTATGATCCATATATTTCAATTTTTTGGTTTTAATTTTTTAGATCTACCAAAAAATATTTTCTAAAAATTCTGAGATTTGAATTCAAATTTTGGTGCCAAAATCTCTTGTGTTCTTAAGGTTCATCTTAATCTCTGTTTTTCGTTTTCATTTTTTATTGGTCAAGTGATCTCCGATGTTGGTGATTTTTGTTGAGATATCTTCGTCTTTCTCTCTTGTTTTTGGAATGATATTATTTGTCTAATTTGGATCTGAAATGAAATTTCTATCGCCTGATTATGGAAGCATGTTCGTCCTGGTGCGCAAATGAACCTAGCTTGTTTGATTTGTGCATACCTTGCTCATTTCTGGTCTGATTTTTGTCAAAATCGTTTTATTTGATTCCTATGATCCATATCTTTCAATTGGTGAGTTTTTATTTTTCATATCTACCAAAAAATATTTTTAAAAAAATTCTAAGATTTGAATTCAAATTTTGGCGCCAAAATCTCTTGTGTCCTTGAAGTTCTTGTGTAGATCTTGTTCTTTTAACCTTGTTTAGGTATTATTTTTCATGTGTTGATCCTTCTATATGTATTTACTTCTGATTTTTTTGTGTTTCTATGTCCTCCTTTAAAAAAATTTCTAAGAGTGCATGACCATGTGCATGCATCCTATATGCTAAGTCAAGCTTAAGTAATGCATGATTAAGTCATTGAACCTAAAGAGTTAAGTGCATGCCTAAATCAAATTAAAAAAAAAACACTTAATTCTTACCTTTGGACCTTATGACCTAACTTGGATTGGAGACAATTGAGCAAGGAACATCAATGGAGGTTAGATCCAGCTTTTATTCGACTTAATTTTCTTACTTTTTCTCATATTTTCGAGTTCATATTCGTCTCTGTTTTCAAATTTTCTAAAATTTGTGCAACGAATTCTAATACGGACAAGTAGCATTCTCTACTGTACTGTATTTTAATTCGCGCGGATTCCAAATATGGCTTACGACGATTTGGATTCTGCAAGCACGCGATTTCAGAAAATCATTATTTTTACAAACTTTGTCCAAAATGTCTGTTTTCAAATTTTCTAAAATTCATGCAATGAATTCTAATACGGACAAGTAGCATTCTCTACAGTACTATATTTTAATTCGTGCGGATTTCAAATACGGCTTACGACGATTTGGATTCTGAAAGCATGCGATTTCAGAAAATCACTATTTTTACCAACTCTATCCAAAACATTTATTTTTGATTTCTTTAAAATTTGTGCAACAAATTCTAACACGGAAAAGTAGCATTCTCTGCTGTACCTCATTTTACTTTGTGCGGATTCCAAATACGACTTACGACGATTTGGATTCTGCAAGCATGCGATTTCAGAAAGTCACTGTTTTTACTAACTCTTTCCAAAATGTTTGTTTTCAAATTTTCTAAAATTCGTGCAACGAATTCTGATACGTACAAGTAGCGTTCTCTACTGTACATATTTTAATTCGTATGAATTCCAAATACGGCTTACAAAGATTTGGATTCTCCAAGCACGCGATTTCAGAAAATCACTGGTTTTACTAACTCTGTCCAAAATGTCTATTTTCACATTTTCTAAAATTCGTGCAACGAATTCTAATGCAGGAAAGTATCATTCTCTATTGTATATTTTAATTTTTGAGGATTCCAAATAGGGCTTACGACAATTTGGATCTTGCGAGCACTTTATTTCAAAAAATCACTATTTTTACCAACTTTGTCTAAAATGTCTGTTTTCAAATTTTCTAAAATTTATGCAATGAATTCTAATATGGACAAGTAGCATTCTTTATTGTACCGTATTTTAATTCGTGTGGGTTCCAAATATGGCTTACGATGATTTGGATACTGCAAGAACATGATTTCAGAAAATCACTGTTTTAACTAACTTCATCCAAAAATGTCAATTGTTACCTAAAATCATCCTTTAATTTTCCAAGAGATCAAGTCTCTTTACCAGAACTACGTAGCCTTGAATTTCCCATTGCACCAGGGAATACGTAGGAGCAGAATCAACTCCTGTCAGGCTATCTTCCACAAACCTATTTAATTTTATTCTAATTAAAGGGATCAAACTATTTTCAAATAAATCACACACTCAGTTTAAGGGTACCGTTCTTTGGAACGGGCGAGTAGGCTGCCTAACACCTTCCCTATTCGTAACCGACTATCAAACCTAGAATCTCTTCCTCAAGTTAAGGTTTTTCCACATATTTTCCCTTTGAAAATAAAATTTGGTGGCGACTCCACAAATGAATTAAATTAAATTCTTTTTAAAAATTTTAGCAAATTCGTCGTCTCGTTGTAATTACGGTTATGACAGTTCCTATATATCTTGTACGAGCTTCATAGGCGTGTTGTTGTGTAGCATGGACAAGATTTGTAGATGTGCTCTTGTGTGGCCTCTATAAGCGCAATGGATGTGTGCCTTTGTATTTGGGTGAACATTGTGGGTTGGTGCCTGTGCGAGATCTGTTGATTTGAACTTATATAGCTTGTGCGAGATTTACGGCTTTATTTTTATGACTTATATGAGTTATCTTATTTGTGCCTATGTGGTTTGTGATACCTCTAAGGACTTATGCATGCATGACCTTAATGGATTTTATGAAAGAGTTATTATGATAGATGATGGATAAGACCTATGAGATCTATGTATCCTAATAAAAAAATGAGAATGATAAATAATGAATACTATGATGTGTTAATGCATTCATCATTACATGATGATGAAAAGGAAGTAATACATTGGTACATTATGGGATGTGGGGTGTTACAATAAAAAATATGAGAGAAAACAAGTTTCAACACCAAAATAAGAAAATGATACGAAATGAAAAGAATAAAATCAAAACAACACAAAAAATAAGAAAATTCATATTTGATCCAATACCTCAAGAATTTGATAAACCATTATTCTGTGGATTTATTTGTATAAAATTAGTTATAATTACACTAAAATTAATCCCAATTTGATTGTAATTTTCCCTAATTTTTATTATTTATTTCAAGAAGGGTCACACAAGTAGTTAACCTAAAATAGGACATAATTTGGGATGGACTAGGAAAAAAGGAATAAAAATGACAAAGGATCAGTGAAAGGACAAAAATGCTCCTACAAGAAGCCAACATGATCATGATGAAACTTAAGCATGCCATTTAAACATCCATGGTTTTCTGACACAATTATGTTGACCTGAGCACAATCTTGCCATATGGTTAGCAGAGTTTGCTAAACTTCAGCATGGCCTTACAGTGTCTCTAAATTTCTAAACATGACCATGCAAATCTAAGCACAACTATGACCATCCTAAATGACATGCAAAATGACCTAGGTCAATCTTAACATTGCACAGGATGATCTAGGTCAACTCAGCTCGTAGTAGAAAAGCCCAATTCAAGCCTATAAAAAGGAAGGCTAGACCTTGGAAGAAAACATATTCATCTTCACATTATAATATGCTTTCACATCCTATACTAGGTTTCGAAGACATTTTCTACACCCCTTTTTTAGTATCCTCTTATAAGATCTTGGAAGCAAAAGCTCTTTCACAATGCAAGTTGCAGCATCCTATTGTCAACCTTACTAACATTACAATTTTTCCATCCTTATTTTTTAGAATTAGGATTATTGACTCTTTTGTTGGTTTAGTTTCTTATTTCTTATCTTTATTCACTGTGTGTAATTAATCCTCAATCATAGAGATTTGGTGAAACTTATGATGTAACCAATAACCCTTATCTCTTTTTGAATGGTTATCTTTTAATATTCAATTGTGTTTACATTATGTGTACAATTAATTGATTAGAATTAGTTACTCTTATTAATTTCTAAGTTTATTGAGGGATAAACTATTGTATCATTTCCTAATTAATATAACTATAAGGTAAATTGAACATAAAGGTTTCAAAGGATCAATCGAAATCCTTAATTTTTAATAGGTTATTAATTTAACAAATTTGAGTGTTCTTTATGCTTCTCTTAATTATATACCTTGCACAATCATTGGAGGTAATAACTTAGGAAAAAAATTTACTATTTTGTGATCTTTGGGAAGGAATAGAATTAGAACAAGTGGTTAGCAATTGACTTTCATCATTCATAAGGGAGTCTACGAGTGATATTGGATAAAATCATAAAGGAAACCAAAGTGGTATGCCTTTCCAAAACTAAATTCGTACTTGTGATTTCTTTTTCCTTTGAATTTCCTATTCTTATTTTTCCTATTTTTATTTTGGAAGATCTCTCAAACAAATGCTTTTCTTGGTGAGCTCAAAAGTTAGTATTCATTCATTTTTTTTAAATTATTGAAATGGTCTCTATGAGAACAATACTAGGAGTGTCACATACTCCATTTCTATACTGACGGGTGCACTTGTCCGTGGGTAAAACTTCATATGCATACTAAATGCACAAAAAAATTTTGACGTCGTTATTGGGGAATATTCCACAATCTTAGAAAGGCAGAATCTTGATTGCTTCCGATATGTAAATACTTTTATTTGAAAAAATAATATAAATTATATGTTATTCTTGCATAGTCTTTCTATTTGTTCATGCTAACTCAATCTTAAGCTTATCATTTAATATTTGGTCCTAAGTTAGATAGAACAACTAGAAGATTGAAATGAGAAACTAAACCTAAAAAGATGGTAGCATAAGAACGAAGAACATTTTTGGACCATGTGGCTCAAGCGATAAGGACTTAAGAAGTATTATATCAATCCCAACACTTGAAAGAGTTCTAAACTTTAAGTTGAAGCCTGCGCTCATTAACATTATTTAGAACTCGCTTCAACTTGGAGGAATAGCCTTGAAGGAGCCACACCTTCATATCAAAAATTTCTTAAGGTTTAAAAAAACCATAAAGATGAATAGCGTTATGCAGAATGCCGTCAGATTACAATTGTTCCCCATTTCCCTCATTGAAAAGGTGAATGATTGGCAAAACTCTCTTCTAAAGGAATTCACCACTACCTAGAAGTAATTGTAGTATCTATTTTTCTACAATACATTCAACAGTCGATGCAATCCAGGATCATAGTAAATATTTTTGGGTTTAGTCAATATGGGCATAAATCCCTTTATGAAGCTTGGGATAGATTTCATAACCTACTTCAAAGATGCCCTAATCATGGGTTCCAAATACCCTTCTTCTACCAATTTTCTACAACAGTATTTCCTATGCCAATAGTACTGTGATTGACACAAATTTTGATGCAGATATCCTACACAGCCCCCTTGTGGACACAATTTGACTGCCAATAGCAACCAATGATAATCTACTAACAAACGCATGAAAAAAAAGACCATTAACCTACTAGAATGTACCAAGTATGATTATACCGCTTTGTAAACTAGTCAAATGGAAGATTTGAATAAAAATAAAAAGGCACTCATGCTTAAACCTAGCCTTTTATATCTTTGAGTATCCTTAAGTTGTGGTAATGAAGGATTCATAGTTGAAGCCTTATAGTTGAACAAAATAGGGAGGTCACCTACATAGGGAATAGCTATAACCCCACAAGGAAGAATCACCTTAATCTCTCTTGGTCAGGATATTAAGGTATAATTAAACTAATAATTCTTAAAATGTTTACAAGTCTTCTCATGTGCAGAATTAAGGAGGTTACAAACAGGAAAGGAAGGATCCAACCCATGTGGATTCATAATTCCAGAATACAAAGCATGGATTCAAAACATAGGGACATATTTGTCCCTATTTCAAAATATGGTGAATCAATTGGGATAGATCCTTAGCCTCTTGGGACATCAAATTCCTATGACATTATCTAGCCAACCCAAAGTGAATTTGAAGGAGACAGTCAATGTTATAATTATTAGGAGCTAGAAGGAGTTAGAGATTCTTGTGAGAAAAAAGCGAGGAAAAGTGGTTATTGATGATCATGAAGAGGTTACAGAATACCTCTAAGATCATACTAATAGGATTCCATAAGAGAAGAGGAAGGAGATTGAAGAGACTATAAGGAAGGTTCTTAAGAAACCCCATGTAGAGTCTTACCAAATTAAAATATCCTTTCCTTAAAGATTGAAGGGAAACAAGAATGGTCCATAGTTTTCCAAATTCCTAGATATTCTAAAGCAACTAGGGATTGTTGCAACCGTAATTCCGACGAGACGACGAACTCACTAAAATTTGAAAATAGAATTTATTTGTTATGTGGAGTCGCCACCAAATTTTTATTTAAGGGAAAATACTTGGAAAAAACCCTGACTCGAAGAAGAGATTTAGGTTCGGAAGTCAGTTACGAATGGGGAAGGTGTTAGGAACCCCACTCGCCCATTCCGAAGAACGGTACCCTTAAACTGAGTGTGTGATTATTCGAAAATGGTTTGATCCCTTTAATTAACATGGAAATAAATAACTTGATGGAGGTTAGCCTGATAGGACTTGATCCTGCTCCTACGTATTCCCCGGTGCAATGGGAAACTCAAGGCTTACGTAGTTCTGGTTGTTTTGAAGGCTTGACCTTCAAGAGTGTTCAAAAGAGTGTTTGAAAGGTGCTCAAAGGCTTGACCTTTGGAGCTATTTGAAAATTAATATTCAAAAATAGTTTAATCATTTTTTGAAAACTATTTTTTGGTAGGGCAATCCTCATCCACATATGCACAAGGTCCAAGACAACTACGACTGCACTTGGACCTATACGAATCTCTAAACAACGAACAGCAGAAAAAGCTACCAGTTCGTGCTTAGAGCTCGTCACGTGAGATTAAGAATCGCAAAACAAGATTTTTATTTTGAAAACAATGAAAGATATAAACGAGTAAGGCTTTTCATTTTATAAAAAAGAAGAGCAACCCTAATCCACATATGCACAAGGCCCAAGACAACTACGGTTGCACTTGGACCTATACGAACCTCTAAACAACGAACAGCAGAAAAAGCTACCAGTTCGTGTTTAGAGCTCGTCACGTGAGATTAAGAGTCACAAAACAAGATTTTTATTTTTGAAAACGATGAATAATAAAACGAGTAAGACGTAATCAAGAGAAAACGGGTATGGGGTATGCTTAGCATTAATGGAAATAAAATATTTGTAATCAGAAGGACTGTGAGAAATTAAAATAAAATTAGGTATGAATTTGTATTTATTGGCAATTTTGGGGCAATTTATCAATTAAGAGATTTTGTGAAATTATTTAGGAATTTTGAAATTTTTATGAATTTATTAATTTTGATGAACTTCCATTAACTTTGGAATTTTTATGAATTCTGATGAATTTCCATTAATTTTTGAATTTTTATGAGTTTTTATTAATTCTGAAATTTTTGGATTTTGTGAACTCCTAGGGGTAGTAGGGTAATTTGTCATGGTAGGGACAGAATAGGGATTTTGTGAAATCCCCGAGGGCAGCGTGGTAAGGTCATTTGTCCCTTAGGACAGAATGGGTATTTGTTGAAATACTAGGGACATTTTGGTATTTGAGGTAATATGGGTTTAAAATGAAGGAAAAGAAGTAGAATTGTCGCCCCTGGGGCTCGAAGCGGGGCTTGTGGAACTTGGAGGACTGAGGTGCAAACCACTAGGCTCACGATTTATTTGAAGATAATTGGTCCTGAACTAAACCTTAACGTGGCTCTTACATGCCCTGCATGCAGTTGCATGGCCTGGGCTTTTGCAGAATCATATTGTCATACTCAGGATCCTCCCTGAGTCGTCTCCACTATGCTAAGCATCCCATCCCTTCCAGCATATGCACTGGCAAGGTGCCAACAGAGAACGCATCCTCTCCCATTCGCCTGGTTGTGATCGAGATGCCGGGTTTAACAGCTGCTCACGTTAACCTGAAGATAACTTGTCGACCTTATTGAGCCAAGGATTAAACCAGATGGAAGACAATCATGGACTTGATAACCAGGAATTTTTCACTTGTCCTTTGAGGTTGTTTTATTCGCAAGGGAAGCTCATCTCTCAGACCAAGGATAGGGGACTCATGAATCCATCCTTACTGAACTCCAAGGGAGGGATAGGCTAGACCGAACGAACCGGGTGCAAGACCATGATGCTGAATCGGGGGACCTAATGGGGTGCCAATAGAATTAGCCACGGTACTCTTATTAGGATCTGAGCTACTAGCGTAGATGCATGAAGAGATACGGGTGAGGCTTAGGAATGGCTAGTGCAGAGGCAGAGGAGACGAGGAGGGTGGAGATGAATGTGATATGTGACACATGAAGGTTGAAGATTACCAGAGAGAATGCAAGGTTTTGGTGCACCTCGCGCTTCAACCTCGGTGAATGACAAGAAGGCCATCAATGTTAAACCTCTATGGGGTTTTAAGTTAAGGTTTATTGTATTCGCTTTTTGAGCTTCATATTCACTTTAATAACAACGTATCTTCAGCAGGGAGGGTGAGAATGAACTTGGGCACGTAAGTTTTGGTTGACCCTGTTTTGAAATATATTGGAATCAAAGTCCCACCGTCGAACTTACTCCATGTAGAGAATATTCTTGGGATTCCTAAACACTACACAGGGTTCATGGGGCTGCTATGTGGGGGTCGCACATGGACTTGGAGATATTCATGGACTAATCATCACACCAAACTCAGAGAGTACCTTGGCCAAAGTTGGGTTGAAAGCATGCTCTCATAATGGAGTTTATTCTTACACTCGGCTAGGTATGGCATTTTTTCTGAAATCTTTCTCCCTCACCCGAACACTATGTTTTTAACGAGGCATGACCATTAGGGAGGTTGGCCGGAAGTCCTGGCGTTGTTCATCCATAGCAACATGCCCCATTGGGTACCATGGAGCGTAGGTAAGGATACAAGATTCAGAAGGCAGAACCATCTTTGGTTCTTGACCCATAACCATGTTCTCCCAGCAAATCAGAGGCTTAGGCCTTGCTATAATCAACATTGCATAGACCTATTTCTAATGCTATGGCTAGTTCTTTTCTGATTTACGTCAAACAGATCGAAAATATGACCCCATTGACGTCTAATTGAGCACATATTCCACATGTAACGTTGATATCATACCTATCAATTGAAATCTCACCCAGTTCTTGATTCCTATCCCATCGTGCAGTGTCTAAAGTTTACTATTCGCCGTAACTATACCAATTCTTGAATTATACCACAGCATACAATATGAATAACATACTCATTAAGCGAAGTTCCCCCCAATTCTTGATCCCTAGCAGAATATGCAACATCCAAAGCCAATTGCAATTATATTGACTCTTGAATTATACTAAGCAATGGGTAATTCTTGGCAAGATTCTTGATTAAACCATACGATAAAGAAATTCTATGGAATTTTCAATACCAGCCTTTGTGACTAACCTATTGCAGGGTCCAGGGAATTGAATTCTCCTTCTATAACGATGAACTTCTTCTTCTCACTTGCAGAGTTGGAGATCGGAAATGGTTTCCACTGTGAGTGAAAATCTTCCGGTGGCTCTTCAAGATTCCGGTTGATGAAGCTCCGATTTCTGGAGGTCGTTTTCTCGCAAATTCCCCCAACCCAGCACAAGGTCTTCCCAAATTTTAGTTGTAAATCTCCAACCAAAGGAAAAAGCCCCCAAACCTCTCTTCTGCTTTCTTTTTATAGCCTTCAGCAGCTCACCTCTCTCTCTGTTTCCAAACTTCGTTTTTCCTTTTTTCTTTCATTCATTTTTCGTTTGTTTCACCCCTTTTAATTATTTCCTTTTGTTTCTTTTTATTTTGAGTTATAGTTTTTAGATTTTTATTTGATTTTTTGCACTTCTGATCTTACTTCTGTTTTCTTAATTTTAAATTTTCTGTCTTCAAATTTTTTTTATTTTCTACCCTTTTTAAATTTTCTAGAAAAATTTTTATTTTTATTTTTATTTATTTTTTATTTTTTTTTCATTTTCAATTTTCTAATTTTTCTGTAAAAAAATTTTGTTTCTGATTTTTTAATTTTCTGTTTCCAGTTTTTTTTTTACTTTATTATCAATTTCATTTCTGATTTTATTAATTATTTCTGATTTTTAACTCTTTTCTGATTTTTAATTTTCTTTATTAACTTTTCATATTTTAATTTTTTTCCTTTAATTAATTAATTTTATTTTTAATTTTTATTGTAAAAAATTTTCTGATATTTTAATTCTCTGCTTTTTTTTTTTTCAAATTTTCTACTTTTATAACAAAGTTATATATAAAAGGCTTTATTATTTTTCAGATTTTCCTTTTTCCAGAATTTTTAGTTTTTAAATTTTATTTCATTTGACCTTATTGTGTTTTTTCGGATTTTAATTTTATTAATTTTGAATTCTGATCTGATTTTTAATTCATAGTAATTTTCTTTCAGATTTTAATTTTCCTTTTCAGATTTAAAAATTTCCAGATTTTTAATCTTTTAATTAATTTTATTTCTTTCATTTTCGTTTTCTGTTTTTAATTATTTCTTAGAATTTTTTATTTTTGGTATGATTTTGGTTTTAATTTTTTTGTTAATTGCTACTTTATTATTTTTTTTATTCTTGTTGTAGATTTTTAAAGTTTTGTAATTTTCTGTTTCTAAAAAGATTTTATTTCATTATTATGATTTTTTAGATTTTCAACTAATTTTTCTTTTTCTTATTGTTATTTTTTGTTTTCACTGTTTAATCATGTTTTGAATTTCTTAGAATTTTCAAATTAGGTTTATCCCCTACTTGACTTAAACCTGGTCTCGGATATAATTGAGTGTTTACAGGGATCACTATCCCATTCATGGTGATTATGTCTCAAATTCCCAAGTACACAAACTTCCTAACAGGGATTTTGGGCAATAAAAATAAGTTTGAGGAATATATGACTGTCAAGATCAATGAGGAATGCTCTGCTATTCTTCTCTAGAAACTACCACCAAAGCTCAAATAATATCTAGGAAGCTTCACTATACCTTATAGTATTGGTGATTTTTATTTTGGAAAAGCTTTGTGTGACTTAGACACTAGTATTAATTTAATTCCTTTATCTATATTTAGAAATTTGGATATGAATGAGCCCAAACCTACCACTACCTCTTTGCAACTTGTAGATAGAATCATCACATGCCCAAGGAGGATAATGGAGGACATTATAGTGAAAGTGGAAAAGTTCATCTTCCGACTTCATTGTGCTTGCCATTAAGGAAGATAAGTATATTATACTAATCTTGGAAAGACCTTTCTTGGCCATTGATAAGACCATTATTGATGTACAAAAAGGGAAGTTTACTTTGAGACCAAATGATGAGAATGTAGATTTTAGAATCTTTGACTCCTTAAAACGTCCAATAACATTTAATTCTTCTAATGTTGATTATACTTTAGAACCATCTCTCTCTTTATGTTTTCTTTATGTTTTCCTAATGAGGAGGATGAGTTGATTGATGGTACCTTAGACAAAATCTTGGTGTTCGAGGTTAATAATGTGAGTGACTCTGAGGAATATATAGAAGAATTAATGGCCTTGGAAATAGGTATACCCAAGGGAGTTAGAGAGGGAGGAAATAAATTTTGAAGATTTAAAAGGTCTTGGAACCTATAAATCTAAGCCTTATATTGAAGGTCCTTTGCTACTTGAATTCAAGCCCTTTCCTTCAAATTTAAAGTATGAATTTCTTTCCCTTTTGTCTTCTTTTCCTCCTATCATTTCTTCTAAAATTATAGGAACAATAGAAGTGAAATTTATTAAAATCTTCAAAGAAAAAAAAAAAAAGAAGTCTTTGGATGGTACATTCATGACATCAACAATATTATCCCTCTAATTTTCACCCATAACATTCATATTAAGGAGGAATGCAAACCAAAGATGCAACAATAAAGGAGGCTCAAACCAAGCTGAAAGGAAGTGCTCAGGAAGAAGGTTATTAAACTCAATGATGCAAGTTTAATATATCCTATATTTGAAAGTCCTTGGGTTATTTTATACAAGTCATTCCTAAGAAAAGAGGTACCACTATTATAGATGTAAACACCTATTTATGTCGGAGGCTCCCATCTGTTAAAATTAATCAAGAAACCAAGAAATGAAAAAATAAATGAATAAAAAAAGCAATAAATAGAAAAAGTACAAAAAACTAAAAAAGGTTTGAAAAAAAAATACAAAAAATACAAAAAATAAAGAAAAAAATAAAAATTATAAAAAATTAAGTAAAAATAACACAAGGAATAGGAAACAAGAAAATATATATATGAAGGTAAATAAATAAAAAGAAAATGCATATATTTAGGTGAATCTGTGTATCCAAACTCATATGAACAGATCTTCTATCCATGATTAGCAAAGATAGTTTTGAATATTTTCTTCCAAGAGCGAAAGCTGCAATTAAATTGATATGGGAGGTTACGCCACCACGTTTACAATCATACATTCCCAACACTTCCACGAACCACAACTGTCCAAGCCGCAAGATGGTAGGGCACTTTAAGGGGCTGACCAAAAAATAGAAGCATGGTTGCATGGTTGGTGGAATCTTCGCATGTGAAACTGATATTACTTTGAATACATGGGGAAGGAAAGAAAGGTTGAGGAACATTCTGCTCTCTTGAAGTCGATGGCTCCTATAGTACCCTATCAATTGACCCCAAGCTCATTAAGCTAAATGTGGTATATGGCAAAACTCTTTTCATAAAGGTATTGTTATTATAACAGTGGGGTATATCGGAGCACGAAAGACTATTCGAAGAACTACGTTGCAGGCCTTGTGCCAAGTCAGTGAAGTGTGGGAGTTTGGTTTCGGTATAGCTATTCAAGAGAGACAAGCTCATGGAAAATATAAAAAGAGGGGTTCAACCAAGGAAACTTGAGTCCAAAACTTTGCCGAGAGCTTAACATGTCTGGGGGTAATGATGTTGTGGCAAACCTACAATAGTGCATCAAATCAGGGGTGTACACAAATGTAGGCGGGCCTTACACTGGTGCATGTTGTTTTCGTTGTCCCCGCAGCTTATGGCTCAAATTTTGCTCCTCTGCATGCTAAATAAAGTTCTTAGAATTATAATCCGAAGAGCCGCATCCCCTGCTTGAAGACCTCAAAGATAATGTGCGATATGAATTTGGTATTCTCAAAATCACCTCCTGGGAAACAGGGGCGTGCACATGTTCGCACATCCGTGAATTTTCTTTCTTAGGCGTTGTTTAGTTATGGATGTTAGGAAAACCATACAGCATTACATACTAATGGACATGCATGTCTTGTCCTCTCAAGGTTTCAGTTTATGGGTGTAGTCGCTATAACCAGAGTCGGTGCGTGTTTTGTTCATGGGCCATGTGAAATTCCAAAACATCTTGGAAGAACCTTCAAAGGGACATGTCTATATTATATGGCATAAAAGCCAAGGCGGATTCATGATGCTTAAATAACCAAAGTCTCTAAACCATCAATGGGTACTTTGTTTTATGCATGAGAATGGTTAAATCTCAGAATAAATGGCATTCGGGTAGAAATGTTGAGCGACGAGACCTTCGAATTATGCAAAGAAAATTCCCTACCCATGCATGTGGTTAGCAAAGGCCCTGCAAAAAAGTTAATCTCGGCGGACGTGGGATCCATCAGTGAATCATGCCTAGAATTAAGGAAGCAGCTCATTCCCTGTACATTTGCATGGTTCGTGGAATATGAACTATAAAATCTGATAGCTCCTGTGGCTAAGTGCATAGCTTGCCATCCGAGGTCCGCGTGTTCGATCCCCTCACGCTGCTGTTTTTATTTTTCAAGTGAAAGCTTTCTTTCCAAGTGAACACTGCCCATTCCTTACCCTTGCTGTTGCCAATGAAAACTAAAGGCTGCACACGAGGGCACGCTGCACACGAGGGCCGTCACGAGAATCACAATTGAGGGCTATAAAAAAATTAAATGATTTTAATCAACCTGGTTTAGGTTACTTTATTTCTAAATTATTTTAAAATCAAAATTATTTTAAATTCTTTTTCCAAACCAATTTTAATTACTTTACATCCAAATAAAATCAAAATTCTTTTAAATTATTTTTCAAATCAATTTTAATTACTTTTCTCCAAATAAAATCAAAATTCATTTAAATTCTTTTTCCAAATCATTTTTAATTTCTTACCCCAAATAAATTCAGATTCTTTTTCCAAATCAATTTTAATTACTTTTCTCTAAATAAAACCAAAATTAAAAAATTATTTTTCTACAAAATTCCTTTTTTCTCCAAAATTCAAAAATTCTTTTTCTACAAAATTCCTTTTTTTCTCCAAAATTCAAAAATTCTTTTTCTACAAAATTCCTTTTTCTCCAAAATTCAAAAATTCCTTTTCTCCAAAATTCAAAAATTCTTTTTCTAAAAAATTTCTTTTTCTCCAAAATTCAAAAATTCTTTTTGTTCAAAATTCCTCTTTCTCCCAAATTCAAAAATTCTTTTTTTACAAAATTCCTTTTTCTCCAAAAATCAAAAATTCTTTTTCTTCAAAATCCCTTTATTCTCCAAAATTCAAAATTCTTTTTCTACAAAATTCCTTTATTCTTCAAGTTCAAACCAAAGTCTTTTTCTTCCAAATTCAAACCAAAATTTTCTTTCTTCAAGCTTTTAAATGAACTCTTCAAATAACGTCAAGTTTAACTCTTTTCTTCGGACAAAATCTAATCAATATCCAAGCTTAATTTTTTTTTTCTTTTCTCAAGTTTCCAAATGAACTTCAATGCCTTTTCTTAAAGTCAAATTCAAGTTCAAGTCTTGCAAAATTATCAAGTCCAAGTCAAGTTCATTCTTGATCAAGCTAAGGTTCATTCCCTAAAACTCAAAATCAAGTTCACTTCAAAACAAATTCCTTTTTCAAATCAAGTCATTTCTTTATTATATTCAAATTAAAATTCCTTTCAAAGGTTTTGGGATCCTTGGTCTCACGCAACGGGCTCTAAACGAAGAACTGGTGGTTCACCTGCTGTTCGACATTTAGTAGTTCGTATTGGCCCCCGTGCTGCCTTAGCCGTCTCAGACCTTGTGCATGAGTGGACTGAAGGTCCTTTCTAAACAAGAAACTTCTTTTCAAAATATCACATTCCTTCTAAACACCCTTTCGAAAGTCAATCCTTCAAATAAACTAGAACTACATAAGCCTTGAGTTTCCCATTGCACCAGGGAATACGTAGGAGCAGGATCAAGTCCTGTCAGGTTAACCTCCATCAAGTTATTTATTTCACTCTAATAAAAGGGATCAAACGATTTTCAAAAAATCACACACTCGATTTAAGGGTACCGTTCTTTGGAACGGGCGAATAGGGTGCCTAACACCTTCCCTATTTGTAACCGACTCCTGAACTTCGAATCTCTTCATCGAGTTAGGGTTTTTCCAATCTTTTTCCCTTAAATAAAAATTTGGTGGCGACTCCACATTAATCCAATAAAAGTTATATTTTCAAAATTTTAGCGAGTTCGTCGTCTCGTCGGAATCACGGTTGCAACAGATGGCGACTCCACTGGGGAATTCTAGAGAGTCAAGCCCGTTCATATTGAGTGTGTCATATTTGATCCCTTCCCTGTTTATTTGCGCGCTTTATTTATTGCACGATTCATTTATTTGTTTATCTATCTGTTGTTGTTTGTTTATTCTCTGTACAACCTTAGGGTAGACGAACAATATTGCTATATATACTTGCTACGATTTCCCCAATTGCAGGTATCCCAATAATTTGTGTGCCCTCCATACATCATGCATACATTCATCTCATGAGTGGGGCCCTATACCTGGGTCTGATTGCTGCCTAGGATAGAGGGATCTAGTGGTGCCATGCTGGGGCCTACGTCCTGTGTGGCTATCATGAAAATCCCAGCTAGAGTGCGTCCTATCCATAATGCCCCACAACTAGTGGCTACTTCTACTATATTGGCAAGCATTATGGACTGGAACTTGGCTCTAGTGACCTCTACACCCCAGGATTACTAACCACCTTTGAAGGTTCATGCATTAAAGGCATTAGACCCTTAAGACAAGTAACCCACATAAGAGGCGAGTAGGGTACACACCCTTTTTGTGATACATGGCTCATATGCTAGTCACGTGCTCGGTAAACCGAATCATCCAAGATGGAAGAAGAGGAGTCTGAGTTAGGGGAAATACAGAAAATCAAGAAAAAATCAAGCAAAAAGAAATTTAAAAAAAAAATCAAAATCGAGAAAAATAGAAACTTCTAGGAAACACTAGAAAAATACTTTTCAAAATATTGAAAATATAAAAAGAGTCAAAAGAAAATTAAAAGGACATTTTAGAAATAGGAAAATTAGGAAAATAATCTTTTGAAAATACTGAAAAAATAAAAAGATCCAATAGGAGAGAAAATGAAATTTCGAAAACCTAAAGAACGCTTTCTAGAAAGATTTTAGTAAAAATAAAAAGATTTTCAAAAAAAACTAAAGGTTTTTTCTAGAAAAATAAAAAATACCAAAACTCCTAAAAACAAATTTGTTAAAAATCAAGGATGAATAAATAAAGCAACTCTGATTTATTTTCAAAATAGTCAAACTTCAAATCTCTTAAATTTATTTGTGCATAACATGCCTGCATTCATTCATAAATTTATCATCAGAAAAGAAAGATTTCAAAAATCATCCCACACATTCATACTCATTGTGCATCAACATTTTTATCATTCATGATTTTTGCATCCAAATTATTTCTCAAAGAAGTTAATTTCAAATTTTAACAGAAAAATTAGAGAAAGACAACTTCCTCGACATCCTTATAGGACTCGTGCACAATCAAAAGTCATGGATGAGCTGGAGAGACAGAATGAGGAGTTGAGAGATGAGGTCAAAACTCTAAAAGATCAAGTGGCTAGACTGATGGAGGCCATGCAATTGTCTAAACAAAAGGAGGCAAGGGAACCCCTTCCGAGAGAACCAACTGACCCATCATATCCTCCTGGATTCACTCCACAAAACCCTTCACCATCAACTATGTCTCTGCCAACCGAAGAAGTTCATTATGGGTATCATCATGGGCATGCACCCTCATACAACCAAACATAAGCCCAAACACATAACCTACCTCCAAACACCATCTCACAAGCTCACCAAACAGCTGTTGGGGGAACGCATCCTATGTTCACCCAAGGGCCTCACCCCGTATACATACCATCTTCTCAAACTCACCATATGTCTGAGGAATACCCAAGCCATCCTTCAAAGGAGGATACTGAAAAGTGGAAAGTCCTAGAGGAAAGAATCAAGGAAATTGAGGGAAATTCTTACGAAGCCAAAGATGCATAAGATATGTGCCTGGTTCCCGATGTAGTCATCCCTTCCAAATTCAAGGTTCCTGAATTTGAAAAGTATCAAGGAACTAGCTTTCCAAAGAGTCATTTGGCCATGTACTGCAGGAAGATGTCTCCCTATAGGCACGACGATAAACTGCTTATACATTTCTTTCAAGACAGCCTGACTGGGGCAGCTGCAACTTGGTATACTCAGCTTGAGCGGACACACATCCGTTCATGGACCGATCTGGCTGAGGCTTTCCCTAAACAATACCAGTACAACGTGGAGATGGCTCCTGATCGAACTCAGCTCCAAAACATGGCCAAGAAAGGGGATGAGACCTTCAAACAATACGCACAAAGATGGAGAGAGCTAGTTGCTCAGGTACAACCTCCATTATCTGAGAAAGAGATGGTCAGCATGTTCGTAGACACACTCCAAGATCCTTTCTATGACAAGATGATTGGCAGTGTGACTTCTAGCTTCTCCGATGTCATCATCATTAGAGAAAGGATCGAGGGTGGCATGTGTCGAGGAAGGATCACACACAAGTCCGCAGCGATAATCGATGCCTCTGTAAAAAAGAAGAAGACAGGGGAGACTCTTAATATGGCTTCAAGTCAAGGACAGTACATGCCTCAAATGGCACCTTGTGGACCAGCTGGTTTCCAACCACCACCATGCACACCTTACATACCATATCCTTACATCGCCACCACCTACCAAACGCCCTACCCTCCAACTTACAATTACCTAACGCAAATCCGACCCTCCGCACCATACACGGTCTGAACACAAGCGACGAGCCCAAATCCTAGCCAAAGCCAAAAGAAGGAAAAAGATCCTGTCCAGTTTGATCCCATTCCGATGACCTACACTGAACTGCTACCTCAGCTAATCCAGAATTCCTTGGTGGTTCCATATCCGCTAAAACCTCAAGAACCACCATACCCTAAATGGTACGATGCAAATGCCATATGTAACTACCATGCGGGGTACATCGGTCATTCTACAGAAATATGCCAGGTTCTGAAGCGTAAGGTGCAAAGCCTGATTGATGTTAAACAACTAGATTTTGGGAAGACTGCTCCTAACCCAAGTGCCAAATCATGAGAGCTCATCTGCTGGTTAAGAAATGGGAGCAGCACGACAAGTTTCCTTGTACAAATCGAGCTATCGAGGAAGATCGTCCAGGATTTGTCATACTTTTCAAAGTTAATTTTTGTAAATAAATCCCAATGAATAAATACAAAAATTACATTTTTCATGTTTCTCGAGCACGTGTTTTACATTGTTGGCTTTACTTCTAAAAATTTCCGTTCTATTTATCCCTTCAACTCACTTCTTATTCCTATACCTAAACAATTATTACCAATTGGTGATAATGCCAGTGCTGTAATAAATAATCTTGAACGTCTAATTAATCAGGCTCAAAGAAAAACCAAATGAGGAAGCAAAGCAAGCAACCAGGGATTCTAGATCACCATTCATTGTAATGGAATACCTTATAATATCCTGCTGGAACCAAGTTCAAATCCAGGAAAAATTAGGGATGCAAAATAAGGTCCGCTGAATTGGAAGCCAAAATGATCCTGGCAAGATCGATAGCTAACTACATAAAATTCAAGAAAAAGAAGAAAGTCCGCTGGATTAAAATAAAAAACAATCCAGGCAAAATCAAGGTCAAAACATAAAATTCAAGAAGAAGAGAAGCCCGCTGGATTAAAAGCCAAAAATAATCCAGGCAAAAGTAGGGTTAAAATTTAAAAATAAATCGACAAAGTCATGATCAAGGTCTTGCCGGTTTCCAACAATGATTCAGGCGAAATTAGGATCAAACAAAAGTCCGCTAGGTTGAAAAACTCTCAAAGACGACCTAAGCAAAAGTTAGGGTACACTCAAGCAGAAGGCCCGCTAGGTCGAAAACTCTCAAAGACGACCTAGGCAAAAGTTAGGGCACAATCGAGGAGAAGGCCCGCTATGTCGAAAACTCTCAAAGACGACCTAGGAAAAAGTTAGGGCACAGTCAAATAGAAAGCCTGCTAGGTCGAAGAACCCTCGAAGACGACCTAGGCAAAAGTTAGGGCTTAATCAAACAGAAAGCCCGCTAGGTTGAAAACCCTCGAAGGGCGGCCTAAGCAAAACTTAGGGCACAATCAACTAGAAGCCCGCTAGGTCGACAACCCTCAAACACGACCTAGGCAAAAATTAGGGTACAAAATCAAGAGCCCGCTAGGTTGAAAACCTGTAAGGGCGACCTAGGCCAAAGTCAGGGCAAAACGAGAGACCTGCTGGGTTGAAAACTCAAAAGAATAGCCCAGGCAAAAGTTAAGGTCAATCAAGAATCCCAACACTATCTGACATTTCTGCACCTCATATCTTCCTAAAACTGGGGCAAAATTTTTCCATTTCTCAAGCTTGGCTAATCAGATAATTAAGATTATAAAAAGCAGTATTGGTATTTTTCATGGAGAGGTGCCATTTGGGCGATGGAACCCACACCTTTTGTCATCCTTTCCTTTCAAATACACTACCTTAAAACATACAGCCTCAAAATTCTCTATCTCTTTCCTTTAACCAGCCAAAATCCACTTGCACACCTCAATAATGCACACGCCAAGGAAATGTGAAAAATTTAAAAAGGGATTAATTTTGAAAAGTCATAACAAGTCGGGCGAATCCTCGACCATCGCAGCACGACATGACTGCTTCCCAAAAGATCATCCTCCTGTCAGACATAACGCCACCAAGACAGAAGGAGTGTGTCTTATTCAATACTGCTGACCATTGTTAGGTCTCAAAGATCCTGGAAAAGAAGATTCTAAAGTTAATTAAGAAGTCAGGAGATTGACCAAAATACCGAACTTAAGTCAATCTAGCTCGTCCTGATTTTTGATTCCTGTCACACCAACTATAAGGTTGTCGAGAAAGGACATGTCGAAAAAAAAATCAACACTAAGAGAAACAAATTTTTTTCACCATCTCATGGTTTGCATTTATCCCAAAGCATCTGTTTCATCAAGTAAATATTTCAAGCATCAAAATAAGAACCCCACATCATTTCTGCATTCAAGCATCACAAATACCACATTCTTTTCATTCAAACAGCACATAAGCATCTTTTTATTCAAGCATTACATAGCCCATTTTTTTGTCAAAACTAATTAAGACTTAGGTAAAATTGCTCGAGTCAATCATAGGACTCAAACTCAAACTGGGGCAAACGCTTGCCCACCCAAATTCAATTTGAGGTTACCCTCAAATTTTCAATTAAGTCTAAACTGGGGCAAACGTTTGCCCACATAAATTCAATTTGAGGGTATCCTCAAATTCTCAATCAAGTTCAAACTGGGGCAAACGTTTGCCCACAAAAATTCAATTTGAGGTTATCCTCAAATTCTCAATCAAGTTCAAACTGGGGCAAACGTTTGCCCACAAAAATTCAATTTGAGGTTATCCTTAAATTCTGGATCAAGTTCAAACTGGGGCAAATACTTGCCCACACAAAGATACACTTTGAGATCAGGGATCAAACTAGGGAAAACGCTTGCCCACAGAAATTTAATTTGGGGCCATCCTCAATTTCTGAATCAAGTTCAGGTTAGGGCAAACATTTTCCCAAGAAAGATTTAAAGTTAAAGAACCAGATCCAAGCTGGGGCAAACTCTTGCCAAAAAAATTCAAGTTGAGGCAACCCTCAATTTCAAGAACAAAAATGGGGTAGACGCTTGCCCAAAATCCCCTCAAGTTAAGGCATTCCTCGATTGCCAAAAACCTGCCAAACTGGGGCAAAATGTTTGCCCAAACTTCATTCAAATCGAGACATCCATCAATTATCAAGAATCCTCTAAACTGGGGAAAAATGGTCGCCCAAGTGTTTTCAAGAAAATAATTATCAAAGTACTCAAGAAACCTTCAAGTTGAAGGCAACTTTTTTTAATTCAAGGAAAACAAATTTCAAAATAAGTCGTTTGATGCAGCTGACGAAGAAGCCCACATTCCACCCTCAAGTGCATTCCTGGGATACATCATGTCATTTCCCCTCTGCCTGTCTTAACAGGTCATTCATGCTTCGCCTGCCCTAACAGGCCATCCTTTCAAGTTAGCTTAGATCACCTTTCATTCAAGTTAGTGTAGGTCCCTCCCATTTCAAAGTCACCTGTCTTAACAGGTCCTTTTTTTCTTTCTTATTACTGTCCAAATAGTCATCATCAAGTTTTAATTTCTGCATTCATTGCGTATAGTGTCAGGACACCATCAAGTTTCCTTTTTCCTGCATCATGGCCTATGTTGTCAGGCCTCATCAAGTTTTGATTTCTGCATTCATCCTGTCAAGCAGGATTTCAAGTTTTAATTTCTGCACACATCCTGTCAAGCAGGATTTCATCTGCATTCATCCTGTCAAGCAGGATTTCATCTGCATTCATCCTGTCAAGCAGGATTTCAAGTTTTAATTTCTGCATCATGGCCTATGTTGTCAGGCCACCGTCAAGTTTTAATTTCTGCGTCATGGCCTATGTTGTCAGGCGTCATCAAGTTTTAATTTCTGCATCATGGCCTATGTTGTCAGGCCTCATCAAGTCTTAATTTATGCATCATGGCCTATGTTGTCAGGCCTTATCAAGTTTTAATTTTCGCATCATGGCCTATGTTGTCAGGCATCATCAAGTTTTAAATTTCTGCATCACGGCCTATAGTGTCAGGCCTCATCAAGTTTACCTTTCTGCACCTCGGCCTATAGTGTCAGGCCTCCAGCACGTTCAAGTTTGCTTTTTGCACGTTCAAGTTTCTGTTTGCACGCTCAAGTTTTCTCACAAGCACGTTCAAGTTTTTCTTTCCAGCACGTTCAAGTTTTCTTTTCCGACACGTTCGAGTTTCTGTTTGCACGCTCAAGTTTTGTTCTCAAGCACGTTCAAGTTTTGTTTACACGCTCAAGTTTTCTCTCAAGCACGTTCAAGTTTTTCTTCCCAGCATGTTCAAGTTTTCTTTCTGGCACGTTCAAGTTTTTCTTTCCAACACGTTCAAGTTTGTGTTTTTTTACACGTTCAAATTCCTTTTCTGCACGTTCAAGTTTTCTTCTCAAGCACGATCAAGTTTTTCTTTCTAGCACGTTCAAGTTTTCTTTTCCAGCACGTTCAAGTTTTCTTTTCTGCACGCTCAAGTCTAATTTTCTGCACGCTCAAGTTTAATTTTCTGCACGCTTAAGTTTTCTTTTCTACATGTTCAAGCTTTCTTTTCTACATGATCAAGCTTTCTTTTCTGCATACTCAAGTTTTCTGCACATTCAAGTTTTCTTTCATACATCATCAAATTTACTTTTTACATCAAGGCCTATGATGTCAGACCTCAAGCATAAATTAGATTCCCACATATCGGCCTATGTTGTCAGGCCACCCTGTACATATTTTACATCTTAGTTTTTGCATGCATCTCCTGCCTGAAATAGGTCATTTTCGCTCTACTGAGCCCGTCATAATGGGCCACTCTCTTCTATTATGCCTGTTTTAACAAGCCATTTTCATTTCCTTTTTTGCTTGTCCTAAAAGCCAATTCCATGACATTACACGCCTGTCCTAACAGACTTTTATTCATTTCACTTAGCCTAATTAGGCTATGCCATCAAGACTCACATATTTAAACTTTATCGGCACCCGAAGCCGGTAAGGTCATTCAATCACCATCCTCCAGGCACTCATAGGGTTCACGTTAAGCTCAAGGCTTCTAGTGTTGCTATCGGACCTTCTTCAAAAAGCCCGTCTCGGACATCATGCATTCGTGTCTTTACTCATTTCCTACCACGATAATTCAGAGAATCATTTCTCATATTATCTGACAAGAAAATGAGTAAAGAGGGGAAAACTGTAAACACCCATTTATGTTCGAGGCTCCCATCTGTTAAAATTAATCAAGAAACCAAAAAATGAAAAAATAAATGAATAAAAAAAAGCGATAAATAGGAAAAGTACAAAAAACTAAAAAAGGTTTGAAAAAAAATAAAAAAAAAAACAAAAATACAAAAATAAACAAAGAAATAAAAATTCTAAAAAATTAAGTAAAAATAACACAAGGAATAGGAAACAAGAAAATATATATGAAGGTAAATAAATAAAAAGAAAATGGGAAATAAAAATCTGAAATTTTAAGAAATAAAAAAAACGGAATTAACACAAAAATTAATAATAAAAAATCAACAAAGATTTTTTTTTGGAAAAATAAAATGAAAAAAATAAAAAAATAAAACAGAATTCATAAAATAAAAAAAAACATAAATTAAAAATAATAAAATCTGAAAATAAAAATAATAAAATCTGAAAATAAAAATAATATTAAAAAGTAGAAATTGAAAAATAACTAAAAAGTAGATAAATAATAAAAAAAATAATAAAAAATATATACAAGATAAATCCGAAAAAAATAAAAATAAATAAATCTAAAGAAAAATTTAACAAAAAGGAGAAAAAATAAAAAAGGATTAAGAAAATCTGGAAAATAAATCAAAAATTATGGAAATTAAAAACCTGAAAAATAATAATAATAATAATAATAATAATAATAAGAGTAATAAAGAAAATAAAAACAGAAAAACAATTTTTAAAAAAAAACAGAAAAAACAAACAGAATTTGAAAGGACAAAAATATATAATAACAAAAATATTAAAAACAAGGGAAGGTGAAAAATAAAAAAGAGAAATAATTATTAACAAAAAATAAAAAACAGAAAAAGAAAAAATACTAAATAAATAGAAATCAAAGATTAATAAAAAAAGAATGAAAAAATAAACAAAACGGAAAACAGAATAATAAATAGAAAAAAAATTGAACAATAAAAAAATAATAATAAAAAACACAAAGAACAAAGAAAAAATATATAACAAAATTTTTTAAAAAAATAATAAGAAATGATAATCCAACAAAAATAAAAACAAAATTTTTAACAGAATTAATAGAAATTAAAACAGAAAAACGGTTCTCCAAAACAGAAAACAACCAAAATACAAAAAAATTACGGAAAGAGAAAAGGGAGAGAGGGACATAAAATGCATGTGGGGGGTTCGTCTTGGTTTTTTTAAAAGAAAGGAGAAGGGTTTACAAGGGGGTTCCTCTCGGTCGCGTCCAAGGGGATCTAGCAGAAGGATTAACCAAAATAGGCACGAAGGAAAGCAGCACGGAGGGGAGTCTTACGGCCCATAGGCATGTCTTCTTAAAGCCTTGGGAACAGATCGTGAAAACACAGAGCTCGTTTTGGAAAAAGGTCCAAAAAAAAAAGGGGAGATTGCTCTGGAGTTTCGTTCTCCGACCGGGACTGGAGGAGACTTCACTGGGCCATTCCTGTTCTTGGACCCTCTTTGGAGTTTGCTCTTGCTGCAATCGACTCTGCTTAGGGGTAACTGCATCCAGGTTAGTATCTTGAATTCACTTTTCTATGACCTATGTAATCAAGTCGTTGTCTCTTCCCATGGATGGCTCCCTATCATAGCTACTGGTTATACAACAATGATAACACAAAAAGACAGAATATAGGTGATATTAACTGCATATATTCATGTGAATCTGTGTATCCAAACTCATATGAACAGATCTTCTATCCATGATTAGCAAATATAGTTTTGAATATTTTCTTCCAAGAGCGAAAGCTGCAATTAAATTGATATGGGAGGTTACGCCGCCGCGTTTACAATCATACATTCCCAACGCTTCCACGAACCACAACTGTCCTAGCCGCAAGATGGTAGGGCACTTTAAGGGGCTGACCAAAAAATAGAAGCATGGTTGCATGGTTGGTGGAATCTTCGCATGTGAAACTGATATTACTTTGAACACATGGGGAAGGAAAGAAAGGTTGAGGAACATTCTGCTCTCTTGAAGTCGATGGCTCCTATAGTACCCTATCAATTGACCCCAAGCTCATTAAGCTAAATGTGGTATATGGCAAAACTCTTTTCATAAAGGTATTGTTATTATAACAGTGGGGTAGATCGGAGCACGAAAGGCTATTCGAAGAACTACGTTGCAGGCCTTGTGCCAAGTCAGTGAAGTGTGGGAGTTTGGTTTCGGTATAGCTATTCAAGAGAGACAAGCTCATGGCAAATATAAAAAGAGGGGTTCAACCAAGGAAACTTGAGTCCAAAACTTTGCCGAGAGCTTAACATGTCTGGGGGTAATGATGCTGTGGCAAACCTACAATAGTGCATCAAATCAGGGGTGTACACAAATGTAGGCGGGCCTTACACTGGTGCATGTTGTTTTCATTGTCCTTGCAGCTTATGGCTTAAATTTTGCTCCTCTGCCTGCTAAATAAGGTTCTTAGAATTATAATCCGAAGAGCCGCATCCCCTGCTTGAAGACCTCAAAGATAATGTGCGATATGGTAATTTGGTATTCTCATAATCACCTCCAGGGAAACAGGGGCATGCACATATTCGCACATCCGTGAATTTTCTTTCTTAGGCGTTGTTTAGTTATGGATGTTAGGGAAACCATACAGCATTACATACTAATGGACGTGCATGTCTTGGCCTCTCAAGGTTTCAGTTTATGGGTGTAGTCGCTATAACCAGACTCGGTGCGTGTTTTGTTGATGGGCCATGTGAAATTCCAAAACACCTTGGAAGAACCTTCAAAGGGACGTGTCTATATTATAGGGAATGAAAGCCAAGGCGGATTCATGATGCTTAAATAACCAAAGTCTCCAGGCCCTCAATGGGTACTTTGTTTTATGCATGAGAATGGTCAAATCTCAGAATAAATGGCATTCGGTTAGAAATGTTCAGCAACGAGACCTTCGAATTTTGCAAAGAAAATTCCCTACCCATGCATGTGGTTAGCAAAGGCCTTGCAAAAAAGTTAATCTAGGCGGACGTGGGATCCATTAGTGAATCATGCCTGGAATTAAGGAAGCAGCTCATTCCCTGTACATGTTGCATGGTTCGTGGAATATGAACTATAAAATCTGATAGCTTGTGTGGCTAAGTGCATAGCTTGCTATCCGAGGTCCGCGTGTTCGATCCCCTCACGCTGCTATTTATATTTTTCAAGTGAAAGCTTCCTTTCCATGTGAACACTGCCCAATCAAAACTAAACGCTGCACACGAGGGTCGTCGCGAGAATCACAATTGAGGGCTGTAAAAAAATTAAATGATTTTAATCAACCTGGTTTAAGTTACTTTATTTCTAAATTCTTTTTCCAAATCAATTTTAATTACTTTACATCCAAATAAAATCAAAATTCTTTTAAATTCTTTTTCCAAATCAATTTTAATTACTTTTCTTCAAATAAAATCAAAATTCATTTAAATTCTTTTTCCAAATCATTTTTAATTTCTTACCCCAAATAAATTCAGATTCTTTTTCCAAATCAATTTTAATTACTTTTCTCCACATAAAACCAAAATTCAAAAATTATTATTCTACAAAATTCCTTTTTTCTCCAAAATTAAAAAATTCTTTTTCTACAAAATTCCTTTTTTTCTCCAAAATTCAAAAATTCTTTATCTACAAAATTCCTTTTTTTCTCCAAAATTCAAAAATTCTTTTTCTCCAAAATTCCTTTTGCTCCAAAATTCAAAAATTCTGTTTCTACAAAATTCCTTTTTCTCCAAAATTCAAAAATTCGTTTTCTACAAAATTCCTTTTTCTCCAAAATTCAAAAATTCTTTTTCTTCAAAATCCCTTTATTCTCCAAAATTCAAAATTCTTTTTCTACAAAATTCCTTTATTCTTCAAGTTCAAACCAGTTTCTTTTTCTTCCAAATTCAAACCGAAATTCTCTTTCTTCAAGCTTTTAAATCAAGTTCATACTCTTCAAATAACGTCAAGTTTAACTCTTTTTTTCAAACAAAATCTAATCAAAATCCAAGCTTAATTCTTTTTTTTTTTTCTTTTCTCAAGTTTCCAAATCAACTTCAATGCCTTTTCTTAAAGCCAAATTCAAGTTCAAGTCTTGCAAAACTATCAAGTCCAAGTCAAGTTCATTCTTGATCAAGCCAAGGTTCATTCCTTAAAACTCAAAATCAAGTTCTCTTCAAAACAAATTCCTTTTTCAAATCAAGTCATTTCTTTATTATATTCAAACTAAAATTCCTTATCCTTGTGAAAGCTTCCTTTCCAAGTGAACAATGTCCATTCCTTACCCTTGTTGTTGCCAATCAAAACTAAACGCTGCACACGAGGGCCGTCGCGAGACTCACAATTGAGGGCTATAAAAAAATTAAATGATTTTAATCAACCTGGTTTAAGTTACTTTATTTCTAAATTCTTTTAAAATCAAAATTCTTTTAAATTCTTTTTCCAAATCAATTTTAATAACTTTTCTCCAGATAAAATCAAAATTCATTTAAATTCTTTTTCCAAATCAATTTTAATTTCTTACCCCAAATAAATTCAGATTCTTTTTCCAAATTAAATTCTTTTTCCAAATCAATTTTAATTACTTTTCTCCACCTAAAACCGAAATTCAAAAATTATTTTTCTTCAAAATTCCTTTTTTATCCAAAATTCAAAAATTCTTTTTCTACAAAATTCCCTCTTTTTCTCCAAAATTCAAAAATTCTTTTTCTACAAAATTCCTTTTTTTCTCCAAAATTCAAAAATTCTTTTTCTCCAAAATTCCTTTTTCTCGAAACGTCAAAAATTCTTTTTCTACAAAATTCTTTTTTCTCCAAAATTCAGAAATTATTTTTCTTCAAAATCCCTTTATTGTCCAAAATTCAAATCTCTTTTTATACAAAATTCCTTTATTCTTCAAGTTCAAACCAAATTCTTTTTCTTCCAAATTCAAACCAAAATTCTCTTTCTTCAAGCTTTTAAATCAAATTCATACTCTTCAAATAACGTCAAGTTTAACTCTTTTCTTCAAACAAAATCTAATCAAAATCCAAGCTTAATTCTTTTTTTTTTCTTTTCCTAAGTTTCCAAATCAACTTCAATGCCTTTTCTTAAAGTCAAATTCAAGTTCAAGTCTTGCAAAACTATCAAGTCCAAGTCAAGTTCATTCTTGATCAAGCCAAGGTTCATTCCCTAAAACTCAAAATCAAGTTCACTTCAAAACAAATTCCTTTTTTAAATCAAGTCATTTCTTTATTATATTCAAATTAAAATTCCTTTCAAAGGTTTTGGGATCCTTGGTCTCACGCAACGGGCTCTAAACAAAGAACTGGTGGTTCACCTGCTGAACGACGTTTAGTAGTTCGTATAGGCCCCCTGCTGCCTTAGCCACCTCGGACCTTGTGCATGAGTGGACTGAAGGTCCTTTCTAAACAAGAAACTTATTTTCAAAATATGACATTCCTTCTAAACACCCTTTCGAAAGTCAAGCCTTAAAATAAACTAGAACTACGTAAGCCTTGAGTTTCCCATTGTACCAGGGAATACGTAGGAGCAGGATCAAGTCCTGTCAGGCTAACCTCCATCAACTCTAATAAAAGGGATCAAACGATTTTTAAAAAATCACACACTCGATTTAAGGGTCCCGTTCTTTGGAACAGGCGAATAGGGTGCCTAACACCTTCCCTTCTAAATGAAGAACTGGTGGTTCACCTGCTGTTCGACGTTTAGTAGTTCGTATTGGCCCTTGTGCTGCCTTAGCCGCCTCGGACCTTGTGCAGGAGTGGACTGAAGGTCCTTTCTAAACAAGAAACTTCTTTTCAAAATATCACATTCCTTCTAAACACCCTTTCGAAATTCAAGCCTTCAAATAAACTAGAACTACGTAAGCCTTGAGTTTCCCATTGCACCAGGGAATACGTAGGAGCAGGATCAAGTCCTGTCAGGCTAACCTCCATCAAATTATTTATTTCACTCTAATAAAAGGGATCAAACGATTTTCAAAAAATCACACACTCGATTTAAGGGTACCGTTCTTTGGAACGGGCGAATAGGGTGCCGAACACCTTCCCTATTTGTAACCGACCCCTGAACTTCGAATCTCTTCCTCGAGTTAGGGTTTTTCCAATCTTTTTCCCATAAATAAAAAATTTGGTGGCGACTCCACATTAATCCAATAAAAGTTCTATTTTCAAAATTTTAGCGAGTTCGTCGTCTCGTCGGAATCACGGTTGTGACAATAGAGAATAACTAGAAAGAATTAATCAAGGTATCAATAATAACTTGTTGGTGGATATGTGTAGACAATAGAAAATTAAATGAATATACCTGTATAGATCACTTTTTCCTTATTTTGATTGATTAAATGTTAGAAAAATTATTTGTTCATAAATTCTATTATTATTTGGCTAGTTATTCTAACTATATGTAAATTCCTATGGCTCTTGAAGATGAAGAAAAACTACTTTCATATACCCATTTTATACTTTTGCATATAGGACAATGAATTTTGGCTTATGTAACACTCCTGCTACTTTTCAAATATGCATGATATCTATTTTTTTTTACCCTGTAAAGGATTGCTTGGATATTTTTATGGATGAATTTTCTATATAGGACTCCTCTTTTGATAGATGTCTACAAAATTTAGAGTAGGTGTTGATAAGTAGTAAAATAATCAATTTGATTCTTAATTGGGAAAAGTGTTAATTCATAGTAAGTGATTGTATTATATTGGGGCATAAGATCTTTCATAGGAATATTGAGGTTGATCCATCTAAGGTTAAGGTAATTTCTAACTTCTCCCTCCCCATAATGCCAAAGTTGTTAGGAGTTTTCGTAGACATGCAAGCTTTTATAGAAGGTTTGTAAATGATTTTTTTTTTAAATTTCAAAACCCCTTTTGAATTTATTAATGAAAGAGGTATGCTTTGATTTTAATGATACATGTCTCTATGCTTTTAAAACTATTAAAGCTAAATTGAATAATTCCCCTGCTATAATTGTCCCCAATTAGTCTTTGTCCTTTGAACTAATGTGCAATGCTAGTGCTACGATCATAGGAGAAGTTTTGAGACAAAGAAAAGAGAAGGTGTTCCAAGCCATTTATTATGCTAATAAGACCCTAGATTAGGCCCGAAGGAACTACACTACCATGGAAAGAAGTTGTTAGAAATAGAATTTGCTTTTGATAAGTTTAGGTCATACTTGATTATTTCTAAAGTAACTGTCTACACTTACCATTTCGCTATAAAGTATTTACACTCTAAATAGGATGTAAAACCTAGGTATATCAAATGGATACACCTCCTTCTAGAATTTCACTAGGAAGTCAAGGATAAGAAAAAGGGTTGAGAACATGGTTGTGGACAACTTGTCCAGAGTACATCCCTCCATACAACTTCCTACTAATGAAGTGATCATTGAGACATTTCCAGATGAACATATGTTGATAGTTTCACATATTCCCTAGAATGCATATTTAATTAAAGAGAAAGAAGGGTCCCTGGGCAGGTTGGAGACGTATTTTTTTTCTTCACCAGGGAAGCAGGAATTGCTCGATGGAGGAAGAAAAAAGAAAACAGAATTCCTCTCTCTCAACCACGGATTTTGGAACTTCAAGACTCAGCAAGTAGGGGTGCAAAAGGAGAGGGGCATTGAAGCTCTTGGCAGGTTGATTAGCCTTGGCTCCCTTGGCTCTTGGCGCCATTCTTCAATCAAGAGAAGATCTACATTGCAGAATGTTATGAATTGATTCTTGGATAAGGAAGAGAGAGTTCTACAAATTTCCAGGTAAGATCCTTAACATTTCGATTATTCTTGTGCACAATTGCTGGAATATAATTAATTCTTGAACATTGTATCTTTTGCTGGACTTTGTTTCATGTGTTGTATGATTCAATTAAACATTACATTGTGAGGAAATTCAGAATAAGCACAATGATAACACAAACATAGATGTTCATGTTACTGTGAGTTGGGTTGTGAGTCCAATCTGATTTCATTACCGCATAAATTTGAGAAATAATAAAGCTAACTTTGCCCCCTGCACAAGTGCAATATGTGTCTGGAAATGATTAATGTATAAATAAAGCACATGGCTTAAGAGAATTCTACTAGTATCAAATCAAAATGGAACCCAATGAAGATTCCCGAATCAGCAGGAGTGCCATCACGTATGGACATAGCTTCGTCCTGCAGTAGTAATACTGGAGTGTTGGTGTTTTGTCGCTTGCATCGATCAAATGATCTTTATCGACGCATTTCCTCTCCACTCTCGCTTCCTGAATAGAAATACAAACGGAATAAAGTCCTTCTTCATTTTAAATTTTCTACCATAGCATCGCAAGCACCGTAAACTACAACTTTAAATGCGTCCTCTATTACTGCATGTGATTGTGGAATATTTTATGGTGGCATATATGCTCATTGCTTGGTGCAAAATTTAGTTCAAAATTGATAATCACATACGTATTGACGTTAAGTACTGGTAGAGCATGTCAAAACCCTTAAGGTAAAGCCTGGAACTGAACCTGATACAGACCTTAATATAGTCATCAGCGAGTAAGAATAGGAGATGTTAATGATACTATAAAGGCTCTAGTTGTTGTAAATGCTGAATTCTTCACCCATTCATGATTGATAAAATTGTAAATGGGATTAGAAAAATGACTGAGATGCAAGGAAATCATGGGGCAAGGTGGTAGGAAGTTCTCTGATTTGGCAAGGAGATCATGGGACAAGGGCCAAAAGATCCCATTAGAGGTCCTTAGTTAGTATGTTTCCCTAAGGTCTGAACAGATTGAAAATAATGTTGTGATATGTGAAATCCTTTGCTGCTTGGTCACATGGCTTCTATAAGATAATTGTGATTGGCTGGATAAATGAGTATGCAGGGAATTAATGAGATGAACTTTGGAATCAAGCATGGTTAAGGTGCCAAGACTATACAAACTCATGAGCTGCCTTTAAACAGAAACTGAAAGAACCCTGCAAGTTTCGTCACTACATGCACCGTTACACGACCGTTGCCAAACCGAAGGCCATAAATGCGTGGTGGTTACTTCTGGTAAGGACTGCCTTGCTGAGACCATGCAACCCCTCCTTGAAGGCTCAGCACAGGCTCATACTCACTGCATCAAGACCGAATGACTAGCAGCCCAAGGCCATGATTGACTTCCATGCAGTAGCCGTGAACACCAATGCCCAAGAAAACGACAATCTTCACATGAAATGCCATGCTACGAAGACAAAAACTGATTGGGAGTATTTTTATGTAAAGAGGAGGCAAAGTACATGCATGCATACTCTCCTGTTTAGGCATGTGCCAATAAGCTAGCCTCAATGCCTCAAAGATTGAGCCAAGTTGCCTGGCCACCCTACTGCGCACCATCTTCAACACCATAGCATTTGGCCAGTTAACTCTTGCTGCCAAACCTCTGCATGATGGAAGAACGAAACTAGTAGCACCATGATCACATACTAGAATTTCAAAGCAGCTATGACACTGCCCCCACAGGCCCATACATGGTGGCTAACAAATGATACGTCAAATACCTAGGTGTTGTAACCGTAATTACAACGAGATGACAAACTCACTAAAAATATTAAAAAGAATTTAATTTGATAGTGGAGCTGCCACCAAATTTTATTTTAAGGGAAAACATTTGGAAAAACCTTAACTTGAGGAAGAAACTCTAGGTTCGAGAGTCGGTTACGAATAGGGAAGGTGTTAGGCACCCTACTCGCCTGTTCCAAAGAACAGTACCCTTAAACTGAGTGTGTGATTTATTTGAAAATTGTTTGATCCCTTTAATTAGAATAAAAATAAATAGGTTTTTGGAAGATAGCCTGACAGGACTTGACCCTGCTCCTACGTATTCCCTGGTGTAATGGGAAACTCAAGGCTACGTAGTTTTGGTAAAGATACTTGATCTCTTGGAAAATTGAAGGATGATTTTAGGTAAAAATTGACATTTTTGGACAAAGTTAGTGAAAACAGTGATTTTCTGAAATCGCATGCTTGCAGAATCCAAATTGTTGTAAGTCGTATTTAGTATCCACACAAATTAAAATACGGTATAGTAGAGAATGCTACTTGTCCATATTAGAATTCGTTGCACGAATTTTAGAAAATTTGAAAACAGAAATTTTAGACAAAGTTGGTAAAAACAATGATTTTCTGAAATCAAGTTCTCACAAGATCCAAATCGTCGTAAGTCATATTTGGAATCTGCACAAATTAAAATACCGTATAGTAGAGAACGCTACTTGCCCACAATAGAATTCGTTGCACGAATTTTAGAAAATTTGAAAACAAACATTTTGGACAGAGTTAGTAAAAATAGTGATTTTCTGAAATCGCGTGCTTGTAGAATCCAAATCGTCGTAAGCCGTATTTGGAATCTGCACAAATTAAAATACGGTATAGTAGAGAATGCTACTTGTCCGTATTAGAATTCATTGCACAAATTTTAAAGAAATCAAAAATAACGTTTTGGACAAAGTCAGTAAAAACAGTGATTTTCTGAAATCAAGAGCTCGCAGGATCTAAATCGTCGTAAGCCGTATTTGGAATCCGAACGAATTAAAATACGGTATAGTAGAGAATGATACTTTCCCGCATTCGAATTTGTTGCACGAATTTTAGAAAATTTGAAAAAAGACATTTTGGACAAAGTTAATAAAAACTGTGATTTTCTGAAATCGCGTGCTTGCATAATCTAAATCGTCGTAAGCCGTATTTGGAATCCGCACGAATTAAAATACGGTACAGTAGAGAATGCTACTTGTCTGTATTAGAATTTGTTGTATGAATTTTAGAAAATTTGAAAACAGAGACGAAGATGAAGTCGAAAATCTGAGAAGAAGCAAGAAAATTAAGCAGAATAAAAGCTGGATCTAACCTTCATTGATGTTCCTTGTTCAATTGTTTCCAATCCAGCTTAGGTCACAAGATCCAGAGGTAAGAATTAAGTGTTTTTTTTTTATTTTGATTCAAGCATACACTTAACTCTTTAGGTTCAATGACTTAATCATGCATGACTTAAGCTAGACTTAGCATATAGGATGCATGCACATGGTCATGCACTCTTAGGAATTTTTTCAAAGGAGGACATACAAAAACAAATAAATCAGGAAGAAATACATATAGAAGGATCAAGACATGAAAAATAATAGCTAAACAAGGTTAAAATAACAAGATCTACACAAGAACTTTAAGGACATGAGATTTTGGCGCCAAAATTTGAATTCAAATCTCAGAATCTTTTCGAAAATATTTTTTTGGTAGACCTGAAAAATTAAAACCAAAAATTTGAAATATATAGATAATAGGAATCAAAAAAAATTTTTTGACAAAAATCAGACCAGAAATGAGCAAGGTATACCCAAATCAAACAAGCTAGGTTCATTTGCGCACCAGGACGAACATGCTTCCGTAATCAGGCGATAGAAATTTCATTTTAAATCCAAATTAAACAAATAATATCATTCCAGAAACCAGAGAGAAAGAAGAAGATAAAGCAACAAAAATCACCGAAACCTGAGATCATTTTACCGAGAACAAATGAAAATGAAAAACAGAGATGAAGATGAACAGAAGAGATTTTGGCACAAAACTTTGAATTCAAATCTCAAAATTTTTCAAAACTATTTTTTGGTATATCTGAAATATTAAAACATAAAAATTCAAATATATGGATCATTGGAATTAAAAAAACAAATTTGACATAAATCTAACCAGAAATTAGCAAGTTATGCACAAATCAAACACGCTAGGTTCATTTGCGCACCAAGATGAACATGCTTCGGTAATCAGGTGATAGAAATTTTATTTCAGATCCAAATTAGACAAATAATATCATCCCAAGAACGAGAGGGAAATAAAAAGATAACGCAATAAAAATAACATAAATCGGAGATCATTTGCAGACCAAAAATGAAAACGAAAAATAGAGATGAAGATGAAGCTCAAGAACAGAACAGATTTTGGTGCCAAAATTTGTATTCAAATCTCAGAATTTTTCGAAAATATTTTTTGGTAGATATGAAAATATAAAACAAAAAAATTGAAATATATGGATCATAGGAATCAAACAAAACAAATTTAACAAAAATAAAACTAGAAATTAGCAAGTTATGCACAAATCATACACGCTAGGTTCATTTGCAAACCAGGACGAACATGCTTCAGTAGTCAGGCGATAGAAATTCCATTTCAGATCCAACTTATACAAATAGTATCATTCCAGAAACTAGAGGGAAAGATGAAGATAACACAACAAAAATCACCGAAATCAGAGATCATTTGATCAATCAAAAATGAAAACGAAAAACAGAAACAAAGATGAACTCGGAAATCCTAGAAGAAGTAAGAAAATTAAGCAAAATAAAAGTTGGATCTAAGCTCCATTAATGTTCCTGAATTCCACTTTATAGCACCTTGGAAGGTGATGAAGAACTGGTTCAATGGAGGCCAAGGAGGTGCTGAATTGGATGCAGAAGTAGAGAGTCTCTTAGGTGCTCCTCTTAGAAAAAATCTGAAAATCCTCTTTCAAGACTCCAACTGCCCCTCGCCTTATATATACCTCTTTTTTTTATTATTTTGGTGGGTTCTCTCCTTTTTCCCTTTTCTACTCTTCTTCTTTTTTTTTATTCTTTTCATTTTTCTATTTTATTTATTTACTTATTTATTTCTTTTGTTTTATTTTTTTCATTATTTTTATTTTGATTTTTTGAACTATTTTAGACTAAATCACCTTTTGGCTAAAAACAAAATAATTTATTTTGGGTTTTGAATCATTGGACATAATTCGGTGTTCACACTAGGAAACCATATCGAGATCAACCTTGTGTCTCACTACCCAAGAGATATCAGTGAAAACAATGCGTGCAAAATCAAATCCTGAGCAATCTCCTTGGAAGGATGTGCAAGTGCGTCTGAGCTTGCTAAAAGGTATTCCAGCTCACGGGTGAAATTAGATACTGTGGGAAGTTCTATTTCCAAAAGGAATCCCGCTCCTGTAAGTGCCAATGGGAACGTTGTCGTCTCCAAGAATCATGCCTTACTAATAAATGGTCATGTGCAAGACTCAGCTTCTTTGAAGACAAATAAAAAGAATAGTCAACACTCACAAATAGACAAAAGACCCATGGTTGGCCCACTTTAACTGATTATGCTACAGCGTTTATATTCAAAAGGAAGGGATGCTCATATTGCTAATCTTAGGATGTGGGGTCCAAGAGTTCTTTTACCCAATTCAATTTTCTTTTAACCTATTTCAATTCTAGAACAACACTTTTAGGGCCTAATTCATTTTTAAATAAAGCTATTTTAGTCCAAAGTTTTATACAATAAAATAACTCAATTTTTTTTCTTTTTCTTTTTTTCAAGGTTATTCGGCATGAAAGAAACCTTTTTTTAGCCCAAAATTAATTAATTTTCTTTATTACTTTTTTGAAACCCAATTCAAACTTTCTTTTTTTTGGGTTAGCACCTTTCATCAAGCCCAACTCTTATCTTCAAATCAAATCCAATCTTTTCCCTTAAATAAAAATTTGGTAGCGACTCCACATATCATTTAAAAATTTTTTTAAAATTTTTAGCAAGTTCATCGTCTCGTTGTAATTACGGTTGTGACATAAGTTAATTAGATAATGTGATGTGAACATGATCACCATATTAAGCAAAAGAGACCATCTACAAGGAATGGGAGGTCTTATGATCAGAAATAGGACCAAACGCATAGAATAAGCACTTCAAGATTTCATCAAGAAAGTTCAAGAAAAGAACTACATTGATCCAAACTCATATGCAAAATGGGTTAATTTATGTAGTCATATTATTGAAGATCTTAAGTGATAAGGTTTATGATTTGTAATTGATCCTTTACAGATTATATTAGGACTTTATATTTATTTACAAGTTATTTTTTTAAATAATTTGCAAATCAAATTAAGATCTTAGATTGATTTTAAATTTAATTAGGGTTTCATATTTGTTTTCTTTTTATTAGATTTTCTCTCAATTTAGGTCAATTAGGTTATCTATATAATAGGAGTTAGAAATTTAGTGTAAGGGTTGATGAATAATAATATTTCTCTTTGAGAATTTTCATCTCCATGTGAGTTGATTCCCTTGGTTCTTGGGCAAAGAACTACCTTTGATAACATTGGTTCTTTTGGTAAGTTATGGTAAGAGTCATGTTCGTCCTTGATAACTTTGATGTTCTTTGGAAGGTCACAGTTTGTAACAGATTCATTTACCTTATCATATCCTAATTCTCAAGGCATTCTAATTCATGTTTACCACATTTTTATTCATTCACATAGGGTGAATCATATCAGAATGTGTATGTGAAGAGGAAACTCATGCTATCTTGACTCATTTCCATTCAAGAAAAGATGGAGGCCAATTTGATGTTAATAGAACTACCCAAAATGTTTTACAATGTGGTTTTTTCTGGCCCATTCTCATTAGAGATGCTTTTAAATTTGTCAAATCTTAGCATTATTTTTATAGGAGTGGCAATATCGTAAGAAAACATGACATGCACCAAAATAATTTTCTTATGTGTCATATATTTTATGTGCGAGGTATTAATTTTATTGGCTATATCTAGTTCTAGTTGGCTATGTCTCCAAGTGGGTAGAGGTTATGGCATTACCCATTAATGATGCTAGAGGAGTAACGAGGTCTTTAATGAATAACTTTTACCAAGTTTTGGAGCTCCCTGAATAATCATAGTGATGGTGGCACCATTTGATTAAAAAGAAATTTGAAAATGTTTTAAAGCAATATGGTGTCACTCACAAGGCTTGCACAACCTATCATCCTACATTAGTGGTCAATTAAATATTTCCAAAAGGGGTTAAACAGAATCCTAGAAAAGATTATTAACTTATCTAGGAAGGATTGGACACTGCAATTAGATGATGCCCTATGGGCTTATAGAACTACAAATAGAACTCATATTGGCATGTCCCCTTGTAGACTATGTCGTGACCATAATTACAACAAAATGACGAACTCGCTAAAAATTTAAAAGTAATTTTAATTGATTGTGGATTCGCCACCAAATTTTATTTTAAGGGAAAATATTTGGAAAAAACCTTAACTTGAGGATGAAACTCTAGGTTCGGGAGTCGATTACGAATAGGGAAGGTGTTAGGCACCCTACTCGCCCATTCCAAAGAACGGTACCCTTAAATTGAGTGTGTGATATATTATAAAACTAGTTGATCCCTTAATAGAATAAAAATATATAGGTTTTGAATGAAAATAGCCTGACAGGACTTGATCCTGCTCCAACGTATTCCCTGGTGCAATGGGAAATTCAAGGCTAGGTAGTTCTGGTTCTATTTGGCAAACTAGAGATTTTCTTGAAGCATGGATATTTGGAACGAAAGCAGAAGTTTTTTTCAGAAGAATGTTTGCGCAAAGCTCAAATCGTCGTAAGCCGCGTATGAACTTTGTAAACACTCAATTATGTCCGAGATGCCACTTCTCAAATTAATGCTTAAATAAGAATAAAACAAAAAAGAGGGAGAAAAGCATAGAAAAGGAAAAACAAAAGAGAAGAATAGAAGATAAAATAACAGAAAAATGGGAAAAAAGGAAAAGAAGAAATTATAACAAAAGCCAGAATAAAAAATAAAAATATATGAGAAAGAAAGGTGAAAATAAATCAAAACAAAAAGAGAGACAAAAAATAATAAAAAATAAAATTCAGTTAAAATGGTTACGAATTAGTTAGGTCAGTTTACAAGTTAATCAGAATTAGTTAGAGAAAAAGAATAATAAAAGCAATAATTTTAGTGGAATGGAAAATGAAAAATATATAGAAAAGACAAAAAAATTCAAAAAAAAGAAAAAATAAATAAAAAGAAAAAGAAATAAAAAAAGAAGGAAAAATAAAAAATATAGAAAAAATAATAAAACCAATGAAAAATAAACAAAACAAAACAAAAATAAAAAATGAATGAAAAGAAAAAGAAATAAAAATATTGTTAGTTAGTTGGTTAGGAGGTTAGTTGAAAGAGTTAAAGTTAGTAAAAAAAAAAGAAAGAAATTATTAGTTAGAAAAAATAAAAGAAAAAGGAAAAGGAAAGTAAAATATAATAAAAGGGAGGGGGAAATTTTAAAAAAGGAGGGCAATATAAAAGGAGAAGAGGCTTTAAAGGAAGGGGGTTCGTGGGCCTTCACTATTTCTGAAGCTCTAAAATAAGCTTTTCTCAGTTTCCATCTTCTATATAGCAGAGGAAGGAAGAAATTCTAAAGAAAAAACGGCAAAGTTTGCTCCAGCCATGTTTGAAGGTGAAGAGAACGCCCTTATTCCTTAAAGTGAATCTTCTTCAGGTTAGCTTCTTCCACCAATTTTGATCGATCGTCAAGACGAGCACTGCATGTGAAATTTCTACTCTGTTACATCATTTGTTTGAACTGATCTTGTGGTATTCTCTTAGCATCTGTGTAGACTGTGCGTGAAACTGAATTTAGCTAATGGTTCTCATCGAATGCACGATCAATTTATTAGAAGAACACGAATGAAATTTAAGTGCACTAAGTTGATTATGGCTTTAATAACTCAGTTATAGTCTAGATTCTCCTCCTCGCATAAGAATTAAAATTTCACCAAATGCAAATCTGAGTTAATTATTCCTTGATGGTTATCTAATTTCCTTTGGAGCTAAGGCATTGAATTGCATAAATTGGTAGCGTAGAGTTGTATAAGTCTATATTACCTTGAGCATATACTGTGCCTTATTTCCTTTGCTTAAGTCATTGAGTAGAAGATGCTCTTGATGTGAGCCTATCAGGTTCTGGTATGCACTGCTATAGGACTCCAATCTCTAGAGTTGCTGATGTGACTATTAATAGCCTAGTGCTTGAGTTTGGAAATCTTAGAAATTAGAGACTAAAGTTTGTTATCATTAGGCTATACAAGGGCAAAATTAAGAAATGTCATAATATTATAATGGCCTAATCGCCTCTGTATAATGCTCAGTACAGCAAAATATTCCAAATGGCCCTCTGTTAAAGGTTTGAGGCAGTTTATGTCACTGAATCTAGAAGCATAGGGGGTGAGCTCATTCAAAAATGTCAATCTATACTTGTTTGGGTTCTCATATGTATTGCTTCTGTAACATTAATCTAATAAGTGTAACAGATACGTAGAAGTTCCCCATGGATAATCTGTGCGTCAGTATATGTGCACTTGATGCATCTTGGCTAGGATGGAGTTTATACTAAGACTATACAGCTTTCTACCCCTAGCCTCTTAGCGGACTTCAATTTATCAAACAGGGCTAGTCAATCAGCACCTGCGTCTATAATGGGAGGATATCGTTCAGCCAAGAATTGAATCTAGGAAAAGACCAAACTCTTCACATGATAAATGTCAAGCCCAATTCAATTCTTTAATTTTAAATTTTAAATTATTTTTATTTTTGGGTCAAGCCTAATTATTTTTCTTGAAATTAAAATTCAATTTTCCCTAATTTGGGTCAAGCCCAATTCAATTCTTTAATTTTAAATCATTTTTCTTTTATTTTGAGGTCAAACCCAACTCTTTTATTCTTGAAATTAAAATTTAATTTTTTTTAATTTGGGTCAAGCCCAACTCTTTTCTTTAAATTTTAAATCATTTCCTTTTATTTTGGGTTAAGCCCAATTATTTTAATTTTGAAATCACAATTCAACTTTCCTTAATATGGGTCAAGCCCAATCCTTTTCTTTAAATTTTAAATCATTTTCTTTCATTTTGGATCAAGCCCGATTCTTTTAATCTTTTATTCAAAATCCAATTTTTCTTAATTTGGGTTGAGCCAATTCCTTTTTTATTTTAAATCAAGCTTAATCCTTTTAATCACTGTTTTATTAATCTTGTCAAAAATATCTGTTTTAAAATTTTCTGAAATTCGTGCAACGAATTTTAATGCGGACAAGTAGCATTCTATACTGTATTATATTTTAATTGGTGCAGATATCAAATACGGCTTATGACGATTTTGATTTTGCAAACACGTGATTTCAGAAAATCACTTATTTTACTAAGTGAAAAATGTTTGTTTTCAAATTTTCTAAAATTCGTGCAACGAATTCTAATGCAGAAAAGTAGCATTCTCTACTGTACCATATTTTAATTCGTGCGGATATCAAATACGGCTTACGACGATTTGGATTTTACAAGCACGTGATTTCAGAAAATCACTTATTTTACTAACTCAGTCTAAAATGTCTGTTTTTAATTTTTCTGAAATTCGTGCAACGGATTCTAATACAGACAAGTAACGTTCTCTACTGTACTGTATTTTAATTCGTGCAGATTTCCAAATATGGCTTACGATGATTCAGATTCTGCAAGCACGCGATTTCAGAAAATCACTGTTCTCACTAACTTCGTCCAAAAATGTCAATTGTTACCTAAAATCATCCTTCAACTTTCAAAGAGACCAAGTCTCTTTACCAGAACTACGTAGCCTTGAATTTCCCATTGCACCAAGGAATACGTAGGAGCAGGACCAAGTCTTGTCAGACTATTTTCATACAAACCTATTTATTTTAATTCTATTAAGGGATCAAACAGTTTTCAAATAAATCACACACTCAGTTTAAGGGTACCGTTCTTTGGAACAAGCGAGTAGGATACCTAACACCTTCCCTATTCGTAACCGACTCCCGAACCTAGAATTTCTTCCTCAAGTTAGGGTTTTTCCAAATATTTTCCCTTAAAATAAAATTTGGTGGCGACTCCACTATCAATTTGCACGAATCTGAGTACGGAACAGCAGAGAAGGCTACCGATTCGTATTATGACCCGTTTAGATGAAATTCCTAAGAGGAAATCCGAAGTTTTGAAATGAAAATAGAGGTTTTTCAGAAAAGCGTCTGCGTAAAGTTCAAACCGTCGTAAGTCGTGTATCAACCCGCACGAATCAAAATACATAACAACAGAGACGGCTGTCTGTTCGTATTAAGGTCCGTTTAGATGTAATTCCTAAAAGGAAAATAGATGTTTGAAATGAAAACAGAGGTTTGTAGGAAAAGCGTCTACGCAAAGTTCAAACCGTCGTAAGCCGCATATGAACCTGCACAAATCAGAATATGGAACAACAGAGAAGGCTGTCTATTCGTATTAAGACCCGTTTAGATAACATTCCTAAAAGGAAAACAGATGTTTGAAATGTAAACAGAGGTTTATCGAGATGTATAGCCTCCACGACATGTTAAGCATATTTTTCTTGTGAGACATAGCCTTCCTTTCATAGGTGTGGATTCGACATACTTTCGTTGTAAACTTAGTTGACCTAAGTTATCTCCTCAGTTGTCATGGCAGCTCTAGATCAAATATAGCATTATTAGGGCTAACTAGAATCTTTCCTACATTATTAGGGTTGATTTGGATCACTTCTAGCGCCTTCCAAGGTTAGCACGACCATGCTCAAGACTACATGGTCATACTCCTCATCTGGCACGATCATGCTCTAGTTTGCATGGGTATGTCGAAAAACCTAAGCCCTTGTAAGGGCATGCTCAACCATCATAATCTTATTGGCTTCCTTCAAGGGGCATTTTTGTCTTTCTATTCTTTTTATGTCCTTTTTCCCTCCTTTTAGCCCAAAATATCTTATTTTTTAATTCTCTGTTTGTGTGACCATTTCTATAAAAATAAGATAAATTGGATAGAATTAAATTAGAATAATGATTAATTGTATAGTAATTATAGCTAATTTCTCGCAAATAAATCAATAGAATGGTGGTTTATAAGTATGTCATGTGCCCTAACTTCATTATTTTTCTAATTTTAATATTTGCAAGAGCATGCGCAATAATTTTCATGTCCAAACATGATTGATCCAACCCAAGGATGGATTACAAATTAGAAAATGTTAACTAAGTACATTTTACCTAGTTGACATGGTTGTCCTACATGTGTGCATAATTTATGCACATTCATATGTTAGTGCTAATGATTAGTTTAACATAACCATGTCCTTGTTTTCACATCCTTTCTCATTTAAATTGAACTTTATGTGATCATGAGCACGATTATGCCACTTGCATGCATGGTATTTGATGCAGAGGTGGAAGGAGGTGGTTCTTCTAGATCAATGGAAGTTCCACTTTGGTAAAGAATGGAGGAGGAACGGATTCGAATTCAAGGCTTAACTTGGAAGCACCACCTCTTGAGGAGGATGAGCTTCTTCTCCACCACCATGAGTTGCCACAACTGAGGAGGTTCCTCAACCATTAAGTCTAGTTCTAGAGGAAGATAAGGAGAGAAAATCACTCAAAAATTTGAGGGAAAAACTCTCAATTTCATTCAATTGAATCTCATCTTGAAAATTACAGATAGAATATCATATTTATAGGCAAGAGTGGTGCCTCATGTGGTGCAGCTATGGATCCGGCTTTAGGATCCGGCTTTAGGATGTGGTTTTGGACTTGGATTACAAGCCCAAATAATGCCTACTTTCCTCCACATGTGAAGCCCAATTTGGGCCAAGAAAGGCCCAAAAAGACCTATACTAAAATACAAAGAAAGAGATCCAGTCATATACACTATGTGAGCTTGCTACTTCTAAAATACAAAAAGAGTCCTAACTATTCTAAAATATGGAAGGCCAATGGGGAGGTGGATTGGCCAAAGTGTGAGTCTCCTGAAGGCCCAAGAAGGTCTCTAGTGTAGCTCTAGATGTTCCCTAAGGGCACCTCTGCATCAAGTCCTCCCCTTTAGAGCGCATTTGTCCCCAAATGAGAGTCATCATCATTCGTACCTGCAACAAAAGGACATAAGTAAGTAGAGGAGACTCTTATTAATAAAGGGAAAACAAGACTAATACTAGGATCAAATACTAACCTCCTAAATATTCTAAGCATTTGTAACAACAAATAGGTAAACATAACCAGGAATAGAATGTAGATTATATCCAATAAGCCATAATTATCATCATAAAAGTATGAACATACATTAGTGGGGTGATGGCCTTCTCTTGCTTATGTTTTAGGGCATTATTAAACGGATTCATTTGTTCAGTTTCCCTATGTAGTGATGATGGCCAAAACAACTGTGAGGGAGTTACCCTTAATGGCAACTCCTGACATGATAATAAGGACGATTTGAAAGATTACTCTGTAGTGTCTCAAGTGCCTCAATCATGCTATACTTTGTTGGTGGGTAAGTTATGCCTACAATACTCATATGTGTTCAACTGAAAATTTGGCATTTCACCCTTTTATCTAGTCTTCCCAATGTGAGCTGGTAAGGGATAATAACCTTATGGATACAGGGAGCTATGTTCAAGGTTTGGGTCCTAGATGCATGATGATAACTCAAGCAGTGAGTCTTGCTTGAAAAATGATGAGACGATCATTTGTATCTATGAGGCACATAAGATGAGGATCCTAAATGAATTAATATAGTCATACAATCATCATTATGCAATATAATATTGGTTCCCGAAGTACTATGGGTGATTGAGAAGATAGGGTTTTTATGAGGGTCAACTCTTGACCTCCTTCTAGGTGAAATGGCTCTTTAATTATAAGGGTGGAAGAAACTCTAAGCCTTACCCCATCAGTGATGTCCAAGGTAATGGGAATGAGAGGAAGAGGTTTCCTAACTAGGAGAATCTTTCTCACCTCATCCTTTCATACAAGCCTACCCTCACCCTCTTTTATAAGAGATGTACACTCTCCACTAACCTTGCCTTCTATCTTTCTCTATTTATTTTTATCATTTTTATTTCTCTTATTTCTTCAAAAAAAATTTCAAGTCCTATCTCTCAACCTCCTTTTTTTGGCTCATATGCATCTAGTCTTGATAGACTTCATTAGGGGGTAGAGGTACTAGGGTAATTTTCTGAGAGTTGAATTGGAATAAATACTTATTGGTATGCCCATTATGAGGGACATCCCTCTCATCTTTTCATGGCCTTCCCAATAGCACATGGCTAGCCTCTATGGGGACAACATCATAAGTAACATTGTCTTTATACCTCCCAATGGTGAATGTGAGGAGGACTTGCTAGTCAACCGACAAGTCTCTATTATCACTAAGCCATTGAAGCTTATATGGCTTAAGATATGGGGTGGTTGCTAGCCCTAGCTTGGTAACTAACCTAGTACTAGCTACATTAGTGCAACTACCCCCATAATAATTAAGGAGCAAGTGTGTCCCTTGATAGGACACCTAGTATGGAAGATTGTTCTCTCTGAGTTTCTTCCTCCCCATTAACAACACTACCTAGTAACCTCCTAACCACTAGGAGATCTCCCTCAAGTGTATACTTTAGGGCTTCATCATTAGGTGAAGAGGAAAAGGAACTAGAGTCACTAGACTCTGGTGAGGAATAATAACCATTGCCCTTCAGGATCATGGTCTTTTTGTTTGGGTATTACGAAGTGATGTGCCCCTTGCCCAGACACTTGAAACATTTGACTAAGGACTCTTTTCCTGAAGGTAATTCTGGAGTTTTGACCTTAGACTCTTTGGAGTTGTTGGTATCTTTAAACTCCCTAGGTGTGAAACTAGAATCCTTTTTCTTATTTGCCGAAATGTCTTGTGTAGATGATTTGTATGTAGTGTATTTGTCCTTACCCTTTCTATTTATTTGGGCTTCTACCTTTATAGCTTGGTGGTAAAGATCATGAAGGTTTATATTTTAGTGGAGTTCTACCACATCCCTGATGTCATGCCTAAGCCCATATAGGAACCTAGCCATGGTGGCTTCCTCACTTTCTTTCAAATTGGCCCTAATCATTACTACCTCCATCTCTTTATAATATTTATCTACACTTCTTGAACCTCTAGAGAGTCTTTGTAACCTTTTATGAACCTCTCTTAAATAATAGGGAGGTACATGTCTTGCCCTCATGATATGCTTCATTTCCTCTCACTCATTCAGGATTAATATCTCTCATTGTTAAGCCTATCCCACCAAATTAAGGAATAATCACTAAATCCTAAGTTAGGTAGCCTTACCTTATGCCTTTCCCTAATGGCATGGCTTGCAAATATTTATTCTACCTTGAGTTTCCAATCTAGGTATGCCTCTAGATTGTTCCCCCCTTGGAACTTAGACATTTTAATCTTAGGTAGTTCTAGGGACTCTAAGTACTCTCTTTCCCTTGGATCTCTATTTCTATGACTAACTCTATAATTTTTATCATGTAAGTTATCCCTAAATGAAATCGTACTTCTATATTTCCTAGACCTATGGGATCTCTGCATATGAGTCATAAGCCTAAAAGGTTCCCTAGTCCTAGTTGCTTCTCTATACCTATGATCCCTATCTCTTTCTCTTCTTGGTGCATGGTCATTGGAGGGTAGTTTTCTCCTTTGTGAGTGTGGTCTATCCCTCTAGGAAGACGTTTCCTTTTGGGGAGACTGTCTTCTCCTTCCCCCATGACCCATGTGTTCCCCAAAGAAGTTGGCATCTTCATTGAATGTCTCCTTCTCATGATAATTATCCATATTACTTGACCCACTAGTTTCAATTATTCTTTGATTTCTTGGTTGTTTTTTAGACTGTCTTCTTTCTAGGTGATCTAGTCTTTGCTTTATGTCCATTGTTTAGGTTTGGAAAATCCTTTATAATCTATTGGCCAGTTGTTCCATTTGGCTTCTAGGGGATAGTTCATGGGTACTCATTTTCAAAATAGAAAAATACCTCTCCACACCTGGATTGCTTATGCTAAGAGATCAAATCACACAAGTCAAAACACTTAGCACACAATCTAAAATCTAAGGCACACACAAACACACAAGGGTTAAGTGATTTACCTAGCCCCCTTGACCTTGCAAAAGAAGATAAAGGTTACTACTACACAAGATAGTTCTACAATATGCAAGGAGAATTTAGCACATAACCTAGGTCTAAAGCACACAACCACACAAAAAGCTATAATTTGACATTAGATGAGTATCCTACACCTAGGTTCAAAAGTTCAAGTCCTTATTACAAACAACTTGCAAACATAAATCCAAATTACACCACAAATAAATCCTACTAAAAATCACTAGGATTTAAAATTTAAATCAATCCTAATTACAAAGGTTTAATATAAATTTTACATGTTTAAAATTGAAGGCACAAGATTACAAAATATCCTTCACTTTAGCCTTTAACTTGGTTTTGTACTCAAGCCCTTAATTCAGCCTCAAAGTCCAATTTCTATTGAGCCCCTTGGGAGTCTTTTATTTATGCTTAGACCTCTCCAAGTGCCTACAAAATCATGCATATACAAAGAGAAGGCTTGCTGCCTCGCTTGGTTAATGTTAGCAAAATTAAGTTCAAATCTCAATGCTCCTCACGAAATGTTTATGCACTCCTCCCTTTAATGTTCTCACTGAGCAACTAGCCCTCTCACACCAACTCACTCAAACAAATTAGCCTCCAAACTTATTTGGAATCAAGGAATAAGTCATCTCAACCTAGGTTCTCTAGTGATGTTTAGGTGGTGAAGAGAGTGCTTATATCAGTAGGTGAAAGTTGACAAAACTTAAAAGAATTTTAAAGACAAACAAGAAAAACTAGAACTAAAGGAAAGCAAAAAGGTAGGCACATAAAAGTAGAATTGAGAGGCCCAATCCTGTACATTATGTGGGTTTGCTACTTCTAAAATACAAAGAGTCCTAAATCTATTCTAAAACATGGAAGGCCAATGAGGAGGTGGATTGGCTAGAGTGTGAGTCTCCTAAGGGCCAAAGAAGGTCTTTGGTGTAGGTCCAAATGTTCTCTGAGGGCGCCTCTACATCAATCGTGCCTAGTCATATCATACAAGCTTTTACATTGAGCATGATTGTTCCACTTTCATGCATGGTCATGCCAATTCATAAGATACTGGCTTTTATTTTAAGCATGATCGTTCTACTTTAATGTACAATAGTGAAGAACCAAGATCCCATGTGCAAAAAGTGCCAAGCATAATCATACACCATGTTTTACACAGTTGTGCAAATTCATAACAAGAGGAATGTTACATTGAGCATTGTCATGTCATTCAAGTGCACGACCATGAAAATTTAAAAACTGCTATTTCTCTATTATTTAGCATAATTGTGCCCCTATTTTGCACGACTATGCACCATTTCATAACTTGAGTTAGCATGGTCATTCAACTTCTTACACAACCGTGCCAATCCCACATGTCTTAAATTATTTACTTTGTTATTTTCGCATGAAAAATACCTCCTTGTGCTTGAAAATTAATTTGCACTTCCACTATTGTTGAGGCTAAACCTTCACAAAGTCCAGCCTACTCTATCTTAACCCAAGGTGTCTCTAGTATGCAATCTCAACTAGAGAGGCTACTTAGTTTCTCCTTTAATTCCAATCAAAGCTTGAAGCAAGAGTTTTTGTAGCTTTCGGGCTTAGAGGACCACATCATGGGATACTTGCATGGCATGGGATGTCTAAAGTCACATTCATTAGAGAGCCTTCCAACAAAGAGCCAACCCTAGAGTTTTTGGCATCTCTCGCTTCCCTCCTATGGATACGACACCGACAGATATCATCCGATATTAGTTAGGAGGTTGATAGATTTAGGAGACCCTTGTAGACTTTAATGCCATCTTGGGATTTGAGACTGCATAAGGACCTCACTCCAGGATATCTAGGTGTCCTTACTAAGATACTAGATGACTTTATCAAGGGGTTCTTCTGGCTTGAGATCACTAGATTGTATAATATAACTATGATCCCTATGTCTCAAAGTCTACTACCATCAAAGATTCAATTCTCCATATATTATATTTGTGGCCTTGGCATCTTCAAAGATGTTTCAAAGGTCCACCTATTCCTTCTATGGGTTGCTATGAGAGGTTGTAAAGTTGACCCTAAGTGCTTCCTCATTATTCCTACCAAGCGATTGGGCATTGACAGTAGGTAGGGAAAAAGGGTTATATACGTATTGGCTCATATATCATTGCTCTTAGCCATAATCATAGAGCTCTCCATCCTTTAATAACTTTGGCACAACATTCTTAGGGACTGCCACCTGGATGTGCATGAATATTATTGAGCGAGAGCCCCACGATACCTTTACCTTTATATTGTCTTAGCAAGAGCAACCATAACAGGAGATGCCAGAAAATGAAAAGGAGATGAGTGTTGACTTGGAAAAGGAGCATATGTCAATTCATCCCCTCTCTAAGCACCTTAACCAATTACAAATGCAATTAGACAGCATCTATGACCATCTAAATGAATAGGCCATAACTCATCAAGCTTTTGTAAATTCAAAAGATGTGGCCTTGTCTAGGTGGATGATTAACTCTCCATTATCCTTAGTTACTACAAGGCTAGATGGGTCACACGTTACCTCAATGACTAACATGACGTTTACATTTTTATGTTTTATTTTTCTTTCATAAGATAATTAGACATTTTTCACCTTTGGATGTATTTTCTTATTTTTGTTATTTTTTCCTTATCCAAATCTACAGAACATATTTTAGGGCTCATTATTGTTATCTCCTACCTTCTTTTATGTGATTCTCTAACTATAACATTTGTATTTAGTGTAAGTAAATCGATATAAGGTTATAGGACTTCTTCCCCAATGGTTGGCACCCAACAAGAATACATTAAGGATACTACAGTCCTCTAAGTTTGAAAGGGATGATACATTGTCATTTTATCATTTTATCTATGCGATTTTAAACATAATTACTGCTTGAATTAGCATAATTCATTTGAAATTTAGTATAATATCCCTAATTCTTTTAGGAATGGTCAATAAATTGATGAATCCAAAAATAGGCAAAAAAGGTATAGAAAGACAAGGATGCAGAAAATGAAAAAATTTCCCTTTCAGCAAACTAGCACAATTGTGCAGACCTAAGCACAACCATGCCAAGATGAGGTTGTATGCTCATGCCAACATTAGACGTGCTAACAAATATGCCACATCAGCCCTAATGATGCAGAGGTGTCCTAGTCAACCCTACAGTGTTGCAAAAGATCTAGAATGGTCATGATGACTACAAGGAAGCTAGGTCAAGTCTAGTCCATGACACTAGAAACCCTAATCTACGCATGTAAAAGGAAGGTCCTACCACACCAAACAAGACAACACCCCCTCTCCACATAAAAGAGTAACACCCTGAGATACATTTTTCACTTTGGGCATAGCCTTGCCTTTCCTCCATCTATCATTTCTAACCTCTCCATTCCCGGTACCTCTGCTAGCATCCTTCCATGGGATCTTGGTGAGAGTAATCGATGTGCAATGTAATTTATGGATATTTATGGTATTTTCATCTACAAATAAGTAATCTTTCCTTTTATGGGGTCTTAGAAACTTTTTGATGTGTATTACTTGAACCCTTTATTTTTCTCTTTTAATAATATTTTTATTATTAAAATTATATCATTCTATTATAATTAATCTATTAATAGGAACTAGTCAATTTTATTAATCTATTAGTTGTTGGGGTTTAGGCAACGTACCACTCCCAATTAGTGGAACTATAAAATAACTGAACTTAAGGTTCTTAGAAGATTAATCGGGAATCTAAGTTTCCAATCAGTTATTAAGCTAGAATGAATAGAAGAAAATGGATGATCAAATGAAACAATAAAAAAGAATTCAAAGCTCATTCATTATTTTATTCCTTTATTCTTTATTATACTTGTATTGTTTATGGTTATTAAGATATTTGTTGGACAACATTTATTTGTGAAATAGTTATTTGATAAAATAACAAGAAATGTGATAGATTGAAAAGATAGCAAAATCTTGACAACTTGCCAAGGATTGGATATATCCAAAGTTTGTGGTTGAACTAGATAATCTTTGTTTGTTCACCTTCTTTACTAGTTAAATAAAGTTTTTATAACTTGTATCTATTTTCAAAAATATCTTTGAAAATGTATAGATTGATCAAGGATTTATTTATTATGTAGATAATTTTCCAAGGTTATTACACAATAAATGTGTTTTTAAGAAATTAAGTATAAAATTCTTTTTAAAATTTCAAAAGAAGCAAAACTCAATTTAATCCCCTCTTCTTCTGTTATTCATAACTTTTTTCACACATGTATAAAGTTATCTTATGAATCAAGGTCCATAAGCTTACCTTTTCCAACTAAAGCTTGAACACTTTTAATAATGTTTTCTAGAGGTAATTTAATTTTAATTATACTTATTTAACATATTATACTTTCATATTTTATTATCCACACGTTAAAGTCTTTCCCTCTAAATCTTTATTAAGCCTAATGTCCTAACTTGGTTTAAGGTCTTAAACTTATTATAAAAAAAATTATTTTAATTGGTTGAGTCAATTTTGTTCTATTCTTATCAATTTGAACCAAATAAAATGGGTTGAATTTTTAACCTAACTCCCTTAAAATTAATATTTTATGAAAAAACATATCAATTAAGTTTACCCATTATTTGTTTCAATTAGATCAATCAATTTGAATGAATTTAGGTTCACTTCTTTCATTTTAATTATTTTAAATATAACTATCTTCGTAACTTCAACTTGATTGTTTTTAAACATCTATTTCATAATCAGATTAAATACACTCATTAAGGTGTACATAATATATAATATCTAGAATTTTGTAATAAAAAAGCTAAGCATTACATGTAGGAAGATCTTTTTTTGTAACATTCTAAATTTTTACATATGATATTTTTTTTCAAAATTAATAATTTTAATTAAATATTAGAAATATTAATTGAGTGATAGAGATCTCACAAAAACTTAGAACCTTTGTTATTTACAAGTTTAACTAGTAAATTTGATTAAGCTAATTTGTCACCAACGGGACAATGTAAAGTTTATTAGAAAGATAAGCATTTTTAATCACTAATTAACATATAAAATAGAATAAAGTATCTTAGAAAACATGATTACACACCTCAAGATTGATGTGACAAGTTGATGGCCTGTAAAATATACTAAAAGGAAAAAATTATCATTTATGACAATAGTAAGTCACCTGGTAAAAAAAAATATTTTTCAAAAAGATAGCCTATGATTTTTACTAATAGATTTAGGAAATAACCACATAAATTTTTTTAATAGATATTAGTGTAAGGTTACATGGCTTTGTACAAGGGATTTTAGCATACCATTTAAATTAAATAAAAATAATTGAAAAATCAAGAAAAATCCCCTTTAAAAATGCCATGAGCTTGGCTAAATCCTCTTCCCCCTTTACTCACTTCCTTCATTTGGTTTTAGCATTTAGAAAATACACTCCAAGACTTATAAGAAAGCTCCATCTTATTCTCTTTCAACCCATAACAAAACCTTCAACTTAGGGTTTTCCTTTTTAAGATCTTAAGCAAAAACTTAAACACAAACCCTCACCTTCAACAAGACAAGTTCATGGCCAAAGCATTAAGGAGAAGCTCTCCTCCTCCCTCAAATCTTAGAGAACATTTTCCTATTCCTTAACTCACATCTAAGCAAGATCTTCTCCCTAGTTTATTAATTGTTCATGATGAAAGTATTGGTTAATTTTGGTTCATCTCCTTTTATCTGAGATTTTTTCTCTACGATTCAAGAATGACATTCCATGGTTTCATGGGTACTTAGACGTTTCAAAACTTCCCAATTTTATAAAAATATGGCTCTTCAAATTTTAAATAATTTTAAGGAACCTAGATGAAATTTTAAGGGGCTGAGATGCTTATTCTAGCTTATAGAATATTTTAATCACTTAAAACTTTTTCAAAATTATTTTTGAACTCTCAGCGAATATTTGAGATGTTTTGTTAAAATATTTGAAAGTTACTTATGATGATGTAATTCTAAAGTTTAGAGATATTCCCTTGAACCTTGGTTGATGAAGCATGAATGTTATGTATCTTGTTTCTTTCCTTAAGAAATGTACATGCCCATTTTCCCCTTAAAGTTATGATCTAGAGCAATAAATCTTAACAAAATTCTAAGAACTGGAAAAATTTGGACATGGTCCCAAACCCTTGAAGTTTAAAGTTTAAGAATTTGTTCATAATCATAAAAGGTTGTATCTTTATGGTAATAAAACAAAGTTGAGGATTTGCGGATATAAATGGAAATTAAAAATGGAACAAACACCAAACATGAAACTAAGAAAAGTGACCACTTAATCAAGGACAAGAATCTAAGAAAAAATTAAAATACCTCCTAGACAAAGACTTAAAGCACTAAAGGTGTAAAAATTAAAACTAGACACTAAGGTAAGGTCAAAATTGATAACACTTGAAACTTGTATACATAAGAAACCATTTAGCCAAGACTTAGTAAAATAAGATTAAAAGAGTTTAAATCCAAGAGACCTAAATATTTAGTTCCCTTTAAATATGATTTGGAGAGAATATTCATTGAACATGAGAAAAATGAATTAAAATAGACTTAGTATGTGAAAAGGACCTATTCAACCTAGTAACTCTTGGTCAAGTAAGAAAGGATTTAAAAATCATAATATAAGATTTAGATTATTTAAGTTCGATCACTTGAACATGAGAAAGTGAAAAAAATTAGCTTGGAGGAAAGTCACCAATTCATTTAAACTTATGTTAAGCATAAGATAGTTTAAATTCATAAGACTTGGGTATTTGTTTCTCTTAGGTTATAAAAATGAAAAAGATGACCACTTGGATTGAAAAGAATGAGCATAAAATGGTTTAAGGAGAAAATACACCATTCGGCCTACTCATCTCAAGAATATAAGAAAAAGGTTAAAATTCATGAAAATAATAACTTTACCTTCTTAAGATTTGATCTTTGAGGAATGGTCATTTTAGGTTAATAAAGGTGAATAAAATCTCATCTTTGTGAAAATGGTCAATTCATCCTGGTGAAGTTAATTAGGAAAAAAAGATTCTAAATTGATTCAACATATATATTCACCTTCCCTACGTAAATATATCAAAGAATAACTAATAGTCTTAAGGTTAGTTAAACAAAAATTACACTTATGAAAAAGACATACAATTTGGCCTACATAATGAAGTTAATGAATAAGGTTCTGAAATTTACGAAAAACAACTAGATAATAAGAGGTGAAACTTAGAAGCTTGGTGAATTTGATGACATGAAGAATATAGGTTTTCCTTTAAGAGATTAGAGATCACATTCATACTAAGTGGAATTACTTAGACTTTTCAAAAAGAAAACACATGTTGTCCAACATTCAAGAATCATGCCTTAGTAAAGATGTCAATAAAAATATGAAATACTTAGGTACTAAATGTTTCCCTATTTATGATGATAATGTCGATTATGATTTACTTATGATTTAATTGTTGAATAATTCCTTAAGTGATGTATTTTATGAGTGACTTCATTGATTATGAATGGTTCCATGTGATTGATTGAAAATATGTGTTTATATGATGTTGAATGTATTGGAGTAGAAAGAATACTTATGAATATTGAACATGCATTCTAAAGATGTTGATGAAGACTTAAATAATGTTCATAGACATAAATCTCATGCATTCTTTATATTACGTTCTCGTCATAACAAAGATATTATTTGACTCTTACTTGTTTTATGCCTTATATATAAATTAATTTCTTTCTCTAGTGACCATCTTAGTGAAAATTTCATTTGAGGCATATCATTAACAATTTAGTCAAACAATACCTTCCACTTGTCTACTACTCCACCTTCTGATCTTGAATATGAGCTCATTCTAGATGGTCATCATTGTCGCAACCGTAATTACAACGAGACGACGAACTCGCTAAAATTTTGAAAAGAAAATTTTCAATTGATTAGTGGAGCCGCCACCAAATTTTTTCTTAAGGGAAAAGATTTGGAAAAACCCTAACTTGAGGAACAATCTAGGTTCAGGAGTCAGTTACGGGTAGGGAAGGTGTTAGGCACCCTACTCGCCCGTTCCAAAAAACGATATCCTGAGTGCGTGATTTTGATATTTTTGAAAAATGTTTGATCCCTTTAAATAGCACAAAATAAATATGTTTGTATAAAAATAGCCTGACAGGACTTGATCCTACTCCTACGTATTCCCTGGGGTAATGAGAAACTCAAGGCTACGTAGTTTTGGTTTGAAGGCTTGACCTTCGGAGATGCTTGACAAAGGAATAGAGTATTTTGAAAATATTTTAGAGAAAATCCTTAGTCCACATATGCACAGGATCCAAGGCAAACGAGGGCTGCACTGGGATCCATATGAATCTCTAAACATCGAACAACAGTGAAACCGCGAGTTCTTATTTTAGAGTCCATCGCGTGAGACTTGTGATTCCAAAATGAGATTTCTTATGAGATTACTTAAAAAATATTCTTAGTCCATATATGCACAGGGTCCAGGACAACTACGGCTGCACTGGGACCCATATGAATCCCTAAACATCGAACAGCAGAAAAAGCTACCAGTTCGTGCTTAGGGTTCATTGCATGAGAGCTAGAATTAATGAATTTAATTTGAAAATAACAACGATAAAAAAGGGATTGGGCTTAGGTAGAAAAAGAATTGGGCTTGATTTAAAATAAACTTGAAATGAACTTGATTTAAAATTCGAGGAAAAAAATTAAACTTGGTTTTGGATTTTGAGGAATTGAACTTGATTTGAATTTGAGGAATTGAACTTGATTTGAATTTGAGGAAAAAGAACTTGATTTAAAATGAAATACTTGATTTGAAATTTATGGAAAAAGAATTAAACTTGATTTAAAATGAAATACTTGATTTGAAATTTAAGGAAAAAGAATTAAACTTGATTTAAAGGAAATACTTGATTTGAAAATTAGGCTTGAATCGGGCTTCATTTAAAATAAACTAAATTCGATTTGGATTTGACGAAAATGAACTTGATTTGAAATTTGAAAAAAAGTTAAATTTGATTTCAGTTAGAATGACTTTAACTTGAAATTTAAGGAGAAAAAGGATGAACTTGATTCAATTTAACATTGAAGAGAAGAATTTAACTTGACTTAAAGAATTAAAAATTAATTATGAACTTGATTTAATATTAAATTGAAAATTAATTATGAATTTGATTTAATACTAAATTAAATATGAACTTAATATTTTGGCAACTTGGTTGTATTTTGGAAGGTAGCAAGGCCCATTTAAGAATCCCAATTACCTTGTTGTTGGTGTGAAAACGTATGAAGGCAAGTGCACCTTATCGTTTTACAGAGAAGAGAGTGAGTAAAAGTATTGTCTCCACAGGAATTTGGTTCAAATACTGAATTCCTACTAGTCCACTAATTGAGCTCAAGTATGCGAGTGCGTAGGCAACGTGATCCCGCGTGTAGGCGTCGCAAACAGAAAAATAACAAGTTTAAAAGATTTTGTCACTTAATCTGAAACTCTGTTCCAGTTTGCATAAAACAAATTAAAGTACGTTCAAAACTAGCTAATACTCAATGAACAATCTGAATGGGTAAGAAATCAATGAATGGAAGGTGTTAGGGTTGGATTTCACCAAAACTTCCCCTATGTAATCCTTGATCATTACGTATACTTAAGATAAATAGTAGTTGAAGATCAAATTCACAAATTATTGATTGAAGGTCAATCCCTTGACTCAGCAATTCTTCACTGCAAATTAGGAATTCTAATCCCTTAGCAATTCCTAATGTGCAGTGAGCCTTACGTTCAAGAATTCCAACGATCTCATAAATGTGAACCTCTATCCCTAGAGTCTTCACAATTATGTTAGTCAATCCCAGTTCCAATTCTAAAACCAATTTCCTAATTGCGAAGAAGAATTTCAATTCAATTTATAAGTGGCCAAGTCATAAAAGCATTAAGCAAAGAGATGAATAATCAACGTTTAAAGGAAAACAATCTTAAATAAATGCATCATCTGGATTACATAAGATCAGTCAAGGATTGATCCTTCCTCTACAGGGACTTAGTTACACATAATAATACAGAACGAAAACAGGGGAGAGGGAGAATTGTATGAGCATGAAGACAAGCTGTAGATGCATTTTGACCTCAACCCTAGGGTTCTTCCTTCACCCAGAATAGAACCAACGTCTAGGAAAACGGTGGCCTATCCTCTGGGTTTGCGCTTTGGAGATAGCTCGGTGAGTAGGATGATTGATGCCCTGTTTTCGTTCTGTTCTGTGTTTTTTATAATTACTGGTCTGTGTCGTCGCATGTCCAACGCAGCCTAGTTGCGTTGCTAACGCAACGCGACTAACAGATTGCTTCTTTCCCTTCAAATCTTCATGTGCTCCATGTAAGTTCAGTTATGTTGACAACGTGGAACCTGTGATATTTTGCAGAAGTTAAAACACATTAGATTTATGAGAAATTATCACCCAAAGGCTTTAAAACTATGTTTTCCAGATTATGCATGGGCTCTTCAGTTTTGTGTCATTTTCTCATGTTTTAATGGTGTTTTATGCTTCAATTACTTGCAATTACATTGAATTATGTTTCAAATAAGTGTCTTATTGGACACTTATCACAACCCCAAACTTGAACTTTTGCTTGTCCTCAAGCAACCTCTAAACTACAGGAACATAATTAATTCTGGATAATTCCCAGCATGCATATCATTTCTCTCAAGTGTATTTCACTCCCCTTCTTCATTCTGACTTGCATCAATCAAAAATTTCAAATTTATTTCAAAGACACTTCATCAAGCATTGAGAATACATGAAAAATAATTGCAGATTCAGGATATAGCATGAAATTGTGAGTAAAACAGTGTTTATATTATGGTTACAGCAATTTGCTGTTAAGGAAACATGACCTAGACTTGCAACTCTCATAAGGTTAAGTGTTTCACTCTTTCTCTCAAGTGTTTAGGTTGGGTGTTTCTCTCTATGTCACCAAATCAAAATTCCATTACCATAGGCTTGCCCCTATTCTTTATTTCTACCAATGAGTCACATGCTTTCATAAATCAAAAGGTCTTGTTATGGGTTGTAACGTGGCTTAGGTGAAAGGTGGGTGGAATTTAGGAAGTGAGTTTATTTAAGTCAAAGAAATTATGAGAAGGTTGAAAAATTCACTTTCCATTAATTTGGAGATGCAAGATCATCCCATAGAAGTGTGTTCCTTTTTTCAATATTTCTTTGCCTTATTTGGGTACCCGAATTCCTTTCTTCTTTTTTTTTTTTGGAAACCCAATGCCAATTACATTGTTACTAACACCCTTAACCCCAAACTAAGAAATGTTGTTTGTCCTCAAGCAACTCCAAACTTAGTGTAAAACTCAACCTCAAATACAAGCAACCTTCTCCTAGTTCCTTTGGCTAGGCATATTCATGGTTCTTCACAGTCTTGGCTGGAGATGAGCTAATCAAACACAAAGAATTGGGTATAAGGCTCAACGGGCTAAACAATGGACAAGAATGCAAGGTGGGTCATTTGGTCAAGTAGGTGCACATCAAAGAAGTGCCTTAATCATGTTTATGCAAGCATGGGATACTGGATTTCAACTAAGAAACAGGGAAAGTTCTGGAATGAAACTCAATTTGTGACCATACACACACAAAAGAAATAAGTGTTGAGGTCCAACCGCTCACAGACAATTTGTGCAAGCCTAGAACATGCATTACAAATTAATTGTTGCAAACCATAACAGAACAATAAAGCAATTCTCATTCAATCATGCTATATTCTACATCATGCAATTGAACATTTAGGGACTGTGCAATCTCTCCATGTTGTGGGGAATGAGGTTCTATTACAATTGATGCTTATTGGAGAGGGAAGGGGAGGGATGTCAATGTTGATTTGAGTGATGGGGTTGCGGGGACCCCTGCACTATACTTATTCAGTGGGTGAATTGTGCATGAGTGTGCTCTGATGATCAAATGAGTGACAGTGTTACTTGCTGTAAAATAGCAGTGTGGTGCTTCATTCAGCCCAGACGTGTTAGGCACGCAATTAGTTGCGTTGGCAACACAACCGATTAGAATGCAGATTCATATCAGTGCATTTTATATTTTGCAGAATTCATGTGTCAGCACTCAGACAGTACCACAGTAGTTAGAGTTGGAGTCCATTCATTGATATGATTCACCATTTAAAGTCAGTTGGAAAGATCTCACCAATATGTAACACAGCAGCACGAGTTGGCAACACAGTTTTTCTGGTATTGGCAATGTGTTATGTCCTATGTCTTGTAGTAGTAATGATTTATTCCAATTTTCCCACCTCGTGTATGGTCTTGAAGTGAGTTAGAGGTGTGTGCTTGGTTTAGTGTGTACTCAGTGTGTGTAGTACCTAAACAATCCACATTGGTAACGCACCTTGTTAGAGTTAGTGTCTTCAGGAAAAATTTGTAACAATTTAGCACTTAATTCATAATGTAATGTTTACAGAGCAGGTATAAGACTTCCTGATTACAAAAAGAAAGAAGGAAAAATTGAAAAGAGAACTGAGTCCTAAGAAAAAAATTTTGATCCCATGGAGAATATTTTCCAAGGCAACTTGTTTAATCTTCATCCATGTCTTTCCTTCTTGCCAACCCTCCCTCACTTTCACTATCTTCTATGTTGATCCACTGCGGGGTTTGTTCTTCGAGGCCATCTGAGAGGTCTTCATCAGTCAACCCAACGTGTCTCCCAATTTTCTTGAGGAGTCGTTGGGTTCTCTTCGTTCTTCTATGGACCTTCTGCATGTACCTTTGCAGCGCCTCTACCTGGCCTCCTATTTGGCGGTTGAAGGCTTGCTGTGCCAATAACAGCTCCCTATGCTCGGTCAGCATCTCATATATCTTGGGTGGCAGATATGGTCCAGGCTCCCTGCGTGGTGTTGGTTCATGCTCGGTGAGTATGTGTCGCTCCATATATGTCTTGTTGAGCGTTTCTTGCGGAGGGACCTTGGTGCATCCTTTAACACTGACCCCTTGGCTTTGACACAGAGCAGTTATCAGGCTCAGATACCCGAGGGAGGCTTTTGGTTTGGTGGCTATTTCTTCCATTTCCGGGGCAATGATAGTACCCAAGTCCAAGGGTTCGGACTTCATAATTACCCAGAATAAAATAGCCCTATTCTTGGCTACATCATTCGAATGGAGCAGGGCAGGATATTGGACAGCACGAAGGTGCACCAAATCTTCGTCGTGGGCACCAAATCTACCTTTCGTAGCGATTTTCCATCCCCTGATTTGTCTTTCTTCTCGTCCCATCTTGCTCCAGGGACGCACAACACTTGTAGTGAGCCTTCTTTATCTACTGCGACATCCTTCAGCTTGCTGTACTAGCAATTTCTCCTGGGGACGTTAACCTCCAGCAGTTCATTAATCGCCTGAGGCTTGAAGGAGATGGTTTTTCCCCTCACGTAGGAGGTGAATCTCGGTTCTACCCTGGTCAGTACTAGGTTGGCATAGAATTCCTTGGTTATTTCTTTGTAACCTTCTCCCGCTAACCTGCACAACTTGTGCCATTTTCGGTTCTCAATCTCCTCGGTGACTGAGCGAAACTCTCCTGTCTTCAGGCTGATCTTCCTGTCCCCTACAACAGAGTTTTCCTTGAGGTTATCAAACCGCTCCTCATTGTCAGCAAATTTGAAACGGTGGGTGTCCTTAGCTCTTGATTTTCCTCAGAGGGCTGCCGCGGGGGTTGTCTTGATGCGCATGTTCTTTGAAGATGAAGCCATTCTGAAAAAAAAAAAAGAACCCTAGTTAGTGAGTATGGTAGATTGCAGCAGTTTTATTACCTTTCACTAGGCCTGCGAAGATTGTTGTGGGTTTGAAAATGGAAGCCCCGGATCTTTGTTTGCATAACTCTTTATCAGTTATGATGTACCTCGTTGCCCTGTTTTCCTGGGTCGATTTTCCGAGCTTCCCCAACGCATGCATGCCCAAGTCTCGCCATATTATGCAGTTTTGGACTCGCTTCCTTCTATAGGACTGGCCTACTTTCTGTTTATGGTGTTGATAATCACGAAATGGATATGAAGAAGAAAAAGAAAAAAAAAACTTCATACCTTAGTTCTCCTGAAGTTGGGGAAGTGAGGGAACTGTTTTCTGAGTGGAAGACGAAGAGTAAGTTGAGTGAGAGTTTTTAGAGGCTTGGGTGAGTGGGAGTTACTTACCTGATGCCTTTTTATAACCGTTGTGTGGGATACGAAGGGTCGGACATGTTAGGAACAAATTAGGTCAAAACCCTTGGTCTCACTTACCTGTGATGTTGCGTTGGCCATGCGGCAGTGCAATCCTGGGTAATTCCTTAAAATTGCACTTGGTAACCCCAAACTTGCTCCCTGTTAGTCATTTATTCTGCTTGTTTAATTCCACCCATCAAGATGAGACTGGTATATATATAAAAATATATATAAATATATATAATCATATATATATATATATATATATATATATATATATAAAATTTTGAACTTGGAACCTTGTATGCTCTGTGATTTAATGGTCCTTGTTGAGTCAATTGTCTGGCAATGTCTTAGTCTTTTTGTGTTGGTAACGCTGTTGGCATAAGGTCCTGTTGGTTTTAGCCAATTGAGCTGCTTTTCATCTGAGTTAGATCACACTCATAACACATCAGGTTAGACTTGGAGTTATAGCACCCATGTGGATAACACAAAGTTTATAATCAGGAAATTATAAATATTTGTGCAATACAAACATGAAAAGGGGAAGAATAGGAAATAAAAAAAACTAAACATAAAAACTAAAAAGAGAAAGAACGAAACTTGTTGCATCTATGTTAGTATAGTTCACTGAGAAGAGATAAGAAAAAAACTAAGTCCTATTTATGTTTATTAGTCTTCTTCCATCTGGGCTACGGTTGCTGGTTCGGCTTTACCCTCGACGTCGTCCAAGTCAGCCTATTGCAATATCAGTTCCTGCTCGGCATTAGAGAGCTCGTGCTCAGTCATGCCTATCCTTCTTCCGATATTCGTTAAGAGCTGCTTGTTGACCTTTGTCCCCAGATGGATTTTCTTTACATTTCTGCGTGTAACCTCGACTTGCTTGCCTAGGCGATGCACAAAGAGATGCAGTTCACTCAGATGCTCGGTTTGCTCATTGAGGATCTCACAAATCCTTGGTGGGAGTAGGGCTTTGAGTTGTGCCTTGTGGAGGACGTACGCCCAATGTAGGCTTCGTCGAGAGTGGGGTGAGGATCCACTGGGGTGCAACCTTCAATTTTGACTCCCTGGGATTCGCACAGAGTCGTGATAAGGCTGGGGTATCCCAGGGGAACGTAGCACTTCCGAGCAATATTCTTCATTTCTCGGGCAATGATTTGGGCAATATCCATCTCGCAGGATGTCATTATCATCCAGAGCAGGATCGCCCGCTTGTTGTTTACTTCATTTGAATAAGGAATTGGCAGTAGGTTTGACTGCACAAAAGTGTACCAGATTTTGGCCACTAGTTTTAAGTCGGCCTTGTGTAAGGACTTCCCGTCATTAGAGTCATCTTCCTTAAGTTTTGATTTGGCTCCTGGTATACAGAGTACCCTCAAAGACACCGTTTGGTCTACTAGGGCACCCATCAGGCGCTAATACATGCATCCAAATACGAGGGGTCTGGCTTCCAGCAAATCCCTTATCACTTGTGGGGTGAAAGAGATAGTCTTCCCACGAACGTAGGACGTATAGCAGTCCTCTGCTTGAGTCAATGCCATGTTGGCATAGAACTCGCGAGTGATTTCCTCGTATCCTTGGCCAGCCAAGTTGCATAACTTCTCCCACTTACTGTCTTCTATCTCATTCTCGATTGATGGGAACTCTCGAGTACGTAGGTTCAGTTTCCTGTCCCCCTACTATGGGGTTTCTCTTGAGTGTTTTGAACCTTTCCTCTTTCTCTGAGGATTTGAATATTTTCATATTTGTTGCCATGGCTTGAGTTTTGGAGGGGGAAGCCATTGGAGAGTTGTCGCACTTGTGAAGTAGAGCAGCAATTTATGTGGGAAAGTGAGGAGTTGCAACAAGGAAATTCGAATGGATTTGGTGGGAGTTATGGTTATTGGGGGGCCTTTCATATTCATACATGTGGGATACGAGGAGTCAGGTGGGTGGGTAACGGTTTGGGTAATTAATGCTGACTTAACTGCTTATAGGCCACTTTGACACTTTTGCTGAGCGTTCCTTTTTTTTTGTCTGTTCTGATGTTAGTGTGTTGGATACGCACTCATATTGGTGTTTATCACGTGATTCTTTATTCATTATAGGACCAAATTTTTTTTTGTTTTGTACCCCATATCCGCTTGGTTTCTGTTGATCCATTTCTGGGGTTCACCTCTTCAACTTGCTAAAAAAAAAAAGAAAACTAAAAAAAAATTTAAAACTACTTCCAAGGGTTGCCTCCCTTGTAGTGCTTGTTTAACGTCTCTAGCTTGACATAGTAATTTTTCAACTTAGGGTCTAAAGAGAGCAGGTAGTCTTTTCTCAGTTGATTTCACCTCCATGATAACGCTTGACACGTTTCCCGTTGATCTTAAAACTCCTTTGGGCTTATGTATCTTCAAGTGTGATGGCACCATGATCTGAGACCTCCTTAACTACAAAAGGCCCAGACCATTTGGACTTTAGTTTTCCTGGGAATAGTTTGAACCTGGAATTAAACAACAGAACCAGCTGTCAAGGTTCAAAGACTCTATGTTTGATCAATTTGTCGTGCCATTGCTTGGTCTTAGTCTTGTAAATCTTTGCATTTTCATAGGCATTGAGGCGGAATTCCTCTAGTTCATGTAGCTGTAATAGACTATTCTCTCTGGATGTATTCGCATTGAAGTTGAGAAATCTGGTTGCCCAGTACGCCTTATGTTCAAGTTCCACAGGTAAGTGGCATGCTTTTCCAAAAACCAGTTGGTAGCGGGACATACCAATCGGTGTTTTGAAAGCTGTTCTATAGGCCCAAAGTGCGTCATCCAATCTGTTTGCCCAATCTGTCCTGGAGCTATTCACAGTTTTCTCCAGGATCCTCTTTATTTCTTTGTTGGAAACCTCAGCTTGGTCGTTACTTTGTGGATGATATGCTGTGGTGATTCTATGTCTAACACCATATTTTCTCAAAACTGCTTCTAGCTGCTTACAGAAATGTGTCCGTCCATCATTGATTAGAATGCGTGGGACACCAAATCTGGACAGTATGTGCTTCCTCAAGAATCTTATCACAGATTTAGAATCACACGTGTGTGTAGGGACAACTTCTACCCATTTTGACACATAGTCCACAGCTAGCAGTATATACTCATTAGAGTATGAGACAGGGAATGGTCCCATGAAATCTATGCCCCACACATCAAATAGCTCCACTTCTAAGATGTTAGTGAGAGACATTTCATCTCTCTTTGAGACATTCCCGCTGTGTTGGCAAGCATCACACATATCTACAAAGTCCTTAGCGTCCTTAAATAATGTAGGCCAAAAAAATCCACTCTGCAACACCTTGACTACTGTCCTTCTTCCATTAAAATTACCTCCATAGGCTGAGCTATGGCAGTGCCACAGGATGTCTTTTTTCTCTTCGCGTGGGACACACCTTCTGAGCAATCCATCCACACCTCTTTTATACAGAAAGGGTTCATCCCACAGGTAAAATTTGCTGTCATGGTATAGCTTCTTCCGCTGCTGCCAAGATCATTCATTTGGAATAATCTGTGCAACTTTGAAATTTGCAATGTCTGCGTACCATGGTGCAACAGCAATGGCTAACAGTTTCTTGTCTGGAAATTCCTCGTTGATCAAGAGCTTCTCATCTTCTATGATTTGCGTAGGCAACCTGGACAGGTGATCAGCTGCACCATTGTCCTTTCCTTTTCGGTCTTGGATTTCAAAATCAAACTCTTGGAGGAGTAGTATCCACCTGATGAGCCTTGGTTTTGCTTCCTTTTTTGACAGTAAATGTTTCAAAGTAGCATGGTCAGTATACACAATTACCTTGGCACCAATTAAATATGACATGAACTTGTCGAAAGCGTAGACAACGGCTAGCAACTCTTTTTCAGTTGTTGTGTAGTTCAATTGTGCACTGTTCAGCACCTTGCTAGCATTGTATATAACGTGTAGTTTCTTGTCCTTCCGCTGTCCTAACACAGCACCTACAGCAAAATCACTTGCATCACACATGAGTTCAAATGGGATACTCCAGTTGGGGGCTGCAAGTATAGGTGCTGTGGTAAGCCGTTCTTTGAGTATGTTGAACGCCTTCAAACATGCATCATCGAATCTGAATTCAGCGTCTTTCATCAATAGGTCACACAATGGTTTAGATATTTTGGAGAAGTCCTTGATGAATCTTCTATAGAATCCAGCATGCCCAAGGAAACTTCTCACTCCTTTCTCATTTATCGGAGGAGAAAGCCTTTCAATGGCTTCAACCTTGGCTTTATCAACCTCTACACCTCTTGATGAGACTTTGTACCCAAACACAATGCCTTCTTGCACCATGAAGTGACATTTCTCCCAATTCAGCACTAGGTTGGTCTCCTCACACCTTTTCAGCACATAAGACAGGTTACTCAAGCAATTGTCATAATCGGAGCCAAATACTGAGAAGTCATCCATGAAGACTTCTATAAAATTCTCTACCATGTCGAAGAAGATGGCCAACATGTACCTTTGAAATGTAGTTGGTGCATTACATAGCCCAAACGGCATCCGGCGATATGCAAATATTCCATAGGGACAAGTGAAGGAAGTTTTCTCTTAGTCCTTGGGATCTACCGCAATCTGGTTGTAACCAGAGTATTCGTCCAGAAAACAGTAGTAAGCATGCCCAGCTAGTCTCTCTAGCATCTGGTCCATCAATGGAAGAGGGAAGTGATCTTTTCTGGTGGACTCATTGAGTCTTCTGTAATCTATGCACATACGCCAACCAATTACTGTCCTCGTAGGAATAAGTTTGTTCTTCTCATTAGGGATCACTGTTATCCCGCCTTTCTTAGGTACAACCTGAACTAGGCTGACCCAAGAGCTATCGGAGATTGGGTAGATAATACCTGCATCCAATAGCTTGAGGACCTCCTTTTCACAACCTCTTTCATGGTTGGATTAAGTCTTCTTTGGGGCTGCACTACAGGTTTAAAATCTTCCTCCATTAGGATTTTGTGCATGCAGAAGGAAGGACTTATTCCTTTTAGATCTGAAATAGTCCATCCAATGGCAGACTTGTGAGCTCTTAAAATCCTCAACAGTTTCTCTTCTTCTTGTTCATTGAGGGAGTTGCTCACAATTACTGGAAACGTTTTCTTTTCCCCCAAGAATGCATAACGGAGGTGAGATGGAAGCTGCTTTAGTTCTGTCTGTGGGCTGTCCACGTTTCCTTCTTCCTTTGGCAAACCTTCAGAGGGTTGTGAACTTGACTTCATGGGAGGATTAGCTTCAAGTGTGGCTATGCATTCCTCCACATCTTGGTTCTCTTTTTCTCTCTCCTGGCTCAGGCCTTTGGATTGCCAGAGTACTCCTTCAAGAATGGACTCACTGTCCTATTTTTCAAGAGGGACTAACAGTGGCGTTGCCAACGCGGTTACTGGTAGCGTTGCCAACGCGGTTACTGGTAGCGTTGCCAATGCGTCCATCCTCATGCAATATGGCTGTTCAGTAGGGTGCTTCATGGCTTCAAAAACATTGAACGTCACCTTTTCATCCTGCACTCTCAACATCAGTTGCCCTTGCTGCACATCAATAAGTGCTCTTCCTGTAGCAAGGAATGGTCTTCCTAGGATCAATGGAATTTCAGCATCTTCCTCCATATCTAACACTACAAAGTCAGTTGGGAATATGAATCTGTCTACCTTGACTAAGAAGTCTTCTACCACACCATATGGATACTTGATTGATCTATCAGTTAATTGAAGGCACATCATGGTACGCTTCATCTCCTCTATTTCCAGTTTCTTCATTATGGAAAGAGGCATCAATTTGATGCTAGCTCCTAAGTCACATAATGTCTTGCCAATCTGCAAATTCCCAATGGTGCAAGGAATTGCAAAAGAACCTGGATCCTTCAACTTCTGAGGGAGTTTCCTTTGAATGATGGCACTGCACTCTTCCGTGAGAGCTACAGTTTCATCTTCCTTGAGCTTCCTCTTCTTGGACAACAACTCCTTCATGAATTTCGCGTAGGAGGGCATTTCTTCCAATGCTTCAGCTAGTGGTATGTTGATCTGTAGTTTCTTGAATATATCCAGGAATTTAGAGAACTTCCTCTCTTCCTGCTGTTTCTTCAGCCTTTGAAGAAATGGGATGTTCGGCGTTGCCGACGTAGCTTTCTCTCTGTTGGCCACGACTTCCTCAAATAATTGCTTTTTGCTTTTTCTTACTAGTCTGTCATGGTATTCTTTCTTCTGTTCTTCCCTTGCTGGTTATGGATTGACTACTGGTTCTTTTCCAGATTGCATGTCTGTTTCAGTTCTGGATGGTTGATCTGCTAGATCAGCAGCATCATTGGTTTGTATGATTACGTTTTCTGTTGTCTTTGGTAATGTGGGCAGCCTTGGTTCTATCGTCTTTCCACTCCTTGTTGTGATGGCATTGCATTGCTCCTTGGGATTCACTGTTGTGTCACTCGGAAAACTCGTAGTATTTCTTTCTGTGAGTTGTTTGGACAACTGTCCCACTTGATTCTCCAAATTCTTGATGGATGCTTGAGTGGATTGCATGAACTGGCTGAGTATGTTCCCCAAGTCTGCAGAGTTGTCCTGTGGTTGGTTTGTCTGCTGTTGAGGAGGTTGTTGCTGCACATACTGTCCGTTCCTCCTGGGGTTGTTCTGGTTCCTGAAATTAGAATTATAAGAGTTAGAATAAGGAGGATACTTAGGCCTTTGTGGCTGCCCATATAGTGCACTTGCTCCTGGCTGGAGGTTCCTGTTACGTCTGTGTCACAGCATCCGTTTTCATGTTCTCCCCCACAAAAGTCATATTTCAGGACTTGTGCTGGTTGAGGGGTTCCTACGTTGAAGACCTGTAACTGTTTTGTCAAAGCCTCCAGCTACTGTGAGATCAGCTTGTTCTGAGCAAGTATTGCAGTTTGCGTGTCCAACTCCAGTACACCTCTCTTAGGAACACTTCTGTCAGTTGGTGATTGGTACTCACTGGAAGCCATTATTTCAATCAGCTCCATGGCCTCCTCTGCAGTTTTAGTATTCAGAGATCCTCCTGCTGAGGCATCTATGATGAGTCTCGTGGACACTTCCGTAAAAGCTCTTTGAACCGCTCACAAGCCTCATAGAGTGATTCTCCTTCCTTCTGACCGAAAAAGGAAATCTCTCATCTCAGCTTGTTGTATTTAGAGGGTGGGAAGTATTTCATGAGGAATTTGGATACCAATTCCTCACAGGTGGTAATACTTCCTCTTGGTTGGGTTTGCAACCAATACTTGGCACGATCTCTTAAAGAAAATGGGAATAGTCTCAATCTGATCGCTTCGTCAGAGATGCCATTCATCTTGATTATGTTACATGTTTGGAGAAAGCTTGAAAGGTGGAGATTCGGGTCTTCCGCTTCACTTCCTCCAAACTGGTCCTGTTGCACTGGATGGAGTAGTGTCGATTTGATTTCAAAGTTGTTGGCAGTGATCAGTGGTCTCACGATACTAGCGCTGCAACCTGCAGAATTTGGGACAGCGTACTCTCCCAACGTAATTCTCCTGTTAAGCTGGTGTTCCTCCATGATAGAGTGATACACAGGGTTATCTTCGCTGGTCCTTTGCAGTCTCTGTTGCTCTTACTGTGCTTTTCGTATCCTTACTTCCTTTCGGTTTCTTCTTCTAAGCTTTTCAATCTCAGGTTCGAAAATCAATTCTCGTTCTTCTTCAACTAAAGGGAAAAGTCAGCATACAAACAGTGTCATAAAATCAAACAATATTGCTCAATCTAGTGGTATTCATAGTACTCTTCAATATTGAAAAACAAATCCTTGACAACGGAGCCAAAAACTTGTTGGTGTGAAAACGTATGAAGGCAAGTGCACCTTATCGTTTTACAGAGTAGAGAGTGAGTAAGAGTATCGTTTCCCCAGAGATTTGGTTCAAATACTGAATTCCTACTAGTCCACTAATTGAGCTCAAGTATGCGAGTGCGTAGGCAACGCGTTCCCGTGCGTAGGCGACGCAAACAGAAAAATAACAAGATTCACAGATTCTATCACTTAATCTGAAACTCTACTCCAGTTTGCATAAAACAAATTAAAGTACATTCAAAACTAGCTAATACTCAATGAACAATCTGAAAGGGTAAGAAATCAATGAATGGAAGGTGTTAGGGTTGGATTTCACCAAAACTTTCCTTATGTAATCCTTGATCATTAAGTATACTTAAGATAAACAGTAGTTGAAGATCGAATTCACAAATTATTGATTGAAGGTCAATCCCTTGACTCAGCAATTCTTCATTGCAAATTAGGAATTCTAATCTCTTTGAAATTCCTAATGTGCAGTGAGCTTTACGTTCAAGAATTTAAACGATCTCACAAATATGAACCTCTATCCCTAGAGTGTTCACAATTATGTTATTCAATCTCATTTCCAATTCTAAAACCAATTTCCCAATTGCGAAGAAGAATTTCGGTTCAATTTATAAGTGGCCAAGTCATAAAAGCATTAAGCAAAGAGATGAATAATCAACGTTTAAAGGAAAACAATCTTAAATAAATGCATCATCAGGATTACGTAAGATCAGTCAAGGATTCATCCTTCCCCAACAGGGATTTAGTTACACATAATGATACAGAGCGAAAACAGGGGAGAGGGAGAATTGTATGAGCATGAAGACAAGCTACAGATGCACTTTGGCCTCAACCCTAGGGTTCTTCCTTCACCCAGAATAGAACCAACATGGAGATAGCTCGGTGAGTAGGGTGATTGATGCCCTGTTTTCGCGACGCGACTAACAGATTGCTTATTTCCCTCCAAATCTTCATGTGCTCCACGTGAGTACATGGAGATAGCTCGGTGAGTAGGGTGATTGATGCCCTGTTTTCGCGACGCAACTAACAGATTGCTTCTTTCCCTTCAAATCTTCATGTGCGTATTCATGTTTTAATGGTGTTTTATGCTTAAATTACTTGCAATTACATTGAATTATATTCCAAATAAGTGTCTTATTGGACACTTATCACTTGTACTTAGCCACTGGCAGTGAGGCGCACATGGCACATGTGAGAAAATTCTTAAATTAAAATTGTAGCGTGCAGGGTTCGAACGCAGCTCCTAGAAGTCTTGGCAACATGCCATCCACTAGACCAAGACGCTGAATGGATTATAAAAGCCTTGAACTAATTTAAGGCACACTCTAGGGAATTGTGGCATGTACAATTACATGCATGCATGGAGTTCAACAAGCTCTTCTTCGTTATAAGCGATTGAATAAGAGGCTTTATCTTCACTGCCTTGCTGCCTCAAACAAACCTTGACTGATAGGATCCTTCAAACCACTATGTTGTCAACACACAGGACATTGGGGCTTATTTGATACCATTTGAGAATGCCTTCCATCCCTATAACAGAGAGAACTCATCAATGTGTGAGGAGTATGCATTGTTAAAAGATAATTCCTTTGAGTAGGGGTCTATTGATTTGGATGGCTACATCTTAATGCTTGAGAAGTTGCATGATCTATATGACAAGTTGTCTTCCGACAATCCACAGAGGGAGAAGGACTATGTAACCAAGTGACATGTAATTAAGTCCTGCCATGCAAACTGTAAGGAGAAGAGCAATGTAAGCTCTACAGGATCAGCATATGGATAGGGACTTCCTCTCATTGCACTGAGACGTGATGCAATTCTTCTTTCATAAAAGAAACTTTCACCGCTGTTTTTCACAAAGACGAAGGCATATACATCCAATGGAACCAATTTGTTAAGACTAGCTTCCAAGGTACCAAAACCAAAAGGAGGGCTAGGAGCATGCTGTATGACGAATAGCAGAGTCGGATCCTGTCTCCTCTTTCTGTTGACATCGCGGTCCCATTGACCATGATCTATATCCAATAATCACATGCAAATTAGAGTGGTGCAGCATGTGTGTCATCGTAGATGCTGCATTGGTTTTATGTACGTAGAAATATGTGCATATGAGTGTGTGGAGGATGGAAGGTTGTAAACATCCAATTCAGTCAGAGACCCTGCGTTAAAATTAATTAGTAAATAAATGATAATTTAAATAATAGAATCCAAAATTAAAAATGAAAAAACGGAAAACAGAAAAATAGGAATATTAACAAGAAAAGCAAACAGATAAGCGGGAACGGCAGCAAATACGATAATGAATGATAAACAAATGGATGAAAATTGGAAATATAAGAATAAACAAGAATAATAAAAATAAAATAATAATGAACAAAAATAATAAAATAATAAAAAATATAATAAATAATTAATTAATTAAATAAAAAAGTATATAATATAATAACAAGAATAATGAATAAAAATAATAACAAAAATCAAAAATAAAATCATCAAAATTTTATGGAGAAAAATAACGATAAAAATGAGAAAAATGATAATAAAAACATTAATTGGTAAAAATGAAATAAAAATATAACGAAAAAGTGAAAAAATGATGAAAAGAGGAATAAAAATAAAAGAGGGTGGTAATAGGGAAGAGGATTTTGGGCTGAGTTAATTAGTTGGTAAACCATCAGGGTAAGGGTGGATTCACTTGAGTTTAGCCTAGTAAAGAAAACCAAAGACAGATATAAAAGGAGCTGATAAAGATTTAGGGGTTGTTGAAAAATTGAGGGGAAGAATTGAAGAATTGGAGACATTTTCTCTGAAATTTTTCTTTGTCTAACGAGAGGGGTCTTCTGAACTTCTAAGAGGAAGTGCAGCCAAGGTGATACCGAGAATTCCGATTGGTCCTGCCATTGGGAGAATCAAATTTTCCTAGAGCGCATTTGAGCATAAGCTTCGGGTCGATCTCATAACAGGTTAGTTCTACCTCTCTGCACCAAGTCTTGTACAGTTAACCTTTATTTGAACCCAAGAATTTCTGCTTGAATTATTTAAGGGTTGTATGAGGTCAGTGCTACTGTGCAAGAATTCATTCCTCTTTTCTCGATCAATCAAGAAATGCTCTAGATAATACATCGATCTCCACATAATAAGGAAAACCTAACGTAATTTAGGTAGGAGACGTGCAAGGTGTTTGCAGTTACGACCGGCTCCATAAATTGTTCATTGTACTTTGAACGTAAGGCGGAATCCACCTTGGCCTATGAGTCTTAGCTTCAAAGTAAGAAAAACAGAGCCCTAAAACAGAGCCCTACTCGATAAATGGAGGAGACTAGCATAAGGTTTAATTGGGATTTAAGAGGATTTCATATTCGAAAAATATGAAGTGCCATGGGTCCTGAGCAGAACAGGAGGGTTTTGTTGTTGGTAGCAAATATAGCTAGCCATGTAGCACGTTCATGTTCCCCTATTTCGTCCATGGATAATGTATATAATCCCATTAAGTGGTTACAGTAAACCTTGAAGCCTTAGCCTAGGGCGCCAAAGGACAAGAAAAACTCCCAAGAAACCAGAATCAGTTCTGGCGAGCCTACCCTCTTCAACTTTGTTATCCAACTATCTTGGTTCGTGTCTCTCTTTTCCCATGTGTAGTTCCTTTTCTTTCTTTCTTTGCGTGAATCGGTCTGCCCTTCTCACCTCCTCCTCCACATCTCGTCGTGGCTTCTTGGGTCTCGAGTCTGAGTCCACATCATAAGGGAATCCCTTTAGCCTCCTGCCCCCTAGCCCCATATCGCCAAAACTCACGAGTATGGAGTTGGCCACTCTCTAAATGTTAAGAGTGACGACGTGGACAGTAGTGCGTCAATGAGTTTGGTTCCCCTCAGAGTGGAAGACTGATAGAGTTACAAAGATAGAAATGGCAATGGTTAAATTTAAGCTTGCACATATGTCCACACTGGTAGTACTCTTGGGTCAAGGCTATCAGGAGTGTAGATATGAAACGTGAAAAGAAGTTGCATGCTTGCTTCCTTTGTCTACTATAATAATATTTCTCGTTTGAGGGAGAGAGTAAATGTTGATTGTAAGTCGTTTGGATAAGGTCCCACACATGTTCTTATAAATGAGATAGGGTCAGATCCAAGAATTACACTTCTACCTACGATTGGGGTATCATGTATAGAGCAAGGGTGGCTAAACTGGTTATGGCACTGTTCCACTCCTCCACAAAATTTTGGAATGGTTAGATTTTCCCTCATTAGAGTTGGCCAGCCCCCCTACCATGAGAGATTTGGATAAAAACCCATTTAAACCTGATCGAAGGACGTAAAATGAGGGTTTGCTGCCTGCCAAACATCCTTATAGGACCTCATGAAAAGGAGTGAATCTCCGTGTGACCCATGCAAGAAGACCGAGGAGGACCAGCCTCAAAACCCCAACTCCACATGCCGAAGAGAATGCATGGAAATAAAACGACGTTCCCATAATGAGAATGGGTAGCTAGTAATGAAGACTTCTTCCCTGATTTCATAACCATACAAGGGTCAAAACCTTTATTACATAGCCTACATCTCGTTACGATGGAAGCCAGATGCCCATGCTTTCAGACGTCAACCTTAACCATTGTCGTTTCTAACCCTGGTCATATCTTCACCTAAAACTTTTATTTGGACCTAGAACAAACGTTAAGACTAGAGGTCTTCTATAATCATGCCAACCTGATTCAAAGCTCCGAACGTGATCAACCATCAGTTTTTATCCATTAATTATGACTACTTCCACATGGCAAACGATAATGACCCTCCGTAATATGTGTCTTTTTACTTATAGTATGCCCAACCTTAGGTAAAAGGATCAGAAGAGGCAAAATGTTGGCCTAGCTCCTAAACCCGCATTAAAATGTGGGATTTCAGTACTTGCCCTTGATGCTCGCGTCTTTGTGCCTACTCTACCATTGATCTCCAAACCAAACCTTGCGTTCTTCAGTTTGGTCAACCAGCCCACTTTGCATGATGTGGCCTCCGCCTAGTAACGTCGGCCTCCCATGAAGAATTATCTCTCCTCACGAGTAGGGTAGCGTATCACCCTTACCACAGGCACTGCCTCCTAGAAATTAGGGTTATGATGTGTGTGAGATAAGTGGAGTTGCCCGAAGCTGAATAGATAGTGACTGATGGAATGGCATGGGTTGGTAGAGGCACACCTAATAAGTCTTGTAGCACCCCATTTGACTAGGGACGAGAAATTACAGATGCGATATTGACCGCACGTCCCCAATCCATGCATGCAGTTCACACGTAAACGAACGCGTTCCTGGAGCTTAAGGTATTAAATGAAGTTAGTAAAAAGGAGGATAAGGGAGCATTAATGTGGAGTCTGTCATTCGAACCCTCTAAGGGGTTGTTCCCTTTTTCTCTCTCACATGCTAGCTCCCTGAGCCCGAGTGATAGGGCTGCCTCCAATTGGACCAATCCACAAAGCCAGCCTACTTTTATAGACCCAAATCAGGTTGCTGGGTAATGATAGACCGATATCTCCTTGAGCCCAAATTAAATATTTTCTCGTATTTCCTGTGGAAACCCAATAAGCAAGCACGAATCCAAACCAAAGTTTTCATAATGTTAAACCTGATTCGTAAGAAAATTAATCAAGCCTATAACAAAGTTTTTTTTTAATTTTTTTCAAACATGGTTTACCTTCTCAAGACACAAATTAAGCTTACCCTTTGTCAAAAGAAGCCCAAAGTCGTCACCTCAAAAGCAAGACAAATTCGTTTTATTTCTAGCCCAATCTAGTTCGTTCTCCTTTACATTAATTACTTTTTTATTCATCTTTTAGACAAAATATTTTAAAGAATGCCTTTTAAAACAAAATAAAAACTCGTTTTGCAATTCTCACATGACGAGCTCTAAGCACGAACTGGTACCTTTTTTTGTTGTTCAATGTTTAGAGATTCGTATGGGTCCCAGTGCAACCGTAATTGTCTTGGACCCTGTGCATATGGATTGGGAATGCCCCTTTTTAAACAAAATAAAAACTCGTTTTGCAATTCTTAATCTCACGCGACGAACTTTAAGCATGAATTGGTAGCTTTTTTTTTTGTTCGATGTTTAGAGATTTGCATGGGTCCCAATGCAGCCGTAGTTGTCTTGGACCCTATGCATATGTGGATTGGGAATGCCTTTTTTTAAACAAAATAAAAACTCATTTTGCAATTCTTAATCTCACGCGACGAGCTCTAAGCACGAATTGGTAGCTTTTTATGTTGTTCGATATTTAGAGATTCGTATAGGTCTCAGTGCAGCCGTAGTTGTCTTGGATCCTATGTATATGTGGATTGGGAAGGCCTTTTTTTTAAACAAAATAAAAACTCGTTTTTGCAATTCTTAATCTCACGCGACGAGCTCTAAGAACGGACTGGTAGCTTTTTTACTGTTCGATGTTTAGAGATTCGTATGGATCCCAATGCAGTTGTAGTTGTCTTGGATCCTGTGCATAGATGGACTAAGGATTTCCTTCAAAATATTTTCAGAATACTCTGTTCATGTTCAAACACCTTCGAAGGTCAAGCCTTCAAACTAGAACTACGTAAGCCTTGAGTTTCCCATTGCACTTGGTAATACGTACGAGCAGAATCAAGTCCTGTCATGCCAACCTCCATCAATCTATTTATTTTCAATCTAATTAAAGGGATCAAATAGTTTTCAAATGAATCACACACTCAGTTTAAGGGCGAGCGGGGTGCCTAACACCTTCCCTACTTAGAATTTCATCCTCAAGTTAGGGCTTTTCTAAATCTTTTCTCTAAAAAAAAAAATATAGTGGCAACTCCACACAATCAAAATAAAAATTCTTTTAAAAAATTTAATCGAGTTCGTCGTCTTGTCAGAATTATGGTTGCGACAAAGGTCAACGCCCAGACCCTTATGTAGCAGCATGGCCCAACTTTTGTTCACGTATAGATTCACTCATAGAGGAGACATGTGCATGGCACCTTGAAGGGCGCTACCAAAGTAGATATTACAATCACATGATAAACGTGAGCATGCAGCGTCAGAGCAGCCATACACTGTGAGCCTTTGGTCTCTTCTTTGCAGTCCCAACATATGTGTCATTACCAGCACACATATTTTTGAACTGTCACAAGAGCGATTGCACCGCATGCATGGAGGCTTGTTAGTTAGAGAACAAGTGAATCAAAAGGTCCCTCCCTTGATTCTACATTCGCCTGATGAATTCGTGGCTATTTGGATCATACCCCACAAAGCATGGCAGCAGACCACATGCAATGGAACGAACCTGACGCTAACAATGGTATGATGCTCATGCACCATAAATGAGGCAAGGTCCTAATCGATTCTTCCTTTTAGTATGGTAGAAGCTTGCGATCAGTCAAGACATCATGGCTTGTTTGCATGGCTTTCCCTCGCTGCCAACACATTTTCCGTAAAGCTAGTTTGCATTCGTACAAGCCATAGCATGGAGATAGAGCAGGGGATATGAACATATGTTGAGCCTACAAAGATGGTTTGCATGGCTTGTTTAATTGTGCTTTGCAACACAGTAGTAGCCACCGTGTTCCGAATCATGCGTCCTTGTTCAAAGGAAACCAAATCGAAGTCAGCATGACGATTTTTCCACAATCACATGCAGCAGGCTCTTGCATGTCCTCGCTGCTGGTGTGAGTAGAGCGGAGTCTCCCTCCCTCATTCATATCACAACCTCGGCTGGTGATCCTTGTAGCAGCGTCTAAATCACCGCGATGAGCAACGTCATGTAAAGTATAAGAACCCCTCAGCATCATTGTTGTGCCTTGGCTTGGTTTTGAATCTAGGAAGCATGCATGCATGGATCTTCTCTTTTGTCTCATCTATTTTTACTTTGATAAAAGGATTTGGTTTTAACTTGGTGTTACTGTTTGTCAGACTAGAGCGCAATTAGTGACTTTAATATGTGGCGAACTCAGAGATCATAAGGCAGTGTATACGAAATGAGTATCGAACCGAACACCATTAAATCATGAACTAGAAGGCAGCATATACAACCATGCAATAATGCTCAGACTTTCAGCCCCTTCCACAAATACTGAACAGAGTTTAGGTTCTTGTTAGAATATGCCAAATTAATCGGATTCAGAAGGCTTAGAACTAAGTTAATACAACCGATCATATGAAGAGGAGGAAGATGGAGTCTAACATGTTCAAACTTGTTCTTATCTTCAATTTGCTTAATTCACAGGGAAGATTACATCGCAATTCCATTAAACAAAAGATTAATCAGGGAGGAAGAACAAGGAATCTAACCTAAATTATGGCTCTTTCAAACGCGCACCAAGAACACTTCTTGAACTGGTTGAAGATGGAACTAGATCTCAATTTCCAGAATTGGTCCCCTTGTTCAAACTCGGTGATATGTCTTTGCCTGCATGCTAGCTCTTGATTCAGCAAAGCTTCTCCCTTCTCTAAGTGAGGATAATTACCTGTTAGTCATTTAATGAGCTTCCTCCTTTTTCTTTTAACTCTGAGATCAGAAGATCTTCCTTCGTTCAAGAAGGCGTGGAGAGGAGAGACAGAGAATTCAACCCCCTCCCAAAAAAGACCCCCTGAAATGATTTTTAGAGTTTTTTATAACAGGCTTACTCCTTTTCAAAAAAATTTGGCGGGATCCATGCTTGCATTTTTTTTCTTTTTTCTTTCCTCCCTTTTTTATTCTTCTGTTTTAATTTCTGTTTTCTATTTTAATTTTGTTTTATAATTTTCAATTTTATTTATTTATTTTTATTTTGAAATTTAGTTTTTTTGTCTGTTATTACTATTATTATTTCAATTTTTTATTTCTTTTCATTATTTGTTTGTATATATATTTTATTATTATTATTATTTGTTTATTTCCTTATTTTTTATTTCTTGTTTTTCTTTTCTCTTTTTCCTTTTTCTCCTTTTTTCTTATTTTTTTATTATTTTTAATTTTGTTGTTTTTATTCTGTTTTTTATTTAATTTATTTTTCAGTTCTCTTATTTATTTTTATCATTTGATCTATTTTTCAGTATTTATTTTTTGTTTTGGATATATTTATTATTTTTTATTACTTTGTTTTATTTTTGTTTCTATTATTTAAATTATTTGCTAATTAATTTTAAGAATGGGACCTCGAACATAATTGAGTGTTTACAATCACCATCATAAATTTGGAAGAACTATGGCTTCCCTATAGAAGGATTTATTTGAAGCCCTAAGGCTTCACCATAGAAGGACCTATCGTCTTCTGAGTGTGCATAAGTCCCAAACTTAGCACACTAGGAGTGGTGTTAAGTTTTCAAATAAGAACTTGCTCCAGTTTTACATAAAAACTTGGTTATTCCTATTTTTAACCATCAAGAGTAGTTTTGAACTCTATCAAACTCAAGAAAATGGGATCCATAGAACTTAGAGAGAGATCCACAAAAAAAAAATTAAACCATAACACATAGTTAAAAGCTTAAAAAAGTATGGTAAATACCCTATTTGTTGAATACTTATAAAAGGATTTGGTGTGTCTTTTCAAGTTGATTTTATTTTGCTTTGTGGTCCACAAGAATGCCTTCAAGGATAATGGTGAGGATTTGTTTAGCTTATTATAACTCAAACTTCAAAGATAGAAGTTCAAGCTTAGTGTAGATTTTGGTGTTTTAAGAGAAGTTGGAGTTTTTGGTAAGTTCAGAGAGCTTGCACAAGTGTTAAGAAGAGTGTTAGCGGAGAAAATAAGTCCTCCCTTGGTGTTCCTAATAAAATTCGACCACCTAGGGTATGTTCTGATGTTTTAAGGGCATTTTGGTCTATTTACATGTAATTTTCATTTTCCAATTTATATGTAAATGTAAGGAATTATCCTTTAGGATTATTTCAACACTAATTATTTTGAATTTGTTACTAATTAAGGTTAACTTATTCTAAGTATGGTTAATTTTAATTAATCAACGTTAATTTACTTTAACCATGGTTAATTCTATCTCCTTATTAATATTTTTGTCTTATATGATATTAATGAAATAATGACTCATGGGGTGAGTCACCATCCCATTTTCCACATGTCCAATTCGTGCTCCATGGGTGGGGCCCATTTCCTGGCTTCTACTTCATATTTTCTTGTCCTACCGACCTTTCAGGAGCATTTTGGTAATTTTCTCATAACTTTCCAGAAAGTTCACAAATTGTTCTTTCGATTTTTCAAACACTCATTGGTTCATTCCTGAATCATTTTTATTTTATTTTTCATTTTTCCGGAAACAGATTAACCCTTATAGGATACAGAGCTCTCTAAGCGCGTTTTGGATATTTTTGGGTGTTTCTGATGGTGTTTTTGTTCTCTCTTTGTTTCTATTCTTTTCTTATGACATTCTAAACATCATGGATGGGTTCCAAACTTTTAGAATATTTTTTAACTTTTATTTTGAATTTTCCATTCATTTATTCGTGTCATAATAATGCAAGAGCATTTTCAACATTTAACAAAAGATCTCTAATTTCTTTAGAAATTTCGGAAAAAAATTTGTAATTATTAATTTCTCAATCAAATTTATGGTATTACATTAACCAATTATCAAAATGTTAATGGCACTGTGAAAATGATAAAGACTAACATTATAAAAAATCATAATATAAGGAATGATTAATTGCAACAAATTTATGGTATTACATTAACCAATTATCAAAATGTTAATGGCACTGTGAAAATGATAAAGACTAACATTATAAAAAATCATGATATAAGGAATGATTAATTGCAACGAATGAATGGTACTATTAATATGCCTAGGAAATGAGGTATTCTTATATGATGAAATGGAATGATTATGATAAATTATGATGATTAAATTATTATTAAATCTCATAAGTTACTATGATAATTGTAGGTTGTGATATGATTATATAGATATTTATGCTAAAAATAAACTACTTCAAAAAAAGGGTTATTTAAAACTTAAAAATGAATTTGTATATATGATATTTTTTAAAAAAAAATAAAGTGACTAAATTAGGAATAATGATATTAATCTTAGGTACAAACCTATTGAAAAATTTAATTTTTCACAACTTACTATTTGTTCCATGCCTAGATTATCAAAATCTTATGTTGGGATTGTATTTGGAAATACATAATGTAAACTGGCATTATAGTGCACTTTGTCATGGACTAGTTGTTATGATAGAGGTCAACATGTGTGCTTATGTTACCTTTGGACAACTGTTTGTGGCACCCATGGTTAGCCTTGAGTATGCATCAAATGATTTTAATGTTCCACTCCAAGACTTCCATGTAGACATAGCATTTCCTCCTCCGTCAAGTTTTCAAGATTAGTAGAGCCACCAATTAATAACTTGGTCTCTTCCTCCTTTAGCTCATCCTCCACTTATGGTAGTGATTTAGTCACTCCATTGTGTTATTACAACAGGAGTTCTCATCTCAAGGGAGCTCAACATCCATCCCTAATCTTGATGGTACCAATGATAGATTGTATTATTTTGACCATGGTTATGAGAGAAGCTTCACAAAACTTTTAAGAATAGCATATCATTATTATTATTGAAAATTGTACTGTAATCATTTAATGTAGGATAATGATCATATATTTTGTATTTTGTTATTTTCTTTCTAGATGGTTATATTAATCGAGATACTAATATCTCCTACTTACTTAAAAGACTCATATTAAGTCTTATTATGTATATTGTGTTGTATGACTTAATACTACTATTATCAATGTGAACTATTTGTATGCCTATGAATCATTTAAACTGATTATAAATTCAAATTAGCAAGAAAAATAACCTTCTAACTTAATTATTTTATGCAACGCTATTACTTTACAACGATACTTGCAATTTAAAGTATGTTTTAAAAAAAATACATGATATTTTCATTAAAAGTGATTTATAAAAATTTTTTGTAATGCAACTTAAATATAAAAAGAATATCAATATTACAATGTTACATTTTCCAACATCTACATGTTATTACAAATGGATAAAGATTTTTTAAATTAAAACTATTCATTTTTCCTTATAAAGTGCAAAAAAATAAAAATAAAGAAAACATTCCTTTTATCTTCCTTCATGAGAAAACAAATTGAATCAACATTGAAATGGTAATTTATCTTTTCAATTTGGCATACATATTCAATTCATAAGATAACTTAAAAAATAACTTTATACATTAATTACTTTAATCATCTAATTTTAAAAAATATTATAAAATAAATTTTCTTTTAGCAATGTCCTTTATACTAACTAAAAAATATAGTGAAAAAAATACTTAAAATTTTTTTAAATATTTTACGAAGTTAAACATTAAAATAATAATACTTATTTTATCAAATTTAATCCCTTTAAATTGAAAAAAATTATACTTAAGAGAATAAAATAAATTAATAATTATTAATTAAAAAATAAATTATAATTAAATTTTAGTGTTTATTATTCATGTATTTGATTTTTTTATTATGATTTTAATTGTTAAATTGTTTAAATCAATAATTTCATGTAAAATTTCAAAATTTATAGTAATAGTTTTTTAATTTAGACTAAAAATAAATTTTATTAAAAATAATCTTACTTAAATTAAGTAGAATCATATCAATGATAAAAATTTTATTTTAAATATTTAATTTAGTTATATAAAAGAATTTATATTTAAGATCTCTGCTTAAAGTAATTCAAACTTTAAGCATTTAATTCATATATGAAAATAATAATTTAGACAATATTATTTTATTGGTTGTTTATTTTTTTATTTTTTTTCTTTAAGGATTTTCAAATAAACCCTTTATCTTTTACATAAATTTTTGATCCTAAATATCTCTAATTTTGTTTAATATGAATGTTGATGTGTCATAATTATTAACATAATTATTGTAACTTAATAATATTTTCTTTAAAAATTTTACAATTTGAAAAGATAGATGATAATAATAAAGTAAAAGATCTCATCTTAGCCTTTCATCACTATTAAGCCACTCTAAGTTACCCAACCCCATCAATAGTCGAATCTTTTCATCCTTATAACTTTGAATCCAAACACCTTTTTCATTAATAATACATCGCATATCTGATTACATCTTCTGGGATTTGACTCTTCAATATTTTGTTCAAATGATGTTATTTTAAACAATTTTTCTATTTGATGTAGTCAACCATTGAAACTACTATATACGGAATGTAGAATCATAATATTTTTATATATTTTTTCATTCTTAAAAAAGTTAAAATTTTCTATATTTTTCTTCTGTTTAAGAATTTTGCTTAAAAAATTAGTATTTTATTAGTGTAATATTAAATTTAGATTAAAAAATATAGAAATGTATGTTAGTTTAATGTAAACTTTAGATTAAAAAATTTAAAAATTTATGCGTTAGTTTAATATCAATCTTAAGTGAAAAGCTTTTATTTATATTAGTTAGAAATTATAATTTTAAAAAAATATTTTTTATTATAATAACATATTATTTAAATATACTATTATTACTAGTTAAAAAATTAAATTTATATGTACATAAAATTTTTATTAAATCAGCTATAAAATATAAAAATTATTGAAATTAGTATAAGTTTTATACATTACGATTAACATAAAAAACTTTTTTAAAAATGTACAAAAATTTTATATAATTTAATTTAATTTAGTGATGTAGGTAATTAAAATACTAATTTAAATAAAAAATTTGTGAAAAAATTTGAAATACTTAAATAAGTGTTTAAAATATTTAAAAAATATAGCATAAGTTAGTGTAATAAATAAAGTTAAAATATTTAAAAATATTTAAAATAAATACAGTTTAATAAATTAGATACTCTATTTAAAAAATATTAAAATAAATACAAGTTAATAAAATATAAAAATTAATAAGTTAGTATAATAATTTAAAATGAAATCATTAAGTTAGTTTAATGAATTAGATTTTAAAAAATTTATAAAGATAAAATAAATTAAATTGAAGTTGATTAATTTAAATTAAATTAGGGATGTAAGTAATTAAAATAGTTAGTTAATTAAAAAATTAGGTGAAAAATTTTTAAATTGGGTTTGTAAGTGTTTAAAATATTTGATAAATGTAGGATAAAATTTATAATTAAATACAGTTTAATAAAATATAAAAATTAATAAGTTAGTGTAATAATTTAAAATGAAATCATTAAGTTTGTGTAATGAATTAGATTTTAAAAAATTTATAAGGATAAATAAATTAAATTGAAGTTGATTTAATTTAATTTAGTATTTTTAAATTTAATTTAATTTAAGTTAATAATTTAGTGATATAGGTAATTAAAGTAGTTAGTTAATTAAAAAATTAGGTGAGAAATTTTAAAAAAGTAAGTAGGTGTTTAAAAAATTTGAAAAATATAGAATAACATTTTTAATGAAATACACTTGAATAAAATGTAAAAATTAATAAATTAGTATAATAATTTAAAATGAAATCATTAAATTAGTGTAAAATTTTATAATAAAATGTTCCATAAAATTTTAGAATAAAATTATCTATAAAATTTTAATTTATATATTGAAAGTTTTTAATTATTCAATTAGTTAGTTTATGTATTTAAATTTAAGCACAATTATTAATTATTATATATTATATCATATTAGTATGATACCTCAGGCACCATTGGACCAGATTCTCATAACCATTTTGAATCTTTAATTGGTCCATATTTCGAAGCAGTTGTGGAACAAAAAATGTGATCGGAAGTTGAAAATTAGATGAATCAAGTTATTGCATGAACGTAACAACGTTGAGAGAATTCTAACTTGGATCGACTTAAATGATTAGGCTTTTTAAACGTAGCTCAATTTTTGTATTCTAATGCTTCATTGGTTGAAGGATTAGTTGAGAGATGAAGACTCGAGACCCATACATTTCATGTAACCTTCTACAAATTATTCAAATAATAATTATTATTTTAAGTATTAACATAAAATGAATAACACGTATTATCTTAATACTTGTTAATACAATTGTATCATTTTCATTGATTGTTGTTGTTGACAAACTCTCAACTCTACCAACTTTAACATATATTTCAAGTACGTGTATCAATGAATATTGTTTCAACGTATTAGTCATGCATTTCATATCTTCAGTTTTACATATTTAAAATTTACTATATTCTAATTTATCAATTGAAACTAAAAATCTACCAACCAAAGATAAAATTACTTAATTTGATGATAATTTTTATTTTCTGTAAATTTTTTCTTTTAATTCATTAAAACTTGTGTTTTTTTGAACTTTAATGGATTTTTATTTTCTTTCAAAAGTTACACATTCACCTTCATAAACTCTACCATCATAATAAATAATAATAATTTTTTTTCATACTTAAAAACAAATACTATTATTCTTTTCAAAATTTTGAAAAAATTTAAATTCAAAAAATTAAACAACACATCAAATTTTAGCAAGATAGAAGAATAGGAAAAGACTAGTAATATTAAACATGTTCATCCTGTGAACTTATACACTGCATTCAAGTAATAACACATTTAACTTTGCATATAGTACAATGCATTATGCGTAAATAAAAAATATAATATAATACATTATATGTGTGACACATTTTACTATGCGTTACACCCAATTACAACGCATTGTATAATGTGTTACACATATTCAATGCGACAAACATAATGTAGCAGCGTATCGTACAATGCGCCACCTAGGTTATAAAAATAATATATGTTGACGCATTCTAAAATACATTAATGCGGTTCCTTCAACCAACAAGAAAATTGTTTAAAAAACATATTATTTATGTAAACTGTTTAAAAAATTACGCAACAGGATAAAAGAAAGCCTCGTGCCATTCCCACTGCAAACGTGTTCCGTTAGGGTTTTGCCTCTTTCAGTGTCTTTACAAGGACTAATATGCAAAATACACCAATGTTAGTTAAGACTAAAGTGAAATATTCATCAAATTTATAGTTCCAAGTTCTGAGTCATTAATCTGATCCATTCGTTTTTCTAACTAATTTATCCAACGGTTTGTATGTCACCCGTTCAAATTGAGTGTTGCGCTGTATTTTATTTTACATTTTAGATAATTGAACAGTGTCTTAGCCTGAAACCTAAGAAAAGTTCAAAGCATGTATGATTTTGACATGCTTTTATGTGGGTCCTGGGATATGCTTTTTCTGAATTTGCAACTGAAGATGCTTTTGTATTCCTTGTTAATTGGTTTGAAAGGTTTTCTCAGTATAAGCATAGAGATTTCTACATTGCTGGAGAAAGTTATTCAGGTCTTTCCACAATTCAAATTCTAGCTTTCATGTTAAGGATTTTGTTTTCAGAATTATTAATTGAACACCTTGTATGATGATAAATTATCCAATTTGTTAGAAATTCATTTCAGGTCACTATGTTCCTCTGTTGGCTCAAATTGTTAACCAGAAATGTAAAGGAATCAAGGATCCAGATATAAATTTGAAGGGATTTTTGTTGAGTTTGTAACTCCGTGAAACAATGATACCTTATAGACTTTTTTTGCTGATGGAGATATGAAAATTTCATTTAATAATCATCTAATGAGTGTGATTTTTATCTGATGACTGTCAGACAGGAAATGCTGTTACTGATGATTACCATGATTATGTTGGCACATTTGAGTATATGTGGGTCCTTGGTTTGATTTCAGAAGCCATATATAGGATGCTGCAAATTGCATGTGACTTTGGGTCCTCTCTGCATCCACTGGTGTAATGCAAGCAGGCTGTCAGACTTGCAACTGTGGAGCAGGGTAACATTGATCCCTATAGCATTTATACACAGCCATGAAATGATACAATGTCACTCTGATGCAGCTTTGGTGGTTGCTATCTAAGCTTCTTTTGTCAATTTATTCAATTTGCTTGATAACATGATACCTGGATGCAAGTCCTTGCATGGAATTCTAGTTTTAATGATAAATGTTATCTTGAAAGTGGTTTCTAAGCCATTTTGGCATAGCTTAAAGCAGTTGGGATGGGTTGTGTGGATTTGGATGAAAGGTTAGGCTCAAATCTAAAACTGACTTCTTGATATCTTCAAAACAAACTCGCTTCTGATGTCTATGTAGTCTCTTGAGAAACTTCTATCAATGTCAGACTGTTTTCAAGGCAAAGCAAAATATCTGAAATTCTGGTTGATGGAATATCTGAAACTATAAATTAATGGGAGAAGCCTTTAGACTATAGGGGTTTTGTGTTTGGTAGAACCTCTAAGTGGGTTGAATTTGAAGAGATTTAGACAGTATCTGCAGAAGGCTTCAACTGAGAGAGCCTACCCAACATGCTACATAAACATGACATATACTGGATTAATTTTGCAATATATGTTTATGTTAGAATATATTATGAAAATATACAAAAATATCTTATCATATGTTAGATTATCCTTTAGGATAGTTTTCCTATTTTTTCATTATCTCTTTGAATTAGATATCATATTTTCCTATTTTATCATGATTTTTTCCTTTTTTAATTAGGATTATGATTAATATATACAAGGGTTAGTACTCTACATTAGAGAGAGTACATCAGAACATCCCATCATATTATAACATAGATCTCCATCAATATCAATTCTCTTCTATTCTCTCTTATATATCTCTGCTTCTATGCCTAAAGCACCATAATTTCAACAGTTTACTATCCCAAACATAAGCAGCTAGATGTCATTCTGATTAACTCCATTTTATCTTTAGAGGTATTTATTTGGGGGGTAAAGTAATTTTTCCTTTAATGATTTCCTTTTAACATGCTTGTCTCTTGCCATCGATCTTTCTGTGTAGTGTTCAGCTTCATTTAGGTATAAGGTATCATTCATGATAATTTTGGAACATGCACCCAGCCATCATGTGGTTACTTTCCTCAATTTAGGCATACTCACCCCCAACAAAGGAAATGCGAAGGATAGGACAAAAAGGAAAGTACATGGTGGTGTATACTATATAGGAACCACAGAGACTTTCAGCTGTTTAACTCATCCTTTTAACCTTCAGAACCTGTTAAATAATTTTTTGACTGAAGTTCTATAATATCGTTTTTGGAGTCCATTTTTTTAAGTAATTTTATGTTTCTCATAAAAAGGTCATTTAAAAGTGACAGATATTTGCCTCTCCAACCCATATTACCAGGTACATACACGGTTCATCACTTTTTATGTTATTGTTATACAACCTCCTCTAAAGAGAATTTGATACACTCTGCGTCTTATGGTCAAATTTGGTTTGCCTTACCAGGTTTATTGAGATAATTTTGTAACTATGCGTCCAACCGTTCTGTAATTAATTTTAACTGGTTTGTTTAGGTGATGATTAGCAATGAACATATGATATTAATGCTAACCAGCCTGGAGGAAAATAAATGTTTGTGCTCTTCATTACTTATTTCTGTGTAAAAATGTGGTTTTAGTTTTTCATATTTTGGTCACTCCAGCCTCCAGCCATATTCTAATTGATTTTTATTTTCTTGTTTTCTGTTTTTACCTTTACTTATGGCTTCCAAACTAAGCAATGGATGTATGGGGCATATGATCCCTGTACTGCTAGTTATGTTTATATGTAATATTTGAGATGCTTTATGGGACATACTTTATTTGAATTTTGACTCAACCAAAGTCTTCTCTTAACAGTGGCATTGTTGGGAATTATTGGGCTGATTCTCCACTATCTATGCTTCCTATATATTAAGAACTTGTTGAAGCTGATATCAGGATATGGGTATACAGATACCTGGTCCATATTTAATCTCCCATTCCTATTATGAAAACCTGATTATTTTGGTTAAGTTACTTTAATGCTGAGAATTGTTTAAAAAACATAACAGGAAAGAATTATGAAAACCTGTCTTTAATAAGAAAATTTTCTAAATCTTTTAATTTCGTACTTTTTCGGTATTTTTTAAGTTAGAGGATAGCAAAACCTGATTATTGAATATGTAACATATATTTAATAATATTTATTATGATAATAATAAATTATAATCTATAAATTTTATTAATAAAAATTTATAAAAAAAAATATATTGACGTATAGATCCATTTCTATAAATATATATTTTTTATTATAATTTTACATAATTAATATTTGTTTAATTTATTTTTCAATTTAAATATACAAATACTTAAAATATGTATAATAATATTAATTATTAATTATTAATAATAAAAAATTATTAAATTTAAATTTAATAAAAAAATAGAAGTAATATATTTTGTGTTATAATTTTAATAAATTAATTACTTTTAAATTAAAAAAATAAGATTAGAAAAGAAAGTAATATATTTAAAAATATAACAACAAGATTGAAAATATTTTTATTAAAAATTAATTATATATTATAAATATTTATTGAAAATTTTTTATTTCTATTAAAATTATTTATTTTAATAAAATATTTAAAAAATATATCATATTATGATAAAAAATTAATTTAAAAATACTACAATTTAAAAAACTGTATAATATAGTTTGAAACTTATATTAATATATTAATTTTAAATTTTTTACTGAATTATATATTATAAAATACATTTAAATTTACACTATATATAATAAATATTCATACTAATATATATTTTTAAAATCATTTATTTGTTATAAAAAATTTATTTTTAAGTACTTTTTTACTTTAATATTTTAAATCATATTTAAAATTAGTGTATAATATATAAATAATATTTTTTTATAATTTTATCAAGTTAATATTGAATTAATTTATTATTTAATTTGAATATACAAATAATTAAAATATGTAATAATATCAATCATATTCATTCATAATAATAATAACAATTATTAAATTTAAATTTAATATAGAAGTTAGACATAATATATTTTGCATTATAATTTTAATAAATTAATTATTGTTAAATTAAAAAAATTGAAACTAGTAGATGAATTAAATTTAATATAATATATTTTAAAAATATATTAATATAAATATTCAAAATAGCATATAAACAATTGAGATTTAGAATATTTTTATTAAAAATTAATTGTATATTACTAATATTTACTAAAAATTATTATTTCTCTTAAAAATATTTAATAAAATATTATAATAAATTTTAAAAATATTATATCATGATCTTCTAAATTTAAAATATTATAATATAAAAAAATTTATATAATAATTTAAAATTTATATTAATATATTAGTTTTAATTTTTTATTACATTATATATTGTACAAAATATTTAAATTTATACTAATATTAATTTTAAACTTTATTTTATAATAATTTTAATATATATATATATATAAAAAGACCTAATTATTTTTGAGATTAAATTTATAAATAAATAGCATAAAGTAAAATTATTTAGATCGAAAATTATTTAAAAAATAAATGATAAATAAAAAATAATATTAATAATAAAAATTAAATAAAAACAAAAATTAAAAATAAAAACATTCATTAAGAAAATATTTAAAAAAGTAAAAAATTAAATAAAAAATAAACAAACAAATAATAATAAAAACAAAAAATAAAAAAACAGAAGTAAGAAAACAGAAATGAGAAAAGGAAAAGAAATGAAAGAAAAAAAATACGCGAAATTTCAAAAAAGGGGAAGCGGGCCTCTGTAATATAATGAACGAATGGTTGCACAAGGAGAAGGAGGCTTTCAGAAGGGGACTTTTGGCTTTTCCAGGGATCAAAAAGAAAGTTCTCTCTCTCATTAGCTAGTTCTGGAAGCTGAGAAAACGCATTAGCCTTCACCATTTTTTCCGATAAATTCCAATCCGGCAGCTGCTTCAGCAAATTACAGGTACAACCTTCAAAATCAGTGCTTATTTGTGTTTAAGAACTTTATCTCAGTTTTATGATTAATTCTCGGTACACTTCTCTACGAGTTTTTAGCCAAATCTCAATGTAAATGACTATAGATCACTAATATCACACGCCAAATTAAAATCAAGAATTGATCCTCCTAGAGTAATTTATAAAGTCCATGCCCTTCACTCCCTTGTTTCATCAACCAAGCAACCACCATGACGCCATAATCACCGTCGGCCACCGTGTGTTATAGGAGACCACTGCAGCACCACCGTCGGCCCCAGGCCAGATGGTTTGAGTAAGTCCGAGTTCATTAGCTCTTGCGCCGGCGGTCACCACGCTCTCCCACCTTGGTCGCACGTATTTTTATACGGAAAGTCCATCGTTCACCTAACTCATGCCTGGACGGGAAGTATTTCCCTTCGACCACTGTACAGTTCCCGGATGGCGCAATATTCCCCTCGGCCTTGGCTCCTCTTTGGTTCGTGCTCCCTCACTCGCTTGATGGTGGCTAAATCTTGGTTTGATCTGCAACGATGGCGTTTGAAGGTCCCCACGCGTTCAACTCTATCCCTTTTTCTCCCCCGCCTATGCACTAATAATTTTAGCTACAATTGGATTAATTTCCCTCATCTAGACTTGGCAAATAGACACCCGCCATTCCACTTGGGCCAGCCTAGGCCGCTTAGTACGAACGAGAATGGAGCAAGCCGCGGATATCATTCAACTACACCAATAAGCCTAATCATAATTCTGCTCCGCAAGGCAAAATTAAACCAGGCTTAAAGATCAGTTCATTAAAGTTAATGCCCTCAATTATGTAAAATATAAATGATTATAATTTCGTTTCAGGATTGCAGCAGAAATCGGATCCCAAATCTTTGAGAACCTTAATTATTGGATTATGCCTTCCGGGGTTTTAAGAGTATTAGGACTTAAAGTATGTAGAATTCCCAAAGATAGAATTATAGCATTGAGTCAATTAAATTCCTCAACGCTTAGGAATCCGGCTCTTCCTCCAAAAATTGCCAAGTTATGCTATGTGTGTGACTTGATATAAATGGGCCTTAACCCTCTTTCGTGACTCTGAATTAGTTCAATCTAAAATTAAATTCATGCAACTATATAGATAAATTTAGATACTTTCGAGAAATAAATTATGGATTTTCATAAAAAAAAAAAAAAATTCATTGTTAAAAAGATCAATTATAAAAAAAAATCAAGCTTAAATTTATTTTTTAAACTAGTTAGGCATAATGTTTCTTTAAATAAATAGAAAAATAATAAATAAATATAAAAAATATATACATAAAAAATAAAAAGGGATAATAAGTAAACAAATAAATAAAGTACATCTTCTCTAATGGAAATTTTATTCAAGTTTCGCATAATAAATCAAAGAAAAATATTTTTTAATTAATTAAATAATAAATACAAAATAATTTTTTAAATATAAATTATTCATTCTTCAAATATTTAATTTGGGTCAAACTCATTGTCTTTAATTGTGGGCCAAGTACATTGCCTTTGATTTGAAGTTTTCTTTATTCTTAATTGGATCAAGTCCAATATATCTCTTAAAAGCAAATTAATTTTCGTAAACAATTGATTTGGATCAAACTCATTATCTTTAATTTTGGGTCAAACTCATTGCTATCGATTTTGAGCTTTCTTTTATCCCTAATTTAGGTTGAGCCCAGTATATCTCTTAAAGTCAAATTGATCTTCCTTAAGGTAATTTTAATTTGGGTCAAGCCCTTATTATTTATTTTAATTTTTATCATTTTCCCAAAGGTTTAGACTCATTATTGTTCTTTTTAAATGAATTTTGAATAATTCTAGATCTTTAGCAATGAGCTCTAAATGTGAACTGGTAGCATAACCTACTGTTAAGTATTTAGAAATCATATGGGTCTCAGTCCAACCCTCATTTGCCTCAAACTCTGTGCATACGTGAATCTAGGAAAACGTCCCAAAAAATCAAAATTTCAAAATATTCCTAATTTTAAGATAATATTAGATTTCAAGAAATGAACTCTAAATATGAACTGGTAGCATACCTTACTATTTTAAAAATCATATGAGTCTCGATGCAGCCCTCGTTTGCTTCAGACTTTGTGCATAGATGGATTCAAGAAAACACTTAAAAATCAAACCTTCAAAACGTTCCAACATTTTTTAATATTAGATTTCATGTAATGAACTCTAAATGTGAACTGGTAGCATACCTACTGTTAAATATTTAGACATTATATGAGTTTCAGTGCAAATCTCGTTTGCCTCAGACTCTACACATATGTGAATCCAAAAAAACACTTAGTCATATACCATCTTAAAAAAACATCAAATTTTCAAAAATACATTGTGATATCTTAATCACAGATTTCACATAATGAGTTCTAAATGTGAACTGGTAGCATATCCTACTGTTCAACATTTAGAAATTATATGAGTCTTAATGCAACCCTCGTTTGCCTCATGCTCTGTGCATATGTGAATTCGGGAAAACACTTAATCATACCATCTTCATAAAAATTAAATTTTCAAAAATACATTTTGATCACTTAATCTCATATTTCATGCAATGAGTTCTAAATGTAAACTGGTAGCATACTCTACTATTCAGTATCTAGGAATCATATGGGTTCCAGTACAACCCTCGTTTATTTCGAAACCTGTGCACATGTGAATTCAGGAAATCATCTAAATATGATTTTCCTACCACTCTTAAAAGAAAATTCCAAAATATATGTTTAAGCACTTTAAAATTCTAAGTCTCACACAATGAGTTCTAAATGAGAACTGGTAGCATATCCTATTATTCAGTGTTTAGAAATCATATGAATCTCAGTATAACCCTCAATTGTCTCGGATCTTGTGCACATATGGACTGGAAATTTCTCAAAAATTTCAAAAACACTTTCCAAACTGTCTCACAATTCGGTATAAACCAGATCAAGTATTCAAATTAGAACTATGTAGCCTTGAATTTCCCATTGCATCAAGGAATACGTAAGAGCAGGATTAAGTCTTGTTAGGATATTTTCTTCAAAACTATTTATTTCTATTCTATTTAGAGGGATCAAACAGTCTTCAAAAATATCAAAATCACATACTCAATTCAAGGGTACTGTTCTTCGGAACGGGCGAATAGAGTGCTTAATACCTTCCAACCAACTCTTGAACCCATATTTCTTCCTCAAATTATGATTTTTTCCAAATATTTTCCCTTTAAAAATAAAATTTGGTGGCAGCTCCACTGTCAAATTAAATTCTTTCTAAAATTTTTAATGAGTTAGTCATTTTATTATAATTACGATTACAAAATATATATATATATATATATATATATATATAAATCAAGTTACTTCAAAAATAAATTTAGTTAGAGTAACTCTTATAAACAATTAAATTTTGTCAATCTAATCTTCAAAATAATAAATTAAATTATATAGATCATCCTTACAAAATTTCATAAAATTTGATACTTCAAAAAATAAATTTAACTTAATAGATAATACATCTCTTATAATATTCGTTAATTTAAATTTATTTAATAAAATATCAAACTTTTTTTAAATTTTATAAAAATAATTTATATAATATAATTAGTAACTTAATAGTTAAATTGATAAAATTTAATTATTTATAAAAATCATTAAACAGAATAAATTTAGCTAAAGTTATTTCTAAAATAACTTATTCTTTCTTTTTATATATATATATATATATATATATATATATATATTATACTCTCATCCTAATATTGATAGTAATATTATTATTATTATTATTATTATTTAAAATTTTATTATGTTATATATTAATAATATTTATTTCTAATTAAAAATTATCTTTATTTATCATTATAAAATAAAAAATAATTTAATAATAATGTTTTAAATAATTTTTTTCTATAAAAATTGATATAAATGTAAAATTTATTATTGTGACTTTTATTAATAATAAAGTAAAATAAAAATTTAATGTTGTTAAATAAAATTAAACATATATCATAGAATTTAATATTCTTTAATTTAAAAAGATATTAAAAAATATATTTTTAACTTTAGTAGGTTTTAGCCTAGTCCGTTTAGCATTAAATTTTTAGAAGGAAAGAATCTTCTTAAAATCAGGTTAGAATGGATTATACAACAAATATGATTGGTTTGAAATATTTGATTAAAATGTATGGTAGTGATTTTCTGTATCTCTTTTAAGAGTCTAGGAGTGGAGGATGTGTTTGATATTTGAATATGAAATTGCATGTCAAATTTAGACAATAGTTATTGTTTGCATGCTGGGGTTTGACAATAATTGAATAAAGGACAAAGTTATCTTTTATTGACGTTTGCATGCTAGTTTGGTTAAACTTCTTCATAGAATAGTTGAGTTTAGGTGGCACTGTTAACATGAAATCATTGCAGGAAACGTGCTATTAAAATGATGAATTTGGCTAGATACTTGATTTAGATGACATGAAAGAATACTGAATTTTTCTGTTACTTCACACAGAATAATTTGAGTAACATAATTAAGGCACATAAAATCGATCAAACATAAAATCATCACTGAAATTGTTGCCGACCAGAATTTTTGCTATTGTTTTTTACTAGTTGGTTACTGTTTTAGTGATTAAAGATCAATTAACAGTGGATTTTTTCAGCTGCTATTTGACTCGTTTTAACATGATTTTTTAAAATAACCTAGAGAAGAAAATCGGATTGATTGATTTGAATAATCATCACTTTAGTTAAAACGACGCACCACGCATAAAAGCAAAATAAAATAAAATAAAATAAAATGTTAATTGATTTAAGAAATTATCAATTTTAAGAAACGACATTGTAAAAAAAAATATTGAAGGACTGTTTGGATTAGTTAGTTTGAGTAGCGAGTCATCATATAATTTTAAACGGTCTGCACGCTATGAATCATAAAAAATTTATATTATATTTTTATTAAAAATTATAAAATTTAATCTTTTAACATAGTGATAAGATTAAATATTATTTTTTAATAAAAATATTATTTATTAATTTATTATGATGTCATTTGGTATACATTAAAAAAAATGCATTTTAAATTATGAAAATGGCGTTTGAAACAATAATAACCAAGCTGGTTTTATTAAACTGTTTTATGTATAATAAAAGTATTAAATTTAAACTTAAAATCGCATAATTAATAAACTATTCAACTTCCTTTTCCATTAAGCTAGTCTAAATGATTCGCAGCTTTTACTAATTTAATTAATTCAACTTGAACCCAAATATTTAAATCAATTTGGATCAATTAATTGATTTGGGATTTGATTTTTCAAATTTGTCAAATTATTATAAATCAATAAAAACCTTAATTACCACTTTTTCTTTTAATAATTGTAAGCTGGTTGGTTTATTTTAGAAAAAAAAAATTATAAATAAGATTTGAACTTTTTTACTTCAGAAAAATTAAGAATGCATCATTTAAACAAACCATTTTATTTTAACTATATGTAGATTTAATTTAACCTTTTGAATTTATCAAAATAGTTTAAATAAAGAAACACTCTTAATTAATTAGCGCCGTTGTTTAAGCAGAATAGTATCTATATGTTATAACTTATAAAGCTTATAAAAAAAATAAGGGTTAATATATTTTTAATTATTCTAAAATAGTTAAATTTTAGTTTTTATATCTTAATTTTAAAATACTTTGTTTAAGTTTTTTATTTTCTAAATATTTTGATTATAATTTTTTATATTAACTTAAGTTATATTAAATTAAAATAAATTAATCATAATTAATTTTTTTATAAAATATAAAAAATTTAATAATGATTAATCTAACTTAATTTAATTTTATCTAAATATCAAAAATTATAATCAAAATATTTTAAAAAATAAAAATATAAAAAAATTAAATTAAAAGATAAAAACTAAAATTTAATTATTTTAAAAAAATTTAAAAATATATTTAATAAAAAAAAATAGCATGTTAAAGTGGCGGTACAATATTAACGTTGAAAGGTTATGGAGAGAGATGATAGATGAAGAGGAGAAGGTGCAGTGCCTGCCAATAAAGCGGAACTCGTCATTGCGGAATCATAGGCTTTTGGATGAGAGAAATATGATAGTGGAGCCAAAAAGACTATGTGCATATGTATATGAGTTAGGGAGATAAAAAAGTGAGGCATCATTGATCCATATATTATTCTATGCTCATCCAACAATACCGGTCACACCCTAAATCATCACTGGTTAATTACACAAAACCCCATAACTTGTTCCACATTCTTTTCTTGCCTTTTCTAAATGCATAAGGAATTTATGCCTCTGCAAATTCTCTTATTACATCAGTTAAGTATATATATATATATATATATATATATATATATATATATATAATATATAACATTACATCACTGAAATTGGAATAATTAAGAAAATGATTTTTTTTTTGTGTGGCAACTAATTAATGTTTGGGATGATTTCTTGTTATAAATTTGAAATGTGCAAATAATTTACGTTTTATTATTAGATAATAAGATATTTATAAACTAATTTTAAAATGTTCAAGATAATAATTTTTTATTAAAATTGAATTATAAAGAAATTAATTATTAAGAGTCTTCTTAATTGGTATCGTACTTTAAGATCAACTTCGAAAAGTTATTTAAAATACATAGACATGTTTTCATAACCTGGTTTGGAATGATTAAGCTAATCGCATTGTACTTACTGAAACCTACTAAAATTAATAGGATTCAGATTGAGTTTGCAGAAATTTTCAGTCAATCTAACTGAAACCTACTAACCGAACTTAGGCTGACTTTTGTAAATATATAACGTTTTCTGAATCTTGATATATATTTTCATCCTGATATTCCTTTGTACTGAAAGCTTAAAGCTTGATTATGTTATCTTTAAATTTTTCAATATACATTTTTTCTTTAGATATATGATGTATGAAAGAATTACTTTATATAACTTGAAAATAGTATTTTATTTTAATTTAATTCTGGTTATACTTTTTAATAATTTTTTCATGAGGTTAAAGGAAAGTGGTCACATGATAATGATGGAAAATTAATTAATTTAAATATTAAATTTATATAAAAATTAAAAATTAAAAAGAATAAATAATTAAACTATGAACAATTTACAAAGGTAATATAATACCTAACATATATTTATGTACCCATATCCAGATCCGCGTAAGAGGCACTAAATTTTAAACAAAATTACTTATATATATATATATATTTGTTCGTTTGATTTGATTAGATTGAATCCATTATAATTTCAGGTGAATGAATAAAGTGTATGTTATTTACTACTCTGTGGCAATGATATTCTAAAGGTTGCTTTTCCCATTTATTTCTCGGGGAGATGCATTAGATACTTTTAATTTGGTTATATTCTCTTCAGATTTTATCACTTTCAAATAGAGAATAGCTTAATAGCTAAGAATAGGAAGTACAATTTCTCAGTCATTTTCATATGGAAAAAGAAAAAAAATACGGAATCTCACTAAATTTTTTACCAAAAATAAAAATAAAAATAAAAATATATAATTAAAATATAATAGATGATATAATGAAAAAGATAAAATAAAAATATTATATATATATACACATTGTTATATAAATCTATAATATAAAAAACACATATCTCATCTCCTACTACAGAAAGCATGTACAGATAGAAAAGGGGATATGTAGGAATGTTGAAATTCTCGAAGCTTTTATACAGTGACGTAAACAAATCAAAACAAGTGCTTCCAAGGTCTCTTTTAAAGATAAAGAAAGCTGAAGACAAAGCAACAATCATAACAACCAAAACAATAAGCAGAGAGGGAAGATAGAGAGAGAATTCAAGAAAGAGTTAAGGGTTGTGATTTGTGAGATGCAACGGTTCAGCAACACAGTGATTGGACTCTTGAACTTTTTAACGCTCATATTATCAATACCCATCATTGGTGCAGGTCTATGGATGGCAAGGAGCACCACAACTTGTGAAAATTTTTTTCAAACCCCACTTTTGGTTATAGGATTTGTTGTGTTTGTGATTTCCCTAGCAGGTTTCATAGGGGCATGTTTTCAAGTGGCTTGGGCCTTGTGGGTGTACTTGGTGGTGATGTTGCTTCTTATAGCAACCCTCTTTGGTTTGACCATATTTGGATTTGTTGTAACTGGCCAAGGAGGGGGAGTGGAAGTGCCTGGTAGGGTGTATAAGGAGTATCATCTTCATGATTATTCACCATGGTTGAGGAATAGGATAAAGGATCCATTTTATTGGAGCACCATAAGGAGTTGTATTTTTGGGTCTAACACTTGTGCAAAGCTTGCCTTTTGGACCCCTCTTGATTATATGCAGAGGGATATGTCTCCAATACAGGTATGCAAATGTGTACTTTTTTTTTTGTTTTTCTCTAGGGGGTTTGTTCTACTTGCGTTGTGTCTTGAAAAGGATAATTTAGTTTTGTACTTAATTTTAATTAGGTTCATATGTAAATGAAATTAATTTTTAAGAAAGTTTTGTGTATTTAATTTACTGGTTAACTAGAATCAAAATGATTTGAAAGGTTAAAAAAAATCTGTCTTTGCTACCTCTACTTGAATTAAGGATTTTTCATTAATATATAAGATTTGTTTCAGTTCTAGAATAATAAGTTGTATCTTCTCCCTTTGTATGCTTTCAACCATGTTTTGGGCTCTTTATGTTATCTTCTGATCATCACAATTGTAAAGGCAATTCATCAACCAATATCCATACATCTCATATTTGATGAAATGTGATCAAGAGGAGTTACTCGAATTCTTGGATTAGATTCTTTTTTCAAATATAAACCACAAATATTTTTTTAAAGGCAAAAATCTAGTTAAATCGAGTATGATTATTATAAAAGATAAATTTGTTTCCTCAAATTTTGAATAAATAGTCAAATTATATTATAATAATTGTCTTTCCCTCTTATATCACAGACTTATCACATGCTATTAAGAGAGAGAATTTCAAATTATTCTTGATGACGTCATATATGACGAAGATTGTTTCATGTCTTTTCTTTCTTTTATTTATCCTTCATTCTCATTATTACACGATTAACAACTTAAATCCATAAAGGATCTGTGCAATGAATTGACAATAGTGACCCCATTACGTAAAATTTGGATGGATTTGAATTCTAGAAGGAATTTTTATTTTGATAAGATAGTAGAGCCGCCATTAGCTTGGGTTCAACTTCATTATTTCTCTGAAATTATATAAATTTTCTCATATTTCTCTCTTCTTTAATTTTTTTTTATTTTTATATAATTTCACAGCACTATTATCTTTTTTTAACTTTTTTCTTTAAAAAATATTCAAAATTTTCTTTTTACATCGTTATTCCCATCAATCACACTTTCCTTTACATGTTTCCATTTCTCTTACTATTTCTCAATGTGTATACCCTTATATCAACCATTTTCCCATCAAATAAAAGTCATCTTAGAAGGGTAGGAGGAATGATCAAGAAATGTTTCCTTTCTTTCGTTTCTCTCATCAAATTGATTAATATCAACATATCTAGGATTGATCTAAAATAGTTTTTACATGAAATTATAATTTGAAGTTTATTATATAAAAAAATTGATCAATGCCAAATTCAGTTCCAAAAAAAAGCCATGAATGCTAATAATAATTATGGGTTAATGCAGTCTGGGTGTTGTAAGCCACCAACAGCATGCAGTTACAAGATGGAAACAATGGTGACCCAATTAGATGAAGATTGCTACCGTTGGAACAATTCCCCCACTCTTCTATGCTATGATTGTGACTCATGCAAGGCTGGTGTACTTGAAAACATTAGAAGGGATTGGCACAACATTTCTGTTCTTAACATTGTTGTGCTTGTCTTTCTCATTGCCATATATTCCATTGGTTGTTGTGCTTTCAGAAATGCAAGAAGATCTCTAACTGATTATCCCCATGGTGAAAACCGCATGACCAAAGTCAAGCCCAGATGGGACTACTATTGGTAAGTCAAACTTTTTAAAAGAATAATGGTATTGGAAACATACTTCCAAAACCCTTTTCTTGCTTTTAAAAATAGTTTTATGTTTCTAAAATAAAAAAAAATTTAAATTTTTTTGATGGATGAAGTTTCAATTTTTTTTAAATATTAATATATTTTTAGTATTTAAAATTAAAAATTAAAATAAATTTCAATTGTTTTAATTTTTGTTTCCAGTTTGTTACGATATTTTTTCATATATTATTCTATTTTTATTTATTTATCTTTTAAAATATTTTTATAAAATAGTTTTTAAAAATTAAAAATTAAAAGTAAAACACCACAAATCTTTATATAACTGTTTTGTTTTTGACTGTCAAAAAGAGTTCAAAATGCTTTTAAAGAATGTTGTGAAACATTTGCCATCATTTTTGTATTTATCTTTTTGGACATTACTTTTGGTACAAAGAGTCAAGAGCAATTAAAAAGCTCTACCGGACATACCAATAGAAAAAGATATTTTGTTAATATTTTTTTATAATATGAAAAGAAATAATATTTAAATTTAGATTTTTATGTAAAATTATTTTAATTATTAATTTATCAAATTCTTACAATTTTTTTTAATAAGCAAAGATTTTATTAAAGAATACTAGGATACTCATAAAATTTAAACAAGGGAATTGATAACAGACTTAGGACTCATATGCCAGTCACCAAATTCTTAACATTAATTTTAGATATTTAATATAGTAAATTTTTATTAAATTTTATATGATAAATATTTATTTTTAATAAAAATATTGTTTTTTATATTTAAAAATCAACTTTTAAGACGAAGGTTTTGGTCTGTGGAAGATAAATATATATTCCATCTGAACTTTTGAAACATTATCAACATACCCTGATCTTTTGACTGCCATCTAATGCTTTTGGTCTGCTTTTTTTTTTGTCACAGTTGGAGGTGGTTGTATGACAAGAAAGAGCAGCTTTTTTAAGCTGTAGCACCCGTCATTGTGTGTTCTGGGTGCATTAAAGAGGGGACCATTCAGTAGTTTCTCAGTGTATGATCAAAGAAGAATTGATGAGGAACTTTGTTTTAACCTTCATCTTGCTTTTTATACAAATCTTTGTCTGTGCTTTTCCACTTTATTTTAATTTAAACATTTGTTGCTTTATAGTACATTGAAATGCATGCAACTCTGATGGAATAATATAACAATAATGATTGTCTTCCACCTTTATTACGAGTAAGGTGGGTGTATGAAAAATAAAAAGAAAAAAAAATAAGAAATATGATAAATAATAATTAAAAAGAAAAGAATTTATAATATATAAAAATAATTAAAGTAATTTTTGATAATTTTAACTATCTTTTCTTAAAAAAATATATATTTATCATTGTATTTTATCTATTAAAATTTTGATTTTAAAATTACTAATATATAACCGCTAATAATTAAAGTAGGTTTCGATTAGCTTCTAATTTTTTCCATAAATATATGAGTATGTTTTGACTTTTAATAAATATTTTTACTGTAATTGATTTGAAAATTTTTCATTTAATATATTTAATTAATATACCTTTATTTATTGATTTTATTTAATAGCTAACTAAACATATGTGTTTTTTAATATATGTTCAATGTAATACGATAAAAATGTATATAAGATTTAGAAAATGCTAATCAATATTTTTAAAGGCGTAGTTTAAAGTTTTTAAATTAAAAAAATTATTAAATATATTATAAATATACAATCATTATGATTTCTAATAAATTTTAACGTTATTTTAATAACAAAAATTATTTTCATGTTCTTAAAATACTGATTAAAAAATTCTATAAAAGTTTTATTAAATATTATCAAATTCAATATATCAAACATTAATAAGAGATATCTAATTCATTTAAATATTTTATTTAATAATTTATAATTAATTATTAATTTTAAGATTTCCGTTCTAGTTTTGATACTTTTGTGACATAAAATTTTAAATAACTTCAAAAAATTTTTGAGGGTTTGATAAATTTTTTATTCAAATATTTTTAAATTTTTTTTATAGTATTTTAAATATTTTTGATTTATTTATATTGGTTTGGTTTTTATATTTTTTTTCATTAAATATTTTTTTATAAGGTAAGATTTCGTGAATATTTGAGGTTTGTAATTGTTCTTTATTCTCCTATACTTGATTTCTTTGTTTAGAAATTTTATCTGCTTTTGTTTTTTGTTGATAAGGCTTATTCTAGTTGTTGAAACTTCTTGTAGAAGATTTAATTTTTTTATCCTAATTGGTTGTAGAAATTCAAAAGAAATAAGATTTTTGGTATTACATTAGTGATTATTCTTTTTTTTTGTTATTTTCTAACAGAGTCGTGTACTGTGAGATTATCCTAGCTGACCAACGGTTATAAGAAGGTTTCTTTACTACCAAGATCACTATTCTGGTTAACCAACGTATAAACAACTTTCGCTGCTACATTAGACAGTTTTTAGGAATAAAGGCTCAATCGTCACCCAGAACCTAAGTTAGGATATTTTCCTACTTAGGCCCTAATACTAGAGGTTTACATAGTTAAGTTATGATGGAAAAAATAATTCAAAAAGCTATGTAAGAATGTACATAATGCAAGGCAAAACACAGTGAAGAAGTATAACAGTTGAACAATATAACAAACTATGAATATAAGGCAGCAAAAACCAAGACAATGAAAATAATTCATAACATGTATCTCATATTATTGATGAAAGATATATAAAGCTGATATAACTTACAAATATTTCTTCATAAGGTACTAGTAAAGTTTTCTTGATAGATGATAGACATTCTAAATTATTACAAATAGAATGGAAACTAGTACAAGGCACAAAGTGTTTACAAAGAGAAAAGTAGACAGACGTTTTCCTTGCTTTGGATTTTTTTCAATGCCTCTTAATGGTTTCTCTTCTTCTTTTTATAATGGATGATGCCTCTTGTGTATGTTTGCTTGTGATACTTCATAATGATGGTGCAAGTACTAAGGTCTGAATGCTCTACGCGGTTTAAGTTATGATGCCTGCTTTTAATTGATGAGGAAATGTTGTTGTTTGACACGGGTTCGCATATATACAGGTGTTGTAACACCCCCAAATTTCTTTAATAATATTTTGAAACCACAAATAATTTTCAAAATGAAACTAAGTAGGATTAGAAACTAAAAACAGAGACATTAAAAAGTTTGGTGCAAATAACAAAAATGCTCCTACACCTAGACAACTCAAATAATGCACTAGAGAAATATAAAATAAGAATAAAAGACATTCTAAAATATTAGAGCACACATCAAGAATGACCAAAAGTAATGAGTAAAACTTAAAAACCAAGGAAGTGATGAAAACGCCTTTAGCTCCAAAAACGCTTAGAACGCCCTTAGAAAGCTCTACTTTTTGCACAAAGCTAGTTAGTTCCCAGAAAAATATCAAATGACTTTAGATTAACTTGGAAATGAATAAAAAAGTGTTATAATTTTTAGAGGAATAATTTGGGAAATTTTCTGATAATATTGAGAAAAATTGCAAAAATACCCCTGAAAAACCAAGGCAAGAAAGTGTGAGGAATAAGCCAAAAGTAGGCCCCACATAGGGTGCACGATATTTCTCATGTGGAAACTATGGTGATGAGTCACTAAGTGATGTCAACTCAAGTAAATCCATGAAAGACAAAAAAAATTAATGCTAAATTTTTTTAACCATGGTTAAAATTAATTAACCTTGATTAATTAAAAGTTAACCATGCTTAGGGAAAGATAAACATGATTAGTGACAAATCCAACCTCATTATCTCTAATCAAATTCTAAAAGAATTTCTTGGATTTTGAATTATTATTGGAAAATGGAAAATTTATGCAAAATCACTAAAATACCTTAAGTGAAAAAATAATCCAACTTTGCCCTTAGTTGGCCGAATTCACTAAACTCATTGGGGACCTCATTTGGCTCAAATTTTACTCCCTAAACACTTAGTAAACTCTCCAAAATCTCTCCAAGTTGAACTAAGTCCAAAAACCTTAACCTTTCACCTTAAGCCTAAGTCTCCATCTTTGAGATTTAAGCTAAAATCAAGCCTTAAATACTAAGCCCCACCACTTTTACTAAGGAAATCTTGTGGACCAGCTAGGAGAAGGAGGACAGGATCACCCACCACAAACCCACCATCAACCCACACTAAGTCACCATCAAGTAGGATTTTCTACTTTGTCTATTTAAGCTTTAATCTTACTTTTTATGATTTGTTTTCTTTCTTTTATGGATCCTTTCTCTAAAATCCATAAATCTCCTTTTGTTTGGACTCATGAGAGCTCAAGGCTATATTTAAATTTTTCAAAATGAGCATCACCAATTTTTAGTGATTTTTGAGAAATAGAATGAAGTTTGGTTGCTCTAAAGTACTTTTAAGTAACTTAGAATAAATTTAATTGGTGAAAATTCTTTTAAAACTTATTTTGGTGCTTTGGGAAATTTTGAGAGTTCATGAGCAAAATTTTTGAAGTGTACTTGGTAGGAGATGGATGGATCTTAGAGTAGATCTTGTGGATCTACACTTTGTTGTTTAGAAAAAAAATGTTATCTTGCATATTTTTATGTTTAAAGCTTGAAAGTTGTGATTTTTATTTTTTTGGTGGACTTGTGTGTTATTATGTTCAGATCTGAACCCATGGATTTAAATATTAAAAATTAAAAGAAAAATTAATTTATAAGTCCCAAAATCTTGCTTTGGGCATAGATCTAAAAATTACTAAGTTAAAGTTGGAACTTTCCATAAAATGACATAAGTGTCATAAGACACTCAAGACTCAATTTGATCATGAACCAAGCCGTGAACTTTGAACAAGCCTTGTATGGATCTAGAGCTTAAGGTGCTACAAGTGCACAAAATCAAGGAACCAAGGTTATATGAGAAGGAAAATTGAAAAGGTGACCTTGGCAAACCAATGGAGACATTCGACCATGCATCCAAACTTAAGGATAAAGCTTCTTAAAATTTTTAAAAGTGATACAAACCATGTGGCTAGGTTCCAAATGATGTGGAACAACTTTTGGGTGAAGATAATTTAAGCTAAAATGGCTTAAAAATTGTTAGGTGTGCATTAGGCCACCCTATTGCAACTTAAGAAAAAAAAAGCTTAAAATTGGTTAATAGTGTATTAAGGATTTTCATAAATAAATGGATTAATCAAAGGTATAAGTAACACCTAAAAGTGAAAAATTCCATAATAACCAACATAGATAAAATAAGGTGAAGTCCATAATTAGTATTTAATTTAGATTTCAAGTAGGCATAATTTGGTAACTAAAAATGAACCATGAATTAGGTGGAGGTGGGAGTGTCATTTGGCCATGACCCTTAGGATTAGGAAAGAAGACATAAGAATTAACTAAACTTGGTTAAAATGGTAGCCTAAACTCTAACTAGAAGGATTGGTCAACCTAAGTCAATTAGGAATGAAAATTTGGTGCCCTAAGTCTTAGAAGTAGGATTTGGCCATCATGGAGTTAATTAATCAAAAAGGAGTTTTAATTCTTAACTAGGTTTAATTAAGAATCCTTGGCATATAAGTATAAGGCATTAAAAGTGTAAGAAGGTTGTGACAATAGTTGAGAAACCATTCAACCACTTTAGAACAAATTGATCTAGAAGACACTACAAGAAATTTTACCTGTAGTGACAGACAAAATTTATCACTAAATGTAAAAATATTGTAGGTATAGGTCCAAATACATGGACCGTCAATATGTTTCACGTTCATTATGTGCGTTGGATAGCTATGGAAATTTGGATGTCATTATAAGTTATAGCTACAATTTTATGCTTTCAGCTACATTTCATTGAGGATCTAGGTAAAGACTACGAACCTTTACCCCCTGTTTTGTGTGGATGTAGGTAAAAGTTTATATACACTTTACCTACACTTTTATACAGTTGTAGTTAAAGGTTTACATGTTAACTTTTGCCTACGAGGTTACATGTGTAAATAAAAAAATGGTTTTCAGCCATAATATACATAAAATTAACCAACTTGGCCATGTGTAACTTGTAAGGTTACATGTTAACTTCATGAAATTAACCATAAACTAATGTTATTATTAAATGGTTTTCGGCCAAAATATACCTAAAAATTTATCTTACTTTTGAAATAATTCAATGCTTTTGTTATTGAAAAAAACGTATCTATGTGCTTGTACCAATGCTTTCTTATCAAGTGATACTCAAGAAACTCTTTTTCTTTTCTTCAAATTGAACCCAACTTGGCACTTTCTCCCCAATGGTCTACCTTTAAGATTCATAAAACTTGTATTCTCAACAAAACAAGAGTCTTCATTATGACTAAGTTGATTAAAATAGGTTTCGACCGCAAAGAGATATCTTGAACAAAATATTAAGCTTTCATTAGCTAAATATCCCTCTGCAATTGACCCTTCTGGATGTGCTTGATTATGAACATATGACTTTACAGGAAAGAGGAACCTAAAAATAAGATTAACATAAGATAAAATCATTTTATTCTACAAATTTTGAAGGAAATCAAATAATTAAAAAAATATAGTACCTTTCAATAAGATACATCCATCTATAATGAACTGGGCCTACAAATTTTGTCTCATATGCTAAATGGATTACTAAATGTACCATTACAATGAAAAAAGATGGAGGAAAAATATTTTCGAATTGGCACAGTGTTTTAGCTATTCGATGCTCCAAATTTTCCAATTACTCATACTAAGCACCTTACCACATATTTCATTAAAGAAATGACAAAGATCAGCTATAGCTAAAACCACTTTGTTAGGAAAACACCATTTCGTCGCTATAGAAAGAAACTCATGTATCAAAAGATGACAATCAATACTTTTCAAACACCAAATATCTTACGTTGCTTCACTTGCACACATCTTGAAATATTATATAGGTACTCATTTGGAGCTTTTATTGCCTTAAGCAATTCCAAAAACGTTTCTTTTTCTTTAAGTGTCATTTGGTAACAAGCTTTACACAAATATTGTTTACTTTACTTTGATGCATCTTTGGATGTAGTTGACTTCTAACGTTCATGGCTACAAGGTCATACCGTGCCTTATCATTATCCTTTGACTTCCCTTCTTAATGCAACAATATTCCAATAATATTTTCACTAATATTTTTTTTAATGTGCATCACATCAAGATTATAACGAAGAATATTAAGTTGCCAATAAGGCAAGGTGAACAAAATGCTTTTCTTTTTCCATGGTGATTTACTATGAATTTCATGATCTTCCATTTGTCTCAAATAGAAGTTCCATTAAGTATCTCAGGAGGAGACCTAAACTCTTCAATTCCATCAAAATATCTTTTATTATATCTCCATGGATGGTTAAGTTCTAACCAACGATGATGACACATATAGCACCACTTTTCAATACATTTCAACCACATAGAAGGATTATCAAAACCACAACATGGATAAACATATTTACCACTTGTACTCCAACCAGATAATACTGCATATGCAGGAAAATTATTGATAGTCCAAAGAATTGCAGCACATGCATTTAGAATGACTCTTTTTTGTAAGCATCGTAAGTTTTTGCCCCAACTTCCCATAATTCTTTTAATTCTTCCATAAAAGGTTGCATATAGACATCAAAATTATTACTTAGGAGCTTTTGGACCAGGAATAAGCAATGAGAGAATAAAATAAGGCTGCTTCATACACATTAAGGGAGAAAGATTATAAGGAACCAAGATAACAGGCCAAGTGCTATGAGAAATTGACATAGTTTTGAAAGGATTAAACCATTAGAAGCCAAACCTAGTTGAACACTACAAGGATCACATGAAAAATCAAGATATTGACTATCAAGACCGTTCCAAGCAAGAGAATCGTAGGATGTCTCATAGGTCTATCCGTAGTTTGATCATTTTCATGCTATGTCATATAAGAAATTGTTCTTGAAGATAAAAATAAAATAGTCTTTGTAGTCTAGGTTTAAGAGGAAACCAACAAAGGATATTTGCAAGTATCTTTCTTTACCTTCAACATCATCTAAATTCACTTTCTATCTTGAACAATTATATTTTGGACAAACTTCAGTGTTAGCCAAATCCTTCCAAAATAATGTGAAACTTGTGGGACAAGCGTGAATTTAACCTAACCATGAAATAATCTTCTTAGTATCATAAAATGATTTGGGTAAGGTATTTTCTGCAAGTAAATCATCTTTCAACAAGTCTAACAACATTGAAAATTTTTTTTCAGTCCACCCATTTAAACACTTTAAGTGGTATAAATGTATGATGAAGGATAATTTTGTAAACTTCTTGCAACTAGGATAAAGGTCTTGTTCTGCCGCCTTTAACAATTGATAGAACTTATCTGAATTGATTCCTTCTTCAAACTGTTGAACATTGTGATCATTTATGAATGCTTCAGAATTATTTGTAGCACTTACAACTTTAGATGTATATGCATCATCACTTTTATTAGTTATATTTATCCCAAAAGCATCATAGATTAATACATCCATGTCATGATCAAACTCCCCTTCTTCATGACATATGCTTGTAGAACTAGAAGAATTAACTTGTTCACCATGAAAGATCCGATTAGTATATCCCTTGAGAAATCTGTAGTTGATTATATGCTCATAAACATCTACTCGAGAACGTCACTTGTAATTGACACATTTAGTGCAAGGACATAAAATCTTCCCATCCTTAAATGATTTTGCAAATCAAAAGTAAAAAAATTTTAGAACCCCTCTAATATACCTCTCCTAATTTTGGGAGGTTTCAAATGTCCAACTTTTATCCATTAGATGAAATAAACTGAAAAATAAAATAAAAAAATTAATTCTAAAAGATATAACCATTCATAATATATTAAAAAAAACAAATAATATGTAATATTCAATGACAATACGGTTCTAAATAAATATTATATTGAACAATATTTAATACAAACCCACAAAGATTCAAGTAGATAATGATCAAAATTATTTTACCTTTTCAATAGTTTGACTAGGAGTTTTGAATAGTAAAATCTTAAAGTATATAAAATAGTGTATGTTGAATAAAACAATAGAAACCTTAGTATGCTAAATAAACTTGCAGCACAACTTTAAGATGAAATAATAGAAACCTCATAATTTTAATAAGTTAATAGATAAATATAAATTTGCTAAAATAAAAGATAAAAAAAATATAAGTAATTATATATAATAGAATCACATATTGTATGTGAGAAAAGATCAATAAACAATAGAAAATCAACAAACATTGCATTACACACAACATGAGATTATCACACTAGGCAAGGTAATATTAACTTTTATTAATAATTAAATATAATTTAACTAAAAAAAGAAGTTACTAATTCATCCATCCACTAGAATTTCCCTTCCCAAACTTGAATTTGTGAAGAAGCCCACATATTATTATCAATGACAATTTTTTTGTCTTTGCTCAAAAAAATATTTGATCCATAAATTAATAATCTAAAAGTTGAGATAGAGATAAGAAAAGAGTCTATCTTTCTTAAGTTATACAATACAAATCACATGAATTGTGGTTTAGGTTTGACTTGAAGTAGAACAACAACCATGAATCCACTTCCAACTGTAAATCACTCCTAATTTACTCTTGATTTATGACATACTTATGTAAAACACAACATTTTAGTTTATAACAGCATCATTAATAATGTATTGTGAATTAGGACATTCTATTATATCCTGTGATAAAAGTACCATATAAAATTGTATAAATAATAACAAAAATGTTGAAGGAGTCCCAAATATTATTGATAGAAGCTAAAAAAAAAGTTGATCAATAATAAAAAGTAATGACAACATAACTGCAAAGAAGAATATTAAAAAAATTTACATCTCTTTAAGCTTGCAGAAATTTATTTTTTCAAGAGCTATTATTTAATTTAAAACTAAGATATGAGATTCAACTTAATATATTTCTTTCACTTGCTCGATCCTGTATCATTCCTACTGACCTCACCTATAATTTATTTTAATTAGATATTTTGTTTCATCACATGTAATTATTTAATTAATAAAATTCAGGCCTTGGAATTAATGCATGACTTTATCCAATCATCTTAGTAAAAATATGACCATCACTGTGTTCCACAATGAAACTAGATAGAATTATAAAAATGGTCAATAGCATGCATAGTTGACCTTTATATATTGAAATCTTATCTATTTATTGAAAGGATAATAATATGCACAAAACGTTGAATTTGACTCCATAATACTTTTATATATATATATATTTATGAGGAGGGATCAAGTTATTCCAAGAGTAACTTTGCTTAGAATTACTCTGCTTAATAATTATCATATATAATTATATTTCATCAATCCAACCATTGAATAAATAAATTATATTATGTAAATCATCCTTACAAAATTTTACAAAATTTAAAATATGTTTGATATTTTATTAAATAAATTTAAATTAACGAATATTATAAGATGTATATTATCCATTAATTTGAATTTAAATTTATTTAAAAAAATTATAATTACTTTACTAATATCAACTCCCATAACTATTCAAATACATTACTACGTTGGCAAGACTATATATAAGAGAAACAGATATGAATATATTCCGATAAAAAAAATTAATATTTTTAAAAATATTTAAGCTAAAACAAGAACAAAGTAAGCATATAATACCATGAGAGTAAAAAAATATACCTTGATATACAACGAACAAAGGTTATGCATATCCATAAAGATTATGTTTGTTGATACATATCCTTGACTTCAAGTCACACGATATAATATGAAGTGAATTAAGAAATTCATAGGTATAATAGGAAGTGAATCAAACAAAAGAACACATCAATTCTTGGTTAAGACAAAATTCTGAGGAAAAGTTTTTATTTTATAATGACGATGTATTTGAGTTATTGATCCAATCAAATTATTTTTTTATTTTTATTGTTATTTTCAAATCACAAAAACTGACAAATAATGGTCAAATCTATAAAAAATCAAACCAATTCCAAAACAAATTCTAGAGTATTCAAGAAATTTCTTATATGTATAAACTTAAGATATAATTAGAAAAAAAAAGGTCAAAACTAGTGCTAAAATAAAACAAAGAGATGATCACAATTAGTAATAGAGGGAGATTTGGTTTTAAGCATCATGGTATTAAATGAAGGACGAGTTATTTCATCCATTGCAAAAGAATGGTCATGTTGTTACTTTACACTCATAAGCATTTTGCCAAAATCTAACACCATTGAAATTTAAACAATGATATATTGATATTATTAACAAATATTGAAAATAAAATTTACAATAATTTGATTTTCAATTAAAAACTTCTTTCATAGTCTGCCAAAAATATTGAGGAACATATCAAGTTCTGCAAAGAAGAAGAATGAGTTTAGATTAAATCCAAATAAAATTAAAGATTAAAAAGTTTAACTGAAAAAAGAAGGAAGAATCATTTGGTACCATAGAAATTGATTGCGAAAAAAATACCTAAAAAAAAGTTTGACTGAGTAACTCTCTCAAAGAAAAAATTTGAGAATTGAAAAATAATAAAAAAGGATTATTTTTAATATTATACGATCCTCTATTGTATTTTTTTTAACCCCTAACCCACAGGCCAAAATCTAATCCCTTCTTTTATTTTTATTTAATTTAATTTAAACCAATTCCACTCTTTTATTTTCACGTGACTTTACTAGCTCACTAACCTGTCACCACCATATTGTTAGTTTCAGAATTAAAAAAGGTTTGATATTTATAAATTAAAATTTAAGTCTTACTAACGGTTGTTTTTATAAATATATTGTAATTCTTTTGCATACACCAGTGTATCATAAGACTTAAAAGTAAAAAAAATGTACAACATTTTATAAAAAAAAATAATTATACTTATAAATTTTTAATTTATTAATAAAATAAATATTAAGAGAGTTATACCTTTATATTATATAATTTCTACACCTACAATTTGATACATGTCTCTAGGTAAATAATACCTTTGCCCATAGTTTTAACTTTGTCACAAAAATAAATAATGATTGAATAAAATTTTGTAGGTATATAAAGTTTATACCTACAGTTTTAATAAATGTCACTATAAATGTCCGTAGGTATATGGTAATTTTTTTTGTAGTGAGAAAGTTTCATTCTTAATTAGCATTAAATAAACATCCTTGATGTATAACTAGAAGAGATTAAAATTGAGAGTAAACCTTACAAAGGATTAGGAATCCATTTGGACATACCTACTAAATTAGTGAAAGGAAGTTAAGAATTTATCATGAGTCAAGCCTAAACCTAAACATGCATAAGATAAGTGATTAGAAATGAAACATGAAGTTGGAAGACTAAATTAAGTCATTCGACCATAACTTATAAGGATGGAGAAGAAGTTCTAAAAATTTATAAGATAGGTATCAATTAATAAAATTAGGTTTCAATTGGTAAAAATCAACTCATAAGACAAGGAAAAATAAGCTAGAGGGCCTTAGAAGCCAATGGCTCACATTCAACCACTTCAAGCTAAATAAGAGGATAAAAGACTAAAAACATGGTTTAGCTAACTTAAGAAGCCTTATAATGTAAAAATAAAGAATTAAAAGTTTAAAAGAAGCTTGACAAAGGCATGGGCAACCACTCAGCCATGGTTAAATAAAATGTCTTAAATAAGTTAAAAACTTGTTAAGACTTAATATTTGAACTTAGCATAAGTAGGTTATGCACAAGACTTGCAAAATTGAAGAGCACAAAGAATAAAAACTTAAAAGGTGTCATTTGGCCACCTAAAAGAACAACTTCTAAATTGTAAAAATTATGTAAAACTAAGGAAACTTTGAGAAAAGGAAAGGTTGAGGAGAAACTTACAAGGTTGAGATAATTAAGTTCCTTGAGTGATATTTTATAAGAAATTAAAAAGTTAAATAAATTGGAACATGTGTTAGGTACATGTAATTATGATATTCAAGTATGATTTATAAGTTGACTTGTGTTGTTTTTATGAGGATACATTGTTTATTGTGAGTTAAATAGTGAATGCTCATAAGTATTTGTAAAGATGATGCTATGTATGATGAAATGATATGATTTATGATCTGATATAGTATGAGATCTAAATGTGCATAACACATTGGTTGAATATTTTTTGAGCATGCATGATTATTTAGAATACTTTAAAATGAACCTAAAAGGGTTTAAGGGATCATTAAAGAAAACTTATGTGAAAAGTTAATCTACTCTTAATGTGCCTTGTGTAGATCATATCCAAAGGGAATCTAGAGCTCTACTAAAGAGGAGACAAGTAAGTTTTCCTAGGAGACAAAAAGGTTCTCTAAAAATCCTTCTATTATGATGACCAAAGGGTACTTCACCTATTATAAGGTGGAGACGACCTCCTAGGAATGAGCTCACATCCTTAAAAGTAGAATGTAGAGTAGTAGACTCAAAGAGAAGATATTGTTTGACTATTTTTAATATATGTCTATGTTTATAAAATTTCCCTGAAGTTGTGGAATAGAATAATACAAGAGATAATGTCTACAACATAAAAAAAATTGTAAGTCAAATAATATCTATGTTGTGATCCCAAAATTTATGAAGTTTAAGACATATGCTTATGCAAAAAGGTTGTCTCTATATAAAAATAACCCACTTCAGTAGGATGTTTTTAAAAGATTAAAAGCAATCTTGTACACAAATCATGATTTTTCTAATAAACTAAAGTGGCTGGAATAAAAGTGATGACACTAGAGGTAGAGTAGAAACCTACCGAGAAACTTAGTTTCCCACTCCTTCTCTTCCCACTTTCTTCCCAGGCAAAGATAATTTCATTTGCGATAGTAGTGGTCTATGTAGACATTAGTAATGTGAACTGGACAAAAAACCCCTATGACTTACTGATTACTGCCTAAGCCAACGTTAGGATATACTTCCCATTAGGGAATTTCTTTCTCACAAGTCCTTAGCCCAACCTTCACCACCACAAGTTTTGTGATTCCTTAGAGGCCTTCCATCCCAACAAAGTATTTTTGCCTTCTCCCGGGTATCGAAGGTAGCATATTGCTACAACTAAGGAATCTTCTTCCTTAGAGGGGGAGACAGATCCCCAGACTCTGTCCCACTACCATAATTCTTCACATATGTGGTCCTCGCAAGGGAGCTTGCCCTATCCGATGCCATACCCCTTCCGCGCCTATCAAGAGATGCCTAACAGGACGTTCATTTTTTTGGACCGGAGCATGTGGCTGGAATATTTTTCCCACTAGGCTTAGTGGAGGTTTGTTGGTCCTACTTCTTGTATCAAGGAAGAAGCAGAGTTTGAAGTCATGTCAATAATGTAAATGTTTATAAATAGATGGATGCAATTATCCTAGCTATTAATATGTAGTATTATGCTAAGTTATGTATAATATATGTATTACATTATGTAACAAACATGTATGTAAATATGGTATGTAAATTATGACATGTAATAAAGTGTATGACAATGCCTTAGTGTTTAAGACTGTTTGAATATGTAAATGGATTGAATAATTATTTGATGTTATGTGTTATATGGATAGGTTATGTTTAATTACTTACTGTGAATTAATTGGTAAATGGAGCAACATAAACAATAGTATTCTTATTATTTTGTATGCATGCAAGAACATCTAGTAATTTATTTACCAATATGTCTGATATATCAACAAGGCTTGCAATTTATATCAAAGCAATTGTTTTGAAAAAAGTTTACCACATTTTTTCTAATAAGTATTTGCTAAAGAATTCCGCATCATGAGATAACAAACTAATAATGGAACCGAATGAACGACTTAAGTGTAAAATCGGTATTCATTTTTAGGTTATTATAGGTGTTAGGTGGTTGCTTTTGTTTCTTTGAAAAGCAGAAGACAAGTGTTGGAGAAAACATTTAAATGGGGCGATGGTCTTTTGTCGTCTATCTTTCCCCCCTTTTTTTTCTATAAATTTTTATTTTAATCTACATTTTTATACTGGTCTTTTGAGTCTTCATGGTAACTTTTAGGGCTAGACCCTACTTCTTCATCTTCTTTGGATTTTCTTGAAATTGCTTTTAATTGTTGTTGAAATTCTTCTGGTGATGTTGCTGCTGCAAGGGCTACTATTTTCTATCTTTTTTCTACTAAAAATTGTGATTCACGTTCTACTTCTTTTCGTGTAGTAGAAGTATAGCTTGTTAGTGGGCTGATTTTCTTTGTTTATAAGTATTTCATCCATTCATCCATTGTTTTCTTGGTTTTATTGAGGACGAAATTATTCCATTATTTTACATTTATAACTCTTACTAAAAATTGTACGCTTGTATTTTTAGCTAGTTTAGTTGAATCATAGTCCCATGACATAATCCAACGAATGCCCATGGTTAATATATATACCATAAATGATATTATTTTAGAAATGTTGTTTTTCTTTTAAAATATTCAAAACCTAGGGAGGCTTGTTTTGGGAGAATATCGAGTATTGGCTCGACATCAACAAACTATTTTAGGAATTGTAGTGAAATCCCATGTCGAAACCAAAAAATTCATGAATATGGGTTGGGAGATAGGTATAGTACGTGATGCCATGCATCTATATAGTTGTTAGTCGTAGTAATTATAATTTTGGGGTAGAAATTGTCTACTAAAGGGCTTAGTTTCATACATGTTCTGGTTCCATTCTTTGAGGATAATAATTTTCATAATCTTGATTTTGGAAAATGATATTTTTGTGGTGATTGGGTCTTCATGATGATGGAGTTCTATGGATTAGGTGTCAACTAATATGAATTCATAAAAAATTTGAGTTTTTTGTGCGTGTATTGGGATATAATGGAAGGATTTGGAGATATCGTTTTATACATGACGTTGTAGACCATAATGCTCACTGGTAATGGGCTTCTTGCTCATATTGGATATTTTTTTGCAAAAATTCTTGAGTAAGGAAGTCAAGTAAAATATTTTTTGTCCTTTTATATGTGCAATATCAACTTAAAAATAGAATAAAATAGCTTGCCATCTTGCAAAAATATGCTTTGAAACTAAATTCTTAACATCATTCTGGAGGACATTTGGGGCTACCTTACAATCAATTCTTACTAAAAAAAATTTATTGAATAAATCATCTTGAAATTTAGTGATGCATAATACTATTGATAAGATTTCTTTTTTAATTGTTGAGTATTTTTGTTGGGTAGGATGCCATGTGCCCGAATGGTATTTAACAATTTATTCTCTTATGGATTAGGGAAGAAATTGTTTAAGAATGCCTCCATATCTAAGATCAGAGGTGTCTATTTCTACTATCAATGATGTTGATGGTTTTGGAATTCCAAGACATGAAAGATTTTTTATTATAGTTTTGACTTTTATTATTATCTGGGTCATCTCTTTAGTCCATGGAGGAGGATTTTTCCCTATCCGTTTATATATTGAAGTACATATAGTTCTAATATTGGGAATAAAGTCTGCAACATAGTTCGGGCATCCTATAAATCGTTGTAACTGGGTTTTGTCCTTAATTTCATTTGGAAATTTTTTGTAAATTCTAATGATCTTTTAATTGGGGTGATTGTTCCTTGGTATATTTCATATCCTAAAAACTTAATTTTTTTTTGGAATATACTCATTTTTCTAGCTAATACTACCAATCCATTATTTTTTTATGATTTCTATAAACTTTTCTAGATTTAGTATATGTTGACTGATTCCTTTAGAAAATACTAATACATTATTAAGGTATACGATGGTAAAATCCATGTATCGATAAAAATATAGTTCATGATTTCTTGAAATCACTAGGAGCATTTTTAATCCTTGTGGCATTACGTTCCACACATAAAGTCCAAAGGGGACTACAGAAGTTGTCTTATATCTATCCTCTTGTTTTATTGATATTTGGTAATATCCAGATTTCATATCAAACTTGGAGAATATTGTGGCATGTATTAATCTTTTAATCAAGTCACTTTTATTTTGTAAGGTATATCAGATCCATTTAAGTACCTTATTTAGTGGCTTATAATTAATTACTAGTCTTAGGGACCCCGTTCTAGTTCTAATGCTTTGATGACATAAAATTCTAAATAACTCCAAGGGGATTTTGAGGGTCTGATAAGTCCTTTATCTAAATATTCTTGAATTTATTGTTTACAGTATTTTAGAAATTCTTGATTTATTTGTATTGGTTTGACATTTGTTGGTATAATTTTTCATTAAATTATTCTTCATAAGGTTAAGTTACTTCATACATCTATGATGAAATGATATTGGATTAGTATCATAAATTTCTTTTTTCATTTTTTCTTGTAAGAATTTTACTTTTTCTTGGATATTTAGGGCTTGTAATTGTTCTTTTATTCTCCAGTACTAGATTTCCTTGTTTAGTAATTTTATCTATTCTTGTTTTTTGTTGATTAGGCTTATTCTATTTATTGAAACTTGTTGTAGGAGATTAAATTCTTTTATCCTAGGTGGTTGTAGAAATTCAAAACAAATAGGTTTTTTTGGTACTACATTAGTGGTTATTCCTTTTTCTGTTATTCCTAATGGGTATAATAAAGATAAGAAAGGAGTTTCTAATATTATCTAACTGGATAATTTTTTACCAATACGAAGAAGGTGGTTAAATATATTTTGCTTTTGCATATTTTTGCTTTTCTTAATTTATATTTTATTAGCATTTTCAAGCCATTTGCACTAGTAAGTCTTTTTGCTGTTTTTTCATAATATATAGTTGAAACTAGACCTTCTTGGATACAATTTACATTTACTCTTGAGTCTATAATTCTACCATATCAAAATTTTCTTCCTTTATTACTAAAGGAATTTCACACCACCAGTTACGGTTTATTATTAAACTTAGTAGGTTAATAAATGATTCTGATTCTGTAGTAATGTCTTTTTTTGTTTTCCCTTGTTCTGTAATTATATGTTCACCTTCTAGTCTAAGTAATCTATATTCTAGGGAAATATTTTGTTGTTTTATGTCCATTATTTCTTGTTTTAAGGTTTTTATTTCATTTTGTAGTTCTTTTATGGATACTTTTTATTTGGGTTGTTTAAATCTTGCATATACGTCTTTTATTTCTACTAGTTTAATTTCTCTTACATTTTGTTACTCATTTTTATTAATTTACTTAGTTGTAGGAGGAATTCTTTCTTAAGTGGAGAATCTTATAATTTATCTATAATGGATATTAAGGTGGTGGTTTGGTCTCATGTTAACACATTTATCGTTTTTTCAGTAGAATTTTCACAATCACATAATCCTAGTCCTAAATAGTAATTTTTGTCTTCTTCAAGATTGTCAAATTCTTCTATTGAACTATTATCTATTTAGTATATTTCATTATCTTGTGCATTTTATTTTGATTTCTCATCATCTTCTCTTTTGGGTTTAGGATCAAAGTTTATCATATGGGATTTGTGAACCAAAATGGGTTTGTAATTTTTGAATTACTTTTTCTACAAAGAGTTTTGGTAAGGCTGTTACAAATTTTTCTTTCCAATATGATGCTGATGCATCTTCTTTTATCACGACTTTTGATATAAAAACATGCTTATACCATCTATAGTCTGACATAGTTGGACATCTTAGATTGACTAATTGTGCTCTTATTCTTTCTCGGTAGATACTTGGGTCTCTTATGAAGTTTTTAATGATTGTAAATATTAACGTGGTGGTTGTGTCTTCTTCATGGGATTCAATTTTTATGCTATTTATTATTAGTTCTTTTTCATGTTTCGATAAAAATTATCTCTCCATCCTTTTAATTGTCCTATAAATCCTTGTATAATAGCTTGAGTAGCACTTCTACCGGACAATCCTTTAGTCTTGTAAGCAGTTGCTGCCATAGTCATTTGACATGTTATATCTGGTATAGCTTGTTCACTGAACCCATCTAAGTTCCATTCTTCTATGTTAGTTCTCGAGAATCTATTTAAAACAAATTGTGTCCTTTCTACAAAACTTACATCCACTGGAGTAGGTCTTGGATAATAATCTCTAGTCTTTGAGTAATATATCTATCTTGATTTTGAGATCTGAGGACTATTTATAGAAAAAGATATAAGTAATTCCTTAACATGTGTCTCGAATCACAAATGTTGGTAGTACTTGTATATTTGAACTTTTAACAAAAAAAAATCCACTACAAATAACTCCTTTGATAAAAAATCTTTGATAATATTTGAAACCCTTAATCTCAAAACCATCTTCATCTTTAGTCTAAAAATGAATAAAAGTCAATCTTTGATGAAATTTTTACAAAATATCTTACCTATACCTACTTTTGACTACTTACTTAGTTACAATGATCTTATTGAAATATATTAACACAAAATCTCTCTATATTTGAACTAAATTTTTTACCAACTTAAAACTTTCTTTTGCCAATTTTTCTTTTGAGAAATCTCTCTTTTAATTAATTTTGAACATGATTCTCCTAGGAATAACTCAAAAAATGACTCTTCAATTGATTTCTAACCTAAGAGCAATCCTAGAAAGTTTGCATAAAAACATCCCAAAAATTACTTCTCAACAAAAAAAAAAGGTTTTCTTTGATTCTATTGAGTTTTTTTTTAACAAAAAATATGTGAAATGTATTTTTTGGATAGGTGAATTTTTGAGAAAAACTAGTTGTTCTAACTACGATTTATTTAGCTCATTCTCAACTAAACAAATTTCATATGGGTTCAAAACTTTTCTACTAAAGGCAATAATGGCCATTTTGATAAAATTAATAATTTTCGCTTCATGGACCTTTTTAAATGAAATAACACTTAAAAAAAATTAAGTTCTCCAAATAGATGTGTTGGAAAAAGAGAAAGATGTTATGTTGTTAAAGAACCATTGTCTTTAAAGAAAAAAGTTGGCAAATCTCTAGTGCAACCTAATTTTGAATTTTCTTCCCAAGGTTAATACAATAGCACACAAGAAATCATGCACTTAAAGCATATACCTATTGGAGTCTCATACAATAATTCCTAAAAGGAATGATTTGGAGGAAGAGAGTTTTTGTTATTTCTCAATTTTAAGGACCAATTGGTATTAATAAGAAATTTTTATCCAACCAACAATTAAAAATAATACCACAACAATTATAAATTAAATTCACAACGGAAAAAATTAAAATCGTAACGATCATAAACAATGATGCAAATAATTTTCTAATAATTTCTTAATAGAAATAAAACTACAATAAATCATGAACAACTATATAATAAAATAATACAATAATATTGCTTGTTATCGTTACAAAACAAGTTTTAGTTGTGGGAAAAAATTTCACTTTCAAGTTATTTATCAAACAATCTCCCACTAGTGACTTGGTAAGTGACAAATTTCTCAGTACACGAAGTTAATTTTACGACCAGGTGATACCAAAAGATTGAATTAACATGTAGTGAAGTAAGGTAACAACATTTTTCTAAAAAGTGAATTACTCTTGAACTGTTTGAACTATGTTGAATATCCTACTTCATACGCTATAACTTTAAAATATAGAAATTTTGCGGTGACATAATTTTAAAGTCATTCTCATATTACCTTGAGATTCACATGAGCATTTTAGAAAGATTTTATAATCTTTTATAGGGGATGACTTTTACATTCTCACTCATATATTTATTCATATATGTATAAATGTTAAATGTGTCTCTTAAGTATTAAGTGTCTCTCAAAGAGCAATTTTATATATTATAATTATGAATAAACTTTTAGTTTGTAATTTATTTTAAAAGTTTATTAAGTGCATCTCAACAGTAGTACCACAAAGGATTATGATTCTCTTTCAAAGTAACATTATCTCAAGGGCATCTTAAAAAGTGTTATTTTATAAACACACCAAATGCATCTCAAAAACACCTCAAAAGCACCACCACTAAGGTCTATGTATATCTTTCAAATGTGCATTACCTCATGCAATAAGGATGAAAATGTTATGCATAAGATTAATCATATGACTTAGTTTGACCAAAATTTGGGTATCCATCATACTTTCCTCATATTTAATGCTTAAAACACATTCCCTTGATGAATCCAGTACCACTTTCTTGGTTAATCCTTTAGTAAAAGGATTAGCAAGATTTTTTTTACACTTTCCACATATTAAAAAAAATTACACAGTTTTTAATCAAGCACCTAAGAACACCACATTAAGATATATGTTTTATTTCTATCTTTTTTATGCATTGTTTTTAGTAACTCCAATTGCTACTTATGAATCATAGTGAACTAATGTCGTAGATATGTCCTATAGAAATGTGTCTATTAACAGACTTAGATATTTTTCTATTTTTAATTCTTTATTAAGAGCAATAAACTATATTTCAAAAGAGAACATGCTATATAAGTTAATTTTGTATCTTTCAAAGAAATAACACTTTCACCTAAAGTGAAAACATATTCACTCATGGAACTTACACCATTGTTGTTCAAAAATTATCATCCTAAAATACTTCTAACACCAAATAAAAATTTAGAAAAATGAAAACTTAAATCTATAATATTTTTTAATTCTTTAAAAAGACAAAGCCAAAACATTCCAATGCTCACCACCAAGATAACAAGTATAACAACATAATTTACTCACATCATATGCAATATTGAGTCTAGTATAGTTCATTAAAATTACAACTATAACAACCAAAAATTTCTATGATAAACTCCCAACATCATGAATTTATACTATACAAAAGGAAAGCAGAGATAGAAACAAAAAGTTTTTATAAAGTAGAAAACTTTTGATAAAATGAAAAAATACCCTTACATTGGAACAAAAAGGGATAATGTGTAGGCAACTCAAAATAAAAAGGTAGAAGATATTCTAGAGACTTAGAACTCACCAATAAGGGTTACAATATCACGAAGAAAAATTAGAGTCAAAGAAAGAGTGAAAACACTCAAAACATCCTAAAGAGCCTTGACTTTTGTAAAGGCTAAAATGTTCCCAAATAAATAGTGAATAAATTAGAAACGACTCAAGAATGAACTAATAAGGGTTAAAAACATTAATAAAGCAGTTTAGAAACTTTTCTAAAAATTTTTAGAAAATAACCAAATGCCACTATGAACCTAGGAAGGCCAAAAACTGCCTTAGTGAGAGACCTACAACTTGGAGTTTATCCTTGTGCATAAAATTTCACATGGTTTCAATGTGTGGATGGCTAGCCATCATAAGTCATCAATTCATAATGGCATAAGGGACAAAAATATTTATGATGAGAGATAAAAGTAACCATAATTAAGTTAAAAATTAATTATGATTAGGTTAAATAAACCATGATTAGGTGAAATAAATCATGATTAGGTTAAATAAACCATGGTTAGTCTTAAAGGATAAGTACTTATATTTTACAATTAAATTTGACAATGGAAATTACATGTGAATGCACGAATATGTCCTTAATTAGAAGTTTAATTCCTAAATTCCCACAGATGGCCAAATTTGACATGCAGCCTAGGAGGTCCTGCTTGCTTCAAAAACTCATCTCTAAACACTCACCCAAGACCCCATAAACAAATCTCTCACTTTTAAGAATCCTTGAACCAAGTTTAAGCTTCCATCTTTAAAGTTTAAATTATAATCTAAACAAAGAAAAAACTCCATCATCCCTCTTCAAGGGTTTTGTTTTGGGACCATCAAAGAGATGTAGCATCATCACAATATCCACCAAGAACTTTTCCTAGTCTTCAACAAGTAGGATATTCTATCTTTAATATTTTCTAAACATTTTTTTTAAGTATTCTTGTCTAATCTTCTTCATCTTTGTGGATCTTTTCCCTAAAATTCAAGATCCTACATCTTTGAGTATTATTTTGTTTAAAACTTTCCTAGGCTATTAAGATAAGTCTTTCTACCTCTAAAATAATTCTTAAGAGTCGAAAATAAATTTTTAATGGCTTAAAGTGCTTATTGGAACTCCTTAAACATTTTAATCAGTTAAATATTCTTGAAATGATTTTTAAATGTTTTGGGGCAGATTTAAGAACTTTATAAGTATTTAAATGTGCTTAAGTGATGGTGGATCTAGATCTCTTGGAAACCTTTCTTTGTTTGAGCTTAAACTTGCCTATGTGATGTCTTATCACCTTTAAAAGTTCAAACTTGTTATTTTTCTCATGACAAGTTAAATTTTTAACCTTTAATGCTTAAAAGAATAGATATGGAATTTTATGGAATAAACCCTAAAACTTTAAATAATAAGAAACAAAAATTGAATTTGGAAAGTTAAAGGTTGGATCTTTATGACAAAAAAGTGAAGATAAGAATTTGTGGACTTAAGAGATGGAAGAAAATTCTCTAAATTTTACCCAAGGAAAAATACATGTACTAATAAAAATACTTGAAAAGATTTTATGGACTTGATCCAAGAACAAAATTTAATAAGTTCCTTGACAATAGATCCAAGAGTTATGTTGGTGAAAGTTGATGACACCCTGGTGGAAAATAGGTTGTTTGACGATGACCCCACCATGAAGAACAAAAGCCTTAAAATCTACAATTCATGATGATTATTAACCTCCACAAGTGTTAACACACAAGTTTCACACTTGAGGCTATGAAAAATCAAATTAAGGAACCTTGGAGAGTGGATATACTCATTTGGTCATAACTTTAAAATTAGAGGAGTAAAGGTTTAAAAATTTTCTAGAATTAATTAGTTAAAGCTCCTAAAATAAGATCTTAAGAAAAATAAGCTTTTGGGACAATAAACACAAATTTACCGATCTCTAAGTTCATATAGACCATTCGGCCAAGTCTTGGGAAATTTGGAAAGGATGGTTAATAAATTCTATATTAAAAGCCATTAGGTATATTAGGATACAAAGGTCATTTCAAGTAAATGGATATGATTTAGTAGGTGAAGATATGAACAATTTATCCTAAATTATTAATCAATCTAGTAAAAGAAATTAATGGACAAGGACTAAAGAATTATTCTCATTAGGCTTTAGATTTAAAAGTTTGGCCTTAAAGGCTTAGAAAGATAAACATAAAACCTTGTGGCGTTAGAAGAGGTCATTTAGCCAAGAGAGATTAGAATTGGATAAATAAGATTTAATGATCAAGAATCTACATGTTCATCAACCTTAAGAATGGATTTGAGAAATAAAAGTGGTCATGAGGTCTGGATGAACGAAAAGTCCATTTGAGAGGTGAAAAGGCTATTTAGCCAACATAAACTTAATGATAAGAAAACTATCAACTAAACATTGGAGAAAAGGAAAAGACAAGAGAAACTTAGAAAGGTTAAGTGTTATAGGTTTCCCTCAAGAAACTTATCATAAAACATAAAGAATAAGGTCAATTTGGTAATTTTAGAATAAATATGCATGTTGTCCAAAATATAAGGACCATGCTTAAGTATTTTTACTAAGAAAGCAAACATTTAGATAACTGTTAATGCTCTATTTATCATGGTGATGCTTGAGCATGTTCCTATATGTATAAATATGTTATGTGCTCTCTTGATGATCTCTTGGATGGCATGATGGCTTATGTATATCTATATGGTTTCATGATTTGATATTAAGTGGATGAATTAGGTGCTATACATGCATAACATTTTGATTGAATATTGAACATGCATCCTAATATGAAGACTTAAAATGGAACCTAATAAATCAAGAGATTATTATAGAATAATCTTATGTGAAAACTTAACATTACTCCTAATGTGCTAAGTTTAAGACTTTGGCACTATCAAAAGGCTATAGGTCCTTCTATAGTAATCAAAATGTACATAACCTTCTATGGTGAAGCCTTGGAGGCTTAAAATAAATCCTTCTATAGGGAACCCATAGGTCTTCCAAAATTATAATGGTGACAACCATCCAGAACGAGCTCATATCTTGGATCAGAAGGTTGAGTATTAGACAGGTGGAAGATATTGTTTGATTAAATTATTAATGATATGTCTTAAATGAAACTATCACTAAGAGGGTAGCTAGAGAAAGAGATTGATTATGAATAAGGCTTAAAACAAGTAAGAGTCAAATAATATCTATGTTATGATGGAAACGTGATCTAAAGAATGCATGAGATTTATGTATATGAACATTTTTATGAAGAAGCGATTATGAATATGTATGAGTTTTATACTTGTATGAGATTTAACTTCTATTGTTATTAAAAAGAACCCACTTTAGATAAGTATTATTTTAAAAAGGTAATAATCAAACTTGTATGCCTATCACATTTTTTTAATAAACTAAAGTGGTTGGAATAGAAATGGTATCACCAACTCTAGGGTACATGGCTATTGAGAAATTACGATTTCTCATTCCCTACCTCCTGTTTCTTTTCCAGACCCCAATTATAACATTCATGACGACAATAGTTTACCTAGAAATATGTAATATGGACTAGCTCTATAGTGCTTATAAGTTGGAATAAATAGGAAGGAGAAGAAGACATTAGTTTGTGAGGAGATATCCTATGAATCATGAAGAAGATTTCATTTTTCTTATAGTACTCTGTATGTTGTTGTAGATGACTGTAATCTTAATGGGGTACTAATGCCCTTGTTTTGCTGCAAAGGACTCGTTAAGAACCTTTAACATTGTGTGCTGGTATGTGTATGAAAATTATAAATAATAATGTACATATGATGATATATATGAATGCATATACTTTTTATAAAGGAATAAATTTTAGAAATTGGTGAGAGTGATGGTTTCTTACGTTTATTCTCCACTATATTAACTACTACGACGAGGCTCTCACTAAAGAGGATTTCATTTTTTCTTGTACATACTCTGTATGTTGCCCTAGATGATTGTAATCTTAAAAGGGTACTAATGCCCTTGTTTTTCTTCAAAGGACTCACTAAGAACCTTTGACATTGTGTGTTGGTATGTGTATGAAAATTATAAATAATAATGCACATATGATGGTATATGTGAATGTATATATACTTTTAATAAAGGAATACGAGTTTTATAAATTGACGAGAATGATGATTTTTAACGTTTATTCTCCACCATGTTAATTATTAGGATGAGGTTCGCACTTTCAATAAATATTTCAAAAAAAAATTGTACCATATTTTTAAAAATAGTGTTTTATCAAGAAGTTCGATATCATAAAGTAACAGATTGATAATGAATCTGCGATATGACTTAAGCAGAGGACAAGTTTGTTATTGGGGTGTTACAATAACATTACTAATAATATTTCCATACTCAAATTAGGATATACTCACATATTTAATATTCCTTTTTCAATACATATTAACATCATATGATGTATTACAACCATTAAATTTATTTAACAATTTATCAATACAATGTAATCAATTTAAAGAAAAGTTTTTTTTTTCCTTATTTTATTCTCAAAATCACATGAACTTCGCATAAATCTATTATTTCAAATTTAGAATATAAAAATAAATATTTTATTTATCACATTCAAACTAGTTCCAAATATTAACATATCATTTACATATAAATATATTATAATTTGTATACAAGCATGTGTCAAAGATGTTCACAAAAAACTCATGCTCTATAACAAAAAAAATTGCATCATTTTATTAATTAATTTATTTAATCATATCTAAGGTAATGATCAAGTTAGATAAATTATTTATCCATCATACTTTACATATAATATGACAATAGTAAATTCCAAACATTCCATAATGCTAAGCTCATTTGTATAATCATATTCTCAATTAAAGCATTCAAATCATATGTTATTACCAAGATATTCATAAAACCACAATATCTATTGGATAATATGTTTAAAACAAAAATTCAAATCTTAAATACATAATAATTTTATGCAGATAAAATAATAACATGCATCAAATACTTTTATTATCATATATGATGCACATAATTCTTTTAATCAAATATGTGATACTTTTAATTTTACTATTCAATAAATTAGCATAAATTATGATATTAATTTTGGATCACATTTTACACTACAAGAAAATAAAATTTTTCTAACAATCATTTCTCGACGTTTCAACCTTTACCGTCATCGTAGGGATTATTCCTTAGCTTAGAAAGTGGTTATCTTGGCCGCTGCAGGTTGAAGGATGCTAGGGCAGTTTGTTATTGTTCAATGGCAGTTTGATCCTTTGCAACAATTTTTTAAAGAAAATTTTAATTTTCGTTTTCCCCTTCTCCCTAATCTTGCAATCCACCCTAACAAATCTTAAATCCAAACTTTCAAAGTACTGTCAACGCTCCTTACACCCTCGTATCCCATTTTTTTGGGCGAAGGCACAATGCTGCTCTAAACCTTCTCTAGTTCTGCGAGGGGTGCCATTTGATTGTTCCATCTTCCTAATATGGGTGTATTATAGTTTTGGGAATATGAAATAGCATGGGACCATGATTGCTTGAAGATTTTTGTGGAGATTTTTAAATTTTGGTTGCCTGCAGATTACAAAACCAATAATGTTAGCATTTCCCTTAAGCTTAATTGAAAGCTTAACCATGCTAGCCAGTAAAAGATGTCTGGTAATGTGAGAAGCTTAACAACAAATAGAGTGATAGTTCAAAATTGTTAGATTTGATGATATGCATACATTTTGGGATCGTGGAATAACTTTTTAGCCATTTGCTCATTCATCTATGTATGAGCCCCCTACATATAGACATAGGATAATAAGAGTAAGTGGCATAGGAATTATTAATAATCAATTTCAAGCATACCGGTTATTGGCTATTTATTTCAAAAACTGCTGATTGTTTCTAGAAATCATCAATTTAATCAAATAAATTGTAGCTAATAAGGATGGAACCATTATGGTCTTGTTGATTAAAAAGACAAGATACGCACTCAAGAAAGAGATTTTATATACTCCTAGCATTTAGAAAGCAATTAGTATGTAATTTGTAGGCTTTCACTTCAGGTTTTATAGTGTAAATAATACATAGATTAATTTTCTTAGCTAAATTGAAAATTGTTGTGAGTGTTCACATTCAGTTGATGAGAAGAAGCTAGTTTCCTTGTTCATTGTTTTTCACGACAACCAGCTTGTTGGTAATCCTCATGCACACCACATCTCACTCATATTTCTCCTTACCAAATTTATCACATGTCATTTTGTGTTCGTTTCTTATACATACAAAGAGATTAAGTGTGGTTAATTTTACAAGGTTTTTTATTCCATTTTTGGTCTTATAATTATATTCATGATAAATTTTTTGGTAACTTTAATGGTTAGGATATATTGTTTTCTGACAACCCAAATTTTACAAAGGCAATAATATTTTTCAAAGTTAAACTATTTGAAGAAACTTAGGATATATTGTTTTTTGACAACCCAAATTTTACAAAGGAAATAATATTTTTCAAAGTTAAACTATTTGAAGAAACTCTCTATCTTTTGAATCTTTTACTGAAGAGAAAAAAAAATTGAAAGAGAGTTGCACATTGTGTTTTTACCCCTATGTAGGGATGGAAGTGAACAAGGCCATCCGACAGGGGCCTATAACTCGGCTCGTTTAAAGCCTAATTAGGCTCGACTCGTTTAATAAATAGATAGGCTCAGGCTTGTTAAAAAGCTTTTTAGATAAACAAGTCAGGCTTAGGCTTATAAAAAAGCCTATTTAACCTATCCAGGGGCCTATTTATATTTATATATTATATATTTATATTTATTTTAATATATAATATTTATTTTATATTTTATTTACATAATATTAACATATATATGTTTTAGGCCTATCTAATAGTCTTTTTATCTTGTAAACTTTAAGTTTGCAAGCTTTTTTAATTAATTATTTATATAGGCTTTAAGTTTATTAATTGATTTTTTTTTGTAATGTAGGCTTTTAAACAAGCTTACAGGCCTTGTAGACTTTAAAACAGGTCAGGCCTTGACAGAAAAAAAAAAAGCCTTTAACAGGTAACAGGCCCAGGCTCAGGCCTTAAAATTTTTAAACAGACCAAGCTTGAACACTCAAAGCCTAGCTCGGCTCGGCCTACTTCCATCCCTACCCCTGTGGGATCCTTTTCTTTATACCTCTACAAAAGAGCGTTTGTATGAACTGTGAAGATTTGTAAACATGTACTACCACGAAAAAATGTGTACCTTTTTCAATTCTAAAAGTAGCATATATTATTTTTGTGTATTACCTTTTGTTAAAATCAACATAATATTTTACATATTTGGTTAAGTTCTAGAATAAAATCAAGTCCTAGAGTTTATTGATTCTGTATTGTCATAATTGTAATTATAACAAAATGATGAATTCGCTAAAATTTTAGAAATAATTTAATTGATTTGTGGAGCTGCCACCAAATTTCATTTTAAGGGAAAACATTTGGAAAAACCCTAACTTGAGGAAGAAATTATAGGTTCGGGAGTTGGTTACGAATAAGGAAGGTATTAGGCACCCTACTCGTCCGTTCCAAAGAACGGTATCCTTAAACTAAGTATGTGGTTTTAATATTTTTGAAAACTATCTGATCCCTTTTAAATAGAATATAAATAAATGGGTTAGGATCATTTGTCCATATATGCACAGGATCCGAGGCAAACGAGGCCTGCACTGGGATCCATATGATTTCTGAATATCGAACAGTAGGGTATGCTACCAGTCGTATTCAGAACTCATCGCGTGAGACTTAGAATTATTAAATACATATTTTGAAAATTCGAAGCTCATTGTGTGAGATCTAGAACTGTTTGAGACTTTGACAAGTATTTGGAAAAAGTAACTTTTGAAGAAAGATTGAGAAATGAAGATCTTTGACCTACATGCATAGAGTTGGAGGCAAGCGAGGGTTGCACTGCGACTCATATGACTCTCTGAATATTAAAAGAAAAGCTATGCTGCACTTTCAAATTCAAAGCTCATTGCATGAGACCTAGGATCGTTAAAGAAAATGAACTTAGTTTTAAAAATAATAAAAATAAAAGGGAATTGAGCTTGACTCAAATTAAGCACGAATGAATTTGATTTATTAAAAAGAAGAATTGGGCTTGATCCAAAAGAAGAGGGATTCAAAGAGGGAATTGAGCTTAAAAAAAGAAAAATTGGGTTTGACCCAAAATTAAAACGGATTGGGTTTGACTCAAATAAAAAACTTGATTTTAAATTGAAAAAGATAATTGGACTTGACCCAAATTAAAAAGAAACTTGATTTCAAAAATAAAAAGAAAATGGGTTTGATTCAAATTAAAAAAAGACTTGGATTTAGTTTCAAGATTAGAAAAAATTGAGATGGATTTGATTTCAAATTAATTAAAGAAATTTGGACATGACATTTATTATTTAAAAATTTTGATTTGATTTTATAATAATTTAATTAAAAAGAACACTTATTAGCATTAACCCAAATGACAAGGCAACACCTTGGCCCAGACCCACTATGGTTATGTGACTGGCAGCAGCACTTTAGCCCAATTACCATGGCCCAAAGTGATTTAATAGGCAGCTTGCTTGATTTTAGCGTGAGGGTTTACTTTTCGCATCTCCCGTTTTTTCTTTTTACATTCTCTTTTTTTGAAAATTTGTATATTTCCATTTTATCCTTTTTATTTTTTAATATATATTCTATAAATTAGTTTACGGAATGTAAAAAATACATTCTGTAAATTAGTTTGCGGAATGTATTTTTTACATTCCGTAAATTGGTTTACGAAATGTAAAAAATTTACGTTTGTATTTTTTACATTCCGTAAATTGGTTTATGAAATGTAAAAAATTTACGTTCCGCAAATTAATTTACGGAATGTATTTGTTAAAGGGTATAATTAAAAAAAAATTACAAAAAATAAAAACGGGTGCAAAAAACAATTCCCTTGGTGTGGCCATTTTATATGAGAGGTCCAAAATCCCATTTAGCATGGTCTGGTTAGAATACAGAATCAACACCAATTGTAATGGCAACTAGCCCATTATAATATATGGGCCCATTACAAGGCAGCTGGCCCATTATGATAGGCGGCAAGGTCAATTGAATCAGAGCATGGCTGCCCTAGCTTAGTCCGTATGGCTCTTTAGCATGGTCCATTTGAAAATGGCTTTGGCCCAAGTCGGTCTTTAGCATGGCCCATCGTTGCCCCACAATAACAAATCAGCAAACAAGGGACTTAAAATGTTCACATGTAGGGATTGAACATGAGACATAGCAATGGCAGGCAGCGGGCTAACCACTAGGCTGTGTCTCCAACCGACATTTAGTGCTCAATAACTTAACTAAAACTTGAATAAGCTAGCATGAGTTCTTTGGAAGGTACTATTGTAGCATTAATCCAGCCAGTAATGCCATTTGAATTAGCTATTTCTTTCCTCGAGTCTTTGCACTAAGTAGAGAGATTTAAGGGTACCAGCCGCTTCAATCCTAACAGGGGCATCATCATCAGGGACTATAAGTTTGAGGAGTTGTTTTATTACCTCTGCTGTCAACACTTTTGAACAAATAGATGCATTGTCTGCCATCATACAAGCAAGTAAAAGCACATGTTTGCTAAAGTGTTAGGTTTAATATGTCCACTCCTCCTTTCAGTTACCATTATAGCACCCCTAGAGGTTTCTTCGCTTTCTCAAAGGCTTGGCTATCCGATTGCATGCAAGGTGAATTTGGTGGGTGAATCAACTTCATGGAGACTTAAACCCTCAACAGTTTATCATGCTAAATCTTTTATTACAGCCGAACCATTCTACTATCTCCTTCCACAATGATAGACGTACAGCTACATCGGCATGCATCAACCATCGAGTGTGTTGCACCAAAGGGAAAGCTCGCATCATTAGCGATGGCATGCATGTAACTGAATGAGCATGGAACATTTTGAATTCTGTTGCCAATCGGTTTTCACAGCTCAGAGCTTATCTAGGCACTAGCACAGTCACTCATTACTTTGCTGAACATTTTTGACTAATGACTTTGCAATGTTCATGAATCATAACCTGAAACTACTGGAGGCATTTATACATTATGATGATCACGGCTCTGGATGTAATGGTCATGAACACAAGCCATGGCTTATGGTCTATGCATTGCCTGAAGTCAGTGATACGCTGCCTGACTGGTGCTGGAGTAGATCGCTCTCATACTACTTACCCAAATTAGCATAGAATTCACTGGCCATTCTGCATTCATGAGGGAATTTCTGATGACAGCGATCAATCTTCTCAACCTGAGAAGCTTCCAGAAAGCCTATGCACATCGGTGTTTGGTGCATACCATGATTTGGAAGTCGAGAACCAGCAACAAGACTCTGTACCTGTTGATAGAAATATAATAGGACCCACAGCCTCTAATACTTTTCTAATTCGAGGGCCTTGCAAAATTTAGGTCTTCCTGCAAGCTTCTTAATGATGGATCATAAGACTCAATGAACTGAATCAAACCATGACAGAAATTACAATTCCGCTCCTTCATCGGCGTTGCATGTAGATGATAAATGCACACAGTACAAGAGATCCCAATGGGGCCACAAGATTATTGCAGTATTGCGTAGATACGATAAAAGTCGTAGAGTTTGTTCACGAAACACTATCAAGTCAAGCAGCAACTGTATACCTAGTTTCAAGTCCTACAAATGAAGCTCTGCATGGTCTCCAAACAAATTTATCTATACGTACAGAGAGACTATTGTATTGGCTGGGAATGGTGCGATCAAGTACCATCAACTTATCTCTACTAATTTTTGTTAGATTGGAGCACCTTGGGACCAGTTTTCCTATAATTTTCAATGCGCAAGCTCTGGTGCGCCTTCTCATATCCACAGGTTAAAAGATATATCATCCTTGATAGCATTATCATGTACAGGGACCTCAGTCCTTCCTGGTTGATTCGACTTTGAGCCATACTGACCACCTTGTTATATAAATCAAACGCTGAGCCTGATTAATGACATTAAAGGTGTCAAGTCAACATTTTTCATGCAAATAATACATCCAGCTGCCATGCGACACGTTAAGAAGGCTACCATTTGAGCCATGGGTATATTAATATAGAGTAACAATTCCACCATCCCCTGATCTGCGAGCGACTCAACCTCTTGATCCATGGTAAGCGGATAAACCAGCTTATCACCAAGTGTTTCTATGGCAGTGTAAGGCCTCTGTGGCATATGGAAGATTTCCTTACTGGAATCAAGGTCAGTTTTAGGCGTCTCCATACGTCCGGATATCCGTGGTTAAAGATCACCCGGAACCCGAAAAGAAGCTACAAGCTTAGCATTCCTTGACACATCCACTAACTATACCTACTGAGACGATTGAGCCACCTTGCACCGATATATAACGTTCCTTGCATCGACATTTCAGCGTTGCTAAGAGGATGCTGAATGTATCAAGATCCTATCTTCAACCTCGTTGAGTAGAAAGGCCTCCTTTATAAGGTTGGGTTTCAGGAGAAGCAATCAACATGTAGTAATGAATTTACAAAGTGACACAATCAAGTCCTACCGCACACATTCCAGATGATAGTGAGTTGATATCTGTGCAATAGCCAAAAGTCCATCTGTGTATGTTTGGTAAACCATCGCATTCTCAGCCTTATCAAATATCCTAGAACTGGTAGCAATTGTTGAAACAAATGGAATAGAGAAATATCAAGCTATGCTCTAGAATTAGGAAGCATACTTTCGATCTAGATATGAGATGGCTTTATTCAGGGGAACCAGAACCTTGCTCGGGAGTTATTCGGATAATATAATTCTAATAGGAACACTTGAAGTGGATCGTTGCCATACTTACCATTCATGTAATGATCATGATCAACAGAAATAGAATTGAAGCCAAAGAGCTAAGAAGAGGACTGCCTCCATCCTACTATAATTATTTGATATTTCACCTACCAACGTCTGGATAAACCTTCGGTCATAGAATCTCGAAAAAAGTAGAACAAAGCCATTCTTGCAATTTGTTTAATCATTGATATTTCAGGAAACATTCAATGGTTGTCTTATATTATTTCAGATTGAGGCAACTGATATGAGACCATGACACCATTACAGAACACAAAAATTTTAAAGTTTATTGTAGTGAATCCTAAGCTCAAATGCGAAGAAATGCATGCAGAATCATGGTTCAGGAATCCTTTTGGTTTAAGCAATTATACTTTGGTTAAATTGAAAATTAGATTGAAGCATCCATAGGTTTACCTGAGCTACGGTGGTGTGTTCCCTGATTTGCTAGAACGAGAGAAGAAGAAAGATAGCTTCTGAATGGTTCCAAAAGGGTGCACCTTGCTCCACCGCTTTAGCACCTCCCTGGATCTGGAAAGGCTTTTCTCCAATCTTCTGGCAATTCCTTTTTCCACCTAAAATCAAGAAGACCCTGAGCTCTGATTCTCTTGTCCCCAAAAATTCAAAAGTCCCTGCCAAGTTTCCATTTTCTCTTATTTATAAACTCAATTTGAGGTAGCCATCTAACTAACTTTTGAAATGGTTTTTCCTCTCTCTTTTTTTATTTATTTTCTTTCATTCATTTTTTTTTTACTTTATTTATTATTTTTTTATTTTTATTTTTATTATTTTTTTCTATTATTTCTATTATTTTTTAGCTTTTCTTTTATTTGTTTGTCTTTTTTTCTTCTTTTCCTCTTTTTTCTTTTTTTCTATTATTATTTTTTTTTTCATTCATTTATTTATTTATTTATTATTTATTTATTATAATTTGCTAAATTTGATTAATTAAATAATAAATTAATCTCATACATAATTTAGTATTCACATATATAAATTTGGGACTATTATTTTGAGGGATGAATATTTCTATATAAATAAATCAGATTTCTAAAGAATTCATTATAGCATCATATTATATTTGGAACTAATTGTATTTGTAATTTTTTTACATGCTATTACACTTGTTCAATCTTAATTGCATGAGCTAATTTTTAAGAGTGAAGTTAAATTCGATCCATTTGTAATATGATTTTAAGGAACTGTAACTAATGAAGGAAAAGTGAGTGTTAAGTTATATATGAGAGTTTCATTGAAGGCACATAAAGTTACCATTTTGAGTTGGAACTGCAGTTTCCATATACATAATCAACATCACCTCTTCATTGTTATATTTCCATAGCCATAGTAAAAGACAATGTAAAGTACGTTTCGAATGAAATTATAGATCGGATAACAATTACAGCATGTTATTAATCTTAACTTGTCTTAAAGAAATGCTAAATCAAATATTTCCAGAGCTAGTCCATTAATTACATTTTTGTTTTTCTTTTCAAAATGTAATGTTATTTTTTATTATGTTTTCTCCTTAAATTTTTGCAATGATCATTGATATTTGCTAACTTTAAATACGTTTGATTTCGTTTCAACTAAATCTAGGTATGTTTCTTTATTATATTTGATAAATAAAATATTATTATAATAGATGTCTATGAGTTGTACGTTAATGATTTATTTTTTAAAATTACTTTTCAGCAGAAAAACAAGAGTGATCATGAACATTAGGTTGGATTATGAGCCGCACCCCATATTCATTTTCTAAAAAAAATACTTCTTTTATTACACATATTTAATCTCATCTACGTACCAGTATATTTATCTAAAATATTTGATGGCTCTGACAAAATATCCAATTCTACGAATGATCAATTATTTCCAAGGATAATATTTAGGTATATGTGCAATGAATTTTTTAATAATTTATTGCTATACTTAGTTCACTATTCAGGTAAGTTTAGGATGCACTGGGAGAACACCAATGCTATACTTAATTCACTATTTAAACAATTTTTTAATTATTACCTTAATTTTTAATTTCATTAGTAGGCTTGGTTCAATATTAATTTTGAGATAGCCAATTTTTTTAGCTTAATGGATCAAACGTCATCCATTATATATTACCACTTAATGGTTCAATATTTATCATTAGTGTACTTTGAATTACCACTTATGCTCAACATTAAAGAAGGCCAATTTGGATGGTAGAAACTACTAAGCGAAGGTTGACTTTTTTTTTTTTATTGTAAATTAACTTTAATTGAGCATTCTCAATTATTGGAGAGGAATATATAATTGAAGATTATTATTAATAATCAATATGTTGAGTATTATCACATCGTTTTTTATTTTTATCTTTTAAATTTCTTATCAAAGAAATTAAAAAGTCATCAAACATTTTAATTATAAGTAAAATAATTTCAATTAGTTAATTTATTTTTAGTTTAAAACTATATATTATTACCAATTTGCGTTTATTAATGATATTATCCTTGAATTGTTTGTGCTTTATACATTAATTAATAGTAATGGTTTTATTAATTTGTTTTTTAAAAAAGTTAAGGAACAGGAGAAGTTAAAGTACATACATCTGGTTTATGCTAACTTTCACAGCATTTACTAACCATCTTCACTGAATGCATCCTAAAATAGGATTAATTGTTGTTCTTATAATTAAGGAATAGTGGTTAATTTTAAAAATTAATAAATTTTATTGGGAAAAAATATTCATTACATGGTTTATTATCCTACCTCTTTGTTGATGACATTAATTCAATGTTGGGTATCTGACAATATGCAAGTAATGATAAATGTACATAGATTTGAACCTTTATTTATCCTTAAAAATGAATTGTAAGAACAGTAGTGATCTCTGAATGTTTAAAAAGGAAAAGTGCATCTACTTTTGTTAAAAGAATTAGCAAATGTTAGGGGAAAACGTCATTGACAATGTTGAAATTTGATTTCTTCCCCGAAACTTATATAGATTGTAGCAAATGAACATAACTGCAACTGCAACATCTCATAAAGTCAATACACAAACCAAATACTATACACTCACCTTATTTTTTATACTCTAATATTTCATGCCAATGTTTTTTCTTCAACGATAGGATAGTTATAATTTTTCTCTGCTAGAAACCTAGCTTAAACAATCTTAAAAAATAGAGAATAATTTGCCATACTTAATATATGTATATACAATATTTTCATAATAAATACTTCTTTAAGCTTTCATTAAAGACAGAGTTCATGATTTTTGGATGTCTAAAACTCCTATTATGCTCAAAATATTATAATAGTGTCATTTTAATCGGTAAGCAAAGAAATTCAATTAAACTTCATATGAACCCAAACTCATAAAATATGACAAAGATCACTTAATTGATTATATAAGAAGTCTTAATGAGATAAAAGTGAGAGATAATTATTTATGAAATCTATGCTTATCAAATTCCCCCACACTTATCTTTTGCACGTCTCGGGCAAACTTAAGTTAAGGATTGGTGACTATTTTTTTTTTTTGAAAGAACATCAAAGTTTTGAGTTGATTTCTCAAGAATTCACAAAATTTCATGAAGCATTCTTTCATCACATTTTTGAAATTACTTAGAAAGGCAACTTTAATTTGAAAAACATAGATTGAGAAAGATAAAACCTCACATGATATACTCTGAATCTCTCAAGTGTTTGATTTGGTAAGTGTTTCTCTCAAATTCAATCCATGAAAGATGAACTATCATAGGCTTGCATATCTTCTACTTCTCTACTACTATGTACACATGCAATGCACAAATCAAGAGGTCTTTATTTGGTTATAACGAGATTAGAAAGATGAAATGATATATTGAAGAGATACAATGTTAGACCAGGGAAAATGATGAGGATTGAGAACTGAGTCTAAGTGCAAGTGTGAGAAACAGATATCACTTCTTCATTATTTTTTTTTTCTTTTTTTTCAATATAATAGTTTATTTATTAATTTATTGCTTCAGTTTTTTTTTTAACCATGATATTGATGAACACAACAATAATCTCCCCACACTTATTGAAACACTTATGGTATGATAAATCCAGTATTCCTCACCTTCTATGGTCAGACAAAGTTGTTTTTTTTTTTTTTTTGATTTGTGGTAAGCTAAAAAGAAGAAAAGGCTAATCGGCTCAAAGGGCTGATCAAAGGATAAAATTATATGGTTTGGTTATTTGGCCAAGTGGTTTGTTCAAGAAAAACAGTGCCTCAATCATTTTTGTACAATTCATGTGAAAATGTAGCTTCAAAAAGAATCAATGCAAGTTCTGAAATAACATATTCCATGGATGAAAAGCACACAAGAAAGAAAATAATAATAAGGCTCAAAATCTCACAGGTAATATATTTATCAAATCTAATCTATCCAGTTCAAATATGTGTTACCAAACTAATTAATCTCAAAATGTAAATCATTTTGCTTCAATTATTTTATGAAATCTAAAGAAAAACATACTTCCACATTAAAATTTTTTTTTTCCAATCATAAGATGCGTATCAGGAGTCAAGTGTAACTCCTTACTCAGCCATCTTACTCAAAGCAAGTTTATGATTCTAACCTAATTTTTTTTTTTGGGTTTTTTTTTGGGTTTTTTTTTTTTTTTTTTTTTTTTTTTTTTTTTTTTTTTTAATATCGGACCATCCTCCCCCCAACCTATCCAAGACATTGTCCCCAATGTCTTAGATGGAATTTCATATGACAGGAAAAGAAATGTGAGAAAACTACCAAAGTAAGGAAAAGTTATAACCGAAGAGTGGTATCTGGTTCTCTTTTGTCTCTGCCATCCTGATTTGGTTGGTTCACCAGCTGCATTGCTTGACTGAGCTCAGATGTAGGATTTTGCAAAATCTCAAGTAGCTGTTCAACAGTTGAAGCAGATACTATGATGTTGCGCATGGATTGTGGCATGAACTCCTGCTCTACTGCATGATCTAAAAAGGATATCAAACCATTATAAAAGCCATTAATATTCAACAAGCCCAAAGGTTTTTTATGAAAATTCCGATAGGCCCAAAATATAATGGTAAAAATTTCATCCATTGTTCCAAGACCACCAGGTAATGCAATAAATGCATTAGAATTAATCAACATGTGTCTCATACGGTCATGCATGGTTGCAACCTTCAATTCAGTACCCAGGGTGAAGTAGGAGGTGCTCTCATTTTTTAAGCCAACACCTAAGACATTACATCCCTTTGTGAGTGCAGATCCTGCAACACATCCTTTTAAACCCTGAATCCCTCCCCCATAAACAAGATTGATTTTTCTTGCAGCTAATACCTTACCAAGGGTATAAGCTGCATGTTGAAATTCTCCATCCTTTCCAAGGTTAGACCCACCAAAAACACAGATAGTATTGATCCTATCCATATACGGTGTTTCTGTCTTTTTTTTGAAAAAATATGTCATAGAGGTTGATAATTTATAGGGACTCAATATCAGACAAGGAGATCGCTTGAATAGTGCGGGATCAGGATTTGGTAGCAAAAGTTTGAATTTTTGTTGCAAAAGTTTGAATTTTTTGTTCAAGGAAAAGGTGAATGTCAGAGGGGAAAGACTTTAAGCAGGGGTGAAAATTTCAAAAAAAATGGTGGCCCAATAAATTGAAAAGACAATGTAAATGACAAACATACACGCATGAGAATGAACAGTAGTTGTGATTGTGGCTCACATCTTCCTCTGGTTTTACGTCCAGTAACGGCTGAAACGCCTTCTAAGAGTCGAGGATGTGCTTCCCATTCAGTTTTCTTGTGAACTGACAACAGGGTCTTTTAAAGTCAGATTCCCAAGACTATAACGTGTTTTTTCCTTACGGAACAGTTCAAACAAATCAAGAAGAACTCCTTGTACATGCCCACTAGGATGCGTCTCAAGAGTCTGAATGATATCATCCAATGACTCCTTACTCAGTCCATCCTTTATGAATTGAATTTTGTCCTCTCGATTTCTTGAAACCATTCCAAGGTTCTTGCATCTTATGTTACAGGTCCATCTTGCACACCTGTAGCAAACTCCAATTCTTTTTGCCCTTCTCTTCTTTGCATAGGAACTTCTTCCCACACCTGGCATGTTTTTAACAAATGATTCTTGAAATTCACCTGCTAAACGTACCTTAGCTTCAATGATCCAACGGACATCTTCTGGAAGGCCTAAGAGTGTTAATGCCCTCAATCGTTCAGGTCTGCAATTGTAAATGTCTTTAAGAAAATTTCTAGGGAGAGTAGGGAACAAAATTTTGATCCTGGTGAGAGCTTTATCCATTTTTTTCTTAAAACACTCAAGTTATTATGCCTGCAAGCTCAATGTAGTGTAATAGTTGGGATGATTTAAGAGGTGAAGAAGGAAGTTGAGAGATTAGTTGAAACTTATAAGCGAGGAATGTGAGAGAGGGAGAGAGAGAAAGAGAGAGAGAGAGAGAAAGAGAGAGAGAGAGAGAGAGAGAGAGACTTCTCTTGAATTTATTGCAAGTATGTGGCATTGTACAAATGCACTTCTTCTACCGTGTGCTTTTGAAAACCTTCGAAAAATGGTTTAAGACGATGTCCATTCACCTTGAAGATTTTTTCAGTTACCTCATTTTTTATTTCCACTGCACCATAAGGAAAAACATTAGTAACTACAAATGGTCCTAACCATCTAGAGCGTAGCTTACCAGGCATAAGCTTTAGCCGAGAATTGAAAAGGAGAACTTTTTGTCTAACGGAAAACTCCTTTCTTGCCAACTTTTTGTCATGAAGAGCTTTGACCTTTTCTTTGTAAATTTTGGAGTTTTCGTATGCTTCTAATCGAATTTCTTCAAGTTCCTGCAATTGAAGCTTCCTATGGATTCCTGCTTGGTCTAGATCCATGTTGCATTTCTTTACTGCCCAAAATGCTCTATGCTCTAATTCAACTGGAAGATGACATGCTTTACCAAAGACAATCCTGTAGGGAGACATGCCAATGGGTGACTTGTAAGCTGTCCTATATGCCCATAATGCATCAACAAGGCGCAAGCTCCAATCCTTCCTGTTAGGCTGAACTGTTTTCTCTAAGATTTTCTTGATCTCTCAATTAGAAACTTCAGCTTGACCATTTGTTTGAGGATGATATGGGGTGGAGACTTTATGCATGACTCCATATTTGCGGAGTAGGGCTTCCATTGTGCGGTTGCAAAAATGAGTACCTTGGTCACTAATTAGAGCTCTAGGAATGCCAAACCTGCTAAAAATGTTAGACCTGATAAAATCTACAACAACTCGAGCATCATCAGTACGGGTGGCTTTTGCCTCCACCCATTTTGAAACATAATCAACAGCTAGCAAAATGTAAACAAAACCAAAAGAGACAGGGAATGGACCCATAAAGTGTATACCCCATACATCAAATACCTCACAAAAGAGAAGTGGTTGTTGGGGCATCTCATTTCTGCGCGAAATACTCCCTATTCTTTGGCACTGCTCACAAGTTATGCATAATCTGTGTGCATCACGAAATATTGTAGGCCAATAAAAGCCTGAGTCTAGTACTTTTCTAGTTGTCCGTTGTGGCCCAAAGTGTCCACCACAAGCTAGGGAATTGCAAAAGGTAAGTACAGACTGAACTTCATGATCTGGAACACATCTTCTAATGATTTGATCACTACATGTCTTCCAAAGGTATGGTTCATCCCATATGTAGTGTTTGGCATCACTTTTCAACTTGGCAATTTGCGATTTGGTGAAGTGTTTGGGTATTTCTTTAGCAACCAGATAGTTTACCAAATCTGCATACCAAGGATCCTTCCCGTGCAAATGATAGAGATGTTCTTCTGGGAATGAATCTGCAATTGAAGTTTCTTCACAAGGTTGCTGGATCTGACTTAAATGATCTGCTACAAGGTTCTCGGCACCACTCTTGCCTTTAATCTCTAAATCAAATTCTTGCAACAGAAGCATCCAACGAATCAGTCTTGGCTTAGCATCTGCCTTCTTAAGCAAGTATTTCAAAGCTGCATGGTCAGAGAAGACAATAACTTTAGATCCAAGCAAATAGGAGCGAAATTTATCTAATGCAAACACAATTTCCAACAGCTCCTTCTCAGTAGTTGTGTAATTGGATTGGGTTGCATCAAGTGTGCGAGAGGCATATGCAATGACATGAGATCTCTTGCTAACTCTTTGAGACAGTACAGCACCAAGGGCATAATTAGATGCATCACACATTAATTCAAATGGAAGCATCCAATTAGGTGGTTGAATGATGGGAGTGGTTGTCAACCGCTTCTTTAGTTCATCAAATGAATCCTTGCATGCTTGATCAAACACAAATTTGGTATCTTTTTGTAGTAGTTTAGAAAGAGGTTGTGCAATCTTGCTAAAATCCTTGATGAATCTTCTGTAAAAACCTGCATGACCAAGTAAAGAACGTACTTCTCGCACAGAAGTGGGGTAAGGTAGAGAAGTAATAATGTCTATCTTGGCCTTATCAACCTCTAAACCTTTGTTAGATACCAAGTGTCCTAAGACTATACCTTCTGTTACCATGAAATGACATTTTTCAAAATTCAAAACCAGGTTAGTCTCAATGCATCTGTCCAAAACTTTAGAGAGGCTTTCTAAGCATGCATCAAAAGAAGAACCATATACAGTGAAGTCATCCATAAACACTTCCATGCAACTTTCTAAGAGATCAGAGAAAATGCTTACCATGCATCTTTGAAAGGTTCCAGGGGCGTTGCATAGACCAAAAGGCATCCTTCGATAGGCAAAAGTACCAAAAGGACAAGTTAAGGTGGTCTTATGCTGGTCTTCTGGGGCTATATGTATTTGAAAATAACCTGAAAAACCATCTAGAAAGCAATAGTGAGATTTTCCTGCTAATCTTTCCAAAATTTGGTCTATGAAGGGCAAAGGGAAGTGATCCTTGCGAGTAGCTTGGTTAAGCTTCCTATAATCTATGCACACTCTCCAACTGTTTTGTATTCTGGTAGGGATTAGTTCATCATTGTGATTTTTGACTACAGTCATGCCAGTCTTCTTAGGAACTACTTGCACCGGGCTTACCCAATCACTGTCTGAGATGGGATAGATGATACCAGCTGCCAAAAGCTTACCTACTTCCTTCTTTACCACATCTAGGATGGTTGGATTCAAACGTCTTTGTGGTTGTCTAACAGGTCTGGTTTTTTCCTCCAGCAATATCCTATGCATACAAGTAGATGGGCTAATGCCTGGAATATCAGCCAAAGTCCATCCAATTGCTTGTTTATGGCTTTTTAAGGTTTGCAGCAACCTTTCTTCTTGTTGTGGTAGAAGGTTCTTTGCTACAATGACAGGAAGCTTCTCATTTTCCCCCAAATAAGCATACTTTAGATGTTCAGGCAAAGGCTTCAATTCCAAAGGAGGTGGTTGTATTATGGAAGGAAGGGATCTATCTGAGATAGAAATGTCTGCAACACTTGCATCTAACATGTCATCTTTCAACGAAGTTTGATCTGCAACATTAATCCTGGAACACACAATACATGAATCAAATTCATCACATGTGCAAGTAAAATTATCTAAGTAATCTAAATCAAAATCAAAAGATTCAAAAAGTAGATTGTTAATAGAATAATTATCCGCAAGAAGGTCTATGGCATCAAGTTGAAAGAGTGAATGGTTCTCTATAGGATGCTTCATGGCTTCAAATATGTTGAATTGGATGATATCATCTCCAAATTCCATAGAGAGAGTCCCCGTATGCACATCTATCTTTGTTTTTGCAGTTTTGAGGAAAGGTCTCCCTAGGATCAAGGTTGCTCTATTGATGGATGACTCATCTTCCATATCCAAAATGTAGAAGTCAGCTGGAAAGATTAGCTTATTCACTTGAACTCGCACATCTTCAAGTACTCCAGCTGGATGTGATGTACTTCTGTTGGCTAATTGAATCACCACACCAGTTGGCTTCAGTTCTCCCAGATTCAAAGATTTATAAACTGATGAGGGCATAACATTAATGGAAGCACCTAGATCCAGTAATGCATCACCAAATGTAGAGTTTCCTATTGTGAAAGGAATGGTGAAAGTTCCTGGATCTTTACATTTCTGAGGGAGGCTGGGTTGAATTAAGGCAGAAACATTGCGTCCCACACTAATTTTCTCATCCCCTTTGAGTCTTCTCTTATGCGTGCACAAGTCCTTTAGAAATTTGGCATATTTTGGAATTTGCTTGATAGCATCTAGAAGTGGTATGTTGACTTCCACTTTCCTGAAAGTATCTAGAAGCTCCTTATCCAATTCTACATGAACATTGGGCTTGGATTGGACCATTCTATTTGGAAAAGGTAAAGATACCTTCTGATAAGCATAATTTGGGGTTTTTGTCTCATCAGATGCTTCAAGTGCAGATCGTTTATGGCAAGCTTCTTTTTGTTGATCATTCGATGTCTTATCGAAGGCTGGTGTACTTTTTTCATCAGACTTTCCCTCTGATTCAGATGGCTTATCAGAGATGTCTCCAGGTGTAGAGATAAATGCTTCTTTTTGGTGTGGATTAGTCTGATTGAAGCTTTGTTGCTTTAAAATTGTAGGGTCTGTCTGCACTTTCTTCCCACTTCTCAAGGTCATGGCATTCAAACTTTTGGGATTTATGACAGGTTGAGAAGGTAATTGACCAGAACCTTGAGATTTCAATTGGTTGATAGTGGTAGCCAACTGCCCAATTTGAGTTTGTGTCCTGAATGGTAGAACTTACATTTTGTTGAAACTGAAGATTGTTGGTTGCTAATTGCTTCATCAAATCATCAAGAGAGGGTTCAGAAGCATTAGAAGGTATAGATTGCTGCATATGTTGTTGTTGTTGTCTGAATGGCGGTGGTTGGTATTTATTTTGGGAGTCAGATGTTTGAATCCTTTATTGTTGTGGAGGACCATATCTCAAGTTAGGATGGTTTCTCCAACTCGGATTGTATGATCCAGAAGGTGGTTCAAACTTCTGTTGCTGATAATGTTGAGGAGGCCTGTATTGTTGTCCTGTGCCAAAAATACCATTTACTGCAGCCTCAGGTGTCTCACTTTCTTGCAATGTTGGGCATGCATCAGTAGGATGATCTGCAGAAGTGCAGATGCCACATATTTTGGTTTTGTCAACAACATTAAGTTGCTGTTGTTGTCCGATGGCCAACTGTCTTATGATGGAGGTTAGTTCTTCAATTCTATTCTCTAATCGTGTATGGTCTGTCTTAGTGGTCATTTCATGGACTCCTTTAGACAAGGAATTAGTTCGAGAATTGAATTGCTGAGAATTTTCTGCCATGTTGGCAATCAAATCTCGAGCTGTTGTATGAGTTTTGTCCATAAGTGCTCCACCACTAGCTGCATCAACCATGCTTCTGTCCATTGGCATGAGTCCTTCATAGAAATACTGAATCAGTAATTGATCACTGATTTGATGGTGTGGACAAGTGGCGCATAGTTTCTTGAATCTCTCCCAATACTCATAGAGAGTTTCTTGGGAGTTCTGTCTGATGCCGCAAATCTCTTTTCTGATAGCTGCTATTCTGGATGCAGGGAAGAATTTCTCCAGGAATAATCTCTTCATATCATTCCAGCTTGTAACAGATGTTGGATGTAGATAGTACAACCAGTCCTTCGCTCCATCATTTAAGGAGAAAAGAAATGCCTTCAACTTGATATGATCTTCAGGAATTCCTTGTGGCCGCATTGTGGAACACACAATGTGAAATTCCTTCAAATGTTTATGAGGGTCCTCACCTGCAAGGCCATGAAACTTAGGTAGCAAATGTATTAATCCAGACTTTAGTTCAAATGGTGCATCAACATCAGGGTATTGAATACACAACGGTTGATAAGCAACATCAGGTGCAGCTAATTCTTTTAGGGTTCTATCAGCCATGTTCTTAGCAGAATATTTGAAACTATCAAAATTTAAAGATGAAAAATCACTACTATTACTTTCTTGGTTATTACTGAATGAATGCCTTCTATGTGCTCTTTTCAAATGGTGGAATGTTCTATCAATCTCAGGATCATATGCATATAAATTTTCAGGATTGGATCGGGTCATACACAAAAAGGTGAATTCATACAGAAAATCCAAGAATATATACCTAAAGTAAAAAAAAAATTGTTAGAAAGATTAAAACTTTTATACAAACTCCTAAATGAGCCTAGGAAATTAAAATGGTCCCCGGCAACGGCACCAAATTTTTGACACGCTCGTCGCAAAAGCGCAAAAATAATTTCTAGATTTCCCCCAAACTATTGGTATAGTATAAGGTGCAACCTAGGTCATCTCCCAAAGACCATTTCATATTCTTAAGCAAATTAGGAGAAAGTTAGAAAAAGGGGGTTTTGTAAATATATGATATTAAGTGCTAAATACAAAATACAGAATGAAATTAATTTGACTTAACAATTATCAACTCAAGGAATTCAGAGGCTATTTTCATAACTAATCATTGATCACTAAAATCATGCATTGTGTTTATCAACCTAGGATCATCTGGAACCCCTACAATGATCCTTGAATTCTCTACTGAGAAACCTCTCAGAATTCAATTGATTATGATCAACAAGATTTAGTAACCACTTAATCTTTCATCTAAACCAATTTTATAATCAGACTTCAGTTGAAGTAAGTAATAAAATGAAAACCTTCAATTAAATTACTTAATTTCTACTCTTCAAACTTTTGGAAAATGATTTACCAATCAAAAACCAATTATAAATCAATTATGCATTAATCAAAATACGTCAACCGATCAAACTTTGATTAAAGAATAAAATTGAAGAATATAGTGAAGCAGAGTAGAAACCACTTAATAAGCATGTAAATAAAGATCAAGACCTCAAAGTTAAAATGAAAATAGCTTGAATCCTTGAATTGAAACTACAAACCTATCCTTCCATGAAGGAGGCAAACTAACAAGAAAGAGGCAAACTAACAACAAATAAATCCTAAGCCTTCCATGTAGGAGGCAACTAACAACAAATAAATCCTAAGCCTTCCATGTAGGAGGCAACTAACAATAAAGAAAAACTAAGCCTTCCATGTAGGAGGCAAACTAACAAGAAAGAAAACCTAAGCCTTCCATGAAGGAGGCAAAACTAACAAGAAAGAAAGAAAGAAAGAAAGAAAGAAAGAAAGAAAATGGTATTGGAGTTAATCTCCAAAATGGTGTGTTTCTCCTCTTGTAAACCCTTCTATTTATAGAGGATTTTTGAGGCATCATCTTCATAAAGTCACCAACTAGGATATTACTTTTCTACCCTTTTATTGCTTTCACATGGGCTTTGTTGAAAATGCAAAACACTTGAATTTTTGTCACCAATGAGCACAACAATTTTGACTTTCTTGCACCGTAATTTCGGATGTTCACATGTCTGAATTAGAGCTTGACTTCTGAACAAAAGTTGTAGCCCCGGATCTTATCTGTCCAACAAAGTTGATTTCATCTCAATATGACATCTGTATCTCAAGATATGGCCGGATCTTTGCACACTGTTCAAATTCCACGTCAGCAACACTATCTCATCTTTTGAGATAATTTCGGAGTCCTAAACATCCCATTTAGAGTCTACTCTTGCTTTGTAACTATGGACACTTCTTTAAGCTTTCATTAAAGACAGAGTTCATGATTTTTGGATGTTTAAAACTCCTATTATGCTCAAAATACTATAATAGTGTCATTTTAATCGGGTAAGCAAAGAAATTCAATTAAACTTCATATGAACCCAAACTCATAAAATATGACAAAGATCACTTAATTGATTATATAAGAAGTCTTAATGAGATAAAAGTGAGAGATAATTATTTATGAAATCTATGCTTATCAATATTCCTTCCTACTATATCTAATTAATGGTTTATAATTTATGATTCTCAATATTTCTTATTATTGGGTTGTAATATGTAAGTGTCGTAATCGTAATTACAATGAAATGACGAACTCGATATAATTTTAAAAATAATATGATTTGAATTGTGGAGTTGCCACCAAATTTTATTTTTAAAGGAAAAATATTTGGAAAAAACCCTAACTTGAGAAAGAAATCTAGGTTTGGAAGTCAGTTACGAGTAGGGAAGGTATTAGGCACCCTACTCGCCCGTTCCGAAGAACAGTACCCTTAAAATGAGTGTGTCATTTTAATATTTTTGAAAACTATCTGATCCCTTTAAATAGAATAGAAAATAAATAGGTTTAAGGAGAATAGTCTGACAGGATTTGATCCTGCTCCTACGTATTCCCTGGTGCAATGGAAAATTCAAGGCTACACAGTTCTGGTTAAGAGACTTGATCTCTTGAAAAGTAGAAGGATTTTGTAAAATTGAGAATTTTGTGAAATTTACGTGTCTGCAAAATCCAAATTGACGTAAGCCATGTTTGGACTTGCATGAATTAAAATACGAAACGGTAGAGAATGCCCATATAGGTCATTCTGTTGGCCTAATCAGGCTCTACATGTCAATAACTGCCTTTCGGCCTACCATATTAGGTCGTACACACTTAAACTGCTTCGGTTCAGCACACAAAGCCGACAATGTCATTCAACCACCATCCTCCAGGCATCCATGAGGTTCACTTTAAGCTCAAGGCTTCTAGTGCTTCTCGGACTTCTTCAAAAGCCAACTTCGAACTAATGTGTTCACATCTTTACTCATTTCCTACCATGATAATTTAGACAATCATTTCTTATATTATCGGGTAGGAAAGTGAGTAAAGAGGGGCAAACTGTAAACACTCAATTATATCCAAGCCCCATTTTAAAAAAATTAATTTAAATAATTAAGAAATAAGCAGAAAAATAAATAAATAGAAAACAACCAAATAAAAACAAATAAAGAGAAAGGTTGATTAAAATAAATAAATAAATAAAGATAATAAAAAAATGAAAAGTACGAAATAAATAAAAAAACAAAAAATATTAATAAAAAAGAAAATTAAAAATAATAAATAATAATAGATAAAATAATTAAAACAGAATTAATAAATCTGAAATAAAAAAATAATAAAAACAAATCTGAAATAAAAAAAAAATTTAAACACAAAATCTGGAAAAATTAGAAAATATATATAACAAAAAGGAAAACCAAAAAAATAAGTGAATAAATAAACCAAAAACAATAAATAACAGCAAAATAAAAAATATATAAATAAAAAATAAATAAAACGAAAATATAAAAACAAAAAAAACAGAATATAAAACAGAAAAACAAAAATATACATAAAATTGAAAATAAAAAATAATAAGTAGAAAAAAAGGAATCAAAACATAAAAATTGAAAAAAATCAAAAAATATAATGAAAAAGAAAAAACAAAAATCAAAAAAGGGAAGTTAATCGGAAATACAGAAAAATAAAAAAAATCTGAAAAAATGTCAAAAACGAAAAAACGAAAAAAAAGAAAAGAAGAAAAAGGCAGGAGAATTTTTTTTTAAAAAAAGGGGTATAAAAAAAGAAAACGCTGGGTGAAAAGAAAGGGGGGGATGATTTTTCCGAGGGAACTCACTCTTGCTCTCTCTGCTACTCCTGGTTCTTGAGGTGGTTTTCTCTCTCCCATTCTCTCTCACAAAAACACGGTAATCTGAGTTGAAAAGTCTGAAAAATTCTAGCATCTCAGGGTTTCCTGGCGTTTCTCTCTTCAATTTCTTCTATGATTACAGAAAAATTCTTTTGCCAAGTAGAAGAAGAACAATGTTGACCTAGCCTCAACTCTGCTCCGATCTATAAAATCTCCGCTAATCCAAAAGGAAATCTACTTTAAATGCTTACAGGTTTGTGTTGTCTTTCTCTGCAAATGGAGTGAATCTTGAATGAGGTCAAATAGTTTGTCATTGATTGCAGCACTTGCTGGTTTTCACTTCTTGAGTCAGGACTCTCGGTTGAATAATAGGTGGTTCATGTGAATTTGAATTTAAATTTATTCTTGGCATGAGAGCTTCTATGGAGAAGCCTCAATATGATGCATGTGTGCAGGATTCGGTGCCTGAAATGCATCAAGAAAGCTCTCTGTCTCTCTACATAAAAATTCAACTAAAACAGGCTTGTTATGATCTCCTTGTCATGAAATAAAATATGAATGAGCACCACTGATTGTTTTTGCGTCAAACCTTGACTCAAAACCTTGATTGAGGTTATTGCATTAAGATAGGAATGAAATGTTCTGCTCTCTATGGGTTTCTGTAACTGAATCCTCATTCGGTTGAGTGATAAACAGTTTAACTGAGCTAGAGTTTTGATAAAATCAAGCAAGGTTAGGCTCTAGGGAACTAGTCGTAGCCCTACCTTGAATCCATTAGGCCTTTGTCCAGACCAGTAGTTCACTAGGCCTGTGATTGTCCAAGAAGTATAGCTAGAAACAAGACAATAGTAGTAGTTTGATGAAATAGAAAGAAGAGATACTTTGTTGCATGCTTTATTTTTTTCTTGATCCAGCCGTATGAATTCCCACGAGTACGCTTCAACTTACGACTTTAACAAATCAAATTGAATTGAGTCACTGGGAATTGGATTCGTTCTTCGGTACAGAGCAGGGTATGAAACCAGACACTTAACGCATCAAGAGTTAAAGTGAAAGACAAGAGTTATGTCTCCAAATAGTTATTGTCGTTAAGGCTGCTCAGAGATATATGTTACATAAGCTTTTATGGAGTGGCAATTCAAAGAAGTGCCTTAGTCGATGGATGATTGATGGAGGGTTCCATGAACCTGAAGACCAGTATTGCTGTTGGAATGGGATTGTAGAACCAATGGGAGTTTCGTCAACTTTCCTCTTGGCTCTCTTTCTGGGGTAGTCTTACTGTAAGAGGATAGATCATGAAACTTAGCCACCTTGGGTTCTCTTACATCATGCAACTTAGCCACCTTGGGTTGCCACGTAAAACTACTGTGAAGAGAAGTTGGATTAACTGTGAGCCGGGAAGGGCGAAGATGCAATGAGATGAAGGTCGTCGGCAATTTCGACGCCCCCCAGCCACATGCATAATTCAAACTCAATAAGCGATATATGACCATCCCAATACAACGTATGCATAAACCTATGACCATACGTCCATTGAGGTATGTTTAAATGTAATTAATATAGCTAACATCTCAACCAAGGGGCTTGGTTCAGTGGTTTGCCTGCTCGCTCGCAACCCCCCAGTCCATGAGTTCGATCCTCCCGCACGACTCTTTTTAGCAATAACAACGTACATAGGCCAACTCCTAGCCTCTGTGCAGCAGTGGACCACGTCACACAGCGGGCGATGAGCGGGATAGGGTCGATTGAGCCATGCAAGCCAACCAAAATAAGGCTAACCTAAATTGAGTCATCCATAAATTTATACAGCAACCATTTCTTTAATAAGGCTAGCTCTTTTATTTTTCCAATTTGCTTAGTTAAACTAACCCTTGACCGAACTCAAATTTAATTTAAATTCCTTTTCTCTAAATGGTAATTCTTTCCATCAAAGTTTTAAATAAAAAATTATTTTAACTCAAAAAGGATTATTTTGGTTTTAACCTATAAAATTCATTTTGATTCAAATCCAATTCTACTCTTTTCTCAAAATTCTAATAAAATCCATTTTAATTCAAATCCAATTTAAATCTTTCCCCCAATTTTATTTCAACTCAAGTTTGTTCCTTTTTCTTCCAAATAAAAATCAAATTATTTTTAATCAAGTTCAACTCCTTCTTTCAAATAAAATCAATTTCTCAAGTTTTAAATCAAGCTCAAATTCTCAAGTTCTAAATCAAGTCATTTCAAATCAAGTTTAATTCCTCAAGTTTAAATAAAATTCATCTCAAATCAAGTTCAGTTTATTTCTACCTTTTCCTCAAGCCCATTTCTTTGCGAAATACTTTTGGGAAATTCTTTGTCTCACGCAATGAACCCTAGGCACGAACTGGTAGCTTTTTCTATTGTTCGATGTTTAGGAATTCATATGGGTCCCAGTGCAGCCGTAGTTGTCTTGGGCCCTGTGTATATGTGGACTAAGAATTCTCTTGTAAATAATCTCAAGAAAAGCTTCATTTTAGAATCCCTAAATCTCACGCAATGAACCCTAAGCATGAACTGGTAGCTTTTTCTGCTGTTCGATGCTTAGGGATTCGTATAGATCCTAGTGCAGCTGTAGTTGTCTTGGATCCTATGCATATGTGGACTAAGGATTCTCCTTAAAATATTTTTCAAAACATGTTCATTTTCAAATACTCATTTTCAAGCACCTTCAAAGGTCAAGCCTTCGAGAACCAGAACTACCTAAGCCTTGAGTTTCCCATTGCACCAGGGAATACGTAGGAGCAGGATCAAGTTCTGTCAGGCTATCTTCCATCAATCTATTTATTTTCACTCTAATTAAAGAGATCAAAAAGTTTTCAAAAAATTACACACTCAATTTAAAGGTACCGTTCTCCGGAACGGGCGAGTGGGGTGCCTAACACCTTCCCCACTCATAACCGACTCCCGAACCTAAATCTCTTCCTCAAGTTAGGGTTTTTCCAAGTATTTTCCCTTAAATAAAAATTTGGTGGCAAATCCACATAATCCAAAACAAATTACTTTTTAAAATTTTAGCAAGTTCGTAGTCTCGTCGGAATTACGGTTGCGACAATATTTACATTGAATTTGTTTTGAACCCACACCTACAGTAATCCTATGCCTCCAAGCCATATCAGTTTTGCTTCCTATAGAATTCTTACGAATAGAAACAATGGACCCACTTGCACTTCTATCACCATCACCAATAGTACTTCTAATAGCACTACTACTTGCATGCCTAGAACTAGAAGCCATGTTTTAGAAAAAAGAAAACCCAGAATAGGGGTAGCAAAAAAAACAGAGGGTAGATGAGAAAAATGGCAGGTGCAGAACAAAGGTGCAATATTGGAGCAACAGCAGGTGCAGTGGTAGTAACGGCAGTAGCGGTAGGAGCAACAGGCAGCAAAAGCGGCGGCAGTGAGCGATAGCAGCGGAGGTAGAAATAGTAGCAGCGACAACAGCAAAAAATTGTAAAAACAAACACAGAACTAGGTGCAAGGAGGAGAGAACACAACGAGATAAATGAGAAGATGCCTATCTTTTATCTATTTAGCATTTTTTTTTTAAAATCGGTTCAGGTCATAGGTTTTGGGCAAACCCATTAAATCGTAGGATTACACAATCCCATTGATTTCATGGGCTATAGGTGCAATTCTACCCGATTCTAGCAACCTCCGATTTTAGTCGCAATTAAGATTGTAAACTAGGCGTGGGATCATAAAACCGTATGATTTTATGATTCAAATCATGATTTTGACTATCTTGGGACTAACTAGATCCATTAAAAACTTAGGGAACCTTTCTTCCTCTTTAGTGCATGTTTGACATATAGATTTTGAGATGATATATCAATCTATAACAATAACTAGAGCATGTTATGCAGAATCCAACCAATTGAAGTAGCCTGATTTAAAAAGGTCATGCTCATTTGAGCATCTTTCAAACTATAAATCCTTGCTCATTTTACTCATGTTCAGGATGCCCTAGTTACATCACACATGTGAAACTATTATTAATCAAGATATTCAACAATAAACAATGCAGTTCTAGTACAAGTAATTGGAACATGAAATAGTTTAATGCAATTATTAATAATGATGCAGTACACAAAAGATGATCCAACACATATTTCCTAAGTAACTAAAATAGTATAGTAGTAACACTATAAAAGTTGAAGATGGTGATATTATCACAGCAACCCCCACGTAGAACTACTTCTCCAAGGGTCATAGAAATAAACCCACCTCAATGTACCCATAGCCCATTTCCAATTGTTGTTGTAATGTTTATCTACATCTTTCATAATTTGGAGGTAACAAGTTGAATTTGTTACCATATGTTTGCAAAGAACGTTAACCAAAGTTTCCAACTCCTTATCACTTCAAGATCATGGACAATAGTTTCTTTCTCAACTAACAACTCTGCATCATCTTTAGTGTGAATAAGAGACTCAATTAGATGAACATGGTTGCAAATGTAAGGTTCCTAAGATAGTGACATTGCTCAAAAGCTATTATGTTCCTAAGAACAAATTCTGATGTGTGGTCTACCTTTAACTGAGACACTTCAAATCTAGCTTTGAACAGCTTGCAGCATGGAAAACAACCCAAGCAAAGAAACCAGTTGAAGAACCTCTTCTTCTTAAACTTTATGTCAAGTAAGCATCTATCCTCAATCTTCTCAAAGCTTATCCTTGCCTTATTCAACTTTGTTGCAGTCCTTAGGATAACCTTTTCAAGACTTTGATCATTGCAAAGTTTAATGGGAAGATATGAATTTCTAACTAAATTAAGGAAATGCAGTGACTTCTCTCACTTGCCTTGCTTAAACTTGCTCTCAGAAAAAGGATGATGAAGGTAAAAAGATCCAAAGTATTTGTGCGCAAATGTAAGAAATCTCATATGCTTTTTTTCATTGCTTGGAAAAACTATGTACAATAATTTTTCCCCCACATGTTAGGAACTTAAACAAGCTAAGGTTTCAAAAAAGTGATTAAAGAAAAGGAATGAAAGGAAAATAGATAGAATATTTTTCTAGTGTTTATTGAACTATAAATTAAGAACAATGACAAAATTCTTCTTCTAAGGGTTTCCCCTTCACAGCAGCTTCTCCCTAGTCCATTTTACAACAAACCTAATATTCAATTCCCAAATGATAATGTCACAATGCTGAATCTTTTATAACCTCTTCTCCTAGTTCAACTAATTCACTACCTTTGCAACTGCATTTGCTTAACTGTTTTAACTAACTACATGTACTCTCTAGTTCTATTACTATCCTTTTAATTAAGTAGAAACCAAAAGTATCCATTTTTTATAATGACATGATGAGATCCAATAAAGAGTTTTCATGCTTTGATAATATCATATGTTATTTCTTAGCAAAAAGAAAAATTACATTAGAGATTATGGGAATCATTGTGATGATGAAATGAAAACTGTCATGTACTTATTTTTCTACATCAATGCTTTCAATTTTTATGTTAACAATTTCTGAATGATATAATTACTCCTTCAGTTCTTTTCCAATGAATCAATGTTTGCCACCATTATGTCTCATTTGATTTACAGCTCAATTTTATTTATTGAACATATCTAGAAATTCATATAAATTAGGGAGTTGTTTCAACTAGAAGATAGTAGTTGTTATCCATGCATATACACTCTTTCATCAAATTGGCAACCATATTATTAAAATGAAGTTGTTGGCACTATAGTGAGCACTCAATGATGTTATACTATTGTTGTTATGTTCCCCTTTACTGACTTAACTCTCACTTCACCCCTTCTATGTACCATCCTCTCTACTCTTATTGCCCTTTATCATTTTTTGTTCTAGTTGGTTCCACTTGTAGTTTATATTTCTATTCTTATATTACTCTCTAGGCCATGTAGTTTATATTTCTATTCTTTTATTACTCTTTGTTCTTCACCTAATAACACACCACCATCAAAGCCAAAAACACCAAGAGAACCAAGGTTTCGGTGGCTAGAAAAATTTCTCCATGAAGCCATAAGAGTAAGGCCTGAAGTGTTGAAAATGTGACTCATCAACACCAAATTCTACTACTACAACAACTACAGCCTCATGCAGCCAAGGAACTTCTGCAAGACGTGTACCATATACTAGACAAAAGGTGGAACTTTGTGTAACATTCCTATTGGAGGTGGGTGTAGGAAGAATAAGAAAGTGAAATCATTAAGGCTCTCATTTGATTCCAAGGACTCTGCTTCCTCTTCAGAACTTGGCTGCCTTAAGTTCCTTCATGCTCTTTCTTGTTTTATGGATTTTCACCTTGGTGGGTTACCCTTTCCTACTATGCTTCATCCTCACCCTCCTACTCCAAACATTTCCCTCTATAACCAATTCTCTTCTTTTGGAGAAAGTTCCAGTGCTTCTTCCTTTTTCAACCTTGACCCTTCTGTTTGTACCTCAAATTCTTTAGCTACCATCAATTACACTCTTTATTATTCCAGTGCAATCCATGGAAAGAGCTCTATGAATGTTCACACCACCTTTTCTTCTTCCATTGAGTCTTTCAGTTCTATAAACTAGGACTTGCACCGGAAGCTGTAGCAGCAGGGGTTGGCAATGATGTTTGATGGATAAAATAATAATAATAATAATAATAATAATAATAATAATAAGGACAAATACCAATGACATATATGGTAAGAGCAGCAGGTTTTGAACTCTTAGAAGACCAACTCATTGATTTTGTTGTAGGCCAATTCACTCTTATATATTGGTTTCTTTTCTCTTACAATATAGTAATTTTTTTCAATTAAAGTAAATTTGAGAATTTTCATGTGGCTCAATACAAAAAACTGAGAAGGGTGAATTTTATTGATACTATTCCAAGGTCAGTTGCTACCAATTTGAGTAACCTTGGTATAAATGGTATAGAAAGGAACAATTCTAAAACATCACATTGTTAGTTCCAACTTGAAGAAGTTTGTTCTTGTCGTAAACTATTTTTCCTAAGTAAAAATAATCTTATAGGACAACTTAAATTCTTTAAGCAAATTTGTATTTTAGCACTAATAATCGAAGGTGAACAATAAGATTGAAAGGGATGATGGGCAATAACAAAAGTAAGCATCATATAAAGAAAATTTTAAACTTCAATAACTTAGATTTCAGAAATTCAAATAAACTAAAAGTTCAGGCAAGAAAGGAAAACAAGCTGTAAATAAAATTGTACATTCAACTTCAATAAACCACATTACATATAAGATAAGCAAGCTAAAAACTAGTAACTATATTCACCTTCTCTTGATCCCGTTCAACAATAGCTCCTTTACTTTTGGTCTACTTCCAATCTTGTTGAACATAATCAGAGAATAGTGTGTGTTGATTAAAGAAGAAGTTCAAACCTGAGAAATAAAATAGACAATCATCCAACCATGAGATAGAAAGAGCAAGTACAATAAATAATATAGAAGCAATAATGCAGCTACATCGACCAAAAACTTGGATAAATCTTTCAAAGGAACAATAACCTACCACTCGTTCTGAGAAAGAAAGCATTGGTGCAAGGAGAAAATCACCAAAATCTCATACTGTATTGTGAATGAATTAGGGATGCAGTCAACAAGAACGAGGAAAATGAGAGTGCCTATGTAAAATTTTTTATGTAACTTGAGACTGAAACATTAGTCGGTCTCTAAATAAAGTTTTATGACTGAATATAGGACCACCAACTATGCTTACATTTGTGACTATGCTTACATTTGTGACCAGCAATCCGATCTTTAATTCGATGACTAAAATTTAAAAATAAATTTTTTGGTCTCCATTAAAATCGATCACAATTTCTGACTCTAATAAAGATCGATTTTAGGAAGTCACAAAATTTGGTCGTCAATCTTATTTTTTCTTGTAGTGTTTCATATATTGATATTTAGTTTTCTTTTTTATTTATAATTTTTTTTTATTTTAACTCTATTACTTAAATTTTTTTTAAGTTTTAAGTTTTTATATATTTTAATCTCATTAATTTTATTATATACACAAAAAATTAAAAATTTCTTTTTTTTTCTTAAGATGAATTAAATTTTAATATCATTCTAATATTAAATAATCATAATTATTTTTAAATTTGGACATAATATATTAATATAAATAATGTGTATTGATTTAAATAATTTATCTTTATAATTTATCCTTCAATTTTAAAATTTATTGCTATAATTTATATTTATTTAATCAAATAAATACCTATTATTAATAATAACAATATTTGTTAGTATTTTAGTTTATTTTATATAGAAAATTTACTTAAAGTTAAAAAAAATCTATGCAATGCATGTTAACTTTTGAACTCAACTTCTCTCTTGGAATAGTTTAGTGTTGAAATTTTTTTATGATCAAAATAGAGCATATAAAAGTTTTGACACTTATCAACTTATGAGATAATTTTAAGATTTTGATCCACAACTTAAATTCAAGGTGATAATTGTGTGCTCATATTTGATATTAGATTGCTCTTAATTGCTTCAAAAATTGACTCCACAAATTTTTTTAGTTTAATCAATCTAATTTCATGAATTCTCCGTATAATTTACTTGACATTTGAGTGAAATATATCCAAAAATAAAAATAAAAATCAATCCTACAATTTTTATAGAGTATATCTCCAATCTTAAATATTGTAAAATTTTATAATATAAATATGATAAAATAAAGTTTTTAAAAACAGTTATTTTCATATCTTGTAAAATCACTTTTAAAATTGAACTAAACTTAGCTCAATTTATATATATATAAAACGAAAAAATAATAAGATTCAAATTTATAATTTTATATACAAGTTATTTTACTTTTAAATTTTTTATTATAAAATTATTTCTAATGGTTTAACTTAAATTTAAGAATATTTATTTAAAAATATTAATTAGATAACAAATTTATTTTTTTAGTTAATATTAAAAATATCAAATGTAATTTAATATATATTCAGAAAACTGATCATCATTAAATATTTTTTTAAACATTTTCTGAGTCTTAAAATGTATACTCTTACCTTGATGAGTTTCAAAAATTCAACTTACCTAAACTTTACGATAACCAAAAAAGGCATATAAAAAAAGAATGGTGAAAAACAAGAGACTTTTGTACGTCAAATTTTATTACCATTGATTTCATAGGGCTGTTTTAATTTTAAAAAAAAAATACGCCGTACATACACATACTTCTTATTTTATATTATATAATAAAATTACTTTTATCAAATTCGATAATTTAAACAACATAATTAATTACTTTATCTAAAAATATTGAATAAAAATTTAATTACTCTACTAAAATACGAAATCTTACAAATAAAGAAAATTCAATTACATCAGTTGAATCATCTAGAATTTAAAATAGATGGTACAAATATATGTCAAAGAAAAATATATTCTTCCAAACATATAAAATATTTTTTAAATTGAAAGATAAAATATAATAAATAATATATTGAAGAAAGATAAAATATATACATATATTAAATATAATTAAATATATTTTTAGTTATTTTAAATAATTAAATTTTTATTTGTATTTTTTGAATTTAAAATTTTTTATTTATATTTTTTATTTTTAAAAATATTTTAATTGTGTTTTTAATGTTAATTTAAATTATGTTAAATCAAAATAAATTAAGTATAATTAAAAAATTATAATTAAAATATTTTAAAAGTAATTAATTTTTTAACAATAATTAATTTAATTTAAATTAATGTAGAAAAATACAATCAAAGTATTCACAAAAATACAAAATATAAATTAAAAATTTTAAAGTTAAAAATTAAAATTAAAATGTAATTATTTTTAAAAATTTAAAAATATATTTAATCATATATATATATATATATATATGTATATGTAGTATTAATGCTTTTTAAAAATTAAAATGTAATATATCATCACGTCAAAGAATACATGTATATCGATAATGCTTTTCCAGTGATGTCCCGATGATGACACATTAACTGAAGTTCATATCTCATTCAGGGATTTGGATTGTCCACAATTGGATAAAAAAAGGTTTAATATCCTTTATTTTATTTTTAAAGTTTTATAAAATTGAGTAAAAACAAGTTAAACTCTGGAATCATGACAGCATGAGCATGAAATGTGACCGAAGACAATCCAGGTCCCTGATTCAGATTCGTTATTCATGCATCTCATTTACAATAAATGGTTAAAAAAAATTTAAAAATATAATATATAATATAATAGAATGAATGTATAAAAATAAAATATATTAAAATATAAATTTTACTAAATATGTTTATCATTTTTCCAACTTTGACAGAAAGATACTTCTAAAACTTTTATTGCAGTTCAAAGAAAGAAGAAAAAAGAGTACAATGGTTCCCATAATAACTGATGTCTCTCCAATGTTTCATTAGCATTTTTGAAAGGATCCAAGCAATCTCATAATATGCTGCTACTTGAAAATTTCCTACATTCCGTAATGATACGTTCAAACTAAAACTTCCATAAACGCTAAATCATAATATTCGGTCACATACGCAACCACATGAAAAAACAAATTGGGGACACTTTCCAATCTTATGGTGCAGACTGCAGTCAAAATGGGACGCTATTCGGACCTCAAATTGCGTGACAAAGTCTATAGCCGTTTGAACTAAGACGTGGTTACAAGCATTTGCCTCGTAAGCCTATTTTTTTATTAGCTACACAGAAACATTTTTGTTCGGATATGAACCATGCCGCCATTTACAATTTTAAATTTTATTAATCGATTGGTTTATACAAATATATTTTTTAATTATTTCTAAAAATATTATCTGATCTTTATTTTTAAAGTTTTACACAAAAATAAAAAATAAAAAATAATTTTATTATTTACTTATTTTTATACAAAATTTTAAAAATAAAAAATAATATTTTTAAATAATTTAAATCAAACACCTCCCTCATGGTATTAACAAATTTGGTTCTGTTAGAAATTTCATTATCCCATCAGGTTCATCAATCATTTGTTAATCATCTCTAAGAACGTCTAGACGTTAAAAAAAAATCAGAAACAATTTCTAATAATAAAATATACAAATTTAAATTTTTATTTTTAATTTTAATTTCTCAGAATGTTCAAGCAAAAATTCTTGAAAACAAATTTGGTTTGAAATGTGAAGACTTTTCAGATTGTACTTATAATAATTTTTTATTTAAAAGCAGTGCCGCGTACGGCTTTTAACAGACTTTTACCGGTCCAAAAAACAGAAAAAGAGAGAAAGAGATTGACTTTTATGGTAATGGAATCTATTATTTATATTTTGCATAATTTTTTGTCTAATATATGTTACACTCAGTCACATGAGCCTATTTTGCTTCTTTCTTTTTTTTTTTATTAAGCACCGTTTTACTTATTTATCAATTAGTAGCAGTTATGACAAAATGCCAATCTCATTGTCGTCTTTTCTTTCTGTCTGTTTTTCTTTTTCGGCAACCTCTGGTAGTTTAATTTTCATTTTTAGGTGCAAGTGGGAACTTATATAATATGATGATACAAAATTATAAATTAAATTATACACTTAAAGAGTAACTTTAATCTGTGCAATTAATGAGATAGTATTAATGATATAATTTCGTTTAATTTTCTGAAAATAATTCTCAAAACTGAAAAATTGACTTGACATGTACTCGTAATGATTACGGGTGATCATGGATTTAATTTAACCCACAACACTCTTAAACTTATTCTATTCCAAACGAAAACCCGAAAGGTCGTTTTTTCTCTTCCTATCTTTCTGCTGGTTTTGAACATTTTATCTTGTATTAAGAGAAATATTCGAAACCAACAACTCACTCAGAAAACCATGCATGTAATTAAATTAGATCTTATCGTAAGGATTATACTCGATGAATCGTGTTCTTCCAAATTGGATGAACATGACCTAGCTTAGTTTTCTTTATTTTTTTTATTTTTCTTTATAAATATATATATATATATATATATATATATATATAATGATGATGGTTCAGTTCAATTTAATCTAAGTTTGATCTGCTTCGTTAAAAAAATTAATAAATCTAATTCAAATCTGCTCGAGATTAAATTTAATCAATTTAAATTTTATTTTGGTTAAATCCAGGTAAAACTATCTCACTATAATTATCTAGAAATTATTGAAAAAATTAAATAATTTATATAAAATTATAGATTCGAAATTTATTATTTTTATTATATATTTAAAAGTTCAATTAAAATTGGTCTATAAATATTCCTATTAACGAAGACTCAAGGTAAATTTTCATCAATTTATCAAATGATTTGAGCTTAGTTTTACAATTTAACTAGAAAATATTATAATTATATCAAAAGAAATACCTACTATAGTTGACAATAGAAATATAAATTTTTATATTGATAATATATCTAAATTAAATATTTAGTTTTATGTGTTTTGCTGTAAACGTTTGTAAATATATTTTTAAAATATTGTCATTATGATGTATAATAATGATATGATAATTAAAATTTATTTTGGTTCAATAAAAAAATATAGCTTTATTTTAAAATTATAACTTAAATTATAAAATTTATATACATAATTGATAAAAAAAATAAATATTTAAAAATAAATTACCAAATAATATTATTTTGAAAAAGAGGGATCATCAAAACATAAATATGAATCGTTGGATTGGCAGTAAAGTTACCTGAAATGATTATATTATCTTTAACATAGATGGAAGTTCGCTGGAAAACACCCAACAGGTTTTGATGGATTAATTAGAGATAGTACAGGAAAGTTGTTAGTTAGTTACACAAGCTACTACGGCGAGACAAATAACATCCACATGAATTACTAGCTCTGGTGCATGGAATTGAAGTTTCCTTGAACGAAGGATTTAGACAGGTAAATTGAAATTCCCATTGTAAGGAGGTTTTGGACATATGCTTCAAAGATCCACTAACATCCATCAATATGAAGTGATTATCGTCTGTATCAAGAATTTTTTCAAAGCAAATTGGGTAGTGAAACTAAGCCCTGCTACAGAAGAGCCAAACATATATGCTGATTTTGTGGCCAGAATTTGATTCTTGACTTCATCCAACTTCATCATCCTTCGTAAGCCACTTTTAGATCTTCGACCTCTTCTTTTAAATAATGTTTCTCAAACTCTAGTATTTAAACCTTGGCTTGTTCTTTTATTTTTTCACTGTACCAAAAAAAATAAGAGCGGTCAAGTTATATATCAAATGTAATTTATAAATATAATTGTATATTTTTCAAATTGTTTGTATCATTTTTTGTCAAAAATAAACATCTATAATAATATTATAATTAAATTCTTATTTTTTATATTTTTAAAATATATATTATGTTAATTTTGATATATATTAATAAAATATCAAATTATTATAATAAATTTAAAATTTTGAAATACTTGATGAAACTAAATCTGATAATCAATTAACATTTTTATTAATGTCAAATATAGGTATAAAAGTTTAAGTGTCCTTAAAACACTTCAAAGTGTTTTATCATCTTAATAGAGAAAGAAATATACGTCAATTAGAATATTTAATTGAAATTTGTTACAACAAAGCTTTTTTCAAATCATTGACCAGCAAATGAAACTTTCCAACTTTTTACAAGCAATCTAAACTTAAAAAGAAAAGAACATGTTATGTTAGGAAACATGACAAGTAAAAAATATAAAAATAGAAAAGCTTCTAATTCATAAAGTAGTTTAAACGAAAGAAGTAGCTTTCATAAAATAGTTCAAACGAAAGAAGTAGCTTTCTTTTCATTGATATAAGATCATACATTCAATACTCATGCAAAATATGTTGTAAATTCTCTTCATCTCTCGACGATCATTTTTTCTCTACCTATGTAAAGATCAAAACTTATTAGTAAAATAAAAATATACAGTAATTAAATTAATACATCTTAAGTATCTTATCTATTTATAATCTAAGTTGTATTCTTTGCATTTACTCTTGTAACTTTGGGTTTTGAGAAATAGTATCGCTTGACAAAGAAGTGTCTTGTTTTTCTTCTAGGAAATAGTTGAGATTGGAGAGACTTGTGTAAAAATATTGGGGTAGTACGTTGTAAAGTATCTTGTGATACTTTCTGGTTGTACCATTTCAAAATAAGGGATATACCTGTTACATGATAAAAGGGACTAGATGTAGCCCTTGACTTGAAAAAGGTGAACTAGTATAACTCTCTATGTGTTTATTTGTCTCCTTATCATTTGCATTGTTAAGTATCCTAAGACATCTAGTATCTTATAAAATATCAACTTAAAAGAGAAAAAGTCATAATTTTTATGCAACATCACATTCAACCATCCTTCTGTGTGTCTCATCTTTTCTTACATTTGATATCAAAGCCCAAACTCTTCGGTTGAGTACTCTAACAAGTGAAGAGGAACTAACGATCCATGATAGAATCAGGAAAACAACTTATATTTGAAGGAGCCTTTGTTACTCTTCCTCCAGCTTTCCTTAGGGAAGATTACCCCTACTAGAGAGATAAAATGGAGATGCTCATCAAATATACTTAGTACAATCTCTGGAGTATTATCACAAAAAGCTAACTATGTATCTCTAAACAAATATGATGTAGAAATACTTGAAGAATTATGGACTGCTGATCAAACCATGAAGATAAAGATTAATTCTAAAAAGGTTTCCTACTAACTTATGCTCTCTGCAGAAATGACTAAAATAAAGTCTTTGGCTATAAGACAAATAAAGAAATATGGGATAGCCTCACTTTCGTTCATGAAGGAAAAAATCAAGTGAATAGATCTAAGATAAGTTACCTTGTGTCTTGGTATGAAAATTTCAAGATGAAAGAAGAAGAAACTATTGATGAAATGATTGAAAGATTTAAAATGTAGCAAATGGTCTTAAATCCCTTGAAAGGACTTAAGATTATGAGGACACCATAATAAATATTCCTATGGGAACTTCATGACTTGCATTATGGAACATCTGCTGGTTAACCATTTTGAGTACCTGGGTCATTTGAGATGTACTTTGACTACCTACTTTGGCTACTGACAGGTGAAGCAAATGAAGATCACCTTCCCTTGCCCTACCTTTTTTGAAAACTTCCTCCGCAAGGAAGTTTGAGGAAAATTCTTCTAATTTCAATCTAACTTTACCTCCTCTTCCAGTACGAGCTCTTCCACCACCTTAACCTCTTCATCCTCCTCCTTGGACTCTAACAGTGCCCTTTCCTCCTTTTACAAAATGCTCTCAACCTTCTCAGGGGAAGCCCTTCGAACGACGAACCAAACAAAGGTTACACATCTCTCCCTCCAAACCTACCCTGTCCCCTCCCCATGTCCCTTAAGGTAAACACTTTGCTTATATTTCCTCATCTATCATTTCCACCAAAAATCCTTATCTCATCATCCTCGATGATGACTCCTCCCCTTCTCCACCTTCCATCCACCTTATCCCCCCTCCAGATCATTCTTCCTCTCCCAAGCCATTTGCCTACCCCCACCTACCATCCATCCCCACCTCCACTTACTCCTTCACCTCCCGAGCCCTTCATCTATGAGTCCTCTTCACTATCCCATATGCTACACCCCAAGTCTCTTCCCCTAACCATTCACCTTCTCCATTCCCCTCTACCTTTTCTACTCTCGAGCCTTCTCCACCCATTACAGAAAAAAACTACCCTCCCTCATCTTTAACGAAGCTCTCATTTCCTTTTTCCAATACTTAGAATTTCTCAATTCCTTAGATGATGTGTCTACTTCCCCTTAGCCTTAGCCTTTCCTTGTCTTCCCTCCACTTCTCTTAGACTCTCCCATGATGACCCATCCCCACCTCATCGTTGACGCTTATGGTCCTTCCCCTAACCTTCCACCTTCGCCCTTCCTCAACTTTCATTAGCATTTTCCTTGATAGCAAGCTACAGATTCACTCTGCCCTTCCCTCGTCCGCCTTTGTCTTTGAAGACACCACTATCACTAAGGATGTTCTTCCTTAGCTCTCTTCTTAGTAACTTGAACTTTACAACTGTTTTATGACAAAGTAAGCACTAGCTTGACAGAATCTCCACTACTACTTCACCATGAACTAGCGACCAGATCCTACTGCTTGCATGACACCCTTGACTAACATCAAGATTCGCCCTGATCATGTGCCTCCCCGGCTATCCCGAGAGTCTTCCACTACTTTAAAGCCTCTTGCCATCTCCTCGAGTACCCCTCCGGTCCTCGACCCTATGTCTGACGGTCTGAAGGCTTTGTTGTGATCTTGTGGTGGCCTCACTAACTTTGTACGCTCCTAGTGGCTGCACACTTATGAGATGCTAAACTCCATGCAATACTTTTCCTCTAGCCTCTCACCTGCCCAAAAGCACATCGATGCATGACCTTAGCCTCGCTTTTAAGATCAGAGAATCCTTTCTTATCCTCTCCACCACTTCCCCCATAACTACCTTCCTTTTGCTATCTTTTCCCCTATATTTTCATTTACATGTCTTCTTCTTTTTTGTGATCTTTACAATTTGTGTTCTATCTATCTTCACCCCTGATGCTCCACTAGCTCCTCCATCTCGCTCGCTTGTCATTGTTGCTTTCTCTTTCTTCCATTTGTGTCATCTGCTCAACTTTCATCTTTTTCAAGTTTGACTTATGATCCTCTTCCCATATCACTTCACAACTGTCTACTACCTTTTGTCCTCCCACATTAACCTTATGTCAAGTCACCCAATATTCAATATCTTCAGGAAGCTCCTCTCATAGATCATCTCATGACCTTCGAATTCCAACAACGTCACAACTAGCGTCACTTGCATCTCATCAAGTAGACTCAAAAGCCTGAGGAATGAGCTTTGTTGTTTTCACCATCAATTGGATCAAACGCTTGAGGACGTGTATGACTAACTTTTACAACTCATTCATCAATAGTTTGATCTTAGGCATCTTAGTTTTTTTTTTATTAGCCGAAATAGGAGGAGAAATTGGATAACTTGAACAATTTGAACAACTATACGCTTATGAAGTTTTTTCTTATGTGCATATAAATGGTTATGAATTAACATGCCATATTCAATTTGTATAAAAAACTGTTTAATTTATCTGATTGCTAAGATTTTTTTCCATCATAAAAAGAGGAAAATTGTTGGAACCAATTCTTTAAATATGATAATCAATTAATGTTTTGATCAATGAAAAGAATATATTCCTACAATTTTTATGCTTACAATCAGGTAAAAATGTTTAAGTGTCTTAAGGAACTTCGTAGCATCTTATCATCTTAACAAAATAAGAAACGTCAATTAGAATATCTAGCTAGCACTTGTAACAACAAAGTCTTTTCCAAATTGTTGACCAGTAAAAGAAACTTTCAAACTTTGCAAGTATAGAAAACCTAAGCTTAAAAAGTAAAGAACCTGTTGTATCAGGAAAGGCGATAAGTAAAAAGAAAAAGGACGAAAAAATTTCTAATGCATAAAGTAGTTCAAATGAAAGAAGCAACATGCTTTCCTTTGGTACAAGGTCATGCATTTAATGCTCATATAGAAGACCGAAACCTATGAGGAAAAAACAATGTACATTAACTAAGAGATATATCTTAAGTGCATTATCTACTCATAATTCGAATTGTATTCTTTGTATTTACACTTGTTGTAATTTTGGATTTTGAGAAAATAGTATCGCTTTACAAAGAAGTATCTTGTCTATTTTTTAGGAAATAGTTGAGCTTGAAGAGATTTGTGTAAAAATACTAGAGTAGTAGTTTGTAAATTCTTATAATATTTTCTAGTTATACTGTTTCAAAAGAGTGGGTATACCTATTGCATGACAATAGTGACCGAACATAACCCTTAGATTGATAAGGACAAAACCCTTAGATTGATAAGGACAAACTGATATAACTCTTTGTATATTTATTTATTTCTTTATCCTTTATATTGTTAAATGTCTTAAAACATCTAATATCTTATAAGTTATTAATTTAAAAAAAAGATAATTTTTCTAAAACATCATATTTAATTTTTTTATATATCTCATCTTTTATTATATTATATTATATTATATGATAAGATATTTTTAATTCAATAGCTAATTTTATAATAAATTTATCTAATATAAAATTATTAATTGGTGTAACATTTGACTTATCCTCCACGATATCGATTGATTCTCTCTTGATTTAAAACGTATTACCAAAATAGGTTGTTTCGCTTTACTAACAAAATAATTTGTTAAAGATCTAAACTTCCATAAACTTAATTTTTAGCAATTTTAAATCATAAAAAAAATATTACTATAAATATATTCTATGCTTACTTTTTTGTACATGACTAAAACCACCAAAAAATTATAGAAAGCTATAAATTCAGAAATTAAAAATCTACCCCAATTTGTTAACATATTTTAAAATATTGTTTGAGCGGTATATTTTAAAATTATATTTTTGGCCAATAAATCAAATTCGTATACTAAATGTTGAAACTTAAAATATTTAAGATTTTAGAATCCAAAATTTTAATAAAATAACTTTAATTATTATACAATTCATTCTTTTTAAGCGTTCAATTCTTATAGTTTTTGCAAAAAAACAACCGTTGAACATTACAAAATAATATATCTAAGAAATTGATATCTGAAATGACCTATAGAATTTTAGATACCTAATCTTTGAAGTATCATAAATGTCTAATATATTATCTTTGTATCATTCTCGTTTTTTAAAGAAAAAAATATAAATTAAAAATGATTTGATAGCATAACAAACATTAAATGCTATCAGGATTATATAAAATAAATTTTTCAAAACTCTTCGATATCAATATTATAAAAATAAAAAATTATCTGATACAAGTACTATACTTAAAACACAAGCATAAATCGATACAAAAAGATATGCAAAAGTAATCCTGCATTGCAAGCAAGACTATGAATTTATTAAAAAAATATAAGATGTTGAAATTTTTAACTCTATCTCACAATAACTTTCTTTTATTTCTCCTGTATAATAAGAAATTTTGAAAAAAACAACAAGCAACATTCATTAAAAACAAACAAAAACCTTCAAGTTTTTATTTTTTATTTTTATTCTTTATCATTTAGAAGTTAAACATTCTATTTAAATAATTTACAAAAATAAATTCTTAGTTATCATTGAACATCGTTTCAAAATATCTTGATAGTATTTTTTTATCTATCTTTTCTAATCTATCTTTCCGAATTTCGATCATGAAAAAACTTAATTAAAAATATTCAAATTTTGTAACAAAAAATATGTGTACAAGAATACTTAACTGTTCGGTCTGCTATAAAATGGGTGTGTATTTTCTTATTTTTTAAGCTCTTATCTTTATTTCGGAGCAAGCAAGTTATAGTTATTTATGATATCTACTTTACAAAATTATTTTTCAATATATTTGATTAAAAATTACAATTTTTTAAGAAATAATTCAATCTTTTTTTTTTTATATATTCTTATGTTTATTTCATTGAAAAAAAGTTATTACATAAACAACAAAAGTATATGTATTTTATTAAATCTACAGAATTATTATTTTAAAATAATAAATAATTAATTTTATTCCTAAAAATTTAAATAATAGCTATATTAGTTTTTACAATATTAAAATTACCATTTTTCTCTCTTAAAGATAAAAAATAGTTATTATAATATTTTTATTTGAATTAAAATGAATGATTCTTAATTTTTTAAAGATGAAAATAATTAAATATTTATATTTTCAATTTAATTATTAATTTTTATCTTTGAAAATTAATATGAATGACCCTAATATTTTATGGATTAAAATTACTATTTACTTCTTTTAAAAAAATTAGTTTAAAATAAGAACAGGTTCAATTAGGAATAAGCATCAAATTTATAAATTTATACACGTTAAATTAAAGAATACAATAAAATATCAATTAATTCTTTATTTATATAAAATATAGCATACTTAATTTACATTTTAAAAATTATTTAAATTTACATTCTAGAAAGTCATTAAATAATATAATATGTAAAAATAACACTTATATCAATTGCTGAATCCCTTTAAAATAATATTAAAATTAAAGGGAAACAGTCTCACCATGGTTTCCAAAATATTGTCCAAATATTTTGATTTCCTACAAATAAAATAAAGGAATTGGTGACTTGAAGTTTGAAAAGGGAAACAGTCACAACAACGTTTGCAAAACAGTGTCCAGATCTTCTCATTTTGTACAAATTAAATAAAGGAAGCAATATGGATAGGCTACGTCACTCTTGTGCTCGATGTTTTTCTTTGACTAATCACCGCCTTTGAATATGTCAACTCATTCATTCTGCATGTGTTCTTTTCTGTAATTCCTCGATTATCATCAATCTTATCTCTTCCATTCTCCTCTCATATATATAAACCAACACATCAAAGTAACGTTCCCCAATAGACCTCTCAACAAAATTGCACAATTATCCGAATATCTGTTTTTCCTTTTTTGAATTGCAGCAAATTACAAAAACAACCAAACATGGCTGAAACTCCAGTTTATGAACGGACGCTGGAGGAAACACCAACCTGGGCTGTTGCAGTTGTGTGTTTTGTGCTGCTTGCTATTTCAATCGTCATTGAACATATTATTCACGCTATTGGAGAGGTAAAAGCTCTTTTTTTTTTTTGTTGATAACAAATTAATTAACAATAAATTTTGTTCTTATATAAATAGCCATCACATACAGTAATGTTTCTTATATTCAATCCTTATTCCTGAACTGTTGCGGTGTATTTTGCTGTTTATAATTGCAGTGGTTCAAAAAGAAACACAAAAGTGCTCTTTTTGAAGCGTTGGAAAAGGTGAAGGGAGGTAAATTCTTGTGCTGTGTGTTAATTCAGTTGCTGAAATTGCATTTTTTGTGTTTGGAATCTTAAGTCTTAATTAATTAACAATTGTTTTGACGTTCTGTTCAGAGCTTATGCTGCTAGGATTCCTATCCTTGCTGCTAACAGTGTTGCAAGATCCAATTTCTAAGATCTGTGTATCAAGTAAAGTTGCATCCACTTGGCATCCATGTGCAAATCCGAAGACTAGTAAAACAGTTACAGAATCTGACACTGATACTGAAACCAATTCTAGAAAACTCCTTCAATATTTGGATCCCATCCCACGACGTGTTCTAGCTACCAAAGGATATGACAAATGCGCTGAAAAGGCAAGTTGAACATATTCACTCTAAGCTCTTTTGTTACTTTCATTTGCATTCAATTCTATGTATCAACACAAGAGTTTTTTGTGTGTATCTTCTTTATGTCTACATATGTTTTTAGAAGAAAATTCTATTTTTATTTTATATATTTATTTTAAAGTTAAAGATAATATCAATTATTATTTTTAAATTATGCTTTTATTTTTATTCAATACTTAAATATTTTATACTTCCATCAAAAATCGATAAAGAAATAATAGTCATAATCAAATTAAGAAATTAACAATAATTTTGATGGATGATTTTGCATTTGCAGGGAAAAGTTGCTTTTGTTTCTGCATATGGGATTCACCAGCTTCATATGTTCATCTTTGTGCTTGCTGTTTTTCATATCCTACAATGCATCATAACATTAACCTTGGGAAGAACTAAGGTACTCCCCTTTCTTTCTTCTTTCTCTTCTCAATTATACTCTTTAAAGTCTGTATTATAATCTTAGAACTTATGTGAGCGACTTTATTTTGTTTCTCTCTGAATTCACTGTATGCTCTAATTATTTATTCAGATGAGACGGTGGCAGGCATGGGAAAATGAAACAAAGACAATTGAATATCAATTCTATAACGGTACGTAACGTAAGACTTCAAAATTTCTGGTTTCTATTAATTATTAAACGACTTTGTATTAAGCATTATGCTTTTCATGTAAATGTATGCTACGAGACAAAATATTTACATGTCACAATATTTGCTTGACATCGTAGAGTTGACTTTTGTAAGGTTTGGTAAGACTTTTGGGTACAATAATGAAAGTCTTGCATTTTCTTTTTATAAAAAATATAAGTAAACACACTCATTCCAAAATTTTTATTATTCTTTTTTTTTTAAATTTCACGTGAATTCAGTCTTTTAAATAATGAGTTCATTCTCACTTTTATACGACTTGCATAAAATTTACTCAATAAATAGTATGTTTGAGAATGAATTGTTGGTGGATGTTTTTATTCGCATTGAATGATCTTATCATTGCACTTATTTCAGAGTAACATTATTTTTTTAAAAAAATTAATGTTTAGGAGCTCTCAACCAAAATGTCAACGTGATAAATTGTAAAAATTAAATTTTAATAAAAATTCTTTAAATTTTTTAACATGAATAATATTATTATTTTAAATTTATATTTAAGAAAATTCAATTCAATAATTGAAATTTGCAAATAATCCCTCACCCAAAGTCATACTTAGCTCTCTTCACGATGTTAAAATACTTTCATAATAACTTTATGAGAATAAATTTTCAGATACTTAAATATTTATATAATGACTAAAATAGGGATTACAAAATGATACAAAAGCTCTCAATGATAAGTGCGAGAAGATCTGCAAATATTAATTTTCTGGGTATAAAGAGGAAAGAGATAAATTTAAATAAAATTTTATATATAATTATTTTATTCTCTAATTTTTTTACTGCTACATCAATTTCAGTTACTTATCTAAATTACTGTGTGCAGATAAATTTTTGTATTGTACTAATAGCGATTTTCAATCCAAGGGTGAAAAGTTTATTGTGATAAATGGTGTAAAGCTACCGCAGCATATATAGAAAGGTGTAACGTATAAAATTGCAAGATTCTTTCTTGGTTAAATATATGGTTCTTCAAGATATATTTCGGAGCTTGTGTTTTTTATTTTGGCCATTTATAATTACATGGACCAACTTTGACAGTGCCTTTTGTAAACACATTTTTCAGATCCTGAGAGGTTCAGGTTTGCAAGGGACACCACATTTGGACGAAGGCACTTGAACACGTGGTGGAGTCGGTCAACGATTTCCTTGTGGATAGTAAGCCCACATTTATTACATTTATTATAATTCTCTTAAATTGGATTCTCCATTATTACTTATCATTATGGTTCACAATGATTTTAAGGTTTAGATAAAATAACTTGTTTACACATTTATTTCACAAATATTTATTATATAAAAATTAATATCATAAATGTTTAAATTTTGAAAACAGAAATTTCGGTATAAGTTTGGGAAAAGTTTTTTATCCTAGTTTTTTCCAGCAACTTATACATATAAGTTTAAAATAATTTTTGAGAAGATCATAAGTGCTTATTAGAAAATTATTCAAACATTTGCATAAATACTTATGCTATAAATTCAAATAAGTTAAAAGTGTGAGCCATTAGCAACATTTTGCATTTCAAATGGTTAGTTTGTTGTTGGATAAGTTTCTAATTCCTTTGTACTCTGCTCCAATCAGGTTAGTTTCTTCAGACAATTCTTTGGATCTGTTAACAAAGTTGACTATTTGACATTGCGGCACGGATTCATCACGGTGAGTTATATTTAGAAACGTGTCCAACTTTTGAAACTTTTTTGTTCGAAGGACATTCAATAATGTACCACTATGATATGTGATTTTAGGCGCATCTAGCACCCGCAAGTGAAGCAAGATTTGATTTCCAAAAGTATATTCAAAGATCACTTGAGGAGGATTTTAAAGTTGTTGTGGGAATAAGGTATGAATGTAATCTTTTGCTTTGATTTCAACTAAGTTACCTCTCAATTTATTAATTTCAACTCTTTTCTAATTTGCAGTCCAATCATATGGTTCTTTGCGGTGCTATTCCTGCTAACTAATACTCATGGTAAGTTGTATCCAAGTTCTCAAACATTTTGACAGAGTGAGTAGGCTCATGTTTTCGTACCAGGTTTATTTTTTAAAAATATTTTCAGAAAATTAATGAAAATAAACAATTATATTTTGAAAATAAGCTACATCAAGTATAAACTAAAACTTTAGTTTAGTTCATGAAATTGGCAAGATCAATTTATTTTGTCCTTGATATTAAAAAACAATTTAATCCCTAATTTGGGCAACCAATTAATCAAGTTTTTCCCTTAAATTGGGAACACTGTTCAATGTGATCCCTAACATTACAAAGGACATCAAATTTGGTCCATTAGGGTCAAGTATAAGTAAATTTGGTCTTTAATATATCATGGAATTGATGCATACTAAAAGGGGCAAAGTTGACCTATAGTTTCAAAAGTCAGGGACTATTGCAAAATAAGACAGAAGTTTGATTATGAATTATGTCATTCATTTACACTAGTGATTTTTGGAATCAATGTTTTGGTATCATTAAAGAATTTTTGTTTATACTTAGACATTTTTACAAACAGTGTAGTTTCACTTCGTTTAACATGCCTTCTCCTACTTCCTGTCTTGCTCTTGTACTTCTGCACCAGCAATATTATGAAGTTTCTTTGGGCAGAAAACTATGAAGTCCTAAGTTCCATTTAGGCCACTAATCATAGCTTAAAATTTTGGTTCTATGTGGACAGGGTGGTATTCTTATTATTGGCTTCCATTTATCCCATTAATTGTAAGCACAGACTACTCATTCTTTTTATGTTGCCTGTATAAGTTTTTTTCCTTTCTTGATGTAAGGGTTTAAATAACTTATTGTAATATTTAATGTGTAAATTTTATAGATAATCTTATTGGTGGGTGCTAAACTACAAATGATCATAACAAAGATGGGACTGAGGATTCAAGACAGAGGAGAAGTGGTAAAGGGTGCACCTTTGGTTGAGCCAGGAGATGACCTTTTCTGGTTCAATCGTCCACGCCTCCTCCTCTTTTTGATTCATCTTGTTCTCTTCCAGGTAATTTCACAACTTCTTTCCTTAAATTCTGTTTGCTAAAGAATTAGTGTTCTGAAAATAATCATGTTTGCTTTACAATTTTGCAGAATGCTTTTCAACTGGCATTTTTTTCTTGGAGTACAGTAAGTTTATCCATCTTGATCAAGTTTTCTATAGTTTATGTTACTGGCTCATTTTGTTTATTAACACAACATTGAAGAAAAATTTTACCAATGTTTTATGTTATGGTGAACTACATACTCAAGTTGATGATTCCCTCTTATGAAATAGTTTGTTTAAAATAGAATAATAATCTTATCTGAGTGTTAGGAGTCACAAATTGTACATAACAACTATGTAAAGAAAAACAAAATCTTTTAATTAGAAGAACTAAGACTATAGCGACTACCTCCTACCTTATGCTTCAGCTTGATTTTAATTTGGTACAACAAAAATTGAACATTCAATCACTAGGTAAAGAAATTCGATACCACATATAAAATAAACACTCTTGGAGAAACTACAGAGGTTAAGAAAGTTTTTCATTCTTATGTCAAGAGGATACAATTATTCTATAGTGTTTATCTAGAAAATGCAAAGCTGCAAGATTTTTCTAACTTCATAATCTCTATTCTGTTTCAGTATGAATTCTCCATAAGCTCTTGCTTCCACGAAACAACTGCAGATATTGTCATAAGACTTACAATGGGGTAAGTTCATTTGGATGATAAAAACTGCACTTGTCAATATATAGTAGCAAGCATTAGTTCATTACTTGAATTTTTTGAAGATTGAACAACCTTTAAGAGTTATATATGTCACTAATGATGAATTGGCAATTTTAATTTTCAGGGTTCTCATACAAATTCTATGCAGCTATGTGACCTTGCCTCTTTATGCTCTAGTCACACAGGTAGGTCACTTATTGGAAAATCTATAGCTAATCTAAGAATTTTGTTTTCTTGTTTTACCATACCACATAATCAGCCACTGATTTTTCATTATCTTTGGCTGACATTTCAGATGGGTTCAACCATGAAACCCACCATTTTCAATCATAGAGTAGCAAGTGCATTGAAGAACTGGCACCACAATGCTAAAAAGCATGTAAAAAACAGTAAGCATACCACACCATTCTCAAGCAGGCCATCAACCCCAACATATGGCATGTCTCCTCTTCACTTGCTACATAGACACCCAGTTGGTAGAAGTGACAGTGCACAAACTTCACCAAGGACATCAAACTATGAAAATGAACAGTGGGATGTTGAAGGCTCACCTTCCCCAAGAAACCATACAATAGCAGAAGAAACCCAATTGCAAGTTATAGAACCAGGCTCAAGAACAGAATTTCCCATTAGCTCTCAACTTGAAATCACCATTGGTTCAAGAGAATTTTCTTTTGAGAAGAGGCACTCTGGCTGAGATTAGATGTGTAGATAATGTTTTTCAGTTATCCTCTTCAAATGTACAGCTTTGTACATATCAAAATTCAAATGCTTGCTTTTGCATCATTGCAAAGCCATGCATCTGATGTATGAGGTTTAATCTTTTTGAGGGACCACAATCAGCAACATTTATTGAATAATTTATGGATGCAATTTTTCTATAATGTTTATATAAAAGTGTAAAAGAATAAAATATGTAATATATCTTCCAGGCATAATTGGTTCATTATCTTCCTTCCTTGATTATGTATGAATCATATTTCAGTTTTAGTTCAAATCAAGAAGTTAGTTGTTCTGGCTTCCTTAAATTATTAAAAAAAAAGCAAAGTAATGAAGGTGATTCAATGAGGTAATTACTAAAATTCTGGATCTATAACAGCAAAAGGATATATTGGAATTATTATGAGGGTTAAACAAATTTTGAGAGGAATAGAATCTCTTCAACTCTGAAAATTATATGAATACAACAAGTATGCATCTGGTTTTTATGGTAGCAACGTAACAATTCAATAGCATCCTCATTTATCTTAGTACTATGTCAGACTAGCTGGCTTTGCTGGTGTTTTGTTTTGCAAACGTAATTATTATTTTGATTCTCTTAGCTCTGAAATTCAGCAAGATGGAGTAAAAAATAAAAAAAATTGATAAATAATATTAGTCCATTAGAAAAATCAAATGCTCACTTTTATTATAATAACGTATTTTGTTTTATTAGTTTTTAAAGTAATAGCAATTATTATTGATTGGAAGATTAAAGGTTGAAATTATAATTATATATAATAAATTATGTAATCACACAAATTTAATCAATAATTATAATTATTTAATTATTTAGTTATTTTTTAATATGAATCCGTTATTTTAAACTATTTTTGATATTTTCAATTCTTTTTTAAAAAATAAAGATTAATATTAGAAACGGTCTTTATCTAATAAGATTACGGTAAAAAAAAACTATTGTGCTAACAATTTTTTTTTCACATGCATTTGTTCAATTTTTCAGTTGTTGGGTATATACTTTTCAAAAATATTATGTAATTTTATCTTTATTTTCTGTAAGATGAATTCAAAAAGTAAACTTTTGAGAGTTTTTTTTTTTTTTTTTTTGTTCTTCTTTGTTAGCACTTTAGAAAAAAAAACTATTTAATATATGATTTTGTACATGTAGTGTTAGCGATTTATAATATTTTATTTTATATTATATATTTAGAATTGAAAATAAGTTGGTGGATTTTGATTTGATAAAAAATTGATGTAAAAGGATTTTAGTTATACAACTATTAAATTTATTGGATCTCACATAAACTAGATTTATTTAGCCTTACACATTAAAATAGAATTTAAATATTTTTTGTATTGTAAAAATTAGCAGGTCCTATATATATAGGATCTACGTCCAATTTTTCGGTATTTTAGCTTAGGTTTTTTGGACCTTTTTTGAACCCAATTTGAGGCTGCATTAAAGAGTAAAGAAAGTAATATTATTGGGCTGAAATCCAACCCAATTCAAATTCAAAACTGTCCGTCCCCTCCTTTCCTTCATTTTTCACCTCCTTCCTTTTGCCTATATGACATCACTTGTGTAATTTTCAACACTTAGTTGATTTTGAATGAAATTGTAAGTTTGCACTTAGATCTTTGAGAAAAGTTCTTTTCCTATCCTTCCTCTAAAATCAGACCTAGGATTGGGGATCCTCCTCGTTTATTACTGATGATGGTGGCGGAGAAGAAACTCATCTTCCACAAAAGGTGGCACTTCCAAGTCAAGATATAGTTTCATCACAATTCCACTTCCATTCTCCATTGAATTGAATCCTCCTTTGATACATAAGAAGCACCTCCTTCCACCTTTGATCAGTTGGTATCAAAGCTCAATCAATGGAAGTGAGATCTAATCTTTAATCGATTTACATTTTCATATTCATTTTGTTTTCTCGAGTTCATCTTATACTTCTTTTTAATTTTCACTTTCGATTGGGAAAATGAGCTTCAATTTGTGATTCTTTTGCATTATATTTATCTTTATTTATAGTTTTTGGAATGCTATTGTTTGCTTTAATTAGTTGAGTATTGAATTTTCATTCATCGATTTACTAGAGTATGTTCATCTTGGTATATGAACGCACCTTGCTTGAGTAAAGTGAGCATAACTTGCTCAATTCTGGTATCAACTGGTATCAAAGATCCATCAACGGAGGTGAGATCCAACCTTTACTTGGTTTACATTTTCATGTTCTCTTCGTTTTCTCGAGTTCATCTTATACTCCTTTTTTCATTTTCACTTTTGATCGGGAAACTGAGCTTCGATTTCTGTGATTCTTTTTGGGTTAGATTTGTATTTATTTCTAAGTTTTGTAATGCTCTTATTTGCTTTAATTGATTGAGTACTAAATTTTTATTCATCGATTTACTAGAGTATGTTCATCTTGGTGTGTGAACTTGCCTTGCTTGAGTAAAGTGAGCATAACTTACTCAATTTTGGTCTGATTTGGACCAAATTTGTTTTGGATTACTTGATCTGATCTCTGTCCTTGAGTTAATCGATATGGAATTCACAGATCTTTAAAAAAATTTTGAAAAAATAATTTGAAATTTGAATCTAATTTGAGCGTCAAGAACTAAGTGATCTTGAGTTCATCCTTTTAATTCAATTTTTTTAGAACATGTCTAAGTTTGATTTATTATATTTTGATCATTCTCTGTGTTATTCTAAGTTGAATTTTGTATAGTTTATCTCTTTCAATTTCCAAAGAGATGCACAATCATGTGCATGTAATCTAATGCTAGTTAGACTTGAATCATGCACGTTCTAAGCAATTAACGCTAGATGATTAAGTGTAAGTTTAATCAACATATTAAGAAACATTAAAATAAATGTAAACATCTTTGAAAATTCTATGACCTGAGTTGGATTGAGAGACAAATTGGACAAACATAGTTGACTAGATTACCTTACTTAAGCAAAGATCATTAGAGGATTGTGAATTCTGGACTTGAATCAAGAATTGGACACAAAAATAATAATAAAAAAAGAGTAAGAAAGTACAAAAAACTTGAATAAAAAGTAAAGAAAAATCAAAGGAAAGAGAAAGTAAAACATATAGGATAGTTTTAAGTTTTCTCTTACTTCTATAAAGAATGAATTTGTTGGGTTTAATTTTTTTTATTTATTTCATTAATTTAATTTGATTTTTTATTTAAGGATTTTGGCATGCTTTTCTATAATTTATGAGTAGCTAAATTCTCATCAATATGGTGATGACAAATCTATGGTATATTCTTCTTTTATCTTAATTATGTTTGTCTTATATCATATTTATATTTAAATTTTAAAATAAAATTTATAGTAATTATTTAGGATTTAGATTCTATCTAACAAACTTATAATAATAGAAAGGAGCTAAGTCTTATGATTTGGAAAATTAGTCATTAAATATGATAGGATTTACGATCTAGGAAAGTGGATCTTTGGTTTTAAATTAAACTTAATTTAATTAAAGTCTTGAATTGGAGTAAGGATAATATTTAAGAAGTAGATTAACATTTATGGGTACTTTGATGAAATCATTAGTGTTAATATAATAAAATAGATGATTAAAAATTATAGTAGTTAAACAAATTACACAAGGGTTAGAATAAGAATGAAATTAAAAATTCTTCGATAAGTTAAAATCTTAATGTACCAACCTATAAGCAAGAAACCCTCATGTTAGGATTCATTTTCTTTTCATGTTTTCAAATTTTTAATTTCAAAATTCAAAATGCTTCTTGTTTACCTAAACAACCTAGGGGAATCAAATACCTAATTATTCATTGTTTGTAATGCTTATGGGATGATAATTTAAGGTCTCAAATACTTAAGGATGATGCCCTACAGGTAGCACTAATGCAAAGGTTTCTCCAAACAGATTCATTGGACCTATTAGATCCATTACTAGATTTGGAGCTAAGAAGCTCTAGGAAGAGGTTAAACCCCTAGTTAACCTCAAGGATGATCTTCCTCATACTCCACTCTCCTACGTCCTCACATGGCTTCATTGGACTTAGCATAGGACCTAGATCATTTTCTCTTATAAAAATCATATTTTGCATAAAAAATCACAACACACAGAGGGGAGGTTGAATGTGGTGTCGTAGGAAAACTATAACCTTTTTTTGCAAATTGAAACTTTATAAGAAACTTAACAATGAAAAGGATAAGAGAGAATTATTAACAGTGAGAATTATATTGGTTCACCCTTATTAACCCAATGGTTATGTTTAGTCTCCATTATCATACAACAAGTATATCCACTATTTCGAAATATTAGAAACACAAAGTATCACAACACACTTTACAAAATACTACCCTAGTATTTTTACATGAGTCTCTCCAGACTTAAATTAATATCCAAAAAAAAAAACAAGACCCTTCCATATCTTACAACACATGTTTTTCTTAAACCCAAATTACAACAAGAGTAAATGCAGTGAGTATAGCTCAAGTTATGAGCAGATAAGATACTTCAGAATGTATCATTTAGTTAATGGTTGTTATCTTTTTCTCATAAGTTTTGATCATTTTATAGATAGAGAAAAAGTAGTAGTTGAAAGACGAACGAGATTTACAACAACTTCTACATGAGAATTGAATGGATGGACTTGAGTCAAGGAAAACCAGGCTACTTTTTTCGTCTGAACTACTTTATATGTCAAAACCTTTTCCATATTTTTGCTTTTTTTCGTAGCACCTTTCCTGACATACTAGATTTTTTCTTCTTTAGGCTTAGGCTTTCTATGCTTTCAAGGTCTAAAAGTTCCTTTTACTAGTTAGCAATATGGAAAAGGATTAATTATAGATAAATTCAGCCAGATGTTCTATTTAGCATATATTTCTTTCCCCCTAAGACAATAAGGAAACTTTGAGATGTCTTAAAACACTTAATATTCTGTACCTGTTTGTTAGTGTAAAAATTGTATGCATATATGTTTTTCATTAATCAAAATATTATATAAGTCTTCAAGTGTATGATCCACATGGAGGTAAAAAACGAAGCTCATTTCGCGGGCTCGTTTAAGTCTTCTCGATGCCCTAGAGGTATAACACCCTAATTATGAATACTGATTTTACGCTTAACTTGTTCATTCGATTCCATTATTAGTTTGTTATCTCATGATGTGAAATTCTTTTACAAAAAACTTGTATGAAAAATACGGTAAATTTTTTTTAAAATTATTTGATATAAATTGCGAGCCTCGTTGGTAAAATGTATTAGCGATAAATTAAATAACTAGACGATTCTACACATGTTCAAAACATTAAGAATATGAAATGCTTATGTTATTGTTAGATTCTTAATTCACATTAAGACAATTAAACATAATTTGATCATGTCATACATATTATAACATAATTATATAGTCCATACACATATCTCAAGTCTTAGGCCCGTAGACCTTATCATACAATTCAAATCAAACCTAATTATACTATTCAACCTAAAATTTACAAGTCCAAAATTGAATGCTTAATGTTACAATTATCCTTCACTTTAGTCTTCAATTTAGCCTTGAATCGAAGTCTACAATTCAACCTCAAAGTCCAGGTTTTGAAGTTTAACTTTTGAATAAAAATTTCTACCCAAAAAGAGAGTTTATACATTAGAGAGTGTAATTGAGTCATTGAATAGTACATTATAATCAAATATCTTTTAGTAAAATTATTTTTATCTCTTTTTAAGATCATAAAAGTAGGTTGGAGTGAATGAACGAGGTTAAATTTATGTTTTTTTTTTACTTTAATTATTTTATTATTATGTATTTTTGGTTGATAGTTTCCGTTGTCCAACCATTAATTAGTTTATTTTGCTTTCAAATCTTAAAAATTTATTTTTCTATTTTAGAAATTAGAAAATTTTAATTTATATATTGATGTTTTAAAAAACCAGTTTGTTAATATATTTTAACATATTTTTAATAAATTAAATTAGTTAATAAAATATTATTTAATTAATTATTATACTATTTTAATTTATTAATTTAAGAAATTATTTTAATTGGTTCCGTGAACACATAATTATGTTCGAATCTAAATTGATAAAAAAAAATTTAACCAAAGAATAATTCAGTCCAAAATCATTCAAAAAATAAAAAATATATAAAATAAAAATAAAAGGAATAAAAATAATAATAATTAAAAAGGAATAAAAGGAATTTTAGTTGAAAAAGCAGTAGGTTAGTTAAGGGTAGTTAAGAATTAGTTAGAAAGAAAAAAGACAAAAAAAGAGAAGAAAACAAAAAGAAAAAGAAAAAGAAAAAAGTAAAGAATATACAAAAGAAAGAAAAAGAAAAAATAAATAAATAAAATAAGAAAAAAGGGAAACATAGTTAGTTGGGACGGTTAAGAGTCGGTTGAAATTGGTTACTTCAAATATGGTCTATAAATAGGAGGAAAATGAAAATTAGGAGGACTTTCTTTTTTTGAAAAAGATCAAAAGTTCCCAGGACCTTTCCTTTCTTGATTTCTTTGAAAAAAATAGAGGCGGAAATTCTCGAGGAAGTTGGGAAAATTTCAGGAGCAAGAACTCCTAGTCTTTTTCGGAGAAGCAAAAGAAGCTCAAGAACACAACATGATAGTGGAGATTGAGGCGAGAGGAAAAGGATTCAGCAGCATTCTCCAAAGATGCTGGAGCAAAATTCAGTGGCTGGTGAGGAAAGTTTATCGACAAAAGTTTCCAGGTAAGCTTTTAATTGAGTTTTAGTTTGATTTGAATATAATTAGAGATGATTCTTGAGCCATGGTGCTGATTCTACCTGCGTTAGTATTAGTTCATGCATGCTCTTGATTAGAGTTTAGGATCTTCAACTATTTTTATGCATAATAGAAGTGTTTTGAATAATTATTTGGATTCTGTTTGCATTTATTGGCATTGGTTCATATTTCCGATTAGAGTTTAAGATTCATTACTTTTGAAGAAGTTTCAAAGTATTGCATACTCTGTAATTTGCTTCGATCTAAGAGTTTGTATTCATGAGCCATTGAGTATTGATTGAATCATCGAATCATCGAGAAAAGTTCAGCTCACTCTTGTCCTCTACCAATTATCACTGGAAATCTTCCAATATCGTATATAGTATCTAGTAAGATTGCTACTGTTGTGGAAGGATCTGGCTCTCAAGCTACCGACAGTGTAAACTATCATCAAACAACACTTTTATGAGCTAATGATGTTGGTTGAAGATGATGCCTTCGAACCATAGCTTCTCATTCTCAGATAATTTCAGGAGTTGTGTGGATCTGTGGATGAGGTGATTGATGACTGGGGATGATCATTTTAATCGTGATGCTAAGAAAGGTTTTGAGTTACTCCAAGGAACACATCTTTTTCTTGACTAATTGGATCCTCAAACTGTTGCCTGCTTTTCCAGATACATTGCTGGGTTGGATGAGAATCTCATTGGTGAATCATGAGAAATTCTATGAATTTGCTAGGACATTTTATTTCAAAGACATGACAATAGACATAGGCTGGTGCTTATTTTCAAGGACTTTTAGACTGTTGGAAAATCACAAAATACAATAGTCATTTCAGGCTTTCTTCGAAAGATATTATGAACAGTCACCACTTATCATAGCCCATAAGGATGCTGCTCTGTTGTTACCACACTCGATCATATTGCTTGCTACAGATTAATACAACACTTAGGCCAAAAGGAAAATGATAGAAGAGGACCTCTATTTGAAATAATAGACGAATAAATGGTGGCAGGGATCTACCTCAAGTGTTCCTATTAGAACCATACCATTTAATTTGTAAGAATGAGATCCAAACAACTCCAGAGTAAGGTTTTGGTCTTCTTGAAATGACCTCAAGTTGCTGCCATTTCCATGGTATTTGGTAATGTTGAGAATGTGGAGGCATACTAAACATGCATGGATGGGTTACTGGCTGTCACAAAGATATCAACTTGCTATCATCTTTGGATTTTATAGAGGGGGCAGTTATACAATGCATTTATATATGTCATTTTTGCAAGATGGATTTAACTTGTTCCATCGTCATTTAACTTGTTTTTATCATTCACTTGGTTCCAATGATGGATTTCCTTTCTAGTTTGGATACAAGAGTCTAGATGTCATTTTGGTGAACCAATTTAGTTCTTCTTTCATTTCCATGATACAACCTTCGTCTTTGAGTGCATAATCTTAGGTTATACCTTAAACAACAAAGTCATATTCCCTTGTTCTTTTAAGTTAGAGAAAATTTTGATTCTTTCTCACAGTTTACCTTTGCTTTATTTAGCAAGGTGATAGATCTTGAACTTGTAATCTTTGAAATACTGTTAAACTTTACATGATCCTTTAGAATATTTCTTGTCTTTATCCATTACTAGTACTTCGTATGGATCTATCTTTTGGTTTCAATAATGGTTGTTTATCTTCCTTATCCAGATCCATGTTTGCAAAATCTTCTTCAAGATTTGACAATCTATTGTCAATCTTTAAGGCATCATTAACCTTCACATGGATTGACTCTTCTATGACTTAAGTTTGAGTGTTAAAAATATGATATGCTTTAAATTTTAAATGTATCTGAGTATTGAACAAACATTCTCTTATCTATATTTGAATCAAACTTTACAATTTGATCTTTAGTATTTAGCATAAAACATTCATAGCCAAGAGTGAAAATAAAAATATTGGTTCTTCTACCTTTCCACATTTCAAATAGAGTCTTGCTAACTCGTGTCTTGTTAAAATATGGTTTTATACATAGCATGCAGTGTTAATTTCTTCTACTCAAAAGTACTTAGGAAGAGAATTATAATAAAGCATAGTGCTTGCATTGTAATGTTTTGTTCTATCTTTCAACCAATTTACTTTATTATGGTGTTCTATATAACACCCTAATTATGAACACCTATTTTACACTTAAGTTGTTCATTCGGTTCCATTATTAGTTTGTTATCACACGATGCAAAATTTGTTTTAGAAAATACTTGTATGAAAATACGATAATGTTTTTTTTGAAAACAATTTGATATAAAATGCAAGCCTCGTCGATGAAATGTAGGTAGCGGTAAAATAAATCGCTAGATGAATTCTACGCACATTTAAAACGTTAGGAATACTATGCATTCAAGTTGTTCTTTTTATTTATTATTTTCATACAAACAGTTTAACAAGATTTGAACATATCCCAACATAATTATACATGTCATTTCATATATCATATAAGTTCTAGGCCCGAGAACCTTATCATACTTCTATGACAAACTTGAATTTAAAACATTTGATACTATAATTATTATACATTATCGAATTTACATAACATACTATCATAATATTAATACATGAAATCAAGATGCTTGCATCCAATTATATACAATATCTACATTATCGATATGACAAACTTGAAATCCTTCTTCCTTCCTACAGTAACAGGAACCTTAACCACCCTCAACCTACTCATGGAACCTTGGCCATAAGTTCAGGTCTAGTGACATGAACAACTCATTTGACATCTCCTGGTAAGCCTGAAGGGGTACAACATCAAGTAAGGGGAACTCCCTTGAGATGACCACACGTGCAAGGTGCTATGGTAATATGATGGAGTTTGGGGGTCAGTCTCACCTTTTGAGGAGTCAGACTCCTCTATAGTAGGGTTCTACTGTTGTTGATATCCAAGAGGTGGTGGAAATACTCTATCTGGATGAAAGGATTCTAATGGAATCGCGAACTTGGTGGTACTAAAGTTTGGGCTTAAGACCTAAAAATAAGAAAAGTAAATTCGGACACTTGCTTAGGCGATGATTAGAATGCCGTGGGGGTTGGCGGTCCAGTTTACATTGCTAATATCTACGAATATAACTGTCATCACGAACGACATCGGCGTCATTTGGGAAGAAAGCGGAAGAAGTAGGGATGAGAAACTAAGTTTCTTAGTAGGCTTTCTACTTTATTTCAATATCATTACTTTAACCCAGCCACTTCAGTTTATTTAAAAAATCATTACATGCATTTAAGATTTAGTTCAAGTCTTTAAAAACCTCATTCTAAAGTGGTTAATTTTATCCAAAAACATACATAGCAGTGTTTCAACATACATTCTTCTTACATATTCATAACTTTGGGATCACAAATAAGATATTATTTGACATACAAATTATTCTATATCTTAAACTTTATTCTTTATTACTTCCCTTTATCTTTATCATTTCTTTAGTCAAACAAATTTCCAACCAATATGGAATGCACATATAGGTCTCGAATTCCACCTCAAAATCAACACAACAATACTTATACAAAACATCATCTTTTCTTATTTATGAGCATTCATCATTCAATCTTACATACATAGTGTGCATTCACAATTAGTAATATAAGTTGACTAATAAATCACATAGCATTATATCACCATTACATAACAAAATCAATGTCTCAATTCAATTTTTTTGATGTTGAACACTCAAGGGACTTAATTCACTCAACTTTCTAAGTTTCTACTTATCCTTTCCTTTTCTCAAGTTCACATTTATTTTCTTGAGATTTTTACATCTTGACATTTTACTTTAGATGGCCAAATGACACCTTTTAAGTTTTTATTTTGTGTTCTCATTTATTCAAGTCTTATGCAAGTCCTAATCATACTAATTTCAAATATAGTATTTACAAACTTTTAACTTGTTTAAGACATTTTAGTTGAACTTGGTCGAATGGTAACTTGTATCCTTGTCTATTTTCTTTTGAACTTTTAATTCTTCCTTTAACATTATAAGACTTCTTAAGTTATATAAACTAAGATTTTAAACTCTTTTTCTCATAATTCTCCTAGAGTAGCTGAATGTGAACCTTTATTTCTTAAGTTCTTATAGTTCATTTTCTCTTGTCTTATGAGTTGATTTAGGTCACTTAGAGTTAAATTCATCAATTTTTATCCAACTTAGAAACTTTTAGAACTTCCTTATTATTTTAATATTTCATTGCCGAATGACTTAATTTACTTCTAACTTAATATTTTAAGTCCTAATCATCTTTCTTGAGCATGCTTAGAATTAATCTTTGAAGTGTGTGTAAACACCCAGTTATGTTCGAGGCTCCTGTTTTGAAATTAATTAGCGAGCAGACCATGATTTAGGTATTAATAAGAAGAATGGATAAACAGAAAACCACAAAATAAATAAAGAAAAATAATAATAATAAATAGAGCAAACAAAAAAGAGAAAGAAAAAAGAAGGGAAAAATAATAAGATAGGAGGATAAGCAAACAAAATTACAAAAATCAAAGAGGGGATAACGAAAAAGCGGGAAAAAGTAGAACAATAAAATTAAAGGAAAATGAAAAATAAATAAATAATAACAAAAATAATAATAATAATGAAATTCTAATGATAATAATAATAATAAAAAGTAAATAAATTGTAAAAATAAGAATAACAAGCATAATAAGTGAAAAAAATAATAAATAAAAATAAAAAATGCATAAAGCCAATAGGGGTAAAAAAGAAAAAGGGGAGGCCCTGAAGGAGGCATTTGCTGAGCTATAAATAAAGTCCTTAGGCTGAAGAAAAGGGGTTAGAAAATCGGGGAAGGTTTTGGTGATAAAAAAAGATCGCAGAGCGTGATAGATTTTGGAGGAAGTTCTCTCGTCACTCAAGAGAACTCTAGAAGCGAAAGGGAAAGTTTGAAGAATGGTGCAGAATTCGTCCAATTCCTCATAGATCCAATCAGAGTAGAAGGAAACATCTCATTCATCGTGCATCATTTAGTTGTTGCAGCACTGTAATTAGTAGAGGAAGAAGATCTCCCCTCAGCTACTCGCAGGTCAGTGTTACTCTTTCACCTCCTTTTCGCTCAGCAATAAGAATCTCCTATATGCTTCACACAGAATTTGAATTGGCTGCAAATTTCCATCTTCAGTTATTACGTGCTTTTGTATGAAGATTTAGAGTCTGCAATAGGTGATGTGCTTATCTAAATGAACATGTATTTAAATGGTGATCCGATGCCACGATTCTGGATGATTTGTTGCTCTAGATGAATATGTATTCAATTGGCGATCCATGGCCACAACTCTGGATGATTTCTTTTATCTAAAGTAAATATGCACTCAATACTATGATCCGACGCCACAACTTGGTTCAACTCCTGTTCGATGAACTTGCATGCTTATAAGTCACCGTAGGGGGTACATTTCTTCCCTGCCACACAAATCCTGCTCGCCTAGATTAAGTAGGGTGAATGCTCTCTGAGGTTAGCATAGGAAACAGATAGGAAAATTGCAGGTTAAATTCGGAGCCACAAACATCAGAGCATAAGCCAAAGTCACATACCAAACCTGTTCTGATTTTTGAGAGTTGGTGTAGGCGAGTCAAGTAAGGAGCCTGCGCAATAATAGTGTGATAGGAAGTTGTTCACTCGTTTGCCTTAGTCATGTCACGCCAAGTCTACGCTTACCTCGCGTCGGTCTTAGGCAGGAGTACCTCCTAGAGGCATGGTCATTGTGTAGTTGCCTTGCAGAAGTCATCATCCTTGTCAATCTGGGAGGAGTGGCTGCCTTCCTGTTTCGGCAAGTCGCGCCCACGAATGCGCGCCTAACACCAGTGCATTCCCTTCCCTTTTATTTGGTCATCATCCTCAGGTGCATTGCTAACCGATCCCCCATTCTGAGTCTTCAACCCTCCCGATTCCTACCCTTTGAATGCCAAACCCTCACAGAATTCCATCCGAGGGGTGAGTGAAGGAAGGGAACTTACATTGCGTAGGACTAACAAGTAGCCACGGTATCACCCAAGTAGGGAGGCCGACCCAGTGCCGCTGTCCTTACACCCCCTGAAGGAGGCAAGTTTATGATGCCTCGCTCGCTACTCGTTCCAAGCAAGCCCAGCGCTAAACATAGGCAGTGAGAAGGTCGGGCCAAAGCTATGATGTTCTGCTCCTCTAGCAGCGCTACCCACACTTGTCTCAAGCAGAACTAGTAGAAACCCAAAGAGACAAGGCTAACCATCTTGCATTAACTAAGCCCCTTGAGCAGAACCTAGATTATACCCCCCTGTAGCTCTAGAGAAACGCAAACTGCAGATTCACAGGGGGAGCCTCGCAAGCCAGAGATGAGGACGGGCGTAAGATCTAGAGAGTTGGTTGATCGGTGTCGATGGAGAGGTCCAGGAAAGTATGCCCATGGAGTCTGAAACGCGTCCACAAGAAGGTCATGATCCCCATGTATCCGTCACATTGCCTTGCATTACAAATCATGAAAAAGCGCCCCTGGTGCCATATTCCAAACGAGGCACGCCCCGTAGCTTGCTCGCCTCCATGCACAAAGCGGCTGAGCTCGCACTACGCAGAATTCCTCTTACCTTTCACTCAAAAACGAATTGGGGAAGCGTACGTCTTGGCTTGTGCATGCAACTAGAATTACCAACCCACTCTTGCGTCAGGTGCTGAGACGCCTCGAGCCATGCAACGTTAGGGTACTTCCCCCCATGCACGCGAGTCTCTAATCTCCAAGGACCCAGACTGCAACATGTAGACTCAGAGGATGCAACCACTAATACTCACCCCAACGAGGATCTTAGGCAGAAAGAGATCTAGTTGCATGGGCGCCCAATAAGAGAAGGAGGTCGTACCCATTTCTATGCAGAAAGAGACAAAGCCAATCAAAGTTGTCGCAACCGTAATTCCGACTAGACGACGAACTCGCTAAAATTTTAATATTGAATTTATTGGATGATGTGGAGTCACCACCAAATTTTTACTTAAGGGAGAAAGATTTGGAAAAAACCCTGACTCAAGGAAGAGATTTAGGTTTGGGAGTCGGTTATGAGTGGGGAAGGTGTTAGGCACCCCACTCGCCTGTTCCGAAGAACGGTACCCTCAAACTGAGTGTGTGATTTTTGAAAATGTTTGATCCCTTAATTAATGTGAAAATAAATAACTTGATGGAGGTTAGCCTGACAGGACTTGATCCTGCTCCTATGTATTCCCCGGTGCAATGAGAAACTCAAGGCTTACGTAGTTTTGGTTTGTGAAGGCTTGACCTTCAGAGGTGTTTAAAGGAATATGATACTTTGAAAAGATTTTCATTTTTTGGAGGAACCTTCAGTCCACTCATCCATAAGGTCCGAGGCAGCTAAGGCAACACGGGGGCCTGTACGAGCTACTAAACGTCGAACACCAAGTGGACCGCCAGTTCCCCATTTAGAGCCCGTTGCGTGAGACCGAAGATCCCAAAACGTTTTGAAAAAGAACTTTATTTTTAAAAAGGGCCTTTAGTCCACTCATGCACAAGGTCAGAGGCGGCTAAGGCAACACGGGGGCCATATGAGCTACTAAATGTCGAACAGCAGGTGGACCGCCAGTTCCCCGTTTAGAGTCCGCTACGTGAGACCGAAGATCCCAAAACATTTGAAAAAGAACTTTATTTTTGAAAAGGGCCTTTAGTCCACTCATGCACAAGGTTCGAGGCGGCTAAGGCAGCACGGGGGCTCATACGAACTACTAAACATCGAACAGCAGGTGGACCGCCAGTTCCCCGTTTAGAGTCTGTTGCATGATACCGTAGATCCCAAAATAGAATTAGTTTAAAAAGAATGAGGTGAAGAAAAGAATTGGGCTTGACTTGAAATAAGAAATGGATTTGATTCAAAACTTGAGAAGAAAAAAGAAACTTGATTTAAATGGAACTTGATTTGAACTCGAGAATTTTTTAACTAAATTTGATTGGAGGAGAGACATTGAATTTATGTTGGAAACTTGAGAGGAAAAGAATCAAACATGAATTTGATTTGATTTTATTCGAAGAAAAGAGTTAAACTTGATATTATTTGAAGAAAAATAATATAGTTTGAATTTTGGGCTTGAATTGGACTTGATTTAACATAAACTTGACTTGATTTGAAATTAAGGAAAAACATTGCGAACATGTTTTTGTAATCAAGCGATAGAAATTTCATTTTAGATCCAAATTAGACAAATAATATCATTCCAGAAACTAGAGATAAAGAAAAAGAGAACATAATAAAAATACCAAAATCAGAGATCATTTGACCAATTAAAAACGAAAATAAAAAACTGAAATGAAGATGAACCTCAACAACACAACACTTTTTGGCGCCAAAATTTAAATTCAAATCTCAGAATTTTTAGAAAATATTTTTTGGTTGATCTGAAAAATTAAAACCAATAAATTGAAATATATGGATCATAGGAATCAAACAAAACAAGTTTTACATAAATCCAACCAGAAATGAGCAAGTTATGCACAAATCGAACAAGCTAGGTTAATTTGCGCACCAGGATGAACATGCTTCGGCAATCAGGAGATTAAAATTTCATTTCAGATCCAAATTGGAAAAATAATATCATTCCTGAAACTAGAGATAAATACAAAGAAATCGCAACAAAAGTCATGGAAATAGGAGATCATTGGACCGATTAAAATAAAAAATGAAACACAGAGATGAAGATCAGCCTCAAGAACACACAAGATTTTGGCGCCAAAATTTAAATTCAAATATCAGAATTTTTCGAAAATATTTTTTGGTAAATTTGAAAAGTAAAAACCAATCAATTGAAAGATATGGATTATAGGAATAAAAAAAAATAAGTTTGACATAAATCCAATCAGAAATGAGCAAGTTATGCACAAATCAAACAAGCTAGGTTCATTTGCGCACCAAGATGAACATCCCTCGGTAATCAGGCGATATAAATTTCATTTCAGATCCACATTAGACAAATAATATTATTACAGAAACTAGAGAGAAAGACAAAGAGAATGAAATAAAAATCATCCAAATCGGAGATCATTTGTCTGATCAAAAATGAATATGAAAAATAGAGACGAAAATGAGCTTGGAAATCTGAGAAGAAGCAAGAAACTTAAGGGGAGCAAAGGTCAGATCTAACCTTGATTGGAAGGTGATGAAAAACTGGTTTGAAGTTAGAGGTAGAGAGTCTCCTAGGTCCTCCCTTCAAAAATTCTGAAAATCCCCTCCCTCAAGTGCTCCTCCTCATTTTGGTGAAGGATCTCTCCTTATATAGAAGGAGGAGGGATTAAAGAATTCCTTCTTATCCAATGTGGGACTTCTTTCCCACATTGGAGAATTTTTCCCTTTTTCTTTCCTTTTTTGGAATTTTTATTTTATTTGGTGTGGGGTTTCTTTTTCTCTTTTCTTATTTTTTCCTCTTTTTCTTTTTCCTCTTCTTTTTTTATTCTTTTTTTCATATTTTTATTTATTTATTTATTTTGTTTTATTTTTCCATTACTTTTATTTTTATTTTTTGAATTATTTTACAGTTTTTCGATAAAAATAAAATAATTTATTTTGGGTTTTGAATCCTCGGACGTAATTCGGTGTTCACAGTTTTCCCCTCTTTACTCATTTTCCTACCAGATAATATGAGAAATGATTCTCTAAATAATCGTGGTAGGAAATGAGTAAAGATGTGAACACATTATTTCCGAGGCAGACTTTGGAGGTTGTCCAAAAGATGTAAAGAGCCTCGAGCTTGAAGCGGGATGCCTGGAAAATGGTGGTTTTTGAGTGACCCTGCCGGCTTCATGTGATAAGCCGGTAGGGTTTAAATATGCAAGGCTTGATTGCCTAGCCTAACCAGGCTATGAATACTGCTGAAATGCAGACAAGGTGAGGTGAAATGGCTTATTCAAGGAAGGAAAACGTGCAAGAACTAAAATCTAAGATATGTACAAGGTGGCCTGACAACATAGGTCGAGGTACAAAAATCTATCTGTGCTTGAGGCCTGACATCATAGGCCCTGATGTAGAAAGGTAAACTTGATGGTGCAGAAAAGGAAACTTGAACGAGTAGAAAAGAAAACTTGAACGAGCAGAAAAGAAAACTTGAATGTGCTGGAGGCCTGACACTATAGATCGAGATGCAGAAAGGTAACTTGATGAGGCTTGACACTATAGGCCGAGATGCGGAAAGGTAAACTAGATGAGGCCTGACACTATAGGCCGAGATGTAGAAAGGTAAAACTTTATGGTGATCTGAAAACATAGGCTGAAATGCAGAAAAATAAACTTGAGGGAGGCCTAACATCATAGGCCGGAGTGCTGAAATTAAAATGGAAGGCTTGACATCATAGGTCAGAGTGCTAAGATTTAACATGCATGGCCTGACAACATAGGCCGAAGTGCTGGAATTTAAACATGCAAGGCTTGACATCATAGGCCGGAGTGCTGAAAGTTAAAATGCAAGGCCTAAGAACATAGGCCGGAGTGCTGGAATTTAAACATGCAAGGCCTGACATCATAGGCCGAAATGCAGAAATTTAAAATGCAAGACCTGACAACATAGGCCGGAATGCGGGAATTTAAACATGCAAGGCCTGACATCAAAGGCTGGAGTGCTGAAATTTAAACATGCAAGGCCTGACATCATAGGGCGGAATGCCAAAATATAAAATGCAAGGCCTGACAACATAGGCTGAAGTGCTGGAATTTAAACAAGCAAGGCTTGACATCATAGGCCAGAGTGCTGAAAGTTAAAATGCAAGGCCTGACAACATAGGCTGGAGTGCTGGAATTTAAACATGCAAGGCCTGACATCATAGGCCGGAATGCAAAAATTTAAAATGCAAGGCCTGACAACATAGGCCAGAATGCGGGAATTTAAACATGCAAGGCCTGACATCATAGGCCGGAATGCGGGAATTTAAACATGCAAGGCCTAACATCATAGGCCGGAGTGCTGGAATTTAAACATGCAAGGCTTGACAACATAGGCCAAGGTGCAGAAAAGTAAACTTGATGAGACTTGACAGCATAGGCCAAGGTGCAGAAAAGTAAACTTGAGGAGGCCTGAAAACATAGGCCGAGGTGCAGAAAAGTAAACTTGATGAGGCCTGACAACATAGGCCAAGGTGCAGAAAAATAAACTTGAGGGAGGCCTGACATCATAGGCCAAGATGCAGAAAAGTAAACTTGATGAGGCCTGACAACATAGGCCAAGGTGCAGAAAAGTAAATTGAGGAAGGCCTGATATCATAGGCCAAAGTGCAGAAAAATAAACTTGAGGGAGGCCTGACATCATAGGCCAAGATGCAGAAAAGTAAACTTGATGAGAATCCTGTTTTTGACAGGAAGGAATGCAAAGGGGGTCCCGCTGTTGCCAGGAAGATGCAAATGAAATCCTGCTGTTGCCAGGATAAATGCAAACCTGTTAAGATAGGTGGACAAAATTTAAACATGCTTGAGACCCTGTTGTTGACAAGAAAGATGCAAATGAGGTTCCACTGTTGCCGAAAAAATGGAAATGATTAAATCCTGCTGTTGCCAGGATAAATGCAAATGATGAAATCCTGCTGTTGTCAAGATAAATGAAAAATGACCTGTTAAGACAGGTGAAATGCAGAAAAAGTCCTGTTGATGGCAGGAAAGATGCAAGCCTGCTAGACAGGCAAAGGAAAATGAAAATGACCTGTTAAGACAGGCAAAAATGTAAAAGTCCTGTTGTTGACAGGATGGAGGCAAAACGCTTGTTAAGACAGGCACAACAGAATGGTGAAAACTTGTTAAGACAGGAAAAGAGAAATGAAAAGAACCTGTGAAGACAGGAAAGAAGCAAGCCTTGTTAAGGCAGGAAAAGTAAATGATGAAAACTATCCTATTAAGACAGAATAAATGTAGATGGACTCCTGTTGTTGACAGGAGAAATGCAAGCCTGCTAGACAAGCAAAGGTGAAAACCTGTTAAGACAGGCAAAGGAAAATGACAAATGACCTGTTAAGACAGGTAAAATGTACAGGTCCTGTCAAGACAGGTGTGGGAAAGAATGGTGTGATGTGTCCTATGAGGGCAGAACATGAACTTTGTCATCAGCTGCCTCAGACAAGCTATTTTGAAATTTATTTTTCTTGAATTAAAATAAATTGCTTATTCTACCTTGAACTTGAAGGTTTTTAAGCACATGATAATTATTCTCTTGAAGAAACTTGGGCAACCATTTTGCCCCAGTTTAGAAGATTCTTGATAATTGAGGGATGTCTTGATTTGAAGAAACTTTGGGCAAGTGTTTGCCCCAATTTGGAAGATCTTTTGGCAGTCGAGGGATGCCTTAACTTGAGGGGATTTTGGGCAACCATCTTGGACAAACGTTTGCTCCAATTTGAGCTTGACTCAGAATTTGAGGGTGACCTTAAATTGAATTTTTATGGGCAAATGTTTGCCCCAGTTTGAGCTTGATTCAGAATTTGAGGGTGACCTCAAATTGAACTTTTGCGGGCAAGCATTTGCCCCAGTTTGAGCTTGACTCAGAATTTGAGTGTGACCTCAAATTGAATATTTGTGGGCAAACGTTTGCCCCATTTTGAGCTTGACTCAAAATTTGAGGGTGACCTCAAGTTGAATTTTTGTGGGCAAACGTTTGCCCCAGTTTGAGATTGACTCAGAATTTGAGGGTGACCTCAAATTGAATTTTTGTGGGCAAACCTTTGCCCCAGTTTGAGCTTGACTTAGAATTTGAGGGTGACCTCAAATTGAATTTTTTTGGGCGAGCATTTGCCCCAGTTTGAGCTTGACTCAGAATTTGAGGGTGACCTCAAATTGAATTTTTGTGGGCAAACGTTTGCCCCAGTTTGAGCTTGACTCAAAATTTGAGGATGACCTCAAATTGGATTTTTGTGTGGGCAAGCATTTGCCCCAGTTTGGAAGTCTTTTAATTATGATTGATTCGGGTAATTTTACCCAGGTCTTAATTAGTTTTGAAAACTGAGTTATGAAATGCTTGAATGAATGAAAGCTTATTGTGATACTTGAATGACTGAAAAGGGATGCGATGTTTGTGATGCTTTGAACAATGAGGATGCAATATCTGTGATGCTTTGAATAAAAAGGATGCGATGCTTTAATTTATCAATTACTTTTTGATGCTTGAAATAATTATTTGATGAGATGGATGCTATGAGATGAATGTAGACCATGAGATGGTGTAAAAACTTTGTTTCTCTTGATTTTTGATTGATTATTTTGACATGTCCTTTCCTCGACAACCTCATAGTTGGGTGTGAAAGGAATCAAGAATTAGGACGAGCTAGATCGACTCTATCTCTCGGCTTCTTGGCCAATGTCAGAACCTTCTTTTCCGCAATCTTTGGGAACTTGAATAAGACACACTCTTTTTGTCTTGGTGGCATTATGTCTGACAGGAGAATGATCTTTGGGAAGCAGTCATGTCATGTCGCGATGGTTGAGGATTCATCCGATTTGGCATGACTTTTCAAAATTAATCTTTTTATATTTATTTTTTATATTTTTCACATTTCTCTGTGGCACGTTCATTTTTTAGGTGCGCAAAGTGATTTTGGATGGAAAGAAATAAAGAAGGTTTTAGCAAGTGGTGTTTTGTTTGGCAGGAAAAGACGAAAGGTGTGGGTTTGATTGCCCGAATGACACCTTTTGATGAAAAATGCCAGTGCTGCTTTTCATAATCTTGATTGTCAAATTAATCAAACTTGAGAAACGACAAAATTTTGCCCCAATTTTAGGAAAGATGAGGTACAGAACGTCATGTTGTCTTGGGATTCTTGATTTGACCTTAATTTTTGCCTATGTTGTTCTTTTGAGCTTTCAACCCAGTAGGTCTTTCGTATTGCCTTAATTTTTGCCTAGGTCGCCTTTTTGGGTTTTCGACCTAGAGGGCTCTTGATTGTGTGCCCTAACTTTTTCCTAGGTTGCCTTTGAGGGTTGTCGACCTAGCAGGCCTTTGTTTCTGTGCCCTAACTTTTGCCTCGGTCGTTTTTGAGGGTTTCCGACCTAGCAGGCTTTCTGTTTGTGTGCCATAACTTTTTCCTAGGTCGTTTTAGAGGATTATTGACCTAGTGGGCTTTTGATTGATGCCCTAACTTTTCCTAGGCTGTCTTTACGGGTTTTTGGCCTAGCGGGCTTTTTGTTTGATGCCCTAACTTTTTCCTAGGTCGTTTTTGAGGATTATCAACCTAGCGGGCTTTTGATTGATGCCCTAACTTTTGCTTAGGCCGCCTTCGCGGGTTTTTGGCCTAGTGGGCTTTTTGTTTGATTCCCTAACTTTTGCCTAGATCGCCCTTACGGGTTTTCGGCCTAGCAGGCTCTTGTTTTTATCCTTATTTTGCCTGAATTGTTTTTGGAATCTAGCAAGACCTTTTCTGATCATGACTTTGTCAATTTATTTTTTAAATTTTGACCTTACTTTTGCCCGGATTATTTTTGGCTTTTAATCCAGCGGGTTTTTCTCCTTCTTGAATTTTGAATTTTGACCCTGATTTTGCTTGGATTATTTCCTTGACTTTAATTCAGCGGGTTTTTCTCCTTCTTGAATTTTGAATTTTAACCCTGATTTTGCTTGGATTATTTCCTTGAATTTAATCCAGCGGGTTTTCTTCTTTCTCTTGAATTTTATGTAGTCACATATTGATCTTTCCGGGATCATTTTGGCTTCCAATTCAGCGGATCTTACTTTGCATCCCTTATTTTTCCTGGATTCAAACTTTGTTCCAGCGGGATATTTTGACAAGACATTTTCTTAATTTTAGGATCACAATGGATGGTCTATTTGGAATCCCTCGTTGGATTCTACTTTATTTTGGTTCCTCATTTGGTTTTTTCCTTTGAGCTTGATTAATTAGACATTCAAGATCATTCATTACAGCACTGGCATTGCCACCAACAGGTATTTATTGTTTTGGTGTAGGATAAGAAGCGGGCTAAGTGGATAAAAAGAATGGTAAAATTTTTAGAAGTAAAGCCAATAATATGAAGCACGTACTCAAGAAATATGAAAAATGTAATTTTTGCATTATTTATTGAGATTGATTTTGAAAAATATGACAAATCTTGGATGATTTTCCTCGATAGATCAATTTGTACAAGGCAACTCATGTGCTGCTCCCATTTCTTAGCCAATTGATGAGCTCTTATGATTAGGCACTGGATTATTTCCCACATTAGGAGCAATCTTCCCAAAATCTAGCCGTTTAGCATCAATCAGGCTTTGCACCTTACGTTTGAGAACCTGGCAATTTTTTGTAGAATGACCAATGTACCTTGCATGGTAGTCACATATGGCATTTGCATCATACCATTTAGGGTATGGTGGTTCTTAAGGTTTTAGTAGATAGGGGACCACCAGGGAATTCTGGATTAGTTGAGGCAACAGCTCAGTGTAGGTCATTGGAATGGGATCAAACTGGATAGGATTCTTCTCCTTCTTTTGGCTTTGGTCATGATTTTGGCTTGTGGCTTGTGTTCGAATAGTGTATGATGTGGGTGGTCGGATTTGCATTGGATAGTTGTAAGTTGAATGGTAGGGTGTTTGGTAGGTTGTGGCGATGTAAGGATATGGTATGTAGGGTGTGTATGGTGGTGGTTGGAACCTAACTGGACCATAAGGTGTCGCCTGGTGAGTGTATAGGCCTTAACCAGAAACCACATTATAAGTCTTCCCTGTCTTCTTCTTTTCTATAGAGGCATCAATTGTCCCTGCGGACTTGTGCGTGATCCTTCCACGGCGCATGCCACCCTCGATCCTTTCTCCAATGATGACGACATCGGAGAAGCTAGAAGTCACACTGCCGATCATCTTGTCATAGAAAGGATCCTAGAGTGTGTCGATGAACAAGCTGACCAGTTCTTTTTCAGATAATGGAGGTTGTATTTGAGCGGCTAACTCCCTCCATTTTTGAGTGCACTGCTTGAAGGTCTCCTCTCCCTTCTTGGCCATATTTTGAAGCTGAGTTTGATCGGGGGCCATCTCCATGTTGTACTAGTATTGTTTTAGAAAGGCATCAGCTAGGTCCCTCCATGAACGGATGTGGGTCCGCTCTAGCTGAGTATACCAATTGGTAGTAGCCCCGGTTAAGCTGTCTTGAAAGAAATGGACAAGCAACTTATCGTTGTGCATACAGGGAGACATCTTCCTGCAGTACATGACCAAGTGGCTCTTTGGGCAGCTAGTTCCTTGATACTTCTCGAATTCAGGAACCTTGAATTTGGGAGGGATTACCACATCTGGGACCAAGCACAGATCGACTGCATCTTTAGCTTCATAAGCACTTCCCTCGATTGCTTTGATCCTTTCCTCTAGGATCTTCCATTTTTGCGTATCCTCCCCAAAAGGATGGCTTGGGTATTCCTCAGGCATATGGTGAGGTTGAGGAGATGGTATGTACACAGGGTGAGGCCCTTGAATGAACATTGGATTCGTCCCCCCAACGGCTGTTTGGTAAGCTTGTAAAGTGGTGTTTGGAGGTAGGTTATGTGTTTGGGTTTGTGTGGGTGCATGCCCATGAGGAAACCCATAATGAACCCCTTCGGTTTGCGGAGGTATGGTTAATGGTGAAAGGTTTTGTGGAGTGAAGCCAGGAGGATATGGTGAGCCCACAGGTTCTTCTTGAACATCCTTTTGTTTGGATTGTTGGATGGTCTCCATCAGTCTGGCCACTTGATCCTTTAGTGTCTTGACCTTATTTCTTAACTTCTCGTTTTGTCTTTCCAACTCATCCATGTTTCTCTATTGTGATCGGGTCCTATAAGGATGTCGAGGAAGTTGTTTTTCTCCAATTTTTCTGTTAAAGTTAAAATTAATTTTTTGAGAAACAATTTGAATGCAAAAATTATGAATGATAAAAATGTTAATGCTGTAATGACTATGTAAATGAAAAAGATATGGACTGATTTTTGAAATCTCCCTTTTTTCGATGATAAAATTTATGCATGAATGAACGAATGAATGCATGCTATGCACAAATAATTTTAAGGTTTGAAGGTTTTTGAAATTTGACCGTTTTGAAAATGATCGGGTGTTTTGAAAATAATTGAAAGTTGTTTTCTTGTGTTTTTTTTAGCAATTTTATGATTTTTATGAGTTTTGGTGTTTTTTATTTTGCTAGAAAACCTTTGGCTTTTTTTGAAAACCTTTTTAGTTTTGCTAAAGCTTTCTAAATACGTTCTTTAGGTTTATGAAATTTCTCTTTTTTCACTTTTCACATTTTCAAAATCATTTTCCAATCTTCCTAGAAGTTTTTATTTTCCTCCCTCTATTTTGGTTTTTCTTGGAATTTTTATTTGTTTTGATTTTTCTCCTTTTGCTTGACTTTTCTTTCTTGATTTTTATTTTTTCAAATTTCGGTTTATGTATTTTCTCAAATTTTGGTTTATGTGTTTTTTATTTTTCTTAAATTTTCTTTCTTGATTTTTCTTTCATTTCCCCAACTTCATATTTCAACCCCCTTTGCCACTTCAGATGATACAGTTCAAATAAATAATCAGCAGTAGTATATGATTCTTGTATCTTGAAAGGGGTGTGTGCCTTCCTTGCTTCTTATGTGGGTTACCTGTCTTAAGGGTCTAAGGCCTTTAATGTATGAACCTCTCGAAGGTAGTTAGTAATCCTGGGGTGTAGAGGTCACTAGAGTCAAGTTCCAATCCTTAATGCTTGCCACAACAGTAGAAGTAGCCACTAGTTGTGGGGCATTATGGATAAGACGCACTCTAGCTGGGATTTTCGTGATAGCCACACAGGACGTAGGCCCCAGCGTGACACCACTAGATCCCTTTAATCCTAAGTTGCTTTCAGACCCGGGTATAGGGCCCCACTCATTAGATGAATGTATGTACATGTGATGAGGGCACACCAATTTGGGATACCTGCAATTGGGGAAATCGTGGCAAGTATATATAGCAATATTCTTCGTCTACCCTAAGGTTGTACAGAGAATAAACAAACAACAACAGATAGATAAACAAATAAATGAATCGTGCAATAAATAAAGCATGTAAATAAACAGGGAAGAGATCAAATATAAAAACCCTCAATTTGAACGGGCTTGACTCTCAAGAATTCCCTAGTGGAGTCGCCATCTGTCGCAATCGTAATTCCGACGAGACGACGAACTCGCTAAAATTTTAATATTGAATTTATTGGATGATGTGGAGTTGCCACCAAATTTTTATTTAAGGGAGAAAGATTTGGAAAAAACCTTGACTCGAGGAAGAGATTTAGGTTTGGGAGTCGGTTACGAGTGGGGAAGGTGTTAGGCACCCCACATGCCTGTTCCGAAGAACGGTACCCTCAAACTGAGTGTGTGATTTTTGAAAATGTTTGATCCCTTAATTAATGTGAAAATAAATAACTTGATGGAGGTTAGCCTGACAGGACTTGATCCTGCTCCTAGGTATTCTTCGGTGCAATCAGAAACTCAAGGCTTACGTAGTTTTGGTTTGTGAAGGCTTGACCTTCAGAGGTGTTTAAAAGGAATATGATACTTTGAAAAGATTTTCATTTTTTGGAGGAACCTTCAGTCCACTCATGCACAAGGTCCGAGGCGGCTAAGGTAGCACTGGGGCCCACACAATTCAAAACTTGAGAAATGAATTTGATTCAAAACTTGAGAAGAAAAAGGAAACTTGATTTGAACTCGAGAATTTTTGAACTAAATTTGATTGGAGGAAAGACATTGAATTTATTTTGGAAACTTGAGAGGAAAAGAATCAAACTTGAATTTGATTTCATTTCATTTCAGATCCAAATTAGACAAATAATATCATTACAGAAACTAGAGAGAAATACAAAGAGAAAGCAACAAAAATCATCAAAATCAGAGATCATTTGACCGATCAAAAATGAAAATGAAAAATAGAGACGAAAATGAGCTTGGAAATCCGAGAAAAAGCAAGAAACTTAAGCGGAATAAAGGTCGGATCTAACCTTGATTGGAAGGTGATGTAGAACTGGTTTGAAGGCAGAGGTAGAGAGTTTCCTAGTTCATCCCTTCAAAAATTCTGAAAATCCCCTCCCTCAAGTGCTCCTCCACATTTTGGTGAAGGATCTCTCCTTATATAGAAGGAGGAGGGATTAAAGAATTCCTTCTTATCCAATGTGGGACTTCTTTCCCACATTGGAGAATTTTTCCCTTTTTTTTTTCCTTTTTTGGAATTCTTATTTTATTTGGTGTGGGGTTTCTTTTTCTCTTTTCTTATTTTTTCCTCTTTTTCTTTTTCCTCTTTTTTCTTTTTCATGTTTTTATTTATTTATTTTGTTTTATTTTTCCATTACTTTTATTTTGATTTTTTGAATTATTTTAGACTAAATCAGCTTTTGGCTAAAAACAAAATAATTTATTTTGGGTTTTGAATCCTCGGATTTAATTCGGTGTTCACAAAAGCTAGAGGGCCCCACCAGCAAATTCCATTTGTACCTTCGGAGTCTCTCAAAATTTCATTTAAATCCCTACACTTCTACTTACTGCAATTAAGCCCCTATACTTCCCGAAATTACAGTTAAACCCCTGAATTTGCTAAAATTCCAATTTAACCTCTGAACTTCCCAAAATTACAGTTAAACCTCAAAACTACCCAAGATTTCAATTTAACCCCTGAACTTCCCAAAATTACAGTTAAACCCCTAAGCTTCCCAAAATTCCAATTCAACCCCTCAACTTCCTAAAATTCCAATTAAACCCCTAAACTTCCTAAAAGTTTCAATTCAATCCTTTCTTCCTCCTAATTCCAATTGGGTCCCCATTTTCCCCTATGCTCTAAATCACACTCTCCTTTTATTCTTCGCTCCCAAAGTAGAAAAAGTCGTTTCGCATTTCTCAATCTCATGCGACGAGCTCTAAGCACGAACTGGTAGCTTTTTCTGCTGTTCGATGTTTAGAGATTCGTATGGGCCCAAGTGCAGCCGTAGTTATCTTGAACCCTATACATATGTTGATTGGGAATGTTCTCCTTTTTGAAGAAATAAAAAACCCGTTTTGCATTTCTTAATTTCACGCGACGAGCTCTAAGCACGAACTGGTAGCTTTTTCTGTTGTTTGATGTTTAGAGATTCGTATGGGCCCAAGTGCAGCCGTAGTGTTCTTAGACCTTGTGCATATGTGGATTGGGAATGTTCTCCTTTTTAAACAAATAAAAAACCTGTTTTGAAACCCGTAATCTAACGCGACGAGCTCTAAGCACGAACTGGTAGCTTTTTCTGCTGTTCGCTGTTTAGAGATTTGCATGGGTCCAACTGCAGCCGTAGTTGTCTTGGGCCCTGTGTATGTGGATTAGGAATGCCCCTTGTTTCAACAAATAAAGAACTCATTTTGCAAAGCCTTAATCTCACGCGACGAGCTCTAAGCACGAACTGGTATCTTTTTCTGTTGTTCGCTATTTAAAGATTCGTATGGGTTCAAGTGCAGCCGTAGTTGTCTTAGGCCTTGTGTATATGTGGATTAGGAATGCCCCTTGTTTCAACAAATAAAGAACTAGTTTGCATTTCTTCATTTCACGCGACGAGCTCTAAGTACGAACTGGTAGCTTTTTCTACTGTTCGATGCTTAGAGATTCGTATGGGCTCAAGTGCAGCCGTAGTTGTCTTGGACCCTGTGCATATGTGGATTAGGAATTATCCTTGAAATATTTTCGAAATACCCTAGTCATTCTCAAATACTCTTTTTAAGCTGCTTCGAAGGTCAAGCCTTTAAACCAAAACTACATAAGCCTTGAGTTTCCCATTGCACTGGGGAATACGTAGGAGCAAGATCAAGTCCTATCAGGTTAACCTCCATCAAGTTATTTATTTCTCATTAATTAAGGGATCAAAAATCTTCAAAAATAACACACTCAGTTTAAGGGTACCGTTCTTCGGAACGAGCGAGTGGGGTGCCTAACACCTTCCCCACTCGTAACCGACTCCCGAACCTAAATCTCATCGTCGAGTTAGGGTTTTTCCAAATCTTTTTCCCTTAAATAAAAATTTGGTGGTGACTCCACAATTAATCCAAATGAATTCCATTTCAAAATTTTAGCGAGTTCGTTATCTCGTCGGAATTACGGTTGTGACAGTGTGTTAACTTGTGACTTCCTTTTTGCTACCTTAATGATTAAGTATAAATAACTCTTAAACCTTTGTTATTTCTTCTAGTTTTTGACCAATAATGTCTAGTTAAGATAATTAGGGATTAATTCTTTTTCTCGGTCAATTTACTTCTAAGTGGCCGAATGACCTACTTCCTTAAATCTTACCTTTCTTATACTTTAATTATTTTATGCTTACATGTTTAGGATCATTACTTGGACATAATTAATAATTGAAACTTATTCTTAGTTAATTAAACACATGGTGGCCAAATGTCACTCGTCATACTTAAGAGTTTCACCATTTTCTTCTTAACACTAGATTCATTTACCTAAAATGATCAATTGGTCCCTTTTCCCATTTTAAAACTTTATTATACTTTTAATTCCTTCTAGTTACATGTGAAAGATCCTTAATTAAACCTAGTTAGGAATTAAAACCTATCCTAAATTAATTAATCACTAAGTGGTCGAATGCCACTTTTCTAGATTTAGGATTTACTTTTCTTAATCCTAGTTGACTTAGGTTGATCATTCCTTAACCCTAGTTGACCTAAGTTGAGCATTACTTGGGGATTAATTTTAGACTTTAGAATTGACTTAGTCTAAAGTAATTTTATGTATTTTTACCTAAACTAAGTGAAATGGCTGAATTTAACATTTACCTTTACTTAAGTCATGGTAAATTTCTAACTATCCATTTTAAACTTCTTTAAGATTTTTACGATATAGTAATTATGGATTTTACCTTAAGGTGACCTAGGTTATATATTCTAAAAATTATCAATCTAAACGTTAATTAATGTAAACACCCAATTATGTCCGAGGCCTCCTATTTGTTAAATTAATCAAGAAACTAATAATAACATAATTAATAAATAAATAATAAAGTTAATAAAAAATAAAAAATAGTAATAAAATAAAAAGTATTTGAAAAAATAGAAAAATAAAAAAGGATAAAAGATAAGAAAAATAAATAAAAAGTAATAAAAGCATAAAGAAAATAAATAATTCAAAAAAAAATAAATAAAAATAAGAACAAAAAAAATAATAAAGAAAAAAATAGTGAATAAAAAAAATAATAAAAATAAATAAAAAAAAAAATAAAAAAAAAATAAAAATAACAGAATATAAAAATAAAATAAAAACAAAAAATAATAATAACTAAAAAAATAAAAGAAAATTAAAATAGGATAACAAATAAAAAAAAGACTGATTTAAAATTTATTAGAAAAAGAAAAAGAAGAGTAAATAAAAAGTAAATAAGAATAAAAAATAAAAAATAAAAATTACTAAAATTAAAAAAAAAAGAAAGAAAAAGACAAAATGAGAAGATAAGTAAAAACAAAAAAATCATAAGGAAAAATAATAAGAAAAACAGAAAAATTGAAAACGAAAAAATAAAAAATAAAACAAAAAGATTAAGGAAAATAATAAAATCTGGAAAATAAAAAAAAATAATAAAACAGAAAATCCAAAAAATATATAATTAATAATTAAATCATTAAAAAATTAAAAACAAAACAAAAAAAAACTAAAAAAAACTAACTAATAAAACAGACAAATTAACAAACAGAAAAAAGGAAGGAGGAAAAAAGGAAAAGGGGGAGTGGGTCTTTCTCTTGGTGGGGGGCATTCTCATTTTCTTGGCTAGATTTCTGGGTCCCTGAAGGGAGTTTTCTGGGGAAATCCTCCTCGGTTGCTGAAAGCTTTCAACTTCATCCGGTCAAAACTGTTTTCTGGTTTACTAGTTAACACAAAGATGGATCAAATTTTGGGGGGAGGGGAGTTCTTGCATTGCTCAGCATTGGTCTTACCTAGGATCGAGAATAGGAAGTCTTTTTTCAGAATTTTGTTTCATCATCCTCTCTTGCCAGGATTCTTGAAGAAGATGCCTCCTGGCCATAGCATCTTGGGAATGAATGCAACTCTCTCGCGTCATTAATTTTTGGTTCTTCTCCATCCTTAGTTGAATGCACGTCATTCTACAAGAAGGTCAGTTTTTCTCATTCTCTTTCTTTTGTGAAATCAGTTTTGTTTCGATACTTGAATTCTATGAATATGAGTTATTTGTGGCTTGCATGAGTTGTGAATAAGAGAAGAAACAATCTTGTTATATTGTCTCAATCCACAAGAACTAACAGGAAGTGAATATATCGATTATCATCCATATATGAACCATAGACTCTTAGAAATTGTGCTTCTGCATTTCGGTTGAGGATCCGTAATGAGGAACCATAATTATCATGATACACAGAATGATAGAATCTAATAATAGACTATTACAATTTGTGATAATTGCCGTCTCCACCATCAAGCATTGTATTTGGAAGATTCCGCAGGCGGATGTGCTCATGACCGCCACCACGAAGTATATGATCCGCTTACAAGAATGACCTCATACCGGTTGGCTCGCAAGGCAAGCTAAAAATGGTGTGTTGTTGTGCATTCGATCCTTCAAATCCCCCTGGTTCCGCAAAGAGCTAAGGTTATGGTTATAAAGGTAAGCCTCAGTCAGGACCTGCGAATTGTGTATGATCAAGAGAAAACTGAGGCTATGGTCATTCCTACCATACCCCCTGTATGAGAAGTGCTCATTTCTTGCTACTATTATCGAATAAAAAGGGTTCATGCAAGCGTACAGAAATTGAGTCGGGGAAAAGTCTAGGCCACTGTACATTCTAAGGCAGTTACATGAATTCAAATTATCGAAGGTTTGTTTCAGAAGTCTGTTCAATCATTTTTGGGTATAGCTGAAACTTCTAATGACCCACGAGCTGCTGGTAATACCATAACTCGAAGATAGTAGTGCACTGTATTAGCCCTTCGAGTTGTGTCTCTCCAAGCCCAAGGACACCAGATTCCATGCACAAAAGGTGAAGTCTGTTTCTTTAGAAATCATTGTATACATACTACCCCCTCACCAAAGATGAGTACAACAAAGTGCCAAAGGAGTAGCAGTTGGTGATACGGTGAAGAAGCTACATTTGAGGGGACTATTTACTCATAATCTTCCCCCACGTATTATGATCAGAATTCTCACAGGCCTTACCGATGAGTTTATTGTGAACATGCTTCCCCATGCTGCCATAGTTCAACGAGCACATATGTCCAGCCTCCATGGAGCCATGCATGCACGTTAATATCCATTAAAGTTTGGTCGTAAGCTAACAAAGGCCATAAAGCTGCATGAAGAAGTTCTAGTAGTTACTAACTCAAATACCACACCCCCCAATGGATTGCTCCGGACTCGAGTTTTTGAGCAGCATTTACAGCGTGGTATATACGAAGACAACAACGTGACTGAGGTGAGGAAAATAAGAACTTGATTAAAGTAAGGAATGCTATTATTAATTGACAGCCCAACTTAAGTGGAAAGCTCATTACACATGGCCTCTATGATTTGGATTCAACGCCCGTTGCAACGACCATGCATTTTAATAATTCAAAGGCCATGCAAAATGGACGACGAACTCGCTGCACTTGAAGCTGTGAAGCAAGTCTCTTATGTGTACGACCCACCCCCTAGATAAGTACATGATCTGTGATTACTATAAAGTTGTTAAGAAAACTGATGGGCACCATTAGCAATTGATTACTCCTTGCTTGATCATAATCTCAAGACATCGTGAATGTTACATAGTTGCTCAGAGATCAGCCAGCCATGTGATTGTTATGGGATACCTTTCTCGAGGGGTTGTTGATAACCATGGAGAAATGCAATCCTGGAGCCTAAGTCCGAGAGATTGCATATGTCAGTTGTGCCACCCAATTAAGAAGAAGCTCATATTTCTCCATAATAGAAAAGTTGGTGGCCATGCATGCTGGTGAGTACGTACGCATTGAATGTCAATGATATAAATTTCGTTTTATTACAAGCCATAAAGCTCAAGTGTGGCCCAAGAGGTTGGTGCATTTAAAGCTCGTACAAGAGTTCCTGGTTTCGACCCCCCGAGTGGCAATATCCTTTTTAAAACCTCCTTATGCTTCAACTCCAGCAGTTGGGCCTAGTCGATGGCAACCTCTTTATACCATCCGCTCCAGTAATTAGGCCTAGCTCGAGGCAATTCCCATGCAACTTGTATGTCCTCGAACGTATACCTTAAAACTTATTGGAAGAAGTTAAAGACTCAACCAATTGATGGGCCAGATGGTTAACAAATTGCCCGCCTTTACCCAACGCCTGGGTTCGATTCCCACATCTTGCAATAGTTGGTGCAAATTGATCATAGCTTTGAGCGCCTGATCCAGTGGCTAGCATGCTGCATTCTTGGGATGCTGGGTTCGAACCTTATGTCCACTCATTTTTGTGAAAGAGCCCAATTTTGGTCAGCCTTTAATTCCCACCTAAAATATAAACAATATTTTAATTGGGCCCTATAAAATTAGGTGAAAATTTCCAATCAATCCTCTTACAACTACTTGGTTTAGTTTTATTTTGGAATCATTTCTTTTCTCACTTCTCTAAAATATGAAAAAAGGGGTTCACTTTAAATCAAATTTATTTTAATTCTTTTCTTCAAATTTAAAATCAAATTCATTTTAATTTTTTTCTTCAAATTTTAAATCAAATTCATTTTTTTCAATCAAAGTTTAATTCTTTCCTTCAAAATCCAAAATTAGTTCTTTTCTCTAAATTTTCATTGTAGTTCAAATCAAGTTATTTCCCTCAAGCCTTCATTTTGGTCAGTTTTAGTTCAAATCAAAATCTTTTCTTCAAAATTCAAATCAAGTTCATTTTCAAAGCAAAAGCTTTTCTTCAAAATTCAAATTAAGTTCTTTTTTTTTTCAAATCAAAGTTTATTTTAAATCAAGTTTTTTACTTATTTTCAAGGTTCTTTGATTCTAGGTCTCACGCAATGAACCCTAAGCACGAACTGATAGCTTTTTCTGCTGTTCGATGTTTATGAATTCGTATGGATCCCAGTGCAGCCGTAATTGTCTTGGATCTTGTGCATATATGAACTAAGGATTTCCTTCAAAACATTTTTAAAATACTCTATTCAAACACCTCCGAAAGTCAAGCCTTCAAACCAGAACTACGTAAGCCTTGAGTTTCCCATTGCACTAGGGAATACGTAGGAGAAGGATCAAGTCCTGTCAGGCTATCTTCCATCAATCTATTTATTTTCTAACTAAAAGGATCAAACAATTTTCAAATAATCACACACTCAGTTTTAGGGTACTGTTCTCCAGAACGGGCGAGTAGGGTGCCTAACACCTTCCCTATTTGTAACCGACTCCCGAACTTAAATCTCTTCCTCAAGTTAGGGTTTTTCCAAGTAGTTTCCCTTAAATAAAAATTTGGTGGCGACTCCACATAATCCAGTAAAATTCTATTTTCAAATTTTTAGCAAGTTCGTCGTCTCGTTGAAATTACAGTTGCGACAATTAAACCTCCAAATAAGTTATTTACTTGCTCAAAATGGTAGTTTTATCCTTAATCATATTTTAAAACTCATTTTTGCCAAAATCACTCTAGGGTGGCCATATGCACACCTAGAGATTTTCAATCCATTTTTTGTCTAATTAACTTCGTTCAAATGTTGATTTAGTCCATCTAAAACCTAATCACAAAGGTTAAGTTACTTAGAGAAATTATGACCATATTAAACTTTGCTTTTGGAATGATGGCCAAAAGCTCCCTTGGTTAGGCAATGTCATTTCTTCCAACTTTCACCTCACATAACCATGGTTCAGTGAGTTATGTCCTTGCTGCACCTCATACCTTTGGTCCATGATCATTTTATCCAAGTCCAGAGCTTAGGTACTGACCATGATGAATCTTAAGCGCCTTACAATGTTTTTTCCATTTTTATGCTTAAAAGTTCAACCTTTGTTTAGTAGCTTTTTATCCTTTTCCAAAGGAAACCTTTGAGACTTATTACATGAATTTACTTCACGTTTAAACATACATGCTTAGAGGTTCAGGTCAAGTCCAGAGCTCATACAAAAATGTATCATAAGTGGAAAAAATTACAACTTCAAAATTTAAACATAAACAACCATGAAAACAAGCAACATAACATTTTTTTCCATACAACAAAAAGTATTTCCTCATGATCTAATCCAAGATCCATATATCTCCTTTCAAATATACTTCAAAAACTTTGCTCATAAGTACTTAAAATTGATCAAAGGTTCAAAAATTATAACACCCTAAAAACGAATACCGATTTTATGCTTAAGTCGTTCTTTTGGTTCCATTTTTAGTTTGTTATCTCATGATGCTAAATTATATTATAAAATACTTCTATGAAAATACGGTAAATTTTTTTTAAACTGTTTGATATAGACTGCGAGTCTCGTCGGTAAAACGTACGTAGCGGTAAACTAAATCGGTAGATGAATTATACGCGTATTTAAAACGTTAAGAGCATAAATCACTTATATTATTCTCTTTAATTCTTAATTCACATGTAGACAATCAAAACAACATAGAATCACGTCACACATATCTTAATATAATTGTACGTACCATTCAAATATCATATAAGTCTTAGGTACATAGGCCTTATCATATAATTATTACAATCCTTAATTTACATTTGTCAAATATACATAACATATTATTTATTACTAATATTAAGGATGCTTGCATCCTTCTAATCACAATATCAGCATGATGTGAATTTTCTTCAAACGAGAGTGTCTTGCATTCACTTAAATAACGTGAATTTCCACCATCACGTATAGCGTCTGAAATGTCTGGGAAGAAAGTGGGAAAAAGTAGAGGTGAGAAACTAAGTTTCTCAATAGGATTACTACTCTATTCTAATGTCATAACCTAATCCCAGCCACTTCAGTTGATTTTCAAAAATTATTTATGCGTATAAGATTACTTTTAAATTCTTTGAAACATTCTTCTGAAGTGGGTAATGTTTATTTTCAAAAACATCTCGTTGCTTATACATACATTCATCTAAACATCATAAGCTTGGGATCACAAATAAGATATTATTTGACATAGATATTATTCTATGTCTTATACGTTATTCTTTGTCATTCTCTAGCCCATTCTTTGGGAAAATCATAAATCTGGTCCACAAATCAAGGGGGAATATTTAGACACAGATATGTATTAAAATTTGTCAAACAATATATTTTCATTTACTAGACCCCCTACCTTTTATTTAATTAAGGATATGAGCTCATTCCAGGGTGGTCGTCACCATCTTATAAGATTGTGAAGAAACTTAAGTCTTCATAGTAGAAGGATTTTGGAGTAACCTTTGGCTCCAAGAAGCAACCTTTGGCTTCTCTTCAGTAGGGATTTTGAGGGCCCTCTAGATTCTAGTGTGCACACGGCAGAAAGGGAGTAAGTTACGTCTTCACATAAGTTTACTTTAGTGATCCCTTAAACCCTTTATGTTCATTTTAGTAGCTTGCAAATAATTATGCATGCTCAAACAAATTTCCAACCAATATGGAATGCACATATAGGTTTCGAACCAACATAAACCAATCTCATACATAATCATCCTTTTTTCCTCATTCATGAGCATTTACAATTAATAATACAAGTTGACTGGTAAATCACATAACATTGTATCCCAAATACAAGTCCAAACAATTTTATCAATTCGATTTCTAATGTTGAATCACTCAAGGAACTTATTTCACTCAACCTTCTAAGTTACCTCTCATCCTTTCCTTTTGTCAAGTTTATATTTATTCATTAAGATTTTTACATCTTAGAATATTAATCTAGGTGTCCAAATGGAACCTTTTTAAGTTCTTTACTCTTTGTGTTCTGTTTTGTTCAAGTCGTATGGATGTCTTAATTTATTCTAAATTCAGGTATAAGTATTTACAAACTTTTACTTATTTAGGACATTTTTTATTAAATATGGTTGAATGGTAACTTGTACCTTTGTCTACTTTTTTTTTAACTTTTAATTCTTCTTATAACATTTTAAGACTTCTTAAGTTATATAAATTAGGATTTTTAAACTTCTTTTCTCTTTATTAACCTAGAATGACCGAATATAAACTCTAGGGTCCTAATTTCTTCTAATTCATTTCCTCCCTTCTAATAAGTTAATTTAGGTTATTTGAAGTCTAACTCATTCATTTGAATCCAACTTAGATACTTTTAGAACTTTCTTCTCATTAAGGTATGTCATGATAGAATTACTTAGTGAACTTCTAACTTCATGTTTAAGTCCTAAGCATCCCTTTTAATCATGCCTCTAATAAACCTTTGAAATATGTTACCTTGTGTTCTCCTTTTTACTACCTTAATAATTAGGTGTAATTGACTCTTAAACATTTAAAGTATCTTTTATTCTAGACCAAATAATATCTAATTAAGGAAAGTATAAATTAATTAATCTTCTAGGTCAATTTATTCCTAAATGGCCAAATGACCTACTTCCCTAAATCCTACCTTTCATACACTTTAATTATATTTTTCTTACATGTCTAGGATCATTATTTGGGCCTAGTTAAGAATTGAAACTCATCTTAGTTAATTTAAAAACATGTTAGCTGAATTCCAACTTCCTAAACTTAGGTTTCCACAATTTCCTTCTTAACCCTAAGATCATTTACCTAAAAAATTACTAGGTCTCTTTATCCATGTTAAAACTTTTTCATACTTTAAATTCATTTTATTCATATTAAAATTGTCCTTAATTAAACTTAATTGGAAATTAAAACCTTTTTAATTTAATTAACCACTAAGTGGCCGAATGCCATCCTTCTAGGTTTAGGGTTTCCTTCTCCTAACCCTAGTTGACTTAAGTTAACCATTTCTTAACCCTAGTTGACCTAAGTTGACCATTACTTGGGGACCAAGTTTAGAGTTCATAATTGACTTAGTCTAAGGTAATTTTAAGTATTTTTTTTAACCTAAAACTTAATGTAATGGCCGAATTTCACATTTACCCTTGCTTAATTTATTGTAAATTTTCTAGTTATCCATTTTAAGCTTCTTTGAGATTTTTACCACTTAGTAATTTTTGGATTTTACCTTAAGCTTACCTAGGGTATATATTCTAAAACTTAACCTTTTAAATGTTGATTAAACCTCCAAATAAGTTATTTACTTGTTGAAAATGGTTGATTTATCCTTAATCACATTTTAAACCCATTTTTGCCAAAATGTCTCTAAGGTTTCCGAATGCTCTCATAGGGATCTTTAATCCATTTTTCTTTCTTTGATTAAATTTGTTCAAAGGTTGATTTAGTTCATTAATAACTCATTTTCAAAGGTTAAGTTGCTTAGTAAAATTTTAACCAAATTAAACTTTGCTTTGGAGTGGTGGCCGAAAGCCTTCCTTAGTTAGCAAAGGTAATTTCTTCAAATCTTCCACCTCACACCACCTTGATCCAGTGGTGTTATGCTTTTGCTGCCCCTCTTGCCTTTGGTCCAGGCTTATTTCTCCATGTTATGATGCTTAGGTGTTGGCCATGATGAGCCTTGGGTGATATACAATGTTTTTGCCACTTTTATGCTTAAAAACCCATCCTTTATTTAGTAGCTTTTTAATCTTTGTCATAAGGGAGACTTTGGAACTTATTACCCAGAGGTTCAAATCTGGTCCAAAGAACATACATATATTCACCATAAATAGAAAAGTTATAACTTGCAAACTTAAGCATAAACAAGAATGACAACAAGAAACATAACACTTTTTCTCAAACAACAAAAGGTAGATCTTCATGATCTACTCCAAGATCCACACATCTCCTTTCAAGTATGCTTCAAAAAAATTTCTTATGAGTACTTAAAACTGGTCAAAGCCTTAAAAAAAAATTCTTAAACAAAACCCACTGGTTAAATTTCTTCTAAGTACCTCAAAAGCACTTTTAACCAAACAAACTTTGTTTTTCTTTTCAAAAATCACTAAAAATGGGTTGGGATGATTTTGAACGATTAAATAAAAAATTTAAGCTCTCACAATTGAAAAAAAAAGGGAGATGTACAGGCCTTAGAGAATAGATGCATGAAAGAAAACGAACACACCATAAAAGACAAGTTAGAAGCATAAAAAGATAAGTAGAAAGATCCTACTTGTTGAAGACTTCCTTAGTGATTTGTGGGGCTTTAAAGGCTGCCTTGGGTCCCCTCTTGTCTGATCTGAATGTGGACAAGTGATGGTGGTAGGGCTTTAGTGTTTATGACTTTAATCTAGCTTAAGTCTTAAAGATGAAGACTTAGGCTTAAAGGTGTAGGTTTTGGCTTATTTGAGGTAAGGTGGGCTTAGAGAGAATGGAGAGGATTTTGATAAGTTTTTAGGCTGAAAAATATGACTCAAGTGGGGTCCCAAGGGTTCCAAAATAATTCGGCCACTTATGGGCCAAGTGGAATTAATTTTGTCCTTAGGGGTATTTTGGTAATTTTACGTAGAATTTCCTATTTTCTAAAATAAATCAAAATTCAAGGAATTATCCTTTTAGGTTTATATTAGTGTTAATTAGACTAATTTTACCTCTAATTATGATTAACGTAGCCTAAGCATGCTTACTTTTAATTAACCAATGTTAGTTAGTCTTAACCATGGTTAAAGGAACCTTTTTACTATTCACTTTTGTCTTTTGTGGAAGACTTGGTTGACTTGAGTTTGGTGACTCATCACCACCTTTGCTAGCGGTTGATTTTCGTGCATATTGGTGTGGGGCCCATTCTTGGCTTGCTCATCACATTATCCTGCCCTCCCGACCGTCTAGGGGTGTTTTCGTAATTTTTCTCAACATTGTCGAAAAATTTCCGAAATTATTCCTTTGACATTTTTAAGACTTTTTGGTTCATTCCTATATTAATCTAAGGTCATTTACTATTTTTATGAGAATGACTAGCTCTGCGCAAAAAGTATAGCTCCTAAGGGCATTTTGGTTATTTTCGAGGTTTACGAAGAGCGTTTTTGTCCTATCTCTGGTTTTTAAATTTTTCTCACTACTTTTAACCATCCATGATGTTTTATAATCCCTTTAGGATGTATTTTACTTGTACTTCTATTTCTTTGGCTCATTATTTGAGTTGCCCAGGTGCAGGGGCATTTTCGTTATTTGCACTAACTTCTTAATTTCTCTGCTTTTCGCTTCTAATTCCACCTAGTTTCATTCTACGAGTTATTTGTAGCTTCAAAAATTAATCATAGAAGGATTGGCATGTTATCGAAATGATTTTTAAACAAATTCCATTGATTAAATTTCTTCTAACTACCTTAGAAGCACTTTAAATCAACCAAACTTTGTTTTTCTTGTCTAAAATCACTAAAAATTGGTGGGGTTGATTTTGAATGGTTCAAACACAATTTTAATCTCTAACAAGTGAAACAAAAGGAGATGTACATATTTTAGATAAAAGATTCATGAAAGAAAACAAACACACCATAAAAAGACAAGATAGAAACATAAAAAGAAAAGTAGAAAGATCCTACTTGTTGAAGACTTTTCTAAGTGTTTTGTGGGGCTTTGATAGCTGCCTTGAGTCCCCTCTTATCTGGTCCTCACGTTCACAAGTGAAGGTGGTGGGGCTTTGGTATTTATGGCTTTAATTTGGCTTAAGTCTCAAAGATGGAGACTTAGGCTTAAGGTGTGGGATTTTGCATGTCTTAGGTTAGGATGAACTTAGAGAGAATGGGAAGGATTTAGCTAAGTGTTTAAGCTGAAAATATGAAGCAAATAGGGTCCCAAGGGGTGCTAAACAAGTTTGGCCACTTATAGGTCAAATGGAATTAATTTTACACTTAGAGGTATTTTGGTAATTTTTCCTAGATTTTCCTATTTTCCAAAATAAATCAAAATTCAAGGAATTATCTCTTTAGGTTTATATTAGTGTTAATTAGACTAAATTTACCTTTAATTATGTTTAACTTAGCCTAAGCATGTTTTACTTCTAATTAACCAAGGTTAATTAGTCTTAACCATGATTAAAGGAATCTTTTTACTATTCATTTTTGTGTTTTAGTGGAAGACTTGATTGACCTGAGCTTGGTGACTCATCACCAACATTTTCACATGCTAAATTTCGTGCATATGAGTGTGGGGCCCACTATTGGCTTGCTTATCATAATTTCTTGCCCTCCCAACCTTCAAGGGGTGTTTTTGTAATTGTTTTAACAATACCAGAAATTCTCCCGAGTAATTCCACTAAAATTTCTAACATTTTTTGGTTCGTTTCCATGTTAGTCTAAGGTCATTTACTATTTTTATGGAAACTGATTAGCTCTGTGCAAAAAGTAAAGCTCCTAAGGGTATTTTGGTCATTTTCAAGATTTCTTGAGGACATTTTTGTCCTTTTTTGGTTTTCTAAATTTTTCGCACTACTTTTAACCTTCCATGGTGTTGTTTATAATCCTTTTAGGATGTCTTTTACTTATGTTTCCATTTCTCTAGCTTATTATTTGACTTGCCTAAGTGCAGAGGCATTTTCGTCATTTGCACAAAACTTTCTAATTTCTCTGAGTTTTGTCTTCTAATACTACCTAGTTTCATTCTAGGAATTATTTGTCACTTCAAACATTTATCATAGAAAAATTGGGATGTTACATTCTAAGAGAAGAAAAGTGGTGAGAAATGTCATATTTTTTATAAAAATTGTTGAACTTTTCTTTTTTTTTGAAGTCTATTCCATGAACTTCTCTCTACTTGATTTTATGAATTAGAAATTAATATTTCTAAATAAATACCTGAGATAGAAATAAAAAATTCAGAGATCTCAACAAAATTAGGAATTTGTTGAAAAATTATGAAAAGAACACTCGAATAAAACTGACAGCACATAAATGGTAGAAATTTTAGGATAAAATTTTATAGATTTCTAAACGATCAAGAACCTCTAATAATTATAGAAATGTTGTTGAACTAGAACTAACCACACACATGGGTTGAAAATCTTAGGAAGAAAGTCTATATATATGAGATAGTTTAGATTTTCTAATAATTACCAAATTGTCACTACAAGTGAGCAGCCTAGAGACAAACTGGATAAAACCAAACATTGAATTCTAATGGGTGTTTAGACATACCATTAGGGATCCTTTGATAATTATCAAAACACCCTTATTCATGCAGAGATAAACCACCAAGTAGGATAGAAATTGCTAGCAAAAACTTGCATCCTGTATTTATCGGCATACACATTTTTCTAGATGATTTGACAAGTGATGGGACTTGTCATTAATAAGCACAAATACAAGAAGATAAGGTGATAAGTAAGCATCTTATTAATTAATAAAGGAAAAAAATCATAAATGTAAGAATGAGAAAATAAAACTATAGGCACATAAACCATAACTAGTCACATAAACCATGGTTAAATCTTGGATAAAGATGCATCCTAAGTTAATTTATTGATATTAAGTAAAAATTAAAATTGAATTTCACATCCTAACCTTGTATGGTATAATTTGATGATAGGTGGGTAACATTCATTTTGCCTCACCAAAACATTCTAAGCATTGAGCCAAAAAACACTCACCTTAAGTCATCATCTCTTACCTTCCATCTAACCTAAATAACTAAGGTTTAAACTTCCAACTTTGAAGCCTAAACACATAAACACTCAAAGAAAACTCCTTCTCTCCTTATGGAAGCTCACGACCATGGCTTCAAGGAAAGATTCTCCTTCCTCAAGACCTCCAAAGCTCTCTTTTCTTTGACTCCCACTAAGTAGGATGATTCTCCCTAAAAATTTATAAGTATTTATGTTACTTACTTTTTATTATTTTCTTCATTTCTAACAGTCTCTTCTCTAAACTCACGATCAAACTTCCTTGCGTATTATTTTTTCTAAAACTTTCCTAAGATTTTAAAATAAGTATTTCTAAGTTTCAAATAATTTTTAATAGGTCAAAAGGAATCTTTGATGGATTAAAATGCTTATATGTACTCCTAAAGCATTTTAATTACTTAAAACTCATTCATAATAAATTTTAGATGTTTTGGACATATTTGAAATATTTTCTTTTAAGTAATGATAGTTGTTCAAGTGCAAGTTATTTAGAGATTAGAGATGATCTTGAACCTTGAAAACTTGGAACCATAAATTTGGATTATGTCCATGGTCCCAAAATATTAAAGTGAAAAATCAAGAAGTTAAATTTTTACCATAAAGGTTGGATCTTTGTGACCATAAGACAAGATAAAGGATTCATGGACTTAAAAATTTCAAGAAAGACCCATAATTTATACTAAGGAAAAAATATCATTGATCAAGGATAGGGACATGCAAAATCTTGATGGACCTTGAGGAAAATCATGACTAGTAAGTGCCTAGACTTTATATCTAGAAGCTAAGATGGAGAAAGATTGCTTAAAATGTCATCTTAGATGCATGGGGGCCATTTGGCCAAGACCTCATCCCAAAGGCTTAAAATTGATAAACTCATGAAAATTAACATTCTTCATAAATTTTAGCATAAAGAGTATAACATGGAACTAGGAAAAAAAAACTTATAAGGGTCTTGGAGGAAAAAGTGTCCACTCCGCCCAAGCCCTTAACTTAGGGGAGAAAAGGCTAAAAAGCATTAGAATTAATCATTTTATCCTCCTAAGCAAAGATATTAAAAGAACAACTTTTAGAGATAAGTAAAATAAAGTAAATGGACTTGAAAATGCCAATATGAACATTACCCAAGTCTTTGGAAGAGAAATGTAAAAGAGTTAACAAATTATTAGATTGAGATCATTACGTGCTTTAGACTACAAAAGTGATCCCAAACAAATGGATATACTTTAGTAAGCTAATAATGAACAATTTGACCTATACTAGTAAGTATGCTAGTAAATTATTTAATTTATAGAAAATATTAAAATAATCATGATGAGAAAAAATAAAAAAAATTTGAGAAAAGAAAAGGCCAAGAGACTTAGAAGGAATGAGTTGTGTAGGTTTTCCTTGAGAAAGTTATCATAAAATGTAAATAATAAGGTCAACTTGGGCATTTTTGAAAAAAAAAAAAGATGTATGCTATCCAAAATTTCAGGACCTTGCCTAAGTAGGTATTTTCACTAAGTATGTAAGTTTTTGGGTTAATATTATTCCCTAGTTATTATGATGATGTTTTAGTATGATCACTTATGTTTAAATTTCCATGCCATCCCTTGAATGATATAATAACTTGTGTTTGTGTATATGGTTCAAGTATTGGTGTTGAATGGATGTATGATGAGGGATGAATTGGATGTTACATGTGCATGGCATATTATTTGAATAATGAACATGTATCCTATTATAAATACATAAAATGGAACCTAATAAATGAATGGATCACTCAAAAAAATCCTGTGTGAAAACTTAAAGTATGCTACTCTAACCCTGCTAAGTTTGGGACTTATGCACATATGGAAGTTTGTAAACTATCCATATTAGAAGCCTAGGGCTTCAAGAAATTAAGATGGTGACGACCATCTAGAATGAGCTCATATCCTAGAGAAGAGAAGTATGTGGGAATTGAAAATATATGGCTTGACAAAGGTTAATAATATGCTATTAAGAGTATAATAATGTGTCATATATTAAAATGTCACAAAGAGGGGAGACTAATGAATGATTATGATTATGATTATGATTATGGCAAAGAATAATAATGTGTCAAGTAGGATCATTGATGCTATAATATAATACCAAAATAAATTGACCCAAAGAATGAATGAAATTCATGTTTATGCTTGTTATGTATTCTTTCATAATTAAAATAAAACCACTTCAAAAATAAAGATATTTCACAAAGATTAAAAGTTAAACTTGTATGCTCATCATATTTTCATAAATAAACTAAAGTAGCTGGGTTAAAAATGTTATCATCAACCCTAGGGTAGAGACCTATTAAGCAACTTAGATTTCTCATCCCCCACTTTTGATTCTTTACTCTAGATTCTAGTCATCTCTCATGCCATGGTAGTGATATACCTTGAAATGAATAGTGTTTAGTGGCACGTTGTGAAGGCAACCTATAGGGGGGATGATCTTAGTTGTGTTTCCTTGTAACCTTATAAGCTTTTGACATGGATGACTCTATTGTGAATACCCAATTTTTTCCGAAGAATACAAAAATAAAAGTTCCGCATCGAACAAAATTAAAAGTTTAAAAGTCATTTTGGTAGTTCCACATCAAAAGAGTAAGTCTCCTTCGATCATTCATCCTACTATATATGGAGTAGCAAGTCCCACATCGGACAGGGGAGACTTCAGGAGTCTCTTGTTCTCCTATATAAGGAGACGCCTTTTCCAAGAACAGGGGAGGAACACTTGAGCTGCAAAGCTCATGTTTGGGAGTATGCATTAAAGTGTAAGCCCATCATTTGGAAAATTTTATTCTCTTGTGAATAGTTTATGTTTGGGAGTACGTAGAAATGCGTAAGGCCATCTAGTCCTCATTTCAATGGGAGGGAAACTTATGGGTTACTTCAAAACCTTTTTCAGGTAAGTGCAACTAACCTTTCTTTCTTTTTTTTTAGTATTTATTATTCATCATTATGTTTTCTTTATTTTTGTTTTTAGTTTAAATTTTTAATTTTTTATTATTTTAATTTTTTATATTTATTTTTAGTTTAGATTTATCATTCTTTTTAAAGAGGGAAATTAAAAAATATATTTTAAGTTTGGGCAATGGACAAGTGGGATCAATTGAGTGGTCGATCCACCTTTGATATTACTTGAAACATAAGAATTTATTAAGTAGCCATTTGCTACCTTATAATTCTGTGCAAGAGCAAACTTCTTTCTTCTTAAATTATTCTTTCTAAAAAAAATTTAAAAAATATTTCTCTTCTCAAATTATAAATAAAATAAAATAAATAATCAATTTTTCAAATTCAAGTTTTAATAATTTCAAAGTCCTAAGAAATAAAAATCACAAAACTAATTTTCTTCTAATTTTTTAAAAATACTTTTCATGAAAATCAAGCATAATCTTTTCTAAAACATCCAAAAGCACCATAATCTTTTTCATAAATTTAAAATGCATTAAAACTCTTTTTTAAGAACTACGTAACTTTGATTTCCTCACTTGAGGATACATAGGAGCGAGAACCGGTCCTGTCAAGCCCAAATAAACTTCCGAATCATTTTTCTACATTTATTTCATGAGACAAAAAAAATATAAAACTTTTTAAATAAATCATTAAAAATAATTTTTATTTGGAATGAAATAAATATTTCTGAAAGTTAATTATAATTTTGCACAATTAATTAGAAGGTAACTATTTTTTTACGGACGTCGTAGGGTGCTAATATCTTTCCTATGCGTAAACAACTCCCGAATCCAAACTGGTTTCAAAGATCATAACTTTTTAAGTTTTTCCAAAATTTTCTTTAATAAATTTTGGTTGCGGCTCCTCTGTTTTTTTATTAAAATTTTCTTATTCGCCGTCCCGTCGTGATTCCGGTTACAACAGATGGCGACTCCATTGGGGACATTTTTTCGAGAGTTAAGCCTAATCTAATTAATTATGCATGTTCTCTTTAACTTTATTTTATTTATTTCATTCTTCTTTTTTTATTTTTATGTAAATATTGTTTATTTTTTATTATTTGTTCATGTTCATTGTATTTGTATATATTCCATGTTGTGAACCATAGGGTAGAAGAATTTTTGTTGTATATTCTTGGTTGCGTGTTTGTCTTGCAGGTGGGTTTGGGTAGTTTTAGGATTAAAAGGTTTGTATGCTCCCCTTTCACACAATTCTCCTACACTTACCTCCCACACCTTTTGGGCTTTATACCCGTGCGAACTTAGGATTAGCAGGTGTCTTGACGGTTGTTATTGAGGGTCTTTATGCCCACTTGGTAATTGTTAAGTCACCACTCAGATTGTTACTGGTATCATGAGTTAGTCACATTGAGAGGACATTTCCCTACTTATGACTAATTGAAGAACTGGGTCCTTATCTATATGATGAGGGCAATCTGAGGGCTATGACAGTCTATGAGTTGTCTAGATCTGTCCATGAAACTATGCATAGACAAAACTAAGCAGCCTAGCAATATCCTACCTTAGTTTTTTCACCTGGAATAGGACACATGGGGGCATGTTTCTTTCTCTTTCTCTTGTACATTTATATTCACGTCTAATCATAGGACATACTAGGACACACTAGAACATGAGCATAATAAATCATGTCATTATCATCATTTTTGCATTGAACTAAATTTTTCAAAAATTGAACCTGAATTTTAATCATAAAAAATAAAAAAATAAAATATTCTCATAGGTCCAAGCATTTTTTTTGTATATATCTCGTGCATTAGTGAGACTTTTAGAAAAATAAAATAAAATATAGAATAAAATACCCATATAGACTCAAAACACATTAGTCGAGCTTTAAAAAAAAAGAAAAAAATATAATAAAATTCTCATCCATGCATTTTTTTATGCATTAACTAAACATATAAATAAACCAAAAAAATAACATATTCATGCCTTAAAAAAAATTTACAAAAAAAATTATATAAGCACAATCATTTTTTTTGGCATTAGTGGGGCCTAAAAAATAATAATAAAATGCTCATATAGGTTCACACACTTTTTCAAGCATTAACTAAACAAACAAAAAATTAACATGTCAAAAAATTGTGTTTTTAAAAATTTTAGGTATATCAAGTTTTTTGTTTCACTTAGCCTTTTTGAAAAATTAAAAAAATTCATTTATTTTTTCGGATATGTAGATAAATAAAAAAATCGCCTATTCATGCATTTTTTAAAGATTTTTTACATAAAAAAATAACATGCTAGGTATATTCATTTTTTTGTTTCAGTTGGGCTTTTAGAAAAATAAAAAAATTCATGCATTTTTTTGGAGATTTAGATAAATAAAAAAAAAACAAACATAGCATCTTCATACATTTTTTTACATAAATATGTTAGGTAAATTCAGTTTTTTGTTTTAGTTAATCTTTTAGAAAGATAAAAAAAAATTTCATATAGGTTCACGCATTTTTTTTCGTACATTATGAAAAACAAAATTCAAAAAGAACATATTCATGCATTTTTTAAAAAAAAATTTATTACACATTTATACAAAAAAATCACATGTTAGGTACCTTCAGCTTTTTTTTGTTAGGCTTTTAGAAAAATAATTTTTTTTGAACATTTAGATAAAAAAAAACAAAAATAACATGTTCATACATTTTTTTCATATTTATACTAAACAAAATCACATGTTTAGGTGCATTTAATTTTTTTCGTTAATTGGGCTTTTAGAAAATAAAAAAAAATTCATGCATTTTTCTTTAAATCTAGATAAACAAAAAAAAAACATGTTCATGCATTTATTTTTAAAAAAAAATTTCACATTTATACATAAAAGAAATCACATGTTAGGTAGTCTCAGTTTTTGTTTTAATTGGACTTTTGGAAAAATAAAAAATTTTCATATAGATTCATGCATTTTTTGGACATTTAGATCAATAAAACACAAAAATAATATGTTCATACATTTTTTTAAAAAAAAAATGATCACATTTATACAAAAAAATCACATGTTGGTTACATTCAGTTTTTGGTTTTTATTTTAGTTGGACTTTTAAAAAAATTCATATAGGTTCATGCATTTTTTTTAACATTAGAGTAAACAAAATACAAAAATAATATGATTATGCATTTTTTTATCACATTTGTACATAAAAAAAATTAGATGATACATTCACTTCTTTGTTTTTTATTTTTATACTTTAGTTGAACTTTTAGGAAAATAAAATGTTCATATAGATCCATGCATTTTTTTTACATTTAGATAAAGAAAATACAAAAATAACATGTTTATTCTTTTTAAAAATAAAAAAAAATAAAATCACATGTATAATCATTTCTTAACACATATCTCATGCATTAGCTTGAAATTTTGAAAAAATAATAAAAAATAAAATGTTCATATAGGTCCGTACTTTTTTTTCACATTAAATACATTTTTAAATAAAAAATAAAAAAATAATGCTTTTACATAACAAAAAGTCACAAGCATTTTTTTTGAACATGTATCATGTGCATTAGCTTGACTTTTTCAATTAAAAATAAATAAAAAATGTTCATATAGATCTATGTATTTTTTTTCATTAATTAAACAGTTAGATAAATAACAAATAAGAATAAAAAATAACATGTACATGCCTTTGTAAAAAATAAAAAAAAATAAAAAATAAATTCTATACTTTAATTATGCTTGTACAAGAAAAATAAAAAAAATCACATGCTCTTGTAGGTACAAACATTTTTAGCTGAGGATTTTTTTTCTTCAACATATATCTCATGAATTAATTGAATGTTTAGATAAACAAAAATAAAAATAAAAAATAAAAGTTTATGCATCTTTTAAGAAGAAAAAAATAGCACATATTTCATGCATTAACATATTTATGTGGGTTCATACATTTTTTAACATGCATCTCATTCATTCATTTCTTAAATTATGTGAGACTCAAATAGCATATAATAAGCATAATAGTTTGAATTTTTCTTCTCATTAGCTTTGAAAAAAAATATTTGTAAAAAAAAATGATATAGCTTCACAGTCATACTACGAATGAAGTGTACTTCATCATCCTTTTTTCTTTGTACATATTCATTATTGTCTAACAATAGTCATAATAATATATGAGCATAATATTCCATTTTTTAAAAATAATAAAAAATTTCTTTCATATTTGTACATACATCCCATACATTTCTCCATATTTGACACCATTAAGTCATGTTGCACAAAAATACTAAATTTTTTTTTTACACATTCATGCATTCATCCTTTTAAAATCAAACTCAAGTGACATATAAGAAGCATAATGAGTTGATTTTTTTTTTCATCTGATTGGCTTTAAAAAGAAATATTTCTGGAAGAAAAGAAAGGTTCACGGGTCATATTAGCAATGCATTAAAACTTAGACCTTATCTATTGAGGAGTGAATACTCCCTTGAAATAGGTCTCAACCATACTTCCTTCTTGAGATGATTGATCCTTGTCGGAGGTGTAGGGTATGTACTTATTGAAAAATGAATTTTTCTCATCAATAGATTATCAATCACACATTATCTTGAAAAGTTAGGGTACATACCGCATTGCTATTGATAAGACCTTATCTATTGAGGAGCGAATGCTTCCTTGGATTAAGTGTCAACCATATTTTCTTTCTGAGACGACTGGTCCTTAATTGAGAATATGAGGAACCTTTCTAATCTTTAAACACTTGAATAAATATTTTATTTGTTGTAAAAAAATAAAAAAAAATAAAAAGAAAAAAGATAGAGAAAAGAGAAAAGAAAGAAAAAAAATGTTTCTTCTATCCTCCTTATAGAAAAGTTCTCAAAGATAGATCATGAATGAGATAAGATGATGCAATGAGAAGTTATCAAGCAGAAAAAAAAAATAATGGTCAAAATCTTCAAGATATTACATCTCTGGTGATTACGATGTCAACATTTACCTGAGTCCACCTTAATCTTGCATAATCACAAGATTTCAACCATTAAAAACATGACACTGTAATCCTTGCATTCTAGTGGACCATTGTAACATGCTAATGGTTGTTAATCTATCAAACAATACCTCACCACACCTTACATAACCACCCAATCCAACCTTTAAACATTTATCCCTGAACCTCAACCCACCATATATTTTTTCTTCCCAATTCAATGCTAATAATCTCATGCTACTTGAGACAAACCTACAAGTCATTCCATAACCTCAAACCTACAAGTCATTCCATAACCTTAAACCTACAAGTCATTCCATAACCTCAAATAATCAACATTTGCATCCACAAAAATCCATCAGTCTTTCTCCTTTCCATTTTCATTAAGTTGCAAGACGTCTTAACCAAACTTCTTGCACCCTTTATAAGGTATCATGAAGGAGACTCAAAGTCTGAACCTAAAAGTTGCTATGGAGGATGGAGTTTCTAAAATAGAGCATCCTAAGTCAATTTAATATGGTTTTTAAACTAATTCAAAATACATTTGTGATGCAAATCATATCATTATGGGGATTTTGAAAAAAAAAAGAAAAAAAAAGAAAAAAAAAAGAGAAAGAACAAAAGAACAAAAATAAAAAGAAAAAAAAAGAATAAAAATTTTGGGCACACATGTTTTCTTTTAATATACTTTACATGAAATGCATTTTGTAAACAATTTTCTCAATGTTTTAACCCATTTTGACTTGATCTCCTTCATTCATTTTTTGTTTCATATTCAAAATAATTCATGTGTAAAAGAAATAGGCTTGATAATGAAAACAATTATACCATATCAAGTATCTTTGATCACTCTATCAATCAAGCTAATGAGGATATTAGGAATGATTAGTCACTAAAGAGACAATGAAATCTTTGGAGTGGCCAACATACAAAAGATAGTGGAAGATCCTCCTTTTCATAAAATAATATGGAGGAAGTAGAATGAGTTCGATTTGATTTTTGATCAGTCAACATTCATTGAAAGAGAAATTCTACATGGTCAAAAGCCTCATTACGAAAGGTATTCTAAAAAAAAGAAAAGAAAAAAAAAAGAAAAAGAAAGTCAATGAAAAAAAAAGAAAAAAACTAAAATGAAAAAGAAAAGGTAAAAGTTTGCTCGCTAGGTTGAAAAGTTGAAAAGACAACCTAGGCAAAAATTAGAGCAATTCATTAGGTTGAAAATCGAAAAGGCAATCTAGGTTTGTTGGGTGGAAAATTTGAAAAGAGAAACCAGAAAAATTTGAGTCAAATAAACTTAAAAAGACAAAGTCAAAGGATTGGGGGGGGGGGGGTACACAGAAGCCTTCACCTAGAGTCCTGAAAGAAGAATTTCTTGAAGATATATGGTGTACTAATTCGCCTGAAGTCATAAACTGGGGCAAATGATGTGCTAAAAGTCATAAACTGGGGCAAATGATGTACTTAAAATCATAAACTAGGGCAAATGATGTGCTCAAAGTCATACATTGGGACAAATGATGTGCTAAAAGTCATAAACTGGGGCAAATGATATGTTGGTGATAAAAAACTGGTGCAAATGATGCTTTGGAAGTTATAAACTGGTGCAAATGATGCTATGCTTTGGAAGTTATAAACTAGGGCAAACGATGCTTTGGAAGTTATAAACTAGGGCAAATGATGCTTTGGAGATCACGAAAGAATTTCACAGTTATAAGTGGAGGAAAATGACATCTTTGGTTGTAAACTGGAGCAAAAGATATCTTTGCAATTATAAACCAAGGCGAACAATGTGCTTAGAAGTTTAAACTGGGGCAATTTTATTTCCCTCTAAAGCTTATTGATGGACCCTCAAAGTTACTAGAGTGTGGTAAACTGGGGCAAATGATGCTTTGGAGATCACAAAAGAATTTCACAATTATAAGTGGAGGAAAATGACATCTCTGGTTGTAAACTGGAGCAAAAGATGTCTTTGCAATTATAAATTAAGGCGAACGATGTGCTTAGAAGTTCAAACTGGGGCAATTTTATATCCCTCTAAAGCTTATTGATGGACCTTCAAAGTTACTAGAGTGTGGTACTAGCATTGTTCATCTAGAAAGCATGACTCAAATTACAAATTTTTCTACACATGATACCATTTTGTAAATCCTTTTCTTCCTCCCAAAATTTATTTCATGTACATATCATTCTACACAATATCAAAATCACTCTATTTTGTAAATTCTCTCATTCCTTCCAAACATTATTCTCTGTACATATCATTCTTCTAAACATTGTTCATCTTTGTAGATATGATCTCACCTCCTTAACATAGAATTATTCTCCCTTCACCAATAATCTCGTCGTGCATTTCAATAATCATATATGTTGAAAGAAAACATGTGTTACTACTAAAAATGAAAGCATCACAATTATTTTGATGGTTTAAAAATCATGTTAACTTAGCAAGCTCTTAATTGACACAACATGATAGATCAAGAATGTTTCCATGTGTAATTTACCAAGATACCAACAACCATTGAAACTTTGGTCATACATTCAACAATTGTTCAAGCTGAACAACCAAAACAGACCAACAATTTTTTTGCTCATCCTTGAAATCTTCAACATGAAACTTTAAGGGTTAAGGATAGAAAAAAAGAAACATAAAAAAAGGAGAAAAGAAAAAGACAAAAAAGAGAAGGAAAAAAAAGAGAGAAAAAAGAAGAAAAAGAAAAAGAAAAAATGAAAAGAAAGGAAAAAAAAAAAGAGAATACAAGAAGAAAAAGTCAAAAACAACTTATTTCACCAACTTTTTCAATATATCAGTTTTCCTAATTCAAAACATGCTTTATACGATTGATATCATGACATTCTGCATCATTATTTAATCATTTTCAATTTCATAAATCAGTGCATCGTTATTTAATCCTCTATCATCATGTTATTACATCATCATAATTTTCTCATGCATTCTTACATTAAAAATATATTGTGCATTCATACAATTAAATGGTTCGGGATACATAAGGGCAAGTCTTTGTTTCTTAGGATGTCAAGCTTAAATCGTGCATTTATAGGGATCTTATTCTAATCTAGATTTCATAAAAATTAAAAAATAAAAATTCAACATCTATAGTTTACACACCTCGTCATCTCAAGGGTCCAAGCACCCTCTCCATCACAAGGGTCCACGCATTCACCATTTCATTTCAAGGGTCCACGCACCCACTTCATTCTAAGGGTCCACGCACCTACTTCATTCTAAGGGTCCACGCACCCTCTTCATTCCAAGGGTCCACGTACCCACCTCATTCAAAAGGTCCACGCACCCACCTCATTCCAATGGTCCACGCACCCACCTCATTCCAATAGTGCACGCACCTACCATTTCATCATAGGGATCCACGCACTCACCACTTCATTCCAAGGGTCCACACACTCACTTCATTCCACGGGTCCATGCATCCACCACTTCATTCCAAGGGTCCACGCACCCACTTCATTCCAAGGATCCAGGCACCCATTTCATCATAAGGGTCCACGCACCCACCTCATTCCAAGGGTCCACGTACCTACCTCATTCCAAGGGTCCACGTACCCTCTTCATTCCAAACGTCCATGTACCCTCTTCATTCCAAGGGTTCACATCCTCTCCATTCCAAGGGTCCACGGACCCACTCCATTTCATGGGTCCACGCACCCACACCATTCCAAGGGTCCACGCTCATTCTCTATTCCATGGGTTCACGCACCCACTTCCTTCCAAGGGTCCACACACCCACTTCATTCCAAGGGTCCACGCACCCACTGCATTCCAAGGGTCCACGAACCCACTGTAGTCCAAGGGTCCATGCACCCTCTTCATTCCAAGGGTCCATGCACCCTCTCCATTCCAAGGGTCCACGCACCCTCTCCATTCCAAGGGTCCACCTACCCTCTCCATTCAAAGGGTCCACGCACCCTCTCCATTCAAAGGGTCCACGCATATACTGCAATCCTAGGGTCCACGCAACCACTGCATTCCTCGAGTCCACGAACCCACTTCATTCAATGGGTCCATGCACCCATTTCATTCCAGTGGTCCACGCACCCATTTCATTCCATGTGTCCACTCACCCAATGCATTCTAATGGTCCACGCACCCTCTACATTCCATGGGTCCACACACCCTGTGCATTCCATGGGTCCACGCACCCTCTCCAACCCAATGGTCCACGCACCCTCTCCATTCCAAGGGTCCACCTACCCTCTCCATTCAAAGGGACCACGCACCGTCTCCATTCAAAGGGTACACGCACCCACTGCATTCCTGGGGTTCACGCACCCACTGCATTCCTAGGGTCCACGCACCCATTTCATTCAATGGGTCCATGCACCCATTTCATTCCAATGGTCCATGCACCCATTTCATTCCATGGGTCCACGCACCCTCTACATTTCATGGGTCCACGCACCCTCTGCATTCCAAGGGTCCACGCACCCTCTTTATTCCAAAGGTCCATGCACCCACTCCATTTCAAGGGTTCACGCACCCACTGCTTTCTAAGGGTCCACGCACCCATTTCATTCCAAGGGTCCCGCACCCTCTCCGTTCCAAGGGTCCATGCACCCTCACCATTCCAAGGGTCCACGTACCAACTCTATTCCATGGGTCCACACACCCATTTCATTCCATGGGTCCACGTACCCCTTGCATTGCAAGGGTCCACGCACCATGGGCATTGCAAGGTCCACGCACCCTCTCCATTCAAAAGGTCCATGCACCCTCTGCATTCAAAGTGTCCACGCACCCACTGCATTCCTGGGGTCCATGCACCCATTGCATTCCACGGGTCCACGCACCCTTTCAATTCCATGGGTCCACGCACCCATTTCATTCCATGGGTCCACGCACCCTCTGCATTCCAACGGTTCACGCACCCTCTGCATTCCTTAGGTCCACGCACCATTTGCATTCCAAAGGTCCACGTACTCGCTGCATTCACAAGGTCCATGCACCCACTGCATTGCAAGGGTCCATGCACCCTCTCCATTCCAAGGTCCCTGCACCCACTGCATTCCAAGGGTCCACGCACCCACTACATTCCAAAGGTCTACGCGTCCACTCCATTCCAAGGGTCCACGCACCCTCTCCGCTCAAAGGGTCCACGCACCCTCTCCGTTCAACGGGTCCACGCACCCACTGCATTCCATGGGTCCACGCACCCATTTCATTCCATGGGTCCATGCACCTATTGCATTCCATGAGTCCACGCACCATCTGCATTCCATGGTGCACGAATCCTCTGAATTTCCAGGATCCACGCACCGTCTGCATTCCACGAGTCCACGCAACCACAGCATTCCAAGAGTCCACGCACCCACTGTATTCCAAGCATCCAAGCACGCTCTCCATTCCAAGGGTTGATGCACTCTCTCCATTCCAAGGGTCCATGGACCCTCTACATTCCAAGGGTCCACACCCCCACTGCATTCCAACGGTCCACACACCTCTTGTATTTCAAGGGTCCACGCACCCGCTCCATTCCAAGGGTCCATGCACACTCTCCATTCCATGGGTCCATGCACCCATTTCATTCCATGGGTCTACGCACCCATTTCATTACAAGGGTTCACGCACCCATTCCATTCTTAGGGTCCACGTACCCATCTCATCACACCAGGGTCCACGTACCTATTGTAATTCAACGGTCCACGCACCTATTCCATTCCAAGGGTCCACGCAACCGCTGCATTCCAAGGGTCCACGTACCGACCTTTTCACCAGGGTCTACGCACCCATCTCATCACCAGGGTCTACGCACCCATCTCATCACCAGGGTCCACGCACTCGCTGCATTTCGAGGGTCCACGCACCCGCTGCATTCCAAGGGTCCACACACCCGCTGTATTCCAAGGGTCCATGCACACTCTCCATTCCATGGGTCCATGCACCCATTTCAGTACATGGGTCCACGCACCCATTTCTTTACAAGCGTCCACGCACCCATTTAATTCAAAGGGTCCACGCATCCATTTCATTCCAAGGGTCCACGCATCCATTTCATTCCAAGCGTCCACGCACCTATTTAATTCCATGGGTCCACGCACCCTCTCCATTCCATGGGTCCACGCACCCATTTCATTCCAAGGGTCCACGCACCCTCCGCATTCCATGGGTCCATGCACCTTTTGCATCTCAAGGGTCCACGCACCCTCTCCATTCCAAGAGTCCAAGCACTGATTCCATTGCAAGGGTCCACGCACCCTCTCCATTCTAAGGGTCCACACACCCATTCCATTTCAAGGATCCATGCAGTCGCTGCATTCCAAGGGTCCACGCACCCATTCCATTTGAAGGGTCCACGCACCCACTCCATTTAAAGGGTCCACGCACCTACTCCACTCAAAGGGTCCATACACCGTCTACATTCCATGGGTCCATGCACCCTCTGCATTCCATGATTCCACACACCTTCTCCATTCCGTGATTCCACGCACCCTCTCCATCTCAACGGGTCCATCGACCCACTACATTCCATGGGTCCACGCACCCACTGCATTCCGTGGGTCCAAACACCCACTGGATTCCATGGGTCTAAGCACACACGCACCCACTGCATTCCATGGGTCCACGCGCCCTCTGCATTCTTGGGTCCATGCGTCCTCTGCATTCCATGAGTCCACGCACCCTCTGCATTCCATGAGTCAACACACCCACTACATTCCATGGGTCCACACCCTTTTGCATTCCATGGGTCCACTCACCCTCTGCATTCCAAAGGTCTACACACCCTCTCCATTCCATGTGTCCATGCACCCACTCCATTGAAAGGGCCTACGCACCCACTCCATTCAAATGTTCCACACATCCACTTCATCCCATGGGTCCACACACCCTCTACAGCCACTGCATTCCATGGGTACACGCACCCTCATCATTCCAAGGGTCCACGCACCCGCTCTATTCCAAGGGTCCACGCACCCATTTCATCACTAGGGTCCACACACCCATTCCATTATAAAGGTCCATGCACCCTCTGCATTCTAAGGGTCCACGCACCCTCTGCATCCATAGGGTCCACGCACCCTCTCCATCCATAGGGTCCACGCACCCTCTCCATCCATAGGGTCCACGCACCCTCTGCATCCATAGGGTCCATGCACCCTCTGCATTCAAAGGGTCTACGCACTCACTCCATTCAAAGGGTCCACGCACCCACTCCATTCTATGGGTCCATGCACCCTTTGTACCCACTCCATTCCATGGGTTACGAACCCTCTGCATTGCATGGGTCCATGCACCCTCTGCATTCCATGGGTCCACACACCCTCTGCATTACAAGGGTCCTCGCACCCTCTTCATTCCATGGATCCACGCACCCTCTCAATTCCATGGGTCCACACACCCTTTCCATTCCATGGGTCCATGCACCCTTTGTAGTCTGCGTATCCTCTCCATCACCAGGGTTTGCGCACACTCTGCATTACAAGGGTCCACTCACCTCTTCATTCCAAGGAATCAGATATCCTCGGACAAAATTAATTCACTTTTTCACTAATTTCTTACAAAAATAATAAGAATAATGTAATTATTCATATTATTCAATAATAAATTTGTAAAGAGGGGCAACTATGAATTCCCAATTTTGTCCAAGGAATACAAAAATAGAAGTTCCACATCGGACAAAATTAAAAGTTTAAAAGTCATTTTGGTAGTCCCACATTGGAAGAGTAAGTCTCCTTCAATCATTCATCCTACTATATAAGGAGCTGCAAGTCCCACATCGGACAGGGAAGACTTCAGGAGTCTCTCGTTCTCCTATATAAGGAGACGCCTTTTCCAAGAACAGGGGAGGAACACTTGAGCTACAAAGCTCATGTTTGGGAGTATGCATTAAAGCGTAAGCCCATCATTTATAAAATTTTATTCTCTTGTGAATAGTTTAAGTTTAGGAGTACGCAGAAATGTGTAAGCCCATCTAGTCCTCATTTCAAAGGAAAAGGGAAGCTTATGGGTTACTTCAAAACTTTTTCTAGTAGGTGCAACTAACCTTTCTTTCTTTCTTTTTAGTATTTATTATTCATCACTATATTTTCATTATTTTTGTTTTTAGTTTAAATTTTTAATTTTTTATTATTTTAATTTTTTATATTTATTTTTAGTTTAGATTTATCATTCTTTTTAAAGAAGGAAATTAAAAATATATTTTCAGTTTGTGCAATGGCCAAGTGAGATCAATTAAGTGGTCGATCCACCTTTGATATTACTTGGAACATAAGAATTTATTGAGTAGCCATTTGCTACCTTATAATTCTGTGCAAGAGCAAACTTCTTTCTTCTTAAAGTATTCTTTCTAAAAAAAATTTAAAAAATATTTCTCTTCTCAAATTATAAATAAAATAAAAAAAATAATCAATTTTTCAAATTCAAGTAATTTCAAAGTTCTAAGAAATAAAAATCACAAAACTAATTTTCTTCTAATTTTTTAAAAATACTTTTCATGAAAATCAAGCATAATCTTTTCTAAAAAATCTAAAAGCACCATAATCTTTTTCATAAATTTAAAATGCATTGAAACTATTTTCTAAGAACTATGTAGCTTTGATTTCCTCACTTGAGGATACATAGGAGTGGGAACCGAACCCGTCAAGCCCACATACACTTCCGGATCATTTTTCTACATTTATTTTATGAGACAAAAAATAAAATATAATGTTTTTTAAATAAATCATTAAAAATAATTTTTCTTTGGAATGAAATAAATATTTCTAGAAGTTAATTATAATTTTGCACAATTAATTAGAAGGTAACTATTTTTTTACTGACGCGTAGGGTGCTAATACCTTCCCTATGCGTAAACAACTCCCGAATCCAAACTGGTTTCAAAGATCATAACTTTTAAGTTTTTCCAAAATTTTCTTTAATAAATTTTGGTGGCGATATTAAAATTTTCTTATTCGTCGTCCCGTAGTGATTTCGGTTACGATATCTATCTTTTGAAAAAGTTACCTTTGTGCTATAAAAAATAACTTTTTATGAGCTTTAGAATTTATTCCCATATGTATTCCTCACTACCTATGTAATTTAAATAATGTAAGTATTGTTGTGTAAGGTAATATTTATTATTATGGGTATATGATTATAAGCTTTCAAATTTATTGTGAACGATGATGTCTTAAATGTTCATTTATCATTACATTAATTTATTATGATGAGACTTACTATTTAAGCAATGTTTTTTAAAAAAATTATAACATATTTTAAGTAAAAATATTTTATAAAAGAGTTTTGCATCATGAAATAACAAACTAGTAATGAATTTGTGATACAACTTAAGTATAGGATGGGTATCATTATTAGGATGTTACAAGATATAAAACTTTTTTATTATGAACCTTTTATAGAATATTTTGAAGATCTTGTAAGACTCATCTCTATGAGTTATATAACACCCTAAAAATAAATATGATTTTAGGCTTAAGTCGTTCATTCGGTTCCATTACTAGTTTGTTATCTCATGATGCGAACTTCTTTAGAAAATACTTGTTAGAGAAAATACGGTAATATTTTTTTAAAACTGTTTGTTACAAATTGCGAGCCTCGTCGGTATAACATACATAACGGAAAATTAAATTACTAAGACTCTTTATGCGTGCAATTTGTTATTATTACTTATCATTTACTTTAATTCGTTTGTTTATAATCAATAGTAATCAACCAAACAGATATTACTCACATGGCATGCAATCCTTACATAATTATACAGTCCATCTTACATGTCCATCATAGTCTTTGGCACTAAGGTCTTTACCTACACATATTACACACCTTAATGCACATACCAAATTTACATAATTATTTCCTACATACCATAATACAATATATACACATAAGTTAGCTTAATACTACATATTAATAGCTAGGATGCTTGCATCCATATATTTACTAACATTTACATTATTGACACTACTTTAAACTCTTCTTCTTCCTTGAGATAAACCATAAGACCAACAAACCTCCCTAAGCCTAGTGGTGAAAACGTTCTAGCCACATGCTTTGATCCAAAGACAAGAACGTCCCATCAAACATCTCTTGATAGGTGTAGAATGGGTATAACATCGAATAGGGTGAGCTACCTTGCGAGGACTACATATGTGAAAAACTGTGGTAGTGGGATGAAGTCTTGGGATCTATCTCCCCCTCTAAGGAAGAAGATTCCTCAGGAGTAATAGTCTACTACCTTCGGTACTCAGGAGGTGGCAAAAACACTCTGTTTGGATAAAAGACCTTTAGAAGAATCGCAAAACCCATGATGGAGAAGTTCAGGCTCAAGACTTCTGTCAGGAAGAGATGTCCTAAGTAAAAGTGTATCCTAACATTGGCTTGGGTAGTAATCAGTAAGCCATGGGGATTTTTCGTCCAGTCCACATTACTAATGTCTATATAGACCACTTACATCATTGCGAACGACATAATCTTCGTCTAGGAAGAAAGTGGGAAGAGAAGGAGTGAGAAACTAGGTTTCTCAGTAGATTTCTACTTTATTTTTAGTGTCATCACTTTTATCCCAGCCTCTTCAGTTTATTATAAAAATCATGACATGCATACGAAATTGCTTTTAATCTTTTAAAAACATCCTACTAAAGTGAGTTATTTTTATATATAAACAACCTTAATGCATAAACATATATCAGTCTTAAACTTCATAAATCTGAGATCATAATAAAGATATTATTTGACTCACAACCATTCTGTATCTTAAACGTTATCTCTATCATTATTCTATTCCACAACTTTGGGGAATTTAACTTCTACTCCTCAACTTTGGGGAAATTTATAGACATAGACATACATAAAAATTAGTTAAACAATATCTTATGACTAAGTTTTCTTCTCTACCTTCTATTAAGGATATGAGCTCATTCGTAGATGGTCATCACCATCTCATAATGTGTGAAAAATTGTCTTCACTGTAGAAGCATTTTTGAAGAACCTTTTTATCTCTTCAGAGAACCCTTTTGCCTCCTCTTTAGTAGAGCTCTGAGTGCCCTCTAGATATGATGTGCACAAAGCATATTAAGAGTAGATTAACTTTTCATATAAGTTTATTTTAGTGATCCCTTAAACCTTTTAGGTTCATTTTTAATAGCTTCCAAATAATTATGCATGCTCATCAATATCCATCCAATATGGTGTGTACACATAGATCTCAACATCAATCATAAACACTTCTCATATATAGCATCATATTTTCTATACTTACGAGCATTCAACATTTTAACTTACATTAAACAGTGTGCATTTATAAGAACATCACAAGTTGACTAGTAAATCATATTTGGAATAACATCATTGCATGTTTAAAGTTCATGTACAACTTCTTTATTTCTTTAAATTTTTATGTTGAATCACTCAAAGGATTTAATTCTCTCAACATTCTAAGTTTCTCCTCAACCTTTCCTTTTCTCAAAGTTGCATTGGTTTCATATCATTTTTTACAAGTTAAAAGTTTCCCCAAGGTGGCCGAATGACACCTTTTAAGTTTTTATTTTTTGTGCTCTTCAATTTTGCAATTCTTATGCATAACCTATTTATACTAAGTTCAAATATTAAATGTTAGAAAGTTTTTAACTTGTTTAGGACATTTTACTTGACATGGTTGAGTGATTGTCCATGCCTTCGCCATATTTTTTTTAACTTTTAATACTTGACATTTTTATATTATAAGGCTTCTCAAGTTACCTAAACCAAGTTTTCAAACTCTTTTCTTTTCATTTAACCTAGAGTAGCCGAATGTGAACCTTTGGCTTCTAAGGCCTTCTAGTTTATTTTTCCTTGTCTTGTCAGTTGATTTTTATCAATTGAAGACTAATTCATTAATTGATACCTAACTTAGGAATTTTTAAGACTTCTTCTCCATCCTTATAAATCATGGCTGAATGGCTTAACCTAGCTTCCAACTTCATATTTTATTCCAAACACCTATCTTATACATGCTTAGTTTTAGGGTTGAATTATGATGAATTCTTGACTTTCTTATCACTACCTTAGTGATTATGTCCAAACGGCTTCTTAACCTTTGTAAGACTTACTCCCAATTTTCATCTCTTATAGTTTTAGGCCAAAAATTTTTTTATTTAAGGTAGTTAAGATTTAAATCTCCTTCTTGGTTAATTTATCCTAAAGTGGCCAAATGGTCCCTTAGCTAATGTCATAAGCTTCTTATACTTTTAATACTTTATACTTTCATGCATAGGACCCTTAATTAAACCTAATTAAAAATTAAAACTCTTTTTTAATTAATTAACCCCTTGGTGGCCGAATGCCACCACCATGACTTAGGATACCAAATTTTCAATCCTAGTTGACCTAGGTTGACCTAGGTTGACCAATCCATCTAGTTAGGATCTAAGCTACATGTTTAACCAAGTTCGGGAAATTTTTAGGTCTTCTCCCCTAATTCTAAGGGTCATGGCCGAATGACATTTCCCCCTCCTCCTAAGTCATGGTTCATTTTTAGTTACTAATTTATGCCTTCTTGAAATCTAGATTAAATAAAAATTAAGGACTTCACCTTATTTCACCTATATTGGTTATTATGGGCTTAGTCACTTTTAGGTGTTATTACTCTATTTACTTAATAAAAATCCTTAATACATCATTAACCAATTTTAAACTCATTTTTCTCTTAATTTACACTAGGGTGGCCAAATGCACACCTAGTGAATTTTAGGCTATTTTAGCTCAAATTCCCTTCATTCAAAGGTTGTTTTACAATATTTATAACCTAATTATGTGATTTGTGTCACTTGTAAAAATTTTATAAAGTTTTATCCTTGAGTATGTTTACAAGGTCAAATGCCTCCCTTGGCTTGCCAATGTCATCTTTTCAAATTTCCTTCTTATACAACCTTGGTTCCTTGATTTTATGTACTTGCAGCACCTTAAGCTCTTGATCCATACAAGACTTTTCCAAAGTCCACAACTTGGGTCATGACCAAAATGAGTCTTGAGTGTCTTCTAAAGCTTATGCCATTTTATGGTCCAAATTCTAACTTTTACTTAGTAATTTTTAGATCCATGCCCAAAGCAAGATTTTGGGACTTAAATATTAATTTTTCTTTCACTTTTTAATATTTAAGTTCATGGGTTCAGATTTGGACAAAATAATACACAAGTCCATCATAAGAAGAACAATCATAATTTTCAAGTTTTAACCATAAAAACATGCAAGACAACATTTTTTTCAAACAACAAAGTGTAGATCCACAAGATCTACTCTAAGATCCATCCATATCCTATCAAGAACACTTCAAAAAAATTTCTCATGACTTCTCAAAACTGTCCAAAGCATCAAACTGGGTTTTAAAACAATTTCCACCAATTAAATTTCTTCTAAGTTACTTAGAAGCACTTTAAACCAACCAAACTTCATTTTATTTCTCAAAAATCACTAAAAAAATAGTGTTGCTCATTTTTAATTGTTAATAGGCATCCTTGAGCCCTCATGAGTCTAGAAAAAGGAGATTTATGGATTTTACAGAAAGAATCCACAAAAGAAAGAAAACAAACCATAAAAAGTAAGATTAAAGCTTAAAAAGATAAAGTAGAAAATCCTACTTAATGGTGACTTGGTATAGTGATGGTGGGGCTATGATGACTGTTCCTTGTCGCCCCTTGGCTGGTCCACAAGGTTCTTTAACTGAAAGTGGTGGGGCTTTGTATTTAACGCTTAATTTTAGCTTAAATCTAAAAGATGGAGACTTAGGCTTAAGGTGAAAGGTTAGGGTTTTTAGGACTTAGATGGATTTGGAAAGATTTTGAGAGTTGGCTAAGTGTTTTAGGAAGTAAAAAATGAACCAAATGAGGACCCAAAATGGCTTAGTGAATTCGACCAAGCATGGGCAAAATTAGATTAATTTTACACTAGGGGTATTTTCGTAATTTTACATAGATTTTCCTATTTTTTAAAATAATTCAAAATTGTAGGAATTATCCTTTTAGAATTTCATCAGTGTTAATGATTCTGAGTTTTTCACTAATTATGTTTAACTTAGCCTAAGCATAGTTAACTTTAAATTAATCAAGGTTAATTAGCCTTAACCATTGTTAAAGGAATCTTAGTATTAATTATTTTTATCATTTATGGTTTTACTTGAGTTGACTTGGCTTGGTGACTCAACACTATGATTCCACACGGTAAATTTCGTGCAGCCCATTTGGGTTTCACTCTTGACTTCTTCCTCACACTTTCTTGCCCTTCTCGACCTTGAAGGGGCATTTTCATAATATTTCTTAGCATTGTTAGAAAAATTCCCAAATTATTTCTCAGACAATTCTAATACATTTTGGTTCCTTCTCATGTTAATATAAGGTCATTTGATATTTTTCTAGGAACTGACTAGTTTTATGTAGAAAGCAGAGCTTTCTAGGACTGTTTTGGGTGTTTTCAGGGTTTGTTAAGGAGTTTTCATCCCATCGTTGTTTTCTAAGTTTCTCTCATTAGTTTTGGTTATTTTTTATGCTCTCTAATCCTTTATAATTTATTTTACTTTTATTTTATATTTTTCTAGTACATTATTTAAATTGCCCTATTGTAGGAGCATTTTCTTCATTTGCACCGAACTTTCTAATTTCTCTGTTTTTGGTTCCTAGTCCTACTTAGTTTCACTCTGTGGATTATTTATGGCTTCAAGAGTTCATCACAGAAATTTAGGGTGTTACAAGTTAGGTAGCATATCCATTTCAATCTAAAATAGTTGTCTATAAGAAATAATCCATATTTCTTCCCTCCTAGGCTTTAAATGTTGATTGGTCCAAATTGATTCACATGTAGTAGTCCAAGAGGTCAAGAAATGAAAACAAGATTTTTAGTTTTCAAATATGTTTTAGCCTATTTTACTTTCTAACATGTCTCATAGAGAATTTTTTTTTTCAATGAAACATTAGGAAGTCTCTCTTCACAAGATCATGTTTATGAAGTTTAAAAATATGTTTCATATTGATGTGCCTAAATTTTTTGTTCCAACACCATTTTTCATCCTCTTCAGTGAAAATATATGTTACACTTTAATCACTTAGATCATCCATATCAATATTATAAATATTACGATATCTTTTAGCAAAGAAAAGTGAAGATCCATCCGATTTTTTAACTATGCATAAACATCATATTTATTATCACAAAATTAACTTATGTTAAGAAGATTATATTTTAAACCTTGAGCATATAAAATTCTATCAATAGAAGGAAAGAAAGGTTTGACAACCTTACCTATTCTTGACCATAATGGTTGTTTCCAAAGGCAATCCTTCTTTATGTGACTAGAGGTCTAGGAACATATACTTTCTTTGTGTCATGTGTCCTAAGCAGCCAACTTTCAGGTATAATCTTTTATGTCTCTTTTCTTCTATTGAGTATATTTGTAAAAAGAATGATCATATTTTTAGGTACCATATATTTTTAAATCCTTTATGATTAGTTTTTGAGACTTTATTTCTATTTTTATAAAATATCTAGATGAAACATGTTCAAATTTTTCACAAAATTAAAAAAATAATAGGTGATTAGATTTTTTTTACTATTTTTCTTATAGGTATTCTTTTCTTTAAATCCTAGTCTAGATTTATCACTTTAAGGCCTAGTATTTTTTTAATATTTTATTAATATTGGTCGTTTCATAAACAAAGTTGGCTAACTCCTTATTCAACTACCAGGTCACGAAGTGTCTGAACTTCATCAACTGCCTAAAGTGTCTTTTCTTATAAAAACATCTAAATGAAACATGTTCAAATTTTTCATAAAATTAACAAGATGATAGATGATCAAAGTTTTTTTACTATATAATGGGTTTTTTACTTTAAACCTTAGTTTAGATTTATCACTTTGATGCCTAGTATTTTTTAATATTTTATTATGATTGGTAGTTTCATTAACAAAGTTTGCTATGTCCTTGTTCAATTACCAAGTCATGAAGTGCCTGAACTTCATCAATTGTCTAAAGTTTATTAGGTACATGGAAATTTAGATTATGATTTTCTTAAATAAGCATCTTTGCTTATTCTTTGTTTTTCTCAAGTTCTTGAGACAAAGAAGTATTTTTAAATTTTAGTTTGTTGTACTCATTCAGAAGAATACTTAAATCATTTAAAAAAATCATAAGCCAACTTTAATTAAGTCCATCAAAGTTTACCTCTTCTTGAGTATTTGTTGAAAGAACAAAGAAAATAACACACAAGAAAGAATGGTTGAATGGTGTGTAAAATTTTTATTTTAAAATAGATGAGTAGATGAGATCATCTAATAGAGATATAAATTGTAAGAAAGCATATCATAGAGAATAAGCTAAAAGAAAAATACATAGATGATATATATTAATTCTATCTTACAGCTCAAGAGCCACGTCGGGCTCTTATTCAAACACAACAAGATTTTCTTAATAATAAAATGTTTCTTTAAGAGGTTAACACTTATCCAAGTATTTTTGAAAAAATCTCTCCAGGATCCAAGCCAAGTAATTTTTTTCAAAACAAGCCTTTTTAGGTTCTATACAAAGTAAGCTGAAAACTGAAAAAAGTGAAGCTTATACAAACATGAATCTCAAACATAGACTAATGAATAATGGTATATGATTCTTGTATCTTGCTCATAAGTTGTTTCATTTACATAGAAGAGGACATAAAAGTCATTGTGAAAGATGGAAATTACAATATCTTTTATTATTCTAGTTAATACATAGCCTCGATCTGTGTATACAAGAGCTTTCTTTTTTTTTAAAAAAATGATGTAATATGGTGTAGCCAAACTTTGAGCATTGTAATTTGTTGCAAAGGTCCTATTTTATGTAAAAGTCTTGTCTTCACATAGGTTAAAAATTATTTATGTATAGGATGAAACTTGCATAAGGAAGATGATATTTTGACTTCAACAAGAGAGATACATACTACAATCAAAGCTATGCAGTAGATAATGGATACACTTCTCTTAAGTAAAAATTAGTTTTTAAGATGATACATCATCTAATTCGGTCATGGAATGTCCACCTTCTTCATCAGTATTCAAGGCTCTTAATGCAATAAATTATCTTGATATATAGATGTAGATAATCTTTGCCTAACTTGGATGATTTTGCATTTAAAAACACAAGGGAAACATATATGACTATATGTATATATATAATTAAATTTTTTATCATCATTAAAATATGTTGGGTTCAAAGATCCTAATCATAAATTAGGTTCCAACATATTCCATTAGATAGAAGTTTTCTTTCAATTATTTCTTCATCATTATCTAAGCATCTACCTAGGTCATCCCACATAGCGATCAAATCTTTCTTCTTCTTGTAGGGATTTTTTTCTCCTTTGTTTGAGTTCAAGGAATTTTGACTTAATACATCCCATATTCTTACATCCAAAGTAGACAATATCTTTTCTTCCTTCCTTTCTTCTTTCCTTTCATTTTATCATAAGGTTGTTGACCTTTCTTATTCTTACTTACCATTCTTATGATCTTTTGAGTTATCAATGAAACTTCATCCTAAATTTCAAAATCATCTCCTTAAGAGTTGTCATTGTCTTTTCAGAAGCCTTCAAATTCTTTTCTTCTTTTGAGGTGGAGGCTTGCTTGGTTTTTAAATTTATTCCTCATTTTATTTTTAGGTTCACATTAGCTTAGGACGAATTTGTGTACCCATAAGGATCCCAAAATCTAGTTTAGCTTAGGGGTGTTACTGTATTTGGCCCCTTCGATAGTAGTGACTTTAAATTACTAGTTTCTATCCAAACTAGAAAATAACTTAAGATTATTCTCTTCTACAATGTATTTCTTTCCTAGGACACGAAGGCATTTAAGTTTAGTTTGGAATCTTCCAAACATTTCTTCTATGATATTGTTTTCCTTCATGGTGAACATCTTGTACTATTTTGAGAGTATGATCATCTTAGTCTTGTTTATGGTGTTTCCTCCTCTATGTACGATAACTAGTGTATCCCATATTCTTAGATTATATCATAGTCAAATACTTTGTTGTTTTTGGATCGAGATAGTGTTCATGTAAACAGATATCGAGCTTTAGCAGTCTTTGACGTGCAATCAATTTCTTCTAGTATCGTTCATCCTCATTAGGTGAGATAGGTGTAAGATAGTTCCTTTAGTGATGACTCTCCAGATACCAATTTGTGTGGACTTGATGAATATATTCATTATATCTCTCTACTAAGGATAATACTTACAAAACAAAGTTAGAGGATGAAAGGTTTAAGCTTCTTCTAGATGTTATTTTTTTATATTTTCCATTATTGTGAAGCTTTCCTTTGCACGGAAAGATACTCTCTACCAAGATTCTAAGCTCTAATATTAGCTAAAATAACACAATTAACACATGATAAAACGGGTTGAGTTGTGTTTTAAAAGATTTTGAAGAACTATAAACTTCTTTTCCAGAAAAGGTATAAGACTGGATAAATAAAGATCATTTAAGGGAACTTTAGATGATTGAAAAGGTAATTTAAAAAAGAAACAAGATATCAAAATAATTCACAAAAAATATGAAAGATAATGAAAGAAATAAGAACACATAGATGTATATTAGTTTCACTAAATAGAAAATTATTTACATGAAGAACCCCAAGTATTTTTGGACAAGCCTCTTCAGGCTCAATACTCAAGTATTCTTTCTTAGTAAGACTTTTGTCGCAACCGTAATTACAACGAGACGATGAACTCGCTAAATTTTTAAAAAGAATTTATTATTTGTGTGGTGCCACCACCAAATTTTTATTTAAGGGAAAAGATTTGGAAAAATCCTAACTTGAGGAAAGATCTAGGTTCGGGAGTCGGTTATGAGTAGGGAAGGTGTTAGGCACCCTACTCTCCAGTTCCGAAGAACTGAGTGTGCGATTTTAATATTTTTAAAAGCTGTTTGATCCTTTTACTTTAGCATAAAGATAAATAAGTTTGTATAAAAATAACCTGACAGGACTTGATCCTACTCCTACGTATTTCCTGGTGAAATGGGAAACTCAAGGCTTAAGTAGTTCTGGTTTGAAGGCTTGACCTTCAGAGTAAAAAATAAATTGGAAGATGATTTTGAAAGTATTTTCGATATTTTTTCATAATTCTTAGTCGACATATGCATAGGATCCAAGAAAACTACGGCTGCACTAGGATCCGCTTGAGCTATACAACTTTGTGATTTATGTTCCACAAACCATGTATATGTATACAGAGTGGCTGTTTCCCTCATTTTAGACATAACATGCTAGTGGGCCCTACATTCACTTTAATTCACCTTTTGTGTGCCTTCATTAGAGGTCTATGTGCATGGGTACTGAACCACATCTTAAGCAACTCGTGGTTACGCCTGCCTGACTTTTATTCCACTCTTATCTTATGAAATTGCACTTTGTGTTAGGAAGCCCGGCTGTTTAGACACTGCCTTCTATTATTGGCTGTGATAAAGCCTCATCCTGTTTATGGCCTCACAAAGCTCACGGCCTGGCGCTCTGCAACTTTTATTTCTAAGCACAAGAACACTTGCAAGCTTATCACAATCTTCGTTTACTCTGTTACAACATTTACCTGGCCTTCGTATCATGAACTATGAGGTTTGATGTTTGAGAGCATGTAGTTAGAACCAGAATCTCTAGTGTCAAAGACTTTGTATGAGTGCTGGAGTCGGAGGAGGTGTTGATCTCGGTCAAGGTCAGTGTGCTTGGAGGGGTTTGAACCCATGCCCTCGAATCCTTGGTGGTGTGCCCACCACTGGACAATTATGACCAACTTTTTGGCCAGATAAGGTTGAGAAAATAAAAGAGTAGAGCCTTTTTCATGTTCGAAGAATGCCCACTGTCATTTTCACTAAGCTCATCTTCTGTTTATTTTGCAATAGATGTTCCTGTAGGTTATTCCCAGGCAATGAACAAAAGCCTCATTAGCATGCATAAGGCTAAATCTATAGTCCATGCCCCCAGTTCTCTATACCTTGACAAGACCGCCACCCCTTGATCAAAGATTAAGAAATGACAATTCCCCATCTAAACCCAGTAAAGGCCCAGCCAACTCATCGATCAAGGCATCCACTGCTGTGAATTTGGGTCCTAGAACACTTTTATTTAATACCCAATTCAGTTTCCTGACTATATACACGACTGTTCCCCCTTTTAAATGGATGAAATGTATATCATCGCTAGTAGATGGTGGAGGGGACGTTTGCATGTCTGCATCGAATCTCCCCATACATTTGTCTAGTGGGAGACATTTCATTACACCTTTATTTTAGTGCAATAATTCGTCATTAATTCCCCTTGAATATAGTCACATGAGTTGTTCGTACAGGATTGGGCACAGGAGCAAGAATCCATATCTGCCTCCAGAAAAATTCTTAGGACACTTGTACAGAGCCATTGCACGTGATAATCTTTTAACTTCAGTGGCACCTTTCATGCAAGACCCCTTCATGATTTTTTGTTGAACTTAACAATAGCAGCCTTTAACATGAATATGTTAGCCTTAACCTTCTCAAAATCAACAGTTATATTTCTCTTGGGTCTTATTTCGAAGGATACTTCGACTGAAACACCTTCTAGCTGACTTAAACTCTCCCTATTGACCAGTGGTTTAAGCACCTTCACAAGACTTTGGAGTGATGAACTTTTAATTGAAGTTACTTGAGGGACAGCAGCTAGACTTGGACCAGAATTTCAAACTCCTTTAATTTCTTTAATTTTCTTTATAGGACCTGGAGGATTCATATTTCACACAGAAGTAGTAGCCAATACCAGCCCTTGTACCTGGCTGTTTGGCAAAGAAATTCTTCTCAAGCTAACCATCAAGAACGTCATTCGCCTGTGCTATACCTCTGTTAGTTTTGGCAGCAATTTCTTATCGAGATGGGAACCCGACTTTGCCCAGTTACAGTTGTGGCTGACGCGCTCGTCGCAAACGCGCAAAAATAATTTCTAGATTTTCCCCAAACTAAAGGTATAGTATAAGGTGCAACCTAGGTCATCTCCCAAAGACCATTTCATATTCTTAAAGCAAATTAGGAGAAAATTAGAAACAGGGGGTTTTGTAAAGATGCGATGTTGAGTTCTAAATACAAAATACAGAATGAAATTAATTGGACTTAACAATTATCAACTCAAGGAATTCAGAGGCTATTTTCTTAACTAATCATTGATCACTAAAATCATGCATTGTGTTTATCAACCTAGGATCATCTGGAACCCCTAGAATGATCCTTGAATTCTCTACTGAGAAACCTCTCAGAATTTAATTGATTATGATCAACAAGATTTAGTAACCACTTAATCTTTTATCTAAACCAATTTCACAATCAGAATTCAGTTGAAGTAAGTAATAAAATGAAAACCTTTAATTCAATTACTTAATTTCTACTCTTCAAACTTTTGGAAAATGATTTACCAATCAAAAACCAATTATAAATCAATTATGCATTAATCAAAATACGTCAACCGATCAAACTTTGATTAAAGAATAAAATTGAAGAATATAGTGAAGCAGAGTAGAAACCACTTAATAACCATGTAAATAAAGATCAAGACCTCAAAGTTAAAATGAAAATAGCTTGAATCCTTGAATTGAAACTACGAACCTAGCCTTCCATGAAGGAGGCAAACTAACAACAAATAAATCCTAAGCCTTCCATGTAGGAGGCAACTAACAACAAAGAAAAACTAAGCCTTCCATGTAGGAGGCAAACTAACAATAAAGAAAAACTAAGCCTTCCATGTAGGAGGCAAACTAACAAGAAAGAAAGAAAGATGGAAAATGGTATTGGAGTTAATCTCCAAGTGGTGTGTTTCTCCTCTTGTAAACCCTTCTATTTATAGAGGATTTGTGAGGCATCATCTTCAGAAAGTCACCAACTAGGATATTACTTTTCCACCTTTTTATTGCTTTCACATGGGCTTTGTTGAAAATGCAAAACACTTTTGAATTTTTGTCAACAATTAGCACAACAATTTTGAATTTCTTGCACCGCAATTTCGGATGTTCACATGTCCGAATTAGAGCTTGACTTCTGAACAAAAGTTGTAGCCCCGGATCTTAGCTATCCAACAGATTTGATTTCATCTCAATATGACTTCTGTAGCTCAAGATATGGCCAGATCTTTGCACACTATTCAAATTCCATGTCAGCAACACTATCTCATCTTTTGAGATAATTTCGGAGTCCTAAACATCCCATTTAGAGTCTGATATTGCTTTATAACTGTGGACACTTCTTTAAGCTTTCATTCAAGACAGATTTCATGATTTTTGGATGTCTAAAACTCCTATTATGCTCAAAATACTATAATAGTGTCATTTTAATCGGGTAAGCAAAGAAATTCAATTAAACTTCATATGAACCCAAACTCATAAAATATGACAAAGATCACTTAATTGAACATATAAGAAGTCTTAATGAGATAAAAGTGAGAGATAATTATTTATGAAATTTATGCTTATCAAATTCCCCCACACTTATCTTTTGCACATCTCGGGCAAACTTAAGTTAAGGATTGATGACTATTTTTTTTTTTTTTTGAAAGAACTTCAAAGTTTTGAGTTGATTTCTCAAGAATTCACAAAATTTCATGAAGCATTCTTTCATCACATTTTTGAAATTACTTAGAAAGACAACTTTAATTTGAATAACATAGATTGAGAAAGATAAAACCTCACATGATATACTTTGAATCTCTCAAGTGTTTGATTTGGTAAGTGTTTCTCTCAAATTCAATCCATGAAAGATGAACTATCATAGGCTTGCATATCTTCTACTTCTCTACTACTATGTACACATGCAATGCACAAATCAAAAGGTCTTTATTCTGGTTATAACGGGATTAGAAAGATGAAATGATATATTGAAGAAATACAATGTTAGACCAAGGAAAATGGTGAGGATTGAGAACTGAGTCTAAGTCCAAGTGTGAGAAACAGATATCACTTCTTCATTCTTTTTTTTCTTTTCTTTTTTTCAATATAATAGTTTATTTGTTAATTTATTGCTTCAAATTTTTTTTAACCATGATATTGATGAACACAACAATAATCTCCCCCACACTTATTGAAACACTTATGGTATGATAAATCCAGTATTCCTCACCTTCTATGGTCAAACAAAGTTGTTTTTTTTTTTTTTGATTTGTGGTGAGCTAAAAAGAAAAAAAGGCTAATCGGCTCAAAGGGCTGATCAAAGGATAAAATTATATGGTTTGGTTATTTGGCCAAGTGGTTTGTTCAAGAAAAACAGTGCCTCAATCATTTTTGTACAATTCATGTGAAAATGTAGCTTCAAAAAGAATCAATGCAAGTTCTGAAGTAACATATTCCATGGATGAAAATCACACAAGAAAGAAAATAATAATAAGGCTCAAAATCTCACAGGTAATATATTTATCAAATCTAATCTATCAAGTTCAAATATTTGTTGTCAAACTAATTAATCTCGAAATGTAAATAATTTTGCTTCAATTATTTTATGAAATCTAAAGAACAACATACTTCCACATTCAAATTTTTTTTTTTTAATCATAAGATGCGTATCAAGAGTCAAGTGTAACTCCTTACTCAGCCATCTTACTCAAAGCAAGTTTATGATTCTAACCTAATTTTTTTTATTTTATTTTTTCGTTTTTTTTTTAGGTTTTTTTTTTTGGGTTTTTTTTTTTTAATTTTTCTTTTATATCGGACCATCCTCCCCCCAACCTATCCAAGACATTGTCCCCAATGTCTCAGATGGAATTTCATATAACAAGAAAAGAAATGTAAGAAAACCACCAAAGTAAGGAAAAGTTATAACCGAAGAGTGGTATCTGGTTCTCTTTTGTCTCTGCCATCCTGATTTGGTTGGTTCACCAGCTGCATTGCTTGACTGAGCTCAGATGTAGGATTTTGCAAAATCTCAAGTAGCTGTTCAACAGTTGAAGCAGATACTATGATGTTGCGCATGGATTGTGGCATGAACTCCTGCTCTATTGCATGATCTAAAAAGGATATCAAACCATTATAAAAGCCATTAATATTCAACAAGCCCAAAGGTTTTTTATGAAAATTCCGATAGGCCCAAAATATAATGGTAAAAATTTCTTCCATTGTTCCAAGACCACCAGGTAATGCAATAAATGCATTAGAATTAATCAACATGTGTCTCATACGGTCATGCATGGTTGCAACCTTCAATTTAGTACCCAGGGTGAAGTAGGAGGTGCTCCCATTTTTTAAGACAACACCTAAGACGTTACACCCCTTTGTGAGTGCAGATCCTGCAACACATCCTTTTAAACCCTGAATCCCTCCCCCATAAACAAGATTGATTTTTCTTGCAGCTAATGCCTTACCAAGGGTATAAGCTGCATGTTGAAATTCTCCATCCTTTCCAAGGTTAGACCCACCAAAAACACAGATAGTATTGATCCTATCCATATACGGTGTTTCTGTCTTTTTTTTGAAAAAAATATGTCATAGAGGTTGATAATTTATAGGGACTCAATATCAGACAAGGAGATCGCTTGAATAGTGCGGGATCAGGATTTGGTAGCAAAAGTTTGAATTTTTGTTGTAAAAGTTTGAATTTTTGTTGCAAAAGTTTGAATTTTTTTTGTTCAAGGAAAAGGTGAATGTCAGAGGGGAAAGACTTTAAGCAGGGGTGAAAATTTCAAAAAAATGGTGGCCCAATAAATTGAAAAGACAATGTAAATGACAAACATACACGCATGAGAATGAACAGTAGTTGTGATTGTGGCTCACATCTTCCTCTGGTTTTACATCCAGTAACGGCTGAAACGCCTTCTAAGAGTCGAGGATGTGCTTCCCATTCAGTTTTCTTGTAAACTGACAAAAGGGTCTTTTAAAGTCAGATTCTCAAGACTATAACGTGCTTTTTCCTTATGGAACAGTTCAAACAAATCAAGAATAGTATACCTAAAAAAAATTGTTAGAAAGGTTAAAAATTTTATACAAACTCAAAAAATTGTTAGAAAGGTTAAAAATTTTATACAAACTCAAAAAATTGTTAGAAAGGTTAAAAATTTTATACAAACTCCTAAATAAGCCTAGGAAACTAAAATGGTCCCCGGCAACGGCGCCAAATTTTTCGATACGCTCGTCACAAACGCGCAAAAATAATTTCTAGATTTTCCTCAAACTAAAGGTATAGTATAAGGTGCAACCTAGGTCATCTCCCAAAGACCATTTCATATTCTTAAGCAAATTAGGAGAAAATTAGAAAAAAGGGGTTTTGTAAAGATGCGATTGATAAGCACAAATTTCGTAAATAATTATCTCTCACTTTTATCTCATTAAGACTTCTTATATGTTCAATTAAGTGGTCTTTGTCATATTTTATGAGTTTGGGTTCATATGAAGTTTAATTGAATTTCCTTGCTTAACCGATTAAAATGACACTATTATAGTATTTTGAGCATAATAGGAGTTTTAGACATCCACAAATCATGAAATCTGTCTTGAATGAAAGCTTAAAGAAGTTTCCACAGTTACAAAGCAAGAGCAGACTCTAAATGGGATGTTTAGGACTCCGAAATTATCTCAAAAGATGAGATAATGTTGCTGACGTGGAATTTGAACAGTGTGAAAAGATCCGGCCATATCTTGAGATACAGAAGTTATATTGAGATGAAATCAAATCTGTTGGACAGCTAAGATCCGGGGCTACAACTTTTGTTCAGAAGTCAAGCTCTAATTCGGACATGTGATCATCCAAAATTGCGGTGCAAGAAAGTCAAAATTGTTGTGCTCATTGGTGACAAAAATTCAAAAGTGTTTTGCATTTTCAACAAAGCCCATGTGAAAGCAATAAAAGGGTAGAAAAGTAATATCCTCGTTGGTGACTTTCTGAAGATGATGCCTCAAAAATCCTCTATAAATAGAAGGGTTTACAAGAGGAGAAACACACCCCCTTGGAGATTAACTCCAACACCATTTTCCATCTTTCTTTCTTTCTTCTTAGTTTGCCTCCTTCATGGAAGGCTTAGTTTTTCTTTATTGTTAGTTGCCTCCTTCATGGTAGGCTTAGTTTTCTTTCTTGTTAGTTTGCCTCCTTCATGGAAGGCTAGGTTTGTAGTTTCAATTCAAGGATTCAAGCTATTTTCATTTTAACTTTGAGGTCTTGATCTTTATTTACATGCTTATTGAGTGATTTCTATTCTGCTTTACTATATTCTTCAATTTTATTCTTTTAATCAAAGTTTGATCGGTTGACGTATTTTGATTAATGTATAATTGATTTATAATTGGTTTTTGATTGGTAAATCATTTTCCAAAAGTTTGAAGAGTAGAAATTAAGTAATTGAATTGAAGGTTTTCATTTTATTACTTACTTCAACTGAATTCTGATTATGAAATTGGTTTAGATGAAAGATTAAGTGGTTACTAAATCTTGTTGATCATAATCAATTAAATTCTGAGAGGTTTCTCAGTAGAGAATTCAAGGATCATTTTAGGGGTTCCAGATGATCCTAGGTTGATAAACACAACGCATGATTTTAGTGATCAATGATTAGTTATGAAAATAGCCTCTGAATTCCTTGAGTTGATAATTGTTAAGTGAAATTAATTTCATTCTGTATTTTGCATTTAGAACTTCATATCAAATCTTTCCAAAATCCCCTTGTTCTAACTTTCTCCTAATTTGCTTAAGAATATGAAATGGTCTTAAAGAGATGTCCTAGGTTGCACCTTATACTATACCAATAGTTTGGGGGAAATCTAGAAATTATTTTTGCGCGTTTGCGACGAGCGTGTCAAAAATTTGGCGCCATTGTCGGGGACCATTTTAGTTTCCTAGGCTCATTTAGGAGTTTGTATAAAAATTTTAAGATTTCTAACAATTTTTTTTTACTTTAGGTATGTATTCTTGGATTTTCTGTATGAATTCACCTTTTTGTGTATGACCCGATCCAATCCTGAAAATTTATATGCATATGATCCTGAGATTGATAGAACATTCCACCATTTGAAAAGAGCACATAGAAGACATTCATTCAGTAATAACCAAGAAAGTAACAGTAGTGATTTTTCATCTTTATATTTTGATAGTTTCAAATATTCTGCTAAGAACATGGCTGATAGAACCCTAAAAGAATTAGCTGCACCTGATGTTGCTTATCAACCATTGTGTATTCAATACCCTGATGTTGATGCACCATTTGAACTGAAGTCTGGACTAATACATTTGCTACCTAAGTTTCATGGCCTTGCAGGTGAGGACCCTCATAAACATTTGAAGGAATTTCACATTGTGTGTTCCACAATGCGGCCACAAGGAATTCTAGAAGATCATATCAAGTTGAAGGCATTTCCTTTCTCCTTAAATGATGGAGCTAAGGACTGGTTGTACTATCTACATCCAACATCTGTTACAAGCTGGAATGATATGAAGAGATTATTTCTGGAGAAATTCTTCCCTGCATCCAGAACGGCAGCTATCAGAAAAGAGATTTGCGGCATCAGACAGAACTCCCAAGAAACTCTCTATGAGTATTGGGAGATTCAAGAAACTATGCGCCACTTGTCCACACCATCAAATCAGTGATCAATTACTGATTCAGTATTTCTATGAAGGACTCATGCCAATGGACAGAAGCATGGTTGATGCAGCTAGTGGTGGAGCACTTATGGACAAAACTCCTACAGCAGCTCGAGATTTGATTGCCAACATGGCAGAAAATTCTCAGCAATTCAATTCTCGAACTAATTCCTTGTCTAAAGGAGTCCATGAAATGACCACCAAGACAGACCATACACGATTGGAGAACAGAATTGAAGAACTAACCTCCATCGTAAGACAGTTTGCCATCGGACAACAACAGCAACTTAATGTTGTTGACAAAACCAAAACATGTGGCATCTGCACTTCTGCAGATCATCCTACTGATGCATGCCCAACATTGCAAGAAAGTGAGACACCTGAGGCTACAGTAAATGGTATTTTTGGCACAGGACAACAATACAGGCCTCCTCAACATTATCAGCAACAGAAGTTTGAACCACCTTCTGGAACATACAATCCTAGTTGGAGAAACCATCCTAACTTGAGATATGGTCCTCCACAATAACAAAGGATTCAAACATCTGACTCCCAAAATAAATACCAACCACCGCCATTCAGACAACAACAACAGCATATGCAGCAATCTGTACCCTCTAATGCTTCTGAACCCTCTCTTGATGATTTGATGAAGCAATTAGCAACCAACAATCTTCAGTTTCAACAAAATGTAAGTTCTACCAATCAGGATTTACAAACTCAAATTGGGCAGTTGGCTACCACTGTCAACCAATTGAAATCTCAAGGTTCTGGTCAACTACCTTCTCAACCTGTCATAAATCCCAAAAGTGTGAATGCCATGACCTTGAGAAGTGGGAAGAAAGTGCAGACAGACCCTACAATTTTAAAGCAACAAAGCTTCAATCAGACTAATCCACACCAAAAAGAAGCATTTATCTCTACACCTGGAGATATCTCTGATGAGCCATCTGAATCAGAGGGAAAGTCTGATGAAAAAAATACACCAGCCTTCGATAAGACATCGAATGATCAACAAAAAGAAGCTTGCCATAAACGATCTGCACTTGAAGCATCTGATGAGACAAAAACCCCAAATTGTGCTGATCAGAAGGTATCTTTACCTTTTCCAAATAGAATGGTCCAATCCAAGCCCAATGTTCATACAGAATTGGATAAGGAGCTTCTAGATACTTTCAGGAAAGTGGAAGTCAACATACCACTTCTAGATGCTATCAAGCAAATTCCTAAATATGCCAAATTTCTAAAGGACTTGTGCACGCATAAGAGAAGACTCAAAGGGGATGAGAAGATTAGTGTGGGACGCAATGTTTCTGCCTTAATTCAACCCAGCCTCCCTCAGAAATGTAAAGATTCAGGAACTTTCACCATTCCTTGCACAATAGGAAACTCTACATTTGGTGATGCATTGCTAGATCTAGGTGCTTCCATTAATGTTATGCCCTCATCAGTTTATAAATCTTTGAATCTGGGAGAACTGAAGCCAACTGGTGTGGTGATTCAATTAGCCAACAGAAATACAACACATCCAGCTGGAGTACTTGAAGATGTGCCAGTTCAAGTGAATAAGCTAATCTTTCCAGCTGACTTCTACATTTTGGATATGGAAGATGAGTCATCCATCAATAGAGCAACCTTGATCCTAGGGAGACCTTTCCTCAAAACTGCAAAAACAAAGATAGATGTGCATACGGGGACTCTCTCTATGGAATTTGGAGATGATATCATCCAATTCAACATATTTGAAGCCATGAAGCATCCTATAGAGAACCATTCACTCTTTCAACTTGATGCCATAGACCTTCTTGCGGATAATTATTCTATTGACAACTTACTTTTTGAATTTTTTGATTTTGATTTAGATTACTTAGATAATTTTACTTGCACATGTGATGAATTTGATCCATGTATTGTGTGTTCCAGGATTAATGCTGCAGACCAACCTTCGTTGAAAGATGACATGTTAGATGCAAGTGTTGCAGACATTTCAATCTCAGATAGATCTATTCCTTCCATAATACAACCACCTCCTTTAGAGTTAAAGCCTTTGCCTGAACATCTAAAGTATGCTTATTTGGGGGAAAATGAGAAGCTTCCTGTCATTGTAGCAAAGAACCTTCTACCACAACAGGAAGAAAGGTTGTTGCAAACCTTAAGAAGCCATAAACAAGCAATTGGATGGACTTTGGCTGATATTCCAGACATTATCCCATCTACTTGTATGCATAGGATATTGCTGGAGGAAAACACCAGACCTGTTAGACAACCACAAAGGCGTTTGAATCCAACCATCCTAGATGTGGTAAAGAAGGAAGTAGGTAAGCTTTTGGCAGCTGGTATCATCTATCCCATCTCAGACAGTGATTGGGTAAGCCCGGTGCAAGTAGTTCCTAAGAAGACTGGCATAACTGTAGTCAAAAATCACAATGATGAACTAATCCCTACCAAAATACAAAACAGTTGGAGAGTGTGCATAGATTATAGGAAGCTTAACCAAGCTACTCGCAAGGATCACTTCCCTTTGCCCTTCATAGACCAAATTTTGGAAAGATTAGTAGGAAAATCTCACTATTGCTTTCTGGATGGTTTTTCAGGTTATTTTCAAATACATATAGCCCTAGAAGACCAGCATAAGACCACCTTCACTTGTCCTTTTGGTACTTTTGCCTATCGAAGGATGCCCTTTGGTCTATGCAACGCCCCTGGAACCTTTCAAAGATGCATGGTAAGCATTTTCTCTGATCTCTTAGAAAGTTGCATGGAAGTGTTTATGGATGACTTCACTGTATATGGTTCTTCTTTTGATGCATGCTTAGAAAGTCTCTCTAAAGTTTTGGACAGATGCATTGAGACTAACCTGGTTTTGAATTTTGAAAAATGTCATTTCATGGTAACAGAAGGTATAGTCTTAGGACACTTGGTATCTAGCAAAGGTTTAGAGGTTGATAAGGCCAAGATAGACATTATTACTTCTCTACCTTACCCTACTTCTGTGCGAGAAGTACGTTCTTTACTTGGTCATGCAGGTTTTTACAGAAGATTCATCAAGGATTTTAGCAAGATTGCACAACCTCTTTCTAAACTACTACAAAAAGATACCAAATTTGTGTTTGATCAAGCATGCAAGGATTCATTTGATGAACTAAAGAAGCGGTTGACAACCACTCCCATCATTCAACCACCTAATTGGACGCTTCCATTTGAATTAATGTGTGATGCATCTAATTATGCCCTTGGTGCTGTACTATCTCAAAGAGTTAGCAAGAAATCTCATGTCATTGCATATGCCTCTCGCACACTTGATGCAACCCAATCCAATTACACAACTACTGAGAAGGAGCTGTTGGCAATTGTGTTTGCATTAGATAAATTTCGCTCCTATTTGCTTGGATCTAAAGTTATTGTCTTCTCTGACCATGCAGCTTTGAAATACTTGCTTAAGAAGGCAGATGCTAAGCCAAGACTGATTCGCTGGATGCTTCTGTTACAAGAATTTGATTTAGAGATTAAAGACAAGAGTGGTGCAGAGAACCTTGTAGCAGATCATTTAAGTCGGATCCAGCAACCTTGTGAAGAAACTTCAATAGCAGATTCATTCCCAGAAGAGCATCTCTATCATTTGCACGGGAAGGATCCTTGGTATGCAGATTTGGTAAACTATCTGGTTGCTAAAGAAATACCCAAACACTTCACCAAATCGCAAATTACCAAGTTGAAAAGTGATGCCAAACACTACATATGGGATGAACCATACCTTTGGAAGACATGTAGTGATCAAATCATTAGAAGATGTGTTCCAGATCATGAAGTTCAGTCTGTACTTACCTTTTGCCATTCCCTAGCTTGTGGTGGACACTTTGGGCCACAACGGACAGCTAGAAAAGTACTAGACTCAGGCTTTTATTGGCCTACAATATTTCGTGATGCACACAGATTATGCATAACTTGTGAGCAGTGCCAAAGAATAGGGAGTATTTCGCGCAGAAATGAGATGCCCCAACAACCACTTCTCTTTTGTGAGGTATTTGATGTATGGGGTATAGACTTTATGGGTCCATTCCCTGTCTCTTTTGGCTTTGTTTACATTCTGCTAGCTGTTGATTATGTTTCAAAATGGGTAGAGGCAAAAGCCACTCGTACTGATGATGCTCGAGTTGTTGCAGATTTTATCAGGTCTAACATTTTTAGCAGGTTTGGCATTCCTAGAGCTCTAATTAGTGACCAAGGTACTCATTTTTGCAACCGCACAATGGAAGCCCTACCTCGAAAATATGGAGTCACGCATAAAGTCTCCACCCCATATCATCCTCAAACAAATGGTCAAGCTGAAGTTTCTAATCGAGAGATCAAGAAAATCTTAGAGAAAATAGTTCAGCCTAACAGGAAGGATTGGAGCTTGTGCCTTGTTGATGCGTTATGGGCATATAGGACAACCTACAAGTCACCCATTGGCATGTCTCCCTACAGGATTATCTTTGGTAAAGCATGTCATCTTCCAGTTGAATTAGAGCATAGAGCATTTTGGGCAGTAAAGAAATGCAACATGGATCTAGACCAAGCAGGAATCCATAGGAAGCTTCAATTGCAGGAACTTGAAGAAATTCGATTGGAAGCATACGAAAACTCCAAAATTTACAAAGAAAAGGTCAAAGCTCTTCATGACTAAAAGTTGGCAAGAAAGGAGTTTTCCGTTGGACAAAAAGTTCTCCTTTTCAATTCTCGGCTAAAGCTTATGCCTGGTAAGCTACACTCTAGATGGTTAGGACCATTTGTAGTTACTAATGTTTTTCCTTATGGTGCAGTGGAAATAAAAAATGAGGTAACTGAAAAAATCTTCAAGGTGAATGGACATCGTCTTAAACCATTTTTCGAAGGTTTTCAAAAGCACACGGTAGAAGAAGTGCATTTGTACAATGCCACATACTTGCAATAAATTCAAGAGAAGACTCTCTCTCTCTCTCTCTTTCTTTCTCTCTCTCTCTTTCTTTCTTTCTCTCTCTTTCTCTCTCTCTCTCTTTCTCTCTCTCTCTCTCTCTCTCTTTCTCTCTCTCCCTCTCTCACATTCCTCGCTTATAAGTTTCAACTAATCTCTCAACTTCCTTCTTCACCTCTTAAATCATCCCAACTATTACACCACATTGAGCTTGCAGGAATAATAACTTGAGTGTTTTAAGAAAAAAATGGAGAAAGCTCTCACCAGGATCAAAATTTTGTTCCCTACTCTCCCCAGAAATTTTCTTAAAGACATTTACAATTGCAGACTTGAACGATTGAGAGCATTAACACTCTTAGGCCTTCCAGAAGATGTCCGTTGGATCATTGAAGCTAAGGTACGTTTAGCAGGTGAATTTCAAGAATCATTTGTTAAAAACATGCCAGGTATGGGAAGAAGTTCCTATGCAAAGAAGAGAAGGGCAAAAAGAATTGGAGTTTGCTACAAGTGTGCAAGATGGACCTGTAACACAAGATGCAAGAACCCTGGAATGGTTTCAAGAAATCGTGAGGACAAAATTCAATTCATAAAGGATGGACTGAGTAAGGAGTCATTGGATGATATCATTCAGACTCTTGAGACGCATCCTAGTGGGCATGTACAAGGAGTCCTTCTTGATTTGTTTGAACTGTTCCGTAAGGAAAAAGCACGTTATAGTCTTGGGAATCTGACTTTAAAAGACCCTGTTGTCAGTTTACAAGAAAACTGAATGGGAAGCACATCCTCGACTCTTAGAAGGCGTTTCAGCTGTTACTGGACGTAAAACCAGAGGAAGATGTGAGCCACAATCACAACTACTGTTCATTCTCATGCGTGTATGTTTGTCATTTACATTGTCTTTTCAATTTTTTGGGCCACCATTTTTTTTGAAATTTTCACCCCTGCTTAAAGTCTTTCCCCTCTGACATTCACCTTTTCCTTGAACAAAAAATTCAAACTTTTGCAACAAAAATTCAAACTTTTGCTACCAAATCCTGATCCCGCACTATTCAAGCGATCTCCTTGTCTGATATTGAGTCCCTATAAATTATCAACCTCTATGACATATTTTTTTCAAAAAAGACAGAAACACCGTATATGGATAGGATCAATACTATCTGTGTTTTTGGTGGGTCTAACCTTGGAAAGGATGGAGAATTTCAACATGCAGCTTATACCCTTGGTAAGGTATTAGCTCCAAGAAAAATCAATCTTGTTTATCGGGGAGGGATTCAGGGTTTAAAAGGATGTGTTGCAGGATCTGCACTCACAAAGGGGTGTAACGTCTTAGGTGTTGGCTTAAAAAATGAGAGCACCTCCCACTTCACACTGGGTACTGAATTGAAGGTTGCAACCATGCATGACCGTATGAGACACATGTTGATTAATTCTAATGCATTTATTGCATTACCTGGTGGTCTTGGAACAATGGAAGAAATTTTTACCATTATATTTTGGGCCTATCGAAATTTTCATAAAAAACCTTTGGGCTTGTTGAATATTAATGGCTTTTATAATGGTTTGATATCCTTTTTAGATCATGCAATAGAGCAGGAGTTCATGCCACAATCCATGCACAACATCATAGTATCTGCTTCAACTGTTGAACAACTACTTGAGATTTTGCAAAATCCTACATCTGAGCTCGGTCAAGCAATGCAGTTGGTGAACCAACCAAATCAGGATGGCAGAGACAAAAGAGAACCAGATACCACTCTTCGGTTATAACTTTTCCTTACTTTGGTGGTTTTCTCACATTTCTTTTCCTGTCATATGAAATTCCATCTAAGACATTGCGGACAATGTCTTGGATAGGTTGGAGGGAGGATGGTCCGATATATATTAAAAAAAATATATATATAAAAAAAATTAGGTTAGAATCATAAAACTTGCTTTGAGTAAGATGGCTGAGTAAGGAGTTACACTTGACTCTTGATACGCATCTTATGATAAAAAAATAAAAATAAAAATAAAAATTTGAATGTGGAAGTTTGTTGTTCTTTAGATTTCATAAAATAATTGAAGCAAAATGATTTACATTTCGAGATTAATTAGTTTGGCAACACATATTTGAACTGGATAGATTAGATTTGATAAATATATTACCTGTGAGATTTTGAGCCTTATTATTTTCTTTCTTGTATGATTTTCATCCATGGAATATGTTACTTCAGAACTTGCATTGATTCTTTTTGAAGCTACATTTTCACATGAATTGTACAAAAATGATTGAGGCACTGTTTTTCTTGAACAAACCACTTGGCCAAATAACCAAACCATATAATTTTATCCTTTGATCAGCCCTTTGAGCCGATTAGCCTTTTTTTCATTTTAGCTCACCACAAATCAAAAAAAAAAAAAAAAACAACTTTGTCTGACCATAGAAGGTGAGGAATACTGGATTTATCATACCATAAGTGTTTCAATAAGTGTGGGGGAGATTATTGTTGTGTTCATCAATATCATGGTTGAAAAAAAAAACTGAAGCAATAAATTAACAAATAAACTATTATATTGAAAAGAAGAAAAGAAAAAAAAAAGAATGAAGAAGTGATATTTGTTTCTCACACTTGCACTTAGACTCAGTTCTCAATCCTCACCATTTTCCTTGGTCTAACATTGTAACTCTTCAATATATCATTTCATCTTTCTAATCCCGTTACAACCAAAATAAAGACCTCTTGATTAGTGCATTGCATGTGTACATAGTAGTAGAGAAGTAGAAGATATGCAAGCCTATGATAGTTCATCTTTCATGGATTGAATTTGAGAGAAACACTTACCAAATCAAACACTTGAGAGATTCAGAGTATATCATGTGAGGTTTTATCTTTCTCAATCTATGTTTTTCAAATTAAAGTTGCCTTTCTAAGTACTTTCAAAAATGTGATGAAAGAATGCTTCATGAAATTTTGTGAATTCTTGAGAAATCAACTCAAAACTTTGATGTTCTTTCAAAAAAAAAAATAGTCACCAATCCTTAACTTAAGTTTGCCCGAGACGTGCAAAAGATAAGTGTGGGGGAATTTGATAAGCATAAATTTCATAAATACTTATCTCTCACTTTTATCTCATTAAGACTTCTTATATGTTCAATTAAGTGGTCTTTGTCATATTTTATGAGTTTGGGTTTATATGAAGTTTAATTGAATTTCTTTGCTTACCCGATTAAAATGACACTATTATAGTATTTTGAGCATAATAGGAGTTTTAGACATCCAAAAATCATGAAATCTATCTTGAATGAAAGCTTAAAGAAGTTTCCACAGTTACAAAGGAAGAGCAGACTCTAAATGGGATGTTTAGGACTCCGAAATTATCTCAAAGGATGAGATAGTGTTGTTGACATGGAATTTGAACAATGTGCAAAGATCCGGCCATATCTTGAGCTACAGAAGTCATATTGAGATGAAATCAAATCTGTTGGACAGCTAAGATTCGGGGCTACAACTTTTGTTCAGAAGTCAAGCTCTAATTTGGACATGTGAACATCCGAAATTGCGGTGCAAGAAAGTAAAAATTGTTGTGCTCATTGGTGACAAAAATTCAAAAGTGTTTTGCATTTTCAACAAAGCCCATGTGAAAGCAAAAAAAGGGTAGAAAAGTAATATCCTAGTTGGTGACTTTCTGAAGATGATGCCTCAAAAATCCTCTATAAAGAGAAGGGTTTACAAGAGGAGAAACACACCCCCTTGGAGATTAACTCCAACACCATTTTCCATCTTTCTTTCTTTCTTCTTAGTTTGCCTCCTTCGTAGAAGGCTTAGTTTTTCTTTATTTTTAGTTGCCTCCTTCATGGTAGGCTTACTTTTTCTTTCTTGTTAGTTTGCCTCCTTCATGGAAGGCTTAGTATTTATTTGTTGTTAGTTTGCCTCCTTCATGGAAGGCTAGGTTTGTAGTTTCAATTTAAGGATTCAAGCTATTTTCATTTTAACTTTGAGGTCTTGATCTTTATTTACATGCTTATTGAGTGATTTCTACTCTGCTTTACTATATTCTTCAATTTTATTCTTTTAATCAAAGTTTGATCGGTTGACGTATTTTGATTAATGTATAATTGATTTATAATTGGTTTTTGATTGGTAAATCATTTTCCAAAAGTTTGAAGAGTAGAAATTAAGTAATTGAATTGAAGGTTTTCATTTTATTACTTACTTCAACTGAATTCTGATTATGAAATTGGTTTAGATGAAAGATTAAGTGGTTACTAAATCTTGTTGATCATAACCAATTAAATTCTGAGAGGTTTCTCAGTAGAGAATTCAAGGATCATTTTAGGGGTTCCAGATGATCCTAGGTTGATAAACACAATGCATGATTTTAGTGATCAATGATTAGTTATGAAAATAGCCTCTGAATTCCTTGAGTTGATAATTGTTAAGTGAAATTAATTTCATTCTGTATTTTGCATTTAGAACTTCATATCAAATCTTTCCAAAATCCCCTTATTCTAACTTTCTCCTAATTTGCTTAAGAATATGAAATGGTCTTTGGGAGATGACCTAGGTTGCACCTTATACTATACCAATAGTTTGGGGGAAATCTAGAAATTATTTTTGCACGTTTGCGACGAGCGTGTCAGCGATGTTGAGTTCTAAATACAAAATACAGAATGAAATTAATTGGACTTAACAATTATCAACTCAAGGAATTCAGAGGCTATTTTCTTAACTAATCATTGATCACTAAAATCATGCATTGTGTTTATCAACCTAGGATCATCTGGAACCCCTAGAATGATCCTTGAATTCTCTACTGAGAAACCTCTCAGAATTTAATTGATTATGATCAACAAGATTTAGTAACCACTTAATCTTTTATCTAAACCAATTTCACAATCAGAATTCAGTTAAAGTAAGTAATAAAATGAAAACCTTCAATTCAATTACTTAATTTCTACTCTTCAAACTTTTGGAAAATGATTTACCAATAAAAAACCAATTATAAATCAATTATGCATTAATCAAAATACGTCAACCGATCAAACTTTGATTAAAGAATAAAATTGAAGAATATAGTGAAGTAGAGTAGAAACCACTTAATAAGCATGTAAATAAAGATCAAGACCTCAAACTTAAAATGAAAATAGCTTGAATCCTTGCATTGAAACTACGAACCTAGCCTTCCATGAAGGAGGCAAACTAACAACAAATAAATCCTAAGCCTTCCATGTAGGAGGCAACTAACAACAAAGAAAAACTAAGCCTTCCATGTAGGAGGCAAACTAACAATAAAGAAAAACTAAGCCTTCCATGTAGGAGGCAAACTAACAAGAAAGAAAGAAAGATGGAAAATGGTATTGGACTTAATCTCCAAGTGGTGTGTTTCTCCTCTTGTAAACCCTTCTATTTATAGAGGATTTGTGAGGCATCATCTTTAGAAAGTCACCAACTAGGATATTACTTTTCCACCCTTTTATTGCTTTCACATGGGCTTTGTTGAAAATGCAAAACACTTTTGAATTTTTGTCACCAATTAGCACAACAATTTTGAATTTCTTGCACCGCAATTTTGGATGTTCACATGTCCGAATTAGAGCTTGACTTCTGAACAAAAGTTGTAGCCCCGGATCTTAGCTGTCCAACAGATTTGATTTCATCTCAATATGACTTCTGTACCTCAAGATATGGCCGGATCTTTACACACTGTTCAAATTCCACGTCAACAAAACTATCTCATCTTTTGAGATAATTTCAGAGTCCTAAACATCCCATTTAGAGTATGATCTTGCTTTGTAACTGTGGACACTTCTTTAAGCTTTCATTCAAGACAGATTTCATGATTTTTTGATGTCTAAAACTCCTATTATGCTCAAAATACTATAATAGTGTCATTTTAATCGGGTAAGCAAAGAAATTCAATTAAACTTCATATGAACCCAAACTCATAAAATATGACAAAGATCACTTAATTGAACATATAAGAAGTCTTAATGAGATAAAAGTGAGAGATAATTATTTATGAAATTTATGCTTATCAGTGGCTCTTCATAACAAATATCATTCACCAACCAAACCTTCTGGAACGACTTTTTATCATACTTTCAACATGCTATAAGATCGAGATTATTACCATATTTGAACACAATCACCCATAGTATCCACGTATATCAACCACCCCAAAATCAAACACCGATTCAGCCTATCAATTCATAGAAACTATGCAAATCTAGGCAGAGGACAAAGAATTTTGTAGAGCCATAATTCCATTTTCAGGTCAGTAAACGCGATTCACAGCCTCTATAGATTTCCAACGAATGACAAATGTCTAACAAACCCACTCTTAATCTACCGTACACTCCTTATTGAACAAAAATCAACCTCTCTATGTGTAAGATAGAGGGATCGAAATAGAATGTCTAGCAGAATCAATTCTATATTAACCATAAATTACCTTAACAACTGGTTCTTACACCATAATATTAGTACACAAATTTATTAGCATCTAAGCGAATTACCACGGGGTTCTTGGTTCAAGAACAATCCAAACAGATTATCGCAGAGTTCTTTAGATTCAGAGATGAAAGAAATGTGACCAACCTACTATGAAGTCAATGGAGCGTGCGCACTAGTCCCCTATACTAGAACCGGTAATGTTTCTTGCAGATCTTCTCCTAGCTTGCAGCGGACCTTCTTGCAGAAACTACACAGGAATCGGGACTACCAGGGTAGAGCTTCTCCTCTTTCCAAAATTAGAAGCACCACAAGAAGATGGGAATGGTTTTGTTTCGTCAAGAGAAAACCAAAAACATTCACGAGGACTTTCCCCAAAAATGGCACCGTAATGTCACTTTTTACTTGCTGATTTTCCCTTTTTAATTTTGTTTTTCTTTTGTTAGTTTTTTCACTTTTTGTTTTTAATTCTGTTTTCTATTTTTCCTTTTTTTATTTTGTTTCTCTATTTTATTATTTAATATATATATATATATATATATATTTTAATTTTTAATTTTATTTTTCTTTTCTTTTTATTTCAATTTTTATTTTTATTGTTTTTACTATTTTTCTCTTCAATTTTATATTATTTTCGATTTATTATTATTTTTATTCTTCACTTTTCTTTTCTTTTTATTTCAATTTTTATTTTTATTTTTCTATTACTTTGCTTTATTTTTGTCTTTATTTCTATTATTCTGTTATCTGTCTGATTTTCTATTAATATTTTTGTTTTTTTATTTTTAATTCTTTTTTCTGTTTTCTATTTATTAATCTTAATATTTACTTATTATTTAAATTATAGTTTATTTACTAATTAATTTTTAAAAAAATAAAATCTCAGACATAATTGAGTGTTTACAACTTTTTAAGCTCATTATATAAGTTTTGGAAGAATAAAAGAAATACATAAAATCCTTTAGATATGTGTAAATATACAATAGATACAACACAAAAAATATGCAGAGAGCTTATAATATATAACATGTTTTCATTATGATTGCTATTCTTTTTACTTGTTTTTCTTTAATGAATTCACTTTATATAGAAGAGAAAAAAGTAAAAGTTGATAAATGAATAAAAAAGTCTTCAACATCTTCTATCTTCATATTAAATGCATGGTTTCTTAGCAGAACTACTTTCATTTTTTTTATCTATGCAAGCACATAGATATAGGATGTTTGAATCTTTCTATTTGTATGCACTCCTTAGGCAAATAGAGTAATCTTATTAGATTAAACTTTTTATCCTTCTGGAGGTTCTTTTAAAGACATTGTGTTTACAGTGATCCTTTAAATGATGATATATTGAGTCTAATATTGTTCTATTCAAATAATTGTTACTTTTAGATAGTTTCAGTGGATGAACCATAAAATATAAAAGTTTTGTATAATTAAAACTGTTATCATCATTAAATTTTTGAAACATATAAACCTTAGATAATCTTATATTTCAAAAGATGCCTTATCATTCTTAACTTGGCCTTAACTTTATTAGAAATTATGTTTTATAGACATCTTATTGCTTAACAAGTTAATGTTCAAGACACTAAGGATATGTACTCACCTAGGTTAAATATTTATAATTCTCAATAAGTGAACTTAGACACTAAGGAAATCCTAATGAACCCAAATTTATTCAAATGTTTTGTTAGTTTGAAACTTTACTCATTTTACTCTAACTCGCTAAACTTTCCTAAGTTAGAGTTCTGGGAGTTATTATAGATAAATTAGTGTTCTTTTACCTGTGTTTAATTTTTTTTCGCTTTACAGCTTTAAAAGGAAAATAAATAGGTCGAGATCTACAAGCTCATAATGAACTTGAAACATGTAGAACAATTATATATACAAAATAAGGGGGTTTCTAAATGTATAATTAATAAAATTTTGAAAAAATGTTTAAATTTGTGTAAAACAAATTTTAGTCATGTTATTAATAAAGTTTGATATAATTGATAGATAGATATGTTCCTTAAACATGCTAAGAAAAGTTCAATTACTAACCCTATATAGAAAAAATTGAAAAAGACAAAATTCTCTTCAAGAATCTATATATTTTAAAAAGATTAGCCTTCAACCTATAGATATATATCCTTGGTATACACCACCAATAACATAAATTTTATCTTATGAGTAGAAGGATACATAGATCACATGTCATGTTAAACTTGGTTAAAAGTTATATTTTCTAAAATATCATTAAGATAAATTTTTTCTAATAAATATTTTAAAGTTCTTCTTAGCCTCTCTTTCTTCTTTTTAAAAGATTAAAAATCATTGATAATCATTTTTATGAATAACTCCAATAACTTTTTAGTTGACACATTATTGCTGCATCTAAAAACCACTAATATTCAACTAATAATATCTCTGATATAACCTAAAAATATTTATCACATATTAATTGCAAGTATTATTTAATTTATAGAACAAGCAATAAAGATAAGATTTTACTAGTCTTAATTCATACTTGTCAAGGAATCAATGAGTTGGGCTAGATTTTGGATGGAAGTAGAAGCATACAAAAATTACAACCAAGATTATTCAATAAAAATTTGAAGAAAAAAACTTTTAATTATTGCCTAAGCTTAACCAAGAAAACTTCACATAATTGTAAATAACTAAAATCTTTAAATGTATTGATCAAAAATTATATTATACTATGATAAAATGGAGCTTTATAGTATTTCTACATATCATTTTACAGTTTTTATAGATGTTAAAATTCTTGTTGTAATAGATATCGAACCTCTTAAGCTTGAAAGGATAGAAATGATGTAAAAGAGTATGTTTTTACAATGTTTCTACCTCTAAATGTTGTAAAAGAGCATATGTCTATAATATTTTCATAATGTAAACATTGTAATAATCAATTTTTACAATGTTTAAGAGATGGAAATATTGTAAAAGAGTGTTATTTTTAAAATATTTCTATTTTTTAAACGTTGTAAAATAACATGTATTTATATCATTTTTTAATGTAAATATTATATAATAAATGTAACTATTTTACAACATTTAGCATCTTTAAATATTGTAAAATTTTCAATTTTTTTAGAACGTTTCAACATTTTAATGTTATACTAAAGGCAAAAATTATGCAGCATTTTTTACTTTTAAATGTTGTAAAAAAGTGAAGTTTTTTGTCTTAAAACTATCAATATTTGCTAACATTCATTCATATTATAGTTAACTTTTTACTCTATTAATATATATTTTTTAGTTTCATTCTTCACTTTTTTATTAAAATATTCAATATTTTAGATATACAATTCAAGTTACATTCATTTAATTTGTACATCCACTATTTTATATAAATCATATGAAACACTTATGCCAACAAATACATTATATATCATACACACATTAATGTTGTAAAGTAATACTTAAAATATCTAAAAAAATGTAATTTTTTTCCTATTTTCTAACATCCAAAAAATTACCAAACACCTGTCGTAACTTACCATCCAAGTCTAAAAGAGTTGTTAAACCAAAAATATAAACATATTACTAAACACTTATAAGAGTCATAACTTACCATCAAATATAGCAAAATTTTCCTATTTTTCTAACTTTCCAAAAATAACCAAATATTTATTGGAGTCATAACATACTATCCAAATCTAAGAGAGTCATTAAAATAAAAAGATGAACATATTACTATTATTAATTCTTACAATGGACTAACTAAATATGATATTAATTATATAATAAGCTCAATCTTTTTTCACCTCACTCAATTGTATAGAAAAAAAAGTATGACAATTAAATTTAGAAAATATTATTAAATAAAATATAAATAAAGTTATTATTTCAATAAACAAGTTTGAAATATGAGACAAAGTTTAGATATAAGATATATAACTAAAACTACGTACCTCCAATTCAATCACTTAATTTTGTGAAATAATTTCTTTCATAAATCTCATGATATAATATCTATAATCAAAACCATTACATTGGCAAGGACATTATAGTAAAAATTGAAAATAATTAGTTGATGACCGTTTTTGTTAGTTTATTTGTAAATACCTTTATAATTTATAATTTTGATTTTGGCAACCGAGATCTTTTATGAGTATGATAAATGATCATAACCCTAACAAAATAAAACAAAATTCCTATACATTATGCATAATTTTGAATAATGAAATAGACTTCTTATAAAAATTAACATAAGCTTATTGATCAAACATGTTCTTAATATGAAAATATTGTTTTGGATCAACATGCACTAAATCCAAAAGGTATACAATGTTTGTTATGGAATTAATCACAACCAACATCCAATGTACTCTACAAAATTATCAAGCTAATAAAAAAAATCTTTTTAAGTCAAATAAAATCATTAAGTTATAAGAAATTATTACTCACCCTTGTATTGTAAGAAGTCAAAAATAACTTATTCCTTTCTTGATTCTTAATCAGCATGTTAGTTATATATTGTGATTGTCCAGCGAATGTTAATTGAAGATGTGTGATGTGGGAATAAAAATGAAAACCTATTGGCTATTTTGAGGAAGAAGCATCAAATCAAAGTACAAGTACCTTAAACAGATATGCAAAATTCTATTTTCATTAAAATCAACTAGCTATAAAAAATAATAATAGTTTGGTTAAAAGATAATAATTATGAATTACCTAACATATCTACCTGTCATAGAGGCACTTAACTAATCATGATGAAGGATTTTATTAACTTGTTCTACCCAATGTATTCTAAACTTTCTTCACCAAATATAGTCAAGTTCATAAATATATCTCTACATTGATCCTTTCTAAGGTGAATATGTATTTGAAGAAATTTGCACAAGACCAAAATCTTCAACTATTACACTAGAATAAGGTTCATCATAACCATTTTTAAGTGTTTTTTTTTATGTAATTGACTCCTTTGTTTTCCTTAAAACTTTACATTTTCCTTTAAATTATGAAGGTTCCTAATATTAATTACATTTTATCAATTACTATATAATATACTATCAAATATGATCAACATATTTTTTCAACAATCTTATTCAACAATATATCATGATATTTAAACCAATTAAGTTGGTTGGTCACGCCACAAACTTATCTATTGCTACTCCAACTTTACTAATGTCATTATACTCATCAACTACCAACAATGATGCATCTAGATCAATGACAATCTCAATCATAATCTTTACATGGTTAGGTAGTAGTGGCTTATTATGCTATATTAGTTCTGGTGTATTATGTACCTTTTCTTTTTCAACTATATGATTTGATGGAGATGGTAAATAAAGAAAATATGGAGAGATTTCCTAAATCAAAACTAAAGACATAAATAATCTAGTGGGAAACATGAATTCTTTCATATAAGTGTAAAATTGTGATTATAATGCAAAGAAAGGTTAATAAATTACCATGGGAGGTTGCAAATTGCAATTATGCAACTATCGTTCACACTAGGGGTGTTAAGATCTCGTTTCTCTATTTCCTCCTCCACTGCATTTTTATAGGCAAGTCGAGATTTTACATTACTCAATTTTCCTTCCATTTGTAACATTTTGGTTTAAATGTTTTCCACTAAGTTAAGCATCTTATCTTATTTACTACATTTTATTTCACTAACATAGCTTTTAGGAGAAGCCCCAAAACCCATAACCCTAACACAACCAAGATATCTAATTGATTTAAGACTTTATCAAGTATGCCCTTGTCACTATGAATATTTAACTCTTCTTGTGATACAAATTATAATAGAATCTCCTACGCATATAATGTGAAAACTTCATATTAAGTTTATCATCAATATTAAACAAATGTTCTAAAAAGTAAATTAAAATGTTAAAATACTTACACGTTGCTCCTATACTTGCGCAATATCCAATTCCCGAATGCTTTTTAATTTATAATTCCTATTTCATATCCTAATAGTCATAAATAAAAATAAAATTTATTTAAAAATTATACCCATATAGAAAAGGGATGCACTCTTAACAATGTAGGCAATGCTTGAGAAAGACGAAGGTTTCATATGAGAAGCAAGCGAGATTAGAGAGCAATGTTTAAAAAATAAAAAAGATTTCAATAAAAATTTAGTTTTGAAAGCAAATTTATGAAAGGAATTAAAAGAGATAATGAGAAAATGTGTACTCAGCACGAATTTTGATGAGATATGTGAGAGTAAGAATTAAGATATAAATTGTATTAATATTTAATTTAAGGGAACGTCATAAAATATAAGTTATATTACAGCATGTGAGTCTAAAAATGCTGTCATAGATAATAAAAAAATATTAAATACAAATAATAAAAATTTTAAAGAATTTATTAATGGAAATATTATAAAAAAAAAACTATCATAGTATTTGCTAATAGAAACGTTATAATAGAACAAACTTCTATTTTTATTGTGTTTTCACTTTTAAACATATAAATTGACTTCAAAATACCTCCGTTTTGGCATAATGTTACTACTATGTCTATCTAAAAAAAATTATTATTAAAAAATATTATCCATTTCAATTATCTATTCCTTTTGAAAGTTAATTACTAGTCTTTAATTGTCCGCTAAAACACTAAAAAATTACTACCTAAACATGAGACAGATTTCGACCTTTGCACATGCAAGATCTCTTTTATCACAACCAAAGAAATAGCATGCAAATTCATGAGTGCTCAGAAGAATATCAGAAAGAAGATTTAGCCAAAAAGATTTATGTACCACTACATGTGAATAGAGAAATATTGTTTGCATTGTGGAGTTATAATCCAGATGACTCGATATAAAGTCCTCACAATCTATATGTTTCATTTCATCACGTGTTGTTCAACAAATATCCGATTATATCAGGGGTATGGTAGGACGTAGTAAAATAATAGAGCATAGAGCACAGAGCATTACATGGTAGAAGAAATGAACGAAACATTATATGGTTATCTAAAGAATTTGAATCAATCGTATATTTCTTAAAATATAAAACAGGCTATATTTTTATTTCAGAAAGATAAAATTGTTGATAATATAATCATTTATATAGATTAAATTGTGAAAATAATCTGATGCTATACATATATAGTCCTGAAGAGGAGAAAGACTTTTCATGATTTTATTGTGAGTTAAGTGATTAGTTTGTTTATCCTAAATAGTAAGTTTGTTTGAATAATTTCAGTTTCTTTTTAAAATCAATCTAAGTCGCTTAATTTGATATTTTTGTATCTTGAAAATTAGTTTTAATATTTTATAAATTTGAAAAATCTAGTTTATAATTTGATGTTCTTAAAAAATAAATTTACTAATTAATTATAACATGTTTTTAATAGATTAAATTAATTATGTTTTGAAAACTAGTTATTGAGAGATCATTTAATCGAATGGGCATACTATCTTTATCGATTAATATAACCCGGATTATCTTCTGGTTGGTTCTATGACTTTGTTTTTTTGATTAAAGCCTAGTCTTAACTGATTAAATTATACAAAATTTGGTTTCAAAAAGCTGATGAACCAACTAATCGACTATTTGAAGTTTTAATTGATTAAAATGACTCTATTACACTTGTTTTAATCTATTAATTTGTGTTTTAACATGTTAAATCAAATTGCTTTTTTAACATTTTTTTTAACTTATCTGTTAATGGTTAATCTATATTCCTTTTAAGAATACTCATGATTTCATAATATAAAAAATCTAGAGGAAGAAACACAAAACAATAACATAATGAATATATTTTGAGTTGAAAATTCAAGAATTGAATTGTTGAATATATTTTCTTGAAATTTGTCACAATAGTTGAAAATGTTAAGTTCCAATTTGTTGTTTCTTCATATTGAATTTGATATATTCTCTTGTTTTTATATGCAAGTACAATTTTGAGAGCGATGATTTTGTTAAGAATTTTTTATTATTTGTGATAAGTTAATAAAATCTTAATGATGTTTCTTCAATGGGATCCATAGGAGTTGATATTGGTATTATCTAATTTTGGTAAATCTCAAAATATGATTGTACATATTGTAAATTATAGTGAAAAACTCAAACTAATTAGCTTGAAAATTAGATATAACTTTCATACAAGAAAAAATAAACCGGTGTAAATCTTAATTTGATCTTCTCAATCTTTCCTCTTTAATTTGAACATTATACTTTTACCATTACATATTCTTTATTCATTTGAGTTATCATCGTGTATCATTTTTACATCATCTTACCACCAATCATCATAAAATCAATAACTATCACTTCAAAATTTTAAATCTTATATTTCAAAATTTTAAAAAAAAATTGCTGCATAATAATTCTTTTTGAAAAATTTAAAGATATTATTAATTCCATTTATCTCCTGTTAAGTTGAAATCATAACAAACTAATATTAAAAGAAAAACTTAATAGGGTAATTTTTTTGTCTTTTAAAGATAAAAATAGTAAATTTTTATCTTTTAACAATTTTCATCTAAAAGTAACATACTTCAAATCTTTGGATCAAAATGATAATTTACTCTGAAAAAAATCCAGGACCCTACCATACACTTGAGGGAAGATGTGCATGGTTCCGCTTCATGTATAATCCCGAAGCTGCCAATATTCAAAACAACGAAGGACGGTTATATCTTCAAGTTCAAGAACTTGTATGGACATCCGATGACATTATAAGTCTCTCATCCATGCAATTGCATGATAAAATTAGTCTTTGATATAAGGGACAACAATTGCAAAATTCTTCAGATTCTATATATTTGGGTAAAGTATACAGGACAGTCAATCATACTTATCTGACAAAAGAAAGAGAAACCTTGGTTTTGTAAAGATCAGTCCAAGGCAAAATCCACATTAAAATATTTCTTAACCTAGACAAAAATTTTCTGAGTACCGCACGCCCTCTGAAAATGTCACTCCTAATAATTTCATATTGGCTGCACTGACCCCAATTTACAAAAGCTGGGGAATCATACATTTTCAACACCATCTCTTTGTGAAATCCGTGCAGCAGCCAACCTCTCCGCCGCCAACCTTTCTTCCAGTGCTCGAGCACCTCTTTCTCTGCATGAACATACCAGTAATGATGGTAAATATTATGCCGTACAATGATTACAAGAATGATGAAATAGTTGTTATTGCCGTTAATACAATCTGAAAATAATACTAAAAGAAAGAAAAGCCAAATCATGCACTCCGAACATTCACAAACAACTTATCTGCTCTTTCTTTGAGCTGAATAATTTATCCAAAAGAAAGCGAATAAAACAACCAAATAAGCAAAAATTGATTGGACACTTGCAGCTCTCTATTGTTAATTTATTTAATTGTTTCCTTATGACATGCTTCACAGAAGCAATTTCTATTTGACAGCCTAACAATACCTACTACAACTGATCCAACTAAAACTTAAGAACTAATATGTTGACTTACCGTCTCCTAGATGCCTCAATGGAGTCTGAACCTGGTAAGGGCTCACTCTCCATTGTGTAACCTTGACCATCATTAGAAGCATCAGATCTTCCACAGAGCATTCGGTGAAATATTGATGCAATAGGGTCTACCACTGGTCTACAGGGCAGCAAAAAAAAATAATAATAATAAGTTTCGTAATATTTAGAAAGAAAATAATATACTTAATCATTACTTTTCCAGCAAATTAAAAAAGATTGTTACCTTAAAAATTCTGGGAAAAATGAGGAGAAAGCAAAATCCTCACTCGGGTCACCCCTAAGTTTTGTTTCTGGTTTCCTCTGCCAGTATCTAAGGTAAATCCAGCTTATATATGTGCCAGATACAATGGTTGGAAGATATTCTGTAGCCTCTAGTGTCCAGAAGCTAATAGCAATGCAAAGCAATAAAGTGATGGATGGCAACCACTGAAGAGATGTAAGTGGCAACAAATTTAGGGCATTTGCATATACCTATTGTTGCTGTGATAAGTAACAAATTAGAAGAAACAAGGGAAGAGTATCAAACCTTTGTTTTTATCTTGACAAAAGGAAGCTCTTGATCTGGTATAATTTGCTTGATGCCAACCAAGAAGCCACATATAACTCCATGAAATCCAGAAAGTGGCATGTAACTAGAACATTCCAGAAGAGTATTAAGATCAAAAGAATTTAAGGAATGAAAAATAGAATGTCTTTAAGAGACAAAGGATAGCTTAGAAAAGTAAATTGAAAGTCTAGAGGTCCACCAAAAACAATACTCTGGTTACAATTATTAATATATATAGGTTTGATCTGATATACTGAACCAACGTTTTCTATATGTTAAAGGCATAAGAGCATAAGTCGTAAAACTGCAAATGGGCATCTATTTAGCTTCTAGTTTTAACAATGGAGAGCCAAACTGCAGCAAAGTGTATGGAAGGGAAAAATCTAATGCTCTGAAAGAAAAATCAGATAGGAAACAGCATAAGCAACAAATAAAATATAATCTTAGATTGTAACGGATTTTATATACATACAGGTAATTCTCCTGCCTTGTAATGTAGTATAAGGCAATAGCAGTGATGAATAGACAGACTGAAGTTAGAAAATTAACCACAAAGATGAACTTAAAGAATTCCCTGGAACCCCATATTGGTTCAAGCAACTTCCCAATAAACAGGAGACTAACTGTGCTGATCACTACCTATAAAATAAGACAAACTATGTTAATCGCAAAAATTCTTCTTTAAAGTAGGAGATACAACACAGGTCATACAACGACTAACAAGTTCAAAAACAGTAAGTGCATACCCCATACACAGATTGTTCAACATAACCAGCTGTAATGAGATTCCAGGCAAATGGGATTGTCCTGCAGAATGAAACAAGAGAAAAATAAGTTCTAAAGCAAAAAGAATTTGAAAATATCAATGGTATGTTACAAAATCACACTTACATGGAGAACTAAACAAGCACAGCAGTCAAAAGAATATGCTTTGTGTTGATTCACATAGTTATATATCTAAACTAATATAATCTAGCAAAACCTGAGTTTGAGGTTGATGGGCCTTTAGTCCATGTGTATTCCCGAAGGAGTAAAAAAGGGAAAAAGCATAAAAATGAGGCAGGGGAACAAGAGGGTAGAGAGGAGACTAAAAGAAGGTTGTTGAGGAAAGAACAGAATTCCAGGTGGCAATATGGGAGTTGAAGAGAGGGATTCTTGGATGATCAACGTGAAATGAGAAAATAAAAGGAGTGAAGGGGTTGCAGAAAGGGGGGGGGGGATATGGAAGCAAGTAGGTGATGGGTAGACAGGGTCTGAGACTTTGCTGATTATTTTCATTAAGCAATCTTTCTATTATTTTTCTTTTGTCAGGCCGTTTTGTTTTGTGAATCCAGAAGAAAAATACAGAGAAAAGCCAAAAATATATGTTTAGTGTGGGTGCGTATTGTTTTGTGGGAGGGCTGGGAATTGGTGAGTGTGCAGATAATTTTGCTGTGCTACTCTGAGATCTATCAGAGGTCTTTATGGTCTGCAAAACAACTCTTCTCCTAAAAACTAGGAATTCATCTTATTAGGTAAATATTATGTTTTAAAACTTTACTTCTATCTACTTTTTATATAACAAAGAAGGGAAAAGGTTTTGATTACTGAACAGTTATTAGAAGTTTCAAAACTCTTCTCTACCTAATTGTAAGTGTCAAGATTCTATTATATATTAATCCCAGGCAATATATATTCCAATAATTTAATCAGATGTGTACTCTATGGTAAGAATGAAAAAAAATCTTTTGAAAATAAATGATGTGATAAAGACTAATAGATCTATATGGGTGCCTGCTAAACTGAGTAAACATGGTGCAACAAAAAATATCTCATGTTCACAATTACCATAGTTTAAAAAGATATTAGAATATAATTATGCAGAATAAAAGAACAACGCAAACAATAATCATAGTACTCATAAGTCCGCCCTAAGAGAGCATTCAACTAAAGAATCTTCACTTAATTATATTATCTTTTGATGATTAACATACTATATTGAAAATGTTTAGTTTAGCCTATTGCTTATAGAATGCTTTGACTTCATCTTGTGCACTTCTTTGTAAAGTTTGGATGTGCAAATCTCAATATTGAAATAAGATGAGGGTATGGCTAAATGGTTATCCTAAAGGATGAGAAGCTTGAGTTTGAGTATCAACTTAAGAAGAGTTGATCAAGAGGACTAACACCTGTCTCAACTCTCAAGTCTGAACAACCGCCAGATACACAAACAATTTGAGACGTTATGGAGAATATCTCAAGTACACTGTCTATGCAAATTTAAAAATGTCTAGAAAAATTAACATGAGGCAATACAACAGTCAACACTTGAGACAGTGAGTTGCAAAAGTTGAGAATAGTCATGAAGAAACTCTCCCAAGTCACTAGAGTATGGAACATAAAATAAAGCTTGAGATTGAGATATCTATTAAAAAACTGGACCTAACTCAACTAAAAGTTAGCTCAAGAGAAGAGGATTGTCATGAGCATTATAAGGAATATTCTGACCATATTCTTAGTTCATGTGGGACATCATAACAACATCGATCATAATGAGACTCATTGAGCTCAGAAAGATGAAAGCTAAGTTCAAAATGATCAACAGCAGATAGAAGCATTGGAACAGCAGATTGGATAGTTAGCGACTGGTTCAAAGATTAGAGAAAGTGAGAAAGAAAGGCCCCTTGACCTTCTCCTGCAATTCATCCTCAGAAAAATCACTCAAAACGACCCTCCCTCATTTCTCAAAGTATTATTAGGACTGCTAGTTGCAAAATTCCCCAGTAGAAGCCTGCATTCCAGACTCGTGGCTGTTTTAGATGAGGGATCACTTATCCATGTGGTTCCTCCCTAGTTGTCAATATATCCCTCACCTTGGTAGGATACCCTATTCTTCATATATCCATCAATTCAGACGAGAAGTCAAAGACCTCACTGTGTGTAACTTCAATTCTGTCCTAATCTCCTCTTGCAACCCATTCAAATCAATTCCTTTAGGTATTTATTGGGATGAGATTTTCTGATAGGAAGGGAGGGAAAGGCAATTTTTCTATCTTTAAATTAAGAGAATTATATATTATTTATGTTGATAAATAAATGATTAATACGTTATGTTAATACAAATATATTATTTTGTATCTTTTATTTTTAAAAATTATTATATTAAGATATGATTATTTATAAAGTAAAAAAAATTGTTTCCCCTCCCTTTAACTTCAAAACTCCTCTTCCCAAATAACCCCGTAAGGTACATAAGATGCGTATACCCCACAGGGAACCACAACATAACTCAAATTTCTCTTTGTATTCTTGAACAAGATTATCATCTTTGAGTGTCTTCAATTTAATTATATGTTACTTATGATCTAAAGACTAATTTTCCAACCTGTTATTTTATATGGACATAAATATGTTTTAAATATAACTTTGGAATTTTGGTAGATCTTCACAATCAATGTTAGGATCAAACGTTTCAAGCATCTCTCCCCGGCCTCAAGATATAAAGCAATTATAGCTGTGTTCTTACAAACAGTGGAAGTGAAAATAAGAGTGATGAAGCGAGGAAAAGACAGAAACGATGAGGTGTACCTGGCGGGAATAAGGGCAAGGTAGGTAATAGCTGAAGGAAAAAAGTGAAGCGCAATGTGAGTACCAACGAGCACCACCGCAAGACCCTTGCATAACCGAGTGAACCCAGAGAAGAGGCTCGTGCCCTGTCACCGGAAATTAATCAATATAACTCGAAATTTCGAAAAGTTTCTAGAATGAATCGAAGATCTGATAACATGTTACCCCTGAAAGCGCTGGAGTGCTCATTGACTCGGCGGTGATCTCAATCGCAAAATGAACAAGATCTGATCTGCTGCCTTTCCTTAACGAAGAAGACGTGCGAGAAAACGAGAGCGTCGGTTGATTTATTAAAACAATACTCTCTTGTAGATAAATTATTCAAATAAAATAATATTATTTTAAAATATATTATTAAATTTAAAATTATTTTGCATAAGGATAATTAAGGATCGGGTAACTCTCATCAACTTAATCCGACCCAATATGAAATAAATTATATTATTAAAATATATTATTAAATTTAATAAATTTAAAATCTACCATCTAAATAAATAATTTTAAATTTATAAAATTTAAATTTTTTATCCCAACAAAATATTTTTTAAATAAAAAATATTTAAATATTTAAATATTTTAAATTTTTTAAAATGTTAAAATACTTTATCTAAATATAATATTTACTTCATTTTAATCATATTTATGTATTCTAACATAAATAAAAATAAAAAAAATTATTACATATTATATTTAAAAAGTACAAGGGAAAATTAATTTTTTAAAAACGAAGTTTTTTCAAGAAGCTTCCATTTTTTTTTATGAAAAGAAGGACATTTAGCCCCCTTATCCCTTTTAATGGTTGCACATCTTTGTTGTGTATTTATTTTGCATGCAAAGTTTTACTTATGAGTAGGTACATTTGCAAGTCAAAGTAGAAAAGAAAAAAATTTGAGACTCCCACTATCGTTCTTACAAAAACTATTCCAACAATCTTAAGATTGAGTGAATTTTAACTTTTAAGTTTACCATGAAAATTGTTTTGTTGAGATGTTTTAAACTAGAAATAAAAATAAAGAAGTAAAATAGGAAGTTAAAGGTAAAGAAAAATCACAAACACGAATTCAATAATGAAAAGACATAAAATTTTGTTTTCTTTTATAACTTTACTCAATTTTATCTCCAACTCTCTTATGAATGATGAAAATTAAATGCTAATCACTCCTTCTAATGGAAAGGTGGAAGGAGGTGATTCTTTTAGATTAATGGAGGTTGCACTTTGGAGAAGGATGGAGAAGTAATGGAGCTGGATTCAAGCTTGAGTTGGAAGCATCACCTCTAGAGGAGAATGGGCTTCTTCTCCGTCACCACGAGCTGTCACGGATGAGGAGGTTCATCAACCCCGAGTCTAGTTCTAAAGGAGAAAAAGGGGAGAAAAACTCTCAAAATTTTGAGTGAAAAAAATCTCGATTCATTCAAGTGAATCTTCATATCCGAAATTACACATAGAAGATCTTATTTATATGTAAGGGTGGTGCTTAGCATGGGTAGCCTTGGGAATTCAAATTGGACCTCTCCATTGAGCCTAAGATGAGTTCCTCCTTGTGTTCCAAGGCCACCTATAAATTGGCCAAAGCAGACCCAAAAATCTTAATAAAGAAATGCAGGAAAATGGGCTCATTCTATACATATATTGGGCCTTCTACTTTTAAAATACAAAAAGAATCCTAAAACCTATTCTAAAATATGTGGGGCCAAGGAAGGGTTGGATTCGGCCTAAGGGTGCTCCTCTTGAAGGCCTAAGAAGGTCTCCACCTCTTCTTGTAGCTGTTTGACTCTTATTCTGGTGATGGTCAAATAGGCCTAGTAGGTCTCTACAACTAGTCTTTCTTTATTGTTGGGACCTCTACATCACCTTCAACACTATTACTATCCAATGATAATCAATAATGACATTATTTCCCCTAACTTATTACCCCAATGGTCATGCAAGGTATATGATTTATAGAAGCATAAAGAACACTCGAGTTTATTAATTCAATAACTTGTTATAAATCAATGATTTCCATTAATCCTCTCAAACTATTAAACAAATTTATCTTATAGTTCTGTTAATTAGACAATGACACGATTTTCTATCCCCCAATCAACTTAAAAATTAATAAGAATAACTAATTTGGATCAATTAATTATACACAATAAGACAAACATAATTGATTAAAAACACATAAATATTTATAAAGAAAAAAAGGGATTTAAATGATTACATCATAAGTTTCACCAAATCCCCATGATTAAGACTAACTACACATAGAAAATAAAGATGAACATTAAAATGATAGTCCAACAAAATAATCCTTAATATGAATTTTAGAAAATAAGAATGTCAAAACTATAATATCAGCAAGGCTGATGATAAGGCGCTGAAACTTGCAGTGTGAAAGAGTTTCTACCTCTAAGATCCTATGGGAGGATACCAAAAGAGAGATGAATATGAGGGTGTAGGGGGTGTAGAAAATGGCTTAGAAGTGTAGGAGGGTGTGTGAAAACATCTATGAATGGGTTGTGTAGAAAGGTGTGTTTTCTTTTAAGGTTTATCCTCCCTCTTTATATGCTTGAATTTAAGTTTTTTCTTTTATGAACCAGGTTTACCTAGGTCATCCTTCACCATCAAGGTTGGCATGACTAAGCTTAGGTCTATACAATCATGTTAGAAATCCAAGGACGCTACATGGTCATGCTGAAATTCAACACGACCATGCTAACCATCTAGCATGACCATGTTCGGGTGCAGACGACTATATTGAAAAATCATGGACATTGCAAGGGTGTCCTTAAGCTCTAGCAAGGGTGTGCTAGCTTCCTTAAGGGGAATTTCTATCCTTTCATTGGTCCCTTATCCTTTTTATGTCATTTGTATACTTTTTTAGCCTAAATTATGTCTTGCTCCGATTCTTTGCTTGCATGGAAATTCTTGAAATAAATAAGGAAATTTAGATAAAATTATAGATAAATAGGCATTAATTATATTATAAAGATAAATCAATAATATGGTGGTTTATCAATATTCTCAAACTAAAACATTGCTTGCCCCTAAGTAATAACCAAAGAATGTGAATGTAGTAAATATAGAATCTAAAAACCTCATAGATCGAACATACAATAGGAAAATAAAGTTATCATCATAGGAACAATCAACAATAATCCAATTAGAGGGAATCACTTTTCTTATTGTCTCTCAAGTGTATGAGGATATAAATCATTACTTCTCTACTCCTTGCAACTATACACTACTATAAGTTTGCTCATAAACCTCAAATCTCCACTAAAAGTTAAATCATACACAAAAATCAAAGGTCTTTATTAAGATTGTAATATATCTAAGGGAATTAGATAGTTAGGTTACATATAAGAAGGAAGGAAAACATGATGCATGCAAAACGTGAGTGTAACAATGTATGTCAAGTTTTACCCATAGGCAAGTATACTTATCGATGTAGAAAGTGGTATTTGAGACTCCCAATGTTAATCCCGTTAAGACTATGCCAACAATCTATAGAAGAAATTCAAACTTTAGCTTTTGAGCTCACTAAAAGAGGTGTTGTGTGCAGGTGAAAGAGATTAAAATAAGTAAGTAGAAATAAAGAAAAGAAAATAAAAAACAAAGAACATAAGTGTAGAATTATGGATAAGTATGGAACTTTGGATCCCCTAAGAAGTTAACTTATTTTTATCCCTAAAACTCCTTTGTGAATGATTTTAAAAATCAATCGCTAACAACATGTTCTAATGCTAATGACCATGAAATAGTAATAATTTTTCCCTTAAGTTCTATTTGCAATGATCATGCAAGGTAAATAAATAGGAGAAGCATAAAGTGCTTGGAATTTGTTAATTTAATAATTGGCCAAGAGACTAGAATTTTGATTAATCCTCTAAAACCCACAGACTCAGTTACCCTATAGTTTTGTCAATTAGGGGATAATACAATTGCCTACCTTCTAGTCAACTTAGAGATAAATAAGAGTAGTTAATTTTTTATCAATGGATTAACTGTAATAAAGAAACATAATTGGATAAAGAATCATGAACTCAATCATAATGAAAGAATACAATTATTCATAAAGATAAATGGTGATGTTAACGTGAGCACCATGTTAAGAAAGAGAAATCATTTGAAAAATCCTCTACAAGGAATGAGAGGTCCCATAACTAGAAATAGGACCAAGCGTATGGAACAAACATTTCAAGATCTCATCAAGGAAGTTCAAGCGAAGGATTAAGCTGATCCAAATACAATTCCAACATGGGTTAATTTATGTAGTCATATTATTGAGGATCTTAAGTGATGAGATTTATGATTTGTAATTGATTTTCTATAGATTATATTAGTATTTGATATTGATTTACAAGTTATTTTTTTAAATTATTTACAAATCAAATTAAGATTTTATATTGATTTGCAATTTAATTAGGATTTAATATTTGTTTTCTTTTTTATTAGATTTTCTTCCAATTTAGGCCAATTAGATTTCTGTATATATTTAGCAATTCAGTGTAAACATAGGTTTTGATGAATAATAATACTTTTCTTTGAGTGTTTTCATCTTTGTGTGAGCTAATTTCCTTGGTTTCTAGGCAAAGAAATACCCTCGATAACATTGATTCTTTTGGTAGGTCGCAATAAATATCACGTTCCTCTTTGATAACTTTGATGCTCTCCGGTAGGTCACGATTTGTGTTGGGTTCCTTTACCTTATCCTATCTTGATTCTCAAGACATTTATAACATCCTAAAAATGAATACCGATTTTACGCTTAAGTCATTCATTCAATTCCATTTTTAGTTTATTATGTCATGATGTGGAATTCATTTTAGAAAATACTTATATGAAAATACAATAATTTTTTAAAAAAACTATTTAATATAAACTGCAAGCCTTATCGGTAAAATGTACATAGCGGTAAACTAAATCGTTAGACAAATTATGCATGCATTTAAAATGTTGAGAACTCTAATTACTCATGTTATTCTTTTCATTAATTATTTGCACGTAAATAGTTAATTATGTTAAGAACATAGCATACATATTACAACATAATTATACATACCATTTCAATACAACACATAAGTCTTAGGCACGTAGGCCTTATTATACAATTATTACAAACCTTAGTTTACATAATTACCTTCTACACATCCTAATACAATATATACATAAGTTAGCTAATACTACATATTAGTAGTTAGGATGCTTGCATCCAATTATTTTCAACATTAGTGCGATGTACATCATCCAGAGAGAGTGCCTCACATCCGCTTCAAGTACGTGAATTGCTACCATAATAAATAGCATCTGAGGTGTCTGGGAAGAAAGTGAGAAGAAGTAGGGGTGAGAAACTAAGTTTCTCAGTAGGCTTTCTACTTAGTTCTAATGTCATCACTTTAATCCCAACCACTTCAGTGTATTTATCTCTATAAATATAAGTGTGAAATATGCAAGTAAAGGTTAAGTTCTTCCTGGAAACATTTTCCCAAGAATATATAAATCATCATCCAATCCTAAGAGACTAGAAAACTTGTAGATATGACCAAGTTACTACAAACTTGAAAGAGATTTCTTGAAAGATTCTTCTTCTCTATTACTTCTTGTCATATGCACCAAATTCTAAGCAGGATGTACTCTTTTATTTGTTCCATTTATGAATTTAGGATGTTATCTTTTGTATTCCATGTTCTAAACTCCTTTTACTAGGATGTAGACAGATCCTAATTGTAGGACGTTTTCTCATTTTGTGTGAATGTTAATTGACTTTCATTTCTGGTTTGTTTGATTAACAATTTGGGATAATTGGAGATTTGTAAGTGTTTAAGAAAATAAATGTAATCCAACTGAGTAATATAACATTTTGTATTAAGTGAAAACTAGAGATAAGAAAACACGACTTATGTGACTTGATGACTTCCTGAATTAAAAGTCCTAATTCAAATTTGTTTATGCGAAGAGATTAGGTGAATGAATTAATCTTAAGAGTATTATCTCACCTTGATACATACTTATAATAAAATTAGAGAAGTTATCATCAATTAATCTGAATGGAAATTAATTAGTATACATGATAGAAACACTCAAAGATTAGGAGAAGTTGAAAATCTTATCTCTCATCTTGATTATCGAACCATATTTCATTCTTACTTTAATTTACATTTATATTATCAACAATTCCATATTTTATTTTATCTAGCTTATCTCACAACCAGCTAAATTTTGTACTTGATCTATCCCATGGATTCGACACTTTTAGGTTATAAATATTCTATTACTTAAAAACTTAGTGTACTATTATTGTGTGCATTTAAATACATAGTATAAAGATCAATTTGCCATAACTATCAAAATATTTATGTTATCCTTTTTATTAAAACAATGTTTGCTAGACTTTTTAAACAAAGAAAACAAATGAAATTATAACTTTTTAAATGGAAAAGAATTAAACAATGACCTTTTTATTCTAAAAAGATTTTGGATTGGATAATCTTTTAATTTTTTAAAAAATATATACTGGATAGCATAGTTACAAGTTCTTTTGTTAAGATTATAATTTTTTATTACAATTCAATTTACTAAACACAGTTGAATTATAACATCAATAACATTTTTATTAATTGGATTGAAACCTTTAAAAAATACCATCCAAATATAGTCAACCAAAATTTTACTTTATTTTAGACACTTTGTTTGCATGGGGTTAGAAAGCAAGAACAAAACTCATAGAACTATGCCATCCTACAAGTAAACATACAATTGATGCCTTGATTTATTAACTTAAGCTTACCCTAGAATCATAAACCAAAATTATTCAATAGAAAAAGAAATTATACATAGGCATGACTGACACGCTCGTCGCAAACGCGCAAAAATAATTTCTAGATTTTCCCCAAACTAAAGGTATAGTATAAGGTGCAACTTAGGTCATCTCCCAAAGACCATTTCATATTCTTAAGCAAATTAGGAGAAAGTTAGAACAAGGGGATTTTGTAAAGATTTGATATTGAGTTCTAAACACAAAATACAGAATGAAATTAATTTTCACTTAACAATTATCAACTCAAGGAATTCAGAGGTTATTTTCTTAACTAATCATTGATCACTAAAATCATGCATTGTGTTTATCAACCTAGGATCATCTGGAACCCCTAAAATGATCCTTGAATTCTCTACTGAGAAACCTCTCAGAATTTAATTGATTATGATCAACAAGATTTAGTAACCACTTAATCTTTTATCTAAACCAAATTCACAATCAGAATTCAGTTGAAGTAAGTAATAAAATGAAAACCTTCAATTCAATTACTTAATTTCTACTCTTCAAACTTTTGGAAAATGATTTACCAATCAAAAACCAATTATAAATCAATTATACATTAATCAAAATACGTCAACCGATCAAACTTTGATTAAAAGAATAAAATTGAAGAATATAGTAAAGCAGAGTAGAAATCACTCAATAAGCATGTAAATAAAGATCAAGACCTCAAAGTTAAAATGAAAATAGCTTGAATCCTTGAATTGAAACTACAAACCTAGCTTTCCATGAAGGAGGCAAACTAACAACAAAGAAAAACTAAGCCTTCCATGAAGGAGGAAACTAATAGCAAAGAAAAACTAAGCCTTCCATGAAGGAGGCAACTAACAATAAAGAAAAACTAAGCCTTCCATGAAGGAGGCAAACTAACAAGAAAGAAAGAAAGAAAATGGTGTTGGAGTTAATCTCCAAGGGGTTGTGTTTCTCCTCTTGTAAACCCTTCTATTTATAGAGGATTTGTGAGGCATCATCTTCAGAAAGTCACCAACTAGGATATTACTTTTCCACCCTTTTATTGCTTTCACATGGGCTTTGTTGAAAATGCAAAACACTTTTGAATTTTTGTCACCAATTAGCACAACAATTTTGACTTTCTTGCACCGAAATTTCGGATGTTCACATGTCCGAATTAGAGCTTGACTTCTGAACAAAAGTTGTAGCCCCGGAACTTAGCTGTCCAACAGATTTGATTTCATCTCAATATGACTTCTGTATCTCAAGATATGGCCGGATCTTTGCACACTGTTCAAATTCCACGTCAGCAACACTATCTCATCTTTTGAGATAATTTCGGAGTCCTAAACATCCATTTAGAGTCTGCTCTTGCTTTGTAACTGTGAACTCTTCTTTAAGCTTTCATTCAAGATAGATTTCATGATTTTTGGAAGTCTAAAACTCCTATTATGCTCAAAATACTATAATAGTGTCATTTTAATCGGGTAAGCAAAGAAATTCAATTAAACTTCATATGAACCCAAACTCATAAAATATGACAAAGACCACTTAAGTGAACATATAAGAAGTCTTAATGAGATAAAAGTGAGAGATAATTATTTATGAAATTTATGCTTATCAATGACAATACAATTGATGCATTGATTTATTAACTTAAGCTTACCCTAGAATCATAAACCAAAATTATTCAATAGAAAAAGAAATTATACATAGGCATGACAATGAGGTAGGTGTAAGTTGAAAGAAAACAGGAATGAAATTTAAACCCAACTCCAACCTTATCGAGTTTGGATAAATCCATGAAGAATGCATAACCTACTTTTTTAAAAAAATTATAAATTTTATTCATTTATCTATATTTTTAAATAATAATCAAATATATTTTAATTTAAATAATATATAAAATAGGTATTAAAAATTAAATAAAATTAAAAATTCAATAATAAAATCATACTTTTAACAAAATAATACAGTTCAATAGTTATGCTTAAATGATATTATAGCAAGTTCATGATAGAGGTTTGGAACAGAGATGGAATGGGTATCTATATTCCCAAACTCAATCCCATCTTTACAAATTGAGTATGGAACGAGTGCAGATTCTCCTTAATCCCCGATCAAAGCAAATATTTTCTATCAAAGTCAAAATGGTTCAAGCAGGATACCCATAGGTTTAGGTTTTATTGTCATATCTAACTATGCTAAAAATGTAGAAGTTGAAAACGTCACCCTTAAATTGTAGACAAGTTGAAAAAAAAATGACTCAAGAAATAGAAAGTAAAGAATGAGTTAAAATTGCACTCTATTATTAATCGTTGGAACATCAGAATTTAAATAGAAAAAAATAACGGAATTTTCTATATAAGTGTCACTGTCAAAGTGGATAACACTAAAGGTATAGGAGACTTATAACGCCCTAAAAATAAATACCGATTCCACGCTTAAGTTGATCATTCGGTTCCATTTTTAGTTTGTTATCTCATGATACGGAATTCATTTTAGAAAGTACTTATATAAAAATACAGTAATTTTAGAAAGTACTTATATAAATTGCGAGTCTCGTCGATAAAATGTGATTAACGGTAAAATAAATCGTTAAGTGGGTTTCTACGTACGTTTAAAACTTTAGGAATACTAAGTGTTTATATTATTCTTTTCTTTTATCATTTGCATATAATAAATAAACAAGATTCAATCATAACACACGTCACACAATAATTATACATAACATTTCATACATACCATAAGTCATAGGCCCGTGGGCCTTATCATGTAGTTATTACAAACGATAAACTTATAACTATTATACAATATTTATATATAAGTTAGATAATACTACATATTAGTAGTTAGGATGCTTGCATCCAATTATTTTTTTACATTAGTGCGATGTACACCTTCCAGAGAGAATGCCTCACGTCTGCTTCAAGTACGTGAACTGCTACCAAAATGAACAACATCCGACGTGTCTGGGAAGAAAGTGGGAAGAAGTAAGGATGAGAAACTAAGTTTCTCAGTAGGCTATCTACTTAGTTCTAATGTCATCACTTTAATCTCAGCCACTTCAGCTTATTTCAAAAATCATTTCTTGCATAAAAGGTTACTTTTAATTCTTTGTAAACATTTCTCTAAAGTGGATCAATTTTATTCAAAACATACATCTTAGTATCTCATCATACATTCTTCTTAACATTCGTAACTTTGGGATCACATATAAGATATCATTTGACATACAATTATTCTATGCCTTAAACTTCATTCTTTATTACTTATCTTTGTCTTTATCATTCCTTTGTCCAACTTTTGGGACACTTTATGAATCTAGTTTCACCACCTTAGGGAGAAAAAATAAGACATAGACTTGTATTAAATGTGTCAAATAATATCTTCTCACTGACTCTACTCTCACCTCCAACTAAAATTAAGGATATGAGCTCATTTCGGGATGGTCGTCACCACCTCAAAACTTGGTGAAGAAACTTAAGTCTTCACCGTAGAAGGATTTCTTGAAGAAACTTAAGTCTCCTAGAAGCAACTTTAGGCTTCTCTTCAATAGAGCTTTTTAGGGCCCTTTGGATACTAGTGCACATAAGGCACAAAGAGAGTAACTTTACGTTTTCACATACTGTTTACTTTAGTGATCCCTTAAATTCTTTATGTTCATTTTAGTAGCTTCCAGATAATTATGCATGCTCAAACAAATTCCAACCAATATGGAATGCACATATAGGTTTCAAATTTTCATCTCAATCATCAACATATACCAATCTCATACATGATCATCTTCCTTTCTCATTCATGAGCATCCATCATTTACTCATTCATATATAGCGAGCATTAAACCAATAATGCAATTTGATTGGTAAATCACTTAGCATAATGTCACACTTACACAACCAATATAACGCCTCAATTCGGTTTGATGTTGAAATCACACAAGGGACTTACATCACTCGACCTTCTAAGTTATCTCTCATCCTTTTCTTTTCTCAAATATACATTTGTTCATTAAGATTTTTCATCTTAGAATCTTAATCTAGGTGGCCGAATGACATCTTTCAAGTTCTTTACTTTTTGTGTTCTCTTTTGTTCAAGTCTTATGCATGTCCTAATTATTCTAGGTTCAAGTATTTAAGTGTTTACAAACTTCTATAACTTCTTCTCATTAAGGTATGCTATGATCAAATTATTTAGTGAACTTCTAACTTCAAGTTTAAGTCATATCCACCCATCTTAATCATGCCTCTAATAAACCTTTGAAACATGTTACCTTGTGTTGTCCCTTTTAATACCTTAATAATTAGGTATAATTGACTCTTAAACCTTTAAAGTCTCTTTTATTCTAAACCAAATAATATCTAAGTAGAATTTAATTAACCTTCTAGGTCACTTTATTCCTAAATGGCCGAATGACCTACTTCCTCAAGTCCCACTTTTCATACTCCTTGATTATATTTTGCTTACATAATTAGGATCATTATTTGGGCCTAGTTAAGGATTGAAACTCCTTCTTAGTTAATTTAAAACATGGTAGCCGAATTCCAACCTCCTAGACTTAGGTTTCCATAATTTCCTTCTTCACCATAGGATCTTTTGCCTAAAAAATCAATAGGTCTCTTTACCCTCCTTAAAACTTTTTGATACTTTAATTTCGTCCTATTTACATAGAAATGATCCTTAATTAACCCTAATTAGAAATTAAAACCTCATTTAAGTTAATTAACTACTAAGTGACCCAATGCCACTCTTCTAGGTTTAGGGTTTCCTTCTTCCTAGCCCTGGTTGACTTAAGTTGACCATTAGCGGGGGCCAAGTTTATACTTCATAATTGATATATTCTAAGGTAATATTAAGTATTTTTACTCAAAATTTAATGGAATGGCCGAATTTGACATTTACCATTGCTTAAGTTTTGGTAAATTTCCTAGTTACCCATTTTAAGCTTATTTGGAAATTTTACCACTTAGTAATTTTGAGATTTTTCCCTAAGCTTACCTAGGCAATATATTCTGAAACTTAACCTTTTAAATATTGATTAAACCTCAAAATAAGTTATTTACTTGTTGAAAATACTTGATTTTTCCTTAATCACATTTTAAGCCCATTTTTGCCAAAATCTCTCTAGGGTGGCCGAATGCACTCCTAGAGGTTTTTAACTCATTTTTGTTGTGTTTAACTTTATTTAAAGATTGATTTAGTTCATTTAAAACCTTATTTCAGAGCTTAATTTACTTATAAAAATTTTAACGAGAGTAAAGCTTGCTTGGGAGTTGTGGCTGAAAGCCTTCCTTGGTTAGCTAAGGTAATTTCTTCAAATCTTCCATCTCACACCACCTTAGATCAGTTGTGTTAGGCTTGTGCAGCCTCTCTTACCTCTGGTCCATGCTTATTTCATCCAAGTTATGATGATTAGGTGCTGGCCATGATGAGTCTAGAGTGCCATACAAGGATTTTAGGCACTTTTGGCTACAAATTACATCATTTGCTTGGTAGCTTTCTAACCAATGTCCAAATGAAACCTTTGGAACTTATTACAAAACTTTATTCCACCTCTTAACATGCATACTCAAAGGTGCAAATCCAGCACATAGGTCATACCAAACTCACCACACAAGAAAATCACAAGGTTAAAACTTAAGCATAAAATCAAGCATGAAAATAACAACATAGTATATTTTTCCAAACCACAAAGAGTAAATTTTCATGATCTAATCTAAGATCCACAAATCCTCTTTCAAATAAGCTTCAAAAACCTTTCTCATGAGATCATAAAACTAATCAAAGCTTAAAAAATAATTTTAAAACAAAACCCACCGATTAAATTTCTTCTAAGTGCCTTAGAAGCACTTTTACCCGAACAAACTTTGTTTTTCTTTTCAAAAATCACTAAAAATGGTGTCGCAACCGTAATTCCGACGAGACGAAGAACTCGCTAAAATTTCAAAAATAGGTTTTATTGACATGTGGATCCGCCACCAAATTTTTATTTGAGGAAAAAAGATTTGGAATAAACCCTGACTCGAGGATGAGATTCGAATTTCGGGAGTCAGTTACGAATGGGGAAGGTGTTAGGCACCCCACTCGCCCATTCTGAAGAACGGTACCCTTAAACTGAGTGTGTGATTATTTGAAACTTGTTTGATCCCTTTAATTAGCGTGGAAATAAATACTTGATGGAGGTTAGCCTGACAGGACTTCATCCTACTCCTACATATTCCCCGGTGCAATGGAAAATTCAAGGCTTACGTAGTTCTGGTTTGAGTTGAAGGCTTGACCTTCGAAAGGTGTTTGAATTCAAAAGCGAATTCATTGTTGTCTTTTTTGAAAATATTTTAAGGGTGCAATCCCAATCCACCTATGCACAAGGCCCAAGACAACTACGGCTGCACTTGGACCCATGCGAATCTCTAAACAGCGAACAGCAGAAAAAGCTACCAGTTCGTTTTTAGAGCTCGTCGCGTGAGATTAAGGAATGAAAAACGACATTTTTAATTGCTTCAAAAGGGAAGGGCAATCCCCAATCCACATATACACAGGGCCCAAGACAACTACGACTGCACTTGGACCCATACGAATCTCTAAATAGCAAAGAGAAGAAAAAGCAACCAGTTTGTTTTTGGAGCTCGTCGCGTGAGATTAAGGAATGAAAAATGAGTTTTTATTTGTTTGGAAAAGGAGGGTCAATCCCAATCCACATATGCACATGGCCCAAGACAACTACGGCTGCACTTGGACCCATACAAATCTCTAAACAGCGAACAGTAGAAAAAGCTACCAGTTCGTTTTTAGAGTTTGTTCTGTGAGATTAAGGAATGTAAAATGAGTTTTTATTTTTTTGGAAAAGGAGGGAAAATCCAAATCCACATATGCATAGGGCCCAAGACAACTACTGCTGCACTTGGACAGATACGAACCTCTAAACAGCGAACAGCAAAAAAAGCTACCAATTCGTTTTTAGAGTTTGTTGTGTGAGATTAAGGAATGAAAAATGAGTTTTTATTTGTTTGGAAAAGTAGGGGCAATCCCAATCCACATATGCACAGGGCCCAAGACAACTACGGCTGCACTTGGACCCATATGACTCTCTAAACGGCGAACAGCAGAAAAAGCTACTAGTTCATTTTTAGAGTTCGTTGCGTGAGATTAAGGAATGCAAAATGAGACTTGATTTAAAAAAAATAAACTTGATTTGAATTTTGGGCTTGAATTGGGCTTGATTTGAAATAAACTTGACTTGATTTGAAATTAAAGAAAAGAATTGCAAACATGCTTCAGTAATCAAGCGATAGAAATTTCATTTCAGATCCAAATTAGGAAAATAATATCATTCCAGAAACTAGAGAGAAAGGTAAAGAGAACAAAACAAAAATCAGAGATCATTTGATTAATTAAAAACGAAAATGAAAAACAGAAACGAATATGAATCACAAGAACACGAGTTTTTGGCGCCAAAATTTGAATTCAAATCTCAGAATTTTTAGAAAATATTTTTTTGTAGATCTGAAAAATTAACACCAATAAATTGAAAGATATGGATTATAAGAATAAAAAAAATTATGACATAAATCTAATCAGAAATGAGCAAGATATGCACAAATCAAACAAGCTAGGTTAATTAGCGCACCAAGATGAACATCCTTCGGTAAGCAGGCGATAAAAATTCCATTTCAGATCCAAATTGGACAAATAATATCATTGTAGAAACTAGAGAGAAATAAAAAGAAAACACAACAAAAATCACGGAAATTGGAGATTCTTTGACTGATTAAAAACAAAAACGAAAAATAGAGACAAAGATCTGCCTCAAGAACACACATGATTTTGGTGCCAAAATTTGAATTCAAATCTCAGAATTTTTCGAAAATATTTTTTGGTAGATGTGAAAAATCAAAACCAATCAATTGAAAGATATGGATTACAGGAAAAGAAAAAAATAAGTTTGACATAAATCCAATCAGAAATGAGCAAGATATGCACAAATCAAACAAGCTAGGTTAATTAGCGCACCAAGATGAACATCCTTCGGTAATAAGGCGATAAAAATTTTATTTCAGATCCAAATTGGACAAATAATATCATTCCAGAAACTAGAGAGAAATATGAAGAAAACACAACAAAAATCACGGAAATCGGAGATCCTTTGACTGATTAAAAACTAAAACGAAAAATAGAGACGAAGATCAACCTCAAGAACACACAAGATTTTGGCGCCAAAATTTAAATTTAAATCTTAGAATTTTTAGAAAATATTTTTTGGTAGATATGAAAAATAAACACCAATCAATTGAAATAGATGGATTATAGGAATAGAACAAAACAAGTTTGACATAAATCTAATCAGAAATAAGCAAGTTATGCACAAATTAAACAAGCTAGGTTAATTTGCGCACCAAGATGAACATACTTCGGTAATCAGGTGATATAAATTTTATTTCAGATCGAAATTGGACAAATAATATGATTCCTGAAACTAGAGAGAAATACAAAGAAAATGCAACAAAAATCACCAAAATCGGAGATGATTTGGCAGCCCAAAAATGAAAACAAAAAACAGAGACGAAAATGAACTTGAAAATCTGAGAAGAAACAAAAAACTTAAGAGGAAGAAAAGTCGGATCTAACCTCCATTGGAAGGTGATGAAGAACTAGTTTCATGGAGGTGAAGGGCTAAATTGAAGGCAGAGGTAGAGAGTCCTAGGTCCTCCCTTCGAAAATTCTGAAAATCCCCTCCTGAGACTCCAAGTCCTCCTCTCAGGAATTTCCAAAAAATGAGAAAAGAACCTCCTTCGCAATTTCCTTTCTCCTATTCATAGAGTTTTTCAAACACTTTTCCCGCTTTTTTCCTTTTCTCAATTTTTGTTTTTTTGTTTTTTGTTTATTATTTTTTTATTTTGATTTATTATTTTATTCATTTATCTCGTTATTTTATTCTTTTTTTTTTCTAATTTTTCCAACTTCGTTATTTTCTCTTTTATTTATATATATATATATATTTTATTTTTCCTTACTCTTTTTTCCATTTTTGTTTTTATTTTTTCTGTTTTTCTTATTCTTTTTCCTAGTTTATTTCAAATTTTCTCTTTATTTATTTTTATTTATTTTCATCATTTATTATTATTTTTTCATTCTGTTTTATTTCGCTTTTATTCTTCCTTTTCTTCATTATTATTTTCTGTTATTTTTACTTCAAGAGATTTTTTCTTATTTATTATTTAAATTATGATTTATTCACTAATTAAATAAAAAAAATTAAAATGGGGCCTTGGACATAATTGAGTGTTTACAAGTTGCCCTTCTTTACTCATTTTCCAACCAGATAACGTGAGAAATGATTCTCTGAATTATCGTAGTAGGAAATGAGTAAAGACGTGAACACATTATGTCCGAGGCGGACCTTTGAAGAAGTCCGACGAGCTTGAAAAGCCCTGGAGCTTAAAGATGGATGCCTGGAAGATGGTGGTTTCTGGGTGACCTTATCAACTTCATATGTTGAACCGCAGGGCTTAAATATACAAGGCTTGATTGCATAGCCTAATTAGGCTATGAACACTGCTGATGTGCAGGCAAAGTGAGGTGGGAAAGGTCCATGAGGACGGACGTGGGCAAAGCATGGGATGCCCTGTTTGAAGAGGCGAGGTGAAATGAAGGAAACATGTTACAACAGGCACAACAGGAAAGAATGGCATGTTATGATAGGCAAAGTGCAGCGGGAAAAGGACCTGTTAAGACATCTAGGTGTGCTGGACTAAAATGTAAGATATGTACACGGTGGCTTGACAACATAGGCTGGGGTAAAACAATCTAACCATGCTTGAGGCCTGACATCATAGGCCCAACTGCAGAAAAGTAAACTTAATGGTACAGAAAAGAAAACTTGAACGTGCAGAAATGTAAACTTGATAGTGCAAGAATGTAAACTTGATGGTGCAGAAAAGGAAACTTGAGGGAGGTCTGACATCATAGACCAAGATGCAGAAAAGTAAGCTTGATGAGGCCTGGCAGCATAGGCCAAGATGCAGAAAAAGTAAACTTGATTAGGCCTGATAGCATAGGCCAAGGTGCAGAAAGGTAAACTTGATGAAGCCAAGGTGCAGAAAAGTAAACTTGATGAGGCCTGACAACATAGGCCAAGGTGCAGAAAATTAAACTTGCAGGAAACTAAACTTTATGAGGCCTGACAACATAAGTCAAGGTGTAGTAAAGTAAACTTAATGAGGCCTAACAACATAGGCCGAGGTGTAGAAAAGTAAACTTGATGAGGCTTGACAACATAGGCCAAGGGGCAGAAAAATAAACTTGATGAGGCCTGACAACATAGGCCAAGGTGCAGAAAAATAAACTTGAGGGAGGCCTGACATCATAGGCCAAGATGCAGAAAAGTAAACTTGATGAGGCCTGACAACATAGGCCAAGGTGCAGGAAAGTAAACCTAAGGGAGGCTTGACATCATAGGCCAAAGTGAAAAAAAATAAACTTGAGGGAGGCCTGACATCATAGGCCAAGATGCAAAAAAGTAAACTTGATGAGGCCTGAAAACATAGGCCAAGGTGCAAAAAAGGAAACTCAAGGGAGGCCTGACATCATAGGCCAAAGTGTAGAAAAGTAAACTTGATGAGGCCTGACAACATAGGCCGAGGTGCAGAAAAATAAACTTGAGGGAGGCCTGACATCATAGGCCAAGATGCAGAAAAGTAAACTTGATGAGGCCTGACAACATAGGCCAAGGTGCAGAAAAGTAAACTTAAGGGTGGCGTGACATCATAGGCCAAAGTGCAGAAAAATAAACTTGAGGGAGGCCTGACATCATAGGCCAAGATGCAGAAAAGTAAACTTGTTGAGACCTGACAACATAGGCCAAGGTGCAGAAAAGTAAACTTGAGGGAGGCCTGACATCATAGGCCAAAGTGTAGAAAAATAAACTTGATGGAGGCCTGACATCATAGGCCAAGATGCAGAAAAGTAAGCTTGATGAGAATCCTGTTTTTGACAGGAAGGAATGCAAATGAGGTCCCGTTGTTGCCGGGAAGAATGCAAATGAAATCCTGCTATTGCCAGGATAAATGCAAACCTGTTAAGACAGGTGGACAGAATTTAAACATGCTTGAGGTCCTGTTGTTTACAGGAGAATGGAAATGAGGTCCTGCTGTTGCCGGGAAGAATGAAAATGACATGACCTGTTAAGACAGGTGAAATGCAAATAAGGTCCTGTTGTTGACAGGAAAGATGCAAGTCTGCTAGACAGGCGAAGTAAAGGAAAATGACCTGTTGAGGCAGGTAAAAGGGAATGAAAAACGACCTATACTAAACTTGAAAAGAAGGCCTGTGAGGACAGGCAAAACAGGAATGGCCCGTTATGACAGGTATGGAATGAAAATGACATGATGTGCCCTAGAAGTGTCCGTGGGAATGGAATGTGGACATCTTCGTCAGCTACCTCAGACAACCTATTTTGAAATTTGTTTTTCTTGACTTAAAACAAACAGCTTATTCTATCTTAACCTCAAATATTTTTAAGCACTTGATAATTATTCTCTTGAAGAAACTTGGGCAGACATTTTTCCCCAGTTTAGAAAACTCTTGACAATTGAGGGATGTCTTGATTTCAAGGGACTTTGGGCAAGTGTTTACCTTAGTTTGAATCTTGATGGAATCGAGGATTGCCTCCACTGAAATTTTTTTGGGCAATCGTTCGCTCCAGTTTGAACTTGATTGGAGTTGAGGAATTGAGGATTTCCTCAACTTGAATTTTCTGGGCAAATATTTGCCCTAGTTTTGATTCTGTTCTTGAATTTAAACCTTTCTTGGGCAAACGCTAACCCCAGTTTGAACTTGATTCAGAATTTGAGGATGACCTCAAATTGAATTTTGTGGGAAAGCGTTTTCCCCAGTTTGAGCTTGATCTTTTTAATTATGCTTGAATGACAAGATACTTATTGTGATGCTTGAATGAATGAAAAGGATGCGATGTTTGTGATGGTTGAATAGAGAGGATGCGATGTTTCAATCTTATTGATTGCTTTTTGATGCTTGAAATAATTATTTGATGAAATGGATGTCATGGGATGAATGCAAACCATGAGGTGGTTAAAAACTCTTTATCTCTCTTGATTTTTGATTTTTGTTTTGTGACATGTCCTTTCTCGACAACCTTATAGTTGGTGTGAAAGGAATCAAGAATCAGGTCGAGCTGGATCGACTCTATCTCTTGGCTTCTTGACCAATGTCAGAACCTTCTTTTTCAGGATTCTTTGAGACCCATCAATAGTCAGTATGATTGAATAAGACACACTCTCTTTGTCTTGATGGTGTTATGTCTAATAGGGGGATGATCATTTGGGAAACAATCGTGCTATGTTGCGTTGCGAGGGTAAAGGATTCATCCAACTTGTCATAACTTTTCAAAGTTAATCATTTTTTATTTTTCACATTTTTTTCACGTTTCTTTTTGGCATGTGTGACCTTGAGGTGTGCGAAGTGATTTTGGCTTGATGGAAGGATATAGAGAGTTTTGTATGGGAGGTTTAGCGTGCTTGGAAGAAAAAGAATGATGTGGGTTCGATTGCCCAAATGGCACCTTTTGATGAAAAATGCCAATGCTGCTTTTCATAATCTTGATTGTCAAATTAACCGAACTTGAGAAATGGAAAAAATTTTGCCCCAATTTTAGGAAGGCATAAGGTGCGGAATGTTAGATTATCCTGGGATTCCCGGTTTGACCTTAACTTTTGCCTGGGTTGTTCCTTTGAGTTGTCAACCCAGTAGGCCCTTCATTTTGCCCTAACTTTTGCCTAGGTCGCCTTTACGGGTTTTCGACCTAGCGAGCTTTTCGTGCATGTGCCCTAATTTTTTCCTAGATCGTGTTTTGAGGATTGTCGACCAAGCGGACCTTTGTTCGATTGTGACTTAACTTTTGCCTAGGCCACCCTTTTGGGGGTTTTCGACCTAACAGGCCTTCTGTTTGATTGTGCCCTAACTTTCTCCTAGGTCGTTCTTGAGGATTTTTGGCCTAGGGGGCTTGTTTGATTGTACCCTAACTTTTTCCTAGGTCGCCCTTTTGCGGGTTTTCCACCTAGCGGGCCTTCTGTTTGATTGTGCCCTAACTTTTCCCTAGGTCGTTCTTGAGGATTTTCGGCCTAGTGGGCTCTTGTTTTGATCCTAATTTTTCCTGAATTGTTTTTTGGAATCCGGCAAGACCTTTTCTAATCATGTCTTTGTCGATTTAATCTTTTGAACCTATTTTGCCTAGATTATCTTTGCTTTTAATCCAGCGGGTTCTCCTTCTTCTTGAATTTTGAATTTTGACCCTGATTTTGCCTGGACCATTTCTTGATTTTGATCTTACCAGGATCATTTTGGCTTCCAATTCAGTGGATCTTATTTTGCATCCCTAATTTTTCCTGGGCTAGCACTTGGTTCCAGCAGGATATATTTATTTGACAAGACATTTTCTTGATTTTAGGATTACAATGGCGATCTATGATCCCTGGTTGTTTATTCTGCTTCCTCATTTGGGTTTTTTCTCTTTGAGTTTGATTAATCCGACGTTCAAGATTATTTATTACAGCAATGACATTGTCACCAACAGGCATTTATTATTTGGGTGTAAGAATAAGAAGCGGGCTGAGTGGATAAAAGGAATAGTAAATTTTTAGAAGTAAAGCTAATAATGTGAAAAATGTAATTTTTGCATTATTCATTGAGATTTGTTTACAAAAGATTGATTTTGAAAAGTACGACAAATCCTGGATGATTTTCCTTGATAGCTTGATTTGTTCAAGGCAACTCATTGTGCTGCTTCCATTTCTTAGACAGTAGATGAGCTATCATGATTTGGTACTGGATTATTTCCCATATTAGGAGCAATCTTCCCAAAATCCAACCATTTCGCATCGATCAGGCTTTTCACCTTACGCTTTAGAACCTGGCAGTTTTTTGTAGAATGGCCAATGTACCCCGCATGATAGTCACATATGGCATTTCCATTGTACCATTTAGGGTATAGTGGTTCTTGAGGTTTCAAAGGATAGGGGACCACCAGGGAATTCTGGATTAGATGAGGTAGCAACCCAGTGTAGGTCATTGGAATGGGATCAAACTGGACAAGATTCTTCTCCTTCTTTTGGCTTTGGCTAGGATTTGGGCTTATGGCTTGTGTGTGGATCATGTATGGTATGGGCGGTCGGATTTGTGTTTGACAGTTGTAAGTAGGAAGGTATGGTGTTTGGTATATGGTGGTGATGGGGGATATGGTGTATAGGGTGTGTATAGTGGTGGTTCGAAGCCAATTGGACCGTAAGGTGCCACTTGAGGAGTCTATTGGCCTTTACCAGAAGCCATGTTGCAGGTCTCACCTGTCTTCTTCTTCCCAGATCCATTGGAAGCATTGACTGCCCTTGTAGGCTTATGCGCGATCTTTCCACGTTGCATGCCACCTTCGATCCTTTCTCCAATGATGACGACATCGGAGAAGCTAGCAGTCACACTGCCTATCATCTTGTCATAGAAAGGATCTGGGAGTGTGTCGATGAACGTGCTAACCAATTCTTTCTTGGAGAGGGAGGTCGTACTTGAGCAGCTAACTCTCGCCACCGTTGAGCGTATTTCTTGAAGGTCTCGTCTCTCCTTTTGGCCATATTTTGGAGCTAAGTTCTGTCCGGAACCATCTCTACGTTGTACTGGTATTGTTTTAGAAAGGCCTCAGCTGGGTCCCTCCATGAACGGATGTGGGTCCGCTCTAGCTGAGTATACTAGTTGGCAGCAGCTCTAGTTAAGTTGTCTTGAAAGAAATGGACAAGCAACTTATCGTCGTGCATATAGGGGGACATCCTCCTGTAGTACATGGCCAGGTGGTTCCTCGGATAGCTATTTCTTTGATACTTCTCGAATTCAGGAACCTTGAATTTAGGAGGGATTACCACATCTGGAACTAGGCACAGATCTGATGCGTCTTTGGCTTCGTAAGCATTTCCCTCAATTTCCTTGATTCTTTCCTCTAGAACCTTCCACTTTTTAATATCCTCATTCGAAGGATGGCTTGGGTGTTCCTCGGGCGTGTGGTGAGGATGAGAAGATGGTATGTATATAGGGTGGGTGTGTCCTTTGGGTGAACATGGGATTTGTTTCCCCAACGGCTGTTTGGTAAGCTTGTGGAATGGTGTTTAGAGGTAGGTTATGTGTTTGGGTTTGTGTTTGGGCTTGTGTTTGGTTGGATAAGGGTGCATGCCCATGAGGAAACCCATAATGAACCCTTTCGGTTTGTGGAGGCATGGTCGATGGTGAAGGATTTTGTTGAGTGAAGCCAGGAGGGTATGATGGATTGATTGGTTTTCCTGGTAAGGATTCCCTTGCCTCTTTCTGTTTAGACAGTTGGACGGCCTCCATTAGCTTGGCCATCTATTCCTTTAGTGTTTTGACCTCACATCTTAATTCCTCATTTTGTCTTTCCAACTCGTCCATGATTCTTGATTATGCACGGGTTCTATAAGGATGTCGAGGAAGCTGTCTTTCTCTAATTTTTCTGTTATAGTTAAAATTAATTTCTTTGAGAAACAATTTGAATGCAAAAATCATGGATGATACAAATATTGATGTTAAATGAGTATGAAATGAAAAAGGTATGGAATGAATTTTCTTGAGATCTTTTTTTGCGAGGATAAATTTATGCATGAATGAATGCATGCTATGCACAAATAATTTTAGAGACTTTTAACTATTTTGAAAAATAATTGAAAGTTGATTCATTTGATTTTTATGTTTTTATGAATTTTGGTGTTTTTTTTTATTTTTGCTAGAAAACCTTTGGTTCTGTTGAAAATCTTTTTAGTTTTGCTAAAATTATTCTAAAAAGCATTCTTTAGGTTTTCGAAATTTCACTTTCTCTCCTTTTGAATCTTTTATATTTTCAGTATTTTTAGAAATTATTTTCTAATTTTTTCTAGGAGTTTCTAACTTTCCTTGATTATTTGTTTTGATATTTCTATTCTTTTGTTTGACTTTTCTTTCTTGATCTTTATTTTTCAAATTTCGGTTTGTGCATTTTTCTTTTTCTCGACTTTGTTTCTTGATTTTTTATTTCCCCAATCTTCAGTTTCCATTTTGGATTATAAATATCCATGTATTATGAAGGAGTGTGTGCCCTCTTTACATCCTATTGTGGGTGACCTATCCTAAGGGTCTATGGCCTTTGGTATATGAATCTCTCATAAGGTGGTCAGTAATCCTAGTGTAAGAAGTCACTGGAGCCAAGTTCCAATCTGCAATGCTTGCCACAACAGCAGAAAAAGCTATCAGTTGTAGGGCATTACAAATAGGACGCACGCTAGCTGATATTTTTCGTGATAGTCAAACAGGACGTAAGCCCCAAAGTGACACCACTAGATCCCTCTATTCCTAGACTGCACTCAGACCCGGGTATAGGGCCCCACTCGTGATATGAATGCATATACATGGGATGTGTGGAGGGCACACAAATTATTGGGATACCTGCAATTGGGAAAATCAGAGCAAGTATATATATATATAGCAATTTATTGTTTGTCTATCCTAGGGTTATACAAAGAATAAACAAACAGATAAATAAACAGATAGACAAATAAACAAGTAAATTGTGCAATAAAAAAGGAAGGGATCAATATAATGCACACTCAATTAGACTAGGCTTGACTCTCTAAAGTCCCCAGTGGAGTCGCCATCTGTCGCCACCGTAATTTCGACGAGACGATGAACTCGCTAAAATTTCAAAAATAGGTTTTATTGACATGTGGAGCCGCCACCAAATTTTTATTTAAAGGAAAAAGATTTGGAATAAACCCTGACTCGAGGATGAGATTCGAATTTCGGGAGTCAGTTACGAATGGGGAAGGTGTTAGGCACCCCACTCGCCCATTCCGAAGAACAGTACCCTTAAACTGAGTGTGTGATTATTTGAAACTTGTTTGATCCCTTTAATTAGCGTGAAAATAAATACTTGATGGAGGTTAGCCTGACAGGACTTAATCCTACTCCTATGTATTCCCCGGTGCAATGGGAAATTCAAGGCTTATGGAGTTCTGGTTTGAGTTGAAGGCTTGACCTTCGAAAGGTGTTTGAATTCAAAAGTGAATGCATTGTTGTCTTTTTTGAAAATATTTTAAGGGTGTAATCTCAATCCACCTATGCACAGGGCCCAAGACAACTACGGCTGCACTTGGACCCATACGAATCTCTAAACAGCGAACAGCAGAAAAAACTACCAGTTCGTTTTTAGAGTTCGTCACGTGGGATTAAGGAATGAAAAATAAGATTTTTATTTAATTGAAAAAGGGAAGGGTAATCCCCAATCCACATATGCACAGGCCCAAGACAACTACGGCTGCACTTGGACCCATACGAATCTCTAAACAACGAACAGCAGAAAAAGCTACCAGTTTGTTTTTAGAGCTCATCACGTGATATTAAAGAATGCAAAACGACATTTTTATTTAATTGAAAAAGGAAAGGGCAATCCCCAATCCACATATGCACAGGGCCCAAGACAACTACGACTGTACTTGGACTCATACGAATCTCTAAACAGCGAACAATAAAAAAAGCTACAAGTTCCTTTTTAGAGCTCGTCCCGTAAGACTAAGGAATGCAAAACAACATTTTTATTTGTTTCAAAAGGGAAGGGCAATCCTCAATCCACATATACACAGGGCCCAAGACAACTACGGCTGCACTTGGATCCATACGAATCTCTAAATAGCGAACAACAGAAAAAGTTACCAGTTCATTTTTAGAGCTCGTCGCGTGAGATTATGGTATGAAAAATAAGACTTTTATTTAATTGAAAAAGGGAAGGGCAATCCCGAATCCACATATGCACATGGCCCAAGACAACTACGGCTGCACTTGGACCCATACGAATCTCTAAACAGCGAACAACAGAAAAAGTTACCAGTTCGTTTTTAGAGCACGTCGCGTGAGACTAAGGAATGCAAAACTACATTTTTATTTAATTGAAAAAGGGAAGGCCAATCCCCAATCCACATATGCACAGGGCCCAACACAACTACAGCTGCACTTGGACCCATACGAATCTCTAAACAGTGAACAACAGAAAAAGCTACCAATTCGTTTTTAGACCTCGTCGCATGAGGTTAAGGAATGAAAAATAAGATTTTTATTTAATTGAAAACAGAAGGGCAATCCCCAATCCACGTATGCACAGCGCCAAAGACAACTACGGCTGCACTTGGACCCATACGAATCTCTGAACAGCGAACAACCGAAAAAGCTACCAGTTCATTTTTAGAGCTCGTTGTGTGAGATTAAGGAATGAAAAATGAGTTTTTATTTGTTTGGAAAAGGAGGATCAATCCCAATCCACATATGCACAGGGCCCAAGACAACTACGGCTGCACTTGAACCCATACGAATCTCTAAACAGCGAACAATAGAAAAAGCTACCAGTTTGTTTTTAGAGTTTGTTGCGTGAGATTAAGGAATGCAAAATTAGTTTTTATTTGTTTGGAAAATGAGGGAAAATCCCAATCCACATATGCACAAGGTCCAATACTACTACGGCTGCACTTGGACAGATACGAACCTCTAAACAGCGAACAAAAGAAAAAGCTACCAGTTCGTTTTTAGAGTTCGTTGTATGAGATTAAGGAATGAAAAATGAGTTTTTATTTGTTTGGAAAAGGAGGGGCAATCCCAATCCACATATGCACAGGGCCCAAGACTACTACAGCTGCACTTGGACCCATACGACTCTCTAAACGGCGAACAAAAGAAAAAACTACCAATTCGTTGCGTGAGATTAAGGAATGCAAAATGAGACTTGATTTAAAATAAAATAAACCTGATTTGAATTTGATGAAATAAAATTTGACTTGATTTAAAATAAAATAAACTTGATTTGAATTTTGGGCTTGAATTGGGCTTGAATTGAAATAAACTTGACTTGATTTGAAATAAACTTGACTTGATTCGAAATTAAGGAAAAGAATTGCAAACATGCTTCAGTAATCAAGCGATAGAAATTTCATTTCAGATCCAAATTAGGAAAATAGTATCATTCCAGAAACTAGAGAGAAAGACAAAGAGAACACAACAAAAATCACAGAAATCAGAGATTATTTGATCAATTGAAACGAAAATGAAAAATAGAAACGAAGATGAACCACAAGAACACAAGAGTTTTTTGCGCCGAAATTTGAATTCAAATCTCAGAATTTTTAGAAAATATTTTTTGTTAGATCTGAAAAATTAACACTAATAAATTGAAAGATATGGATTATATGAATAAAAAAACAAGTATGACATACATCCAATCATAAACGAGCAAGATATGCACAAATCAAACAAGCTAGGTTAATTAGCGCACCAAGATGAACATCCTTAGGTAATCAGGCGATAAAAATTTCATTTCAGATCCAAATTGGACAAATAATACCATTCAAAAAACTAGACAGAAAGATTAAGAAAATGAAACAAAAATCACGGAAATCAGAGATCCTTTGGCTGATTAAAAACTAAAACAAAAAACAGAAACGAAGATCAACCTTAAGAACACACAAGATTTTGGCGCCAAAATTTAAATTCAAATCTCAGAATTTTTAGAAAATATTTTCTGGTATATCTGAAAAATCAAAACCAATCAATTGAAAGATATGGATTATAGGAATCGAACAAAACAAGTTTGACATAAATCCAATCAGAAATGAGCAATTTATGCACAAATTAAACAAGCTAGGTTAATTTGCGCACCAGTATGTACATGCTTCGGTAATTAGGTGATATAAATTTTATTTCAGATCGAAATTGCACAAATAATATCATTCCCGAAACTAGAGAGAAAGACGAAAAAAATGCAAAAAAAAATCACCAAAATCGAAGATCATTGGGCTGACCAAAAATGAAAACGAAAAACCGAGATGAAAATGAACTCCAAAATTTGAGAAGAAACAAGAAACTTAAGAGGAATAAAAGTCGGATCTAACCTCCATTGGAAGGTGATGAAGAACTGGGTACATGGAGGTTAGGGGCTGAATTGAAGGCAGAGGTAGAGAGTCCTAGGTCCTCCCTCCGAAAATTCTGAAAATCCCTTCCTGAGACTCCAAGTACTCCTCTCAGGAATTTCCAAAAAATGAGAAAAGAACCCCCTGCCCAATTTCCTTTCTCCTATTTATAGAGTTTTTCAAACACTTTTCCCGCTTTTTTCCTTTTTTTAATTTTTTTTTTTTTTTGTTTATTATTTTTTTATTTTGATTTATTATTTTATTCATTTATCTCGTTATTTTTTTTTCTAATTTTTCCAACTTCTTTATTTTCTCTTTTTATTTTTATATATTTTTTTATTTTTCCTTCCTCTTTCTTCCATTTTTGTTTTGAATTTTTCTGTTTTTCTTATTCTTTTTCCTAGTTTTATTTCAATTTTTCTCTTTATTTTTTTTTTATTTTCATCATTTATTTATTTTTTTCATTCTATTTTATTTCGTTTTTATTCTTTCTTTTTCTTCATTATTATTTTCTATTATTTTTATTTCCAGATATTTTTCTTATTTATTATTTAAATTATGATTTATTCACTAATTAAATAAATAAATAAAATTTTAAAATGTGGCCTTGGACGTAATTGAGTGTTTACAAATGGGTGGGGCTGATTTTGAACGGTTAAAATAAAATTTTAAACTCTCACAAGTTAAAACAAAAGAAGATAAACAAATCTTCGAGAAAAGATGCATGAAAGAAAACAAACACACCATAAAAAAGCAAGTTAAAAGCATAAAAAGACAAGTAGAAAGATCCTACTTGTTGAAGACCTCCTTAGTGTTTTGTGGGGCTTTAAAGGCTGCCTTGGGTCTTGTCTGGTCTGCTCTGGATGTGGACAAAGGATGGTGGTGGGGCTTTAGTGTTTCTAACTTTAATATAGCTTAAGTCTTAAAGATGAAGACTTAGGCTTAAAGTGTAAGTTTTGGGTGTTTGGAGTTATGGCCAGCTTGGAGAGAATGGAGAGGATTTTGATGAGTTTCTAAGCTAAAAAATCTGAAGTAAATGGGGTTCCAAGGATCCCATAAAATTCGGACTCTTATGGGTCAAGTGGAATTAGTTTTGCACTTAGGGGTATTTTGGTAATTTTGCCTAGATTTTTCCTATTTTCCAAAATAAATCAAAATTCAAGAAATTATCCTTTTAGGCTTAGATTAGTGTTAATTAGGCTGATATCACCTCTAATTATGATTAATTTACCCTAAGCATGCTTTACTTTTAGTTAACCAAGGTTAATTAGTTTTAACCATGGTTAAAGGAATCTTTTTACTATTCATTTGATTTGACTTCACTTTGGTGACTCATCACCACCTTTCCAGCTGCTGAATTTTGTGCACCTTGGTGTGGAGCCCACTCTTGGCATGCTTATCACATTATCTTGCCCTCTTGGCCTTCTAGGGATGTTTTCGTAATTTTTCTCAGCATTGTCCAAAAATTTCCCAAATTGTTTCTCTGGCATTTCTAAGACTTTTTGGTTCATTCCCATGTTAATCTAAGGTCGTTTGCTATTTTTATGCGAACTGACTAGCTTTATGCAAAAAGTACAACTCCTAAGGGCATTTTGGTCATTTTTGGGGTTTTCGAAGGGCATTTTCGTTCCTTCTCAGGTTTCTAATTTTTCTCACTACTTTTAACCATACATGATGTTTATAATCCCTCCAGGATGTCTTATACTTGTATTTCCATTTTTCTGGCTCATTATTTGAGCTGCCTAGGTTGGATGAGATGATTGTTCATTCTTACATACCATGCTCTCGGGGCTTGTTTTAGTCCATACAAGGATTTCTTTAAAAGATAGACTTGATCTTCTTTATTAGGAGTTGAGAAACCAACCAACTACTCTACATAGATCTCTTTAGCAAGCAACCCATTCAAGGAGGCTGATTTGACATCAAGTTAATGAATCTTCCATGAATTGTGAGCTGCAAAGGTAGGAAGAAGCTTGATTAGGTCATACCTTGCTATTGGTGCAAATATTTCTTGGTACTCTACATTGTACTATTGTGCATAACCTTTCACCACCAGTCTAGTTTTGTGTTTACAAATTTTCCCATCAAGGTTGAGTTTTGTTAAGAAAATCCATTTTACACCTATCAATTTGCGATTTGTGGGCCTATCAACGAGCTGCCAAGTTTCATTTTTGTTGATCATGTCTAATTCATCTTACATAGCTCTCCTCCTAGCTCAAGAGTCTTATGCTTTAGCATAGCGTATTGGTTCAGAGATGACCAAGCTACACCTCTGATAAACATCTTCTAAAGTTTTGGTGGACCTCACTGGTAGGTCATCCACTAGCTCGTCTATTACAAGTTGAGGTTGTTTATTTGGAAACAATTCAAAATGAGAATTCCTTTGATTTTTCCAATCCTGAAAAGCTTTCTCATCAAATTTTACTTCTCTGCTCAAAATTAATTTTCCTGTTTTTAAACAGAACATTCTGTAGCCCTTGGTTGATGAACTGTAGCCCATGAAAATTTCTTAGTGAGACTTATTGTCCATCTTACTTCTTTTAGGTCCAAGCACTTGGTAATAGCATATACACCCAAATATTCTAAGATGGTGCACTGAAGGTTTGCTATCACACCGGGCTTCATATAGAGTCTTATCTTGTAAGGCCTTTGTAGGGAGTGTATTCAACAAATGAATAGACGTATTGACTGCTTCTGTCTAAAACATTATTTGGCATCTATTTTTCAATCAAAAGACACCAAGCCATTTCCATTATTGTCCAGTTCTTCCTTTCAGATACGTCATTATGTTATGATGTATATGGTAAGATTAGTTGATATTCAATGTCACTTATGGATTCAATTTTCATTGGGCCACATACATCAATATGGATAAGTTGAAGTTTCTTCTTAGCTCTCCATGCTTGATTTGCTTGAAATGGTAGTTTTGGTTGCTTACCTTACTAACAAGTTCCATAAACTTGAGCACCATATGAGGTTTCAGGAATATTTACCACCAATTCCTTTTTGTTCATTTTGTAATGCTTCTATGATTAAGATGACTGAGTCTTTTGTGTCACAAATTTGTAATCATCTATAAAGCACTAATATAGGCATGTTCATCTACTTTTTCCAAATCTACAGTAAAAATTATTTTGTTCATCTTAATGCAGAATAATTCTACACTAGAGGGATAAAAAAAGTACATTTGAAATCCTTAAAGTGAATTGAGTAATTCTCTTTCAGCATCTATCCAACACTCAATAGATTTTGGCTAATATCAAGTATGTACAAAACATCAAGAATATTTTTTATACCTGAGATTATTAAAACATCCATTGATCCTTTACCTTTGACTTCCAAAACTCTTTCCCTTTACTCTAGACTTGTAAGTGTCATCAAGGAACCTAAACATCTTAGCATCATTATATGGGTGGTGTGTGCAACCGCTATTAAGAAGTCAAGTATCAGACAAGTCATTTGTTGAAAATCAAGAAACTGTGAAGAGTTGCTTCTCATGTCCATCAGTCGTTTCTACTAATTGTGCTTGTAAAGGTTTGGAGAATTTGTTTTTAGATTTGAAGACCTTGGTTACGTGCCCCAATTGTTTGTATTTTCAACATATAGCACCAAGCCTCCACCAACACTACTTTTCTATATGCGTTGTCTTTTGACAATGCTTGTAGGGAGGAAATGACCTCTGTTTTGAATCATTACTACTTCCACCATCATTTTTACCAATATTCATCTGGTTAAGTTGTTGTGTTCCTTTACCAGATTGTTTCTTTTGAACATAAAAGGATCCTTCAGTGAACCTATCATCCTTCAAGGTCCTTTGCTCTTATGCTTGTAGAGAACTCATTAGTTCACCTAATTAGATTTTTCTAAGGTCTTTGAATTTTTCAAGAGAGGAAATTTTGGATTCTAACCTCTTAGGAAAAGTTACCAGAACTTTCTCCACAATCTTTTTGTCTGCAAAGTCTTCACCAAGTAATCTAATGTTATTGATAATTAAGGAGATTTGATGAGCATACTTACCGATCATTTCATTCTCATGCCTATGCAGATATTCGAATTCACATTTCAGGTTCAACACTTGCATTTGACATGTTCTATCACGACCTTCACATTCTTCTTTTAATCCATTTCAAGCCTCCTTTGTTGTTTTACAAGCCATGATCTTGTAAAACACACAATCTTACAGCAAAATTATGTATACGAGACTTGGTCTTGAATTTCTTTTCGTTTTCTTCACAATTGAATTTTATTTAAGCCAAAGTAGGATTTGTTGATAGAGAAGTAATAGGATATCTTCAAGCATTATTTTTTAGAGGTTATAGGATTTTAGAAAATTTTCCATCTTCATTGACCAAATGTGATAATTTTCACCAGTAAAGATAAATGATGGATTTAAAGGTTGTTGAAAGTTCTTGGTTTGTGGATTAAAAATAAAAAGTTTTGATCCTAGAAGATCAATTATAACTCTGATATCACTGTTGAAAATAAATAAAAATAAAAATATCATTGTTAAAAAATAGATAAGTTGAAAAAAAAAAACTAACTCAAAAAATAGAAAAATTAAGAATGTGTTAAAACTGCACTCTTATTAATCAATGAAACATCAAAATTTAAATAGAAAAAAAAAACACCAGACTTTTCTTATATAAGTACCACTCTTAAAAATAAAACCAAATAAATAAAAAAAAACTATCACCAAATACTATCAGCTTTAAGCACACAAATTTGATTGCAGAAACAAAAACAAAAACTGAAATAAAAAGTGAATCTATTAAAAATTTTATCCATAATGTACTATTAAGATTAATTTTTTCTGCCATTAAGAGTGCATGAGATTGATTAGGAATTTCTTCTCCATGTGTTCACAATCCATAGAACTTTCAATCAAGTCTCTGGTGAGTGGCAAGGATAACTCCCATGATTGTTGTCCTCCGGGAAAGACTAATACTTTGGGCAAAGACACTAGAGTTAATAGGTAATCAGTACGTAAAATTCTAGTAGTTAATTGGTAAGCGTGATACAACATAAGGCAAAGGAAAGCTCACTCAACACCAAAACAAATTCCTTTCTTGAAGGACAATGGCTAAAACAACACTAACAAACACTCTGCAAAGCCTCCATCCCCCCACATTCCAATTAATTTTGCTGTTGATTTTACCACTTGAGAATTGTACTATCTTTTAATTACATCCAATAAAATCCTAGGCCAGGCTAATCATTTCAGTGGCTATGTATGCCTTTTCTCAGTCAATGGCCAAACTGCTGCTATGTCCACCCGGTCGAAAAAATTTATCAACCTTGGTTCTCAAAGCAAGAACTTCAGGGGACGTTTCCCAGCTTCCACTTTTTCTTCCCCAGCTAGATCTCCTGGGATGCATTCCAACACGATCACTTGTCTCATCCACTGTTGTCCTCATTTCTGGAGACAGTTCACCAAATTCTCCATCTTTTATAGCCATGCGATCATTTAATTGACCTTCAGAATGATCAAGAGCAGCATCCATGTCGCTCCAGACAGTTTTCCTGCCCATCTCTATGTCATCAACAGCTTTTCCCATACTAGGGCTCATAAATCCTCCACCCACAGATCGAACAGGTAATGCTGGTTCCATTGGCACCTTTGCCCTGAAATTGTTCTTTGACAGGGGAATGCTGGAGCAGAAAATCTCTTTGAAATTATTGAACACTCCATTGTTATATGGATTGGCCCGTCGATCATATCGGTATCTGAAGTTCTCATATGTAGTCTGAAACAGCAACGGACACAGATATGAAGTTGTAAGTCCATTAGGATAGGTAGCTTATTTTTCAAACACATTAAGATTTTAAAAGGAGTAATTACCTGATTTGTACTTATCAGATATAAATGAAAGGCAGTAAGACCACCAACAAACCACATTGATATGAAGGTGTAAATTATTAACACTATGGAGGCCGGGGTTTTGATCATTGCCTTCCAAATTGTCGTCTCCTCTGACTCCATAATTCTTCTAATATAAACCCAACAAAATGCGAAAACATATATACAAAGTAGTGTAGTTGAGAAGACAAACATGAAGAAGAAGCGATAATTACGCTGCATAACAATTGTGCACAAATTCAGAGTTCAAAAACATGTAGCAAATGACAGCTGAAAAAGTCACCAAACCAGAAATATATATACAGTTGAAAGGAAGATAAACTCATAAAAAACTGTCAAATGTAAAAATGCAAACATGAAATAATCTTCAACTGTATGTTAAGACAAACAATTCTATCAACTCTAAATTCAATTCAACCTAATATCTGAATTTTTTCCATGAAAGTAAAAAGAGTTCCAGTACAAAGCAATCTTTTCTGAGTTCCCTGGAAGCTACAGTTATTTGGTAGCATATCTCCAAACCATAATAATAAATCAGACCAATCCAACAAGAATTGACCCTAAGTGGCCATTTGGTTTCGGTTTTCATTTCCTGATTTCAGTTTTAGTTACAAAAATATCATCCTATTTTTATTTTATTTCTAGATTGCAAAGTTTTATATAGAAAACAGTGCAAAAAAATTTCTTATTTTCATTTTATCCTGTATAAAACTTTAAAAACAGAAAACAAAATAAAAACAAAATAACAACAAAATAACAAAGCATTTTTGTAATTAAAATTAAAAACAGGAAACAAAGCTAGAAACCAAACATGCCCTGAGATTTTCTAGATGGAACTCAAAATTCTCCTAAATAAACTATGAAGGATAATCATATTGTGAAAGCACAGAAAATGCAGAGGATACATTTGAAAGGAAATTTTCAACAACCAAATTCACCTTAAGGACAATATATACCCATTAGGTCTCCAAGTATGAGCTGGATTGTTTTAGAATTTACACAATGATGTATTGCAAAATTTAATAAACATGAAAAATATGATATTAATATAATTTGCTGATGATTATTTTACATTGAGTTTTGACTCAAGGACCCTAAACTAAATTTTGGAAATATGCATGTTGCAAATTAACAAATTTCTAGAACAAGCTGGATAGCAGCAGAGCCCATGTACAAAATAAGAACAATTTCAACAAGTTCCAAGCTGACAAAAAGTCCCTCATCTCATTCACTTATACAACTAATAGTAATAGACTCTACTAACCCAGATACTATTTCAATCTTTCTGCTTAGCAAGAAAAATTCTTGGGACCAAATTCACAATTAAAAATCAACTTTGTCAAACAAAAGGTCCAACATACCAGTCCAATGCACTGCCCAACCCAGGGACAGTGGTGATCAAACCGTTCCACACAGTTATTACAAATTGAGCAGTGAGAGCATCGAGGAGGCCTGTAGAGCATGCAAGTATCACAATACTTGACCTTAACAGTAATTCCGTTGACCTCAACCTCCTTGATGCGAGGCAACCGCAATTGAGGAGTTTGACCAGCCCCAACATCTAAACTACCTTCAAAACCTTCTGGCTCTGGAGGATGTGCATTGCGTGGAATTATGCCAGGGTCTCGGCCAGAAGTTAACAAGAGAAGAACTAACACCTGAAAAAATGTTTTATCATCACAGTCAAAAAGAATATATTTTGCTTCTCATGTACAGCAAATGCTCAATGTAATTAAAAAAAAATTGCATCAGTGTATCCACCTTATCACCAATAGTCCAAATGATAATTAACCAACACACAAAAGTCAACAGTTGTGAAGAAAGCCCCTCATGTTGACTGCTAGTGATACATGCACCATAAGAAAGAATTTACATGTATGGAAAGAAAAATATCCTTTCAAACTAATTTGTAAAAGATGTGGTAGTTTAGTCTACAGACATCCTCACCAAGGACTTGTTTAGTCATCCACAAATTGATTTTGTGAATTTCAGGACAAACTTCTGCATTGTCGATCAATTTGCATTAATGCAATCACTCTGAGATCAAGGGAGAATGTTAGTGTGTATTAGATCATCACTAGAGTAACTCTTAGGTCCTGTTAGTTAACCTTAGAGTTAACTATCTGGCAGCTAATACTCTCTATTTTTCTTTCTTGTTCTATTATTTTCTCTTGTTTTTACATATTCTGCAAATAAAGAGAACTTTCTAGGGAAGTCCCTTTGGAAACCCAGCACTGCCAGTCTGCCACTGAAGTCCAGTACTTCATTTAGAGAATTCACAATAGGAGTACTGCTGGTATTATTGCAGAATTGCAGACAATAGACCTAAGAAACTGTTGTCTCCTAATAGATGACTGATGTGTCTAATTCAGAAACAACTGTACATTCACAGAGCCTAACTGATCATACAGAGAACCATTTTATGTGGTGTGGTGAATCAAGCAACCTGATAGATAACAAATATAAGCACTGTTTTACTGATTTTTTTACTGGAATTGATATTAGATCATATCAGTCCAAGACAAAGTATTTAGTGTTTACTCATATCAACCTTTCTTTGACACATGGTTATGGCTTGTCTAGTTTTAGTTATCATTCAAATAAACAGCTGAAACAAAGAGCATCAGCCAAGTTATATTTCCTTCAGAAGTTAACTAAATCCCAGCTTCTCGCTTACTTCAAATAAGTGTGTGTGCTGCAACATGAGAAAGGTTTCTCATGATTATAAACAAAGTGCTTTATTAATACAGTTAATCAATGTAGGGTCAAAGAACAAAATTTTAGGTATGGGGTGCATTTGTATGTTTGAGAGGAGAGTCAGAATCTCACATAAATTGTGAATACAACAGCAATGGTCATTATTGTTATCCCCAAGTGATCAGATAAATCATCTATCAGTTTTCTGGCAACATAGACGCAGAAAACAGCAACAGGAGCAACGATAAGAAAAATTGTCAGGGCCAACGATCTTGCATCTGGTCCAAATATGAACCTGCCCTGAAGAAAAAATTTCTGCAGGAAAAGGATGAAAACAATGAAAATGCATCTGCATAGTTACAAAATCACTAGAACAGCAACATATTTCAAATAAAATTGCAGCACCAGCTACTAACATATTTCCTTTCTTAAGTTCTGTGGAAAAACACAATTTATAAAAAGCAAATACAACATATAAACTATGAATACTTTTACATCACAATATAAAGAATTAGTCATAATAATAATTTATATGTTAGTCAGCACAGGCCAAATTCCGTGACAAGGGCTCAACCTAAATTCAATACATCATCTTAGAAAATAACCATGAATTACTTTCTACACAAATAAAATGTTTGGCGTATCAACCTACTATCCTTATCATAAGTCATAACCTCAATTTATTATAGCTTCTACAAAAATATTTAGGTTCAAATGGCTAAAAAAATTTAACAAGTGCCTCTGCAAAGTCAAGAACCAGTTAGAAAGGTGTTTAACTAACTCCGTGAATGCTATCTATTTAATATAAAGACTCAATTTTCAGATGTCATAACCAAGACAATGCCCAATCTAGAGGGAAAGAATGTGACTTCTCAGTTCTATTAGCCCCATTTTTCAGTTTCCCAACATATCCTCCTATCCAATAAGGCCTAATTTTGGATAAACTTATCAATAAGCACTAACAAGAGAAGCAAATAAAGAAGAAAAATGAGTCAAACTTCTCTCATAAATTAAAATCAACTTATGCACCTCAACAATTTTAGAAGCTTGCCCGTGTAGGGGATGTTTGATTTGCTTTTGTTTTTAGTTTTTAAAAATTATTTTGTAAAACAATTTTGAAAAGTGAATGAAAAGTGAATGAGAGTAAGTGGAGAAAATAGATAGGATAATACATGAAAGAACATGAATAACAAAAAATTGAAAATAAATCAAAAGCTTAAAGCTCTTTTGATTTTGTTGTTTTAAAAACTGTAAAAAAACAGATATTGTTTTTAAAAACAATTTTCAGAAACTTCAATCACCAACAACTTTTTTGGTTTTTAAGTTTTCAAATGCAGAAGACTATTTTTAAAAACAAAAAACATGCCCTTAACTTCTCCAAAAGCAAAGAAGCATAACTTGTTTTAAATATTTGAGAGAAATTCGATACATTGTATCTTTCTATTTTTCCTCCAATAAGGATTTGTTGAGAAGTTTATCCAATTAGAGTTTAGTAAGACAGTAATCTCTCAAGGTATGGTCAGACACCAAAGCAGGGACTACTCCCAGCAGTTTTTTTTTTTTTTTCCTCATACACATGAATCTTAAGATTGAACGAGATCACACGCTTAAGTGATCCAAGCCCCTACCAACACATATTGGTAGTTTTATTAACTTCATGTTAAATCTATCAACAAAAAAATTAACTCCATGTTTGGTTCATGAAAATTAGACCCTGTAAAGCTTTTCAGCAACGTAAAAAAAAAACAACAGAAAGTTTCAATGACCTAGCTGTAAATTCATACTCGTAACAAAACAGATTAAATCTCACACATCAACAAAACAAGCGAAATGAATAAAAGGGCAACATAATACGTAATTCACTAATACTGCTAAGTGAAAGATGAAAACCCTCATTAATCAAAGCACAAGCTGTTCTATACCTCCTTGGATCATATTCATTTTCCTCTAATGGTAAAGCTCATTTCCACTACCAATTAAAAAGAAAATCATTAAAAAATACGGTAAAAAATTTTCAAATGTGAACATTTTAGAAGGGACTTTGACAGATTATAGAAAAAAAAAAAAAACTCGAGCAGAATGTAGAATGTGACACGCTTAAAAATAAATAAATTTAAGAAAATAAATAAAAATCCAGAAGGAGAACTCACATTACTGCCCTTCCACGCTTGGTAAACCCACAAATCACCGGATCCTGAACCCGGATCCGCAAGCTGCGGTGGAGGTGCCACGTACATATCGTATTGTTAAATTAAAAAGGAAAAACAAAAATCCACAGCCTCTCTCTGTTTTTCAGTTAAAAGCACATGAAACCCGCAGTGATCCCAGAAAATCCGCAATCAGCTAAGGGGGAAAAAAGGAGAGAGAAGTCGGAAATTGAGGCACATGGCGAAAATCTAGGTCACTGGCGAATACACCGACAAGGCACGCGGAGCTGCAAATTGCAAAACAATGCAACGAGATGGATGTAAAGTAAGGGTTTCTTTCTTTTTCTGTGGGTTAGGCAAGGAACGAGGAGGGGATTTGCTTTACATTTGAGTACCGCTGTCACAGTATATATGTCTGTTGTGCTTTACAGCATGTCCAGTGTGACGTGGCTTATATAATGAAGAAGCGGGGACATCATGTTTTTTGGATGCGTCACTTTACTATTGTAATATGCAAATCCCGGTTTAATCCCTCCGGCCGGCCACTCATAAATGGGATATATAATATTAAAATTATAATACTAGATTTTGAGTTCAATTTTTTTTATTTTTATAATTAATAAATTCAAATAGGTAAATTTATACAACACATTATTATAATAAATAAGTTATTTTAAAAAATATTAAAATAATAATTTATTATTTAAAATATCATTAAATTTCATTTAAATATTACAAAATTATGACATTAAATAATTTTTAAAATAATATTAGAAAAAATACTTTATTAAATTATAAATTCAAAAAATAATTAATTTTTATATTACCTAATATGTAAAATACTTAATATAATAATCTTTAGAAGTTAAAATTAATGTATAATATAAATTTAAAAAAAAATTGAAGATATTAAAATATTAAATTTATTTTACAAACTTCTTTATATATGTTATATTTTTTTCTGGTAATCACATAATATATATAATAATTAGAAAAATTAAATTATATTTAACTACAAACATAAAATAATTAATTTAAAATATATTTTCCAAATTTATACTAAATTTAATTAAAAATATATTAAATATAATAAAATTTATAATTTAAGTAGAGTTTGTAGGTTTATATTTTTCTTTTATTTAAATAAATATTTACTTATAAATTTTATTCAGTAATTACAATTATTAAAATAATTAAACTTTTACTAAAGCTGAAATATCTAACAACACAAATATTTCATTCATAAAAATATATTATTTGATTAATTAAATACATAAAAATAAAATAAAATAATTAATTTCCTATCATTTCTAGGAATACTATTATGTTAATGTATATTTCCTATTTAATATATAATAATAAATTAATTTATAAATAATTTTATTTTTATTTTTTATGATAAATGTTTAAAAATAACTACATAAATATTAAAATATAAATTAAAAATATTAAATTTTAAAATATTAAGAGTTTTATAAATAAAATTAAAAAATTAAATGAAACAATGAATTTTAAAGTATTCAAATTTGTATAAATTACAAGAAAATACAATGTTAGGGTTTTAAATTTAGAAAAGATATCATGTGAAAATATCAGTAAAATAAATTATGTAAATATAAATATTATTTTCTATACCAAACAAAATTATATGATATAGTAAATAAATTTTAAATATAAAAATAAATATTTAATTTTAGAGTTATATTATTTATATCGAACCATGTTTAAGAATTCAAATTATCTAATTTGACTTGTCTGCTTATCAAAAATCAATAACTTGATAGGTTGACTAAGTTGATTCATGCAGTTATGAAATAAAATTTATTTATAATTAAATAAAAATAGTTAAAAATAAAAAAGATGAAGAATAAATGAAGAAAAGAATTTTTTTGTTTTCTAGAACTTTTTTATTTTTATGTCTTCTCAAAAATAATAAAAGTATTTTTCATATTTTCTGTAAAAAGAAAACATGCCTAGTTTTAAAAAAATCAAAAAGATAAAAAAATTATTTATTCCTTTTTTAGATTTATTCAGTCTCAATAAGCTAAAATTTTATTTTTTTTATTTATTATATATTCATTAATATATTTATTTACCAAAATTAATACAATTTTTAAAAATTGATTTTATATTTATTCATAAATAGTACATGTAAATATACAGATTGATGTGTATTAATTATAATTATTATAACAAGAATAATTAAAATTTATTTATTATTGCATCTTTAATTTATTTATTATTAAATTAAGACTGTTTTATAATCTCCTTTTTTATCACTAAATCACAACTTTTTATCATGTCTAAATAAAAATAAAATAAAAAATTATTACCTTCTAATTTCTTTTTATCAAGAAATCAAAACTTTATCATTATCTTTAATTTTTTTTATTAGTAAGTAAAATTTCTTATTGATAACTCAATACATTTTTAGGAAAAAAAATTTGTTATATATAGTAAAATATGTTCATTTAACTTTAGTTATAAGTGGTTAGATTTATTTTATTTTTTATTTTTTATATATAGAAAAATTATTACTTCTTTTTTTATTTTTCTCTTATCTTTAAAACAAAGTTTTCTCATAATTTTTTATTCTTTTATTTTTTAAAATTTTAAATTTAAGTTTTCATTATTTTAAAAAGAAAAGGCTGAAAGTTTTTAGTTTATTTGATAAGTATAAGAGTCTAAATTTGACATGCAGTTAACTCTTATATATATATATATATATATATATATATATATATATATATATATATATATATATATATATATATTACTTATGTATAACTGTGATTTTATATAATAAATCTTCGTTACTTAATTATATTTTTAACTTAATATTATAAAATAAATTGTTTATTTATGTTCTGAATTTAATAAATTTTGTTACATATTTTATTATTATTTTAAAATTTTTTAAAATAATATATATATATATATATAAATAAAGAGAGACATACATGTTAACCTTATAAACTTATATTACATAATAATTTTTTAAAATTTTTTTTAAGAAAATAAATTTGAATAAAATAATTGTTAAATTAAGGATTCTTAACCAATAAATAAATTTATCAAATTTTATACGAACTAAAAATTAAATAATGTTTAAAATTTATGATCGCACTATTTTATTTTAATGTATAATATGCTATTAAAATATATGTAGATATATTATTTACTAAATAATATATTTATAAATGTTTAAATAATATAAATTTTAAAGATATGATAATAAAGATAATATCATAATTTAATAATTAAATTATTTAAATTTATATTTTACTAACAATTAATTATTAAGTTGTATATATCTATAAGTTGAGTCTCTCTGCCTCATTAATTAAAACTGATAAAATTATAAACTTTTACCGCTTAATAAATTTATGTGAAATATTAATTTTGATAATCTAATCATTAAATTAAAAAATTTTATCAATAAATTATTTATCAAATTTTATATAAATTAAACATTAATTGATATTTCACTATATTTGTTATTTAAAATACAAAGTAAATATCCACAATTAAAAAATAAACTTATAAATATTTAAATTATGTAAAATTTTGTATATATTACATAAAAATAATATTATATAATTCAATAATTTAATTAAAAATTTTTAAAAAAATAAATTAAATTAAATTACATACCCAATATAAGATACGATAAATAAAGAAATTTTTAAATTTGCACCATTTATTTGTTAGCATTAAATTTGAATATTTAACCATTAAATTATTTGAAATTGTTTTCATAACTATATATATATATATATATATATCATTTATAGATATTTTATCTAATAGATAATATTTATATATATTCTAAATAATATATTACATATTAAATTAAAATAGTACGATAAAAAATTAATTAATTTTATACTTGCATTATTTTTAGAAAAAATCATTAAGTGGTGTAAGTTTAGAAATCTAACATTCGGTATGAATTGATTCTATCCTATGTGATATTATCTTCATAATAATGTATATTTAAATTTTGTGTAATATTTTTATATGTGTATACATGTATATAAAATCATATGATCCAATTGTTAAATTGTAGGATATTAATTTTTTAATTATTTAAAATTTTATAAAATTTAAACATTCAAAGTATGTTATCTAATTATGGATATATTAGTAGAAAAATAGCATTTTATAATAGAATCTTACATTGGTTGATTTCGAATCGATATAGAAAAAATACGGTAATATTTTTTAAATAAAAATGATACTTTTTACATTAGTTTTTTACACAACCAATATAGAAAGTACTTTTTACCTCGGTTATTTTAGAATTTATGTAGAATCACTAGGAAAAAAGATTTTTTATATCAACTTTTCGCATCGATATTAGGGAGCCGATATAAAAAATGATGAAGTGATAAATTTGTAATTAAGGAAACAACTTATTACATCAGTTGTAATGTAACTACTTTAAAAACTATATTTTACATCAATATGTCTTGAACTGATGTGATAAGTATTATCTACATTATGTGTACTATTTAACCAATGTAAAATGGTGCTCTCGGTTCTTTCCTTTTTGTGAATTGCTCTCCCCAAACTTTAAATTTTTTCCCAACTCAACAACTATTGTTGTCCCCTGTCATCATTGTTGTTTCGCTCTCCATTGTTGTGGTAGAAACTCTCTCTCTCATCTCATAAATGATTTCCTTTGTTATGTGGCAATGTGACCTCTCTCCATTATAAATTATGGTAGGAACTCTCTCCTTATTTCTATTTGAAATCACTATTGTGATCTTGTGACCTCTCCCCATTATTTTCATGAAATACGCATAAGAAGTTCTTCGAGAACTTTGAGATTGAATTAGAAACTAAAGAAACTTGATTGTGAGCTGAATACTTCTTTGTTTTCGTCTTCTCTTTCAATTGCATAATTGGTTTTGAGTTTCATTTGAATTTAAAACCTTAATTTATGGTACATTTTCTTAGTTTGGGATTCAACGGCATTAGCATATTAAGCGTGTTTCGAAGGAACCCTAGCTAGACATTTTAAAAATCAGGTATGAAATTTCATTTATACTCTTTGAAGTTTTGTTTTAAATGCAATTGATGGAATATAGTTCCATAGAGGAACCAAATGTATAATATATTTGGATATTGGAATTGCTTTATTGATTTAATACTTGTATCGCCTATTAGTTAAGGTGTATTTTGTGGGGCATTTATTTGAGTTGTTTTTATTTGTTTTAAGACAAATATCTACATCTGGTCGTAGTTATTTGTGCAAGTGTAGAATAAATATGTTCATTATATAATTGGTGGCAGTTATCTTATCTAAGGAACTTTGGTTGTTCATGTGTTCATTGTACCAAAATATAATTTAAGACTGTATCATCAAATTGAGATTGTAGCATAGTTACACAGTGCAGTTCCAAGGTGCCCTCAATAAACTGTAACTAGGTCATTGTAGCCTCTAGATTTTTATGAGCACCAGGTCCATAGTTATAGAACGCACCAGAAGAAAAGGGTCTCTAACCCAAGTAATTTTGAGTTGAAATCAACTCTACAGCGAAGTTAGATGCAACATCAATGCTGTAAATTTTGATGCTATGATTTTTTTTCATATATTAGCTATAGACATTGCTGATTGTGTCCAAGCCTTTGCACAAAGGGGTATCCCTGATAAATTATGGCCTCCTTCTATATTTTATGTTTACACTACCTAATGCCTAACTCCAATCTATTATGACTTACAACAAAAGATACTTTGGTAACTATGAAACTATCCACTATAATTATTTTTCTAAACAATGTTTAAGTCTTTTTATGTTTTCCATTTGAAAGATTTAGCGTATGTAACAATTCCAAGTCTTTCATGTTGTTAAGTTTAGACTATTAGGTGCTATAATCATGGTTCTCAACCCCATCTTTATCACTAATTCATGCAACACAAACCAGCACTAAACATAGTTGCAAGTTTAGAAACTAAACATAGTTAAATCCATGCATTATGAAAGGATGCTAAACAAAGTTGTAGGGGACGAAAAATTAGTACTAAAAATATAAATGATAAGGAGGATAGATAAAGTGTCAAAACCTCAAAGAAGTGAGAACCTTACCTCTTATTGGGGGATAGGATGCAAAGTAAGCAAGATCCTTTTATTACTATCCCCTTTTATTTTAATTGCTATGCTAATTCTCTAATTATCCGAATTTTTCAATTTTTGTTCTGTGACTAGAATATTAAAAGTTGCATTGATTGGTAATTGGTTACTTCTAATAGCAAGCTTTATTATTTTATTACAGCACTAGTAGACACAACTAGAGCGGAGAACATGAAAGAGATAACTCAAAAGTATAAGGTGTATTAAGTGGTTATAGGTACCCTCTCTAGACCTTTATAGGCCTTCCTTGTTACAGCTACACATGTATATGCACATACGCACACACTTTCCACTTTAATTTATTAGGTTGTGTATGGAATATTCTTGTATTGAGGTTGCATTGAAATTTTCATCATTATTTTCAATGTGCTATTAATGGCATTTCAACAAAAGGTATGAATTCAAAAAATTGGTCCATATAATATATCTCTTAAGTGTTGAAATATCATCCACTTGAGTGTCATATTAGTTAGAACTAGGCTAGCTATACTTTGAACCAAAAGGAACAACTTCCACCTTTCTTAATATCACCCTGCAAAGCAGCTCATGTCTTAAACCATTCTTATCTGCCAAGGTCATCCTAAATGGTTTAGGTCCCCTATCAACATCATTGTCTTTTAAAAGAAGGGGACATTTAATGCCTCTTATCTCAAATCAAAGTCCACATAATCCCATAGAAATTTTCATAGATTAGCATTAACTCTTGTATACACAATAAAATTGGACTCTCTGCTACCACAAGCCTTCTAACCTCCCTAATTTTTTCTTTCCTTCCAAGCCCTCTGATATTATAGAAGAGAATCTTCATAACAAAATACGTAGTATCCCTGCTACTGGACAAGGTATTAACATTAAACAGTACTTTGGATTATCTTCCACTACACGTGCCTCCAAAAAAGGACTAGTGTCAAGAGATAATTTGAAGGTCATGAGAGAATATATGAGACCAGAACTAAGGAACGAACTTTGAGAGGAGCTCAAATAGGAACTTAGATAGAAGTTCAAACAAGAGCTTAGACAGGAGCTTACTTCTTTGGGATTTTCCCAAACACATACACAATATCACCATTCTCCTTCTCTTAGACACGTGAGCACAAAGAGAAGTTGTGCTCCGACTAAGAAATATGTAACAGGAGAGAGGATCTTGTTGATATTGTAGATGATTATGAATTATATATTGATGATCTGTATCGTCTAGCAGCCATTGGAAAAGTCTATAACTTGGGTTCAACCATCCATCACTAGCTAATTGATGATGATAAAGTTAGGATGGTGGTTGAATGGGTTGAAGATGCAAATGTTTTGTTCCTGTGCCTACTGAGAAGGTTCATACAGTAGGGAAATTCCCCAATCAATTTATTTTATGGTTGAAAAGACTTATGAAGGAAGCTTAACCTAAGGTATTACATAATTTTATAAATTCTTTTTATGTTTCTAATCTATAAATAAATATATTTCCTAATATTTTCTAAATTTATTTTAGGTTCACAAGAAAGATATTGGGGAAGAAGATTGATGTAAGTGCTAAAAAAGATCTTCCATCCCAACAAAAGAAACCTGAAGCTAATTTTCTTGCTCGTCTGTTTGGTATTGTTGTTAACCTAGGAAATCAACCTTTGCAAATCATTATGGAACTAGATATCATGGGGAAGCTCATTGTTATCCCTTTCTATATTACTAGGAAAGATATCTTGGAGCTAGTTGTGGGTAACGATCTCCTATATGTATCAGTTCTACAATTATGGTTTATGTAAGTAAATTTATAAACCTTAGTTGAATTAATTAAGTGTCAAATTTTAACAATTAAAAATTATTCACAATATTAGGTACATATACCACATCTATACAAAAAGAGAGAATTTAGACCTCTATGGATTCCTTAACCTCATTCATATCCAAAAAACTAGGAACAAGGCAGTTGACATACAAGGGTACATTCAAAGTAGATTGGAAATTAACAAAGAATGTTACTAACCACCTTATTTTCAATCATAAGTTAATATTTAAAATATTAAATTAAATTTCTAATTTTGGTTAATCTTGATCTAAATTTCGTAGGACTCTTTGGAAATTAACCATTATTTGTCCAAAGTATAATGTAGTTGTATTTGTATGCTTTGCTTGGCAAAAACTAAAGAAAGATGTAAGGTACATTATTGAAATGTAATTTTTTTAGCATTTTGGTATTTATATTCATTATGTTTATTTCCAAAGGTATTAATTTGGTTCTTCTTTTATTATAGAGTAATGAATGTTCATCTTCTATTAAAAGGAACACATTCAGAAAATATTAAAAAGCTTTCATGGATAATTTCACATGTAAGTAGTTTACTAAAATTATTCAATTCTTATATATTTTTTTATCATTATATCATCTCTAATTTATTTTGTATTTATTTGAAGTTTTAAAGATAAGATGAAGGAACCAAGTGAGGATTATGCCATGAGACATATGTTTCACATTGTCTCAGCATCTATAATTGATTCTTGGACTAAGGTAATTACAATTATCACAATTTGGTAATTTTATTTTAATTCACAGCATGATATCTTCTTTAATTCCATTCCAACATTTTGTAGATATTTTAAAATCCTCACTCTTTGACTAAAGAAGAAATTGATGATGTTAGAAGACATTGAGGAGAATATATGATAGAGGTAGCTAATTTGGGTTGATTGTATGTAACTTTAAGTTATTTTCATAGTAAAATATTAAATGAATTTAGATTTGATAATGAACAATGATATATTTAGTTTTAATAAATGGATTATTTAGTGGTTGTATTGTTTGGTTGTATATGCAGTATTGTCATTAATTATGTGATAGTATGTCCAAACGAATTAAACATTAAAAAAAGGACTTCCTACATTGGTTAAGGTCTGAATTGAGTAGAAAGTGATTTTCTATATTGGTTTAGACCTTAATCGATGTAAAAGGTCCTACTTTCTACATCGACCTACATCAATTGTTTGTGAACTAATGTAGAAAATCTGACTTTTTACACCAGTTGAACTAAGAATCGTCGTAAAAAGTCTCATTTCTATATCAATTTATAGCTTTTAACTGATGTAAAAAGTGAACTTTCTACATCGATTCTTAGTTCAACCGATGTAAAAAGTCCTACTTTCTACATCGATTCTAGAATTAATGTAAAAAGCCTAACTTTCTATATCCCTTGTTCTATACTACTTAAATAATCGACGTAAAAAGTTCAAAGTAATCGACGTAAAAAGTCCTTTTTCCACTAATGACATTTACTTATATTTTAAATACTATATAACACCTTAAAATAAAATAGTGCAATGAAATATCAATCAATTCTTTATTTAAACATGATCTACTTCTTAAAAAAATTTAATTCAATAGTTGGATCATTGAAATTCACATGCTAGAAAAAGTTATGCAGTAGTATAAGTTTATATGTTTAGCACATGGATGCTCTACCTTAAGATTGGGATAGGCAAGACAACAATATGATCTTTCATTTCCTTGAACTCTCTATTTCACGTTAGGACAATGTAGATGCTGATGTTTAAGTTTCCTTCAATTATACATATGTGATAAATTATCATTCTTTCAATTTATTTATGGTAATTTAGGCATAATTATTGTACAATTCATGATTATTTACTGATAATTTTGCCTAATTTTCCTTATTTTGTTAGAAATGGTCACACAAGAAGAGAATAAGAAAATAGGCAAATTTAGGGTCACAAAGAGAGAAAAAAATGGCATAAAAAACAAGGGAGTAGTAGCAGGACAAAAATACTTTCAACATGCCTTGTAGCAAGGTCAGGCATCCAGCATGGTCATGCAGACCTGAGCACGTCCATGCCAACTAGACGCAGCATGGACATGCCAAATAAAACATGGTCATGCAAAGACTGGGAGACGACAACATTGAAGCCACGTCAGCCTTGGTGACACATAAGAAGTCCCAGTCAGCCCTATGCATTGCAGAACACCTATAACAGCCGCAACGACTAAAGAAGCAATTAGGCCAACCCAATTTGTGATAATTAAGGACCTAATTCATGCCTATAAAAGGGAGGCTCCACCTTTGGAAAAGAAACTTTCCTACCTACATCACTATACACCCTCTACGACTTTATACTAGAATGCTCTTTGGGCACTACCCTATCTTTCCTTAATTTTCCGTTTCTAGCCTCTTCATTCTCAGTTCCTCCTTTAATGTCCTCCCATAGGATCTTGATGGAAGGAATATCTTCACGGTGCGGTCCCTAAGTTGATTATCAGACTTATTGATAATCCAATTTTGTATATCTTATCTTAGGACTAGGTTATGGATGTCTTTGGATTACTTTTTATCATGTATAACTAATCCCCAATTCATGATGCTTTGGTGAATCTTGTGATGTAATTTCTTAAACCCCAATTTTTTTTCATAAGTAATTATTGTGCCATTATATTGTTGAATAATTGTATTTTGACTATTCAATTGTGTGTCATTATATTGTTGAATGGTGGTGTATGGTTACTTAATTGTGTTGCCTTATTTTTCTTAATCTACTAATATAAAGTAGCTAATCTTGTGAACTAGTGAGTTAGTTAGAGGGAAGTGATCATACTATCCCCTGATTGATGGAACTATAGGAATACTAAAAATCCAACGGTTTGTCGGAATTCTAGGTTTCTAACTAGTTAATTGCCGAAATAGTAGGTGATAGCTTCCTATACTTTATTCTATTATCATCTATTTTCCTTGCATAATCATTAGGGGTAGTATTTAGGGGAAAGGTTATTACTAGCACATGATCATTGGGTAGTAATAACCTTAGAATATGTGATTAGCAATTAATGTTGGAGAGAATTGGGGATAAAGGTATGTAAAGTTACAAGGAAATTCAAAGTTCCATGTTCTTTCATAATTTGCACCATGTTCTTTTTATTTACCATCTTTTTTTTTAAAAAAAAAGAACTTATTTTCTTTTAAACTTGCAAAGAGCACAAACCTCCTATGGTGACCTCAAAAGTTTGGATTCAAATTTCTCTTACAAGTTGTTGACATAGTTTATGTTGGATCAATACTGGGGATCTTAAATATCCTCTTTTTTACACTGATGGGTATACTTGCCCGTGGATAAAACTTGAAAATGAGTTTTACACTCACGCTTTGTACGCAACAATAAGTTTTCTGCAATAGTATAATTATAAGTAGTTGGGTATCTTGTCACTATATCTGAATGGTGAGTAATTTCTTAAGCTAGTAGAACTTAAGTAATACTTTTAATTTCTAGTTACTTTTTTTACGAATAAGGTAAGAAATCTTCTTCTTTCTTGAATCTCTTTTTCTTCCTTTTAGCATGTCATTGGCATTTAAGCTTGAATTCCATGTAGTCAAGACTCTTATCACTCTTGGTATCACAAGCTCTTTGAAGATGTGAGCTTCCAATATCACAATTTCAAATTGACGAGTTGTGGTTGGAATCAATAGTCCAAGAATAAATCTGTTTAGTTGTTTTACTTTCTTGCTACAAACAAAAATATAACTCCTTCTTTCCTAGGACCTTGAGAAAGTACTTCTCTAGGAATTCTTGCCAAAAAGTTCTCAACATAATTTACCTTTATTCATCTTCTATTTGTTGGTAAGTATACGTCTACCAATGCCCTACCTCTCTAATAAACATGAACATGGAAAAGGTGACCTTTATCTACATTGAGGTAAGCCATTGACATGAAATCCCCTTTTCTAGTTCTTTAATCCACATCAATGTTCTGTTTGAGTAGAAGTATTCTTTAAATGATTAAAAGTTATACTTTTGGAAAGCGGAAAATCCTGTGTTTTCCAACTCTAACTTGTTGACTTTGGTTCTTATTCTTAAGAGAACATGTTGTATTCCTTAAAACTAACCCAAAGAATTATCACAATTCTCCTTTTTCACCAATTTTTAGCATTCATAAAGTTGATAAATCTCTAATGAATATAAATAAGAACCTTGACGTTATGTGGAACGATATGGTTCCAAACTCTAGCAAGTGTACCAGGTCATCAAGTAATAAATTATTAAGATATCAAAAATGTCAAACCCATAGGGATAGATCATGTACCAAGATTAACTAGTTGCTAGATAAATTGGATAGAATCAATAATGGAAAGGTGAATTAATTAAATGTAAAATAAAATATACAAGCAATGTAAATCAACATGATTAGATGTTCACGTATCAGAATGATAGCTTGGATGTTCACTTCACATAATTTTCATACTTTCCTAATCTATATGGATACCAATTGATTTTATAAAAATTAACCGATAATCTAAAGGTTAAATAATACTCTTAACATCAATTCGTTTACCTAATATCTTAATGTAAATAAAATCTGATCAGGGATTTCAAATTAGGAAATCATAAAGTCACATGAGTTGCATTCATCTATCTCTAATTTTCGCTCAACCCATAATGTTATGTTGTCTGTTAGGATTATGTTGGTTTTCTAAAACTCTCTGCAATTTCCCAAAGTTCCCAAATTATTGATCAGGAAAAATATGAATTGTGAATTTCAACATAACATACATTTAGTGATAAATGAAATGAAAACCAATAGCATCTATATAAATGTGAAATATTCGTACAATTAGGATTAGTTACATCCTAGCATGATGAATTTTGAACATAATTGCAAAACTATACATCCTAGGTATAAAGTTAAGGTATTAAAGGAATACATTTGTCTAGGAATTGATGTAATCAAGGAGAAAAATTAAAAAAAGTCTTGAGGGAATCTCTTCCTTGCTTTGGTTGCTTGCTCCCAAGTCTAAGCCTCCTATATTCCTAGGGTTTTGGGTATGAAAATTGTCCTGCTATCCATCCTTGGGTAAAGATCCTAAGGCATAGATCCATCTTTGCCTCTGTCAGGCTATGGAAACATGAATCATTGAGATGGGCCAATGAAGGCTACGTCAAATTAATGAAGAAGTTTGCAAACTCAAAATAAACTCCTACTTTTGTATTTGACCCTTCTATTTATAAGGGTAAATTAGATCAAGTATTGAGTCCATGTTGTAGCTTGATGTGCTACATTGTGGCATGGCATGCAATCTAGTCAGTGAAGGTTTGTAGAGCCTATGTTGTGGTATATCATAGCCACATTATAGCATGGCTCCTAAAACATGATTCCTACATTTTTCCTCCCATGTTATGGTGTGGGTTTCCCACGCGCATTGCCTCTAGTGTTTAAGGTGTTGGCTAGTTTCTCTATTCTACCTTCCACATTGTAGCATGGAGTAACCACACTACAACATGGCCTTTACCACTAGCCTCTGCAAAACACAAAAGTATAGGAGAAATTAGAAAAAAAAATAATACCTAGGAAATGAAAATATGTAAAAAAAATCATACTATACACTAGTGTAAGAAGCAAAGATAAACAACTAACTAATTCTAATTATGCTAAAAAATAATCAAAACAATAACTCTTTAAGGAGTTATCAAAACCCCAACTATAAACTCTTGGTTGTCCCTAAGAAAGGAAAAGTACAAATAAATAGGGGTAGAGAGGATGCTTAGGCCTTGGAACCTCATATAGCCTTTCCTAAAATGTTAGCACCTAAGTGGTTGATTTCTCAATTAAGAATCTTCCTACTCTTACCTACTACCTTATAATTCAATTAAACATATATGTGTATGAGTAAAGTAATTGTAATAAATTAATTTTATCAAGAAAACACAAATATCAAACTCAAAACAATCAAGCATACCACAAACTCTATCATCCCAAACACCAAGTGAAGAAATCAAATTTAGGATTAGCAAAGCTTTCCCCTAGCTTGTAATGTTAGGCTACGGTAAGGGATATGATGAGAAGTTATTTAGACTTGTATATCTTATCCCCAACTTAAGGAACCATAGATATTTACCTAACTTACTAGGGAAACCCCAAATTTAGATTGAACTGGTCCTTTCTATTATTTTCATTGTGGCTTCGTCTTTCAACTCAATCCTTGTCATTTTAGTTTTCTTGAACCATTTTTTTGAATCTTTATGTCACATGTTTATCTACTTTCTCAAATTGGAATTATTTTTGACATGTGAACTTAGAAATTTTAGAACCAACAAAAGTTCTACCCCAAATTTTTTCCATAAAAAGTTTGAGGCTTGAAGATAATTTCAAAGGTGCAAAGAATGGAATGAAGAAATAGGTATTACACTAGTAGTGTTCGTTTTCATAAAAAAAATCAAAGCTCTAAGGCATAAAGGGGGTGACTAAGATCATGATGCAAAGGATAGGTACAAAGTATTTTTCTAAGTTTTCAAGCATGGCCTAAATCATATCTCTCATTTGGTCCCTACATGTGATGCTAAAATGCAATCAACCAACTTACAAGTTTATCATTTCCTAGACCTAACATTAACATGATATGCCTCAACCTCTAATGTTGGGCTACAAGTGCAATGTAATAAGTTTTTCAATCAAACTCAAAGAAGAACAAGCAAGGATTTATCTAGTCCAAATTGTGAACATCAATAACTCAGGTTTCAATAGTACAATTTCAATCATAGGAAAGCCTTTAACAAATTTAAACTCTCAAGGAAGGAGATTATATATATATATATATATATATATATTAAATGAAAGAGAAACGTACATTATTGAACAAAACAAGCACATTCATTCGCTCATGAGATTGAAAGTACAATGTAGGAAATAAAAAATGGAAGGAAAACAACCTAAGGAAAGTAAAAGACCTAAAAAAAGAAAACATCCACTCATATTAAAAAAATAAAAAAGGATAAACCAGGATAATTCCCTTTACTCCTAATGGAGGATTCAAAATATGATAAGGAGTAGGGAATCCCTTTTACTTCTTATTTTCTTCCTCAGAGGCCTCAACATCCTCTTTTTCACTCTCTTCTTCTTCTTCTTCTTCCTTTTATTATTATTATTATTATTATTATTATTATTCCTCCATTTTTTTTGTTTAGCTTCCTTATCTATCTCGACAGAAGGAAAAAGTTATAGCTCTAGGTCCATGACCAATATGGGTGGATATTGTCCAAAGGCATTGGAGGACATGAGCCTAAGCATGGAATCAATATGTTGATCCCCATGTAAATGGAGGATATTGACAGTCCATGTGACGACTATGCTCGCATATCGTAAGATCCAAATCATCCATATAAGCTTTTAGGTCTAAGGTGCTGGATGCAGGTGGTGTGATGTTGATGGCTTTACATTAGCTCCCCTTCTAGATGCTCTAGCCCTCTTCCTCTACACGGTGGCCCTTTTTATGGTGGTAACCACTTTAATTTTGGTAATGTAAATTCCCTACTCAGTTGAGGGCTTATCAAGTAAAGGATGAATCCCACATTGGTTGGCCAACTTGGTAATGAGGGTAGGGTAAGAAAGCGCATTTCTTGATGTAGGTATGGTGAAAGTATGATATGAGATAAGCCTAATAACACCAACATCCTTCCTAGTTGGTATATAGTAAAGCAATAAACACTTATCTACAACAATGGTGTGCCAATGGGTATTCAGTAGGAGATGTGATAACATGGCAACCATCCAAATCTTGGCATCCCATTTGAGGTGTTTATTATGAAAATGGCAAGTTCTGGGGTTTGGGGAATCAAAATACACGCATTCAACAATATCCCTCCCAATGGTGTGGAGGACATCATTCTAGTCCACCTTACTCTTCATTAGCTTATTGTACTCATAATAAGCCACACATGGTGTGTCAAAGAGTTCATTACTAGTATTCTAGTTGGCCAAAACCCATCTCCCTCTCAAATAAATCTTTCCCCAAGGCATGGAACTAGATCTTTGAATATACACATTGGCATAAAATCCCCTTACTAGGGTGGCTATACTTGTGAGAGGGATTTGAAAAAGGAAAATCCATCACCTTTGAGCTTCAAGGTAGACGGCATTGAAATTGCTTCTCTTGGTTAGAGACCTCTTTTGGGGATTATAGCTCTATTATGCAGAGTCCTAGTGAAACGTTGCTTAGATTTTGGTTGAACAAATGTCTCCCAATTGAATGGTGGTTGTTTATTTTTTCGTGAAACCCTATAGAAAGAACCGACTTAGGTTCCGGTCCTTTTGCTTGCCATGGATGTGCTAAGGAGGTGTTGGCAGAAACAAGAAGTAGAAACCCTAAGCTAGATGCTAATGTGGGAGAAAGACAAGAGATAGAGGGGTAGTTCTATATATGAGTGTGTGTAAGTGGGAATGATACATTAAGGAAGTCTTAAATAGAAATGACATGGGAAAATGGAAAGGCAATGATTTTTTTTTTAAAAGAAAACCCTTCATCCCTACTCTTTTTTATTTAAGGTGACACTTCTGATACAAGGTCGTGATGTAGCATGGCTAGGTGTGGCCATAACATGAGCCACAGTATGTCTTAGACTTTAATCCTCAAGCTCATGTTGCAACATAAATATGATACGGTATAGCATGAGCTACATCATCTCCGAATTATCTTCTTGGTCCTATGTTGCAACGTGGCTTTGGTACATCATAACATGGACCACATAATATGTGCATGACTCTTCTCTTCACTCATGCCATAGTGTGACTACACCATTTCATAGAATGAGTCACAACAAGCTTCCTTGTTCTTATTCCTACATAATTAACATCAAATTTACATGGTATATTAACTTAGTACGACTTCCAATATCTTGGAGTCAAAGTTAAGGGAAAAACAACTAATAGATGTAGGAAAATTATAAAATGGTGGGTTGTCTTCCATAAGCATTTTGGTTTAACATATCTAACTTAGATAAACTCACACAGTTCATGGTGGGTGATTCTGAGTAGTTGTGGCACTTATAGAGCTAAAGGCTATTTTCACTTACGACCTTGCCCCTCTTTTGTTGGCCTTGAATGGATTTAGGAATTTTGGCTTTCACGTTTTTTCTAGTGTTGGTGGTTTGAAATTAAGGATAACCCTTGATGTTTCTTATGATAGTTTCTTACCGGTGTGATGTTAATAGCCTAATAATGATAACTGTCTTACACTTAAGTAATATTGCAGATTCACTATTAGTTTGCTACTTCATGATCCAGAATCTATTTATAAAATATTGTTAATGAAAATATAGCATGTTTTTTTTAAAACTAATGTTTAGTAAAAGTATGAGCCTCGCCATACCAATTAATATAATATTATCATGAACGACATGGTTTGGGCTTGGAAGAGAAATGAAGGTAAGGAATGAGAAACCAAAATTTTTTAGTAGGCATCTATCCTAAGGTTGGTGACATAATTTTTCTCAACCATTTGTTTACTTATAAAAAGGTGGAAAGAATACAAATTCTATCATTTCTTTTTAAAATAATACACTCATTTGAAGTGGATTCATTTTAATAATGGCAAAGATTAAATCTCATACAAACACACATCTCGCTAATTCCTTAAATTACATTCTCATAACTTTACATAAACATAAAACTTTTTTGTTCTTTAGATAACTTCCTGATCATATCATACATTTTATTTTAATCTTTCTCACTCTATGCCATAGTCATAATTATTCTTATTCTCTAGTCATCCTCTTAGTGACAATTTAAAATAAGGAATATCATCCATAATTTTAGTCAAACAATATCTTTCACTTACCATATACTCTACCTTCTATTCTAGGATGTGAACTTATTCTAAATGATCGCACCATCTTAATTTCTTGAATCCTTATAGCTTCTCTAGGGAAAGTCTTGCACCCTCCATGTGTTCACAAGTCCCAAACTCGGCACAGAAAAAGTAGTATCTTAAGTTTTCACATAGGATTTTCTTTAGTAATCTCTTAACTTATTAAGTTTTTTTTTAAGTCTTTATAATAGGATGCATATTTAATATTCAACCAATATGATATGCACATATAAGATTCAAATCATCCAATTTTTACATAATCCATCATCATAATGAACCACATATATTCATACATAAATCTTTACATCATTCAAGAAAACAAATAGCATCTTTACACATACATGCAATGCTCAAGCATCACAATGATAAATAAAGCATTAATAATTATAAAAATTTTACTTTTTAAATAAAAATCTTTACTTAAACAAGTTATTAAATTTTGGGTAGCTTCCACTCTTGTTCAAATATTGTTCACTTAACCTTTCTCTTTATGTTTTATGACAAGTATCTCGAAGGTAACCTATTCAACTCATCCTTTTTAAGTTTCTCTTTCCCTTTCATTTTCTCAAAGTTTATTGATATTTTTATTGTCTTTCAATTTTATAATGTTCGAATGACCTTTATGCCTCAAGCATGCTTTTTACTCATTTATACTACTACATAGTTACTTTTATCTCTAAATCTATTCATAAGAGAGATGAACATGTAGATTTTTATCCTCTAAACCTTATTTTTCTAATTATAACATCTCTTTACAAAATGGCCTTTTCTAACTCGAACGAATTTGGTGTTCATCTTTCTAAGCCTTTGTGGCAAACCTTTTAAATCCAAAGCCTAATGAGAATAATTTTTTTAGCATTTTCCTAAAGCATCGTCAAATGGCCATATTATTTCCTTCTAAGCTTTTACCTTATTTTTTCTTTTCCTTGGAAGTTATTTCTTTCAAGATCTTAGTTTTGGTGATTAAATTAATTAGTCTTAGAAATTTATAACTTATTCTTCTCTAATCTTAAAGCTTTGGTGGAATGGCCATTCTTGCATACTAAGATATTTTAATTTAATTTTTCTCTAATTTCATGGGCATGTTCTTCATCCTACAAATTATGAAGTGTATTAATTCTCACATCCAATGAATTTTAAGCCATTATTTTCTCATGATAAGGACCTTGTCTGAATGGCACAATCCACACCCATAGTGTCATTTTCATAAACTTTTTCCACTTGCTCCTTCGATCAAGAGTCAAGGAACTTAGTATATAAGTTTTGTTTCAAAGTCCACCAAGTTTGTATCTTTAGCCCATGGTGTTTAATTTTTGTAAATTTTAGAACTTCCCTTACACTACCTAAGTACATAAGTTCTTTTCTTAATCTTTTGGTCATAAAGATCCAACCTTTATGGATCAAGTTTTAACTTTTATGGTTTTAACTTAAACTTTTTGTGATCATGATCACAATAGTCCAAGTTTAAGGTTTTCAAGTTTTAAAGTGTAAGATCTTGGATTTTTGTAAGGAAAGGAACAAACTTTTACTTTTAGAGAGAATATGATAACATAACACCACTTTTTAAAGCTCTAATAAGACAAGATCCTCAAGATCTAATCTAACCTCCAATCAAACACCACTTGAGAATCTTCTAATACTTGAACAAAATTTCTCAAATCTACCCAAAACTTTTAATTTTAATCGATTAAAATACTCTAAAATCACCAAGAAGCACAATAATTCACCAAAACTTTAACTTAGCTTTAAAGAAAACATTTAAAAATTAGAGATTCTTATTTTAAAATCTTAGGTTAGTTTTAAACAAATAATTCTTATGAAATTTAGATCTTATAATTTAGAGAAGAGACTCACAAAGATGAAGAAGAATAGACAAAAATAATCAACAAAATCACTTAGAAAAATTTAAGGGAAGAACATCCTACTTGTTGAATAGTTACAAGGAAATAGTGATGGATTTTGTGATGGAGAATCACCCTCTTGGTGGCCTATGACATGAACTTCACAAGAGAAAATGAGGAGTTTTTCTTGGTTAATTTTTTTAAGCTTAAGCTTTAAAGATGAAAGTTTAATCTTGATTGTTTTTGGTTTAGGGAAAGATGAAGGATGGAAGCTTGAAGTGGGGCCCTTGCTTAAATGTTTTTGAAGTAAAAAGATGGTTTTTAATTCATATTAAATTTGGCCCATTTTGATTTATTAGGGATTAAATTTTTAACCAAAGTTAAAATAGGAATTTCGCTTGTAATTTCACCTTTTATAGTTAATTGTAAGATGGTGAAACCTTATCTTTTATGACTAACCGTGGTTTTTAGTTCCTAACCATAGTAAAGTAACCTAACCATGGTTACTTTCTTTCTCCTTCATTAAATTTTTTTATTTTAGTGTACTATGACATGGTGACTCATGGCCTTGGGATTTTCTCCCATTCGTAAGAAGCCTCATCTCCTAAAAGCATATGTTAGCAAATAAGAATGGGTTGTGGGCATCTGCTAATAGTTTCTATCCTTCCAGACTACTAGGGACATTTTGATCATTTTTAAAGGTTTTATAGAAAAGTATCTAAACTGTCCTCTTAAATCTTGTACCCTTTTGATTAGCTCTGCCTAGTTTATCCTATGCTTTCCACTTAGTTCTAGTTATAGTTTGGTACTTACCAGAAAACTTAAGTTGTTTGTGTAATCTCTAAGATTTTTCTCTAATATTTCCCTACCCTTATCTGCCTCTGATTTTATTATAGTGGTATAATTGTAATTAATGAAAAGTTTTGAATCCCTCAGAGACTCCCTTGAACTCTTGTCTTGAGGTTCCTACACTTTATTTGCTATTATTTTTAACCTAGGGATATTTTTATAATTTTGGAACAATTCTAGCTTTCTGAGTGATTTCAAGGTATTTCTGTAATTATAACAAAATCCTAATTTTCTTACCTTGTGTTTGGATGGGATATTTTAAGGATGGAATGTAATTTTTGAGAGAATTTAATATTCTAGAAATTGAAATATCTTGTTTGGATAATTTTCTGCAAGGAATTTCAAATTCTAGGGATTTTAAGAGAATATGTTAACAAACTAAAATGAGAGAATTTAAAATTCCTCCAAAACAGGTAGAATTTAAAATTCCTTCAAGTTTTTCAACTCATTCTCATGAACAATAATTCTATCTCCGTGTTACTTTCTCTCTCATTATTTTATTATGTTCGTGTTACTTTCTCGCTCATTGTTATTTTTTGTTGCTCTCTCGCATCTTTCTCTCTCATCTCTCATCTCTTAACATAATATTTTCAATATCAAACGATAGAAACGTATTTTTTCTATTCTTTTAATTATGTACATTTATTAGGTTATTATTTTGTTTAAATATGTTGCATAATAAAAATATTTATATATCTAAATATTTTGGTGAACAAAAAAAGTAGGAGCAAAATTAAGGAAATCTATATATATTTAAATGTAAAATTTTGTATATAATGAAAGTTAAATTATTTAATTTAAATAAAATATTTAAAACATACAAATATAAAATTCAATGAATTTAAAATCCATCCTCCAAATAAAGAAATTTAAATATAAGAAATTTAAAAATTTTTATTCAAACAAAATATTTTTAAAATAAAAGCATTTAAATTTCCAAGTAATTTAAATTCTTTGAAATGTTGAAATATTCCATCCAAACACAAGGTTAGAGATTTCAGGAGCATTTTCATAATTTTCTCATAAAGTTTCTAATCTTTTAAAATACATAGGTTTTTATATTTCTATTTTGGTTTCTTCTTAAATATATTAATTCATAATTTTATAACATTTATCAAGAAAATTTTTGGAGTGTTACATGTGGATCAATTGTGTTTGATCTTAGCCTTTATTTCCTTGGGTGTATTTGGTGCAGCCCTATCTGTTTTTAGTTTCCCTGGAGGAGAATATGTTGGTGTTTCAAAGGTGATTTTCTCCTCCTTAATTCCCAACTCTAGCTTACCCTCATATATATCCTATTAATGTTGTACTCATGGTCAAGAATGGTCTTCCTAGTATGATAGACACTACTAAGCATTCATAAATATCAAGTACAATAAATTCCTCTAAGAAAATCAACTTGCTCATTTTCACATGAACATCTTTTATGATTCCCTTTACACGCTTCATTGATATATCTGCTAGCTAAATTGAGGATGTGATTGGTTCCATATCCCTAACACCAAGTTTCCTGAAAAATAGACAAAGACATTAAGTTAATAGTAACACCTAAGTCACATAGTTCCTTTCAATGTGAATGTCCCTAATGGAACAAGAAATAGAGAAACTCCTTAGGTCCTTCAGACTTGAGGACATTTTTCTCTAGATAATTTGTACTGCACTCACTTGTGAGTATTGCTACCTCCTTTCTCTTATGTTCAATATTCTAAAAGGGGGGTTAGAAGGCAAAAATGGTGGCTTGTCTTAAATTGGAATATTTTCTCCAAGATCATCCTCTTATTCTACTAAAAATGGAAGATTATGATGTTGTGGCTATAGACTTTGCCTTAGGGCTCCTTGGTTACTCCAAGAAAAATTTGGATGATTCCTACTTCCTAAATTATAAGTTTTGGAATATAGGTTATTTTTGGGAGCATTTCCCATGTAGTTCACTTGCTCTTCCATTAGACACTCTCCATTAGGATGGTTTCCTTTGTAGAATCACAAAATATAACCTAAGCAAGTGGGGCAAGAGTAGTAGAAGAGAGCAATCAAAGTTGTTTTGAATGGTTGCATTCTAAACTGTTAGAGCTTGGATTTTGGCCAACAAGTCATTTGTAATGTATAACTCTATGACAGGTCTTTTGCATTCTCTTTCTTGGCCTTTGATAGTTGTTATTGTCCAAGACTTCAAATAAGTCCATTGAGTATTCAAGACTCTTATAGTTCAAAGAACCCCCAATTACTACATCTACCATGACTTGGACATTGTACTTCAGCCCATTGTAAAAGGTATGCACTTGAATCCACAAAGCAATACCATGGTTAGGAAATTTAGAAAGAAGCTCCTTAAAGTGCTCTCAATCCTCATAAAAGGACTCTCCATTATGCAATGAGAATGCATGATGTCATTCCTCATCTTTGTATACTTCCCTAGTGGGGATTATTTCCCTAAAAACTTCCAAGTTGTTAGGATTTCTTGGGGTAGTGACTATAGCCAAGATTTTGGTTTATCCTACAAAGAGAATGGGTTGGTCAGATCATGTCTTTAATGCCATCATTGATCTTGATAGTGTCACAAACCTCCAAGAAGTTCCATAAGTGATCATTTTGATCCTCGCTCATTGATCCTCTAAATGGGTGGTTTTGCTACATAAAATAAATAAGAAAGGTGTTTAACTCAAAATTATTGGCATTGATGGCAAGTCAGATTATATTGGAAGAATATCCCTCCAAAGAAGAAGTGATGTACTCTCTCATCTCATGAGCTCCATCATTTCTAGCCATATTTATTGTTGGTTTTGGTGTTCATCTTCCTTTTATTTTCCTTTAATCTTCTAAAAATATATCTCTCGAAAGGGAGTCTCCTGCACATGCACTAAAAAACTATAAGAGTGAAGGTAAAAGAAAAAAAATAAAATTTAGTAAATAAAATATTAAAAGTTGAAAAATAAAATATATACAAAAGAATTGTCCAATCTCATACGTAATTGAGTTAAGAGATGAAATTGAATCTATCCTTGGTAATGGCATAAAAAACTTAACGTTGTGTGGAACAGTGTGGTTTCTGACTCTATTAAGTGCACTAGGTTATCAAGTAATAGAGTATTAAGATACCCAAAATATCAAAACCCACATGGATAGGTCAAACACCAAGATTAACTAGTTGTTGGATAAGTTGGACAAAATCAATAATGGAAGGTGAACTAATTAAAGGCAAAATAAAATAAGTAAATAATGTAAATTAGCAAATTAAAGATTCACATATCAGGATAATAGCTTGGATGTTCATTTCACCCAATTTTCAAATGCTCCTAATTGTATCAATACCAATTGTTTTTCATAAAAATTAATTGGCAACAATTTCACAAATGTTACTATAAGACTTTTTCAAGGTTGAATAATACTCCTAAATTCAATTCATTTAGCTAATTTTTAGTGCAAATAAAATTTGTTTTGGGCTTTCAAATTAGGAAATCATAGTCTCATAAGTCACATTTACCAATCTCTAGTTTTTACTCAACTCATAATGTTATGTTATTTGGTCAAGTTACACTAATTTTCTCAAACTCACTGCACTTTCCCAAAGTTTTGAAATTGTTGATTAGGAAAAATAAGAATCATGAATTTAAACATAACATCGATTATTGAGAAATGAGATAAAAATTAAAAGCGTCATTGCAAAAGTATAAACATTCTACGATTAGGATTTGTTATATCCTAGCAAGAAAAATTTAGAAATAACTATAAAAGCATACATTTTGAGTATAAAATTAAGATAGATAAAGGAATACATCTATCTAGAAATTTATGTAAGCAAAGAGAAAGATGAGAAGAAGTTATGATAGAATCTATTCCTAGTTGTTGACTGCTTGCTCCCAACTTCGAGCCTCCTAGTCTCCTAGGTGTTGAGTTTGCCAGTTGCCCTCTTATATATCCTCCAGTAAAGATCCTAATGCAAAGTTGCACATCCAACCTCTCGTAAGTCTTTGTCGGACTATGAAAATATGTAGTCACTAAGATTTGTCAATGAAGGTTACCCCAAATGAATGAAGTAGTTTGAGAATCCAAAAATAAACCCCTACTTCTATATTTGAGTCTTTTATTTATAGGATAAATTAGGTCAAGTGTCGAGTTCATGTTGTAGCTTGATGTGTCATACCTAATCCATCCTTGGTGGTCTCTGAAGTCTACATTTTGGTGTATCATAGACACATTATAGTATGCCTCCTAGAACTTCATTTCTGCATTCTACCTCACATGTTATTGCATGGATTTTACACATTGTAGTATGGGCTCTGGTGTTTAGGATGTTGGCCAGCTACTCCATTCTACCTTCCATGTTATAGCATGGAGTAGTCATGCTACAACGTGGCCTTTATCACTAACCTTTACAAAACACACAATAATAAGGATAAATTAGAAGAAAAATAATTAATACCTAGGAAATGAAAATGTAAAAAAACCATACCTTATACTAATGTAAGAAGTAAAGATAAGCCACTAACTAATCCTAATCTATGCTAAAAACTAGTCAAAAGCAATAACTCCCAAAGATTATCAAGCCTCCACTAAACAAAGTAGAATCCATACAAGTAGTCACTTGTCAAAATAAAATTATCTACTTAGTATTTAACAAGGCACATAAGCCTCTAAGGCTTCTAAATAATTCAAAGTTACATGAAAAAGGCTATTTTGAAAATACCAAAGGTTAAATCGGAAAGGATAACTTTGTTACCACTAAACGTGACACTTTTGCTTCTAATATATATATATATATATATATATATATATATATATATATATATATATATATATATATATATATATATATATATATATATATATATATAATACATGAGAATATGGTTGAATTGTGTGTTAAAAATTTTTACAAATGTTTGTACTTTGAAAAATGTTTTCCTTCAAAAGTTGAAATTAAGCTTTGATTTTGGATGCATCTAAGAAAGATTGAAATGACTTAAAGTTTTGTTTTTGTAATAGAGAAGTGGAAGAAAGAAGAAATATATCATAAATATTCCCAAGGAAATAAACTAAAGAGAGAGAAGGGAGTAGAGATAAGCATAGATTCACCCTCACAAACTAAGAGTTATGTTCAATTCTTATTAAATAACCAACAAGAGTTTTCCTAGTAATAAGTTTCTTTGCATAAAGAAATCCTTAGTATTTTTTGTACTTGTCTATCTAAGCTCAAACCTAAGTATTATGTTTATACAAGCATTTTTAGGTTCTAAAACAAGAGAAAATATTTAAAAGATTATAAGCACAAAGAAGCATTTACATGATTTGAAAATAGATACAAAGACATAAACTTTTTATGAGATAAATAATGAATACATAGAGTTTTTACTTAATTAATGTGCTTTGTTCCTTAATAGATTCACTTTAGATAGAAGAGATAAAAGTATTCATTGATAAGTGAACAAGAGAGTCTTCAACATATTTTATTTTCTTCTTATATGCACTGTCCTTAGTCTCTATGTGAAAAGTAACTTTTTTTAAGTAGCATGAGTACTTGTGTCGTTGTTTCCTCTAACTTCATATTATGTAGTGATAATATTATTTCTCTTTCTATGTAAGCACATTATCATATGATGTCTAAAACTTCCTATTTGTGTGAACACTTTTCTAAAGGTTGAAATCTTATTGGATCATGAATGTTGTCTTTAAGTGATTGTATTCTAAGAAACGTAGTTGAGATAGTAAGGTTTCTTTAGACAATGACTTGAGCACAAGGTTATCCATTTGTGAGATAAATCTATAATAAGAGAATAAAGTGAAAAATTTATATAATTAAGGTTCTTGTTATCATTAAAATAGTTAGGGCATATGAACCTCAAATGTTCTTAGGTTCTAACATGTACAAAAGAGTTAGAATAAGTTATATACGAGACTTTTTTTCTTTAAAACATTTTTCATCTTAGAAAATGAAGGTCCATCATGTGTAAATACTAATCGTTCAAAATATGATTCTAAAATCATTTTTTTTCAAAAATAAATCTAAATTTAAACATATTAAACTTATATAATATTTTTAAAATTGGACAACTTGACTAGTTCTTATTTATAGATAAAAATATAAATTTTTAATAAAATCTAGCACTCATGCCTCATCCATAAATTTACTCACATCATATGATATAACAAATCTTTCAAAATTATGAAATTAAATAGAACCTCATACTTAATAGTCATAAATGATAGCTTACCAATATTGCAAATACAATAACTTCAACATCTTAGTTTATAAATATAACTAACACTTAGTTAAGAGAAAGGGATCATCCTTAATAAAATTATCAACTAGCTTATGTAATCTAAATTAAAAAAAAACAATAGCAATGACCCTTCAATTGTAGGATCCTAGTTGGATCCTTAAAGGTCCTCAATGTTAAAATTATTAATTAGTTTATTATAGTAAATTAGTTCATCTCATAAGTTAGCTTATTATTATTAATTAGTCTCCATGTTATATATAATTAGTTTATTATAGTTCATCATACCATGTTATATATAATTGGTCCTCAATGTATGGATCCTTTTTTTAAAAAATAAAAAAAGGATTCTAACAATGCATGGATGAAACGATTCTAACCACAAAACTTTGTCATTCATAAAAATTGAATCATTTTGTATATGCTTTAATAATTTTATACGATAAACTTTTAGAATTAATTTTCACAAAGTTGTTTAAATATTTTGTACAACACGATAAAAAGGTGAATATATACAAAATAAATATATAATTAATTTTTTTTTGTCACCATTACAGTTTTTTTAACGAAAATAAATACACTTTTAACTAAAACTAATTTTAAAAAATCCCATCATGAACGAAAATCAAATTTGCAGCCACCAAACATACAATTAATTAGAAAGAACAAGAGATGCAGAAAAATGCCACTAAAAATATAGTGTTTGACGCTAAAAGAAGTCAATCTAAACAAATTTTAGTGACTAGACACCGGTAGGATGAAAATAGAGATAATCAAGTTAGGTTTTATTTTTTAGGTCTTGCTGTTTTAAATTTTTTATTCATCAATCATAGCACTTTTTCCTTTTATAAGACTTAATTTATAATAAGGTTTATTATATGTATAAAAACTTTTTAAAAATATAAAACATAATAATATTAATAAATAAAGTTAAAATTTATTTAAGTATAAATCATTAAATCGGTCAGGTAAATATATAAAAATTATATAATATATTATACAAATTTAATATATTAAAATAAATTATAAAATAATAAATTAATATATGTAAATATATTTTTTAATAGATTTAACTATTTTTATAAATTTATATTTAATTTATTTAATAAAATAAAAAAAATTTAAATCTATCTATTTAATAAATAAATAAGATCAATCAAATCATAGAACTATGTTAAATACCCTAACTTGTTGCTATCCTATATCATTGAAATGTACATAATTCTACTTACACAGGTAAAAATTCTCAATTTGTATTGAAAAACTTAGAGAAATTTCTTATCCACATTAATATTTAAAAAATTTATTTTAGAAGATAACTTGTTTTAACATTGGTAGAGAATGTCATAACAAACATAATTAGTACAAAATGGAGGAAGAAAAATTCAATGCAAAAAGAATGAGATTCAAAAAGAAAACTTCAATACAAAATATTTATAATTAATCCTTATAATTTTCCGATTACTAAAATTAAAATTACATTTCATTCAATAAATAACAAAATAATGACATGTGATATACATTAACTTATATAAATTAATAAAAGATAGACAAAGTATATGAATTATTTAGAAATTAAATACATAAGTTTAAAGAAAGCCATTTTTTCTATTTTGATTTGAATATTTCTCATGTTTTCATTGTCAGTGCCACGGCAAAGAACCATTCTGTTTCCATTAATTATTTGATAGAATCTTGGAATGAGGTCTTAATTTTAACAATTAAAAAATTATATAGAATAAATATGAACAATTAAAAAATGAAAATGACACATAATTCAATAAGTTAAAGTATGAAAATATAAAATACAACTAAGCTTCCAAAGTATTTTGGTTATCCAACTAAGATTGAGAAATGTGACTAGCAGAGCGACAAACACTACAACCTTTTCTTTGTAAGAACACTACAATTTGAATGTAATGGTTCGCACAAAATTTTTCCTTTTTTTACAGTGATTTTTAAGGGAGTTGTTATCAAAAGTGCCAAGACGAGATAATCTAATGCCATAGGAAGCAAGACGATTAATATCTCTAGGAATTGGAGACTGCCAAAGGCCATCCCACCAAGCAGAAGGGAGAACTGGTGTGAAGGCACATTGATTGCCCTGATTATGACAACTCAATGGACCAGCATATCTGTTCCACACATGGCCCCAACCAATCTGATTTTTCAGGCCATCATTCAACAAATTACTCTGGAAACTGCTTAAGAATAGAAACCTTGAGCCAGAAGAATTGTCCCCTGAAAAGTAAACAATTTCATATCATCAGTAGCATGTTTCAACAAAGTATGTACATTGTGCAACCTTAAATCCATAATGATCTGTAAGAATTAGTAGGGTGATGCAGTTAGCAGAAATACCCAGATTGTATGCTGCAGCCAGTGCAGCAATTAATTGAGCATATGTGGTCCCAACACGTCGATGAGCTCCAGAAATGGCAGCATATCTGGCACGAGATGCAAGAAAAAAGTCTACAAAAGCAACCCATCTAGGAGCAGCACCCCAATCCCTCTTTCTAAAATCTGACTTGGGTAAACCTTTAAATATACTTCCTTCGAATTTTTCATAATCAAAATGGAGAACCTGGGGAAGGAAGATAAGAATAAGAATCAAGGCACAAAAATTTTACTGCACTGACTGATCCGTTGCATCACGTTCAAAAGTAAACATATTAGATGAAGTAATAAAGTATTTAGTCAAAAAATTGGCAATACTGAAAATAACATGTTGCCAGTTCTTAGTATCAGATAAAAAATTTCATTATAAACAACTAATAAGATTTCCTTTTTCTGCATTAACAGTGGTATATGTTGTCATCTACATGATAATAATATATGCATTTTGCAAACAGTTTAGAATCAAGACCTGAATAATTACCTCTGCAAATTCACTTACGTTAGACTTGATACTTCTAACAAGAGCAGGTGTATCTGACACCAGAACCACCTTTGGTCTCGATGACATTATGCGTTGACTCCTTATGGCTTTTCTCAGGCAACGCAATGCTGCCTGTATAGCTCTTACAGACCTGAAAAGGAGGATGGCAGAAATAGAATTAGTCATCTAAATCCATATTCTACGAGAAGGTTGAGATTGCCCCATTTTGAAACCCAAATTACAGAAAATGTTGACATGCTACATGCTTTTTTTTTGTTACGTACTACATGGATACTTTGCAATGCCAAAAGATAAAAGACACCCATTTTTCATAGCATATTAGACATAAGGATGGAAATGGTACCAGATTTGACATTCTCTCCCAATGCGATACCAGTTTTATAATATGGTTTTTCCATTGCATACATTATGTTTTATTATGCTAGTACTATATATTGTTATTCTATAGGATTGTAGCGGCTAAATTGTTTGACATCTCTGGAGAAATATTTAACCAAACACCCCAGTGTCAATGCTTCAGCAATGAAGTGAAAAATTAATGGTTGCTATTCTTCATTCTTTTGATTTTCACTTTTAATCTGATAACTATTAGGGCTTAAAGAATTGGATGGAAGCCAAAAAAGACAGAGGACCATAAGAAGGGGATGAAAATTGAAAACCAATAAATGATACTGAATTGAATTGGGAATATAATGTATCATTTGGCTCCTCAAAGAGTTATGTTTGAGATATTACTTTTCCTTTCAGAAAGTAGTCAAAATAAAACATTTAAGATTTTGACATCAGAAATCACTTTAATCAATTCGTCAATCAAGCATGATAGTTCCCCTTCAAGGAAATTAATGCATAGTTCCATCACCTATTCATAAGCATCCGCATATGCAATGAGATGTCAGGATTCCCCCCACCACCAATAACCCAGTTGACAGCTGCCTCAACACCTTCTGAAGGGGATATGAGAACTCTCATGAGCTCCCCAAAAACATTCGGCCGTAATCCAAGAACTTGTGGGTCACCAAATAAATCAAGAGCAGCAATCCTCATCTGAGAGTGTGTATTCTTTAAGAAAAATTGTGCTGCCATAGAATCAGTGGTTCCTTGAAACCTAAAACATAAAGTTTATGCTCATTTAATGATGCTTGTTGTGAGACCGGTAATTAACCAAACAATTCTCACCTTACCATATGATAGGCTGCTTCCATTTCTTCCAATTGCTACAGAGAACATTCGTTTGAACTGGTATCTCAAAATTATCAATCCTCATAACCAGTTTCCTCCCATATTTGCTTTCACAACCTTTATGTCTCCACAAATGCTTGATTTCTTTCATCGTGAAGGTAAAGTTGGAATAAGAAATGTAGTCTCCAAAGGGATACTTTCCTCTAAAAATGTAGCAACAATGTAATAATCAGATAATGGCAGGCAAAACTAGTCAGTTATGATTCAATCCGATAATCAATTTTATGTTGAGACCACTTTTAATTACCAGTTGAACTGGGCCTACATATATTTTTTTCTTTTTTAATAAAGCTCTTTATTTTTTCTTATCTCAAAATGTCTTCACATCTATCATGCTGTAGCATGTAGAATATTTTTTATAAAATTAACTTGTTCAAGCTTTAACTAGCCAGCTTAAATGGTCAAACCAGTTACTGGTTCACTGTCAGGTCCAATTTTAACAAAAAAGACTTGTAGTTGATTTGAACATACTATGTTTTGCAAGATAAGAGATGATTATGCCATTGGTTTTGCTTAGAAGTTGTATACAATGTATGTTATTACTTAAGCATATAAGGAGAGTCCGACCCACTAATCCCATCTGGTAAAAGACAGACTCATGGCTTAAGTACAGTATTAAGCATCCTAGTTTACCTGATGTTGGAACAGTATATTGAAAAAAAAACAAAAAGTTCCGGCCCAAGTTATGCTTTAAAGCTACCACAGATATTCATTAAAGAGCCCACAAATGTGGATACCCTAGAATTCAGTTGACAGAAAGAATGCAGAAGTTCCCAATGAAAAAAGAAACTAAAAAAAGGCTTGAGAAAGAACCGATATGCCTGGTTTGCCCAATGATCAAGGATCGGTTCAACATTACACTGAGTGCTGCAGCAGTTAAGACCTTGTACATTTCATTCCCAAAACCTGCCTCAGCTGTCTTTCCGAGAACAAAGCCATGACTGCAGAACTGCTCTGGGGGCAAATCTCTGACTCTTGAAGCACCTGATACAAAACCAAAATCATCTTCTAATCTAACATTTGATATGGGTTCCTCTAACTAACTACTCCCAGAATCAGGTGCACAACAATGACTTCGGATACTTATTACGTGTTTTTTAAGTAAGAGAAAACTTGCATTGAGAAGAATGCAGAAATAATCTTGGGTGTAAAAATAAACGTATATAAATCAAAAATAGCATACAACAAACAAGCACAGAAAGTAGAGTATATTAAATCTCCAAAGTTTCTCTCAAAATAACACTGTTGTTCAATCCCCAGATGTCACTGCTCCGAAAGAAAAAAACCTCTTGCTTTCATTGTAAAAGAAAAAAAAACAGCATCATCAACAAGTACTCTTGGCAACGGACTAGTTTAAACATAGCAGAAACACAAGAAAGTACCGTTGGCAACAAAATGATTGCGAATAATCCTTCTCACTCTGAGGGACTCCTTCCCAACACCTCTTTTGAAATCCTTTCCCATCTCTTCCACCGTCGCGCAAGGCTTCTCACCCACACGCTGAGACGCCACAACTTTCGAAGCGGAGCCATTGTTGGAATCGTGCAATTCCAGAGCTCTGGGGAAAGTCACAGTAGTGGGAGGAGGAGCATCCAATGACCTGAGAGCAAGCATCAACAGACCCAAACCAGTCACCAATGCACATAAAACTAGAAATGGTAGCAGTGCCCCTCGCCTCCTCCTTCCTCTACCATATCTCATTCTCTCTCTCTCTCTGTCTATCTATGTCTCTAACTTCACACTCACCTTTGAGTTCAGCACGCTGCAAAGTAAGCTCCTTTCATTTGCCTAGCACCAAATATTCTCGTGTATGTTACTATTTGTACAACTTTTTTTCTTGCCGACAATTATATCATCATTTTCGGGATGGGTCCGAACCCGAAGCATGCCTATTCCTATCCGATCCATTAATCTCGTGGGATTTTTGCTTTAAATTAGGAAGAGATAGATTTCGCGAAAATATTTTTTGTTTTTATTTATAAAATGTTACCTTTTATTTTATTTTTAAATTTTTATATAAAAATAATAAAATATTTTTATCTTTTTCAAAATTTTAAAAATAAAAATAAGAAATAAAAGTTAAAAACTGTAAATCAAATAATACTTAAGCTTTTGTTTATATATATATAATCTAAGTAACTTTTATTTTTTATTGTATAAATTTAAATTTTTTATCAAACAGATTCAATAAATAATTTTACATTTTTATGTGATAATTACATTACTTTTTCTTAGGGATAGTTTTATATTTTGAATATAAAAATATATATTTTAGTAAAAATTTAGATTAACTTTTATATATTCTCAAAATATTTAATAATTTTAAAATATTATTCTTATTATATATAAATTAAATAAATAAAAAATATCATAAATATATAAAATATGATTATAATATAATATAAAAATATAAAAAAAATATGTAAAATTATAATATAAAAATATTTGTAAAAGAAAATTTTAACACAATTTTAAGCAATTACAGATAATATTGGATAAAAACAAATATTGTTATATATTTAAAAATGTTTGGATTGATTTAAAAGGAAAAATAAAAATAAAAAGTATAATATAATAAAAAATATGTCAGAATAAAAATACTTTGTAAATGTACAAATATTAATCCAATACACAATAGGTAATTACTACGATTCTTGTTCGTGATGGTGGGATGACTAGCTTGTGACTTTCTATTATATTTTTTATTTTTATTAAAATATCAATTTATTGATGGCTGGTATCAGAGCCTAAACTCTGATTCAATTTCTTTGTAACTTGTAAGTTTTCAATACATATTTATCATTTTCAGTATTTAAATATTGTGATATTATATTTTGATTACGGCTAAATCCAAAAAACAAGTTTTAAGAGAAATTAGATCTGTTAAACAGACAATAAAGATATTATAGTAAACCAGAAAATTTAGATTTATATGTGATTGAAAGATTAAAAGAATTATTGTTAGAATTACAACAAGAGTTATAGTCTCTTTGTTGCTTATTTTTCTCTTAATAAACAATCTCTTTTAGAACTACTTATGTGTTTCAAATTCTAAAGTTTTCTTGGGGGTATACGATGAGGAGTTATTTAGGCCTGAAGGTGATGTGTGGTCCCGACAATCAAACCTTGGAATAAGGTAGTAAGACCGTTGGTCAGCACTAGGAAATCCTTTAACCTTGTGTTTGGATGGAGTATTTCAACATTTCAAAGAATTTGAAATACTTGGAAATATAAATTCTTTCAATTTAAATACTCTCATTTTAAAAATATCTTGTTTGGATAAGAGAATTTTAATTTATGATATTTAAAATTTTTTATTTGGATGATAGAATTTAAATTCATTGAAATTTAAATTTTTGAATTTTTATTTAGATTACATAATTTAATTTTCACTATATACAAAATTTTACATTTAAATATTTATAGGTTTCTCTTACTTTTTTTTTTCACAAGAGAATTTAAATATACAAGTATTTTTATTATACAATATATTTAATTAGAATAATAACTCAACAAATGTACATAATTAAAATGATAGAAACATATAATTATATCACTTGATATTAAAAGTATTATATCTAGAGATGAAAGCTGAGGGATAAAGATGTAAGAGAACAAAAAATAATAATAATAAAAGATAAAGTAATACAAATATAAAATAATGAGATAAAAGAATTTCAAATTCCATCTATTTTGGAGGAATTTGAAATTCTCTCATCTTAGTAGGTTAAAATACTCTCTAAAAATGCCTACAATTTGAAATTCCTTACCAAACAATATCCAAACAAGATATTTCAATTGCTAGAATTTTAAATTCTTTCAAAAATTACTTTCCCTCTTTAAAATACCCCATCCAAACACAAGGTTAGGAATAACCTTGGATATAACCTCTTGTTTAAAACCTGACTTAAGAAAACCTTGAAACATGTCTCGCATAAGTAGAACTTTAAGTAGACTGAATTTAGAAAGAGAAAAACAAATAATAAAGAGAACTAATAGTAGCAAAGAATCTATAACATCTTCCAAAAATTTAACAATAGAAGAAATAGAAAAAAGATTACAAGATTGGGCTATGCCCATAGTAAAAGAAGGAGAAGTATATAAAAGAAGAAGTTTCTTCAATAAAACCTCAGAAGAACAAATTCATAAAGTAGAATACTCATATCCCGGAACGGATAATAATAAAGAAATTCAATTATTAGAACAAAGCCTCCTAGAATACTCATATCCCGGAACGGATAATAATAAAGAAATTCAATTATTAGAACAAAGCCTCCTAGATCAACATATTAAAGATGGATTTGGCTTCATTCATCTAGGATTAATACAAGTAGCATTAAAACCCAATTATAAATTAGGAGTTAACCTACCAGTATTAGTAGTAATAAGAGACATGAGATTATTAAGAGCAGAAGATACTATAGTAGCTGCATTAGAAAGTAATTTAAGTGATGGACCTGCCTTCTTTAATTGTTTCCCTAATTTTGCTATGAAATTAGAAAATGAGAAAATAGCAGGAGCCATTAGAATATTCATCAAATCTCCTAAAGGAGTAGTAGATGAGACTGCAGATCCTTTTCATATAATATATAGAGTATATTATAAAGTAACAAAAATTAACTATGGATTTAGAGCTCTAAGACAAACCCCAGTAAATGAAACAATTGTTGTAGAAGCTAATTTTAAAAGGAGTATGATAAATACCCAGAAAAGAATTAATCATCTAGATATTAGAGATAAAGTACCAGATGAATGAGTATGGAAAAACGCCATAGAAACCCCACAAATACATAATACAAATATTAGAGAAATAGTGCAAGAAGGAAATGATATAATATTAAAAATGCACAAAACTTCTAGTCTTAAGTATCCTTCCACGAGTTACAAAGGATCTTCTAGACACTCAGTGGATGGATCATCAATAAGTCTTAATTTAAGAGGATTAGATAATTATAGAAATCCTGGAATTGCAAACCCAGTATATGAACAAACAGAAGAAGATTTAGAATTTTCACCAACTGCTAGTCAAGTAATGAATGTTATAGAATTAGAAGAACCTTTTAAAATAGATATAGCCTGGATCAAAAAAGATCTAGATGCACCATATAATAAATATAAAAAAGAATGGTTTTTAAAAACCTTTGATAAACAAGAAAAATTACATATCAGAACCTCGTTCTATAAACATGTAAAAGACATAGAAACAAATATATATATTTCTTTGACTGGCTACAAACTTACTTAGAAAAACAAAATATCTACTACCCCTTTGAAACAACAATAAATCCCATAACCAAGGTAGAAACAGTTTGGATTACTGAGAATGAAAAAACAATAGAGGCAGAATATCCTCCTCTAGAAAAAATAGTAATACCATTAGAAAAAGATTGTAACATAAAAGCCGCACCTTATAAACAGATAAATGAAAAAGAGAAAGAAATACAGAAAAAAGACATAGAAAAACTTCATCAACATCTTAACTACAATAATACATACTTATCAGTAATGGCTAGACAATTAACTAGAATAGAAAATAAAGAGATTGCAAGTAGCTCTAAAAAGTTAGAAAAGCCTATATATGACATTAAAGAATTATCTAAAGAAACTGTTAGTTCATTTAGAAAAAATGATATCAACTTACAGATAGCAGAGTTAAAAGAAAAAATATCTAAAATAAATATAGGAGAAAAAAATGTCAACACTCTAGAAATAGATAAAATTAATTATCCTAAAACTAGAACATATTATAATCGACCCTCATTAGCAGATATAGGACTAGAGGAAAGAACTCAGTTTGTTCAGAATAGTTATTCTGGAACAGATATTGCAGAATGGAATATAGATGGAATGAGTGAACAGAATATCCTAGACACTTGTTCACAAATGGCAATGGCTGCCACTGACTTTAAATTAAAAGGAATAAATGATAGGTCTATAGCTGAAGCCATAATACAAGGCTTTACTGGACAACTTAGAGGATGGTGGGACAACTTTGTTACTCCCTCTCATAAAGAAGTAATACTTAATCATGTAAAACCAGAAGGTAATGAACCAGATGTAACGACAACATTAATATTCACCATAATACAAAACTTTATAGGTGATCCGGATATTTTAGAGAAAGAGCAGCTTTACAATTAATGAACTTAAAATGCCCAACAATGTCGGATTATAAATGGTATAAAGATACTTTTCTTTCAAAAGCTTTACTTAGAGAAGATTCAGCTTTAGGATTCTGGAGAGAAAGATTTGTTGCAGCATTACCAGCAATATTCTCCCAAAAAGTAATAGAAAATTTAGAAATCCATTATGGAAAACCAGTACCGTATGCCCAATTAACTTTTGGACAATTACATAATGTAATTGTAGAAACTGGACTAAAGGTCTGTAATGATCATAAGTTACCGAATCAAATGAAAAAGGAAAAATTATCCAATAAAAAAGAGTTAGGAACCTTCTGTCAGCAATATGGGATGGAACCCATAATTGCACCAAGTATTAAAATAAATCGAGAAAAGAAGAAAAAGCCCTACAAAAAGCCTTATAAACCTTATAAAAAACCTCAAAAAAATAATCAAGAGAAAAAACCAATAAGTAAAACTAAAAAAATAACTAAACCCCAAAATAAGAAAAAGAACACATGTTGGAAATGTGGTAAACCTGGACACTTTGCAGATAAGTGTAAAGTACAAGAAAAAATAAATTTAATAGAAGATGAGGAATTAAAGAAAATCCTCACTACCCTAATAATAAACTCAGAATCAGAACCAGAAGATTCCGATGAAGAATATAGTGAACAAAATGAAATAGATCAACTAGATAGAGATTCTTCAGAAGAAGAAGAAATTAAAGAAGAATATTGTTTAGGACCAGGATTGTGTAATTGTGAAGACTGTACTACCCCAGAAATAAATATGATAACTGCAGGGCAAACAACATCCCTACTATCTATAATAGATAAATTAGAAGATTCCCCACAAAAAACAGAGTTTATCCAAAAAATAAGTGAACTAATAACTAAAGAAGAAAAACAAAGAGAAGAGGTAAGACCTGTAGAATTTAAAGAAATTTTAGAACGATTCAAAACAATAAAACCTGTAACTATTAAGGAATTACAAGAAGAAATTAAAATATTAAAACAAGAAATTAATCAGCTAAAAGAAACTCAGCTGAACCTAGAAATAAGACTATTAGAATTAGAAGGAAATAAAATTATCAATCAACAAGGAAATAAAGAAGAAGAACATATTTTTGATATGAATATTTTAAGTCTAATAACCATGCATAAATGGTGGGTTGAAATAACTATTGTAGTAGAAGAAGAAAAATTTAAATTAACAGCATTAATAGATTCAGGAGCAGATTTAAATTGCATACAGGAAGGGTTAATACCTACTAAATATTATGAAAAAACTACTACTAAACTAACAGGAGCAAATGGAGGAAAGTTAAGAGTAGATTATAAATTATCTAACGTAAAAGTATGTAAAAACAAAATATGTTTTAATACTGTTTTCATGCTAGTAAAAAATATGAGTAACCAAGTAATATTAGGAACTTCATTTTTAGCTTTACTTTATCCTTTTCAAACTAATAGTATAGGGCTTACCACACATGTTATCCCAGAAAAACCATTAACCTTTGAATTTATAAGAGGACCCAAATTAAGAGAGTTAAATCTTTTACAAGAAGCTTCTATAAGCAGAATTAACCTAATACAAAACAAACAAAAGCAAATTCAATTTTTAAATAAAGAAATAGAATATACTAGAATTGAGAACCAATTAAAATCTCAAAAATTACAAAAAGAAATAAAAATTATAGAAGAAAGAATAGAAAAAGAAATATGTGATACTAATCCTATAGCCTTTCATAAAAGAAAGATACATGAGGTAGAACTACCCTATGAAGAAGGATTTAAAGAAACAGAGATCCCTACAAAAGCTAAACCTATACAAATGAATGCAGAACAATTAACATTTTGTAAAAAAGAATTACAACAATATTTAGAAAAAGGCCTAATACGCCCTTCAAAGTCTCCCTGGAGTTGTTCCGGGTTCTATGTAAATAAATCCTCAGAACAAGAAAGAGGAGTACCAAGACTAGTAATAAATTATAAACCCCTAAATAAGGCTTTAAAATGGATAAGATATCCATTTCCAAACAAACAAGACTTAATAAAAAGAATATATAATGCTAATATATTCTCAAAATTCGACATGAAATCAGGATATTATCAAATATCAGTAAAGGAAAAAGATAGGTATAAAACTGCCTTTGTAGTACCATTTGGACATTTCGAGTGGAATGTAATGCCACAAGGATTAAAAAATGCTCCTAGTGAATTCCAAGAAATAATGAATAATATCTTTTATCCTTACATGGAATTTTCTATAGTATACTTAGATGATGTATTAATTTTTTCCCAAGGAATAAATCAACATAAACAACATTTGAATAAATTTGTAGAAATTATAAAAGAAAATGGGTTAGTAATATCAGCAAAGAAAATGAAGATTTTTCAGGATCAGATAAGATTTCTAGGATATAACATACATAGAGGAACCATTGTACCAATACAAAGAAAGTTGGAATTTGCAGAAAAATTTCCAGATGAAATAAAGGACAAGACACAGGTTCAAAGATTTTTAGGATGTTTAAATTATGTTGCAGAATTTATACCAAATATTAGAACAATTTGTGCCCCTCTATATAGAAGACTTAGAAAGAATCCTCCTGTATGGGACATAAATATGACGGAGACAGTTAAGAAAATAAAGGAGTTAGTACAAACCATACCTTGTTTAGGAATACCTCATCTGAAAGCTAGTATGATAATAGAAACAGATGCCTCGGGATTGGGGTATGGAGGAATTTTGAAACAAGTATTACCAAACTCAAAAACAGAACAAATAGTCAGATATCATTCTGGAATCTGGCATTCTTCGCAACAAAAGTATTCTGTGGTAAAACAAGAAGTTTTAGCCATTGTTTTATGTGTTTTAAAATTCCAAGATGATTTTTTCAATAAAACCTTTGAAATAAGGACAGATTGTAAAGCAGCTCCGCAAGTTTTGCAAAAAGATGTCAAAAATTTAGTATCTAAGCATATTTTTGCCCGATGGCAAGCTTTATTATCAAATTTTGATTTTTCCATTAAACACATTAAAGGATAAACAAATTATTTGCTGGATTTTCTAACAAGAGAATTTTTACAGGGAAAATGGCCAACAAAAGTAAGTCAGTAACTCGGGACCAATACGGTCCTCCTTTAGCAACAACTCCAGTACAAAAAACCCTTTCTATAGCCTCTGTTCTGAAAACACCGGCTAATTCCCCCACGACCTCCCCAAATAAGTACCAAAATCCTTATTTAGTAACTCCTCAGCACTTTCAATCTTCCTTAGCATCGTCTCCCTCATCATCCACACAGAATAGGTTTGCAGTATTAAATAAGAATACTGAATCTCAAAAAAAGCAGAGTGAGCATCCATACTTTGAAAAGGAAGAAATCATCCCTATAATGATTTTAGAAAAATCATGGGAAAAAATCACAATAACAGAACTTGTAAAGAAAATTCTGTCAAATGGATTCTCTTGCAATCCCACTACCTTGGTAAAGAAAAGACAGTCTTTTGAGTTAATTTTAGTAGATACTGGTTCTGCTGAAATTACTCACATTAGAGATGAGCAAAACAACATTACTCACTCTAAAGTAAAAATTTTAAAGGTTCTGTCTCTACAAGATTGGGGACAACCTTTGATATCAACAAAGTCTTTTTCAGTATAGTTCCAACCTCAAGTATTCAATTATCATGACTATATTGAGGCCTAGAATCAAACTTTTTTCTTTCGCCAAGAGAAACACTCTTGGTTTGCATGGTTTAGAAAGGGGATAGATTTAAACTTTCCTCAATGGTTTTTAAAATGGTTTAAGACTTTTGGACCTTTAACCAAAATCTTCCCACAAACCGTTTTAGAAAATTTTTATTTTTTTATCAATAATACCAATTTTAAGACTGATAATCAATTAGTCTTTTTTGTAAGCACTTAGGCAATATCTTGGATATTTGCTTGGGAATTTTGTATTGGAAAGGAAGATAATACCTCTTCCATTCAGTTCATTGGAAAAAAACATCAAAGTACGATGGTGGAGTAAGTTTCACCTTGCTTTAGTCTGTCGAGAAAAAATTAAGAGATGGATTACTGAACACCCCAAATACATGCATAAGACTTTAGCTTCAGGAAAGGAAGCTTTGTTCTTGCAACATAAAAGCAGGATTTTAGCAGCCTTAACTGCAACCACTTCTGAAGAAGCGTTTGCAGAGTTACTAAGGCAACATTCTCTCCCAGTCTCCGAAATACATGAGGACGTAGACTCTGAGGTAGATCCAACACCACAAAATGAAGATGATTGTTACGGAATCTTCTCAGCCCTTGGATGAAGGACCCCATTTCTTGGACAATCAGGGTCATTCATGCAAAAAGATAGAAAAGCAAAAGCAGATACCCTTCTTTTACAAAAGAAGGCCAGCTGTGCAAAAGACAAAACAACAACAGTGCATCTTTATAAAAAAGAAGATGCCTTCTGACTCAAAAGAGAAATTTTAAAAGGAAAAATAAAAATAAAAAGTATAATATAATAAAAAATATGTCAGAATAAAAATACTTTGTAAATGCACAAATATCAATCCAATACACAATAGGCAATTACTACGATTCTTGTTCGTGATGGCGGGATGACTAGCTTGTGACTTTCTATTATATTTTTTACTTTTAAATTTTTGTATAAAAATAATAAAATTATATTTTAGTTTTTTAAATTTTTGTAAAATATTAAAAATAAAATAAATAATATTTTTATAAATTAAAATATTTTTAAAATAAAATTATATATATATATATAGTAATCTAAGTAACTCTTATTTTTAAAATTTTTTAACAAACATATTTAATAAATTATTTTATATTTTTTATATGATAGTTACAATACATCTTTTTAAGGGTAATTTTTTTAGTGGATGGAAAATTAATTTTTATATTTTAAAAATAAATATATATATATATATATATTTAATAAAACATTTATATTAACTTATATATATTTTAAATATTTAATAATTTAAAATAAATATAAATATTATTTTTAACATATATATATATATATATAAAGTAAAAAAGAAAAATAGAGAATAAAAAAATGTAAAATATGACTGATGATATAATAGATAAATATTTAAAATATGTCTAAATTATATTGTAAATTTTTTGGAAAATTTAACACAAATTTAATAAATTAAAAATAATATTGGATATAAATATTTTTTTATATTTAAAAATAATAGAATTAATTTAAAGATAAATAAAAAGTATAATATAATAGAAAAATATAAAAAGTATATCATAAAAATAAAAATATTATGTAAATGTATATTTACAAATATAAACATTATTTTTAATATATAAAAATTAAAAAAAGAGAAAAAGAGAATAAAAAACATAAAATATAACTTATGATATAATAGATGAATATTTAAAAAAATATATAAATTATATTATAAAATTTTTGTAAAAGAAAATTTAAAACAAATTTAATAAATTACAAATAATATTGGATAAAAATATTGTTTTATATTTAAAAATAATAGGATTAATTTAAAGAAAATAAGAAGTATAATATAATAAAAAATATGTTATACAAATAAAAATATTATGTAAATACATAATTACAAATATCAAAATCCAATAAATAATAAGCAATTACTACAATTCTTATTCGTAGATGACTAGATGACTAACTAAATAACTTTAATAAGATAATATTAAATAATTTATAAATGCATTTGAGAAACAATTGAATCAACTATTGATACAATAAAAATTTTGAATATAATTTCAAAATAAATTTTTATATAAAATTTATTATTACTTAATAAAATTTAAAATAAAATATTAAAATAATTTTATATCAATTTTAAATAAAGTAAAAAAATTTATCAATATAAAATATATAAAATATAAAATAAACAAAAATAATATAATAGTTTTATACTTAAAAATAAAAATTAATATTTTTTTACTATTAGAGTCTTGCATTAACTAAAGATATATCTTGTTATATGCGCTAACTTATCGAATTGAATTAGATTTCAGTTTAATTTTCAACATGAGGTCAACACATATGCTAGGTTCATTAATGGATCATCTATAGAGGCCCAGCATGCAAATTTTATGTACAAATGTCCAATTATCCAATTCTGGATGTGAAAAGGGATGTAATGTAAGTCTCATATTATTTAAAGGAAAGATTAATCATGAGTTTATATATTAGGAACAACCCCATCCTATGAGTTAGATTTTGAAAATAAGTTAAGCTCTAACATAATTTTTAATATGGTATCAAATCATATTTTTGATCTGTTATTGGGGTCTATTACGTCATGAGATATCTTACCAACTAATTTTATTTTTATTAGAATTCAAAGATTACATGAATAATTAATATGTAAAAAAATTATATATAGTAAATTTTTATTAAAAAATCTATAATCTAATATATTAATAACATTAAATATTGTAGTTTTTAGTAAAATATTATTATTTATAATTTTTATAAATTTAATTGGAACACATTAATAATATTTTTTAGGATATTAAATTGTTTCCATTAAAAGTTATAGTATATTTTGTAACAACCTAGTTTTCAAAAAAAAGAAAAAAAATCACATGGGCTTGTGTTACAAAGACTAATTCTCTAACCTCTATATTCATATGTTCATATGAAAACTTGTTTAGTGTATTCTTATAAATGTGGATTGCTAAGACAAAATTGTATGAAGGATAATGTTTTTTTTAAGACCATATGTATTGTAACAAGTAGAATTATCTAATCACATATCCATTCATATGGTCTTTATTACGCAGGAACAAAGTAAGAAAAATATTTGGATTCTTATAAAAAAATTTCTTTAATTTTCTTCTTCTTTATTTTTACCAATTTCTTCGTTATCCGTAAGTAATGTTGATGTTGATTTTTATTAAAAAAAGCTGGAAACAATTATCATTAAAGTTTTGGGAAAAAAAACTTCAAGCCTTGGTCACCTTGCATGCTAACAAATTGGGAGGAGACTTCAAAATCTGCATCACACTTCATTTTTCAAGTAAGGGAAGGAGATTCAAGTAGGATTTAGGAGTATTCTAGAGTTTTCCTTGAGTTTAGAATATATCTTTAATTAATGCTTTAAATTTTAGTAAATTGATTCATTTATTTTGTTTTTGAAATTTGTAATCGTTTATATGGTTCTAGATATCTTCTAGTATAGTATGAGAACTATTAGATGTTCTTAGAAGTTGAAATTATTCTTTTGCAATTAAATGTTCTCAAATATTATTTTAGACGAGACGATGTTGTAAACGAGATTATACTATAGACAAGAGAGTCTGTAGACGAATTTTTATAGATAAGTTTATAGACAAGTTTTCTATAGATAATATTGTAGATGAGATTATACTATAAATAAGAAAAGTTTATAAACAAGTTTCTATAGAAAAGTTTATTATAGACATGTCTGTACACTAGTTTTCTATAAATAATGCTCTAAATGAGTCTCACGTAGATGACATTATAAATGACCTCACTTTAGATGATCTTTCTCTAAAGATGAGTTTCTTTAAATTAGATAATGCAACTTTAGATCAAATAATGCTTTCCAAACTAGATAAGGATATTTCAAACCAAACGAAACTACTTTAGATCAAACGATATCACTGCGAAATAAATAATGTATTCTTGACACATCCTTATATATATCTTAAAGACCTTTTAGAATAAATTTCCATTATAAGGGATATTCTAGAAGTTAGAGAAGATTAAACCAAGTATTGGCTCTATAATTTAAGTAAATTAACATTCAATAGATGATGAACCTTGAAAGGATCAACCTAATTTCAATTATACATAATTAAAATCATCATGCAGGAAGATAGGCACGATAGTGCAATACCCTCTTAATTAAAATATTGACTATGTTATGATTTGGAAACTACAATGTCCTAATTACAAACAAGTATGGATTGTTTCAGATGAGATAAATAAATGAATAAAGGTTGAGAATATTATGCAATGCCTCAGAGGCTGTATCTAAATTTAAAGTGCTTCCAATTGGAGTTTATGCATACATTGAATGGCAAAGGGATGTGAAGTTCTAAGTTGGAGAAGAAGGCGAGACCTTTACTTAAAATAAGTATGAAATATAACATGATTGGTTAACATGCATCATATGCATAAAATATTTTGTAAATAATCAATATGGGAGATAATCTATGAGGCCCTTTAAGTGAGATAAATGGAAAATCTAAGGGTTGCTTCACGATAGAAATAGATCATAGTTTATGAGAATGGAAATGTCTAATCCTATGAAGTGCATGAGCTAGATTTGAACCTCCCAATGGCTTGAGGTTTCTCCTTATAGTCAAGACTACTCTTGTCAGACTTAACTGCTTCAACAAGACCTTGAAGACTATCATTATCGATCAAGAAATTTTATTATTTTTAAAAATGATGATTAATGATGTAAAATGATAGTGATAATGTGATATGAGTGATGTAAAGAGTGCATGGTTGTTGTGGAAACTGGATCATGATGCAAAGGTGAATGGAGGTGGTTCTTTTGGTTCAATGGAGATTGCAGTTTGGTGAAAAATAAAGGAGGAATGGATCTGAATTAGGCCTTGACTTGGAAGCGCCACCTCTTATGGAGGATCAACTTCTGTTTTGCCATCATGAGCAACCACAGGTGAGGAGGTTCCTTAACCCCAAGTCTAGTTCTAGATGAAGGATAAGGAGAGAATTACTCTAAAAAATCTAGGTGAAAACTCACAATTTCATTCAAAATAAACTTTATCGTGAAAATTACACAAGTGATGTCTTTATATAGGCTAAAGGTGGTTCCTAGCATGGGGCGAATTTGGGAATCTGAATATGGCCTTTTACTTGAGCCTAAAATAAGTCCATCCTTGTGTTCCAAGACAGCTTATAAATTGGCCAAAGCAAGCTCAAAAAGCTCAACAAAGAAATACAAGAAAACATGTTCGTTCTATACATGTCTTAAACCTTCTACTTTTAAAAAACAAAAAGAGTTCTAGAACCTATTCTAAAATATATAAGGCCAAGGAAGGGATGGATTAAGCCTGAGGGTGCTTGTCTTGAAGACCTAAGAAGGTCTCCACCTTTTCTTGTAGTTGCTTGGCTCTCATTTTGGTGATAGCCCAATAGTCCCAGTAGATTTCTACAGCTGACCTTTCTCTGCCATTGGGACCTCTACTTTAGATCCTAATACATATCCCTTTGTTTTGATAAAGTGATGATGATGATTTGGGCCTATATAGATATGCATATTATAGCAATGACCAATTTTAAATTAGTAAGGATTATAGTGCTATACGACATAATAGACCTTAGTTTAATCCTGAGTGTGTCATCATAGAGACTTCTGAAGAAGATGATAGAGTAAACTACAATCATATATAACATATTATGATATCTCTTTGTGATAGTCATCAAAATAACATGTTACTCATATTAAAATATAGTATACTACTCCTATTTAAACTCTTACTTGAACAATATGTCCTATTCCCCCTCTGCTATGCTTTGTATGACTTTGTTGCTTAGTGAGACTTCAATGTGGATCACCCTTACTAAATACGGAGATGGTTGTTGACGTGAAGAATGGAAGATAGCTACAACTTTGGGACAAATTTACAATATAAATGATGAGAAGCTTCGAGGAGTTATGAAATTAGCAATCATTAGTCATCTCTATTTAACCTCAAACTCAATAGATAAATTTGGTATTTTTAACTTAGTAGCATGAACCAAAATTGCCTACGTTTTTAATGAATTAAGATCTATATAAGTAATTTAGGGGTTTTTTTACATATATCATTGTTGTAAAAATCAAATCAATTTGGACAATCAAATCAAGAACTAGCAACTCTCAAGATCATTTTGACTACAAAACTATTCTAACAAGAAATGGTAACAAAATGGTAAAACCAATAAACTTGATAAATCAACAAACTAATAGAATCGGTAAAATACCAATCTATATAAAAATAACATATTTTTGACATTTTATAAAAAATTATAAATATATTATATTTTATTTAATCTTACATGTATAACATAAATTAAGAAACATTGAAATGATATATAAATTTTAGTTTTTCATCATGTAAAATTATAATATTAATATATTATACTATTATATATATATATATATATATATATATATTGAAAAAATTTGAAGACATCTCATAGGTTGAGACATGTAATAATATTGTTCTTAAGAATTTGTTGACTTGCTTGCATTATCCTCGAGATTCAATAGTCCCTTCTACATAGAATAAAAATAGAACTAGTAAGAGAAAGAAATAGAAAAGAAACCTAGCAGAAAGTGATTTTATTTTTGAGTATATAAAAATAAAAATAGTAGTCTCCTTTATATAAGAGTGAAACTTTTCAAAAATTTAATTTGTTGATAAATATAATTAAATACTTATTTAAAATTTAATTGAATTAGTTTAAATAATAAATCATAATTAAGTTGGTAATACAGTCACATTTAAATTAAGAATCGTAATTAAAACAATACTAAAAGAATTAATTCTAAATATTTATACTGAACATGTTTTTTAATTTGGACATAAAGATACTTTTCAAACTAATAATAAATAGTTAATTGTTGCAATTTAAAATGGATAAGCAATAAATAATAAATTTTTTTTAAAGGTTTAAATAAGAATAATTAAATTTAGTAATTAGTCTTTTAAAATATTTAATTTTAAAATAATATCCCATATATTTTAAAAGGCTAAATTTTTTAATAAAATAATTATAAAAAATAAGTTTTGCTGGATTTATATCATGAATGCAAATGCATAAAAATCTAATATCTTTTGGATTATAAATTAAATCCTAAGTAAATAAACTTAACTTACCATATTTTGGCGAAACAGAGTTTCTAAAAACCAACAACACATTAGTGTAAATTAGAGCTCACCTATTACTTTACCCTCCATAATTCTTGTTATTTTTACTAGTTTTGCACAAATAAGTATTGTGTGTGTCTAGTAATTCATGTAAACACTCAATTATGTCTGAGACCCCCATTTTGAAAATTAATGGATAAACCATAATTTAAATAAATAACAAGAAAAACAAAACATGAAAATAAAGTCAAAATGGAAAGTAGAGGAAAAAAATCAAAATAAATAAAGAAATAAAATAAAAACAAAAAATGAAAAATAAAAAGAAAGAAATGAAAATAGAAAAGGGGAGAAAATAATAAAATGATAAAGTAATAATAAATAAATAAAGAAAGGATAAAAGAAATAAAAATAGAAAAATATTAAAACAGAAAATGAAAAATTAATAATTAATAATTGAATTATTAAAACAGAAGAAAGAAAAAAAGAGCTTGAAAAAAAAACAGAATAATAAAAATTGTAAAAACAAAAAATAAAAAAACAAAAGTAGAAATTAAAAAGAAAATGAAAAATAAATAATAATAATAATAAAATAAATAATAAAAATAGAAAATCAAAAAGGAAAAGATAAGAAGCGGGAAAAGAAAATGGAAATCGGAAAACAATTCAAAGGAAAGGTTGGACGTTGGACATAAATAGGTGGAAAGGAACTTGGGCCAGGGGTTGGTGCTCTTGAAGTTTCGATCTGGCGGAGACTCCCAAGGAAAAGATTTTTCTCTGAAGCTCACTTCAAGATTCTAGGAGCCTCTCTATAGTGGGGATTCTGGGTTTTCATTCGTGTTCTCTTTGGTTCATCCCTTCGCTGAGGTGACTTGCCGGAATCAGATTCTTCTCAACTTTTCCAGATTCTCCTCAACTACATTCAGATGAACATATATGAGCGGTCTCAGGATCGGAGTCTAGTTCCTCAGGCTCTGGACGTGCGAAGAAACACGAACAATTATTGGCCGGAACTCCATCACCTCGATCAGAAAGGACCAATAGAAAAGCTCAAAGGAATTCCATCACCCCGATCGGATCGGACCTATAGAAAAGATCGAAGGAAGGTTTGGTTCTTGGCAAGAGTCCCTGGTCTTCAGCCATCATCGTCAGGTAAGAGCTCCTATACGCATTCCTACATTTCTTTGAGCATAAGTAGGATAAACAAAGCATCTAATTAACCCTGCAAGTTCGTGGCAAATTGGTTAAATTAATTGCTTGAATTCACACACTGTTGTTTATGAGAATCTGTGATTAGAAGTGTTAATAAGTGCAAGGAAGGAACTGATATGCAAAATGAAAACTCAATAGAGATAGGCATCGAGCATGAAACTATGTTGATATATCCGAAAAGATGATTTCGTTGGCCTGGATTAAGGTAGAACTCAAGGAGGTTAAGAAATGAGTTGGCTAATTATAGCCTTTCAGTGCAAGAACTATTCGGTTTCTGAGATTGAGCCTTTGGTCACCACTATCAGGGTTAAGCTCTTATTGCATGGAATGATACATGAGCATGATAATAAAGCACTTTCCCCATTGTTATCAATTCTGCCAATGGCAAGTTACCATTGAAATTAATAGAGGATATGTTATCAGTTGTCAAGATCCCATGCACTAGTCCCAGCGCTTGTGAGGCTTGCATTCTCTTCATCGCACTGGGTAAGCTACTAAGGGGTCACCAAAACAGAGGGACTCTCACCTTATCGGATCCTTTGGCCCCAGGCTCGTCTTCTATCAAAGCTAAGTAAAGAATTCAATCAAGTCGTTTGATAACCGAGTTGGAATGAGATCAAGACCAGGGAAGTGGCTCGTAAAATTCAGTTGGTAGAGCGAGGACGAACGTCGGGAATCAGAGGGTCCCTTGTCACAGAGTCAGGGGATGATCATGGCACGACCCTGTTTTATCGACACACACAGCAATTGGAAGGCAATCGGTTTGGGCTCATGCACCCTTATGATGGCCCAGGACGTTGTTTCACGTACAGTGCATGAGCATCGCACCACTCATCAGTTGAGTTCATCACACGTGATCTGCTCAGGAAAGAGTTGTACATGGCTGGAAAGGCCATGATCTCATAAGGACCTGTAACCCTGTTAAAAGTAACATTGTTGGCCTTATATAAGAGCAGGCATCGAAGGTTTCGTAGGATCCTCCAAGTTCCAAGGCAGTTAAGTGTGAGTCCGGAAGAGTCAAGATTAAAGGATGAATGCTCGTTGGCTACTTCCCGCATCACTGTAATTGAGAAAGGTTTGATGATTCTCGCATCGCTCACAGAGAGAGATACCTTGCATTTCATGATGAACGAATGTAGTCTTGGGGTAGCGGAATTCTGTCCCCTGCATGCTCGTTTGGTTCCCTTAACAACTATCTCCAAGTGTTGATACATAGGGTCTCTACAATCTGGATGATGTTGAGAGGTTTTAATCAACGAAGGTTGTCATGGGCATTCTCCTTGACCATATCTCAGGGGAATGGCATCTTTGTTACCTTGTTTGGTGTGATCGAACGCCGGCGTTTGGATTCATGGCTCCTTTGGGTGTTGCTTCATGTAGATGGTGCGGCAGCCATATTGCCTACGAAGCTAAGGAGGCACCATCACATGAATGATCCACGTAGCATAAAACCATTGCGCCAGAACGTAGGAACCATTTGCTGGAGATGTTCGTCGGCTTCTCATGCACATATACAAGATGGCTAATCTCGCTTTCAAATGTGCCAAATATCAGCACCCTGGTTCAAGCTGAGTCTAGATACATACCCTGGGATTGGTATCCAAGTCACAGCGTCAGAATTTTTGCACAATAAAGCCATGCAAAGGCCATGCAGCCATGTTGCCATTTCTTGTATACGCCTCCCGTATGTTCCTTAAGTCTAAAACAAAGGTGTTGGAGATTCAATTATGTGTGTGGCTTAGTGGCATATCTTGCACTTCTTGTCCTTCAGACCCCGGGGTTCAAACCCCATTCCACTCTTTTATTGCCCAAAATTCCCTGCCACATACGTCTCATTAGTGGTGGTTAAATTGAGCCAAGTAGACAATCGAGCCATGTTGAGCCATGCAAGTCATCCATCTCCCTGTTAACCACACCCCATCCGAGCCATCCATCCAATTGAAGCCATGCAAAATCCCCATCACATTTCCAGTAATCACAATTAGGCCCCCAAACTTTCCAGAATTATAATTAGGCCCTCTAAAGTTCCCACAATTTCACTTAAGCCTCAAAAGTCTCCAAAATTACAATTAAACCCCCAAAATTATTCAAAAATTCCAAATCAACCCTTACACTTTCAATAATTCAAATTTAACCCCATATTTTCCATAATTCCCATTTGATCCCTAGACTCCTCAAAATTCAAATTTTGCCCACACTTTTCAAAATTCCACTTAAACCCCCAAACTTCCCAAAATTTAAATTAAATTCTTTTCTTCCAAAATTCAAATAAAGTCTTTTTCTTCAAAATTCGAACTAATTTCTTTTCCCAAGATTCAAATTAAAATTCTTTTCTTCAAAATTCAAACTAAATTCTTTTTTAATTCTTTTCTTCAAATAAAATCAAATCAAACTCAAGTCAATCCTCTTTCTCTCAAATTTCCAAATCAACTTCAAATGTCTTTCCTCAAAATTATCAAGTTCGAGTCAAGCTCATTCTTGATCAAGTCAAGTTTCATTTCCCAAAACTCAATATCAAATTCACTTCAAAACCAATTCCTTTTTCAAATCAAGTCATTTCTTTTCTTATCTTTATTATATTCAAATTAAAATTCTTTTCAAATGTTTTGGGATCTTCAGTCTCACGCGACGGGCTCTAAACGGGAAACTGGCAGTCCACCTGCTGTTTGACGTTTAGTAGTTCGTATAAGCTCTCGTGCTGCCTTAGCCACCTCGGACCTTGTGCATGAGTGGACTAAAGGTCCTTTCAAAAATAAAGTTCTTTTTCAAATGTTTTGGGATCTTCGGTCTCACGCGACGGGCTCTAAACGGGGAACTGGCGGTCCACCTGTTGTTCGACGTTTAGTAGTTCGTATAGGCCCCCGTGCTGCCTTAGCTGCCTCGGACCTTGTGCATGAGTGAACTAAAGGTCCTTTCAAAAATAAAGTTCTTTTTCAAATGTTTTGGGATCTTCGGTCTCATACGACGGGCTCTAAACGAGGAACTGACGGTCCACCTGTTGTTCGACGTTTAGTAGTTCGTATAGGCCCTCGTGCTGCCTTAGCCACCTCGAACTTTGTGCATGAGTGGACCGAAAGACCTTTCTAAACAAGAAACTTCTTTTCAAAATATCACATTCCTTCTAAATGCTCTTTCCAAGGTCAAACCTTCAAACAAACCAGGATTATGTAAGCCTTGAGTTTCCCATTGCACCGAGGAATACGTAGGAGCAGGATCAAGTCCTGTCAAGTTAACCTCCATCAATCTATTTATTTTCACATTAATTAAGGGATCAAACAATTTTCAAAAATCACACACTCATTTTAAGGGTACCGTTCTTCGGAATGGACGAGTGGGGTGCCTAACACCTTCCCCACTCGTAACCGACTCCCGAATCTAAATCTCTTCCTCGAGTCAGAGTTTTTTCCAAATCTTTTCCCTTAAATAAAAATTTGGTAGCGGTTCCAAATTAATCAAATAAAAATTCATTTTAAAATTTTAGCAAGTTTGTCGTCTCGTCGGAATTACGGTTGCGACAATTTATAAGTGCTCTAGAGATTATGTCTCAATCTTATACAAACGGTCTCATTTAATATTCATATAGTTGGCTTCATCAAGTTTGTATGCATTTTATACATCAATCATAAGGGATATGATAGTCATAAAAAATACTAAGTTTAACATCTTATTCAATGCAATCTAACATTTCTCACATCATATGAATGAAAAACAAATAATTCTAGAAGAACCAACAATAACTTGTTATTATCCATATGAACCTTCATTATAGGATCTCCAATTACAAAGGTTAAGTTTCCATTATTATTGATTGTATCTTAGCTGAAATCTCAGCTAAGAATGGAAGTGAACAAGGTTGTCTAACAGATACGACTCAACTTGTTTAAAATCTAGCTTGATTCAGCTTGTTTAATAAATAGATAGACTCAAATTTATTTAAAATCCTTTTTAGATAAACAAGATAGGTTTAGGCTTCTAAAAAATCTTATTTAACCTATTCAAGAGTCTATTTATCTTCATATATTATATATTTATTATATTTATTTTAATACACTATATTTGTATAGTATTTATTTTAATATATTTTATTTACATAATATTAATATATATATATATATACATATTTTAGACATATTTAATAACTTTTTTTTATCTTGTAGGATTTTAAGCTTGCAAGCCTTTTTAATTAATCATTCATATAAGTTTTAAGCTTATTTACTGGTCTTTTTGGAATATAGACTTTTTAAACAAGTTCATAGATCTTGTAGGCTTTAAATCAGTCCAAATCTTGATAGAAAAAAAAAAGAGCCTTTAACAGGTATCCAGCCTAGACTCATGCTTCAAAATTTTTAAATAGACCATACTTGAATACTCAAAGTTTAACTCGACTCGACCTACTTTCATCCCTAGTCTTAGCCTCCTCGATGTATCGTTCTCCAAGATTTTGTTTCGTGATAAATATGATCAAATCATATTAATTAGGATCCATTATTGTTTATTACTCATTCATAAAAATTTGATGTACATATATAAATCTTGATTTATATTTGTTAATAATTTTTTTATTATTACCACTTAGCAACCACAACAATCACAATGTGTTTATATAAAATATTTACTAAAAAAATTTTCTTAGAATTCATCTTTAAATTTTCTCCAAATAAATAATAATAACTTGGTCTTCATAATATATTTTATCTGAAAATTTCAAATCATAATATCTCTTTTGAGATTAAAATAAACTTGTTTACAATTTATTCTCATATGAATAAAATTTATCTATGATCACTACATAATTCTAATATAGTAAAAACTCATTAATATCAAAGTTTAAGGCATCTTTCAAATATTTAATTAGCATCACAAATAAAAAATATTTCTACTATAAACCCAATATTTTATCAATGATCTTCTTAAATATTTTGGTATATTAATATTATACAACGAGATCATCTAATTTTTATTATGTGCCAATGTTACAAAGAACTTTCAACAATATAATTTTAAGTTCTTCAATTTATGAAAAAATTTTGTAATTATATTAAACCCTCAACATTTTTTTTATTTCAAAATTAATTCAAAATCTTATTTATTTTACTAATAAGGTCATTATGTAATAAATTCGATTATGTTATGATTTTTTAAATTTTTGATAAACATAAAATTTGTTTTATATAAATATGTTCAAATATCATAAATTATGTAAAATTAGAACTTATCCATGCTATATATAACATAAATCATATCATATAATAATGCACTATATAGTATTTTTAAACATTTAACATAATAGTAATATCATTTGCACCTTAATCATTATAAATTTTCAAAAGAATAATATATAAAAATTAAAACAAAAATTTAAATATTTTATCATATATGGAAATAACATTTTTTTATTTATATAATTTAATAAGATTTTTTTTTTTTGCATATTCCAATATTCTAGTTTAACATTCTTAATATTATAACAAACTATTCATATAAATTTTTACTAATTAAAATTAAAAAATATGAATATAATTTTTTTAACTATAAACTTAATAGTCACAACAAAATTATGCTATATTTTTAATATATTTATCATAATAAATTATTTATATAAAATATTATTATATTAAAATTATCAAGATAGAGTATAATAATTTATATATCTTAACTTTAAGTTTGAGTAAGCATAATAAACTATTTTATTTTTTAATTATTAAAATAATTTAACTTAAATAATAAAAAATTATCATATTCATTTAATTATATTAAAATTATCTCAATAATAATTAATAATATTTTTTTAAAATTTAAAATATTGATATGTAATATTACAATCACATAATCGTATGTATAAATTATGCTAATATTTTATAATTTTTAATAAATAAAAGATAAAATCGAGTAATCAATTTTTAAAAAAGTATCATCACATAATTGTAATATAATAATAAATTTTTAATTTTTTTTTTAAAATTTAAATGTTGATATAATAAGATAAACTTAAGTATAATTTTTTGAAATATTTTCTCAAAATAAGTGAAAGACAATTTACAACACTTATTTAAGCATATCTTTTATATATATAATTTTAAAATATTTTTAAAAAATTTCAGAATTATATTTTTTTAATAAAATAAAATATAAAAATCATTATACTTATATATATATATATATTTTAAATTTTCATATCATATAATTAATAAAATATTTTATTTTAATTTTATATTATTATTATTAAATAAAATATAATATATATATATATATATAATATACACAAAATTTAAATTTACCTATACAGAAATAATTAACTAATTTACATATTATTTTTTAAATAAAAAATAACATAAATAATGATATAATCTTCAAAACATAAAATAAACAATATAAATTATATATATATATATATATATATATATAATTAAAGTTACATTGCTTAAAAGTATCATCGAAATAATTAAATTTAAATTTAAACAATAACGCAAAATAAAACATAAATCTTAAGATCATATTAGATAGAGAAGAAAACTTAAAATTATTCTAGATATCAAAGATATTTGGTAAAAATATTAGAAGTAATTTTTAACCGCAATTAATAATTTTATTTTCTTAGTACACATGTATTTATGTGATATTCTTTTATTTTCTAAGTACACATGTATTTGTGTTATGTTCTTTTAAGGACACATATTTTTAATTAAGATTTTATTGTTGTAAATGAACGTTTATAAATAAATGTTGTTTTATCATTTTTTTAATCATGCAATAAAAATATAAATACAATTACTCAAAAACGGCTAACTAAAAGTCATGAAGATCAATCTAATCCGATCAATCTGACTTAAAAAAGGAGCACTTTAAGTCTATGTTGTTATATTATTACAAGTACTCATATTCACACATTTTTAATTTTTTCTTCAATTGATACTTTTTGTCTAGAAATTTTGTTATTATATAATTAAAAATCTGACTTAAAAGTTTATAATATAATTTTTTTAAAAAAATAATGATCCAACCTTGATTTGTATTAGATAATTTAGCTGAAAATTTAGAAATTCTTTAAACTAATATTTAGCCCAAATATTATTATATTATTATCTAATAAGAAATTATCATATCGTTAAAAATTATTAATTTTTTAATAATTATTTCAAAAATTATATATATCATAATTTTTAATTAATTGGTAGAATAAAAATAAAAAATTTTAAATTAATAATATATCTACATTAAACTCATTTCTTCTTATTACATACACATTGAAAAATTCATTAAAAGTTACCGTGAAATTTTTAAACAAAATTATCTCATTTGATAATGTTAGAAAACAAAGTCATCGTATCACTTTCAAGATATAAATTAAGTTACAATTGCTAAAACTACATATTAAATTTATATTTTATTGTATCAATATTAAATTTACTAATATTTTACTCTTTCATTTTATTTTGATCTTTCACTTGCTTGCCCTCATCAATATATAAATAAATCTTTTAATGGATTGGATTTGTGAAGAGCATTTTTTTTAACTCTGTTTTAACAAATATATGTAAATAATATTAAATATTTAAAATGATTTAATATGATATATTTTTAAAAATAAAAATATAATTTAAATTTTTTACTTTTTAACTTTTTGTTGTCGACAAAATTCCCAATAAAGAGTTGCTCGCGCAGTCCACCTCCTTGGCCCTGCTCAAATAAAAGAGGACAACAACAATAATAATTAAAAATTGAAAATAATAAAATAGTAACGATAAAATCTTTGTGTATGTAGGAGAGATGCACAAAAGGAAATTGAGGGTCAACAGTGAACGCCAGATATGTCACCTCTCTGTGTAAGTTTTGTTCTGCTTAGAGCTTTCTGTCCATACGTTTTTCTCTCTCTTTCATCACGATCGCACACCAAACAATGACCATTTCAATTCCCAACCCCTGAATTTTTTTTAGAAAAAGAGTTTAAAAAAAAAGTAAAAGAATAATAATAAGTTAATAACCATAAAAACTAAAAAAGAATAGAGGAAATTAATTAAGCAAATAAAAAAAGGAAAAATAAAAAAAGCGGATAATTCTCCAATGGTGTCTTGGCATTTATCATTCTGAAGCCCCTTATTTTCCCTTTTTGTTTTCTCTGAGGGAAACCATAACCGTCGTCGCAATAATCACAATGGAGAAGAACCTTGCTGAGCATTCTGGCAGTTTCGCTCGCAAAGACGAGGACGACGCCAACGCCGGCCAAACTCCTCTTCCGCCAGTGCCGGAGCCTGAAGATAAAGTAGACGCCAAACCGGACGGCGAAACCGAAAAAGCCACTGATGCAGATCACATTGACGGAGAGTCAGAACAGAAGGAGGAGAAGGAGGAAGCAACCGTCGAGGTTCCACCGGAATTTCCCCCACCCAGCCTCGAGAAGGTTTCCGAAGACATTGATCATTTCCTCATGACTCGTCAACATAACAACAAGAACAACTCCGATGTCAAAGATGCCGCATTGGACATATCTGATTTGATCTACACGTTCCTGGATCTCGTGGAGCAGAAGATCGTGAAGTACGACACAGGCGAAGTCAAATGGGGCGATGTAGCGGAAGAAGATTCATCATTGCTGGAATCCGTGAACCGCATTTCAAAGCTGATGAAACTGTTCACAGAATCTCAGCCCGAAGACGAACAAGAGGATAGGATCAAGGGTAAAAAGGATCTTTTGATCAACGGCATCGGCGCCATTCAGCAGCGAGCAATGTCGTTTTTGGAAGAGGAATTCCGGTCACTAATAGACGACTCTAGAAACCAGAACAAATCAGAACCCGGCGGGACCCACGACCCAAAAGGGAAACACTTGGCGGAACCTTCGGAGTCCGAACAAGCCGCGGAGACGGTTACAGATTTCCCGGGTTTTCCGGAGGAAACAGTTAAGAATTTGATCAAGATAGCGAAGGAGATGATAGCAGGCGGTTACGAATACGAGTGCTCCCAGATTTACGCGGTTTCCAGAAGGCATGCGTTCGAGGAGAGCTTGCTCAAGTTTGGGTACGAGAAAATCAGCAACGATGAGGTTCAGAAAATGCAATGGGAAACACTGGAGAGAGAGATCCCCACGTGGATCAACACCTTCAAGGAATGCACCAGTGTGTGGTTCCCTGGCGAACGCAAGTTGGTGGAGTCGGTGTTCGCCGATCAGAAAGCCACCGCGGAGACCCTCTTCAGCGACCTCTCTCGCTGCATTACGATGCAGCTTCTCAATTTCGCGGAGAGCATTGCCATGACGAAGCGCGCAGGGGAAAAGCTCTTCAAACTCCTCGACATGTACGAAGCCCTAAGGGACTTGATTCCGAACATGGACAATCTCTTCCCCGAGGAATGCGTAGGGGAACTCAAGACCGAAACGGCGTCTGCTAAGTGCAGACTCGGCGAGGCCACGGTGTTGATATTCTGCGACCTTGAAAACTCGATCAAGTCGGAAACCGGAAAAACGCCGGTAGCCGGCGGCGCGGTTCATCCATTAACGCGCTACATCATGAACTACCTGAGGTTAGCGTGTGAATACAAAGACACGCTGGAAGAGGTGTTCAAGGAACACTCGAAGATCGAGCGTGCGGACTCAACAAGCAGGCCTCACTACGAGGGAGGGGAAACCAAAAACGACAACCAAAAAGAAAACATGTCGCCGTTTGCGGCCCAGTTAATGAGGGTGATGGAGCTTCTGGACTCGAACCTTGAAGGGAAGGCGAAGCTGTATAAAGAGGTAGCGTTAAGCTGCATCTTCATGATGAACAACGGGAGGTACATAGTTCAGAAGATTAAAGGTTCTGCAGAGATTTACCAAGTTATGGGCGAAACGTGGTGTCGTAAGAGATCCACAGAGCTGAGGACTTACCACAAGAACTATCAGGTAGAAACTTGGAGTAAGATTCTGAGTTATCTTAGTCCTAAAGGGTTGAATGACAACGGGAAGGTGCATAAGCCGGTGCTGAAGGAACGGTTTAAGAGCTTCAATGCGGCGTTTGAGGAGACTCACAAGACGCAGAGCACGTGGGTGGTGAGTGATGAACAGCTTCAATCGGAACTAAGGGTTTCTATTTCGGCACTTGTGATTCCTGCGTACAGGTCCTTCTTGGGAAGGTTTTCGCAGTACTTGGACCCAGGAAGACAAACGGAGAAGTATATTAAGTTCCAGGCTGAGGATATAGAGACTTATATTGATGAGTTGTTTGATGGGAACCCTCACCACCAGGGCACTGCTAGAAAGAGAGCATGACCGCAATGACACCGTGAAACACACGCGGATGAATGAAGAAAAAGAACAGGAGGAACTTGAGTGTTGAAGCTTTCAAGTTTATGTGACCGTGAAATGAAGATTGGTCGTGCCATGCACGACGTGCGTTTTGAAGCTTTCCTTGGGTGACTCTGTCATCGAGAACAATAGGGAAAATTGGGTCGTTTGTTTGAATGCGATATGAATGTGAGCTTTCTTTTTGTATACAAGATTCGTTTAGTGTTTAGGCGAGTTCCTCTCTCGTATTCAGATTTTCAAGTCACCCCACATTTTTTCTTTTCATTTTCATATATCAAATTTGTACAACAAATACTTACAATAATTCTATACAATACATTTTTCCATTTCTTTCTATTCTATCATTTATTATATCACTTTTTCTAAGTTTATTCTTATATCTTTCTATATTATATTTGTTATGCAGTATTTATTACCAGTAGCTTGCTCGACCGTTGCATGATTTATTTATAGATGTTGAGATATATATTAGTTGCTGATGATATTTTTAATTTTATTAACACAAATATTTGACGCGAATATTTAAGATTTGTACATCAATAAATAAATAAAAATAAACTTACATGGAATACATATGAAATAATAAAAAATTATGTAACATTATACGAAAATTTCAATACTTAGAATGTCTTATATTAATAGATGCAGTCTTTTATATTGGCTTTAAAATATTTATTAAAATCTAACTTAAAAATGTAATAAAATTCAATTCAAAATACAACAAAATAACACTTTAAAAAATAAATAAATAAATAAAAAGAAAATAAATACATTGAGTAGTACTTTATCTTGAAAAAAATTCCTATAATTGATTAAAATTGAAAATCACAAAAAAATATGAAAATATTAACTTTCACTATGATTTTGGATTATCAAGATACCATTTTATCATTTCAATTTGTTGAGTCCTCCAATTATGAATAAATTTTGTTTTTTTTTAATTTTTTTATTTTAATTCTATTTTCTATTCATTTTCTCTATTATGCTTATTTTCTCTTATGCATTTTATAATTTTATCCTTAAATATCTTACCTATTTGTTTGTTAATTGATATACTTACTAATGGCAGTACATTAAAAAGATTTGTCATCATCTCTTTGAGATTATTTATTGAAGGATAATTTAGTAGTAAATTATCAATGATTTAATTCTCCTTATCCTCTTGACATTGATCAGGATTTTTTTAAAAAAATTATAATAATTTAAGAGATAATATGTTTTATGATAGGATAATTTATATACATTTAAATTTTATAAAATTTAAATTTAACATATCATATTAAATTATTTATTAACTCACATAAATTAATTTTTATTATTTACTTATTTATTTATATATAATAATTTTAAAAATTATTTATTTAAATTATTCTATTAATTAATCTTTCATATATCAATTTTTTATTTAAATTTATTATTTTAAATACATATAGTTTAAACAATTTAAATAATTTTCATATTACCTATTATGTATCATCAACTCTATTATCATATTCAACCTTTTATTATAAATATTTTTTTTAAAATATCTTATTGGTAGTTACTCATTACTTCCATTTCGAGATCTATTAATTTTTAATAATTATTAAATTTATTATTAATTTTTATTTGTTAAATATTTTTAAATATCTCAAAACTTCTATTAGAGCTAACAATAAACCAAATCAACTTGTAATTAGTTTAAGATTTAATCTAATAATTGGCTTGTTAAATTTGTTTAATACATAGATGAGTTGAGCTTGAATTGAAAATTAAGTTTATTAGATAAACTAGCTTAACTTAAGCTGAGTTATAAATAACTTGACTCGTTTAGTTCATGAACCAATTTATTATATATATAAATTTTATTTATGTATTAAAATATATAATATAATCATAATATATATTATCATATAAAAATATACAATTTTAATTGTATTAAAATTTCTTACACTAATAAGATATATATATATATATAATAAATTTTGAAAACTTTTAAAAAATTTTGGATCTAAAATAATTTATATCATTTTCTATCGTAAATGTTATATTTTTTTTTCAAAAAATATAATGTTCTACTAATAAAATAATATAAAAATGTAAAAGTTCTATAATAAAAGAGTAAATTAGTCACTTTCATCTTTCGTCCTTCACTTTGTTAATAAATTTTATTTTAGTTCATGACTTTTTAAAATTAAGTCGTTAGTCCCTTACTTTTCTATTATCGGCATGCTGACATGTCACGTTATGCTACATTGGCTATTACGTAGAAATAAAACATCGTCATTTTTCTTTTTTTATTGTTTATTTATATTTTTATCTTTTATTTCTATTCTTCTTCTTATTGCAACTAAGTTGCTTAATTCTTACCCTTACTTACATACATCTCTTACAATTAAACTTGTCTGTACGAAAAAATGACAAGATTGCTCTTGTGCATTGCGCACCTCCATTAAAGCTTTAAAGCCATCCCTTCCAACCACCATCACTCTTATATTTTCATGTTGAAAAAGGATTTTCTTTATATTATTAATCGAAGATTATAATTTATATAAATAGTTGATAATTAGTGAATTATGGATGGTGTTATCATGGATTGAAGAAGTTAGTGGTTAGGCCTCTTGATTGAGGTTCCTTGATAGATAACCACATGAAACAAAGGTATGCATATGTGAGGGGTTTTGTGAAGCTTCCAACCAAAGCATCTCTTAATATATTTGTAGATAAAACTGGGATTTTGCTATGTAAGGGTAAGGAGCATGAAAATGCATCTTTTTTGTGAATGGTTTCATCTTACTTTTATTCCCTTGTTTCTTAGAGGTGGTAATATTAGGAAGGTTTTTGGGATGGGGTTCTAAGAATGATTTAGTGAATGAGATCTAAGGATGAAAAAGATTATGAGAAAGGTCTAAAGTTACAGATTTAGAAGATGTTGAGTTTAGAGTTTAGAGGGAAGTCTAATGACAGAAATGAAACAAAGGTTTTCATAACTGAAATAGAGATGTAGGAGGGTCCTTCTCATAGCAAAATAAGCATCAAAACATAAATTTCAAGCTTTTGAATGAACCGGTGCACGATGAAGATAAAAGGTAAAGAGAAAAAATATATAAATAAATAAAAATTAATGAAAAAGAAAAACAATGACGTTTTATTCTTATGTGATAACCAACGTGACATTTAACATGATACATTAGCATGTCGCTAACGTAAAATGAGGTCAAGGACTAACGTGCAATACAAATGATAAACAAATGATAAAGTGATAGATTAATAATTTAATTTTAAAAAGTCAGGAACTAAACTAAAACTCGTTAACAAAATGACTATTCACTCATAATAAAATAATGTTATATCAGCATAGAAAACAACGTAATTAATAAAATATATAATAAATTAAAATCAACAAAATGTTTATCTATAAAATAATAAAATTTTATATTCTAAAATTCAGTTATTTCAATCAAAACCTAATCTCCTTATGATATTAGAATCTTTTTTTGACGTCTACCAAAAAAAATCATTTTATCTTCTTTTTATGGCAAGCTTGTGCCCGTAAAGAGAAAAAAAAAATGTAGCAGTTTCACAATATTAACAAACATAAAAGGTAAATTTATAATTTTTATTTTATCTATAAATTATAAATTTGAGCATTCATAAAATGTTTTGAAATTTTCAAAGAACTTGCAAAGTACAAAATAAATTTTTTTTAATAGACTTTTCTCTATCTTGATTTTTATCTTAAATTTTATCTTTTTCTAACCATGAACCACAACACATATTGAGTTTCTTATTTGCTTAGTGATTAACCTTTGTTATTTAAGTAACTATTATATTTTTTCTGACCATGTACTCATGTAATCACAGAATATAACTTTTATTATTTGTCTTTTTTTTATTTTGTTAATGTAGATGACTTTTGTTGAATACATCTTCTTTGTTATTGTTCATCCTTCTTTGTTTGTATTTTTCTTTTGTTATTTATATTCAAATATTATCATTGTAGAAATGTACACTAGTTCTTCAACTGAAACATAAAGAGGTTCACCACCAAATGATGGGAAAAGTGCTTAAATTTATTGAATCTTATCATTGATTTGGATGCAAATAAAAATGAAGGATCACCAAAAAGAAAGTCATAAATGAAGAAAATGTTAAGAACAATGAAGACATCATTCAAAAGGCCAAGAGAAAGAAAATTTCTTTGATTTGGGATCACTTTAAAGAAGTGGAGTAAAAGGATCAAACACAAAAATTTAAATGCACACACTGTAATTAGAGAATTCTATTGTTAGTAGTGGATCAATAAGCTATTTGAAGAGATATTTAAATGAAGTATGTCATGTTTACAAGAAATTAGTACTAAGGCAAAAAAAAATTTAAACTTGCTGCCAACAAAATCCATGGTTGATGATAAGCTTTCTAGGCCATTGGTTATAAATCCAAGTGCTAAATATGACCATGAAAGACAACAAGAAACCCATTGCACATTAGGTTATGATGCATGAACATCCATTTAGTATTATGGAGGAAGAAGGTTTTATGTTTATGATGAAATATTGTAACATATCATATGAGAAAGTCAATCGAAAAACATTAAAGAATGATTGTATTGTTGTTTATGAAGCTGAAAGAAACAAGTTGAAGTCAACTTTGAGGGTTTTGAATAAGATTCACTTGACCATAGATTTATGGAAGTCACAAAATTAGAAGATTGAATCTATGGTTCTCACTAGACATTTCATTAATTTTGATTGGGTTTTGCATAAACATATTCTTAGTTTTGTTTGTATTCCTCCTCTTGACATGATGTTGATATTGTTGATGCAATCTTTAGATGTCTTAAGGATTGGGGCATTGAAAATAAAATATTTAGTGTTTTAGTAGATAACGCAAAATATAATGATAAACATTTGAAAGAGTTGAAAGTTCTAATTTCAAGGCACAAGAAGTTAGTGTTAGATGGAAAGTTATTTCATGTGTGTTGTTGTGCATATATACTGAACTTGCTTGTTCAAGATGGTATAATAGAAAAATAATTGATAAAATGTGTCAAATTGTTAAGTTCATCAATCATTCTGAAGGAAGATTACCTTCATTCTCTCAAATAGCTCAACAACGAAAGCTTGATGGTAAAAAAATGATTCTTAACTGCCCTATTCATTGAAACTCCACCTATAAAATGTTGTTGGTTGCAATAAGATTTAAAATAAGTATTCCCACAATTTCAAGATTGGGAACCCAACTATATAACTCTTTCAGAGCTTGAAGAATGGAAAAAAGTTGAAAAAGTTTCCATGTTGTTAGAGGTATTTAATGTAGTCACAAATATTATTTCTGGTATTGAGTATCCAACTGGTAACTTATATCTTGCTCAGGTGTATCAAATTAAGCAATGTTAGACAATGCTATCCTGACGAATATGATTTCATTCAAGACATGGTGAAGGTAATTAAGAAAAAAATTGATAAGTATAGGAAGGAGTGTAATCTTATTTTGTCACTTGCTACTATTTTGGACCCCAGGATTAAAATGATGGATGTTAAAATGTGTTTTCCTTTAATTTACCTGGGAGATGAAGCTAAACAAAATATAGAAAAGGTGTATAATGCTCTTATTACTTAGTGAGCATGATGAAGAAGGCTCTAATAGAACTAGTGATGATCAAACTATCCTTTTAATGACCTCAACAAGCTTCTCAGGATGGTCATTATTGATGGATTATGTTCAAGAATAGCAAGCAGTTCCTTCTGTAAAATTTGAAGTTAAAGAGTATTTAATGAGCCAACTTACAAGCCTAAATATAATGGTCATATGACGTTTTGTGCCTTGGAATGGTGGAAGTTGAATTGCAAAAAATATCAAGTGCTATCCCATACGACACTAGATGTTCTTGCCATTCCAATATCTATTGTGGCTATGGAGTCAACTTTTAGTGTTGGGGGAAGAATTATTGATTCATTTTAAGCTCCTTTAAATTCAAATACCGTGGAAGCTTTAATTTGCGGAGATGATTGACTTTGAATGTAACATGGGATTATAAACAAACCTAAAGTAATATATCTTCTCTTAATAATTAATTATTCTTTATTTTTAATAATATAATAGTGGTGATTTATTGATGTTATTCTTTCTTCTATTTTAGGTGGACCATATTTCCATAAATTTTATTACTCCCTTGAACTTTTTAATCTCAATGATAGATAGGTAGGTACATTTTCTATTTTATTTAAATTACAATAACTTATTGATGTAAACATGAACACCATGTTAAGTAAGAAAGATCTTTTAAAAGATCCTCTACAAGGAATGAGAGGTCCTATGATGAAAAATAGGACCAAACGTAAGGAATAAGTACTTCAAGATCTTATTAAGAAAGTTCAAGAAAATGACTGCATTGATCCAAATCCAATCCAATATAGATTAATTTATGTAGTCATATTATTGAGGATTGTAAGTGATTAAGGTTTATGATTTGTAATTGATTTTATATATATTACATTATGATTTGATATTGATCTACAAGTTATTTGTTTTAAATTATTTATAAATCAAATTATGATTTTAGATTGATTTAAAATTTAATTAGGATTTCATATTTGTTTTTCTTTTTATTAGGTTTTCTCCCAATTTAGATCAATTAGGTTATCTATATAATGAGATTTAAGAATTCAGTATAAGGATATGTTTTGATAAATAATAATACCGCTTTTAGAGAGTTTTCATCTCTGTGTGAGTTGATTCCTTGATTCTTGGAAAACGAAATACCCTTGATAACGTTAGTTCTTCCGGTGGGTCGCGATAAGAGTTACGTTATGTTACCTTATCATATCTCGATTCTCAATATGTTTCAATTAACGTTTTCGGATTCCGATTTATTTACGTGAATCATATCACTTATTCTGTTAGATAATAAAATATTTATTTAAATTTTTTAACATTTTAAGTAGTTTTACAAGAATTTATACAGCAAATACATATTAATGTTTTAATGAGAATTTGAACAACAAGCGATGTTTCGATCGTTGAAATGTGCTTTTGAAAATGTAGACTTTACATTACATTACGTTTTATCTTTCATATTAGATATGTGTTTTACCGAAAGTAATTAAAATTTTTATATCTATACTATATTTGTGATTTAGTTAATCTTTTTATCCTAAAATTAGTAGAATAAAAAATTAAGATATTCAATATAAAAATTTTATATGTTTAAAATTTGAACTATTTTGATTATAATTCAAATGATTTGAGCTAATTAATCGAGTCGAGCTGAAAAAATAGTTTATATTAAACTCAAGTCAAGTTAAGATAAACTAAGTTGAATTTGATTCAACTCATTTTTAATTCCAACTCCAATATTAAAATTAAGCTTCTTTTATTTAATCCTTCTTATAAATAAACTTTAACTAAAAAATTAACTTAAACTTCTAATTAAATGTAATCATGTATTTATTAACTATAGAAAATACAATGTTGTCTTAATAACATTCTAAGAAACTAAAATTTATTTATTGAGATTATATTCAAATTAATTGATTGCATAATTTAATAACCTATTCGGATAATTATTTTTTTAGAAACCTATTTTGCTTGCATATAGTAAGGAAAATATAAATATGTCTCTTGTGTTTGTGCATGATACTTTGGTAATATATTTTACTTATTTATGTTGTCTATTGTAGGTTTAAATCTTGAAACATATATATATATATATATATATATATATATATATTCTTGTCTATTTGTTTATCAAAGGTATTTTTTATTGATTTATAAACATAGTCACGTTGTAACATCCCAATTTTTCTATGACTAATGTTTGAGGTTACAAATAGTTTTTAGAATAAAACTAGGTGAAATTAGGAGACAAAAGTAGAGAAATTAGGAAATTTGGTGCAAATGACGAAAATGCCCTTGCACCTAGGCAGCTCAAATAATGAGCTAGAAAAATGGAAATACAAGTATAAGACATCTTGGAGGGATTATAAACATCATGTATGGTTAAAAGTAGTGAGAAAAATTTAGAAATCTGAGAAGGGACAAAAATGTCCTTCGAAAACCCCAAAAATGACCAAAATGCCCTTAGGAGCTGTACTTTTTGCACAAAACTAATCAGTTCCCATAAAAATAGCAAACGACCTTATTTTAACAGGGGAACGAACCAAAAAGTCTTAGAATTATCAGAGGAATAATTTGGAAAATTTTTCGACAATGCTGAGAAAAATTAGAAAACGCCCCTAGAAGGCCGGGAGGGCAGGATAAGGTGATAAGCATGCCAAGAGTGGGCTCCACACCCATGTGCACGAAATGCAACAGCTGGAAAGGTGGTGGTGAGTCACCAAAATGAAGTCAACAAAGTCTTCCATAAAAAGACAAAAGTGAATAGTAAAAAGGTTACTTTAACCATGGTTAAGACTAACTAACCTTGGTTAATTAAAAGTAAAAGTAAAGCATGCTTAGGTTAAATTAATCATAATTAGAGGAAATATCAGCCTAATTAACACTAATCTAAGCCTAAAAGGATAATTCCTTGAATTTTGATTTATTTTGGAAAATAGGAAAATCTAGGCAAAATTACCAAAATACCCCTAAATGCAAGACTAATTCCACTTGGCCCATAAGAGTCCGAATTTTTTGGGACCCTTGGGACCCCATTTGCTTCAGATTTTTCAGCTTAGAAACTCATCAAAATCCTCTCCATTCTCTCCAAGCTTGCCATAACTCCAAAACACGCAAAACTTACACTCTAAGCCTAAGTCTTCATCTTTAAGACTTAAGCTATATTAAAGTTATAAACACATAAGCCCCACCACCATCCTTCGTCCACGTCCAGAGCAGACCAAAGGGGACCCAAGGCAGGCTTTAAAGCACACAAAAACACTAAGGAGGTCTTCAACAAATAGGATTTTTCTACTTGTCTTTTTATGCTTTTAACTTGTCTTTTTATGGTGTACTTGTTTGTTTTCACGCATCTTTTCTCCAAGACCTATTTGTATTCTTTTATTTTCATTTGTGAGAGTTTAAAACTGTATTTTAATCGTTCAAAATCAGCCCCACCCATTTTTAGTGATTTTTGAGAAGAAAAACAAAGTTTGTTCGGTTAAAAGTGCTTCTAAGACACTTAGAAGAAATTTAATCGGTGGGTTTTGTTTTAAAATTATTTTTGAAGCTTTGATCAGTTTTATGCTCTCATGAGAAAGGTTTTTAAAGCTTATTTGAAAGAGTATTTGTGGATCTTGGAGTAGATCATGAAAATCCACTCTTTGTGGCTTGGAAAAAAATATACTATGTTGTTATTTTCATGCTTGTTTATGCTTAAGTTTTAACCTTGTGATTTTCTTGTGTGATGAGTTTGGTATGACCTATGTGCTGGATCTGCACCTTTGAGTATGCATGTTAAGAGGTGGAATAAAGTTTTGTAATAAGTTCCAAAGGTTTCCTTTGGACATTAGTTAGAAAGCTACCAAGCAAATGATGTAATTTGTAGCCAAAAGTGGCTAAAATCCTTGTATGGCACCCTAGACTCATCATGGCCAGCACTTAAGCATCAAAACATGGATGAAATAAGCATAGACCAGAGGCAAGAGGGGCTGCACAAACCTAACACAACTGAACCAAGTTGGTGTGAGATGAAGGATATGAAGAAATTACCTTGGCTAACCAAGGAAGGCTTTCAGCCACAACTTCCAAGCAAGCTTTACTTTCATTAAAATTTTTATAAGTAACTTAAGCTCTGAAATAAGGTTTTAAATGAACTAAATCAACCTTTAAACAAAGTTAAACAAAACAAAAATGAGTTAAAAACCTCGAGGAGTGCATTCGGCCACCCTAGAGAGATTTTGGCAAAAAGATGCGCTTAAAATGTGATTAAGGAAAAATCAAGTATTTTCAACAAGTAAATAACTTATTTGGAGGTTTAATCATTATTTAAAAAGGTTAAGTTTCAGAATATATGGCCTAGGTAAGCTTAGGGAAAAATCTCAAAATTACTAAGTGATAAAATTTCCAAATAAGCTTAAAATGGGTAACTAGGAAATCTACCATAACTTAAGCAAGGGTAAATGTCAAATTCGGCCATGCCATTAAATTTGGGTAAAAAGAATTAAGATTAACTTATAATATGTCCATTCTAAAGTTTAAATTTGGCCCCTAAGTAAAGGTGAACTAGGGTTAAGACTTAAGTCAACTAGGGTTAGGAAGAAGGAAACCCTAAACCTAAAAGAGTGGCATTCGGCCACTTAGTAGTTAATTAACTTAAAGGAGGTTTTAATTTCCAATTAGGGTTAATCAAGGACCATTTTTATGTGAATATGATTAATTTAAAGTATGAAAAAGTTTTAAGGTGGATAAAGAGACCTATTGATTGTTTTTAGGCAAATGATTTTATGGTGAAGAAGGAAATTGTGGAAACCAAGTCTAGGAGGTTGGAAATCGGTTACCATGTTTTAAATTAACTAAGAATAAGTTTCAATCCTTAACTAGGCCCAAATAATGATCCTAAATATGTAAGAAAAATATAATTAAGGTGTATGAAAGGTGGAATTTGAGGAAATAGGTCATTTGTCCATTTAGGAATAAATTGTCATAGAAGATTTATTAATTTCTACTTAGATATTATTTGGTTTGGAATAAAAGAGACTTTAAAAGTTTAAGAGTCAATTATACCTAATTATTAAGGTAGTACAAAGGAGAACATAAGGTAATATATTTCAAAGGTTTATTAGAGGCATGATTAAGAAGGGTGGATATGACTTAAACTTGAAGTTAGAAGTTCACTAAGTAATTTGATCATAACATACCTTAATGAGAAGAAGTTATAAAAGATTTGTAAATACTTAATACTTAAACTTAGAATAATTAGGACATGCATAAGACTTGAACAAAAGAGAACACAAAGAGAAAAGAACTTGAAAGGTGCCATTCGGCCACCTAGATTAAGATGCTAAGACGTAAAATCTTAATGAACAAATATAAACTTGAGAAAAGGAAAGGATGAGAGGTAACATAGAAGGATGAGTGATGTAAGTCCTTTGTGTAATTCAAACATCAAACCGAATTGAAGCATTAGAATGTGACATTATGCTAGGTGATTTACCAATCAAATTTCATTATTAGTTATGAATGCTCACTATCTATGAATGAATAAATGATGGATACTCATGAATGAGAAAGGATGATGATGATTGAGATGAAATTGAAACCTATATGTGCATTTCATATTGGTTGGAAATTTGTTTGAGCATGCATAATTATTTGGAAGCCACTAAAATGAACTTAAAAAGATTAAGGGATCACTAAAGAAAACTCTATGTGAAAACGTAATGCTACTCTCTTTGTGCCTTATGCGCACTAGTATCTAGAGGACCCTAAAAAGCTCTACTGAAGAGAAGCCAAAGGTTGCTTCTTGAAGCTAAAGGTTGCTTCTAGGAGCCAAAGGTCGCTCCAAAAATCCTTCTACTGTGAAGACTTAAGTTTCTTCACCAAGTTTTAAGGTGGTGACAACCACCCCGGAATGAGCTCATATCCTTAATTTTAGTAGGAGGTGGGAGTAGAGTCAATGAGAAGATATTGTTTGACAAAATTTAATACATGTCTATGTCTAATTGTTTTCTCCCAAAGGTGGTGAAACTAGATTCATAAAGTGTCCCAAAGGTTGGACAAAGAAATGCTAAAGATAAAGAAAAGTAGTAAAGAACAAAGTTTAAGACATGGAATAATTATACGTCAAATGATATCTTATTTGTGATCCCAAAGTTATGAATGTCAAGAAGAATGTATGATGAGACACTAAGTTGTATGTTTTGAATAAAATTGATCCACTTCAGAGAAATGTTTTCAAATAATTAAAAGTAACCTTTTATGTAAGAAATGATTTCTAAAATAAACTGAAGTGGCTGGGACTAAAGTGATGACATTAGAACTAAGTAGATAGCCTACTGAGAAACTTAGTTTCTCATCTCTACTTCTTCCCACTTTCTTCCCAAACACCTTGGATGCTGATCATTATGGTAGTAGTTCACGTACTTGAAGCATATATGAGACGCTCTCTCTGGGAGGTGTACATCACACTAATTTCAAAAAAAAAAAAAAGTTGGATGCAAGCATCCAAACTACTAATATGTAGTATTAGCTAACATATGTATAAATATTGTATAATAGTTGTAAGTTTATGGTTTGTAATAACTACATGATAAGGCCCACAGGTCTATAACTTATGGTATGTATGAAATGTTATGTATAATTATTGTGTGACATGTGTGTTATGATTGAATCTTATTTATTTATTATAGGAAAATGATAAATGAAAAGAATAATATAAACGCTTAGTATTCCTAAGGTTTTAAACATATGTAGAAATCCGCTTAATGATTTATTTTACCGCTACGCACGTTTTATCAATGAGGCTCACAGTTTATATCAAACAGTTTTAAAAAAAAAATTTTACCGTATTTTCATATAAGTATTTTTTAAAATGAATTCCGATCATAAGATAACAAACTAAAAATGGAACCGAATGATCGACTTAAGAGTAAAATCGGTATTATTTTTAGGGTGTTATACACGTAAAGTTAATCCTTTGCTTTCATGTAAAAAAAATGAAGATGACCTTTCATTAGATATTCAAAAGATGTAAATGATGAATAGATGAAAGGTTGATAGTTCAAGGATTTGAAACTGAAAATTACCTCTCCATAATGAAAATTATCCAAAATAAAAGGATCATAATAATTCTTATTAAAATATAACATAACAAATAAAAATAATTAGTTAGATAAGAGGTAAATGTCATATCTCTTTTCATATAATCTTTTAATTACATTTATATCATCAAATAAACAATTAAAATATATTAAAATATCAATATTAATTATAACAATTAATTTTATTACATAAATTATAACAACATGAATATAACGATTAATCAAATATTTTTTTTATTTTAAATGGTAGGCATGCAGATAAAATGGTAATAATTGTATTTTATATAAAAAAATTTAATATTTTTAAAAATTATTAATAATTTTTATTTTGATACTTTTAAAATAAAAATTAATTAACAAAGAAAATTTTTTTAAGAAAAACAAAACTTCACATACAAGAAACAGAAATAATCAATAATATAGAGATAATAAAAATACAAATATTAATTCATCCATATACATGTATTAATGAATTTAATGCTAACATAACATATGAATCAAACAATTACCTTCTAACTATCAACCATTTTTTATGCCAAGTTTTCATTTAATTGTATTTCATCATTTTTTTAATTATTATAATTCTAAAATATACATTTTAATAATCAATTAAGTAAAAATATGAAAAATCTAAGCTATCCTAATGTATATTATTATTGTACTTATTCGGCATTATAATTTTAAAAATTTAAAATTAGAATAAATAAAAAAATATAAATATTCTATAAAATATAAATTTAATTTAAGGATTAAATGAAAAAAAAAATCCTTATATACCACATCAATACTAATTGTAACCGTTAATATCAAAATGTAAATTATAAATTAATCAAATATTTATTTTATTTTATTTTCAACAATAGAAATGTGAAAATAAAATCGTAATAATTACAACCTATCAATTTTTTTTTTGTTCTATCAAACTGTTAAAATGAAACTTTACCTTTTATGTACATGAAGATAAATAAAAAAAATAAAAAACAATATATAAAATATTAAAATTTTACTAAATAATTTTAATAAATAATTTATTATATTAATTTTTATAATTTTATCCTTTTAAATAAATACATAACAATAGATATAATAATTTTATATTTATAATTATTGCATTGTAATTAAGATTCTATCACTTTTATGATTTTATCGATAAAAAAATTTATATTTAAACACATATGGTTAATTACTAATTATTATTCTTACCATTTTTATTTTTAATAAACACGTTGAATTTTTAGTTAATGTAAAATAGCGTACACGTACATGCCTCTCAAGAAAATTGTTCTAATAACTCTCAACTTCTGTTGGAGCCATATACTCCTTGAACTTAATGATTACATGTAAAAAAAGTTTGTAACAATAAGAGACATTAAAAAATTGTAATAATAAAAGATGTTAAAGAAAAAAATATATAAGTATATCGGTGGTAGACATATTAAAAGTGTTAAAATAATATAAATAAACTAAAATATAAAATAAATTATATGATGTGAAGGTTATAAAAAAAGTTATTAACAAAAATGATAAATTATATAATTAAATTATCCTTTTCACTATTGCAAATACGGATATGGCTTGCCATGACTTTTATCCTCTTTTCTTTAATCATCTTTGTTGATCTTTGGTGAAAAAAAGTTTGATCTCTTCCTAATCATTCTTTTCTCCATACCCTTCCTCTCGTAACATTGTTTCATTTTATTAATTTCTTTACACTTTTTATATTTGACTTTGGTGTGATAGTAGTTTCCTAAAAAATAAAATGATCTTTTTTTCTTAATTTGTAATGGAAAGTCCTCCATCACCTCTTCTGTCATACAACTACATTGTGCGATCAAATCTTTATATCCCAATCTTCATCTATAATATTATTTCGAACACCATCCACCGTATCACTTCATCAAAACCAACAGGAAATGTAATCCAATTAAAATAAAAAAGTGAATGAATAGTGTTATAGACTTACACAAATTAAAATATTATAATAAAATTTTTTTCTTTTTCACTTATGGTACTCCATGTTGCTACTCTTCCGCTCTAGTATCCAACCAAAACAAAAAGATAAAATCGTATGTTTTTTTTTCTTCTCTTTAGGTATTCAATTGTTTTATTAGTTTATTATTTCATATCTCTTTTTTTTTCTTTCTCTAAACTAACTTGTTTCATTATCTTTTTCTTAAGTGCTCTACCCCTTTCTCATGATTTTCAAAACAAATTTTGCAAGCTTTATTATTAAAAAGATGTAAACAACCCATAGAAAACTCTACAAAAACTTTTTATAAACTTGTTTTTATACATTCAATACACTCAACCATATTATTAGCCACATACTAAACCTAAAACTAATGAAAAACTTAATATTATCTTTTTTTCTTTCCATGGACTTTCATCTGAAACAACGAAAAAATTAACATGAATAAAAGGAAGACGTAATCTAAATGATATACTATATTTTTCACTATTTGCTTGTGGGTGCTCCTCGTTAGAAATCAAACTTGATGAAGGAAAAAAGAAAAAAATTAAAAAAAAAGAAAAAATTATTTATTGAAATAAAAAAGATAAAACAAAATGAAAGAATAATAGCTATTTGAGAACAAGAGAATATTAAAAAAATAAATAGTAGAAACAAAAAACATACCACAGTTACCATGATATAAGCTATTAGATATTGCTAAAAAGAAGTAGTAAACATAACAATAAATCAGAATAAATAAGTAGCACCATTAAGTACAATGTATGCAAAATTGAAAAATTTAAAAGTTTAAAAAAGCTTAAAACATTTGTATTACAGTAGCAGAGTCATTAATAATTTAATTTTAATTTATTATATTTAATAATTATTTGACCACTAATAAAAAAAAATATCTTATTTAAGAATAGGAGAATAGGAAATAATGTTTAGATTATATAAAACACTACCAAAATTTAAAAAAATGTAATATCTTAGAAGAAATACAACAAAATAAAAGTTTCATTTTTTAACATAAATCTTTTTTACAACAATATGGAACCACTACTGTAAGGTAGAAAAAAAATCAAACATTTCTAGTCAAATTAGGAGCCCGGCAGAAGAGATGAACTCTTGTGGAGATGATAATAGGGGTTGAAGATGAGATAGGAATATAAAAGATCTCGTGATTGAAAAATAAAAAATTATAAATAAAAGAGTTATAATAGAGAAAACATAAGAAAAGAAAACATCTTTTTATCCAATAGAGAACTCAATAGAAAAAAAAGAAAGAAAAAAAAAAAAAAAGAAAATCATTGTAAGGAATAAACCAAAAATTCTAATCTTAAAGGTTAAGAATGATAGAGAATAGAAAAAGAAATATTAATGAATATGGTAGCAGATGTTGAAGCTTTGTAAGGATGCAAATGTTTTATGGGTCGAGTGATACTTGTTTACCCTATATGTTTGAGTGTAGTGATGGAAGGTGATGGTTTTCATTATGTGAATAGATATTTTAGTTGCAATGCAAAGTTATTCCGATACGGAAGATGAAGCAGAATGTAATTAGATATATTCAAAACAAAGTGTTTATATATCCTTCTAATTGACCAACATCATATTGTCACCAAAAAATCAATGCTAATAATAATCTCCTTCTACCATTATTGGAACAAAAAAATTAAATATGATTAAGATGATACCATATAATGAAACAGAGATATAAAAAGAACATCATAGATACCATGTTATTACAACCTAAATTAAGATGGGATGATAAATCAATAAAAAAATTATTTTAAATTTAATAAAAACGTGGATTCTTGACCAAATCTTATTTTTAAGAAAAAAAATTTAGAAAACCCTAAAGAACTCTAGGTTTAGGAGTTAGTTACGAATCGAAAAAAATGTAAGGCACCCTATTTGTCTGTTTAGAAGAATGGTATCAAAAGTTAAATGTGTAATTTTATAATAATTTTGACGAAAAATTTATTTGATCCCTTTTAATATAAAAATTAAATATTTAAAAAATAATCTAACAAAATTTTTTATTCTACTTTTACATATTCCTTGTTACGATTGAAAATTGAAGGCTACATAGTTTTATTAGTTCAATTTGACGGAAGAAGAATTTTATAAAGAAATAAGTTTAAAAATAAATTTTGTTCATCATTGCTTGAGAAAAAATTTTGATAAAAAAATAATTAATTCTACAAGAATTAAATTTTGAGAAAACAATTTATGAAAAAATATATAATTAAAAATTACTTATAATTAAAAATAATTTTAATAATTAATTAAAAATATATAATTTTTATGACAAAAATATTTTAGATTTATATATGCACGAGGTTTAAGTAAAACATATTGATAAATTGTAAACCATTACAATTCAATAAAATATGAACGATAGACTGGATCACATATTCATATTTTAAGTTTTGTTATATAAAATTTATGATTAAAAATATTTATTTAAAACAAATTATTAGTAGATAAATTTAATTAACATAATAATAAATAATATTTATAAAATAATAAAAAGGTAAAGAAAAATTAAAACTATATTTTTAAGATAAGACTAAAAATGAAAAGTAAGAAGAATAGACTGAGTCACATAAATTTTAAATGACATAAAATATAGTTACAACCGAACATTAATATTGTTCTAAATTTATGATGAGTAGATAAAAAATTTAACTTAAGTATGGCTTAGTACCCAACCAAAAATGCTTCATTATACATCCTATCAACATATATCAGTTTAGTGAAAAATTTACATTAACTTTCTTCGATAGGAAAAAAAATAATAACAACCCAAAACTCCTTAGCACCCCATATCATATAATTTATCAATGTAGTAGCTGATTGAAATTCCTAGTATTATTTAAGTAGAGCAAAAATTAGCTAACACATATGACAATATAGGATCATAGAATAAGACATATATATATATATATATATATATATATATGTATATATATATATATATGTATATATATATATATCGGGTGTATATTAAACATGAACCTACACACTGCATCAATTTTATTCCTAGAAAATAGAATCTTTAACTTGAATTTGACTCTTAGGAACCTATTGATTTCTCGTTTTTTCAGAAGAGAGGATGGAGAGAGATTCAATGTGCTGTGTAGATTTTGTATGAGTCTAAAATATGTTTACAAATGAATGGTTCAGAAACTTTAGTGAGAGAAAAGTAGGCGAGAATTTGTTGATGCTGCTGCTCTTGGTCGTTAGTCCAGAGCTTCTCACTAAGTGAAATGAAGGGAGAATGATCCAGGAGCTATGCTGGTTTAGTGTTGGACCTAGAGGAGTGAAAGGGAATGTGAGCATCCTGGCCTTAAGAAGTTGCATATGTATGGATATTGTGTCAGTGAGCGTGAGAGAAAATGAGCCAAGATAGCTCAAACCACTGTAGCTCCTTAGTTGTTTACTAGGTGCCACATGTGCTTGTTAGAGAGAGAGGGTGTATGTGAGAGAATGGAAATAGGAGGTGAGGTGCTGTGTAGAGATAATGGAGCCCCCAGTTGGGTTGTGAGTGTATGGATTTTATGAATGGGAGAGGAGAAGTTCAAACTAGGTGAGTGAAGGTGGGGGAAATGTTATGATCTCAAAGTGGGGAAGGAGGAACATAAGATTGTGTGTGGGAAGTTGGCGAGAGAGAGAGTTTAGGTATCCAGGGACTGCTAAACGTTAATAGGAAAATATGGTGAAAAATAGCCAATGAATGATTAAATGGGAGAGAGCTTAATCTATGTGAGAAAGAGATGTTGCTGCCTCCCTTTTGTTAGTGAGTGTGAAGTGAAGTCAATAATGAGAAGAAGAGAGTTGAACATCTATCTGGGAGCGAGAATAGGAGTATGTGGGAGAGAAGATATGTTTGTTAAGAATTGGTGTGAATTTGTGGTGGTTCTTAGGCGTTCTTAGCGAATGGGGGGTCTTTGAGTGGATGTGTACGTGTTGATTGGAGAGGAAAGGAAGGGAAGTGGCTGGAGTGTGTGTGAGAATGGGTAGTCGAGAGAGAAAAATCCAACCCCTGTATGTGCTGGAAGCCGATATTTTTTAGGGAAGAGATTAGCCCTTTCTTTGTGTATGAGTGGGTGGGGTAATGCCTTCCAAAGCAGGAAGGATATGACTGTTCTTGGGAGAGAGAAATATGAGTAAGAGAAGTTCTCCTGCCTAGCTCCCAGCTAGAGAGGAATTTTCAGTTGTAAAGTGGAGGCGTTGCCATGAGCAAAATGGACCTAAGTGGATTGTGTTTAGTAAGAATTCAAAGTATGGGTCCTATTTTGTTTTATAGTGAGTGTGCTTGTGAGTGAGGGAGAATGTAACGGAAATAATTTTTGTTAGACATGAATGAGTGCTCAGTCTATATGAGAGGAGGGAAATCCAATTTTGTTAACTTGAGAGAGCATATTTTTTCAAGCAAAAGACAAGCCTCAATGTGAGTGCCAAGTGATGCACGGTGTTAGTGGGAGGTGAAATCATGTATCCCAACCTATATCTTGCTTGCGGATTATTTCATGTTAGCCGGAGCGGTGTAATATTTCAAATTTTATATTTTGTGATTTAGAAATTAATAGTTTTAAATAGAAATTTAAAATGGATATTAAAAATTTAAAGACAACCACAAATAAAGCGTAAACAGCTCAAAATAAAAATATAGAAAACTTTTGAGAAATTTAGAATTCATCAATAATTAGTTAACAAAAGATGATTAAGCGAAGAATGAAACCAAAGTTGGCAACTAAAAAGATTGAGGTGTTTAAAAGGAGTATGGTGCCTTAGAGGATCCCATTCAAGTTGAAGTTCGTCAAGCAACCCTTTCCTTAAAAAAGGGAAGAAGGGAAAGAGACCGGTAGAAAAAACGTTTAATGCTCAAAAACCACCAGCCAATCCTTAGTATTAGAAAAGTGCGGTAAAAGCCATTGAGACAGACCCTGTTTGTGGGATCAAAATGTTTGTTATAATTATGGTAAAACTATCACTTTTCTAGGAGTTGCACAAAAAGGCCAACGGTCTCTCCCCCAGTGCCAAGGAAGGATCTTCACTTTGAATGTCGAGGAAGCAAATCGCTCCACCGACCTCGTGAGAGGTAGGTGTATTTTAAATGGTCAAACTTTAAATGTATTGTATGACTCTAGTGCCATCCATTCTTTTATTTCTCACGAATGCATGAAAAGATTGAAATTGTCTATGTCTAAACTCCCTTATGAATGTACGTTGATTTCTACTCCTACCGATAAATTGATAAAGACTTGCTTGAGTTGTTTAATCTGTACACTCTCCTTGCTTGATAGAGTATTTTCATTTGATTTTATCCATTTGCCTTTGACTGGATTGGATATAATTTTAGGAATACAAGGATATGTTCTTCTTTTAACCAGTGAGGTTGAAACAAAACAGAGAGTTGGGGAAATTCCAGTGGTAAGAGAGTACCCTAAGGTATTCCCTGATGACATACCCCAATTCCCTCCCATAAGAGAAACTGAATTTTCAATAGACTTAGTACTTGGAACTGAACTTATATTTATAGCTCCATATGGAATGTCACCAGTGGAATTAGCTGAGTTCAAAAATTAGTTAGAGGAGCTATTAGCTAAAAAGTTTGTGCGTCCAAGTGTGTCACCTTGGGGAGCTCCAACGCTGTTTGTAAAAAAGAAGGATGAGAGCATGAGACTGTGTGTGGACTATAGAAAAATGAACAAAGTGACCATTAAGAACAAATACCCACTGTGTAGGATGAATGACTTGTTGGACCAATTGAAAGGAGCTGTAATGTTCTCAAAGATTCATTTGAGATCAAGATACCATCAAATCAGAGTGAGAGATGAGGATATACCTAAGACAACTTTCACAACAAGTTATGGACTTTACGAGTTCACAATCATGTCATTTGAATTGACTAATTCCCGAACCGTTTTCATGGATTATGTGAATAGAATTTTTAGGCCCTATTTGGATAAGGTTGTAGTTGTGTTTATAGATGATATCCCGGTGTATTCCGTAACAAGACAAGAGCATGAAGAACACCTTAGAATTGTTCTAGAAATCCTTACGAGTAAGGAGTTGTATGCCAAATTTTCTAAGTGTGAGTTCTGGATGGAGGAAGAAGTTCTTAGGTCATGAGGTGTCACAAGGTGGAGTGTCTGTCAATCTTAGAAAAATAAAGGCTGTTACTGAGTGGGAGAGACTGACCGTAGTGATGGAGATTTGAAGTTTTCTAAGATTAGCATATTGTTACTGTAGGTTCATCCAAGGTCTTTTTCAGATAGTCCTACCCCTGATCAAGCTCACTAGAAAGAATAACCCTTTTCTATAAACTCCTGAGCATGAGGAAAGTTTTCAAAAGCTTAAGGAGAGATTAACCACTACCCTGGTATTAGTGCTACCAGATCTTAATGGTGCTTTTGAGGTGTACTTTGACACCTCAAGAAGAGGGTCAGGTTATGTGCTCATAAAGAGGGGAAGGTAGTGGCGTATGCTTCTAGATAGTTGAAACCTCATGAAACCAATTACCCTACCCATGACCTAGAGCTAGCAGCAATGGTTTTTGCTTATAAAATATGGAGACATTATTTGTACGGAGTAAGGCTTGAGGTGTTTTCTAATCACAAGAGTCTAATGTACTTGTTTGACTAGAAAAAATTAAATATGAGGTAAAGAAGGTGTTTCGTAACCGTAATTACAATGAGATGGTAAACTTGCTAAAAATTTAAAAAGAATTAATTTTGATTGTGGAGCCGCCACCAAATTTTATTTTAAGGGAAAACATTTGGAAAAACCTAACTTAAGGAAGAAATTATAGGTTCGGGAGTCGGTTACAAATAGGGAAGGCGTTAGGCACCTTACTCGCTCGTTCCGAAGAATGATACCCTTAAACTGAGTGTGATTTTGATATTTTTGAAAACTATTTGATCCCTTTAAATAGAATAGAAAATAAATAGGTTTGTGGAAAATAGCCTGACAGGACTTGATCCTGCTCCTACGTATTCCCTAGTGCAATGGAAAATTCAAGGCTACGTAGTTCTAGTTTCAAGGACTCGATCCTTAAGAAAGTTTTATATGGAATGGGAAAAAACGCTTTAGGTTTTTGGATTGTTTTGATTTGGAAGAAGGATTGAAAAAGGGAGATCTTCGATCCATATGCATAGAGTTGAAGGCAAGCGAGGGTTGCACTGCGACTCATATGATTCTCCGAACATCGAAAGACAAGGTATGCTGCACTTTCAACTTTGGAGTTCATTGCGTGAGATCTTTGATTGTTTAAAGCTTTGAAAATGATTTTGAAAAAGGTAATTTGGAAGGAAGATTGAGAAAGGGAGATCTTCGATCCACGTGCACAGAGTCGAAGGTAAGCGAGGGTTGCACTGGGACTCATATGATTCTCGAACATCGAAAGACAAGATATACTGCACTTTCAACTTCGGAGTTCATTGCATGAGATCTCGGATCTTTTAAAGCTTTGAAAATTATTTTGAAAAAAAGGTAATTTTGAAGAGAGATTAAAATGGGAGATCTTCAATCCACATGCACGGAGTCGAAGGCAAGCCAGGGTTGCACTGTGACTCATTATTCTCCTAACATCGAAAGACAGAGTATGTTGCACTTTCAACTTTGGAGTTCATTGCGTGAGATCTCGGATCTTTTAAAGCTTTGAAAATTATTTTTAAAAAAAGGTAATTTTGAAGAGAGATTAAAAAAGGGAGATCTTCGATCCACATGCACAAAGTCAAAGGCAAGCGAGGGTTGCACTGCGACTCATATGATTCTCAGAACATTGAAAGATAGGATATGTTGCATTTTCAACTTCAGAGTTTATTGCGTGAGATCTCGGATCTTTTAAAACTTTGAAAGTTGTTTTTTAGAAAAAATGGAGTTTTTGAAGATTTGATTTGGAAAGGAGGACATACAAACACAAAAAAATCAGAAAGGAATATGTATAGAAGGATCAACACATGAAAACTAATACCTAAACAAGGTTAAAAGAACAAGATCTACACAAGAACTTCAAGAACACAAGAGATTTTGGCGCCAAAATTTGAATTCAAATCTCAGAATTTTTCGAAAATATTGTTTGGTAGATCTGAAATATTAAAATCGGCAAATTGAAAGATATGGATCATAGGAATCAAACAAAACAAGTTTGACAAAAATCAAACTAGAAATGGGCTAAGTTATGCATAAATCAAACAAGCTATTTTCATTTGAGCACCAAGACGGACATGCTTCAATAATCAGGCGATAGAAATTTCATTTCAGATCCAAATTAGACAAATAATATCATTACAGAAATTAGAGAGAAAGAATAAGATAATGAAATAAAAATTACCAAAATTGGAAATCATTTGGCCGATCAAAACAAAAAAAGAAAAATAGAGATGAAGATGAACCTCAAGAACACAAGAGATTTTAGCACCAAAATTTGAATTCAACTCTCAGAATTTTTCAAAAATATTTTTTGGTAGATATGAAAACTTAAAACTGGACAATTAAAAGATATGGATCATAGGAATAAAAAAAACTAGTTTGAAAAAAATTAAACCAGAAATGGGAAAGTTATGCACAAATCAAACAAGCTATGTTCATTTGCGCACCAAGACGCACATGCTTTAGTAATCAGGCGATAGAAATTTCATTTTAAATCTAAATTAGACAAATAATACCATTCCAGAAACTAGAGATAAATACAAATATAACACAACAAAAATAACCAAAATCGGAGATAATTTGACCGATCAAAACTAAAAAAGAAAAACAGAGATGAAGATGAACCTCAAGAACAAAATAGATTTTGGAGCCAAAATTTGAATTCAAATCTCAGAATTTTTCAAAAATATTTTTTGGTAGATCTGAAAAATTAAAAATGGTCAATTGAAAGATATGAATAATAGGAATCAAACAAAACAAGTTTGACAAAAATCAAACTAGAAATGGGCTAAGTTATGCACAAATCAAACAAGCTATTTTCATTTGCACACCAAGACGGACATGCTTGAGTAATCAGGCGATAGAAATTTCATTTCAGATCCAAATTAGACAAAAATATCATTCTAGAAACTAGAGAGAAATACAAAAAGAACTCAACAAAAATCACCAAAATCGAAGATCGTTTGACTGATAAAAAATGAAAACGAAAAATGGAGACGAAGATGAATCTCAAGAACACAAGAGATTTTGGTGCCAAACTTGAATTCAAATCTCGGAAGTTTTAGAAAATATTTTTTGGTAGATCTGAAAAATTAAAACTAACCAATTGAAAGATATGGATCATAGGAATAAAAGAGAAATAAGTTTGACAAAAATCAAACCAGAAATGAGCAAGTTATGCGCAAATCAAACAAGCTAGGTTCATTTGCACACCAAGACGAACATGGTTCAGTAATCAGGCGATAGAAATTTCATTTCAAATCCAAATTAAACAAATAATATCATTCCAGAAACTAGTGAGAAATACGAAGAGAACGTAGCTAAAATCACCAAAATTGGAGATCATTTGACTAATTAAAATTGAAAACGAAAAATAGAGATGCAGATGAACTCGAAAATCCAAGAATAAGCAAGAAAATTAAGCAGGATAAAAGTTGGATCTAACCTCCATTGATGTGCTCCGAATGCCACTTGATAGCACCTTGGAAGGTGATGAACAATTGGTTCAATAGAGGCCAAGGAGATGTTGAATTGGATGCAGAAGTAGAGAGTATCTTAGGTGCTCTTCTCTCCCTCCTTAGAAATTCTAAAATTTTTTAGAAGTGAAGAAGTCCTCGAACTGAATGAAAGTTCTTATTTATAGATAAAATTTTGAAAAAGGGAAAAATTTGGCGGGACTTCCGCTTTTTGCTTTTTGATTTCTCTTTCTTTTATTTTTGTTGTTTTCTTTTATTATTTTCTTTATTTTTATTTTTATTTTTTTCTTTTTTCCTTTTTTCCCTAACTAATTTTTAACCAACACTAACTAATCTAGCTAACTTCCTAAATAAATTCTTAACTGAAAATTTCTTTTTCTTTCTTTTTTCATTCATTTTTTGTTTTTTTTTGTTATTTTTCGATTTTAGACTAAAAAAAATGATTTATTTTGAATTTTAAATTTATCCTCGGACATAATTCAGAGTTCATAAGGTGGATGGAGTTTTTGAAGGATTATGATTTTGGATTGAACTACGACCTTGGAAAGGCCATTATGGTAGCTAATGCATTAGGTAGAAAGGATTTGCATGTCTCTTGGTTAATGATAAAGGAGATGGAGCTTATAAGGAAGTTTAGAGACATGAAGTTTGGAATGGATTTGAGGGAAGAAAGCATTAAATTGTGTCACTTGCAAGTGACTAGTGATTTTAAAAGTGAGGTGAAAACAACTTAAGAAGGAAATGAAGAGTTCAAAAAATGGATTGCTGTAATGAGGGAAGGTGAAGTAGGAAAAATCACCTTAGATCAAGATGGTTTATGGAGGTATAAGTTCAAAATTTGTGTGCCTACTGTAGAAGACCTACATAGGATAATTTTAGAAAAAGTCCATAAAAGTCATTTTACTATACACTCAGGAATCACTAAGATGTACAAGACCGAAGAAATAATTTTGATGGATAGGAATGAAGAAGGATACGGCTGAATTTGTTAGTAAATGCCAAGTATGTCAAAAGGTGAAGATAGAACATCAAAAGTTTGCAGGATTATTGTAGCCTTTAGACATACCTGAGTGGAAGTGGAAGGAATTTTAATAGATTTTGTGGTAGGATTGCCCAAAACTTAAAGAGGATTAGATGCAATTTGGGTAATAGTAAACCGATCGACCAAATTTTCTCACTTTCTACCCATTAAGGTTACCTACTCCTTAGAACAATCAACACAAATATACATCAAGGAGATTGTGAGGTTGCATGGAACATCATCATCCATAGTGTCTGATAGATATCCTAGATTCACCTCTAGGTTTTGGAAAGCTCGGCAAAAGGCGTTTGGAACAAAGTTTCACTTAAGCACTGCATATCATCCTCAAACTAATGAACAGTTCAAAAGGACTATTCAAACATTAGAAGATATGCTTAGAGCTTGTGTGCTTGATCAACCTGGAAGCTGGGATAGCCAATTACCCCTAATATAACTTTCTTACAATAATAGTTACCATGCTAGCATAGCGATGGCACCCTATGAAGCCCTGTATGGTAGGATGTGTTAATCCCCGTTGTGCTAGCACGAGATGGGAGAACAAAGCCTATTAGGCCCTGATTTAGTCAAGCAAACCACAAAAAAGATTAGGAAGATTAAGGATAGGATTCTTACCTCTCAAATTAGATAAAAGAGCTACGCAGATAAGAGAATAAAACCTATATAATTTTCTAAAGGAGAACATACATTCGTGCGAATCTCACGTACCACTGGTATTGGTAGAGCCATGGAAGTTAGGAATTTTAGCCCTATATTTATAGGTCCATATGAAATACTTAAAAGAGTTAGGCCAATTGCTTACCAAGTGGCTTTTCCACCAAATCTAGCAAATCTCCATGATGTTTTCCATGTGTCTCAGTTGCATAAGTACAATCTTGATCCCAGTTATGTCATTGAGCCAGATACAACATAGTTAAAGGAGGAATTAATAGTAAATCTTGAACTAGTTCAAATTTTAGAGTACAAATTTTAGATAGAGAAGAAAAACAATTGAGGATTAAGACAGTACCTTAGTATGAGTGGTCTAGGGGAGAGGAGATATGGAGGAGCAAAACTGGGAGCTGGAAGCAGATATAAGAAAGACTTACTTGCAATTGTTTGTATGTAAGGAATTTTGGGGATAAAATTGTTTTTAAAAGGGTGGGAGTAATGTAACACTTAAATTTTTTTATAATGAACTCTTGAAGTTACAAATAATCTCTAGAATGAAACTAAGTAAGATTAGAAATCAAAAACAGAGAAATTAGAAAGTTTGGTATAAATGACAAAAATGCACTTACACCTAGGTAACTCAAATAATGTGCAAGAGAAATATGAAAAGTAGTTAAAATATATTTTAAGGGATTAGATAATATTAAGAAGGATAAAAAGTAATGAGGAAAAACATAGAAATAAAGAAGGGACTGAAACACTCATAGAAAACTCTGAAAATGCTCAAAACACCCTTAGAAAGATCTGCTTTCTGCACATGACTAATTAGTTCCTAAAAAAAATAAATACCAAATAACATTATATTAACTTGGAAATGAACTAAAAGGTGTTAAAATTGTCAGAGAAAATTTTTTGGAACTTCTTATGTAATACTGAAAAAAATTATGAAAATGCCCCTAGAAGGCGGGAAGGGCACGAAAGTATGAAAAAGAAGTCAAGAGTGAGCCCCACATGGTGTGCATGAAATTTTCATATGGAAAGAATGGTGATGAGTCACCATATAAATTTCATCGAAAATAAACTTACAAAAGACAAAACCAATAAATGTTAAGATTCATTTAACCATGATTAAGATTAATTAACCTTGATTAAGTCTTAAATGGTGTGAAACAACTTTAAAGACAAGCAAAGTTGAGCAAAATGACCTAAAATCTATTAGGTTTCCATTTAGCCACCTTAGGTTAATTAAGGGATAATGAACTTAAAATTTGGTTAATGACGCATTAGGAACCTTAAAATTTGGTTCTTGAGAGACAGAAAGGTTGTACCTTGTATTATATTTTTTTTGCTTTACTTTTATTTCACTTTAACCCGACTACAATATCGGTTGTCAAGGATAACATATAAAAAAAAATTCAATCTAATAAAATAATTTGAAACCATATATACAACATGATAAAAAATGTTAGCTCCATAATCATTTTGACAAAATAATGTTGGCACTCACATTTCAAATAATCAATAAAAAAATTAGTCTTACATTCTTCCATTTTGAATCCTAAATCCCACAATAATAATCATAACAATAATAATCATAACAAAAATAAATTTTATGGTACAAGATAATAACAAATACCTGGTCCATTTTAATGTTAATAATTATAATCTTAATAACATAATTGTTAATTTTTTTTAAATTAATATAAATCGTCAAAAGACATAATATGTTTTTTCTTCAATAATATCCAAATAATTTTGTATATCTAAATAATAATATAATGATGTTTATATTCCAATGTGCTTAGTTAACATAATATTTAATGTTAGGTATAAGATTGTTATTAAAAAAAATAAAATAAAATACTATATTATATAACAAATTACAAAGTAAAAACTATTAACCAAATTTTAATAAATTAAAAACTATTTTATAAAACATTTGGGGAATGATAAATAATTTTAATAGTTTATTTCATTAAAAAGCACGCACTAAAAAATTTTTTTGTAAGAAAAAATAATAATAAAATATTTTAATATGTTTTTACAAATTGAAAATCATTAATTATATTTTATTTATTTTTTAAAATTATTTTTATTTATTGAAATATTTAAAACTTTAAAATAATATTAATTATTAACTTTATATTTTTATTTTTATTTCTTATTTATTTTAATATGTATTTGATAAAATAGTAAAAAATTAATAAATAATAATTTTTATTAAAATTATAGTATTTAATATTGTCAATATATTAAATTTATAGCTTTAATAAATATTTATTATATATTTTTTATTATATACTCTTGTATATATATTAAAAAATCATTTTACATAATTTTTAAATTATTTTATATTCTTATAATAAATAAAAGAAATAATAATAAAAAATATAATAAGAAGTTGATAATAATTTTGATATAAATAAAATTAATTATATATTTTATTTTATTTTTCTAAATAAATTGATTGAAAAACAAGAAAAAAATTAAAATAATTTTATTTATGCAAGAACGAGAAAGCAAAGTCGTGGCACCCAGACAGAAAGACTTAGCTGTTTGAAAACGTGGCGAATGATTACTGGAAACAGTGAGACAAAGCAACTGATCGCTATTAATCTCTTTCCTACTTCCTGCCTCCTCTTCCCATCCACCATTTCAACTCTTTCATCTCATTCTCAACACACACACTGTGAAGACAACACCAAGTCCAATGAGCGATTACCAGAGAGTATCGCACGAACCCTACCCTCCTCCAGGTACTCCTAATTAGCAACATCCAACATATAATTTTCTTTCTACCCAATTTCTATTCTTTTTCTTTGGTTCTGTTTTCAATTATTTGAATTTTTCGTCCTTTTAACGAGATTGCTTAATTAATTAATTAATTAATTCTAAATAGGGTACGGATCTCCTTACCCTCCGCCCCAACCGGGTTATCCGTCAGCACCGCCGCAAGAAGGGTACCCTCCGCCGCCACCGCCGGGGTATGGGGGATACCCTCCGCCGCGTCCGCCGCATGAGTCGTACCAGGGGTATTTCAACAACGGGTATCCATCGCCACCTCCTCCGCCCCATTATCAGTACCAGCACGTGGATCATCACCATCACGATGAGCCCGGTTGTTCTTCATTCCTGCGAGGCTGGTATGTTTTGTCTTTCACTTTTGCATTTTTTCTATTGACAGTCTTGCTTTTTGTTTAGTCTTTGGGATCCAGTAGAAGGTTCTAGAATATCCTTGTGCTAACCTTTTTCAGTTGGGTGTTATCAGTATCAGGGAGGATGAAAAACTAAAGATTAGGATAAGGTTTAGGTCAATCTGTATTGATGGTTTTCATTATTCTGCTGGATTTCAATGTAGAGTAGTGTTTATCTGATGTATGCTTGTACAAGGAGGAAAGTTGTGCTACCAATTCACTGAACAATAGATTTATGGGGGGCGTTTGGAAACGCATACCAAAAGCTCAAGAAAATATCTTATAATTCCCATATAGCTCTTTTTAACTTATTTCAGTAAGCTCTTGGCATAACTTGTTAAAGTGAGCTTTTTTTAACTTATTCTAATTAGATTTATGATTAAATTCATACTATAAGCTTGCATGTAATAAGAGCTTTAGTGCGTAATTAAGCTATTTACCCAGATGCACTGTAATTAACATAACCATCCCAACTGCATTAGTAGCAGACTAACCACTGTCCTTTACAGGGTGATAAGATAATATCTGTAGTTTTACTCCTTTCTAAACCTATTTGTCAATCACATTTTTTGCTTATATGCATTAAAATTTAATGTTTAAATAATTTATGATTTTCAAGCTACAAGGTCGTGGATATATTGAAATATGCAATATGCATATTGGGGTTCATTTTGTACTCTTTCTCTCTGGTACTTGAGATGATAGGCAAGTACCATCATCAGAATGATTAATCACAGTGACAATTGCTAGGCTTCAAGGTTTAAGCATAAAAGTTTGTGTTGAATTAATAGGGGGTATGATTGTTGGCAAAACATTCAAGTGGTAGGATGATTAAGACTTTGAGAATTGAGATTAAAAAAATGTCGAATTATTTGTTTATTCTGTTGTATGGAAGCGAGCGGAGTTGAAAATTCGAACACTGAAGCTTGATTTATTATGTTTTAAGTTAACTCTGACCTGGACAGCTGATACCAACATCTGATAGATACCCTTTTTTGTTTTGGTTAGTTTTGACAAATATTGCATTGTTGGACCAATATGTAAAAATTTGTAAGCAACTGTCAGTTCTGTCTAACAACTTTGATGATGTGTCTTGTTTAACCCAATCACTGTGTCATGCCTAAAGGCTAAAGCAACATTGAAAGATTTTGAATATAAAAGATTATAACATAGAAATTACTTCTTTCCAATGTCAAACATAGAGATATAAAACCATACATTAATATAATTATCTACGCAATTTACTTACTAACTCACTACATTTTCACTACTGAGCCTAAGACTTTATTAGTTTATAAATTTAGTTAAACGTATTATATTATTCATGAATCAAGCTTTGTTCTGGTATTTTGGATTCTCAACTGACTTAACAAATTTTCCAGTATAACAAATTCTCAACCTGGAGTATAGGGAGAGAGATGCTTCATGCCCTTAATCCTTAATATGCAGATTTCTCCATTTAGCTTTTCTGACATTATTAAACTAATAAAGTTTTATGGACTTCTATTTTTTCAGCTTGAAATTGACCTTGTTTTCAGTAAAATAAAGAACCACATGAAATATTTTCTTAGTTTCAGTATTGTACTTCATGGTCTGTTAGTTTTCTGATGCTAATAAGAGTAAGAATCCTTCCTTTACATCTGCAGCTTGGCAGCGCTTTGCTGCTGTTGTGTGCTAGAGGAGTGTTGCTTTTAATAATCACTTCAAGAAAGTTGTTTCTTCGGTTTGGTGCACTTGGTTATGGCTATCTAAAAAAATGTGGCTCTAATTCTTGATAATAAGTGAGAAGTGGTAAATCTTGGTCATCCTTGTAATTTGTTGGTCTATGTGAATTTCATTGTACGAACACTATATGGAAAATTGTAAACTGTTTCTTGAATGATATAACAGTGAATGATATGTTTAAAATTATGTTACGTATGACTCTCATCTTTACTCGTTAATATCATTTTCTTTTTTATACTTAGCATCAGAATTTCAAGTAATTCTGGTCACTTTTACTAGAGGCCTGGGAAGAACAATGAAGTGAGAAATAGGAAATAAAAGGGCTAGGGGTTAATTTTTGCCTGTGCCTTTTGTAGATTCCGATTGTCTATAGGTGAATAATGTATGAGAAGACCAAAATTTATTATAGGAAAATGATTCGGAAACACACGTATAGTACATCCCCATACATCCCTCATTTTGCCTTAGTAATCGATTACTACAACAAAATGTCATGTCATAGTTAACAGTAAACAAAATGTCATAGTAATCGATTACTACAACAAAATATCATGGTTAACGTAAACAAAATGATGGTTAATTTAATTATGCATGTGGTTATGTGGTTATTAATTGATTATTATTTTCACATAATTGATTATCGCAATTTGGTTATTGATTATGAAATTAATTTTTAATAATTACGTACGTAACTCAATTAATTATATTTTTTAGAGTTGAACCATAATTTTTTATATTAATCGATTATCAAAAATTAGCAGTCAATTACTAAGGAAAAATAAGGGATGTATGTGGATGTATTTATTATGTGTGTTTCCAAATTTTTCATTTATTATATCATATATTTCAAAAATGATTATATACATTTCTTTAGTTATTAGCTTCCTATATTATCCATTAGAAAGATATAAATAATGCAAAATATTCTGTTTCTGGTAAATTAAAAAAGAACTACCACATTAGAGCCACACTATTGAAGTAAGCATTACAATCACATCAATAATTAGATGTTGAAGTGGGAAAAAATAAAAAGGTCGAATTGTGTTTTGGATTCTTTTTTCCTGTAATACCGAATCTCTTATCACATTTTTTTTTATTTGAAGTTGAGTGAGTTTTGAATAAACAAGAATAGAAGTTGACTAATTCACTAATAACTACTGAACAGGTTTCAAACATGCTTTCCAAAGCACTCTTTGAAGTTGCGGCAACAAAAATCTGAAAACAACTTGATTAAATAGAAAGTTATCACAAGCCTTTGAAATGTTTTTAGTAAAGACTGTTGGCACTTTTTGTTTATTTTCCACTAAAGACTCTTTGCAAAAACGAAGTTCAAAACATCAATTGTTTTTTTAAAACAAGACAAAAAGCAGATTGACTCGACGATTTTATTACTTAATTGCAAAATACACGGTCTACATCTAGATCTCAATTATGTACTGATGTTGTTCACTATTTAATCTTAGTATTGTTCTAACTTTGAGTCTCATGTATTGCATTCTTCAAGTATTTACAAATATTGTTTTTGATACAACTTTGAACATTCGGCTAACGCAAGTGACTTACTTTACACGCAACATTTCAAGGTTGAAATATAATGATTAGCTTTCGAAATTACTGAAGGAGAGTATTTACCTAGTTTATATAGATTATCAAACACCTTAAGCAAAATATTTGCCAATTGCCAGGACAAAGTTTGTAGGTAACAATAGAGTTGTTACATAGGAAGCAGAATAACAGTTCACTGTTCTATCCAAGCAATTTCCTCCTCCTTTCGTTTTTCAACTTCATACCCATTTATTTAGTCTCGAGAAAGAATGATTGATGATAATTTGAACCATTGTGAGACGCCAAAGATAGATTATAGCTGTTACTCGTTTTTTATACAAATATTGTATACAATTTTTAATCCGTACTGTTTTGTATTTGACTAATAATTAGTAAAGAGTGACTTCCTAATTCTTATAAAAGAAAAGTGACTGCCCATAGCCTTTCAAGTATCATTCCATATGGATTGATGTAACCAAGTAAACCAAAAGCAGAGAAATTAGGAAGTTTGGTATAAATGACGAAAATACCTCTACACTTGGGCAGTTTAAATAATGAGCCAAAAAAATGGAAATACAAGTATAAGACATCCTAAAGGGATTATAATCATCATGTATGGTTAAAAGTAGTGAGAAAAATTTAGAAACCTGAGAAAGGACAAAAACGACTTTCGAAAACCTCAAAAATGACCAAAATGCCCTAGGAGCTATACTTTTTGCACAAAGCTAGTTAGTTCTCATAAAAATAGAAAACGGCCTTACATTAACATGGAAATGAACAAAAGATTCTTAGAAATGTTAGAGGAATAATTTGGGAAAATTTTCAGCAATGATGAGAAAAATTACGAAAACGCCCCTGTAAGGCCGAAAGGGCAGGATAATCTGATAAGCACACCAAGAGTTTGTCCCACACCAAGGTACACAAAATTCAGCAGCTGAAAAGGTGGTGATGAGTCACCAAAGTGAAGTCAAATCAAGTCTTCCACAAAAAGACAAAAGTGAATAGTAAATAGGTTCCTTTAACCATGGTTAAAACTAATTAACCTTGGTTAATTAAAAGTAAAGCATGCTTAGAGTAAATTAATCATAATTAGAGGAAATATTAGCCTAATGAACATTAATCTAAGCCTAAAAGGATAATTTCTTGAATTTTGATTTATTTTGGAAAATAGAAAAAATTTAGGCAAAATTACCAAAATACCCCTAAGTGCAAAACTAATTCCACTTGGCCCATAAGAGTCCAAATTTTTTGGGACACTTGGGACCCCATTTGCTTCAGATTTTTCAGCCTAGAGACTTATCAAAATCCTCTCCATTCTCTCTAAGCTTACCATAACTCAACACCTAAAACTTACACTTTTAAGCCTAAGTCTTCATCTTTAAGACTTAAGCTAGATTAAAGCCATAAACACCAAAGCTCCGCCACCATCCTTTGTCCACGTCCCGAGAAGACCAGAGGAGACCCAAGGCAGCCTTTAAAGCCCCACAAAACACTAAGGAGGTCTTCAACAAGTAGGATCTTTCTACTTGTCTTTTATGCTTTTAACTTGCCTTTTTATGATGTGCTTGTTTTCTTTCATGCATCTTTTCTCCAAGATTTGTTTGTCTTCTTTTGTTTTCACTTGTGAGAGTTTAAAAATGTATTTTAACCATTAAAAATCAGCCCCACCCATTTTTAGTGATTTTTGAAAAGGAAAACGAAGTTTGTTCGGTTAAAAGTGCTTCTAAGGCACTTAGAAGAAATTTAATCGGTGAGTTTTGTTTTAAAATTATTTTTGAGGCTTTGATCAGCTTTATGCTCTCATGAGAAAGGTTTTTGAAGCTTATTTGAAAGAGGATTTGTGGATCTTTGAGGAGATCATGGAAATCTACTCTTTGTGGCTTGGAAAAATACATTATGTTGTTATCTTCATGCTTATTATTTATGCTTAGGTTTTAACCTTGTGATTTTCTTTTGTGATGAGTCTGGTATGACCTTTGTGCTGGATCTACACCTCTGAGTATGCATGTTAAGAGGTGGAATCAAGTTTTGTAATAAGTTCCAAAGGTTTCCTTTGGATATTAGTTAGAAAGCTACCAAGCAAATGATGTAATTTGTAGCCAAAAGTGGCTAAAATCCTTGAATGGCACCCTAGACTCATCATGGCCAGCACTTACGCATCAAAACATGGATGAAATAAGCATGGAACAGAGGCAAGAGGGTCTGCACAAGCCTAACACAACTGAACCAAGGTGGTGTGAGATGGAAGATTTGAAGAAATTACCTTGGCTAACCAAGGAAGGCTTTCAGCCACAACTCCCAAGCAAGCTTTAGTTTCGTTAAAATTTTTATAAGTAACTTAAGCTCTGGAATAAGGTTTTAAATGAAATAAATCAACCTTTAAACAAAGTTAAACGAAACAAAAATGAGTTAAAAACCTCTAGGAGTGCATTCGGCCACCCTAGAGAAATTTTGGCAAAAATGGGCTTAAAATGTGATTAACGGAAAATTAAGTATTTTCAACAAGTAAATAACTTATTTGGAGGTTTAATCAATATTTAAAATGTTAAGCTTCAGAATATATGGCCTAGGTAAGCTTAGGGAAAAATCCCAAAATTACTAAGTGGTAAAATTTTCAAATAAGCTTAAAATGGGTAACTAGGAAATTTACCATAACTTAAGTAAGCGAAAATGTCAAATTTGGACATGCCATTAAACTTTGGGTAGAAATACTTAACATTACCTTATAATATGTCAATTCTAAAGTTTAAACTTGGCCCCTAAGTAAAGGTCAACTAGGGTTAAGAAATGGTCAACTTAAGTCAACTAGGGCTAGGAAGAAGAAAACCCTAAACCTAAAAGAGTGGCATTCGGCCACTTAGTAGTTAATTAACTTAAAGAAGGTTTTAATTTCCAATTAGGGTTAATTAAGGACCATCTCTATGTAAATAGGACGAAGTTAAAGTATGAAAAAGTTTTAAGGAGGGTAAAGAGACCTAATGATTTTTTTAGGCAAATGATCCTATGGTGAAGAAGGAAATTATGGAAACCTAAGTCTAGGAGGTTGGAATTCGGCTACCATATTTTAAATTATCTAAGAAGAAGTTTCAATCCTTAACTAGACCCAAATAATGATCCTAAATATTTAAGAAAAATATAATCAAGGAGTATGAAAAGTGGGACTTGAGGAAGTAGGTCATTCGGTCATCTAGGAATAAAGTGACCTAGAAGGTTAATTAAATTCTACTTAGATATTATTTGGTTTATAATAAAAGATACTTTAAAGGTTTAAGATTCAACTATATCTAATTATTAAGGTAGTAAAAAAGAGAGCACAAGGTAACATATTTCAAAGGTTTATTAGAGACATGATTAAGAAGGGTGGATATGACTTAAACTTGAAGTTAGAAGTTCACTAAGTAATTTGATCATAGCATACCTTAATGAGAAGAAGTTATAAAAGTTTGTAACTGTTGTGCGTTTACTGTGCATACAAAGTTTTACCCACGGGCAAGTGCACCCGTCGGTGTAGAAAGGGGTATTTAAAATCCTTAATATCGTTTTGCCAGAGACTATTTCAACCATCTTAAAAAATATTAAATCCTAATTTTTGAGCTCACCAGAAAAGGGTTTGTTTAGAAATATTTAAAGTGAATGTAAAAAAGAAATAAAATGAGAGTAAGCGATTCAAAGACAAAAGAGCACAAATACGAGTTCAATTATGGAAAGACACGAGACTTTGGTTTCCCTTATAACTTTATCCAATTTCACCTCAATTCCTTTTTATGAATGATTTGAGTCAATTGCTAACCATCCGTTTTCATTCTATTACTACCCAATGATCATGCAATAGCAATATTCTTTCCCTTAAGTTAGTACCCCCAATGATCATACAAGGTATATAATTAGGAGAAGCATAAAGAACATGTGGACTTGTTAAATTAATAACTGATTAGAAATCAAGAATTCCGATTGATCCTCCAAAACCCTTAGATTCAGTTTACCTTATAGTTCTGTTAATTAGGCAATGGTACGATTGCCTATCCCCTAATTAACTTAGAAATTAATTCTCATTAGTTAATTATGCATAATAAGGAAAACACAATTGAATAGAAATACACAATCATTCATAAAAAGGAAAAGGGGTTCAATTGGTTACATTATAAGTTTCATCAAAGCCCCATGGTTTAGGGATTAGTTACACATCGAGAGATAAGACAAACAAAAACATAATAATCCAACAAAATAATCCATAATCCTAATTTTAGAAAAGAATGACAAAACCGTAGTGCCAACAAGGTTGGCAATAGGACGTTGGCAAGTTGCACTGTGAAGAGATTCTACCTCTGAAATCGTATGAGAGGATACTAAAAGAAAGATGAGAATGGAATGGTGTGTCTCGAGAGTAGTAGTGATAGGCTTACGCCCCGAAGAGTGGTGTGACCTTTGGAGCCTAGGGTGGTGTCATATGCTATAGTAGAGCCTTCCTTTTATAAGCGTGGATTAGGATTTCAATATGGTGGACTGGGCTTGACCTAGCCGCTTCCTAAGCCATCGCGAACAATTTACGTAATCTTGCAGCATCGTAGGGCTGATATGTCATTGTCGCATTAGATGTATTATCTTTTTATGATTCTTTTACCCTCTTTTGGTCCAAAATTTGCCTATTTTCGGATTCTTAGCTTGCATGATCATTCCTACAAAAATAAGGAAAATTAGGTAGAATTACAATTAAATAATCATAAATTATATTGTAATTATAACTAATTTTTCGCAGATAAAACAAAATGGTGGTTTATCACGTGCTCAAACTTAAACATTGCTTGTCCTTAAGCAATATCTCAAGAAATGAGAATGTAGTAAGTATAGAATTTAGAAACCTCACATATTAAGCATGTAGTAACGAAGTATAATTACAATCATGAGAGTAATTAACAATAATCCAATTAGGACCTTTGTTCCTTGAAATCAAGTATCACACATAGATGTGGTAACTCTTCTCACCATCTCTCAAATGTATATGGGTATAGATTATTAACACTCTACTCCTCGCAACTATACACTACCATAGGCTTGCCTATAAACTTCAAATCTCCATTGAGAGTCAAATTGCACACAAGAATCAAAAGGTCTTCATCAATGTTGTAATGTGGCCAAGGAAATTATATAATTAGGTATGATATAAGAAGGAAGAAAACACAAAGGTTTTATTTTCATTATATTTTCAATAACCTTTACCCTTAAACTTTAAGCAGATTTCCTTGGGTTTCATGATTTAATAATTTTTTTATTTTTATTTTTATTTTCTTTTGAACTTTTTCTTGTTCTTTTTTTTTTTCATCTTTTTTTCTTATACTTTCCTAAGCATTTATTTTGCTTTAATTATAATTTAAGGGTATCTGAAATTACCACAATTAATTAAGGAACCCAAAGAATATAATTTTTAATGTATTAGACTCAAAGGGACATTAAATGATATCTAAGTCTAGGTCCAATCAAAGAAACCTAATTCTGCCTTTATCATTTTCTTATTATGCAATCAACTTACATAAGCCTTGACAAGGTTACATGGCAAGTTCTAGAGTGTACAAGTCGAAGGAAAGTCATTTAACAAAGAGAGAGGTTGGATGCAACCTCAATTAGGTTCAATCCTCACTATAGCTACTCTAATGTGAGACAAGATAACAAGGAACATGAATAGTTATCAATTACTTTTACTAAAAGTTCTCATGTCCTTATTAGATTCAATTAATGTTTGCTACAAAATATTAGAGATCTCTAATTCCTAAATTCACTAGCATTCCAAATAGTTAAGCATATAGGGATATCACAAGGAACAAACAATTTTTAAAACACATGAGGAGGGAGGTATCCCTCCTCAAACTTAATCTTCTACCATTCTCTTAATTCATTGGAAAAATTAATTACCATCGTAGAGAAATAAAAAACAAAAGAAGAGGAAGGATAAATTTTTTTGACAAATGAATAGGAGGGAGAGGGTCTCCCTCCTCAAACTTAAGCTCTTGTATACATGCACATATATGTTATAGTGAAGAGTAAAGGAGAACTTCCGTGAAAAAAGTAGCACCGAGGAGGGAGAAGGTCTCCTTCCTCAAACTTAGAGACGATCAATATCCTCAATGCATTTCTTGTTGGTTGTTAATGGTTGGAGAAGAAGTCCTATCCATTAGATTAACCTACTCACACATGTTAGAGGCAAAAGATAATAATGCATCCTAAAAATAAGTTTCATACATCCATGTAAAAATAAAATAAAATTAAAGTATACAAATACATAAAGAAATAAGAATTATCTAACGTCCTAAAATAATTAATCATAATAATTTTATTGAAAAACAAGTTGCCTCCTGAAAGTGATTGTTTTCCATCACGAGCCTGACGTACCGTTACCAATGCTTAAGCATAACCACTGGTGGCTACCTTAGGATCCAATAACACATTGATAAGTTTCTTAACCTTCATCTCTTTCAAGGTTTCCTCGTTCTCTTTGACAAAGTTCATCACTCCATATGGGAATGCTTTATTCACCTTGTAAGGACTGGTCCCCCTATACTTAAGTTTTCCTGGAAACACACAAAACTATGAGTTATAAATCAATACTTTCTTACCTATTTGGGACTCACGTTTTTTGAAAGTGTTTAGGATGTCCTATTTTTGTCCTCTGTTTGTGGACCCTTGAATTCTTATGCATTTTAATCTAAAGTTCATCTTTAAGGCTTAGGTCAAGCCTCCTTTGTGGTTGCATATTTGGTTCAAATTCTTCCCCTATAAGAATCTTGTCGGTGTAGAGTGTAAGACTTATGCCTTTGATGTCATAAGTGGACCATCTAAAGGCTTCTTTATTTTTCCACAAGACCTTTTGCAATTTCTCTTCCATTGTTCCTATAATGTTAGAAGAAATAATAATAGAAAGAAAAAAAGTAGGAGGTAGAAATGCATGCTTTAGATTTAAGAAAAGAGGCTTGAGTTCAAGCACTAGAGGTTTTCCAACTAATGGCTTAGACTTACAAGTTCCATAACCCTCTATACTATCGAATTTATTACCTCCATCTTCAACTTTTTTCGACCTCTCACCCATAGGGGTTAAAAGGCCATTAGTAACCTGTTGGTGGTCATCAGTAGCCACGTGCTCCTTTTTATTCTCTTTTTCCACATGCATCTCCAATTCTTTCTCGCTCTTAAGAGTAATCGCATTAGCTTTCTCCCTTGACTTCACCTCAGGCTGGCTAGGTAAAGTCCCACATGCTTGCTGTGCCAAAAGGTTAGCGAGTTGTCCCAATTGATTCTCTATATTCTGAAATTGGGTTTCCATATTCTGGACTTGGGATTCTAAACATGTTGGCTCATTCCATTCTTTCCTATAGCCTCCTTGGTTCTGTGTGTGAGAGGGCCTGTAAACAAATTGAGTATTGTTAGTGTAATTATTACCTTGACGTCCTCCCCAAGAGAGGTTGAGGTGATTCATCCAAGTAGGGTTATAAGTGTTTCCCATATAATTAGCCTTATTTTTATTGGGCTATATCAGCTTTAACAATGCATCCTTCATCATCAAGACTTATGGATCCACAAGGATTACATGAGTTAGGTTGATATGCCACTGGAGTTTGGATAGACAAGGTACGTTGTGTCTGCACTTGCATAAGTTCCTCCATCTTTTTATTTAAGGCATCTATCTGACCGGCTAGCAAAGCAGTATGGTCGACTTGATACATTTCTGCTGATTGAGCATCTTTCTTCCTTACATGTCTATCAGCAGATCTCCATTGGTTGCTATTAGCGGCTAAGTTTCCTATGATTATCCATGTGTCTTCAGGGGGATATGTATAATACCCCCACCAGATGCTACATCTATAACAGCTTTATTGACATAGGAAAGACTGTTGTAGAAGATCTGCACAAGAATAGGTATTTGGTACCCATGATGCGGGCACCTCCGAAGAAGGTTCTGAAATCTACCTCAAGCCCCATACAAGGACTCATTCTCATACTGAGTGAAGTTGATAATCTCCACTATGATCCTGGACTTCATTGACTGTGGAAAGTATTGCATCAAGAATAGACGCTGTAAATGGTCCTAAGTAGTGATGATGCTTCTGGAAAAGAGTCTGGCCAATTGTTCACCTTTTCAGTGATGGAAAAGGGGAACAATTGTAATCGAATGGCATCTTGCGTAATTCCGTTCATTTTAATGGTATTTGTCAGCCTCAGAAATTTTCTAATGCGGAGATGTGGGTCTTCTGAGGTTGTCCCTCCAAATTGAAGTGAGTTCTGAATCATGTTGATAAGAAGGCTTAAATTCATAGTTAAGAACAACTTCTAGTGATGGGATTGATATGCTATTTCGTAGGCCCTCACCAGTTGGGGCCATATATTCCAATAATGTCCTTCGTCTTTGTACTACCATCTTTCTTGTTTTGGTTTCTCGCCTTAATCTTCTAGCTGTTTTCTCTATCTATGGATTAAACTGTAATTATGGAGCTAGAGAGCGAGTTAGCATAAACAAAGAAAAGACCACACAAAGATATGACAATAAAATTTTTTATTATTTTTAATTTTTAATTTTTAAATTTTTTTATAAATATATACACGTCTCAAGAAATTAAGATTCAAACTTCTAAGATTGTTAAAAATTAGTCCCCGGCAACATTGACAAAAACTTATTGTGCGTTTACTGTGCATACAAAGTTTTACCCACGAGCAAATGCACCCGTCGGTGTAGAAAGGGGTATTTAAAACCCTTAATATCGTTCCCACAGAGACTATTTCAACAATCTTAAAAAATATTAAATCCTAATTTTTGAGCTCACCAGAAAAGGGTTTGTTTAGAAATATTTAAAGTGAATGTAAAAAAGAAACAAAATGAGAGTAAGCGATTCAAAGACAAAAGAGCACAAATACGAGTTCTATTATGGAAAGACACGAGACTTTGGTTTCCCTTATAACTTTACCCAATTTCACCCCAATTCCTTTTACGAGTGATTTGAGTCAATTGCTAGCCATCCGTTTTCATTCTATTACTACCCAATGATCATGCAATAGCAATATTCTTTCCCTTAAGTTAGTACCCCCAATGATCATGTAAGGTATATAATTAGAAGAAGCATAAAGAACATGTGGACTTGTTAAATTAATAACTGATTAGAAATCAAGGATTCCGATTGATCCTCCAAAACCCTTAGATTCAGTTTACCTTATAGTTCTGTTAATTAGGCAATGGTACGATTGCCTATCCCCTAATTAACTTAGAAATTAATTCTCATTAGTTAATTATGCATAATAAGGAAAACACAATTGAATAGAAATACACAATCATTCATAAAAAGGAAAAGGGGTTCAATTACATTATAAGTTTCACCAAAGCCCCATGATTTGGGGAATAGTTACACATCGAGAGATAAGACAAACAAAAACATAATAAACCAACAAAATAATCCATAATCCTAATTTTAGAAAAGAACGACAAAACCGTAGTGTCAACAAGGCTAGCAATAGGACGTTGCAAGTCCCACTATGAAGAGATTCTGCCTCTGAAATCCTATGAGAGGATACTAAAAGAGAGATGAGAATGGAATGGTGTGTCTCCAGGGTAGTAGTGATAGGCTTACGTCCCGAAGAATGGCGTGACCTTTGGAGCCTAGGGTGGTGTCATATGATATAGTAGATCCTTCCTTTTATAAGCATGGATTAGGGTTTCAATGTGGTGGACTGGGCTTGACCTAGCCGCTTCCTAAGCCGTCGCGACCAATCTACGTAATCTTGCAGCATCGTAGGGCTAACGTGTCATTGTTGCATTAGATGTATTATCTTTTTATGCTTCTTTTACCCTTTTTTGGTCCAAAACTTGCTTATTTTCGGATTCTAAACTTGCGTGATCATTCCTACAAAAATAAGGAAAATTAGGTAGAATTACAATTAAATAATCATAAATTATATTGTAATTATAACTAATTTTTCGCAGATAAATCAACAAAATGGTGGTTTATCAATAACAACTTAAATACTTGAATAAAAGAGAGCACAAAGAGTAAAGAACTTGAAAGGTGTCATTCGGCCACCTAGATTAAGATTCTAAGATGAAAAATTTTAATGAATAAATGTATATTTGAGAAAAGGAAAGGATGAGAGGTAACTTAGAAGGTCGAGTGATGTAAGTCCCTTGTGTGATTTCAACATCAAACCGAATTGAGGCCTTGTATTGGTTGTGTAAGTGTGACATTATGCTATGTGATTTACCAATCAAATTGCATTATTGATTGTGAATGCTCACTAGTTATGAATGAATAAATGATAGATGCTCATGAATGAGAAAGGAAGATGATCATGTGTGAGATTGGTACATATTGATGATTGAGATGAAAATTTGAAACCTATATGTGCATTCCATATTGGTTGAAAATTTGTTTGAGCATGCATAATTATCTGGAAGCTACTAAAATGAACATAAAGAATTTAAGGGATCATTAAAACAAACATTATGCGAAAATGAAAGCTACTCTCTTTGTGCCTTATGCGTATTAGTATCCAAAGGGCCCTAAAAAGCTCTACTGAAGAGAAGCCTAAAGTTGCTTCTAGGAGACTTAAGTTTCTCTAAGAAATCCTTCTACTGTGAAGACTTAAGTTTCTTCACCAAGTTATAAGGTGGTGAAGACCATCCCAGAATGAGCTCATATCCCTAGTTTTTAGTAGGAGGTGGGAGTAGAGTCAGTGAGATGATATTGTTTGACAAATTTAATACAAGTTTATGTCTTATTGTTCTCCCTAGCTGGTGAAACTAGATTCATAAAGTGTCCCAAAAGTTGGACAAAGGAATGACAAAGACAAAGATAAGTAATAAAGAATGAAGTTTAAGGCATAGAATAATTGTATGCAAATGATATCTTATGTGTGATCCCAAAGTTATGAATGCTAATGAGAATGTATGTTGAGACGCCACAGTTTATGAATGATAAGAGAAATGCATATTTAAGCACTCAGATGTATGTTTGATAATAAAATGTATCCACTTCAGAGAAATGTTTTCAAAGAATTAAAAATAACCTTTTATACAAGAAATAATTTCTAAAATAAACTGAAGTGGTTGGATTTAAAGTGAGGACATTAGTTAGAGTAGAAAACCTACTTAGAAATTCGTTTCTCACCCCTACTCCTTTCCATTTTCTTTCCAGACGATACCAATGTCTTTCGCGACAGCAGTAGTGTTTCTAGACATTAGCAACGCAAATTAGTTTGCTACTCCCCACGACTGCCTCATCACCGCCCAAGCGAGCGTCCGTATTTACTTCTCCCTAGGACACCTCTTCATCCATGAAGTGCTAAGCCCAAATTTTAGTACCACCGGATTTGCAGTGCCTTTGGAAGCGTTCCATCCTGATGGAGTATTTCCACCACCTCCTGGATTTCCCCAACAATAGAACCCTGTAGCAGAGGCGGTTGAGTCCTCGGGGAATGAGACTGACCCCTTAACTCCATCACATTATTATAGTTTGTCGCACGCATTTTCTTCACTCCACGAGTAGGCATGAGGGTGGCAGAGGTTTTCGTTGCTGTTTAAGGACAATAGGATTTAAGTTGTCTTACCCATAATGTATATGTCGTAAATAGATGGATGCAAGCATCCTAATTATGTGTATTAGTACTATGGTACTAAGTTATGTAAATTTGGTATTGTGGAATAGTTGTATCATCCAAAAATGGAAATTTGTGGGTTGTAATAACTACCTGATAAGGCCCACGGGCCTAAGACTTATGGTGTGTATTAAATTTTATGTATACTTATTGTGTGACATGTGTGTTATGATTGAATCTTGTTTATTTATTATATGCAAATGATAAATAAAAAGAACAATGTGAACAGTTAGCATATTCTAAGGTTTTGAACGTACGTAGAAATCCGTTTAACGATTTATTCTATCACCACACACGTTCCATCGACGAGGCTCACATTTTATATTAAACAGTTTTAAAAAAAAATTTACCGTATTTTCATATAAGTATTTTCGAAAATGAATTCCGCATCATGAGATAACAAACTCAAAATGGAACCAAATGATCGACCTAAGCGTGAAATCGGTATTCGTTTTTAGGGTGTTATAATTTACGTTACTAATTTCCACAAAAACTACCACATTTGCAAAAGACATCCTGAAGGTCTCTGGGAAGAAAATGGAGGAAGGATTGAGAAACTATGTTTCTCAGTAGGATTCTACCCTAGGTTTAGTGTCATCACTTTCATCCCAGCCAAGTCAGTTTATTAGAAAAACATGTCATGCATACAAACTTAATATTTAATCTTTCAAAAACTCTTGCTGATGTGGATTTCTTTTATACAGATAAACCATTTTTAATTAAACGTGTAACTTACTTAAACATCATAAGTCTTTGAGATTAGATCATAGGTATTATTTGACTATTTCTTCCTCTATGTATTTCATAACTCATATATATTCTCTATCACTCTCTTAGTGATAATTAAGACATAGACATATGTTAACATTAGTCAAACAATATCTTCTCACTACTTCTGCTACTCTACCTTCTATTCTTAGGACATGAGCTCATTCTTAGATGGTCTTCACCATCATAAATATTGAAGACCTAGTGCTTCATAATAGAAGGATTTTCGGAGAACCATTTTGTCTCCTCTCTAGAATGACCTGGTGCCTTCTGAATGTGCACAAGACACATTAAGAGTAGTATTAACTTTTCACATAAGTTCTATCTTTAATGATCTCTTAATTACTGAAGTTCCTTTTAAAGGCTTCCAAATAATATGCAAACTCAATCAATCCAACCAATATGCCATGCACATTTAGTCTATACTTTCATACTACTATCACATCATTATTAATACATGATCATCATGTAAGACATCATCTTTAATCATTCATAAGAAATATTTATACATTTCACATTACTCTTTATGTACATACAAAGTACTACAACAAGTTGGCATAATAATCTCAAGTATGTCTTCATCTTTAACATAAAATTTACTTACTTCAGCTTGATGTAAATTCTTGGACAGCATAATCACTTATTTACATAAATTGTTCAACTTGCTCAATTCTTAACACTTATGATAAATCCCTCATAGGGTCTACATCACTTATCCTTATAAGTTATCTCTCAACCTTTCCTTTTTCCAAAGGTCAAGTTCTTCTTAACACTTTTAATAGAATGTTATGGTGAATTCTTATTACTTCTTTAATTGGCTAACTGGCCTTTGTCATGGTTTAATCTCAATGTCCTTCATTTAAAGGCTCATGCATCATTTACTTAATTCAAGTTTAATTCTTATATGTTTTATGCGTCTTGACAAATAACTTAGCTAATTAGGTATGTTTCATTCATTAACCTAATTACTTGTTTATTTGCTCTTAAACTTTAAGTTTTCCACTCATGACTTATGTACATATGCTTAAACATTGAAATTAGTCTATTTTCCTATTAATTCCCTACATGCCGAGAGCTTACTCCTTAGTTTCAAGGCCTTGTAGTTCAATTTTTCTTCTCTTAGGAAGGTGATTTACATTAATTAAAAATTAGGTCATAAATTTTAAGGTTTTTCTTCCTTATTTAAAGATTATGGCCGAATGCCCTTGCTCCTTTATCTACTCCATTTTTGACTTCTAAACACCTCCTTAAACTACCTTTAATGCACTTTTAAATCCTAGCAAGTTTTCCTAACTAATTCTTAGTAATGGTGTGCATATGTCGGAATGGTACCCTACCATTACCAAATATTTCTTAACTTTAAAATTTATTCCTTAAACTTGTTTAAATTATACTTTACACCTTAATTAAAATTTTAACTCAAGTTTTCTTAATTATTGGGAGAGTGGCCGAATGCGCTACGTGGCTAAGACAAGGTTCCTTTTTCCTTAATTTGTTTTCTTATGGTTTTGGTGTTATGGAATTTAGCGCACTTTTACTTAGATTTACCAAAGTGGTCAAATGCACCCTTAGACAATTTCAAGTTCCTTTAAAACTTATAATTCCTTATTTATACTTGATTTTGTTCTACTTTATACCCTAAACAAGATTTTAAACACAAGATCTCCTAATTTATTTAAGAGTGGCTGAATGCTATATGTTCTTGAACAAGGGTTCTTTTTAAATTTTCTTGTCTTAAGACCTTGAAGTCATGAAGTTTAGCATTTGGTCTATCATAAGTCCTTAGATCCTTCCATAAATTATCCTTACTTCATAGCATTGGTCATTGTCATGGTGGATCTTAAGTGGTTTGTGCCACTTTGGATCCAAAATTCCAACTTTACACTTAGTAATTTTAAGTCCATGTCCAAGTTAAGTTTATGGATCTTTTTACATAATTTTTCTTCCTCCTTTAAGTATTTTATTACTTGAGTATAGATCTGGACTCTTAGCAAGAATAACTTCACAAATAAAATTTTTTGAGTAAAGACATAACTAAGATACTGACTTTCAACCTAAAAATTTAAAAGAAAACACCTTTTGTAGCAAACAAGTGTAGATCTAGTAGATCTACTCCAAGATCTACAAGTCTCTTACTTTTATCACTTTAAAATTTTTCTCTTAACCACTCAAATCTTCCCCCATTACATAACGAATGATGTTTTTAGAAAATTTAACTGATTAAATTGCTCCTAGGGTTGCTAGAAGCATTTTAATCGATCAAAGTTTCTTTTTTCGTTAAAATAATCACTAAAAATTGGTGATGCTCATATTTAACCATTCAAGGAAAGTTCTGAGCTCCCAAAAAAGTTCAAACCAAAAGAGATCCATAAATCTTGGAGAATGACCCATAAAGAAGAAGGAAAACATACCATAAAAACAAAGTTAAAGCTTTTGAAAGTATAAGGTAAAATTCTACTTATCGAAGACTTTGTAGTTTATTTTTGGAGGGAACTTAATGGCTAATCTTTCCCTCTCTTGGCTGTCCACACAATTTAGTCTTCATTTAACTTAAACTTTAAAGTTGGAAGTTTAAGCTTAGTGTAGGATTTTGGGTTTTTGCGGTAGATTGAGTTTAGAGAGAATTAGGAGAGTTCCTCTAAGTGTTTGAAAGGTGGAGAATGAAACAAATAAGGCCTCCCATGGTGATTATTGAATTCGGCCATTTAAGGGTAGTGTGGGAATTAATTTCTCACTTAAGGGCTTTTTGGTACATTTGCATGTAATTTTAATTTTCTAAATAATTCTAAATGTAAGGAGTTATCCTTTTAGGATTAGATTAATGTTAAACTTTCTGAATTTGACACTAATCAAGACTAATTCATCCTAATCATGGTTAACTTTAATTAAACACAGTTAATTTACTTTACCATGGTTAATTTTATCTCTCCTATTTATGAATTTTGTCCTACATGTATTTAATGGTGTGATGTTTCATATGGTGAGTCACCACCATATTTTCCACATGAAAATTTCGTGCACAGGATGTGGGCCCCACTTTTGACTTTTGATTCGCAGTTTTTTATCCTACCTACTTTTTCAAGGGTATTTTGGTAATTTTTCTCAGCATTTTTCAGGAGGTTTCTAAATTGTTTCTCCAACATTTCTAACAATTATTGGTTCATTCTAAAATCATTGTAAGGTCATTTGATATTTTTCTGGGAATAGTTTAGCCCTTTGTAGAAAGCAGAGCTTTCTAAGGGAATTTCGAGCATTTTCGAAGTTTTCTGATGGATTTTCACCCTTGTTTTGTTCCTATTATTTTTTCATGACTATTTAATCATCCTTAATGTTTTATAATCCCTTATAATGTCTTTTACCTTTCTATATTTTTCCAACACATTTTTTGGGTTTTCGTAGTGTAGGGACATTTTCATCATTTGTACCAAATTTTCTAATTTTTCTATCTTTTGCTTTTATCTCTACTTTGTTTCTCACTAGAGGTTATTTTTAATATAAATATTTTATTATGAGGATTTATGGGTGCTACACTCCAACCACCCCGCTTATGTTCTCAATCTCTACGAATACCACTGTTTTCACAAACGACATTATTAGGGTCTAAGAAAGAAAATGGTGGGAGAGGGGTGAAAAACTAAGTTTCTTAGTCGGTTTCTACCGTAATTATAGTGCTAACATTTTGAACCCAGCCACTTTAATTTATTTAGAAATATGAAATGCATACAGATTCACTTTTAAACTTTAGAAAATCTTTAGTTGAAGTGGATTTCTTTTACAATTGTAGAAACTAACTTCTATCACAAGTATACAAAGAACTTATTCTAAGTTTCATACATCTTTCATTCTCTTGAGATTACATTAAATTACATCACAATATTAGTTGACTATCATTTCATTCATGCCTTACTCATAATTCATTTTCATTCTTCTTTCACCCTTTCCGTGACAATTTAATTTAAGGTATATTCATTTATGCCTTTCTCATAATTCATTTTCATTATCTAGTCACCCTTTCCATGACATTTTAATTTAAGGAATATTCTTAACAATATTACTCAAATAATATCTTTCACTTCTCATATACTCTACCTTCCATATGTACAAAAGCCTTATAACTTGGCATTGTAACAGTAATGTCTTAAATTTTCTCATAGAATTTTTCTTTAGTGATCTCTTGACTTATTAGGTTCCATTTTACATCATTGTGATAATATGCATGCTCAATATTCAACCAATATGGTATGCACAGATAACATCCAAATCATCCAATTTATCATATAATTCATCCATTCATGGAACCATAGTTCACATAAACTTTCATGCAATCTTTTAAGAGAGCACATATAGTCTCCAATCCAATCTATCATCACATTTATCATTCACATATGAGAATCATCTAACACATCACTTTCTAAACAATCAAAAGTACATTCCATACAATTTAAATTCATATTTGTGTACTCATAACGCAACACTACAACTTGGCATAATTATTCTAACTAGAAACTAATCTTCTAATGAATAATTCTTAATTATGCTTGACGTAACTTTCTTGGACAGCATGTAAACTTCCTCCAATAGCTTGTCCATCTTGCATTATTCATAAGATTTATGATATATCTCTCATAGAATCTTAGTCCACTCATCCTTCTAATTTACCTCTCAAATTTTCTTTTCTCAAATATTAATTTCTTCTTTGCTCATAAATTTTAATTTTTCTTCTCATGTCTTATGTAGTTATCTTTAAACATCCCAAATAGCCTACTTTTCTTATTTATTACCAAGGTGGCCGAGTTCACATTCTCTAGTCCAAGGACCTAATGGTTCAAATTTTCTTCCTTTAAAAAGGTGATTTACACTAATTAGGATTTAGGCTATTAATTAACACTAACCTTAGAAATTTTTAGAGAGCATGGTTGAGTTCTCTTAGTTCCACCTCAACTTTATAATTAATTTCTAATCACCTCCTTAAGCTGATTTAGATCCACTCTTAATTTCTAGCAAGATTTTAACTTGTTCTTACCAATTTTGTCCAACATGGCTGAATGGTACCCAACTATTACCAAGTATCTTTCAAATTTAAAATTTATTCCTTAAACCTTTTTAGGCTCCACTTTACACCTTAATTGAAATTTTAAACTCTTATTTTCCTAATTACATGGAAATGGTTGAATGCTCTAGGTGGCCAAACAAGGTTGCTTCCTTCTTAATTTGTCCTCTCCTGGTCTTGGTGTTATGGATTTTTGGTTCTTGGTACGTCACTTGTACTTAGGTCCACCATGATTTATCCTAGCCCCAAAGCTTAGGTTGTGTTTACGGAAAGTCTTAAGTGATTTGTTCAACTTTTGGTCCAAAATCCACCTTTACTCTTAGTAGTTTTCAAGTCCAAGTCTAAGTTAAGTTTATGGATTTTATTACATGATCTTTCTTAGTCTTTTAATACTTTTAATATACGAGTCTAGATCTGGACTTTTAACAAAGACAACTTCAAGATCAAAGATTTTAAGAAAATAAATAACAAAGTTTCCAACTTTGAACATAAAAATCTTAAAGAAAGCATCTTTCATGGAAACCAAGTATAGATATACTAGATCTACTCCAAGATCTTTCCATCCCTTACTTTGAGCACTTCAGACCTTTTCTCATAAACAATCAAATCTTCCCCAATGCATCAACATTGGTTTTTAAGAAAGTTTAACAGATTAAATTGCTCCCAATGCGTCCCAATGTACTTTAGCACAATCGTGCTGACATGACATAGCATGATTGTGTCGACATAGCACGACTGTGCAGACATTCAACGCAACAAATAAGTAAGGTCATGTCAGCCCTAGTGAGGTAGGAGGGGATCTTAGTCAACCCCATTGACACAAAAGTGTCCTAATCAACCCTATAGTGTTGCGAAGACCTAGAATGACCATGACAACTGCAGGGAAGATGAAGCAGGCTTAGTCCATGATGTTGGAAACCTTAGGATTTGCATATTTAGAAAGGAGGCTTTGACACCCTTCTCAACACTCCACCACTCCCCTTAGAGAACATCGCTCTCAACGTATAGAAGGAGCACACCTCTCTGGGCATAAACCTACCTTTCCCCTATTTTTTATTTGTAAACACTCAATTATGTCCGAACCCTCACCGCTAAATTAATCAGCAAATAAATAAAAATTTAAAATATAAATAAAAACGAGAAAAGAGAAAAAATAAAATAAAAGTAAATAAAGAGGAATATAAGAAAAGTATTAAAAATAAACAAAAGAAAAATAGAAAAGAAAAAGCAATAACAAAATATAATGGAATAAAACATATAAAATATATAATAGCAAAATATAATAATAATAATAATAAATAAATAAATAAGAAAAAAAAAGAAAAAGAAAAGAGAGGAGAAAGATTTAGGAAATGACGGAAATAATAAAAAATATAAAATAAATATATAAATAATAATAATAATAATAATAATAATAATAATAATAATAATAATAATAATAATAATAATAATAATAAAAAGGGGTGAAAAAGGAGGGGGGCAAAATAGGAACGGAAAAAGGATAATGACTATAAATAAGTAGCCCAATGAAGAAGTAGGGGTTCTTTTCTTTTTGAGGCGGAGGGTGCACCTATTGGAGAAAAAGGATCCCAAAACCGAATGAGAACTCTTTAGAGGCAGCTCCTCAGGGACTCTAGGATTTGTTTTGCAAACTTTCGAGCTTCCGGTGAGTTTCTTCAGTGCTGAATATCCTCAAGAAGCAGTTGGAAAGCTTCCGAATACTCCATCACAACCACCCTAATTTTGCAAATTCGATCGGAGAAGAACCGCACATACGCTTCTGTGGAGGTTAGCACCTATAACACTCGTATTCCAATCGGAGCATTTAATTCACACTGTACTAATCATGATTAGATTTTGTTTTATTGTCTCGGTGAATATATGTGGATGATTTAAGCATAAGTGTTAATAATTCGTTTCAAAATTGCATGTGAAACTTGCATTTGGTTCAAATCTGATTGAACGCATAACTTCGCCATTAGAATTAGGCAGTAGAGGTGTAGAGATGGTTCCTGCACCTTAGGTGAGTAGTTATCGTTAGAAATTCATATATAAATCAGAACGTAAAAAAAACATGAATAGGTTCGATCCGCCATGTTTGAGTCGAGATCTGAACTTGATAGATAACCACCGTCCCAGAGGTGCGTTCGAATATGTGTAGGAATAAGCCTTCGCGATCCAGGTACTCTATAGAATGTTGTTAAACCCCGACTATTGAGACCAGTCGAGCCAAGTAAATTCATATATAAATCAGAATGTTGTTAGACCTCAAATGGGATATGCGAGTAAGCCTGCTCAGGTGTGCAAGTTTTGGCAAGTAAAACAGAGATGTTGGTCGTCTAAATTTCGATGGCCAATACGAGAAAATGGGAGCCACACAGAAGTTCCAACACTAAAAAGATCCAAATCGGGGGGGGGGGGGGTATTTAGCGCGTTGATAGCGAACTAGCATAACGTCATGATGGAGCGAACTGAATTCTTAGTTTTAGGAGTAATCTATGGACGCGGTCCTAAAGCTTTGAAGCCAATCCGAATAGAAAGATCAAGAAGCAACTCTGGTCGATGATTGTACAGGGAAGTATACATGAATAAGGGTGGACCTAGCATTTAGAAGTCTCCAAACATAGGCAAATTCAGATGGTGAGAAGGCTAAGAACCTGCATATTGGCACTACTATGAGGGATGGCTTAAAGGGGCCGTTTCTCTATTTGCAAGTCAGTAAGCGACCAGGAAATGACAGGGCCATTTTTGACTCTTGCATGTATGTTTGGAAGGAGAAGGGATCGGTTAGATGGAGGAGAGGCAGAGGAGCTCTTCGGTTTCGCCTTGGATGCACAGAGATTACGTCTTAATATGAGGTTTAACTCACTGATTGAACATGTAAAGATGCCTAGATGGTAAGGGGAATAATTATTTTTGTACTAATTATCTAGTGAAATTTATATGAGCATCGCCCAATTTAGGATAGGGCCCAATGAAGGAACTTGAATTGAGAAGGCGGTGCCCACAATTTAAAATCTGTCCATTATTGCTGGGCAATTATGCATAGGTAATCAACCACTTGGAGAAGTAATTGGCACAACGAAGCCTGGTCCACGTGCAGGGATTAAAAGGAAAAGGCCCTGGACAGGGTTCGAACACAAGGCCTGAGGTTGCATGTGCCGTCGCCCAACCACCAATCCACGCTCCCAATTGGGTTTCTAACACCCTTGTTTTAATTTAACGGCCTTAATATTTTTTGCAACTCTTGCCCCTGATTTTGGTTTATCCCTTTTATCATATTTTCTAGAACTACTCAATTTCATTAGAAGGCATGACCCTTTCTTTGATGTCTCACCCAAAACTTCCTTGCATGGATTTTAATTCAACGTTGAAGCTAATTTGCATGAGGTTCCACAAAGCCTACTACTTGGATACATAGCAACCCCGACAATAGCCATGATGGGGGATCTATCATAATAGGCAAATTCACACCCATGCGCAAACCGACAGTTATATATTGAGATATCAATAGCCCCTGAACATGTTTATTGACGTAGAGGTTTTCTTGCAAACTATCCCTCGAGAATGCCCTTTATATGGGTTGCATGTATTTTGGCTAACTCTGGTAGCACTCACTGGGATTTCATCATATCCCAAACTTGACACCATACTTGAACACCAGTACCTATAATTTTCATATGTAACAACCAACCCAAACTAATTACAAACTTGGAACGAAAAGCAGCACATGTCATTATAAATGCATAGCCTAATCAAAGGGAGACCATGTCATGAGGAAATCAATAAGAAGATGTGATGGCCACGATAGAGTTGTAATATAAGCATAAGCTAACTATGGTTCTAAGGATAATTTCCTGGTGTAAGTTGTCCCTGATTTGTATTATCCAGTAATCATATGCACATTAGAGTGGTGCAGCATGTATGTGATCGTAGAGGCTGCATTGGTTTCATGCACATAGATATATTAGTCTTGTGCATATGTGTGTGGAGGATGGAAGATCAACGTCCAGACCCTCATGTAGCAACGTGGCCCAGCTTTTGTTCACGTATAGATTCACTTATAGAAGAGACATGTGCATGGCACCTTGAAAGGGCGCTACCAAAGTGGATATTGTGATCACCTAGTAAACGTGAGCATGCAGTGTTAGAACAGCCATACACTGCGAGCTTTTGGTCTCTTCTTTGCAGTCCCAGCCATAAGCATATGTGTCATTACCAGCAAACATACTCTTGAACTATCACATGAGCGATTCCAATGCATGCATGGAGGCCTGTTAGTTAGAGAACAAGTGAATCAAAAGGTCCCTCCCTTGATTTTGCGTTCGCTTGATGAATTCGTGGCTATTTGGATCATACCCCACAAAGCATGGCAGTAGATCACATGCAATGGAACGAACCTGACGCTGATAATGGTGCGATGCTCCAGAGATTGAATAGAAAGATCACTGAAAATATAGTTGTTGAGAGGAAGACTAGCCAAGATTCTGCTTTAGCAGTGAGTTGAGGAGCTGCAATGAAGGGGCTAATGCATCTTCCTCTTACGAAGCTAGAAAGAAGGTACCGACGCAATGGGTTTCCATTAGTTGGTGGTAGAGAAATGATGATTGTACACTTGGTACGTCTCATTCTTATATATAATAGTGTTATATCTGGGCTCTCTATATGCTGCCAATCATGAGCCAAAATCTGCATGGCTTATTACTGTACCCACATGAGTGACAACCAACATGATAGGCAAGGTTTTGGTCGAAGTAACTACTGCTCACTGCATAGGCACAGGCCTGGCGAGATGGCTCCTAGACTTTTAACTTTATAGTGCCATTACCTTCCATTGAAAGTGTTTCAACCTCTTGCAAATGAGGAATGAGGATCGGCCGCACTCATGATTATGTGTGGGGTATCTTGCAACCTTGTATGAACCTTTTGGGAGGCGTTTGGTAGCTATTTCTGTCCCTAGGTAAATTGTGGTTTGAGGGTACCAACCACCTCAAATAGGGCAAGGGTACTACCAAATCCCAGATCAAGATTCTAGCAACCACGTGATGAAATTTGCAAAGAAAATGCACAATAGAATTCACAAGTATTTGTATGAATCTGACCAATTCTATGTGATGGAATTCCTTCAATTGTCATTTTTATTTCTCTGTTATAAAATCTTAGGGAGGAGTAGAATTGAAATATTCTAATCATTGGGTCAAATATTGATTAATACCCCTAGCCACACTCAACGGTTGTTTTATAGCTATCACATTTCAGGTTACGACAAATGATATGAAGCCATAACATCATTTTGGAGCACAGGCATTTTAAAGCTTGTTGCAATGAACACTAAATCTCAATCAAGAATGGAGATGCATGAACCATAATGGATGAATGTATGCAGCCTATTTTCTTTTATCTTATTGAGGATTCAATGCAAAATTGGAAACAGAAATCATGACTGCTTACATGTTCCATTAGTGATGTAAGCCATGCAAGTTAGGGTAGAATTAAAATTAATGCCTAAGAATAGGTTTACTACCTTGTGTTTTAGGATCTTGGTTCGATCGTATCAAATATTCTTGATTTCCTATAGAGAATCTATAACATTCTGCAAAGAAAATATTCAACAGGTGTTAACTACAGTACCATGGATTAGCTTCTATTCTAATTAAGAGTTTCGGTAATTGATGTTCTTTTTCAATGACATACCATGCTTCTTGTATATAGAAAGAAAGGACTAACTCATGATCAGATCTATGTATACTCTTGATGTAGCATTAATGGATGAATAATTAGAAGTTACTATCATGCTCGAACAACGCATGCGTACTGGGAGTCTTTTGCTAGCATCAATGGGGATTTTCTTCCTTCAGGATCAGTGAGGAATCGATTCATGAACAGAGGATCAATTCAAAGCTTCAGAATCTCCCGGAAAGAATCCCCTGAAGGAGGAAATTCTAGTCACTGCCTCTGTTCCCCTTTTTCTTGGCAAACCTAGCTTTCCCCTTAAAGTTCAAATCCGTTTTCCCGATTTTGATGACCAAATTTCACCAAAGCCAAAAGTCTCCCTCCTCAGCGCGAGGACCTTCCTTTTTTTTCTTTTTTTTTTTTTTTCAGTTTTTTCTATTTTTATTTGGTTATTCTCTTTTCCCCCTCAATTCAGTTTTCCCTTTTCTCCTTTTTTTTAATTTTGTTTTTCTATTTTTCATAATTTTTATTTAATTTTCTATTTTTTTCTTTAAGTTCTGTTTTTCTTAATTTTTATTGTTTTTTTTCTTCTTTAATTTTTGTTTTTCTGTTTAATTTTCACTATCATTTTTTGTTTACTTTTCAGTTTTTATTTTTCTTTCATTTATTTATTTGACTGCTTTTGTTGTTTTTTATTTTATTTTATATTATTTTTGGTTTATTATTATTTTTTAATTTTTCTCTTTTCTTTTCTTTTTAATTCAATTTTTATTTTTATCTTCCTATTACTTTGTTTTATTTTTGTTTTTTTATTTTTTATTTTTTTCTATTTTTACTATTTAATTTCTATTCTGTTTGATTTTTTATTAGTTATTTAATTTTCTGTTTTACTATTTAATTTCTATTTTTTCTTAATTTCTATTTTTTTTTGTCATTATCATTTTTGTTTATTTTTTCAATTTTTTATTTTTCTTTCATTTATTTATTTATTTTATTTTTTTGTTTTTTCTTATTTTTCATTTAATTTTTTTTAATTTTATATTTATTATTTAAATTAAATTTAAAATAGGGCCTCAGACATAATTGGATGTTTACAGATGATATTAATAGTAATTGATGTGACCATCTTAACACTTGATGTGACCAGATTTACTACACTTGATATGTCAGTTAAGGATGTTGATATAGGAATTGGGCCTATATGCATAGCATATCATATGAGGATGATAGAGTCAAGATTGACAAAACATAATGTGGTACGAGACATATTAGGTTATGGGATGATCATGAATCAATCATCATATAAAGAATGTTCTATTCAATTTATAATTGATCTTGCTCACATACATTGCATGATCTTGTATCACTGTTTATTTGTTGCAACTGAATTCTATTGAGTACTATGAGTTATGGATGATATAATCATGCCAAATTTTAATTACTTACCTTATATTATTGAATGGGATCTATGTCTCAATTCTTTTATTATATTGTTGCGTACGTGTATTCATTGTGTAGTTCATTTACAAGATAGAGCGCCCTTATTTTTTGGCGGATATAGAGGTAGACAATGATGGCAATTGGATTCAACACTGGCATTATCAAAGATGAAGAGCCTTTTGAATGTAATCCATTATTGAAAAGGGCACTATGGAATAGACTATCTCATTCTATACCTTCATTATTGAAGATAAAGGACTAGTGAGGAAAGGTCTTTTTGTAATACTATTTTATAAGCTCTAAACTAATGCATACATTTATGGTTTTATTGCACTATTGCTGAGAAACAAATTCTAAAACCTTATGCTAGGTGTAATGTGTGTCTTTGTGATTTAATGGTATGTTATGACTATATATATTAACGACCAAGTTCATATTAATTATATGTCGATATAGAATTTGTTGGATGTCATTATATGTATTGAGCATATATGCAATCAACCCATTTGGTAATGTTTCAATATTTATAGGAGAGATGTTGTCAAAAAAACATTTCACCCTTTTTATTGAAATGTCATGAATTGTATGATCTGATTACGAAGGTCAGGTTTTAAAATTGGGACCTAACAACATACTGGTATCAGAGCATTCCTTTAAGATTGGGACAAAGGTATAAGTTATTATTCATTGGTTGTGTTTGAATGCATTAATTGGAAAGAAAATTTATTCCTTTTGTTTAAATTAACACTCAATGTTTATAATTTTGTGCTTTATAGTATTGTTGATATGGCTAGGCATAATGGTGTCCTAAAGAAGCTTCTCTTGAAAGGCTAGCCAATATCTTAGAAATGAATGAATCTCATGAGGATGAAGGAGAATTTCAAGGATTTGACATTCTTGAAAAGGAAGCCATTTGAATTCAAAGGAGGCTATGATCCTAATGGAGGGCTTTTACGAATACATGAGTAGGAAATATTTTTTGGGGATATGCAATGTTCTAAAGCACAGAAAGTTGTTTTCGCCACATACTTGTTTGTAGAAGAAACATAAAATTGGTGGAGACATACTCATTTAAGGATGGTTAATGTTGGACAAGGGATTATTTAGGAAACATTTTCTAGAAAAATATCTTCCTGCTAGTCTTAGGAATAAGAAGGAACAAGAGTTTCTAGAGTTAAAGCAAGGGATCATGCCTGTTGGAGAATATGTTGCTGATTTGAAGAAGTTTCATATTTCTACCCATATTAGCTTGCTCCCAATGAAGAGTTTAAATATTTGAAGTTTGAAAGTGGATTAAGGCATGAAATTAAGTAGGTAATAGGACATCAAGAGATACAAGATTTTGCATCCTTGGTAAATAAGTGTTAAATGTTTGGGGTGAACCACCAAGCTTGGCTGGCTTATAATTGAAGTCATGGACCTCAAAGGAACCAAAAGGGAGACCTAAGGAGAAAGAATCCAAATTTTATTCCTAATAGATTCCAAGGATCTTCATCCTTTATAAGTAGACCAAGACTTGCATCAACTTCAAGTAATTTCCAAACAGTGAATCTTCCAAGGAATAACTATTTTAAATATGGAGAGCCTCACTAGGCCAAAGAATATTCTTGGATAGGTGTAATTTATTTTAACTTCCAACAATAAGGACATGTTAGTTGAGATTTCCCTCAAGCAGGGACACATGTCAGGAGTAATTATCCTAGTAATAATAATAAATTCAATGGAACTAATAATGGTTGAAGAATGGCTCTAAGAAATAACAATAATTCGAATCCACCTATTTGTCGTGATCACAACAACAACAGGAACCACAATAGAAAAAATAAGAATAATAACCCTTAGACAGGAAGACTACAAACTTAAGGAAGAATGTTTACCATGAGCGATGCTGAGGTTGCTGAAGCTGATGATCTAATATAGGGTGAGTTCTTTCTACATGAAACTCCTTTAATAGTATTATATCACTTAAGTGCTACTCATTCCTTTATTTCAACAAAATATAGAAAGTGTTTAAACTTGAAAGTTAGCCTTTTATCATATGATTTGATAGTCTCTACCCCTACTAATACCTTCTTTATTGCATTTGAAGTATACTTAGGTTGTCCTGTTTTCATTGAGTGTAGAAAATTTTATGTGGACTTAATTTTCCTACCCTTATTTAAACTAGATGTGATATTAGGAATGGAATGGCTAACTTCCAACTATGTCCCAATGGACAGTCATAAAAAAATCATTGTAATTCCGTCTCATCCTCAATGCGAACTTCAAATGTTAAAACCCATGTCTTCCAACCAAATCAATGGTTGTTTAATAGATGGAGATCAAGTATATATGATGATTTCCTTCTTAAAAGGAGAAGAGGACCTTAAAATTGATAATATGTTTATTGTTTGTGAATTTCCTAAGGTATTTCAAAAGATATTCCCAAGACTACTTTCAGAACACATTCCAAACATGATGAATACCATATTATGCCTTTTGGAGTCACCATTGCTGCTATAGTATTCATAGATTATATGAACAGAATATTTCATCCTTATTTGGACCGATTTGTTGTTGTCTTTATTGATAATATTCTGATATATTCTTGAAGCCATGATGAACATGAGGAAATCTTAGAATTGTATTATAGTGTTTGAAACAGAAACAATTATATGTAAAATTGTCAAAATGTGAATTTTGGTTAAACAAAAGAGAAAATTTTGGGAATGTCATTAATGAAGAGGGAATTTCTATAGATCCTTTTAAAGTTAAATCCATGTTAAATTAGGAAAGACCAAAGTTAATAAATAAAATATGAAGTTTTCTAGGTTTGGAGAGATATATTAAAGATTCACCAAAGGTTTCTCAAGTATAGCCTTACCCTTGACCCATGTAACTAGAAAAGGACAACTTTTTGTATGGACCTCAAAATGCAAAGTTAGCTAGTTTTCATGAATTGAAAGATAAACTCATGTATACTCTATATCAAATCCATAATAAAACTTTGAGGTGTATTGTGATGCCTCAAAATAAGGTTTGGGATGTGTATTGATGCAACAAAGACGCGTGGTAGCTTATGCCTCAAGATAGTTAAGATCTCACAAAGAAAATTATCCAACACAGGACCTTCAATTTGTTGCAATGGTGTTTGCACTAAAGATTTGGAGGAATTATCTTTATGGTGCTAAAATATTTGTTTAGTTAAATGGAGTTGAACATGAGACAATGAATATTGATGGAGTTCTCAAAGGATTACAATTTCAAATTGCAATACCATCTTGCAAGGCTGATGTGGTAGCTAATGCTTTAAGTAGAAAGTCTACATATCGTAATGATGATGATTAAAGAGATGACACTCATCAAAGACTTTATATACCTCAACTTAGTTATAAGGATGACCCTTAGAAATATCATATTAGGAAGGTTAACTATTACCAATGAATTTCTAAAACAAATATAAGAGACATAAAAGGATGATCAAAATCTACAAGATAAATAGAACATTAGAGCTCAAGTAAATGGGAAAAAAGTTCTAGAGAGAAGCTAATGGGATTCTAAGATTTCAAGGCAGAATATGTGTATCCTAAGATAAGGAAATTAGAAGAACGATTTTAGAACAAGCTCACAGGGGAAAATTAAGTATTTACCCTAGAATGACCAAAATGTACCAAGATTTAAAGAAAGTTTTCTGATGGTTTGGAATGAAAAAGACATAGTGGCATATGTATCATCATGTTTGATCTACCAGAAGCTGAAGATAGAGCACCAAAATCCTTCTTGGGAATTGCATCTGTTACATATTCCTAAATGGAACTAGGATAGTATCGCAATGGATTTTATGGTTGGATTACCAAGAACACGATTAGGATACAATATGATATAGGTAATAGTAGAAAGACTAACCAAGTCTACTCACTTTCTACTTATCAATATTAAGAATCCTTTAAGCAAGCTAACCCAAATATAAATAAAAGAAATAGTTAGACTACATGGTATACCTTCTAGTCTTACCTCCAATAGAGATCCTAGATTTACCTCAAAGTTTTGGGGAAATTTGCATCTAAGATTTAGGCACAAAAGTCAAGCTTAGCTCTTCATATCACCCACAAACAAATGGAAAATTGGAAAGGATAATTTAGACATTGGAAGACATGTTGCATGCATGTGTTTTAGAATATAAAGGGAATTGGGATCAATTTTTTCTATTGATTAAATTCATCTACAACAACAACTTTCACTCTAACATAGGAATGGCTCCTTACGAAGCTCTTCATGGACAGAAGTGTGGAACACCATTATGTTAGTACTAGATAGAAGAAAATTTGATGTTAGGACCAGAAGTAGTGCAACAAATGACAGAACAAGTCAAGGTGATTCAAGAGAGATTGGAGAATTCTCAATATTGGAAAAAGAGTTACTTCCATAAAAGGAGAAAACCAGTAGAGTTACTAGAAGGTAGTCATGTATTTTTGAAGATTACCCCTATGAACAAGATTGGTAGAGCCATATAATCTAGAAAACTTAGCCCTGATTTATTTGTCCATACTAAATTTTGAAATGAGTTGGCCTTGTGGCATATCACATAGCTTTACCTCCATTATTGTCCAATCTTCACGATGTTTTCCATGTTTCTCAACTCAAAATACATCCTTGAACATTCTTATGTGGTTGAACCTGTGAACACTTGATTATGTTCGAGACCCCATTTTCAAGATAATTAGTAAACAAACAATATTTAGGTATATTCAATTTAAATTGTTTATGTAAAAATATAACAAATAAATAAAAATTGAAAAAAATAAATGAAAACTAAACTAAAAGAAAGGGGGGATTAAATGGAAACCAGAAAATGGTGGGGAAATAGAAATAAAAATAAAGAATAATAATAAAAAACTGAAAACGAAAAATTAAAATGATGATGGAAAATTAAAATGAAGAAAAATAAGAAAGAGAAAGTGAAAAGGGGAGGGCTGAAACAAAAACAAAAAGGTAAAATAGAAAAGCAAAAAGCAACAAACGAAAAGGAGGATGGGAGGGCCGAAACAGAAAAACAGAAAGGTAAAACAAAAAAGCAAAAACCGACAAAATGAAAAGGAGGAGGTGAGAGTTAAAACAAAGGAGCAGAAAGCGAAAAGAAAAAAGAATACGACAGAGTAGTGTAAAAAAGGCTTAGAAAAGATCTCATGAGGACGGTTTGATCTCTCCAATTGCGTTCGCATGGTTCCTCCTTGAATTCTCCATCGACACTCCTGATTTCCGAGGTCAGAACGTCAAGATTAGGAGCTCCTGCTCACACTTCAACACAAACGAGGGGGAAGAATCCACTTTGCTGAATCTTGCAGTGGTTATTGGTGCGAACAATACACCGACTTCATAATGGTTAGTCACACTATTTTTTCTAGAAACAAGAACATTGCATTGATTTAATATCAGTTTACCCTTGAATTTAAACCTCATGAAGATTTTTCTTGGATGATTTTGACACTTGTATGAAAATTTGACTTGTGGATGTGCTAAATCTCATTTGAGATATGATTTTGTCAAATCTCAGCCTCGCCCCTGTTAACTCTCAATGTGAGAGTCTGATTTCTATGTAAGGTGACGTTATAATTCAAAATAGGTATGTTAAAACTCTGTTGTGCGAGGTAAATTCATAGATCACATTCTTTAATTTGGATATGAGAAGTGTAGTCCCATGAATTCCTTATCTCCTTCATAAGACTCGTATAGTTTGTTTAATTCTCAATTTGGGGGATAAGGAAATCCTAGTAAACGCTACACAAGGGGTGCTTACTGGAAATACATCTCTTCCACCCTCATATACTAATCTAGAGAAGATTAAGACCCTCAAGTGTTCTTTAGTTTTCCTCGCTCCCCTTCGTGGCTGTCTCCAAGAGTCAACATGAGTGCACTAGTGAATGCAGTAATCAGCTCATGGTGGATGATGGTGTAGTTGTGTGTGAATTTCATGGTTGGTTTCCTCCTTCTTTTCCTTGAGCCATGCAGAAAGTATTTTTGCATCAATAGGAAATTCTGAGAACAGTATTGAGTCATCTACGTACATTAGTCACGTGTGCGTTTAGGGCTATAAAAGTAAGGTAAGGTCTGGTTTGGAGTATAATAGTGACCACTGATGTGATGCAAAGGCTAGGTGGTGTCACTCACCGACAATACCATTCAGTGTAGGCGGCAAAGATCTGTTAAGCGAGCATAGGTGTTTTCTTGCAAGGTGGCCATGATGCCTTTGATCGACCATGAGTCGTCTACTGTATCAGAAGCCGAGTCAGATTTCAGTACTTGTATGTCATGAAGATGATGCCAATGATCCTATTTCTACTGTTCTGTTATCGTCTAAAGAAATTATGGCCCACCATGTTAAGGTAGCTAGAGGGGATACTACGGGCGGGTCTAATAGAGGGTGTGCATCTCTGGATTTTATCCCAGTTAAAGAAGAACAGAACACTTTCGGATCATCAACTTTACAGAACCAGTTCCTACCAGTATACTCGTTGAAGATCATCACAATAGCAGCGACCGCTGGTACGGGGAGTGGATCTCTTGTGAAATCATAAGTGCAGCCAAATAAATAAACCAGGCGGAGATTAAAAGTTTATATTATGGAGAGGAATCTGTAGGCACTTGATACGCTTAATGGAAGGACACGAACTGAGAACATCTGAGATGTTGTCACCACGATCACGAAGAAAGCAACCGCACGGATACAGAGAAATTGATGGAATGTGCAAAATCTATGGGTTCCAGAAGATGCAAGGCAATCAGTGGTTTGGCCTGACTCTTCTAATCCTTGATGTAAAGTGCCAAGAAACCATTAGTAGCATATACCAGATATGAGGCCTCCCTTTTAGTGCATGTCCGAGAAGGTAACATTAACTTGCTGAAATATGAAAATAGAGTTGGCTTTGGATTATCGAGATTTTAGCGCGTAGAGATGCAGAGAAAATGAAAACTATGATGAAGGACTATCTGTGTCTGTTGTATTCACGTCCCACCCCCGATTTCATTTGCTAGACCCGTGCTGAACTAAAGCATATCAATGGACCTGACCTTGAAAATTGGTTGTGTCTGGGAGGGGAAGCTCCTTATTTTTAAAGATGGATATGACGTCAAAACAAGCTAATAATGTGCAGAATGTTTACATAACTTGAAAAGGAGCTAGGAAAGCTTTTACAGGCTCAAGGAAGAAGAGTGAGGCCGTAGAGGTCCTGAATGAAGTCAGCTCAGCCACAATGAATGTTGCGTATGGATAGCAACAAGGGGGAGTTAATACGATGTGATGTTGGAGTCCCTTCTTCGATATACATGCAAAATTTTGAGTGAAAAAGGTGCTTCTCTATCAACCAATAAATCACCTGATATGAACTAGCCGTGATGATTTCTATCATGCCTAGTTTAACTAAATTAAATAAACCACGTACCCTGTTATCGGGCCCAACAGGTAGGGAGGCATTTTTCAAGTTTGAGTTTCAATTCCCTCTCACGCCCAATCGCCTGGCTTGCTGGACACATTCAGTATATATAATAGTAGAAAATAAGTAATTGTGGGGGGTGGGGGGCCACCTATAACTTTACCAAAGAAATGGCAGTTCTAGTGGCAGGCCCCATATTTGGTCCCTGAACAGTAGGTGGGCCTCTATTCTCCTAATTGGATCGCGTTCCTTACGATTGATGCCTCGGCTGCTCCTCCAACCCAATAAAAACAAATGGACGTTTCCAATCCCTTTACAATTAATTGTTTTAATTTCTAATCTGAGACCCAATTCTTTGTTACTTGGTTAAGCCTAATTCGTTCTTAATTTAAAAAAAAAATATTCGTTAATTTTGGGTCAAGCCTAATCCCCATTTATTTTGGAATTTTACGAAATAAGACCGTTTTTTATAATTCTAGGTCTCACGCAGTGAGCTCTAAATGCCAACTGGTAGCTCTTTCTATTGTTCGGTATTTGGCAGCTTGTATGGGTTCTTGTACAACCCTAGCTGTCTGGGACCCTGTGCATATGAGGACCTGTAATGTTAAAAAAAAGCCTTTCACATAAAAGTCTTTCACATAATAAAATCATTTTTTATAAAATTCTCAGTTCCATGCGACGAGTCCTAAATGCCAACTGGTAGCTCTTTCTACTAATCGGTATTTGGCATCTCGTATAGGTCCTTGTACAACCCTAGGTGTCTGGGGCCCTGTGCATTTGTGGACCTATAATAAAAAAAGAAAGCCTTTCACATAATAAATTCTTTTTTTATAAAATTTTTGGCTTCACGCGATGAGTCCTAAATGCCAACTGGTAGCTCTTCCTACTATTCCGTATTTGGCAGCTCATGTGGGTCCTTGTACAGCCCTAGCTATCTAGGGCCCTGTGCATATGTGGACCTATAATAAAAAAAGAAAGCCTTTCAAGTAAAAGCCTTTCACATAATAAAATCATTTTTTATTAAATTCTTGGCTTCACGCGACGAGTCCTAAATGCCAACTGGTAGCTCTTTCTACTGTTCGGTATATAGAAGCTCGTATGGGTCCTTGTACAACCCTAGCCGTCTGGGACCTTGTTCATAGGTGAACCTTGAAAAATCTCCTTCAAAAAATGAAATAGTTTTCTTAATTCTAGGTCTCATGGTTTTAATATTTCTAAGTCTCACGCGATGAGCTTTAAATACGAACTTGGGGCTTTTTCTATTGTTCAATATTTAAAGATTCATATGGGTCTCAGTGCAGTCGTAGTTTTCTTGGATCCTGTGCATACATGGGCTAAGAATTATGTAAAATATAAAAACTACTTTTAAAATTGTCTTAAAAATTCTTTTGACCTCCAAAGATCAAGTCTTCAAAACATGAACTAGAATTACATAAGCCTTGAGTTTCCCATTGCACCAGGGGATACATAGGAACAACATCAAGTCCTGTCAGGCTATCTTTCCAACAACTTATTTATTTTTCATTCTAATTAAAGGGATCAAACAACTTTTTAAATAAATCACACACTCAGTTTAAGGGTACCATTCTTCGGAACATGCGAGTAGGGTGCCTAACACTTTCCCTATTCGTAACCGACTCCCAAACTTCGAATCTCTTCCTCAAGTTAGGGTTTTTTTTCCATATCTTTTCCCTTAAATAAAAATTTGGTGGCGGCTCCACATATCAAACCAAATTTCATTTTTAAATTTTAGCTAGTTCGTCGTCTCGTTGTAATTACGATTACGACAGATGACGACTCCATTAGGGACCTTAGAGAGTCGAGCCCGCCCGCAATTGGGTATGCATTGTATTGATCCTTTTTTGTTTATTTATTTATTTATCTGTTATGTATATGTTTATTTATTTGTTTGTTCATTTGTGCAACTCTAGGATAGGTGAATAAATTTTTTCTCTCTATACACACTTGTTTCGATTTCCCCAATTGCAAGTATCCCAATTGCTTATGTACCCTTCACACACCACACTAACGCATTTATCTCATGAGTGAGGCCCTACACCCGGGTCTGTGTGCAACCTAGGATTAGAGGGATCTAGTGGTGTCACTTTGGATGCATGTCCTGTTTGACTATCATAAAAATCCCAGCTAGAGTGTGTCCTATGCATAATCCCCTACAAGTGGTAGCTTTTTCTACTGTTGTAGTAAGCATTATAGACTGGAACTTGGCTTTAGTGGCCTCTACACCTCAGGATTACAAACCTCCTTATGAGAGGTTCATGCACTAAAAGCCTTAGACCCATAAGACAGGTCACCCACATAGGACACACGGAAGGGACACTCTGCTTTCATGATGTTCTATTTATAAACATTTGTAAAACTATCTGCAATGGAGGGGGAATGAATAAGTATCTCAAATGAGGGAGAAATGAAGAGAAAAATGAGAGTAAGAAAAGAATAGAAGAAAAAAGAAAACAAAAAAGAGAGGAGAAAGGAAATAGAGAAGAGAAAAAGAAAAGGAGAGGGAAGGTCCATGTAATAAAAAAATGATCATATTTATTGTTTTAGTTCGTTATGCATCATGCATTAGTCTATTGCGTCCAATATCTAACATGTTTATTTTTGTTTCTTTTTTTTTCTTTTCCTTTTTCATTTGAGGGACCAGATTCTCAGTGATTTTCTAAAGAAGGTGAAACGGAAATTAACATGGAATCCGAGCATTTAAGGAAAAGAAGACGTGTGGGAGTCAGGGTGATGGACCTTGCTAGCCTGGAAACATTCGAAAACAAATTGTCAAGTATTCAATAGATGGCATTTGCCAAAAAATATGGAAGTATACTGAAACTGTTGAAAGTTAAGGTATAGGAAGGGGCCCCACAATATTGGTTCAATACCATGATCCCCCCTTCAGATGCTTCTTGAATTTTCAGTTGGAAGGATGCAGACCATATAACCACTTGGAGCACCATTCTTGGAGCATCATTCTTCATTCTGAACCATCGCACAGGCTTTAGGTCTACATTCAGGAGATCGATTGACAGACTATCAGGGAAAGAATCAAGCAAAGGGGTTCACCAGACAATTCCTGGAAGAATACATGCAACATTTGGCCAATATCAACTAGTGGGTTGTCTATATGGACGTGTTAGCTCTCACCGTTTATGGGCTAGTCCTCTTCCCTTGCATAGAAGATTTCATCGACCTGAATGCAATCGATGTATTCTTGGCCAAAAAGAACGAAGAAGAAAACCCTGTTACAGCCTTTTTAGCCGATGTTTATTGCACATTGAACTTCTGCCATGAGAAGAAGGGAAAGAAGCTGATCAGCTGTTTACCTATATTGTATATTTGGATAACTGCTCATGTTTTCAAAATAAATGTGAAGTTGCAATGCCCAATATCGGATTTATTGAGCTATCAGATAAAACCCATGAACAATGAAGAATGGGCGACACACTTCACCAGCTTGACAGAAAAACAAGTTAGGTGGCAACTCGCTTGGCAACAAAGAACAAGTGTCATCTATCATTGCAGAGGTTTCCCGAACGTGTCGCTCATGGGAATCAGAGGCTGCATCAACTACAATTCGATACATGGGCAAAGGCAGTTGGCATATCCTATTAGGGGAACCCCGTCGGACAAGTTGGTAACTCGTTTTCTTTTGAGATATGAAGGGGAATTCACTGAAAGTATCCGAAAGGTCCGGGAGGCATGGGAGATTGTCACCCGCAAAGGGAAGGAAATGGGAGTCCGGAGGTGCGCTGCCAACGAAGAGTATAAACAATGGGTCAGAAATAGGGTACAGCAGATCAAGCTACCATTCAAGCCTCCAGTCACCCCGTGAGGAAGCCAATCGACACCGGTAGTGTTCGAGGATGAAGTTGTCAAAGAGATGAAGGAAAGATTGGAAGCCATAACCAGAAAGAATAGCAAGATGGAAGAGGAACTATTGAAAGCACAGCAGGAGTGTGCTACACTAAAAAGAGAAAATCAAGAGAAGGATGATGCTATAGAAAGAATTCGGGATCAATAGAAAAGTGAGTGTGAGCATGCCTCCCAAATTCACCTGAGCTTGCAAGTAGCCAACAAGGAGCTTGGGTTAAGGGTACAAGAAAGAGACATCGCACTCCAAGAAAATATTCAGTTGAGAAATGTTCTGGAGCAGATGAGGTCTAGGATCTGTAGGATTAGAGAAGAAAAAGATAAGATCATGGCCGAAAAGAACAGAGTTCAAGAGGAGATGGATTATGTGGTCGATAAAAGAAACGACCTGCTGGAACGGGTAGAAGACGAAAAAAAAATTGAATGTTTGTCGTAACCGTAATTCCGATGAGATGACGAACTCGCTAAAATTTAAAAATTGATTTTTATTGGGTTATTTGGAGTCGCCACCAAATTTTTATTTAAGGGAAAAACTTGGAAAATCCCTGACCCAAGGAAGAGATTTAGGTTCGAGAGCCGATTACGAGTGGGGAAGGTGTTAGGCACCCCACTCGCCTACTCGTACGTATTCCCCGGTGCAATGGGAAACTCAAGGCTTACGTAGTTCTGGTTTGAAGGCTTGACCTTCGAAGATACTTGAAAAAGAGTATTCGAAAATGAACATAGAGTTTTGAAAAATATTTTAAGGAGGATCCATAGTCCACATATGCACAGGATCTAAGACAACTACGGCTGCACTGGGATCCATACGAATCCCTAAGCATCGAACAGCAGAAAAAGATACCAGTTTGTGCTTAGGGCTCATCGCGTGAGACCAGGAATTCCAAAATGAATTTTTTCTTGAGGTTATTTAAAAAGAATTCTTAGTCCACATATGCACAGGATCCAAGACAACTACGGCTGCACTTGGGACCCATATGAATTCCTAAACATAGAACAACAGAAAAAGCTACCAGCTCGTGGTTAGGGTTCATTGCGTTAGACCTAGAATTAAAGAATTTAATTGACTTGATTTAAAATAGAAGAAGAAAAAAAATTTTGAATTTGAAGAATTGAATTAAAACTTGATTCGAGATTAAGGAAACGAATTGGGGTGAAATGAACTTGATTTGAAATTTTTTTTTAAAAACAGTTGGGCTTAACCTGACTTAAAAGAATTTGTGGAAAAGTGAATTAGACTTGATTAACCATGAACTTAGTAAAAGAGAAAATAGAAGAAATGAAAAATAAACATGATTCGAAAATTTCAAATGTACTTGATGAAATTAGCAGAAAACCCAATTTAAACTAGAATGGTACTTGATGAGGTTTTAAGAAAAGAAGTGAACTTGATTTTAAAAATGAATTTGATAGAGAATTTAGGCTTGTCATTGATTTTGAATTAGAGGAAGGAAGGTTGGGTTTGGCCTAATTGCAATACGTTTGACTTTGATTTCGGCAATATCCCATTAAGATGTGGCGTGGCTTGATTTCAAGTGAGGTGAAGGCATTCGACAACCTGATTACAAGCCAATGGCCTGATCTGGGTGACCTATCAAAGGGCTGGAAGTGGCCCACTTTGAGGCCAGTAGGAACGTCTGTAGCCAAAGTGAATATAGGCGCATAGGAGGCCGTTTAAAAGAGAATCGTAGCGTCTGAGGATCGAACCCTTAATGCCTCGCATGGCTTTGATTGACTCAACCATTTGAGCCACTCAAATTTATGACTCCTGTTCCATAGATTGAGATTAAAGCTCTGCAACGTGAATTAGGCCAATGCTTTCCCCACGTTTGTTTAAGTTGTTTGACCACTAAATCCAGCTTAAATAATCATGTTGATTCATATGATGGCTCATTGGGCTCAATTGCATGACCCAATGGAGCATGTTGTTGGCTTGATTCGATTCTGGCATGGTTGGCTTGGTTCAATTGTATGGCTCAAGGGTGCGTCACTGACATCGTCTCTTAGGAGAGGTTTCACGCTGTTCAGGACGAGCTAGATTGACTCTATCGCTTGGCTTCTTGGTCAATATTGGAATCTTCTTTCCAAGATCTTTGAGACCCATCAATAGTGAGCATTATTAGATAAGACACACTCCTTTGTTTTTGGTGGCATTGCAGCTAGTAGGAGGATGGCTCTTTGGGAAGTAGTCATATCGCGATGGTTGAGGATTCATCCGATTTTGTCATGACCTTCCAAAATTAATCTTATTTTTTTTTTACATTTTCCACATTTCTTTCTTGGCATGTGCATTATTAAGGTGTATAAATTGATTTTGGGTGGTCAGTAGAAAGAAATAGTGAATTTTGTATGTACGGTTTTAGGATAATGTATTTGAAAGGAAAGGATGACGAAAAATGTGGGTTCGATCGTCCAAATGGCACCTTTTGATGAGAAATTCCAATGCTGCTTTTCATAATCTTGATTGTCAAATTAACCAAACTTGAGAAATGGCAAATTTTTCCCCAGTTTTAGGAAGATATGAGGTGCAAAATGTCATGTTGTCCTGGGATTCTTGTTTTGACCTTAACTTTTTCATGGGTTGTTTCTTTGAGTTTTCAACCCAGCAGGTCTTTCGTTTTGCCCTAACCTTTTTTCTAGGTCGCCCTTACGGGTTTTCAACCTAGCGGGCTATGCGTGTGCCCTAATTTTTCCTAGGTCGTTTTTTAGGGTTTCCGACCTAGCGGGCCTTTTTTGTGTGCCTTAACTTTTGCCTAGGCCGCCCTTTGATGGTTTTCGACCTAGCAGACCTTTTGTTTAATTGTGCCCTAACTTTTTCCTAGGTTGTTTTTTAGGATTGTCGACCTAGCGGGCTTTTGTTTGATTGTGCCCTAACTTTTGCATAGGTCGCCCTTTGAGGGTTTTCGACCTAGCAGGCCTTCTGTTTGATTGTGCCCTAACTTTTGCCTAGGTCGCCTTTGAGGGTTTTCGACCTAGTGGGCTTTTTTTTGTGTGCCCTAACTTTTTCCTAGGTCGTCTTTTGAGGATTGTTCGACCTAGCAGGCCTTTGCTTTGATGCCCTAACTTTTGCTTAGGTCGTTTCTGAGGATCGTCAACCTAGCTGGCTTTTGTTTTGATCTTGATTTTGCATGAATTGTGTTTTTGGAATCTAGCAAGACCTTTTCTGATCATGACTTTGTCGGTTTATTCATTTTGACCCTGCTTTTGCTTGGACTATTTATGACTTTAATCCAGCAGGATTCACTTCTTCTTGAATTTTGGATTTTGACCCTGATTTTTCCTGGACCATTTTTTATTTTAATCCACCGGGTTTTCTTCTTTTTCTTGAATTTTATGTAGTCAGATATTGATCTTGCCGGGATCATTTTGGCTTCCAATTCAGCGGATCTTATTTTGCACCCCTAATTTTGCCTGGATTTGAACTTTGTTCCAGCGGGATATTTTATTTGACAAGACATTTTCTTGAAAGGAATTATAATGGAGTGCCCATTATGATTTGAAATTCCTGGTTGGATCTTACTTATTCTGCTTACTCATTCAATCTTTCTCTTTGAGTTTGATTAACAAGACGTTCAAAATTATTTATTACAGCATTGGCATTATCACCAGCAGGTATTTATTGTTTTAGGTGTAGGATAAGAAACAGGCTGAATGATGAAAAGAATGGAAAATTCAAGAAGTAAAGCCAATAATGTGAAGCACATGCTTAAGAAACATGAAAAATGTAATTTTTGTATTATTCATTGAGATTTATTTACAAAAGATTGATTTTGAAAAGTATGAAAATCTTGAATGATCATCTTGTCCCCCTTTGTTTTCAACTAGCTAGTGGGCTCTCATGATTTGGAAATGGATTATTTCCCATATTAGGAGCAAGCTTCCCAAAATCCAGCCGTTTAGCATCAATCACGCTTTGCACCTTACGCTTCAGAACCTGGCAGTTTTCTGTAGAATGACCAATGTACCCCGCGTGGTAGTCACATATGGCATTTGCATCGTACCATTCAGGGTACGGTGGTTCTTAAGGTTTCAACGGATAAGGAACCACTAGGGAGTTCTGAATTAGTTGAGGTAGCAGCTCGGTGTAGGTCATTGGAATGAGATCAAACTGGATAGGATTCTTCTCCCTCTTTTTTCTTTGGCTAGGATTTGGGCTCATGGCTTGTGTTTAGACTGTGTATGGTGTGGGCGGTTGGATTTGCATTGAATAGTTGTAAGCTGGATGGTAGTGTGTTTGGTAGGTAGAAGCAGTGTAAGGATATGGTATGTAAGGTGTGTATGGTGATGGTTGGAAGCCAGTTGGTCCATATGGTGCCACAGAGGTATGTACTGTCCCTGCCCAGAAGTCATATTATAAGTCTCCCCTTTCTTCTTCTTTTCCATAGAGGCATCAACTGTCCCTACGGGCTTGTGTGTGATCCTTCCACGACGCATGCCACCTTCGATCCTTTCTCCAATGATGACGACATCAGAGAAGCTAGTTGTCACACTGCCGATCATCTTGTCATAGAAAGGATCTTGGAGTGTATCGATGAATATGCTGACCAACTCCTTCTCAGATAAGGGAGGTTGTACTTGAGCGGCTAACTCTCACCACCGTTGAGCGCATTGCTTGACGGTCTCGTCACCCTTCTTGGCCATATTTTGGAGCTGAGTTCGATCAGGAGCCATCTCTATGTTGTACTGGTATTGTTTCAGAAAGGCCTCAGCTAGATCTCCCCATGAACGGATGTGTGTTCGCTCTAGCTAAGTATACCAGGTCACGGCTGCCCCGGTTAAGTTGTCTTGAAAGAAATGGACAAGCAGCTTATCATCGTGCATACAAGGGGACATCTTCTTGCAGTACATGGCTAGGTGGTTCTTTGGGCAGCTAGTTCCTTGATACTTTTCAAATTCAGGAACCTTGAATTTAGGAGGGATGACCACGTTTGGGATTAGGCACAGATCATATGTGTCTCTGGCTTCATAATCATTTCCCTCAATTTCCTTGATTCTTTCCTCTAAGACTTTCCACTTTTCAGTATCCTCCTTAGAAGGATGGCTTGGGTATTCCTCTAGCATGTGATGAGGATGAGAAGATGGTATGTATATAGGGTGAGGCCCTTGGGTGAACATAGGATTCGTTCCCCCAACAGCTGTTTGATAGGCCTGAGGAATAGGGTTTGAAGGTTGGTTATATGTTTAGGTCAATGAGGGGGCATGCCCATGAGGATACCCATAATGAACTCCTTCGGTTGGTCGAGCTATGGTTAATGGTGAAGGATTTTGTGGATTGAAGCCAGGAGGATATAATGGGTCGTTCGCTTCTCCTGGAAGGGAATCCCTTATATCTTTTTTCTTTGACAGTTGGATGGCCTCCATTAGCTTAGCCATTTGTTCCTTCAATGTTTTGACCTCATTCCTCAATTCCTCAATTTGTCTCTCTAGTTCATCCATGATTCCTGATTATGATCGAGTCCTATAAGGATGTCGGGGAAGCTGTCTTTCTCTAATTTTTCTATTAAATTTAAAATTAATTTTCTTGAGAACTGGCTTGAATGCAAAAAGATGTTTATGCTTCAATGAGTATGAAAGTAAAAAGGTATGGAATGATTTTCGAAATCCTTTCTTGATGATAAATTTATTTAATGATATGAATGAATGCATGCTATGCGCAAATAATTTTAAGGGATTTGAACCTTGACTATTTCGAAAATCATTGAGAGTTTACTTTCTTGTTTTTAGCAATTTTATATTTTTGGTATTTTTTATTTTGCTAGTAAAACCTTTGGTTTGGTTTGAAAAAGTTTTGCTAAAATTTCTCTAAAACATTCTTTAGATTTTCGAATTTTCATTTTCTATCCTTTTGAGTCTTTTTATATTTTAAGTATTTTCAAAAATATTTTTCTAATATTTCCTAGGAATTTCTCCTTCTATTTTGATTTTTATTTTATTTGATTTTCTTTTTTCCTTTTCTTTCTTGATTTTATATCTTCTCAATCTCAGATCTCCTCTTCTTCTCTGCCGTCTTGGAGGATTCTGTTCAAGTGAATGTTCGTGCACAACATGTGAACCGTATACCATGAAGGGTGTGTGCCTTCTTTGTATCCTATTGTGGGTGACCTGTCCTAAGGGTCTATGGCCTTCAATATATGAACCTCTCATAAGATGGTTTGTAATCTTGCGGTATAAAAGGTCAATAGAGCAAAGTTCCAGTTTGCAATACTTGCTACAACAACAGAAAAAGCTACCAGTTGTAGGGCATTACAAATAGAACACACTCTAGCTAGGATTTTCGTTATAGTCAAACAGGACGTAAACCCCAAAGTGACACCACTAGGTCCCTCTAGTCCTAGGTTGCACTCAGACCCGGGTATAGGGCCCCACTCATGATAAATGCATATATGATGTGTGGAGGGCACACAAAAATTTGGGATACTTGCAATTGAGGAAATTGTACAGATATATATAGCAGTTTATTGTTCGTCTATCCTAGGGTTGTACAATAAACAAACAAACAACAGATAGATAAACAAATAAACAAATCATGCAAATAAACAAGAAAGGGATCAATATGACACACTCACTTGAAAACAGGGCTTGACTCTTTAATGTCCCCAATGCAGTTGCCATCTGTCGCAACCGTAATTTCGACGAGACAACGAACTCGCTAAAATTTGAAAATAATTTATTTGATTATGTAGAGTCGCCACCAAATTTTATTTAAGGCAAAAACTTGGAAAATCCCTTACTCGAGGAAGAGATTTAGGTTCGAGAGCCGGTTACGAGTGGGGAAGGTGTTACGTACCCCACTCGCCCGTTCCGAAGAACGGTACCCTTAAACTGAGTGTGTGATTTTTTGAAAAGGTTTGGTCCCTTTAATTAGAGTGAAAATAAATAACTTGATGAAGGTTAGCCTGACAGGACTTGATCCTGCTCCTACATATTCCCCGGTGCCATGGAAAACTCAAGGCTTACGTAGTTCTGGTTTGAAGGCTTGACCTTCGAAGATACTTGAAAAATAGTATTTGAAAATGAACATAAGAGTTTTGAAAAATATTTTAAGGAGGATCCTTAGTCCACATATGCACAGGATCCAAGACAACTATGGCTGCACTGGGATCCATACGAATCCCTAAGCATTGAACAGCAGAAAAAGCTACCAGTTCGTGCTTAGGGCTCATCGCGTGAGACTGGGGATTCCAAAATGAATTTTTCTTGAGACTATTTAAAAGGAATTCTTAGTCCACATATGCACTGGGTCCAAGACAACTACGGCTGCACTTGGGACCCATATGAATTCCTAAACATCGAACAACAGAAAAAGCTACCAGTTCGTGCTTAAGGTTCATTGCATGAGACATAGGATTAAAGAATTTAATTGACTTGATTTAAAATAGAAGAAGAAAAAAAAAATTGAATTTGACGAATTGAATTAAAACTTGATTCGAGATTAAGGAAACGAATTGGGGTGAAATGAACTTGATTTGAAATTTTTTAAAAAAACAGTTGGGCTTAACCCGACTCAAAATAATTTCTGGAAAAATGAATTAGACTTGATTAACCATGAACTTGGAAAAAGAGAAAAGAGAAGAAAAGAAAAATAAACCTGATTCAAAAATTTCAAATGTACTTGATGAAATTAGCAGAAAACCCAATTTAAACTAGATGGTATTTGATGAGGTTTTAAGGAAAGAAGTGAACTTGATTTCAAAAATGAATTTGATAGAGAATTTAGGCTTGTCATTGATTTTGAATTAGAGGAAGGAAGGTTGGGTTTGGCCCAATTGCAATATGTTTGACTTTGATTTCGGCAATATCCCATTAAGATGTGGCGTGGCTTGATTTCAAGTGAGGTGAAGGCATTCGACAGCCTGATTACAAGCCAATGGCCCGATCTGGGTGACCTATCGAAGGGCTGGAAGTGGCCGATTTTGATGCCAGCAGGAACGTTTGTAGCCCAAGTGAATATAGGTGCATAGGAGGCCATTTAAAAGAGAATCGTAGTGTTTGAGGATCGAACCCTTAATGCCTCGCATGCCTTTGATTGACTCAACCATTTGAGCCACTCAAATTTATGACTCCTGTTCCATAGATTGAGATTAAAGCGCTGCAACGTGAATTAGGCCAATGCTTTCCCCATATTTGTTTAAGCCATTTGACCACTAAATCCAGCTTAAATAATCATGCTGATTCATATGATGGCTCGTTGGGCTCAATAACATGACCCAATGGAGCATGTTGTTGGCTTGATTCGATTCTGGCATGGTTGGCTTGGTTCAATTGTATGGCTCAAGGGTGCGTCACTAACATCTTCTCTTAGGAGAGGTTTCACGCTGTTTAGTAGACCCCAAGGTAAATTTAGAAAAATAAATACCAGCAGGGATCGAACCCCAGCTCTAAGAGATGCAGACAACTGACCAACCACCCCGCCAAACCTCTATGTTAGTCATAACCTTGTGTTACTGTGACTAAATAAATCAAAGCCTAAATAGTTACTAGAGGATTTGAATTTGGATGTGGAAGTAACATGCCATGTGCTAGCCACTAAACCCAAATCCTAGTTGAGATTTAGTACCATTATTTTAATTAGGACAAGAAGAGACTCCCTGCATTAAATTCGGAACGAGCATGCATGCCTTTTATGTTGAAATTCTTGACCAATTTCTGCCTTGGGTTACCATTAAATAACGAACGGCTCGTCGCCCCTGGATTATTTCGGTAGACCACTGTGTAGGGAAGATCAAGCCAAAACCCAATTAAAAGGTGTCTTGAATTTTCCAAAATCCTAAATTCCCGCGAGCGCACAAAGCTTTATGGATGGTTAGAGATCGACTAACTTTCTCCATCATCTATATCATCCCACGAGCATCCAGAGGGAAGTTTAGGTAACTCACCAGACTGAAGTCATCGTATTGGCTAAATCAATGTTTCCCCAGCTGACTCCCACTCTGTATGACCTCCTTAAATAAGTTTATCTAAACGTGTAGAGAGACATTCAATACTGGCACGATAATTTTGGACGCTTCTATGTGTTCAGAATTCTGTTGTAGAAAGGCTAGGCACACACGCCTCAAGCATCATATTGGCATACTGCAGGTGTAACCAGAACAACATAAATGCATGTGCCATATTTCCAAGAAGGCTCAAAACTGGTTTGCATCGTTTGTTAGTATTGGTCATAGTAGAATGCTTCCCAACTTCAAACGATCTTCGGCAGTTTCATAGGAGAAATTAAAGAGTCGGTGTACACGTTCGGATCATCGCTTAGACACAATGGAACGTACAAAAAAAAAGGATAAAGATGATGCTTGAATTGATGGGGATCTCCTACATGCAGTGACAATCCTGCCCCACCATATCTATTGATGGAGTGTCAGTGCAACTTGCTGGAATTTTGGAGGAAAGAAACACGAACTTATATGGTGATGTCAAAGTGTTCTTTGCGGTCGAGTGACTATAGTAAGATCATGGTGATCAAACCTTATGCGTTCGCGTTTAGACTAGTGTTCCATTGCATCAAGAAGAGAGAAGACCATCCGTAAGCCTCTGAGCTTGAGCATTATCATATTATCCCTTTTTATGGGCGGTCGTTTGCACCTACTTCTTATATATGAATACTTGAGCGATGATGAGAACTTTTCAGCCATACACTTCTAGACTAATATGCTTTTTAGTTGATCATGAAAGCAGATATCGTACTAATAAAGATGCGAGGGTGGTGGTTGAATGGAGGATAAAGATGAGAACAAGAGGGACTAGCAAAGCAAATATACAAGTGTAGTAAATCAGTAAATCGATCTCTTGTAACTATCCACCTTTCCTTTTTAAATTTTCTTGCTAGAACATTACACCTTAATTGAATGCAGAAGATTTAGAACTACATAAATATCCTACCAACGATCACTCACCAAGATATGGGATTTACAGAAGGATGAATGGCAACTGATTCAATGCCAAATTCTACCCTCTGAATTCTGTTGCGATGATATGGGTTTGATCAAATTATATGGAGACCATACCATGATTGCGCTACAGATCCTTAATCAATGTCGTGAGGAAGAGTTAGGGTTGAAACCTGGATTATATTTACTCTAGCATGCACTGGAAGTGATTCTCAGGACTAGCTGGAAATTGCGCAGCATCCGCCATCGTACTAGAGAGACATGACTGGATCGTATTGACGCCGCGAGCTAGAGAGCTTACCCCCAAGATCCAGGAGCTGCTGAATGTTGTCTTCTTACCCAAAGCCTGAGGCAGAGATTAATGGACAATTACTTCTGCCTCTAAAGACACCTCAAGAGAGGGAGAGCGTTTCTAATCTCCCCCAGAAGGATCTTCTCTTTCAGCCTTCTTGAGATTTTTCTTTATCTTTCTTGTCAGTTTCTTTCCAAAAACTACCTCAGCCACCTGAAAAATTGATCCCTTCCTTCCAGTCCCTGCTCTTTTCTTTCTTTCTTCTTCTTTTTTTTTAGTTACGTCGCCTTTTTTCTTTTTCCGTTTGTTTCTTTTTTTTTGTTAGTTCTTTCAGTTTTCTGTTTGTTTTTTTTAGTTTGTTTTTTTGTATTCTAATTTAGTTTCTTCTGTTATATTAACCTTTTATTTTTTTTATTAATTTCGTTTTTATTTAATTTTCATTTCATTTCATTTTTTATTTCAGTTATTATTTTTTTATTATATTTTCCTATTTTTCTTTTTTATTTTATTTATTTTCTGTTTTCCGTTTTTATTTATTTTTTGTTTTTTTTGTTTTTGTTTATTTTTCTCTTTTTTTATTCTATTTTTAATATTTTATAATTTTTTTTATTTTTTATTTTCTTTACTTTTGTTTCCTTTACTTTTTACTTACTATTTTGTATTTTTATTTATTTATTTATTATACTTTTTTGTTTTTATTTTATTTAAAGTATTATTTTGTTATTTTTTCTTTTTACTCTTGAATTTTTCTATTTACTTCAAACTTTCTTTTTCCTATTTTTTCTTTCATTTTTTATTATTTAATTGTTTCTATCTATTATTTTTAATATTTTCCTTTCAATAATTTATTTAAATATTCACTAATTAATTTTAAAACTAAGGCCTCAGACATAATTGAGTGTTTACAAGGTTTACTTGTAGCATGGGAGAATGAAGTAAACCAAGAAAAATAGAATGTTATAGAAGTAATACGGATGCAGCAACGGGGAATAAGCGATATACAAGACGAAAATCAATGGTACAAAGACATGGCTGAGCACTGGACCAAATATTTTGAAAGGTTGGCAAGCTTAGCAAATACGGCCATTGGGGAAGTACTGCCGCTACTCAAGAAGGCAGAAGCATCGCTACACCCTCTCCACACTCCACCCGAAGTTGAAAACTTTATCCAATTCTGTAAAGATTTGATTATGAGAATGAACAAGTACATTGTTTAAGCTAAACAGGAAGAGCAAGTTGTACAATGAATTTGGTTTATTCGAATAAAGTTAGTTTCTTTCCACCTGCGATTCTGTGTTAATTTCCATTTCATACTACGAATGCAAGGAATACACTCAATAATAACGATACTTAACGAGATATTCGGTCCCTCAACATTTAGTTTGCATTTAAATCTTTATTCTTTTTTTAACAACTAATCAAACTAATTTCTTAATCCCAGATAGCGGACTTACGACTTTCTCGACATTCTTATATCACTCGATCCAAGACCAAAATCATGAGCGAGTTAGAAACCCAAAATGAGTAACTGATGAACGGGGTGGCAGAACTGAAAGATCAGGTTGCCAAGTTAATGAAACTGCTGGAAAAGAACACAGAGGGACCTGCAGGGATAGAAGCGCCAGGGGCTGCTAACGTATCGATGCCGCTTCAAGTTGTTTCGGAACAAGAGTGACCGTTTGGACTACCACTTGGGTACGAACCCCCCTACGGGTCAAATGCCCAAGGAGCTCCCACTGGGGAAAATCCGGTTGTATACCCCCTACACATAAACTCAACCACCCATCAACACCACCCAAATCCCCCTACATATCCTCCACAGACAAAATTGGCTGCATACCCCCCACCTACTAATCCTTCCGTTCACCCTCATCATATTAATTCTTCTAATCCTTCCATTTACATTCCACATACAAACTCTTCTACTCATACACTACAGACAAACCCATCGGCTTACTCTCTCCATATAAATACCTCAAGCGCCTTTCCACCATATATGAATCCATCATTCCCTCATCCCGTTAATCCCGCAACCACCTGCCAACATAACACTAACCCAGACTATACCCATATGAACACCACTACCATCGAAGATCCTACGCATTCTGTCCCCATCACAATTCACCCAATAAACACATTAATCGCATCCCTATGGTCATGCTGGGTCATATGCCACCTTACCTTACCAAACTGGCCAAACAATGAATGAGCCATGGCTAAAACAGACATATCAAGATGCTCGCCCCAGGGGGAGATGGAAACATCTGGAGGAAAGGGTCAGGGTCATTGAAGGGAGTGGTTATGGAACGGTAGAGGCCTCTGACCTTTGCCTAGTATCCGATGTCATAATTCCCCTTATGTTTAAGACCCCGGAGTTCGAAAAATATAGGGGAACCAGTTGCCCGAGAAGCCATTTGACAATGTACTACAAGAAAATGGCTTCTCACGCTCACAACGGCAAGCTGCTGATCCACTGCTTTCAGGATAGCTTGACCGGGGCAGCCACTAGTTGGTATACTTAGTTGGAAAGATCATATATCCACAAATGGAAGGACTTAGCTGATGCATTCCTTAAGCAGTATAAATACAACATTGAAATGGCTCCCGATAGAAACTAATTGCAGAACATGGTCAAAAGGGAGGATGAAACATTTAAGGAATATGCACAGTGATGGAGGGAGTTGGTTGTTCAAGTCCAACCACCACTGCTAGAAAGGGAAATGATCAGCATGTTTATAGAAATGCTCCCTGCTCCCTTTTATGAAAAAATGGTGGGTAATGTATCCACCAACTTTTTCGACATGGTGTTAATCGAAGAACGTATTGAGAACGGCTTGCGCCGAGGAAAATTATATACAACACCGTCGGCAGTGTAAATACGAAGAAGCTGATAAATAATTCATGGAAGAAAAAGGAAGGTGAAGCACGTTACATCTTAGCTGACCTGAATCGCCCAGTCATCTCGCCACCCAATTACCAAACACCATACCACTCCCAATTCTCAACACACCTGCACATGGTAGCTACATCCCAACCTACTTACCAACCAAACTACAATTCTCCAGCACCTTTTCAGCCCAATACCTCCTTTATGGCTTCACCACCTCAAACATTACCCCAACAACCACCAAAACCCTAGAGCCAAAACACGAGCCCTAGCCAGCCACAAAGAAGATTGAACAATGGTGAAAGAAAAATGGTGCAGTTCGATCCCATCCCTATGAGTTATTCGGAGTTACTACCCCGTCTGATTCAAAATTCACTAATAGCATTGTGTCCCATGAAGCTACTAGAACCCACATACCCTAAATAGTATAATCCTGAGTCTAAGTGCGAATATCATGCAGGAGTTGTGGGACATTCCACTGAGAACTGCTTGGCCTTAAAGCACAGGGTCCAGAAGTTGATCTATGTTAAATGGCTAAACTTCGAGAAGGATGCTTCGAGTATGGGAGTAACCCATTACCAAATCATGGAGGACCAAGGCCATCTATGAATTACATTGAGGCTGAAGAAAGGGTAAACATGGTCAACGAGGCCTTTCCGGGGCAGCCCAAGCCTTTATTTATTAGATATATTGATGCTCCAACTCTACCAGTACCAAGTGGGATGAGACCCGTTACGATCAAGGTTCCCAGACCATTCTATTATAAAAGCAACAAAGAAGTACCTTGGAAGTATGATGTCGAGGTACTTGGAGGAAAAATAGGGGAAAGTATGCCTGGAAACATTTGTGATTATACCCCTGACGTGACGATTATAGCTGGAATAGGGGGTATGACCAGGAGTGGTAGCATTTACACTCCTGTAGAAGACATAAGGAAGCAGCCAGGTGTCAAGGATAAAGAAGTCTTAGTTGGCTCAGAACCTGAAAATAGAAACAAAGGAGGAGAAAAAGAAGTAAAGAAGGCCATTCCCAATGAAGAAGCCTGTGAGTTCTTAACATTGCCTAAATTACCTTATGAAGGGGCTTGTATCAGGCCAAGTTCCATGGTGGTGAAGGCTTCCAATGGGTGAAGAAGGGAGGTAGTCAGTGAGATTGATTTACCAGTCCAAATCGGTCCGATCATTTTCGAGGGGACTTTCCAGATAATGGATATCCACCCTACCTACAGCTGTTTATTGGGGAGGCCTTGGATCCACTCTGCCAGAGCAGTACGTTCAACTTTGCACCAGAAATTGAAATTTATTACAAACGATAGACGGATCATCGTCTCGGCAGAGTGTGATGACCTAGATTGAAACGGAAGGTGGACAAATTAAAATAAAGTTAATCTTAAAAGAAAAAGAAATGGAACCGCCACCAATTTTATCTTAAATTAGGAAAAATTGGAAAACCTTTTATTTAAAACAAAATGGCCTATGGAACCAGATCAATTTGGGAGTTGATTTATGCACAGGGAAGGGTGAAACTTAAACCCACAGCACCCCTAATGCATCCATCCTAACATGGTTACCTTAAATCAATTTGTGCAAATTAGTGATAATTTTAAAATTATTTATTTTACTCCTTTAACGAATGAACAAATAAGCAATCAGATAAATAAATAATGGATAAGTACAAAGTTAATAAATAGAAAATTTATTAGATTAATGGTTAAAGTTAAAATAGGCATAAATGTTATAAAAATTAATTTTGTCTTGACAGTTTAATTCCCGGTCCTACCTATCCTCTAGTGCAATGAGAAACTCAAAGTCACGTAGTTCTTAAATAAAAAAATCGTGAAATAATTAAAAAAAATTTATAAGTGAATTTGAGAGCACAAAGTGGTCCTTAAACTATTTAGAGAAAATAAAATCATCGAGCTGTCACAACTCAGATGCCCTAGTTAAAAAACAAAGATAATAAAATGTCTCATTTAAATTATCCTTTCGTAATGTGAAATTAAATTAAATTATTTACAAAAAAAGATTGAATTAAGGATCATCGAGCTGTCGCAACTCAAATGTCCCTAATTAAAACGAAGGATCAATAAGACGTTTCGTCTAAATTATCCTTTTTTTTAGGCAAAATTAAACCACAATTGAATTGTGTATATATTTTGGTATTATTTTTTGCTATTTTTATATTGAAGTCGAAATTTATGAGAACTTATAATGAATCACGAGCATAATAAACAAACAAGATAAGGAATAAGGAATAATAACAATAACAAAATAAAATCCAACATCAAAGGATAATAATGACGACAATGTAACAAAGAATAAAATTAAACATTATACTTAACGTTAAACATAAAAAAGATAGTAATATTATAAAAAATAACACCATAGTTAATCAAAATGCAATGCATAATAAAAATAGATTAATTAACTAATAAATGAAAAAAAAACGTCTTTGACATCTAATACAATAAATATGAAGAGTACAAGCCTAATAAATAATGATAATGAGGAATCTTAATAATAGTAATAACGCAAATAATAGCTATATAACAAACAATATAAAAAGTGATGGAAAAAAATTATGACAATGGAGAATCAACCTAGTGAGGAAGACAATAAAATCAAATATATGTATAAAAAACGATGATAATAGAACATCAAGAAGATGGAAATGAAAATCAAAACTATAATATATCTATAAAATGTCACTAAAATAAATAATAATAATAATAATAATAATAATAATAATAATAATAAAGAACTATATCATTTCTTAAAAAAAAGTTAAAGCTAACGAATGTAATATTTTAAACTATTTAAAATAAATAAATAAAATAAAATTAATAATTGTAAAGAAAGAAGAAGAAAAACTCAAGTATTAATTATAGAACGACATTAACAAATAAAAATTAAAGAATAAATATAAATAAAATAATTAAACAATCACAAAAGGAGAAAAATAAAATATAATTTTTAGTATAAAAAAGTTTAACATGGAAAGAAAAAAAATAATATATAATAGCAACTGAAAAAAAATTATGAGATAGTTAAATAGAAGTAATAAGAAAAGAAAGAAAAAAAAATATTAAAATATAAATATTAAAAAAAATAAAAAAAAACAAATAATATGCTAATAATAACAAATTATTGATCAAGAAAACATTGAACATTAAACCCAACAATAAGAGTAATAGAAGCTTCAAAAAAAATATGTATATATAAAAAATTTTACAATCATATTTACTGTTGGATGAATCTAAAAAAATTACATTTTATTATCACTTTTCTCTTACTTTTATTATGAGCCATTAAAACTTTAAGCTCAAACATTATTCTATAAATAAAAAAAAAAAAACAGGTTCACCGCCGTGATTCATTAAGTGTGTATGAGTGATTATGGAATTGGGGTAAATGGTTAAGGCAAATCTGCGGAGGAAACAACTACCGTTAACTAAAGGAAAGAAAGAATATGTAATTTTGGAGCTGCTATATATGGATGCACAGTAAAATGTAAATATAGGAACTATGCGCAGTATAAGTGCAAAAAGACAAAACAGAGCTATTGAAGTATACGTGTATATGTACAGTACGGAGCGATAAACATTAGCAACTTACCTGGATTAGGACATATTCTTCTCTCCTTTTTTTTGTCCCCCTCACTTCGTAAAAAACCTTTTCTTTTGTTTTTGGCTATCCCTATTATCAAAATTTGTTTTTTTACTTTTGAATTCCAATCTTTAACGTTATCCATTAGATTAATCCATTTGTTACCAAAATTGCTCGTTCTCCCAAATATCTAAAAAACATGTACAATTCTTTTTTTGGAATTACTTCTCCTAGTAGACTAACATTTTGCTGAAGTTTTCAATTAAGATTAAATTTACATGATCTATTAAGATTTTTAACTTTCATTTCCAATAAGCGCAAAGTCCTTTCCTATCCATGACCGTTGGACTCACTCTTCCTATTGTTGCCTTCCCAACGGAAAACATTGCGACACACGCTATGTTAAGCATCTCACACTGATACAGAAAAATTTGAATATAATAATAGTAATAATAATAAAAAAAGTGTAAAGTTAGTAAAATAGATTAATTAAATTATAACAAAAAAATCAACATATACTGAAAAGGTAAAAAATATAAATAAATAAATAAAAATAAACCGATAAAAATTAATAATAATAATAATAATAATATAATAATAATAAAAGGCATACATATATATATAAGAAATATTTATAAATTAAATAAATAATACAAGAGCACCTAAAGAATAGAAAGGTGAATTTAATATTCCAAAATTTCTATTCATTCCTTTATTTAATTTTTATTGTTTAAATTTTATATATAAAAGAAAAATTAAAGAGAAAGGAAAAAGAGTAAATAAAATTGTTTGAAAGAAGAGAATTAATAGGGATTTTAATAATAATATAACTGGTAACAAAATGATAAAAATAATATTAATAATTAGACTAAAATAATTTAGGCAATAATAATAATAATAATAAAATTATATATATATATATATAATAAAATATTAATTAAATATTTAAAATTTTAATTTAGGACTTAAATAATAATCGAATATAAATAAAAAATTTTAAATTGAATGAGTGACTAGATTCAGAAATCAAACAAACATTAATAATATTAACATAGAACAATTACATTAGAATAAATGAAATGTAACACTTGAAAATATATAAAAATTTTAAATTGAACTAATATTTAAAATAAAAAAAATGAGTTAATAATGTTAATAAAATAAGGATTATATTAGAATAAATAAAATATAGCTAGTGAAGATAGATAAATACAAACTTAAATTTATTTGTTTTTTAAAAATGATTACAACCATAATTAAAAGCATATTAGAAGGAATAATAAGTGATAATTAAATTAGGATATATAAAATATAGTTAGTCATTAAAATTACCAATTAAATAACTGTTAATACTAATAAAAATATGATCAGATCAAAATAAATATAAAAAAATCAAAATTAATGCTAATAATAAAATGATAATTAAATTAAAATAAAAAAAAATTTATAATTAAATTAAAATTAGTAATAATAACAAACTAAGAATTAAATCAAAACAAAATAAAACATATATATATATATATATATATATATATATATATATATAAGATAACTAAAGATTGAAATATTAAATTTATAACAAGGATAACTGAAAATTTAAAATTAAATTGGTTAGGAAAATAAAATTTAATTATATAAATAGATGAAAATTTGACAAAATTAAAGAATATTGAAAAAAATATATATTTACATGATAGAATAATATTATTACAAGCAAAATTTATTGTTTCAATTTTTTTTCTTATCTAAAAGATTATTTATTTATTTTTTAAATTTTAATTTGTGACATTTATAAAATGTTTCAAACAATAGCAATAAGAAATAGAATGAAATAACGTATGATAAAATAAATAAGTAAATAAATGAAAATAAAATATTAAGAATAATAGTAATGATAATAAAAATAATAAAGTACAAATGAATTAAAATTATATTTTTTTATTAATATTATTATTATTTTTTAAGTGAAAAAAAGTAATATGCAAAATCTAGTGTTCACAGTGCCCCTCTTTACTTTTTCTTATTAAAGAATATTAGAAACATCAACTTCTTTTATTCTTATAATAGGAAACAAGTAAAGATATGAACTCTAATTTTGCATATCAAAAATAGAAAACCAAGATTAAACATATGCAATGTATTTCTTTTTATTTCAAAGAAAGAGAAAAATAAAAAAAATAACCATATTTCAAAATGAAATTTCTCCCGTAAATGTATGCGCATAAATGAAATAAAATAGGTCATATTTCACAAAAAAAATAAACTATGTCACGAATCAATCTAATATAATCTTGCAAATGGAGAAAAACATACAAAGTAGACTAACCGGATATGGATCAGACGAGGAGTAATTAAATAAGGAAATAAATAAATTACAGACCTACTGGATATGGGTCATACAAATGCGAAAAATAAATATGATGCTGACCAACTTGATATGGGTCAAGTATATGTATAAAATTAAAGACAATGGAGCTTATTGAATATGGGTCATACAAAATGTGGATAATAAATATGATGCAAACCTACTTAATATAGGTCCTCACAAATGAAAAGTAAAGATGATGTTGACCAACTTGATATTGGGTCAGGTAAACAAAAAAAGTAAAGATGATGCAGACCAACTTGATATAGGTCAAACGAATAATGCAGACCAACTTGATATGGGTCAAACGAATACAAAGATAAAGATGATGCAGACCAACTCGATATGGGTCAAGTAGAAGCAGAAAGTTAAAAACAATGTAGACCTACTAGATATGGGTCATACAAATGCGGAAAAAAATGTGATGCTGACCAACTTGATATGGGTCAAGTAGATGTAGAAGGTTAAAGACAATGCAGACCTACTAGATATGGGTCATACAAATGCGGACGATAAAGATTGTGTAGACCAACTTGACATGGGTCAGGAAAATACAAATAATGAAGATGATGAAAACCAACTTGATATGAGTCATGCAAATGTAAAAAGTGAAGATAATGCATATCGAGTATTTTATGATAACTAATTAAATAAAAAATGTGTAAAACCCAAACAAATCATTGAAGTTTTTTTAAATGAATAAATAAATAAATAAATAAAACAAAAACTTTGTTAAAAGAATGTCTTTGTAAATTGATTAGAGATGACTTCTTGTATAGAGGACTAAATCAACTGGCTTGGAAAAAACGAGGTTTGACCAATTATACTTTTATTCACAACACTATCCTTCATCATATTGTTGAGCTGGCAAGCCTCAGTTTCCCTCAATTCCTTTCCTCGATTCTGTGATTTTTACTGAGTCACAGTGACATTTTATTCAACACAAAACCCTTGGGTTGGACCACTTGGAAGGCTGTTATCAGTATTGCCAAACCAGAAAGTTAACTTTAATTATTTTGCTTGAGACGATTAATTAAACAAATAACATCAACTAATGAATGAAATTGTATTTGACAAGAAGGTAAACAATGGTGAGGATAAAGACAACTTTTGGATTTTATTGGTGTATATTGAACTATACATGAGATGTTAACCAGAATGATTATGGAGTTACAAAATAATAGAGGTAGAGATAGAGGAAAAGAAACAAAAAGGCTCTCTTTTGAAAAATTGCCCCAGTATAAGTCCTTTGACCCTTAATCAATTGATTCCATCTTGACCCTTTCTGAAGACCATACTGTTGCTTCTTATGCCATTTCTTATATCCTGCACCTCACGTTTTCAAATCTAATTTTTGTCGATAGGGAGAGACAAAAGTTTGCCCCATTGTAAGTCTTGGTGCAACATCGTCCATTCACCTTTCAACTACCCTAATTTTTCCTAAGTCACCCTTTTGGGTTTTCAACTTTGCAAGCATTTTCATTGCACTAACTTTTACTTAGATCGCCTTTTCAAGTTTTCGATCTAACGAGCTTTCTTTTTCTTTTTTATTTTTTTATTTTTTTGATTTTTTGAATTTTTTTTTACCTTAATTTTTGCTTAGGCTGCCCTTTTGGGTTTTCAACCTAACGGGGCTATTTCTTTTTCTTTCGTTCAAGCATAAAACTTCTTGACAACATCAGTGTTTGTCGGTCTTGGTAATTCTTGTCCATCCATGTCTTGCAAGATCAGAGCTCCACTAGAGAATGCTTGTTTAATAATGTAAGGACCTTTGTAATTAGGAGCCCATTTACCACGAGCATCTTCTTGGTTTGGTAGGATCTTCTTCAGTACCAAATCTCCTTCCTGAAATTCCCTTAGACAAACCTTCTTATTAAAGGCTCTGGCCATTCTACGTTGATACAATTTCCCATGACAAAGAGCTGCTAATCTCTTTTCCTCAATCATGTTTAGTTGTTCATACCTGCCCTTCACCCATTTAGACTCTTCCAACTTTGCTTCTATTAAGACTGTCAAAAAGGGAATTTCAACCTCTATTGTAGAAACAGCTTCCATCTCGTACACCAAAGAGAAAGGTGTTACCCTTGTACTCGATCGTATATTGGTACGATATGCATACAAAGCGTAAGGCAACATTTCATGTCAATCTTTATAATTCACCACCATCTTGGCGATAATCCTCTTGATGTTCTTATTGGCTACTTCAACTGCACCATTCATTTGTGGTCGATTAGGAGCTGAATTATGATGCTTAATCTTGAAATGATCACAGAGTTTTCGAACTTATGCACTACTCAGATTAGGAGCATTGTCTGTTATTATCCTCTCTGGAATACCATATCGACAAATGATCTCTCTCCTAAGGAACCTGATGAACACCTTCTACGTGATGTTGGCATATGAACATGCTTCCACCCATTTGGTGAAGTAGTTTATTGCCACCAATATGAAACAATGCCCATTTGAAGCTTTTGGATTGATTGGCCCTATAACATCTATTCCCCACATTGAGAATTGCCAAGGAGACACTAGGTTATACAAAGGGAATGGAGGTGCGTTGATTTTGTCAGCATATACTTGACACTTATGGCATTTACAAACATAATCTATGCAATCGGCTTCCATAGTGGACCAATAGTAACCACTTCTCATAATTTTACGTGCCATCATATGACCATTAGCATGAGTCCCACATATTCCTTCATGAATATCATTCATGATCAAGTGAGCCTCTCAAGCATCCACACATCTCAAAAGGTTTCCATCATGACATCTTTTATACAAAACTTCTCAACTTATGAAAAATGCCATAGCCAAACAACGAATGGCGTTCTTAACAGCTTCGATTGCCCCTATTGGGTACTCTCTTTCTTGAATGTACTTTTTGATGTCGAAATACCAAGGTTTCCCATCTGCTTCCTCTTTAATATTAGCACAAGATACCGGCTCATCTTTCATCCTAACTTGGATGGGTGGAACATCAGTATAAAAACCCAACCTAGTCATTGTTACTAATGTGGCCAAGGCATCTGTAAATTGATTCTTGTCTCGAGTCAAGTGTGAAAAGTTTACTTCTTCAAATTTGCTAATCAATTGAGTCAGATACTTTTGATATGGGATCACTTTAGGATCTTTGGTCTGCCAATCACCATTTATTTGGTAAATTATAAGGGCTGCATCTCCAAAAATTTTCAATTGCTTCACTCCTAAATCGATTGCTGCTAACAAACCACTTACACAGGCCTCATATTCAGCAATATTATTGGTGCATTCAAAGTTCAACTTGATTGCTATAGGATACTGTTTTCCAGTCGGTGAGATGACTACTGCTCCTATCCCACTGCCATAGATGTTAACAGCTCCATCAAAATACATTCTCCACTCATCATCTTCAACCTCCTCTTCTTCTACCATCAATATATCCTCACCTGGACTTTCTAACAAAAGAAGTTTCTCCTCATCGAGAGGGTTTTCAGCTAAATGATCTGCAATGACACTTCCTTTGATTGACCTGCGGGTCATGTACTTGATGTCAAATTCTTATAACATAACCTGTCATTTTGAAACTCTTAAAGACACATAAGGACTTTCAAACACATACTTTAGCGGATCTATTCAAGAAATTAGCCAAGTAGTGTAATATAACATGTATTGCCGCAGCCTCCTAGTAGTCACACCAAAGCACAACATGTCTTCTCAATAGTCATGTATCGAGACTCGCAATCATTGAACTTCTTACTCAAGTAATAAATTGCTTATTCTTTCTTTCCGAATTCATCGTGTTGTCTAAGCATTGCCCCCATTGACGTTGGCAGGACTGTCAAATATAGAATCAATGGTCGTCCGGGCATCGAAGGTATCAGGATAGGGGGATTCAACAAATATGTTTTTATCTTATCGAATGCTTTTTGACATGTTTCATTTCACTCAACCGACTGTTTCTTCTTTAACAGCTTAAATAAAGGCTCACAAGTGCTGGTCATGTTAGCAATGAATCTAGCAATGTAATTGAGTCTTCCTATAAAACTTCTCACTTCTTGCTCTGTCTTGGGAGCAGACATTTCTCTTATTTCCTTTACTTTGTCAGGATCCACTCTTACCCCTTCTCTGCTAACAATAAAGCCTAGCAATTTTCCTAACGATGCGCCAAAAACACATTTGCCAGGATTCAACCTCAACTTGTATTTTCGTACCCTTTCAAAAAGTTTGTGTAGAACCTCCACATGACTTTCTCATTCTATAGTTTTAGCAACCATATCATCGACATACACCTCAATTTCCTTCTGCATCATGTCAAGAAATAACGCAACCATTGCACGCTGATAAGTGGCTCCAGCGTTTTTCAGCCCGAATGGCATCACTTTGTAACAAAATGTTCCCCAAGAAGTTATGAAAGTGGTCTTCTCTCTATCCCCAACATCCATAGGAATTTGGTTATAACCGGAATACCCATCCATGAATGAATACATGTGATTTCTAGCAGTGTTGTCAACTAGGACATCAATGTGGGGCAGTGGAAAATCATCTTTCGGACTTGCTTTGTTTAAGTCCCTATAGTCCACACACATTCTAACCTTTCCATCCTTCTTAGGTACCGGCACAATATTAGCCATCCATTCCGGATGTCTTGATACTTCTATAAATCTAGCCTCCAACTATTTGGTCACCTCTTCTTTGATCTTCAAAGACATATTTAGGTGCATTCTTCTTAGCTTTTGCTTCTTGGGTTCGATGTTGGGGTACAACCGAATTTTATGAGAGGTTATCTGTGGATCTAGCCCCGGCCATGTCACGGTAAGACCAAGCAAACACATCGATATACTACTTGAACAGGGTTATCATTTATGCTTGCTCAGGATTATTTACCACTTTCAATTCTTTCTTTTCCTTTTCAATCCCCATATTAATCATCTCTATCTTCTCATTATTCATCTTGAATTCTTTTCAAACTGTTCAAGAAATTTCGTGAGCTCTTCTATAACCTCCTTATCATCAGCAACTTCAGCGTCATCTTCATCAAAGGTCGCAGGGGAATCAATCGACAAGTTCTCAAAGTTCTTTTTATAAGAAATTTTTTTTGTGACATCTTGCTCCCTGAAAAGTAATTGGTGTAATGTTGGAAATGAATGTAAAGTAAATAAATACATGAAATGAGTAGAGAGTTGATATGAGGACGATAAAAGTATAATTAAGATTATGTAAAGAAAAGATAGAAATATATAAAGAAAAACCAAAGGAATTCTGAAATTTCATGCACATTCATTTAATTACTAGTCTCAAGTAAAATAAAAAAGTTTTTTGTTTAGCAAGAATGGAAAAATCATTTCCCAAAATAATACAATAATTACTTTGGGACAATCACATCTGGTACTGGTTCAGCTTCCCAATTTCTCAATGGTGTTTCCTCAGTAATAGGACGGATTGCCTTGAACTCCTCTTCTTCATTATCCAGGGCATTGATGATGAAATGATATGGAGGATGAATAATCTTTTCTGCGGTGACTACCTCAGCAGCTACAGGGAAGGTTTCTCTCAAGTGAGGGAATGCTTTCCTCATTTCCTTCTCGTGCCACTTTACCAAATCCAGGCTTGAAAATTCTTCTTCCAGTGATGGCTCACACCCTAAGCCAAATATTCTCGACCTTTCTGGGACGTTGATGGGCACTGGTTCACCTTGGAAATTCAATCCCAAACCCTTTCCTTCTTTGTATCCACTTTTAGCCATGATTCATGCTACAACTTGGTTCACGGCGGGTGCAGTCTCTTTCTTCTGACTGGGGTATGATTCGACCACCTCAAAGCTATGCCAAATGTTTCCTTCAATCTGCTCAATATTGTCCACATAAGGTACTGAAACAAGCTTAGTGACCATGGTTTCCTCCTCTCCATGAACTGTGATTATTGTCCCACCTTCAATATACTTGACCCTCTGATGCAGAGTAGATGGAACGGCGCCAGCTGCATGAATCCAAGGCCAACCTAACAACATAGTATATGTTTGCTCGATCTCCATGACTTGAAATAACACTTGAAAAATTCTTGGACCAATCTCTAACGGTAGGACCACTTCCCCCAAAATGTCTCTACTGGTCCCATCAAAAGCTCTCACAACCATCACTTGAGGCATCAAATCATCCATGCTTAGTTGTAATTGAGTAAAGGTTGCCTTAGGTAGGACATTCAAGGCTGATCCTCCATCGATTAAAACTTTTGCCACAATGAAGCCTTTGCACTTCAAAGTTATGTGTAGAGCACGAGGATTTTTCTCAAACTGAGGAAAAATCTCTTCATTGGAGAAAGTGATCATATTCACACGCTTCACAGGATCTACCATGCTAATCACATTCTAAGGAGTGACATTAGGCTTAACGTATGCATCATTTAACACTTTCAAGATCGCTTTTTTATGTGGCTTTGATGTCAAGATGAGTGAGAACAGTGAGATTCTAGCGGGTGTCTTTTTTAACTGCTCCATCACATCATACTCACTTTGCTTCATGATCTTCAAGAACTCATCTTCCTCCTCTGCTTTGTCTTTATTCCCTGTTTCTTCAACCATTTGTTCCTTATTCTTCTTTTTCTCACCCTCCTTGGAGCCATAAAACCTTCCACTCCTCGTAATTCCACCTATACCTATTTCACTGGTTATGGTCTCCCTTACTTCTTGTAGATTGGAGAAATGTATTGAACTAGTTCCAATCATTTCAACTTTGGTCTCATAACTCCATGGAACTTCATGAGTGTCTTCATAAGAAAAAGTAGTTGGCTTCTTAACAATCATGACCACTTTTTCAGGAGCAGGTGGTTGATTTATAAATGGAACTCTCAACACAAAAGGTTCAATAACACTAACTTTTTCTAAGGAAGCAGTCTTTTGCTTCGCTTCTATAACTCCCATTTTAAGCAGACCTTGGACTCGGGCTTTGAATTCCCAACAGTTCTCAATGTCATATCCTTTTGCTCCCGAATGGTAATCCCAACTTAATCCATCATCATGTTTTTCTTCCTCCTTCATGGCTTCTTCTGTTACCGTCACATCATAACTGGCTCTTTTCAGCCCATCAAATACCTCCTTCGTAGGGGTCTTCAACTTCAAAGTCGTCTTGGTCAACAACCCCTCCTTCTCGACAGCATTTACAAAACTTCTTTCATGATTTTGGATAGGGTTGTTAATAATGCTAGGCCCCTTCTCGTCTTGAATATCCAGTCTTCCACATGCCATTAACTTTTTAACGGTCGTTTTAATTCCTTCGCAATCCTCGATCGAATGTCCAGTGACCCCCATGTGGTATCTACATGTCAAGTTAGGGTTGTACCAAGCTGGAAATGGTGGTTGCATTGGGTGTACTGGTATTTCTAAAATTAGATGAGCGTTAAATAGACGTTAGAACAAGTCAGCATTGGAGATAGCTAATCTTGGGAAAGGTGGTAAGTTTTGTGGGCAAGGTTGTCCCTGGTTTTGGAAATTTGGTCTTGGAGGATGGTTTGGGCGGTTTTGTGGGTACATAGGACGATAGTTAGTGTTCACAAGACGTGTATGGATGTATGGTTGGGGTGATGGTACGTTGTTGACTTGGAAAGGGACAATGTTTGGGCTTGGAATTTGTTGGTAGGATGGATGTGGAAACACAAGTGTTTGGATGAATGTATAAGGGTTAGGAATGAAGGGTGACGTTTGGTACCTAGGAGTTTATGGTGGGTATCGTGGCACAAAGTTTCGACGTTGATAGACTTGATTCACTTCAGACTTTTTCTTCTTCATTGGCAGCCCTTTCTTTCCTTGATTACCTTCTACATGTTACATCGGTAATTTTCCAACCTTTGCCAAAATCTCAATCCTTTCTCCGGCGGTTATTAAATCATCAAAATCCCAATAAGTTGCACCATCCATCAATCCAATGTATGGTGCTCCCAAAGTTCCCAGAAAATAAGAGCACATCTCTGACACAGTCAACGGTGGTTGTACTTGAGCTACTAGCATCCTCCACCTCTGAGCATATTGCTTGAAGGGTTCATCATTTCTTTTTTGCAAAACTCCTAACTGCTCTCGGGTTGGAGCAGTGTCAAGATTAAAACGACACTAGTTCATGAACACATCTGCTAAGTCCTTCCAGCAGGTGATCTTCGAATGGTCTAATTGGATGTACCATTCTCAAGCAAGCCCAGTCAACCTCTCATGAAAAAAAATGACCAAAAATTTCTCGTCTTTAGACCAAACGATCGTCTTGGTACAGTACGTTTTTAAATGAAATAAAGGGTTGCCACTACCATCATATTTGTTAAAGTCTAGGACTATAAAATCTTTAGGAACAACAGCTTCCATGGTTGGGCATAGTTCTTCAACTCCTAGGGACCCATATGTACTAGGGCCTTTGATGGCCTTAATTTTTTCTTCTATCTTCTCCATCCATACCTCCTTCATCTTGTCACGTGGTGATGGAATATGAACAGCCCTTGTAGATTTCCCATGGGTGAATATATGAGGTCCTTCCCATACTGGCTCAGCATTGTTATAAAATTGAGTGTTAGAATTTCCCAATGATTGGTATCCTTCTCCAACTGGGATCTCAAATGGTGTTGTTTGGCTACATGTCCATTGGGGATTAGTCACCCCTCCCATTACACCAAATGCTCCTTGAGCAACACTGGTGAATAACGAAACTGTTGTTGGGGTGATGAAGGATGCGAAAGGTGGCACTAACATTAATGAACTAGAAGAGGAGACAGTTGGAAAAGGTGGTAATGTCGTTGCAACAGTAGAAAATGGAACTGTCATGGCAGGGGAGGTATTTAAATTTGTAGGATTGGAGGTGATTGGGGGAAACTCCACATGCAATTGACCACTTGGCGGAGTCCTATTGACATTGAGGAGGTTTATGGCTTCATTCATTCTCAGTAACATCTCTTCTATTCTCATTTGAGCTTCTGACATTTCATTCATCTTTCCTCTTACTGCGTCAACTTCCATACCCAGATTCCTCTCTGGCTGGCTTTCTTCTGCCATCCTGATCCAGGATTGTTGCAACCGTAATTCCGATGAGATGACGAACTCACTAAAATTTGAAAAATAATTTTGTGATTAAGTGGAGCCGCAACCAAATTTTTATTTAAGGGAAAAAGATTTGGAAAAAACCCTGACTTGAGGATGAGATTTAGGTTCGGGAGTCGGTTACGAGTGGGGAAGGTGTTAGGCTCCCCACTCGCCCGTTCCGAAGAACGGTACCCTTAAACTGAGCGTGTGATTTATCGAAAATAGTTTGATCCTTTTAACTAGAGTGAAAATAAATTACTTGATGGTGGTTAGCCTGACAGGACTTGACCCTGCTCCTACGTATTCCCCGGTGCAATGGGAAACTCAAGGCTTACATAGTTCTGGTCTATGAAGGCTTGACCTTCAGAGAAACTCGAAAAGTAGTGTTTGAAAAGTACTTGATTGTTTTGAAAATATTTTAAGGAGAATCGTTGGTCCACATATGCACAGGATCCAAGACAACTATGGCTGCACTGGGATCCATACGAATTCATAAACCTTGAACAACAGAAAAAAGTACCAGTTCGTGCTTAGGATTCGTCGCGTGAGACATAGGAATTCTAAAATGAAATTTTATTGTTTTACAAAAGGACCCTCAGTCCACATATGCACAAGGTCCAAGACAACTACGGCTGCACTTGGGACCCATATGAATTCCTAGGAAGCGAACAACAGAAAAATCTACCAGTTCGTCCCTAGGATCCATTGCGTGAAACCTAGAACCAAAATGTTTTGAAAAGAATTTAGTTTGAATATAATAAGGAAAAGAAATGGTTTGATTTGGAAAAAGAATTGGTTTTGAAGTGAATTTGAAAACTTGGGGAAACGAGGGTTAAACTTGAATTGACTTTGAGAAAAGGTATTGAAATAATGAACTTAAAGTTTTATGGAAAAATTAAACTTGATTTTTTCAAAAAGGAATTTGATTTTATGTGAAAGAAAGAATTTGGATTTATTTTGAGAATTTGAGGAAAGAATTACTTAGAATTATAGGGAAAATTCTTTTGGGGTTAGTTTGCAAATTTGGAGAATTTTGGGGGTTAATGGTAATTAGTGGATAATGTAGGGGTAAATTGGGTATTTGGGGCATCTTGGAATTTGGGACATAATTGGAATTTGTGGAAAGTTTAGGGGCATTTTGATAATTTTGGACTTTGGGATAAGGTTGGAATTACTGGAATGATCAGGGGTAATTTGGTAATTGTGCTGACAGGGACAGAACTGGTATTTTGGGAATTCTCCAGGGGTAGAATAGTAATTGGAATGGCAGGGACATGATGGGCATTTATGAATTTGAGAGGGGCAGCATGGGTATTTTACTAAGCTGATATTTAGGCAGGAGAAGGGGAAGTGTGGGAGGTGAGGTTCGAACACAGGGGCGAGACGTTGTGGGCCAATAGCAATGCCACTTGAGCCAAGTTGTTGTTTTAAAGTTGGCTAGGAGGGATTTGAACAGGGGACAACGAGGTAGACAGCCAAACACTCTACCACTTGAGCTAAGTCCTTAACTTGCCATTAAGGCACAGGGCATTTATTTGAGCAATTAGTAGTTAACGCTGGAAATCAAATTACAAAAGTGAACCTGGTGAGTCTCGAACCCAAGCCTCGAGGGGTTTCCTAGCTACATGCACACCACCAGACCAAGCTGCTGGTTGGCCTTATAAAGCCTTGCTTTAAATAAAAAGGATACTCTGTGGAATTGGGGGACGTACAACCACATGGCCTGCATGGGATTCTCTCACTGTGGTTATGAGTTAGGATTCACATGATTTTCAGCCTGGCTTCGCGTTCGTCTCATCATATGCACGACCTCGTATGATTCCATGAAGCCAAATGATCGACATTTGTGGACATAAAGCGTTTGCCACATGCTGAATAATAATCTGCATACATGTCGACCAGGTTATTCGATGCTAAGGCATCGACGCCATTCTGATAGGAATCAAGCTCCATTGATTGCGTCGTTGCATTCGTGACCCCTGAAGGCATCACCTCTACGCTTCTCCTCCTTTGCTTTGATCCGTTCTGATTGCCACTTACCAAATTCGAAGTGCTTGGGACTTGGCCATCTCTGGACGCTTAAGCTGAAGGTGTCCTTATAGCAAACAGGGGTTACACATGTAGAGCTAGTACTTGGAGGATCGAACCATGGTTTGAGGAATTGGGTGCGGTGATTGAACCACTTGAGCCAAGCTAACTATTAGTGTATAATGCTCATTAATTTGATGAAGACTAGGCGAGTTAAGAATTAATGAGAATTGAAGACCATCCTCGTACTTTTCCGTACCTACCTTCTTACATGGCATCTTCTCAACATTAATCAAGGACCTTGTACCCCTTGGCGTATAATACTGCATGGCCTCTATAACATTTGACGACCCTAATCAACAAAACTAATTCTAGCCTATACCCCTGGTGATTGCATGGGAATCTGATACTCATTATCTCAACTCAAGGTAGAGATCAACATCACAATATGTGTTAGGCGTGCATGGACTGAGGCAGTTCCTTATGCTACCAAATATGAGTTACAACCTGCTTAATTTTACGTGACTTATGTATAGCCTTATCACCATTTTTACGAGCTTGAAATCTACATGATTTTGCTTGGCTCTTCTCTAACAACTACGGCTCACAGCACGTAGTAGTGGCATCTGGTCTCCTAATAGATTCATGCTATGGAACAGTTTATGCAAGGCTTATATACGACGAAATCCTTATGGCTTTTACAAGATAAGATCTTCCTGGTTTTATATCTTGGTTTCTTGCATAGTCCAGGGTTGAAACTAACCTTTATATGGAAAAAGGCAGGGTGATTAGGCTTGGAAGCAATGTTGTTGCTTTGCGTCAAATGATGAACAGTGCATGCAGGATATGACGTGACTCCAGCAAGACCAAATCCTGAATTCCTTTAAGACCAATGGTCGACGCTCGTACTGGGTTCTTCCCTGAGCTTGCTTGGATCATATTAGGTGTTTAAAGACAGACTCAACTATGATTTTATGTACACAAGATTTCAAACTAAGACATTGATAGGTGGTTGGAATTTTTGCTGCTCCTGGTGCTGGGCAGGACGAGACTAGTAATTCTCTCACAAAATTGATCAACTAAATCATTGGCAAAGTTTTTATGATTTCCAGCAATTCAGTTTTATTAATGCATCGACCATTGGGTCTATAACAGGGTTTCCTGTGATAGTTACTTCCCACTGAATCCATCCTTGTGTATATCCCCATCAAGCCTCACGGCTGAGCATAATGATACAGAACCAAGGTTTGCTATTTCTATGGCCTTCCCAAAATTGTAGGATCCAAAGTTTGGTAACGACTTTTACCTGTTTTCTTAGGAAGGAGCATGCAATCCAATTCGAACAAACAGAACGCCACATGAATGACTTTTGGATGATAATCATATTCTACCAACGAGATGTACGTGACAGGATGATTCTTCCTTGATATCATGACCTAATCTACGTGTTCTATTTTATTTTGATAAGGTGATTCGATCTTGGCATTGTAGGAATAGAGAATCAAGATATAGCATGGGGATCAACCAGTGTCACGGATCAAGAATCATGAAATTGCGTATACATAGTCAAACGCTAGTATTCATGCAACTAAAACTAAGAATCCATGCATTTCTTGACGACTCTGAATCTGAATTGGGACTCATACCGAGATTTACATTGTATTGGTGATGATTCGAAATTAAATCTTTTGAAATAGAATCGCGTACCTGGAATTTTGCCAAGAAAGGATAGGAATTCGATGCCTTTTTCTCCGCCTTCCACCTCGTGAGGGAACGATCCCTCCTCTTTTTGATGAATGAATCCGTTTTTCTCTCCACTCCAGAGGCTAGCTCCAAAAAACCTCCATGCTGAATGAAGTCTTCTTTTCATGCATGCATCTCGCCCCTTCTTTTTCGCCCCTGCCTGCCCTTTTTTCTTCGTCTTTTTCTGTTAAATTTTTTTTTAAAATACGTTATTTTCCTGTTTCTTAAAACGTTTTTCTTTTTTCAACTTGATTATTCTATTTTTTCTTTTTCTTTTTTTTTTTTGGTTTTTCTGTTTTTTATTTTTCTTTATTTGATTTTCATTATTATTTAAAACCTGTTTCCAATTCTGTTTTTTTTATTATAGTCTATTTTTATTTATTTTCAATTCAGTTTTTTATTTTTTTGTTTAGATTTTATTATGTTTAATTCTATTTTTGTATCTTATGAATTCTGTTTTCATAATGTATTTTATTTATTTATTATTTTTTGATTTTCTATTCTTTTGATTTTATTAATCTTTTACTTTTCTTTATTTTATTTATTTTTATATTTTCAATTCCAATTTTCAAATTTTCAGATTTTTAGTTTTGTTTTCAATTTTTTTGTTTTTTTTTAAGTTTTTCATTATTTTCTGCTTTTCATTTATTTTGTTTTTGTTTTGTTTTTGTTTTTCTTTTTCCAAAATTTTTTTATTTTCCCGTTTTTTTAGTGTTTTATATACAATTTTTATTTTTATTTTTCTGTTTTAATTTTTGTATTTCAGATTTTACTATTTATTTTCCTATTTTTGTTTTAATTCTGTTATTTTGATTTTCAATTTTCTGTTTTTGATTTTCTTTTTATTTTCCTGATTTTATTTTAATTTTCACTTTTAATTTCCTGTTTTATTTATTTTTATTATTATATCTTTATTTTTTAATTCTTTGTGTTATTATTTTTTCAATTTTTTCTGTTTTTCTTTTTTCTTTTTCTTTTTCTCTTCTCTTTTTTTTTTCTTTTTCTATCTTCCTATTTTCTTTTACTTGTGTTTTGTTTGTTTATTCATTATTTAAATTAGTGTGGGTTTCTTGATTAATTAATTTTAAAATGTGACCTCGGACATAATTGAGTGTTTACAAGGATATAGTGTTGTGAACTTAGAGTAATTAGTACTTCTCTTTCTAGGCAAATGGTGATTATAAGTCCTGTGAAAAACAATGAAAAGAAAGAAAGAAAATTTGTATTAGCTTAATTATAAACGCTTATTGTGGCTTTGTCAGTAACGATTGCTGAGAACTTTATTGTGAGTGTATTTGGTTTTGCCAATTGGAAACACAATAAACAACAAAAGGATATCTTCATTCCAAGCTTAAAGTAGAATACAAGAAGGTTTCTTTTAGAAAATTCATCTTTCATTCCTTTCTCATCTAAGGCCTAGTCATTCTTTTCATACACCACACCAGATTTTTACAATGTTCAATGAAATCAAGAATTTCCTGCGGAGTCGAGATTGGACTAGTAACTGCGTCGGCTATCTTCAGAAGTTCTGGCATTCCCTCATTTGCTTCATTAGATATCCATACCAAGTTTGCAAATCGAGCAATATAATGTACAACATTCCTCTTGCAGTCTATATCTCACCATCCTTTTCCTTTATCTGTCCCAACAAATGTTGTATATCTTCTTCTTTTCCTTTTAAGAATGTCTGGTACTATATTGTCATGTGCTCCACCTCTTCACTCTTTTTCTTGATTTTTTCTTCATAATCAGCTACCATTTTCTTCATTTCTTCTTTAAGACCTTCTAACTACTCGATTGCTTCCTTTTGACCTACTTGAGCATCTGCCAATGCCACTTTGAGCTTATGGTTCTCTACTAGAGCTTGATCTCTTTCTTACCTCCTACGTTCTAAAGCTGCATAAGTCACTTCTAAACAATGCTTGGTATTGTCTCTGCGTATTTCTTCAGTTCATGCTCTCTTGTTAACTTTCTCTAAGGATTCATCCTTTCTAGCATTCTCTAATTGCAAAGCCTCGAGTGTCTTGCGCACTTCTTTTAATTCCATCTCAAACTTTTTCTTCTCCTTCTCTACCTTTGTTAGCTTGTTTTTCACTTCTTGCAACTCTTCCCTAATCACATAAATGTCTTCGTTGTCCTCAAAGACCATCATCGGTGTTTCTTCATCTAGAGGAATGGTGGATTGAAATTACAGTTTGGCCTCTAGAGCTGTATTTTTTACCCATATTCGGTAACCTTCTCCGATCCCACAACTTCTTCGTCCTAGCTCCTTGCTTCTTCTAACGATCCTCTCTCATGCTTGTCTTACTTACCCTAATTGTTCAGTTTGAGTTTGATCCATGGTATATAGAACAAATGGTACCAAGTTATCACTGTTTGGGGCTTCCTTCATGGGATAAGCAAGTTGTCTAAGGGCCAGCAGAGGGTTATAGTTAATGCATCCTTTAGTTCCCATGAGTGGAACATTAGGAAAATTTTTGCATTGACAAATCACTTCTTCTATTTCCTCCCACTAAGGATATCATCAGATAGTCTTCTCGGTATGATTTTCTAGTAGTTGGCTCCACTCTCGACCACTCTTAGGCTTCAACTGCAGTTGGTGAAAATCAACAAAGGGATTTACACTTTTGGTTCCCCTAACAAACACATGTCCGGTGAGCCAGATATACAACATAGGCAGACAACATAGAATCCTCCTTCCTTTTTTCTCATAACAAAAACTCATGGTATAATATACATCTGCAAGGATTGCTGGCACAGGATTCTCTCCTCGAAATTTGTGAGCCATGAAAACATCAATGGCTGCCAAGCTGACAAACTAATCGCTGCTAGGAAATAGAACTACCCCATAGATCACTAGGGCCAGTACATCCATGAATCCTTCCCAATCATTTGTCTCAGCTAAGAAATGAGGTTTCTCTTTTAAATAATTTCGTGGAAATCCCTCAACTGAACCTTTGGTCTTCTTGTTGCTCATCAGATTCTTCATTTGAACTTTGAGCACTTTAGCAATAGTCTGCGGTGAAGAGTAATGGCCTAGAAATTTGTATGGTGGCTCTTTCTTCAATAATAGACCCATGATGATCTCAAACTCCTCTAAAGTGGGGACTAGCTGAAAGTCTCGGAATGTGAAGCATCTCAAAGGTAGATCATAATACTGAGCAAGTGCAGAAATTGCTTCTGCTTACACATCTACTTCCAGAAGATAAAAAATGTTTTCATATTTTCTTGCAAATGTCATCTGCTGTATTTTGTTCATCTTTCGACCCAGAGTTATTAGACTTCCAACTCTTGTTGACACTAAACTGCAGAGTTTTCTTCATCACTGATGAAAACCTCCCCTCACACTGTGGTTCCATTTACTTTTTACCAAAGATGCTCACAATAGGTTCCAACACTATTTTCTGACAAGCTCCACCTAAAGTGAAAGTAAATGAATGAAATGAGTAAAAAGTGAAAGACATTGATGTATGAATTAAGATAATTTATATGCATGGACCTCTCATTTTTACTTTTTCCTTTTTTACTTATGCTATGAACGTGCAGGTCACAATGTAACAATGAATCATGCTATATTTTATTCATTTTCCTTTTCTTTCTTTCTCTTTTCATATTTTTCATTCTTTTTTCTCTGTAATCTTTATTTTCTCATGAATAAAAAGCATGATTGATTCTAAAATTTCATGAAATTAGATATGAGGAAGAGGAAAGGCAAGAAGTACGTTCCCTTTTATCCTACATAGGGTTGCTAAAATATAGAAGGTTGCTACCTAATGGTCTATGTATTTTCTAATTAGTGTTCTTCCATAGCTAATGGTCTATTCTTAAGGTCTTTGGCCTCTAGAGCTAAGTTTCATTTAGGAACGTTGACCACAACAATAGGTGAACTATTAGATGTGGAACATTCACAAAATAGATTGTGCTCTAGATGAGGTTCTAACAATAACCAAATAGGATGTACATCCAAAATGGATATCACTACTAAACCTCTTACCTAACTTAAGTCATACTCAACCCGGGTATAGGATCCCACTCAGAGTGTGTGACAAGTGAAAGTGTGGTGTGTGAAGGGAGCATACAAACCTGTAAGGATTAAACCTAAAAACTATCCCAAACCTGCAACAAATCATAAAACAAAGAATATTGCAACATTATTGTTCATCTATCCTAAAGTTGAAACAAGTAAGTAAATAATAGAAAAATGAATACACTTACAAATTTATACATCATGGAATTATTAATACAAACAAAAAATTAGGAGTAGAATAAATAAATAAATAAATAATTATCACATAATTTGCACAATTGAAACATAAAAGGCTTGACTCTCTAACTATCCCCAGTGGAGTCGCCAACTGTGACGACCTAGATCGAAACGGAAGGCGGACAAATTAAAATAAAGTTAATCTCGAAAGAAAAAGAAATGGAGCCGCCACCAATTTTATCTTAAATTAGGAAAAATTGAAGAACCTTTTTATTTTAAAAAAAATGGCCTACGGAACCAAATCAGTTCGGGAGTCAATTTATGCATAAGGAAGGGTGAAACTTAATCCCACAGCACCCCTGATACATCCATCCTAAGATGGTTACCTTAAATCAATTCGTGCAAATTAGTGATAATTTTAAAATTATTTATTTTACTCCTTTAACAAATAAATAATTTATTTTGGAACGAATGAACAAATAAGCAATTAGATAAATAAATAAATAATTGGATAAGTACAAAGTTAATAAATAGAAAATTTATTGGATTAATTGTTAAAGTTAAAATAGGCATAAGTGTTATAAAAATTAATTTTGGCTTGACGATTCCCGTTCCTACGTATCCTCTGGTGCAATAGGAACTCAAAGTCACGTAGTTCTTAAATAAAAAAATCGTGAAATATTTTAAAAAAAATTTGTAAGTGAATTTGAGAGCACAAAGTGGTCCTTAAACTATTTAGAGAAAATAAAATCATCGAGTTATTACAACTCAGATGCCCTAGTTAAAAAACAAAGATAATAAAACATTTAGTTTGAATTATCCATTTGTAATGTGAAATTAAATTAAATTATTTACAAAAAAATTGAATTAAGGATCATCGAGCTATCACAACTCTATGTCCCTAATTAAAACGAAGGATCGATAAGACGTTTCGTCTAAATTATCCTTTTTTTTTTAGGAAAAATTAAACCACAATTGAATTGTGTATATATTTTGGTATTATTTTTCGCTATTTTTATATTGAAGTCGAAACTTATGAGAACTTATAATGAATCACGAGCATAGTAAACAAACAAGATAAGAAATAAGGAATAATAACAATAACAAAATAAAATCCAACATCAAAGGATAATAATACAACAATGTAACAAAGAATAAAATTAAACATTATACCTAAACATTAAACATAAAAAAGATAGTAATATTAGCAAAAACAACACGATAGTTAATCAAAATGAAATGCATAATAAAAGAAGATTAATTAGCTAATAAATTAAAAAAAACATCTATGACATCTAATACAATAAATATGAAGAGTACAAGCCAAATATATAGTGATAATGAGGAATATCAATAACGGTATTAACGCAAATAATGGTAATAAAACAAACAATATAAAAAGTGATGGAAATGACAATGGAGAATCAACCTAGTGAGAGAGACAATAAAATCAAATATATGTATAAAGAACGATGATAATAGAACATCAAGAAGATGGAAATGAAAATCAAAACTATAAAATATCTATAAAATGTCACTAAAATAAATAATAATAATCATAATAATAAAAAGGAACTATATCATTTCTTACAAAAAAATTAAAGCTAACGAATATAATATTTTAAACTATTTAAAAAAATAAATAAAATAAAGTTAATAATAGAAAAGAAAGAAAGAAAAAAAACTCAAGTATTAATTATAGAACGACATTAACAAAGAAAAATTAAACAATAAATATAAATAAAATAATTAAACAATCACAAAAGGAGAAAAATAAAATATAATTTTTAGTATAAAAAAGTTTAACAACATGGAAAGAAAAAAAAATGTATAATAACAACTGAAATTTTTTTTATGAGATAGTTAAATAAAAGGAATAAGAAAAGAAAGAAAAAAATATATAAAAATATAAATATTAAAAAAATAAAAATAAATAATATGCTAATAATAACAAATTATTGATCAAGAAAACATTGAAGATTAAACCCAACAATAAAAGTAATAGAAGCTTCAAAATATATATATATATATATATATATATATAAATCAACTTTTTTTAATTTTATATCTATCTTATTTACTGTTGGGTGAATCTAAAAAAATTACATTTTATTATCATTTTTCTCTTACTTTTATTGTGAGCCATTAAAACTTTAAGCTCAAACATTATTCTATAAAAAAAAAAAACAGGTTCACCGTGATTCATTAAGTGTGTATGAGAGATTATGGAATTGGGGTAAATGGTTAAGGAAAATATGCGGAGGAAACAACTACCGTTAACTAAAGGAAAGAAAGAATATGTAACTTGGAGCTGCTGTATATGGGTGCACAGTAAAATGTAAATACAAGAACCGTGCGCAGTATAAATGCAAAAGGACAAAATAGAGTTTGTTGAAGTATACGTGTGTACAGTATGGAACAATAAACATTAGCAACTTATCTGGACCTATTCTTCTCTACTTCTCTGGATGCTTCCTTTTGGTAAAGAAAATTGGTTCCTTCTGTTTTGTTCTCTTCTCTCTTCTCCCCTTTCTTAACAAGTAGTGTGGCTTCTACTTCCTCCTTCTTTTTTAGTCCCCTCACTCCATAAAAAACCTTTTCTTTTGATTTTGGCTATCCCTATTATCAAAATTTGTTTTTTTACTTTTGAATTTCAGTCTTTAACGTTATCCATTAGATTAATCTGTTTGTTACCAAAATTGCTCGTTCTCCCAAATATCTGAAAAATATTCCTATCCAATTCTGTTTTTGGAATTACTTCTACCAGTGGACTAACGTTTTGCTGAAGTTTCAATTAAGGTCAAGTTTACATGATCTATTAAGATTTTTAACTTTCATTTCCAATAAGCGTACAGTCCTTTCCTATCCATGACCGCTGGACTCACTCTTCCTACTGTTGCCTTCCTGACGAAAAAACACTGCCACCCACGCTATGCTGAGCATCTCACACTAATACAGAAAAATTTGAATATAATAATCGTAATAATAATAAAAAAATTGTAAAGTGAGTAAAATAGATTAATTAAATTATAACAACAAAATCAACATATACTGGAAAGGTAAAAAATATAAATAAATAAATAAAAATAAATGGATAAAAATTAATAATAATAATATAATAATAATAAACGGCATATATATATAAGAAATATTTATAAATTAAATAAATAATACAAGAGCACCTAAAGAACAGAAAGGTGAATTTAATATTACAAAATTTCTATTCATTCCTTTATTTAATTTTTATTGTTTAAATTTTATATATAAAAGTAAAATTAAAGAGAAAGAAAAAAGAGTAAATAAAATTGTTTGAAAGAAGAGAATTAATGGGGATATTAATAATAATATAATTGGGAACAAAATGATAAAAGTAATAATAATAATAATTAGAATAAACTAATTTAGGCAATAATAATAATAATAATAAAATTATATACATATATAATAAAATATTAATTAAATATTTAAATTTTAATTTAGAACTTAAATAATAATCGAATATAAATAAATTTTTTTAATTGAATGAGTGACTAGATTTAGAAATCAAACGAACATTAATAATATTAACATAGAAGAATTAGATTAGAATAAATGAAATGTAACACCTGAAAATATATAAAAATTTTAATTTGAACTAATATTTAAAATAAAAAATAAAAATTAGTTAATAATATTAATAAAATAAGAATTATATTAGAATAAATAAAATATAGCTAGTGAAGATAGATAAATACAAACTTAAATTTTATTTTTTTTAAAAATGAATACAACCATAATTAAAAGCATATTAGAAGGAATAATAAGTGATAATTAAATTAGGATATATAAAAAATAACATAGATGGATTTAGAATTAAGTTAATCATTAAAATTACCAATTAAATAACTGATAATACTAATAAAAATATGATCAGATCAAAATAAATATAAAAAAATAAAAATTAATGCTAATAATAAAATGATAATTAAATTAAAATAAACAACAATTTATAATTAAATTAAAATTAGTAATAATAACAAAGTAAGAATTAAATCAAAACAAAATAAAACATATATATATATATATATGAAAAAAAGGTAACTAAAGATTTAAATAATAAATTTATAACAAGGATAACTAAAAATTTTAAATTAAATTGGTTATTAAAATAAAATTTAATTTTATAAATTGATGAAAATCTGTCAAAATTAAAGAATATTGAAAAAATATTTATTTACATGATAGAATAATAGTATTACAAGCAAATTCAATTTTTTTTCTTATCTAAAAGATTATTTATTTATTTTTAAATTTTAATTTGTGACATTTATAAAATGTTTCAAACAATAGCAATAAGAAATAGAATGAAATAACATATGATAAAATAAATAAGTAAATAAATGAAAATAAAATATTAAGAATAATAGTAATGATAATAAAAATAATAAAGTACAAATGAATTAAAATTATATTTTGTTATTATTATTATTTTTTTTAAGTGAAAAAAAGTAATATGCAAAATCTAGTGTTCACATGGAGGAAGACTTCCTAGTCAGCAAACCCACCAACCCTCCATACATTGAGGCTGCTGAAGAGGCCTTGGAAATAAGTCTCGTCATGAGGGAAGACACGGAGGTAAAGGTACACGAGGCATAACTGTGAAAAGCATGGGTCGTGCAGAAGTTCTTCAAGCACATTTGTATATTTTGAATAATACTGATGAGGTTCAACCTTACTTATCTACTTACAAAATTATGACAAGGGAGGAGAATGTTCGAATGAACGAGAAATTGTTGTTGAATGAGCATAACAAAACGTTCTTAAACTGATTTGATGAAACAATTAAGAAGGATGATGGTGCCTCTGATACATTGAAGTGGTTAGCAAATGGCCCAAACTTTGATGTCATATGTTGGACTGGATACGATATTAATCATTTTTCATTTTACACAAAGTCTCAGGATGATAAAAGTACCATGCAAAATAGTGGGGTTATGGTGGTGGCAGAGTCGATGCATTTTGCAAGTTCTAAAGATAAAAATCCTGTAAAGGCTTCCATATCCTACTTTGGAGTGATTGAAGAGATTTGAGAGATTGATTTCACCAAATTTAGAGTGCCTGTTTTCAAATGCAGATGGGTTGATAGTAACAGTGGTGTGCAAGTCGATGAATTGGGATTTACATTGGTTGACCTTCAAAAAGTAGCTTACAAGGATGACCCTTTTATCATGACCCACCAAGCAAAATAATTGTTTTATGTTCAAGATCCTTGCTCCAAAAGGTGGTCAGTTGTTCTTTAAGGAAAGACAACAATCGCTAGTGATGACACCAATGATATTTCAAATATTGATATTTCTCAAACTCCCTTATCATCAAGGATATCTAGTATCAATGAAGAAAATGAAATAGATGATGTACATGCTATTCGAGATGATCAGCATGAAGGAATATGGGAAAATGTTACTACATGATACAAGTTAGTTATTTATTTAATTATTTCATCATTGTATGTTTATTTTTAACTTATTTTAAAATATTTATTACGTTTTTTATGTTTAGTAGAGTTTTAACATCTTTTGTCTTTGCTTTCAACAGATACATGACTGATTACTACATTTCTTTTCAACTTTCAATACTTGTTTGATGTAATTTTAAGTTATTTCATTTGTAAATTCAAGTTTGATAATAAATAATGATGTATTTAGTTTAAATATATAGATTATGTGAATTCTGTATGGTTTGTCTGGTGATTCTCAATTGTCTGCCTGGATTCTGTCTCTATCTGCAGGTATATGAATAAATAATACGGTTGTATGCCTAAACAAAATAAACATTAAAAAAAAGACTTTCTACATCGGTTACGACCATAACCGATATAGAAAGTACACTTTTTGCACTTTTTACATAGGTTGTGGGCAGAACCGATGTAGAAAGTATACTTTTTACATCGGCTCTGCCCACAACCAATGTAAAAAGTGTACTTTCTACATTGGTTCTTTTCCCAACCGATGTAGAAAGTATACTTTTTATATCGGTTCCAGAACCGATATAAAAAGTCTTATTTTCTATATCGTCCGCTTCAACATCGCCTGAATAACCGATGTAAAAAATTCTTAACAACCGATGTAAAAAGCCCATTTTCTACTAGTGAATTTAAAATTTGTGGTTCTCATTAAAAATGAAACTTTAAATGTGAAATTTTATATAATATATAATGTGTAATTGATGTTATATCCACAAATTATCATAGACATTAAAAATTTGAATAATTTTATATAAAATTTAGAAATACAATCCTTAAATTTAATTTAAAGTTATTTGAAGAAATTTCTAAACGAAAACACCATCTAATAGATTTTAAACCACCACCAAAAGTAGCCTAATCAGAATATGTGTTAATGACGCACTACAAAAACCAGGCGGTGATCTTCCTCAATTGTAAGAAGGCCTCCCTTCCGTTCTCTTAATCGCATTCCCAGTTTATTTCATGTCTTTTTATAGGGCTCCAAAGAGGGATAAGGGTCTGGGAGTAAAGGACATAAAAGTGTTCAATGTTGCGCTAATGAAGTGGGCTTCGCATCTACCAAAGGAAGACTCTGAAACACATCAAAAAATTTATTGCATGTTTAACAAGGTCGTTCTCGACTTTTTATTTGCTAAAGTTTAAAGAGGTATATGTTTAAGCACATAATTCCAATTAATGCAAATTAAGTCTTTATTTTAAATAACTTTTCAAGATTTAATTCTTTCCAAAACTTCAACCAATTTTGCAGGCACAAATGTTTCAATCTTTTTTAGGGTTTTAGTTTTAATTGCATTATTTGACTTTCATTTGTTTGACTTTATCATAAAATCATTTAGTCAAATATGTTTTGATATTTTAACTGTTTTAAAGAGTTTTTTAAAATTTGAAGAAAATCAAATTTCTATATTGAATCTATTACTTTTGAATATTTTTTTTACTGTTTGAGTTTCGAACGTATTATTTGACTTTTTTTTGTTTGATTTTTGGGTAAAATCATTATAGCCAAATATTTTTTGGTATTTTGGGGGGTTTTTTAAGAATATTTGACATATAAAACATATTAAATTTTTTATTATATTTTTACAAAGTCATTCTTACCTTTTCATTTGTTAATATTCAAAGTGATAATATCTTCATAAATAGAGTTTCAATTAATGCAAATTAAATACATATTTTGGATAACTTTTCGAAATCTAGGCACTCGATAAATTTTGAGCAATTTTGAAAGTACAAATATTTTGATATTTATTTATGGATTGAGTTTTAAATGTATTATTTAACTTCTTTTATTTGACTCTTAGATAAAATCATTGTAATCAATCTATTTTTTTTTGGGTATTTTAAGTGTTTTTAAGAGTTTTTGACATTTGCAAAAAATCAGTTTTCTTTATTGTATAGAGTGCTAACATATACAGGGTCTATCTTTATGAACAGAATTCCAATTCATGCAAATAAAGTGTCGATTTTAGATATTTTTGGACCAATTCTGAAGCTACAAAATTTTTCTATCTTTTTTTATTAATTCAGTTTTAATTGCATTATACGACTTTTTTGTTTGATATTTAGGTAAAATTATTATAGTCAATTTTTTTTTTGTATTGAGTTTTTTTAAAACTTGTATGAGATTTCAAACGCATCAAATTTCTTTAGTTGTATTTTTGCATGTCATTCTTCACTTTACATTTGTAATCTTTAATGGGATATATATTTATGCAAAGAGTTCCAATTGACGCAAACTAAGAGTCTATTCAAGGTAAATTTTTTAAATCTACGCATTCACAAGATTTCATCGAACTCTGAACATACAAAATTTTCAATCTTTTTTTAGGAACATTATTTCACTTTTTCTTTAACTTTTAGGTAAAATCATTAAATGATTTTTTGTATTATGAGTGTATTTAGAGTTTTATGACATTTGAAACATATCAAGTGTCATCATTAGTTGTAGCTTTTACCATGTTAGTTTCAACTTTTCATTTGATAATCTCTAAGTTACTATATCTTTAAGCATAAAAATTTAATTGACGTAATTAAAGAAACTATTACTTATTCTTTAAAATTTGTTTCATAGAGTTGATAAAAATAAACGATTAATTCTTGCTAACTGCACCTAAATATACTTGACTAGTTTCTATTTCAAATAGATAAAATTATGCATTTAATCTAAAAATACAAACCTCAAAATTGTAATACATTAGAAATTCCAAAATGATAATAGCTACAGAGATTGAAGGACCAGATCCTGGTGATGATCCAACTGTCTAACATCTTTTTTTATGTAACATTTCATTCCTAAAAAAGGGCTAATTGATGAGATATATAAAGTTGTAAGTTTCAATGCTTTATATCTTAGTTTTATCTGGTTGTAGCTTACTAAACAACCAGTCAGTTTAAGTTTAAGCATTAGGATTGAGAATCTATACTAGGTTTTATTTCGAAGACTTCAGCATCACAAGTCTATATATTCTCAATGTTGTCAATGATAAACATGACATTACAGTATGTATAATTTTGGTCGTTTTTTATAATTTAATGAAATTGAGGTGGCTGCAGGACACACAAAAGATTTGGTATACAATCTGCTCATTGTGAACCAAAAGAAATGGTAAAATTGCACTTGTCAACTAATACAAAAATTAAGGGAGGTACAACCCGCGGACATAAATCATTGAAAATATAAAGCTAGGTACAACCTAGGTGTATTTTGGGACCATGCGTATATCATGCAGCTAAAAACAATATTACCAAAATGAGCAGAATGAAACAACTAATACAAAGGTACAATGAGAAGATGACCATTAACGGAGACGTGTGCTGTGTAAATCTTAAACCAAACTTCACATTATCTTTAACCTCCTCATCTTGCTTTTAGAAAGATTTTCTTTAAGATTATTAACTTTAATATTTGGACCCTCAGATGATTTTTTCTGTGATGAAGTAGTATAAAGTTTAGAACCAGATTGATGCAAGTAATTTAATAATAGAAAAGCATCATGTATCTAAAGACTAATTTGATGTAATTACTAAATGATTCAATTGATGTAGTTCCACAAAACTACAGATCTTTATTGACCAACACAGGGAATGGGCTTACTTTAGCTTAAACTAAGTTGAGAAACATATAAGATATAACCAAATTTCTATATCAAAAAGTAGTAGAAAATTTTGAAATATTTCACTAATTTATTATATGTTAGGTGTAGAATAAATGTAAATATGAGAATATAAAGATTTGTTATACAAATATTATAACTCTTAAAGCAAGGGAAAGGAAAGTAATGAGAAAACCAAAATTGAAGAGATATTTTTTTTTAAAAAATAACAACAAAAACTCACTGATTTAAATATGAGGAAACAAAGGAATACAGTGGAAAAAAATGTATAAAATATTATGATTAGAGCTGAACAATTTTTTTTCAATTAAAATAAATATGTTGTTTTGTATTTGCAATGTAGTGATTCCTCAAGACATTTGAGAATACATTAAAACACGACTGTGCACAAAATGATAAGTAAATTTCATATGCTACATGTATAGTTTTATGTACAAGATAACAAGTAAAGTTCACGTAGCACATATAGTTTTGTATACAAAATGATATCCATTACAAGAAAAAGAAAGATTTTTGGCATTAATTTTCAGGCGGTTAATAGATTTTGCCAAAAAAGTTATACAATTTATTTGAATGCAAAAAATAACTATTTTTTTTTTCTACTTTCTCTTTCATGTTTTAGGTTATGTCCTTCTTCTTTCATAACATTATTTTGACTTCTTAATTTAGTCAAGAAAGGTATTAGCATTCTCTTTGAACTTTTTTTTTAAAAATCCGGTAGTTAATAAATTTATGTTTGATTGTAGCAATGAATCACGCAGTTTAAAGAAAGGATTTATAATTGGGTTCAATGACTTCTCCTTTCTCTTAATTAAAAATTCCATTATCTAATTTCCTATCTTTACTCTTTTAACTTTAAATTCATATGTTATATATAATAGATGTCATTATTTTTTGTTTTTCCAGGCAAGGATCGTCACTGGTAATTACATCTGGGAGACAATATCAAAGGCTCATTCTCGCGAGCAAGTTTGACGATGGCCTAACCTCAACAAAGATCTTATGGTTGGTATTTTCTTTCTTTTAATTAATAATAATAATAATAATTATTATTATTATTATTTTAATTATTGTAAATAGTATTAGAATGATGATGATGTGTATTCTGTTGTTCAAACTAGATAAAAGGAAAAAGAAACAATGGTGTGCTCTATATTTTAGTTATTGAACATGGTATATGTTTGTCTTCATAAAATCAAATGGAAGAGCGTAAACGAAAGCGATAATTTTATTTGCTCTTATGTGAGATATAAGATATGAAATCTATCGAATAACATTTACTGTTTGCATATATTATCATAACAAGAGTGGTAATTGAATCAAATAAGGATGAACAATAAAATTTATAATAGAATGAATAACATTTTACAATTTTAAAATTCTAATTATTTATTATAAAATCGATGTATGAGAATGAATTAAAACATGTAAGAGAATTATATCATAGTAGAGTATAGATTAAAATAATAGCAATGATTATATGCAGAAATTTGACATAAAATAGTACAATCAGGATAGATTTAGATATTAAAATCAACAATATATCGAAAAAGAGTTTTGAATTTGTTAGACGAAAAAGAGAACTAACAAGTAGTTTCTATTATTACTGTAAAATTTACATTTTACAGTACTATAATAATGGTTTAATAGAACATTGAATTTTTGATAAATAGAAAAATAAATTTTATAAAAAGATTCCTGAAATGTTTATCTCACCATATTTTTAATGTCAACTTGAAGGTGGCTGTTTATTGTGAAAATATACTGACTTTTCATATATCAAAGCCTCGGGAATGTAGATACCAAACGACAATACATGTTTTTCAACTTACCTACTTACTGTATCTCCACTTAAATGGTATGAATTTGAAGAAACATCTGTAATAAGTTGTATCTTTTATATATAATGTTGTAGCTAAATTCCTCCATATAACCTTTACACAAATCCTTTTTTTTGTCTGCTCTTATTTTTCAATATCTAAGTTCCACGTAGTTAATTATTAATCAATTATGTTTTTGCAGACATCCATCTTCTATAACCTCTGTCCTGATGATTATCGTGAAGTTTATATTAGAACATCGGATGATTGGATCGGGAGTCTTAGTCAAGTTATTAAGAATGAATTTAGATTAATTTTTGTTGAGTAATTTTTTAAATTATTAAATAATATTTAATATATATATATATATATATATAATTTAAGTAATAGAAAGATAATATAATCATAGTAGTTTTGATACATATCGCCAATAAACTCCATTTTTACTAGATATCGAAACAAAGATAATGGTACATATTATCTTTACGTTCTCTTGTCTTATTTTTGATAATTTTTTATTGTTCTTTTTTTTTTCTTTCCATTTTAAAAAATTTTCTCTAATTATATTTTTACTATTAAACCTGTTAAAACTAGCATAATACTTAATATATAAAGAAATATAGAGTAAAAAAACCAAGTTGTCATTATATTGATGAGTGCTCCACTAAACTATGTGTGTATTATAAATTCAAAAATTATTTATCAAAATACATTAACGTTAGCACAATGAAGAAAAAGCTTGACTGGCTTACATAAGATCTTAAATAAAAAAAATATAAATTTAATTGCCTTGTTTCAAAACATAAACAAGGATGATTAAGCATGAAAATATTCTATTTTCGATGGTCTAAATCTAAACGTAATATTAAAATTAACAGGTTAAAACTTACAAGATGTGTAACAAAGACTAAAACTAGTTTAGTATAAAAACAACTAGTTTTTAAAGAAGTTTAAGTTATTAGGTAAAGGTTGATTTTGTATTCTAAACTTACTCCGCATTTCAGTTCTTTAAACTTGAATCCCAAGGCATGTTTACCCAACCTCCTTAAGAATCAACTGTCCTATAAACTTTTCAAGCTTAATGAGCAATAAATATATATATATATATATATATATGCTTTGTATCAAGATGTTAGCCCATTATTTTTTATTTTTTCACATTAATTTAACAAAAAGAAACCAAAGGACGAAAGTTACAACAAAAATGTACTATTTTAAATTACCACTCTCTGTCAGATATTATGAATAAAAACGAGGATTGTGATCCTTCCAATTATATTTTTCAACTTATGAAGAGTACAGTTAGCTACTTTGGATGTGATTCATAATTTAAATTTACACCTCTGATCGCTCGCTGATTGTAATTTTTTATTTTTATCTAATTATAATTTGTGAAGTTGGAAAAAATAAAAATAATATTTTAAGTAAATTACTAGTGTTTGAAATTAACGAACTAAATAAATTCTCATGTATAACACAAGATAGGAAAGATAAAAGGATGAGACCAATAACAATAAGATAAAGATTCAATAACCAAAATGAAATACAAGGAAAAGGATAAAGATTCAAGATTCAATAACCAAAATGAAATATAAGGGAGAGGATAAAGATTCAAGAATGAAAAAAAATATAAAAAAAGAAAATAAATGTTAGAAGAACGAGAAAACCTAATTTTAAAACTCATTTGAAAATTTTGTAATCAAATTTAATTTGCTCTTTAAATTTAAATCTTTAACCGATAGTAAATTTAATAGTTATCAATTTTAAATATTTTTATTTATATCTGCCATGACTTATTTTTATATTAAATTTTTAATCACTAAATTGATTTTTAAAATATAAAATAAATTCATAATCACCGTAATTTTTTATTACCAAATTAATTACGATCGTTTGTAGCAATAAATGTTTTCATAAATTTTCCAACTCAAATGGTGGCACGTTTTTATAGTTCAAACAAGATATGATCGTGCCACCTTATAGTTTCATGGATGGATGGTGGAGACTTGTGATAAATTTTGTTACAACATTGCTAGTTAAGTATTTTAACTTTTAAAAAAACTAGTAAAATTTTTGTATATTTTACAATATTTTTATCATAAATAAAATTGATAAAAATATAAAAAATAATAATAAATATTTTTATTATTAATATTAGTATTTTATTATAATAAAACATTAATGATAAAATTATAAAACTCAATTATTATCATCTTTATTATAATATATCAAAATTTTAAATTTAATTTTTTAAAATTAATTAAAATTATAATAATTTGAAAATTCAATTTGTATCAAAAATTATTTTCAATTTAACATATTATCAAATTTTAAATTGAAATCAAATTAAAATTAAAATATAATATTTGTAAAGAATAAAAATTATAAATAAAAAAAATCTAATACTTAATTTAAGAAATATTCACCTAATTCAATGGGTATATAATTTTGTAACTAAAATAATTTGCTCACAAACTTTTTAAAAATATTCTTATTTAAAAGTAAAATTAATACGCAGATGGATCACTTATTGTTAATATTTTGTTATTATATTTTATCTTATCTTAGATTAGTTGAATTGTTATTATATTTTATCTAATCTTGGACAGTTGAAAATACATGAAACAATGTATTAATCACCTTTCTCGTTATAAGTTGCGGCAGATTTTTAAAAGTAGAAAAAATAAAATAAAAAATTAACAACAAATTTGAATAGGATCTAAATTAAGTAAAAAAAAACCTTGTTTTAAAATAATTTTCATTTAAAAAAGTTTTAAACAAGTAAGCTGAACTTTCTTGTTATCACATTTTAAATTTGAGATATTAAATTCTAGTTTTTTATAAGATGAAATTATTTATTCAGTTCAAATTAACAGAATAGTTTAAGAGTTTTTTATATCCGACAAATATTTAAAATTTAAATTAATGATAAGACGGAAACAAGTAGTTTAAAATTTAAATTAATGATAAGACATACTATCCTAGTTACAAAAGAAGTTGAAAACTGACTATCTCTATCTATTTCGTTTTATAAATAAACATGTTGGTTTGTTGATTTATCTTCAAAGTTGCTTTGTTTGTTGATTTATCTTTCACGTTGCTTTACACTGAATTCTTGTTTTCACGATGGGAAGAATGGCTAGAAGCGCTTTGCTGTTCCTACTAAGTTTGGCTTTGATGGGTTTAACAATCGAAGCTGTCGATGTTTCATACGATGAAAGGGCAATTACTATTGATGGTCAAAGAAGAGTTTTAATTTCTGGTTCTATTCATTATCCTCGTAGTACCGCAGAAGTATGTGTATCATCGCTTTTTTATACTATTTTGTTAATTTCAAAATTATCAATTATATATTAAAAATTGATATACTATTTTCTCAATGTCAAAATTATCAATTATATATTAAAATTTGACAATGATTATCATGGTTTAGATTTATCTATTATGTTTTTATTTTCAACGTTATATTTTATTTATGTTTGTTTTACATGATTTGTGTAAACTAATTTAATTGTATTTTAATGTATTTATTATGAAAGATGTGGCCATCGTTGATTGAGAAAGCAAAAGAAGGTGGGCTCAATGTTATTGAAACATATGTTTTCTGGAACGCTCATGAACCTCAACGTCGCCAGGTTTTATATTTTAACAAAATTTTATAGTTATTATATATTTTTTTTCTTTTGGCATGATTTTAATTTTTTTATAAACTTTATCAGTATCACTTTTCGGGAAATCTAGATCTGGTGAGATTTATTAGAACCATTCAAGATCAAGGACTTTATGCCATGCTTCGAATTGGCCCATATGTATGTGCAGAGTGGAATTATGGGTAAGAAAAAATAAAAGTAGCTTTGGTTTCAAGATATTAAAATAAGTATTTTTTTAACAATAATCTAAATTATATATTTATTTGGGTATTTTAATTATTTTATTTATTGTCTGTCAGAGGGTTTCCCTTGTGGTTGCATAATGTTCCAAACATAGAATTCAGGACCAAGAATCCTGTTTTCATGGTGAGTCACTATAAATTTGTCACACTTAATTAAAAATCATATTTTTTATTTTAGTATAATTCCTATTGATCTTTATTTAATTTACTGCAGCATGAGATGAAAAATTTTACTGCTGTGATCGTGGACATGATGAAACGTGAGAAGCTGTTTGCATCACAAGGAGGACCCATTATTCTTGCTCAGGTTTCATAGTCTAATAAAGTTTTTCTAATTAATTATTCTTATTATTAAACGTTTATTTTATATGTATATTGTGCATGAAATAGATTGAGAATGAGTATGGAAATGTGATGGGTCCATATGGTGAAAATGGAAAAGAATATATCCAATGGTGTGCTCAACTAGCTGAATCGTACAAAGTTGGTGTACCTTGGGTTATGTGTCAACAGAGTGATGCTCCAGAACCTATGGTAATAAAATTTAAAACATTTATCATTAAAATTTGAATTGTTTTATTTTATGATAATTACTAATTTATTTCTTATTTTTGGGCTGCCTGAAATTAGATTAATACATGTAATGGTTGGTATTGTGACCAATTTTATCCCAAGAAGAATAAACCCAAGATGTGGACTGAGAATTGGACTGGATGGTTTGTTCTTCATTTTTCAAATTTTAATGGATTTTCAATTCATTTTTTATATAATTATTTTAAAAAAATTTATTGTAAAAATTTCATCCAAATAATATAATGTTTGCAATTAGGTTTAAGAATTGGGGAGGAGCAATTCCACATAGAACTGCTGAGGACGTTGCTTTTGCTGTTGCACGATTTTTCCAATATGGTGGCACATTTCAAAACTATTATATGGTAATTAACAAATTGTATTGAATTTGTTTTTGTTTATTAATTATAAATTATATTTATTATGAAATTTTTTTTTGTGATTTTTTCGAAATAGTACCATGGAGGTACCAATTTTGGACGAACTTCTGGGGGTCCATATATCACCACATCGTATGACTATGATGCTCCTTTGGATGAATACGGTAAATCATAGTTTAAAGAGAAATATAATTCATAGTCTCAAAAGGGAAATTATTTATTCATATTGCCAAAAAATTATTATTATTATTATTTTTTTTAGTACATTGATAATGAAATATTTTTTTAATGTAGGTAATTCAAATCAACCTAAATGGGGACATCTGAAAAGACTTCATGAGCTTCTGAAATCAATGGAGAATGTCTTAACCCTAGGTTCCTCCAGAAACATTGAATATGGAAATATGATGACTGTAAGTTATTTATTTAATTAATCTAGCAAAAGTTATTAATTGACTGTAATTGATCTTCAAATATTAATTTTTTTTATAGGCCACAATTTATAGTTATGCTGGAAAATCAGTTTGCTTTCTTGGAAATGCACATTCATCAATGGATGCTACAATTAACTTTCAAAACACCCAATACACTGTTCCTGCATGGTCTGTGTCTATCCTTCCAGATTGTAACACAGAAGCTTACAACACTGCAAAGGTGAGAATTGCTCTAATAATTGAATTTTGGATAATAATTTTTTTCCTTTTCTTTTGTTGCATTGAAATGAAGTTACAAATAAATTGGAGGTTATATTACTAACACTAACTAATTAAATAATATGAAATTAGGTAAATGCTCAAACATCCATAATGGTCTTCAAGGACAATGATGAAAATAGTTTGAATTGGCACTGGACGCCTGAGCCATATATTCAAATGAAAAACGGAAAACTTCTTGGTTATGCTTCTATGGTTGCTCCTCGGCTTTTGGATCAAAAGGTTGTCACAAATGGTACAAGTGATTACTTATGGTACATCACAAGGTATTGATAATTCTTCATGTTACCTTTAAAAATTTTGTGTTGAGGTGTGTATTACTTATTGCCCTCTAACTTGTATGAGAAAATTGTCATCAGCTTTAACATTAGTGAAAGCGACCCAATTTGGACCAAAGATGTTAAGTTAAGAGTGAAAACCAATGGACATGGACTTCATTTATTTTTCAATGGAAATCATATTGGTAAGTTTATACTGAAAAATTACTAACCCCATTTCACATTTTTATAATTTAATAAAATCACTAATTTCTATTTTGTATTCTTCCTTTCATTGATCTGTCTCACAGGTTCCCAGTATGCTAATTATGGAAAATACCAATTCACTTATGAGGCAAAGGTGAAATTGAAACTTGGAATAAATGAGATAAATCTACTTAGTGGTACTGTTGGTTTAGCTGTAAGTAACAACAACTTTAATTGTGTCATTATTGATGCTTGTCACATAACTAACATTATCCTGTTTATTCAAATAGAACTATGGTGCCTACTTTGACAATGTGCAAGTTGGTATTGGTGGTCCTATTCATTTGGTGGCACAAGAGGGTGACACTGAGATCATCAAGGATATCAGCCAAAATGTGTGGAATTATAAGGTGGGATTACATGGTGAGAATCTGAAGCATTACTCTCCTCTTTATACTAGAGGATGGTTCACATATGGTCTTCCAACAGATAGAATATTTGTTTGGTACAAGGTATAATCACTCTCTTTACATTACTGAGATCAAGTTTTATGGTTGTTTTGTACTTTTGTTTTCAAGTAGAGTGATGAACAAATGAAATATTGGTTTCCAAGTGAGTAAAATTTGTAGAGTAAATAGACAAATATGCTTCATTTTGCAGATACAAATATGCTTTAGTGGCTTCTGTTTAGAGTAGCATGGAGTATAATATATAAAAAAACAAAAGCATAGTTTTAACATATTATATCTTTTATCTAATATTCAATTTTTTTTTCTTGCAGACTATGTTCAACACCCCAATTGGAACTGATCCTGTTGTGGTGGATTTGAAAGGTTTAGGAAAGGGTCAAGCTTGGGTAAATGGAAACAACATTGGTAGGTATTGGCCAAGCTATCTTGCAGATGAGAATGGTTGCAGTTCAACATGTGATTACCGTGGAGCATATTCCTCAAACAAATGCTTGACAAAGTGTGGAAAACCAACTCAAAGATGGTAATATGAATAATTTAACATGATCATTGAAATGTATCAATTAAGAGATGTGTACTAAGTACTTTTGTTATTAATTTCTTGGTAGGTACCATGTTCCACGCTCATTTCTTCGTGATGGTGATCAAAATACATTGGTGTTGTTTGAAGAGATGGGAGGTCAACCCTATGAAGTTAAATTTGCCACTGTAACTATTGAGAAGGCATGTGCAAATGCCTATCAAGGACATGACTTGGAACTAGCATGCCATGAGAACCAAGTCATTTCTGAAATTAAATTTGCTAGCTTTGGTTTGCCAGAGGGTGAATGTGGATCCTTTGTGAAAGGCCATTGTGAATCTCGTTCAGCTTTACATGTTGTTAAAAGGGTAATTTTCTAATTTTCCATTCTAATTTCCATTGTAAAGTGTTGAAAATAAAGAAACTTATTTTTTTTTCTTTTAATTTTGTTGCAGCTATGTGTTGGGAAGCAGAGATGTCATATTCCTGTTAATGAAAGAATGCTTGGACCTACTGGGTGCGGAGTCCTAGTGAACAGACTTGCAATTGATGCAGTTTGTGAGACAACAATAAGTAATGAAAGAGGAAAAAGTAAATTTTAGCATTTACTAGTAATTTCTTTTTTAAAGTAATAATCATAATAATAATAATAATGGTCTTGAGACAAGAAGGCCTCTTAGATGTAGTAATGGGGTGGGCACATTATTTTAGAAATAGTTAATTGATGTTTTAATGGTTCTTATTTTTTATTTGCACTGTCTATTGTAAATGCAGTATTTAGAGCTTAATGAAAATGTACCGGCTTGCAATTTTATGCACTTCAACTTATCCAAGTAAATTGATTAATAATTTTTTATAGAAGTAAAAAATGATAAAAGTGAAAAAATGTATTCCATTCTATTTAATTTTAGCCAACTCAGTAATTCATTTTCGTATAAAAATTGTAAAGTATGATTCGTTGATCTATTTTTTTAGGCACCAAAAAAATAATAAATTTCAAATCTAGGATACCATGTAAAATTATTATAATCTTTAATTTTTTATCACAAGATCAATTTTAATGATTTTATTTGTTGATCCATTTGAGATTAAATTTGAATTCAACAATTTATTAACAACACGTGGACCCATAAATATAATTATAATTATTTTGAAATAAATGTAATTTAAACATAAATAATAGAAGATAATTTGTTTGAATTTAAAATATTTAACTTATAAAAGGTCCTATTAGAAATTATAAAAATTTATAAAAATATATTGAAAGATGATTAATATAATTATAAATTTATTTAGGATATGGTATTGCAAAAGGAAAAACAAAATTGAAGATTAATTTTAAAATCAAATAATAAATAATATATGCTTTGAATATATGAATAGTAAAATATGGATACATTCCCAAAGCAATCTTTGTAGACATTTAAAGATAAATAGTTTTGATCAAAATTTACATTTGAATATAAGATACGAAAAAGGGAAAAAAGATGAGGTATATTTGAAGTAAAAGATAAGAACATCTTTGGATATGTAAATACTAAACATGAATGTGTTAAAAGTAATCCTTTTAATTATTTCAGGTTCATTTAAACCCATCCAACCAAATCAACAAATTGAGATTCAAGTTGCTCGGATTTATGGGTTTGGCATCCAAATATGTGATACAACATTTTTAACACAATTTTTTTTACAAAGAAAATTATAATCAGATTTAAATTTAAAATTTTATATAAACTATTTTAACTTTAATCCCGCCCTAATAGATCTTTATAACAATTTTAATTAAATTATTCAGTTAAATAAAAATAATTAAAATTAAATGTCTTTCTAATTAAAATCGTTTAATTTATAAATTTTTTATTTAATATTATCAACTTTAATTTCACTATTAACATTGCCTTTATTAGTTTAAATTTAGGTTCCATCAGTTTTATATATGAAGACAAAAAACAGGAAAACTAACATCCTTTTTAGAAATTGCAAATTGTCTTATAAAAAGAATTAAAAAGATAAAAAAATTAAATGCTGCATAAAAAATTATAAATTATAAAATAATGATCACCAATTTTTTAATTTTTTTATAAAAAAATCAGATAGAATATGTAACTTCTTTTTTTTTTTTATTATTTAGGGGAGAGAATTTGGGTGATTTTGAGTATCACGATTACATGTCAAGGAATATGTAACCTTTTTTAATTTAGGAGAGGAAATTTGTGTGACTTTGAGTCTTACAGATAGATATCAAATTGCATTGAGCAAAATATATGAATGACTGTTAAAATGAATCAATGGGGTCAGAAATGATGTGCATGACAGATATTTTTCGTATATATATATATTTTTTCTAAAGTGAGTATTTTCCTTTGTATAATATTTATTTTACGTGTTATATATGTATATATTATCTCACGTTGCACAAATATATTTCTCGTATCCAACTAATTACTATATTTATCATTTTGATATTAAATATGAAACTAATACACATGTTTCAGCGTTAAAATTGAGCTGCAACATATACTTTTGTTTTATGTAATTAAGCTTACATTTAAGCACTTAGCCTTAATTGCTTAGAACATGCATGATTCAAGCCTAGCTAGCATCAGATTGCATGCACAGCTTAGAACATGCATGATTCAAGCCTAGCTAGCATCAGATTGCATGCACATGATCATACATCTCATAGAAAATTGAAATAGACAAACCACACAATATTTAACTCAAAATAACACATAAAGATGGATAAAAAAATAATAAATCAAACCTAGACAAGTTCAAAAAAATTCGGATCAAAAGGATGAACTCAAGATCACTTAGTTCTTGGTGTCAAAAATTGAATTCAAATTTTAAATTGAATTTTTTAAATATATGTGAAAAACATATTAATTAATTGAAAAATATAAATCAAATCAAGAAATTCAAAATAAATTTGATCCAAATCAGAACAGAATTGAGCAAGTTGTGCTCATTTTACTCAAGCAAGACATTTTGCATGCCAAGATGAATATACTCTAGTAAATTGACAGCTGAGAATTTATAACTCAACCAATTAAATAAAACAATATCATTATTAAAGCTAGAAAGATAGAATAATATAACTAAAAAAGAATCACAAAAATCAGAGCTCGTTTGCTCGATCAAAAGTGAAAATGAAAAGGTAGTAGAAGATGAACTTAAGAAAATAAGGAGAACATGAAATCTAAACTGATTAAAGATTGGATGTCACCTCCATTAATGCAGATTTAACACCAGTTGATATAGAGGTGGAAAAAGGTGGTTCTTCTGGATTAATGGAGGATTTAATTTGATGGAGAATGAAAGTGAAATTGTGATGAAGCTATGCCTTGACTTGGAAGCGCCACCTCTTGTGGAGGATAAGTTTCTTTTCCGCCACCATGATCAGCCATGGATGAGAAGGATCCTCAATCCCAAGTCTAGTTCTAGAGGAAGGATAGGGAGAAGATTACTCTCAAAAATCTTAGTGGAAACTCACAATTTCATTCAAAATAAACTTAGTGTTGAAAATTACATAAGTGATGACTTTATATAGGCAAAATGAAGGGAAGGAGGGGGCAACTTTGAATCTAAATTGCGCTTGGATTTCATCCTAATAATAGTTCCTTCTTCACTCCTCAATACAACTCCAAATTGGATCAGAGAAGCTCCAAAATTCCTAAAATACAGGAAAATTAGACCCAAATTCTATACATATTAGGCCTTGCTAGTTTCTAGAATACAAAAAAGTACCTAAATCCTATTCTAATATATGAGGTCCAATAGGTCACTTGGCTTTGCAGTTGGGATCCTTTGTATCTGGAACCTTCTCATCAAAGAGGCACCATTCTTAGGCTTGATTCCAAGCCCAAATAGTTTCTTCATGTGGATTCAATCTGCCTCCACTAAAGTGCCCAAATTGGCCTACATATCGGCTCCATGTACCACACTTTGAACAATTTCGAATCATACATCACTTTGAGTGAAAGTTATGAGATTTTCACTCTTGCTTCTTCTTTACTTCCTAGTTTTGAGAGTGAAAAACAACTTGTGCCCACCTTCCCCCATCCTAATTTTGATAGGAAAATCCGAGTTGACCGAGGTCGGGGATGGGTTCGGGTAAAATTCAATTTTCAAAAGCAAGGACGGAGACGGGTATGGGAACATTAATACTCGCCCCGCCTTTTTCTAATAGATAAAATTACTAAAATATTCTGATTTTTATAGATATATTACACACATTTAGTAAGGTTATAAAAGTAGTAAAATATATAAATGTTAAAAATATATATAATTTAATAAATTATAAAATAATTAAAATAAAAATATAAAAACAAACCGTGGATGCTTGCGGGGTGGGTCTCCCCAAACTAGGCTCGGGGATGATGATAGGAGTTGATTTTTTAATTTTGGTGGGGATGGGGTAGGAATAGTGATATAGAGATTTCCAACTACAGATGATGATCCCAGTTGCAAATATCTCTAGGCCTATTGGGCCTCAAATAAATAGAATAGGACTTAGTTCATTTTTAATGAAATTATGAGTTTCCACTCAAATTTTTTATAAAATTCTCTTCCTATCCTTTCTTTAGAACCAAACTTATGGTTAAGGAACCTCCACATTCGTGGCTGCTTAGTGGAGAAGAAGCTTATCCTCCACAAGAGGTGGGGCTTCCAAGTCAAGGCATAGTTCAGCTTATTTCCTCTTCCATCCTCCATCCAATTGAATTCTTCATTGATCTAAACGAACCACCTCCTTCCATCTCTACATCAACCTAGTATCAAAGCTCCAGGAATGGAGGTTAGCTTTGGTTCCTAATTTCCTTTCAATTTTGTGTTTACTTTCATTCTTCCGAGTTCATCTTCTCCTTTATTTTCCTTTTTACTGTTCATCAATCAAATGATCTCTATTTTTTATGATTTTTATTGCATTCGATCTATCTCTCTATCTAGTTTCTGTAATTTCTTCATTTATTTGATTTAGATCATAAATGAATCTACAATTTCCTTATTACTGACGTGTGAACATCTTGGCACCAAAACATGCCTACCTTCAATGAATTGATCATAACTTGGTCGATTTTAACCTGATACTTTTCAAACTTGTTTTGGTTGATTTCTATAATCTGTGTCTTGCAAGTAATTAGTCTGAATTTTGTAGATCCACAAAAAAAATTAAAAAAAAATTGATATATGAATCTAATTTTTGGCGCCAAAAACTAAGTGATCTTGAGTTCATCCTTTTGAACCGAATTTTTTTAGAAATTTTCTAGGTTTAATTCATTATGTTTTGATTCTTATCAATATGTTATTTGAGCTGAATGTTATGTGATTTGTTTCTTTCAATTTCCAATGAGATGTATGATTATGTGCATGCAATCTTATGCTAGTTAGGCTTGAATCATGCATGTTCTAAGCAATTAAGACTAGGTGTTTAAGTGTAAGCTTAATTAATATCTTAAGAAACATTAAGAGACACTTAAATACCTCTAGAAATTGTATGAATTGAGCTAGATTGGGAGACAAATTGGACAAACATACTTGACTTAGATTATCCTACCTTTGCAAGGAAGAATGCAAATGAACTAGTTGGATAATGAGACATAAGACCATGAAAGAAAAATCTTATGAAAAGACCATTGGAGGATTATGAATTATGGACTTGAATCAAGAACTGGACATAAAAGAAAATCAATACAAAAAGACTTGAAGAAAAAGTAAAGAAAACCAAAGAAAAGAAAAGGCAAACCATATAGGAAAAAGGCATATGGATAAGGTCCATTATTTAAGTGAAGTATGCTTGTGTAATCATGAATTCATGTCTAGTCATAGGGTTCCCAAATTAGGTCTTAATACCTATTTTGTGTATGATTCATATAGCTTGGTCGAATAGCATTCATCCTTTGCATGAGCATGCACATATGCATGCTTCTCTCAGGTTTCTAGGATTCCTTATGTGTGTTTACCTTTAATCTTAGCTTTAATTCTAGTTTGTCTCAATTCTTGGCTTCTAAGTTTTGTCTTACTTAAATTCCTTTTAAGTGTACTATTCTTGTGCTTAGCTTTTCCTAATTGTATTTAAATTCCTCTAGTTTTGTCACCTATCACCTACATTTAAATGAGCATTCCTTCACCACTTTGTTAACATCAAGCACCGTGAGCTTGAGTTGAGTTATTCCTTGGCATCAAGTTTGTTTTGGAGGCTATTTCTTGAGAGTGAAGTGGTGTGAGAGGGCTGGTTGCATGGTGAGGATATTAGAGGGAGCGAGCGAAAACACTTCAAGAGGTTTAATTGAATTTAGGCTGAATTTTTTAACACGAACCAAGTGGGGTAGCAAGTATCCTTTTTATGTGCATAAATTTTGTAGGTACTTTGGGGAAGTATAAGCATAAGGAAAAGTATACCAAAGAGCTCAAGAAGCCAAGACTTGAAACATGGACTTCAAGACCGAATTGAGTACTTCATTGCAAATCCGAATTGAAGACTAAAAAAAAAAGACTAATTGTAATTTGAACATTCGGTTTTAAGTCATAATTTTTAGGTTGAAATTTTGTACTTAGGATAGTTTTAGTTGTAAAATCTAGTGCCTTGTAGTAGGATTTCCTTTTAGTGTAATTCAATTATCCATTTCCATTATTTACTTGTGAAAAGGACTTTGGAACTTTCAGACCTTCATGTAGGATACTCTCTAAGGTCAATTTATAACTTGCGGTGGTTTGTGCATGAAGGAAATATAAGTGGGTGCTAAGTGTTGATTGCTTCTTTTAGAAATATTTGGTGTAACACTAACCTTTGTCTTCTTTTTGCGAGGTCAAGGGGCTAGGTAAATTACTTAACCCTTATGTGTTTATGTGCCTTAGAACCTAGGTTGCTTGCTAAATGTTTGGACTTGTGTGATTTAATTTCTTAAGGTAAGCAATATAGGTGTGGAGAGGTAATTTCCTATTTGCAAATGAGTACTTGCAACTTATCCCCTAGAAGCCAAATGGAAAAATTGGCTAATAGACCAGAAAGGATTTTCCAAATCCAAACAAATATCACAGAGAAAAGAATAGATCACTTAGAAAGAAGAAAGTCTAAGAAACAACCAAGAAATCAAAGGATAATTGAAACTAATGGGTTTAGGAATGGGGATAACTATCTTAAGAAGGAGACACAAGTGAAGATGTCAACTTTTTTAGGGGATGCATAGTCATAGGGAAAGGAGAAGATACTCTCCACAAAGGGAAAGAACTTCCTTAAGAGATAAGCTACACTTACAAAGGGACACCACCTCCAATGACCATGCACCAAGAGTAGAAAGAACTAGGGATCATGGGCATAAAGAAGTCAAGGGCTAGGGAACCCTCTACGCTTAGGACTTATAGGCATAGGTCTCATAGGTCTAGGGAACAAAGGAGTAGGAGTTCCTCTAGGGAAAGCATAAATGATAGAGATTATAAAGTTAGCAATAGGAGTAGAGACTCAAGGGATTAAGATACCTTAGAGCCTATAGAGCTACCTAAGATTAAAATGATTAAGTTCAAAAGAGGGAATAACCTAGATGAATAATTAGATTGGAAGCTTAAGGTAGAAAAAATCTTTACGAACTATGCCATTAGGGAAACACATAAGGTGAGGTTATCCGTCTTAGAGTTTAGTGACTATGTCCTAATATGATGGGATATGCTTAACAAAGAAAGCTATAGACCATTGAGTTAGTGGGAGGAAATGAATCATATCATGAAAGAAAGGCATATATACCTTCCTATTATTTAAGAGAGATCCATAATAGGCCATCGAGACTTCTTAAGGCTCCAAAAGTGTAGATGAATATTATAAGAAAATGGAGGTCGCAGTGATTAGGGATAATTTAAAAGAAAATAAGGAAGCCACCATGACTAGGTTCTTAGATGGGCTTAGGCATGACATAAGAGATGTTGTAAAACTCCACCAATACTTAGCCTAAATGACCTTTACCACCAAGTAGTAAATGTGGAAGCCCAAATAAATATGAAGGGTAAAGGAAAATATATTGCATATAAGTTATATACACAAGACACATGGACAAGAGAAAAAAGGAATTCTAGTTTCAAAACTAGGAAGAGTAAAGAAGCTAAATACTCTAAAGAGTTTCAGGGAAAAACCCCAAACTTACCTCAAGGGTAGGGGGCACATTGCTTTCCAATGCCAAAATAAAAAGATCATGATCCTTAAGAATAATGGTAATTAATCATTAATTGGGGTAGCTATACAAATATGACTAGCACTAAGCTAATGGACAAGTTAAGGTTAGTAATCACCCCACCCCGAGTCATACAAACTGTAATGGCTTAATGACAAGGGGACTTGTTGGTCAATCAGCAAGTACTCCTCACCTTTACCATTGGAAGGTATGACGACAATTTCACTTGTGATGTTGTCCTATGGAGACTAACCATCACTGGTGAAAAATGAGCTTTTTACATCTGTTGTTATGAACTTTCTACATTGATTATTTGAACGATATACAAACGGGTGATATAGAAAATAAGACTTTCTACCTCGGTTATAGAATTGATGTAAAAGTCCTACATTCTACATCGGTTAAGGTTTCAACCAATGTAGAAAAGTCACTTTTTACATTGGTTATGGTCTTAACTGATGTAGAAGGTCCATTTTTTTAAATGTTCATTTCATTTAGATATATTACCATATTATTTATTCATAATACCTACATATAAAAATAGAATGGATAGGTAGACAATACAAAAATCACAGAATCTACATATTTAAACTAAATACATCATTGTTTATTATCAAATCTAAATTTACAAACGGAATGACTTAAAATTACATCAAATCAACCCAAATTGGCCACCTCTATCATAAATTGCCCCCAACATCTTCTAACATCATCAATTTCTTCTTCCATTAGAGGGTGAGGATTTTGAAATATCTACAAATTGTTTTTTAATAAAATTAGAGAAAATATCATATTATGAATTAAAATGAAATCATTAAATTATGACAATTGTAATTACCTGATTCCAAGAATCAACAATAGAAGTAGAGACAATGTGAAATATATGTCTCATCACATAATATCCACACTCGGTTCCTACATGTTGTCTTAGGAACTTCAAAAAAATAGAAAGAGTATCAAATATAATTAGAGATGATGATATACTAATAAAAGAATATAAAATAACTAAATAATTTTTAATAAAGTACTTTCATGTGGAATTATCCATAAAGGCTTTTTAATATTTGATGAATGCGTCCCTTTTAACCGAAGTCGAGCATTCATAGCTCTCCAATAAAATAAAAAGAAAATGAATACCTTTGAAAATAAAAATTGTATGAATATAAATACTAAAATCTTAAAAACTTACACATTTATAATATTCTTTATATCTTTCTTTGGTTTTTGCCAAGCAGAGCATAGAAATACAACTACATTCTGCTTTGGACAAATAATGATTAATTGCCAATGGGCCCTATAAAATATGGATGAAAATGAACCAAAATTAGAAATTTAAATGAATTCGTTAAATAAAACTTTTAAGTATTAACTTACAATTGAAAATAAGGTACTAAGTAACATTTTTTATCAGCCTCTAGTCTACTCTAAAGGTATCCCTGTATCCCAGCGGCCTTGTTCCCAGTTTTCTGCATATGAACTGGGTCTAGGAATCCATAGAGGTTTAAGTTCCCTCTTTGCGTATAGATGCGATATAGGTACCTAATATTGTGAATAATTTCCATATGTTAGATTTTGATACTTGAATAATTCAACTAAGGTTTAAAAATTTACTTTCATCAACCATAATTGTAGAACTAATACACACAGGAGATCGTTACCCATAACCAACTTCAAGATATCCTTCTTAGTAATATAGAAGGGGATAACAGTGGGCTTCTCTATGATATCTAGTTCCATAGTTATTTGCAAAGTTTGGTCACCCAAGTTAACAAAAATATCAAATAGACGTGTGAGCAACTCAACCTTAGGTTTCTTTTGAACAGGCCTAGGAAGATTTTCTTTAGCACTCAAATTAATATCCTTCCCAAGATCTTCCCTATGAACCTAAAATAAATCTAGAAAATAGTAAGAAATATATATATATATATATATATATATTTATATATTAGTAACATAGAATAAAATTATTTAATACCTTAGGTTAAGCTTGCTGCACAAGTCTCCTCGGCCATAGAATAAAATGATTGGGGCTTGTTTCACGACATGAACCTCCTTAGTAGGCACAAGAACAGGAGCATTTGCATCTTGAACTTGTTCAACTACCACTCTAGAATGATCATCATCAATTTGCTGGCAATGGATGGTTGAACCCAAGGTGTAGACTTTCCTAATGGCTACCAAACGATATGGATGATCAACACACAACTCCTAATTGTCTGCAACATCAACCACATCCTCTTCTCTTGGTACTTGCTCCTCCGCCAGAGCACAACTTCCCTTTGTGTTCACACACTGAGGAGAAAGGGAAAGGTGACCCTGTGTTTGAGGCTGGGAAAGTCCCGAAGATGCAAGCTCCTGTTTAAGCTCTTGTTTGAACTCCTGTCTGAGTTCTTATCTAAGCTCTTCTCGAAGTTCATTCGGCAATGCTTCCCTCATGTCTTCTCTCATGGCCTCCAACTCATCTCTGGACACCAGTCCTTCTTTGGAGGCATGTGTGGAAGATAATCTGAAGTACTGTCTAATGCCAACGCCTCGTCTAGTAGCAGGAACATGTCTTGGATGCTCTAGTTGACCAATAGTAGTACTCAGGATATCATCCCAACCAGATGGAACAAAGACTCCCTGTGAGCTTTGTTCAACCAAAGAATCCTACAAAATAAAAAATGGTTGTTATCAGTAATATACATGTTTTAAGCTAAATAAAAAAATGTTAAATTTGGTAATTACTTACAATCTTTTTAGTAATAATGCGAGAAGGCTCTGATGTATACTCTGCAGTAGCCTTTTAGCTTGCTCTCTTTCATTTCTCATGGCATGAGGGTGGAGACGATGGAGATAGAAATGTAGATGGGTCTACTTCAGATGATTGCTAATGTTCTTTCAACTTCTGCTCCATTAGCCTTTCCTAAAGCAACTCATAACCCCTATGAGATAATATGTTGGGGTAACAGTTCTTGGTAGAAATTTGTTGAGCCTTCTTTCTTTTATCCTGCTATAAGAAATCAAATCAATTACACATAATAAACATTATATTAGTCAATTAAAAAAAAACATAAAGTTTAGAAAGATACATACAACGAATACAGGATTCTTTCAGGTCCCAACAAATCTTTGCCAAGTGTCATCATCAAGGAACTGGTACTCCTCACAAGGAGACACATCCTTCAGTGACCCATATATATATTTACTAGTGAGATGTGTCTTGAAGCTCCTCCAACGTTCACCAGTAAATGAAAGCCACTTCCTCTTCAGCAAACTAGTATTTGCCACATCATATGTAAGCTACATAAAACAAGATGTAATTAGTTGGTGAATCATAAATATATGGAGAAACTTAATGCTTTAAAGTTAAATACCATGATAGTCTTCCAATGTTGATATCACACACTTTTTTTTTCAAATGCATCACATCAATACATGTCTAACATCAAGATTATACCAGTATGGAAGATAAAAAAATATTGATCTTTTCTTCCATACCCTTGTCTTAGTGGCCTTCGTTTGAGTCTTTCCGAAAACAGTGTTGATGTTTAACTTGTTCATAAACTTCTTGTCTAGTTAAGGCTTTTGGAGCAACCCTATTTTTTGATAACCCATTAAAAGCTTTCCTTAATCTACAATAAGGGTGATTAGGCCTGAGAAATTTTCGATGACCAAGATAAATTGTCTTCCTTCCATGATGCAATTGATAGTAACTTGTGCCTTCTTCACATATAGGACATGCTTTGTGCCCCTTAACACTATATCCGCATAAATTTCCATATGCTGGAAAGTCATTAATAGTGCAAAACAGCATTGCCCGTATTTTGAAATTTTCATGACCATACCCATCAAACACATCCACACATTATTACCATAGATTTCGCAAATCTTCAATCAAGGGAGCAAGATAAATGTCCATGTCATTTCTAGGCTGTTGTGGACCTGAAATCATCATAGACAACATGATGTATTTACGTTTCATGCAGAACTCGAGAGAAAAGTTGTAAATTTGCAAAAGAACAGGCCATGAACTATGCTTACTACTTAAATTACCATACAGATTCATTCCATCTGTTGCAAGTCCAAGCCTTAAGTTTCTTGGCTCATTTCCAAAATCTGGATATAGTTGATCAATCATTTTCCATTACAAACAATCAACTGGGTGACGAAGTTTTCCATCAATTTGTCTTTCATCTGCATGCCATCTAAGGTACTTTGCATCATGTTTATTAGAAAACAATCATTTGAACCTTGAATTATTGGAAGATACCACAACACTTTGGCCAAAGGCCGCTTTGTGCTTTCATCGTAACTAGAATCACCATCCTCCAGTTTATAACGTGAAACTTGACATACGGGGCATTCTTGTAATCCTTCAAATTAATTTCTAGATAGTATGCAATCATTGGTGCAGGCATGTATTTTCTTATACTCCATACCCATCAGACTCAACACCTTCTTTGCCTTATAATTACACTTTGGTAATGTATTACCTTCTAGAAGCATCTCTACCAATAATTCAAGTAATTATGTGAAACTTTTATCACTCCACCCATTCCTTACCTTCAAATTGAATAATGTTAACACTGCTGGTAATCGTGTAAACCTAGTGCATCTCAGATGCAAATGTTTCTTTGAATCACTAGACAAGTTACCATACATATTTTCCCGCTTAAACGACTCATGCCCAATATCACGGATCATATCCTCTACTCGATCTTCCATATCTATATCAACCTCCACCGTCTGCAACACACTTAGCATGCCTAATAATTCACCATACCATGTCCATGTTGTATAACTTTTGCAGAACCCATCATAAAGAACATGCTATCTAATTTAATTAACAGTCAACAGTCTCTCATTTAGACAATTAATACGTGGACAATAAAACCGTCCATTACTGTGAGGTAGATTTGTCTGCGCAAAATTTAAAAACTCTTCGACCACATTCTTGTATTGATCACTCGTCCGTTTAACACTTAACCAACTACGATCTATACTATACAAGAATCATAGTTACATGATTTAGGATAACCATTAACCTTGTCACTCATAATTGGTAATTTATTTTCCTCACTAATGGTATGGCCTATCCCATTCGAGAAATTTTTTTATTCATCGATTAACAGACTTGTTAAATCTTGAATCATACTTGGTGAAATTTCAGCAGCATTTCGCATCAGTACAAGTACATAACTTGATTATGGTTTCATTTACCATAATCAAGCATGTACCCAAAGACAAAACTAAACCAAAATTTCATCTAGTATAATTTACAAGATTTAAGAAGAAATTGTTAATCACTGAATAAAAAACTTTAGTCCCAAACTGTCCAAATTGGATAATTCAAGATTGAATACAATAAATGGTTTACTTATTCTGAAATATACTCATTGTATTCAACCTCGAATGGGAAACTAAGGGTATGCTCATATTTGAACTCAAGAAAAGAAACAAACTTAACTTATATAAATCAACATGCAATTTAGACATGTATAATTATGGTAATTATCATTTTAGTAATCAACAATAAGTGGTGATCAAGTGCAAAGGGCTGCCCAAGCTTCTTAAGTTTATTATGATTTAGAGACCTTGAAGATAGAGATTAATCTTGGTGATTTAGAGATATGAATTCATACCTTAGGATACAGATTCATTCTTAAGTCCTTCATTTAGAGATTACACCTTAAACTCTTCTAATTAAACATATTCCCTTAACAATTTATGTAGAGATGAGGGGTTCATTTTAAGGTTCAAGAGTTAAGGTTCTTCTCAAAGCCCTCAAATAGTCATTTATGTTTAATAATAAGACATAAATGTGAAAGTTTTAAGGTTCAAGGAAAAAGGTTTGGGATATTTAGTTTTTCGTCATGATTTAAGCTATTTATGTCTTAATCCAAAACATTGATTGTAACTAGGCTTGATAGTATCTCCAACAAAACAACTATGGTGGTTCACATCATGCTAGCTTTATTCTTATTAATAGGTCCTAATAAGATAATTTCTCCCTTAAATTGATTTGAATTCAGAATTATATATAGTATTCAAAGAAGCTTTAGTGGTAAATTTGGAAGGATTTATTTAGCTTTAAAAGAGGAAGAGTTTCTAGGCAGAAATGAAACTTTTTATCTTGGTTACAAACTAAAGAAGAAATGTTAGCTTGTGATTATTTCTAGAATCTTCTCCAAAGGTGACCACATCATGGGTACCAAATACCTCAACTTGTGCTGATCTTCTATAATAACATTTCCTAAACCAACACAGTTGTCACTAACAGAGCTTCAGGTAGGAACATCCTACACAACCCCCTGTAGGATACATGGGAGATCATAGGAAATTTGGCTACAAATTGAAACCAATGACGGTCTATTGACAGGCAGATGAAGAAGAAGGATACTCAAGTGATTGGAATGTATCAAGTGGATACACTGCCTTGTTACCTGGATAAATAAAGGTCTTAAATAGAAAGATGAAGGTCTTTATATAAGTAAAATCTCAACCTGCCTCATTGGTTCAAACTCTGCTCTCACTTGAACTAGCCCTTGTCATCTTTGTGGCTCTATGAGACATAATGAAGAAGGATGCGTAGTTTTAGTCCCCATGCCTAAACAATGAGAAGGACAATTTTTTCAAAAGCACATATAACCCCACTTGGAAGAATCACCCCTAATCTCTCTTGCAGAGGGCGTTAAGGTAATAATTTTGTTAACAATGCTCAAAATGTTTCCTATTTTGATGCAGAGAGTTTTACTATACCTTGTACTATTGGTAATTCCTATTTTGATAATTTTGTGTGACGTAGGAACTAGTATTAACCTAATGCCTTTATTTATGTTTTGAAGGTTGGGCATGAATGAAACAGACTATTTCCTTGCAACTTGCTGATAAGTTAGATCCATAAACTTGTTTTGTGTAACATGGATGAGTAAAGAGTCTTACTTGAACTTAATATGCATCTTATTAATAAATGATTTTAAAAATAAATAAACAAAATGGTTTGCTTTAATTTTAATAAGATATTTTGAAATGTGAAAGTATGTTTTTCCTTAGATTTCATAAGTCAATTCAAGTAAAACAGATTACATTCAGAGATTACTTTATTTGAAAACAAATATTTGAATTGAATAAGATTATATTTGATAAATATCACTTGTGATATTTTTGTGCCTTATTGATTAATTATTTTCTTTTGTAATTTTCGTCGATGGCATATGTTACTTCAAAACTTTCTTTGATTCTTTTTGAAACTACATTTTCATATAATTGTACAAACATGATTAAAGCATTAATTTTCTTGAGCAAACCACTTGGACAAATAGCCAGCCCATGTAACTTTTCTCTTTTGATTAGTCCCATGATACTAACTAACCAACCTTTGTTTTAGTTTATCACACTCCTAAATGTAAAACCATACTGTTACGCCTTGTAAATTGGGAAAATACTAGATTTCTTTTATTATCATAATTGCTTGTATAAGTGTGAGGAACTGCAATTAGGATTCTAATTATAAACTCCATTATTAAAAAAAGAAAAGAAAATAAATAAACTAAAAATAAAGGAAAAATAAAATAAAATTGTTACATTAAAATTTGATCTCCATTTCTCACACTTTCACTTGTTTTTAGTTCTAAATCCTTTCCCATTTTCTTTTGTCCATTATTATATATCCTTTCATATCCTTACCCATTAAAACAAAAATAAAGACCTTCTAATTTATGTATTGCATGTGTACATAGTAGTAAAGAAGTAAAATAAATGCAAGCCTATGATAGTGAATTTTTCATGGATTGAAATTAACAAAAACACTTGCCAGAACAAACTACTTGAGAAATTTAGAGTATATTGCATGAGGTTTTATCTTTCTCAAATTATTCTTTTTAAATAAAGTTTCCTTGCTAATCAGTTTCAAAAATGTTATGAAATAATGTTTCATAAATGTTATAATTTCTTAACACACCAACTTAAAGCTCTAATATTCTTTAATAAAAAACAAGGTGTTTTGTAAGCTTGAATATATAATTTAAGTTTTCCTAAGATGTGCAATTTGATAAGAATAAATTTCTTAAATAATTATCTCTCATATTTGGTTTATCAATACTTATTATATGTTTAATTAAGTAGTCTTTGTCACATTTTATGAGTTGGGTTTCATATTGAGCTTAATTCAGTTTTTTAGCCAAACTAAATTCTTTTGATAACAATTACACAATTGAAAACTTTTGAGCAAAACAATAGTTTTAAGCATCTCAAAATCATGAAATTTACCTTACAAGAAATCTTAGAAAGACAATAGTTTTATGCATCTCAAAACAATTATAAGACTTCAAAACTATCTCCAAATTTAGAATATTATTGTCGGTGAACTTGGATAATGCGTAAAGATTTGACCATATCTTGCACTAAAAAAGTCATTTTGAGCTTAAAATAATCCTATTGGAAAGTTAACATTTAGGGATTCAAATTTTATTCAAACCATAAGCAGTAATTTGGACATATGAATGTCTAAAAACTAGATGTAGTGAATGTCAAAATTGGGATGGTAGTGGGTGACAAAAAGTATAATACGTTTTGTATGCTAGTTAAAGTGCATGTGAATAAAATAAAGCATCAAAATCCCTTAAAAATATTAGGACAACTTCTGAAGAGAAAACATCAAAATCCCTTATAAATAGGAGGATTTTCAAGAGAAGAATACATCTTGGATATTAACCCCAACATCATTCTATCTTTCTCTTTGTTATTTGTTTTACCTCTTTCATGGAAGGCTTAGTTTCGTCTTGTTATTAGTTTTACCTCCTTCATAGAAGGGTTAGTTTCTTCTTACTATTAGTTTTACCTCCTCTGTGGAAGGTTTTATTTTGTTTGTTATTAGTTTGACCTCATTCATAAAAGAATAAGTGTGTATTATCAATTCAAAAGTTCAAGCTTATTTTCAACTCAATTATAAGGTATTAATCTTTATTACATGCTTGTTAATTATTTCCAAGCCTCTTGAATATTATCCTTACTTTCATGTTTTTGGTTAAAAAAAGTTTAGTTGACTTATTTTAACTGTTAAATATGTAATTGATTTTTGATTGGTTATTCATTTTCTAAAATTTTAGAAAGTATAGATATGTAATTAAATTGAAAGTTTTCATTATTACTTATCTCAATTGAATTCTGATTATGGAATTGGCTCAGATCTACTGAAAGATTAAGTGGTTTATTAATCTTATTAATCATAACTAATGAATTCTATATGTTTTCTTAGCAGACAAGGAGAATTGGGGAAGTTCCAAATCATCCTAGGTTGATAGATATAATTTTATTTACACTTACTTTTAGTGATCAATGATTGGCTTTTAAAATAACTTTTGAATTTGTTAAGTTGATCCTAATTAAGTTTAATTAATTTATATTTTATTTTGCAATTTACTTTCAAAATTTAGTTTCAAATCCTTACCGAAAAACCCCTATTCTAAATTTGTCCTAATCTTGTTAAGAAGTTTAATTGGTCATTGTGAGATGACCTAGGGTGTATCCTATACTATATCTTGGAAAAAATATAGAATTTATTTTTGGCCATTTATAGTAAGCATATCAATGCTACAAACATCATAGATGATGTATGATGCAAAGATCACTTTTCATAGCACCATTATTGACCTTCACCAATAGGCATTGGCTTTGCATGTTCTAGACTAGGTCATAGTTTCTTGTATGATAAGACTCAATGGGTCCAAAATGTATATGATTGGGCATAATTTCCCTATACTTTCTATATGAATTTTTAGCATACCTATAGGGCCCACTCTGGTCCAATTAGAGGCTTCCTTGAGGATAGGAAGAAGTATCATTCTTGGCTCCAATGTAAGCCCAAACCCCATGCTCCACGTGGCTTCAAATCTGCCCCAAATTCATGCATTTTGGCATCTCATCTTAGCCTATAAATAGGACTCTTATGACTTATTTTCTAATCTTTGATTCTTTTGTTTAGAAATTAGAATTAGAGAGCTTAGTCTTCTTTTCCTTTTCTCTCCTCTGTTGGTCAGAATAGCAAGTGGGAGAACTCCTTACATTTGGCCTCCAAAGTGGTGAAGTGAAGCTTATCTCCTCCAAGGGTGATGCACCAAAACCTTCAAGCTTCTTCACCTTCATCTCAATGAAACCTACCTCCATTGATCCAAATCTCATTCATCCATGGAATGTAACACCCTAAGGTAAATATTGTTTTATGCTTAAGTCTCATTCACAGTTTCATTATTAGATTGTTATTTAATGATGTGGAATATATTTTTTTAAATTACTGATAATGAAAATACAGTAAATTTTTTTCTTTTTAAAACTTTACTAAAAATGCAAGCCTCTTCATAGCAGAAAATAAACAATCGAGCATTGTCACTCACGTCTTAACATACTTTGGTTAGTTGATATATGACAGAATAATGCATACAGAACTTGCTTCATATTATATATATAGTTCATAATAATTATTACGTGTCCTTAAGTCCAGAAGTTATTACTAGAGTATTAGTCCCTTCTCATACATCACAAACTTAGACTATACAAATATTTCACAACCTACATATTATTCCATATTACTACTACTATCATATCTACATCATATAAATTATATTACAAATCTCCATGTTAATTATTTATATTACAATCATCCTTGACTATCATACAAAATATACATTATCGAGTAAGATACGAGCTTCTCTTTTGTAGGTCCAAATAAAACTTCAATAGTGGAGGTTGCAACGCTCTAGCATAGGCTCTCATCTAGAGCATAAAAGACTCTATCTCCTGAAAAGCTTGGAATGGGTGCGCTTAGGATAAAGGGAACTACCATGTGACGACCATATGTGGTAGGAATTGTGATAGTGTGAGGGTGTTTACAGATCGCTCTCCCCTTCGGAAGGAGAGGAGACTTCCAATGATGCTGTTGCGGGTGCCTAATAACTCAATGGGGGTGGAAAAGTCACATTAGGATTAAAGGCTTCCAAAGGTATGGCAAAGTCAGACATAAAGAAGTTTGGGCTTATTACCACAAACAGAAAGAGGTGACCCAAGTAAAAATAGACTCTCACATTGGCTTGGGTTGTGATGACTAACCCGTGAGCATTAGCAGACTAGTTAACATTATTAAGCTCGATGGATACTATTGCTATCATGAAAGACTTTATAGTGTCTAGGAGGAAAATGGTGGAAAAGGGGTGAGAAACCAAGTTTCTCAGTAGGATACTACCCTAGAGTTAGTGACAACACTTTTAACTCCACCACTTCAGTTTATTAAGAAACATGACATACATATAGGTTTATTTTTCATTTTTAGAAAATATTTAACTAAAATGGATTTATTTTTTTACAAATGTAGGAACTAACTTCTAGTATAAACATACAAGTTATTTATTCTGGATTTCATACATTTTACATACTCTTGAAATCACGTTACATCATATCACTAGTATCATTTGACTAACATTTCATTCATGCCTTAAACATAATTATTCTCAATTCTCTATCACTCTCTTAGTGATAATCTAAACTATAGGCATATCATACATTTTAGCCAAACAATATCTTTTTACCGGCTCTGCTACTCTACCTTTTATTCTTAGGACATGAGTTCATTCCGTGATGGTCATCACCATTATAATCATTGAAGACCTGATGCTTTATAATAGAAGGATTTTTGTAGAACCCTTTTGTCTCCACCATTGAAGAACCCCTTTTCCTTTTGAATGTGTACAGGACACATTAAGAGTAGTATTAACTTTTCACATAAGTTCTTTCTTTAGTGATCCCTTAGCCAATTAGGTTCTTTTTTAAAGTTTCTAGATAACATGCATGCTCAAATAATCTAACCAATATGCCATGTACATATAGCCTCTAATCCAAACTACTTTCACATTTATCATCAACACATGAGCATCACATCACTTTTATAAAAGATTAAGAATATATAATATAGCACCGTAAAAATGAATTAATTTTACGCTTAAGTCGTACATCCAGTTTCATTTTTTGACTATTATCTCATGGTGCGGAATCCTTGGAAAATAATTATTAGTGAAAATATAGTAAATTATTTTAAATGAATCTCTTTGATATAAAATGTGAGCCTCATCGTAGTAGAAAGTAAATAAACAATCAACCTTACCCACATGAAATTTAAACTGTGCTTAGGTTGCTTTCACGGGTTATTTGTTCATTTTTATTACGTAGGCTCAAGTAATAGCACAAATATTCGCTCAACTTCTAATTATACAGATAATATTTACATAATTTATTCTACAACTACTTACTAATAAGAAAGATGCATTGTGCATCTATTTACAAAATTTTACATTATTGGTAAGACTCAACTATTTGATTCTTCTTCTTAGTCTTCTTCTTCTTCTTCTTCTAAGGCAGGAAATTGCAAACTCCTCAAGGCTTAGAGTAGCGATGCTCTAGTCATAGGCTTTCACCCAAGAAGAAAAAGTTCTATCTTCCATTTCTTGAAAAGCTTAAAAAGGGTATGGTCTAGGAAATGACGAACTGCCTTAAGATGACTAAACGTGAAACAAACTATGATAATGAGATGGTGTATGCGAATCAGTTTCCCCTTCGAATGAAGAGGATTCTACAGTAGTTGAAGCTTTTAGTGCCTTATAGCTATGTGGAGGTGGAATAACCTCATTCAGGTTAAAAGCCTCCAGAGGAATGGTGAAGTCCATTGTATAGAAATTCAAGCTCAAGACAATAGATACCACTAGATGTCCCAACGAAAAATAAATACGCACATTAGTTTGGTCCATAATCAATATCCTGTGAGGGTTTACAGACAAGTTCGCATTGCTAATTTTTACAAACACTACCGTCATCGTGAAAGAGACCTGAATTGTCTAGGAAGAAAATGGGAAATTAGTGGTGAGAAACTAAGCTTCCCAGTAGGATTCTACTCTAGGCCTAGTGTCATCACTTTAATCCTAACCACTTTAGTTTATTTATAAATCATGACACATATACAAGATTGATTGTAATCTTTCAAAAATTCTAACTGAAGTGGATTTCTTTTATTTATGATGAGCAATCTCTAATTGAGCATATTAATTTCTTAGTATTACATCATACATGTTATTTTACTTTTGTCTCCTCTATGTCTTACATAAATTCTCATCTAATCTCTATCACATTCATAGTGATAATGAAGACTTAGGCATACATTCGTATTAGACGATAACATCATCATTATTAAATAGATAAATTTCTTACACATCATAACTCTTTGGAATTATATCATAAATATTATTTGACTATTATTTCTTCCATGTCTCAACATTACTCTCTCTTCTCTTTCACTCTATTGGTGAAATTTTAAGACATAGGCGTACAATAATATCCGTCAAACATTATCATCTCAAGTAAACACATAAATTACTTGAACATTATAACTCTAAGGATTACAACATAGATATTATTTGACTATTGTATCTTCAATGTCTCAATATAACTCTTCCCTTTTCTTCTCTTCTCTTCTCTTCTCTGTTTCACTTTCTTAGTAAAATTTTAAGACATAAGCATACAAGTATAATTAGTCAAACGATATCTTTTTACTAGCTCTTCTACTATACCTTCTATTTTTAATGATACGAGTTCATTCCTATATGGTTATCACCATTAATAATAAATAAAGACATAAGTCTCCATAATAGAAGGATTTTGTTGGAGAACCTATTGGCCTCCTCTCTCTTTCTCTCTAGAAGGTCCTTTTTTCCTTCTCTTTAGAAGAACCAAATGTTCCTCTGGAAGAGTAGTTTTTAACTTTTCACATTAGTTCTTTCTTTAATGATCCCTTAATCAGTTAGGTTCACTTTTAAAAGCTTCCAGATAATCATGCATGCTCAAACAATATTCAACCAATATGTCATGGACATTTAGGTCTCAATTGCTATCATATCATCATTCATACACAATCATCACACGAGACATCTTTCATGAGAAGTCATCATACACACTGCATTGCTCTTTGTGAACTTATAAATTAATATCATAAGCTGACATAACATTCTCAAGCAAATAGTCATCTTCTAAATCAAGACTTATTCATTTTAAGCTTGACAAAAATTATTGGTCAACTTAATCACTTGTTCCCATAACATGTTAAACTTGTTTAGTTCATAGAATCTTATGAAGAATCACTCATAGGATCCTAAACCACTCATCCTTTTAAGTTATCTCTTAACCTTTCCTTTTCTCAAAGGTTAAGTTGTTTCATATATTTTCATGAAAATCATGATAGTTAGAAGTTTCTTCTTAGGTGGCTGAATGACACCTCTTAATTCATTTACTCTTTGTGTGCTTCAATTTGAATGTTTTATGCATAACCTACTTAAATTTGGTTTAAGGGTTATGTGTTAGCAAGATTTTAACTTGCATATATTTAGTCACACATGGTCGAATGGTACCCATACCATTGCCAAGCTTCTCTTAAACCCTTAATCCTTTTCTTTTACATAACAAAGATCCTTAATGTACCTTAACCAAGATTTCAAACTTATTCTTCCTTAATTAAGCATAATGTTGCCGAATGCTACACCTAGCTTCTAAGGCATCATAGTTCACCTTTTCTTAACTTAAATTAATGAATCCTTCTATTTAGGGTTTAGGCCATAAATCGTTACCAAGTTTGGATAATTTTTAGAATCCTCCATCACTCTTGAAGGTCATGACTGAATGATCAATTTCAATCTCACAACCCCATGATTCATTCTTAATCATCAATTTATGCATCTTTGAATCAAAGATTAAGTCTTAGTCATGGTTTTAACTTGATTTCACAATTTTTAGCTACCATGGTCGAATTCTCAACCTAGCCATTCCCAAATATTTCTTACACATTAATTTATTTCCATTTACATACTAATGGTTCTTAATAAGCCATAATTAAAAATTTAAACTCATTTTCTCTTAATTACACAAAAGTGGCTGAATGTTCCCCCTTGAGCATTCAAGGTCATTTTCTTAAAATTTCTTTTCACATGATCTTTGTCCCATGATTTTGTGCACTTGTAGCACTATTAACACTTAGATCCATCAAGGCTTATCCTTAATCCTTACCTTGGGTCATTGACACGCTCGTTGCGAACGCGCAAAAATAATTTCTAGATTTTCCCCAAACTATTGGTATAGTATAAGGTGCAACCTAGGTCATCTCCCAAAGACCATTTCATATTCTTAAGCAAATAAGGAGAAAGTTAGAACAAGGGGATTTTGGAAAGATTTGATATGAAGTTCTAAATGCAAAATACAGAATGAAATTAATTTCACTTAACAATTATCAACTCAAGGAATTCAGAGGCTATTTTCTTAACTAATCATTGATCACTAAAATCATGCATTGTGTTTATCAACCTAGGATCATCTGGAACCCCTACAATGATCCTTGAATTCTCTACTGAGAAACCTCTCAGAATTCAATTGATTATGATCAACAAGATTTAGTAACCATTTAATCTTTCATCTAAACCAATTTTATAATCAGAATTCAGTTGAAGTAAGTAATAAAATGAAAACCTTCAATTAAATTACTTAATTTCTACTCTTCAAACTTTTGGAAAATGATTTACCAATCAAAAACCAATTATAAATCAATTATGCATTAATCAAAATACGTCAACCGATCAAACTTTGATTAAAGAATAAAATTGAAGAATATAGTGAAGCAGAGTAGAAACCACTTAATAAGCATGTAAATAAAGATCAAGACCTCAAAGTTAAAATGAAAATAGCTTGAATCCTTGAATTGAAACTACAAACCTAGCCTTCCATGAAGGAGGCAAACTAACAACAAAGAAGGAGGCAAACTAACAACAAATAAATCCTAAGCCTTCCATGTAGGAGGCAACTAACAACAAATAAATCCTAAGCCTTCCATGTAGGAGGCAACTAACAATAAAGAAAAACTAAGCCTTCCATGTAGGAGGCAAACTAACAAGAAAGAAAACCTAAGCCTTCCATGAAGGAGGCAAAACTAACAAGAAAGAAAGAAAGAAAGAAAATGGTATTGGAGTTAATCTCCAAAATGGTGTGTGTCTCCTCTTGTAAACCCTTCTATTTATAGAGGATTTATGAGGCATCATCTTCAGAAAGTCACCAACTAGGATATTACTTTTCCACCCTTTTATTGCTTTCACATGGGCTTTGTTGAAAATGCAAAACACTTTTGAATTTTTGTCACCAATTAGCACAACAATTTTGACTTTCTTGCACCGCAATTTCGGATGTTCACATGTCCGAATTAGAGCTTGACTTCTGAACAAAAGTTGTATCCCCGGATCTTAGCTATCCAACAGATTTTATTTCATCTCAATATGACGTCTGTATCTCAAGATATGGCTGGATCTTTGCACACTGTTCAAATTCCACGTCAGCAACACTATTTCATCTTTTGAGATAATTTCGGAGTCCTAAAAATCCCATTTAGAGTCTGATCTTGCTTTGTAAATGTGGACACTTCTTTAAGCTTTCATTCAAGACAGATTTCATGATTTTTGGATGTCTAAAACTCCTATTATGCTCAAAATACTATTATAATGTCATTTTGATCGGGTAAGCAAAGAAATTCAATTAAACTTCATATGAACCCAAACTCATAAAATATGACAAAGACCACTTAATTGAACATATAAGAAGTCTTAATGAGATAAAAGTGAGAGATAATTATTTACGAAATTTATGCTTATCAGTCATGGTTAAGGAAGGTTATAAGTGTCTTATGAAGCTTGTTCCATTTTTGGTCCTAAAACTCCATCTTGCTCATGGTAAATCTTAAATCTAAGTCCAAATCAAGCTTATAGAACTTACAGTATAATTTTTAAAAGTATTTAAGTATTTTAGTTCAAGGGTTCATATTTGGAAATCTTAGCATAAAACTTCATATTATTAAGAAAATCATCAAGTTTCAAGCTTTAAGCATAAAAATATTCAAGATAGTATCTTTCATGGGAAATAATTGTAGATCCATTAGATCTACTTCAAGATCCATCCATACCATGAACACTTCAAAAAATTTCCTCATAACCTTTCAAATCTGCCCAAAACATACAATTTTATGTTTAAGAAATTTTAACTGATTAAATTGCTTTAAGGTGGCTAGAAGCACTTTAATACATCAAAACTTCACCTTAAATCTCAAAAATCACTAAAAATGGATGATTCTCATATTTAACCATACAAATACAGTTTTTGATCTCTCATGAGTTAAAACAAAATGAGATCCATGGATCTTAGAGAAAATATCCACAAAGAGAAGAAAACAAACCATGAAAATTAAGATTTAAAGCTTAGAAACATAAGTAATAAAATCCTATTTGATGGAGACTTGATGATGGGTTTTTATGGGTATTTGATGGCTAGCCTTTGTCCCCCTTTATTGGTCCACAAAGATCTCTTAGTGGTGGTGGTGGGGCTTGGTGATTAGGAGTTGACATAACTTAAATTTCAAAGATGGAAGCTTAGGCTTAAGGTGAAATTTTAGAGTTTTTAGATTAGATTAAACTTTCATAGTGTATATAGAAATTATTTAAGTGTTAAGAAGCTTTAGAATTCTGAAAATAAGGCCTCCTAATTCCCTTAGTGAATTCAGCCAAACTAGGGTAATTTAAGGATTAATTTCACACTTAAAGGAATTTTGGTAATTTTACATGTAATTTCCATTTTCTAAAATAATTTAAAAAGTTAGGAATTATCATCTTAGGATTAGATTAGTTTTAATCATTCTAATTTTGTCACTAATCAAGTTTTAAACAAGGTTAATTAGCCTTAACTATGGTTAAAAGAATCCTTGCATTTATTATTTTTGTCTTTTATGAATTTAATTTTGTGATGACTCATATGGTGAGTCATCACCATTTTTCCACATGAGATTTTCGTGCAAGATGTGTGGGGCCTCTTTCTTGACTTTGTTCTGCATTTTCTTGCCCTACCAGCCTTTCAAGGACATTTTCGTAATCTTTCTCGTCATTCATGGAAGGTCCAAAATTTGTTCCTCTAATGTTTTTAACACTTATTGGTTCGTTATCGAACATAATTTACTATTTTTCTAGGAATAGTTTAGCGTTGGTGAAAAATAGAGTTTTCTAAGGGCATTGTAGGCCTTTTTAGAGTTTTCTACCAACTTTTTCACTCTTTATCTTTTCCTAATCTTTCCTCATAACTTTCCAATCATCCTTGGTGTATTTTAATCCCTTAGGGTGTCTTTTAACTTTTATCTTAAGTTTCTTACACATTTATTATAGTTACCCAAGTGCAAAGGTATTTTCATCATTTGTACGAAAATTTCTAATTTTGCTGTCTTTTACTCTTATCTTTACTTTATTTCTCACTAAGGGTTATTTGTAACCTAAAGGGTTCATTATGAGAAATTATGGGTGTTACATATTGTGAACACCTAATTATGTCCGAGACCCCATTTAAATCAATCAGTGAATAAACAATAAGTTATGTAATAAATTAAAAAGTTCAAAAATAAAGTAATGATAATAAAAAAATAATAAGAGAAAAAGAGGAAGGAAAAGTTTTTAAATAAAAAAAAGAGAACAAAAAAGAATAAACAAAGATGTTAAATAAAATATAAAAATAAAAAAAATAAAAATAAAAATAAAAAGCTGAATAGTAGGGAAATAAAATAATAGTAACATTAATAAATAATAAGAATGAATGTGAAAGGAAGCCGGAAACGGAAATGAATGAAAAGTTAAAACAAATACATGGAAAGGTTGACAAAGAGGCAGAAAACAAAAAAGGCAAAAAAGAAAAAACAAAAAAGAGGAGAAGGGGACAAAGGGAAACAGAATAGAGAGAGAAAAGAGGTGGCAGACAAGGAATAACAAAAAAAGGTGAAAAGGTGGAGGCGTGGAAAAAATTACATTTGGAGAAGATTTTTTGGGGATCGAAAATGGGTTTTTTTTTTTGAAAAAAAACTCGGGGTAGGAAAAGAGGAGGGAGCTAGCTCAAGGAGAACAAAGGATTTCTTCAACTCTTCAAAGACTTCTCACCCGCCTGTCGAAGGGAAAAGGATTTTCACAAAGCTACTCGGTGGAGAATCAGAAAGCACTCATCAATCCTTCACCCTCGTGCCGTGACTAACAGTGGTGGGATAGAAGCTGATCTTAGCTACTCTTAGGTTTGTTTTCTTCTCTTTTATACCTCATATATATTAATAAATCAAGCTATATGGCTTCGCGTGCTTCCTATGTATGAAATAAATCCTGATTGAGGAGAATGAACTGCCAAACATCTATTTACATCTGTAATCATCATTGCATTATAACTTAAATTTCGCTTGATGAATCCTACTTCAAAGATATAATAGGATGTGTTCCTGTAGTTCCCTATTCTATGTGTGATCCCGTTACAGTAGGCGTAGTAGGATAAATGCCTATGAAATCTAATCCTCACCCACACAGAGGTACTTCCAAAGAAGAAATGAGCACCCATGGCTTGGACCACAGTTTTAGGGGTTATCATTCTCAATGGGACTCGTCGGTTATGGCCTGTTCGATGCTATTCGAAAAATGAGAATGGCATTGGTATCCTGCCTATTCGACTGGCCCTAAAACATGAAGGAAAGGGGAAGGACATGACTCCCTCTAAGCCTTGGCGAACCTAGTTTAGGCTGCTTTATGCATGAAGGATTTCGTTCTTCATGCCTTTGGTTCCCTTTCCCTAACGTTAATATTTTTAGAACTCTGATCAAAAGGTTTTTGGGGGCTGGAAATTCACGTTTCAGATAGATACTTGCCTTCTTCCACGCCCTGGGGGTATCCCCTATGTTAATTATGCTAATGAAACACATCATGCATGACCTCCCGGAACGCTACAGCATGCAAGTATGGATTCAGGTTCTACTAGAGAGGGCTGATGATAACTCTATTTCATCATGAGAAGGCATAGACTTCGTGTCGTGTACTATGCAAGAGCGCCATAGCCATTTACAGATTGTGCATGACTTCTTTTACTTCGGCACAAAGATCATCTTGTTACCATGCATGGTTTCCAGTCTCAATTCGAAGCATGTTAGGAGGCAAATCAAATGCTTACTAACATTGTCAATAAGCACTACAAAAAGGAGGCTGCAGCTGTAGTCCCCAAATGCTAAGACACACCTTATGGCTAGATAGACAGCAAGTAGACTCCAAGGACGGAAATCAGATGAATAAGCCCCAATCGGTTAGAAATCACCAGGTGGTGGCTTTTCTAAAGGGAAAATCGTAGAGATATTTCGAACAGAGAACAGTGCGAAAGCCATCCTGACCCTCCATGCTACCGTAGATATGCAAAAGTTAAGGGGGCCATGCAATGCATGTTGGAGCAGGCCTTTAATTCTGCATATTCCAAAGTATTAGGAGTGAAGGTAGAAATTTTGATTGCGTGCCAACTTGGTCGTGAAGGTTTGGCCCTCGAGATTGCGGACTGTGAAGGTAGGGCTAATACCATTGGTATCATTGGTGAATTTCATCTCTGCTTTTACTCTACAAGCTGAAATTAGAAGATTGGAAGGCAGCCAATTTGATTGCAGGCTCACTATGTGATAAAATCGGTGTCTATTATGGAAATCCTGAAGGGACTATGTTAAAGAATTGCATCAGAATTATGTGCATCTCTTCGGTTTGAAGCTCGTCCTGTAAGGAAGATAAGGCTTGCTAAAGAAGATGGAGAAATAGGCCACAAAGTTTGGGCAAAAGTAAAAAGCCAAGTACCAAAGCCATCCAAATTAGCCGCAGCCAAGATTGTATTTCGGGAGGTATTCAATAAGCTGAAATTCAACTTGCTGGCTAAGCTGATCCTGTACCACCCTTAGGTTCCAAGTTTGACACCATGCACTACTAAGCATCTTGAATTATCCCATAAGGCGATCTCGCGGAAATAGTCAAGCGGCCGTATTAATAAAAGCTATTGTATTGGGCAATGATTAATGCTTTTGCAAATGAGCGTTACATTTAAATAGGTTGTGCACGATGGGCAGTCATGAGAGCCACCTTCAATCGGCCCATGTAGCATTACCATCCTAGTAGGCCTTGAAGCCATGATAAATGGAACTAAGTCAATGCATGGTGAGCCCAAGACTTTTGGCTGTATGCGATTTGTTAAAAAAAAAAAGGACAAATAAATGATAGAATCAGGTGAATTGCATAAATAAAAGAATGGGGTCAAGGATCTAGTGTTGGGTAAATAAATGTAATGGTATACTTGCTAAGGAAATATCAGTGAAGGTTATGAGTAGGAAGTATTTTAATTAGGCCCTAAGCCAAGACCCGCTCTAATTAAATTTAAAATATTTAACCACTAATTTCTTTTGAGTGAGTTGGGTCATAACCTAATCCTTCGTTGTTTTTTTTTTTAAAGTATAGTCTCCTTTCTCAAAATTCTAATCAAGCTCATCCTTTTTTAAAATTGGGTTCAAGCTCCTTCTTCAAAAGCAGATCAAGTTCTTTTTATTTTAAGTTGAGCCCAACTCCTTTTCCTACCTACATCCTTTTATAATTCTGTTATTTTAAGGCAAATTTAATAATCTTCAGTCTCGCACGATGAGCTCTAAACAGGAACTGGTAGCTTTTTCTGTCGTTCCATGTTTAGAGATTCATATGGGTCCCAGTGCGATCGTAGTCATCTTGGACCCTGTGCATATATGGATTGAATTCTTTTTAAAATAAAAACTTGTTTTGTAATTCTTAGTCTCACGCGACGAGTCCTAAATACCAACTGATAGCTCCTTTTACTGTTCGGTGTTTAGAAACTCGTATAGATCTCTATACAGCCTTAGCTGTCTGGGATACTGTGCATATGTGGACCTTGAAAAAGCTTTTCAAATAATAAAATTGCTTTCTACAAAATCCTTGGTTCACGCGACGAGTCCTAAATACCAACTGGTAGCTTTTTCTACTGTTCAGTGTTTAGAAACTTGTATAGATCCTTGTACAGTTGTAGTTGTCTTGGATCTCGTGCATATGTGGACCTCAAAAAATCCTTTCAAATAATTAAATTGCTTTCTACAAAATTCTCAGTTTCATGTGACGAGTCCTAAATACCAACTGGTAGCTGTTTCTACTGTTCGGTGTTCAGAAACTCGTAAGGGTCCTTGTACAACCTTAGTTGTCTGGGATCCTAAGCATTTGTGGGATTAAAAAATGTGCAAAATATCAACACTTCTTTTAAAATTATCTTTCAAAATTCTCTTAAAAATCCCCGAAGATCAAATCTTCAAAACAACGAGAACTACGTAGCCTTGAGTTTCCCACTACATGGGGGAATATGTAGGAGCAGGATCAAGTCCTGTTAGGCCCTTTCTTGTACAAACTTATTTATTCTTAAGGATGAGACAATTTTCAAAAATTCAAAACCACACACTCAGTTGAAGGGTACCGTTCTTCGGAACGGACGAGCAGGGTGCCTATCACCTTCCCTACTTGTAATCGACTCCCGAACTTCAAATCTCATCCTCAAGTTAGGGTTTTTCTAGATGTTTTTCCCTTAAATAAAAATTTGGTGGCGGCTCTACAAAATCGAATACGATCCCTTCTAAAATTTTAAGGAGTTTTCCATTTCGTTGTAATTATGGTTGAGACACATATGACATACACTTTACATTAATATTTGTGCACTCATAAGGAAACATAACAAATTAGCATAATTATTTTAATTAGAAACCTGTCTCTTAATCAAGATTTCTGAATTACGCTTGATGTGAATTTCTTCGATAGCATGCAACATTCCTCCAAGAATTTCCATCCTATTTTATTTCTTAAGTTTTATGAGAAATCTCTCATGGAAACTTAGTCCACACAACCTTCTAAGTTACCTCTCAACCTTTCCTTATATCAAAGATAAGGTTTCTCTTAATATTTTTAATGTAAGTTTATGAAATGGTGAAATCCTAAATTATTTGATCGAATGACCTGTTTACATATTTTTTCTTTGTGTTCATCAATTTGGATGTTTTTTGCACAACTTTCTTATAGAAATTTTTTGCTTTCTTAACTAATAACTTTACTAATCAAGTTTGAGTCACTAATTGATTTACTTATTTTTCTCCTTGCTTATGAATTCAAATCTTCTTACTTATGTTCTATTTTAATGTCTTTAAGCATCCAATTTAACTTACTTTAATACTAATGTCATAGTTGGCCGAACCTACTCCTTAGCCCTCTAAGCATTATGGTTCATTCTTTTCTTAAATTTAGAAGGTATTTGTACTAGTTCGGCCAACTATGACATAAGTATTAAAGTAGACATGGCTGAATGGTTCATCACACTCCCACAACTCAATAACTAATTTCTAATCACCACCTTATGCATATTTGGGTTCATTTTTAAGTCTTAACAAGATTTTAACATAGTTTCACCAAGTTTATCTAAGTACGGCTGAATGGTTACCCAAACCATTACCAAGTCACTTTTAAACATATAATTATTTCCTTCTACATGGTTAGGCTCCTTATGACACCGTAATCAAAATTTTAAACTCGAGCCCTCTTAATTAAGGAAGAGTGGCCAATTCGAGCCTTTGTCCAAGCAAGTGTCTTTTTTTCTCAATTTCTTCTCACTTGACCTTTGTGTTATAGCACTTGATACATCAATTAATTTTTGGACCATCATGATTTGTCCTTGCTCTATAACTTTGGTCATGATCATGGAGTTTTAAGTGTCTTGTTCAACTTTTAGTCCATAAATCCACCCTTAATGTTACTAGTTTTAAGGTCCAATTTTAAAGTTTAGTTTGTAACTTTTGGAACTTAACATTTTAGTGTTTTAGGACTATTATCTTATGGTCCACATCTATACTTTTTTTATCAAAGTATAAGCTTAAGATTGAAGCTTTCAAGAGAATACATAAACAAACTTATAATTTTTATCATAAAGACCATAAAGAAAACATTTTTTTTTCAAGATAACCAAGTGGAGATCCACTGGATCTACTCCAAGATCTATCCATACCTTACTTTGATAGTTTCAAAAATTTTACTAAAAACTCTAAAATTTTTTTAAACCATTAAAAAAATATTTTTAAGAAATTTTAATCGATTAAATTGCTTCAAAGGTTACAAGAAGCATTTTAAACCATCAAAATTTCCTTTTAACTTCCAACCATCACTAAAAAATTGGTGATGCTCCTTTTTAACCATAGAACTTAGAGAGAGATCCACCAAAAAGAGATGAAAAACAAGTCACAAACACATAATTTAAGGCTTAGAAAAAGTGTATTGTAAAGACCCTACTTGTTGAAGACATATATAAAGATTTGGTGGGTTTTTTTGAAGTTTGTTCCCTCTTCCTTGGGTTCGACACGAAAGCTCCTAATGATGGGGGTGGGATTTTGTTGGTTTATCTTATTATAACTTAAACTTAAAAGAGAAAAAAATCTAGGTTAGGGTAGCTTTTAGTGTTTTAAGAGAAGTTGGACTTTTGGATGAGTTTAGAGAGTTTTCTTAAATGTTTAGAAGGTTTATATTGAAGCAAATGAACTTCCCCTTGGCCTATAGCAAATTTGGCCACATTAGGGCATTTAGGAATTAAATTCCCACTTAAGGGCATTTTGGTCTATTTACATGTAATTTACACTTTCCAAATTAACTGTAAATGTAAGAAATTATCCTTTAATATTAGTTTAACACTGATCAAGGTTAATTTATCTTAAGCATGATTAAGTTATTAAGATTAATTTACTTTAACCATGGTTAATATTATCTGTCCTCATTAATATTTTTGTCTGACATGCCATTATTGATGTGATGACTCATGGGGTGAGTTCTCACCTTATCTTTCACATGTCAAATTCATGCATAATTGATAAGGTCCAATTTTCAGCCTCTGCTTCATGTTTTCTTGCCCTCCTGACCTTCCAGGGGCATTTTGGTAGTTTTCTAAGAAGTTTCTAAATTGTTCTCCTGATGTTTCTAACACTTATTGGTTCGTTTCTAAATCATTCTTATGCCATTTCCATCTTTTGGGAACAATTCATCCCTTATAAAAGATAGAGCTTTCTAAGGCTGTTTTAGACATTTTCGATCATGTTTTCGTTCTCTCTTTGTTTCTATTCTTTTCTTATGATTTCCTAACCATCAATATTGGATTCTAACACTTTATATTGTATTTTAACTTTTATTTTATGTTACCTACACATTTATTTGGGTCATCCTAATGCATGGGGATTTTTGTTATTTCTTAAAAAATTCTCTAATTTCTCTCAGCTTTTGTTCTTATGCAAGCCTAAAACATACATCCCAAAGCTAATCATTATCAACCATAACAGAACATCAAAAGAAGTCTTATTTAATCATGCTATATTCTAGATCATGCAAATGAACATTTAAAGACTGTGTTTTCTATTCATGTTGTGGAGAATGAAATCATGTCACAAATGATACTCATTGGAGGGAAAAGGGAAGGGTGTTGAGGATTGATTTTTAAGTTCTTAGTTAAGAAAACCCCTGCACTATGCTTATTCTGTGGGTGAAATTGTGCATGAATATGCTCTGGTGATTGTATGAGTGAAAGTGGAACTCGTTGTGAAATAACAGTGTGGTGCTTCGATCAGCCCAGACGCGTTGGGCACACGAGGGTTAGTTGCGTTGGTAATGAAACTGGGAAAAGTGCAGATTCATGTGAATTCATTCTAAATTCTGGATAAATGAAGTATCAGCATTCAAACAGCACTGTAATAGTTAGAGTTAGAGTTCACTCATTGATCTAATGCACAATTCACTGTTTAAACCATTTGGAAAGATCTCACCAAATGGTTAGGTTAGCCAAGGTCCTCGGTGTGGAACAGGTGCGTCAAGCTATGCATTTCTGGGCATTTAACCTGTCATTTCTGTTCTGTCACTGTGTACTCTACATTGTCTAAGGTAGTACTCATTGTGTGTAGTACCTAGGCAAGATCACGTATGTAACACACTGAGTTAGGAACTGAAGGTCAGAATCAATCACGTAGGCAACACACTGATCAGAATTAAAAATATGCAACCAGAAGTTCAACTAGGCTATTACAGACTAGGAATTTAGATTCCATCAAATGTTAAATTGTCTTGATTACTATGAAGGGGATGAAAATGAAACTACACAAATAGAAAAAAAAAACTAAGGCCTAAGCTATTGTTGTCAGTCTTCCTCCATTTTTGTTGCTCCTGTTGGTCCAGCTTCACTTTCAGTGACTTATGTTGATCACTCATTGAGTCAGCATATGCTGTGAGTTTGCGTTGGACACACAGTCTCGGTTGCATTGACAATGCATATCAGAACAGAATGCAAAATCACATTTTAGTACTTATAAACCTGGTTTCTGATGGCCACACACGTCAATTTACATCAAGCACACAATTTAGGACAAACTGCAGAACCTTAGGATTCTCAGCATGTTCTTGGGCCCTTCGACCAAATTACAAGTTGTAGGGATAGCTGAGGTATGCATCACAAACCAGCAGCACTCAGTCTTTACCTTGGGCATCCCTTGAGAAGGTCTTGTGTGTTGGGATAGGCCTAACACCCCATATTCTCAACCCAAATTCTGCTTCTTTGCTCCATAACAGTTCCATTGGACACACAGATTGCTCTTGTTGGACACACAAACCAGAACAGTAGACAGAGCCTACTAAAATAGCACTGTCTAGTAGTAAACTGTTCTATAACCACACTTAGGCATTCTCCAGTCCTCCAAACCTGCATGAATATTCAACTATACTACTTTTAATTATTCTACTTGGTATTTACATATAGTTTTCTCAAAATTAACATAAAAATAAAAGGGAAAAACTAGTTTCCAAGGGTTGCCTCCCATGCAGCGCTTGTTTAATGTCTCTAGCTTGACAATTTGGGTTTTAGTCAATCGACTGAAGGGTGCGGGTAGCCTTCTCCCTGCTGATTTGACCTCCATGATAATGTTTGACACGCTGACTGTTGACTTTGAAACTTCTTTGAGACTGCATGTCTTCAAAGGTGATAGCACCATGAGCAGAAACTTCTTTGATCACGAAGGGACTTGACCATTTGGATTTCAGCTTCCCTGGAAATAGTTTTAACCTGGAGTTGAACAGCAGAACCAGCCGCCCAGGTTCAAATACTCTGTGTTTGATCAGCTTGTCCTGCCATTGCTTGGTCTTTGCCTTGTAAATCTTTGCATTTTCATAGGCGTTGAGGCGAAATTCCTCCAGTTCATGCAGCTGTAACAGTCTACTTTCTCCAGTTGCATTTGCATTGAAATTGAGGAATCTGGTTGTGTAGTATGCCTTATGATCAAGTTCAACAAGTAGGTGGCATGCTTTCCCAAAAACCAGTTGGTATGGAGACATAATAATCAAAGTTTTGAAAGTTATTCTGTAGGCTCATAATGCGTCATCCAACTTGTTAACCTAATCTGTCCTGGAGTTGTTCATAACCTTTTCCAGGATCCTCTTTATTTCCCTATTGGAAACCTCAACTTGGTCGTTACTCTGTGGATGATATGTTGTGGTAACTCTGTGCCTAACGCCATATTTGCTCAGAACTACTTTTAGCTGCTTGTTACAGAAGTGAGATCGTCCATCACTTATGAGAATGCATGGGACACCAAACCTAGACAGAATGTGCTTCTTCAAGAATTTTATTACAGATTTGGCATCACAAGTGTGTGTAGGGATAACTTCCACCCATTTTGAAACATATAGTCCACAACTAGCAATATGTGTTCATTAGTGTATAAGGAAGGGAATGGTCCCATGAAATCTATGCCCCATGCATCAATTAGCCCCACTTCTAAGATGTTAGTAAGGGACATTTCATCTCTCTTTGAGACATTTCCACTGTGTTGGCAGGCGTCACACATAACTACAAAATCCTTAGCATCCTTGAATAATGTAGGCCAGAAAAATCCACTTTGTAGCACCTTGGCTGCCATCCTTTTTCCATTGAAATGGCCTTCATAGGTTGAGCTATGGCAATGCCATAGAATGTCTCTTTGCTCTTCTCGTGGGATACACCTTTTGAGCAATCCATCTATGCCTCTTTTGCACAGGAAAGGCTCATCCCATAGGTAGAATTTGCTGTCATGATAGAGCTTTTTCCGCTGTTGCCAAGACCATCCAGCTGGAATGATGTGTGTAGCTTTGAAATTCGCCATATCTGCATACCACAGTGCAACAACGAGGGCTGGCAGCTTCTCATCTGGAAACTCCTCATTGATCAGAACCTTCTCATCCTCTATGCTTTCAATAGGCAGCCTTAAAAGGTGATCAGCTGCATCATTATCCTTTCCTTCTTGGTCTTGGATTTCAAAATCGAACTCTTGGAGGAGTAGAATCCACTTGATCAGCCTCGGTTTTGCCTCCTGTTTTGACAGGAAATGTTTCAAAGCAGCATGGTCAGTGTAAACAATTACCTTGGCACTAACTAAATATGACCAGAACTTGTCAAAAACGTAGACAACGACCAGCAACTCTTTTTCAGTTGTTGTATAAATCAATTGTGCACTGTTCAGCACCTTGCTAGCATAATATATGACATGTAATCTCTTGTCTTTTTGCTGTCCTAGCACAACACCTACAACAAAATCACTTGCATCGCACATGAGTTCAAACGGGAGACTCTAATCGGGGGCTACAAGTATAGGCGCTATGATAAGTCTTTCTTTGAGTGTGTTGAACAGGTTTAAACATGAATAATCAAATCTGAATTCAGCTTCTTTCATTAGGAGGTCACACAACGGTTTAGATATTTTGGAGAAGTCTTTGATGAATCTTCTATAGAATCCGGCATGCCCTAGGAAACTCCTTACTCCCTTCTCATTTACCGAAGGAGGGAGTCTTTCAATAGCTTGGACCTTGGCTCTATCTACTTCTACACCTCTTGATGAGACCTTGTGTCCTAACACAATACCTTCCTGTACCATAAAGTGGCATTTCTTCCAATTCAGTACCAGGTTAGTCTCTTCACACCTTTTCAGCACACAAGAAAGGTTGTTCAAGCATTTGTCATAGTTAGAACCAAAGACCGAGAAGTCATCCATGAAGACCTCAATAAAAATCTCCACCACGTCAAAGAAAATGGCCAGCATACATATTTGAAATATGGCAGGTGCATTGCACACACCAAAGGGCATCCGATGATACACAAATATCCGATAAGGACAGGTAAGGGCAGTATTTTCTTGGTCCTTGGGATCCATAACAATCTGGTTGTAACCAGAATATCCATCCAGAAAGCAATAATAGGCATGCCCAGCTAGTCTTTCCAGCATCTGGTCCATAAATGGAAGAGGGAAGTGGTCTTTCCTGGTGGACTCATTGAGTCTTTTGTAGTCTATGCACATACGCCAACCAGTTACTGTCCTTGTAGGAATGAGCTTATTCTTCTCATTAGGGTTCACTGTTATTCCTCCCTTCTTAGGCACAACTTGAATTGGGCTGACCCACGAGCTATCTGAAATTGGGTAGATGATACCTGCATCCAACAGCTTGAGGACTTCCTTCTTCACAACCTCTTTCATGGTTGATTGAGTCTTCTTTGGGACTGCACCACAAGTTTGAAATCTTCTTCCATTAGGATTTTGTGAATGCAGAAGGAAGGGCTTATTCCCTCCAAATCTAAAATAGCCCACCCAAGGGTAGATTTGTGAGCTCTTAAAATTCTCAACAGCTTCTCCTCCTCTTCTTCATTGAGGAAATTACTCACAATCACTGGAAATGTGTTCTTTGCTCCAAAATATGCATAACGGAGGCGAGATGGGAGCTGTTTCAGTTCCATCTGTGGGCTGTCTACTCTTTCTTCTTCATTCAGCAAGCCTTTAGGGGGTTGTGAGCTTGTCCTCATAGGAGGATTAGCTTCAAGTGTGGCTATGCATTCCTCCACATCTTGGCTTTGTTTTTTTCTCCCCTGGTTCAGGCTTTTAGATTGCCGCAGTACTCCTTCGAGAATGGAGTCATTATCTTGTTTTTCTAGAGGGGTTGATAGCGGCGTGGCCAACACATTCACTGGCAGTGTGGCTAACGCATCTGTCCTCATGCAATGCGGCGATTCAGTAGGATGCTTCATAGCTTCAAAGACATTGAAGGTGACCTTTTCATCTTGTACTCTCAGCATCAGTTGTCCTTGCTGCACATCAATAAGTGCTCTCCCTGTGGTAAGGAATGGTCTTCCTAGGATCAATGTTATTTCATCATCTTCCTCCATGTCCAGCACCACAAAATTCGCTGGAAAGAAAAATCTGTCCACCTTGACTAAGAGGTCCTCCACCACACCATATGGATATTTGATCGACCTATTAGCCAGTTGAAGGCACATCATAGTAGGCTTCACCTCTTCTATTTCTAGTCTCTTCATTATAGAAAGAGGCATCAAGTTGATACTAGCCCCTAAGTCGCATAAAGCTTTTCCAATCTATAAGTTACCGATGGTGCAGGGAATTGCATTAGAACCTGGATCCTTAAGCTTCTGAGGGAGCTTATTTTGAATGATGGCACTGCACTCTTCCGTGAGAGCTACAGTTTCCTCCTCCTTTAGTTTTATCTTTTTGGAGAGCAACTCCTTCATGAACTTCGTGTATCATGGCATTTCTTCCAAAACTTCAGCTAATGGGATGTTAATCTGTAGATTCCTGAATATATCCAGGAATTTTGACAATTTCCTCTCCTCTTGCTGTTTTTTCAATCTTTGTGGGAATGAGATATTTTGCGTTGCCAATGGAACTTTTTCCCCCCGTTGGCAACGACTTCCTCGAACAGTTTCTTTTTCTTTTTCTTACTGGTTTTTCATGGAATTCCTTCCTCTGATCTTCCTTGGCTGCTAGTTGCAGACTTGCTGCCGAATCTTCTCCAAGTTACATTTCTTCTCCATTTTTGGAGGGTTATTCCACTGGATCAGCAGCACAATGTGCCTGTACAGTTGTGTTATCTCTTGTCTTTTTCAATTTTGTTGGCTGAGGCTCTATCACCTTTCCACTCCTCGTCGTGATTTCACTGTTGTGTTACTAGGAAAGCTCCCAGCATTTCTTTCTATGAGCTGTTTGGACAGCTGCCCCACTTGATTTTCCAGATTCTTGATGGAAGCTTGGGTTGACTGCATGAACTGCCTGAGTATGTTTCCCAGGTCTTTAGAGTTGTCCTGAGGTTGATTTGCCTACTATTGAGAGGGTTGTTGCTGCGTATACGGCCCATTCCTCCTGGGGAGATTCTTCTGGTTCTTGAAATTTGGATTATAATAGTTAGAGAAAGGGGGATACTTAGACCTTTGTGGCTAACCCATATAGTGCACCTGCCCCTGAATGGATGTTCCTGTCAAATTTGCATGACAACATCCATTCTCATGCACTCCCCCACAGAAATCATAGTTTAGGACTTGTGTTTGCTGTGAGGTTCCCACATTGAAAACCTGTAGCTGCTTTGTCAAAGTCTCCAATTGCTAGGAAATTAGTTTGTTTTGCGCAAGTAATGTAGTTTTCATGTCCAACTCCAGCACACCTCTCCTTGTCACACTTCTGTCATTCGGTGATTGGTATTCATTGGAAGCCATTATCTCAATTAGTTCCATGGCCTCCTCTGTAGTTTTGGTATTTAGAGATCCTCCGGCTGAAGCATTGATAATGAGTCTTGTGGCTAACTTAACTCCATTGTAGAAAATGTGAACTTGGTGAACATTAGAGAAGCCATGGTGTGGACACTTCCTCAAAAGCTCCTTGAACCACTCCCCAGCTTCATAGAGAAACTCTCCTTCTTTTTGGGCGAAGCATGAAATTTCTCCTCTCATCTTATTATATTTAGAGGGAGGAAAGTACTTCATGAGAAATTTGGATACTAACTCCTACCATGTAGTGATGCTCCCTCTTGGTTGGGTTTGAAGCCACACTTGGCACAATCTCTAAGAGAAAAAGGGAACAGTCTCAATCTGATAGCATCCTCAGAGACTCCGTTCATATTGATTCTATTGCAGAGTTGGAGAAAACTTGAGAGGTGGAGGTTTGAATCCTCCATTTCACTGCCCCCGAATTAGTCCTGTTGGACTAGATGGAGAAGTGCTGGTTTAATTTCGAAATTATTGGTAGCAATAGGCAGTCTCACGATGCTTGCGCTGCAGCCTGCAGACTTCAGGATAGCGTACTCTCTTAATGTAATTCTCCTGTTATGTTGATATTCCTCCATGGTGGACTGTTGTGCAGAGTGCTCTTCGCTGACTCCTTACGCTCATAGATGCTTCTACTGCACTTTTCTTATCTTTGCTTCCCTTCAGTTTCTTCTTGCTAGCTTTTCGATTTCAGGTTCAAATGTTAGCTCCTGATCTTCTTCACCTCGTATAAACAAAGTTGAACAAGATTAAAACTCCAGATAGAACTAGTATGCAAAACACAGTTAAGCAGAAAATCAAACAGAATTGCTCAATCTAGTGGCATTCATAGTACTTATCAATATTGAAAATCAAATCCCCGACAACAACGCCAAAAACTTCTTTATAATTGTGATGAAGGCAAGTGTACCTTATCATTTTCAGAGTAAAGAGTGAGAAAGAGTATCGTCTCCACATGGATTTGATTCAGCTATTAAATTCCTACCAGTCCATTAATTGAACTCAGTTATGGAAATGCATAGGTAACGCAAATGTGAATGTAGGCAACGCAAATATAACAGAAATTCAATTAATGGTTTTTTCTAAATAAGATGAAATCCTGTTTCAGCATGCATAAAACTAATTAAAATTAGATCCAGAACTGTCCAATACTTAATAGATGGCACAAGTATAAGAAAAATCGGTTTATGGAAGGTGTTAACGTTGGATTTCACCAAAACTTCTCCTATGTGATATTAGATAATTACTTGCATTCAAGATATAATATAATTGAAGATATACATGAATTTATCGCCTCAGCTTTCTCTCAGACTTTCATGTGTCCCACACACTCCTGGTTACGTTGCCTACACGAAATCCTGTGACAGTTTATACACAATGAAAACACTTCAGATATACATGAATTTATCGCCAAAAAACTTTAAAACTGCATAGTCCATATTGTGTATGGGTTACTCGGTTTTTTATCATTTTCTCATGCATTAGTGATTATTTATGCTCCAATTGCTTATTGTTATATCGAAATATGTACGAAATAAGTGTCATGCAGGACATTTATCAATCACTAGCAAATTAATGATGATAATGTTAGGGTGGTGGTTGAACGGGTTAAAGATGAATATGCTCCTATTCCTATGCCTACTGAGGAGGTTTATGTAGTAGGGCAAGCCCACAATCATTTTATTTTATGGGCGAGAAGACTTGTGCAACGAGCTTTGCCTAAGGTATTAAATAAATTTTCAAATATTTAATTATTTATTTCATATATTGCTAATGATTATATATTTCTTTTAATATTTTTTAAATTCAGTTTAGGTTCATAGGGAAGACCTTTCAAAGGAAATTGATGTCGATGCTGAAAAAGATCTTCCACCTCAACGAAGAAATCTGCAAATGATATGCTTACGCATATGTTTAGTATTTTTGTTAGCTTGGGCAACTAGCCATTGCAAATCATCAAGGAACCTAATGTCATAGGGAAGTCCATTTCGATACCCTCCTATATTACTAGGAAGGATATCATTGAGCTTGTTATGGGTAATGATTTACTATGTGTATCAGTTCTACAATTATGGTTGATGTAAGTAAAACGCTAAACCTTGGATTAATTAAGCATCAAATTCTAATAATTAAGATTTATTCAAGATATTAGGTACTTGCATTACATTTGTACACAAAGAGGGAGCTTAAACTTGTATGGATTTCTTGACCCTATCCAAATCTAGAAAACCAGCAATAAGCCAACTCACATACGGGGTTACATTTAGGGTAGATTGGAAAGTGATGAAGATTGTTACCTAGCACCTTATTTTCATTCGTAAGTAAATACTTGCAAGTTTTACTTAACACCTTAAATTAAATTTCTGATTTTGGTTCATTCTTATCCAAATTTTGTAGGGCCCATTGGCAATTAATCATTATTTGTCCAAAGCAAAATGTTATTTCCTATGTCTGCTTGGAAAAAGTTGAAGAAAGACATAAGGGACATTATTGATGTGTAAGTTTTTTTTTATCTTTTTTATATATACTTATTATTTTATTCTTAATAAGTTTAATTTTTATTCTTTTATTATAAAGAAGTGAATGTTTGTCTTCTATAGAAAGAAAAGCATTCAGCAAATATTATAAATCCTTCATGGATATTCCCACATGTAAGTAGTTTATTAAAAAATTATTCAATTATTTTATATTTTTATTATTATATCATCCCTAATTATATTTATTTATTTATATTCTTTTAAAGTGCCAAAAACAAACCAGGAGAACGAAGTGGATATTATATCATGAGAGATATGTTTCACATTGTATCACCATTTATTGTTGATTCATGGAATAAGGTAATTACCATTATCACAATTTCATAATTTGATTTCAATTCATAACATATTTTTCTAATTTCCTTTCAACATTGTAAAGATATTTCAAAATCCAAACCCTTTCATCTCTTAATTTTGAATTATATTAAATTATTAAATTTATTTTATTGGTTTTTAATCGTTCATACTAATATGATGATACAAGAATGGCTTGAATAAGATGTAATCATGTTTACCTAGTTGAAAGTTAAATCGAACATTAGACATATTTCAATTTCAAATACAAAAATTTCATTAGACGCATTTAATTGTGTATAGTATGATATAATCCACTGTGAGAGATCCCAATACAATAATAGATTATTCATTACTATTGGCCATGTACACATAGGTATGTTTGCTGACTCTATCACATAAAAATCATGTAAAAAATTTCCTCATTCTTCCATATGCATCATTCTTGATCTTCTTTTTCTCGTTTTTGTATGTATAAATAAATTTCATAATCCATACACATTAACACCAACTGCCAAATTCATACATGCGCATTCCTCACATAGCCATTATGGTTCTGGCTTTTTTGTTTCCCTTTTTCTTAAACATATTGCATCAAAGAACACACATTAAAATCAAAATTCATACTCTACACACTTAGGCTACATTTTACCTGTAATCAATGTCACTAGATCATACAAATTCACACACACACCAAAAACCCATTTTTTTCATAATAATCACCATGCTCACAAACACCATCCTAAAACTCCAAACATATATATATTTCACACAATTAGCAGCTACACCCCAAACATACACAAATATACTTCAACCGTATAATTATTTAATCAAGGATATTCACCAACACGCACATACACACATCAATCCTTTTCCTCTTCTCTATCAAAGATGTAGGCATACACATTCTTGCTTCCCTTGCCATTTTTTAAATAACAATAACACATATAAAACAAGGGCAACAAATACGTACATACATCGGGTTACAATCCAACACACACATATATCACTAGTTCTTTGGTCATAATAAGAGTTTATACAATCTATAAGAATAGTCCATATTATTCATTTCTAGAAAAATACAAAAATAATCTAATATAGGAATTGATCAAGTTATAAAAGTCAATCCCCATTTAGGATCCATCATCGAATCATCTCCATCAGGACACATCCATATCTGCACAAAGAAATCTAGTCTCAAATGTGCTTTAAATTAAGGAAAACTTAATATTAAACTCAATCATATAAGCAAATCAATAAAAGCTTCTAAGCCTCACCAATCTCTTATTTTTTCCTCTCCCTTAAAGTTTAGTTTTACTCATTAAGATCCCAATCTCATCTGATACCACCCAAACATATATTACAAAGAGAGGACTTAGGAAAATATCCACACATGATTATCTAATTAGTTATAAAATGAATGGAGAAATTACTGGAATCCATGGAAGCCACCGTTGGTGTTGAGTCTTCGAGCTTCTTCTTCTCCCTAGTAGCGATGGCATAACTTTGATTCATTGGTTTCTTGCTCTCCATGGCCAATGTCTATATTTTCCACTCTTCTGTCACTGCCAACGATAATCCCTCACTCTCGTCCCTAGAGTCATGCACTGTTGTCGTGAATGGTGATGTTCCTTCCTCCATTTCCTTCCAAAACCACTGAGTCAAGCTAGAATTTTCCACAAAACCATCGCATGTAGTGGCACCCCTCCTCCTCCACCATGGCATTAGTGATACTAAACTCTCCTCTTCTCCGTTCCTCTCTTTCCCTCTCCTTTACTCTCGAAGGTAACAACATCACTCCCCTCCCTCAAAACCATCCATATGTATGCTAGAGGTGTCCTTTACTCTTAGTTTAATATGGTCTTTGGGAATACCTTGAGATCTCATGGTAGAGCACACCATGTGGAATTCCTTGAAGTGCTTATGTGGATCTTCACTTGCAAGACCTTGAATCTTGGCAACAAATGTATTAGTCCAGATTTTAATTCAAAGGGGACCCAGTATTAGGAATGGAAAAACACAAGGAATGATATGTGACATTTGGAGTGGACAATTCTTTTAAAGTTCCTTTCGCCATGCTACACTGAGGTTTAGAATGTTTAGTAGTAACAGGATGCACTAGTTCATGATGCCTATTACTATCACTTACCTGACTAGTAGTGAATGAAAGTCTCTTACTATTCCTAGTCAATCTATAACTTTTTTTTCAATCTTAGGATCTAAGGATGCAAAATGCCAACATTAGATTAGGTCATGCAACATAAGCAATAACAAGAAGTAATAAGGTAGTAAAAAAAATGAAACACAAAGAAAGATAAAATATAAAATATAATTAAAACAAAAGAAAAGAATAAAAAAATTAACCTAATATTATTCTTAAAAGTGTTTTAAAATTTTAATTCCAAATTAAATTTCTAAGTGTGAAAAAATTCTTTCAAAAATAAATAAAATAAAATAAAAACAAAAGTTATAAAAAAAGACAAAATTTTGCAATTTCAAGGGCTACCTAACCTCTGAGGGGGTCAATTTTACTTAAAGCAACATTTTCCTTTTGAAAATTTATGCTGTGGCATGGATGAACAAAACCATACAAAAATTTCCAAAATCAGCAAAAGAAACAAACAAAACAAAACTATACAAAAAGAAAAAATGAAACTTGTAACACCCACAAATTTTAGTAATGAACACTTAAAGACATAAATTGTCTCTAGAACGAAACCAAGTAGGATTAGAAACCAAAAAAAAAGAAATTAGAAAATGCCGCTAGACCTACGCAACTCAAAAATGTGCAAGGGAAATATAAAAAAAGATCAAAAGACATTCTAAAGGATTATAGAACATCAATAATAATCAAAAGTGATGAGAAAAACTTATAAAAAAAAAAGAAAGGATGAAAACACCCTCAGGAAACTCCGAAAAACGCCTACAACGGCTCTCAAAAGCTCTGCTTTCTGCATAGAGCTAGTCAGTTCCCAAAAAAATACCAAATGACCTTAGATTAACTTAGGACCAAATCAAAAAGTGTTAGAATTTTCAAAGGAATAATTTGGGTATTTTTCTAGCAATGTTGATAAAAAATAAAAAACACCCCTAGAAGGCTAGAGGGAAAGAAAATGTGACGAAGAAGCTAAGAGTAGGCCCCACATGGGGGGCACAAAATTTCCCATTTGGAAACCATGGTGATGAGTCACCAAATGAAGTCAACATAAGTAAACCCATAAAAGAAAAAATTCATTAATGCTAAGATTCCTTTAATCTTGGTTAAGACTAACTAATCTTGATTAGTAACATGATTAGTAACAAACTCAGCCTAATTAACACTAATCCAAGTCTAAAAGGATAATTCCTTACATTTTGAATTATTTTGGACAATGGAAATTCTAAGCCTTAAACACTTAGCCCCACCACTTTTACTAAGAGACTCTTGTGGACCAGCAAGGGGGGCCAAGATTAGCCACCATAGCCCCATCAAACCCCACACTAAGTCACCATAAGTAGGATTTTCCACTTTGTCTTTGTAAGCTTTAATCTTACTTTTTATGGTTCATTTTGTTTCTTTTATGGATCCTCTTTCTAAAATCCATAGATCTACTCTCTTTTTTTGGATTGATGAGGGCTCAAGGCTTCCTTTCAATGGTTAAAAATGAGAATCACCATTTTTTAGTGATTTTTGAAAAATAAAATGAAGTTTGGTTGGTTTAAAATGCTTTTAAGTAACCTCGAAGAAATTTCATTGGTGAAAATTCTTTTAAAATTCACTTTGACTCTTTCAGAAGTTTTTAGAAATCATGAGTAAGTTTTTGAAGTGTTCTTGATAGGATATGGATGGACCTTAGAGTAGATATTGTGGATTTATACTTTGTTGTATTATAAAAAATGCTATCTTGCATGTTTTTATGTTTAAAGCTTGAAAGTTGCTATTTTTCTTCTTATAGTGGACTTGTGAGTTCTTATGTCCAGATCTGAACCCATGGACCTAAAAGTGGAAGAAATATTAATTTATTAGTCCCAAAATCTTGCTTTGGGCATATAGATCTAAAAACTACTAAGTAGAAGTGGAAATTTTGGGTCCATAAATGGCATAAGCCTCTTAAGTCACTTAAGACTGATTTTGACCATGACCCAAGCTCTGGAGTTTGGATAAGCCTTGTATGGATCAAGTGCTTAAGATGCTACAAGTGCACAAGATCAAGGAACCAAGATTGCATGAGAAGGAAATTTGAAAAGGGGACTTTGGCAAGCCAAAGGAGGCCTTCATCCATACTTGCAAACTTAAGGATAAAACTTCTTAAACATTTTAAAAGTGATACAAACCATGTAACTAGGCTCTAAATAATGTGGAGAAACTTTGGATGAAGAGAATTTGAGCTAAAATGGCCTAAAAACCACTAGGTGTGCATTCAGCCATCCTAATGCAACTTAAGGGAAAAATGAGCTTAAAATTGGTTAATGGTACATTAAGGATTTTGATTAGGTAATTGGATTAATTAAAGGTGTAAGTAAATCCTAAAATTAACTAAGTTTATAATAACCAAAATAAATAAAATATGATGAAGTCCATAACTAATACTTAATCTAAATTTTAAAAAGTCATAAATTGGTAATTAAAAATGAACCATGGATTTAGGTGGAGGTGGGTGTCATTCGGCCATGACTCTTAGGATTGGAGAAGAAGACCTTAAAGTTAACTAAACTTGGTTAAACGTGTAGCCTAAACCCTAACCATAAGAATTGGTCAACCTATGTCAACTAGAGATTAAATTTGAAACCCTAGACCTTAGAAATGGCATTTGGTCACTATGATGTTAATCAAGCAAGGAGGAGCTTTAAGTCTTAACTAGGTTTAATTAAGGATCCTTGGCATGCAATATAACGTATTAAAAGTGTAAGGAGGTTGTGACAATAATTAAGGAACCATTCAACCATCTTAGTGAAAATTGATCAAGAGGAAGATTTAATTCTTAACTAACATCAAATAAACATCCTTGACATATAAGTAGAAGAAACTAAGATTGACAATAGGTTTAAAAAGGGTTAAAGAACTCATTTGGACATAATTAGCTAAGTTAACAAAAGGAAGTTAACAATTCACCATGATTCAAGACTAAGCCTATGTATTCATAAATTAAGTGATTAGAAATGAACTATGAGTTGGAAAACTAATCTAAACAATTCGGCCATGACTTTCAAGGTGGAGAAGAAGTCTTAAAAATCTCTAAGTTAGGTATCAATAAATGAATTAGTCTTCAATTGGTAAAAATGAACTCATAAGACAAGGCAAAATAAACTAGAATGCCTTAGGAAGCAAGGACTCACATTTGGCCACTCCAAGTTAAATAGGAAGAAATGAGTTTGAAAACTTGGTTTAGGTACCTTAAGAAGCCTTGTTATGTAAAAGTAAAGAATTAAAAGTTTAAAAGAAGCTTGGAAAAGGTATGAGCATCACTCGACCATGTATAAGTAAATTGCTTTAAATAAGTTATAAAGTTGCTAACACTTAATATTTGAACTTAGTATGAATAGGATATGCATAAGACTTGCAAAATTTAAGAGCACAAGCAATAAAAACTTAAAAGGTGTCATTCAGCAACTTAGAGAAAAAATTCTAAGTGGTAAAAATCATGTGAAACTAACAAAATTTTGAGAAATGGAATGGTTGAGAAGTAACTCAAAAGGTTGAGAGAATTAAGTCACTTAAGTGATACCTCCTAAAAAGTTAAAGAGTTAAATAAGTTGGAACATGTATTAGGTACATGTAATTCTGTTATTCAAGTGTGATTTATTAGTTGAATTATGATAGTTTATAAAGGCACAATTTTTAATGTAAGTTAAATATTGAAGGCTCATAAGTATTAAGAAGATGATGTTATGTATGATAAATTGATATGACTGATGATCTGATAGAGTTTGAGATCTAAATGCACATATCATATTGGTTGAATATTGTCTAAACATGCATGAGTATCTAGAATCCTTTAAAATTAACCTAAAAAAGTTTAAGGGATCACTAAAGTAAACTTATGTGAAAAGTTAATCTACTCTTAATGTGCCTTCTGCATATCCATGGGGCACCTAAAGCCCTACTGAAAAGGAGACAAAAAGGTTCTCCAAAAATCTTTCAATTGTGAAGACAAAAGGGTTCTTCACCTATTATGAGGTGGTGACGATCGTCTAGGAATGAGCTCATATCCTTAAGAATAGATGGTCCAATAGTAGAGGTAGTGAGAAGATCTTGTTTGAATGTTTATAATGTATGTCTAAGTCTAGAGAGTTTCCCCAAAGTTATGGAACAGAAATTAAAATTCCTCGAAGTTGTGGAATAAGACAATGTTTATGACATAGTACAAAATATGAGTCAAATAATATTTGTATTGTGATCCTAGATTTATGAAGTTTAACAGAGATATATGCTTATGGAACAAGGTTGTTTTAGTCTAAAAATGACCCACTTTAATAGGATGCTTTTTTAAAAGATTAAAAGAAACCTTGTATGCATGTCATGATTTTTCTAATAAATTGAAGTGGCTATGATAAAAGTGATGACACTAGATTTAGAGTAGAAACCTACTGAAAAATTTATTTTCTCACTCCTGTTTCTCCCCACTTTCTTCCTAGACGAAGACTATGTCTTTTATTATGCCAATAGTATACGTAGACATTAGCAATGTGGACTGAACAACAACCCATCATGGCCTACTAATTATAGCCCAAGCCAACATTAGAGTATACTTCTCATTAGGACATCTCTTTCCTATGGAAGTCTTGAGCCCGAACTTCACCATGACGAGTTTTGCAGTTCCCCTATAGGCCTTCGATCCTTACAAAGTTTTTCCGCCTTCACCCAGCTATCAAAGACAACAAACTGCCATGGCAGAGGAAACCTCTTCCTTAGAGGAGGAGACCGACCCTCAAACTCTGTCTCACTACCACAGTTTATCACACATGTGGTCCTCGTAAGGGAGTTCACCATATCTGATGTCATACCCATTCTGATCTTATCAAGAGATGCCTGACAGGACGTTTAAGTCTTTGGACCAAAGCATGTGGCTGGAACGTTTCCACCACTAGGCTTAGCGAGGTTTGTTGGTCCCATCGTTTGTTATAAGAAAGAAGAAGTTGAACAGTCATATCAATAATGTAAATTTTTGTAAATAGTTGGATGCAAGCATCTTAGTTATTAGTAAGTAGGAGTATGATAAATTATATATAATATATGTATTATAATGTGTAGCAAATATGTATGTAAATTTGGTATGTAAATTATGGTGTGTAATAAAATGTATGTAAAGGCCTTACTGTCTAAGATTGTTTGAATATGTAAATGGACTATATAATTATTTGATGTGTTATGTTAGTTAATAGGTTATGTTTAATTTCTTACTATGGATTAAAGATAAATCAGGTAAAGCAACTAATACATAATCATCATATTCTATGGTTGCGCAAGAATGTCTAGTAATTTATTTACTTACACATACATTGTATCGACGAGGCTTGCAATTATATGACAAATAATTTTAAAATAACAAATGACTTAAGCATAAAATTGGTATTCATTTTTAGGATGTTATATTATGGTATAAAAGGACTTTATCCTTAAGGAGCCTTAGGATGGTCTAGCTATGCTTCTAGAGCATGTGTAAGATCTCTGTGATAGGAATTATAAATCATGCTTAGAAACTAGATAGTTTAGTTAGAAAATGACTGCCATATGTTTTCCAATATTGGTTGCTGACATGCTTGATTTCAGTGTTGAGCTTGATCATCTCAATTTCTATGCATGTGTTCAGGAACCAATGGTAGAAATAAGGCATGGTATCAACGAGGGTCGTAATTTTATAACAAACAGTTTTTAAAAAAAACCAATTACAATATTTTCTCTAATAAGTATTTTTTAAAGAATTCTGTGCATCATGGGATAACAATTAAATAATGGAACAAAATAAACGACTTAAGCATAAAATTGGTATTCATTCTTAAGGTGTGTAAACACTCAATTATGTCTGAGACCCCGTTCTTAAAATTAATTAGCAAATAACTTAAATAATAGAAACAAAAATAAATGAAGAAAAGAAAATAAAAAAAACAGAAAGCAAAAAAATAGATAAATAGAAAATAGAGAAAACAAATAAGTAGAGATGATAAAAAAAGAACTAAAAAAATAAATTAAATAAAAAATTAGACAAAAGAAAAAAGACAAAAAAATTAAAAAATAATGAAAACTAACAAAAAATGAGGAAAAACTGAAATAATAAAAAAATTGAAAAAACAGATAATAAATAATTGAGAAAATAAAAACAAAAAAAACAAAACAAAAATATTAACTGAAAAGCAGACAAACAAACAAATAACAAAATAATAAAAATAGAAGGAAAAAATAAAATATATAAAACAAATAAATAGGAAAAATTAAAAATAAGAATTGAAATACAAAAATAATAATAAATAAATAAATAAAACACTGAAAATAGAAAAATTGAAAAAAAGTCGAAATTAAATAAATGGAAAATAAAAGAAAATAAAGATAAAACAAAAAAAATGAAAAGAATAATTTATAAAAAAAATAAAAAATATATAATAAAATAATAAACAAAAAATAAATAACTAAAAAAAACTGAAAACTGAAAAACGAGAAAAGAAAAAACGGAAAAACAAAATAACTAATTAAAAATAGAAAAAAAACGGAAAATGAAAAAGAAAAGAAAGATATACATGCATGCAAAAAAGGAAAAAAGGCTTCTAGCTTCATTCGGGGGGTTTTATCTCTGGATCTCAGAGGGGTATTTTTCTCTTCTAGAAGAAATTCACAAGCAAGAAGAAAAGGAGAGGAGGCTCGCTACCTCTGGCTCGTGGGAAAATCTTGGAGTCTTTCCCATAACTCTGTTGGATCCCATTGAGTGGAGAAGAAAAGGGGAGAGCTGCAAATTTCAGGCTCTGTTCCTACAACTTCGGACCAAAACACTACATCATAGGGAAAACTAATGCAAATATTTGGGCATCATATTGGGGGAGGAGAGGAGTTTCCTTGAGTTTTGCACGAAACCTGGACATGCACCTGGCAGTGACTTCATACAGGTTAGTAACCATGTCCTTATTATGCTTAACCTTGAGACTTGCATGCTTGCTGGCCATGGTATTGCAGTGCTTAGGAATAGTAGTCCTCTGTTAAGAGTTGTTAATTGTGGGTAGTATTGTCAAAGACCATAGGTGTCCAACACTTGCAACATATTGGCCACGCTTATTCTTGATCTTAACCAAAAAAGAAGAGTGGTAGAGGTTAGCTTCTTTTTTGTGAATGTGATTAGTCCTCATATAGGAAAAGAGGTTGTGATCATGGATAATGTCAATATGCATACTATATCTTTCTGTTTCTAAAATGGGGTATCTTTTGACTAATTAAGGATCTGTGCACTGGTTATCATATGAATGAAAACATTCTCATCTTCAGCTCCTATTTGATATCCTCACGGCTGTCCAGTTCATTGCCCAATGATCGATCAAAGGTTCTTACTAACATGTCCCTGTGATATATCTTGAAACTGGGAAGGAATCAACCAAAATACTAGATTGTTCATAATGCAAACAAACATGCAAAGTTGGTGATATGATTCACCCTACGCGAATGAATTGGAATGCGGAAACGATAATAGAACATCTTGAGAATCAGGATAAGATATGATAAGATAAGGTAAGATTAGGATAAGATAAGATAAAATGAGATGAGATAAGATAAGATCAGGTAGGATAAGGTAAGATGGGGTAAGATATGATGATATAGGTAAGATAAGATAAAGGAACCCGACACAAACCGTGACCTGCCGGAGAGCACCGAAGTTATCAAGAGGAACATGACCCTTACCGCGACCTGCTGGAAGAACCAACGTTATCAAAGGTAGTTCTTTGCCCAAGAACCAAGGGAATCAACTCACACAGAGATGAAAAACTCTCAAAAAGAAAATATGATTAGTACTGAAAATTTGTCTTTTCACTGAATCCCTAACTCCTATTTATAACTAACCAAATCTAATAAAAAAAAGATAACAAATTAGAAATCCTAATTAGATTGCAATTTGAATTGCAACTAATTTAAAACAAATAACTTCTAGATAAATATCAAATCCTAATGTAATCTATAGCAAATCATAAACTTTATCACTTAATATCTTCAATGATATGACTACATAAATTAACCCATGTTGGAATTGGGCTTGGATCCACGTAGTCTTTTTCTTCAACTTCCTTGATGAGACCTTCAAGTGCTTGTTCCATACATTTGGTCCTATTTCTCGTCAGAGGACCTTCCATTCCTTGTAGATAATCTCCTAGATGATCTCTTTTACTTATCATGGTGCCCACGTTCACATCATTCCCTCTTTCTCCAAGAGGATTCGTCCTCGAATCTTGATGGTCATCTGCATCAAGTAAGGATAAATCAGAAACATTGAAAGTGGCACTCACATTACCATAGCTACTTGGAAGATCGATTTTATAGGCATTATCGTTGATCCTTTCAATCACTTGAAATGGACCATCTCCTCTAGGATGTAATTTGGAACTTCTTTGACTTGGAAACCGCTCCTTTCGCAAATGAACCCACACCCAACCACCAGGGTCAAAGATCACTTTGGTGCACCTTTTGTTTGCCTGTCGAGCATTCTTCTTCTCAATATTAGCGCGAACCTTGACATTGAAGTTCTGTACAAATTCAGCCTTTTGCTTTCCACCCACATTAAGAGAGTCATTAGTATAAAATGGGTAAACATCTAAAGATGATAAAGGATTAAATCCATATAGAATCTCAAAAGGTGAAAAGGAAGTAGATATGTGAACAACCCTATTATATGAAAATTCAACATGAGGCAAACAATTCTCAAAATCCTTTAAATTATTTTGAATTATAGTACGTAATAAGGTGCCTAAAGTTCTATTCACAACTTCAGCTTGTCCATCTGTTTGTGGATAAGCCACAATAGAGAACAATAATTTAGTGCCCAACTTACCACACAAGGTTTTCCAAAAGTGACTAAGAAATTTAACATCTCGATCACTTATAATAGTTTTAGGTAAGCCATGCAAATATATAATCTCTTTGAAAAATAAATTATCAATATGAGTGATATCATTAGTTTTAGAACAGGCAATAAAATGTACCATTTTGCTAAACCTCTCTACAACGATAAAATTACTATATTTTCCTTTTGAGGTCCTAGACAGCCTTAGTACAAAATCCACAGAAATATCAGTCCAGGGATATTCAGGAACAGGTAAGGGTGTATACAAGTCATGATACATTACCTTAGATTTTTCTTGTAAGAAAGTAATATATTTTTCACTATTAAGTTTAACATCGTGCTTTATTTTTGGCCAAAAATGATGTTCATGTAAAATATGATAAGATTTTTGAATGCCAAAATGTCCAATTAATCCTCTCCCATGAGTCTCTCTAATAAACATTCCCCTTACGCTACACTTAGGTACATACAATTTATTTTTCTTAAACAAATATTCATCTTGCCTAAAATAGTCATCAAAACCATGGTTAGAACACGCTTTCCACAATTGTCCAAATTCAATATCATCTGCATACATGATTTTTAGTAATTCAAATCCAAGTAATTTGGTTTGTAAAGTCGTAAGTAATACATACCTTTGAGACAACACATCCGCTACAATGTTTTCCTTTCCCTTTTTATACTTGATAACATAAGGAAACATCTCATCAAATTCGAGCCACTTGCGATGCCTTTTGTTGAGCTTACCTTGGGACTTTAAAAACTTCAAGCTGAGTTGATCAGAGTGGATGACAAGTTCCCTCGACCAAAGATAATGTTGCCAAGTTTGTAAGGCACTCACTAAAGCATAAAGCTCCTCATTAGCATTTGTAGGCGTGAGCCAATCTCTAATTTCCTTAACCTTTTCTTCATCAACACTAACTCCTGTATCCTTGTTGACGACGCTACAATCCATGCACATGCGCCATGTTCCATTCTTCTTTGGTACCAAGATAACATAAACTGTACATGGGTTAAGATTTTCCCTCACAAAGCCTTTCTGCATCAACTCCTCTACTTACCTTTGAATCTGTTTGACCTCTTCAGGAATAGTTCTATAAGCTAGTCGGTTTGGAATCACAGCACCGAGGAAAAAATCAATCTGGTGTTTAATACCTCTTATAGGAAGTAAACTTTTTGGTGGTTCTCTAGGAAATACATCATCAACTTCCTGCAACAAAGATTCAACCACACTAGGAAAAGAAGAGTTATGATTGTTAGTAAGATAAATATCTTTGTACATGAGTACAAGAACTTGTTCCTTTGCCCTTAAAACACTCTCGACCTTCCCTTTGTGAGCAAATACACAAACTTGATTTTCTTTTTCTTTATTTTTTGAATTTTCTTTCTTTTCACTTTCATTCCTTTTTTGATTTTCTACTTGTTTTTCACTCTCAATTTCATCTCTCTTTTTTCTTTCTTGATTTTCTAATTCTTTCTCATTCTTTTTTTGACTTTCTACTTTTTCTTCACTCTCAATTTTATCTCTCTTTTCTTTTTCTTGATTTTCTAATTCTTTTTCTCTCATTTTACATTCTTTTGAATTTTTCATTTGGTCAAAATAAGCCGCCTTTGGTTTAGGATCTTCTTTCTCATTGAACCAATTAAACTTCGACGATGAATTAGAAGCATATTTGGGATATTTGCGAGTGCTCCTAGATTTGAGTTGTCTTTCCCCCTGAATAGCTTTATGAAGCAATTCATCCATCACCATATAATGTTGTTGCTCCACCACATCAGCTATCTCTCTTTTTAGCCCTCCAATAAATCTTGCCATAGTGATTTCTTTGTCCTCCTCCACATTGGCTCTTATCATAGCAATTTCCATCTCCTTGTAATAATCTTCAACATCCATGGAGCCTTGAGTAAGATTTTTTAGTTGTTTTCGGTGCAAGTCCCTATGATAGTGACTTGGTAAAAATCTTTTTCTCATGGCTACTTTCACCTTTTCCCACGTTTGGATAGGTCTCTCTCCATATCTCCTCTTATTAAGGATAAACTGATCCCACCAAATATTAGCATAATCGATAAAAGAAAAACTGGCTAGTCTTACCTTTTTTTCCTCCGAGTAATTGTGATAATCAAACACATGCTCCACTTTTCTCTCCTACTCTAGATAAGTTTCAGGTTCGTTCTTTCCTTGGAATGGTGGAAGGGATAATTTAGTACTCCCCAAGTTGTTATCCTTTTCTCGATATCGTCTTCTTTCTCTTAAACTTTCACTGTTTGATTCTAAGTTCTTCCTCCAATCTCTTTCTTCATCACGGTGAAATACTCTTAGGGGACTACTTCGACGAGAAACTCGAGACCTCCTTCTCGAACAATCCTCCATATCCTCCAACCTCCTATTCAACTGTTGGAATTGATCTTGAACTGATTTCATTAATAATTTTAGATCCATGTCATTTTGATGGAGTTTACCACTCATGTTGTCAATGCTGCAAATTGAACAAAATAAATAATTAGAATAATAAAACCTCACCAATCACTCCCTTAGTATTTACCCTCAATATTGACGCTTTTCACTCGCGTTTGCACTCGAATTGGCTTTTTCTATAATGCTCTAACCAACTCTTGCCTTTTACCTCTTGATTCTCCTTATAAATCCTTGAATCAAGAACTTCACAAGTTGATTTTCCCACAGATAACGAGAGAGTCACAGACACATAAGATGAATAGGGTAAGGAATATTGGTCAAGAAAAAAAATTATATTGAATGAATACTTTTTTTTTGTCTTGAATTTCCTTTTTTTTTTAAATTTCTATCACTACTTTTTGTTTTTAATTTCTATCACAATTTTTTTTTGCTTCTTTTTTTTTGAATTTTTTTTATCACAACTTTCTTTTTTTTGAATATTTGGTAGATAGAAACTTTATCACGAGAAAATTAAAACAAAGGATAGATGACACCTGATTCCAAGAGTCGAAGCTCTGATACCAAATGATATGATTCACCCTAGGCGAATGAATCAGAATACGGAAATGATAATGGAACGTCTTGAGAATTAGGATAAGATATGATAAGGTAAGGTAAGATTAGGATAAGATAAGATAAAATGAGATGAGATAAGGTAAGATAAGGTAGGATAAGGTAAGATCGGGTAAGATATGATGAGATAGGTAAGATAAGATAAAGGAACCCGACACAAACCGCGACCTGCCGGAGAGCACCGAAGTTATCAAGAGGAACATGACCCTTACCGCGACCTGCCGGAAGAACCAACGTTATCAAAGGTAGTTCTTTGCCCAAGAACCAAGGGAATCAACTCACACATAGATGAAAAACTCTCAAAGAGAAAATATGATTAGTACTCAAAATTTGTCTTTTCACCGAATCCCTAACTCCTATTTATAACTAACCAAATCTAATAAAAAAAGATAACAAATTAGAAATCCTAATTAGATTGCAATTTGAATTGCAACTAATTTAAAACAAATAACTTCTAGATAAATATCAAATCCTAATGTAATCTATAGCAAATCATAAACTTTATCACTTAATATCTTCAATGATATGACTACATAAATTAACCCATGTTGGAATTAGGCTTGGATCCACGTAGTCTTTTTCTTCAACTTCCTTGATGAGACCTTCAAGTGCTTGTTCCATACATTTGGTCCTATTTCTCATCATAGGACCTTCCATTCCTTGTAGATAATCTCCTAGATGATCTTTTTTACTTATCGTGGTGCCCACGTTCACATCAGTTGGTTAAGAAAAAGGGCGGAGAAGAAGTTTCCTAATCTGTTTCAGTTCCTCAAGAAAATCTGTTCAATTCTGATTAATTTCGTTTAAGTCAATTGGACCTTGGCATTATATTCATACATCATTAGGAGGACATTGGTCTTGTAGTGTATGATCCTAAGTTTGGCAGTCCTTGAGTACATTGGAAAGAAGAGCAATTTCTAGTCATCATGGAGGGAGGGGAGGGATATGATATATGTAGTCCTTTCAATGGAGCAACTGCAATAGGTGCAGAGTTTAAGAAGATTACCTGTTTCAGGTTCATAGGGTTTTTTGAAAGCTAATCTCTAACTGTTATCATTGCCAAAGCTTGGCCTGCTCCCATCATCTATAAAAGAGTTGTTGAGTTTTGACGTATCAATTCCTCAGCTGAGATTTCACCCCCAATCATTTGGCCACAAAAAGCTCTGTTGCCACTTATGCATTCTTGCTTCAACATAGGAATGCAGAAGTTGTCGATGAAACAACTACCTCATTGATTGGAGGGCTGAAGCTACTGAAGGGTATGATAAGAAACAGCACTAGCACCAGCCATTCAGAGGAGTTTAACTGTGTCATGGATTCTGAAACATTTTCCAAACTTGAGGTTGCCGTTGTCAAGGCATTCGAGAGGCTACATTCAGTGGAGTTCTTATCTAAGTGTTTCATAACATAACAGAATTATGACAAGGCCTTGTTGAGTTTCCAACTAAATGAGATGAGGGCAGTGATCAATTTCATGACAGGTTTTCTGTTGTGATTAGTGAGCACTTAGGGAAATATCTGCAGACGTTGGGCCAAGAAACCATGCTAAAATATGTGTGAAAGATAGGAAATGTTGGTGCTTATTCTCAGGGGATAGATAAATAGAGGAAGAATTATCTAAAGGCAAGCCCACTCTGTGAATAATTCAGCCGCTTAACAGACTATATGAGAGGCATTGTGATAGTTTAAATTAATTACTGTGGGTGTTAAGGCTAAGTTGGACTTCCAACTTAGTGGTTGTCTCAGCGCTCAATGCATGCCGTGTCCCGGGTTCGAGTCTTCTGAACAATAGATTTATTTTATACTCCCTACAGGCTAACTCCTTTCCTTGAGGTCGTTCCTCAGCTGGGTTCTCATAATCCTATCTGCAGCTTGGGCCAGCTCCTTCTCATGGGCCTCTCCTCAACCAACTTGAGGCATGATAATCCGCTCAGCCTGGACCAAAGCCTTCTCATGGATTTTTAATTGTTATGCTTAATAAATTGGGCCTTGCATTGAATTAAACCAAATTTTTGCAAAATAAAAATATCATGCTCTTTATGATTAAGTTGGGCCACGCTCAATCCCTTATTTCATTTTTTTTCCAACCCAATCCCTTTCATTGTTTTCATTTCAAAATTAAATCCATTCGGATCAAGCCCACTCCTCTTATAGTATAGGCCAAGCTCAAATTCATTTCTTTCAAATTAGAAATCAAGCCCAAATATATTTTAAACCAAGTTTATCCCTTTCTTCAAATTATCAAATCAAATTCTTCAAATTCAAATCAAGTTCTTTTTCCTCAAATTCAAATCAAGTCATTTTTTCCTCAAATTCAAACCAAATTTAATTCCTTTCTTCAAATTTTAAATCAAATTCGTTTTAATTCAAATCAAGTTTAATTCAATCTCTTAAAGTTCGAATCAAATTCGTTTTAATTCAAATCAAGTTTAATTCTTTTCTTTATATTCAAAGTCAAGTACGTTTTAATTCAAATCAAGTTTAATTTTTTTTCTTTTTTTTCTTTGAATTTCAAATCAAGTTTAATTCTTTCTTTCAAATTTCAAACCAAGTTCATTTCATTCCAATTCTCTTCCTCAATTTCAAATCAAATCAAGTTTAATTCTTTTCTCCAAACATCAAATCAAGTTCATTTCATTCCAATTCTTTTCCTCATTTTTCAAATCAAGTTCATTTTTAAATCAAGCCTAATTCTTTACTTCGAGGTCAAACCAAGTTTAGTTTATTTTAAATCAAATCCAATTCTTCTCATCAAATTCAAATCAAGTTTATTTTATCAAGTCCATTTATAATTCTAGGTCTCACGCAATGAACTATAAACACGAACTACGTAGCCTTGAGTTTCCCATTGCACTAGGGAATACGTAGGAGCAGGATCAAGTTCTGTCAGGCTATTTTAATACAAACATATTTATTTTTTATTCTATCTAAAGGGATTAAATAGTTTTCAAAAATACTGAAATCACGCACTCAGTTTAAGGGTACCGTTCTTCGGAACGGGCGAGCTGGGTGCCTAACACCTTCCTTACTCATAATCGACTCCTGAACCTAGATTCTTCCTCAAGTTATGGATTTTTCCAAATATTTTCCCTTAAATAAAAATTTGGTGGCGACTCCACAATCAATCAAATTCTTTTTTAAATTTTAGCGAGTTCGTTGTCTCGTTGTAATTACGGTTGCGACAGATGGCAACTCCACCGGGGACTTTAGAGAGTCAAGCCCACTTCAATTGAGTGTGTTGTGTTGATCCCTTTCCTGCTTATCTACATGATTTATTTGTCTGTTTATCTATCTGTCTACTTATCTGTTTATTCATCTGATGCACACACAACCTTAGGGTAGATGAATTTAAAATTGCTATATATACTTGTTTCGATTTCCCTAATTGCAGGTATCCCAATTATTTGTGTGCCCTCCACACATTACATATATGCATTCATGATGAGTGGGGCCCTATACCCGGCTTCGAGTGCAGCCTAGGATAGAGGGATCTAGTGGTGTCACTTTAGGGCTTACATCCTGTTTGACTATCACGAAAATCCCGGCTAGAGTGCGTCCTATTCATGTGCCCTGCAACTGGTAGCTTCTTCTACTATTGTAGCAAGCATTATGAACTAGAACTTGGCTCTAATAACCTCTTACACCCCAGGATTTCTAACCACCTTCGAGAGGTTCATGCATTAAAGGCCATAGACCCTTAGGACAGGTGACCCATATAGGAGGCAAGGAGGGCACACATCCCTTTCATGATAAATGGTTCACATACTGCTTCTAAGCATTTAATTGAGTAGAATCATCCAAGATAGCAGAAGGGAGATGAGATCTGAAATTGGAGAAATACAGAAAATCAAGAAAGAAAATGAAGAAAAAAAAAACTTCCAGGAAAAATTAGAAAAATAATTTTGAAAATATTAAAAATATGAAAAGATACAAAAAGAGAGAAAATGAAATTCAAAAGAAAACTTAAAGAATATTTTTATAAAATTTTAGTAGAATTAAAAAGATTTTCAACAAAACCAAAGGTTTTTAGTAAAATAAAAAATATCAAACATTTGATAAATAAAAATAAAGTTGCTAAGAAATCAAGGACGAATAAATAAAGCAACACTTAATTATTTTCAAAACCCTCAAATCTATAAAATTATTTGTGCATAGCATTCATTCATTCATTCATAAAATTTATCATCGAAAAAAGATAGATTTCAAAAATCATTTTATACCTTTTTCATTTTCATACTCATTGAAACACAAACATCTATCACTCATGATTTTTTTTTGCATTAAAAGTGTTTCTCAAAAACTTAATTTTTAACTTTAACAGAAAAATTGGAGAAAGACAGCTTCCTCGACATCCATATAGGACTCGTGCACAATCAAGAATCATTGATGAGCTGGAAAGACAAAATGAGGAATTGAGGAATGAGGTCCAAACATTAAAGGATCAAGTGGCAAGACTAATGGAGGCCATTCAAATGTCTAAACAAAAAGAGGTGAGGTCTCTTCCAGAAGAAATAATCGACCCATCATACCCTCCTGGCTACGGTCTGCAGAATTCCTTACCATCAACCATGCCTCCACAAACCGAAGGGGTTCATTATGGGTTTCCTCATGGGCAAGCACCCTTCATGAGACAAACACAAGCCCATACACAAACCTACCTTCAAACCCCACAGAAATTCCTTACACCGTTCCAAACACCACCTCACAAGCTTACCAAACAGTTGCCGGGGGGATAAATCCTATGTTCACCCAAGGACCTCACCCTATATACATACCATCTCATCCTAACAACATGCTAGGAGAATACCCAAACCATCCTTTTATGGAGGATACTGAAAAATGGAAAACCTGGAGGAAAGAATCAGCGCAATTGAGGGAAGTGCTTATGATGTCAGAGACACATTTGATTTGTGCATGGTCCTAGATGTGGTTATCCCTCCCAAATTTAAGGTTCCTGAATTTGAGAAATATCAAGGAACTAGTTGTCCAAGGAACTAGTTGACCATGTACTATAGGAGGATGTTCGCCTGCACTCACGACGTTAAGCTGCTTGTCCATTTCTTTCAAGACAGCTTAACTGGGGCAGCTGCCAACTGGTATACTCAGCTAGAGCGGACACATATCCGTTCATGGAGGGATCTGGCTGAGGCCTTCCTGAAACAGTACCAATACAATCTAGAGATGGCTCCTGATCGAACTCAGCTCTAGAACATGGCCAAGAAAGGGGATGAGACCTTCAAACAATATGCATAGCGATGGAGGGAGTTAGCTCCTCAAGTACAACCTCCTTTATCCGAGAAAGAAATGGTCAGCACGTTCATTGACACACTCTAAGATCCTTTCTATGACAAGATGATCGGTAGCATGACTGCCAGTTTCTCTGTTGTTGTCATCATTGGAGAAAGGATCGAAAAGGCAATGCATCGTTGGAGGATCACGCACAAGTCCGCAAGGACAGCTGATGCCTCTGTAGGAAAGAAGAAGACAAGGGAGACTTATAACGTGACTTCTGGTCAAGGACAGTACATACCTCAGATGGCACCTTATGGACCAACCGATTTCCAACCACCATCTTGTACCTTATACACCATATCCTTACATCGCCACTACCTACCAAACACCCTATCCTTCAACCTACAACTATCCAATGGAAATCCGACCACCAACACCATACACGATCCAAACACAAACCATAAGCCAGAACCCTAGCAAAAGCCAAAAGAAGGAGAAGAACCCTATCCAGTTTGATCCCATTCCAATTACCTACACTGAGCTGCTGCCTCAACTAATCTAGAATACTCTAGTGGTTCCTTACCCTTTGAAACCTCAAGAACCACCATATCCTAAATGGTATGATGCAAATGCCAAATGCGACTACCATGCAGGATACATTGGTCATTCAACAGAAAACTGTCAGGTTCTGAAGCGTAAGGTACAAAGATTGATTGATGAAAAATGGCTGGATTTTGGGAAGCTTTCTCCTAATACAGAAAATAATCTATTGCCGAATCATGAGAGTTCAGCAGCTAGCTAAAGGAAATCAAAGCAGCACAATGAGATGCCTTGTACAAATTGAAATACTGAGGAAGATTATCCAGGATTTTTCATACTTTTCAAAATCAATTTTTTGTAAATAAATCTCAATGAGAAACATAAAATTTACATTTTTCATATTTCTTGAGCATGTACCTAACCTTGTTAGCTTTACTTCTTGAACTTTTCATTCTTATCATCATTTAACCCACCACTCATTCTATATCCAAACAAATAAATACCTGATGGTGACAATGTCAATGTTGTAATGAATAATTTTGAACGTCTTGTTAATCAAACTCAAAGAGAAAGATTGAATGAGTAAGCAAAATAAGCAAGATCCAACCAGGAATTTCAAATCATAATGGGCACTCCATTATAATTCCTTTCAAGAAATATCTTGTCCAAACAAAGAAAGAACAAATATCCCACTAGATCGAAAGTTCAAATCCAGGTAAAATTTAAGGATGCAAAATAGATCCGCTAAATTGAAAGTCAAAATAGTCCAAGCAAGGCCCAATGGAAGATCTGACAAGGAAAAAGAAAAAGAAAAGAAACCCGCTGGATTAAAATCAAGAAATGATGTAGGAAAAATCAGGGTCAAAATTCAAGAAAAAAGAAAAAAAAAACCCACTGGATTAAAATCAAGAAATAATCCAGGAAAAATCAAGGTCAAAATTCAAGATAAAAGGAGAAAAACCCGCTGGATTAAAATAAAAAATAATCTTGGCAAAAGTAGGGTCAAAAGATAAATCGACAAAGTCACGATCAGGAAAAGTCTTGCTGGACTAAAATTTCAAAAACAATTCAGGCAAAAATTAGGATCAAAACAAAAGCCTGCTAGGTCGAAAATCCTCGTCCTAGGCAAAAGTTAGGCACACAAAAAAAAGTCCGCTAGGTCAAAAACCCTCCAAAGACGATCTAGGAAAAAGTTAGGGCACACAAACAGAAGCTCGCTAGGTCGAAAGCCTTCAAAGGCGGCCTAGGCAAAAGTTAGGGCACACAAACAAAAGCTCGCTAGGTCAAAAACCCTCCAAAGGCAACCTAGGCAAAAGTTAGGGCACACAAACAAAAGCTCGCTAGGTTGAAAACCTTCAAAGGCAGCCTAGGCAAAAGTTAGGGCACACAAACGAAAATCCTGAAAAACCCTCAAAAATGGCCTAGGCAAAAGTTAAGGCACACAAACAGAAAGCCCGCTAGGTCGGCAATCCTCAAAGGCGACCTAGCCAAAAGTTAGGGCAGTCACAAATAAGGATGGAAGTGAACAAGGTCGTCCGACAGGGGCCTAAGGCTCGGCTCGTTTAAAGCCTAGTTTGGCTCGGCTCGTTTAATAAATAGATAGGCTGAAGCTTGTTGAAAAGCCTTTTTAGGTAAACAAGTCAGGCCCAAGCTTATAAAAAAGCCTATTTAACCTATTCAGGGGCCTATTTATATTTATACATTATATATTTATATTTATTTTAATATATTATATTTGTATAATATTTATTTTATATTTTATTTACATAATATTAAATTATATACGTTTTAAGCCTATTTAATAGTTTTTTTTATCTTGTAGGCTTTAAGTTTGCAAGTCTTTTTAATCAATTATTTATATAGGTTTTAAGTCTACTTATTGATTTTTTTTGTTATGTAAGCTTCAAAACAGGTCAGGCCTTGCAGAAAAAAAAGCCTTTAACAGGTCACAGGCCCACGCTCAGGCCTCAAAATTTTTAAACAGGCCTGGCTTGAACACTCTAAGCCTAATTCAGCTCGGCCTACTTTCATCCCTAGTCACAAATAAAAAGTCCGCTAGGTCGAAAACCTGCAAAGGTAGCCTAGGAAAAAGTTAGGGCGAACAAAGGACGTGCTAGGTTGAAAACTCAAAAGAACACTTGCCCAGAAAAATCAATTTGAGACAATTCTCAATTTTAAGAAGAAAGTCAAAACTAGAGAAAACGTTTGCCCAGAAAAATTCAAATTGAGGTAATTCTCAATTTCAAGAAGAAAATCCAAACTGAGGCAAAATGTTTGCCCAGAAAATTCAAATTGAGGCAATCCTCAATTTCAAGAAGAAAATCCAAACTGAGGCAAACGTTTTCCCAAAAAATTCAAATTGAGACAATCCTCAATTTCAAAAAGAAAATCCAAAATGGGGCAAACATTTTATTGCGGACGTCGTGATTTTTTAAAAAAAAAAAAAAGAAAAATCAAGATTCAAATTGGGGCAAAATGTTTGCCCAAGTTTCTTCAAAAGAAAATAATTATCAAATGCTTAAAAACCTTCGAGTTCAAGGTAGAATCAACAATTTATTTTCAAGATAAACAAGTTTCAAAATAAGTTGTCTAAGACATCTGATGAAGAAATCCATATTCCTTCCTCACGTGCATTCCCGATGCACATCATATCATTATCCACACCTGTCCTGACAGGTCATTCCTTCCTTGCCTACCTTATGTCTCCGTACCTTCCTTCGCAGGTCATTTCTACTCTTCGCCTGTCTTAACATGCCATCTCTTCTTTGCCTGTCTTAACAGGTATATTCCATCTTTCTTTGCCAATCTTAACGGGCCACTCCTACATTGCCAGTCTCAACAGGTCTCATTCTCATTTGCATTAACAGGTTGCATTCTTGCCTTGTCTGTCTTAACAGGTCGTTTCTACTTTGCCTGCCTTAATAAGTTCTCTTCATTTTTGCTTTGCTTGTCTTAACAGGCTTGTATCTTTCCTGTCAACAACAGGACCTTATCTACATTTTACCTGTCTCAACAGGTCATTTTCATTCATCTTTGCCTACCTTAACAAGTTTGCATTCTCCTATCAACAGTAGAATTTCATCATTTGCATTTATCCTGGCAACAGTAGGATTTGATTTGCATTTTTCCTGTCAACATAGGGACCTCATCATTTGCATTCATCATGGCAACAACAAGATCTCATCTGCATTTTTCCTGTCAACAACAGGACCTCGTCATTTGCATTCATCTTGGCAACAGCAGGACCTCATTCGCATTCATCCTGGCAACAGCAAGATCTCATCTGCATTTATCCTGTCAACAACAGGACCTCTTCATTTGCATTCATCCTAGCAACAGCAGGATCTTATTAGTATACATCCTGACAACAGCAGGATTTAATTTGCATTTTTTCTAGTAACAACGGAATCCCATTTTGCATTCTTCCTGTCAACAATAGGACCCCAGCACGTTTAATTTCTGCATCTTGGCCTATGATGTCAGGCCTCTGGCACGTTTAATCTTCAGCATCTTGGCCTATGACGCCAGGCCTCCAATACGTTTAATTTGTGCATCTTGGCCTATGATGTCAAGCCTCCAGCACGTTTAATTTTCTACATCTTTGCCTACACTGTCAAGCCCAATCAAGGTTACTTTTCTGCATCGTGGCCTACAAAGTTAGGCCCCATCAAGTTTACCCTTCTGCATCTTGGAATATAATGTCAGGTCCCATCAAGTTTACTTTCCTCCATCCTGGCCTATAATGTTAGGCCCCATCAGGTTTACTTTTCTGCATCTTGGCCTATAATGTCAGGCCCATCAACTTTACTTTTCTGCATCTTGGCCTGTAATGTCAGCCCCATGCATCTTGGCCTATAATGTCAGGTCCCATCAAGTTTACTTTTCTGCATCTTCGCCTATAATGCCAGGCCCCATGAAGTTTACGTTTCTGCATCTTGGCCTATATAATGTCAAGCCCCATCAAGTTTACCTTTCTGCATCTTCATTTATAATATCATGCTCCATCAAGTTTACTTTTCGGCATCTTGGCCCATAATGTCAAGTCGTATCAAGTTTACTTTTCAGCATCTTGCCCTATAAGGTCAAGCCCCATCAATTTTACTTTTCTACATCTTGGCCTATAATGTCAGGCCCTATGAAGTTTACTTTTGTGTATCTTGGCCTATAATGTCAGGCCCCATCAAGTTTACTTTTCTGCATCTTGGCCTATAATATCAGGCCACATCAAGTTTATATTTCTGCATCTTGGCCTATGATGTGAGGCCTCCAGAACATTTAATTTTTCCATCTTGGCCTATGATGTCAAGCCTCTAGCACATTTAATTTTCTGCATCTTAGCCTACAATGTCAGGCCTCATCACGTTTACTTTTCTGCATCTTCGCTTACAATGCCAGACCCCATGAACTTTAGCTTTCTGCATCTTTTCCTATAACGTTAGGCCCCATCACGTTTACTTTTCTCCATCTTGGCCTATAATGTCAGGCCCCTTCACTTTTACTTTTCTGCATCTTGGCCTATAATGTCTGGCCCATTAAGTTTACTTTTCCGCATCTTGGCCTATAATGTTAAGCCCATACATCTTGAACTATAATGTCAGGTCCCATCAAGTTTACTTTTCTGCATCTTGGCTTATAATGTCAGGCCCCACCAAGTTTACTCTTCTGCTCCTTGGCCTATAATGTCAGGACCTATCAAGTTTACTTTTCTACATCTTGGCCTATAATGTCAAGCCACATCAAGTTTATTTTCTGCATCCTGGCCTATAATCTGAGGCCCCATCAAGTTTACTTTTCTGCATCTTGGCTTACAATGTCAGGCCCCATCAAGTTTATATTTTGCATCTTGGCCTATAATGTCAGGCCCCATCAAGTTTAATTTTCTGCTTCATGGCCTATAATGTCAAGACCTATCAAGTTTACTTTTCTACATTTTGGCCTATAATGTCAGGCCCCATCAAGTTTACTTTTCTACATCTCGGCCTATAATGTCAAGCCCCATCAAGTTTATTTTCTGCATCTTGGCCTATAATGCCAGGCCCCATCAAGATTACTTTTCTGCATCTTGGCTTACAATGTCAGGCCCCATCAAGTTTATATTTTGCATCTTGGCCTATGATGTCTGGCCTCCAGGACGTTTAATTTTTTCACCTTGGCCTATGATCTTAGGCCTCCAGCACATTTAATTTTCTGCATCTTGGCCTACAATGTCAGGCCCCATCAAGTTTACCTTTCCGTATTTTTGCCAAGAATGTCAGGCCCTATCCAGTTTACTTTTCTTCATCATGGCCTATAATGTCAAGCCCCATCAAGTTTACCTTTCTACATCTTAGCCTATAATATTAGGCCCCATCAAGTTTATATTTTTGCATCTTGGCCTTTGATGTCAGGCCTCTAGCACGTTTAATTTTCTGCATCATGGCCTACGATGTCAAGCCTCCAGCATGTTTGATTTTCTATACCTTGGCGTATGAAGTTAGACCTTCAGACGTTTAATTTTCTGCATCTTCGCCTATGATGTTATACCTCTAGCACGTTCAACTTTCTACATCTTCACCTATGTTGACGAGCCTCCGGCACGTTTCATTTTTGCATCTTGAACTATAATTTCAAGCCCATGCATCTTGGCCTATAATGTATGGTCCCGCCAAGGTTACTTTTCTGCATCTTGGCCTATAATGTCAACCCCATCAAGTTTACTTTCTACTTCTTGGCCTATAATGTCAAGGCCCATCAAGTTTACTTTTCTGCATCTTGGCCTACATTGTCGGGCCCCATGAAGTTTACTTTTCTGCATCTCGGCCTATAATGTCAAGCCCCATCAAGTTTACCTTTCTTCATCTTGGTCTATCATGTCAGGCCCCATCATGTTTACTTTTCTGCATCTTGGCTTATAATGTCAGGCCCCATCAAGTTTACTTTTCTACATCTTGGCCTATAATGTCAGGCCCCATCAAGTTTACTTTTCCACATCTTGGCCTATAATATCAAGCCCCATCAAGTTTACTTTTCTGCAGCTTGGCCTATAATGTCAGGCCCCATCAAGTTTACTTTTCTACATCTTGGCCTATAATGTCCGGCCCCATCAAGTTCATATTTTCGCATCTTGGCTATGGTCTCAGGCCTTCAACACATTTAATTTTCTGCATCTTGGCCTATGATGCCAGGCCTCTAGCACGTTTAATTTTGCATCTTGGCCTATAATGTTAGGCCTCCAGCACATTTAATTTTCTGCATGTTGGCCTACAATGTCAGGCCCCATCAAGTTTACCTTTCTGCATTTTGGCCAATAATGTCAGGCCCCATCCAGTTTACTTTTCTCCATCTGGGCCTATAATGTCAGGCGCCATCAAGCTTACTTTTCTGCATCTTGGCCTATAATGTCAAGCCCATCAAGTTTACTTTTCTACATCTTGGCCTATAATGTCAAGTCGCATCAAGTTTACTTTTCTACTTCTTAGCCTATAATGTTAGGCCCCATCAAGTTTACTTTTCTACGTCTTGGCTTATAATGTCAAGTCCCATCAAGTCTACCTTTCTACATCTTGGTCTATAATGTGAGGCCCCATCAAGTTTATTTTTCTGCATCTTGACCTATAATGTCAAGCCCCACCAAGTTTACTTTTCTCCATCTTGGCCTATAATGTCAGGCCCCATCAAGTTTATACTTTTGCATATTGGGCTATGATGTTAGGCCTCCGGCACGTTTAATTTTCTGCATCTTGGCCTATGATGTCAGGCCTCCAGCATGTTTCCTTTTCTGTACCTTGGCCTATGATGTTAGGCCTTCAGCACCTTTAATTTTTTGCATATTTGCCTATGATGTTAGACCTCCAAGACGATTCATTTTCTGCATCTTGGCCTATATTGTCAGCCCTCCAGCACATTTAATTTTCTGCATCTTGGCCTATAATGTCGACCCCATGAATCTTGGCCTTTAATGTCAGGTCCCATCAAGTTTACTTTTCTACATCTTGGCTTATAATGTCAGGCCCCATCAAGTTTACTTTTATTTTTCTTCTTCTATAATGTCTGGCTCCATCAAGTTTACCTTTCAGCATCTTGGTCTATATTGTCAGGCCCATCCAGTTTACCTTTCTACGTCTTGGTCTATATTCTCAGGCCCCATCAAGTTTACTTTTCTTCATCTTGGGCTATAATGTCAGGCCCCATCAAGTTTACTTTTCTACATCTTGGCCTATAATGTCAGGCCCCATCAAGTTTATTTTTCTGCATCGTGGCCTATAATGTTAGGCCCCATCAAGTTTACTTTTCTGCATCTTGGCCTATAATGTTAGGCCCCATCAAGTTTACTTTTCTGCGCCTTGGCCTATAATATCAGGCCCCATCAAGTTTTCCTTTCTCCATCTTGGTGTATATTGTCAGGCCTTATCAAGTTTACCTTTCTGCATCTTGCTCTATATTGTCAGGCCCCATGAAGTTTACTTTTCTGCATCTTGGCCTATAATGTCAAGCCCCATCAAGTTTATTTTTTTGCATCTTGGCCTATAATGTCAGGCCCCGTCAAGTTTACTTTTCTACATCTTGGCCTATAATGTCAGGCCCCATCAAGGTTACTTTTCTGCATCTGGGCCTATAATGTCAAGCCCCATCAAGTTTACTTTCTGCCTTGGTCTATAATGTCAGGCCCCATCAAGTTTACCTTTCTGCATCTTGGTCTATAATGTCAGGCCCCATCAAGTTTATTTTTCTGCATCTTGGCCTATAACGTCAGACCCCATCAAGTTTACTTTTCTGCATCTTGGCCTATAATGTTAGGCCCCATCAAGTTTACTTTTCTGCGCCTTGGCCTATAATATCAGGCCCCATCAAGTTTTCCTTTCTCCATCTTGGTGTATATTGTCAGGCCTTATCAAGTTTACCTTTCTGCATCTTGCTCTATATTGTCAGGCCCCATGAAGTTTACTTTTCTGCATCTTGGCCTATAATGTCAAGCCCCATCAAGTTTATTTTTTTGCATCTTGGCCTATAATGTCAGGCCCCGTCAAGTTTACTTTTCTACATCTTGGCCTATAATGTCAGGCCCCATCAAGGTTACTTTTCTGCATCTGGGCCTATAATGTCAAGCCCCATCAAGTTTACTTTCTGCCTTGGTCTATAATGTCAGGCCCCATCAAGTTTACCTTTCTGCATCTTGGTCTATAATGTCAGGCCCCATCAAGTTTATTTTTCTGCATCTTGGCCTATAACGTCAGACCCCATCAAGTTTACTTTTCTGCATCTTGGCCTATAATGTCAAGCCCCACCAAGTTTACTTTTCTGCATCTTGGCCTATAATGTTAGGCCCCATCAAGTTTATATTTTTGCATCTTGGCCGACAATGTCAAGCGTCCAGCACGTTTAATTTTCTGCATCTTGGCCGATGATGTCAGGCCCCCTCCACGTTTGCTTTTCTGTGCCTTGGCCTATGATGTTAGGCCTTCCGCACAATTATTTTTCTGCATCTTGGCCTATGATGTTAGACCTCAAGGACGTTTCATTTTCTGCATCTTGCCCTATGTTGTCAGCCCTCCAACACGTCTATTTTTCTGCATATTGGCCTATATTGTCAAGCCCATGCATCTTGGCCTATATTGTCAGGTCCCATCAAGTGTACTTTTCTGCATCTTGGTTTATAATGTCAGGCCCCATCAAGTTTATTTTTATACTTCTTGGCCTATAAGGTTAGGCCCCCTCAAGTTTACCTTTCAGCATCTTGGTCTATATTGTCAGGCCCAATCCAGTTCACCTTTCTGCATCTTCGTCTATATTGTAGGGCCCCATCAAGTTTACTTTTCTACATCTTGGCCTATAATGTCAGGCCCCATCAAGTTTACTTTTCTAAATTTTGCCTATAATGTTAGGCCCCATCAAGTTTACTTTTCTGCATCGTGGCCTGTAATGTCAGGCCCCATCAAGTTTACCTTTCAGCATCTTGGTCTATATTGTGAGGCCCCATCAAGTTTACCTTTCTGCATCTTGGGCTATAATGTCAGGCCCCATCAAGTTTACTTTTATACATCTTGGCCTATAATGTCAGGCCCCATCAAGTTTACTTTTCTATATCGTGGCCTATAATGTCAAGCCCCATCAAGTTTACTTTTCTGCATCTTGGCCTATAATGTTAGGCCTCATCAAGTTTACTTTTCTGCTTCTTGGCCTATAATTTCAGGCCCGATCAAGTTTTCCTGTCTGCATCTTGGTCTATATTATCAGGCCTTATCAAGTTTACCTTTCAGCATCTTGGTCTATATTGTTAGGCCCCATCAAGTTTACTTTTTTTCATCTTGACTTATAATGTCAGGCCCCATCAAGTTTACTTTTCTGCATCTGGGCCTATAATGGCAGGCCCCATAAAGTTTACTTTTCTGCATCTTGGCCTATAATGTCAGGCCCCATTAAGTTTTTATTTTTTCATCTTGGCCTATGGTCTCAGGCCTCTAGCACATTTAATTTTCTGCATCTTGGCCTGTGATGTCAGGCCTCCAGCACGTTTGATTTTCTTTACCTTGGCCTATGGTGTTAGGTCTTCAGCATGTTTAATTTTCTGCATCTTGGCCTATGATGTCAGACCTCCAGCATGTTTATTTTCTGCATCTTAGCCTATGTTGTCAGGCCTCCAGCACGTTTAATTTCTTCATCTTGGCCTACGATGTCAGGCCTCCAGCATGTTTAATTTTTTGCATCTTTGCCTATGATAACAAGCCTGCAGCACGTTTAATTTTCTGCACATTGGCCTATATTGTCAGGCCCCTTGCACATTTAAATTTGTTCACCTTTGCCTATGTTGTCAAGCCTCCATGCATGTTCATTTTCCCTCACCTAGGCCTTTTAAATGTTAATTTCTGCACCCCCTCCTGTCTTAACAGACCTTCTTCACTTCACTTTGCTTATCCTAACAGGCCTTTCAATTTTTTTCCACGTCTATTTTGACAGACCATTATTCATTTCATTTCGCCTATACAGTCCATTCTATTAGCCTAATCAGGCTCTGCACTTCAATAACTGCATTTCGGCCTACCATGTTAGGCCTTGCATATTTAAACCTTGTCGGTTTAGCACATGAAGCTTGCAAAGGGCATTCAAAAACCGCCATCCTCCAGGCATCCGTAAGATTCCTTTCAAGCTCAAGGCTTTTCACACTTTTCGAACATCTTCCAAATTTGCCTCGGACATCATGTGTTGACGTCTTTACTCATTTCCTACCATGATAATCTAGAAAATTATTTTTCATATTATCTAGTAGGAAAATGATTAAAGAGGGGCAAACTGTAAACACTCAATTATGCCTGAGGCCCCGTTCTTAAAATTAATTAGCCCTCATATAGGAAAAGAGGCCGTGATCATGGATAATGTTAATATGCATACTATATATTTCTATTGCTAAAATCCGGTATCTCTTGACTAATTAAGGATCTGAGCACTAGTTATCATATTGTATCATATGATGCGTTATGTTAGTAAATAGGTTATGTTTAACTGCTTACTATGGATTAAAGATAAATGAGGTAAAGCAACTAATACATAATCATAATATTCTATGGTTGCGCAAGAATGTCTAATAATTTATTTACTTACATGTACATTGTATCGACGAGGCTTGCAATTATATGACAAATAATTTTATAAAAACAAATGACTTCAGCATAAAATTGGTATTTATTTTTAGGGTGTTATATTATGGTATCAAAGCAGTTCATTCTTAAGGAGCCTGAGGATGGCCGGACTATGCTTCTCGAGCATGTGTAAGATCTCTATGATAGGAATTATAAGTCATGCTTAGAAACTAGATAGTTTAGTTAGAGCATGATTGCCATATGTTTTCTAATGTTTTTTGCTAACATGTCTGGTTTCGGTGTTGAGCCTGATCACCTCAATTTTTATGCATGTATTCAGAATCAATGGCAGAAATAAAGTGTGGTATTGATGAGGCTCGTAATTTTATAACAAATAGTTTTAAAAAATAAATACCATATTTTCTCTAATAAGTATTTTCTAAAGAATTGAACATCATGGGATAACAAACTAAAAATGCAACCGAACAAACAACTTAAGCATAAAATTGGTATTCATTTTTAGGGTGTTATATTATGGCATCAAAGTAATTCATCCTTAAGGAGCCTGAGGATGGTCTGACTATGCTTCAAGAGCATGGGTAAAATCTCTACGATAGGTATTATAAGGCATGCTTAGAAGCTAGATAGTTTAGTTAGAGCATGACTGCCTTATGTTTTCTAATGTTGGTTTCTAACACTCTTGATTTCAGTGTTGAGCTTGATCACCTCAGCTTCTGGGCATATGTTTAGGAACCAATGGCTGAAATAAGGCGTGGTAGAGGCCATGCTATAAATGTGGAAAACCTTGAGGTTAGGGGAGATTTGAGCCCCACCTTGAAGGATATGGCCATCATCATGCAAGGCATGATGGACAGAATGGATAGGTAGTCAGAGAACCATGAAGGAATTGCTAATACCTTTCCAGCAAATCCTAACCGACACAAGGTTCGCAGAGTTTAGGAAAGTGAACCCACTAAGCTTTAGAGGAGCTTTAAACCCTGATAAGGCCGACGAATGGATCAAGGTTATGCAGAAGGTATTTGGAATCATAGACTACGACAAGGAGAAAAAGGAAACTTATGCTGCCTACACGCTCGAAGATGATGTTGAGTAGTGGTGGACGGGTGCCAAAAGGTTGTTGGAAGCTAGGGGGAACCTTATCACCTGGGAAGTCTTTAAGGAGGATTTATATGAGAAATACGTACCGCAGTCAATGCGAGACGCGAAGGAAGCAGAATTCCTTCATCTACAACAAGGAAATATGACACTGGTGGAGCACATGACTAAGTTTAAGCAGTTGTGTAAATATTCAACAATTTATTGGAAATGCCCAGATGATACATGGAAGTGTAAAAGGTACCAAGGAGGATTGAGGGAGGACCTCTTTGTAGTTATGGGTCCTATGGAGCTTCTAGACTTTGCTCAACTGGTTAAAACGATTCGTGTGAGTAAGGAATGTAACAAAAAGTTGGAAACTCCCAAGATGGAGGTGTTTAGAAGGAGGATGGCACCTTAGAGGACTCCATTCAAGCCAAAGTTCATCAGGAGACCTTTTCCCCAAAAAGGGCAGAAGGGAAAAAGACAAATAGGGAAAACTTTAACTGCCTAGAAACCACCAACCAACCCACAGTCCAAAATCTATAGAAAAATCCATGGAGATAGACCTTTTCTGTAGGGTCAAAACATTTGCTATAACTATGGCAAGACTGACCATTTCGCTAGGAGCTACACAGAAAAGCCTGCAGTCGCTCAAAACCGACCCTAGTACAAGGCACAACCTTGGTCATCTCTCAAGGACTTTGGAAAACAATTTTGTTGAATTCAAAGTTATAAAATGGGGGGCAGGTAGTTTTATTTCAATTTTTATAAAATCAAAATGAAAATGAATAAAATAGCAATATTAAAATTGATTAACTCTCTAGTTCAATTTAGAAGCGAGATTATCATAGGTTCAAAAAGATATTTTTGAAAACAATTTTGTTTTTCATTTGGTTTGAATTCAATCAATAAAACATCAATTAAACTTATGATTTTCTTCTATGATAGCACCTAGAATTTGAATTAATTCATGTTCAAATAATTAAGCATCATTTAAAGTCCCCAAATTAATTCTAAAGAACCAAAGTCACCAAACCCTATAAAAAAAGCCCTAATTTTGATTTAGTTTGAATTCAACCAAGCAACCACATATTAAACTCATGATTTCCTACTAGAATAACACCTAGAAGTTGAATTAATTCAAGTTCAGATAATTAAGCATTACCCAAAGTCCACAAATTAATTCTTAAGAATCGAAATCACCAAATCTTATAGAAAACCCCATAGCCCCTTTTAAGTTTAGCATACAAATTAAAGAAATAACCAAACCCTAATTTTAGAATTGAAGCATGCATGATGAAATTAAATTGAGCATCCGATTTCACAATTACAAACAACAAATACAATTAATTAAAAGGAAAGAAAAATAAATTGTAATAGAAATTTAATTTAAGAACAACACCTCAAATCCTTTACTTATATAATTAAAACCAACTAGATAAGCAAAGAAATTAGCCTTCCATGAGGCTTTTTATGAAAACAAGAAAAATAAGAAGAGTAAAAATTCAAACTTCATTGAGAACTTGAATAAGTTTCGATGTCACTACAATGTGTAAGAGTTTTCCCTTTTATAGACCAAGTTTTCCTATTAAAAAATTTAGATAAAAATTGAATAAATTATTTTAAATTCATTATAATATCATTCATGAGTTGATTCCATTGTTCCCTTAGGTTTGTAATTGAATTCTTTATTTTCTCTGTCGTTTGAATTCAAATTATGCATAAAATATGGGTCCTTGTCTAACGCCTCTGTTTGTGAATTTTTTGGAGCATGTTGGCATTTGAATTAGGATTTCTTCTCTAAACAAATGTTATAGAAACTTTTGTCCTTGTGCTTCATAAATTTACCCCCTCTAAAATAACTTTTCTGATTGTAGATGTCCATTTTATTGGAACATGTTTAGGTTGTCTAGATGGAAACTTTGAATCATGATTCAGCCCAAATATGGGTCCTTGTCTAACGCCTCCTTTTATGAATTTTTTGGAGCATGTTGGCATCTGAATTAGGATTTCTTCTCTAAACAAATGTTATAGAAACTTTTGTCCTTGAGCTTCATAAATTTACCCCCTCTAAAATAACTTTTCTGATTGTAGATGTCCATTTTATTGGAACATGTTTAGGTTGTCTAGATGGAAACTTTGAATCATGATTCGGCCCAAATAAATTTATGATCTTTGGCAGATGAGCTACATATGAATATATGTGGTATTATGGTTTTGTGTTAGCTTTCTAATTCCTCTAGAATCACTTCAATCTCGCATGAAAATCCAAAAATTAACAAATTTATCACTTAAGCCCAATAACATAAAAATCTCTCAAAATGATAAAATTGGATATGATTAAAACCCAATCAAGCCCACACAAAGTGAAAATAAATGTACAAACATTCATTCATCAAACAACATAGATTGATATTTTTTGTAACATTTGCTTATTTCCTTTGTAGATATTTAATTTATTTAGATTTCATAATGTATATGATATATTTACTTTTCATAAACATGTTCTTTTTCCACTAGTGTCACAATGGAAGCATCATAAGCTAAGTGAGAAACCATCATGTTGGTGACCTCCATATCATCTCCTTCCCCTTGGAAAGTATTCATCCTCGAATGCAGGATCATCATTATCTGCAAAATCAAAGGACACAATTTAGAAGAGAAGATGTTATCAATGTGAGAATAAAAAAGAGAACGTCTAGATCAAATACTATCCTTTTGAATCTCACAAATGGTTGTAAGACTAACTAAACATAATGGATTAAGAACAAGAGGCTAATACTACCTAAAAGCTCATAGGTATTAACTAAGACTCCACATATAAGTTGATGAACTTAAATTATTTTTATTTTTATTGTGATTAAAGGAAGATTACCCTAAGAATGATCAACTTAAATTATTTTTATTTTTATTGTGATTAAAGGAAGATTACCCCAACAATCTAAGGTATCCATTTTAGGCCATAGGGTGCTACTTAAAGGATTTTCTTTCCTAAACTCCCAGGCAATGAATGAGGCCCACATAAAGGTAAATGAGTTAGGGGCCTCTCATGTAGTGAAAAGGAATGATTTAACAAGGAATTACCATCATATAAACAAATAGATAACTTTTCAAGATGTGATGGGATGTGAGGTATACACATTAAGCCAGCAAATGGGATAATTTAAATCATGCAATGTATGTGATCTAATGCACAACAAAGTATGGGCATGCTAGGCACTATAGTACTAGATATATTTTTTATGTACAAGTATATGAGGCATCCTAGCTAGTTCATTATTATAACACAAGGACTGAAACATCCTAGGATTCTCACTAAGGATAGATGTACCAAAGTTATGGGGCATATAAGGATAAGATATAGATATATGCCTATAAATCACACAAATAAATGGAAGATACTACCTAAGCATATCACCTACTTTATTAATTTCAACAAAAGATCTCAAGCATGAAAGAGGGCACCATAATACTTAGGATTCACTGGTACCATCTTTTGATCATCCTTCCTACAAGATGGTACTTCAACCCTTAAGTCATGGGACAATGAGATAGAAATGAAACAATACTCTAAGATTCAAATTACCTTGGCATCAGAGTTATGCTAAGAGGTTTCCTAATTAAAAGAACTTTGTTAGCCCAACTCCTTGGGATAAGAGAGTTGGAAACTAATTTCTCTCCCTCTCTTTCTTTCCTTTTTTCTTTCTATCATTTCCCTTTTCTTTTATTTCTTTTATTTCTTTCTTTTTTAAACCTTTTCTTTCATTTTCCCTTTTCTATCTTGTTTGCATTTGATCCTTATAAATGTCACTAGGGGGTAAAGGTAATAGGGTATTTTTTGAGAATTAAATTAAAATGAGTACCTATTGGAATGTTCATCATGATGAACATCCTTGTCATATTGCCACGACCTTTCCAATAGCATATGGTTAGCCTCCATGGGAACAACATCACATGTGACATTGTCTACATACCTACCTATGGAAAAAGAGATTAAAACCTACCTATCTACCAAAAGATCTCCATTTTTACAAAGTCATTGAAGCTTATATATGGCTTAGGATATGTAGCAATTTCTAAGCCTAGTTTTGAAACTAGCCTAGTCCTAGCTATATTTGTACAACTACCACTATCTATATAATTAAAAGAACAAACATGGCCCTAAGTGGAACATCTGGTGTGGAAGATGTTCTCCCTTTGAATCTCCTCCTCTCCATTGTCCACGCTACCTAATAACCTTCTAACCACTTAGAGGTCTCCTTCATGGCAATATTCTAAGGTATCATTATCCGAGAATGATTAGGTAGAACTAGAGTTGGTAGATTCAAGAAAGGAGTACCCTCGCGTGTCCCTTAAGATCATGCTCTTTTTGTTGGTACATTGAAGGATATGTGGCCTCTTCTTAGACACTTGAAACATTTAATGAAGGACTCTTTTCCTAATGGTAGGTTAGATGTTTTTCCCTTGGACTCCTTGGAGTCATTGGTGTCCCTAATTTCCTTAGCTTTGAAATTTGATTCTTTCTTCCTATATATCCTTCTATTCTTCTTGGGGTGTAAACTTATATGAGGTGAACCTGCCCTTACTTTTCTTATTCATCTGTTGTTTCATCTTAATGGCTTGGTGATATAAGGCATTAAGACTTAAATAGTGGTGAAGCTCAGCTATGTCCCTAAATTTAGTTTTAAGGCTATCTAAGAACTCACTCATGTTAGCTTCCTCACTTTCATTTAGATTAGTCATAATGAATGCTATCTCCATTTCTTTGTAGTACTCATCCACACTCTTATGCCCTTGAGTTAGCCTTTGAAGCCTATTGTGAACTTCCCTCCATAATGGCAGGTTGAAGCTTATCTCCTCCAAAGGTGACACTTTAAAACCATCAAGCTTCTTCACCTTTATCTCAATGAACCTTGCCTCCATTGATCCAAGACTCATTTTTTCATGGAAAGTTGCATTAGTGTTTCACATGGACATAGTATTCCCTCCATCGCCTGGACTCCAAGCTCTACTGGCACCACCAGCTAAAGATCTAGCATCTTTTAGTAGAGAGAATGACCCTCTCACTCCTTATTACAATAGCACATCCCATCCATGGTCATCTCAAGGGAGTTAATCCTTATAGCATGCCACCACCAAATGATGTCTACTAGAGATACGATGTGGATTTAGAATATTCCCTAGAATGGGATTTGCTAGTGATAAGAAGATTTTGGATAGTGTGATTAGTGGTAAGGAAAAGGATTAGAGATAGAACATATTTTACTCAAGATGTTCCATTGAGGAATATTTTTCTCTCCTAATTATTGATGGTGGTCTTTGTACAAATTTAACTAGCACTAGGTTAGTTTCTAAATTGAGATTAAAAACCACTTCCTATCCAAAGCTATATAAGCTTCAATGACTTAGTGATAATTGAGACCTTTTAGTAGATAGACAAGTTTACTAGTTTTTTTTATAGGTAGATATATGGACAATGTCACATGCGATGTTGTTCCCATGGAAGCTAGCCATTTGCTCTTGGAGAGACCATTAAATTTGATAGGAATATCCATCATGATGGGCACTCCAATAGGTATTCTTTCATGTTTAATTCCCAAAAGATAACCCTTATTGTAACACCCTAAAAAGGAATCTCATTCTACACTTAAGTCATAACAATGATTTTATTATTAGATTGTTACTTCATGATCTAAAATTATTACTAAACATGACATTCGTATAGGTTTATTTTAAATTTCTTGAAAATATTTAGCTAAAGTGGATTTCTTTTTACAAGTGTAGGACAAAACTTTTATCATAAGCATAAAAGTTACTTATTCTAGAGTTCATACATTTTACATACTCTTGAGATCATATTACATCATATCACATATATCATTTCACTATCATTTCATGCATGCCTTACTAACAATTCTTTTTATTTCTCTATCACTCTTTTAGTGATAATCTTTATCATAGGCATATCATACATTTTAGTCAAACAATATCTTTTCACTAGCCCTGCTACTCTACCTTCTATTCTTAGGACATGTGCTTATTCCTTGATGGCCGTCACCATCATAATCATTGAATACCTGGCTTTTTATAATAGAAGGATTTTTAGAGAAACCTTTTGTCCCAACCTTAGAAGGACCTTTTTTCCTTCTGAATATGCACAAGGAGAATTAAGAGTAGTATTAACTTTTCACATAAGTTCTTTCTTTAGTGATCCCTTAGTTAATTAGGTTCCTTTTTAAAAGCTTTTCAGATAACATGCATGCTCAAACAACTCCAACCAATATACCATGCACATATAGTCTCTAATCCAAACTACCTTCACATTTACCATCAACACATAAGTATCACATAACACATCCTTTTATAAACATTACATACACTTTACATTCATATTTGTGTACTCATAAGGAAACACAACTATCGCAACCGTAATTACGACGAGACGAAGAACTCGCTAAAATTTTAAAAAGAATTTTAATTTGATATCTGAAGTTGCCACAAAATTTTATTTTTAGAGAAAAGATTTGGAAAAACCCTAACTCAAGGAAGAGATTTAGGTTTGGGAGTCGGTTACAAGTAGGGAAGGTGTTAGGCACCCCACTCGCCTATTCCAAAGAACGGTACCCTTAAACTAAGTGTGTGATTTATTTGAAAATTGTTTGATCCCTTTAATTAGACATGAAAATAAAAAGATTGATGGAAGATAGCCTGACAGGACTTGATCCTACCCCTACGTATTCCTTGGTGCAATGGGAAACTCAAGGCTTACGTAGTTCTGGTTTGAAGGCTTGACCTTCGGGGGTTTTTGAAATTGAGTAGAGTATTTTGAAGAAAGTACTTAGTCCATATATGCACACGATCCAAGATAACTAGGCTGCATTGGGACCTATACGAATCCCTAAACATCAAATAGCAGAAAAAGTTACCAGTTCATGCTTAGGGTTCATCGTGTGAGACAAAGGATTCCAAAATGAAGTTTTTCTTAAAATTATTTACAAAAGGATTCTTAGTCCATATATGCACAGGGTCCAAGACAACTACGACTACACTGGGACCCATATGAATTCCTAAACATCCAACAATATAAAATGCTACTAGTTCGTGCTTAGGGTTCTGATGTGAACATGGGCACCACGATAAGCAAAAGAGATCATCTCAGAGATTATCTACAAGGAATGAAAGATCCTATGACGAGAAATAGGACCAAACGTATGGAAAAAGCACTTGAAGATCTCATCAAGAAAGTTCAAGGAAAAGACTACGTGGATCCAAGACCAATTCTAACATGGGTTAATTTATGTAGTCATATCATTGAAGATCTTAAGTGATAAAGTTTATGATTGACCATAAATTACATTAGGATTTGATATTTATCTAGAAGTTATTTGTTTTAAAATTGAATTTGTTATCTTTTTTTACTAGATTAGGTTCGCTATAAATAGGAGTAAGGGATTCAGATTTTGAGTACTAATCATATTTTCTCTTTGAGAGTTTTTCATCTCTGAGTGAGTTTATTCCCTTGGTTCTTGGGCAAAGAACTACCTTTGATAACGTTGGTTCTTTCGGAAGGTCGCGACGTTCCTCTTAATAACTTCGGTGATCTCCCATAGGTCGCGGTTTGTGTCAGGTTCCTTTATCTTATCTCATCTTTTCTCACCTTATCTTACCTTACCTATCTTATCACATCTTATCCTATCTTATCTCATATTACCTTATCCTATCTTATCTTACCTTATCTCATCTCATTTTATCTTATCTTATCCTAATTTTACCTTATCTTATCTTATCTTATCCTGATTCTCAAGACGTTCCATTATCGTTTCCACATTCTGATTTATTCGCGTAGGGTGAATCATATCAGGTTCATTGCGTGAGACCTAGAATCAATGCATTTAATTTAAAAATAACAAAGATAAAAAAACGGGATTGGGCTTAGGTAGATAAATGAATTGGGCTCGACCTCAAAAGGAACCGATTTTTTTGATTTTTTAAATTCAGAGCATGAATTAGACTTGATTTAAAATAAAATGAACGTGATTTGAATTTGAGGAAAAAAGAACTTGATTTAAAAAAGAAATACTTGATTTGAAATTTAGGAAAAAGAATTAAACTTGATTTGAATGAAAACAAACTTAATTTAAAATTTAAAAGAAAGAATTAAATTTGACTTCAATTAAAAGAAACTTGATTTGAAAATGAACTTGATTTTATTTGAAATTGACTTTGAACTTGATTTAAAATGAATAAAAGAATAAAACTTGATTTTATTTGAAATTAAGGAAAAGAATTGGGCTTGACCCAAGATTAAAAATTAAATTTAACATCATTAAACAAGAATTGGGCTTGAGGCAAAAATTGGATTTTTAATTCCAGAAATAAATAGATGAAGAGGAAAATTAGATTTGATTTAAATTGAAAAAAAGAGGATGCAGCCTTGATTTGAATTTGGTTTTGATTTTGAATGGCCCAATTAAGGATCTGATGAGGGCCCGAATGGTAGTGAAATTGGCCCATCTTGGGCAACCCAATCAGCTTGTGCGATTAAGTAACAACATTCTGGCCCAATTACTGCCACGGCCTAAATTCACCTAAGCTAGAATGTAAGGCATGGCCCAATCCTTGTCGTCCAAATCACTTTAGCATGTGAGGTGCTTGTGAAATCATTTATATTGCCCAACTCCCCTTTCCATGTGAAAGGTCTGTGAAGTAATTATGGGGGCCCAAGTTGGTGGCTTGGCCTTAATTGAGCAGGATTGGGCTCATTTGCCGCTTGCAATCATGGCCCAGTTCGTATGGTCTTAGGCAGCAACATCTTTCCACTTGAACAAAAACTATTTTATGGCCTATTTCACAGTCAACGTAACGGGCCCACCTTGTTTCAGTAGGAGGATCCAACGTGCTAAAGGATTGGAACTAGGGATCTAAAATAAATGTGTCGCGCGCATGATTCGAACCCAGAGTCCAGCCGCCAAGGGCGGCCAGTGGTGCCACTAAACCACACGTCCAATTGAATCTTCAGCGCCCTTTATCAATTTTAAGGCATGCTTTCAAGGACACAAGAGTTGCATGTGAGGTGCATGGATCTCTCTATTCCCCTATTTTTTACCATGGTGTCACTTCACATGAGGCAACTGTTTCCGGAGCAGAAGTCTGCCCTGATGATCATCCCATGTCAGAACCTTATAGAGTGGATGATGACGGTTAACAACAACACACAATCTTTGGGATCACGTTGAAAAGTTTCTTTGAACGGTTCATGAAGCAGGGAAAATTGTGATTGAAGAATATTTACGATGGAGGGGTCACTCAGACTTCAGCACCAATTCAGATGTTCCAACTACCAAATTACATACCTATGTCAAACCACCTTTAGTTGAGACATCTGCCAGTGGAACTAAGCAATCGTCAAGAGCACCAAAAGCAGTGACAAGCTGCAGTTTTCAAGCAGAACTTGCTGAGGCTGCTAAAAGGTCAATTATTTTCCAGCAGGGAAGGCCATGCCCATTGTTATGGTGCACTTGTGTTGAGAGAGGGCAGCTCATATGCTGGTCTGGAAGAAAGTTTGCCTCCTGTATCTAATGTTGAGGCTGTTGCTGAAGCTTATGCAAAGAGGTTTGTTGAATATGACCGAAACGCATATGAGACAAATCCATCAACTGGAACCTATGCCCTGAACTGGACCCTGTGGGTTCTGAACTCCCATTATATATGAGCCAAATCCACGAGTTATGTAGTGGTGGCTAACAACTCGAACAAACCCAGCTCAAGGAGAATTCTCACAGCAAGAGAACCTTTGTCTACGAGAAAGACTTAGTTCAATTGCAATTTCAATAAATGTCTTGTTCCCTTTCTCTATTTCTTGCTGTCATTTTAGTCAAGTATAAATTCCAGTTTGATCTTTTATCCACTACAACAAGTCTTAGAGGGTAGAGCACTTGTATCTTAGACTGTTAACTGCTCTCATTGTCCTCTTGTGGAATCTACCTTCTCCTTACGACAAAGAACACTTTATGATCTTCTTCCATGGATCGGGTGCCACCAGGTTCCCCAAAACAGAATCTACCTAGAGAACAACCAGAGAATGGCATGTACAATGCCAAGAGATATTTGGCAAAGATATGAACAGATAGTATTACAGATTTTCAAGTATGCTCTGTTTCATCCAAGCACAGTGTCAAGACGTCGATTGTGCAGTCCTAGTTCATTGAGTTTCATAGATAGGAGGAGAAAGAATCTCATAGATGATGACTCTGTAGAGACTTAATTATTAAACCCGAGCCTAAGGACGTGTAGATGAATTGACCTTAACAGGAGTTCATGCAAAAAAGATAAGAAGCAAAACCGATGGATCTCTCCATTCTGCATTTTAAAAGCTAATATCATGGGCATCTAAACACCTAATTATGTCTGAGGCTTCCGACCCCTAAATTTATTAACCCTAATTTAAAGGACAAAACTTAGATCAAAAAATAAAAAAGAGAAAAGAAGAAATGTTAATTAAAAAAAATAAAAAATTTTGGAAAAAATAAAATAAAAATTAAATTAAAATCTGCAAAAAATGAAAGAGAAAAAGCCTGAAAAGGAAAAATTAATAGCTTCAAAAAATGAAGAAAAAATCCGAAAAAGAAATAAAAATCATAAAATCTGAATATAAAATAAAATTTAAAAATTTGGGAAAAAATTAAATTAAAATAAAAAAAATAGAAAGATAGAAAAATAGAAAATAAAAATAAAATTTCAAAATTAAAATATAAAAAAAAACTGGAAAAAATAAAGTAAAAATAAAAAAATCCGAAAAATAAAAATACAAACAAAAAACTAGAAAGTAATAAAAATTTTTAAAAAAAATCAGCAAAAGAAATAAAATTTAAAAAAGAAATAAAAAGAAATAAAAATTTCAAAAATCAGAAAAGGAAATAAAAAATTAAAAAATCAAAAAAATAAAAATAAAAATCAAGAAAAAAAATTGAAAAAATAAAAAGATGAAAATTAATTAGAAAAATATGGAAAAATGGAAAAAGAAATTAAAGAAAAATAAAATTCTTGAAAGAAAGAAAATAAAATCCTGGAAATAAAAAATTAAAAATCTAAAAAAACGAAAATGGAAATAATAAGAAATTAAAAATATGGAAAATTAATAAAAATCTGAAAGTAAAAATAAAGAAAAAACTAAAAAACCGGAAAAACAAAAAATTTAAAAATAGAAGGAAAAATCTGAAAAGAAAAATAACACAAAGAAAAATCCAAAAATTGAATAACAATGTTCTGAAAAAGATTCTGAAAAGAAAAAGAAAATAGCGAATGCAAAAAAAATAATAATAAAAAGAGGAGCAAAGAGGGTTGCCTATATAAAGGGAGAAGGAACGAGAATTTAGGGGTTGGCTATTTGGAAATTGAAAAAAGCTCCTACTCTGCTGATAGGATTTAGGGTTTTGCTCTCTCTCTCTCCCGAAAAATTCTCTGATCTTCCACAAAAAATTCCAGAAGCGTTCACAGTGAACTCCGCCTAGAAGAAGCTGAGAGCCTTATTCCGAGCACCTCCAGGTTGGTGTTGTTCTTGTATACTTTATAGGTCATGATGGAAATGTCCTATACTCTCTGCATGAATCTTGCCTAAATAACGAACTTATTGCTGATTGATTGAGGAATTCATCTTAAAGGATCATATTCTGCATGAAATGCTGCCTGATTGTCTAGTTTAGCGTCAAAATCAATAAGAATCATGTTTAATAGGATTTCACTTTCGTAAACCACATTCTGATCGAATTCTATGTGGTAACCTCCATGCGGCTTTAAAATTAATGGTATTATGCTTAAATTGAGTCGATTATAGGGCCACTATTGAACGATATGAGACTAGATCCAGTAGGAAGCAATTTCCGATCAGCGGCGTTGCACCTCCGCTCTGCCACATCGTCTCTAAGTCATCACCATCCAAGCTCGCATCCAAAAGTCTCTGTCCCTGCGAAACTACCTCACTCAGGCGGGTCTGTTTCGGCATCACCTAAAAGCAGAGGCACACCCCTGCATCTCAACCATGGAGTTGAGTGGCCTGAGGCAAATCGGAGTTCGTCGATGTGGCTTCGCTTCCTCCGTTGTCGCCGCCTCATTCGGCGGATACTCCTCCCCCGCGTATGCGCTCATGGACGGTGCTAGCTCGGCTCTGGAAAGCTCCGGCCAAGTCCGGGATGGCCTCGTTCATGCCAAAGACGAGGAGGCACCACATCGGCCATGGATATCCAGAGGGAGAAAAGCCCTCTTGTGAAATTATTCTGAAATTTTTTTAAAACTTTTAAAATTGCAGACATGCCCCCGAGGCTCCCATAATTACCCTTTTGCCCTTCCACAATTCTTTAAATGACGATCTTGTCCCTGCCCTTAAAATTACCCTTTTTCCCTTCCACAATTCTTTAAATCCCCATCTAGTCCCTACCTGTCAAAAAGACCATACTGCTCCTGGCCTTTTCCCATAATACCTAAACAGTCCCCGCTTGTCAAAAAGACCATACTGCCCCTGGCCTTTCCTCATAATACCCAAACAGTCCCCGCCTATCAAAAAGACTAAACTACCCCTGGCCTTTTCCCAAAGTGCCCATCTTATCCCAGCCACTCAAAAAGACCAAATTGCCCCTCCTCTTTTCAAAAATTCCAAGACTACCCCAGCCACTCAAAAAGACCAAATTGCCCCTCCTCTTTTCCAAAATTCCAAGACTGTCCTGCCACTCAAAATGACCAGATTTCCTTTCCTCTTTTCCAAAATTCCAAGACTGTCCCTGCCACTCAAAATGACCAAATTGCCCTTCCTTTTTTTCAAAAATTCCTAAACTGTCCTCTCATTCTCAATAATTCCATAACCACTAATAAAATTCTTAAAAATTCCATAATTGCTAATAAATTCTCAAAATTCCATAATCACTGATAAAATTCCCAAAAATTCCATAATCACTAATAAAATTTCCAAAAATTCCATGATTGCTAATAAAATTCTCAAAAATTTCATAATTGCTAATAAATCCCCAAACCTCCAATAAAATTGCTTCCTTCCCAAAATCACTCTCTGCTTCTGATAGTTAAAATAAATTTTCCTTTTTTCTGTTAAAACAAAAACTCTTTCTAAAATATTTTGGGATCCTTGGTCTCACGCAATGGACTCTAAATGGGGGGCTGGCGGTTCACCTGTTGTCCAACGTTTAGTAGCCTGTATAGGCTCCCGTGCTGCCATAGCCGTCTTGGGTCTTGTGCATGAGTGGACTAAAGGTCCTTTCAAAACAAAACACTTTTTTGAAAATATTTTGGGATCCTTGGTCTCACGCAATGCACTCTAAATGGGGGGCTGGCGGTTCACCTGCTGTCCAACGTTTAGTAGCCTGTATAGGCCCCCGTGCTGCCATAGCCGTCTTGGGTCTTGTGCATGAGTGGACTAAAGGTCCTTTCAAAACAAAACACTTTTTTCAAAATATTCTGGGATCCTTGGTCTCATGCAATGGACTCTAAATGGGGGCTGGCGGTTCACCTGCTGTCCAACGTTTAGTAGTCTATATAGGCCCATGTGTTGCCGTAGCCGCCTCGGGTCTTGTGCAAGAGTGGACTAAAGGTCCTTCCAAAAAATACAAATCGAGAACTTCTTCAAAATATCATCTTTCTTTTAAACACCTCCGAAGGTCAAGCCTTCATGAACCAGAACTACGTAAGTTTTGAGTTTCCTATTGCACCGGGGAATACGTAGGAGCATGATCAAGTCCTGTCAGGCTAACCTCCATCAAGTTATTTATTTCCATGTTATTTAAAGGGATCAAACCATTTTTAAATAATCACACACTCAGTTTAAGGGTACCGTTGTTCGAAATGGGCAAGTGGGGTGCCTAACACCTTCCCCATTCGTAACCGACTTCCAAACCTAAATCTCTTCTTCGAGTCAGGGTTTTTTCCAAGTATTTTTCCTTAAATAAAAATTTGGTGGCGACTCCACATTATCAATACAATTCTATTTTAAAATTTTAGCGAGTTCTTCGTCTCATCGGAATTACGGTTGCGACAGACCAGAATATTCAAGATTTTCGACACTTACCAAAGTGTTCACCTACATCTAATTGAACAAGTGGTGCAAAGTATCTAATTCCTTGTAGTTTCTAAAAAAGGAATTCACCTTTCCATTTCTACCATGCTACGTTAATTATGCAATTGATAGGCTACCATGCAAGAAGAATACGTAGATCATTGAATAGCAGATTGCATTCTTGACAAGGCAAACTTCTTTTCGCGTGTGACACATTTAATTCATATGGACCTAAAATACTTACCTTCCAAAAATACAAGATTCAAATAGAGAAAGAGTATGCGTAGGAGATCCAACTTTGACGGAGCTGACTTCGGCAAACATGAGATCTTCCTCCTTGTAACGAGAACGGACTTGTTTCGCTTCTTGCCACCGAAAAGAGAGCATGCCTATCGTGGGTGTTGGTTTTGTGCAGAACTCGAGGAAACTCGTCTCCTCCTTCTACACGATGCAAGGCAAGTTGCAATGATTTTCTTCTAGTGTGATGTTTTGGTGTAAATTGGCAGGAACAGGGCCTGAAATTTGCAGCTCTCCACCAGACTTTGATGTATCCAATGTTGCCCCTGCTTACTCTTCCACTAAAATGGAACCTCCACAGAGTCATGGGAGAGACCCTGAGATCTTTTTTCTGCACGCCTTCTCCCCTATTCTTGATGCCCACTGCCCCCCTTTTTCTTTCTTTTTTTCTCCTTTTTTTGTTCTCCCTTTTTAGTTTTTAGTATCCTTTTTCGTTATTCCATTACTTTTTCTGTTTTTCGTTTGTATGTTTTTCTCTTTTTAATTTTCTTTTGTTTTAGTAATATATTTATTTTTTTGTTTGTTAGTTTTTCTTTTCTGTCAATTTTGTTTTAATTTCATTTTTTTTAATTTTTCCTTATTTATTATTTTTATTATTTTTTTATCTTTTTTTTCAGTTCATTTTCTTTTTGTTTTGGTTCTATTTTTCCAATTTCTATTTTATATTTTTATTATTTCCTTTCTTTTATCTATTTGTTTATTTTACTACTCTTTTTTTATTATTTTTAGTTTACTTATTTATTTATTTATTATATTTTTTATTTTTATTTCATCTATCTTTTATTTTTTTATTCACTCTTTTTTATCTTTTTTTCTAGTTAGTTTTAAATTAATCTTTTCTTTATTTATTTGTTATTTTGTTATTATTTTTCATGTCTGTTTATTTGTTTCCTCCGCTTTCTGTTTACTTGTCTACATTTCTGTTTTCTATTTTTTATTTATTAATCTTAAAATTTACCTATTATTTAAATTATGGTTTATTCACTAATTAGTTTTCTAAAAATGGGGGCCTCAGACATAATTGAGTGTTTACAGTTTTCCCCTTTACTCATTTTCCTACCGGATAATATGAGAAGTAATTTTCTGAATTATCATGGTAGGAAATGAGTAAAGATGTGAACACATTATGTCCGATGCAAGCTTTGAAGATGCATTTCAGAAATTGAAATGCATAGCCTGACAGCATAGGCTAACCTAATGGCCTGTATAGGCTAAGTGAAATGGATAAAGGCTTGTTAAGAAAAGCGTGGAATGAAATGGAATGGCCTGTTAAGATAGGCAAGTTGAAGTGAAGATGGCTTGTTAAGACAAGCGAAAAAAAAATGATAGCCTCTTACGACAAGCGAAGCAAAGTGAAAAAGGACCTGTTAAGACAGGTGAAGTGGAGAAATTAAAATGCACAGCCTAACAACATAGGCCTGAACATGGGTAAATTAAAATGCACGGCCTGGCAAAGAAACACAGTCTGTCAATACAGGCAAGGTAAAAAGAGACCTGTTAAGACAGGTATTGCAGAAGTGGCCTGTTAAGACAGGCAAGGTAGAGTGAAAGGACCTGTTGAAACGGGCGATGAAAATGAAGAGAGACCTGTTAAGACAAGTAAAGGAAAAACGGCCTATTAAGACAGGCAAAGAAAGACAGAAAATACCTGTTAAGACAGGTAAAGAAAAATGATATGTCATGACAAACAGAAAGCACAGAATGACCTGTTAAGATAGGTATGGAAAAGAATGGCCTGTTAAGACAGGCAAACAAGTATAAATGAGATGTCCTGTTAAGATAGGTAAGAATAGAGCGACCTGTGAAGACAGGTGTGGAGACATAAAAATGATAGCCTATTAGGGCAGGCAAGAGAATGACCTGTTAGGACAGGTGTGGAAAATAATTTGATGTGTCTTGGGAATGCACGTGAGGACGGAATCTGTTTATCTTGAATTAAAATAAATTGATGATTCTACCTTGAACTCATTTCAAGCATTTGATAATTATTTTCTCTTGAAGAAATTTGGGCGAACATTTTGCTCCAGTTTAGAAGATTTTTGGTAATTGAGGAATGCCTCAATTTCAATTTTCTAGGCAAGCGTTTGCCCCAGTTTGGATCTTGATGAAATTGAAGATTGCCTCAATTTGAATTTTTTCGGGCAAGTGTTTGCTCCAGTTTGAATCTTGATTTGGAATTGAGGATTGCCTCAAATTTGAATTTTTCCAGGCAAGTGTTTGCCTTAGTTTGAATCTTAATTTATCTTTTTTCAGCAATTAGGGATAGCAATTTGAATTTTCAAGGTAAATGTTGCCCCAGTTTTGAAATTTTAGAAATCTTTTTAATTATGATTGATTTAGGCAATTTGCCCTGGTCTTGATGCAATGTTTGAATGAGATGCTTATGTGATGCTTGAATGAATGCAAAAGGATGCGATGTTTGAATGACCAGATGTTTATGTGATGCTTGAATAAATGCAAGAGGATAAGATGTTTTAACTCATTTATTGCTTTTTTATGCTTGAAATGATTATTTGATGAAATGGATGCTATGGGATGAATGCATGCCATGAGATGGTTTAAGAAAGCTTTTGTTCCTCTTGATTTTTGGTTTTTCTTCGACATTTTCCTTTCTCGACAATCTTATAGTTGGTATAGGGAGTCAAGATTCAGGACGAGCTGGACTGACTCTGTGTCTTGGCTTCTTCTTGGTCAGCTTTGAAATTTTCCTTTTTCAAGGTCTTTGAGACCCAACAATGGTCAGCATTGTTAAGTAAGACCCGCTCCTTTTGTTTTGGCGACATTGTGGTTGGCAAGAGGATGATTCTTTGGGAAACAGTCATGCCATGTTGCAGTGGTAGAGGATTCATCCGATTTGCCATGACTTTTCAAAATTAATCTTTTTATTTTTATTTTTTCATTTTTCAATTTCTTTTGGCATGTGCACCATTAGGGTGTGCGAAGTGATTTTGGATAGTCAATGGAAACACATAGAGTTTTGCATGTGAGGTTTTGTGTATTTAGCGGCAAAAGATGAAAGATGTGGGTTCGATTGCCCAAATGGCACCTTTTGAAGAAAAATGTCAATGCTGCTTTTCATAATCTTGATTGTCAAATTAACAGAATCTTGAGAAATGGCAAAAATTTTGCCCCAGTTTTCGGAAAGATAAAGTGCAGAAATGTCAGCTTGTACTGGGATTCTTGATTGACCTTAACTTTTTCCTGGGTTGTTCTTTTGAGTTTTCAACCCAGCAGGTCCTTTATTTGCCCTAATTTTTTCCTAAGCCTCCCTTGCGAGTTTTCAACCTAGCGGGCTTTTTGTGCGTGTGCCCTAACTTTTTCCTAGGTCGCCTTTGGAGGGTTTTCAACCTAGCAGGCTTTTGTTTGTGTGCCCTAACTTTTTCCTAGGTCGTTTTTGCAGGTTTTCAACCTAGCAGGCTCTTGTTTGTTTGACCTAACTTTTTCCTAGATCGCCTTTGAGAGTTTTCGACCTAGCAGGCTTTTATTTGCATGCCCTAACTTTTGCCTAGGTTGCCTTTGAGGGTTTTCGACCTAGCGGACTTTTGTTTTGATCCTAATTTTTCCTGAATTATTTTTGGAATTTTAATCCAGCAAGATCTCTTCTGATCATGACTATCGATTATTATTTATTTTTGACCCTGCTTTTGCCTAGATTATTTCTTTGACTTTGATCCAGTGGGTTTTTCTCTTTTTTTCTTGAATTTTGATCCTGATTTTGTTTGGATTATTTCTTGATTTTAATTCAGCAGGTTTTCTCCTTTTTCTTGAATTTTGACCCTGATTTTTCCTGGATCATTTCTTGATTTTAATCCAGCGAGTTTTTCTCCTTTTTCTTGAATTTTGACCCTGATTTTTCCTCGATCATTTCTTGATTTTAATCCAGCGGGTTTTTTTCTTTTTTATTTTTCCTGGTTAGATCATTCATTGGGCCTTGCTTGGATTGTTTTGACTTTCAATTCAGCGGATCTATTTTGCATCCCTAAACTTTTCCTGGATTTAACCTTTGGTCCAGTGAGATATTTACTACTTTTTTGTTAGACAAAAATGTTCCTATAATGCATGGTGATTCGGAACGTTCCAACTCCCCCCCTCGTACGAACTAAAGATCATATGCTTTTAACATGCAATTTGAAATCACGTACTTACCCCCCGAATCCACTAATCAAATAGGTAATGTTGGCGAATCTTCTGATTATCGAGTTTCAATAGGTACTGAAGTAAACGGTGCAGATAAATGACTTGGTTGGATTTTGCTTATTTTGCTTCCTCATTTAATTTTTCTCTTTCAACTTGATTAATAAGACGTTCAAAATTATTTATTACAGCACTGACATTGTCACCAACTGGTATTTTTTAGGGGTAGGATAAGAAGTAGGTTGAATGATGAAAAGAATGGAAAATTTAATAAGTAAAGCCAATAATGTGAAAAACATGCCCAAGAAACATGAAAAATGTAATTTTTGTATTATTCATTGAGATTTATTTACAAAAGATTCACTTTGAAAAGTATGAAAAATCCTGGATGATTTTCCTCAGTACAAGGCATATCATTGTGCTGCTCTTGATTTCCTTCAGCTAGCTGTTGAACTCTCGTGATTCGGCAATGAATTATTTTCTGTATTAGGAGCAAGCTTCCCAAAATCCAGCCATTTTGCATCAACTAAGCTTTGTACCTTACGCTTCAGTGCTAGGGAATTCTCTGTGGAATGACCAATGAACCCTGCATGGTAATCGCATCTGGTGTTTACATCATACCATTTAAGATATGGTGGTTCTTGAGGTTTTAAAGGATAAGGAGCAACCAGAGAGTTTTGGATTAGGCGAGGTAGCAGCTCAGTGTAGGAGATTGGGATAGGGTCGAATTGGACAGGCTTCTTCTCCTTTTTCTGTCTTCGGTTAGGATTTTGGCCTGTGGCTTATGTTTGGGCCGTGTATGGTGTTGGTGGTCGGGTTTGCATTGGATGGTTGTAAGTAGGAAGGTATGGTGTTTGGTATGTGGTGGCGATGTAAGGATATGGTGTTTAAGGTGTATATGGTGATGGTGGGAAGCCAATTGGACCATAAGGTGCCATATGTGGAGTGTATTGGCCTTGACCAAAAGCCACGTTGCAGGTCTCTCCTGTCTTCTTCTTCCCGGATCCAGTGGAAGAGTTGATTGCCCCTGCTGCCTTATGCGCAATCTTTCCCCGGTGTATTCCACCTTTGATCCTTTCTCCGATGATGATGACATCAGAGAAGCTAGCAGTCATATTGCCAATCATCTTGTCATAGAAAGGATCTTGGAGTGTGTCTTTGAACATATTGACCAGTTCTTTCTTGGATAATGGAGGTTGTACTTGAGCAGCTAACTCCCTCCATCGTTGAACGTACTTCTGAAGGTCTCATCTCCCTTCTTGGCCATATTTTGGAGCTGAGTTCTGTCAGGAGCCATCTATATTGTTCTGTCAGGAGCCATCTAGCTAAGTATACCAGTTCGCTGCTACCCCAGTTAAACTGTCTTAGAAGAAATAGGCAAGCAGCTTATCATCGTGAGTGCAGGTGGACATCCTCTTGCAGTACATGGTCAAGTGATTCCTTGGACAGCTAGTTCCTTAATATTTCTCAAATTCAGGAACCTTGAATTTGGGAGGGATGACCACATCTGGGACCAGGCATAAATCAGATGCTTCTCTGGCATCATATGCACTTCCTTTGATCGCTCGAATCCTTTCCTCTAGGACTTTCCACTTTTCAGTACCATCATTAGAAGGATGGCCTCCATTAGCTTGGCCATATGTTCCTTCAGTGTCTTGATCTCATTTCTTAACTCCTCGTTTTGTCTTTCTAGCTCATCCATGACTCCTGACTGTGATCAGGTCCTATAAGGATGTCGAGGAAGCTGTCTTTGTCCAATTTTTTTGTTAAAGTTAAAAAATTAATTTTTTGAGAAACAATGCGAATGCAAAAGTCATGAGTGATAAAAATTTTGATGTTTTTATAAAAATGAAAAAGGTATGGAATGATTTTTGAAATCTCTCTTTTTCAATGATTATTTCATGAATGAATGAATGAATGCGATGCACAAATAATTTTAGAGATTTGAGGGTTGCTTTATTTATTTGTCCTTGATTTCTTAGCAACTTTATTTTTTATTTACAAATTTTGGTATTTTTTATTTTGCTAAAAACTTTCGATTTTGTTTGAAAATTTTTTTGTTTTGCTAAAATTTTTTAAAAGCATTCTTTAGATTTTCGAATTTCTTTTTCTCTATTTTTGCATATCTTCATTATTTTTAAAATCATTTTTCTAATTTTCCTAGAAGTTTTTTTTTTCTTGATTTTTACTTTCTTTTAAATTTTGGTTTATACAATTTTTGTTTTTTTTTATTTTCTGTATCTCCCCAATTTCAAATTTCCTCTTCTTCTCTGCCATCTTGGGTGATTTAGTTCAAGTGTCTGTGAGCATTATATAAGTCTTGTATCATGAAGGGGTATGTGCCCTCCTTATTTCATATATAATATGTCTATGACTACCATGAACTTTATCTCAAGATTTTATTGTATTAATGGACATAATATATTCTTCAATTCAACCTTATAATCAAGATATTATACGTATAATTATTATTTATATTGATAAAATTTTACATAACATATAAATATAAATAAGTGAGTAACTACTCATAAATGATAAAACAATATGGATTTCATTATTTTATAAAAGAATAGTTATAATGGAGATTGAGAAAGTGAAAAGAAAGTGTTAGAAAAGAAAGAAGAGTCATCTATTGTTGATAGAGAAGATGATAGAAAAGAAGATCTTAGTGACTAGAAGAGCATTCAACATTCAAATAGTGGAGGAAGAGAAAATATGAAGAGAAAGCTTATTTCAAACATGTTGTCTAATCCAAAACAAGATATGCAGTGCAATCATTAAAGGTGGAAGTTGTAGCATTGTGCAAGTGTTAAGTTAGTAGAGAAGTTAAGGCTATCCACCTTCAAGCATAACCATCCACACTGGCTTTACAACCAATTAGAATAATAGAACATCGAATTAATGAGCATCATTGTCAAACCATCTAGCACATCATACCAACCCTAAAGATACTAAAAAAATTAAAAGTTAAGTCTAAGATTTAATGGATAAGGAATATATGAAAGAAAGGTTTAGTTCTTATGTAACTTTGGTGTTACCCATCCATAAGAAAGATGGTAAGTAAAGAATGCATATTGATTGTAGAGTCATTAATAATATAATGGTAAGGTATCTTTATTTTATTCCTAGGTTAGATAATATGCTTATGAATTTGATGGTTTTACTATCTTTTATAAAATTAAATTAAAAATTGGCTACCATCTAATTAAAATGAAAGGAGATTAATAAAAAAATTTATTTAAAATAAAAAACGAACTTTATAAAAGATTAGTTGTATATTTTAGATTAATTAATGCACTTAGTACATTTAAAATCAAATAACGTTCTACACAATGTTATGGGCATCTACTTTTTTTAAGTTATTTAACCTCTTATCTTGATCCTTTATTTTTATTTTTTTATAATTTTTTTATTAACTAGTATCATAAAAATTAAAATATCTTGATGAGTTCATATCATTTAATATTATCATTGTATTGAATCATATGATTTTTAATAAAAATTTACTAAATATTATCATGATATTGAATCATTGTAATGAATTTATAAGTTTATTAATTTTAATTTTATCTTTATCACTTCTTATTTAGTAAATAGTTAATTATAAAAGATTTAAATAAGATTTGTTACACTAAAAAATTTTTGTATTCTATAAATAATGAAAATTGGTTAAGTCCTAGGATAAAATGCTTCTATTTACATAATGCTTAGACAACAAAGTAACACATAATATATTGGAAAAAATATATATACAATTTGAATTACATGATAAAATATACATTTAAAACAAACATGATAAAGGAAATGCTTTTCTAATAAAATTGGGAACACATCTACAACAAGAATATATAATAACTAGAAAAAAAAAATTAACTAAAACTCTTGTCCAAACAGTAGGAATGGAAACAATAGTACTTACTCGAATCTGCATTAACCGAAGGTCTAAAATATGAAAATGGATCGAGTGAGTCAAAAATAGATTAATCGAGTCAATAAAATCAAGTAAAGAAAGATAATGTTGGACGAGATCAAATTTGGACACTATTAGCTAAACTGATCCATTGATATCTGAAACAACTCCTATACATGCTACTCTTACCTTGGACTTTGTGCATGATTTTACGAAACACAAAAATATGAAAGACTCCAACCCATTATGGGTGGAAAATGGGCCTCATAAAATTGGTGTATTTTTTAGTGTGTTGTAGATTTTTGGTTCATGTTATAATTTGGTGAAGCAGTCTCCTACTTTCACTATCATGGTCAAGGTGCACAATCTTTGTACATATGTCATAGCTTAGGATGGTGACCATATATTAAGAATGAGTCTTAGCCAAGTTCACCTTCTTCCCTAGACCTCTCTAACCTCCAACTTCCTAGCCCCTTCCCTACCACCTCTTCTAACCTCTCTTTTTTGTCTCTCTAACAACAACCTCAACAACACCCTTGCTGCATGAACCAACATCTGCCACCTCGACCTCTTACAAAATCTCTTTTCCATCATCATTCGTTCTACCCTTCCTCTCCCCTCTCTAGCTGCAAATATCTATGCTCCCATCTATTATCCACAACCTGTCTAAACTCACCTCCAGCATAGATAGAATTATAACTAAATTTAAAAGACTTGAATTGCACTAAGATTTGACCCACTTAGCTGAGCCTATGCAAACCCAACCGGCTAACACTCCTACAAGATAAGTTAAAAAAAAATATACTCTAAATTCGTGTCCAATAAATTAGAGAAAAATAACCTCTCTCATATTAATTATTGAAAAAAAATTAAAAATTTTAAAAATATATATAGAAAGTATTAAGAATTATTAATTTAAAAAGGTAATTTGTTAAATAAATTTTTTTATGTTGATTTAACAGAATTAATTGTTAAATATTTAACTATAATATTTTTAAATTATTAAAATTTAATTACTAAGTTTTAAATTATAAAAATTTAATTGAAAATTACATAAAATTATAAAAATAAACAAATTAATTTAACTATAAATTAACATTCATATATCATTTATTTATCTTATTTTAAAATTAAAAATATTTAAAATATTTAAAAAATAAAAAATACTAAAAAATATCTTAAATATCTCACATTTGTCAAATTTGTGGACGTAATACTATCGAAAGAAAGTCAACAGACAAATCGTGACGTGGCTGAAAACTGGACCTCGTTGCTTCTCCCCCCACCGCGTCCAAACCGCGGAACCGCGTATTGCGTCCCCTGTTTACATTTGTCGAGTTGCGTTGCAATAACGTGTTAGGAATTTTTTAAAATAAATAATAAATATAACAAATAATAAAGAATTGGCAAGAATCACTCTCCATCATCCAAACAAGTAACTAAATGCAAATGTAACTATTCATGGAAACATTATTTTTCATTTAATAGAAAAGCTTTTTTACATAGATTTTAGTTGGCAAGATATGCTGCAATACGGTAAGATCCATATGGAATCCGTGGTGCGTGATTCTGAACTGTGCATATCAACGTCCGTTAATAAGAATAATAAGAATAGATAAAATTTTATATATTTAGTTATCATCTTTTTAAAAGATTTAAGTTTGAGTATGAACTTATTATTTTTATTATAATTTTTTTTTATCGAGTTTTATTTGTTTTAAAATTTATTTAAAAGTTTATAATATAAAAATTAATAAATATATATACAAATTTTATATATAAATAATTAAAAAATATAGAATATAAAACCATTTTAAATATTTTTTATAAATTTAATATATTATATAAATTATAATATATAAATATATTATATAAATAGAAATATATAATTATATAAATATAATATATTAAAATAAATTATAAAATTATAATAGATATATATTAACAAACTTTTAAATAGATTTAACAATTTTTTTAAAATTTTAATTTAATTTAATTAATTAATTTAAATTTATTTAATAAATATAAATTTATTTATTTAATAAATATAAATTTATTTATTTAATAAATAAATATATAAAATTTAAACACATCAAATCATAAATTCTTAAAATGACTTGATTCATATCGTCCCCACTTGAATAAATTGCTGCCTAATTGTGTGCTTCATTTCCCTCTGATAGTTTTGGTTGATTAGTACTCTAGAATTTATATTTATGGCTCTGATTGAACTTGAGATATTTGATACAACGTTTGGAGATCTTTGTGAGCATAAAAGATTTCTCGTGCCTAAACTAGCCCTGATTAAGAATTGACGTTTACTTTGGTATAATTAATTTTATTAATAATATGACACTAATACCCTTCCATTTATTAAAGTTATTTAAGTTAGATTCGTTACTCAATTGAATGTGCAATAAAAGTTAAAATATAATAACTTTCACATGATTCATACACAGTAAACTGTATTATATTATCTGAAAACCTCAAATCTTATTTAAACAAGTTTTTGTGAGTAAAATGTAGATTAAAATTAAAATAATTATCATTTAACATAAATTTAAAATATTGTATGAATATATAATAAAATATATTAAATAATATATATTAAATAATATAAAAGTATATCTATTTGTATTAAAAATAAAATATTTAAATATTATAAATATATTCGTGTGATTAATCAGTGACCAAACATTTTTATTTATAAGTTATTAGGTCTTACATAATTATTTTTATTAAAAAAATACAAATTTTTATAAAGATATAATTTTTTTATTTTTTATTTTAAATTCTAAATTTAATTTATTTAAATATTATATCGTTAACATTTTAAATATAAATTAAAGTTTTATTTATTAATATAAAATTATAAATTTTCAATATTTTTTATTTGAATTATATTAATAATTTATAAAAAATATTAGTAAAGAGAAAATAAAATAATATATATTTTTATATTTATTATTAAAAATATACTTTTAAATTGATGATAATATAACATTTATATGCATTTAAAATTAGTTCATAAACTACATTTTTTAAAAACAATAATTCTATTAATTTTGATATTTAATATCCGATTATACAATCAATTAACATGTTCTTATAATAATTTTTTATCTTTATATGTGTTAAAATAAATAAACAAAATTAATCAATTAACGTGTTCTTATAATAATTTTTTATCTTTATATGTGTTAAAATAAATAAACAAAATTGTTTATTTCATATGTAATATGTTTATTACTATCATAAACTTTATTCCAAAATTTTATAGTATTAATCAATATAATATATTTTTAAGTTTAACTTTATAATCAAGATATTATACATATAATTATTATTTATATTGATAAAATTTTACACAACGTATTATTTATATTGATAAAATTAAAAGATTTTAATTTTTCTATATTCACAGCATAACATTTAAAGTTAATGGATCACAAGTTTTTAGTTAGTGAATCAGTCAACATTAAATTTTATTTTAATATTTTACTAAAATACTATTTTTCTCATTTAATTCATTAACAGTCAAATATTTGATTTTTATATGTTTAGATTAATTACGAATTTTATTATTCTTAAAGTATAAGACATATTACCATAGGTCTTGAGATTGAATTCATAACCTTAAGTTCGGAAGGACTATATCTATTAGGTTTCATTGGTTCCTGTTCTCTAAGAGTAATGTCCAAATCCATAATTTTTAAAGCAAATTTTATATCATACTCACTTCTTATAATTAGAACCATTTAAAATTTTTATAACAACATTGTTATTTTTTTATGAAAAGCAAAGTGTTCCACAAATACAATATGTTTAGTAACCAATTTAAATATAATTTTAATATTTTAGAAAAATAAAATCACCATCTTTAGATAAATAAATTTTTCTAATTTAAAATTTTACCATCTTTAGATGTATAAAAAATTTTTAACCTTACTTTTATCAATTCCATAATGTATCAAATTAATTTATACATTAACTATCTTTAGATGTGAGATCATGCAAAATAATTCTATATTATTTTAGGAGAAATTTATATTTAATTAATATTAAAGAAAACTTTTGTTATCATTAAAATTCTAGACTTTCTCGCATAGGAATTTTAATTGCTCTTTAAAAGAATCTTCATTACGAAAAATTTATACTCACAACTACAGGGGCATGATACAAGTTATCTTTTCAATTGTATAAGTGATAGATAATGTATTTTTTTTTATAAAAAATAATTATGTATCTATGTAGAAATAATGACCCTATATATTTATTTTATACATGTTAAAATATTTTTTTTTTAATTTTTTTTGATTAAATATTCTAATTTTATTTTTAATTAACTTATTAAGTCAGAATTGTTAAAAATTTATGATAATTATTTTAATCATCAAATTTTAGTTATAATTAACTTAAAGATTAAAAAAATTGAAATTGTTGTGATGGTAAAATTTCAAGATGAACAGAGCAATTGTGAAGCTGCATATGTCACACACTCCGAATGGGGTTTACTTTTTACTTTGGTTATCTTCTCCGATGAGTCCTACATTTTTCAACGACTTTCCAATGATTTACTAGCAATTTTTTAGTACATTTTTTGTTATTTTTTCAATAATTTTGTTTTGATGATCCATATTTTTATGGTTTAGGTTTATTTATAACATGTTTCATAAATTAAAAACTACAGAAATTTCAAGCACATAAAATGTTCATAAATGTTATTATATTGTGTTCAAAAACATGCAATAAAGACTTTGATACTAAATGTATATTCAAGTTACACTAACCATTATCTAACACAAATTTAGAACATTGCATAAATTTAGAACAATATATAATAAGATATATTAAATAATACGAAAGTTTAACCATTTGTGTCATATCTCTTTATTGATATCTTCTTTTCTTTGATAGGATAAAACCTTTGAAAATTATGAATATGTTGATGTATTTGAGTGGAGACCTAGCGCTCCTATTTATAGAGTTGTCATGCCCTCGTACTAATAGTCATAACTCTTCTTTTTATGCCTACACAACTATTTCACCAAAAAAATGCAACTATTCACGAAAGGATGTAACTTTTCATAAAAATGTAATCTTGTACTTTTAATTTCAAATTCCAAGTTTAATTTATATATAGGACATGTCATAAACATTTGAAATATAAGACTAAAATTTTATTTATTAATATAAAATCATAAAAAATTTCCAACATAAAATACATATTTGAAAAAAAAGCATAGAGTTAATGGTTATCATAAAAAAACCCATTTAAGTTTTCATAAACTAGAAAAATATTAGAAATTATAAAATCTAATGAAAACTTATTTTTTAAAAGTCTTTATTTTCAATTTAAACCCATCTAAAGAATTTCATTTATGTAATTGTTTTTTCCTTTAAACAAGTGGCATTTTATAAAATTTTAGTATATATTAAAAAAATTTATATTTGACATTTTAATAATAAAATATTAGGAGAATTATATTGATACCTCTTGAGATTCATTTAAATATAATTTGATACCCTTAACTTTTTTAAAAAAAATATAGACCATAAAATTTTTATATTTGACATTTAGTTGATTGATGCATGCAACACCATGCTTCCTTGAATGAACATATTCATTATCTTAACAGAAGTCATGGATCACATGACGACACACATAAATATTAATATATTTTAATTCTAAAATTACTCTTTCCCTTTTCATGCTTGATCAAAAGTTTTCTTATTAGTGACTACACCATGAAATCAATGGGTTCTCAACTACAAACTTAATTAGTTTTGAAAGTTATGGCACTAGGTACAATGAAAATCTTGACTTAGAAGAGAGAGTTATTGCCATAAAAATCCTAAACCTTTAAAAGAATGATGCTCACAGGAGTTTTATTGTTGAATGTAATGAACTCAAAAATATTAAACATTGTAATTTAGTTGAGATTTTAGCATGTTGTTCCAGTATAAATTATAAACATTAAGAATTTAAAGTTCTTTATTTAAGTATATGAAAAATGGAATTTAGAAAAATTGGTTGCATCTAATAATAGAAATTGCAGACAAACCTAAATCAATGAGCGCCGAGAAAAGGTTCAAAATCAGTACTGATGTTGCTTCAATTTAATTATCTACAATATGAATATGAGAAGGTTGTCATTCATTTTGATTTAAAGCCTAGCAATATTCTTCTTGTAGCTCATGTGAGTGATTTTGGCTTAGCAAGATTATTCTCATATATTGGAGGCTGTAAGATGCAAAGTAGCATCATTGGAATAAAGAGGATTATTGGATATGCTCCTCCAAGCATAATATATCTTTTTGGTTTAGTTGTGAAATCTTAGTTTCAAGTATTAACTTGTGTTTTTGGAATTTTTACTTACTTTTAGGTTTATATTTTTATGATAGCTTTAAGGGTAATTATTGATTTACGTTAATTTTCAAAGTATGGAATAAGTTATGAAGTTTCCATTAAAGGCAACATGTATAGCTTCAAAATAATAGTTCTAGAAATGTTAATGGGAAGGAAATCCACCTGATGGACAAAATCGTCATAATAATGTTGAAATTTTTATTTCAAATCATCTTTTGCAGATTGTAGATCCATTTATTTTTTGAAATGAATTAGAACTAGTTATTAACAATGTAGAGACATGATCTTATTATGATTGCACCGGTGGAAAATAAGTTTTTTTTTACCTTGGTTGTTATAAATTTTTTACATTGGTTATTTAAACGGTATAGAAGCGGACGATATAAAAAATAAGACTTTCTACATCAATTATAGAACTGATGTAGAAAGTCCTATTTCCTACATCAGTGGAAGGTAGAACCGATGTACAAAGTCCTACTATCTACATTGGTAGTAGGTAGAACCAATGTAAAAGGTAGTACATTCTACATCGGTTAAGGTTTCAACCGATGGAAAATGTTACTTTTATCATCAGTTATGGTCCTAACTAATATAGAAAGTCCATTTTTTTTAAATGTTCATTTTGTTTAGGCATACTATCATATTATTTATTCACAATATCTGCATATACAAACAGAATGGATAGGAAAATAATACAGAAATCACAGAATCTATATATTTAAACTAAATACATCATTATTTATTATCAAATCTAAATTTACACACAAAATGACTTAAAATTACATCAAATCAACCCAAATTGGTCACCTCTATCATAAATTCCCTCCAACATCTTCTGACATCATCAATTTCTTCTTCCATTAGAGGGTAAGGATTCTGAAATATCTACAAAATATTTTTGAATGAAATTAGAAAAAATAGCATGTTATGAATTAAAATGAAATCATTAAATTATGACAATTGTAATTATCTCATTTCAAGAATCAACAATAAAAGCCGAGACAATGTAAAACATATGTCTCATCACATAATATCCACACTCGGTTCCTCTAAGTTGTCTTGGAAACTTCAAAACAATAGAAAGAGTATCAAATATAATTAGAGATGATGATATATTGATAAAAGAATATAAAATAATTGAATAATTTTTAATTAAGTACTTACACGTGTAATTATCCATGAAAGATTTTTAATATTTGATGAATGCATCCCTTTTAACCGAAGTTGAGCATTCATTGCTCTACAATAAAATGAAAAGCAAATGAATACCTTTGAAAATAAAAATTATATGTATATAAATATCCTTTATGCCTTTCTTTGGTTTTTTCCAAGTAGAGCATAGAAATACACTACATTTTGCTTTGAATAAATAATGATTAATTGTCAATGGACGCTGCAAAATATGGATGAAAATAAACCAAAATTAGAAATTTAAATTAATTTGTTAACTAAAACTTTTAAGTATTGACTTACAATTGAAAATAAGGTGCTAAGTAAAAACAGTCTTTATCAGCCTCCAGTCTACTCTAAATGTATCCTATCTTAGCTGCCTTGTTCCCAATTTTTTGCATATGAACCAGGTCCAGGAATCCATAGAGGTGTAAGTTCCATCTTTGTGTACAGAAGCGATATAGGTGCATAATATTGTGAATAATTTCCATATGTTAGATTTTGATACTTAATTAATTCAATTAAGGTTTAGCAGTTTACTTACATAAACCACAATTATAGAACCGATACACATAGGAGATCGTTACCCACAACCAACTCCAAGATATCCTTCTTAGTAATATAAAAGGGGATAGTAGTGGGCTTCTCGATGATATTTAGTTTCATAATTATTTGAAAAGTTTGGTCGCCCAAGTTAACGGTAATACCAAACAGACGTGTGAGCAACTCAACCTCAGGTTTCTTTTGAGCAAGCCTAGGGAGATCTTCTTTAGCACTAAAATCAATATCATTCCCAAGATCTTCCCCATGAACCTAAAATAAATCCAAAAAATAGTAAGAAATATAATATATATATATATATAAATTAGTAACATAGAATAAAATTATTTAATACCTTAGGTTGAGCTCGCTGCACAAGTCTCCTCAGCCATAGAATAAAATGATTGGGACTTGCCTTACGACATGAACCTCCTCAATAGGCACAGGAACAAAAGCATTTGCATCTTGAACCCGTTTAAGCACCACTCTAACATGATCAACATCAATTTGCTGGTGATGGATGGTTCAACCCAAGGTGTATAGACTTTCCCAATAGCTACCAAACAATATGGATCATCAACATACAACTCAATTGTTTGCAACATCAACCACATCCTCTTCTCTCGGTACTTGCTCCTCTGTCGGAGCGCAACTTCCCTTTATGCTCACGCACCTAGGAGAAGGTGATGGATGGTGACCTTATGTCTGAGTGTGGGAAAGTCCCAAAGATGAAAGCTCCTGCCTAAGCTCTTGTTTGAACTCCTGTTTGAGTTCCTGCTTGAGCTCTTCTCGAAGTTTTTGTTGCAGTGCTTGCCTCATGTCTTCTCTCACAGCCTCCAACGCATCTCTAGACACTAGTCCTTCTTTGGAGGCATGGGTGGAAGATAATCCGAAGTACTATCTAATGCCAACACCTCAACCAACAACACGAACATGATCTGGATGTCTTGTTGGCCAATAACAGTACTCAGGATATCATCTCGACTAGCTGGAACAAAGACTCCCTGTGAGCTTTGTTCAACCAAAGAATCCTACAAAATAAAAAATGGTTGTTATTAGTAATAAACATGTTATAAGCTAAATAAAAAAATGATAAATTTTGTAATTACTAACAATCTTCTCAGTAAAAATGCGAGAAGGCTTTGATATATACTCTCTAGAAGCCTTTTAGCATGCTCTCTTCCATTTCTCATGGCGTGAGGGTGGAGAAGGTGGATATAGAAATGTAGATATGTCTGCTTCAGATGATTGCTGACGTTTTTTCAACTTCTGCTCCATTAACCTTTCCTGAAGTAATTCATAACCCTTAAGAGATAATTTGTGGGGGTAACAATTCTTGGCAGAAATTTGCTGAGCCTTCTTTCTTTTCTCCTGTTATAAGAAATCAAATAAATTACACATAATACACCTTATATTAATCAATTAAAAAAAACACAAAGTTTAAAAAGATACATACAATGAATGCAAGATCTTTTTCAGGTATCAACAAATCTCTGCCAAGTATCATCATCAATAAACTGGTACTCCTTACAAGGAGACATATCCTTCAATGACCCATATATATATATATATATATATATATATATATATATATATATATTTGCTGGTGAGATGTGTCTTGAAGTCCCTCTAACGTTCACCAGCAAATGAAAGCCACTTCCTCTTCAGCAAGCTAGTGTTTTTGGCACATCATATTGTAAACACTCATTTATGTCCGAGGCCCCTTTTCCCATTTTTATTTACTTAAGAAAAGCAGAGAAAATAGAGAAATAAGGAAAAGCAAGAAAATAGAAAAGCAGGAAAACAAATAACCAAAAATAAATAAATATTAAAACAATAAAAATCAAAACAAAAAAATATAAATAATAATAATAATAATAATAATAATAATAATAAAAACAATAATAATAATAATAATGATGATGAAAACTGATAAAAGCAAAAAAAAACAGAAAAAATAATAATGAATAAAGAAAAATAAAGGACAAAAATAAAAAGAAAAAGAATGAAAAATAATAAAGTTTATGGGAAAATAAAATATATATATATATATATATATACATAAAACAGAAAATTAGATAAAAGCAGAAAAATAGAATAATCTGAAAACGGAAGATTACAACAAAAATTGAAAAAGGCGGGAATATTAAAAAGCAAAAAAAGAGTATAAAAAGGAAATACTTTGCGAGGAAAAGGGGGCTCATTTTGAAAAATCAGGAGAAGAAGGATTCTCTCTCTGCCTCAGCAAGCCCAATAAAACCTCTGGATCGGCGATCTATCTTGGCTTTCTTCAGCAGGTTCCAGATTAAAAATACCTTCCATGGTGAATAGCAACAATCTCCATTGAAGAGCTTCAAGCTTCGGACGAGTATTCGACTTCCAGCAGGTTAGCTTTCTTCCCCCTAACAATACCTGAGAGTGAAAATCTATGTCACCGGATCAAACGTTAATGGTTAAAACAAAAGCATCGATGGTTATTTTGTTGCATGCTAATTCAATTCATGTCAAGAATGCGATCGGTTATATCAACGTGCTCTGAACACAATATATGGTGAAATGCGATCCGCTTTGCCTCATACATCATCCATGTAAAATCCTATTTCTGCTACTATGTTCTTGGCAATTAATTCGTTGAATTCGTGCATGTATAATCAAGAGGTGAAGCGAGAATCCTAGTGCCCGTGGATGTGGTTGGATCTGCATCTGTCCTGTTGGTCTTGAATCCGTGCTTTATGTTTCAGCTGCTCGACTAAAACAACATAGAATCAACCCCTAATAGGCCCAGGGCAAGGTCCACAAACATTAGGGAGGGTAATATGTAGAGGGATTTTATTTTGAAAAGCTCATCTCTGATTTCAATAGGGTCATAGGATGCATGGGGATTCCTTGATAAGAGTTGCAAGAATTCACTCTACACTGTTTGAGCAATCCAAAGTATAATCGTAGTTGGAACCTCCAATTCCATATACCAAGATGTGAGGGTCTAGATGTGTAGACGTAGTAGGTTACCGTATTCTAACGTTCCTGGTCGTGTGGCCATTGCCAAGATTTCTTCATCCCCTGCTAATCCCCTGAATAGCAACTTGCACCCCCTACACGCTTAATAACGAACTGAAAATCTCCATAGTCCAGACGTCGCAATACAGTAGCATCTGATCCTCCCATGCCGTACACCTTGCTCAAATTCTTCTCTCTCCCTCTGTGGATTTCACTCAAAAATTGACACTCAAGAAGACATCCATTCTACTCAAGCACATCGAACAAATTGGCCCATTCCTCGGGCACGTACTCTACCTTCACTCACAACAGTATAAATATGCAAGCAAGTTTTGAATGTATGATAGAGGAGTATTGCACCCTTATTAGTGTCGAGCTCATTCCACTGCATGTTGCATGCTTCGGGCAAAACGAGCAGTAGCTATTATCAGTCGTCCCCTCCTGAAGCGTGAAAGCAGAGCCAACGAAGGGTGCACGATAGCTGAGATCGTCCCCTCCTACGACAGCAGCTCCATGAGCAAGACGTTATGTAAGCTCGATCGTCGATCTCGTGACCGGATAGCTACTATCTGAGGATTGATTAATACGGTGGCAAGGAATTATGTTGGGAGGAGCCTCGTAAGAACAAGCAGATGGTTGGCACACAAAGTCCCAAATTTGGAAGAATCGCAAATGTATATACTGGAACCAAAGGACCACCCCTCATCACTGCCAGAACTAGCCACCCTGATCCATGCAGCAACGTAGCCACTCTTAACCCGTCATGTATGGTCGTGAGTAGACATCCAGCACCGAGACTAGGTTCGGAATGGTTGCAGAATTCCCTTCTCGTTTACATAAGCTACCCAAAAGGGTTGATCCTAACCCTACAATAGCCTCCTTCCAACCAGTCCTTGGGACATGCGAAAGAGCTCATCAATGTTTAAAGATCGAGCAATCGAGTGACTTCATGAAGATGCATGGAATGCAGGCACCTGACTCAACCCACATGAAGAATGAACATAGTCTGCTATACATAGAGCTCGCGTCCCTTGGTTGGGATATGCAAAGGCGGTTTCAAAGTGACCACTGGGTGGACAACCATTCAAACATAAACAGTATGTTTAGTTCGTGGATGAGGGAAACTGTCATGGAACCCAAGGGGAAATCAACCCCCCAACCTGAAATGCATCAGGCCGTGTGCAGGGGATGTAGTCACCAAAATCAAAATACCCATAATGAGCCTAAGACAAATGCATGGGTGGTTTTTGGAAAGCCAAAATCGAGGGAGGAATCATTGAGTTTTGATGCAGGGGATAACGAATTGGGCCACTGGATTTTGGCCTGATATGTGATACGCCCAGGCCGATTCGTAGCTCGTCAATATGCTTGCTCCAACATGCTGGGTCCGAATGTAGACACCCAGGCTCTTCATTCCCGATCCTTGGTCAGTCTCAAGCTTCCACATATTAAATTGAACTTCACTCAACTCCGGCCAATGAAAGAAAACCAGACCTAAAGAAGTGCCTATGCATGGTGAAAGATCATCCGGATCTCTCCTATTTCTAGCCAAAATATTAGGCAATAACTTCCCAGTGGGTAGTCTAGCCCAGGGGCAGGTCTCCCCCCTCTCATCAACCTCTAGATACACAGGTTCGACCCTTGGCACTTGTGCACGTCTTTGAACAGTCCAGCCTCACTTCCAAGTAGTAGGACCGCCATGCTCACGCTTAGTTCTTATTATTTTGCCATCCATGACCCTAATACTCACCTAGACGCTTCATGAACAGGGCTCTATCTCATATGAAAGACCATTAAGGGGAAAAATGGACCCCTGTCGAGCCATAAAGCCCATGCAAACAGGAAGAGAGGGTCCCACCATGTGCAGCTTTGGCTTTTTCAGACATGAGAAATTACAATCAAGCCCCTCAGATTCCATAAAATTGCAATTAGGCCCACAACTTCTCATATTTACAATCAAGCCCCCAGACTTCCCGTATTTACAAGTTGACCCCAACATTTCCCTGAAATTACAGTTTGGCCCCCAAATTTCCCAAAATTACAATTTGGCCCCAAACTTCCACAAATTACAAATAGGCCCATAAACTTCCAGAAATTGCAAATTAACCCTAACCAAAATCATGTTTGGTTCAAAATCACATTCCTTTTTCCTTTCTTTCAAATAAAATCAATTTCTTTTTTCAAGTCAAGTTCGAATTCATCCCTTTTTCAAACAAATAAAAACTTATTTTGCATTCCCAAATCTCACGCAACGTGCCCTAAAAACGAACTGGTAGCTTTTTCTGTTGTTCATTGTTTAGAGGTCTGTATGGGTCCAACTGCAGCCGTAGTTGTCTTGGGCCCTGTGCATATGTGGATTGGGATTGCCTTTCCGTTTTAAAACAAATAAAAACTCGTTTTGCATTCCTAAATCTCACGCAACGAGCCCTAAAAACGAACTGGTAAATTTTTCTGCTGTTCGTTGTTTAGAGGTTCGTATGGGTCCAAATGCAGCCATAGTTTTCTCGGGCCCTGTGCATAGGTGGATTGGGGTTGCACCCTCAAAATATTTTCAAAAGGACAACAATGCTTTCGCTTTTAAACTCCATTCGAAGGTCAATCCTTCAAATCAAACCAAAACTATGTAAGCCTTGAGTTTCCCATTGCACCGGGGAATACGTAGGAGCAGGATCAAGTCCTGTCAGGCTAACCTCCCTCAAGTAATTTAGTTCCATGCCAATTAAGGGATCAAACTATCTTCAAAAATCACCCACTTAGTTTAAGGGTACCGTTCTTCGGAATGTGCGAGTGGGGTGCCTAACACGTTCCCCACTCGTAACTGACTCCCGAACCTAAATCTCTTCCTCGAGTCAGGGTTTTTTCCAAGTATTTTCCTTTAAATAAAAATTTGGTGGCAACTCCACATTAATCTAAATCAACAAATTCATTTTAAAATTTTAGTGAGTTCGTCGTCTCGTTGGAATTACGGTTGCGACACATATGTAAGCTACATAAAACAAGATGTAATTAGTTAGTGAATCATAAATATATGGGGAAACTTAAAAGCTTTAAAGTTAAATACCATGACAGTCTCCCAAATTTGATCTTTCACTCGCATCTCTACATTATCCCAATCCTTCTCCAAAATACTAGCTTTGTTTCGTCCAAGGAGGGCCATATAACTCTTAAACTTTGTCTTGTTTGGCCCTAAAGGATTCCAATGGCCTGATCAAACTCTATGAGAATCCTTTGCTCACCACTCCAACTAAGTGTTAACTCCCTTAACCGTGTGGCTCACCTTCCATTCTTCTGTCGAGACTGGCTATCGAACCCACTTTGGGAAGGAGGGTTCTTTGGCGGGTCAGTCATGTACCTATTGAAAGTAGAGAAAAAAATATATGTTAAAAACTGTATTGTGAAAGAAGTAATAAATATTTTAAAATAAGTAAACAATAAATATAGAATGATGATATAATCAAATAAATAACTAACTTGTATCATGTAGTAACATATTTCCATATTCCTTCATGATGATCATCTTGAATAACATGTACATCATCAATTTCATTTTCTTCATTAATACTAGCTATCCTTGATGATAAGGGAGTTTAAGAAATATTTATATTTGCCAGATCATTGGTGTCATCACTAGCAATTGTTGTCTTTCCTTGAAGAACGACATACCACCTTTTGTCAGAAGGATCTTTAACATAAAACACTTGTTTTTCTTGGTGGACCATGATAAAAGGTCATCCCTATAAGCTACGTTATGAGGGTCAACCAATGTAAATCCCAATTCATCAACTTGCACACCACTGTTACTATCAACCCACTTGCATTTGAGAACAGACACTCTAAATTTGGTGTAATCAATCTCCCAAATCTTTTTAATTCCAAAGTAAGATATGGAAATCGTGACAGGATTTTTATCTTTAGAACTTGAAAATACATTGACTCTGCTACCACCATAACCCTACTGTTTTGCATGTTACTTTTATCATCCTGAGACTTTGTGTAAGATGAAAAATGATTGATATCGTATCCACTCCACCATATGACATCAAAGTTTGGGCCATTTGCTAGCCACTTCAATGTATCAGAAGCATCACCATCCTTCTTAATTGTTTCAGCAAACTAGTTTAAGAATATTTTGTTATGCTCATTCAACAACCATTTCACATTCATTCGAACATTCTTTTCCCTTATAATGGTTTTGTGAGTAGATAAGTAAGATTGAACCTCATTAGTATTATTCAAAATATACAAATGTGCTTGAAGAACTTTCGTACAACCCATACTTTTCATAGTTATGCCTCGTGTACCTTTACCTTTGTGTCTTCCTTCATGACGAGACTTAGGAAGTTCTATTGGTTCCACCTCTGACAAATACTCTGTACAAAACTCAATTGCCTCTTTTGCAATGTATCTTTCAATCATAGATGCCTCAGGACGGTGTGGATTCTTCATATACCCTTTTAATATTTTCATGTATCGTTCAATTGGATACATCCACCTTAGATAAACTGAACCATAATGTCAAAAAATGATGGAGGAAAATACATATCCAATTAGCATAAGACATTAAAAACTTCATTTTCCAACTCATCCAATTTTAGAGGGTTAATGACTTTGCTACATATTATATTGAAAAAGAAGCACAACCTACTTATGGTGTGTCTAACTTTTTTAGGCAAAATGTCATGAATAACCACTAGAAGTAGTTGTTGCATCAACACATGACAATCGTGAGACTTTAATCTAACTATACATCTTTCATGGAGACAAGTCTTTTGAAATTTGAAGAATAACCTTGTGGCACTTTAACCCCATGTAGGCACTCACATAAACTTATTTTCTCTCTCTTTTTTTTTTTTAAAATGTATAACATGTCGGGGGAAAATATGTTCACTTCCCTACAAACTGTGACGCTAACTGATTTCGTGTACACATCTGAACCAAATCCAGTCAAGAATTGACACCATCCTTAGTCTTGTCCTGTATATTGAGGAGTGTTCTAATGACGCTATCACACACATTTTTTTTCCATATACATCACATCAATACAATATCTAACATAAAGATATTACTAGTATGGAAGAAAAAAATATTGATCTTTTCTTCCATATCCTTATCTCAGTTACCTTCTTTTGAGTCTTTCCAAAAACAATGTTGATGTCTTCAACTTGTTCATACACTTCTTGTCCAGTTAAGGCTTTTGGAGCAACCTCATTTTTTAGTAACCCATTAAAAGCTTTCTCTAATCTACTATAAGGGTTATTAGTCTTGAGAAATTTTTGATGACCAAGATAAACTGTCTTCCTTCCATGATGCAGTTGATGGTAATTTGTGTCTTCTTCACATATAGGACATGCTTTGTGCCCCTTAACACTATATATGCATAAATTTTCATATGCTGGAAAGTCATTAATAGTGCAAAAAAACATTGCTCACATCTTGAAATTTTTATTACCAATCCCATCAAACACATCCACATCTTCTTCCCATAGATTTTGCAAGTCTTCAATCAAGGGAGCAAGATAAACGTCTATGTCATTTCCAGGCTATTGTGGACCAAAAATTCATCATAAATAACATGATGTATTTATATTTCGTGCACAACTCCGGAGAAAGGTTGCAAATTTTCAAAAGAACTGGCCATGAACTATGCTTACTACTTAAATTACCATACAAATTCATTTCATCTATTGCAAGTCCAAATCCGAATATAGTTGATCAATCATCTTCCATTGCAAACCATTAGCTGGATGATAAAGTTTTCCATCAATTTCTCTCTCATCTACATGCCATCTAAGGTTCTTTGCATCATATTTATTACAAAACAATCATTTGAACCTTGGAATTATTGGAAGATACCACAACACTTTGCCTGGAGGCCGCTTTATGCTTTCATCGCAACTAGAATCACCATCCTTCAGTTTATAACATGAAACATGACATACAGTACCTTCATGTAATCCTTCAAACTCATTTCTGTATAATATGCAATCATTAGGGCAGACATGTATTTTCTTATACTCCATACTCATCGGACACAACACCTTCTTTGCCTCATAATTACGCTTTGGTAATGTATTACCTTCTAGAAGCATCTCTACCAACAGTTCAAGTAATTTTTTGAAACTTTTATCACTCCACCCATTCTTCTTCAAATTGAATAATCTTAACATTGCTAATAATCATGTAAACCTAGTGCATCCCAGATACAAAGGTTTCTCCGAATCATTAGACAAGTTACCATACATATTTTCCCTCTCAAATGAGTCATGCCCCATATCATGAATCATATTCTCTACCTGATCTTCCATATCTATATCAACCTCCACCGTCTGTGACACACTTGGCATGCCTAATAATTCACCATGCCATGTCCATCTTGTATAACTTTTGCAAAATCCATCACAAAGAGCATGCTCTCTAATTTGATCAACATTTAACCGTCCCTCATTTAGACAATTAACACACGGACAGTAAAACTATCCATTAGTCTAAGGTAGATTTGTTTGCGCAAAATTCAACAACTCTTTGACCCCATTCTTGTACTGATCACTCATCCATTGAACATTTATCCAACTACGATCCATACTATACAAGAATGATAAACATATGATTTAGAATAGTCATTAACCTTGTCACTCATAATTGGTAATTTATTTTTCTCACTATTGGTAAGGTTGTATCTCATTCGAGAAAAAAATAATTTATTCATCGATTAATAGACTTCTTCAATCTTGAATATCATACTTAATGAAATTTCAGCAACATTTCACATTAGTCTCCAAGTACATAACTTGATTGTGGTTTCATTTACCATAATCAAGCATGTACCCAAAGACAATGCAAAATGAACTAAACCAAAATTTCATCAAGTACAATTTACAAGATTTAAGAAGAAATTGTTAATCACTGAATAAAAAAATTTAGTCCCAAACTATCCAACTTGGACAATTCAAGAGAGTGAATATAATGAATGGTTTACTTATTCCACAATATACTCATTGTATTCAACCTTGAACGGGAAACTAAGTGTATGCTCATATTTGAACTCAAGAAAAAAAAAACAAACTTAACTTAGAAAGATCAACATGCAATTTAGACATGTATAACTATGGTAATTATCATTTTAGTAATCAACAATAATAAGTGGAGATTGGTATGTTTATGTTTTGATCATATGACACTAAAGGTTATATCTTAAATGAAAGAAGAGAAGAGCTGCAGGGGATGTCTAAGCTTTTTAAATTTATTATGAGTTAGAGACCTTCAAGATAAAGACTAACCATATATTAATAGCAATTGCTGCAGGTTTTGGTGCTTTGGCTAGGATAATGTAGTTGTGAGTTATTACTAATTAATTAAGCCGTTTAGCAAAGCAAATGACTTCAACCACTGCTGGAAATGTCATACGTTGCAAAGGTAATATGCTAAACCTGTAACTTGAAAATGGTTTCCTAAATGGGCTTGTATCTTAGGATAACTTGGTTTGCAACAAAACAACTTCACACAAATGACATGGACTTAATCTATTCTTTACATTACAAGTTATTGAATAAATGGACCCTTGGAGGTCTTGCTCAATAGAAACATAACATCCCAAAGTTTCAAAGAAAAATCTGATTATGTTAAGGAATCTATTCCATTACATGGCTTAGAAGGGCTATGGAAGATGCTACTCATGGAAAACTCAAGACCATACTTGATTCTCTCACCATATGGTGGAAAAATGAGTTAGATTTCAGATTAAGAAACTTCATTTCCACATAGAAAGGGAAACTTATACGGGGTCCAATAATGAGTGCATTTTAATTAAAAGGAAGATATATCAAAGCATGTGGATTGGATTAGTAAACTGTGTGCATACATTGCAAGCTAAAGTTAATATTGAGTTAGGATCTCAAGCATCAGATGATTCCAAATCCAGTGGTTCAATTAACTAAAACCAAGAGTTAGCAGCATCTCCTAACTCATACATAATCATACTTAAAACTAGTCAAGGCATTATGATCTAAGGGAACAATAATCACAATTTGCTTATAATCATATCAACTTTATAAAGAGACAAGTCCATTGCCTAAAGAAGAATAAACTTATGCCAATTATGCCAACAACAACTTTGAATTTGGAGCAGAAACTTATATACACTAACCAAGATAAAATTTGAAACTTACAATATTTTGCTTAATTTTCTTGTGAACAGATTGATGAACTTGAAAAGTTAGCTTCCTAACAGCGCCTGAAAATTTAAAATCAAAATAAACCCATCAATTTACTAAATAAATGGCATTAATCAACATGACACAACAAGCATTAAAGCAAATTGTTAAACATATATAGATATGATTAACAACAAGGTAATCCAAGACTATATAGAGGGCTATGAGACTCAATAGCCACAGAAAAAGATACAACATGTATAGGACAAGATGTTTAACTATCCACACATATTTCTCCATCATTACCACCCTATTTCTAATTTGTTCAAGTCTACACTATATGATGCAATCCACAAATCCAATAGATACACACAATATAGACTCATGGTTCTCGCCCTTGCTACCCAACTAAGCAAAGTGCAAGCAATTGCGTTAGCCTACTCAACAGATACACACAATATAGACTCCTGGTCCCTGCCATGTTATTGATTATTACACAAAGCTGAACTCGTCTATTATACCAAGTGATTTTATTCTTTAGCATGCAAAATTGCTTATTTGAGTGGCCAAAAATAGAATAACTCACAGTGAACACAAGCTAACAAATACCCTACTTCTTTGTTTAAGGTAACACAAGAAAACTCTCACATATGCAATGGAAACGTAGAGGTGCAAAGGGAATACTTCATAGTGAACACAACAATGATAGAGTGGTGGTATAGCGAAGGCGATGCGGTCGAGGAAAAAACTTACAAATTCTAGAATACAACCAAAATGAAGGATTTTGAATGTAAATTTCAACAATAATAACAGAAGGAGACAGAAAAATAACAACGACGACGGAGGTAGCTCATACCTTAGAGTGGGCGACGACGACTTCGAGCGGAGGCAATGGTCACAATGACGACGACGATGATAAAGGTAACAACGGTGTGCAATGACGGAGTGCAACGATGGAGGCAATGACTAAGATGTAAACGAGAATAAAGAGAACTGACCAAGACGAGAAACTGGGGATTTAGAAAATGAGGTTGAAGACGACAACAGTCAAAACTGATGTAGAAAAGATTTACTACATCGGTTAAACAAATAACTGATGTAGAATCTTTATCATTTGATTTACAAAAATGTCATTGTCAACTTTTTATATTAGTTCCCTAAAAACCAATTTAAAATATTGTTATAAAAATCCTATATTCTATATCAGTTCTCAAAACAACCAAAGTAAAAAGTTTTAATTTTATTTATAAAAATATCACCGTATTTTTTTTTACATCGGTTCAAAAACAATCGATATAAACTCTTGTTATAAAATATTATTTTTACATTAATGTTGCAACAACTTGAAAGTATGTTTGCTATTAGTAAATATTAAGATATTTTTTTATAATAATTGTGATAATACTTTAACATCATTTACATAAAAATACTCACAATAATGTTGTAAAATGTAAAAATATTAGGTTGTATTTTAATTAATCTCAGAGGATGTTGTATAATTTTTTCTAAAATATTTTATTTTAATAATTTTTATTTTTTTGAAAATAAGATTAAACATTAAAGAAAAATCTTATTTTTTTTTCTAAATTCTTAATTTAAAGTTTGATATGAAACTTAAGATACGTTTTCATGAAAGTAGAATTTCCAACTCAACACACATGAACAATAAAAAATTGGAAGAATTAACTTATATTAATATAAATTTTACTAAAATTTACATAATCAATAATATTGTATAGAATGTAATTTTCATCAAATCTATCATTAAATTCTAACTATATATTTTTTAATTATCTATGCCTGATTAAAGTTCAAAAACTATGAAAGTATAATCAAGCGGCTCTTATTTTTATATTTTAAAAGAATATATTATGTTGATTTAATATACTCGAAATAGGTATTAAATAATTTTGGTTTAATCTTAAATTTAATAAATTAAATCTATATAATATAAATGTTTAATACACAATTGTTTTTAAGATAAAATTATCAAAATAAAACATTATTATATGATATATTTTTTATGTAATTCATAATGGCATAAGTTAGTTCTAAAAAAAAATAAAGTACACTTCTTAAATGATCTCAATTTATATTATTTTTATTTTAAATATACATATTTCTTTTTTATACATAAATATAAGTTATATTTTTAATTTTTTTAATACAAATTAACCTCTTAATAATGATGAATAATTATAAAAATGTTTTTGAATAATATCTTGTCTTTTTTGACAACTTTTATTAAAAAAAACTTTAACTTTAAACTTCGTATAGTTAATTGTTAGTAATTTATAGTGTAGAATAAAATTTAAGTAATTTTATTATCAATTTTAAAATTGTATATTAAAAATTTATGAGTTTAATTATGATGCATTGTCAATGTAAAATATTTTACCCTATTAACTAATTAAAATTGTGATAGATATAAATTTTAAGATAATTATTATAAAAATCAATTATTCAAATAATATATAATAATTTATAAGTAGATACCATAATAAAATACCTTTACATTGTTAGTATATTTTAACTAAATCCAATCTTTATTTTTATTATTTTTTTTTTGTAATACAAAGGAAAAAAAAAAAAAAGACGAAAGTCTAAGGTGACAAACATCAATTATGACTAACAGGTGAGGTGTGTAGAAGAATAAAGGGTTCAGTTTGGGATGCGCCTCGCCTCACGAAATGATAGGCATAATAGTTACTTTTCTGATGGCAGTGTTTGATCTCAAGGTTCCACTGTTGTCACATCTGTCTTGTCGTGAGACTCGTTGGAGGAGATTAATAGCTTCCAAGAAGGCTAAGATGCAGAGAAATTGGAGTAGATTCTTATGAGTTCTGCATGAACATTATCTGATATTCCTATCGATCCAATGAATACATACTGTCATTTTCTAATGCAATCTCGTCCCAAGCTGCCATGCATGTTTAGGATTAGTCTGTTACCCCCTAGTGATTTAGACAACCTATCCATTACCTTATTCTGTATGGATGGGAGTGATACACCTTCAAAATTAGCTATTAAATTATGTTGAGAATTATTGCGAGAAAAATATTATAAAGTACTTATTTATATAAAAAATAAATTTAAATATATTATACATTTATTTTTAAGACAAGAACGTCTATATTGCGAAATACAAAATTAGATGAATTTAATTTTAAAAATAAATAGAGATATTGAAAAATAATTAATTAAATATGATCATAAACGCAATTATAATTAATTATAGAAATAAAAAATACTAAAAAATTGTTGGAATATAGAAGGTTTGAAATTTTTATGCCTATTTATCCCATGAATCCATACTTTCATTTTCTGGCTCAATCTCTTACTAAACCACCAAATCCAGCGAACTAAGAATTACCTTGTGCACCGCCGTCCATGTTTAGGATTAGTGTATAACCCTGGTGCTTCACGCAACCTATCCGTTACCCTATCCTGTTTGGATGGGAATGATACACCTCGAAAACTAGTTATTAAATTGTGTTGAGAATTTTTGTAAGAGGAAAAAATGTCATAAAGTACTTATTTACATAAAAATATATTTAATTATAATACATATTTATTTTTAAGAGAAGAAGATGTATATTGTAAAATAAAAAATTAGATGAATTTAATTTTAAAATATAAATAGAAAGATTGAACAATAATTAATTAAATATCATCATAAATACAATTAATTATTAAAGCAATAAAAAATATAAAAAGTTGTTGGAATATAGAAAGTTTAAGATTTTATGTTTCAAAAATTTTAATGATGAGAATTTTAATTATTCATGTACTTGTTTAGTTTACATATTTCAATGTGGTTGTATAATAAAAGAAGTTTACTTGAAGAAAAGTATTTAAGAATAATTGAAATATTTGTTGTCTAAAATTTTAAAATGAACTCGAATAAAAATATCTTTAGATATCTAGTGTTTGAATTATCATAATTTTGCATGAAACATCTTTTTGTAGCATTCTTTTTATTATAGCAAGCAAATCTTAGTAAAAAGATAAATGAGTGATTTCCTTATTAAATTATAAAACAATAAAAAGGAACTTTAAATGTCTTTCGACCCTTAGAGTGCTAATATTACATTTAGAAAATAATTAAAAACCTAATATAATTTTTAAAAAAATTACAGCCAAATTCAATATTTAATGGAGGACAAAAAATATTGGAAACACTTTATTATCTCACAACACTTTTACCTCATTTATATATATAAAAAAAACTACTAAAAATCATAATATTTATTCATATGAGATTAAAGGTTTCAATTCTTTATTTTTTATATTTTTTATTATGTTGAACACATAATTCAATTGTTACTAAGCTTATTTTTTATTATTGTTTCCCATTTGTATTATATGTTAATAATAACATCTTCTCTCTTTAATGTTGAATTTGAGTCTTACGAAACTTGTTTAAGAACACTTAGGTTTTGACTATGAAAAAGTTTATAAAAGAATATTTAAAAAAATTTCTTTGTTTTACAAGAGTAATTATCTTAATGGGATTTTAGGAATAATATGAACCTAGGCGTATCTCTGGATGGTTAAAGGTAAACCAACACACATCTTGCTATTTATACTTTCTTTACCCCTATCTTTCTATTTTTTTTAACTAATTAGATTTTCTGTAATATCTATTTTTCTTTGTTTCATAAAATATTTTTCTTTTCAAATACCTTATCTAAAAGTAGCCTAAACTTCAACTTTATTTTACTAAGATTCTTTTTAAAAAATTATTTTCGAAAATTTATAACCATAATTCAACCTATATTTTATGTATTTATGTGTTATTTCAAAAATATTTTGAAAGTATTAATTAAAAAATAAAATTAGAAAGTATTTTATTAAAATTTTTATTATTGATAAACTTTTATCATATTTTTTAACTAACTTGCGAGTGTAATTTATAATAATTTTTATTATCCCTTCTAATTTTCTATAAAATTATTTAAATAATTCATAAAAATTTAAAAATTTAATTATTATTAAATTTATTTTTAATTTATATAATTTTTTAAAAATTATTCTTAACACATCCCTATATTTTTCTCCACCTAACAAATAATTATATGGCCAATTAATAATCGTTCTCTACTTAATTCATAATATTTTTATAAAAATATTTAATACAAATAAATCTTGTAAACTGAATTCTATAAAAATTATTTTTCATAAAATAGATCAGAAAAAAGTAAAACCTTCAACAAGAACATAATAAAAATAATTAATTTGTTGTAATAATAATTGACAGGGGAGGAGAGATGTTAAGGGTAAAAGAGGAAATGTGAAAGGGGCAAAACGAGAAAGCCACAATGAAAAGTCAAAAATGGTAAAGGTGTGTGGAGACCGTGTTGCGCAGTTAAGAATGATCTTAACATTGATTGATACCACCAAAGCTGGTTCATATATAAACAACGGCAACAACACCTGTTGCCATCCACGTTCAAACACACACACTCTCTCTCTCTCTCTCTCATATCGATCGAAGAAACTCGAAACAAAGACAGAAAGAAGAAAGGGCGATTTTTCTCTCCAAAGAAGGAAACAATGGCCGATCAACTCACCGATGAACAGATCTCCGAGTTCAAAGAAGCCTTCAGCTTGTTCGACAAGGATGGCGACGGTTCGTTCTCTCTCACTCTCTGTTTCAATTAACTTTTTGTATTATTGATTTGGTTACGACGGGAGCGGTTTTCGTAGATCGGTGTTGTTTTTTATCATTATTTTTGTTCTGATAAGCTGGTGTTACGATTCGGATTTGGTTGATTGATGATTTTTATTTATTTATTTTGTTTTAAGAAGATTTTTTATTTGTAAAGTTGATAGGTTTAGATCTCTGCTTTTTTATTATTTTGTTTTTTCTTTTTAATTCTGGATTGGACTTTGCAGAGGGGGAAAATGGTGACGTTACTCTTTCTTTTCTGGTTGTTTTCCTATTTCTGTTTGGTTGAATTGAATTTTTAAAGGAATTCTTGTTTTTTTTAATTTTTTAGTGTATGTGATTATGTGAATTACATGTTACGTATTTTGTTCTTCAGAAAAGTGTTTTGCTGGAAATTTCTCTTCTAATTAGATATATTCTTCCAGGAAATGAATATTAGAAGGTAGATCTTGCAGTTGACCTGTTGTGTACCTTTGGTTGTTTTCGATTTAAAATTGTCGAAGGAACAAATAATTGTTGGATTACAGAATTGTTTCGTTTCTGTGCATTTTCTGATCAATAATCTTCAAGGATAAAGATTGTAATCCTATCGGAAGAAGTCAGGGATACATACGTATCCAATGACATTTTCAACCCTTTTCAAAAGCATTATTTCACATTATTATGAATGTGATTAATAAATATTTTTGCAGTTATTTATGTAGAGATGGTAAGATGTGTTATTCAATTCAATACTTGCTTTGGATTCCATTGGATCGTAAGCCCTTTTGTATTCGGTTGCGTCTGAATACATGGCTTGATTATGTGTCAGTTTGAGTGTTGAGAAACATGGCTAGTCTTGCACAAAAAAAGGGATTTTATGAAAAGCTTTGTTTTTTAGTGTTTTTATTCAGAAGTTGTTTTTTTATTGCCTTCACAAAAATATTAAAATACTTTTTTAGTTTTTAATTTATTTAATTGTTATAAAATTTTTAAATGACGTGCTAATGTTATTTCGTTATCAGGAAATAACTTGCTGTATGGCTGGGGTACAGTGTTAAATACATGTAGCTGAACTTTTTATAGAATTTGTTAACCTTTTTAAAATAAAATAGTGTTAGTGTGGGCCCTGAAATGGATTGAATGAGAAAAACTGATTAAGCACTAATCTATGTAGAGTAACTAAACATAGTTATCTAATTGCTAACTAACATTATGTGGTGATAACAATGAGGCTATGAATGTGAAGCTGTTGTTAATTTCATTGTATATGGTGTGGATTTGCAGGTTGCATCACGACGAAGGAGCTTGGAACTGTTATGCGTTCGTTGGGGCAAAACCCAACTGAGGCAGAGCTGCAGGACATGATTAATGAAGTAGACGCTGATGGAAATGGTACCATCGACTTCCCAGAGTTTCTAAACCTCATGGCCAGGAAGATGAAGGACACTGATTCTGAGGAGGAGCTGAAGGAGGCATTTCGGGTTTTTGATAAGGATCAGAACGGGTTCATTTCTGCTGCTGAGCTCCGCCACGTGATGACCAACCTTGGGGAGAAGCTCACTGATGAAGAGGTTGATGAGATGATTCGTGAGGCTGATGTTGATGGTGATGGCCAAATAAATTACGAGGAATTTGTTAAGGTGATGATGGCCAAGTGATCAATTCATGTCCATGAAAAACCTAAATGAAAATGTTGATTAAAAGGCAAAGTGGGGAGGACAAGGTTGGCTTGTATAACATTGCTCGTAGTAGTCATTGTCCTTTCCTCTTCTACCTTTTTATTTGATGGTCTTGAATCCAACCTTAAACATCAATTAGTAGTAAGTCCTGCTACTAATGGTTATGATGGAACTGTATCGTTCTCTTGGTTTGTCCTGTAATTTTATATAAAAAAATTTATATTGTTAATGTCACTTCACTTTCAATCACACCTCATTTTTTTCTGAATGTTGATGAATATTTTAATGATATTTGACATGCAGCCTAGTTGTACTTGGAAAGAACATCTAATTGACAACATTCACCTCAGGCTAAATTTCATAATGTTACGACTTAAAGGACCAAAGAATAACTATCTTGAAATCTTTATTCATTACCAAATAGCAGGGTAATGACGGTTACCACGATACCGTGGAAACACGGACTTTGGGAGTTGAAATAGTTGTGAAGTATCTTATATGTGAAAGTTTGTTTAATTTATCTGTAATCAATCCTCTTTTCTCCGAAGAAATTCAAATCACTTAAGACTGTCAGAAGAGGAAGAATAATAGAGGTGCTCAAACGCTCCTATCTGGAATGACGAGGGTTGATATATTATTATGTACATAATAGACTATTTTTCACACGGTAATGCGTAGAGAAATTCAAAAGTAGCTAAAGTTAACACTTATTGATACTGATACTCATTCACTATGGATATCTATATTAGTACTGGTGTCAAAGAAAACAAGGAAGAAATATATCTATGGGCGAGACAGGTTAGTATCAATGTTCAAGGTTCGTCAAGGCATTTGGGAAAGGAATGAATATCATATAGAATTAAGTTTGCACTAGAAAAATTAGATAAGAGGAAAGAGTAGTATAGAAAGAAGGCAAACTTCAAATTTTACATATTCTTATTTTTCTATCATCTTAGCACTTATAATTGTAACATTTTAAAAATGAATATAATCTTTAATGCTTAAATTGTATTTATAGTTTATGATTTGATTTTTAAATTGTTACTTCATGATGTAGATCTTTAGAAATTATTTATTAGTTAAAATCTAATAATTTTTTTTTAAAAATACTTTAATATAAAATACGAATCTCATTGCAGTGATTAACGTAGTAGGAGATGAATATTATAATAACGTTCTTTACATTAATTCAAAAGCTCATATTTATTTATTCATCATAATGACACATTCATTTATTCTACAACACTTCTATAATTATTTATATAAGTAGTACAATTTATATGAAAGAATAAGTTATGATTCTCTGTAAGTTGTTTAAAGTAAGACACATAAAGGCACCGACATCCTCTCACAATTTACAGTCATCTATAACAGTCATATATTATACATTATTTGGTAAGTCGAGACTTTCACTATTGCTTTAGATATGAAGATCCGAAGGCTCCAACTTTCCAGCTTACGTGGTTAGTCTCAACAAACATCACCATCTTCTCGAATGGCACTGTTGGGTTTTGAGAAAGAAAATTGTTGAAGAGGGGAGGGGTGAGAAACTAAGTTTCTCAATAGGATCTTACTCTAAAGTGAGTGACATCATTTCCATCTTAGCCACTTTAGTTTATTTATGAAAAAGGTGTCAAGCATACAATTTTCTTCCTCATTTTAGAAATATTTTATTTTTTGAAGTGGTTCCATCGTAATTATGGAAAGGTTCATGACAAACGTAATCACAAACATCATTCTTAACATGCTTCACCTTATCAATATGTTGCAGCATAACATCAGGATACTACCTCACACATTAACATCTGTTGCCATACAGAGTCATACTCATATTAAACATAACATTAAGATATTACTTGACACATTAATATCTCTTGACATACACATAGACATGCTCGTATAAAACATAACATCAACATATGACACACTATGATACTCTTAATGATACATTATTAAATATTTCTTAAGCATTATTAGCTCTTTCACACACATACTCAACAATTATTATTAGAATTTGAGCTTGTAAACACTCAATTATGTCCGAGGCCCCTAATTGGTGAAATTAATTGGTGAACAAGCTGTAATTTAAACATCAAAATAAAAATAGAAAAATAGAAAACAAATACAGAAAAAAAGACAAATAGAAGAAAAATACAAAAATAGAAGGAAATAATAAAAAATAAAAATTGAAAAGTAAAAATAAAAAACAAAAAAAAATTGAAAATGAGATAAAATTAATAAAACCAAAATATATATAAAACAGAAAATAAAAAGGGGAAACAGAAGAAAAAGAGAGAAAAGATAAAAAAAAGTAATAAAGAAATAATCTAAAATAATAAAGATAAGTAAATAATCTAAGATAATAAAATAAGAATCAAAGAAAATTAGTAAATCTGAAAAAATAAAAAAATAATAATAATAAAAAAATCTGAAAATAAAAAATGATAATAATAATAAACGAGAATAATCAAAATAACAAAATAATAAAAACATATATAAAATAAAAATAAAACTAAAACAGAAAATAAAAAAAATAAATAATAGATAAATTAATTATAACAGAATTAACATAAATTTGAAAAAGGTAAAAATAATAAAAATAGAATTTGAAATTGAAAAACAGTAAATCTGAAACAGGAAAATAAAACGAAAATACAAAATAGAAAATTAAAAAAAATAGAACCAAAAAAATATCTAACTAAAAGCAGAATATAAAAACAAAAAAGAAAAAAGAAAAAGAAGAGAAAAGGGCTTTTGGCAGGGACGCTGAGGGGGAGCCTTTGGCTTTTGACTCTGGTTCTTGCAACTGGAGAGGGGGCAACAAAAGAGTGAGAGCTGGATCTTCAAGAGGAAAGGCTTCCTTCATTGGGGGAGGTGGACAAGCAAGAAGAAAGGGTTCTTTCTCTGAAGGAAGCGGACAAGCAAGAAGAAATGGAGAAGAGGCTTGCTGCCGGAGGTTGGCGGGAGGATCTTGGGTTCTTTCCCACAACTCCATTAAGGTCTCACTAAGTAGAGGAGAAAAAGGATAAGAAGGATCAACTTCATACAGGTTAGTAGCGCTCTCTTTCACCTATTGTGAATCCTGTTGTTCATGCAAATCGATCCCTAAAAAACGCTCTCACATGAAACTTGCTTAAGTCTTATCCATGGCTAATTCGGAATTGATAGTCGTCTATATTTACACTGTTTTATCATGACTATTATTGGGTAGAAGATGCAATGGGTTAAGAACTTGCCTCTGTTCAGTCTTCTTTAATTTTTGAGAAATTACTTAATCATGCTTTGAGCTTCAAAACCTGGATCGCATATGTCACTGTTACAAAGTTCTATTTCTAAGGAGTGCCTCCTCAAAGTGATTCTTCCATGCATAAGCTTCATCATGTACTGGTGATCATCTCGGCTCCACCCAAATTATCGAAACCAAACTAGCTTAACGTCTGAAGAATATGAACACAAGACCTGGGTAGGTAAGCTGGAATTATACTCTTCGGTTCACGATGAACGGTGTGAATCTTGATTCATGACGACATAACTCGAGTGAGTTCACACACATTTGATCATTACACGTCGACTATGGCGCTGAGTCTTCTGCTTCCAGTGAGGAGAGGAGATGATCCTCGAATCTCATAGCTTGTTAGTAACAAGATGAAATGGCCATGAAGACTAAGGCAGTTAGAGGACGAATAAATGCAATGATTCACAGAAGTGCAAGATGAGCAAGTCACACTTGGTGCTTTATAATAGTGGAAAGCTCCCCCTATTATGAAAAAGGTTGATCTTATCTCCCCTAGCTATGGGACTTTGTTACGACTATGGCAAGTTTAAGAAACCTTACCCTCTCAAATGGCCCCCAATCCATGCATGTATTGGGAGGGGCCAATACCGAATGATCACTGTAGATTAAAGGCAGTTCTCATCTAGTTATTCAGCTTCTATTACATTTCAATTCTTCTGGATCATCATGGGGGGTTGGTGTTTCCCTTGATCTTTGGCATCATGTGTTTATAAATCAGTTTAGGTTCGTCACGGAAGTTACAAGAACATGGGCCATCATGTGATCACATTGAGAATATGGATCGCATTATGCAAGGCTGTAAAGACAGTGATCGCATGCCTAGTTTGATTGAAATGATAATCTCACAACTATGTTGACAACATTACCCCTGGGATCTTAAATATTCAGGCTCCCAAGCGTTTAATTTAGACACTCGCATGCACCTGATCGGCTGGGTCTTGGAGCAAACAACGCAGCGCCCCAAGCCTTCACCCAGTCACACACTAGCTTTCCATGATGGTATCACGTGCTGTGAATGTGTGTAAATCCAAGACCAAAGCTTTGCTGCTACTTTGTGTTCTGGTCGTCCACGGAAACACACCGAGCCAAACTTCGTCTCCAAATTGCCAAAAATTATTTCTTCTATTGTGTATGAACGAGTGTCTTCGGACTAGAGGCAGTATCTACGTATGGTTGTAGTACGGGTACTCATATGAACTAAAGAACAGCATAGGAGAAAGAGTGAGGGCGACTTCAGCATGATCATTCTAGAAGGGTTACATTCCTATGAAACTGGTATAGTAATCGTATTAGCTTATACTCTAGTTGCCTCGTGTACCCAGTAGCTGAACGAGTCCCTCTAGGAATCAAAGAAGTCTTTGTGAGGAGAGAAGTCATACTGATTTATGGATGCTTAACGTGCAAAATGGACAAGTGTGCTAATCAAATCATCCCCCACGAACGAGAGTCACACTTCGGAGAAGGTAGTCGAAATCTCTACAAACCACAGGCAGCCAACCATAAGGCTTGGAGAAAGCCACTACATGTACCCCCCAGGCACACATTCGCATTCCCCACGCTAAGACCGAATGATTGGAAACTTGAAGCTACGTTGCTTGTCCATGGAGTGGTCACGAATACAGATTTATAGAAAGAAAAATCGACCTCTTGGTTCGTAGGTGAAGACAACCGGGTAAGGCATGCAAGTCATATTTCTGTTTTGGAAGCCAGCATAATGTAAAATAATAACCCACTACCTATGCACGTGGTTAGCAAAGGCCATGCAAGAAGTTAATTAAGAATAAACATAGGACCCATAAGGGAACAACATACTCTCCGTATATAGGCATGGTTCATGAATTATAAACTACAAAGTTACACAGATCAAGTGGATGAGCATATGGCCTACAATTCCTGGGCTGGGCCTTCGAGTCCCACATCCAGCAATTCATTTTGATTTCTCAACGTAATGGGCCAAATGGCTGATGGCCCATGCATACTTGCGAAGCAATAATCTTGCCATTAATTCTAATTTCTCGATATGGTGGACTTCATGCCAATCAAATTCAATTGAGCCAGAATTCATCAATTCAGCAATTGAGTCAAAATTCATCAACAGATTCATCAATTCAGCGGATGGGTTATTTCAAAGATTAATCAGGCCACCCCTTTCTCTGTCCAGCTTAAATTTAATCTATTTAAATTCTCTCAGCCCAAATCAATTTCAATACTTTTCCACAATCCTTAATTCAAATTTATTCAAATCAAAAATAATTCTTTTGTTTTCAAAATGTAAATTCAATTTATTTATTCAAATATAATTTTATTTTTATTCCTTAAGTTTTGAATAAAATTCATCTTGCTCAAATCCCATTTATTTCTATTCCTCAAGTCTTAAATAAAAAAATCATTCTTATTCGTCCCCAATTGAATTCTTTTTCTTCGATCAAAATTCTTTTTCCCTTTTTTAATCCAAACTTAATTCTTTCCATCAAGTTTCAATTCTAACTAGTTCAAATTAAATCTAGTCCCTTTCTTTTAATGTTCAAAATCTAATCCAGTTTATTTTCTCTGTTTCGAAAAACCTAAATCAAGTTCAAGTTCTCTTTTTCTCAAATCAAGTTTACTCTAAATCAAAGTTCATTCTACGTAAAGTTCATCTTATTTTAAATCAAGTCGCATTTCTCTCTTGTCGTTATTGCTTTAATAAAAACTTTATTTTAGAATCCTTAAGTCTCATGCAATGAACCCCAAGCACGAACTGGTAGCTCTTTCTGCTTTTCGATGAATAGGAATTCATACGGGTCTCAAGTGCAGCCGTAGTTGTCTTGAACCCTGTGCATATGTGGACCAAGGATCCTTTTGTAAATAGTTCCAATGAAAACTTTATTTTAGAATCCCTAAAGTCTCACACGATGAACTCTAGGCACGAACTGATAGCTTTTTCTGTTGTTCGGGGTTTAGGAATTCGTATGGATCCCAGTGCAGCCGTAGTTGTCTTGGATCCTGTGCATATGTGGACTAAGGATTCTCCTCAAAATACTTTCAAAATACTTTAGCCATTTTCAAATATTCCTTTTCAAGCAGCTCCAAAGGTCAAGCCTTCGAACGTCATTTACTTTCAAATACTTCTTTTCAAGCACCTCTTAAGCTCAAGCATTCACAAACCAGAACTACGTAAGCCTTGAGTTTCCCATTGCATCGAGGAATACGTAGGAGCAGGATCAAGTCCTGTCAGGCTATCTTCCACCAAACTATCTATTTATTTTCACTCTAAATCTATTTAAAGGGATCAAACAGTTTTCAAATAAATCACACACTCTGTTTAAAGGGTACCGTTTTTCGGAATAGGCAATTAGGGTGCCTAACACCTTCCCTACTCGTAACCGACTCCTGAACCTAAATCTCTTCCTCGAGTCAGGGTTCTTTCCAAATCTTTTCCCTAAAAATAAAATTTGGTGGCGACTCCACTTAATCTAATAAAATTATATTATTTTCAAATTTTAGCGAGTTCGTTGTCTCGTTGTAATTACGGGTTGCGATAGAGGGTGACTCCACTGGGGATATTAGAGAGTCAAGCCCGTTCAATTGAGTGTGTCAAATTGATCCCTTCCCTATTTATTTGCACGATTTATTAGCCTGTTATCTATCTGTTTGTTTATTTGTTTATTCTTTGTATAACCCTAGGATAGAGAAATAATAAATAGTTATATATGTATATGCACGATTTCCCTAATTGCAGGTATCCCAATAAATTGTGTGCCCTCCACACATCATGCATACATTCATCTCATGAGTGGGGCCCTATACCCGGGTCTGAGCGAAGCCTAGGACTAGAGGGATCTAGTGGTGTCACTTTGGGGCTTACGTCCTGTTTGACTATCACGAAAATCTCGGCTTGAGTGCATCCTATTTGTAATGCCCTACAACTGGTAGCTTTTTCTGTTGTTGTGGCAAACATTGCAGACTGGAACTTGACTCTAGTGACCTCTTACACCGCAAGATTACTAACCACCTTCGAGAGGTTCATGCATTAAAAGCCTTAGACCCTTAGGACAGGTAACCCACATAAGAAGTAAGGAGGGAACACACCCTTTCATGATACACGGTTCATATATATACACAGACATTTATTCGAACAGAATCATCCAAGATGGAAGCTAAAAATTGGGGGAAATACAGAAAACAAAAAAGAAAAAAGAAAAAAAATCAAGTAAAAGGAAAGAGTTTTTTTTTTAAAACAAAATCAAATAAAAAATAGAAAAATCAAAAATCAAGGGAAATAGAAACTCCTAGGGAAATTTAAAAAAATAATTTCTGAAAAATACTGAAAATATAAAAAGACTCAAAAAGAGAGAAAATAAAATTTCGAAAACCTAAAGAACGTTTTAGAATTGTTTTTAGAACTAAAAATATTTTCAAACAAAACCAAAAGTTCTCTAGCAAAATAAAAAACGTCAAGATTCATAAAAGTCATAAAATTGCTAAAAAAAAACAAATGAAACAACTTTCAAGTATTTTCAAAATAGTCAAATTTCAAAAATATCCATAATTATTTGTGCATAGCATGCGTGCATTCATTCATCCATTCGTAAAATTATCATTGAAAGAAGGAGATTTTGAAGAATCATCCCATTCATACTTTTTTTGCATTAACATCTTTATCATTCATGATTTTTGCATTCAAATTATTTCTCAAAGAATTTAATTTTTAACTTTAACAGAAAAATTAGAGAAAGACTTCCTCGACATCCTTATAAAACCAGATCACAATCAGGAATCATGGATGAGCTAGAAAGACAAAACGAGGAGTTGAGAAATGAGGTCAAGGCTCTGAAGGAGCAGATGGCCAAGCTGATGGAGGCCACCCAACTGCTGAAACAGAAAGATATAAGGGAATCCTTGCCGGGAGAACCAACTGACCCTTTATATCCTCCTGGTTTCAATCCACAAAACTCGACACCCTTGACCATACCTCCACAAACTGAAGGGGTTCATTATGGGTTTCCTCATGGGCATGCACCCTCACAAATCCAAACACAATCCCAAATATATAATCTACCTCCAAACACCACAAAAATCCCTTATACCATTCCAAACACCATCTCACAGGCCTACAAAACAGCCGTTGGGGGAACGAATCCTATGTTCACCCAAGGGCCTCACCCTGTGTACATACCATCTTCTCAACCTCACCACATGCTAGAGGAACACCCAAGCCATCCTTCTGAGGAGGATACGGAAAAGTGGAGAATCCTAGAAGACAAAATCCGGGCAATCGAGGGGAGCGCTTATGAAGCCAAAGATGCATCTGATTTGTGCTTAGTACTAGACGTGGTCATCCCTCCCAAATTCAGGGTTCTTGAATTTGAAAAATATCAAGGAACTAGTTGTCCGAAGAGCCACTTGGCCATGTACTGCAGGAAGATGTCTCCCTACATGCACGACGATAAGCTGCTTGTCCATTTCTTTCAAGACAGCTTAATTGGGGCTGCGGCCAACTGGTATACGCAGCTAGAGCGGACCCATATCCGTTCATGGAGGGATCTGGCTGATGCCTTCCTCAAACGGTACCAGTATAATGTGGAGATGGCTCCCGACCGAATCCAACTCAAAATATGGCCAAGAAGGGAGACGAGACCTTCAAACAGTATGCTCAACGATGGAGGGAGTTAGCTGCTCAAGTACAACCTCCATTATCTGAAAAAGAGCTGGTTAGCACGTTCATAGACACACTCTAAGATCCTTTCTATGACAAGATGATTGACAGTGTAACTTCTAGCTTCTTCGATGTTGTCATCATTGGAGAAAAGATCGAGGGTGGCATGCATCACGAAAAGATCACGCAAAGGCCTACAGACACAGTCGATGCTTCAAATGGATTTGGGAAAAAGAAGGCAGGTGAAACCTACAACGTGGCTTCTGGTCAAGGCCCGTACACTCCTCAGGTGGCACCTTATGGTCCAGTTGGCTTCCGACCACCACCATACACACCCTACATACCATATCCTTACATCGCCGCTACATACCAGACACCACACCCTCCTACTTACAACTATCCAACACAAGTCCGGCCACCAACACCATATACGGCCCAAACACAAACCACAAGCCAAAACCCTAATCAAAGCCAGAAAAAGGAGAAGAAGCCTGTCCAGTTCGACCTTATTCCAATCTCCTACACTGAGCTACTACCTCGGCTGATTCAAAACTCGCTGGTTGCACCTTATCCTCTGAAACTGCAAGAACCACCATATCCTAAATGGTATGATGCAAATGCCAGGTAAGATTACCATGCAGGATTCATCGGTCATTCTACGAAGGATTTCCTAGCATTGAAACGAAAGGTACAAAGCCTAATCGATGCAAAGTGGCTGGATTTTGGGAGGCTTGCTCCTAACACAGAAAACAATTCGTTGCCAAATCACGAGAGCCCATCGGCTAGCTGAAAGAGAGGGGAGCAGCATAATGAGTTTCCTTGCACAAGTTGAGATGCCGAGAGGATACTCATCCAAAAATTGTCATACTTTTCAAAATCAATCTTTTGTAAATAAATATCAATGAAATAAATACAAAAGTTATATTTTTCATGTTTCTTAGGCACGTGCCTCACATTGCTGGCTTTAAATTTTACCTTTCCTTTTCATCACTCAGCCTATTTCTCATTCCTATACCTAAACAATAAATACATGTTGGCGACAATGCCAATGCTGTAATAAATAATCTTGAACGTCTTATTAGTCAAGCTCAAAGAGAAAAACCTAATGAGGAAGCAGAATAAACAACCAGGGATTCTAGATCACCATACAAAATGTCTTGTCAAATAAAAATATCCTGCTGGAACTAAGTTCAAATCTAGGCAGAATTAGGAATGCAAAATAAGATCCGCTGAATTGGAAGCCAAAATGACCCCGACAAGATCAATATTTGACTACATAAAAAGAAGAAAACCCGCTGGATTAAATCAAGAATGGTCCAGGCAAAATCAGGGTCGAAATTAAAAAATTCAAGCAGGAGAAAAACCCGCTGGATTAAAAGCTAAAAATAATCCAGACAAAATAGGGTTCAAGTTCATAAGTCTAAATCGATAAAGGCATGATTAGAAAAGGTCTTGCTGGATTCCAAAAACAATTCAGGCAAAAATAGGATCAAGATGAGAGCCCGCTAGGTCGAAAACCCTCAAACGGCGGCCTAGGCAAAAGTTAGGGCACAATCAGACAGAAGGCCCGCTAGGTCAAAAACCCTAAAAAACGACCTAGGCAAAAGTTAGGGCACAATTAGACAGAAAGCCCGCTAGGTTGACAATCCTCAAAGACGACCTAGGCAAAAGTTAGGGCACGATCAAACAAAAGCCCGCTAGGTCGAAAACCCTCGAAGATGGCCTAGGCCAAAGTTAGGGCGCAATCGGACAGAAGGCCCACTAGGTCGAAAACCCTCCAAGGGCGGCCTAGGAAAAAGTTAGGGCATACGCACGGAAAGCCCGCTAGGTTGAAAACCCGTAAGGGCGACCTAGGCAAAAGTTAGGGTAAAACAGAAGACCTGCTGGGTTGAAAACTCAAAAGAACAACCCAAGAAAAAATTAAGGTCAATCCAGGAATCCCAAGACAACATGACATTCTGCACCCCATCCTTCCTAAAACTGGGGCAAAATTTTGCCCTTTCTCAAGTTTGATTAATTTGACAATCAGGATTATGAAAAGCAGTACTGGCATTTTTCATCAAGAGGTGCCATTTGGGCGATCGAACCCACACCTTTTCATCCTTCCCTTTCCAGCACACTACCTCAGACATATTTTGCAAACCTTCTCTATTTATTGCCTTTAGCCATCCAAAATCACTTTGCACACCCCAATAGTGCACATGCTAAAAAAGATGTGTAAAATGTAAACAATAATAAAAAAAAGAGATTATTTTTGAAAAGTCATGGCAAGTCGGATGAATCCTCAGCCATCGCAACACAGCATGATTGTTTCCCGAAGAATCATCCTCCTATCAGCCATAATGCCACAAAAAGGGGTGTGTCTTACTCAATGATACTAACCACTGTTGGGTCTCAAAGATCTGGACAAAAGAAAATTTTGAGATTTACCAAAACACCGAACTTAAGTCAATCTAGCTTGTCCTAATTCTTGATTCCTTTCACACTAACTATGGGGTTGTCGAGGAAGGATGTGTCAATAAAAATAAAAAATAAAATAAAGAAAATAAATAATAATAATAAAAAAATTAAGAGAAACAAAAAGTTCTACACCATTTCATGGTTTGCATTCATCCCATAGCATTTGTTTCATCAAATAATTATTTCAAGCATCAAAAGCATTCAATAAGATTAAAACAAGGCGTCCTTTCTATTCAAGCATCACAACCACCGCATTCTTTTCATTCATTCAAACAGCACATAAGCATCTTTTTATTCAAGCATTGCATAACCCATTTGTCAAAACTAATTAAGACCCGGGTAAAATTGCCTGAATCAATCATAATTAAAATTGAGTCAAACTCAAACTGGGGAAAATGGTTGCCTACAAAGAAATCCAGTTTGAGGTCATCCTCAAATTCTGAGTCAAGCTCAAACTGGGGCAAATGCTTGCCCACAAAAATTCAATTTGAGGTCATCCTCAAATTCTGAGTCAAGCTCAAACTGGGGCAAACGCTTGTCCACAAAAATTCAATTTGAGGGCATCCTCAAATTCTGGATCAACTCCAAACTGGGGCTAACATTTGCCCACAAAATTCAATTCAAGGTCATCCTCAAATTTTGAATCAAGTTCAGACTAGGAAAAACGTCTGCCCAAGAAAGATTTAATTTCAAGAACAAAACTAGGGCAAACGCTTGCCCAAAATCCCCTCAAGTTAAGGCATTCCCCGATTGCCAAAAGTATTCCAAACTGGGGCAAAATGTTTGCCCAAAGTTCTTTCAAATGAAAACATCTCTCAACTACCAAAAATCTTCTAAACTGGGGTAAAATGTCGACTCAAGTTTCTTCAAGAGAATAATTATCAGATGCTTAAAAACCTTCGAGTTCAAGGTAGAATAAGCTATTTGTTTTAATTCAAGAAAAACATATTTTCAAAATAAGATTCCCTGGGGTTAGCCGATGAAGAAGTCCATATTCCCTCCTCATGTGCCTGCCCAAGACACATCAGATTATTTTCCACACCTGTCCTCTCAGGTCATTCTCTCGCCTACATTATCAGGCTGTCATTTTATTCACCACAGTTGTCTTAACAAGCATCTATCTTCATTCCATCCTGTCAACAACAGGACCATTACATTTAACCTGTCCTAACAAGACATTGTTTACCCTCCTTTGCTTGTCTCAACAGGCTTTCATCTTTTCTTTCGCCTGTCTAGCAGGTTTGCATTTTTCCTGTCAACAACAGGAATCCGTCTACATTCATCCTATCCTAACAGGTTGGTTTTCGTCACTCATTTCACCTGTCTTAACAAGTCTCCTTTATTTTACTTTGCATGTTGTCATAGTTTCTTTTCATTCTTCTATACATGTCTTAACAGGTTTTCGTCATTCTGCTACACCTATCTTAACAGGTGTCTCATTCCATCCTGTCAACAACAGGGTCGTTACATTTAACTTGTCCTAATAAGACATTGCTCATTTTCCTTTGCCTGTCCTGACAGGTTTTCACCTTTTCCTTTTTTCGCCTGTCTAGCAGACTTGCATTTTTCCTGTCAACAATAGGAGCTCGTCTACATGTTTAATCATCGTCATTCATTTTGCTTGTCTTCATAGGTTCTTTTCACTTCCCTTTGCTTGTCTTAACGAGCATCTTGCCTCCATCCTGTCAACAACAGGACTTTTAGATTTGTTGCTTTCTTAATAGGTCATTTTCACTTTCCTTTCCTTGTCTACCATGCTCGCATCTTCCCTGTCAATAACAGGACCCCATGTTTAAATTCTGTTCAGTCTACCTGTCAAGCAGGTTTGCATTTATCCTGGTAACAACAGGATTTCATTTGCATTCTTCTCGGCAACAGCGGGATCTCATTTGCATTTTCCTGTCAACAACAGGACCCCATGTTCAAATTCTATTCAGTCTGCCTGTCAAGCAGGTTTGCATTTATCATGGTAACAGCAGGTTTTCATTTGCATTCTTCCCGGCAATAGCGGGATCTCATTTGCATTTACCTGTCAACAATAGGACCTCATGTTTAAATTATGTTCTCTTTGCCTGTCAAGCAAGTTTGCATTTATCCTGGCAACAGCAGGATTTCATTTGCATTTATCCTGGAAACAGCGGGATCTCATTTGCATTTTCCTGTCAACAACAGGACCTCATGTTTAAATTCTGCTCTCTTTACCTATCAAGCAGGTTTGCATTTATCCTGGCAATAGCAGGATTTCATTTGCATTTATCCTGGCAACAACGGGATCTCATTTGCATTTTCCTGTCAACAACAGGACATCTAGCATGTTTAATTTTTGTTCTCTTCACCTGTCTTAATAGGTTTGCATTTATCCTGGCAACAGCAGGATTTCATTTGCATTCTCTTGTCAAAAACAGGACGTCTAGCATGTTTAATTTCTGTTCTCTTCACCTATCTTAACAGGTTTGCATTTATCCTAGCAACAACAGGATTTCATTTACATTCTTCCTGGCAAAAGCGGGACCTCATTTGCATTCTCCTGTCAGCAACAGGACTTCAAGCATGTTTAATTTTTGTCTACCTGTCAAGCAGGCTTGAATTCATCCTAGCAACAGCAGGATTCCATTTGCATTCATCCCGGCAACAGCGAGACTTCATTTTCATTTACCTGTCAACGACAGGATTTCAAGCATGTTTAAATTTAGTCCGCCTGTCTTAACAGGCTTACATTCATCCTGGCAACAGCAGGATTTCATTTACATTCTTCCTGGCAACAGCGGGACCCCCTTTGCGTTCCTTCCCATCAACAACGGGATTTCCCTCAAGTTTACTTTTCTGCACATTGGCCTATGATGTCAGGCCTCTTTCAAGCTTTCTTTTCCGCATTTTGGCCTATAGTGTCAGGCCACCATCAAATTTACATTTCTGCATCTTTTGGCCTATGATGTCAGGCCAACCTTCAGTTTACATTTCTGCATTCTTGGCCTATGATGTCAGGCTTCCTTCAAGCTTTCTTTTCTGCATTTTGGCCTATAGTGTCAGGCCACCATCAAATTTACATTTCTGCATCTTTTGGCCTATGATGTCAGGCCATCCTCCAGTTTACATTTCTGCATTCTTGGCCTATGATGTCATGCCTCCTTCAAGCTTTCTTTTCTGCATTTTGGCCTATAATGTGAGGCCACCATCAAATTTACATTTCTGCATCTTTTGGCCTATGATGTTAGGCCATCCTCCAGTTTACATTTCTGCATTCTTGGCCTATAATGTCAGGCCTCCTTCAAGCTTTCTTTTCTGCATTTCGGCCTATAGTGTCAAGCCACCATCAAATTTACATTTTTGCATCTTTTGGCCTATGATGTCAGGCCATCCTCCAGTTTACATTTCTGCATTCTTGGCCTATGATGTCATGCCTCCTTCAAGCTTTCTTTTCTGTATGTTGGCCTATAGTATTAGGCCGCCATCAAGTTTACATTCCGGCATGTTCTATTTTCTTTTCCGCATGTTGGCCTATAGTGTCAGGCCACCATCAAATTTGATTTTCCATAGCTGGGCCTATGATGTCAGGCCTCAAGCATAGATAGATTTCTGTACCTCGGCCTATGTTGTCAGGCCGCCTTGTACATACCTTGCATTTTAGTTCTTGCATGCTTCCCTGCCTTAAATGGGTCGCTTTCACTCCCCTGAGCCCGTCGTGATGAGCCATTCTCTTCTGCTTTGCCTGTTTTAACAGGCCATTTTTATTTCATTTTGCTTGTCCTAACAAGAAATCCCATTGAATTCCACGCCTGTCCTAACAGGGCTTTATTCATTTCACTTAGCCTAATTAGGCTATGCAATCAAGCATTGCATATTTAAACTCTATCGACACAGGAAGCCGGCGATGTCATTCAACCGCCATCCTCTAGGTATCCATGAGGTTCACTTTAAGCTCAAAACTTTTAGTGCTTCTCAGACTTCTTCAAAAGCCTGCCTCGGACATAATGTGTTCACGTCTTTACTCATTTCCCACCCCGATAATTTAGAGAATCACGTCTCATATTATCTGGTAGGAAAATGAGTAAAGAGGGGCAAACTGTAAACACCCAATTATGTCCGAGGCCCCTAATTGGTGAAATCAATTGGTGAACAAACCGTAATTTAAATATCAAAATAAATAAACAGAAAAATAGAAAACAAATACAGAAAGACAGACAAACAGAAGAAAAATACAAAAATAGAAGGAAATAATAAAAAATAAAAATTGAAAAGTAAAAATAAAAAACAAAAAAAAATAGAAAATGAGATAAAATTAATAAAACAAAAATATATATAAAACAGAAAATAAAAAGGGGAAACAAAAGAAAAAGAGAGAAAAGAAAAATAAAAAGTAATAAAGAAAAATATGAAATAATAAAGATAAGTAAAAAAATCTAAAAGATAATAAAATAAGAATCAAAGAAAATTAGTAAATCTGAAAAAATAAAAAAAATAATAATAAAAAAATCTGAAAATAAAAAATGATAATAATAATAATAAACGAGAATAATCAAAATAACAAAATTTTAAAAACATATATAAAATAAAAATAAAACTAAAACAGAAAATGAAAAAATAAATAATAGATAAATTAATTAGAACAGAATTAACATAAATTTGAAAAATGTAAAAATAATAAAAATAGAATTTGAAATTGAAAAACAGTAAATCTGAAACAGGAAAAGAAAACAAAAATACAAAATAGAAAATAAAAAAAATAGAAACAAAAAAATAACTAACTATAAACAGAATATAAAAACAAAAAAGAAAAAAGAAAAAGAAAGAAAAGGGCTTTTGGCGAGGACGCTGAGGGGGAGCCTTTGGCATTTGACTCTGGTTCTTGCAACTGGAGAGGGGGCAACAAAAGAGCGGGAGTTGGATCTTCAAGAGGAAAGGCTTCTTTCTTTGGGGGAAGTGGACAAGCAAGAAGAAAGGGTTCTTTCTCTGAAGGAGGTGGACAAGCAAGAAGAAAGGGAGAAGAGGCTTACTGCCGTAGGTTGGTGGGAGGATCTTGGGTTCTTTCCCACAACTCCATTAAGGTCTCACTGGGTAGAGGAGAAAAAGGATAAGAAGGATCAACTTCATACAGGTTAGTAGCGCTCTCTTCCACCTATTGTGAATCCTGGTGTTCATGCAAATCGATCCCTAAAAAACGCTATCTCACATGAAACTTGCTTGAGTCTTATCCATGGCTGGTTCGGAATTTATAGTCATCTATATTTACACTATTTTATCATGACTATTATTGGGTAGAAGATGCAATGGGTTAAGAACTTGCCTCTGTTCAGTCTTCTTTAATTATTGAGAAATTAGTTAACCATGCTTTGAGCTTCAAAACCTGGATCGCATATGCCACTGTTACAAAGTTCTGTTTCTAAGGAGTGCCTCCTCAAAGTGATTCTTCCATGCGTAAGCTTCATCATGTACTGGTGATCATCTCGGCTCCACCCAAAATATCGAAACCAAACTAGGTTAACGTCTGAAGAATATGAATGCAAGACCTGGGTAGGTAAGCTGGAATTATACTCTTCGGTTCACGATGAACGGTGTGAATCTTGATTCATGACGACATAACTCGAGTGAGTTCACACACATTTGATCATTACATGTCGACTATGGTGCTGAGTCTTCTGCTTCCAGTGAGGAGAGGAGATGATCCTCGAATCTCATAGCTTGTTAGTAATAAGATGAAATGGCCATGAAGACTAAGGCAGTTAGAGGACGAATAAATGGAATGAGTCACAAAAGTGCAAGATGAACAAGTCACACTTGGTGCTTTATAATAGTTGAAAGCTCCCCCTATTATGAAAAAGTTGATCTTATCTCCCCTAGCTATGGGACTTTGTTACGACAATGGGAAGTTTAAGAAACCTTACCCTCTCAAATGGCCCCCAATCCATGCATGTATTGGGAGGGGCCAATACCGAATGATCACTGTAGATTAATGGTAGTTCTCATCTAGTTATTTAGCTTCTATTTCATTTCAATTCATCTGGATCATGATGGGGGGTTGGTGTTTACCTTGATCTTTGGCATCACGTGTTTATAAATCAGTTTAGGTTCGTCCCGAAAGTTACAATAACATGGGCCATCATGTGATCACATTGAGAATATGGATCACTTTATGCAAGGCTGTAAAGACAGTGATCGCATGCCTAGTTTGATTGAAATGATAATCTCAGAACTATGTTGACAACATTACCCCTGGGATCTTAAATATTCAGGCTCCCAAGCATTCAATTCAGACACTCGCATGCACCTAATCGGCTGGGTCTTGGAGCAAACAACGCAGAGCCCCAAGCCTTAACCCAGTCGCACACTATCTTTCCATGATGGTATCACGTGCTGTGAATGTGTGTAAATCCAAGTCCAAAGCTTTGCTGCTACTTTGTGTTTGGGTCGTCCACGGAAACACACCGAGCCAAACTTCGTCTCCAAACTGCCAAAAATTATTTCTTCTATTGTGTATGAACGAGTGTCTTCGGACTAGAGGCAGTATCTACGTATGGTTGCAGTACGGGTACTTATATGAACTAAAGAACAACATAGGAGAAAGAGTGAGGGTGACTTCAGCATGATCATTCTGGAAGGGTTACATTCCTATCAAACTGGTATAGTAATCATATTAGCTCATACTTTGGTTGCCTCGTGTACCCAGTAGCTGAACGAGTCCCTAGAGGAATCAAAGAAGTCTTTGTGACGTGAGAAGTCATATTCATTTATGGATGCTTAACGTGAAAAATGGACAAGTGTGCTAATCAAATCATCCCCCACGAACGAGAGTCACACTTCGGAGAAGGTAGTCGAAATATCTACAACCACAGGCAGCCAACCACAAGGCTTGGAGAAAGCCACTACATGTACCCCCTAGGCACACGTTCACATTCCCCGCACTAAGACCGAATGATTGGAAACTTGAAGCTACGTTGCTTGTCCATGCAGTGGTCACGAATACAGATTTATAGAAAAAAAAATCCACCTCTTGGTTTATAGGTGAAGACAACCGGGTAAGGCATGCAAGTCATATTTCTGTTTTGGAAGGCAGCATAATGTAAAATAATAACCCACTACCCATGCACGTGGTTAGAAAAGGCCATGCAAGAAGTTAATTAAGAATAAACATGGGACCCGTAAGGGAACAACATACTCTCCATATATAGGCATGGTTCATGAATTATAAACTACAAAGTTACACAGATCAAGTAGATGAGCATATGGCCCACAATTCTTGGGTTGCGCCTTCGAGTCCCACATCCAGCAATTCATTTTGATTTCTACACATAATGGGCCAAATGGCTGATGGCCCATACATACTTACGAAGCAATAATCTTGCCATTCATTCTAATTTCTCGATATTTCTGATTTCTCGATATGGTGGACTTCATGCCAATCAGATCTTCAATTGAGCCAGAATTCATCAATTCAGCAATTGAGTCAAAATTCATCAAAAGATTCATCAATTCAAAATTTCTGATTTCTCGATATGGTGGACTTCATGCTAATCAGATCTTCAATTGAGCCAGAATTCATCAATTCGGCAATTGAGTCAAAATTCATCAACAGATTCATCAATTCAGCGGATGGGTTATTTCAAGGCCACCCCCTTCTCCGTCGAGCTTAAATTTAATCTATTTAAATTCTCTCAGCCCAAATCAATTTCAATACTTTTCCACAATCCTTAATTCAAATTTATTCAAATAAAAAATAATTCTTTTTGTTTTCAAAATGTAAATTCAATTTATTTATTCAAATATAATTTTATTTCTATTCCTCAAGTTTTGAATAAAATTTGTCTTGCTCAAATCCTATTTATTTCTATTCCTCAAGTCTTAAATAAAAAAAATCATTCTTATTTGACCCCAGTTGAATTCTTTTTCTTCGATCAAAATTCTTTTTCCCTTTTTTTAATCCAAACTTAATTCTTTCCATCAAGTTTCAATTCGAACTAGTTCAAATTAAATCTAATCCCTTTATTTTAATGTTCAAAATCCAATCCAGTTTATTTTCTCTGTTTTGAAAAACCTAAATCAAGTTCAAGTTCTCTTTTTCTCAAATCAAGTTTACTCTAAATCAAAGTTCATTCTACAGCAAGTTCATCTTATTTTAAATCAAGTCACATTCCTCTCTTGTCCTTATTTCTTTAATAAAAACTTTATTTTAGAATCCTTAAGTCTCACGCAATGAACCCCAAGCACGAACTGGTAGCTTTCTCTGCTGTTCGATGCATAGGAATTCATATAGGTCTCAAGTGCAGTCGTAGTTGTCTTGAACCCTGTGCATATGTGGACCGAGGATGCTTTTGTAAATAATTCTAATAAAAACTTTGTTTTAGAATCCCTAAAGTCTCACGCAACGAACCCTAGGCACAAACTGGTAACTTTTTCCGCTGTTCGGGGTTTAGGAATTCTTATGGATCCTAGTGCAGCCGTATTTGTCTTGGATCCTGTGCATATGTGGACTAAGGATTCTCCTCAAAATATTTTCAAAATACTCTAGCCATTTTCAAATATTCCTTTTCAAGCAGCTCTAAAGGTCAAGCCTTCGAGTGCCATTTACTTTCAAATACTTCTTTTCAAGCACCTCCGAAGGTCAAGCCTTCACAAACCAGAACTACGTAAGCCTTGAGTTTCCCATTGCACCGAGGAATACGTAGGAGCAGGATCAAGTCCTGTCAAGCTATCTTCCACCAAACTATCTATTTATTTTCACTCTAAATCTATTTAAAGGGATCAAACAGTTTTCAAATAAATCACACTCTGTTTAAGGGTACCGTTCTTCGGAACGGGCGAGTAGGGTGCCTAACACCTTCCCTACTCGTAAACGACTCCCGAACCTAAATCTCTTCCTCGACTCAGGGTTTTTTTCAAATCTTTTCCCTAAAAATAAAATTTGGTGGCGACTCCACTTAATCCAATAAAATTCTATTATTTTCAAATTTTAGCGAGTTCGTCGTCTCGTTGTAATTACGGTTGCGACAGAGCTCACATGGTCATCACCACAAACAAGGATAGCCCTAGGCTTTCCACATATACACAAGTCCCTAACTTGACATTTTTCAAGTATGTGCTTGTCAAGTGTATTTTAGTTTGAAGCTCCATGGCTTTTAACATGAATAGTCCCAAACTTTCTACAAAACAAGTCCTTGACTTGGCCCTTTTCAAGTATGTGTTTACTAATTTTATTTTATATGCCTACCGCATCTTACATCATTCTCTTAAATCAAAAACATTATCCATACAATTTAAATTCTTCACTATGTAATCACATCACATAATACAAACTCTCTAAGAAATCAAGAGTAACAACATGCATATTTAATCATCCTAATTAATATGTCATGCATATTTAGTCACTAATCACAATTTCTTTCACAATATCTTTCACACATGACCATCATACATGACCATCATACAACACATCTTTCATGAGTAATCATCATACATCTCATATTGCTCTTATGTACTCATAAAAAAGTACAACAAGTTGACATAACATTCTCAAGCAAATAATCATCTTCTAAATCAAGACTTACTTATGCTTATCATAAATTCTTGCGCAACATAATCACAAACGCCCATAACATGTCCAACATGCTTAATTCATAACATTTTATGATGAATCACTCATGGGAGCTTATTCCTCTCATCCTTCTAAGTTATCTCTCAGCATTTCTTTTTCTCAAAGTGATATGATTCACCTTACGCGAATGAATCAGAATGCGAAAAGATAATGGAACGTCTTGAGAATCAGGATAAAATAAGAAAAGATAGGATAAGATAAGATAAACGAACTTGACATAAATCACGACCTATCGAAGAGCACTGAAGTTATCAAAAGGAACATGACCCTTACCGTGACCTACCGGAAAAACCAACGTTATCAAGGGTAGTTCCTTGCCCAAGAACCAAGGGAATCAACTCACATAGAGATGAAAGACTCTCAGAGAGAAAATACTATTAGTCATCAATAATCTCCCATCCATTGCTCATAGACCAAATGATATGATTCACCCTACGTTAATGAATTAGAATGCAAAAATGATAACGGAACATCTTGAGAATCAGGATAAAATAAAAAAAGATAGGATAAGATAAGATAAAGGAACTTGACACAAACCGCGACTTGCTGGAGAGCACCGAAGTTATCAAGAGGAACGTGAACCTTACCGCGATCTGCCGGAAGAACCAACATTATCAAGGGTAGTTCTATGCCCAAGAACAAAGGGAATCAACTCACATAGAGGTGAAAAACACTCACAGAGAAAATACTATTATTCATCAATAATCTCTCATCCATTGCTCATAGACCAAATGATATGATTCACCCTACGCGAATGAATCGGAATGCGGAAATGATAATGGAACGTCTTGAGAATCAGGATAAAATAATAAAAGATAGAATAAGATAAGATAAAGGAACCTGACACAAACTGCGACCAGCTGGAGAGCACCGAAGTTATCAAGAGGAACATGACCCTTACCGCGACCTGCCGAAAGAACCAACGTTATCAATGGTAGTTCTTTGCCCAAGAACCAAGGGAATCAACTCACATAGAGATGAAAAACTCTTATAGAGAAAATACTATTATTCATTAATAATCTCCCATCCATTGCTCATAAAAGAGCTATTTATACTTGTGCAATTACTAATATAAGGAAACCATAACTAAATCCTAATAGCATCTCTCTATAATATAATTCAAATATTTAACATAATCCTAATTAAATCTTAACAAATCTTAGTCAAATAATTTAATCAAATCCGAACAATTGAAAACTAAATCTAATAAAATAAATAAAATATCTTCTTAAAAGTTCTTTCGTAAAGATCTTCTTGTTTTACGTGCATAAAAATCACAATCATATCTGCCGTTTTTCTTGAAAGTGCATTTACGTAGATTCCAATTACCTCTTTTATCTTTTTTAACCTTCCTCTTTTCAATGAGTCTTCTCTTTGAGTTTCATCTTTTTCTAGGTGGACTTAATCATGCAAAGTGGTATCGAGTTTCATATCACAAAGGTTTAGTTTTTTCACATAATTTCATGAAAATTATGATACCTTGAATTTCTCCTTAGGTGGCCGAATGACACCTCTTGATTTATTTACTCTTTATGTATCCATACCATTGCCAAAGCTCTCTTAAACCCTTATTTCATTTCTTTTACATGTGAGCATCCTCATTGCACCTTAATTAAGGTTTTAAACTCAATTCTTCTTAATTAATCTCAAGGTGGCTGAATGCTCTAGATCTCATTTTTTCTCCATAATTGGTTTCCAATCATCTTCTTAAGCTCACCCAAAATCCATTCTTAAATTTTAGCAAGATTTTAGGATAGTTTTCTTACCAACATTACAATTCCTTCCCTTACACTTACTTAGGATCCCCTTGGCACCTTAATTCAAATTTAAACTCAAACTTTCCTTAATTCTTGAGAAGTGGCCGAATACACATACATGGATCCTAAGGCATCATGGTTCACTTTTCCTTAGCTCAGAAGGTGATTTCTACAAGTTAAGATTTAGGCCATTAAACATTACTAAGTATAAAATTTTTTAAGACTTCTCTTTTATTCTTAGGAGGTATGGACAAATGGTCATGTTCCCATTCACTACACCATGATTCATTTTTAATCATCAACGTAGGCATCTTTGAATCAAGCTTAAGTCCTAATCATGGTTTTAACTTAATTTCATCAATTAAGACAATCATGGTCAAATGGTCATCCTAACCATTCCTAAACCTTTCTTACACTTTTAATCCTTTTCATTTACATACTAAGGGTTCTTAATTAACCTCAATCAAGAATTTAAAGTCATTTATCCTTAATTACCAAGGAGTGGATGAATGCACACCCTTTAATGCTAAGAAAATTTGTTTCGATTTTTCTTCTCTTAAGGGCTGATTTACACCAATTAGGGCCTAGTCCATCAGTTCATACCATCCTTAGGAATTTTTAGAGATTTTCCTTGGCTAAATCGAGGACTTTCACAAGTAGGAAAACGTAAGAATTTGGCCATCCTTGGCTAAATAAAATTGTTTGAACTACCCCCCATCTAATAATATTTGGAGTTCATGATCATTAAGAAGTCCTTTGAACTCAATATTTCCTCTCCCTCAAGTGCCATTCATCGAATTATAGGATAAGTTATGTGGTTGGTGAATTTTCTCTATGTGTTCTATATCTTAGGTTTAGGTTGTGAAGTAGATTCGATTAGGATCTCCTTTTCATCTTGGATAAGAATTAGTGTTTGTTATTTTAACGATATGTTAGGAAGAATGTTTTTTTATCAAATTTGAAACATAGACCTTTCTATTTATAAGGTGATAATTTCTGCAACGACTTGGTTTTAAGAGGGTTGGAAATAACAGAGGTGGAGGTAGTGATTGGGGGAAGGTGATGTCAAGCTCACAATGGGCGTAGGTGATTTGGGTGGGATGTAGGAGATTGGTTTGGGAAATGTTAGGTATGGACGATTCTTAAATGGTTTTTTTGGAGGGAACTTTTTCCTCAAATAGCTCGGCTAAAGAAATTGCATGTAACAATGAATAAGGAAAAAGAGATGCCATTTCTCTCTTTAATTCTAGGTTCAAGAAACCTATAAAATGATTGAGAAAATGTATATCATGTGATCCATAAGCCTAATTGGTTAACTTAGTAAAAAGCTCATGGTACTTAGTGATCATCTAAGTCAGAGTCAGCTTTAATAATTTTTCTCTTGGGTTGTCAAATTGAGATAGGCCAAATTGGATTGAATTCTAGTAGAGAAAGTAAACCAGTTTGATACTTTATTAGTCTTCTCCAATATGAAAACATGGTAGTATCTTGCCTTCGAAATGTACTAAGGCGATTGACACCTTTTGCTCCTCTAGGATATCATATATCTTGAAGAATTGTTTAGCTTTATTGATCCATTGGAGTTCCTAATGATTGATGAAGGGGATTATTGTTAAACAATGTAACCCTGCAAATCGGTGATCATCTCGATCAATTGTATGAATTTCTATTATTAAGTTGAGAGCATCTCAAATAGTATCTTGACTTCATCTTGCCTTTCTTTCATCCTAATGTTATATGTCATCCAAGAATCTCTCAATGATATTGATACTCAATTAGTACAACTATCTATATAAGTACTAGTGTAAAAGAAAAAAAGGAAGAAATATATCTATGAGTGAGAGAGGTCAGAATCAGTCCTCTAAGGTCTAATCAAGGTACATGTGAAAGGAATGAGTATCAGATAGAACTAAGATTATAGTAGAAAAGGAAAAAATAGTCCAAAAAGGAGGAAGATCTCACATTCCATATGCCCTTCTTTCCCTATGACCTTAACACTTATAGTTATTGATCCACCATGATTGTTTGGAATTCCTTGAGCCTCTCTTTCTATTTCTTAGACCTTTTTTTTCTATTACCTCCAGGTGTAAATCTTATGTCATGTGTGTTTATCATTTTGTGACCTTAGAAATTTTGTTATTTGTATGGTTTATGTATTTAATCCAATGTTGTGAAACTTGTCTTAGACATTGACTTAGTTGGAATATTGGGTTAATAGGTCACTAGTTAGACTAGTGAGTCATTAGTTGAATCGATTGAACTGGTAAACATGAAAGTCTTATTTTAGTTTCTCATTAGTTGCTAAAATATTTCCACTATTCCCTTTCTAATACTAAAATTATTATACTGAAAAGAAAGTATTAGCTAAAAATATACAAATAATTCTTTAAACCCATTGATTACTCAACTTAGACAAATATGTGTTTGTTATATCCAACCCATGTTGTTAATAAAAAATTAGCATTTGATATGTATGTTGTCCATTTCGATCCTGCTATCTAATTTCAAGAATTTGTCCCATAAAAGGGTGTATCTGTCTCTGGAAAACCATATTCATTTCCTCAAGTGGGATACCCTTTGTCTTTATTCTCTAGTAGTAGCTTATAGATGAATAACGTCATGATCACCCCCACATCATCGAAAGAAGATGAACAAACTAAACTTAATGTGATAGAGCATTAATATGAAGAATGAAGCAATGAAGAAAATATTGGTCATATTGATAGCAATCGATACTCTGAGCAACACATATAATCTCAACAAGAAAAATTTCACTTGGCACTAACCATCCTAAAGGATCCTAAGCCATGCAAAAGCTTAAACATATATACAAATTGTAACATCCCAATTTTTCTATGATAAATGTTTGAGGCTACAAATTGTTTCTAGAATAAAACTAGGTGAAATTAGGAGCCAAAAGCAGAGAAATTAGGAAGTTTGGTGCAAATGATGAAAATGCCCTTGCACCTGGGCAACTCAAATAATGAGCCAGAAAAATGGAAATACAAGTATAAGACATCTTGGAGGGATTATAAAACATCATGTATAGTTAAAATTAGTGAGAAAAATTTAGAAACCTGAGAAGGGACGAAAATGCCCTTCGAAAATCCTGAAAATGACCAAAATGTCCCTAGGAGCTGTACTTTTTGAACAAAGCTAGTCAGTTCCCATAAAAATAGCAAACGACCTTAGATTAACATGGGAACGAACCAAAAAGTCTTTGAAATATCAGAGTAACAATTTGGGAAATTTTCTGGCAATGCTAAGAAAAATTACGAAAACGCTCTTGGAAGGCCAGGAGGGCAGGATAAGGTGATAAGCATGCCAAGAGTGGGCCTCACACCCATGTGCACGAAATGCAACAGCTGGAAAGGAGGTGGTGAGTCACCAAAATGAAGTCAACCAAGTCTTCCACGAAAAGACAAAAGTGAATAGTAAAAAGGTTACTTTAACCTTTGTTAAGACTAACTAATCTTAGTTAATTAAAAGTAAAGCATTCTTAGAGTAAATTAATCATAATTAGAGGAAATATAAGCCTAATTGACACTAATCTAGGCTTAAAAGGACAATTCCTTGAATTTTGATTTATTTTGGAAAATAGGAAAAATCTAGGAAAAATTACCAAAATACCCCTAAGTGCAAAACTAATTCCACTTGGCCATAAGAGTCTGAATTTTTTGGGACCCTTGGGACCCCATTTGCTTCAGATTTTTCAGCTTAGAAACTCATCAAAATCCTCTCCATTCTCTCCAAGCTTGCCATAACTCCAAACACCCAAAACTTACACTTTAAGCCTAAGTCTTCATCTTTAAGACTTAAGCTATATTAAAGCTATAAACACTTAAGCCCCACCACCATCCTTTGTCCACGTCCAGAGCAGACCAAAGGGGACTCAAGGCAGCCTTTAAAGCACACAAAAACATTAAGGAGGTCTTCAACAAGTAGGATCTTTCTACTTGTCTTTTTATGCTTTTAACTTGCCTTTTTATGGTGTGTTTGTTTTCTTTCATGGATCTTTTCTCCAAGATTTGTTTGTCTTCTTTTGTTTTCACTTGGGAGAGTTTAATACTGTATTTTAACCGTTCAAAATCAGCCCCACCCATTTTAGTAATTTTTGAAAGGAAAAACAAAGTTTGTTCGGTTAAAAGTGCTTCTAAGGCACTTAGAAGGAATTTAATCGGTGGGTTTTGTTTTAAAATTATTTTTGAAGCTTTGATCAGTTTTATACTCTCATGAGAAGTGTTTTTAAAGCTTATTTGAAAGAGGATGTGTGGATCTTGGAGTAGATTATAAAGATCTACCTTTTAATGCTTGAGAAAAGTGATGTGTTGCTTGTTCTCATGCTTGTTTTGATGATTACGTTTTAATATTGTGATTTATCTCTTGTGATGATTTATGTGCTGGATCTGAACCTATGATTATGTAATTTAAGAGGTGAAATAAAGTTTTGTAATAAGTTCCAAAGGTTTCCTTTGGACATTAGTTAGAAAGCTACCAAGCAAATGATGTAATTTGTAGCCCAAAAGTGGCTAAATCCTTGTATGGCACCCAAGACTCATCATGACCAACACCTAAGCATCACCACTTGAAAGAAATAAGCATGGACCAGAGGCTAGAGGGGCTGCAAAAGCACAACACCATTGAACCAAGGTGGTGTGAGGTGAAAGCTTGGAAGAAATCACCTTGGCTAACAAAGGAGGGCTTTCAACCACCACTCCAAAAGCATAGTTTAACTTGGATAAAATTTTTTATAAGAAAATCAAGCTCTGAAATTAGGTTTTAAATTAACAAAATCAACCTTTGAACAAAGTAAATCAAAGCAAAAATAGGTAAAAAAACCTCTAGGAGTGCATTCGGCCACCCTAGAGAGATTTTGGCAAAAATGGGTTAAAAATATGATTAAGGATAAATCTACCATTTTCAGCAAGTAAATAATTTAATTGGAGGTTTAATAAACATTTAAAAGGTTAAGTTTTAGAGTAAATGGCCTAGGTAAGCTTAGGGAAAAATCCAAAAAATTACTAAGTGGTAAAATTCCCAAATACGCTTAAAATGGGAACTAGAAAATTTACCATAACTTAAGCAAGGGTAAATGTTAAATTCGGCCATTCCATTAAAATTTGGGTAAAAATACTTAACATTACATTAGAATATGTCAATTATGAAGTATAAACTTGGGTACCAAGTAATGGTCAACTTACGTCAACTAGGGTTAAAAAACATGGTCAAATTAAGTCAACTAGGGTTAGGAGAAGGAAACGCTAAACCTAGAAGAGTAGCATTCGGCCACTTAGTGGTTAATTAACTTAAAGGAGGTTTTAATTTCCAAATAGGGTTAATTAAGGACCATTTTTATGTGAATAGGATGAATTTAAAGTATGAAAAAGTTTTAAGGTGGGTAAAGAGACCTATTGATTTTTTTTAGGCAAATGATTTTATGGCGAATAAGGAAATTGTGGAAACCTAAGTCTAGGAGGTTGGAATTCGGCTACCATGTTTTAAATTAACTAAGAATGAGTTTCAATCCTTAACTAGGCCCAAATAATGATCCTAAACATGTAAGTAAAATATAATTAAGGTGTATGAAAGGTGGAATTTGAGGAAGTAGGTCATTCGTCCATTTAGGAATAAATTGTCCTAGAAGATTGATTAATTTCTACTTAGATATTATTTGGTTTGGAATAAAAGAGAATTTAAAGGTTTAAGAGTCAATTAGACCTAATTATTAAGGTAGTACAAAGGAGAACATATAATATATTTCAAAGGTTTATTAGAGGCATGATTAAGAAGGGTGGATATGACTTAAACTTGAAGTTAGAAGTTCACTAAGTAATTTGATCATAACATACCTTAATGAGAAGAAGTTATAAAAGATTTGTGAATACTTAATACTTGAACTTAGAATAATTAGGATATGCATAAGACTTGAAACAAAAGAGAACACAAAGAGAAAAGAACTTGAAAGGTGCCATTCGGCCACCTAGATTAAGATGCTAAGACGTAAAATCTTAATGAACAAATATAAATTTGAGAAAAGGAAAGGATGAGAGGTAAATTAGAAGGATGAGTGATGTAAGTCCTTTGTGTGATTTCAACATCAAACCGAATTGAAGCATTAGATTGGTTGTCTAAATATGACATTATGCTATGTGATTGACCAATCAAATTCCATTATTAATTATGAATGCTCACTATCTATGAATGAATAAATGGTGGATACTCATGAATGAGAAAGGAAGATGATGATGTATGAGATTGGTTTATGATGATGATTGAGATGAAAATTTGAAACCTATATGTGCATTTCATATTGGTTGGAAATTTGTTTGAGCATGCATAATTATTTGGAAGCCACTAAAATGAACTTAAAAAGATTAAGGGATCACTAAAGCAAACTTTATATGAAAATGTAATCCTACTCTCTTTGTGCCTTATGCGCACTAGTATCCAAAGGGCCCTAAAAAGCTCTACTGAAGAGAAGCCAAAGGTTTCTTCTAGGAGCCAAAGGTCGCTCCAAAAATCCTTCTACTGTGAAGACTTAAGTTTCTTCACCAAGTTTTAAGGTGGTGACGACCACCCCGGAATGAGCTCATATCCTTAATTTTTAGTAGGAGGTGGGAGTAGAGTCAGTGAGAAGATATTGTTTGACAAAATTTAATACATGTCTATGTCTAATAGTTTTCTCCTAAAGGTGGTGAAACTAGATTCATAAAGTGTCCCAAAGGTTGGACAAAGAAATGATAAAGATAAAGAAAAGTAGTAAAGAACAAAGTTTAAGACAAGAATAATTGTATGTCAAACGATATCTTATTTGTGATCCCAAAGTTATGAATGTTAAGAAGAATGTATGGTGAGACACTAAGTTGTATGTTTTGAATAAAATTGATCCACTTCAGAAAAATGTTTTCAAAGAATTAAAAGTAACCTTTTATGTAAGAAATGATTTCTGAAAGAAACTGAAGTGGCTGAGACTAAAGTGATGACATTAGAACTAAGTAGATAGCCTACTGAGAAACTTAGTTTCTCATCCCTACTTCTTCCCAGTTTCTTCCCAGTTTCTTCCCAGACACCTTGGATTCTGTTCATTATGGTAGCAATTCACGTACTTGAAGCAGACGTGAGGGACTCTCTCTGGGAGGTGTACATCGCACTAATGTCAAAAGAAATAATTGGATGCGAGCATCCTAACTACTAATATGTAGTATTAGCTAACTTATGTATAAATATTGTATAATAGTTGAAGTTTATGGTTTGTAATAACTACATGATAAGGCCCACAAGCCTATGACTTATGGTATGTATGAAATGTTATGTATAATTATTGTGTGACATGTGTGTTATGATTGAATCTTGTTTATTTATTATAGGAAAATGATAAATGAAAAGAATAATATAAACGCTTAGTATTCCCAAGGCTTTAAGATTCTCTTTGTTATGGGCGTACATGTTTCCTTACAATATATCATTAATAAAATGCATCTTGAATTTTCCAAATACTGGTCTTCATCTTCTCCCCTTATTCTTTGCTTTGTTAGAATTTCTGTTCATTTCCTTCTTTCCACTCCTAAATGATGCAGATCTAGAAATAGTATATTTGAAGATGAAAATAATGCTAGTATCACATCAATTAACTTTGATCTACCTATTAGTCAGGCTGATGAGAAGGATGATTGTGATTTAGAACCGTCCACTGAACTGTTGTGATTGGTGGAGAAAGAGGCCAGAGAAATACAACCTCGGAAGGAACCAATTGTGATGATTAGTTTGGAGACCAATGAGAAGAAAAAATAAGTCAAAATCGGCATACTCATGAAGAGGAGGGGAGTTGCAGGTTGATCAAGCTCTTGCGTGATTATAAAAATATGTTTGCATGGTCATATCAGGATATGCCAGGCCTCAACACCAGTATAGTAGAGCGTAAATTGACATTGAAGGTGGAATATCCCCCAGTTAAGAAAAAGTTAAGGAGAATGAAACCAGAAATGTCCTTAAAAATCAGAGAGAAGGTTAGAAAGCAACTCAACGCTGGTTTTCTTATTGTTACAAAATACCCCCAATGGATTGCTAATGTAGTTCTAGTCCCTAAGAAAGATGAGAAGGTCCAGATGTGTGTTGATTACCGAGACCTAAATAGAGCTAGCCCTAAGGATCATTTTCCCCTACCTCATATTGACGTACTGGTAGATAATACAACTCACCATTCCTTCTTCTTTTTTACGGAAAGTTTCTCGGGTTACAACTAGATCAAGGTGGCTGAAGAAGACATGGAAAAAACTATATTTATCACACCCAGAGGTACATTTTGCTACAAGGTTATGCCATTTGGATTAAAGATTGGTGGGGCTACTTATCAAAGGGCAATGGTGACCTTATTCCATGACATGATGCATAAGGAGATTGAATTCTATGTGGAAAACATGATTGCTAAGTCAAGAAATGAGGAAGATCATATTGTTCACTTACAGTAATTATTTGAGTGATTAAGGAGGTTCAAGTTGAGGTTGAACCCAACTAAATGTACATTTGGAGTAAAGTCTAGCAAGTTATTGGGATTTATAATTAGCTAAAAGGGAAATGAAGTGGATCTTGACAAAGTTCGAGCTATTCTCAAAATGCCTTCTCCTAACACAAAAGGAACTTCGAAGATTTCTTGGAAGGCTAAATTATATTGCTCAAATGATAGCTACATGTGAGCCAATCTTCAAGCTACTGCCAATTGATGGAATGGAATGATGATTGCCAAGAAGCCTTTAAGAAAATCAAGCAGTATTTACAAAACCCCCTAGTCTTGGCACCACCAATCCTTGGAAAGCCTCTCATTATGTACTTGACAGTGCATGATAAGTCTATGTGTTGAATGCTAGGCCAGTAAGATGAGTCTAGAAGAAAGGAACAAGCCATTTACTACTTGAGCGAGATGTTCACCAATTTTGAGGTCAATTACTCATTTTTGGAAAGAACTTGTTGTGCTATAGCCTGGGCTCCCTGTCACTTAAGGCACTATATGATGAGCAACACAACTTGGTTAGTGTCTAAAATGGATCCAATCAAGTATATTTTTGAAAAACTCGCTCTAATTGAAAGAATTTCTTGTTGGCAAGTTTTCTTATCAGAGTATGATATTGTATATGTCACCCAAAAGGCAATCAAAGGAAGTGTTCTGATAGACTACTTGGCACATCAACTCATGGATGATTATGAGTCAATGCAATGCAGGTTCCTTGACAAAGACATAATGGCATCATTTGGTGAGGAGAAACCATCAATGGAAGAAAGATGGATGATGTTATTTGATGGAACTTCCAATGTATTAGGGCATAGGTTTGGAGCTATACTAATTTCCCCAGAGAAGCAGTACATCCCAATCACGGCCTGATTATGCTTTCATTGCATAAATAATGTGGTAGAATATGAAGCATGCGTACTAGGGATTGAAGTAGCCATAAAATCAAAGGTCAAAATCCTTAACACATATGGTGATTCGACTTTGGTCATTCATTAGTTAAGAGGCGAATGGGAGACTCGAGATGCAAAGCTAATTCCTTACCAGTCTTACATTAAGGAATTAGCAAAGCAGTTAGATGAAATAACCTTTGATCATATCCCCAAGAGGAAAATTCATTGGCAGATGCATTGGCCACTTTGTCATCCATGTTTACACTGAGTTAGGAAGAAGACATGCCACTTATAAAGATCCAGCTTATTGTCATTCCATCAAAGCAGAACTAGATGGAAAACCCTAGTACCATGATATCAAGAATTTTGTCAAGAGAAGAGAGTATCCGTTGGGTGCTTCAGAAAATGAAAAGAGAACTCAGAAGATTGGAAATGAGTTTCTTTCTAAATGGGAAGGTGTTGTACAAAAGAAATCATGATATGGTGCTCCTTAGATGTGTTGATGCTACTGAAGCACGAAAAATCATCAAGGAAGTTGATGAAGGATCTTTTGGGACTTATGCAAATGGACATGCAATGGCAAGAAATATCTTAAGGGTCGGTTACTACTGGTTGACTATGGAGTCTGACTGCTTTAATCATATGAAGAAATGTCATAAATGCTAGACATATGCTGATAATATTAATGCTCCACCAACATCATTAAATGTTCTATCATCGCCTTGGCCATTTTCAATATGGGGAATGGATGTCATAGGTCCCATTGAACCTAAGGCATCAAATGGACACCACTTTATTTTGGAGTCAATTGATTACTTCACTAAATGAGTTGAAGTAGCTTCATACGTAAATGTGACCTGAAATGTAGTAATAAGGTTCATAAAAAGGAGTTAATTTGTCATTATGGTCTACCAAATCAACTCATCATGGACAATGCAACCAATTTGAACAACAAGATGATGACTGAGTTATGTGAGGAATTCAAGATTCAACATCATAATTCTTCCCCATATCAACCAAAGATGAATGGGGCCGTGGAAGCAACCAAGAAGAACATTAATAAAATCATTCAAAAGATGGTGGTGACTTACAAAGACTGGTATGAAATGCTTCTGTTTTCTTTGCATGAATATTGTACTTCTATTCGCACCTCAACTAGGGCAATGCCATTTTCCTTAGTATATAGAATGAAGGAAATCTGACATATTGAGGTTGAAATACCTTCCTTGAGAGTATTAATGGAAACGAAGTTAAATGAACCAGAATGAGTTTAAACCCATTTTGGCTAGTTAAACCTTATTGAAGGAAAAAGATTGAATGCAATTTTTCATGGCCAGTTATATTAGAGAAGACTAAAGAAAGCATTTGAAAAGAAAGTGCATCATCAAGAGTTTTAATAAGGAGATTTAGTAGTCAAAAATATTTTTCCAATTCATAAAGATTATATGGGAAAATGGGCTCCAAATTATGAAAGGCCATATGTAGTCAAGAAATCTTTCTCATGAGGGGCCTTAATCCTTACAAAAATGGATGGTAAAGATCTCTTACATCCTGTGAATTTAGATGCAGTGAAAGAAATACTATGCATAAGAGAAAGAAAATGAGAGAGCTCACTAGTTCGAACACCTCAAAAATGATCTAGAAAAAAGTTGGAGCAATTGAAAAAAAATAATAATAAAAAAAATGAAAAAATGCTTGCTAGATTGGAAACCTGTAAGGAAATGTATGCAAAAGATAAAGTGACCCGCTAGATTGAAAACTCAAAAAGAGAGATCTAGGCAAAAATTAGGGTCAAATAAAATGATCACTAAACTGAAAACCTGGATAGGCGGTCTAGAAGATGAATGAGCATAAAGAATGAGTCAGACTTTACAAATTGGGGCAATTGAATAGTTAATTTTGAAAATTAGAGCAAATAACAAGTTGACGGTTAAAAACTGGGGCAAGAGTTGCATTGAATGACAAACTGGGGCAAATGAATAGTTGAATTTAAAAATCGGAGCAAGTTATGGGTTGACAGTTACAATCTGGGGGAAACGTTGTGACAAACGGATAAGTGGGGCAGTTTCATTTTTTCTCTAAAGCTTATTAATGGGTTACTAAGGTTACTGAAGTGTGATACTAGCATTACTCATTGGAAAAATGGTCCTGAATAAAGTTCTGCTACTCATGGCACCCTTCTGTAAATATTTTTCGTTTTGTAAACTCCACTCAATGTATATACCATTTCTTCCTTTCCAAATATTACTGTCTTCGATAATCACTTTATTCAATAAAAAGCATGTTATTTCCTTCACGACCTAAACCCACAACATTTAATAATGGTATACTGAAAGGAAATATGTGTTGGCATTAAAATAATAGCATTACAATTATTTATGTGTTGAATGTTACAATAAGCTTAATGAGGACTCAATAAAAGTTGAGTGTGGTGGAAAGTGAGAACATTGTTCTAACTCACTAAATCTTCATAACAGACTAAGAGTAAATCAAACACTCAGACATGGACAAAATAAGGAGACACTCGAATGTCAGCAAAACAAATGGGGTCAAATTAAATCAAGAAGTCTCACCCATTCCTGAATCTTGGTTAGGCGAGGTCATGAGGAATAGTAATCTTAATTCATCATCACAAAAGTCATTTAATAAGAACACAATAGTTTTTAATTTTAATAGGTATCTTCACTATCATGCATCATTATAGAATTATATCGTCAAAGCATTTAGTATCATACATTCTTGCATCATGATCATCCTATTGATTAATAAATAATCTCAAGCCTATGTCACAGTTTCTTTGGGTTTTAAAACTTAAACCTTTGGATCCAAATGGTCCACGTACCCTCTGAGTTTCAAGGGTCCACGCACCCTCTGCATCTCAAGGGTCCACGCACCCTCCGAATCTCAAGGGTACAAGCACCTTCTACATCTAAAGGGTCTATGTGCCCTTAGTATCTCAAGGGTCCACCCACCATTCACATCTGAAGGGTTCAAACGACCCACATACCCTCCCCATCCCAAGGGTCGACACACCCTCTGCATCTCAAGGGTCGACACACCCTCTGCATCTAAAGGGTCCACGCACCCTCTACATTTAAAGGGTCCACGCACCCTTGCATCCCAAGGGTCCACGTACCCTTTGCATCAAGGGTCCATGCGTCTTCTACATCTCAAGGGTCTATTCACCTTCAGCATCTCAAGGGTCCACGCACCCTTTGAATCTAAAGGGTCCACGTACCCTTTTTGAGTTTCAAGGGTCCACGCATCCTCCACATCTTAAGGGTTCATGCATCCTTAACATCTAAAGGGTCTATGTGCCCTCCGTATCTCAAGGGTCCACGCACCTTCCGCATCTCAAGGGTCCACGTACCCTCCATATTTAAAGGGTCCACATACCCTCCGCATCCCAAGGGTCCATGCACCCTCCATATTTAAATGGTTCTCATACCCTCTGCATCGCAAATGTCCACACATCCTTTGCATCTCAAAGGTCCACGCACCCTCTGCATCTCAAGGGTCCATGCACCCTTTGCATCTAAAGGGTCCATGTACCCTATGCATTTAAAGGGTCCACGCACCCCCTACATTTAAAGGGTCCATGCACCCTTAACATTTAAAGGGTCCACACACCTTTTTCATCTCAAGGGTCCATGTACCCTCTGCATTAAGGGTCCATCCACCCTCTACATCTCAATGGTCCATGCATCCTCTATATCTCAAGGGTCCATGCACCCTCTGCGTCCCAAGGGTCCACGCACCCTCTGCATTTAAAGGGTCCACGTAGCCTCTGCATTTAAAGGGTCCACTTACCCACTACATTTCAAGGGTCCACGCACCCTCTGCATTTAAAGGATCCATGTACCCTCCGAATCTCAAGGGTCCAAGTACCCTCTGTACCTCAAGGGTCCACATATCCTCTGCTCTTAAAGGGTCCATGGACCCTCCATATTTTTAGGGTCCACGCACCTTGTGCTTCTTAAGGGTCCATGCACCCTTTTCATCTATAGGGTCCATACACCCTCTGCATTTACAGGGTCCATGTACCCTCTGTATCTCAAGGGTCCACATACCCTCTGCATTTAAAAGGTCCATGTACCTTCCACGTTTAAAGGGTCCACGCACCCTCTACACTTAAAGGGTCCATGTACCCTTAGTATTTCAAGAGTCCACGTACCCACTTCATTTCGAGGGCCTACGCACCCTTCGTATCTCAAAACTCCATGTATCCTCTACCTCCCAATGGTCCATGCACCGTTTGCATTATCAGTGTCCATATATCTTCTAGATCTCAAGATTGTCAAAACTTTGTGTTCATGATGCAAAGCCCCTTTTTCCAACATCCATAACTTGCATAAACGTTTTTGTCAAGAATTGATTCATAGGAATTAGGTTTTTTATTTTCTAGCCATTTTTGTTATGTTAATGTATAGAAAAAATTAATTCACTTCTTTTCAAATATCTTATAATTATAATATGAAAAAAATTGTTATTCTTATTATTTGATAAGAAACTTGTGAAGATAGGAAATTGTGAATAAATAATTTTGTTCATATATATATATATAATAAAAAATCAATTAAATTTTGAAAATTAAAAATTTATTTTAATTAAATAAGATAATAGGGATAAGAGAGATAAGGGAATAAGGAAGGTTATCTTCTGATAGGTAGTCAGTTAATGGCAGAGCAGTTTTGTTTAGTAGGGGTAGTGGAAGAGCAGTTATTTGGATAGCGGAAAAGTAGTTTTGTTTAGTGGGGTAGTGGAAGAGCAGTTATTTGAGTGGTGGAAGAACAATTTTGTTTAGTGGGTGTTGTAACTGTAATTATAACGAAATGACAAGCTTGCTAAAAATTTTAGAAAGGATTTTAATTGATTGTGAAGTCGCCACCAAATTTTTATTTAAAGGAGAAAATATTTGGAAAAAACCCTAACTTGAGGAAGAAATCTAGGTTTGAGAGTTGGTTACGAATAGGGAAGGTATTAGGCACCCTACCCGCCCGTTCTGAAGAATGGTACCTTTAAACTGAGTGTGATTTTGATATTTTTGTAATTTTTTTGATCCCTTTAAATAGAATAGAAATAAATAGGTTTGTAGAAAATAGTCTGACAAGACTTGATCCTACTCCTACGTATTCCCTAGTCCAATGAGAAATTCAAGACTACGTAGTTTTGGTTAAGAGACTTGATCTCTTAGGAAAAAGAAGGGTGATTTCAAGCAAAATTGGTTTTTCTTTTGACGTAATTAGTTACAACAAATAATTTCTTTTTAAAATTACGTGCTTGCAAAATTCAAACTGTCATAAGCCGCGCTTGAATTTTCACAAATTAAAGTACAAAACAGTAGAGAACGCTACCTGTTTGTATTAGAATATGTTGCACGAATTTGAAAAAAAATGTTTTTTTGAACAAAATTAGTAAAAGCAACGATTTTCTAAAATCACGTGCTTGCAAAATCCAAATCGTCGTAAGCCGCATTTGGATCTGTAGGAATTAAAGTACAAAACAGTAGAGAATGCTACCTATTTGTATTAGAACTCGTTGCATGAATTTCAGAAAATTCGAAAACAGATGTTTTTTTGGACGAATTAGCTAAAATAGCGATTTTCTAAAATCACGTGCTTGCAAGATCCAAACCGTCATAAGCCACATTTGAATATGCCCGAATTAAAATACGGAACAGTGGAGAACACTACTTGTTCGTATTGGAATCCGTTGCACAAATTTTAGAAAATTTGAAAATATGTTTTCCTTTTAATGAAATTAGTGAAAAGAGAGGTTTTCTAAAATCATGTATTTGCAAAATCTAAACCGTTGTAAGCCGCATTTGAATCTACACGAATTAAAATACGAAACAGTAAAGAACGCTACCTGTTCATATTAGAACCCGTTGCACGAATTTCAGAAAATTCAAAAATAAACATTTTTAAAACGAAGTTAGTAAAAATGGGAGTGATTTTAAATGGGCTAAAATTGCTAGTCTAGTTGAACCAATCTTTAATTCCCCACTTGACCCATGTGAATCCCACCGCTGTTACTATTTGGAAAAAGGGAGGTTGGAGAGGTAATGCATCTCCAAAAGTATCTCCATTTAATTTTAAATCTTTCGGGATAGGAAAGATAATCCAGTTGTTGAATGGCTGCAATTCATATCACCATTTTCTTCTAACTTAATAGGCATTTGCAAAGGATAGCCTTGGAGGATGGTAACATTGTTAACATGTTCAGTAATAGGACGTTGATGGTCACCATTGCTAATGAAATTATGCCAACGTCTATATCACAAGTAGAAAACAGTCGATCTTGGCTAGCTATTTTCTCACAATGAATATCAGCAGTAGCAGAGCAACACCATTACAGTATTCTGAACATTTTCCATGGATAACGCAGATACATGAGGTTTTTCAAAGGGAGCATGCTTGTTTTCAAGATCAGAATTCAATCCTAAATCAGATTAATGTTTATTATCTTTACAACCTCAGGGTGAAGATTGGCTGCACGACAAAGCTTTTGAGGAAGGAAATATTCCAGATCCAACTAACAATAAAAGTATTAGGAAGACCCATTCCATGCAGAGCAGAAAACATGTAAGGTCTTTGTAGATTAGAATAATAACAGCTGGATTTACATTCTAAAATACTAGGCTCAGAATCGCAAGTAGTGAACTATCATGAGAGTGTTGAAATCTGGTAGAGTTTGTGGGAGCATATGTTGTAGAATCAAGTGCCTTAAAGGAGACTTTTATGAGCCTTTTTCGGGAGTACAATTGATGAGTATTATGTTGAGCTTTCCCTAATAAGCATCATGTTATCGACTTCTCCAACCAAAGCAATGACTGAGTACCTCTTTCTTTACGCTGTTAATTGAGCTCCCAAAGAAACCACTAGAAAGGTGAACTCCATTACCCTCTATAGGACCAGCGATATTCTCACTACAAATATTCTCGAATGAACCATAACTGATGCAAAAATCCCAATCAGGTTCTCCTTATAATATTGTAGGAAGCTCACGGTCAGTTAAAAAGCATCATGGCCAGTTTGCAGAAATGCATCCATGACCCATTTGACAAACCATTGCTGCCTACACCGAACGGAACTGTTTGTGAGGTGACATCACATAGATTTGCATTCAAGGTGACTACTACAACATTAGCATTCATTTCCCTCTTAGACTCCTTTAAGAAAATCTGTCGATATTGTGACATAGGTGGGACACGAGAACCAGAACCAACCACCTCAACCATGTGCACATTCTTAATTGCAGGATCTGTTTTTGCCAAATGCTTTCTCCCAAGGGTGCCTTCATTTATTGTATTAGTAATTGTCAGATTTCAGTTCTGATATCACCATTTAACTACAAGGCTTTGACTTATTATTCTTGCTCTTGAATGGATGATCTCACACTGACCTTTAGCCATAGGTACTCTTCAATGGTATGTAAAGGACAAAAAGGATCAGCAGTAAGACAATTGTCAGTGACGCTATTAAGGCAAGTCTCTCTTTCATCCTTGATAAAATGAACTCTTAGACAAGGGTAAGGAATGGAACATTCATTAGGAATAATAATAAATGAATTACTCAGTTTTGGTCCATGTGCATCATTCAGAATAATTGGGTAATCCTTTGAAGTAAGTTCATTTTATAGGTTCCTGATTATTGAAGAGAGAGAGGGTTGGAACCAGACAAGGATACCTTGACCAAAGCCTTAGATCATTTTTCTATGATAACATCATAGCCACTGACACCTATAACTCCTCCATCCCCCCATATCTTGACCATTGGATAAATAATCAAGTAATGATTTTACAATTCGACTCTCAATAAATTCAAAAGTAGTAACTTTCTCCTACCCATTAAGTATTTTCAAAAATTGATGCAATATACTATTGATCTTCTCTTCATCCAGAGAAAGAGTGTTGTTGTCCATAGACATGCTTAACAAATCATTCAATGCATTAGAAAGTGATCTCAGATTTAGCAGAACATCACTAAATCCGTTCTCAGAATAATAAAATTATGGTGTTATGTATTTTTCTTTTATATGTTTTGAAAGATCATAAATGGAGTCTTTGTAAAGTTTGCAATTTCCAGCTTCCGATGATGCAGGAAAATGGTGAGAAGAAAATGCATAACATAGGCACTTATGGTTCTCTTGGGAGGAAAACCTATGACTAGAGTCAAATGGTTGATGAATGCCTCCAAGTGCTGGGGAATGAAAGTGTAAGAATGTTTCTGGTGAAGAAAGTGCCTCCATGGCAATGAAAATCCCCTCCTTTATAAATGACTTCAAGAAATCATCTGAAAACTTTTGAAGAATTAGCTCAACAATCTATAAGGCCAATATTAATGCATGTTGATCCTTTCGAGTTAATACTCCAGCCAAAAAACTTGCAATGCTGGCATTCCTTAGCAATTCTTCAAGCATGTCAGATTCTATGGAATAAACTAACTTGTAAACAACAGATAGGGATCCATGGCAAACATGTAAGCTTGCATCAGCATTAAACATCTGGATCAATTGTGGAAGCACATCCTTCCGAACCTTTTGCAGGAGTTTTGGGCGGTTATCTTAAAGGGTTCTTTTTCCAATGTCAGTGGATTATTATGATCTTTAGTCATGGCAGAAAGTAGCCCATTTAGCAGCTTCAGTACTTCATATACTTGATCAAGCTTAGACGATGGCATCCCATGTAAGAGCTCAGATGTAGGCAACATATTTTTCAATATAGTGTTTATATTAAGATCATGTAGAGTCAGCCTTGAAGGCTACCGAAGCAAGTTTAACTAGAGAAGTTATCAACCTATTTTTAACCAATTGATGCAGGGTTCTCTGTCCATTTAAACTTAAAAGATGTGTAACTTGTTCAATAAATCCATGCTTACAAAGTTCATCCAACATTTCAGAGTATCGATCAACTCGCCGCACAATCTTAATTAAGCAAGTAGCAACATTTTCTACAATTTGCTGATCCTTATGTCGAACAAGATTGCATAATATTGGAACAACCTCCATAAAAGATAAAAGGTTTTTTGGATGAAGCTCCCTACATATGTTCATCACGGTAAAAAGAGCGAGTCTCCCTCCAAATACATAAGTCTTACTGGAACCTGACTACAAATCTGATTTGCTTCCAATCTTCCGATCAATATAGTGTCGCAACTGTAATTCCGACGAGACGACGAACTCACTAAAATATAAAAAGAGAATCTAATTGGTTATGTGGAGTCGCGACCAAAATTTTATTTAAGGGAAAATACTTGGAAAAAACCCTAATTTGAGGAAGAGATTTAGATTCGGGAGTCGGTTACAAGTGGGGAAGGTGTAAGGCACCCCACTCGCCCGTTCCAAAGAACGGTACCCTTAAAATGAGTGTGTGATTTTTGGAAATTGTTTGATCCCTTTAATTAGAGTGAAAATAAATAGATTGACGAAGGTTAGCCTGACAGGACTTGATCCTGCTCCTACGTATTCCCTGGTGCAATGGGAAACTCAAGGCTTACGTAGTTCTGGTTTGAAGGCTTGACCTTCGGAGAAGCTTAAAAAAGGAGTATTTGAAAATGAATAGGGTGTTTTGGAAATATTTTAAGGAGAGTCCTTAGTCCACATACGCACAGGATCCAAGACAACTACGGCTGCATGAGAACCCATACGAATCCCAAAACATCGAACAAAAGAAAAAGCTAGCAATTCGTGCTTAGAGCTCGTTGCGTGAGACTAAGAATTGCCAGATGAATTTTTATTTGGGCAACGATCGAAAAAAAATGAATTTGGTGTGATCTGGAGTAAAAGGGAGCATGGGGACTTAATTGGAACTGGGAAAAATACAAGGGCTTGATTGGAATTTGGAGAAATTCGGGGGCTTATTTGAAATTAGGAAAAATATGGGGTCTCGATTGGAATTAGGAGAAATTTAGGGGCTTAATTATAATAACAGGAAGTGCAAGGGCTTAATTGTAATAATAGGAAGTGCAGTGGCTTAATTGCAATAACGGGAAGTGTGAGGGCTTAATTGCAATAACGGGAAGTGCGGGGGCTTAATTGCAACAGCACGAAGTGCAGGGGCTTAATTGCAATAATGGAGAGGAAATCACAATTTGCCCTAAAAGGGGGATCGAAGACGAGTTGCGGGTTTGCTAACCAAGCACTTAACCACTTGGGTTTGCTAATGGGTCCCACGATCATCCTTACCTCATGGATGCAATCTCACTTTCGTCGGGCACCTGCGCAACAAGGGTCCACTACTGCCTCAGGTTTTTGTTAGTGTGAACAGCGTCTTGTGCCCTTCGCTCAACCAACGAGCATATCCAATGTCCCCTTTGGGGCCACACCATTTGATTCCTACTTGCCCTTTTTTGAATATCCGCATGTAGAAATCAGCGACGTAGGAGCCTAAATATTCGAGGATCTCCCTTATTCTGGACTCCATGTCTTTTTCTCTCTCAAAGCTACCCACTGCGTGTTTTTCTCTTCAAACCGCGTGTGTCTTTCTAGCCATTTTGGGCCCATTGTGATGCGAGCTTGCCCATCTTTGCTTAGAGACGAGCGAGGCACTTGGAGCGTTCCTCCTTCGACTTCCAGGGAACGGGACCCTTCCACCCATGGATCAGGGATTCTGTTGAGTATCTTGAGTGGGGTGTAGGGAATGTTTTTATGGTTAGCAGTGTCGCGTCACCTATGGAGCGAGGTGACACAACAAGCACATGGAGGTATTTGTCCTCATTCAGGCACGCTCCAGGATTCACCAACGATGCATTACACAACATCTGGCCGCTATTGAAGCTCCAAGAAACACACGTCCATCGCCAACACTAGCTCGCAGGAGTTCTCCCTACCTTTGCACGTACAATCCCTATGCACGATGCTTAACTTATGTTAGCAACCAATGGCTATTTACTCTGCTTTTTGCGTTATTTCGTCCGATTCCGTCTAAGACTGACACCGATGACGCAGGGTGTGAGGACAAGAGCATCACATGCTTCTAATTAAGAGGTGGTTCTAAACTCGCTATATGACCTAGACCTATACTCGTCGCACACTCATGTGGACCGATCTAAGTAGACACCGCAAAACACTTAAGATATTCCCAGTTTATGATTTGTTTTTCATCGAGTATCACTCGCTCATCTAGACGTCTGAGTTTTCGTAATATTGCAGATTCGTCCTAAGGATTTTGTTCTCATTCAATAACATCATCTATCAACTTCGTTAACTTTTGAACAAAATGCTACACGATTCAGCTTTAACTCAAACTATTCACCATAGCAATTTTGATTTAGAAGCATGAGGAATGAATAAGACGAACCTGATTTGATGAGAGAGCCTTCATACGGATGATTCCTTCCAAACCAATGAAACTTGCGGTTATTCTTCCTCCGTTAGGTGGCGAAACTCTCTGGGAGAATTAAAGGACCAAAGTTATTCCTCTTTTCTTCACAGGAAGTTCAGAGCTCAAGCGAGAGAAGCAGATTATGTCCGAGGCAAACCTTGGGAATATTCGTGAAGCCTGAAGTGCCTTGGGCTTGGAGGAAATCTCGCAGGTGCCTGAGGCATGGTGATCATTGATTGAACTTTGTCGACTTCATATGATAAGTCGTCAGCGTTTAAATATGAGAAGTTTGACATAATAGGTTGAGAGGAGTTCATCGGAGTGCAGAGCCTGATTAGGCCAACAAGACGGCCTGTTAAGACAAGCTGGGATGCAAAGGTTATAATGCAAGGCCTGACATCAAAGGCCGGAGTGCAAACAAATTAAACATGCAAGGCCTGACAGTATAGGCCGGAGTGTGAAAATTAAACATGCAAGGCCTGACAGAATAGGTCGGAGTGCGAAAATTAAACATGCGAGGCCTGACAGTATAGGCCGGAGTGCGAAAATTAAACATGCAAGGCCTGACAATATAGGCCGGAGTGCGAAAATTAAACATGCAAGGCCTGACAATATAGGTCGGAGTGCGAAAATTAAACATGCAAGGCCTGACAGCATAGGCCAGAGTGCGAAAATTAAACATGCAAGGCCTAACAGTATAGGCCGGAATGCGAAAATTAAACATGCAAGGCCTGACAGTATAGGCCGGAGTGTGAAAATTAAACATGCAAGGCCTGACAATATCGACTGGAGTGTGAAAATTAAACATGCAAGGCCTGATAGTATAGGCCGGGATAGAAAGCTGGAGGTGTATGTTTTTGTTTGCAGACTCCGACCTCCCGACTTTGTTTTAGCAATGACCGCGATCTCTAGAGTGAGCTAGATTCTGTGATCTTCTTGCTTCTTTCTTTACTTCCCAGAGGTGTTTTTTGGTGTGTGTGCTCTTCTTTTGAGAGATAAGGCCTTCTTATTAATAAGAACTTGTAGTTAGGAAAGTTTCAAATTAACCATGATTTTTGAACAGCATCAGTAACAGTAATTGTCATTCAAAATTTATGTAATTGAATTTTGCATATACATTTGGCAAAAGAAAATACAGTTGCGCACCATATAGAGATCCATAAAATGGTCAGAATGACGTGGGGTTGGTAGTTGGGTATCTGGTGCTATAGTTTTGGTTGGTTGGATGCCTTTGAGGCGATCAGCGCTAGTATTGTACTTCAATGACGTCTTCTGTCTCGTCAATCATGCTTCTGAAAAGAAAAATTTTCCCCAGTTTATTCAAATTACCCTTGACCGGTCTTGAACCTTTTGTTTTAGTCACAAACGAACTTGATCTTGTTCTTCGTTCTTTTGAATTTCTAGATACTAGCCTTTTTTGCCCCAGTATAATGCCCAGATTATCATCTGACCACTAATTTGTCCCAGTATGGATGGGTAGAGATCGATTATCCTTCCTTTTTATTTCATCCTTCAGCCATGCTCTCTTTTAGGATAACCTTCCTCATTCACCCTATCTGTTTCTTGGCTTAGCGTCCGCCTTGCCCTGACTTTCGCCTATGCCGCCCTTACAGGTTTTCGACCTAGCGGGCTTTCTTGACTGAATTGTCCTAACTTTTGCCTAGGCTGCCCTTGCGATTTTCTACCTAGCGGGCCTTCTATCTGAATTGCCCTAACTTTTTCCTAGGCCGCCCTTGCGGGTTTTCGACCTAGCGGGCTGTTTTGTTTGAATTACCCTAAATTTTGCCTAGGCGGCCCTTGCGGGTTTTCTACCTAGCGGGCTTTCTTATCTGAATTGCCCTAACTTTTGCCTAGGCCTCCCTTGCGGGTTTTCGACCTAGCGGGCTTTCTTGTCTGAATTGCCCTAACTTTTGCCTAGGCAGCCCTTGCGAGTTTTCGACCTAGCGGGCTTTCTTGTGTGAATTGTCATAACTTTTTCCTAGGCCACCCTTGCGGCTTTTCGACTTAGCGGGCTCTTTTCAAGCATAGTACCTTTTCATGGCATCTGAATTGATAGGGTTAGACAAGTCTCTTCCATCCATGTCTGCCAAGATCAAAGCGCCTCCGAAGAAAGCTTTCTTAACTACATAAGGTCCTTGGTAATTCGGAGCCCATTTCCTGTGCAATACTTTCTTCATCGGTAATAACCTTTTAATCACCAAATCGCCCTCCTGAATCTCCCGAGGATGTACCTTTTTATTGAATGCTTTCTTCATTCTCCTTTGGTATAGTTGGCCGTGACACATTGTGACCAGCCTTTTCTCGTCTATCAGGTTCAATTGGTCCATCCGGGCCTAGACCCATTCGGCCTCTTCTAGTCTGGCATCTATCAGGAATCTGAATGAAGGGATCTCTACTTCGAATGGGAGTATAGCTTCCATCCCATACATGAGGGAGAAGGGAGTCGCCCAAGTAGAAGTACAAACAGAGGTTCGATACGCATGTAGTGCGTAAGGGAGCATTTCATGCCATTCTCTGTATGAGAGTACCATCTTCTGGATGATTTTCTTGATATTCTTATTGGCTGCTTCGACCGTTCTGTTCATCTTCGGTCGATATGGGGAGGAATTGTGATGTTGGATCTTGAATTGGCCACACAACTCTGTCATCATTTTATTATTCAGGTTGGAGCCATGATAAGTCTACTGGGTAATCCGTATTGACAAATCAATTCTCTTTTCACAAACTTGACCACCACATTGCGAGTCACACTGGTATATGAGGCGACTTCGACCCATTTAGTAAAGTAATCAATGGCCACCAATATGAAACAGTGTCCATTGGACGCTTTGGGCTCAAATCGGACCAATAACATCCTTCTCCCACATGGCGAATGGCCATGGTGACGACAGTACATTCAATGAAGTTGATGACACATTGATATTGTCCGCGTATACTTGGCACTTATGGCAAGTCTTGACATGCTTATAGCAATCGGTCTCCATGGTCAACCAATAATATCTAGCTCTAAGAATCTTCCTCGTCATTGTGTGTCTGTTAGCGTGAGCACCGAAAGACCCTTCATGGATTTCCTTCATAATTTTGTTGGCTTCTGCTGCGTCTACACACCTGAGCAGAACCATGTCATGATTCCTTTTATACAAAACTTCTCCATTGAGGAAGAAATTCATAGCTAATCTTCATAGGATCCTTTTGTCATTTTTCGACGCATTGGCGGGATATTCTTTATTTTTCAGGAATTGTCGGATATCATGATACCAAGGCTTTCTGTCCATCTCTACCTCCATCGATTGGCAGAATGCCGGTTTAGGGCGATGTTGAATGCAGATGAGAGGCATGTCCTCTTCTCGTCCAATTTCAAACATAGATGATTGTCGCAACCGTCATTCTGACAAGACGACGAATTCGCTAAAATTTTAAAATAGAATTTGTTTTGGTTATGTGGAGTCACCACTCATGCACAAGACCCGAGGCGGCTACGGCAGCACGAGGGCCCATACAGACTACTAAACGTTGGACAGCAGGTGAGCCGCCACCCCCCATTTAGAGCCCATTGCGTGAGATCAAAGATCCTAAAATGTTTATAAGAGAATATTATTTTTGAAAATAAAGACATGACTTGCAAATGATATTGATTCTTGAGTAAAAAGAAAACTTGAATCTGAGAGAAGAGTTTCATTTTTTGAGTTTTAATATGATTTTGGTGTAGTTTTGTAATATTTGGGATTTACTAAATTTTGGAATTTTTAAGAATTTTACAAATTTATGTAAGAATTTATGATTTTTATGATTTATGTAATTTTTTGAAACTTTTTATTAATTTAGGAACTTTGGAAATTTTATGACTTTTTATAAATTTAGGGTGTATAGAATTTTTGAGGACCTTCTGTGGATTTTTAGGAATTTTTATTTCTGTGGCACGAACAAAATTCTGGGACCTATTGGGAATTTGTGGAATTCCCCAGCGGCAGTACGGGTATCTCGCACTATCAGGGGCATAACTGATTTTGTGAGAAAATAATGCTAGGAAGGAAAAAGTGTCCCATGCAGGGTTCGAACCCGCCTCCTCTCAAATGTCTCTTTAAGTGAATTACCATCTGAACCAAGCACCCAGTTATGTTATAATTTGTGAATGAAGATTATACGCGTATGGAGTTAAACATGGTGGCCTAGTTTGGCCCATTATCCATCTAGACTGGTTCTTAGTAGTGGTGTGGCCCATTGAGTGTTGGCCTTTATTGACGTACATGCATGGGTGAGGGAAAACTCCTCCATTGCATTATCAAGACCTAACTAAAAGAGGGGCTCGGTACCTCCATTTGTAGCGTTCCAGGAACCCAAATCTTTGCGAGACTCAAGTTGGTTACTGTATCACCGAGTTCACTCTTTGGACTCTACCTGACGTTCTAATCGAATACCATCATGCGCATCGACCGTAATCGGCATATAGGAAGAGAAGTATCCACCCACAGCTAGTGATACGGTGCACATCCTCTTGTATTTCATACATAGTGGGAGTTGAGAACGAACATGCAATCGAGTTTGTGACGTGGTAGCGTGAGACCTTGCGGTTTCCCGGGGGCAGCTTGGTTGTGATGGAAAGGAACCTATCTTGATCATTCAATGGATATCTCTAGGAGATGAGGCCTGATGCTTGGAACGTCTAAGTCGGCCCCAGGACCATGAACGCCAAGCTGGTACAAGCAAAGGTGAATATGGCAGCCTTTGTATCTTCCACCAATTAAACCAAATATCTTTTAAGACGTTGCTCACTTGAGCTCCTATGGTGATTCTGCTTCTGTGATCAATCACTACGGCATGCATGTATATTCCCATCCACATGCTAACCCCGATGAATCGCTGCCCTACATTACTCCAGGCTGAAACTGTATGTGTTTAAAGTACTCAATGTCTCTCACACGGCATTCAAAACCCAAGGGTTTCCTTGCTTACCATTCTACTTATTATTTAGGTTTAACCTATCACTTCTAATCAACTGACTTAACTCTCGTGACCAGGTTAGATCAGCCGAGTCCAGCCATGTTTTACATCTAAACATCTGGTTAACTAATACTCCTAGGCTAGGCAGATGCACGGAAGCGCCCTTTGGGAATCCACTAGAAGCTACGACGTCGTGAGATTCAATCTAGAACCTGCAACAGAGGGTAGGCCTCTACAGGTCCATGTCTACTTTATCCTGAACCGTTTATCGGATGAGAATTGGAATCTCATCGTGGGAAAGGACAAGAATTAGTCTTGGGTGCCTAACAAGGGTGACTTTCAACCATCTTCATATGGGGTTGAAAATCAAATTTGGTACAATGGCGTTATTTTATACATCTACCCAGAACACACAAGATTCTTGGTCTAAAAGACTATTCAATCATGCCAGCATGAAGTTTGGTTAAGATTGCGACTAACCTGTATGGCGTATGTACTTGGCAGACTAGGCTATAGTCGACGGAGTAGGTCCTTGTTGCCTTTGTCGGAATCGTCTGCAAATCCAGTAGCTAGTTCCTCATTCCTGATCCTTCTTTTTCCGGTCTATCCTCGAGTCTATGGGAGTTCTTGGAGTTTCACTCTTCTCAGCCGCGACGGAGCCCTCCTTCCCTAATCTAATCTGGGCTATGCTCGCCTTGAATAAGGTTCAAATCCTCTCCTTCTTCCACCCCAATGGCAAGAACCTGAAGAGGACGAATTGGAGTTGAGGATCGAGCCAGCGAAGGTTCCTCCTAGGAGAAGAAATCCTCCCAGCCCCAAGAAGGAGTCGTTCTAGAGATCCCCTTCCAAAACGAAACCCTCATGCATGCGTGTGATCCCCCTTTTCTGCCTGTGACCCTTCTTGCCAGCTTCAAGCCCTCTCTCAGGAGCCAAGAAGCCTTCTCTAAAGCCTCTCAGCCCCACCCTTTTCTGTTATTAACACTTTTTTCTTTTTTGTTCTTCAAATCTGTTTTCCTCCTTTTTCTTTTTCTTTTTATTTTTTGATTTTTTCAATTTCTCTTTTTAAATTTTTTTTTGTTATTTTTTAATATTATTTATTAATAATTCCGTTTTTTAAATTTATTCTTTTTTATTATTTTGGTTTTTAATTTTATTTATTTGTTTTCATTTTTATCTTTTATTTAATTCCTTTAATTCACAGAATTTTAATTTTTTCTTTTTCTGAATTTAATTTTTCTTTAATTTTGTTAATTTTGTGATTTTTAGATTTTTATGATTTTCCTTTAATTGCCTTCTTTTTGTTGTTTCGTTCCATTGTTTTAGTTTTTATGATTTTATTTATTTTGTAATTTTTCGTTTGTTTTTTTTTTGTTTAATTTTCTTCAATTAATTAATCTTTATTATTTTTTTGAATTTTTAATTTCTTTTCAGTTTTTTTCTTTTTATTATTTTTTATTTTATTTTAAAAAACTGTTTTTCATTTATTTATTATTTTTAAAATTTCAGATTTATTTTTGTTTTTCATTCATTTATTTACCTATATACATTTTCTTATTTTTTTTATTGTTTGTGTATGTTTACTTAATTTTTCAAAAACTTTTTTATTAGTATTTTCTGTTTTTTTTCTTACTTTGTTTTTGTTCTATATTTATTTTTTAATTTTCAGTTTTTGTTTATTTTTCTATTTCAAAATCATTTTTTCTATTTAAAAGTTCCAAATTTTGTTTCCTACTTTTTTGTTTATCATTTAATTTAGCGTTGCCTTTTTGATTAATTTTTAGACATTAGGGGCCTCGGACATAATTGGGTGTTTACAGTTTGCCCCTCTTTACTCATTTTCCCGCCAGATAATGTGAGAAATAATTCTCTAAATTGTCGTGGTTGGAAATGAGTAAAGACGTGAACACATTATGTCCGAGGCGGGCTTTTTGAAGAAAGTCCAAGAGCGACACTAGAAGCCTTGAGCTTAAAGTGATCCTCATGGATGTCTGGAATATGGTGATTGCATGACATTACCGGCTTCAAGCGCCGATGTGATTTAAATATGTAAGGCTCGATGGCGTATCCTAATTAGGCTAAGTGAAATGAATAAAGGCCTGTTAGGACAGGCGTGGGGTATAATGGGATTGCTTGTTAGGACAAGCAAAATGAAATGAATATGACCTGTTAACAAGAAAAGCATAAGAGAATGGCCCGTTGCAACGGGCTCAGCGGGGTAAAAGCGACCTATTTTAAGTATGCTAAAACTAAAATGTAAGGTATATACAAGGTGGCCTGACATCATAGGCCTTGATGTAGAATTTAAAACATGTAATGGCCTAACAACATAGGCCGCAGGTGCAGAATTTAAAACATGCAATGGCCTGACAATATAGGCCAGTGAGCAGGAATGTAAAGATGCAATGGCCTGACAACATAGGCCATGAATGGGAAAGAGTGAAGCATGTTATGGCCAGAAACCATAGGCCATGAATGAGAAAGAATGAAGCATGCTATGGCCTGACAACATAGGCCAGTGAGCAGGACTGTAAAGATGCGAGGGCCAGACAACATAGGCCATGAAAGCAGAAGACTAAACTAGATGGTGGCCTGACAACATAGGCCAAAGAGCAGGAAACTAAACTAGACGGTGGGCTGACAACATAGGCCTAAAAGAAAGAAGCTAAGCTAAATGGTGGCCTGACAACATATGCCTGAAAGCAGGAAACGAAGCTAGATGATGGCCTGACAACATAGGCTTGAAAGCAGGAAACTAAGCTAAATGGTGGCCTGACAACATAGGCCTGAAAGCAGGAAACTAAACCAGATGGTGGCCTGAAAACATAGGCCTGAAAGCAAGAAACTCAGCTAAATGATGGCCTGACAACATAGGCCTGAAAGCAGGAAACTAAGCTAAATGGTGGCCTGAAAACATAGGCCTGAAAGCAGGAAACTAAACTAGATGGTGGCCTTACAACATAGGCCTGAAAGCAAGAAACTAAGCTAAATAATGGCCTGACAACATAAGCCTGAAAGCAGGAAACTAAGCTAAATGATGGCCTGGCAATATAGACCGGAAAGCAAGAAACTAAGCTAAATGATGGCCTAACAACATAGGTCTGAAAGCAGGAAACTAAACTAGATGGTGGCCTGACAACATAGGCCTGAATGCAAGAAACTAAGCTAAATGATGGCCTGACAACATAGGCCTGAAAGCAGGAAACTAAGCTAAATGATGGCCTGACAACATAGGCCTGAAAGCAGGAAACTGAACTAGATGGTGGCCTGACAACATAGGCCTGAAAGCAAGAAACTAAGTTAAATGGTGGCCTGACAACATAGGCCTGAAAGCAAGAAACTAAGTTAAATGGTGGCCTGACAACATAGGCCTGAAAGCAGAAAACTAAGTTAAATGATGGCCTGACAACATAGGGCTGAAAACAGGAAACTAAGCTAAATGATGGCCTGACAACATAGCCCTGAAAGCAGCCAAGGTTGAGGGAGTTCCGTTGTTGACATGACGGAATGCTAAGAGTTAAGACATGCTTGATGTCCTGCTCGACAGGAGAATGCAGGTGAAGTCCTGCTTGACAGGATAAGTGCGGTAATTAACTTGAAATCCTGCTTGACAGGATGAATGCAAATGAGATCCTGCTTGACAGGATGTACACAAATGAGATCCAGCTGTTGCCGAGGAGAGGCGAACAAAATCCTGCTGTTGCTAGGATAAATGCAAACCTGTTTCACAAGTGAACGGGATTTAAACATGAAGTCATGTTGTTGACAGGAGGATGCAAATGAGATCCCGCTGTTGCCGAGAAAATGTCAATGAAATCCAGCTGTTGCCAAGATAAATGCAAACCTGTTTGACAGGTGAACAAAATTTAAACAAGAAGTCCTGTTGTTCAGAGGAGAATGCAAATGAGGTCCCGTTGTTGCCGGAAAGATGTACATGAAATCCTGCTGTTGCCAAGATAAATGCAAACCTGCTTGACAGGTGAGCAGAATTTAAAGATGCTTGAAGTCCTGTTGTTGACAGGAGAATGCAAATGAGGTCCCGTTGTTGCCTGGAAGATGCAAATGATGAAATCCTGCTTGACAGGATGTATGCAAACCTGCTTGATAGGTGAACGAAAATTAAACATGCTTGAAGTCCTGTTGTTGACAGGACAATGCTAATGAGGTCCCGCTGTTGCCGGGGAGATGCGAATGAAATCCTGCTATTGCCAGGATAAATGCAAACCTGTTTGACAGGTGAACGGAATTTAAACATGAAGTCCTGTTGTTGACAAGAGAATGCAAATGAGGTCCCGCTGTTGCTGGGGAGATGCGAACGAATTCCTGTTGTTGCCAGGATAAATGCAAACTTGATGAGGCCTGACAACATAGGCCATGATGCAGAAAGATAAACTTGATGGTGGCCTGACAACATAGGCCATGATGCAGAATGAAGCAAGCTTGTTAAGACAGGCGATTTTGAAATGGGAAGGACCTATACTAACTTGAATGACAATGTGACCTATGCTGCTTGAAAGGATGGCCTGCCCAGACAGAGGAAGCGTGATGGCTCGTTGGGGCTGGTAGAGGAAAGATGACATAATGTGCCTTGGGAATGCACGTGAGGGCGGAATGTGGACTCTTCGTCGGCTGCCTTCGGACAAGCTATTTTGAAATTCGTTTTTCTTGAATTAAAATAAATTTCTTATTCTACCTTGAACTTGAAGGTTTTTAAGCACTCAATAATTATTGTCTTGAAGAAACTTGGGCAACCATTTTTCCCTAGTTTAGAAAATTATTGATAATTGAGGGATGTCTTGATTTGAAGGAACTTTGGGCAAGTGTTTGCCCTAGTTTGGAAGATCTTTTGGCAGTCGAGGGATGCCTTAACTTGAGGGGATTTTGGGCAACCATTTGCCCCCGTTTTGATTTTGATTTTTTGAATTTAAATCTTTCTTGGGCAAACATTTGCTCTAGTTTGAGCTTGACTCAGAATTTGAGGGTGACCTCAAATTGAATTTTTGTGGGCAAACGTTTGCCCTAGTTTGAGCTTAATTCAGAATTGAGGGTGACCTCAAATTGAATTTTTGTGGGCAAATGTTTGCCCCAGTTTGAGCTTGACTCAAAATTTGAGGATGACCTCAAATTGGATGTTTGTGTGGGCAAGCATTTGGCCTATTTTGAGCTTGACTCAGAATTTAAAGGTGACCTCAAATTGGATTTTTGTGTGGGCAAGCATTTGCCCCAGTTTGAGCTTGACTCAGAATTTAAGGGTGACCTCAAATTGGATTTTTTATAGCCAGCATTTGCCCCAGTTTGATCTAGATTCAGCATTTTGAGGATGACCTCAAATTGAATTTTTTTTTTGTGGGCAAGTGTTTGCCCCAGTTTTTTGTGGGCAAGCGTTTGCCCCAGTTTTTTGTGGGCAAGCGTTTGCCCCAGTTTGAACTTGCTTTAGAGTTCGAGGATGACCTCAAATTAAATTTTTGGGGGCAAGCATTTGCCCCAGTTTGAACTTGTTTTAGAATTCGAGGATGACCTGAAATTAATTTTTTGTATGGGCAAGAGTTTGCCCCAGTTTGAATTTGAGTCCTTTTTAATTATGATTGACTCGGGCAGTTTTACCCAGGTCTTAATTAGCTTTGAAAAACGAATTATGAGATGCTTGAATGACAAGACACTTATTGCGATGTTTGAATGAATGAAAAAGATGCGCTGCTTGTGGTGTTTGAATATAAAGAATGTGATGTTTTAATCTTATTAACTGCTTTTTTTTATACTTGAAATAATTATTTGATGAAATGGATGTTGTGGGATGAATGCAAACCATGAGATGGTGTTAAAACTTTTTGTTTCTCTTGATTTTATATTTATTTATTTTTCTTGACATGTCCTTTCTCGACAACCTCATAATGGGTGTGAAGGGACCAAAAATGAGGACGAGTTGGATTGACTCAATTTCGGAGTTTTCTTGGTCAAGATCCTGGAGACCCAACAACGGTCAGCCGTATTGAATAAGACACACTCCTTTCTTCTTGGCAGCGTTACGGCTGGTAAGAGGGTGAATCTTTAGGAAACAACCCTGTCGTGTTGCAACGGTCGAGGACGCATCCGACTTGTCATGACTTTTCAAAATTAATCTTTTTATTTTTTACATTTTTCACCTTCTTTTAGCATGTGTACCTTTGAGGCATGCAAAAGTATTTTTGAATGATTTAATGGGGGAAGGTAGTATATTTGAACGGGCGAAGAATGTTGGTTTGATTGCCTTAATGGCATTGATGAAAAATGTTAATTCAAACAAATTGCAAAATTTTGCCACAATTTTAGAAAGGTGGAGAGGTAGATTTGATTGCCCAAATGGCACCTTTGGTGAAGCATGCCAATGCTGCTTTTCATAATCTTGATTGCCCAATTAAACAAACTTGAGAAATGGCCAAAATTTTTGCCCCAGTTTTAGGAGTTGTGAGGAGCAGAAGCATTTGAATTGTGCTCGAATTCTTGATTGACCTTGAATTTTGCCTGGGTTATTCTTTTGATTTTTCAGCCCAGCAGGTCTTTTGTTTTGCCCTAAGGTTGCCCTTACGGGTTTTCAACCTAGCAGGCTCTTGATTGTGCGCCCTAACTTTTGCCTAGGTCCCTTTTGAGGGTTGTCGACCTAGCAGGCTTCCGCTTGATTGTGCCCTAACTTTTTCCTAGGTCGTCTTTGAGAGTTTTCGACCTAGCAGGCCTTCTGCTTGATTGTGCCCTAACTTTTGCCTAGGTCGTTAGGATTGTCGACCTAGCGGGCTCTTGTTTGATTGTGCCCTATCTTTTTCCTAGGCCGCCCTTTGAGGGTTTTCGACCTAACGGGCCTTTGTTTGATCCTAATTTTTCCTGAATTGTTGTTGGAAATCGGGAAGACCTTTTCTGATCATGACTTTTTCGACCATTATTTTGAACTCTAACCCTACTTTTGCCTGGATTATTTTTTTGCTTTTAATCCAGCGGGTTTCTCTTCTTCTTGAATTTTATGTTTTGACCTTGATTTTTCCTGGATTATTCTTGACTTTAATCCAACGGGTCTTCTCTTTTCTTGAATTTTATGTAGTCAGATATCGACCTTACCGGGATCATTTTGGGTTTCCAATTCAGCGAATCTTTTCTTGCATCCCTGATTTTTCCTGGATTTGAACTTGGTCCCAGCGGGATATTTACAAGGCATTCCATTACAGCGAGTGGTGATCTAGAATCCCTGGTTACTTACTTTGCTTCCGCATTTGGTTTTTATTTGAGCCTAATTAATTAGACGTTTAAGATTATTTATTACAACACTAGCATTGTCATCAACAGGTATTTATTGTTTGGGTGTAGGAATAAGAAGTGAGCTGAGTGACGCAAAGGAACAGTAAATTTTAAAAGAAAAGCCAACAGTGTGAGGCAGATGCTTAAGAAACATGAAAAATGTAATTTTGTATTTATTCTTTGACATTCATTTACAAAAGATTGACTTTGAAAAGTACGACAATTTTTTGAGTACCCTCAATCTCAATTTGTACAAAGAAACTCATTGTGCTGCTCCCATGTCTTTCAGTTAACCGATGGGCTCTCGTGATTTGGCAACGGATTGTTTTGTGTTAGGAGCAAGCCTCCCAAAATCCAGCCATTTCGCATCAATTAGGCTTTGTACCTTTCGTTTCAATGCTAGGCAAGCCTTTGTAGAATGACCGATGAACCCGGCAAGGTAATCGCATCTGGCATTCGCATCATACCATTTAGGATATGGTGGCTCTTGAGGCTTTAGAGGATAAGGTGCAACCAGAGAGTTTTGAACCAGTCGAGGTAGCAGCTCGGTGTAGGAGATTGGAATAGGGTCAAATTGGACGGGCTTCTTCTCCTTTTTCTAGTTTTGGTTGGTATTTTGGCTTACGGCTTGTGTTTGGGCCGTATATGGTATTGGTGGTCAGACTTGTGTCAGATAGTTGTAAGTAGGAGGGTATAGTGTTTGGTAGGTGGTAGCGGCGTAAGGATATAGTGTGTAAGGTGTGTATGGTGTATATGGTGGTGGTCGGAAGCCTGCTGGACCATACTGTCCCATTTGAGGAATGTATTGGCCTTGATTAGGAGCCATATTGCAGGTCTCTCCTGTCTTTTTCTTCCTAGACCCATTGAAAGTATTGGTTGTCTCTGTGGATTTGTGCGCGATCTTTCCCCGGCGCATGCCACCTTCGATCCTTTCTCCAATGATGACGACATCGGAGAAGCTAGAAGTCACACTGCCAATCATCTTGTCATAGAAAGGATCTTGGAGTGTGTCAACGAACATGCTGACCATCTCTTTTTCAGATAAAGGAGGTTGCACTTGAGCAGCTAGCTCCCTCCATCGTTGAGTGTACTGCTTGAAAGTCTCATCTCCTTTCTTGGACATGTTTTGGAGCTGAGTTTGATCAGGGGCCATCTCCACATTGTACTGGTACTGTTTGAGGAAGGCATCAGCTAGGTCCTTCCATGAACGGATACGCGTCCGCTCTAGCTGAGTGTACCAAGTTGCAGCTGCCCCAATTAGGCTATCCTGAAAGAAATGTATGAGCAACTTATCGTCGTGCCTATAGGGAGACATCTTCCTACAGTACATGGCCAAGTGGCTCTTCGGGCAGCTGGTTCCTTGATATTTTTCAAATTCTGGAACCTTGAATTTGGGAGGGATTACTACATCTGGAACCAAGCACAAATCAGGTGCATCTTTGGCTTCATAAGCACTCCCCTCAATTGCCCGGATCCTATCCTCTAGGACTTTCCACTTTTCTGTATCCTCATCCGGAGGATGGCTTGGGTATTCCTCAGGCATAGGGTGAGGTTGGAAAAACGGTATGTACACAGGGTGAGGCTCTTGGGTGAATATAGGATACGTTCCCCCAATAGCTGCTTGGTGAGCTTGTGGAATGGTGTTTGGAGGTAGGTTAGGTGTTTGGGCTTGTATTTGGGCTTGTGTTTGGTTGTATGAGGGTGCATGCCCATGAGGAAACCCACAATGAACCCCTTTGATTGGTAGAGATATGGTTAATGGTGGAGTGAAGCCAGGAGGATGTATTGGGTCAGTTGGTTCTCTCGGTAGAGATTACCTTGCCTCTCTTTGTTTGGATAGTTGCATGGCCTCCATCAGTCTAGCCACTTGATCTTTTAGAGTTCTGACCTCATCTCTTAACTCCTCGTTCTGTCTTTCCAGCTCATCCATGATTCCTGATTATGATCTGGTTCTATAAGGATGTCGAGGAATTTGTCTTTCTCTAATTTTTCTATTAAGGTTAAAATTAATTGTTTTTGAGAAATAATTTGAATGCAAAAACAATGAATGATAAAGATGTTGATGCCAAATGAATATGAATGGGATGATTTTTCAAAATCTCCTTCTTTCGTTGATAAATTTATGAATGGATGAATGAATGCATGCATGCTATGCACAAATAATTTTAGAGATTTGACAGCTTGGCTATTTTGAAAATAATTGAAGGTTGCTTCATTTGGCTTTTTAACAATTTTATTTTTTATGAATTTTGTTGTTTATTTTTATTTTGCTAGGAAACTCTTTGGTTTTGCTAAAATTTCTTAACAAAGAATTCTTTAGATTTTCAAAATTTCATTTCCTCTCTTTTTGAATCTTTTTGTATTTTCAGCATTTTTCAGAAATTATTTTTCTAATTTTCCCTAGGAATTTTATTTTCCTTTTCCTTGATTTTCTATTTTTATTTGATTTTTATTTTTAATAATTTTTTCCTTTTGCTTGATTTTTCTTTTTTTTTTTTTTTCTGTATTTCCCCAATTTTCAGCTTCCTTTCCTTCCATCAGGGATGATTGTGTTAAACTAAATGTCTGTGCGCATATATGAACCATGTATCGTGAAAGGGTGTGTGCCCTCCTTACTTGTTACGTGGGTTACCTGTCCTAAGGGTCTAATGCCTTTAATGCATGAACCTCTCAAAGGTGGTTAGTAATCCTAGGGTGTAGAGGTCACTAGAGCCAAGTTCCAGTCCATAATGCTTACCACAACTGTAGAAGTAGCCACTAGTTGCGGGGCATTGTGGATAGGATGCACTCTAGCCAGGATTTTCGTGATAGCCACGTAGGACTCAGACCCGGGTATAGGGCCCCACTCATGATGAATGCACATGCAATGTATGAGGGCACACAATTTTGGGATACCTGCAATTGGGGAAATTATACAGATGTATATTGCAATTTATTGTTTGTCTATCCTAGGGTTATACAGTGATTAAACATACAAATAATAGATAGATAACAAATAAACAAATCATGCAAATAAATGAGAAAGGGATCAATATAATGCACACTCAAACAACGGGCTTGACTCTCTAAAGTCCCCAGTGGAGTCGCCATCTGTCGCAACCGTCATTCCGACGAGACGACGAATTCGCTAAAATTTTAAAATAGAATTTGTTTTGGTTATGTGGAGTCGCCACCAAATTTTTATTTAAGGGAAAAATATTTGGGAAAACCCTAACTTGAGGATGAGATTCAAGGTTCGGGAGTCGGTTACGAGTGGGGAAGGTGTTAGGCACCCCACTCGCTCATTCCGAAGAACGGTGCCCTTAAACTGAGTGTGTGATTTTTGAAAACTGTTTTGATCCCTTTAATTAATGTGAAGATGAATACTTCATGGGGGTTAGCTGGACAGGACTTGATCCTGCTCCTACGTATTCCCCGGTGCAATGGAAAACTCAAGGCTTACGTAGTTCTAGTTTGTGAAGGCTTGACCTTCGAGGGTATTTGAAGATTTTGTTTTTTTCTTAAAGGATCTTTAGTCCACTCATGTACAAGACCCGAGGCGGCTACAGAAACACAGGGCCCATACAGACTACTAAACGTTGGACAGCAGGTGAACCGCCAGCCCCTATTTAGAGCCCATTGCGTGAGATCAAAGATCCTAAAATGTTTAGAAAAGAATATTATTTTTGAAAATAAAGAAATGACTTGCAAATGATATTGATTCTTGGGTAAAAAGAAAACTTGAATCTGAGAGAAGAATTTCATTTTTTGAGTTTTAATTGGATTTTGGTTGGTGTAGTTTTGTAATTTTTGGGATTTACTGAATTTATTTTTAGAATTTTTTAGAATCTTTGGATTTATTTTTGTGGCAGGGAGGTAATTCATGAGGCTTGGACCAATTGGGAATTTGTGGAATTCCCCAGGGGCAGTATGGGTATCTTGCACTATCAAGGGCATAACTGATTTTGTGAGAAAATAATGCTAGGAAGGAAAAAGTGTCCCATGCAGGGTTCGAACCCGCCTCCTCTCAAATGTCTCTTTAAGTGAATTACCATCTGAACCAAGCACCCAGTTATGTTATAATTTGTGAATGAATATTATACGCGTATGAGATTAAACATGGTGGCCTAGTTTGGCCCATTATCCATTTAGAGTGGTTCTTAGTAGTGGTGTGGCCCACTGAGTGTTGGCCTTTATTTACGTACATGCATAGGTGAGGGAAAACTCCTCCATGGCATTATCAAGACCCAACTAAAAGAGGGGCTCGGTACCTCTATTTGCAGCGTTCCAGGAACCCAAATCTTTGCGAGACTCAAGTTGGTTACTGTATCACCGAGTTCACTCTTTGGACTCTACCTGAAGTTCTGATCGAATACCATCATGCGCATCGACCGTAATCGGCATATAGGAAGAGAAGTATCCACCCACAGTTAGTGATATGGTGCACATCCTCTTATATTTCATACATAGTGGGGGTTGAGAACGAACGTGCAATCGAGTTTGTGACGTGGGTAGCGTGAGACCTTGCGGTTTCCCGGGGGCAGCTTGGTTGTGATGGAAAGGAACCTATCTTGATCATTCAATGGATATCTCTAGGAGATGAGGCCTGATGCTTGGAACGTCTAGGTCAGCCCCAAGACCATGAACTCCATGCTGGTACAACCAAAGGTGAATATGGCAGCCTTTGTATCTTCCACCAATTAAACCGAATATCTTTTAAGACGTTGCTCACTTGAGCTCTTATGTTGATTCTGCTTCTGTGATCAATCACTACGGCATGCATGTATATTCCCATCCACATGCTAACCCCGATGTATCGCTGCCCTACATTACTCCAGGCTGAAACTGTATGTGTTTAAAGTGCTTAATGTCTCTCACGCGGCATTCAAAACCCAAGGGTTTCCTTGCTTACCATTCTACTTATTATTTTGGTTTAACCTATCACTTCTAATCAACTTACTGAACTCTCGTGACCAGGTTAGATCGAACGAGTCTAGCCATGTTTTACATCTAAACATCTAGTTAACTAATACTCCTAGGCTAGGCAGATTCACGAAAGTGCCCTTTGGGAATGCACTAGAAGCTACGATGCCGTGAGATTCAATCTACAACCTGAAACAGAGGGTAGGCCTCTACAGGTCCATGTCTACTTTATCCTGAACCGTTCATCAGATGAGAATTGGTATCTCATCGTGAGAAAGGACAGGAATTAGGCTTGGGTGCCTAACAAGGGTGACTTTCAACCATCTTCATATGGGGTTGAAAATCAAATTTGGTACAATGGTGTTATTTTATACGCCCTTTTCTATTTTTAAAACTTTTTTGTTTTTTGTTCTTCAAATCTTTTTTCCTCCTTTTTCTTTTTCTTTTTATTTTTTTGATTTTTTCAATTTCACTTTTTAAAAAAAAAATTATTTTGTTTTGTTATTTTTTTGATATTTTTGATTTGTAATTCTATTTTTTAGATTTATTATTTTTTATTATTTAGGTTTTTAATTTTATTTATTTGTTTTCCTTTTTATCTTTTATTTAATCCCTTTAATTTACAAAACTTTAATTTTTTCTTTTTTTGAATTTAATTTTTCTTTAATTTTGTAAATTTCGTGATTTTTAGATTTTTATGATTTTCCTTTAATTGCCTTCTTTTTGTTGTTTCGTTTCGATTTTTTTATTTTTTATGATTTTTTTTATTTGGTAATTTTTCGTTTGTTTTTTTTGTTTAATTTTCTTCAATTAATTAATCTTTATTATTTTTTTGAATTTTTAATTTCTTTTTAGTTTTTTCTTTTGTATGATTTTTTTATTTTATTTTAAAATACTATTTTTCATTTATTTATTATTTTTAAAATTTCAGATTTATTTTTCTTTTTCATTCATTTATTTAGCTATATATATTTTCTTATTTTTTTTATTCTTTGTGTATGTTTACTTAATTTTTCAGAAATTTTTTTATTATTGTATATTTATTGTTTTTTTTTTTATTCTGTTTTTGTTCTTACTTTGTTTTTGTTCTATATTTATTTTTTAAGTTTCAGTTTGTGTTTATTTTTCTATTTCAAATTCATTTTACCTATTTAAAAGTTCCAAATTTCGTTTCCTACTTTTCTGTTTATCATTTAATTTAGCGTTGCCTTTTTGATTAATTTTTAGACATTAGGGGGCTCGGACATAATTGGGTGTTTACAATGACAAGGTGGCTAGGGCATCAGCTAGCTGATTGTCTTCTCGAGGTATATAAGAGAAGGTAACCTCTTCAAAGTGTTCTAATAATTCTTGGAGATGGGCCTGATAGGGCATTAGCTTTGCATCTTTGGTTTCCCACTCTCCTTTGACTTGGTGGATGACCAAAGCTGAATCACCAAAGACTTCCAAACGCTTCACATTAGCTTCAATTGCGGCTTGAATTCGAGGATATAAGCCTCATATTCTGCCACGTTGTTAGTGCAATCGAAAACTAGCCGAGCAGTAATAGGTATATACTATTTTTCTGGGGAAATCAGTATAATTCCTATACCATGACCCATCATATTGGATGCACCGTCAAACAACATTGTCCATTTTTCTCCTCCTGCCTTCCCTTCTTCACTAAATATTGCCATCAGATCCTCATCATGAAATTCCGGTTGCATAGCCAGGTAATCCTCTAGGGGCTGTTGGGCCAAATATTTGGCGAGTGCGCTGGCTTTAACAGACTTCTGCGTCATACACAAGATATCATATTCCGAAAGTAGTACTTGCCAATTCTCGATTCTCCCTGTCCGTGCAGGTTTCTGAAATATATACTTGATCGGATCCATCCTAGATATAAGCCAAGTGGTCTGACTCAGCATATACTGTCTTAGGCGGTGCGCCGCCCATGCCAAAGCACAGCAAGTTCGCTCCAAGAAAGAATATCTGGCTTCGCAGTTCATGAATTTTTTACTCAGATAGTATATGGCCTGCTCCTTCTTCCCCGATTCATCATGTTGACCGAGCACGCAGCCCATCGACTGGTCTATCATTGTTAGATACAGGATTAGAGGCCTTCCAGGGACTGACGGTACCAGGACTGGCGGATTCTGCAAGTATAATTTGATCTTTTTGAAAGCCTCTTTGCAATCCTCATCCCAATTCATGGGTTGATTCTTGCGCAAGAGCTTGAAGATTGGCTCGCAAGTAGGTGTCAACTGAAAAATGAATCGGGAGATGTAGTTGAGCCTTCCCAAGAACCCTCGGATCTCCTTCTCAGTTTTCGGGGCCGGCATATCTATGATTGCTCGAGCTTTATCAGGATCAACCTCGATCCCCCTTTCACTAACGATGAAACCCAACAGTTTCCCTTATTTTACCCCGAAAGTACATTTAGTCGGGTTCAACCGTAGCTTAAACTTCCGAAGTCTCTCGAACAACTTTTGCAGGTCTATGAGATGGTCATCCTCTGTCCGAGATTTAGCAATCATATCATCCAAGTAGACTTCTATCTCTTTATGAATCATGTCATGGAATAATGTTACCATGGCCCTTTGATAGGTATCCCTAGCATTTTTCAGCTCGATGGGCATAACTTTGTTACAAAAGGTTCCCCAAGCCGTGATGAAAGTGGTCTTTTCCCTATCTTCTTTGGCCATTTTGATCTGATTATAACCCGAGAAACCATCCATGAATGAAAAATAAGAGAACTGGGCGTTGTTGTCGACCAGCACATCGATGTGGGGGAGTGGAAAATCATCCTTCGAGCTAGCTCGATTGAGATCCCTATAGTCTACGCACATCCAGACCTTACCATCCTTTTTGGGGACTGGTACTATGTTTGTGACCCACTCCGGGTAATTCTCGACAGCCAAGAAACCGACATCAAACTGCTTCTTCACCTCTTCTCTGATTTTTAAGGACATTTTCGGATTTATCCTTCTTAATTTCTGTTTGACAGGTAAACATCTGACTTTCATAGGCAGCTTGTGCTCTACTATAGAGGTGTCTAAGCCTGGCATGTCTTGGTAGGACCAGGCAAATATATCACTATAGTCTTGTAAGAGTGAAATCAACCGCTTACAATTGTCTCCCATGATAAGCGTGCCTACCTTGACTTCTCTTTTGTTCTCCTCGGTCCCCAAGTTTATCGAGTCAATAGGTTCCTGATGAGGTTCGATTATTTTAGATTCTCGTTCCACCAATCTCATCATCTCTTCAGTGGGTTCGTATTTAAATTCTGCCTCTTCGTCGGCATGATTGACAATACAATTGAAATCGCCTGATACAATACTAGCACTGTCGTCGCAAGGCGGCTTTTTATCAGATCTGCAGATGGGGGTATGAGAAAAGAATAAGATATATATTTTTGCCGAGGGAATATATTAGGGAAAGAAGAGGGAAGATTTTTGAATAGTGCAACTGTATTCATCATTTATCAAAAGGTACATACAAAATGTTTATGTTTGAAAAAAGAATTTTACTATGACAATTACAAAATTACATTTGAACTAAACCAAAAGTCATAGGTAGTTCAATAATTTCCCAGTTGTTCGGTTCTTTTCCGAGAGGACAGGCGGTCACTAGATCTTCAATGCTTGTCGTCCTCTCTCCGTCTATGGCTGCGACTACGTTGGGGTCTTCGAATCTGGCACTGCAGAAGCTTTGCGAGATATGGCACAGAGGGACCTTGTTGAACTGGGGTCTTGCTACCTCATCTTCTTCAATGGGTTTATATCCCAACCCATATCGCCATCTATTCTTGTTCCCTAATAATGGCTGAGATAAACCACTACTATTTTGCCCCAGTTTATCACCGGGCCTAAACCCATTCTTCAACATTACTCGGGCCATCATCATTACAGCTTTGGGAAGCCGTTTTTGGTCAAACACTGTCACAACCGTAATTCCGACGAGACGACGGACTCGCTAAAATTTTGAAAATGATATTTGATTTATTTGGATAAACTATGGAGCCGCCACCAAATATTTATTTAAGGGAAAATACTTGGAAAAAACCCTGACTCGAGGAAGAGATTTAGGTTCGAGAGTTGGTTACGAGTGGGGAAGGTGTTAGGCACCCCACTCGCCCTTTCTGAAGAACGGTACCTTTAAACTGAGTGTCTAATTTTTGAAAATTGCTTGATCCCTTAATTAATGTGAAAATAAATAGATTGATGGAGGTTAGCCTAACAGGACTTGATCCTGCTTCTATGTATTTACCGGTGCAATGGGAAACTCAAGGCTTACGTAGTTCTGGTTTATGAAGGCTTGACCTTCAGAGGTGTTCAAAAGAAAGATGGCATTTTGAAGAAGTTTTCATTTTCTGAAACGACCTTTAGACCACTAATGCACAAGACCCGAGACGGCTACGGCAGCACGGGGCCCTATACAGACTACTAAACATTGGACAGCAGGTGAACCGCCAATCCCCCATTTAGAGCCCATTGCGTGAAACCAAGAATCCCAAAATATTTAAAACGAGCTTTCATTTTTTGGAAAGATCTATAGTCCACTCATGCACAAGACCCGAGGCGGCTACGGCAGCACGGGGGCCCATACAGACTACTAAATGTTGGACAGCAGGTGAACCGCCAGCCCCCCATTTAGAGCCCATCGCGTGAAACCAAGGATCCCAAAATATTTGAAAAAAGAGTTTTTATTTTAAAGAATGGGGTCGAAAGGAGAATTCATTTTGGTTGTTTAGACAAAGAGCTTGATTCGGGGAAACATAGTGCAATTAGAATCCTAGGGAACTTGAAGTTTAAATCCTGATCATGGACAGTTAGAGGGTAAAGGTAGTTATGGAGAATTGAGGGACAGTTGTCATGATTATGGGAAATTAAAGGCCGGAATTGTACTTATGGAGATTTGAGGGGCAGTTTTATGATCATGAAAGATTAGAGGTTAAAGTTGTAGTCATGGAGATTTGATGGGGCAATTTTATGATGATGGAAAATTAGAAGTTAAAGTTATAATCATGGAGATTTAAGGGGGCAAATTTGGGATTATGAAAAGTTAGAGGCTAAAGGTTAAAGTTGCAGTCAAGGAGGTTTGAGGGGAGTAATTTTAAGATTATGGAAAATTAGAGGTTAGAGTTGTAGTTATAGAGGTTTGATGGGCAGTCTTATAATTATGGAAAATTAGAGGTTAGAGTTGTAGTTATAGAGGTTTGAGGGGCAGTCTTATAAATATGGAAAGTTAGAGGTTGGAGTTGTAGTTATGGAGGTTTGAGGGGCAGTTTTATGATTATAGAAAATTAGAAGAATGAGGGGAAAAAAGAAGAATTCATTTTTGGTTATTTAGGAAAAGAGCTTGATTCAGTATTGGCTGTTTCGTGCAACTCAGGGGCAACCATGCTATTTAGAGTAGAGTATGGCCGGATGCAGGCCTTGGCTCCTTTGGCTGCCTATCTAGATATTTAGGTATAGAAACTGTGTAGCACATGAGTCATTTCATGACAGGTTTTGGGGCTATTGTCCTGTTCCAAGCAAGGTATGGCCTGATACAGGCCTTGGCTCTTTTGGCTTCCTATCTAGATGCTTAGATGCAGAAACTGTGCAGCACATGAGTCATTTCATGACAGGTTTTGGAGCTGTTGTTCTGTTTTAAACAGAGCATGGCCTGATGCAGGCCTTGGCTCTTTTGGCTATCCACCTAGATGCTTAGATGCAGAAACTGTGCAGTACATGAGTCATTTCATGACAGGTTTTGGAGTTGTTGTTCTGTTTTAAACAGAGCATGGCCTGATGCAGGCCTAGGCTCTTTTGGCTGTCCACCTAGATGCTTAAATACAGAAACTGTGTAGCACATGGGTCTCTTCATGACAGGTTTTGGAGTTGTTGTTCTATTTTAAACAAAGCATGGCCTGATGCAAGCCTTGGCTCTTTCGGCTGTCCACCCAGATGCTTAGATGCAGAAACTGTGTAGTACATGGGTCTCTCCATGACAGGTTTTGGGGTTGTTGTCCTGTTTTAAACAAAGCATGGTCAGGTGTAGGCCCTAGTACCTTTGGTTCTCCATTTAACCAACTAAGTTCCTCATTTGCATGACGGGCCTGCTACTCAACTGGTTGTGCTTAACTTCTTATTTGTTGCTAGCCTACTGCTACTAGAGGCTGGTTTGTCTCAGGGTTCTGTCTAATCACATTGGCATTGCTCAGATGAAGGGATTTGCTACGAAGTCTGCCCCAACCCAGGTTTTCTTTTACTCAGCTTGGCCTATTTCAACAGGTGTCCTATCATGGGCATGGGAGACTGCTGGACTTAGCCTAAAGTTTGGTCAAAGCAGCCTATCACTGATTTTGAGGGGAGGGCATTCAGGAGGAGACTATTTGAGCGGGATGCAGAGGCTTGGACTTCTTCTGGCTTATGGCATATTTGGGGATTTGAGCTATGAAACTCACAGTGTAGGGAGTTAGTTTGGATCAAGTATCTGGACCTAACTCCCCCTAAACAACGATAATCCAATTCCAAAAACTACAAGGAAAGTAGGGCCTATGAGGAGCCCAACATCCCTGTGCCCTGCACTAGCCAGGTTTGGCTGCTGTTTAAATAACCCATGGTCTATTCACAATACAGTTCTGGGAGGTTCTGCAGCCCTTCCCTGGTGGTAAAATTGGTTGTGAGCGTCCTTTGAACTCCTATCAGGGTATTAGTTCCTAGGTGGCATGAGTGTTGAGCCAACAGCTGCTCAGCAACCAAGGGATGGGAAATAAAGTTTGATCCCCACAGTATCAGGTCAGAAACTTTCACCACTGACCGATAGATTCAACCTCAGCATACCAGGGGCTTGGTGTCTGATGCTCCTGCAGAGGTTGGGAAGAATTTGTGTGAAGGTGCTAGGTACTTTACCCTCACAGTATCAGGCTAAAAACCTTCACCATTAGCTGACACATTCAATCTCAACATACCATTGGCCTGGTGTCTAATGCTTAGCTTCTACAAATTTGATCAGAAACTGAACATTTGATCAGAAAATTCGATAGGTTGGTGACCGAAGCTAGCAGCCACTATCCTAAGGTCTTTAGACTTCACAATTGCAGTCCTGGTTTCAATATCAGGAACTTTTTAACCTTGACACTCTAGAGTTCACTGTTTCTATTAGTTATTGCGTTCTATTGGACTCCTATCTCTAGGCCGCGGAGATGCAGGGAGGAGACTACACAAACAACAGACTAAGCCAGGCTAGCCGCCCAGACCGGAAGGCTATATTGTTATCTTTCTAACTTATGCTAGCATAGCACATTGCACCATGGATCTAATCCTATTTGAGCCACACTTGAGGCCTTTCCAGGAATATGAGTGACTCAGGCTTGCAGCAAGCACATAAGCCAGTAGCAGAGAAGATCAACATCACACTTTGGATCGACTTAATTCCAGTAACTGATTGGTGAAGGGAAGAAAATCAGATCGACTCCAAGACACATTCAATATTATCATTTTTAAAGGTCAGGATTCACAAGAACAGATCAACCATATGCCTACAGATCATGCCATGTAGCCTCAAGCAAGCATCGTCAATTAGACGTGAGCAGGATTAACTAAACATTGAATCGAATGGAATTTTAAAGGACTTTGGTAAATCAGAGAAAATCAGGCCACAGATCAGTATACAGTCGAAATCATCATCTCAGATTACCAGCCAATGGCATTCACTTCACTCTCAATCAAGGTGAGCTAATAAGAAGAATAATACCACAACTTAGGCACCAACTCGGATAGGAAAGTAATACTAACCTTAGTGAAGCTCACAGACACAGAGTCGACTTGTGCAGGCGATGGTCTGATTTTCAGAAGGAGAATTTGGACTCTAACAGGGAAGGAGAGGAGCTGGAGCTACGACTGTGGTGAAGAACCACTGCTGAATCGATTCTCTAGTGCCGATGACCCCGTAATCAAATTCAAAAATGCAAAGAAAAATTCCAGGAGTTTCTCAAAACTGAGGAGCTAGAGGAATTCCTTCATCTCCCTATCTCAATCTCCAGCCCAAGAAGGTTTCTACAGACTTTCCTTTTTTCTCCCCCCACTGTTTGTTTTTTCCTTTTTTTTTTATTTATTCCCACCCCTTTTTTCGATTTTTCTCTCTAATTTTTGGGTTTTCCAATTTTATTTTTTTGCCCCCTTTTTTCTTTCTTTCTTTTTTATTTTTATTTTCTTTTTGAGAATTTAGTTTTTCTTTTTGTTTTTTCACAATTTAATTTTTATTTTTTCAAATTTTTTTAAATGTCTTAATTTCTTAATTTTTCTTTTTCAGATTTTGACCTTGCTTTTCAGAATTTATTTTTCCTTTTGATTTTCCAGAATTTAATTTTCTTTAATTTTTCCATATTTTTTTTTATTTTTTGTTTAATTTTCAGATTTTAATTTAATTTACTTTTATTTCTTCCGAGATTTTTTTAAATTAACTTTTCATGTTTTTCTTTTATTTATTATTTCTTTAATTTTTCCAGATTTTTATTTAATTTAATATTTAATATTTTTAATTAATTTATTATTTCTTTAATTTTTCCAGATTTTTATTATTATTATTTTATTTTTATTTTTTTTTATTTTCCAGATTTTAATTATTTATCTCTTTTCAAGATTTTAATTTATTTAGTTTTTATTTTCATTTTCCTTTTTTCAGAATGTAATCTTGATTTTATTTTCCTTTTCCTTTTTTTTCAGAATTTAATATTGATTTTATTTTTCAGATCTTTAATCTTTTTAATTTTTTAATTTTTGTTATTTAAATTAGGGTTAATTGATAATTTAGCGACTCAGAGCCTTAGAAATAAATGGGTGTTTACAGTTTGCCCCTCTTTATTTATTTCCTGCCCGATAATATGAGAGATGACTCTCTGGATTATCAGGATAGGGAATGAGTAAAGACGTGAGCACCTTATGTCCGAGGCATCTCAAGAAGCCCTGGATTTGCTTGTGTGGCCTTACTGGACTGTTCTGTGGATGCTGCTGACGTGCAGATGAAATGGGATGAGATGAATTTGTGAAGACGGGTGTGGGCAAAGGATGGGGTGCCTTGGCGAACCCTGTTTGGTCGAACAAGGCGAAATGAGAGGAAGTCAACGGCCTGCCAACACAGGCCGAAGGTGTAGAAATTTAAACACGCGAGCCCTGACCACAGAGGCCTGAGTGCGGAATTTTAAATGCAATTGCCTCACAACATAGGGCTGAGTATGGAATTTAAACATGCAATGGCCTGACAACATAGGCCGAAGGTGCAGAAATTTAAACATGCAATGGCCTGACCACATAGGCCTGAGTGCGGAATTTAAAATGCAATGGCCTGACAACATAAGCCTGAGTGCGGAATTTAAACTGCAATGGCCTGACCACATAGGTCTGAGTGCGGAATTTAAAATGCAATGGCCTGACAACATAGGCCGAAGGTGCAGAAATTTAAACATGCAATGGCCAGACAACATAGGCCTGAGTGCGGAATTTAAAATGCAATGGCCGGACAACATAGGCCTGAGTGCAGAATTTAAAATGCAATGCCCTGACAACATAGGCCTGAGTGCGGAATTTAAAGTGCAATGGCCTAACAACATAGACCTGAGGTGCAGAAATTTAAACATGCAATGGTCTGACAACATAGGCTGAAGGTGTAGAAACTTAAACATCCAATGACCTGACAACATAGGCCTGAGTGCGGAATTTAAAATGCAATGGCCTGACAACATAGGCCGAATGTGCCAAAATCTAAACATGCAATGGCCTGACAACCTAGGCCTGAGTGCAGAATTTAAACATGTAATGGCCTGACAACATAGGCCTGAGTGCGGAATCTAAAATGAAATGGCCTGACAACATAGGCCGAAGGCGCATAATTTAAAATGTAATGGCCTGACAACATAGGCCGAAGGTGCAGAAATTTAAACATGCAATGGCCAGACAACATAGGCCTGAGTGCGGAATTTAAAATGCAATGGCCTAACAACATAGGCCAAAGGTGAAAAATTTAAAATGCAATGGCCTAACAACATAGGCCTGAGATGCATAAATTTAAACATGCAATGGCCGGACAACATAGGCTGAAGGTGTAGAAATTTAAACAAGCAATGGCCTGACAATATAGGCCTGAGTGCGGAATTTAAAATGCAATGGCCTGAAAACAAAGGCCAAAGGTGCAGAAATCTAAACATGCAATGGTCTGACAACCTAGGCCTGAGTGCGGAATTTAAAATACAATGGCTTGACAACATAGGCCTGAGGTTCAGAAATTTAAACATGCAATGGCCTGACAACATAGGCCGAAGGTGCAGAAATCTAAACATGCAATGGCCTGACAACCTAGGCTTGAGAGCAGAATTTAAATATGCAATGGCCTGACAACATAGGCCTGAGTGCAGAATTTAAAATGCAATGGCCTGACAACAATAGGCCGAAGGTGTAGAAATTTAAACATGCAATGACCTGACAACATAGGCCTGAGTCCGGAATTTTAAAATGCAAAGGGATGGCCTACTAGTAGGCTTGAGGGGGAGAACTTTGGGACTTTGTGTGCAGACTCCAGCTTCCCGACTTTTTTCTATCACTGATTGTGTTCTTCAGAGTGAGCTAGACTCCGTAAATTTGCTTATTTCCTGCCTCGCTTTTACAGGCATATCTTTTGAGCGCGCCATTGTTTTAAGAGATGAGATTTCCATCAGTAAGAACTTGCAATTAAGAAAATTTCAACATACTCCGACTTTGAATAGCACCAGTAATGGTAATTGTCATTTAAGAAATTTTAGTGATTGCATTATGCATATACATTTAGACAAAATAAAACACAGTTGCATATGGTAGGGAAATCTCAAAATGGTCAAAATGATGCAGTCATTTTATGGTTTACTGTCTGATGGTCTGGTGAAATGCCTTTAAGACGGTTAGTGCTAGTATTGTATTTCGACGACGTCTTCATGTCTTGCCAACCCAGCTTCTGGAGAAAGAATACTTTGCCGCAGTTTATTCGATTTTCCCTAGACCGGTCTTGAACCTCTCGTTTTACTCGCAACCGAGCTTGATTCTGTTTATCGCTTTTCAGAACGCCAGATCTTTGCTAATTTTGCCCCAGTATAAGGACCAGATCGTCATTTGACTGCTGATTTTCCCCAGTATGAACGGAGACTGCTTGCCGCTCTTTTTTAGCTTTCTTAACTGGAGGGAACGACCCCCAACGACTCCCCTTTTATTCATTTTATCGGTGCCGCTTTGCCCTGATTTTTGCCTAGGTCGCTTTCACAGATTCTCGACCTAGTGGGCTTTCTCTGCTTGAATTGCCCTAATTTTTGCCTAGGTCGCCCTTGCAGGTTTTCGACCTAGCGGGCCTTTTTCTTGATTTGCCCTAACTTTTTCCTAGGCCGCCTTTGCAGGTTTTCGACCTAGCGGGCCTTTTTTACTTGATTTACCCTAATTTTTTCCTAAGCTGCCCTTGCGGGTTTTCGACCTACCGGGCTTTTTTTTTTTTTTTTTTTTTACTTGACTTGCCCTAACTTTTGCCTAGGCCGCCCTTGCGGGTTTTTGACCTAGCGGGCCTTTTTTACTTGATTTGCCTTAATTTTTTCCTAGACCGCCCTTGCGGGTTTTCGACCTAGCGGGCCTTTTTTACTTGATTTGCCTTAATTTTTTCCTAGGCCGCCCTTGCGGGTTTTTGACTTAGCGGGCTTTTTGTTCTAAGCATAATTTCTCTTGACAGCATCTGAGTTGACAGGGTTAAGCAAGTCTTTCCTGTCCATGTCGGCCAGGACCAAGGCACCTCCAGAGAAAGCCTTTTTAACTACATAAGGTCCGTGGTAATTTGGAGACCATTTCCCTTGTAGCGCTTCTGCATAGGCAACAGTTTTTTATCACCAAATCTCCTTCTTGGAACTCCCGTGGATAAACCTTTTTATCGAATGCTTTCTTCATTCTCCTTTGGTATAGTTGGCCGTGGCATATCGCCGCCAACCTTTTCTCTTGGATTATGTTCAATTGGTCCATCCGGGCTTGGACCCATTCGGCTTCTTCCAATTTAGCATCCATCAAGACTCTCAACGAAGGGATCTCCACTTCAATTGGAAGTACGACTTCCATCCCATACACCAGTGAGAAAGGCATTGCCACAGTAGATGTACGGACGAAGGTCCGATATGCATGTAGTGCATAAGGGAGCATTTCATGCCATTCTCGGTATGAGAGTACCATTTTTTGGATGATCTTTTTAATGTTCTTGTTGGCCACTTCGACCGCCCCGTTCATCTTCGGCCGATAGGGGGATGAGTTGTGATGTTGGATCTTGAATTGGCTGCATAGCTCCGACATCATCTTGTTGTTCAAATTAAAGCCATTGTTCGTGATGAGCATGTTGGGCAGTCCGTATCGGCATATCAGCTCCCTCTTCACGAATTTGATCACCACATTGCGAGTTACACTAGCATATGAAGCGGCCTCAACCCATTTGGTAAAGTAGTCAATGGCCACTAGTATGGAACGGTGTCCATTGGATGCCTTGAGCTCGACTGGGCCGATGACGTCCATCCCCCACACAGCAAATGGCCAAGGTGACGACAACACATTCAATGACGTGGCCGGCATGTGGACGTTATCTGCATACACTTAGCACTTGTGGCAGGTCTTGACATGTTTGTAGCAGTCGACTTCCATGGTTAGCCAATAGTATCCGGCTATAATGATTTTTCTCGCCATTGCGTGCCCGTTAGCGTGAGCACCGAAGAACCCTTCATGAAGTTCTTTCAAAATCTTGTTGGCTTCTACTGCGTCTACACACCTGAGTAGAACCATGTCATGATTCCTTTTGTACAAGATTTCCCCATTGAGGAAGAAACCTGCGGCTAGCCTTCGTAGAGTCCTCTTATCATTTTCGAACGCCTCGGCGGGGTATTCTTTATTTTTCAAGAACTGCCGGATATCATGATACCAGGGCTTCCCATCTGGTTCTACCTCTACCGCTTGACAAAATGCCGATCTGGAGCGATGTTGGATGCGGATGAGAGACATATCTTCTTCTCGTCCGATTTCGAACATAGACGACAATGTGGCTAGGGCATCAGCCAGCTGATTGTCTTCTCGAGGTATATGCGATAAGGTAACCTCCTCAAAATGTTCCAGCAATTCCTGGAGGCGAGCTTGATAAGGCACTAGCTTTGCATCTCTGGTCTCCCACTCCCCTTTGACCTGGTGGATGACCAGGGCCGAATCACTGAAGACCTCCAGACACTTCACGTTGGCTTCGATTGCGGCTTGAATCCCTAAAATACAAGCCTCGTACTCCGCCACATTGTTTGTGCAATCAAAATCTAGTCAGGCGGTGATAGGTATATACTGCCTTTCCGGGGAAATCAGTATAACTCCTATACCATGGCCCATCATGTTGGACGCGCCATCGAACAACATCGTCCATCTTTCTCCCTCGGCCTTCTTTTCTTCATTGGATATTGCCATCAAGTCCTCGTCAGGAAATTCTGGCTGCATAGCCTAGTAATCTTCTATGGGCTGTTGGGCCAAATATTCGGCGAGCGCATTGCCCTTGACAGATTTTTGTGTCACGTACAGGATATCATATTCCGAAAGCATCATTTGCCATTTTGCAATTCGTCCTGACAACGCAGGCTTTTCAAAGATATACTTGATCAGATCCATCCTGGATATTAGCCACGTGTTGTGGCTCAACATGTACTGCCTAAGGCGGTGTGCCGCCCATGCCAAAGCGCAGCAAGTCCGCCCCAATAGAGAGTATCTGGCTTCGCAACTTGTAAACTTTTTGCTCAGGTAATATATTGCCTGCTCCCTCCTTCCGGATTCATCATGTTGACTGAGCACACAACCCATTGACTGATCTGTCACCGTCAAATACAAGATTAGCGGTCTCCCAGGGACTGGCGGTACCAGGACCGGCGGGTTCTGCAAATATGATTTGATCTTCTCGAAAGCCTCTTGGGAATCCTCATCCCAACTCATGGGTTGATTCTTGCGCAAGAGCTTAAAGATCGACTCGCATGTAGCTGTCAACTGGAAAATAAACCGGGAGATGAAATTGAGTCTTCCTAAGAATCCTCAGATCTCCTTTTCAATTTTTGGAGCTGGCATGTCTATGATTGCTCGAGCTTTGTTGGGATCAACCTCAATACCCCTTTCACTAACGATGAAGCCCAACAATTTCCCTGATTTGACCCCGAAGGTACACTTGGCCGGGTTCAACCGCAGCTGGAACTTTTGCAGCCTTTCAAACAGCTTCCGGAGGTCTATGAGATGGTCGTCTTCCGTTCGAGATTTAGCAATCATGTCATCAACGTAGACTTCTATCTCCTTATGAATCATATCATGGAACAGTGTTACCATGGCCCTTTGATAAGTTTCCCCAGCATTTTTCAATCCGAAGGGCATGACTTTGTAGCAAAAGGTTCCCCAGGACGTAATGAAGGTGGTCTTTTCTCTATCCTCTTCGGCCATCTTGATCTGATTATATCCTGAGAAACCATCCATGAATGAGAAATAGGAGGATTGTGCAGTGTTATCCACCAGCCATATCGATGTGGAGGAGCGGAAAATCATCTTTCAGGCTGGCTCGATTGAGATCCTTGTAGTCTACGCACATTCGGACCTTTCTATCTTTCTTGGGGACCGGTATTATATTGGCAACCCACTCGGGGTAATTTGCAACGGCCAAGAAGCCGACATCAAACTATTTCCTTACTTCCTCCCGGATTTTCAGGGACATATCCGGTTTCATTCTCCTCAGCTTCTGTTTGACCGGCACACACCCGGCTTTCATAGGAAGCTTGTGCTCTACTATAGAAGTATCTAAGCCCGGCATGTCCTGATACGACCAGGCGAAGATATCGCTATAGTCTTGTAGGAGTGAGACCAATCGCTCACGATTGTCTCCAGTGATGAGCGTGCCTATCTTGACCTCTCTTTTGTTTTCCTCGGTCCCCAAGTTTATTAGATCCACGGGTTCCTGATGGGGTCGATTATTTTGAGATTCGCGTTCCACCAATCTTAACATCTCGTCGGTGGGTTCGCATTCATACTCTGCCTCCTCATCGGCCGGATTGACAACACAATTGAAATCGCCTGATACAATACTAGCACTTTCGTCGCAAGGCGGTTTTTTATCAGATCTGCGAGTTGGGTATGAGAGAAAGAATAAGATGCGTATTTAACAGAGGGAGCATATTAGGGAGTAGCAACGAAATATTTTTGGATAATGCAACTGTATTTATCATTTATCAAAACAGATATATACAAAATGTTTTATGATTGTAAACAGTATTTTGGTATGACAATTACAAAATTACAATTGAACTGAACTAAAAGTCAGAGGTAGGTCAAAAATTTCCCAATTATTCAGTTCTTGTCCGGGAGGACAGGCCGTCACTAGATCCTCAATGTCGATTGGCCTCTCTCCGTTGATGGCTGCGATCAAATCCGGGCCCTCGAAGCCGGCACTCCGAAAGCTTTGAGAGATGTGGCACAGAGGGACCTTTCTTGCACGGAGCCTCGACATTCTATCTTCTTCAGTGGGCTCATATCCTAGCCTATATCGCCTCCGGTTCTTATTCAATGACAAGGGCTGAGACAGGCTGCCGTTGTTTTGCCCCAGTTTATCGCCGGGCTTGAACCCGTTCTTTAACATCACTCGGGCCATCATCGTGAGGACCTTGGGGTGCTGCTTTCAGTCAACCACCTCTCCCTCCTTGATAGTGGTGATGTTAGCGACTTCCAAGGCTTGGAAGTGTGTTTCCAAAGCCTCTTCCGCCGCTTCCATCTATGGAGGGTTGATGGGTTTACTGACCAAGTAATCTTCCTCCGCCGAGACGATGATCAGTTTATCGTCTGTAATGAATTTCAACTTTTGGTGCAGAGTGGATAGTACCGCCTTGGCTGAGTGAATCCAGGGCCTCCCCAGCAGGCAGCTATAGGCTGGTTGTTTGTCCATGATTTGGAAAGTGATATTGAAGATCACCGGTCCAATATGGACTGGCAGATCCACCTTGCCTATGACCTCTCTTCTAGATCCGTCAAAGGCCTTGACCACCATTGAGCTCGGCCTTATGAGGACCCCCTCGTGCGGCAGCTTTGACAACGTCAGTTGAGGCATCACATTCAGCGAAGAACCATTATCTACCAGAACCCTAGCTAGAATGTGGTCCAGGCACTTTACGGATATGTGTAATGCCTTATTGTGTCCAGCTCCCTCATCTGGAATCTCCCTATCAGCAAAGGTGAGGAAGTTGTTGGCATTGATGTTGCTGGCGATGCCTTCAAATTTGTCCGCCGAGATATTGTGGACCACGTGAGCCTCATTTAGTACCTTTAGTAGTACCTTTCGATGGGGCTCCGAGTTCATCGTTAGGGTCAGCAGCGATATTCTAGCTGGTATACGGTTCAACTGCTCCAGCACCGTATATTCGCTCTCTCTGATCATCTTGGGGAATTCACAAGCATCTTCCTTAGAGACAGGCCTTTTTAGCTCTTTTTCATCTTCCCGCCGACTGCTGGCCTCAGGTTCGGGACCTGCCAAGATTGTCTCGTCGCAAGAAGGCCTTCTCTTTTCCTCAGAAGGAGCATAGATGCGATCGCTCCTAGTCATGCCTCCGACCCCGGCTGTGTTCCCCACATCAGGGGTTGAGCTTGTCGCTGCCTCGGGCCTTGGTCCATCTTCTATCTTGCCGCCAAATACCTCTACATCATACTTCCAAGGCACCGATTGGTTGCTTTGGTAGGGGAAAGGTCCAGGAACCTTTCTTACTACAGGTCTCATCCCTTTTAGTATTGCTTGGGTTGGCGCTTCAGTGTACCGAATGACCAGAGGCCTGGGGTGTCCCAAAGGGAATTCATTGACCATGTAGACTTCCTCGTCCACCTCGATGCAATTCACCGATGGTCCCGGCCCTTCGTGATTTGGCAGCGGGTTATTCCCCACATTCGGTGTATCTTTTTCAAAATTTAGCCACTTGGCGTTAATTAACTTTTGGACCCTATGTTTCAAGGCCAGACAGTTTTTAGTAGAATGCCCCACCGTTCCCGCGTGATAATCGCATTTAGCCTCTGGATTGTACCATTTTGGGTATGGGGGTTCTAGTGGCATCATGGGAACTAGTGCAATTAGGGAGTTTTGAGTCAAACGGGGCAACAACTCCGAATAACTCATTGGGATTGGCTCGAATTGCACCATTTTCCTTTGGTTGTTTGTCTTTTGTGGAGGTGGATTGGAGTTGGTGTTTGGTGTCCACGGTCTGGGAGGTTGTTGAGGGAATGTAGGTTGTGGAGGAAAAGGCGATTATTGAGGAAATGTTTGTGGCGGTGGCGTTATGAATGGAGTGTTTGGTTGGAAGGGAGTAGGTGGGTTATAGGTTGGTTGATAGGAAGGTTGGGTCGTGGCTACCATATGCAGAGGTTGGAATTGTGGTTGATATGGTATTTGGTTGTTGAGGGGTGTGACGGTTGATTGGTATGTGGGTTGGCCATGGTCGCGCGGTTAGGATCAGCTGAAACATGGTGGGTTTCAACATCTTTCTTCTTCCATGGGCCATTTGCCAGCTTTTTCCCGTTCGTACCACCGGCGATGTTGTGAATAATCTTTCCACGGTGTAAACCATTCTCAATGCGTTCTCCGATCAGCACCATGTCGGAAAAATTGGCAGACACACTGCCCACCATTTTGTCATAAAAGGGAGCCGGGAGGGTCTCCATGAAAGTGTTGATCATTTCACGGTCCAACAAAGGTGGTTGGACTTGAGCGGCTAGTTCCCTCCACCGCTGGGCGTATTCTTTAAAGGACTCAGTTTCCTTCTTCATCATATTCTGCAGCTGAGTCTGGTCTAGAGCCATCTCCATGTTGTACTTATATTGCTTGAGGAAGGCATCAGCCAAATCCTTCCAACAGCGGATTTGTGACCTCTCCAGCTGGGTATACCAGCTGGCCGTTGCTCCAACCAGACTGTCCTGAAAACAGTGGATGAGCAGTTTGTCATTTTGAGAGTGGGAGGCCATTTTCCGGCAGTACATGGTCAGGTGACTCTTTGGGCAGCCGGTCCCCTTATATTTCTCAAATTCGGGGGTTTTGAACTTAGGGGGAATGATGACATCTGGCACAAGGCAGAGGTTGGAAGCCTCTACCATTCCATACCCGCCCCCTTCGATGGCTCTGACCCTTTCCTCTAGGTGTTGCCATCTCCCTCCGAGGTGGTCTTCTTGATCAGCTGGCCTTGGCCATGGCTCATTTAAAGACTGGCCGGTGTGATGAGGTGCGGCGTAAGGTCCCTCGGTTCTTGTAACATGACCGTCGAGGTGTGGTTGGTGAGGCTTTGCAGGATGGGTGGCGACCGGAACCGAGTAAGTAGGGTCCTCGGTGATAGTCGTGTTCATGTGGGTGTAGTCAGGGTTGGTGTGAGACGGGTACGTGTTTGGCTGATTGATGTGAGGAGGGAATGATGGGTTCATTTGTGGGGGGAAGGTAGAGGAAGTGTTTGGGTTGTAAGGGTAGGGTGGCGGATTCATATGTGTTGAGTATGGGTGTGGTGGATAGTCGGTGGTGTTATTAGGGGGAAGATATATTGGTGGGTTAAGGTGGTGAGGATGAGTGGTATGGTTGGTGTGTGGAGGCCCAGAGGGGGGATTTGGGTGGTATTGGTGAGTGGTGGGAATGTGGAGCGGAAGTGCATTGGGATTCTCAGCAGCAGTCACCCCTTGAGCACCTAGCCCGTAGGAAGGTTCGTAACCTAGTGGTATCCCATAGGGCTACTCTTGTTCAACGACTGCCTCAAGCGGCATTGATGCCGCAATAGCCCCTGGTGCCTCAGACCCCGAAGGCCCCTCTGTGCCCTTTTCCAGCAGTTTCATCAATTTGGCGACCAGATCCTTCAGCTCGGCCACCTCATTCCTTAGTTCCTCGTTTTTCACCTCTAGCTCACTCATGATTTTTGCCTTTGATCGAGTGCTATAAAAGTGTCGGGGAAGTTGTGAGTCCCCAATCTTTGTTATCTGAACAAAGTTAAATTAGTTAATTAATTGATTAAAAACAAATTTGGGTCCACAATAAATATGGGGGACCAGAATCTCGCTTGGGCATTGCTTGCCAATTGATTGCATCTTTTGTGCTTCGAGCATGAGATGGAAATTAATATGGAATCGTGTGCAGAGATGAAGCCATTTTATTCAATCGGAGACATGGTTTATGTTACATTTTGTTCCTCCCGCTGGGCTAATACAACATATTTTTTCATTCGTAAAACTAAATAGTTACAAAAGTGAATGAAAATGTCGACTTCAGGCGGCGTGTGGAGTGGATGTAACGACGCTTCAGCCTTCTTGAGCAGTCGTGGTACTTCTTCTATTGCGGTGTTTGCCAAACTGGCCAACCTGTCAAAGCACTTGGTCCAGTGATCGGCTGTGTCTTTGTACCACTTGTTCTCATCTTGTATGTCGCTTATGCCCCTTTGCTGCATTCGTATGACTTCGGTGACCTTCCACTTTTCTTCATTCACTTCATTCTGCCATGCTGTGAGCATACCATCGATCTGTTTCCTCATCTCTTCCACCCGTTGCAGCAGGTCATTCCTTTCTTCGACCACGTAATCCGCCTCCAACTGGATTCTATTCTTTGTGGCCAGAAGCTGGTTTTTCTCCTCCCTGATCGTGTGGAGTCTAGCCCTCATTTGTTGCACAGCGTTTCTCAGCTGCTGGTTTTCTTGGAGCATGGCATCCCTCTCTTGGACTCTCATCCCAAGCTCCTTATTAGCTGCTTGGAGGTTTAGGTGAATCCGAGCGGCGTGCTCATGCTCGCCCTTTTGTTGCTCTCGGACGCTCTCCATGGTAGTTTCGTTCACCTGTTTTTCTCTTTTTAATTCAGCGCACTCTTGTTGCGTTTCCAGGAGTTCTTCTTCCATCTGGCTGTTCTTCTTAGGCATGGCTTCTAGTTGTTCTTTCAGCTTCTTTACAGCCTCGTCTTCGAACACCGCGGGTGGAGGTTGGCTACCAGAAGGAATGGCCGGAGGTCTGAAGGGCAATTTGATCTGCTGTACCCTGTTCCTGACCCACTGTTTGTACTCTTCCTTGGCGGCACAACTCCGAACTCCCAGCTCTTTTCCCTTGCGTGTGACATCCTCCCAAGCTTCTCAAACTTTCCGGAGACTATCGGCGAAATCTCCTTCATATTTCAAGAAGAAAGGGGTCACTTGCTCGTCCGAAGGCAGGGTCTTAAGAGGATAAGCCGGCTGCCTTTGCCCTAGTATTGGGTTGTAGTTGATACAACCCTTGGCTCCCATGAGAGGCACATTTGGGAACCCCTTGCAATGATAGATGAGGCTGGTTCTTTGTCGCCATGAGGGTTGCCATTTGATCTAATCCTTGGTTAGGCCGGCAAAGTGGGCTGACCATTCATCGTTGCTCATGGGCTTGATCTGGTAACACAGAAAATCTGACACTGGGCATTGTACCTTCGTATTCCTCTTGAAGATGTGGGCAGTTATCCATACGTACAACAGAGGCAAACAGCAAATCAACCTCGTTCTCTTCTTTTCATGGAAAAAGTTCAGCATACTGTAGACGTCCACCAATAAAGCAATAACAGGGTTCTCAGCTTTGTTCCTCTACGCCAAGAATATGTCCACGACATTTAAATCCACGAAATCCTCCATACATGGGAAAAGCACCAGCCCATAAATGGTGAGAGCTAGCACATCCATGTACATGGCCCATTGGTTACTACTGGCCAGGTGTTGCATGTATTCCTCTAAGAACTCTCAAGTGAACCCTTTGACTAGGCTCTTGGTTTGGTAGTCAGCCAGCCGATCTCCAGACTGTAGACCTAGAGCCTGCGCGGCAACTCGGAAGGTGGCATGATGTTCCAAGTGCTGATATGGTCTACTCCCTTCCAACGGCAGATCCAGGATCTGTTCGAACTCCTCCAAGGTGGGAGCTAACTGGAAATCTAGGAACGTGAAGCACCAGAGGGGAAGGTCGTAGTACTGCACCATGGCCGTGAAGGCCCCTTCCTGTACCTGGACCTTCAGTAGCTTTAGTATGTTGCCGTACTTTTTGCAAAAGGACATCTGTTGTATGTTTGTCAATTTGTTCCCAAACACCTCCAGACTCGCAAGGTCTGCCACCTTGACCCCGATGCGTCTCCTCTTCTTCAACTGCCTAGATTCCATATTAAATTCCATCTCACCTTTTTTTTAACAGTTCCTGAGAATCTGGCCCCCCCAAAAAGAGACAAAGCAAACATGTTAGACTCGGGGATGGATGCAGTTAATGCATGATGCAATTAAAGCAATAAATATGGGTGAGTTCTTTTTACCACTCTCCTCTCTTTCCTTCTCCTTATTTTGTCTATTTCTTTTCTCTCTTTTTCTCTTTCCATTCTTCTCTCTTCCCCTATTATTTTCTTTTCCTTCTTTTCACTTATTTCTCTCTTTTTCTCTTTTTGGAGTTTCTTCTCTCTTTTCTTGTTCTTTCTTTCTTCTCTTTTTCTTCCTTCCCCTTATTCTGTCTATTTCTTTTCTCTCTTTATCTTTTTCCATTCTTCTCTCTTCCCCTATTATTTTCTTTCCCCTCTTTTCACTTATTTCTCTCTTTTTCTCTTTTTGGAGTTTCTTCTCTCTTTTCTTCTTTTTTCTTTTTTGATTTCTATCCACTTCCCCTATTGCAGGTAAGTAAAAGCTTACAAATGGGTGTCGAGTAACCGGAGTGTGCCCTCCGTATGTCCTAGAGGGGTAACCTGTCCTATGGGTCTAGGGATTTTAATGCATGAACCTCTCCAAGGTGGCTTGTGATCCTAAAGGTGTAGAGGTCACTAGAGCCAAGTTCCAGTCCATAATGCTTGCCACAATAGTAGAAGTAGCAACTAGTTGTGGGGCATTATGAATAGGACGCACTCTAGCTGGGATTTTCGTGATAGCCACACATGACGTAGACCCAGGTATAGGGCCCCACTCATGATAAAATGTAATGCAATGTATGGAGGGCACACTTTTGGGATACCTGCAATTGGAGAAATCGAGAAAATATGCACAATAATTTATTGTTCTTCTAACCTAAGGTTATACAGATAATAAATGAACCAATAAATTGAAGCAGATAAACAAATCATGTAATAAATAAAACATGCACATAAACAAAGGAGGGATCTAAATTAAACACACTCAATTTCGTTGGGCTTGACTCTCTAAAGTCCCCAGTGGAGTCGCCATCTGTCGCAACTGTAATTCCGACGAGACGACGGACTCGCTAAAATTTTGAAAATGATATTTGATTTATTTGGATTAATTGTGGAGCCGCCACCAAATTTTTATTTAACGGACTCGAGGAAGAGATTTAGGTTCGGGAGTCGGTTACGAGTGGGGAAGGTGTTAGGCACCCTACTCGCCCGTTCCGAAGAACGGTACCCTTAAATTGAGTATCTAATTTTTGAAAATTGTTTGATCCCTTAATTAATGTGAAAATAAATAGATTGATGGAGGTTAGCCTGACAGGACTTGATCCTGCTTCTACATATTCCCCAGTGCAATGGGAAACTCAAGGCTTTCGTAGTTCTGGTTTATGAAGGCTTGACCTTCAGAGGTGTTTAAAAGAAAGATGGCATTTTGAAGAGGTTTTCGTTTTCTGAAAGGACCTTTAGCCATGCACAAGACCCAATGCGGCTACAGCAGCACAAGGGCCTATACAGACTACTAAACGTTGGAAAGGAGGTGAACCGCCAGTCCCCCATTTAGAGCCCTTCACGTGAGACCAAGGATCCCAAAATATTTGAAAAAAGAGTTTTTATTTTAAAGAATGGGGTCGAAAGGAGAATTCATTTTGGTTGTTTAGACAAAGAGCTTGATTCGGGGAAACATGGTGCAATTAGAATCCCAGGGAACTTGGAGTTTAAATCCTGATCATGGAAAGTTAGAGGGTAAAGGTAGTTATGGAGAATTGAGGGACAATTGTCATGATTATGGGAAATTAAAGGTCGGAATTGTACTTATGGAGATTTGAGGGGCAGTTTTATGATCATGAAAGATTAGAGGTTGAATTTGTAGTCATGGAGATTTGATGGGCAAATTTTATGATTCTGGAAAATTAGAAGTTAAAGTTATAATCATGGAGATTTAAGGGGGAAAATTTAGGATTATGGAAAGTTAGAGGCTAAAGGTTAAAGTTGCAGTCATGGAGGTTTGAGGGGGGCAGTTTTAAGATTATGGAAAGTTAGAGGTTAGAGTTATAGTTATAGAGCTTTGAGGGGCAGTCTAATAATTATGGAAAATTAGAGGTTAGAGTTGTAGTTATAGAGGTTTGAGGGGCAGTCTTATAATTATGGAAAGTTAGAGGTTGGAGTTGTAGTTATGGAGGTTTGAGGGGCAGTTTTATGATTATAGAAAATTAGAAGAATGAGGGGCAAAAAGGAGAATTCATTTTTGGTTATTTAGGCAAAGAGCTTGATTCGGTATTGGCTGCCAAGACTATTTGAGCAGGATGCAGAGGCTTGGACTCCTTCTGGCTTATGGTAGATTTGGGGATTTGAGCTGCTAAACTCACAGTGTAGGGAGTTAGTTTGGATCAAGTATCTGGACCTAACTCCCCATAAACAATGATAATTCAATTCCAGAAACTACAAGGAAAGTAGGGCCTATGAGGAGCCCAGCATCCCTGTGCCCTGCACTAGCCAGGTTTGGCTGCTGTTCAGATAACCCATGGGCTATTAACAATATAGTTCTGGGAGGTCCTGCAACCCTTCCCTGGTGTTAAAATTGGTTGTGAGCTTCCTTTGAACTCCTATCAGGGTATCAGTTCCTAGGTGGCATGAGTGTTGAGCCAACAGCTGCTCAGCAGCCAAGGGGTGGGAAATGAAGTTGGATCCCCACAGTATCAGGTCTGAAACTTTCACCACTGACCGACAGATTCAACCTCAGCATATCAGGGGCTTGGTGTCTGATGCTCCGGCAGAGGTTTGAAAGAATCTGTATGAAGGTGCTAGGTGCTTTACCCTCACAGTATCAGGCTAAAAACCTTCACCATTGGCTGACACATTCAATCTCAACATATCATTGGCCTGGTGTCTGATGCTTAACTTCTACAAATTTGATCAGAAACTGAACATTTGATCAGAAACTTCGATAGGTTGGTGACCGAAGATAGCAGCCACTATCCTAAGGTCTCTAGACTTCACAGTCGCAGTCCTGGTTTCAATATCAGGAACTTGTTAACTTTAACACTCTAGAGTTCACTGTTTCTATCAGTTATTGCATTCTATTGGACTCCTATCTCTAGGCCGCGGAGATGCAGGGAGGAGACTACACAAACAACAGACTAAGCCAGGCTAGCCGCCCAGACCGGAAGGCTATATTGCTATCTGTCTAACTTATGCTAGCATAGCACATTGCACCATGGATCTAATCCTATTTGAGCCACACTTGAGGCCTTTCCAGGAATATGAGTGACTTAGGCTTGCAGCAAGCACATCATCCAGTAGCAAAGATGATCAACATCACACTTTGGATCGACTCAATTCTAGTAACCGATTGGTGAAGGGAACAAAATCAGATCGACTCCAAGACACATTCAATATTATCATTTTTACAGGTCAGGATTCACAAGAACAGATCAACCATATGCCTACAGATCATGCCATGTAGCCTCAAGCAAGCATCGTCAATTAGACATGAGCAGAATTAACTAAACATTGAATCGAATGGAATTTTAAAGGAATTTGGTAAATCAGAGCAAATCAGGCCACACATCAGTATACAGTCGGAATCATCATCTCAGATTACCAACTAATGGCATTCACTTCACTCTCAATCAAGGCGAGCTAATAAGAAGAATAATACCACAGCTTAGGCACCAACTCAAATAGGAAAGTAATACTAACCTTTGTGAAGCTCACAGACACAGAGTCGACTTGTTCAGGTGATGGTCTGATTTGCAGAAGGAGAATCTGGACTCTAACAAGGAAGGAGAGGAGCTGGAGCTACGATGATGGTGAAGAACCACTGCTGAATCGATTCTCCAGTGCCGATGACCCCGTAATTAAATCCAAAAATGCAAAGAAAAACTCCAAAAGTTTCTCAAAACTGAGGAGCCAGAGGAATTCCTTCGTCTCCCTTTCTCAATCCCCAGCCCAAGAAGGTTTCTAACAAACTTTCCTTTTTTCTCCCCCCACTATTTGTTTTTTTCTTTTTTTATTTATTCCCGCCCCTTTTTTCGATTTTTCTCTTTGATTTTTGGGTTTTCCAATTTAAATTCTTTGCCCCCTTTTTTCTTTCTTTTTTTTATTTTTATTTTCTTTTTCAGAATTTAGTTTTTCTTTTTCTTTTTTTTATTTTTTCATAATTTAATTTTTTTTTCAGATTTTTTAAATTTCTTAATTTCTTAATTTTTATTTTTCAGATTTTGACCTTTCTTTTCAGAATTTATTTTTCCTTTTGATTTTCCAAAATTTAATTTTCTTTAATTTTCCCAGATTTTTTTGTTTTTTGTTTTATTTTCAAATTTTCAAATTTTTATATTTTCTTATTTCTTATTTCATATTTTTCCTTCATTTTTATTTTTATTTTTCTATTTTTCTATTTTTAATTTTCAGATTTTAATTTTATTTTATTTTATTTCTTCCCAGATTTTTTTTAATTAATTTTTCAGGTTTTCCTTTTTTTTATTATGTCTTTAATTTTTCTAGATTTTTATTTAATTTAATATTTCATATTTTTAATTAATTTATTATTTCTTTAGTTTTTCCAGATTTTTATTATTATTATTTTATTTTTACTATTTATTTATTTTTTATTTTTTTATTTTCCAGATTTTAATTATTTTTCTCTTTTCAAGATTTTAATTTATTTAGTTTTTAATTTCATTTTCCTTTTCTCAGAATTTAATCTTGATTTTATTTTTGAGATCTTTAATCTTTTTAATTTTTAAATTTTTGTTATTTAAATTAGGGTTAATTGATAATTTAGCGACTGGGAGTCTCGAACATAAATGGGTGTTTACAACCACTTCTCCCTTCCTAATGGTGGTGACATTGGCAACTTCCAAGACTTGGAAATGCATCTCCAAGGCCTCTTCAGTAGCCTCAATATAAGGAGGATTGGTGGGTTTGCTGACCAAATAGTCTTCTTCCGCTGAGACGATGATCAGCCTATCGTCTGTAATGAATTTCAACTTCTGATATAGAGTTGAAGGGACTACTTTGGCTGAATGAATCCAAGGCCTCCCTAGTAAACAGTTGTAGGCATGGTGGATGTCCATTATTTGGAAAGTGACGTTGAAGACAACCGGACCAATTTGGACCGGCAGATCCACTTCGCCGATGACTTCCCGCCTTGATCCATCAAAAGCCCTCACTACAATGGAGCTTGGCTTTATAAGGACCCCCTCATGTGGCAGCTTAGACAGCGTCAACTAAGGCGTTACATTCAAAGAAGAACCATTATCTACCAAGACTCTGGCTAGAATATGGTCCATGCATTTTACTGATATATGTAATGCCTTATTATGTTCGGCCCCTTCATCCGGAATCCCACGATCAGCAAAGGTGAGGAAATTGTTAGCGGTAATGTTGCTGGTAATTCCTTCAAACTTGTCCACCGATATATTATGGACCACATGGGCCTCATTCAGTACCTTCAGTAGTATTTTTCGGTGGGGTTCAGAGTTCATCATTAAGGCTAGCAATGATATCTTGGTAGGTATACGGTTCAGCTGCTCGATCACCGTATACTCACTCTGCCTGATCATTTTTAGAAATTCGCAGGCATCTTCCTCAGAAACGGGTCACTTAAGTTCCTTTACCTCATGTCGTTTGCTGATTTTTGGTTCTAGGCCTGCTAATATCGCCTCACCACAAGGCGGTCTTCTCCTTTCTTCCATAGGAGTGTAAATGCAACCACTCCTGATCATACCTCCGACCTTCGCTATATTTACTACGTTCAGAGTTGAATTATCTGAAATTCCCGTCCTTTGTTCCTCTTCTGTCTTGCCACCGGATACCTCCACATCATATTTCTAAGGTCCCTCTTTGTTGCTTTGGTATGGAAATGGCACAGGGACCTTTACTATGACGGGCTTCATCCCTTTTGGCGTTGGCAGAGCTGGTGTTTCGGCGTACCGAATAACCAAAGGCTTAGGATGCCCAGGGAGGGATTCGTCGACCATGTCTACCTCTCCTTCTATTTTGATACAGTTTACTGAAGGTCCTGGTCCTCCATGATTCGGTAAAGGGTTTCTCCCTACGCTCGGCGCATCCTTTTCAAAATTCAGCCATTTGGCGTTGATTAAACTTTGGACCTTATGTTTCAATGCTTGGCAGTTTTCTGTAGAATGGCCTATTACTCCCGCATGATATTCACACTTGGCCTCAGGATTGTACCATTTAGGGTATGGAGGCTACAATGGCTTCATGGGGCACAAGGCGATCAGGGAGTTTTGAATTAAACAAGGTAGCAGTTCAGAGTAACTCATTGGGATGGGATCGAATTGAACAATTTTTCTTTCATTCGATCTCTGTTGGGGTTGGTTAGGGTTTATGCTTTGATTCCAAGGCTTTGGTGGTTGCTGGGGAGCTGTTTGTGATGATGGGGTGGTGAGAGGAATATTTGGCTGGAAGGATGTTGGGGGGGTTATAGGTTGGTTGGTACGTGGGTTGGGACTTGGCCATCATGTGTGGGTGTGTTTGAAATTGGGGGTGGTAAGATGTTTGGTAGCCAGGTGGTGCGGTGGTTGGGTGGTTTGGGCCGGCTGAGATGTAGTGAGCCTCTGCTTCTTTTTTCTTCCATGAATTGTTCATCGACTTCTTCACATTTACACTGCCGACAGTATTATGCATGATTTTTCCTCGACATAGGCCGTTCTCTATACGTTCTCCGATCAACACCATATCGGAGAAGTTGGTGGATATACTACCCACCATCTTGTCGTAGAAAGGAGCAGGGAGCGTTTCCATAAACGTACTGATCATCTCCCTTTCTATCAGTGGGGGCTGGACTTGGGCAGCTAGCTCCCTTCCACCTCTGAGCATATTCTTTAAAAGATTCATTCTCCTTTTTCACCATATTTTGCAATTGGGTTCTATCTGGAGCCATCTCCATGTTATATCTGTATTGCTTTAGAAAGGCATCTGCCATATCCTTCCATGTGTGGATGTACGACCTCTCCAGCTAGGTGTACCAACTGGCTACTGCCCCAGTCAAACTATCTTGGAAACAGGGAATGAGCAGCTTGTCATTATGAGAATGAGAAGCCATTTTCCTGCAATACATCGTAAGATGACTCCTTGGGCAGCCAACTCCTCTATATTTCTTGAAGTTCGGGGTCTTAAATTTGGGTGGTATGATAACGTCGGGCACGAGGCAAAGATCACAAGCCTTCACTATTCCATAACTACTCCCTTCGATGGCCCTAACCCTTTCCTCCAAGTGTTGCCATCTTCTAGTGAGATGAGCTTCCTGATCAGCCGGCCTTGGCCAAGGTTCATTGATGGTTGGCTAGTATGGTGGGGTAATGCGTATTGTCCCTCAGGTATAGCAGTGTGACTGTAGGGATGTGGTTAGTGTGGATTTGCTGGATGGATTGTGACAGGAACGAAATTTGTAGGATCTTCGGTGACAGTTGTGTTCATGTGGGTGTAGCCGGGGTTGATGTTATGCGGGTATGAAGTTAGAGGATTAATGTGAGGATGGAAGGGTAGATTTATGTGTGGTGGGATGGCAGAGGAAGTGTTTGTGTGGTAAGGGTAGGTTGGCGGGTTCATGTTTGTTGGGTGAGTGTGAGGTGGGTAACCAGACGTGTTGGTAGGAGGGAGGTAAGTTGACGGGTTAATGTGGTGAGGATGGGTGGTCAGGTTTGTGTGTGGAGGACCAGTAGGGGGATTTGGATGATATTGACGGGTGGTAGGGTTTATATGGAGCGGATGTACGACAGGATTTTCACCAGTAGAAATCCCTTGAGAACCTGGCCCATAAGGGCGTCCATAGCCAGGTGATAGCCCGTATGGCCACTCTTGCTCAGCAACAATTTGAAGAGGCATTGATGCAGTGGCAACCCTCGGTGCTTTAGTCCCTGAAGGTCCCTCTGTGCCTTTTTCTAGCAGCTTCATAAGTTTGGCGACCTGGTCCTTCCACTCGGCCACCTCATTTCTTAGCTCCTCGTTTTGGGTCTCTAGCTCACTCATGATTTTTGTTCTTGATCGAGTGCTATATGAATGCCGAGGAAGTCGTTAGTCCGCTATTTTGTTATCTGTTGGAAAATCAAATTAATTAATTATTAATGATAAAAAAAATTTAACGCGAAATAAATATTGAGGGACCAATTCCTCATTAACCATTATTATCGACCAAGTGCGCTTTTGGCATCTTGAGCATGAAATGGAAATTAACGCGGAATCATATGCGGAGAGAAATCAACTTCATTCAAGCAAACCAGATTCATTTTACATCTTGGCCTTCCTGTTTGGCTAATACAATGTATTTGTTCATTCTTAATATCAGGTTTTTACAAAATTGAATAAAGTTTTCGACTTAAGAAGGGGTTGTGGAAAGGGTGTAATGAGGTTTCTGCCTTCTTGAGCAGCTGTGGCATTTCTTCGATTGCTGTGTTCGCTAAACTGGCCAGCCTCTCAAAAAACCTGGTCCAGTGATCGGTTGTGTCTTTGTACCACTTGTTTTCATCTTGTATGTCGCTTATGCCTCTCTGCTGCATTCGGATTACCTTGATGACATTCCATTTTTCTTCATTTACCTCATTCCGCCATGCTACCAATAGACCCTCAATTTGTTTCTTCATATCTTCCACTCGTTGTAGCAGGTCATTCCTCTCCTCTATCATGTGATCTGCCTCTATCCAAATCCTATTCTTTATGGCTAGGAGTTGGTTTTTCTCTTCTCTGATCGTGTGGACCTTGGCCTTCATCTGCTCTAGGGCATTTCTTAGCTGGTGGTTCTCTTGGAGCACAGCGTCCCTTTCTTGTGCTCTCATTCCAAGCTCTTTGTTGGTTGCTTATAGGTTTATATGAACTCGGGAAGTGTGCTCACGTTCACCTTTCTTTTGGTCCTGGATACTCTCTATCACAGCCTCATTCACTTAATTTTCTCTTTTCAATGTGGCACATTCCTGCCGTGCCTTCAACAATTCTTTTTGTAACTGGTTGTTTTTCTTGGTCATTGCTTCTAACTTTTCTTTTAGGTTTTTAATAGCCTCATCCTCGAATACTGCCGCTGTTGATTGGCCTCTAGATGTGATGCCTGGGGGTTGGAACGGTAGCTTGATCCGCTACACCCTATCTTTGACCCACCGTTTGTATTCCTCCTTGGCGGCACAACTTCGGACTCCTAACTCTTTTCCCTTACGGGTGACATTCTCCCACGCTTCCCAGACTTTCTGGAGACCCTCGACGAATTCTCCCTCATATTTTAGAAGGAAGGGGGTCAAGAGCTCATCTGATGGGGGTCCTTTGATCGGGTAAGCCAGTTGCCTTTTCCCTAGTATCGGGTTATAGTTAATGCAGCCTCGGACTCCCATGAGGGGTACGTTCGGAAACCCCTTGTAATGGTAGATCAGGTTTGTTTTCTGTTGCCAAGCGGGTTGCCATCTAACCTGTTCTTCAGTCAAACCGGTGAAGTGAGCTGCCCATTCTTCATTGTTCATTGGTTTTATTTGTTCCTCTTAAAGGCATGAACGGTTACCCATATGTACAACATCGGCAGGCAGCAAAGCAACTTCTTCCCTCTTCCTTCATGGCAGAGATTCAACGTGTAATAGACGTCTGTTAATAGAGTCGTAACAAGGTTTTCAGCTTCGTTCCTTCGGGCCAAGAATATGTCAACTGCATTTAGATCGACAAAGTCCTCTATGCCAGGAAAAAGGAGCAGCCCGTAGATGGTAAGGGCTAGTACATCCATGTAGGTGTCCCATTGATTGTTGTTGGCCAAATGTTGCATATAGGCTTCCAAGAACCCTCAGGTGAACCCCTTAGCCTGATTCTTCCCTTGGTACTCTGTTAACCGGTCTCCTGACTGTAGACCCAGAGCCTGTGCGGTAGTTCTGAATGAAGCATGGTGTTCTAGATGGTTGTAGGGCCTTCCAAGGGTAGGTCCAAAATTTGTTCGAACTCCTCGAGGGTGGGTGCCAGTTGGAAGTCGCAGAAACTGAAGCACATGAGAGGAGGATCGTAATATTGCACCATCGCCGTAAGGGCTCCCTCTTGTACCTTGACTTTTAGTAGCTTCAGTACATTCCCATACTTTTTGACGAATGACATCTGTTGAATGCTTGTCACCTTATTCCCGAAGGCTTCTAGACTAGTAAAGTCTGTCAATTTAACTCCAACCCACTTTCTCTTTCTTAACTACCCGGATTCCGCATTAATTTTCATTTCACCTCTCTTGAAAGTCAGTGAGAACCTGGTCCCTCAAAAGTAAAAGGAAAAGGAAAATAACAAAAATAAACATGTTAGACACTTGACGAAATGAAACTAATGCATGAACAAAATAACAACTATAATTTTGTTGTGAGAATCTCACAAACTTTCCTTTTCCTTTTCCTTTTTCTCTTTCTTTCACTTTTTCCTCCTTTTTTCTCTCTTTCTTCCTTTCTCCTTCTTTTACTCTTTTGCACTTTTTTATTTTTTCTTTCTTCTCTCTTTTTACTTTCCTCTTATTTTTCTCCTTTCACTTTTTCCATTTTCCCCTTTTTCTCTTTTCACTCTTTTTCACTTTTTCCATTTTCCCCTTTACCGATGAAAAATAAAGTAGACCAGCATGTGCCCTCCTTTGGTCCTATGTGGGTAACCTGTCCTAAGGGTCTATGGCCGTTAATGCATGAACCTCTCGTTAATGCATGAGCCAAGGTATAAAAGGTCACTAGAGCCAAGTTCCAGTCCGCATCATGAGATAACAAACTAAAAATGGAATCGAATGATCGACTTAATCGTGATATCGGTATTCGTTTTTAGGGTCTTATAGTTCCAATTCCCAACGTTGATTTGTAAAATTTTTTCCCAAATGTCCAATCAGTTTAAATTAATAGTAGAATTATTTTCTGGCTGTGTTTCTTTATTTATCTATTTTTTTTGCTTGATTAAAGTTCTTAACTCATAGCCTTTGCTTTTTTTTTCTCTCTTTTAATAACATAACAAAACAAATAAATTATGTAAATGAGTTTTATTTAATCCCTTTTTGGTTTATTATGTTTTTTTTTATTTCTCGTTTTTTTAATTTTGGTTTGCCTATGTAAAAATACCTAAACCATTTTGGATACATGCAATGGCTAAGTGATGTTAATTGAGTTTTTGATTAACCTTTAACGTCACTTGAATTGTATGGATTTTTTGAGTAGCCATTTTCTACATTAGATCCTGTGTGACGATGAATTCATCCTTTTTTAAAGTAATATGAAAAGTATGCTTCATTCCAAAAGAAAAAATACAATAATTCATAAAATTATTTTCTTTTTTGTATAAAAAAAGCTTCTAGCGTGCTAATTAATTATATTTTTTCTCCTTTTTTTTTTACATAAGGGTCAAATGGTATTAATTGAGTGGTTGATCTACCGTTGACACCGTTTGATTTATAAGGGTTTATTGAGTAGCCACTTACTACCTTAAACCCTATGCATATTTCCTTTCCAAAATTAGAAAGGCCAAATTGGAAAACTTTTCCCAAATAATCTTTCGGACCATTTTCTTCATTTATTTCAATAAAAACATAAAATAAAATAAATCAATAAAAACACTTTTTCTTTGGAATGAGATAAATATTTTTAAAAGTTAATCATAATTTTCCATAATTAATTAGAAGGTAACCGATTTTAACGGACATCGGAGGGAGACCTTCCCTATGCATAAATGATTCCCGAATCCAAACTGGTTTCGAAGGTTATAATTATCAAGTTTTCCCAAAATTTTCTTTTATAAATTTTGGTGACGACTCCTATGTTTTTATTAAAATTTGCTTATTCTCCACCCTGTCATGATCCTGGTTGCAACAAACCACAAACTCGAATTTATAAAAAATAAGATAATATGATTACTAACAAAAGTAACATGAACGAAAAATATTCATAACTCTTAAAATCAAATACAAATTCTTAAAGTAACATTTAACATAAAATGAAATGAAATCAATTTAAGTAACTTCTAATATGTCTTAAAAACTTATAATTAAACTAAAATGATGGTGGTGGTTCAAATGTTCCAAGTTCATGACTAGTTAAAGAATATGGTATCCTTCCCATTGGGAAACCTAAATCTATAGCCTGAAATGATTAAAAATAACAAAAACTTAACTTATATCTAAAGAATTAACACCAATTGATTATCCTCGCTCAAACTACAAGTCTTTACCTGATTACATTGAGGTGGTGGCTGGTTACTAATTTGTCGCATAAGAAAAGCTACCTATTTCTCTAAAGTTACTATTCTTTCTTTACTTTGCTCCAGTTCTATTTTCATCTCATCTCTAGCACGAGAAGACACATTAGAGTTCCCTTACTTGTGGGTGCTTCCAAAAATGTGGGTAGGAAAAAACCAAATCACTAGTGCAAAAATAACATTTTATAACAGGATTTTACATCAGTTATTCTTGACCGATGTAAAAAAATATGGTGGCATTTTTGAAAATAAAACTAAAACTTTCTACATCGATTCTCAACACAACTGATGTAGAAAGTACTTTCCACTTTAGTTGCTTTTTAACTGATGTAGAAAGTTCTTTCTACATCGGTTGTGTTGAGAATCGATGTAAATGTAGTATTTTTATAACGATATTTTACATCGGTCATTAGGGAATCAATATAAAAAAAGTAGAAGATGAAATTTTTGTAAATCAAATGACAAATTGAAAAACTATTTTACCTCGGCTAATTATTTAACCTATGTAGTAAGTTGTTTTGACATTGGTTTTAATGAAAAATCGATGTAAAATGTCGTCCCTTTTCCCTACCCATTCGGCAGTTGTCGTCTTCAATCTCATTGCGAGCTTCAAACGAAATGATTGCTACCATTGCCTCGTTTACATCTCAGCCATTGCTATCATCATCGTTTCACTCCCTCGTTACTTGCATTGCCTCCGCCATTAACTCGATCGTCATCGTCGTTGTGACCATTGCCTCCTCCTAAAATTCTGCACCTTAAGGTGTGAGCTACCTTTACCAGTTCATATGAATGTAGTGGTATTTGTTCTTCCCCTTCTGTTATTATGTATGAAATTTATGTTTGAAATCCTTTGTTTTGGTTATTATGCCCCCATTGCATTGCCTTTGCTCTACCATTGTTTTCATTTCTCTTTGACTGCACTGCCTCTGCTCTGCCATTTCTAATCCTGAAGTTGTGGTCACTGTGAGGTATTCTCTTTACACCTTTATTTTAGAAATCATAGTAGAAACATTCCCAGCTTCAAGTTCATAGCAGAAACCATAGTTATTAGAGGTTCATATGAAAGCACTATGTGAGGTATACGTCATATAACAGTTAGGTTTTCTTTGTGTAAATATGAAAAAAGAACCATAACTGATTCTACTATCACTGAAGCTAGGTATGCTTACTTATTGCATCTTTCTTCTCTCATTTGCATTCTGTGAAATTTTTGTGTAATGTGTTTAGACTTTCTCTATTGTAATTATGTAATAGAAGGAAACCTCATGAGAAAGTTGAGCACTTAAAAGACTAATTAGATGCTTGGCTTTAGTACCTATTGAATAATGTATTTGGTTATTGAAGTTTCCTACTTAAAACTTGAAACTTGAAACTTGTTCTAAGCTTCTCTTGCTTGAAACTTATTTTCACATTTAAGATATATATCCTACCATATTCTACAACCTTAGCACCCACATTGGCTAGCTATGCATTAGTCCTTTTACTAGTCTTAGGCTAAACACTACAATATCAGGGTCACCACCTGCACCATTTATTTATAGTCTTAGGCCGAACAAAGGAAGTAATTAGGGCTAACATAGGAAGTAGTGAGGGCTAACTAGACCTTTGTTGATAAATCTATTCAACTACATAATTTTTGCATAACATAGATAACAAAACATCCAGATCTTCCCCAAGAATCTAGCTGATACTTGAGTGCATAAACCTGGTTATAGATTTATAATGCTTTCTGCATGAGCTCCTTCTTGATATCTCCTTTCTAAACAAGTTTCCATAGTTTTTCAAAGAGAAATTCTTTTGGCTTCCTTAATGCCTCCACATTCTATATTACTTAGTTGTGATAAAACAAAGATAAAAAACTCTACACTACACCTTCCTCACATGACTAACTATGCAAAGATGAATAGGAGCCATGTATGTAACTATGCCTTTTAGCTTGTTGTTTGTACTTGGCAGCACTGTTGGTACTTGTAATTGTTTGTGATAATTGTAATATTTTAATTGCCTAAAGCTATCTAGAGACCTGGAATATTAGATTTTGTTACTCCACTAATATGTTTATGTGCATAAACTTGCTCATGGTTGCTGGGGCAAATGATAGCTTGAAGAATAAGGAAGGATAAAGTGCTCTTAGAGCAATTACTATTAACAAGTAGAATAAAATAACAATGACTATGATAACGCATTCTAGGACTAGTTGTTATCATTTATTATCATTGTTGGGTGGTGAGTGGGTCAAGTGTTGGGTGAAAGAAAGGGTGCAAGGAAACCTTTGAGGTGTTGTGTCTTTTGGTAACCCACCAAAAAAATTGGCAATAACTTAAGTAGAAACTTTCCAACCTCCCTAACACAAACTACAAGGACAAGAAATAAATTAGATAGAATAATCTCCAAAAAAAAATAAGTAATATAAATTAATCCTTAACACTTGCATATACTACAAATGAGTAATATAAATTAATCCTTAACACTTGAAAAAGATAAAAAACTGAAATAGGTTCCTGGAAATCTGCATGTTTAGTAGTTAAGTGTAAGGCAAGGTAGAGGAAGTTTAGAAAGATTTTTTTCTATATTAGGATTGTACAGTTGAGAAGAATTACTGGTTTATATGGATTTATTCCTTTTTCCCCTTATTTTTCACTTTGATATATGATCTCTCACTTTTATCTCATTAAGACTTCTTATATGTTCAATTAAGTGATCTTTGTCATATTTTATGAGTTTGGGTTCATATGAAGTTTAATTGGATTTCTTTGCTTACCCGATTAAAATGACACTATTATAGTATTTTGAGCATAATAGGAGTTTTAAACATCCAAAAATCATGAAATCTGTCTTGAATGAAAGCTTAAAGAAGTGTCCACAGTTACAAAGCAAGATCAGACTCTAAATGAGATGTTTAGGACTCCGAAATTATCTCAAAAGATGACATAGTGTTGCTGACGTGGAATTTGAACAGTGTGCAAAGATCCAGCCATATCTTGAGATACAGAAGTCATATTGAGATGAAATCAAATCTGTTGGACAGCTAAGATCTGGTGCTACAACTCTTTTTCAGAAGTCAAGCTCTAATTCGGACATGTGAACATCCGAAATTGCGGTGCAAGAAAGTAAAAATTTTTGTGCTAATTGGTGACAAAAATTCAAAAGTGTTTTGCATTTTCAACAAAGCCCATGTGAAAGCAATAAAAGGGTGGAAAAGTAATATCCTAGTTGGTGACTTTCTGAAGATGATGCCTCACAAATCCTCTATAAATAGAAGGGTTTACAAGAGAAGAAACACACCACTTGGAGATTAACTCCAATACCATTTTCTATCTTTCTTTCTTTCTTGTTAGTTTTCCTCCTACATGGAAGGCTTAATTTTTCTTTATTGTTAGTTGCCTCCTACATGGAAGGCTTAGTTTTTCTTTAATGTTAGTTGCCTCCTACATGGAAGGCTTAGTTTTTCTTTGTTGTTAGTTTGCCTCCTTCATGGAAGGCTTAGGATTTATTTGTTGTTAGTTTGCCTCCTTCATGGAAGGCTAGGTTTGTAGTTTCAATTCAAGGATTCAAGCTATTTTCATTTTAACTTTGAGGTCTTGATCTTTATTTACATGCTTATTAAGTGGTTTCTACTCTACTTCACTATATTCTTCAATTTTATTCTTTAATCAAAGTTTGATCGGTTGACGTATTTTGATTAATGCATAATTGATTTATAATTGGTTTTTGATTGGTAAATCATTTTCCAAAAGTTTGAAGAGTAGAAATTAAGTAATTGAATTGAAGGTTTTCATTTTATTACTTACTTCAACTGAATTATGATTGTGAAATTGGTTTAGATAAAAGATTAAGTGGTTACTAATCTTGTTGATCATAATCAATTAAATTCTGAGAGGTTTCTCAGTAGAGAATTCAAGGATCATTTTAGGGGTTCCAGATGATCCTAGGTTGATAAACACAATGCATGATTTTAGTGATCAATGATTAGTTAAGAAAATAGCCTCTAAATTCCTTGAGTTGATAATTGTTAAGTCAAATTAATTTCATTTTGTATTTTGTGTTTAGAACTTAATATCACATCTTTACAAAACCCCTTGTTCTAACTTTCTCCTAATTTGCTTAAGAATATGAAATGGTCTTTGGGAGATGACCTAGGTTGCACCTTATACTATACCAATAGTTTGGGGGAAATCTAGAAATTATTTTTGCGCGTTTGCGACGAGCGTGTCAAAAATTTGGCGCCATTGCCGGGGACCATTTTAGTTTCCTAGGCTCATTTAGGAGTTTGTATAAAAATTTTAATCTTTCTAACAATTGTTTTTACTTTAGGTATATCATTCTTGGATTTTCTGTATGAATTCACCTTTTTGTGTATGACCCGATCCAATCCTGAAAATTTATATGCATATGATCCTGAGATTGATAGAACATTCCACCATTTGAAAAGAGCACATAGAAGGCATTCATTCAGTAATAACCAAGAAGGTAACAGTAGTGATTTTTCATCTTTAAATTTTGATAGTTTCAAATATTCTGCTAAGAACATGGCTGATAGAACCCTAAAAGAATTAGCTGCACCTGATGTTGCTTATCAACCGTTGTGTATTCAATACCCTGATGTTGATGCACCATTTGAACTAAAGTCTGGATTAATACATTTGCTACCTAAGTTTCATGGCCTTGCAGGTGAGGACCCTCATAAACATTTGAAGGAATTTCACATTGTGTGTTCCACAATGCAGCCACAAGGAATTCCTGAAGATCATATCAAGTTGAAGGCATTTCCTTTCTCCTTAAATGATGGAGCTAAGGACTGGTTGTACTATCTACATCCAACATTTGTTACAAGCTGGAATGATATGAAGAGATTATTTCTGGAGAAATTCTTCCCTGCATCCAGAACGGCAGCTATCAGAAAAGAGATTTGCGGCATCAGACAGAACTCCCAAGAAACTCTCTATGAGTATTGGGAGAGATTCAAGAAACTATGCGCCACTTGTCCACACCATCAAATCAGTGATCAATTAGTGATTCAGTATTTCTATGAAGGACTCATGCCAATGGACAGAAGCATGGTTGATGCAGCTAGTGGTGGAGCACTTATGGACAAAACTCCTACAGCAGCTCGAGATTTGATTGCCAACATGGCAGAAAATTCTCAGCAATTCAATTCTCGAACTAATTCCTTGTCTAAAGGAGTCCATGAAATGACCACTAAGACAGACCATACACGATTGGAGAACAGAATTGAAGAACTAACCTCCATCGTAAGACAGTTGGCCATCGGACAACAACAGCAACTTAATGTTGTTGACAAAACCAAGACATGTGGCATCTGCACTTCTGCAGATCATCCTACTGATGCATACCCAACATTGCAAGAAAGTGAGACACCTGAGGCTACAGTGAATGGTATTTTTGGCACAGGACAACAATACAGGCCTCCTCAACATTATCAGCAACAGAAGTTTGAACCACCTTCTGGATCATACAATCCTAGTTGGAGAAACCATCCTAACTTGAGATATGGTCCTCCACAACAACAAAGGATTCAAACATCTGACTCCCAAAATAAATACCAACCACCGCCATTCAGACAACAACAACAGCATATGCAGCAATCTGTACCTTCTAATGCTTCTGAACCCTCTCTTGATGATTTGATGAAGCAATTAGCTACCAGTAATCTTCAGTTTCAACAAAATGTAAGTTCTACCATTCAGGATTTACAAACTCAAATTGAGCAGTTGGCTACCACTGTCAACCAATTGAAATCTCAAGGTTCTGGTCAACTACCTTCTCAACCTGTCATAAATACCAAAAGTGTGAATGCCATGACCTTGAGAAGTGGGAAGAAAGTGCAGACAGACCCTACAATTTTAAAGCAACAAAGCTTCAATGAGACTAATCCACACCAAAAAGAAGAATTTATCTCCACACCTGGAGACATCTCTGACAAGCCATCTGAATCAGAGGAAAAGTCTGATGAAAAAAGTACACCAGCCTTCGATAAGACATCGAATGATCAACAAAAAGAAGCTTGCCATAAACGATCTGCACTTGAAGCATCTGATGAAACAAAAACCCCAAATTGTGCTAATCAGAAGGTATCTTTACCTTTTCCAAATAGAATGGTCCAATCCAAGCCCAATGTTCAAGCAGAATTGGATAAGGAGCTTCTAGATATTTTCAGGAAAGTGGAAGTCAACATACCACTTCTAGATGCTATCATGCAAATTCCCAAATATGCCAAATTTCTAAAGGACTTGTGCACGCATAAGAGAAGACTCAAAGGGGATGAGAAGATTAGTGTGGGACGCAATGTTTCTGCCTTAATTCAACCCAGCCTGCCTCAGAAATGTAAAGATCCAGAAACTTTCACCATTCCTTGCACAATAGGAAATTCTACATTTGGTGATGCATTGCTGGATCTAGGTGCTTCCATTAATGTTATGCCCTCATCAGTTTATAAATCTTTGAATCTGGGAGAACTGAAGCCAACTGGTGTGGTGATTCAATTAGCCAACAGAAGTACAGCACATCCAGCCGGAGTACTTGAAGATGTGCTAGTTCAAGTGAATAAGCTGATCTTTCCAGCTGACTTCTACATTTTGGATATGGAAGACGAGTCATCCATCAATAGAGCAACCTTGATCCTAGGGAGACCTTTCCTCAAAACTGCAAAAACAAAGATAGATGTGCATACGGGGACTCTCTCTATGGAATTTGGAGATGATATCATCCAATTCAACATATTTGAAGCCATGAAGCATCTCATAGAAAATCATTCACTCTTTCAACTTGATGCCATAGATATTCTTGCGAATGATTATTCTATTGACAATCTACTTTTTGATTTTGATTTAGATTACTTAGATAATTTTACTTGCACATGTGATGAATTTGATCCATGTATTGTCTATTCCAGGATTAATGCTGCAGACCAAACTTCGTTGAAAGATGACATGTTAGATGCAAGTGTTGCAGACATTTCAATCTCAGATAGATCCCTTCCTTCCATAATACAACCACCTCCTTTGGAATTGAAGCCTTTGCCTGAACATCTAAAGTATGCTTATTTGGGGGAAAATGAGAAGCTTCCTATCATTGTAGCAAAGAACCTTCTACCACAACAAGAAGAAAGGTTGCTGCAAACCTTAAAAAGCCATAAACAAGCAATTGGATGGACTTTGGCTGATATTCTAGGCATTAGCCCATCTACTTGTAAGCATAGGATATTGCTGGAGGAAAACACCAGACCTGTTAGACAACCGCAAAGGCGTTTGAATCCAACCATCCTAGATGTGGTAAAGAAGGAAGTAGGTAAGCTTTTGGCAGCTGGTATCATCTATCCCATCTCAGACAGTGATTGGGTAAGCCCGGTGCAAGTAGTTCCTAAGAAGACTGGCATGACTGTAGTCAAAAATCACAATGATGAACTAATCCCTACCAGAATACAAAACAGTTGGAGAGTGTGCATAGATTATAGGAAGCTTAACCAAGCTACTCGCAAGGATCACTTCCCTTTGCCCTTCATAGACCAAATTTTGGAAACATTAGCAGGAAAATCTCACTATTGCTTTCTAGATGGTTTTTTAGGTTATTTTCAAATACATATAGCCCCAGAAGACCAGCATAAGACCACCTTCACTTGTCCTTTTGGTACTTTTGCCTATCGAAGGATGCCTTTTGGTCTATGCAACGCCCCTGGAACCTTTCAAAGATGCATGGTAAGCATTTTCTCTGATCTCTTAGAAAGTTGCATGGAAGTGTTTATGGATGACTTCACTGTATATGGTTCTTCTTTTGATGCATGCTTAGAAAGCCTCTCTAAAGTTTTGGACAGATGCATTGAGACTAACCTGGTTTTGAATTTTGAAAAATGTCATTTCATGGTAACAGAAGGTATAGTCTTAGGACACTTGGTATCTAGCAAAGGTTTAGAGGTTGATAAGGCCAAGATAGACATTATTACTTCTCTACCTTACCCCACTTCTGTGCGAGAAGTACGTTCTTTACTTGGTCATGCAGGTTTTTACAGAAGATTCATCAAGGATTTTAGCAAGATTGCACAACCTCTTTCTAAACTACTACAAAAAGATACCAAATTTATGTTTGATCAAGCATGCAAGGATTCATTTGATGAACTAAAGAAGCGGTTGACAACCACCCCCATCATTCAACCACCTAATTGGACGCTTCCATTTGAATTAATGTGTGATGCATCTAATTATGCCCTTGGTGCTGTACTGTCTCAAAGAGTTAGCAAGAGATCTCATGTCATTGCATATGCCTCTCGCACACTTGATGCAACCCAATCCAATTACACAACTACTGAGAAGGAGCTGTTGGCAATTGTGTTTGCATTAGATAAATTTCGCTCCTATTTGCTTGGATCTAAAGTTATTGTCTTCTCTGACCATGCAGCTTTGAAATACTTGCTTAAGAAGGAAGATGCTAAGCCAAGACTGATTCGCTGGATGCTTCTGTTACAAGAATTTGATTTAGAGATTAAAGACAAGAGTGGTGCAGAGAACCTTGTAGCAGATCATTTAAGTCGGATCCAGCAACCTTGTGAAGAGACATCAATTGCAGATTCATTCCCAGAAGAGCATCTCTATCATTTGCACGGGAAGGATCCTTGGTATGCAGATTTGGTAAACTATCTGGTTGCTAAAGAAATACCCAAACACTTCAAATCGCAAATTGCCAAGTTGAAAAGTGATGCCAAACACTACATATGGGATGAACCATACCTTTGGAAGACATGTAGTGATCAAATCATTAGAAGATGTGTTCCAGATCGTGAAGTTCAGTCTGTACTTACCTTTTTCCATTCGCTAGCTTGTGGTGGACACTTTGGGCCACAACGGACAGCTAGAAAAGTACTAGACTCAGGCTTTTATTGGCCTACAATATTTCGTGATGCACACAGATTATGCATAACTTGTGAGCAGTGCCAAAGAATAGAGAGTATTTCGCGCAGAAATGAGATGCCCCAACAACCACTTCTCTTATGTGAGGTATTTGATGTATGGGGTATAGACTTTATGGGTCCATTCCCTGTCTCTTTTGGCTTTGTTTACATTCTGCTAGCTGTTGATTATGTTTCAAAATGGGTGGAGCCAAAAGCCACTCGTACTGATGATGCTCGAGTTGTTGCAGATTTTATCAGGTCTAACATTTTTAGCAGGTTTGGCATTCCTAGAGCTCTAATTAGTGACCAAGGTACTCATTTTTGCAACCGCACAATGGAAGCCCTACTCCGCAAATATGGAGTCATGCATAAAGTCTCCACCCCATATCATCCTCAAACAAATGGTCAAGCTGAAGTTTCTAATCGAGAGATCAAGAAAATCTTAGAGAAAACAGTTCAGCCTAACAGGAAGGGTTGGAGCTTGCACCTTGTTGATGCTTTATGGGCATATAGGACAGCCTACAAGTCACCCATTGGCATGTCTCCCTACAGGATTGTCTTTGGTAAAGCATGTCATCTTCCAGTTGAATTAGAGCATAGAGCATTTTGGGCAGTAAAGAAATGCAACATGGATCTAGACCAAGCAGGAATCCATAGGAAGCTTCAATTGCAGGAACTTGAAGAAATTCGATTAGAAGCATACGAAAACTCCAAAATTTACAAAGAAAAGGTCAAAGCTCTTCATGACAAAAAGTTGGCAAGAAAGGAGTTTTCTGTTGGACAAAAAGTTCTCCTTTTCAATTCTCGGCTAAAACTTATGCCTGGTAAGCTACGCTCTAGATGGTTAGGACCATTTGTAGTTACTATTGTTTTTCCTTATGGTGCAGTGGAAATAAAAAATGAGGTAACTGCAAAAATATTCAAGGTGAATGGACATCGTCTTAAACCATTTTTCGAAGGTTTTCAAAAGCACACGGTAGAAGAAGTGCATTTGCACAATGCCACATACTTGCAATAAATTCAAGAGAAGTCTCTCTCTCTCTCTCTCTTTTTTTTTTCTCTCTCTCTCTCTTTCTCTCTTTCTCTCTCTCTTTCTCTCTCCCCCTCTCTCACATTCCTCACTTATAAGTTTCAACTAATCTCTCAACTTCCTTCTTCACCTCTTATATCATCCCAACTATTACACCACATTGAGCTTGTAGGAATAATAACTTGAGTGTTTTAAGAAAAAAATGGAGAAAGCTCTCACCAGGATCAAAATTTTGTTCCCTACTCTCCCAAGAAATTTTCTTAAAGACATTTACAATTGCAGACTTGAACGATTGAGGGAATTAACACTCTTAGGCCTTCCAGAAGATGTCCGTTGGATCATTGAAGCTAAGGTACGTTTAGCAGGTGAATTTCAAGAATCATTTGTTAAAAACATGCCAGGTATGGGAAGAAGTTCCTATGCAAAGAAGAGAAGGGCAAAAAGAATTGGAGTTTGCTACAGGTGTGCAAGATGGACCTGTAACACAAGATGCAAGAACCCTTGAATGGTTTCAAGAAATCGAGAGGACAAAATTCAATTCATAAAGAATGGACTAAGTAAGGAGTCATTGGATGATATCATTCAGACTCTTGAGACGCATCCTAGTGGGCATGTACAAGGAGTCCTTCTTGATTTGTTTGAACTGTTCCGTAAGGAAAAAGCACGTTATAGTCTTGGGAATCTGACTTTAAAAGACCCTGTTGTCAGTTTACAAAAAAAAACTGAATGGGAAGCACATCCTCGACTCTTAGAAGGCGTTTCAGCCGTTACTGGACGTAAAACCAGAGGAAGATGTGAGCCACAATCACAACTACTGTTCATTCTCATGCGTGTATGTTTGTCATTTACATTATCTTTTCAATTTATTGGGCCACCATTTTTTTTGAAAATTTCACCCCTGCTTAAAGTCTTTCCCCTCTGACATTCACCTTTTCCTTGAACAAAAAATTCAAACTTTTGCAACAAAAATTCAAACTTTTGCAACAAAAATTCAAACTTTTGCAACAAAAATTCAAACTTTTGCTACCAAATCCTAATCCCGCACTATTCAAGCGATCTCCTTGTCTGATATTGAGTCCCTATAAATTATCAACCTCTATGACATATTTTTTCAAAAAAGATAGAAACACCGTATATGGATAGGATCAATACTATCTGTGTTTTTGGTGGATCTAACCTTGGAAAGGATGGAGAATTTCAACATGCAGCTTATACCCTTGGTAAGGCATTAGCTGCAAGAAAAATCAATCTTGTTTATGAGGGAGGGATTCAGGGTTTAAAAGGATGTGTTGCAGGATCTGCACTTACAAAGGGGTGTAACGTCTTAGGTGTTGGCTTAAAAAATGGGAGCACCTCCTACTTGACCCTGGGTACTGAATTGAAGGTTGCAACCATGCATGACCGTATGAGACACATGTTGGTTAATTCTAATGCATTTATTGCATTACCTGGTGGTCTTGGAACAATGGAAGAAATTTTTACCATTATATTTTGGGCCTATCGGAATTTTCATAAAAAACCTTTGGGCTTATTGAATATTAATGGCTTTTATAATGGTTTGATACCCTTTTTAGATCATGCAGTAGAGCGGGAGTTCATGCCACAATCCATGCGCAACATCATAGTATATGCTTCAACTGTTGAACAGCTACTTGAGATTTTGCAAAATCCTACATCTGAGCTCAGTCAAGCAATGCAGCTGGTGAACCAACCAAATCAGGATGGCAGAGACAAAAGAGAACCAGATACCACTCTTCGGTTATAACTTTTCCTTACTTTGGTGGTTTTCTTACATTTCTTTTCCTGTTATATGAAATTCCATCTAAGACATTGGGGACAATGTCTTAGATAGGTTGGGGAGAGGATGGTCCGATATCTAAAAAAAAAAACAAAAAAAAAATAAAAAAAAAACCAAAAAAAAACAAAAAAAAACAAAAAAACAAAAAAAACAAAAAAACAAAAAAACAAAAAAATTAGGTTAGAATCATAAACTTGCTTTGAGTAAGATGGCTGAGTAAGGAGTTACACTTGACTCCTGATACGCATCTTATGATTAAAAAAAAAATTTGAATGTGGAAGTATGTTTTTCTTTAGATTTCATAAAATAATTGAAGCAAAATGATTTACATTTCGAGATTAATTAGTTTGGCAACACATATTTGAACTGGATAGATTAGATTTGATAAATATATTACCTGTGAGATTTTGACCCTTATTATTATTATTTTCTTTCTTGTGTGATTTTCATCCATGGAATATGTTACTTCAGAACTTGCATTGATTCTTTTTGAAGCTACATTTTCACATGAATTGTACAAAAATGATTGAGGCACTGTTTTTCTTGAACAAACCACTTGGCCAAATAACCAAACCATATAATTTTATCCTTTGATTAGCCCTTTGAGCCGATTAGCCTTTTCTTCTTTTTAGCTCACCACAAATCAAAAAAAAAAAAACAACAACTTTGTCTGACCATAGAAGGTGAGGAATACTTGATTTATCATACCATAAGTATTTCAATAAGTGTGGGGGAGATTATTGTTGTGTTCATCAATATCATGGTTGAAAAAAAAAATGAAGCAATAAATTAACAAATAAACTATTATATTGAAAAAAAAAGAAAAAAAAAAGAAGAAAATAAAAAAAAGAATGAAGAAGTGATATATGTTTCTCACACTTGCACTTAGACTCAGTTCTCAATCCTCACCATTTTCCTTGGTCTAACATTGTATCTCTTCAATATATCATTTCATCTTTCTAATCCCGTTATAACCCCAATAAAGACCTCTTGATTTGTGCATTGCATGTGTACATAGTAGTAGAGAAGTAGAAGATATGCAAGCCTATGATAGTTCATCTTTCATGGATTGAATTTGAGAGAAACACTTAGCAAATCAAACACTTGAGAGATTGAGAGTATATCATGTGAGGTTTTATCTTTCTCAATCTATGTTTTTCAAATTAAAGTTGCCTTTCTAAGTAATTTCAAAAATGTGATGAAAGAATGCTTCATGAAATTTTGTGAATTCTTGAGAAATCAACTCAAAACTTTGATGTTGTTTCATAAAAAAAAAAAAAAATTAGTCACCAATCCTTAACTTAAGTTTGCCCGAGACGTGCAAAAGATAAGTGTGGGGAAATTTGATAAGCATAGATTTCATAAATAATTATCTCTCACTTTTATCTCATTAAGACTTCTTATATGTTCAATTAAGTGATCTTTGTCATATTTTATAAGTTTGGGTTCATATGAAGTTTAATTGGATTTCTTTGCTTACCCGATTAAAATGACACTATTATAGTATTTTGAGCATAATAGGAGTTTTAGACATCCAAAAATCATGAAATCTGTCTTGAATGAAAGCTTAAAGAAGTGTCCACAGTTACAAAGCAAGATCAGACTCTAAATGGGATGTTTAGGACTCCGAAATTATCTCAAAAGATGAGATAGTGTTGCTGACGTGGAATTTGAACAGTGTGCAAAGATCCGGCCATATCTTGAGATACAGAAGTCATATTGAGATGAAATCAAATCTGTTGGACAGCTAAGATCCGGGGCTACAACTTTTTTTCAGAAGTCAAGCTCTTATTCGGACATGTGAACATCCGAAATTGCGGTGCAAGAAAGTCAAAATTGTTGTGCTAATTGGTGACAAAAATTCAAAAGTGTTTTGCATTTTCAACAAAGCCCATGTGAAAGCAATAAAAGGGTGGAAAAGTAATATCCTAGTTGGTGACTTTCTGAAGATGATGCCTCACAAATCCTCTATAAATAGAAGGGTTTACAAGAGAAGAAACACACCACTTGGAGATTAACTCCAATACCATTTTCTATCTTTCTTTCTTTCTTGTTAGTTTGCCTCCTACATGGAAGGCTTAGTTTTTCTTTATTGTTAGTTGCCTCCTACATGGAAGGCTTAGTTTTTCTTTAATGTTAGTTGCCTCCTACATGGAAGGCTTAGTTTTTCTTTGTTGTTAGTTTGCCTCCTTCATGGAAGGCTTAGGATTTATTTGTTGTTAGTTTGCCTCCTTCATGGAAGGCTAGGTTTGTAGTTTCAATTCAAGGATTCAAGCTATTTTCATTTTAACTTTGAGGTCTTGATCTTTATTTACATGCTTATTAAGTGGTTTCTACTCTACTTCACTATATTCTTCAATTTTATTCTTTAATCAAAGTTTGATCGGTTGACGTATTTTGATTAATGCATAATTGATTTATAATTGGTTTTTGATTGGTAAATCATTTTCCAAAAGTTTGAAGAGTAGAAATTAAGTAATTGAATTGAAGGTTTTCATTTTATTACTTACTTCAACTGAATTATGATTGTGAAATTGGTTTAGATAAAAGATTAAGTGGTTACTAATCTTGTTGATCATAATCAATTAAATTCTGAGAGGTTTCTCAGTAGAGAATTCAAGGATCATTTTAGGGGTTCCAGATGATCCTAGGTTGATAAACACAATGCATGATTTTAGTGATCAATGATTAGTTAAGAAAATAGCCTCTGAATTCCTTGAGTTGATAATTGTTAAGTCAAATTAATTTCATTTTGTATTTTGTGTTTAGAACTTAATATCACATCTTTACAAAACCCCTTGTTCTAACTTTCTCCTAATTTGCTTAAGAATATGAAATGGTCTTTGGGAGATGACCTAGGTTGCACCTTATACTATACCAATAGTTTGGGGGAAATCTAGAAATTATTTTTGCGCGTTTGCGACGAGCGTGTCACACTTCTATATGATTGCACTATGTTCTAGTGAACTTTTCTTTATTCACTTTCAAGCTAGTTAATGTGTCTAATATTTAATTGTAGCCTTTTGTTTTTCTTTCTATTTTGAAAGGGCAGGGGAGCATTTGATCCAAATTATATTCACAAGTTTTTCCTTTTGTTTTTTGCTTCTTATTGTTCAGTTTTTTTAGTTGGGGATATTATTTCTCTCAACTTTTTATGCACAACTTATATGGATGGTAGAATGATTCCTTACTCTCATTAAGGAAAAAATGGTCCCAATCCTCTGAGGTGTGAAGTACTATTATGCTGAACCAAACCTTCATTTTAGTTTTGGAATAATGATTATGAGATGATAAAAGTAAAGTATGATTATAAAAAAGGAGACGATGATAAAATACATTAAAATTGGGGATCATGTTTAGGATGCTGTTCCCACTTTTCATTTTGTCTTGATCTTTGGGCTCTGTATAATTTATTCCCTATCCAATTATCAAAAGTAATAAAATGTGATAGAAATATGAGGTAGATAAATAATGTGTGCTAAAAACTATTTTCTCAATTTTGATCGCTTGTGACCTGTTAATATTTTTAATTAACTACAACTTTAATGTTTATTGTCTCATGTTGTCTTGATCTTTGGGCTCTGTATAATTTATTCCCTATCCAATTATCAAAAGTAATAAAATGTGATAGAAATATGAGGTAGATAAATAATGTGTGCTAAAAACTATTTTCTCAATTTTGATCGCTTGTGACCTGTTAATATTTTTAATTAACTACAACTTTAATGTTTGTTGTCTCATGTTGATTAATGCCATTCATTTAGTAAATTGATAGGTTTATTATGATTTTGAATTTTTAGGACTTGTTAGAAGGCCATCTTTTCAAGTTCATCAATCTTGTTCACAAGCAAATTAAGCAAAATGTTGTAAGTTTCAAATTTGGTCTTGGTTAGTATATATAAGTTTCTACTTCAAATTCAAAGTTGTTCTCTAGATAATTGGCTTGGGTTTATTCTTCTTTATGTTAGCCAATATACAGATAAGGGAAATTTCATAATCAGCATATACAATAAAAATTTACATATCAATTGACTTTTGTGTAGAGTTCTTCCTTACCACTAATTTATCCAAGATGTTGGCTGCAATTGAATTTATATAATTGAAAAAACATCATTGAAATCTCTTATATTCGTTGCACCTAAACATGTTAATATATCCAACATAAAGGAACCTAACTAATCTTCTAATAAAATTCTTTTTATGAATTGGTTCCATCTTGTGTGGGCTATGTTTGGTCTGATAGACCCAAAGAATTTGCAAATCAAACAAACTTTTAGAAACCTCAATAGTGCCATTTCAAGAATCACCAACAAAGCATTGTATAGTGGAGTATAGAGTGTCTTGTTTTACTATCTGCATTGGTGTTATATCAATTATATCAAGAATTTTCCCTTCATCCGAGGTAAGCATTTTATTGTCCCTCATAGCATTTTGTTTTCTATTTTGGTAGCTAGTTTTCATGCCTTCAAGCTTACTTCATAGATCTTGCATGTTAAGAAATTCTTCTTCCTCTTCTCCTAGTTGCCAACTTTAATTCAAAACTTGCTTCTCCAACTTTGAAAATAACCGGTTTAGAGTCAAATTAAATAATTATAGAGACTTAAACCTTACCAAGCTTGCACTTGAAGATTTGTGTTATGTGTATTGAAGATTCCTCCATACACATAAAAGCAATAGAAACATTCATTTTTGGCTTAATATTTTGCATCTCAAAATTTCCATCTAAGTTAGGAATTTCACTTCAGTTACAACTTAGATAAACAAATTATGTAAAAAGATATAGGAGCCTCTTCAAAAATTTCTTAAGATATGCAGAGCAGAAATAAATTGACCTTGGCTGGTAGAGTTTTTTCCTCTTTCCTCAATTGTTAATGGTCTCCATATGCACTTGTTCTCTCTATCTCCTAATTTTGTTCTCTTTGATACCCATTCAATGCCATCCATCACATAGACATTTATAGCTAGCTTTCGATATACTTGCTTTGATTGTATTTTCTTTCATCTTTTTCCACTCCTTGTCTAATCCTCAATTCAATATATAAGCACGCAATCAGGTCTCAAGAACAGAAAATGTGTCATAGCTACCCCATGAACTCCAATCAGGACATCACTTGCATTGAGTGCCCTATAAATATTTTCCATTTATGAGTGCCCTATAAACCTTGGATTGTCTTATGCATGTTGGTTACTATACTTCTTTTGTGCTTCCTTTTCCTCACATTCAATCAAGCCCCTGATTCTTTAAAATCAATTGGTGGAGAATCTGATAGATGAGAAAGTTATCCATACTTTATTTAGGCTTTAATATGTTTTCATGGATTGAAAATATGACAGTTTGGTTTTTGTCCATATAAATTTTAAAATTTTTTAAAATGGTTCTTATTACCCTTTTGTAATGAGTTTCCAGCTATGTAGTCAATTAGGCCTATTTTGTTTTATAATTGAAATGTAGCTCATATTTTAAGTCTAATCCTTTTTATTATTTTTTCCAGCCTTGACCAACCTACACACTTTCTATTATTTTAATTAGTTTTTGTGGAATATAATTATAAATAAATAAAATATTGACTCGCTTTTTCTACAAGGTTGTGTTTTGACCTGAGTGAGAATGTTGTTATAAATTTCCATCAAGTACACTATTTTGTCTTTCTTACGAAGAATTCTTCTAGTACTTTCTCTCCATCCTTATTATTAATAGGAATTGACATTTCAAGTTTCTGTTGTAACTACCCTATATCACTTCTACCAAGAAGCTTGTAGTTGGTTAAGCCTCATTTTGAAGGAAAGATTATTGAGTTTGATATTCCAAGGTTAGTTTTATTTTAAAAATGTGGTTTAGAAGTTTGGGTCATAGTTTTACTCAAAGGACAGTTTAGAAGTTCCAATGTATGTGTTGTTTTGGTTGCAACTATCATTACTACTTTAGTTTGTAACCAAGATAACAAGTTTCAAAGTTAAATAAATCCTTCCAAATTTACCACTAAAGCTTCTTCGAATACCATATATAATTCTAAATTCAAATCAATTTAAGGGCCAAATTATCATGTTAGGACCTATTAGAAGATACTATGAAGCCTAGTTATAAGATAATAGGCAATCAAATTAGCTTAGTTTCAACTCTAAAAAATTTGAAGCCTAGTTACAATTAAAGTTTTGGATTAACACTTAAATAATTTAAATTATGAAGACTAAACTCAAGATCCCAAACCTTTAGCCTTGAACCTTAAAACTTGCACATTTATGACCTATTATTAAACATAAGGGACTATTTGAGGATCTGAGAAGAAGCTTAAAACTAACCCTGCCTCTCTACATAAATTTTCAAGCAATGCTGCTACCTCTTCTCCTAGTTGCCAACCTTAAAATTAAACTTTAGTAGCTTGCACTTGTAGTTGTAGCTAGCTATGTTCTGTCCAAGACAAGGCTTTCATCCTCTGCACCGTTGCCCTTGTTTATGATGCTTTGATTATCAGACACACAACTTCTAAACAATTGGATTTTTTGTGAGGTACTTTATAGGTGTAGGGGTGTTAATTTATGGGCTGCCAAAACTTCTAAAACCAAGTTCTTGGTGAGATACTTTATTTCGAACTAGCGTTAGCTAGTAGCTGGATATACTTTTTGAGATACTAGGTATGCATGCTAAAAATACAACCTATATACTAAACTAAACACAAACTCCCATGTAAAGGACACATTCAAAAACTCAAACTGAACATAAAACACCTTAAGACACATGAGCACAACAACTATGACTTGGTGATCCTAGCAATATCCTTAAGGCTTAAACTTTACCAAGATTAGTCTCTATCATAAACGTCTCCAACTCATAATAAATTTAAGAAGCTTAGGCATCCCCTACAACACAACACTAACCATTCACATTGTTGGCGGCCACATCTCTCATTCTTAACTCTTTTATGTCTTGAATTATTGTTGATCTATCCAAGTAAGTTTCTTTCTTGTCTTGAATTCAAATATGAGCATACCCTTAGTTTCTCATTCAAGGTTGAATACGATGAGTATATTTTGAATAAGTAAATCATTCATTGTATGCAATCTTGAATTGTCCAAGTTGGACAGTTTGGGACTAAAGTATTTTATTTAGTGGTTAATAATTTTTCTTAAATCTTGTAAATTTTACTTGATAAAATTTTGGTTTAATTCATTTTGCATTGTCTTTGCGTAAATGATTTATTATGGTAAATGATACCATAGTCGAGTTATGTACTTGGAGACTAATGCGAAATGTTGCTGAAATTTCACCAAGTATGATATTCAAGATTTAAAAAGTCTATTAATTGATGAATAAAAAACTTTTTTCTCCAATGGGATAAGGCCTTACCAATAGTGAGGAAAATAAATTACGAATTATGAGTAACAAGGTTAATCGGTATCCTAAATCATGTTTCTATGATTTTTGTATAATATAGATCGTAGTTGGATAAATGTTAAACGGATGAGTGATCAGTATGAGAATGGGGTGGAAGAGTTTTTGAATTTTGCGCAGACAAATCTTCCTCAAAGTAATGGATGGTTTTAATGTCCGTGTGTTAATTGTCTAAATGAGATACAATTGAATGTTGATGAAATTAGAGAGCATGTTCTTTATGATGGGTTTTGCAAAACTTATACAAGATGGACATGGCATGGGAATTATTAAGCATGCTAGGTATGCCGTAGACGGTGGAGGTTGATATAAGATTGGGCAGAAGATATGATTTGTGATGTAGAGCATGAGTCTTTTTAGCGAGCAAATATGTATGGTAACTTATGTAGTGATCCGAAGAAACCTTTATATCGAGATGCACTAATTTTACACGATTATCAGCAGGGTTAAGATTATTCAATTTGAAGGTGAGAAATGGGTGGAATGATAAAAGTTTCACAGAATTGGTTGAGTTGTTGGTAGTGAAGCTTTCGGAAGGTAATACATTACCAAAGCGTAATTGTGAGGCAAAGAAGGTCTTGTGTCTAATGGGTATGGAGTATAAGAAAATATATGCTTGCCCCAATGATTGCATACTATACAGAAATGAGTTTGAAGGGTTACATGAATGCCCTGTATGTCAAGTATCACGTTATAAACCAAAGGATGGTGATTCTAGTTGTGATGAAAGCACAAAGTGGCCTCCAACCAAAGTGTTGTGGTATCTTCCAATAATTCCAAGGTTCAAACAGTTGTTTTGTAATAAGCATGATGCACAGAACCTTAGATGGCATGCAGATGAAAGACACATTGATGGAAAACTTCATCATCTAGTTGATTGTTTACAATGGAAGATGATTGATCAACTATTTTTAGATTTTGGGAATAAGCCAAGAAAACTAAGGCTTGAACTTGCAACAGATGGAATGAATCTATATGGTAACTTAAGTAGTAAGCATAGTTCATGGCCTGTTCTTTTAACAATTTACAACGTTTCTCTGCTGTTGTGCATGAAACATAAATGCATCATGTTGTCTATGATGATTTCAAGTACACAATAGCCTGGAAATGACATGGACATTTATCTTGCTCCCTTGATTAAAGACTTGCAAAATCTTTGGGAAGAAGGTGTGGATGTGTTTGATGTGTATGCTAATAAAATTTCAAGATGCGGGCCATGTTTCTTTTACTATTAATGACTTTCTAGCATATGGAAATTTATGCGGATATAGTGTTAAAGGGTACAAAGCATGTCCTGTATGTGAAGAAGGCATAAATTACCATCAACTACATCATGGGAGGAAGACAGTTTATCTTGGTCATCGAAAATTTCTCAAGACTAATCACCCGTATCATAATTTAGGAAAGCTTTTAATGGGTTGCTAGAAAATGAGGTTGCTCCATAGGCCTTAACTGGACAAGAATTTTGTGAACGAGTTAAAAATATCAACATTGTTTTTTGGAAAGACTCAAAAGAAGGTCATTGAGACAAAGATATGGAAGAAAAGATCAATATTTTTTATCTTCCTTACTAGTGCAATCTTGATATTAGACATTGTATTGATATGATGCATGTGGAAAAAAATGTGTGTAATAACGTTATCGAAACACTCCTCAATATATAGGGCAAGACTAAGGATGGTGTGAATTCTCAACTAGATTTGGTTTAGATAGGTATACGATAATAGTTAGCGCCACAATCTGTAGGGAAATGCACATACTTGCCCCTGACATGTCATACGTTGTCAAAAAAAAAAAGAAAATAAGTTTATGTGAGTGCTTACATGGGGTTAAAGTGCCATAAGGTTATCTACTCACAAAACCATTATAAGGGGAAAAAAATCTTCAAATGAACGAGAAATGGTTGTTGAATGAGCATAACAAAACGTTCTTAACTTGGTTTGATGAAACCATTAAGAAGGATGATGGTGCCTCTGATACATTGAAGTGGCTTGCAAATGGCCCAAACTTTAATGTCATATATTGGAGTGGATATGATATCAATCATTTTTCCTTTTACACAATGTCTAAGGATGATAAAAATATCCTGCAAAATAATGGGGTTATGGTGGTAGTAGAGTCGATGCATTTTTCAAGTTCCAAAGATAAAAATCCTATCATGGCTTCCATATCTTGCTTTGGAGTGATTGAAGAGATTTGGGATACTGATTACACTAAATTTAAAGTGCCTGTTTTCAAATGCAAGTAGATTGATAGTAACAGTGGTTTCCAAGTTGATGAATTGAGATTTACATTGTTTGACCTTCATAAAGTTTCTAATATGGATGACCTTTTTATCATGGCCCACCAAGCAAAACAAGTGTTTTATGTTGAAGATCTTTCTAACAAAAGGTGGTCAGTCGTTTTTCAAGGAAATATGACAATTGATAGTGATGACACCAATGATCCAGCAAATATTGATATTTCTCAAACTCCCTTCTCATCAAGGATAGCTACTATCAATGAAGAAAATGAAATTGATGATGTATATGCTATTTGAGATGATTATCATGAAGAAATATGGGAAAATGTTACTACATGATACAAGTTAGTTATTTATTTGATTTTATCATCATTCTATGTTCATTATTTATTTATTTTAAAATGTTTATTACTTATTTCATGTTTAGTACAATTTTTAACATTTATTTTAACATGTTTCAACAGTCACATAGCCAACCCATTAGAGAACCCTCCTTCCCAAAGTTGGTTCAATATCTAATCTCGGCAAAAGAAGGGAAAACGAGCCACACGGTTAAGGGAGTTAACCTTAGCTGAGCAATGAGCAGAGGATTCCCATAGAGTTTGATCAGGCCATTTGGAATCCTTTAAGGCCAAACAAAACAAAGTTTAAGAGTTATGTGGCCCTTCTTGGATGAAACAAAGCTAGTATTTTGAAGAAGGATTGAGATGATGTAGAGTTCCGAGTGAAAGATCAAATTTGGGAGACTATCATGGTTTTTAAATTTAAAGCATTAATTTCCTCCATATATTTATGATTCACTAACTAATTTCATCTCTTCTTTTATGTAGCTTACTGTCGCAACCGTAATTCCGACGAGACGACGAACTCGCTAAAATTTTGAAGCGGGCATGACATCCTATCATGGAAATGGGTTATGGAGAAGCTAAGAGGTTATCGAGGTCATTGAAGGTAGGTATCAGTTCGAAAAGGGAACAAGGTTGCCCCATGACCCTCACAAATGGCCCCCATGATATGAGCTTGTAAAATTGGGTAGTAAAAGGGAGAGGCATTCACTTAGTTTGGGGGTAGCAAGGTTTAAGATAGTCGAGTATAAGCAGCCAATGAAGGCATGCATTCATGCATGCAAAGCGGACATATGACCTTGCAACACATATAATGGAGAAACGGAAGGATAATGTAATAACGAGTTGGAGTAGCTCAGTTGGCAGAAGGCTTAATCAACAAGCCCACTGCACTTGGTTCGAACCACACCTCCCACACTTCTCCTTTTCCTGCCCAATAAATTCATAATAGCCCCTAGAGAATTTCATAAATTCCCAATAGGTCCCAGCTTAGTATAGAGAATTTCATAAAGTCCCAATAGGTCCCTGCTATGCTGAATTACTATACTGCCCATGGGGAATTTCATAAATTCCTAATAGGTCCCAGCTTAAAAAATCACCATACTGCCCCTAGCTTTTCCATTAAAATTTCTAATAATTACCAAAGTTACCCCAAAATTCCCAATGATTACGAAACCATACCAAAATTCCATTCAAACACCAATTGCCTTTGAACCAAAAAATGAAACTCTTCTTTTGAACTCAAGTTTTCTTTTTACTCAAGAATCAATATCATTTGCAAATCATTTCCTTTCAAGAAATTTAAGATCTCTTTTTCTAATATTTTGGGATTCTAAGTCTCACACAATGGACTCTAAATGGGGAGCTAGCGGTTCACCTGCTGTTCAACATTTATTAGTTCGTATAGGTCCTTGTGCTGCCTTAGCCGCCTCGGGCCTTGTGCATGAGTGGACTTGAGGTCCTCTTCTAAACTTTAAAAATCTCTTTCTCTAATATTTTGGGATTCTAGGTCTCACGCAATGGGCTCAAAATGGGGAACTGGCGGTTCACCTACTGTTCAACATTTAGTGGTTCGTATAGGTCCCCATGCTGCCTTAGCCGCCTCGGGCCTTGTGAATGAGTGGACCAAAGATCTCTCTCAAAGATAAAACTTTCTCAAAAATGAAATCTTTAAAATACTCTTTTCTCAAGCGCTTTTTAAAGGTTAAGCCTTCACAAACTAGAACTACGTAAGCCTTGAGTTTCCCATTGCACCGGGGAATACGTAGCAGCGGGATCAAGTCCTGTCAGGCTAACCTCCGTCAAAATTATGCTTTTTCATATTAATTAAAGGGATCAAAACAGTTTTCAAAATCACACGCTCAGTTTAAGGGTACCGTTCCTCGGAACGGGCGAATAGGGTGCCTAACACCTTCCCTATTCGTAATCGACTCCCGAACCTGAGTCTCATATTCAAATTAGGGTTTTTCCAAATATTTGCCCTTAAATAAAAATTTGGTGGCGGCTACACATCATCTAAATAAATTCATATTTCCAAGTTTTAGTGATTTCGTCGTCTCGTCGGAATTACGGTTGCGACAGATGGCGACTCCACTGGGGATACTTAGAGAGTCAGACCCGTTCATTTGAGTGTGCATTATAATTGATCCCTTCACTGTTTATATGCATGATTTATTATTGCATGTTATTTATTTGTTGATTTACTCTTGATTTATTGATTTGTTTATTCTCTCTACAACTCTAGGATAGACAAACAATAAATTCCTATATCTGTGCGAATTTCCCCAATTGCAGGTATCCCAAAATAAATGTGCCCTCCATGCATTGCATACATATTTTATTATAAGTGGGGCCCTATAATCGGGTCTGAGTACTACCCAGGATTAGAGGGATCTAGTAGTGTCACGCTGGGGCTTACGTCCTGTGTGGCTATCATGAAAATCCCAGCTAGAGTGCGTCCTATTCATAATGCCCCGCAACTAGTGGCTACTTCTACTGTTGTGGCAAGCATTATGGACTGGAACTTGGCTCTAGTGACCTTTATACCCCTAGGATTACAACCTACCTTAGCGGGGTTCATGCAATAAAAGTCTTAGATCCTAGGACAGGTTACCTCATTAGGACACAAGGAGGGCACGCCCTGTTTACACGACATCAGTTCTGTAAAGGTTTTATTTACTTGCAATTGTGGAACCCTAAAAAATCAAAGAAAAAAAAAGGAAAAATGAAAAGAGAAGAAAGGCAAAAAAGAAAAAGAAAGGTTGGAGAAGAAAAGAAAGAAAAAGAAAAAAGAACGGTGAGAGAAGAAAAGAAAGAAAGAGTAGACCAAAAAGAAAAGAGAAGAAAGGCAAAAAAGAAAAAAGAAAAAAGAAAGGTAAGAGAAGAAAAGAAAGAAAGAGTAGGCCAAAAAAAGAAAGGAGAGAAAAAAGGAAAAGACTAATTAAAGAGAAGGGAGAGGAAAGATAGTGGAAAAAGGAGTAACCATATCTATTTTTTTAAACCTTCATGTATGCATCATACATTAGCCTCATTTATTCCGAGTCTAACATATTTTCTTTTTCTCCTTTCTTTTTTCGAGGGACCAGATTCTCAACAACTATCGTAAGAGGGGTGAAATGGAAATTAATATGGAATTTGAGCAGTTGAAGAAGAAGAGGCGTGTTGGTGTTAAAGTGGCAAACTTGCCAATTTAGAGGTGTTTTCAAATAAGTTGTCAAATATCCAGCAGATGGCATTCGCCAAAAGATACGGCAACATACTAAGGCTTTTGAAGGTCCAAGTATAGGAAGGGGCCCTCACTGCCATGGTACAATATTATGATCCGCCTCTCCAGTGTTTCACGTTCTCAAACTTCCAGCTAGCCCCCACTTTAGAAGAGTTCGAGCAGATTCTGGATCTGCCATTGGAGGGGACTAGGTCGTACCAATACCTAGAGCATCATTCCACCTTCCGGGCCGCTGCACAGGCTTTGGGGTTGCAGTCTGGGGATCGTTTGACAGGTTATCAAACAAGGAGCCAGGTCAAAGGATTCACCAGGGAATTCTTGTAGGAATATATGCAACACTTGGCCAACAGCAACCAGTGGGCCATATACATGGATGTGCTAGCCCTTACCATCTATGGGTAAGTACTTTTCCCATATATGGATGACTTCGTCGATCTGAAAGTGGTCAATATCTTCTTGGCCAAGAGAGATAGGGTCGAAAACCCTGTAACGGCCTTGATGGCAGATGTTTACTGCACGCTGAACTTCTGTCATGAGAAGAATGGTGTTATATGTGGATTCTAACATGGATAGTCTCAAACTCCCACACATGAACAAGTCTCTAACTTGGCACTTTACAAGTATATGCTTATTAAGTTTTTATATAGGATTTTCTTTGGTGACCCCTTGATTTATTAGGTTCCATTTAAAGTATTTAAAATAGGATGCATGCTTAATGTTCAATGAAAATGGTATGAAAAAATAGAATTTAAATCATCCAATTGCTCATACATTTCATCTACTCATGGAACCAGAATCTACACCAATTTTCATACATCATTCAAAAGAATACATATAGTCTCTATTTTCAGACTTCTTTCACATCATTATCCATACATGATCATCACATAGCTTATCCAACTTACTTAATTCATAAAATTTAAGATGAATCATTCATAAGATCTTAGTCCACTCACCCTTCTAAGTTACCATTGAACCATTCATTTTCTCAAAGGTTAAGTTCTTCTTCATGCTTTTAATGAAAGGTTATGGTGTATAACATCTTCTTCTCTAGTTGGCCGAATGGCCTTTAAATTATTTACTCTTTGTGTTCTTAATTGAAAGTATCATGCATCATTTACTAAATTGAAGTTTAAGTGTTATATGCTTTATGCCTCTTCACAAATAAATTAGCTAGTTAGATTTGTTCCATTCATAAGCCTAACTACTTGTTTCTTTGTTCATACACTTTAAGATTTCTATCCATGACTTATGTGATTATCCTTAAACATCCAAGTTATTCTATTTTCCTATTACTTCCCTAAGTGGTTGAATGCTTACACTAATTAAGATTTAGGATATTACTTACACCAGCTACAGAAAATCTTAAAGCTTTTCTTCCTTATCTAGAGAGCATGGACAAATTCCCTTGCTCCTTTCTCTACTTCATATTTGACTTCTAATCATCCCCTTGAGCTACCTTTAATCCATTTTTATATTCTAGCAAGTTTGCTTAATTAATTTTTATTAATTGTGTGCATATGACCAAATGGTACCTAACCATTACCTAATCTCTCTTCACTTTAAAATTCATTCCTTAAACTTGTTTAGGTTCTACTTTGCATCTTAATTAAAATTTTAACTCAAGGTTCCCTAATTAATGGGAGTATGGCCGAATTCCCTAGTTGGCTAAAACAAGGTTCTTTTCCTTAATTTGTTCTCTCATTGTTTTGGTATTACCAATTTTAGCACATTTCTTCTAAATTTAACCAAAGTGGCTGAAATCACTCTTTAACAATTTCAAGTCCCTTTCAAACTTATAATTCCCTATTTATACTTGATTAGGTTCCTGTTAATACCTTAATCAATATTTTAAACATAAGATCTCCTAATTTACTAGAAAGTGGTTGAATGTTATAGGTGCTTTGAACAAGTGTCCTTTTTCAACTTTTCTTGTCATATGACCTTGGTGCCATGAATTTTAGCACTTGGTTCATCATAAGTCCTTAGATCCATCCATAAGTTGTCCTTACCCCATAGCTTTGGTCATGGTCATGGAAGGTCTTAAGTGATTTGTGCAACTTTGGATCCAAAATTCCACCTTTACACTTACTAGTTTTAAGTCCATGTCCAAGTTAAGTTTATGGATCTTGTTGCATAATATTTCTTGTTCCTTTAAGGCTTTTATTACATGAGTCCATATCTGGACTCTTAGGAAGAACAAAGTCACAAATAAAAACTTTAAGTAAAAACATAAGCAAGTTACTAACATTAAACATATTTTTTTTTAAAAAGTACCTTATATAGAAAACAAGTGTAGATCTACTAGATCTACTTCAATATCTAAAAATATCCTACCTTGGGTACTTCAAAACTTTTCTCATAAACACTCAAATATGCCCCAAAGCATCAAAATTAATTTTCATAAAAGTTTTAACCAATTAAATTCCTCCTAAAGTTGTTAGAAGTACTTTATTCCATCAAAGCTGATATTTTTCTTTCCAAAATCAATAAAAATTGGTGATGCTCGTATTTAACAATTTAAGTGAAGTTTTTATCTCCCAATAGTTCATACGAAAAGAGATCCATATATCTTAGATAAGCATCAACAAAGAAGAAGAAAAACATACCATAAATAAAAAGTTAAAGCTTATGAAAATACAAGATAAAATCCTACTAGTTGAAGACACCATGATGGGTTTTTTGATACAAACCAAAAATAGATAATGATAAAGAATAAAATAGATAAAGAAGATGATCTTCAACAAGGGCTTAAAGGTTTTATGACAAGATCAAAAGTAAAGAAAGTCAAAGAAGCCTTAAATCCCATAGTCATAACTATGTTTAAGGTAACCCAAGATATAGAAGAAAATATTACAAGACTTTATATTTATATTTTGGGTTAGAACTTTATGCTTATTTTAGTAATTAATAACATAGGTTTAGTTTATTGTGCTAATGAACTTCCCGGTAATGGTTATTAAGCCTTTTTAGGATTTTTTTACTTTTATTTTGTTATGTTAGTGGGCCAGACTCTATTGGCTACTAAACATTTAGGATTTTAGTTTTATTATAAATACTTATGTAACTCTCCCTAGGGGGAAAGTTTTGATGATAATAAGAATTGAGGTTTTCTCTCTTGAGAGAGCTTGTGTGCTTCTTAGGATCCTTGAAAAGAACCATTGCTTGGATCTTATCAAGAGTTTTTCATACTCTTGTGGTGATTCTACACCGAGCTTATCACTCTCCTTTCTCTATAGAGTTGAGGGTGTGGCGCTTTCCCCCATTCATTCTCTTTTCCATACTTTAATTTTACAATTATTGAAATTCTAGTTTTTTTTTTATATGTTTCCATTATAATCCCAATTTTGATTTGTTTCTGTTATAATCCTATATTTTTTTATCTTAGTGAACCAACTTAAGGAAAGATTCGTTTAGTTCACATCAGGTGGTAATTAGAATTTGAATCCTATAGTTTGGAAGTTAACTTTTTTTTATTTTACTACTATTTTTTTCTTTTCTTTTACTTTTCATATTCATCTTTATTGAAGAATTTTCTAGGGATAAAAAGAAGCAAAAAAAAAAAACAGAAGAAGAAAGAAGAAAGAGAAGAAAAAAATAGAAAAAAAGAAGAAAACAAAAGAAATAAAATAAAAATTTAAATTTATGCCCTATTTTATAACAAGTTATTACCTTTTTTTAATTCTGTCATAAATGTTTTAAAAAAATCAATTTTTTCCTTTAATTTTCTTGTTTGATATTCTAATATTTTAGTAGACATAATCTTTCTTTTACCTTTTATTGTTTATCGTTATTGGCTCCTCAGTTTTGTCTTGAGTATTTCCTTTTATTTGGTTTCTTGAGTGATAAGTTTTGTGTGTGGTTTTGTTTACAGGAGTGTATGGAATTTATTTTAGATTGACTTTGGTTTAATTTAAGAATTTGAAAAGGCGCTTGAGTGGTAAAAGACAAGAATGAATATCACATAAAAATCCTATTTTGAGAGCAAACATAAATGGATTAAAACTTAACAATATAAACACGTGAGTAGAATGGTTAGGCCTTTATTTATTTTTTGTTAACCTATTTTTTTTTCTCATAGCTATGTCCAAAGAATATAGTACAAATAGGGAGAACACTCCTATTTCCCTAAGATCTGAGGTTATGAGACAACAAATGCAAACATTAACTCAACACTTGGAGAGACTGTTACAAATAAAAAATCAAGTTGAACCAATGAATTGACCAACTCGAGAAAGGTAGGACTTCCAACCATGAGAGAATATCCATCCATGGAAGGATTCTAACCATAAAGTTTTGTCTCACGGGAATAATAACTTTTAAGATTCCCCTAAACAAAGGAGAGAAAGAAGGAGGTGTGATGGAGGAAAAAGACATGAGAGAGACGGAAAAGATCGTGGGCAAGGAGATGAACTTGGAGGCGTGAAATTCAATGTACCTTTCTTCCAAGGGAGGAATCACTCTAAATCTTACTTTGAATAGGAGATGAATAATGAAAAGATTTTCTCTTGCCACAAGTACAATGATAAAAAGAAAGTAAAAATAGGTGTCCTTGAGTTTATACTACAAGGAGATGGAATTGCCTTTGATTAGAGCCAACATTGTGGAGGATAAGGAGGTAACCATGGCTTGATTGCTTCATGGTTTAAACCAAGACATTACAGATATTGTAGAGTTGCAACATTATGTGGAGCTTGAAGACTTAGTTCATCAAGCCATGAAGGTGGAGCAACAATTGAAGAGGAAGAAATCTATGATGAATCAATCTACTTCTAACTATTCTTCAAGTTGGAAAGACAAACAAAAGACGAAGAGTTCTTTCTCAAATTCCAAGGAAGCAATAAGTATTAAAAAATCTATCCCTGCTACCACTACTTCCTCTAAAAGTAAGGATATTAAATGCTTCAAATATTTGAGAAGGGGGCATATTGCATCCCAATTCCCAAATAAAAAGGCTATGGTGATGAAAGATAATGGAAGTATTATGGAATATTTTAGTACTTCCTCAAGTGCAAATAAGATTGATGGTACAATTTATGTACAAGATGGGGATTTATTAGTGGTGAGGAGGTTATTGGGAAATCAACATAAGGAGCATGAGAAGAACCAACGGGAAAATATCTTTCATACTCGTTGCCTTATCCAAAGGAAGATATGTTCTATGATTATTAATGGAGGGAATTATATTAATGTGGCAAGCACTAGATTGGTTACTAATTAAGCCTAAAGACTACACCACATCCACGATCGTATAAGCTCCAATGGCTAAGTAATAATGGTGAATTGGTGGTGAATCAACAAGTGATGGTTAATTTCTCCACTGGAAAATATGAAGATCAAGTTCTTTGTGATGTTTTTCCCATGGAGGCAAGTCACATCTTTCTTGGAAGGCCTTGGCAATTTGATAAGTGTATTCAACACGATGGACTCTCCAAAAAATTCTCTTTTATCCATAATTGTCACAAAATCACACTTGTACCCTTATCCCCTAAAGAATTTTCTGAGGATCAAATAAAAATGAAAATAAAAAGAGAACAAGAGGATCAAGAGCTTACAGGGAAAGAAAAATAGAGTGAAAAAAAGGAAAACGCCTGATTTTGAGGACAAAGTTCAAAAGAAAGGGAGAAAAGAAAAGGAAGAGAGAAAAGTAGAGAGTTTATTTACTAATAAAAGTGAGGTGAAGAGTGCTTATTTAGCTCAATCTTTATTCTTTCTTTTAATTTTCCTTATTTGATCCTTATTATTTTTTGATTTTAACCCCCCCCCCCCTTTTTTTACTTTTCATATTTTTTTAGTTTACCAGATTTTTATTCTTAATTTTAATTAATTTTTAATTTTTTTGTTTTTATTATTTTTTCATTATTATTATTTTACTATTATTATTATTATTTTATTTTAAATTATGATTTTATTTTGATTCATAACTTTTTAGTTTTATTTCATTATTTTTAATTAATCTTTTTTTTATTTTTTCTTTCTTTTAGATTTTTAGTTTTTTTTCTTCTGCTTTCATTGTTTAGTGATGGTCCATTTTGAATTTCTTGGGAGTTTTCAACTTAGGTTTACCCATTAGTTGACTTGAAAAAGGCCTCAGACATAATTGGGTGTTTACAAGAGCCCGTCACGTGAGATCAAAAATCCCGAAACACTTGAAAAGGCACTTTTTATTTTTGAAAGGACCTTTAGTCCACTCAAGCACAAGACCCAAGGCGGCTACAGGAGCACGGGGGCCTATACAGACTGTTAAACATTGAACAACAGGTGAACCGCCAGTTCCTCGTTTAGAGCCCGTCGCGTGAGACCAAGAATCCCTAAAACACTTGAAAAACAACTTTTTATTTTTAAAAGGACCTTTAGTCCACTCATGCACAAGACCCGAGGCGGCTACGGCAGTACGGGGGCCTATACAGATTGTTAAATGTTGAACAGAAGGTGAACCATCAGTTCCTCGTTTAGAGCCCGTCGCTTGAGACCAAGAATCCCAAAACACTTGAAAAAGAACTTTTTATTTTTGAAAGGACCTCATTAAACTCAAAGTTTGATTTAATTTTATTTGAACAAAAGAGTCAAAATGGAGAATTTATTTTGAATATTGGGCTTGAATTGGACTTGATTTAACATAAACATGACTTGATTTGAAGTTAAGGAAAAGAATTGCGATCATACTTCAGTAATCAAGCGATAGAAATTTCATTTAAGATCCAAATTAGACAAATAATATCATTTTAGAAACTAGAGAGAAATACGAAGAAAACGAAACAAAAATCACCAAAATTACAGATCATTTGACCAATTAAAAACGAAAATGAAAAATAGAGATGAAGATCAACCTCAAGAACACAAGAGTTTTTGGCGCCAAAATTTGAATTCAAATCTCAGAATTTTTAAAAGAATTTTTTTGGTAGATATGAAAAATTAAAACAGATAAATTGAAAGATATGGATCATAGGAATCATAAAAAACAAGTTTGACATAAATCCAACCAGAAATGAGCAAGTTATGCACAAATCAAACAAGCTAGGTTAATTTGTGCACCAAGATGAACATGCTTCGGTAATTAGGCGATTAAAATTTCATTTTAGATCCAAATTGGACAAATAATATCATTCCAGAAACTAGAGAGAAATAAAAAGAAAAGTAAATAAAAATCATGGAAATCTGAGATCATTTGCCCGATTAAAAACAAAAACAAAAAACAGAGACGAAGATCAACCTCAAGAACACATAAGATTTTGGCGCCAAAATTTGAATTCAAATCTCAGAATTTTTTTAAAATATTTTTTGGTAGATCTGAAAACAAAAAACAATAAATTGAAAGATATGGATTATTGGAATCAAACAAAACAAGTTTGACATAAATCCAATCAGAAATGAGCAAGTTATGCATAAATCAAAAAAGCTAGGTTTATTTGCGCACCAGGACGAGCATGCTTCGGTAATCAGGCGATATAAATTTCATTTCAGATCCAAATTAGACAAATAATATCATTAAATAAACTAGAGAGAAATACAAAGAGAACACAATAAAAATCATCTAAATCGTAGATCATTTGACCGATCAAAAATGAAAATGAAAACCAGAGACAAAAATGAGCTCGGAAATCCAAGAAGAAGCAAGAAACTTAAGCAGAGGAACTGGTTTGAAGGAAGAGGTAGAGAGTCTCCTAGGACCTCCCTTCAAAAATTCATGAAAATCCTCTTCCCCCTAAGACTCCAAGTGCTCCTCCTCTCTGTTGGTCCCCGATTTCTTCCCAAAAAATGTCAAGAAGGAAAAAGAGGAACCCCTTCTTTTCCTGTTTGTAGGTATAAATAGACACCTCCCCTTCTTGGCAAGGGTCAAGCTCTTTCAAAGAGCCAAAATCCAGCCCCCTCTCTCTTAGCAAGGGCCAAGTTCTTTCAAAGGGCCAAAAGCCACCCCCTTTCCAGAAACCAAAAGCCAACCCCCTTGATTTTAAAATTTTTGTTCCCTATTTTTTATTTTTCAGTTTTTTTTTTCCAATTTTCATTTTTTACCTTTTTCATTTTTTCCTTTTATTTTTTCTATTTATTTATCATTTTTATTTATTCTTTAATTTACCTCTTTTTATTATTATTATTTTTTATTTTTTATTTTTTTATTTTTATTTTCTTTATTTTTATTTAATATTAATACTTATTATTTAAATTATGGTGTAATCACTAATTAATTTTAAAAATTCTTGCCCCTCTTTACTCATTTTCCTACCAGATAATGTGAGAAATGATTCTCTGAATTGTCATGGTAGGAAATGAGTAAAGATGTGAACACATTATGTCCGAGGCCAGCTTTGAGGATGTCCGACGGGCATGAGAAGCCTTGAACTTGAATGCCTGGAGGAGAATGATTGAATGACCTTACCGGCTTCATGTGCCGATAAGGTTTAAATATGCGAGGCTTGATGGCATAGCCTAATTAGGCTAAGTGAAACGAATGGAGGCCTGTTAGGATAGGCGTGGAATGCAATGGGATTGCTTGTTAAAACAAGCAAAAACGAAATGAAAAAATGGCCTGTCAAAACAGGCAGAGCAGAAGAGAGTGGCCCGTTATGACGGGTAAAGGGGAGTGAAAAAGACCCTTTTAAGGTAGGGAAGCATGCAAGAACTAAAAACATAAGGTATATACAGGGTGGCCTGACAACATAGGCCGAGATACAAAAATCTAATCTATGCTTGAGGCCTGACCTCATAGGCCCGGCTGCGGAAAATGAACCTAATGGTGGCCTGACACTATAGGCTAACATACGGAGAAGAAAATTTGAACATACTAGAAATGTAAACTTGATGGTGGCCTGACACTATAGGCCCAAAACGCAGAAAAGTAAACTGGAAGGAGGCCTGACATCGTAGGCCAAAAGCAGAAAATAAAGCCTGAAGGGGGCCTGACACTACAGGCCCAGAACGCAGAAAAGAAAAATTAGAGGAGGCCTTACATCATTGGCCAAGGTGTAGAAATGTAAATTTGAGGGAACCCCGTTGTTGACAGGAGGGATGCAAAAGAAATCATGCTTGACAGGATGAATTCAAATAAGGTCTCGCTGTTGCTAGGGTGAATGCAAAAGAAATCCTGATTGACAGGATGAGTGCAGAAATATAAACATGGAATCCTGCTTGACAGGATGAATGCAAATGAAATCCTGCTTGACAGGATGAGAGCAGAAATTTAAACATGAAATCCTCCTTGACAGGATGAATGCAAATGAAATCCTGCTTGACAGGATGAGTGCAGAAATATAAACATGGAATCCTACTTGACAGAATGAATGCAAATGAAATGTTGCTTGACAGGATGAGTGTAGAAATTTAAACATGAAATCCTCCTTGACAGGATGAATGCAAATGAAATCCTGCTTGACAGAATGAGTGCAGAAATTTAAACATGAAATCCTGCTTGACAGGATAAATGCAAATGAAATCCTGCTTGACAGGATGAGTGCAGAAATTTAAACATGGAATCTTGCTTGACAGGATAAATGAAAATGAAATCCTGCTTGACAGGATGGATGCAGAAATTTAAACATGAAATTCGGCTTGACAGGATGAATGCAAATGAAATCATGCTTGACAGGATGTGTGTAGAAATCTAAACATGAAATCCTGCTTGACAGGATAAATGCAAATGAAATCCTGCTTGACAGGATGTATGCGAAAATTTAAACATGAAATCCTGCTTAACAAAATAAATGCAAATGAAATCCTGCTTGACGGGATGTGTGCAGAAATTTAAACATGAAATCCTGCTTGACAGGATAGATACAAATGAATTCTTGCTTGATAGGATAGATGCAAACGAAATTCTGCTTGACAGGATGTATGCGAAAATTTAAACATGAAATCTTGCTTGACAGGATAAATGCAAACGAAATCCTGCTTGACAGGATGTATGTGGAAATTTAAACATGAAATCCTGCTTTACAAGATAAATGAAAAATGACTTGTTAAGACAGGTGAAATGCATAAAAAGTCCTGTTGATGACCGGAAAGATGCAAGTCTGCTAGACAGGCAAAGGAAAATGAAAATGACCTGTTAAGACAGGAAAAAATGTAAAAGTCGTTTTGTTGACAGGATGGAGGCAAAACGCCTGTTAAGACATGCACAACAAAATGGTAAAAACCTGTTAAGACAGGCAAAACGAAATGAAAAGGACCTGTGAAGACAGGAAAGAAGCAAGCTTTGTTAAGGCAGGAAAAGTAAATGACGAAAACTATCTTGTTAAGACAGAATAAATGTAGATGGACTCCTGTTATTGACAGGAGAAATGCAAGCCTGCTAGACAGGCAAAGGTGAAAACCTGTTAAGACAGGCAAAGGAAAATGAAAAATGACCCGTTAAGACAGGTAAAATGTACAGGTCCTGTCAAGGCAGGGGTGTGATGTGTCCTGTTAGGGCGGAACATGGATTTCGTCGTCAGCTGCCTTAGACAAGCTATTTTGAAATTTGTTTTTCTTGAATTAAAATAAATTGCTTATTCTACCTTAAACTTGAAGGTTTTTAAGCTCTTGATAATTATTCTCTTGAAGAAACTTGGGCAACCATTTTGCCTCAATTTAAAAAATTCTTGATAATTGAGGGATGTCTTGATTTGAAGGAAATTTGGGCAAGTGTTTACCCCAGTTTGGAAGATCTTTTGGCAGTTGAGGGATGCCTTAACTTGAGGGGATTTTGGGCAACCATTTGCCCATGTTTTGATTTTGATTTTTTGTATTTAAATATTTCTTGGGCAAACGTTTGCTCCAGTTTGAGCTTGACTCAGAATTTAAGGGTGGCCTCAAATTGAATTTTTGTGGGAAAACGTTTGCCCTAGTTTGAGCTTAATTCAGAATTTGAGGGTGACCTCAAATTGAATTTTTATGGGCGAGCATTTGCCCTAGTTTGAGCTTGACTCACAATTTGAGGGTGACCTCAAATTGAATTTTTATGGGCAAACGTTTTTCCCAGTTTAAGCTTGACTCAGAATTTGAGGGTGACCTCAAATTGAATTTTTGTCGGCAAACATTTGCCCCAGTTTGAGCTTGACTCAGAATTTGAGGGTGACCTCAAATTGAATTTTCGTGGGCGAGCATTTTTCCCAGTTTGAGCTTGACTCAGAATTTGAGGGTGACCTCAAATTGAATTTTCGTGGGCGAGCATTTTCCCCAGTTTGAGCTTGACTCAGAATTTGAGGGTGACCTCAAATTGAATTCTTGTGGGCGAGCATTTGCCCGTGTTTGAGCTTGACTCAGAATTTGAGGGTGACCTCAAATTGAATTTTGTGGGCAATCGTTTTCCCCAGTTTGAGCTTAACTCAGAATTTGAGGATGACCTCAAATTGGATTTTTGTGTGGGCAAGCATTTGCCCCAGTTTGGAAGTGTTTTAATTATGATTGATTCAGGCAATTTTACCCAGGTCTTAATTAGTTTTGAAAAATGAGTTATGAAATGCTTGAATGAATGAAAGCTTATTGTGATACTTTAATGAATGAAAAGGGATGCAATGTTTGTGATGCGTTGAACAAAGAGGATGCAATGTTTGTGTTGCTTTGAATAAAGAGGATGCGATGTTTTAATTTATCGATTAATTTTTTATGCTTGAAATAATTATTTGATGAGATGGATGCTATGAGATGAATGTGGACCACGAGATGGTGTAAAAACTTTGTTTCTCTTCATTTTTGATTGATTTTGTTGACATATCCTTTCCTCGACAACCTCATAGTTGGTGTGAAAGGAATCAAGAATCAGGACGAGCTAGATCGACTCTATCTCTCGGCTTCTTGGCCAATGTCGGAACCTTCTTTTCCGCAATCTTTAGGAACTAACAGTGATCAGCATCATTTGAATAAGACACACTCTTTTTGTCTTGGTGGCATTATGTTTGACAAGAGAATGATCTTTGGGAAGCAGTCATGTCATGTCGCGATGGTTGAGGATTCATCCGATTTGGCATGACTTTTCAAAATTAATCTTTTTATTTTTATTTTTTATATTTTCACATTTCTCTATGGCATGTGCATTTTTGAGGTGTGCAAAGTGATTTTGGATGGAAAGAAATAAAGAAGGTTTTAGCAAGTGGTGTTTTATTTGGCAGGAAAAGACGAAAGGTGTGGGTTTGATTGCCTAAATGGCACCTTTTGATGAAAAATGCTAGTGCTGCTTTTCATAATCTTGATCGTCAAATTAATCAAACTGGAGAAACGGTAAAATTTTGCCCCAGTTTTAGGAAAGATGAGGTACAGAACGTCATGTTGGCTTGGGATTCCTGGTTTGACCTTAATTTTTGCCTAGGTCGCCTTTCCAGGTTTTCGACCTAGCGGGCTCTTGATTGTGTGCCCTAACTTTTGCCTAGGTCTCCTTTGAGGGTTTTCGACCTAGCGGGCCTTTGTTTATGTGCCCTAACTTTTGCCTAGGTCGTTTTTTAGGGTTTCCGACCTAGCGGGCTTTCTGTTTTGTGCCCTAACTTTTGCCTTGGTCGTTTTTGAGGATTATCGACCTAGCGGGCTTTTGATTGACACCCTAACTTTTGCCTAGGCTACCTTTGCGGGTTTTCGGCCTAGCGGGCTTTTTGTTTGATGCCCTAACTTTTTCCTAGGTTGTTTTTTAGGATTATCAACCTAGCGGGCTTTTGATTGATGCCCTAACTTTTGCCTAGGCCGCCTTCGCTGGTTTTCGGCCTAGCGGGCTTTTTGTTTGATGCCCTAACTTTTGCCTAGGTCGCCCTTACGGGTTTTCGGCCTAGCGGGCTCTTGTTTTGATCCTTATTTTGCCTGAATTGTTTTTGAAATCTAGCAAGACCTTTTCTGATCATGACTTTGTCAATTTATTTTTTGAATTTTGACCCTACTTTTGCCTGGATTATTTTTGGCTTTTAATCAAGCGGGCTTCCTTTTCTTTTTATTTTTGACTAATCAGATCTCCTACCGGGTCTTGCTTAGACTGCTTTGACCTTCAATTCAACGGATCTTATTTTGCATCCCTAAATTTTTCCTGGATTTGAACTTTCGATCCAGCGGGATATTTATTGCTTTAGACAAGATGTCGAATGCACGGTGGTCTGGAATCCTTGGTTAGACATTTCTTATTCTGCTTCCTCATCAGGCTTTTTCTTTGAGTTTGATTAATAAGACGTTTAATATTATTTATTACAGCAATGGCATTGTCACCAATCGGTATTGATTGTTTAGGTGTAGGATAAAAGGTGGGTTGAATGATGGAAAATTTTAAGAAGTAAATCCAATAATGTGAAGCATATGCTCAAGAAACATGAAAAATGTAATTTTGTATTATTCATTTGAGATTTATTTACAAAAGATTAGCTTTTGAAAAGTATGACAAGTTTTGGATGTGTATCCTCAATCTCAACTTGTTGATGAGCTCTCATGATTCGGCAATGGATTGTTTTCTATGTTAGGAGCAAGCTTCCCAAAATCCAGCCATTTCGCGTCGATCAGGCTTTGTACCCTTTGTTTCAATGCTAAGCAATCCTCTGTGGAATGACCAATGTACCTTGCATGGTAGTCACATATGGAGTTTGCATCATACCATTTTTGGTATGGTGGTTCTTGAGGTTTCAGAGGATAGGAAACCACCAGGGAATTCTGGATTAGCTGAGGTAGTAGCTCAGTGTAGGTCATTGGAATAGGATCAAACTGGACAGGATTCTTCTCCCTCTTTTGGCTTTGGCTAGGGTTTGGCCCTATGGATTGTGTTATGACCGTGTATGGTGTGGGCGGTCGGATTTGCATCAGATAGTTGTAAGTTGGAGGGTAGGGTGTTTGGTAGATAAAAGCAATGTAATGATATAGTATGTAAGGGGTGTATGGTGATAGTTGGAAGCCAGTTGGTCCATAAGGTGCCATCTGAGGTATGTACTGACCTCGATCAAAAGCCACATTATAAGTTTCCCCTGCGAACTTGTGCGCGATCCTTCCACGACGCATGCCACCCTCGATCCTTTCTGCAATGATGACGGCATCAGAGAAGCTAATGGTCACACCGCCGATCATCTTGTCATAGAAAGGATCTTGGAGTGTGTCGACGAACATACTGACCAGCTCTTTCTCGGAGAGAGGAGGTTGTACTTGGGCAGCTAACTCCCTCCATTGTTGAGCGTACTACTTGAAGGTTTCATCTCCTTTCTTGGCCATGTTCCGGAGCTGAGTTCGATCGGGAGCCATCTCCACATTATACTGGTACTGCTTGAGGAAGGCCTCAGCTAGATCCCTCCATGAACGGATGTGTGTCTGCTCTAGCTAAGTATACCAAGTTGTAGTTGCCCCAGTTAAGCTGTCTTGAAAGGAATGGACAAGCAGCTTATTGTCGTGCATACAGGGAGACATCTTCTTGCAGTACATGGCCAAGTGACTCTTTGGGCACCTAGTTCCTTGATACTTTTAAAATTCAGGAACCTTGAATTTGGGAGGGATTACCACATCTGGAACCAAGCACAGATTAGATGCGTCTCTGGCTTCGTAAGCGCTCCCCTCGATTGCCTGAATCCTGTCCTCTAGGATTTTCCACTTTTCAATATCCTCCTTAAAAGGATGGCTTGGGTATTTCTCTGGCATGTGATGAGGATGAGAAAATGGTATGTATATAGGGTGAGGCCCTTGGATGAACAGAGGATGCATTCCCCCAACGGCTGTTTGGTAAGCTTGTGGAGTGGTGTTTGGAGGTAGGTTATGTGTTTGGGTTTGTGAGGGTGCATGCCCATATGGATACCTATGATGACCTCCTTCAGTTTGTGGAGGTGTGGTTAATGGTGAAGAGTTTGGTGGATTGAAGCCAATAGGGTGTAATGAGTCATTTGGTTCTCTTGGTAGGGATCCCCTTACTTCTTTATGTTTAGATAGTTGGATGACCTCCATTAGCTTGTCCATCTGCTCCTTCAGAGTTTTGATCTCATTTCTCAACTCCCCGTTTTGTGTTTCCAGCTCATCCATGATTTCTGATTATGATATGGTTCTATAAGGATGTCGAGGAAGTTGTCTTTCTCTAATTTTTCTGTTAAAGTTAAAAATTAATTTTTGAGAAACAGTTTGATTGCTAAAATCATGAATGATAAAGATGTTGATGCAAGATGAGTATGAATGGGATGATTTTTCGAAATCTCTTTTTCGATGATAAATTTATGCATGAATTAATGAATTATATGATAGGCACAAATAATTTTATATACTTTTGAAGTTTGACTATTTTGAAAATGATTGAAAGTTGCTTTATTTGTTCATTCTTGATTTTTAGCAATTTTATGATTTTTACGAGTTTTGGTGTTTTTTATTTTGCTAGAAAACCTTTGGTTTTGTTTGAAAAACTTTTAATTTTTGCTAAGAGCTTTCTAAAGACGTTCTTTAGATTTTCTTTTGAATTTCATTTTCTCTCTTTTTACCTCTTTTCATATTTTCAAAAAATATTTTTTCAATTTTTCCTAAGAGTTTCTATTTCCTTGATTTTGATTTTTCTTGATTTTTATTTGTTTATATTTTTCTTTTTGCTTGATTTTCTGTATCTCCCCAACTTTAGATCTCATCTCCCCTCTTCTCTACCATCTTGGGTGATTCTGCTCAAATAAATGCCCAGAAGCAGTGATTCTTGTATCTCGAAAGAGGTGTGTGCCCTCCTTGCTTCCTATGTGGGTCACCTGTCCTAAGGGTCTATGGCCTTCAATGCATGAACCTGTCGAAGGTGGTTAGTAATCCTGGGGTGTAGAGGTCACTAGAGCCAAGTTCCAGTCCATAATGCTTGCCACAACAATAGAAGTAGCCATTAGTTGCGGGGCATTATGGATAGGACGCACTCTAGCTGGGATTTTCGTGATAGCCACACAGGACGTAGGCCCTAGCGTGACACCACTAGATCCTTCTATCCTAAGCAGCACTCAAACCCGGGTATAGGGCCCCACTCATAAGATGAAATGCATATGTGATGTGTGGAGGGCACACAAATAATTGGGATACCTGCAATTGGGAAAATCGCACAGAGATATATAGCAATATTGTTTGTCTACCCTAAGGTTACAACAAATTGACAAACATACAAGAGATAGATTAAAAAAATGAATCGTGTAATAAATAAATCACGCAAATAAACAGGGAAGAGATCAATACAAAACACACTCAATTGAAATGGGCTTGACTCTCTAAAGTCCCCAGTGGAGTCGCCATCTGTCACAACCGTAATTCCGACGAGAGAACGAACTCGCTAAAATTTTAAAATGAATTTATTGATAAAGTGGAGTCACCACCAAAATTTTTTTAAGGGAAAAAGATTTGGAAAAACCTTGACTCGAGGAAGAGATTCGAAGCTCGAGAGTCGGTTACGAGTGGGGAAGGTGTTAGGCACCCCACTCGCCCGTTCCAAATGACGGTACCCTCAAACTGAGTGTGTGATTTTTGAAAATATTTGATCCTTTAATTAATGTGAAAATAAATAACTTGATGGAGGTTAGCCTGACAGAACTTGATCCTGCTGCTACGTATTCCCCGGTGCAATGGGAAACTCAAGGCTTACGTAGTTCTGGTTTGTGAAGGCTTGACCTTCAGAGGTATTTAAAGGACAAATGGAATTTTGAGGAGATTTTCATTCTTTGAAGGGACCTTTAGTCCACTCATGCACAAGACTCGAGGCGGCTACAGCAGCATGGGGGCCTATACGGATTATTAAACGTTGAACAGCAGGTGAACCGCCAGTTCCTCGTTTAGAGACCGTCGCGTGAGACCAAGAATCCCAAAACACTTGAAAAAGAACTTTTCATTTTTGAAAGGACCCGATTAAACTCAAAGTTGATTTAATTTTATTTGAAGAAAAGAGTCAAAAAGGAGAATTTATTTTAAATATTGGGCTTGAATTGGACTTGATTTAACATAAACTTGACTTGATTTGAAGTTAAGGAAAAGAATTGCGAACATGCTTCAGTAATCAAGTGATAGAAATTTCATTTAAGATTAAAATTAGACAAATAATATCATTCTAGAAACTAGAGAGAAATATGAAGAAAAAAAAACAAAAATAACCAAAATCTGAGATCATTTGATCAATTAAAAACGAAAATGAAAAATAGAGATGAAGATCAACCTCAAGAACACAAGAGTTTTTGCGCCAAAATTTGAATTCAAATCTTAAAATTTTAAAAAACATTTTTTTGGTAGATCTGAAAAATTAAACCCAATCAATTGGAAGAGATTGATCATAGGAATCAAACAAAACAAGTTTGACATAAATCGAACCAGAAATGAGCAAGTTATGCACAAATCAAACAAGCTAGGTTAATTTGTGCACCAAGATGAACATGCTTCAGTAATCAGGCGATTAAAATTTCATTTCAGATCCAAATTGGACAAATAATATCATTCCAGAAACTAAAGAGAAATACGAAGAAACCGAAATAAAAATCATGGAAATCAAAGATCATTTGACCTATTAAAAACAAAAACAAAAAATAGAGACGAAGGTCAACCTCAAGAACACACAAGATTTTGGCGCCAAAATTTGAATTCAAATCTCAGAATTTTTCGTAAATATTTTTTGGTATATTTGAAAAATAAAAACTAATCAATTGAAAGATATGGATTATAGAAATCAAACAAAACAAGTTTGACATAAATCCTATCATAAATGAGCAAGTTATGCACAAATCAAACAAGCTAGCTTCATTTGCGCACCAGGACGAGCATGCTTCGGTAATCAGGCGATATAAATTTCATTTCAGATCCAAATTAGACAAATAATATCATTAAAGAAACTAGAGAGAAAGACAAAGAGAACGCAACAAAAATGATTAAAATCGAAGATCATTTCACCGATCCAAAATGAAAACAAAAATGAGAGACGAAAATGAGCTCGGAAATCCGAGAAGAAGCAAGAAACTTAAGCAGAATAAAAGTAGGATCTAACCTCAATTGGAAGGTGATGAACAACTGGTTTGAAAGAAGAGGTAGAGAGTCTCCTAGGACCTGCCTTCAAAAATTCTGAAAAATCCTCTTCCCCCTAAGACTCCAAGTGCTCCTCCACTCTGCGTTGGTCCCTGATTTCTTCCCAAAAAATTTCAAGAAGGAAAAAGAGGAACCCCTTCTTTTCCTGTTTGTTGGCATATATACACACCTCCCCTTCTTGGCAAGGGTCAAGCTCTTTCAAAGAGCCAAAAGTCAGCCCCCTCTCTCTTAGCAAAGGCCAAGTTCTTTCAAAGGGTCAAAAGTCACCCCTTTCCAGGAACCAAAAGCCAAACCCCCTTGATTTCAAAATTTTTGTTCCCTATTTTTGATTTTTCAGCTTTTTTTTTTCCAATTTTCGTTTTTTACCTTTTTCATTTTTTTCTTTTATTTTTTCTATTTATTTATCATTTTTATTTATTCTTTAATTTCCCTTTTTTTTAATTTTTTTATTTCGATTTTTCTTTTCTTTATTTTTATTTAATATTAATACTTACTTATTATTTAAATTATGGTTTAATCACTAATTAATTTTAAAAATGGGGCTTCAGACATAATTGAGTGTTTACACGTGGTCCACACAAGATCTCTTGATATTGGTGGTAGGATTGATGGATTTGTCTTAATTTAACTTAAACTTCAAAGATAGAAGTTTAAGCTTAGTGTATGATTTTGGGATTTTGGAGTAGTTTGAGTTTAGAGATAGTTTGGAGGATTTCTCTAAGTATTTAGAAGATGAAGAATGAAGCAAATGAACCTCCTAAGCCCTTGAATCAATTTCATTCACTTTAGGACATGTGGAAATTAAATTCCCACTTAAGGGCATTTTCATAAATATACATGTAATTTTTATTTTCTAAAAAAATGTAAATGTAAGGAATTATCCTTTTAGAATTAGTTTAATGCTTATTTTTCTAAATTTGTCATTAATCAAGATTCATTAATCCTAAGTATGGTTAATTTTAATTAAACAAGGTTAATTTACTTTAACCATAGTTAATTTTATTTCTCCTATTTATCACTTTTTCCTTACATGTATTTAATGTAGTGATGACTCATATGGTCAGTCACCACCACATTTCCCACATGTAAATTTTGTGCACAAGGTGTGGGCTCTACTTCTAGCTTTTTCTTTGCATTTTCTTATCCTACCAGCTATCCGGGGAATTTTGATAATTTTTCTTAGCATTTCCCGGGAGGTTCCTAAATTGTTCCTCTGAATTTTTTAACACTTATTGGTTCATTCCTGAATCATTCTAATGTCATTTGATATTTTTCTGAGAATAGTTTATCCCTTTGCGGAAAGCAGGGTTTTCTAAGGGCATTTTGAGTACTTTTAGAGTTTTCTGATAGTTTTTTCTCCTTTTCTTTGTTCATATTCTTTTCTAATGACTTATTTAGATTAAGAGCTTAAGGTTGAGTAGATCTTCTTTAGTTATGCCATTGGAGATGATAAAAAAGTGAGGGTTAGCTGCCCTAGGATTTTGTGACTATGACTTAATTTGGTGGGACAAGAAAAACCAAAGAGAGATATTTGCCTTTAAGTGATTGGGAGGAGACGAAACATGTCATGAGAACTAGGTATGTACCCCCTTACTACCTTACAATGTACACAATAGACTCTAAAGAATGACCTAAGGCACTAAGAGTGTAGATGACTACTAGAAAGAGGTCACACAGCTTCTCAATGTCCCAACAAGAAAACCATGGTCTTTGAGGGATAAGAAAGATTATTCTTCCTTAGATTCCTCTAGCTCTAGCTCCACCTCATCTTCCTTTCATGATTGAGCTATGGAGTAGGCATTAAAGAAAGATCTTATAATGGTTAGGAGGTTTCTAGGTAGCATGGTTAAGGGGGAAGAAGAAACCTAAATGGAGAACATCTTCCATACAAGATGTTCAATTAAAAGGCACAGATACTCTCAAATTATTGATGGTGGTAGTTGTACCAATGTGGCTAGCACTAAATTATTTGCTAAGTTAGGTTTAGTTACCATTCATCATCTTAAACCATGCAAAATTAACTTCAACCAAGCATGTTCTCCAAGATTAATCAGAGAAGTGGGTACCAACAAATTAGAATGAAGGAAGAGGATGAGTGGAAAATGACCTTTAAGACTATGTTTTACCTATATGAATGATTGGTCATGCAATTTGGACTTAAAAATTCTCCTAGCACTTTCATGAGACTCATGAACCATGTTCTTAGAAACTAAATAGGAAAATGTGTGATGGTGTATTTTGATCATATCCTTGTATATTATAGATCCCCAAGGAGCATATAGGCCATTGGAGGGAAGTACTCTTAGTCTTAATAAAGGAACACTTGTTTGCAAACTTAAAAAAGCTTGCTTCATCCTTGGACCATGTGGTTTTGTTAGGATTAGTGATTGGAAAGGATGGTCGAAGTAGATAGTGAAAAAGTCAAGGCTATCCAAGAGTGACCAACTTCCTAGAGTGCTGTAGAAGTTAAAAGCTTTCATCAGTTGGCAAGTCTATATAGGAGTTTTGTCAAAGATTTTAGTACAATAGCCTTCCACTCAATGATCTAGTAAAAAAGGGCGTTATGTTCATTTGGATGGGAAAAGAACAAAAATCCTTTGATTCTTTGAAGTAAAGGCTTGTTGAAGAACCAAATCTACCCCTACCAAACTTTGATAAATTCTTTTAACTAAAGTGTGATACCGTAAATATGGGCATAGGAGCAATCCTCTTGCAAGAGGATTACCTATTTCCTAATTTAGTGAGAAACTAACAAGGGTTGCTCTTAACTATCCCATATATGATAAAGAGCTCTATGTTGTTGTCACGATGCTATAAACTTGGCAACATTATTTGTTGTCCACAACATTTATAATCCATTATGATCATGTCCATAGTGATCATGAATCACTTAAATACCTTAAAGCCCAAGGTAAATTGAATAAGAGACATTCCATGTGAGAAGAATTTCTTAAACATTTCCATTGTGTAATTAAGCATAAGAAGGAAGATAGTAGTAAAGTAGCAGATGCTCTCTTTGGGATATATACCTTACTTACATCCCTTAGTACAAGACTTCTAGGTTTTGATCACTTTAAGAACCTATATGTAGAAGATATAGAGTTTGGGAAACTCTATAATATTTGTAAATTTAAGGCATGTAATGAATACTTTAGGCATGGGGGTTTTCTCTTTAGGAAAAATCGATTGTGTATGCCTAAAGGATCTTTGAGAGACTTATTCCTAATGGAATTTTATGAAAGGGGCTTAATGGGGAACATTGGCACCTGCAAGCCCTTGGTCATTCTTAAGGAGAATTTATTTTGGCCACATATGGATAAAGATGTCAGAAGTAACTGTCAAAGATGTATCATCTGTAAGTAGGCCAAATCCTTCACTAAGTCTCATGGCCTGTATACCCCTTTACCCATTTTTTACTCCCTTTGGGTTCATACCACTATGGATTTTGTCCTCGGCTTACCCAGGATCCAAAATGGAATGGATTCAGTCTTTGTGGTAGTGGATTGTTTTAGTAAGATAGTACATTTTATACCCTACCACAAAGTATAGTGTCTGATAAAGACACTACGTTCCTTAGCCATTTATGGTGCACCCTTTAGGGTAAGATAGGAACTAAACTCCTTTTATCTCCACCACTTTTCTTCCCTAGATTGATGGTTAGACTGAAGTGGTGAATAGAACTCTCTTTATCTTATTAAGAACCATGGTGGGAAGGGTTTCTTTCTACATGGAGTTGGTCTACATTAGGACTTCCCATTCTACAACCCAACACTCTCCTTTCGAGGTGGTATATAGGTATAATCCTCTCACCCCCATAAACTTACTACCCATCCCTGATCTTTATCAATACCATAGTAAAGATAGGGAACAAAAAACTAAGTTTATTTAGGATCTCCATGCTAAGGTAAAGGACACTATTAAGAAAAATATGGTCAATTATGATAGGTTGGCCAATAAGGATACAAAGGAGGTTCTTTTTAGACCTGAAGAATAGGTTTGGCTCCATATAAGGAAAGAATGACTTCATTCCCTTAGGAAATCAAAATTACAACCCAAGGATGATGATCCCTTCTAGGTTTTAGAGCACATAGGTCCTAATCCCTCTCATGTTGACCTACATTGTGACTATGGTACAAGTGCATCATTTAACGTTTCTAACTTATCTCCTTTCTCTATAGGTCATGATGATGATGATTCACGGTGACAGATGAATGCTCTTAAAGAGGGAGAAGATGATGCAGAGGACACCACAAGAAGACCTATTGGCCCTATGGGGCCCATCAAAAGGTTTAGGGCCTAGAAGCTACAAGGAGAGATAGAGGATCTACTTAGCTTAAGGGAGGACATACTAAAGCCTCTTTTGCTCACATCCTTGTTTAATTCCAAACATCATAGAATAGGCTTACAACTTTTTCAATGTACTTAGGACTAGAGGGCCCTATGTGATAGGTTATGAGCGCCATTTATATGTATTTTGTTCTTAATAAGTTGGGCCCAATCTAGGTCGTTTTAGGGGGCTTAATAGAGGATGCATAATGGCTTCAAATTTGGGCCAAAATCAAAGCCCAAGGCTCCAAGTATAGGGGTGACAATGGATGTCGTGGTCGGATCAAAATGAAATAAAAGTAAACAAAAATATAATACAAGGCACAATCTTGGTTGTCTCTCAAAGACCTTGGCCGTCTCTTAAGGACCTTGGAAAACAACTAGTTAAGTTCAAAGTTAGAAAAATAGAGGTTTTGTTTTTTAATTGAAAAAATGAAAATTAATTAAATTTTTCAATATTAAAAATACATTATGACATGAGGTCCCAATGATAGAGGAAGGTTAGCTACAAAGACTTACTGGTCCTATTGGGCCCATCACCAAAATAAAAGTCAAGCAACTACAATAAGAGATGAAATATGATTTAGGTACCTTTTTGTATTTTAGGAAATAGCAGGTCTAATATGTATAGGATTTGATCTTAATTTTCCTATATTTTAGCATAAGATTTTTGGGTTTCACTGGCCCAATTAGATTACCCTACCTTATCAAGGAAGAGTGAAAATGCACTAAGTTGGACTATAGGACTTAGGACCTTGAAAATAAAAGCCTGTGCAAAGACCATCAGAAGATTGTGAATTTTGGACCAAAATCAAGAACTGGACACTAAAGGAAAACAAAAAAAAAATCAAAACAAAAGAGAAAGAAAACACAAAACACTTGAAGAATAGTAAAGAAAATCAAAGAAATGAACAAGTAAAGCATATAGTAAAAAGGCATGTGCATAAGGTCCATTCTTTGAGTGAAGTATACTTGTGTATTCATGAATTCATATCAATCATAGGATTCCCAAGTTAGGTCTTAATACTTAGTTTGGTGTATGATTCATCTAACTTGGTTGAACAACATTCATCCTTTCCATGAGCATGTGCATACTTCTCTTAGATTTCTAGGATTCCTTTTGTCTGCTAACCTTTAATCTTAGCTTTAATTTTAGTTTGTCTAAATTCTTGGCTTCTAAGTTTTGTCTTACTTAAATTTCTTTTGAGTATATTATTCTTGTGCTTTTTTCTTGATTGTCTTTAAAATTCCTCTAGTTTTGTCACCTATCACCTACACTTACATGAGCATTCCTTCACCACCTTGTTGACACCAAGCACCGTGAGCTTGAGTTGAGTTATTCCTTAGCCTTATGTTTGGTTTGGGGGCTGTTTGTCTAGAGTGAAGTGGTGTAAAAGGGCTGGTTGTATGGTGAGGATAATAGAGGAAGAGTGAAATTTGTTTGTAAGAAGGACTTTGGACTTTGCATCTTAGTGTAGGATACTTACCTAAGGTCAATTTCTAAATTTTTTTGGTGGTTTGTGCATGCAAGCATAACAATGTGTTGTGTGATTTTTCTTAAAACTATTTAGTAGCACTAACTTTATCTTATTTTGTAATGTAAAATGGATTAGGTATATTATTTAACCCTTGATTATTGTGTACCTTAAAACCTAGGTTGCTTGCTAAGTATTTGAACTTGTATGATCTAATTTCTTAGACTAATTATTTAGATGTGGAAACGTAATTTTCTACTTTACAAATAAATACTCACAAATATTTAGCTAAAAATTAAATGGAACAACTTACTTCTAAATAAAAAAAAATTAAAACTTAAATAAGAACATTTAAAGATCGCTTAAATTTAATCATTTTCTTTTCTTTCTTCAACGTATGCACTAAAAAAAATTAATAACTTTTTTAAGTTAAAATCGGTCACACAAATTATTACCAATATTTTTAAAATAGCTACATTCACGTATATCATAAACAGTTCCTAACGTTTATCTTCAAACCTCTGACAGGGTTACCAGAAATAACAAACTTGATTACTAAGGGTTAAAAATCTTCGCAAATAAAGATAATTTTTCAGTTAAATTTAATATTTTATGGTTCCACTACTACCTAAGAATCTATTTCTCGTCTTTCATTCTAAAAACTGGATCTTATCTCCCTCTAGCTTTCCACTCTTAAAATATTGTTTTATTAACGTTAATTTTTAGTAATAGAAAAAATTATTTCATTAACATTAATTTTAATAATTTAAAAGTATTTATAAATTTAATTTGTTCATAAAATTAACCTGGCAAGAAATCAGCTCTTGTGTAATGAATTCCAATTTGGAACTGATTATGGGTATTTGAGATAGACTCTATAAAACAATTAAAAGCAAGCTACTACGTTAAATATAGCCTTTTATATACTTGTTTAATTATTCAACATCCTAAAGAAAATAAGAAACAACAAATGTTTATTTTCCTTTTAAAAAAATATAACAGAAATCAAATTTATATTTTGATAATAACTAATGATATTACTGAAGAAATATTCAATGGAACTAAATAAATACGATATTGGTCATGGTAATACTAAATTAAATGATAATTTGAACCATAGATCATTTTGAAAACCTAAATTGATTTTAAAAAGGTTGCATTTATTATGGAGATTGTAACAAAAGTGAACCATTGAATTTTGATAGGAACTAAACTATGGTGAACTCAAACACCACGACAACGGTCATAAAAGTCCAAATACAACTCTCTCTTATTCCTTTAAAGTGGGGTCCCAACAGATAAAGCAAAGATAAAAAAACGTATAGATGCATCAGATTGAAAAGAATTATTAAAGAATTAAGAATATTAGCAATAGGTAGCATCTGATAACAAATTTATAGATCAACAGGAAGTAGTGAACCCTTTATGCCTTTCTATTTTTTCTAAGATAAGCCTAAAGGAGTAGTACTAAGCTTAATTAACCCGCTACATTTTAAGTAATTTTGGATAAAATTTTCAATCTATATTTCAAAGAAGAAACTAAAATAAATTATAATAACGGTAGAATTAATTAAAAGTACAAGAAAAAAACACAAGATCACGCAACGAATTCACACGATTTAAAGAATTTCAGCATACGATGAATGATTGTTATACATAGCAAGAGATGGTTAGCTATACTTTAAAGAAATGAAGTTTATGATAATATTTTAGTTTTAGAGGAAAATATATAAATATCTCAAATAAAAATAAAAATGGTATTGTCGAAATTTGTCTCCACAACCACCAATTGACTATCAAGATAATGGATCATGAACATATCCACGCAGTTCTTATGTATTTACAACCTTAAACCACCTCAAGTCTAAAATGTTAATTTTTCATTGAAAAGTTCCTATTTTGAGGGAATATGATAAGAAACTTACCTACTTGTCTTTAGGAATTTCTTTCTTCTGAATCACCTCAAAATCTTTGATGTCTTTGTGCTCAGATTGAAGTTTTTTTCCTGTCTACATAAGATTCTCTTTCAATAAGAAGACTAGGGAAATTAACCGGCAATAATATTTATATAGATTTGTATTGTTTACAGCTTCAGACATAAAAGCACAGTCTAGGTCATCAACCATTGGTAATGAATGAGTGAAGGATAATCAAGCTGGTAAAAGAAAATGAATGAATGAGAAATTGACAATAGTTGAGCTAACTCAATAGTAATAAATTTAAAACATTAAAGTATTAATGAATAAAGAAATTAAGTAACGAGAATAAATACGATGAATAAGAGATAGTCATCAATGTCATAGTCAATTGAAGCAACCTAAGGATTGGTACCTTTAACTAGCTTCTTCAGCTTGGAGGTGAAGAGGCCATCATTGTATCTAACCAATCATTGGATAGAACATCATCAAAACTACTCCCTGCAATTTTTCTTGAACTTGTTCTTGAATATGTGCCTTTGGAATCTGGCTAGAAATAAGTTAGAAGATCAGAATGAATTCCTAAGCTTGACTTGTTTATAGGTACAAGATTAGTAAGAACAAAAAAAACATGAAAGGACCTCAAGTCCATTAGATTTGGACCTAGCTAGGTAGCTATTATATATATATATATATATATATATATATATATATATATATATATATATATATATATATATATATATATATATATGAAGGAATTGAAAATATTATGACTTTGTGAGAAATAGAAGCTGATTTCTATGTAATTTATGTTGGAAAATAAATAAGTTGAAAAAGCTACAACTCAAGGGATAGGAAAGTGGAGAATGAGTTAAAACTGAATTGTATTCATAATTGCGAAACATGAGAGTTTAAATAGAGGAAAATTAATGAGCTTTTCCTATCTAAGTGCTACTCTCAAGGTGGTTAAAACTACCACTAAGCCACTAAGCACCACTTTCAAAAATGGTTAAAACTGAATGCAAAAATAAAACTACAACTAAGTCATTAATAGCTAACTTTAAGCAACTAACTTTGACTCCAAAAACAGAAAAAATGGATTAGAACTAAAATGCCAACTCATCTAACACTCCTCCTTGGCATTTAGGTGATAAACACCAATTCTTTGTCTCAAATCTTCAAATGTTTCCTTTGGTATTGACTTAGTAAACATGTCAGCTAGCTGGTTCTTAGATGAGTAATGAGCAAGCAGCACTTCATTAGATTGTTGAACTTCTCTAATAAAATGAAACTTGATCTTGATGTATTTGGTTCATCCATGAAACACTGGATTTCTTGAGATTGAAATAGCAGAAATGTTATAACATATTATCCTGGTTGTCGCAACCGTAATTCCGACGAGACGACGAACTCGCTACAATTTGTAAAATATGATTTTTATGATGATGTGGAGTTGCCACCAAATTTTTATTTAAGGGAAAAAGTTTGGAAAATCCTAACTAGAAGATGAGATTTAGGTTTGGGAGTCGGTTACGAATGGGGAAGGTGTTAGGCACCCCACTCGCCCATTCCGGAGAACGGCACCCTAAAAATGAGTGTGTGATTTTTGAAAATGGTTTGATCCCTTTTATTAGAGTGAAAATAAATACTTGATGGTGGTCAGCCTGACAGGACTTGATCCTGCTCCTACATATTCCCCGGTGCAATGGAAAACTCAAGGCTTACATAGTTCTGGTTATGTTTTGAAGGCTTGACCTTCAAAACTGTTTAAACGAGTATTCGAAATGTGCTTGAAGGCCTGACCTTCGGAGCTACTTGGAGAGTAATAGTTGAAAACAGCTTGATCATTCTGAAAGAGAAGGAAAATTCTAATCAACATATGCACAGGGCCCAAGACAACTACGGCTTCACTTGGACCCATACGAATCTCTAAACAATGAACAACAGAAAAAGCTACCAGTTCGTGCTTAAAGCTCGTCGCGTGAGATTAAGAATTGCAAGAACAAGATTTTTATTTTTGAAGAACGATGAATAAAATGATAAATGTTTTTATTTTGTAAAAAGGAAAGGCAACCCTAATCCACATATGCACAAGGTCCAAGACAACTACGGCTGTACTTGGACCCATACAAATCTCTAAACAACGAACAGCAGAAAAAGCTACCAGTTCGTGCGTAGAGCTCGTCGTGTGAGATTAAGGGTCATAAAACAAGATTTTTATTTTTGAAAACGATGAATAATAAAACAAGTAAGATGTAATCAAACAGAAAAGGGATGAGTGTGCTTAGCATTAATGGAAATGAAATTTATGGATTTAATTTGTATTCAGAAGGATTTTGAGAATTTAAAAGACGATTAGAGGTGTGAATTTGGTATTTATTAGAAATTTTGGGGTAAACTAACAGTTTAAAGAATTTTGGGTATTATGGATTTATTTAAGAATTTGGGATTTTTTATGCATTATTTAGGTATTTTGGAATGTTTATGGATTTTTATTAATTTCAGGAATTTTATGAATTTTTATTTATTTATGGAATTTTTATGAATTTTTATTAATTTCTGGAATGTCAATTTTGGGTAATTAGAAATTGGGACGAACTTGGTATTAATTGAAATAACCACAGGTATTTTGGGGATTCTGTAATTAAGGACAGAATGGGTATTAATGAATTGTTTAGGGCATTCTGGGTATTTGGCAGGTGAGGATAGAATTGGAATTAGTGATTTGTTTGGGGGCATTTTGGGTATTTGGCAAGTGAGGTGAGGACAGAATTGGAATTAGTGATTTGTTTGGAGGCCTTTAGTCATTTACTCAGCAAGGGCACGTTGGGTATTTAAGGAATTCGACGGGGTCATTTTAGTAGTTTACTCAGCATGTTTGAGGGTTGTGATATAAAAGGGAAATTCGTTCCTTAGCAGGTTCGAACCTTCGACCCAGGAGTGGGTGATGATGCGCCTAGCCACTGAGCCATATCCAAATATGCTTATGACTTCCTGCCCATTATGCTCATAAGGTGAACCCCTGTTAAATCCACATTTTTGAAAATAGCTTGTAGGGGGCTCGAACCCTTTGTCGAGGACTTAAGGACAGTGTTCCTCCCGCCACTAGGCCGAGTTCTTGCTCATGCTATTTGATTCACTCAACTAACTTATCAAGGGACCACTTCATAGGCTCCCAAATTCAGGCTCTGCATACTTGGTAATAAGGCATAGTCAATTCTTTAATTGGCCTCAAGACATTGCAGGGGCCTGGGATTCGGACTACTAATATTATCCTTCTCCAAGAGTGTAACTTCATATTCCTTGGTAATCAAGACGACTTTGCAAGCTTCTCTACTCCACGACTTCCTCAACTAAGATCCACTTAGTGGCTAGTTCCCCCTCCCCTTGACCAGGTTGTGGTGAGTATCAAGTGAAGACATACAGCTCTTGGTCAAGCCATTCAAAGTCAAACAACCCAAGCCTATTTGCTGACTAATGCCATGTATGTAATGCCTATCTTCTTACACATGCAGATACGTGGTAGACCTTCATCTTAGGGGTGATTACTCGAGTGTTTATTAACTCATGCACATGGTATAAAGGCATACTGTGATCTCCATTCAAGAGATTCACTACTACGTTTGTGAACAGAGCACCTACTCTTGAAAACAAAGTGCAACAGAGTGTATGATTAAGAGGATTGTGTAGGATCTTTCCATCTCGTGGCTTCTCAGAAGTTGGTTCCAGCCCTTCGCAGGTTCACTCCTGGTTCTCCAGGGCCATTATATTTGAGAGAGTGCAGGAGTAGGCACTCTGATACAGGCCTGGTTTCCGATATCGATGATGTTGTCGGTTTTTTCAGGGGAAAGCGGCTATTGAGATCATTTCTCAAGATGCTCACTGATCATCCTCGATCACCATCCTTGTGAGCAAATCAACTATCCCCTCCTAACAGTCTTGAGGGAAACCAAGAGATTATCAGGGGATCCTAAAGACGAATCTCAGGTGATAGATTCTAGTATTGAGACCATATTATCAAGGAAGGTTCTCATTTAAACAAAGAAATGGTGTATCGACCTGGTCATGGGTGATAAGTACTGAGATTTGGAAGATTGAGTCGCTCGTTCTTGCTCATTCTCAAGATCGATTTCTGCGAGTTGGACTTGACCTATCCCAGTCAAGGAAATCAGAGGTTGTTGTACACGACTTTATTACAAACACTGTATATACTAGTACGTGGGGACTTCCATCACTCTCTCTGGATCTCTCAGTGATGATCTTACCCCAACTACTCTTTATTACTTGGAAGAAAGGGATGCAACCAGTTTCTCAAAGCCACTCAAGATGAAAAACAAGTTCATACCAAAGTCGGTTCTCTCATACACAATCCTTAAGCAAGAGCCAATTCTATCATGCACAATTCTTAAACAAGAAACCGATTCCATTATGCACAATTCTTAAGCAAGAAACTGATTCTATCATGCACAATTCTTAAGCAAGAAACTAGTTCTATCATGCACAATTCTTACGCGAATCAATCGGCTATATGGTGAGATTTCTTGATTCAGTCATGCATCGATGGATTCATGCAGTATCTACGTAGAATTCGTGTAGAATAATTTGACAACCAGCCTGTTGCAGGATCGAAAATGATGGAACTTCGTCCGATGCAGGCTCCTTGCTCCTTGAGAATCACTTCTCCAGAATCCTTCTCTCTTTTCTCTCGCCTTTTCTTCTCTCAAATCTCTTAGAAGTTGGTTATCCCTTTTGCCAAAAAAAAAACTCCAAGCTCCCTCTGCTCCTTTTATATGCATATGCCCCCTCAGTGCTTTTGCCTTTTGCCGTCTTTTTATTTTCGTTTTTTTGTTTTTTAATATTGAATTTTATTTATCATTTTTTTTAGATTTTAATTCTTTAATTTAATTTTTTGATTTTTTTTATTCTTTATTTTTAATTCTTTAATTTTTAATTTTTTTGATTTTTTTATTCTTTATTTTTAATTCTTTAATTTTTAATTTTTTGATTTTTTGATTTTTTAATTCTTTATTTTTAGTTCTTTACAAGGAGGAAATGACATTTGTTTTGAATCACTACTACTTCCACCATCATGCTTATCATTATTCTTCTGGTTAAGGTGTTGTTTTCCTTTACCAGAATGTTGCTTTTGAACAGAAAATGCTCCTTCAGTAAACCTGCTCTCTATCAAGGTCCTTCTTTGCTCTTGTGCTTATAGAGCACTCATTAGTTCACCTAATGAGATTTTGCTAAGGTCCTTGGATTCTTCAAGAGAGGAAATTTTGGATTTAAACCTCTCAGGAAGAGTTACTAGAACTTTCTTCACAATCCTTTTGTCTGCAAAGTCTTCACCAAATAATCTAATATTATTAACAATTAAGGAGATTCGATCAATATACTTACCAATCGTTTCATCCTCATGCATATGCAGAGATTCGAATTCACATTTCAAGTTCAGCACTTGCATTCGACATGTTCTATCGCTGCCTTCATATTCTTCTTTCAATCTGTCCCAAGCCTCCTTTGCTGTTTTACAAGCCATGATCCTATAAAACACACAATCTGCCACAGAATTTTTTATAAGGGACTTGGCCTTGAATTTCTTTGCTTTTTCTTCACTGTTGGATTTTATCTGAGAGCCAAGGTAGGATTTGTTGGTTGGGAAGGTAATGGAATATCTTTAAGCACTGTTTCCCAAAGTTCATAAGATCTTAGAAAATCTTCCATCTTCACTGATCAAATGTGATAATTTTCACTAGTGAAGGTAAAGGGGGAGGGGGGTTCAAAGGAAGGTTGTTGTGAGCCATTGGTTTGTGGGTTGAAAAGAAAGGAAAATTTGGATCCCGTAAGATCAAGAAAAGAAAGGAAAGTGGAGAATGAGTTAAAACTGAATTGTATTCATAATTGTGAAACATGAAAGTTTAAATAAAGGAAGAATAATGAGCTTTTCCTATCTAAGTGCCACTCTCAAGGTGGTTAAAACTACCACTAAGCCACTAAGTCACTAAGCCACTAAGCACCACTTTCAAAAGTGGTTAAAACTGAATGCAAAAATAAAACTACTACTAAGTCATTAATAGCTAACTTTAAGCAATTAAATTTGACTTCAAAAACAAAAAAAAAAATTAGAACTAAAATGCCAACTCATCTAATAGCCTATCCGAGACTTTAGTTCAGCCAACTCTTGTCTTTGAAAAACCACCACTTCAATGTTTTCTCGTCATTGCTACTTAGTGAGCAGTCTATCAAGCATGAGATTTCCACAAACTTCAATTGGTAGACACCAAAAGGATATGAAATAAAATAAAATAAATCAATTTTTGACAAAATGGTTAAGCATAAGAAATAAAAACCTTTTCGTGTATGGAATTCGTAACAAAGGTCGTTACTCATTCTTAATGGACCAAGTCGATCTTCTTAGAAAAGAATCAGGAGTGCAGCTCCTACATGGAAAACAAGGAATCAAGTAATAGTTCCATTTAAGAGATGATAAAAAGGATTATATCCATGCATAGGATAACTCATTTCAAGTCTTAAGACTTTTTCTGCAGTGGTCAGAGTGAGGGGTAAGGGAATTTATATGTAGATTAATAATCTATTAGCCCAATTGCAGCAGTGATGATAATGGCTGCTAAGACAACGTTTGGTGTATAGTAGAAGCGAGCCATGAGAATATTAGGGTCGCTTGAACAGTTGCAACCATGATTATGTTTGAAACTGTTGTCTATGCTCCAGCATTATAGTGAACAACGCATCAAGAAAAGGATCCTGCTAGTATATTTTTTGAAAGAAAGAATGAATAATTTCTCAAAATTGATGCTTCTTAGAAAACTAGGCATGTGTCAAATAGAGGACAATTATTGCCAGTTGTAACATAGCATGAAGAACAAGAGCCAGATATGTTCATGAGAGCAGTAATAGCCATCATTTCTTAGTTTCCATCCACCTGGTAGTTCTTAAGTGCTGCAAATGTTCTACTATTGCAATCCCCTTCTCAAAACATAAGAAAATTTGGTAGAATCACTAATGGAAAATAAGCTTTTTACATCAGTTGTTATGGACTTTTTACATCGGTTATTTGAGCGGTATTGAAGCGGACGATATAAAAAATAACACTTTCTACATCGGGTGTAGAACCGATGTAGAAAGTCTGAGTTTCTACATCGGTTGTGACCACAACCAATGTAGAAAGTGTACTTTCTACATCGGTTATAGTCTTAACCGATGTAAAAAGTATGACTTTCTACATCCGTTATGGTCACAACCGATGTAGAAAGTCACTTTTTACATCGGTTAAGGTCATAATCGATGTAGAAAGTTTTTTTTTTAAATGTTATTTTTGTTTAGGGAAATTTCCATGTTATTTATTCACAATACCTGTATATATAAACAGAATAGCAGGCAGACAATACAGAAATAACAGAGTCTATATATTTAAAGTAAATACATCAATATTTATTATAAAATATAATAAAAACAAACTAAATATCTAAAAATTTCATGAATTCAACCAAAATTGGCAACGTCTATCAGAAACTCCCCCCAACGTTTCCTAATATCATCAATTTCTTCATTTAACAGAGGTTGTGGATTGTCAAATATCTACAAAATGTTTTTGAATAAAATTAGTGAACATGTCATGTTATGCATTAAAATTAAATAATTAAATTAGGACAATTGTAATTACCTGGTGCCAAGAGTTAACAATAAAAGCTGAGACAATGAGAAACATATGTCTCATCACATAATATCCACACTCGGTTCCTCCGAGTTGTCTATGACACTTCAAAAAAATAAAAAGAGTATCAAATATAATTAAAGATGGTGATAAAAGAATATAAAATAATTGAATAACTTTTAATAAAGTACTTACCTTTGGAATTATCCATACAGGCTTTTTAATATTTGATGAATGCGTCCCTTTTAACCGAAGTCGAACATTCATTTCTCTATAGTAAAATAAAAAGAAAATGAACACCTTTGAGAATAACAAGTTATATGAATATAAATACCAAAGTCCTAAAAACTTACAAATCTATAATGTCCTTTATGTCTTTCTTTGGTTTTTGCCAAGCAGAGCATAGAAATACTACATTCCGCTTTGGACAAATAATGATTAATTGCCAATGGGTCCTACAAAATATGGATGACAATGAACAAAAATTAGGAATTTAATTGAATTCATGAAATAAAGCAATTAAGTATTGACTTACGATTGAAAATAGGGGGCTAGGTAATAGTCTTTATCAGACTGCAATCTCCTCTGAAGGTATCCCTGTATCTCAACTGCCTTGTTCCCAGTTTTCTGCATATGAACTGGGTCCAGGAATCCATAGAGGTGTAAGTTACCTCTTTCAGTGCAGATACGATACAGGTACCTAATATTGCGAATAATTTTCATATGTTAGATTTTGTTATCAAAATAATTCAAGTAAGGTTTAGAAATTTACTTACATCAACCATAATTGTAGAACTGTTACACATAGGAGATCGTTACCCAAACCAACTCCAATATATCCTTCTTAGTAATGTAGAAGGGGATAGGTGTGGGCTTCCCAATGATATCTGGTTCCATTGTTATTTGTAAAGTTTCATCACCCAAGGTCATGGCAATACCAAATAGACGGGTGAGCAAATCAACCTCATGTTTCTTTGGAGGAGGCTCAAGAAGATCTCTTTTAGCACTGAAATCAATATTCTTCCCACGATCTTCCTTATAAACCTATGATAAATTCACAAAATAGTAAGAAATATATATATAGACACATACACACAATGTATATATTTAAAAATTAGTAACATAGGCTAAAATTATATAATACCTAAGGTTTAGCTCGCTGTACAAGTCTCCTCGGCCATATATTAAAATGATTGGCCATTTTAACTCAACAAAACATCCATCTTTATTCCTCTGATTTTGCCTTCCCAATTCTAAAATTGTTACAATTCCTTTGTTGTCAAGAGATGGTAAACATTAAAATTCACCATAGGGTACACAGATCCACAAACAGAAGTGAGAAAAGGACACAAAAAGAAATCACATAGATTCATTTAAACATCACTAAATCAACCAAGCCACTAGCCCCTGAAGTCTATCCGAATGTGTTTCTCTTTTTCATCTCAGGAGTTAAGGCATTTGGTGTGGCAAGGACCACACAATGTTTGATGGTTGCTTGGTGTTAACTAACAAATCTTTTAAACTAATAAATATTTTAAACCAAACATTGAAGGTATTAAACTAATAAATTTATTCATATACTTATCTACTAACTATGATATTAGAAGAATATGAAAACATACAATATTTGTTCTCTCAATCAAATAAGAAAAAATTAATCATTTTCATCCTCTCATTTTACTCTTCATTTTACCAAAATAAGATTTCTTTTTCACACACATATATATAGGTTGCATCCAAACAAAGCAGCATTCGCTTATCTTCAACACTGTTTTTACCGTCATCTCTAGGACTATTGTAGGATCCGAAGATTATGCATCAATTCCCTGCATTCCCTCTATATTTTACTAATGCAGTGGCAGTGAATGGAGTGATTTTGCCTTTAATAAACACTCACAGAGCAAGCAGAATTGTTAACTCAAACCTGGGAATATCCATATCACTCCCATATGTATATTTGATTATTATTTATTAAATATTTAAACAATACCTTAGGACATTTAAAAAAACCTTGGAATAGTGATTAATAATACCCAGAAGTGAAAACAAGCACAAAGAAAAGGTTCTCGAAATTTAAAATGTGGAGTATGAAGCATGGGTATCCTAATTTATTAAAGGCAAAATAGGCTAAGAGTAACATATCAGTTTTTAGTTTAACAAAATAAGCTAAGAGTATAAAACATTACAAATCTAAATCAACATTACAACGTACGACTTTCTCTTCATTCCATGTGAAATTCTAAGGCTTTCTCTTCATTCCAATAACCAATTTAAATGGCATATTTTTCTTGCATTATGGCAATAGCTTCAGGACATAGCTCTGGAAGTAATGCAGAAACAGAGACCCTAAACTAAACCTAATCAGAGAGCCAGAATGCTACATACCTTAACTTAGCGACGACGATGGCGTAGACGACGACAACGTGCTTCGAGAACGACGGTGTTTTTCGTGTTCGGACGATGGCAGCTTTGAGAACGACAGTGTTCGGACGAAGGTGTGCTTAGAGAAAACAACAGGCAATGACGACAATGGAGGCTTAGAGCAATCAGTTAGGGCAGGAGGACGACAATGAAGTGTTTACACTTATGAGGACGACAACGGTCGCATCAGGTATAGAGGAGGGAAAATAGATTTTAAGTCGGTTGTTTCAAAGAATCGACGTAAAAAGAGCTTTCTACATCGGTTACACTACTCAACCGATGTAGAAAGTCACTTTCTACATTGGTTATAAAGCAACCGATGTAGAAAGTGACTTTCTACGTCTGTTACAAATCAACCGACGTAAAAAGTTTAAACTTTATTACAAAAATGTCACCACCTATTTTTCTACATTGGTGGTAAAGTAACCGATGTAGAAAGTGTCAAATTTATTTACAAAAATGTCACCGCTTTTTTTCTAAATCGGTTCACAGATAACCGACGTAAAATCCTGTTATAAAAGACTATTTTTCTACTAGTGAATAAGAATCAGTGACAGTTAAATAAAATGGAACAATAATTATGATAGAAGTTCTACCAGACATATCCACTAAAAGTACCATTAAAAAAATCCTTAAATTTATGAATCAAATCATCCTATGATAGAAGAAATAATTATAAATATCAAAGTTACATAACAAATTAGAAGATGAAGCTTGAACATACTACAACGAAAGATTTATTTCAATTACGAATAATAATAGAACAATTTCCAAAGTCAAAAGGAATTGCTAAATATTTAGCTGAGGGAACAATTTATTTTAACATTTAAAACCATTATATAATTTCATTATAAAAATCTAATTCTTAATTGATTTAATGCAAGCGATAGGCTATACTACTAAGTAGTCAATTTATTGTTTTACCTTGGATACATGAAGTTTGTTTGATCTTCATCTTGAAGATATTCTAGGAGCATCTAGGGATGATACTCTAAAATCTGTTCAGTATAGATGTATAATTAATTATTAGCTTTGAATTTGGTCAATTTCTTTTCTCTCAAACTCAAACTCAAGCTTTGAATTGGGTTGAGTCGATGGTTCACGGTCCACATTTGAGAAACCATGGAAATAAGGATCACTTATTGTCTACAATCATAAAACTGAGATTCTCTTTCAGGATTTCTTCGTTAAGTACGTATATCGCTTTGTAAGCGTTAATTTTCCACTTCAAATAAGTTTCAAACAATATTTTCATTACTGCAATCAATAATTCATACTTTTCTTTCTATTTGTGTTAAGAAACTAATCTTCGGACTTGGTGCGGTGCGAAAATGTGAACTTAGCATAAGCATTATAATTTAAAATTTCTGGGAACCAAATTTTTCACCAAATACACCCCTCGAGAATCTTAACTAAATTCACGTTAAATCTCACTTACTACTACATGTTCAGCCTGGTGAATCTATTTAAGAAACTTAATTCAAAATAATTGAACCGAAGACGTAACAAACACATTTCATGATTAATTTTTCCCATCAAAACATAGTTTTGTTTTTCTTACACCTTGCCAGTCTAAGATAAATATATAAACATGCAAGAGCAATTATATATAAACATGCAAGAGCAATTAAGAATGATCGTTAGTTAGATAAAAAAATACTGAAAATAAACAATATATAGACAAATGAGCATACGAAATGTATCTTATATATGCGCTTAAACTTTTGTTTCAGTTCTGTCTTATGCTCACTGTTTATGATGCGAAAATAGTAGTGAGGGTAAGTGTTCTCGTGGATACAGTTTGGAGGAGTAACGACGATAATAGCCATTTCTTTTTATATATGGAATGCCCTGATATAATTTAAAAACAAAACGAATTACATTACAGAAAGAAAAATTATTTAAAAGAAATAAATTAAAAAAGAAAAAGCATCCCTCAAATACAAAGAATTAAATGCCAAAAAAAGCATTACCTCAAGGATTACAGGCCTTCCACATCATTGGCTTGTTACCAAATAGAAAACATATCCCCAAAGACCAATTTACTTAATGAAAGACCAATGAAAGATTAACTATGGAAAAACTTTACTGAATCGACGAACTGCAACTATAAATGAAATTCAAATTAATAAATGAGGAGTTTTTTTTTTTTAAATGCAACAAAATTTGAATAGAAAAAAGGATTAGAATTCGTTTTTCGGTAGTTTCTAATTACTATATCAAAGGAATTGAGCTTCTAGAGAGCATCATTGAATTGAACAAATCAAGTTTTAATAGAACATGAATGGAAGAATCAAACTCAATCTAAACCTCTCAAATGCTGAAGTTTCAGAGAAATTCTTAAGTTATCATAACATTAAAAAAAAAATATTTTTAATTAAGGTTTGTAAAACCGTTGAAAAGAATGAAAATAACTGAAATTTAAAAAATTCAAGTTAATTTATCTACGGTTTATTATAATCCAAGTAATACTATCCATATAGTTTTCACTAAACTTAAGCTACTTTTTTTTTGTTTAATCCTCTTATTTTTCTTTATTTCTCTCACATGTTGGCTGCATTTTACGTGTTTTAGTGTTGGTTTTTTTTACTTATTTTCTGCATTTCCATCTTCAGAACATTTGGAAGAAGAAACATTTCTATCTTTGGAGCAGGGATTGAGTTTTTTCCGGTAAGCTATTTATCAATTTTTATACATTTTATTTCTTTGATTTTTCTTCTATATTATTTTTTTTTAATTTTTAAAGAACTAGTAAAATTTCTTATCAATTTAGGTTAATTATGATGGATTATGGTAGAGATCCTTATATATTATAGAAAATCCTCTTTAAAGATTTCTTCACATTGAAAGTTTAAACGCTGCAAGCTCAAGATATGGATCCCCGATACCACCATTTTCATAATTCATTAAATTTTCAAAGAATTAAGAGCAGCCAATGCTATGTGTATCCTTCAACCCCAAATGACTTGAACATGAAGTCTATTAGAAAACCAATTCAAAGCCATCAATTATTATTTGTCGACCAGTTCCATGACATTCAACAATCAAAGGAGCTACACTAGTATTTTAAGAAAAGAAAAGTCATAAAAAAGAGTACATTGGCAACAAGAAAGGGAACAAATTTATGGAGGTTTACCTTCATAGATTGCAACAATTTGAACAACAAAGCATGCTCCGAAAAGGAAGAACAAGAGGAATTTTCATTTTCTTCCAATCCACGCTAACTAAATCTATTGCTGCTGAATATTCCTTGATAAGCTCATCAATCTTCTCAATTATATTCTTAATATTTCCTTTTTTCTGAGTTGGAATAATAGCATCCTCTTTATGTTATTTTTCAATGCAATCCTCTTATCAAGATTCAATCGTTTTAACCTCTTATTCCGAATTTTAACCACATAATCATTTCCCTCTTCATCTTCATCACCACCAACCTTCCTCTTCCTCCACGTGACTCTCTTAATTTTGCTCTCTATACCTTTTGCATTACAAGCATAAGATAAAGGGCCTTGTTTATATATATTTTCAAGTTTGACCGTAGATTCGTTGTAGTCCACATTCAAGGTGAGTGAAGTTTTATTGGCAAAGGCTGTTCTAACTCTCTTCTTAGACTCATTAGTCTTTTTCATTCTTTTTTTTATCATGGTTGTTTCAACAGGTAAAAGAATTTTCTCTTGAGAGGAAACCAAAGCTGTATTATTAGAATTATTTCCTTTAAAAGTTATAATAAAATGTTTCTTGCGTGTGTGCTGATAATTGGTGAACTTTGCATTCAATCTCAGTGGAGTTCTAGCAGCAGAAGTAGAAACTGATGATTGGTGAACTTTGCATAACATTGTTAACCATTTTCCTGATATATAATAGACAATATAATTAAGAATGAAGGAATCATATGTCACTAACATATGTACTGTTCTCGTGATAATTTTATCACTTTATTATTATCTTAATCTGTGAACTACCATCATTGGTGAAAAATGAGCTTTTTACATTAATTGTTATAAACTTTTTACATCGGTTATTTGGACGGTGTTGAAGCAAGAGATATAGAAAATAATACTTTTTACATCGGTTCTGGAACCGATGTAAAAAGTACACTTTCTACATCGCTTATAGGCCCAACCGATGTAAAAAGTGTACTTTTTTACATCAGTTATAGTCTTAACAGATGTAGAAAGTTCATTTTTTTAAATGTTCATTTTGTTTAGGCATGCTACCATATTATTTATTCACAATACCTACATATACACACAATCACCAAGCAGACAATAGAGAATTCACATAATCTATATATTTAAACTAAATATATCATTATTTATTATCAAATTTTAATTTACAAATGAAATAACTTATAAATTACATCAAGCAAATGTTGAAAGTTGAAAAAAAATGTAGTAATCAGCCATGTACCCGTTGAAAGTAGAGAAAAAATTGTTGAGTTGTGACAAAGCAATGGCGAAGCGGTGTCCAAACGGAGGCACAATGATAGTGGAACGACGACACAACATAGCGGTAGACAGATAACAAGCTTGAAAATTATAAAATACGACCAAAATGAATGTAAATTTCAACTAGAATAACAGAATGAGATGCATAAATAACAACAAAGATGACTTCGAACCTTAGGGTGTGTGACGGCGACTTCGAATGGATGAAATGGTTGCAACGACGAATAACGAAGGACGGGGGCAATGACTAAGACGTAAACTAAAGTAGAGAGAACAAGCCAAAACGAAAAACTAGGGTTTTGGAGAATGAGGTTAAAGACGACCAACTTCAGAAAATAAGTGACAGGGAAAGACATTCTACATTGGTTGTTTCTCAGAACCGATGTAGAAAGTATTTTCTACAACGGTTGTTTTCATAACCGATGTAGAATGTTGAAAAAAATCCACTTTCTACATTGGTTATAGAACAAATGATGTAAAAAGTACTTTTTATATCTGTTGTTATGTAACCGATGTACAAAGTTTGAAAAAAACTCCACTTTCTACATCGGTTTTTTTTTTGAACCGATGTACAAAGTTTACATTTATTTACAAAATGTCACCACGTTTTTATTCATATCGATTTCTGAATAACAGATTGTCGCAACCGTAATTCCAACGGGACGACAAACTCGTTAAAATTTTAAAAATACATTTTATTGTTTCATGTGGAGTCGCCACCAAACTTTTTATTTAAGGGAAAAGATTTGGAAAAGCCCTAATTTGAGGATAAGATTCTAAGTTCGGGAGTCGGTTACAAGTGGGGAAGGTGTTAGGCACCCCACTCGCTCGTTCTGAAGAACGGTACCCTTAAACTGAGTGTGTGATTTATCGAAAATAGTTTGATCCCTTTAACTAGAGTGAAAATAAATAGATTGATGGAGGTTAGCCTAACAGGACTTGATCCTGCTCCTACATCTTCCCCGGTGCAATGGGAAACTCAAGGCTTACGTAGTTCTCGTTTGAAGGCTTGACCTTCAGAGAAGCTTGAAAAAGGAGTATTTGAAAATGAATAGGGTGTTTTGAAAATATTTTAAGGAGAATCCTTAGTCCACCTATGCACAGGATCCAAGACAACTACGGCTGCACTAGGGTCCGTATGAATCCCTAAGCATCGAACAACATAAAAAGCTACCAATTCATGTTTAGGGTTCATCGTGTGAGACTTAGAGATTCTAAAAATGGAGTTCTTATTATAAGGGCATCCTTAATCCATATATTGCACAAGATCCAAGACAACTACGACTGCATTTGGACCCATATGAATCTCTAAACATCGAACAGCAGAAAAAGCTACCAGTTCGTGCTTAAAGCTTGTTGCGTGAGATTAAGAATTGCAAAATGAGTTTTTTATTTGTTTAGAAGCATCCTTAATCCACATATGCACAAGATCCAAGACAACTACGACTGCACTTGGACCCATACGAATCTCTAAACATCGAACAGCAGCAAAAACTACCAGTTCATGCTTAGAGCTCGTCGTGTGAGATTAAGAATTACAAAACGGACTTGATTTAAAACAAAATGAACTTGATTTGAATTTGATGAAAAGAATTGGACTTGATTTAAAATAAAATAAACTTGATTTGAATTTTAGGCTTGAATGGGACTTGATTTAAAATTAAATGAACTTGATTTAAAATTTAGGCTTGAATTGGACTTGATTTAAATAAACTTGACTTGATTTGAAATTAAGGAAGAGAATTGTGAACATGCTTCACTAATCAAGCGATAGGAATTTCATTTCAGATCCAAATTAGACAAATAATATCATTCCAGAAACTAGAGAGAAACAAAAAAATAACACAACAAAAATCACAAAAATCAGAGATCATTTGATCAATTAAAAACGAAAATAAACAACAGAAACGAAGATGAACCTCAAGAACACAAGGGTTTTTTACGCCAAAATTTGAATTCAAATCACAGAATTTTTCAAAAATATTTTTTTGTAGATCTGAAAAATTAAAATCAACCAATTGAAATATATGGATTATAGGAATCAAAAAAATTTTTTTTGACACAAATCCAACTAGAAATGAGCAAGTTATGCACAAATCAAACGAGCTATGTTCATTTGCACACCAAGACGAACATGCTTTGGTAATCAGGTGATATAAATTTCATTTTAGATCCAAATAAGACAAATAATATCATTCCAGAAACTAGAGAGAAAGAATAAGAGAATGCAATAAAAATCACCAAAATTGGAGATCATTTGGCTAATTTAAAACAAAAACTAAAAACAGAGACAAAGATTAACCTCAAGAACACACGAGATTTTGACGCCAAGATTTGAATTCAAATCTAAGAATTTTTCGAAAATATTTTTTGGTAGATGTGAAAAATTGAAACCAACCAATTCAAATATATGGATCATAGAAATCAAACAAAATAAGTTTGACAGAAATCCAACCAGAAATGAGCAAGTTATGCACAAATCAAACAAGCTAGGTTCATTTGCACACCAAGACGAATATGCTTCGGTAATCAGGTAATATAAATTTCATTTTAGATCCAAATTAGACAAATAATATCATTTCAGAAGCTAGAGAGAAATACAAAGAGAACACAATAAAAATCACCGAAATTGGAGATCATTTGATTGATCAAAAATGAAAACAAAAAATAGATACGAAAATAAACTGGAAAATCCGAGAAGAAGTAAGAAACTTAAGAGGAATAAAAGTCGGACCTAACCTCCATTGGAAGGTGATGAAGAACTGGTTCCATGAAGGCCAAGGGCTAAATTGAAGGTAGAGGTAGAGAGTCTCCTAGGTCCTCCCTTCGAAAATTCTTAAAATCCCCCTTAACACTCCAAGTGCTCCTCTTCCCTCTCATTTTGGTGGAGGACCTCTCCTTATATAGAAGGAGGAGGGATTAAAGAAGTCCTCATTGTCCAATGCGGAACTTCTTTCCCACCTAGGAGAATTTTTCCTTTTTTCTTTTCTTTTTTAGAATTCTTATTTTATTTGGTGTGAGATTTCTTTTTCTCTTTTCTTATTTTTTTCTCTTTTTCTTTTTTCTCTTCTTTTATTTTTTCTTCTTTTTTATGTTTTTATTTATTTATTTCATTTGTTTTATTTTTTCCCTTATTTTTATTTTGATTTTTTAAACTATTTTAGACTAAATCAGTTTTTGGTTAAAAATAAAATAATTTATTTTTCATTTTGAATCCTTGTACATAATTCGGTATTCACGTAGATGTAAAATTCTGTTATAAAAATCTATTTTTACACTAGTGCATATGAATTTATAAAAATTAAAATTACAATTATACAAAAGATAAAAGAAACGATTAGAATAATATATATATATATATATATATATATATATATATATATATATATATATATAAAGTGAAACGAATAGAATAATTGGAATAGAAAGTGAGAGAAAAAAGGTTGTAACTTCTGATGCCATGGAGCGTGTGTTTGTTTAGATAGGGAGAACAAAAGGTATAAGCTTCTAAAACTGAAAATAAATAAATTATTTCAACTTGAATAATTATGTTAGGACATTATATAATAAATAAGCATTTGATCATGTATTATGAGAGAAAAAAAATTAACAACTTTTTTTAAGCGGGGAAAGATAATAAAGTTGAAGTGAAAGGGAGAGCATCTTAATAATTTTTACTTTAAACCAATTAGAATATATTACTAAGTAAAAGGTAAAATAATAAATATTACCGTTAGAAAGGCTCTAATACGCTACTAAATAAAAAGGAAAAGAAAAAGTGGTATTTTTTTAGGACAATAGGTGGCATTACTAGAAGTTAAGCTATCATGGGTCCTACTGCACTAAATTGTAGTATAGTCGCTATGGCTGTCTCATGGCGATCGGGATGCTTTAGTCTCATACCGCTATTAATTCCCTACATGTGTACTATCACACGAACAACCTACTTCTGAGTTCTGAGCTGGAAATTAAGAGATTTACAATAATAGAATGGAAATAAATGTTAAAAAAGTGAAAAGGAAATGTAAGTATTTATTAAAGTTTGGGAATTATACAAGTTGGTATGAAAGAATGTAATTATTCATACTTTTAATATAAGACAAGTAAAAGATAATAATTTTTAATTAAAACAAATGTTAACCAGTTAAGAATTCAAAATTTGTGTACTTAGACCTTAAACATAATTGTCACGATATATGAATTATAATTGCGACCGTAGTTAATATGATCTCAAGTGTAATATCGCTAACAGAATCATTATCTATGAAGTTGGTATGTATTTTTGTGTATAAATATTAACATATAGTTAAAGTTATTAAAATTTGAAATAAATAATGAAAAGGGACACGTATTCCAAAAAAAAGTTTAGTTGTATGAATTATTTAAAAATGTGGGATCGATCTGTTCTATTTCATCAACCTCAATATATTAAAAAAACACTGCTGGTCTCACTTCTCGCTATTAAGTAATGCATAAAATCTAAATGAGAATGACAATATTTTATAGAACATTACCCGTCAATTTTTGGATGTATTATTGATGGAAAAATAGTATTTTACAGAAAGAATCTATATCGATCATTTAGGAATCGATATAAATATAAATAAATGTAAATTTTTTTACATCGATTTAAAAAGGAATTGATGTAGAAAATCAGTTACAAATAATTAATATAAAAAGTATTTTTTAGATCGGTTGTTTTTATAACCAACGTAGAAAGTGAATTTTTTTTTTCAACTTTCTACATCGGTTATGAAAACAACCAATGTAGAAAGTCGATATTTTATATCAATTTTTTACATCGCTTCTTTAGGGAACCAATATAAAAAGTTGGCAATGACATTTTTGTAAATAAAATGACAAAGATTCTACATCGGTTATTATTTTAACCGATGTAGTAATTCGTTTCTACATCGATTCTGAGAAACAATCGATGTAGAATGTCTTCTCCTATCACTTTTTTTTTTCGATGCTGGTCGTCTCTAACCCATTCTCCAAAATCCCAGTTTCTTGTTTCGACTTATTCTCTTTGTTTTCGTTTACGTCTTAGTCATTGTCGTCGTTCTTGTTGTTTGTTGTTGCACTCCATCCTAACGTTCGTGGTCGTCATTGCCGTTGTAACCATTTCCTCCGTTTGAAGTTGTCGTCGCGCACCCTAAGGTATGAGCAACCTCCATCATCTTTGTCGTTATTTATGCATCTCATTCTATTATTATAGTTGAAATTTACATTCATTTTGGTTGTATTCTATAATTTTCAAGCTTCTTATTTGGCTATCGTTGTGCCTTCATTCAACTACCGTTGTGTCTTCGTTTGGACATCGCTTGGCCACCACTCTGCCACCGCTCAACCATTATTGTGTAGACTTCGAGGTATTTTCTATGCACCTCTACTTTGTCATTGCAGATGTGAAAGTTTGCTTAGATGATATGTATGTTATAATATTGATTTCACTTTAAATATAGGTAACACTTGAGTGCATGAACCTAGTTTTGAGTTTAAATATGTTGGTTTCTTTTCTTGAGTTCAAATATGAGCATACCCTTGGTTTCCTGTTGAAGGTTGAATATAATGAGTATATTACTAAATAAGTAAATCATTCATTGTATTCAATCTTGAAATGTCCAAGTGACACTTTGGGACTAAAGTTTTTTATTCAATGGTTAACAATTTCTTCTCTAATCTTGTAAATTGTACTTGATGAAAATTTGGTTTAGTTCATTTTGCATTGTCTGTGGGTACATGCTTGATTATGGTAAATGAAACCACAGTCAAGTTATGTACTTCGAGACTGATGCGAAATGCTGCCAAAATTTCACCAAGTATGATATTGAAGATTTTAGAAGTTTGTTAATCGATGAATAAAAAACTTTTTTCTTGAATGAGATAGGGTTTTACCAATAGTGAGGACAATAAATTAACAATTATGAGTGACAAGGTTAATCCTAAATCATGTGTCTATGATTCTTATATAGTATGGACCGTAGTTGGATAAATGCTAAACGAACGAGTGATGAGTACGAGAATGGGGTCGAAGAGTTTTTGAATTTTGCGCATACAAATCTACCTCAGAGTAATGGACAGTTTTTCTGTCCGTGTGTTAATTGTCTAAATGAGAGACGGTTGGGTGTTGATCAAATTAGAAAGCATGTTCTTTGTGATGGGTTCTGCAAAAGTTATACAAAATGGACATGGTATGGTGAGTTACTAGACATGCCAAGTGTGTCATAGACGGTGGAGGTTGATATAGATATGGAAGATTGGGTAAAGGATATGATTCGTGATGTAGGGCATGCATCGTTTGAGCTAGCAAATATGTATGGTAACTTCTCTATTGATTCGGAAAAACCTTTGTATCCGAGATGCACTACGTTTACACAATTGTTAGCAGTGTTAAGATTATTCACTTTGAAGGAAAAGAACGAGTGGAGTAATAAAAGTTTCACCAAATTACTTGAACTGTTAGATGGATGCTTCTGGAAGGTAATACATTACCAAAGCTAATTGTGAGGCAAAGAAGGTGTTGTATCCGATGGGTATGCAGTATAAGAAAATACATGCTTGCCCCAATGATTGCATACTATATAGAAATGTGTTTGAAGGATTACATAAATGCCCTATATGTCAAGTTTCACGTTATAAACTGAAGGATGGTGATTCTAGTTACAATGAAAGCACAAAGCGGCCTCCAACCAAAGTGTTGTGGTATCTTCCAATAATTCAAAGGTTCAAACGATTATTTTGTAATAAAGATAAAGCAAAGAACCTTAGATGGCATGTAGATGAAAGAGAGATTGATGGAAAACTTCGTCATCTAGCTGATGGTTTACAATGGAAGATGGTTGATCAACTATATCCGGATTTTGGGAATGAGCCAAGAAACCTAAGGCTTGGACTTGCAACAAATGGAATGAAACCGTATGGTAATTTAAGTAGTAAGCATAGTTGATGGCTTGTACTTTTGACAATTTACAACCTTTCTCCAAAGTTGAGCATGAAACGTAAATACATCATGTTGTCTATGATGATTTCAAGTCCACAACACCTTGGAAATGACATAGACATTGATTTTGCTCCCTTAATTGAAGACTTGCAAAATCTATGGGAAGAAGGTGTGGAGGTGTTTGATGCGTATGGTGATGAAAATTTCAACATCCTGGGCAATGCTTTTTTGTACTATTAATGACTTTCCAGCATATGAAAATTTATGAGGATACAGTGTTAAGGGGCACAAAGCATGTCCTGTATGTGAAGAAGGCACAAGTTACCATCAACTAAATCATGGAAAGAAGACAGTTTATCTTGGTCATCAGAAATTTCCCAAGACTAATCACCCTTATCGTAGATTAAGGAAAGTTTTTAATGGGTTGCTTGAAAATGATGTTTCTCCAAAAGCCTTAACTGGACAACAAGTTTATGAAAGGGTTAAAATATCAAAACTATTTTTGGAAAGACTAAAAAAAAGGTCACCGAGACAAGGATATGGAAGAAAAGATCAATATTTTTTTATCTTCCGTACTGGTGCAATCTTGATGTTAGACATTGTATTGATGTGATGCATGTGGAAAACAATATGTGTGATAGCATTATTGGAACACTTCTCAATATACGGGGCAAGATTAAGGATGATGTCAATTCTCGACTGGATTTGGTTCATATGGATATACGACATCAGTTAACTCCATAGTCTGTAGGAAAGCGAACATATTTGCCCTCGGCATGTCATACATTGTTAAAAAAAAAGAGAAAATAAGTTTATGTGAGTGCCTACATGGGGTTAAAGTGCCACACGGTTATTCTTCAAATTTTAAAAGACTTGTCTTGATGAAAGATTTAAAGTTAGTTGGGTTAAAGTCTCATGATTGTCATGTGTTGATGCAACAACTACTTCTAGTGGTTATTCATGACATCTTGCCTAAAAAAGTTAGACATACCATAAGTAGGTTGTGCTTCTTTTTCAATAAAATATGTAGCAAAGTCATTGACCCTCTAAAATTGGATGAAATGGAACATGAAGCTTTTACTATCTTATGCCAATTGGAGATGTATTTTTCTCCATCATTTTTTAACATTATGGTTCACGTGGTTGTTCATATAGTGAGGGAGGTCATATGTGGTCTAGTTTATCTGAGGTGGATGTATCCAATTGAACGATACATGAAAATATTAAAAGGGTACGTGAAGAATCCGCACTGTCCCTAGGCATCTATGATTGAAAGATACATTGCAGAAGAGGTAATTGAATTTTGTACAGAGTATTTGGTAGAGGTGGAACCCATAGGAGTTTCTAAGTCTCTTCATGAGGGAAGATACGGAGGTAAAGGTACACAAGGCATAACTGTGAAAAGCATGGGTCGTGCAGAAGTCCTTCAAGCATATTTGTATATTTTTAATAATACCGATGAGGTTCAACCTTACTTTTCTACTCACAAAACCATAATAAGGGAAAGGAATGTTCGAATCAATGAGAAATGGTTGTTTAATGAGCATAACAAAACGTTCTAAAACTGGTTTGATGAAACAATTAAGAAGGATGATGGTGCCTCTAATACATTGAAATGGCTAGCAAATGGCCCAAACTTTGAAGTCATATGTTGGACTGGATACGATATCAATCATTTTTCATTTTACACAAAGTCTCAAGATGATAAAAGTACCATGAAAAATAGTGGGGTTATGGTGGTAGCAGAGTCGATGCATTTTGCAAGTTCCAAAGATAAAAATCTTGTAATGGTTTCCATATCTTACTTTGGAGTGATTGAAGAGATTTGAGAGATTGATTACAAAAAATTTAGAGTGCCTGTTTTCAAATGCAGGTGGGTTGATAGTAACAGTGGTGTGCAAGTTGATAAATTGGGATTTACATTTGTTGACCTTCAAAAAGTAGCTTACAAGGATGACCCTTTTATCATGGCCCACCAAGTAAAACAAGTGTTTTATGTTCAAGATCCTTCTAACAAAAGGTGGTCAATCATTCTTCAAGGAAAGACAGCAATTGCTAGTGAAGACGCCAATGATCTTTCAAATATTGATATTTCTAAAACTCCCTTATCATCAAGGATATCTAATATCAATGAAGAAAATGAAACTAATGATGTACATGCTATTCGAGGTGATCATCATGAAGGAATATGGAAAAATGTTACTACATGATACAAGTTAATTATTTATTTGATTATTTCATCATTCTATGTTTTTTTAACTTATTTTAAAATGTTTATTACGTCTTTCATGTTTAGTACAATTTTTAACACTTTTTTCTCTACTCTCAACGGGTACATGGCTGATTACTACATTTTTTTTAACTTTCAACACTTGTTTGATGTAATTTTAAGTTATTTCGTTTGTAAATTAAATTTTGATTATAAATAATGATGTATTTAGCTTAAATATATAGATTATGTGAATTATGTATTGTCTACCTGGTGATTGTGTGTGTATATGCAGATATTGTGAATAAATAATATGGTAGTATGCCTAAACAAAACAAACATTTAAAAAAATGAACTTTCTACATTCAACAAGACTATAACCGATGTAAAAAGTACATTTTTTTACATCAATTGTGGCCTTAAACGATGTAGAAAGTATGTTCTGCCCACAACCGATGTAGAAAATGTATTTTTTACATTGGTTATAGACTCAACCGATGTAGAAAGTCTACTTTTTACATCAGTTCCAAAACTGATTTAAAAAGTCTTATTTTCTATATCGTCTCCTTCAACACTGCTCAAATAACCGATATAAAAAATTCATAACAACCGATGTAAAAAGCTTATTTTCCACTAGTGTCTAAATATAAATTATGTTCATTAGATTATCATTCTCATATTTTAATTCTTTATAAATTCTCATCTTCTCATATTAATAAATAATATAATAATATTTTATTATTAAAAATTATATTCTATATACAGAATATTTTTTTATCTATCATGTTTTTAATAAAAATATTCATTTTATTTATCTATCACTTCTTAAATTTAAAATAATATTAATTATATTTTATCAATTAAATCATTAACTTAAAATAAAGAAATAATTAACTAATAAAAAATAAAAAGGTATAACAAGAAATTATGTTATTATATAGGACTGGATGACTCTAATATATCATTTTACTTATTATATAGGATCCTTTGCCTCTTAGCTCTGTTTTTTAAATAAAGGTCTAATTAGTTGTATTAAGGATAGGGAACACCAATCTCATCTTCTATCTCTTGACTAAAATATATAAATCTATAGCAATTATTAAAAGTTGGTGCAATATTTAAGTTGTGTAACAAGAAATAGTGTGCTATATGAGCAACATTTAAAAATTTATTATATATATATATATATATATATATATATATATATATATATATAATACACAAGTGGAATTTGAAAATGGATAGGATATGGATTACAAATATATATATATATAATACACAGCTCATTGAGTATGATCTTATAGCATTTGATTAACATCTTTTACTTATGTTTTTACTCTTTTTTATATTTTAGATACATTATTTTTTTATAAATAAGTTAATTCTTAGCATTAGAAGGTTTTTGATTTTTTTTACAAGTGCTTATCTTTTGGAAGATAATTTTTCAAACTTCAAAAACAAGTTAAGTGGTCTTTCTAAAATATTTATTAGTAAATCTTTCTATGTACATAAGTTATTCTCAAACTTTTATTTAAAAATAATTACTTATATAATTATGTTTAATATATTTACATATTAAATTCACTTATAAAAATGTGATGGTGGAGATTCATTTAAGATCAAGTCAATGTCTAAAATATTATTAGGAATAATTTATTTATTTATTATTTATTTTTCTTATGATGTTTTCACCTAATTTCTTTATTTTTAAAAATAGTGGATAAGTTTTGAATTAACATGTCTTGAAATACTCTCAATAAGTAGAAGAATTGAATAAATTCTTAGACTTTGCATTTGATAATCAAAGAGTTGAGGGTAGGATAATATGCTTATGTGTTCCATGTAAGTTTAAGAAATGGAAAACTCGAGATGCAGTGTATGACCATTTGATTCCTAAACCTTTTTCCAAAGGATATACAGTTTAGGTAAGACATAGGGAGACAAGGCACTTAAATACTACAATTAAAACTCCTTTAATGGCACCAGATATTCAAGATAGAAATCTTATTAATGATCCTATATGTGACATGATTAATGAAGCATTTGAGAATCATGTCAATCATGATGACATGTTGAAAGATGAGACAATATTTTCACAATTAAACGAAAGGTTATCTAATGATAATGCAAAATTTTTTGAGTTAATTAAGGATGGACAAGTGAGTTCGTATAAAGGCTGTGATAAATATTTAAAACTTTCTTTCTTGATCAAATTGTATCACATCAAGTGTTTATGTAAAATAAGGGGAAAAACAATGTCGATGATACTAGAGTTGTTAGCAGATACTTTCTCGATCTTGCTAAAATTCCACCTTCATTTTATGAAGCTAAGAAAATCATTACCAAACTTGGCCTTACTTACACCAAAATTCATGCATGCCCAAAGGATTGTATGTTATGCTTTGGAGAGGATGCAAATAGAGATACATGCAAGACATGCAACAAATCTAGATGAAAATCAAAAGATAAGGGAGTAACTTGTAGTATTACCACTAATAAACAGAAGAAGGTTCCTGAAGTTTTAAGGTATTTTTCTTTGAAACCAAATTTCCAGAGGTTATTTATGTTTTCTAAAACAACCGAGCATATGTGATGACATGCATCAGAAAGTACCAATGAAGGAATGTTAAGGCATCCAAGAGATGTTGCATGGAAGAGATTTGACTCATTATATCCTATGTTTGCTTTAGACCCCCGAAATGTACGATTTGTAATGGTTACTAATGGGTTCAATCCAATTTTCAATTCAAGTACAAGTTATAGTATTTGTCTAGTTGTGCTCATACCCTACAACCTTCTTCTTGAGATATGCATAAAGCAAATCTTATTCATTCTTTCCTTGACCATTCCTAGTAAAAAAAAAACCTAAAAATGGTGTTGACATATATCTGCAACCATTATTAGAAGAAATGAAATAATTATTGAATTTTGGTGCTAAAACTTTTGATTCATATAACAATGAAGTGTTTAACGTGCAGGCAGATGTATTATGCACTATTAGTGTTTTTCCTGGTCTTGGAACTTTATCTGGATGGAACACATATATTGGATTGGCTTTTTCTAGTTGCAATTTTGACTTAACTCCTAAATGTCTTACTCATAGTTGAAAGTGGTGTTTCAAGGGTCTTGTCGTTCTTTAAATATTGGGCATAAATTTAGATTGGCTCAAGGTAAATTTGATGGAAATGTAGAAAGTAGAAATCCATCTATGTTAATAACAGGTGCAGATATAAAACAACAAGTTGAGAATGTTAATGTTGTATGTTGTAATCGTAACTATAACGAAATGACAAGCTCGCTAAAAATTTAGGAAGAATTGAAAATAGAGTTTGGAGTCGCCACAAAATTTTATTTTTAAAGGGAAAATATTTGAAAAAATCCTAACTTGAGGAAGAGCTCTAGTTGGAACAACAACATCCTTGGAAATTTTGATTTCATGCATGCATGACAGTAGCAGAAATTTCAAGAATTGCTATTATAAACTCAAGCCATGAAAACACATTCCAGAACTGCATTTCTTGAAAGGCATTCGTATCTAAATCACATAGTACCAATAGTGTCCACAAAGATACATGAAAATTACCGAGAGCTCGAGATTATCATTCCAATGTGGAAGTGAAGCATATACCATAGAAGATCCTCCTATCAGGTTGCCTGCGGTCCTACCAGTAGCCGCTGCCATGAATGCCTGTGGCTAATTTACGATTACGGCCAGGAGACTATAAGCCAAGGGCCTCAACACCTAAAGGCATGCCTACTCAATCCCAGCCTAAATCCTTCCTTTCAGCAAAACAAAAATAAGTGGAAATGGACCTCTTCTATACATCTTTGAGCCGAATTTTCAAATTGAGAAGGAATCCTTTCTAGGCCAAGGACTGATATATCAGCAACCATCAATGGTCATGATCAAAGAACATTTTCTTGCTTTCTCAGGCCTTGTCAAAACATAACTCTTCAATAGCAATCTAACTCTACTTCCCTTAACATGCTTCAACTTGTTCTTAAAATCTGAACTGATCTGACAACATATAATAGTACTCTTACATAGCATACCATTATTTTGGACCAATTGTTCCCACAACTAAAACTATTGCTAGAATCAATGTGAGATCATCTTAGTTACTTGTCTTAATTTACCTTATCACAAAATGATTCAATCTTAGAACCAGTGCCAGAATTTTCCTCCTTTCTTGTTCTTACTTTAAAAGAGGCATGGGACTTAGGATCTAATTTGTATGGCCTAGGGTAGAAAGCTGGATGGCCTTGGTACAAAACTCCACCATGATAAAGATGTATCAGGTACATATCCATTGAAAACAACAACAGATATGATTTTAGGAGACATCCAACAAAGAAACGACCCAATAACTTTCATGATCCGTGCATTAGAAAGCCATATGAACTATTCTGCACGTAGGGACCCAACCAAATTCCTGAACTAGTCCTCCCAAGACTACTATTTAGAATTTCTAAAATTGATCTAAGTCACTCATCCTGTGCACCCATAAACTTTGATCGATAAGTTTGAAAGATCTTGGAAAATGGTCCACAAATGAGAAGAGGGACTAAACTAGCAAGAGTACCAGAAAGAATACAATAGAAAGGACAAGTTGTCTTGCAGAGGACTGTTATATGAAACTATTATGGAAATTCTCCTATTTTATCTTTATCCATTATAATGTAATTTCTCCCGTTGCATACCTTCCCCTTGCTGAGCTTAAAAGCCTTAGTTGTTTCTAGTACACTGTCACCATCAAAACTTATCCCAATTCAAGCCAGACCTTTCTAGAGTCAAAGAACCAATGTCTTTAGGGCACAGACTCAACTTAACAATAATGGTTCTGAGTGTACCAACATGTTATCTCTTTGGAGTAAGTTGTAATAGTAGACCAAAAGGCACCGTAGGAAATGCACAAGCCATTATAGGTTCTTGGAGAGTTAAAACCAATACACAAGAACAAGTACACCGCAAAGTAGTTAGAATTTTAATCTATTCATATCAAATACTCTGCTTAAACAAGCTAACCAGCTGAGGAGCTATCAAATTTAGTTATGGAATTCCTTAATCTAATACAGTAAATTACAATGTTGATCACAATGCCACTGATTAACTTTTACTCCGCTAAGAGTTTCAATAATTAATGTTTCTTTACAATGATGTACTATCATTCTTATGCATCATGGAAAATGACTAGAACCTACTCAAATTAATGCAAGCTTCTGGTTCAGAAATAATAGAAGAATAACCAAAGATAACTAACCTGTATGAAGCTAACACTAAATGAAGTTTGCGTACCGGAATACTATGCTAGAATAAATGGAGGTTTCCTTTCTTCTAGATCAATGTGGAGTTACTTGTAGGAGAAATCAGTGAGCAAGAGTAGCAAAGAAAAACTTCCAAATGCTTCAGAGAATGAAAAAGAACCAAGAGAAGTAAAGAGAAACCGGACGAAGTGGAGAGGAACCAAGAGGATTTAGAGGGAAGCTTTTTTTTTGCGGATGCAATTAGTTTCTTCCACGAATGAAAAATCCCCTCCGAGAACTCCTGATCTCTCCCTCCGTTTTCTTTATTCTCCTCTTTATAGATGAGTGGACCTAACCCTTTTTCAAACCAATTTTTTTTTAGCACCTAACTAACTGACTAACTTATATAACTAACCTAACTAACCCTTAACTAACTTGTAACAACCCTAACTGTTTTTCAACCCAAATTCCTTTCTTTTTTCCTTTTTTATTTATTATTTATTATTTTTATCATACTTTTTATTTATTTATTTTTATTTTGGGAATTTATTGGGCTTCTTCTCCCCCTGTGTGTGTATATATATGTATATATATATATATATATATATATATATATATATATATTACTCCATTATTTGTTTTAGATAAATAGCTCAAATGGACCCCATTTAGATGATTTAATGTTCTTAGCTATAGGTCCAATTGTACAAAGTGTTATAGTGCTTATAATGTTAATGGATTCATGTTTTGTATCTTGGCTTGAGATTAAGGGCTTAAAACACAAAATAGTGGAGTATTTGGTACGTTTGGTAAAAGGAACTATGCAAGTAGTAAAGATAATCAAATGCACTTTGGTGGTGTGCCTTATTAGGGAAAATTGGTAGATATCATTAAGATAAACTATCATGGTCGATTCTTAGTTACTTTGTTCAAATACATATGGGTAATACAACTAATCATAGAGGAATTATAACTAATGACATAGGATTTACATTAGTAAACTTTTCTTCCTTGATACACTTTGGTGACCATGAGGATGATGAGCCACAAATCCAGGCTTTAAAGTCTGAAATAGTTTATTATGTAGAAGATCAATTAGATAAAAATTGAAACATACCTGTACATCTAAAGCCACGATACTTATACGATATGGGCAGGGATGATGAGAAAACTTTTCATGAATGTGATTCATATCAACATAAAACCTTAGAAATCTTTTTTCAAAATGGATAAGTGAATATACCATTAGCAAGATGTATTCTATTTATTAATTATATTTTATTATGACATATACATTGATTTTGTTTATATTATCTACTAAATTGGTAATCTAACTTATATTTTTTTTTCTTAGTAAGATCCTTGATGATGAAGTGATTCTTCAGCAAGAAAGCTAATCCACCGCCATTAAGGACCCAGGATAGCTCTTTTAGCCAAGATCCAGCTAGCACTACAACAAAATTCATGATTTGTGGCGGTTAAAAATGAATTTTTTGGCAGTTTATAACTGCCACAAATATTGTTACCAGCATTTTTTAAAAAACTCTACTTTTCCGGATTCCACAAATGATTTGTGACAATTTTTGGTTAACCATAGGCAGAACTGCCAAAAATGATGAATAAATTTTACTGGCAGTTTCTAATCGCCAGAAATATAGAAAAACTGTAAGAATTTTTATTTTTGATTTAATATATTAGTGACGATTTTTAACCACTAGAAAATTTATTTAAAAAAATATACATGTCTTCGATCATTTATCGTTTTTTCAAATTTTTGCTATACATTTTTGGAATGTTCATACTATTATTTTTCAATAAAAAATATATATTTTAAATCATCCTTAAATAAAAAAGTAAAAGTTAAAATATTAAAAGATCTATAAACTTATATCTATATTTAACATAATTATTAAAACAAGGATTTGATAAATACATTTATAAAATAATTAATGAAAATATTTTATTGAAATATGTGTGAAACAATAATTTTCTAAAATATTCAAAACAACATCGTCCAATGCAATCAGCGGTTTATTTAAGTTTCGTGTGATCATGTTTACTAGTTTCACAACATTGAAATATATGATAATTGGAAAATCATATCTATACCCAAAATGGATTTTTACCCCTGGATAAATCATTTCCAATCTCCTATTCCAAAACAATTCAATAACATCTAATCAATGAGGCCATCACAATTCTGATCCAAAAAATCAATGAAAGAATGATTTACTTCAAACACTGAACATAGGCTGGACATGCATACACAGCATAACATTGGATATGTCCATAACAATAATATACAAAATTATCCATATCAACCAAAAGTAAAATTACTACCACTTAAATTTCAACATTTAAAATACTTCAAAGAGTGGTGTAATATACAAATGATCAAATAGTATATCCATGTGATTTGCGTGGTTCCTTCCTCTCTCTTTTTTTCAATCACTTCCTTCCCTATATTATGAAAAACTAAAATGGCACATATGATTCAAAGGAAGAACAAGGAATCCAGCATAATCAATTTCAAAAATATCAACCAATGTAATCAACAATACATTTTTACATGAACAATGGTTAAGTATATCAATCAATGGATAGAAAACTACATAGGTATCATAGTATATTCATAGTTTTGACTTAGCACTTTACACTAGAAATTTAGCAAATTTATAGTTTCTACTTGTACCAAAAATTTCAAAAAGTTTAAGATTCAATACACCTATATACTTCTAATGATGATTACTATCTAATGAAGATCCTTCTTGTGGTGTGGTTATATCTTGTCCGCTCACTTCATCTTATGAAAAATGAAATTATTGCATCATATTAGCTTAATGAAAAGGAGATATATCAATATTAAACGTCAAGGAAATGTTAATAATATATGAAATTATTACCACTAGATTAGTAGAAGTACCAAACAAAGGATCAATTCCGTAGGAATATGTCCCTCCTTCATTTGTATATATGCAAGCATCACATTTTGTAATGTTTTAACATTTTTCTCATATGCAGCTAACTTTGTTTTTAAAGCAATAACCTCCTCTCTTAATTGAGAATTTTCAGCTACACTAGAACTTGAGTGGCTGCACCCTACACCACTAAATCTTGTAGCGGATGGCAATGCAACACTATGAAGACCTCCTAAGCCCAGGCATCATACACGTCCAAGATGGTCTTTTCCCAACATTTTAGCAACAGCAGAAATTTCAGTAGAATAAGAAGCACTTTGACTTATTTCTTGAGTCACCTTCTCCCACACAATCAAAATGTCTTAATAAAAATTATATTGAACCAAAAAAAAAAAATACAAACATAGTTGTTAGTTAAATGTGAATTTCATAATATGCATCATGTGATCCAATAAAGGATCAAATGTAACATACCATAACAAACCTCACCTCGTCATTGACATAGGATCCGTCTTTTCTCTTATGGATTGCAATGTATAATTCATCTCGACCTATGACACATCCAAGCTCTACTTCCTAAGATACATGTCCATATAAGTTCAAATGAAAAATAAATTAACTATCCATTAATACCAATAGTAAATCAAGATTACTTACCATTTCATGATGTTTCCTAGACAATAGTTTAGATCCAGCAGTATGTGGGATTGTTTGGGTTTTTTGGCCTCAGCATTTTTTCGTCACAACTCCTACAATATGAGAAAGTTATTACATAAGCAAGATAAAATAAATAAATACTAAGTATTTTTTATTTAGTAACACTACAAATGACTATCAACAAATGATGACCATTGATCTTTGTGAATACCATTAGGAACATTAGCAACTAGTTGTTCTCTTGACAATGAAGGATAAAAAGATTTATTCCACAAATTTATCTTTCCATTTCTATACTTTGTTGACATGGTAAGGTAACAATAATGTCTAGCAATTGATACTGAAGATTGAAAAGAAAGAAGATATTAGTATTTTTTACAATTAGATGTATAAAGATATTGGGGCTTATGAATATACCTTCAAAATGTTAAAGCAAGCCTCCTTGTATGATTTAGGTACTTTTGGCCAACATTTCCATAATATGCAAAATCTGCTTGCCTGAGATTTGCATCAACATTACTTGCAACACATGATGTACTTGAAGTTAAGAATACCCCATTATTTTGAGTTTTTACACCTTTATCTCGTCCCATTGTTCTAAACTTGAATCCATTAATGTTATATGCAGTATATCTTCTTTCAACTAAGATTGGGCCTCTGGCTAAATACTTTGTCATCAGGCACTAAATCTGTAATTTCTAGATTTGTAACCTAATTAAAGAATTATGTTAATCACAAAATTTTATTACACTATTAATATAAAATTATTATTTGGCTCACCCTATTCAAAAACCAATTTGCAAATTCTTTAGTAGCTGAAGGCCTTCGACTTCTTACTCTCCTCTTAATGGATGTTCTAAATTCAATAAAAGAAACAAATAACATGTTAATATATTTTGATATTTCTTATATCATATATAATATATTTAGACACTTACTTACTCAATATAGGACTTGACTTTTGGACAATTCAATAACAAATATTAGTGTGCTTGTATTTTCTCTAGTGGAGTAAGAGTGTAAGTTGAAGAATTTCCAATCGGTCTACCGAATTGAGGATAGATAAAAGAAATTTGAGAAGTATCATTATCATTAGGACAATTATCAACACATCAACCTCTATTCATTCTTGAGTCAACTTCTTCATATAGTGAACAAAAATTGAGGGTCTCTTCAGCTAAATAAACTTCAAATATAAAACCTTCTAGTTGTGCCTTATTCCATACAAAGGACTTCAAATGACCTAACTACCTATAACCATAAAAATAATAAAAATAAATTACTTAAAGATGTAAATGACTTAATCATAAGAAAAAAAATATTTACCTCTTAATTGGATACATCCATCAGTAATGCACCCATCAGTAATGCACTAGTCCTCCTAATCTCACTTCTTCAACTAGATGACAAGTTAAATAGACCATTACTGTGAAGAATGACGGGGGTAATAATACTTCCAAATGACAAAGAGTGAGAAGAATCTAATCTTGTAGTTTGTCAAGATCTAAGATATTTAATTTTTTGCAGCACAACTCTTTGAAAAATAAGCAAAACTTGACCAACACTGATGTCACCCCACCAGGAAATATATTACGTATAGGTAGTGGAAGTAAATGTTGCATAAGGATGTGATAATCATGACTCTTCAATCCAAATATCTTGGTAGTTTGATCATCAATGCACCAAGAAATGTTACTTGAATAACCATCGGCATCTTTACGTTCTTTAGCGTAGTGAGAAATATCTTCCTTACTTCTTTTGTCATTGTAAACAATAGAGGAAGATGTTTTCCATTTTCATTTGGCCAAAGATCTTCTTTTGTACCCATATGTTTTAAATCTTGACGAGTTTGAAGGTGATCTTTTGATTTATCATCTTTAAGGAATGTATACAACACATTATCACAAACATTCTTCTCAATATGAATAACATCAAGATTATGATGTAATAGATTATCCTTCCAATAAGGAAGATCAAATAAGATGCTCTTTTTTTTATCCATTACTTCACTTTATCTTCTACACAGGGCCATTTCATTCTACTACCTGACTCAACATTTCCTTCAATAGTTATATTGATTGCATCAAGTTGTTTCAAAATTTCAGACCCAGGTAATAATAATGGCAGCCCCCTTTCTTCAATGGTTCCATCAAAGTGGTTCTTCATCAATCTAAATTTATGGCTCCTCTCTAAAAATCATTGTAAACACTGAATTATGTCTGAAGATTCAAAACCCAAAATAAATTATTTTGTTTTTAGCCAAAAAATGATTTAGTCTAAAATAATTGAAAAAATCAAAATAAAAGTAATGGAAAAAATAAAACAAAATAAATAAAAAGAAAAAAAACAAGAAAAGAATCAGAAAAATCAGAAGAATAGAAAAGGAAAAAAGGAGAGAACCCACCTAAATTCAAGAAAAAAGAGGTATATATAAGGGGAGAGGGGCACTTTGAAAAGAGGATGCAGAATTTTCTAAGGGGTGGTGCCTAAGATACTCTCTGCTTCCACATCCCATTCAGCATCTCCTTGGCCTCCATTGAACCAATTTCTTCATCATCATCCAAGGTGCTACCAAGTGGAATTTGGACGATATCAATGGAGGTAAGATCCAACTTTTATTCCACTTAATTTTCTTGCTTCTTCTCAGATTTCCGAGTTCATCTTCATCTCTGTTTTTCGTTTTCATTTTTCATCAGTCAAATGATCTCCGATTTTGGTGATTTTTGTTACATTCTCTTTGCCTTTCTCTCTAGTTTCTGGAATGATATTACTTGTTTAATTTGGATCTAAAATTAAATTTCTATGTCCTGATTACTAAAGCATGTTTGTCTTGGTGCGCAAATGAACCTAACTTGTTTGATTTGTGCATAACTTGCTTATTACGGGTCTGATTTTTGTCATCCTTGTTTTGTTTAATTCCTATGATCCATATCTTCCAATTTATTGGTATTAATTTTTCCAGATCTACCCAAAAATATTTTCAAAAATTATGAGATGTAAATTCAAATTTTGCCGCCAAAATCTCTGGTGTTCTTGAGGTTCATCTTCGTCTCTGTTTTTCATTTTCATTTTTGATAAATCAAATTATCTCTAATTTTGATGATTTTTTGCTGCATTCTCTTTGTATTTCTTTCTAGTTTCTGGAATGATATTATTTGTCAAATTTGGATCTGAAATGAAATTTCTATCGCTGGATTACTAAAGCATGTCCGTCTTGGTGGGCAAATGAACATAACTTGTTTGATTTGTGCATAACTTGCTCATTTCTGGTTTGATTTTTGTCAAACTTGTCTTGTTTGATTCCTATGATCCATATTTTGGCGCCAAAATCTCTTGTGTTCGTGAGGTTCATCTTCATCTCTATTTTTCATTTTCATTTTTGATCGACTAAATGATCTCTGATTTCAGCGATTTTTGTTGCGTTCTCTTTGTCTCTGTTTAATTTTCTGCTTCTTCTCGGATTTTCAAGTTCATCTTCATCTCTATTTTCGATTTCTTTAAATTTGTGCAAAGAATTCTAATATGAACACACAACCTTCTCTGCTGTTTTGTATTTTAATTCGTGCGGATTCAAATGTGGCTTACAACGGTTTGCATTTTCGCCAGAATAGAATTTTAGAAAATTGTTGTTTTCTCTGCTAAAAAACCTCTTTTACAAAATATCCGATTTCATTTTCTAAAACTCGTGCAACAGATTCTAATACGAACAGGCAGCCCTCTCTGCTGTTCCATATTTTAATTCGAGTGGACTTAAACGCGGCTTACAACGGTTTGGATTTTCGTAAGCCTAGAATTTTAGAAAACTACTGTTTGCTACCTCCACTTTCCTTTTTGAAATTTCATCTAAACGGATTCTAATACGAGCACGCAGCCTTCTCTGCTATTCCTTATTCAAATTTTTGCAGGTTTAGACGCAGCTTACAACGGTTTGAACTTTGCACGGACGTTTTTCCGACAAATCTCTGTTTTATTTAAAACCTCCGCTTTCCTCTTTGGAATTTTGTCTAAACGGGTTATAATACGAGCAGGCAGCCTTCTCTGCTATTCCGTATTCAAATTCATGTGGGTTCAAACACGACTTACGACGGTTTGATCTTTGCACGGACGTTTTTCCGACAAACCACTGTTTTATTTAAAGCCTCCTCTTTCCTTCTTGGAATTTCGTCTAAGCAGATTCTAAAACAAGCAGACAGCCTTCTCTGCTGTTCTGTATTCGAATTCTTACGAGTTCAAATGTGGCTTACGACAGTTTAAACTTTGTATGGACGTTTTTCCGACAAATCTCTGTTTTATTTAAAACCTCCATTTTTTTTGGTAATTCGTCTAAACAAATTCTAATATAAGCAGGCAGCCTTCTCTGCTGTTCCAAATTCAAATTTGTGTGGGTTCAAGCGCCGCTTACGGCGGTTTGAACTTTTGCATGGATGTTTTTTTTAACAAATCTCCGTTTTTATTCAAAACCTCTACTGTTCTGTATTGGAATTAGTGTGGGTTCACATGCGGCTTACGACGATTTGAACTTTGCATGAAAATATTTCTCACTCCATTCAAAATCTATTTTTCCTGAAATCGCCCTTCTATTTTCCAAGAGATCAAGTCTCTTAAACAAGAACTACGTAGCTTTGAATTTCCCATTGCGCCAGGGAATACGTAGGAGCAGGATCAAGTCGTGTCAGGATATTTTCATACAAACCTATTTATTTTTATTCTATTAAGGGATCAAACAATTTTCAAATAAATCACACACTCAGTTTAAGGGTACCGTTTTTTGTCACGGGCGAGTAGGGTGCCTAACACCTTCCTCAAGTTAGGGTTTTTCCAAATATTTTCCCTTAAAACAAAATTTGATGGCGACTCCACAATCCAATAAAATTCTTTTTAAATTTTTAGCGAGTTCGTCATCTCGTTGTAATTACGGTTACGACAGATGGCAACTCCACTGGGGACTTTAGAGAGTCAAGCCCTATTTGAAATTGAGTGTGTAAAATGTTGATCCCTTTTTATTTATTTACTATGTTTCCTTATTTATTTCATGTTGTTGTTTAATTCAAAATTGTATGTTTCTCACCCTAGGTAGAAGACATATATATATTGTGTTTCACTTGTAGGATATAAGTCAAATGTTCATTCCACACATTGTAGTCCTACATGCATATCATGAGTGGGGTCCTACACCCGGGTCTGAGTGAAAACCTAGGACTAGAGGGGTCTAGTGGTGTCACTTGGGATGCGCGTCCCGTTTGGCTATCACGAAAACTCCAGCTAGAATGCATCTTTTTCTTGGTGCTCTGCAACTGGTAGCCTTCTCTATGGTTGTAGCAAGCACCAGGAATTAGAACTTGGCTCTAGTGACCTTTATAACCTTTAAGCTTATAAACCACCTTGTGTGAGGCGCATATAGTGGAAGGATCTTAAGCCTACAGCACACATCACTTCACTCAAGACACCAAAGAAGGCATATTTATTTTGAACAACCACAAAAATGTCAAGATTTAAAATCAATTTAAAATTAAAAAAGCAAAAGAAAATTAGAAACTAAAAAAGAAGAAAATAAATAAATTCAACAAATAAAATCAAAAAATCAGAAAAAATATATAATTTCTCAAACTAATAAGTTAAACTGGGGCAAATTTTTGCTCAAACTTATTAAAATAAAAAAAAAAGGGAATTAGAAAATTTAAAAAAAATCCAAAAAAGAGAAAGGAAATTTGAAAGAAAATCTAAAGAATACTTTTATGTTTGAAAGAAAATCTAAAGAATACTTTTATGTTTGAAAGAAAACTTAGAAAAATTTTAATAAAACCAACAGGTTTTTTTAGCAAAACTAAAATTACCAAAATTACTATAAATCAAGGCCAAATAAGTAAAGCAACAGATCACTCAATTATTTTCAAAATGGTCGACTTGCAAACCTCTAATTATTTGGGCATCCAACATTGCATTCACCCATTCATTAAATAAATTTATCATTGATTTTGAAAATCATCCCATACCTCCCTCATTTTAATACTCACTGGAGCATTAACATTTTTACCATTCATTGATTTTGGCATTCACATTGTTTCTCAAAAATTAATTTTTTAATTTAACAAAAAAATTAAAATTGAAGACAACTAACTTTCTCGGTATCCTTATAGAACTCGATCACAATCAAAGATCATGGATGAGTTGAAAAGGAAAAACGAAGAGCTAAGAAATAAGGTAAAAACTCTGAAAGATCAAATGGCCAAACTGATGGAGGCTATCCAATTGTCAAAATAGAAAGACATAAGGGTGTCCCTTCCAGAGGAACCAATTAGCTCATCACATCCTCCTGCCTACAATCCACAAAACCCTATACCATTAACCATGTCTTCATAAAACCTACCTTCAAACCCCATGGGAATCCCTCATATTTTCCCAAACAATACCTCACAACAACCTACCCAAACCTACCTAATAAACATTGGGGGAATGAATCCTGTATTCACCCAAGAACCTCATCCAATACACATACCATCCTCTTACTCTCATAATATGCCAGGAGAATACCTAGGTTGTCCTTTTGATGAAAAGGCTGATAAATGGAAAATCCTGGAAGGAAGGATCCAAGAAATTAAGGTTAGTGCTTATGATGTCAAAGACGCATCTGACCTATGTCTGGTTTCAAATGTAATCATCTTTCCCAAATTCAAGGTTTCTGAATTCGAGAAATATCAAGGAACTGGGTGCCCGAGGAATCATCTAACCATGTATTGCAGGAGGATGGCCGCCTGCGCTCATGATTATAAGCTGCTCATCCATTTCTTCCAAGATAGTATGACCGGGGCAGCTTCAAATTGGTATACCTAACTGGAATGGACACATATCCATTCATGGAGAGACTTGGTTGATGCCTTACTAAAACAATACAAGTACAACTTAGAGATGGCTCCTAACTGAACACAACTTTAGAATATGGCTAAGAAGGGAGATGAGACCTTCAAAAAATATGCTCAAAGATGGCAGGAGTTGGCCGCTCAAGTGCAACCACCTTTGTCTGAAAATGAATTGGTTAGCATGTTTGTAGACACACTCTAAGATCCTTTCTATGACAAAATGATCGGTAGCATGACTCCTAGCTTCTCTGATGTTGTCATCATTGGGAAAAGGATCGAAGGTGGCATGCGCAGTGGAAGGATTGCGCACAAATCTGCAAGGACAGTAAATGCTTTCGCTGGAAAGAAGAAGACAGGAGAAAAATATAATGTGGCTTCCAGTCAATGCCAATACGGACCTCAGATGGCACCTTATAGGCCAACCAATTACCAACCACCACCATATACTCCTTATAAGCCATATCCCTACATTGCCACAACCTACCAAAAACCCTATCCTCCAACTTATAACCATCCAATGCAAATCCAACCATCAACACCATACATGGCCCAAACACAAGCCACGGTCCAAACACAAGCCATAAGCCAAAACCTTAACCTAAGCCAGAAAAAAGAGACAAAGTCTGTCCAATTTGATCCAATCCCAATGACCTACTCTGAACTGCTACCTCACCTAATCCAAAACTCTCTAGTCGTTCCCTACCCTTTAAAGCCTCAAGAACCACCATTTCCTAAATGGTATGATCCAAATGCCAGGTGCGATTACCATGCAGGGTTCATTGGTCATTCAACCAAAGATTGCCAAGCTCTAAAGCGTAAGGTGCAAAGTATAATTGATGCAAAATGGTTGGATTTTGAAAAGTTTGCTCCTAATGTGGGAAATAATCCATTGCCAAATCATGAGAGCCCATCAACTAGCTGAAAGAAATTGGGACAAGAATTACCTGATGATGGTGCACTGGGAGAGAGCCAGATCCACATGTTAAATCATCCAGGATTTTTCATACTTTTCAAAATCAATCTTTTGTAAATAAATCTTAATCAGTAATACAAAAATTACATTTTTCATGTTGCTTGGGCATGTACCTTACCATGTTAACTTTACTTCTTGAATTTTCCATTCTTTTCATCATTCAACCCATCACTCATCCTACACCTAAACAATGAATACCTGATGGTGACAATGCTAGTGCTGTAATAAATAATTTTGAACGTCTTATTAATCAAACGCAAAGAAAAAACCAAAGGAGGAAGCAGAATAAGTAGAATCCAACTTGGGATTTCGAATCACCATTCATTGTAATTCCTCTCAAGGAATATCTTGTCTAATAGAAGAAATAAAAAATATCCCCTTAGATCAAAAGTTTAAATCCAGGAAAAATTTAAGGATGCGAAATAGATCCGCTGAATTGAAAATCAAAACAAATTTGAGTAAGACAAAATAAAAGATCTGACTAGGAAAAATAAAAAGAAAAAGAAAAGAAACCCACTAGATTAAAATCAAGAGATAATCTAGGAAAACTCAAGGTAAAAATTAAAGAAAACAAAAAAAGAGGAAGAAAAACCCGCTGGATTAAAATAAAAAATAACCCAGGAAAAAGCAGGGTCAAAATTCAAAAAAATAAATCGACAAAGTCATGATCAGAAAAGGTCTTGCCGGATTCATAAAACAATTCAGGCAAAAATAGGATAAAAAACAAAGCCTGCTAGGCCGGCAATCCTCAAAGGCGACCTAGGCAAAAGTTAGGGCACACAAATAAAAAGCCCACTAGGTCAAAAATTCTCAAAGACGACATAGGCAAAAGTTAGGGCACACAAACAAAGGCCTGCTAGGTCAGAAACCCTCAAAGAGCAACCTAGGAAAAAGTTAGGGCACATAAACAAAGGCTCGCTAGGTCGAAAACCCTCACAGGGCAGCCTAGGCAAAAGTTAGGGCACACAAGCAAAAGGCTCGCTAGGTCGAAAACCTATAAAGGCGGCCTAGGCAAAAGTTAGGGTGAACAAAGGACCTGTTGGGTTGAAGACTTAAAAGAACAACCCAGGCAAAAGTTAAGGTCAATCAAGAATCCCAATACAAGCTAACATTTCTGCACCTCAGGTCTTATAAAATTGGGGTAAAAATTTTGCCATTTCTCAAGTTCGGTTAATTTGACAATCAAGATTATGAAAAATAGCATTGACATTTTTCATCAAAAAGTGCCATTTGGGCAATCAAACCAACATTCTTCGCCTTTTCCTTCCAAATACACTACCTTAAACATCACTTGTAGAATTCTTCATTTCCTCCCATTGACCATCCAAAATCACTTTGCACACCTCAATGGTGCACATGCTAAAAAGAAATGTGAAAAATTTAAAATAAAAAAGATTAATTTTGAAAAGTCATGGCGATCGGATGAATCCTCTACTATCGCAACATGGCATGACTATTTACAAAAAGTCATCCTCCTGCCAGCCACAATGCCATCAAAACAAAGGAGTGTGTCTTATTCAATAATGCTGACCACTATTGGGTCTCAAAGATCTTGAAAAGGAAAATTCCGAAATTGACCAAGAAACCAAGAAACAGAGTCAGTCCAGCTCGTCCTAAATCTTGATTCCCTTTATACCAACTATAAGGTTGTCGAGAAAGGAAAATGTCGAAGAAAAATCAAAAATTAAGAGGAACAAAAGTTTTTAAACCATCTCATGGCATGCATTCATCCCATAGCATCCATTTCATCAAATAATCATTTCAAGCATCAAAAAGCAATAAATAAGTTTAAACATCTCATCCTCTCGCATTTATTCAAGCATCACATAAACATCTGGTCATTCAAACATTGCATCATTTTTCATTCATTCAAGCATCACATAAGCATCTCATTCGAACATCGCATCAAGACTAGGGAAAATTTCCGAAACCACTTAAAATTAAAAAGATTTCTAAAAATCTCAAAATTGGGGCAAACGTTTTCCCAGAAAAATTCAAATTGAGGAAATCCTCAATTTCAAAATGAAAAATTAAAAATTGGGGCAAACGTTTGCCCAGAAAAATTCAAATTGAGGCAATCCTCAATTTCAAAAAGAAAAATTCAAAACTGCAGCAAACGTTTTCCCAGAAAAATTCAAATTGAGGCAATGCTAAATTTTAAAAAGAAAAATTCAAAACTGGGGCAAACGTTTGCCCAGGAAAATTCAAATTGAGGCAACCCTCAATTCCAAATCAAGATTTAAACTGGGGCAAACGTTTGTCCAGAAAAATTCAAATTGAGGCAACCCTCAATTCCAAATCAAGATTCAAACTAGGATAAACGTTTGCCCAGAAAAATTCAAATTGAGGCAATCCTCAAATTCAAGAAGAAAATTCAAACTGGGGAAAACATTTGCCTAGAAAAATTCAAATTGAGGCAGTCCTCAATTTCAAGAAGAAAATTCAAACTGGGGCAAACGCTTGCCCAGAAAAATTCAAATTGAGGTAATCCTCAAATTCAAAAAGAAAATTCAAACTGGGGCAAACGTTTACCCGGAAAAATTCAAATTAAGGCATTCCTCGATTGCCAAAAATCTTCTAAACCGGGAAAAATGTTTGCCCAAGTTTCTTCAAGAGAAAGTAATTATCAATTGCTTAAAAAACCTTCAAATTCAAGGTATAATCAGCAATTTATTTTGATTCAAAATAAGTTCTTCAAAACATCTGATAAAGAAATTTATATTCCTTCTCACCTATTCAAAATCAGGCAATTTGCCTGCGTTTTGGGACACACCTTGATCCCCGACAAGGAATTTGTTGATATCCTCATATCGTTCTCCACACCTGTCCTAACAGGTCATTTCTACTTTGCCTATCTTAATAGGCCATCCTTTCCAGTTAGTCATTTTCATTTCATTTCGATTTTCCTATCTTAATAGGCCACTTCAGCATTACCTGTCCTAACAGGTCTTTCTTCATTTCATTTTTACATCACCTGTCTTAACAGGTCCTTTTCATTCTACCATGCCTGTCTTAACAGGCCACTTCTGCATTACCTGTCCTAACAGGTCTCTCTTCATTTCATTTTTACATCACCTGTCTTAACAGGTCATTTTCATTCATCTTTGTCTGTCTTAACATGTCTCTTTTCATTTCATTTTTTCCTTACCTGTCTTAACAGGTATTTTTCATTTTACCATGCCTATCTTAACAGGCCACCTCTGCATTACCTGTCTCAACAGGTCTCATTCTCATTTCACCTTTGCATTACCTGCATTAATAGGTTTTATTTTACCATGTTTACCTGTCTTAACAAGTCGTTTTTCATTTCGCATGTCTTAACAGGTCATTTCCATTTCCCTTTGCCTGTCTTACTAGGCTCGCATCTTTCCTATCGACAACAGGACCTTACCTACGTTTTACCTGTCTTAACAGGTCATTTTCATTTCCCTTTGCCTTTCTTAACAGGTTTTCTCAATTGCATCTTTTCCTACCTTAACAGGCTTGCATTCTCTTGGCAACAACAGAACTTCATTTGTATTTATCCTGGCAACAGCAGGATTTCATCATTTGCATTCATCCTGGCAACAGCAGGATCTCATTTGCATTCATCCTGGCAACAACAGGATTTCATTTGCATTTATCCTAACAACAGCAGGATTTCATCATTTGCATTCATCCTAGAAATAGCAGGATTTCATTTGCATTTATCCTGGCAACAGCAGGACCTCATTTGCATTCTTCCTGGCAACAGCGGGGCCTCAAGCATGTTTAATTTTCTTGCATTTTCCCGGCAACAACGGGACCTCATTTGCATCTTTCCCGGCAACAACAGGATCTCATTCGCATTTTTTATGGCGACAGCGGGACATCAAGCATGTTTAATTTCTTGCATCTTCCTAGTAACAGCAGGAAATCAAGCACGTTTACTTTTTTGCATTCTTTTTGGTAATAGCGAGACCTCATTTGTATTCTTCCCAGCAACAACAGGACATGAAACATGTTTAATTTTCTTGCATTTTTTCTGGAAATAGTGGGACATCAAGCATGTTTAATTTCTTGCATCTTCCCAGCAACAGCGGGACATCAAGAATGTTTACTTTCTTGAATTCTTCCCGGAAATAGCGGGACCTCATTTGCATTCTTCCCAGCAACAACGAGACATCAAGCACGTTTACTTTCTTGCATTCTTCTCAGGAATAGCGGGACCTCATTTGCATTCTTCCCGGCAACAGCGGGCATTCAAGCATGTTTAATTTTCTTACATTTTTCCCGGCAACAACGGGAGATCAAGCATGTTTAATTTCTTGCATCGTCCCGGCAACAGCGAGACATCCAGCACGTTTAGTTTTCTTGCACCCTCGTCTATTTAGACACCCCAGCACATTTATTTTCTGCATCCTGGCCTATTCAGGCCCCATCATATTTATTTTTCTGCACCTTGGCCTATTCAGGCCACAACACGTTTATTTTTCTGCATCCTGGCCTATTCAGGCCCCAGCACGTTTACTTTTCTGCATCCTGGCCTATTTAGACCCCAACACGTTTACTTTTCTGCACCCTGGCCTAATCAGGCCCCAAAATGTTTATTTTTCTGCATCCTGGCCTATTCAGGCCCCAAACTCGTTTACTTTCTGCACCTGGCCTATTTAGGCCCTAACACGTTTACTTTTCTGCATCTTGGCCTATTCAGGCCCGAACACGTTTACTTTTCTTCACCCTGACCTATTCAGGCCACAACACGTTTACTTTTCTGCACCCTGGCCTATTCAGGCCACAACATGTTTACTTTTCTGCATCCTAGCCTATTCAGGCCCCAACATGTTTACTTTTCTGCACCTAGGCCTATGCAGGCCCCAACACGTTTATTTTTCTACTCCTTGGCCTATTCAGGCCCCAACACATTTATTTTCTTCATCCTGGCCTATTCAGGCCCCTGCACGTTTACCTTTCTTCACCTGGCCTATTCAGGCCCTAACACATTTATTTTTCTGTACCCTAGCCTATTCAGGCCCCAACACGTTTACTTTTCTGCACCTTGGCCTATTCAGGCCCCAACATGTTTATTTTTCTGCATCCTGTCCTATTCAGGCCCCTGCACGTTTACTATTCTTCACCTGGCCTATTCAGGCCCCAACACATTTATTTTTCTGCACCGCTGGCCTATTTAGGCCCCAGCACGTTTACTTTTCTGTGCCTTGGCCTATTCAGGCCCAAACATGTTTATTTTTCTGCACCCTGGCTTATTCAGGCCCCTGCACCTTTACCTCTCTACACCTGGCCTATTCAGGCCCTAACACGTTTACTTTTCTGCATCCTGGCCTATTCAGGCCCCAACGTGTTTACTTTTCTTCACCCTGGCCTATTCAGGCCCCAACATGTTTACTTTTCTGCATCCTGGCCTATTCAGGTCTCAACACATTTATTTTTCTGCAGTCTGGCCTATTCAGGCCCTAGCACGTTTACTTTTCTGCATCCTGGCCTATTCAGGCCCCAACACATTTATTTTTCTGCACCCTGACCTATTCATGCCCTAGCACGTTTACTTTTCTGTATCCTGGCCTATTCAGGCCCTAACACATTTATTTTTCTGTACCCTAGCCTATTCAGGCCCCAACACGTTTACTTTTCTGCACCTTGGCCTATTCAGGCCCCAACATGTTTATTTTTCTGCATCCTGTCCTATTCAGGCCCCTGCACGTTTACTATTCTTCACCTGGCCTATTCAGGCCCCAACACATTTATTTTTCTGCACCGCTGGCCTATTTAGGCCCCAGCACGTTTACTTTTCTGTGCCTTGGCCTATTCAGGCCCAAACATGTTTATTTTTCTGCACCCTGGCTTATTCAGGCCCCTGCACCTTTACCTCTCTACACCTGGCCTATTCAGCCCCTAACACGTTTACTTTTCTGCATCCTGGCCTATTCAGGCCCCAACGTGTTTACTTTTCTGCACCCTGGCCTATTCAGGCCCCAACATGTTTACTTTTCTGCATCCTGGCCTATTCAGGTCTCAACACATTTATTTTTCTGCAGTCTGGCCTATTCAGGCCCTAACACGTTTACTTTTCTGCATCCTGGCCTATTCAGGCCCCAACACATTTATTTTTCTGCACCCTGGCCTATTCATGCCCTAGCACGTTTACTTTTCTGTATCCTGGCCTATTCAGGCCCTAACACGTTTACTTTTCTGCACCCTGGCCTATTCAGGCCCTAACATGGTTAAACTTTTGCATCTTAGGCTGTCTTAGCGGGTAGTTTCCATCTCGCTTTGTTTGTCTTAATGGGCCATTCTCCTCCATTCTTGCCTTAACAGGTCTTTTTTCGTTCATTTTTCCCATCTTAACATACCATTCTTTTCCATTCTGTTAGCCTAATCATGCTCTGTATTTCAAATTTCCATATTTTGACCTACCATATCAGGCCCTGCATATTTAACCTCGTCTGCTCATTACTGAAGGTTTCCAAACCTCATCCAAAATTTCCACATTTCAATTAACATCCTCTAATTTATGAGGGAAAGGGTTCCTAAGTTTTTGATCAAGCCTGTAACTTTCCCAATACTCTAGAAGCATCATTCAACTCCCTCACAACTTCAAACCTTGCTAACAATAAAGATCACGCCCATGCCAGTTTTTATCTTTTACATCAGACATAATTTGTTCACATCTTTACTCATTTCTTACTGTGATAATCTACAAACTTATTTCTTATATTATCTGGTAAGAAAATGAGTAGAGAAGGGCACACTGTGAACATCGAATTATGTACGAGGATTCAAAACCCAAAATAAATTATTTTGTTTTTAGCCAAAAAATGATTTAGTCTAAAATAATTCAAAAAATCAAAATAAAAGTAATGGAAAAATAAATAAATAAAAAGAAAAAAAGAAGAAAAGAATCAGAAAAATTAGAACAATAGGAAAGGAAAAAAGAAGAGAACCCACCAAAATTCAAAAAAATAGGAATATATAAAGGAAGAGGGGCACTTTGAGAAGAGGATGGAGAATTTTCTAAGGGGTGGTACCTAAGATACTCTGTGCTTCCACATCCTATTCAGCATCTCCTTAACCTCCATTGAATGAGTTTCTTCATCATCTTCCAAGGTGCTACCAAGTGGAATTCAGAGCACATCAATGGAGGTGAGATCCAACTTTTATTCCGCTTAATTTTCTTGCTTCTTCTCGGATTTGCGAGTTCATCTTCATCTCTGTTTTTCGTTTGCATTTTTTATCAGTCAAATGATCTCTGATTTTGGTGATTTTTCTTGCATTCTCTTTATCTTTCTCTCTAGTTTCTGTAATGATTTTACTTGTTTAATTTTGATATGAAATGGAATTTCTATGTCCTGATTACTGAAGCATGTGCGTCTTGGTGCACAAATGAACCTAGCTTGTTTGATTTCTGCATAACTTGCTTATTTCGGGTCTGATTTTGTCAAACTTGTTTTGTTTGATTCCTGTGATCCATATGTTTCAATTTATTGATATTAATTTTTCAAGATCTACCAAAAAATATTTTCAAAAATTCTGAGATTTGAATTCAAATTTTGGCGCCAAAATCTCTTGTGTTCTTGAGGTTCATCTTCGTCTCTTTTTTTCGTTTTCATTTTTGATTGGTCAAATGATTTTTGATTTTGATGATTTTTGCTGCGTTCTCTTTGTCTTTCTTTCTAGTTTCTGGAATGATATTATTTGTCAAATTTGGATCTGAAATGAAATTTATATCGCTGGATTACTGAGGCATGTTCGTCCTGGTGCGCAAATGACCCTTGCTTCCGTAATTTATGCATAACTTGCTCATTTCTTGTTTTATTTTTTTCAAACTTGTCTTGTTTGATTCCTATGATCCATATCTTTCAATTGATTGATATTAATTTTTCAGATCTACCAAAAAATATTTTCAACAAATTCTGAGATTCAAATTCAAATTTTGGCGCCAAAATCTCTTGTGTTCTTGAGGTTCATCTTCATCTCTGTTTTTCATTTTCGTTTTTGATCGAATAAATGATCTCCGATTTCAGGGATTTTTGTTGCGTTCTCTTTGTCTCTATTTAATTTTCTGCTTCTTGGATTTTTGAGTTCATCTTCATCTCTATTTTAGATTTCTTTAAATTTGTGCAACAAATTCTAATACGAACTGGCAGCCTTCTTTGCTGTTCTTCATTTTAATTCATGCGGATTCAAATGCGGCTTACAACGGTTTGGATTTTCGTAAGAACAGAATTTTAGAAAATTGTTGTTTGCTCTACTAAAAAACATCTTTTACAAAATATCTGTTTTAATTTTCTAAAACTCGTTCAACAGATTCTAATACGAACAGGTAGCCTTCTATGTTGTTCCGTATTTTAATTCGTGTGGATTCAAACACGGCTTATGACTGTTTGGATTTTCTCAAGCACAAAATTTTAGAATACTACTGTTTGCTACCTCCGCTTTCCTTTTTGAAATTTCATTTAAACGGATTCTAACACGAGCAGGTAGCCTTCTTTGTTGTTCTGTATTCGAATTTGTGCGGGTTTAAACGTGGCTTACAACGGTTTGAACTTTAAACGGACATTTTTCTGACAAATCTATATTTTATTTAAAGCCTTCGCTTTCCTCTTTGGAATTTTGTCTAAACGGATTATAATACGAGCAGGCAGCCTTCTCTGCTATTCTGTATCCAAATTCGTGCGTGTTCAAATACGTCTTATGACGGTTTGATCTTTGCACGGACGTTTTTTCGACAAACCACTGTTTTATTTAAAGCCTCATCTTTCCTTCTTGGAATTTCGTCTAAGTGGATTCTAATACAAACAGGCAGCCTTCTCTGTTTTTCCGTATTTGAATTCGTGCAGGTTCAAACGCAACTTACGACGGTTTCAACTTTGCATGAACATCTTTCTCACTCCATTCAAAATCTATTTTTCCTGAAATCACCCTTCTATTTTCCAAGAGATCAAGTCTCTTAAACCAGAACTACGTAACCTTGAATTTCCCATTGCACCAGGGAATATGTAGGAGCAGGATCAAGTCCTGTCAGGCTATTTTCATACAAACCTATTTATTTTTATTCTATTAAGGGATCAAACAATTTTCAAATAAATCACACACTCAGTTTAAGGGTACCGTTCTTTGGAACGGGCGAGTAGGGTGCCTAACACCTTCCCTATTCGTAATCGACTCCCAAACCTATAATTTCTTCCTCAAGTTAGGGTTTTTCCAAATATTTTCCCTTAAAACAAAATTTGGTGGCGACTCCACAATCCAATAAAATTCTTTTTAAATTTTTAGCGAGTTCGTCATCTCGTTGTAATTACCGTTACAACAATCGTTGATGACCCATAAAGCACCATTTTTAACTATAATCCAATCGAAAAGGGATTATATCAAAATTACAAGATAGGTAAGCATAACTAGTATAAGTGTTCCACCCAGATAAAACACTAAGCCAAAGGAAGTCACTAATTGTCCACATAAGAGCTGCTCGCATTCAAAACACTTCATTCAGGGATGAATCATAAGTGTGCACACCTTCACTCCATAGCTCATTTAATTCCTTGATTAAAGGTTGTAGGAACACATCTATATTTTACTAGGCATTCATTTACCAAGGATGATCATAGAAAGAATGAGAGAAGTTTACCTCATGCACTCCCAAGGAAGATGATTATATGGAATTAGAATCACTAGGCATATGCTATAGTTATTACTCATGGTTCCATAAGGATTGAAAGCATTTGTAGCTAAGCCAAGGTGAACAAATTTTAGATTCAAAAGCAAATCCAAGGTGAATTTGGTCAATTTTTTTCCATGCCTCACCATCCCTTGGATGCCTTAACAATCCATCTGGGTTACTCCTTAGTGCATGCCATCTCATGGACTTTGTAGTTTTAGAACATGCATAGTCTTTGCAATCTTGGTTTCAATGGAAAGTAACATAAAACCTTTACTGGTACTTTCTTTTTACCCTTACCTTTTTTCTTCCACCTAGACTTTTCACAATGTTTGCAAATATCCAATATTTCATCTTCTCCCCAATACAACATGCAATTATTTTTGCATACATCTATCTTAGTATAATTCAACCCAAGTTTGTGGATCACCTTCTTTGTCTCATAAAAATAATTAGGAATTTTTTCATCTTTCAACAACTCTAAAATCAACGTCATTGCTTTGTCAATCATACCACACAAGCACTTTATATGGTACAACCTCAACAAAAAAGATAACTTTGAATATTTGTGAATGGTGTTTATAGGCTCTAATGGTTCATTTAAAGAGGTAGATTCCACAAAATGGTCTTTGCTAACTCTAAATACATCATTTATCATATCCAAAAATGCATTTGTGTCTTGCATTGCCTTATCTATTACTTCAATTTCTTCTGATATAATCTCTTCATACTTCTCACCATGCCATATCCAAACTTTATAATTTTATAAGAATGCCTTGTAAATTAAATGGTCTCAAACATCATCTCTAGTTGCCCATTTGTTAAAGCAACATTTAGAGCAATGATACCTAATTGTGTTATTAATTGATCCATTTTCAAATGCAAAATCTAAAAACTTATCCAACCTATCCAAATATTCATCTGTAAACTTATCCAACCCATCCAAATATTCATATGTATTTCGCATCATATCAATCCATGATTTATCCATTGTTACGACCATTCAACTACATTTAAAATGAGATAATGATAAATTATTGTTAAAAAATAATAGATAAGGTTGCAAAGCACATGAGTATGAAATACATTAATGTACACAATTAAAATATACTAAATAAAAGACTAATTTTATCAAAGAAAGTTAATTAAGAAGACTTACTTAAGAACAATAGTAGAGTTCCTTGTCTAATGCTTCTAAGATGATGTTGAACACATTAAAGTTGAGGAGATCCTCTTTTAAGCCTTCACTCTTCGTATGCAAATCAAAATAATGATAAGTAAGAGCGTTAAGAAAATACAAGCCTTCACTCTTTGTTTCTACAATTAAATTACAATTAATATATATATAAGAGATATGGAGAAAAGAGAGAAAATAAATTACAATTAATCCAAAGTTATTGATGGATGGATGAATGGATGGACGGAACACTTTGTGCATGTCTTGAAGGGAATGAAAATCAGGATATTCAAAAGTTAGTTTTCCTAAAAGTAGGCTTACGTTTGATTTAAAAGCAAAGGTATATTTGATTATATTTCAGAAAACTAAACAAAACTATGGATGTATAGATAAATAATTGTAACAAAGAAATTGAAAGACAATCTCTATTTCATGCCTTATATCTTGAACAAAATAGATTCTAATCCAATTGGTGAATTAGCTGTTCCTGTCCAATTTTAATTAATAAATATAGTTTTTACCCTAAATAATTACTTGATAAGGAAAAGTTAAAATAAAATTGATGTATGCTGACTATAAAAATATAAAAGTCTACTGCTCATTATAAGAAAAAAATAATGGATATTAAATATGAAAATGCTTTCTTAGCAAATATAATGGTCTAATTATATTTACACTCATGAGATTTAATAAACTATTACTTAATATAATGAACAAGTTTTGGCATGACGTTAACTATTATTAAACTAGATTGGACTTCCTGCTAAATTTTCAATAACACCTATCATGTTCCAACCTGAAGATAATGAGATTTATGGTCAAAGTTGTATTGGTAGTCTATGTAGAGCTACCAAAAAAAACCATAGCACTCGGACAACGAGGTTTGAATGGATCAGCAGTTAAGAATCAGAGTCACGTCTTTCTATGTTTTACACATCCATTGTATCTTATATGAAATGTATGAATTTGAAATAAAATATTCTTTTTTAAACTACAAACATCAAAATTTTGATTGTACTTAAATATATATAAAATAATTTCAAAAACTTTCGACTTGACCACATTACAAATGCTAGGAATCCAAATAAGAGGATACAATTCCATTGTTAAGCAATAAGTGCATACAAAATAGGTGTACTTGTATAATTGAAACTAATGAGATTGAAGATCCAGCGAGTGATGGAGAACATTGTCAATTTAGATTTTGGGTTGGCTAAAAATATTGAAGGAGATGCAGAAAGAGCTTTCTACACTTGAATTGAAATAAAAAAGATAAAATAAAAAAGAATATACCACTAAATAAGCAGCACGATAAAGAAAATCTTGACAAATCACAAAAAGTGATATACTTTATCTCTCAATCTTTGTTATCACAGTAAACATTTTTCTTTCTCATAATTAAAGTTCAAAAATTCTACATTGTTTTAAGTTGTTCTATAGGTAGGAACTAGGAAGAAAATAGATTCCAGTAACTGAGAGACAATTAGGCACAAGTCTCCGGTAAAACATATATTCCAATAGAAGTATATGGCTTAGATTATTTATCTACACATCTCAAAAGTGTTATGTGTTAAACAGTTTAAAATAATAATAATTATTATAAAACACTAATTAAATATATCAATTTATGATACTAAAGTATTGAACATCCTCATTAAATAACAATGTTACAAACATATAAATGCTATTATTAAATAATGGTAATATTTCTATTTATCAACGCTAATTTATATTTATATACATTTATATCTATTGATAATAAGTTTTTTTTAAAAAAAATATAAAAATTATATAATTATATATAAAATATAAATAGATATAATGTATTTTTAATATATAGAATAATATTTTGTATTATTAAGCAAACAACAATATTATGAATAGGAATTCTTCTGATTGTCCTCTCCCAAGAACCTCCTATGTACTAACATTCTAACTTCCTGTGTACCAACGAGTAATCAAACGTGGCACTAATCACGGACGGGCCAATGGCCATTTTGGAAGAGTCCTCGAAGTTGGAGCTAATGTAATGAGCTCTCTAAATTAATTGTCAACTTAACAGAAAATTAAAATGAAAAGGTTGAATCATGACTTGTAGGATTCTAATAATTTGAGCTTAAACTATAATAACCTTCAATATTCTATTAATAAAATAAATATGCTCAGATTATTTTACCAATTAGATGTTATGAAGTTAAGGGACTAATAAATTTAGCATTGTTAGCGATTTCAAATCTCATAGGTTCTTTAGTTTCTGCTATATCATATGTATGCAGATTATTTATCTATGTTCTGTTTAGCTGGAAAAGGGAACTGCTCTTTGTAGTTTTTCCATCATCAATATCTTTGTAGTTTTTCTTGAATACTACAATTCCATTTAAATTTTTTGTGCGTCTTTTAATGAACCTGGAGCCATTACGACGGCCTTGTGATTTTTATACAGCGGAAAAAGAGAAGCAAAAGCAATTGGCTGAAGGAGATGATACAAATGGCTCAGTAGAGTAAATTCCAATTTGTTGCAGCAGTCGAAGGATATTAACTAATTAAAGCAATGCTAGAAACCCTTATCCCATTTAAGCTACTTAACATATACAAAATTGGGTTCTAATACACAAATTATTGAAAAATTAACACATGTTGTATTAGATTAGTTTTAAAGAACCTACCAATCATTGAAAAATTAACACATTGAAAAATTCTAGCGTTATAATTCAATCAGAACTTTGCCAATCATAATTTTAGAAAAAATAGAGATTATATTAGCATGCACTGCTATTTCTAGTGATTTTTCATCACTCACAGGTTATAAAAGCAAGAATATCAAGAGTGATTTTTCATCAGTCATAGGTTTATTAGAGGATTTAGTACACATCATATTAGGTATTGAATGGCTTTATTAGAGGATTTAGTACACATCATATTAGGTATTGAATGGCTGCGAGTAGTTATTAAGATTTTACTCCTTCAACATTTACATATATTAAATCCTTCAACTCATCCCATTTATCACAATTTGATGTTGAAGCATATTTTTCAGATGATTTTGAAGTTGCTCTGTCTCAAGTTTTTTGAATTAGGAGCAGAATTGAGGATTTTAAGCACATTTCTAAGTTCAACAGTTGCAATTTTATCTCTAATATCTTATTAATATCTTTTTATCTCATGTGATTATTCTAAAACAATAAGCAATGGGATTAGAACTTAAGACGAAATGGTGTACCTTCCTTGATGCACCACTCTAAGTGTTGACAACGCGCTTCCGCAACGCTTTTACACTCAAAATGTATTCAGCATTGTACTCGGATTGTGCTCACTACAATATTGAAGAAGACAAGTGTTGCGTATAACTTAATCTGCTTCAGCCATTCCCTTAGATTTTTGAAATTGTAAGACACAACGGTATAGGTACAAAATTCAAGGAAAAGCTTAACGAAGAAAAGCTTCACACAGTTTTAGATTTTTGGGAGTGAAAAAAGCTTAAGGGGGAAAAGCTGAAAGAGGAAAAGTTGACCCTAGTTCAGTTTTAGAGTTAGAAAACAAGCGGGAAGTGAAAAAAAATAAAAAATAAAAAATAAAAAAAATCAATTGTATTGCATATTTATAAAATTTGTTGCATTTAAATAAACTGCAAGAAATTATGAATTTTATGGTGGTTTTTTAAGACCCCTAGAAAATGTCTGCCAAAAAATATCCTTATTTTTGTAGTGCACCCTTAACACGAGCAATACTCAACCTTCCCTTACACCTGTATCTCATCCAAGTATGATACCTCCATATGAACCTCAATCAAGTATGATACCTCCACATGCATCTCAGCCTAGTATGATGCCTCCACCTACACTTGTAAAGGATAATATAATAATAATAATAATAATAATAATAACAACAATAACAATACTAATAATAATAATAACACCTTGCTAATAGTTGTATTGTTTATTACTTGGGAGAGACTTAGAAGATGAAGTCATTTTCTTGCAAGAAAAGTAACTCAGCACCTCAACCTCCACCTCTACTTATACCTAAACCTTCATTTGGACCTCAATCTCTTACTCAACCTCCACATGTACCTGCAAATAAGTCTAATACTAAGATTTCACATCTATCTCAGTCTCACACTCAGCCTTTATATGAGTTAGAACATGATAATGAAGAGGATGATGAATATGATAATAAAGGTGATAAAAAATCTGAAAGATCATTACAACATGCACCACACAAGGCTTGACTTGTTGATGTAGTTGGTGAGTATGTCAATTACAATATCAAATAATGTATTTGAATTTGATACTCTTATATGTTCATACAATATTTGTCTTATAGATGAACATGACACAAAAAAGATCAAACAACTTATTGGCAATGGTGTTTGGTCACTTTCTTGTGATGAAAGAATTATCTTGCAGTGGAATAATGAATGCCAAAACTATTTCCAATAGGAGAACATTGTTAAATAGGTTCTTCGATCTTGTTGGGAGAGATCTTAAGTTATTCCCTATCTGTTATACTAGTTAGAGAAAAGTTCCCAAAGATTATAAGGAATATGTAATGAAGAACACTATTCAAGTAATATTTTTTTCTTTTATCTATACATTTATTTCAATTATATTATGGGTTTTTACTAACTATTATCTTCTAATTTGAAGGCTAAATTTGATGTTGAGTTGGATCTTCATAAAAGTTACATTTTAAAAGTACTTAACACAAGCTGGAGAGAGGGTGGACAAGAATTATGGAAAAAAGGATGATAAAACATGTACCAGAGATGAACTTATTACAATGATCCTAGAAGGAGTAAACAGAGACCATTGGGGTGCTTTTGTTGATTACCATTGTGATGCAAGAACTCGGATAAATCTAATTCTTATGATTCTTACTGTTCTTTTTAATAAAATTGTAATTTTTTTTTTAATTTTTGTCAAACAAATTTACCAAAAAAAATAAAGATAACAGAAAGAAGTAAAGAATCCCTCACATAGATGGATCCAAGAGCCTTGCACACAAGAAGATAGAGATGGTAACCTCAAATTCCAAATAACGAATGTGTATGTTTTCTATTAGCAAATATTTAACATTTTTGTTGGATTTTGTAGGAACTACAGTGTGGTTGCAAAGTTAATAGGAAATAATTTTAGATAGCCACGCATAAGCATGCTAATGGAATATTTTTGAATGATGAAGTTAAAGAAATTAATGTAAGTTCAATTAATATGTTTACATTGGATGGTTTTAATGTTTATTGACCAAGATTAGGACTTGGAAGCTATGGATGATATATGCATTATAGAATATGATTATAATAATGAAGGGTAAATCTGGTGAATATATGCATGTTAGGTTGATAAGTGTTGAATTGTATTTTCCTTTGGTGTATGTTTCTTGATTGTTCCAAGAGTTTTCATGGATGGGTATCAAAGGGCCTTCCTTATAAGCATTACTCTATTAGTTCCTTTCTTTTGTGTTATAACTTTTGAGCCTATACTTCTATATTCTCCTTTACTCAGTTAATCAAAGCTTGATAATTAAAAAAAAATTTGTTGCATGTATTTGAAAGTAGGTGCCAACTATTTATGTCTCTTGACTTTTAGTTTCCGTTGTGTCTAGCCATTATTTAAACCATTTCATTTGTCAAACAATTTTTTCAGATTTTTTCCCGCTAATAGTCAATACAATGATTTAATCAAAGGTTATGTGATAAATGTTAAATTAAACCTAAAGAACTTGTGGTTTTAATTTTAGAATTTACATGATTTTTTTTTTGTTTATGATGGGATTGGAGAGTAGATAGATAGAGTAGTTATGTTTGGATGGTTATAATAGGATAAGAGAATAGATAGATAAAGTAGTTATGATAGGATTTTATCATTCCCTTTAAAAGTCTATTTATGGATTCTATACAATTTAGCATGCTATTCTATATGGAATGCTTTATGCTTTATTGATTATCATTTATGGATTTTACAGATTTTTTTAGTTTAATTAATTTTGATGTTCAACCAACAAAATTTATACATATATATATATATATATATATATATATATATATAATAAAAGTCATCAATTTATTGTTGACCTTATAGTATAATCCATATATGATATTGAGCTTGGCATCTTGTATCTTGTTTATATTTTTGTAATTAATTTCACACGTTAATTTGTATCAAAAGAATATATTAATCCATTATATGCTACATGATATTTTGAAGCATATCTTTTTTACTTTCTAGTCACATGATATTTTGGTAGAATAAATATAGAAATCAACATATTATATATTGATGCTTAAGTGATGTTAAGGTCAAAGTGATATTATTTTGTGCCTTTCCTTTTGCAAGAAAAAAAATTCAAGAATACGAATCAAGTTTCATGTATCTTTCACAAGATATATCAACACAAGATTCTTTATCTCATGTTCTAGAAAGTCAAGAACATTGTGATTGTGTCCTTATCCATCTCAAGTTTTTGCAAATTTCTCTCATTCATATAGTGGGATGACTTCATGTACACCTTCTTACAAGGAGTTAGAAAATCAAGTTTATGCATTAAAGTCACAATTGAATTAACAGAATTTAAAACTTGATAAGCTTCATGAATAGAACTGAAAGCTTCTTGAACAAAATGAGAAGTTTGTTGAAGAAAATAAAAAGTTTGATACAATGATGAATTTTTTAAGCATAACTTTCAATATCAACTTCCTTTGGACTTAGCTATGTTTCACACTTCACCGATAATGTTGATAAATAGGATTAACTTTATATAATAGAATTTTAATGTTTCTAACCATGACTTACTTTACATTTCAGGCTTAAGATCAAGGAAGTGCACATCCAACTAATATGACTAGTCACACTCCAACAAATTCTAAACCTAAGAAGTAGTTTATTTGTAAAGTTTGGTAAATCACTTTAAAATTATAGTTCATATTTATTTTTATTTGACAATGTGTAGATTATGTTAATTCATATTAAGTTTAAATGATGCATTATTACTACCATTAAAGAATGCATGCATTTATATAATTAGGGGATTGAATAGGTTGAAGTAAAATAATTATTTTTTCAATTGCAGGATGCTAAAGGAGTTTTGGTTGAAAAAGTAGTTGTTATTTCATCTTTTTGTGAATTAGCATACTATAGCATGTCCTAGTGTAATATCATAAAAATATGATTCGATTTCATTTTTGTTATTTCTTATTATGTTCATTAAATATTGAGTTTAAGTTCTTTTAATATTTTAGTGTACTTATAATGTTGATGTTAGATATTATAATATTAGTTTAATAATTTACATTACGATTTGAAATTTTGAAAAGTGTTAATGTATATTTTGATATAATTTTTTCTAAGTTTTAGTGTTATTTGTTTATCCTTATACTAGGTTTTTGTCATTTATTTCAATAAAGTAAAAAAAATAAAAATAAATAAACATAGTGTAAACTGTTGACAAAATAAAAATATTAACAAATGTTCATTTTAAGTTTAGTAATTTAGAGCAATTTTTCCGAACTCTAGACAAATAATGAGAGTTCAAATAATTGAAAAATATAAAATAAGTAGTAGGGATTTTATATAAATCATAGGTAATTAACTAGGGTTTTAAGTCTTTGGAAACCTTCTAAAATTTAGCAAAAATTAAAAGAAACTATGGGTAAATATCAACGATTTTGATAAATTTTATCTTCATTTTCTAAAAATTATGACTAATCCATTTATCATGCATAATTTTTCAACAATTTGAGTAACCTTTAATAAACGATATAAAAAATGTTTAAACTTTTAATAAAATAAAAAATAATCATTATTAAAAATAAATATTTTTGTAATGTAAAAAAAAATATAACAATAAAAAACACTATATAAAATAATATTAGAAATCCTTTATACAGAGTAAGTGAAAAAATTCAAGGATGAAAATTAGTATGGAAAAAGTTAGGATATTTTTTTAAAAAAAAGTATATTTTTTTGTTGCATTTATACGAAATGAAAGAAATTATAAATTTTATAGCAATTTTTTAATACCGCGGTAAAAAAATTTCATTATCATCATATTTGTAGTGATGTTTCATAATTTTAGGCTTATCTTTGTGTACGCATTTGTTTATTCATATAAATTTCTCAATATCCGACTTCTTTATTTCTTTTTTCCTGCAAATGTGAAACTTTTTTGGTTACCAATGTTTGAGGTAATCCGTAATATTTATTTTACTTTTAAATTGGTCTCCTATAATTTTAGGGTTCATGTATTCAATAAAATGCATTGAAGCTACAATCGTTCATTATCGTATTTACACTGTCACTTTGTTGAAAAATATGAAATGTATCTAATGTGTGCCTTTCTATATTTAAATTATTTTTTGTTAGAGGTAAATGCATTCAGTCGCAATTAGTATGCACTTTATGGATATATTTTAACAGTTATGTTGCTTTCGTTCTTTTATATTATCTAATATGGCAAATTTCTATTTTAGTATTTCTATGGATTGCAAGAATAATGATTAAATCACTAAAAAAATAAATTTTTTAAAAATATTTTTTAATAGTTGCATAAATTTATATAAAATATATTAAATTATGATGATCATACTATTTTAATAGTTTAAAATATTTTTTAATAAATAATTTTTGATAAATAAAAATTTATTAACAAAAAGATCTGATGAAAATTAAAATTTTTATTATCTATTATTTAAAATTATTATTAAAAGATATTTTTTTAATAAATTTAGAAGAAATATAATTTAATAGATTTAATTTAATTGAAAATATAAATTATTAAAATATCTTATGTCTTTTTTGATGTGTGAATAATTTAATTTTATATATCTTTAAAATTTAAAATTTTAAAAATATTTTTAACTTATTTAAAATTATAAAATAAACATGCACACTTAATTTAAAATAGGTTAAACCGAACTTTGTAAATAATTGAAATACTGAATGACGTGTTTGTTTTGAATGAGGATAATATAAAATTTAACAATTTTTAAAAGAATCAATTCTAATTTTTTATATAAATGCTAACTTAATCCAAGTAACAAGTAAGTAAATGAAAACATATATGAGAACGTGATAATATAAGAATAAAACTGTACCATATAGTGATGAATTTTATTATTTTTATGAAACTATGTTAATGATAAAAAATTTATTAGTTTTCTACCTACTTCTCTTTAGTTTTCTTAATGGTAAGAATCTTAAATAAAGTTAACAAAAGAATTATTTCTTTGAATTGAATTATGTTATTGTAGCAATTCCTTTCTTAATGCTTCAATTTTTTTACACATCATAACAGATAATAAATTTTACATTAATTCTTTTATTATGTATAAATGTAAATATTTTTACCATGCAAGAATGAAAGTTTTCTATAAAATTTAATATATAAATTAGTAAAAAATTTAATTTTTATGATTATAGAAATATCTTGAAAACTGAATTAAATCGGGTAGCTACTTTGTTAAGTTTTGGAGAAAAGATTTCTCAGTATAAATTTTCTATTCTTATTAATGTTAATGGGGACTCACTTGCTTTTGATAGAACCTTTAGTCATATTCTAAACATTCTATAATTGTGATAGTTTAACTAAATCCTTTAAAAGAAAGATAAGTTATTTTTAGCTGAAATTAAAGCAAAATTTTCTAATAATCTCAAAACAAAGGAGAGAAAATTATACATTTTTCAAATTTATTTGTTGACTAATAATTTGTTCTCTTTGAGAAAAAATTGTAGTGTGAAGAAAGGGCAGGATGAGAATGCCTTCACCACTAAAATTTTTATGGATGTTAACATCTGTATACTTTTTCATAAGTAACTATTGTTTTAAAGGTGCAGTACTGTCGCAACTGTAATTCTAACGAGACGACGAACTTGCTAAATTTTCAAAATGAATTTTTATTGGTTAATGTGGAGCCGCCACCAAATTTTTATTTGAGGGAAAAGGATTTGGAAAAGACCCTGACTCAAGGATGAGATTCGAAGATCGGGAGTCGGTTACAAATGGGGAAGGTGTTAGACACCCCACTCGCCCGTTCCAAAGAACGGTACCCTTAAACTGAGTGTGTGATTATTTGAAATTTGTTTGATCCCTTTTATTAGTGTGAAAATAAATATTTGATGGGGTTAGCCTGACAGGACTTGATCCTGCTCCTACGTATTCCCCGGTGCAATGGGAAACTCAAGGCTTACGTAGTTCAGGTTTATTTTGAAGGCTTGACCTTCAAAGGTACTTGAATAGAGTGTTTGACAATGGATGGGGTTCGAAGGCTTGACCTTCGAAACTACTTGAAAATGGCTAGAGTGTTTCGAAAATATTTTAATGAGAATCCTTAGTCTACATATGCACAGGATCCAAGACAACTACGACTGCACTAGGATCCATATGAATTCCTAAACCCCGAACAGCAGAAAAAGCTACCAGTTCGTGCTTAGGATTCGTCGCGTGAGACTTAGTAATTCTAAAATGAAGTTTTGTTATTTTACAAAAGGATTTTTAGTCCACATATGCACAAGGTCCGAGGCGGCTAAGGCAGCACGGGGGTTCATACGAACTAGTAAACATTGAATAGCAGGTGAACCGCCAATTCCCCATTCAGAGCCCATTGCGTGAGATCAAAGATTCCAAAATATTTTGAAAAGAAATTAATTTGAATATAATAAAGGAAAGAAATGGCTTACTTTGGAAAAGGAATTGGTTTTGAAGTGAATGTGAAAACTTGAGGGAAAGGGGATTAAACTTGAGTTTGATTTGATTTTATTCGAAGAAAAGAATAAAAAGAAATTTAGTTTGAATTTTGAAGAAAAAGATTTTATTATGAATTTTGAAGAATAAAGGATTTGTAGAAAAACACGTAGAAAAGAATTTTTGAATTTTGGAGAATAAAGGATTTGTAGAAAAAGAATTTTTGTAAGTGTGGGGATAGTTTTGTAATTTTGAGAACTTGAGGGGCAGTTTTGGAATTAATGAAAAGGTTAAGGGCAGATTGGTAATTTGGCTTTGGGGTATGTTTGGAATTACGGAAAATCTTAAGGGCAGATTGGTAACTTAGGCTTTGGGGCATATGTGGAATTAATGGGAAGGTTCAGGGGCAGATTAGTAATTAACTTGGAAGAAATGTTTAAAATAGGGAAAGAAATCAGAATTGCTATGCCTGGGGTCTGCGGTTTGAGGACGGACGCGCCAACCACAAAGCCAAATCGTGAGATTTGAACGAAATCAGTGCAAATATACTTACATACACTAAGGGAAGTTAATAACCATTTAATCAAAAAGGATTGGATCTGGGATTCGAACATTGGTCTTGGGCATCACAGGATAGTGACAGTATCCATTAGGCTAGGCTCTAGATTTAAAACAATAAGCCTCATAACTCATTTAAAAAGCTTCTGGGGGGTGAACAGTTATGCAGAACTTTTAGCCTTATAATGTGTTACCCCTCGAATCCAAAGGACAGAACCTATTGCTTGACTCCCTATAATTTGCAGGTTTTTTCTAGCATATATCAGAGGAGGAGGAGGGCCTACAACAGAATTAAGACATGACGAATTCATCTTAGAAGCTACTTCTATTTGATGAAAGGAAACCTATGTAATTCTACTGATAATTTCCCATGGATGTTAGCATCAAATTCACTCCATCTCTGATGAAGTTTAAACTCTATATCCCTTAGCCCTATTAACCTGAGAACATAATTCCCCTAGACATGATAGGATTGTTCTCTGATCAGGTCCATATCTCAGCATCAAGGACACTGATCCCTGGGATTATGCGGGGAGGTCTGAACCATGATGATGATGATGCTCATGCGCAGTATGTGCTACAAAGCTTTGGGCTGTTACGTGAGTTGCATGACGTGTTCGTGTAATTTCTTCTTCATCGAAAAGGGCCAGAACACATGGGTTCGTCCTCCCGACACAAGCTAGCGTCATGCATGCATGGCAATGTGCATGGTTCTTCCTTGTTGCACCATGTTTACCATAGGGCCAAGTCGCATTTCGCACCAAACACAACATGTAATGCAAGGGATATAAATACCTATAGGGTTTATACAAATGGTGTGCAATGCCTATACATTCCATTAGGAGCCCTACTTGGTGCCAACTTTCGTTATATCCAGATCGGGATCGAGGTTTCAAATGCCTTGCTATCAGACTTAGTGGTCGTATCAGAAATTGGCCACCCTATTTGTTTAGCAGCATGAATATCTAGGCACCAAGATCATTGAACGGATTCTCAACTAGGACCTTCATTCATAGGCTTAACTTGGCAATGGGGATTTAGAGCATGGGGCTGTCTTAACTGATGTGATAAACCATTTTTGCTCGGAGAGACCAGGTCATTAATGGTCAAGCTTCGAGTTGCTCATATTTGTGTGAACCTCTGGACTATATGTGTCAAATCGCTTTTTACGCAAAAAGACCAATCATTATCACCGCTGGAGCGATCTACTTCTGGTCCACATGTTTGAATGTGTACGACCTGTGCGAGGCTTTCATAACTTTGGATAATCGTAAAGACTGGGATAGTAACCCCAACGAACTACTAGCAATGTTATTTGCAGATAAATCTTGGCAGGAAATTGCTAATCATAGTGAACTAGATATTAGTTTAATAGAAAGGCAAGAAATATCTCACAGAGATAGAACCAATGACTAATACTTGTGATTTCTATCGTTCTAAGGCAACACATGTCGGTGCAAGAACTGAGATAAACATGAAGATCTAAATCTTGCTTAGGGAAACCGACTATACAATCGAAGAAGAAAGACTAGTAACCAAGAATTTAACCAATTAGAATCATGTTGAAAATAAGATCGTCCCTGCAAAAGCTAGGTTGAAGGCTGCAGCATGGATATCCGAAAACCTGGAAATCCGAAAACTTTCTTGAAGGCTGCAGCATGGATATGAGCAGAATCTTCAGCAGAGCCACTTCTCTTTTGCAAAATTCCTCTTCCCTCCAGCTCCTATGCCTCCGATCGAGAGGGATGGAGGCCTCCGTTGCTCCAATATTAACCACCTTTCTCTTGATTCTTGATGGACAAGGATTCCCTCCTAGAGTAAGGCTGGGAAGAGCTCCTAAAATCTTTTTCCATCCCTCCCAGTATCTACCCCTCAGCTCTCCTTTTCTCCCCTACCTGCATGCCAAGTTTTCTGTTAGGTTTTTTTTGTTTTTTACATTTATTTTCAGTTTTGTTTTTATTTTCTTTATAACTATTATTATTATTATTATTTTCAGGTTTTTTATTTCCATAATTTTTGATTTATTTTCCAGATTTTCTCATTCCTTTTTTATTTTTGTTTCCTTTTTGTTAAATTTTTCTTTAGATTTTTTTTTTCAGATTTATCTTGTATATATATTATTATTATTATTATTATTATTATTATTTATCTACTTTTTAGTTATTTTTCAATTTCTATTTTCAATATTATTTTTAGTTTCAGATTTTATTATTTTTAATTTTTGTTTTTGTATTTTATGAATTCTGTTTTATTTTATTATTATTTTGCAAAAGTTTTATTTTTCTTTTCTATTACTAATCTTTTAATAATTATGTATTTTTATATTTTGGGATTTTCTGGTTTATCATTATTTTTATTTTCCAAACTTTATTTCATTTTTCCATAATTTTATTTATTATCTTTCTGTTTATTATTTAGATTAGTATTAGTTTCTTGATTAATAATAATAATTGGGAGCCTCGGACATAAATGGGTGTTTACAGTTTGCCCCTCTTTACTCATTTACCTACCAGATAATGTGAGAAATGATTCTCTAAATTATCGTGGTGGGAAATGAGTAAAGACGTGAACACATTATGTCCGAGGCAAGCTTTGACCGAAAAGCCAGAAAACCTTGAGTTTGAAGATGGATAGCTGGAAGATGGTGGTCTCGGAGTGACCTTGCCAGCTTAATAGCTGATAAGTACCCAATAAGGCACTTATTTGGAACATAATTCAATGAAATTACAAGTAGTTAGAGCTTAAAACACAACTAAAACATAAGCAACAACTGAAAAACTGAGTAAGGTAAGCATAATGTGGAAAATGCCGTCTTGGAGCCTTTTGATTGATAAATTCTCACAAATTCCTGTGTCTTGATCCCTGAAAAAATTGTTGCAGGATTCCGCGTTGGAAACGTACTTGAATTCGCGTGGACACATGAAGAAATAGAGAGACAGGAAGAAATTTTTCAACCACATCGCGTTGACAACGCAAGCTGAGTCGCATTGGATACGCGACGGAACAGACCAGTACTTATAAAAGGGCCAGAATAGAGCAAAAAAAAAGGAGGATCAATCACTCATTCTATCCACTATTCTATCTCCAGAGCGAAATTCCAGAGGGTAGAGCCGCTGTTTTCTTGGACGTTGGTACTGCTCTTAGAGAAGGAGAAACCCTAAGGTTGAGGAAGAAGGGATTCTACAGCAAGCTGCCATGACCAAAACCTTCTCCCCCTCCTCTGTTTTTTTTTCTTCTTTATTATGTATAACTGAGTCCCTGTTGGGGAAGGATGAAACCTTAACCGATCCTATGTAATCCAGATTTTTGCATTTATTCAAGATCGTTTTTCTTTTATGTTGCTTGTTCATCTCTTTACTTCATGCTTTTATGGTTTGGCCACTCATAAAGTGAATCAAAATTCTTTTTCGCAATTGGGAAATTGGTTTAAGAATTGGAACTGGGATTGAATAACATAATTGTGAAGGCTCTAGGGATAGAGGTTCATAATTGTGAGGTCTTTTAAATTCTTGAATGTAATGCTTATCGCAAATTAGGAATTGCTAAGGGATTAGAACTCCTAATTTGCTGTGAAGGATTGTTGAGTCATGGGAGTGACCTTCAATTACCAGTTTGTGAATTCGATCTTCAATGTATGTTTATCTTAGGTATATGCAATAATCAAGGATTACAAGGGGAAGTTTTGGTGAAATCCAACCCTAACATTTTCCATAATTTGAATTCTCACACTTTTATATCAATTGCAAAGTGTTTGACAGTCAAGAATTAAATTTGAAGTAGTCCCTGCGTGTTAGAACAGAATTCCAGATTGTGACAGATTATGTGAATTCCTGTTAATTCCTGTTTGCGTTGCCTACGCGAATAAATTTGCGTTGCCTACGCGACCCCATAACTGAGTTCAATTAGTGGACTAGTAGAAATTTAGTATTTGAACCAAATCCCTGTGGAGACGATACTCTACTCATCCTTTACTTCATAGAAACGATAAGGTGCACTTGCCTTCATATGTTTTTACAACAACAAGTTTTTGGCGCCGTTGCCGGGGATTTGTTTTTCAATATTGAAGAGTACTACGATTGCCGCTAAATTGAGCAATTTTGTTTGATATTCTTTAACTTTGTTGCACACTGATTACCCTTGTCCAAATTGTTTATGCGAGGTGAACAAGAACAGGAACTGATCTTTGAACCTGAGATTGAGAAGCTCGCAAGAAGAAACCGGAAGGAAAAGAGACTAAGAAAGGTGCAACAAGAGCAACAAAGACTGCAAAGAGCCAACGAAGAAAACCCTGCATACTACTCAATCATGAAGGAACATCAGCTTAACAGGAGAATTACGTTGGGAGAATATGCAGTCCTAAATTCTGCAGGTTGCAGCGCCAGCATCGTGAGACCACCGGTTGTTGCCAACAACTTTGAAATTAAACCTGCATTGCTCCATCTCGTGCAGCAGGACCAATTTGGAGGAAGTGAAATGGAAGACCCAAACCTCCACCTTTCAAGCTTTCTCCAAATATGCGATACAATCAAGATAAATGGAGTCTCCGACGAAGCGATCAGACTAAGGCTATTTCCGTTCTCCTTAAGAGACCGCGCCAAGTATTGGTTGCAAACCCAACCAAGAGGAAGTATCACAACCTGGGAGGAATTGGTATCAAAGTTCCTCATGAAGTACTTTCCACCCTCAAAATACAACAAGCTGAGAGGAGAGATCTCCTGTTTCGCTCAGAAGGAGGGAGAATTACTCTATGAGGCTTGGGAGCGGTTCAAGGAGCTCTTAAGGAAGTGCCCACACCAGGGTTTCTCCGATGTTCATCAAGTTTATATTTTCTACAATGGAGTCAAGCTCGCCACGAGACTCATTATAGATGCCTCAGCAGGAGGATCCCTAAACACTAAAACTGCAAAGGAGGCCATGGAGCTTATTGAAATAATGGCCTCCAATGAATACCAAACACCAACTGACAGAAGCACTCCCAAGAGAGGTGTGCTGGAGTTCGATACACAAACTGCAATACTTGCTCAAAACAAGCTGATCTCACAACAACTGGAGGCTTTGACAAAACAACTACAGGTCTTCAACGTAGGAGTTCCCCAACCAGCCCAAGTCCTGAAATGTGACTTTTGTGGGGGTGAACACGAAAACGGATGCTGTGATACAGACGTAATAGGAAACCCCAGCCAGGAGCAAGTGCACTATATGGGCCAGCCACAGAGGCCTAGGTATCCTCCTTACTCTAACTCTCATAATTCCAATTTCAGGAACTAGAGCAACCCAAGGAGGAACGGGCAATATGCGCAGCAGCAGTCCACTCACAAACAGACGAACCAACCACAGGACAATTCTGCAGACTTGGGGAATATACTTGTCGCAACCGTAATTACGACGAGACGACGAACTCGCTAAATGTTTGAAAATAATTTTACTTTTGATGTGGAGTCGCCACCAAATTTTTGTTTAAGGGAAAAAGATTTGGAAAAACCCTGACTCAATGGATGAGATTCGAAGTTCGGGAGTCGGTTACGAGTAGGGAAGGTGTTAGGCACCCCACTCGCCTGTTCCAAGGAACAGTACCCTTAAACTGAGTGTGTGATTATTTGAAAATAGTTTGATCCCTTAATTAATTTGAAAATAAATAGGTTGATGGAGGTTAGCCTGACAGGACTTGATCCTGCTCCTACGTATTCCCCGGTGCAATGGGAAATTCAAGGCTTACGTAGTTCTGGTTTTAAGAGACTTGATCTTTTGAAGAAGTAGAGGGGTGATTTGAGGATAGGATTGATTTTTGAATAGACTAAAATTGCGTACTTGCATAACCCAAACCGTCGTAAGCCGTGAGTGAGTTTGCACGAATTATAACGCGGAACAACAGAGAAGGCTGCCTGTTCGTATTAGAATCCGTTGTACAAATCTTAGAGATTTAAAATAGATATTTGAAATAGACGTTTTCTAACAGAGTTAGTAAATAGTGATTTTATAAAATTTATGCTTGCAAAATCCAAATCGTCGTAAGCCGTATTTGGAATCCACACGAATTGAAACACAGAACAGCAGAGAAGGCTGCCTGTTCGTGTTAAAATCCGCTTGCATATTTTAAAACAGATATTTTGAAATACATTTTTAGTGGAGTTAGTAAACAGTGATTTTCTAAAATTGCGTGCTTGCAAAATTCAAATTGTCGTAAGCCGCATTTGAATCCGCACAAATTAAAACACAGAACAGCAGAGAAGGCTGCCTGTTCGTGTTAAAATCCGCTTGCACACATTTTAGAAAATTAAAACAGATATTTTGAAATAGACATTTTTTTTAGTAGAGTTAGTGAACAATGATTTTCTAAAATTGCGTGCTTGAAAAATTCAAATCGTCGTAAGCCGCATTTGAATCCGCACGAATTAAAACACTGAACAGCAGGGAAGGCTGCCTGTTCGTGTTAAAATCCGATTGCACACATTTTAGAAAATTAAAACAGATGTTTTGAAAACAAATGTTTTTACAGAGTTGGTGAAGATAATGTTTAAAAAAAAAACGATTGGATTTAATTTAATAGTTACAGAACCAAAATTGGGCTTGACCCAAATTAAAAGAAAATGGAAGAAAATAATTGAGTTTAAGTGAAAAGAGGGGCTTGGGCTGGACCCATGTCAAAATTGAATTTGATTTCAAGAAAAGGGAAAAGATCGGGCTTGACCCAAAGAATTGATTAAAGAAAAGAATTAGGCTTGACCCAAATTAAGCAAAATCCAACTTTAAAGAAATGATTTAGAATTAAAGAAAAAGAAGTGAGCTTGACCCAAGTGAAGGAAAATTGGATCGAGATTAAAAGAATTGGGCTTGAATTAGACTTGATTTAACATAAACTTGACTTGATTTGAAGTTAAGGAAAGGAATTACGAACATGCTTCAGTAATCAAGTGATAGAAATTTCATTTCAAATCCAAATTAGATAAATAATATCATTCTTGAAACTAGAGATAAAGAAAAAGAAAACGCAACAAAAATCATCAAAATCGGAGATCATTTGATTAATTAAAAACAAAAACGAAAAACAGAGATGAAAATCAACCTCAAGAACACACAAGTTTTTGGCACCAAAATTTGAATTCAAATCTCAGAATTTATAGAAAATAATTTTGGTAGATCTGAAAAATAAAAACCGATCAATTGAAGGATATGGATTATAGGAATAAAAAAAACAAGTTTTACATCAATCCAATGAGAAATGAGCAAGATATGCACAAATCAAACAAGCTAGGTTAATTCGCGCACCGGGATGAACATGCTTCGGTAATCAAGTGATAAAAATTTCATTTCAGATCCAAATTGGACAAATAATATCATTCCTGAAACTGGAGAGAAATACAAAGAAAATGCAACAAAAATCACCAAAATCTGAGATCATTTGACTGATTAAAAATTAAAACGAAAACAGACAAGAAAATGAACCTCAAGAACACACAAGTTTTTTGGCGCCAAAATTTGAATTCGAATCTCAGAATTTTTAGAAAATATTTTTGGTAGATCTGAAAAATCAAAACCAATAAATTGAAAGATATGGATCATAAGAATCAAACAAAACAAGTTTGACATCAATTCAATCAGAAATGAGCAAGATATGCACAAATCAAACAAGCTAGGTCAATTCGCGCACCAGGATGAACATGCTTCGGTAATCAAGAGATAAAAATTTCATTTCAGATCCAAATTGGACAAATAATATCATTCCAGAAACTAAAGAGAAAGACGAAGAAAACGCAACAAAAATCACCAAAATAGGAGATCATTTGACCGATTAAAAATTAAAACGAAAACAGACACGAGAATGAACTCGGAAATCCGAGAAGAAGCAAGAAACTTAAGAGGGATAAAATTCGGACCTAACCTCCATTGGAAGCTGATGAAGAGCTGATTCTATAGAGGCCAAGGGCTGAATTGAATGCCAGAGAGTCTCCTAGGTCCTCCCCTCAAAGGTTCTAAAAATCCCCTTCTAAGACTCCAAGTTCTCCTCCTCCCAAGAATTTCCAAAAATGAGAAAAGCCCTTTTCTTTTCTTGTTTGTAGGTATATATAGACACATCCCTTCTTGGCAAGGGTGAAGCTCTTTCAAAGAGCCAAAAGTCAGCCTCCTCTCTCTTAGCAAGGACCAAGTCCTTTCAAAGGGCCAAAAGCCACCCTTTCTAGGAGCCAAAAGCCAACCCCTTTGATTTCAAAATTTTTGTTCCCTATTTTGATTTTTCACCTTTTTCTTTTTTCCAATTTTCATTTTTTTTACCTTTTTCGTTTTTATTTTTATTATTTTTTTTTCTTTTTATTTATCATTTTTACTTATTCTTTAATTTCCCTTTTATTTTTATTATTTTTTATTTTTTGCTTTCTATTTTCTGTATTTTCTGCTTTCTGTTTTTTCTGTTTTCTATATTACATCTTTTCAAATTTTTAATTAACTTAACTTTTGGTTAATTTTAATGATTGGGGGCCTCGGACATAATTGATTGTTTACAGTTTGCCCCTCTTTACTCATTTTCCTACCAGATAATGTGAGAAATGATTCTCTGAATTATCATAATAGGAAATGAGTAAAGATGTGAACACATTATGTCCGAGGCAGGCCTTGAAGAAGTCCGACAAACAAAAGGAGCCCTGAACTTGAAATTGAACCTCATGGATGCCTGGAGAAGGATGATTGAATGACCTTATCGACTTCATGTATCGATAAGGTTTAAATATGCGAGGCTTAGTTGTATAACCTAACTAAGCTAAGTGGAATGAATGAATGAATGCTTGTTACGACTGGCGCGGTATTCAATGGGATGGCTTGTTAGGACAAGCAAAATGAAATGAAAATGGCCTGTTAAAATAGGAAAAGCAGAAGAGAAATTGTCTGTTACGACGAGCTCAGTAGAGTGAAAACGACCTGTTTTAAGACAGGAAAGCATGCAAGAACTAAAATGTAAGATATGTACAAGGTGGCCTAACAGCATAGGCCGAGGTATCTATCTAAGTTGGAGGCCTGACATCATAGGCCCAGCTGTGGAAAAACGAACTTGGTGAGGGCTGACATCGTAGGCCCAAAAGCATAAAAGTAAACCTAAGGAGGCCTGACAACATAGGCCAAGGATGTTGAAAAGTAAACTTGATGAGGCCTGACAACATAGGCCAAGGTGCAGAAAAGCAAACTTGAGGAGGGCCTAAATAGGCCAGGATGCAAAAAAGTAAACGTGCTGGGGCCTAAATAGGCCAGGATGCAGAAAGTAAATGTGCTTGGGCCTGAATAGGCCACGGTGCAGAAAAGTAAACGTGATAGGACCTGAATAGGCCGGGATGCAGAAAAGTAAACGTGCTGGGGCCTAAATAGGCCAGGATGCAGAAAGTAAATGTGTTTGGGCCTGAGTAAGCCAGGGTGTAGAAAACTAAAAGTGCTGGGGCCTGAATAGGCCATGGTGCAGAAAAGTAAACATGCTAGGGCCTGAATAGGCCAGGGTGTAGAAAAATAAACGTGCTGGGGCCTAAATAGGCCAGGATGCAGAAGGTAAATGCGCTTGGGCCTAAATAGGCCCCTGTGCAGAAAAGTAAACGTGCTAGGGCCTGAATAGGCCGGGAAGCAGAAAAGTAAACGTGCTGGGGCCTGAATAGGCCAGGGTGCAGAAAAATAAACGTGCAGGGGCCTGAATAGGCCAAGGGGCAGAAAAGTAAACTTGAGGAGGGCCTGAATAGGCCAGGATGCAGAAAAGTAAATGTGTTGGGGCCTAAATAGGCCAGGATGCAGAAAGTAAATGTGCTTGGGCCTGAATAGGCCATGGTGCGAAAAAGTAAAAGGGCTAGGGCATGAATAGGCCGGGATGCAGAAAAGTAAATGTGCTGGGGCCTAAATAGGCCAGGATGCAGAAAGTAAATGCGCTTGGGCCTGAATAGGCCACTGTGCAGAAAAGTAAACGTGTTGTAGCCTAAATAGGCCAGGATGCAGAAAGTAAATATGAGGGCATCCCGTTGTTGCCGGGAGGGAATGTAGAAAGGGGGTCCCGTTGTTGCCGGGAAAAATGCAGGAAAATTAAACATGTTTGATGTCCTGTTGTTGACAGGAAAAGACGCAAGAAATTAAACATGCTTGATGTCCTGTTGTTGACAGGAAAATAGACATGAGGTCCCGCTGTTGCCGGGAAGATGCAAATGATGACATCCTGCTGTTGCCAGGATAAATGCAAACCTGCTTGACAGGTGACAGAAAAATAGACATGCTTGAGGTCCTGTTGTTGACAGGAAAATAAACATGAGGTCCCGCTGTTGCCGGGAAGATGCAAATGATGACATCCTGCTGTTACCAGGATAAATGCAAACCTGCTTGACAGGTGACAGAAAAATAGACATGTTTGAGGTCCTGTTGTGGACAGGAAAATAGACATGAGGTCCCGCTGTTGCCGGGAAGATGAAAATGATGACATCCTGCTGTTGCCAGGATAAATGCAAACCTGCTTGACAGGTGACAGAAAAATAGACATGCTTGAGGTCCTGTTGTTGACAGGAAAATAAACATGAGGTCCCGCTGTTGCCGGGAAGATGCAAATGAAGACATCCTGTTGTTGCCAGGATAAATGCAAACCTGCTTGACTGGGTGACAGAAAAATAGACATGGTTGAAGTCCTGTTGTTGACAGGAGAATGCAAATGAAGTCCCGCTGTTGTCGGGAAGAATGCAAATGAAATCCTGCTGTTGCCAGGATAAATGCAAACCTGTTTGACAGGTGGACAGAAAATTAAACGTGCTTGAAGTCCTGTTGTTGACAGGAGAATGCAAATGAGATCCCGCTGTTGCCGAGAAGATGCAAATGATGAAATCCTGCTGTTACCAGGATAAATGAAAACCTGCTTGACAGGTGGACAAAAAATTAAACATGCTTGAAGTTCTGTTGTTGACAGGAGGATACAAGCCTGCTTGAGAGGCAAAGGGGAATGAAAGGAGCCTGTTAAGATAGGTAAAATGAATGACGAAAACTATCTTGCTAAGACAGGATGAATGTAGATGGACTCTTGATAAAAAAAATAAGCCTGCTAGACAAGCAAAAGGAAAGAGAAAAGCCTGTTAAGACAGGCAAAAACCAAAAGATCCTGTTGTTGACAGGAAAGATGCGAGCCTGCTAGACAGGCAAAGGAAAAGTAAAGTGATCTATACTAACTTGAAAGAATGGCCTGTTGGGGCAGGCAAAGCATGAATGACCTGTTAATACAGGCAAAAGAAAAAAGACAAGAATCTATTAGGATAGGTATCGAAGGAAAGCCCTGTTGTTGACAGGACAGAAATGAGCCTGTTAAGACAGGCAGGAATCATGTGGAGGTCCTGTTGTTGACAGGGTGGAATGAAGATAGATACTTGATAATTATTTTCTTGAAAATACTTGATCAACCATTTTGCCCCAGTTTATAGGATTCTTGATAATTGATGGATGTCTTGATTTGAAGGGAGTTTAGGCAAGTGTTTGCCCCAGTTTAAGCCTCGATGAGATTGAAGATGAGCTTGACTTGAGTTTTTCTGGGCAACTTTTCCCTATTGAACTTGATTGGAGTTGAGGAATTGAGGATTGCCTCAACTTGGATTTTCTTGGGAAAATGTTTGCCCCAGTTTGAACTTGACTGAAATTTTAAGGATGACCTCATTTTAAAATTTGGTGGGCCAGTGTTTTCCCTTGTTTGAACTTGATTCAAAATTTTTCGACTGTCTCGATTTGAATTATCTAGGCGAATGTCTCCCTCTGTTATGAAATTTTTGGAATTGAGGATCGCCTCAACTTGAATTTCTAGGCAAAAGCTTGCCCCAACTTTTTTCTTGAGTTCAAATCTTTCTTGGAAAAATGTTTGCCCCAGTTTGGACTTGATCCAGAATCTGAGGATAACCTCAAATTGAAATTTTTGTGGGCAAGCGTTTGCCCTAATTTGGACTTGATTCAGTTTTAATTATGACTGATTTGGGCAATTTTACCTAGGTCTTAATTACTTTTGAAAAATGGGTCATGCGATGCTTGAATAAAAAGATGCTTATGTGCTGTTTGAATGAGTGAAAAGAATGCGGTGTTAATGATGCTTGAATAAATGCAGAAATGATGTGGGGTTCTTATTTTGTTGCTTGAAATAATTATTTGATTAGACATATGCTATTGAATGCAAACCATGAAATGGTGTAAAATTTTTGTTTCTCTTGGTTTTTTTTATTTTTTCTGACGCCTCCTTCCTCGACAACCCCATAGTTGGTGTGAAAGGGATCAAGAATCAAGGCGAGCTGGATCGACTCAATCTTTTGGCTTATTGGTCAATTTTGAAATCTTCTTTCCGAGATTTTTGAAACCCAGCGGTGGTCAGTATTATTGAGTAAGACACACTCCTTCTTTGGTGGCGTCCTGGTTGGTAAGAAGATGAATCCTTGGGAAACAATCCTATCGCATTGCAACGGTCGAGGATTTATCCGACTTGTCATGACTTTTCAAAATTAATCCCTTTTTAATTCTTTTTACATTTTTCATGTTTCCTTATGGCACGTGCATTTTGAGGTGTGCAAAGTGATGTTGGATGGTCAGAAGAAGGAGATAGAGAATTTTGAGGTTGTATGTTTTAAGGTGGTGTACTTGAAAGGAAAAGGATGATGAAAGGGGTGGGTTCGATTGCCCAAATGGCACCTTTTGATGAAAAATGCCAATGCTGCTTTTCATAATCTTGATTGTCAAATTAGCCAAACTTTTGAGAAATGGCAAAATTTTGCCCTAGTTTTAAGAAGATATAAGGTGCAGAATATCATGTTGTCTTGGAATTCCTAGTTTGACCTTAATTTTTGCCTGGGTTATTCTTTTGAGTTTTCAACCCAGCAGGTCTTTTGTATTGCCCTAACTTTTGCCTAGGTTGCCTTTACGGGTTTTCGACCTAGCGGACTCTTGATTGTGCCCTAACTTTTGCCTAGGTCGTTCTTGAGGATTGTCGACCTAGCGGGCTTTTTTACTCAATTGTGCCCTAACTTTTGCCTAGGCCGTTTTTGAGGGTTGTCGACCTAGCGAGCTTCTGCTTCATTGTGCCCTAGCTTTTTCCTAGGCCGTCCTTTAAGGGTTTTCGCCCTAGCGGGCCTTCTGCTTGATTGTGCCCTAACTTTTGCCTAGGTCTTGTTTGATGGTTGACCTAGCGGGCTTCTGTTTGATTATGCCCTAACTCTTTCCTAGGTCGTCTTTTATTGTTGACCTAGCGGGCTTCTGTTTAAATGTGCCCTAAATTTTTCCTAGGTCTCTTTTGAGAGTTGTCGACCTAGCGGGCTTCTGTTTGATTATGCCTTAACTTTTGCCTAGGCCTTCCTTTGAGGGTTTTCGACCTAGCAGGCTCTTGATTTGGTTGTGCCCTAACTTTCACCTGGGTCGTTTTTTATTGTTGACCTAGCGAGCTTTTATATGATCCTGATTTTTGCCTAAATTGCTTTTGGAACCCAGTAAGACCTTTTCTGATCATGAATTTGTCGATCATTATTTTGGACTTTAACCCTACTTTTGCCTGGATTATTTTTGGCTTTTAACCCAGCGTGCTTCTCTTCTTCTTGAATTTTATGTTTTGACCTTGATTTTGCCTGGATTATTTAAGGCTTCCAATTCAACGAATCTTTTCTTGGATCCCTAATTTTTCCTGGATTTAAACTTGGTTCCAGCAGGATATTTTTACTTTGAGTGGCGATGTAGAATCCCTGGTTGTTTATTCTGCTTCCTCATTGGGTTTTTCTCTTTTAGCTTGATTAATTCGACGTTCAAGATTACTTATTACAGCACTGGCATCCTCACCAATTGGTATTTATTGTTTTGGTGTAGGAATAAGAAATAGGTTGAGTGATGAAAAGGATGATAAATTTTAGAAGTAAAGTCATAATGTAAAGCACGTGCTCAAGAAACATGAAAATGTAACTTTTGTATTATTCATTGAGATTTGTTTACAAAAGATTGATTTTGAAAAGTACGACAATTTTGGATGAGTATCCTCGATAGCTTGATTTGTACAATGTAACTTGTCGTGCTTCTCCCATCTTTTCAGCTGGTTGATGGGCTCTCGTGATTTGGCAACGGATTGTTTTTTGTATTAGGAGCAAGCCTCCCGAAATCCATCCATTTCGCATCGATTAGGCTTTGTACCTTTCGTTTCAAAGCTAGGCAATCCTCTGTAGAATGACCGATGAACCCTGCATGGTAATCGCATCTGGCGTTAGCATCGTACCATTTAGGATATGGTGGCTCTTGAGGTTTCAGAGGATAAGGCGCAACCAGCGAGTTTTGGATCAGCCGAGGCAGTAGCTCAGTGTAAGAGATTGGGATAGGGTCAAATTGGATGGGCTTCCTCTCCTTTTTTTGGCTTTGGTTGGCATTTTGGCTCATGGCTTGTGTTTGGGTCGTATATGGTGTTGGAGGTCGAACTTGTGTCGGATGGTTGTAAGTAGGAGGGTATGGTGTTTGGTATGTAGCTGCAATGTAAGGATATGGTAAGTAAGGTGTGTATGGTGTATATGGTGGTGGTTGAAAGCCAACTGGACCATACTGTGCCATTTGAGGAATGTATTGGCCTTGACCAGAAGCCACATTGTAGGTTTCACCTGCCTTTTTCTTCCCAGATCCACTGGAAGCGTTGACTACACCTGCGGACCTTTGCATGATCTTTCCATGGCGCATGCCACCTTCAATCCTTTCTCCAATGATGACGACATCGGAGAAGCTAGAAGTCACACTTCCAATCATCTTGTCATAGAAAGGATTTTGGAGTGTGCCCACGAACATGCTGACCATCTCTTTTTCGGATAAAGGAGGTTGTACTTAAGCAGCTAACTCCCTCCATCTTTGAGCGTACTGCTTGAAGGTTTCTTCTTCTTTCTTGGCCATATTCTGGAGCTGAGTCCGATCAGGGGCCATCTCCGTATTGTACTGATACTGCTTTGTGAAAGCCTCGGCAAGGTCTCTCCATGAACGGATGCGTGTCCACTCCAGTTGAGTGTACCAGTTTGCAGCTGCCCCTGTTAAGCTGTCTTGAAAGAAATGGATGAGCAGCTTCTCATCGTAGGTACATGCAGACATCTTCCTGCAGTACATAGTCAGGTGTTTCTTTGGACAACTGGTTCCTTGATATTTCTCGAATTCAGGAACCTTAAATTTTGGAGGGATGACCACGTCTGGAACCAAGCACAGATCAGCTGCATTTTTGGCTTCATAAGCGCTTCCCTCGATTGCCCAGATTCTATCTTCTAGGATTCTCCACTTTTCAGTATCCTCATTTGAAGGATGGCTTGAGTGTTCCTCTAGCATATGGTGAGCTTGAGAAAATGGTATGTACATAGGGTGAGGCCCTTGGGTGAACATAGGATTCGTTCCCCCAACAGCCGTTTGGTATGCTTGTGGAATGGTGTTTGGCGGTAGGTTATGTGTTTGGGTTTGTGTTTGAGCTTGTATTTGGGGTAGTGTATGTGTATGGTGGTGAGGAAACCCATAATAAACCCCTTCGGTTGGTGGAGGCATGGTTAATGCTGAAGGGTTTTGTGGAGTGAACCCAGGAGGATATGACGGTCATTTGGTTCTCCCGGTAGAGATTCCCTTGCCTCTTTTTGTTTGGATGATTGGATGGCCTCCGTCAGCTTGGCCATCTGTTCCTTTAGAGATTTGACCTCATTTTTCAGTTCCTCGTTTTGTCTCTCCAACTCATCCATGATTCTTGATTTGGAACGGGTTCTATAAGGATGCTGAGAAAGTTATCTGTCTTCAATTTTTAATCTTTCTGTTAAATTAAAAATTAATTTTTGAGAAACAATGTGAATGCCAAAATCAATGAATGATAAAAATGTTAATGCTTCAGTGAATATTAAAATGAGGGAGGTGGGGATAATTTTCAAAATCGATGATAAACTTATTTAACAAATGGATGAATGCAATGTTGGATGAACAAATAATTAGAGGTTTGAAAGTTGATCATTTTGAATGATCTGTTGCTTTATTTATTTTGGCTTCTTTTTGGATTTTTAGTAGTTTTGGTACTTTTTAGTTTTGCTAAAACAAAAAATCTTTTGGTTTTGCTAGAATTTCCCTAGTTTTCTTTCAAACCTAAAAGCATTTTTTGTTTTCAATTTCCTTTTTCTTCTTTTTTTTTGGATTTTCCATAATCTGTTTATTTTAGTAATTTAATTTTTCTATTTCTTTTTCAAATGTTCTAACTCTCCTCTACTTTTAGATTTGTATATGTTTATGTTCCAAAATCTTAATTTGAATTGGTTTAGGCAAAAATTTGCCCCAGTTTCACTTATTAGTATAAGAAATTATTTTTTGAATTTTCTTTAATTTTATGATTTCATTTGTCAAATCCGTTTATTTTCTTCTTTTTTAGTTTTAAATTTTCTTTGGCTTCTTCAAATCTAAATCAATTTCAAATCTTAATATTTTGTGTTTTTTCCCAAAATAAATATGTTTTTGCCCCCTTTTTTTTGCGTCATATGTGAGGTGATGTGACATAGATCTAAGGTCTTTCTAATATATGCTTCTCACACAGGGTAGTTTGTAATCCTGGAGGTTATGATGGTCACTAGAGCCAAGTTCTAATTCCTAGTGCTTGCTACAACCGTAGAGAAGGCTACCAGTTGCAGGGCACTAAGAAAAAAACGCACTCTAGTTGGAGTTTTCGTGATAGTCAAACGGGACGTGCATCCCAAGTGACACCACTAAACCCCTCTAGTCCTAGGTTTTCACTCGGACCCAGGTGTAGGGCCCCACTCATATTATGCATGTAGGACTAGAATGTATAGAATAACCTGATATTTGAAACACAATAGATATATGTCTTCTACCCTAGGGTGAGAAACATACAAACTTGAGCTATCATGAATATAGGAAATAAATAACAACATATGAATAAATAGAAAAGGGATCAACATGCATTTATACACTCAATTTGAAACAGGGTTTGACTCTATAAAAGTCCCCAGTGGAGTCGCCATCTGTAGCAACCGTAATTCCGACGAAACGACGAACTCGCTAAATGTTTGAAAATAATTTTACTTTTGATGTGGAGTCGCCACCAAATTTTTGTTTAAGGGAAAAAGATTTGGAAAAACCCTGACTCAATGGATGAGATTCGAAGTTCGGGAGTCGGTTACGAGTAGGGAAGGTGTTAGGCACCCCACTCGCCTGTTCCAAGGAACAGTACCCTTAAACTGAGTGTGTGATTATTTGAAAATAGTTTGATCCCTTAATTAATTTGAAAATAAATAGGTTGATGGAGGTTAGCCTGACAGGACTTGATCCTGCTCCTACGTATTCCCCGGTGCAATGGGAAATTCAAGGCTTACGTAGTTCTGGTTTTAAGAGACTTGATCTTTTGAAGAAGTAGAGGGGTGATTTGAGGATAGGATTGATTTTTGAATAGACTAAAATTGCGTACTTGCATAACCCAAACCGTCGTAGGCCGTGAGTGAGTTTGCACGAATTATAACGCGGAACAGCAGAGAAGGCTGCCTGTTCGTATTAGAATCCGTTGTACGAATCTTAGAGATTTAAAATAGATATTTGAAATAGACGTTTTCTAACAGTTAGTAAATAGTGATTTTATAAAATTTATGCTTGCAAAATCCAAATCGTCGTAAGCCGTATTTGGAATCCACACGAATTGAAACACAGAACAGCAGAGAAGGCTGCCTGTTCGTGTTAAAATCCGCTTGCACACATTTTAAAACAGATATTTTGAAATACATTTTTTAGTGGAGTAAGTAAACAGTGATTTTCTAAAATTGCGTGCTTGCAAAATTCAAATCGTCGTAAGCCGCACTTGAATCCACACAAATTAAAACACAGAACAGCAGAGAAGGCTGCCTGTTCGTGTTAAAATCCGCTTGCACACATTTTAGAAAATTAAAACAGATATTTTGAAATAGACATTTTTTTTAGTAGAGTTAGTGAACAATGATTTTCTAAAATTGCGTGCTTGCAAAATTCAAATCGTCGTAAGCCGCATTTGAATTCGCACGAATTAAAACACAGAACAACAGGGAAGGCTGCCTGTTCGTGTTAAAATCCGATTACACACATTTTAGAAAATTAAAACAGATGTTTTGAAAACAAATGTTTTTACAGAGTTGGTGAAGATAATGTTTCAAAAAAAACGATTGGATTTAATTTAATAGTTACAGAACCAAAATTGGGCTTGACCCAAATTAAAAGAAAATGGAAGAAAATAATTGAGTTTAAGTGAAAAGAGGGGCTTGGGCTGGACCCATGTCAAAATTGAATTTGATTTCAAGAAAAGGAAAAAGATCGGGCTTGACCCAAAGAATTGATTAAAGAAAAGAATTAGGCTTGACCCAAATTAAGCAAAATCCAACTTTAAAGAAATGATTTAGAATTAAAGAAAAAGAAGTGAGCTTGACCCAAGTGAAGGAAAATTGGATCGAGATTAAAAGAATTGGGCTTGAATTAGACTTGATTTAACATAAACTTGACTTGATTTGAAGTTAAGGAAAGGAATTACGAACATGCTTCAGTAATCAAGTGATAGAAATTTCATTTCAAATCCAAATTAGATAAATAATATCATTCTTGAAACTAGAGAGAAAGAAAAAGAAAACTCAACAAAAATCATCAAAATCGGAGATCATTTGATCAATTAAAAACAAAAACGAAAAACAGAGATGAAAATCAACCTCAAGAACACACAAGTTTTTGGCGCCAAAATTTGAATTCAAATCTCAGAATTTATAGAAAATATTTTTTGTAGATCTGAAAAATAAAAACCATCAATTGAAGGATATGGATTATAGAAATCAAACAAAACAAGTTTTACATCAATCCAATGAGAAATGAGCAAGATATGCACAAATCAAACAAGCTAGGTTAATTCGCGCACCGGGATGAACATGCTTCGGTAATCAAGTGATAAAAATTTCATTTCAGATCCAAATTGGACAAATAATATCATTCCAGAAACTAGAGAGAAATACAAAGAAAACTCAATAAAAATTACCAAAATCTGAGATCATTTGACCGATTAAAAATTAAAACAAAAACAGACAAGAAAATGAACCTCAAGAACACACAAGTTTTTTGGTGCCAAAATTTGAATTCGAATCTCAGAATTTTTAGAAAATATTTTTGGTAGATCTGAAAAATCAAAACCAATAAATTGAAATATATGGATCATGAGAATCAAACAAAATAAGTTTTACATCAATCCAATCAGAAATGAGCAAGATATGCACAAATCAAACAAGCTAGGTCAATTCGCGCACCAGGATGAACATGCTTCGGTAATCAAATGATAAAATTTCATTTCAGATCCAAATTGGACAAATAATATCATTCCAGCAACTAGAGAGAAAGACAAAGTAAACGCAACAAAAATCACCAAAATCGGATATCATTTGACCGATTAAAAATTAAAACTAAAACAGACACGAGAATGAACTCGGAAATCCGAGAAGAATCAAGAAACTTAAGACTCCAAGTTCTCCTCCTCCCAGGAATTTCCAAAAATGAGAATGGCCCTTTTCTTTTCTTGTTTGTAGGTATATATAGACGCATCCCTTCTTGGCAAGGATGAAGCTCTTTCAAAGAGCCAAAAGCCAGCCTCCTCTCTCTTAGCAAGGGCCAAAAGCCACCCTTTCTAGGAGCCAAAAGCCAACCCCTTTGATTTCAAAATTTTTGTTCCCTATTTTGATTTTTCAGCTTTTTCTTTTTTTCAATTTTCATTTTTTTTACCTTTTTCTTTTTTTATTTTTTTTATTTTTTTTCTATTTATTTATCATTTTTACTTATTCTTTAATTTCCCTTTTATTTTTATTATTTTTTTTATTTTTATTTTATGCTTTCTATTTTCTGTATTTTCTGTATTTTCTGCTTTCTGTTTTTTCTGTTTTCTGTTTTACATCTTTTCAAATTTTTAATTAACTTAACTTTTGGTTAATTTTAATGATTGGGGGCCTCGGACATAATTGATTGTTTACAATACTCAGCAAATTTATGCAATCCACTCAAGCGTCCATCAAGAATCTGGAGAATCAAGTGGGACAACTGTTTAAACAACTCACAGAAAGAAACGCTGGGAGTTTTCCCAGTGATACAACAGTGAATCCTAAAGAGCAATGCAATGCCATCACAACAAGAAGTGGAAAGATGATAGAACCAAGGTTGCCCACAATACCAAAGACAACAGAGAACGTGATCATACAAGCCAATGATGCTGCTGATCCAGCAGACCAACCTCCCAGAATTAAAACAGAAATGCAACCTGGAGGAGAACCAGTAATCAGCCCAAAATCAGCAGCAAAGGAGGTGCAGAAAAAGGACTTCCACGACAGGCCAGTGCGAAAAAGCAAAACGAAGCTATTTGAGGAGGCCGTGGCCAACGGGCAAAAGGCTACGTCAGCAACGCCAAATGTCCCATTCCCTCAAAGGCTGAAAAAACAGCAAGAAGAGCGAAAGTTTTCTAGATTCCTGGACACATTTAGAAAACTGCAGATTAACATACCACTAGAAAAAGCATTGGAAGAGATGCCCTCATACGCAAAATTCATGAAGGAGTTACTGTCCAAGAAGAGGAGGCTTAAGGAAGACGAAACCGTAGCTCTTACAAAAGAATGCAGTGCCATCATCCAAAGGAAGCTCCCTCAGAAGCTGAAGGATCCAGGATCCTTTGAAATTCCCTGCACCATTGGGAATTTGCAGATTGGAAAGGCACTATGTGACTTAGGAGCTAGCATCAACCTGATGCCCCTTTCCATAATGAAGAAACTGGAAATTGAGGAGGTGAAGCCTACCATGATGTTTCTCCAACTGGCTGATCGATCGATTAAACATCCATATGGTGTTGTGGAAGACCTCCTGGTCAAGGTAGACAGATTCATATTTTCAGTTGACTTTGTAGTGTTAGACATGGAGGAAGATGCTGAGATTCCTTTGATCCTAGGAAGACCATTCCTTGCTACGGGAGAGCACTTATTGATGTGCAGCAAGGGCAACTAATGCTGAGGGTGCAGGATGACAAGGTGACGTTCAACGTGTTTGAAGCCATGAAACACCCTGCTGAACAACCAAATTGTATGAGGATGGACGCGTTGGCAACACTGCCACTAACCGCGTTGGCAAAGCCACTGTCAGCCCCTTTTGAAAAAGATGACAGTGAGTCTATTCTGGAAGGAGTACTCTGGCAAGCCAAAGGCCTAAGCCAGGAGAGGGAAAAGGAGAGCCAAGGTGTGGAGGAATGCATAGCCACACTTGAAGCTAATCCTCCCATAAAATCAGGTCCACAACCCTCTGAAGGTTTGCCAAAGGAAGATGGAAAATTGGGCAACCTACAAGCAGAATTAAAACAGCTCCCACCTCACCTCCGTTATGCATTCCTGGGGGAAAAGCACACGTTCCCAGTAATTGTGAACAACTCCCTCAATGAGCAAGAAGAAGAGAAATTGCTGAGGATCTTAAGAGCCCACAAGTCTGCCATTGGGTGGACTATTTCAGATCTGAAGGGAATAAGTCTCTCCTTCTGCATGCACAAGATCCTAATGGAGGAAGATTTTAAACATGTCGTGCAGCCCCAAATGAGGCTTAATCCAACCATGAAAGAGGTTGTAAAGAAAGAGGTCCTTAAGTTATTGGATGCAAGTATTATCTACCCAATCTCCGATAGCTCTTGGGTCAGCCCAGTTCAGGTTGTACCTAAGAAAGGAGGGATAACAGTGATCCCTAATGAAAAGAACGAACTTATTCCTACAAGGACTGTAACTGGTTGGCGTATGTGCATAGATTACAGGAGACTTAATGAGTCCTCCAGAAAGGATCACTTTCCTCTCCCATTCATGGACCAGATGCTGGAAAGACTAGTTGGGCATGCCTACTACTGCTTCCTGGACGGGTACTCTGGTTACAACCAGATTGTGGTAGATCCGAAGGACCAAGAGAAAACTGCCTTCACTTGTCCTTATGGAATATTTTCATATCGTCGGATGCCTTTCGGATTGTGTAATGCACCTGCCACATTTCAAAGGTGCATGTTAGCCATCTTCTCCGACATGGTGGAAGACTTCATTGAAGTCTTCATGGATGACTTCTCAGTGTTTGGCTCTGACTATGACAATTTCCTGAGTAACTTGTGCTGTGTGCTGAAACGATGCGAAGAAACCAACCTCGTGCTGAATTGGGAGAAATGTCACTTTATGGTGCAAGAAGGCATTGTATTGGGACACAAGATCTCATCAAGGGGCGTGGAAGTTGATAAGGCCAAGGTGGAAGCCATTGAGAGACTTCCCCCTCCGGTGAACGAGAAAGGAGTGAGAAGTTTCCTCGGGCATGCTGGATTCTATAGAAGATTCATCAAAGACTTTTCCAAGATCTCCAAACCATTATGTGACCTCTTGGTGAAGGATGCCGAATTCAACTTCGATGGAGCATGCATGAAGGCATTCAACACACTTAAGGAGCAATTAGTCACAGCGCCTGTACTTCCAGCACCAGACTGGAGTCTCCCATTTGAGCTCATGTGCGATGCAAGTGATTTTGCTGTGGGTGCAGTGCTGGGACAGCGAAAGGACAAGAGGCTACACGTCATATACTATGCCAGCAAGGTGCTGAACAGTGCACAATTGAACTACACAACAACTGAAAAGGAACTACTAGTCGTTGTCTACGCATTTGACAAGTTCAGGTCATATTTAATTGGTGCCAAAGTAATTGTATACACTGACCATGCTGCCTTGAGACATTTGTTGTCAAAACAGGAGGCAAAACCGAGATTGATTAGGTGGATCCTGCTCCTCCAAGAGTTCGATTTCGAGATCCAAGACAGAAAGGGAAGAGATAATGGTGCAACTGACCACCTGTCCAGGTTGCCTACACAAGTCATGGAAGATGAAAAGATTTTGATCAACGAGGAATTTCCAGATGAGAAGTTGTTGGCCATTGCTGTTACACCGTGGTATGCAGATATGGCAAACTTTTCAAAGCCGCACAGATCATCCCAGTCGGATGGTCCTGGCAGCAAAGGAAGAAGCTGTATCATGACAGTAAATTCTACTTATGGGATGAACCTTTCCTGTACAAACGAGGGGTAGACGGTATACTACGAAGATGTATCCCACATGAAGAGCAAAGGGATATCTTGTGGCACTGCCATAGCTCAGCCTATGGAGGCCACTTCAGTGGAAGAAGGACAGCAGTTAAAGTGTTGCAAAGCGGATTCTTCTGGCCTACACTATTCAAGGATGCCAAAGATTTTACCGTTGCGTGCGATGCCTGCCAACGCAGCGGAAATATTTCAAGAAGAGATGAAATGTCTCTCACCAACATCTTAGAAGTAGAGCTGTTTGACGTGTGGGGCATAGATTTCATGGGGCCATTCCCTGCCTCCTATTCTAATGAGTATATACTACTCGCTGTGGACTATGTGTCAAAATGGGTAGAAGCTATCCCTACACACACATGCGATGCTAAATCTGTAATAAGATTTCTGAGGAAGCACATTCTATCCAGATTTGGTGTCCCACACATTCTAATTAGTGATGGAGGGACACACTTATGCAACAAGCAGCTAGAAGCAGTCCTGAGCAAATATGGCGTTAGGCACAGAATAACCACAGCATATCACCCATAGAGTAACGGTCAAGCTGAAGTTTCCAACAAAGAAATCAAGAGGATTCTGGAAAAAGCTGTGAATAACTCCAGAACAAATTGGGCAAACAAGTTAGATGACACACTCTGGGCCTACAGAACAGCCTTCAAAACACCGATCGGTATGTCTCCATACCAGCTGGTTTTTGGGAAAGCCTGCCATATACCAGTAGAACTTGAGCATAAGGCATACTGGGCAACCAGATTCCTCAATTTTAATGCTAACACATCCAGAGAGAATCGACTGTTACAGCTGCATGAATTAGAGGAATTTCGCCTCAAGGCCTACGAAAATGAAAAAATCTACAAGGCAAAGACCAAGCAATGGCATGACAACCTGATCAAACATAGAGTTTTTGAACCTGGGCAGCTTGTTTTGCTGTTCAATTCCAGATTTAAGTTGTTTCCAGGAAAGCTGAGGTCCAAGTGGTCAGGTCCCTTTGTGGTTAAAGACGTTTCAGACTATGGTGCCATCACCCTTGAAGATGTGGAATCCCAAAGAAGTTTCAAAGTCAATGGTCAACGTGTCAAGCACTATTATGGAGGTGAAATCAGCAGGGAAAGAACTACCTGCACTCTTCCGCCACCTAATTGATCTTAAAACTGTCAAGCTATGGACACTAAACAAGCGCTGCAAGGGAGGCAACCCTTGGAAGTAGTTGAATTCATAGCTTAATTTTAGTATTATTTCTTTGTTTTGTTGTTTTTGTGGTTGGAATTTTTTTTTCTTTCGTCTTTTTCGTCACAGATTGAAGAGGAAACCGAGAAATTAAACAACAGGCATTAAACTGAGACAGAGTGCAACAGGGCAGGAATGCAAATTCAGTCCAACAGTTGGGGATGCATGATCGCGTAGTACACGCCACGAGGGTGCGTGGCCAAAGCAACAGCAGCTGAACAGAGCAGGAAAGAGAAGGGAAACTCAACAATAACATTCAATAAATAAACTTGCATTAAGTTATCTGAACCGCCAACCAACCACCAGACGCTTCACATCCCCCGCGTCCAAATATAAAAGAACACCTAGGTAACCAACACTCCCATCAAAACCCAGCAGTTATCTCGTTGCAACTTTTCATTTTCCCTACATAGATTTCCTGATGGCAACCCCCTCCAAGGCTCCAATCATGGCAGAAACGATGCAACTGTTTCAATCTCCAGAGAATGAGGTTAGATACAAAACGCTCAAGAGAATCCCCATTATGGGGGATAGGAAGCTGAAACTGCGCATGTGGGAGTTTACCAGAGTGGAGAATGAAATTACTGACAGAAAATGGGAAAAGCTGTGCAATCTGGCCGGCCAATGATACGAAGAGATCACCAGAGAGTTCTATGCCAATGTGGCATTGACTGAAGCAGAGGACTGCTATAAGTCCTACGTTCGAGGAAAAGTGATCTCTTTCACTCCACAGGTAATACGGGACCTGTTGGAGATCAGACCTCCCACAATTGGGTGCATGTACCAGCGTCCCAAAAGCATCCCAGTAGACCAACCAGTATCATTGAGAGCACTATGCACCCCAGGAGCCAAATGGGAAGTGAAGGACAATGGCTCCAATGATGGGAAGTCCTTGCGCAAGGTTGACTTAAACCCGGTGGCCAAAATCTGGTGCACTTTTGTGCAGTCAAACCTGTTACCTAAGCTTCACTCTGACAAAGTAAACAAGAAACGGGCGGTTCTGCTTTGGATGATAATGACATCCAGCGAGGTAGACATCGCCCAAATAATTGCTCGGGAGATAAAGAACATTGCGCGAAAGTGCTATGTTCCCCTGGGATACCCCAGCCTCATCACAGCCCTGTGTGAATCCCAGGGGGTCGAAGTTACTGGTTGCACCCGAGTAGACCCCCATCCTACCATGGATGAAGATTACATTAGGCGTTACGTCCTCCATAAGGCACATCCCACAACCATAATCCCACCAGAAATCTGCGACATGCTCAAAGAACAGACCGAGCGCCTGAAAGACTTACACTTCCTTGTACACCACCTGGGCAAACAAGCTGAAGTGACACGCAGAAATGTGCAAAAAGTCCATCTGGGGATGAAGGCCAACCGACAGCTCTTGGCAACCATCGGACGAAGGATAGGATGACTGAACAAGAACTCTTTGATGTTGAACAAGAGCTGGTACTGCAATGGACTGACTTAGAGGACGTCGAGAGCAAAGCAGAACCAGCAGCCACAATGCAAATGGAAGAAGACTGACTAGAACAAGATGCACTCAATCTTGCAGCCTGCATGGTCAATTACATTGTCCTCGATGCACTTATCCAATCTTGAAGAAGACAACCTTTTATGCTTATTTTGAAAGTTCTCTTTTGATCTAATTAATTTTTCAATTTCTTTCCTTCCCTATGTATAGTTTATTACTAATTATGAATCTAGGACTCAGAGTTTTGTGTTAATTAGATGGCACCCTAACATCAAATCTAGCAAGAAGGAAGAAAGAATGCAAGTGGCTGGAACACCCAAAACAAAAAGACTAGTAGCGTTGCTTACGCAAGAGAGCGAGAACGTTGCCAACACAACTAGAGTGAGAGCAGCACCAACCAATTGGTTTAACAAGGAATAGCAATAAAACCTCACCCCTGGAAAAAAAATAAAAAATTAAAAAATAAAAATAAAAATAAAAAAATAAAAATAAAAAATAAAAAATAATATATATATATATATATATATATATATATATATGTATGTATGTATATAAATAATAATAATAATAAGAATAATACAAATATGTGTTATTAACTATTTCCCGCCAGGGGTGGTGGATTTCAAACAAACAGAGCAAAGGGATGGTGAGAAGCAAGTTTGGGGTTACCCAAAGCATACCCAAGGTCAGAATACATGTGTGTACAGTTGCCACGTGGTCAACCTAGGAAAAGCCACAAGACAAGGAAGGTCAAAAGTTTTGACCTAATCTGTTCTTAACGTGAAACCCTTCGTATCCCACACCACGGTTATATAACAACAGCAAGTAAGTAACTCCCTTCCACCAGAAATTCTAAAAACCCATACTCTGTTTACCCCTCGTTCCCAACTCGAGAAGCAAGAACACAACCCTCTCATTCTCTCAACTCCAGAACAATCAAGGTATGAAATTCTTCTACTCTATTCTGGCATTCATTGATTTAATGGCTGCAAACTCCGTAGACAGAAGACAAACCAGATTTACCGAAGGAAGAAGATTCAGCATTACACAATACAAAGAGTCCTGAACATGCATGTACCAAGGGTATTCGAGAAAAGGAGAAAGCATCCTCGGGAAAACAGAGTAACGACAATGAACGCAATAACCCGAAGTATCTCTCCCTCGAAACAAGCAGAAATCTCCACAAGCATGACGAAAGGTAATGGAACCACTGTTTCTCAACCCATTCGCTAACAGAGGATTCTTTTTTTCTTGCAAAATGGAATCAGCCTCAAGAAAAGTGCGTATCAAGACAACTCCTGCAGCAGCTCTCCGAAGGAAAGCAAGGGCTGAAGACACCCACCGGTTAAAGTACGCCGACAACGAGGAACGATTTAACAACCTTAAAGGTAGCTCCTTCGTGGGGGACCGAAAAATCAGCCTGAAGAGGGGAGAGTTCCCTTCGATCACCGCGGAGATTGAAACCAGGAAGTGGCACAAGCTGTGCAAAATGGCAGGGGAGGGCTACGAGGACATAACTCGGGAGTTCTACGCCAACCTGGTGCTCACCAGGGCAGAGACAAGATTCACCTCATACGTGAGGGGGAAGACTATCTCTTTCAAACCCCAGATCATCAACGAGCTGCTGGGGGTTAACGTCTCGAGGAGAGACTACAAATACAACGAGCTGAAGGATACTCCGGTCGACAAGGAAGGTTCACTACAAGCACTCAGCATCCCTGGAGCACGCTGGGATGTAAAGATAGACAAGTCTGGAGAAGGGAAGTCGCTGAGAAAGGTAGACCTGGTGCCTATGGCGAAGATTTGGTGCACCTTCGTGCAATCCAACATCGTGCCCCTGCTCCACTCCAATGGCGTAGCCAAGAAGAGGGCTATTCTGGTATGGGTAATCATGCGCTTTGAACCTCTAGATCTGGGTACCATCATTGCCCACGAAATGGAAGAGATTGCCCCCAAACCGAAGGCCTCTCTTGGCTACCCCAGCCTCATTGCTGCCCTTTGCCAGAGCGAAGGGGTAGCAATCAAAGGATGCACCAAGGTCCCTCCACAAGCCACCCTCAACAAATCATACATCGAAAGGCACATACTCACAGAGCAGGAGCCAACTCCCCGCAGGGAACCTGGACCAAGCCTCCCATCCAAGGTGTATGAGATGCTTGCCGAACAGAAGGAGATGCTGCAAGCACAACAAGCCTCCAACCGCCAATTGGAAAGGCAGGTGGAGGGATTACATAAATATTTACAGAAAATAAACAGGAGAACAAAGAGAACCCAGCAGCTCCTTGAAAAAATAGGAAGACATGTTGGGTTGCCTGAATAAGACCTCTCGGAGGAACAGGAACAACCAGGTCCCCAATGGATGAACATTGATGACAGCGAAAGTGAGAGGGGAGCAGCAGGAAGAAACGACATGGATGAAGATTAAACAAGCTGTAGTTGAAAATCTTCCCCATGAAAGTGAAACCAGACCTCTAAACTTAGTCTGTAGGAATGTCATGTTAATCTGTTAATCCCTCTTGTAGTTCCCTTCCCCAAATTAGTCTTCAAACATTTTTTAATCAGGAAAACTTTGTATAAACCCTGTAAATGATATATGACTTAACCACCAATGTGTTTTGATCTGAAAATACTAACTCTGATAGGGTATGTTCCTCATGTGGGCTATTAAGGTACTACACACTGATCGTACATAAAACTGAGTACAAATCCTAACCCACATAAAAAAAAAGAGGAAAAAAAGGGGGAAGAAAGAACCATGCATAAGATGAAGAGACGACGAGATTAACCAGCAATACTGCCAGCCAAGGAATACCATGCACGGTGAAAAGATTTTTCTTCAAGGAGGGAACAGTGTTGCCAACACATGACTCTATCACATACTGGTGAGATCTCTCCAATCTATCTTAAACACTGAAGTATGCATTAAAATAATAATTAAAACCAATCACTAAAGGATTCAGTACTGTCCGAGCACTGATATACTGAATATACAGAGTTAGATTAAATCCATATATACACTTGCATTCTACCCAGCTCTGTTGCCAACGCAACTAATCCATGCGTACCCAACGCAGCTAGACTGAGTGAAGCACCACAGTACAGTTCTCACTCATTTAAGCACCAGCACAAAAATTCTGGGTAATTCACGCACTAAGCTAGCACAGTGCAGGGACTCTCACAGCCCCTACACTTGTAACAACCTCCAATACCATCTCTCTTCCCTCTCCAATGAACATCAATTTTTATAGAACCTCATTCTCCAAAGCATGGAGAGATTGTACAATTCCTAAATGTTCATTGCATGATGCAGAATGTAGCATGATTAAATGAGAATTACTTTGTTGTTTTGTTATGGTTCGCAACAATTACATTGTAATGCATGTGCTAGGCTTGCACAAATTGCCTGTGAGCGGTTGGGCCTCAACACTTAATTCTTTTGTGTGTAAGATCACAAATTTCTTTTCATTCCAGAACTTGCCCTGTTTCTTAGTTGAAAAACCAGTATCTCATGCTTGCATAAAAATGATTAAGGCACTTTTTTGATATGCACCTACTAGACCAAATGGCCTACCTTACATCATTGTCCATTGTTAACCCCTTGATCTTGTATTTGATTAGCTCATCCCCAGTCAAGACTATGAAAAACCATGAATACACCTAGCCAAAGGAACTAGGAGAAAGTTGCTTGTATCCAAAGTTGAGCTTCAAACTAAATGGGAAATATTTAAGAACAAGCAACAGTTCTAAGTTTGGGGTTGCATGAAAACAAACAACATCTGTGAGGGTGTCAGTAGAAATGTAATTGACAGTAGATTCCTCTAATAAAAAAAAAAGAGAAGAGAGAGAATTCGGACACCCAATTAAGGTAAAGAAACAGTGAAAAACAAGAAAACACTTCTGGGGAGGTTGATCTTACATCTCCACACCAATGGAAGGTGAAATTTTCAACATTCTCATAGTTCTTTGGCTTAAATAGACCCTCTTTCCATATCCCAACCACCATTCACCTAAACCACGTTACAACCCATACCAAGACCTTTTGATTTATATAAGCATGTGACTCATTGGTGGAAATAGAGAATAGGGGCAAGCCTATGGCAATGAACTTCTGATTTGGTGATATAGAGAGAAACACCTAACCTAAACACTTGAGAGAAAGAGTGAAACACTTAACCATATGAGCGCTTGCAAGTCTAGGCCATGTTTCCGCAATAGCAATTAGTTGTACCCATAACATAAACACTGTTTTGCTCGAGATTACAGGTTATATTCTGAATCTGTAAGTACCTCTACTTTATTCTTAATGCTTGATGAAGCATGTTAAAAATTTTAATTGATGCAAACTGGGGTGAAGAAGGGAGATGAGATGTATTCGAGGTGAATAATACGCATGCTGTAAGTTGTCGAAAAGCAATTATGTTCCTGTAGTTTAATGCTTGCTTGAGGACAAGCAAGGGTTCAAGTTTGGGGTTGTGATAAGTACCCAATAAGGCACTTATTTGGAACATAATTCAATGAAATTACAAGTAGTTAAAGCTTAAAACACAACTAAAACATAAGCAACAGCTGAAAAACTGAGTAATGTAAGCATAATGTGGAAAATGCCGTCTTGGAGCCTTTTGATTGATAAATTCTCACAAATTCTTGTGTCTTGATCCCTGAAAAAATTGTTGCAGGATTCCGCATTGGAAACGTACTTCAATTCGCGTGGAACACATGAAGAAATAGAGAGACAGGAAGAAATCTTTCAACCACATAGCGTTGACAACGCAAGCTGAGTCGCATTGGATACGCGACGGAACAGACCAGTACTTATAAAAGGGCCAGAACAGAGCAGAAAAAAGGAGGATCAATCACTCATTCTATCCACTATTCTATCTCCAGAGCGAAATCCCAGAGGGTAGAGCCGTCGTTTTCCTTGACGTCGGTACTGCTCTTAGAGAAGGAGAAACCCTAAGGTTGAGGAAGAAGGGATTCTACAGCAAGCTGCCATGACCAAAACCTTCTCCCCCTCCTCTGTTTTCTTTCTTGTTTATTATGTATAACTGAGTCCCTGTTGGGGACGAATGAAACCTTAACCGATCCTATGTAATCCAGATTTTTGCATTTATTCAAGATCGTTTTTCTTTTATGTTGATTGTTCATCTCTTTACTTCATGCTTTTATGGTTTGGCCACTCATAAAGTAAATCAAAATTCTTTCTCGCAATTGGGAAATTGGTTTAAGAATTGGAACTGGGATTGAATAACATAATTTTGAAGGCTCTAGGGATAGAGGTTCATAATTGTGAGGTCTTTTGAATTCTTGAATGTAATGCTTATCGCAAATTAGGAATTGCTAAGGGATTAGAATTCCTAATTTGCTGTGAAGGATTGTTGAGTCATGGGAGTGACCTTCAATTACCAGTTTGTGAGTTCGATCTTCAATGTATGTTTATCTTAGGTATATGCAATAATCAAGGATTACATAGGGGAAGTTTTGGTGAAATCCAACCCTAACATTTTCCATAATTTGAATTCTCACACCTTTATATCAATTGCAGAGTGTTTGACAGTCAAGAATTAAATTTGAAGTAGTCCCTGCGTGTTAGAACAGAATTCCAGATTATGACAGATTCTGTGAATTCCTGTTAATTCCTGTTTGCGTTGCCTACGCAAATAAATTTGCGTTGCCTACGCGACCCCATAACTGAGTTCAATTAGTGGACTAGTAGAAATTCAGTATTTGAACCAAATCCCTGTGGAGACGATACTCTACTCATCCTTTACTTCATAGAAACGATAAGGTGCACTTGCCTTCATACGTTTTTACAACAACAATAGCCTAATTAGGCTGTAAGCTAAACCAACAGGGTTTGGAATGCTTGATTACATAGCCTAATTAGGCTACGAATACTACTAAAGTGCAGGCAAAGTGAGGTGAAAGGGGTCCGTTAGGACGGACGTAGCCAAAGAATGGAATGGCCTGTTTGAGGCAGGAAAGTATGCAGGAACTAATGTGTAAGGTATGTACAAGGTGGCCTGGCAACATAGGCCTTGATGTAAAAAAAGTAAATTTGATGGTGCAGAAGAGAAAGTTGAATGTGCTAGAAAGGAAAACTTGAACGTGTAGAAAGGGAAACTTGAACGTACTAGAGGCCTGATAGTATAACTGAGATGCAGAAAAGAAAGCTTGAGCGTGCACAAAAGAAGACTTGAGTATGCAGAAAAGAAAGCTTGAGAGAACATAAAAGGAAACTTGAACGTGATGAAAGGAAAACTTGAATGTGCTGAAAAGGAAAACTTGAGTGTGCTGGAAAGAAAACTTGAACGTGCTAGGAAGGAAACTTGAGCGTGCTGAAAGGAAAACTTGAACGTGCTGAAAAGGAAAACTTGAGCGTGCTGGAAAGAAAACTTGAACGTGCTAAGAAGGAAACTTGAGCGTGCTGAAAGGAAAACTTAAACGTGCAGAAAAGGAAACTTGAAGGAGGCCTGACATCATAGGCCGAGATGTAGAAAAGAAAAACTTGAACATGCGGAAAAGGAAACTCGAACGTGCAGAAAAGGGAAAACTTGAGCGTGCGGAAAAGAAAAAGTAGACTTGAATGAGGCCTAACAACATAGGCCATGATGCAGAAATTAAACTTGATGAGGCCTGACAACATAGGCCATAATGCAGAAATGTAAACTTGATGGTGGCCTGACAACATAGGCCTTGATGCAGAAATTAAAACTTGATGAGGCCTGACACTATAGCTCATGATGCAAAAATTAAAACTTGATGAAGCCTAACACTATAGGCCATGATGCAGAAATGTAAACTTGATGGTGGCCTGACAACATAAGCCTTGATGCAGAAATTAAAACTTGATGAGGCCTGACACTATAGGCCATGATGTAGAAATTAAGACTTGATGAGGCCTAACACTATAGGCCATGATGCAGAAATTAAAACTTGATGGTGGCCTGACCACATAGGCCTTGATGCAGAAATTAAAACTTGATGAGGCCTGACACTATAGGCCATGATGCAGAAATGTAAACTTGATGGTGGCCTGACAACATAGGCCTTGATGCAGAAATTAAAACTTGATGAGGCCTGACACTATAGGCCATGATGCAGAAATGTAAACTTGATGGTGGCTTGACAACATAGGCCTTGATGCAGAAATTAAAACTTCATGAGGCCTAACACTATAGGCCATGATGCAGAAATTAAAACTTGATGAGGCCTGATACTATAGGCCATGATGCAAAAATTAAAACTTGATGGTGGCCTCACAACATAGGCCTTGATGCAGAAATTAAAACTTGATGAGGCCTGACACTATAGGCCGTGATGCAGAAATGAAAACTTGATGAGGCCTAACACTATAGGCCATGATGCAGAAATTAAAACTTGATGGTGGCCTGACAAAATAGGCCTTCATGAAGAAATTAAAACTTGATGGTGTCCTGACAACATAGGCCTTGATGCAGAAATTTATACTTGATGAGGCTTGACACTAGAGGCCATGAATGGGAAAGAATGAAGCGGGTCTGTTAAGATAGACGGCTTTGAAACGGGAGGGACCTATACTAACTTGAAAGGTGACCTATGCTAACTTGAAAGGCCGGACAGATGAAGCATGGATGACCTGTTGAGACTGGCATAGGGAAAATGACATGACATGGTATACCCTACGAATGCATATGGGGGTGGAATATGGACTTTTTCATCAGCTGACAACTTATTTTGAACTTTGTTTTTCTTGAATTAAAAATAAATTGCTTATTCTACCTTGAGCTTGAAGGTTCCTTCAGCATTTGGTGATTATTTTCTCTTGAAGAAACTTGGACAACCACAATTTGCCCCAGTTTAGAAATTCCTTGATAATTGAGGGATGTCTTGATTTGAAGGAACTTTGGGCAACACATTTTGCCTCAGTTTTGTTCTTGAATTTAAACCTTTCTTGGGCGAATGGTCTCCCTGGTCTAAACTTGATTCAGAAATTGAGAATGGCCCCAAACTGAATTTTTGTGGGCAAACGTTTGCCCCAGTTCGATTTTTCTTGCGTTGAGGAATTGAGGATTACCTCAACTTGAATTTTCTGGGCAAGTGTTTTCCCCAGTTTTGAGATCTTCAGAAATCTCTCAATTATGATTGGTTCGAGAAATTTTCTCTAATCTTAATTAGTTTTGCAAAGGAGTTGTGCAATGCTTGAATGACAGGATGCTTATGCACTGTTTAAATGAATAAAAAGGATGCAGTGTTCTTATTTTGGTGATTTAAATAATTATTTGATGAAATGGATGTTATGGGGTGAATGCAAACCATGAGGTGGTTAAAAAACTTTTTTGTTTTTCTTGATTTTTTCGATAGGTTCTTTCTCGACAACCTCATAGTGGGTGTGAAGGGAATCAAGAATCAGGACGAGCTAGATTGAATCTTTCTCTTGGCTTCTTGGTCGACTTTGAACCTCCCTTCCCAGGATCTTTGAGACCCAACAGTGGTTAGCATGATTGAATAAGACACACTCCTTTTGTCTTGGTGGCGTTATGTCTGACAGGAGGATGAACTTTTGGGAAACAGTCATGTCGTGCTACGATGGTCGAGGGTTCGTCCGACTTGTCATGAATTTTTAAAATTAATCTTTTTATTTATTTACATTTTTCACATCTCTTTTGGCATGTGCACTATTGGGGTATACGAAGGGATTCTGGATGGTTGAAGGAAGGAAATAGAGAAAGTTTGCAAAAGATGTTTGAGGTAGTGTACTTGAAAGGAAAAGACGAAAAGTGCGGGTTTGATTGCCCAAATGGCACCTTTTGATGGAAAATACCAATGCTGCTTTTCATAATCTTGATTGTCAAATTAACCAAACTTGAGAAAACGGAAAAATTTTGCCGCAGTTTTAAGAAGATATGAGGTGCAGAATGTCATGTTGTCCTGGGATTTCTAGTTTGACCTTAATTTTTGCCTAGGTTATTCTTTTGAGCTTTTAACCCAGCAGGTCCTTTGTTTCGCCCTAACTTTTGCCTAGGTTGCCCTTACGGGTTTTCAACCTAGCGGACTCTTGATTGTGTGCCCTAACTTTTGCCTAGGTCTCTTTTGAGGGTTGTCGACCTAGCGGGCTTCTGTTTAATTGTGCCCTAACTTTTGCCTAGGTCGTCTTTGAGAGTTTGTCGACCTAGCGGACTTTTGTTCGATCGTACCCTAACTTTTTCCTAGGCCGCCCTTTGAGGGTTTTCGACCTAGCGAGCCCTTTGCTTGATTGTGCCCTAACTTTTTCCTAAGTTGTTCTTGAGGATTATTGACCTAGCAGGCTATTGTTTATGTGCCCTAACTTTTTCCTTGGCCGTCCTTTGAGGGTTTTCGACCTAGCGGGCTTTTGTTTCATCGTGCCCTAACTTTTTCCTAGGTCATTCTTTGAGAGTTTTCAACCTAGCGAGCTCTTATATGATCCTGATTTTTGCTTGAATTGTTTTTGGAACCCATCAAGACCTTTTCTAATCATGGCTTTGTCGATTTATCTTTTGAACTTGAACCCCATTTTTTCCTGGATTATTTTTGGTTTTTAATCCAGCGGGCTTTCCTTCTTCTTGAGTTTTAAACTTTGACCCAAATTTTGCCTGGATCATTTTTTATTTTAATCCAACGGGCTTTTTCGGTCTTGAATTTTATGTAGACATTGACCTTGCCAAGGTTATTTTGGCTTCCAATTCAGCGGATCTTATCTTGCATCCCTAGATTTTGCCTGGATTTGAACTTGATTCCAGCAGGATATTTACAAGGTATTCCATTACAACAAGTGGTGATCTAGAATCCCTAGTTGCTTGCTTCCTCATTTGGTTTTTCTTTGAGTTTGATTAATTAGACGTTTAAGATTTTTTATTACAGCACTAGCATCCTCACCAATTACTATTTATTATTTGGGTATAGGAATGAGAAATAGGTTGAGTGATGAAAAGGGATGGTAGATTTTAAATGGTAAAGCGAACAAGGTGAAGCACGTGCTCAAGAAATATGAGAAATATAATTTTTGTATTTATTCATTGGGATTTATTTACAAAGATTAACTTTGAAAAGTATGACAAATCCTGGATGATTTTCCTCGATAACTTGATCTGTACAAGGCAACTCATGAGCTCTCATGATTTGACGCTTGGATTAGGAGCGACCTTCCCAAATATCTAGCCGTCTAGCATGAATTAGGCTTTGCACCTTGCGTTTCAGGACCTGGTAGTTTTCTGTTGAATGACCAATGTACCCTGCATGGTAGCCACATATGGCATTTGCATCATACCATTTAGGGTATGGTGGTTCTGGAGGTTTCAGCAGGTATGGAACCACCAAGGAATTCTGGATTAGCTGAGGTAGCAGCTCAGTGTAGGTCATTGGAATGGGATCAAACTGGACAGGATCTTTTTCGTCCTTTTGGCTTTGGCTGGGATTTGGGTTCATGGCTTGTTTTTGAACCATGTATGGTGTGGGCGGTCGGATTTGCATTGGATAGTTGTAAGTAGGATGGTAGGGCGTTTGGTAGGTGGTGGCGGTGTAAGGATATGGTATGTAAGGTGTATATGGTGATGGTTGGAAGCTAGTTGGTCCATAAGGTGCCATCCGAGGTATGTATTGTCCTCGACCAGAAGGCACATTATAACTCTCCCCTGTCTTCTTCTTTTCTACAGAGGCATCAACTGTCACTGTGGGCTTGTGCGCGATTCTACCTTGGCGCATGCCACCCTCGATCCTTTCTCCAATGATGACGACATCAGAGAAGCTAGAAGTCACACTACCAATCATCTTGTCATAGAAAGGATCTTGAAGTGTGTCCACGAACGTGCTGACCATCTCTTTCTCGGATAATGGAGGTTGTACCTAAGCGGCTAACTCCCTCCATCGTTGGGCGTATTGCTTGAAAGTCTTGTCCCCTTTCTTGGCCATGTTTTGGAGCTGAGTCCTATCAGGAGCCATCTTTACATTGTATTGATATTGTTTGAGGAAAGCCTCAGCTAGATCCCTCCATGAACGGATGTGTGTCCGCTCTAGCTGAGTATACCAAGTTGCAGCTGCCCCAGTCAAGCTGTCTTGAAAGAAGTGTATCAGCAGCTTATCGTCGTGCCTAGAGGGAGACATCTTCCTGCAGTACAAGGCCAAATGACTCTTTGGACAGCTAGTTCGTTGATACTTTTCAAATTCAGGAACCTTGAATTTAGGAGGGATGACCACGTCGGGAACGAGGCACAGATCGGCTGCATTTGTGGCTTCATAAGGACTCCCCTCGATTGCCTTGATCCTTTCCTCTAGACCCTTCCACTTTTCTGTATCCTCATTTGAAGGATGGCTTGGGTATTCCTTAGGCATGTGGTGAGGTTGAGAAAATGGTATTTACACAGGGTGAAGCCCTTGGGTGAACATAGGATACGTTCCCCCAACAGCTGTTTGGTGAGCTTGTGAGATGATGTTTGGAGGTAGGTTATGTGTTTGGGTTTGTGTTTGGGCTTGTGTTTGGACTTGTGCTTGGCTTGTGTATGGTTGTATGAGGGTGCATGCCCATGAGGAAACCCATAATGAACTCCTTCGGTTGGTGGAGGCATGGTTAAGGGTGAAGGGTTTTGTGGAGTGAACCCAGGAGGATATGACAGGTCAGTCGGTTCTCTCGGAAGGGATTCCCTTGCCTCCTTTTGTTTAGATTGTTGGATGGCCTCCATCAGCTTGGCCATCTGCTCCTTCAGAGTCTTGACCTCATTTCTCAACTCCTCATTTTGTCTCTCTAGCTTATCCAAGATTCCTGATTGTGATCTGGCCCTATAAGGATGTCGAGGAAGTTGTCTTTCTCCAATCTTTCTGTTAAAGTTAAAAATTAATTTTTTGAGAAACAATTTTGAATGCAAAAAAGTCATGAATGATAGATGTTGATATGATGATAAGAATGTATGGATGATTTTCAAAATCTTCTTCTTTCGGTGATAACTTTATGAATGGATGAATGAATGCATGTATGCTATGCACAAATAATTTTAGAGACTTTTGAAGTTTGACTATTTTGAAAATAAATCAGAGTTGCTTTATTTGTTTTAAGTAATTTTATGTTTTTATGAACTTTGGTGTGTTTTCCATTTTGCTAGAAAATCCTCGGTTTTGTTTCAAAATATTTTTGGTTCTACTAAAAGCTTTCTAAAAACATTCTTTAGGTTTTCAAAATTTCATTTTCTCTCCAATTGAACCTTTTTATATTTTCGATATTTTCAAAAGATTATTTTCCTAATTTTCCTATTTCTAAAACCTCCTTTTAAGTTTTCTTTGGAATCTTTTCAATATTTTCAAAATATTTTCTAATTTTTCCTAGGAATTTTCTCGTTCTATTTTGGTTTTCTTTATTTTTATCTTGATTTGATTTTTGTATCTCCCCAATTTTAGCTTTCAACTCCCTTTTGCTACTTCGGATGGTTTGGTTCAAATAAGTGTCTGTGAGCGGTGAACCTTGTATCTTGAAAGGGGTGTGTGCCCTCTTTGCTTCTTATGCGGGTTACCTGTCCTAAGGATCTATGGCCTTTTATATGAACCTCCCAAAGGTGGCTTGTAATCCTGAGGTATAAGAGGTTACTAGAGCCAAGTTCTAGTCTGCAATGCTTGCCACAATAGCAGAAAAAGCTACCAGTTGTAGGGCATTACAAATAGGACACACTCTAGCCTGGATTTTTATGATAGTCAATCAAGACGTAGGCCCCAAAGTGACACCACTAGATCCCTCTATCCTAGGTAGCACTCAGACCCGGTATAGGGTCCCACTTATGATAAATGCATATGCAATGTATGAGGGGCACATGAATTTAAGATACCTGCAATTGGGGAAATTGTACAGATATATTGCAATTTATTATTTGTCTATCCTAGGGTTATACAAAGAATAAATGAACAACAATGGATAGATAACAAGTCAGGCCTAGGCTTATAAAAAAACCTATTTAACCTATTCAGGGGCCTATTTTTATTTATATATTATATATTTATATTTATTTTAATATATTATATTTATAGAATATTTATTTAATATTTTATTTACATAATATTAATATATATATATATATATATATGTTTTAGGCCTATTTAATGACGTTTTTATCTTGTAGGCTTTAAATTTTTAAGATTTTTTAATTAGTTATTTATATAGGCTTTAAGTTTATTTATTGATTTTTTTTTGTAATGTAGGCTTTTAAACAAGCTTACAGGCCTTGTAGGCTTTAAATCAGGACAGACCTTGACAGAAAAAAAAAACTTTTAACAGGTACAGGCCCAGGCTCAGGCCTCAAAATTTTTAAACAGGCGAGGCTTGAACACTCAAAGCCTAGCTCGGCTAGGCCTATTTCCATCCCTACTAAGCACGAACTGGTAGCTTTTTCTACTGTTCTGGGTTTAGGAATTCGTATGGATCCTAGTGCAGCCGTAGTTATCTTGGATCCTGCGCATATGTGGACTAAGGATTCTCATTAAAATATTTTCTAAGACGCACACACCTATGCTTTGCTAAAGGCATGCGAGAATGTGGTGTCTCTATAAAATTCAACTTTGAGGGTTTTTTGAGTGCTTGTATTTTTGTAATTTTTAATATTTAATTTTTTAATAATTTCTTTTTTTTTTATTTTAAATTATTTCAAGTTTATATTTATATTTTTTCGAGATTTTAAAAGAATTTAATATTATTTCAAATTTATTTATGATATAGTCACCATTATCAGATAATGAGTTGGGATACGTCATTCTTTAGGTAAATTAATTTAATTAAAATAGTTAATTGTAAAATAAATTTTGGGCAACTATTATCTATTTTTTTCGATTTCAATAATCATTGAAGTGAGTGTATGCCACTATCATAGTTTATTCCAGAATCTTTATGAAGTTATACGTTAATTTCTTACATAATTAGTGTTTCTAATCAATTATAATTTAATTTATTAAAAATTTCAAATTATAATTATTTTTTTGAAACAATATTCTAATTCTAAAAAATTTTGTTAATAAGTTTTTCAAACACTGAACGCAATTATATTAGTCTGTTAAAAACATTTTTTAGTTAAGTTAGTGTCTAAAATTTAACAAATAAATAATTATCATTTTTATATTTTTTACCATCACTATTCTATATTTCCATAAGAATGAATATGGAAGCTTTGATTCTTTAGGATAATTATGGAAAAAAAATTTAAAAATGAATGTAATGACATATTAAAGTTTAATTTGATAATAAATATAGTTTGGCATCAATACAGTATTTTTTAATAGGAATATTAAGTAGAATATTCATTCAAAACTTATATATGAAAAACACATTCTTTACAAATTGTGTTTCACATATTAATAGGTTCATAGCTAGGCTTCTGTTCACATACCCAAAAATATGTTATTCTATTAAAGCTGTGAAATAGATCAACCTATTTAGTATTCATGTGTATCAAGTCCAAAAATATTTGGAGAACTGAAAAAGCTACTATATAGAAAATTTATTGGACTAAAATGTCCAAAGAACTAAGTGGACTAGACCAGCCCTTTACATTTTCAATATCATTATTTTCTTATTACGATTTTAGCCCATGAAAATGTTTATTACATTATATTAAAGTTTTCATTACTGGTTACGCATGGCATGTGACCAGAAAAAAAATTATTCTAAACTTTAATGTTATCTTTTCTGGTCTTGAGAAATCTTCTACTGTGAAGCTAAACCTTATGCAATGTTTAAACATAAATACCAAGTTCTAAAAAGCCAACAAAGTTTTTTTCATTAAACAACTTTCATCCTCAAACTATCAAAATGGGTGAATATAATTTGAAGCATTATGATAATCTGTTGTACAAATAGATTTTACAGGTTAAACCTCAACCTGTTGTTATTGAGTCACTAATCAATCTAACACATCATTTGTAATAAAACTAAACAAAAGAAAATTGATCAGAGATACGCAATACCTCCATGGCAAACTGATGTTGTGCTACATCAACCTTGTTGAATGCCAACTCAGAAGCAATTAAGGTTCTATCATATAATAAAACAATTGAATACGAAAGAAAAAAATTGAAACCCATTTAATTTAATAGCAGCTTGTTTTAATTCATATTTTCCATTCACTTCCCTCACTCGAGCAATTCCAGGCAATAGAAAGGTAATTCCCATTTTTCCTTGGCATTCCTTTAATTTCTTTAACAATGTACCATGCAATTAATCACAAGTTTCATATTAACAGAGTGCAACCATTTGAGCAGAGAGAGGAGCAATTCTATAATGTCTTTTAGGTTTGGGTATTCTTACAGAGAAGAGCAGAGTTCAGCATTTAACCAGAAACTTCTGAGCAAAATCAAATACCTCAGACAAAAAAATTGTACTAAAAGAAACAACGGAAACCGAATCAAATATAATAGAAATTGAATACCTTTGCATATTTTGCAATTCAGCATGCGGATTTGAAGAGAATATAAATTCAATCGGTAAATGTAAATCTGAAATAGAAATAGAATGCGTATGAAGTGCGGTTGGGGATCATAAGTTTACGAGATTGGCTGACTAAGCAAACAAAATCGATAAAAAAAATTAAAAAATCGACATAAAATTAGTATTAGAATTCCCCAGCTCTGGATAATCTTGGTCTCACATGTAGGAGATGTGAAAAGGAATCTTAGAAGTCGAATTTTCCAAGGGCAGGAATAAACCTCACTGAATCTATATAGTTTAGAGCTATCATAACAAAATTATTTTAATTATTTTATCATTTCATAACTTAGGATTGGATAAGATATAAAAAAGATTGGTAAGGACTAGTTTCAAAAACAAAACCCAATTTCTTAGTTGTATATACTATATTAATTTACATTTAAATGTATGAAGAACAATACAAAATAGTATGTTACTTATCGACATCGTTATTAGAAAGAGTTATCCAGCGTTCTAGTGTTGCAATAACATGTTACTTATACGCATAGTCATTTGTGTTATATTTTATGGAAAAAGATTTTGAAATTTTTTTTTTTAAATTCTATAGCAGGTGATGTTTGGTTTTAGAAAATATTTTTTATTTTTATTCTTTTACTTTTATTTATAAAAATAATGTTAATCTTATTTTCATTTTATTTTTATTTTCAAAATTTTATATTAAAAATAATAAAAATAGAAAATAGTTATTTTTTATTTTTACTGTTTTTTATAAAATATTAAAAATAAAAAATAAAACAGCGTTTTCTAAAACTAAATGTCAATATCCTTTATAATATAACCGTGAATAAAAGAGGAGCGAAATAAAATATAATTACCGATTTTAGAAAAAAAAATATATTAAAAAAATTTCCTAATAATAATGGACATTATACTTTATGAGAAAGAAATTACTTAAGATAAACTTTTAAAATTAAAAATATTATAAATGAAACCGTAAAAATATGTATCATGCATTTTTTTTTTCATGGAATACCCTACATTATTGGTCTGCAATATCTCTCAAGCTGAAAGCTGCGGGTTTAAGCCCCGTTATTAATCTCCATAAATACCACTACATCCCATTTTGTATACGAGTTTTTGAAAGTAAAGGGTATTTTTTTTAATAAAAATATTTAATATTTATATTTATCCTATATCAAACTCATAAATCATTAAAGATTCCATCAAAATCAGACTATGTAATACAGTAGGTGGTACTTTTCCCTCTAGTTCTTGCTGCGCAATTCCTTCTAGAACTTGTCCTGCGCAGATTGAGTACATTTATTAAATTAATTTAATTTAATGTCTCAAATTTTAAAATTTTGTTTATTTAACTAAATTTAAATAATATTAGAAAATAATTATTAAGATCATAAAAATAATAAATATAATAAAAAATTTCACTGAAAAATAAATGTTTAAAATTAAAATAATAAAATTTATGAGTATACAAAATGATTTACCATCTATCAATGTATCAATATAAATTCATATGATATAAAATATTTGAATCAATAATAAAGGAATAAAGAAAAAAATTCATCCTTCACTTTATTATGATCTTACAAATTCGTTTCAAAATTTTAAAAAATTCTTCGTTAATATCTCATTTGTTGATCGATTTTTTAATTAATTCTTTCACCAGTTAGAGATTAACCATATGTTAATTTGACACATTAAATATTATATAATTCATCATGTGAATTATAAAATGATGTTATTTTAAAACTCATCACCTTCTCCTCCATTTAATGACAACGGCACTGCCCATAAACTATTTTTTCTAGATACTTTTCCACCCATCCACCAAACAAGCAACGAGAGGAAGAAGATGATCCATCACAAATTACACATATTCACACCCAGCACATCAAAGAATGCAACATCACACCTAGCACATCAAAAAACACATCCAGCAAACATTAAAGATCCACTTCGAGATTTCACAAACTCATACCCAACACATCTAACAAAACATATAACAAGCATCACACCTTCATATTCAAGCTTGAGAACTTGACCAATATTAAATGTTGGAACATTCATGTCAATGGACACCACATCCAATTTAAATATAGTACAATTCGAAGAAAAAATAGTCCACTAATAATAATAATAATAATAATAATAAAATTATAAAAATAAAAAATATTAATAAAAATAATAATTATCATAAAATTAATAATAATAATAATAATAAATTTTAAAAAATAATAATATTTTTTTTCTTTTCCCCCTCATGTTGTTTTTTGAAGAAATTTTTCTTATTTTTACTTGTTTTTCTAGCTAGCCCTACTTTTGTTCCTCCTATTAGGGATGAATCAAATTTTTTCTTTTAACTCAGAGTGGATCTTCATTATTTGATATATAAACTTGAATTGTTGATGAATGATTAGAACCATTTTTTTTATTTGAGGCTTGATGGTAGTACTATATAATTTGTATGTGTATGGTTGGGAAAGATGGTTGCTTGTTGGGTGGGTGGTGGTGATGGATTGGATGTTGATTCAAGATAAGATGAAGGATTTAGTGTTAGTGGTAGTAGAGGAGGAGGAAGGGATGATAGTATGATGTGTGCTGGATGGAGAGAATATGAAGAGAATGCTTGCTTGTTGGGTGGCAGGAAAAATGGCTGGAAAAAAAATATATTATGAGAGGTGTCGTTGCTGCTGTTGATGAAAGAGAAAATGGTGAGGTTCAAAACAAAGTAGTTTTGTAACTCACGTTTATGTGATTTTTAATATGCTAAATCAATATATTGTTAATATTGTTAACTTCTAACTAACGGAACGACTAATTTAAAAGATAAATCAATAAGTTAGAAATAAAAAAAAAATTTAAAACTTAAATAAATTTGTACAATCATAATAAAGTGAGGGATAAATTTTTTTCTTTACTTAATATAAAATTTTATTTTATTTAGATGAAATAATTGAGTAAAATTAATAGATTCAATAAATTTTAGTTTTTAATTTTAGATAGTGACTAGTAAACAAATTTTAAATTTTTTAAAATTTAAAATTAAAATATTAGAGATTTATTTGATGATAAAATAAAAAATATATATGAAAATTTACAATATTATATTTTTATTTAATATTTATTAGATTAATAAAATATAATAATTTATTATGTTAATTATCATAAAATAATACTTTTTCTCATATTTATTTTTGTATTTTTAATTTTTTATAAAAATAACTTAATTATTTATGAAATATAATTTATACTTTTTATAAAATATAATATATAAATATTACTTTTAATAAAAAAATATATTACTCATCATGTGTACTTTAAATTTTATAACTTACTTTTTATTTAATTACAATTTATTAAAAATATTTTTTAAATTTTAGGAATATTTTTTAATATTATTTGCATACATTTTTAAATTTAAATGTAAATTTTTATATTTCCATTAATAATCAGAATATAAATAATTTTAAAAATTATATGAATTTTAATAAAAGGATAATTTTGATATTCCAATATAATGTATATTTTATTGTATCAAACATTAAATAAGGTATATATCATGTTATCTGATTTAGTATATCTTATTACGTGTTAAATATAGAGAAAGATGAAAGTTTATATACCCTTCTCTTTTTAAATTATATTTCCATTCAATTTATATATTATATTATTTCATATCATAGATCACCAAACAATTCTACATTTCTATATTTAAGAATAAATATTTTAAGATATTAAATAAAATTTAATATTCTTATAAATATTTTTAATTAATTTTCCAACAAAACACTATATATGAGAAAATAAAAATTTTAAATTTTTATAAATTTAAAAATGTTTTAATATAATTAACAAAATTTTAAAAAGTTTATAAAACTTTCAACAACTAAATTTCTATAAAACATTAATTTTAAAAATACAATTCTCATAAAAAAAATATTTTACATATCAAACATCCCGAACATTTCAGAAAAGAATCACGAGCTAAAGTATATTCCCCAATTATTAAATCCCAAAAAGTTTAGGCAACAATTTAGCTTTTATCATCATCTACTTTTTTCCTCATAATTTCACGAGGCCACTGAAATTATTCTTTACTTTCTTTCCGGAAGATTAGCATGCACCTATAAATAAAATCATCAAAATTCATTAGCAAATAGCTGGTGCTATTGGGTCCTTTTCTATCCTCTTTAAATCCGAAGTCTTTGTCTCCTCTATGGCTTGTACTTCTAAACAGTTCGGATGCATGATTGTGTCTACTAGGTGTCAACAACAATTATTGGAATCTGATTCAGATATATTTTCCTCAATTCACGATGCTGAGCTATAATCCACTTCAGTTGTTGTACCCTTATGTCTACATCATGTCAAATGTGGATAACACCCAAGTTCTATTTATCAAAAGCCATGTGGCCCGCTAAAGCATTCCCCGTATATTAGGGCATAAGGCTAAAAATTATTTAGTTACGATGGATTTGAATAAAATTGTTTTATAAAAATTTATAAATTAATTTGTTTAAAATTTAATTCAATTTAATTTATTTAATAAATAGATAAATTTAAATATATTAAAAAAAATTTTTAGATAAATAAGCTAAACTTAGGTTTATAAAAAAATCTATTTAATTTATTTAGAAATCTATTTATATATTATATATTATATATTATATGTTTATATTTATTTTAATATATTATATTTGTATAATATTTATTTTAACATATTTTATTTACATAATATATATATATATATTTTAAATCTATTTAAGGGCTATTTTAGCTTGTAGGCTTTAAACTTGCAAATTTTTTTAATCAATTATTTATATAAACTTTAAGTTTATTTATTGACCTTTGTTGGAATGTAAACTTTTAAATAGACTTGTAGGTCTTGTAGGCTCTAAATCTAGTCAAGCCTTGACAGGAAAAAAAAAAGCCTTTAACAGGTAACAGACCCATACTCAAGCCTCAAAATTTTTAAACAAGTCAGATTTGAACACTCAAAGCCTAATTCAGCTCGGCCTACTTCCATCCCTAATCTCAAATAGCGAATCCAATTCCAAACATTGTCTTTTGCATTTCCTAAGCTGAAAAACTAACATTTATAAAAATAGAAGAAAGATAATATTCTACCATACCTTTGGTTGCATATGGATTTGGCTATTCATCATACATGAATAAATAGCTAAACACATGTATTATTATTCAACTTATATGATATCTAAAAATATTTATATTTAATAAAATCTGTAATAATTTTTTATTTTTAAAAAGAATTTGTCTCAGTCAAGATTTTGAAAAATAAAACAATAACTTTGTGTTAAAAAAAATTTCAAATCTATAAAATATGTGATGACATGTGACAGAAGGGATGATGAGCGTGGGTTGGTGATGGTGGGTGTAGATGCATGGTGACAAGATGCAGTAATGGTGGGTAATTGGGGCCAAAGTGGGACTGAGAACAATGATAAAGACTTAAGCTTCGGTGCTTAACAATCTTCTTTAATCAGCCTTGTTTTGAGTGAAGTAGCTTGATGGTGGGTGTGGTGTAGGAGTAGCTCGCAGTTTAGATGAGAAGAAATGATATTTATTCAAGAATAGGTTTCTTATGTAACCCAGATCAAACTAGGAAGAAACAATAGTACACTGATCAAGAGAATTAAAAAGAAATTAAATTTTTAAATGATGAAAATTACATGAAGATTTTGAATTACCTATGAGAGAGAATTTATTTAAGGTTAATTGCTTGACTGTTTTTGCTGTTATCTCAAATATGAGTAAGTCTTGAAGAGTTTGAGTACTTCCTTTTTACTAAGCTCTACAATGATGCAAGGTTTCCATCTTTACGTGATAACCTTGAAAATTCTTGAACTTTCATTCCAATCTCTACAATTCCATGTGGGAATTCTTGAAGGACTTCAAAAGAATCAGATCACCTAGACTGCAACTTCTATAGAAAATATTCAATCATATGTTGAATAGGAGGATCTTGTCACCTTTTCTCTAAAGATTCTTATTATTTATTAATCACGTCATCTTTTAGTTTTCTTCTTATAGATCTAGCATTATTATATGCACTCAACCTAATCTTTTATTTCAGTTGGAGTTTTCTTTTAGTGTAAAAGGAAGGTATTTTAAGTCCTGATTATTGATCCCGCATAAACTATTCCAGCAATCTATGTATAGAGTTTGAATTCTAACTTGAGTTCACCAAAAGAGGTTTTGATGTTCAATTTATAAAAGAAGTTGATGCAGAGGCATCCTCAGAAACCTATGGATCTACACTGGAGCACTCCTCTACTATAGGTAGGATCCTTAGGCCATTAGACCTATCACTAGGGCTAGGGTCAAAAGATTGCAGACAAAGATAGAGACCTTTTTGGGCCTCCAAGAGACTCACTCCCAGGCCCAACCCACCTCCCAACTAGTCCATCACATGGTAGAATAGGATTTAAGTATTTTTTAGTATTCTAAGAACTAGCAGATCCAATAAGTATAGGATTTGGGTCTAATTTTTCTATATTTTAGCTTAGGATTTTTCGGGCGTTCTTTGGCCCAATTTGAGGCTACATTGAGGAGTGAAGAAGGCACAATTGTTGGGCTAGAATTCAACCCTATTTCATATTCAAATCTTCCCCTTTGTCCCCTATATTTTACACCTCTTCTATTTTACCTATATAAAGACATCACTTCTGTAATTTTAAACATTAAGTTCATTTTGAATGAAATTGTGAGTTTTCACTTATAGTTTTGAGAGCAATTATCTCCTTATTCTTCCTCTAGAACCAAACTTGGGGTTGAGGAACCTCCTCATCCGTGGCTACTTATGGTGATGGAGAAGAAGCTCATCCTCAACAAGAGGTGACGCTTCCAAGTCAAGGATTGAATTGGATCCATTCCCCCTCAATTCTTCACCAAATTACAACCACCATTAAACTAGAAGAACTATGTCCTTCCATCTCTGCATCAGAAGTTAATGAAGTAAAAATAAAATGAATAAAAATAAAATTTCTATTGTATGACAAAAAACAAAATGAGGTCAAAGTTATAAAAAATTTATAGGGCTTTGGATCTCTTTGTGACTCTACTCACTTTTACCCCCTATTTCTCCCTTTTTATTCATTTGCTAACCACTTACGCTAATTCTACTACTCCTCCTTGATCCAAAAGTAGTAGGAATCTCCTTTCTAAGTACTACCCTCCTTAATCCGGCAAGATAGATAAACAATGGAGGAATAAAGTTTAAGAGGGTGTTAACTATGTGTTAAGAAATTAACTAGTTAGAAACTTAGGTTCCTGATTGATCCTCCAAGACCCATAAGTTTAGGTATTAGTTCCATCGGTTGAGTGTGGTAAGATCCCTTAACCCAACCAACTATCAGATTAGTAGAATTGAGCAATTTATAACATCCATAAATTCTCCTAATGAACGCTTAGGGTTACGAATAATCTTTATTAAGAAACAAAGTAGGAATAAACAAGAGTTAAAAAATATTTTAAGGTATTAGAGAATATTAAGAATGATTTAAAAATCATGAGAAAAGATTAGTAACAAAGAAGGGGTGAAAAAACCCTTAGGAAACTCCAAAAACATTCAAACGCACTTAGAAAGCTTTACTTTTTGTCAAGGGTTAAATTGTTCCTAAAAACATATCAAATAACATTATATTGACTTGAGAATGAACCAATTGGTGTTAGAAATATCGGAGGAACCATTTGAGAACTTCTTAGGTAATGTTGATAAAAATTATGAAAATGCCCTTAAAAGGCTAGAAGGGCAAGAAAATGTGAAACAAAAGTCAAAAGTGGGCCCCAAATGATCTGCACGAAAATTCCATGTGCAAAATATGGTGATGACTTACCATATAAGTCATCACCATATTTATGGCATATAGGAAAAAAACCATAAATGAAAACATTCTTTTAACCATGGTTAAGATTAATTAACCTTGATTAATTAAAATTAACCATGCTTAGGATAAGTTAAATTTGATTAGTGAAAAAATTAGCCTAATTAGCACTAATCTAATTCTAAAAGGATAATTCTTTAATTTTGAATTATTTTGGAAAATGGAAATTACATGCCAAATCACCAAATTTCCTTAAATGAGAAATTCATTCCTAAAATTCCCTAGCTTGGCCGAATTCACTTATAGACATGGGGAAGCTCATTTGTTTCAGATTTCACCTCCTAACAACTTAGAAAATTTATCCAAACTCTCTCAAGGTTAAACCTAATCCAAAAACCCTAACCTTCCACCTTAAGCTTAAGTTTCCATCTTTGAAATTAAGCTAAAATCAACCTCTAAACATCAAACCCCACCACCATCACTAAAAGGTCTCTGTGGAGCATCAAGATAGGACCAAGTTCAGCCACCACAACCCCACGAAAACCTTATACCAAGTCTGTATCAAGTAGGATTTTCTACTTTGACTTTTGAGCTTTAAATCTTAATTTTTATGGTTGATTTTCTTCTTTTTGTGAATCCTTTCTATAAGGTCCATAGATGTCCTTTTGTTTGAACGCATGAGAGCTCAAGGCTTTCTTTGAATGGTTGAAAATTATCATCACCCATTTTTAACGATTTTTGAAAGTTAAAGTGAAGTTTGGATGTATTAAAGTGTTTCTATCCACCTTATAAGCAATTTAATCGGTCAAAATTATTGAAAAATCTATTTTGATGCTTCGGGAAGTTTTGAGAGGTCATGATGAAAATTTTTCTTAATGATTTTTATGCTTAAAGCTTAAAAGTTATTGATTTTCTTACTATTGAGTACTTGTGTGATAAAATGTCCTGATCTTATCCCATGAAATAAAATACTTAAAAGTCTAAAAACATTAAATCATAAGTTCCACAAGCTTGGTTTGGGCATATATCTAAAATCTACTAAGAGAAAGTTGAAATTTTGGGACCAAGAATGGAGCAAGTTTCATAAGACACCTATGATTCTCTTTGATCATGACCCAAGCTAAGGATTTTGGACAAGCCTTGTATGGATCAAGTGCTTAAGGTGCTACAAGCGTACAAAATCATGGAACCAAGGTTTTATGAGAAGAAATTTTGAAAAGTTAACCTTGGAAGCTCAAGGTGAGCATTCGACTACATGGGACAAGTTAAGGATAAAATTTCTAAAAATTTCTAATGATACAAACTATGTGATTAGGTCCTAAATAGTGTGGAAAAACTCTTAAGAGAAAAAAGATTGAACTAAAATGTCCCTAAATCAATAGGTGAGCATTCGACCACCTTTGGTTAATTAAAGGAAAATGAGTTTAAATTTTTGTTAATGGTGCATTAAGAACTATCATTAGGTAAATGGAAAGATTTAAATGTGCAAGAAATATTTAGAAGTGGCTAGGTCCATAGTAACCAAAATTTATGAAATCAAGTAAAATCAATAAGTAAAACTTAATCTAGATTCAAGGATGCATAAGTTGGTAATTAAAAATGAACCATGAAGTTATGAAGAGGAAAATTGACATTCGGCCATGACCTTTATGAGTAGAAAAGAAGCCTTAAAATTATCTAAACTTAGTAAAAATTTATGGTCTAAAATCTAATTAGAAGGATTCACTAATTTAAGTGAAATAAAGATGGAATCTGATGCCTTAAACTTCAAGAGTAGCATTTGGCCACCTTAGGGTTAATTAGACAAGAAGGAGTTTAAATTCTTTACTAGGATTAATTAAGAATCCTTGGAATATAAATATAAAGGATTAAAAGTGTAATGAAGTTTTAAAAAGGGGTAGGAAGACCATTCGGTCGTGACCTCCAACAGTAAGGGAGAAGTCTTAAAAATTTCTAAGTTAGGTAAGTATTAATGACATAGACTTCAATTAGTAGAAATCATCTTTTAAGATAAATAAAAGAGAACTAGAAGGCCTTAGAAACCTTGTTCATGCATTCAGCCACCTTGAGTTAAATTAAAGGGAGATGAGTTTAAAACATTAATCAAGGTGTAATAAAGATGTCCACCATGTAAAAGAAATGAATTAAAGTTTAAAAGACACTTAGCAAGTGTCATGAGCATCATTCATCCATGGGTGAGCAAATTGATATAAGTGAGTTAAAATCTTGCTAACACATAGCCTTTAAACATATTTTGATTAGGTTATGCATAAGACATGTAAATTGACATGCACACAGAATAAAAACTTAAGAGATGCCATTTTTCCACCTAAGGAAAAAATTATAAGTTTTATAAAAATTATGTGAAACAAATTTACCTTTGAGAAAAGGAATGGTTGAGGAATAACTTAGAAGGTTGAGTGATTAAGCCCCCATCAGTGATTCATCATAAAATTTCATAAATGTAACAAGTTGGACAAGTATGTGAATATGTTACCCCAGATTGAATGACAAGCCTAATTGAGTCTTAATTTAGAAGAATGCTAGAGAATGTTAAGCCAACTTGTGTTTCTCTATGATTGCATAAATTCTAATGTGAATTGAATGACGGATTCTCACGAATGTTTAAATAATGATGCTATGTATGATGATCATGTATAAATGATAATGTGATAGAAATTGAGACCTAAATGTGCATGACAAATTGGTTGGATATTGATTGAGCATGCATGATTATCTAGAAGCCTTTAAAATGAACTTAAATGGTTTAATGGATCATTAAAAAAAATATTTATGTAAAAATTTAATCTACTCTTATGTGCCTTATGTACATCCAAAGGGAAACAGAGTCCTACTAAAGATGAGAAAAAAGGATTCTCCCAGGAGATAAAAATTTCTCCACAAATCCTTTTATTATGAAGATAAAAGGGTTCTTCACTTAAATGAGATGGTGACGACCATCTAAGAATGAACTCATATCCTTAAGAATAGAATGTAGAGTAGTAGAGCTAGTGAAAAAGTATTGTACGACTGTTTATAATGTGTGTCTATGTCTTAAGAATTCCCCGAAGGTGTGGAATAGAAACTAAATGAGTCATTATGTAAGACATATAGAAAATGCTAGTCAAATAATATTTGAAATGTGATCCTAAAGATTTATGATGTTTAAGGAAGTTATATGTTTATGTAATAATGGTTGTTTTTTGTATAAAATTAACCTACTTCAGTAAGAGTTTTTGAAATAAAATCAATCTGGTATGCATGACATGAATTTCTAATAAACTGAACTGGTTGGGAAGAAACTGTTGACACTAGGAATAAAGTATAATTCTATTAAGAAACTTAGTTTCTCACTCCTTCTCTCCCCACTTTCTTCCTAGATGAACAACATGTCTTTCATGACGAAGGTGGTTTATATGGATATCGATAATGTAAATTGGACAGTAAACCCCCATGGATTGTTGATTGCAACCCATGCTTGTGTAAGGATTTACTTATCCTTGGGACACCTCTTTGATTTTGAAGTCATGAGACCAAATTTCACAATGACGAGATTCGCAATCCCTTTGGAGGCTTTCCATCCAAATGGGGTTTTCCCACCTCCTCCTAGTTATAGAAGGCAAAGGACTACAACAACTGAAGATTCCTCTTCCTCAAAAGGGAAAACAGGCTCACAAACTCCATTCCATTACCATAGTTCTTCACATGTCTGGTTGTCACATGGAAGCTCCTCATACCCTATGCCTTATCCTTTTCAAACTTATCAAGAGATGCCCTATGGAGCCTTCATGTCTTTGGATTAGAATATGTGGCTAGAGCGTTTCCATCACTAAGACTTGAGGAGTTTTCTAGTCCCTCTACCATTTCCAAAAGAAGAAAAAGAAGAAGAAGACATCATACCCATAATGTATATTTTGTAAATAGTTGGATGCAAGAATTCTTAAGCAATAATATAAAAAATTAGAGAGAAGAATTTTTTTTAGAATTCTCTTTAAAAGAAAACCATAATATAAAAAATTAGATAGAAAATTTCAAATATGTACATGTCTTAAGCAATCAGAAATCACAGTTCGTAGACTGATGGGAAATAGTCCCCGACAATGTTGCCAAAAACATGTTGTGTGATAAATATAAGCATAAAAATCTTTGCTAAATTTTACCCACAGGAAACTATACCTAACGGTGTAAAAAAAAGGGTATTTTAGACCCTCAGTATCAATCTCACATAGACTATTCTAAAAAAGGGTTTGATTTGTAAAATAAGTTAGAGAAGTAAAAATAAAATGAATAGAAATAAGATTTCTATTATATGATAATCAAAAGATTGAGGTGGAAGTTACACAAAATTTAAGGCTTTGTATCTCTTTGTGAATTTACTAGTTTTTAACCCTTATTTCCTTCCTTTTGTTCAATTGCTAACCATCTACGACAATTCTACTGCTCCTCCTTGATTTGGTAGTAGCAGTAATCTCCTTTCCAAATACTACCCTCCTTGGTTCAACAAGGTAACTAAATAAAAGGAGCATAAATTTTGAGAGTGTGTTAACTACATGTAAAAATTTAACTAGTTAGAAACTTAGGTTCCCGATTAATCCTCCAAGATCCTTAAGTTCAATTATCATGTAGTTTCGTCGATTGGGAGTGGTAAGATCTCCTTACCCCAAAGCCAACTACCATATTAGTAGAATTGGGTAGTTCCTATTAATGGATTATGCATAATAGAATAACATAATTGTAATAATGAAAACATTATCTTAAAAAGGAAAAATAGCAGTTCAAACAATACACATCAAAAAGTTTTCCAGAACTCCATAAAGGAGAAATTAGTTATTCATAAGTAAAATAGCCCATAAGCATCCATAACGAAAATAGATAAGAAATACAAAATCGCTTTTACCAACAAAGCTGAAAAATGCTTTAAAATTTCATCATATAGGGATTACTCCCACTAAGATTTTATAAGAGGATGCCAGAGGAAGAATCGAGAATAGAGAGGTTAAAAAAGAGAGATGGGGGATAGGTAGGATTGTGCTTAGAGTGAGATATGTGTCCTCATGTGCTACTATCCTGTTTGGAGAAAAGGTGTTATTGTGTTGAATGGTGTGGTAGAGCCTCCATTTTATAGGCATAAATTAGGATTTTCAGCATCCTGGACTGAGCTTGACCTAGCTTCCTTGTAGCTGTCATGACCATTTCAGGGTCTTCCATAGTAACGCAAGGCTGGTTGGGATGTCTCTTGCATCATTATGGTTGTTTGTTGGCACATCTAGAGTTGGCATGACTATGTTGCGTCATGTTGGTACATTCATGCTAACATGAATGTGCTAAAGCGCATTTTTATCCTTTTCTGTATCTTTGTCGTTTTATACCTTTTTGTCCTCTTTTTAGGCTAAAATTTGCCTATTTTTAAATTCTCTACCTTGTTGATCATTCCTTCAAAAAATTAGAGATATTAGGATAAATTGCAAATGAATTATGCTAAATTATGCAATAATTATTCTTAAAATCTTGCAAATAAAATGATAGAATGATAGTTTATCATAGAACTATAAGGTAAACTAAGTTTAAGGGCTTGGGAGGATCAATTGGAATCTTAGACTTCTATTAGCTTAATAATTCCGAATATATTGTTTTTTTTTTTATTTATATGCCTTGCATGACCATCAGGGGTAGTATTTAGGGGAAATAATATTATTATTGCATGACCATGAAGTAGAAATAACATTAGAACGAATGGTTGGAAAATTGCCATTTACAATAATTTATAAGGAAGTTTGAGGGTAAAAATGCATAAGGTTATAAGTGGATCTAATGTTCCATACTTATCCCAAAATTTGTTCTTTTGTTCTTTTTCTTTATATTTTATATTCTTTGTTTTTATATTTTCATTTCTATACATTACAAATACAAATATTTTTGGTGAGCTCAAAAATTGAGATTTAAACCTATTTTCAGGATTATCGATATAGTCCATGTGAGATTGACATTGGGATCTAAAATATTCCTTCCTACACTAAGTAATGAAAAACTTAGCGCACACTTTGCAACAAGTTTTTGTATAAATATTTTTAGTACCGCTACTGTAAACACCCAATTATGTCTGAGGGTCCATTTTAAAATTTGATTAAGAAAGACGAAAATGTTAACCAATCAAAGAAAACAAACAATAAAAATAAAATGAATAAACAAGCTGAGAATAGAAAAATAAAAAGGAAAAGGAAGGAAAAAGAAAGAGAAGAGAAAGAAGTAAATTTGAAAAATTATTATTAAACCTAAAATGAAAAATAAAGATAATATATAAATAAATACGCAAGCGAAATAATAATAAAAAATAAATAATGAAGAAATAAAAATGAAAAATAAATAATAATAATAAATAAATAAACAAAATAATAATAAATAAAGTAAAGATAACTATATAAATAGAAAATAATAGATAAATAAATAGACACAAAAAGAAAAGAGAGAAGAAAATAAAATAAAAATAATAAAAGATAGCAAAATGAAAAAAAGGAAAAAATAAAATAAAAAGGAAAAAGAATAAAAAGTCGGTTAATTCTGTTTAGGGCGGTTAATTGATGATTAAGGAAGGGGTTAATGGTTAACCGAAAATGAGAGATAAAAAGATATAAAAGGGGAAAAGATAGATTGAAAGTTTTTCTGGGACACACACAAAAATGGGTCGTAAGAAAATTATGAAAAAGTTCGGGGAAGGGTATGGAGAAGCTAGAAGAGAGGTTTCCGATCAAGAAAAGACAGGTTCACTCGTCATTTTCGAGACTCACTGCTGAGGGAAAGATTAGGGGTGCAGGACCGGTAATCCTCTATCACAAAGCGTAGCACCAACAATACAAGCTGAAAGAACAGATTCACTAGTTCAAGCATAAGTGAGCTGATACGAGCACTTCGTTGATCTCCATAACAGGTTAGAGGCATTTATCCAATCCCTAAATACAAAGAGCTTTATTCCAATTTTGTTTGGATCATTATGGAATCATGAATCTTGTAATAATTCGTTTAGATGATCATTGATTTGTGCGATATGTTAAAGTGTTAAGATAATTTATGAGTAGTTTAGGGTTAATCTCGAAGGGACATACAATCTTAATCCCTTCATTTCACGTGCTGAAAAACCAACGTTTGCTTGATGGAAAAGTATAGTAAATTAGGAGCAAGTCTATAGAATGTTTTTCATCAATTTGATTATGTTCACCGACTTAAGCATGGAAAACGATCCCCTCAAGTTCTGAGTTCCCCCTGGATCCGTATGACTTTATGAGATGGTTGATAACCCTATATAGTGGCGCCGATTCCATAGTGTATGGAGAAAAACAGAGAGGTCATCCCGGGAGTCCGTTTGAAGAGGGATATCTTTCGTAAGAAAGATATATGGATCATGAGACGATTAGAGTTACAATGAAGAATTTCGTTTTAGATAGAAGTATACATTAAGCTGAGCACTCTAGTGATGCAGAGGCTAATCAAAACAGGGTAATCTTGCATGACTTTCATAATAGAGGATGATAAGACTGTTGACCAGACTTACGGGAATGTCTATAGGTTGAGGGATCCTATCTGGTATGGCGCGGTGCTAGACGTCCTATCAATGAATGTAATAAAGGACCGTAAGATCATTTTTCCTATTGCTGTTTTGCCAAAGACAACACAATTTTTCCAATCTCTCAATATCGCCATGAGGTAAGCAAAGAAGATGCTAGTGAGGACTATGTGATAGCTAAATCCAAGAGGAAATAAAACAGATGCTCGGTCAAATTCAGTAAGTAGTAGCGATGGGGATTTAAAACAAATGGGAAGGCATGAAGCCAAAGTTCTCAAGATCATAAATCTAGTGTTTTCTTTGCCAACAAAGTCGGGTGTTGCTGCGGTCATGGAGGTGCTCAGGTAGCATATCGCAGAATAGACATGTGTGCAGTCGTGTACTCATCCGTCGTTGAGGATCGTTAAGTTCTTGAAGACGCATGGGATTCAACCTGGTTAGAAAGCTATCCACATCCACCGTATCAGTAGGTCAGCAATTTTTGGTGATGCTTACCTCCCAGAATTCATCACAGGGCACCCTCTTTCAGAATTTTAAACACCGCCCGAATATAAGTATTTGTGTTCATAATGGCAATGTCTTAGTAGTCGTCATGTTAAGACTAATGGGGTCGTACATACTTGATCGTCATAAGAAGTCCCCAAGGGAAGCCCGAGGTTGTTACGATCATCATCATGGATGGGAAATGGTCAAAGGATGATGGACTGAAAGTTCGAAAGGCCAGTTCCTCAATGATAAACCTCATTGAAACAAAGATGGGTTCTGTCGGTATCCCAAGACGAGGCGTATTACTAATGGAAAATCAAATACGCGCGATCTTATATTCTCCATGACAAAAAAAAAAGAGCAAGTTTTGCAATGCACCCTACGATTCAACACGAGACGTTCACATTTGTAAAAGGAGTCGCTAAACCAAATGGATCACGATCGAAAGCTAAGCTAAAGATGGCATGAACTCAGAAAGCATGAAGCTCGATGCATCAGATAAGCTCGCAAGGTGGATATGGACCAACCCAAAAGGGACAGCGACGACTTTCATATCGAAGGCACACTGACTCAGCTCCCTCTCGCGATAACATGAGCCATGCGTGGTTGTACTTTTGGGTTTTAAGCTAGGCCAAAGTCAGTTCTCCTTGAGCAATAGGCCACTACCATAGACTGAGGTCATAGTGACTGAATATGTCTCATGATCGGGTCATGAAAAGGGTCCCAAATATAGGTTTGAGACACATGATAATGAACCCTTGTTTTTTGTTTGCTATGTATAAGGGTAGAACATGATATCAACGTGTACAAAAGCCCACTTCTGCATGGTCGGAGCGAGTTCCTAAAATACCACATGTGAGGTAGTTTGCGTAGGAAACCAACGAACCAGTTGTTAAAACAAAATGACAAAAGATCCATAGCACATGAAATTTTGACCCATTTGGTAATCAGCTGCCCATGCATATGTGATCTGTGAGCTTACGGCTACCCTACACAGCATAGTGGGACGACATTTGGTGGGCCTTCCATGGTATTGGCACTTGGCCAAGGGATACCCCAGCTTTGATGAGCCTTGGTAGTGAATGAAGTGGATGGTGAGGAGAAGGTCACCTTTTGAAGCATACAATAAAAAATAAATCCTGGTACGTGTAGATCTTATGGTTTGCAAGAAAATGAAGAAGTCCCGTGAGTTGGTGGTGAAGACCTTAGTAACTCACGGTGTTTGACGTCACTAGTATAATGACCTGCAGGTAAGAAATACGACTTTTATAAACCTAAGGTGCGTCTGCATGGGACGATCTGCTTTGCACAATCCCACTTTCCATAAGCCATACAACACCTAAGCCAAAAAAAAAACACTTACTATTCGAGTGAACTACCTCTTTAGTCCTTGAACTTGTTACGAAAGTTCATTTTAGTCCCTAAGAGACGTAAATTAACCCGTTAGTCCCTGACTTTGTTAATCGTGTTTCACGTTAGTCCAAGGAGGAAATTTTCGTTAATGACGTGCTGACATGTGGCGCCACTTGGACTTTTGACTCAGTCTTCTTCCTCTCCAGTCTTCTTCCTCTCCGGTCTTCTTCCTTTCAAGTCTTCTTCCTCTCAAGTGCTCTCAATTCATCCAAATCAATTCTTCAGCTCTGTTGGGGTTGCATTTCTCATTGGACAAATTCATACAGCAACAGCAAGCACCCAACATATCAGAAAAAGATCCACCCATGAATACTCTCAAATTAAGAGAAACACTTGAAACTCTGAACAAAAAACAGGGGTTACCCTTGCACTCAGAAAACACCAAATTCAACCATGAATAGAACATGCAATGCAAAGCTTAATCCTGTTTTCCCAACACCAAAACCTGTTGGGGTTGCGTTTTTCATTGGACAGATTCATACAGTAACAACAAGCATCCAACAAATCAGAAAAAGATCCACCCATCAATGCTCTCAAATTAAGCCAAATTGCAGTCATTTTCGTTTCCAAAGAACACGAAACTCCCCTTCCATATTTGCTTATTACAAATCAACTAACTACAATTTGTGCATATGTCAACAACCAGATGCATGAATTAGACTAATGACAGAGTAATCCAGAAAAACACTTGCAATTCTGAACAAAAACAAGGGTTACCCTTACGCCTAAAAAACACCAAATTCAGCAATGAATAGAACATGCAATGCAAAACTTAATCTCGTCTTCCCAACACCAAAACCATAAAGATCGAATTGCAATTGAACTCCCCAATTCTGAGCGAAAAATTCCGCAAATCAAACTGAAATTAATTAAATTGAATGGCATATCAAAACCCTAAGTTTGAATCACCAAACCTGGGTTCGAAACACCATGGCTGTTTTAAATAGCACGAAGCGAACATTATATCACTACACCAATTTAAACCCCCATTATTTCACCAAATTCTTAAGCTTCGAACTCTGACCCCCATTGATTGAACTCTGACCTTCGCAAAGTTAACGAATTGCTTACAAATTTTGAACCTTACTCACTGGGTTTCAATCTTCCAAGGGTCGCTTTTACCTTTGCCACATTGTATTTTCGAGTATCTTGAAGGAGGCAAGAGTGATGAAGATGACGACGACGACGACGATGACGTGTACATGGTCTATTATTTATTTTTTCAAATGACGTCGTTTTATGACATCTGGCATTCCAACGTGGCATTTAACGCTACACATCAGCATTTGACCTTCCAGCGTGGCATTTAACGCCACACGTCAGCACTTCGTTAATGGAAATTGCCTCCTTGGACTAACGTGAAACACGATTAACAAAGTCAGGGACTAACGGGTTAATTTATGTCTCTCAGGGACTAAAATGAAATTTCATAAAAAGTTCAAGGACTAAAGAGGTAGTTCACTCCTTACTATACCCCACTTGAAAGGCCAACCGGAGTTCTCACCCCACCAAACATAAGGGCCCACTCACATAAATCTTTACTAAGGTAAACCGTATCCCCTTGAACTCTTAGAGCAGTATTGAGTAATATAAAGAATCTCGCTATATAACCCATTCATGAGGGGGGCATTATCATTATCGAGTAAGTCACTGTTAGACTTACATTTGGCATTAAGTTAATCGTATATTGGTTTTGCGTTTTACAACGGATAATTTAAAATCAATCTCTTTCAAATTGGTGCACTCATTAATTAAGTCCCATTTTGTAGTAGGTCGGTCTCATTTTGGGAATCAAGTCTAACCCCGTTTCCAAATTACAAACTAAGTTTCCTTTATCTTAATTCAAGTCTAACATCCTTCATCAAATAGTAGGCAAGTTTCTCTTTCTAAACAAATATAAACTCGTTTTGCAATTCTTAATCTCATGGGACAAGCTCTAAGCACGAACTGGTAGCTTTTTTTGCTGTTCGATGTTTAGCGATTCGTATGGGTCGCACCGTAGTTGTCTTGAACCCTGTGCATATGTGGATTGGGAATGCTCTTTCTAAACAAATAAAAACTCGTTTTGCAATTCTTAATCTCACGCTACGAGCTCTAAGCATGAACTGGTAGCTGTTTTTGCTATTCGATGTTTAGCGATTCGTATGGGTCCCAGTGCATCCGTAATTGTCTTGGACCCTGTGCATATGTGGATTGGAAATTCTCTTTCTAAACAAATAAAAACGCGTTTTGCAAATCTTAATCTCACGCGACGAGCTCTAAGCACGAATTGGTAGCTTTTTCTGTTGTTCGATGTTTAAAGATTCGTATGGGTCCCATTGCAGCCGTAGTTGTCTTGGACCCTGTGCATATGTGGATTAAGAATTCCTTTTAAACAAAATAAAAACTCGCTTTGAAATTCCTAGTCTCACGCAATGAATTCCAAGCACGAATTGGTAGCTTTTTCTGTTGTTCGATGTTTAGGGATTCGTATGGGTCCCAAAGCAGCCATAGTTATCTTGGATCCTGTGCATATGTGGACTAAGGACCTTCTTCAAAATATTTTCAAATACCTCCGAAGGTCAAGCCTTCAAACCAGAACTACATAAGCCATGAGTTTCTCATTGCACTAGGGAATACGTAGGAGCAGGATCAAGCCCTGTCAGGCTATCTTCCATCAACCATTTATTTTTATTCTAAACTAAAGGGATGAAACAATTTTCAAAACATCAAGATCACACACTCAGTTTAAGGGTACTGTTGTTTGGAACGGGCGAGTAGGGTACCTGACACCTTCCCTATTTGTAACCGACTCCCAAACTTTGAATCTCTTCTTCGAGTTAGAATTTTTCCAAATCTTTTTCCCTTAAATAAAAATTTGGTGGTGGCTCCACATTAATCCAATTAAATTCTTTTTTTAAATATTTAGCGAGTTTGTCGTGTCGTCGAAATTATGGTTGCGACAGTTACTAAGGACAATTCCGCAACAGTATTAGAAGTTTGAATATTGATTGTTGAGATAGGTATATGTAAACACCCAATTATGTCCGAATCCCCCAACCATTAAAGTAACTGGTGAACAAACTCTAATTTAAATAATAATAAACAAAAATCAAAATAAATGAAAAACGAAAACTGATACGGAAAAACAGGTAAACAAAAAAAGCGACGAAGTAGGAGGATATAAATAAAAAAAATAAAAATAATACAAAAAAATAAAAATAATAATAACCAAAAATAATAATAAATAAATAAAAATATATATAATAATAATAATAAAAATAAAAATAAAAATAGAAAAATGATAGTAAAATAAAATATGAAAAAAAAGTAATAAAAAGGAAATATAATAAAAATAGTAATAATGATAAAAAATAATCATGATAATAAAATATATGATAAAAAATTATAATAAAAAATAATAATAATAATAAAATAAAATAAGAAATAAGAAATAAAAATCAAAATAAAAATAAATAAAAATAATGACTGAAATTAAAAATGGTAACAAAAATGAAAAGAAAACAAATAAATAAATAGAATGTCTCTCTTAAAATAAAATAAAAGGAAAGGAATAAGGGGAAATGGAAAAGGGAAAATTAAAAAGGAAAATAGATAAGTGAGGAAATTCGAAACAAAAATAAACAAAATAATACGAAATAAATAAATAAGGCAAACAATAATATTGAAAAAGTGGAAATAGAAGGTCGCAGATATAAAAAGGAAAAGGCCCTTGAAGTAAAAAGGGGGATTGGTTAATTTTCTGGGTTGGATAGAAAGGACGCATCCAGGGTGCACTCTTGCTCAAGAGAGTTCTCCAGGGTTTTTCCTTGCTCTCACCTTGCATATTCAGACGCTGCTATAGAGTCCGCGCGGGAAATTTCTGTCTAGAAGTAGACCGGGTGTGGGTGATATTATCGTTGAGGTTGGTAACCTTCCCTCACCTCCGTCTTGACTCATGAAATTTGTTATGCTAAACGTAGATTGAATCTGATTTCCCCTATCCCCTATGACTATTTGTAATCGAACTCAAAGTGTGATGAACCTGCTTGAGGCACGATTAATGTGTTTTCAAGCCCGAGCATTTTTGCTTGATTGTTAGTCGCGAAGGGTAAGAAGCTTAGTAGCTTAGAATGTAGATCTGTCGCTTTAAGGTTCTCACAGGCGGCACTCGAACTGGTTAATGATTGCTCCCAACCACAGAAGGACCGAAGTCGTCACAAGCCCAACGAGTGCCAAACGCACTAACCTGGATTGACGAGGAGCACCGCGATCAGCCTTGGTATGGTGGTCTTTGTTACGATGCAGAGCAAGAACTCTAACAAAAATCAAACAGAGGAGCAGGGGAACCTTTAGTATTGTCCTGTTCCGAGCGTCGCGTACGTTCGTGGTACTGGTCAAAGTCCATGTCTACTTGCTAGCTAGTCGCGAAGCCGATCGTTCAAAAGTGGGTGGAGATCTCATCCAAGGACCGTCAAACGTCGAGAGGTCCTGTAATGAGAGAACTGCCTATCAAAAGGGGGATGCGAACGTCCCCTTCGAGCTACCCTCTAGCCGAGCCAATTATTGATTGGGGGGGAGGGTAGTCAGCACGCGAGCATACTCTCCCAAAAGGATGGAAGCCTGTGCTAAATAGTATAGTCTTCGCATGAGCCGCCATGGCTACTCAAGCCGCGAAGGCTGAGTGACGCGATAACCCTGGTTCTGAGCGTACTATCTGGCCTAAGTTAGGCTACTTAAGGTCTTCATCCTGCACCCGTAGGCGGCTGGGGAGAGCCTTCTCTCCAACAATCCCCGAGGTCACCCGACTTGCAGGTCCCCACCACCATTCGACCACCACCCTATGCCTCGAATTGCCATGACCACCCCTATACCCTTCCTAGGTCGGATGCCAGTGTAAACTAATCCCTCTAGAAGGCTATACCTATAGGCTAGCGCCACAAGGGCTCGAAAGTCCGACGCCCACTCGATTGAAAGGTTTCGGTTACTGCCATAGTAATCAAGCCATACCTCACCCAATCCCAAGAGTGCATCTATTGGAGAAGTTAGACCAGGTCACTCCCCACCAAGTTTTCATTTGAAGCTAGTCGCATTAGTAGCAAACACCCCCCTCCAGCGTGTGCCCGAGGGTTCCCCATGGAATGACTGCAACACCTAGTTGATTCGCAAAAAGCCATGCACGACGTAAACCTAAGGCTGGGAACAACACTCGTAGTCGTCGGCCAGTCCCGAGCGAATCAGGGGCACGTTTAGCCATAAAAAAGGGGGTGCAATAGGTGCATGCTTGGGAAATTTCCTAAGCTACATTGTTGGAGGCCTAAATCTCCGAGTTGCGATGTTCCACCGTCCCTGGACGAGGAGAGGTTTGCAAATATGGGAGTCACACCGACTGTATGGCCATGTGTGGCAGGCATGAGCCCCCTAAAGGGGTGGTAACATGGCCCGAAAACTTGGAAAACACCTTAGAGCCTGGCCGTTTGAATAACAAGAGAGAACTAAGCCTAAGGAGATAGCCTAAGGATGTCGATGGGAGCAGATAGGCCATGGCAGAACGCAGGCCTCGCAACGGGGAATGGCCCAACGCCTGGGTGCGAGCGAGGCCAGAACGGATGCACCACCGGCGGTTGTCGACTAGTTAGCCCCGCCTGAACTCTCCCCGGCCGCCACGATGGGCATAAAGGAAAACAACCAGCCCCGATCCTGCCAAACGGATGATCGGAGCTCCGAAGACGAATCAAATCCGGCGCGCGATGAAGGCTGCATGATGTCTCAATGAAGAAGAGACCCTTTCTGCAATTTCCCTTAATTCCTCCCAACTTTCTAAAAATTGTAGATGGGTCCCCCGACTCCCAGAATTTACGACCAGGCCCCTAAACTTTATATTTATATTTTGACCCCCCAAAACTTTTCATATTTACATTTTGACCCCTTAACTTTTCATATTTACATTTTGACCCCCAAAACTTTTCATATTTACATTTTACCCCTCAAATTTTTATATTTATGTTTTGACCCCCAAACTTTTCATATTTACATTTTTGACCCCCAAACTTTTCATATTCATGTTTTGACCCCCAAACTTCCCGAAAGTCCACTTAAAGCCCCCACGCCTCCAATAGTTACAAATCAAGAAAACAATTAGATAAAAATGTTATTTTTGCTTTCCTTAATCTGACGCAATGGGCCCTAAAAACGAACTGGTAGCTTTCTCTGCTATTCGCTGTTTAGAGGTCTGTATGGGTCCAAGTGCAGCCGTAGTTGTCTTAGGCCTTGTGCATATGTGCATTGGGATTACCCCTCCTTTCCTTTGTTTTCAGTTAAATAAAAATCTCATTTTTTTCTTTCCTTAATCTCACGCAATGGGCCCTATAAACGAACAGGTAGCTTTTTCTGTTGTTCGTTGTTTAGAGGTAAGTATGGGTCCAAGTGCAGCCATAGTTGTCTTGGGCCCTGTGCATATGTGGATTGGGATTGCCCCCCTTTCCTTTATTTTCAATTAAATAAAAATCTCATTTTTTTTTCTTTCCTTAATCTCACGCAATGGACCCTAAAAACGAACTGGTAGCTTTTTCTGCTGTTCGTTGTTTAGAGGTTCATATGGGTCCAAGTGCAGCCGTAGTTGTCTCGAGCCCTGTGCATATGTGGATTGGGGTTTCACCCTCAAGATATTTTCAAAAAAGAAACAACGATGCATCCGCCCTTTAAATTCCAACACCTTTCGAAGGTCGAGCCTTCAACTCAAACCAGAACTACGTAAGCCTTGAATTTCCCATTGCACCGGGGAATACGTAGGAGCAGGATCAAGTCTTGTCAGGCTACCCTCCATCAAATTATTTATTTCACGTTAATTAAAGGGATCAAAACAGTTTTAAGAAAACACACACTCAGTTTAAGGGTACCGTTCTTAGGAACAGGCGATTGGGGTGCCTAACACCTTCCCTACTCGTAACCGACTTCCGAACCTAAATCTCTTCTCCGAGTTAGGATTTTTTCCAAATGTGTTTTCCTTAAATAAAAATTTGGTGGTGATTCCACAAATATCAAATAAAATTCTATTTAAAAATTTTAGTGAGTTCGTCGTCTCGTCGGAATCACGGTTGCGAAAATATATATATTATTTTAAAAAGTAAAAATTATTATGATATTCTTGCATAGTTTTTTTGTTTGTTTATTATAACTCGTTCTTGAGCTTCTAGTTTGTAATTTAATCTTGAAATAAAAAGAAAAACTAGGAAGTTGAGGTAGGAAGCCAAAACAAGAAAGATGGAAGCACAAGGACATAGGATATTGTTGGATTACATGGTCCCTAGCAATGAAGGGTTAAGAGGCAATATATTAATCCCAACATTGGAATGTGTTCCCAACTTCAAAATGAATGTTTCCCTCATCAATATGATTCAAAACTCATTTTATTTTTAAGGGATAGTGTCGAAGGACCCACATCTCCACATCAAAAAGTTGCCAAGGTTGAAAGACAGCATCAAGATGAATGATGTTATACAAGATGTCATTAGTTTATAATTATTCCCCTTTTCCATCATGAAGAAAGGTGAACTATGACCGAATTCTTTACTAGAGGCATCCAAGCTAGCTCTAATGATGTAGAAAATGATTCCAATCAGCTTTGACAATGTTGCTAGTAACCTAAAGTAACTGTGATGACTCTAGAGATGACTAATAAACTATCATTTTGTTAATTTATCAATAATAAATTAGTTATAATGACTATGCATTAAATGATTATTTAATCATAATTCCACCTAATTTCTATTGTTTTTTTCAAGAATGGTCATGCACCTAGGGAGTAAAAAATTAGGTGGATTTTGGGCCAAAAAGAAGGTATAAAAATATGAAGGAGTAATGAAAGGACAAAAATACCCCTTGGAAGAAGGCAATATGACCATGCTGATTGGAGCATGCTTTCAAAATAGACCAAGAAATCTGATACGGTCATTCATACCTTAGCACAATCATGGCCACCTTGGAAGGAACTAGAAATGGTCCAAATTAGCCCTAATGTTGCAAGAAAGGATCCCAATCAACCTTTACAATGTTGCTAATGACCTAGAGCAGCATGATAACTAATGAGGAAACTTAGGTCAACCCTGTTTGCAGCAGAGGTAGGCCTAATCCATGCCTATAAAAGGAAGCTATGCCTCGGGAGTAACACACCTCCTATACTTGCTTTTAAACCTCTTACAACATACAACTCTCTACCTCATACTTACTCTTCACACGAGGCCATATGCCTCATACCTATTTCTTTTAATTTCCATCTCCATTCCTCCATTCCTCCATTCCTATTTCTTCTTCCAATATTCTTTCGCAAGATCTTGATGGAAGGAATCCCTAGGTACTCATGTTAGAGTCTCTTGTCAACCTTGCTAGCACTATGATTTTGTATTTCTTATCTTAGGATTACGATTATGGATATTTTTGTTGGGTTAGCCTAATATATTTGACTTCTTTTGTTGTATATAACTAACACCAAATCAATGAGTCCACAATTCCTTATACAATTATGTTTCTTTATTATTCTTAATCCATTAATGAGAATTGTTTACTCTTGTTGACCTATAAGTTAATTAGGGGTAGGTTGATTTTATCATCGCCTAATTCATAGAGCTATAAGGTAACTGAGTTTATGGGTTTCAGAGGCCAAGCAGAATCCTATACTTCTAACTGGTTATTAAATTAACAAATCCTAAGTGATTTTTGATTCTCCTACTTATTTACCGTGCATGATAATTAGGGGTAGTACTTAGAGGATAGATTATTACTATTCATGATGATTGGGTAGTTATAGTATTAGAATGGGTGATTACAAATTAATGTTTAAATTGTTCATAAGGGAATTTGGGGGTAAAAATAAGTAAAGTTATAAAGGGATCCAACGTCCCATACATATCCATGAATTTTCACTTGTGTTATCTACTTTTTACTTTGATTTTTACTTCTACTTTCTTATTCTTATCTCGTACACTTGCCTAAAAACCCTCTCTTAATGAGCTTAAAAGTTGAAATTTGAACTTCTTCTATAAATTGTTGGAACAGTCTCTGTGGGATCGACATTGGGGTCTCAAATACCTTCTTTTTACATTGACGGATATACTTGCTCGTGGGTAAAACTTGGCATACAATTTTACATTCACATTTTGTTGTATCAAGTTTTTGGTACTGTTGCTGGGGACTATTCCCCAACAGTATTCGAATTTTAATTTCTTGAGATTTGTGTGTGAAAAATGTGAGTTAAACTATTTGCCAAGTTTTATCCATAGGAAAGTATACCCATTAGTGTAGAAAGAAGATATTTAAGACCCCAAGTATAAATTTTTTTCACTCTTCCCCTTATAATTGTAACTATCATAGGCTTGCATATAAACCTCAGTATTAGCATATATAGGCATCAAAAGATCTTAATATGGTTAACGTATGGCCAAGGGAATTCATATCATTAGGATAGATAAAAGAAGGGAAAGAAACATAAAGGACTTTCTTCTGATTTTATAAACTGCTTAGAATCCTAAACCCTTACACTTTTTAACTTATTCACTTAGGATCTTTGAATATCAAAAATTTTATTTTCCTAAGTCTTTTTCACTTTTCTTTTTTCTTCCTTATTTTTATTTTCTTTTTTCTTTTTCCTTTTTTGATCATTTATTTGTCCCCAAGTATTTAATTTTTCCTCCATCTATGGGTACCTAAAATAATAGAAATTTATTTAGTAGGTACGAAGGAAAATAGCTTTCAATCGTTTAAGCTTAAAGGGGGCAGTATGTGATAATCTAGATCTGTGTTCGTGCAAGAAAACCTAATTTTATTTTATCATTTTCCTATTTATGAAATCAACTTATAAAATCCTCGATAAGGCTCCAAGGAAAGTTCTAGAGTGTAAAATTAAAGGGAACCACTCAAAAACAGAGAGGTTGGGTATAACCTAACTTAGGTCAATCCTTTCACTAAGGATATTCTAATGTGAACCAAGATGACAAGCAACATGGATAATTATCAATTATTTACATTAAATATCCTATGTCCTTATTATGTTCAATTAGTATTTATTATAAAAACTATGAAATTTCTGAACTCAACCAACCAACAAACTAGAAAAATATGGGGTTATTGCCAGGTACAAACAATCACAAAAGAATTCACGAAGGGGTATCCCTACTCGAACTTAATCATACATCACCTTCTCAATTTAGTTGGAAAAATTATTTCTTAAGGTAAGGAGAAGTAAAATAAGGAGGAAGGATAAATGATTTTTTCAAAATAAGATAGAAATGGAGAAGGAATAGAAATGAGACTTTATTGAAGAGGAGTGAAAGGGTCTCCCTCCTCAAACTTAGTGGTTAGCATTACCCTCAATTTCTTTTCTCCCTATTGTGTTAGGATCAGAGAATCATATGTTAATAACAATAATGTAGTGAGAGTCAAGTTTTATACACAAAGATGAAAACAAAAAATACATCAAAGTTAAAATATCTAATAACCCTAAAATAAAATCTTATGAAAATAAAATAAGAAAAATATAAACAAGTCATTAAGGTAGTGGGTGACCTATCTATCCCTATGGTAATTGGAGTAGCATGGTGAAATAGGTGTCCATCCTCACAAAGGTCGTGTCTTGTGAGTCTGCTAAGGCCTAATGTGCGGTAGCGTACGTATCCAAGCAATCATAGATGCCATCAACTTACCGCTATAGATGTTCGAGGCTATTAGAGAGGGAATGGACATGGGAGTGCTCCTTACCCATGTTAAGGTCTATATTCTCCTCTATCTCCTCGACCTCCTAATACTCTTGCTGGTGTTGCTATGGTGATAACTCCTCCTACTGTTGCTGCAATGGTGGTTGTTGAGGTACAGAAATGTAGGTGTTGTAGGGCGCTCTTCAGGTCACCCTCATGTGCAATCATGTATCAATGCCAATCACTATGATCGATTACTCTAATGTTATCGTTAGGGGAAGGACTCTGTGATGACAACAAAGGGTTGTGATGTAGGAGCCAACGCCAATGTAGCCCCTCTACCCTATCTACTATATTTGGTCGATCCCTTGGTGAGATATGATGAAAAAATACCTGGGGTTAACCCTCCTTACTATGATCGTGACCCATAGTCCGAACAGATGAATCCTTGAAATGACCCCGATGTTGTTGTTCCTGTTCAAGATCACAAGGGAGAATTAATGGTAAAGAATGGGTAAGACCAGATCTCGTATGGTAGTGGACTTTAAGACACATGGATCATAAAAGTAGGATCCCATGATCTGAAATCAGAATGATCCCTCAATGAACTCATCCATTAGGTCGGTGAGGTTTTCTAAGTAATTGGGAGTGAGACTACCCTGGGTGTATCGAATCCTAAGATGACGTTGAAGTTGGCAAGAGTCTCCTTAAATCGATGGTTGCCAATCTAGTAGTGTGCAATGTGCATCAGAATGTCATTAAGCGATAGGTAACATATGAGGGAAGCTAGGAACTCCAAAGTAAGCTTCTAGTAGACAAGCTCTCGTATGAAAGCAGCGACAGTCCACCCCATCTTGCCCAAATATCCCATTACTCAATCCTCAATGACAAGTAGCTACAAGGATTCCCACTCCAAACTATGAGTTGAGATGCAGGAGAAGCTCAATAATCTATCCAACTAAGAGTACATGCCTACAATCTCTTATGTCATAATGAGGTAGGCTAATTCCTATGATGGATTGGCCTCAACAGAGATGGATGCTCAACTTCTTTTTTGTGTGTGTCAAGGAATTTTTTCTACAAAATAAAACTTTCCAAAATTAGTCAAGAAATATTGGCATGGTCGTGCTAAATTATAAACTTAATACATTTTAAAAATGTGTATGGTCGTGCTAAGCAGAAGAGCACTGTCATGCTAGGCATGGAACACTTTACATATGAAATTGGCATAGTCGTGCCCATGTCAAAACCCATAATTTAGATGAATTTTCACGATCGTGTAACGGGGGCACATTTGTGATCATGAGAAAAGATGTTCAATTTTTAAACAAGCATGACCATGCTAAACTCATGTCTAGCCTATTATTGCGCATGTGCACGATTATGCAAACATGGGTGCAATCATGCTAAGTCAAATTATGTCACTTAATTGACATGTTAAATCATGGTTTGTATCTTAAGATTGAATCTAATAATGTTGGGCATGACAAAATTGAACATGTTCATGCATAAATTAAGAATTTAAAAGGCTGGATTCAAGGAACGTGACATAGCTAATTATGAGAGAGAAAATCTGAGTTAGAGGAAATTTTATAGTAGTTAAAGTGAATAGTGAAAATATTTTAGTTGAATGATGTGTAAAGTTGCCTACCATTCTATTTAAAGCTATTCGAAGGTCAGCATGATTGTGCTTAAGACTTGATGTATAGATCCCAACTGTAAAGAAAGAGGTAAGCTATAGAGACCTATTGAGCCTATTAGGCCCATCACCAGTGCAAGAGTCAAGAAGTTGCAGAAGGAGGTGGAAACCTTGATAGGCCTTCAGGAGGAGCTCCTTAGGCCCAACACACTTTTTCCATGGCTATCCATACTTTGGAATAGGACTTAGATGTTTCTTATACATTAGGTTATAGTAGGCCCAAATATGTATAATACTAGGTCCAATTTTCTCTGTACTTTTACAGTAGCTATTGGGTCTACTTTGGCCCAATTATAAGGCTAAAATAAGGGAAGGATGAAGGATCATTCTTAGGCTCACTTCCAGCCCAAAAGACCTTTCCTACATGCGAATCCTAGCAGCCCACACTCCTTCTTCTTGAGGCACCTCCATATGGCCTATAAATAGCTATCTTATATGTAATTTGGCAACTTTTAAATCATTATTCACTTTGTGAGATCAAAATTTTCTCTCTTCCCTCCCCTCTTTGAGCTTGAGGTTTGAAGAACTCTCCTTATCCATGGAGTCTTCCAAGGTGGCAAAGAAGGCTTATCCTCCCTAGAAGTGGCGCCTCCCTTGCATGTGTGTAAGATCAATAGTTCAACACCATTTTCTTCCATCCAATTCCAACCTCCATTGACCAACTTCTTCCTCTCCTTTAAGATTTGCATAAGCACTACACATAGGTATGCTCATTCTCTCCTCTTATTTTTAGAAGAAAAAGAAAGAAATAAAATAAATAAGTAAATAAGACCATATTTCCTCCTGTAAGCGCTTGTTTTACATCATGAGTCTGACGTACCTGCACCCATTGGCTAAGCAAAACCACAAGCGGTTACTTGTGATTTCCTTAAAGTTTGATAAGTGTTATCCTCATATGCACCTTCTTCGTAATACTGAACCTTCCACCTATTGAATGTTCTTCTATTCTTCAACATATCACAAGGGCATGCCTTACTTACTTTATGAGGACCAGTTCCCCTAAACTGATACTTTTCTAAAATCACACGAAGTTACCTATTCAAAACTCACCTCCGAAGGTGTTTATGATGCCTATTATTTTCCTTGTGGCACCTTGGGTCCTTGTATGCCTTTATCATAGATTACCTTTCCTAGAGAGCTGGCTTAAGGGAAGAGATTCTTAAAAATCACAAGGTGCATTAGTTTTTGGGTGTTCCATCGAGTGGGTGATTTTGAACACCACTCTTTTGTCACCCCACCCTAATATAAGCTCCTTTTGCTACACATTGATGATGAATTTCCCAATGGCTAGGAAGGGTTTACCCAAAATTAGTTGGACCCCTTCATCTTCCTCCATGTCAAGTACGAAGAAGTCAATAGAGAAGATGAACTTTTCTACCTTTACTAGCATGTCCTCCACTATTCCCTTTGGGTATGTGATGGTCCCATCTACAAGATGCAAAGAGGTAGTGGAAGAATTGACTCTTTTGTATCCAACCTATTAATAATAAAGAAAGGAATCAAATTTATGCTAGTGCCTAAGTCATATAAAGGGTTAAAATTTGAATTATTTATAGTACAGGGTATAGTGAAACTCCCTTGGTCTTTAAGTTTTGGAGGTAGCCCGACGATCATGTCTTTTTTATTTTTCTCTTATCCTTCAGGTGTTTCTATCTCTATCCCACTTCTCAAAGTTATTTCATTCACCTACTCCTTCGAGTTCACCTTAGGTTAGCTAGGTAGTATCTTAGGCATTTATTGTCCTAGGAGAACTACTCCTCCATGTTTTGCAATCAGGACAACTACGTCTCTATGTTTTGTAGTTGCACCTTCACGTTCTGGAATCTTGATTTTGTGGGGATTAGATCTATAACACCTTAAAAATAAATATCTATTTTACGCTTAATTCATTCATTCGGTTCCATTATTCGCTTGTTATCTCATGAAGCAAAATCTTTGGAAAATACTTATTAGAGAAGATACGGTAATGTTTTTCTAAACAATCACTTTGATATAAAATGCAAGCCTTGTCAATATAGCCGGTGAAAAATAAACTATTAAGCATTCTTGCAAGCATATAGGTTATTATTATCATCACAAATTACTCCCTTTATTTTAATAGTCTCTAATAAGAAGTCAAACAATTTAAGCAAACTCATATATTCATATACAAACTTCATATAATTATACAGTCCTTATACATACACGTAATCAATCTTAGACTAAAAGGCCTTTACACCTACTTAATTACACATCAACATGTACATGCCATGGTTACATACATAATTATTTCATATCCTAATACATTCATTACTCTACAACTTCATACTTATAACTAGGATTCTTTGCATCCAACTATTTACAACATATACATTATGGGTATTACATCTTCTTGTTATTCTTTTTTTGGATTAGCAAACCTCCCCAAGTCTAGTGATGGAAACACTTTAGCCACATACTCTAATCCAAATACATGAAGGTTCCATCAGGCATCTCCTAATAGGCTTGAGAAGTATAAGGGATAGGATATGGGGAGCTTCCATGTGACGAATAGAAGTGTGAAGAACTATGGTAGTGGGATGGAGTCTGTGGGTCTGTCTCCCCTTCTAAGGAAGAGGAACCCTCAGCTATTGCAATGCTTTGCCTTCTGTAGCCAGGAGGAGGCAGGAAAATCCCATTTGGATGGAAAGCCTCCAAAGGGATTACGAAGCCTGTTGTCGTGAAGTTTGGACTCATGACTTCAGAAATAAAAACGTGTCCCGACGAAAGTAAATCCTCACACTAGCCTTGGTTGTAATCAACAACCCATGGGAGTTCGCCACCCAATCTACATTACCGATGTCCACATAAACCACCATTGTTGCAAAGGACATGTTATTTGTCTAGGAAGAAAATAGAGAGAGAAGAAGTGAGAAACTAAGTTTCTTAATAGAATTCTACTATATTCCTAGTGTCATCACTTTCATCTCAGCCATATCAACTTATTAGAAAATCATGTCATGCATACCATATTGATTTCAATCCTTCAAAAACTTTTATCAAAGTGGGTTAGTTTTTATACAAAAAAAAAACATTATTACTTAACATACAACTTTCCTAATCATCATAAATCTTTGGGATCACATTTCAAATATTATTTGACTAGTATTTTCTCAATATCTTACATAATGTCTCATTTATTCTTTATTCCACACTTTTAGGGAATTTTAGTTTCTATTCCACACCTTCGAAGAATTTTATTTTCTATTACGCATCTACGGAAAATTTTATTCTCTATTCCACACCTTTAGTGAATTTTTATGACATAGACACACATTATAAATAGTCAAACAATATCTTTTCACTAACTCGATTACTCTACCTTATATTCTTAAGGATATGATTTTATTCCTGGATGGTCGTCGTCATCTTATAATAAGTGAAGAACCCTTTTATCTTCACAATAGAAGGATTTGTGGAGAATCCTTTTGTCTCTGAGGAGAACCCTTTTGTCTCCTCTTCAGTAGAACTCTGTTTCCCTCTGGATGTGCACAAGGCACATAAGAGTAGATTAATTTTTCACATAAATATTTTCTTTAGTGATCCCTTAAGCCATTTAAGCTCATTTTAAAGGGTTCTAGATAATCATGCATGCTTAATCAATATCTGACCAATATGCCATACACATTTAGGTCTTAATTTCTATCACGTCATCATTCATACATAGCACCATTCTTTAAACATTCATGATCATTCATCATTCAACTCACATTAGACTTTATGCCTTAATAAAACAGCACAAGTTGGCTTATCATTCAATCTTGGGTAACATAATCATATACACCCATACATGTCCAAATTTTTTAATTCATAAAACTTTATGATGAATTTCTCATGAGAGCTTAATCCACTTAACCTTATAAGTTGTCCCTCAGCCTTTCCTTTCCTCAAAGGTCAATTTGTTTCACATGATGTTTTCAAAACTTAGAAGTTTTCTTTTAGCTGGCTGAATAGCACCTCTTGAGTTTTTATTCTTTATGCACTTCAATTTACATGTCTTATGCATAACCTAATCATAATATGTTCAAAGGTTATGTGTTAGGAATCTTTTAACTTACAACAATTTAGTCATCCATGACCGAATGATACACATGTCATTTGACAAGCTTTATTTAAACTCTTAATCATTTAATTTTACATAATAAACCTTCTTAGTGTACCAAAACAAAGTTTTCAAACACATTCATCCTTACTTAATTCTAAGTGGCTGAATGCATGTCTATGATTTTTAAGACAATCTAGTTCTCTTCTCTTTATCATAGAAGATGATTTTTACTGGTTGAAGCCTATGTCATTAATTATCACCAAAATTTGAAATTTTTCAGAGTTCTCCCTCACACTTTCCGAATGGTCTATTGTAGCTTTCCAACCCCATGGTTCATTCTTAATTAATCAATTTGTGCATGCCTAGGTTAAGACTTAAGCCATAGTAAAAATTTTAACTTCCTTTTACTACTTAGCCATCATGGCCAAATGGACTTCCTACCCCTTCCTAACACTTTTTTACACTTTTAATCCTTTATATTTATATGCCAAAAATGCTTAATTATCCCTAGTCAAGAATTTAAACTCCTTGTCTAATTAACCCTAAGGGGGCGGAATGCCAATCCTAGAGTTTAAGGCACAATATTCCATCTTTATTTGACTTAAATTGGTGAATCCTCCTATTTAGAGTTTGGGCCATAAATCTTTGTCAAGTTTAGCTAATTTAAAGGCTTCCCTTCTACTCCTAAGGGTTATGGCAAAATGACAATCTTTCTCTTAGCATCCCCATGGCTCATTTTTAATTACCAACTTATGCATTCTTGAATTAAGCTTAAGTGTTAATTATGGATTACCAACTTATGCATTCTTGAATCAAGCTTAAGTGTTAATTATGGATTTCACATGATTTCGTCAATTTTGGGTACTATGGACATAAAAATTTCTTCCAAAAATTAAATCTTCCCATTTACCTAATAATGGTTCTTAATGAACCATTAGCAAATTTTAAACCCATTTTCCTTTAATTAACCAAAGGTGGTTGAATTCACACCTAGTGATTTTAGGAAATTTTAGCTTAAATTTTCTTCTCTTAAAAATTATTTCACACCATTTAGGAATTAATCATATAATTTGTATCATCTTTATAAATTTGAAGAAATTATATCCCTAACTTGTCTCATGTGGCTTAATGCTCACTTTGAGCTTCAAGGGTCACCCTTTCAAAATTCTTCTCATAAAACCTTGGTTCCATGATTTTGTGCACTTGTAGCACCTTAAGCCCTTGATCTATACAAGGCTTGTCCAAACTCCTTAGCTTAGGTCATGGTCAAAGAGAGTCATAGGTGTCTTATGAAACTTGTTACATTTTTAGTCCCAAAATTTCAACTTTCTTTTAGTAGTTTTTAGATTTATGCCCAAAGCAAGCTTATGAGACTTATGATTTAATTTTTCTTATACTTTTAAGTATTTTACTCCATGGGTTCATCTGGACATTTTATCACACAAGTCCACCATAATAAGAAAATCAACAACTTTCAAGCTTTAAGTATAAAAATCTTCAAGATAGCATTTTTTAAGACAAATATGTGTAGATCAATTAGATCTACTCCAAGATCCATCCATCTCATATCATGTACAATTCATAATTTTCTTCATGACCTCTCAAAACTACCCAAAGCATCAAAATGGATTTTTAAAGAATTTTAATCAATTAAATTGCTTCTAAAGTGACTAGAAGCACTTTAATACTTCCAAACATTACTTTAACTTTAAAAAATAACCCAAAATGGGTGATTCTAATTTTTAACCATTCAAAGGAAGGCTTGAACCCTCATAAGTTCAAAAAAAAAAAAAGATCTATACATCTTGGAGAAATGATCCACAAAAAGAAGGAAACCAACCATAAAAATTAAGATTTAAAGCTTAAAAGACAAAGTAGAAAATCCTACTTGATGTAGACTTGGTGTGGGGTTTTTGTGGGGTTGTGGTGGTTGAACTTGATCTCCCCTTGATGGTTCACAAAGATCTTCTTAGTGATGGTGGTGGAGCTTGGTGTTTGGAGGTTGATTTTAGCTTAAATTTCAAAGATGGAAACTTAAGCTTAAGGTGAAAGGTTAGAATTTTTGGATTAGGTTTAACCTTGAGAGTGTTTAGAGAGATTTTATAAGTGTTTAAAAGATAAAAAATCTGAAACAAATGAAACCTGCAAAGGTCCTAAGTGGGTTCGGCCAAGTTAGGGAAATTTAGGAATAAATTTCTCACTTAAAGACATTTCGATAATTTGGTATGTAACTTCCATTTTCCAAAACAATTCCAAATGTAAATAATTATCCTTTCAGAATTATATTAGTGTTAATTAGGCTATGTTTGTCATTGATCAAGTTTAACCTACCTTAAACATGGTTAATTTTGATTAATCAACGTTAATTAACCTTAACCATGGTTAAAAGAATATTTTCATTTATGATTTTTTTCTTATATGCCATAAATAAGATGATGACTCATATGGTGAGTCACCAAACACATTTTTTACATGGAATTTTTGTTCACACCTTGTGAGAGCCCACTTTTTGCATCTTCCTCACACTTTCTTGCCCTCCCGACCCTCTAAGAACATTTTCATAATTTTTCTAAGCATTACCTGAGAAGTTTCCAAATTGTTCCTCTGACATTTATAACACTTATTGGTTCGTTCCTCAGTCAATCTAATTTCATTTGATATTTCTCTGGCAACAATTTATCCCTTTGCAAAAAGGAGAGCTTTCTACGGGCATTTTGGACATTTCTGGAGTTTTTTAAGGGTTTTTTTGTCCCTTCTTTATTTCTAATATTTTCTATGATTTTTCTATCATTCTCAATGTTCTCTAATCCCTTGGAATGTCTTTTAACTATTTTTTTATATATATTTTTCCTGCACATTATTTAGGTTGCCTAAGTGTAGGGGCATTTTAATCATTTACACCAAACTTTCTAATTTCTTTATATTTTCCTCTTATTCCTACTTTGTTTCTACCTAAAGGTTATTTTTAACTATAAGGGTTCATAAGAAGAATATATTTGTGTTACACGATCCCTCCTCTATTTCTTGTAGCCATCTTGATTTTTCTTATGAGGAGGCTTGTAAACATTGAACTTACCATTAGAATTATTACCTCTCTACCCTCCCCAAGAAAGATTGGGGTGATTCTTCCAAGTGGGATTGTAATTATTCTCCATTAAGTTGGCCTCCTCATTTTTTTGAGCTATTTGACCTTTAACTACACATCTTTTAGTACTGTGGATTGTGGAGCCACAAAGATTGCATGGGTTGGGGTTAGATGTGGACTAAGTATGAACAAGTGGAGCCGGTTGTGCCTTTTTTTGCATAATTAGGTGGAGGTTGGATGAAGCACATCCCTAGAAAATGGAGGTAGAAACTTGAAGTGGACATGATGAACTTTGGAGTGGATGAAACAAATTCAAATGAGAGGGGCCACCTCGCTTGGATAAGCCTTTATGCTTTTGCCACCTTGGAGAGGTCAAGGATAAGGAAGAACTTTCTTTCTCTATCTTGGATAGGAGAAGAGGAAGATGAGAGAAAATTCTCTCAATCACTCACAAATTTGAATTGTATTCCTAAAGTGATGAAAATTCTACATATGGTTCCTATTTATAGGTAATGTTTGGGCATCTAAAGGATGGATCCATGGGTTAGATTTGAAGTTGCCTTGGACCATGAATTTATGCTGGATTTTTAAGCCCAAGAAGGGTCTCTAATCCACCCTTGATGCCGCCTTACAAATGGGCCAAAGAATTCCCAAGAAGCTATCTAAAATATAGGGGAGGTGGCGGCTTAAGGAAGATCTTCCTAGTGATGGGCCAAATAGGCACAACACCCTTGCCTGGTGATGTCTCAATAGTGATGTCTTGAGAAATGATCTCTATATCATTTCCTCCCTTTCAAGGGAATTCATCCTCGAATGTGAATCATCATGATTTGTTCCTGCAGAGAAAGGAGAGAGGTAAGATACATTGAATGTAGCACAAACACCACAATCACCAAGTAAGTCTAAGAGATTGGCATTAAGGCCTGTTCACTCAAGAACCTAGAAGGGGGTATTTTAGACCCCCAGTGCCGATTCCACAGGGACTATGCCAACAATTTGAAAGAGAAGCTTAAATCCTAACTTTTGAGCTCACCAAATATATGTTGTGTGTGATTATTAAAAATGAAAATATAACCAATTTGAGGAAAATGAAAAGAAAAAGGAAGAACACAAATGTAAGTTATGGATAAGACATGGGACTTTAGATTCCCTTGTGAATTTACTTACTTTTACCCCCCCCCCCCCAATTTTCCCTTTAGAAGGTCAATTGCTAACCATACACTCTAATACTATTACTACCCCTTGATCCAGTAATAATAATAATCTCTCTTCTAAATACTACCCCTATTAATATTGCAAGGTAGATAAGTAACAGAGACATAAAGTATAAGAGGTTGTTAAGTACAAGTTAGGTAATTAATTAATTAGAAACCTAGGATTTTGATTGATTCTACAAAACCTTTAGATTCAGTTACCTTGTAGTTCCATTGATGAAGGGATGGTACGATTACCTATTCCCCAACCAACTTATAGATTAATATGATTAGCTACTTCTTATTAATGGATTAAGTATAATAAAGAAACACAATTGAAGAATAATAAATAATCATTTATAAAAGAGGGAAAAGTGGTTCAAGCAATTACATCACAAGTTTTACCAAAAGCCCCATGAATAAGGGAATTAACTATACATGGAAAAAGTTAACCCAAAAATATCCATAACCAAATCCTAAGATAAGAGATACAAAACTGAAATGCTAGCAAGCAACTTTGCAACCTACATTATGAGGGGATCCCTCTCGCCATGATCCAATGAGAGGACTGCCGAGGAAAAATCAAGAATGGAGAGGTCAGAAGGTGGGAGATAAAGGAAAATTGTCCTTAGGGTAGTGCGAGACATATTTCCTAGAGAGAGAATGGTATGGCCTTTCAGGTCTAGAGTGGTGTATCGAATACTAAGGTAGAATCTCCATTCTATAAGTGTGGGTTAGAGTTACAAGTGTCGCAAACTAGGCTTAATTGCTCTATGTCTTCTACCGCACCATAGGACTGACTAGGAAGCCTCGTGCATCATTAAGGATGACATGACACTACTGTTGGTGCTCCCAATATTGGCACGATAATTTTCATCATTTGGTATGGTCGTGCTTTGATAAACTGCCACTCTGTTACTTTATCTATGGGTTTTAGGCATAATTTGTAATATTCTTTATCTTTCATAATGGACTCTCTAGGCTATAATATCTTTTAGTAAGAAATAAAGTAGAAATAGGAACAAAAGCTAGAGAAATTACAAAATTTTAAGCAAATAATGAAAATGTCCTTACACTAGGATAACACAAATACATGTGCAGGAAGCCTAAAAAAGAGGTTAAAATACATTCTAAAGAATTAGAATATATCAAGGATAATTAGAAAGTTTTAAGAAAAGAATTGGAACAAAGAAAGGACAAAAAGACCATTAGAAAACTCTAAAAATGCCCAAAACACCCTTAGAATGCTTTGTCTTCCATAAGGGCTAAACTATTCCTGGAAAAATGGAAAATGACATAATAATTCTGGAACGAACCAATAAGTGTTAGAAACATAAAAAGAAAAATTTGGATAACTCCTGAGAAATGTTGAGAAAAATTACCAAAATACTCTTGGAAGGTCAGTAGGGAAAGAAAATATCAAACAAAAGCCAAGTAGGCCCCACCCCTTGTGCATGAAAATAGCATGTGGAAAATGAGGTGGTGACTCACCATGAATCATCACTTCATTAATATCATATAAGACAAAAAAAATAAATGGAACAAATAAAATTAATTATGGTTAAAGTAAATTAATCTTGTTTAATTAAAATTAACCATGTTTAGAATAAGTTACTATTTATTAATAACAAATTCAAAATAATTACCATTAATCTAATCCTAAAAGGATAATTCATTACATGTACATTTATTTTAGAAAATAGAAATTCATGCAAATGTACCAATATGTCCTTAAGTGGGAAATTAATTCCCAAATCACCCTTAAGTGGCCAAATTCTATCGTAGCCTTCGGACGGATCATTTGCTTCATATTATATCTCCTAAAAACTTGGAAGAATCCTATAAACTCTCTAAACTCAAAATACTCCTAAAACCCAAAATTTACACTAAGCTTAAACTTCCATCTTTGAGGTTTAGCTTAAATTAAGGTAAATCCACCAAGCCCCATCACCACCACTAAGAGATCTTGTGTGGACCACCAAGGAGGAGGAATATCATCCATAAAGACCCACCAAACCCATCACAAATGTCATCAACAAGTATCATTTTACCATATGTATTTCTAAGCTTCTCATCTTGTATTTATGGTTTGATTTTTCTTCTTTTTGGTTGATCCCTCTCTAAGATCTATGGATCCCTTTTTTTTTTGAACATGTTGGGGCTCAAGGATTCCTTTGATGGTTAAATATGAGCATCACAAATTTTTTAATGATTTTTGGAAGTTAAAGAATATTTTTGACGAATTAAAGTGCTTCTAGTAAACTTTGGAGCAATTTAATCTATTAAAATTTCTTAAAACTAATTTTTGGTGCTTTGGGGAAGATTCGATAGTTTATGAGATAGGTCTTATAGTGATCAAATTAAAAGGGATGGATTAATCTTGGAGTAGATGTAGTAGATCTACACTTGTTTGCCTTGAAAAATGCTTTCTTTAAGATCATGGTGTTCAGAGTTGGAAACTTGTTTATTTCTCTTCTTAAAATCTTTGATCATGAAGTTGTCTTTGATAAAAGTCCAGATCTGGATTCATATGTTGAAAGTCTTAAAATACTAAGAAAATTTATGTAATAAAATCTATAAACTTAACTTGAACTTAAACTCAAAAACTACTTAGAGTAAAGGTGGAATTTTGGACCAAAAGTTGAACAAATCACTTAAGACGTTCCATGACCATGACCATGACCAAATTTTTGGAGTGAGGAAAAATCATGGTGAGACTAAATACAAGTGATGTACCAAGAACCAAAATCCATAACACCAAGACCAAGAGAGGACAAATTAAGAAAAAAGAAACCTGGCCACCTAGAGCATTCGACCACTTTCCATTTAATTAGGAAAACTTGAGTATAAAATTTTCATTATGGTATAAAGAGGAGACTGATCAAGTATAAGGATAGAATTATAAATTTGGAAGGGACATGGATACGGTGGAGTGATCATTCGACCATATTGGTTGAAATAGGTGAAGACATGTTAAATTCTTGCTAGAATTAAAGGATGAATCTAAATATACTTGAGGACATGATTAGAAATTAATCATGGAATGTAGAAAGGATCATGAAAATTTTGGCCATACTCTTAGACAAGGAAAAAAGGTTACAAAAATTTCTAAGGTTAGGTGAATTAATAGCCTAAGTCCAAACTAGTGTAAATCATCTTCTAAGGGAAGAAAAATTAAACCATAACACCTTAGGAATAAGGGATGTAGGTCTGGCCAGCTAGGTCATAAATAAGCAAAGTAGGCTATTTTGGATATTTAATGATAACTAAATAAGAAATAAGTAACAAACCTTAAATTCGTCAACAAGGAGGCAAGCAAGTAGGTTCATTAATAAATCAAACTTAACTAGCCAAGTTTTTTGTAAAAAGTCATAAAACTTATAACACTTAAACTTGAATTAAGTAAGTTTCACACAAGACATTCAATTTATGGAACACAAAGAGTAAACAACTGAAAAGGCCATTCAGCCAACTAGAGAAGGAATTCTATATACCATGATCTTACATGAAAAATATTAAGATGAACTTAATCTTTAAGAAAAGGAAAGGTTTATAGGTAACTTAAAAGAATGAGTAGAATAAGATCCTATAAGTATTTCATCATAAATATGTGAATTAAGCAAGTTGGACAAGCTATGAGAGTAAGTTTACATGCTTCCCAAGATAGTAACATCAAGCTTAATTAACAAAGTCTTGATTAGAAGATTAGTTTCTATTTAGAAATATCACGTCAACTTGTTGTATTATTTTGTGTGTACACAAAGATGTACGTAAAGTGTATGGATAATACTTTTGATTGTTTAAAGAGTAATGTATTATATGATGTTCATGTATGGATGATGATATGAAAGTAGTTTGAAGATAAAGACTAAATATGTATGGCATATTGGTTGGATTGTTTTGAGCATGCATGTTATCTGAAAGCTTTTAAAATGAACCCTAATTAACTAAGAGATCATTAAAGAAAGAACTTATCTGAAAATTTAATACTACTCTTAATGTTCCTTGTACACATTTAGAAGACGAAAGGTCCTTCTAAGGTGGAGACAAAAGGGTTCTCCAAAAATCATTCTATTATGAAGCGTTAGGTCTTTAATGTTTATGATGGTGATGATCATCAAGGAATGAGCTCATGTCCTACGAATAGAAGGTAGAGTAGTAGAGCTAGTGAAAAGATATTGTTCAACTAAGTAGTATTGTATACCTATGTCTTAGATTATCACTAAGAGAATGATAGAGAAAGTAAAAAATTATGTTAAGGCATAGATGAAATGATAATAATATGATATATATGATGTGATTCCAAAGGTTTATGAGACTTATGCAACTTGTATGCTTAATTAGAAATAAGTCCTTTATATAAAATAAATCCATTTTAGCTAAAGTTTTCTAAAGATTTAAAAGAAACTTGTGTTCATGACATGTTTTCTAATAAAATGAAGTGGTTGGGATGAAAGTGATGTCACTAACCCTAGGGTAGAATCCTAATAAGAACCTTAGTTTCTCACTCCTTCTCCCACCATTTTCTTTCCAAATGCGCCTAATGACATTTAAGACTGTGGTGGTCTTCATGAATTTGAGTAATGTTAACTGGACCGCAAACACTCATGGATTGGTCATCACCACTCAAGCAAATATATGGGTATATTTCTTGCTGGTTCATTTATTTGTATATGTTGTGATGAGACCAGATTTCTCAACCATGGAGTTTTCTATTCATCTGGAAGCCTTCCATCCCAATAGGGTGTTTCCAGCCCCACCTGGCTTCCAAGCACCTTCAGCAGCACCCGTTGAAGATTCATCCTCATTGGAAGGGGAGACTAACCCAAAGACACCATCCCACTACTACAGCACCTTGCATGTTTGGTCATCTTAGGATAATTCCCAATTCCCTAGGTCATATTTGTTCCAGGCATTTCAGAAGATGGTATATGGGACCTTCATTATCCTAGATGAGAGCTTATGGTTGGAGCATTATGACCACCAACCCTAAAGTGTTTGCATGGTTTTGTTTGAAGAAGAAGTCAAAGTCATACACATAATGTGTGAAGGCATAGATGCCTTTTCTTACTTAACTTAACTAAGTATGTATATATATGGACTGTATGACTATAAGGTTTCTATGATTTATGATATGTTTGTATTAGTGATAACATGTAATTCTGCTCAATAAAGAGAAATAGAAAACCAGTAAAAAAAAATAGACAATTTATTAATTAAACGTGAGCAAGGACGTCGTGTTATTTATTTTTTGGTATGACAGCTATTTAGACGAGGCTTGCATTTTATAGCAAGGTATTCTAAAAAAACTTTATTGTATCTTTGCTAATAATAACTTTCTAAAAATTCTGCATCATGAAGTAACAATCTAATAATGGAATCACGAGCACAACTTAAGCATAAAAATGAACTTCACTTTTATGGTGTTACATAATGACCACATGATTGAGCATAATTCACTTGCAATAACACCTAATAACAATTGTTTTTGTAGGAATGATCAAACAAGCAAAGAATTCGTAAAATATCTTGATTCTAGGCCAAAAAGATGAAAAAAGGAGCATAAAATAACAAAAGAAAAACAAAGGATAAAAATTCTCCTTAATAGACTAGCATGATTGTGTAGACTTGAGCACGACCATTCAGCACGAGGATGCAAGGTTGTACCAACATGATTTAGGATGGCCATGATGATGTGACATAGCGTAACCATGCCAATATTTGACATGACCAACAGCAATGTCATGTCAGCCCTAGCGATTCAAAGGAAGTCCTAGTCAGCCCTATTGCGCATCAAAGACCTAAGATCACAAGTGGAAAATAAGCTTTTTACATCGGTTGTTTATGAACTTTTTACATCGGTTATTTGGGCGGTGTTGAAGCAGGTAATATAGAACATAAGACTTTTTACATCAGTTATAAGCCCAACCGATGTAAAAAGTGTACTTTTTACATCGGTTATAATCTTAACCGATGTAGAAAGTTCATTTTTTTAAAATGTTCGTTTTGTTTAGGCATGCTACCGTATTATTTATTCACAATATCTGCATATACACACAGAATCACCAGACAGACAATACAAAATTCACATAATCTATATATTTAAACTAAATACATCATTATTTATTATCAAATTTTAATTTACAAATGAAATAACTTAAAATTACGTCAAGCAAGTGTTGAAAGTTGAAAAAAAATGTCGTAATCAGCCATGTACCTGTTGAAAGCAGAGAAAAAATGGTTGAGCGGTGACCAAACGGTGTCCTAATGGAGGCACAACGGTAGACGAATGACGGCTTAGCACCGTGGTAGCCAAATAAGAAGCTTGAAAATTATAGAATACAACCAAAACGAATGTAAATTTCAATTATAATAACAGAATGAAATGCATAAATAACAAAAAGACAATTTCAAACCTTAGGGTGCGCGACGACGACTTCGAATGAAGGAAATGGTTGCAACGGCAACGACGACCACAAACATAAGAATGGAGTGCAACGACGAACACTAGGGACGGCGGCGATGGCTAAGACGTAAACGAAAATAGAGAGAACAAGCTGAAACGAGAAATTGGGGTTTTGGAGAATGAGGTTAAAGACGACTAGCGTCGAAAAATAAGTGATAAGAGAAGACATTCTTCATCGGTTGTTTCTTAGAACCGATGTAGAAAATACTTTCTACATCAGTTGTTCTGTAACCGATGTAGAAAGTTTGAAAAAAAATTCACTTTCTACATCTTTTTCAAACTTTCTACATCGGTTGTTATGTAACCGATGTAGAAAGTTTGAAAAAAACCCACTTTCTACATCGGTTCTTTTCTAAATCGATATAAAAAGTTTACATTTATTTACAAAAATGCCACCGTGTTTTTTTTTTTATATCTGTTTCTAAACAACCGATGTAAAATCCTGTTATAGAAACCTATTTTTGCACTAGTGGATGGCTGAGAAAACTACAGGAAAGTTGGAGCTGGTCTGGTCCATGGTAGTGAAAATCTTAGGATCTGCACTTATAAAAGAGAGGCTTTACCACAGTTCTCAGAATGCCACTCCCAACTTCCAAAACCACACCATAGATCACTCCTCTCTACAACGCACAATCCTACCTTTCCCCTATCTCTTATTTTTAGCCTCACCATTCTCAACTCTTCCTCTTGCATCCTCCCATAGGATCTTAGTGGGATCAATCCTTGTGTTGTGTAAACTCAAAGTAGCTGCTAGCTTTGTTGGACACATTGGTTTTGTATTCCTTATATATACTATATGTTATGGATATTTATAGGTTGTTTGTTTTTTTTATGAATAACTAATTCTCCCTTTGTGGGGCTTTGGGAAACTTTATGATGTATATTGTTTGAATCCTATTTCCAAAAATGATGTCTTCATTACAATTGTGTTATTTTATTATGTTTAATCCATTAATAGGATTTGACCAATTCTATTAATTTGTAAGTTGGATGGGCAGAGGCGATTGTACCACACTCAATTGATGGAACTATAGAATAACTAAACCTAAGGGTGTTGGAGGATTATTCAGGAACCTAGGTTTCTAATCGGTTAATTTCCTAACATGTAGTTAACCCCCCCTCTTAAACTCCATGTCTTTTATTTATCTATAATGAGTATAGGTGATTAGCAATTGGTAAAAAAAGGGGGGACTAGGGATAAAAACAAGTAAAGACACACGGGGAAGAAAAGTCGTATAAATTTTCCATAACTTGCACCACTTCTTCTACTTTCCATATTATAGAATTCTGATTTCTATTTCTTTTCTCTTTTATTATTTTCAAAAATAATTTTCTTTAACAAAACAAATTTCTTGATTAGCTCAAAAATTAGACTTCAGATTTCATACATAGATGATAATCTCTGTGAGATCAATATTAAGGGTCTAAAATACTTTCTTTCTACACCAATGGGTGTATTTTCCCATGGGTAAAGCTTTGCAAGAGTTTTTTACTCACATTTTACACACAACATGCTACTTCATTCAGCACAACATGCAACTTCACATTGGCGTGATTATGCTTGGTTTGTTGAGGTGGCATTTTTTTCCTTTTCTTCTTCCTTGTCTTTTTATCCCCTTTTCCCTTTTTTTGCCCAAAAATCATCTATTTTATGATTCCTTTTCTTATGTGACCATTCCTACAAAAATAAGGAAGTTAGGTTGAGTTACAAGTGAATAATGATAAATCATCCAATTATTATGCCTAAATTCTTACAGATAAAATGATAGAATGATAGTTTATCATATAACATGACTGGAACAATCATTCCTTTACTTTTATGACTGTGCACATTTATTAATTAAGGATAGGCATGAGTTTAGCACTGTTATGACCCCTACCACATGATCGTGCCCATTTGAAATTGAACCTAAATGCTCATGAGCCTGATCGTACCCCTTTTTGCAAGTTCATGCAAAGTCATCATTTTTGGGTTTGTGCTATAAGCACAACCATGCTTCGGTCTTCACAGCTATGGAAAGTCATATATGTTATGTGCTTACATCATGAGCAAGGTTGTGCCCCTATTACTAAGTGGTAAATTTTCTAAATAAGTTAAAACGGGTAACTAGGAAATTTACCATAACTTAAGCAAGGGAAAATGTCAAATTCGGCCATGCCATTAAATTTTGGATAAAAAGACTTACTATTACCTTATAATATCTCAATTCCAAAGTTTAAACTTGGCCCCTAAGTAAAGGTCAACTAGGGTTAAGATTCAGGTCAACTAGGGCTAGGAAGAAGGAAACCCTAAACCAAAAAGAGTGGCATTAGGACACTTAGTAGTTAATTAACTTAAAGAAGGTTTTGATTTCCAATTAGGGTTAATTAAGGACCATTTTTATGTGAATAGGAAAAATTTAAAGTATGTGAATAGGATGAATAGGCAAATGATCTTATGGTGAAGAAGGAAATTGGGGAAACCTAAGTCTAGGAGGTTGGAATTCGGCTACCATGTTTTAAATTAACTAAGAATGAATTTCAATCCTTAACTAGGCCCAAATAATGATCCTAAATATGTAAAGCAAAAGATAATTAAGGTGTATGAAAGGTGGAATTTGAGGAAGTAGGTCATTTGGCCATTTAGGAATAAGTTGACCTAGAAGATTAATTAATTTCTACTTAGATATTATTTGGCTTAGAATAAAAGAGACTATAAAGGTTTAAGAGTCAATTAGATCTAATTATTAAGGTAGTAAAAAGGAAAACATAAGGTAATATATTTCAAAGGTTTATTAGAGGCATGATTAAGAAGGATGGATATGACTTAAACTTGAAGTTAGAAGTTCACTAAGTAATTTGATCATAGCCTACCTTAGTGAGAAGAGGTTCTAAAAGTATATAAGTTGATTCAAATGAAGAAGTTAGACTTCATATAATCTAAATTAACTTATTTGAAGGAAGGAAATGAATTAGAAGAAATTAGGACCCTAGAGCTTATATTTGGCCATTCTAGGTTGATAAAGAGAAAAGAAGTTTAAAAATATTAATGTGTATAACTCAAGAAATCTTAGAATGATATAAGAAGAATTGAAAATTTAAAAGAATGTAGACAAAGTTACAAGTTACCATTTCACCATGTTTACTTAAAATATCATAAATAGGTAAAAGTTTGTAAATACTTAATACTTGAACTTAGAATAATTAGGACATGAATAAGACTTGAACAAAAGAGAACACAAAGAGTAAAGAACTTGAAAATTTCCATTCGACCACCTAGATTAAGATGCTAAGATGTAAAATCTTCATGAACAAGTGTAATTTAAAAAAAGGAAAGGACGAGAAGTAACATAGAAGGATGAGTGATGTAAGTCCCTTGTGTCATTTCAACATCAAACCAAATTGAGGCATTAGGTTGGTTGTTTAAATGTGACATTATGCTATGTGATTACCAATAAATTTTCATTATTGGTTATGAATGCTCACTATCTATGAATAAATGATGGATGCTTATGAATGAGAAAGGAAGATAACCATGTATGAGATTGGTTTGTATTGATGATTGAGATGAAAATTCGAAACCTATATGTGCATTCAATATTAGTTGGAAATTTGTTTAAGCATGCATAAATTATTTGGAAGCCACTAAAATGAACTTAAAAAGATTAAGGGATCACTAAAGCAAACGTTATGTGAAAACGTAATGCTACTCTCTTTGTTCCTTATGCACACTAGTACCTAGAGGGCCCTAAAAAGCTCTACTGAAGAGAAGCCTAAAGTTTCTTCTAGGAGACTTAAGTTTCTCCATTAAATCCTTCTATTGTGAAGACTTAAGTTTCTTCACCAAGTTTTAAGGTGGTGACAACCACCCCGGAATGAGCTCATATCCTTAATTTTTAGTAGGAGGTGGGAGTAGAGTCAGTGAGAAGATATTGTTCGACAAATTTAATACTAGTCTATGTCTTATTGTTTCTCCCTAAGGTGGTGAAACTAGATTCATAAAGTGTCATAGAAGTTGGACAAAGGAATGATAAAGACAAAGATAAGTAATAAAGAATGAAGTTTAAGGCATAGAATAATTGTATGTCAAATGATATCTTATGTGTGATCCCAAAGTTATGAATGTTAATGAGAATGTATGTTGAGATGCCACAATTTATGAATGATAAGAGAAATGCATATTTAATCACTCAGATGTATGTTCGATAATAAAATGTATCCACTTCAGAGAAATATTTACAAAGAATTAAAAGTAACCTTTAATGTAAGAAATGATTTTCTGAAATAAACTGAAGTGGCTGGGATTTAAGTGATGTCATTAGAACTAAGTAGAAAGCCTACTGAGAAACTTAGTTTCTCACCCCTACTTCTTCCCACTTTCTTCCCAGACATTTTGGATGCTGTTCATTGTGGTAGCAGCTCACGTACTTGAAGTGGACGTGAGGCACTCTTTCTGGAAGATGTACATTGCACTAATGTAAAAAGAAAATAATTGGATGCAAGCATCCTAACTACTAATATGTAGTATTAGCTAACTTATGTATAAATTTGTATAATAGTTGTAAGTTTATGGTTTGTAATAACTACATGATAAGGCCCACGGGCCTTTGACTTATGGTATGTATGAAATGTTATGTATAATTACTGTGTGATATGTGTGTTATGCTTGAATCTTTTTTATTCATTATATGCAAATGATAAACGAAAAGAAAAATGCAAACGGTTAGTATTCCTAAGGTAATATTAAGTATTTTTACCCAAAATTTAATGGAATGGCTGAATTTGACATTTACCCTTGCTTAAGTTAAGGTAAATTTTCTAGCTACCCATTTTAAGCTCATTTGAGAATTTTTCCACTTAGTAATTTTATTTTTTTATTTTTCCCTAAGTTTACCTAGGCCATATATTCTTAAGCTTAACTTTTTAAATGTTGATTAAACCTCCAAATAAGTTATTTACTTGCTGAAAATGCTTGATTTATCCTTAATCACATTTTAACTCTATTTTTGCCAAAATCTCTTTAGGGTGGTCGAATGCACTCTTAGAGGTTTTTAACCCATTTTTTATTTGATTAAATTTGTTTAAAGGTTGGTTTAGTTTATTTAAAACTTGATTTTAGAGCTTAAGTTACTTAAAAAAAATTAACTAAACTACATTTTCTTTGGAGTTATGGCCGAAAGTCTTCCTTGGTTAGCCAAGGTGATTTCTTCCAAGTGTTCATCTCACTTCTCCTTGGTTCAATGGTGTTAAGCTTTTGCAGCCCCTCTTGCCTATGGTTCATACTTGTTTTGTCCAAGTTGTTATGTTTAGGTGCTGGTCATGATGAGTTTTGGGTGTCATACAAGGATTTAGCCACATTTGGACTATAAATTACATCTTTTGCATGGTAACTTTCTAACTAATGTCCAAAGGGAACCTTTGGAACTTATTACAAAACTTTATTCCACCTCTTAAAATACATACTCAGAGGTGCAGATCCAGCATAGAGATCATACCAAACTCATCACAAAAGAAAATCACAAGGTTAAAACTTAAGCATAAAAACAAGCATGAAAACAACATAGCATATTTTTCCGAGCCACAAAGAGTAGATCTTCATGATCTACTCCAAGATCCACACATCCTCTTTAAAATAAGCTTCAAAAACCTTTCTCATGAGAGCATAAAACTGATCAAAGCTTCAAAAATAATTTTAAAATAAAACCCACTGATTAAATTTCTTCTAAGTGCCTTAAAAGCACTTTTAACCGAACAAACTTTGTTTTTCTTTTCAAAAATCACTAAAAATGGGTGGGGCTGATTTTAAACGGTTAAAATATAGTTTTAAACTCATACAAGTGAAAAGAAAAGAAGACACACAGATCTTGGAGAAAAGATGCATGAAAGAAAACAAACACACCAAAAAAAGGCAAGTTAAAAGCATAAAAAGACAAGTAGAAAGATCCTACTTGTTGAAGACCTCCTTAGCGTTTTGTGGGGCTTTAAAGGCTGCCTTGGGTCCCCTATGGTCTGCTCTGGACGTGGACAAAGGATGGTGGAGGGGTTTTAGTGTTTATAGCTTTAATATAGCTTAAGTCTTAAAGATGAAGACTTAGGCTTAAAAGTGTAAGTTTTGGATGTTTTGAGTTATGGTAAGCTTAGAGAGAATGGATAGGATTTTGATAAGTTTCTAGGCTAATAAATCTGAAGCAAATGGGGTTCCAAGGGTCCAAAAAAAATTCGGACTCTTATGGGCCAAGTGAAATTAGTTTTGCACTTGTATCTTGGTAATTTTGCCTAGATTTTTCCTATTTTCCAATATAAATCAAAATTTAAGGAATTATCCTTTTAAACTTAGATTAGTGTTAATTAGGCTGATCTTACTTCTAATTATGATTAATTTAACCTAAGCGTGCGTTACTTTCAATTAACCAAGGTTAGTTAGTCTTAACCATGGTTAAAAAAACCTTTTTACTATTCACTTTTGTCTTTTTGTGGAAGACTTGATTGACTTCACTTTGGTGACTCATCACCACCTTTCCAACTGCTGAATTTCATGCACATTGGTGTGGAGCCCACTCTTGGCATGCTTATCACATTATCTTGCCCTCCTATCCTTTTAGGGGCATTTTTGTTATTTTTCTTAACATTGCTGAAAAATTTTCCAAATTGTTCCTCTGACATTTCTAAGACTTTTTAATTCTTTCCCATGTTAATCTAAGGCTGTTTTCTATTTTTATGAGAACTGACTAGCTTTGTGCAAAAAGTATAGCTCCTAAGGGCATTTTGGTCATTTTCAAGGTTTTCGAAGGGTGTTTTCGTCCCTTCTGAAGTTTCTAAATTTTTCTCACTACTTTTAACCATCCATGATATTTATAATCCCTTAGGATGTCTTTCACTTGTATTTCCATTTTTCTGACTCATTATTTGAGTTACCCAAATGTAGGGGCAATTTTGTCATTTGCACTAAACGTCCTAATTTCTCTACTTTTGGCTTCTAATTTCACCTAGTTTCATTCTAGAAACTATTTGTAGCCTCAAACATTTATCATAGAAAAATTGTGATGTTACACACTACCTCTTTATAGTATGCATATTTTCTTACCTCCTTGGCAAAGGCTTCTACCTTCTACTTGTCCCAACCCTCCATCATTTCTGACCCTCAACCGTTTCTTAGGATACTTCTCCAAGACCTTCCCCAACTCTAACTGTTCCCCACCTTCCTTCTGTCTTTTCCCCTCACCATCCCTCTCAGGCCTTTACTTGGATGGAAAATTGTAGATGCATTTAGCTCCTCCTTTACCCACTTATATTTTTAAAGACACTAATGTCACTAAATACATTTTTCCTTGGCTGATTAACCACAAGCTAAAAGTTTCCAACCATCTTATGATGGAATAGGAATTGGCTAAATAAAAAATGCACCATTATTTCATCATGCACTAGCATTCTGACCCTGCTGCCTGCATGACTCCATTCACCCCATCAGAGTCTGCCCTAATAGGTTAGCCCTTTGTCTTTTTGTTGTGCTTTCTACTACTCTAAAGGCTCTTGTTGTTCCCTTTGGCCTCCTTTAATTCCTAGGGTCATGTTTGAAGACTTACAAGATTTGCTTCATGATCGTGGAAGCTTGACCAATTTTGAGTATTCTAGGTCGATGAATACCTACTACCAATAGATCAACACTATACAATACTTTTTCTTTGGGTTATCTACAAAACAAAAATCCAATGAGAGGCATGCCCAACCTTGCTATCAAAATCCATTTATCTTTTCTCATTCGTTTCATCCGTATAAATGCAACCTTCAGGCCTCTGTTCTCTTCCCTTGTGTGTTTTATGTTTACCTTTCTTCTCCTTTATATTCTGCTTATTTTTTTTATGGTTTTTATAATATTCATCCTATTGGTTTTCACTACTGTAAACACCCAATTACGTTTGAGACTTCCGGTTGCTAAATTATCAATTAACCCAAATTTCAATAAAAAAAAATTAAAAAATCCAAAAAACTCAAATATTAAAAGATTAAAAATTAAGAAATCTAAAAAAAGAAAATTAAAAGCTTCTGAAAAAGAAAATAAAAGCTTAAAAAAACAAAAAAAAAACAAAAAAAAAATTAAAAAGTTTGAGGAAAGAAATTTAAATAATGAGAAAGTCTAAAAAAACCAAAAATCATAAAAAATATGGAAATATGGAAAATAATTAAAAAATCAAAAGGGAAAAATAATGACAATTAAAAATCTGAAAAGTAAAACGAAAATTAAAAAACTGGAAAAAATAAAATAAAAATAAGAAAAAAAACTGATAAAAATAATAATAAAAATTTTAAATCTCAAAAAACAAATTTCTAAAGTCTGAAAATAATAAAAAACTTCGAAAATCTGGAAATATGAAAAATTAATTAAATTAAAAATTTTTAAATCAGAAAAAAAAGAAATAAAATATGTAAAAATTAGAAAAAATAAATAAAAATTTTGAAATCAGAAAAAGAAATAAAATATGTAAAATTAGGAAAAACAAATAAAATATGTAAAATTAGAAAAAAGGAATAAAAATTTTAAAATTAGGAAAATTACAAATTAAAGGATAAAAATCTGGAAAAATTAACGAAAAAGGAAAATTTGAAAAATATAAGAATTAAAAATTGGGAAAATTAAAAAAAATTGAAAGGAGATAAAAAAATATAATAATAAAATCTGGAAAAGAAAATAAAGAAAATTAATTAAATGTGGAAAAAATAAAAAAATTTGAAAAAACAATGAATAATTAAAATCTGGGAAAGGAAAAGCAAAATTAAAATCGGAAAACAGAATAAAAATCAAAAAAAAAAAACAAAAATTTGAAAATGAAATTGTAAATAATTAGAAATGGAAAAGGAAAAGGAAATTGAAAAAGAAACCCCTGTAAATAGAAAGAAGATGAAGTTGCAGGGGTTCTTTTTTTTTTGTGATTCAGAGAAAGAGAGAAAGAACTCGATGAAGGAGAAAGGCTTCATTTCCTCTGTAGATTGTGGCAAGTCACGGAGAGAAACTTGGCCCAAGAAGAAGAGACTCTCAGATCCAAGAGACTCGTTCGAGACGCCGACTCGAAGAAGAAGGTTCCAAGCTCGTCGGAGGTGCACCTGCAAGAAATACTTGGCCACAAACGCATCGCCGTTGCCTTTGAACGATCTGAGCACCAAGGATCGGACTAGGAGTTCCAATCGCATAGCCATAGAGGTTAGTCGTACTCCCCTGCCTCTATGAATCTAGAATTGTGTCTTATATCATAGGATTTCAGTTGCTTGCACTGCTCATGCTGATTGAAGTTAAAAATTTCACATGAAGCTCTTATTATGATGCGATGTTAGGATTGGAGGTTCGCATGTTTAATATAAGGTCAAGGGGGAAAGAACGATAGGAGTAGAGATGAACTAGCTGAGTGTTGGTTGTAGCCTAGGTCGATTTCCAGCGTCAGATAGAGGATGCAGTCATCCGATCATGACTAGGAAGTATCAATGCTCTTCGAACCGCTCATGCTTACACATACTCATACTCTGTGATTATCCTGTGGGAGGTCGTGAGATAGAAATGTACAAGGACCTAAGGATGCAAGGGAACTCTGGGATTGTTTGGGGCCAAACCAGAGTACTCAAATAGCAATAGGAGGAGGAAAGGGGTCCTGTTTTCTCATGCAAAGTGGAGAACCCGTAGGTGTATCCCTTCATGCAAAACGTAGAACCATAGGTGCTCATAGATAGTCTGGGGGGCCAACAGAGAACCCACAACCAGGGAAAGCTGATGCTCAGTTGATTGATATTAGCCTATTCGAAGTTGTGAGGTCAGAATCCGTAATTCATGTGTGAGGATATTCGAACTAGTGTGATTTTATGTGAGTGTCGAGCAAGAGCGAGCCAAGAATCACCTCCTAATCTGCTGGATATGCCTGTAAGTGCCCTCCCCGCTGCTGAGTGGTTAGCACTAATCTTGTTATACACCCACTGTATGTTGTACAAGAGAAGAGAGAGCCCATGAAACCTCCCCTGCGTCACTGATCAGCAGCATGTTTAGACCACGAAAGGCCTGAAGCACTGCCACGAAGAGAGATTCTCACAGCTGCTAGGGTGGGAGTATCCAATTTTAGCTCGCTCCCAAGGCTCCTTCTAGCATTGATCTCCACCTAAATGGATGTAGCCTAGCTGGCCCTAGGGTAGGTTCCTGGTAGAAGTCTCCTAGGCGCAGGCAGGAAGTAAACTACGTCGACGACCCTTGGGCATTAGGTAGTCCTCCAACGCTCCATAAAGGCGAGTAGGCGAGTCTGGGACAAGGCCAAGGTGAACCCAGCACGAGCTATACGTCAAGTGGCTGTTTGATCAGTTGGTGAGTAAGGATGGGCCTCGACCCCAGCAGCTGGGAAGGATTCTGTAGCTATAGGGTAAAAGGGAGTAAAAGAAATGCCCATGCAAACCATGTACCCCACCAGGGTCTTGTCTTAAGCCAAATGAGGGGTACAAAGCCTTAACGAAGCCCTTGGCTTGGTGGCTGGTGCATACACCTGCAAGCCCCAGGTCCTGCCTTCGAGCCCCAGGCGCTGCTTTTGGGATTATTTCCCATTTCATTTTCAACCCAGAAAATGACTATATTACCCCTTTGCGCATTTCCTAAAATGTCCATTCTGCCCCCAATTTCCCAAATTACAGAATTACCCCTCTGCATGCATTTCCTAAAATGCCCATTCTGCCCCCTATTTCCCTAACAACCATTTTGCCCCCAATTTCCCAAATGACCAAACTACCCCTACCTTTCCAAAATGACCATCTTCCCCCAAAATTCCATAATTGCTAATAAATCCCCAAAAATTCCATAATTGCTAATAAATCCCCAAAAATTCCATAATTTCTAATAAATCTCCAAAATTTCCATAATTGCTAATAAATCCCCAAAAATTCCATAATTGCTAATGAATCTCCAAAAATTACATAATTGCTAATAAATCTCCAAAAATTCTATAATTACTAATAAATCTCCAAAATTCCATAAATGTTAATAATTCCCCAAACTTCAAATAAAATTGCTTCCTTCTCAAAAGCACTCTCTGCTTCTGATAGATTCCTCTTTCTTCCTTAAAATAAAATTTTTCAAATATTTTGGGAACCTTGGTCTCATGCAACGGGCTCTAAATGGGGGACTGACGGTTCACCTGTTGTCAAACGTTTAGTAGTCTGTAATAGGCCCCCGTGCTGCCGTAGCCGCCTCGGGTCTTGTGCATGAGTAGGCTAAAGGTCCTTCCAACAATAAAAGCTTCTTTTTCAAATATTTTGGGATCCTTGGTCTCACGCAATGAGCTTTAAATGAGGGACCGGCAGTTCACCTGTTGTCCAACGTTTAGTAGTCTGTATAGGCTCCCGTGCTGCCGTAGCCGCCTCGGGTCTTGTGCATGAGTGGGCTAAAGGTCCTTCCAACAATAAAAGCTCCTTTTTCAAATATTTTGGGATCCTTGGTCTCATGCAATGGGCTCTAAAAGGGGGACTGGCGGTTCACCTGCTGTCCAACGTTTCATAGTCTGTATAGGCCCCCGTGCTACCATAGCCGCCTCGGGTCTTGTGCATGAGTGGGCTAAAGGTCCTTCCAACAATAAAAGCTCCTTTTTCAAATGTTTTGGGATTGTTGGTCTCACACGACGGGCTCTAAATGGGGGACTGGCAGTTCACCTGCTGTCTAACGCTTAGTAGTCTGTATAGGCCCCCGTGCTGCCGTAGCTGCCTTGGATCTTATGCATGAGTGGACTAAAGGTCCTTCCAAAAAATTAAAAAAACCTCTTCAAAATGTCACCTCTCTTTTAAGCACCTCTGAAGGTCAAGCCTTCAAACATACCAGAACTACGTAAGCCTTGAGCTTCCCATTGCACCGGGGAATACGTATGAGCAGGATCAAGTCCTGTTAGGCTAACTTGCATCAAGTATTTATTTTCACATTAATTAAGGGATCGAACAATTTTCAAAAATCACACACTAAGTTTAAGGGTACCGTTCTTCGGAACGGGTGAGTGGGGTGCCTAACACCTTCCCCACTCGTAACCGACTCCCGAACCTAAATCTCTTCTCCAAGTTAGGGTTTTTCCAAATCTTTTTCCCTTAAATAAAAATTTGGTGGCGGCTCCACATTACCCAAATAAAAAAACCTGTTTTTAAATTTTAGCGAGTTCGTCATCTCATCGAAATTACGATTGCAACAGATGGCGACTCCACTGGGGACTTTTAGAGAGCCAAGCCCAACAAAATTGAGTGTGTTTAATTTAATTTAGATCTTTCCTTTTTTTATGTGCATGATTTGTCTATCTGCTTTGCTTTATTGATTTGTTTATTATCTGTATAACTCTAGGTTAAACGAACAATAAATTATTGTACATATTTGCACGATTTCCCCAATTGTAGGTATCCCAAATAATGTGCCCTCCATACATTGCATTTCATTTTATCATGAGTGGGGCCCTATACCTGGGTCTAAGTGCTGCATAGGATTAGAGGGATCTAGTGGTATCACGTTGGGGCCTACGTCCTGTGTGGCTATCACGAAATCCCAGCTAGAGTGCGTCCTATTCCTAATGCCCCACAACTAGTGGCTACTTCTACTGTTGTGGCAAGCATTATGGACTGGAACTTGGCTCTAGTGGCCTTTTTACACCTTTAGGATTACGAACCATCTTGGAGAGATTCATGCATTAAAAGCCCTAAATCCATAGGACAGGTTACCCCTCTAGGACCTACGGAGGGCACACTCCGGTTACTCGACGCCCATTCTGTAAGCTTTTACTTACCTGCAATAGGGGAAGTGGATAGAAATCAAAAAAGAAAAAAAGAAGAAAAGAGAGAAGAAACTCCAAAAAGAGAAAAAGAGAGAAATAAGTGAAAAGAAGGGAAAGAAAATAATAAGGGAAGAGAGAAGAATGGAAAGAGAAAAAGAGAGAAAAGATATAGACAAAATAAGGGGAAGGAAGGAAAAGAGAAAAAAGAAAGAAGAAGAAAAGGGAGAAGAAACTCCAAAAAGAGAAAAAGAGAGAAATAAGTGAAAAGTGGGGAAAGAAAATAATAGGGGAAGAGAGAAGAATGGAAAGAGAAAAAGAGAGAAAAGAAATAGACAAAATAAGGAGAAAGAAAGAGAGGAGAGTGGTAAAAAGAACCCACCCATATTTATTGCTTTAATTGCATCATGCATTAACTGTATCCATCCCCGAGTCTAACATGTTTGCTCTTTCTTTTTTTGGGGGCCCAGATTCTCAGGAACTGTTACAAAAGAGGTGAGATGGAAATTAATATGGAATCCGGGCAGTTGAAGAAAAGGAGACGCATCGGGGTCAAGGTGGCAGACCTTGCAAGTCTGGAGGCGCTTGGGAACAAGTTGACAAATATACAACAAATGTCCTTCTACAAAAAGTACGGCAACATACTGAAGCTACTGAAGGTCCAGGTACAGGAAGGGGCCTTCACAACCATGGTGCAGTACTACGACCCTCCCCTCTGATGCTTCACATTTCCAGATTTCCAGCTAGCTCCCACCTTGGAGGAGTTTGAATAGATCCTGGATCTGCCGTTGGAAGGGAGTAGGCCATATCAGCACTTGGAACATCATTCCACCTTCCGTGTTGCTGCGCAGGCTCCATGTATACAATCCGGAGATCGGCTGGCTAACTACCAAACTAAGAGCCTAGTCCAAGGAATCACCCGGGAGTTCTTGGAGGAATACTTGCAACACCTAGCCAGCAGTAACCAGTGGGCCGTGTACATGGACGTGCTAGCTCTCACCATTTATGGGCTGGTGCTTTTCCCATATATGGAGGACTTCGTGGGTCTAAATATCGTGGACATATTCTTGGCGAGGAGGAACAAGGTTGAAAACCCCGTCACTACCTTATTGGCGGACGTCTACAGTACGCTAAACTTTTGCCATGAGAAGAAGAGGACGAGGTTGATTTGCTGTTTGCCGCTGCTGTATGTGTGGATAACTGCCCACATCTTCAAGAGGAACACGAAGGTATAATGCCCGGTGTCAGATCTGTTGTGTTACCAGATAAAGCCCATGAGCAATGATGAATGGTTAGCTCACTTCGCCGGCCTAACCGAGGAGCGGATCAGATGGCAACCTTCATGGCAACAGAGAATAAGCATCATCTACCATTGCGAGGGGTTCCCGAACGTACCGCTCATGGGAGCCAAGGGTTGTATCAACTACAACCCCATACTGGGGCAAAGGCAGCTGGCCTATCCTCTCAAGACACCGCCATCAGACGAGCAAGTGACCCCTTTCTTCTTGAAATATGAAGGAGATTTCGCTGATAGTCTCCGGAAAGTTCGAGAAGCTTGGGAAGATGTCACACGCAAGGGAAAGGAGCTGGCAGTTTGGAGTTGTGCCGCCAAGGAAGAGTACAAACAGTGGGTCAGGAACAGGGTACAACAGATCAAATTTCCCTTCAGACCTCCGGCCATCCCTTCTGGTAGCCAACCTCCACCTGCGGTGTTCGAAGACGAGGCTGTAAAGAAGTTGAAAGAACAATTAGAGGCCATGACTAAGAAGAACAGCCAGCTGGAAGAAGAACTCCTAAAGTCTCAGCAAGAGGGGCATAAGCGACATACAAGATGAGAACAAGTGGTACAAAGACACAGCCGATCACTGGACCAAGTGCTTTGACAGGTTGGCCAGTTTGGCAAACACCGCAATAGAAGAAGTGCCACGACTGCTCAAGAAGGCTGAAGTGTCGCTACATCCACTCCACACGCCGTCGGAAGTCGACATTTTCATTCAGTTTGTAAAGATTTAGTTTTACAAATGAAAAAAAATGTTGTATTAGCCCAGCGGGAGGAACAAAATGTAACATAAACCATGTCTCCGATTGAATAAAATGGCTTCATCTCTGCACACGATTCCATATTAATTTCCATCTCATGCTCGAAGCACAAAAGATGCAATCAATTGGCAAGCAATGTCTAAGAGAGATTCTGGTCCCCCATGTTTATTGTGGACCCAAGTTTGTTTTTCTAATCAATTAATTAATTAATTTAACTTTGCGCAGATAACAAAGATTGCGAACTCGCGACTTCCCCGGCACTCTTATAGCACTCGATCAAAGGAAAAAATCATGAGTGAGCTAGAGGTGCAAAACGAGGAACTAAGGAATGAGGTGGCCGAGCTGAAGGATCAAGTCGCCAAATTGATGAAACTGCTGGAAAAGGGCACAGAGGGGCCTTCGGCGTCTGAGGCACTGGGGCTGCTGCTGCATCGATGCCGCTTCAGGTGGTCGCTGAACAAGAATGGCCCTATGGGATGCCACCAGGTTATGAACCTTCCTACGAGCTAGCTTCTCATTGGGTGACTGCTGCTGAGAACCCCAATGCACTTCCGCTCCACATTCTCACCTCTCACCAATACCACCCAAATCCCCCTATTGGGCCTTCATACACCAACCCTACCACTCATCCTCACCACCTTAACCCACCACCATATCTCCCCCTTGCTAACACCATCGGCTATCCACCACACCCACACTCAACACATATGAACCCACCACCCTATCCTTACAACCCAAACACTTCCTCTGCCTTCCCCCCACACATGAACCCATCATTCCCTCCTCACATCAATCAGCCAAACACATATCCTCCTCACACCAACCCCGACTACACCCACATGAACACGACTGTCACCGAGGACCCTACTTACTTGGTCCCGGTCGCCACCCAGCCTGCAAACCCTCACCAACCACACCCCTACGGTTATGCTGCAAGAACCGAGGGACCACACGTCGTACCCCACCGCACCGGCCAACTGTTAAATGAGTCATGGCCAAGGCCAGCCGATCAAGAAGCCCACCTCGGAGGGAGATGGCAACACCTAGAGGAAAGGGTCAGAGCCATCGAAGGGGCGGGTATGGAACGGTAGAGGCTTCCGATCTATGCCTCGTACCGGACGTCATCATCCCCCCAAAATTTAAAACCCCTGAATTTGAGAAATACAAGGGGATCAGCTATCCAAAGAGTCACCTGACCATGTACTGCCGGAAGATGGCCTCCCATTCTTACAACGACAAACTGCTCATCCACTGTTTTCAGGACAGTCTAGTTGGAGTAGCAGCCAGCTGGTATACCTAGCTAGAGAGGTCACATATCCGCTGTTGGAAGGATTTGGTTGATGCCTTCCTCAAGCAATATAAGTGCAACATGGAGATGGCTCCGGACCAGACTCAGCTGCAGAATATGATGAAGAAGGAAACTGAGTCCTTTAAAGAATACGCCCAGCGGTGGAGGGAACTAGTCGCTCAAGTCCAACCACCTCTGTTGGACCGTGAAATGATCAGCACTTTCATGGAGACCCTCTCGGCTCCCTTTTATGACAAAATGGTGGGCAGTGTGTCCGCCAATTTCTCCGACATGGTGCTAATCGGAGAATGCATTGAGAACGGTTTGCGCCGTGGAAAGATTATTCACAACACCGCCGGTGGTACAAATGGGAAGAAACACGCGAATGACCCATGGAAGAAGAAAGATGCTGAAACCCACCATGTTTCAACTGACCCCAACAGGGCGGCCATGGCCCAACCCACATACCAATCAACCATCACACCCCCCAACTACCAAATACCATATCAACCACCATTCCAAACACCTCCGCATATGGTGGCCGCGACCCAACCTTCCTATCAACCAACCTACAACCCACCTACTCTATTCCAACCAAACACTCCATTCATAACTCCACCTCCACAAACATTTCCTCAACAATCGACCTTTCCCCACAACCTACATTCCCTCAACAACCTCCCAAACCGTGGACACCAAACACCAACTCCAACCCACCTCCACAAAAAACAAACAACCAAAGAAAAATGGTGCAATTTGACCTAATCCCAATGAGTTATTCAGATTTGTTGCCCCGTTTGATTCAAAACTCTCTAATTGCACTAGTTCCCATGAAGCCACTAGAACCCCCACACCCGAAGTGGTACAATCCAGAGGCTAAATGCGATTATCACGCTGGAACGGTGGGGCATTCTACTGAGAACTGTCTGGCCTTGAAGCATAGAGTCCAGAAGTTGATCAATGCCAAGTGGCTTAATTTCGAAAAAGATGCACCGAATGTGGGGAATAATCCACTGCCAAACCACGGAGGGCCAGGGCCCTCAGTGAACTACATCGAGATGGAGGAAGAAGTTTACATGGTCAATGAATTCCCTTTGGGACATCCTAGACCACTCGTCATTCGGTATATTGAGGCGCCGACCCCGCCAACATTTAAAGGGATGAGACCCGTTGTAATAAAATTTCCTGGACCTTTCCCGTACCGAAGCAACAAAGAGGTACCGTGGAAGTATGACGTGGAGGTATCTGGCGGGAAAATAGAAGAAGGACCAAGGCATGAGCCTGCGACGAGCTCAACCCTGGACGTGGGGAACATAGCCGAGATCGGAGGTATGACCAGAAGCGGTCGTATCTATTCCCCCACCGAGGAAAGAGGAAAACCGCCTTGTGGCAAGGCAATATTGGCAGGCCCTAAGCTTGAAACTAGTAGACGACATGCGGAAAAAGAGCTAAAGAAGCCTGTCTCTGAGGAAGACGCCTGTGAGTTCCTCAAGATAATCAGGCAAAGCGAGTACGCGGTGATCGAGCAGCTCAACCGCATACCTGCCAAAATATCACTGCTGGCCCTAATGATGAATTCGGAGCCCCACCGGAAGGTACTACTGAAGGTACTTAACGAGGCTCACGTAGTCCACAACATATCGGTGGACAAGTTTGAAGGGATTGCCAGTAACATTACCGCCAATAATTTCCTCACATTCGCCCGATTGCGAAATCCCAGATGAGGGGGCAGGACATAATAAGGCATTGCATATCTCTGTAAAGTGCATGAACCACATCCTAGCCAGAGTTCTGGTGGATAATGGTTCTACTTTAAATGTAATGCCTCAGCTGACACTGTCAAAACTGCCACACGAGAAGGTACACCTCAAGCCCAGTTCCATGGTAGTAAGGGCTTTCGATGGGTCAGGGAGGGAGGTAATCGACGAAGTGGAACTGCCAATCCAAATAGGCCCGATCATTTTCAATATAACCTTCCAGATAATGGACATTCAACCGGCCTACAGTTGCTTGCTAGGAAGGCCCTGGATCCATGCCGCCAAGGCAGTACCGTCGACTCTGCACCAAAAGCTGAAATTTATCATAGACAATAGGATGATTATCGTCTCGGCAGAGGAAGACTTCTTAGTCAGTAAGCCCACCAACCCTCCACACATCGAGGCGACGGAAGAGGTTTTGGAAACACACTTCCAAGCCTTGGAAGTCGCCAATGTTACCACCATCAAGGAGGGAGATGTGGTTGATCGGAAGCAGCCCCCCAAGGCCCTCATGATGATGGCCCAGGTAATGCTGAAAAAACGGGTTCAAGCCCGGTGATAAACTAGGGCAAAACAAGGGCGGCTTGTCTCAGCCTTTGTCACTAAACAAGAATCAGAGACGATATGGGCTGGGATATGAGCCCACTGAAGAAGACAGAATGCTGAGGCCCCGGGCAAGAAAGGTCCCTCTGTGCCACATCTCTCAAAGCTTCCGGAGCACCGGTTTCGAACACCCCAGAATGATTGCAGCCATCGACGGAGAGAGGCCAATCAATATTGAAGACCTGGTGACGGCCTGTCCTCCCGGACAAGAACTGAATAAATGGGAAATTTTTGACCTACCTCTGACTTTTAGTTTAGTTCAAATGTAATTCTGTAATTGTCATAGCAAAATTCTGTTTTAAAGCATAAAAATTTTGTATATACTTGTTTGATAAATGATAAATACAGTTGCATTATCCAAAAATCTTCCCTGGCTACTCCCTAATATGCTCCCTCTGTTAAATATGCATCTTATTCTTTCTCTCGTACCCAACTCGCAGATCTGACAAAAAACCTCCTTGTAACGACAGTGCTAGTATTGTATCAGGCGATTTCAATTGTGTTGTCAATCCGGCCGATGAGGAGGTAGAGTTTGAATGCGAACCCACCGACGAGATGTTGAGATTGCTGGAACGCGAATCTAAAATAATCGAACCCCATTAGGAACCCGTGGATCTGATAAATTTGGGGACTGAGGAAAACAAAAGAGAGGTCAAGATAGGCACGCTCATCACAGGAGACAATCGTGAACGGTTGATCTCGCTCTTACAGGACTATAGTGATATCTTTGTCTGGTTTTATCAAGACATGTCGGGCCTGGATACCTCTATAGTAGAGCACAAGCTGCCTATGAAAGTCGGGTGTGTGTTGGTCAAGCAGAAGATGAGGAGGATGAAACCGGATATGTCCCTGAAAATTCGGGAGGAAGTAAGGAAACAATTTGACGCCAGCTTCTTGGCCGTTGCAAATTACCCTGAGTGGGTTGCCAATATAGTGCCGATCCCTAAGAAAGATGGAACGGTCCGGATGTGCGTAGACTACAGGGATCTCAATCGAGCCAGCCCAAAAGATGATTTCCCGCTCCCTCACATCGACGTGCTGGTCGATAACACTGCTCAATTCTCCTATTTCTCGTTCATGGATGGTTTCTCAGGCTATAATCAGATCAAGATGGCTAAAGAAGATAGAGAAAAGACCACTTTCATTACGGCCTGGGGAACCTTTTGCTACAAGGTCATGCCCTTCGGATTGAAAAATGCTAGGGCAACTTATCAAAGGGCCATGGTAACATTATTCCAAGATATGATTCACAAGGAGATAGAAGTCTACGTGGATGACATGATTTCCAAATCTCGGACGGACGACCCTCTCACAGACCTCCGGAAGTTGTTTGAAAGCCTGCGAAAGTTCCAACTGCGGCTGAACCCAACCAAATGTAACTTCGGGGTCAAATCAGGGAAGCTGTTGGGCTTCTTCGTCAGCGAAAGGGGTATCGAGGTTGATCCCGACAAAGCTCGAGCAATCATAGACATGCCAGCTCCAAAAACTGAAAAAGGAGATCCGAGGATTCTTAGAAAGACTCAATTACATCTCCCGGTTTATTTTCCAGTTGACAGCTACTTGCGAGCCGATCTTTAAACTCCTGCGCAAGAATCAACCCATGAGTTGGGATGAGGATTGCCAAAAGGCTTTCGAGAAGGTCAAATCATATCTACAAAACCCACCGGTCCTGGTACCGCTAGTCCCTGGGAGGCCACTAATCTTGTACGTGACAGTGACGGACCAGTCGATGGGTTGTGTGCTCAGTCAACACGATGAATCCGGGAAGGAGCAGGTGATATACTACTTGAGCAAGAAATTCACGAGCAGTATATACCTATCACCGCCCGACTAGCTTTCGATTGCACAAAGAACGTAGCAGAATACGAAGCTTGTATTTTAGGGATTCAAGCTGCAATCGAAGTTAAGGTGAAGCGCCTAGAGGTTTGTGGTGATTCAGCCTTGGTCATCCACCAGGTCAAAGGGGAGTGGGAGACCAGAGATGCAAAGTTGGTGCCCTATCAGGCCCGCCTCCAGGAATTGCTAGAACAGTTCGAGGAAGTTACCTTCTCACATATACCTCAAGAAGACAATCAGTTGGCTGATGCCCTAGCCACATTGTCGTCTATGTTCGAAGTCGGGCGAGAAGAAGATATGCCTCTCATCTGCATCCAACATCGCTCTGGACCAGCATTTTGTCAAGTAGTGGAGGTGGAACCAGATGGAAAGCCCTGGTATAACGACATCCGGCAATTCTTAAAAAATAAATAGTACCCTGCCGACGCATCCGAAAATGATAAGAGGACTCTACGGAGACTATCCGCAGGTTTCTTCCTCAACGGAGAAATCTTGTACAAAAGGAATCATGACATGGTTCTGCTCAGGTGTGTAGACGCAGCAGAAGCCAACAAGATTTTGAAAGAAGTTCATGAAGGGTCCTTCAGTGCTCACGCCAACGGACATGCAATGGCGAGAAAGATTCTCAGAGCCGGATATTATTGGTTGACCGTGGAGACTAACTGTTGCAAACATGTCAAAACCTGCCACAAGTGCCAGGTATATGCAGATAACGTCCACATGCCAGGCACGTCATTGAATATGCTGTCATCACCTTGGTCATTCTCTATGTGGGGGATGGATGTCATCGGCCCAATCGAGCCTAAAGCGTCCAATGGACACCGTTTCATATTGGTGGCCATTGACTACTTTACCAAATGGGTCGAGGCCGCCTCATATGCCAGTGTAACCCGCAATGTAGTGGTCAAATTTGTGAAGAGGGAGTTGATTTGCCGATACGGACTGCCCAGCAAACTCATCACAGACAACGGCTCCAACCTGAACAACAAAATGATGTTGGAATTATGCGACCAATTCAAGATCCAGCATCACAATCCATCCCCCTATCGACCAAAGATGAATGGAGCGATCGAGGCGACCAACAAGAACATTAAAAAGATCATCCAAAAGATGGTGCTCTCGTACAAAGAATGGCTTAAAATGCTCCCTTACGCATTACATGCATATCGGACCTCTGTCCGCACCTCTACTGGGGCAACGCCATTCTCACTGGTATATGGGATGGAAGTCGTACTCCCAATTGAGGTGGAGATCCCTTCGTTGAGAGTCTTGATGGATGCTAAATTGGAAGAAGCCGAATAGGTCCAAGCCCGGATGGACCAATTGAACTTAATCGAAGAGAAAAGGTTGGCGGCGATATGCCATGGCCAACTATACCAAAGAACAATGAAGAAAGCATTCGATAAGAAGGTTCATCCTCGGGAGTTCCAGGAAGGAGATTTGGTGATCAAAAGGCTGTTGCCTATGCAGAAAGCGCTGCAAGGGAAGTGGTCTCTGAACTACCATGGACCTTATGTAGTTAAGAAGGCTTTCTCCGGAGGCGCCTTAATCCTGGCCGACATGGACGGGAAAGACTTGCCTAACCCTGTCAATTTGGATGCCGTCAAGAAGTATTATGCCTAGAGCAAAAAGCCCGCTAGGTCGAAAACCCGCAAGGGCGGCCTAGGCAAAAGTTAGGGTGATTCAAGCAGAAAAAATCCCGCTAGGTCGAGAATCTATGAAAGCGACCTGGGCAAGACTCAGGACAAAGCGGCACCTATGAAATGAATAAAGAAGGAGTCGTCGAGAGTCGATCCCTCCAGTTAAGAAAGCTAAAATGGAGCGACAGGTAGTCTCCGTTTATACTGGGGCAAATCAGCAGTCAAACAACGATCTAGTCCTTATACTGGGGCAAAATTGGCAAATATCTAGGGTTCTGAAAAGCGATAAACAGAATCAAGCTTGGTTGCGAGTAAAACGAGAGGTCCAAGGCTGGTCTGGGGAAAATCAAATAAACTAGGGCAAAATTTTGCTTCTTTAAAAGCAGGGTTGGCAATGCATGAAGATTTCGCCGAAATACAATACTAGCACTAACCGTCTCAAAGGCATCCCACCAGGCAATACCATGCCACCAAACAAGTAAACCATGAAATGACCTGCATCATTTTGATCATCTTGAAATTTCCCTACCATATGCAACTGTATTTTATGTAGTCTAAATGTATATGCAAAATGAAATCACCAAAAATTTTGAATGAACATTACCATTACTGGTGTTGTTCAAAGTCGGAGTATGTTGAAATTTTCTTAATTGCAAGTTCTTACTGATTAAAATCTTATCTTTTAAAAGAACGGCGCTAGCAAAAGATATGCCTGTAAAAGCGAGGAAAGAAACAAGCGATTTACGGAGTCTAGCTCACTCTGAAGAACACGATCAGTGCTATAGGAAAGTCGGGAAGTCGAAGTCTGCACACAAAGTCGCAAAGTTCTCCCCCTCAAGCCTACTAATAGGCCATCCATTGCATCTTTAAATTCCGTACTCAAGCCTATGTTGTCTGGCTATTGCATCTTTAATTTCCTGCACCCTCGGCCTATGTTGTCAGGCCATTGCATGTTTAATTTTCCGCACTTCGGCCTATGTTATCAAGCCATTGCATGTTTAATTTTTTGCACTCTGGCCTATGTTGTTAGGCCATTGCATCTTTAATTTTCTGCACTCTCGGCCTATGTTTCCAGGCCATTGCATCTTTAAATTCTGCACTCCGGCCTATGTTGTCAGGCCATTGCATCTTTAATTTTCTGCAACTCCGGCCTATATTGTCAGGCCATTACATCTTTAAATTTCCTGCACCCCAGGCCTATGTTGTCAGGCTATTGCATGTTTAATTTTTTTCACCTCCGGCCTATGTTGTCAGGCCATTACATGTTTAAAATTCCGCACTCCGGCCAATGTTGTCAGGCCATTGCATCTTTAATTTTCTGCAACTCCAGCCTATCTTGTTTGACCATTGCATCTTTAATTTTCTGCACTCTCAGCCTATGTTGTCAAGCCATTGCATCTTTAAATTCCGCACTCCGGCCTATGTTGTCAGGCCATTGCATGCTTAAAATTCCGCACTCCGGCCTATGTTGTCAGGCCATTGCATGTTTAATTTTCTGGAACTCCAGCCTATCTTGTTTGACCATTGCATCTTTAATTTTCTGCACTCTCGGCCTATGTTGTCAAGCCATTGCATCTTTAAATTCCGCACTCCGGCCTATGTTGTCAGGCCATTGCATGTTTAAAATTCCGCACTCCGACCTATGTTGTCAGGCCATTGCATGTTTAATTTTCTGCAACTCCAGCCTATCTTGTTTGACCATTGCATCTTTAATTTTCTGCACTCTCGGCCTATGTTGTCAAGTCATTGCTTCTTTAAATTCCGCACTCCGGCCTATGTTGTCAGGCCATTCCATGTTTAAAATTCCGCACTCCGGCCTATGTTGTCAGGCCATTGCATGTTTAATTTTCTGCAACTCCGGCCTATGTTGTCAGGCTATTGCATCTTTAATTTTCTGCACTCTCGGCCTATGTTGTCAGGCCATTGTATCTTTAAATTCCTCACTCTGGCCTATGGTGTCAGGGCATTGCATGTTTAATTTTCTGCACCTCCAGCCTATGTTGTCAGGCCATTGCATGTTTAAAATTCCTACTCCGGCCTATGTTGTCAGGCCATTGCATCTTTAAATTCTGCACCCTCAGCCTCTGTTGTCAGGCCATTGCATCTTTAAATTCTGCACCCTCAGCCTATGTTGTCAGGCCATTGCATGTTTAAATTTTGAACCTTCGGCCTATGCTGTCTGGTCATTGCATCTTTAAATTCCGCACTTTCGGTCTGTGTTGTCAGGCCATTGCATGTTCAAATTCCCCACAGGCCTATGTTGTCAGGCCTTGGCATGGTTATTTTCCTGCATTCCTGGCATCCGTGTCCGGCCGGTGAATTCCCCTCATTGCGCTTTGCTCAAACAAAGTCTGCCAAGGCACCCCGTCCCACCTGCACATCAAGCAAATCTAGGGCTTCACGAACTGCCTCGGACATAATATGTTCACGTCTTTACTCATTCCCTATCCTGATAATCCAAAGAGTCATCTCTCATATTATCAGGCAAGAAATAAGTAAAGAGGGGCAAACTGTTAACACTCAATTACGTCTGAGGCTCCCGGTCGCTAAATTATCAATTAACCCTAATTTAAATAAAAAAATTAAAAACTCCAAAAAATAAAAAAATTAAAAAGATTAAAAAATTAAGAAATCTGAAAAAAGAAAACTAAAAGCTTCAGAAAAATAAATTAAAAGCTTAAAAAAAACAAAAAACCAAAAAAATTTAATTAAAAAGTGTGAGGAAAGAAATTTAAATAATGAGAAAGTCTCAAAAAAAAAAAATCTGGAAATAACGAAAATAATTAAAAAATCAAAAGGGAAAAATAATGAGAATTAAAAATCTAAAAAGTAAAACGAAAATTAAACAACTGGAAAAAATAAAATAAAAATAAGAAAAAAAACTCATAAAAATAATAATAAAAATTCGAAATCGGAAAAAAATAATAAATTTTTTTTTCTAAAATCTGAAAATAATAAAAAACTTCGAAAATCTGGAAATATGAAAAATAAATTAAATTAAAAATTTTTAAATCAGAAAAGAAGACATAAAATATGTAAAAATTAGAAAAAAGAAATAAAATATCTAAAAACTAGAAAAAAGAAATAAAAATTTTGAAATCAGAAAAAGAAATAATATATGTAAAATTAGGAAAAAGAAATAAAATATGTAAAATTAGAAAAAAGAAATAAAAATTTTAAAATCAGGAAAATTACAAATTAAAGAAAAATCAAAAAATCTGAAGCATTAAAAAAATAAAAATATGGAAATATTTAAGAAAAAGAAAATTCTGAAAAATTAAAGGGTTAAGGATCAGGAAAAATTAAAGAAAAAGAAGTTTGGAAAATGTAAGAACCATAGGTGCTCATAGATAGTCTGGGGGGCCAACAGAGAATCCATAACCAGGGAAAGTTGATGCTCAGTTGATTGATATTAGCCTATCCGAAGCTATGAGGTCAGAATCCGCAATTCATGTGTCAGGACATTTGAACTAGTGTGATTTTATGTGAGTGTCGAGCAAGAGCGAGCCATGAGCGAGTTGATAAGCATAAATCTCATAAATAATTATCTCTCATTTGTAGCTCATTAAGACTTCTTATATATTTAATTAAGTGGTCTTTTTCATATTTTTATGAGTTTGGGTTCATATGAAGTTTAATTGAATTTCATTGCTTAACCAATTAAAATGACACTTTTATAGTATTTTGAGCATAATAGGAGTTTTAGACATCCAAAAATCATGAAATCTGTCTTGAATGAAAGCTTAAAGAGGTTCCCATAGTTACAAAGCAAGACCAGACTCTAAATGGGATGTATTGGACTCCGAAATTATCTCAAAAGATGAGATAGTGTTGTTGTCGTTGAACCTGTACTGTGTGCAAAGATCTGGTCATATTGTGAGATACAAAAGCCATATTAAGATGAAATCAGATCCATTGGAAAGCTAAGATTCAGGGCTACAACTTTTGTTCAGACGTAAAGCTCTAATTCAGACACATGAATATCCTAAATTGCACTGCAATCAACGTCAAAATTGTTGTGCTGATTGGTGACAAAAATTCAAAACTGTTTTGCATTTTCAACAAAGCCCATGTTAAAGCAATAAAAGGATGGAAAAGTAAAAAGCTAGTTGGTGACCTTCTGAAGATGATGCCTCAAAAATCCTCTATAAATAGAAGGGTTTACAAGAGGAGAAACACACAACCTTGGATATTAACTCCAATACCATTTTCCATCTTTCTCTCTTTGTTGTTAGTTTGCCTCCTTCATGGAAGGCTAAGTTTTTCTTTGTTGTTAGTTTTCCTCCTTCATGGAAGGCTAAGTTTGTAATTTCAATTCAAGGATTCAAGCTATTTTTATTTTAACTTTGAGGTCTTGATCTTTATTTACATGCTTATTAAGTGATCTCTACTCTTCTTTACTATATTCTTCAATTTTATTCTTTTAATCAAAGTTTGTTCGGTTGACGTATTTTGATTATTGCATAATTGATTTCTAATTGGTTTTTGATTGGTAAATCATTTTCCAAAAGTTTGAAGAGTATAAATTAAGTAATTGAATTGAAGGTTTTCATTTTATTACTTATTTCAACTGAATTCTGATTATGAAATTGGTTTAGATCTAATAAAAGATTAAGTGGTTACTAAATCTTGTTGATCATAATCAATTGAACCCTGAGAGTATTCTCAGTAGAGAATTCAAGGATCATTTTAGGGGTTCCATATGATCCTGGGTTGATAAACACAATGCATGATTTTAGTGATCCATGATTAGTTAAGAAAATAGCCTCTGAATTCCTTGAGTTGATAATCGGTAAGTAAAATTAATTTCATTCTGTATTTTGCATTTAGAACTTAATATCGCATCGTTACAAAATCCCCTTGTTCTAACTTTCTCCTAATTTGCTTAAGAATCTGAAATGGTCTTTGGGAGATGACCTGGGTTGCACCTTATACTATACCAATAGTTTGGGAAAATCTATAAATTATTTTTATGCGTTTGAGACGAGCGTGTCAAAAATTTGACGCCGTTGCCGGTGACCATTTTTTTTCCTAGGCATATTTAGGAGTTTGTATAAAAATTTTAACCTTGCTAACATTTTTTTTATTTCAGGTACACTATTCTTGGATTTTCTGTATGAATTCACCTTTTTGTGTATGACCCGATCCAATCCTGAAAATTTATATGCATATGATCCTGAGATTGATAGAAAATTCCACCATTTGAAAAGAGCACATAAAAGACATTCATTCAGTAATAACCAAGAAAGTAACAGTAGTGATTTTTCATCTTTTAATTTTGATAGTTTTAAATATTTTGCTAAGAACATGGCTGATAGAACCCTAAAAGAATTAGCTGGACCTGATGTTGCTTATCAACCGTTGTGTATTCAATACCCTAATGTTGATGCACCATTTGAACTGAAGTCTGGATTAATACACTTGCTACCTAAGTTTCATGGCCTTGCAAGTAAGGACCCTCATAAACATTTGAAGGAATTTCACATTGTGTGTTCCACAATGCGGCCACAAGGAATTCCTGAAGATCATACCAAGTTGAAGGCATTTCCTTTCTCCTTAAATGATGGAGCTAAGGACTGGTTGTACTATCTACATCCAACATCTGTTACAAGCTGGAATGATATGAAGAGATTATTTCTGGAGAAATTCTTCCCTGCATCCAGAATAGAAGCTATCAGAAAATAGATTTGCAGCATCAGACAGAACTCCCAAGAAACTCTCTGAGTATTGGGAGAGATTCAAGAAACTATGCGTCACTTGTCCACACCATCAAATCAGTGATCAATTACTGATTCAATATTTTTATGAAGGACTCATGCCAATGGACAGGAGCATGGTTGATGCAGCTAGTGGTGGAGCACTTATGGACAAAACTCTTACAGCAGCTCGAGATTTGATTGCCAACATGGCAGAAAATTCTTAGCAATTCAATTCTTGAACTAATTCATTATCTAAAGGAGTCCATGAAATGACCACTAAGACAGACCATACACGATTGGAGAACAGAATTGAAGAACTAACCTCCATCGTAAGACAGTTGGCCATCGGACAACAACAACAACTTAATGTTGTTGATAAAACCAAAACATGTGGCATCTGCACTTCTGCAGATCATCCTACTAATGCATGCCCAACATTGCAAGAAAGTGAGACACCTGATGCTACAATTAATGGTATTTTTGCCACAGGACAACAATACAAGCCTCCTCAACACTATCAGCAAAAGAAGTTTGAACCACCTTCTGGAACATACAATCCTAGTTGGAGAAACCATCCTAACTTGAGATATGGTTCTCCACAACAACAAAGGATTCAAACTTCTGACTCCCAAAATAAATACCAACCACCGCCATTCAGACAACAATAACAGCATCTATAGCAATCTGTACCTTCTAATGCTTCTGAACCTTCTCTTGATGATTTGATGAAGCAATTAGCTACAAATAATCTTCAATTTCAACAGAATGTAAGTTCTACCATTCAGGATTTACAAACTCAAATTGAGCAGTTGGCTACCACTGTCAACCAATTGAAATCTCAAGGTTCTGGTCAATTACCTTCTCAACCCATCATAAATCCCAAAAGCGTGAGAACCATCTCCCTGAGAAGTGGGAAGAAAGTGCAGACAGACCCTACAATTTTAAAGCAACAAAGCTTCAATCAGACTAATCCACACCAAAGAGAAGTATTTATCTCTACACCTGGAGACATCTCTGATAAGCCATCTGAATTAGAGGGAAAGTCTGATGAAAAAAGTACACCAGCTTTCGATAAGACATCGAATGATGAACCAAAAGAAGCTTGCCATAAACGATCTGCACTTGAAGCATCTAATGAGACAAAAACCCCAAATTATGCTGATCAAAAGGTATCTTTACCTTTTCCAAATAGAATGATCCAATCCAAGCCCAATGTTCATACAGAATTGGATAAGGAGCTTCTAGATACTTTCAGGAAAGTGGAAGTCAACATACCACTTCTAGATGCTATCAAGCAAATTCCCAAATATGCCAAATTTCTAAAGGACTTGTGCACACATAAGAGAAGACTCAAAGGGGATGAGAAGATTAGTGTCGAACGCAATGTTTCTGCCTTAATTCAACCTAGCCTCCCTCAGAAATGTAAAGATCTAGGAACTTTCACCATTCCTTGCACAATAGGAAACTCTACATTTGGTGATGCATTGCTGGATCTAGGTGCTTCCATTAATGTTATGCCCTCATCAGTTTATAAATCTTTGAATCTTGGAGAACTGAAGCCAACTGGTGTGGTGATTCAATTAGCCAACAAAAGTACAACACATCCAGCTGGAGTACTTGAAGATGTGCTTGTTCAAGTGAATAAGCTGATCTTTCCAGCTGACTTCTACATTTTGGATATGGAAGATGAGTCATCCATCAATAGAGCAACCTTGATCCTAGGGAGACCTTTCCTCAAGACTGCAAAAACAAAGATAGATGTGCATACAGGGACTCTCTCTATGGAATTTGGAGATGATATCATCCAATTCATCATATTTGAAGCCATGAAGCATCCTATAGAGAATCATTCACTCTTTCAACTTGATGCCATAGACCTTCTTGCGAATGATTATTCTATTGAAAATCTACTTTTTGAAATTTTTGATTTTGATTTAGATTACTTCGATAATTTTACTTGCACATGTGATGAATTTGATCCATGTACTGTGTGTTCCAGGATTAATGCTGCAGACCAAACTTCTTGGAAAGATGACATGTTCGATGCAAGTGTTGCAGACATTTCAATCTCAGATAGATCCCTGCCTTCCATAATACAACCACCTTCTTTAGAGTTGAAGCCTTTGCCTGAACATCTAAAGTATGCTTATTTGGGGGAAAATGAGAAGGTTCCCGTCATTGTAGCAAGGAACCTTCTACCACAACAAGAAGAAAGGTTGTTGCAAACCTTGAGAAGCCATAAACAAGCAATTGGATGGACTTTGGCTGATATTCCAGGCATCAGCCCATCTACTTGTATGCATAAGATATTGCTAGAGGAAAACACCAGACCTGTTAAACAACCACAAAGGCGTTTGAATCCAACCATCCTAGATGTGGTAAAGAAGGAAGTAGGTAAGCTTTTGGCAGCTGGTATCATCTATCCCATTTCAGACAGTGATTGGGTAAGCTCGGTGCAAGTAGTTCCTAAGAAGACTGGCATGACTGTAGTAAAAAATCACAATGATGAAATAATCCCTACAAGAATACAAAACAGTTGGAGAGTGTGCATAGATTATAGGAAGCTTAACCAAGCTACTCGCAAGGATCACTTCCCTTTGCCCTTCATAGACCAAATTTTGGAAAGATTAGCAGGAAAATCTCACTATTGCTTTCTAGATGGTTTTTCAGGTTATTTTCAAATACATATAGCCCCAGAAGACTAGCATAAGACCACCTTCACTTGTCCTTTTGGTACTTTTGCTTATCGAAGGATGCCCTTTGGTCTATGCAACGCCCCTGGAACCTTTCAAAGATGCATGGTAAGCATTTTCTCTAATCTCTTAGAAAGTTGCATGGAAGTGTTTATGGATGACTTCACCGTATATGGTTCTTCTTTTGATGCATGCTTAGAAAGCCTTTCTAAAGTTTTGGACAAATGCATTGAGACTAACCTTGTTTTAAATTTTGAAAAATGTCGTTTCATGGTAACAAAAGGTATAGTCTTAGGACATTTGGTATCTAGCAAAGGTTTAGAGGTTGATAAGGCCAAGATAGACATTATTACTTCTCTACCTTACCCCACTTCTATGCGAGAAGTACGTTCTTTACTTGGTCATGCAGGTTTTTACAGAAGATTCACCAAGGATTTTAGCAAGATTGCACAACCTCTTTCTAAACTACTACAAAAAGATACCAAATTTGTGTTTGATCAAGCATGCAAGGATTCATTTGATGAACTAAAGAAGCGGTTGACAACAACTCCCATCATTCAACCACCTAATTGAACGCTTCCATTTGAATTAATGTGTGATGCATCTAATTATGCCCTTGGTGCTGTACTGTCTCAAAGAATTAGCAAGACATCTCATGTCATTGCATATGACTCTCGCACACTAGATGCAACCCAATCCAATTACACAACTACTGAGAAGAAGCTTTTGGAAATTGTGTTTGCATTAGATAAATTTCGCTCCTATTTGCTTGGATCTAAAGTTATTGTCTTCTCTGACCATGCAGCTTTGAAATACTTGCTGAAGAAGGCAGATGCTAAGCCAAGACTGATTCGTTAGATGCTTCTGTTGCAAGAATTTGATTTAGAGATTAAAGACAAGAGTGGTGCAGCGAACCTTGTAGCAGATCATTTAAGTCGGATCCAGCAACCTTGTGAAGAAACTTCAATTGCAGATTCATTCCCAGAAAAGCATCTCTATCATTTGCATGGGAAGGATCCTTGGTATGCAGATTTGGTAAACTATTTGGTTGCTAAAGAAATATCCAAACACTTCACCAAATCACAAATTTCCAAGTTGAAAAGTAATGCCAAACACTACATATGGGATGAACCATACCTTTGGAAGACATGTAGTGATCAAATCATTAGAAGATGTGTTCCAAATCATGAAGTTCAGTCTGTACTTACCTTTTGCCATTCCCTAGCTTGTGATGGACACTTTGGGCCACAACGAACAACTAGAAAAGTACTAGACTCAGGCTTTTACTGGCCTACAATATTTCGTGACGCACACATATTATGCATAACTTGTGAGCAGTGCCAAAAAATAGGGAGTATTTCACGCAAAAATGAGATACCCCAACAACCACTTCTCTTTTGTGAGGTATTTGATGTATGAGGTATAGACTTAATGGGTTCATTCCCTGTCTCTTTTGGCTTTGTTTACATTTTGCTAGCTGTTGATTATGTTTCAAAATGGGTGGAGGAAAAAGCCACTCATACTGATGATGCTCGAGTTGTTGCAGATTTTATCAGATCTAACATTTTTAGCAGGTTTGGCATTCCTAGAGCTCTAATTAGTGACCAAGGTACTCATTTTTGCAACCGCACAATGGAAGCTCTACTCTACAAATATGGAGTAATGCATAAAGTTTCCACCCCATATCATCCTCAAACAAATGGTCAAGCTGAAGTTTCTAATCGAGAGATTAAGAAAATCTTAGAGAAAACAGTTCAGCCTAACAGGAAGGACTGGAGCTTGCGCCTTGTTGATGCTTTATGGGCATATTGGACAGCCTACAAGTCACCCATTGGCATGTCTCCCTACGGGATTGTCTTTGGAAAAGCATGTCATCTTCCAGTTGAATTAGAGCATAAAGCATTTTGGGCAGTAAAGAAATGCAACATGGATCTAGACCAAGCAGGAATCCATAGAAAGCTTCAATTGCAGGAACTTGAAGAAATTCAATTAGAAGCATACGAAAACTCCAAAATTTACAAAGAAAAGGTCAAAGCTCTTCATGACAAAAATTTGGCAAGAAAGGAGTTTTCCGTTGGACAAAAAGTTCTTCTTTATAATTCTTGGCTAAAGCTTATGCCTGGTAAGTTACGCTCTAGATGGTTAGGACCATTTGTAGTTATTAATGTTTTTCCTTATGGTGCAGTGGAAATAAAAAATGAGGTAACTGCAAAAACCTTCAAGGTGAATGGACATCGTCTTAAACCATTTTTCGAAGGTTTTCAAGAACACACGGTAGAAGAAGTGCATTTGCACAATGCCACATACTTGCAATAAATTCAAGAGAAGTTTTCCTTTCTCATGTTTTTTATTTTACTTGTTTCATAATTATTAGTGATGAAAGTCATTGCCTTTCTAAAGTTTATGATAATTAGAACAAGTATAATATAAAATATGGGGGAAGGATCTAGGGTTAGGAATTTTATTCTCTCTCTCTCTCTCTTTCTCTTTCTCTTTCTCTCTCTCCCTCTCTCACATTCCTCGCTTACAAGTTTTAACTAATCTCTCAACTTCCTCTCTTCATCTCTTAAATCATCATATTAAGCTTGTAGGAATAATAGCTTCAGTGTTTTAAGAAAAAAAAATGGAAAAAGCTCTCACCAAGATCAAAATTTTGTTCCCTACTCTTCCTAGAAATTTTCTTAAAGACATTTACAATTGCGGACTTGAACGATTGAGAGCATTAACACTCTTAGGCCTTCCAGAAGATTTCCGTTGGATCATTGAAGCTAAGGTACGTTTAGCAGGTGAATTTCAAGAATCATTTGTTAAAAACATGCCAGGTATGGGAAGAAGTTCCTATGAAAAGAAGAAAAGGGCAAAAAGAATTGGAGTTTGCTACAGGTGTGCAAGATGGACCTGTAACACAAGATGCAAGAACCCTGGAATGGTTTCAAGAAATCAAGAGGACAGATTCAATTCATAAAGGATGGACTGAGTAAGGAGTCATTGGATGATATCATTCAGACTCTTGAGACGCATCCTAGTGGGCATGTTCAAGGAGTCCTTCTTGATTTGTTTGAACTGTTCCGTAAGGAAAAAGCACATTATAGTCTTGGGAATCTGACTTTAAAAGACCCTGTTGTCAATTTACAAGAAAACTGAATGGGAAGCACATCCTCGACTCTTAGAAGGTGTTTCAGCCGTTACTGGACGTAAAACCAGAGGAAGATGTGAGCCATAATCACAGCTACTGTTCATTCTCATACGTGTATGTTTGTCATTTACATTGTCTTTTCAATTTATTGGGCCACCATTTTTTTTTGAAATTTTCACCATTGCTTAATGTCTTTCCCTTCTGACATTCACCTGTTCCTTGAACAAAAATTAAAACTTTTGCTACCAAATCTTGATCCCGCACTATTCAAGCGATCTCCTTGTCTGATATTGAGTCCCTATAAATTATCAACCTCTATGACATATTTTTTCCAAAAGAGACAAACACCGTTTATGGATAGAATCAATACTATCTGTGTTTTTGGTGGGTCTAACCTTGGAAAAGATGGAGAATCTCAACATGCAGCTTATAACCTTAGTAAGACATTAGCTGTAAGAAAAATCAATCTCGTTTATGGGGGAGGGATTCAGGGTTTAAAAGGATGTATTGTAGGATCTGCACTCACAAGGGGATGTAACGTCTTAGGTGTTGTCTTAAAAAATGAAAACTCCTCCTACTTCACCCAGGGTACTGAATTGAAGGTTGCAACCATGCATGAGTGTATGAGACACATGTTGATTAAGTCTAATGCATTTATTGCACTACCTGGTAGTCTTGGAACAATGGAAGAAATTTTTACCATCATATTTTGGGCCTATCGGAATTTTCATAAAAAACCTTTGGGCTTATTGAATATTAATGGCTTTTATAATGGTTTGTTATCCTTTTTAGATCATGCAGTAGAACAGGAGTTCATGCCGCAATCCATGTGCAACATCATAGTATTTGCTTCAACTGTTGAACAGCTATTTGAGAATTTGCAAAATCCTACATCTGAACTCAGTCAAGCAATGTAGCTGGTGAACCAACCAAATCAGGATAGCAGAGACAAAAGAGAACCAGATACCACTCTTCGGTTATAACTTTTCCTTACTTTGGTGGTTTTCTCACATTTCTTTTCCGGTTATATGAAATTCCATCTAAGACATTGGGGACAATGTCTTGGATAGGTTGGGGGGAGGATGGTCTGATATAAAAAAAAAAACCCAAAAAAAAATTAGGTTAGAATCATAAACTTGCTTTGAGTAAGATGGATGAGTAAGGAGTTACACTTGACTCTTGATACGGATCTTATGATTAAAAAAAATTGTTGAAGTATGTTGTTCTTTAGATTTCATAAAATAATTGAAGCAAAATGATTTACATTTCGAGATTAATTAGTTTGGCAACACATATTTGAATTGGATAGATTAGATTTGATAAATATATTACCTATGAGAATTTTGAGCCTTATTAATTACTTTCTTTCTTGTGTGATTTTCATCCATGGAATATGTTACTTCAGAACTTGCATTGATTGTTTTTGAAGCTACATTTTCACATGAATTGTACAAAAATGATTGAGGCATTGTTTTTCTTGAGTAAACCACTTAGCCAAATAACCAACCAATATAATTTTATCCTTTGATCAGCCCTTTGAGTCGATTAACCTTCTCTCCTTTTTAGCTCACCACAAACCCAAAAAAAAAATATATATTTGCCTGACCATAGAAGGTGAGGAACATTGGATTTATCATACCATAAGTGTTTCAATAAGCGTGGGGGAGATTATTGTTGTGTTCATCAATATGATGGTTGAAAAAAAAATGAAAAAAAAACTGAAGAAATAAATAAATAAATAAACTATTACATTGAGAGAAAAAAAGTGATATTTGTTTCTCACACTTGCACTTGGAGTCAATTCTCAATCCTCGCCATTTTCCTTGGTCTAACATTGTATCTCTTTAATATATCATTTCATCTTTCTAATCCCGTTATAACCAAAATAAAGACCTCTTGATTTGTGCATTGCATGTGTACATAGTAGTAGAGAAGTAGAAGATATGCAAGCCTATGATAGTTTGACTTTCATGGATTGAATTAGAGAGAAACACTTACCAAATCAAACACTTGACAGATTCAAAGTATATCATGTGAGGTTTTATCTTTCTCAATCTATGTTTTCCAAATTAAAGTTGCGTTTCTAAGTAATTTCAAAAATGTGATGAAATAATGCTTCATGAATTTTTGTGAATTCTTGAGAAATCAACTTAAAGCTTTGATGTTCTTTCATAAAAAAAAAAAATTAGTCACTAATCTTTAACTTAAGTTTGCCCGAGACGTGCAAAAGATAAGTGTGGGGGAATTTGATAAGCATAAATCTTGTAAATAATTATCTCTCATTTGTAGCTCATTAAGACTTCTTATATGTTCAATTAAGTTGTGTTTTTCATATTTTATGAGTTTGGGTTCATATGAAGTTTAATTGAATTTCTTTGCTTAACCGATTAAAATGACACTATTATAGTATTTTGAGCATAATAGGAGTTTTAGACATCCAAAAATCATGAAATCTGTCTTGAATGAAAGCTTAAAGAAGTTCCCACAGTTAAAAAGCAAGACCAGACTCTAAATAGGATGTATAGGACTCCGAAATGATCTCAAAAGATGAGATAGTGTTGCTGTCGCTGAACCTGAACAGTGTGCAAAGATCTGGCCATATCTTGAGATATAGAAGTCATATTAAGATGAAATCAGATCCGTTGGAAATATAAGATCCAGGGCTAAAAATTTTGTTCAGACGTAAAGCTCTAATTCGGACACGTGAATATCATAAATTTCGCTGCAATCAACGTCAAAATTGTTGTGCTGATTGGTGACAAAAATTCAAAAGTGTTTTGCATTTTCAACAAAGCCCATGTTAAAGCAATAAAAGGATGGAAAAGTAAAAAGATGGTTGGTGACCTTCTGAAGATGATGCCTCAAAAATCCTCTATAAATAGAAGGGTTTACAAGAGGAGAAACACACAACCTTGGATATTAACTCCAATACCATTTTCTATCTTTCTCTCTTTGTTGTTAGTTTGCCTCCTTCATGGAAGGCTAAGTTTTTCTTTGTTGTTAGTTTGCCTCCTTCATGGTAGGCTAAGTTTGTAATTTCAATTTAAGGATTCAAGCTATTTTTATTTTAACTTTGAGGTCTTGATCTTTATTTACATGCTTATTAAGTGATCTCTACTCTTCTTTACTATATTCTTCAATTTTATTCTTTTAATCAAAGTTTGTTCGGTTGACGTATTTTGATTATTGCATAATTGATTTCTAATTGGTTTTTGATTGGTAAATCATTTTCCAAAAGTTTGAAGAGTAGAAATTAAGTAATTGAATTGAAGGTTTTCATTTTATTACTTATTTCAACTGAATTCTGATTATGAAATTGGTTTAGATCTAATGAAAGATTAAGTGATTACTAAATCTTGTTGATCATAATCAATTGAACCCTGAGAGTATTCTCAGTAGAGAATTCAAGGACCATTTTAGGGGTTCCATACGATCCTGGATTGATAAACACAATGCATGATTTTAGTGATCAATTATTAGTTAAGAAAATAGCCTTTGAATTCCTTGAGTTGATAATCGGTAAGTCAAATTAATTTCATTCTGTATTTTGCATTTAGAACTTAATATCACATCTTTACAAAATCCCCTTGTTCTAACTTTCTCCTAATTTGCTTAAGAATATGAAATGGTCTTTGGGAGATGACCTAGGTTGCACCTTATACTATACCAATAGTTTGGGAAAATCTAGAAACTATTTTTGTGCGTTTGCGACGAGCGTGTCACGAGCCAAGAATCACCTCCTGTTCTGCTGGATATGCCTGTAAGTGCCCTTCCCCCCTTGCTGAGTGGTTAGCACTAATCTTGTTATACGCCCACTGTATGTTGTACAAGAGAAGAGAGAGCCCATGAAACCTCCCCTGCGTCACTGATCAGCAGCATGTTTAGACCACGAAAGGCCTGGAGCACTGCCACGAAGAGAGATTCTCACAGCTGCTGGGGTGGGAGTATCCGATTTTAGCTCGCTCCCGAGGCTCCTCCCAGCATTGATCTCCACCTAAATGGATATAGCCTAGCTGGCCCAAGGGTTGGTTCCTAGTAGAAGTCTCCGAGGCGTAGGCAGGCAGTGAACTATGACGACCACCCCTGGGTATTAGGTATTCCTCCAAAGCTCCATGAAGGCGAGTAGGCGAGTCTGGGACAAGGCCAAGGTGAACCCAGCACGAGCTATACGTCAAGTGGCTGTTTGATCAGTTGGTGAGAAAGGATGGGCCTCGACCCCAGCAGCTGGGAAGGATTCTGTAGCTGTAGGGTAAAGGGGAGTAAAAGAAATGCCCATGCAGAGCCCATGCAAACCACATACCCCACCAGGGTCTTGTCTTAAGCCAAATAAGGGGTACAAAGCCTTAACTAAGCCCTTGGCCTGGTGGCTAGTGCATACACCTGCAAGCCCCAGGTCCTGCCTTCGAGCCCCAGGCGCTGCTTTTTAGATTATTTCCCATTTCATTTTCAGCCAACAAAATGATTATATTACCCCTCTGCATTTCCTAAAATGCCTATTTTGCCCCCAATTTCCCAAATTCCAGAATTACCCCTCTGCATTTCCTAAAATGTCCATTCTGCCCCCAATTTCCCGAATTCCAGAATTTCCTTTCTGCATGCATTTCCTAAAATGCCCATTCAGCCCCCAATTTCCAAAATTTCAGAATTACCCCTCTGCATTTCCTAAAATGCCCATTCTGCCCCCTATTTCCCTAATGACCATTCTGCCCCAATTTCCCAAATAACCAAACTACCCTTACTTTTCCAAAATGACCAAACTACCCCTACTTTTCCAAAATGACCATCTTCCCCCAAAATTCCATAATTGCAAATAAATCTCCAAAAATTTCTTAATTGCTAATAAATCCCCAAAAATTCCATAATCGCTAATAAATCCCCAAAAATTCCATAATTGCTAATAAATCTCCAAAAATTCTATAATTGCTAATAAATCCACAAAAATACCATAATTGCTAATAAATCCCCGAAAATTCCATAATTACTAATAAATCTCCAAAATTCCATAAATGTTAATAATTCCCCAAACTTCAAATAAAATTGCTTCCTTCTCAAAAGAACTCTCTGCTTCTGATAGATTCCTCTATCTTCGTTAAAATAAAATTTTTCAAATATTTTGGGATCCTTGGTTTCACGCAACGGGCTCTAAATGGGGGACTGGCGGTTCACCTGCTGTCCAACGTTTAGTAGTCTGTATAGGCCCCCGTGCTACTGTAGCAGCCTCGGGTCTTATGCATGAGTGGGCTAAAGGTCCTTCCAACAATAAGAGCTCCTTTTTCAAATATTTTGGGATCCTTGGTCTCATGCAATGTGCTCTAAATGGGGAACTGGCGGTTCACCTGCTGTCCAATGTTTAGTAGTCTGTATAGACCCCCGTGCTGCCGTAGCCGCCTCGGGTCTTGTGCATGAGTGGGCTAAAGGTCCTTCCAACAATAAAAGCTCCTTTTTCAAATATTTTCGGATCCTTGGTCTCACGCAATGGGCTCTAAATGGGGGACTGGCGGTTCACCTGCTGTCCAATGTTTAGTAGTCTCTATAGGCCCCCGTGCTGTTGTAGCCGCCTCGGATCTTGTGCATGAGTGGGCTAAAGGTCCTTCCAACAATAAAAGCTCCTTTTTCAAATATTTTGGGATCCTTGGTCTCACGCAATGCGCTCTAAATGGGGGACTGGCAGTTCACCTGATGTTCAATGTTTAGTAGTCTGTATAGGCCCTCGTGCTGTCATAGCCGCCTCGGGTCTTGTGCATGAGTGGGCTAAAGGTCCTTCCAACAATAAAAGCTCCTTTTTCAAATATTTTGGGATCCTTGGTCTCACGCAATGGGCTCTAAATAGGGGACAGGCGGTTCACTTGCTGTCCAACGTTTAGTAGTCTGTATAGGCCCTCGTGCTACCATAGCCGCCTCGGGTCTTGTGCATGAGTGGGCTAAAGGTCCTTCCAACAATAAAAGCTCCTTTTTCAAATGTTTTGGGATTCTTGGTCTCACGCGACGGGCTCTAAATGGGGGACTGGCAGTTCACTTGCTGTCCAACGCTTAGTAGCCTGTATAGGCCCCAGTGCTGTCGTAGCCGCCTCGGGTCTTGTGCATGAGTGGACTAAAGGTCGGAATTACGGTTGCGACAACTACTGATAGGCTACCATCTTTGTCGTCCTAATCAACCACCATTATTCTCTACTCCCTTTCGTCAATCCCCACTTTGGTTGTACCTTTTCCATTTTTTCCTAGTCCTGCGTATAACCCCGTATGCCTACCTATTTTTTGCTGCCTTGTTCTTCTTCGAGAACCTTGTGCAACTTCCCAATAAAGCCAACATCTTGCAGAAGATCATTATGCAAACCATTTGAAGTCTATAGAGGTCCATCAATGTCGTAATTAACTCCAATTGTAGGGCCTTGAACAGACTTGGACAACTCTACGAAATTAAATATTCCACTTTAGATGCCATGTAGATTAGACTTTCTAAGAGTTATATGATGAGCTTCTCCAACTTATTCATCAACAGTTTGAAGAGTATAGGTAGTCTTAGTTTGTTTCTTTTTTTTTTTCAATTGGCAAAACTAGGGGGAGAATTTCTGAAATTAAGACTTTATGTAATCAAATTTGGTCAATTGTTAATTCTCAACTTTATGAAAAATGATGTTTTCATTCCCTCTATGTATGTTGTATGATTATTTTACATATAGTCTATCTTACTTAATTTTCATGCATATTTTCATCATCAATTAAAATGTTTGGGAATTAATTTATTGTTTGACTTGGTTCCAACAAGACTTTATCACTTCCAAGTGAAGTATATGTGTGAATGGTATATTTATGTAAGAAGTGATAATGAAAGGAGGGTTTAAAGGGTCATATAATGTAGTAGTCAGTTGAATTATGTTTGAGCAAAATATTGAGTTAAGCCCATATGATAAGTGGAAGAGGACAACAAGGTCCTAGATATTGAGAAGAAAATTTGACCTCCAGTTAAGAATGGTGAATGATTAACAAAATAGATTATCAATTATGCATTACGTGCATGAAAGATTGTTTTGTAAATCATCAATATAGGGATAATCTAAGACTCTTTAAATGGGGTAGCTAGAAAATCTAAAGATCAGATTACATGGAAAAAGACCATAGTTCTTTAGAAACGGAAAATTTATGATTCTAGCAGATATGTGAGCTAAGTTTGAGCCTCTCTAATGGCCAAGGGTTGCTCCTTATAGCGGAGACTGCTCTGTTTGAGCTTAGCTTACTTGACAACTATCATTACCGATTGAGAAATATTTTGTGGGCACACCGTTATTCTAAAAAATGGATCCTAGTACCCCTTATTGTTTTGATAAAGTGGTGATGATATTTTGGACCCACATGTATGGGCAAATTGTAGGGATGACTAATTTCATATTGTAAAGATTATTATTGTATGGAACATAGTAGAGCTTTGTATAGTCCTGAGTTTGTCATTATAGGAACTTGTGAAGAGAATGATAGAGTAATCATATAAAGACATTGCATACAATGTTATGACTTACATTGAAAGGTATTATACTATATTACTCCTTTCATACTTTTACTTGGATGAAAATATCTCACTTTTTCAGTTTTCTATTTCTTGTATGCGAATTTGAATCTCATAGTGGAGTGCCGAGGTAATCTAAATCCAACAAAATAAAAGATTTTATTAATAAGTATAAGTAATATGAATCCATAATATAATTTTCAAGAAATTATATTAGAAAGAACAATATCTCTTCACATATAAAGTTATTAATCATTGAGAAAATGGACTAGCTATCAGTTTTTAAAGATGCCCAATATTAGAACAAACATTTATTAGATCTATCATCCAAATGATCATACCTTGCTTCATTAAATATTATAGCATTTCTACGCAACCAAATAAACCATATTATTACAAATAAAGCATCCATAATTGCTTCAATGTATATTTCTCTTAGGAAACCATAGAATAGCATCAAGTAAATAAGTGTATTGTATAACTGAAAATCAAAATTAATTTATTAATTGCACCATTATTGAATAAAAATAGAAATTGAGAAAAGAAACAAAAAGGAGGATGAGGATGCATTTTTGGACCCTTCTTTAGACATCTCTACAAGCAACAAAAACCATGAACATGCATGAGATATTCATATAGCAAAAATACCAAATAAATAGCCCAATTTCTAGGTCACAAAAGAAACACTAGTGCAAAAATAACATTTTGTAACAAGAATTTGCATCAGTTGTTCTCTAATCGATGTAGAAAAAATGCAGTAGTATTTTTATAAATACAATTAACAGTTTTTACATCAATTGTCTGAAGAACCAATGTAAAAGTAATTTTTACCTCAATTTCTCTAGAATCGATGCAGAAAGTACTTTTTACATAAGTTGTGTGAAGAATCGATGTAGAATACTAATGCAGAAATGAGATTTTATATCATTTTTTTATGTTGCTTATGAAGGAACTGATTTTAAAAAAAGACGGTGGTATTTTGAAATTAAAGCCTCAAGATACTATGTCGATTTCTAGCGGGAACTAGTGTAAAAAGTATTTTTACATCGCCTCGATTTTTAATTGATGTAGAAAAGTTGAATGCTTTTTAGTCCAGTCTTTCCAACATCATTTTGATCATCGTTTGCATGAAATTCATGTGCCCTAAGTTCGCTCTCTTGGTTGCATGAAATTCATCTATATTTTTCATATGTTACAGTGGTTGTCGGCATCGTTCGCTTAGTGGCGTTGGTATCTTCCCTGCATTGTTTTCTCGTTTTTGGTAAGCTTCAACATTTCCTAAGTTCTCTCTCATTTTTGTGTTTTTAAGAACAAACTTTCATATGTTCTGACATTGGCATTATAACTCTTTACTATTGGCATCTCCATCGGCCATTGCAAGCTTCATCTTTACTGTTACAGGTTCTATCTCCATCTTATCGTATGTAAAAGAATTTTTACTATATGCTTAAGATAGAGATTTTTTTGAGGTGTGGTAATGTAGAAAATCGAGCTGTAGGCTTCAAATACAAGAAATAAAAGGGTTTAGGATTGCTAATTTTTTGAATAATCTGAGAGGAAGTGTGTGCATTATCATTAAGAGGTCTAAACTCCCCTCACCTGATCTATGCTACTATGTTAATCTGTTAGGCCCAAAGAAAAAAGTCCATCGTATGACTTAATCCTTAAATAGTGATTAGAGTGCTAGAATTGTAGAGATTACACTAGTTTTTTCTTTGTGAGATGCATGTATATATCATTTATATGAACCGGGAAAAAATTGATATCCAAATCAGACCAACTTGCATGCCTGTGTTTTAAAAGTTATGTTCAAAAGTGTTAAAACCAAATTGATGATGATGGAATGTAATTGGTCTTTTTGTGAACACCTTTTCAGTATAGCCACAAATTTAGAACAATTCCCAGTATTTGTCTATTGGGTGAAATACCATGAAACAATGCATATTAAATCTCCTTACCATAGTCCATGTTCATTGATCATTAAAACTATAATCTTTAGTCACACCATTCTAATCTATTTTGATTGTATTGGTTAGGCCTCAAAGTTGTTAAAATTGGAGAGAAAGAATTTGAAGTATCTCCTGCATTATTATTGTGAGGTCACTGCAAACAAAGAGTATGTTACCTTCCTTAATTCTTCCCTTGCTTTTTTCTCTATCTTATTTTTATTTTAAACTACTAGAATTTAAATGTGCCTTGATATCTCAAAATATACATGAGGCTGTAATGAGTAATCTAGTTAACACAATGTCATTTTCCTTTCATTTTGATGGTTCAATTATTACTGACTTGAATAGTGAGGATGAATGGTTTTCAGCATCCTTGTTGGGAGAAAGTGAGCTTAAGTGAGAGAGCTAGAACAGTTTTGCAATGAGGGGCTCTTAGGTCTTGGTGAGGATTCTAAAAAGAAGAAGAAAACATTAGGTGTGTGGATTAGCGAAAGGGAGAGATTATGACAAGGCCAAATGTTTCTAATCATTCCCCTTTATCCCATGCACGTGGGTTGCTATATTTGTGTTCTTTTTGGGCCTTAATATGAAACAATGGATGACATCCATTTGGAAATAGTCATGGAGTTGGGTATACGATTGGTAATGTTGGGTGAATGGGTCAGGTGCTGGGTGAAAGAAAGGGTGCAAGGAAGTGTTTGAGGTGTTGTGTCTGTTGGTTAGGGGAATGAGAGGACGGGAGATGTGGGTTAAGACAGAGGGTTCTTACTTGGACAATGTATATTCTTATTCTTTATAATGTTTTGTTTAATTTAGAGGAGGTGAGAACAAGAGAGATAGAATAGTGTTTTGGTGAAAATTTAGAATGATTAAACTCTAGGCTTGGTTATTTTCTGTAATAACTTGTAATGCAAATTGACTTAGGTATCATTATAATTGATTTTATATTCTTTTATAATATGATATTCATTAGTAAATAATACAAACAAGAAACATAAATTATAAAGCCTGTTCTTCTACTTTATTCTGTTTTGCATAATTGAATTATAAAGTTTTATACTTGTTATACATTCTTTTGTATATTCTATAGGTATTTCAAGAAGTAGAGGGTAGGTACAATTTTGAAAAGGTCAATTTAGGCTTTAAAAATTAGCATATGTAATTATGTTTCGCAGCTAACTTGGTTATTAAAGGTTAAACTGGAAAAGCATACCATCCTGTTAGATGAATATATGTTTGAAGTCTAGAAAAATTTAAACTAGCCATAAGCATAGCCCTACTTGAAAAAATCCAATCTAAAAGATCTAAAAGTCTCAGATCTAAAAATTTTCACATCAATCCAATTTATTTTTTTGAAGAAATAAACTTCCATCTAATAGATGGTTCAACAAAATAGGTCCAACAAACTGAGAAATATCATAACCAATTTGCAAGGATCATTAAAAATTTTCAGGTCCATATGAGACAACACACAAAATTCAATAATGTAATCACATGCCTTTTAATGTGTAATTTTTTGTCACTTTACACAAAATATAGCAAGCATCTGTACATGATAAGTGGTTACTAGAAAATTGAAAACAGGCCTCTAGCCATGTACATTGACTATCTTCATGCCCAAACAACTTTTGTGCAAGAAGGCATTTTAGAGTTATAAAACAATTCATATGCCTTCACCTAATAGATTAGGCTTTCAGTAATGTGATTCTTTACTTGTGGTATTTATCATCTTTCATTTGGTAAGATAACTAACCTAAGCTTAGCTAATTTTGATTTTATCAATTTAAATTATCTTATTTCAAAACTAGGGGTGAAAGTGTTCACCTCATAGATGCCTCCGCATCAAAACTTAACCAAACAATAAAGCCTTGTTTATATGGTTAGAATAAGGTAGCTCAACTTGTAGTGTTATATGACTAGAATAAGGAACCAAATTAGGAATGTGAACAAGAAGTAAGATACCAAAGAACACCTGCATAAAAAAAGTAGCAATAATAAATTTATTATGATGTATCTGAGTGACTTGGTCACATAACATTTGAATGTCAAGTTATTTCATGATAGGCTAACTAATAAAACTATAATACACTGACACTAATCTTCAATCCTAATCTGCATTAATTTAGAAGTTGCTACTTACATACAGTGATACTGCAGGACCATGTTTAGTATCGATTGTTAAAAAGTTTCACATGTTAGATCAACACCATGATTTCCATTTCCCTCTAGCCTTCCTAAGCTAGCAGCCAAAACTACAGTTTTCAAAACCAAATATTCAAACAACATATTTGCAAAGATTTTAAACATGCATTGAACCTATATAATTTCGTAAGTACAAATTACTCCAACAAATTATGGGTGAATTGCATCAAATTTTGAATAGCTAGGGCATGAGCCTAATTGGAGTTTGGATAAGTATTTTGTGAAGCAACTATCTTGATCTTTCTAAATGCTTTGCTTAATCTAGATTTTAAGAAGTATTGTGTATTCTTGTTTAGTTATTTCAAATTTTATTTGTTCTTTTTTTAATATGTCAGTTTTTTTCTTTTAAATACCTTGGAATAAAAGAATTGTGCAAGTTTATTCTATTGTTCCTGTTGCAAACATAATAGATGAATTTCATTATGTAATTTTAAGTTTTTTTTTTGAAATATTAAATAAATTTAGATTTGATAATAAATGATGATATATTTAGTTTATATATATAGATTCTGTGATTGCTATATTGTTTTCCTATCTTGTTTGGTTATATATGTAGGTATTGTAAATAAATGATATGGTAGAATGTCTAAACGAAATAAATATTAAAAAAAGGATTTTTTACCTCGGTTGAGACCCTTACGGAAGTGAAAATCCTACTTTCTATGTTTATTACGCCTTAACCAATATAGAAAATACAGCTTTTTATATCGGTTGTACTTATAACCAATGTGAAAAGTAGAATTTTTTAGATCAGTTAAAATAAAAACCGAGATAAAAATTTCATTTTCTACATCAATCTAGTACCTTTAACCAATATAAAAAGTAAGTTTTTTTACATCAATTTCTAGTCCAACCAAAATAAAAAATTAAACTTTACACATCAATTATAGAATTAATATAGAAAATATTATTTTCTATATTCCTTATTTTTATACCACTTAAATAATTTATTTAAAAATTTTATAATTAATATAAAAATGTCATTTTCCATCGATGAAATAGAACTATTACTATATACACCGCAAGCAGTAGCTTTTTCACATTAAGCAGTGCCTAGAGTACATATATATAGGAAAATGGTTGATATATATATCACTATATATACTTATTCAAAGATAAAAGATAAATAACGTAATAAATAATGAAATTTTAAAAAAATATTATATCTTTATATAAAAATATGAAATCAAATATGATAGAGGGATGTTTAACATTTTATAAAAAAATATAAAATATAATTAATGATGTAATAAATAAAAATAAAAAATTATATTGTATAAATTTTAATATAGATATATAATACAAACAATATATCAATATAAATATAATATACCTATAACATAAATAAATAAAAAATATTCCATATAATATAACATGAAAGATAAAAATAAAAATATTATAAAAAAAATGAAAATAATGTAATTTAATATAAAAATCTGAACCAAATATGATACAGAGATGTTTAACATTTTATAAAGAAAAGAAAAACACATTTATACTAGAAATATGTAAATATTTTATATATGAAGAAATTTTTTTGTATAAAATATAATAAATGATATGATAAAAAATAAAAAATTTATAAATTATAGTTTAAATATATAATACAAATAATATATCTAATAAAATAGTACACGTACAACATAAACGACATAAAAAATTATATATAAAAGTACATAACATATCATATTTTCAAAAAATAATAAAAATAATAATAATAATTGGTTCATTTGAATTTCAAATGTAGAAATATTATAAAAATAAATATATTTTTTAATAGATATTTTTTAATGGTAAAATAAATTAACATAAAATATATTAAATTAATATAAAATATATTATATTTTGATAATTATACCATTATAATTATCACTATAATAATAATATTTAATTTTATTATTTTTTAACATTTAAATTTATATTATTTTGATATAATTTAATGTTTTTAATTAATATTTGTATTTATATATTCTTTTAAACTTATAATAAAAATAATAGAATAGAATGATTTGATTTTATAATCGTTTTTTAAGATTAAAAATTAAAATTAAAAATTAAAAACAAAAAATAGTTTTAATTTTTAAAACTAAAATTTATAGATATCAATTTGATTCATTCAACCTAACTCAATTTTATCCTAATCATGCAAGATAGAGTTAAAATGATACATATTTTTATAAAAGTTCACATTTATAACATTGTAATGTTCGTAGGGTTAAAAGTCTATTAAATTTTATGAGTTAAGGTTGGCCCATGAGTTTAATTTTTTTTTTCAAATATTTTTCAAATATTTTTCTTGATTTTTATATTTTTCTATAAAAAATATTTTTTCTTTATTTTCTTTGTTCCTTTAAGTAAAATAGGAATGCAAAATTTAAAAAAGTAAAAAAAATTAGAAAGAAAAAAAAATGAAAAGAAAAGATAATGTTAGAAATAGATAAATAAATATTTTAAAAAAATAAAAATATAAAAAATCAAGAAAGAAAGAAAAAAAAATAGAAAGAAAAAAAATACTTAAGACTAATAGAAAATATTTATGAAAAGATAAAAAAAAATTAAATTAGTATAATAAAAATAATTAAAAAAATTAAAAAATAAAAGTTAAGAAAGAAATTAAAAAATTAAGAGAAAAAACAGGTTTTTTAAATAATTATATATAAGATAGAATTATATAAATTAATCCACATATATTCTACATTCTATTTAATTTAAAAATTATATGAGTTACAGTTTAAAAATTTTATATTCAAATAAATTATAAAATTAAATAAGTTAATTTCTATTTATTATATTTAAAATAAATTTTTTTAAATAAGATTAAATAAGTTAATTCATATTTATTTTATTTAATTTAAAAATTATATAAAATAAAATTAAATAAAATAAAATTAGATAAACTAAAATGAGTCGGAATAAGCCGTAGATAGAAAAAACTAGTTTAGCAAACATCACGTGTGGCATGTCTTCAACCAAACTAGTATGTTAGCTGCAAACTAGAGTATTTTTGTGGACTGCATTATTCTTATCACAATCACAGCTGCAACTTTATTCAAGACTGTGTTTTGGTAAATAGTTAATTACTTATGCAATCAATGTTTACCTAATCGAATTTATTTAAAAAAAATTGAATTTTTTAAATAAATTATAAAATATATTTTAAGAATTTTTGTTACAAAATATATTAAAATAGGTTAAAACAATTTTAAGAGAAGGTCATAAATCACTTCTATCTATAAATCTAAATAAAATCTCTAAAATATATACCTTCTAAAATGAATTTAACAGTAAAATTTTATTGAAATAAATTATAAACTCAAGTAAGTTTGATATAATCTCTTTTTCCTTACAACTTAATTGTCTTCAAAGGGATGGCCCTGACACCTCATTCTCCATTGGTCGCCGCCGCAACCACAAACTGTTGTGGTATTGGAAGCATAGAAATTGTGAAGGCGGTGGCGTTGCTTGGCTCATGGCACTCTGCGATGGAGGGTGTCATGGGATAAGCGAGTGTTATTTAAGTGCTGAAACTCTCAATTTCAAAAAGATCAGAACTTGCATCACTTGATGCATCATCATCCATGGTGCGTGACTTTGAGGGGCTTGACCGTTGGAAAATTTGCAAGGAATCACGTGATGGCGTGTCCTCTTCTTCATGAACCACGTTCAGAAGAACCTGAGGTTTTGCTAAGAACAAAGGAAACGTGAAGCCTTCACTTAAGGTTCTTGGAACTTGATTCATGGCAGGATGGAATTGGAACAATCTTTGAGGGTTCACTTCCTTGTTGGATGCTGTCTTGTGATTCACATGATCTTTGTGAATTTGGTTGTGTGAAGAAAGATTTTGAGGTTGGGGTGGTGGTGTTTGTGTAACTGGAATTTTGGGTTTTGGAATGTTTTTCTTGACTTGCACAGACTTTTTATCATTGCAAGGGCAATTTCTCCTTAAAAGCCAAATGGGTTTTGCCAATGAAGTTCTGATTTTCTTGCTAAGATCGGAAGGACTTTGAGGAGGGTTACCTGAAGTTGGACTTGTTTGAGGATGAAATAGCAAGCCAGCTTTGCTGTTTAAACTTGGCTTAGAAGAAGAAAAAGGTGGTGGTGTTGGGCTTGCAACATGGAATGAATGAGCTTTGTAGTTGTTGATGTTGGCATAACTACCAAGTGATGATGAAGCAGAATAGGAGAGTGACCTGCAGGTTGACTTTGTGATATCACCTTCTTTTGGATTGTGTTTGTATTCCATGTCCATGTTAAGCAGGGGAGAAACTCTGCTGTTGCTGTTAATGGTCACTTTTTGGATGTTGTCGTTGTTGGTAACTTGGTTGAAGTACTTGTGCGCATTAAAAGTGTTAAGTTCAGATTTGGTGGAATCATGATCAAGTGCTATAAACCCATTAGGACTCAAAGCATGGTGTGGTTCACACCTGTTCGGTTGATGAGGTGTGAGATGAGGACATAAAGGAGATGTATTTCTCTCTCTAAAAGTGGGTGACTTAGGATTCAGGATGCTAGGAATTGCACTTTCCATTTTTTTCCTACCCTTTTTTGTGAGGGGTTTCTAATTTAGTGTGTGAATGAAAAGGCTGAAGAAGGAAAGGAACATTGGAGGTACCGAGTCTGAAATTCCTTATGCTCATATATATTTGTGTGAATGTGTGGGTGTGTTAGGAATATCTAATAATTTGTCCTGTCACCGATCACAAAGCTGTCAAAACTAATAAAGGAAAGTTTCACTAATAGTTTATACAACCTCGATATTCAGTTATACAAGCTGAAAATTCATTTATCTAAAAAAATGTTTATTAAATAATTAATTATCAATTTTATTAATTAATTACTATAAAAATTATAATTAACAGTATAAAAAATATAATTAAATTTTTTTATTTTTATAGTATATAATCGATTATTTCTTATACATGTAATAATTATGACATTTCATAATTAATTATATATTTTAGTTAATTAATTATAATTTTATTTTAGATAACTACATACTTAATATAATTAATTATAATTTTTTATATTGTTATTATGATTTTTTATATTTACCAACTACTAAAATTAATAATCGATTATAAAAATAAAAATAAATTTTAAAATGTAAATAAATTGCTATTATTATATATAAATAATTATTATTTTCGTAGGTTATATGTTGACACAGGAACCTAAAGGTGTGAAAATGATCGCTTAGAATTTTTCTAGCATGTGTATATGCATGTAAGGGTTGAAAGTTTTAAACATTCATTTTAGTATTTATATATTTTTTAATTTTAATAATTTTAATAATAATAATAATAATAATAATAATAATAATTAATATTATTATTATTATTATTATTATTATTATTGTCGAAAACTAAAATATCTCTCTTATCCCTTCATACTACCATTTTCCCATCATCAAAGAAACAAAATCTACCTTATGCTATGCCTCAAAACTTTCTCAATGTATTTTTTTAAAAAAATTCATGCCAATGATATTTGCTACAATTTTTTCGCCATAAGTCGTTAATAAAGTAAGAAAAAAGTTTAAAACAAATTAATATATAATTAGAAAAACATCCATAGATCATATTTGTATGATTTATATATATATATATATATATATATATATATATATTATTTAAAAAATATTATGTTTTTAAACTTGGATTTATATTATAGTAAGGTAACTCTTTTAACCTTTTTTCATACATAAATTAGAATATATATTAATTAAACCGATCATCCGTTAGTTCTCATTTAGTAATTCTTAATAACTAAAATCCAAATTAAAAATTCTTAGACACAAAGTTTATCTAAGGTTTCAAAATTTCCAAACACGCCTTAAAATTATTGAAAATATGTCTGGAAAGAATGAAATCACTACTAGTGTGCACCAATCACGATGTCATTATTTGAAATACTTAAACATTGCTTGAACCACTTTTGATTATATATATCCAAACTGGAGATGTGACCATTCCTCACCTTTTTCTTAATTTCCAAGGGAGTTTTTATCTTCATGTGGCCGCCTGATAACTTTGGTGGTATTGATGTGAGGGTCCATTTTATTTGAAATAGAAAATCAAACACAGCAATGTGAATATAATGTGAGGGTCCATATTTCATTTGACATTATGAAAATGTGTCTCAAATCATGAGAAATCAGATCACAGAGAACTGTCTTTATGGGTTTAGCACTATGATCAATTGTATCATCGAAGTTGGATTGATTTGAAAGCAATGAAGTGGTGGGTCACCATCAACCTTGTAGCTTAACATGCATTTGCTTCATTGCCTGCCTCTAGACATTTCATGTATGTTTCTTGTTTAGGTGGTCTGGATTTTGCCCTTGGAGAAGGATTTTGTCATAATGTCTTTTTCTATCAGATTTTACAAGACATCAATACTTTCTCATCATGTCTTCTTCTTTATAGAATTTTAACTTGGTTGATGCAAATCAATGTTACTATTCGTTATACCAAAAAGATGTGAGGTACGGATATTTCAAACTAGATAATGTATTAAACATATGTACTTATTAGATATTAATACTCAAAATATACTTTCTTTCTGTATTTTGTATATTTTAGAGGATAGTTTTTGGCTAATGAAAGATTGCCGTATAAAAAAATAAAGTGATCAAATTGATAACTCACTTACTAAAGAAGATTGCCGTATATATATATATACAACAAATTTAAAGCATGACTACTAATATTAGTAGCATTGACTTAAGTATCGTTCTTTTAATAATATTATTATGAGCCATTTAGAGTACAATATATTTTTAGTTTTTATATGTAACATTCGTTTTCAATTTGGTTCCAGTAACTTTAATTTAATTTCTATAAATGAAAGTAATTATAAAATAATTTTTTACCTCAATTCTTGTATTGACGTTGTCAATAATTTTGTCAATATGATCGACATGTTATTTTAATTTGATCAAGGGACTATGCTCAATAAATTCTAAGTGAAAAGAAGGGTAAAGTTGCTTTTGAGAATAAAATTTCAATAGTGGTGGATATGAAATCTGAAGTCAGCAAAGTTATTAGTAAAAGTAGAAACACTATTAATTACGTGGTTATTGAGTAAGGGTAAAGATATACACTTACAGGATAATGTGAAATTCAGGAAGGAGATTTGGAAGGTGTTTGTATCATAGAAGTTCATGTGATCTAGTGATTTGATCTAAAATGATTTTAATATTCAAGTGAATATGTTAATATGTTGGTAGAAAGAATGAAAATGTAGTTTGTTTGAATTGTGATAAAATCGTTTTTAATAGAATTTTAAAGATGTTGAAGGGATAGTAAAAAGTGATTGTAAAATTGAGAAAAAAGATTTGAATATATAAATTAGCAATATAGATTTCATGGAGGATGATGGTAGCTGTGGTGTTGATTTCTTTTGTTTTCTAATATAGGAAACAAGAAAAAGTGATTAATAGAAGTGATGAATAAGTGATGTAGAAGTGGAAGGAGATGGTTCTTCTGAATCAATAGAGGTTGTACTTTGAAGAAGGATGGAGATACTAGTTGATGTAGAGATGGAAGTAGGTAGTTCTTTTGGATCAATGGAGGTTCTACTTTGGAGAAGGATGGAAGAGGAATGAAGCTCGATTCAAGCTTGGCTTGGAAGCGTCACCTCTAGAAGAGGATGAGCTTCTTCTCCGCCACCATGAGCTGTCATGGATGAGGAGGTTCCTCAACCTGGTTCTACAGAAGAAAAAGAGAGAGAAAAGCTCTCCAAATTTTGAGTGAAAAGCTCTCAATTCATTCAAATGAATCTTTATATGCAAAATTATACAAAGAAGACATTATTTATAGGCAAGGGTGGTGTCTAGCATGCGACAGCCTTGGAAATTTGAATTAGGCCTCTCCATTAAGCCCAAAATGAGTCCCTCCATATGTTCCAATGAAGCCTATAAATTGACCAAAGCATGCCCAAAAAGCTCAACAAAGAAATATAGAAAAATGGGCCTATTCTATACATGTCTTGGACCTTTTACTTATAAAATATAAAAAAAAGTCTTAAAACCCAGTCTAAAATGTGTAGGCCCAATGGGGAGGTGGATTGGGCTTGAGGGTGCTCCTTTTGAAGGTCCAAGAAGGTATCCACCTTTTCTTGTAGCTACTTGGCTTTTATTTTAGTGATGACCCAATAGGTCTCTACAGCTAGTCTTTCTTTGCTATTGGGACTTTTACATCGACTCATCCCCTTCAAAAGCATTCATTCTCGAATGTATAAGCTTATCTTTATCTACAAACAAGGATATAAGTGAGTAGAGGAAATGTTATTATTGAATAAAAACAACGAGAATGCCAAAGTCAAATACTAACCTCTTAAATCTTCGAAAGAATTTCAACAATATGTAATTATAAAAAATGAGACGCAAGAGGTAATAAAAAGTAACAAACCTATAACCCCTATGAGAGTAAAATAGAAGAACAAGGAGTGCAATTATGTTTATGAGTTTTTGCCCATAATTATTTCTATAGAAGATATATAGGATAGTTCCTGGTATTGTATTTGATGGATTCATGTTAAGAATTACCCTACGGAGGGGTATCTTGACCCCTTTGTAAAGTGACCAAGATTAGTGCTATGGTAATAAATTTTTAACGAAGAAATTAAATTCCTTACCCACCAAGTCATTTACAATGTACTGTTTAATTAGTGTAGATGCAAATGTGATAATATAAGAATTGAAGCATGATAGGGATCTGAATAGGTATAAATATATAAGGCATACAAAGATGTGATAGTTTAATAAATTGAACAACTTTATTCACATCATATCCATCATGCCATGTAACAATGGTGCCACAAGTATCCATGGTTGGTTGGGAGGGATGAGCCTTTTTTAGACCTAGTTCTTGATCTTTTCCTAGAGGAAATGATTCCTCTATTAGGGTAATGGTAATTAGAGAAAGGTTTCCTAACTAGGAGGATGTTTCTCACCTCACCTTCCTTACAAGTTGAATTTCATCCTCCTGTAAAAGAGAGGATGGAATCCTTACTTACCTTTATTTTGACTTTCCTTTGCTTAATTTTACTATATTTAGTTTCTTTTATTTCTTTAATTTTTTTTTCAAACCCTCTCTCTCAGTCTCCTGTTTTTTGTTACTCATATACATCTGGTCTGGATAGACTTCATTAGGGATAGAGGCACCAGGGTAATTTTTTGGAAGTTGAATTGGAAGGAATACATATTGGTATGCCCATCATGATGGATATCCCTATCATATTGTCATGACCTTCCCAATAGAACATGGTTGGCCTCTTTGGAAACATCATAAGTAACATTTTCCTCATACCTTCCAATCGTGAATGTGAGGAAGACTTGCTGACCAATCAACAAGTCTCCACTATCACCAAGCCTTTGAAGCTTATATGACTTAGGATGTGGGGTGGTTACTAGTTGTAGCATAGTAACTAGCCTAGTACTAACTACATTAGTGCAACTACCCTTATCAATAATTAAGGAGCATGTGTTTCCCTTGATAGAACACTTAATATGGAAGATGTTCTCTCTTTGAGTTTTTTTCTTCCTATTAGCAACATTACCCAGTAGCCTCCTAATCACTAGGAGGTTTGCCTCAAGTGCATACGTTAGAGCTTTATCATTAGGTAAAGAGGAAGAGGAACTAGAGCCAGTGGATTCTAGTGACGAATAATTATCATTGTTCTTAAGGTCCATGTCTTTCTTATTTGGGCATTGAGAAGCAATGTTTCCCATACCGAGATACTTGAAACATTTTACTAAAGACTCTTTACTAGAAGAAAAATTTGGAGTATTTCCTTTAGACTCTTTGGAGTCTTTGGCCTCTTTGGACTCCCCAGATTTCAAGCTAGAGTCTTTTTGGAATCTTTCTCTATCTTTCCAAATGTCTTGTGTAGATGACTTGTGTGCAATGTAATTGTCTTTACCCCTTCTATTTATTCGGACTTCTACCTTTATAGCTTGGTGGTAAAGATCATTAAGGCGTAGATATTGGTGGAGTTCTACCACATCCCTAATGTCATGCTTAAGCCTATCTAGGAACCTACCCATGGTGGCTTCCTCACTTTCTTTCAAATTGACCATAATAATTATGATTTCTATTTCTTTATAATATTCATCTACACTTTTGTAACCTTGAGAGTGTCTATTTATCCTATTATGTACCTCTTTAAATAATGGAAAGATACATATCTTGCCTTTATGATATGTTTCATTTCCTCTGACTCACTCAAGGTTCTGTATCTTTCTTTTGTTAAGGCTATCCCACTAAATTAGGGTAAAGTCACTAAATTCTAAGACAACTAGCCTTACCTTATATCTTTTCCTAAAGGCATGACTTGCAAAGATTAATTCTACCTTGAGTTCCCAATCTAGGTATGCTTCTGGATCGTTCCTCCTTGAAACTTAGGCATTTTAATCTTAGGTAGGTCTAGGGACTCTAGGTACTTTCTTTTCCTTAGATCTATATTTCTAACACTACTCCTATGGCTCCTATCTTCTAGGCTATCCCTAGAAGAGCTTCTACTTCTATCTCTATGGTTCCTAATCCTATAGGTCCTATGCCTAGGGTTCTTTATGATTTGAAAGTTTCCTATGGCTATGACCTCTATCTCTATCTCTATCTACCCTTGATGTATGGTCATAAGGTGTTGGTGCTATTCTTTATGAGGGAGGTCTATCCTTTGAAGATGGTCTCTTTCTTTGTGGAGAGTGTATTCTATTTTCCCTAGGACCTATGTTTGTCCCAAAAAAGTTGACATCCTCATTTGATGTCTCCTCCTTATTGTAATATCCCCCATTTCTAGACCTACTTGTTTCAATTTTCCTTTGGTTCCTTTTAATCCTATTTAAGCATCTTTTTTCTAAGTTTTCTAAACAAACTTCAAATGCTCTTGTTTGGGTTTGAATTAATTTTTCTAGGCTTGAAGCAAGTTGCTCCATTTGATTCCTAGGTGAATATTCGTGACCACTCATTTGCTAAGTAGAAAATTTCTCTCTATATCCGGATAGCTAGGCTAAGAAAATTGAATGACACAAGTCCAAAAGACATAGCAAGCAACCTAGGTTCTAAGGCACATAACAACACAAGGGTTAAGTAGTATACCTAGTCTCCTTGACCTTGCAAAAGAATATAAAAGGTTAGTGCTACTCAAGATAGTTCTACAATATACAAGGAGTACTTAGCACACAAACTAGGTCTAAAACATACAAATATACAAAAAACTATAACTTGACCTTAGGTGAGTATCTTACACCAAGGGTCAAAGATCCAAGTCCTTATTACACACAACTTGAAAAGGTAAATTTAAATTACACCACAAATAGATCCTACTACAAATCACTAGAATTTACAATTCAAATCAATCTTAATCACAAAGGTTCAATCTAATTTTTACAAGTTTAAAACCGAATGCACAAATTTACAAAAATTCTTCACTTTGGTCTTCAATTTGGGTTTGATCTTAGCCCTTCACTTTGGTCTTGAAGTCTAAGTTTCAAGTCTTAGTTTCTTGAGTCCCTTGGCACACCTTGCCTTAGGTTTAAGCTTCACGAATTCTGTTCAAAATCAAGCACAAACAAAAGGACACTTGCTCCACTTGGTTAGTGATAGAAAAAAATCAAGTGATTTCACTAGTCCTCACCAAGTGTTTAATGTTCTCCTCCCTTTAGTATTCTCACCAAGCAACCAGAACTCTCACTCAATTCACTCACGCAAAAGAGCCTCCAAATTGAGTTGGAATCAAGAAATAACTCAACTTAGGGCTCTAGTGATGCTTAGGTGGTGAAGAAAGTGCTCATGCAAATAGGTGAAAGGTGACAAAACTTAGAGAAATTTTAAAAACAAGCAAAAAAATAAAAATAAAAATAAGAAAAGTATACTCAAAAGAAACTTAAGTAAGACTAAACTTTAGAAGTCAATAAAGAGACAAATTAGAATTAAAGGCAAGCAAAGAAGGTAAGCATACAAAGAAAATACTTTATAAACTTTTAAGAGTGACATGTACGTGTTCATGCAATGAGAAGATGCTATTCAGCCAAGAAATTAAGGTATGCATAAACTAAGTAGCTAAACATAATATGATGTAGAAGCTATGACCTAAATGAAACATGGACAATAAACATACCACACTCAAGGAAAGCAAAACAAATGACTTTTATGCAAGCCTTTTTCTATATGATTTTTTCTTCTTCTTTTTCTTTTCTAATTCTATTTTGTTTTCTATTTTCTTAACTTTTTTTTTTCATAATTTTGGTCCAAATTTCAAAGAATTCAAGTCCTCAATTGATCCTTGCATAGGCTTTTGTTAAGGTCCTAAGTCCAACAATTAGTCCTAATGCATTTTGCACTCCATCCTTTACATATTTATGGTATTATAAGTCATAAGACTTTATCCAATTGTCTCCAATCCAGCTCAGGTCATAAGGTCCAAGGATATGAATTAAGTGTCTTTTAATTTGATTCAAGTATAAACTTAATCCTTTTGGTTTAATGACTTAATCATGCATGACTTAAGCTAAACTTAACATATAGGATGCACGCACACATGTACTCTTAGGAAATTTTCAAAGGAGAAAATATAAACATAAACAACTCTGAAAGACATAAATATAGAAGGATCGAAACATGCAAAATAATACCTAAACAAGACTAAAAGAACTAGATCTACATAAGAACTTCAAGAACACAAGATTTTGGCTCAAATTTAAATTCAAATCTCCTAATTTTTCTAATTTTTTAGCATATCTAAAAAATTCAAATGAATCAATTGAAATATACGGATCAAGGAAGCAAACAAAACAAGTTTGACAAAAATTAGACAAAAAATGAGTAAGTTATGAACAAATTAAACAGGCTAGGTTCACTTGCGTGCCAAGATGAACATACTTCAATAGTTAGATGATAAAAACTTTATTTCAGATCCAAATTATACCAACGATATCATTCTAGAAACTAGAAAAAAATAATAAGGTAAAAAAATAAAGAGCATCAAAATGAGAGATCACCAAAGAAATACAGAAAAATGGGCCTATTTTATAGATGTCGTGGACCTTCTCCTTAAAATACAAAAAGAATCTTAAAACCTAGTTTAAAATGTGTAGAGGCAACGGTGAGGTAGATTGAGCCTGAGGGTACTCCTCTTGAAGGACCAAGAAGGTATCCACCTCTTCTTGTAGTTGCTTGGCTTTTATTCTGATGATGATCCAATAAGCCGAGCAGGTCTCTGTCTTTTTTTAAACAGTTGAATTTTATTAATCCAATCATTAAATTAATATATGTTATTATATTGATCATATTTACATAATTTTATAAAATTTAAAAGAGATTAAATACTTTATTATATTACTTTATTTTAATAGATAATGTATCTCTTTTAATATTCTTTAATTTGAATTTATTTAGTGAGGTATCAATTTTTTTTTAAATTTATAAAATTTTGTAAATATAATTTATATAATAAAATATATTAATTTAATGGTTGAATCGATAAAATTTAAACATATAAAAAATATATAAAACAAAATAATTTATAATAGATTTAATTATAAATTAAATTAATCTCTTCCATCTCTATATATAATACTAAACTAAGAAGATGAAATGTTATATGAATCCTTTTAAAAGTTACATGATATTTTGAATTATTTATGTAACTTAAATGAAAATAATAATTATCCATTCATGTATACATTTTATAAAATCCAAATTTACTATTCTTATCTTCATACAGATATAAAATCTCATTAGCTATATATTTTTTTCTTTATATATATTATTTTTATAATATACTAACCCTTTCTCTGTATACATATAAAACAATAGTTATTTTATGTGAGAATGAGAAAAATAATTTCAGTCATTAGATTTTATAAAATATTATTAAGACTCAATATAAAAGATATGTGACATTTTTTTTAAAAAAATTTATTAATTAGTTTATGCGATATTATCTTTATTATTCTGTGTATAAAACTTTACACAATTTAGTTATTTGAAGAATAAAAAATTATTATAAAAGATGCTATGGTCAATAATATTTTAGAAAAATTTATTTTTTATTTAGCACAATATTTGATTAATGTAACCAAGGATTTAAAATTTTCTTTATTAGTAATCTTTAAGTATATAATTTAATAATAGTTATTTGTTTATATATTATAAATAATATATCATATGTTAAAATAAAATAAAAGAATAAAATGTGAATTAACTTTTAATATATGTAAATTTAGAGGTCTATTAAACATGTTAAATTTGATACTTAAATTAATAAAATTTATTTTTAATAAAATATTAATGAATATGTTATTTTACCTGTTTAAATATATATATATATATATATATATATATATATATATATATATACATTATTCTTTAAAACTTCACATACTTATATATCGTATTACACCTAATACTATCCGTATCCATGAAATAGAGATGAAAAGGGTTTGCCTTGCATTTTGCACTGGTCATGTTTTGTTTTCTTGAGTTATAATTATATTTGTCTGTTTGTGTCTTCTTTATTCATGGTTATCCTGTTAGATGGGGATAACACTTTCTTATCCAGGAAAATAGGAAGCTTATTGTGTGCATATAATGAAATAGAAGTTTGACGATTCCTTGTTTTGAAGCTTATGTTTTTTGTGGTGCCATTTAAAGTCTAATGATTTGTGTATAAAATAGTATATATGACGTACGTGCGGTATGACAATTCATACGAAATTTTCCTATATGAGAATTGCATCATCTTTGTATCTTTAATTTGCTGATTTCTCTTTGGCTGTATACATATCCCCCGTGCGGTTTGTTTTAATATATGTGTCATATTGTCAATGGTTAGTTATGAAAAGAAGCAGTGGCGTAGCTTGTAAAAATTAGGTATTGATGTTACAATTGCCAGTTCATGGTTGAAACTATGCACCATCAATTGAGCATGGTGAACTATAACCATGGAAAAGGTAGACTTTTATTCATCAATTGTAAAAAGTGAAATTAGTGAAATTAATCTGACTAGAATATAGGTTTAAATTTTAGTTCGAATTAATTTTGAATTTTTTTTAATTATCTAACTTGTTCTTTTTTAATCTAGACCAATCCAACATATTTAAATATAAAATTGAAATTCAGGTTAGATTTGAGTTTTGTGAGATCCAAAGTACGAATCAAATTGAATAAACTCTTTTGTAAAATTTTTTAAATTAAATTAAAGGGTTAAATACTCGAAGTTATGTTGGTTTTGAGACATAAAAAAAGAATTAAATTGTGATAAAAAATTTAGAGATTTATATTCAACTTTTTAAACTACAGTTAAATGTTTAAAATAATTTTTTTAGTTTATTTTATTTTTTACAAATATTTTTCAAAATAAAACTATCCCTTTTTTTTTATTTTTTAAAATTTCTTGTATCTTAATTTTAGATCTTATACAACAAATTCTTAATAGATATGTATAACATACTCTATCCTCTGCTATTTGGAGAATCAAATAGGTTCCGATACAACATTCGTTTGCCCCAAGATTTGTGTATACGTGGGTTTAGAAAAATTAATTAATATTGTACTTAATATTTTTTTAATAAAAACAAAAGGCATGTTTAAATTTATTTTTGAAAATTAATTTTTTAAAAGAAATTTTTTTAATTATTTGTAAATTTTCTAAAAATCTCACATGACGAGTTTTTAATATGGACGGATAACATTTTCCATCTTTTAGTGTTTTAAAAATTGTAGAAGCTCTGGTGTAACCTTCGCTTGACTCAAATCTTATGCACAAGATTTTAAAAAAGTTAATTAAATTATATTTAATCATTTTTCTAGATCAATGATGTCTTGTTTAAAACTATTTTAATATTTCATTAAATTTTCTAAAATCTCATTAACGGAGTTTTTAATACAAAGGAGTAACAGGCTCTACTGTTCAGTTTTTTATTTATATAACTTTATGTACAACCTTCGTTTGACTCGAACCTTGTGCACATGTGAGTTTAAAAAAATTATATTTAATTTAATAAAGTTTAATCTAAAATTATTCCAATATTCTAAAATATCTTTAAATTTTCTAAATCTCACATAAAGAAGTTTTTAATAGGAACGAGTAGTATTCTCTATTATTTTGTATTTTAATTCGTACAGGTTTAGGTGCAACCTTCGCTTGACTCGAATGTTGTGCACCCGTGAGTTTAAGAAAATTATATTTAATTCAATAAAGTTTTATCTAAAATTATTTCAATATTTTAAAATACCTTTAAATTTTCTAAATTCACGAAAGGAGTTTTTAATAAGAACGAGTAGCATTCTCTACCATTTTGTATTTTAATTTGTACAAGTTCAAGTGCAACCTCTGTTTGACTTGGATCTTGTGCATATATTAATTAAAAATCCCAATATATATATTTACAAATTTTCAACTATCCAAATACTTTATTTTTTTAGAGATCAAGTCTCTTAACTAGAACTACATAGTCTTGAGTTTTCCATTGCACCAAGGAATACATAGGAGCATGATCAAATCTTGTCAAGCTATTTTCCATAAACCATAGATTTTTTATTCTATTTAAGGAATCAAACAATTTTAAAAAATATTAAAATTATACAATTTAGGGGTACCGTTCTTCGGAATGAGCAAATAAGATGCTAATATCTTCCCTATTCATAATCGGCTCTTAAACCTAGAACTGTTCCTCTTTAGGGCTTTTCCAATTTTTTTTCCTTTAAAATAAAAATTTGGTGACAACTCCACAATCATAAAGATTTTCTTCTAAATTACCTTGAGTTTATCATTTCATCATAATTTTAGTTGCGACATTGTACAAATAATAATTTTTTTATCGTAATCTTTATAATTGGTGTTCTTCACATGCTAACACTAGAGTACCTTTTAGTTTAGACTTTATACTTCCTTATAATAGAACTTGAAGTGACATTACAAAGTTAGATCTGTATTTTACTCATAAAATGGATTCAAACACTAAATTACCTTCTGTAGCCTAGATACTTAAACTCTAAACTCAATACAGAAATAATAAAATCAAAGTTTATCATCTTAAAATAAAGGTTTGTTCTGACTGAAAATATGATGAAATGACAAATTTAAAAAATTTAAAAATTTTAAAAAAATTTAGAAGTTGAGCTATCATTAAATTTTATTTATGAGGGAGAATATTTAGAAAAATTCTAACAAAGAAAGAGATCAACTTTCGTGAGTCAGTAACTAGAAAGGAAGGAGTTAACACCATACTCTTCTATTTCAAAGAATGATACCCTTGATCAACCGAGTGTGTAATTTTAATTTTTTAAAAAGTTATTTGATCCTTTAAATAGAAATAAATATTTATAAAATAATAAATAGGTTTCACTGGTGGAAAAAGATTTTTTATATCCGTTATTTTTGAGTTTCTATATCGATTGTTTAGACATATACAAATAGACTGATACATATTCAATCAGGCTTCCTAAAGGTTCCTTATATTAAATTTTGGTCCAAATCCAAGAAGAAGCAAACAAAATCCTGATGTTACTCATACAAGTTCAAACATTTGATGATCCAAGATGAGAGTGCGGCATAAAGAGTTATCATAATCAAATATTTATAGTCAGGTTCCTTTGCTTTGTCTTATACTGATTCTCAATATGTTCCAAATTAACATTTTTGCATTCTGATTCATTTCGTGAGGGGTGACTCATATCACAAGCGCTATAGAAAATCATACTTCCTATATTGGGTGTTCAATTGATGTAGAAAGTATCCTTCTACATCAATTAAACAATTGATGTAAAAAGACCTTCTACATCAACTATACTTGCAACCAATGTAGAAAAACCTACTTACTACATCATTTATTCAAATAGTCGATGTAGAAAGTATGATTTTCTACATCACTTGTGAACATAACCAATATAGAAATTCTACTTTCTACACTAATTGACACCACAATCAATGTACAAAAGTAAATTTTTTACATCGGTTATGATTACAACTTATGTGGAAAGTAGAATCTACATTGGTTATTTTCTTAATTGATATAAAAAGTAGTTTTTTTTTTTAAAAAAATGAGCATTGAATTTGGTACAATAGAAATCAAAACCCTTTTATAGTAATCCATATGTACATGTATATATATATATATATATATATATTCACACGTATCCCAATTCTAGAATAACAGTGAATAAAGGATAAAAAATCTAATGTTAACTATATCTACTTTCTTACACATCTTAGGGTTACATATGCACAACCTTCATAAAAAATATAGCTCATCATCCACGAGTATCATAAATAGGATCTTCAGATAGGTGAGTTAGATCATTGAATCTCTACATAGTTAAATTTAAGAATCAATATTATTTTAGGAATTAAAGAGAAATATATATATATCAACATATGAAGATGCGAAAACTTGACTTGCTTGTGCCCATGAATCAACAACGCCTGTAGAAACAATGTTAAGTATATGTCGCATAAAATAGTATCTTTACTTTGTGCCCTCAACTTGTCTTTGTCACTACAAAATATTGAAAAAGCTAATTAGTTACTACATAATATGATAAAAAAATTTAAAAAATAATTTTTCATAAAATAAATTACTAACATTTAACATTCATAATATACTCTTTGAAGGAGGAGGAAGATATAGATCAATGGAGGCCGAATGGAATAAGCTTTAATGGTACTTGATGGAGATGGAATTCGACTGTAGTTGGAGGTGCAACCTTAGAAGGATAAGCCACCTTGCTCTGCCACCTAGGAGGCCAAGGATGAGGAAGATTTCTTCACTCCCAAAACTCTAAGAGAGGAGAGAAAAGAAGAGAGTTCACACTCAAATTTAACTCAAAAGTGTCTGACTCCAAAGTGTGAAAATGAGCTATAAAACACCTATATATAGGCCATGGTGGAGGTGCCAAAGTGGAGATTTGGATTTGGATGTGGAATTCACTCCTAAGAGGGGTTTTGGGTCTTATCTTAGGCCCAATAATGTTTCCCTTTTTACCCCCTCATGTAGCCTCTCAAATGGGCCTAGGCAAGCAATAAAACTAGTCTAGAAAGATACATACAAATAGGCCAAAGCCTATACAAAATGGGTCCACCAAGAACCTAAGTACAGAGAAATTCCTAACCCTACACTAATTACAATGGAGCCAAGTAATAAGGTGGAAGGATGGAGCCTAAGGAAGGTTATCATCCTTGAGGATTAGTAGGGCCTCAACCTCTCCCTGAAGCTTCTTGACTCTACCTTTGGTGATGGGCCCAGGTCTTACTTGGTGGAGATTCTACACTGGTGCTTCTTGTAGGGTTCTTTGTATTATCTCCTCCCATTTCAAGAGCATTCTTCCTTGAATGAGAATCCTCATCATCTAGACTTGCAGATAAAGGAGATAAGACAGATACATTGAAAATGGAATTTACACCATAGTCACTTGGAAGATGTAAGTGATAGGTGTTAGGGCTTGTATGCTTTATCACTTGGAAGAGGCCATCACCCCTAGGTTGGAGTTTTGATTTCACAAGGAAAGGAAATATTTCTTTCCTTAAGTGCAATCACACCCAATCTCCAGGCTTAAAGAGAATCTCTTTCCTACCTTTATCTGCTAACCTATCATAATGTGATGCAAAGGCACTGTCAAAGACATCTGGACCTACACAAGAGCACTCCCATTCTCTAGGCAAGATCCTTAAGCCTATTAGGCTTGTTACCAGGGCTAGGGCGAAGAAGCTACAAACAAAGGTGGAGACCTTCTTAGACCTTGAGGAGACTCACTCTCACACCCAATCCACATCCCTATTGGCCCTACACATTTTAGACTAGGTTTATGATTCCTTTTGTATTGTAGAAGTAGCAGGCCTAACACAGTGTATAAGATTGAGCCTCTTTCTCTATATTTCAGCATAGGATTTCTTGGACCTCTCTTAGACAAACTTGGGCTCCATATATGGATTGAGCTAGACACTCCTTTACGCTTATAATCCAAGCCAAACCATATTATAGAGGTGAACCCATAACCGCACCATATGAGACATCATCTTTCCTATAAATAAGGCCTTTCATGTGTAATTTTCAACATTAAGTTTATTTTCAATTAAATTGTGAGTTTTCACTCAGATTTTTGAGAGCAATTATATCCTTATCATTCCTCTAGAACTAGACTTTGGGTTGGGGAACCTCATCATCTATGACTGCTCATGGTGGCAAGGAGAAGAAGCTTATCCTCCACAAGAGGTGGCACTTCCAAGTTAGGCTTAATTTGGCTCCGTTCTTCTTTCATTCTCCACCAAATTGCAACCTCCATTGATATAGAAGAACCACCTCCTTCCAACTCTGCATCAACGAGAATCAAAGCTTCATCAATGGAGGTTAGAGCCAAGCTTTAATCAGTTTAGCTTTTCTTATTCTCTTTGTTTTTTTGAGTTCATCTTTTACTCATTTTCCTTTTTACTTTTCATTAGGAAAATGAACTCCTATTTTCATGATTCTTTTAGTGTTAGATTTGTATTTTTTTCTAGTCTCTAGAATGCTATCCTTTGTACAATTTGGATCTATAATTAACTTTTTATAGCCTGATTACCAAAGTGTGTCCATCTTAGTGTGAAAATGCACCTACCTTGTTTAGTTCATGTATAACTTGCTCATTTCTGATTTATGCCTTGTCAATTTTTTTCCTTCCTGTGATCCATATATTTCCATTAATAGTTCTTAATTTTATAGATATTCCAAAAATAAGTTGAAAAAAATTCTAAGTTTTGAATCCAATTTTAGCTTCAAGATTGTATGTATTTGAGTTCAATTTCTTGATCTAATCTTGTTAGGCTTTATCTAGGCTTGTTCCAATTCTGTATTATTCATTTCTTCTAGGTCTTGATTTGTTCTAATTGCAGTATTTGTTTGTCTAATTAAATTCTCAAGAGTTTCATGATTATGCGCTTACATTCATTAGGTGTTAGCTTAGCTCATCCATGCGAAGTTAAGTGATTAAGTCTCATCGTAAATGCAAGTTTTAAGTCATCTTTAAACACCTAAAAAGACACTGAAAAAACACTATTGACCTCTGAATTACCTACTGGACTTTGGACACATTTGGATTCCTTGAGGACTTAGAATACCATATGCAAAGGAAGAGTGTATAATTGCACTAAATTGGACAATTGAACATAAGAACTGAGACCTTGAAGAAAAGCCTATGCAAAGGAGACTTTGAGGAACTTAATACCTCTAGATCTTGGAAAAGAAACTCATAAGAAAAAAATTAAAAAAATAATAGAAAACAAAGGAAGAGGAAGAAAATAAAAGGAAAAGAAAAATAACATAAGAAAAGAAAAATATTTGTGAATAAATGGCATGCATAAGGTATCATTCCTTTATCCTTGTTGAGTATGCATGTTATAAATGTATGTGTAGTAGGAGGAGGTAGAGTTTAGGATTTAATTTCTTAGTTTTGCATATATAATCTTTCCTTATTTACTATCACCAAAGTGAATGTGTGTGCATACTTGTGTACCTCTTAGTTTTTAGGACTACTTTTGTGTGCCTACCTTCTTTACTTTCTTTGATTCTAGTTTATCTCCTTTATTGGCTTCTAAATTTTTATCCTACTAAATTCCTTTTTGAGTATACTTTTCTTGTGATTAGCTTTTCTTGAATGTCTTTAAAATCCCTTTAAGTTTTATCATTTTCACCTACTTGTATGAGCATTCTCTTCACCACCTAAGCATCACTAGAGCACTTAGGTTAAGTTGAGTTATTCCTTGATTACAAATTATTTTGGAGGGTAATTTGTGTGAGTGAATTGATGTAAGAGGGTTGGTTGCTTGGTGGGAACATTAGAGGGAGGAGTGCATAAATATTTGGTGAGGAACATTGAGATTTGAACTTAATTTTGCTATTACTAACCAAGTGAGGCAGCAAGCCCCCTCTTTGTATATTCATGATTTTGTAGGTACTTGGAGGGGCCTAAGCATAAAGGAAAGACTCCTAAGGGATACAAGAAGTCAAGGATTAGAACATGGACTTTGAGGCCAAATTAAGGAATTAAATACAAAGCCAAATTGAAGGCTAAAGTGAAGGATATTTGTAATCTTGTGCATTCAGTTTTGGACTTGTAAAATTTATATTGAACCTTTGTAATTGGGATTAATTTGAATAGTAAATCTGACTAAATTGTAATAGGATTTATTTATGGTGTAATTAGGATTTACCTTTGCAAGTTGTTTGTAGCAAGGACTTCGGCTTTTAGATCTTAGTATAGGATACTCACCTAAGGTTAAATTATACCTTTTTGTGTGTTTGTGTGCCTTAGACCTAGGTTGTATGCTAAGTGATACTTGCATATTGCAGAACTATTTGGTATCACTAACCTGCTCTTCTTTTTTAAGGTCAAGGGGGATAGGTATATTACTTAACCCTTAATTTTTGTGTGCCTTAGAACCTAGGTTGCTTGTTAAGTGTTGGAACTTGTGTGATCTAATTTCTTAGTCTAGAAATTCATGTGTGGAGAGGTATTTTCCTATTTTGAAAATGAGTACCCACAAATTATCGCCTAGAAGTCAAATGGAACAATTGGCCAATAGATTAGAAAACGTTTTTCAAACCCAAACAGGATCCATAAAATAAAGAGTAGATCACCTAAAAAGGAGAAAATAAAAACAACAACCAAAAAATCAAAGAATAGTTTAAACTAGTGGGTCTAGGAATGGGGATGACTATCATGAGGAGGAGATATATGGTGAAGATGTAAACTTATTTGGGGAACACATGAGACATGGGGAAAGGAGAACAAACTCTCTCCAAAGGTAAAAGCCTTCCTCAAGGGATAAGCCACACTCCCAAAGGAGGATACTACCCTCTAATGACCAAGCACCAAGAAGAGAAAGAGTTAGGGATTAGGGGAATGGAGAAGATATTAGGATTAGGGAACCCTCTAGGCCTAAGACTCATAGGCATAAGTCTCTAGAAATATCTTAGATGATAGAGATCATAGAGTTCGCCATAGAAATAGGGATCAAAGGGGTGGGATGCCTTAGAACCCATAGAGCTACTTAAGATTAAAATGCCTAAGTTCCAAGGAGGGAACAATCCTAAGGCATACTTAGATTGGGAGCTTAAGGTAGAATAAATATTTGCAAGCCATGTCATTAGGGAAAGACATAAGGTGAGATTAGATACCTTAGAATTTAGTGACTATGCCCTGATATGGCGGGATAGGCTTAACAAAGAAAGGTTTGGGCCTTTGTGAATGGAAAAAATGAAGCATATCATGAGGGTTAGGTATGTACCTTCCCATTATTTAAGATAGCTCCACAATATGTTACAAAGACTTTCTCAAGGCACCAATAGTGTAGATGAATATTACAAGGAGATGGAAGTAGCAGTAATTAGTACTAATGTGCAAGAAAGTGAGGAAGCCACCATGGCTAGGTTCTTAGATGGCCTTAGGCATGACATCAAAGATGTGATAGAACTCTACCAATACTTATCCCTAAATGACCTTTACCACCAAACCATAAACGTAGAAGCCCAACTCAATAGGAAGAGTAAAAGGAAATATACTACATATAGATCATTTACACAAGACACTTGGAGAGATAGAAAAATAGATTTAAAAGACTCTAGCTTCAAACCTAGGGAGCTTAGAGAGGACAAAGGGGCACATTGCTTCCCAGTGACCAAATAAGAAAATTATGGTCCTTAAGAACAATGGTAGCTATTCATCTCTAGAGTCCTCAGACTCTAGTTCGCCTTCATCCTTCTTAAGGAGTGAATCCTTAGAGTATGCCCTTGAGTGTGATCTCCTAGTGGTTAGGAGGTTACTAGGGAATCAAGTAAGGAAGGAAAACAAAATTCAAAGGGAGAACATCTTCTACACAAGATTATCAATCAAGGGGCACACTTACTCCTTAATTATTGATGGGGGTAACTGCACAAATATGGCAAGCACTAGGCTAGTAACCAAGTTAGGGCGAATAACCACCCCCCAACTATACAAGTTGTGATGGCTTAGTCATAAAGGGGATTTGTTGGTTAACAAAAAGGTTTTCTTTTCCTTATCCATTGGAAGGTATAAGGATGATGTCATCTGTGATGTTATCCCAATGGAGGCCAGCCATGTGCTCTTGGGAAGGCCATGTAAATTTGACCATAATGTGCATCATGATGGGCACACCAATAGAAACTCCTTCCAATTTAATTCACACAAGATAACTTTGGTTCCTTTAAGCCCAAGTGAAGTCTGTAAAGACCGGGTGTAGATGAGACACAAAAGGGTAGGAGAGAAAAATGAACTAAAGGAGGAAACACCTAAGGTATCTAAGGAAAAAACCCCTAACCTTAGCACCTTATTGGCCAGGAAGACCATTTACCTTATCTTGCCCAAAGAACAAGTTCTGCTCCAAGAGGCTTCCAGATTACCTATGGTCATACAACCACTATTGAATGAATTTGAGAATATTTTCCCCAAGGAAATGATAATAGGATTTCCACCCCTGAAAGGTATAGAACATCAACTTGATCTAATCCCAAGAGGAGTTTTTTCCCAATAGGCTAACCTATAGAAGTAACCTTAAGGAAACAAAAGAGATACAAAATTAAGTAGGGGAACTTCTAACCAAGAGGTGGGTAAGGGAAAGCTACCCTGTCCTGTGCCTGTCTTACTAGTCCCCAAGAAAGATAGTAGCTAGAGAATATGTGTAGATTATGAAGCCATCAATTGGATCACTATTTGGTATAGACACCCTATACCTAGGTTAGATGATCTCTTAGAGGACCTTCATGGGTCTTGTATCTTCTCCAAAATTGACCTTGGGTCAGGTTACCATCAGATTAGAATGAGAGAAGAGGATTAGTAGAAAACAACCTTCTAAACTAAATTTGGGCTGTATGAATGGTTTGTCATTTCATTTGTCCCGACCAATGCTCTAAGTACGTTTATGAGGCTCATGAACTATGTACTAAGGGAATTAATAGGAAAGTGTTTGGTGGTATATTTTGATGATATCTTGATATATTCCAAGTCTCAGGAAGAACATGTAGAACATGTGAGGGAAGTTTTCTTAATGCTTAAGGCTAAGAAGTTATATGCTAACTTAAAGAAATGTACCTTTGGTTTGGACAAAGTTATCTTTTTAGGCTTTGTCATTAGTAAACAAGGGGTCCAAGTTATTCTAGAGAAAGTGAAGGCCATACAGGAGTGGCCAATCCTTCAAAATATGGGAGAAGTAAGGAGTTTCCATAGCTTGGCAAGCTTCTATAGGAGGTATGTCAAGGGTTTTAGTACCATTGCTTCACCCCTAAATGATTTAGTTAAAAATAATGTTCAATTCTATTAGGGGGAAAAGCAACAACGGACCTTTGAGATTCTCAAATAGAGGTTTGTTGAGACTCCATTGCTAGATTTGCCTAATTTTAATAGATCCTTTAAGCTAGAATGTGATGTCTCCAATGTGGGGATTAGGGTAGTGCTGCTCCAAGAAGGGAACCCTATTTCCTACTTTAGTGAAAAGTTTAAGGGAGGAGCCCTCAATTATCCCATTTATGGTAAAGAGCTTTATGCTCTCATCTAAGTCCTACACACTTGGAAACATTATTTGTTATCCAAAGAATTTGTCATCCATAGTGATCATGAGTCACTAAAATACCTTATGATCCAAAGTATGTTAAATAAAAGACATGCTACATGGGTAGAATTCCTTGAACAATTCCCATATGACATAAAGCATAAAAAAGGAGGTAGTAATAAGGTATCACCTCCCTAAGCTCTAAACTACTCGGGTTGAGAACTTCAAAGATCTATGTGACGGGGATATCAAGTTTGGAAAACTCTATAGGGATTATGCTCATAAAGCACATAATGAGTATTTTGGGCACCATGATCTTCTCTTTAGACATAATCCCTTATGTGTGCCTAATTGCTCCATGAGACATCTTTTTCTTAAGAAGTCTCATGAAGGAGGATTGATGGGACACTTTGGTACCCAGAAAACCTTGTCCATTTTGAAAGAAAAATTCTTTTGGCCTTATATGGACAGGATGTGTAGAAATATTACCAAAGGTGCATCATCTGCATAAAGGGAAAATCTAATACTAAACCACATGACCTATACATCTCATACGTGTACTTGACTCCCCTTAGATAGATATTAGTATGGACTTTATCTTAGGGCTACCCAAAACCCCAAGGGGAATGGATTTTAGTAAGATGGCCTATTTCATTTTCTACCACAAGGAGGATGATTCTAGTTCTGTAGCCAAACTCTTCTTCTGGAAAGTAGTAAGGCTACATGGAATTCCAAGGAGTATTATGTTTGATAGAGACACTAAGTTCCTCACCCACTTTTGGCATACCCTTTGGGGTAAGCTTGAAACTAAACTCCTTTTCTCCACCATTTTCCATCCATTGACTGATGGCCAGACTAAAGTGGTGAATAGGACACTTTCCATCCTCCTCAGGAAAATGATAGGTAAGAATCTTAAAACTTGGGAGGAACGTTTGCCCCATGTTAAGTTTTCCTACTATAAGGCACCACACTTCACGACCCAACACTCCCCTTTTGAGGTAGTGTATGGTTTTAACCCCCTCACGCATATAGATCTCTTACTCATCCTTGACCTAGCAAGTTATCACAGTAAGGATGGAGCCCAAAAGGCTAAATTTGTTCAGAGCTCCATGTTAAGGTCAAAGCTATTATAGAAAAGAAAATGGCACATTATGCTAGGTTAGCCAATAAGGGTAGAAAGCAAGTTCTATTTGAGCCTACTGATTGGGTTTGGCTACACCTTTGCAACAAGAGATTCCCTTCTATAAGGAAATCTAAATTGTAACCATGAGATGACAACCCCCTCCATGTTCTGGAGCGCCTAGGCCCTAATGGTTATTACCTCGATTTACTTGGAGATTATGGCGTGATTGTTACCTTTAATATTTCTGACCTTTTTCCTTTTATTGTAGGTATAAATGATGATGACTCTTATTCAAGCATGAATGCACTCTAAGGGGGACGACTTGATGAAAAGGCATATTTAGAGACATCTAAACCTACACTAGAGTATTCTCATTCTCCATGTAGGATGCTTCGGCCTATTGGGCCTATTACCAAGGCTAGAACCAAGAAGCTACAAACAGAGGTGGAGACCTTCTTGGGCCTTTAGGAGACTCACTCTCAGGCTCAATCCACCTCCCCATTGGCCCTATTTAGACCAGGTTTAGGATTCCTTTTGTATTGTAGAAGTAGCAGGCCCAACACAAGGTATATGATCTTTCTCTTTTTTTAACATAGGACTTTTTGGGCCTCTCTTGGACCAACTTGGGTTGCATATGTGGAGGAATATAGACACTCCGTTGGACTTGTAATCCAAGCCCAAACCACATTCTAGAGGCAGATCCATAGTCGCACCATATGAGGCATCACCCTTGCTTATAAATAAGGCCTTCTATGTGTAATTTTCAACCTTAAATTTATTGAATGAAATTGTGAGTTTTCACTCAATTTCTTAAGAGAAATTCTCTCCCTATCATTCCTATAGAACCATACTTCGGATTGAGGAACCTCTTCATCTATGGCTGCTCATGGTGGCGGAGAAGAAGTTCATCCTCCATAAAAGGTGGCACTTCCAAGTCAATGCTTAATTGGGCTCCATTCCTCTTCCATTCTCCACCAATCTAGAAGAACCACCTCCTTCCACCTTTGCATCATAATGGGTCATCTTTCTTTTCAATAATGGCTTCCACCTGCCTTTCGATATTGGGATAGGTCGGGGATAGGTAATAAATCTATGGAGGTGAGAGGGATAAATCCATTAACCACCTCAAAAGGATAGTGTTGGGTGGTAGAGTGGGGTGCCTTATTAGAAGAAAATTCTACATGGGGCAGACATTCCTCCCAGGTCCTAAGATTCTTACCCATCATGGTTCTCAACAAGGTGGAAAGTGTTCTATGTATCACTTTTGTTTGGCCTTTATTTTAATGATGGCAAGTAGTAAAGAAAAGGAGTTTAGTTCCTAGTTTATCCAAGAAGATCTTGGTTGTAGAGCTAACATCGTCTACTTTGTGACAAGGAATAAAATGGGCCATTTTTTTTAAACAGTCTACTACCACAAAGATGGAGTCCATTGTTATTGGGGTTCTTCGTAGCCCTATGACAAAGTCCATATTACACTAGTAGAAAATAGAGATTTTATAACTAGTTTTGATACCAGTTGTTAAGTAACTGATATAAAAAAGGGATCATGGAATTTTTGAAATTTAAAATTCTATTAATACATCGGTTACATTGTTAACTAATATATAAAATAATCTATACATCGGTTACAGAATAACCAATTTAAAAGCTTCTTTTTTTAAGTCAGTTAATATTATAACCGATTTAGAAACTTTATTGTTTTGCTTTTAAAAATCCCAAAATATTATCCCTTTGTTATCTCTATCATCGTATTTCTCTTACTCTTTGATTTTACCAAAAAAAATTGTTTTATGGGAGAGTAGAGAGAAAGGGGCTAAGAGGAATGGAAAAAGGAAAGAGAGGGTTACAATGCATATGATTGGTGAGAAAAATAGAGAGTCGAGGGAGATGGTTCAATGTGGAAGAATGAATAGAGAAAGAAGATGATTCAACGACTGGAATGGAGCATGAGGGAAGAGTGTTAAAAAAGTTCCTACTCAGTTGTTTTGTAAAGCGTAGAGTTGCATTACGAAAATCTTGAAGTTCTATTTATCATTCCTTCATCTGTGAATTTTATTTTTTCTCACTGAACCAGGTTGCTGATAACTCATAAATATGTTTCTTCTTCTTTTGACTATTCTATTTTCTTATTTATTTTATTTTTGATTTCTTAATCCCTTTGTGTTTCTCTTTCTATGGTTTCTTGCTCCAATGGCCTGAGTAATTGATGATTTAAATTGGATTGGATTGTTTTTAATATTTTAAAGAAGAGAACTCTCTTTCCCGATTATTTCATTTCTTTTTTGTTTGTCTTGTGAGTTTACTAGATTGTTATTAGATTGTACTGCTCTTCGATGGGCTAGAATATGTTCGTTCAAATTTTTGAAGAAATTGGAAGTTCTAAATGATGAGCGTGCACTCCTTAGCTTATATTGTATTTGAAAATTAAAAAAGAAAAAAATAATTTAAAAAACTTTATTATTACTTTTTTGTCTTGCGTTTATTATCCTAAAACAATGATTATGTATCCTACTTTCAATGTTGAGCTAAGTTGTATATGGTTCTTGGTAGAGAAGGGTGAAGTCAAATACAGAGTTGTTTTATTGTTATCCAATGAAAAGGTTATCAAATTTTTTTTTGTTTGAATGAAGTAACTATAAAGTAGTTTTGTCTTCTAAACACAAAAGGTTGTTCTTAAGGTGATTTTTGGTTAGGAAGGGAATATGGTATGCTTTCTTGGCCTTCCCTAGTTTCCTAAGGTTAAAAAAGAATATGATAGGCTTTTTATCCTTTTTATCTTATTCTTATTATTGCTTGGATGATGTTTTTTTGGATGGAATTTGTTAATCTTAATTTCTTAGATAATTTCATAGTCTATGAAAAAATATGATCTAATGTTGGAGTTGGTTTCTTTGTAGGGATATGATTAAACTATTTAAAGTAATGAAAAAACAGAGAGAGCATGCAAAAAAATGCATGTGGAAAACCTCCCATTAAGAAGAAAAGTGTTGGTGAGTTTCCTTTTCACAAAGGTTTCTTTATTTTTTTCAAATAGGATGTAACATAAAACTCTTTGTATTCTAGTAGCTAGTAATTATTACTTCTAACAATGTTCTTCATTCACCTTAAAAAACTAAACAATGTTCTTCATTAATTGTTGAGTAAGATTAGGGAAGATGATAAAATGTTCAAATGTATATATAATGATTCCTTATTTTTTATTTATGGCTTCTAAGAATGTTCTTCTAAAGTACTCTATTCACTTGTTGAGCACCATTGGACACGATGATTAAGATGGGAGTCAACAGTAATTAATTTTACATATACATGATTTTTTCTATTTCTCTTCTCTTTTTAAGCCATGGGCTTTATAAGAACTTTTATTTGTATGCAAGATTTTGAAGAATAGACCACATGCTAGCCAAGGTTTCTCTTCAAAGAGATGATCTTGAACTCGTTTCCATGAATGATCCTTTCAAATCCCATTGACTACATGGTAAAGGCTTTACATTTGGATATATAATCCCATTGGAAGAAAAGAACAAATATTTGGAAAATTATAATACAATGATGTTCTAGATTTTAACTAATGTTTGGATTTCAAGTTTAGAAGTGCTAAGAGAAAAGGTTTTATATTCTCACATTCTATATATATATATTTGACATGAATTTTTTTAATTTTATATCATAGAAAAATTATGCATGTGATGTGGAAGCCACTGAAGCTTAAACAAATATATCTCATCGCAACCTTATATAATTATGACGTGTAAATAACCAAAGATAGGATTTAGATCATGCGGTGATACTCATGCTCATTCACGAGGTTAATTATATAATTCCATATAATTTTACGTAGTATATGTTACTGAAGGATTTGTTATATGACATAATTTTTTAGTTTATAATATATATATATATATATATCTATACATATTACAAATATTAAAAAATAATCATGGATTGGTGTCTACCTGACTAGAATTGTGAGACATGAATTTTCAAATTGTTGGCAACCTTCTAGTTTATTTGCCCAAAATCATTATTCAGGTTTACTTTTTTTATGTTTATTATAAATTATTCTGGTAATTAAAACTACCACAGTTATTCTGGTAATTAAAACTACCAAGGTTAGGTCCTCATTATCAATTTCACAGAGACTATTCCAATAATCTACGCATGAAATTTAAATTATAATTCTTTAGCTCACTAAGAGAAGGATTGTTTGTGAAATTAGTAAGAGGAAAAAATGATAGAAGTAATGTTTCTATTATATGGAAAATAAAAGGAAGAGATGAAAATTATGGAAAGTTTGTAGGGCTTTGGTTCCCCTTGTGACTTTACTTATTTTTACCCCCCAATTTCCCCCTTTATTCAATTGCTAATCACTCACACTAATTCTACTACTTCTCCTTGATCTGGGAAAAGCAATAATCCCCCTTCTACCTATTATCCTCCTTGATCTAATAAGATAGATAAACAAAATAGGCTTAAATTTTGAGAGACTGTTAACTATGTGTCAGGAAATTAACAATTAGAAACTTAGGATCCCGATTGGTTTTTTGTGATCTTTAAGTTTACTTATCCTATAGTTTTGCCAATTGAGAGTGGTACGATCACCTAACTCCCCAACCAACCAACAAATTAATAGGATTGGTCAGTTCCTATTAATAGATTAAGCGTAACAGAATAACATAATTATAATGAAGACATCATTTTAGAAAAAGGAAAAACAAAGGTTCAAATAACACACATCACAAAGTTTTTCAAAGCACTATAAGGGGAAATTAGTTATTTGTAGATAAAAACTTACTCACAGATATCCACAACATAAGTAAATAGAAGAAATAAAAATCTAACATTTTCTACAAAGCCGGCAACTACTATGAATTTGCATCGCATAGGAATTACTTCCATCAAGATCCTACGGGAGGATGCTAGAGGAAGAACTAAGAATGGATAAGCTAGAATGAGAGATGGGAAAAGGTAGGGTTATAGCCAAAGAGAGGGATGTTGCTCTCCTATGGAGAGAAGTGTTCTCTAGCGGGAGAAATGGTGGTGGTTTCTCCACTAGAAGAAGGATTGATGTTTTCTCCAGTGGGATGAGTGGTGTCTTCTCTATTGGGAGAAGAGGTTGTGCCTTGTGAGGTGTGGTAGAGTCTCCCTTTTATAGGTGCAAATCTAGGGTTTCTAGTGTCATGGACCAGGATTGACCTAGATTCTCTACAACCATCACTACCATTCTAGGTCTGTACTATGCTATAGGACTAATTAAGATGCCTCATGTGTTATTAGAGTTGACATGGCATTATTTGCTGGCATGGTGCATCCTCATTTTAGCATGATTGTACTTAGGTCTACATAGTCGTGCTACTTTTTTTTGGGTATTTTTTTCATTTTTGCTCACTTGTTTTATGCTACTTTTTCCATCTTTTGTCCCAAAATTTTCCTATTTTTGGAGTCTTTTCTTTCTTTTACCATTCCTACAAAAATAAGGGATATTAGGTATAATTATAATTGAATTATGCTAAATCATATCGTAATTATGCCTAAAAACCTATAGATAAAGTGATAGAATGAAAATTTATTACATCCTTAAACTTAAACATTGCTTGTCCCCTAGCAATAACCTAAGGAATGGGAATGCAATAAGTATAGAATCAAGAAAATCTCATGTTCAGCCTGCAGCAAATAATAGTATAATGGGTTAATATGTTTTTGGTCCCTCTAAAATTTAAAAATTTTGGTTTTAGTCTCTCATTTTTCAAAATAGATTAGTTTTAGTCCCTCATTATTGAGTATATACCACATGTCAAACATTAATATATGTCATGTGCCAAACATGAGTTACTTTAGAGACTAAAATCACATGACAAACATGACTCATTAACTTATGCCCACAAAACAGAGAATGTGTGAATAGTGACCCTTCAAAATGAGGCAAATAATGATGTATGATTGAAAGATTATCATATAACAAAGCCAGAATCATGATAATTTGTGATGGGTGTAAGATATGCACAAAGGATCCATATGTGACAAAGTAATTAGGATGTAAACTACTTTATCATATGAGCAATACAATGATGTTATGTAAGGTGTAGCATTGTCACATATGTTTAACATCCCAAAGAAATTAAGTATCATGGATGCATCATGCTAAATCAAGGAGTGAAAGAATTGTAGGAACCTTAATTTATGAAATTGTACTATCACTGTGAGGCACATAAGGTGAGGGATTAGTCGTGAGTTAATCTAGGCATGTATCCCTCCATAATAAATACAACCATGGTACCATATTTGCATAAGGTTGTGATAGAAAAGTGGAAACAGTGCCTTATTTGGATTACCTTTCCAAAAAGGTTGCACTCCTATGTTAGATGATAGGATTCAAACATACTAAGAAATATCCGAAGAATGATGTTCAATTTGTTTTGATATATATGACGAACTGTCCTATTTAAAAGTATTTCTCTCACCTTATACCTGCCTTCAAAAATTTTGGAGACTCCACTTACCTTATCTTTTTCCTTCTTTTTTCTTTTTATTATTTTTAATTACTTTTATTTCTTCCTTTTTCAAATCCTTCCTTTCTTCCTCCCTTTTCTATCTCGTTTCATTTGGTCTCCTTAAACCTCACTAGGGATAAAGGTACTAGGATTATTTTCTAGGAATTAAACAAGAATGAGTACCTATTAGAATGTCTATCATGATGGACACCCCTATCATATTGTCATGACCTTCCCAATAGCATATGTCTGACCTCCATTGGAACAACATCATATGTGACATTGTCCACATACCTATTTATGAAAAAGTCTATTAAAACTTGCCTATCTTCCAAAAGAATCCATTTTCACTAAGCCATTGAAGCTTATATGGCTTAGGATGTGACATTTTCACTATAACAAGTTGTAACAAAAAGGGATCCATAGGTCTTAGAGAGGGCTCCATCTACAAGAATAAAATCAAATCATAAATAGAAGATTAAAGCTTAGAAAAATATAAGGTAAAATCCCACTTGTTGAAGACTTTACGATGGGTTTGGAGGGGATTTTATGGCTGGTCTTGCTCTCTTTTGGTGGTCCACACAAGCTCTCCCAGTAGTGATTGTGGTGAGGCTTTGTGGTTTTGTCTCGATTTAACTTAAACCTCAAAGTTGGAAGTTTAAGCTTAGTGTATGATTTTGAATTTTTGGAATAGTTTAAATTTAGAAAGGATTTAAAGAATTTATCTAAGTGTTTATAATATGGATAATGAAACAAATGAGCCCTCCCAAGGCCATAATAGAATTCGATCACTCAAGCGTACTTTGGGAATTAATTTTTCACTTAAGGATATTTTGATACATTGCATGTAATTTCTATTTTCTAAAATAAATGTAAATGTAAGGAATTATCAATTTAGGATTATTTTAAATCTAATTATTTTAAATTTTTCACTAATGAAGATTAACTTATTTTAAGCATGATTAATTTTAATTAAACAAAGTTAATTTACTTTAACCATTGTAATTTTATCTCTCCTATTTATTATTTTTATCTTATATGATATTAATGGAGTGATGACTCATATGGTGAGTCACCACCATATTTTCCGCATGCCATTTTTGTGCAGAAGGGATGAGGCTCACTTCTTGACTTTTGCTTCACATTTTCTTAATTTACCAGCCTTCCAAGAGCATTTTGGTAATTTTCCTCAGCATTTTCCATGATGTTCCCAAATTGTTCCTTAGATGTTTTTAACAGTTATTGGTTTGTTCTCGAATCATTCTTATTCCATTTTTCATTTTTTCGAAAACAAAGCTTTCTAAGGGTGTTTAGGCCATTGTTATATGGTCTTAGCTTGGGTTTGAAAAATCCTTTCTAACCTAATGGCCAATTGTTCCATTTGACTTCTACTGGACTAATTGTGGAAACTTATTTTTAAATAAAAAATATCCTCTCCACACATAGAGTGCCTAAGCTATCTTAATCTAAAACAAGCAATTCAAGTAGCAAGTAAACCTAGATTTCTAGCACATGACAACCAAGATTTAGGAAAGATACCTAACTTCCTTGACCTGAAAAAATTCAAACAAGTTAGTGCTAAAAAATTATGCTAAAATCTTGAACAACACTTAACCCTCTCTTTTCACACCTTACATGCAACACAATCAAATCAAGTTGCCTTTTGGTGAGTATCGTACACTAGGGCTTAGAGTCCAAAAGTCCAGTTACAAGTAAGTTTCAAAATGAAACTGAATTACACCAAGAGAAAACTTACTACAAGGAACTAAAATTTACAAGAATTAGGTTCCTAAGGTACACATTAATTTTGGTAAAAATTTACACCAAATCTGATTACAAGCTACACAACACTAAGTCTTGAGTTTGTGCTTCAACTTCAAATCTTCAAGTCCTTTGGATTAAGACTTTATGTAAACCTTCCTCCTTGAAATTCCTCCTCCAATTAAGACAAACAAAGACACAAAAAAGGGAAGGAGCTTGCTTCCCTCACTTGGTTAGTAGTACCAATCTCAAGAGAATTCACTCACACCTCACCAAGTTTTTCTCTCATGCCCTCAAATGGTCTCACATATTTAGGCTAGCCTTATATCATCAATGAACATTCAATTCCAACCCTTAACCTAGCTAGAATGGAAGTTCCAATCAACTTATAACATCAACACACTTGATGTTTTCAAGGTGAAGTAAGCATGGAGAATTTAGGGGAAATATGGTGCACACACAACCAAAGAGGTTTAGGGAAAAACAATAAAAACTTATTACAACCAAAACCATCCTCAAAGAGAATTTAATAAGATATAATTAGAGTTCAAAGGAAGATAAGCTAGAATTAAAAGATAAGAAGAAAAGATAGGCACTCAAAAGTATACCCTCGAGATTAAGAAGTGCATGCACATGCTCATGCATTCACCATGATGTTAGGAAGATGAAGCTGTTCACACATGCAATAGATAAGAAATTAATACCTAATCCCTATTTTCTAACAATTAACAATTCAATTACAAGAGGAACATACAAAAAATAAATAAAAAAAGGACTAGACCCTATGCATGCCTTTTCCTCAACAAGTTAATTTTTCTTTTTTCTTGTTTTGTTTTCTTCTTTTTCCCTTATATTCCTTTTCTTCTTTTTTCTTGTGTCCTTTGTTGAATTATTTTGTCCAAATTCTAGAAGGTAATTTGTTCTCAAATACTTCTTTGCGTAGGATTTTTTCTTATGGTCTAAGGTCCTATGTCCGAATGGTCCAAATTAGTGCAACTTGTGCACTAATCCTTTGCATAGGTCAATCTAAGTCCTTAAGAATGGTCCACATTTCTCCATAGTCCAGCAATGGTTAATAGGTCCAAATGGCATTATTAAATGTGTTATAAGTTCTTAAAATTTTGCTTAAGCTTACACTTATTTATATGAGTACTTAATGACTTATATTTTCCATGTATGAAATTAAGTTAGCATCTAAGTAATGTGTGCACATGATCATCAAACTCTTGAGCACAAATTGGACAAACAAAGATAAAAATTAAGATAGGACTAAAGCATATGCTAAAGGAACATAACAATATTGAATAAGCCTATACAATTTCTATCAAATTCGGATAAAAAATTTGAAATCAAATTCACTCATTCTTGGGTCCAAAATTTAGATTCAAATTTCAAATTTATTTTTGAATTTTTTAAGGATATGGACCAATCAAACTAATAAAAATTAAGATCATACTTAGATCTAACAATCAAAATAAGTTTAAGATAATTTGAATAAGAATTTAGGAAGATATAATCAAAACAATCAAGCTAGGCATTATTTGGTGCCAAAATAAAACAGTATACATGGATTGAAGGATTGAAGAAAATTGACCAAAAAAAGACAAACAATACAAATCTAGAAACTACATATAGAACCTAATCCACAACTAAAAAAATCACTCAAATTGGTGAGACACCCCTTGCTATTAACCTAGTAATTGATTATACGTATCCTCGATAGAAAAGTTTACAATCGTCATTTTAATATCTATTCATCATATAATCATCCATATATTCATACTTAGTATGTGCTCCTCTATTACATATATATATATATATATATATATATATATATATATATATATGCATCAGAGAGTGTTCAACACATCACTTATTTACATAACTATCTAGTATATAAAAACAACAGGATGAGGAATCCTAGAAACCTAACTAGTAACTGAGAGTGGTCACTATTACCAGAGCAAATATATATATATATATATATTTACATACACAAACATATTATTTAATTTTTCCAAAACAAAACTTGTGTTGCTTCCCAAAAATTATCTAATCATGAATGCACGAATCCACTTGAGTGTTGAATGGTAGTCGAGTCATATCCCTCGATATGGACAACTGCTACATAGAGTTAAATAGTTGTAAAAAAACAAACAGAAGGAGTGAGAATTCTTAAATATTCATGTATATGAATAGTAGAATACAAGGTTAGAGTATCTATAACCATATCGACATAAGTGCTTAATCTAATGTCATCAAAAGTAGATTTAATTTAATAATTAACATATACAAGGGTCAATGCAATATTTATATCATGCATGAATGAACATGATGGACCTTCATGTTCTTAGAGAGCTCAAGTTCATGGAAACTATCATTGAGTCTCCTTAAACCTTCTGTCTATCTTAGATTCAAAATGTCATGAATGTGGGCCCATGTCTAACACCTTGGGAAATATTCATGACCTTGAATTTCCATGCAGTCTATAACTGCAATTCATCAAATCTTTTATAATTCTTCTTAGACCAAAGATTAATGCCTATCTAGAAAATCAACATAAAATTTCTTCTTTGATGACGACAATCATAAAGAATGTCAGGGCGGCAAAGTTTATGAAATATGAAGACCTTGACATCGAAGAGATACCTTAGGTCCTCTTTAGGTTATCACACTTAACCAGTAACCTTCTAGGCTCTTAAACAATCGATCCTTACAATTTCTCGACATTAACAACCAAGATTTTCTAGCTTTATTACATTTAATATGCATGATGCATGCTTACCAAAATCATTACATCCATTAAACACATCAAATATTCATATTCGAACTTTGTTCTTGACTTCTAAGTCAATTTCCTTCAATGGTTCCTAGAAAAATTTTGGCAGACCTCCGTCTATACCCGAACACTTCTTTATCTCTTATATAATACCATATCACCATAAGAACCATTTAGGATAATTCCATGTGAAACATCATATATGTCCTATGGTTTTCACACCATAACAAAGATGCAAAAACACATTAAATAATACATTCACCAGGTTAGAAAATTATCAATTCCATCAGTGGTCTCTTATCCTAATATTTATAGCTCAACTAGGCTCTACGCAGCCAAATATGGAATATCTCAATTCAAATTCAACGAAGCAAATAATTTTTATATAATTTAGCATTCTTAAAAAATTCAAAATAACCTATTAGACAATATTTATTACACTCCAAAAATTAGAGTTACACCAAATTGCTCTCAATAAGCAATTCTTAGTTAATTATAACACAAAGCTAAATATATTAATTATGCATAATCCTTATAAATTATCAACACAATTAATATCCTTAGAGCTCATTCAAAACTAATTATTATAATTTTCTCAATCCAAAGGATAGCCAAACTATTCTCATAAGCTAATGTCGGCTTAAGTTCAACTTTTAAGGCTAAATACCTAATTTTACTTAATTCTCCTAGCTCATAATCAACCATCTCATTATCAAGGACTATCCTAAAGTAAGTAATTTAATAATTAAATGCTAAAAAGGGATGGCCAAATTTCACTCCCAAAGTACCTTCCCCTAAGATTTTGGCCAATTTTAACCGAATAAGCCTACATTGAGTTAAGGGAACTCAAATTCTACCCTTGAATTCCACAACCTTATGATTAAATTCTCCACCACCTTACCTTTATTACTATCTTAAGGTACCCTTAAGGTGTGGAGAGGGAGAAATCCAAAAATGTCACTTTTAAGAGTGCTCCCTAGAAAATTAATAGCAAGAATAACTAACACAAGTTAGTATTGAACCAATTAGAGCCAAAAATTGGAGGAAAAACAATGTTTACCCCCTCATATATGACTCGGATCCATCCTGAGAGAAAAAAAATGAAAATTTTAAATAAAAATGGTGCCTAAACGTTTCTTACTAGTAGAGGATATAAACCCCAAGTTGAAATTGAAAACGATCGGACGGATTTAAAGTAATTGGCGTTTGAATTTTCAAAAATGTTGGAAACCCTTATATCTACTCTCTGCATGTTGTGAATACTAGAGAAGAAGAAGAATAAGTTCCTTCTCCCTTTTAATATATTGTATTTTATTATATATTATATATATATAATATATATTCATTTATTATTATTTTAACCTATTTGGGTTCCGTTCAACCAAATTTGTGTGTATGAGAAAATATAACATTTTGATCACTTTAAAAGTGTCAAAAAATTATTCAGGATGGATAATTTTCATAAAAATTTATTTTAGAAACAAAGCTTACATGCATTTCGGGTTTAATTAAGTCTTTTATTTTTGAAAAAATTGGAATATTGTGAGATAAATTCTAGAAAAGTATTTTAATTAATTTAAAATCATTTTTATGCTATAGGATTTTTTCCAGAGCTTTCCTAGTACATTCTCTATAAAATCTTCATCAACACTTATAAGCCCTAATCGGTTCTGAATGAATAATTATTGAGGTGTTCCTTTCTAAAAATAAAATTTATATAAATTAATATAAGTAATTTGTTTCTAAAGGAGCTAGGCATAAGCATACGGAACTTTCAGGTCATACAAAACCCCCTAGGGCCATAGGATTAGGAATCGTACAGATAGAAGTAGAATCTCTTCTAAGGATAGCCTAGAAGATAGGAGTCATAGAAGTAGTGTTAGAAATAGAGATCCAAGGGAAAGAAAATACCTAGAGTCCCTAGAACTACCTAAAGTAAAATGCCTAAGTTCCAAGGGGGGAATAATCCAAAGGCATGCCTATATTAGGAACGTAAGGTAGAATAAATTTTGGCAAGCCATTCCATTAGAGGAAAACATAAGGTAAGGTTAAACTTCTTAGGGTTTAGTGATTATGCCCTAATATGATGGGATAGACTTAATACGCAGAGATATAGACCCTTGAGTGAGTGGGAGGAAATTAAGCACATAATGAGAGAAACACATGTACCTCCCTATTATTTAAGAGAGGTACAAAATAGGCTAGAGAGACTCTCTCAAGGTTACAAAAGTGTAGATGAATATTACAAGGAAATGGAGGTTGCAATGATTGGGGCTAACTTGAAAGAAAGTGAGGAAGCAACCATGGCTAGGTTCCTAGATGGACCTAGGCATGACATCAGGGATGTAGTAGAACTCTACCAATATCTAAACCTTCATGATCTTTACCACCAAGCTATAAAGGTAGAATCCCAAATAAATAGGAGCGGTAAAGGAAAATACACTGCATACAAATAATATATACAAGACTCTTGGGCAAACAAGTAATGGAATTCTAGTTTCACACCTAAGGAGTTTAAAGATACCAAATACTCTAAAGAGTCTAAGGTTAAAACTCCAAACTTACCTTACAAAGAAGAGTCCTCAATCAAATGTTTCAAGTATCTAGGTAGGGGGCATATTTCTTCCTAATGCCCAAATAAGAAAACAATGGTCCTTAAAGCTAATGGTAACTATTCATCACTAGAGTCCATTAACTCTAGTTCCTTTTCCTCTTCACCTAATGATAAAGCTCTAAAGTATGCACTTGGGGGTGACTTCCTAGTGGTTAGGAGGTTATTAGGTAGTGTTTCCAATGGGGAGGAAAAAACTCACAGAGAGAACATCTTTTATACTAGGTGTTCTATCAAAGGGAACCTACTCCTTAATTATTAATGAGGGTAGCTACACTAATATATCTAGTATTAAACTAGTTACTAAGCTAGGGCTAGGAACCATCCCACATCCTAAGCCATATAAGCTTCAATGGCTTAATGATAATGGAGACTTGTTGGTTGATCAGCAAGTCCTCCTTACATTCACCATTGGGAGGTATAAGGATAATGTTACTTGTGATGTTGTTCCCATGGAAGTTATCCATCTCTTATCGGGAAGGCCATGGCAATATGATAGAGATGTTCATCATGATGGGCATACAAATAAGTATTCCTTCAAATTCAACTCCAAGAAAATTAGCATAGTCCCTTTGTCCCTTAGTGAGGTCTATCTAGATTAGATTCATGAATGAAAAAGGGGAGGCTGAGAGATAGGGTTTGAAAAAGAAGAAAATTGAAGAAATAAAAGAAATTGAAAAATAATAAAAATAAGCAAAGGCAAGTCAAAAGAAAGATAAGTAAGGATTTCCATCTCTCTTATACAGGAGGGTGAAATTCAACTTGTAAGGAAGGATGAGGTGAGAAACATCCTCCTAGTTAGGAAACCTCTCCCTCTACATACCATTACCTTGAAACTCATGATTAGAATAGGGTCTACAGTTTCCTTGATCCTAATAGAGGAACTCTTCCCTTTAAGCAAAGGTCAAGAATTGGTCCCATTCCTTCCAACCAACCATGGATACTTATGGCACCATTATTACATGACATGAGGGACATAATGTGAATAAAGTCGTTCAATTGATTAAACTATCATATCTTTGTGTGCCTCATATAGTTTAACCTGTTCAGTTCCCTAGCATGCTTTAATTCTTGTATTATCTATTTGCATCTAGGCTAATTGAACATTTCATTATAAATGACTTAGTACATAAGAAATTTATTTTCCAAGTTAAAAATTCATTACCTCTACACTAGTCTTGGACAATTTGTAAACGGGTTATGATACCCCCTCCAAAGATGGGTGGGTATCATATCCCATCTAGGGTAATGCTTGACACAAATCCATCAAATAAAATCCCAAGAACTATCCCCGATATATTTTATAGAAACAATTAGGAACAAAAAATTATAAACTTCATTGCATTCCCTGTTCTTTTATTTTCCTCTCACACGGGTTATGGGTTTGTTACTTTCTACTACCTCTTATGTCTCATTTGTTATAATTACATATTATTGAAATTATTTGGAAGATTTAAGAGGTTAGTATTTGACGCTAACATTCCCATTGTGTCTATTTATTAATAAAATCTACTCTACTCACTTATGTCCTTGTTTACAGATAAATTTGATCTTATAAATTCATGGATGAATGCTTTCAAAGGGGGAAACATTGATATAGCGATCCAAGTAGTAGAAAAAGACCAACTGCAGAGACCTACTACGCCTATTGGGCCATCACCAAAAGAAAAGCCAAGTAGCTACAAGAAGAGGTGAAGACCTTCTTGGGCCTTCAAGAGGAGTAGCCTCAGGTCCAATCCATCCCTTCATTTTCCCTACACACTTTAGAATAGGTTTTAGGACTCTTTTTGTATTTTAGAAGTAGAATGCCCAAGACATGTATAGAACAAGCCCATTTTCCTATATTTCTTTTCTGAGTTTTTTGGTCTGTTTTGGCCAATTTATAGGCTACTTTGGAACACAAGGAGGGACTCATTTTGGGCACAATGGAGAGGCCCAATTCAAATTCCCAAGGCTGGCCCATGTTAGGAACCACCCTTTCCTATAAATAAGCCGTTCTATGTGTTATTTGGATATGAAGATTCATTTGAATGAATTGAGAGTTTTTTTCACTTAGAATTTTGAGAGCTTTTGTCTCCCTTTTTCTCTTCTAGAACCAAACTTGGGGTTTAGGAACCTTCACATCTATTGAAGTTCATGGTGGCAGAGAAGAAGCTCATCCTCCTCTGGAGGTGGTGCTTCCAAGTCAAGCTTGAATCTGGCCCCGTTACTCCTCTATCCTTCTCCAAAGTGCAACCTCCATTGATTAAGAAGAACCACCTCCTTCCACCTCTACATCACACTTTCTCTTTGATTCTGCACATGTTAGAATAGGACTTAGGTTATTCTAATATTTTTCGAAGTATGTATAGTATTGGACCTATTTCCCTGTAACTTTTTTTGTTAGATTTTTGGGCTTGGCTTGGCCCATTTCTCTTCGGCTACTTCAAGGAGAGATGAAAGACTCCTTTTGGGCTCCATGGGAGGCTAAATTAAAGTACCATGCAGCTCCAAAAAGCTGCCCCATGCACATGCATTCCTAGGCACCCATTTGGCCTATATAAAGGCTTTCCCTATGTTATTTCATCATTTTTTAGTCATTTGTGAGAACTACATTCAGATTTTAAAGATATTTCTCTCCCTTTTCTTCCCTCTAAACTGAGTTTGGGGTTGAAGATCCTCTTTATCGATGGCGGCTTCCACGGTGGTGGAGAAGAGACTTATCCTCTATAAGTGGTGATGCCTCCAAGCATAGTTGAAGGATCAAGATGCTCTCCTTCTTCTTCCAATCTGTGCAGCCTCCATTGACCAGTAACTTATCCTCCATCCATCTCTACATCAACTAGTATCGAAGATCCATCAATGGAGGTGAGATCCAATCCAAAATTGTTTTTCAATTTTGTTATTTATTTGTTCTTTTGAGTCACTACAAGAATTTTGTCATGTACCTACGGTCACTTTCAATGATAGTTATTAAATTATAGGTATAGGTATTCTATATTGATAGATATCAACTTTTGTCACTAATTAAAATTATACCCACCTTGTTACTTACAATTAAAACCCTCCTATTCTTAAAGTACAATGACATTGTCCATTTAAAAGAGAATGTTAAGGATCCTACACCTATTAAATGGAGAGCAAAATTACAAGAATATTAATTAATAATAAAAAATAAATGTTTATTTATTTATTTAATGTTATAACAAAACAAATGTGTGTTGATTTGGAATCAGGTATGCAAGCAATAAGAAAGTGTTAAAATGAATGGTGGAGATGATTCAAATCCCAATCCATACGCACACTCATTTCCCTAAGAAGCTTTTATTTTCATGTCCCATTATTTTTTTTCTCTCCCTTAAATTCCATCTACACTAAACATACTCATACTCATTCCATTTTTCAAAATCGCTTAACCCTCTCTCTTTAGATATCTTTCATGATACGCCTTAAATCCAATTCATTTCCCAAATTTTGAATCTATCTCTCTCTCTCTCTCTCTCTCTCTCTCTCTCTCCATGGACCCATCCTCCATCTCTCAAAAGCTAGCTCCAGCCTCTACTCTAACTCTTGTTTCAATCACCAACCTCGTCCTTTTTCCTACCAAACCAAACTAGAAGATCCCCCTCAAACTTCTAATTTTGCGCACCAGTTAACAACCCAACCTATCTGAAGTATAATTAAAAAACCACATCTTAATTTATGTGAAAAAACAAAGAATCCTTATTTCCATCTTCTAATCTATCAAGAAGATTATCCCTCTTTCCTTTTTCTTTTGTTATGCTTCAAATTTTTCTAATATAGTAATGCAAATTATAAAAAAAGAAAAACTTCTATGAGAGTTTGTGAGTTGTTGAAGTTATGGTTCTTGTTGAAGTATTTTACTTCTTGCTTCTAATTTTATGGACATGCCTTGTAAAACTTTGATTCTAAATTATTTTGGAACACATAAATTTGATGCCAATATGATCAATAGGTTGGATAGTGATGTCTACTTCTTATTTTATAGTAACTTTTAAGGTTTTCCTAAGATTAGTTTGAAACATATTTGAGATTCACTGTTGAAAAAATAACATTTTATAACAGGATTTTATATCGGTTGTTCCTGAATAGATGTAGAAAAAATATGGTGGAATTTTCATAAATAAAATTGACACTTACATTGGTTCTTCACACAACTAATGTAGAAAGTACTTTTTACATCAGTTTCTTTTGAACCAATGTAAAAAGTACTTTTTACAACGATTATGTGGAGAATCAATGTAGAATGTAGTGCAAAATTGTGTTTTTGTAATGACTTTTTACCTCAATTGTTAGTAAATGATGTAAGAAAGTACATAATGGCATTCTTGTAATTAAAAAGACTAAGTTATTACATCAGTTATGAGATAACAGATGTAATAACTTATTTTATATTGGTTAAATGTTGAACTGATGTAGTAAGTCAGTATTTTATTTTGGTTTTAATGAATAACCGATGTAATAACTGCTCCCCTTTCTAGACCTGTCAACGGTTATGCTCTCCCCCAAAATTATTTTCAAAACTCTTTTGTTATGATGACTCTCGTTTTTCTCTTTAAACATCATCGGTGTTATTTCTCTCCAAACACATTGCTTCTTGTATATCATTGTTATCCTAAAGTTGTCTTAAACCATTTTGGTATTTCTCCATCTCCCTCTAGCATTATGTATGAAATTTTCATCTTCACTTGTTTGAAATCCTTCATTTGTGTTGTATTATTGAAATTTGCGAGCTATTTCCCTTGCCGCATTGCCTCGGCTCTGCCAATGTGAGATATTCTTTGCCCTCTTTAAAGTAGCTTCTTCACTTTGTGTTGAGGAGCTGTAGAAAGCCTTAAGGGACATATACATGGAGAAGCTCTATTTGTGTGTTTTGAATCTATGACTTGGAATGTGAGGAAGCACAAGGACATTTTTATAAAGAAGTAGAAGTGTAGCATAGTTATTCAACTCTATGGTGTTACTATCAAATATAAATAATGTAGCATAACTGGTCAAAGCCTTAGCCCATGCAGGGATATAATGGCATAGGAGTTGAATGAGTAGCTGAGTAGTATATAATAGTACGTTAAAACTGTTTTGAGATGCAAGGAACATAGTAGTTATTTTAATAGTTATTTCTTATAGAAAGCACTAGTGGCTAAAAATTTTAACCATGTTTATAGTGCTTTGAGTATTAGACATACATAACTTCTAAATAATTGGAGACAAAATTTTAACTTTACAACTCATTCCTTAATTTAGCTTGATACATTAAACTAAAGAATCCTTATATAGAAACGAATCTGCCTAGACCTTCTTTAGGATTTGAGTAGCTTCCTGCACTTAATATGATAGAAAAAAAGTTTCAACAACCTATCACTAATATAAGTTATCTTGAAATTGTAATCCCTTACCAATTATAGTGGGTGCTGGTCCATCAAGGCAAGCTGTAGTAGCTTGTATAAAACATAAATGAACTTTGATTACAAAAGAAACTCAATAAATTGAAAATAGAAAAAAAAGGAATATATTCAGAAGAGAAAACCTTCCCTTATCTGTAGCATATGCCACCCCTACCTTACCCCAACTCCTTTCCCTTCCTCCAAATCCTCCCTCATATTCCCTTCTCTAAACATTGGATTATGTCCGAGGGTAAGTTTAAAATCCAAAATAAATTATTTGCTTAAAATTGAAAATATGATCATAAAAACAAAAAAAAAGAGATAATAAAAAACTTAAAAACAAAAAAACAAAAAACAAAAAAATAGAAAATAGAAAAAATAAAATAAAAACAAAAAGTAGAATTAATAATAAAAATATAAATAGGAAAATAAAAAGGATAAGAAAAAAGAAAGATAAAAGAAAGAAAAAATAATAAAAAAAAAAAAATAAAAAAATAAAAAAAGAAGTTTTGGTTAGTTGGAAGGTAGTTAAAAGAATTAGTTAAGTTAGTTAGGTTTTAGTTAAAAATAAAAGAAAAGAAAATGGCGAGTCTGCCAGGATTTGAAAAAGAAAGGCCTAATATAAAAGGGAAAAAGGCGACTCGCTCAAAGGAGTTTCGATTTTCTAAAAAGGCTTGAGCACGGGTTCTTCTCGAAAAGAAAAAAGATATCTCTCCGATATGCTGGCTCCCAGACTTTTCTTAAGGGGAGGAAGGATTGAGGCAAGTGGTGATTAGCAAGGATCGCGATCTGGTTAGTGTATTTGTGCTTTCATTTGTGTTCTTCAATCACATAAAGTTATGAGATCATCTAAAAAAAAGAGTCATTGTGATTTGAAACGTGGTTTCCGAAATACTATTCATCATCTCTGTGCTTGGATTGTTGTATCTTTTCCAAAATTTGTTTTGGTTGTTTGTATGGTTAAGGAAGATGCTATATTATAATGAGAGGTGAATAAGAAAATAAAGGCCTAAGCGATTGTGATTTCTATTGAAAAATTTGGATTTAGAGTCCTTAGCAAAATCTTCATGTATTTGGCTGAATCAATAAGTGAAAAATTAGAAAGTGATGTGAAATTAGTGAGAACAAAGCCCGATCTGTTACTGCATGCTGTTTTATGACATGAAATTCTTAGAACAATCTGATTTGTCATTGGTATGAAATTTTAGAAGTGGACTCATACAGAAAAACGTTGCAATTCAACTCTTTACTTGAAATTTTCAGCTTCCAGAATGGGTTAAGAAAGTTCTTTGCTTCTGTGTCTAAAATCTGGTTAGATATAGTATGCCTACGGACTTCTTGCAATTCAGTAACCGAATACTGCAGAAGGTCCATTTAATTCCATACCTCCGTCACGGATCCCTTGCCATATTTCGGTCAGCTATTTTCATTCAATAGGATTAAGAGTAGAGGTTTTGAATGGTATAGTTAGCTATGTTCCAGAGAGGTGTGAGGATCTTCTGGTCATCATCCTAATATTGAAACTATTGCGAAATTCAGCATAAGGTTAAGTAAGGCGGTGGAGAAACAGTATCCTATGCTAAACCTCAAGATGAGGCAAACAGATCCCGTTTGGTAACTCAAGAGTAGTAGGATCAAAGAAGGTAATGAGGAGGATTTGTAAAACGATGATGGAACTACTGTGATCATTGAAAAACTCCCTATGAGAAACTTGTGCTTCAATAGATGTGCACTTGATGCATCTTGGCTGTGAGGGATTTGACATCGAGTTTATTCACCTCTCTACTCCTAGCCTCTTAATAGGCTTTAGTTTACCATATAAGGCCAGTCAGTCATCACCTGTGTCTATCATGGGAGGGTCTCGTTCAACCTAGGACGTAATCTAGGAAAGGACCAAACTCGTCACTGGATAAATGCCAACTTTGACAGACTCTCGACATCCATATTATAGAATGAATCAATCTTCATTAAGGGTGGTTCGTGAATTCGTTTCTCTCATGTTCTGCTCCTAGAATTACAATTCTGGCTACCCCTGTCTCATCATTGTGCATGTTCCAGAACTTGTCATCTTGAACTTTTATTGTTCGCCTACCATAGCTTTTCTGTAAAGTCATAATCTTCTCTTTGTCAACATCATACTCAGGGCTTTCTTTGTGACATCCCAATCGGATACCCCTAGTAATAGTCATAATGGCACCCACGAAGGTAGATATTGATTTATTGGGTGAAGAAAATCTTATGGCTCGGTTACTGCTTTTGATGCCTACCTTCAGGGGTTAACTTTCGTAAAGAAAAAATCTGGGCCAAATTAATCCCTTGCTGGTTACCAAATAAATATACCATGCTAGGCACAACACCTGTTTGGAAGACATCTGTTAACACCCCAAGTGTCATGTTTCTATTCTATAAATCGAATCGGTTGTCCATTATTCATAACTTAGAAAGCTTAGCTAGTTTGATTAAGTTAAAGAGACATAGCACGCGCGCCCAGGATTCGAGACCTGGAAGAGGAGATTCCTCTATTTCCTTTTACCGTGGCTATGGGTGAGATAAAAATAGGTCATCTCGCTTGCAATTGGGCTATGTCAACGCCTCACATGTTCAGTTAGGCCAGGCCAGCGTCTCAATTTGACTCTGCCTTGACCATAAATGAGCTAAAATCAGGTTATGGGCCATCAATGAGCAGCTGCCTTATCTCAATTGATCGCGACGTCGTAAGGAGTTGTTGACGTCTCCAGCCAGCTTCAAGCAGGTTATGGAAGTTAGTGATTGCAGTTAGGACGAAGATAATCAGAGTAGAGCCTGTGTTCCCTGGTTGAGATAGTGCTTCAGCTATCACCTTATAAGCACAAAATGGCTCTCAGCTAGTCCAGAGGTCACGTGTTAGTCGAGCTATCAGCAAATTTGAGAGCACTCTCAAAGCTGTCCCATGAGTTGTCTACCATGATAGGATCCCGCTTCAATTGGATTTTACCTACATTAGCAGAATCATTCGTGGTTCACGAACGTAGGAGACAAGCATCACTGGTTTTTTTCATACACACGCATTTCCCCGCGAATAGTCTTTTGCTCTATGATTCCAGATTCAGTTAGGTACATGGTCAAGTCTGGGGCCATGTATGCATACCTCAGCTTTCCACAGTCTTGAGAACAAATTCACGTTCGAAATATCTAGATATATGGGCTTCTCCATGCCACAACATGTGCACCAGTCCAATCCCCCATGCAGCCATGCATACAGTGAACTTGTACGTCTTAGATATTGTTGACATTAATTTCGGGTTGCCACAAGTCATAAGGCCTAAGCTTGGCCCAAGTGGTTGGCGCATCTAAACTCATTTGAGGGGCACTAGGTTCGAGTCTCCCGTGTAGCACTTTCTTCTAATTTCTTATGTCTATTTCGGAGAAACATAAAGGGGGCGCACAAGGCTGGACCAAGGCATTCGGCAAAGGGGCCACTTCTTAATTAGGCTCTGGCATTATATCACTTGGGCCTTTGACCATAATCGGACCAAGCTCTTCGGGATGGCGCAGTATTTTCACAATGCCAGCAGTAGTGAATTGGGCCACAATTCCATCTATGCTAAATGGGTCAATCAGGATCAGATCTTGCGGATGGGCCCTATTTTGGTTACAAGTTTCAATTGGGCCATGCTAAAGGGTTTTAACCATGAAAATTTTTTTAGTAACAATGTCGTTTAGTTGGATCAAAGGGTTTTAACCATGAAAATTTTTTTAGTAACAATGTCGTTTAGTTGGATCAAGTCCAATTTTTCCATTTTTGGGGTCAAATACAATTTTAAGTTGGGCCAAACCCGGTCTCTTCTAATTTTGAAACTAAACCAAACCTAAGTTATTCCTTTTAATTAAGACCATGTACAAATAGGGTTAGGACCTACCCCTCTCCACTTTGAAACTAAACCTATTTTTCATTGGGTCAAACCCAATTCTAATTTTCTTCTAATTTAAAATCAAGTCTCCTTTTAATATGGGTCAAGCCCAATTCCTATTCTTTATTATATTTTAAGCAAGTCCAATTCTTTCTTCTTTTTTTATTGAGAACAAATCCTTGTGGGTCAAGCCCAATTCTCTTTTATGTTTTTTTTAAAAATAAAATTCATTTTTATCGGACGATCCTAGATCTCACACAATGAACTTCAAAGTTGAAAGTGCAGCGTACCTTGTCTTTCAATGGTCGGAGAATCATATGAGTCGCAGTGGAACCCTCGCTTGCCTCCGACTCTGTGCATATGTGGGTCAAAGATTTTCAGTTCTAACTCCTTCTTCAAAAATTTAACTTTTCCAATTTTTTTTTCCTTTCAATACTCTAAACAAAACCTCGGATCTCACGCAATAAGCTTTAAGTACAAACTGGTAGCATACCCTACTGTTCGATATTTAGAGAGTCATATGAGTCGCAGTGCAACCCTCACTTGCCTTCGACTCTGTGCATATGTAGGTCTAGGAACACATGCAAAAAATCAAATTTCAAAATACGTTCTAAACAATTCTAAGTCTCAGCGATGAGTTTTAGATACGAACTGGTAGCATACCCTACTTTAAGGGTTTTCAAACAAATCACACACTCACTTTAAGGGTACCGTTATTCGAAATGGGCGTGTAAGGTGTCTAACACCTTCCCTAATCGTAACCGACTTCCGAACCTAAAAATCTCTTCCTCGAGTTAGGGTTTTTCCAAATCTTTTCCCTAAAAATAAAATTTGGTGGCAGCTCCACAAATTAAAATTAAATTCTTTTTAAATTTTAGTGAGTTCGTCGTCTTGTCGTAATTACGGTTACGACACCTTCCCACACCATTGATTCTTGTGTCACCTATGCACATTGATTTTCAAAGTGCCAGAATTCTCATTGGTTGGATTAATATGAGATGGTTCTGAGGAATTTGAAGATAATGGTTTTTACTTTTCAAATTTTTGGGCATCTACGGATGGTTATGGAGCCAAAGAAGATGATTTCTCAGGTGTCTTAGCAACAACAAAGAAGTCCATAGGAAGAAGGACCTTACCTACCTTATAAATAGGAAAATTCTTATCTGTGTATATGATACCATTGATGATTGTGTTAACCTTAATTGTTGATATTTTCACACTCCCATTGTAACTTACCACATTTAGCTCCACTTTACCAGGTATAGCACCTGCAAGTGATCTAACAAGGTTTGTGAGAGTATCAAAGTTAGAGCAAGACACATAATCTGGAAGAACAAGGTTTGTGAGAGTATCAAAGTTAGAGCAAGACACATAATCTGGAAGAACACAGAACTATAAGAGTTCAATTTTTTTCCATCAGAAAGAGAATTAAGGAATCTCCATTTAAGTTCAGAGTATGCATTATCATCTGCTGCAAAAATTGTTAATCCACCAGATTTTGTTGTTAAGAGTTGTGCATCGAGTTGGTTGATCAATTAGGTGGTTTTCATGAGATGGATTAGGATATTGAATGACTTGAGCTGCCTTAAGATTTCTATAATGTCAACAACTGTAGTGTCAGGGGTGGCATCATATAACAAACTTTGGTAATGATAGAACCAACAGTTTTAGAGTAGTAGCAATTGGGTAGGGGCTGGTTTGGTTATTGAAGGCTATGAAATTTTATTAGTTATTCTAAAATCAATAGATAATTTTGTCCAAAGCTAAAATTGTGAGCCATATAGGATGGTTCAAATCCTAAAATTAGGATAAATACCATTATACCTTCTAATCTAGCAACAAAATGGGAATGAATGTATTTTTCATTGATCTTCCTTGAACCTTCTAGAATACTAGATTAAACTATTTATTTTTCTAGTTTGGCGAAAGCTTGATCCCAAAGTAAATATCTTGGCATTCTATTGTGAGGCCTACTCTAATAGGAATCGACCCCCTGTTGTGAGGGTATATGTAGAAGTAATAGAAGAGATAGAAACCCATCAGAAAGTTAGTTAATGGGTATGATTTATAAATAGGGATAAAGAAAGAGTGAAAGGGTTATCTGAATTTGTAATTGAGTGAATGGGAGAGGGTTTGACGTTCTCGAATATCCAAAGAACAGTGTGTACAATGTTTTGTTCTTTGGATTGGTCCAATCTCCACCTTGGGGTGGGATTGGACTAAAAGTTCTTGAATTAATGATTCTTGTTTTCTCCACTCTACTGGTTCCAATGTTTATCATACTCATTCAGTTATAAAGTATGAAAATTTAGGTTAGCAAATTCAAACAAAAGAAATCTTAACAATATAAAAATAACATTAAAAGTGAGAAACTAGTAATAAATTTAACTTAATTGCTACCAGAGAGAATGCATACAAGGTTGTGCCACAAATGGAAGGAATGACATTCTCAAATATAAGGGTAAAGAGCTAGGAAATAGTTTTCCTCTCAACTTCACCATGAATCTTTTCCTTCTTTGGAGCTATTGAATCTGGAATGGATTGGTTTTGGGCCACTGTTGTGACTTTGTTTTTCTGTGAAAGACCATAGGTGTATTGTACTAATCTAGTTAAAAGTTAATGAACTTACAAGACTTTATTCAAGGAAGTTTTTTTAAAAATTGGAAATCCTTTCCTCGAAATTATAAGGATTCTGCCAACTCATTTATGTTTCTTTCTAACCATCCTTTACTTTGGTTAAATTATTAAAAGCTAAGTGTTTGTATGTTTGAGTTCTATGGTCATTAATTGGTTAATATTTAGTACTCTATTTCTAAAATTTTTGGTGGCAAAATTGATGCCTAGAAACATTTCCTCTTTTAAAGATCATTAAATCCTCCCAAATTGTCTCGAAAAAAGTAAGACACCCTTTCAAAGCTCAATAAATCCTAGTTTTTATACAACTTCCATAAAAAATCAGTGCTTAATTTGAGAATGTCATTATAATTTCTTGATTGAGTTATCCTTCCTTCTCTCATGACCTAAACAAATTGTAAGCAACAGATAATTACTGAGACAATAAATTGATTAAATTTTGATGTTTGTATTTCTTGAGCATGAAATCTTTGAATCACTCACCAATATTAGATCAGCATCAGGTAAGAACTCCACTTGATGAGTTTTGTATATCATAGCTTTTTATTTTAAAAGGCCATGCAAGAATTCCTGAAACAATGTTTTGTTAATGTAAAATTAGATAACAGCTTGTCCATCCAATGATAACAAAACTAGTGTGATTATATTTAAAGTATATTCTCTATTAAAGGAAAAAGAAAAGTCGAATTTTATAAAGGTATAACCTATAGTTATGTCCATGTTCATAATATACTCTTCAAAATTTAAGACTTCTAAATTATTGATTTGGAAGTCACAAATTACCTTAAAAAAAAAGCACTAGAAGGAGTAGAGTTAAGAAAAATAATACCTTAAAGAGATAGGATCCTACGTAAGCATCCACAACACTAAAGGTTGCATTATTTTGCTGGATTATTTTTTATCAATTTAGTGTTGATTTAAAAGACATGACCTCCAATGTGCTAGAAAGAGGTCACTCTTAGTTTTTCTTTGCTACCCTTAAAAATGTAATTATTTCTTATGATATGAAAACAATATTAGTTTAGAAAAAGGAAACTAGATAGATTTCCTTTGGCTTTCTCCCCTGCCTACATTTTTTTTTATTTTAATTACTCAAAATTAGAAAAATAGAAAAAGGTTTTAAGATATTCAAATACTCTTGATTAATGAATAGTTGATAAAGATAACCTCATCTTGATTATGATGAAATTAGGGATAGATGATAAAAATAACTAGGTATTCAATATTCACTTCATGGAGATAGTTATAATCATATAATTTACATTAGGGACACTGAAATTTGGTGGCAGTTCATTATGCTAATGAAAATATAAAACATCCCATCCCATTCCATAAATTATGAGGTAATGCAAAAATCCTTCCTTATTTCTTTTGGGTTTTAACATCAAATCAAGGTTGACAGTATCTGCCATATGCAGGATTTTATGGTTCAAACACATGCATTTAGAAAATTTATGAAAAATGAGTAAATTTTGTTGTTTAAGAAATAAACTAGTTAAGTTATTAGTAAAAAGGCACTCAGGAAAAATTATACATTTGACACCTAGATATTATATAAATGACTCCACATACGTAGGATATCCATGTACAATAAACTTTGTTTCACCCACCAATCCCATTCCTCAAATGAAAATTGAGCCCGATGATCAAAACAAGAGAAAATTAAGTCAAGCGTTTTTCCACACAACTTAAAAAATGATAAGAAAAACAAAGAATAGAAATTAAATGTATTTTTCCCAATATTAACTCCTCCTTAAAGATTTTAAACTATCTAGTTATTTCACTTCATTCATTGAACCCAAATCTTTATAATATTTGATATATTAAATACTTTATCAACATATTCAAAGCCACAAATATAAATACACAACTAAAAGCACTTCAAAAATCAAACTACAAATAAAGATTAATTGCAGCAAGGAATCTAACCTTCTCTAGGGGAAGATCAATGCCCAAATTTCTAAAAGAAAGGATAATAGCATATGCTTCTTGCAGAATCTCATGAAAATGGGCCAGTCCCTAGAAAACAACATAGATGTATAGATGGAATTCAATAAGCATAGTTGATAGGAATCTAATATACAAAGAAATTAAGTTTTTCTTGTACATTATGAAGAAATGAAGCTCACCTCAACATTTTCAATCTTCACAAAAATTTGAGTCTGGCTTAGATCACCTAATTTATAGAGAATTTCACATGATAATTAAAGCTACTTTTCTTCCAATGTGATTGATAATTAGTTTGTAATTAAAGCTACTCTTGTGTATGTAATATGTAATCAAGTCCAATGTACAATTTGTTTAGTTTTTGTAAGGAGTAAAATTTTCCAATATGTAGGAACAGTTTCCAAGAAGTAACATGATTTAGCATGTACCCTTAATTTTTTAATTGTACAAAAAATTTCCAATGAGTCCCTCCAAGCCTCAAATTTCTTTGATTCTTCACCAATGATTGCTTGATCTTCCATTGCTTTTCTTAGCCTATCCTCTTTGTTAGCAACCACACTCTTTTTCCACCAAATGCTTCATCATAAGCTTTCCCATTTCCCCTGCTCCATCAAGGCTAATTCAATATCTACTAAGCTAACAGAAACTACTGCAACAACAATGTTTTATTATTTGCTTAACTTTGGCAAGGATTTCACCTTATCCCAAACCAGGAGAGTCAAGACCTGTAGATCCTTCAACAAGTTGCTATGTGACATCTTTATCGTAAAGAAAAAATTGATGCTGGTGTAGATTGCAATCTTTCCAAAATAAGAAACTGATGCTACCATAGATTTCAATTTCTTTAAGTATAAACTTATTGACAATCCCTTTGTAACTTGTTCTGAAGTAGAAACAGCTGCATCAAATGTCCTCTCTTTCAAATGTTTAGCATCATTATTTATATGTTTTACCAGTTCCTATTAATATAGAATATCATGTATCAAACATTTTATAAATTATGCACACCATTGCAAGAAAACAAAGATAAGAATAGCATAATTAAGTATTAATTGCTTCTTGAAAAATTGATAGTTGAACATTTTTTGTTTCCCTTAGCAGAAGGTGACAGTTGGAGAGGAAAATCATATTTCATTACTTGGAGGTGAGAAAAATAAGAAACAAATATATTTTTATAATCTAAAATAATTCAATTAACCCAACATCCCGATTTTTCACTCAAGAGGATAGAATTTATTCCTAGTGTGTAGAAGTCCTCGGCTTTAGAAAGATCCCTATCTATTTGGGCCTGATTCCCCCTAAATAAAACCAAGGTTTGACATTTAAATAGCATGTGAATATCAGCAACGTCTAATAGAAATAATCACAACAAATATCAAAACATTAAAATATACATATGAAATAATTGGTTCTTTTAAGGTCCGCACCAAAGTGTCCACTTGCCACAGTCTGCTAGAATTGTATTCGAAGATGCAACATCCCCTTCCTTGAACTAGTCATTTATCTGAAACTAATCCATTAAATCAAAATGTGATGACATGTTGGCAGTGGTAAGTGGTGAAAATTGTACAAAAGAAAATTTTCCATTTACATCTAGAATCCACTTCCATCAAATCAGAACTTTCTTTCCACTCCTCTCCTTTTGATGTAAGGTAGTCCTTTATGTCATCCTATATTCAAATAAAAAGAAATCAATAAATTATTATGTCTTGTAACTTCTCCAACATCTTATCTTGTTCATGAAATCATAAGCACTTCTCCAACATCTTATCTTGTTCATGAAATCATAAGCATGCACGCGAGCAAACTGTCCTTCCAAGGTCTCTAACTCGTAATATTTCAAGAGAGGCCTTGGGATTAGAGATATGTTCACAAAGAAATTGTGTATGGCGATTTTTTTATCAACGTGTCGTTTTTACATAGTTCCCACTTTAGCTTTCTTTTTTGGAATGAAAATTAATAAAGAGGACAACATGATTGAAATATGATGCAAAGGCCTTAAGTTATGTAAAATTTGGATCCAATTGTATTTATTTCACACCTTTTTCAAAGGAATCATATCTTTAGATTTTGATCCATTTTTAAATTCTCATTTTGAGTTATTCCAGTTTTCTCCTACACCATCTCCAAATCACCCTCTTCATCACCATTAAGGTAATAAGATTTTATGAATTATGCATGTCTCAATTATCTTGCCCTTTTTAATTTAAGTTTCTTTTTTTTTAATTCAATTTTGAGTGTAACCTTAGTTTCGCATTTGAGATTGATATAATGAGTTTATTGTTAAATAACTAATCTTATTCATTGCATTCAATCTTGAACTGTCCATGTTGGACAGTTTGGGAAGAAATTTTTTTTTATCCAGGACTTAATAGATTCTTCTCAAATCTTTTATATCATACTTTATGAAATTTTAGTTCAGTTCATTTTTCATTATCTCTAAGTGCATGCTTGATCATGGTAAAGACACCATAATTAAGTTGTGTACTTGTAGAATAATGTGAAATGCTGCTAAAATTTCATGAAATATGATATTCAAGATTTAACGAGTAATTGTTAGCCAAAGAATAAAAAGTTTTCTTCTTGAATGAGATAAGGCCTTGAAATAGAGAGGATATTCGGTTGTCACACGTGAGGTGACGTTAAAGGGTTTCTCTAACGTTTGCCACCCATGAATATTATACAGTATGAATTGTACATGGATAAATGTTGCACGCACGACTGATGAGTATGAGAATGGAGTTAAGATTTTTTGGGATTTTCACAATGCAAATGATCTTCATAATAGTGGGAGATTTTACTGTCCCTGCATTAATTGTTTCATGAAATATGACTGAACATTGACAAAATTAGAGAGCATGTTCTTTGTGATGGATATTGTAAGAGTTACATATGATGGACATGGCATGGTGAATTATTAGACATGCCAAGTCAGTCCCAAAGAGTGGAGGTTGATGTTGATATGGAAGATTGAGTAGAGAATATGATCCGTATGGTAATTTAAGTAGTAAGCATACTTCATGGCATGTTCTTTTGGAAATTTACAACCTTCCTTCGGAGTTATGCATGAAGCATAAATAGGTCATGTTATCTTATGATGATTTCAAGCCCATAACATCCTGGAAATGACATAGATGTTTATCTTTCTCCCTTGATTGAAGACTTATGAAATGTATAGGAAGAAGGTACAAATGTGTTTGATGGGTATGTTAATGAAAATTTCAAGATGTGAGTCATGCTCTTTTGTACTCTTAATGACTTTACAACATATGGAAATTTTTGCAGATATAGTGTTAAGATGCCCAAAGCACATCTTATATGCAAAGAAGACAACTTTCCTTGGTCATTGAAAATTTCTTAGACATAATCACTCGTATCATAGATTAAGGAAAGATTTTAATGGGTTTCTAGAAAATGGGGTTGCTTTGAAGGCATCAAATGGACAAGAAATTTATGAATGAGTTAAAAATATCAACATTATTTTTGGAAAGACTCAAAAGAAGGCCACTAAGATAATGATATGGAAGAAAAGATTAATATTTTTTTATCTTCCGTATCGGTGCAATCTCTATGTTAGACATTGTATTGATGTTATTCTTGAAGAAAAAATATGTGTGACAACATTATCAGAACACTCCTCAATATACATGACAAGACAAAGGATACTGTGAATTCTCGACTAGTTTTGGTTCAGATGGGTATACAACAGAATTTAGTACCACAATTTGTAGCTAAGTGGACATATTTGTCCCTAACATGTCATACATTATAATAAAAAGAGGAAATAATTTTATATGAGTGCCTAGATGGGGACAAAGTGCCACAAAGTTATTCTTCAAATTTGAAAAGGCTTATCTCCATGAAAGATCTAAATTTAGTTGGGTTAAAGTCTTATGATTGCCATTTGTTGATGTAGCAGCTACTCCCAATGGTTATTCATGAAATTTTTCCTAAACATGTTAGACACACCATAACTAGGTTGTTCTTCTTTTCCAATGCTACATGTAGCAAAGCCATTGACCCTTTGAAATTGGATAAGTTGGAAAATGAAGTTTTTACTGTCTCGTGCCAATTGGATATGTATTTTCATCCATCATTTTCTAACATTATGGTTCACTTGGTTGTTCATATAGGGAGTGAGATCAAGTTATGTGATCTAATTTATCTACGATGAATTATCTAATTGAATGATACATTGAAATTTTAAAATGATATGTGAAGAATCTATATCATCCTAAGGCCTTTATGATTGAAAGATACATCCCAGAAGAGGCTATTGAGTTTTGTATAGAGTATTTGTCAGAGGGGAACCCATAAGGCTTTCCAAGTCTCGTCACAAAGGAAGACACAAAGGTAAAGGTACATGAGGCATAACTATGAAAAGCATGGGTTGAGTGGAAGTCCTTCAAGCACATTTGTATATTTTGAATAATACAAATGAGGTTAAGCCTTGCTTATCTACTCACAAAACCATTATAAGGGAAAAAATATCTTTGAATGTACAAGAAATGATTGTTGAATGAGCACAACAAAATATTCTTAACCTGGTTTGATGAAACCATTAAGAAGGATTATGATGCCTCTTATACATTAAAGTGGCTAGCAAATGGCCCAAACTTTGACGCCATATTTTGGAGTGGATATGATATCAATCATTTTTCCTTTTACACAAAGTCTTAGGATGATAAAAGTACCATGTAAAAATAGTAGTGTTATGATGATAGTTGTGTCAATGCACTTTACAAGTTGCAAAGATAAAAATCCTATTATGACATCAATATCTTAATTTAAAGTCATTGAAGGTATTTGGGAGATTGATTACACTAAATTTACAGTGCCTATTTTCAAATGTAGGTGAGTTGATAATAATAGCGGTTTGCAAGTTGAAAAATTAGGATTTACATTGGTTGACCTTTATAAAGTATCTTATATGGATGACCCTTTTATCATGACCCACCATGCAAAACAAGTGTTTTATGTTGAAGATCCTTCTAATAAAAGGTGGTCAGTTGTTCTTCAAGGAAAGACCACAAATGGTAAGGAAAGACCACAAATGGTAGTGATGACACCAAGATTTGGAAAATGTTGATATTTCTCAAAGTCCCTTCTGATCAAGGATAGATACTATGAAGGAAGAAAATGAAATTGATGATATACATGCTATTCGAGATGACCATCATGAAAGGATATGGGAAATGTTGCTATTCGAGATGATCAATCCATGCTTATTGTTACTTATTTTAAAATATTTATTACTTATTTTATATTTAACATATTTTTTACATGTTTCAACAGGCACATGGTTGAGCCATCTAAGAACCTTCCTTCCCAAAGTGAGTCTAATAGCCAATCTAGGCAGAAGAAAGGAAGACGAGCCACACGATTAAGGGAGTTAACCCTTAGCCAAAGTGGTGACTAAAGGATTCCCATTAAGTTTGATCAAGCTACTAGGAATCCTTTAGAGAAAAAAAAAAAAACAATGTTTAAGAGTTATGTGGCCCTTCTTGGATGGAGCAAAACTAGTATTCCGATGAAGAATTGGGATGATGTAGAGCTTCGAGTGAAAGTTCAAATTTGGGAAACTATCATGGTATATCACTTTAAAGCTTTAAACTTCTCCTTATATTTATGATTTACTAACTAATTACATATCTTGTTTTATGTATCGTAAATACAATGTGCCAAATACTAGCTTGTTAAAGAGGAAATGACTTTCATTTGCTAAGGTTGAAGGGACTTGAAGACATATCTCACTAGTGTGTGTGTGTATATATATATATATATATATATATATATATATATATATATATATATATATATATATATATATATATATATATATGGGCTACTGAAGGGTGTGTCTTCTTGTGAGGAGTACTAGTTCCTTGATGATGAGACATGGCAGAGATTTGTTGAGACTCGATAGGATCTTACATTCATTGTATGAATCTTTATGTTTTGTGCTTATTTTTATTTCACTCATATGATATTTTATGTGTAATTGATTTTATTTATCATAATAGGAGAAAATAAAGAAGGCTCAGCAAATTTCATGTAAGAATTTCTACCCCTAAAAATTATCTCGTAGGGGTTATGAGTTTCTTGAGAAAAGACTGATTGAGTAGAAGTTAAAATAACGTGAACAATCATCTTAAGCAGACCCATCTACACTTTTGTCTCCGTCATATGCGCCCACACGCCATGAGAAATGGAAGAGTGCATTGCAAAAACCTTCAAGAGAGTATACATCAAATCCTTCTCACATTGTTGTTGATAAGATTGCATGTAATTATAACATCAAACAATTCTTTTATAATTAACTTAAAAAATACATATTACTAATAATGATAATTTATATTTGGTAGGATTCTTTGGTTGAACAAAGCTCACATGAAGCTTTTGTTCCTATTGGACAAGTTGATATTCTCAATACTATTATTGGCCAACCAGAGCTTCCAGGTCATGTTCGTGTTGCTAGATAATGTATTGGTATTAGACAGTACTTTGAATTGTCTTCCACTACCTGTATCTCCAAAGAAGGACTAGTGTCAAGAGATAAGTTGGAGGTCATGAGAGAAGACATGAGGCATGAACTTTGAGAGGAGCTCAAATAGGAACTCAGATAGGAGTTCAAACAAGAGCTTAGACAAGAGCATAGGTAGGAGCTTGCATCTTTGGAGTTTCCCAAACACATACGCAAGATCACCATTCCTCTTCTCCTAGATGTGTGAGCACAGAGGGAAGTTGTGCTTCAACTGAGGAACATGTACCAAGAAGAAACAATCTTTTTGATGTTGCAGATGATTATGAGTTATATGTTGATAATCCATATCGTTTGGTAGCCATTGGAAAATTCCATAACTTGGGTTCAACCATCCATCACCAACAAATTGATGATGATAATGTTAGGGTGGTGGTTGAACGGGTTGAAGAGAAAATTATCCTGTTCTTGTACCTACTAAGGAGGTTTATGACCCCCTCCAGTTCCTTCTAGCCAAACAATGAAGTATCAAGGAATAGGTATAAGCAGACCTTACGAGGATGACCATAATAGTACCCTATCATGATCTTAAATCTGTCGTCATGGGTGAGAAGAGGGCTCATCAACTCAAATGCTTAAGACACAAGGCACTTGCACCCCATGCAATTTATACGTGAGACTATTTTCTGCATATGCCATGCTGGGTCGCGTGACATAGATACCCTACCATCTCAGCCAACAGCACGAGCCTAATATAGTCGAAGAAACTCACATTCCAAAGAGTAGAGATAACCTTACAAAACTAAAGAGCAATACAATCCTCTATGGTGCAATGACGCATAACAACCTTCACAGGGAACACGATTCATACACAGTTAGAAAACTGGTCCTAATGTTGGTTACTAGGCTACAACCCCTCTCCTTCCTCTAAGATTAAGATACGATCCGAAAGGTTCTGGATGAGTCTTAGGATTAAAATAGTACAGATTCGGATAGGTGCTTTGCTATAGGTCAAAGTTGGATAGCCGCTACCATCCACAGTGTCGGGCCTTAGAAGGAGTGTTTTGATGGTCGATTGTGAGCAAAGTTGGGGCAATGATAGAACCTTCAAGGGCCACTAATTTCAAACTAAAATTAGATCCTATCAGGCCTTCAAGTGACATCTAGAACTTGGGAAGCCACCTAGTTCCTGCAGTTCAGAGGCACGACGTGGATCTGATCTGAGCCCCATGAAGACGCTTGGGTTCCATAATTAGCATAGACTTAAAATAAATGATGAAGCATGAAGTTGGGTAAGTTAGAACTAAAAGGCTGCTCTCCTCCTCACTAACCAAAGTCGTATACATGCATGCGTGTGTACACTACAGGCGGAAGACATGTAGTGCATTAGTTGGAGTGAATCGGCTGAGTTGGGAAATCGCACATAGTGGGAGCTATTATGCCATGCTTAGAGAAGCCTCCGCCGCAATTCTGGTTGTCACAGGGAGCAGCACAAAAAGCATGATCCTTGTGCGGGATTAAGGGATAATGTGAAAGCACCTGGCATCCAGATCGCATGTCCCCTTACATTCTGCATGCAAATCCTATACCCTAAAAGCATTACCTTAAAGTAAATATGGGGACACACTCCCTCGCATACCCCATCACCCGTTTTCAAACCCCACGCACGACATTTTGCTCTCCACCAGTTATTCCAATCACCCCTTAACATTTCTGTTGAACCCCCCAATACTTCTCATTATTTCAGCTCAACCTCTGCACCCCTCAATACTTCAATTCAAACCCCATACTTCTCGTTATTTCAGCCCAACCTCTGTATTCTTCAATATTTCAATTTAACCCCCATACTTCCTATTATTTCAGTTCAACCCATGTACCCCTCAGTATTCTATTTTTACCCCTATATTCTTGGTTATTCTAATTCAACCCCTGTACTCCTCAATATTCTAATTAAGCCCCTACGTTCCTTACTATTCCAATCCAACCCCCGTGTTTGGCTTTGTTATAGAACCAATCCCAATCCCTTTTTAGCATTATGGTTTTCAAATCAAAAAATATTATGGGAATTGATAGTCTCACCCGATGAACTCTAAATGGGAAACTGGCAGTTTTCACTGTTGTTCGATATTTGGAGGTTCATATAGGCCCCAGTGCAGCCCTAGTTGCCTCGGACCTTGTGCATGAGTGGACTAAGGGTTTCCCTTAAAATAACAAAACATTTCAAAATGTTTTGGGAATCAATAGTCTCACGCGATGGGCTCTAAATGGGAAACTGGCGATCTTCATTGTTGTTCGATATTTAGAAATTCATATAGGCCCCCGTGCAGCCGTAGTTGCCTCGGACCTTGTGCATGAGTGGACTAAGGGTTCCCCCTAAAATAATAAAAATTTTCAAAATGTTTTGGGAATCAATAGTCTCACGCGATGAGCTCTAAATGGGAAACTGGCGGACTTCAATGCTGTTCGATATTTAGAGATTCATATAGGCCCCCGTGCAGCCCTAGTTGTCTCGGACCTTGTGCATGAGTGGACTAAGGGTTCATCCTAAAATAATAAAACCTTTGCAAATGTTTTGGGAATCAATAGTCTCACGCAATGAGCTCTAAATAGGAAGCTGGCGATCTTCACTGCTGTTTGATATTTAGAGATTCATATTGGCCCCCGTGAAGCCCTAGTTGCCTCAGACCTTGTGCATGAGAGGACTAATGGTTCCTCCTTAAATAATAAAACCTTTCAAAAATGCTTTGGGAGTCAATAGTCTCACACGATGAGGTCTAAATAGGAAACTGGCGGCCTCCACTGTTGTTCGATATTTTGAGGTTCATATGGATCCCAGTGCAGCTTACGTTTGCCTCGGATCTCGTGCATGTATGGACTACGGATTCCTCCCTAAAATACTTTCAAAATATCCTATCTCTTTTTCAACCACTTCCGAAAGTCAAGCATCAAACCAGAACTACATAAGCCTTGAATTTCCCATTGCACCGAGGAATACGTAGGAGCAGGATCAAGTCCTGTCAGGCTAACCTTCATCAAGTTATTTATTTTCACTCTAATTGAAGGGATCAAACATTTTCAAATATCACACACTCAGTTTAAGGGTACCGTTCTTCGGAACAGGCGAATGTGGTGCCTAACACCTTCCCCACTCGTAACCAACTCTTGAACCTAAATCTCTTCCCGAGTCAGGGTTTTTCCAAATCTTTTTCCCTTCAATAAAAATTTGGTGACGACTTCATTTTATCAAAAAATTCTATTTCAAATTTTAGCGAGTTCGTCGTCTCGTCGTAATTACGATTGCGACAATGTCAAAGTGTTTTTGTCTTGTCTCCCTAACTATGTACATTTATTCATACTTCTCTTAAATCTCCTTAAACATTCAAATTAGCTCCTAAGGTATTATGATCAATTTTTATTTTACTTGAGAGGTGATTTGTGAGAGATTGTAGCTTAGATTACTGTAAACACTAAACACTCAAATAGGTCCGAGGACTTCCGTTTGTTAAGTTAATCGAGAAACCAATAATAACTTAAGTAATAAGCAATAATTAAAGCTAACAAAAATAGTAAAAAAAATAATGAAATAAATCAATAAATACAGAAAACAGGAAGATAGACAAATAAAGAAACAAATGATAGAGTAAATAAATAAATAAAAAACAAAAGTAGAAAATAAAAACAAAATAAATAATAAAATAGAAAATCCAAAAAAATAGGAAAGTAAAAAAAAATAAAAACATATAAAATAATAATAATAAAAAGGGAGGAAAAGGGAATTAGTAATGGGATAAGAGAAAAATAAAACAAACAGAATTTTCTTTTGAAAAAGATATAAAACAAAAAAAAGCAAAATTAACCAAAAGTAAATAAAGAAATAAAAATAAACAAATATACTTATAAATACTAAAATTCAAGTAAAATAATAAAGGATAAAAAAAGGGAAAAGGCAGAAAGAAAAGAAGTAGAGAGGAAAAGATGTTGAGAGAGATATAAAATGGGGGAGGGGGATGAATACTCATATTTTTGGGGGGAGAGGTACAGAGAGAAAGAAGAGAAGCTTTGTCCCCGCAACACTCCAGGAAGATTTCATCGACAACGGAAGGAGATCCACGGAAGTTCTGCGGATTACAATAGCGACCATCAACACGAGAATTGCTCCACCAACTCAGGTTCGTCTAGTTCGCCTCTCTTACTTCCAAATCTAGAGTCGATCCGATGTATATCTTGATTGTAAATCTGAATTATATAACAAGTGATGCAATGTTTAACAAGATTGGAGCGGTAATGTTATAGAGCCAAGATCAAATCCTCAAGAGGGATTCACATTTTTGCGAAAGCTTAGATAGCTAGATGTTTGCTTGTTGTGCGCTGAGGAACCTATTGCAAATCTAGAACTAACACACTAAATGTTCATCAGTTTTCATTTAAATATACCCTACGGATTGTGAGAAGTACAGTCCTAGGTCCTGTAGCATGATAGAAACCATTCTGTAATTAGGAGCGCCTTTATCCGCCTATCTTTGTGCCATTGATAGCAATCCTAAAATTGAATCGGACCAATTCGCTCCAAAATTAGAGTAGACATCCCTCGGCTGTTAACACGAACGTCACACAAAGCCAAACGCTGGAGTGTGAGGTAGAGCGAACCGAAATTCCTCATGTCTCGAGATAGAGAGATGGAGGAAGATGTTCGTTGTCCTGTTAGGAGGGTCGGTTATGGATCACCAAGGGCTTAGGCGAACAGAATCCCTATAGCGTTCGACCAGTCTTGAGGTGAGTTAGAATGCCGACATAGATCCCTTAGGCCCTGCGGAGAGGTGGTCGCTCGGCACGTTAGACATATTGAAAATCTGATAGACGAAAACGTTCAAGGACACCCGGCATGTAACCTTCATCTGTTATTTCCTTCGAGCTCTCATGGACCCTTGCCGGTAGCTACCAATTGTGTCCCCTAGCGCATCTTAGATTCCCTTGGAGTCGCACCATGCGTCACTGTGGTAGGTATAACAAAGCCCGAGGATTCCTTGCCTTCCAGGGCTTGGTCACAGGAAGACCCCTCTCAAATCTGCCCCAAGCATTGTAATCCATTAAAATTTCGCTTTAAGTTCCAAAAATCACTAAAAATTTGGTGATTCTCATTTTTAACAATCAAAGAATGTTTTAAGCTCCAAAAAAGTTAAGAAAAAGGGATCCATAGAACTTAGAAAGAGATCCACCAAAAATGGAAGAAAACAAACCATAAATACATAATTAAAAGCTTAGAAAAAAATATATGGTAAAGACCCTACTTGTTGAAGACTTATGAAAATATTTGATAGGTCTTTTGAAGTTGATTTTCCTCTCCCTTGTGGTCCACAAGAACGCCTTCAAGGATGGTGGTGAGGATTTGTTTGTTTGGCTTATTATAAATTAAACATCAAAGATGGAAGTTTAAGCGTAGTGTAGATTTTGGTGTTTAGAGAGAATTTGGAGTTTCGGTTGAGTTTATAAAGCTTGCACAAGTGTTAAGAAGAGTGTTAATTGAGCGAATGAGCCCCTTGATGTTTCTAAGAAAATTCGGCCACCTAGGACATGTGGGAATTAAATTCCCACTTAAGGGAATTTTGGTCCATTTTCATGTAATTTCCATTCCAATTTAAATTTAAATGTAAGTAATTATCCTTTAGGATTAGTTTAACACAAATTATTCTTAATTTGTCACTAATCAAGGTTAACTTATTCTAAGCATGGTTAATTTTGATTAATGAAGGTTAATTTTTATCTCTCCTCATTAATATTTTTGTCCTACATATTATTAGTGAAGTGATGACTCATGAGGTGAGTTACCACCTTATTTTCCACATGTCAAATTCATGCTCAATGGGTAGGACCCATTTCCCGGCTTCTGCTTCACATTTTCATGCCCCACTAGCCTTCTAATGGCATTTTGGTAATTTTATGAGAATTTCCCCAAATTGTTCCTCTGATGTTTCTAACACTTATTGGTTCATTTCCAAATCATTCCTATATCATTTGCAAATTTTCAAGGATCATTTTAGCCCTTATAGAAGATAAAGCTTTCTAAGGGCGTTTGAGCATTTTCAGATATTTCTGATGACATTTTAATTTTCTCTTTATTTCTATTCTTTTCTTATGGCTTTCTAACAATCATTGATGTATTATAAAAATTTATAATGGCTTTTAACTTTTATTATGGATTTCCTTCACATTTATTTGTGTCATCCAATGTAGGAACGTTTTCATCATTTGTTAAAAATTCTCTAATCTCCTTTAGCAATTTTGAGGGCAATTCCATAATTTTAATTTCTCAGTCATTAACTCAGTAGAGAAAATAAGGGGTGTTAAATTTTTTCCTTTTCTTTGGCTTGAAACTGACACTAGTGAAAAAATGGGTTTTTATAACAAGATTTTACATCGGTTCTTCAAAAACCGATATAAATAAAAACGCGGTGGCATTTTTGTAAATAAATGTAAACTTTCTACATCGGTTGGGAAAAGAACCGACGTAGAAAGTGAGTTTTTTCTCAAACTTTCTACATCGGTTACGTAACAACCGATGTAGAAATTACTTTCTACATTGGTTGTTCTGTAATCGATGTAGAAAGTGGATTTTAAAAACTTTCTACATCGGTTGAGAAAAGAACCAATGTAGAAAGTACTTTCTACATCGGTTCTGAGAAACAACCGATGTAGAATGTCTTCCCCTGTCACTTATTTTTCGACGCTGTTCGTGTTTAACCTCATTTTCCAAAACCTTAGTTTCTCATTTCGGCCTGTTCTCTCTATTTTCGTTTAAGTCTTAGCCATTGTCAACGTCCTTGTTGTTCGTCGTTTCACTTCGTGCTTACGTTCGTGGTCGTCGTCGTTGTTGCAACCATTTCGTCCGTTCGAAGTCGTTGTCGCACACCTAAGGTTCGAAGTCGTCTTTGTCGTTATTTATGGATCTCATTCTGTTATTATGGTTGAAATTTACATTTATTTTGGTTCTATTCTGTATTTTTCAAGCTTCTTATTTGGCTACCGTGTTGTGTCGTCGTTCAACTACCATTGTGCCTCCGTTTGGACACCGCTTGGCCACCGATCAACCATTGTTGTTTTGACTGTGAGGTATCTTCTATGCACCTCTACTTTGTGATTGCAAATGTGAAAGTTTGCTTAGGGTTTGTGTATGTTATAGTATTGATTTTGAGTTTAAATATGTTGGTTTGTTTTCTTGAGTTCAAATATGAGCATACCCTTAGTTTCCCGTTCAAGGTTGAATATAATGAGTATATTACTAAATAAGTAAATCATTCATTATATTAAATCTTGAATTGTCCAAGTTGGACAGTTTGGGACTAAAGTTTTTTATTCAATTGTTAACAATTTCTTCATAAATCTTGTAAATTGTACTTGATAAAATTTTGGTTTAGTTCATTTTGCATTGTCTCTGGGTACATGCTTGATTATGGTAAATGAAAACATAATGAAGTTATGTACTTGGAGACTGATGCGAAATGCTGCCGAAATTTCACCAAGTATGATATTTAAGATTTTAGAAGTGTGTTAATCGATGAATAAAAAACTTTTTTCTCGAATAGGATAGAGCCTTACCAATAGTGAGGATAATAAATTAACAATTATAATTGACAAGGTTAATCCTAAATCATGTGTTGATGATTCTTGTATAGTATGGATCGTAGTTGGATAAATGCTAAACATAATGAGCGATGAGTACAAGAATGGGGTCGAAGAGTTTTTGAATTTTGCGCAGACAAATCTACCTCAGAGTAATGGACAATTTTACTATCCGTGTGTTAATTGTCTAAACGAGAGACGTTTGGGTGTTGGTCAAATTAGAGAGCATGTTCTTTGTGATGAATTTTGCAAAATTTATACAAAATGGACATGGCATGGTGAGTTATTAGGCATGCCAAGTGTGTCACAGACGGTGGAGGTTGATATAAATATGGAAGATTAGGTAGAGGATATGATTCGTGATATAGGGCATGCGTCATTTAAGCGGGAAAATATGTATGGTAACTTGTCTACTGATTCAGAGAAATCTTTGTATCCGGGATGCACTACCCTTACATGATTGTCAGCAATGTTAATATTATTCACTCTGAAGGCAAGGAATGGATGGAGTGATAAAAGTTTCACCGAATTACTTGAACTGTTGGTAGAGATGCTTTCGGAAGGTAACACATTACCAAAGCATAATTATGAGGTGAAGAAGGTGTTGTGACCGATGGGTATGCAGTATAAGAAATTACATGCCTACCCTAATGATTGCATACTATACAGAAATGAGTTTGAAGGATTACATGAATGCCCTGTGTGTCAAGTTTCATGTTATAAACTGAAGGATGGTGATTCTATTTGCAATGAGAGCACAAAGCGGCCTCCAGCCAAAGTGTTGTGGTATCTTCCAATAATTCCAAGGTTCAAATGATTGTTTTGTAATAAAGACGAAGCAAAGAACCTTAGATGGCACGTAGATGAAAGACTGATTGATGGAAAACTTCGTCATCCGGCTGATGGTTTGCAATGGAAGATGGTAGATCAATTCTATCCCGATTTTGGGAATGAGCCAAGAAACCTAAGGCTTGGACTTGCAACAGATGGAATGAATCTGTACGGTAATTTAAGTAGTAAACATAGTTCATGGCTTATACTTTTGACAATTTACAACCTTTCTCCAGAGTTGTGCATGAAACGTAAATACATCATGTTGTCTATGATGATTTCAGGTCCACAACAACCTGGATATGACATACGTTTATCTTGCTCCTTTAATTGAAGACTTGCAAAATCTATGGGAAGAAGGTGTGGAGGTGTTTGATGCGTATGGTAATGAAAATTTCAAGATGCGGGCAATGTTTTTTGGCATTATTAATGACTTTCCAGCATATGGAAATCTATGCGGATACAACGTTAAGGGGCACAAAGCATGTCCCATATGTGAAGAAGGCACAAGTTACCATCAACTGCATCATGGAAGGAAGACAGTTTATCTTGGTCATCAGAAATTTCTCAAGACTAATCTCCCTTATTGTAGATTGAGGAAAGATTTTAATGGGTTGCCAGAAAATGATATTGCTCCAAAAGCCTTAATTGGACAACAAGTCTATGATTGGGTTAAAAACATCAAAATTGTTTTTGGAAAGACTCAAAAAAAGGTCACTGAGACAAGGATATGGAAGAAAAGATCAATATTTTTTGATCTTCCATATTGGTGCAAACTTTATGTTATACATTGTATTGATGTGATGCATGTGGAAAAAAATGTGTGTGATAGCGTCATTGGAACACTTCTCAATATACAGGGAAAGACTAAAGATGGAGTCAATTCTCGACTGGATTTGGTTCACATGGGTATACGACATCAGTTAGCTCCATAGTCTGTAGGAAAGGGAACATATTTGCCCTCGGCATGTCATACATTGTCAAAAAAAGAAAAAATTTCTTTTTGTGAGTGCCTACATGGGGTTAAAGTGCCACAAGGTTATTCTTCAAATTTTAAAAGACTTGTCTCGATAAAAGATTTAAAGTTAGTTGGGTTAAAGTCTCATGATTGTCATGTGTTGATGCAACAACTACTTCCAGTGGTTATTTGTGACATTTTGCCTAAAAAAGTTAGACATACAATGAGTAAGTTATGCTTCTTTTTCAATAAAATATGTAGCAAAGCCATTGACCCTCTAAAATTGGATGAGTTGGAACATGAAGCTTTTACTATCTTATACCAATTGGAGATGTATTTTCCTCCATCATTTTTTGACATTATGGTTCATTTGGTTGTTCATATAGTGAGGGAGATTAGATTATGTGGTCCAGTTTATCTGAGGTGGATGTATCCAATAGAACGATACATGAAAATATTAAAAGGGTATGTGAAGAATCCACACCGTCCCGAGGCATCTATGATTGAAAGATACATTGCAGAAGAGGCCATTGAGTTTTGTACAGAGTATTTGTCAGAGGTGGAACCCATAGGAGTTCCTAAGTCTCGTCATCAGAGAAGACACGGAGGTAAAGGTACACGAGGCATAACTGTGAAAAGCATGGGTCGTGCAGAAGTCCTTCAAGCACATTTGTATATTTTGAATAATACCGATGAGGTTCAACCTTACTTATCTACTCACAAAACTATGATAAGGGAGGAGAATGTTCGAATTAATGAGAAATGGTTGTTGAATGAGAATAACAAAACGTTCTTAAACTCGTTTGATGAAACAATTAAGAAGGATGATGGTGCCTCTGATACATTGAAGTGGCTAGAAAATGGCCCAAACTTTGATGTCATATGTTGGACTGGATACAATATTAATCATTTTTCATTTTACACAAAGTCTCAGGATGATAAAAGTACCATGCAAAATAGTGGGGTTATGGTGGTAGCAGAGTCGATGCATTTTGCAAGTTCTAAAGATAAAAGTCCTGTAAAGGCTTCCATATCTTACTTTGGAGTGATTGAAGAGATTTGGGAGATTGATTACACCAAATTTAGAGTGCCTGTTTTCAAATGCAGATGGGTTGATAGTAACAGTGGTGTGCAAGTCGATGAATTGGGATTTACATTGGTTGACCTTCAAAAAGTAGCTTACAAGGATGACCCTTTTATCATGGCCCACCAAGCAAAACAAGTGTTTTATGTTCAAGATCCTTGCTCCAAAAGGTTGTCAGTTGTTCTTCAAGGAAAGACAAAAATCGCTAGTGATGACACCAATGATCTTTCAAATATTGATATTTCTCAAACTCCCTTATCATCAAGGATATCTAGTATCAATGAAGAAAATGAAATAGATGATATACATGCTATTCGAGATGATCATCATGAAGGAATATGGGAAAATGTTACTACATGATACAAGTTAGTCATATCGGTTAATTATTTCATCATTGTATGTTTATTTTTAACTTATTTTAAAATGTTTATTACGTTTTTTTATGTTTAGTAGAGTTTTTAACATCTTTTCTCTTTGCTTTCAATAGGTAATGGCTGATTACTACATTTTTTTTTCAATTTTCAATACTTGTTTGATGTAATTTTAAGTTATTTCATTTGTAAATTAAAGTTTCATAATAAATAATGATGTATTTAGTTTAAATATATAGATTATGTGAATTTTGTATTATCTGTCTAGTGATTCTCTATTGTCTGCCTGGTGATTCTGTGTGTATATGCAGGTATTGTGAATAAATAATACGGTAGTATGCCTAAACAAAATGAACATTAAAAAAAAAGATTTTCTACATCGATTACGACCATAACCGATGTAAAAAGTATACTTTCTACATCGATTGGGCCAACAACCAATGTAGAAAGTCATACTTTTTACATCGGTTCTGCCCACAACCGATGTAGAAAGTGTACTTTTTACATCGGTTATAGGTCCAACCGACGTAGAAAGTCATACTTTTTACATCGGTTCCGGAACCGATGTAAAAAGTCTTATTTTCTATATCGTCCGCTTCAACACCGCCTAAATAACCGATGTAAAACATACATAACAACCGATGTAAAAAGCTCATTTTCCACTAGTGTGACCTATTTTCTAATTCTTTTCTTGTGTAACCATTCCTATCAAAATAAGAGTAGGCTAAATTACAAGTGAATAATGTCAAATCATGCAATCATAATGCCTAAATTTCAGTAGATAAAATGACAGAATAATAATTTATCATAATCCTCAAACTTGATCATTACTTGTCCCCAAGGAATAGGAATGCAACAAGTATAGAATACATGAAATCTCATATTATACATGCAACAACAAATCATAACTACCATCAGAGGAACGATTAACAATAATCCAATTAGGATCTTTTAATTCCTTATAATTACGTCTAACATTTAAAGGGGATCACTCTGCTTACCATCTCTCTTATGTGGGGTTAATTCCTAGTCACTCTAGCCCTCATAATTGCATATTACCATACCCTTTCCTATAAACCTCAAAGTCTCCACTAGAAATAAAATCATAGACAGGCACCGAAACATTTATACATAGTTGAAACATGGCCAAGCGAATTTATTATTAGCTTAGATAAAAGCAGGGAAACAAACACAAAAGGATTTCTTTTACTTTTGATTATTTTGTTTAACAAAACTAAACCTTTTTTCCACTCACATGGGTTATTTGGATTTTTACAATTTTATCCTTTTCCAAGTTCTTTTCACTTTTCATTTTCCTTCTTTTTCTTTTTGTCTTTTTAATTTTCACTTCCCCCCATTTTTTGTTCATTTATTTTCTCCCAAACACACATGTTAGAAGTCCTTATGCTTTAAGTTATCTTTCTCACACTAAACACACATGTTAGAATTGAAAGAAAAATGATATAAGTGCATACAAAGATTGGTTTGGTACATAAAGGAAAATAAATATATTGGTTTTGTACATAAAGGAAAATAAAGATCAAATCAACCTAAACTAATCCTAATCAAGATAAAATAAAATAAGAACTTAGAAATTTAGTTATTGAGTTGATTGGTGGCCCAAATGGCGCTGCAATATCCATATCACGACTGTGCTACACTTTAGCAGGGTCATGCTTTGCCTTTAGCATGATTATGCAAACTAGGTGCATGGCCTTTCATCAAAGAGCCTTTTCCATTATATCCATGCTAACATGGACACGGTTATGCTTCTTGTATTTCCATATATTATTATTATTATTATTATTATTATTATTATTATTATTATTATTATTATTATTATTATTTTTCTTCTTATTATTATTATTATTATTTTATTTTTTAAAACGCAAAAAGCAAATCATCGTAAAGCTAAGAAAATAAGTTGGCTCGTGCAAGCACTTTTTTAACATCACAAGCCCGACGTACCTAGGTTGAATGGTTAATGAGAACCATAGGTGACTACCTTAGGATTCAAGAGAATATCAGTGTGCTTAAAGTGCTTCTCATTCATGGTTTCCCTATTTTTTTTTGTTAAGGTCCATTACTCCATATGAAAATGTTTTATTCACCTTATAAGAGTTTCTCCCCCTAAACTTAAGCTTTCTTGGAAACCCATAAAACTGTGAGTTATAAATCAATGACCTCTTACCAACTTGAGATGCAATCTTCCATGTGCTTAGGATGCCTTATTTTTACTTCTTTCTTGGTGGGACCTTGTGTTCCCATGCATGTTAATCTTGAGCTCATCTTTACAGCTTGGGTTAGGCCTTTTTTATGGTTTCACCTTTAGTTTCAACTTTCCCTCCATATTGATCTTATGGGTGAAAAGTGTAGGGATTATGCCCTTGATGTTAGAGGATTCCTAATTTTCCCACAAGACCCTAAAAAATTATTCTTCTGTAGTTCCTGTAAGGTTAGAAGAGATAATTGGATGAGAACAAGGAGAAGGTGGGTAGAATTGCATACTTAAGGTTTTAAGCGAAAGACTTGAGTTCGAGAATCGAAGGTTTATCAACTGATGGCTTAGGTTTATAGGTTCCATGTTCTTATTCTTAAGTTGTACACACGATTTCATCATTAGATTATTACTTCATAATGTGGAATCTTTTATAAATTACTATTAATGAAAGCACAGTAAATTTTTTTAAAACACCTTAGTTAAAAATTGTATATGTTGCTTTTACCAATTTACTACTTCTTTCTATATAGAAGAATTAAAAGTTATCACAAATACAGGCATATTGGAAACTACACAAACTTTATAACTATACAATCCATATATATACATACTTAGTTAAGTTAAGGCATCTATGTCTTTATACACCCAGTTAAATATACAACTACTACTACCATATGCATACATCACATATACAATGATACAAAACTACATACTAAATAATCATAGAAAAATTATCCAACTATATTACAAAATATACATTATGGGTATGACTTCAATCATCTTCTTCTAAAAGATCCATACAAACGCTTTAGTTGTGGGTGTCACAACACTCCAACCATAATTCCACCTTTACTCTTAGTAGTTTTAAAGTCAGAGTTTCAAGTTAAATTTATAGCTTTTATGACATAAATGTTTAGTCTTTTAAGATATTTAACATATGATTCTATATTTGGACTTTTATCAAAGTCCAACTTCAAGAGTAAAGCTTTTAAGAAAAGATATAAATAGGCTTACAACTTTGAACACAATCACTTTAAAGAAATCATTTCCAAGATAAATAAGTGTAGATCTAGTAGATCTACTCCTAGATATATCCATGCCATACTTTGAGAACTTCAAATTTTTTCACAAAAATCTAAAATCTGCCCCCAACCATTAAAAATCATTTTTAAGAAATTTTAGGGGGAATGTAGGGGTCAACTTGTAATTAGGGGGAATGTAGGGGTCAAATTGCAATTAGAGGAAATGGAGGGGCCTGGTTGCAATTACAGGAAATGTGGGGTATGGCTCATGTGCATGGCTAAATGGCTTTGGCTGGCTCATGTGCATGGTTTGGGCACGTGAGGGGATTATCTAAAAAAGAGGGAATAGGTCTCCAGAGGGTTCGAACCCACGCCCCTGGGTATGTAGGCAAGATCTTCAGCCACTAGACCATTCACTTTTATGCCACATCTTTTGTAATCTAAGATTAAAAGGGCTACATGGCGAATTCTCTCATTTCAACAGAAATTATTGCAGGCCATGCCCTCACAATTACTTTGCATGGTGAAGGCCTACGTGTAAGGGCTATCCTTCTTCCCTAATCAGATTTCGGAATCACTGCCTTTCCCATATTCAGTGCCAAGATGCGAGGAGGACATGCATTCGACAAGGTCCCTTTCTTTCCCTTTCGTTTCAAGAGTACCAGATCATTCACGTGAACGTATCCTTCTTCAGCTTCCCCTATTATGCAGAGACTAGGGCCGAACAAGATGACACAAATAGTTACACTTTGTCCAGCGAAATAAGTTTCCAATAGGAACATTTCACTCAGAATTAAACACCCGAGAGGACCCCGAGGTCGAGCAACAGACGAGACAAGGATGCAGGCCATACCAATCACCGAGCTGTGAAATTTTATCCTTCTTGAAAGCTTGCCTTAATGATCTTCCACCCCCTTTTTGAAGACTCATAGCTTGCCTGTGTGTATAATATACCATTCTTCATCCAGGGTCAAGACATATCAGTAGAGTGTTTATCCATGAGGTTTGGAGCGAACGCGGAGTTTAGTATTTTGGCATTGCCACGTGCATCCATAGATGAAATTGTCCATGGGCATCCCTTAGTGCAGTCGGAACAGAATTAGAACAGGTCGACGGCCGTGATCTTCTGTTATGTCTAGACATCAAGAGTTAAAGATCATCTGGAATCCCAGGGAGCGAAGCTAAATACGAAACCACACAGAGACTTTTCGAGCTATCAGTCGCGCCTAAATGTAACAGAGTTCGCATCATCTCAAGTCTCTCCAAATTCAGGGTTAGTAGACCAAATCACCCTATACTTAGCAACAGCCAAAGAAATAATCGCCTGGCGTAACAGAATTCGAAGTTGACCTTTCTACCGCAGCTCTACATCATGTCTTTTGTCGTGGGTCTTCGTCCGTTCAGGATAGGTAATTGCATGAATCATAGTTTCCAGGGTGGATATGATCCTTAGCTGACGTTGGGAGAGGGACTCGTGTTGCATGGGACTCTTTTCTATGATCACAGGCTTCGTGAAGGGCCATTTGAAACTTCATTTAGTTCGAGGTACATGCAGCTACGTTCGGCCTCTGGTAAGGGTATCAGCAGCTCTAGCTTCTGCTTGTAAAGCCACAACTTCTTCGTCAATCACATACAGTTAAGGAGGACATGCTTAGTGCTCGGTGATGGGTCTTCTTCTCTATGTGGATGCGAATCTAGTTTATCATCAGCTGATCGCATGCAACTCCGTCATTTCGGCTAGCTACGGGTGTTGATAAAGTGACATCGCACACGTGCTTTTAGCACTTAGAGTCACGTCATCTCGAACCAAATAGTACCGAGGTCGTCGACAATGGAGAAGGAGAATCCTTCCGATTTTTCGATGGGCGATACTCTCGGAATCATTCAGGATTTGGCCATCGAATATCAGGACATGCTTATAATTGCATTAATTTAGGAGTAACATACCATAGGTCGCGTATTTCATCATGGATTTTCTCAGATAAGGCCCGATTCATGAGATAATGAGATTGATATCTAAGGGACTTATTATTCACTGATATACCTAGATCATGACATTGATTTTTCTACTTTGAATGGAGTATGTGATTAATAACAGAAGCACGGGACTCATTTCAAATCCAATAAATGCATGCAATTCACATGAAGTAGACTTTAATCTAACCTAATTTCATCAATTTGAGGGAAGTACCTAAAGGAAGTTGCAGCGCCGATCCCTTTCCGATCGATGATTCTTGCTTATACCAAGCAACGTCTCGAAGGTTTCTATGCTAGGATCGGCAGGGAGATGAAGCCAAAGATATTAACCTGGAGAGAAACCCCCTCAGGTCCAGCGGTGAGGGAGAGAGAGAGAGCTTTTTCAAAAATTCTAGAATCCAGACCCCTCCATTATGGCCTCCAAATCATTTTATACCTCTTTCCTTTTACAATTTCCCGCAGGAATGCCCTCCGCTTTTTTTCTTTTCCTTTATTTTTGCTTTCACTTTATCATTATTATTATTATTATTATTATTATTATTATTATTATTATTATTATTTTTTTATTTTTTTTTTTATTATTTTATTATTATTTTATTATATATTTTTCAGTTTTTTTATTTTTTCTATTTTTTGTTTTTGTTCTTATTTCTCTTTTAGTTTTAGTTTTTAATATTTTTCAGATTTTATGTTCCTCTTTTTATTATTCTTCATTTTTTTATTTCTTTATTTTACTTCCTATTATATATTTTATTTTTTATTTTTGTGATTATCATACTTATTAATATTATTAAGTAATTTTTCATTATTTTTCAGATTATATTTTTCTATTTTTATTTGCTTCAAACTTTCTTTTTCCTATATTTTATATATATATATATATATATATATTATTTTTTGACTGTTTCTATCTATTATTTTTAATATTTTCGTTTTATTAATATATTTAAATGTTCGCTAATTAATTTTAAAACTCAGGAGGCCTCGGACATAATTGGGTGTTTACAACCTCCTTACTCATAAATTTAAAGTTTTGTACTCATGTATTATTTGAATGTCTTTAAGCATCCAAATGAACTTACATTGCATATTTACTTCATAGGTGATTGAATCTGCATCCTTTAGTCCTAGGGCATTATGGTTCAATTTTTCTTTCACTAAAAGGTGATTTACACTAACTAGGACTTAGGGTATTAATTCACACCAACCTTAGAAACTTTTAAGGATTTTTCTCCTTATATCCTGAGCTTGGCCAAATGCTCACCTTCCTCCCTCTACTCCATAATTAGATTCTAATCACCACCTTAAGCATATTTAGGTTCATTCCTAAATTCTATCAAGGTTTGAACTTATTTTCACCAACTTTAACCAATATGGATGAATGGTTACTCCATCATTTCCAAGTCTCTTCCAAAAATATACTTCCTTCTTTATACCTTTGTTTCAGGAAGTTTAGCACTTGGTACATCATATGTTCTTATATCCATTCATGATTTGTCCTTACTCCATAGCTTTGGTCATGGTCATGGAAGGTCTTAAGTGACTTGTTCAACTTTTGGTCCAAAATTCCACCTTTGTTCTTACTAGTTTTTAAGTCCAAGAACAAGTTAAGTTTATAGTTTTTATGACCTACATTTTTAGTCATTTAATATATTTAACATATAAGTCCAGTTATAGACTTTTATCAAAGTACTACTTTAAGATTAAAATTAAGAAAAAATATAAATAAGCTTCCAACTTTGAACACAAAGATCTTAAATAAAGCATTTTTCAAGAAAAACAAGTGTAGATCTATTAGATCTACTCCAAGATCTATCAATCCCTTACTTTGAGAACTTCAAAAATTTTCTCACAAACTCTCAAATCTTTCCCAAATCATAACAATTCATTTTTAAGAAATTTTAACCGATTAAATTGCTCCAAAGGTTGCTAGAATCACTTTAATCCATCAAAACTTGGTGGTGCTCATTTTTAACCATCAAGGGAAGTTTTTAGCTCCAACAAACTCAAGAAAAAGGGATCCATAGAGATAAAAGAGAGATCCACCAAAAAAAGAATAAAATCCAACCATAAATACATGGCTAAAAGCTTAGAAAAATATATGGTAAAGACCCTATTTGTTGAAGACTTTTATGAATGTTTGGTGGGTCTTTGAAGTTGGTCTCCTTCCTCCTTGGTCATCTACACAATATCTACACAATATCTCACTAAATTTCCATGTGGAAAGAATCGTTATGAGTCATCATATGAAGTCCACCCAAAGTAAATGAACAAAAAAACAAAAACCATAAATGTAGAGATTCCTCTAATCATGGTTAAGGTTAATTAACCTTGAGTAATTAAAATTAACCATGTTTAGGGAAAGATAAACATGATTAGTGAAAAAATCAGCCTCATTAACATTAATATAACTCTAAAATAATAATTCCTCACATTTAAAATTATTTTGGAAAATGAAATTCTATGCAAAATTACCATATACCGTTAAATGAAAAATTATTCCTAATTTGCCCTTGCTTGGCCGAATTCACTAAGACCATTTGGAAGGCCTCATTTGGTTAATATTTTCCTCCCTAAACACTTATAAAAACCCTCCAAACTCTCTCCAAGTAACCCAAATCCAAAAATCGTAACCTTTCACCTTATGCTTAAGTTTCCATCTTTGAAATTTAAGCTAAAATTAATCTCTAAACACTAAGCCCCACAACTTTCCATAAGAAGCGCTTTGTGGACCATCAAGGGGGACCAAGTTCAGCCACCATAGCCCCACCATAACCCCACACACCATCAAGTAGGATTTTCTACTTTGCCTTTTTAAACTTTAAATCTTACCTTTTATGGTTGGTTTTCTTTCTTTTATGGATCCTTCCTCTAAAATCCCTAAATCTATTTTTTTTTGGACTCATGAAGGCTCAAGGCTTCCTTTGAATGGTTCAAAATGAGCATCCCCATTTTTTAGTGATTTTTGAATGTAAAAATGAAGTTTGGTTGGATTAAAGTGCTTCTAGGAAACATAGAAGCAATTTAGTTGATGAAATTATTTAAAAGTACATTTTGATGCTATGGGAAGTTTTGAAGGGTCATGAGGAAAATTTTTGAAGTAGTCATAATAGGAGATGGATGGATCCTGGAGTAGATATTGTGGATCTACATTGTTGTTTTAAAAAAAAAATGCTATCTTGCATGTTTTTATGTTTATAGCTTGAAAGTTGTTGATTTTCTTTCTATGTTGGACTAGCACAATAATATAACCAGATCCAAACCCATGGATTTAAATATTAAAAATTATAAGAAAAATTAATTCATAAGCCCCAAAAGCTTGCTTTTGGCCTAACTCTAAAACCTACTAAGTGAAAGTTAAAATTTTGGGACCAAAAATTGAACAGGCTCCATAAGACCTCTATGAAACTTTTTTACCATGACCCAAGCTAAGGAGTTACGTTTCTACAATTTCAAAAAATCAAGGAACCATGGTTGTAAGAGAAGAAAATTTGAAAAGGTGACCTTGGAAAATCAAAGGGGGCATTCGGCCATAAGGGTGAACCTAAGGATAAAACTTCTTAAAATTTATAAAAGTGATACCAACCATATGAATAAGTTATAAATAATGTGAAAAAACTTTTGGAAAAAAGATAAATTTAGCTAAAATGACCTAAAAACAACCAGGTGTGAATTTGGACACCTTAGTTTAATTCAAAGAAAAATGAACTTCAAATTTGGTTAATGTGCATTAAGAATCTTCATTAGGTAAATGGAACATTTAAAGGTGCAAGTAAGGTCTAAAAGTGTCCTCCATAGTAACCAAAATAGATGAAATCAAGTGAAATTCATAATTAATACTTAAGCTAGATTTCAAAAATGCACAAGTTGGTAATTAAAAATGAACCACGGAATTGTGAGGAGGAGTGGATTCATTCGGCCATGACCCTTAGAGATAGGGTAGAAGTCCTAAATATTAACTAAACTTGGTAAAACTTAAAGCCTAAAATTCAGCTAGAAGGATTCATCAACCTTGGTTAATTAAAAATGAAAATTTGATGCTCTAAGCATTAGGAGTGGAAATTGGCCACCTTAGAGTTAATTAGTCAAGGAGGAGTTTTAACTCTTAACAAGGTTTAATTAAGAATTCTTAGCATATAAGCATCAGGGATTAAAAGTGTAAGGAACTTTTTAAAATGGTTAAGGGGTTTATTCATCCACATTTGGGTTAATTAGTCAAGGAGGATTTTTAGTTCTTAACTAGGTTTTATTAAGCATCCTTGGCATATAAGCATAAGGAATTAAAAGTGTAAGGAAGTTTTAAAATGGTTAAGGGGTTTATTCCGCCACCTTAGGATTAATTGGTCAATAAGGTGATTTAATTCTTAACTGGTATTAATTAAATATCCTTGTTATATAAGTAGAAGGGATTAAGAGTATGAGTATATTTTAAAAATTTTAAGGAGTTCATTTGGCCATATTAGCTAAGTTAGTGAAAGAAAGTTAAGGTTTCACTGTGACTTAAGACTAAACCTAGGCATGCACAAATTGAGTAATTATGAATAAACCATGAGGTTGGAAAAGTTACATTAAACCATGAGGTTGGAAACTATCAAGTATGAAGTCTTAAAAAATTCTATGTTCGGTATCAATTAATGAAATAGACTTTCATTGGTGAAAATCAACTTCTAAGAAAAAGAAAAGAAAACTAGAAGGCCTTAGAAACCATGGACATACATTCGGCCACCCAAAGTTAAATAAAAACAAATGAGTTTGAAAACTTGGTTTAAGTACATTAAGAAGCCTTATCATGTAAAAGTAAAGGATTAAAAGTTTAAATGAAGCTTGGTAATGGCATGTGCATTATTCAACCATGCATAACTAAATTGTCATAAATAAGTTAGAAACTTGCAAACACACAATCCTTTAAACTTAGTATGAATAGGTTATTCATAAGACTTGAAAATTGAAGTGCACAAAGAATAAAAACTTAAAAAGATGCCATTTACCTACCTAGAGGAAAACTTATAAGTTTGTAAAAATCATGTGAAACTATGAGAAAATAAAAGTTCAAGGTGTAACTTGGAAGGTTGAGAGAATTAAGCCCCCTTGACTGATTCATTATAAAATTTTATGAGTTAAACAAGTTGGATATGTATGGGCGTACATGGTTATGTTATCCAAGTGTGATTGATTAGCCAACTTGTGATGTTTTATGAATGCATAATGTCTAATGTGAGTTAAATGATGAGTACTCAACATTGTTTTAAACATGATGCTACGTACGATGAGTATAAATGATTGATGATGTTATAGAATTTGAGATCTAATGTGCATAGCATATTGGCTGGATATTAATTGAGCATGCATGTTTATCTGGAAGCTTTTAAAATGAACCTAAATAATTTAAGGGATCACTAAAACAAACTTATGTCAAAAGTTAATCTACTCTTAATGTTTCTTGCGCACATCCAGGGGACAACAGAGTCCCACTGAAGAGGAGACAAAAGGGTTCTCCACAAATCCTTCTATTATGAAGGAAAAAGGGTCTTCACTTATTATTGATGGTGACGATCATCTAGGAATGTGCCCATGCTCATTTGGAAGTTGTTCACTTTTGCATGAGATCGTCGTAGCCCCGCATGCATGAGTCCGATCGTGATGTCTTGATGTTAATGAGAAGGCCTGCTGCTACCGTTGGCGATCCCTAACCAAAGATAGGCATTCTGGAATTGAATTTGTCTCATGCTGCATTTTGATCGATCCCTTTATTGCTTTCTTGGAAGCTATGTTGTCTTGCCCAGTTGACGAAGACTTCACGCTTCTGTGCTGATGGCAAAGCATCGTCTCTACTGCTCGCTGTTATACTTTGTTCGGTGTGGGGTCAGAGTCAGCATGAGTTCCTCTTGAAGACCCAGGGTATCGTTGATGACAACTTCATCAGTAGAGCCGAATAGGTCAAGCCTTTGAATCGCGTTTAGTGCAACCAACCAAATTTACAAACGTGGACTATCGGTTGCCCAACAACAAGTTGAACTGCCATTCGAGCCATAACTACATGGCCATGATTCTGCCGTTTCATTGGCACGTCGCTTGGCTATGCATCCTTACTCCGGGAAGCCGTCTTCATGTGTCACTTTAGCTCACTGACTCGATCAGGTCTCACATTACCAAGCCTCGGATGACCAGAAATCGCACGGTCCAATCATCCTTGCAGCCATGGCATGCGGTGCAGCTCAAGGGTTGTCTTAGGCTCATCTAAGAGAATGGTTGCATGTGGCTCTCGAGATGAAACTACTGTCAGAGGTCCAAGGAAGTCCAAAGATGATAACAGGGAAGGGTCACAACCAACAGAGATTCCCTATGTGGTTTCAATAATCTTTCAACTACAGGGCTTTTTTTACCATAACAGGCATGCGAGGTGATGAGCTTCTTTTGAAATCCAGAGAGACCCCGCCGACTACATTGATTACACATATGCAAAGCTGGTTCAGTAGTTGGTTTAGTAGTCGGCATTCCTGCTTGTCTCAAAACCTCCCTTCCAGATATCAAAGAGATTCGTCTGCCTGATCCCTAAGGATCACTGACATCCAAACTCCATGAATGCGCAGGGAGCATCCTTCCCTGCCTTTCTCTCTCCCGGCCGTAAGGATTATTGATCGGTCTTATCAAAACCTCCAGAATTCGGTTCTTTCAAGCTCTCATAGCAGCAATCAATGGCTGATTATTCTGCTCCTTGGACTTATTTTCGTCGGGCTCTATGTAGAACAAGCACCAGTGGCGTAGGGCGCAGGGATAAGAGCATCTCATGCTCATAGCTAACAAGTGGTTCATAACATGTTGTACCACCTAGAACTACATTTCCTACACGATCTTAAAGACGGATCTAGGTTGTGACCGATGAACTCTTAATGTATTCGCCTCTAATTTGTAACTGGTTTCTCATCGAGCACTAATCAAAAACTTAGACATCTACTTTTCCATCATATTATAAACTCATACTAAGGACCTAATCCTCATACAATAATATTTTCACCTCAATTCCATTAATCTCAACACAAATTATCATACAACTCAGATTTAAATCATGTTATTCACCATAACAATCCTTGATTTCGAAGCATAAGAAGTGAACATGACGAACCTGAGTTGATTAGAGAGCCTTTGTGGCGACGATCTCAACTAGAGTCTGCAAAGCTTGCAATTATTCTTCTCCCATTATGCAGCGAAATTCCAGGAGATAGCTAAAGGACCAAGGTTTTTCTTCCTTTTCTCATATGAAATTTAGAGTTGAAAAAATAAAATCCCCCCTGAGGTCTGGGTTTTTGTCCTTTTTATAGTAGGATTCATGATTTTTTCGCTCTTTTCTTTGTATTATTTTCCTATTTCTTTTTATTACCATATTTATTTTACTTCATGTTTTTTCTTCTATTTAATCTTCCTCTGTTCTTTTTTTTTTGTTTAAATAATAATTTATATTATTATTATTATTATCTTATTATTTTTTATAATTATATTCTTATTTCCTTCTTTTTTGTTTCTTCTTTTTCCCCTTTTTTTATATTATTTCTCTTCTTTTATTCTTTCTTTATTTTTGTTTTTCTTGTTTTTTTCAATTTCTATTTTTAATTTTATTTATTATCACCCTTCGTCGTTCCCGCTTATTTGTTCACTTTTCTGTTAATATCTCTGTTATTTGTTTTCAATTTCATTTCTTCGTTTTTTTTTAATTTTATTGTTTAAATTATTTAGATTGTTATTCCCTAATTAATTTTACAGGTAGGGCCTCAGACATAGTTGGATGTTTACAGTTTGCCCCTCTTTACTCATTTTCCTACCAGATAATATGAGAAATAATTCTCTAGATTTCATGGTAAGAAATGAGTAAAGATGTAAACATATTATGTCTGAGGCAAGTTTGCGAATGTCCGAAACGCATGAAAAGCTTGAAGCTTGAAAAAAGAGCTTATGAATGCCTGAAGAGTGGTAGTTATTGAATGACCTTTGCAAGCTTTATGTGACAAGATGACAAAGCTTAAACATGTCAGGTAAAGAATGAACTGTAGAGCCTGATTAGGCTAACAAAATGGCCCGTATAGGCACAATGCAATTGAAGGAAACCTGTTAAAACAAGTAAAGCGAAAAAGAAATGCAAGGCCTGACACCATAGGCTTGGATGCAGAAAAGTAACTTGACGGGGCCTAACATTGTTGGCCAAGATGCAGAAAAGATAAACTTGATGAGGCCTGACATTATAGGCCAAAATGCAGAAAATTAAACTTGATGAGGCCCGACAGCATAGGCCAAAGTGCAGAAAATTAAACTTGATGAGGCCTGACAGCATAGGCCAAGGTGCAGAACATTAAACTTGATGGGGCCTGACAGCATAGGCCATGGTGAGAAAAGTTAAACTTGATGAGGCCTGACAACATAGACCAGAGTGCAGAAAAGCAAACTTGAGGAGGCCTGACATCACAGGCCAAAGTGAAAAACATGAAACTTGAGGCGGCTTGTCAACATAGGCCAAAGTGCTGAAAAGTAAACTTGAGGAGGCCTGAGAGCATAGGCCAAGGTGCAGAACATTAAACTTGATGAGGCTTAACATTATAGGCCAAAGTGCAGCAAAGTAAACTTGAGGAGACTTGACAGCATAGGCCTAGGTACAAAAAAGTAAACTTGAGGAGGCCTGACAACATAAGCCATAGTGCAGAAAAGAAAACTTGTGAAGGTCTGACATCATAGGCCAAAATGCAGAAAAGTAAACTTGAGGAGGCCTGACAACATAGGCCAAAGTGCTGAGAAGTAAACTTTAGGAGGCTTGACAACATAGGCCAAGATGCAGAAAAAGTAAACTTGAACGTGCTGGAGGCTTGACAACATAAGCCAAGTGGAAAAAAAATAAACTTGAGGAGGGTCCTACTGCTGCCGAGAGCAATGCAAGAAATTAGACATGCTTGATGTCCTGTTGTTGATAGGAAAGATGCAAATCCTGCTACTGCCAGGATGAATGCAAATATGGTCCCGCTGTTGCCAGAAAAATACAATCCTATCATTGCTAGGATGAATGCAAATGAAATCCTACTGTTGCCAGGAAGAATTCAAGAAATTAAAACATGCTTGATGTCCTGTTGTCGACAGGTGGAAGAAGAAAGATACATGTTAAGACATGCGGAACAGAATGATGAAGACCTGTAAGACAGGTAAAGGGAAATGAAAGTGACCTGTTAAGACATGTGAGAGAGTGATCAGTTGTTTTGAACAACATTACTCGAAGATTGTTTATCACAAATAGCTTGCTGATTTTGCCTCGAACTTGAAGGGTTTTAGTTTAATAATCACTTTCTCTTAAAGAAACTTGGGAAAACATTTTGCTTGAGTTTAGAAGATTTTTGGCAATAGAGGAATGCCTCATTTTGAAGGGTTTTGGGGAAAGATCTTAGCCCCAATTTGATTTTGATGAGATTGAGGACTATCTCAGTTTGAATATTCCTGGGTGAGCGTTAGCCCTAGTTTGAAACTTGACTTGGCATTGAGGATTGCCTCAATTTGAATTTTCTTGGCAAGCTTTTTCCCTAGTTTTGATCTTGATTTTTAGAAATCGGGATTGCCCCCATTTGAATTTTTCTGGTCAGGAATTTTCCCCAGTTTTGAGTTTTGATGTTCCGAAAATGGAGGATTGCCCTAATTCGGATTTTTCTAAGCAAGCATTTACCCTAGTTTTGAGATTTTGGTTTGCTTTGTTTTTTTGAAATTGAAAGTTGCCTCAATTTATATTTTCTGGGCAGGCGCTTGCCCCAGTTAGAATTTTCTTTTTGAGATTGAGGATTGCCTCAAGTTTGAATTTTTCTAGGCAAACATTTTCCCCAGTTTCATCTTGATTTTCAAAAATCGCGAATTGCCCCAATTTAAATTTTCTGGACAAATGTTTTCCCCAGTTTTGAATCTTGGTTTCATCATTTTTCTGGAAATTGAAAACTGCTCTCAACTTGAATTTTCTTGGGCAAACATTTTGCCCCTGTCTTGAGATTAAATTATGACTGGTTTGGGTGATTGACACCCACTTTTGGAGGAGGTTTGAAATGATTTATACAATACTTAATTGAGTGCAAAAGGATGCGATATTTGAATTATGGTTGAATAAATGCAAGAGGATGAGGAGTTTTAATTTATTTTTTGATTTTTGATGCTTGAAATGATTATTTGATGAAATGGATTCTATTGGATGCATGCCATGTGATGATTCGAAAAAGATTTTGTTTAATTCTTGATTTCTGCTTTGACGTTTCCCTTCCTTGACAACTTTACAGTTGGTATAAGGGAAACCAAGATTCAGGCTGAGCTGGATTGACTCTGCCTCTTGGCTTCGACGTCAGCTTTGAATTTTCCTTTTTAAGATCCTTGAGATCCAATACTGGTCAATATCATTAAATGAGATACATTCGTTTTCTTTTGGGTGGCATTGTGGCTTGCAAGAGGATGACTTTGTAGGGAACAATCGTGCCATGTTGCAAAGGTTGAGGATTCATCTGATTTGTCATGACTTTTCAAAATTAATCTTTTCATTTTTCACATTTTTCATATCACTTTTTTCATGTGTACCTTTGAGGTATGCAATATGATTTTGAATGGGTAATGGGAGGAAATAGAGAATTTTTCATGTGATGTTGAAGGGAAAGGGCGAAGAATGTTGGTTCGATTGCCCAAATGGCACCTTTAGGTGGAAAGTGTTAATTTAGAAAGCAGAAAATTTTTCCCCAGTCTTAGGAAAAGTGGAGAAGGTAGGTTTGATCACCCGAATGCCACCTTTTGATAAATAATGCCAATGCTGTTTTTCATAACTTTGATTGTCAAATTAATCAAACTTGAGATATGGCAAAATTTTGCCACAGTTTTAGAAGATGTGAGGTGCAGAATTGTTGGTTGTACTAGGAATCTCAGTTGACCTTAACTTTTACCAGGGATGTTCTTTTGATTTTTCAACCCAGCAGGTCCTTTGTTTGCCTTAATTTTGCCTAGGCCGCCCTTGCGGGTTTTCGACCTAGCAAGCTTTTTGTCTTGATTATGCCCTAATTTTTGCCAAGGTCACCTTTGAGGGTTTTTTTACCTAGTGGGCTTCTGCTTATGCCCTAATTTTTTCCTAGGCCGCCTTTGAGGGTTTTCGACCTAATGGGCTTCTTTTTGTCTGCCCTAACTTTTGCCTAGTTCCCCTTTGGAGGGTTTTCAACCTAGCAGGCTTTTGTTTCGATCCTAATCTTGCCTGAATTGCTTTCGGAGTTTAACCCAGCAAGACCTTTTCTGATAATGACTTTGTTGATTATTATTTTGAATTTTGACCCTGATTTTTCCTGGATCATTTCTTGATTTTAATCCAGCTGATCTATTTGGCATCCCTAAATTTTCTTGAACCAGGACTTTTGATCCAGTGGGATATTTGTTATTTTGACAAGATATTCCTTGAAATGGATGATTTATCTGGAATCCTTGGTTGGATTAGATCTCGTTTATTCTGCTCCCATATTTGATTTCTCCTTGATTTTGATTAATGAGACTTTCAAAATCATTTATTACAACTCTGACATTGTCACCAATAGGTATTTATTTTTTGGATATAGAATGAGAAATAGGTTAAACGATGAAAGGAAGGGAAAATTCAGGAAGTAAAGTTAATAAGGTGAAACACATGCTTAAGAAGTGTGAAAAATGTAATTTTTGTATTATTTATTGATATTTATTTACAAAAGATCAACTTTGAAAAACCATGAAAATCCTAGATGATCTTCCTCACTATGTGAATCGGGCCTTCACACGGCATTGCTATGCTGCCCCATTCCTTCAGCTAGTTGATGGACTATGATGATTTGGCACTGGATTATTTTCCACATTAGGAGCAAACTTCCCAAAATCCAGCCACTTTGCATCGATCAGGCCTTGCACCTTATGCTTTAAAACCTGACAATTCTATGTTCAATGACCAATGAAACCCGCATGGTAGTCGCATCTAGCATTTGCATCATACCATTTAGGATATGGTGGTTCTTAGGGCTTCAAAGGATGAGGAGCTAATAAAGAGTTTTGGATCAAATGAGGCAGTAACTCAGTGTAGGTCATTGGGATGGGATCGAATTTGATAGGCTTTTTCTCCCTTTTTTGGGCTTGGCTAGGATTTTGGTTTATGGCTTGTGTTTGGGCGGTGTATGGTGTTGGTGGCCGGACTTGCACTGGATAGTCATAAGTAAGAGGGTATGGTGTTTGGTATGTGGTAGTGATGTAAGGATATGGTGTATAAGGTGTATAAGGTGTATATGGTGTATATGGTGATGGTTGGAAGTCGGCTAGTCCGTACGATGCCATTTGAGGCATGTATTGTCCTTGACTAGAAGCCACATTGCAAGTTTCTCTTGTCTTTTTCTTTCTAGACTCATTGGAAGCATTGGTTGTTCCTGTGAACTTATGAGCAATTTTTCCACAACACATGCCACCTTCGATCCTTTCTCCAATGATGATGACATCCGAGAAGCTAGCAGTCATACTGCCAATCATCTTGTCATAGAAAGGATCTTGAACTGTGTCAATGAACATACTAACCAGTTCTTTCACGGATAATGGAGGTTGTACTTGAGGAGCTAACTCCCTCCATCGTTGGGCATACTGCTTGAAGGTCTCATCTCCCTTCTTGGCCATGCTCTGGAGCTGTGTTCTATCAGGAGCCATCTCCATGTTGTACTGGTATTGTTTCAAGAAGGCCTCAGCTAGATCCCTCCATGAACGGATGTGTGTTCGCTCTAGCTGAGTATACCAGGTCACAGTTGTCCCAGTTAAGCTTTCTTGAAAGAAATGGACCAGCAGCTTATCATCGTGAATGCAGGCGGACATCCTCCTGCAGTACATGGTCAGGTGGTTCCTTGGACAGCTAGTTCCTTGATACTTTTCAAATTCAGGAACCTTGAATTTGGGAGGAATGACTACATCTGGGACCAGGCACAAATCAGATACGTCTTTGGCTTCATAAGCACTTCCTTCAATCGCCTGAATCCTTTGCTCCAGGGTTTTCCATTTTTCAGGATCCTCCTTAAAAGGATGATTTGGGTATTCTCTTGGCATTTTGTGAGGGTGAAAAAAGGGTATGTGTATAGAGTGAGGCCCTTGGGTGGACATAGGATTTGTCCCCCCCGAAGGTTGTTTGATAAGCTTGTGAGGTGGTGTTTGAAATGATATAAGGGAATTTTGTAGGGTTTGAAGGTAGATTATGTGTTTGGGTTTGTGTTTGTTTGAATAAGGGTGCATGCAATGAGGAAACCCATAATGAACTCCTTCGGTTGGTGGAGGCATGGTTAATGGTGAAGGATTTTGTGGATTGGAGCCAGGAGGATATGATGGGTCAGTTGGTTCTCCTAGAAGGGATTCCCTTACATCCTTTTGCTTTGATAGTTGGATGGCCTCCATTAGCTTGTCCATCTATTCCTTCAGTGTTTTGACCTCATTTCTTAGCTACTCGTTTTGTCTTTCTAGCTCATCCATGACTCCTCATTGTGATCGGATCCTATAAGGATGTCAGGAAGCTATCTTTCTCCAATTTTCTGCTAAAGTTAAAAATTAATTTTTGAGAAGTAGTTTGAATGCAAAAATCATAAATGATAAATGTTTATGCTTCAATGAGTATGAAAAAGGTGTGAGATGGTTTTCAAAATCTCCTCTTTTTTAAATGATAAATTTATTGAATGGGTGACTAAATGCTTGTCGCAACCGTAATTCCGACAAGATGACGAACTCGCTAAAATTTTGAAAATGGATTTTTTTTGGTTATGTGGAGTCGCCACCAAATTTTTATCTAAGGGAAAAAGATTTGGAAAAACCCTAACTCGAGGATGAGATTTTAGGTTTGGGAGTCGGTTACAAGTGGGGAAGGTGTTAGGCACCTCACTTGCCTATTCCGAAGAACAGTACCCTTAAACTTAGCGTGTGATTATTTGAAAATAGTTTGATCCCTTTAATTAGAATGGAAATAAATGACTTGATGGAGGTTAGCCTGACAGGACTTGATCCTGCTCCTACGTATTCCCCGGTGCAATGAGAAACTCAAGGCTTACGTAGTTCTGGTGTGTTTTGAAGGCTTGACCTTCGAAGATGCTTGAAATAAAGGAATTTTGAAAATGAACGTTTTGTTTTGGAAAATATTTTTAGAAGAGCGGTCTTCATCCACATATGCACAGAGCCCAAGACAACTACGGATGCACTTGGACTCATACGAATCTCTAAACAACGAACAACAGAAAAAGCTACCAGTTCGTGCTTAGAGCTCGTCGTGTCAGATTAAGAATCGCAAAACAACATTTTTATTTTGAAAACGATGGACGATAAAACAGGCAAGATTTTTTTTTTGCAGATAGGAAGGGCGATCTCAATCCACATATGCACAAGGCCCAAGACAACTACGACTGCACTTGGACCTATACGAATCTCTAAACAACGAACAGCAGAAAAAACTATCAGTTCGTGCTTAGAGCTCGTTGCGTGAGATTAAGAATCGCAAAACAAGATTTTTATTTTGAAAAGCGATGAACGATAAAACGGGAAAGATATAATCGAATGAAAAGGGATACGGGGGGTGTGTTTATCATTTATGGAAATTTATGGATTTAATTTATAGAATTTTAAGAATTTAAATTGCAATCGATAGATTTTGGGGTTAATTATTAGAAATTTTGGAGCAATTTAGCAATTAAAGAATTTTATGAAATTTTCATGAATTTATTTAAGAGTTATTTACTTACGAATTATGGAATTTTTATAAATTTGTTTAAGAATTATGGAGTTTCTTTTTATTTTTTTTATCTTATATTTATTTAATTTATTTAACACTTATGGAATTTTACGAATTTTATTTTTATTAATTTTATTTTATTAATATGGAATTTTATTATAAACTTTCAGAGGGCGGAATGGTAATTCTAAGGGTAGGGACAGACTGGGAATTTTGGCTTTTGACAGGGGGCAACTAGGGACAGACTGGGAATTTTGGCTTTTGACAAGGGAATTTTGGTTTTTGACAAGGGGCAACTTGGTAATTCGCAGCTTGGGACAGACTGGGAATTTTGGCTTTTGACACGGGGCAATTTGGTAAGTTGCAGCTTGGGAAGGTTAGCTTTTGGTGAGTAAAATAGGAAACGTTGTGGGTGGGATTCGAACTCAGCATGGTGAGCCTGCAGGTTAGGTCCTTTGACCACTTGAACCATCAAACTTATTAGTTCATTATCCGATCGATCTCCTATATATATACGCAACATGATCTTACCCCTTTTTGAATACACTCTTTCTGCATGCTTCGACTTATCATCACGTGTTCATCAAAAGACGAGGAGATTGAGCCATCCCTCCCAAGAGTCAAAGGTTAGGCCTAGGGGACGTCAACCATACGCTGTGCTTATCATTCCCAAACTTTTGGCTGAAAACGCTTCACCCTTCTTTCTAAACCTAGCTCGAGCTTCTTGCTGCTTCTGAGACTTTGTCATAGGGAGATAGATTGTGACCCCTTTGACTGATCATACACAGCTCCCAACAACTTACCTTGGAGAAACTTAGCTCAAAACCAATATGTTCGGGTGGGTACATAATTGGCCAATTTTGGCGTTGGGAATGAACGTGCAAGCGTCTCAAACATTCAAAGAGCCCAAATCCGATCATAGTTTTTGTTATGTATTTAACAACCACTGGGTTTCTCAATATAGTGGACAGGCCTAGGACATTATTTGTTATTCCTATACAATGTTTTCGGATTTAACTCTTTCTATCCCTGCTGTTACGTGCTTGTTAACAGACATCCATCCGGCTACGCTCATGTCTATACTCTCCACTAGTGTAGGTTCATCCCTTCGGGGTCTTGACTCCAAGTTCGTCTTTGATGTGTAGGTACCGAAATGGGTTCAGGAGAGTTCTTCAACAAGGGGTTCTTACCAAGGGATCTCAGTTTATGGTTTCCTTACCTGAAGGGCAACGGCTGCTAGGGATTCCCTCTGACCTATTTGATTCACTGGAATGACGTGGGCTTTAACCAACTACTCTGTCAACGCCCATCCCTTTTAAGTTAACCCAAGCGTCCTATATTTCACGTGACATTAGGACTTTCAAGACATGTACATAGGGGCACCAGGCTTTCCATAGGTGCAGGGGATATTTGTATCTCTTTCCAGTAAACCTTTGTATTTTTAGGATAACCACACTCCTTTGTTGATTTGACTCTACATATTGCAGTGGTGAAATTTGTATGCCCTTCCTTTATTTTTCAACTGAGAATAATAACAGAGTTGGATCATCTTCTTTGCATGGAATCCCAACCTCGACGTACTTACATCCTAGTTTACCTCATGCAGGGTTTTTTCATCCTTGTCCATACTCATGGTCCTGAGACAGTTTGAGACCCCTCCTCCTCTATCTTGTCCTTGGTCTTGATGGTACATTCCCTCTCAAAACAAAGCGACCATGGGAAACGTTACCTTCCCTAAAATAGAGTACGCAGTGGCCTTTTTCTCTAGCGTCTGGTGTCCCCTCGGTTGCACCCTCTGGATAACGCCCTGAGCATCGACCTTAGGGCTTGCTCATACCCCGTTGTAAAGGGTAGGGAGGGGACCGAATGTCACCCCGTTGGTAGGCTTAGTTTCATCCTTTTTAGCCGACGACAAGATTGATCAGAATTTCATTTTCTTCTCAGCCGAGTCTTTGACCTTACTCTGCTCCTTTCTTGACTATCTTCCTTTGATCATCGGGCTAAGGCTTCCCTCAGTTCATTGGTATTCGAAATGTTATAGCTATGTGTGATCTAACTCGATTAGGGACGAATCAGATGTTCTGGTTCTTCTATAGTAGGGGTGAATAGGATTCCCTAAGCTATGTTAACACGATTCGAAGCTTGTTCTGAACTTACTGGCTATGCATGACTCCTGTAGTTTCCTAATGTAATTCGGGTTCAGAAATCAAGATTCCCTTGGTTTCCTAATTTGACGATAAATCCCAAACCATTCGCTAATTTTTATCAAGACTCAGTTATTCTATATTTCCTCATGCATTCAAATTGCCTTGAAAGTGATTTCTATAAATGAACCGTAGTGATGAAAGCAGCTAATCTGGATAAGAACACTAAGCTTGACGAAACCGTGCCTGAGACTAATCTTGATCGGAATTGCTGAGCCGATCGAGCGCGACCAAGCGGAAAAATCGCAGGGTTCTTGAATCTTGAAGCTATGAAGAAGAATCCGAAAAAGAGAGCCTCCTTCTTTTTCCTCAGAACCTCCCCAGCAAAAAGAAAAGGACCCTCTATTTCTTACTCTCTCCCTATTTATAGGGGTTCCCTCTTTCGATTTTCAATTATCGCTTTCTTTTATTCTGACTTTATTTTTTTATTTTCAATTTCTAATTTTATCTTTTGTTTTTATGATTTTAGTTCTTAGATTTTTTTATTTTGTTTAGAAATTTTTATAATTTTATTATTATTAATTTCTGGATTTTATTTAATTTTAATTTTCAGATATTATTTTTTTATTTTTGATTTTATTTATTTGAAATTTCAAGTTTTATTTAATATTGATTTTTCAGAATTTTTGATTTCTGCTGAATTTTTTGTTTCATTTTGGTATTTTCTTTTTCAGATTTTCTTATTATTATTTATTATTTGAAAATATTCTGATTTTTGTTATTAATTTCCCGATTTTTTAATTTTCTGAATTTAAAATTTTTTATTTGATTTTCAAATTTTTATTAATTTTTCAGATTTTAAATTTTTATTAATTATAATTTTATGTCTTTAATTTTTAGATATTATTTTAATTAGTTAAATTTTGTTTGTTTTTCTTATTTTTTTCCTTTTGCTTATTTTTATTTTTTGTTTTTTTTATTATCTTTAGCATTATTATTTCTTTTTTTAGTTTTCTTATTTGAATTATTATCATTTTTCTAAAATCAAATTTTCTCTTTTTGTTTCTCATATATTTTTATTTTGATTTTCCTCTTTTCTTCTATCTTTACTGTTTAATTATGTTTTATTTTGAATTTCTTGGGGCCATTAATTTATGTTTATTCTCTAATTGACTTAAAATGGGTCTCGGACATAATTGAGTGTTTACAGTTTGCCCTTTTTTACTCATTTTCTTATTAGATAATATGAGGGGTACTCTGTGTATTATGGTGGTAAGAAATGGGTAAAGACGTAAACAAATTATGTCCGAGGTAGGTAGCGAGATAATCTTGGAATAATCGCACCTTCGAGGTTACAGAGTTTTCAACCTTATATGTGGAAAATACTAACTTTTTAATGAAGAAGAGACATACGACACTCGACCTCATATGCTGGGATGCTAAATTTGCAGGGAACTAAACTAGGGGAAGCCTGACAACATAGGCCAAAGTGCAAAAATGTAAACTAGAGGACGCCTTACAACATAGGCCAAGGTGCAGAAATGTAACTAGAGGAGGCCTGACAACATAGGCCAAGGTGCAGAAATGTAAACTAGATGAGGCCTGACAACATAGGCCAAGGTGAAAAAATGTAAACTAGATGAGGCCTGACAACATAGGCCAAGGTGCGGAAATGAAAACTAGATGAGGCCAGACAACATAGGCCAAGGTGCAGAAATGTAAACTAGATGAGGCCATACAACATAGGCCAAGGTGCGAAAATGTAAACCAGCTGAGGCATGACAACATAGGCTAAGGTGCAGTAGTGTAAACTAGAGGAGGCTTGACAACAAAAGCTAAGGTGCGGAAATGTAAACTAGATGAGGCCTGACAACATAAGCCAAGGTGCAGAAATGTAAACTAGATAAGGTCTGACAACATAGGCCAATGTGCATAAATGTAAATTAGATGGAGGCCTGACAACGTAGGTCAAGGTGCAGAAAAGTAAACTAGAGGAGGCCTGACAACATAGGCCAAGGTACGGAAATGTAAACTAGATGAGGCTTGACAACATAGGCCAAGGTGCGGAAATGTAAACTAGATGAGGCCTGACAACATAGGCCAAGATGCAAAAATGTAAACTAGAGGAGACCTGACAACATAGGCCAAGGTGCATAAATGTAAACTAGATGAGGCCTCACAACATAGGTCAAGGTGCAGAAATGTAAACTAGGTGAGGTCTAACAACATAGGCCAAGGTGTAGAAATGTAAACTAGATGGAGGCCTGACAACATAGGCTAAGGTGCAGAAAAATAAACTGGAGGAGGCCTGACAGCATAGGCCAAGGTGCAGAAATGTAAACTAGATGAGGGCTGACAACATAGGCCAAGGTGCAGAAATGTAAACTAGATGAGGCCTGACAACATAGGCCAATGTGCAAAGATGTAAACTAGAGAAGGCCTGACAACACAGGCCAAGGTGCAGAAATGTAAACTAGAGGAGGCTTGACAACATAGGCCAAGGTGCAGAAATGTAAACTAGATAAGGCCTGACAACATAGGCCAAGGTGCAGAAATGTAAACTAGATGAGGTATGATAACATAGGCCAAGGTGCAGAAATGTAAACTAGATGGAGGCCTGACAACATAGGCCAAGGTGCAAAAAAGTAAACTAGAGGAGGCCTGACAACATAGGCCAGGGTGCAAAAAAGTAAACTAGATGAGGCCTACTGGTAGGCTTGAGAATGAAAATCTTCTGTTTTTGTTTGCAGACTTCGACTTCCTGACTGTCGTCTAGCACCGACCGTGTTCTTCAAAGTGAGCTAGATTTCGAGCATCGTTTTCTTCCTTCTTTGCTTTACAAACATATTTTTTTTTTGCGTGTGCCAATTTTTTAAGAAATAAGATCTTTTTATCAATAAGAACTTGTAATCGAGAAAATCTTAACCTAACCCTGATTTTTGAACAGTGTTAGTAATACCAATTGTCATTCAAAATTTTTTATGTAATTGCATTTTTCATATACATTCTGACAAAAGAAAATACAATTGCATATGGTAGGGAATTAACAAGATAGTCGAGATGACGCAGGGTATTTTATGACTAGATATTTGGCGGCGTGATTTTGATTGGTTGGATGCCTTTGAGACGATTAGTGCTAGTATTGTACTTCAGCGACGTCTGCATGCCTTGTTAACCCAGCTTCCGAAATGCAAAATTTTGCCCCAGTTTGTTTGACTCGCCCTAGATCGGTTTTGAACCTCTCGCTGGAACTTCAGATATTTTCCAATTTTTGCCCAAATATAAGGCACAGATCGTGATTTAGCCATGGATTTTCCCCAGTATAGCCGGAGACTGCTTATTGCCCTTTCTCAACCTTCTTAATCGGAAGGAACAAAACTTCCTTTATCTGTTTTGTCGATGCCGTTTTTGCCTTGATTTCGTCTAAACCGCCCTTACGGGTTTTCTGTTTATAAGGATTTTTTGCTTAAATTGCCCTAATTTTTTCCTAGGCCACCCTTTGTGGGTTTTCGACCTAGCGGGCTTTTTGCTTGTATTGCCCTAACTTTGCCTAGGCCGCTCTTTGCGGGTTTTTGACCTAGCGGGCCCTTTTTGCCTGAATTGCCCTAATTTTTGCCTAGGTCGTTTTGAGGATGGTTGACCCATCGGGCTTTTCCTTCTTGTATTGCCCTAACTTTTGCCTAGGTCCTTTGCGGGTTTTTGACCTAGCGGGCTTTTCTTTTAAGCATAATACTTTTAATGGCATCTGAATTGACGGGATTAGACAAGTCTTTCCCATCCATGTCGGCCAGGATTAGGGCGCCTCCGGAGAAGGCCTTTTTAACTATATAAGGTCCATGGTAGTTTGGAGACCATTTCCCTTGCAGCGTTTTTTGCATAGGCAACAGCCTTTTGATCACCAAATCTCCTTCTTGGAACTCCCGAGGGTGGACCTTTTTATCGAATGCTTTCTTCATTCGTCTTTGGTATAGTTGGTCATGGCATATCGCTGCCAACCTTTTTTCTTCGATCAAGTTCAGTTGATCCATCCGAGCTTGGACCCATTCGGCCTCTTCCAAATCAACGTCCATTAGAACCCTCAATGAAGGGATCTCCACTTCAATTGGGAGTACGACTTCCATCCCATACACTAGTGAGAATGGCGTTGCCCAAGTAGATGTGCGAACAGAGGTTCGATATGCGTGTAATGCATAAGGGAGCATTTCGTGCCATTCCCTGTATGAGAGAACCATCTTCTGAATTATCTTCTTGATATTCTTGTTGGCCGCCTCGACCGCTCCATTCATCTTCGGTCGGTCGGGGGATGAGTTGTGATATTGGATCTTGAACTGGCCGCATAACTCTGACATCATCTTATTATTGAGGTTTGAGCCATTGTCTTTGATGATCTTGCTGGGCAATCCGTATCGACATATCAGCTCCCTCTTTATGAACTTGACAACCACATTACGAGTCACACTAGCATATGAGGCAGCCTCAACCCATTTGGTAAAGTCGTCAATGGACACCAGTATGAAACGGTGTCCATTGGACACTTTAGGTTCGATTGGGCCGATGACATCCATTCCCCACATAGCGAATGGCCAGGGCGAAGACAGCATATTCAACGACGTTGACGGCACGTGGACATTGTCCGCATATACTTGGCACTTATGGTAGGTCTTGACGTGTTTGTAGCAGTCGGCTTCCATGGTCAGCCAATAATATCCAACTCTAAGGATTTTCCTCGCCATTGTGTGTCCGTTGGCGTGAGCATCGAAGGACCCTTCACGTACTTCTTTTAAAATCTTGTTGGCTTCTGCTGCGTCTACACACCTGAGCAGAACCATATCGTGATTACTTTTATACAAGATTTCTCCATTGAGGAAGAAACCTGCAGCCAATCTCTGTAGGGTCCTTTTGTCATTTTCGGACGCGTCGGCAGGGTATTATTTGTTCTTCAAGAACTGCTGGATGTCATCATACCAAGGTTTTCCATTCGGTTCCACCTCCACTGCTTGAAAAAATGCCGGTCTAGAGCGATGCTGGATGCAGATGTGAGGCATATCCTCTTCTCGTCCAATTTCAAACATAGATGACAAAGTGGCTACGACATCAGCCAACTAATTGTCTTCTCGGGGTATGTGCAAGAAGGTGACCTCCTCAAAATGTTCCAGCAGTTCCTGGAGACGGGCCTGATAGGGTACTAGCTTTGTGTCTCTAGTATCCCACTCTCCTTTGACCTGATGGATGACCAAAGCTGAATCGCCGAAGACTTCTAGGCGTTTTACATTAGCTTCGATTGCTGCTTGGATCCCCAAGATGCAGGCTTCATACTCCGCCACGTTGTTCATGCAATCGAAGGCTAGTCGGACGGTGATAGGTATATATTGTCTTTTCGGGGAAATCAGTATAACGCCTATACCATGGCCCATCATATTAGACGCGCCGTCGAACATCATCGTCCATTTCTTTCCCCCTATCTTTTCTTCTTCACTGAATATTGCCATCAGGTCCTCATCAGGAACCTCTGGCTGCATAGCCTGATAGTCGTCTATGGGCTGTTGGGCCAAATACTCTGCGAGTGCACTACCTTTGACAGATTTCTGCGTCACGTACAGGATATCATATTCTGAAAGCACCATTTGCCACTTTGCAATTCGTCCTGGAATATGTACTTGATTGGATCCATCCTGGATATAAGCCACGTGGTGTGAACTTCTTGCTCAGGTAATATATTGCCTGCTCCTTTCTCCCAGATTCATCGTGTTGATCGAGCACGCAACCCATTGACTTGTCTATCACCGTCAGATATAGGATTAAGGGCGTCCCAATGACTGGCGGTACCAGGACTAACGGGTTCTGTAAATATGATTTGATCTTTTCAAAAGCCTCTTGGCAATCCTCATCCCAACTCATGGATTGATTCTTGCGCAATAGCTTAAAGATCGACTCGCATATGGCTGTCAACTGGAAAATAAACCGGGAGATATAATTGAGTCTTCCTAAGAAGGCTCGGATCTCCTTTTCGGTTCTTGGGGATGGCATATCTATGATTGCTCGGGCTTTGTCAAGGTCGATCTCGATTCCTCTTTCGCTAACAATAAAACCCAACAGCTTTCCTGATTTAACCCCGAAGGTGCATTTAGTCGGGTTCAACCGTAGCTTGAACTTTCGAAGCCTTTCGAACAACTTCTGCAGTTCCGTGAGATGGTCGTCCTCTGTTCGGGATTTGGCGATCATATCACCCACCTCGACTTCTATCTCCTTGTGAATCATATCATGGAATAATGTCACCATAGCCCTCTGATAGGTTGCCCCATCATTTTTCAAACCAAAAGGCATGACTTTGTAACAGAAGGTTCCCCAAGCTGTAATGAAGGTGGTCTTCTCTCTATCTTCTTCAGCCATCTTAATCTATTATAGCCTGAGAAACCGTCCATGAATGAAAAAGATGAGAGTTGCACAGTGTTATCAACCAGCACATCGATGTGGGGAAGTGGGAAATCATCTTTTGGGCTGGCTCGATTAAGATCTCTGTAGTCTACGCACATCCGGACTTTGTCATCCTTCTTGGGGACCGGTACTATATTGGCGACCCACTCGGGGTAATTTGCAACAGCCAAGAAGCCGATGTCAAATTGTTTCCTTACTTCTTCCCGGATTTTCAGAGACATTTCCGGTTTCATCCTCCTCAGCTTCTGTTTGACTGGCGTACATCCGGCTTTCATAGGCAGCTTATGCTCTACTATACAAGTGTCTAAGCCCGACATGTCTTGATAAGACCAGGCGAAGATATCGCTATAATTCTGTAGGAGTGAGACCAATCGCTCACGATTGTCTCCCGTGATAAACGTGCCTATCTTGACTTCTCTTTTGTTTCCCTCAGTCCCCAAATTTATCAGATCCACAGGTTCTTTATGCGGTTCGATTATTTTAGATTCGCGTTCCACCAATCTCAACATCTCATCAGTGGGTTCGCATTCAAATTCTGCTTCTTCATCAGCCGGGTCGACAATACAATTGAAATCCCCTAATACAATACTAGCACTGTCGTCGCGAGGCGGTTTTGGGTCAGATCTGCGTATTGGGATAAGACGAAGAAATAAGATAGGTATATTTAACAGAAGGAAGTAAATTTAGAGGAAAGAAAGGAGGAAATATTTTGGATAATGCAACTGTGTTTATCATTTATCAAAACAAATATGTACAAAGTGTTTGTGTTTTAAAAGAATTTTGTCATGACAATTACAAAATTACATTTGAACTGAACTAAAAGTCAGGGGTAGTTCGATAGTTTCCCAATTGTCCAGTTCTTTTCCTGGAGGGCAGGCCATCACTAGGTCTCCGATGCTGGTCCTCTTCTCTTCATCTACAGCCGCGACTGTACCAAGGTCTTCATATCCAGCACTTCGGAAGCTTTGCAAGATGTGGCACAGAGGGACCTTTCCGAATCGGGGCCTTGTCTGATCCTCTTTGGTGGGCTCATATCCCAACCCATATCGCCGCCTGTATTTTTTCACCGACAATGGCCGAGACAGACCTCCATTATTTTGCCCCAGTCTACCGCCTGGCTTGAACCCATTCTTTAACATTACTCGAGCCATCATTATCAGAGCCTTAGGGGGCAGCCCATGGTCAACCACTTCGCCTTCCTTAATAGTAGTGACATTAGCAACCTCCAAGGCTTGGAAATGTGTTTCCAATGCCTCTTCAACGGCCTCGATGTACGGAGGATTGGTGGGTTTGCTGACCAAATAATCCTCTTCCACTGAGACGATGATTAATCTGTCGTCTATGATGAACTTCAACTTCTGATGTAAAGTTGAAGGGACCGCTTTGGCGGAATGAATCCAAGGCCTTCCCAGCAGACAGCTGTAGGCTGAATATCCATTACTTGGAAAGTTATGTTGAAGACGATCGGGCCGATTTTGGATCGGCAGATCTACTTCGCCGATAACTTCCTGCCTCGACCCATCAAATGCTCTCACCACCATAGAGCTAGGCTTTATATGAACCCCCTCATGCGGCAATTTGGACAGCGTCAGTTGAGGCATCACATTCAGAGAGGAGCCATTGTCTATCAAGACTTTGGCTATAATATGGTCCATGCACTTTACTGATATGTGCAATTCCTTGTTATGCCTCGCTCCTTCCTCCGGGATTTCACGGTCGGCAAAGGTTATGAAGTTGTTGGCGGTTATGTTACTGGCGACCCCTTCAAATTTATCCACCGAGATGTTGTGGACTACATGGGCCTCATTCAAGATCTTCATTAACACCTTCCATTGGGGCTCCGAGTTCATCATCAGAGCTAACAATGACATTTTAGCGGGTATACGATTCAACTGTTCAATGACCGTATACTCGCTTTGTTTTATCAGTTTCAGGAACTCGCAGGCCTCTTCGTCCGAGATAGCCTTCTTCATCTCCTTCTCTGTTTCTTTGCTGCCACTTTCAGGCTCGGGCCTAGCCCGATCTTCCTTGTCTAGGGTGGCCGGTTGTCTCCTTGCATCCTCGGCAAGGGCGTAGATGCGACCGCTCCTGGTCACTCCTCCTATTCCAGCTATGTTGGTGACGTCAGGTGAGGAGTTTTCTATCCTATCCTCTTCGGTTTTCCCTCCTAGTAACTCAACGTTGTATTTCCACGGTACCTCCTGATTGCTGTTGTACTGAAAAGGTCCCGGCACCTTTATTGTAATTGGTCTTACTCCATCGGGCGTAGGCAGGACCGATGGCTCGGTATAGCGGATGATTAGGGGTTTAGGAGGTCTCGGAAAGGATTCGCTAACCATGTCTACCTTCTCTTCTACCTCGATACAGTTCACGGAGGGGCCCCCTCCTCCATGGTTTGGCAGTGGGTTGTTCCCCACGCTGGATGCATCCTTTTCGAAATTTAACCACTTGGCATTTATCAACTTCTGGACCCTATGTTTCAAGGCCAGACAGTTTTCAGTTGAATGCCCCACCGTCCCAACATGGTAGTCGCACTTAGCCTCAGGGTTGTACCACTTCGGGTATGGGGGTTCTAATGGCTTCATGGGAACTAGTGCAATTAAAGAGTTTTGAATCAGACGGGGCAGCAGCTCCGAATAACTCATTAGAATTGGGTCAAATTGTACAATTTTCCTTTGGTTGTTGGTTTTTTGTTGAGGCGGGTTAGGGTTTGCGTTTTGGTCCCATGGCTTTAGTGGTTGTTGTTGAGGGAATGTTTGGGTAGGTGGAGTTATGATGGTAGTGTTTGGCTGAAATGGAGTAGGTGGTGGGTTGTAGGTTGGTTGGTGTGTAGGTTGGGCGAAGGCTACCATGTGTGGGTGTGCTGGGAACAACGGTTGATATGGTATTTGGTAGTTAGGTGGCGTGGTGGGTGGTTGATACACGGGCTGAGTGGTGGTTGGGCGGTTAGGGTCAGCTGAGAAATAATGTGTCTCGGCTTCCTTCTTCTTCCATGAGTTGCTCGTCAGCTTTTTCGTACTTACATCGCCGACGACGTTGTGTACAATCCTTCCTCGGCGTAAGCTGCTTTCTACGCGCTCTCCGATTAATACCATGCCGGAGAAGTTGGAGGACACACTGCCCACCATTTTGTCGTAGAAGGGAGCAGGGAGAGTCTCCATAAAAGTATTGATCATCTCCCTATCCAGCAAATGGGGGTTGAACTTGAGCGGCCAGCTCCCTCCACCGCTGCGCGTACTCCTTGAAGGACTTGTTATCCTTTTTGGACATATTCTGCAATTGGGTCCTATCAGGGGCCATTTCGATGTTATATTTGTATTGATTTAGGAAGGCGTCTTCCAAGTCCTTCCATGTACGGATATATGACCTCTCGAGCTGGGTATACCAGCTAGTAGCTGCTCCAGTTAAACTGTCATGAAAACAGTGAATAAGAAACTTGTCGTTGTGTGAGTGAGAGGCCATTTTTCTTCAATACATTGTCAAATGGCTTCTCGGGCATCCGACCCCTCGATACTTCTCGAATTTCAGCGTTTTAAATTTAGGAGGTATTACGACGTCAGGTACAAGACATAGCTCGGAAGCCTCCACTACTCCATATCCGTTCTCTTTGATGGCTCTAACCCTCTCCTCGAGGTGTTTCCATCTTCCGCCGAACTAGGCCTCTTGATCAGCTGGCTTTGACCAAGGTTCGTTCAAAGGTTGGCCAATATGGTGGGGTAGGGTGTATTGTCCCTCAGGTCTTGTAGTATGACCGTAAGGATGTGGTTGGTGAGGGTTGGATGGATGAATAGTAACCGGGACAGAGTACGTGGGGTCCTCGGTGATGGTCGTATTCATATGAGTGTAGTCGGGGTATGGGTACGTGGTTGGATTGATGTGAGTTGGGAAAGATGGGTTTACATGTGGAGGGAAAGCAGAGGTAGTGTTTGTATTGTTGGGGTAGGGCGGCGGGTTCAGGTGTGATGTGTATGAGTGTGGTGGATAACTGGTGGTGTTGGTAGGAGGAGGGTAGGTCGGTGGGCTTATATGGTGAGGATGAGCAGTAGGGTTTGTGTGTGGAAGCCTAGCGGGGAGGTTTGGATGATACTGGTGGGTGGTAGGGTTGATGTGTAGTGGAAGTGCATTGGGATTTTCACCAGCTATGATCCCTTGAGAACCTGGCCCATATGGAGGCTCGTAGCCAAGCGGTAGCCCGTATGGTCATTCCTGCTCGATGACAGCTTGAAGGGGCATTGAAGCAGCAGCAGCCCCTGTTGTCTCGGTTGTCGTAGGTCCCTCTGCGCCTTTCTCAAGTAACTTCATAAACTTAGCTACTTGATCTTTTAGCTCAGCGACCTCGTTTCTGAGCTCCTCATTCTGCGTCTCTAGCTCACTCATGATTTTAGCTTTTGATCTAGTGTTGTATGAATGCCGAGGGAGTCGTGAGTCCGCTATTTTGTTATCTGTTATAAAAACATCATATTAATTAATTGTTAATTGAAAATAATTTTTTTACGTGAAATAAAATATTGAGGGTCCAATTTCTCGTTGACCATCTATCGATCGTGTGTGATTTGATTGTCTCGAGCATGAAATGGAAATTAATGTGAAATTATAGACGGAGAGAAATCAACTTTATTCAACCAGACTGTATTTATTTTACATTTTTCCCTTCCTGCCTGGCTAACACAATGTATTTGTTCATCCTTAGTATCAGATTTTTACAAAATTGAATAAAATCTTCAACTTTGGGAGGATTGTGTAGCGGGTGTAATAAGGTTTCAGCCTTCTTGAGGAGCGGGGGTACTTCTTCGATCGCCATATTTGCTAGATTGGCCAGTCTCCCAAAACATCTGGCCCAGTGGTCAGTCGTGTCCTTGTACCACTTACTTTCATTTCGGATGTCATTTATACCCCTTTGTTGCATTCGAATTACCTCGATGACATTCCATTTTTCCTCGTTTACCTCATTCTGCCAAGCCACTAATAAGCCTTCGATCTGCTTTTTTATGTTGTTTCTCTCTTCTATTACGTAGTCTGCCTCCATTTGAACCCTTTTATTTGTGGCTAAGATCTGGTTTTTCTCTCGCGGATGGTATGGATCTTGGCCTTCATCTGCTCTACGGCGCCCCTCAGTTGGCGGTTCTCTTGGAGTGCGGCATCTCTTTCTTGCACTCTCATTCCAAGCTCTTTATTGGCCGCTTGCAGATTCATGTGTACCCGAGAAGCACGCTCCCGTTCACCCTTTTTCTAATCTCTGATAAATGCTATGAGAGCTTTATTCACTTCATCTTCCCTTCTCCATGCAACGCTCTCTTGCCGTGCCTTCAAAAATTCCTCTTCCAGTCGGGCATTTTTCTTGGTCATGACTTTTATCTTTTCCTTCAAGTTTTTAACAACCTCATCTTCAAACACCATTGGTGATGGTTGATTTTCGGATGGGGCAGTCGGAGGTTTGAATGGAAGTTTAATCTGTTGCACCCTGTTTTTGACCCACTGTCTATATTCTTCTTTGGCCCCACAACTTCGGATTCCCAACTCTTTCCCCTTTCGAGTGACGTTCTCCCATGCTTCCCAGACTTTGCGGAGGGTCTCGACGAAGTCCCCCTCATATTTCAAGAGGAAAGGTGTTACCAATTCATCTGATGGAGGTGCCTCAATGGGATAAGCCAGCTGCCTTTGCCCCAATATTGGGTTGTAGTTGATGCAACCCCTGGTTCCCATGAGGGGTACATTTGGGAACCCCTTGCAATGATAGATGACCTCTGTTCTCTGTTGCCAAGTAGGTTTCCATTGGACCTGTTCTTCTTTTAAGCCGGCGAAATGAGCGGCCTATTCTTCGTTGTTCATTGGCTTTATTTGATAGCACAATAAGTCCGATATAGGGCATTGTACTTTCATGCTCCTTTTGAAGGCGTGAGCAGTTATCCATATGTATAACACTGGTAGACAGCAGAGAAGCTTCTTCCCTCTCCCTTCATAGAAAAGATTCAGAGTATAGTAGACGTTGGCTAGCAAGGCGGCAACAGGGTTTTCAACTTTATTTTTTCGAGCCAAGAATATATCCACTGCCTTTAGATCAACAAAATCCTCTATGCCTGGAAAGAGGACCAGCCCATAGATGGAAAGAGCTAGCACATCCATGTAAATGTCCCACTGATTGTTGTCGGCCAGATGTTGCATATAGGTTTCCAAGAACCCTCGGGTGAATCCCTTAGCTTGATTCTTCCCTTGGTAGTCTGTCAAACGAAGTGTGGTGTTCCAAATGGTTGTAGGGCCGGGCTCCCTCCAAAGGCAAATTCAAAATCTGCTCGAATTCTTCCAAAGTGGGTGCTAGTTGAAAGTCAGGAAAAGTGAAACATCCGAGAGAGGGGTCGTAGTATTGTAACATTACTGTGAGGGCCCCCTCTTGTACCTTGACTTTCAATAGTTTCAGTATGTTTCCGTATTTTTTGGTGAACGCCATTAATTGAATACTTGTCAGTTTGTTTCTGAAATCCTCCAAGCTAGCAAAATCTGTCAGCTTGACCCCAACCCTCTTTCTCTTTCTTAACTGCCCAGATTCCGCATTAATTTCAATTTCACCTCTTCTTTGGATGTCACTGAGAACCTGATCCCTCAATAATAAAAGAAAAGAGAAAAGACACAAAGATAAACATGTTAGATGTTTGACGAGGTGATATTGATGCATGATAAACTATAAACAAAAGACAACCAAAACTTTATTTGTGAAAAATCTACCAACATTCCTCCCGTTTTTTTTCTTTCACTCTTTGTCTTTCCCTCTTTTGACTTTTTTCTCTTTAATTCCTCTCTTTTTCTTTTTCCTTTTTCTTTCTTGTCACTTTTGTTCTCCCCTCATCTGATTTTCTCTTTTTTATTTTCTTTCTTTCTCTCTCTCCTTTCATTTTTGTTTATCTCTCATTTGAACTTTTCTCGTTTTTTTTACTCCCCTATTCTTTAGTCATCCCATCACAAGTGAAAAATAAAAGATGGAGCTGAATTTGCAGAACGTGCCCTCCTTTTATCCTATTTGGGTAACCTGTCCTAAGGGTCTATGGCCATTAATGCATGAACCTTTCAAAAGGTGGTTAGTAATCCTAAGGTATAAAAGGTCACTAGAGCCAAGTTTCAGTCCGTAATACTTGCCACAACAGTAGAAAAAGTTACCAGTTGTAGGGCATTACGAATAGGACGCACTCTAGCTGGGATTTTCGTGATAGTCAAACAGGATGTAAGCCCCAAAGTGACACCACTAGATCCCTCTAATCCTAGGCAGCACTCAGACCCGAGTATAGGGCCCCAATCATGATGAAATATATGTGCTATGCATGGAGGGCACATTAATTTTTGGGATACCTACAATTGGGGAAATTGTACAGATATATATAGAGCAATTTAATATTCGTCTATCCTAAGGTTTGTACAAGGAATAAACGAATCAATAAATCACAGATGAGCAAGCCGATAAATAAAACATGCAAATAAAGGGAAAGGGATCGAAGTAATACACACTTAAATGAACGGGCTTGACATTCTAATTATCCTCAGTGGAGTCTTCATCTGTCGCAACCGTAATTCCGATGAGACGACGAAATCGCTAAAATTTTGAAAATGGATTTTATTTGGTTATGTGGAGTTGCCACCAAATTATTATCTAAGGGAAAAAGATTTGGAAAAACTCTAACTCGAGGATGAGATTTTAGGTTCGGGAGTCGGTTACGAGTGGGGAAGGAGTTAGGCACCCCACTCGCCTGTTCCGAAGAATAGTACCCTTAAACTGAGTGTGTGATTATTTGAAAATAGCTTGATCCCTTTAATTAGAATGGAAATAAATGACTTGATGGAGGTTAGCCTGACAGGACTTGATCCTGCTCCTATGTATTCCCCGGTGCAATGGGAAACTCAAGGCTTACGTAGTTTTGGTGTGTTTTGAAGGCTTGACCTTCGAAGATGGTTGAAATAAAGGAATTTTGAAAATGAACGTTTTCTTTTGGAAAATATTTTTAGAAGAGCGATCTTCATCCACGTATGCACAGAGCCCAAGACAACTACGGCTGCACTTGGACTCATACGAATCTCTAAACAACGAACAGTAGAAAAAGCTACCAGTTCGTGCTTAGAGCTCGTCGTGTCAGATTAAGAATCGCAAAACAAGATTATTATTTTGAAAACGATGGATGATAAAATAGGCAAGATTTTTATTTTGCAAATAGGAAGGGCAATCTTAATCCACATATGCACAAGGCCCAAGACAACTACAGCTGCACTTAGACCTATACGAATCTCTAAACAACGAACAGCAGAAAGAGCTACCAGTTCGTGCTTAGAGCTCGTTGTGTGAGATTAAGAATCGCAAAACAAGATTTTTATTTTGAAAAGAGATGAACGATAAAACGAGCAAGATATAATCGAATGAAAAAGGATACAGGGGGTGTGTTTATCATTTATGGAAATTTATGTATTTAATTTATAGAATTTTAAGAATTTAAATTGCAATCGATAGATTTTGGGGTTAATTATTAGAAATTTTGGAGCAATTTTAGCAATTAAATAATTTTATGAAATTTTCATGAATTTATTGAAGAGTTATTTACTTAAGAATTATGGAATTTTTATAAATTTGTTTAAGAATTATGGAGTCTTTTTTTATTTTTTTATCTTTTATTTATTTAATTTATTTAACACTTATGAAATTTTACGAATTTTATTTTTATTAATTTATTTTATTAATATGGAATTTTATTATAAACTTTCAGAGGGCGGAATGGTAATTCTAAGGGTAGGGACATATTTTGACAAGGGAATTTTGGTTTTTGACAGGGGCAACTTGGGACAAACTGGAAATTTTGGCTTTTGACACGGGGCAATTTGGTAATTTGCAGCTTGGGAAGGTTAGCTTTTGGTGAGTAAAATAGGAAACGTTGTGGGTGGGATTCGAACTCAGCATGGTGAGCCTGCACGTTAGGTCCTTTGACCACTTGAACCATCAAACTTATTAGTTCATTATCCGATCAATCTCCTATATATATACGCAACATGATCTTACCCCTTTTTGTATACACTCTTTCTGCATGCTTCGACTTATCATCGCGTGTTCATAAAGAGACGAGGAGCTTGAGCCATCCCTCCCAAGAGTCTGAGGTTAGGCCTAGGGGACGTCAACCATACGCTGTGCTTATCATTCCTAAACTTTTGGCTGAAAACGCTCCACCCTTCTTTCTAAACCTAGCTCGAGCTTCTTGCTGCTTCTGAGACTTTGTCATAGGGAGATAGATTGTGACCCCTTTGACTGATCATACACAGCTCCCAGCAACTTACCTTGGAGAAACTCAGCTTAAAACCAATACGTTCAGGTGGGTACATGATTGGCTAATTTTGGCGTTGGGAATGAACGTGCAAGCGTCTCAAACATTCAAAGAGCCCAAATCCGATCATAGTTTTTATTATGTATTTAACAACCACTGGGTTTCTCAATATAGTGGACAGGCCTAGAACATTATTTGTTATTCCTATACAATGTTTTGGGATTTAACTCTTTCTATCCCTCCTGGTTGCGTGCTTGTTAGCAGACCTCCATCCGGCTACGCTCATGTCTATACTCTCCACTAGTGTAGGTTCATCCCTTCGGGGTCTTGACTCCAAGTTCGTCTTTGATGTGTAGGTACCGAAATGGGTTCAGGATAGTTCTTTAACAAGGGGTTCTTACCAAGGGATCTCAGTTTATGGTTTCCTTACCTGAAGGGCATCGGCTGCTAAGGACTCCCTCTAACCTATTTGATTCACTGGAATGACGTGGGCTCTCACCAACTACTCTGTCAACGCCCATCCCTTTTTGGCTGACCCAAGCGTCCTATATTTCACGTGACATTAGGACTTTCAAGACATGTACATGGGGGCACCAGGCTTTCCATAGAGGCAGGGGATATTTGTATCTCTTTCCAGTAAACCTTTGTATTTTTAGGATAACCACACTCCTTTGTTGATATGACTCTGCATATTGCAGTGGTAAAATTTGTATGCCCTTCCTTTATTTTTCAACTGAGAATAATAACAGAGTCGGATCATCTTCTTTGCATGGAATCCCAACCTCGACGTACTTACATCCTATTTTACCTCATGCAGGGTTTTTGCATCCTTGCCCATACTCATGGTCCTGAGACAGTTTGAGACCCCTCCTCCTTCATCCTGTCCTTGGTCTTGATGGTACATTCCCTCTCAAAACAAAGCGACCATGGGAAACGTTACCTTCCCTAAAATAGAGTACGCAGTGGCCTTTTTCTCTAGCGTCTGGTGTCCCCTCGGTTGCACCCTCTGGATAACGCCCTGAGCATCGACCTCAGGGCTTGCTTATACCCCGTTATAAAGGGTAGGGAGGGTACCGAATGTCACCCCATTGGTAGGCTTAGTTTCATCACTTTTAGCCAACGACAAAATTGATCAGAATTTCATTTTCTTCTCAGCCGAGTCTTTGACCTTACTCTGCTCCTTTCTTGACTATCTTCCTTTGATCATAGGGCTAAGGCTTCCCTCAATTCATTGGTATTTGAAATGTTATAGCTATGTGTGATCTAACTTGGTTAGGGACGAATCGGATGTTCTGGTTCTTCTATAGTAGGGGTGAATAGGATTCCCTAAGCTATGTTAACACGATTCGAAGTTTGTTCTGAACTTACTAGCTATGCATGACTCATGTAGTTTCCTAATGTAATTCGGGTTCAAAAATCGAGATTCCCTAGGTTTCCTAATCTGACGATAAATCCCAAACCATTCGCTAATTTTTATCAAGACTCAGTTATTCTATATTTCCTCATGCATTCAAATTTCCTTGAAAGTGATTTCTATATATGAACCGTAGTGATGAAAGCAGCTAATCTGGATAGGAACACTAACCTTGACGGAATCGTGCCTGAGACTGATCTTGATCGGAATTGGTGAGCCGATCGAGCGCGACCAAGCGGAAAAATCGCAGGGTTCTTGAATGTTAAAGCTATGAAGAAGAATCCAAAAAAGAGAGCCTCCTTCTTTTTCCTCAGAGCCTCCCCAGCAAAAAGAAAAGGACCCTCTGTTTCTTACTCTGTCCCTATTTACACGGGTTCCCTCTTTTGATTTTCAATTATCTCTTTCTTTTATTCTGACTTTATTTTTTTCTTTTCAATTTCTGATTTTATGTTTTGTTTTTATGATTATAGTTCTTATATTTTTTTATTTTGTTTAGAAATTTTTCTAATTTTATTATTATTAATTTCTGGATTTTATTTAATTTTCATTTTCAAATATTATTTTTTTATTTTTGATTTTATTTATTTGAAATTTCAAGTTTTATTTATTATTGATTTTTCAGAATTTTTGATTTGTGCTGATTTTTTTTTTCATTTTGGTATTTTCTTTTCAAATTTTCTTATTATTATTATTTATTATTTGTAAATTTTCTGATTTTTTATTAATTTCCAGATTTTTTAATTTTCTGATTTTAAAATTTTTTATTAGATTTTCAAATTTTTATTAATTTTTCAGATTTTAAATTTTTATTAACTTTTCAGATTTCAATTTTTTATTAATTTTTCAGATTTTAAATTTTTATTAATTATTATTTTATGTCTTTAATTTTTAGATATTATTTTAATTAGTTAAATTTTGTTTGTTTTTCTTCTTTTTTTCCTTTTGCTTATTTTTATTTTGTTTTTCTATTATTATCTTTAAGATTATTATTTTCTGTTTTTAGTTTTCTTATTTGAATTATTATCATTTTTCTAAAATCATATTTTCTTTTTTTGTTTATCATATATTTTTATTTTGATTTTCCTCTTTTCTTCTGTCTTTAATGTTTAATTATGTTTTATGTTGAATTTCTTGGGGCCCTTAATTTAGGTTTATTCTCTAATTGACTTAAAATGAGCCTCGGTGATAATTGAGTGTTTACAATGTTATGCACAAATAATTTTAGAGATTTGAGGGTTTGGAAAATAATTGGGTGTTACTTTATTTATTCGCCCTTGATTTTTAGTGATTTTATGTTTTTATCAATTTTGGTATTTTTATTTTGTTAGAAAACCTTTGATTTTTTTTGAAAATCTAAAAATTTTCTAAAAACATTCTTTAGATTTTCTAATTTTATTTTATCTCTAGAAATTTATTTTTCTTGATTTTTATTTGAATTTTCTTGACTTTTATTTTTTTTTTCTTTTGCTTGATTTTTCTTTGTTGATTTTGTATCTCCCCAATCTCATATCTCACTTTCCCTCTGCTATGTTGGATGATTCAATTCAAACAAATGTTTGTGCACGGCATATGAACCTTGAATTATGAAAGGGGTGTGTGCCCTCCTTTGCCTCCTATGTGGGTGGCCTGTCCTAAGGATATGTAGCATTTAATGCATGAACTTCTCAAAGGTGGTTGATAATCCTGAGGTATAATATAGGTCATTAGAGCCAAGTTCTAGTCCGTAATGTTTACTACAACAACATAAAAAGCTACCAGTTGTAGGGCATACGAATAAAACGCACTCTAGCTGGGATTTTCGCGATACTCAAATGGGACGTAAGCCCCAAAGTGACACCACTAGATCTCTCTATCCTAGGATGCACTTAGACCCGGGTATATGGCCCCAGTCATGAGATGAAATGCATTAATATAATGTGTGGAGGGCACACAAATAATTGGGATACCTGCAATTGGAGAAATCGCAATAGATATATACAGCAGTTTATTATTCGTTTACCCTAGGGTTTACAACGAATAAACAAATAGATAAATAAATCGTGCAAATAAACAAGGAAGGGATCAATACAATGCACACTCAATCAAACGGGCTTGACTCTCTGAAGTCCCCAATGGAGTCGCCATCTGTCGCAACAGTAATTACGACGAGACGACGAACCCGCTAAAAATTTGAAAATTTTAGCGAGTTCGTCGTCTCGTCGGAATTACGGCTATGACAATGGTGTATAAATATTAGGCTATTTTTTTTAAAAAAGAGATATATTTAGCCTTTTTTTAAAGAAAGTTGATTTGATTAAAAAGAGAGGGAGAGAGAAAAATTAGTACATTAGGTTAGATAAAATTGAAATTTTTTTATCTAGATTTGACCAACGAAAAAGATAAATCACATATCCATTTTAAAGATTACAAAAGGAATTTAGTAGTGACAAAATAAGATTTGATAACAAGATTTTAGTCATAGACAAGTATAGCCATTGATGTAGAAATAGGATATTTTAGGCCCTTAGTATTGATCCCACAGAGACTATGCCAACATTCCATGTATGGAGTTAAATTCTAACCTTTGAGCTCACCAATTAAGAGTTTTGTGTGGATGCTTTTTACCATAAAATTAGTCTTTAGAAATGGTAAAGAAAAGATTATAGTTCGTGTTATTGTTGAACATGGGACTTTGAATCCCCTTTTTTCGTTACTTACTTTACTCCCAGATCTCCCATTTTTTATGAATGAGTTATAAATATCAATTGCTAACCATCTACTTTAAAGCTACTACTACTCCTTGATCCAAGAATAGTAATAATCTCACTCCCACTTACTATCCTCATTGATCCTGCAAGATAGGCAAATAAAAGAGGTAGAAATTTTAAGACAACGTTAATTATGAACACCCTAAAATGAAGTTCTTTTTATGCTTAAGTCGTACATACTATTCCATTATTAAACTATTACTTCATGATGCAGAAACATTATGAAATAATTATTAGTGAAAATACTGTAAAATTATTTCTTACACACCTTTTCGTATCAAGAAATAAATAAGTGGACATCCTCTCTCACATTTAATTACTAAATTGTCTATGTTGCTTTTACCAGTTTTCTACCTCCATCTATTGAGCAGAATTACAAGTGATTATAGTTATAGATATGTAATAAATTATACAAATTTTATAATTATACTGTTTATACCATATCTTTTCACCAACTCTGCTACTCTATCTTCTATTCTTAGGAAATGAGATCATTCCATGAGGGTCATCACCATCATAAACATTGAAGACCTGACGCTTAATAATAGAAGGATTTTTGGAGAACCCTTATGTCTCCACTTAAGAAATACCTTGCACCTTCTGAACATGCACAAGGCACATTAAGAGTAGTATTAACTTTTCACATAAGATCTTTCTTTAATGATCCATTAGTTAATTAGGTTCCTTTTAAAAGCTTCCAGATAATATATATGCTCAAACAATCCAACCAACATGCCATGCACATTTAGTCTCTATTTTCAAACTACTTTCACGTCATCATCCATTCATGAACATCACACACTAAATTACTCTTTAAACAATCAAGAGCATTATTCATACACTTTACATATATCTTTGTGTACTCATAAAACAATACAACAAGTTGGCATGATATTTCTAATTCGAAACTAATCTTCTAATCAAGAATTTCTTAATTAAGCTTGATGTTACTATATTGGGCAACATGTAAACTTACTCACATTGCTTGTCCAACTTACTTAATTCATACCTTTATGATGAATCACTCAGAGGATCTTAGTCCAGTCATCCTTCTAAGTTACCTCTCAACCTTTCATTTTCTCAAAGATTAAGTTCTTCTTAATATTTTTCATGTAAGATTAAGGTATATAGAATTTATTCTCTAGTTGCTTGAATAGTCTTTTTAATTGTTTACTCTTTGTGTTCCTTAAATTGAATGTCTTATGCACAACATACTTAATTCAAGTTTAAGTATTATAAGTTTTATCCTTTTTGAGTAATAATTTGACTAGTTAAGTTTGATCCATTAATGCACCTACTTGCTAGCTTCCTTGCTTATGAATTTAAAGTTTCCTACTCATATCTTATTTCATTATCATTAAACATCTAAACTGGCATACTTACTTATTTCTTACCTAGGCAGCTGAATTCGCATGTCTTAGTTCTAAGGTGCTATGGTTCAAAAGTTGATTTACACTAAATAGGACTTAGGCTATTAGTTCATGCCATCCTTAGAAATTTTAGGAATTTTCCTCCTTGGTTTTTGTGAGTGGCCAAATGCTCACATTTCTTTCCCTACTCCATAATTAATTTCTAATCATCTACTTAAGCATATGCTGATTCATCCTTAAATTCTAACAAGCTTTTAATATGTGTTCACTATTTCATTCAATATGGCTGAATGATCACTTCCACCAGGTCTAAGTCCCTTCCAAATTTATAATTCCATCCTTATACTTGATTAGGCTCCACTTTATACCTTAATCAAAACTTTAAACTCAAGTTTTCCTAATTAAATGGAAAGTGAATGCTCTAGATGGCCAAAGCAAGGTTCCATTTTTAAATTTGTCCTCTCTTGCTAAAATCCTACTTGTTGAAGACTTTTGTGATGGGTTTGGTGGGTCTTTATGGCTTCTCTTCCATCTCATTGGTGGTCCACACAAGATCTCTTGGTGTTGGCGATGGGGCTTGGTGGATTGTCTTAATTTAACATAAACCTCAAAGATGGAAGTTTAAGCTTAGTGTAAATTTTGGGTTTTAGGAATATTTTGAGTTTAGATGATTAGTCTAAGTGTTTAGGAGATGTAACATGAAGCAAATGAGCCCTCCCAAGGCTAAGATAGAATTCAGCCACTTAGGGATGATTTTAGAATTAATTTTCCATTTAAGGGTATTTTGGTACATTTACATGTAATTTCCATTTTCTAAAATAAATGTAAATATGAGGAATTATCCTTTTAGGATTAGATTAATGATAATTTTCGTAACCGTAATTGCAACGAGACGATGAACTCGCTAAAAATTAGAAAGAGAGTTATTTTGAAATTAGTCGAGCCGCCACCAAATTTTTATTTAAGGGAAAATTTTTGGAAAAACCCTAACTTGAGTAAGAATCTAGGTTTGGGAGTCAATTGCAAGTAAGGAAGGTGTTAGGCACCCTATTGCCCGTTTTGAAGAACGGCTCCCTTAAACTGAGTGTGTGATTTTGATGTTTTCGAAAACAGTTTGATCCCTTTAGTTTAGAATAAAATTAAATAGATTTGTATGAAAATATTCTAACAGGACTTGGTCCTGCTCTTACATATTCCCTGGTGCAATGGGAAATTCAAGGCTACGCAGTTCTGGTTTAAGAGACTTAATCTCTTGAGGAATAGAGGAATGATATTAGGAAAAATTGATTTTGAATAAATTAAAATTACACGCTTGCATAACTCAAACTGTCACAAGCCGCAAGTAAGTTTGCACAAATTAAAACATGGAATAGCAGAAAGGGCTGTCTGTTCGTATTTGAATTCGTTGCACGAATTTTTTAAAAAATAGATATTTTTGAAACAGACATTTTCTAATGAAATTAGTAAACGATGCTTTTCTAAAATTGTGTGCTTGCAAAATCCAAATTGTCGTAAGCTACATTTGGAATCCGCAAGAATTAAAAACACGGAACAGCAAAGAAGGCTGCCTATCCGTTGCACAAATTTTAGCAAATTAACAAATAGATATTTTTGACGCAGACGTTTTATAACAGAGTTAATATAACAGTGATTTCCTGAAATCTCGTGCATGCGGAATCCAAATCGTCGTAAGCTGCATTTGGAATCCGCACGAATCAGAACACAGAACAGCAGAGAACACTGCCTGCTCGTGTTATAATCCGTTACACGAATTTTATAAAATTTAAAAGCAGATATTTTTGAAACGGACGTTTTGACAAAATTAGCAAAAAATAGTAGTTTAAAAATGAAAACAAACCTGTTTGATAATTAGAGAAAAGAATTGAATTTACTTTCATTTTAAACGAATTGGGCTTGACCTTAAAACAGAATAAACTTGATTAAAAAGAATTAGGCTTGATCTAAACTAAGAGAAAAAGTTTGATTCTAAAAAGGAATTGGGCTTGACCCTAAAATAGAATATGATTTAAAAAAAAAAGGAATTGGGCTTTGGCCCAAATTAGGAGAAAGAAAACTAATCATGTGCTTGATTCTAAAGACAAGGAATTGGGCTCGACCCAAACTAAATTGCAAAAAATTTTCTTTCATTGATAATTACTTTTTGGAAATTTTAACTTTATTTATTTTTTGAAGATTTTGGCTTGGTCTTACATAAAATGAAGCTTATTAAACTGGCCCAAATTGAAATGAGCAAGGTTCCTTAGCGTGGCAGGCCCATTTAACAGTGGCCCGAATTTAGAAGCATCATGGGCCCAATTTAGGGCATGGCCCAGTTCATGGTAGCCCGCTGCTGCCCCAAGTTCATAGAATGGAAAATGAGGAGAGATATCGACTTAATGATCTGTAAGGCCCAATTGAATACATGAAATGACTCAACTAAATCACCTTGCTTCTGAGCTCTGATATGCGGCATGTGGCATGGGCCCACGCCCATAATTTGTCGTATGAGGGGACTTAAACAGAAATGCGGCATGTAAGGCTCGAACTCAAGACCCAACAATGGTGTGCAATGAACGAATTAGTTGGGTTGAGCGTCTAGTTGAGTTTATTTAGCGCGACTTTAATTAAATATCAGGTTGAGAATTTACATGACATTGGGACTTGAACCTATGGCCTGCAAGAAGTGGGCAGCAGCCCCACCACTGTACGTTATCCTTTGTTTTGTGCAATGTTCATTTGTGGCCCCCCGCATCCATTTGCTTTTAATTCAACCCTGTTTTACATGGGGTTTTACTTGACATTGAGAAACCAATTCTGAATGGGATCCATTTCACGACAAAAAAATAAGAGAAAGAAAGTAGCATGCAAAGGTCTCCTTATGGATCCAATTATGCATGGGACCCACACTGCCTTGCTATTTCTTTTTAAGCACAAGTTTATTTTTCACTTGAATCCAGTACGGCATGATCAACAAATGGATGGTTCACTTGGTCTTAATAGTAACCCCACGTCACCCTTGGCTTTTGTAGAAGATGGCTCAAACGCGTTCAGGGAAGCAGTTGATAATGATATCACTTGAAAAACTAAGTGGCTAAAGTGTGGGTTGGTCACTCACCTTTGAAAAAATCAATAACTAAGATCGGAAACTAAACTCTGACACAACCATCACTTATAACCTCACTTAGATTTTTTGCACTTAGAGTACCATGAGGACTTACAGGTTTGTTCCTAGCCACTGCAGCGCCTGTGTTTCAGCATAGATTGATGCAGAAGGTTGATATTTCTAGTTGGGCTTGCTATGATATCTAACAAGATACTTGACTCAGTCAGAGTATATGGATTAGCAGCAGCTTGAAGGCTCTTAGTTGAGCCAAGGCCAAGACTTTCAGTTGGGACTAAAGATAACGATCATGAAGATGAACAATTCTAGACCATTTATTGACAAATGGAATATGGGTGCAGCTGCTGGAACTTCACCGAATATGAACTATGGTATGAAGGCACTAGAAGGTGGCCTGGAGGCTGAAGGAAACCCAAGGAATAAGCTAGTAGAAGTTAGAAAATTAATGGTTCTGGTCCTCCCTATCTATTTCCAAAGTGATTCATTCTAATTCGACCTTAAGGTTGCAGGCTGGAGCGCAATACTATAACAGGGAAATCATCATGTAGCTAATTCATAAATTATAAGGCAACATACACAAAACCAAGTATCATGCAACTAAAACATGAATTAGAAAGAAAAACGTACAAACTGGGTATTAATTATCGAATCTTTACTTAATATTCAACTTGTTCTAAGCCAACCTTTTAGTTCCAGATTTCTAGGCTCCTAATAGCCCAATATTAATCCACTGAATATCAGCCTTCCATGGTTATGCTTCTCTGTTGACATAAGACCTGTTTTCGGAAGTTGCTAGAATCTGATAGGCTTAGACCAGAAGCAATTTCTTATTCAATCATTCCTCCCTTACTCCTAACTATAGCCAATTGAAATCACTATAAACTAACGTAGATGATAATCATGAACGGAAATTAGATCAGAGCTCAGGGGAAGAACCAAATGTCATCGAGCTTTATACCACCTGGAAGCTTTAGGAACAATCAGGTAGTTGGAAAAGAGTGAAGAGTGTCATGGTTCAGATCAAAGTAAATGAAGCTCAATCACAAATACAAATCCATTTCTAATTTCTTCGTGTTCATGATTGGGGAAGGAAGCCTACCTTTCCAATCATCAAACAAATCTACAAAATTATGCAGATTGGAGGCCACTAAAGAGTCAACTACTCCTAGGTGTAAGCACCAAAACTTCATGCATTATTTTTGTCCTCCTCCACACACAGCTATTGATTACAGCTTTAAGGAATTCTGTGTAGAACTAATGAGCTGATAGGCAAAACTAGTGAGTAGGGACACTTGCTGAATGTGGCTTGAAATCTCTTCGGTTCTCGGCTCTAACACGTATTAGTGTTTTAACAAGAAGAATCAAATCAAAGTACTCACATTTATGACAATAGATTGGTTCTTATCAGCTTAAAAATGCTTGCCTTGCAAACGAAACTTTCTCTTTGACAATGATATGGTAGGTCGAACAAATTTAGCAAACTTAAATCAACGACAGAAATTGACTTTAGGAGTGTAACCAATTGGTTGTTGATTAACCAAGAACAAATATCAACTAATAACATCATTCTAATTCATCAATGAAGGTGATCAAGGCCTAATTAGAAGAAATCAGCCTAGAATTCTAGAAAATCAGAGAAGGAATTTTGAAAAAAACTAACCTGTATGGAGATAACACTAGATATAGTATCCTTGTACAAAGCTTGAGGCGAGAGCTAATGGTTTGTTGCTGCTCCTTTGGATTGAAACAGCATGTGTTGATGAACGAAGGATGCCCTCAAATTCTAGAATCTTTTCAATGAGAAGAAAAAATATCCCAAACATCTGATGGCTATCGTTAGATCAGAATGCACATGTGGAAGAGATCCAGTCTTTGAAGAAGAAGCCAACGAGAGAAAACGGAGAGGATAATTCTTGGTTGAAAAGTCCTTGAAACCACCTAGAAAGGGAGAGAGTTCCAGAAATGTTGCGATTCAAAGAGAGAGCCTCCTCTTTTCTTTTGGAATCAAAGCCTCTGACTTTTAACCAATGAACCCCCCCAAAGAGCCTTTTCTCTTTTTTTTTTTTTTATATTTCTATTTCTATTTCAAAAATTTCCGCCTTTCTAGTTTATTATATTTTTTTTCTTAAACTACTTTTCAACTAACTTAACTAATTTTTTTTATTTTTCTTTCTTTTTTCTCTTTTATTATTATTATTTTTGTTTTTTTGCTTTGTTATTATTTTTATTTTTTTTATTGAAATTCCATTTTTTTTCTTCTTTCTCTTTTTTTTAAAGAAATAGGCTTTCCATTCTCTTTGTTTTTTTTTTATTTTTTTATGACTTTTAGTTTTTCTATTTTTTCTGTTTTTTTAATACCTTTTTTGTTTATTATTATTATTATTATTATTATTATTATTATTGTTTTTCTTATTCTATCTATTTTTTATTTTATTTTTCTATTTTTATATTCTTTTCTTTTTTAAACTAATTTTTAGCTAACTTTACCTAACTTTAACTAATTCCTAATTAGCTAAGAAATTTGGTTTTTCTTTTTTTCTTTTCCTTACTTTTATTTTTTTTCATTTATTTTTTGGTTTTCGATTAGTTTTAGGCAAAATAATTTATTTTGGGTTTTAAACCCTTGGACATAATTTGGTGTTCACAGTTTTCCCCTCTTTACTCATTTTTTTACAGATAATTTGAGAGAAATTTCTAGATTATCATAGTAGGAAATGAGTAAAGACGTGAACATAATTATGTCTGAGGAAAGGTTTGGAGATGTAAGAAAGATATGGGAGTGGAATGATGCTTTAAGAGCACCTGGGAGGCCCCATGTTTGGTAGAAACTGTGGTCATGATAGTGTGGGGGATGACAATTTAACTGTTGAAATTTTGAATGGACTTTGCAAGCTTTGGGTAATGAGTTAAAGGGGTTTAAATATGTAGGGCCTCACCTAGTAGGCCTAAATGTAGGGGTGCGACACCTAAATAGGTTTAACAGGAATTTAGATATGATAGGCCTGAATAGGCCAACATGAAGGAATTTAAACGTGTTGGGGCCTATAGGGCCAGGATGCAGAAAAATAAACGTGCTGGAGTCCTGTTGTTGACAGGAAAAATGCAAATGAGGTCCCATTGTTGTTGGGAACAATGCAAATGAGGTCCCGCTGTAGCCGGGAAAAATGCAAGTCTGTTAAGACAGGCGAACAGAATTTAAACATGCTTGGTGTCCTGTTGTTGACAGGAAAAATGCAAATGAGGTCCCGCTGTTGCCGGGAAAAATGCAAGCATGTTAAGACAGGCGAACAGAATTTAAACATGCTTGGTGTCCTGTTGTTGACAGGAAGAATGCAAATGAGGTCCCGCTGTTGTCGGGAACAATGCAAATGAGGTCTCGTTGTTGCCGGGAAAATTGCAAGCCTGTTAAGACAGACAAACAGAATTTAAACATGCTTGGTGTCCTGTTATTGACAGGAAAAATGAAAATGAGGTCCCGCTGTTGCCGGGAGTAATGCAAATGAAGTCCCGCTATTGCCGGGAAAGATGCGAACCTGTTAAGATAGGCAGGCGGAATTTAAACATGCTTGATGTCCTATTGTTGATAGGAAGAATGCAAATGATGTCCCGCTGTTGCCAGGAAAGATGCAAGCCTGTTAAGACAGGTGAACGGAATTTAATCATGTTTGATGTCCTGTTTTTGACAGGAAGAATGCAAATGATGTCCTGTTGTTGCCGGGAGTAATGCAAATGAGGTCCTGTTGTTGCCGGAAAAGATGCAAGCCTGTTAAGACAGGCGGATGGAATTTAAACATGCACTTGGGGTCTTGTTATTGACAGGAAGAATGCAAATGATGTCCCGCTATTGCCGGGAGTAATGCAAATGAGGTCCCGCTGTTGCCGGGAAAGAGGCAAGCTTGTTAAGACAGGTGGAAAAAAGTTAAACATGAACTTGGGGTCTTGTTGTTGACAGGACAAATGCAAATGATGTCTTGCTATTGCCGGGAGTAATGCAAATGAGGTCCCGCTGTTGCCGGGAAAGATGCAAGCCTATTAAGACAGGCGAAGTGAAATGAAAATGACCGGTTAAGATAGGTAAAATGCAGATAAGGTCCTGTTGTTGACAGGAAAGATGCAAACCTGTTAAGACAAGAAAAGTAGAATGAAGAAAGCCTGTTAAGACAGGCAAAGTATAAATGACATGTTAAGACAAGCATGGTAAAATGAAAGAACCTATTAAGACAGGCAAGGAAAAAAATGAAATGGAAAGAGACCTGTTAAGACAGGTGAAGTGGCCTGTTAAGACAAGCAAGGTAAAATGCAAAGGATCTGTTAAGATAGGCAATGAAATGAAGAGATACTTGTTAAGACAGGAAACATAGGAGTGGCTTGTTACGATAAGTGAAAAATGATTAATACCTATTAATATAGACAATGCAGCGGTGAGTGGCCCATTACGACAGGCAACGTAGGAGTGGCCCATTATGACAGGCAAAGAAAGATGAAAAAACATGTTAAGACAGGCAAAGAAAGATGGTTTGTCATGACAAACAAAATCACATAATGACCTGTTAAGACAGGTATGGAAAAGAATGGCTTGTTAAGACAGGAAAACAAGTATAAAAGAGATGTCCTATGAAGATAGGAAAGAATAGAATGACCTGTGAAGACAAGTATGGAGACATAAAAGTGATGACCTGTCAAGGAAGGAAAGGGGAGAATGACCTATTAAGACAGGTGTGGAAAATGATATGATGTGCCCCGGGAATGTAGGTAAGGAAGGAATATGGATTTCTTCGTCAGATGTCTTGGACAACTTATTTTGAAATTTGTTTATCTAGAATTAAAATAAATTGTTGATTCTACCTTGAACCTGAAGGTTTTTAAGCATTTGATAATTATTTTCTTTTGAAGAAATTTTGGCCAAAAATTTTTCCCCAGTTTAAAAGATTTTTGGCAATGGAGGAATGCCTTGATTCAAAGACCTTCGCCCCAATTTTAAAGATTGCTATTTTGAATTCTTCTTGGATGAAAATTTGCCCCAGCTTAACTGTAAAAGGTTTTTCAAAGATTGAGATTGCCCCAATTCGACTTTTTCTAGGAAAATGTTTGCCCCAATTTGAATTTTTGAAATTGAAGACTGCCTTAATTTAAGTTTCTCTGGGCAGGTGTTTGCCCTAGTTTGAATTTTCTTTTCAAAATTGAGGAATTGAGGATTGCCTTAATTTGAATTTTTCTGGACAAACGTTTACCCAAGTTCGAATCTTCTTTTTAAATTGAGGATTACCGCAATTTGAATTTTTCTGGAAAAACGTTTGCCCCAGTTTGAATCTTGATTTGAAATTGGGGGTTGCCTCAAATTTGAATTTTCTTGGGTAGGTGTTTGCCCCAACTTGAATTTTTTGGGCAAATGTTTACCCCAGTTTGAATTTGTTGAAATTAAGGATTGCCACAAATTTGAATTTTTTTGGGCAACCATTTGCCCCAGTTTGAATCTTGATTTGGAATTGAGGATGGCCTCAATTTGAATTTTCTTGGGCAAATGTTTTGCCCAGTTTGAAATGTCTTTTTGAAATAGGGGATCACCCTAATTTGAATTTTTCTGGGCAAATGTTTTTCCCCAGTGTGAATTTTTCTTAATTTTTTAAATTATGATTGGTTTGGGCAGTTGACAAACTGCCTCAGTTTTAACATTTCTGAGTAAAATTTTGAAAACAATTTATGCAATGCTTGAGTGTGAGATGATGAAATGCTTTAACTTGTTTATTTCTTTTCCATTGAAAATTGATGATGCTTGAAATGATTATTTGATCAAATATCATGAAATGAATGCTACGGAACACATGCCATGGGATGGTTTAAGAAAGTTTTAGGGTCCCATTTTGATTTTTTCCTTGACATTTTCCTTTCTTGACGACCTTGTAGTTGGTATAAGGGGAACCAAGATTTAGGATGAGCTAGACTGACTTTGTTTCTTGGCTTTTTGGTCAATGTAAACACTCAATTATGTTCGAGGCCCGGTTTAAGTCTCTTCGGGGATAAGCTTAGATTAAAAAACCCCAAGAAATTCAAAACAAAGTATGGTTAAACGGTGAAAACAAGAGAAAACAAAAAAAAGGAAGATAATAATAATAATAATAATAATAATAATAATAATAATAATAATAATAATAATAATAATAACAAAAGAAATATAGTAATCAAGAATTAAAGCCTGAAACCAAATCCAAAAATAATGAAAATAGGAATTTGGGAAAAAAAATCACAAAAAGGAAACTTAAAATCTGGAATTTAAGGAAAATTAAAGAAAATCAAATTCTGGAAAATTAAATAAAAGAAAAATCTGGAAAAAAAAGGAAAATCAAAGACTAATTAACTAAAAATCTGAAAAGTAAAATAAAAATTAAAATCTGAAAAATAAAGTCAAAATTAAAAATCTGAAAAGAAAAATATTAAAATCAATAAAAGAAATACAAAATTTTAAAAACAGAAAAAAGGAATAAAAAAAATCAAAAAACAAAAAAAAAGAGAGAAAGAAATAAAATCAAATTCGGAAAAATTAAAACTAAAAAACTAAAAATTAAAAAACCTAATTAAAACAAAAATTAAAAATATGAAAATTAAATATATAAACAAAAATCAAAAATTACAAAAGTCATAAAAATAAAAAAAAAACGAAAATTCAGAATTAAGAAAAAAGATATAAATAAATAAGAAAAAAAAAAGAAGAAAAGGCAAAAAGGAAAAGGGGCAATTCTGATGGATATAAAAGGGGTAGTAAGAAGAGGTTTTGGGTTGGTTTTTTTGGCCACTGAAAAGGTTGAGAGAAAGAGCAGCTGAGGGAATTTTTGCAAGGAAGGGAACACTGATCCTGGAAGGGAGAGAAGCATACGAACGAAGAGGGAGAAGGGCTGCTAGAATTCTTCTTCTGTTGAGTTCAAATTCCTCTTCACTCAAGACTTTGAGACGTTTAGAGCTGAAAAAGGAGGAGGTGCAGAATCGTTGATCTCCCGGGAAAAGAGTGGCATACGAGCTCAAATAGGTCAGTCTCACACGTTAAATCTGGTTCGATTAGCTTTTCCTTATGCATTCGTTCTTGATCTCTGTTCTCGCCTTATAAACTGAAAATGGATCGGTTCTTGTATGGTGTTTTCTTGATTATTGGTAAATCACGTATGATTTCAAGATTGGCTTGTTTGATGTTCATCCATAATCTATACAATACGGAAACGTAAGTAAAAGATAAGAAGATAGGTTCGGTATCGACATTAATGGGCATTGTATAAACCAACCTTAGTCGACGAGAGGTTCTTGAGAGAGCGCCGAAACAGATAGGCTCAAAACAGAGGGGGAAGAACATGAGGTGAATATCGACAGTTAGCATTACGAGAGAAAAGGGCCATAAAGCCCATACTCCTAGAGCATTTTTCCAAGATCGTGACTCTCCCTATTTCAAATTCGTCCCCTGTTTTTAGTTCTTCATTTGGATGTCTAGGTCTGTTGTTGAGAGTTGCTCAACTTACCTTGCCATTCATAGGTGTAAATTGGTTCCCTAACTAAATTAGACCCTGTCTTGTCGAACCCTCTAGCAATGGCTAGAATCTAGGAATTTGGCATTTAGGTAACATACGGCGCTTAGGTCTCATTAAGAAAGAGAGAGGAAGTTGAACGGGGCGACGCCGTCCTCCCCTAACAACCCAAATCGTGAGCAGAGTGCAAGAATCAATTAAGTAGAGAAACCATGCACTAAAAGGGGGCCATGTTACTATGCCTAGACCCTATTTCTAATTTGGGATATGATGGTTCCATAAATGATCGAGTAATAGGTCAAGGGATGTAAAAAAAAAAGAATTAAGGTCCGACAGCACGAACACCATAGAGAGCTAGACTACTAAAATTAGTCAGATCAAGAGCATTGAACTAATCTTACTAATCTAAAGCAGCCTTCTTTGAAAGGTGATCGAGGCACCCCCGTTTATCTCCCCAAGACATCGTAGGATCACAAAAATTCAACCATGGCAACGTCCAATATGAGCCTAAAAACCAGTCCATTAATCCAGCTACTTAAGGGTATAAGTCTGTTGTCACACCAGGTGAACGCATACACGTGAAAGCATATGAGCAAGGATAGGTTCAGCAATGAGTTGTATAGGAAGTGATCCTCATTCACATCCAATAATTTCCCAGTTTACGATATCCAGGACTTGTAGTTTAGTCACTCCCTAACCTAAGTTCTCTCCCTACAAAGATAACTACATTCGATGGGAAAGGACCTCCCATGTTCTGGGAGCGTTATACTGGTGGAGGGAGCCTTGAATCAACATACACTGGTTGTAACCCATTGTAACAACGAAAGTATGATTGAAGAAGATATCAATTTTCCAAAGGAGAATCACAGGTTCTATAACGTATTTGTAACGGGCCGTTAACGTGGAAAGCCGAACCCACCTTGCATCATCGGCAGTAGTCAACAACCAGTGAGGGGCAAAAGGAAATAATCCAGATCTTCCCACCCAGCCTCATGGAGGATTTCTGCTTACATGCTCCATGTACGTGAGTTTAACTCCTAGCCATGCAAGGGAACTGGTCAGAAGCAAAAGGGGGACCCACCGATAAAGCCATTTGGAAGGAAGGGTCAACTCTATGTACAGGTAAGGCCTTTCCAAAAGATAGAGACTTGTACCCATGAGAGAGTTTGCATGCAAAAAGGAGGTAAAATGAATGGGCGCTAATAACCCAAGGTATACTGAATGCATGTAGAAATAGACATAGGACCATGAGTTTCGTTTTAAAATAGGGCGTCATAAGGTTAAATAGAAAATTAGCAGGGTGGTAGGCGCGCCTTCTCTCATCTGCAACAGCACGTCTTCGAATCCTGTATGGAACTTTTTCCTTTCCCAAGTTATTTCTCATATGCCACATGCAGACATTGGATATTGCAATTACCAAAATGCCCCCTTACAAATTACAAAATACCCAGTATGTCCCTGGTTGTAAAATTACCACTCTGCCCCAGGTCAATTCTGTTAATTCCCAACAGGTCCCGTAGCCTGAAATTACCATAATGCCCCCTGGAAAATTCCATAATTCCCAGTATGTCCTAGCCTGAAATTACCTTACTGCCCCTAGGGAATTCTGTTAATTCCCAACAGGTCCCATAGCTTGAAATCACCATTTTGCCCTTAGGGAATTCTATTAATTCCCAACAGGTCTTATATCATGAAATTACCATTTTACCCTTAGGGAATTCTGTTAATCCCTATTCTGCCCCTGGAAAATCCTATAATTAATAAATAATTCCCCAAAATATCATAAAAAGTCATAAAATTCTTAAATTCCCCAAAAAATCTAAAATTCCTAGAAAATTCATAAAAATTCTAAAATTTATAGAAAATTCATAAAATTCTAAAATTTATAGAAAATTCATAAAATTCTAATAATTCATAAAAATCTCAAAATTCATAAAGATCCTATAACTTTAAGAGATTCCTAAAAATTTCATAATAGCTATGTAAATTCCCAAATCTCTCATAATTACCAAATCATCCTAAATTTCCTAATAATTACAAAATTACCCCAAAAGTCAAAAAAATGAAAATTCTTCTATTAAATTCAAGTTTTCTTTTATTCAAAGATCAATATTATTTGCAAATTATTTTTTTTTCGAAAACTCTAAAAAATATTTTTCCAAATATTTTGGGATTTTTATGTCTCACGCAATGCACTCTAAATGGGGAGGTGGCGGTTTACCTACTGTTCAATAGTTAGTAGTTCGTATAGGTCCTCGTGTTGCCTTAGCTGCCTCGGGCCTTGTGCATGAGTGGACTTGAGGTCCTCTTCAAAACTTTAAAAACCTCTTTTTCTAAATATTTTGGGATTCTAGGTCTCACGCAATAGACTCTAAATGGGGAGCTGGCGGTTTACCTGCTTTTCAACATTTAGTAGTTCGTATAGGTCCCCCGTGCTGCCTTACCCACCTCGAGCCTTGTGCATGAGTGGACCAAAAATCCCTCCCGAAGATAAAACTTTCTCAAAACATAATCTACGAATACTCTTTTTTAAGCACTTTTGAAGGTCAAGCCTTCACAAACCAGAACTACGTAAGCCTTGAATTTCCCATTGCACCTGGGAATACGTAGGAGCGAGATCACGTCCTGTCAGGCTAACCTCCGCCAAATCATTTATTTTTACATTAATTAAAGGGATCAAAACAATTTTCATAAACACACTCAGTTTAAGGGTACCGTTCTCTAGAACGGGCGAGTGGGGTGCCTAACACCTTCCCCATTCGTAACCGACTCCCAAACTTAGCATCTCATCCTCAAGTCAGGTTTTTTTCCAAATCTTTTTCCCTTTAATAAAAATTTGGTGGCGGCTCCACAACATTAAATAAAATTCATATTTGAAATTTTAGCGAGTTCGTAGTCTCGTCGGAATTACGGTTGCGACAGATGACGACTCCACTGGGGACAACTGGAGAGTCAAGGCTAACAATTTGAGTGTATTTATTTTTGATTCTTTCAATGTTTATGTGTATGATTTATTTATTTCATCTTATTTATCTATTGGTTTACCCATGTTTTATTGATTTGTTTATTCACTCTACAATCCTAGGATAGACAAACAATAAATTGCTATATATCTGTGCAATTTCCACAATTGCAGGTATCCCAATAAATGTGCCTTCATACATTGCATACGCATTCTTATTATGAGTGGGGCCCTATACCCGGGTCTGAGTGCTGCCCAGGATTAGAGGGATCTAGTGGTGTCACGCTGGGGCTTACGTCCTGTGTGGTTATCATGAAAATCCCAGCTAGAGTGCGTCCTATTCATAATGGCCCGCAACTAGTGGCTACTTCTACTGTTGTGGCAAGCATTATGGACTGGAACTTGGCTCTAGTGACCTTTTTACCCCTAGGATTACAACCTACCTTGGAGAGGTTCATGCATTAAAAGCCTTAGATCCATAGGACAGGTCATCTCATTAGGACACGAGGAGGGCACACCATATTTACACGACATCGGTTCTGTAAGAATTTTATTTACTTGCGATTGTGGAATTCCAAAATTAAAGAGGGAAAGAATGAAAAATGAAAAAGAAAGACAAAAAAGAGGGAGAGAAAAGAGAAATTGAAAATGAGAAAGAAAGAAAAGAAAATGAGGGAGACCAAAAAGAAAGGTGAGAGAAGAAAAAGAAAGAGTAGGAAAAAAAAAAGAAGGGAAAGGAGAGGAAAAAAGGAAAAACTAAAGAGAAGGGAAAGGAAAGATGTAACCATAAGATAACCATATTTATCGCTTTTAAATCTTCATGCATGCATCATACATTAATACCATTCATTCCGAGTCTAACATATTTGTTTTTCTCCTTTTCTTTATTCGAGGGACCAGATTCTCAGTGACTATCGTAAGAGGGGTGAAATGGAAATTAATATGGAATCCGAGAAGTTGAGGAAGAAGAGACGTGTCGGTGTCAAAGTGGCAGACTTGGCCAGTTTAGAGGTGTTTGCAAATAAGTTGTCGAATATCCAACAAATGGCATTCGCCAAAAGATACGACAACATACTAAGGATTTTGAAGGTCCAAATGTAGGAAGGGGCCCTCACTGCCATGGCGCAATATTATGATCCGCCTCTCCAGTGTTTAACATTCTCGGACTTCCAGCTGGCCCCCACTCTAGAGGAGTTCGAGCAGATTCTGGATCTGCCATTGGAGGGGACTAGGCTGTATCAATACCTAGAGCATCATTCCTCCTTCCGGGCCGCCGCACAGGCTTTGGGGTGCAGTCTGGGGATCGTTTGACAGGTTATCAAACAAGGAGCCAGGTTAAGGGGTTCACCAGGGAATTCTTGGAGGAGTATATGCAACATTTGGCCAACAGCAACCAGTGGGCCATATACATGGATGTGCTAGCCCTTACCATCTATGGGTTAGTGCTTTTCCCTTATGTGGACGACTTCGTTGGAGTCGATATCTACTTGGCCAAGAGAGATACGGTAGAAAATCCTGTAACGGCCTTGTTGGCAGATGTTTATTGCACGCTGAACTTCTGTCATGAGAACAAGAGAACAAGGCTGATCTGTTGCCTACCGGTGCTGTTCGTGTGGATAACCGCTCATATTTTCAAAAGGGATACGAAGACACAATATCCCATATCATATTTTTTGAGCTACCAGCTGAAACCGATGAGCAACATCGAATGGTCCTCCCATTTCGCCGGCCTGACGGAAGACCAGGTTAGATGGCAACCTTCATGGCAACAGAGAACGGAGGTCATTTATCACTGCAAGGGGTTCCCGAATGTACCCCTCATGGGAGCTAGAGGTTGTATCAATTACAACTCGATACTGGGGCAGAGGCAGCTGGCTTACCCTATCAAAGCACCCCCATCCGACGAGCTACTGATTCCTTTCTACTAAAGATACGAAGGAGACTTTGTTGAGAGCCTCCGTAAAGTTCGAGAAGCGTGGGAGGTTATTACTCGTAAAGGGAAGGAGTTAGGAGTGCAAAGTTGCGTTGCTAAGGAAGAATACAAGTAATGGGTCAGAGATAGGGTGCAACAGATTAAACTGCCGTTCAAGCCTCCTACTGTCCTGTCTGAAGGTCGACCAGCATCGGCGGTGTTTGAAGACGAGGTCGTCAAGAGTCTGAAAGAAAAGCTAGAGGCTATGACCAGGAAGAATGCTCAGCTGGAAGAAGAGCTCCAGAAGATACAACAAGAGAGCATCACACGGAGAAGGGAGAATGACATAAACGAGGCTCTCATATCATGTATGCGAGAGCAGCAAAAAGGGAAGCGAGAGCAGCAAAAAGGGGAGCGAGAGCGTGCTTCTCGGGTGCACATGAACCTGCAGGCGGCCAACAAGGAGCTCGGCATGAGAGTACAAGAAAGGGACGCCGCACTCTAAGAGAACCGCCAGCTAAGGAGCGCCTTGGAACAAATGAGGGTCAAATTCCACACTATCCGAGAAGAGAAAAATCAAATCCTAGCTGCAAAAAGGAGACTTCAAGTAGAGGCGGACCGTGTGACAGAGGAGAGGAATGAATTGCTGCAAAGAATAGAGAACATTAAACAACAAATCGAAGGCCTACTCATAGCTTGGCAGGACGAGGTGAATGAGGAAAAATGGAAGGTCCTCGAGATCATAAGAATGCAGGAAAAGGGCATAAATGACATATAAAAGAAAGCAGGTGGTATAAGGATACAGCTGAGCACTGGATCAAATGCTTTCGAAGATTGGCTAGCCTAGCAAATACGACCATAGAAGAAATACCACAATCACTCAAGAAGGCGGAAGCATCTCTGCATCCACCCCACACCCCGCCTGAAGTAGAAATTTTCATTCAAACTTGTAAAGACTTAGTCTTAAGAATGAAAAAATACATTGTACTGGCCAAGCAAGAGGAACGAAATGTAAAATAGACCTCATCTGTTTTGAATAAAACGGGCTCTTCTCTATGATTCCATATTAATTTCCATCTCATACTCAAAGCACAAAAGATGCACACGATCGGCACTCAATGAGATTCTGGTCCCTCTGTATTTACCATATAGTCAAACTTTATTTTTTAATCAATTAATTGATGAATTTAACTTTTTAAACAGGTAACAAAATAACGGACTCACGACTCCCCCGGCATTCATATAGCAGTAGATTGAGAACCAGAATCATGAGTGAGCTGGAAACACAGAATGAGGAGCTCTGTAGTGAAGTCGCTGAGCTAAAAGACCAAGTGGCTAAGCTCATGAAGCTACTTGAGAAAAGCACAGAGGGACCCGCAGGGACTGAGGCACCTAGGGCAGCCGCTACATCAATGCCTTTTTAGGCTATTACTGGACAGGAATGGTCGTACGGACTACCACCTGGCTATGAACCTCCTCATGGGTCAGGTTCTCAAGGGATCTTGGCTGGCGAAAACCATAATGCAGTACCACTCCACATAAACCCTGCCACCCACCAATATCATCCAAGCCTTTCTGCTGGACCTCCGCACTCGAACCCTACCATTCACAATCCTCATATCAACCCGCCAACTTACATGCCTCCCACCAATGCAACTGGCTATCCACCACCCTCACACCCAGCATTCACAAACCTGCCACCCTACCCTTACAATACAAACACTTCCTCTGCCTTCCCTACACATATAAACCCATCTTTCCCTCTTCACACTAATCCATTAGCCACATATCCGTACAATGTCCACCCCGACTATACCCACATGAACACGACTGTCACAGAAGACCCTACATATTCTGTCCCAGTTGCCGTTCATCCAGCAAACCCCCATCACCCGCATCCTTATGGTCATGTTACAAGACCCGAAGGACCGTATGCTTTACCTAACCATGCCAGCCAGCCCTTGAACGAGCCATGGCTAAAACAGGCTGAACAAGAAGCCCATCTCGGAGGGAGATGGCAACATTTAGAAGAAAGGGTCAGAGCTATAGAGGGGAATGGACACGGGATAGTCGAGGCTTCTAAGCTCTGCCTCGTGCCGAATGTCGTCATACCTCCGAAGTTCAAGACTCTGGAATTTGGGAAATACCGAGGGATTGGCTGTCCAAGAAGTCACCTCACAATATATTGCAGAAAAATGGCCTCTCACTCGCACAACGATAAGCTGCTTATTTACTGTTTTCAAGACAGCTTAACTGGAGCAGCAGCTAGCTGGTACACCCAGCTTGAAAGGTCCTATATTCGCTCATGGAAGGACTTGGCTGACGCCTTCCTAAAGCAATACAAGTACAACATTGAGATGGCACCAGATAGGACTCAACTGCAAAATATGGTTAAAAGAGAGAATGAGTCCTTCAAGGAGTATGCTCAGCGGTGGAGGGAGCTAGCCGCTCAAGTCCAGCCACCCCTACTGGACCAAGAAATGATTAGCACATTTATGGAGACACTCCTCACGCCTTACTATGACAAGATGGTAGGCAGTGTCTCTACTAATTTCTCGGATATGGTACTAGTAGGAGAACGCGTGGAGAGTGGCCTGCGCCGAGGAAGGATTGTACATAATGCCGTCGGCAACGTGAGCACGAAAAAGCCGACAAATAATACATGGAATAAAAAAGAGGCTGAGACCCATTATGTCTCCTCCGACCCAAACCGCCCAACCGCCGCACAACCCATGTATCAACCAACCACCACACCGCCTAACTACCAAACATCCTATCAACCACAATTCCTTACACACCCACATATGGTAGCCTCCGCCCAACCTGCCTACCAACCAACCTACAATCCACCTACTCAGTTCCAACCAAACACCACTGTCATAATTCCACCTCCTCAAACATTCCCTCAACAACACTAACCCTAACCCACCTCAACAAAAAACCAACAATAAATCTAAGGAAAATTGTGCAATTCAACCCGATTCCGATGAGTTACTTAGAGCTGTTGCCCCGTTTGATTCAAAAATATTTGATTGCACTAGTTCCCATGAAGCCTTTGGAACCCTCATACCCGAAATGGTACAATCCGGAGGCCAAATGAGATTATCACATCGGAATAGTGGGGCATTCTACTGAAAACTGCCTATCCTTGAAACATAGGGTCCAAAAGTTGATCAATGCCAAATGACTGAACTTTGAAAAGGATGCTCCGAGTGTGGGGAGCAACCCACTGCCAAACCATGGGGGAGCATGACCCTCGGTGAAATTTATCGAAGCTGAAGAAGAGGTGGACATGGTCAATGAATCCTTCCCAAGGCATCCAAAACCCCTGGTTATTCGTTATACTGAGTTGTCGGTCTCGCCGACGCCCAATGGGATGAGACCTATCACAATAAAAGTGCCGGGACCCTTCCAGTACCACAGTAACAAATAGGTGCCTTGGAGGTATAATGTCGAGGTACATGGATGAAGAACTGAATAGGGTATGTTGGAAAACTCCTCACCTGACGTGACCAACATAGCTGGAATAGGAGGAGTGACCAAGAGTGGTCGCATTTATGCTCTTGCCGAAGACACGAGGAGGCAGCCGGCTACCCAAGAAAAAGAGAGTCGGGCTAGATTAGAGCTTGAAAATGCCAGTAAAGAGGAAGAGAAGGAACTAAAGAAGGCTGTTTCAGATGAAGAGGCCTGCAAGTTCCTAAAACTGATAAGACAAAGCGAGTATACGGTAATAGAGTAGTTGAACTGTATACCCGCCAAAATTTCATTGCTGGCTCTAATGATGAACTCGGAGCCCCATCGAAAGGTGTTACTGAAAATCCTAAATGAGGCCCATGTAGTCCACAATATTTCGGTGGACAAATTGGAGGGAATCGCCAACAACCTAACCGCCAACAACTTCATAACCTTCGCCGACCGCGAGATTCCAGACGAAGGGGCAGGACACAACAAGGCATTACATATCTTGGTGAAGTGTATGGACCATATCCTTGCTAGAGTTCTGGTGGATAACGGTTCCTCTCTAAATGTAATGCCTCAGCTTACATTGTCAAAGCTACCACATATCCCTCTCAAGCCAAGTTCCATGGTGGTTAGGGCTTTCGACGGGTCGAGAAGGGAGGTAATGGGTGAAGCAGAGCTGCCGGTACAAATTGGCCCAGTTGTCTTCAACATTACCTTCCAGATCATGGAGATTCAGCCGGCTTACAACTGCCTATTAGGTAGGCCCTGGATCCACGCTACTAAAGCAGTACCATCGACTCTACATCAGAAGCTGAAATTCATCCTGAACGATAGACCAATCATCGTCTCAGCAGAAGAGGATTACTTGGTCAGCAAACCCACCAATCCTCCTTATATTAAGGCAGCAGAAGAGGCTTTAGAGACTCAATTCCAAGCCTTGGAAGTTGCCAATGTCACTACCATAAAAGAAGGAGAAGTGGTTGACCGTAGGCGGCCCCTTAACGCTCTCATGATGGTGGCCCGAGTAATGCTAAAGAGCGGGTTCAAGCCAGGTGATAAACTGGGGCAAAATAATGGCGGCTTATCTCGGTCATTGCCAGTGGACAAGAATAGGCGGCGATATGGGTTGGGATATCAACCAACCGAAGAGGACAAGGCAATAAGACCCCGTCATAACAAGGTTCCTTTGTGCCACATATCACAAAGCTTCCGAAGTGCCGGCTTCGAAGACCCGGGCATGATCGCGACCGTAGACGGTAAGGGGATGATGACCATTGAAGATCTAGTGATGCCCTGTCCCCCTGGACGAGAACTGACCAATTGGGAAATTTTCGATCTACCTCTGACTTTTGGTTCAGTTCAAATGTAATTCTGTAATTTTCATGACAAAATTTTACACATAAACATTTTGTACATATTTTTTTGACAAATAATAAATGCAGTTGCATTATCCAAAATATTCCCTCTTTTTTCCCCAATATATTTCCCTCCGTTAAATATACATATCTTCTTCTTATACCCAATACGCAGATCTGACCCAAAACTGCCTCGCGACGACAATGCTCTTATTGTATCAGGCGATTTCAACTGTATTGTCGATCTGGCCGACGAAGAGTCAGAATTTGAATGCGAACCCACCGACGAGATGTTGAGATTGGTGGAGTGCGAGTCCAAAATAATTGAACCACATAAGGAACCCGTGGATTTGATAAATTTGGGGACCGAAGAAAACAAAAGAGAAGTCAAGATAGGCACGCTTATCACTGGAGACAATCGTGAGTGATTGGTCTTACTCCTACAAGACTAAAGCGATATCTTCGCCTGGTCTTATCAAGACATGCCCGGCCTAGATACTTCTATAGTGGAGCACAAGTTGCCTATCAAAGTCGGATGCGCACCAGTTAAACACAAGCTGAGAAGGATGAAACCGGAAATGTCTCTGAAAATCCGGGAGGAAGTAAGGAAGCAGTTTGACGCCGGCTTCTTGGCTGTTGCAAATTACCTCAACTGGGTCGCTAACATAGTACCGGTTCCCAAGAAAGATGGAAAGGTCCAGATGTGCGTAGACTACAAAGATCTTAATCAAGCCAGCCGAAAGGATGACTTTCCATTTCCCCACATCGATGTGTTGGTCGATAACACTGCGCAATTCTCCTATTTTTCATTCATGGATGGTTTCTCAGGTTATAATCAGATCAACATGGCCGAAGAAGACAGAGAAAAGACCACCTTCACCACAGCCTCGGGAACCTTCTATTACAAAGTCATGCCCTTTGGATTGAAAAATGTTGGGGCAACCTATCAGAGGGCTATGGTCACATTATTCCATGATATGATTCACAAGGAGATAAAAGTCTACGTGGATGATATGATCGCCAAATCCCGGACAGAAGATGACCATCTCATAGATCTAAAAAAGTTGTTTCAGAGGCTTAGAAAATTCAAGCTGCGGTTGAACCCGGCTAAATGTACCTTTGGGGTCAAATCAGGAAAATTGTTGGGTTTTATTGTCAGTGAGAGGGGAATCAAGGTCGACCCCGACAAAGCCTGAGCAATTATAGATATCCCGACTCCAAGGATTGAAAAAGAGATCCGAGGCTTCTTAGGAAGACTCAATTATATCTCTAGATTTATCTTCCAGTTGACAGCTACATGCGAGCTGATCTTTAAGCTCCTGAGCAAGAATCAACCCATGAGTTGGGATAAGGATTGCCAAGAGGCTTTTGAGAAGATCAAAGCATATTTACAAAACCCCCCGATCCTGGTACAGCTAGTCGCTGGGAGGCCGTTGATCTTGTATCTGACTGTGACAGACCAGTCAATGGGTTGTATGCTCGGTTAACATGATAAATCCGGGAGAAAGGAGCAAGCGATATATTACCTGAGCAAGAAGTTCACGAGCGGCGAAGCTAGATATTTTCTCTTAAAGCGAACTTGCTGTGCTTTGGCATGGGCGGCACACCACTTAAGACAGTATATGCTGAGTCACACCACGTGGCTAATATCCAGGATGGATCCGATCAAGTACATATTCGAGAAGCCTGCGTTGTCAGGACGAATTGGAAAGTGGAAAATGGTGCTTTCGGAATATGATATCCTGTACGTGACGCAGAAATCTGTCAAAGGTAGTGCACTCGCAAAGTATTTAGCCCAACAGCCCATAGACGACTACCAAGCTTTGCAACCGGAATTTCATGGTAAGGACTTGATGGTAATATTCGGTGAAGAAGAGAAGATAGAGGAAGAGAAATGGACAATGTCGTTCGACGGCGCGTCCAATATGATGGGCCATGGTATAGGAGTTATATTGATTTCTCCGGAAAGACAGTATATACCTATCACCGCCCGACTAGCCTTCAATTGCACGAATAATATGGCGGAGTATGAAGCTTGTATCTTAGGGATTCAAGCCGCAATCGAAGCTAAGGTGAAACACCTAGAGGTCTTTGGTGATTCGGCCTTGGTCATCCACCAGGTCAGAGGACAGTGGGAGACCAAAGACGAAAAGCTAGTGCCCTACCAGGCCCGTCTCCAGGATCTATTGGAACACTTCGAGGAGGTCACCTTCTCACATATACCACAGGAAGACAATCAGCTGGCTGATGCCCTAGCCACATTGTCATCTATGTTCGAAATCGGGAGAGAAGAAGATATGCCTCTCATCCGCATCCAGCATCGCTCCAGACCGGAATTTTTTCCTGCAGTAGAGGTGGAACCAGATGGAAAACCTTGGTACCATGACATCCTGCAGTTCTTGAAGAATAAAGAATATCCCGCCGAAGCATCAGAAAATGACAAAATAACCCTACGGAGATTAGCCGCAGGTTTCCTCCTCAATGGAGAAATTCTGTATAAAAGGAATCATGATATGGTTATGCTCAGATGTCTAGACGCAGCAGAAGCCGACAAGATTCTAAAAGAAGTTTGCAAAGGGTCCTTTGGTGCTCACGCCAACGGACATGCCTATTGGCAAGAAAAATCCTTAGAGCCGGGTATTATTGGGTGACTATGGAAGCCGACTGTTACAAGCATGTCAAGACCTGCCACAAGTGCCAAGCATATGCGGACAATGTCCATGTACCATCAACATCGTTGAATGTGCTGTCATCTCCTTGGCCATTTGCTATTTGGGGGATGGATGTCATTGGCCCAATCAAGCCTAAATCATCCAACGGACACCGTTTCATACTGGAGGCCATTGACTACTTTACCAAATGGGTCGAAGCTACCTCATATGCTAGTGTGACTCGTAATGTGGTAGTTAGATTCGTGAAAAGAGAGCTGATTTGCCGATATGGGTTGCCCAACAAGCTCATCACGAACAATGGCTCAAACCTCAATAATAAGATGATGTCGGAGTTATGCGGCCAATTCAAGATCCAACATCACAATTCGTCCCCATATCAACCGAAGATGAATGGAACGGTCGAAGCGGCTAACATAAATATCAAGAAGATCATCCAGAAAATGGTCCTCTCGTACAGAGAATGACATGAAATTCTCCCTTATGCATCGCATGCATATGGGACCTCCGTCCGCACATCTACTGGGGCAACGCCATTCTCACTGGTGTATGGAATGGAAGCCGTACTCCCGATAGAAGTAGAGATCCCTTCATTGAGAGTTTTGATGGATGTTGATTTGGAAGAGGCCAAATGGGTCCAGGCTCGGATGGACCAGTTGAACTTAATCGAAGAAAAAAGGTTGGCGGCGTTATGCCATGGCCAACTATACCAAAGACGAATGAAGAAAGCATTCGATAAAAAGGTCCACCCTCGGGAGTTCCAAGAAGGAGATTTGGTGATCAAAAGGTTGTTGCCTATGCAAAAAACGCTGCAAGGGAAATGGTCTCCAAACTACCATGGACCTTATGTAGTTAAAAAGGCCTTCTCCGGAGGTGCCCTAATCCTGGCCGACATGAATGGGAAAGACTTGCCTAACCCAATCAATTCAGATGCCGTTAAAAAGTATTATGCTTAAAAGAAAAGCCTGCTAAGTCGAAAACCCGAAAGGGCGACCTAGGCAAAATTTAGGGCAATACAAGCAAAATCCCGCTAGGTCAACCATCCTTAAAGCGACCTAGGATAAAATTAGGGCAATGCAAGCGAAAAAGCCTCATAAACCGAAAACCCGCAAGGGCGGTTTAAACAAAATCAAGGCAAAAGTGGCATCGACAATACAAGTAAAGGAGGAATTACTCCTTCCGATTAGGAAGGTTAAAAAGGGTGACATGTAGTCTCCATCTATACTGGGGCAAATCCATGGCTAAATCACGATCTGTGCCTTATACTGAGGCAAAAATTGGCAAATATCCACGGTTCTTGCGAAAGGTTCAAGACTGGTCTGGGGCAAGCCAAATAAACTGGGGCAAAATTTTGGCTTTTCAGAAGCTGGGTTGGCAAGGCAGGGAGACGTCGCCAAAATACAATACTAGCACTAGTCATCTCAAAGGCATCCCGCCGACCAAACTCATGTCACCAGAAAACACCCTATGTCCTTTTGACTATCTTGTTAATTCCCTATCATATGCAACTGTATTTTCTTCTGTCAAAATGTATATGCAGAATGTAATTACCCAAATTTTGAATGACAATTGCTGATTACTAACGCTGTTCTAAAATTAGAGTTACGTTGAAGCTTTCCTAATTGCAAGATCTTCTTGATCAAAAATCTTATCAAAATGGCACAATGGAAATGCCTGTAAAAGCATGAAAGGCAGTAAGCAATTCACAAAGTCCAGCTCGCTCTAAAGGGTATGATCAGTGCTAGAAGAAAGCCGGGGAGTCAGAGTCCGCAAAAAAAATCGTGAAGTTTTTCTCTCCTCAAGCCTACTAGTAGGCCATCTCTCTGGCCTATGTTGTCAATTAAGTCGAGAAACCATGCACTAAAAGGGGGCCATGTTACTATGCCTAGACCTTGTTTCTAATTTGGGATATGATGGTTCCATAAAGGATCGAGTAATAGGTCAAGGGATGTAAAAAAAAAGAATTAAGGTCCGACAGCACGAACACCATAGAGAGCTAGACTTCTAAAATCAGTCAGATCAAGAGCATTGAACTAATCTTACTAATCTAAAGCGACCTTCTTTGAAAGGCGATCAAGGCACCTGCGTTTATCTCCCCAAGACATCGTAGGATCACAAAAATTCAACCATGGCAACGTCCAATACGAGCCTAAAAACCAGTCCATTAATCCAGCTACTTAAGGGTATAAGTCTGTTGTCACACCAGGTGAACGCATACACGTGAAAGCATATGAGCAAGGATAGGTTCAGCAATGAGTTGTATAAGAAGTGATCCTCATTCACATCCAATAATTTCCTAGTTTATGATATCCAGGACTTGTGGTTTAGTCACTCCCTAACCTAAGTGCTCTCCCTGCAAAGATAACTACATTCGATGGGAAAGGACCTCCCACGTTCTGGGAGCGTTATACTGGTGAAGGGAGCCTTGAATCAACATACACTGGTTGTAAACCATTGTAACAACGAAAGTATGATTGAAGAAGATATCAATTTTCCAAAGGAGAATCACAGGTTCAATAACGTATTTGTAACGGGCCATTAACGTGAAAAGTGGAACCCACCTTGCATCATCGGCAGCAATCAACAACCAGTGAGGGGCAGAAGGAAATAATCTAGATCTTCCCACCCAGCCTCATGGAGGATTTCTGCTTACACGCTCCATGTACGTGAGTTTAACTCCTGGCCATGCAAGGGAACTGGTCAGAAGAAAAAGGGGGACCCACCGATAAAGCCATTTGGAAGGAAGGGTAAACTCTATGTACAGGTAAGGCCTTTCCAAAAGATAGAGACTTGTACCCACGAGAGAGTTTGCATGCAAAAAGGAGGTAAAATGAATGGGCGCTGATAACCCAAGGTATACTGAATGCATGTAGAAATAGACATAGGACCATGAGTTTTGTTTTAAAATGGGGCGTCATCTGGTTAAATAGAAAGTCAGCAGGGTGGTAGGCAAGCCTTCTCTTATCTGCAATAGCACGTCTTCGAATCCTGTATGGCACTTTTTCCTTTCCCAAGTTATTTCTCATATGCCACATGCAGACATTGGATATTGCAATTACCACAATGCCCCCTTACAAATTACAAAATACCCACTATGTCCCTGGCTGTAAAATTACCACTCTGCCCCTGGTCAATTCTGTTAATTCCCAACAGGTCCCGTAGCCTGAAATTACCACAATGCCCCCTGGGAAATTCCATAATTCCCAATATGTCCTAGCTTGAAATTACCTTACTGCCCCTAGGGAATTCTGTTAATTCCCAACAGGTCCTATAGCTTGAAATCACCATTTTTCCCTTAGGGAAGTCTGTTAATTCCCAACATGTCCTATATCTTGAAATTACCATTTTACCCTTAGGGAATTCTGTTAATCCCTATTCTGCCCCTGGAAAATCCTATAATTAATAAATAATTCTCCAAAATATCATAAAAAGTCATAAAATTCATAAAAATTCTAAAATTCATAGAAAATTCATAAAAATTCTAATAATTCATAAAAATCTCAAAATTCATAAAAATCCTATAACTTTAAGAGATTCATAAAAATTTCATAATAGCTAGGTAAATTCCCAAATCTCTCATAATTACCAAATCATCCTAAATTTCCTAATAATTACAAAATTACCCCAAAAGTCAAAAAAATGAAAATTCTTCTATTAAATTCAAGTTTTCTTTTATTCAAAGATCAATATTATGTGCAAATTATATCCTTTTCGAAAACTCTAAAAAATCTTTTTCCAAATATTTTGGGATTTTTATGTCTCACGCAATGGACTCTAAATGGGGAGCTGGCGATTTACTTGCTGTTCAACAGTTAGTAGTTTGTATAGGTCTTCGTGCTGCCTTAGCTGCCTCGGGCCTTGTGCATAAGTGGACTTGAGGTCCTCTTCAAAACTTTAAAAACCTCTTTTTCTAAATATTTTGGGATTCTAGGTCTCACGCAATAGACTCCAAATGGGGAGCTGGCGGTTTACCTACTGTTCAACATTTAGTAGTTCGTATAGGTCCCTCGTGCTGCCTTAGCCGCCTCGGGCCTTGTGCATGAGTGGACCAAAAATCCCTCTCGAAGATAAAACTTTCTCAAAACATAAACTACGAATACTCTTTTTTAAGCACTTTTGAAGGTCAAGACTTCACAAACCAGAACTACGTAAGCCTTGAATTTCCCATTGCATCGGGGAATACGTAGGAGCGGGATCAAGTCCTGTCAGGCTAACCTCCGCCAAATCATTTATTTTCACATTAATTAAAGGGATCAAAACAGTTTTCATAAACACACACTCAGTTTAAGGGTACCGTTCTCTGGAACGGGCGAGTGGGGTGCCTAACACCTTCCCCATTCGTAACTGACTCCCGAACTTAGCATCTCATCCTTAAGTCAGGTTTTTTTCCAAATATTTTTCCCTTTAATAAAAATTTGGTGGCCGCTCCACAACTTTAAATAAAATTCATATTTCAAATTTTAGCGAGTTCGTCGTCTCGTCGGAATTACGGTTGTGACAGTCAGCTTTGAAATTTTCCTTTTTCAATATCTTTGAGACCTAACAGTGGTTAGCATCTTTGAGTAAGACACACTCCTTTGGTTTTGACGACATTATAGCTGGCAGGAGGATGACTTTTTGGGAAACAATCATGCCATTTTGCGATGATTGAGGATTCATCCATGTTGTAACCGGGATAACGACGGGACGACGAACAAAAAATTTTTAATAAAAAAAAACACAGGAGTCGCCACCAAAATTTATTAAAGGAAATTTTGGAAAAACTTGAAATTGTGATCTTTGAAACCAGTTTGGGTTCGGGAGTTATTTACGCATAGGCAAGGTATTAGCACCCTATGACGTCCATTAAAATGGTTACCTTCTAATTAATTATGTACGGATACCATTAACTTTCAAAAAAATTTATTTCACTCAAATAAAAAAAATATTTTTATTGATTTGTGTTGTTAATATGTAAGTTAAAAAAATTTATTTATTTATTTTATGAAATAAGCGAAGAAGAAGACCTGAAAATTTATTTAAGAAAAATTTAGAAAATCCTTTTTTTTAATCCTTTTTAAGATTTTGAAAGGAAATGCATAGGGTTCAAGGTAGCAAATGGCTACTGAATAAACCCTTACAAATCAAACAGTGTCAAAGGTGGATCAACCACTCAATTAACACCGCTTCATCCCTCATGAAATAACAAAAAAAGTGATCAATCAAAATTCACAAAGAGATGTTGTAAGTTAATTTTAAAATGATTAGGATATCAGCGGAATTTCACAGATCAATTTTGGAAATTGGGAACATATATCATCATGTTAAAAACCAAACAACAAGGAAACATATGAGATAGCAGGGAATAGATTCTATATATCAGGAAATAAAAAAACATGAGGCAAAACAAAAAGAGGACAACGAATGAATATTAAGGGCATATTTTACATGTCAGAATTGGAAATTGGGGAAACAGGTCACAAAACGGGATAAAGATATTACCTAGTTTTGAAGCTTGGATCTGATTTGCTCCTCCCTTATTGCTCTCTCCTTGTTATGTATGACGTCCTCTTTAGGTTTTCCCTTTGTGCGTTCTGTCTGGTGCTCTTTCTCACGTACGTCTGTGCGTATCTCTGTATACGTGTATGTCCCTTTTTCTGATACATTCCCTCTTATTTATATGCCTTTCCTATTACCTAAAAGTACTCTGCCACTACCCCACTCACCATAATTACTCCCCCACTTCTTATTAACTGCTCTTCCACTACCCCCACTAAACAAAAACTGACTGCCATTATCCCCTACCTATCAGAAAAGATAACCTCCCTTATCCCTTTTATCCTATTAATTTTTATTAATCAATTTTTTATCTTTTATTATTTTTTAATTTTATTATACATAAATATGGACAAAATTAGTTATTCACAGTTGCCCCTCTTTAGAAATTTCTTATCAAATAATAAGAATAACAAAGTTTTTCATATTATTATTATAAGAAATTTGAAAAGAAGTGAATTAATTTTGTCTATGGTAAAAAATAAAAATAAATAAATAAAAATAAACATTCCTATGTGTCAATTCTTGACAAAAATGTTTGTGCAAGTTATGAGCGTTGGAAAGGGGTACTTTGCACCATAAACGCAAAGTTTTGATGATCTTAGGGTCTGGAGGATATATGGATACTGATAATACAGAGGTGCAAGGACCCTTGGAATGGAGTGGATGCATGGACTCCTGGAATGAAGTGGGTACGTGGATCCCTGTAACGAAATAGGTGCGTGGACCCTAGTAATGAAGTGGGTGCATGGACCCTTAAAATGCAGAGGGTTCGTGAACCCTTGGAATGAGGTGGCGAGTGCGTGGACCCTTGGAATGCAGAGGGTGCATGGACCCTTGGAATGAAATGGGTGCATGGACCCTTGGAATGAAATGGGTGCATGGACTCTTGGAATGAAGTGGGTGCGTGGATCCTTGGAATTGAAAGGGTGCGTGGACCCTTGGAATGAAGTGGTCGGTGCGCGGACCCTTGTGATGAGGTGGATGCGTGGACCCTTGGAATGAAATGGGTGAGTGGACCCTTGGAATACAGAGGGTGTGTGGACCCTTGTGATGATATGGGTGCGTGGACCCTTCGAATGAAGTGGGTGTGTGGACCTTTAGAATGGAGAGGGTGCGTGGACCCTTGGAATGAAGAGGGTGCGTGGACCCTTAAAATGGAGAGAGTGCGTGCACCCTTGGAATGAAATAGGTGCATTGACCCTTAGACATAGTCTTGAGATGGTTTATTAATAATGATGATGTCAGAGTGCATGATACTAAATGCTTTGATGATACAATTCAATGATGATGCATGATGGTAAATAACTATTGTGTTTTTATTAAATGACTTTTGTGATGTTAAAATAAGATTACTGTTCCTCGTGAGCTCGCTTGTGTAAGATCCAAGAATGAGTGATATTTCTTGGTTTAATTTGACCCCATTTGACATTCAAGTGTCTCTTTGTTTGGTTTGTGTTTGAGTTACTACTAATTTGCCATTAAGATTCAACGAGTTAGAGCAATGTTCTCACTTTCCACCACACGCAACTTTTATTGGATCCTCATTAAGCTTACTGCAACGTTTAACACAAATAATTATAATGCTGTTATTTTAATACCAACACATATTTCCTTTCGATATATCATTATTAAATGTTGTGAGGTTAGGTGGTGAGAGAAAAGTCATGGTTTTTTTTTATTGAACAAAGTGATTGTCGAAGACAATAATATTTGGCAAGGAAGGAATGGTATATACATTGAGTGAAGTTTACAAAATGAAAAATATTTACAAAAGGATGCCATAAGTAGCAGAACTTTACTCAGGACCGTTTTTCCAATGAATAATGTCAGTATCACACTTCAGTAACCTCAGTAACCCATTAATAAGCTTCAGAGAAAAGATGAAATTGCCCCAGTTATTCGTTGGTCACAACGTTTCCCCCAGATTGTAACTGTCAATCCATAACTTGTTCCGATTTTCACATTCAACTGTTCAATTGCCCCAGTCTATCATTCAATGTAACTCTTGCCCCAGTTTGTAAAGTCTGATGCATTCTTTGTGCTCGTTCATCTTCTAGACAACCTATCCAAGTTTTCAGTCTAGTGATCACTTTATTTGACCCTAATTTTTTTCCTAGATCACTCTTTTCAAGTTTTCAATCTAGCGGGTCGCTCTAACTTTTGCCTCGATTGCCTTATAAGTTTTCAATCTAGCAAGCATTTTTTATTGCTCCAACTTTTGCCTAGATCTTTTTTTGAGGTTTTCGATCTAGCGAGATTTTTTTTTTCAATTGCTCTAACTTTCTCCTAGATCATTTTTTAGGTTTTCGATCTAGCGAGCTCTTTTTTTTTTTTTTCAATTGCTCTAACTTTTTCCTAGATCATTTTTTTGAGGTTTTCGATCTAGCGAGCTCTCTCTTTCGTTTATTTTTTTTATGCATAGTATTTTTTTACTACATCTGAGTTCACAGGGTGTAAGAGATCTTTGCCATCCATTTTTGTAAGGATCAAGGCCCCTCCTGAGAAAGTTTTCTTGACTACATATGGCCCTTCATAATTTGAAGCCCATTTTCACATATGATCTTTATAAATTGGCAAAATTTTCTTGAGTACTAAATCTCCTTCTTGAAACTCTTGATGATGCACTTTCTTTTCGAATGATTTCTTTAGTCTCCTTTGATATAACTGACCATGACAAATTGTATTCAATCTTTTTCCTTCAATGAGATTTAATTGGTCAAAACGGGTTTGGACCCATTCTGCTTCATTTAACTTTGTTTCCATTAATACTCTCAAGGAAGGTATTTCGACCTCAACAGGTAAGACCGCCTCCATCCCATATACTAAGGAAAATGGTGTTGCCCCAGTTGAGGTGCGAACAGAAGTACGATATCCATGCAAAGAAAACGGAAGAATTTCATGCCAGTGTTTGTAAGTCACCACCATCTTTTGAATGATTTTCTTAATGTTCTTATTAGCTGCTTCAATTGCCCCATTCATCTTTGGCCGATATGGGGAAGAATTATGATGTTTAATCTTGAATTCTTCATATAACTCAGTCATCATCTTGTTATTTAAATTGGTCGCATTGTTTGTGATGAGTTGATTTGGTAGACCATAACGGCAGATTAACTCCTTTTTTATGAACCTTACTACCACATTTCAGGTTACATGCGTGTAGGAAGCTGATTCAACCCATTTAGTGAAGTAATCAATTACAACCAAAATAAAGCGGTGTCAATTTGATGCCTTAGGTTCAATGGGACCTATGACGTCCATTCCCCACATCGAAAATGGCCAAGGCGATGATAGAACATTTAATGATGTTGGTAGAGCATTAATATTATCAGCATATGTTTGACATTTATGACATTTCTTCACATGGTTAAAGCAGTCATACTCCATGGTCAACCAGTAGTAACCGGCCTTCAAGATCTTTCTTGCCATTACATGTCCATTCACATGAGTTCTAAAAGATCCTTCATGCACTTCCTTGATGATTTTTACGGCTTGAGTAGCATCAACGCATCTAAGGAGCACCATATCATGATTTCTTTTATACAACACTTCTCCATTTAGAAAGAAGCTCATTTCCAATCTTCTCAAAGTTCTCTTTTCGTTCTCCGAAGCACCCAATGGATACTCTCTTCTCTTGATAAAATTATTAATATCATGGTACCAAGGTTTTCCATATGGTTCTAATTCGATGGAATAACAGTGAGCCGGATGATCACGACGCTGGATCTTTATAAGTGGCATGTCTTCTTTCTGACTCAGTGTGAACATGGACGACAAAGTGGCCAGTGCATCTGCCAACGAATTTTCCTCTCGGGGGATATGATCAAAGGTTACTTCTTCTAACTATTTTATTAATTCCTTAATATAGGATTGGTAAGGAATTAACTTTGAATCTCGAGTCTCCCATTCTCCTCTTAGCTGATGAATGACCAATCACCATATATGTTGAGGATTTTGACCTTTGATTCTATAGCTGCTTTGATCCCTAGTACACACGCTTCATATTCTGTCACATTATTTGTGCAATCAAAGCATAGTTAGGCCGTGACTGGGACGTACTGCTTTTCTAGGGAAATTAGTATAGCTCCAATCCCATGCCCCAATACGTTGGAAGCACCATCAAATAACATCGTCCATCTTTCTTTCATTGACGGTTTCTCCTCACCAAATGATGTCATTATGTCTTCGTCAAGGAACCTGCATTGCATTGACTCATAATCTTCAACGGGTTGATGTGCCAAGTAATCTACTAGAACACTTCCTTCGATTTCCTTTTGGGTAACATATACAATATCATACTCTGGTTAGAGACTTGCCAACAGGAAATCCTTCCTATTAGAGCGAGTTTTTCAAAAATGTACTTGATTGGATCCATTTTAGACACTAATCAAGTTGTGTGACTCAGTATATATTGTCATAAGCGACGAGCGGCCCTGGTGAGAGAACAACAAGTTCGTTCCAACAATGAGTAATTGACCTCATAATTGGTGAACTTCTTGCTTAAGTAGTAAATGGCTTGTTCCTTTCTTCCAGACTCGTCCCGCTGGCCTAACATGCAACCCATAGACTCATCAAGCACTGTCAAGTACATAATGAGAGGTTTTCCAGGGATTGGTGGTACCAAGACTAGGGGACTTTGCAAATACTGCTTGATCTTCTCAAAGGCTTCCTGGAAATCGTCATTCCATTTCATTGGTTGTTTTTTATGCAAAAACTTGAAGATTGACTCACATGTAGCTGTCAACTGGGATATAAATCGGGCAATATAATTTAGCCTTCCAAGAAATCCTCGAACTTTCTTTTCTATGCTAGGAGAAGGCATTTTGAGAATAGCTCAAACTTTTTCAGGATCCACTTCAATCCCCTTTTTGCTAATTATAAATCCCAATAACTTGCCAGACTTTACTCCAAATGTACATTTAGTTGGGTTCAATCTTAACTTGAACTTTCTTAATCTCTCAAACAATTTCTATAAATGAACAATATGATCTTCCTCATTTTTTGACTTGGCAATCATGTCATCTACATATACTTCAATCTCCTTATGCATCATGTCATGGAATAAGGTCACCATTGCCCTTTGATAAGTAGCTCCAACATTCTTCAATCCAAATGGCATAACCTTGTAGCAAAATGTGCCCCAAGGTGTGATAAATGTGGTTTTTTCCATCTCTTCTTCAGCCATCTTGATCTGATTGTAACTTGAGAAACCGTCTATAAAAGATAAGAAGGAATGTTGAGCTGTATTATCTACTAGTACGTCGATGTGAGGTAGGGGAAAATCATCCTTAGGGCTAGCCCTATTTAGGTCCCGGTAGTCAACACACATCCGAACCTAATTTACATGCTCATCCTCCAGAGTGTATTCTTCCATGACAGCTATTGGGCTTGAAAACTCAAATCCAGCACTCCAAAAAGTCTTCCTCAAATCATATATGGAGACCCCCTCAGTCTTAGGCTCTTTGTCATCCAACCTGGCCAGTTTTTCTCTCTTTTCTCCTCTACAATCCTTCTCTTATCTGCTCTTGAAGGTTCGTACCCTAACCCAAAGCGGTCTTTATTTTCCATCAGACATGGTAGCTTGCTCAAAACCTGCTCATATTTTCCCAAACCGTGTCCATATTGATACCCATTCTCAAGCATGACTCTTGCTACCATTGTAGAAGCACCTGATGGCTGGATCTTTGTAATGGGCATTCCCTCCTTGACATAACTAGCATTCACAATCTTAAGTGCCTGAAATGAGGTCTCAAGAGCCTCTTCAGCTGCTTCGATATATGGGGTAGTGGAAGGTTTACTCACTAGTAAATCTTCCTCAGAGACAATGATCAGATTGTCATTGATGATGAACTTCAGCTTCTGGTGGAGTGTGGATGGTGCAGCTTGTGCACAATGAATCCATGGTCTTCCCAGAAGGTAACTGTATGCGGGAGTAATGTCCATTACTTGGAATGTCACTTCAAAAGTAATTGGACCAATCTGAACAGGTAGGCTTATCTCTCCTATCACTTCTCTGCGAGATCCATCAAATGCCCGAACTACCATGGTACTCGGTTTCATATGCGACATGTCAAATGATAGTTTTGTGAGTGTTGCTTTTGGCATTACATTCAGTGAGGAACCATTATCAATTAAGACTTTGGCCATAATATGATCCATGCACTTCACTGATATATGTAAAGCCTTATTGTGTCTTGCTCCTTTCATTGGTATCTCATCATCAGTAAAAGTAAGATAATTATTGGCGGTGATATTACCGATAATACCTTCGAATTTTTCCATTGATATATTATGGATGACATGAGCCTCATTCAAGATTTTTAACAATGCTTTCTGTGAGGCTTTGAGTTCATCATTAGGGATAGAAGTGATATTTTAGCCGGAACTCGGTTCAGTTGATCAATCACTATGTACTCACTTTGTTTCACAAGCTTTAAAAACTCATACACTTCTTCCTCTGATAGTTCTCCTTTCTGTTCTTTCCTCTCTGTAACTTCCTGGTCGACTACTTTCCTTCCTTTTCCTTTTCCTTTCTCAGTCTCATTCATCGGTTTGACTCTTAGCTCTTCGGGAGTGTAAATTCGACCACTTCGAGTCATACCGCCGACCCTGCAATATTGGTAATCTCAGAATCCCCTAAATCAGCATTTTTTTGTAAGTCACCTTCGGCATCATCAATACTGATGTGAACGTAGGCACCACAATAAGCAAAAGAGATCATCTCGAAGATTATCTACAAGGAATGGAAGGTCCTATGATGCGGAATAGGACCAAACGTATGGAACAAGCACTTGAAGGTCTTATCAAAGAAGTTCAAGAAAAAGACTACGTGGATCCAAGCCCAATCCCAACATGGGTTAATTTATGTAGTCATATCGTTGAAGATCTTAAGTGATAAAGTTTATGATTTACTATAGATTACATTAGGATTTACTTTAGATTACATTAGGATTTGATATTTATCTAGAAGTTATTCATTTTAAATTGATTGCAATTCAAATTGCAATCTAATTAGGATTTCTAATTTATTATCTTTTTTACTAGATTAGGTTCACTATAAATAGGGGTTAGGGATTCAGTGAAAAGACAGATTTTGAGTATTAATCATATTTTCTCTTTGAGAGTTCTTTCATCTCTGTGTGAGTTGATTCCCTTGGTTCTTGGGCAAAGAACTACCCTATGATAACATTGGTTCTTTCGGCAGGTCGCGGTAAGGGTCACGTTCCTCTCGATAACTTCGGTGCTCTCCAGCAGGTCGCGGTTTGTGTCGGGTTCCTTTATCTTATCTTATCCTATTATTACCTTATCTCACCTTATCTTACCTTACCCTTTCTTATCTTATTCTGATTCTCAAGACGTTTCGTTATCGTTTCCGCATTCCGATTCATTCGCGTAGGGGGAATCATATCATTTGGCATCAGAGGTTCGGCTCTTGGAATCAGGTGTCATCTATCCTTTGTTTTATTTTCTTGTGTTAAAGTTGTTACCTACCAAATATTCCAAAAAAAAGGAGTTTTGGATAAAAAAAAATAATTCAAAAAAAAAGAAGCAAAAAAAAATTGTGATAGAAATTAAAAGAAAAAGAAGTTGTGATAGAAAAAAAAAAGGAAATTCAAGACAATTGAAAAAAAAAATCAGTCTTCATTCAATATAATTTCTTTAAGTTCTTAATTCTTGACCAGTATTCCTTACCTTATTTATCTTGTGTATCTGTGACTCTTTCGTTATCTGTGGGAAGATCAACTTGTGAAGTTCTTAGTTCAAGGATTTATAAGGAGAATCGAGAGGTAAAAGGCAAGTGTTGGTTAGAGCATTAAAGAAAAAGCCAATTCAAGTGTAAACACGAGTGAAGAGTGTCAATATTGAGGGCAAACACTAAGGGAGTGACTTGTGAGGCCTTATTATTCTAATTTATTTATTTTGTTCAATTTGCAGCATTGCCAACATGAGTAGTGAACCCCATCAAAATGAGATGGATCTAATAGTATTCATGAAATCAATTCAAGATCAATTCCAACAGTTGAACAGGAGGTTGGAGGACATGGAGGATTGTTCGAGAAGGAGATCTCGGGTGTCTCGTAGAAGTAGTCCTCAAAGATCACTTCACCGCGATGAAGAAACAGATTGGGGGGAGAACTTAGAATCAGACAGTGGATGTTGTACGGAAAGAAGACGATATCTAGGAGAAAAGGATAGCAACTTGGGGATATTAAATTATCCCTTCCACCATTCCAAGGAAAGAACGAACCTGAAACTTATCTGGAATGGGAAACAAAAGTAGAGCATGTGTTTGATTGTCACAATTACTCAGAGGAGAAAAAGGTAAAACTAGCCACTGTATCTTTTAATGATTATGCTAATATTTGGTGGGATCAATTTGTCCTTAACAGGAGGAGGTACGGGGAAAGACCTATACGAACGTGGGAAGAGATGAAAGTAGCCATGAGACGAAGATTTGTATCAAGTCACTATCATAGGGACTTGTACCGCAAATTGCAAAGTCTTACTCAAGGCGCTATGGGTGTCGAAAATTTTTATAAGGAGATGGAAATTACCATGATAAGAGCCAATGTGGAGGAGGATAGGGAAGACACTATGGCAAGATTCATTGGAGGATTAAAAAGGGAGATAGCTGACGTGGTAGAACTACAACATTATGTAGAGATGGAGGAATTGCTTCATAAAGCTATTCAGCTGGAAAGACAACTCAAATCTAGGAGCACTCACAAATATGCTTCTAGTTCATCATGGAAGTCCAATCGGTCCAACAAGAAAGATGGGCCTAAACTAAAGGAGGAATCTCATGGAAAATCCGCCGCACCTATTTCCAAAGGTAAATTTGAAACTAAATCCTCTAATAAGTCAAGTCACATTCGTTGCTTTAAGTGTCAAGGTCTGGGGCATATTTCTTCTCAATGTCCGAACCAAAGGACTATGATCATTCGTGACAACGGCGAAGTGGACAGTGTGAGCTCGGAGGAAGAAGAAATGCCGAAGTTGGAGGATTGTAGTGATGTGGAGATAGCAGAACCTGTGCATGGAGAAATCTTGGTCACAAGACGTGCATTGAACATTCAACCAAAGGATGAAGGAGACTCAGAGCAAAGGGAGCATATATTCTACACCCGTTGTCATGTGAACAACAAGGTATGTAGTATGATTGTAGACAGCGGTAGTTGCACCAACATTGCTAGTACATTGCTAGTAGAGAAATTAAACTTGCCTACTAAAAAGCATCCTAATCCTTATCGGCTACAATGGATGAATGATTGTGGGGATGTAAGGGTTAGTAAGCAAGTCTTGGTGTCCTTTTCTATTGGAAATTACAAGGATGAGGTGTTGTGTGATGTTGCCCCTATGCATGCTGGGCACTTATTGTTAGGACGTCGTTGGCAATACGATAAGAAGGTTATGCATGATGGATTTAAAAATAGATATTCTTTTGTAGTGGATAATCGAAAAATTGTATTGATTCCATTAAGGCTCGTTGAGGCTTATTCTGACCAAATGAAAATTTCAAAAGAATGTAAAATGAGAGAAAAAGAATTAGAAAATCAAGAAAGAGAAAAAGGGAAGAAAATTGAGGATGAAGAAAAAGTAGAAAGTCAAAAAAAGAGTGAGGGTGAAAAGAAAGAAAAATCAAGAATTAAAGAAAAAGAAAAGAAAGTTTGTGTATTTGCTCACAAGGGGGAGGTTGAGAGTGTTTTGAGGGAAAAGGAACAAGTTCTTGTACTCATGTACAAGGATATTTATTTTACTAACAACCATAACTCCTCTTTCCCTAGTGTGGTTGAATCTTTGTTGCAGGAATTTAATGATGTATTTCCTAAAGAATCACCAATGGGTTTGCCTCCTATAAGAGGCATTGAACACCAAATTGATTTTATCCCAGGCGCTGCGATTCCAAACCGACCAGCCTATAGAACTAGTCCTGGAGAGGCCAAAGAGATTCAAAGGCAAGTAGAGGAATTGATGCAGAAAGGCTATGTGAGGGAAAGTCTTAGCCCGTGTGCGGTTCCTGTTATCTTAGTACCAAAGAAGGATGGAACCTGGCGTATGTGTGTGGATTGTAGGGCTGTCAACAAGATTACGATAAAGTATCGATATCCTATTCCAAGGTTAGACGATTTACTAGATGAATTGTATGGCTCTTGTTTGTTTTCTAAAATTGATTTAAAAAGTGGATATCACCAAATTCGTATGAAGGAGGGTGATGAGTGGAAGACTGCTTTTAAAACAAAATATGGGTTATATGAGTGGGTTGTTATGCCATTTGGTCTTTCTAATGCACCGACTACCTTCATGAGATTAATGCATCATGTCTTGCGAACTTTTATTGGAAAATTTGTTGTTGTCTATTTTGATGATATTTTAATATATAGTAAGACAATGCATGAACACTTAGATCACTTACGTGCTGTGTGTACTGCCTTACGAAGCCATGAATTGCATGCTAATGTTGAAAAATGAACTTTTTGTATGGAATCAGTTGTCTTCTTAGGGTTTATTGTAAGTTCTCAGGGAGTTAGTGTTGATGAAGAAAAGGTTAAGGCAATTAGAGATTGGCCTAGGCCTACAAATGCTAATGAGGTAAGAAGTTTCCATGGTTTAGCAAGTTTTTATAGGAGGTTTGTACAGAATTTTAGTTCTATAGCTGCCCCTTTAAATGAACTTGTTAAAAAGAATGTTGGTTTTAAATGGGATGAGAAACATGAACAAGCTTTTAATTTATTAAAGGACAAGTTAACCAATGCCCCTGTATTAAATTTACCCAATTTTGATAAAGTTTTTGAGATTGAATGTGATGCCTCTGGAGTGGGTATAGGAGCTGTTTTAATGCAGGATTCCAAACCTGTGGCATATTTTAGTGAGAAACTTAGTGGAGCGGCACTCAACTATCCAACCTATGATAAGGAGCTCTATGTCGTGGTGAGGGCCTTACAAACTTGGCAACATTACCTTTGGTCGAAGGAATTCGTCATCCATTCGGATCATCTTAGCTTGAAGTTTTTAAAGTCCCAAGGTAAGCTCAACAAAAGGCATGCCAAGTGGCTAGAATTTATTGAGATGTTTCCTTATGTTATCAAGTATAAAAAGGGAAAGGAAAACATTGTAGCTGATGCTCTGTCACGAAGGTATGTATTACTTATGACTCTACAAACTAAATTACTTGGATTTGAATTACTAAAAACCTTGTATGCCGATGATGTTGAATTTGGACAATTATGCGCAGCATGTTCTAATCATGGTTTTGAAGACTATTTTAGGCAAGATGGATATTTATTTAAGAAAAATAAATTGTGTGTACCTAAGTGTAGCATAAGAGAAATGCTTATTAGAGAGGCTCATGGGGGAGGATTAATGGGACACTTTGGCATTGAAAAACTTATGATGTTTTACATGAACATTTTTTTTGGCCAAAAATGAAGCATGATGTTAAACTCATTTGTGAAAAAATGTATTACTTGCTTACAAGCAAAATCTAAAGTAATGCCTCATGGCTTGTATACGCCCTTACCTGTTCCTGAATATCCATGGACTGATATTTCTATGGATTTTGTATTAGGGCTACCTAGGACCTCGAAAGGAAAAGATAGTATTTTTGTCGTTGTAGATAAGTTTAGTAAAATGGCACATTTTATTGCTTGTTCAAAAACTAATGATGTCACTCACATTGCGGACTTATTTTTCAAAGAGATTGTACGTTTGCATGGCTTACCTAAGACTATTGTAAGTGATCGAGACGTTAAATTTCTTAGTCACTTTTGGAGAACCTTGTGGGGTAAATTGGGCACTAAATTATTATTCTCTACTGTGGCTCATCCGCAAACAGATGGACAAACTGAAGTTGTGAATAGAACTTTAGGCACCTTATTACGTACTATAATTAAAAAAAATTAAAGGATTGGGAGAATTGTTTGCCTCATATTGAATTTGCATATAATAGGGTTGTTCACACATCTTCATTTTCACCTTTTGAGATTGTATATGGATTTAATCCTTTATCACCTTTAGATGTTTTACCGTTTCCTACTAATGACTCTCTTAATTTGGATGGAAAGAAAAAGGCTGAATTTGTGCAGAAATTACATGCCAGGGTTCGCGCTGATATTGAGAAGAAGAATGAACATTATGCTCAGCAGGAAAACAAAGGACGCACCAAGGTGGTGTTTAACCCTGGTGACTGGGTGTGGGTTCACTTGCGAAAGGAGCGGTTTCCAAATCAAAGAAGTTCCAAATTACATCCTAGAGGAGATGGTCCATTTTAAGTGACTGAGAGGATCAACGATAATGCTTATAAAATCGATCTTCCAAGTAGCTATGGTAATGTAAGTGCTACTTTCAATGTTTCTGATTTATCCTTATTTGATGCAGATGACCATCAAGATTCGAGGATGAATCCTCTTGGATAAGGAGGGAATGATGTGAACGTGGGCACCACGATAAGCAAAAGAGATCATCTCGAAGATTATCTACAAGGAATGGAAGGTCCTATGACGCGGAATAGGACCAAACGTATGGAACAAGCACTTGAAGGTCTTATCAAAGAAGTTCAAGGAAAATACTACATGGATCCAAGCCGAATCCCAACATGGGTTAATTTATGTAGTCATATCATTGAAGATCTTAAGTGATAAAGTTTATGATTTACTATAGATTACATTAGGATTTACTTTAGATTTGATTAGGATTTGATATTTATCTAGAAGTTATTCATTTTAAATTGATTTCAATTCAAATTGCAATCTAATTAGGATTTCTAATTTATTATCTTTTTTACTAGATTAGGTTCACTATAAATAGGGGTTAGGGATTTAGTGAAAAGATAGATTTTGAGTATTAATCATATTTTCTCTTTGAGAGTTCTTTCATCTCTGTGTGAGTTGATTCCCTTGGTTCTTGGGCAAAGAACTACCCTTTGATAACGTTGGTTCTCCTGGCAAGTCGCGGTAAGGGTCACGTTCCTCTTGATAACTTCGGTGCTCTCTGGCAGGTCGCGGTTTGTGCCGGGTTCCTTTATCTTATCTTATCCTAATATTACCTTATCTCACCTTATCTTACCTTACCCTTTCTTATCTTATCCTGATTCTCAAGACGTTCCGTTATCGTTTCCGCATTCCGATTCATTCGCGTAGGGTGAATCATATCAAATACTCACCTTAAATCCATATCTCCAAGGTACTGCTTTGTTTCTTTTATAAGGAAAAGTTGTTGGAATTTGAATTGTGATAGGTTTTTGCCTACCCAAGGTTGGGATGGTAGAAGTATTAGTATAATAGATAGTCAGGGGTGATGTGAACGTGGGCACCATGATAAGCAAAAGAGATCATCTCGGAGATTATCTACAAGGAATGGAAGGTCCTGTGACGAGAAATAAGACCAAACGTATGGAACAAGCACTTGAAGATATCATCAAGGAAGTTCAAGGAAAAAACTACGTGGATCCAAGCCCAATTCCAACATGGGTTAATTTATGTAGTCATATCATTGAAAATCTTAAGTGATAAAGTTTATGATTTACTATTTACATTAGGATTTGATATTTATCTAGAAGTTATTTGTTTTAAAATTGGTTGCAATTCAAATTGCAATCTAATTAGGATTTCTAATTTGTTATCTTTTTTTACTAGATTAGGTTCACTATAAATAGGAGTTAGGGATTCAGTGAAAAGAAAAATTCAAGGAATAATCATATTTTCTCTTTGAGAGTTTTTCATCTCTGTGTGAGTTGATTCCCTTGGTTCTTGGGTTAAGAACTACCTTTGATAATGTTGGTTCTTCTGGCAGGTCGTGGTAAAGGTTACGTTCCTCTTGATAACTTCGGTGCTCTCCGGCAGGTCGCGGTTTGTGTCAGATTCCTTTATCTTACCTCATCTTATCTCACCTTATCTTACTTTACCTATCTTATCACATCTTATCCTATTTTATCTCATCTTATCTTATCCTATCTTATCTTACCTTATCTCATCTTATCTTATCTTATCTTATCCTAATATTACCTATCTTATCTTATCTTATCCTTGTTCTCATGACGTTCCATTATCGTTTCCGCATTCCGATTCATTCGCGTAGGGTGAATCATATCAAGGGGTCTTGGTAAGACTGAAGTTAAATCGTCAACTATCGACACACTGTTGTCCCCTCTGAGATGACCCACTTGGACCAATTGTTTGTCCATTAGCTCTTGTAGAATCAACTTGGAAACATCACATTCTTGTATTGAGTGATCTGAATCGGGGTGTAATACACACCTATCATTCTCTTCAAAATTTCCCATGATCATACCAAACTTGTGCATCTCAGCAAAGATGAACTTCATTGGGGTTTTGACATCTTCTACATTACTTCTCAAGGGTGGTCTGTCATCTTCAATAAAGTTAACTGATGGCCCTCCATGCCTTGGTAAAGGGTTACTTCCAACATTGGGAGTGTCCTTTTTGAAGTTCAATCACTTAGCATTAATCAATTCTTGCACTTTGAATTTTAATGCTCTGCAATTTTCAGTCGAGTGGCCAGAGCACCTGCATGGTAATCACATTTCGCATTTGGATCATACCCCCTAGGATAAGGTGGTTCTATTGGTCTCATCGGGCGAGGTACTACTGGGAAATTTTGGATAAGTTGAGGTAGTAGTTCTGTGTAAGACATGGGGATTGGGTCAAATTGGACTGGGCTCCTACCTTAGTTGTTAGGGCTGCCTTGGGGGTTTGGATTTTTGTTCCATGATTGATTGATTTGAGGTGACCTTATAGAGGGTGAGTTGGATGGAATAGGTGGGATTGAAAGGTGAGATTGGGGGTATGGATTTTGTGAGATGATGGTGATATGTGGGTAAGGCATATGAGGGGGATTGTAGGTTGGTTGGAGAAGAGGAGGTTGAAAGATGGGGGCCCTAGGAGGTTGAAATGTTACTGCATTGGCTTCTCCTTCCTTCTTTTTCCCTGATCCAGTTGAGGGTTTCTTTGCAGTGTTCGTTCCCGAAGGAATGTGAGCGATCTTTCCACTTTTCAGACCATTCTCGACTCTTTCTCCGACGATGACTATGTCAGAGAAATTTGAGGAGATGCTTCCAATCATCCTATCATAAAAAAGGTGCTCGTAGTGTATCGATAAATAATGCTACCATTTCTTTATCAAACAATGAAGGTTCCACTTGAGCTGCTAATTCTCTCTATCTTTCAGCATACTCCTTGAACATCTCTTGATCCTTTTTTGACATGCTTTGAAATTCCAATCAGTCTGGTGCCATGTTGATATTATATTTGTACTGTTTGAGGAATGCATCAGCCAAATCCTTCCAGCAACGGATATGGGAACGCTCAAGGTGCATGTACCAACTTGAAGCTGCCCCAGTTAAACTGTCTTGGAAGAAATGAATCAACAACTTGTCATCATGAGCATGTGATGCCATCTTCCTACAATACATGGTCAGATGGATTTTGGGACAAGTGGTTCCTTTATACCTATCAAACTCTGGCACTTTAAACTTTGGAGGTATAACTACATCAGGAACAAGGCAGAGATCTGCAACTGCTCCGATGTTGTAGCTACTACCTTCTACATCTCGTAGTCTTGCCTCTAACATTTGTAATTTTCCTTTCTCACAAGGGTTAAGTTGATTAAACCCTTCCGTGTCTTGGTGGAGATTAGGCTAAGATTGCAGGGTGGCTTGTGCGTTAAACTTGGAAGGTGCTTCAAGGGTTCTTGTGGCTAGTCTTGGATTAGCTGGATGAGCTTGAGTGGCCTGCGGGTTAGTCTCAGCTTCCGGAGGCACATAGCTAGGGGGAAGGCCATATTCTGGCCATTGGTCATCTTGAGAATCAACATGTTCTTGCACAGGTCTGTTGTAATGTAGAGTGAGTGGTGTTTTTGACTGAGCCTAGGGGGTCTGTTAAGAGTCCTTCTTTTCCAAAGCTCGTAAAGCCCCTAAGACCAGTGTCATCTGCTCTTTTAGTTGATTGATCTCACTCCTCAATTCTTCATTCTGTTTTTCTAACTCATCCATGATCTTGGATTGCGAGCGGGTCCTGTAGGGATTTCGGAGGAACAACTTGCTTGTTTTGTTATTATAAATTTTTTTTATCTAACATGGAAACATGATGTTAGTGTATAAAGACAAAATAAAGGTTAGTGAGGGAATAATTTCATTTGACCATTCAAAATTAGGGAAGTTCCCTACACTTCTATTCAAGGACCACTCGTCTCGAGATGGAAGTGTAGTTGACACTCAACCTAATGGAGTATTCACTCCTCAATAGATGAGGTCTTTGTCAACTAGCAATGCAGTTCGTGACCCATATCTTCGATCAAGGACCACTCATCTCAAGATGAAGACATGGTTGATACCTAATCCAAGGGAGTATTCACTCCTCAATGGATAGGGTCTTGACCAAAACAACCAACAAGCGAAATGACCCATATCTTCGATCAAGGACCACTCATCTCAAGATGAAGACATGGTTGACGCCTTATCCAAGGGAGTATTCACTCCTCAATGGATAGGGTCTTGACCAAAGCAACCAACAAGCGAAGTGACCCATATCTTCGATCAAGGACCACTCGTCTCAAGATGAAGACATGGTTGATGCCTAATCCAAGGGATTATTCACTCCTAAATGGATAGGGTCTTGGCCAAAGCAACCAACAAGCGAAGTGGAAAATCAAAATATCACTTTATTTGATTGAAAATGTGAGGAATACAAAAGTAGTTAGGAACGAGTTGCCATGAAACATTACATCAATGATTTCATTCACCTATAACTCCTAGTTAGCTTCTCCTAATGTTTCATCAACTCATAGGTTTGCCGAGGGAGATCTTTAATACAAACTTCTTCTATTGCACCTTGAAAATATCTGGCCAATTTTGCAGTATGGTGTTGGACACAATAAGTCATATCTTGACATTTCTTCTTCCATTGATTCCTCTCCTCTTTGTAGTATGCCATAAACGATTTCCATTCTTTCACTAATTTGTTCTCCTTGCATTCGAGCCTTTGAATTTTAGATTTGAACTTCTCTCGCTCCTGTGTCAATTTCTCAATCTCCCTCCTTAGTCTTTCCTGGTTCTGGTTAGCTTTTTCTAGTCAAGCAAGCTGGTCACCAACTAGATTCCTCCATTTAGTCGCTTCTTCACGTGTTGCGGTTAGATCGCCCTACATGACTTCTACCTCCTTGTCTTGCATGCATCTTTCTGTTTCCCACTGTTCCTTTTCAATCTCAATCATGGTCATCTCCTCTTCCATCTTCTTAATTATGTCATGCATCTTCTCGAATTCAGCTAAGGTGATATATGTTTTCTTTTCCTTCTCCTTTCTTGCCTTCTTTGCACTATCACGATCATCATGAATGGGAATACACTATTCTTTCAGATGGGCTATTTCCATGTCTTTCTTTTCACATTATCTCTTGAGAACTTCCACTTCCGCCCTAGCTTGTTCCTCTCTTTCTTCCACCAATCTCAGTTGTGCTTTCATGGCTTCTAACTGAGAGGTTATGGAAACGATTTCTGGGCCTGGCTCTTGGGGTGATGCCCTCTTGTGCGGGACCTTGTTAAAGGATGGATCACATGCTCTTCTTGTCTCCCTCCACTTCTTATATTCAGCCGAAGCAGTTACACGTGGTTTTCCAACTTCTCTTTCTCCTTTCCTTCTTATATACTCCCAAGCAATTCTGATTTCCTCTTATAGCTCATTAGTGTTGTCTTCACCATACTGAAAACTCCACCCATCTAGTTCTTCACTTTTGGGGACGACCTGAGTCCATTTAAGCTGCCTAAGCGCTGTAACCGGAGTGTAGGTTATACACCCTTGAGGTCCCATTAATGGAACATTGGAAAATTTCCCGCAACAGAGGATAGTATCTTTAGGATGATACCAAGGACACACCCACGGAAAGTGCTCTGGATTGATCTTCAGGAAGTCTTCCTTCCATGCACGAGCTTCTTACTTCTTAATTGGGATGCGACTAAAGCTTTTCAAAGGATCTGGCATGAGACCCATATGATTGGCCACATACAAATGAATCACAATCCAAATATATAGGAGATGTGAACAACATCGCAGAATCCCTCCATCCTTTTGACGGCATACCTCCATGGAAAGCAATGTTTCTGCTAAGATGGCTGGAATAGGATTTGCCCCATGTGTTTCCCACTGATGAAACACATCCATGGCTTCTTGGTCAACCATGCCCATTTTGAACGCGAATAGAACCAGCCCATAAATTAATAATGCTAGAGTCTTGTTGAAAATTTCCCAATTTCCTAGCTTGGATTGCCTTTCCAAGTGATCTTCTAGCAGCGATTTCTTCCAGGTAGTCCAAAAAAACTAAATTTGTTTAAATGTCCAAAATCATGCGTGAACCTATATGAAATTTTTTTTCATTTTTCTAAAATGCCAACAAAAACAAAAAACTAAATGTACCTAACATTTTATATATATATTTTTATGTGTAAAAAAAATTAAAAAAAATGCATGAATATGTTCTTTTTGTATTTTGTTTTTTTAAAACGTACAAAAAATGCATGAACCTATATGAAAATTTTTTATTTTTTCTAAAAGTCCAACTAAAACAAAAAAAAAATGAACGCACCTAATATATAATTTTTTTTTGTATGAACATGTTATTTTTATTTTTTGTTTATCTAAATATTCAAAAAAGGTGTATGAAATTTGTTTTTCTAAAAGTCCAACTAAAACATAAAAAATGTATCTAAACATGTGATTTATAAATGTGAAAAAAAAATGTATGAACATATTATTTTTGTTTTTTATTTATCTAAATATTAAAAAAATGCATAAAATTTTTTATTTTCTAAAGTCCAACTAAGACACAAAAAATGTATCTAAATATGTGATTTTTTTTATTTATAAACGTGAAAAAAATGCATGAACATGTTATTTTTATTTTTTTTTGTTTATCTAAATATTCAAAAAAATGCATGAATTTTTTTTTTCTAAAAGCCTAACAAAGACACAAAAAAATATATCAAAACATGTGATTTATAAATGTAAAAAAAAATGCATGAACATGTTATTTTTGTTTTTTGTTTATCTAAATATTCAAAAAAAATGCATAAATTGTTTTTTATTTTCTAAAAGTCTATCTAAAACATAAAAGATGTATCTAAACATGTGGTTTTATTTATTTATAAATGTGAAAAAAATGCATGAACATGTTATTTTTGTTTTTTTTATTTAAATATTCAAAAAAATGCATGAATTTTTTTTATTTTCTAAAAGCCCAACTAAGACACACAAAAAAATGTATCTAAACATATGCCCTTTTTATGAAAAAAAAAATGCATGATCAAGCTATTTTGTTTTTTGTTTATCTACATATTAAAAAAAAATTTATTTTTCTAAAAGCCCAAGTAAAAGAAAAAAACTAAATGTATCTACATGTGATTTTTTTTATGTAATTTTTTTTTTATAAAAAATGTATGAACATGTTATTTTTGTGTTTTGTTTATGTAAATATACGAAAAAAAAAGCATGAACCTATATGATATTTTTTATTTTTTTTAAGTTAAAAAAAAACTAAGTGTACTAAACATGTAATATTTTTTATGTATAAATGTGATTAATTTTTTTTAAAATGTATGAACATATTATTTTTGTTTTTTTTCGTTTATCTAAATGTCAAAAAAATACATGAAATTTTTTATTTTTCTAAAAGGCCAACTGAAATAAAAACTGAATATACCTTGGATGTGTTTTTTTTTATGTAAAAAAAAAATGTATGAACGTGTTTTTTTTAATTTAGCTGAATGTTCAAAAAAAACTATTTTATTTTTATAAAAGCCCAAGTAAAAGAAAAAAAACTAAATGTATCTAACATGCGATTTTTTTTATGTATAAATTTTTTTTTAAAAAAATATATGAACATGTTATTTTTGCTTTTTTTGTTTATCTGAATTTTAAAAAAAAACTGAATATATTAAAAAAATTTAATAAAATGCATGAACATATTATTATTTTTTTATCTAAATGTCAAAAAAAATACATGAAATTTTTTATTTTTTCTAAAAGCCCACACTGAAACAAAAACTGAATATACCTAGGATGTGATTTTTTAAAAAAAAATGCATGAACGTGTTATTTTTGTTTTTTTTTATTATCTAAATGTCCAAAAAAAGAATTTATTTTTTGAAAAGCCCAACTGAAATAAACAATTGAATGTACCTAACATGTGATTTTTTATGTATAAATGTGATAAAAAGATTTATAAAAAATGAATGAACATGTTATTTTTGTGTTTTCTACATAAAAAATATTTGAACCTACATGATAATTTTTTTTTATTTTTTATAAAAAACCAATGAGAAAAATTGAATGCACCAAACATCTAAAAAGAAATTAATGAACATGTTATTTTTATTTCCTTTTTTTCTAAATGTCCAAAAAATGCATGAATTTTTTATTTTTTCTAAAAGACCAAAAAAATGAATACACCTACAAATTTTTAAAAAAAAATGAAAAAAAAAATTTATGATTGAGATTCATGTCCAAGTTTTGAAAAAATTAGTATTATTTTTGGTGCAAAAATGATGATAATGATGTAATTGGCTATGCTCATGTTATAATATGATTAGATGTGAATATACATGTAGAAGAGAAAGAGAAATAAACATGTTCCCATGTGTCCTATTTTAGGTGAAAAGCTAAGGTAGGATATTACTAATGTTCACATCCTAACTTTGGAAGGTTGCTTAGTTCTGTCTCTGTGAATGGTTTCATGGGTAGATCTAGACAACCCACATATTATCATGGCCCTCAGGTTTCCCTTATCATATAGACAAGGACCTAGTTCCTGAACCAGTCATAAGTAAGGCCCTCTCAATATGACTAACTTATGATACCAGTAACCCTCTGAGTGGTGACTTAACAATTACCAAATGGGCATGAAGCCCCTCAATAGCAACTGTCAAGACACCCGCTAATCCTAAGCTCGCACAGGCTCGGGTATAGAGCCCAAAAGGTGTGTGAGGTAAGTGAAAATGAATTATGTGAAAGGGGAGCATACAAACCTTTAAATCTAAAACTACCCAACCCCACCTGCAACACAGACAAGCAACCAAGAATATACAGCAGAAAGTCTTCTACCTTATGGTTCACAACATTGAATATGTACGAATATAATGAACACGAGAAAAAAAAATCACATTGAATATATACGAAAGCAACGAATACGAACAAAAAAAAAATCACAACATCAAATATATACAAGCACAATGACCACGAACAAGAGAGAAAAAAGAATAAACAACATTTACATAAAAATAAAAATAAAAAAGAGTGAAATAAATAAAAATAAAGTTAAAGAGAACATGCACAATTAATTAGATTAGGCTTAACTCTCGAAGAGGTCCCCAATGGAGTCACCATCTATTGTAATTGGGATCACGACGGGACGGCGAACAAAAAAGTTTTAATAAAAAAAAACAGAGGAGTCGCCACCAAAATTTATTAAAGGAAATTTTGGAAAAACTTGAAATTGTGATCTTTGAAACCAGTTTGGTTCGGGAGTTATTTCCACATAGGGAAGGTATTAGCACCCTATGACATCCATTAAAATAGTTACCTTCAAATTAATTATGTATGGATACCATTAACTTTCAAAAACATTTATTTCACTCAAATAAAAAAATATTTTTATTGATTTGTGTTGTTAATATGTAAGTTAAAAAATTTTATTTATTTATTTTATGAAATAAACGAAGAAGAAGACCTGAAAATTTATTTAAGAAAAATTTAGAAAATCCTTTTTTTTTTATCCTTTTTATGTTTTTGATAGGAAATGCATAGGGTTCATGGTAGCAAATGACTACTCAATAAACCCTTGCAAATCAAACGGTGTCAAAGGTGGATCAACCTCTCAATTAACACCGCTTGACCGGTCATTTGAAAGAAAAAAACAGTGATCAATCAAAATTCACGAAGAGATGTTATAAGTTAATTTTAAAATGATTAGGATATCAGGGGAATTTCACAGATCAGTTTTGGAAATCGGGAACATATATTGTCATGTTAAAAACCAAACAACAAGGAAACATATGGGATGTTAGGGAATAGATTCTATATATCAAGAAATAGAAAAAACATGAGGAAAACAAAAAGAGGACAACGAATGAATATTAGGGGCATATTTTATATGTCAGAATTGGGAATTGGGGAAACAGGCCACAAAACGGGATAAAGATATTACCTAGTTTCGAAGCTTGGATCTGATTTGCTCTTCCCTTGTTGCTCTCTCCTTGCTATGTATGACGTCCTCTTTAGGTTTTCCCTCTGTGAGTTCTGTCTGGTGCTCTTTCTCATGTGCGTCTCTGTGTGTATCTCTGTATACGTGTATTTCCCCTTTTCTGATATGTTCCCTCTTATTTATATGTCTTTCCTGTTACCTAAAAGTACTCTGCCACTACCCCACTCACCATAATCACTCCCCCACTTCCTATTAACTGCTCTTCCACTACCCCACTAAACAAAAATTGACTGTCACTATCCCCTACCTATAAGAAAAAAAAACCTCCCTTATCCCTATTATCCTATTAATTTTTATTAATCAATTTTTTATCTTCTATTATTTTTTTAATTTTTATTATATACAAATATGGACAAAATTAGTTATTCACAATCCAATTTGTCATGACTTTTCAAAATTAATCATTTTTATTTTTACATTTTTCACATTTCTTTTTGGCATGTGCACCATTGAAGTGTACAAAGTGATTTTGGATAGTTAATAGACGGGTTTTTTATGTGAGGTTTAGGGTAGTGTATTTGGCGGGAGAGATGAAAGATGTGGGTTCGATTGCCCGAATGGCACCTTTTGGTGAAAATGCCAATGCTGCTTTTCATAATTTTGGTTTGTCAAATTAATCAAATTTGAGAAATGGGCAAAGATTTTGCCCCAGTTTTAGGAAATTTGAGGTGCAGAAATGTCGGATTTCACTTGAATTTTGATTGACCTTAACTTTTTCCTGGATTTTTCCTTTGAGCTTTCAACCCAGCAGGTCTGTTATTTTGCCTTGATTTTTGCCAAGGCTACCCTTTGAGGGTTTTCAACCTAGCGGGCTTCTTTCTTTGTGTGCCCTAACTTTTTCCTAGGCCACCTAGGGTTTTCGACTTAGCGGGCTTTTGTTTGTGTGCCCTAACTTTTGCCTAGGCCGCCCTTTGAGGGTTTTCGACCTAGCGAGCTTTTTGTCTATCTGCCCTAACTTTTGCCTAGGCCGTCTTTTGAGGATTTCCGACCTAGCGGGCTTTTGTTTTGATCCTATTTTGCTTGAATTGTTTTTCGAAATTTTAATCCAGCAAGACCTTTTTGATCATGACTTTATCTGTTTTTTCTTTTTGAATTTTGACCCTAATTTTTCCTGAATTATTTTTTATTTTAATCGAGCGAGTTTTTTCTCTTCTTTTTCCTGAATTTTTCCTCGAATTTTGACCCTAATTTTTCTTGGATTATTTTCTAGCTTTAATCCAGCGGGTTTCCTTTTTCTTTCTTTTTCCTGGTCAGATCTTCTGTTGGGTCCTGCTTAGATTGTTTTGACTTTCAATTCAGCGGATCTATTTTGCATCCCTAAATTTTTCCTAGATTTGCACTTTTGGTCCAGTGGGATATTCGTTATTTGACAAGATATTCTTTGAGAAGAATTATAATAGAGGGTCTTTTGGAATCCCTGGTTGGGTTTTACTTATTCTGCCTCCTCATTTGATTTTTCTCTTTGAGCTTGATTAATAAGACGTTCAAAATTATTTATTACAGCACTGGCATTGTCACCAACAGGTATGTATTTATTAGGTACAAGAGGAGTGATGGGTTGAATGATGAAAAGAATGGAAAATTCAAGTAGAGTCAATAATGTAAAGCACATGCTCAAGAAACATGAAAAATGTAAGTTTTGTATTACTATTGATATTTGTTACAAAAGATTTATTTTGAAAAGTATGAAAATCTTGAATGATTTTTCCTCAATATTTCAACTTGTACAAGGCACCTCATTGTGCGGCCCCAATTTCTTTCAACTAACTGATGGGCTTTCGTGATTAGGCAATGAATTATTTCCTATATTAGGAGCAAGCTTCCTAAAATCTAGCCATTTTGCATCAATCAGGTTTTGTACCTTATGCTTCAAAGCTTGGCAATCTTCTGTTGAATGACCGATGAACCCCGCATGGTAGTCACACCTGGCATTTGGATCATACCATTTAGGCTATGGTGGTTCTTGAGGTTTTAAGGGATAAGGAGCGACTAGAGAGTTTTATATTAAGCGAGGCAGCAACTCAGTATAGGTCATTGGGATAGGACCAAATTGGACAGGTTTTTTATCCTTTCTTTTGCTTTGGTTAGGGTTTTGGCTTATGGCTTGTGTTTAGGCTGTGTATGGTGTTGATGATTGGATTTGGTATATAAGGTGTATATGGTGATGGTTGGAAATTGGTTGGCCTATAAGGTGCCATCTGAGGTGTGTATTGGCCTTGGCTGAAAGACATATTATATGTTTCTCCTTTCTTCTTCTTTCCAACAGAAGCATTTATTGTCCTTGTGGACTTGTGCACAATCCTTCCACTTCGCATGCCACCTTCAATCCTTTCCCCTATGACAACAACATTATAGAAACTGGCAGTCGCACTGCCAATCATCTTGTCATAGAAAGGATCTTGGAGTGTGTCAACGAACATGCTGACCAGTTCTTTTTCAGATAGTCGGGGTTGCACTTAAGCTGCTAACTCTTGCCAGCGTTGTGCATAATATTTGAAGGTTCTATTCCCTTTCTTAGTCATATTTTGGAGCTATGTTCGGTCAAGAACCATCTAGAGATTATATTTATACTGCCTCAGGAATGCATCAGCTGAGTGTACCAATTTGCAGCTACCCCAGTTAGACTATCTTGGAAGAAATGGATGAGTAGCTTATCATTATGAGCACAGACGGCCATTTCTTCTGCAGTACATAATCGGGTGGTTCCTCGAACAACCAGTTCCCTAATATTTCTCGAATTCAAGAACTTTGAATTTAGGAGGAATGACCACGTCCAGGACCAAACATAAGTCAAAGGCATATCTGACATCATATGCACTCCCCTCAATTGCTCGGATCCTTCCTTTCAAGATTTTTCATTTATCAGCATTTTCATCAAAAGGATGGCCTGGGTATTCTTCCGGCATACTATGAGGGTAAAAGGATGGTATGTGTATTGGATGAGGTCCTTGGATGGATATAGGATTCATCCCTCCAGTGTTTATTTGATGAGCTTGGGTAGGTTCATGTGAAATGGTGTTTGGAATGATATGAGGGATTTCTGTGGGGTTTGAAGGTAGGTTTTGTGTTTGGGTTTGTGTTTGTCTCATGTAGGAGGGTGCATGAGGGAATCCATGGTGAACCCACTCGGTTTGTGGACGCATGGTTAATGGTATAGGGTTTTGTGGATTGTAGCCAGGAGGATGTGATGGGCCAACCGGTTCTTCGGGAAGGGATCCTATTTTGTGTCTTTTTTCTGAAAGTTGTATGGCCTCCATTAGTTTGGCCATCTGATTCTTCAAACTTTTGACCTCATTTCTCAATTCTTCGTTTTGCCTTTCCAACTCATCCATGATCTTTGATTGGTGATTGAGTTCTATAAGGGTGTCGAGAAAGTTGTGTTTCTTCAAGTTTTCTGTTTAATTAAAAATTAATTTTTGAGAAACAATGTGAATGCAAAATCAATGGATGATAAAAATGTTAATGCTTCAGTGAACAACTACCTAAAAATAATATATCATAAAATACCTAATGTATGTGCATATAACAGATGCACCAATTTGCTCATGTTGAAAAGATCATTGATTTGTTCTCGACCAAGTTAATCACAAACAATTTACCAAATATACTTTCTTTTATATCTATGCTATGTTGATACTCACTTTACATCTTACTTTCCGCATGTATTTTAAGGTAAGTAAAAAATGGTATTTGAGTACACATACCAGTTGTAGATTGGGGTTCTTGAATCACATCTTTCCTTTTTCCTTATTCAATGTTATTGTTAACTCCTTTCTATGTCTTGGAGCTTTATCATTCTTTCCTTTGGATTATGTAGGATTCTGAAATGAGCAGTATGCAAGTATCAAACTCAAATGTGAAAAAACCATGTGAAAAGGTTATTGAGTTCAAAAAGAAAAAGAAGAATATTGATTAAATAAGTAAGTAATATACATACAATATTATTTAAACCAATGAGATTTACTGGCCAAGCTTCATATGCACCTATTGCTCCTCCAATTTTTGTGATTCCTTGATAATCGTCTGATATTGGGAAAAGTGCTTGTGACTCATAAACAACCTCAATCAAAACTTTCACATGATTAGAAGGATGTGTCTTGTTATGTATAGTAGTTCCAGGTATATTATGCACTTTTGTTTTTCCAACCACATGATGTGTTAGGGTTGATAAGTAAAGATGACATGAAAAGATTCCCTATACCAATGAAAAACAGTATTAGAACTTTTAAATATGAATTAATAATAATTGTAATTTTCTTATGGTAAATATACCTCAAGAATGTTGTAATATACAAATGTACAATTATCTCTTATGTTGGGGCAGGCTATATCAACTTGTCTATCTGTTGCCTCCTTTTCTTGCATCTTATTCTCCATGTCAGTTATTTTTCCTATAAGATGTTGCATCATGGATTTTAAGTTAGCCATTTCAGTAAGTGTATCATTTAGTCTAGAGCGTTTCTGCTCTAGAAAATACTGTTTTTGTGACATGCCAAATCCAACGTCTTTAACACGACCAGGGTATTCTGGAACATTTAATGTTTTAGCAACTATATTATCATGAGAGTTTGTTTCTTGTGACTCAAACTGTGATAATGACTCCTGAGAAGCATAAGTAGCAAAATAGATATTTGTCATTCATCAAGATTATCAAGAAAAAAATAGAAAAATTAAAACAAACAGGGAGAAAAACTTACACAATAAGCCCACCCATTGTGAACACCCAATTATGTCTGAGACCTCATTTGAATAACCAGTGAATAAGTAATAAATCGAAAAATAAAAAAGGAAAGTAAAGAAAATAGAATAAAATAAAATAATGAAAGTCATTAAGTAAAAAGCAGCAAATAGAGAATAAATAAATGAATAATGGAAACAAACAATAAAGAAAGGAGAAATAGAAGTGAAAGGAGGAGAGAAGTAAATAAAAGAAATAATAATAAAAAAGGGGAGAAAAATACAAAAGAAAAAATTTTAACGTAAAAGTTGGATAAAAATAATGATAAATAGAATTATGCCATATGGGGAAATCAAAAGCAAAAGAAAGCAGAAATGGAAATTGTAGGGGATGACGGACGTGGCCAAAGAAAAGTAAAGAAGCAAAAAAAAAACCAAGCAAAAAGACAAAATAGAGAAAAGGAGGAGAATAAGGACAAAAAGGACAAAGGCGAAAGAAGGGGAAAACGGTTATAAAGGTCGCTCACACTTGCAAAAGTGGGGGGGATTTGGCTTTTTGGTTGGGGACTGCTCCCACTATTGAAGAGAGGTCTGGGAATTCCTACGTCCAGCAGCTTAGCACTCCCAGAAGAAGAGACTCCAAGCGAGGAGTCGACGGCTTAGAGGTGATCGCGGTGGTTGTTTGGATAGCCATTTGCTAAGGTTAGCTTCCCTTACCCTCACTCGACTCATGGGTTTTGTTGAGATTAACACATATATACTCGAAATCTGCTACGATTGTGGTTGCTGAATGGTCATATGCTCTCTAAAATCTACTGCATCTGCACATGGAGTGAACTTGCTAGTGGAAATTCCAATCAATTTGTGTAAATTATGAATGATAGAAAGCCAGATTAACTAAAAAAACTTAACCGGTAATGGAAAGCACTAGCTGAAATCACTGGTTCCTGATCAAAGTGTCATCCTATAGTGTCCTTGCATCTATATCCCTGTTTCGGGAATAAAAGGGAGGCCCTCCAATCGGCAATAGGACTTCAGATAGGCCAGAGCAATAGATATTATAAGGGGACGTCATCAAGTTCGCTCCCTAGTTGAATTTGGTATTATGTCCTCACTCCCTCCTGATTTAGTCTTAGTAAAGCCAAAGCGCGTGTAACGTAGGTTTAGTATTTGCCTTGAGCTAGCTTAGTGTATCAGTCATAAGATATATTCGAATAACGAGCTCCTATAATAACTAGGTGATCTTAGGTCCTTGTGACCTACCTAACGTTGCTTCCAGGATCGGTTTTTGACCTCTGCATGGATTACAAGTTCGTAGGCATTCTAGGCCAAATTCTCGGATAAGACCAGGAAACTCAAGAGTAAAACGACACCTAACGTTAGCTAGCCACTGATAAGTGAGATGCTAAAATAGGTAAGATGGTAATAGAGAGGGGACGTTCTCGTTCAGTGCTATTCTATGATTCTGGGGCAAGCTCATGAATTATAGGGGCCTAAGGAGTAAGGAACGAAGTTCTATCCCCTCGTTCAACTGCCAAAAGTTAGGAGTCCTGAAGCCACGAGCTTGATTGGAGGTCAGGTCTCACCATCACCTGCAAGTCGAACCGATAGGGACAGCCGGATGGTCGACGAAATAGATGTCTCGGACTCATCCCTACAAGGTTTGAATGCAGGTCATGAAGAGGGTGCAAGGGGAAGTTCATGATGCAGGGCACCCTCCTCTGCAATTTCTCCAGAATCTGGAAAAGTAGATATGGTAGACTACAAGACCGTAGCTAAAACATGTACTAATTTAGCTTAAGGTCGTAAAGGTAATAGACCCAAAGCGGCTAAAGTGGTATCTTCGGATGGACCTATTTGAAGCATCCCTGCACCCAAATTAGAAGAGGTCACACCTTCCTTTGATCCAGCAAGGCCTCGAGCTACCCTCTGCAGAACCCGACATCATAGCATCATACAAACATGTTTCTTCCCATACAAAATAGGTAACGGCACACCATCCATCAACGCCATAGGCCCATACTTCTTTAGTTCCAAGTTCGCTCACGTCAAGTATCCTTCAGTTACCCGCTTCACCATCGTCACTTCTTCGTCCTCTATAACTCACAGGTAGAGAGTTGAGTGAGCAGGTAAGATATAGCTCGTCCTTGTTTCTTTTCAGGGGTTCAAAAGGCAGGATTGTTGGGAGCTATAGTAGTGGTCATTGGAGATGCAATGCTCACTATTTTGTGGGAGTTCTGTTCCCTGCATCAGGAATAGCTACAGGGACCATAATCAGAGCCTTTGACACCCCAAAGACCCCTCCTACAAAAGTTCCCCTTACTCTTCTTTTCACGTCACTGTTGCACCGGTCTACACCCTAGTTTTTGTCTTCACCGTCATCAGCGAGGCCATTGATGGCAACTCAACTTAAGCATCATTTTGGTTGGGCTGAAAGAGAGGAGGTAATCGGGGAGAACTCTCAGAACCATGATTGGAAAGGAATGTACACCTAAAGTGGGCTTTGCAGCCACTAGCCAAGGTGGCAGTATGGTGGTTGAGTGCCGGGAAGCCTGTCGTGGGATAAATGACACGAGGCGTCATATGCAAGCTGACTCAGGCTGCCTCAGGTTGGTGGCTGGTCAAGGCGTACAAAATACGTTGAACGAGAGAGACTACACGGACTATGAATAAGGGGCGGATGAAGGCTTTGCGTGATCCATGCAAAAGACATGCAAGAGCCTTATGGGGCCCACATGAATTCACGCTAAGGCCTTTGCACACAAGGAATTTTGGGACCCCACAGTGGGGTCATGATCCCTACTAAAAGTTGGGCTGCATTAATTGTTAAAATAATCAGATAGGGGAAGTGATTTTTAATTAGGACTAGTGAATGGATGGGTTTAGAGTTGATGTTGAAAGGATAACAAAGTAAATGATCCTTGCCTCTTGCTCTAGAAACTTGATAGTAATAAACATAGTGATAAATAAAAATAGTAGAATATCTGATTCAGGCCAGTGTCGTGTTATGGGTTGGTGACCATGAGCCATTTAAGCCAATCTTGATTAAGCTCCCTTCACCGTGGGTCCCATATCACAACAACCAAGCGGGAGTGATACTAATTATCCTCGTGAGATAGGCTCTGCTTTTACCATTCCACAACACTTCTCAATCCAGGCCATGCTATAGTGGTTCGAAATCCAGGACGCGTACTCTGTGGGCCAGGCAAAAGGGGACTGTATGGGCCACATCGCACACTTAATGGACCAAGACTCAATTCGCAATAGATAATAGCGTGAAATCCCCAACCCAAATCTTCTTTAAGTTCATAATTGAGGACTAAACTCAATGCCCCCCTTCGCTTCAAAAGCCAGTTTATTTTTCTAATCAAACTGGAATCTAGCTCCCGTAATGTTGGGTCAAGCCCAATCTCCATTCGCCCCATTATCCCGCCAAAATAAATCTTTTTCTTACCTTGGTTTCATGCGACGAGTTCTAAATGCCAACTGGTAGCTCTTTCTATTGTTTGGTGTTTGGTCACTCGTATGGATCCTAGTACAGCATTAGCTGTCGGGGGTCCTATGCATACGTGGACCTTGAAAAGGCTTTTCAACTAATGAAATAATTGCTTTCTACAAAATTTCGGGTTTCATGCGACGAGTCTTGAATACCAACTGGTAGCTCTTTCTACTGTTCGGTGTTTAAGAACTCGTATGGACCCTTGTACAACCTTAGTTGTCAGGGATCCTGTGCGCATGTGAGCCTTGAAAGGGTTTTCCAAATAGTAAAATTCGTTTCCTATAAAATTCTGGGTTTCACGCGATGAGTCTTGAATACCAACTGGTAGCTCTCTCTACTGTTCGGCGTTTAAGAACTCGTATGGACCCTTGTACAACCGTAGTTGTCTGGGATCTCGTGCCCATGTGGACCTTGAAAAGGATTTCCAAATAATAAAACCTGCCTTTTGCAAATTTCTTGGTTTCACGCGATGAGTCCCAAGCGCCAACTAGTAGCTCTTCCTACTGTCCGGTGATTGGAAACTCGTAAGAACCTCTGTATAGCCTTAGTTGTCTGAGACCTTATGCGTCCACGAGATTATAAGTGCGAAATGTCAACATTGCTTTTAAAATTACCTTCCAAAATTCTCTAAAAAAAATAGAGCTCAAAGGTCAAGCCTTCAAGATTAGCAGAACTACGTAGCCTTGAGTTTCCCATTGCACCTGGGAATACGTAGGACCAACATCAAATCCTATTGGGCCTCTTCTTATACAAACTTATTTACCTTTGGGGATCAAACTATATTCAAAAATTCAAAATCACACACTCAATTTAAGGATACCATTCCTCGGAACGGGCAAGCGGGGTGCCTAACACCTTCCCCACTCGTAATCGACTCCCAAACTCCAAATCTCATCCTCTAGCTAGGGTTATTTCCAGGTTTTTTGCCTTAAATAAAATTTGGTGGCGACTCTGCAAAGACGAAACGGATTCTTTTAAAAATTTTAGCGAGTTTGTCGTCTTGTAATTACGGTTGCGACACTCACACTTCTGCAACATCTTCATTATCAATTTCTCCTTTCTTATTAACACGAGCAGCCTTCCATAATACATGACGAGATATGGAAGTAACATCTAATCTAGGCTCTTATATCTGCTTATTAAAATAATTAGTCAAATAGATTAAGAATTCTCTACACTATCTTATAAATATGTATAACTTACCATCTTTTGCTCAACTTAAGCATAACCCGTACGTGACCTCCTATATGGATATGCAAGATTTGATACTCTTTCTCTATTTTTATTTCTTATCTCCTATAAAGATATTCATATAAATATATATTCTTCAAACATATACGTAGATAATAAGTATAATTAATTATATTGTATGCATCACATCATATTATCTCAAACTTTGGATCTTTTTACTTAACCATAAATGATCTCCTCATATCTTCGGTTATATGTTATAATGTCTACATATTCTATGGGTGGATGGTTAGGAGGAGGGTCAATTAGATTGTTGTCAGCATCATACAAATATGTAGTTGTAATGTAAGATTTGAACAATCGATGCATTTTTCCAGCTGTCATAATTGTATAATGTCAATGACTATCATCAACATCGAAAGCTATTTGTAAAATAAAATAAATAAAGTATCAAAGTAAATATGTATACATAAGAAACAACAATTAACCAAGACATAAAGTCATTATATTACCTTTATATTGTCTCAAATGTTATTTTTTATAGGATTCAAACTAGTATTATTCCAATTGTCATAATTAATTGGTACCAATTGTCTAGTAATAGTTCCAAGATAACTCATCAATTAGTCTCCGTTAGGCTTAATTAGTAGACCTTTTGCATTCCATTGAACATAATCAAATATGAATAGTAAAATATAAATGTTTATAAAGGAAACATAATAATATATTATATTAGTAAGTATATTATCTTAAGTTTGACTCCTTTGTTTTTTGAAAGAACAACTTTCTTCATGATAGTCACTCCATGGTTTTTCTGAGTGCTAGGAGCATCATCTTCATCGAAAGATTCCATTTACCTTAAATCATATTAGAATACGTTTAAATCAAATATACCAAAATTATTATTGTAAATATTAAACAAATGTAACTTGCATTCAAATTTAAACATACCTTTTTCTTTTTCTTGTTGGATTAACACTACTTTGTTTTTTATTGATACAAAACAATGGATTAACCCAAATCACATCTTCCTGATCATATCTCATATAGAATTCATCATTTGTTGTAGGGTCACTCTCAAGTGACTGTGACATTCCTAAGAAAGGATCATCCTCAATATTAGTCTCTTCATGAGAGTAGTCATGATTTTCATATATTTTGTTGGACAGTAGCACAATGGACCACTTCTCATCAATAGGATCAGTGACATAAAATACTTGTTGAGCTTGAGATGCTAGAATAAAAGGCTCATTTTTATATCCTTCCCTACTAAAATCCACCTGCAAAAATCCTGACTCATCAATTCAAACACCATTATTAGTGTCAACCCACTTACAACCAAACATAGGCACTTGAAACTTTGTATAATCCAACTCCCATATTTGTTGAATAATGCAAAAATATGACATGTTTGCATATATAGGATTTGGTCTTTAACACTTGATACATGCAAAGATTGTGCTACAAGGGTCACACCACTAGTTTGCATTGTACTTTGACTATCATGTTTTTCTGTAGAGAATGTATACCCATTAATAAGATAACCAGGGTAAGAAAGAGCATGAACACTAGGACCACTTGCTAACCATCTCAAATTATCTGAAACTGAAGAAGGATTTATAACTAGCTCTGCAAATATATGCTTTTTAAACCATGTTATAAATTCTCTATTATGTTCCCTTATTATCCAACTTTCATTCCTATTTGGATTCAAACTTCTAATTATATGTTTATGTATATCAATAAATGGCTCAACATCATTTGTATTATGTAAAACATATAAATGAGCTTGCTCCCATTTAATCCTTGTTATTGTCACTATTTTACTTTCCATAATTCCTCCCCCTTCTATTCTTCTTTGGTAACGGAACTTTGGAAGTCTTATGGAATCAACATTACTTAGGTATTCAGTACAAAATTCAACAACTTCTTCAACTATATATTTTTCAACGATACAACCTTCTGGTCGAATTTGATTCTTCACATACCCTTTTAATATCTTCATATAACACTCAACCGGGTATATCCATCTCATATAAACTAGTTCACATAATTGAGTCTCCGTAACAAGGTGAATGGTTAGATGAACCATTATGTCAAAGAATGAAGGTGGAAAATACATCTCAAGCTCACAAAATGTTATAATAATTTTTTTATGCAAAGAAGGAAACCTCTCAGGGCCAAGTACTTTACTCCAAATAACCCTGAAAAAGAAGCATAATTTAGTAATAGTTCCTCGTACCTTTGGGGGAAAAATGGAATGTATACCGATCGGTACCAAATGCTCCATGAGAATATGACAATCATGAGACTTTAAACCTTTTAACTTGAGATCTTTCATTGATACAAGGTTTCTAATGTTTGAAGAGTATCCTTCTGGAACTTTAACTTCATCAAGGAATTTACAAAATGTAATTTTCTCTTGTTTAGATAGAGTATGAGAAGCTAGAGGTAAATAAAAATATTTTCTTTTCTGTATTGGTCCCAATTCTGTCCTTATTCCTATATCAATTAAGTCTAATCTTGAATTTATGCCATCTTTACTCTTTCCATGCATATTAAGTAGTGTACCAATAAGACTCTCACAAATATTTTTTTCAATATGCATCACATCAAGGAAATTTCTTACATATAATGACTTCCAATACGAAAATTCAAAGAAGATTGACCTTTTCTTCCATCCATTTGTAACAAGATCTTTGGAGAAAGGTTTTCCAAATTTAATCTTCAAATCCTTCACCTTTTCAAACAACAGATCGCTTGTCAACGGAATAGAAGGCCTACCATATTCAGTGTTCCTATTGAAAGCTTTTTTCCACCTCCGATGAGGATGATTAGGATATAAAAATCTATGATGTCCAAGAAATACATTCTTCTTACAATGTTGCAATCGCTTCCAATTTATATTTTCTTCACATATAGGACATGCATATTATTGACCTTTGATGCTATATCCTGACAAATTTCCATATGCTGGAAAATCATTAATTGTACCAAACAACATAGCTTTCAATAAGAAACTTTCTTCCTTGTATCCATCATACACCTCCGTAACCACCTCCCACATTTTTTCAAATCTTCAATTAAAGAAGCCAAGTATACATCTATATCATTTCCTAGTTGTTTAGATCCAGAAATCAACATAGACAACATCATAAACTTACGTGTATGTATAACCATAGAGGTAGGTTGTAAATCATCAAAATCACTGGCCAAGTGTTGTGAGAGCTACTTTGAAGACCGTGCGGGTTCATTCCATCAATAGACGATGCAAGGCGTAGATTTCTTGGTTCTTTCCCAAAATCAGGATAGTGATGTTCAAATTTGCTCCACTGAGGTGAATCCAGAAGTTTATCGAACTTTGCCATCCTTAATTCTATCATTTGCATGCCATATCAACTGTTTTTCATTTTGAGGACTATGAAACATGCGCCTGAATCTCGGTATTATGGGAAAATACCAAACCACCTTCACTGGTGTTGATTCTTTCTTATTATATCGCATGGCATCATATTTAGGGAAATTCTTTAAGTATGCGTATTCATTTCTGAATAATACAAACATTATGACAAGCACGTATCCTCTCATAGCTCATGCCAATAGAGCATAACATTCTTTTAGCCTTATATGTTTGATCAGGAAGCACATTATCCTCTAGCAAGATATCCTTCAAAAGTGTAAGTAGCTTTGTGAAGCTTTTATCTGGCCATCCATTGCTAGCTTTCAAGTTATACAACTTCAAAACTGTTGACAATCTTGTGTATTTGGTACAACCATTATACAATGGTGTAAACACTCAATTATGTCTGAGGCCCCCAATCGTTAAAATTAACCAAAAATTAAGTTAATTAAAAATTTGAAAAGATATAGAACAGAAAGCAGAAAGAACAGAAAGTAAAAAATACAGAAAACAGAAAGCAAAAAAGAACAAATAAATAAATAAAAAATAATAATAATAAAAAGGGAAATTAAAGAATAAGTAAAAATGATAAATAAATAGAAAAAATAAAAATAAAAAATGAAAAAGGTAAAAAATGAAAATTGAAAAAAAAAGCTGAAAAATCAAAAATAGGGAACAAAAATTTTGAAATCAGGGGGTTGGCTTTTGGCTCCTGGAAAGGGGTGGCTTTTGGCCCTTTGAAAGGACTTGGCCCTTGCTCAGAGAGAGGGGGCTGGCCTTTGGCTCTTTGAAAGAGCTTGACCCTTGCCAAGAAGGGGAGGTGTCTATATATACCTACAAATAGAAAAAGAAGGGGTCTTTTTTGCTTCTTGACCTTTTTTGGGAAGAAATCAGGGACCAACGCAGAGAGGAGAAGCACTTGAGGGAGGGGATTTTCAGAATTTTTGAAGGGAGGATCTAGGAGACTCTCTACCTCTGCCTTCAAGCAAGTTCTTCATCACCTCTCAATCGAGGTTAGATCCGACCTTTATTCCGCTTAAGTTTCTTGCTTCTCGGATTTCCGAGCTCATTTTCGTCTCTGGTTTTCGTTTTCATTTTTGATCGGTCAAATGATCTCCGATTTTGATGATTTTTATTGCGTTCTCTTTTTATTTCTCCCTAGTTTCTGGTATGATATTATTTTTCTGATTTTTGATCAGAAATGAAATTTTAATCGCCTGATTAATGAAGCATGTTCATCGTGGTGTGCAAATGAACTTAGCTTGTTTGATTTGTGCATAGCTTTCTCATTTCTGATTGGATTTATGTCAAACTTGTTTTGTTTGATTCCCATAATCCATATCTTTCAATTTATTGGATTTTATTTTCAGATCTACCAAAAAATATTTTCTAAAAATTCTGAGATTTGAACATAAATGTTGGCGCCAAAATCTTGTATATTCTTGAGCTTGATCTTCATCTTTGTTTTTGGTTTTTGTTTTTAATCGGTCAAATGATCTCCGATTTCCATAATTTTTGTTTCTTTGTCTTTGTATTTCTCTCTAGTTTCTGGAATAATATTATTTGTCCAATTTGGATCTGAAATGAAATAATAATCGCCTGATTACGGAAGCATGTTCATCTTGATGCACAAATTAACCTAACTTGTTTGATTAGTGCATAACTTGCTCATTTCTGGTTGGATTTATGTCAAACTTGTCTTTTTTATTCTTATAATCCATATATTTCAATTGATCAGTTTTTATTTTTCAGATCTACCAAAAAATATTTTTTAGAAATTCTGAGATTTGAATTCAAATTTTGGCGCCAAAATCTTGTGTGTTCTTGAGGTTGATCTTCGTCTCTGTTTTTCATTTTCGTTTTTAATTGGTCAAATGATCTCTGATTTTGGTGATTTTTATTGTGTTCTCTTTTCCTTTCTCTCTAGTTTCTGTAATGATATTATTTGTCTAATTTGGAATTGAAATGAAATTTCTATCGCTTGATTACTGAAGCATGTTCGCAATTCTTTTCCTTAACTTCAAATCAAGTCAAGTTTATGTTAAATCAAGTCCAATTCAAGCCCGACATTGAAAAGAAATTCACCTTTTTGACTCTTTTATTCAAATAAAATTAAATCAAACTTTGAGTTTAATCCTCCCCCTCTCAAATTTCCAAATCAACTTCAAATGCTTTTCCTTAAAATTATCAAGTCCGAGTCAAGCTCATCCTTGATCAAGTCAAGGTTCAAAAACTCAAAATTAAATTCACTTCAAAAATAATTCCTTTTTCATATCAAGTCATTCCTTTTCTTATCTTTATTACATTCAAAAATAAAAATTTTCAAATATTTTGGTATCCTTGGTCTCACGCAATGGGCTCTAAATGGGGGGCTGACGGTTCACCTGTTGTCCAACGTTTAGTAGTCTGTATAGGCTCCCGTGCTACCGTAGCCACCTCGGATCTTGTGCATGAGTGGACTAAAGGTCCTTTCAAAAACAAAAACACTTTTTTCAAATATTTTGGTATCCTTGGTCTCACGCAATGGGCTCTAAATGGGGGGGTGACGGTTCACCTGTTGTCCAACGTTTAGTAATCTGTATAAGCCCCCGTGCTGCTGTAGCCGCCTCGGGCCTTGTGCATGAGTGGACTAAAGGTCTTTCAAAAAATGAAAATCTTCTCAAAATATCATTTGCCCTTTGAATACCTCTAAAGGTCAAGCCTTCACAAACAAACCAAAACTATGTAAGCCTTGAATTTCCCATTGCACCGGGGAATACGTAGGAGCGGGAACATGTCCTGTCAGGCTAACCCCATCAAGGATTTATTTTCAAATTAACTAAGGGACCAAACCATATTTCAATAATCACACACTCAGTTTAAGGGTACTGTTCTTCGGAACAGGCGAGTGGGGTGCCTAACACCTTCCCCATTCGTAACTGACTCCCGAACTTCGAATCTCATCCTCGAGTCAGGGTTTTTTCCAAATCTTTTTCCCTTTAATAAAAATTTGGTGGCGACTCCACATTATCAATCAAATTCTATTTTTAAATTTTAGCGAGTTCGTCGTCTCGTCGGAATTACAGTTGCGACAGATGGCGACTCCACTGGGGACTTTTAGAGAGTCAAGCCCGTTCAAATTGAGTGTGTCATATTTGATCCCTTTCCCATTTATTTGCGCGCCTTATTTATTGCACGATTCATTTATTTGTTTATCCATCTGTTATTCGTTTGTTTGTCTATTCTTTGTACAACCCTAGGATAGATGAATAATAAATTGATATATATATCTGTGCAATTTCTCCAATTGCAGATATCCCAAAATTTGTGTGCCCTCCATACATCAAACATACATTCATCTTATGAGTGGGGTCCTATACCCGGGTCTGAGTGCTGCCTAAGATTAGAAGGGATCTAGTGGTGTCACGTTGGGGCCTACGTCCTGTGTGGCTATCACGAAAATCCCGACTAGAGTGCGTCCTATTCATAATGCCCCGCAACTAGTGGCTACTTCTACTGCTGTGGCAAGCATTATGGACTGGAACTTGGCTCTAGTAACCTCTTATACCTCAGGATTACCAACCACCTTCGAGAGGTTCATACATTAAAGGCCATAGACCCTTCGGATAGGTCACCCAAATTCTAGGAGGGCACACACCCCTTCATGATACAAGACTCACATAATTATCCAAGATGGAAAAGAAGAAAAGGAAATTTGAAGTTGAGGAAATATAGAAAATCGAGAAAGCAAAATCAAGCAAAAGCAAAAAATATAAATAAAAATTATTATCAAGAAAAATCAAAAGAGAAGGAGAAAATTAGAAACTCCTAGGAAAATTAAAAAATAATTTTTGGAAATAATGAAAATATAAAAAGATTCAAAAAGGAGAAAATGAAATTCAAGAGAAAATCTGAAGAATGTTTTTAGAAAATTTCAGCCAAAACTTTTTCAAACCAAACCAAAGGTTTTTCTAGCAAAATAAAAATGAAAAAAAAATATACCAAAATTCATAAAAAAGCACAAAATTGTTAAGAAATCAAGGGTGAATAAATAAAGCTACACTTATTTATTTTCAGAACCCTCAATATTCTGATTTCTAAAAACTATTTGTGTATAGCATGCATGCATTCATTCATCTATTCATAAATTTATCAATGAAAGAAGGAGATTTTTAAAATCATCCAACTCATACTCATAAAGCATTAACATTTTTATCACTCATGATTTTGCATTCAAATTGTTCCTCAAAAAATTAATTTTTAACTTTAACAGAAAAATTAGAAAAAGACAACTTGCTCGACATCCTTATAGGACTCGTGCACAATCAAGAATCATGGACGAACTGGAGAGACAGAATGAGGAGTTGAGAGATGAGGTCAGAACTCTAAAAGATCAAGTGGTCAGACTGATGGAGGTCATGCAATTGTCTAAACAGAAAGAGGCAAAAGGGAATCCCTACCGGGGGAGCCAATCGATCCACCACATCCTCCTGGCATCAATCTGCAAAACCCTCCACCATTAACCATGCCTCTACAAACTGAAGGAGTTCATTATGGATTTCCTCATGGGCATGCACACACACAAACCCAAACACAAGCCCAAACACAAATCCAAACACACAACCTACCTCCAAACACCACTCTACAAGCTTACCAAACAGTTGTTGGGGGAATGCATCCTATGTTCACCCAAGGGCCTCACCCTGTACACACACCATTTTCTAAACCTCACCATATGCCTGAGGAATACACAAGCCACCATTCGAATGAGGATACAGAAAAGTGGAAATGTCTAGAGGAAAGGATCAAGGCAATCAAGGGGAGTGCTTATGAAGCCACAGACGCAGCCGATCTGTGCTTGGTTCCAGATGTGGTAATCCCTCCCAAATTCAAGGTTCCAGAATTCGAGAAATATCAAGGAACCAGCTGCCCGAAGAGCCACTTGGCCATGTACTGTAGGAAGATGTCTCCCTATAGGCACGACGATAAGCTGCTCATACATTTCTTTCAGGACAGCCTGACTGGGGCAGCTGCAACTTGGTACACTCAGTTAGAGCGGACACATATCCGTTCATGGAGGGACCTAGCTGAGGCTTTCCTCAAGCAGTACCAGTATAATGCGGAGATGGCTCCCGATCGAACTCAGCTCCAGAACATGGCCAAGAAAGGGGATGAGACTTTCAAGCAATATGCCCAACGATGGAGGGAGCTAGCTGCACAGGTACAAACTCCGTTATCTAAGAAAGAGTTGGTCATTATGTTCATAGACACATTCCAAGGTCCTTTCTATGACAAGATGATTGGCAGTGTGACTTCTAGCTTTTCTGATGTCATCATCATTAGAGAAAGGATCGAGGGTGGCATGAGCCAAGAAAGGATCGCGCACAAGTCCATAGGGACAGTTGATGCCTTTATAGAAAAGAAGAAGACAGGGGGAACTTATAATGTGGCTTCAAGTCAAGGATTGTACATACCTTAAGTGGCACCTTATGGACCAACGGGCTTTCAACCATCACCATATACACCTTACATACAATATCCTTACATCGCCACCACCTACCAAACACCCTACCCACCAACTTACAATTACCCAATGCAAATCCGACCACCCACACCATACACGGTACGAACACAAGCCATGGGTTCAAATTCTAGCCAAAGCCAAAAGAAGGAGAAGGACCCTGTCCAGTTTGATCCCATTCCGATGACCTACACTGAGCTGCTATCTCGGCTAATCGAGAACTCTCTAGTGGTTCCTTACCCTTTGAAACCTCAAGAACCACCATACCCTAAATGGTATGATGCCAATGCCATATATGGCTACCATGCAGGGTACATTGGTCATTCAACAGAAAACTGCCAGGTCCTGAAACGCAAGGTGCAAAGCCTAATTGATGCTAAATGACTAGATTTTGGGAAGGTCGCTCCTAATCCAAGTACCGAATCATGAGAGCTCATCTGCTGGTTAAGAAATAGGAGCAGCACGACAAGTTGCCTTGTACAGATCGAGCTATCAAGGAAAATCATCCAGGATTGGTCATACTTTTCAAAATCGATCTATTGTAAATAAATCTCAATGAATAATACAAAAATTACATTTTTCATGTTTCTTGAGCATGTGCTTTACATTGTTGGCTTTATTTCTAAAATTTACGATTCTCCTTATCTACTCAGCCCACTTCTTATTCCTATACCCAAACAATAAATACCAATTGGTGATAATGCCAGTGCTGTAATAAATAATCTTGAACGTCTGATTAATCAAGCTCAAAGAAAAAACCAAATGACGAAGCAAAAAAAGCAACCAGGGATTCCAGATCACCATTCCTCTCAAGGAACACTGTTGTTTAACAAAAAAAAAGGCAATAGATAACCCGTTGGAACAAAGTTCGAATCCAGGCAAAATTAGGGATGCAAAGTAAGATCCGCTGAATTGGAAGCCAAAATGATCCCGGCAAGATCAATATGTGACTACGTAAAATTCAAGAGAAAGAAGAAAACTCACTGGATTAAAGTCAAGGAAATAGTCCAGGCAATATCAGGGTCAAAATTCAAGATTCAAGAAGAAGGAAGACCCGCTGGGTTAAAAGCCAAAACAATACAGGAAAAAGTAGGGTTAAAAATAAATCGACAAAGGCATGATCAGAAAAGGTCTCGCTGGATTCCAAAAACAATTCAGGAAAAATCAGGATCAAAACAAGTGCCCGCTAGGCCAAAAACCCACAAAGACGGCCTAGGAAAAAGTTAGGGCACATCAATCAAAAAGTCCGTTAGGCTGAAAACCCACAAAGGGCGGCCAAGGAAAAAGTTAGGGCACAATCAAACAAAAAGTCTGCTAGGCCGAAAACCCACAAAGACAGCCTACGCAAAAGTTAGGGCACAATCAAACAGAAGGCCCGCTAGGTCAAAAACCCTCAAAGGGCGGCCTAGGAAAAAGGTAGGGCACAATCAAACAGAAGCCCGCTAGGTCAACAACCCGTAGGAGAGACATAGGCAAAAGTTAGGGCATCAATCAAAGGCCCGCTAGGTTGATAATCCTCAAAAACGACCTAGGCAAAAGTTAGGGCACACAAACAGAAAGCCCGCTAGGTCAAGAATCCTCAAAGGCGACCCAAGCAAAAGTTTGGGCAAAATGAAAGACCTGTTGGATTGAAAGCTCAAAAGAACAACCCAGGAAAAATTTAAGGTCAAACCAAGAATCCCAAGACAACATGACGTTCTGTACCTCATCTTCCTAAAACTGGGGCAAAATTTTTTCGTTTCTCAAGTTTGATTAATCTGACAATCAAGATTATGAAAAGCAGCACTGTCATTTTTCATCAAAAGGTGCCATTCGAGCAATCAAACCCACACCTTTCGTCTTTTCCTGCCAAACAAAACACCACTTTCTAAAACCTTCTTTATTTCTTTCCATCCAAAATCACTTTGCACACCTCAAAAAAGCATGTGCCACAGAGAAATGTGAAAAATATAAAAATAAAAATAAAAAGATTAATTTTGAAAAGTCATGCCAAATTAGATGAATCCTCAACTATCGCGACATGACATGACTGTTCCCGAAGGATCATCCTCCTGTCAGACATAACGCCACCAAGACAAAAGGAGTGTGTCTTATTCAAATAATAACCGTTGTTTGGTCTCCAGGATCTTGACGAAGAAAACTCCGAAATTAAGTCAATCCAGCTCGTCCTGATTTTTGGTTCCCTTCACACCCATTATGAGGTTGTCGAGAAAGGACATGTAAAAAAAATAAATAAATAAAAAATCTAGAGAAACAAAAAGTTTTAACACCATCTCATGGTTTTCATTCATCCCATAGCATCCATTTCATCAAATAATTATTTCAAGCATAAAAAAAGTAATCAATAAGATTCAAATATCACATTCTTTCTATTCAAACACCACAAGCATCGCATCTTTTTCATTCATTCAAACATCGCAATAAGTGTCTTGTCATTCAAGCATCTCGTAATTCATTTTTCAAAGCTAATTAAGACCTGGGCAAAACTGCCCGAGTCAATCATAATTAAAAAGGACTCAAGTTCAAACTGGGGCAAACTCTTGCCCAAACAAAATTTCAATTTGAGGTCACCCTCAAATTCTGGATGGAGTCCAAACGGGGGCGGAAAACGCTTGCCCACAAAAAATTAAATTTGAGGTCATCCTCAAAATTCTGAGTCAAGCTCAAACTGGGGAAAACGCTTACCCATACAAAAATCCAATTTGAGGTCACCCTCAAATTCTGAGTCAAGCTCAAACTCGGGCAAATGCTTGCCCACAAAAATTCAATTTGAGGTCATCCTCAAATGCTGAATCAAGATCAAACTGGGGCAAATGCTTGGCCACAAAAATTCAATTTGAGGTGACCCTCAAATTCTAGTCAAGCTCAAACTGGAGCAAACGTTTGCCCAAGAAAGATTTAAATTTAAAACATCAAAATCAACACAGGGGCAAATGGTTGCCTAAAATCCCCTCAAGTTAAGGCATCCCTTGACTGCCAAATGATCTTCCAAACTGGGGCAAATACTTGTCCAAAGTTCCTTCAAATCAAAACATCCCTCAATTATCAAGAATTTTCTAAATTGGGGCAAAATGGTTGCCCAAGTTTCTTCAAGAGAATAATTATCAAGAGCTTAAAATCCTTCAAGTTCAAGGTAGAATAAGAAATCTATTTTAATTCAAGAAAAACAAATTTCAAAACAGCTTGTCCAAGGCAGCTAACGATGAAGTCCATGTTCCGCCCTCACAGGACACATCACACCCCTGCCTTAACAGGACCTGTACATTTTTCCTGTCTTCACAGGTCCTTTTCATTTCACTTTGCTTGTCTTAATAGGTCTTCACCATTCTGTTATCCCTGTCTTAACAGGCGTTTTGCCTCCATCCTGTCAACAACAGGACTTTTACATTTTTGCCTGTCTTAACAGGTCATTTTCACTTTCCTTTGCCTGTCTAGCAGGCTTGCATCTTTCCTGTCATCAACAGGACTTTTTCTGCATTTCACCTGTCTTAACAGGTCATTTTTCATTTATCATGTCAAGCAAGATTTCATGTTTAAATTTCCGCATACATCATGTCAGGCAGGATTTCATTTGCATTTATCTTGTCAAGCAGGATTTCATGTTTAAATTTCTGCACACATCGTGTCAAGCAGGATTTCATTTGCATCGATCCTGTCAAGCAGGATTTCATGTTTAAAATTCTGCACACATCCTATCAAGTGGGATTTCATTTGCATTTATCCTGTCAAGCAGGATTTCATGTTTAAATTGCTGCACACATCCTGTCAGGCAGGATTTCATTTGCATTTATCCTGTCAAGCAAGATTTCGTGTTTAAATTTCTGCACACATCCTGTCAAGTAGGATTTCATTTGCATCGATCCTGTCAAGCAGGATTTCATTTGCATTTATCCTGTCAAGCAGGATTTCATGTTTAAATTTCTGCACACATCCTGTCAAGCAGGATTTCATGTCTAAATTTCTGCATTCATCCTGTCAAGCAGGATCCCATTTGAATGTTCCTGTCAAGCAGGATGTCAAGCATGTTTAATTTCTGTCCACTTGTCAAACAGCTTTGCATTTATCCTGGCAACAGCAGGATTTCATTTGCATTCTTCCTGGCAACAACGGGACCTCATTTGCATTCTCTTGTCAACAACAGGACTTCAAGCATGTTTAATTTCTTGTCCACCTGTCAAGCAGGTTTTCATTTCTCTTGGCAACAGCAGGATTTCATCATTTGCGTCTTCCCGACAACAGCGGGACCTCATTTGCATTCTCCTGTCAACAACAGGACTCCAAGCATGTTTAATTTTCTGTCCACCTGTCAAGCGGGTTTGCATTTATCCTGGCAACAACAGGATTTCATCATCTGCATCTTCCCGACAACAACGGGACCTCATTTGCATTCTCCTGTCAACAATAGGACTTCAAGCATGTTTAATTTCCGTTCACCACTCAAGCAGGTTTGCATTCATCCTGGCAATAGTAGGATTTCATTTGCATTCTTCCCGTCAACAACGAGATTCACCATCAAGTTTAGATTTTTGCATCATGGCCTATGTTGTCAGGTCACCATCAAGTTTAAATTTTTGCATCATGGCCTATGTTGTCAGGCCACCATTAAGTTTAAATTTCTGCATCATGGCCTATGTTGTTAGGCCACCATCAAGTTTAGATTTCTGCATCATGGCCTATGTTGTCAAGCCTCATCAAGTTTACTTTTCTACATTCATGGCCTATGTTGTCAGGCCTCCTCAAGTTTACTTTTCTGCACCTTGGCCTATGTTGTCAGGCCTCATCAAGTTTACTTTTCTGCATTCTTGGCCTATGTTGTCAGGCCTCATCAAGTTTATTTTTCCGCACCTTGGCCTATGTTGTCAGGCCTCCTCAAGTTTACTTTTCTGCACCTTGGCCTATGTTGTCAGGCCTCATCAAGTTTACTTTTCTGCATTCATGGCCTATGATGTCAGGCCTCCTTAAGTTTACTTTTCTGCACCTTGGCCTATGTTGTCAGGCCTCCTCAAGTTTACTTTTCTACACCTTGGCCTATGTTGTCAAGCCTCCTCAAGTTTACTTTTCACCATCTTGGCCTACGTTGTCAGGCCTCATCAAGTTTACTTTTTTGCACCGGCCTATGATGCCAGGCCTTGCATGTTTGAATTCCTGCATTCCAGCCTATGTTGTCAGGCCTTGCATTTTAAATTTCCGCATTCCGGCCTATGATGTCAGGCCTTGCATGTTTAAATTCCAGCACTCCGGCTTATGTTGTCAGGCCTTGCATTTTAACTTTTAGAACTCTGCCTTATGATATAAGGCCTTGCATGTTTAAATTCCAGCACTCTGGCTTGTGTTGTCAGGTCGTGCATGTTAAATCTCAGCACTCCGGCCTATGATGTCAGGCCTTGCATTTTAATTTCCAGCACTCCGCCCTATGTTGTCAGGACTTGCATTTTACTTTTCTGCATCTTGGCCTATGTTGTCAGGCCTCCTCAGGTTTACTTTTCTGCTTCTGGGCCTACGATGTCAGGCCTCACCAAGTTTTTTTTTCCACAGCTGGGCCTATAATGTCAAGCCTCCAACTTACATAGATACCTTGGCCTATGCTGTCAGGCCACCTTGTACATATCTTACATTTTAGTTCTTGCATGTTTTCCTGTCTTAAACAGGTTGCTTTCATTCTACTGAGCCTGTCGTAACGGGTCATTTCTCTTCTGCTTTGCCTGTTTTAACAGGCCATTTTCATTTCATTTTACTTGTCCTAACAAGCCATCCCATTGAATTTCACACCAGTCCTAACAAGCATTCATTCATTCCAGTTAGCCTAGTCAGGCTATACAACTGAGCCTCGCATATTTAAACCCTATAGATACATGAAGTCGGTATGGTCATTCAATCATCCTTCTCCAGGCATCCATGAGGTTCAATTTCAAGTTCAAGGCTCCTCCTATTCGTCGGACTTCTTCAAGGCCTGCCACGCACATAATGTGTTCATATCTTTACTCATTTCCTACTACGATAATTCAGAGAATCATTTCTCACATTATCTGGTAGGAAAATGAGTAAAGAGGGGAAAACTATAACACTCAATTATGTCCGAGGCCCCCAATCGTTAAAATTAACCAAAAATTAAGTTAATTAAAAATTTGAAAAGATATTAAACAGAAAGAAGAAAGAACAGAAAGCAAAAAATACAGAAAACAGAAAGCAAAAAATAAAAAAATAAATAAAAAATAATAATAATAATAAGGGAAATTAAAGAATAAGTAAAAATGATAAATAAATAGAAAAAAGAAAAAGAAAAAATGAAAAAGGTAAAAAACGAAAATTGAAAAGAAAAGCTGAAAAATAAAAAATAGGGAACAAAAATTTTGAAATCAAGGGGGTTGGTTTTTGGCTCCTTGAAAGGGGTGGCTTTTGGCTCATGGAAAGGGGTGGCTTTTGGCCCTTTGAAAGGACTTGGCCCTTGCTAAGAGAGAGGGGGCTGGCCTTTGACTCTTTGAAAGAGCTTGACCCTTGCCAAGAAGGGGAGGTGTCTATATATACCTACAAACAGGAAAAGAGGGGATCTGTTTTGCTTCTTGACATTTTTTGGGAAGAAATCAGGGACCAACGCAGAGCGGAGAAGCACTTGAGGGAGGGGATTTTCATAATTTTTAAAGGGAGGATCTAGGAGACTCTCTACCTTTGCCTTCAAACAAGTTCTTCATCACCTTTCAATCGAGGTTAGATCCGACCTTTATTCCGCTTATGTTTCTTGCTTCTTCTCGGATTTCCGAGCTCATTTTCATCTCTGGTTTTCATTTTCATTTTTGATCGGTCAAATGATCTCTGCTTTTGATTATTTTTGTTGTGTTCTCTTAGTATTTCTCTCTAGTTTCTGGAACAAAATTATTTGTCCAATTTTGATCGGAAATGAAATTTTAGTCGCCTGATTACCGAAGCATGTTCATCCTAGGGTGCAAATGAACTTAGCTTGTTTGATTTGTGCATAACTTGCTCATTTCTGATTGGATTTTTGTCAAACTTGTTTTGTTTGATTCCTATAATCCATATATTTCAATTTATTGGTTTTTATTTTTCAGATCTACCAAAAAATATATTCTAAAAATTCTGAGATTTGAACTTAAATGTTGGCGCCAAAATCTTGTATGTTCTTGAGCTTGATCTTCATCTCTGTTTTTCGTTTTTGTTTTTAATCGGTCAAATTATCTCCGATTCCATCATTTTTGTTTCTTTTTCTTTGTATTTCTCTCTAGTTTCTGGAATGATATTATTTGTCCAATTTGGATCTGAAATGAAATTTTAATCGCCTGATTACCGAAGCATGTTCATCTTGATGCACAAATTAACCTAACTTGTTTGATTTGTGCATAACTTGCTCATTTCTGGTTGGATTTATGTCAAACTTGGTTTGTTTGATTCTTATAATCCATATATTTCAATTGATCAGTTTTTATTTTTCAGATCTACCAAAAAATATTTTTTAAAAATTCTAAGATTTGAATTCAAATTTTGGCGCCAAAATCTTGTGTGTTCTTGAGGTCGATCTTCGTCTCTGTTTTTCATTTTCGTTTTTAATTGGTCAAATGATCTCTGATTTTGGTGATTTTTGTTGTGTTCTCTTTGCCTTTCTCTCTAGTTTCTGTAATGATATTATTTGTCTAATTTGGATTTGAAATAAAATTGCTATCGCTTGATTACTGAAGCATGTTCGCAATTCTTTTCCTTAACTTCAAATCAAGTCAAGTTTATGTTAAATCATTTCCAATTCAAGCCCGACATTCAAAATAAATTCGCCTTTTTGACTCTTTTCTTCAAATAAAATTAAATCAAACTTTGAGCTTAATCCTCCCCCCCTCAAATTTCCAAATCAACTTCAAATGCTTTTCCTTAAAATTATCAAGTCCGAGTCAAGCTCATCCTTGATCAAGTCAAGGTTCAAAAACTCAAAATTAAATTCACTTCAAAACAAATTCCTTTTTCATATCAAGTCATTCCTTTTCTTATCTTTATTATATTCAAAAAAAAAATTTCAAATATTTTGGGATCCTTGGTCTCACGCAATGGGCTCTAAATGGAGGGCTGGTGGTTCACCTGTTGTCCAACGTTTAGTAGTCTGTATAGGCCCCCGTGCTGCCATAGCCGCCTCGGGTCTTGTGCATGAGTGGGCTAAAGGTCCCTCCCTCAATAAAATAAAAATTTTCAAATATTTTGGGATCCTTGGTCTCATGCAATGGGCTCTAAATGGGAATCTGGTGGTTCACCTGATGTCCAACGTTTAGTAGTCTGTATAGGACCCCGTGCTGCCATAGCCGCCTCGGGTCATGTGCATGAGTGGACTAAAGGTCCTTTTAAAAAACAAAAACACTTTTTTGAAATATTTTGGGATCCTTGGTCTCACGCAATGGGCTCTAAATGGGGGGCTGGCGGTTCACCTACTGTCCAATGTTCAGTAGTCTATATAGACCCCCGTTCTACCGTAGCTGCCTCGGGCCTTGTGCATGAGTGGACTAAAGGTCCTTTCAAAAAATGAAAATCTTCTCAAAATATCATTTTCCTTTTGAATACCTCTGAAGGTCAAGCCTTCACAAACAAACCAGAACTACGTAAGGCTTGAATTTCCCATTGCACCGAGGAATACGTAGGAGCGGGATCAAGTCCTGTCAGGCTAACCCCCATCAAGTATTTATTTTCAAATTAACTAAGGGATCAAACCATATTTCAATAATCACACAGTCAGTTTAAGGGTACTGTTCTTCGAAACAGGCGAGTGAGGTGCCTAACACCTTCCCCATTCGTTACTGACTCCCGAATTTCGAATCTCATCCTCTAGTCAGGGTTTTTTCCAAATCATTTTCCCTTTAGTAAAAATTTGGTGGCGACTCCACATTATCAATCAAATTCTATTTTTAAATTTTAGCGAGTTCGTCGTCTCGTCGGAATTACGGTTGCGACAAATGGTTTCTTTGGATCATTCACCAACCTCTCAAACATTTCAGGACAATCTCGAAGGTCTTCTTCCACTGCATTTGCAATCTCATTAATTTGATCATCCTTATATGTATTTGTGTTTTCAAACATTTCATGATTAGTTGAATCACTTGAATCATCCCTTGTCTCACCCTATCTTATCTAATGTGTATAACTTTGATCTATTCCGTAACATATTGGATGATCCTCTAACTCAGCGACACCAATTCTCTTTGGGTAACAACAACTTAAACAAGGACATATGATTTTCATAGGATTTTTTGCATGATCAACTGCAAACTTGATAAACTCTTTTACTCCATTCTCATATTCATCAGATAAACGACTAGCAAACATCTATTTTCGATTGATCCTTGATTCTTCCTGCTTAACAATAACAATTTTCAATTTAAAAAGGTTGATGTCAATATACAATGATTATATGTTTAATGATATATATTATCTTCTAAATTAAGTACGTATTTAGAGAACAATAAAAAATATCTACCAATGATACATATTATATTATGCATTTGTAATGCTAAAACTAAAGAATGAAAAAGAACAGAATACCTGATGAATTTTAGATTCCAAAAACTTCTACTCTAAAACAATCTAACTCAACTTTAATGATGAATAGTATTTTAAAATTTAGAAAATAAAAAAGTATATTAAACATAAATATTTTAAATGATAGCAAATAGAAATATGCACATGTATTTTATGGTTCCTTTTAGATGTTATGATAAAGAGTAAAAGACATCATATACCTCATCAAATAATTTTAATAAATTTTATAATATAAATAATTGTGACTTTGATGTATACAATTAAAGAATTTGACTGCTATAGATTATAATTAGATATTGATTAGTTACACTTGCATTTACTATAAAAATTAAAAAATATTATATATATATATATGGATGAAATAATATTTAATATAATTATGTGCAATATTAAGAGCTAAAAACACTATCCTCCATATATGGTTTAGTAGAATCAGCATTGAAAGAAGAATATATAAGTCCCTCTATATATGGTTTAGTAGAATCAGCATTGAAAGAAGAATATATAAGTTTTCAAATTGAGGGGATAACTTTTTAGCAGGTACAAAAATTGGTCATCTTTTCCAAGGCTAAGTTCCAAGGAAATGATAAATCGTAAAATGTTCTCAGCTTTAAAAATTTACGCCTTGGAAGAGAATAAGATATTCATGTTCGACTATCATGATGTTGATCGTATTGTGAATAATAAAATCATGATAGATATGATATTACTTTCTCCTATACAATATATTTCAAAATTTATGTAAACTAAATTTTGAAAATGTTTCTCTTCTTAAGAAAAAAAAAAAGTTTCCCTGCTGAATGTAATCAAATAACTTGAATTATATAATCACGTGTCTCTTATCGGCTCAATTGGCATTGTGTGGCCTAAGTTCATGTAATTTAGGTTTTGCCATGAAGATATGATTTTTGATCGATCTTGAAAAATGTTAAGCTATTTATCGAGCGAATAGTCAAGTCATATGAATTGACAATTCTCTTAATGGAAATTCACATAAAATGTGCAATAGGTAATAATTTCAATATATGATTAAAAGCTTTTTCTCATTGGGTAATAAATTCTAAACTGAACAACCCATAGTGAACAGTGATTCGAATGATAAGCATTTAAATTCACCTGTTATGAAGTTTATACAATGCTAGATGTTCATATTTATAAGAAAAAGTATATATATTTATAAAAAAGAGTAAGTTTTAATATTTTAAATAAGGATACCTAAAAAATATTAATAAACTTGGTATGCAAATAGGAATAATAAAAAAAATACTTTTTTTCAACTGAAATACATGTTACCTTATATAAAAGTATTAATGATAAAAATTCAAGCACAAGTAATAATGTAAAATAATATGAAAAAACATTTTATAACTAAAAGAATTGCATATTTACAACTCACATGCTAGAGGCAATTGCATGTATACTAGCATGCCACAATATAAATCCTTGTTTTTCTAGTGTGCTAACACATCTAAACCGAAAATAAATAATAGACATTCATACAAAAGTATTATTAACGCCTTTTATGTGGCTGTGCAGTGGTTCACATTAGTGAAAAATGAGCTTTATATATCATTTGTTATGGATTTTTTACATCGGTTATTTGAATGGTGTTGAAGCGGACGATATAGAAAATAATACTTTTTACATCGGTTATAAAACCGATGTGAAAAGTATACTTTCTACATCAGTTGTGAGCAGAACCGATGTAGAAAGTATGACTTTTTACAGCGGTTGTGGGTAGAACTGCTGTAAAAAGTCATACTTTCTACAACGATTCTACCAGCAACCGCTTTAAAAAGTATACTGTCTACATCAGTTCTACTTATAACCGATGTAGAAAATCACTTTTTACATCGGTTATAGTCTTAACAGATGTAGAAAGTGCAGCTTTTTTTTTTAAATATTCATTTTGTTTTAGTATACTACTATATTATTTATTCATAATACCTACATATACAAACAGAATGACCAGACACATAATATAAAAATAATAGAATTTATATATTTAAACTAAATACCTCATTATTTATTATAAAATTTGAATTTACAAATGAAATAACTTAAAATTACATCAAATGTGTTGTAATTTTAAAAGTTTTAAAATAAAGATTTAAGAAGAAATTGTTAACCACTGAATAAAAAACTTTAGTTCCGAATTGTCCAACTTGGACAATTTAAGATTGAATACAATGAATTGTTTACTTATTCAATAATATACTCATTGTATTTAACATTGAACGGGAAACCAATGGTATGCTCATATTTGAACTCAAGAAAAGAAACCAACTTAACTTAGAAAGATCAACATACAATTTAGACATATAATTATGGTAATTATCATTTTAGTAATTAATAATAAGTCGTGATCAACTGCAAGTAACCTATCTTATATCTATTATGACCTTAATAAACTTAGTTATGGATTCTTTATGAATTAAAAATATTCCCTTAACAATTTATCTACAGAGGCTGAATAAACTTAGTTATGGATTCTTTATGAATTAAAAATATTCCCTTAACAATTTATCTATAGAGGCTGAACTTAAGTTATATTCTTAAGTCATGAAGATTGTTCAATGTTTCAAAACCAGGTTCATGAACTCAAGTATTACCTATATTTAAAATGAAATCAATACTATAACATACATATCACCTAATAAAGCAAAAGTGCAGAGGCTTCTTTGTTCAAGTTAACACAAGCAAACTTTCACATAAATAGCTCGCAATCAACATAACAATGGTAGAGCGATGGTCAGACGGTGTCCGAGCGGAGGCACAACGGTAGTCAAGTGAAGGCGCGTCGGTAGCGAAATAAAAAGCTTGCAAATTATAGAAAACAACCAAACTTAATGTAAATTTCAGCTATAATAACAAAGGAGATAGATAAATAAAGACAAAGACGACGGAGGTTGCTCAGACCTTAGGGTGCGCGACGATGACTTCAAGCAAAAGCAATGTTCACAACAGCGACGACGAACACAAACGTAATGACGAAGTGCAACAGTGACGGCGGCAATGGTTAAGACATAAACGAAAACAAAGAGAAAAGATCAAGACGAGAAACTAGGGATTTAGAGAATGAGGTTGAAAACAACCAGGGTCGAAAAAAAAAGGAAAGGGAAAAACTTTCTACATCAGTTGTTTCTCAAAACTGATGTAGAAACTATTTACTACATCGGTTAAACGAATAACTGATGTAGAATCTTTGCCATTTTATTTACAAAAATGCCATCGCCAACTTTTTACATCAGTTTCCTAAGAAACGACGTAAAAAATTGTTTAAAAAAATTAACTTTCTAGATCGGTTCTCAAAACAACCGATGTAGAAAGTACTTTCTACAACGGTTGTTTTGAGAACCGATGTAAAAAGTTTATATTTATTTACAAAAATGCCACCGTATTTTTATTTACATTGGTTCATGACCAACCTATGTAAATTCCTGTTATAAAATGCTAATTTTCTACTAATGTGAAGGTAATATGGTGTGACTATATTAGTATGACTATATATAAATCCATATATGATCGTTTAAGCTATTGGTAAAAATAAAAATAAAAATTGTGTTGTCTATAAAGTGAACTATCGTTACACAAAATAGTGGTGTTTATAATGGAAGTATAAATGATTTCGCATAAATTCTGATCGCAGTTTGCGAAAATAAAGCTATGCAGAAGAATTACTCCTTTACTTGTGCAGGATGTATAAGATATATTTTATAATAAATACAACTTACAAATCATGTCATATATAAATATTGGTAATGAATATGTTTTTATTGGTCTTTTCTAATTGAAATACAGGCTACAAATACATGTATGTATGAACCATTAATAATTGCTACTTATCGGCAATTGAGTGTGATCGAGTTTTCTTACAGGTTATAAAATTGAGAAGAAAAAGTGACAAAATAAAAGTAATAAATAGGAGATAAAAATTAATTAATATATATATTTATATTTTTTAAAATTTATATATTAAAAATTCTGTAAAACTATATTTTAAATTTTTTAAATCACTTATCATTATAAATATTATCATAAATAAAATATTTTAAAACACTAATCATTTTAAATGCAGTAAAAACAATTATTTTAAATACTATAAAATATTAATTCAATTAAATCCAATAATGATGGAGGATTCAATTTTTAAGAGTTGAACTTCAAATACCAAAGGTTCTTCTACATGAGAAAAAAAATTACGAGAGGGCCAACTACAATTAAAAAGAATACAGTTTACAATCTTTTATAAAACTTGCTATTAACAAATTATATTAGAAGTTAGTGCAAATATGTTACCTCTTCTAGTATTAGTTTCAAGTTTTTATTTATATATCAGGCTGAAAGGAGGGACCAATACACTTCTTGTTTTTAAAATATCGCCAACTCTCATGTTAGTCAAGATCTCTTTTTCTTTAAACCCATGATCGTTTGTTCAAAAATGCAACTTGCATAATGAGACCACTTAATCCTACACTTAAAAGTGGTTGATTATTAATTAAAATGAGGTTAGAATTAGTAAAATTAAAGTGTACTGGTCGAAATAAAGGAAGCTAAAAAAATTAAGAAAAAATAGAAACATAATAAAATAATTAAAAAAACTAATAAAAGCAGGGAAAAAAAGGAAGTGAAAGTATTATACTCTATATTTAATACTTCTATTCAGAATCTATGCATATTAATTAATAAATAATAAATTATACATTTTTTCAAATTTATGATTAATAATGACCAAACGTCTAATAAAAAAATATTGTATTTACGGCCCTACCACTTAACATGCATCATACAATCTATTACAAGTTAACATGAGCAAAACTCGACGCAAAATGACTAATCCATTAGATTAAAAAAATTTAAAAATTTAGATATCATGTTAAATCTTTTATTCTTAGACCCAAGAAAATAACTTCTATTTTACTTTAATGTGAAACTCACATCACCATTAAATATATGATTAAATCTTCTAAAAACCTTTATTTTTTTCGAAAATCATAAACTAGTTATAACTCAATCGAACTCCGTCAACAAGAAATGAACATGCCCAACAAAGGCAAGATTCACTTCTCTAAACGATCTACGTGCTATTATTAAAATAGAAATTCTAGCTAATACTGATGCAACAAGACGGTAACAATTTCTCGGCAAGGAAGCAAGCACCTTTTTTAATTTTTAAGTTAACAAATTCATGCTCTGCAATATACTATGAAGCTATTTCCATTTAATAGCAACTGAAATAACTGATTAATTAGCCAAATGTTACCAAGTACATTGCCACAATTAAACACAGAGCAAAGCAGAATAAACAAAAAAAAATGACAAAATTAATTTGCAACATAAACTTCCTACTATTCATTTTCAATGGCTTTCAACCATTACAAGTTCGAAGGCAGAAAATTCTACTCATTGTAGTCAATTCCAGCTTCCTCGCTTCTCTCTCAAATTCGAGTCCCTGAAACCAGACTTCAATATTTAAGAGTAATGTTCTAGGCTTGCAAACCAATCCTCTAAAAAGGAATCGTTCAGAAAAAGTAATGTGTTTGCTTCAAAGCCAACCGAATCTCACTCATTTCCTCGCCTCCCCATGCTTAACATTGCATCTTTCTTTCTCTCTCTACACTTCATATTTGTTATACATTAGAATTCACTCAACAGATCACCTCTTTACTATAAGGCTCTTAATGCTATATATGACTTCCACGTTTGGAAATACAACTTTGGCAAAGCAAAAACCAATACTAATATTAACTCCCACTCTCTTCCATTCTCTCACCCTCACTTTAATTTAATTCCCACTATCTTCCATTCTCTCACCGTCACTTGAATTTCATCTTTTTTTTATTCTTTCTCGATAAACAATGATTTGTTTTCTTCCTTTTGATCTTAAATTAGAAGACAAAAAAAAAAGAAAAAAAATATGCGGAAATAAGAGGAACAAGTGGTGTGAAAGGATCAAATGTAAATCATGAAGGAGAAGTGCACAAAGTGTCAAGGGATTCCATCCCCTCTTAGACATTAAACTAAGTACATTGAAAAAAGTAAGGTCTAAAAAGGATTTTTATCTATCATTACACATATTAAGAGCCCCGCCCCTTCTCATAGAGTGTGTTTGCAAATATAGATAATTAAAATCAGAGCTCTACTGTTGCGGCACATACCCTTAGCAAACATCAACAATTAAAATCCTGTTCTAAATCAATATGCAGTCTTCATCTTTTTAAGCATTTTGTTTACAAAGTCTTTGGCAGACTTGTCTTTAATTCATGATAATACACAAAGAAAATTCAATATTGAAATTTCTCACATACAAAATGTTATAGAATACATATTACAGTAAAAAATGAAACAATAAACGCATTTGGATCTTTTTCTCATTACAGTAAAAAAATGATTCCAGACAACATAGGGAAGATATAACTTTGAAAGTATCACAATGCAATTTCAAGAAACTTAGCACCTATTGCATTTGTTCCTAACTTAGAAAGATATAACTTCAAATTGAAAATTACTTCAAACCTAAAACCTAAAAAGAGAGTAGAAAGTTAGATTGGTGGATTAGAAACTACTATTATTGAAAAGCTTGTGGGATACAAAGAAAATACAGTCAAGAGATTGCTTATAGGAACGACGGTGACAAGAGTAGCTTGAGGACAATGAAGCAACTCTACAGAGTGAAAAGGTAGAAAAAGGCGTGTATGAGAGGAAAAATAAAACTAATTAAAAATTAAATTTAAAAGATATTAAAACATTCCAAAGAAGAGATGTTGTATAGTTTGAATCTTTTAAATTTTTTTTTATTTTGGGCACTTCAAATTAATTCTTTTTATACTTTTTGTTAATTTAAATGCTGTAAATAAATTTATTACTATTTAAATTATTTAAATTTATAAATATTGTAATAATTTTATTTTACAGTATTTTTTATAAATATTGAATAGAAGTTTAATTTAATTTTTTAAACTATTTTATTTATAAAATATTTTAAAATATATGTTATACTAGATAAATTTGTTGTAGTATATTTTTAGGAAAACCAAATAATTTAAAAGAATTCCAAAAAAAAAATAAAATTTAAAGATGTTAAAATCTTGTTATTAAAACTTTGTAAAATATATTTTATGAACATATTTTAAATTTGAAAACATTTATTATTATAAATATTGTAACAGTTATATTATTTTTTATACCAATTTTTAAAGCATTTTAATATATAAATGTTGTAATAATTTTTTATTTTAAATTTTTTTTACAAATATTTTAAAAGATATATATTATATTAATTTTTTAAAATATTTTATTTATAAAATGTTTTAAAATGTATGCTGTAAAAAATAGATTTTATAGTAGTAAATGTAAAAAAAAAAATTTTACATTGTTTAACTTATAAAAAATCGATTTTTATATCAATTTTTACAGTAACCAAAATAAAAATAATTTTTTACATTAATTAAAATATATCCAATAAAATAATTTTATATAAAATTATAAAATTATTATTATATTATTTTTACATCATTTATTTAAATAATCAATCTAAAAAATAATTATGAAAATATTTTTTTTTACTAGTGTGATCTTGATATTTGGTAGATAAACGGACATTTCTTATCAGCTGAATTGGACCCGTGAGGTGCAACAAGTTTGGAGTACTTGGCATCGTTAATAAACCTTGTTTCATCAAGAGAAACACTTATACCATGTCTCCTAGGCACACCATAGACCGAGGATTTCTGGTACTTATGAACACCAGTGTTGATGTTTGAGAGTGGTTCATTAAACAATTCCCCAATGTTCTATTATTGACTTGCAAGCTTATCATATTGAAAGATTTTTTTCACACATAAGAAAATACTGTTTCCATCCTCCTCTTCTCTGATAAGTTGTAGCAAGATCAAATACATGGTGAAAACTACATCAACAGGAAGACTCATTTTTTTCAGCAATCTCACCTCTCTCTAGCATGCTTTGGATTATATCGCAAAGGAGATTAATGTGAACATATTCACATTAGGAACACTGTCACTAAACCATGGTGTTTTTGTTGGGTTGCATCATGGATACTTTCTAAATTAAACTTATTCAAGGATCTGTTTAATGTTTATAGCAAAAAATAGATATCTAAGGTTTTTTTTTTTCAGATTTACCTAATTTTTTTCCTTTCAATATTAATTATTGCACCCATTGGAGGAATGCGTACGAACAATTATTGTTTCTGCAGTATTCATAATGCTGCCAAGACTTTTTGGGTGAGTATCATGTGATTCAAAGACATTGACGTCGCATTAACCATTTTTATAAGGCAACACATGGGGTGGGCACTTCTAAAGCTTCCTTAATTCCCATAGAACCAATTACAATCAGGGTAAGGCCAACCAATCTGGTGCCCCAAGGTCAGATAACTTCAATGTGAAGTAAATATTTTAGGAGAAAAAAATTAAGCCAAAGAGAACCTAACCGACATCATGGCCACAATCCCAAAGGGCTCTCCACAAGAGCACTCTCCATTTCGGTTCGACCAATCGACAATAGTGCCAAAGCACTCTCCATTTTGGCTCTAATAGTGTGTCCAAGCAACCAACAAAAAAACTTGTCCAAGCATTACTTAGGAACTCATGAGGTGGACACCTTAACTATTTCTGCCCTTTTCTAACTTTCCATTAAACTGTTTTGAATTATTAAAGACATTCAGCATCTTAACGTTTATTATCTAGCGATAGAGTACCGAAAGTTGAAGTCATCCCCATATTTTCATCCAACATATGATTCCCTATTTATGTGATATACACGGGATACGGAAATAATGTCTATTTGTATATACAAGTTTAGATTTAGTTGACCTTCTATAATTAGCAAAACTTATCCTTATCTATACAAGACCTTGCACAATTAGATTTATTAGACCTCACAATACTGGAATAGAACTTAGCTAGTTTTTGTACTTAAGGATTTTATAAGGTCCAATTATATATAGAGTTGGACCTTATTTCCTTATACTTTTAGCATAGGATTTTTTGCCTTGCTCTTGGCCAACTTGAGCCTACACTAAAGGAGGAAGAAGGTACCATATTAAGCTTGAAATCCAACCCCAAAACCTTTCTTTTAGGTGCTCGACTTTTTCTTTCTTTTAGGCACCACCTATGCCTTATAAATAGGCATCACTTTGTGTAAAATACATTTTTTGAATCATAATTCAGATTTCACTTGTGTGATTAGGAGTTTTCTATCCTCTTGACCTCTTTTCTTTAAGCTATAATGGTGGTTCTCTTCCTTATCCTTGGATCCTATAAGGTGACAGAAGTGGTGGAAGCTTATCCAAGTTAGATGGCGCCTTACTTGAGTACTTCTTTTTCAAATCCAATTACTCCTTCTCCTTCCCTCTATCGTTTCCTCTATTGATCAGAGATTATCCTCCTTCAAGTCTCTACATCAACTTGTATCCAAAACTTCTTCAATGAAGGTAAGTTCCACTTCAAATTACCTTCTACTTCTACATAGTTCTTGCTCCTTCTACTCTATCTACTACTTTTTTTTTCTTTTTTCATTTAAACAGTCAAATGAACTATGATTTAAGTTTCTTTTTATGTGGATTCTTCTATATGTCTATTTTCTATATATGTATCGTTTGTAGTTTTTGTTCGGTCAAGTTTTTTCAATTCTTTGATATGTGCATACTGCTCTGTTTTATCACCAAATAATGTTTAGCTTGAATGTTTTGATCATATCTTACTTAATTCTTATTCAAATTGAATAATTCTTGTTGAGTTAGATTTTTCATTGCGTAAAGTTTATAAATTGATGATTTTAGTTTAAATTTGGTGAATAAATTAATCGTAATTTTCTGATTATTGCAACTTGTTTAGTTTGGATCCACAATGCGCCTAGTTTGCATAAATACATCATAACTTGAACGATTCTCATCCGGCTTACGTCAAACTTGATTTGGTTTTTAATATCTAGCCATTAAAATTATTTTAATTGCTATAAATTATTTCGATCCTTTAAAATATTTCAAAAATATTTTTTAAATTTGAATCCTTGGTTTTGGCGCTAAGAAATGAGTGAATTTGAGTGCAAATTTTTTATTATGAAGTAGAGCTTAGGTATTAATTTATTAGCTCTTGTATGTGTGAGCTCCTTAATCTGCCTAGCATCATGGTGAATGTATAAGCATGTGTGTGCATCTCTTAGTCTTTAGGATTTCTTTTTGATTGCCTACCTTTCTTTTCTTATCTTTAATTCTAGATTATCTTTCTTTGACCTCTAAGTCTGTCTTATTAAATTCTCCTTGAGTGTGGGTTTGGTTGTGATAAGCTTTTATTGTTTGTTCCTAAATTTCCTTGGTTGTGTGTGTGCCTTATTTCCCGTGAATTCTCCATACTTGCTTCACCTTGAAAACATGATTTGTTTTGTGGTTAAAATCTGATTGGATCCCATTCTAGCTTGGTCGATGGTTGTAATTGAGTGTTCGTTGGTGATATAATGTTGGCCTAAATGTTTGAGACCATTTGAGGGTGTGAGAGAAACACTTAGTGAGGTGTGAGTGAATTCTCTTGAATTTGGTACTACTAACCAAGTGAGGGAAGCAATCTCCCTCCTTATTTTTGTGTTTTTGTAGGTCACATTGGAAGAACAGTTATAAGGAGGAAAGACTTACATGAAGTCCTAAACTAAATGACTTGAAGAATTGAAGTTGAAGAACAAATTCAAAACTTGTTTTTGTCTAAATTGTAATAGGATTTGGCGTACATTTTAAGAAAATTTTGGTGTACCTCAGGAACCCTATTCTTGTAAATTTTATTTCCTTGTAGTAGGTATTTCTCTTGGTATAATTCAGTTTTCATTTTTCACTTTCTTGTAATTGGACTATTGGACTCAAAGTTTTGGTGTATGATATTTACCAAAAAAGGAAACTTAATTCGATTTTGTGTTACATGCAAGGAGTGACAAGGGATGCTAAGTGTTGCTTGAATTTTTAGCATAATTGTGTAGCATTAACTTATTTTTTGTTTGCAAGGTTAAGGGATCTAGGTATCTTTCCTAACTCTTAAGTGTTGTATGCTAGAAATCTAAGGTTGCTTGCTCCTTGAATTGTTTGTTTTTACATTAAGCTAGCTTAGGAAATTTGTGTGTGGATAGGATATTTTGATTTTTGAATGAGTTCCCATAAGTATTCCCTAGAAGATAAATCAAGCAACTTGCTTCAAGATTAGAAAAAGTGTTTCAAACCTAAGCAAGGGTGTTTAAGGAATGCCTATATAGCCTATAAAGAGGAAATTCAACTATGTCTAAATGAAATAATAGGTAAATTGAAACAAGTGGGTCTAAAGAGGGTGGGTACCATAATGAAAAGAGGAGATATCAAATGATGGTATCAACTTCTTTGGAAAAATCAAGATCTAAAGGCTAAAAGTAAAAACCCTCCACAAAGTAGAAGGTCCTCCCCAAGGGAAAGACCTCACCCATCTAAAAGAAAATCACCAACACCAGAAAGAAACATCTAAAGAGTAGATAGAGATAGGGGTCATTGCAGGCATAGGGAACTTTCAAGCACTAGGAAACCCTCTATGCATAGGATCCGTAGGACTAGAACCTATAGGAATAGAGATAGAAGTTCTTATAAGGATGTTTTAGAGGATAGAACCCATAGTTCTAGAAATAGAAATCGTAGGATTGGAACCACCACTAGAACCATTTGGATGGGGCCAAGGTCAAAGTGCCTAAATTTCAAGGGAGGAATGATCCTGAGAATTATCTTGATTGGGAACTTAAGGTAGAGCTACTCTTATCTAGTTACTCTATTAGAGAAGAGTAGAAAGTTAAGTTATCACCTCTTGATGCCTTGATCTAGTGGGATAAACTAAACGAAGAGAGGTATCAACCTCTTAGGGATTGGGATGAGATGAAACACATTACAAGAACTAGGTATGTCCCTCCCTACTATTTATGAGAGATCCACAATATGTTTCAAAGGCACTCTTAAGGCCCTAAAAGTGTGGATGAGAATTTCAAAGTAATTCAGATAGTAGTGAGTAGGGCTAATTTGAATGAAAGTGAAGAAGCCACCATGGCTAGGTTCCTAGATGTCCTTAAACTTGAAATTTGGAACATAGTTAAGCTTTGCTAATATTTAAGTCTCAATTACTTATATCATCAAGCCCTTAAGGTGGAACAATAGATGAATAGGAAAAGTAGGGCAACTTGACCTCATATAAGTCCATATCCCAAGAAGAATGGAAGCATAGGAAGAAAGAATGATATGTCAATAAAAAAGAATGGAAAGTAAGGACACCAAGGAGTCCAAGGGCAAAGAACCTAACATACCATTAGGAAAAGAATCCTCCATTAAATAGTTCAAGTGTCTAGGAAGAGGCCACATAGTTTCTCAATTTTTCAACAAAAGGAGCATGTTCTTAAGGGACACTCGAAAGTACACCTCTTTTGTATCTACGAGCTCTAGTTGTGCCCAATCATCCTTGGATGATGATACCTTATAATATATCCATAAGGGAGACCTCTTAGTTATTAAAAGGTTATTAGGTGGCATGGCCAATAAAGAGGAGAAGAGTCAAAAGGAGAACATGTTCCATACAATATGTTCCATTCAAGGCCATATTTGTTCCTTAATTATAGATAATAGAAGTTGTACAAATGTATCTAGCACTAGTCTAGTATCAAAAATAGGTTTAGAAATCACTCCATATCCTAAGCCATAAAAGATTCAATGGCTTAGTGAAAATGGAGACCTTTTGGTAAATAAGTAAGTTTTAATAGATTTTGTCTTAGATAGGTATGTGGACAATGTCATATGTGTTGTTGTTCCCATGGAGGCCGACCATATGCTATTGGGAAGACCATGATAATACGATAGGGATTCTCACCATGACAAATATTCCAATAGGTACTCATTCTTGTTTAATTCTCAGAAAATCACCCTAGTACCTTTACCCTCTAATGAAGTCTATAAAGACCAAATACATGTGACACAGAAAATGAAGGCTGAAAGGAAGGGTTTGACAAAAGAAAATTTGGAAGAAATTAAAGAGAATGAAAATGATAAAAATAAAAAGAGAAAGCTAAGAGAAAAGATGGATGAGGCCTCCAACTTTCTTGTGATAGAGGTTGAGGTTAGGCTTATAAGAAAGGATGAGGTGAGATAAATCCTCCTGGTTAGGATCTTTTCACCTGAGTCATAATACTATAGATAACTTATATTTTAGAAATGTTTTATTGATTTACCTTTCACAAGGATGTATATATAGATATAAGAAGTTTGTTTATTCAGATATATGTATGATTTTAAGAATCAAGTACATCACAAACTTACAATTGTTTCATAATTAGTACACATATGTAACAATAATGTGCGAGTAAGGTTAAGAGAATATAGGAATCTAGAGGTTGTGAAAGATATAGTATCAAAGCATTTCCCCTAATATTAAGGATAATGGACTATGATTAGTAGGGTTGTTTGATGAATTTATATAGAAGTTTAAATCATCTGTTGGATTCCTTTAATAGACTTGTTGCCTAAATAGTTTAATTGTGCCTTATAGGAAATAAGCAACGGTAGATCAACCTACCTATGAAATGATTGCTTCTCTCTAAAGGCTAGATGATATCTTGAAGAGGAATGAAAATTGATTTCAAGATGATTTAGATTTTCAAGGATTGGATTGATTATTTAAAATAAGTCCATCATAATCCAAAGGATGATATCATCCCGAAGAAGCTTATTTGGGGATCTGAGTTAGAACAAATAATTGCAGCCTTGAGGTGCATTGATGAACATAAAATGGAGTATGAGGTATGCTTACTTGTGGAATACGTTGTTGCATGAAAAATGCGAGTGTAAATTCTTTTCTATGTTTTACCTATAGGAAAATATACCCATCGATATAGACAGAGTGTGTTTTAACCCCTCAGTATCGATCCTACAGAGACTTCCAATAATCTATGTATGACTTTTGAACTCTAACTTTTGAGATCACCATTAGAGGGTTTCATGTTTTCTATGTAAAAGAAGTTAAAGAATTACTTTTAATTATTTTAAGTCATTCCTTAGGTCATGATCTAGGAAAGATCTCTAATTTTGAGTCACACCCTCATGCCCTAGAGCCTATACTTATCCCTTTCAAACCTCATCTTGGCTCCTCAAAATTGTTAAAACTTTTGAGATTTCACTTTTCTAAAACTAGGTGGTTTTTAGGTTTTACATGTTCTTGGAATAATACTATTAAGGTATGAAGAAAAGACTTCAAAAATAGAAGAAGGGGAAAGGGAAGCCACCTGTGAGATAAGACTTTGAACCATGGAAATATGGTTGTGCTTCCCAAATTTTCATGACAATATGCATAAATTTTCCAAAACTTACATGCTCAAGTATGGTTATGCTTATGGCTGATTCAAATTGTTTTAGACCTGAAACTTTTATTCTTCTAATAGGATGGTATAGGAAAATTGGAATCGTCTAATCAGAGGGTTTGTGGCTAAGAGGGAAATAGAGATATGTGAGGCTATTTTTAGGTTGGCATGGCATCATTGTTTTTAAGTTTAAAAGAGAAAAAGTATATTGTGTTTGATGCCTAACAGCACATGACAAGTGTTATAGGACATTGTATCATTACCCAATAAAACCCTCCCAAACAATAAGAAAAGGTTAATTTTGAAACATTTGTAAACCAGATAAGATTTTTTTCATACTAGCTGGTTACATTTACATAAGTTGATCCAAAACTTTCAAAATTTCATCATGATAATAATTATTAAGTGGACTTCCATGTGATATGTTAACCACAACCATTTATCTTAAATAAACTAAATATTAAAGGAAGCATCTAAAAAGCCAGAGGTGACACATATATCAAGTTATTATAATGTGATAATAATAGAATAATTAATAAGAAGACAACTTACAATATTTGATGATCAATCTATTTGACGGATGAAGCACTTGGATCCTTCTAGTTTAATTTTCTTGTGAAGCTCTTTGATGAATTGAAAAGTTATCTTCCTAACAGGGCATGGAAATTTAGAATTAGAATAAACTCAAAATAGCCAAAATGATATCCTATCATCAAATCCAACGAAATATATGAAGGGAGAAGATAAATATAACACACAAAACTAGCAAAAAATGGATAAATGATACATTGAAAACATAACATTAATAATGCAATTCTGGTCCTACATATAGGTTTTTTTGTTAAAGCTTTTTCTTATCTATAGTTTTGATGACTACGAGCTAGAACTAGAAACTAAGAAGCAAGTTTAGATCACTCCATATAGGGATTTATTTTCTTTCCTTTCTTCAATATTATCGTACCCATTTAATCTACCTTGTTTATGAAACTAAAACTAACTCTTAGCTAAGTACCCTTTTGCTCTCTTTATTTGATTTTGAAATCAAAGCATATAGCTCCTCATGATTAGGCCATAGATGCCTAAAGGAAATAGCACATAAAAATATTTATTAAAATTCATCCCCTATTGGTAACAAAGAAAGGGCGAAGTCAGCAGAAAACTTTGAAAAATGCCCAAAACACACTTAGAAAGCTTTGTCTTTCAGATGGGCTAAAATGTTCTTATAAAAATAGTAAATGAAATAATAATGGTTTTGGAATGTGTAAACACCTATTTATGTCCGAGGCCTCCAACCATTAAAATTAATCAAGAAACCAATAAATAAATAAAAATAAATAAACAAATATAAAAAAAATAATAAATAAATAAAATCTGGAATAAAAAAGAGACTAAAATAAAAAGGATAAATAACCAAAACAGAATAATAAATAGTAGGTATAAATGAAAAATATATGAATCAAAGCACAACATGAATAAAAACAAAGATGAAAAGGATTAAATTTATAAAAAGAAAATACAAGAAAACAGAAAACAGACAAACAGAAAACAGACAAACAGAAAACAGACAAGCAGAAAACAGACAAACAAAAAACAGACAAATAGAAAACAGACAAATAGAAAAACGATAATAAAGTCATTTTTTTTATATAATAAACTTCTGGAAAAATAAAAACATTTTAAAGGAAATAAACAAAAATCAGAAAAACAAAGGTTAAAATCTAAAAAAAAAATATATAAAAAAATAAATAAATAAAAAATATATAAATAAATAAATAAATACAACAGAATTAAAAAAGGGAAAAACAAACCATTAAAACAAAAATTTTTGAAAATTCTGAACAAAAAGAAAAATAATAAAAATAAAAATAAAAAAATATATATGAATATAGAAGTAAAATGAAAATTACTGAAGGAAGTTTTTAAAAGAAAATCAAAAAATCAAAATAAAAATGAGAAAAAGACAAAATAAAGGAGAAAAGAAAAACGCAAAAAGAAAATCAGAAAAAGGGGTTGCTTGAAGGTATAAAAAGGGGAAGCAGAGAAAGTCTAGGGATTTTTTTTTGGGGGGCTCCCTTTTGGAAGGAAGATCGGAGAACAAAGGAAAATTGAGGGAATAGTAGAGAGAGCCATACGAACGAGAGAAAAAATCTTCTTCAATAGAGTTCAGTTCCTTCTTCGCTCAATCTTTGGGGCGCTGAGAGCGGAGGAAGAGAAGGTCGAGGATCGCTGGTCTTAGGTGAAAGGATCGTGAATTTTGCGTATAGGCTCAAACAGGTCAGCATCAGGCACCAAATATTATTCGATGCATCCATTCTTGATCTCTTGTTTTGCCTCACAGTAATATGCCATGTAAACTAGAAATGAAGGCTCTGTTTTTTTGTATGATGTGTTTTTGGATGTTAGCAAATCATACGTGTTTGATCGATTTCAAGAACGAAATTGGAATATTTGTTGTTCATGCCTAATTTGTGCAATACTGGAAATATAATTAAAAGATAGGGTCGCTAAGGGAGCAGTAACAGATTGAGCCAATATCGATTCTTGATTACTGCTCCTCTCTTTATATTAAGGTATGTTGAGGCCAATCAAGCCAATGCCTGTTAATTCGTGAGGTTATGCTGAGTTTGAGAGTGTATCCGAATTGAACCTAGGAGGTAAACAAGAAAGAAACCTAATTTTAGATATAGACGTATTGGGTCAAAGAAAAGGGAAGCAGTGGTTGCCTGAGGATTACGATAATGAGTTCTTTCACATTTGCTTGTACATGACGAGCGCACGTGAAATGGAGTCTCAGTTTGTCCTTGATAACAAATACGATCCTACTGAAGAATTTAAGATAGGGGTATATGTACTCAGCGTCCATGCAATTCGTGCCTATTCCACCAGGTTACATACTAAGGTGCCCCATGTTGCTTCTTTCACGCACAACTGAGGTGCCACTACTGGTCTCTCGTCTCATTTTGGGTTCGCTTGTTGTTACCCAATTCTTGGCAAATACCCGTCCCAAAATCACTAGGAAATATTAGTATCTCTCTCTATTTTAACTCTATGATTAACACAGTGGATTCTTCTAGGAGTATTTCGCCATGCTCTGAAGAACCTGAACGGTTTGAGGTCAAAGGTCCCAACCTGAGCCAACATTTCGGTGCATGGCATTCTAAGGCTATGTCGTTTTCCTCAGTAGGAGTCTTCATATTCTGCGAGACTCCAGCAAGCAGGGTTCGAACATGCGAGACCCATACTAGTGACTTTCTTTGCCAAGACTGTGGGACCAGAGAGGAGAGCAAGAAGGTTAGTACTAAGATGTTCACCCTTAAGAGGGTTAGGCCCATGCATGACACAGAGAATCGTATGCCAATAAGATGCTCATGGTTGGGGTGCAATCGTGCTTAAAATAGTAAACAAAACTTAAACGAGAACAAGGGGGCTCTCCGTCAAGGAATCCATGCTGCCCATAATAGATATGTAGGCTTAGAAGGGGCGATGCATAACTGGTAAGAAGTCATTCACATACGCCCACATACAGACGAATCCTGAGTAATCCAGAAGTGACTCCCCTCACCACTTCGAGTTGGGCGACACGTTAGTTAGTACCAAGATGTTCAGGGGCACCCAAAGTTCTATGATATACCATACGACCAAGGGAAGAACGATAGATGATCCTGAACCCCTACGGGGTCCCCCTCACCTGGTCACGATTCTGCTTAAATCATGGGATTGTTAAGTGCCACGAATGGGCTCTTAATGGGTCACGAAGTACAGGATTTTGGTGATTAAAAGATGATGTAACAGCCATAAATAACGAAAGGGCGCAGGTCCCATGTGTGCATGAGTCAAGTGATCATTTAAGTTGGATCAGCCACGCCAGAATAATGCAAAACTACCTCGAATTCCACTTGGAAACCATGCAAAGCTATGCATGCAAAACGGACGTGGGGTCAGACGACAGATATGTTCAAAGATAAAACGATAAGGGGTCAACAAGCTGAAGTGGTTCAGGTGGTAGAGGATTTAGGCAGCCAACTCATCGCCTTGAGTTCGAATCCCGTCTCTCACGCTACTTATTTTCTTACCAAAAGGATGTTAACCAACATTACTACTTTACCCCTGTCCATTTCCAGAATATCTAACCAGCCATTGCTTGGAAATTACGAAATTACCCCCTGGGAATTCAGCCAATTCCCAGTTATGTCCCAACCTCAGAAAAGACAATCCGGCCCAGGTCCCTGCCAGCTTAATGACGATCTTGCCCCCAGGGAATTAGCTGGCGGAGATTACAGGACTGCCCTTGAAGAATTCCCTAAATACCAAACCTATCCCAAATTCAGAAATTACATAAAGATTAATAAAAAATATCCAGAAAATCGAAAATTAATAAAAAATTTCCAAAAAAACAGGATTAATAAAAATAAAAATCCAGAAAATAATAAAAAAATTCCAGAAAAATGCATAAAAATTAATAAAAATTCTGAAAATATAGAAAAATAATAAGAGCAGTAAAAATTTAGAAAATTAAAATATTCCGAAATAAATCATGAGACACTTCAAATTCCTAATCGCCTCCAAAAGTCAAAAATGGGGAATCTTTTATTATATTTATTCAAAGATCGATATCTTTTACAAATTATTTCCATCTCAAAAATTTAAAGAATCTTTTGATTATTTTGGGATTTTTAAGTCTCACGCAATGGGCTCTAAATGAGGAACTGGCGGTTTACCTGCTGTTCAACGTTTAGTAGTTCGTATAGGTCCTTGTGCTGCCTTAGCCGCCTTGGGCCTTGTGCATGAGTGGACTTGAGGTCTTTTTTCAAAAAATATATATCTTTTTCTAAATGTTTTGGGATTCTAGGTCGCACGCAATGGGCTCTAAATGGGGAACTGGCGGTTTACCTGCTGTTCAACGTTTAGTAGTTCGTATAGGTCCTTGTGCTGCCTTAGCCGCCTCGGGCCTTGTGCATAAGTGGGCCAAAGACCCCTCCTAAAAATAAAAATTCTTTTCGAATAGAAAAATGTTCAAACATTCTTTCAAAATACTCTTCGAAGGTCAAGCCTTCATATGCTAGAACTACGTAAGCCTTGAGTTTCCCATTGCACCGGGGAATACGTAGGAGCAGGATCAAGTCCTGTCAGGCTAACCTCCATCAAGCTATTTATTTTCACGTTAACTAAGGGATCAAACTATTTTTAAATAATCACACACTCAGTTTAAGGGTACTGTTCCTTGGAACAGGCGAGTGGGGCGCCTAACACCTTCCCTACTCGTAACCGACTCCCGAACTTCGAATCTCTACCTCGAGTCAGGGTTTTTCCAAATCTTTTCCCTTAAATAAAAATTTGGTGGCGACTCCACATTGATCAAAACAATTCATTTTTAAAATTTTAGAGTTCGTCGTCTCGTCGGAATTACGGTTACGACAGATGGCGACTCCACTGGGGACTTTAGAGAGTCAAGCCCATTCGATTGAGTGTGTCATAATTGATCTCTTTCTTGTTTATTTGCACGATCTCTTTCTTGTATTTTTTGCACGATTTATTTATCTGTTTACTTATTTGTTGTCTGTTTGTTTATTCTCTGTATAACCCTAGGATAGACAAACAATAAATTGCTATATATATCTGTGCAATTTCCCCAATTGCAGGTATCCCAAATTTATGTGCGCTCATACATTGCATATGCATTTATCATGAGTGGGGCCCTACACCCGGGTCTGAGTGCTGCCCAGGATTAGAGGGATCTAGTGGTGTCATGCTGGGGCTTACGTCCTGTATGGCTATCATGAAAATCCCAGCTAGAGTGCGTCCTATTCATAATGCCCCGCAACTAGTGGCTACTTCTACTGTTGTGGCAAGCATTATGAACTGGAACTTGGCTCTAGTGACCTTTATACCCTAGGATTACAACCTACCTTGGAAAGGCTCATGCATTAAAAGACCTAGATCCATAGGACAGGTCACCTCTCTAGGACACAAGGAGGGCACGCCCTATTTATACGACATCAGTTCTGTAAGACTTTATTTACCTGCGATTGTAGAATTCTAAATTTAAAAAGAAAAGTGTACAAAAAAGAGGAGAGAGAAGAAAAGAAAGAAAAGTGTACAAAAAAGAGGAGAGAGAAGAAAATAAAAGAAAAGTAGACCAAAAGAAAGGTGAGAGAAAAGTCTTTCCGAAAAAAGGGAAAATCAAAATGAGGAACAAAAAAATAAAATAAAATAAAATAAAATAAAATAAAATAAAATAAAATAAAGAATAAGAGGGAGGGAGGATAGTAAGAGCAACTATGTTTATTGTCTTCATACACATCCCATACATTAATATCATTCATTCAGAGTCTAACATACTTGTTTGTATTTTTCCTTTCGAGGGATCAGGTTCTTGGTGACTATCGTGAAAGAGGGTGAAATGGAAATTAATGTGGAATCTGAACAGTTGAAGAAGAAGAGACGCATCGGCGTCAAAATAACAGACTTGGCCAGTTTAGAGGTGTTTGCAAACAAGTTGACAAGTATCCAGCAAATGGCCGTCACCAAAAAATATGGCAACATACTGAGGCTTTTAAAAGTCCAAGTGCAAGAAGGAGCCCTTACTGCCTTGGTGCAATATTACGACCCGCCGCTCCGGTGCTTCACATTCTCAGACTTTCAGTTGGCTCCCACTCTAGAGGAGTTCGAGCAGATTTTGGATCTGCCATTGGAGGGAACTAGGCCGTATCATTACCTAGAACATCATTCCTCTTTCCGGGCTGTCGCACAGGCTTTGGGGTTGCAGACTGGGGAACATTTGGCAGGTTATCAGACAAAAGGCCAAGTTAAGGGGTTCACTAGAGAATTTCTAGAGAAGTATATGCAATACTTAGCCGACAACAACCAGTGGGCTATATACATGGACATGTTAGCCCTTACCATCTATGGGCTAGTACTCTTCCCTTATATAGACGACTTTGTCGATCTGAACGCAGTCGATATCTTCTTAGCCAAAAGAGATAGAGGAGAAAATCCCGTGACGGCCCTGTTGGCAGATGTTTATTGCACGCTGAACTTCTGTCATGAGAAGAAGAGAACAAGATTGATTTGTTGCCTACCTGTGTTATTCATATGGATCACCGCCCACATCTTCAAAAGGGACATGAAGACGCAACATCCCATATCAGACTTCTTGAACCACCAGCTGAAACAGATGAGCAATCTCGAATGGTCTTCCCACTTCGCCAGCTTGACCGAAGACCAGGTTAGATGGCAACCTTCATGGCAACAAAGAACTGAGGTCATCTACCACTGCAAGGGGTTCCCGAATGTACCCCTCATGGGAGCTAGAGGTTGTATCAGTTATAACCCGATACTGGGACAGAGACAGCTGGCCTACCCTATTAAAGCACCTCCATCTGACGAACTGCTAACTCCTTTCTACTTGAAGTATGAAGGAAACTTTGCCGAGAATCTCCGTAAAGTTCGAGAGGCATGGGAGGGGGTCACCCGTAAAGGAAAAGAGCTGGGAGTGCGAAGCTGCGCTGCTAAGGAAGAATACAAGCAGTGGGTTAGAGACAGGGTGCAACACATCAAATTGCCATTCAAACCACCTGTTCCTCCGTCCGAGAGTCAAACGGCATCCGCAGAGTTTGAAGACGAGATTGTCAAAAACCTGAGAGAGAAACTAGAGGCCATGACCAAAAGAAACGCTCAGCTAGAGGAAGAGTTGCTGAAAAAACGACAAGAGAGCGCTGCGTGGCGAAGAGAAGATGAAGTGAATAAAGCTCTCTTAGCTTCTATCCGAGATCAGCAGAAAGGGGAACGCGAGCGTGCTTCTCGGGTATACATGAATTTGCAAGCGGCCAACAAAGAGCTCGGCATGAGAGCACAAGAAAGGGACGCCGCACTCCAAGAAAACAGCCAGTTGAGGGGTGCCTTGGAACAAATAAGGGCCAAGGTTCGCAATAACCGAGAAGAAAAAAATCAGATCCTAGCTGCGAAAAGGAGAGTCCAAGCAGAAGCAGACAGTGTGACAGAAGAGAGAAACGAATTGCTGCAAAGGATAGAGGACATGAAACAGCAAATCGAAGGCCTACGCATAGCCTGGCAAGACGAGGTAAATGAGGAAAAATGGAAGGTCCTCGAGATCATAAGGATGCAGCAAAAGGGCATAAAGGACATACAAAAAGAGAGCGGATGGTATAAAGATACGGCTGAACACTGGATCAGATGCTTCCAAAGATTGGCCTGCCTAGCAAATACGGCCATAGAAGAGATACCACAATCACTCAAGAAGGCGGAAGCATCTCTGCACCCACTCCACACCCCGCCTGAAGTAGATTTTTTCATTCAAACTTGTAAAGACCTAATCTTAAGGATGAAAAAATATATTGTACTAGCCAAGCAAGATGAAAAGAGTGTAAAATAGACATCATCTGTTTTGAATAAAACGGGCTCTTCTCTGCAATTCCACATTAATTTCCATTTCACGCTCAGAGCACGAAAGATGCACACGATAAGCACTCAGTTGAATTCTGGTCCCTCCGCATCCACCGCATAATCAAACTCTTTTTATTATTATTAATTAATTTAAATGAATTTAACTTTTTAAACAGGTAACAAAATAGCGGGCTTACGACTCCCCCGGCATTCATATAGCACCAGATCAAGAACCAAAATCATGAGTGAGCTGGAAACACAGAATGAGGAGCTCCGCAGTGAGGTTGCAGAATTAAAAGACCAAGTGGCTAAGCTTATGAAGCTACTTGAGAAAAACGCAGAGGGACCCGCAGGCACTGGGGCACTTGGGGCAGCCAATACATCTATGCCTTTTCAGACTGTCACCGAACAAGATTGGCCGTATGGCTTACCACCTGGCTATGAACCTCCTCATGGATCTCAAGAAATCTTGGCTGGCGAAAACCATAATGCGATACCGCTCCACATAAACCTTACTTCCCATCAGCCTCACCCAAACTTTCCTGCTGGACCTCCACACCCGAACCTTAACCCTCACAACCCTCATACCAATCCACCAACTTACCTGCATCCTGCTAATACAACGGGCTATCAACCATACTCACACCCAGCCTACGCAAACATGAACCCCTACCCTTATAATACAAACACTTCTTCTGCTTTCCCTACACATACAAACCCATCTTTCCCTCCTCATATTAACCCATCAACCACATATCCATATAATGTCCACCCTGACTATGCCCATATGAACACGACCGCCACGGAAGATCCTACATACTCTGTGCCAGTCGCTGTTCATCCAGCAAACCCACACCAGCCACATCCCTACAGTCATGCCACAAGACCCATGGAACCTTATGCTTTACCTCTTCAGGCCAGCCGGCCTCTAAATGAGCCATGGCCAAGAATGGCGGACCAAGAAGCCCTCCTCGGAGGGAGATGGATGCATTTAGAAGAGAGGGTTAGGGCAATCGAGGGAAGCGGATATGGAGTAGTTGAGGCTTCTGAACTCTGCCTCGTACCGGACGTCATCATACCTCCGAAATTCAAAACTCCGGAATTTGAGAAATACCGAGGGGTTGGCTGTCCGAGAAGCCATCTAACGATGTATTGCAGAAAAATGGCCTCTCACTCACACAACGACAAGCTGCTTATTCACTGTTTCCAAGACAGTTTGACAGGGGCAGCGGCCAGCTGGTATACCCAACTCGAGAGGTCCTACATCCGTTCATGGAAGGACTTAGCTGACGCCTTCCTCGGGCAATACAAGTATAACATCGAGATGGCACCCGATAGGACTCAACTGCAGAACATGATCAAAAAAGAAAATGAGTCCTTTAAAGAATACGCTCAGAGGTGGAGGGAGCTAGCCGCTCAAGTCCAGCCACCCCTGTTGGAGCGAGAAATGATTAGCACATTCATGGAGACGCTCCCCGCACCCTACTATGATAAGATGGTAGGCAGTGTCTCGGCTAATTTCTCGGACATGGTACTGATAGGAGAACGCATAGAAAGTGGTTTACGCCGAGGAAGAATTATACATAACGCCGTCGGCAACGTGAGCACGAAAAAGCCGACAAATAATACATGGAAGAAAAGGGAGGCAGAGACCCATTATGTCTCCTCAGATCCAAACCGACCAACTCCCGCACAACCCATGTATCAATCAATCACAACCCCACCTAATTACCAAACACCTTATCAATCACAATATCCCACGCACCCGCATATGGTAGCCTCCGCCCAACCTGCTCACCAACCATCCTACAATCCACCTACTCAATACCATCCAAATACTACCATCACAGTTCCATCACCTCAAACCTTCCCTCAACAACGACCCTATACGCCATGGAACCAAAATATTAACCTACCTCAATCAAAAACCAACAATAACCCGAGGAAAGTAGTGCAATTTGACCCAATTCCGATGAGCTACTCGGAGCTACTGCCCCGTTTGATTCAAAATTCTTTGGTTTCACTGGTACCCATGAAGCCTTTGGAACCCCCATTTCCGAAGTGGTACAATCCTGAGGCAAAGTGCGACTACCACGCAGGGACGGTAGGGCATTCTACTGAAAACTGTCTGGCCCTGAAACATAGGGTCCAGAAGTTGATTAATGCTAAATGGCTCAATTTTGAAAAGGATGCTCCTAGTGTGGGGAGCAACCCACTGCCAAACCATGGGGGAGCCGGACCCTCAGTAAATTGCATTAAAATTGAGGAGGAAGTAGACATGGTCGATGAATCCTTCCCAGGGCATCCTAAACCCCTGGTTATCCGCTACACCGAACCGTCGGTCTCACTAACGCCCAATGGGATAAGACCTGTCACGATTAAAGTGCCAGGACCCTTCCAGTACCACAGTAACAGGGAGGTGCCTTGGAGGTATGATGTAAAAGTTCTGGGAGGAAAAATTGAAAAGGATATGTTGGAGAGCTCTTCACCTGACATAACCAGCATAGCCGGAATAGGAGGAGTGACAAGGAGTGGTCGCATCTACGCTCCCGCTAAAGAAGCAAGAAAACAGCCGGCCATTCAGGAAAAGGAGAATCAGGCTGGAACAGAGCTTGAAACTGCCGTCAAGGAGGCAGAGAAAGAAATAAAGAAGGCCGTCTCAGATGAAGAGGCCTGTGAGTTCCTAAAACTGATAAGGCAAAGTGAGTATACAGTAATAGAACAGCTGAACCGTATACCCGCCAAAATCTCACTACTTGCCTTAATGATGAACTCAGAGCCCCATCGGAAGGTGCTACTAAAGATTCTAAATGAGGCTCATGTAGTCCACAACATCTCAGTGGACAAATTTGAGGGAATCGCCAACAACCTGACCGCCAACAACTTCATAACTTTCGCTGACCGTGAAATCCCGGAGGAAGGAGCGAGACATAACAGGGCATTGCATATATCAGTCAAATGCATGGATCACATTCTAGCTAGAGTCTTGATAGACAATGGCTCTTCACTGAATGTGATGCCCCAATTGACTTTTTCCAAACTACCACACAAGGGGATCCACATGAGGCCTAGCTCTACGGTAGTAAGAGCATTCGATGGGTCAAGACGGGAAGTTATCGGCGAAATAGACTTGCCAGTTCAAATCGGCCCGGTCTTCTTCGACATAACTTTCCAAATAATGGATATTCAGCCAGCCTACAGCTGCCTACTGGGTAGGCCGTGGATTCATTCCGCCAAAGCGGTCCCTTCAACTTTACATCAAAAGTTGAAGTTCATCATAGACGATAGACTAATTATCGTCTCGGCGGAGGAAGACTATTTGGTCAGCAAACCCACTAATCCTCCTTATATTGAGGCCGCCGAAGAAGCTTTGGAAACTCATTTCCAAGCTTTAGAAGTCGCCAATGTCACTACAATTAAGGAAGGCGACGTGGTTGACCGTGGGCTACCCCCTAAAGCTCTGATGATGATGGCTCGAGTGATGCTAAAGAATGGGTTCAAGCCAGGCGACAAACTGGGGCAAAATAAGGGCGGTTTATCTCAGCCATTACTAATGGAAAAGAATAGACGGCGATATGGGTTGGGATATCAACCCACTGAAGAGGATAAGGCAGTAAGACCCCGTTATAACAAGGTCCCTCTGTGCCACATATCACAAAGTTTCCGAAGTGCCGGCTTCGAAAACCAAAGCATGATCGCGGTCATAGACAAGGAAGGGACGTTGACTCTTGAAGATTTGGTGATGCCCTGTCCCCCTGGACGAGAACTGACCAATTGGGAAATTTTCGATCTACCTCTGACTTTTGGTTCAGTTCAAATGTAATTCTGTAATTGTCATAACAAAATTTTATACATAAACATTTTGTACATATTTTCGACAAGTAATAAATACAGTTGCATTATCCAAAAAATACTCTCTCCTCTACTCCTCAAATATTTCCTCATGTTAAATATATATCTTATTTCTTCTTCTCATACCCAACACGCAGATTCGATCCGAAACCACCTCGCGACGATAATGCTAGTATTGTATTAGGCGATTTCGACTGTGTTGACGACTTGGTCGACGAAGAGGCAGAATTTGAATGCGAACCCACCGACGAGATGTTGAGATTGGTGGATCGCGAATCTAAAACAATTGAACCCCATCAGGAACCTGTGGATTTAATCAATTTAGGGACCGAAGAGAATAAAAAAGAAGTCAAGATAGGCACGCTCATCGCTGGAGACAATCGTGCGCGATTGTTCTCACTTTTACAGGACTATAGTGATATCTTCGCCTGGTCTTATCAAGACATGCCAGGCCTAGACATTTCTATAGTAGAGCACAAGCTGCCTATGAAAGCTGGATATGCACCCGTCAAACAGAAGCTGAGAAGGATGAAACCGGAAATGTCTCTGAAGATCCGGGAAGAAGTAAGGAAGCAGTTTGACGCCGGCTTCTTGGCTGTTGCAAATTACCCCGAGTGGGTCGCTAACATAGTACCGGTCCCCAAGAAAGATGGCAAGGTCCGGATGTGCGTAGACTACAGGGACCTCAATCGAGCCAGCCCGAAGGATGACTTCCCACTACCTCACATCGATGTGCTGGTTGATAATACTGCACAATTCTCCTATTTTTCATTTATGGATGGTTTCTCAGGCTACAACCAGATTAAGATGGCTGAGGAGGATAGAGAAAAGACTACCTTCATCACGGCCTGGGGAACCTTTTGTTACAAAGTCATGCCCTTTGGATTGAAAAATGCCGGAGCAACCTATCAAAGGGCCATGGTAACACTATTCCATGACATGATTCATAAGGAGATAGAAGTCTACGTGGATGACATGATTGCCAAATCCCGGACGGAAGACGACCATCTCATAGATCTGAAAAAGTTGTTTGAGAGGCTCAGAAAATTCAAGCTGCGGTTGAACCCGGCTAAATGCACCTTTGGGGTCAGATCGGGAAAGCTGCTAGGTTTTATTGTTAGTGAGAAAGGCATCGAGGTCGACCCAGACAAGGCCCGCGCAATTATAGACATGCCAGCTCCAAAAACGGAAAAAGAGATCCGAGGTTTCCTAGGAAGACTCAACTATATCTCCCGGTTCATTTTCCAGTTGACGGCTACATGCGAGCCGATCTTTAAGCTATTACGCAAGAATCAACCCATGAGTTGGGATGAGGATTGCCAAGAAGCTTTTGAAAAGATCAAATCATACTTACAGAACCCACCGGTCTTGGTACCGCCAGTTGCTGGGAGACCCCTGATCTTATATCTAACGGTAACAGACCAGTCGATGGGTTGTGTGCTCGGTCAACACAACGAATTCGGGAGAAAGGAGCAGGCAATATACTACCTAAGCAAGAAGTTCACAAATGGAGAAGCTAAATACTCTCTATTAGAACGAACTTGCTGCGCTCTGGCATGGGCAGCACACCGCCTAAGACAGTATATGCTAAGTCACACCACATGGTTGATATCCAGGATGGATCCGATCAAGTACATATTTGAAAAGCCTGCATTATCAGGACGGATTGCCAAGTGGCAAATGGTGCTATCGGAATATGATATCCTGTATGTGACGCAGAAATCTGTCAAAGGCAGCGCACTCGCAGAATATTTAGCCCAACAACCGCTAGAAGACTACCAGGCCATGCAGCCGGAATTCCCTGATGAGGATCTGATGGCGATCTTTGGTGAAGAAGAAAAGGTAGAAGGAGAGAAATGGACGATGTTGTTCGACGGTGCGTCTAATATGATGGGCCACGGTATAGGAGTTGTACTGATCTCTCCAGAAAGACAGTATATACCTATCACCGCCCGACTAGCCTTCGACTGCACGAATAATATGGCGGAGTATGAAGCTTGTATCTTAGGGATTCAAGCCGCAATCGAAGCTAAAGTGAAACGTCTAGAGGTCTTCGGTGACTCAGCCTTGGTCATACACCAAGTCAGGGGAGAATGGGAGACCAAAGACGCAAAGCTAGTGCCGTACCAGGCCCATCTCCAGGAGCTGCTAGAATACTTTGAGGAGATCACCTTCTCACATATACCGCGGGAAGATAATCAACTAGCTGACGCCTTAGCCACCTTGTCCTCTATGTTTGAAATTGGACAAGAAGAAGATATGCCTCTCATTCACATTCAGCATCGTTCCAGACCGGCATTTTGTCAAACAATAGAAGTGGAACCGGATGGAAAACCATGGTATCATGACATCCGACAATTCTTGAGGAACAAAGTATACCCCACCGATGCATCTGAAAACGACAAGAGGACCTTACGAAGGTTGGCCGCAGGTTTCTTCCTCAATGGAGAAGTTCTATACAAGAGAAATTACGATATGGTCCTGCTCAGATGCGTAGACGCAACGGAAGCCGACAAAATTCTAAAAGATATCCACGAAGGGTCTTTTGGCACCCATGCCAATGGACATGCCATGGCAAGAAAAATCCTCAGGGCTGGATATTTCTGGTTGACCATGGAAGCTGACTGTTGCAAACACGTCAAAACCTGCCACAAATGTCAGGTATACGCAGACAACATCCATCTACCATCAACATCGTTGAACGTGTTGTCCTCGCCATGGCCGTTCGCCATGTGGGGAATAGATGTCATTGGCCCGATAGAGCCTAAGGCATCCAATGGACACCGCTTCATATTAGTTGCTATCGACTATTTCACAAAATGGGTCGAGGCTGCCTCATATGCTAGTGTGACTCGCAATGTGGTAGTCAGATTCGTGAAGAGAGAGCTAATCTGCCAATATGGATTACCCAGTAAGCTTATCACAGACAATGGCTCAAATCTTAACAATAAGATGATGTCGGAATTATGTAACCAGTTCAAGATCCAACATCACAACTCATCCCCATACCGACCAAAGATGAATGGAGCGGTCGAAGCGGCCAACAAGAACATCAAGAAGATAATTCAGAAAATGGTTCTCTCATACAAAGAATGGCACGAAATGCTCCCATATGCATTACATGCATACCGGACCTCTGTCCGTACATCTACTGGGGCAACGCCATTCTCACTGGTATACGGAATGGAGGCCGTACTCCCAATCGAGGTCGAAATCCCCTCATTGAGAGTCCTGATGGATGCTAAATTGGAAGAAGCCGAATGGGTCCAGGCTCGGGTGGATCAACTAAACCTAATTGAAGAGAAGAGATTGGCAGCGATATGCCATGGCCAATTGTACCAAAGACGAATGAAGAGAGCATTCGATAAGAAGATCCATCCTCGGGAATTTCAAGAAGGAGAGTTGGTGATCAAGAAGCTATTGCCTATGCAAAAAACGCTGCAAGGGAAGTGGTCTCCAAATTACCATGGACCTTATGTAGTTAAGAAGACTTTCTCCGGAGGCGCCTTGATCTTGGCCGACATGGATGGGAAAGATTTGCCTAACCCTGTCAATTCAGATGCCGTCAAGAAGTATTATGCTTAGAAAGAAAAGCCCGCTAGGTCAACCATCACAAGACCTAGGCAAAAGTTAGGGCAATACAAGAAAGAAAAGCCCGCTAGGTCAACCATCAAAAGACCTAGGCAAAAGTTAGGGCGATACAAGAAAGAAAATCCCGCTAGGTCAACCATCACAAGACCTAGGCAAAAGTTAGGGCGATACAAGAAAGAAAAGCCCGCTAGGTCAACCATCAAAAGACCTAGGCAAAAGTTAGGGCAACACAAAAAAGAAAAGCCCGCTAGGTCAACCATCAAAAGACCTAGGCAAAAGTTAGGGCGATACAAGAAAGAAAAGCCCGCTAGGTCAACCATCACAAGACCTAGGCAAAAGTTAGGGCGATACAAGAAAGAAAAGCCCGCTAGGTCAACCATCAAAAGACCTAGGAAAAAGTTAGGGCAACACAAAAAAGAAAAGCCTGCTAGGTCAACCATAAAAAAGACCTAGGCAAAAGTTAGGGCAACACAAAAAAAAGAAAAGCCCGCTAGGTCAACCATCAAAAAGACTTTGGCAAAAGTTAGGGCAATAAAAAAACGAAAAGCCTGCTAGGTCAACCACTATCAAAGGCCTAAGCAAAAGTTAGGGCAATTCAAACAAGAAACATCCTAAACCGAAAACCCGAAAGGGCAGTTTAGACAAAAGGCGGTATCGATAAAACAAGATTCGTACCCTCTAATTAAAGAGGACAAAAAGGGGTAATAGACAGTCTCCATCTATACTGGGGCAAATCCATCGTAATCTGTGTTTCATGCTAGGGCAAGAATGGGCAAATATCTATGGATCTAGTGAGAGGTTCAAAACCGGTCTGGGACAAGATAAATAAACTGGGGCAAAATTTTGGCTTTTCAGAAGCTGGGATAGCAATGCACGAAGAGATCGCCAAAATACAATACTAGCATTTATCGTCCCGAAGACATCGTCGTCAACCAAAGCTATTTTGCCAAAAACTTTGTCGTAAAATACCCTATGTCTTTTCGACTATCTTGTTAATTCCTTATCACATGCAACTGTATTCCTCCTGTCAAAATGTATATGCAGAATGTAACCTCTCATTTTTTAAGGACAATTGCTGATTACTAACACTGTACTAAAGTAAAAGTTATGTCGAAATTTTCTTAATGACAAGTTCTTTTTACCCAAAAATCTTACTAAAGCAGCGCATGCAACATATATGCCTCCTAAAGTAACAAACAAATTATAAAATCTAGCTCACTCTGAAGGATCTGATCGGTGCTAGAAGAAAGCCAGGGAGTTAGAGTCTGCAAACAAAATCATGAGGTTTGTCCTGCCCACTGGCCTATGTTGTCAGGCCATAGCATTGCATCTTTACTTTCTTGCTCACTGGCCTATGTTGTCAGGCCATAGCATTACATCTTTCCATTCTTGCTCACTGGCCTATGTTGTCAGGCCATAGCATTGCATCTTTGCATTCTTGCTCACTGGCCTATGTTGTTAGGCCATAGCATTACATCTTTCCATTCTTGCTCACAGGCCATAGCATTACATCTTTCCATTCCTGCTCACTGGCCTATGTTGTCAGGCCATAGCATTGCAGATTTACCGCTTTCAGGCCTATGTTGTCAGGCCTCCATGTAGTTTAGATTTACTGCTTTAAGGCCAATGTTGTCAGGCCGCTGTAGTTTAGATTTACTGCTTTCAGGCCTATGTTGTCAGGCCACCCTAGTGTAGATTTACTGCTTTTAGGCCTATGTTGTCAGGCCGCCATAGTTTAGATTTACTGCTTTAAGGCCTATGTTGTCAGACCGCCATAGTTTAGATTTACTGCTTTTAGGCCTATGTTGTCAGGCCGCCATAGTTTAGATTTACTGCTTCCAGGCCTATGTTGTCAGGCCACCCAAGTTTAGATTTACTGCTTTAAGGCCTATGTTGTCAGGCCACCCTAGTTTAGATTTACTGCTTTTAGGCCTATGTTGTCAGGCCGCCATAGTTTAGATTTACTGCTTTAAGGCCTATGTCGTCAGGCCGCCATGTAGTTTAGATTTACTGCTTTAAGGCCTATGTTGTCAGGCCGCTGTAGTTTAGATTTACTGCTTTAAGGCCTATGTTGTCAGGCCGCCGTAGTTTAGATTTACTGCTTTAAGGCCTATGTTGTCAGGCCGCCATAGTTTAGATTTACTGCTTTCAGGCCTATGTTGTCAGGCCACCCTAGTGTAGATTTACTGCTTTTAGGCCTAATTTGTCAGGCCGCCATAGTTTAGATTTACTGCTTTAAGGCCTATGTTGTCAGGCCGCCATAGTTTAGATTTACTGCTTTTAGGCCTATGTTGTCAGGCCGCCGTAGTTTAGATTTACTGCTTTCAGGCCTATGTTGTCAGGCCGCCATAGTGTAGATTTACTGCTTTAAGGCCTATGTTGTCAGGCCGCTGTAGTTTAGATTTACTGCTTTAAGGCCTATGTTGTCAGGCCGCCGTAGTTTAGATTTACTGCTTTAAGGCCTATGTTGTCAGGCCGCCATAGTTTAGATTTACTGCTTTCAGGCCTATGTTGTCAGGCCACCCTAGTGTAGATTTACTGCTTTTAGGCCTATGTTGTCAGGCCGCCATAGTTTAGATTTACTGCTTTAAGGCCTATGTTGTCAGGCCGCCATAGTTTAGATTTACTGCTTTAAGGCCTATGTTGTCAGGCCGCCATAGTTTAGATTTACTGCTTTCAGGCCTATGTTGTCAGGCCACCCTAGTGTAGATTTACTGCTTTTAGGCCTATGTTGTCAGGCCGCCATAGTTTAGATTTACTGCTTTAAGGCCTATGTTGTCAGGCCGCCATAGTTTAGATTTACTGCTTTTAGGCCTATGTTGTCAGGCCGCCGTAGTTTAGATTTACTGCTTTCAGGCCTATGTTGTCAGGCCGCCATAGTGTAGATTTACTGCTTTAAGGCCTATGTTGTCAGGCCGCTGTAGTTTAGATTTACTGCTTTAAGGCCTATGTTGTCAGGCCGCCGTAGTTTAGATTTACTGCTTTAAGGCCTATGTTGTCAGGCCGCCATAGTTTAGATTTACTGCTTTCAGGCCTATGTTGTCAGGCCACCCTAGTGTAGATTTACTGCTTTTAGGCCTATGTTGTCAGGCCGCCATAGTTTAGATTTACTGCTTTAAGGCCTATGTTGTCAGGCCGCCATAGTTTAGATTTACTGCTTTAAGGCCTATGTTGTCAGGCCGCCATAGTTTAGATTTACTGCTTTCAGGCCTATGTTGTCAGGCCACCCTAGTGTAGATTTACTGCTTTTAGGCCTATGTTGTCAGGCCGCCATAGTTTAGATTTACTGCTTTAAGGCCTATGTTGTCAGGCCGCCATAGTTTAGATTTACTGCTTTTAGGCCTATGTTGTCAGGCCGCCGTAGTTTAGATTTACTGCTTTCAGGCCTATGTTGTCAGGCCGCCATAGTGTAGATTTACTGCTTTTAGGCCTATGTTGTCAGGCCGCCATAGTTAGATTTACTGCTTTAAGGCCTATGTTGTCAGGCCGCCATAGTTTAGATTTACTGCTTTTAGGCCTATGTTGTCAGGCCGCCGTAGTTTAGATTTACTGCTTTAAGGCCTATGTTGTCAGGCCGCCATAGTTTAGATTTACTGCTTTCAGGCCTATGTTGTCAAGCCACCCAAGTTTAGATTTACTGCTTTCAGGCCTATGTTGTCAGGCCATCCATGGGCTTCTAGTGTTACTCTTGGAACTTTTTCAAAAGTCTGCCTCGGACATGAGGTGTTCACGTCTTTACCCATTTCCTACTACGATAATTCAGAGAATCGCTTCTCACATTATCTGGTAGGAAAATGAGTAAAGAGGGGAAAACTGTAAACACCTATTTATGTCCGAGGCCTCCAACCATTAAAATTAATCAAGAAACCAATAAATAAATAAAAATAAATAAACAAATATAAAAAAAATAATAAATAAATAAAATCTGGAATAAAAAAGAGACTAAAATAAAAAGGATAAATAACCAAAACAGAATAATAAATAGTAGGTATAAATGAAAAATATATGAATCAAAGCACAACATGAATAAAAACAAAGATGAAAAGGATTAAATTTATAAAAAGAAAATACAAGAAAACAGACAAACAGACAAACAGAAAACAGACAAACAGAAAACAGACAAGCAGAAAACAGACAAACAAAAAACAGACAAATAGAAAACAGACAAATAGAAAAACGATAATAAAGTCATTTTTTTTATATAATAAACTTCTGGAAAAATAAAAACATTTTAAAGGAAATAAACAAAAATCAGAAAAACAAAGGTTAAAATCTAAAAAAAAAATATATAAAAAAATAAATAAATAAAAAATATATAAATAAATAAATAAATACAACAGAATTAAAAAAGGGAAAAACAAACCATTAAAACAAAAATTTTTGAAAATTCTGAACAAAAAGAAAAATAATAAAAAATAAAAATAAAAAAATATATATGAATATAGAAGTAAAATGAAAATTACTGAAGGAAGTTTTTAAAAGAAAATCAAAAAATCAAAATAAAAATGAGAAAAAGACAAAATAAAGGAGAAAAGAAAAACGCAAAAAGAAAATCAGAAAAAGGGGTTGCTTGAAGGTATAAAAAGGGGAAGCAGAGAAAGTCTAGGGATTTTTTTTTGGGGGGCTCCCTTTTGGAAGGAAGATCGGAGAACAAAGGAAAATTGAGGGAATAGTAGAGAGAGCCATACGAACGAGAGAAAAAATCTTCTTCAATAGAGTTCAGTTCCTTCTTCGCTCAATCTTTGGGGCGCTGAGAGCGGAGGAAGAGAAGGTCGAGGATCGCTGGTCTTAGGTGAAAGGATCGTGAATTTTGCGTATAGGCTCAAACAGGTCAGCATCAGGCACCAAATATTATTCGATGCATCCATTCTTGATCTCTTGTTTTGCCTCACAGTAATATGCCATGTAAACTAGAAATGAAGGCTCTGTTTTTTTGTATGATGTGTTTTTGGATGTTAGCAAATCATACGTGTTTGATCGATTTCAAGAACGAAATTGGAATATTTATTGTTCATGCCTAATTTGTGCAATACTGGAAATATAATTAAAAGATAGGGTCGCTAAGGGAGCAGTAACAGATTGAGCCAATATCGATTCTTGATTACTGCTCCTCTCTTTATATTAAGGTATGTTGAGGCCAATCAAGCCAATGCTTGTTAATTCGTGAGGTTATGCTGAGTTTGAGAGTGTATCCGAATTGAACCTAGGAGGTAAACAAGAAAGAAACCTAATTTTAGATATAGACGTATTGGGTCAAAGAAAAGGGAAGCAGTGGTTGCCTGAGGATTACGATAATGAGTTCTTTCACATTTGCTTGTACATGACGAGCGCACGTGAAATGGAGTCTCAGTTTGTCCTTGATAACAAATACGATCCTACTGAAGAATTTAAGATAGGGGTATATGTACTCAGCGTCCATGCAATTCGTGCCTATTCCACCAGGTTACATACTAAGGTGCCCCATGTTGCTTCTTTCACGCACAACTGAGGTGCCACTACTGGTCTCTCGTCTCATTTTGGGTTCGCTTGTTGTTACCCAATTCTTGGCAAATACCCGTCCCAAAATCACTAGGAAATATTAGTATCTCTCTCTATTTTAACTCTATGATTAGCACAGTGGATTCTTCTAGGAGTATTTCGCCATGCTCTGAAGAACCTGAACGGTTTGAGGTCAAAGGTCCCAACCTGAGCCAACATTTCGGTGCATGGCATTCTAAGGCTATGTCGTTTTCCTCAGTAGGAGTCTTCATATTCTGCGAGACTCCAGCAAGCAGGGTTCGAACATGCGAGACCCATACTAGTGACTTTCTTTGCCAAGACTGTGGGACCAGAGAGGAGAGCAAGAAGGTTAGTACTAAGATGTTCACCCTTAAGAGGGTTAGGCCCATGCATGACACAGAGAATCGTATGCCAATAAGATGCTCATGGTTGGGGTGCAATCGTGCTTAAAATAGTAAACAAAACTTAAACGAGAACAAGGGGGCTCTCCGTCAAGGAATCCATGCTGCCCATAATAGATATGTAGGCTTAGAAGGGGCGATGCATAACTGGTAAGAAGTCATTCACATACGCCCACATACAGACGAATCCTGAGTAATCCAGAAGTGACTCCCCTCACCACTTCGAGTTGGGCGACACGTTAGTTAGTACCAAGATGTTCAGGGGCACCCAAAGTTCTATGATATACCATACGACCAAGGGAAGAACGATAGATGATCCTGAACCCCTACGGGGTCCCCCTCACCTGGTCACGATTCTGCTTAAATCATGGGATTGTTAAGTGCCACGAATGGGCTCTTAATGGGTCACGAAGTACAGGATTTTGGTGATTAAAAGATGATGTAACAGCCATAAATAACGAAAGGGCGCAGGTCCCATGTGTGCATGAGTCAAGTGATCATTTAAGTTGGATCAGCCACGCCAGAATAATGCAAAACTACCTCGAATTCCACTTGGAAACCATGCAAAGCTATGCATGCAAAACGGACGTGGGGTCAGACGACAGATATGTTCAAAGATAAAACGATAAGGGGTCAACAAGCTGAAGTGGTTCAGGTGGTAGAGGATTTAGGCAGCCAACTCATCGCCTTGAGTTCGAATCCCGTCTCTCACGCTACTTATTTTCTTACCAAAAGGATGTTAACCAACATTACTACTTTACCCCTGTCCATTTCCAGAATATCTAACCAGCCATTGCTTGGAAATTACGAAATTACCCCCTGGGAATTCAGCCAATTCCCAGTTATGTCCCAACCTCAGAAAAGACAATCCGGCCCAGGTCCCTGCCAGCTTAATGACGATCTTGCCCCCAGGGAATTAGCTGGCGGAGATTACAGGACTGCCCTTGAAGAATTCCCTAAATACCAAACCTATCCCAAATTCAGAAATTACATAAAGATTAATAAAAAATATCCAGAAAATCGAAAATTAATAAAAAATTTCCAAAAAAACAGGATTAATAAAAATAAAAATCCAGAAAATAATAAAAAAATTCCAGAAAAATGCATAAAAATTAATAAAAATTCTGAAAATATAGAAAAATAATAAGAGCAGTAAAAATTTAGAAAATTAAAATATTCCGAAATAAATCATGAGACACTTCAAATTCCTAATCGCCTCCAAAAGTCAAAAATGGGGAATCTTTTATTATATTTATTCAAAGATCGATATCTTTTACAAATTATTTCCATCTCAAAAATTTAAAGAATCTTTTGATTATTTTGGGATTTTTAAGTCTCACGCAATGGGCTCTAAATGAGGAACTGGCGGTTTACCTGCTGTTCAACGTTTAGTAGTTCGTATAGGTCCTTGTGCTGCCTTAGCCGCCTTGGGCCTTGTGCATGAGTGGACTTGAGGTCTTTTTTCAAAAAATATATATCTTTTTCTAAATGTTTTGGGATTCTAGGTCGCACGCAATGGGCTCTAAATGGGGAACTGGCGGTTTACCTGCTGTTCAACGTTTAGTAGTTCGTATAGGTCCTTGTGCTGCCTTAGCCGCCTCGGGCCTTGTGCATAAGTGGGCCAAAGACCCCTCCTAAAAATAAAAATTCTTTTCGAATAGAAAAATGTTCAAACATTCTTTCAAAATACTCTTCGAAGGTCAAGCCTTCATATGCTAGAACTACGTAAGCCTTGAGTTTCCCATTGCACCGGGGAATACGTAGGAGCAGGATCAAGTCCTGTCAGGCTAACCTCCATCAAGCTATTTATTTTCACGTTAACTAAGGGATCAAACTATTTTTAAATAATCACACACTCAGTTTAAGGGTACTGTTCCTTGGAACAGGCGAGTGGGGCGCCTAACACCTTCCCTACTCGTAACCGACTCCCGAACTTCGAATCTCTACCTCGAGTCAGGGTTTTTCCAAATCTTTTCCCTTAAATAAAAATTTGGTGGCGACTCCACATTGATCAAAACAATTCATTTTTAAAATTTTAGAGTTCGTCGTCTCGTCGGAATTACGGTTACGACAGAATGAACCACTAAATTTCAAAAACTTTGGAAGGAAAAAAATTGAACCTCCTAGGAAATGGCAAGTAAAATTATGAAAATATCTCTAGAAGGCCGGTAAGGCAAGAAAATGCAGAACAAAAACCAAGAAGAGGCCGCACACATCTTGCACCAAAATTCCATGTGGAAAACATGGGGATGACTCACCATAAGAGTCATCACAAAATTAAATGCACAAAGAAAAAAATAATAAATGTAAAGATTCCTTTAACCATGTTTAAGGCTAATTAACCTTGTTGAATTAAAATTAACCATGCTTAGGATAAGTAAAACTTTATTAGTGAAAAAATCATCATTATTTTCACTAATACATTCCTAATAGGACAATTCCTCACATTTTAAATTATTTTAAAAAATGGAAATTACATGCAAAATTACCAAAATTTCCATAAGTTTCCTTTGGAGTGGCTGAATTCACTAAGACCTTGGGAAGGCTCATTTGCTGAAATTTACACATTCTAAACACTTATGTAATTTTTGTAAACTCTCCCAAAGCTTGAGCTAACCCAAAAACTCCAAAATTTCACCTTAAGCCTAAACTTCCATCTTTGAAGTTTAAGCTAAAATCAACTCCTAATCACCAAGCCCCACCACCACCACTAAGAGATATTTGTGGACCATTAAAGGGGGACCAAGATCAGCCATCAAATCCCCACTAAAAATCGATCATCAAGTCTCCATCAAGTAGAGTTTTACAACTTATGTTTTTAAGCTTTAAATCTTGACTTTCATGGTTTATTTTCTCCGTTTTGTTGATCCTTTCTCTAAGACCATGGATCTCATTTTGTTTTAACTCATGAGAGCCAAAAACTTCTTTTTAATGTTTAAATATTAGCGTCATCCCTTTTTAGTTATTTTTCAAAGTTAAAGTAGAATTTTGATGGGTTAAATTGATTCTAGCCACCTTAGAAGCAATTTAATTAGTTAAAATTTATTAAAAATCAATTTTGATGCTTTGGAGAATATCCGAGAGTTTATGTGAAAAATTTTGAAATGTTCGTGGTATGGGATGGATGGATCTAGGAGTAGATCTAATGGATCTACACATGTTTGATTAAGATTTTTATGCTTAAAGTTTGAAACTTCGAGATTTTCTTCATAAAATCTTTAATTATGATATTATGTGCATACAAGTATTAAGAGACTATAAAAAATTATAACATAAGTCCAATAAACGTTATTTGGACTTAGATCTAAGATTTACCATGAACAAGGTGGAATTTTGGGACCAAAAATGGAACAAACTTCATAATACACTTAGAACATTCCATAGTAATGACCTATGTTATGGAGCAAGGATAATTCTTGACAGATCTAAGATCTAAGGATGCTACAAGTGTATAAATTCATGGAACAAAGGTTATGTGAGAATAATTTTGAGAAAATAACCTTGACTGCTCAAGGTGAGGATTCAACCACTTTCACCAAGAATGGAGTAAAAGCCCTAAAAATTTCCAAGGATTGTTTGAACTAATAGATTATGTCCTAATTAGTGTAAATAAAATCTTAAGAGAAGAATAATTGAACCAACATACCCAGTGACTAAAAGGTGTGCATTCGACCATTCTTTATTTAATTAAGGAGAAATGAGTTTAAAATATTAATTAGGGTTAATTCAGGACCCTTAGTATGTAAATAAAGAGAATTAAAAGTGTAAGAAAGGTTTAGGAATGGTTTGGATGACCATTCGACCATAATGACCATATGGTGATGATTAAAAATGCATAAGGTGATGATTAAAAATGCATAAGGTGATGATTAAAAATGCATAAGGTGATGATTAAAAATGAATTGTGGTGTAGTGAATGAGAACATGACCATTCGACCATACCTTCTAAGAGTGAAGGTGAAGTCTTTAAATTTTCCAAACTTGGTAATGTTTAATGGCCTAAACCTTAACTAGTAGAAGGATGGGTGAAATAAGTTCCCATGAGTGATTCATCATAAAACATTATAAATTAGAAAAGTTAGACATGTTATAGGCATATGAGATGATGTTGCCCAAGAATTAATGATAAGCTTAAGTAAGTCTTGATTTAGAAAATGATTATATAATTGAGAATGTTATGCTAACTTGTTGTACTACTTTATTAATGCATAAAGAGTAATGTGAGATTTATTATTACTACTCATGGATGTTTAGAGAATGATGCTATGTATGATAGTAATGAGTGAATGATGATGTGAATATGTACATGACATATTGGTTGAATATTGATTGAGCATGTATGATTAAAAGCGATCTAATTAATGCATGCCATGTCTTAAAATTTCTCTAGAGCAGTGGAATAGTAATAGAATTTCCCCGAAGGTGTGGAATAAATAATAAATGAGAAATTATGTAATACATAGAGAAAGTGTTAGTCAAATAATATATGTGATTTGATCCCAAATTTATGATATGTAAGCAATTGATATGGTTAATTTAGATGATATTGTTTGGCTGATATTATTGTATGCCTATGTCTTAAGATTCCCTAAAGATGTGGAATAGAAATTAAATGAAATGTACGAAAGACATAGAGGATATAATAGTCAAATGATAATTATAATGTGCTTCCAAAGATGTATGATGTTCAAGCAAGTTATGTGCTTAATTCAATGAAATATAGTTTAACCAACAATGATGTATGCTTATGTTTGAAAATTCTTGAAGGTGTGGAATAGAGAATGAATGAGAAATTATGTAAGACATAGAGGAGATAATAGTCAAATAATATTTATGATGTAATTCCAAGAAATTATGATGATTAAGAGGATTATGTGTAAGCAAAAGAAATCCATTTCAATAACATTTTTGAAAGGTAAAAATAAAATTTATATGCATGCCATGATTTTTAATAAATTGAAGTGGCTGGGATAAAAATGATGACACTAATTATAGGGTAGAATCCCATTGAGAAACTTAGTTTCTCATCCCTTCTCTCCCATTTTCTTCCCAAGTGCCCTTGATGCTGTTTATGATGGCATAATTCCTATGCTTGAAATGGGTGCAAGGTCCCTTTGAAGGAGGAGGGAATGATGTCATACTAATAATGTATAAGTTGAAAATAGATGGTTATTTGTATGATTAATAGGTATTATGTAGTGTAATGATATGTGTAATTAAGTATGTAAAGGCACTAATGCCTTAACTTATTTAAGTATGTAATCAACGGGTATGATTATGAAGTTTATGTTATGTGAACATATGTACTACTACTTGATGTCAACGCGAGCACCACCTTAAGCAAAAAAGACCATCTAAAAGATTCTTTACAAGGAATGGGATGCCTTATGACGAGAAATAGGACAAAAAGTATGGAACAAGTACTTCAAGAAAAGGACTACGTGGATCCAAACCCAATTTCAACATTGGTTAATTTATGTAGTCATATTATTGAAGATCTTAAGTGATAAGATTTATGATTAGCTATAGATTGCATTAGGATTCAATATTTATTTATAAGTCATTTGTTTTTAAATTAATTGAAAATCAAATTGCAATCTAATTAGGATTTCATATTTGTTATCTTTTTACTAGATTTTAAATCTAATTGCAATCTAATTAGAATTTCATATTTGTTATCTTTTTACTAGATTTCAAATCTAATTGCAATCTAATTAGAATTCCATATTTGTCATCTTTTTACTAGATTGCAAATCAAATTGGAATCTATTAGGAGTTCATATTTGTTATCTTTTTACTTATTTAGGTGAATTAGGTTATCTATATAATAGGAGTTAGGGATTTAGTGTTAAGACAAATTTTGATGAATAATATTTTTTTATCTGAGAGTTTTCATCTTTGTGTGAGTTGATTCCCTTGGTTCTTAGGCCCAAAACTACCCTTGATAACGCTGATTATTTTGGTAGGTTGCAGTAAGGGTCATATTCCTCTTGAAAACTTCGGTATTCTCCAGCAAGTCACGGTTTGTGTTGGGTTCCTTTATCTTATCATATCCGGATTCTACAGGCGTTCCATTATCGTTTCTGTATTCTGATTCATCCACGTAGGGTGAATCATATCATTCGACATCAAAGCTTTGACTCTTAGAATCAAGTGTCATTTATCCCTTGTTTTATTTTATTTGTGTCTTTCTTGTCTTACACTATCCTTCTTGTTTCATTCATCTTTTGGTTTATCCTTTTTTTCTATTACCTACCCCATAAATTCTCTAAAAAAAAGAAATAACTATATCTCTATCTCTTGTAGCATTAACATTCCTGTCTAGCAAATATTCCATAAACAAGTGAAAAAAAAGAAGCAAAAAAGAAAAGTTGTGATAGAAATTCAAAAAGAAAAAGAATTCAAGACAATTTGAAATAAAAAATCAGTCTTCATTCAGTATAATATTTGAGTTCTTATTTCTTTGACCAATATTCCTTACCCGATTCATCTTGTGTATTCGTGACTCTTTCGTTATCTGTCAGAAAATCAGATTGTGAAGCTCTTGGTTCAAGGGTTTAAAAGGAGAATTAAGAGGTAAAAGGAAAGAGTTGGTGAGAGAATTATAGAAAAAGCCAATTCAAGTGTAAACACAAATGAAGAGGGTTAATATTGAGGATAAAAGAGTGATTGATGTGGTTTTATTATACTATTTTATTTATTTTGTTCAATTTGTCCCATTGCCAACATGAGTGGTGATTTCCATCAAAATGAAATAGATCTAAAAATATTCATAAAATTAGTTCAAGATCATTTCTAATAATTGAATTGGAGGTTGGAGGATATGGAGGGTTGGTCAAGGAGGAGGTCTCAGGTTTCTCATCGAAGTAGTCCCCAAAGATTACTTCACTATGATGAAGAAGCAGATTGAGGGAGAACTTAGAATCGAACATTGGAAGTTTAAGAGAAAGAAGACAATATCGACAAGAAAAGGATCACAATTTATGGAATATTAAATTATCTCATCCACCATTCTATGGAAAGAATGAACTTGAAACTTATCTTAAGTGGGAGAGAAAAGTGGAGCATGTGTTTGATTGTCAAAATTACTCAAAGGAGAAAAAGGTAAAACTAGCCACTATATCTTTTAACGGTTATACTAATGCTTGGTGCGATTAGTTTGTGCTTAATAGGAGGAGGTATGGAGAGCAATTTATCCGAACATGGGAAGAGATGAAGGTAGCCATCAGAAGAAGATTTGTGGCAAGGCACTATCATAAGGACTTGCATTGAAAAGTGAAAAGTTTTACTCAAGGTGCCATGAGTGTTGAAGATTATAACAAGGAGATGGAAATTGCCATGATTAGAGCTAATGTGGAGGAGCATAAAAAAGCCACTATGGCAAGATTCATTAGAGGACTAAAAAACAATAGCTGATGTGTTGGAGCTACAACATTATATGAAGATGGAGGAATTTCTTCATAAAGCTATTCTAGTGGAAAAATAATTCAAATCTAGGAGCACACACAAATATTTTTCTAGTTCTTCATGGAAGTATAATTGGTCCCAAAAGAAGGAAGGTCCTAAACCAAAGGAGGAATCTCAGGGAAAGTTAGCAATACCTATTTCCAAAGGTAATTTTGAAACTAAATCCTCTTTTAAGTCAAGTCACACTCATTTTTTAAGTGTCAAGGTTTAGGAAATATTGCTTCTCAATGTCCAAACCAGAGCGCCATGACCATTCTAGACAATGACGAAGTGGAGAATGTAAGCTTTGAGGAAGAAGAAATGCAGAAGTTGGAGGACTGTAGTGATGTGGAGGTAGCAGAACCTGTGCATGGAGACATATTGGTCACAAGATGCACATTGAACATTCAACCAAAGGATGAAGGAGATTTAGAGCAAAGGGAACATATCTTTTATACTTGCTATCATGTGAACAACAAGGTTTGTGGTATAATTATAGACAATGGTATTTGCACGAACATTTCTAGTATCTTGCTAGTGGAGAAATTAAACTTGCCTAATAACAAGCATCCTAATCCTTATAGCAATGGATGAATGATTATGTGGATGTTAGAGTTAGTAACCAAGTCTTGGTGTCCTTTTCTATACGAAATTATAAGGATGTGATGTTGTTTGACGTTTCCCCTATGCATGCAGGACATTTATTGTTAGGACGTCCTTGGCAATATGGTAAGAAGGTTACGCACGATGGATTTATAAATAAATGTTCTCTCATAATAGATAATCTAACAATCATATTAACTCCATTAAGGCCTATTGAGGTTTATTCTGACCAAATGAAAATTTCAAAAGAATGTAAAATGAGAGAAAAAAGAATTAGAAAATCAAGAAGAAGAAAAGAGAGAGAAAATTGAGAGCAAAGAAAAAGGAGAAAGTAAAAATATAGTGAGAGTGAAAAGAAAGAAAAATAAAAAAATAAAGAAAAAAGAAAAGAAAGTTTGTGTATTTACTCACAAAGAGGAGGTCAAGAGTGTTTTAAGAGAAAAAGAGAAAGTTCTTGTACTCATGTACAAGGATATTTATTTAACTAACAATCATAACTTTTCTATCCCTAGTGTGGTTGAATCTTTGTTGCAGGAATTTGATGATGTATTTCCTAAAGAACCACCAAAAAGTTTTTCTCTTATAAGAGGCATTAGACACCAATTGATTTTATCCCCGACGTTGTAACTCCAAGTCGACCAGCCTATTGAACTAGTCCTGAAGAAGCTAAGGAGATTCAAAGGCAAGTAAAGGATTTGAGGCAGAAAGGTTATGTGAGGGAAAGTCTTAGCCCAGTGTGGTTCCTGTTATCTTGGTACCAAAGAAGGATGGGACCTGGCGCATGTGCATGGATTGTAGAGCCATCAACAAGATTATGATAAAGTATCGATATCCTATTCCAAGTGAGAAACTTAGTGGAGTAACACTCAATTATCCAGCCTATGATAAGGATCTTTATGCCTTGGTAAGGGCCTTACAAACCTTGAAACATTACCTTTGGTTGAGGGAATTTGTCATCCATTCTCATCATCTCAACTTGAAGTTTTTAAAGTTCCAAGGTAAGCTCAACAGAAGATATGCCAAGTGGCTAGAATTTATTGAGATGTTTCGTTATGTTATCAAGTATAAAAAGGGAAAGGAAAACATTGTGGTTAAGCGAAGGTATGTATTACTTACGACTCTAGAGACCAAATTACTTGGATTTGAATTACTAAAACCCATGTATGCTAATGATATTGAATTTGGACAATTGTGGAAAGCGTGTTTTGACCATGGTTTTGAAGACTATTATAGGCAAGATGGATATTTATTTAAGAAAAATAAATTGTGTGTACCTAATGTAGCGTAAGGAAAATGCTTACTAGAGAGGCTCATGTAGGAGGATTAATGGGACACTTTTGCATTCAAAAATATTATGGTGTTTTACATGAACATTTTTTTTGGCCAAAAATGAAGCATGATGTTAAACTTATTTATGTAAAATGTTTTACTTGCTTACAAGAAAAATCTAAGGTAATGCATCGTAGCTTGTATACACCCTTACCATGTTCTTGAATATCCCTGGACTGATACTTCTATGAATTTTGTGCTCGGGTTGCCTAGAAACTCAAAAGGAATAGATAGTATTTTTTTTTGTAGATAGGTGTAGTAAAATGGCACATTTTATTGCTTGTTCTAAAACTAATGATGTCACTCATATTGCGATTTATTTTTCAAAGAGATTGTACGTTTGCATGGCTTACCTAAAATTATTGTAAGTGATCGAGATGTTAAATTTATTAGACACTGTTGGAGAACCTTATGGGGTAAGTTGGACACTAAATTGTTATTCTCTACTATGGCCCATCCATAAATAGATAGACAAAGTAAAGTTGTGAATAGAACTTTAAGCGCCTTATTGCATACTATAATTCAAAAGAATTTAAAAGATTGGGAAAATTGTTCGCCTCATCTTGAATTTGTATATAATGTGATTGTTCATACATCTACTTCCTTTTCACCTTTTGAGATTGTATATGAATTTAATCCTTGATCGCCTTTATATGTTTTACCATTTCCTACAAATGACTCTTTTAATTTGGATGGAAAGCAAAACGATGAATTTGTGTAGAAATTACATTCCTAGATTCACACTAATATTGAGAAGAAGAATGAACATTATGCTCGGCAGGCAAACAAAGGACGTACTAAGGTGGTCTTTAAACCTGGTGATTGGGTGTGGGTTCACTTGCAAAAGGAGCGAGCGGTTTCCAAGTCAAAGGAGTACCAAACTACATCCTAGAGGAGATGGTTCATTTCAAGTGATTGAAAGGATCAACAATAATGCCTATAAAATCAACCTTCCGAGTAGCTATGGTAATGTGAGTGCCACTTGCAATGTTTCTGATTTATCCTTATTTGATGTAAGTGACCTTCAAGATTCAAGGACGAATCCTCTCAGAGAAAGAGGGAATGATGTGAACGTGAGCACCATGTTAAGCAAAAGAGATCATCTAAAAGATTCTCTACAAGGAATGGGAGGCCCTATGACGAGAAATAGGACCAAACATATGGAACAAGCACTTCAAGGTCTCATCAAGGAAGTTTAAGAAAAGGACAACATAGATCTAAACCCTATTTCAACATAGGTTAATTTATGTAGTCATATTATTGAAGATCTTAGGTGATAAAGTTTATGATTTGCTATAAATTAATTGCAAATTAAATTGCAATCTAATTAGGATTTCATATTTGTTATCTCTCTAGTAATTTAGGTCAATCAGGTCATTTATATAATAGGAGTTAAGGATTCAGTGTAAAGATATATTTTGATGAATAATATTTTTTTCTCTTTGAGAGTTTTCATCTTTATGTGAGTTGGTTCCCTTGGTTCTTAGGCATAGAAATACCCTTAATAACATCAGTTCTTCTGGCAGGTCATGGTAAAGGTCACGTTCCTCTTCATAACTTTGGTGCTCTCTGGAAGGTTGAGGTTTGTGTCGGGTTCCTTTATCATATCATATCCTGATTCTCAAGATGTCCATTATCGTTTCTGCATTTTGATTCATTCACGTAGGGTGAATCATAACACTACTAGAATCTATGTAATTAAAAGTAATAAGCCTGTAAAGGCAACCTAAGCGCATTTTAATTTCTCACAAGTGAGGACGTCCGTTTATTTATTTTTTACTACAACGAGGCTTTCATTTTCTACCGAAGTGTTTTGTTTATAGAAAAATATTAACCATATTTCACTAATATCTATTTTCAAAGTTTCTACATCATGAGGTAACAGTCTGAAAATGGAATTGTGTGTACGACTTAAGCGTAAAAATGAATTTCAGTTTTAGGGTGTCATAATATAAGCTTCAATGAGTTAAAAATAATGGATACTTGTTGGTTGATCACCATGTCCTGCTCAAATTCACCATTTGGAGGTATGAGGAGAGTGTTACTTATGATGTTGTCCCCATGGAGGCCAGTCATGTGCTATTAGGAAGGACGTAGCAATATGATAGGGATGTCCCTTATGTTGGTCATACCAATAGGTATTCCTTCCAATTCAACTCTAAGAAAATTATCCAAGTGCCTTTGTCCCTATGTGAAGTCTATTGAGACCACATGCATATGAGCCAGAAAAGGGAGGTTGAGAGATAAGGTTTGAAAAAGAAAAACATTGAAGAAATAAAAGAAACGAAAAAATGATAAAAATAAAAAGAAAAAGATAAAAGGTAAGGTTAGTGGGAATTGTACCTCTGTTATAAAGAGGATAAGGGTAGGTTTGTACGAAAGGATGAAGGTAGAAAGATCCTCCTAGTTAGGAAACCTCTTCTTATCTTTCCCATTACCTTGAACATCATTGTTGGGATAGGGCCTGGTGTTTCTTCCACCCTTATAATTAAAGAACCATTTCTTCTAGGAGAAGGTCAAGAGTTATCTCTCATAAAAACCCCATCTTCTCAATCACCCATGGGTATTTGGGGCACCATTATTATATTGCATAATGAGGATTGTATGACTAGATTAATTCACTTAGGATCTTCACCTTATGTGCCTCATAGTGACAAATGATCATCTCATCATTTTTCTAGCATGACTCACTACTTGAGTTATCATAATGCATCTAAGATCCAAACCTTGAACATAGATCCCCGTATCCATAAGGTTATGGTTCCACAGCAACTCACATTGGGAAATCCAAATAAAAATGTAGAACGCCAAAATTTCACTTCGACACATATGGGTATTATAGGCATAACTTACCCACTAACAAAGTACAACATGATTGAGGCATTAGATACACTACAAAATAATCTTTCAAACTGTCCTCATTTATCATGCCAGAGGTTGTTAGTAAAGGTAACTCCGTCATAATTTTTTTGGCCATCATCACTACCAAGTGTCCATTCCAAGTATGATGATGGGTTGTACTAAGGTAGCTACAAATGATAGCACATGGTGATGGCACCATACAACAGTCATGTAAGATCCAATGTCAATGTACATAGATTGCGCTACCTTGTGGCTCTAGGAAAACCTTTGGCAAGACATGATGAAGAATCACCCAAGGATGACCCTCTTCCCTTAAACATCGACCTAGAGGAGGAATAGGTGGATCCTTGAAACAACTCTGATGCTATCGTTTTGGGAATGATCCTACTAGTGAACCATGGTGGATGATGAGAAGAGTCGGGTCCCATATGGCAATGGATTTCAAGACCCTGAGATTGAAGGTGTAAGACCATGCCATCTCAAACTAGAAGGTTCCCTCGATGAACTACTTCAGTAGGTCTATCAAAGCCTTCAAATATTCTGGGGATAGTATTCTTGATGTGTCATGAATCCCATCATAACATTGAAATCTATGAGGATCTCCTCAAAGTGCAGACCTTGAAGATGGTATCGAACAATGTAGGTAGGCATGTTGTCTATCGAGGGAAGTAGATGAGGGAAGCTAGGACCTCTAGAGTCAACTCCCTGTATGTAGGCTACGTAATGAATGTAGTTGTTTTCCACTTGAATCTATCCTGGTACCTCGTTACATGGTGTTCTGCACCCACCAACTACAATGCTTCCCACTCCATGTTGTGAATTGAGATGAATGTGAAGTCAAGCACCTTCTCCAAGCAGGGATGCACTTTAGTGACCCCATAGGTGATAATATGGTAGGCTATGTCCTGTGTGGGCTCATCCTTCGCAAAGATAGAGGCTCTACTTCTCTTTCGCATGCATGGAGGTATTTTTCTATGTGATAAAAATTTAAGATCAGTAATTATTTTATCATGACTGTGATAGCATAAGAACCATCATGCTCATATGATTAGGATATATACTTCCGTGGTTTGGCATGGCCAATCATTGGGGCAATGGATGTGATAAATGTCACCAACACGACTATGTAGGAATGATAGAACCTACTAACATTGAACACAATTCTGCAACTCGTTAAAATGTCAATTAACAAAATGTGAATGAATGTGAAAACAAGGGCATAACTTTGACAAATGAAGCATTCATCGAAAGAGCATGGTTGTTGAAATAAGGGCGTGATCGTGCCAAGTTAAATTTTTCACTGAACCAAAGATGTTTCTAGGCATGCCAAAATTTAGCATGCTCATCCACAAGTTCATAAATGACAAAGTTAGGGTACGTGGCATACTTGGTTTGGAGAGAGAGAATCCAAATCAGTAGTGACAGTGAGATAACTAACAGTGAGTGTGATGTGTGAATTACCTTCCTATTATTTATAGCTATCAACAATTTTTCACAAAAGGTGCTAAACTGTGCATGTTCATGTTTATTCTCTCTCCTTTGTTTTTTCAATAAATAGGTTGTCTACTATAAACGCTTATTTTATGCCATGAGCCTAACATATTTGTGCCTAATGGATAAGTGGGGCTATGGTCACTTTACCGATGATCTACTTAGGGTTTGGTTTGTCCCATCTTCAGGGGCATAAATCTTTCTATTTAAGACCTTTTTCTTCTCGAAAGTTCTCCTTTATCATGTGGGTTTGCCTCCTTTGAATCTATGCTTTCCTATGAGCACTCAAAATTGTGAGCAAAAAATGAAAGTTTTCTACCTATGCAGTGCTCACACTTTCAGGTATGCTTATGGTGCCTTCATTTTTCTTTGTGGTGCTTTAGGTCTTTATTTTCTCTTATATTGGCTTGCTTCTTCCTACAGATAGAAGTGATCATACGAACTTGCAAGGGGAACTCTAGGGCAATTCTGCAAGGTAGGTGTTCCCAAACACCTTTTCTTCATCACCCCATCTTGATGTGAGTTTCCCTTGAAATACATTGATCACTTCCCTTCTGGTGGTAAGATCAGTAGGACTTCTTTAACTACCATACCTAGCACTAAAACATCTATACAAAAGGTAAAATTTCCCACCTCTACCAGCACATCCTCCACCATCCCGTTTGGATACAAGGGTTTTATTTGCTAGTTGCAAAGAGACAGTGATAGGTTTGGAATTTTTCATACTTAACCTTCAAAAAATCAAGGAGGTATTAAATTTTTACTAGAGCCTAGGTCACACAAAGCTTTAAGTTGGTAATCATTCATAGTAAAAGGTAGAATAAAACTTATTGGATCCTCAAGCTTTGGTGGAAACTCTATAGTTGCATCACTTTTATCTTCTCCTTCTGCGGGTGTCATCACTTTTATCCTGCCTCTTAAGGGGATTGAAATCACCTTTTATGAGGGTCATGATCTTTTCCATCTATTTCTCCATGTTTTGAAATCAGGACATCTACATCTTAATGTTTTGGAGTCATGCCTCCATATTCTGGAACCTCGATTCTATGTAGGTTGACTCTCTCCTTTCTTTCCTGTAGCTACATTGGTTTGGAATATGAGGGGTTTTGTAAACATTGGAAGAACTATTAGTGTTATTACCTTGATTCCCTCCCCAAGATAGGTTAGGGTGATTCTTCCAAGTGGGGCTGTAGGTGTTCCTATGAAATGCACCTCAGAAGATGAGCAGACTACACTCCAGTATTGTTTTAGTGCTAACAAAAGGAATGGATTGTGCCCTTACTTGCATTAACACCTCCATATTTTAGTTGAGGGTCTTAATCTAACTGCCAACATTGTGTTTTGATCTACTTGATATATACCCACCAATTAAATGTCCTTATTTTTTACATATCTAATAGCAAACCTCCATTGTTTGTTATTAGTAGCCAAGTGTCCTATGATTTCCCATGTATCTTCCAATAGCTTGTGCAGGATGCCCCCTCTAAAGCTACATCGATTACAACTTTGTTGACATAGAAGTGGCTTTTGTAGAAGATCTTCATGAGATGGGGTGTTTGGTACCTATAGCATTGGAACTTTCAAAGAATATTTTGAAAATGGTCTCATGCCTTGTACAAGGACTCGTTCTCACAGTATGCAAAGTCGACAACCTTTATTATGATTTGGATTGCATGGACTCTAGAAATTACTGCATTAGAAAGAGATGTTGTAGTTGATCCTAGGATATGAGGGATCGGGTCTAGCTGCATCTCCTTTCCTTCTTTAAGAAAATATAAAATGCAACCACAGGGTGACACACCCTTCCAAGTTCTGGAGAAAATAGATCCTAATAACTATCGTCTTGATTTACTTGGAGATTATCATATGAGTGCTACCTTTTATTGTAGGCACTGATGATGATGATTCTTATTTGAGGAAAATGTCTTCCAAGGGCGAGCACCTAATGTAGAGGCATCCATAGAAACATCTAGACCTACACCAAAGCATTCCTTTACTTTAGGAAGGATCCTCAGGCCTATTGGACTTATCAGCAAGGCCAAGGCTAAGAGATTGAAGATGGAGGTGGAGACCTTCTTGGCCCTCTAGGAGACCTATTCCTAGGAGCAACCCACCTCCCCACTAGCCCTTCATATGGTAGAATAAGATTTAGGTACTTTTTGTATTCTAGGAACTAGTAGACCTAATATGTATAGGATTTTGGTCTAATTTCCCTGTATTTTAGCTTAAGATTTTTTGGGCTTTTTTTTGACCTAATTTGAAGCTGGATTGAGTAGTGAAGAAGGCACCATTATTGGGCTAAAGTCCAAGTCCAATTCAAATTCCAATCTGCCTCCTCCTACCCTCCATTTTGCACCTCCTTCATTTTTCCTATATAAAGGCATCGCTTGTGTAATTTTCAACATAAATTTCATTTTGAATGAAATTATGAGTTTTCACTCATTTTTTTAAGAGAAATTCTCTCCCTATTCTTCCTCTAGAATCAAACTTAGGGTAGATGAACCTTCTTATCCATGGCTGCTCATGGTGGAGGAGAAGAAGCTCATCCTCCACAAGAGGTGGTGCTTCCAAGTCAAGGCTTAATTGAATCCATTCCTCTTTCATTCTCCATTAAGTTTCAACCTCCATTGTTTCAAAAAAACCACCTTCTTCCACATCACATAGGTTTACATATTATAGCTTAGGAGTTAGATATTTTCCTTACACTCTAGGTACTTAGTGGGCCAATTTGTATAAGCTTGGGTTTACTTTTTGTGTACTTTTAGTATAAACATTCAATCCTACTTAGGCTTAATCTTCAGGATGCATTGAGAGTAGATTAAAGGACCTTTATTGGGCTCATATTCAAGCCTAAAATCCCTTTTACATGCGACATTCAAATTTGCACCCATTCCCTCTCCTTTTAGCGACTCACTTTTTCTATATAAAGGCTTATTATGTATCATTTTTCACATTTTCTATCACAATTCATATTTTTAAGTTAAAGTGAGAGCCTTCTCTCTTCTCTTCCCTCTCATCTCTGAGTTAGAGTTAGGGATTTTCATCCTCATCCTTGGCTCCTCCAAGGTGGCAAAGGAAGGTGGCTCATCCAAGCACTTGCTGAGGCTCCATTTCAATTCTCTTGCATTGATCCAAATATTAATGCAACCATCACCTAGATTAGCCTCTATTGTCAAGAAATCTCCATCAAACCAACCTCACACCACCAAAGGTCATAGAGAAGAGGTACCTATGTTTATCAACCTTTTAGTGAAATCAAGGGTAGTGAAGCATACTTTAGTGGCTAACAAGACCCTCTAAATATTTTCTAAATAGAAATCTTGCTCCAAGTAGCAGGATCTATTGCTAGGGTCATCCAACCACTCCTATATGAATTAATGACATCTTACCAAAGGAGATGCTAGTAGCACTTCCTACCTTAAGAGGCATAGACCACAACATAAATTTAATACTAAGTGCTTCTTTGCCCAATAGGCAAGCCTATAGGAGTAACCCTAAAGAAACAAAGGAGATCCAAAAATAAGTAGGGAAACTTCTGGCTAAGGGCAGGGAGAGAGAAAGTCTAATCCTTTGTATTGTGCCTATGTTGCTTGTCCCCAAAAAAGGATTATAGCTGGAGAATGTGTGTTGATTGTAGGGTCATCAACAAAAACATCATCAGGTATAAGCACCCTATACATAGGTTAGATGACCTTTTAGAAGATCTCCATGGGTCATATATCTATTCAAAGATTGACTATAGAAGTGGCTATTACAAGATAAGGATGAGGGAAGGGGATAATTGGGCAAGTTATACAAGTTCTCTTAGTTTTAAGGGAAGAACACTTGTTTGTTAATTTAGAGAAATATTTTTTCTACTTGGACCATATGGTCTTTCTAGCTTTTATCATAAGCAAATAAAGAGAAGGCTGAGAAAATTTATGAATAGTCAACTCCCCAACATACTGGAGAAGTCAAGAGCTTTCATGGACTAATAAGCCTTTATGGGAGGTCTATAAAATTTTTCTAAGAGATAAACAACAAAAATCCTTTAATACTTTGAAGTAAATGTTTGTTGAGGCACCAGTTCTTACTTTACCAAATTTTGACAAGTGATTTGAATTGGAGGGTGATGTATCAAACATAGGAATAGGAGCACTCATATTCCAATAAGGACACCTCATTGCTTACTTTAGTGAGAAAATGAAAGAGGGATCTCTTAACTATCCTATATATGATAATTACCTTTTTGCCTTTATCATTGAGCTATAAACATGGAATAATTACCTGTTATCCAAAGAATTCGTAATCCATAATGATCATGAATCACTAAATAACCTTAAGGCCCAAGATAAACTTAATAAAAGACATGCCAAATGGGTAGAGTTTCTTAAACGGTTCCTTTGTGTTATCAGCATAAGAAGGGAGATAACAACAAGATTGTTTATGTCTTCTCTAAAAAGCACACTCTATTAACTAAGTGCTAGATTAACATGATTTAAGAATTTTCACAAACTATACACGGATGAAGTAGAGTTTGCAAAACTCTACAAAGACTGTGAACACAAGGCATGTAATGAATAGTTTATGCACAAGGGACTATTATTTTGGAATAACCACTTGTGTATGCCTAAACGGGGTTTGATTTCCCAATTAGGCACCCAAAAGACCTTGTCCACACTAAAAGAAAACCTCTTTTAGCCCCATATGGATAACAACGTCTAAATGTATTGTCAAATATGTATTCTATGTAAATAGGACAAATCCATAACTAAATGATAAACTCCCAATTTTACATTTTACCAATAGAATATTAGGCATGATTACTGCACAAATTAAGCATAATTTCATTGTAATTCAAACTAATATCCCTTATCTTTGTTGGAATAGTCAAACAAGCAAAGAATATGAAAATAGACATATTGTAGGCCTAAAAAAGGGATGAAAAGGGCATATAAAACAAGAAAATAAAAAAATACAAAAATTCCCCCTCAAAGGACCAACATGATCATGTAGACCTTAGCACGACTATGCCAACATTGGGCACACTAGAAAAAAAATGCCACGTCAGCCCTTATGATGCAAGAGGCATCCGATTAGCCCTATAACACTACAGAAGACCTAGAATGACCATGAAGGCTGCAAAGGAAGCTAGGTTAAGCCCAATTTGTGACACTAGAAATCGTAATTAGCTCCTATAAAAGGGAGGCTCTATCATACCACACTACCTGGGGGAAAGACCTCTCACACCTCAGGATACATACATCTCTCTCTAGGCATAAACCTACCTTTCCTCCATCTATCATTTCTAGCTCTCCATTTCCAATTTTTCCACTAGCATCCTCCCGTAGGATCTTGGCGAGAGCAACCCCTGTGAGGTGAAATTTCAAAGTAATTGTCAACTTTATTGGTAACCCCGGTTATGTATTCCTTATTTTATTTTTTTATGAATACTTATGTGATTTTTTTATGCAGGAATAATTAATTCCCATTTTATGGGGTTTTGGCAAACTTTGTGATGTTCGTTGCTTTAATTTCAGCTTTTCCTATTTTAATAATGTTTTTATTATTATGATTATGTTATCCTATTATGCTTAATCTATTAATAGGAACTGGTCAATTCTATTAATTTGTTAGCTGGTTCAAGAGTTAGGTGATAATACCACTTTGAATTGACAGAACTATATGATAAATGAACTGAAGGGTCTTTGGAGGATCAATTAGGAACTTGGGTTTGTAACAAATTAATTTCCTAACATATAGTTAACTCTTTCTTAAACTTTATCCCTCTTTTTCTTATCTATCTTGCAAGGTCGATGAATATAGTATCTAGAAGGGAGATTATTACTATTGTCAAATCAAGGAGTAGTAATAGAATTAACATAGGTGGTTGGCAATTGAACTAAGGGGGGACTAGGGCTAAAAGTAAGTAAAATCACAAGAGGATCCATGGCCCTATATATTTTCTGTAACTTGAACCGCATTTTATTTATTTATCACCTAATAATCTTATTTCTATTTCTTTTATTTTCACTTGTTATATTTCTTCTATAAAAGAAAACCCTCTTTAGGTGAGCTCAAAAGTTAAAGTTCAGTCTTCATGCATAGATTGTTGGCATAGTCTATATGGTATTGATACTGAGGGCCTAAAATAACCTCTTTCTACTAAACTCACTCATGGGTAAAACTTGGAAAAGATTTTTATACTCACATTTTGCATGCAACACTAAGCCGCATGGCTTGTATACCACTTACCTACCCCTGATTCCCCTTGGGTAGACATTAGTCTAGACTTTTTCTTAAAGCTACCTAAAAGACTAAGGGGAATGGATTCTATTTTTTGGTAGTAGACAAATTTAGTAAGATGGACCATTTCATTTCTTGTCACAAAGTAGATGATGCCAACTTGGTAGCCAAGGTTTTCTTTAAGGAAGTTGTTAGGCTACACAAAATTCCTAGGAATGTAATGTCTAATAGAGTCACTATTTTCCTCAGCCACTTCTTGCATAACCTCTGGGGTAAATAGGAAACTAAACTTCTCTTCTCAACCACTTTCCATCCTTAAACATATGGCTAAATTGAAGTTATCAATAGAACATTTTCTACCTTGCTAAGGATAATGGTGGGCAAGAACCTTAGACTTAGGAGGAGTGTTTGACACATATCGAGTTTGTTTATAATAGGGCTCCCCATTCCACCACCCAACACTCACCTTTTGAGGTGGTTTACAGGTTTAACCCTCTCACTCCTATAGATTTATTACCCATCCCTAACCTATCCAAATATGAGACTAAGGATGGAGCCCAGAAGGCCAAGTTCATTCAAGATCTCCATTCAAAGGTTAAAACCATTATTAAAAAGAAAATGACTCATTATGCTAGATTAGAAAAAAAGGATAGAAAATAGTTTCCCTTTGAACTTGGAGATTGGATGTGGTTTCACCTCAGAAAGGAAAGGTTTTCTTCCCATAGGAAATCTGAACTCCAGCCTAGGGTAGATCTCCCTTTCTAGGTTCTAGACCAAATAGGCCCTAATTCCTATCACTTAGATATTCTTAAAGACTATGGTGTTAGTGCTACTTTTAATGTATCTACATTATCTCCTTTCTCTACAATTATAGATGATGAGAATTTACATTCAAGGATGAATTCCCTCAAAAGGGAAGGAGATGATGCAAACTTCTCTCTAAATAGTAGAGTCGTCAAATGGGCCAGCCCTACCCTATTTAGCCCTAGCTCTATGGGTTAGGGCCTAAAAACCCGTTAGGGTCAAAAAGTCCTAAATATAAAAAGCCCTTATGGCCAAGTAGGCTAGAGCCAGCCCATGGGTCAACCCTTACATAAAAAATTAAATTATCTTAAATTGTTGATTACAAATTTTGGTTCAAAAATAAAAAGGTTAACGGATGAAATTATGAACGCTTGTGCTTTGGAAGATGATAATGACTAGGGATGACAATGAACCGAACCAACTCTGTTGTAACCGCAATTACAACGAGACGGAAACGCTAAAAATTTTAAAAGGAATATATTTTTGATTGGATTGTGGAGCCGCCACCAAATTTTATTTTAAGGGAAAACATTTAGAAAAACCCTAACTTGAGGAAGAAATCTAGGTTCGGGAGTCGGTTAAGAGCAAGGAAGGTATTAGGCACCCTACTCGCCTGTTCCAAAGAACGGTACCCTTAAACTGAGTGTGTGATATTTTGAAAACTGTTTGATCCCTTAAAATATAATAGAAAATAAATAGGTTTATAGAAAATAACCTGACAGGACTTGATCCTACTCCTACGTATTCCCTGGTGCAATGGGAAACTCAAGGCTACGTAGTTCTGGTCAAGAGACTTGATCTCTAAATAAAAGGGTAACTTTGGGTAAAAGGTGATTGTTTGGACAAATTAGTGAAAACAGTAATTTCATCAAATCATATGCTCGCAAAATCCAAACCTTCATAAGCCATGTTTGAACTTGCACGAATTAGAACACAAAACAGTAGAGAATGCTACTTGCTTGTGTTAGAATCCGTTGCACAGTTTAAGAAAGATTAAAACAGACGTTGTTTGGGAATTAATGATTTTTGGAAACAGGTGTACTTGCAAAATTCAAACTATCTTAGGCCGTGTTTGAATTTGCATGAATTAAAACACAAAGCAATAGACAATGCTACTTGCTCGTACTAGAATCCGTTGCACAATTGATGAAAAATTAAAACAAACGTTTTTAAGAAGCAATGATTTTTGGAATCAGATGTGCTTGCAAAATTCAAACGGTCGTAAGCCGTGTTTGAATTTGCACGAATTAAAACATGAAGCAGTAGAGAATGCTACTTGCTCATACTACAATTCGTTGCATAGTTGATGAAAAATTAAAATAGACATTTTTAACAAAACAATGATTTTTGGAAACAAATGTGCTTGCAATGTTCAAACCGTCGTAAGCCGTGTTTGAATTTGCACGAATTAAAACACGAAGTAGTAGAGAATGCTACTTGCTCATATTAGAATCCGTTGCACAGTTGATGAAAATTAAAACAAACGTTTTTAAGAAAACAATGATCTTTGGAAATAGATGTGCTTGCGAAATTCAAACCGTCGGAAGCCGTGTTTGAATTTTCACGAATTAAAACATGAAGCAGTAGAGAATGTCACTTGCTCGTATTAGAATTCGTTGCACAGTTAATGAAAAACTAAAACAGACATTTTTAGAAAAAATAACGATTTGGAAACAAACGTGCTCGAAAAATTCAAACCGTAGTAAGCCGTGTTTGAATTTGCACGAATTAGAATATGAAACAGTAGAGAATGCTACTTGCTCGTATTGGAATTCGTTGCATAATTTAGGAGAAATTAAAACAGACATTTTTAGAAAAAACAACGATTTGGAAATAGACAAGCTCGCAAAATTCAAACCGTCATAAGCCATGTTTGAATTTGCACGAATTAGAATACGAAACAGTAGAGAATGCTACTTGCTCGTATTGGAATTCGTTGCACAAATTTAGAGAAATCGAAAATAGAGACAAAGATGAACTTGAAAATCCGAGAATAAGCAAATAAATTAAGCAGAATAAAAGTTGGATCTAACCTCCATTGATATTCCTTGTTCAATTGTCTCCAATCCAGCTTAGGTCATAAGGTTCAAAGGTAAGAATTAAGTTTTTTTTTATTGGATTCAAGCATACACTTAACTCTTTAGGTTTAATGACTTAATCATGCATCACTTAAGCTAGACTTAGCATATAGGATGCATGCACATGGTCATGCACTCTTAGAAATTTTTTTCAAAGGAGGACATACAAACACAAATAAATTAGAAAGAAATACATATAGAATGATCAACACATGAAAAATAATAACTAAACAAGGTTAAAAGAACAAGCTCTACACAAGAACCTCAAAGACACAAGAGTTTTTGGCGCGAAAATTTGAATTCAAATCTCAGAATTTTTCGAAAATATTTTTTGATAGATATAAAAAATTAAAAATTACCAATTGAAAGATATGAATCATAAGAATCAAACAAAACAAGTTTGACAAAAATCAGACCAGAAATGAGCAAGGCATGCACAAATCAAACAAGTTAGGTTCATTTGCACACCTGGACGAACATGCTTCGGTAATTAGGCAATATAAATTTCATTTCAAATCTAAATTAGAAAAATAATATCATTCCAGAAACAAGAGAGAAATACAAAGATAACGCAACAAAAATCACCAAAATCGGAGATCATTTGACCAATCAAAAATGAAAACAAAAAATGAACTCGAAAATTTTGCGCCAAAATTTGAATTCAAATCTCAGAATTTTTTGAAAATATTTTTTGGTATATCTGAATAATTAAAACCAAAAAATTGAAATATATGGATCATATGAATGAAACAAAACAAATTTGACAAAAATAAAACCAGAAATGAGCAAGTTATGCACTAAAATCGGAGATCATTTGACTGATAAAAAATAAAATGAAAACAGAGACGAAGATGAACTCAGAAATCCGAGAAGACGCAAGAAAATTAAACGAAATAGAAGCTGGATCTAACCTCCATTGATGTTCTTGAATGCCACTAGATAGCACCTTGGATGGTGATGAATAACCGGTTCCATGGAGGCCAAGGAGGTGCTCAATTGGATGTAGAAGTAAACAGTCTCTTAGGTACTCTTCTTAGAAAAAATCAGAAAATCCCCTTTCAATGAGTCAAAGTGATCCCCTCTCTCCCTCCTTAGAAATTCTGAAATTTTTTAGAAGTGAAGAATCCCCCTGAACTAAATGAAAGTCCCTATTTATAGATAAAATTTCAAAAAAATAAAAGAAAGGGAAAAATTTGGCGGGACTTCCGCTTTTTGTTTTCTCATTTTTCTTTTTTTTTGTTTTCTTTATCCAGCTAACTTTCTAACTAAATTCTTAACTAAAAATTTATTTTTCTTTCTTTTTTATTTTTATTTGTTTGTTATTTTTCGATTTTAGACTAAAAAACAAAATGATTTATTTTGGGTTTTAAATTTATCCTCGGACATAATTCAGTGTTCACAGTTTGCCACTCTTTACTAATTTTCTTACCAGATAATATAAGAAACAAGTTTCTAGATTATCACGGTAAGAAATGAGTAAAGAAGTTAACAAATTATATCCGAGGTAAAAGATAAAAACTGGCATGGGTGCAAGCCTTATTTGCAAGTCTTGAAGATGTCAGGGAGTTGAATGATGCTTCTAGGGTATCAGGAAAGTTCCGGGCTTGACCGAAAACTTAGGAATGCCTACCCTGATAAATTGGAGGATGGTAATTCAAATGTGGAAATTTTGCATAAGCTTTGCAAGCCTTGTGTAATGAGTTGACGAGGTTTAAATATGCGGGGCCAAATATGGTAGGCCAAAATAAAGGGATTTAAGATGCGGCACCTGAATAGGCTAGACAAGAAAGCAAATGTGCTAGGGCCTATATAGGCCAAGATGCAGAAAAATAAACGTGTTGGGACCTGTATAGGCCAAGATACAAAGAACTAAACGTGCTGGGACCTATATAGGCCACGATGAAGAAATTTAAATGTGTTGGGGCCTTGTGTGATAGGCCAAGATGCAGAAATTTAAAAATGCAAGGGCCTTGTGTGATAGGCTAAGATGCAAAAATTTAAACATGCAGGGGCCTTGTGTGATAGCCCAAGATGCAGAAAAATAAACATGTTGGGGAATTATGTGATAGGCCAAGAATGCATAAATTTAAACATGAGGGGCCTTGTGTGATAGGCAAAGATGTAGAAAAATTAACGTGCTGGGGACTTGTGTGATAGGCCAAGATGCAAAAATTTAAACATGCAGGGGCCTTGTGTGATAGGCCAAGATGTAGAAATTTAAACAGGATAGGGCCTTGTGTGATAGGCCAAGATGCAGAAATTTAAATGTGCAGGGGCCTTATGTGATAGGCCAAGATGCAAAAATTTAAACATGCAGGGGCCTTGTGTGATAGGCCAAGATGCAAAAATATAAACGTGTTGGGACCTTGCGTGATAGGCCAAGATGCAAAAATTTAAACGTGCAAGGGCCTTGTGTGATAGGCCAAGATGCACAAAAATAAACGTGTTGGGACATTGTGTGATAAGCCAAGATGCAGAAATTTAAACGTGCAGGGGCCTTGTGTGATAGGCCAAGATGTAGAAATTTAAACATGCAGGGGCCTGATGTGATAGGGTAAAATGCAGAAATTAAAATACAGCGCCTGATGTGATAGTCCAAAATGCAGAAAATTAAAATGCAGCGCCTGATGTGATAGTTGGGATAGAAATTTAAACATGCAGGGCCTAATGTGATAGGCCAGAATGCAGAAAATTAAAATGCTGCACTTGATGTGATAGGCTAGACAAAAATTTAAACATGCAGGGCCTGTTGTGATAGGCCAGAATGCAGAAAATTAAAATGCAGCGCCTGATGTGATAGGCTGGACAGAAATTTAAACATGCAGGGCCTGATGTGATAGGCCAAAATGCAGAAAATTAAAATGCAACGCCTAATGTGATAGGCTAAACAGAAATTTAAACATGCAGGGCCTGATGTGATAGGCCAAAATGCAGAAAATTAAAATGAAACGCCTGATGTTCCACTGTTGCTGGGAAAATGAAAGAAAATTAAACATGTTTGATGTCCCGTTGTTGCCGGGAAGAATGGAAGAAAGTAAACATGCTTGATGTCCCGTTGTTGCCGGGAAAAATGTAAGAAAGTTAAACATGTTTGATGTCCCGCTGTTGCCGGGAAGAATGCAAATGATGTCCAGCTGTTGTCGGGACGAATGCAAGAAAGTAAACGTGCTTGATTTCCCGTTGTAGCCAGGAAGATGCAAGAAATTAAACATGCTTGATGTCCCGCTGTTGCCGAGAAAAATGTAAGAAATTTAAAAATACTTGATGTCCCACTGTTGTCGGGAAGAATGCAAATGAGATCCCACTGTTGTCGGGAAGAATGCAAATAAAGTCTTGTTGTTGACAGGGAAGATGCAACCCTGTTAAGACAGACAATGTATAAATGGCCTGTTAAGACAAGCGAAGTGAAAAGTGACTTGTTAAGACAGGTATGGTAAAATGAAACCTATTAATGCAGGCAATGCAAAGATGAAATGAGAATAAGACCTGTTGAGACAAGTAATGTTGAGGTGGCCTGTTAAGACAGGCATGGTAAAATGAAAAATACCTGTTAAGATAGGTAAGGCAAAAATGAAATGAAAAAAGACCTTTTAAGACAGGAAAAGATGAATGAAAATGACCTGTTAAGACAGGTGATGTAAAAATGGAATGAAGAGAGACCTGTTAGGATAGGTAATGCAGAAGTGGCCTGTTAAGACAGGCATGTTAGAATGAAAAGGACCTGTTAAGACAGGTGATGTAACAATGAAATGAACAGAGACTTGTTGGGACAGGTAATGTAGAAGTGGCTTGTTAAGACAGGTAAAGATGAATGAAAATGACCTGTTAAGATAGATGATGTAAAAATGAAATGAAGAGAGACCTGTTATGACAGGTAATGCAGAAGCGACCTGTTAAGATATGCATGGTAGAATGAAAAGGACCTGTTAAGACAGGTGATGTAAAAATGAAATGAAGAGAGACTTGTTAGGATAGGTAATGGAGAAGTGGCCTGTTAAGACAGGAAAATTGAAATGAAATGAAAATGACTAACTGGAAAGGAGGGCCTGTTAAGACAAGAAAAGTAGAAATGACCTGTTAGGACAGGTGTGATATGAGAATAGCAATAAATTCCTGGTTAGGATCACAGTGTGTCCTAAAACGCAGGAAAATTTCCTGATGTTTAACAGGTGCGAAGGGATATAAATTTCTTTATCAGATGATTTGAACAACTTATTTTGAATTAAAATAAATTGCTAATTCTACCTTGAATTCAAAGGTTTTTTTTTTTTGAAGCATTTGATAATTACTTTCTCTTGAAGAAACTTGGGCAAACATTTTTCCCCAGTTTAGAAGATTTTTAGCAATCGAGGAATGCATCAATTTGAATTTTTCCGGGCAAACGTTTGCCTTAGTTTGAATTTTCTTCTTGAAATCAAGGATTGTCTCAATTTGATATTTTCCGGGCAAGCGTTTGCCACAGTTTGAATTTTCTTCTTGAAATTGAGGATTGTCTCAATTTGAATTTTTCTGGGCAAATGTTTGCCCCAGTTTGAATCTTCTTGTTGAATTTGAGGATTGCCTCAATTTGAATTTTTCTAGGCAAACGTTTGCCCTAGTTTCAATCTTGATTTGGAATTGAGGGTTGCCTTAATTTGAATTTTCCTGGGCAAACGTTTGCCCTAGTTTTGAATTTTTCTTTTTGAAATTGAGGATTGCCTCAATTCGAATTTTTTTGGGCAAGTGTTTGCCCCACTCTGATTGCAGAAAATTTTAGAGATTGGGATTTCCCCAATTCGACTTTTCTAGGCAAATGTTTGCCCTAGTTTGAATTTTCTTGGGTGAATGTTTTGCCTAGTTCGAATTTTTTCTGAAATTGATGATTGACTTAATTTGAATTTTTCTGGGCAAATGTTTGCCCCAGTTTTTAGATTAAATTACGATTGGTTTGGGCAATTCACAACTTGCCCCAGTTTATCACTTTTGGAAAAAGTTTGAAACGCGATGCTTGAATGACAAGATGCCTATGTAATGCTTGAATGAGTGCAAGAGGACGAGATGTTTTAAATGATTATTTGGTCGAATACCATGAAATGAATGCTATGGGATGAATGCATGCCATGAGATAGTTTAAAAAAGCTTTAAGGCTCCATTTTTTATTTTTCTTCAACATTTTCCTCTCTCGACAACCTTATAGTTGGTGTAAGGGAAATCAAAATTCAGGATGAGCTGGACTGACTCTGTTTCTTGGCTTCTGGGTCGGTTTTGAAATTTTCCTTTTTCAATATCTTTGAGATCCAACGGTGGTCAGCATCATTGACTAAAACACACTCCTTTTATTTTGGCGGCGTTATGGCTGGCAGGAGGATGACATTTTTGGGAATAATCATGTCATGTTATGATGGTTGAGGATTCATCCGATTTGTCATGAATTTTCAAAATTTATCTTTTTATTTTTACATTTTCCACATTCCTTTTTGGCCTGGGTACCTTTGAGGTATGCAAAGTGATCTTGGATAATTAATGGAAGGAAATGCAGAATTTTGCAAATGATGTTTAAGGTAGTATATTTGAAAGGAAAGGGAGAAGGATGTTGGTTTGATTGACCAAATGGCACCTTTTGGTGAAAAATGCCAATGCTGCTTTTCATAATCTTAATTGTCAAATTAACCAAACTTAAGAAGTGGCAAAAATTTTGCCCCAGTTTTGGAAAATATGAGATGCAGAAATGTCAGATTGTACTGGGATTCTTGGTTGACCTTAACTTTTTCCTAGGTTTTTCTTTTGATTTTTAAATTCAGCAGGTCTTTTGTTTGCTCTAACTTTTGCCTAAGCCGCCCTTGCGGGTTTTCGACCTAGCGAGCTCTTGATTGTATGCCCTAACTTTTGCCTAAGCTGCCCTTGGAGGGTTTTCTACCTAGTGGGCCTTTGTTTGTGTAACTTTTGCCTAGGCCGTCTTCGAGGGTTCTCGACCTAGCGGGCCTTTTGTGCCCTAACTTTTACCTAGGCCTCCTTTGCGGGTTTTCGACCTAGCGGGCCTTTTGTATGCCCTAACTTTTTCCTAGGCCGCCTTTGCGGGTTTTTGACCTAGCGGACCTTTTGTATGCCCTAACATTCGCCTAAGTCGCCCTTTGAGGGTTTTCGACCTAGCGGGCTCTTCATTGTGTGCCCTAACTTTTTCCTAGGTCACCTTTGAGGGTTGTTGACCTAGCGGGCCCTTGTTTTGATCCTAATTTTTCCTGAATTGTTTTTGGAATTTTAATCCAGCAAGACCTCTTCTGATCATGACTTCGTCGATTTACTTTTTGAATTTTAACCCTACTTTTGCCTGGATTATTTTGGCTTTTAATCCGGCGAGTTTCTCTTCTTCTTGAATTTTGGATTTTAACCCTGATTTTGCCTGCACCATTTTGATTATCAATTCAGCGGATCTATTTGGCATCCCTATGTTTTGCTTGGATTTGAACTTTCGATCCAGCGGGATATTTGTTACTCTTGTTAGAAGTGTTCCATGAATGGAGATTTGAAATCTCTAGTTGGATTTTGATTATTCTACTTCCTCATTTAATTTTTCTCCTTGAGTTTGATTAATCAGATATTTAAAATTATTTATTACAACATTGGCACTGTCACCAACAGGTATTGATTGTTTAGGTGTAGGATAAGAAGTGGGTTGAATGATGAAAAGAAATGGAAACTTTCAAGAAGTAAAGCCAATAATGTAAAGCACATGCGTAAGGAACATGAAAAATATAATTTTTGTATTATTCATTAAGATTTATTTACAAAAGATTAACTTTGAAAAGTATGAAACATCTTGGATGATTTTCCTCGGCATATCAGCTTGTACAAGGCAACTCATTGTGCTGCTCCTATTTCTCAGCTAGTTGATGAGCTCTCATGATTCGGCAATGGATTGTTCTTAGTGTTAGGAGAAAGCTTCCCAAAATCCAGCCATTTTGCATCGATCAAGTTTTGTACTTTATGCTTCAGTGCTAGGCAATCCTCTGTGGAATGACCAATGAACCATGCATGGTAATCACATCTGGTGTTTGCATCATACCATTTAGGATATGGTGGTTCTGGAGGCTTTAGAGGATAAGGAGCGACTAGCGAGTTTTGAATTAAGCGAGGTAGCAGCTCAGTGTAGGAGATCGGAATAGAGTCGAATTGGATAGGCTTCTTCTCTTTTTTCAGGCTTTGATTATGGTTTTGGCTCGTGACTTGTGTTTAGGTCGTGTATGGTTTTGGTGGCTGGACTTGCATTGGATAGTTGTAAGTAGGATGGTAGGGTGTTTGGTAGGTGGTGGCGATATAAGGATATGGTGTATAGGGTGTGTATGATGGTGGTTGGCAACTGGCTAGACCATAATGAGCCACCTGTGAAGTGGATTGGCCTTGACCAGAAGCCACATTTTAAGCTTCGCCTGCCTTCTTCTTTTCTAATCTGGTGGAAGTGTTGACTGCCCCTGTAAGCTTATGCACAATCTTTCCATGGCGCATGACACCTTCGATCCTTTCTCCAATGATGATGACATCAGAGAAGCTAGCAGTTATACTACCGATCATCTTGTCATAGAAAGGATCTTGGAGTGTGTCGATGAACATACTGACTAGCTCTTTCTCAGATAAGGGAGGTTGTATTTGAGCAGCCAACTCCCTCCATCGTTGGGCGTATTGCTTAAAGGTCTCCTCTCCCTTCTTGGCCATATTCTGGAGCTGAGTTCTGTCAGGAGCCATCTCCAGGTTATACTTGTACTGCTTCAGAAAGGCATCAGCTAGGTCCCTCCATGAACAGATATGTATCCGTTCCAACCGAGTGTACCAATTTGCAGCTGCCCCGGTCAGATTGTCTTGGAAGAAATGGATGAGCAGGTTGTCATCATGAGCACAGACGACCATTCTTCTACAATACATGGTCAAGTGGTTCCTCGGACAACCAGTTCCTTGATATTTCTCGAATTTAGGAACCTTGAACTTCGGAGGGATAACCACATCTGGGACTAGACATAGATCAGATGCGTCTTTGATATCATAAGCAATTCCTTCGATTGCCCGGATTCTTCCTTCCAATATTTTCCATTTTTCATCATTTTCGTTAGAAGGATCGCTTGGGTACTCTCCTGGCCTATTGTGAGGATAGGAAGGTATGTATATTGGATGAGGTCCTTGGGTGAACATAAGATTCATCCCCTTAGTGTTTATTTGGTGAGCTTGGACAGGTTGTTGTGTAGTGTTTGGAGTAATATGAGGGATTCTTGTAGGGTTTGAAGATAGGTTTTGTGTTTGGGTTTGTATTTGGCTGAATGGGGGTGCATGCCTATGAGGGAACCCATAGTGGACCCACTCAGTTTGTGAAGGCATGGTCGATGGTAAAGGGTTTGGTGGATTATAGCCAGGAGAATATGATGGGCCAACTGGTTCCTCTGGAAAGGACACCCTTATGTCCTTCTGTTTGGACGATTCGATAGCCTCCATCAGTTTGGCCATTTGATCTTTCAGAGTTTTCACCTCATTTCTCCGCTCTTCATTTTGCCTTTCCAACTCATCCATGATATTTGATTGGGAACGAGTCCTATAAGGATGCCGAGAAAACTATCTTTCTTTAATTTTTATTTTTCTGTAAAATTTGAAATTAATTTTGATAAGCTGATGACTGCATGAATATCAATGCTTCAATGAGTATGAAATGAAAAAGATATGAGATAGTTTTCAAAATTTCTCTTTTGTCGATGATAAATTTATTCAATGAATGTAATGTTTTGAAATGCATAAATAATTTATAGATTTAAAAGTTGAGCATCTTTTGGATGATCAAATGCTCTCTTCAATATTTGGGTTTACTCTTTTCCAGCAAAACTTGATTTTTTGATTTTTTGATTTTTGATTTTTTTTTTGGAAATTGTTTTCTGGGTATGAAGGAAATTATCTTTCCTCAATTTTTTGTTAAATTAATTATTAGAAGAATGTGAGTGAAACATCATGAGTGATAAAAACATTAATGAGTGTTAATATAAAGAAGGTATGAGATGACCTTTAACGATAAAGCTAATTGATGAATGAATGAATGTATGTTGGAATGCACAAATAATTAGAGATTAGAAAATTGATCATTTTGAATGATCTATTGCTTTATTTATTCTGGCTTCTTCAAATTTTTTCCTTTTCCTCTTATTTGGATTTTTTCAAAATTTTCTCCTTTTTTGAATGACAAATTATTTTGTTAGATTTTCCAATTTTCATTTTAAACTATTAATTTTAGAAATTATTTTTATTTTTTCTATTATATCTTTTTAATTTTCTAATTCTTTCTTTTTCTCTTTTTTTTTAATTTCAATTTAAATTGGTTTGGACAAACATTTGCCCCAGTTTAACTCATTAGTTTGAGAATTTTTTTTTTAATTTTCCTGATTTTTTGATTTTATTTTTTCCTTCCTTTTTAGTTTCTGTAACATCCCAATTTTTCTATGATAAATGTTTGAAGCTACAAATAGTTTCTAGAATAAAACTAGGTGAAATTAGGAGCCAAAAGCAGAGAAATTAGGAAGTTTGGTGCAAATGACGAAAATGCCCTTGCACCTGGGCAGCTCAAATAATGAGCCAGAAAAATGGAAATACAATTATAAGACATCTTGGAGGGATTATAAACATCATGTATGGTTAAAATTAGTGAGAAAAAATTTAGAAATCTGAGAGGGGACGAAAATGCCCTTCGAAAACCCCGAAAATGACCAAAATGCCCCCAGGAGTTGTACTTTTTGCATAAAGCTAGTCAGTTCCTGTAAAAATAGGAAACAACCTTAGATTAACATGGGAACGAACCAAAAAGTCTTAGAAATATCAGAGGAACAATTTGGGAAATTTTCCGGCAATGCTGAGAAAATTACAAAAACGCCCCTGGATGGCCGGGAGGGCAGGATAAGGTGATAAACATGCCAAAAGTGGGCCCCACACCCATGTGCACGAAAGGCAACAGCTGGAAAGGTGGTGGTGAGTCACCAAAATGAATAGTAAAAAGGTTACCTTAACCATGGTTAAGACTAACTAACCTTGGTTAATTAAAAGTAAAGCATGCTTAGGTTAAATTAATCATAATTAGAGGAAATATCAGCCTAATTAACACTAATCTAAGCCTAAAAGGATAATTCCTTGAATTTTTTTATTTTGAAAAATAGGAAAAATCTAGGCAAAATTACCAAAATACCCCTAAGTGCAAAACTAATTCCACTTGGCCCATAGGAGTCCGAATTTTTTGGAACCCTTGGAACCCCATTTGCTTGATATTTTTCAGCTTATAAACTCATCAAAATCCTCTCCATTCTCTCCAAGCTTGCCATAACTCCAAAACACCAAAAACTTACACTTTAAGCCTAAGTCTTCATCTTTAAGACTTAAGCTATATTAAAGCTATAAACACTTAAGCCCCACCACCATCCTTTGTCCATGTCCAGAGCAGACCAAAGGGGACCCAAGGCAGCCTTTAAAGCACACAAAAACACTAAGGAGGTCTTCAACAAGTAGGATCTTTCTACTTGTCTTTTTATGCTTTTAACTTGCCTTTTTATGGTGTGTTTGTGTTCTTTCATGCATCTTTTCTCCAAGATTTGTTTGTCTTCTTTTGTTTTCACTTGTGAGAGTTTAAAACTTTATTTTAACCGTTAAAAATCAGCCCCACCCATTTTTAGTGATTTTTGAAAAGAAAAACAAAGTTTGTTCGGTTAAAAGTGCTTATGAGGCACTTAGAAGAAATTTAATCGGTGGGTTTTGTTTTAAAATTATTTTTGAAGCTTTGATCAGTTTTATGCTCTCGTGAGAAAGGTTTTTAAAGCTTATTTGAAAGAGGATTTGTGGATCTTGGAGTAGATCATGAAAATCTACTCTTTGTGGCTTGGAAAAATATACTATGTTGTTGTTTTCATGCTTATTTTTATGCTTAAGTTTTAACCTTGTGATTTTATTTTGTGATGGGTTTTGTATGACCTTTGTGTTGGATCTGCACCTCTGAGTATGCATGTTAAGAGGTGGAATAAATTTTTGTAATAAGTTCCAAAGGTCTCCTTTGGACATTAGTTAGAAAGCTACCAAGCAAATGATGTAATTTGTAGCCAAAAGTGGCTAAAATCCTTGTATGGCACCCAAGACTCATCATGGCCAGCACTTAAGCATAAAAACATGGATGAAATAAGCATGGACCAGAGGCAAGAGGGGCTGCACAAACCTAACACAACTGAACCAAGTTGGTGTGAGATGGAAGATTTGAAGAAATTACCTTGGCTAACCAAGGAAGGCTTTCGGTCACAACTCCCAAGCAAGCTTTACTTTCATTAAAATTTTTATAAGTAACTTAAGCTCTGAAATAAGGTTTTAAATGAACTAAATAAACCCTTAAACAAAGTTAAACAAAACAAAAATGAGTTGAAAACCTCTAGGAGTGCATTCGGCCACCCTAGAGAGATTTTGGCAAAAAAAATGCGCTTAAAATGTGATTAAGGAAAAATCAAGTATTTTCAACAAGTAAATAACTTATTTGGAGGTTTAATCATTATTTCAAGGGTTAAGTTTCAGAATGTATGGCCTAGGTAAGCTTAGGGAAAAATCTCAAAATTACTAAGTGATAAAATTTTCAAATAAGCTTAAAATGGGTAACTAGGAAATCTACCATAACTTAAGCAAGGGTAAATATCAAATTCGGCCATGCCATTAAATTTTGGGTAAAAATAATTAAGATTAACTTATAATATGTCAATTCTAAAGTTTAAACTTGGCCCCTAAGTAAAGGTCAATTAGGGTTAAGACTTAAGTCAACTAGGGTTAGGAAGAAGGAAACCCTAAACCTAAAAGAGTGGCATTCGGCCACTTAGTAGTTAATTAACTTAAATGAAGTTTTAATTTCCAATTAGGGTTAATTAAGGACCATTTTTATGTGAATAGGATGAATTTAAAGTATGAAAAAGTTTTAAGGTGGATAAAGAGACCTATTGATTTTTTTTAGGCAAATGATTTTATGATGAAGAAGGAAATTGTGGAAATCTAAGTCTAGGAGGTTGGAATTCGGCTACCATGTTTTAAATTAACTAAGAATGAGTTTCAATCCTTAACTAGGCCCAAATAATAATCCTAAATATGTAAGAAAAATATAATTAAGGTGTATGAAAGGTGGAATTTGAGGAAGTAGGTCATTCGTCCTTTTAGGAATAAATTGTCCTAGAAGATTAATTAATTTCTACTTAGATATTATTTGGTTTGGAATGAAAGAGACTTTAAAAGTTTAAGAGTCAATTAGACCTAATTATTAAGGTAGTACAAAGGAGAACATAAGATAATATATTTCAAAGGTTTATTAGAGGCATGATTAAGAAGGGTGGATATGACTTAAACTTGAAGTTAGAAGTTCACTAAGTAATTTGATCATAACATACCTTAAAGAGAAGAAGTTATAAAAGATTTTTGAATACTTAATACTTGAACTTAGAATAATTAGGATATGCATAAGACTTGAAACAAAAGAGAACACAAAGATAAAAGAACTTGAAAGGAGCCATTCGGCCACCTAGATTAAGATGTTAAGACGTAAAATCTTAATGAACAAATATAAATTTGAGAAAAGGAAAGGATGAGAGGTAACTTAGAGGGATGAGTGATGTAAGTCCTTTGTGTGATTTCAACATCATACCGAATTGAAGCATTAGATTGGTGGTGTAAATGTAACATTATGCTATGTGATTTACTAATCAAATTTCATTATTAGTTATGAATACTCACTATCTATGAATGAATAAATGATGAATACTCATGAATGAGAAAGGATGATGATGATGTATGAGATTGGTTTATGATGATGATTGAGATGAAAATTCGAAACCTATATGTGCATTTCATATTGGTTGGAAATTTGTTTGAGCATGCATAATTATTTGGAAGCCACTAAAATGAATTTAAAAAGATTAAAATATCACTAAAGCAAACCTTATGTGAAAACATAATGCTACTCTCTTTGTGCCTTATGCGCACTAGTATCTAGAGGGCCCTAAAAAGCTCTACTAAAGAGAAGCCAAACGTTGCTTCTTGAAGCCAAAGGTTGCTTCTAGGAGCCAAAGGTTGCTCCAAAAATCCTTCTACTGTGAAGGCATTGAGTCCTTCACCCCTTATGTGGTGGTGACGATCACCTAGGAATGAACTCATATCCTTAATTTTTAGTAGGAGGTGGGAGTAGAGTCAGTGAGAAGATATTGTTTGACAAATTTAATACAAACCTATGTCTTATTGTTTCTCCCTAAGGTGGTGAAACTAGATTCATAAAGTGTCCCAAAAGTTGGACAAAGGAATGATAAAGACAAAGATAAGTAATAAAGAATGAAGTTTAAGGCATAGAATAATTGTATGTCAAATGATATCTTATGTGTGATCCCAAAGTTATGAATGCTAAGGAGACTCTATGTTGAGACTACACAGTTTATGAATGATAAGAGAAATGCATATTTAAGCACTCAGATGTATATTTGATAATAAAATGTATCCTCTTCAGAGAAATGTTTTCAAAGAATTAAAAATAACCTTTTATACAAGAAATGATTTCTGAAATAAACTGAAGTGGCTGGATTTAAAGTCAGGACATTAGTTAGAGTAGAAAACCTACTGAGAAATTCGTTTCTCACCCCTACTCCTTTCCACTTTCTTTCAAGACGATACCAATGTCTTTCGCGACAACGGTAGTGTTTCTAGACATTAGAAACGTAAATTGGTTTGCTACCCTCCACAGCTACCTCATCACCGCCCAAGTGAGCGTCCGTATCTACTTCTCCCTAGGACACCTCTTCATCCATGAAGTTCTAAACCCAAATTTTACCACCACCGGATTTGCAATCCCTTTGGAAGCGTTCCATCCTGATGGAGTATTCCCACCACCTCCTGGATTTCCCCACCAACAAAACCCTGTAGCAGAGGTAGTTGAGTCCTCAGGGGATGAGACTGACCCCTTAACTCCATCACATTATTATAGTTTGTCACACGTATTCTCTTCACAAGGGAGTTCACCAATTCCGATGTCGTACCCCTTAAGGGCTTATCAAGAGATGTCCAATGGATCGTTTATGTCACCAGACCCGAACTTGTGGCGAAGGTTCTATGAGTAAGCATGAGGGTGGCAGAGTTTTCGTTGCTGTTTAAGGATAATAGGACTTGAGTTGTCTTACCCATAATGTACATGTTGTAAATAGATGGATGCAAGCATCCTAATTATGTGTATTAGTACTATGGTAGTAAGTTATGTAAATTTAGTAATGTGTAATGGTTGTATCATCCAAAAATGTAAATTTGTAGGTTGTAATAACTACCTGATAAGACCCACGAGCCTAAGACTTACGGTATGTAGAAAATGTTATGTATAATTATTGTGTGACATGTGTGTTATGATTGAATCTTGTTTAATTATTATATGCAAATGATAAATGAAAAGAACAATGCGAATGGTTAGCATTTCCTAAGGTTTTGAACGTACGTAGAAATTCGCTTAACGATTTATTCTATCACTATGCGCGTTCCATCGACGAGGCTCGCATTTTATATCAAACAGTTTTGAAAAAAAAAATTTCACCGTATTTTCATATTTGTATTTTCTAAAATGAATTCCGCATCATGAGATAACAAACTAAAAATGGAATCGAATGATCGACTTAAGCGTGAAATCGATATTCGTTTTTAGGGTGTTATAGTTTCTAATTTTCTTTTTCTTTTTTAATTTTAAATCGATTTTAAATCTTCACATTTTTGTGGTTGTTCAAAATAAATATGCCTTTTTGGTGTTTTGAGTGAGGTGATGTGTGACATAGGCTTAAGGTCGTCTGATTTATGCATCTCACACAGGGTGGTTTGTAATCCTAGAGGTTATGAAGGTCATTAGAGCCAAGTTCTAATTCCTAGGGCTTGCTACAACCATAGAGAATGCTACTAGCTGTAGGGCACCAAGAAAAGATGCCCTCTAGCTAAGGTTTTCGTGATAACCAAATGGGACGTGCATCCCAAGTGACACCACTTGACCCCTTTAGTCTTAGGTTTCGCTTAGACCCGGGTGTAGGGCCCCACTCATGTTATGCATATAAGACTACAATATGTGGAATAACCTGCAATTTAAACACAATATATATATATATATATATATATATATATATATATATGTCTTCCACCCTAGGATGAGAAACATACAAACTTGAATTATCATGAATATAAGACAGAAATTAGAAAATTTGAATAAATAGAAAAGGGATCAATATGCATTTACACACTCAATTTGAAACAAGGCTTGACTCTCTAAAATCTCCAGTGGAGTCACCATCTGTTGTAACCGCAATTAAACGAGACGACAGAAACGCTAAAAATTTTAAAAAGAATATATTTTTGATTGGATTGTGGAGCCGCCACCAAATTTTATTTTAAGCGAAAATATTTGGAAAAACCCTAACTTAAGGAAGAAATCTAGGTTCAGGAGTCGGTTACGAGCAAGGAAGGTATTAGGAAACCTACTCACCCATTCCAAAGAACGGTACCCTTAAACTGAGTGTGTGATATTTTGAAAACTATTTGATCCCTTAAAATAGAATAGAAAATAAATAGGTTTATAGAAAATAACCTGACAGGACTTGATCTGGCTCCTACATATTCCCTGGTGCAATGGGAAACTCAAGGCTACGTAGTTCTGGTCAAGAGACTTGATCTCTAAATAAAAGGGTAAACTTGGGTAAAAGGTGATTGTTTGGACACATTAGTGAAAACAGTAATTTCATCAAATCATGTGCTCACAAAATCCAAACCGTCGTAAGCCATGTTTGAATTTGCACGAATTAGAACACAAAACAGTAGAGAATGCTACTTGCTTGTGTTAGAATCCGTTCCACAGTTTAAGAAAGATTAAAACAGACGTTTTTTAGGAAGCAATGATTTTTGGAAACAGGTGTGCTTGCAAAATTCAAACCGTCATAAGCCGAGTTTTAATTTGCACAAATTAAAACACGAAGAAGTAGAGAATGCTACTTGCTCATACTAGAATTCACTGTACAGTTGATGAAAAATTAAAACAGATGTTTTTAACAAGCAATGATTTTTGGAATCAGATCTGCTTGCAAAATTCAAACCATCGTAAGCCGTGTTTGAATTTGCACCAATTAAAACACGAAGTAGTAGAGAATGCTACCTACTTGTACTAGAATCCGTTGCACAGTTGATGAAAAATTAAAACAGACGTTTTTAAGAAGCAATGATTTTTAGAATCAGATGTGCTTGAAAAATTCAAACTGTCGTAAGCCGTGTTTGAATTTGCACGAATGAAAACACGTAGCAGTAGAGAATGCTACTCGATCGTACTAGAATCCGTTGCACAGTTGATGAAAAATTAAAACAGACGTTTTTAAGAAAACAATGATTGTTGGAAATAGATGTGCTTGCGAAATTCAAACCGTTATAAGCCGTGTTTGAATTTGCACGAATTAAAACATGAAGCAGTAGAAAATGCTACTTGCTCGTATTAGAATCCGTTGCACAGTTGATGAAAAATTAAAACAGATGTTTTTAGAAAAAACACCGATTTGGAAACAAACGTGCTCGCAAAATTCAAACCTTCGTAAGCCGTGTTTGAATTTGTACGAATTAGAATATGAAACAGTAGAGAATGCTACTTGCTCGTATTGGAATTCGTTGCACAGTTTAGGAGAAATTAAAACAGCCTTTTTAGAAAAAACAACGATTTGGAAACAGACATGCTCGCAAATTTCAAACCGTCGTAAGTCTTGTTTGAATTTGCATGAATTAGAATACGAGACAGTAGAGAATGCTACTTGCTCATATTGGAATTCGTTGCACAAATTTAGAGAAATCAAAAATAGAGACGAAGATGAACTTGAAAATCCGAGAATAAGCAAATAAATTAAGTAGAATAAAAGTTGGATCTAACCTCCACTGATATTCCTTGTTCAATTGTCTCCAATCCAGCTTAGGTCATAGTTCAAAGGTAAGAATTAAGTTTTTTTTTTTATTTGATTCAAGCATACACTTAACTCTTTAGGTTTAATGACTTAATCATGCCTCACTTAAGCTAGACTTAGCATATAGGATGCATGCACATGGTCATGCAGTCTTAGGAATTTTTTTCAAAGGAGAACATACAAACACAAATAAATCAGAAATAAATACATATAGAAGGATCAACACATGAAAAATAATAACTAAACAAGGTTAAAAGAACAAGATCTACATAAGAACCTCAAAGACACAAGAGATTTTGGCGCCAAAATTTGAATTCAAATCTCATAATTTTTGGAAAATATTTTTTCATAGATATAAAAAATTAAAACTGACCAATTGAAAGATATGAATCATAAGAATCAAACAAAACAAGTTTGACAAAAATCAGACCAGAAATGAGCAAGGTATGCACAAATCAAACAAGTTAGGTACATTTGCACCCCAAGATGAACATGCTTCAATAATTAGGCAACATAAATTTCATTTCTCATCAAAATTTGACAAACAATATCATTCCAGAAACTAGAGAAAAATAAAAAGAGAAAGAAACAAAAATCACCAAAATCAGAGATCATTTGACTGATCGAAAATGAAAACGAAAAACAGAGACGGAAATGAACTTGAAAATTTGGCGCCAAAATTTGAATTCAAATCTCAGAACTTTTAGAAACTATTTTTTGGTATATCTGAAAAGTTAAAACCAAAAACTTAAAATATATGGATCTTATTAATGAAACAAAACAAATATGACAAAAAACAAACCAGAAATGAGCAAGTTATGCACAAATCAAACAAGCTAGGTTCATTTGCGCACCAGGACGAACATGCTTCAGTAATCCTGCAATAGAAATTTCATTTTAGATCCAAATTATACAAATAATATCATTCCAGAAACTAGAGAGAAATACGAAGAGAATGAAACAAAAATCAATGAAGTCAGAGATCATTTTACAGATCAAAAATTAAAATGAAAATAGAAACAAAGATGAAATTGAAAATCCGAGAAGACGCAAGAAAATTAAACGAAATAGAAGTTGGATCTAACCTCCGTTGATGTTCTTGAATGCCACTTGATATCACCTTTGAAGGTGATGAATAACCGGTTCCATGGAGGCCAAGGAGGTGCTCAATTGGATGTAGAGGTAAAGAGTCTCTTAGGTACTCCTCTTAGAAAAAATCTGAAAATCCCCTTTCAATGACTCAAAGTGCTCCCTTCTCTCCCTCCTTAGAAATTCTGAAATTTTTTAGAAGTGAAGAATCCCCCTGAACTAAATGAAAGTCCCTATTTATAGATAAAATTTTAATAAAAAAAAGAAAGGGAAAAATTTAGCAGGACTTCTGCTTTTTGTTTTCTTATTTTTCTCTTTTTTGTTTTCTTTTTCTTATTTTCTTTATCTAGCTAACTTTCTAACTAAATTCTTAAAATTTTTTTTTATTTTTTTTATTTTTTTTTTGTTATTTTTCGATTTTAGACTAAAAAACAAAATTATTTATTTTAGGTTTTAAATTTATCCCTGGACATAATTCAGTGTTCACAAACTTGAAATTAGTTCGAGACTCGATTCAATTATTAATTCGTTGAACTTAGTTCATGAACCAAATAAGCTGAACTTGAGCTAAAAATTAAACTTGTTATTTAAACTAGCGGAACCTGAGCTTTGTATAACTCTACTCATTAGGTTCATGAACCAGCTCGTTATATATAAATTAAATTCATATAATTTTTATTATTTTTGTATAAATTAGATAAAATATGTAAATTAATCATAATATATACTATTATAAGTTATATGTTTAGAAAAAATCTTAATTTTAAAATTGGTAAGAAAATATAAATTTTAAATGTCCAATGTACAAATTAGTTATTTGATTTATTAATTATTAACAATAATTTAAATGTAAATATTTATATTTTATATAGACCATAAGTATTTTTATAATTTTCAATTAGACAACCATTTTATCAAAAATATATTAGTAAATTACAAATTTTAAATATTGTACATTTATTTATTTTAACTTTAAGGTTATGTGACTTGAGTTAACGAGCTAGCAAGTCAAACCAAGTCGTTCACTTTAGTTCTGACAACGAAAAAATTTCAACCAAAATAAAAGAATTTGTATTAAGTGGAAAAAGTGTAATTGATGTCATGTCTTTCACTTCATGAAGATTAGGAAAAGTAAACTCCAAAGAACCACAAATCATAAGCAATATACAACAAGTTCAAAACAAGTTACAATTATATGTGAAGAATCAAAACAAGTTTTTCACACGCGAACAATTACCAATGTTATAAGATCAATTCATCTTTAACAATTTTCTCCAACCAAGATGTTATATCTAATATAGGTGGTCACTCACTTAGATTTTCTTTAACAACAGGTTCTGCTATATCAGTAAGCTTAGGTAAAGTTTGTTTAACTTTATAAACTTATATAATTATATTTCCTATTCTATGAAATTTTTGACTAAAAATCGCTTCAGTTTGGAGTTGTTTTTTCTTTATTACTCTGATAAAAAGTGTTCTTGTTGATAAAGGTGTCACTTTAACCCATCCAATCTAACTCAACTTTAACCCATGTGGGCTAAGGTCAAAATGGCTCACAAGCATACAAAGCCCACACTATAAAACCCATTAAATCCTATGGGTCAGAGTTACCTATGAGCTTCATTTCTTTTCTTCAAATATTTTTATTTTTTCTATATATTTTTTTTTCCTCTTTTAAAATAAAGTAGTAATGAAAAATTAAAATAAATAAGAAAATTTAGAGAGAGGAGAAAGGAAAAATATGGAGAAAGGATAATTTTAGATATAGAGAGGTAAATATATTAGAAAAAATAAATTAAGAAAAGATAAAACTGTAAAAAAGTTGAGAAAAATTTAAGAAAGAAAGAGAAAAATTCTATAGACAAATGAAAAAATAGTGAGAAAAATAAAAAATCTAAGAAAAGATAAATAAATTAAATATTTTAGTATAATAAAAAATATTGAAGATTATTTAAAGAGAGAAATAAAGAAATGAGAGAAAAAATTAAGAGAAAGAATGAAATTTGAGGGTTATATGAATTTAGATTTAAAAATTATATTTTAAGACAAATTACAAAATAGAAAAAAAAAAGGGCTAGGGATGGCCCTAAAGCCAGCCCTAACTACACCCTTTAAATTGAGGGCCATGTGCGTTAGGGCTTAAAAAGTCCTACTTTTATGTGGGCCACTTAATGCAGGGCCAAAACTTAGGGCTAAATGGTATGACCCTAGGGCCATGGCCCATTTTGACAGCTCTACTTCTAAACACACCTAACAAGAACATGACCATATTTTCTTTAGAAGATTGCATATAACGAATACCATCCATACATGGTAATAGTTGCCTTCTCCGAAAAGAAAGAACCTTCCACCAAGGAAACTTCTTGGTCTGCAAGGTCTGCCATTACACATGAGTAATACACGATCTTCACAGCGACTTTTTCCATTATGAGCACCTACCATGCTTTCAAATCTGATAACCTTGCCGATCTAAGCACTCCTAAAGGAGGTTCATGTGAATGTGTCAAGGGTGGCTCCTATATCGGAGACATCCAACATCTTTACGTAGTCTAGTTTAGTTTACTTACTCTCTTGATTCCCCAAATTTTGGTTAAGGAAATTACTATGCCTAATGCAGCTGATATAGAACCCAGCTTAGTGGAGTGGCTCATTGCCTGTACCCCTGAACCCTTGGCTCGATTCACGCATGCGAATTTTTTAAATAAAAAATAGAAAGAAGTCCCCTCACATGCAAATTTTGAGTCTTGGGTAACGGGTCCTACCATCTTGGTAGACCAGTTGTACGCTCTGAAGGGCTATGCTGCCATTACGTTCCTAATTAAGCCACGCCTCCAAACGGGCCATGTCAATAAAGGAGCCAACAGAGCCATGCTCAACTGGGCTATTGGTTCAAAAACAGACCCACGAACCATCCTCCCCCTTTACTCACATTGCAGTAATTGGGCTAAAAGGGTGCTTCACATAAGCACAATTAGGCCTCACTAAAATTAAACTGGCTATCCCTTAGTTATGGTATGCTAAGCAAAAATGATCATTTAATTTAACATGATTTTTATAGTTCAAACAAATTTGTGGGTCTAGCCTAATATGTTTTATAGAACAAATTCAATTTTTCTTAAATTGGGTCAAGCCCAAGTCTTTCCTTTAATTTTAATCCAAACCCAATTTCACTCTTTTATTTTTTTTGAAATTAGGACTTAATCTGGGTCTAGCCCATTTTTCAATTTTCTTTTTAATCAATTTGAAATCAAAATTCCTTTAGCTTTGGGTCAAGCCCAACCCTCTTTCATTTTTGTTGTAAAAATCAGTCCATTCTCAAAATGTGTTTTAATAATTCTAGGTCTCACGCAATGAGCTCTAGATACGAACTGGTAGCTTTTTCTGTTGTTCAATATTTAGAGATTCGTATGGGTTCCAGTTCAGCCGTAATTGTCTTGGACCTTGTGCGTATATGGACCCCAAAAGCTTCTAAAAATAAAAGATTCCAGAAAACCGCATTTTAATAATTCTAAAGTCTCACACAATGAGCTCTAAACACGAACTGGTAGCTTTTTCTACTGTTCAACATTTAGAGATTCATATGGGTCCTAGTGTAGTCGTAGTTATCTTGGATCCTGTGCATATATGGACTAAGAATTATTCAAAAAAATATCTAGATTGCTTTTAAAATCATCTTTCAATCTCTTTTTCCAAAGATCAAGTCTTTACAACTAGAACTACACAGCCTTGAGTTTCCCATTGCACCAAGGAATACGTAGGAGCAGGATCAAGTCCTGTCAGGATATTTTCATACAAACATATTTATTTTCTATTCTATTTAAAGGGATCAAACAATTTTCAATAAATATCCAAATCACACACTCAGTTTAAGGGTACCGTTCTTCAGAATAGGCGAGTAGGGTGCCCACCACCTTCCCTACCTGTAACCGACTCCTGAACCTAGATTCTTCCTCAAATTAGGGTTTTTTCAAATATTTTCCCTTAAATAAAAATTTGATGGCGGCTCCACTAATCCAAATAAAATTCTCTTTCAAAATTTGTAGAGAGTTTGTCGTCTCGTTGTAATTACGGTTACAACAGTCATTTAAAAACTCCTTTGGTTTTGTCTTGAAATTCTGACTCTGACCTTTTGGTAAGCTTTTCACCTCACTTTGGAAACATCGAGTCACAAGGATTGAAGTTGAGTGTTCTCTTTTAAAGGCTGGACCTAAGGTGTTCTTTGAGTGAAAGGTGTGAGAAGAATTTGGAATTTCGTGATTGAAACACAGAGTATGGAGAAATGAAACACTTGGTGAGGAGATAATTTTTTTAACTCTTTGCACTAACCTATTTTTGTGTGTGGGCAGCAAGATTTGCATACTTTCCTATCCCATTTAGGTGGAATTTGGATAAAAAAAGGAGCAAGGACAACACAAGGCTTGAAGAGCGACTCAAGATTGTAATAGCTTAGTATTGTTATGCATTCAGTTTTTAACTTGTAACCTTGTAGAAGTTGACTTGTAGTAGGTTGACATTGTGTTGTAAATGTTTTCAAAAAATTGTAGTAGGTGTTTGAGTTGTTGTAAATTCTATTTTATTTTTAAACTTGGGTGTAAAGGACTTGGACTTTACAATCTTGGTGTAGGATACTCACCAAGAACTTTAGTTTGTTGGATTGTGCATGCTTGGAGGCATAAGCGAGTGCTAAGTGTTTATTGAATTTCTAGAATTGCTAGCACTAACTTATGTTTCTAAGATTGTTTAGCGAGGTTGAAGTAAGCTAGGTATACCTCTAAACTTTATTTAAGGTGTTATAGCTTTGCATAAAATTCGAGAACTCAAAGGACATTGGACTTAAATTCAAGGTTTCTGGTTGTTGGTGAAACAATAAGTGTTGTTTGATTGTTTGATTGGAGGGATAAGGTTGCATGTTTTTTGTTAACTCTTGATTGTTTTTGAGTATTTTCTCTCTCTCTTTCTTGAAAAAAAAATCGTGTGGAGAGGTTTTACAAGATGAGTGATAGCGCTTATTCACCTAGGATCCAAATTGAACAACTAGCCTCTAGGTTGGAAAGAGCTTTCCAAATACAAAATAAGGCCTTTGAAGAATGCCTAGATAAAATAGAAAAGAATCAAAGTTCATGTAGGTCTAAAATGAATAAAGGTAAACATGTCAAATTGGAAACTAGTGGGTCTAGAAAGGGTAGATGTCATAGGAAAGAAAAGGAGACATCTAGGGATAATGTCAATTTGTTTAGTGAAAATATCATCAAAACTCCATCACATAGGAAAAAGGTTTAATCAAAGGATGGGTCATCTTCAAGAGATAGGCCACATTCTTACCCTAAGAGAAAATCACCAACACGAAGAAGGGTATAAGAACCTCTAGGAGTAGGGATAGAGAACCCCATAGGAATAGGAACCATAGGAGTAGGGATAAGCATCCTTCTAGGAATAGGCATAGAAGCTCCTCTAGAGATAGTTTAGAGGAAAGGTCCTATAGGAGTAGGCGTAGCCCTAGACATAAAGACCATAGGGATAGATACATAATACCTTGAATGGAATTAAATTTAAAATGTCTAAGTTCCAAGGGAGAAATGAGCCTGAAGTATACTTGGATTGGGAGCTTAAGGTAAAGAAACTATTCTCTAGTTATTCAATTAGGGAAGACCAAAAGGTTAAGTTAGTTGTCCTAGAATTTAGTGATTATGTACTTATCTGGTGGGATAAGCTAAATAAAGAAAAATACCAACCTTTGAGTAATTGGAATGAGATGAAACATGTGATAAGGAATATGTATGTACCTCCTTACTATCATAGGGAAGTGCGTAATAGGCTTCAAAGAATGACCCAAGGCACCAAGAGTAGATGAGTATTATAAGAGATGGAAATAGTTGTCGTTAGGGCTTACTTGAATGAAAGTGAAGAGGCTACAATGGCTAGGTTCCTAGATGGCCTTAGGCATGAGATTAGGGACATAGTTGAACTTCATCATTATCTAAGCCTTAATAATTTATATAACCAAGCCCTTAAGGTAGAGTCTCAATTAAATAGGAAGGGTAAGGGTAAGTATACTCCTTATAGGTTCTCCACACAAGCACAATGGAAGGATAGGAAGAAAGAATCAAATTTCAAACCTATGGAAATTAGGGACACCAAGGACTCCAAAGAGTCCAAGAGAAAAGCACCTAACCTACCCTCAGGAAGGGAATCCTCCATTAAATGTGTAAAGTGTCTAGGAGAAGGACACATAGCCTCTCAATGTTCCAATACGAAGAGCATGATCCTTAGGGACAATGGAGATTATTCATCCTTGGAATCTTCGAGTTCTAGCTCTAACTCCTCATCCTCTAGTGATGAAGCTTTAGAATATGCATTAGAGGTAGATCTACTAGTGGTTAGGAGGTTGCTAGGGAGTGTCACTAATGGGGAGGAAGAAAACTATAGAGAGAACATCTTTCAAACAAGGTGTTCCGTTCTACGATACATGCTCCTTCATTATTGATGGTGGTAGTTGCACTAACGTAGCTAGCACTAAGTTAGGGTTAGAAACAACTCCCCACCCTAAGCCATATAAACTCCAATGGCTTTGTAACAATGAAGACTTATTGGTTGATAAGCAAGTTTTCCTTTCATCTAGGATAGGTAGGTATGAGGATAATGTCCAATGTGATGTTGTCCCTGTGGAGGCCAGTCATGTGCTACTGGGAAGGCCATGGAAATTTGATAGGAATATCCATCATAATGGAATTTCCTACCGGTAATCTTTCATGTTCAATTCCCAAAAGATCACTTTAGTTCCCCTATGCCCTAATGAGGTCTGCAAGGATCAAAGATATTTGAGGAAGAAGAGGGCTGAAGAGATAAAGGAACTAAAGAGGAAAGAGAAACATGCTAAGGGGTTAAAGGAAGAGAAATTGTCCTTTACTAATCTGATGGTTGAAGCTAGGAAAGTAAAACATGCATCAATGGCTAGGAAAACTCTTTATCTTATCTTGTCTAAGGAACAAGCTTTGCTTCAAGAAACCAAGACTTTTCCCAAGAAGATCCAACCACTTTTGGAAGAATTTAGCGATGTATTCCCTAAAGAAGTTCCCTTAAGACTTCCTCCCATTAGGGGAATAGATCAACAAATAGACTTAATTCCAAGAGCTTCCCTACCTAACAACCCTGCCTATCGAAGCAACCCTGAGGAAACAAAGGAAATTCAGAGACAAGTAGGTGAGCTTCTAGCAAAAGGGTGGGTAAGAGAGAGCATTAGTCCTTGTGCTGTTCCTGTTCTACTTATCCCCAAAAGGGATGGAAGTTAAAGGATGTGTGTAGATTGTTGAGCCATAAACCAAATAACCATTAGGTATTGACATCCTATACTTATGTTAGATGATTTGATGGAAGACCTACATGGTTCTTGCATGTTCCCTAAGATTGACCTTAGGAGTAGATATCTCCAAATTAGGATAGGGGAGGGGGATGAGTGGAAGACAGTTTTAAAGACTATTTGTATGAATGGCTAGTCATGCCATTTGGTCTCACTAATACTCCAAGCACTTTCATGAAACTCATGAGTCCTGTGTGTAAACACTCAATTATGTCTGAGGCCCCAATCGTTAAAATAAAAAATAAAAATAAAATAAAAATAAAAAAATAAAAAATAAATTAATGAAAAATAAACAGAAACAAATAAAAGCAGAGACTAATAAACAAAAGACCATGGAAATAGAAAAATATAATCTGAAAAATAATGAAGAAAAGAGAAAAACAAAATCGAAAATAGAAAAAGGAAATAAAATGAAAAAAAAGAAACAGAATTAAAAAAAGAAGAAGAAGAAAAGTGAATAAAAAATTAAAACAATACATAAAAAATATAAATAAATAAAACAGCAAATAAAAGAAAAAAAGAAAAATTAAGAAAATAAGATATAAAAAAGTAAAAAAACAAGAAAATGAAAAAAAAAAGAATAATAAATGAAATACAAAAAAATAAATAAAGAAAAGGGAAAAAATAGATAAACAGAAGACGAATAAAAAAAAATCAAAAAACAAAATGAAAAGAAATAAAAAAATGAAAACTAAATATTAAAAACGAAAAAATGAATGAAAAAGGAAAGGCGAGGAAAAGTCTTTTGAAAAAAAAAAACTCTCTATAAATCAAGGAAAAGAAATCTTTGGAGGATTTTTTTTCTTCTTTTTTGAGGGGGAACGTCACGAGAATTCTCTGGAATTTTTTTGAGAATCTTGGAGCTTCTCTTGGCTTGGTTCTCGGCTTGGGGCGTTATTTGGAAATTAAGATCGCTCCTCCAAGAAGGAGTTTCATTCAAGGTGTCCAAGTTAGTAGTCCTTCATCATCCATGAGATTAGGTTGATGCACCTTCTCTTTTCATTCTTTATGATCTTTGTTGCGGATGGCCATAAAATTCATGCAAATAACTCACTTAGGGGGAGCTTGATGGTGCTATAAAGCGCACAGAAATTTCAATACAGAATCGTATGGGTGCATTTGCTCAAATCGCTAAGTTCCGATTATGGTGAAATTCACGAGAACCTGATCTGTTTGTGGTGCTATTTTCGTGTTTGAATAAATTCTCCCAAACTTGTCACTAGGCGATAAATAGCTTAAGGAAATTTGAATGTGATCCTATTATTAATACAACATTGCACAAAGTTAGAGAGTCATATTAGGTTCTTAGAGCCTCATGCATGTGTGCGTCTTTACGAACAATTTGGCTTTCTTCGTGATCACCACCTCGTGCATGCTTTCATTTCTCATCCCTTGTAAGACATCAGTATTCTATTTTCACTCCAACTCCATATGCTCGCTTGATTCAATGGTCATCGCTTTCATCGCATGTCGTATTTGATTTGTTTGGGAAAGTGTTCAAACCAAATTCATGGAAGAGTTTCGCGTTGACTTATCTTAGGCACAATTCTCACTAGCTAACCATTGCCCCCATTCTTCTTTCTCTATCATGTTGGGGTTCCTCTGCCTCTCCCAGTTCCTTCACTTCACACACGCACACAAAAGTGAGATTCTTCAGCAGTGAGTCCACCAATAAATTTTAAGAGGAAATTCTATCTATTCAGGGCGCAGCTGATCAGAGCTTTAGGGTGAATAATATTTGGTCAACATGTTACATGAAATCCACCTTAATTCCATAAGAGGTTAGCAAATCTGATGTGATGATAAGGTGGTGCAACAACTCATTTCTTGGTGCAAATCATGTTGAGCCAAGATCTATTTCCTTGGTGCTGAACTCCAGGGTCGAATTATCATGGTGACGCAGCGCCAGATGCAAGATTAAGCAGGGAATCATTGCCCAAAAAAGAGACATGGTACGATGTGGGCGTGAAGCTTGAGGGAGAATCTTGGTGTTTACAAATGTGTATGAAGAAAGAGAAACTCTGTATGCAAATGGGAACCCAATGCACGTCCAGAGACAGATCATATTGGGGTTAATATAAAAATAAAGAGTCAAAGCATAAAATAGCATGATCCCAGACGTTAATGTGCCATATACTTACTGTGGGGGTTTGCTCTCGCTTCATGCCTCCTACCACGTTCTCCTATCGGAGGTTATTATCTCAAAACATATCCATGCACCAAGCGTCTCTTGAAACAGCTTGAAGGGACTTTTGGCTAAGAAGTTCTGCCGACTTTCAATACCCATAGTATTCAAGCTTAAGAATGAAGGAGGCACAGAAGTATGGGTCAAGATCTGCAAGAGGCATCCCTGTGCATGAGAGTCTATTGTCTATTCTTGCATGGCTTGAAGAGGTATCAAAAACGGCCACTAGGCCGTAATGAGCTTTGAGGATTGAGATAAAAGCCACAACCTATGCTGCCATCAATAGCCTCATCTCCAGCTGGTTATCCTATAGTCCTGCTCCCTGGCTAGAGTTGCTCATATTTCAGTTGTAGCTAATATGGAACCGAGTACGCCCCAATCAGCTAGAGGCCTGATTGCTCAATGCTTCACTCTTCGTAAGGTTGTAGTCCTTGTGGCATTGAATATGGTATGGTGAAGTAAAGCTCGAAGAGAAAACCCACGACGAACGTCATGCACATGTACGTAAGTTGGGAATAACAGGTACTACTCAAATGAACAAGGGAACCAAGCTCCGCACGTCCTGGTGGACCCTCTGTACACCCATTCTACTTCCTATTTCGTACGAGCAGGCCAACGTGAGTGGATGTTATTTTGGTTGCTGTAACAAGGCAAGGAATAAGCTTAGTACCATGCATTCTTCCCATGCATCAAAATGTAGTTCACGTGAACTACATTAGCCAAAAGGGAACAAAATTCTACAAAATGATGAACTAAGAGGTTGGCCACAATGGGACAACCCTTGTCAAGCACGAAATTCCGATGACCCAAAGTGCAGAACCTTGAACTCTTCATTGCACCCTCACTGTCCAACCAAGCCAAACAGAAATGGCCTCTAAATATGCTGAAATCATGACATGCCAACGGGTTGTTTGACAAACTCGAGAACCATGGCAGTGATAGGGAGACGAAGATCCTTTGGGGTATATGAATTTTGAGACACCCAATGCGTCACTTAACATGCTTGGTCCTGGTCATCTTAGCAAGGCCAGTAGAAAGAGTAGAGGAGATAGGGCTTCGTCGTGCAAGGTATTGGGAACGCTTCCACGTTCCATTTGAGTCCAATGCTATCGCACAAGAATGAGAAACCATTAAAGTTAAAGACTAGGGGGTGGCATGAATGGTGTAGACTCCCACATACCAAGGCACTTGTAATGGGTGTTAACAAAAGGGCATGTATGCTCACCAAGGAGCAAAGCCTCGGGGCACAATTCAGGCTAGCATCACAAGGGTGAAGCTCTCCCTCATGTTGCATGGTGAAGTTTTCCTGGCTTGTAAAAAACCAGCGTCTTAAGTAATCCCTGTGTTTTTTTAGATATACTTTAAATAGTGATTAAAGGGGTCTAAAACCCAATTGAAGGGTTGGTTTAGTGGCAGCGCTTAGTTGCCGACAACCCCATGACCTGGGTTCGAACCCCTCGTTCATGCCCACATTCTATTTTGTCACAAAAATCCTCCTTCCCATCACGCGCATGCCACGTGCCCATGGCCAAGCCACTCCCAACGAGTCATCAAGCCACATGACAGGCGAGCCATCCATGTGAGCCACAAGCCATCAGGAACACTTCTCCCAAGCCACGTGAGCCATCAAAGCCTCTCCCAAGCTATCTAGCCTCCAGCCAAGCCATTTAAGCCCTACACTTCCAGATATTGCATGTAGACCCCTATACTTCCCAAAATTCAAGTTCTGCCCCTAGACTCCTTAAAATTTAAATTCTGCCCCTACACTTCTCAAAATTCAAATTCTTCCCCTAGACTCCTCAAAATTCAAATTCTGCCCCTACACTTCTCAAAATTCAAATTCTGCCCCTACATTTTCCAAAATAACAATTCAACCCCTGAACCTTCCCAAATTCCAATTAAATCCCATTAACCTAATCCCAAAATTAATAAAATCAAGCCAATTTTATTCCATCTCTTTCTTTCAAATTTTAAATCAAGTTTAAATGCTTTTCTTCAAAAATCAAATTCCTTTGCTTCAAAATAAAGTCCAATTCGATTATTCTTCCAATCAAGCCAAATATCTCTTTTTAAATCAAATTCTTTTTCATTAAAAGTTAAACAGTCCTTTTTCAAATCAAAATCCCCTCTCTCAAACTAAGTCTAATTCTTTTCATTTCAAATCAAGTTTTTTCCAATCAAATATTTTTCAAAATGAAGTTCATGTCTCTAGTTCAAATCAGTCAATCCTTTTTCTATGTAAGCTCATTTATTTCTTTATCTTTAGCATTTTCAAAATAAATTCTTTGGTTATAGGTTTTACGCAATGAACCCTAGGCACGAACTAGTAGCTTTTTCTGCTGTTCGATGTTTAGGAATTCATATGGGCCCCAAGTGCAGCCGTAGTTGTCTTGGGCCCTGTGCATATGTGGACTAAGAATCCCTTTCAAATAATTTCAAATTAAATTCTTTGGTTCTAAGTCTCACGCAATGAACCCTAGGCACGAACTGGTAGCTTTTTCTGTTGTTCTATGTTTAGGAATCATAGGGGCCCCAAGTGTAGTCGTAGTTGTCTTGGGCCCTATGCATATGTGGACTAGGAATCCCTCTCAAATAACCTCAAGAAAATTCTCTGGTCCTAAAGTCTCACGCGACGAACCCTAAGCACGAACTGGTAGCTTTTTCTGCAATTCAGTGTTTAGGGATTCGTATGGGTCCCAAGTGCAGCCGTAGTTTTCTTGGATCCTGTGCATATGTGGACTAAGGATTCTCCTTAAAATACATTCAAAACACTTCAGCCGTTTTTCAAGTATTCCTTTTCAAGCAGCTCCAAAGGTCAAGCCTTCGAATGCCATTCATTTTCAAATATTTAAATTCAATCACCCTCTGAACGTCAAGCCTTCAAATTAAACCAGAACTATGTAAGCCTTGAGTTTCCCATTGCACCGAGGAATACGTAGGAGCAGGATCAAGTCCTGTCAGGCTAACCTCCATCAAGTTATTTATTTCGATGTTAATTAAAGGGATCAAACAATTTTCAAAATCACACACTTAGTTTAAGGGTACCGTTCTTCGGAACGGGCGAGTAGGGCGCCTAATACCTTCCCTACTTGTAACCGACTCACGAACTTAGAATCTCATCCTCAAGTTAGGTTTTTCCAAATCTTTTCCCTTAAATAAAAATTTGGTGGCGACTCCACATTGATCATAAAAATTCTATTTTCAAATTTTAGCGAGTTCGTCGTTTCGTCAGAATTACGGTTGCGACAATGTGCTTTGAAACCTCATAGGAAAGTGTGTGGTAGTCTATTTTGATGATATTCTTGTATATTCTAAGTCATAAGAGGAGCATATATGATATGTGAGAGAGGTACTTCTACTATTAAGAAAAGAGCACTTGTATGCAAATTTAGAGAAATGCTCTTTTTGCTTGGACCAAGTAGTCTTTTTAGGGTTTGTGATAGGAAAGGATGGGGTCCAAGTAGATAAAGAGAAATTCAAGGCCATCCAAGAATGGCCCACTCCCCAGAATGTAGGAGATGTTAGAAGTTTCCACAGGCTGGCAAGTTTTTATAGGAGATTTATCAAAGACTTTAGCATATTAGCTTCTCCACTCAATAATTTGATTAAGAAAAATGTTCAATTTACTTGGGGAAAAACACAACAACAAGCTTTTGATACCATGAAGCAAAGGCTTGTTGAGGCACATGTCTTAGCTTTACCAAACATTGACAAATCATTTAAGTTAGAATGTAATGCCTCAAATGTGGGAATAGGTGCAATTTTTTTGCAAGAAGGACATCTCATCGCTTACTTTAGTGAAAAATTAAAAGGGGGTGCCCTTAACTACTGCACATATGATAAAGAGCTTTATGCTCTCATCCGAACCCTACAAACTTGGCAACATTATTTGTTGTCCAAAGAGTTTGTAATTCATAGTGATCATAAATCACTCAAATACCTTAAGGCCCAAGGTAAACTCAATAAACGACAAGCCAAATGGGTTGAATTCTTAGAACAATTTCCTTATGTGATAAAGCACAAAAAAGGAGAAAGTAATAGGTTCGCCAATGCTCTATCTAGGAGACACACCTTACGCACTTCCCTCAATACTAAAATCTTAGGCTTTGATCACTTTAAGGACTTGTATGTAAAGGACTAGAGTTTGTACAAATCTATAAGACTTGTGAGACGAGGGCATGTCATGACTACTTTAGGCATGAAGGCTTTCCTTTTAGGAAGAATAGACTATGTGTGCCTAAAGGTTCCATGAGAGACCTCTTTTTGAAGGAATCCCATCAAGGGGGTCTAATAGGGCATTTTGTCACCCGTAAGACCTTGGCCATACTTAAAGACCACTTCTTTTGGCCACACATGGATTGAGATGTACAACGGTATTGTCAACGGTTCATCATATGTAAACAAGCCAAGTCCACTAGAGCCTCATGGCCTGTATACTCCTTTACCCATTCTTGACTCCCCTTGGGTAGACATTAGTATGGACTTTGTGCTAGGCTTACCCAAAACCCAAAGGGGCATGGATTCCATATTTATGGTTGTAGATAGGTTCAGCAAGATGGCCCATTTCATTCCTTGCTAAAAAGTAGATGATTCCAGTTTTGTGGCCAAACTCTTCTTTCGAAAAGTGGTTAGGCTTTATCGCATCCCTAGAAGTATAGTATTTGATAGAAATACTAAGTTCCTTAGCCAATTTTGGCTCACTCTATGGGGTAAACTAGGAACTAAACTTCTTTTCTCTACCACTTGCCATCCGCATATTGATGGCCAAACTTAATTGGTGAATAGGACCCTTTCTAGTTTACTAAGAACAACAGTGATAAAATATCCTAAGTCATGGGAAGAATGCCTTCCCCATTGATAGAGAGGTCCCAGTTGCAAAGGACCATTGGGCCTATGGGCCAATCACAATGTATAGTTTAGGATTAGGGTTGTTGTAATAAGTTTAGAGGATCCTACTTGTATAGGCTTAGGGCACCTTTTTGTGTACTAATTAGGTTCATAAAATGGGCTAATCTAGGTCTAATTAGGTGTTGCATAGTGGCTGAAAACATGGCTTGTATTTTGGGTCATTCCAAGCCCATTTCAAGGAAGGAAAGAGGTTAATCCAAAGCCCATATTGGTGTAACTCCTTTGGTCTATATATAGACCACATTATAGTCATTTTGACACATTTTGAGTCATTATTAGAAATAAGAACTTTTCAAAGTGATATTTTCTCTTAAATTCTCTATCCCTTAGCCTTGTCTTGAGGTGAGAACCTCCTTATCCTTGGATCTCCAAGGTAGTCGAGCAACCATAGCTTATCTCCCTAGGAGTGGCACCTAAGATACTCTCAATTTTCGCATCCAATTCATCATCTTTTCAGCCTCCATTGGACCAATTTTTCCTCACCATCCAAGGTACTATCACTTATGTTGAGTTTGCATATAATAGGGCTCCCCACTCTACAGCTCAACATTCTCCCTTTGAAGTGGTTTACGGTTTTAATCCCCTCATTCCCATGGACTTACCACCCATTCCTGATATCTCCCATTACCATAGCAAGGATGGTGAACAAAAACCCAAATTTATTAAAGACCTCCATGTTAAGGTCAAAGAAACCATAGAGAAAAAAATGGCCCATTATGCTCGATTAGCCAATAAGCGTAGGAAAGAGGTACTTTTTGAACCTAGGGACTAGATCCGATTACACCTTAGAAAAGAAAGACTCCCTTATGTTAGGAAATCCAAACTATAGCTTAGAGGTGATGGACCTTTGTGGGTGGTAGAACGCATCGATCCCAATGCTTGTCGATTAGATCTACCTGGTGATTATGGTGTTAGTGCTAGTTTTAATGTTTCTGACTTGTCTTCTTCCCCTGTAGGTCATGATGACATTCCACATTCGAGGACGAATGCCTTTGAAGGGGAAGGAAATGATGAAGAGGTCACCACACCAAAGCCTATTGGGCCCATTGGGCCTATCACACAAGCTAGGGCAATGAAGCATCAAGGTGATATAGAGGCCTTACTCAACATTCCAAATGAGTCTCCTAAACCCTCTATATCTTAAGCATATGTCCTTTTTTAATGTAACTAGTGTAGGACAGGTCTTAGTTTCTTATAGTAGGAATAAAGGGCCCTATGTGTATAGGATTTGGGCACCTTTTGAATATAATAACTTGGGCTAAATCCATTCCTAATTAGGTGCTGAATAGTGGCTAGAAACATGGCTTGTATTTTGGGCCATTCCAAGCCCATTTTAGGGAAGGAAGGAGGTTGATCCAAAGCCCACATTGATGTAGCTCCTTTGGTCTATATATAGACCACATTGTAGTCATTTTGACACACTTTGAGTCATTAATAGAAATCAAAATTTTCAAAGTGATATTTTTTCTCAAATTCTCTCTCCCTTAGCCTTGTCTTGAGGTGAGAACCTCTCTATCCTCGGAACTCCAAGGTGGCGGAGCAACCATAGCTTATCTCCCTAGGAGTGACACCTAAGATACTCTCTATTTTCACATCCAATTCAGCATCTCTTTAGCCTCCATTTAACTAGCTTTTCCTCCCCTTCTAAGGTGCTATTCGGTTGATATTCTCAATACTACTATTGGCCAACTAGAGCATCCAAGTTGTGTTCGTGTTGCTAGAGAAGGTGTTGGCATTAGATAGTATTTTAGATTGTCTTTCACTACACATGCCTCCAAAGAAGGACAGGTGTCAATAGATGAGTTGGAGGCCAGGAGAGAAGACATGAGGAAAGAATCAAGGCACAAACTTCAAGAGAAGTTTAGATAGGAATTCAGACTGGAGTTCAAAAAAGAGCTTAGACAAGAGGTTAAATAAGAGTTTGCATCTTTGTAACTTTCCTAAACACATACATAAGATCACCATTCCTTTTCTCCTAGACATGTGAGCATAAAGAAAAATTTTGCTTTGATTGACGAACATGTACCAGGAGGATAGGATCTTGTTGATGTTGTAGACAATTATGAGTTATATATTCATGATCCGTATCATTTGGTAGTAATTGGGAAGGTCAATAACTTGCATTCAACCATTCATCACCAACAAATTGATGATGATAATCTTAGGATGGTGGTTGAATGGGTTGAAGATGCAAATGCTCTTGTATGCTCTACTCGAAAAAAATTGAAAAAAGATATGGAAGACATTATTGAAGTGTAAGTGTTTTAAGATTTCGGTATTTATATTCATTGTTTTTATTTTCCAAGGTATTAATTTGGTTCTTCTTTTATTATAGAGCAACGGATGTTTGTATTCTATTAAAAAGGATGCATTCTGTAAATATTAAAAAGTCTTCATGGATAATTTCACGTGTAAGTACTTTATTAAAAATTACTCAATTATTTTATATTATTTTTATCATTATATCATCTCTAATCATATTTTATTTTTTTCTATATTTTTGAAGTGTCAAAGACAAGCTGGAGGAACCGAATATGGATATCATGTTGTGAGACATACATTTCACATTGTCTTACCATCTATAGTTGATTCTTGGATCGACGACATTGCAATTATCACAATTTTGTAATTCTATTTTAATTCATAACATGATATTTTCTTTAATTTTATTCCAACAATTTGTAGATATTTTAAAATCCTCACCCTTTAACTGAAGAAGAAATTGATGATGTTAGAAGATGTAATAATAAAAAAAATAGTTTAGTGGCATTCGGTGGCAGCATGCACACTACCACCTACCCAAGACGCACACACCCAAACTCAATATAAATAGGGGGCGGGGCCGGGGGGGGGGAGAGGGATGGCACAAGCAATACATAAATTGAAAATAGCAATCGACAATGCAAATTGAATTGGAATTTCGATTGTGGAGGTCAGAAGAAAATTTTGAAGGAGAAATTCAAAATCAACAAAGTTGGAATTACAATGCCATAATGGAGGTTCAAGGGTCCATCAGAGAAATTAATGAAAATTACACTGATCTTCAAATTCCAGGTAAGGGGAGGAGACTCAAGTAGAATAAAAGAGTAATTCTAGAGGCCCTTGCTCTAGAATGAAATTTATTGATTGTGTGATAAATTTAGGGGTTGGATTTAATTATGTCTTAATTTAATTTTAGACAAGACTTAACTGTTTAAAGGGATAGTTCTAGAGCCTCTTACTCTGGAATAAAATTTTATCAATTATGTGATAGTATAAATTTATCTGTGATTATATTTAAATTTGAATTGATGTAAAAATTTTATCAATTAGGTGGGAGTGTGATAGGGGGATATCCAATTAATAAATTTAAGGGAGAAAAGGGAACCACCTATTATTTTATAAAAATGTTTAAAATCTAATACCCTATGGTAGGTATTATTTTTCCCTACAATATATTTCTATGTTATTTAAAAATATAGTTAGTATTTAATTGGCTCTATCTATATGCATATATATAAACCATTATATTAAAACCTTAGTACATGGAAATAAAATGTAAAAATAGTGGAGGAGATTATATAGGTAATTAATTGTATAAAATTGTTGGTTTAAGTTTTTCAGGGATATTTATTTGAGGTTGGGAATCTCGTTTAAGCTGGTAGAAAATACATAATTAAACATAGAGAATATATACATATAGAGTTGAACAATAAAATAATTGATTGAGGATTATGAGGTCCTGCCCCTTGAGAATAAGGCAATGCCTTCAAGGTAAGATAGAGATAGGAATTGCAACAATTAGTTGACATGTATCATTTGCATAAAAATGTTTTGTAAATTATAACGGGGAATAATCTATGAGCCCTTATGTGAAAGGGAGCTGGGAAATCTAAGGATCAGTTTATATGGAAGTAGACCGAAGTTCATGATAGTAGGGACTTCCGAGCCTATGGGGTACGTGAGCTCGGTTTGAGCCTCCCAATGGCGTGGGGTTGCACCTTGTAGCCGGGACTGCTCTGGTCGGACTTAGCCGCCTCAATAAGACCCCTGAAGATTATCATTACCGGTCGAGTAATTTCAGAATGTTGTGGAATGAAGATCATGATGATTTTAGTGTTGCCGAGGGTACACTGTGATTTGAAATTAGATCCCAGTATCCCTATTATTTTGATAAAGTTACGATAAGGTTTGGGCTCACATGCATCTACATATCGTAAGGATGACCAAATTTGGAATAGTGAAGATTATTGTGGTATGCGATGCAATAATCTCAACTTATGTTTTAATATGTCATCGTAATCACTTATGGCAGAGAGAATAGAATAATCTCATTCATGCATTGCTTAGGAGGAATGATTTCTAATAGTTCGTTGAGAAAGTTAAAGATCGTATTTGTGACTACTCCTACTTTTACTTTTACTTTAATGAAGCGTCTCACTCCCCTTTATTATATTTTGCAAGCGTAATTGTGACTCCTTAGTAAGACTGCAACGTGGATCACCCTTCTTTCGACGTTGAGGTGATCATCGACATAAAAAACAGATAAGGAATTCTCACTCCATGGACAAGGACAACGACTATAAAGTAAGAGTACCAATTAGAAGAAGATGAGCGGATCCCCATAGTTTTTAGTTAGATATAATAACACAATGTTGTACGTACTTATCTTACACCCTAATCATTGTACCCTAGACTACTTATATTCTGCGATTATGGAACTGAGATGGTTTGAATGAGGATGTACATATATGTATGTAATTACCAGGAGTTTATTTATTCAGATATACGCATGATTGGCAAATCAGGTATATCATGATCGTATGATTATTCAATACTAGTACGTATACATAAAGGATGATGTACGAATAATATTAAGAGAATATAAGTAATTTGGAGGCTCTGACAGAATATGTTGGGGGGAATGTATGAAAGAGATAGTCAATTTGGATTGATTTTATGTAATTTTAAGTTATTTTTTTTGTAAAATATTCCATGAATATATATTTGATAATGAATAATTATATATTTTAATTTTAATAAATAGATTTTTTGATTATTGTATTATCTGTGTGTCTTATTTGATTGTATATGTAGGTATTGTGTTTAAATTATGTGGTAGAATGTCCAAATAAATTGAACATTAAAAAAAAAATTTTATATTGGCTAAGGTCTTAACCCATGTAAAAAGTGTGACTTTTTACGTTGATAGAACTGAGAACTGATGTAGAAAGTCATTTTCTACCTTAGTTTAAGTCACCAATATAAAAAGTAGAACTTTTTATATCAATTAAAATAAGAACCAGCATCAATTCTTAATTTAACTGATGTAAAAAATTTTATTTTTTAAATCAATTTTACAACTGATAAAAAAAACGTAATTTTCTGTACTCTCATTTCAATGTCGTTTAAATAACTGATATAAAAAATTTAAAATAATATAAAATGTTTTTTTTTACCCATGTATACTTTAATAATATTTAAGATATTTAATCCGACAATTCGGTTATTTAAGTTGAATTAACTTTTACATCAGGAGATGAAGAAGTTCCCAAGGTCAAGCCTAATAGATCGGAGGAGGTTGACGAACGCACAGAAAGATGGGTTGGGTCTAGTTAAATGGCGTAGTTAAATGTTTCATCACATAGGTTAGTTTGGTTTGGTTCCCCTGAGTTTAATGTCCTGTTTTTGTTGCCTAAAAAATGGTGAAAAATATAGTAATTAATTCATATAACTTGCATCTGATTGGTTATTCAATGGATAAATGTGTAGAAGTTTGATATTCTGACTATTTTGTACTTTCTTTGGATTTTAAGTAGATGTTCAATTGCTTTACCATTGGTACCGCCTCTATCAGCGATTAATCATGCATGTCATTAAAAGAAGAAATGTACGACTAGCCTTATGATAAAGCCAGTTGGAACAATCTGAAGCACAAATTATCTTTTTCAAAATATATATCTACTTCTTTGGTGATAATCCTTTGGATAAATTAATTTATTGACATCTTAACTCTAACAATATGCCATTTAAGCAGCATCTCTATTATCCATATCCTTGGATTCAAGACATGCTATGGGCATCTTTTCATCACGTGGCGGAGCCTCTTCTCAATTGCTATAGCCCTTTTACATGCTGAGAGAGGCACTAAAAGTCACAAGTAATCATATTCGTTATGAGGATGAGAACTATACACACGTTTGCATTGGTGTCGTAGACAAAGTGAATTTTTGTCAATCAAAATCTATAGGATTGGAATATTTTGTAAAGAAAGAGAAGTAATTATGATATTATTAAGGTTGGTTTCATTTTAATAATTTATCTTTATGAATTTTTATTATTGATATTTATTTTTTATATATTTTAAAAATTGTGCTTGTTAAAATTATTACAAAATTATTTATTTTATTTTTAATTTATTACATCAGTTATATATTTTAACTAATATACAAAAATTTAATTTTTTTATATCGGTTAATTAGTATAAATAATGTAAAATTAAATATTTTACATTGATTAGTTGAATTTAGAATCAATATAAAAAATTAATTTTTTATATTAATTAATTAACACATATAAAAAATTATCACTTTTTATATTAACGGTTTGTATACCACTAATAGAATCGATATAGAAAACTTAAAATAGTTGAAGTAAAATAAGAATTTTCCCACTATGTAAGGGTGCACAATTATATGTTAGTAAGAGATAAATCAAGTTTACTTTTACGGGAGCATTAGGCAATATAGTCAGGGTACCATATATTTATGTGACGAATATTCGTAAGGTATCAAGGGATGTGAACTGTCTTCTGAAGCTAGTTGGCCTAAATTTGATTTTTTTTCGTTGGAGAGTGGCTGTGGGAGAGGTATCAAAGATAAGCTGAGAGAGGCATTGATTAATGTCGAAGCATATGCCAATGTAATGGTTGTAAGTTGCGATTTCTGAAAGGTACACAATGGAATTGCTTTTGTGTGCCTGACCCTGATGAGACATATCACTAGTTGATCTCAACTTTTAACATCCGCTCAACTAAGAAGAATAAACAATTAACAAGAAAGCGCCACCTATATCCAAAGCAAAATCAAGAAAAAAAAAACCAGATGGACGTTAAAAACTTTTTTGTTAAAAAGTTATACTTTTTTCATTTGGATACGATGGTTAGAATATTTTTTATAACATTTGAGAGGTTTTTCTTTTTCAGATCTTTTTTGTAAAATAAAGATAAGTTCTATATGTATTTCTTATGATATTAAAGTTTATTTAGTTGGCTACTTATACATGTCCGGTTATTGTGTAAATTTATATACTAAATGTTTAATCTTTAAATATAAGAGGTTGAGTTGTTTCACATTACTAATATATAACTTGAGCATTTTCTTATAAAAATTGGCCGTTTATATTATATCTTCTCTTTTCATATATAAAACTAAAAATTCCTTTTATTAATTTATAAATAAAAATATTTTTTATAAAAAATTACTTCTACTTTTAAGTGTTTTAATAAAATTACATTTTGTCCGACCATTCCCACGAAAATTGAATCAGATCCTGACTGTTCAATCAGCAAGGTTTAAAATGCTTACAGAGTGTCATTGTTCTTTTTGAGGTTTCATTATGTAAAGTTTCAAATCCATAGAAAGGGAAAATTTTCAATTTGCAAGCTTGGGGCTAAAACCCATCGATCTGTACGTAGTTGGAATAAATTCCTTAAATATTTCTCAAGAAAATTCCAAGAATATTTGTACCATGCCAATATCCCTAATATAGATGAATTTTAATTAATAAATTGACAATGCCGTATTCGTGTGTCGACTTTTTTTTTATTATTTAAAAAAAATGACATGTAGTTAAAAATAATATATTTCTTTTTGAAAAATAAATAATTTTTCACTCGTGTGTTAATTTTTTTATTAGAAGATAAGGAAAAAAGAGAAAAAAAAATCATTTCTATCCAATAAAAAATCACGTTCTATCCCTCACAAAGAGAATAAATGAAGTATAGATCCACCAGTAGGGATGGAAGTGAACAAGGTCGTCCGACAAAGCCTACGGCTCCACTCGTTTAAAGCTTAGTTAGGCTCGTCTTATTTAATAAATATATAGTCTCTGTTAAGAAATTAGGTAAACAAGTCAGACCTAAACTTATAAAAAACTCTATTTAACTTATTCAGGGGCCTATTTATATTTAAATATTATATATTTATATTTATTTTAATATTATTATTTATTTTATATTTTATTTTCATAATATTAATATATATATATATATATATATGTGTTTTAGGCTTATTTAATGACTTTTTTATCTTGTAGGTTTTAAGTTTACAAGCTTTTTTTATTAATTATTTATATAGGCTTTAAGTTTATTTATTGATTTTTTTTGTAATGAAGACTTTCAAACAGGCTTGTAGGCCTTATAGGCTTTAAATCAGGTCAGTCAGGTCTTGAAAAAGAAAAAAGAGCCTTTAACAGATAACAGGCTCAGACTCAGGCCTCAAAATTTTTAAAACAAACTAGGCTTGAACACTCAAAACCTAGCTCAACTCGGTCTACTTCTTTCCCTGTTTACCATGTCAATTATATATTGTTCACATTCAGGGTGAAATTGCCCGGGCTAACCCTACCTTCCAGCATCAACTTTTATGTTAGGAATGATTATCTTATATACTAAAAATGTTTTAACATTTTTTTATATTTCTAATTTAAAGGTTAAGTATTTGTTTGAAACAAAAATATCTAACTGCTTATATACTATACAAGTTAGTTGGTTGGTGTAAATATTTTTGGTTTATGTATTTTGTTTTATATATATATATATATATATATATATATATATATATATATTGAGAAGCATTATTCTTAGTCCCGCAGCGAAACAAGAGCACATGTATAATATGTTTGGATGGCGACCTCGGAAAACCAAACTTCCAAATGCTTTGTCCGTAGGTGCCGCCTATTTTTTCTATTTACAACGCATAAACACTCGTTGAGAAAAGAGTTCATCAATTTGGTTCAGTTTCACCTTGAATTTTTGTTTTGTGTGTGTAGATTGTGGAACTTAAGGTGCATATGGATTGCCAAGGATGTGAAGAAAGGATTAAGAGGGCAATCTCCAAATTGGATGGCAAGAACACAACCATACTCTACAAACTGAAAACGCAACATTTGATTTCCGGCACCTTTCATCTCTTAGTTACTTAGTTTTCATTTTCATAGAAAATTGACTAATGCATATCACTACATGTATAATTAAATGATTTTTCCGTAATCCTCTTTTCTCTCCATCTTCACACTACTGTGTCTCTTCCTACAGCACCACATGTATCATTATAACGTTACAAATCAATATATTTTCCATCTAGTGTAAATAGGGTGTAACTTTCAAAGAGTGTGAAATAGTATTCATTTTTCCATATTTAACTTCAACTATGACATTTTCCGTTTTTTACGCTGTTCCTGTACCTATTTTTATGTTAAGGGAAAGAGTAAATGAATTTCTCTTTTTGTTTACAGGGAAATTTTAATAATTTTGCCAAATAAAAAGGATAAGAAGAGACATATTAAAAATATAAGTGATATAATTAAAATAAATAGAAAAAATAAAATGAATTATATATATAAATATATATGCATTACATTATCTTTTTTACTATATAATTAAAAGGGTGGTAGTGATGTGCAAAAAATATTAGGAACGCGAAAAAAATTTATTAGCAATATAACTTCTTAGTGAAGGACGATTATAGTCAATTAACTAGGTTAATAATTAATTTGTGCAGGTGTTGATAGCTTGGAGATAGACATGGATCAGCAGAAGGTAACAGTTACTGGGTATGTGGAGAAAAGTAAGGTACTAAAGATTGTGAGAAGAACAGGAAGAAAGGCAGAGTATTGGCCATTCCCTTATGACAGTGAATATTACCCTTATGCCTCTCAGTACTTGGATGAGTCTACTTTTACCTCTTCCTATAACTACTGCAGGCATGGTTACAATGAGAGTGTTTATGGCTATTTTCCTGATCAAGCATACTGTACGGTCCAGGATGATACAGTGTTTCTCTTTAGTGATGACAATGTTCATGCACCTTGCAGCATCATGTGAACAAGTAATACAAGTGGTTAAGAACCGAATATCCAAGCGTCAACACAGTAGATAAAAAATAAACTATCTCAAATAAATTTTCCCAAAACATTGCTATTTATGGAACAGTTTAAATATGCTGAAATGTGGATTTCTTTTAAAATTTATGAGCGGTGTCCTAGACAATGTCAAGTCACGCTACAAGAAAACGGAGATTTTACCGCAGTTAGTGGCAGTTACTTTTAATTGACAAAAATTGAGAATGAATGTGTCTCAATGTCAGTTTGAACACTTTATATTTTCTCCTCGTCCTGCACATTTCACATGCTCTAATCCTTTTTGTTTCCTCTTTACACATTGTCCCCTTCTCCAATTCGTGAACTTCAAATGTCACAAGTAAGGCATTTTATCTCAATGCCACGAATCCTTACATGAGAGAGGATTTGAGATCCTTCAAACCCATGCAATGTCTCCTTCATCGAAGGTCATGAGAATCAAACCCTTTCCCTTTAAACAACAACTTTAAACTTTGCATCCGCTTGCTCTTCCAAAAGCAACCACAGTACATAATCTTAAGTTCATCCTTTAAAATTTCTTGATTGCCAAATGAATTCTTCCAATGCCATAACAGATATTTTATGTTTTCCTCTAAGTAATTCAGAAGTGAAAAATAAATTTTGGAAAGTGAAGATTTAGAATTGATAACATGCAATTTAGAAAATTGACTTACAAATTTAGAAATAGAAAGTCAAGATTTAGAATGCATAACTAGCTTTGACTTTCTATTAATTTGTTAAGACCTTAGGTGAGTTAAGGTTCCTACTCCATGCCGTCACCATCCATGTTTGCCGTTGGCAACTATATAAATTCCTTTTCCACTTGAGTCTTCGACATTTTATTGGCTGTGACACGCTGCAAAAGAAAAAATATATTTTCGAGTTGACGGTTGAATAAATTAATATAAAATATTTGAAATCGACAACAAATATATTAAATTATAATAGTTATACTATTTAAATTATTATTAAAATATTTTCAGACGAATAATTTCTAATAGATATAGATTCATTAGAAAAGATTATGAAAAAGATAAAAATTTTACTATTTATTTTTTAAAATCATTATTAAAACATTTTTTTAGTAATTTTGTATGTTGTATTTTGTATAATTCATGCGAAGATGTATATATGTGATATTTCAAACATTACTTTTCTTGACAAATGCTCCTAAAAAATTGAACAAAACAACTTCCTACTTAATGTGAGATCTTTAATATTAATGTATATTACTAGTCTGTATTGTAAAATTGAACCTTTTTAGCCTTTTATTTTTTTATAAAATATAGTATTAACTAATGTAACATCCACAATTTTTAATGATAGATTCTTCGAATTATAAATATTTTGTGGCAAGAAGTAAAATAGAGATAAGAATAAAAGTTTAAAAAAATTAGAAAATTTTTAACAAATGACGAAAATACTCATCCACTAGAATAATACAAATAAATGTGCAAGTAACTTAAAATAAAAGTTAAAAGATATTTTAAAGGTTTAGAATTCATCAATGATTGTAAGAAAGTCATGAGGAAAGATTACAAATAAAAAGAGAGCGAAAACATTTGAAATGCCTTATAAGGGATAAACTATTCCTAAAAAATGGTAAATGACATAAGAATGATTTAGAAATAAATCAATAAATGTTAGAAACATCGGAAGAACATTTTGGAAACCTTTTGGAAAATTCTCAAAAAATTACCAAAATTCCCTTGGATGGTCAGAAGGGCAAGAAACTGCAAAGGAGAGACCTGTAACTTGGATCTTATCCTTATGTAAGAAATTTGACATATTTGAAATGGGTGGATGACTCATCCCATGAGCCATCACACCATTAATATCATATAAGACAAAAGCATTAATGAGGAGAGATAAAATTAACCATAGTTAAATCAAAGTAACATTGATTAATTAAAATTAACTATGCTTAAAATAATTGAACCATGATTAATGTTAAATTAATCTTAAAAAATAATTTTTTACATTTATATTTAATTTTGAAAATAGAAATTACATGTCAATGGACCAAAATGCTCTTAAGTGGGAATTTAATTTCCAAGTGTCTAAAAGTGGTCAAATTTGCTACAGAGCATGGGGAAGCTCATTTGATTCATTGATATCCTTCTAAAAACTTAAGTAAACTCTATAAATTTACCGAAAACTCTAACTTTTCTAAAAACACATAAACCTACACTAAGCTTGAACTTTCATCTTTGAAGTTTAAGTTATAACGAGACAAACAAACAAAGGCCTACCACCATCCTTAGAACTTTTGTCTGGACCACAAAGGAGAGGGGAACCAACTTCAAAATACCCACCAAATCCTTAAATAAGTCTTCAAAAAGTAGGATCTTTACCATACATTTTTTTATAAGTTTTTAATTATATGATATGGCTTGTTTTCCTTCTCTTTTTATTGGATCTCTCTCTAAATTCTATGTCCCACTTGCTTGAGCTTGATTGATTTCAAAACTTATGTTGGTTGTTAAAAATGAGCATCACCAAGTTTTTAATGATTTTTTAAAGATAAAAGAAATTTTGATGAATTAAAGTGCTTTTTGGAACCTTTAGAGCAATTTAATTGGTTAAAAATTTCTTAAAAATGACTTTTTACAGGTTTGGGCAAATTTGAGAATTTTTGTTATGAGTTTTGCGATGCTCAAAGTAAGGGATGGATGGAACTTGGAATAGATCTAGCGGATCTCTACTTGGATATCTTGAAAAATGATTTCTTTATGGTCTTTTTGATAAAAATTGTAAGCTTTCTTATGTCTCCTCTAAAAAGTTTTAATCTTGAACTTAGATTTTGATAAAAATCTAGATCTGAACCCATGTGTTAATAATCCTAAAAGACTAAAAAGTTAAGTCCCAAAAGTTACAAACTTAACTCCAAAATTGGATCTAAAAGCTAGTAAAAACAAGGATGGACTTATGGACTAAAAACTTGTACAAGACACTTAAAACACTTCATGATCATGACCAAAGCTATAGAGTTAGGACAAATCTTGATGGACCAAAAAGAAAATGACATAATAAGTTCTAAAATTTATGATATAAAGGAAAAGTGAGAGAAAATTAAGAAAATGATGCTTGCATGGTCAAGGGTGTAGATTTGGCCACCCTAAATTCACTAAGAGGAATTAAGCTTAAAATCTTGACTAAGGTGTAATAAGGAGCCTAACCTTGTTAATACTTAAAATTAACTCCAACTATGCATGAGGTGGTGATTAAAAATCAACTATGGGGTTGTGGAAGTTTAAAGGGCCATTTGATCATACCAAGTGATTAAGAAGAAAAATTCTTAGAAATTTCTAAGTTGATTTAGTCTATTAGCCTAAGTCTCAACTAGTACAAATTATCTTCTGAAAGTGAAAAAAATGAACCCTAAAGCTTTACAAGCTTAAGGAGTCAAATTTTCTAACCATATATTAAATGTATAAAACAAGTTAAATGGGATGCTGAAGGATATTTAAATAGAACATGGGTAAGAAGCCTTGAATTTATGAGTAAGAAGGTAAACAAGTAAATCAATTAGTGACTCAAACTTGATTAGTAAGTTTAATGGTCAAGAAAGTATAAAACTTCTAACACTCGAACTTGAAATAAGTAAGTTGTGCAAAAAACATCTAACTTGATGAACACAAAGAAGCTTAACCTAAATAGGGCATTTGGCCAACTAATATAAGATTCCATCATTTCATGAACTTACATTAAAAATATTAAGAAAAACTTACTCTTTGAAGAAAAGGAAAGTTGAAGAGGTAACTTAGAAGGATGAATGGACTAAGTTCTTATAAGAGATTTCTCATAAAACTTGAGGAATAAAGAAAGATGGACAAATTTTTGGAGGAAGGTTGCATGTTGTTCAAGAAATTTATATCTAGCATAATTAATAAATTTGGATTAGGAGGTAGGTTTCTAATTAAAATAATTATGATAACTTGTTATGTTGCTTCTTGAGTACACAAATATCTATGTAAAGTAAATGAAATATATTGTTGATTTATTTAGCAAAATGGTGTTTATATGATGCTCAAATATGAATGATAAATGTGAAGCTTGAATGGATTAGAAACTATATGTGCATGGCATATTGGTTAGATTACTTGAGAATTCATGTTCTTAATGAGAACCTTTAATTCCAAAAATATTTCAACCTAGGCTTTTAATCAATCATTTGAGAATGGTTTCTAACCGATCTTGAAGACACTAGTGGAAAATGAGCTTTTTACATCGGTTGTTATGAACTTTTTACATCGATTATTTGAATGGTATTGAAGCAGACGATATAGAAAATAACTTTCTATATTGGTTATAGAACCGATGTAGAAAGTAGGACTTTTAACATTGGTTCGTGTATTAACCGTTATAGAAATTTCTACTTTCTGCATCGGTTCATGTATTAACCGATATAGAAAATCACATTATACATCAGTTATAGTCTTAACTGATGTAGAAAGTCCAGTTTTTTTTTTAAATGTTAGTTTTTTTAAGCATACTACCATATTATTTATTCGGAATAGTTGCATATACAACAGAATGACCAGGTAGACAATACAGAAATCACAGAATCTATATATTTAGACATATATTTATGGTAATTATCATTTTATAACTGATGTAGAAAGTACTTTTTACATCGATTTCCTAAGAAACGATGTAAAAAATTGGTACGAAAAACCTACTTTGTACATCAGTTCTCAAAACAACTGATGTAGAAAGTACTTTCTACATCAATTGTTTAGAGAATCAATGTAGAATGCTTCACATTTATTTACAAAAATGCCACCGTATTTTTATTTACATCGGTTCATGAACAACCGATGTAAATTCCTGTTATAAAATGATATTTTTCCACTAGTGAGATACTCGCTATAATCAAAGTAAGTCAAGTTAGCATGTGGGATCCTTGACTACAGGGAATGAGCTGATGTGACTAAGACTTCCTACCCTTAACATACTCCCAACGCCTCCATCTACGTCGTAGCGTTAATACGCTTTAGTGTACCAATTGTTACTTCCCTTTTATCCACATATATTATAACAACCTACAAAATGAAGTCCATTTTTACGCTTAAGTCGTATACATGGTTCCATACTAGCTTTCACACAACTTGTAATTATATAGTCCTTAATGAAAATGCAGCCCTTATTTATACATACTTGTTAGGTTAAGGCATTAGTGCCTTTACACACTTAATTACATACATAATTATTCCTACGATATTCATATTAACTATAATACAATATACTTACTAGTGTAATTAGGATGCATTCATCCATCTATTTATAAATTGTACATTATAGATATGACGTGATTTATCTATCCTTAGAGAAAGAACTCTGCAACCATAAGTTATCATCCAAGGTAACAAAAGTCCCATCAGCTATTTCCTAGAATTTCTGGAAAGGATAAGGCCTCGAGTATAGGGAGATGCCTTGGAATGACTAGACATGCGAGATGTTGTAGGAGTGGGATGGTGTTTTCAGGTTGGTTTCCCCTTTTGATGATGAAGAGTCTTAAGTCTTAAGTAGGTGTTGTTAGTAGTTCCTGGTAACTAGTTGGAGATGGAAACACCCCATTAAGGTGAAAGGCTTCTAAAGGGATGGAGAACTTGATGGTGGAGAGGTCCGAACTCATCATAGCAGAAACAAACAGATGACCTATAGAGAAGTAAATTCGCATATTGGTTTCAACTATAATCATCAGTTCATGAGCATTTGTAGTTCACTTCATATTATTGATTTCCATGAAGACTACTATATTCGTGAAAGATACCAAAGGCACCTAGGAATAAATGGTGGGAAAAGGAGTGAGAAACTATGTTTCTTAATAGGATCCTACCCTAAGGTTAGAGACATCAGTTTCATCCAAGCCACTTCAGTTTATTAGAAAAAATGTCATGCATAGAAGTTTATTTTTAATCTTTTAAAAAATCTATCTGAAATGGATTTCTTTTACACGAGATTAACTATTTTTAATTAAGCATATAAATTACTTCAGTATCATAAGTCTTTAGGATCACATAATAGATATCATTTGACTATCGTCTCCTCTGTCTTACATAACTCTTATGTACTCTCTATCACTTAGTGATAATTAAGAGATAGGCACACATTAATATTAGTATAACAATATCTTCTTACCAGCTTTACTACTTTATATTCTATCCTTAGGACATGAACTCATTCCTTGATGTTTGCCACCATCATAAACATTGAAGACCTAGTGTTTCATAATAGAATGACTTTTGGAGAACCTTTTTGTTTCAATTCTAGAAAGACCTGGCGCCTTCTGAATGTACACAAGGCACATTAAGAGTAACATTATCTTTTCACACAAGTTATTTATTTAGTGATACCTTAGTTACTTAGGTTCCTTTTTAGAGGCTTCAGATAATATGCATGCTCAAACAATCAAACTAGTATGTCATGCACATTTATTCTCTATTTTCATACTACTATCATATCATTATCCATACATAGTCATGAAGTAATACATCATCCTCAAATCAACCATGAGTAATATCCATACACTTCACACTACTCTTTATGTACTCATAAAGTAATATAATATGTTAGCATCATATTCTCAAGTAAAGATTCATTTCAAATTCTAGACTTTCATATTTTAACTTGATGTTATTTCTTGGCCAGAATATTCACTTACTCCCATATTTTATCCAACTTGATCAATTTTTATAATTTATGATGAATCACTCATGGGATCTTAGTCCATTCATCCTTCTAAGTTACCTCTCAACCTTTCATTTTCTCAAATTTTAAGTTCTTCTTAATACTTTTAATGAAAGATTATGGTGTATAATATCTTCTCCTCTAGTTGGCCGAATGACCTTTTTAATTCTTTACTCTTTTCCCCTTAATTGAAAGTCTTATGCACCAATTACTTTATTAAAGTTTAAGTGTTATATGTTTTATGCTTCTTGATTAGTAACGTAGATTTTTAGGTTTGTTCCATTTGTAAACCTACTTGTTTGCCTCCTTATTTATAAACTTTAAGTTTTCTACTCATGTCCTAGCTAATTATCCTTAAACATCCAAATTATCCTATTTTCCTATTCTTATCTAAGTAGCCGAATACACACTCTCTTGTTCTACGACACTATAGTTCAATTTTTCTTCTCTTAGAAAGATGATTTACATTAATTAGGATTTAGGCTACTAATTACATTACCATAGAAATTTTTAGGATATTCCTTCCTTGTATAGTGAGCATGATCAAATTCCCTTATGCCCACTTCTACCCCATAATTAACTTCTAATCATTTTCTTAAGAACACCTAGATCCACTCTTAAATTCTAGCAAGGTTTTTGACTAGTTCTTACCAATTTTGTGCAACATGGCCTAATGGTGCCTAACCATTACCAAATATTTTCCAACTTTAAAATTCATTCCTTAAACTTGTTTAGGTGCCACATTACACCTTAATTGAAGTTTTAACTCAAGTTTCCCTAAGTAATGGGAGAGTAGTTGAATGATCTAGGTGTCTAAGCAAGACTTCTTTTTCCTTCCTTTGTACTCCCTTGGTCTTAGTATTATGAATTTTAGTATATTTTACCCAAATTAATCAAATTAGCCAAATGAGCCCTTTGTAAGTTCCAAGTCCCTTTCAAATTTATGATTTTATAGTTATACTTGATTAGGTTCCTATTTATACCTTAAACAAAATTTTAAACTCAATATTTCCTAATTTATTAGGATGTGGTCGAATGCTATAGATGTCTTGAACAAGGGTCCTTTCTCAATTTTCTTGTCACATGAACTTGGTGTCATGAATTTTAGCACTTGACTCATCATATGTCCTTAGATCCATCCAGAAACTGTCCTTACAACATAGTTTTTATCATGTTTATGGAAGATCTAAAGTGATTTTTGCAATTGTGGATTTAAAATTCCACCTTTATAGTTAGTAATTTTAAAGTCCAAGTCCTATGGATCTCATGGTATAATTTTACTTAGTCATTTAAGGCTTTTAATATTTGAGCCCAGATCTAGACTCTTAACATAAAAAACCTCGTAAACAAATATTTTAAGAACAGACATAATCAAGTTTTCAACTTCGAACATAAAAATCTGAAAGAAAGGACCTTTCATGGCAAACAAGTGTAGATCTACTCTAAGATCTATCCATCCCTTACTTTGAGTGCTTCAAAACCTTTCCCATAAACACTCAAATCTGCCCCAAGGAATCAAAATTTATTTTTAAGAAATATTGATAGATTAAATTGCTCCTACGGTTGCTAAAAGAACTTTAACCCATTAAAACTTCTCTCTTGCTTTAAAAAATCAGTAAAAAGCTATGATGCTCATATTTAGCCATGAAAGGAAATTTTTAGCTCCAATAAGTTAAAAGAAAAAGGGATACATGAATCTTAGAGAAGGATCCACAAAGAAGAAAATTAAACCATAAATACAAGATTAAAGCTTAGAAAAATATAAGGTAAAATCCTACTTGTTGAAGACTTTATGATGGGTTTGGTGGGGCTTTTATGGCTAACTTTTCTCTCCTTTCATACTCCATAGAAGATCTTCTAGTGTTGGTGGTCGTGATTTGTGGTTTTGTCTTGATTTAACTTAAACTCCAAAGTTGAAAGTTTAAGTTTAGTTTATAAATTTGGGTCTTTGGGGTAGTTGAAGTTTAGAAAGGATTTAGATAGTTTCTTTAAGTGTTTAGAAGATGGATAATGAAGCAAAAGAGCCCTTCAAAGGCCAATATGGAATTTGACCACTTAAGGGTAGTTTGGAAATTAATTTTTCACTTAAGGGCACTTTGGTACATTTGCATATAATTTCCATTTTCTAAAATAAATCTAAATGTAGTTTCCATTTTATCACTAATCAAGATTAAACTATCATAAATATGGTTAATTTTAATCAAAAAAGGTTAATTTAATTTAAGCATGATTAATTTGTTGATCTTGCTTATTTATTATTTTTCTTATATGAATTTAATGGAGTGATGACTGATATGGTAAGTCACCACCACAGTTTACACATGCCATTTTCATGCACATGGTGTGGGGCCCATTTCCTGGTTTTGCTTTGCATTTTCTTGCCCTACTGACCTTCCCAAAATTGTTCCTCCAATATTTCTAATACTTATTGGTTCATTTCTAAATCATTCTAATGTTATTTTCCATTCTTTTGGAAACAATTGACTCCTTATTAAATCTCTTTAAGGGTGTTTTGGGTATTTTTGGAGTTTTCTGATGGATTTTTCACCCTTTCTTTGTTCTTATTCTTTTCTTATGACTATGTAATCATCCCTGATGTATTATAATTCCTTATAATGTCCTTTATCCTTTATTTTAGGTTTTTCCTTCACATTGATTGGGTTACCCTATAATAGCAAGGGAATTTTCGTCATTTGCTCTGAATTTTCTAATTTCTCTATCATTTACTCTCATCTTTACTTTATTTCTTACTAAAGGGTATTTGTAACCTAGAAAGTCTATTAGTAGAAATGATAGGTGTTACATTACTTCCACCCTTTTAAAAATAATTTTTTCTTCAAAATTCATTACCTCTAAATAATTTCAAATAAACATTCCTCATGTATGGTTTAAATTCTCAGGTCTTCCCTTCCATGCTCCTTCTTCATAATAGACTAAATAGGTTAAAAATAATCCCTAGTGAGAAACAAAGTATAGAGAATAACAAAAGAAAGAGAAATTAGAAAATTTTGTGCAAATGATGAAAATGCCCCTCCAATAGGATAACATAAATAATGTGCAGGAAAGATATAATGTAGAAGGTAAAATAAATTATAAGGAATTAAAATATATCATGGATGATTTAAAATACATGAGATAAAAAAGGAACAAAGAATGGGTGAAAAACCATAACAAAACTCAAAAAATACCCAAAACGCCCTTTGAAGGCTTTGCTTTTGGCAAGGGCTAAACTGTTTCTAGAAAAATATCAAATAACATTAGAATGATTAGGGAAAAAACTAATAAATTTTAAAAATGTTGAAGGAAAAATTTGGGAACCTCCAAGAAAATTTTCAGAAAAATTACCGACATACCCTTGAAAAGCTAGTATGGTGAGAAAATGCAAAGCGAAAACCAAAATTGGGGCTCACACCTTGTGCACAAAATTTCCATGTGGAAAATATGGTGTTGACTCACCATATGAATCATCACACCATTAAATACATGTAATAAAAAAGTAATAATTAGGAGAAATAAAATTAACCATGATTAAAGTAAATTAACCTTGTTTAATTAAAATTAACCATGCTTAGGATATGTTAGTCTTGATTAGTGATAAATTCAGAAAACTAACACTAATATAATCCTAAAAGGATAATTTCTTATATTTAAAATTATTATATAAAATTAAAATTACATGAAAATGTATCAAAATGTCCTTAAGTAGGAAATTAATTCCCAAACTACCCTTAGGTGGCCGAATTCCATAATGGCCATGGGAGGGTTGATTTGCTTCATTCTCCATCTTCTAAAAACTTATAGAAACTCTCCTAATCCTCTATAAACTCAATCTACCCGAAAATCATAAAATCATACACTAACTTTAAACTTCCAACTTTGAAGATTTAGTTAAATCAAGACAAAACCACTATGCCCCACCATCATCACTAGAAGTTCTTGTGTGGACCACCAAGGGACGGAAAAATTAGCCTTTAAAGCCCACCACAAAGTATTCAAAAAGTAGGATTTTATCTTGTATTTTTTATAAGCTTTAACCTTGTATTTATGGTTTATTTTTCTTCTTCTTTGTGGATCCTTCTCTAAGATCTATTGATCTATTTTTGTTTAAACTCTTTGGAGCTTAAAACCTCCCTTGAATAGTTAAATATGAGCATCACAATTTTTTGGTGATTTTTGAAAGATAAAGAGAAGTTTTGATGGATTAAAGTGCTTCTAGCAACATTAGGAGCAATGTAATCAATTAAAATTTCTTAAAAAACCAATTTTGATGATGTGGGGAAGATTTGGATGTTTAGTAGAAAAGTTTTGTAAAATACCCTAAAAATGAATACCGGTTTTACGCTTAGGTCATACGTTTGGTTTCATTAATAGACTTTTTAGAAAATAATTATTAGTAAAAGTACAATCATATTTTTTAAAATAACTACTTTGATATAAATTGTGAGCCTCAATATTATAGCATTCCTAGCCAAAAATAAAAATTAGGTTATCTTATGCACATATATGTTATTACTACTATGAATTACCTTCTTCATTGAAATTGTCTTTAATCAACAGTAAAACAATTTATGCATAACTCATACAAACTTCATTTACTTATATAGTCCTTATACATACACACAGTCAATCTTAGGATCTTGGGCCTTTACACAACTTAAATACATTCAATAAAGTTCACACCTTATATACATTCATATTTAGTTCATACCCTATTCCATTATTTAATTTGCAACCATGTATTAGTATCCAGTATGCTTGCATCTAACTATTAATGAAATTTACATTATTGGTATGACTCTTCTCATCTTTTTCTTCTATGAAAAGAGAAACTCGGACTAAGAAAACCTTTTTAGGACTAGTGATGGAAATGCTCCAGCCACATTCTTCGATCCAAAGAGATAAAATTTCCATCTAGCATTTCTTGGTACGCTTGAAAGGGATAGGGCATAGGATAAGATGAGCTTTCTTGTGAAGACTAGACATGTGAGGAACTATGATAGTGGAATAGAGTTTGCGGGTTCATTTCCCCTATAGATGAAGATGAATCTCTAGTGGTTGTAGGCCTTTGCACCTTGTAACCAGGAGGAGGCCGAAACACCCTATTCGGGTGGAAAGCTTCTAATGGAATGGAAAAGCTTGTCGTAGAGAAATTTGGGCTCATGACCTTAGAAATAAATAAGGGTCCCAAAGAAAAATATATCCTCACACTAGTCTGGCCTGTAATCAACAGCCCTTGAAGGTTTGTAGTCTAGTTGATGTTACTAATGTCCACTAGCATTACCGTCGTCGTGAAGAACATTTTGTTTGTTTGGGAAGAAAATAGAAAGGTAGGGGTGAGAAACTAAGTTTCTCAGTGTGCTTTTACCATAAGTTTAATGTCATCACTTTCATCCTAACCACTTCAGTTTGTTAGGAAAAACATATCATGCATGCAAGGTTAATTTTTAATCTTTGAAAAACTCTTGCTGAAGTTGATTACTTTTACATAGGAAAACTATTATTAAGTAAACATATAACTTACTCATACATCATAATTATTTGGGATCACATCATAGATATTATTTGACCAACATTTCCTCTATGTCTTACATTTCACATATCTATTCTATATCACTTTCGTTTAGTGATAATTAAGACATAGACATACATTAAGATTAGTCAAACAATATCTTCTCACTAGCTCTACTACCCTACCTTTTATTCTTAAGGATATAAGTTTATTCCTAGATGGTCATCATCATCAATAATATGTGAAGAACCTTTTTGTCTTTATAATAAAAGGATTTATGGAGAACATTTTCTTCTCCTAGGAGAACCATTTTGTCTCCTAGGAGAACCTTCTATATCCTTTATAGTATTTTTCTCTGAATGTACACAATGAACATTAATAGTAGATTAACTTTTCACATAAGTTTTATTTAGTGATCCCTTAAACCATTTAGGTTCATTTTTAAAAGCTTCTAGATAATCATGCATGCTTAATCAATATTCAACCAATATGCCATGTATGTTTAGGTTTCAAAGTCTATCACAACATCATTAATACATGATCATCATATATAACATCATTATTTAAAAATTCATAAGCATTCATCATTCATCTTACATTACACTTTATGCATTCATAAAGTAGTACACAAGTTGGCTGAACATTCTCAAGCATATGATTATTTTTTAAGTTAAAACTTTGTTATGTTTATCATTCAATCTTGGGAAACATAATCACATATACCCATAGATGTCCAACTTTTTTAATTCATAACATTTTATGATGAATCACTCATTGGATCTTATTCCACTCAACCTTCTAACTTGTCTCTCAACCTTTCCTTTTTTCAAAGGTCAAGTTGTTTCAATGATTTTTATAGAACTTAGAGGTTTTCCCTTAAGTGGACGAATGGCACCTCTTGAGATTTTATAGTTTGTGCACTTCAATTTACATGTCTTATGAATAACATAATCAAAATATGTTTAAGGGTTATGTGCTAGTAATATTTTAACTTACCTATATCAATTTAGTCATACATGGTCGAATGGTATACATGCCATTGCCAAGCTTCATTTAAAATCTTAATCCTTTTCTTTTACATAACAAAGGTTCTTAATGTACCTTAACCTAGATTTCAAACTCATTCTTCCTTAATTAACTCTAGGTGGCCAAATGCAAACTTCTCATTTTTACTCCATCATGACCTTTCAATCATCTCCTTAAGCTTACCTAAAATTCATTCTTAATCTTTAGCAAGCTTTTAAGCTAGTTTCATTACCTACTTTACAACTTTTCCCTTAACTTTCTTAGGATCTTCTTTCCACCTTAATTGAAACTTAAACTCAAACTTCTTTTAATTCTTGAGAAGGGGTCGAATTTATGAACAAGGTTTCTAAGGCATTCTAGTTCTCTTTTCTTGATGATTTCTACTAATTGAAGTTTAGGTCATTAATCATTACCTAACTTAGAAATTTTTAAGACTTCTCCGTCACACTTTGAGGTGGCAGCTGAATGGTCTATTTCAACTTTTCAACCCCAATGGTTTATTCCTAATTAATCAATTTATACATGCCTAGGTTTAGTCTTAAATCATAGTAAAAATTTTAGCCTCCTTTCACTATTTTAGCCATCATGGCCGAATGGACATCCCACCATTCCTAAATGTTTCTTACAATTTTAATCCTTTTTATTTAGTTGCTAAGGATACCTAATTAATGCCAGTCAATACTTTCAACTCCTTCTTTCCTAATTAATCCTAAGGTGGCCGAATGTCACTCTTGAAGTCTAAGGCATCATTATCTTATTTTCTCTTAACTCAAATTGATGAGCTCTTCTAATTAAAATTTAGGCCCTAAATGATTACCAAATTTGGACAATTTTAAGGCTTCTTTTTTACTCTTGAAGGTTATGGCCAAATGTCAATTTCCACCTTCCAACTCCATGGTTCATTCTTAATTATCAATTTTATGCATCTTTGAATCTAGCTTAAGTTTTAATTATGGAGTTATCTTGATTTCATAATTTTTAGCTACTATGGCCAACTTATCAACATGGCCACTCCCAAATCTTTCTTACACATTTAATTTTTTCCATTTACCTAGTAATGGTTGTGGATACACCATGATAAAAAAATTTAAACTCATTTTCTCTTAGTTAAACAAGGGTGGCCCAATGCACACCTCTTGGTTTTATGGTATTTTAGTTAAATTCTACTTCTCTAAAGAGTTGTTTCACACCATTTATGACTTAATCTTGTAGCTTATTTCATCCTTAATTTTTTTTAGAGATTTTACCCTTAACTTAGCATAAGTGGATGAATGCTTAATTTGAGCATCTAAGGTACCTTTTCAAAATTTCTTCTCCTATAACCTGAGTTCCATTATTTTGTTCACTTGTAGCACCTTAAGCGCTTGAGTCCATACAAGGCTTGTCCATACTTATCAACTTGGGTCATGGTCAAGAAAATTCATCGGTGTCTTATAAAGCTTGTTCCATTTTTGGTCCTAAATTTTCAACTTTCTTTTAGCAGATTTTAGATCTATATCCAAAGTATGCTTTATGGAACTTATGGTTTAATTTTTCTTAGGCTCTTAAGTATTTTAGTCTATGGGTTCAGATCTGGATATCTTAACACATAACTTCTCAATATTAAGAAAATCATCAAGTTTCAAGCTTTAAGCATAAAAATCTTCAAAATAGTATTTTTCAAGACATATAAGTGTAGATCCACTAGATCTAGTCCAAGATCCATCCATCTTATATCATGAACACTTCAGAAAATCTCCTTCTGACCTCTCAAATCTTCCCAAATCATCCAAAAATGGGTGATGCTCATTTTGAATTGTATAAAGGCAGCCTTGAACTCTCATGAGTTCAAAAGAAAATAATATCTATGGATCTTAGAGAAAGGATACACAAAAAGGAAACCAACCATAAAAATTAAGAGTTTAAGCTTAAAACACAAAGTAGAAAAATCCTACTTGATGGAGATTTGAGGTAGGGTTTTTGTTAAGTTGTGGTGGCTGATCTTGGTTGCCCCCCCTTTAGCAGTCCATAAAGAGCTTTTAATGGTGGTGGTGGGGAATAATGATTAGAAGTTGATTTTAGCTTATACTTTAAAGATGGAACTTAGACTTCAGGTGGAAGGTTAGGGTTTTTGGAATAGGTTTAACTTTGGAAGAGTTTAGGGAAATTCTATAAGTATTTAGAGGTTAGGAAATTCTGCAAATGAAGACCCCCAAGACCCTTAATGAGTTCGGCGAAGGCTGGGGTAGTTTGATTAATTTTTCACTTAAGGGCATTATGGTAATTTTGCATATAATTTTCATTTTCAAAAATAATTTAAAATATGAGGAATTATCCTTTTAAAATTATATTAGTTTTAATTATGCTTATTTTGTCACTTAATCAAGTTTAGTTTATCCTAAGCATGGTTAATTTTAATTAAACAAGCTTAATTAACCTTAACCATCATTAAAGGAATCTTTATATTTATGATTTTTGTCTTCTTTGCCACAAATATGGTGATGACTCATATGGTGAGTCACCACCACATTTTTCACATGAAATTTTCGTGCAAACCATATGGTACCCACTTCTGGCCTTTGTTTCACATTTTTCTTGCCCTCCCAACCTTCTAAGGGTATTTTCATAATTTTTCTTAACATTGTCCAAGAAGTTCCCGAATTGTTTCTCTGAAATTTCTAATACTTATTGGTTCATTCTCATGTCAATGTAATACCATTTGATATTTTTTTAGAAACAGTTTATCCCTTTGCCAAAAGAAGAGTTCTTTAGGGGTGTATTGAGCAGACAATAGGTAGAAAATTGGTAGACTTGGTCAATCGATCCACTATTACCTAGATTATGTCTAATCCTCCTTGAGTTCTAGGTAATCCTACCACAAAATCCATAAAAATCCCTCTCCACTTCCACTCAGGTATTGCTAAAGGTTGTAATAAGCTTGCAGGTTTCTAATGTTTTTATCTTTACTTTTTAACACACTAAGCATTTATTAACAAAATTTACCACATCCTTTTTCCTTCCTATCCACAAAAATTGCTTCTTCAAATATCGGTACATCTTAGTGGTTCTTAGGTGCATGGTAAAATGGATTTTATAGGCTTCTTCTAAGATTATTCTATGTAGGCCTTCTACAATAAGGACATAGATACGCTCTTGATACCTCCACAAGCCATCTTACTCTAAGGTTACTCTTTCCAACTCATTTTCCTTCATTGTAGCAATTCATTTTTTGAACATTGCATTTTCTTCTTAAGTTGTTGTTACTTCCCTTTTAAAATCACTAGTCACTCACAAGTGACTTAAATTGATACTTCTTTCTCCCACGTCTACTCCTAGGTTCATGTCTTTAAAACCCCTTATAAGATTTATTTGCTTCACCATTAGCTAGGAGACATGCAACACTTTTTTTCTCAATGCATCAGCTATCGAATTGGCTTTTCAAGGGTGGTAGTTTAACCCAAAATCATAGTCCTTTAAGAAATCCATCCACTTACGTTGCCTTATATTCAATTATTTTTTATCAAACAAATATTCAATTTCTTATGATAAAAAAATACCTCAAACCTTATTCCACACAGATAATGCCTCCATATCTTAAGGGGAAAACACAACTGCTGCTAGTTCTAGGTCATGGATAGGGTAGTTGGTCTCATGGGTTTCCAACTATTTAGAGGCATAGGCCATTACCTTTCTTTCTTGCATGAGTACACAACCCAACCCTCTACCTAAGACGTCATAATAGACCTCAAAGGAACCATTAGGATCTGGAAATACTAACACTAGGGCCGTAGTTAACCTCTATTTCAATTTTTGGAAACTTCCCTCACACTCACTGGTCCATAGAAAATGAGTATTCTTCCTCATGAGCTTGGTCAAGGGTAGAGCTATTTGAGAAAACCCTTGGATAAACCTACAGTAATATCCAACTAACCATAGAAAACTCCTTGTTTTTGTCACTGAGGATGGTCTTTCCTACTTGGTAACAACCTCTATTTTATTACTGTCATTAGACACTCCTTATGACACTACATGTCCTAAAAAATTCACTTCTTGATCCAAAATTCACACTTAGGCAACTTGGCATACAATTGTTTATTGTTAAGGATTTCTAAGATAATTCTAAGGTGTTCTTCATGCTCTTCTCTTGTTCAAGAATAGACAAGCATATCATATATGAACATGACTACAAACTTACCTAGGTAAGGTCTAAAAATTCGCTTCATGTAGTCCATGAAAACTATTGAAGCATTAGTTAGTCCAAATGACATGACTATGAACTCATAATGGCCATAACGAGTTCTAAATGTTGTCTTAGGAATATATTTGTCCCTCACTCTAATATTGTGACAACATGATCTCAAAGAAATCTTTTAGAACACAACAATTCCTCTTAATTGATCCAGTAAATCATCTATTCTAGGTAGTGGGTACTTGTTCTTAATGGTCATTTTGTTTAACTGCCTATAATCTACACACAACCTCATACTTCCATCCTTGTTCTTCACAAACAATATTGGAGATCCTCATGGACACATACTTGGTTGCATAAATTTCTTAGCAAGAAACTCCTGTAAATTGTTTTTCAACTCAACTAACTCAACTGGTGACATTCTATAGAGAGATATGGATATGGGTCCAATTATATGTACTAATTCTATTGAAAATTTAGAATTTAGTTTATCTTATAAGAGGGAATTAGGGTATATTATTAGGGAATACCTCAGGGTAGTCTATTACTATAAGGATCTACTCAATTCTTTGCTCCATTTCAATTTCACTAATACAAAGGAGAATGTATCCTTGCACTTCACTCCTACTACTGTATAAACTAAGTGAGTTCAAAAGTAGTTCCACATTTTTAATAGAATCAGTAACAACAGAAGGAAAAATGACAGACTTATTAAAATAGTCAATTATACATGATTCCTAGAGAGCCAATCTATTCATAAAATTATATCCAATCTAGCAAAAGACAAACAGATAAAATCATATTTAAATACTTTATCAAGTAAAGAGAATGTAAAATTTAAAAAACATAGGCAAGTCTTTACCAGTAGGAGTAGAAATCAATAATTCATAAGGAAGTTCAAACATAGATAATTCCAATCTTTTCACACAATCATGAGAAATAAATGAATGCATGGCACCAAAGTCATACAATACATTTAAAGTTTGTCCATTTAAGAGACACCTACCTCTCACGAGATCAGTGGAGTGGTTTGCTTCCTCAGCATTCAAAGTAAAGACTCTTCCTTGGTGTTGGGGTTTGTTGGGATGGGCTACTGTCCTCTCTGTACAGTTCTTGGCGAAGTGACCTACCTTGCCACAATAGTAACAAACATTTTGATCTCATAAACAAGGTCTCTTACATGACTTTTCTTGCAATTCTTACTTTGCAAGCTGATAGGTGATCTCTAGGCATTGGATGATTTCCCTTACGGTATCTTTCCCTTCAATACTTTCTAAGAAAAAGGTCAATTAAAAAACTTTGTCTTAAAGGGAATCCTTTGAGGCTCCATCCTCATTCCAAATGCCTCAACCTTGGCAGTTGCCAATTTTTTTATTACATTCCTTGTGTAATTGGCTTTTGTTTACCAATCAAACGAAATCTCAAAGCTTCATTAGACCTACAAATGCAAGGAGGTCTTCCCTCAACCCTCCTTGGTGTCTCTTACACTTCCATGCTATGTCAAGATGTCTCTAATAAAGAATAATATATTTACATAGTTGCTCAAACCTTGTTCTGTACTCAGTTGTAGACATGCTCCCTTGTTGAAGGAGAAGAAACTCAACTTCCTTCATATCCCGCAATGATTATGGAACATACTTCTCATAAAAATCCTCCTTGAAGACTTTCGAGATAATGGGGCTCTCACCTACCTCTAACCACCTTTAAGGCTTTTAATACTTGAGTCCAGATGTGAACTCTTAACAAAAACAACCTAATAAACAAAGATTTTAATAAAATACATAATCAAGTTTCTAACTTTGAACATAAAAATCTGAAAGAAAGCACCTTTCATGGAAAACAAGTGTAGATCAACTAGATCTATTCCAAGATCTATCCATCCCTTACATTTACCATTTCAAAACCTTTCTCATAAACGCTCAAACCTCCCCAAGGAATCAAAATTGATTTTTAAGAAGTTTTAATCGATTAAATTGCTCCTAAGGTTGCTAAAAGCACTTTAATCCATCAAAACTTCAATTTTTCTTTCAAAAATCACTAAAAACTTATGATGCTAATAATTAACCATGAAAGGAAATTTTTAGCTCCAATAAGTTAAAACAAAAAGGGATCCATGGATCTTAGAGAAGGATCCACAAGGAAGAAAATTAAACCATAAATACAAGATTAAAACTTATAAAAGTATAAGGTAAAATCCTACTTGTAGAAGACTTTTTATAGGTTTGGTGGGGCTTTGATGGCTTAATTTTTCACTAATAAAAAATAACCTATCCTAAGCATGGTTAATTTTAATTAAACAATGTTAATTTACTTTAACCATGGTTAATTCTATGTATCCTATTTAGTATTTTTTCTTATATGAATTTAATGGAATGATGACTCATATGGTGAGTCACCACCATATTTTACACATGCTATTTTCGTGCACAAGGTACAGGGTCCACTTCCTGGATTTTGTTTCGCATTATCTTGCCTTATCGATCTTCTAGGGGTATGTTGGTAATATTTATCAACATTTCTTGAGAGGTTCCTAAATTGTTCCTGTGATGTTTCTAACACTTATTGGTTCATTCCTGAATTATTCTAATGTCATTTGCCACTTTTTTGGGGATAGTTCAGCTCTTCTGAAAGAAAGAGCTTTCTAAGGGTGTTTCAGGCATTTTTGGAGTTTTCTAATAGCTTTTTCATCTTTTCTTTGTTCCAAATATTTTCAATCATTCTAATGTCATTTTCTATTTCATGACTTTTCAATCATCCTTAATGTAACATAATTACTTATAATTTCTTTTTCCATTTGCTTTATGTTTTTCCTACATATTGGTTGGGTTACCCTAGTGCAAGGGCATTTTCATCATTTGCACAGAAGTTTCTAATTTCTTTATCTTTTACTATTATCTCTACTTTGTTTCCTACTAAAGGGTGTTGGTAACTAGAAAGACCATTGTGGGTAATTATGGGTGTTACATATATTATGATACATGATTCATCCATATTAACATCAATCCCATATCATTAAGGTATTTATTTTTCATTCCTCAATATCAGCATCATCTAACGTACATCATGCTAACAAGACGAGTTTGTCCATCCTTAACATAATGTAACTCGTATAATATAACTCATCTACAATGCAAGTATCTAGAGCACAACAACTTGTAAAAATTTCCTTAAATCATGTAGGAAGAATTTACAAATAAAATTTAGTAATGGCACACTAGGCATGGGTAATTACAACACAAGAACTCCCAAAGTGAAACTAAAACATTTCAACATTTGACTCGTCTAAAATTGAATAAGAAATTTATTTCTAGCATAACATAATCCTGGTTTCTTAGAATACATAACAATATGAAAAATTATTGTAAATTTAAAAGAATGAATTTGTGAATGAAATTTACAAGAATATGCAACACAAGGAATGCTACCATCTTACAAAATTTCATAATGAAAATCCAATGTTTTGTTGTTCAACTTTCTCAAAACTAAATAGGGAATTTTATTTACAGCACAACTTCTGATATAAGGGTGAGTGAATATATGTTGTATCTTCTAAGTAAGGGTGGAAATAAGTCAAGCTGAGCTACGCTTTGTGTGTTTAAGCCTGACCCATTTAAAATTTTTGAAGCCTCTTAAACTGCCATTTTGTAATCTTATCTACGAGTTTTTAGGCACAATTATTGCATGATTTAGCATAATTCACATGTAATTACACATAATATCTCTTATTTTTACAAGAATTGTCAAGAAAGTTGAGAATCCAAAAATAGGTAGATTTTGGGTCAAAAAGAGGGAAAAAATACCATAAAACAACAAGGGAGAAAAAAACGATAAAAATACCCTCTAACAGACCAGCCCAACTATGTAAACCTAAACATGATCATGCCAACATGACTTAGTATGGTCGTGCCAATGTAATTGACAACTGATGTCACTGTTGGGTTAAAATGAAATAAAAGTAAACAAAAAAATGTAGTATAAGGGAACCCTTGGTCTTCTCTCAAGGACCTTGAAAAAATATTTGGATGAATTCAAAATAAATTAGAGAAATGAGGGGTTTGTGTTTTATTTTTGATAAAATAAAAATGAAGATTAATAAAGTTAATAATATTTAAAATTAATTAACTCGGTAGTTCAACTCACAAGCAAGATTACATTAGGTTTAAAATTTTTTTTGAAAACAACTTCAATTCTTGTTTGGATTGAATTCAATCAAAAAACCATCAATTAAACTCATAATTTTCTACTAGGATAACACCTAAAATTCAAATTAATTCATGTTAAAATAATTAAGTATCACCCAAACTCCCCAAATCAATTCTAAAGAACCAAAATAATTAAGCATTAGCCAAAGTCCCCTAAATTAATTCTTAAGAATTGAAATTACCAAATCTTATAGCAAACCTGTATCCCTTTTAATTTTTTTCATACAAATTAGATAATTAAGAAAACTCTAATTTTAGAATTGCAACATAAATATAAAATTAAATTAAGCATACAATTTCACAATTGCAAACAACAAATGCAAGGTATTAAAAGGGAAGAAGAAGAAGAATAAATTGCAACAGAGATTCAATTAAAAACAAAATCTCAAATCCCTAACTTATACAATTAAAACCAATGAGCGAACCAAAGAAATTACCCCTCATGAGTACTTTTATAAATTAAATAAGAAGAATAAAAATTAAAATTAAAATTGAAACTTTACTGAGAATTTGGAATAAGTTTTGGTGTGTTTACAATGTGTAAATGTTTCTCCTTTTATAGACCAAGTTTTCTTGTTAAAATTCAAAATTAAAAATCAAGGTAAGAACTAAATAAATTATTTTAAATGCAGAATAAAATCCTTTACGAATTGATGTCCCTGTTTCTTTAGATTTGTAATTGAATTTTTTGTTTACTCTGTCATTTGAATTCAAATTATGCATGAAATATGGGTCCTCGTCTGACACCTCTGATCGCAAATTTTTATGATCATATTGGCGACTAAATTAGGGTTTTTCTATGAATAAATGTGGTAGAAAATTCTATCCTTTACCTGTATAAATTTACTCCATTAAAAAATAACCTTTTTAGCCTTAAATATGTTCGTTTTATTGGAACATGTTTATGTTGTCTGTATAGAAACTTTGAGTCATGGTTCGACCAAAATAACTTTATGATTCATTGTGACTAGGCTACATAGACATGCAAGTAATTTTAGGGTTTTGTCTCAACTTTCTAATTCCCCTCTAGAATCACTCCAATCTTAATTTTATAACCCAAGATATGACTTGCACAATGGAAAAGGTCCAGAGGCATGGAAATATGAAAATTAACCAATTGTATCATTTAAGCCCAATGAATTCCAAAAACTTAAAAATCACTCCAAATGATATAAATAGACAAGATTTGAACCCACTTAAGTGTAAAACCAAATGAAAGTAAGTGTACAAAAATCCATTTATCAAATTCCCTGCACTCAAATGTTTGCACACCTGGACAAAATATTATGGTAAGAAATACACAAGGGATTACAATGCATGAAGATTTGAGTATCATACTTTCCAATGAATCCTCACTCAATACAAAGAGCAGGAAACATAAAAATACATCCGAAGTTTCAAGAACTCAAGATAATCATAAACACATCTTCCACATTTCTAGTAGACAAGAGAGCAAATCAAATCAAATCAAATCGTGGAACAAAAGTAATAGAGTCCTCACTAGCCATACTCTAGTACTCTGAAGTGTTTAAAGTTTGTGTTTATACTCAATAAACACATGAAAGCAAGAACTACCATAAGCTTTACAAGCCTCCAAGTTTAAAGTTTGTGTTTATACTTAAGGTTGTAATTGGGTTAGGGTAAAGGTGGATAAGAGAAGGAACTTTGATAGAAACTAAAGAGAATAAAGGATTAATGGAAAAAATTCAAACAATACATGAAAATTAATTTCAAACACATGAATGATAACTCCCTTCTTTTTTTTCTCTCTTTTTCATTTTTTTTTTGTTTTCTCAATTTCTTTTGGCTTCAAACTTTTTTTCATAATTTCTTCATTTTCATTTTCTTCTTTCTTTTAACTATTTCATTTTTTTTACTTGCCAAATTTCCAAAAAGAACACATATATCTCGACACGTATTCAATAATCCATTAAAAAAACCTAATCTAAGGCTCCTTCTTCCTCTAAGGCTAGGGTTGAATTATGGTTTTCCACTTCGTGACTTGTAATGAGTTACAAACAAAAGGAGGGAATGGTTAGGCTCAAAGGGGAAAGCCTGCAAAGGAAAATGAATGGTAGGCTAATTTGGCTAGTAGCTTAAAATCATAAAAGGTCTAAATCATTTCCATACATGCAAGTGAGCAAGTAACTTCAAAGAGAGACAATTTAAGTACTAGAGTATTTGCAATCATGACTGAATCACACATGAAAGGACTAATGGAAAGATGTAATTCATTCATAATTAAATCCAAACACCTTACCAAGGTTAAATCTATAAAAAATGTTGTATAATTTAGTTCTCATGGAAAACTTGGTCTAATTTAAAAAAAAATGCAAGAAAATCATGTAATAATTTCTTGAATTACTTAACTAAGAATGATGAAAGTGCTCACAATTTATAAAAACCTAGAAGTCCATTGCAAAGTATCCAACATGGTTCTTTTTAATTATTATTTTTTATTTTTAAAATTCAAAGAATAAAATAAAATAAAATAGAAAAAAACAAAATAACATGCAAAAAAAAATAGGCAACCGAAAAACAAAATAAAAGTAAGGTTCCTAATAATTAAAAAAGAAAATAAAACAATTCGTAAAGTAAATCTTTTCCTTCCCACACTTAGAATACACATTTTCCTCAAAGAAACTACATAAATGAACACAATAATATTGAAAAAAAAATGTGAATAAAAGTATGCAAAGAGGAGGCTCCTTGAAAAATTAAGTGAGCCCATAGCATCTTTATGCTCATTTCCTTGGTTTGGTGTTGGCCTTGTAGTGAGTGGAAATTTAAAATCTTGGGGCATAGTGAGCGCAATTTCATAACAAGTATACCCCAAAGTCATCTCAATATCTAATACATAACAAAAGTAATTAAATACTCTAATGAGCATTTTTATGTTAGGTGGCTTGGATGGAGGTTCCACAAAGGGTTGTTGCACTACAAAAAGAGTTTTCTACAACCTAGGGCTCATCATGAGCAGATATAATAGTTTCACCACACATAATGTTTAAAATTTCATCACCCTTAGGATCTTCACAACCTACATCATTATAATTTCATTCATCTTGGAACCAACTTTTAACTTTAGCATAAATATTACACACACCTACACTAGAGCTATCAAAACAACTGTGTGATTCAAAAGAAAGTTTAAGATAAGGAATTTCATATTCAATATTCTTCGTGAAGCAATAATGAATAAATCATCTACTACATCAATGCTGAAAATAGAATTGTTCTACACCATGGAATCATTCATGGAATAAAAAATGTTAAACCGAAATATACAATCTCCAAACTCCATGGATAGGGTTCCTACATGGACATAAATCATTGCTTTATCTATCTTATGGAAGGGGTTTTCCTAGGATGATAGGTATCTTGCTAGTAGAAGACTCTCCCTTCGTGTTTAAATTGTAAAAATTTGCAGTGAGGATTAAATTATAAACCCGAACCTGCACATTCTCAACAAGTTTAGTAAGGTATACATGACTTCTGTTGGCTACCTAAATGATAATACATGTAGAATGCAAAGGACCTAGAGAAAATGAATTGAAAATAGACATAGGCATAACATAAATTAAATATCCTAGATCTAGCATTGCATTTTCAAATCTACAATTTCCTATGGCACAAGTAATAAAGAACATCCCTGGATCCTTGCATTCATGGGGTTGAGATTGCTATTTAAGTGTTAGAATGTTGTGCTCCATGTAAATCTTCTCGTTTCCTTTAACTCTCTTAAAAAGTCTCTACGATCTCCTTGTATTTGTCAACCTTATCCATTTTATTGCTTTGCACAGCACTATGAGGAAATGTAAGAGGAAAGACTTATTGTTGTTGATTATATGCTGCACTAGGAAGAGAACGAACTATGGTTGAATCTTTGTTGGATAAGCTCCCTGGTTCAATTTACATCTCCTTATCTATAACATGTTCATCTACAACTTGTTGCAACCTAAACCTTGCATCAACAATTTCATTAGACCTAAAGTATTGATGCTTAGATTTTTAAAATTCTCATAAGCCTGTGCAATAAATTTGTCAGATCCTTAGCATTGAAATTGATTAAATGAATTAGCTAGTTTCCTAACATTTTTATCCAAGTTTTGTATGCTAGCTTTTATTCTTTGTTAGAATTGAAAGTCATTCACTTGCATATGCTTCATTAACTCCTCTAAAGTATGTTGATGGGTTGTATTATATTGCACAGAAGATGGTTATTGGTGGAAAATTTCAATAGGGGTAGGCCATATAAAGTTATTTTGCCACATCATATTAGGAGTACTCCACTTAGGATACTTGTTATAGGGAAAGTTACAACTCTGCTCTTGAAACCTATTATGGTAGGTGTTTGATGCATAAGGCCTATGGAGTTTTGTAATCTTCCAACAATATAGAGCAAGAATCAATAGGATGGTAAGAGAAATTGAAAGTGTCACATATTGTGGTAGGAGTTACAACATAAGATTGTTGTTGTTGACTCATAGTCGTCAGTCTCACTAAGAATGTAAGCTCTTCCAAGGTACTCATAAACTTGTTACTGATATGCTCAAAATTATTAAAATTTAGATATATAAAATCAATATGGTCAAAAACACACACAACGTCTAATCGTGTGACCTTCACACAGAAAAAAAAAATCAACATAATAAAATAATGAAAATAAGACTAAAATTGAAAAAAATATGAAAATGCATCAAATAAACCTAATCTAAAATGGGAAAAGCATAAAAAATACCCTAAAAATATTAGAATAAATACTATAAAAATCAAAATCAAAATTCAATTCCAAAGTATGCAATAATTCTCCCAAAAGTAAATAAAATAAAATAAGTAGAAAAGTTATAGAAAATGATGAAATTTTGGAGTTTCAAGGATTACCTGACATCTAAAGGGTTAAATTTTCCTTAGAGTGTCGTTTTCCATTAGAAAATGTATGCTTCAGCATGGACGAACACAATCATACAAAAATTACCAAAATCTACCAAATAAACAAAACAAAACAAAACAAAGCATAAATAAAAAATGGAAAATAAAATAAAAATAAAAATAAATGGTTAGTATGAAATTCAATGAACCAAATTGGCCGAAAATGTCACTATATTTGACAACCGATGTCGCGATTGAGTCAAAATGAAATAAAAATAAAAAAAGGACTACACTATATGGTGCAACCTAGGTCATCTCTTAAGAACCTCGGAAAATAATTGATTAAACTGGAACTTAGAGAAATGGGGGTTTGTGTTTTATTTTTGGTAATAGAAAATGAAAATTAATAAAGTTAAAATATTAAAAATTGATTAACTTGTTAATCCAATTCACAAGCAGGATTATCATTGGTTCAAAAAGATTTTTGAAACTAATTTCAATTCTTATTTGGTTTGAATTCAATCAAGAAAATACTAATTAAACTCATGATTTTCTACTTAATTAAAACCTAGAATTTGAATATTCATGTTCAAATAATTAAGTATCACCTAAAGTGTCCAAATCAATTCTAAAGAACCAAAATCACAAAAGCCTATAGGAAAGCCCTAATTTTTATTTAGTTTGAATTTAATTAAAAAACCACCAATTAAACTCATGATTTCCTACTAGAATAACATATAAAATTTAAATTAATTCATGTTGAAACAACTACGCATTAACCAAAGTTCCCAAATATTGACAAGTTTAAAGTATTTTGTAAAAATACATTTTAACATTTTTTTGTTATTAAACTTGTCAATCTAGCCTTTAGTAGTACCACTTATACACAAAATAAATCAAAATTATCTAACGAACAAAGAATCTAATATATCATTTTAAATTCAGGTAACATAATAACTTTCATTATATACACAATAAATCATAAAATACAAAATGAAAATATGCAAACAAATATCATATTACTATATTATTTGTAATATCATAAAAAATTTGATAAAACATAACCCGCATGCAGCATGCACACACGCATGTATATATAGGTTTAGAGACATAAAAAAAATTAAAATATAGATAACTTATTCTAAAATTAAAATAAAGTACACAATACTTACAATAAACATTAGAGAATTTCCCAACTGTCTATTTCAGGATATTACACTAGCTGATGTGTCATATATGACGTACCTTTCTTGCACAAGATCACCTCGAAGACTAGGGGTTAAGTAGAGGTAGATCACATGAACTGTATCTTAATCAAAATTAGGAATGTATAGAAGAGCGGTTTGGAACCATAGAGGTAGATGAAAACGGTAGAGGAGGTTAATATTTTGAGGATAATAATAAAGTCATCTAAGTCCCTTTTGTTTGAAATCAAAATTTTAAAAATTTAATATTTATTAAATTATATAAATATATTAATATTATATAAATATCATATATTAAAATAAATGTAAATATATAATATATAAAGATATATAGATCCCTTAATAAACTAAACAACCTTTTTTTAAGCCTAAGTCTAGCTTGTTTATATAAAGAAGATTTTTAACAAACCTAAACCTATCTATTTATTATACAAGTTGAACCAAGATAGGTTTTAAAAAGGTCAAGTTGTAGGCCCTTGTCAGATGACCTAATTCATTTTCATCCTTACTTCTAAGGCCTCTAGGAACTCTTATGTATCATCTCCAACATCACCTATATTCTTATCAATCAAACTTATCTCAAGTGCATCATTAACAAAACATTGAAGCCTTCCTATTTCACCACTTTGTCACTTAACTCAACCCTGCAACAAATATCTTAAGTAACAAAATATTTAACACAACATTTCATGTTAAATTTTACCCTTTCATCCTAAATAACTAATGAAAACTTTCCTTTTTTCATATTAGTAAAGGATCCAAAAATGGTGAAAAAGGTCTCCCCAATGGGTATTTTGAAAGTCTTCCTTCATCTTAAGAACCATAAAATCATTACAGATAAATAATTTATCTACATTAATTGGTATATTTTCTAAAATACCTATTGAAAATTTACCAAACCTATCTATTAATTGGAAAGACAACCTGATAGCTTTCAAGTATCGTAAATCCAATTTCTCACATATTAACAAGTACAATAAACGAATACTAGCTCCAAGATCACAAAGTACTCTATCAAAATCCATATTACTTATCATTCAAGGGATATGAAAACTACCTTGATCCTTCAATCTTGGTTGAAACTTGTTTTGGATCAAAGCATTACACTCCCTAGTATATGTTACTATTCTATCTTATTCTAACCTCCTTTTGTTGGACAAAATGTCCTTTAGAAACATTACGTAGGTTGGCATTTGGTGAAGCGATTCCATGGATGTCACATTGATGTAGAGATTTTTTAGAACTTTTAGAAACTTCCAAAATTTCCTATCCAACTTTGCCTTAATTAGGTATTGTGGGGTTCAAATAAGAGAATGGTAAGGCTTGACCTCTTTTGCATTCTTTTTTGAATGATTCTCACCCACTTCAACTGAGGAAGGAAAGATAGTTGCTTCTTTCTTGTCCTCTATTAAGAATTTAGAAGACTCTAGTTATCTTCCATTCCACAAAACAATAACCATGACATGGTCACCTAGGTTCCTCTCAAGCTGTCCAAGAAAATTTCCTTTCGGTCCAAAAGATGATCTAGCTTGTTGGGCTATTTAAATCTCTAGAATTTTGTTATGGATTGGTAAAGAGTCCACCTTTGAGGTTAGTTTTTAAACAACATCATAAAATTCTTCATTTTGATTCAACTACCTTAGTCTTAATGATTTGTACGTCAATCCCTTAAGATAGATTCCCAATCAACTAGGAAGAGAAAAAGTAAGTTTACTCGTCATAAAGCCTTAACTGACGAACATTGGAAGAATAAAATTAAGAAATAAATTTTTAACGTAGGGAAAGTAGGGATACTAAGGACTACAAGGAGTCTAAGGGTAAGACACCTAACCTACCCTCAGGAAAGGAATCTTCCATAAAATGTTTTATGTACCTAAGGAGAGGTCACATAGCCTTTCAATGTCTAAATAAAATGACAATGGTTCTAAGGGACAATGGAATAACTCCTCCTTAAAGTCCTCTAGTCATAGTTCGACTTCCTCTTCCTCTAGAGATGAAGCCTTGGAGTATGGCTTGAGGAACACCTTATAGTAGTTAGAAGGTTGTTGGGTAGATTTATTAATGGGAAGGAAGAAATCCAATGAGGGAACATAATTCATACAAGATGTTCCATTTGAAGGAATACCTACTCTTTAATTCTTGATGATGGTAGTTGTACCAATGTGGCTACCTTTAGGTAAGTCGATAAGTTAAGATTAAACACCACATCCCACCCTAATCCATATAAATTTCAATGGATATTTTTGGTGGAATAGTAAGTTTTCCTCTCCTTTTCCATAGAAAGGTATTAGGACAATGTCACATGTGATGTTGTCCTAATGGAGGCCATCCATGTGCTCCTTGGAAGGCCATGGTAATTTGATAGGAATGTCCATCATAATAGATACTCCAATGTGTATTCCTTTCTGTTCAACTACCAAAACATTACTTTAGTTCTCTTAAGCACTAGTGTGATATCCTAAAGTAGGGACATTCTTGTTATTTGCTACAAAATTTCTAATTTCTCTATCGTTTGTTCTTATTTTTGCTTTATTTCTTACTAGACGATATTTGTAGCCTAGAAAGTCCATTATGAGAAATTAGGAATGTTACAATAAGCACCGCCATCTTTTTGTTGAGGGCCTTAACTTGATCGGCTAGTAAGATGTTTTGATTTACTTGATACATACCTGCTAATTACAAGTCTCTCTCCTTTACATGTCTAACGATAAACCTCCACTAGTTGTTGTTGGCAACAAATTTCCCTATGACTTCCCATGTGTCTTCTAGTAGGTTTTGTAAGATGCGTCTTCTAGAGGCTAGGTTGGTCAATACTTTGTTGGCATATGAGAGGTTGTTGTAGAAGATCTGCATGTGATAGGGTGTCTAGTACCCATGATATGGGCACCTTCGGAGAATATTTTTAAAACAATCCCATGCCTTGTATAAGGGATTGCATGGATTATATGAGGTATTGCGTTAGAAAGAGATGCTGAAGTTGATCTTTTTCAAGCAAAGACAAGTCAGTCATTCACCTTCTTAATAATGGAGAAGGGAAACAATTATAGTATGATGATGTCCTGCAATATGCCATTAATTTTGATGGTGTTTATCAAACTCCGAAATTTTTTTATGTGAGTCCTCCAAGGTCATCCCTCGAAATTAAAGTGAATTTTAGATTATGTTGATGAATGCAGAGTTCGATTTGATGTTTTATACATCATCCATTGCTGGGATGGATATACTGCTTCTTAGGCCCTTATTAGTGGAGGATGCATGGTCCAACAATGTTTTTCTCCCTTGCATTATCATTTTCTTTGCTCTTTCCTCTTACCTTAACCTGCTAGCCACTTGTTCTATTTCAAGTCAAACTGTAGGTTAGAATCTCACGAATAGGTTAGCATAAACAAAATAAATAAAGCAAATTTTTTTTATTTTTCCTAAAACGATTTTTTATTTTTTATTTTTTAAGAATTATCTTAAAAGGAGAAAAGAAAAATAGAATTTCAAATAAGTATATTTCTAAAGAAATTGGGCTTCAAATCTCAAAAATTAGTAAAAGACAGTCCTCGATAATGGAGCCAAAAACATGTTGCATGAAAAATGTGAGTGTAAAACTCTTTCCAAGTTTTACCTATGGGCAAGTATATCCATTAGTTTAGAAAGAGGGTATTTTCAGCCCTTAGTATTGATCCCGCAAAGACTATATCAAGAATCTATGTATGAGGTTTGAATTTTGATTTTTGACCTCACCAAGAGAACGGTTGTTTGTGATAGCAATAAGAGCAGGGTTGTTTGTGAAACCAAAAAGAGGAAATGGAGATAGAAATAAAATTTCTTTTATATGGAAAATAAAGTAAAGCGATGGAATATATGGAAAACTGATAAGGTTGTGGTTCCCCTTGTGAATTTACTTGTCTTTACCCCTAGTTTCTCCTTTTATTCAATTGTTAATCACCTACACTTTTCTGCTACTCCTCTTGATCTGGAAGTAGCAATAATCTCTCTTCTACTTATTACCCTCATTTTATCTAGCAAGATAGTTGTATAGAATAGGCATGAAGTTAAAGAGGTGTTAACTACGTGTTAGACAATTAGTTGGTTAGAAACATAGTTTCCCCATTAATCCTTTATGACCCTTAAGTTCAGTTGTCCTATAGTTTCATCAATTGCGAGTGGTATGATTGCCTCCACCAAATCAACTTACAGATTAATAGAATTAGTCAGTTTCTACTAATGGATTAAGCGTAATATAATAATATAATTATAATGAAGACATCATTTTAGAAAAAGGGAAAATAGGGTTCAAACAATGAACTTCACAAAGTTGCGAAAAGCCCGGTGAAGGAGAAATGGTTTTTCATAAAGCAGAACCACCCATGGATATCCATAACAAAATGTATATATAAGAAATACAAAACCAATGTTGTTAACAAAGATGATAATTTCTTTGATTTTTCATAGCACAAGCATTACTCCCGCTAAGATCCTACAGGAGGATGCTGGAGGTAGAACCGGGAATGGAGAGGCTAGAAAGGAGAGATGATGGAAATTTAGAGTTGTGCCTAAAGAGGGGTATGAGAACAGAGGCTTTGGAAGCCGAAAGTTGTTTTAAGAGGTGTCGTAGAGCCTCCCTTTTGTAGGTTAATATTTATGGTTTTCAGTGTAACACCCCAAATTTCTCTTTCTAAGTTAGTGATTATTAATAATTACAATATTGCCCAAATTTTTTTAAGGAAATTAGATAACTTCTGTAAAATGATGAAAAAGCCCCCTATACTAGGATGACACAAATAAATGTATATAAAATTGGAAAAAAGTGTTAAAATATATTCTAAAGGATTAAAATACATCAATGATGGTTAGAAAGTCATAAGAAAAGAATAGAAACAAAGAGAAAATGGGAACGCCATCAAAAATGCCTAAAAAGTCCAAAATGACCTTAGAAAGTTTTGTCTTCTATAAGGGATAAACTATTCCTGGAAAAATGGAAAATTACATAAAAATGATTCAGGAGTGAACCAATAAGTGTTAGAAACATTGGAAGAACAATTTAGAAACTTTCTTGGAAATTCTCAGTAAATTAGAAAAATTCTTTTGGAAGGCCTGTAAGGGTAAGAAAATGATAAGCAAAAACCAAAAAGTGGGCCCCACTCATTGAGCACAAATTAGACATGTGAAAAATGGAAAAGTGACTCACCCTATAAGTCATCACTTTGTTAATGACTATAGGACAAAAATACTAATGACAAGAGATAAAATTAACCATGCATAGAATAAGTTAACCTTAATTAGTGACAAACTTAGAATAATTAGTCTTAAACTAATCCTAAGTGGGAATTTAATTCCCACATGCTCTAGGTGGCCTAATTTGCTTAAGAATACCAAGGGGGCTCATTTCTTTCCTTAAGCACTCTTCTAAACACTTTTGCAAGCTCACACAAAACTCTAGCTTCTCTTAAAACACCAAAACGTACACTACGCTTGAACTTCTATCTTTGAAATTTAAGTTATAATAAGACAAACAGGAAAAACCTCAGGACCATCCTTGAAGGCGTTCTTGTGGACTGGAAAGGAAAGGAAAAATCAACTTCAAAATACCCACCAAATCCTTTCCTAAGCCTTCAACAAGTAGGGTCTTCACCATATACTTTTGTATGCTTTCAATTATGTGTTGATGATTTGTTTTCTTCTCTTTTTGGTGGATCTCTCTCTATGTTACATGGATCCATTTTTCTTGAGTTTGATGGAGCTCAACAATGCCCTTGATGGTAAAAAAGGAGCATCACCAAGTTTTTAGTGAATTTTGAAAGTTAAAGAGTTTATAATTGGTTAAATTTTCTTTTAAATTATTTTTATTAGTTTGGGGCAGATTTGATAGTTTTTGTAAAAAGTTTTGGAGTGCTCAAAGTAAGGAATGGATAGATCTTGGATTAGATCTAGTAGATCTACACTTTGTGGTCTTTAAAAATTCTTTCTTTATGGTCTTTATGTTCAAAGTTGTAAGCTTGCCTATGTGGAAAGAATTTTGAGAAAGTGGCCTTGGGTGATCAAAGGTGTGATTAGGCTATTTGAAGTAAATTAACGAGAGTTGAGTTAAATTTTTTGGTTAAAGTGTAATAAGGAGTCTAACCAAGTGCAAGAAAGGAATTAAAAGTTTAGTAAATACTTTGGTGGTGGTTTGAGTAACCATTCAGCCATACTTAGTGAAATTAGTGAAAGTAGGTTAAAATCATGTTAAGACCCAAAAATGAACTCAACCATGCACAAGTTGGTGAATAAAAGTCAATTATAAAATTGTGGGAGCTTGAAGAGTTGAGCCATTCGGCCAACACCTAGTAATTAAGAAGGAAAAGTCTTAAAAATATTAAAGTTGGATCAATCTAGTAATCTAAGCTATAATATATCATAAATAACCTCTCAAGTATAATAAAAATTAATCATAATTCCCTAGGGACTTAAAGAATCAATTTAATCAAGTTTTAGTTAAATTTACAAGAAAAGCTAATTTGGATGTTTAGGAAGATTTAAGAGATGTATGAGTAACTGGACATAATTTAGGAAGACAAGACAAACCCTTTGACATATGCTTGTAAGAATATTAGTAAATTAGTTCATTAGGTAAAGGACCAAAGTTTCACTCTTAAAAAAGATTTAAGCTTAACATATTGGCCACAAGGACATAGAAATATGAAGAACAACCTCTTTGAAGTTCACAAAAATATTTGGCCAAAGAAGGAATAATTGGCATGATAAGATTTTAATGGGAAAAACTTATATGTTTATCTCTCGTAAGAATAAATTTCGAGAAAGAAAAGTTGTTATAAGGTTTAGATAAACATAAATTTTTAGAAAAGGATCAATCGGCCATGGAGGATTAAAATTACTTAAAGAAGATTCATGCCTACTTAAGAAGGATAATGGCCATTAGGCCACCATAATGTTAAACATGAAAATAATATCAACAAAATCTTTGAGTAATGGAAATGTTGACAGAAACCTAGAAAGAATGAGTGGTGTAGGTTTCCCTTGAGAAACTTATCATAAAACATAAAGAATAAGGTCAACTTGGAAATTATAGAAGAAATGTGCATGTTGTCCAAAATTTAAGGACCATGCTTAAGTAAATATTTTTTGTAAGAAGCTAACTTTTGGGTATCTATTAATGCCCTATTTATCATGGTGATTCTTGAGCATCTCTTGAGTGATGTAATGACTTGTATGATCTCTTGGATGACATGATAACTTGTGTATGACTATGTGGTTCCATGATTTGATAATAAATGAATGAATTGCATGCTATATGTACATAGTATTTTAATTGAATATTGAACATGCATCCAATCTTGAAGACTTAAAATGGAACATAATAAGTCAAGAGATCACTAAAGAATAACCTTATGCGACAACTTAAAACTACCTCTAGTATGCTAAGTCTAGGACTTATGCATACAAAAGGCAATATGTGTAACACCCCAAAACTCTATGATGAACTTTTGAAACCACAAAGAATCCCAAGAGTGAAACTAAGTAGGATTAAGGACCAAAAACAGAGAAATTAGAAAGTTTGGTGCAAATGATAAAAATGTCCCTATACTTCAGCAACTCAAATAATGAACCAAAGAAATGTAAAACATAAGTAAAATAAATTATAAAGGCTTAGATAATATGAAGGATGACTAAAAGTAATGATAAAACTTGAGGAAACAAATAAAGGACAAAAACACCCTCGAGAAACTTCGAAAACACTTAGAATGCCCTTAAAAGCTTTACTTTTTGCATAGAGCTAGTCAATTTCCATAAAAATATCAAATGACCTTAGATTAACTTGGAATGAACCAAAAGTGTTATAATTTTGGAAATTTTCTAGCAATGTTGAGAAAAATTATGAAAACATCTCTCGAAGGCTGCAAGGGCAACAAAGTGTGAGGAAGAAGCCAAGAGTGGGCCCCAATCAGGCTGCACAAAATTTATCATGTGGAAAAGTGGTGACTCACCAAGTCAAGTGAACTCAAGTCAACCATAAAAGACAAAAATAATTAATACTAAGATTCTTTGAACCATGGTTAAGGATAGTTAACTTGATTAATTAAAAGTTAACCATGTTTAGGCTGAGTTAAACATGATTAGTGACAACCTTAGCCTAATTAACATTAATCAAAGTATAAAAGGATAATTCCTTAAATTTTGAGTTATTTTAGAAAATAGGAAAATCTACACAAATTTACCAAAATACCCCTAAGTGTAAAATTAATTCAAATGTGTCTAAGCTTGGAAAAAACACTATGCCCTCTTGGACCTCATTTGTTCAGTTTTTACTTCCTAAATCACTTAGCCAACTCTCCAAAATCTCTCCAAATCCATCTAAATCGAAAAAACCCTAACCTTCCACTTTAAGCCTAAGTATCCATCTTTGAGATTTAAGCTAAAATCAAGTCTTAAACACTAAGCCCCACCACTTTCACTTAGATATCATTGTGGGCCAGCCAAGGGGGGACAAAGATCAGCCATCATAGCCCCACCATCACCCACACTAAGTCACCATCAAGTAGGATCTTTCTACTTTGTATTTTTTTAAGCTTTAATCTTACTTTTTATGGTTTGTTTTCTTTCTTTTGTGGATCCTTTCTCTAAAATCCATGGACCTCATTTTATTTTCACTCATGATGGCTCAAGACTACATTTGAACCATTCAAAACAAGCATCACCATTTTCTAGTGATTTTTGAGAAATAAAATGAAGTTTGGTTGGTTTAAAGTGCTTCTAAGTAACTTAGAAGAAATTTAATTGGTGGAAATTGTTTTAAAACCCATTTTGATGCTTTGGGAAGTTTTGACAAGTCATGAGAAAATTTTTTGAAGTGTTCTTGGTAGGAGTTGGATGGATTTTAAAGTAGACCTTATGGATCTACACTTGGTTGCATGGAAAAAATATTATATTGCATGTTTTTATGCTTGAAGTTTGAAAGTTGTGATTTTTCTTCTTATGGTGGAATTTGTATTATTATGTCCAGATCTGAACTTATGAACTTAAATATTAAAAAGTGAAATAAAAATTAATATTTAAGTCCCAAAAGTTTTCTTTGGGTATATATCTAAAAGTTACTAAGTAAAAGTTGTAATTTTTTACCATAAAATGGCATAAGCTGTACAAGACACTCAAGAATCATTTTTCCCATGACCTAAGCTATGGAATTTGGAAAAACCTTGTATGTATCACGAGCTCAAGGTGCTGCAAGTACACAAAATCAAGGAATCAAGATTGCATGAGTATAATATTGGAAAAGGTGACCTTGGCAAGCCAAGGGAGGAATTTAGCCATCAAGCAAACACAAGGATAAATCTTCTTAAAATTTTCATAAGTTACACAAACCATGTAATTGGGTTCTAAATGAAGTAAATCAACCTTTTGAATGAAGTTAATTTGAGCTAAAATGGCTTAAATCTCAGTAGATGGGCACTCAACCATTCTAGTTAACTTAAGGGAAAAATGAGCTTAAGATTAGTTAATGGTGTATTAAGGATTTTTATTAGATAAATGGATCAATTATATGTGTAAGAAATGCCTAAAAGTGACCAATTTTAGAATAACCACCATAGGTAAAATAAGGTGAAGTCCATAATTAGTATTTAATTTAAACTTCAAGAAAGTATAAAATTGGTAACGAGAAATGAATCATGACTTAGGTGAAGGAGGGAGTGTTATTTCAGCCATGACCTTAGGAGTAGGAAAAATACCTAAAAATCAACTAAACTTGGTCAACCTTGGAGTCAAAACTTTAACTATAAGAATGGATCAACCTAGGTAACCTAGCGTGAAAAATGGGAACCTTTAAGTCTTAGAGGTGGCATTTAGCCACTATGTAGATAATTAACCAAAATAGAATTTTTAATTCCTAACTTAGTTTAATTAAATATCCTTATCATGTACGGGTAATGGATGAAAAGTGTAAGAAAGCCTTAGGTAGGAAAAGTGTCCATTTAGCCACTTTAGGTAAATGGATTTAGGGTTGAGAATTTGGTACCCTAAGTCTAAGAAGTGGCATTCGGCCACTATGTAGTTAATTAACAAAAGAGAAGTTTTAATTCATAGGTAGGTTTAATTAAGGGTCCTTAACATGTAAGTATAAGGTATTAAAAATGTAAGAAGGTTATGACATTAGCTAAGGAACCATTCGACCACTATGGGACAAATTTCTCTCGGAGGAGATATAATTCTTAATTAGGATGAACTAAACATCCTTGGACTATAACTACAAGAGATTAAAATTAGAAGTGAATCTTACTAAGTTTTAGGAGCCCATTTGGACATATTCACTAAGTTAGTGAAAAAGAAGTAAGGAAATTATCTTAATTCAAGCCTAAATCTAAGCATACATAAGATAACTGAGTAGGAATAAAACATGAGGTTGGAAGCTGGGTTAAATCCATTCAGCTATGACTTATAAAGATGGAAAGGAAGTCTTAAAAATTCCCAAGTATCAATAATGAAAGTAGTCTTTAATTGTAAAAAGAAAAAGAAAACCAACTCGTAAGACAAGAAAAAATAAACTAGAAGGCCTTACAAGACAAGGGTTCACATCTAGCCACTCTAGGTTAAATGAGAAGGAAAGAGTTTGAGAAATTGTTTTAGGTACCTTAAAAGGCCTTATAATGTAAAATAATAAATTAAAATTTTAAAAGAAACTTGGCAAAGGCATGGACAACCATTTGGCCATGTAAGCTTAAAATGAATCAAATAAGTTAAAAACTTGTTAACACTTAATTTTTGAACTTATATAAGTAGGATATGCATAAGGCTTGTTAAATTGAAGAGCACAAAGAATAAAAACTTAAAAGGTGCCATTAAGCCACCTAAAGGAAACTTCTAACTTGTAAAAGAAATCATATGAAACTAATGTAACTTTGAGAAAAGGAAAGGTTGAGAAGCAACTTAGAAGGTTGAGAGAATTAAGTCCCTTAATAGATTTATCATAAAAAGTTAAAAAGATAAATGGGTTGGACATGTATTCAGAATATGCAATGATGTTATTCTAAATGTGATTTACCAATCAACTTATGATGTTCTTATGAATGCACATATTTTAATATGATTTGAAATGTTGAATGCTCCTAAGTATTGAAAAGATGATGTTGTGTATGAGGAGTATTTACGATTGATGATATAATAGAAGTTGAGATCTACATGTGCATTTCATATTGGCTGGATATTGGCTGAGCATGCATAATTATTTGGAAGCCATTAAAATTAACCTCAAGGGGTTTAAGGGATCACTAAAGCAAACTTATATGAAAAGTCAATCTACTCTTAATGTGCCTTGTGCACATCCTATACTAGAAGGCACATAGAGCTCTTCTAAAAAAGGAGGCAAAAGGGTTCTGCAAAAATCCTTCTATAATGAAGACAAAAGGGCTCCTCACACCTTATAAGGTGGTGAAAACCACCTAGGAATCAGCTCATATCCTTAGTAGTAAAAGGTAGAGTAATAGACAATGAAAAGATATTGTTTGATAATTTTAATGCATGTCTATGTCTAAATGTTTTCTCCAAATTTGTAGAATTGGATCTATAATTTTCAAAGTTGTGGATTATAGAAATGATAGAGATAAAGCCTAAAATATAGAATAATTTGTAGGTCAAAAATTATCTTTATTGTGATCCCAAACTTATTGAAGTTAAGATAGATATATGCTTAAACAATGAGTTTGTTTTTATATAAAAATAACCCACTTGAGCAGGATATTTTTAAATGATTAAAAGCAATCTTATATGCATGTCATGATTTTTCTAATAAGATGAAATGGCTAGGATAAAAGTGATGACACTAAAAATAGAGTAGAAAACCGATTCAGAAACCTAGTTTCTCATTCTTCTCTTCCCATTTTCTTCCCATACAATGACAATGTCCTTCTCAACGTTAACTGGTCAGTGAACCCACATGGTCTCTTAATAACAGCACAAGCCAAGATGCAAATATATTTCTTGCTAGGTCATTTGTTCATCATTCAAGTTGAGTCCTAACTTTCAACCACCTGATTCACTATTCCCTTAGAGGCATTCCACCCTGATGGAGTGTTTCCACCCCCACTTGGCTACCATAGACATTAGACAGCCATTGCTGTAGAATCCTCTTCTTCTGAAGGGGAAACTAATCCAAAAACCCAAACTCATTACCATAGCTCATCTCACATATGGTCCTCCTAAGGAAGCTCATTGTATTAGATGTCGTATCCTTTTAAGGCCAACCAAGAGATGCTAGATGGAACGTTTATGTCGTTGGTTCTAGGCATGTTGATGGAGTGATTCCACCGTTAGGCTTGTAGAGGTTCACGGATCTCCTTATTGGTTCAAGGAAATAGAAGCTGAGAAGTCATACTAATAATCTAAATGTTTATAAATAGATAGATGCAAGATAGTATGTAATATATATATATATATATATATATATATATATATATGTATGTATGTATGTATGTAAATAAGGTATGTAAATTATGACATGTGATAAAGTGTATGATAAGGCCTTACTGCCTAAGATTGTGATGAACATGTAAGATGGATTGTATCGATATGTAAGGTTTGTTTGCTATTTGAACATTGTCTATTTGGATGTTTAGTTTTGAATTATAGACAAATAAATTAAAGCAACTGATAAGTAGTAAGAACAAACTAAATGCGTACAAAGACGCTTTGTAATTTAATGGAACCAAATGAACAACTTAAGCTTAAAACTGATTCATGTTTAGGGTTTTATAATAGGCTCTTTTATGGTAATCAGAAGGTACGTAACCTTCTATGGTGAAGCCAGAAGGCTTCAAATAAATCCTTCTATGGGGAAGCTATAACACCCTAAAAACGAATACCGATTTCACTCTTAAGTCGATCATTTGGTTCCATTTTTAGTTTGTTATCTCATGATGCAGAATTCATTTTAGAAAATACTTATATGAAAATATGGTAATTTTTTTTTAAAAAAATGTTTAATATAAAATGCGAGTCTCATCGATAGAACGTGCGTAGTGGTAAAATAAATCAATAAGCAGATTTATACGTACGTTCAAAACCTTTGGAATACTAAGTGTTTGCATTGTTCTTTTCGTTTATCATTTGCATATAATAAATAAACAAGATTCAAGCATAATATACACATCATACAATAATTATACATAACATTCAAACATCATATAAGTCCTAGGCACATAGGCCTTATCATATAACTATTATAATCCTTAATTTACCTTTATCAAATATACATAACACACTATCTATTACTAATATTTAGGATGCTTGCATCCTCCTAATCATAATATTAACATGATGTGAATTTTCTTCAGAAGAGAGTGTCTTGCATCTACTTCAATAATGTGAATTTCCACCATCACGTACAATGTTCAGAATATCTGGGAAGAAAGTGGAAGAAGTAGGGATGGGAAACTAAGTTTCTCAATAGGCTTTCTACTTAGTTCTATTGTCATCACTTTAATCCCAGTCACTTCAGTTTATTTTAGAAATCATTTCTTGCATAAAAGGTTACTTTTAATTCTTTGAAAACATTTATCTGAAGTAGATCAATTTTATTCAAGACATACAACTTAATGTCTCATCATACATTCTTCTTAACATTCATAATTTTGGGATCACACATAAGATATCATTTGACATACAATTATTCTATGTCTTAAACTTTATTCTTTACTACTTTTCTTTGTCTTTATCATTTCTTTGTCCAACCTTTGGGACACTTTATGAATCTAGTTTCACCACCTTTGGGTGAAAACAATTAGACATAGACATGTAGTAAATTTTTCAAACAATATCTTCTCACTGACTCTACTCCCACCTCCTACTAAAAATTAAGGATATGAGTTCGTTCCCAGGTGATCGTCACCACCACATAAGGAGTGAAGGACTCAATGCCTTCATAGTAGAAGGATTTTTTGAGCGACCTTTAGCTCCTAGAAGCAACCTTTGGCTTCTCTTCAGTAGAGCTTTTTAGGGCCCTCTAGGTTTTAGGGCGCATAAGGCACAAAGAGAGTAACATTACATTTTCACATAAAGTTTTCTTTAGTGATCCCTTAATCTTTTTAAGTTCATTTCAGTGGCTTCCAAATAATTATGCATGCTCAAACAAATTTCCAACAAATATGGAATGCACATATAGGTTTCAAATTTTCATCTCAATCATCATCATAAACCAATCTCATACATGATCATCATTCTTTCTCATTCATGAGTATCCATCATTTATTCATTCATAGATAGTGAGCATTCATAACTAATAATGAAATTTGGTTGGTAAATCACATAGCATAATGTCACATTTACACTACCAATCTAATGCTTCAATTCGGTTTGATGTTGAAATCACACAAAGTACTTACATCACTCATCCTTCTAAGTTACCTCTCATCCTTTCCTTTTCTCAAATTTATATTTGTTCATTAAGATTTTACATCTTAGCATCTTCATCTAGGGGGTCGAATGGCACCTTTCAAGTTCTTTTCTCTTTGTGTTCTCTTTTGTTTAAGTCTTATGCATGTCCTAATTATTCTAAGTTCAAGTATTAAGTATTTACAAATCTTTTAACTCATTTAGGACAATTTTGATTAAACATGACCGAATGGAAATTTTTTACCTTTTCCTATTTTCCTTTAAACTTTTAATCCTTAATATTCTAATACTTCATAAGTAATCTAAATTAGGATCTTTAAATTCCTTTTCTCTTTATTATCCTTGTATGGCCGAATATAAAATCTAGAATTCTAACTTCTTCTAATTTCGTTTTCCCTTGGTTACTAAATTAGTTTAGGTCATTTGGTGTCTAACTTATTAATTGGAATCCATCTTATACACTTTTAAAACTTTTTATCCTTAGGGTATATCATGACCAAAATTACTTAATGTACTTCTAATTTCATATTTATGTCCTAACCATCCTTCTGATAAATCATTGAAATATGTTACCTTGTGTTGTTCTCCTTTCTACTACCTTAATAATTAGGTCTGATTGACTCTTAAACATTTAAAGTCTCTTTTATTCTGAACCTAATAATATCTAAGTAGAAATTAATTAATCTTCTAGGTCAATTTATTCCTAAATTAATTAATCTTCTAGGTCAATTTATTCCTAAATGGCCGGATGACCTACTTCCTCAAACTCCACCTTTCATACACCTTAATTATATTCTGCTTACATATTTATGATCATTATTTGGGCCTAGTTAAGGATTGAAACTCATTCTTAGTTAATTTAAAACATTGTAGCCGAATTCCACTAGGCTAAGCTTGGGTATTTGAACAAAATCTGTGCAAGTGTAATTAAATAAAGGGTTGAAAGTTTAATTGCCATTTTATAAAGAAAAGATTCCAGCAGGACTCGAACTCGAGCCCTTGAAGTGCATGGAGCATTCTAACCACCAAACCAAGCTTTGGTATTTGAAGAAAATCTATGCAAGTGTAATTAAATAAAGGGTTAAAGGTTTAATTGCCATTTTCTAAAGAAAAGGTTTCCATAGGACTCGAGTCCTTCAGGCATTTGGAGCATTCTCACCACTGGACCGAATTTCTTGGGTAGGATTAACACTGCTAATTATAAATTTAAAGTATGCTTAACGTCTACTAATATTTTTAGAGGATTTAGAGGAAAAATAGAGTTAACAGGGTTCGAACCTATGTCCTTGAGCTTCTTGGGATGGGCTAACCGCTAATCCATCCCTTGATTTATTGATACTGGCTATCAAAGTTTATTAATTTTAGGCCAGCTTAAAGAGAGTATGGGAGGGAACTGGCTACTGTTATGGCTTATGTGGGTGAATCTGCAGAATTATGCAGATTTATGAGACAATGTTAGTTTTGCATTGAGACTTGATCACTACCACATGCAGCTCACTGTTTGATTATCAGGTTTCAGGTCACAAACTTGAAGTTCTGCGAATATGTCATTCAATAGCCTCTACAATTGCCTCACATTGAGTTAATGTCAGCCTACTGTTGCATCCTGGGAACAACTAGCCAAATCAATACAATGTAGTGACAAGCTCTAAGCAAGTGCTGATCAACACTCTTGACTAAATTCACTTCCTATAATCTATCTATTGTTTCACTGTCGTATGCTGCATTAACCATACAATGATATGCACAACCATCTGAAGGGCTGATTCTCTCTGTAATTATGGTTTTACTAATCCTATTACTCTGGTTTTTACTTGAGATATGCGATATGCTAATACCTCCACCTATTCTTTTAGATTAGTTCTTATGATAAATCTCAATACTCAATTTTGGCAACAAAAACAACATGGTAATTAAGGCTTACCATCGTAGCGAGCTTGAATTATCAGCCTCTTTGAGCATGCTAATATGTACAAAATTACTAGGCTCAGTGTATTAATGTTTATCGTAAGAGTTGAAATTAGCCACAGCTACTCAGCCAAGAGTTTTAGAAATTAAAGTGTTTGCCTCTAAACGTAAATTTCCTCTTAGATAGATATAAGCAATCTAATGTGATCCTATTTAACAGACTCATATCAATGGCAAGAGGTGACTTTGGAAACACCATAAATTGATCCACGATCAATTAAGAACTACATCAGTTAATGCATATAAAAACCCAGGTCTCTCCATAGTGAAATAATATCATCCTCATTGACCAAAGTGTAATTAGATAAAGCAAACTTCAAAGGGAGGAAAGAGTAATGAAAAAAAAACTAATGTGTGTAAAGACAATGTCGAATACTTCTCTTCTCTTCACTAGAGTATGCTAGTATGGGGAAATTGGTGAGTCAGTCCACAATCCCAAGAGAGATGCTTCGAAAAGTTTAAGAGAAATAGAGAGGATCGAAAGAAGCAAAGAGAACTTTCGAGAAGCTGTAGAAACTAGAGAAAATGGAAGAAAGCTAGAGAAAAACAAAGAGAGGTCTCAAGTTCTTTGAAGAATTTCTGAAAAAGTGAGAAAAAGACCCCCAGAAAACCTTCCTCTCCTTATTTATAGCTCTCTTAATTACCCAGGGTTTGCTATTAACGTTGACTAACCGCCTCTTAACCGTCTCTCAACGGCTTCTTTTCTGTTAACCCCATCTCTTTTTCTTTTTTCTTTTTAGCAGTTAGTTCTTTTTCTTTTTCTCTTTTTTTTTTCAAAATTGGGCCACTCACCAATTTTGGAACCCAAATTGCTTATTTTTCTATTGCCTTCTATTTTCCATTTCCTTCTTTTTTTTGTTGTTTATTTGTTTCGTTTATTATTATTATTTTTATTATTATTATTATTATTATTATTATTATTATTATTATAATTTTTGAATGATTTTGGACTAAATCACCTTTTGGTTAACAATTTTTATTTTGGATTTTAAATTTAGCCTCGAACATGATTCAGTGCTCACACAATCTACGTTGTTTATTTGATAAAGGAACAATTAAAACATAGATAAAAATTTGTTAATTTAATAATTTTATTTTCTAAACAATAGTTTAAAGTTTTATAACTTCCTAAATAATGATAAAACTAATTGCATTAGATTTAAATTTTGACATCATAACTTCCTAGGAAGCCTAATAAATATGTAAAGTTATAGAAATAATAAACAAACACAATAAAGTATATGTTTATGATTATATATACTTATTAAAAAATAACAATTTACAGTTTGATCATGTTCTTAATATATGGATGATCTCTTAGATTCCCAAGCATGCATAGAATCGAGATAATATTAGAAAAGAGTGTGAAATTTAACATTAAAGAAAGAAATGAGAAGTTTTTACATTTTAATTCATACTTATGTTATTATTTTTTAAATTAAACTTTATTATGTAAAAATAAAAATAATATAACATTCTAATTTTGATGTTAATAATAATTAACATCCAATATTTCCTAAAAAATAAGTAACCATGTAGCATAGAAAAGAGAATGTGGAGGGTTAGATTAAAGATAGAAATGAGAAATTTTTACCTTTAAATTCATCCTTATTTTATTATTTTTAAACCAAATTTTTTATATAAAAATAAAAAAGATTTAACCATTAAATATACATATAAATAAATAAAGTTCCAATCTATGAATTTCTCCATAAATATATATATATATATATATATATATATATATATATTCACAACTCGCTTTCAATTATAACATTTCTAAAATGAGATCCATAAATCTTAGAGAAGGATCCACAAAGAAGAAGAAAATTTAACCATAAATACAAGATTAAAGCTTACAAAAATATAAGGTAAATCGTACTTGTTGAAAACTTTTGTGATGGTTTTGGCGTGTATTTATGGTTGATCTTCCTCCTCCTTGATGGTCCAAACAAGATCTCTTAATGATAGTGGCGGGGCTTGGTGGATGTCTTAATTTAACTTAAACTTCAAATATGGAAGTTTAAGCTTAGTGTAAATTTTTGAATTTTACGAGTAGTTTGAGTTCATCGAAAGTTTAGAGATTTGTATAAATTTTTAGAAGATGTAATATGAAGAAAATGGACCTATTTATCCCTTAGATCAATTTCGTGAACCTTAGGGCATGTGGGGATAAAATTCCTACTTAAGGGTATTTTGGTAAATTTACATGTAATTTTTTTCTAAAAAAATGTAAATGTAAGGAATTATCCTTTTAGGATTATTTTAATGCTAATTATTTTGAATTTATCACTAATCAAGATTAATTTATACTAAGCATGGTTAATTTAATTATAAAAGGTTAATTTACTTTAATCATGGTTAATTTTATTTCTCCTATTTTTTACTTTTGTTTTGTCGCAACTGTAATTACGACGAGACGACAAACTCGCTAAAAATTTAAAAAGAATTTTATTTTTAATTTTGGAGCCGCCACCAAATTTTTATTTAAGGGAAAAGATTTGGAAAAACCCTAACTTGAGGAAGAATCTAGGTTCAGGAGTCGATTACGAGTAGGGAGGGTATTAGGAACCCTACTCGCCCGTTCCGAAGAACGGTACGCTTCAACTGAGTGTGTGATTTTGATGTCTTTGAAAAATTGTTTGATCCCTTTAGTTTAGAAACAAAATAAATAAGTTTGTATGAAAATAGCCTAATAGGACTTGATGTTGCTCCTACGTATTCCCTAGTGCAATGGGAAACTCAAGGCTTATGTAGTTCTGGTTTAAAGGCTTGACCTTCGGAGGTGCTTGAAAAAGGAACAGAGTATTTTGAAAATATTTTAAAGAAGATCCTTAGTACACATATGCACAAGATCCAAGGAAAACGAGGGCTGAACTAGGATCCATATGAATCTCTAAACATCGAACAGTGGTGAAACCGCCAGTTCTTATTTAGAGCTCATCGTGTGAGACTTGGGATTCCAAGACTAGGTTTTTTTTTTAAATTATTTAAAACGGATTCTTAGTCCACATATGCACAGGGTCCAAGACAACTACGGCTACACTGGGACCCATATGAATACCTAAACATCGAATAAGAGAAAAAGCTACCAGTTTGTGTTTAGAGTTCATTACCTGAAACCTAAAATTATTGAATTAATTTTGAAAGGAATAAAAAGGATTGGGCTTAGGTAGAAAAAGAATTGGGCTTGACCCAAAAACAATGGACATTGATTTCAAGATTTGAGGAAAAGAATTAAACTTGATTTGAACTAAAGTGAACTTGATTTGAAATTTGAGGAAAAAGAATTAAATTTGATTTGAGCTAAAATAGAAACTTGATTTGAAAATTTGAAGAAAAAGAATTAAACTTGATAAAACGAAACTAGACTTGGATTTGAGTAGAAAGAAAATAAGTAATGAGATAGGGCCACATTAAGACTTGATTTTGAGCATAAAAGTATGAATTTAAAATTTAAGGATAGAATTGAATTTAATTTCAAAATTTAGAAAGAAAAATTAACCTTGATCATACTTAAAATGAATTTAAATTAAAAGATTGAGCAATTGAATGGCCCAATTTTGTGATACACAGTGCAATGAATCAATTTAGAGTTTATGATATACAGTGTGCAGTGAATGTAAGGGTCTGGGAGGTGGCCTAATTGGGTGAGCGTATAGCCTATGCATAGTTTGAATTATATTGCCTAATTCAGCTCCTTTTGGATCATCGCATGTGGCTAGTGAGGGCCCTCTTTTTATTCTTTTTGACTTTGGAAAGCGCACTAGCATAGTCCAAGAAGGCATAAAAAACTAATTAAGAATCTTACCTGGTTGAGGCTCGAAGCCCCTACATGCATGTTGGATTGCACCGATTTAACCATTTGGACTAAGCTTCCAAGTCACAATTAATGGTTTCCTGATTTAATTTACCCCAGCGAAGCCTTACCTTGTAAGTTTCTATTAATTTTGTTCAGCGGACACTCAGGAAACAGTGTAGTTTAGGAACCATGACCATGGGTGATTCTAGAATCAGTCTCACATAATGAATTCAAATGCAAGGGGTATGTCTTGGAACTATACCAATGATGACATCCATACAAATGACCCACACGCTTGGGTAGTCTCTCTGACTGCTTTTGTTGACCATAACTTTGGCATGCTACAACATAAGTAAATTTCAAATCTACCTCTGCGTAGTTATTCAAAATCTTGATTTGTAACACAGCTATTTTGAGAATAATTGTCCACACATGCATGAAGGGATTTTCCATACGGTTTTTATGATTATGCTTGGTACCCGTACTACCATATATCTCGTATATCATCGCACTTAAAATAGGAGGCCAACTCTTGTTAGTGAAGTGAGTTCTGGTGCCATCAGGCACAAAACCATTCCTAATGACAACAGCAACATGGCCAGGTCAACTACAGATATAATACAGGGGCCTTTGCCTTAGTAACGACCCTAACTATTCCCGAGAACAGAATACATGTTTTGTCTAGGTGGGTGGCATTTATCGTTGTTGGAATTTCGAGTTCTTTCTTCATAAAAGTACTCTCAGGAATGGCTTAATCCATACGCTTGATTACTTGTCACTTAAAACATCCCTATACTAGTCGGGATTTTCCCCACAAGAACTTCTCTGATATTTTCAGGAATACGTTCAGTTACAGGGTTTATGAGGCAAATAGAGCATAACTCAACACAATTGCCCATAGCAGCTTGACAAGCTTGTAGTTCTTCAAGAATTTCTTCGATATTTTCTTTTATAACCGCACTAACAACTGAAATTGCTACTGTAATTATCAGAATAACTAAAAGCTCCAGAACCTCTGAATATTTAGGGAAAGATATTCACCATGAGCATCCTTTGAATATGATACTCCTTCCAGTTTTGTTTCGGGTACGGTAACCACACTAATTCCATTACCCGTATTCCAATATTTCCCTAAGTTTATTGCATCCTTTGGCTAAATCTAATAAGGTGAGGTTTGAAGATTCTAAGGCCATTTATCGGTAGTCTTATGCACAAAATCACAAGTCATAACAATTCTTAAGCTTATTCTAACATCACAAATTCTCCACTCTAATCAGCTATGAAATGCATGGATTGATGCTACTAAATGCGACTAATGTTCAGCTATGATCCACATGGAATAGATTGAATTATTACGAAACATACCTGGAAAATTAGCAGAGCCCTGTGTTTCTTCTTTGCTAGAATCAGAAAAAGATGAAAGGGCCTTTTTCAGAGATCCACGATCGCATGGAGTCTTCTCGAACCGCTTCTAGAGGATCCTATAAGTTGTATGCAATTCAGGTGAGGCGTGCGCCGGAGAGAATGCTGGAATCAATGGGGCTTCCTTCCTCCACTAGCACAAGCTAGAGTAATTCATGGATGAGAGCCACCATCTTAGCTCTCTTCGCTTTGAAAAATCCACGCAGCACCTGGAGTAACAGATAGAAATTCCTTGAAGCCCCAAAAAAAAATCCATTTTCCCCTGCATGCATTTTGTTTTTATATTCCTTTTTTTTTTCAGTTATTCCCCTTTTTTGTTTTTTTCAATTTTCGGTTTTTTCTTTCTTTTTTCTGTTTTAACTTCCGTTTTTCTGTTATTAACTCTGTTTTAATTTTGTTTTGTTTTAATTTCCCCCTTTTTTTATTATTATCATTTTTTATTTATTTTTTAGTCTTTATTTTTCTTTTTCTTTCTTTTCATTTATTTATTTATTTTATTTTTCTATTTTATTATTTATTCATTATCTGTTTATTTATTTTATTTTACTGTTTTTGTTGTTTTGTTATATTATTTTTGGTTTATTATTATTTTTTATTTTTCACTTTTCTTTTCTTTTTAATTCAATTTTTATTTTTATCTTCCTATTACTTTGTTTTATTTTTTGTCTTTATTTCTTATTTTATTATATTTATATTTTTTTGTTTTAATCCTTTTCTTTTCTTTTATTGTATTTCAGTTTTCTGTTTTTTTCTTTACTTCATTTTATTTTTGCCTTGCATTTTTATTATTTTGTTATCTGTTTATTTGTCTACTATTCTATTAATATTTCTATTTTTCTATTTTTAATCTTAATATTTACTTATTATATAAATTATGATTTATTTACTAATTAATTTAAAAATGGAACCTCGGACATAATTGAGTGTTTACATGTCTTATATGATATTAATGGAGTAATGACTCATATGGTGAGTTACCATCATATGTTTCTCATGGTATTTTAGTGCACAAAGGGTGGGTCCTACTTTCATTTTTCTAGGAACAGTTTATCTATAGTGGAAGACAGCTTTATAAGAGCATTGTGGGCATTTTAGAGTTTTCTTATTACTTTTTCACCCTTTCTTTGTTCCTATTATTTCCTCATGAATTTTCAATCATCCTTAATGTGTTACAATCTCTTATAATGTCTTTTAACTTTTGTTTTAGGTTTTATGCGCATTTATTAGTGTTATCGTAGTGTAGAGGCATTTTTTCCATTTGCTAAACATTTCTAATTTCTCTTACTCTTTCTCTTATATCTACTTTATTTCTTACTAAAGGATATTTGTAGCCTAGAAAGTCCATTATGAGAAATTAGGGATGTTACAAGCACAACTAGGTGATGAGTATGAAGAAAGTTGTTTCCTTACATGTTTTACACATCAATGGCTGCTTAGACATAACCAAGGTATAATCATTTGGCTTTTTAATAAAGGTAAATATTCGAGATGCAAAATGATAAAAAACTTATTTAAGCATGATAGAGGACTTAATAAATGAAATCACACTATGAATCACACAAAAAGTTAATGGACTAATTAAAAAGATTAATCTAATAATACAACCCTCATTATGCCCTATAACAATGATGCCCCATGACCAAGGGTTGGTTGAATAGGTTAGCCCTTTGTGAGGGCTAGCGCTTGACTTCTTCCCAAAGGAGATCATTCATAAACTATAAGGGTAGAAGAAGTAATTGAGCCTATCCCAACTGTTAGGTTCAAGGTGATGCAAATTATAGAAAGAAGTTTCCTAACTAGGAGCATTTATCTCACCTCATCCTTTCTTACAAGTCTAACCTCACCCTTTATTACAAGAGAGTTGGAGGCCTCATCCACCTTTCTCTTAGCTTTCTCTTTTTATTTTATCATTTTCATTCTCTTTAATTTATTCCAAAATTTTATTTGTCAAATCCTTCCTTTCTGCCTCCCTTTTTCTCTCACGTGTATTTGGTCTTTATAGACTTCATTAGGGGGTAAAGGTACTAGGATGATTTTTTGGGAATTAAACAAGAATGAGTACCTATTGGAATATTCGTCATGATGAAAATCCCTATCATATTTCCATGAATTTCCCAATAGCACATGGTTGACCTTCATGGGAATAATAACACATGTGACATTATCCACATACCTACCTATGACAAAAGCTATTAAATAAAACTTCCCTATCTACCAAAAGGTATCCACTTTCACTAAGCCATTAAATCTTATATGACTTAGTTCATGGAGTGGTTTCTATACCTATTTTTGGAACTAACCTAGTGGTAGATACATTTGTACAATTGTTGCAACCATAATCACGACGAGACAACGAACTTGCTAAACTTTTGAAAATGAATCTATTTGATATGTATGGAGTCACCACCAAATTTTTATTTAAGGGAAAAAGACTTGGAAAAAACCCTGACTCGAGGAAAAGATTTAGGTTCAGGAGTTGGTTACGAGTGGGGAAGGTGTTAGGCACCCCACTCGCCCGTTCCGAAGAACAGTACCCTTAAATCAAGCGTGTGATTATTGAAAACTATTTTGATCCCTTTAATTAATGCGAAAATAAATACTTGATGGAGGTTAGCCTTACAGGACTTGATCCTGCTCCTACGTATTCCCCGTTGCAATGGGAAACTCAAGGCTTACGTAGTTCTGGTTTGTGAAGGCTTGACCTTCAAAGGTGTTTAAAAGGAACATTTGAAGATTAAAGGTGCTCGAAGGCTTGACCTTTGAAAGTGTTTGAAGATGAACACGTCATTTTGAAAGGTTTTTGTTTCTGGAGGAACCTTCAGTCCACTCATGCACAAGGTCGAAGGCGGCTAAGGCAGCACGGGGGCCTATACGAACTACAAAACGTCGAACAACAGGTGAACCGCCAATTCCCTATTTAGAGCCCATTACGTGAGACCAAATATCCCAAAATATTTGAAAAAGAATGGCCTTGAACTCGACTTGATTTGAAGAAGAAAAAAGAAAGACTTGATTTGATACGGGAGAGAGGAATTAAACTTGAATTTGGTTTGAGAAAAGGCATTGGAGTTGTTGTAGAAATTTGTAAAAAAAAGAATTAAACTTCAAAGAATTAAATTTGATTTTATTTACACTTGGATTGAACTTGATTTGAAGAATTTTAAGGAAAGGAAGAATAAGTTTTGACTTGAAAGAAATGAATTTTGTTTGTCTTTGAGGAGAAGAATTGAATTAAATTTGAATAAAAAAGGAACTTTATTTGTCTCAAAAGAATTAAATTTCTTTTTGAATAAAAAATAAATTTCGTTTAAAACTTGGGAGAAAGGGCAATGAATGGGATTTGGATAAAAAAAAGTATTTTTTAGAATTTGAGGCAAAGAATTAATTTTGATTCGGACTAATTAGACTTTTATTTGAACTTTATGACTAGAATAAAATTCGTTTATAGAAATTTAAATTAAAGCTGGGGGAAAAGAGATGAATTTGAATTAAAATTTGAGGGGGAGATTTGAATTTGGATTAGACCCAAAAAGAATTTAAATTGATTAAAACTGGATGGGTTGCTTGTAGAATAGGGGATGGCTCGCTTGGCTGGTTCGTGAACCTTAGCCCAATCTCAAATCCGGCCCAGTGGTTCGCTTGGCTGGCTCATGAAGCGCGGCCTAATCTCAAGTCCAGTACACTTAAACGCGCCAGCTGATAAAATGAAAGCAATTGGAGAATTTAGCCTCGCACCGGATTCAAACTCAGGGTCTAGACACCCACACTCATAAGCCACACCACTAAGTCGTGTCCTTGGTTAAGTCTTTAACCTCTCGAATTTAATTTAAGATAAGTAAGATATACGTGCTCTGTTTTACATGGGTTGCATGACGTATTCCCTCTTCTTGGTATTTGACGTGCGGGGCCTTCAGAGCAGATATTGTGGAGGTCAACGACAGTGTCCACATAAGGTTCCATTCGTGAGGCTTCGACGTCCACGTTTGCCATCAACCTGATCCAAAAAATTTCCATTTGGTTCCCCCCATCCTCAAACCAGCATCCTCCATCCGCTTTTGAATAATATTAGTCGCCTCCAGGGAAGCAGCATTTAGGAACGTCCCTTCCAAATCAGCCACCCGACATCACTCACGAAACGTTGACTTAGACGTCAAGTGCTTTCTAGGGTGGCCCAGGTTCGTTTTTGACTTGGTGATTGGTGCACTCCAGAAAATGAATGCTGCCCTCCCACGTTCGTACTCCCTATCTGGATCAAAATAGGAACGAATGGGACGTGTACGAACCATGATATATACTGTCTGAGCATCCTTCGATGGATCGTGAATGAGGGCTATCTTTGATTATCTCATACACCTAGGGATTCTTCGCTTGGGTAGCGTTTCGTGCATCAAACCCTTGGCGTTAGAGGATCTTTCTACCTTTGGGAATCGAATGCGAGGACACAAATCCCTATTAGCTTCAAGATGTTTTGAACACTATTACTACCTTTGAAATTACATCATGTTCGAAACTGTCGAAGCAATTTGAGATTTGGGGGTTTAGAAGCCGCAGCAAGCTCAGCGTTAGCGCCCACTGATCCATTGTGAGTTTATGATTTCGCGTCACCATTTCTGCTATTGCGGAGGAGCTCAATTCCAATGGTCACATAAGCGTGGCATGGTTTCTATCTCAGGTTCCATTAACCCATCACTAAGTTGTTCCTTGAGCTCCATCCTGATCAGACCAAGAGGCCATAGAATGAATGGAGAAAAAACTAGCTGAAGTTAGAGATCCCTTTACGAAGGGTTGTTTACGCGTGATGCCTATCAAATTGAAGGTTCGTGGCTAGGCTGTGTTAAAGTATACTAACTATAGGGAATTAGCTTTGACACGAAATTTTATTGCTTCCAATATTTTGAGCCTTCAATACAGGATCTACATCGTGGACCTTGGAGTTCATCTCGAGTACCATTATAAGACTTGACTTTCTTAGGAGCTGATAAAAGGAGCACAATTTCTTAGCTATGCCTCCTTAAGAACAGCATACAGGGTATGGAGTTCCTCTAAGCCACAACGCTCTCCCCTGACCAGCCACTACTCCAGTGATGAGGTGCTTGTTCCAGTGGGTGCATTGCACCATTTAGGGCCAGCATGGTTTGGCAATAGGATTCCCCCGTGGCTGACCATAACTGGTCCCTGGAGTTGAACGTGTCATGATAAATGCGACGAGTCTGAAACTTGCAATTGTAGTTTAGGTTTGCTACCTCCAGTGATGCTTGCGGCAACACAAAAAAATTTCCTTTTGCACAAGGCATCAAGAAGAAGAGCCTCATCGTGGTCAGCATGGCCTTCTTGGTCATTCCTCCACAATCATACATTTTCCTTCTGGAGACCAACGTTCATTCGAGCTAATTAGGCCCACCTAAATTAGCTCCCTGCCTATGTTGCACAAAAGGGGGGCTAACTTCAGTTTTCAGAATTTATGTTTTTGGTTTACCATCGTGTTACTTACAACCACTATGGTCAGTATCTTCCTAACCTCCCCTACTGATTTCCGTCTAAATGAACATGGATACGAGCCTTACGGAAGGTGGCTATTAAACCAATTTTCGGTCGAAGAACAGTGACTTGAAGAAACAAAATCTCAGGGTAGAGCACATTTCAAGACTAAATTTCTTAGATGGAAATCTTTCTATACACATGAAAGAATTACATCCAAGCACCTAAATCAAACAAGCTAGGTTCATTTGCGCACCAGGTGGACCATGCTTCGGTAATCGGGTGATAGAAATTTCATTCCAAATTAGACAAAGAATATCATTCTCGAAATTAGAAAGAAAGACTAAGAGAATGCTACAAAAATCACCAAAATCAGAGATCATTTGACCGATCAAAAATGAAAACAAAAAATAGAGACGAAGATGAACTCGGAAATCTGAGAAGAAGCAAGAAAATTAAGAAAAATAAAAAGCTTGATCTAACCTCCATTGATGTTCCTAAATGCCACTTGATAGCACCTTGGAAGGTGAAAAGAACTGGTTCAATAGAGGCCAAGGAGGTGCTGAATTGGATGTAGAAGTAGAGAGTCTCTTAGGTGTTCCTCTTAAAAAAATCTGAAAATCCCCGCTAAGACTCCCAGTGCCCCTCCCCTTATATAGACCTCCTGTTTTTTTTTTTTAATTTAGGTGGGTTCTCCTTTTTCACTTTTCTATTCTTCCTCTTTTTCTGTTTCTTTTCGTTTTTCTCTTTTTTTTCTGTTTTTGTTTATTTATTTATTTATTTTGCTTTATTTTTTCCATTACTTTAATTTTGATTTTTTGAACTATTTTAGACTAAATCACCTTTTGGGAAAAACCAAAATAATTTATTTTGGGTTTTGAATCCTCGGACATAATTCGATGTTCACAATTTGCCCCTCTTTACTCATTTTCTTACCAGATAATATAAGAAATAAGTTTCTAGATTATCATGGTATGAAATGAGTAAATATGTGAACAAATTATGTCCAAGGTAAAAGATAAAAACTGGCATGGGTGCGATCTTTATTGGTAGCCAGGTTTGAAGATGTGAGGGAGTTGAATGATGCTTCTAGGGTACCGAGAAAGTTCCAGGCTTAATCGAAAACTTAGGAATGCTTGCCCTGATAAATTGGAGGATGGTAGTTCAAATGTGAAAATTTTGGATGAGCTTTGAAAACATTGAGTAATAAGCTGGCATGCTTAAATATGAAAGGCCTGATATGGTAGGCCAAAATGTGGAAATTTGAAATACAGCGCCTGATTAGGCTAACGGAAAGGAAAAGAATGGCCTGTTAAGATAGGAAAAGTGAACTGAAAAATCCCTGTTAAGACAGGAAAAGCAAGATGGAAGCGACCTGTTAAGAAAGACGAGGATGCAAAAATCAAAATGCAAGCCTTGACAGCATAGGCTTGAGTGTGGAAAATCAAACATGCAAGGCCTTACATCATCAATCGGGAATGCAGAAATTTAAACATGCAAAGCCTGATATCATAGGCCGGGGTGCAGGAAAATTAAAATGCAAGGCTTGACAACATAGGCCGAGCATGCGGAAATTAAACATGCAAGGGCTGATAGTATAGGCCAGAAGCGCATAAAATTAAACACGCAAGGCTTAACAGTATACGCTGGAAGTGCAGAAAATTAAACATTCAAGGCCTGGAGCGCAAAAAATTAAACATGCAAGGCCTGACAGTATAGGCCAGAATGCGGAAATTTAAACATGGAAGGCCTGACATCATAGCCCGGAGTGCGGAAAGTTAAAATGTAAGGCCTGACAACATAGGCTAGAATGTGGGAATTTAAACATGCAAGGCCTGACATCATAGGCTGGAGTGCTGAAAGTTAAAATGCAAGGCCTGACAACAAAGGCAGGAATGCTGGAATTTAAACATGCAAGGCCTGACATCATAGGCCGAAATACGGAAATTTAAAATGCAAGGCCTGATAACATAGGTTGGAATGCGGGAATTTAAACATGCAAGACTTGACATCATAAGCCGGAATACAAAAATTTAAAATGCAAGGCCTGACAACATAGGCCAGAATGCGAGAATTTAAATATGAAAGGCCTGGCATCATAGGCCGGAGCGCTGAAAGTTAAAATTCAAGGCCTGACAACACAGCTCAGAATGCTAGAAATTAAACATGCATGGCCTGACATCATAGGCCGGAATGCTGAAAGTTAAAATGCAAGGTCTGACAACACAGCCCTGAGTGCTGGAATTTAAACATGCAAAGCCTGACATCATAGGTTGGAGTGTGGAAAGTTAAAATTCAAGGCCTGAGCACATAGGCCGAAGATGTGGAAATTAAACATGCAAGGCCTAACAATATAGGCCAAAAGCGAATAAAATTTAACATGCAAGACCTAACAGTATAGGCCCGAAGTGCAGAAAATTAAACATGCAAGGCCTGACAGCAAAGGCCTGGAGCGCAGAAAATTAAACATGCAAGACCTGACAGTATAGGCCGGAACTGTAGAAAATTAAACCTGCAAGGCCTGACAATATAGGACGGAATGCGGAAATTTAAACGTGGAAGGCCTGACATCATAGGCTGGAGTGCGGAAAGTTAAAATGCAAGGCCTGACAACATAGGCCGGAATGCGGGAATTTAAATATACAAGGCCTGAGATAGTAGGACAGAGTGCTGAAAGTTAAAATGCAAGGCCTGACAACATAGGCCGGAGTGCTGGAATTTAAACATGCAAGGCCTGACATCATAGGCCGGAATGGGGAAATTTAAAATGCAAGGCTTGATAACATAGGCCAGTATGCGGGAATTTAAACATGCAAGGCTGGACATCATAGGTCGAAGTGCTGAAAGTTAAAATGCAAGGCCTGACAACATAGGCCAAAATGCTGGAATTTAAACATGCAAGGTCTGGCATCATAGGCCGGAATACAGAAATTTAAAATGCAAAGCCTAACAAGATAGGTCGGAATGCAGGAATTTAAACATGCAAGGCCTGACATCATAAGCTCGATTGCTGAAAGTTAAAATGCAAGGCTTGACAACATAGGCTGAAATGCTGGAATTTAAACTTGAAAGACCTGACATCATACGCTAGAGTGCTGAAAGTTAAAATGCAAGGCCTGACAACATAGGCCGGAGGGCTGGAATTTAAACATGCAAGGCCTGACATCATAACTGGAGTGTGGAAAGTTAAAATGTAAGGCTTGACAACATAGGTTGGAATGTGGGAATTTAAATATGCAAGGCCTGACATCATAGGCCAGAGTGTTGAAAGTTAAAATGCAAGGCCTAACAACATAGGCCAAAATGCTGGAATTTAAACATGCAAGGCCTGACATCATAGGCCGAAGTGCGGAAAGTTAAAATGCAGGGCCTGACAACATAGGCCGGAATGCTAGAATTTAAACATGCAAGGCCTGACATCATAGGCTGGAGTGCTGGAGAGGTGAGATCCTGTTAAGACAGGAGTGGGATGAAATGACCTGTTAAGACAGGAAAAACGAACTGAAGCGAGTCCAGTTAAGACAGGTCTAAGACATACAGCCAGGATGAAAATTTTTTGGGGAGCCTATAAAGGTTATAATGGATCCAAGCTGGACTTATGATGTTTGCTCATTCTCTAACAAGTCCATCTGCATATATGATCTTATCATGGGAGAAATGGTTGCAAAGGCCTCAGGTATGCTGAAATTATTACTGGCACCATCTCCTTGCCTAATTGCAAGCATATAGTTTCTGTGGACGGCAATGGTTGTGTTTTCGTTTGGAAATTGCCTGCACAATTGTCTTATAAAATATTGGAGAGAATAAAAATAATAATAATCCATTGTTGCCAAGAAGCTCTGTTAACCTCGTGTCTGTAATTATCTATCATTTCCCGAAGTGGAATGCCAACACTCCAAGATGAATAATGGGGATGTTTGGTCACTGAGGAGTAACACCCAAACTGCATCACCCATTCTCTGAGGTTCCATAGCTTCATGTGCTTGTTGAACCTCACATCGATCTAGACGTTTGCTCTAGAAATCCTGATACCTAAGGATGCATAGGGTCTGTAAGTATTACTCAAGTAGTTTAAATCAGAAATCATTGGACGTGTGGTAGGCACTGTTAGGCATCACATTCCAATTGATACCCATGATCCTCTTGGTACAATTCTCCATTATTATGTTGGAGACTCATATGATCCCAACAGGGGTGATGGTGATCACATTATAAAAAAAACTTCAAATTGGAAGCATCTGGTATCTCATAGTGCCTGGTTCCCTTAGGGAGTATATTGTTGTACATGCATTCCGTCGCCTAAATGTGCAGATGCAAACTAGAATTTTTCAGCCTAGTCCTGATTTCCTAAATATGAACATACAACACCTTTCACACCATGAAGATCAATGTGCAGTTCATACCCTTGAGATGTTGCGACGAATTTTCTAATCTTGGCATACACGTGCATGGCTTAGATCGGGCTTCCTGCTCAACAAATCTTTCTTGGATGAACTTTAATAAAGTTAATGAGTATTAAAACTAAACTAGAAGCCCAGCTTGGTGGTTGAGTTGACTGCATACAGCTCCTAAGCCCCAGGTCGATCCCTGCGCATGGCTCTTTCCTTTTAAATTTCTTCATATATTGCTCAACGTCGTTGGAACATACTAGGCCGTGTATCCAGCAGGCGAAATCCAACTTAATCTCCCTTCGATTGAACTGCCCAGCCACATAACTGGATATACAAGTTTGTTGTCAATTGGGCTCAATTGGGCTACCTTAAAGAAAAAAAACTGCCTCACGGCTGAGTCATTAAAGGATCAAGCCCAATTTCAATTATCTTTCTTTAAAATTAAGCCTTTTGGCTTTGAGGTCAAGCCTATTTTCTTCTTTTAAAATTTAAAATCTAATCCCTTTTAATGTCGATCAAGCCCAAGTCCCCTTTTAATTTGAAATCAAATTCCTTTTAACGTGGGTCAAGCCCACTTTTCCATTTTCCTTTTAGAAAATCTAACTCACTTTCTCTTCTTAATTTAAACCAAGCCCACTTTTCAATTTTCTTTTTAAAAAAATATAATTCATTCTTTTTATGTGAATCAGACCCACTTTTCTTTTTTTCTTTTAAAAAATCAATTCCATTTTCCTAATTCAGGTCAGGCCCAATTCTTTTTTAATTCAAGCCCCATTCCCTTTTATTTTGTCATTAAGCCCGTTTTCTCTAAAAGAATTTCTAAGTGTCACGTAATGAGCTCTAAATACGAATTGATAGTTTTTTCTACTGTTCGATATTTAGAGATTCATATAGGTCCCAGTGCAGGTATAGTTGTCTTGGACCCTGTGCATATGTGCACTAAGAAGTATGCAAAAATATCTAAATTTCTTTTAAAACCATCTTTCAATCCCTTTTTCCAAAGATCAAGTCTTCACAACCAGAACTACGTAGCCTTGAGTTTCCCATTGCACCAAGGAATACGTAGGAGCAGGATCAAGTCCTATCAGACTATTTTCATACAAACCTATCTATTTTTATTCTATACCATGAGGATCAAACATTTTTCAAAAATATCAAAATCGTACACTCAATTTAAGGGTACCGTTCTTCGGAATGGGCGAGTAGGGTACCTAACACCTTTCCTACTCGTAATCGACTCTCGAACCTAGATTCTTCCTCAAGTTAGGGTTTTTCCAAATCTTTTCCCTTAAATAAAATTTGTTGCGGCTCCACAAATCAAATAAATCAATTTATTTTTAAAAATTTTAGCGAATTCATCGTCTAGTTGTAATTACGGTTACGACAGTCACGAACAACATTTGGAGCGTCTTGAAAGAAAATGATGGGAGAAGGGGTTGAGAAACTAAGTTTCTTAGTAGGATTCTATCTTAGGATTAGTGACAACACTTTCATCTTAGCCACTTCAGATTATTAAAAAAAAACATGGCATGAATACATCTTCACTTTTAATCTTTAGAAAACTTTGATTAAAGTGGATTTATTTTTACCTAAACAAAATCTATTTTCTATCTTAGCATACAAGTAACATAGTCTAAATTAAATAAGTCTCATATATCTTTGTGATCACATCACAAATATCGTTTGACTATCATTTCATTCATCCTTAAAACAATTCTTCTTATTTCTCTATCACTCTCTTAGTGATATTCTAGAACATAGGCATATATTGCTACTTATTCAAGCAATATTTTTTCATTGGCTCTGCTACTTTACCTTCTATTGTAAGGATATGAGCTCATTCCTTGATGGGTCACCACCATAAATATTGAAGACATGACACTTCATAATAGAAGAATTTTTTGAGAACCCTTTTGTTTTCACCTTCGAAGGACCTTTCACCTTCTAAATATGCATAAGGCACATTAAGAGTAGTATTAAATTATCACATAAATTATTTATTTAGTGATATTTTAGTTAATTAGGTTCCTTTTAAAATCTTCCAGAGAACATGCATGCTTAAACAATCAAACCAATATGCCATGCACATATAGTCTCTATTTCAAACAACTTTCATATTATCATCCATATAAGAACATCATGCAATACATCACTCTCTACACAATCAAGAGTGTTACCATACACTTTACATTCATCTTTGTGTACTCATAAAAAAATACAACTAGTTGGCATAATATTTCTAAATAGAAACTAATCTTCTAATCAAGAATTTTTTAATTAAGTTTGATGACTTTCTTGGATAACATGTAAACTTCCTCCATGAGCTTGTCCATCTTTCATTATTCATAAGGTTTATGATAACTATCTCATAGGATCCTAGTCTACTCATCCTTCTAAGTTACCTCTCAACTTTTCCTTTTCTCAAAGATTAAGTTCTTCTTAAAGTTTTTAGTGTAAGTTTATGAAATGTTGAATTTCTAATCTAGTTGGTCAAATGGCCTATGTGGTTTCTTACCCTTTGTGTTCATTAATTTGAATGTTTTATGCAAAAATTACTTAATTCAAGTTTAAATGTTAGAATTTTACGCTTTTTGACTAATAACTTGTTAAATTAAGTTTGGTCCACTTATGAACCTACTTGTTTGCCTCCTTTCTTGCTCATGATTTAATGTTTCTTACTCATGTCTTATTTAATTATCTTTAAACATCCAAACTAGCTTACTTTACCTATTTCTTTCCTAGGTGGTTGAATTTACATCCGTTAGTCCTAAGCTATTACGGTTCAGTTTTGTTCCCTTAAAAGGTGATTTACACTAGTAAGGACATTAGTTATTAATTCACACCTACCTTAGAAATTTTTAGGATTTTTCTTCCTTGTCTAATGAGTATGTTCGAATTCCCATCTTCCTCACTATACTTTATAATTGATTTCTAATCACCACCTAAAGCATATTTAGGTTCATTCTTAAGTTCTAACAAGGTTTTAACTTATTTTCACCAATTTTAATCAACTTAGCCGAATGGTTTTTCAACCATTTCCAAGTCTTCTTCAAATTCATAATTCCTTTCTTATACTTGACTATGATCCTCTTTACATCTTAAATAAAATTTTAAACCCAAGTTTCCTTATTCATGTACAAGATAATCGAATGCTCTAGGTGAACAAAACAAGGGTCCTTTTCTCAAGTTCTTCGCACTTATCCTTTGTGTCATGAAGTTTAGCACTTGGTACATCATATGTTCGTAGATCCATTCATGATATGTCCTTACTACGTAGCTTTGGTCATGGTAATGGAAGGTCTTAAGTGTATTGTTCAACTTTGGATCCAAAATTCCACCTTTCCTTATACTAGTTTTAAATTCCAAGTTTCAAGTTAAGTTTATAGCTTTTATGATAAAAATATTTAGTCTTTTAGGTTATTTAATATAAAATTCCAAATTTGGACTTTATCAAAGTCCAACTTCAAGAGCAATTATAAAGTCAACATTTTTTAAGACAAACAAATGTAGATTTACTAGATCTACTCCAATATCAATCCATCCTTAGTTTGAGCACTTCAAAAATTTTCACAAAAGCTTCCAAATCTGCCCCAAACCACTAAAAATCATTTTTTTAGAAATTTTAACAGATTAAATTGCTTCAAAGGTTGCTAGAAGCACTTTAATCCGTCAAAACTTTCCTTTCACTTTCAAAAATCACTAAAACTTTGTGATGCTCACTTTTAACCATCAAGGGTAGCTTTTAGATCAAACTAACTCAAGCAAAGAAGGATCCAAAGAGATTAAAGAGAGATCCTCCAAAAGGGAAGAAAATCAAACCATAAATACATGATTAAAAGCTTGGAAAAATATATGATAAAGACTCTACCTGTTGAAGACTTCTATGAAGCTTTGGTGGGTCTTTAAGGTTGATCTCCCTCCTCCTTGGTGATCCACACAAGACCTATTAGTGATGGTGGTGGGGCTTGATGGGTTTGATTTTTATTTTAACCTAAACTTCAAAGATGGAAGTTTAAGCTTAGTGTTAACTTTAGTGTTTTGAGGGGTAGTTTGAGTTCTAAGGGAGTTTATAGAAATTTCCGAAGTGTTTAGAAGGTATATTATTAATAAAGTGAGCCCTCCATGGCTTATGATGCTATTCGGCCATTAAGGGACTATTTGGGAATTAATTTCCCACTTAAGGGTATTTTGGTATATTTGCATGTAATTTCTATTTTTCTAAAATAAATGTAAATGTAAGGAATTATCCCTTAGGATTATTTTAACAGTAATTATTGTAAATTTTTCACTTATCAAGATTAACTTATTTTATTCTTGGTTAATTTTAATTAATCAAGAGTAATTTACTTTAACCTTGGTTAATTTTATCTCTCCTATTTAATATTTTTTTTCCTATATGACATTAATGAAGTGATGATTAATAGGGTGATTCACCACCTCATTTTTTATATGCTCATTTTCATGCCAAATGAGTAGGGTCCACTTTTTGGTTTGTGCTTTGCATTTTTTTGCCCTATTGACCTTCTAATGGCATTTTGGTAATTTTTTTGATAATTTCACAAAGGTTCCAAAATTGTTGCTCCTATGTTTCCAACACTTATTAGTTTATTCCCGGATCATTCCTATGTCATTTTCCATTTTTTCTGGGAATAGTTTAGCCCTTATGGAAGATCAAATTTCTAAGGGCGTTGTGGGTAATTTTTGGCGTTTCTAATGGCATTTTCATCCTCTCTTTATTTCTATTATTTTAGTATTACTTTTTAACCACCATTGATGGATTCTAATCCTTTGGAAAATCTTTTGACATTTTTTTTGGATTTCCTACACATTTATTTGTGTCATCCTAGTACAAGGATATTTGTGTCATTTGATAAAAATTCTCTACTTTCTCTGGGTTTTGTTTTTATTTTACATTATTTCTTACTAGAGAATATTTGTATCTTAGGGAATCCATTATGAAAAATTATGGGTGTTACATTTTCAGCCTTTTGAGACAAATATACCGCTTAGGCAATATAAGGTAGACGGTCTTCCTAAGCCCTTAGGCTTGCTTCACAACCCTAAGATCTATAAGTAAAGTACTAAGGGTAGTGGAATCTTCGATATGACTCTTTGAATTCTTGTCCTTTAGTTCACCTTTCTCTTTAACCCTCTTCTTTCTCATTTGGACTTGGTCTTTACAAACCTCATTTGGGCTTAAAGGAACTAAAGTTATTTTGTGGAAATTGAATTGGAAGGAATACCTATTGATATGTCCATCATGATGAACATTCCTATCATATTGCCACATCCTTCCAAATAGCACACGATTAGCCTTCATTAGGACAACATCACAAAAGGCATTGTCCTCACACCTTCCTATGGTAAAGGTAAGGAACACTTGTTGATTGACTAGCAGGTTTCCTTTCTCACTAAGCAATTGAAGCTTGTATGGCTTAGGATGGGGAGGTTACTAGCCCTAACTTCTCTACTAGCCTAGTGCTAGCGACATTGGTATAACTATCCCATTAATGATTAAGGAGTAGGTATGCCCCTTGATAGAACACCTCATATGGAAGATGTTCTCCTGCTGAGTCTTTTCCTCACCATTAGAAACACTACCAAGTAATCTCCTAACCACTAGAAAGTCACCCTCAAGTGCATACTTCAAGGCTTTATTCTCAAGTGTAGAGGAAAAGGTGCTAGAGCTAGTGCACTCTAAAGAGGAACAATAACCATTGCCCCTTAGGAGCATGGTCTTCTTATTAGGGAATTGAGAAGCAATGTGCCCTCTTTTTCCCGGACACTTAAAATATTTTATTGATGATTCGTTGCTTGAGGGTATGCTAGGAGCCTTTTCCTTAAACTCTTTGGAGTCCTTCGTATCTTTTTGTTCTTTAGGCTTAAAGTTAGAGTATTTTTTGTTATCTTTACATGAATCTAGTGTGGATTTCTTATAGGTTATGAATTGATTGTTTCCCTTCTTATTGATTTGGGATTCTACTTTTAAGGCGTGGTGGTAAAGGTCATTCAAGCTTAAGTAATAGTGAAGTTCTACCATATCCCATACTTCATGCCTAAGTTCTTAATCTCCACATCTTTATCGTCCTTATCTATATCCTTAGTTTCTTGAGAGAGCCATTGTAACCTATTATGGATATATTTTAAATAATAGGGAGGGATATATCTAGCTCTCATTATGTGGGTAATTTCTTCCCACTCATTTAAAGGATGATACCTTTCCTTGTTTAGTTCATCCCATAAAATTAGGGCATAATTTGTGAATTTTAAGGCTACTAACCTTATTTTATGTTCTTCGCTAATGGCATAGCTAGAGGAAAGTTGTTCAACCTTAAGCTTCCAGTCTAAGTATTCCTCTTAGTCGTTCCTCCCTTGGAACTTAGGCATTTTGACATTTGGTAGCTCTGAGGGTTCTACTATTTCTCTATCGCTTTGGTTTCTAGAGTTAATCCTATTTCTATGGGATCTATATTCTAAATTATCTCTAGAAAAACTTCTATCCCTATTGTGAACATTGAATTATGTCCGAGGGTAAATTAAAAACCCAAAATAAATCGCTTTGTTTTTTTTAGCTTAAAATCGATCAAAATATAAATAAAAAAAAAGAAAAAAGAAGAAAAAGATAAAAAGATAAAAGTGATAAAAAATAAAACAATAGTAATAATAAATGAAAAAAATAAAAGATAATAATAATAGCAAAAAAAACATAAAAAAAGGAGAAAAAGGAAAAAAAAAGCAAAAAGTAAACAAAATAAAAAACACAAAGAGAGAGAGAGAGAAAAAAACAAAAAAAAAACAAATAATAGAATAAAAAGAAATAAAATTAAAAAAGAAAAAAGAATTTTTATTTAGGAAATTAGTTTGGTTAGTTAATGTTAGTTGAGAAGTAGCTAGAAAAATAAAAGAAAAAGAAAATAGAAAAAGCAAAAAATGGCGCTAAAAATGCTAGGAAGAGTTAGTTAAGGAACTATTAGTGAGTGCTGCTGGGGGTATTTTTTTTGGATCACTTTGAAATTTCTCTAGTTCCTCTCTGATTCTCCTGGGCTCTCTTTGGTTCAAAAGGCTTTCTCAAATTTCTCTCTACCACTTCAGACCTCTCTCTGCTCCTCTCTCTTCCTTTCACCGTCTTCTAGATACTCCAGCGTTCACTACCTCCGATACGACAAGAACTCGTCGCGCCTACAGTGAATCTACTTCGCATAGAGCAGCTCCAGCTTCAGCGAAAGAAACTCTGCATTCCTTGAAATTAGCCTTACTCAAGTCAGCTCTCTCTTCTATTCCCTCCAATTTGTGTGCTTGAATCGTCACACACATCCTTTTGAAGTGTGCTCTGCTTATCTGCAATTAGAATGAATGTTGAATAAAGGAGAAATGTAGGAGGAATGGATTAATAATATCAAGATATATAACTAATTCGAATTTTTGGTGAAATCTGTACGCATTGGGTTAGATTGTTATGTTGAAATCCTGTGTTTAGAATGAAATCTATTAGGTTAATCAACTCATGTGTTTTGATGTTTCTAATCTTGAATCAGAATCTGAAGTTTTCCATCACACAATAAATAGTTCACTTTAATTGTTGAAACTCTTGGCCGAGGAGATGTGGCTAGTTCCAAATTTTGCGATAAACATGAATACGCTAAACCTGATATTGATATCTGTCTATTAGAGAATTAGGTAAACTCGAAACATTTCAAGTCATTTTATACATCACTTCAGCAAGTTCTTTCACCTATTGAATCTTGGCTGCCACTGAATCCATGCATAAGATACTTTAGGTCCATAGTCGGTGGTTGATTGTGAACTAGGAATCTATAGCGAAGACGTAGTGTCTATTCTCCACAAATTTCGCTACAATGAAAGTCTATTCCAATAACAGCTTAGTTTGCAACTACTGAGGTCTAGATCTATCTATACCTCTCTCTATTGTTTCCTAACGGATTGACATGAAACCTATGCAACAATTCCCCTGCTAAATATTGTTTATTAAGGTCAGTTTATTACACCAATACCTTGTGTTATATTACAGTGGAGGGCTCACTATAATCCTTAGACTCTATCTTCTCTGGCCAGTGGATCGTGTTATGGCCCGCTTGTAGAAACTGTAACAAATTCAATGGCTCAAGGAGCCACCTTTCAAGCATGAGGGAGTAGTTCCTAGTTGGATGCACTCAGCAATGATTCCACTCATAGTTCAAACTCCTTGCCAATGATTATCAAAGATGCAACAATCCCATTGTACTTTGCAGCAACTAGGTTGCTATGTTAAATTTGGGGAGATCAATGATCGATGGTGATAGGAAAATAGCTAAAAATAATTTGTTTCTCAAAGTTTTCTGAGGACAATATAATTCTGAAGCCCAGTTTGTGGCTTATGGATTTGAAAAACACTGAGCCCGGTACCTCTATGCATATTAACCATTGTCATTGCTGTACTGAGGTCTCTTTCTTGAGTTTTGCATGAGTGATTTTGAGGCAAGCATGGATTGGAGGAAAACATACTATTCGCAGTAGCTCATGCAAATCAATTTGATCCATGACCAACCATTCTTGATGAGCTATTTGACTTCTCCACATTTAGGACACTTTTGAATCCATTCAGAGAATAGTTGAATTGACGTACCAGGCCAGGTTTAGGTTTGTAGTCAAAAGTCAAGCGAAGTAGACCCCATTAGCTTTGCTTTAGGGAGTAGTGTGGTAGCCTAACAATCAAAAGCCCATTAATTAGCAAAGGTCGTAGGTGTAATTAGAGTAGCACCCATGGCTTATGCTAAATATGCCATAAAGAATGTATAGATGCGATTTCCCGTAACTATCTCAAGGGACCACATCTTAGGATTCAAAATATAAATAAATGACGTGATAGTTAATGCTAAAGTAGGTTGAACCATAAAATCAATTCTTTTACCCCATAATAAATGTAAGTTTCCTCTTTTTTAAGAAAAAAAAAAAGGCCCAATTTTTTGGATAAAAAATATTATTAAAATATTTCATGCCTTTTACTGTTATACTTTGACAAAATTTAATTTTTTTTATTGGTTATATAATAGGTTTAATTCAAGTGTTAGACCAAAGTCATTTTTTTTATTTAATTTTGGAAGAGCAATTAAATATAATAGTTGAAAACAAAAGTCTTTCTCAAATCTCACTTCCAGAACTCTAGAAATATTTTTTCAACTTTCTAAAATTTGTGCAATGAATTCTAATACGAACAGGCAGCCTTCTCTGTGTTCCATGTTTTAATTCATGTAGATTCAAATGCAGCTTACGACGGTTTGGATTTCGCAAGCACAAAATTTTAGAAAATCACCATTTACTAACTCCGTTAAAAACGTCTGTTTCAAAAAACTTGTTTTTTATTTTCTAAAATTCGTGCAACGAATTCCAATACGAGCAGGCATCCTTCTCTGCTATTCAGTGTTTTAATTCATATAGATTCAAATGTGGCTTACGAAAGTTTGGATTTCGCAAGCATGTAATTTTAGAAAATCGCTGTTTACTAACTTCGTTAAAAACATCTGTTTCAAAAAAAGTTGTTTTTTATTTTCTAAAATTCGTGCAACGGATTCTAATACGAGCAGGCATCCTTCTCTGCTATTCTGTGTTTTAATTCGTACAGATTCAAATGTGGCTTACGAAAGCTTGGATTTTGCAAACACGTAATTTTAGAAAATAACTGTTTACTAACTCCGTTAAAAATGTCTGTTGAATTTTCTAAAATCCGTGCAACGGATTCTAATACAAGTAGACAACCTTCTCTACTATTTTGTGTTTTAATTCGTGTAGATCCAAATGCGGCTTACGATGATTTGGATTTTGCAAGCACATAATTTTAGAGAATCACTATTTACTAACTCCGTCAAGAACGTCTGTTTCAAAAAGTTTGTTTTCATTTTTCTGAAATTCGTGCAACAGATTCTAATGCGGGCAAGTAGAGTTCTCTACTGTACCGTATTTTAATTTGTGCAGATTCCAAATACTGCTTACGATGATTTGGATTTTGCAAGCACATGATTTCAGAAAATCACTATTTTTATTAACTTCATCAAAAACGCCTATTTTCATTTTTCTGAAATTCGTGCAACGGATTCTAATGCGGGCAAGCAACATTCTCTACTGTATCATATTTTAATTCGGGCAGATTCCAAATACGGCTTACGACGATTTGGAATTAGCAAGCATGTGATTTCAGAAAATCGTTGTTTTCATCCAAAAATCAATCTTTTACCTAAAATCACCCTTTATTTCCCAAGATATCAAATCTCTTAACTAGAACTATGTAGCATTGAATTTCCCATTGTACCAGGGAAGACGTAGGAGCAGGATTAAGTCTAGTCAGGCTATCTTCCACAAACCTATTTATTTTTATTCTAATTAAAGGGATCAAACAGTTTTCAAATAAATCACACACTCCTTAAGGGTACCGTTCTTTGGAACGGGGGAGTAGGGTGCCTAACACCTTCCCTATTCGTAACCAACTACCGAACCTAGAATCTTTTCCTCAAGTTAGGGTTTTTCCAAATGTTTTCCCTTTAAATAAAATTTGGTGGCGGCTCCACTATCGAATTAACTTCTTTTTAAAATTTTGTAACGAGTTCATCATCTTGTTGTAATTACGATTACAACAGATGGCAACTCCACTGAGTTCATCAAAAACCTAGAAATGAAGGTTAGATCCAATCTATAATTATCTTGTATTTTTGTGCTTATTTTCATTCTCTTGAGTTGATCTACTACTCTTTTTTCTTTTGGTTGTTTGATCTGTCAAACAATCTTCATTTACTATGATTCTTGTTGCGTTGAATTTGTCTCTATTTTTAGTTTCCAATATTTTAATTTGGTTAAGAATTAAATCTATAATTTCTTCATTACTAAATTATGTGCATCATTGGGGCCAAAATGCACCTATCTCGAGGAAATTGAGCATAAATTTGTTAAAATTAATCCAATATGTCTCAATTTTTTTTGTTTTGCTTGATTTAATATTTATATTTAATGTAATTGGTGTGAATTTTATAGGTCCACAAAAATTTATCAAAAATTAATTTTTAAGTTTGAATTTATGTTTAAGTGCCAAAGTTCATGTGTGCTTGATTTCAAAAGTGCTTGATTTGAATCCATAGCATTGTTTAGGTTTGATTTCATCATATTTGATCCTTCTAATTGTGTTTCATATAATTTTATTGTGTTGTTTTTTTCTCCATCAAAAATTTCTAAGAGTTGCATGATCACATGCATGCATAGATAATGCTAGTTAAGCTTGAATCATGCATGGTCTAAGTCATTAAGCCTATGTGATTAAATATATGGTTATTTGAAACTCTTAGAATAATAAAAAGGCACTTAAATAAACCTTTAGACCTTATATGACTTGAGCTGGATTTAAGTTGTTGGATAAACACCATGAGACTTAGATTCCCACACCTTTGGAAAGGATGAGTGCAAATGAACTAGAATGAACTTGTGGACTTAGGACCTTGAACAAAATTCTATGAAAGGATCACTTGAGGACTATGGCTCTATGGACTTTGGACTACAAAGGTAACAAAAGAATAATAAAAAAAATTAAAAACAAAAATAAAGTATAAGAAGAAAAGAAAAAGAAAAAGAAATTAGAACATGTAGAAAAATGTTATGCATAGAGGTGCCTGCATAGCTAGAAGGGAACAATAGAAGCACTTGGTGAGGTGTGTGGTAATTTAGGCTTATTTCTCTAATACTAACCAAGTGGGGTAGCAAGTGTCCTTTATTTCTTGCAAGGTTTTGTAGGTATCTTAGAGGGACCAAAACACAAGAAAATGTATCCAAAGGAGTTCAAGAATATAAAGCTTGGAGACTTAGACTTGAAGATCGAATTGAGGCTCTTTAGCACTTTAGTTTACTTTTGATCTTGTGCTTGTAATTTTAGGTTCAAAGATTTTGTAACTAGTAACAATTTGGATTGTATTCTAGCTTATTGTTGTAGGTTTTCACATTTTGTGTAGTTTTGATTTTCCTTCCATTTTGGTTACAAAAGGACATTGGACTCTAAGCCTTGGTGTAGGATACTCACTTAAGGCCATTTTTAAAATTGGTGTTTTGTGCATGCAAATAAGTATAAGGGGACGCTAAGTGTTGTGTGCTTTTTAAAACTATTTGGGAGCACTAATCTTATGCTCTTTTCTAAGGTCAAGGGGGATAGGTATATACACTTAATCCTTTCTTATTGTGTTCCTTAGCACCTAGGTTCCTTGCTAAGTGTTCTGGACTTGTGTGATTTAATTTTCTTAGTCTAGCAATTCAGGTGTGGAGAGGTAATTTTCTACTTAGCAAATGAGTTCCCCCAATATTCACCTAGGACCCAAATGGAGGAACTTGCTTCACACTTAGAAAACTTATAAAAAAGATGCTCAAATATTCCAAAAGGAACTAAAGGGTAATTGAAATAAGTGGGTCTAGAAATGGGGAATATTAAAATAAGGAGGAGACATCAAATGACGATGTAAACTTCTTTAGGAGTAACATTGATCCTAGGGAAAATAGAAGACACTCTCCATAAAGAGAGAAATCATCTTCAAGGGATAGACCTCCCTCACAAAGAAACACACCAAGATTGCATGACCATGCAAAAAGGGTGGAGAGAGATAGAGATAAGGGTCATCGATATAAGGAACCTTCAAGTCGTAGAGAACCCCTAGGCATAGGACCCAGAGGATTAGGAACCATAAAGATAGAAGTAGAAGCTCTTTTAAGGATAGCTTAAAAGATAGCAACCATAGGAGTAGTCCTAGGAATAGAGACCCAAGGGGAAGAGAGCACTTAGAGGCCCTAGAACTACCTAAGGTTAAAATGCCTATGTTCCAATGGAGGAATGATCTAGAGGAATGCTTGGATTGGGAGCTCAAGGTAGAGCAGTTATTTAGTAGCTATTCTATTAGAGAGGAGCATAAGGTTAAGTTAGCCGCCCTAGAATTCAATGATTATGCATTAGTGGGACAAGCTCAATAAAGAAAGATATCATCCCTTGAGTGATTGGAAGGAGATGAAACACATAATGAGAACAAAATATGTACCTATCCTTTATTTAAGAGAGATCTATAATAGACTGTAAAGGTTATCTCAAGCATCAAAGAGTGTAGATGAATATTATAAAGCCATGGAGGTAGCAGTTCTTAGAGCTAATTTGAGTGAAAGTCAGGAAGTCATAGTGGCTAGATTCCTAGATGGACTTAGGCCTGACATAAGAGATATGGTAGAACTCCATCACTACTTCAACTTAAATGACCTTTACCATCAAACATTAAAGGTAAAAGCCCAACTCATTAGAAAGAGTAAAGGGAAATTGACTACATATAGATCATCTACACAAGACACTTGGAAAGATAAGAAAAAGGATGAAAAAGTCTCTAGTTTTAAAGCTAGGGAGCCCAAGAAGGCCAAAGACTCTAGAAAACCTAAGGGAAAGACTCCAAATTTTCCCTCTAAAAAGGAATCTTCCATAAAATGCTTCAAGTGTCTAGGTAAGGGGAAAATTATTCCTAATGCCAAAATAAGAAAACTATGGTCCTTAAGAACAATGGTAATTAATCATCACTAGAGTCCTCTAACTGTAGTTCCTCTCCTTCCTCATTTAAGGATGAAGCTCTTGAGTATCCCCTATAGGGTGACCTTTTAGTGGTTAGGAGGTTGCTGGGTAATACAGTTAAGGGAGAGGAAGAGACACAAAGGAAGAACATATTCTATACAAGATGTTCGATCAAGGGGCACACTTTCTCCTTAATTATTGATGGAGGTAGCTATACAAATGTGGCTAGCACTTGGCTAGTAAATAAGTTAGGACTAGTAACCACCCATCATCCTAAGCCAGACAAGCTATAATGGTTAGTGACAAGTATAAGAACAATGTCATCTATGATGTTTTCCCAATGGAGGCCAACCAAGTGCTTTTAGGAAGGCCATGGAAATAATGATAGGAATGTCTACCATGATAGGAATACTAATAGGTATTTCTTCCAATTCAATTCCCACAAGGTAACTTTAGTTCCTTAAGTCGTAGTGAGATATGCAAGGAGCAAGTCAACATGGGACTGAAGAGAGATGAAGAGAAGAACTAAAGGGCGAAAAGTATAAGGGTCATAGGGAAGAAACTCCTACCCTTAGTACTTTACTAGTGGAGTCTAGGGTAGTCAAACAAGCATTAGTGGCTAGGAAGACTATTTACCTTATAATGTTGAAGTCATTATTGTCCGAGTTTGAAGACATCTTTCCAAAAAAAATTCCTATAGGACTTCCACCTTGAAGAGGCACAGAACACCAAAATAGCCTAATCCCTCGAGCCTATCTTACAATAGGCAAGCCTATAGGAGAAACTTTGAAAAAATTAAAGAAATACAAAGATAAGTAGGGGATCTCCTAGCTAAGGGTTAGGTGAGGGAAAAATTCATCCCCTATACTGTGCAAATTCTCCTAGTTCCCAGAAAAGGATGGTAGCTTGAGGATGTGTGTTGACTATAGAGTCATCAATCAAATCACCATCAGGTATAGGCACTCAATACCTAGGTTAGATGACTTCTTATAAGACCTTCATGGGTCTTACATTTTCTTAAAAATTGATCATTGATTAGGCTATCATTAAATTAGAATAATAGAGGGGGATAAATGGAAAATAGCCTTTAAAACAAAGTTTGGGCTATATGAATGGTTAGTCATTCTTTTTGGAATAACCAATGCTCCAAGCACATTCATGCGACTCATGAACCGTGTGCTTCGAGATTTGATAGGAGAGTGTATGGTAGTGTATTTTGATGATATCTTAATATACTACAACTACCAAAAGGAGCATATAAATCATGTAAGGGTAATTCTTTTAATCCTTAATGCTGAAAAGTTATATGCTAACTTAAAGGATTGTTCCTTTTGCTTGGACCAGGTCACATTCCTAGTTTTTTTCATTAGTAAACATGGGGTCCAAGTTGATAAAGATAAAGTCCATGCCATCCATGATTGGCATGTTCCCCAAAATATGGGAGAAGTCAAGAGTTTCCATGGATTGGAAAGCTTTTATATGAGGTCTTTCAAAGACTTTAGCACTATTGCTTATCCTCTAAATGAATTAGTTAAAAAAATGTTAATTTCCATTATGGGATAAACAAGAATGAGATTTTAATACCCTTAAGAAAAGGTTTATTGAGGATCTATTCTAGCTCTACCCAATTTTGAAAAATTACTTAAGCTAGAATGTTATGCCTACAATATGAGTATTGGAGCACTTTTGCTTCAAGAAGAGAACCTCATTTCCTACTTCAATGAAAAGTTGAAAGGAGGAGCCCTCAGTTAGCCTGTTTATGATAAAGAGCTTTATGCTCTAATTAGAGCCTTGCATAATTTGAAACATTACTTGTTCTCCAAGCAGTCTAGGATTCATAGTGACCATGTGTCATTAAAGTACCGTAAGCCCCAGGATAAGTTAAACAAAAGGAATTCTAAGTAGGTAGAGCTACTAGAGAAATTCCCTGATGTCATTAAACATAAAAATGGGATAATAATAAGGTAGCTAATGCCCTCTGTAGGAGGCATAAATTCCTTATCTAGGAGGCACAACTTATTGACTTCCTTAAGTGCTAAACTACTACTATTTGAGCACTTCCAGAACTTATATGAAATGGATGTGAAGTTTTGGAAACTCTAAATATTTTTCCTATAAGTCATGTAATAAGTACTTTAGGCACCAACATCTTCTCTTTAGACACAATCATTTATGCATGCTTAAATACTCCATGAGACATATTTTCCTTAAGAAGTCTTATGAAAAGGGATTGGTAGGGCACTTAGGCACCAATAAAACCTTGGCCATATTCAAAGAAATTTTTTCTATCTTCATATGGATATGGATCTGTAGAAATATTTCCAAAGATGCATCATATGGATATTAGGCTTATTTTGAGGGCTAAGTCCAAAAAGTTGTAGATAAAGGTGTAGACCTTCTTGGACCTCCATGAGACCCACCCTCAGGCCCAACCCACCTCCCCATTGGTCCTAAACATTTTAGACTAGGTTTACGATTCTTTTGTTTTACAAAAGTAGCAGGCCCATCACAATATATAGGACTATGTCATTTTGTGTATTTTAGCATAGGACCATTTTTGGGCCTTTCCTAGCCCAAGTTAGGCTGCACATATGAAGGAAGCTAGGCACTCTTTGCGCTTGTAATTGAAGCCTAAACCCTCATCTTAGGGGTATATCCATAGTTTCACCATATGAGGCATCACCCTTTCATACAAATAAAGACCATCTATGTGTAAATTCAATGATAAGATTCATTTGAATGACATTGAGAGTTTTTCACTCATATTTTTGAGAGTTTTTCTCTCTTTTCTCCTCCTCTAGAACTAGACTTAGGGTTTAGGAACCTCCTTATCCATGGCAGCTTATGATGGAGGAGAAGAAGCTCATACTCCTCAAGAGGTGGCACTTCCAAGTCAAGGTTTGCATTCGACTCCATTCCTCCTCCATCTTCACCTAATTGCAACCTTCATTGATCCAAAAGAACCACCTCCTTCCACCTCTACATTAATAGGACACTATCCATCCTACTTAGGGCTACGATGGGTAAGAATATCATAAATTGGGAGGAGTGTTTTCCCATGTTGATTTTTCCTATAACAAGGCACCCCACTCCACCATCCAACACCCATTTTGTGGTAATGTATGAGTTTAATACCTTAACCTGGTCGATCTATTATTCGTTGCTAACCTAGCTACCTACCATAGTAAGGATGGAGCCTAGAAGGATAAGTTTTCCTAAGAGCTCCATACCAAAGTCAAAGCCATCATAGAAAATAAAATGGAACATTATGATAGGTTAGCAAACAAGAGTAAGAAAAAGATTTTTTCAAACATGATGACTAAGTCTAGTGTTATCTCTGAAAGGAGAGGTTTCCTTCCTTAAGGAAATCTAAACTGCAACCTGGGGGTGATGGCCCTTTTTAAGTACTGGAGTGAATAAGTCCTAATGCCTATTGCCTAGACTTACCTAATGATTATGGTGTGAGTGCCACTTTCAATGTCTTTGACTTCTCTCCTTTTGTTAGAGGTACTGATGATGATTACTCTCATTCGAGGACAAATGCACTCCAAGGGTTAGGACCTAATCTTGAGGCTACCTTAGAGACCATGGATTATACACCAGTGTACACCACTACCCCATGTAATCCCCCTTAGGCCCAATTCCCATTGGACCTATCACCAGGGTTTATGTTATTTTTGTATTTAGGAGACCTTATCCCTGTAACTTTTTGTTGGGCTTTTGGGCCTAACTTTTCCAATTTTGTAGGCTACCTCTAGGAAAGAGGAGGGACTCATTTTGGGCTCAGAAGAGGTTTAATAACAAGTCACAAGCAGCTTTAGAACCTACCTCGTGCATCTTAAGCCTAGGCGTTCCTTTGTGCCTATATAAGGCACCTTCATATGTAATTTTCATCACTTTGAGTCATTATAGAAGTTGTATTAAAAAATTAGGTGAGAATTTTCTCCTTATCTTCCCTCTAAAACCAAGCTTTGGGTTAAGGAACCTCCTCATCGATGGATACTTCCATGGTGGCAGAGAAGAAGCCCATCCTCCATAAGAGGTGGTGCTTCCAAGCATAATGTAAAGTTCAAAGAATTTTTTCTCCTTCATCTTTTTCAACTATTCCGACCTCCATTTCTCCATATCAACATTCTCCATCAATCCATACATCACCTTATTCCTAACATGAGTCATGAACAAACAAGCATGCAGTACTCAAGCTAATAGACTTTTATGCATTGCCTTTCTCTATATACTTTTGTTTTATCTTCTTCTTTTTATGTTCTTTCTTTTGTGTTTTCTTTTTCTTTTTTTTTTTTCATGCAACTCTTGGAATTTTAAAAGAGACAAAACAAACAAAATTTAACTAAGATTAAAAAAAATTAGGAGGATAAAAACATAATATAAATAGAAACAAGTTGATATAAGGTCCCAATGGCAGAGGAAGGCCAGTTGTAGAGACCTACTAGGCCTATTATGCCATCACCAAAATAAGAGCCAAGTAGCTGCAAGAAAAGGTAGGGACCTTCTTAGGCCTTCAAGAGGAGCACTCTTAGACCCAATCCATCCCTTCCTTTCCCTTCACATGGTATAATAGGATTTAGGTACCTCTTTATTTTAGGAACTAGCAGGCTCAAATATGTTTAGAAGTGAGCCTATTTCCTTGTAATTCTTTCCAAAGCTTTTTGGGCCTGACTTGATGATGGAGAGTGTAACATCTCAAATTTCTTGCCTGGGTCGCATGACTAAGAAATAAATGATTATAAAACTTTCCCCTGAATTCTCTAAGGAAATTAGAGATTTTTTTAGTAAATGACGAAAATGCCCTTACACTAGAATAACCCAAATAAGGTGTAGGAAACCTAAGATAAAAGTTAAAATAAATTATAAGGAATTATAGAACTTTAAGTATGATAAAAATTCGTGAGAAAAGATTAGTAAGAAAGAAAGGATGAAAAAGCTTTCAGAAAACTGTGAAAACACCCAACGCCCCAAGAAAGCTCTACTTTCTGCAAAAGGCTAAATTGTTCCTAGAAAAATACCAAATGACATTAGATTGACTAAGGAATGAACTGTTAATTATTATAAATGTCATAGGAACAATTTGGGAACTTCTCGGGTAATGTTGAAAAAATTACAAAAATACCCATAAGACTAGGAGTGCAAGAAAGTGTGATGAAGAAGCCAAAAGTAGGTCCCACATGGTTTGCATGAAAATTCCATGTGAATAATAAGGTGGTGACTCACCATATGAGTCATCACTATATTTATGGCATATTAGACAAAAATTATAATTGAAATTATTCTTTTAACCATGGTTAAGGTTAATTAACCTTGATTAATTAAAATTAGTCATGCTTAGGGTAGGTTAAACTTGATTAGTGATAAAATCAGCCTAGTTAGCATTAACATAATTCTAAAAGGATAATTCCTAACATTTTGAATTATTTTGGAAAATGGAAATTCCATGCAAAATTACTAAAATGCCCTTAAGTGAGAAATTTATTCCAAAGTTTCCCTTGCTTGGTTGAACCCACTTAGCACCTTGGGAGGCTTCATTTGTCTCAAATTTCAATCCCTAAACACTTAGAAAATTTCTCCAAACTCTCTTAAGGTTAATCCTAAGCAAAAAATCTTAACCTTTCACCTTAAGCTTAAGTTTCCGTCTTCGAAATTTAAGCCAGAAAGAACCTCTAATCTGCAAGCCCCAACACCATCACTAAGAGCTCTTTGTGGACCACCAAGAGGTGACCAAGTTCAGCCACCACAGCTCGACCAAACCCTCACACCAAGTCTCCATCAAATAGGATTTTACGACTCTGTCTTTTAAGCTTTAAATCTTAATTTTTATGGTTTGTTTTCTTCTTTTTGTGGATCCTTTCTCTAAGATCCATAAATCTCATTTTTTTTTTAACTCATGAGATATCAAGGCTGAATTTGTATGATTGAAAATTATTATTATCTTTTTAAGTTATTTTTGGAAGTTAAAATGAAATTTAGTTGGACTCAAGTGCTTCTAGCCACCTTAGAAGCACTTTAATTGGTTAAAATTTCTCAAAAATAATTTTTTATGATTTTGGAAGTTTTGAGAGGTTATGATGAAAATTTTTAAAGTGTTGATGTTATGAGATAGATGGATCTTGGAGTAGATCTAGTGGATCTACCATTATTTGTCTTAAAAAATACTATGTTGAAGATTTTTATGTAAAAGTCTAAGAAAAATTAAATTATAAGTCCCATATGCTTGCTTTAGGAATAGATCTAAAATCTACTAAGGAAAGTTAAAATTTTGAGACCAAGAATGGAACAAGCTTCACAAGAAACCTATGACTCTCCTTGACCATGACCTAAGCTAAGGAGATTTGGATAAGTTTTGTATGGATTCAAGTGCTTAAACATTGCTTAAAGGAGAAAAAGTGCAGAAACTCAAGATTGTAATAAATTAAATGAAGCTTGTATTCAAGTGCATGGAGAACAAAAAAAATTCATTTCAAGCTAGCTAAATTGTATGATGTAAATTATAATAAAATCCATGTTTTGTAGTAATATTATGACAACCGAAAAACATGAACAATTAGAGATGTCTTGATCTTAAAATTAAAGAATCCTAAAGGTCCTAAGTAAAAAAAATATGAAAAAAAATTCTACAAAAAAAAATTGTGTACAAAGGGAAAATTGCACATGTTATAGTCTTATGTTGATAAGTAAAGTGTTGGTACTCTAAAAAAATACAGATGATGTTCTCTTTGAATTTGCAATGTAATATATGTTCTTGAGTTAAGATGAATCTTTTTGAAACCAAGGTTGCATAAAAATAATTTATATTTCAAGATGGTCAAATTTTATTCAAGGACACTAAACTGAATATCATTCTACTCTCTTCATATTATATTTAATTTTTTTTGCCTCTTCTTGAACCTTATTTGTAGTTTTTCTTCTTCATTTCTTTGTTTGTCATATTCAAATTCCATTTGAGTTTACTGAATTCTTGTGATAAGGTTTTTGTTGCTTTTCATTTAAAAACTCCTTTAGTTTTATCTTGAATTTCTAACTCCTTTGACCTTTTGGTAAGCTTTCAACCTAACTTTGGAAACATCAAGTTTCAAGGATTGAAGTTGAGTGTTCTCTTCTCAAGGCCGGACCTAAGCTGCTATTTGAGTGAAAGGTGTGAGAGGAGTTGGAAATTTAGTGAGTGAAATACAAAGAGTGTGGAGGAGTGAAACCTTAGGTGAGGAAAGAAACTTTTTAACACTTTACACTGACCTCTTTTATGTGTAGGTAGCATGATTTCCATATTCCCTTATCCCATTTTTGTGGCGTTTGGAGCAAAAATGGAGAAACGAAAACAAAAAGCTTTAAGAATGACTCAAGATTGTAATAGCTTAGGATTATTGTGGATTCTATTTTAACTTGTAACCTTGTAAAAGTTGTAGTAAGTGTTTGGTTTATTGTAAATTCTATTTTGTTTTTAAAATTTGGGTGTAAAGGACTTGACCTTTACAATATTGGTGTAGGATACTCACAAATAATCTTTAGTTTGTTGCTTTGTGTGTGCTTGGGAGGCATAACGAGGTGCTAAGCGTTTCTTGAATTTCTATATTTGATAACACTAACTTGTGTTTCTAAAGTTATTTTGAGAGGTTGAAGTGAGCTAGGTATACCTCTAAATTTTTTCTAAGGTGTTATAGCTTTGCATAAAACTTGTTGACTCAAAGGACATTGGACTTTTATTCAATGTTTTCGATGGTTGGTGAAACCATAAGTGTTGTTTGATTGCTTGATTGGAGGTATAAGGTTGCATGGTTGTTGTTTAACTCTTGGTTGTCCTTTATTGTTTCTCTCTCTTTCTTGCATAGAATCCACATGTGGAGAGGTTTTGCAATATGAGTGACAACACTTATTCATGTAGGACCCAAATTGAAAAACTAGACTCTATGTTAGAAAGAGCTTTCCAAATACAAAGTAAGGCCTTTGAAGAATGTTTAGATAAAATAAAAAAGAATCAAAGTTCATCTAGGTAAAAAATAAGCAAAGGTAAACATGTTGAATTGGAAACTAGTAGGTCTAGGAAGGGTGGATATCATAGAGAAGAATAGGAGACATTTAAAGATGATGTTAATTTTCTTGTAGAAAATATCATAAAAACCCCTTCACATAAGAAGAAGGTTCAAAAAAGGGAAAGGTCATCTTCAAGAGATAGGTCATATTCTTCTCCGCAGAGACAATCACCAACTCCTGGAAGGCACCAAAATAAGCATAGAGTCCATAGAAGTAAAGGTAGAAGTACCTTTAGGAATGGGGATAAAGAACCCCTTTGGAGTAGGGATAGGCATCCTTCTAGCATAGGCATAGAATTCCCTCTAGAGATAGTTAAGAGAAAAGGTTCCTTGGGAGTAAATGTATCCCTATACATATAGACCAAAGAGAAAGGTATCATCATGATACCTTGTATGGAATTACAGTTAATATGCCTATGTTCCAAGGGAGGAATAACCTGGAGGTGTATTTGGATTGGGAGATCAATTTTGACCAGCACTTCTCTAATAATTCAATTAGGGAAGATCAAAAGGTTAAATTAGCTACCATAGAATTTAGTGATTATGCACTTATTTGGTGGTATAAGTTAAATAAAGAAAGATACCAACCTTTGAGTAATTGGGATGAGATGAAGCATGTAATGAGGAATAGGTATGTACCTCCTTACTATCTTAGAGAAATGCTTAGTAGGCTTCAAAGAATAACCTAAGGCACCAAGAGTGTAGATGAGTACTATAAGGAGATGGAAATAGTTGTTATCAGGGCCAACTTCAATGAAAGTGAGGAAGCTACAATGGCTAGGTTCCTAGATGACCTTAGCATGAGATTAAGGACATAGTTGAGCTTTACCATTACCTAAGCCTTAATGATTTATAACACCAAGCCCTTAAGGTATAGTCCTAATTGAATAGGAAGGGTAGGGATAAATACACTCCTTATAGGCCCTCCACAAAAGAACAATGGAAGGATAGGAACAAACAATCAAACTTCAAACCTTGGGAAATTAGGGACACTAAGGACTACAAAAATTCCAATGGAAAAACACCTAACCTACCCTCGGAAAAAGAATCCTCCATTAAATGTATTAAGTTCCTAGCAAGAGGACACAGCCTCTCAATGTCCTAATAAGAATATCATGATCCTTATGGATAATGGAGACTATTGCTTCTTGGAATATTCAAGTTCTGGGCCCAACTCCTTATTCTCTAGTGATGAAGATTTAGAGTATGCATTAGAGGTAGATCTACTAGTGGTTGGGAAGTTGCTAGGAAGCGTCATTAATGGGGAGGAAAAAAACCAAAGAGGGAACATCTTTCATACAAGATGTTCCATTCAGGGACACACATATCTCTTAATTATTGATTTTGATAGCTATGCTGACGTAGCTAGCACTAGGTTATTGGCTAAGTTAGGGTTAGAAACTTCTCCCCACCTTAAGCCATATAAACTTCAATGGCATAGTGACAATGGAGATTTTTTGGTTGATAAACAAGTTTTCCTTTCATTTAGGATAGTTAGGTGTGAGGATAATATCTAGTGTGATCTATGAAGGCTAACCATGTGCTATTGGGAATGCCACGCCAATTTGATAGGAATGTCCATCATAATGGGTGCTCTAATAGGTTTTCTTTCATGTTCAATTCCCAACGAATAACCCTGGTGCCTTGAGCCCCAAGTGATGTCTATAAAGACCAGATCTAAATGAGAAAGAATAGGGATGAGGAGAGAAAGGCATTGAAAAATATAGAAGAAATTGAAAATACTAAAAAGAAAAAGAGGAAGGAAAGAGAGAAGGTAGGTGAAGCACCCAACTCTATTGAAAGCAAGAGTGAGGTGAGAGAACTACTCTTCATTGTAAATACCCAATTATGTTCGAAGTCTTATTTTTATTAAACACTAATGTAGATAGATAAATACACAAGAAAATAATAAAAGAGAGGTGAAAAGAAAATGGAAGAGATAACAAGAATAATAATAGAGGAGTGTTAGAATAAAAAGAATGTGATGCACAAAAAGAAAGAGAGAAAACAAAACTAAAATAGGATAAACAGAAAAATAAAGCAAATAAACAAATAAAAGAAAAATAATAATAAAATGGAAACAATAAATAAAAGCATAAAAAAAATAGAAGAGCATAAAAAAAAAGAAAGAGGGGGGGAAGGAAAAGATTAAATAAACAAGTAGACGAAAGTGGAAAGTTGGTTGAGGGGACGTTGAGGTAGTTATTTGAAGTCGGGGTTAAAGTACCACAGGGGAAGCGATATAAATACTGAGAGCTGGACAGAGGAAAGGGGTTGGATCTGAATAGAAAGAAAGCAATAGTAGCTAGGGGATTCGAAGGGGAAATCTTTTAGTTTCTCTTATTGGAATCGCGCGTCGTCCCTTGGAACTCTCTGGGCTTTCTCGGTTCTCAAAATCAGAGCGTCTCATTCGAGCTAGGAGAGAGAAAGTAGCTTCAGACCACGCTGGTAGAGGAAGGAGATCTTTTTGGTTGACGAGTTCATACAGGTTGGTTGATCCGTCTGTTAACATTGGAATCGAGAGCATTAATTTGTTTTATTGGCTATCTCTATATGCATCACTGATTTTTTATTGAAAGAATCATCACTTGATAATGTAGTAGAATTAATCTGTGATGTTTGAATTGGTATTAGAAATGGTTATAATAGATCGAAAGAATTTGATTGAACGAACCCATTGTAGTTTCCCATATTCAACTATGTGTGTCTCTGTGCAAGAAAGTAAAATGGCTTGGCTTAGCCAATTATGATAGTGTAACAATTAGGTGTTATGCATTCTATGAGGAACATGGAAGAATAGGAAGTTGGCAAAAGCAAGAATGCGCGCCATGATATCATAGTTCTTACGAGTATGAGTTTAGATATCCTTGGTATACCCTGAATGCCATTCTGGACCTAGCACAGAATGCAAGAAAGAATTAGCAGGGATTGTTATCAATAACACCAGCCGCTCTTGTCGCTCCCCAAAATCATATATCAAAATTCCTCTAGTCGGCACATAAGCACAAATTCTGGGAGTCATGGTGACGTCCCTGAAGATTAGCTCTAAAGATCCCCTGTCCCACCCGATAACTTTGAAGATAATACGCCACCAGGTCTCACCATGATCATTTCCATATAATGGACAAAGTCGGGATACGAAAGAAGAAGAATGTGAATCATGAATAACAAGATATGACTTATATGGATCAAGGTAAAGCCCTTGGGCATGCAGAATGTGCTCGGAGTTAGTAGCACTAACAGGGAATAATCATGCCTCAGGCTCATGAACATCAAGCTTTGAGTCTACTTGCATGAGCTTTGGGTGAGGGGATGAATGGGCACGCTCGACAAATATATCAATCACTACTCCATATTGCATGAACATTGGAGGCGACTATATACTTCTTTGAGCAGCAACGAGAAACTCCACTTCAGAATCACTATATGCCCTTTGGGCCTCCTTGGAGTCCGTTGACTTATGGGCATAACTCTCACATTGTAAATTCCATCCCAAAGAGAGTCTTGTTAGGATACAAGGGACCACGTGCATAGACCATAGGCACAACTTTACAAAACAAAGTTCCACTCTCTGCCTCATCAAGCTAATTATATGAGGTTCTTACCGAAATAAGGCATGTTGAACCTTATCCTACTAAGCCATCTGGGTACAACGAATCTTGCTAATGAATGGAGATGGATTAACAGTTCGGGAAACATGACGTAAGATTTTAATACTGAACAGGGCTGGCTTTGCTCTTCATGGGTAACGTTATGTGTAGGCTGCAACCGTCTACAAGAGTCAAAATCTCCAATATCCCTGTTCCCTTTTTGAGATCACCAACATCTCGTTACTACCAAGATTCCTAGAAGTTGACCTGAAATTTAGGATTGTTGATAACCTTGGTCACGCCACTTCACTTGAAACGGATTCAGACTTAGCATGAACGTCAAGGTCAGGATTCTTTTATACTCATAGTTAGGCCGAATACAACCACTGCCCGGTTTTTGCACAGATGAAGTTTTCGTTGGCCACAAAGAGAACATGAGCCACCATTCATCTTTATCCCCTTTAGTTCGTTGGTTGCCACTAACACTAATGCCATGATGCCAGCAAGCTAAATGAAATTGTCTACAGATAGATAGGTAGGGATTAGTGGGGCAGCATGAGCAGGAGGGTACTTCCAATACGTCCTGTAGCATTGCATTAACCAAGGGCGAGACATTGTAGACGTGAGGTTGGCTACACGTGCCCAATCCATGCATGCAGTTCACACGTGAACGTGTTCTTGAAGCCTAGAGTACTAAACCAAGTGATCCAAGGGAGCAACCTGTCAAGAGTGGGAGAGGTGTTGTTGTACATGGGAGCCGACCTTTGCATGGCCCGAAGAAATACCCAAAATACAACACGAAAAGTGTTTTACATCCATGATAAATGGTTAAGAATCATGTCCACCAGGATGAGTCCAAGAAACATAGGGTGAATCAATCAGTGAGCTACTCCACCAAAACGGGGCCACCCTTAAATTCTCACTAGTGGAAAATAAGCTTTTTACATCGGTTGTTAAGCACATTTTACATCGGTTATTCAGGCGGTGTTGAAGCGGGCGATATAGAAAATAAGACTTTTTACATCGGTTCTGCAACCGACGTAAAAAGTATGACTTTCTACATCGGTTGGGCAAATAACCGATGTAGAAAGTACACTTTTTACATCGGTTGCGGGCAGAACCGATGTAAAAAGTATACTTTCTACATCAGTTATAACTTTAACCGATGTAAAAAGTCATACTTTTTACATCGGTTCTGCCCGAAACCGATGTAAAAAGTGTACTTTCTACATCGGTTATGGTCGTAACCGAGGTAGAAAGTCCTTTTTTTTTTAATGTTTATTTTGTTTAGGTATACTACCGTATTATTTATTCACATACCTGCATATACACACAGAATCCAGGCAGACAATAGAGAAGCACCAGACAGCCAATACAGAATTCACATAATCTATATATTTAAACTAAATACATCATTATTTATTATCAAAGTTTAATTTACAAATGAAATAACTTAAAATTACATCAAACAAGTATTGAAAGTTGAAAAGAAATGTAATAATCAGCCATGTACCTGTTGAAAGTAAAGAGAAAAGATGTTAGAAACTCTACTAAACATAAAAAACGTAATAAACATTTTAAAATAAGTTAAAAATAAACATACAATGATGAAATAATTAAATAAATAACTAACTTGTATCATGTAGTAACATTTTCCCATATTCCTTCATGATGATCATCTCGAATAACATGTACATCATCTATTTCAGTTTCTTCATTGATACTAGATATCCTTGATGATAAGGGAGTTTGAGAAATATCAATATTTGAAAGATCATTGGTGTCATCACTAGCGATTGTTGTCTTTCCTTGAAGAACAACTGACCATCTTTTGGAGCAAGGATCTTGGACATAAAACACTTGTTTTGCTTGGTGGGCCATGAGAAAAGGGTCATCCTTGTAAGCTACTTTTTGAAGGTCAACCAATGTAAATCCCAATTCATCGACTTGCACACCACTGTTACTATCAACCCATCTGCATTTGAAAACAGGCACTCTAAATTTTGTGTAATCAATCTCCCAAATCTCTTCAATCACTCCAAAGTAAGATATGGAAGCCTTTACAGGATTTTTATCTTTAGAACTTGCAAAATGCATCGACTCTGCCACCACCATAACCCCACTATTTTGCATGGTACTTTTATCATCCTGAGACTTTGTATAAAATGAAAAATGATTAATATCGTACCCAGTCCAACATATGACATCAAAGTTTGGGCCATTTGCTAGCCACTTCAATGTATCAGAGGCACCATGATCCTTCTTAATTGTTTCATCAAACCAGTTTAAGAACGTTTTGTTATGCTCATTCAACAACCATTTCTCGTTCATTCGAACATTCTCCTCCCTTATCATAGTTTTGTGAGTAGATAAGTAAGGTTGAACCTCATTGGTATTATTCAAAATATACAAATGTGCTTGAAGGACTTCTGCACGACCCATGCTTTTCACAGTTATGCCTCGTGTACCTTTACCTCCGTGTCTTCCCTCATGACGAGACTTAGGAACTCCTATGGGTTCCACCTCTGACAAATACTCTGTACAAAACTCAATGGCCTCTTCTGCAATGTATCTTTCAATCATAGATGCCTCGGGACGGTGTGGATTCTTCACATACCCTTTTAATATTTTCATGTATCGTTCTATTGGATACATCCACCTCAAATAAATTGGACCACATAATCTGATCTCTCTCACTATATGAACAACCAAGTGAACCATAATGTCAAAAAATGATGGAGGAAAATACATCTCCAATTGGCATAAGATAGTGAAAGCTTCATTTTCCAACTCATCCAATTTTAGAGGGTCAATGGCTTTGCTACATATTTTATTGAAAAATAAGCATAACCTACTTATTGTATGTCTAACTTTTTTAGGTAAAATGTCACGAATAACCACTGGAAGTAGTTGTTGCATCAACACATGACAATCATGAGACTTTAACCCAACTAACTTTAAATCTTTCATCGAGACAAGTCTTTTAAAATTTGAAGAATACCCTTGTGGCACTTTAACCCCACGTAGGCACTCACAAAAAGAAATTTTCTCTTTTTTTGACAACGTATGACATGCCGGGGGAAAATATGTTCGCTTTCCTACAGACTGTGGAGCTAACTGATGTCGTATACCCATGTGAACCAAATCCAGTCGAGAGTTGACTCCCTCTTTAGTCTTGCCCTGTATATTGAGAAGTGTTCCAATGATGCTATCACACACATTTTTTTCCACATGCATCACATCAATACAATGTCTAACATCAAGTTTGCACCAATATGGAAGATCAAAAAATATTGATCTTTTCTTCCATATCCTTGTCTCCGTGACCTTTTTTTGAGTCTTTCCAAAAACAGTTTTGATGTTTTTAACCCGGTCGTAGACTTGTTGTCCAGTTAAGGCTTTTGGAGCAACATCATTTTCTGGCAACCCATTAAAAGCTTTCCTTAATCTACGATAAGGGTGATTAGTCCTGAGAAATTTTCGATGACCAAGATACACTGTCTTCCTTCCATGATGCAGTTGATGGTAACTTGTGCCTTCTTCACATATGGGACATGCTTTGTGCCCCTTAACGCTGTATCCACATAAATTTCCATATGCTGGAAAGTCATTAATAGTGCAAAAAAGCATTGCCCGCATCTTGAAATTTTCATTACCATATGCATCAAATACTTCCACACCTTCTTCCCATAGATTTTGCAAGTCTTCAATTAAAGGAGCAAGATAAACGTCTATGTCAATTCCAGGTTGTTGTGGACCTGAAATCATCATGGACAACATGATGTATTTACGTTTCATGCATAACTCCGGAGAAAGGTTGTAAATTGTCAAAAGTACAGGCCATGAACTATGTTTACTACTTAAATTACCGTAGGGATTCATTCCATCTGTTGCAAGTCCAAGCCTTAGGTTTCTTGGCTCATTCCCAAAATCGGGATATAGTTTATCAACCATCTTCCATTGCAAACCATCAGCTGGGTGACGAAGTTTTCCATCAATCAGTCTTTCATCTACATGCCATCTAAGGTTCTTTGCTTCATCTTTATTACAAAACAATCGTTTGAACCTTGGAATTATTGGAAGATACCATAACACTTTGGCTGGAGGCCGCTTTGTGCTGTCATTGCAAATAGAATCACCATCCTTCAGTTTATAATGTGAAACTTGACACACAGGGCATTCATGTAATCCTTCAAACTCATTTCTGTATAGTATGCAATCATTGGGGCAGGCATGTATTTTCTTATACTGCATACCCATCGGACACAACACCTTCTTCGCCTCATAATTACGCTTTGGTAATGTGTTACCTTCCGGAAGCATCTCTACCAACAATTCAAGTAATTCGGTGAAACTTTTATCACTCCACCCATTCCTTGCCTTCAGAGTGAATAATCTTAACACTGCTGACAATCGTGTAAAGGTAGTACATCTCAGATACAAAGGTTTCTCTGAATCAGTAGATAAGTTACCATACATATTTGCCCGCTCAAATGACGCATGCCCTACATCACGAATCATATCCTCTACCCAATCTTCCATATTTATATCAACCTCCACCGTCTGTGACACACTTGGCATGCCTAATAACTCACCATGCCACGTCCATTTTGTATAACTTTTGCAAAATCCATCACAAAGAATATGCTCTCTAATTTGACCAACACCCAAACGTATCTCATTTAGACAATTAACACACGGACAATAAAATTGTCCATTACTCTCAGGTAGATTTGTCTACGCAAAATTCAAAAACTCTTCGACCCCATTCTCGTACTCATCGCTCGTTCGTTTAGCATTTATCCAACTACGATCCATACTATACAAGAATCATCAACACAAGATTTAGGATTAACCTTGTCACTCATTGTTGTTAATTTATTATCCTCACTATTGGTAAGACCCTATCCCATTCGAGAAAAAAGTTTTTTATTCATCGATTAACATACTTCTAAAATCTTGAATATCATACTTGGGGAAATTTCGGCAGCATTTCGCATCAGTCTCCAAGTACATAACTTCATTATGGTTTTATTTACCATAATAAAGCATGTACCCAGAGACAATGCAAAATGAACTAAACCAAAATTTAATCAAGTACAATTTACAAGATTTATGAAGAAATTGTTAACCACTGAATAAAAAACTTTATTCCCAAACTGTCCAACTTGGACAATTCAAGATTTAATATAATGAATGATTTACTTATTTAGTAATATACTCATTATATTCAACCTTGAACGGGAAACTAAGGGTATGCTCATATTTGAACTCAAGAAAACAAACCAACATATTTAAACTCAAAATCAAGACTATAACATACATAAACCCTAAACAAACTTTCACATCTGCAATCACAAAGTAGAGGTGCATAGAACATACCTCACAGTCAACACAAAATGGTTGAGCGGTGGCCAAACGGTGTCCAAATGGAGGCACAACGGTGGTTGAACGACGACACAGCATGGTATAGCCAAATAAGAAGCTTAAAAATTAAAGAATACAACCAAAATAAATGTATATTTCAACCATATTAATAGAATGAGATGCATAAATAACAACAAAGACGACTTCGAACCTTACGGTACGCGACAACGACTTCGAACGAACGAAATGGTTCCAACGGCGACGACGACCACGAACGTAAGCACGGAATGAAATCACGAACAATAAAGATGTCGACAATGGCTAAGACTTAAACGAAAATAGAGAGAACAAGCCGAAACGAGAAACTGTAGTTTTGAAAAATGAGGTTAAACACGAACAACGTCGAAAAATAAGTGACAGGGGAAGACATTCTACATCGGTTGTTTCTCAGAACCGATGTAGAAAGTACTTTCTACATCGGTTGAGAAAATAACCGATGTAGAAAGTTTTAAAAAAATTCACTTTCTACATCGGTTCCAGAACAACCGATGTAGAAAGTACTTTCAACATCGCTTGTTTCGTAACCGATGTAGAAAGTTTGAAAAAAAACTCACTTTCTACATCGGTTGGGAAAAGAACCGATGTAGAAAGTACTTTCTACATCGGTTACATAACAATCGATGTAAAAAGTACTTTCTACATCGGTTCTTTTCCCAACCGATGTAGAAAGTTTACATTTATTTACAAAAATGCCACCGCGTTTTTATTTACATCGGTTTTTAAAAAACCGATGTAAAATCCTGTTATAATATCGTATTTTTGCACTAGTGTCTATAGCTATGTTCGCTGAGGTGTAAGGCTGCTGTTACCAAGTGAGCCACGGGCTCGCCTAATCAACCAACCTGCCATAGTATTAGGAAGAGTCGCCCCTACATCCGGTTCAAAATAGTCCTTGTTTAGACGTTATGCCGCTCCCGATGACAATGCCCCCACTAAAGTCGACCGACCGGAACATGAGAAAAGCTCGAATTACCATGACAAATTTCTTGTGTCGAGATGCCCACAGGAATGCGTGGAAGCCAGGAGCGAAATGAGCACATTAATCCTACTACTCTAGAAGGTCAAGACATCATGTATATCCTATGTTCTTGCTGGAGATTAGGCTCAAATTGTGGCTCTTCAACATGCCTCCGGAGGTAATCTGGAAGCATGAATTAGGTCCTTCAATACGACTTATTGAGTCTTTTCATTCCCATACTTTTTAGACGGGAAAAAATGCATTCTTCCATTTCATTCACGTTTCCAGGGAGAATGTTGGAGATACTTGAAACCATAATGTTGCCGTCAAGGGCAATCCGAGACCATATCTACCTTCATGGAACAACTACGAATACTGGTTCAAAGGAAGTCTTCTCGGCAAAAGGTGAAAAGCTCGTCTAAAAGCGTTCACGTGAAATGAACCATGCATGGGCAGTCGCGTTCCTGGATTTAAGGCCATGCAAACGTTGTTTCTTCTCAAGAAGTAGGCTACCATAGTAGGCCATTGCCACGTGGGTTGGATGCTCCCATGATTGGATCCTGAAGGGATTCCCTAATGCAGGGTCACGAAGTGTGATTAGTGGGACATGCATGTTATCCCATGATTCAAACTATCTCCACAATTTTCACTAGCGGACTTTGTTTATAACTCAGCCTCGTTGGGTTTGTATAAGTCTACTACTATTTTGAGGAGTCCGTGAAGAAGAATGGAGGAATTATCACCCATGGAAGGGGTCTAGAAAGAAAAACAAAAACTGGAATAGGTAGGTTAGCGGTATCATAATAACAGGTTTGTATAGTTGTACTTGAAAGATTTTACGACACTTCATTTAGCCAAAGACGAGGGGGGTGTCGAGAAAGTAAGGACAGTGCACGTCCCAACCCAAGCTTGACTTTATGGCCTTGAAATGTGCTGTGAGGTCCACCTTCAATTTGGAAACCAAGGGTTTGTCACTAAATAAACATCACCCAATCTGATCACTAATGGCCGCCCCATAAGTTTGTCCTTATTAATAAAGGACGTGGCAAGATAGACTACATCCCAACATAGGTATATTGATTGGCCTTATTAAGAAGGCACGGGAGATTTGCTCCATTTTCGAACCTGCCCGTGCATAAATGAAGCTATCTGGCATTCATAAAGCGACACGAGGGCAGCCTTATCCGTACGAGGGGGCATTTTTGAGTAAGAACAGTGAGGTTCCCTCTGGTAGTAACACTGAATAGGCAAGGGTGTTGGAACGTAAAGGAAGGACAAAAGGACACCTAGGTCACGAGTCAGATTTCCATCATAAGCCACATTATGAAAAGGGTTCAGTATCACGTAAAAGTTTTGACCTTGCTTGACCATGTGGACCCCATGATCAAAAGGGTATAGGAGAAACAAGAAAGAGCTCCACCACCTAATAGGACAAAACATTAAAATTTCTAAATAAACATAATGTGGGGGATGCGCAATATTTAGCCCCAAATCCTATACCATTGGCATGCATGGCTATGTCCTGGAAGGGATCCAAAGCGGGTAAGCTAGGCTCAACCGAATGGGCCTTAAATCGAGTCCATATCTTGCACCATATTTCAATTGGTCATAAGACTACTCTTAGGCAGCCTATCTTTCAATTGGATCAGGTGCTGAGGCAAAAAAAGCGTTTAAAGACTACACCCCGAAATTCCCTTTTATTTGAAGTTATACTAAAACTAAATCAGTTCTTTCCTAAGTTTTGTCAAAATCAGGCCTACTACCATCTTTAAATTGAGTATGGAGTGGTCCAATTAATTTAATCTTTTGTTAAACTTAATAAACCTCTCACATCAAAATAATTTGTTTTCTTCTCCTTTTAAATGATTTGGCTTGCACCGGCCCCTTTTTAAGTGACTTGAGCCAAATGTTGAGTCTTACCAATCCTCGCTAAAATAACTCTACCCAAAGCAAATCGTATTCTGATGTCCTTTTTAAATAAAAATTTGTTTTGCAATTCTTAATCTCACGGAATGAGCGTTGAGCACGAACTGGTAGTTTTTTCTATTGTTCGGTGTTTAGTGATTCGTATGGGCAAGAGTAGTACTAGGATGGGTGACCTCCAAGGAAGTCCTCGTATTGCATCTCCTCCTTTTTGCGTCCGTCAGGTTTATTCTTTTGATACTTCTGGTGTCGCACACGCGTAGGGGTTTTCCTAGTTCAAATCCTTCTCACGATGCAAACAAGTCCGCGGTATGTCGGCTTTCGCATCGGACGGCACCGATCTTTTGCGTTTCCCCAAAAGTTTTGAAATGGGCCCCAGAATGGGTTATTAAGGTCGAGATCAACTTCAACCGGGTGAGACCCGGCTGGCACAGCGGCGGGCTCGAGACGAGCTTTCCAACGGCACCTCCCGAGCCTTGAGATTCATCCCAGAAAAAAAGGTATGATCGTTTGAAGCGAGCACAGCAGCCCAGCGAAGGCATAAAGGAGTTGATCACGCCACACTTAACAGGTTCGATCATACCAGCACTTATGAACCGGATCCCATCAGAACTCCGCAGTAAAGCGTGCTTGGCCGAGAGTAGTACTAGGATGGGTGACCTCCTAGGAAGTCCTCGTGTTGCACCTCCTTCTTTTTGCGTCCATCGAGTTTATTCCTTTGATCCATCAGGTGTTGCTCACACGCAGGATTTTTACTCGTTCAAATCCTTCTCGTAGCGCACACGGGTCCGCGGCATGCTGGCTTCTGCACTGGGCGGTTCCGATCCTTGGCGTTTCCGCAAAAGTTTTGAAAAGGGTCGCGGAACGGGTTTTTAGGGTCGAGATCGACTTGAACCGGGCAAGCCTTGGTTGGGACGGCGGCGAGCTCAGGTTGAGCTTTCCAACGACACCTCCTGGGCCTTGAGATTCATCCCAAATAAAAAGTTATGTTCGTTTGAAGCGCCTACGGTGGCCCGACAAAGGAGTTGATTGTGCCACAGTTGAGAGGTGCGATCATACCAACAATTATGCACCGATCCCATCAGAACTCCATAGTAAAGCGTGCTTGAGGAAAAGTAGTACTGGGATGGGTGACCTCCTAGAAAGTCCTCGTGTTGCACCTTCTCCTATTTGTGCTGGTCGGGTTTATTCTTTTGATCTTTTGGTACCGCACACGCGCAGAGTTTTTCCTTGTTCAAAGCCTTCTCAGCGACGCAAACAAGTCCGCAGCATGCCGACTTCCACACCGGGAGGCTCTGATCCTTTGCGTTGCCACAAAAGTTATGAAATGGGTCCCGGAATAGGTTTTTCGGGTCGAGATCGACTTCAACCGAGCAAGTCTGGGTTGGGACGGCGACGGGCTCGGGACGAGCTTTCCAACGGCACCTCCTGGGCCTCGAGATTCAACCCGGACAAAAAGTTATGATCGTTTGAAGCGCGCACGACGGCACAATGAATGCATAAAGCAGTTGATTGCACCATACTCGATAGGTGCAATCAGACCAGCACTTATGCACCGGATCCCATCAGAACTCCGCAATAAAGCTTTCTTCGGCGAGAGTGGTGTTGGGATGGGTGACCTCCTATGAAGTCCTCGTGTTGCACCTCATCCTTTTTGCGTCCGTCGGGTTTATTCTTTTGGTCCTTCTGGTGCCGCACACGTGCAGGGTTTTTCCATTTCAAATCCTCTTGCTCGGCACACACGAGTCCACGGCATGCCGGCTTCCGCACCGAGCGGGTCCAATCCTTGGCATTGCCGCAACAGTTCCGAAACGGGCCCCGGAACAGAGTTTTGGTGTCGAGATCGACTTCAACCGGCCGAGCCAAGGTTGGGACGGTGGTGGGCTCAGGGACGAGCTATCCAACGGCACCTCTTAGGCCTCGAGATTAATCCTGGACAAAAATTTATGATCGTTTGAAGCGTGCAGGGCGGCACGGCGAAGGCATAAAGCAGTTGATCGCGCCACACTTGAGACATGTGATCATACCAGCATTTATGCACTGGATCCCATCAGAACTCCGCACAAAGCTTTCTTGGGCGAGAGTAGTACTGGGATGGGTGACCTCCTGCGAAGTCCTCATGTTGCACCTCTTCCTTTATGCGTCCCCCGGGTTTATTCTTTTGATCATTCAGGTGCCGCATACGCGCAGGGTTTTTCCTAGTTCAAATCTGTCTCGCGGCACAATCGGGACTGCGGCATCTCGGTTTCCACACTAAGCGGCTACAATCTATGGCGTTTCCGCAAAAGTTCCGAAACAGGCCCCGAAAGAGGTTTTTGGGGTCGAGATCGAGTTCTACCAGGCAAGCCAAGGTTGGAACAGCGGCAGGCTCGGGACGAGCTTTCCACCAGCACTTCGTGGGCCTCGAGATTCATCCCGAACAAAAAGTTATGATCTTTTGGAGTGCGCACGGCAGCCCAGCGAAGGCATAAGGCAGTTGATCACACCACACTTGACAGGTGCGATCATACCAGCACTTATGCATCGGATCCCATCGCAACTCTGCAGTAAAGCGTGCTTGGGCAAGAGTAGTACTGGGATGGGTGACCTCTTGCGAAGTCCCCGTGTTGCACTTCCTCATTTTTACGTCGGTCAGTTTACTTTGATCCATCTGGTGCCTCACATACGCAGTGTTTTTCCTAGTTCAAATCCTTCTCACGGTGCAAACGAGTCCGCGACATGCTGGCTTCCGCACTGGGTGGCTCCGATCCTTGGCGTTTTCGAAAAAGTTTTGAAACAGGCCCCGGAACAGGTTATTGGGGGTTGAGATCAACTTCAACCGGCCGAGGTCGGGTTGGGACGGCAGCTGGCTCGGGATGAGCTTTCAAACGGCACCTCCCGGGCCTCGAGATTCACCCCAAACAAAAAGGTATGATCGTTTGAAGCGCGCACGGCGGCCCGTTGAAGGCATAAAGGATTTGATCGGGCCACACTTGACAGGTGCCATCATACGAGCTCTAATGCACCAAATCCCATTAGAACTCTGTCGTTTAGGGAACTTGGGCGAGAGTAGTACTGGGATGGGTGACCTCCTAGGAAGTCTTCGGGTTGCACCTCCTCCTTTTTGCGTCCATCGGGTTTATTCATTTGATCCTTCTCATGCCGAACACGCGTAGGGTTTTTCCATTTCAAATCCTTCTTCGTGGTACACATGAGTCCGCTACATGTCGGCTTCCGCATTGGGTGGCTTCGATCCATGGCGTCACCGCAAAAAGTTCAGAAACGGCCCCAAAACGGGTTTTTGGTGTTGAGATCGACTTCAACCGGGCGACCCAGGTTGGGACGGTTGCAGGCCCGGGACGAGCTTTCCAACAGCACCTCCCGGGCCTCGAGATTGATCCCAAACAAAAAGTAATGATGGTTTGAAGCGTGCATGGCGGCCCGGTGAATGCATAAAGCAGTTGATCGCACCATAGTTGACATAGTATTTTGAGCATCATAGGAGTTTTAAGCATCCAAATATCATGAAATTTATCTTGAATGAAAGCTTAAAGAAGTATCCACTATTACAAAGGAAGATCAAAGATCAAATGAGATGTATAAGACTCCAAAATTATCTAAAAAAAAAAAGAAGATAGTGCTGCTGTCGTTGAACTTGAATAGTGTGCAAAGATCTGGCCATATCTTGAGATACAAAAGTCATATTGAGATGACATTGGATTCGTTGGAAAGCTAACATCCAGGGCTACAACTTTTTTTCAAGATCTTAAGCTCTAATTCAGACACGTGAATATCCAAAAATATGTCGCAAGCAACATCAAAATTGGTATGCTGATTGATAACAAAAGTCAACTATGTTTTGCATTTTCAATAAAGTGCATGTGAAAACTATAAAAGGATAAAAAAGTTCAAAAATGATGGGAGACCTTCTAAAAATAATGCATCAAAAATCCTCTATAAATAGAAGGTTTTACAATAGGAGAAGACACCCTTGGATATTAACTCTAATACCATTTTTCATCTTTCTTTCTTTGTTACTAGTTTTGCCTCCTTCAAGGAAGGCTAAGTTTGTAATTTCAATTCAAATATTTAAGCTTATTTTCATTTTAACTTTGAGGTCTTAATCTTTATTTACATGCTTATTATATTATTTCTACTCTGCTTTATTATATTCTTCAATTTTATTCTTTTAATCAAATTTTGTTCGGTTAACATATTTTGATCAATGCATAATTAATTTTTAATTGGTTAATCATTTTCGAAAATTTTGAAGACTAGAAATTAAGTAATTGAATTGAAGGTTTTCAGTTTATTACTCACTTCTACTGAATTCTGATTATGAAATTGGTTTAGATCTAATGAAAGATCAAGTGGTTACTTGATCTTGTTGATCATAATCAATTGAATCCTAAGAGTTTTCTCAGTAGAGAATTTAAGGATCATTTTAAAGGTTTTGTATGATCCTAGGTTGATAAATATAATGCATGATTTTAGTTATCAATGACTAGTTAAGAAAATAGGCTTTAAATTCCCTAAGTTAATAATCATTAAATCAAATTAATTTCATTCTGCATTTTATATTTAGAATCTAACATCAAATTTTTACAAAATCCTCTTGTTCTAACTTTCTCCTAATTTGCTTGAGAATCTTAAATGATCTTTGAGAGATGACCTAGATTGTATCTTATACTATATCACAGTTAGAGAAAATTTAAAATTTATATTTGAACGTTTGCGACAAACGTGTTAATTACTTTTATAAGAAAATTTTAATTTAATTATAAATATTAATAGAAATAGTTAACATTAGTTACTTTTAATAATATTTTTAAATTTTATTTTATTTAACCAATAACTTTAATTTTACTATCAACATTTATTTTTATTAGTTTTATGTTTTTACTAATTTTAAGTATATTAATGCCAACTAAAAAATAAATAAATATTTTATAAAAAATATTAATATAAATTATAAAAAAATCCTTAAATTGAAAAAAAAACATTTTATATAAAAATATATAAAAGATAATAATAATAATAGTAAAATATATTTTTATATACTTATTCTAATATAATTTTTATATTTGGTTCAAAATATTTCAATAATCAATTAATAAATGTGTCATTAATTATTAGTGATTAATGATAAAGATAGTTAATGGTTAATATTAATGATGAATAAAAGATATAATTGATAATCGATTAATAAGTAAAATATGGTTAATCTATTACGTATGTAGTTAATGGATTTTACGTATGGTTAGTTTATTATCTATGTAGTTAATGATATAAAAAATTAATTAATTAATAATTATAATTAATGAATTAGAGATGTGATTAATCAATTATCATTGATAATTAATTAACTAAAATTCAAGATGTAATAAGATATAGTGACATTAAGAACATGAGAGTAATGCGGCTAAAAATAATAAATGATAATAAATATTCATTATGACAACTATTAAATGCATAATGGAATTTTTTTTGAAATTGAAGATCAATAAATTTCTAATAGAATTCGTATTAAAATTTGAAAGATTAAATATATTAATTAAAGCATAAAAATATTTTAATCTTAGAAAAATTACATTAATATCTCATGAGATTTATTAAAAAAAAAACATCAACATCATTTTTATTTTTTATTTTACACAATTCCCTCTTATTTTTATAAAAATATAATACGACATATTCTTATGAATTGTGTAACTTTACATAATTTTTTTTTAATTTTTTATAATATTACAGACACAAAAAAAATTAAGATAATGTGAATTACACATATTTTTACTTCATTAAAATTATGGGTTTATTGAATTTTGTACATAAAAACAAGAAGTTGGTATCGAATATTTTTTATGAATCTTAAAAAATATTAAATGTAATTTATCCTTATCTTTAATTTGAATGAAAAATAATTTAAAATTTAAAAGCTACAAATTAGTTAAAAATTAAATAATTAAACAAAAATTAATATGTTAGTTTATTTAAATTAAAATTTTAGTAGAAATAATTGTTAAATTAGTTTATAAAATTAAAATAATATCATATTAAATTTAATTACTTGATAAATTTTAAAAATTGGTAATTATATATTTTAAAAATTATTAATTTTTACATTTTTAATAAATTTGAATAATTTTTCATCTAAAATTAGGATATTAATTTTCCATTTTAAATTTTCATTAAAAAATTTCAATAGTTAATATTATAATTTTAATAATTTAATGTGGTAAGAAAATGTTTTTTTTAATTTAGAGTATATTCATTTTACTCAAATTAGTATATATATTTATTGATGAATTTTAATGTATTTATAATTAGTTTTTAACATCGATCAATATTGATTATATATATAATAAAGTAATGATATTTTTATGTTTTAAAAATAATTTATACCCTCTACATCTTTAATCTAAGGGTAGAACATTTTACAAAAACTAAATAAATAAGATCTAATATTTCATACTCAGGTATAATAAGACGTGAGTAACTTTTGGTATATGGAAGATCGAATTTTTCAATAGATTTAAAGGATATTTTTTATAAAGATAAAATTTGAATATAGTATAATAATTTTTTTAATTTTTAATTAATATTAAAATATTATTTTAATAATTACTATTTTTAAAATTAAATTAGTTATTGAATTAGTCAAGTTATTTGTTTAAAATTTATTAATTTGATCGTGATTAAATTAATATTAATTAAATATCATGTTTAAATTATTTATTATATATAAAAAATTAAAATATAATAATATATATTTATAAAATGAAATTATTTATTTATTTTTAAATTATCAAAACAATCTCATTTTATAATTTTTTTATTTGTGCTGCTAGCTAATCTCATTTTACTCTTTTTATTGGTGCTATTAGTATAGTAACAATTTTTTTAATAAATTTATGGTTACAATAATTTGGAGGAATATGTAACTTCCAATTCATTGTACTCTTTTGATTGGTTTTGTCCGTTTCCCAGCAATTGTTGTCAGTTTGCCAGCATTCTTTTAAACAATTTTATGGTTGCAGTAATTTAGAAGAATGTCTAACTTCCGAACCAAATTGTTGTTTCTACTTGATTTAGTGTATAAATTATCAAAATAAAATTTTAATTTTAATTAAAATACTTCTAAAAAAATACTTACTATACTTGTTCAAATTTTTTCTATATTATAAAGTTACAAAATTGATTCTTATTCTTTTAAAAGAAATCGTGTATTTTTATTAAAAAGTTATAATTAAAATTAATTTATTTACATATTAAAAAAATTTCAACAATTTAAAATTAATTTGACTCAATTGTACACTCATGTGGTGGGCTATAAATTAAGGCTGAAGAAGATTCTATTACTAGCAACACATAACAATTAGTTAGGAAAACAGGAAAGTGAGATGAGTTGGGAAAAGAAACAGAGAGTGATAGCATTGATGGTTGTAATGGTAGCACTGATTGCAATGAGGAGTGAAGGGCAAACGGTATGCAATGCATCAGTATCAAGTCTAGAGGCATGCGAGCCAGCGGCGACGCCTCCCAATCCACCCCCACCCACCCAAGAATGCTGTGCCGCACTCTCACACGCTGACTTTGCCTGCCTCTGCACTTACAAAAACGACCCTTTGTTGCCTTCTCTCGGCATTGATCCTAAACTTGCCTTCCAAGTCCCTGTCAAGTGCAACCTTCCTCCTCCCCCCTGCTAAATCTACTTTTTCCTATCCTCTCAAGTAATTAATAAATCCTAGTTTCGAATTATTATCTTGTTTTTTTCTTTCTTGGGTACTCCTTTCCACTTTTTTCCATCCCTTTTTTCTTCTACTAAAAATATCATTTACTAACTTAAACATTATATGTAATTAAGCAATTAATTTCAAGTATAAAACAAATCTCTAATAGGAACCATAATGGATTGAATATTTTATAAAAAATATCTACAATACGTGGAATAAATGTTCGCATATATATAATTAAAATTAAAAATTTATTTTTTATATAAAAGAAAGAATTTAGAATTAAAATAGTGTTTTATAATTTAATAGAAAATTAGATCTGTGATTTTAATGAATGTTTTTATTTTATAATATTATTTACGTTTTATTAATTTTTAAGAAAAATGTTATTAGGAAAGTTGAGGGATCCTAATTAGGAACATCGTTAGTAAGTATTTGAACAGGTACTTTAGTATCCGTTTTTCATATTCGTCTTTCTTGTGCGGATTATATTTGTGTTTTAACAAATTATTTGGATTCATATATCAAAGGGTAGCAATTTTAATTTTAATTTTAATTTTTATATTTAATGGAAATTTGTATACTTAAATCCGGATTTATTATTTACGCTTAAGTTAAATTCAAATATTATTTTATTTTGTAAATGTTAAATATATTAAATAAAATATTAATTAAATTTGAACTATATAATAAACATATATAAAATATTTATAATAATTAAAATAAGTTTAAGTTTAAAACTAAAAAATAAGAAATTATAAATTTATTATTAAGATATTTTTTAGTCCTAATTTATATTATTAAAGTTTATATGTGTAATTTTAATAAATATAAATTTAATTTAATATATTAATAAATGTGTGGATGATACGGATAGGATATTAATGTATGTATAATTATATTACTTATTATTATTATTATTATGATTATTTATGAATAATTATTTAGATTTGGATTTATATTTAGTAGACAATTTTTTTAATCTATTGAAAGTTTTTTATGTAAAAATTTATATATGTACTATTCAGTTAAATTAGGATAAATATTCTCTACTTAGAAGAATTTATGAAAATGTGATTGGCAATATTTTAAGATATATATATATATATATATATATATATATATATATATATATATATATATGGAAGAATGATTCTGGGTAATATTTATAATTGATGAGATATTCTTAAGAGTTTTATGTTACAATATTATTGTTGATTCTTCTATGTTATTGTTAAAAGAAAAAATTTGTTTACACAAATTATTTTTATAATGATTTATAAATATTTTTTAAATAATATAAAGTATAATAATAAATTAATAAAAATTAATAGTGTTATTTATTAGCATAACATTTAAAATTTTTAATGATAGATTTTTTACGTTATAAATAAAATAAAGTAAAGATAAGAATAAAAATTTAAAAAAATTAAAATTTTTTTAACAAATGATAAAAATTATCTTGCATTAAAATGATACAAATAAATATGTAGATAATTCAAAATAAAAGTTAAAAAATATTTTACATGTTTTGAATCCATTAATGATGGATAAAAAGTTAGGATAAAATATTAAAAATAAAGAGAGAACGAAAATATCACCAAAAATACCCAAAACGTTCTTAGAAAGCACTATCTTCTATAAAAGTTAAATTGTTATTGAAAAAATGGTTAATGATATAAGAATAATTCAGGAACGAATCAATAAATGTTAGAAATATTAGAAGAACAATTTGCGAATTTTCTAGAAAATTACCAAAATATCGCTTAAAGTTAGGGTGGGCAAGAAACTACGAAGGAGAGGCCCAAAACTTAGAGCTTATCCATGTGCACGAAAATTTCATATGATAAGTCATCAAAGTTATTATGGTATATATGACAAAAACATTTATAAGGAGAGATAAAAATCATGGTTAAAATAAATTAACCTTTATTAATTAAAATTAACTATACTTAAAATAAATTAACCTTGATTAGTGTTAAATAAATATTAAAGGATAATTTTTTATATTTACATTTAATTTTGAAAATGGAAATTACATGAAAATTGATCAAAATATCCTTAAGTGGGAATTTAATTCTCATAAGTCCTTAAGTGGCTGAATTTGTTATAGTCAAGGGTAAGATCATCTACTTCATTATTGTCGCAACCGTAATTACAACGAGACGACGAATTTGCTAAATATTTAAAAAGAAATTTATTGTTTGTGTCGAGCCGCCACCAAATTTTTATTTAAGAGAAAAGATTTGGAAAAACTCTAACTCGAGGAAAAGATTTTAGGTTCAGGAGTCGGTTACGAATAAGGAAGGTGTTAGGCACCCTACTTGTCCGTTCCGAAGAACGGTACACTTAAACTGAGTGTGTGATTTATTTGAAAACTGTTCGATCCCTTAAATTTTGAATGAAAATAAATAGGCTAGTGGAAGATAGTCTGGTAGGACTTGATCCTGCTCCTACATATTTCCTGGTGCAATGGGAAACTCAAGGCTTACGTAGTTCTGGTTTGAAGGCTTGACCTTCGAAGGTAAAGATGATTTGGAAAACTTTTTCGATATTTTGGAGGGGTTCTTGGTCTACACATGCACAAGGTCCAAGGCAATTAAGGCTGCACTGGGGCCCATATGAATCTCTAAATATCGAACAACCGTGAAACCGTCAGTTTCCCATTTAGAGCTCATCGTGTGAGACTTGCGATTTCCAAGAGATATTTTTTAAAGGATTTTATTTTTTAGGAGGAACTTTTAATCCACATATACACAAGGTCCAAGGCAATTAAGGTTGCACTAGAGCCCATATGAATCTCCAAATATCGAACAACAGTGAAACTGCCAGTTCCCCGTTTAGAGCTCATCGCGTGAGACTCGTGGTTCCCAAAAGGATATTTTGAAAGATTTTATTATTTAAGAGAAACTTTTAGTCCATATATGCACAAGGTCTGAAGCAACTAAGGTTGCATCCAGGCCATATGAATATCTACATATCGAACAACAGTGAAATCGTCAGTTTCCCATTTAGAGCTCATTGCATGAGACTTGTGGTTCCGAAAAGGATATTTTGAAAGATCTTATTATTTAAGAGAAACTTTTAGTCCACACATGCACAAGGTCCAAGGCAACTAAGGCTGCACTAGGGTCCATATAAATCTCTAAATATCGAACAACCGTGAAACTACCAATTTCCCATTTAGAGCTCATTCCGTGAGACTTGTGGTTTCCAAAAGGATATTTTGAAAGATTTTATTATTTAAGAGGAACTTTTAGTCCACATATGCACAAGGTCCGAGGAAACTAAGGCTGCATCGGGACCCATATGAATCTCTAAATATCGAACAATAGTGACACAACCAGTTTCTCATTTAGAGCTCATTGTGTGAGACTTGTGGTTCCCAAAAAGATATTTTTTGAAATGTCAAGATTGAAAGAACAAGGAAGAAAGGAGGAAAGTCGTGCTTGACCAAAATTGAGGCGATGGACTTGATTCGAATTAAGGAGGAGATAGGATTTGACCTCCATGAAATATGAACAAGGGTTCAGTTAATCATGAAATTTAGAAGAGTAGGGTTCTATCCATATTGCCACCCTAAAGTTTTAACTTTCCCCTTTTTAATGTTATTTTTTTTTCCAACGTTTTAACTCTTTCCTTTTTAATGTTTTTTGTTTTTTGTTGTTGGAAAGACCAAATTAGACTCCTCCTAGCCGAAACAATTTAATTCCCCATTTGGGCCAAATTGCACATGCTAGAAATAATAACATAAGCCAAAGATTAGAAAGGCGGTTGTAGTGACTGGTGTGATTAGCCTTTGGCTGGTATGGCCCCATGTGAATTGCTCATGTGAGGCCCATTCCTAGGTTATGTATGAGGATTGAGCACGAGATTTCTGGGTGAAATTTCAGTTTGGGCGGCCAACTGAACCCAACATAGTTTATGATTTATAATCCGCCACACTTAACATGTGTCCCGGATGGACGTTGCATGGGACTATGTCCCTGCATTTATTTCAAATGATTGTGGTCCCACCTAGTTAATTTCTCCACTCACCCTTTTTGCATGGAATTACTTGATTGGAGGGATCTTAGCTATCAACCACCGAATTTTATCCTATCCACTCAGCACCTTATATTTAATAATAGCCTTAACAAATGGGTTTAATGCATGCTACTGTTTTAGCCTAGCTCACCAGCCAAGCATAGACGCGGATATATCTATTAGTAGGGCCTCTTCCTTTTAGATTTCATTATCATTAAGGATCTCAGAATCAAGCCTTTTGGACTGTTTTTGTTCCAAATTCACGTACCTGTCACAGTGGCTCCTTCCTCACTGCATGGCCATCTACTCGTCAGCTCGACGTCGGGAGTCCTGAGATTCATGTGTCCATTTTCTACCATAATGGTTCGAGGCTATAGTTGTTGGAAACTGACCACATGGCGAGCAAAGGCTCTACCGATCCAACGCTCCTTATTGGTGTATTATTGGTGCATTGTGGCTTCTTGTCATTAGGATTTAACGTGCAAGCCATACTAATTCAATTCTGCCTAGCAAATATAGATCAACCCAAAATTAGAAACTCTTTCACTATATCAAACGCCGCAACCCCTTGTCATTGCCAAGAGTGATTTGCTTCAATTAAGTTTAAGCAAACTATTATTGCCTAGATGTCACTCATACGGGAAGGTGCGACAAGCTCGCACAAGGCCAAGGATGCTAGAAATCTCGTCATGAACGAATGACCAGGCAAGGTCATCTCCATGAGCTCTAACTGGCAAGTACTTGAGCATGGTCAGAATTGGAACTCCCTTCTAAAGAGCTTTTATCTCCCAGCTTAAGCAGCATTACCTGATGGTTAGGTAAGGTAACTTCAGCTATACGCCATACTTTCCCTAGCATGGTTCTGCACGACCAGTTTCAGGCACGACTCAAAGAAAGTTTCGATCTTGCTCAAGTGCCATGATCATATGTGGCTCTCAGTGTGAAACTGCTCCTAATGGCCACTGCTATAGGGTCTGGGGTCTGAGGTAAATGCAAATCTGACTGGTGGTGTATCAATAAGGACGAGGTCCTGTGTCTTGTGAAGTTTGCTTGAGTGGGAGCCGTATCTCGTGACAAGCTCGATTATTAGCCATGGTGTCTGTACCTTTTCATTGAAATGTCTGGATGGTAGAATGGAAAATCTGGCTATAGGAAGGCTACCAGGGGCCCATGCGAATCCAGGAACGAGAAGAGGGGATGGTCGCAGCCTACATATCTAGTGCTCCAAACTCGAATGGCTGGTGATCTTCATGCAACGACAGACACCCTGTTATTTATTTCTTATGAAGATAGGAGAAACTGATCAAAAGATACGTTATTCCCACCTCCTTTACTATTTCACCCTTGTTCTGCAGAGCTTGGTTATTAGGGAGTTAACAGGGTATATAGGCTTAGTTTGCCTCGAGGAAACGTCTCTATCTTTGCATGGAATGGGCACAGGTGACTCAAGCTTCTTAATTGGTAAATTTGAACTCAACATGTACTAAGGGTGGTGAGACTCACTTAAGATTTGGAAGGATCTTGACAATCGCATCGATTACGAAAGTGTGCAGCTAGTTTGGGGATCGTCATTCTCATTTGTTTCAATATTTTCAAAGGGGTCAATGAGATTCATTTGCATGCCCCCATTGATCATTGACAATCAGACTCTGTGGATGAACATGTTATTTTCGTTGCCTCCTCTTCCTAAATGCAAGCGTATTAATTAGCCCGATCAAAACATTTCGGATTTGATTCTAATAGATCCTTGCATTAACAGTTAGTATTTAGCTATCTCATTGCTTCCATCGAAATCCATACGGAATAGACATAGGTGGCGTGGAAGCTTGAAGACAGAGGTATCTTATAAACACGACTAACGAACAATTCAAGACATGAAATGTTACCTAGCCGGATTACGGATCTATGTTGTGGCTAAACACTCAGCATGTTCATCTTTGATCCTATGATTGACTTCTCCTTGAGCGTGGGTTAAACACTTAAACGTCTAACTATATTAATTTTTATTCGATTATGAATTCATTCTAAAAATATAACTCTCATCAAGAATTGTCATCGCGTCAATTCATAACTCTCCAAACACAACTATCATACAATTTTGGATCTAAACTACATTATTTAATACAACACTTGATTAAGTAATTCTTGGTTTAGACCACATTATCCAATATAATTGTTCTTGATTTGGAAGCACTAAAGAAGAACATAACTGACCTGCATTGATTGAATGGAGCTTATGTGCCGGTGTTCTATGCTTGGATCGTCGAAGCTTGCAGTGTTCTTCTTTCTATCTTGCGATAGGAATCCTTGCAGATGCGTCTCCAAGAGATGAATGACCTAAGATCCTCTTCCTTCAGTCGAAGTTTCTCGAAATCTATAGGGAGATGAGGGAATTTCCAAAGGAGCTCTCGCCGCTCTTCAACCTTCGCTTAAGAATGAAATTTTCCAGCCCCTTTTTTGTGCCAAGCATCCCCTATATATATGACTTAGCCATGTACAGATAAACACTAATCCTTCATTAATTTTATTTAATTGTTTAACTGCATGCTCATTAACTTACCAACACGTCTCTGCTTTTTATTAATTTTACTCGTTCATTATTTCTCCTTTTTATTTATCTTAGTCGTTCCTACTCTTTTTTTTAGTTTACTTTTTCCTTTTTAGTCTTTCTTTTTCTTTGTTATTTATTTATTTATTTACTTATCTTTTTTTATATTTATTTATTATTATTATTTTTTTATTTTTCTGTTATATTTTGGTTTTCAATTATCTAGTTATTTATTTCTAGTTTTGCCTTTTATTCTCTCTTCTCTTTTTTTTATTATTTAATCTATTTTCAGTATTTATGTTTTTTTGTCATTTTCGCTTATTTTTTCCTCTATTTTCTGCTTATTCGTTCATTCGCTTTCCGTTTTTTTATTTTGGTTTCTATTATTTAAATTATCATTTATTTGCTAACTAATTTCAACATGGGGCCTCGGACATAATTGGGTGTTTACAATTATCATCCTTCTAAAAACTTAAATAAACTCTCTAAACTCGCTCAAAATTCCAACTTCTCTTAAAACACCAAGATTTGCATTAAGCTTGAACTTTCATATTTGAGGTTAAAGTTAGAACAAGCCAAACAAACAAAGCCCCACCACTATCATTAGAAGCTTTTATGTGGACCACCAAGGAAAGGGGAACCAACTTCAAAAGATCCACCAAATCCTTATATAATTTTTCAACAAGTAGAGTTTTTACCACACACTTTTTCTAAGTTTTCCTATATGTGATATGGCTTGCTTTCTTTCTCTTTTTGATGGATCTCTCTCTAAATTCTATGGATCTCACTTGCTTAAGTTTGATGGAGTTCAAAACATCCCTTGGTTGCTAAAAATGATTATTACCAAGTTTTAGTGATTTTTGGAAGTTAAAAGGAAATTTTGATGAATTAAAGTGCTTCTTGGAACTTTTGGAAAAATTTAATTGGTTAAAATTTCTTTAAAATGATTTGAAATAGTTTGGGCAGATTAGATAGTTTTTATTAAGAGTTTTGAAATGCTCATAGTAAAGGATGGATATAAGTTGGAGTAGATCTAGTAGATCTTTCCTTAGTTGTCTTGAAAAATGCTTTCGTAATGGTTTTTATGATAAAAATAAAAGCTTGTTTATATCTTCTCTTAAAATCTTTAATCTCGAACTTAGAATTTGATAAATGATGAAGGTCACAGATGCAGAGAATCCCAGCTGTAGAGCCACTAGGCCTATTGGGCCTCAGACAAATTAGGCTTATTGGGCCTAACACATTAAAATAGGATTTAGGTACTCTTTTATATTTTAGGAACTAAAAAACCCAATATGTATAGGATTTGGGCCCAATTTTTCTATATTTTAACTTAGAACTTTTAGGCCTTCTATGGCCCAATTTAAGGCTGTATTGAGGAGTAAAGAAGATACCATTATTGGGTCGAAATCCAAAACCAATTCAAGTTCAAAGTTGCCCCCTCCTTCCCTCCATTTTTTACCTCCTCCATTTTGCCTATCTAAAGGCATCACTTGTGTAATTTTCAATACTTAGTTCATTTTGAATGAAATCATGGTTTTTCACTTAGATTTTTTAAAGAAAGTCTCTCCCTATCCTTCCTCTACAACCAGACTTGGGGTTGAGGATCCTCTTTATCTATGGCTTCTCATGGTGGCGAAGAAGAAGCTCATCCTCAACAAGAGGTAGCGCTTCCAAGTCAAGGCATAACTTCATCATAATTCCACTTTCATTCTCCATCTAATTGAATCCTTCATTAATTCAGAAGAACCACCTCCTTCCACCTCTACATGAACTGGTAGCAAAGCTCTATAAATGGAGGTGAGATCCAACCTTTAATCGGTTTTCATTTTCATGTTCTCTTCGTTCTTTCGAGTTCATCCTCTACTCCTTTTTCTCTTTCACTTTTATAAGGAAAACAAGCTTCGATCTATGATTCTTTTAGCATTAGATTCGTCTTTCTTTATAGTTTCTAGAATGATATTGTTTGTCTTAAGTTGTTGAGTATTGAATTCACAATAGTCTATTTACTGGAGTATATTCATCCTGGCATGCAAACACAACTAGTTTGATTAAAGTGAGCATAACTTGCTCAATTCTGGTTCGATTTGGACCAAATTTGTTTTGGATTGCTTAATCTGATATCTTTCCTTCGTATAATCAATATGGATTTCATAGATCTATAAAAGAAATTCAAAAAATAATTTGAAATCTGAATCCAATTTTTGGCGCCAAGAACTAAGTGATCTTGAGTTCATCCTTTTGATCTAAATTTTTTAGATCTTATCTAGGTTTGATTCATTATATTTTGATCCTTCTCTATGTGTTATTATAAGTTGAATGTTGTTTTATTTATCTCTTTCAATTTTCAATGAGATGCATTATGCTAGATAGGATTGAATCATGTATGTTCTAAGCAATTAAGGATAAGTGCTTAAGTGTAAGCTTAATTAACATCTTAAGCAAAATTAAAAGATACTTAAACACCTATGGAACTTCTATGACCTGAGCTGGATTAGAAGAAAAATTTGACAAACATACTTGACTTAAATTACCCTACCTTTGCAAGGAAGAATGCAAATGCACTAGTTGGACTATGGGACTTAGGATCATGAAAGAAAAAGGCATATACAAAAAGACAAAAAGAGCAAGAAAGGCATGTGCAAGAAAATCAAAACAAAAGAGCAAGAAAATACAAAAAGACTTAAAGAAAAAGTAAATAAAAACTAAAGGAAAGAACAAGTAAAGCTTATAGGAAAAAGGCATGTGCATAAAGTCCATTATTTGAGTGAAGTATGCTTGTGTACCCATGAATTCATGTTCGGTCATAAGGTTTCTAAATTAGGTCTTCATACTTAGTTTTTGTATGATTCATATAGCTTGTTTGAATAGCATTCATCCTTTGCATAAGCATGTGCATGCTTCTCTTAGCTTTCTATGATTCCTTTTATATGCTTACCTTTAATCTTAACTTTAATTCTAGTTTGTCTAAATTATTATCTTAACTTTAATTCTTGTGTTTAGATTTTCTTGATTTTATTAAAATTCCTCTAGTTTTATCACCTATCACCTACACTTACATAAACACTCTTTCACCACCTTCTTGACACCAAACACTATGAGCTTGAATTGAATTATTCCTTGGTCTCAAGTTTGGTTTGAAGGATATTTGTTGAGAGTGAAGTGGTGTGAGAGGGATGGTTTCATGGTGAGGACATTAGAGGTAAAGAGTGGAAACACTTGGTGAGGTTTAATTGATTTTAGGCTTAATTTTCTAACACTAACCAAGTGAGGCGGCAAATATCCTTTTGTGTGCCTAATTTTGTAGGTACTTTGGGGAGGTCTAAGCACAAGGAAAGGTTACTAAGGAGTTCAAAGAGTAAAGGCTTTAAAAATTTGACTTTGAGATCAAATTAAAGACTAAAGTGAAGGCTAATAGTAACATCAAGCATTCAGTTTTGAACTTGTAAATTTTAGGTTGAATATGTGTAATTAGGTTTGATTTGAATTATAAATCCTAGTGTCTTGTAGTAGGATTTCCTTTGGATGTAATTCATATTTTTCCTTTGCAATTTGTTTGTAAGAAGGACTTTGGACTTTGCACCTTGGTGTATGATACTCACCTAAGGTTAATCTCTAATTCTTTTGCTTGTTTGTGCATGCAAGAAGTATAAGGGGCTGCTAAATGTTGTGACTTTTCTTAGAACTATTTGGTAGCACTAACCTTGTCTTCTTTTGCAATGTCAAGGGGACTAGGTATACTACATAACACTTGTGTTGTTGTGTGCCTTAGAGCCTAGGTTGCTTGTTAAGTGTTTTTGGACTTGTTTGATTCAATTTTCTAAGCTGAACAAAACGGGTGCGGAGAGGAATTTTTACATTGCAAATAAGTGCTCACGAATATTCACCTAGGAATCAAATGGTGAAACTTGCTTCAAGATTAGAAAAGGTCATGCAAACCCAAACAAGAGCGTTTCAATGTCGCTTAGACAACTTAGAAAGAAGACACTCAAATAGGCCTAAAAAGGACACAATGGTAATTGAAACAAGTAGGTCTAGAAATGGGAGATATCACAATGAGGAACAAACATCAAATGATGATGTCAAATTCTTTAGGATAAACATAGATCCTAGGAAAAATAAAGGACACTCTCCCCAAAGGGAGAGGTTATCTTTAAGAGATAGGCGTTCTTCACAAAGAAGATCACCAACACCTCATGACCATTGACCAAGTGTAGATAAAGATGGAGATAGGGGTCATAGGCATAGGGAACCTTTAAATCATAGAGAACCCGTAGGAATAGGATCCATAGGATTAGGAACCATAGGTCTAGGAAACATAGGAGTAGAAGTTCCTCTAGAGATAGCTTAGATGATAGAGGTTATAGAGTTAGCCATAGGAATAGATATTTCAGGGGTAGAGATATCTTAGAACCCATAAAGCTACCTTATATTAAAATGGCTAAGTTCCAAGGAGGGAACAACCTAGAGGAATACTTAGATTAGGAGATTAAGGTAGAACAAATATTTGCAAGCCATGCCATTAGGGAATGACATAAGTTAAGGCTTGATGCCTTAGAATTTAGTGACTATGCCCTAATTTGGTGGGATAGGCTTAACAAAGGGAGATATAGACCCTTAAGTGAGTGAGAGGAAATGAAGCATATCATGAAGGAAAGAATGTACCTTCCTATTATTTAAAAGAGGTCCATAAAAGGTTACAAAAGCTCTTTTAAGGTTCAAGAAATGTAGATGAATATTATAAAGAGATGGAGGTAGCAATAATTAAGGCTAATTTCAAATAGAGTGAGGAAACCACCATGGCTAGATTCCTAGATAAGCTTAGGCATGACATCATATATGTGATAAAATTGGATCAATACTTAACCTAAATGACCTTTACCACCAAGCTATATAAGTAAATGCCTAAATCAATAAGAACGGCAAAGGAAAATATACTAGATATAAATCATCTCCATAAGACACTTGGGAAAATAAGAAAAGGGATTCTGGTTTCAAAACTAAGGAGGTAAAGAAGCCAAAGACTCCAAAGAGTCTAAGGGAAAACCCAAAATTTACCTTCAGGGAAAGAATCATTTGTGAAGTGCTTCAAGTGTCTGGGCAGGGGGCACACTGCTTCCCAATGCCCAAGTAAGAAAACCACGATCCTTAAGGATAATGATAATTAATCATCACTAGATTCCTCTAACTCTAGCCCCTCTCTTTCCTCATTTAAGGATGAAGTTCTTGAGTATGTCCTAAAAGGTGACCTTTAGTGGTTAGGAGATTGCTAGGGAGTACAGTTAAGGGAGAGGAAGAAACACAAAGGGAGAATATTTTCCATACAATATGTTCAATGAACGGGCACACCTACTCCTTAACTATTGACGAGGGTAGTTGTACTAATGTGAGGTTAAGGAAAGTGAGGTAACCACATCTCTTATAAAGGAAGGTGAAGTTAGGCTTATGAGGAAGGATGATGTGAGAAAAATCCTCCTAATTAGGAAACTTCTTTCTATAAGTCCCTTCCCTTGAACCTCACCATTGAGGTAGGTCTAGTACCTCTGTAAATAAAGTATCATCTTCTTTGGGAGGGAGTCACATGATGACCATCTTAGAGCCCCAATCTCCTCAACTAACTTCTAGTACTTGGGGCACCATTAGAACATGGTATATTAAGGATTGTATGATTAGAGCCATTCATTTGATTCAACCTTCACCTTTTATGTGCACATTGTATGGTTTCATCTATCAAGTTCCCTAGTGTGCATCCATATAGCAAAGAAGGCTATCTGCCCGTATTAGAATTTGTTTAGAAGGCATATGTTAGTCTTTAGCCTCAGAAGGAGCTAATTCTTCTTAATTCCCTAGCGTGAAATGTTTTGTATTTTAAAAGGACCCTTTTGCCTTCTAAATCTGTACAAATTAAAATATGAAACAACAGAGAAGGATGACTGCTTGTATTAGAATTCATTGAGATGAATTTCCAAAAGAAAATGGACGTTTGGAATGAAGAACAGAAATTTTTCGAAAAGACGTTTGTGCAAAGTCCAAACTATCATAAGCCACGTTTGAACTTGCCTGAATTAAAATACAGAACAGTAGAGAAGACTACCTGTCTGTATAAAAATCCGTGTAGACAAATTTTCTGCAGAAAAAAGATGTTTTCAACGAACCAACAGCCAGACGTCCTCTAAAGTAATACAGTATATCTCGCCCATGCCTTGAGTGCATACTTTTTAGCCCACTACCCATATTTTGAATTTATGTAGCTCTAGCATCTCCCTGGTTACAATCCCCTTTCTGTGGTTAACCAGCTTTAGGAATTATTCTATCAGTATCTAGCCAAGGTCTGATTGATCTATGGATATAAATCACCCCTTTTGTGGACTTAAATTAGTTGCTGCTACTTGCCTTTGAATAGCAGCTGTTTCTTTAAATTCTGTTATGCCTATGACAACTTTTCTTTTGGGAATTAAGAAGAATTAGCTCCTTATGAGGCTAAGGACTTAAATATGCTTAGACCTGGTGCATTTGAATACTGTAACAGTCTTGGAGAAATGGTGCTTACAAATTACCTAGCCAAATACTTTCCTTAGTTCACTGACCCACCCTTCCACATACTAGTCTGCTCTTAATTCCAAAAGTATAGAACCTGAAACTACATTTGCTAAGGATTTCTTAAGACTCAAGCCTCATCGGCCTACCTTCCTAGACTTGTTTTCAGCTTGTACAGAGCAGAATGGGAACCATATTTAGTTATTTAGGACCCAATTCTCTTCTCTGCAGAACTGACTTAATCTTTGTAGGTCAACATGATTTAAAACCTATAGATCACACATAGGGAACATATTTATGTTATCAGTATTGATTCATGTTTGGCCTAATGTTGAAGCTAACTGTCAATGACCTGGTGCATTATATGACATTCTTCTGAAGTTATGATAGTCTTTCCTTATGAGCCTAATTTGTAACATCCCCCTCTGGAACTGATATTTTAGAATAATCCTAGCTTATGCCTTTCAAAAGAATGCTCTTACTGATATTATAAACTGGGATCAGGTTTATATTCACTGAAAGTTAGCCTATGATCGACTTGGATTTCTTGGTTGGTTCTGGTATCTAAGAACTCTTCTATGGGTTGTCAAACTCAAGACCGTCCACATCTCTCTAATAATTTGACTTTTCTGCTAGCATATTTGGAATGGGTGATCAGTTGTCTATATTGACGGCAAGGGATTTTTGTTGCCTACAAAATTATGGTGAGTGGGTGTCTATGCTTCTGAATGGCCCTCTCAGGTTCAACCCACCATTTAATTGCTGCTCTACAACCATCATACTAGTTGTGGCTGAAACATTATGAGAACAACAACTTCTTCTTGGCTTAACTCACATTTTGTTTTCTGTATAAATTCTACTCCAATCATAGGAATTGGCCTTCATTAACTTACCTTTTGTGCCATGGATGACTTAAGGCCTTTTGCTAGCTGATCTCATTGGTTTCTGCAGATAACATTTTAAAGGGATTCTAAGTAGTTTTAAACCGGTCTCTCTATATTGCAGGCTATGATGTTGGGTTTCTGTATCAGTTACTGATTGTGAGCAACAAAACTCAAAATTTACTCCTAGCTTATTATTATGACAGGTTTTGAGCCTTAGAAATTCATCTATTTGCTGCAAACTAGTGCACACATTTTATTGCTAAGCCTGCCACTATCTCAGTTATGTTTCAACATCTACTTCTGATATCTAACTTGTTGTCAACATACAAATTCCAGGTGCTAATTTACTCCCAGATCCTACACCATTTTATTAGTATCACATACAGGTTGTGGTAATTTTTGAAAGAACTATAGCAGCAGACACTACCTAAGGCTAAGTTTACTGTCATCACAGGATCGAGCTTCTTTTAAGGTGTTTGATTAGGCTAACCAGTCGTAGGATACATAACATGGTGTGTGTTGGTTCCTGTGATAGTTCTGGGAAACGAGACTTACATTCACTCTCTATCAACGCTGTCATTTTTTATAAAGTTAGAGACCTGCTGGTTAATCCGGTCAGGATTATTTTAGTCTCCTCAATCTCTATGTTATCCGAGAATTTTGTAATATGCCTGACGAAATATTATAAAAGTTCCCTAACAAATTCTTAAGTGACACCAACACCAAGCTAAAGAACTTAGGCCTGGATTTGTCCTGTTGCAATGGGAGTAGAATTAATACCCCACAAGATCCATATTCTAAATTTTTCTCAGCTAGACCGAGAGGTCAAGGATCAACTTTACTGTTACTGGGCTTGGTTAGGTGGTGTTTGCAAGGTGGCCTACAGATTTTTGCATCACAATGTTTAATGTAGGGGATTTTGGACTCAGTCTAAAGCCATCTAGATCCTCTATCTTCTATCGGCACTCTAATCACTTCCTGCTTGGCTGAGGGACCTGTATCAGATAATTCCTATTAAGCTAAGGGTCTGTTTTGGATTAATATTTTAGTGTGTGATTATTAGCCCACAATGAGTTCAAAGCGAATCCTATTTAAAAGAATTGGGGGGAAGAATCTTTCTGAATTTTCTTGACCACATCAAATTGCACCGGTCTCTATAGGAATCTGAGAATTTCTAACCCTGATCTTTAGCCGCTGACTTTTTCTCCAAGACTCATATCATTTTGCAGGTTATGATAACTTACTGCGACGTCCGCAATAGTCTGGGATTTATTGGATGGAAGATTCTTTTCTTTTTTTTAGATTATTTGCCTGCACTGAACCATTTTTAGGGTGTGTTCATCCAACATTTGACAAGGGAATCACCAGTAGTTGAATGAACCATACCATTTCCTGGTCCTTTTTCCTAAGCTTTTCTTGTTGGGGTCCTCATTTCCAGTTTCAATTTTCTAATTCCCATAAGCCTCTAGGGGCTTAACTAACAGCTATACTTGGCCTGAAGCCACAACTACCTTTCAGATTCTTAACTGTGGCAATTTCTCAATGATGTAGAAGCTAAGATCATTCTCTTATTCCTTTTTAGGTTGCTTATAGTAAACTTATTTTGTGGTCATGCCAAAGAATGTAATTTTGGGTCATTTCCTGGTTCCATTTTCAGATTGGTTTAGTTCTTTATTTCATTCATGATGGTGCTTTAGCAAGTTACACTCCTTATTTAGCAGATTCTGGTTGATCTACAAACAGACATGATTACTACTTGGAAACTCCTTAATTTCCAAAATTGCATCAATGGCAAAAGCAATCCTCTACCCACTCTCTATTTGGGATCAATTTTCCGTCTAATCTAGCTTCAGAATAGCAGCAGGATGGTCAGATCACTGACCTTACTGCCATCAAAGTTCTATTTGGGTTCAACAATATTAGAAACTACCCAATTTTGATTTCATACTTACTCTATTTCTTCTCTTGCTACCCTTTCTTTCATTAAATGAGTTACTACCCTAGGTTCTGGTTTAAAGGTTTTGATGATGGAATTTTCACCCCCTGGAAACCTACTGACCTTGCAATATGGTTTTAGAGAACAATTCCTTGCTGAGTTATACCCAGACCCTCCACTGATTGATTTTTACAAGTTTTGAGATAGGTTGCTTCCTGGAAGGACATGTTATTGTGGCGCTGTGACAAACTATTAAGGCTACAGCATGGGACGACTAATGAAAGCTAAGACTTTTATACCTTAAGGGGTGAAACACTAAACATCTATGGGAACAGATGTGACTCACACAAGAGTAGTATCCTGTTACTTTTGGTTCTGCAGTCATTGCATCTAAGCAGCCACAACTGGCTTCCTAAGGCATGAATTTAAGTCGCAATGCTAAGTTTAGAACTGGCACTTTGCTGAATGAAAACCATCAATTTGAATATATAGTCACCCCTGCCTCCCTTTGTGCCTAATTCTTTATTTAAGGTCTTGAATCATGCCTTAGACCAACTGTATCTCCTTATTAAATGCAATTTGGTTTTAGTAAGCATGGAGGTTCAGTTTTAGGGAGTATGCCTGTTACACTAAGTTTCAGTTCAAAGTTAATGGTGCAGGATTTTGTTATCATACATCCAATCTACCAGAATTTGAGGTTAAAAATATAAACTTCTCTACCCTATTCCTATTAGTTAAACCTCTTAGGTGATCATAATCTCATTTTATAGAGATGCCTCATATTGATGCAATCATAATTCCAACAAGATGACGAACTCGCTAAAATTTTGAAAATAGAATTTTATTTGTATTATGTGGAGTCGTCACCAAATTTTTATTTAAGGGAAAAACATTTGGAAAAACCCTAACTTGAGGAAGAGATTTAGATTCGGGAGTCGGTTACGAGTGGGGAAGGTGTTAGGCACCCCATTTGCCCGTTCCAAAGAACGGTACCCTTAAACTGAGTGTGTGATTTTAGAAAAATGTTTGATCCCTATAATTAGCGTGAAAATAAATAGATTGATGGAAGATAGCCTGATAGGATTTGATCCTACTCCTACGTATTCCTTGGTGCAATGGGAAACTCAAGGCTTACGTAGTTCTGGTTTGTTTGAAGGCTTGGCCTTCGAAAATGCTTGAAAAGGAGTATGGGAAATTGAATGGTGGAGGGGTCGATTTGCAAATAAGGAGAAATGGGAGGACCTGATTGTGATGTTTGACTTAAATTTTGGTCTAATTATCTAAAAGTAGTTGATCGGACGACCGCAATAGCTTAGGCTTGGCTTCATGGCTACTTCAGTCCTTGGCAACATGGCTCCCTGCTGGTCTTCCATGCAAGCGGCTCCCCTGAGTCGAAATCCACGCGACTCTCTATTTGCGTGGCTCCTTTAGCCATAATGATGAGGCGGTCCTTAGGAGCTAAATTATGCATGTCCCTTCGCAGGGTCTCTCACCACCGAACATGCTACCTTCACAACAAACGTGTGGCGTCTTACTGCTAGTGCCATCAACGAGGGCCTCTAGCCACCGAATTCTCCGTTCCAGGTGGTACAACGGGCGCAATATCCGAAGAGGATGATCACCCAATGGCGAAGTCGACTCTGTTATAGAGGTAGCCAGCTTAGCAAACCCCGCCTCACTTCGCTAATGGTGTGATGTATTGGTGAACGCGATTGCTGGAAAAGTATGAACCGAGGATGGTTTTTTACGATTGATGGGAGATGTTTTAACCTCGCTCCGATGGACGTAAGCTTTTGGTTATGTCTCGTTGGGGAGGCTTCGTCAAGGCTTGACTAGTTTCTTGGTGCGGATCCATAGTCACACACTTGTATTCAGGGCTGGAATGAGGTGTCATATAGCCAAGTTTGCTACTCAAGGTGTCTGGTGTTAGCACGAGAGCAATCGGTCCCTCCCCCTTGGTCCCTACCAGGTCTGTTCGAAGCATGTAGTATTTGCTAGGTGAGCAGGACCCCTCGGCGTGACCTTCTTGCCTCCTGCACCTATTGTCTAGGATTAGTGTGGGTTCGTGCAAAGCGGATATCACTACTAAACGGTCATGACATTTGCAGGCTTGAACCTCTTTCACGAGCTGCATGGCCAGTAATGCAAGGTCAGTTCCCCTGCTGCAAGTACTAGTTGGTTCGATGATGCATAGACTGCTGTTCTCTGTATGCTTCTCGACGGGAATTCTGTGAGGGTTTGGTGCTTTGGGAGGAGAATTCAGGAAGGCTAGAGGCTCGAAGGAGGAACCAGTCGGTGGGGTCGGATTATTTGAGCCAAAGTCACGCCTCCATGAGACGATATTGTGTAAGCAAGACCTAGGGTGAGTGCGAATTTTGGAATGGAGTGACTAAGACAAAATAGTGAACAAGTTCCTATCATACTACTGGCTCCTCATTGTACTACAACCGATTACTTAGCAGGCCACCATCAATCCTCCGAGACCAGAACGAAGCCAAGAAGCATCTCTGGTCTTGATGTTCGTAGCTCCGAATTTACGACCCATCGTCCACCTATCCTGTTGATGCTAATCCTAGAGGTGGACCAAAGTCCCTAATAGATCGGTTTTCCCCAGACATATCGTCCTGTTGAGCCTAGCCTAGTGAGATCTTGCATGGGAAAGGGAATATGGGACTCTTATGGTGATTTATAAACCGAATCTACCGAGCAGAACTTGTTGCAACATTGGATCAAGGAATTAGACGCGGATTCAATTGAACAACTAATCGTTTAAAGGTGAACTTCAAATCCATAGATATAGATATAGATGCAAGCGATGATTGAAGAGATTTGCAGCTGATTCACAATTTACATGAAGCACACAGGTCGCTTCCTACTGCTAAACGTGAAATAGGTGAAAGAATAGTGCAAATCTGTATACGCCAAAAGTGCGATTCTCTTTCTCCCTTAGCTGCAGTGCCGCGGAGATTGGTCGGCGAACAACCAGACCCGACGCTTCTTCTTGCTAGGATTGATGAGGAGCCCCCCGAATCTTGCACGATTCTTCAAGCTTTTGCTTCAGAGCATCCAGAGCTTTTCAGAGAGGTGAGAGAGCCTCTCCAAAAGAAATCCCCCCAAATTTACCAATCTTCGAGAGAAAAGGAAAAAAAAAAACCCTTCCATCACTAAATTTCTCTTATTTATAGCCCTTCCATTACACTGGACTACTTTTCCCCTTTTCGGCCATCTGTTTATTTATCCTATTCATTATTGCTATTATTATTATCACTATTATTACATATTCTTTTTATTTATTTCCTTTTATTATTACTTATTTATTTATTTCTTATTTTATTTATTTATTTTTCCTTTATTTTTTATTTCTTTAGTTTATTTTTCTCTTTTTTTATTTTTTTCTTTTTGTTTTTATTTTTATTTTTAGTTTTATTTATTTGTTCTTTCTTCCTTTTTTTTTTTCAGTTTTGTTTTTATTATTTTTCCACTTTGAGGTTTTATTTTTATTTTTATGCTTACTTTCAGATTTTGTTTTTATTTATTTATTTATTTATTTTATATTTTCAAATTTTGTTTTTATTTTTGCTTTTTATTTTATTTATTTATTTTTTCCCCTTTCCCCTTTTTCGATTTTATTTTTATTTATTTTCAAATATTTTTATTTATTTATATACTTTTCATTATTAATTTTTTATTTTCCATTATTATTATTATTTTATTTTTTATTTTTCTTTTATTTATTCCTTCCCTTTTTTGTTATATATGTTTTTGGTTTTATTATTTTTATCCCGTTTTCTATTTTGGCTTTTTATTTTACTTTTGTTTTTGTTTAATTTACTTTACTTGTTTCCTCTTATTTTTGTATTTTCTTCTATTTATCTGCTTTTTTGTATTTGTTTTCTGTTTATTTATTTAATATTTACTTATTATTTAAATTATGGTTTGTTCCCTGATTAATTTTAACATCTGGAGGCCTCAGACATAATTGGGTATTTACACATACAACATGTTAACGATAAAACTGTTCTCAGGTCTGCCTAATCATTTACTGTTCTATGAAAGATTTATATCTTGACTCAATCAAAAACAACAAAACTCTTGAGTCTATTAACAAAGAGAATTTCATCCTAGCACCTCACATGCATATAAATTCTATTCGAGAATGCTAAACTCAGATTCAAACCATACGTCCTCTGGCTATTATTAGTTCATTCAACCTTTGTTATGCCACTAATTAGCATTCCTTCTATTCATAAGTAAGCAAAGCATACTTCAAGATGACAATCGATTTTCACTCCTATTTTGCCGCAGTGATCTTAATCAATTACATGCCGGTTTCATTTAAGAATTCCACATCAAGGCTCAACATCAAATCATAATTGCTTACGGAATATCTGATCATTAAAAGAGGAAAAACAAGCATTGGGAGAAGATGCATCGGTTTAAGTGCATGAATCAAGTGAGAATACTAAATTGAGTGAAGCTAGCTTTAAATGATGCAGGAATTCTCGCAATCATAGCTAAAGAAGGGAAAATAGAATGACGACCGTAATGGAGAGAAGCTTCAAAATCCTTTTGAGATATCATAGTGAAGACTGGAGGGTCTTGAAGGAGATGAAAAGGGCTAGAACCAGTAGAGCAAGATTCAATGTGATAGGGAGAAACTTGCCCAAAGCCTTCAGGATCCGAAGGAGAGTAGATAAAATCCAAGAAGAGTCCAAAGCAATTCCTAGTGGTGACGGAAAAAGGAACCCTCTTTTGCTGACTTGGGTTCTATTTATATCACTATCAAGGACTTAATTCCTTTGGTTAACATTCACTAACCATGGTTCCCTCCTTTAGATTTTCTTAACTGATTGGTAACTGTTTCCAACTAATTACCCGTTTTATGTTTTGCCTGTTTTGTCATTTTCCTCTTTTCTTCTTCTAGTGGGCCACTTTCTCCTTTTCTTTCTTCAAATTGAGCTGCTTACCCATTTTAGAGCCCACCTTGTCTTTCCTGCTACCATATGTGGGGCTGGTGCTAGCTTTTGGGCCTAACTCTCCTCCTTATCATTTTATTTTATATTATTTTCGTCTTCTCTTCTTTTTAATTATTATTACTATTATTATTATTATTATTATTATTATTATTATTATTTTAATTATTTATTTTTTTGAATTAACTTTTTTAAAAAGGCCTCGGACTAAAATTGTTGTTCATAGTTTTGCCCCTCTTTACTCATCTTTTACTAGATAATATAGGGACTACCCTCTATATTATCATGGTAAGAAATGAGTAAAGACGTAAACTAATTTTTGTCCGAGGCAACATAGTATCGGTCTTATGCATATAAAGTTTCTGAGTCTGAGACTAATATATATAAATGGATTTGTACTCCAACAGGGAATCTACCATGGAGAGTACCTGGTTGAGCGTGGAAAATCCAAATGCTATGCTGGGTTCGACCTCGTGAGTGGTTAAGTCATGGGAAACCTAAGCCTCGTGTGGGTTGGGTCTGTTGTGACGAGTTGATACATAGAACTTAAAATGCCAAACCTACTGCGATAAGCAAGCTAAGATCTTAGGACATTGGGTTAGGTTAAAGTGAAGAAAGCTAAAAATTCAGAACTTAATGATGGGCTAATAGCTTTTTAAATACAGAGCCCGTCATGCCATGCCAGAGCATAGGGAATTTAAGGTACTAAGCCTAATGATAGGCTTCGTGGATATTTAAAAAGATGGGGCCTGACTTGATAGGCCGAGCTGCAGAAAGTTAAACATGCTGGGTCTGATAGTATAGGCTGAAATGCAAAAAATTTAAACGTGCTGGGCCTGACAGTATAGGCCAAAATGCATAAAATTTAAACACGCTGGACCTGACAGTATAGGTCGGAATTCAAAAAATTAAACATGCTAAGCCTAACAGTATAGGACAAAATGTAGAAAATTAAACATGCTGAGCCTGACAGTATAGGCTGGAATGCAGAAGATTAAACATGCTAGGTTTGACGATATAGGCCAAAATGCAAAAAATTAAACATGTTGCGCCTGACCGTATAGGCCTAAATGTAGAAAATTAAACATGTTGTGCCTGACAGTATAGGTCGGAATGCAGAAAATTAAACATGTAGGGCCTGACAGTATAGACCAAACTGAAGAAAATTGAACATGTTAAGCCTGGCAGTATAGGCTGAAATGCAAAAAATTAAACATGCTGGGCCTGACAGTATAGGCCAAAATGTAGAAAATTAAACATGTTGGGCTTGACAGTATAGGCCGAAATGTAGAAAATTAAACATCCCAAGCTTGACAGTATAGGCCAAAATGTAGAAAATTAGACATGTTGGGCCTGACAGTAAAGGCCAAAATGCAGAAAATTAAACATGTTGGGCCTGACAGTATAGGCCAAAATGCAGAAAATTAAACATGTTGGGCCTGACAGTATAGGTCGGAATGCAGAAAATTAGACATGTTGGGCTTCACAATTAGGCTGAAATGCAGAAAATTAAACATGCTGGGCCTGATAGTATAGGCCGAAATGTAGAAAATGAAACATGTTGGGCCTAACAGTATAGGCCAAAATGGGGAAATTAAACATGCTGAGCTTGATAGTATAGGCCAAAATGCAGAAAATTAAATATGTTGGGCCTGACAGTATAGGTCGGAATGAAAAAAATTAAACATGTTGGGCCTGACAGTATAGGCCAAAATGCAGAAAATTAGACATGCTGGGCTTGATGATATAGGCTAAAATGCAAGGAATTATACATGCGGGGCCTGACAGCTTAGGCCAAAATGCAAGGAATTAAATATGTTGGGCCTGACAGTATAGGCCGAAATACAGGGAATTAAACATGCTGGGCCTAACAACGTAGGCCGAAATGAAAAAATTAAATTTACTGGTTTTGTCATTGGTTTTATTGAAATTGGTTTGGTTTTTGTTTGCAAACTCCAATTTCCTGGCTTCTCTATAGCACTACTCTATGACATTTGGATTGAGCTGGGACTGCAGTTCGTGGTCTTTAGCTTCTTGAACATAGATTTGTCTTGCATCTATTCTGTGAAAACAAAATCATTCTGATTATTAACGAAATGTTAACTGTGAAATTTTGAACTAACTGACTTTAAAACAATCTTAGTACAAGTAACTATCGTCTTACATATTTATGTAATTTTACATATATGTTTTGAGCAGGAAAATACAACTGAACAATAAATGGCTGAGGTTATGTGTCGAAATGTCGAATCAAAACGAGGTGAAGGGGTAGATGTCGGGTAGTAAGATTTTGGATGATTCAGTGCCTTTGAGACGACCAATGCTAGTATCGTATTTTCGCAATTCTTCTTGCCTCATTCACCAAGCTTCTCAAGGAACAAACTTTTGCCCTAGTATTAGTTCAGACTTGCTCTAGTCAATTTTCAACCGACTTCTCTGCCCTTCCCCAGTATTAGCCTTGACTTGACCATCTTTAAATTTGATTCTTTGCCCTTTTTTCCCAGTATCAGACTTGACTTGATCATCTTTGATCTTGATTCTTTGCCCTTTTTGCCTCAGTATGGGCATTCCGAATCTTTTCATTGTGATGGTATCTTAGCCCTTTGTTTGCCTTAACTTTTGCCTAGGCCACCCTTGCGGGATTTTAACCTAGCGAACCCTTTTTTTTTGTGTTTCCTAACTTTTTCCTAAGCTGCCCTTGCGGGTTTTCGACCTAGTGGGCTCCTTTTTTATCTTTGTGCTCCTAACTTTTGTTTAGGCCGCCCTTGTGGGTTTTCGAGCTAGCAGGCCTTTTGGTTTGTTTTGACGGTCAAGCATGATATTTGTTTACAGCATCTGAGTTGACTGGATTAGGTAGGTCTTTCTCATCCATGTCTGCCAAGATCAACGTGCCTCCCGAGAAAGCTTTCTTAACTACGTATGGCCCATGGTAGTTTGGGGCTCATTTCCTTTGTAGCGCTTCTACATTAGCAATAACTTTTTGAGCACTAGATCACCCTCTTGAAATTCTTGAGGGCGTACTTTCTTCTCAAATGCTTTTTTCATTCGCTTTTGGTACAAGTGACCATGGCATACTATGGCTAGTATCTTTTTGTCGATTAGATTCAATTGGTCCACTCGGGCTTGAACCCACTCTGCTTCCTCCAACTTCACGTCCATTAATACCCTTAATGAAGGGATTTCTACCTCAATGGGAAGTGCAGCCTCCATCCTATACACGAGAGAGAAAGGAGTTACCCCAGTAGAAGTATCAACATAAGTACGGTACGCATGTAAAGCATAGGGAAGCATTTCGTGCCAATCCTTGTATGAAAGCATCCTTTTCTGGATGATCTTCTTAATATTTTTATTAGTGGCCTCTACTGCTCCGTTCAACTTGGGTCGTACGGAGAGGAATTATGATGCTGGATTTTAAATTGATAGCAAAGTTCCTTCGTCATCTTGTTATTCAAATTGGTTCCATTGTCTGTGATGAGTTTGTTGGGCAGCCCATATCGACAAATCAGCTCTCTTTTTACGAACTTTACCACCACATTCTGAGTCACGCTGACATATGAAGTAGCCTCAACCCATTTAGTGAAATAGTCGATGGTGACCACTATGAAGCAATGTCCATTAGACGCTTTAGGCTCAATAGGTCCGGTAACATCCATTCCCCACATTGCAAAACACCATGGTGACGACAGCACATTTAGAGATGCTGACGGTGCGTTGATGTTGTTGGCATATGCTTGGCATTTGTGATAGGTTTTGGTGTACTTATAGCAATCATCTTCCATAGTTAACCAATAGTACCTTGCCTTGAGAATTTTTCTCGCCATTGCGTGTCCATTAGCGTGAGTGCCGAAGGATTCTTCATGGACTTCTTTCACGATCTTGCTTGCTTTAGTCGCATCCACACACCTGAGCAGGACCATGTCGTGGTTTCTTTTGTAAATAATTTCTCCATTGAGGAAAAAATTCATAGCCAACCTTCGCAAGGTTCTTTTGTCATTTTCCGAGGCATTGGTAGGGTATTATTTATTTTTTAGGAAGCGTTGAATATCGTGATACCATGGTTTCCCATCCTGTTTCTCTTCTACTGATTGGCAAAAAGCTTGCCGATTTTGATGTTGGATCTGGATGAGCGGCGCGTCCTCCTCTCGACCTATTTTGAACATGGACGATAAGGTGGCTAAGGTGTCAACCAATTGATTATCTTCCTGAGATATGTGGGAGAAAGTGACATCTTGAAAATGCTCCAACAATTTTCGGATATGGGCCTGGTATGGGATCAATTTTGCATCTCTGGTTTCCCGCTCCCCTTTGATTTGATGAATGACCAGAGCCAAATCACTATAAACCTCCAAGTATTTGACGTTGGCTTCGATTGCCGCTTGGATTACCATAATACATGCTTCGTGCTTGGCTACATTGTTGGTGCAATCAAAGGTCAATCTGGCCGTGATTGGTATGTACTACTCATCCAGGTAAATTAGTATGACTCATATGCCATGGCCCATCATGTTGGAAGCACCGTTGAACAACATTGTCCATTTCTCCTCTATTATTCGTTCTTCTTCGTAAATACTGACATCAAATTCTCGTCATGGAATTCCCGTTACATGGGTTGATAGTCATCTAGAGGCTTTTGAGCCAGATAATCTACAAGGGTATTGCCTTTAATGGCCTTCTGTGTCACTTACAAGATCTCGTATGTTGACAGTAGAACTTGCCATCTGGTAGTTCATCCAGACAAAGCAGGTTTCTCAAAAATGTACTTGATGGGGTCCATCCTGGATATTAGCCAGGTAGTATGGCTTAGCATATATTGCCTCAAACAATGAGCAGCCCATGCTAAGGCGCAACAAGTTCTTTCTAACAGAGAATATTTGCCTCGTAATTGGTGAACTTCTTGCTCAGGTAATAAATTGTTTGCTCTTTCTTCCTAGATGCATCATGCTGGCCAAGCATGCATTCCATAGATTCATTCGTTACTGTCAAGTACAGAATTAAGGGTCTCCCTGGGACTGGAGGTACTAAGATTGAGGGGTTTTGCAGATAAAGTTTGATCTTTTCAAATGCCTCTTGGCAATCCTCATTCCTAACCATGGGCTGATTCTTGCGCAAGAGTTTGAAAATCAGCTCACAAGTAGCTGTCAACTGGAAGTTGAATCGGGAAATGTAATTCAACCTCCCCAAAAACCCTCGTATCTCTTTCTTTGTTTTTGGGACGGGCATGTCCAGGATGGCTCAGAATTTATCAGGGTCCACCTCGATTCCTCTCTCATTGACAATAAATCCTAATAGCTTTCCTGATTTTACGCCAAAGGTGCATTTAGCCGAGTTTAGTCTCAATTTAAACTTTCGAAGTCGTTCGAATAACTTCTACAAATCGCCAAGGTGTTCATCCTCATTTCTTGAATTGGCAATCATGTCATCTACGTAGACTTCGAATTCTTTGTGGATCATGTCATGGAACCATGTCACCATGGCTCTCGGATAGGTTGCCCTAGCATTTTTCAATCCAAAAGGCATGACTTTATAACAAAAGGTTCCCAAGCTGTAATGAAAGTAGTTTTCTCCATATCTTCCTCGGCCATTTTGATTTGATTGTATCCTAAGAAACCATCCTTGAATAAAAATAGGAGAATTGGGTTGTATTGTCAACTAGTACGTCAATATAGGGTAGCAGAAAGTCATCTTTTCGGCTGCTCTATTCATGTCTCTGTAATCCACGCACATTCGCACCTTTCACTCCTTTTTAGGGACTAGTACTATATTTGCGACCCATTTCGGGTATTTTGCTATGGCCAAAAAACCAACATCGAATTGTTTTTTAACTTCCTCTCTAATCTTTAAAGACATTTTTGGCTTCATTCTCCTTAACTTCTGTTTAACAGGTGGGCATCTAGTTTTCAAAGGCAGCTTGTGCTCTACGATGGAAGTGTCAAGTCCTGGCATATCTTGATAATACCAAGCAAAAATATCGTTGTAATTGTGTAAAAGTGACACCAATCGAGAGCAGTTATCTCCGGTAATAAACAAGCCTATCTTTACTTTATTCTTATTTTACTCAGTCCCCAAATTTATTAATTCCACAGATTTTTGGTGAGGTTGAATCACTTTGGACTCCAGTTCTATTAACCTGAGTATTTTGCCCAAGGGTTCACAATCAAATTCCGTCTCTTCATCCGCTTGGTTAATAAGACAATCAAGATTGTTTGATACGATACTAGCACTGTTGTCAAGAGGCGGGGTATTGTTGGATCTGCATTATGATAAATGTATAAAGGAAAATAAGACACTTATAGTAAAGATAGTGAGAGAGAGGGATTTATTCTGAATAGTTCAATTGTATTTGTCATTTATCAAACATAGGTACAAAATATTGCTTTTTGAAAAAGAATTTGTTACAACAATTACAAATTTTCACTCAACTGCAGCAGTTGGGCTAGCCCACTATTATTTTGTCCTAGTTTACCTCCGACCTTGAATCCGCTTTTCAGCATTATCCGGGCCATCATCATTAGTGCACCCAGAGGTCGATTCTGGTCTACCACTTCTCCCTCCTTGATGGTGGTGACGTTGGCGATCTCTAAAGCCTGGAAGTAAGTTTCCAAGGCTTCTTTGGCAGCCTCAATATAAGGAGGGTTGGTGGGTTTACTGACCAAAAAATCCTCTTTAGCTAAGACTGTGACCAACCTGTCATCTGTGATAAATTTCAATTTTTGGTGCAAGGTTGAGGGCACTGCCTAAGCAGAGTGGATCTAGGGTCTCCCCAATAAATAGTTGTATGCTGGCAAGATATCCATCACTTGAAAAGTCACGCCAAAGATAACCAGATAAATCTGGACTGGCAGATCATTCTCTCCAATGACATCTCTCTGAGACCCGTCAAAGGCCCTAACCACTATAGAACTTGGCTTCATATGGGATGTTTCATAAGGTAGCTTCGACAAGGTCATTTTAGACATCACGTTTAAAGAAGAACCATTATCTATTAAAACTCTAGCCAAGATATGGTCCATACATTCACTGATATGTGTAGTGCTTTGTTATGCCCGGCCCCCTCCTCTAGGATTTCATTACCAATGAGGTAAGGAAGTTGTTGGCAGTTATGTTATTTGCAATGCCTTCGAACTTCTCCACCGAGAGATTATGCACCACATGCGCTTCATTTAATATTTTCAACAGCACCTTCCAATAGGGTTCTGAATTCATCATAAGTGCCAACAATGAGATTTTGGCGGGGATACGGTTAAGTTGCCCGATTACTGTATACTCGCTCTGTCTGATCAACTTTAGGACTTCATAGGCTTCCTCATCTGAAACAGCTTTTTTCAATTTTTTTCTTTCTTCTTCATTACTGGCCTTTGGTTTTGGGCCAGCCAGAATTTCTTCGCTGCAAGGCCACCCTTTTTTTCTTCAGTCAGAGTGTAGATGCCACCACTCCTGGTCATACCCCCGATTCCGGCAATGTTTACCATATCAAGAGTGAAATCGCTGGCGGTTTTGGGTTCGCTCTCCTCTGTTTTACCCCCGGACACCTCTACATCATACTTCTAGGGAACCTCCTTATTGCTTTTATATTAAAAAGGTCCAGGTATCTTTATCGTGATCAGTTTTAACCCGGTAAGTGTTGTCACAGGAGGTGCTTCAGTGTATCAAATAACCAAAGGCCTGGGAAGCCTAGGAAAGGTTTCATTTAACATATTCACTTCTGGCTAGTCTTCAATATAGTTCACAGACGGTCCTGCCCCTCCGTAATATGGCAACGGATTGCTCCCTACACTAGGAGCATCTTTTTCAAAACACAGCCATTTAACATTGATTAAACTCTGGACCTTATGTTTTAACGCCTAACAATTTTCTGTAGAATGTCCCACAATCCCAGCATGGTATGCACATTTGGCTTCGGGATCATACCATTTGGGTACAGGGTTTCAAGCGGTTTCATAGGACATGGTGCTAAAAGGGAATTCTGGATCAGGTAGGGTAACAAGTCCGAATAACTCATCAGGATAGGGTCGAACTAACTACTTTCCTCTCATCATTGTTCAACCTTCGTTAGGGTTGGCTAGAGGGAAAGTTGGAATTAGTGTTTTGGATCTAGGTTTTCTATGGTGTTTGGGAGATGTCTGTGGAGGTGTGCTCATGAATGGTGCTGGGGGTCAGAAGGATATAGGAGGGGTATATGATGGTTGATAGTTGGGCTGGGATGTGGCCACCATCTGAGGGTGTGTTGGAAACTGAGGCCCGTATGAGTATGAGTATGGTGTCTGGTAATTAGGTGGTGTGGTTGTTTGGTAATTGGGTGGTTTGGGTCAGCAGAGACATAGTGGGTTTCAGCCTCTTTTTTCTTCCATGAATAATTGGTCGGGTTTTTCACATTCACATTGTTGACAGTATTATGTATTATCTTTCCTCTGTGTAAACCACTCTCTATGTGTTCTCCGATTAGCACCAAGTCAGAGAACTTGGCGGATACACTACCTACCATCTTGTCATAAAACGGAGCAGGGAGTGTGTCCATGAACATGTTGATCATCTCTCTTTCGAACAAAGGTGGCTGAACTTGAGCCACTAACTCTCTCCACCATTGTGCATACTCTTTGAATATTTTATCCTCTCGTTTGATCATGTTCTGCAACTGAGTCCTATCAAGAGCCATCTCAATGTTGTACTTGTATTGTTTAAGGAAGGCATCCACCAAGTCCTTCCATGTGTGGATATAGGCCCTTTCCAGCTATGTATACCAGCTGGCCGCTGCTCCCGTGAGACTGTCTTGGAAGCAATGGATGAGCAATTTGTCGTCGTGGGCATGAGAGGCCATTTTTCTGCAATACATGGTCAAGTGGCTCCTTGGGCACCCAGTTCCCTTGTATTTTTCGAACTCAGGGGTCTTGAATTTAGGGGAAATGATAACATTTGGAACTAAGCATAAGTCAGAGGCCTCTATTATTCCATAACTGCTGCCTTTAATGGCTCTGACCCTCTCCTCTAGATGTTGCCATTTGCCGTTGAGATGGGTTTCTTGGCCGGCAGGTTTCGGCCATTGTTCATTCATTTCTGGGCCTATTTGGTGGGGGAATGTATATGATCCATCCGATTTGGTAGCATGTTCATGGGAACTTGGTTGGTGTGGAGGGGGTTGATGTGAGTTTAGTGGATGAGTAGTCATAGGGATTGAGTTATGCAGGGGTCTTTGGTTGTGGTGGTGTTCATATGGGTGTAATTTGTGTTGGTATTGTGTTAGGGTTTGTATATTGCGGGTAGGTGGTAAGATTTGTAGGTTGTGGATAGACGGTAGGATTTGCATGTTGTGGGTATGTAATAGGATTTTCAGCAAGGTTGGTAGGGGCACCCTGTGTTTGTTGGACGTTCGGGCCAACAGAAGGCTGGTAGCCAGGGGGTAGCCCGTAAGGGGGCCATTCTTTCTCTATGATAATCTGGAGAGGCATTGACACGTTGGTCGTCCCTGACGCTTCTGCCCTAGAGGGTCCCTTTTTGTTCTTCTCCAGTAATTTCATCAGCTTGGCCACCTGTTCTTTCAAATCAGCCACTTCATTTCTTAGTTCCTCGTTTCGGACTTCTAACTCATTCATGATTTTGGTCTTGGAACGAATGCTATACAAATGCCAAGGAATTCCTGAGTCAGTTATTTTTTTGTAATCACATTAATTAATTGTTAAACAAACTTAAATTTTAAATATAACTTCAAACATTTGGGGATCAGATATCTTATTGAGTATCATCATTTGTTGAGCGCATTCTTCATGTTTGAGCATGAAATGGAAAGTAATGCAGGATCATTTATCGAAAGTCAATTCTTCATTCACTGGAGTTCATTGTACAACTTGTTCTTCTTGTTTTGCCAGGACAATGTATTTGTTCATTCTCAAAATTATATTTTTACAAAACTAAATAAAATCTTCGACTTCCAGCGAAGTGTGGACGGGGTGCAGTGAAGCTTTTACTTTTTTGAGCAGCTGCGAGACTTCTTCTATAACAGTATTAGCCAGACTTGCTAGCGTTCGAAAGCACCTGGTCCAATGGTCGATTGTGTCTTTGTACCACTGATTTCATCTTGCAAGTCACTTACTCCTCTTTGCTGCATTCTGATCACCTCGATGGCATTCCATTTTTCTTCATTTACCTCGTTTTCACATGCTACTGGCAGATTTTCAATTTGCTACTTCAAATCCTCCACTCGCTGTCATAGCTCGTTCCTTTCTTCGATCATTTGACTTTTTTCTGCTAATTCTCAATCTCTTTCGCCAACTGCTTGGTCTTTCTCTCGTCGAACCTAGCGGATTCTGTCTCTCATTTGGTCAACTATATCCCTCATTCTTTGGTTTTCCTGGAGTGCTATGTCCCTTTCTTACACTCTCATCCCCAGCTCTTTATTAGCTGCCTGGAGACTCATTGAACCCTGGCTGCATGCTCCCGTTCTGACTTTTATTTTTCACGAATGTTTTTGAGGGCTACATCATTTTCCTGGCAATCCTTTCTAAGCGCAGCAATTTATTATTGTGTTTTCAGCAATTCTTCTTCCAACTTGTTATTCTTGAGGGTCATATTCTCCAGCTTTACTTTCATCTCCTTGACAAGCTCATCTTCAACTTCTTCTGGTGTTGGTTGGCTTCCCGAGGTGATCACTTGAGGTTTAAAGGGTAAGTTGATCTATTGTATCCTTTCTCTGACCCACTACCTGTATTCCTCTTTGGTATCACAACTCCTGACCCCTAACTCCTTCCCTTTTTCTGGTGACCACTTCCCAAGCCTCTCGTACCCTTCGAAGCGGCTCTACAAAGTCCCCTTCGTAATATATGATGAAAGAGGTCAACAATTCTGCAGGTGAGGGACCTCGGATAGGGTAGGCAAGTTGACGTTGCCCTAGTATGGGATTATAGTTAATACATCCCTTTGTTTCCATGAGTGGAACACTATGGAAGCCTTTGCAATTGTAGATGACTGCCATCCTCTACTGCCAAGCCAGATGCCATCTAATCCTGTTTTCTATTAAACTGGCCAGATGCTCTACCCATTCTCTTTCGCTCATACCTTTTATCTGATAGCACAACAAATTGGAAATTGGACACTGAACCTTCATTTCTCTTCTGAATACGTGTGTCGTGACCCAGATATAGAATATCGGTAAGCAGCAGGCTACCCTTCTCTTTTTCTTCTCGTAACATAAATCCAATGTACAATATAAGTCAGCCAGCAGTGCAGTGACTAGATTCTTAGATTTGTTCTTGCAAGCTAAGAATATACTGATTGCGGCCAGGTCTATGAAGTCATCGATTTGTGGAAACAACACCAAGCTATAAATGGTAAGGGCAAGTACATCCATGTACACCTTCCTGCTATTATTGTTCACCAAATATTATGGGTAGTTTTCCAAGAACTCCCTCATGAAACCTCTGAACAGATTTCTTTCCTGAAAGTTTGTGAGGAGATCACTATCCTGCAACCCTATGGATTGGGCCACTACCCAGAAGAAAGGGTTATGTTCCAGGTGACTATAAGGTTTGCTTCCCTCCAGCGGTAAACCCATAATCTGTTCATATTATTCTAAAGTGGGAGCCAACTAAAAATTCGTAAACGTGAAACATCTCAGTGGAGGATCGTAATACTATACAAGGGCGGTGATGGCCTCCTCTTACACTTTAACTCTCGGAAAATTCAACACATTCCTATACTTTCTCTCGAAGGCCAGTTTCTGTAATGTCTGAAGATTCCTAGAAAAAGACTCCAGACTCAACAAATCAGTCATTTTTCCCCCAATCTTACGTTTCTTTCTCAATTCTGACCGCGCATTAATTTCCATTTCACCTCTTTTGGATACTATCAAGAATCTGATACCCTCAAAAGAAAAGGAAAACAAACAAGTAAACAAATTAGACGTTTGACTGAAGAATTTAATGCATGGTATGAGATCATGTAAATTAAGGCATGATGCAAAATGATGTGAATCCAAGCATGGTGTGGAATGACATTAATTTAAGCATGGCATGATATAAACTGAGGCATGGTACGGAATGATGCACATTGAAGTATTGTATGGGATGATGTGCATTAAAGTATAGTATGGGATGATGTGCATTAAAGTATAGTATGGGATGACGTGCATTACCTTTGAACAGACTCAACCTAGGCATTACCCCTTTCTTTCTTTTCTCTATTGTCTTTCTATTTTTTTTCTTTTGTTTATATATTTTTTTATTTTTTTTGTTTGTTCCTCTTTTCCTTTTTCTCCTTTTTTTCCATTCTTTTTTTTTGTCTCTCTTTCCTTCTTTTCTCTTTTTTCTCCTCCCTTTTTTCTCTCTTTTTTCTTTTTTTTTCTCTCCCCTCTTTGTTTTTCATTACCGTCTAATATCTGGCGTAATTTTAGACACAATGCATACAGGTAAATGTGTAAATTAGCAACATAATAAGAATGTATGCCCTCCTTGTGTCTTATTTTGAGGTTACCTATCCTACGGAACTAGGATACTTAATTTATGAACCTCTCAAAAAGGTGGGCTATAATCCTGGGATAAATCGGTCACTAGAGTCCAATTCTTAGTGCTTGCTTCAAACATAGAGAAGGCTACCAATTACAGGACACTGAAAAAAATAGAAAAGGTGTTTATAGATGAAATTGATTTTTGAATGGAGTTAGTTAAAACAAGGATTAAAATCACATGCTTACAAAACTCAAACCATCGTAAGCTGTGTTTGAGTTTGCATGAACTAAAATACGAGACAGCAGAAAAGGCTGCCTGCCTGTATTAGAATCCGTTTAGACGAATTTCCAGATGAAAATGGACGTTTGAAATGAAAAACAGAAATTTTTCAGAAAGACGTTTGCACAAAGTCCAAACTATCGTAAGCTACATTTGAACCCACATGAATTAAAATACAGAGTAGCAGAGAAGGTTATCTGCCTGTATTAGAATCCGTTTAGACAAATTTCCAGAAGAAAATGAATGTTTGAAAACCAAAATTTTTTCGGAAAAACATCTGTGCAAAGTCCAAACCATCATAAGCCGTGTTTGCACCTGCACGAATTAAAATACAGAACAGCAGAGAAGGCTACCTGCTAGTATTAGAATCCGTTTAGATGAATTTCTAGAAGGAAATGGATGTTTGAAAAACAAAAATATTTTGGAAAGATGTTGGCGCAAAGTCCAAACCGTCATAAGTCGTGTTTGAACCCGCATGAATTAAAATACGAAACAATAGCGAAGGCTGCCTGACCGCATTAGAATTTGTTTAGACAAATTTCCAGAATGAAACGGAAGTTTGAAAAACAGAAATTTTTTGAAAAGACATCTGTGCAAAGTCCAAACCGTCGTAAGCCGCATTTGAACCCGCACGAATTAAAATACGAAAAGAAGAGAAGGTTGCCTACCTATGTTAGAATCCGTTTAGACGAATTCCCTGAAGAAAACAGACGTTTGGAATGAAAAACAGAAATTTTTCGGAAAGATGTCTGTGTAGAGTCCAAACCGTCGTAAGCCGCGTTTGAACCCGCACGAATTAAAATACGAAACAGCAGAGAAGGCTGCCTACCCGTATTAGAATCCTTCTCGACGAATTTCCATAAGGAAACAGATGTTTGAAAAACAGAAATTTTTTGTAAAGACGTCTACTCAAAGTCCAAACTGTCGTAAGCCTCGTTTGAACCCGCACAAATTAAAATACGAAATAGCAAAGAAGGTTGTCTGCCCATATTAGAATCCGTTTAGACAAATTCCCAAAGGAAAACAGACGTTTGGAATGAAAAAATGAAATTTTTCAAAAAGATGTATGTGCAGAGTCCAAACTGTCGTAAGCCGCGTTTGAACCTGCACTAATTAAAATATGAAACAACAGAGAAGGCTACCTTCCCATATTAGAATCCGTTTATACGAATTTCAAGAAGCAAACAGATGTTTGAAAAATAGAAATTTTTTGGAAATACGTTTGTGCAGAGTCCAAACCGTTATAAGCCGCGTTTGTACCCGCACGAAATAAAATATGAAATAGTAGAGAAGGATGCCTGCCCGTATTAGAATCTGTTTAAATGAATTTCCAGAAGGAACCAGATGTTTGAAAAATAGAAATTTTTGGAAAAGATGTCTGGGCAAAGTCCAAACTGTTGTAAGTCGTGTTTTAACCAACACGAATTAAAATACGAAACAGTAGAGAAGATTGCCTGCCTGTATTAGAATCCGTTTAGATGAATTCCCAAAGGAAAACAAACATTTGTAATGAAAAATAGAAACTTTTCAGAAAGGCGTTTGTACAAAGTCCAAACCGTCATAAGCTGCGTTTAAACCCGTACTAATTAAAATATGAAATAACAGAGAACACTGCCTCCCCGTATTAGAATCCGTTTAGACGAATTTCTAAAAGGAAATGGATGTTTGAAAAATAAAAATTTTTCGGAAAGACATGTGTGCAAAGTCTAAATCGTCGTATGCTATGTTTGAACCCGCATGAATTAAAATACGAAATAGCAGAGAAGGCTGCCTACTCGTATTAAAATTTCTTTAGACAAATTCCCGAAGGAAAACGGACGTTGGGAATGATAAACAGAAATTTTTCAGAAAGACGTATGTGCATAGTCCAAACCGTCGTAAGCTGTATTTGAACCCGCACGAATAAAAATACGAAACAACAGAGAAGACTGTCTGCCCATATTAGAATTCGTTTAGACGAATTTTTAGAAGGAAACGAATGTTTGAAAAATAGAAATTTTTCATAAAGACGTTTCGTAAAGTCCAAACCGTCATAAGCCGCATTTGTACCCGCAGGAATTAAAATACGAAATAGCAGAGAAGGATGATTTCCCGTATTAGAATCCATTGAGACGAATTTCTAGAAGAAAACGGACGTTTGGAATGAAAAACAAATTTTTCGGAAAGACGTCTGTGCAAAGTCCAAACTGTCATAAGCCGCGTTTGAACTTGCCTAAATTAAAATACGGAAAAGTAGTGAAGGCTACCTGTCCGTATAAAAATCCATGTAGACGAATTTTTCACAGAAAACAAATGTTTTCAATGAATCAACAACCAAATGTCCTCTATAGTAATACAATATATCTCGCCCATGCCTTGAGTGCATACTTTTTAGCCCACTACCCATATTTTGAATTTATATAGCTCTAGCATCTCCCTAGTTAAAATCCCCTTTCTGTGGTTAACCAGCTTTGGGAATTATTCTATCAGTATCTGGCCAAGGTCTGATGATCTATGGATATACATCAGCCCTTTTGTGGGCTTAAATTAGTTCTTGGTTCTTTCCTTTGAACAACGGTTGTTTATTTAATTTCTATTATGCCTATGACAACTTTTATTGTGGGAATTAAGAAGAATTAGCTCCATATAAGGCTAAGGACTTAAATACGCTTGGACTTGGTGCAATTGAATACTGTAACAGTCTCGGGGAAATGGTGCTTACAAATTACCTAGCCAAATATTATCCTTAGCTCACTGACCCACCCTTCCCCATACTAGTCTGCTCTAAATTCCAAAAGTATAGAACCTGAAACTACATTTGTTAAGGATTTCTTAAGACCCGAGCCTCATTGGCCTACCTTCCTAGACTTGTTTTCAGCTTTTACAGAGTAGAATGGGAACCATATTCTGTTGCCTGCAAAATTATGGTGAGTGGGTGCCTATGCTTCTGAATGGCCCTCTCGGGTTCAACCCACCATTGACTGTTGCTCTGCAACCATCATACTGGTTGTGGCTGAAATATTATGATAACAATAGCTTCTTCTTGGCTTTACTCACATTCTAATTTCTGTATAAATTCTACTCCAATCCTAGGTATTGCCCTTGATTAACTTACCTTCTGTGCCATGGATGACTTAATGCCTTTTGCTAGCTAATCTCATTGGTTTCTACAAAGAACATTTTAAAGGGATTCTAAGCAGTTTTAAACTAGTCTCTCTCTATGGCAGGCTATGATTTTGGGTTTCTGTATCAGTTACTAATTGTGAGCCACAAAACTCAAAATTTACTCCTAGTTTAATGTTATGACACGTTTTGAGCCTTAGAAATTCATCTATTTGCTGCCAACTGGTGCACATATTTTATTGCTAAGCCTGCCACTGTCTCAGCTGTGTTTCAACATCTATTTCTGATATCTAACTTTCTATAAACACACTAATGTCAGGTGCTAATTTACTCCCTGATCCTACACCATTTTATTGATATCACACACAGGTTGTGGTAATTTTTGAAAGAACTACAACAGTAGGCACTACCTAAGGCTGAGTTTACTATCATCACAGGATCGAGGTTCTTTTAGCTTGTTTGATTAGGATAACCAGCCGTAGGATACAAAACATGGTGTGTGCTGGTTGTTGTGACAACTTTGGGAAGCGAGACCCACATTCACTCTCTATCAGCGTTATCATTTTTTATAAAGTCAAAGACCTGCTAGTTAATCCGGTCAGGATTATTTTAGTCTGCTTAGTCTTTATTTTATCCAATAATTTTGTAATATGCCTGACGAAATATTATAAAAGTTCCCTGACAAATTCTTAAGTGACATCAACACCAAGCTAAAGAACTTAGGCTTGGATATGTCCTATTGCAGTGGGAGTAGAATTGATACCCCACAGGGTCCATATTTTGAATTTTGCTGAGCTATTTGCTGCCAACTTGTGCACATATTTTATTGCTAAGCCTGCCACTATCTCAGCTGTGTTTCAACATCTATTTCTAATATCTAACTTGCTATAAACACACTAATGTTAGGTGCTAATTTACTCCCTGATCCTACACCATTTTATTGATATCACACACAGGTTGTGGTAATTTTCGAAAGAACTACAGCAGCAGGCACTACCTAAGGCTGAGTTTACTGTCATCACAGGATCAAGGTTCTTTTAGGTTGTTTGATTAGGATAACTAGCCATAGGATACAAAACATGGTGTGTGCTGGTTGTTGTGACAACTTTGGGAAGCGAGACTCACATTCACTCTTTATTAGCGTTATCATTTTTTATAAAGTCAAAGACCTGCTGGTTAACCCGGTCATGATTATTTTAGTCTGCTCAGTCTTTATTTTATCCAATAATTTTGTAATATGCCTGACGAAATATTATAAAAGTTCCCTGACAAATTCTTAAGTGACATCAACACCAAGCTAAAGAACTTAGGCTTGGATGTGTCCTATTGCAGTGGGAGTAGAATTGATACCCCACAGGGTCCATATTTTGAATTTTGCTTAGCTAGACCGAAAGGTCAAGGATCAGCTATACTGTTACTGGGCTCGGTTAGGTGGTGTTTGCAAGGTGGCCTATAGATTTGTGCATCACAGTGCTTAGTGTAGGGGATTTTGGACTCAGTCTAAAGCCATCCAGATCTTCTATCATCTGTCAACCACTCTAATCACTTCCTGCTTGGCTAAGGGACTTGTATCAGATAATTCCTGTTAAGCTAAGGGTCTGTTTTGGATTAATATTTTAGTGTGTGATTATTAGCCCACAACGAGTTCAAAGCGAATCCTATTTAACAAAATTAGGGGGAAGAATCTTTCTGAACTTTCTTGACCACATCAAATTGCACGGGTCTCTATAGGAATCTGAGAATTTCTAACCCTAATCTTTAGGCGCTAACTTTTGCTCCAAGACTCATATATCATTTTGCAAGTTGTGATAACTTACTACGAGGTCTGCAATAGTCAGGTATTTATTGGATGGAAGATTCTCTCTTTTTTTAAGATTATTTGCCTGCACTGAACCAGTTTTGGTGTGTGTTTATCCAACATTTGACTAGGGCATCACCAGTAGTTGAATGAACCATACCATTTCCTGGTCTTTTGTCCTAAGCTTTTCCTATTAGGGTCCTCCTTTCCAGTTTCAGTTTTCTAATTCCCATAAGCCTCTAGGGGCTTAACTAACAGCTATACTTGGCCTGAAGCCACAGCTACCTATTCAAATTCTTAACTATGGCAATTTCTCAATGATGTACAGGCTAAGATCATTCTCTTTTTCCTTTTTAGGTTTCTTATAGTCAACTTATTTTGTGGTCATGCCAAAGAATGTAATTTTGATTCATTTCCTAGTTCCATTTTCAGATTGGTTCAGTTCTTTATTTCATTCATGATGGTGCCTTAGCAAGTTACATTCCTTATTTAATTAGCTTCCCAACTATCTAAAACCCTTGGTTGCAAATTCTGGTTCATCTGCAAACAAACATGATTGCTACTTGGAATCTCCTTAATTTCCAAAATTGCATCAATGGCAAAAGAAGCCCTCTACCCACTCTCTATTTGGGATCCATTTGTCATCTAATCTAGCTTTAGAATAGCAGCAGGATGGTATGATCACTGACCTTACTTCCATCAAAGTTTTGTTTGGGTTCAAAAATATTAGAAATTGCCCAATTTTGAATTCATACTTGATCTATTTCTTCTCTTACTACCCTTTCCTTCATTAAATGAGTTACTACCCCAGGTTCTGGTTCAAAGGTTTTGATGATGGAATTTTCACTCCCAGGAAACCTGCTGACCTTGCAATCTGGTTTTAAAGAACTATTCCTTGTTGAGCTATACCTAGACCCTTCGTTGATTGATTTTTACAAGTTTTGAGATAGGTTGCTTCCCTGAAGGACATGTTATTATGGCCCTGTGACAGACCATTGAGGCTGGAGCATGGGATGACTAATGAAGGCTAAGACTTTTATACCTTAAGAGGTGCAACACTAAACTTCTGTAGGAACAGATGTGACTCCACACAGGAGTAGTTTCCTGTTACTTTTGGTTCTGTAGTCATTACATCTAAGCAGCCACAGATTGGCTTCCTAAGGTAGGAATTTAAGTCGCAATGCCAAGTTTGGAACTGGCATTTTGCTAAATGAAAACCATCAATTTGAATATATAGTCACCCCTGCCTCCCTTTTTGCCTAATTCTTTATTTAAGGTCTTGAATCATGCCTTAGACCAACAATATGTCCTTATCAAATGCAATCTGGTTTTAGTAAGCATGAGGTTAAGTTTTAGGGAGTATGCTTGTTACACTAAGTTTTAGTTCAAAGTTCATGGTGCAGTATTTTGTTATCATACATCCAATCTACCAAAATTTTAGGTAGAAAACATAAACTTCTCTAGCCTATTCCTAGTAGTTACACCTCTTAGGTGATCATAATCTCATTCTATAGAGATGCCTCATACAACATGTTAACAATAAAATTGTTCTCAGGTTTGCCTAATCATTTACTATTTTATGAAAGATTTCATATCTTGACTCAGAATCAGAAACAACAAAACTCATGAGTACATTAACATTGAGAATTTCATCCTAACACCAGACTTTAGCATACAACTTAATCACATGCATATAAATTCTATTCAAGAATGCCAAACTGAGATTTAAACCAGACATCCTATGACTATTATTAGTTCATTCCACCTTCGTTATGCCACTAATTAGCATTCCTTCTATTCATAAGTAAGCAAAGCATACTTCTAGATAACAATTGATTTTCACTCTTATTTTGCCGCAGTGATCTTAATCAATTACATGCCGGTTGCATTTGAGAATTCCACATCAAGGCTCAACATCAAATCAGAATTTCTTACACAATATCTAACCATTAAAAGAGGCAAAACAAGCATTGGGAGAAGATGCATCGGTTTAAGTGCATGAATCTAGTGAGAATACTAACCTGAGTGAAGCTAGCTTTAAAATATGCAAGAATTCTCTCAATTGTAATTGAGGAAGGGAAAACAGAATGACGACCGCAATGGAGAGAAACGTGGAAATCCTTTTGAGATGTCGTAGTGAAGACCAGAGGGTCTTGGAGGAGATGAAAGGGGCTAGAACTAGCAGAGTGAGATTCAATGTGATAGGGAGAAACTTGCCCAAAGCCTTCAAGATCCGAAGTAGAGTAGAGAGAATCCAAGAAGAGTCCAAAGCAATTCCTAGAGGTGACAAAAAAAGGAACCCCCTCTTTTGCTGACCTAAGTTCTATTTATATCACTATCAAGGAATTAATTCCTTTGGTTAACGTTCACTAACCATGGTTCCTTCCTTTAGATTTGCTTAACTGATTGGTAACCATTTCCAGCTAATTACCCATTTTCTGTTTTGCCTGTTTTGTCATTGTCGTAACCGTATTTCCAACAAGACAACGAACACGCTAAAGATTTAAAAAGAAAAGAATTTGATTGATTATGTGGAGTGTCGCAACCGTAATTTTGACGAGACGACGAATTCGCTAAAATTTTTGAAAAAGAATTTTATTTATTGTTATGTGGAGTCGCCACCAAATTTTTATTTAAGGGAAAAAGATTTGGAAAAAACCCTGACTCGAGGAAGAGATTTAGGTTCAGGAGTCGGTTACGAGTGGGGAAGGTATTAGGCACCCCACTCGCCCGTTCCAAAGAACGATACCCTTAAACCGAGTATGTGATCATTTGAAAATAATTTGATCCCTTAATTAGCATGGAAATAAATTACTTGATGGAGGTTAGCCTGACAGGACTTGATCCTGCTCCTACGTATTCCCCGGTGCAATGGGAAACTCAAGGCTTACGTAGTTCTGGTTTGTGAAGAGTTGACCTTCAGAGGTATTTAAAGGACAAATGGAATTTTGAGGAGATTTTCATTCTTTGAAAGGACCTTAAGTCCACTCATGCACTAAACCCGAGGCGGATACAACAACACGGGGGCCTATACGAACTCTTAAACGTTGAACAGCAGGTGAACCGCCAGTTCGTCATTTAGAGCTCATTGCGTGAGACCAAGGATCCCAAAATATTTTGAAAAAGAGCTTTTTACTTTTGAAAGGACCTTTAATCCACTCATGCACAAGACCCGAGGCGGCTATGGTAGCACAAGACCCGAGGCGGCTACGGTAGCACAAGGGCCTATACAGACTGTTAAATGTTGAACAGCAGGTGAACCGCCGGTTCCTCATTTAGAGCCCATTGCGTGAGACCAAGGATCCAAAAATATTTGAAAAGGAGCTTTTTATTTTTGAAAGGACCTTTAGTCCACTCATGCATAAGACCCAAGGCGGCTACGGCAACACAGGCGCCTATACAGACTGTTAAACGTTGAACAGCAGGTGAACCGCCAGTTCCTCGTTTAGAGCTCATTGCGTGAGACCAAGGATCCCAAAATATTTGAAAAAAAAAGAGAAATTTTATTTTACAGAAAAGGGTCTAATCGTAGAAAATTTAGGGTTTTAATTGTATTTAAGAGACTTTTATGGGCCATTTTGTAATTAAGGGAAGTTTTGAGGTGAAATTCTAATTATGCAAAGTTATGGGAGCTAATCTGCAATTAGGGAGAATTTGGGGTCGATTTTGTAATTTTGAATGAATTGGAGGTCAGTTTATAATTTTGGAGGTCTTAGGGGCAAATCTGCAATTAGGGAGAATTTGGGGGTCAGTTTTGTAATTATGATGGGTCCAGGAGCTTGAGTAATGGGTAATGGTCCAAAATGCTTCCCCCAAGATTCGAATAGTGGACGTCGAGGTTGGGGGACCAGGCTTCCAACCACTAAAGGCATCCTCATTTTGTGATTCACATTCTTTTGGCTATCTACATGGGCATACAGAAGGGAGGTGGCTGAGCTGCCTTCACTTAAAATCTGCCCCGCCAGTGGGCCCCCTCTTCCTATTTGCATGGCTTTCATGGCAAAAAGGGGTGCTGTTTTTTTTTTACGCTTTGTTCTGTATTTCCTGGAGCTCCATAACTAATGGGTCTCGTCTCAAGCACCAGTTTGACTCCATTGAACCTCCACTGCCCAGTCTCGTACGTGGTCTCGTCTCGTCTTCTTTAGAGGGACTGTTGCTCGGCCAGGTAGAAACCATGAAGGTAATCCTTAAGATCTCCTCCTGATTAAGGCTCTTCACCCGTCATTGTTATCCATAAGGGTCGCGTTTAGCCTAGACCCCAACCTTTGCTATGGCGCATATTCAGGCAACCAAGTGGGTCTATGTTCATTTGGGGTTATGCGTCGTGATTGTTCATCCATAGAGGGGAGGATTTCATTGCAGATTCGGGCGAATCATGGAGTACGCATGCCCCTTTGTTGTGTGATCACCATCTTTGGTTAGTAGCTGCATCCTAGGGGGAAACCAATTCTCATGATGAAGCATGCCAAGGTCAAGACGGGACAGGAGCGTCTGCAGGTTGTCAACCAAACTGGACTCTACGCTTGTCTTACCACAAAAGTTCACTAGAACAATTTTGGGTTGACATTGGTGTTCACTTCTACAAGAGTAACCCTATGTTGTTCTTTGGTCTATCATGGTTTAGACTATAAGGGAGTGGCTCTTGTTGGTAAGTTGTTTATGGCGTTGACCACAGGGTTGGATTTATATGCAAGACAGGGGACGAGGTCGATCATCCATGCGACCATTATCCTGCATACCTACTCATGAATGTGCTTATAATAAAGCGGGAAAAGTTTTATTCTCGTTGGCCTTTGCCTAATCGGTGCCTTCTTGCATGGGACGTCAAAACAGGGGCCCTTTCTAGGTGATCTCACGAGGGGTACTTGGCCAGAGGAGGCCTTTCCTTGGCGCCTATAGATTAGGTTTACATGGGCCTTGAGGATTGGTCAAGCGACGGGTTAGGTTACTCCTAGGCCTTGAGGATGATGGGTGATGTTGTGAGGCAACGACGACATGCAACAATGACGCATTCCCTGTGGTGAGACTTAAGGTTACAAGACCAGGAGACGCCCTTGTGGAGACATGGATTCCAGCCTAGTTCCAGATCATCTTACACCCACTAAAACCCAAGACGATGACAATGGATGGCTATAGGTACTTCAACTCTGTCGTACCCCTAGAAATTAATAAGTACAGAGATCTTCCAACCCAAGTGAGACTTAAGGTTACAAGACCAGGAGACGCCCCTGTGGAGACATGGATTCCAGCCTAGTTCCAGATCATCTTACACCCACTAAAACCCAAGACGATGACAATGGATGGCTATAGGTACTTCAACTCTGTCGTACCCCTAGAAATTAATAAGTACAGAGATCTTCCAACCCAAGTGAGACTTAAGGTTACAAGACCAGGAGACGCCCCTGTGGAGACATGGATTCCAGCCTAGTTCCAGATCATCTTACACCCACTAAAAACTAAGACGATGACAATGGATGGCTATAGGTACTTCAACTCTGTCGTACCCCTGGAAATTAATAAGTACAGAGATCTTCCAACCCAAAAACGGCCAAACGATCAGAAGTAAACATTATAAATGTGTCCCTTGCTATGTCGTATGCCTTGCCCTAACCCCTTTTTAAACTTAGACCAAGGTCAAATGCCTCTGCAGCACACACTTACGAGGCCCCTATTCTAATAGATGGATTATGAGCTTGATCTTCCGGAGATTCAGATTCCTTACTAGAAGACTTCTCAAGGTTGCTGATATCATTATTTCGTTGTGCACCAATCCTTTTCAATTCAGAGGTAAGTAACCGAACATGCTGGTGTGTACTTAGTAAGGAGCGTGGAGATGGAAGGCAGCGAGGAGGACGATGAGCGCACAGTGAGGGGGGATGGTAGAGAAAGAAGGAGAATCCTGTGAGGCGGTTTCAAGGGATGCGTTGAAGCGGCACCGATCCTAGTGGAAGACATGTAATCCGTCTTTACTCTCATGAATTAGCCACTGATTCAATTTCAGAGTTTTGTGGATATTGAGCAAAATCACCATATGTTCATAGGCCTACAGTTCTTTACCCTGAACAGAAATCGCGAATCATGTGTTATGAGTTTGCTCATGCAATTTCAAATTCGTGACGTCGATATTCAATTAAGAATAATGTCGAACATGTGAGTCTTTTAGCGTGAAAGCCAGCAAGATCGTATTGGAGCATTCATCTAATCGACTACACATGGACAATAACTATCGCGATCTCACAACATGCATGCACACAGCTTAGGATTCCACTACCACATGGATGAACTATTGCATAATCTCCTCGATCCAGAAAGTGATGAAGGAGGAAAGAAAAGAACCTAACCTGATTGAGGTCGGTGTAGATTTCACCAGATCCGGTGATGCGAACGCTCCGTCTCCGCTTGCAAGGGAGTTCATAGATCCTTGAGCGAGCAATGAGGAATTCTACCAATCCTTTTTCAGAGATATGCAGAAAAGCCAAAAGCCCCTTGCCAAATTGCTTCTTCCCTTTTTTATAGGGGTCTTTCAACTTTCTTTTGGCTTTCTTTTATTCATTTTTTTTTCGTCCCTGCTTTTTCATTTTTATTGTCATTATTCAAATTTTTGTTGGTATTATTTCATTTTTTATCTTTTTGCTTTTATTTCAGAGATTTTTCTAATTTTTAATTTTAATTTCCTTTTTAGATTATTTATTTTTTATTATTCTTTTCAGATTTTTTAATTCTTCTTAATTTTTTATTATTTTTTTCTATTTCTTTTTAATTTTTATTTTCATATTCTTTATTTTTAATTTTCTTTTCAGATCATTTTTTATTTTTTATTATTCTTTTCAGATTTTTATTTTTTAATTTTTTTCAGATTTTTTATTTTTTATTTTTATTTATTATTTATTATTCTTTTTGGATTTTTTATTTTTTAATTGTTTTTCATATTTTTTATTTTTTTTATTATTTTATTATTTTTCCTTTCTTCCTTTATTCCTTCCCCCTTTTCCTTTTTATTCCTCTTTTATCTATTTTATTTATTTCGTCCTACATTATCCTTTTCTTCTGCTTGCTTATTTTTCTATATATATTTTGTTTGTTTTCGGTTAAATCTACTATCCATTTATTATTTAAATTAGGGTCACTTCGCTAATAAATTTAACAACTGAGAGCCTCGGACACAATTGGGTGTTTACATGGAGTCGCCACCAAATTTTATTTTTAGTGAAAAGATTTGGAAAAGCCTTAACTTGAGGAAGAGATTTACGCTCGGGAGTCGGTTACAAGTAGGGAAGGTGTTAGGCACCCTACTCGCAAGTTTCGAAGAACGATACCCTTAAACTGAGTGTGTGATTTATTTGAAAATTGTTTGATCCATTTAATTAGAGTGAAAATAAATAGATTAATGAATGATAGTCTGATAGGACTTGATCCTGCTCCTACGTATTCCCTGGTGCAATGGAAAGCTCAAGGCTTACGTAGTTCTGGTTTGAAAGTTTGACCTTCAGAGTAACTTGAAAAAGAAACTACATTTTGAAAATATTTTAAAGAAGATCCTTAGTTCACATATGCACAAGGTCCAAGACAACTACAGTTGAACTGAGACCTATATGAATCCTTAAACATTGAACAGCAGAAAAAGCTACCAGTTTGTGCTTAGGGTTCATTGCGTGAGACTTGGGGATTCCCAAAACGATGTCTTCTAAAATATTTTTGTTTAAAAGGAATTCTCAGTCCATATATGCACAAGGTCCAAGACAACTACGGCTGCACTGGGACCATATGAATCCCTAAACATCGAACAACAGAAAAAGCTACTAGTTCGTGCTTAGGGTTCACTACGTGAGACTTTAGAATTAACGAATTTAATTTGAAAATAACAAAGCTAAAAGAAAGGATTGGGCTTAGGTAGAAAAAAAAATGAACTTGATTTTGAATTTGGGAAAAGAACTTGATTTTAATTTAAGAAAAAGAATTAAACTTGATTTAAAATAAAATGAACTTGGTTTGAAATTGGGGAAAAGAATTAAACATGATTTAAAAATGGAATGGATTTAATTTCTACTAAAAAAGGGAAATTGGGCTTGGATTAGTATTAAAGGGAAGAGTTGGGTTTGGCCCAATGTTAAGAAAAATTGAATTTTTGATTCGAAAAATAAGAGTTGGGCTTGACCCAAAAGGTATACTTGATTTTAAATTAAAGACGAATTAGGCTTAACCTAAATAACAAAGAGTATGGTTTCAAATAAAACACAAGTTAATTGTGAAATGATTGTTAATTGCGAAATGATTGGAGATTTTCATCTAATTTTATAGGGCCCAATTGGAAATTGTAGATGGCGTGGCCCCATTAACTTTTGGAGGAGTAGCCTATTACTATTTAGCCCAATTAAAACTAACATGGTTTATTCATATAATGGCTCACTTGGCTCAATTGACATGCTCTCTATTTTAGCCCAACAACGCATAAAGGCCCAAGGAATTCGATCCAATCGCCATAGCACAATTCAACAAATGGTTGACTTCACCACTTTGATTTTTTGACATGGCCGAACATGTAGTCCCATTGAGCGGAAAATGTTCTGGCATAACTACTAGGCCGAAAGTTGTATGGCCCAATTTAGAATCGTGGCTTTGGCCAATTGAAGGATGTGGCCCGCTCCTACCCCATAAGATAATATGTGAGTGGGTTTAAAAATAAACATCCACGAGCAGGACTCGAATACGGGATAAGGTGGTTGTGGGCAGCACAATGACCCCTAGGCTAAGATCCTGATTGAGGATTTAATGTTCCCTTTCAAATTTAAGGCAATCTTTCATGATATGTATGATCGTAACTTGCATGAGAGCTACATGGGATTTTTGAGCAGTTGAAGAAAGACTACAGTACTCCATCTCTGACCAATGATAATTTATTTTGATTGGTCTCGGCAATATTTTCAAATCCCAACAACATCCAGCAGTGTTAGATAATGAAAAAAGCTTTGTCATGAGACTTGGGGGGGAGAACCTTTTCTCTGAATTAAGCTTTAATGGATCATCTGCCCATAATCAATGTGAATCCATGATCAAGTCAAAGTCTTCGACATCGCTATATCACACTCTAAATGGTACATGGTATATCAACTACGCTTATCTCTTTTGCTATGTGGCCACATGTATGATAGACTGCCAAGCAACTTTGCTGGGAAATATCCAAGCATCCATCATATAGAAATTGTTTGACAACCAAGGGAGTGTTTACCGGGTTCACTTCCTTCCATCAGCAGGAACATAACATCCCTGTTAGACCCTGCCATTATTTCTGCCCTGCACGCTTTCTTTACCTCCATATTTGGACTCTTTGTTTCCAACTACAGCAACATGGCATGTGCTCTAATAACTGCTCCTTTTATGGTCTGCAAGAACTAGTGCATGCGCTGATTTCATGAGAACTCCAATATCTACAAGGCCCAAAGACATGAACCCAAGAGTGAGGCTAGCCATTAGCTTCGTGGAGCATCAATATGATATTGCAAAACTTCATTCCTCGGCACGTCATCTCTACTACCCTCTCTCCGAAAATTTTATTTGCAAGCCTCTGTGATTTATGTTCTCGAAGCCGTTGGTTTTCTCCTTCTAATATGGTAGAGAGCTCACAGCCAATCAAAATCATCATGGCCAGTTAGTGAGAAAGTATTTATGCCCATTTGACGAACCTTTACTGTTTACACCGAATGTCATTATCAGTAAGTGACATTGCATGGATCTGCATCTAATGTGATTATTCTGACAGTAAGTGTGTGGAGATTCATTTCAGTCCAGTTTGGATTAAGTTGACATGAATGTCAAGTAATCTGCATCATATGGGTGAGAGACACTCAGTAGAAAACTATTCCTGTTTGGTTTAGATGTCAACATGTGCATACACCATGTTAACAGAGAAATAAACCCCACACCTTACTAACAGAGAAATAGACCATATTCTTTGGCTTGCATTCTTGGCCATGAGATACTGTGAGCATGTTTAAAAGCTACGGAGTATTTTAGGAGGGCTTGGATCACCAACCTGCCCTCGACGACCATTGACAAAGATGTCATTACACTTGAGATCCCTATGCATGACAATAGGATCATGGTTATATACATCCAAACCATTTAGCATCTAGTGAGACCCATTCCCAACTGATTGCATATCTACTCACTCATACTTCTACCTTTACTCTCAAGGGGTGAATAGTTCGGTGATGAAGTTGAAGGTTCTATTATGGGCATTGATCCACAACCATAGGAGATCATCATGAATTCATGATCAGGGCGCTTAAAGCGATGAAGAGTATATGAAGGTAGGGATCAAAATTTTGGTACGTGAAAGAGTTGGGCAAGCAACTTTGTCTCTATATGACTTGAAAATTTTCCTTTGCTTCGTGAAGGATTCCAACATTAGTATATATACTGATCATGATATTGTAGTTGATCTTTCCAGGTTTTATCTCGTCTTTCTGCATTTTTCTAATAGTTGTGAAGCTTTTGAGCATGCTTCAAGAGTTTCCATCATAGCCAATCAAATTCATATATGTACTTCATGAAAAAGGGCACCCGACGTGCTTACTTTGTTATCCCATCATAGATGGTGCATACGGCAAATGAAATCATTGACAATGAGCTGAAATCTTGAGATTTTTGCAGTAGATAAAAAAGAATCCTCCCTCACCAAATATCACAGACCAAGGGCAATTGTTGGAATAGAGACTACATCAAGTGATGCCTCAGAACCCACTAAAAATATTTCTTGATCATTCATGTATCGATCCGAATCATTGAGAACAGAATCAAACATCTCAATTTCATTCCCAAAACTTCCATAGGTCCATAACACAAGCCACCAGTATCGGCCAAAATCTTTTGTTTCGATTCTTTCAATTACAAATCATGCTTAATTTCCATATTACCGAACTTAACCAAATAGAAGCAAGATGATCACTCGTAAACAAACATGAAGGGACAAAAGCAATTAATTCTATAAGTTTGCAAGAAAATTTTATCATCATTCAGAAGGTTTGTTAACTGTGTTTCTAAGTAGTAACCAATAATGAAGGTAGTCAGATTCATCAAAGGAATCAACGAGAGATTATGCATGAACATGACCTTGAACTTACCTATCAGAGGACAAGAGGAACTTGTTCTGATATTTCTTTTGAAACTTAGATCCTTAAGAATCCATTCGCAGCCCTAGAGAAAGCAATCTCTGCTTGAAGAATATGCATGTGTAAGGAGATTCTTTGTTCGCTTCCAAGGCCATTTCCTTCTTCCAAAACTCCCTTTGGAATTGATTAGCGATCAGAGAAAAATTGTAAGGTTCCCCCCTAAGATCCTCTTCAGCAAGAGCCAACCCTCTCAAAAAAATCTGGAGACCCCTCGCCCCTTTCTCCTCCTCCTTTCTTTTTCAGTCTCTTTTTCTTTTCCCTTTTTCTCGCCTTTTTTATTTTCTCTCTTGCTTTCTGTTTTTTCTTTTTAGTTTTCTCTATTTATATTTTTTTTTAGTTTTTTATTTGTTTTTCTCACTTTTATATCATTTTTGAGTTATTATTATTTTCTCTTGTTCTTCTTCTCTTTTTTTTATATTTGTTTTCTAATTCTATTTACTATTTATTTTTATTTTTCTTTCATCTAATTTTTTGTAATTTTTATTTTTTAATTTTTTTAATTTTTCATTTTTTTTTATTATTATTTTTTGCATTTCAATTTTATTTTTAATTTTCCTATCACTTTGTTTTATTTTTGTCTTTATTTTTTTTATTTTGATTTTCCTTTTCTCTATTTTTCTTTATTTATTTTTTATTTTGTTATTTTCTATTTATTTATTTTTTTTCTTTCTGTCTATTTATTTTTCTGCTTTTGTTTATTTGTCTGCTTTTCTGTTTTCTATTTTCTATTCATTACTCTTAATATTTACCTATTATTTAAATTATTATTTATTTACTAATCAATTTAAAAATGGGGGCCTCAGACATAATTGAGTGTTTACAGTCATTTTCCTCTTTTCTTCTTCTAGCGGGCCATATGTGGGGTTGCTCGTTTCTTTCTTCAAATTGAGATGCCTACCCATTTTAGTGCCCGCCTTGTCTTTTCTGCTGCCATATATGGGGTTGGTGCCAGCTTTTGGGCCTAACTCTCCTCCTTATCATTTTATTTTATATTATTTTCCTCTTCTCTTCTTTTTTTTTAGTATTATTTTTTTTTGAATTAACTTATTTAAAAAGACCTCTAACTAAAATTGTTGTTCAGAGACTATAAACATCACAAATAATGTCTTTAAAAGAAAAAATAAGAGAAAGAAAATTTATATAAATCCTATGAGGATTTTCCACAAATGGAATAAATGCACAAAAAATGTATATTAACATTAAGAGAAGAGAATGAAAATATGAAAAAAAAAAAAATAATAGTGGTGGAGGGACTTAGCTTGAAAGAAAGAATAAAAAGAACATGATGGAAAAGATACTCGTAGCTTCGTCTTCCTCTTCAAGTCTAAGAAGAGAAAAATTTGTAGAGAACTCATATTGAAGAAAGGGGTAGCTTCGATATGGTGAGATTCTTTGTTTTCCATTTCTTATAACGTAAAAATATGGATTATCAAATCACTTTCATTATAAATGAAGGTAAAATTAAGTATAAAAAAAGATCACAACTCACAAGGTTAACAATGGTCCATAAATACTATTTTAATTAAAAATAAAAGAGAAAAAAAAGGAAAAGTAGTATAATCAATCATTTATCACGATATAAGCATAGTTTGTAATTGCAACTTCAACTAACTATTTTCAATATTGAGTTGGTTTGCATCTATACATAACAAATGTCCAACAAAGTCGGATATATCATTCCTGGAAATGAATTTAGCTTCCATCATAAAGAGAAAAATAAAAGTACCTAATGAACAATATTCTTATAAATAATTTTGTCACATCAAATGAAGACATTTGACTACATAAAGAGAGGAGAGTTAAGATTCCAAAAAAACATGTTCTCAAAATGAATGAGGTTTAGAAAAAAAAATGGTCGAAACAATTCAACTAATTCAATTATGTGAACACCGAATTATGTCCCAGGACTCAAAACCCAAAATAAATTATTTTGTTTTTAATAAATAAAAACATAAAAAAGAAGAAAAAAGAAAAGAAGAGAAAAAAGGAAAAGAGGAAAAATAAGAAAAGAGAAAAAGAAATCTCACACTAAATAAAATAAGAATTCCAAAAAAGGAAAGAAAAAAGGAAAAATTCTCCTATGTGGGAAAGAAGTCGCACATTGGACAAGGAGGACTTCTTTAATCCCTCCTCCTTCTATATAAGGAGAGGTCCTCCACCAAAATGAGGGGGAAGAGGAGCACTTGGAGTCTTAGGAGGGGATTTTCAGAATTTTCGAAGGGAGGGCCTAGGACTCTCTACCTCTGCCTTCAATTCAGCCCTTGGCCTCCATGGAACCAGTTCTTCTTCACCTTCCAATGGAGGTTAGATCCGACTTTTATTCCTCTTAAGTTTCTTGTTTCTTCTCGGATTTCTGAGTTCATTTTCGTCTCTATTTTTCATTTTCATTTTTGATCTGACACATGATCTCCAATTTTGGTGATTTCTGTTGCATTTTCTTTGTCTTTCTCTCTAGTTTCTTGAATGATATTATTTGTCTCATTTGGATCTGAAATGAAATCTATATCACCTGATTACCGAAGCATGTTCATCCTGGTGCGCAAATTAACCTAGCTTGTTTGATTTGTGCATAACTTGCTCATTTCTGGTTGGATTTATGTCAAAATTGTTTTGTTTGATTCCTATAATCCATATCTTTAAATTGATTGGTTTCTATTTTTCAAATCTACCAAAAAATATTTTCAAAAAATTATGAGATTTGAATTCAAATTTTGGCGCCAAAATCTCTTGTGTTCTTGAGGTTCATCTTTGTCTCTGTTTTCATTTTCATTTTTAATCGGTCACATGATCTCCGATTTTGGTTCTTTTTGTTTCGTTCTCTTCATATTTCTATCTAGTTTCTAGAATGATATTATTTGTCTAATTTAGATCTGAAATGAAATTTATATCGCTTGATTATCGAAGCATGTTCATCTTGGTGCGCAAATTAACCTAGCTTGTTTGATTTGTGCATAACTTGCTCATTTCTGGTTGGATTTATGTAAAAATTATTTTGTTTGATTCCTATAATCCATAACTTTCAATTTATTGGTTTTAATTTTTCAGATCTAACAAAAAATATTTTCAAAAAATTCTGAGATTTGAATTCAAATTTTTGCGCCAAAAACTCTTGTGTTCTTGAGGTTCATCTTCATTTTTGTTTTTCATTTTCATTTTTAATTGATCAAATGATCTCTGATTTCTGTGATTTTTGTTTTGTTCTTTGTCTTTTTCTCTCTAGTTTCTGTAATTTGTCTAATTTGGATCTGAAATGAAATTTCTATCGCTTGATTACTAAAGCACGTTCGCAATTCTTTTCCTTAATTTCAAATCAAGTCAAGTTTATTTCAAATCAAGTCCAATTCAAGCCCAAAATTCAAATCAAGTTTATTTTATTTTAAGTCAAGTCCAATTTTTTTCATCAAATTCAAATCAAGTTTATTTTATGTTAGATCAAGTCCAATTCAAGACCAAAATTCAAATCATGTTTATTTTATTTTAAATCAAGTCCAATTCTTTTCATCAAATTCAAATCAAGTTAATTTTGTTTTAAATCATGTCCGTTTTGCAATTCTTAATCTCATGCGACGAGCTCTAAGCACGAACTGGTAGCTTTTTTTGCTGTTCGATGTTTAGAGATGTGTATGGGTCCAAGTGCAGCCATAGTTGTCTTGGGCCTTGTGCATATGTGGACTAAGAATTCCTTTGAAATGACTTCAAGAAAAAATTCATTTTGGAACCCTTAGTCTCACGCGATGAACCCTAGGCATGAACTGGTAGCTTTTGCTACTGTTTGATGTTTAGAGATTCGTATGGGTCCAAATGCAGCCGTAGTTGTCTTGGATCTTGTGCATATGTGGATTAAGGATGCCCCTAAACAAATAAAAAACTCGTTTTGCAATTCTTAATCTCATGCAACGAGCTCTAAGCACGAACTGGTAGCTTTTTCTGCTATTCGATGTTTAGAGATTTGTATGGGTCCAAGTGCAGCCGTAGTTGTCTTGGGCCTTGTGCATATGTGGATTAGGAATGCCCCTTTTAACAAATAAAAAACTCATTTTGCATCTCTTAGTTTCACGCGACAAGCTCTAAGCACGAACTGGTAGCCTTTTCTGTTGTTCGATGTTTAGAGATTTGTATGGATCCAAGTGCAGCCGTAGTTGTCTTGGGCCTTGTACATATGTGGACTAAGAATTCCTTCGAAATGACTTCAAGAAAAAATTCATTTTGGAACCCCTAGTCTCATGCGATGAACCCTAGGCACGAACTGGTAGCTTTTTCTACTGTTCAATGCTTAGGGATTCATATAGATCCCAGTGCAGCGTAGTTGTCTTGGATCCTGTGCATATATGAACTAAGGATTCTCTTTAAAATATTTCAAAAAAAACATGTTCACCTTTAAATTCAAGCACCTTCGAAGGTCAAGCCTTCAAATCAAACCAGAACTACGTAAGCCTTGAGTTTCCTATTGCACCGGGGAATATGTAGGAGTAGGATCAAGTCCTGTCAGGCTAACCTCCATCAAGTTATTTATTTTCACTCTAATAAAAGGGATCAAACGATTTTCAAAAATCACACACTCGATTTAAGGGTACCGTTCTTCGGAACGGGCGAATAGGGTGCCTAACACCTTCCCTATTCATAACCGACTCTCGAACTTCGAATCTCTTCCTCGAGTTAGGGTTTTTCCAAGTATTTTCCCTTAAATAAAAATTTGGTGGTGACTCCACTTAATCCAAATAAAATTTCATTTTGTAATTTTTTAGCGAGTTCGTCGTCTCGTCGGAATTACGGTTGCGACAAATTACTATTTAGCCAAACAGATCAAATATTACAAAAATAATTAAATGGATGTTACTTTATTTATGGAACAAAACTAGATTATGTTAGTAGCATGCATATACAAGTGATATCAAGTTCTAGTAGGTTCAAAAATTTATGATCGCACCACAAATCTATGTAAATAAATTAAATGGCATACCTAAATTATACTCGTATTTTTCATTAGCCAAGTCGATTATTAGTTTCTAATAAAAAAATTTCTTTTAGAAGAATATTTCTTATCCAAAACTAATTCTCAATAAACTTAAACTTATATTTAAATAAGCATTATGTTAAAGATATCTTATTTGAATTTAAATAAGCATTAGTCAATGATTTTATAAGAAACAAACTTAATAGTGAAACGAAATCTATATGAACATTACATTCAATTTTGCATATATCAAGTCCAAACTCATATACATTATTTTACAGTTACAAATAAAGAAAAAAAAAGGTTGTAATAATTATAAAGTAGAGTTGAGAGTTGTTCTCACTTAAAATTGAAAGTTATGGTCAATTGCAGGCTTGCAAAATTATGCATCATTGAATATGCAAAACTATCGAATGCATCAAACTATTTTCCCTTCTCTATCAGAAAACACATACCAAGAAGAAAAAAAGAAGATAGCATGCATAATATTATCTTAATGTTTTCTTGGTCAAAAGAGTAATATTTTCTACTCCTCTTTTACTTGGTTTACAACTTTGGTCCATTTCAAACAAAATTTCTATAAATATTGCATTCAATTTTGCATTCAATTTTGTATTATTCCACTATAACAAATAACTAAATTACTAATATTTTATCTCACTAACTCAAAAAGTTTATATAATAATGTATAAATATTCTTGATGGAGAAGTCCCAACTACAAAGGATCATTGAGCCCATTGGCCTATCACAATGTATAGTTTAGGCTTAGGTTTGTTGCAATAAGTTTTGAGGGCCCTACTTGTATAGGCTTAGGGCACCTTCTATGTGTAATACTTGGGCTTAAAAGATGAGTTTTTCTCTTTTGTGTAATGCTTGGGCACATAACATGGGTTTATCCAAGCCTAATTAGGGGTTGCATAGTGGTTAGATACATGACTTGTATTTTGGGCCAATCCAAGCCCATTTTAAGGAAGGAATGAGGCATATCCAAGGCCCATATTGATTCATCTCCTTTCGTTTACATATAGACCATTTTATAGTCATTTTGAAGCACTTGAAGTCATAATTTGAAATAAGAATTTTCAGAGTGAAAATTTCTTTCAAACTCTCTCTCCCTTAGCCTAGTCTTAAGGTAAGAACCTCCCTATCCTTGGGACTCCAAGGTGGTGAAGCATTCATGACTTATCTCCCTAGGAGTTGTGCCTAAAACTATCCTAAAATACTCTCAATTTTCGCATCAATTCAATAGAATTTTTTCCTCTATTGAACCCATTTTTTCCTTACCTTTCAAGGTGCTATCAAGCGGTATTCAAAGCACATCAATGGAGGATAAATCTGAGGCCAAAACTTATGTCAATTAGCATCCTCTTCTACACCAATTTTTCTTTCTTCCTTTATTTTTCCAATTCTATCTAGATTTGGATAGATTTTTTGTAAATATGAGTTTGATCTGTGTTCTATAATGATAATAATTGGTGAGATATACTTGAATTGTCATGAAAGTTGGTTGAAAATTCAAATCTGAATTGGCATTTTTGGAGCCAAATTTTTTAAAAAATTCTAAAAAATTCAGCCTTAATTATCTTAAATCTTCATGAGGTTTTGTTGTTTGATGCTGGATCTTCATGTTACAAGAAAAATGTTAAGTGAAATCCTCTCCAATTGGCTTGAATTTGCATCAAAATTTTGAATCCTTGAAAGCTTGTTCTTGGTGCCAAAATTCAGCATAAATGTTTTTCAAATTTTCACTCCAAAGTTCTTGATCTTTGTGAGGTTGTGTGTCTAATGTATAGATCTACATAATACACAAATTTTAATTGATGGAATTTGCACCAAAACTCTTAAATCTAATCAAGATTTCGAAATTTACTATTGTACTCTTGAATTTAAAATTTAGATTTACTTAAATCTAAAAGGAATTTGAAGAACTTGAAATGGAAGAAATATTGTAATTCAATGAGATCTACAAGGATGCTGAAAAGTTTTTGAAAATCTAAAATTGTTCTTGTGTGTTCTTTAGTGTTTTTTTATCTCAACTCACTTTGATATTGTGTAAGTACTTTGGATGTTCTTTTTGTGTTTAATGTATATTTGTTTAGGACTATTTTGAGTGGCCTAAACACTGTCCAAAGGAGCAAAAAATGCAAAAACTCAATATTGAAAGAAATTAAATGAAACTTGTATTCAAGTGCATGAAGAACAAAAATATTCATTTCAAGTTAGCTTAAGTGTGTGATCTAAATTACAAGAAAATCCATGTTGTGCAGTAAAAGTATGACAACAAAAAAATATGTGAACAACTAAAGAGGTCCTGATTTTAAAATTAAAGAATCCTAAAGCACCTAAGTGAAAAAAAAATTTGAAAAAACAATTTTGCAAAAAAAAATGTACAAAGGGAAAATTGTACGTGCTTATGGTCTTATGTTAATAAGTAAAATGTTGGTACTGTAAAAGTAAAAATAATGTTCTTGAGTTTAGATGAAGCTCTTTTAAATCTAGGCTGCGTAAAAACAATTTAAATTTAAAGATGGCCTCGAAGGACACCAAATTGAATATCATTATACTCTCTTATCACTCTTCAATTTTGAGTGTCTCTTTTTGAACCTTATTTGTAGTTTGTCTTCTTCGACTCTTAGTTTGTCATATTCAAATTTTATTTGAGTTTACCTAATTTTTGTGATAAGATTTTTGTTGCTTGTCATTTAAATACTCCATTGGTTTTGTCTTGAATTTCTAAGTCCTTTGACCTTTTGGTAAGCTTTGCACCTCACTTTGAAAACGTCAGGTCTCAAGAATTGAAGTTGAGTGTTCACTTCTCAAGGCTAGACCTAAGGTGTTCTGTGAGTGAAAGGTGCGAGAGCAGTTGGAAATTTAGTGAGTGAAACATAAAGAGTGTGGAGGAGTGAAACACTTGGTGAGAATTTTTTTTTAACTCTTTGTACTAACCTCTTTTATGTGTGGGCAGCAAGATTTGCATATTCCATTATCCCATTTAGGTGGAATTTGGAGCAAAAAAGAGCAAGGACAACACAAAGCTTGAAAAGTTCCTTAAGATTGTAAGAGCTTAGGATTGTTATCCATTACATTTAACTTTTAACCTTGTAGAAGTTGGCTTGTAGTAGGCTAACTTTGTGTTGTAAACTTTTTTTTATAGAAATTGTAGTAGGTGCTTGAGTTGTTGTAAATTCTATTATTTTTTTTTTAAACTTAGGTGTAAAGGACTTGAACTTTATAATATTATTGTAGGATACTCACCAAGAATCTTTAGTTTGTTGGTTTGTGCATGCTTAGGAGGCATAAGTGGGTGATAAGTGTTGCTTAAATTTCTAGATTTGCTAGCATAAACTTGTGTTTCTAAAGTTATTTTGCAAGGTTGAAACAAGCAAGATATATTTCTAAATTTTCTTTAAGGTGTTATAACTTTGCATAAAACTTGTGGACTCGAAGAACATTGGACTTTCATTCAAGGTTTCCAATGGTTGGTGAATTCATAAGTGTCATTTGTAACACCATAATAATGATACCTGTCTCATGCTTAAGTCGTATCACAAATTCACTATTAGTTTGTTGCTTCATGATGCATAATCCATTATAAATTTACTTTTATGGAAAATGTGATATAATTAATTTTTTTATAACATTTGTTGAAAATACGAGTCTCGTTGTAGTAATCAACGTAGCATATAATGAACATTCTTACATCGTCACTCATGTTAAATTTGAAAACTGGCATTCTTTTACTTATCATGCTATACATTCATTTTCACAAAAGTATTTATATTATTAATTATATAGGTAATACAACACATAAACAATAATAAGTTAAGACTCCTAGTGAGTCCTTTAAACAAAACAAAGGCTTCAATGCGCTTCATCTATAGTCATTCAAAGAAAAAGATACGAAGTTGGACAAAGTAGTATAAGGTTTTTTATAGCTCTTACCTCATTCCATTCCCTGAACATTCATCTCTAGTCCAGGATATTTGTATCACATAAGCTATTGCCACCGTGAAGAGTATGATCAGACTTTGGGAAAGAAATAAGAGGTATGGAGTGAGAAATTGTAATTTATTAGTAGGTATCTACTCTAAGGTTGACATCATCATTTTTCTAACCTAGCTACTTTAATTTATTAAGAAAAGGTGACAATCATACAAGTTTAATTATTTATTTTTAAAAATTATATTTATCTAAAATGGTTTCCTTTTAATAATAGTATAAATTCAATCTTATACAGCATGCAATTCATACATACTCTGACTTACTTTTTCATATAAAATATCTTAGACATAAATCTCATGCATTATTTAGCTCACTTTTTCATCATAACATAGAAATTGTCTGCTCTTACTCATTTTATGCTTTAATCATAATCATTCTTATTCTCTTGTCATCCTCTCAGTGGAAGTTTCATTTAAGACATAACATTAATAATTTAATCAATCAATATCTTCCACTTGTCTACTACTCCACCTTCTTATCTTGGATATGAGCTCATTTTGAATGGTCGTCACCACCATAAATTTGGAAGACCAATTGCTTACCCATAGAAGGATTTATTTGAAGCTCCATGGCTTCACCATAAAAGGTTATGTACCTTCTGATTACCATAGAAGGACATATCGCCTTATGAGTATACACAAGTCCCAAACTTAGCACACTAGGAGTAGTGTTAAGTTTTCACAAAAGGTTCTTCTTTAGTGATTTCTTGGCTTATTAGGTTTTGTTTTAAGTCTTCATGATAGGATGCATGCTCAATTTTCATTCAAAATGTTATGTACATAAAAAATCCAATTCATCCATTTAATATAAAATCATGATACCATATAAACATACACAAGTCATCATGTCATCCAAGAGATCACACAATTCATTAAGTTACTCAACAGAGCACATAACACATTTACACATAATAAGACATGCTCAAACATCACCATGATAAAAAAGGAATAATAGATACCCAAAGGTTCATTTTCTTAGTAAAAATGTTCACTTAAGCATGGTCTTTAAATTTTGGACAGCATGCACATTTCTTCTAAAATTTCCAAGTTGTCCTTATTCTTCTTCATATTTATCATTCACATATGAGAATCATCTAACAATTCACTTTTCTAAATAATCAAGAGTACATTCCATACAATTTATATTCATATTTTTGTACTCATAAGGCAACACTACAACTTGGCATAATTATTCTAATTAGAAACTAATCTTCGAATCAAGAATTTCTTAATTATGCTTGAGGTAACTTCCTTGGACTACATGTAAACTTCGTCCAATAGATTTTTCATCTTACGCTATTCATAAGATTTATGATAAATCTCTCATAGGATCTTAGAACACTCATCCTTCTAAGTTACCACTCAAACTTCCCTTTTCTCAAAGGTTAAATTCTTCTTAATACTTTTAACAAAACATCATGGTATATAAAATTTTCTCTATAGTTGGTTAATAGCCTCTTTAATTGTTTACTCTTTGTGTCTTGAAATTGAATGTCTTATGCACCATTTACTTAATTCAAGTTTATGTGTTATATATTTTATGCTTCTTGACTAGCAACTTAGCTATTTAGGTTTATTCCACTAGTAAACCTACTTGATTACCTCCTTGTTCATGAACTTTAATTATCCTTAAGTATCCAAAACAGCCTATTTGACCTTTTCTTACCTAGGTGGCCGAATGCACACTCTTTAGTCCTAGGACATTATAGTTCAATTTTTCTCTTCTTAGAAAGGTGATTTACACTAATTAAGATTTAAGCTACTAATTACACCAACCTTAGAAATTTTTAGGGCTTTTCTCCCTTAACTAGTGAGTATGGCTAAATGTCCTTGTTCCTAGTTCTACTCCATAATTAATTTCTAACCACCTTATGAAGCTCACTTAGATCCATTCTTAAATTCTAACAAGGTTTTTAGCTAGCTTTTACCAATTTTGGGCAACATGGCTTAATGGTACGCAACCATTGCCAAATCTTTTCCAACTTTAAAACTCATTCCTTAAACTTGTTTAGGCTCTAATTTACACCTTAATTGAAATTTTAACTCAAGATTCCCTAGTTAATGGGAGTGTGGTCAAACATTCTAGGTCTCTAAAGCAAGACTTCATTTTCCTTAGTTTGTGCCCCGTTTGTCTTAGTGTTATGGATTTTAGTATAGTTTTACCCAAATTAACCAAAGTGGCCGAATGAGCACTTTCCAAATTTAAAGCCCCTTCCAAATTTATAATTCCATAGTTATACTTGATTAGGTTCCTCTTTATACCCTAATCAAAATTTTAAACTCAAGATTCCCAAATTAACTAGGAAGTGGTCAAATGTTATTAGTGTCTTGAACAAGGGTCCATTTTCAATTTTATTATCGCATGACCTTGGTGTCATGAAGTTTAGCACTTGGTTCATCTTATATCCTTAGATCCATCCATAAATTGTCCTTAATCCATAGCTTTGGTCATGGTCATGGAAGTTCTTAAATGATTTATGCAACTTTGGTTCCAAAATTGCATGTTTACACTTAGTAGTTTTAAGTCCAAGTCCAAGTTAAGTTTATGGATCTCAGACTTTTAATACATGAGTTCAGATCTGGACTCTTAATAAGAACAATCTCATAAACCAAAATTTTAAGAAAAGGCATAACCAAGTTTCTAACTTTGAACAAAAGAATCTTAAAAAAGCACCTTTTTATGGCAACCAAGTGTAGATCCCTGATCTATCAATCCCTTACTTTGAGAACTTCAAAATTTTTCTCATAAACACTCAAATCTTCTACAAGGCATCAAAACTGATTTTTAAGAAATTTTAACCTATTAAATTGCTTATAAGGCTGCTAGAAACACTTTAATCCATCATAACTTCAATTTGTTTCAAAATTCACTAAAAATTCGTAATGCTCATATTTAACTATCATGGAAAGTTTTGAAATTCATTAAGTTCAAACAAAAATAGATCCATATATCTTAGAGAATGATCCATAAAGAAGAAGAAAAATTTACCATAAATACAAGATTAAAGCTTGGAAAAAGTATAAGGTAAAATCCTACTAGTTGAAGATATTGTGATGGATTTGGTGAGAATTTTATGAATGGTCTTCCTCCTCCTTGGTGGTCCACACAAGATCTTTTAGTAGTAGTGGTGCATCTTGATGGATTTGTCTTAATTTAACTTAACTTCAAAGATGTAAGTTTAAGTTTAGTGTAAATTTTTTGGTTTCTAGGAGTGGTTTGAGTTTAGAGAGAGTTTATAGGATTTTTCTAAGTGTTTAAGGGATGTAATATGAAGCAAATGAACCTCCTTAAGCCCTTAGATTAATTTCTTGCACTTTAGGGCATGTGGGAATTGAATTCCCACTTAAGGGCATTTTGATAAATTTGCATGTAATTTCCATTTTCTAAAAATGTAAATATAAGAAATTATCCTTTTAGGATTAGATTAATTATAATTATTCTAAATTTTTCACTAGTGAAGATTAACTTATCCTCAGCATGGTTAATTTTAATTAAATAGGGTTAATTTACTTTAACTATGATTAATTTTATCTCTCCTAATTATTATTTTTGTCTTATATGAATTTAATTGAGTGATGACTCTTATGGTGAGTCACAAACACATTTCCCATATGGTAATCTCTTGAAAAAGGTGTGGGTCTTACTTTTTTTCTTTTGCATCGCATTTTCTTGCCCTACCAGTCCTTTTAGGGGCATTTTGGTAATTTTTCTCAACATATCCCGGAAGGTTCCCAAATTATTCCTATGATGTTTCTAAGACTTATTTATTTGTTCCTGAATCATTCTAATGTTGTTTGCCATTTTTTTGGAAACAATTTAGCCTTTATAGAAAGCAAAGCTTTCTAAGGACGTTTTAAGCATTTTTAGAGTTTTTTAATGGCTTTTTCATCCTCTCTTTGTTTATATTATTTTCTTATAAATATTTAGCCATCATTAAGGTATTATAATTCCTTAGAATGTATTTTAACTTTTTTCGGGTTTTCTGCACATTTATTTGTATTACCCTAGTGAAGGGGCATTTTCGTCATTTGCTAAAAAATTTTGTTCTTATTTCTACTTTATTTCTTACTAGAGGATATTTTTAGCCTAGAGAGTCCATTATAATAAATTAGGGATGTTACATTGTTTGATTGTTTGATTGGAGGGATAAGGTTGTATGCTTTTTGTTTAACTCTTGGTTGTCCTTGAGTGTTTCTCTCTCTTGCTTGCATAGAATTTGTGTGTGGAGAGGTTTTTCAATATGAGTGATAATGATTATTTACCTAAGACCCAAATTGAACAAATAACCTCTAGGTTAGAAAGAGCTTTCCAAATATAGAGACCTTTGAAAAACACCTAGATAAAATAGAAAAGAAGAAAAGGTAAAAACATGTTGAATTGAAAACTAGTGAGTCTAGAAAGGATGGATATTATAGAGAAGAAGAGGAGACATCTGAGGATGATGTCAACTTTTTTGGTGAAAATATCATCAAAACTCTTTCACATAAGAAGAAGGTTCAATCAAGGGAAATATCATCTTCAAGAGGTAGGCCACATTCTTCTCCTAGGAGAAAATCTCCAACACCTAGGAGGCATCAACACAAGGATAGAGTCCATAGAAGTAAGGGTAGAAATACCTCTAGGAGTATGGATAGGGAACCCCTTTAGAAATAGGAACCATAAGAGTAGAGACAAACATCCTTCTAGGAATAGGCATAGAAGTTTCTCTAAAGATAGTTCAGAGGAAAGGTTGCTTAGGAGTAGGCATAGCCCTAGACATATAGAGACCAAAGAGATAAGCACCATCATGATACCTTAGATGGAATCAAAGTCAAAATGCTTAAGTTCCAAGGGAGAAATAATCCTAAGGTGTAATTTAGAGCTCAAGGTTGAGCAGTTCTTCTCTAGTTATTCAATTACAGATCATCAAAAGGTTAAGTTAGCTACTCTAGAATTTACTGATTATGTACTTATTTGGTGGGATAAGCTAAATAAAGAAAGATACAAACCTTTAAGTAATTAGGATGAGTTGAAACATGTGATGAGAATATAGGTATATACCTCTTTACTATAAGTGTAGATGAGTACCATAAGGAGATGGTAATAGTTGTCATTAAGGGTAACTTGAATGAAAGTGAGGAAGCTACAATGGCTAGGTTCATAGACGACCATAAGCATGAGATTAGGGACATATTTGAGCTTCACCTTTACCTAAGACTTAATTATTTATATCACCAAGCCCTTAAGGTAGAGTCTAAATTGAATAGGAAGGGTAAGGATAAATACGCTCCTTATAAGCCCTCCACACAAGAACAATGAAAGGATAGGAAGAAAGAATCAAACTTCAAACCTAGAGAAATTAGGGACACCAAGGACTCCAAAGAGTCCAAGGGCAAAACACCTAACCTACCCTTAAGAAAAGAATCCTCCATTAAATGTTTTAAGTTCCTAGTAAAAGGACACATAGCCTTTTAATATCCCAATAAGAAGGGTATGATCCTTAGGGACAATGGAGATTATTCCTCCTTGGAATCTTTGAGTTCTAGCTCCAACTCTTCATCCTCTAGTGATGAAGCTTTAGAGTATGCATTAGAGGGAGATCTACTAATGGTTAGGAGGTTGCTAAGAACTGTCATTAATGGGGAGGAAAAAAACCAAAGAGAAAATATCTTTCATACAAGATGTTCCATTCGGGGACACATATGTTCCTTAATTATTGTGGTGGTAGTTGTACTAACGTAACTAGCACTAGGTTAGTGACTAAGTTAGGGTTAGAAAGTACTCCCCACTCTAAGTCATATAAACTTCAACGACTTAGTGACAATGGAGACTTGTTTGTTGATAAACAAGTTTTCCTTTTGTTTAGGATAAGTAGCTCTGAGGATAATATCTAGTGTGATATTTTCCCTATGGAGGCTAACCATGTGCTATTGAAAAGGTCATGGCAATTTGATAGGAATTTTCATCATAATAGGCACTCCAATAGGTTTTCTTTCATGTTCAATTTCCAATGAATAACCATTGTGCCTTTAGCCTCAAGTGAGGTCTGTAAAGACCAAATCCAAATAACAAAGAAAAGGGATTCAAAAAGAAAGGCATTGAAAAAGATAGAAGAAATTTAAAATAATAAAAAAAAATGAAGGAAAGAGAGACATTTCCTAGTGTACCTCAATCCATTTTACCTAATATAGGAGTTGAAAGACCATATTTGAGAAGAGGTGGTCAAGAGATGGCACCGTTGAGATTTCAATCTCCTAAACCAATCATGTATAATTGGGACACTTTTGTTATATTTCTTGTTAAGGGTTATATGCCTAAATTACTTCATAACATATGACCATTACCTTATTTTTATGTGCCCCATTCTAATCGTACATTTTCACATATTAAGGTTCCTAGCATGGCCTAATTCTTGTTTTATGATGATACAAATGAGATACTTAATTTGTTTGTGATCTCAACTATATATGACCTAGTGCACCTTCCATATCAATATTACATGGAGCATTCAACGAGACCCATATCAATTGCACTTGGTCAAATATGGATCTCATCTGCATATCTTACACTCCATCACATGTTGGCATGATTCAAGTGTCTAATTCCTTTTTGCATGATAGTCTTCAACTTTTACATCTTTATTTACCTCATAATGAGATGTCATTGTTATGTCGAGGAGTGAACCATTTACAACTCACTTTAAAGCATGTCTTACGTAATAAGAATAACCTCTTTTTAGGAACAGGAAAATTAATGGAAACTTATAAGCATACTTGGTTTGTGTTTGATAATAATTGTGAGCTTGTGAGTAGTCTTAATCCCTTATTCCTAATTAACTCTATTGGTCTAGTATTACAACTATTTGGAAAGTTCAAGTGGTTAACCTTTAACCCTGGCATTAGCTTTTATTCTCTATCATTAATAACATCTCTTCTTCTTATTTGTGTTTTTATTTTGTAGATAATGTTGGGCCTATTCGCTCATCACAATTTAGAATTAGGTTTGTTATAATAAGTTTAGAGGACCCTGCTTGTAATGACTTAGGGCACCTTTTATATGTAATACTTGGGCTCAAAAAAAGAGTTTATCTTTTTTGTGTGTAATTCTTAGGCCCATAACATAGGCTTATCCAAGCCCAATTAGGGGCTGCATAGTGGATGGATATATGGCCTATATTTTGGATCAATCCAAGCCCATTTTAGGGAAGGAAGGAAATAGATCCAAAGACAAGATTGATGCCCCTCATGTGGTCTATATATAGACCACTTCGTAGTCATTTTGAAGCACTTGAAGTCATAATTTAAAATAAGAATTTTCATAGTAAAAATTTCTCTCAAACTCTCTCTTCCTTAGTCTAGTCTTGAGGTGAGAATATCCTTATCCTTGGGATTCCAAGGCGGTGGAGCAACCATGACTTATCTCCCTAGGAGTGGCACCTAAAACTATCATAAAATACTCTCCATTTTTGCATGCAATTCTGTAGACTTTTGACTCTATTGAACCAATTTTTTCTCACCTTTCAAGGTGTTATCGATTCTCAAGTCTAAAACTTTTAAAAAAATATATAATATTATTAAAGATGAAAGTGTATAAGATTTTGGTGAGAATCAAAGTTAGAGAAATCAATCATCGGCATATACTTTAGATTCATCTTTCAAAACTTTTAATAGCACAAAAATGTTGGATAAAGGAAGAAGAATGAAACCCATTAATTTGTTTCATGAGATCAATTTTCTTTTCAAGTAGAAAGCTTCCTCATCTTGCTACATGAGTACAAGCATGTTTTATGGAGGTATGTTATATGAAAAAAAGAACAAAAAATAGATTAAAATCCAAAATTTGCAATCAGGGTATTTGCTTATTTCCAAAATAGAACATATTTGAAACTATAAGGACATATATCGCTACTAATTTTTCACGTCATCTGTTCCCTTTGTAAGTTTCTATTTTAACTTAATAGAACTGATATTTTCATCTTTGTATCTGGTATATAATCAATCTATTTCCCGAGTTAGGTGTTGGTGTCTAGACTTAAATTTTTTTATTCATATTCTAAGATTAGAAATAGTAAGAAGAATGTTGGATAAAGGAAGAAGTATGGTACCTCTTAATTTTTTCCTTGATATCAATTTCTTCTCAAATAGAAAGCTTACTCTATGGATTATTTCTCTTCTTACTACATGAATACATAAACGTGTTTTTGAAGAAAGGAGCAAAAAAATAAATTAAAATCCAAAATTCACACAAGTAGGTGTTTATTTACATATCTTCTTGTTACTTCAGGAAAATAAGGGAAACAAGCTTAGAAAGAGAAGAGCATAAAAGAGGAGAAAGGAGAACAAAAAGGATAATAGAATTTGAGACATATATTAGCACCTACCAAGAGAAGAGAAGTAATACCATGTGAACATAAACACAACAAACAATGTCTTTCAAAGCATAAATAAAAAGAAAAAAATACAAAACCTATGAAGACTTTTCAAAAGCACAATGGAGATGGGTGCATGAAAAATGCATTAACATTTAGAGAGAATGAATGAAAGTATAAAAGAGAAGTGGTAGAGAACTCATATTAAAAGAAAGAATAAGAAAGATTTAAAGAAAGAATAAGAAAGAAAAGAAAAAAGAAAAGGTTACTACCTTCGTCTTTCTCTCCTAGTCCAAATAATGGGTTCAATGCATATATGTTCATAGAAGACATTAGAGATAAACTTGAGATTTTAATATCTCCTTGCATAGCTTGCATCAAGAAGACACGACCTAGTAAAGAGAATAATATGTAATAAAAAAAACCTTAGCAAAAATTCTAGATGATAAGTGTGCTTAGCTCGCACAGAAAAGAGTGTTTTGAGTATGTAGAAAGAAATAACATTGGAGAAAAAGAATAATATATATTAGTCATTTGATTGTTACTATCATTAACTTCAAGATGTAAGAAAATCATTGGCAGGAAAATAATAAAAGAAAGGATGACATGTGTCTAGTCAAGGGTCTTGTTTTTCTAGTTTATTATAGATTTTTAGTTTAATTGATAAAATTAGAAATAATATTTATAATATAAAGTATCAATGTGTGGGGTATAATTTTTCCATCCAAATGTCTATCCATGTTGTAGTTATCAAGCTTTTCTGTTTTTCAATTCTATTCAGGTCGTATATAATAATGTTGCCATATGCTTATTGTTTTTCATTATAATATTTAATTACTTTTATATTGATAATTATTATGTGTTTATTTCTTCTACCATTTTTTTATTTTCTTTTTGAATACTTTTCTCTCTATAGACTCCCCAAGTTAGATCATATTGTTTCATTTTCTTAAACACAATCATCCACTTCCTCTACACTCTCTCCACCAAAAAAGATCATGCTTCCAATCACTATCACAAATTCTTCAACCGTAATGCATCTTGCCTCAACATAATCGCACCACCTATCATGCTAGATTCAGAAGTTGAAGAATTATCATCCTTTTTTAGTAAATTTTCACGACAAATGAAACCACGACTACATATTGCACAACCATGACTTGGTTGAAGGTTTTGAAGAAAAAGCATTATTGGAGGGTTTAATTGGAGCGACAAAATGATGGTGGCTCCTCACAAGAGGTGAAAAGGTTTAAATATAAATATAGTTAATTGATTTCTAATAATATTTTTCTATGTCTGTATTGTAGTGGTAGAGGAAGACCCCATCTTTTAGTGGAGATTACTGAGTTCAACTCATATGTTATTCTCTCTATTACTCTTTCATCTTCCGCTTCCTAATCCTCTTCCCCTTTGTATCCTTTAAACCTTTTTCTTTTCTTTTTTTTCCTATTTTGATCTACTTAATGTGATCTCTTAATTTTTTATTTTTTTTATTAATTTTTGGATTTTATGAGTTAGCAGGTTTAAAGTACCTTTCGAGTAATGGCTCCTTGGTAAAAGGAGAAGAAGTTTATTTCCCAACAATATTTTTGTTATGTTTGTATTACTAAGGAGGACCCATTAAAGATTAGTGAATCCAGCTTTGGTGTTGTTCTCTATGTCACTCTTTTCACATCCTATTTTTCAATCTTCTTCCTCTATCTATCCTTCAAGCCCTTTTTTCCCTTTTTCCCTCTATTTTAATCTACTTAATGTGATTCTTTACTTTTTTTTCTTTTCTATGTTAATTTTTGGATTGTACAATTTTTCAGATTTTAACTGTTTTTTGGGTGTAAATTTATGAATATTAGGTTTTATTTGAAAATTTACCATATGGCATTATTTGGAAGTCTAGATGGCTTGGTTTTGATGATTATCTAGATTTGGTTCTCTAGGTATTGCTGAAGATGAGATTGAGTACTAAGAATGGTAAGGTTGGTAAGGTGGTGGAGTCTTTGCATGTGTGTAAATCAAATGGGAGAAAGAAGAAAATAAAAAAAAAAGAAATAATGGAATAAGTTGGGTGTGGGGTTTATTATTTTTTCAAATTTAGTAGTTTGTTTCCAACTTTTGGTCTACATGAGAATTCTTCCTTGAGCACCCTATGTAGGCTTCCTTATGTTAGTTACAATTTGATTGAAAATTTTCATGTTAAATAATGTGTATATTATTATTTATTTGCAATCAATATTCTAATAATATTTTTAAATGGTTGTAAGGGATTTTTAATTTTAAATATCTTTAGAAAATAATTGCATATAGATTTTTATTTTGAATAAATAATAATTAATCCAAAAAAAGTTTATTCTATAAAGTAGTAATGTTTACGGTATAATTTTCAAATCTATATGCTTCTTCTACATGTTGTTCCAATCCTTGAATAACAAATATTTACAATCTTAAAAGTAATTTTGGATCATTAACTTTTAAAAATAATAAATATTTTTATTTTTATGATACATCTACACAGTATTAGAATAATTCAACTTAAATGCATACATCGTAAATATCGATTATTAAAATTATTACTTCCATTATGTTCTTCCTAATGTTTTATTCTTTTTTTAAAAATTAATTTATACTTTGAAAGCAAAAAAAAAAAATTAACAATTAATGATATAACATTGAAAAGAAATTTTGATAGGATTAATTACTACCATTTCATTTGCATGCCTACTGTTCAAAAGAAAAAAAAAAAGAAAGAAATTAAATTAATTTTTAATTTTTATATTGAGATTAACCATTATAATTAGTGTTGGTATTTTATTATACTCTAATTGTTCATTTAATAATATAAATGCAATTTAAAAGTGATTAATGGAAAGAGGTATGACATCTACCTCTTATGTTTATGAATTCCCATTAATAACCATCATTTTCTTATATTTGATGTCAAAAACTATGTTAACGTAAATTTTTTTATTATTTCAAGTATTACGAGCTTATAGGAATATTAAAATATAATATTATTTTTTATAGAAAACAATTGAGGATGGAGTAGTACTTAAAATATTCTTTTTTTTTCTCTTTCTTGTCAATAATTTTTGTATGCAAATATATGTTATACCTTAACAGCTCTCACCTCTAAAGATGGGATGGATAATCAATGAAGATATTAAATTGATAAAAATCAATAATATATGTAAATTTGATTATACATTGTAATCATTTATTTAAAAAAAATACAAAATAAACAAAATGATATATACAATAAACTAAAACATGATATATTATAAAAAAATAAGATAATAAAGGATAAGCTAGAGATTGAAATAAAAAAATATATAACTGAAGAATGGTATGATTTGTAATAAACTACACCTTTCAAAAGAAGATATTATATACTTTAATATTTTGAGAAATCTTCTAGAAGTTTACGTCTGAGTAGTTTGTAATCAACTTTGTAGTTTCGTTATTTTAGTCTTTTGACAAGGTTTAAAGCTTTGTAATTTTTTTTTTGGATAAACCAACATGTTTAATGTTATTTAACATATAAATATGATGTATTTCATGAATTTTCTTTTTATTTATTTTAGTTTTTACATGTTGACCTTAATATTTGATGTGTATAACGTGTATTATCACTCTTGGAGATATAGTAAAGATAAAAATAACGGTAGACATTAAAAAACCAAAAAAAATCTATCTCACTGAAAGCAGGATGAAAAAGTTGAAGAAAATATATCCAATTTTACAACACAAGGATGAGTAAACATGAAGCATAGATAAAGTATAAATTTAACAATCCATATTAATATTTAAAAGAAAAAGAAAATAAGTTATCATTCTCAGGAGAGGTCATGCCCTGCATCTAATATCAAGCTTAAGCAAGCACAAGAAGAATAGGGCTGAAACAATGTATGATTTAGGATCTCAAATACCAAAACCTTACAACTTTTAATGTTAAAAATTACTTATTGAATGATAGATGAATAATTATTTAGTAATATTTTTGACATTTTTTCTTATCCATGAATACAATATTTATATTTGTTAACTTAATAATGTATTATTTATTGATAAACAATGCTTATTGCTTACACAGGACCTGCTTTGATTAATATGCCTTCCTCTTTAGTTTAGGAGTACCATCCAATGGGATAGATAGTTGTAAATATGCATTAGTTTAGAAGGCTAGGAATAACCAATTATCTAGGCTAAATAATTGTAGGATCACCGTAATTTTATCAGTTTAATAGGTTTAAAGTTGGAAACATTCTTATTTTTTTATGATATAAAAACTAGACTTCATATGAACAACTTTTTATGATTAAAACTAAATTGTAAGTTGGACAATTTGTTAATATTTAATATTTTGTAATTTATATTTATTTGATATGTTGTTTGCATCATGGATACATTAACAATATTAACTGTTTTATTTAAATGATCTATTTTACTTAGTATTTATACTTCATTATGAAAATATTTGTAATTTGCTAATTTACTTAGATATTGGATGTATGTGGTGAAACTTTCTTATTACTGTTTTTTGCTAAATGTTGCATAATTTATCATTATTTTGTATGTATTTTATAAAACTTTTATATTATTTATTTATTTATTAAAGTATAAATTTACAAAATTTGTATAACATATTTATTTTTATACAAATAAAAATATTAATAACAATTAAAATATATCAATTTTTTTTTAAAAAAACTCGTACAATACATGTGTCACGATCCTACTAAAGATAAAAACAAAGAGTTAGATATTTAGTGGTTATTGTTTTGGTATATTGTGAAAAGTAGTAAAGTTAGAATGCAGTTCCTTATGTAAACCTCATATAAAGTTTCGAATCGCTTACTATTAGAACCATCCTAGTAGCTTAAATATTTAGTAGTTATAAAGATGATGAATATATTTATTATTTATATAAATATAAATATGGTTAATTCTTTTAAAATAAAATTATAGGATAACACGTTATCATATTTTATTTAGATTCTATTAATTTAATATCTCTAAATTTTAATGTTATGAGAATATACAAGCTATTATTTGTCATTATTTTATAATTTTTTTATTTATTATTTTAAAACTTAAGATAATATTTATTATTTTTAGTATCTTTCTAACTATTATATAAAAAATTTAAATGTATAATAAAAATTAAATAATAATTTTAATGTTAGCAAATATATTAACTAGTTTTTCATGTGTAAAAAAAAAGTAACAAAAATATTATACATATATTTGATATTCTTGATTAATGATAATTTTTTTTTTACTTTTAAACATATCAAACCATATGTTATACTTATTATTTTTTTGTTTTAATATTATCATTAATGGTAGCGAACATATAATTTGAGCACTTCATTTTTTTGTTTTAATATTATCATTAATGGTAGCGGACATATAATTTGAGCACTTCAAGTAGGGATGGAAACAAGTCGAGTCCAGCTAAGCTTTGAATGTTTAAGTTTGATTTGTTTAAAGATATTGAAGTCTGAGTCTAAACTTGTTATCTGTTATAAGCTTTTTTTGTTGTCAAGACCTGACCTATTTTAAAGTCTAGTATAACACTTACGAATTCTTATAATGAATTATTTAGGCTATAAATAATTTTTAGTGAGAAAAAAAAGTAGGAATAAGAGAAAAAGACAAAGAAATTAGAAAGTTTAGCACAAATGACGAAAATATCTCTGCACTTGGACAACCCAAATGATGTGCAGGAAAAATATAAAACAAGATTTAAAAGACATTCTAAGGGATTAAAAGAACATCAAGAATGATAAAAAAAATCATGAGAAAATATTAGAAGTAAGAAGGGATGAAAAAACCCTAAAAAGAACTCTTAAAACACCTAAAATAATCCTATAAAGCTCTAGGAAGCGCTAAATTGTTCCTAAAAAAATATCAAATGACATTAGATTAACTCATGAACAAACCAATAAATGTTAGAATTATTGAAGGGACAATTTGAGAACTTCTCGAGTAATGCTGAGAAAAATTATGAAAATATCTTTAAAGGGTCGGGAGGGCAAGAAAGTGTGAGAAAGAAGACAAAAGTAGGTCCCACATGATTTGCACGAAAATTTCATGTGGAAAACATGGTGATGAATCACCATATGAGTCAATACAAAGTAAATGCACAAAAGACAAAAGTAATAAATATAAAGATTCTTTTAAGCATGGTTAAGGTTAATTAAACTTGATTAATTAAAATTAACCATGCTTAGGGTAAGTTAAACTTGATTAGTTACAAAATCAACCTAATTAGCAGTAATATAATTCTAAAAGGATAATTTCTCACATTTTGAATTATTTTAGAAAATAAAAATTTCATGCAAAATTATCAAAATACCTTTAAGTGAAAAATTATTCTTAGAATGCGCTTGCTTGGCTGAATCCACTTAGCACCTTGGAAGGCTTCATTTGTTCATATTTCACTCTCTAAACACTTATAAAATATCTCCAAACTCTCTCTAAGTTAAACCTAATCCAAAAATCCCAACCTTTCATTTTAAACTTAAGTTTCCATCTTTAAAATTTAAGCTAAAATCAACCTCTAAACACCAAGCTCCACCACCATAAAAAAGCTCTTTATGGACCATCAAGGGGGGACCAAGTTCAACCACTACTGACCCACCAAAACCCCATAACAAGTCTCCATCAAGTAGAATTTTCTACTTTGTCTTTTAAGCTTTAAATATTGATTTCTATGTTTTCTTTTCTTCCTTTTGTGGATCCTTTCTCTAAGATTCATAGATCTCATTTTGTTTGAACTCATAAAGGTTCAAGGCTTCCTTTGAACGATTGAAAATGAGCATCACTCATTTTTAGTGATTTTTGAAAGTTAAAGTGGTGTTTAGAAGGATTAAAGTGCTTTTAGCCATCTTAGAAACAATTTAATCGGTAAAATTATTTAAAAATCCATTTTGATGCTTTGAAAAGTTTTGAGAGGTCATGAAATTTTTTTTTTAAAGTTTCCATGACATGAGATGGATGAATCTTGGAGTAGATCTAGTGGATCTACACTTATTTATCTTGAAAATGCTATCTTGAACATTTTTATGTTTAAATCTTGGAAATTGTTGATTTTCTTACTATGGTGGACTTGTGTGATAAAATGTCCAAATCTGAATCCATTGACTAAAATACTAAAAAATATAAAAAAAAAACTAAGTCATAAGTCCCAAAAGCTTGCTTTGGGCATAGATTTAAAAACTACTAAGAGAAAGTTAAAATTTTGGGACCAAAAATGGAACAAGCTTCATAAGAATCCTATAACTCTCTTTAACCATGACCCAAACTAAGAAGTTTGGACAAGCCTTATATAGATCAAGTGCTTAAGGTGCTATAAGTGTACAAAATTATGGAACCAAGGTTTTATGAGAAGAAATTTTAAAAAGGTGACCTTGGAAGCTCTAAGTGAGCATTCAACCATATAGGTTAAGTTAAGGATAAATTTTTTAAAAAATGATACAAATTATATGATTAAGTCCGAAATGGTGTGAAATAACTCTTAAGAAAAAAAGTACGCTAAAATGTCTTAAAATTCACTAGGTGTGCATTCAATCACATTAGATAAATTAAAGGAAAATGAACTTAAAATTTGGTTAATGGTGCATTAAAAACCTTCATTAGGTAAATGAGAAGAGTTAAATATGTAATAGAGGATTAGCAGTTGCTTAAGCCATAGTAGCCAAAATTGATAAAACCAAGTGAAATCCATAATTAAAACTTAAGCTAGATTCAACGATGCACACGTTGGTAATTAAAAATGAACCATCAAGTGGTGAGGAGAAACATGGACATTCATCTATGACCTTTAGGAGTAGAAGACAAGTCTTAAAATTTAACTAAACTTGGTAAAAATTATGGCCTAAACTCTAATTAGAAGGATTCAACCTAAACACTAATTAGTAGAAATCATCTACTAAGATGAAGAAAAGAGAGCTAGAAGGTCATAGGAACCTTGTCCATGCATTTAGCCACCTTGAGTTAAATTCAAGGGAGTTGAGTTTAAAACATTGATCAAGGACTAATTAGAATGTTACCATGTAAGAGAAATGAATTAAAGTTTAAAAGACACTTAGCAAATGTCATGAGCACCATTTGACCATAGGTGAGAAAATTGATATAAGTGAGTTAAAATCTTGGTAACACATAACCTTTAAACATAGTTTGATTAGGTTATGTATAAGACATCTAAATTGAAGAGCACAAAGAATACAAACTTAAGAGATGTTATTCAGCCACCCAAAGGAAAACTTCTAAGTTTTATATAATTAATGCAAAACAAATTGACCTGTGAGAAAAGGAAACACTGAGGGATAACATAGAAAGTTGAGTGGATTAAGCTCCAATAAGTGATTGATCATAAAATATTATGAATTAAACAAGTTGAACATGTATGGGATGTATGTGATTATGTTACCCAAAATTGAATGATAAGCTAGCTTGTGTTGCTTTATGAATGTATAAAGTCTAATGTGAGTTGAGTGATGAATAATCATGAATGTTTATAGAATGATGCTATGTATGATGATCATGTATGAATGATGATGTGATAGAATTGAGACCTAAATATGTATGGAATATTGGTTAGATATTGATTGAGCATGCATGATTATTTGGAAGCTTTTAAAATGAAACTAAATGGCTTAAAGGATCATTAAAACAAAGATTTATGTGAAAAGTTAATCTACTCTTATGCGCCTTGTGCACATCCAGTGGGTAAAGAGTCCCACTAAAGAGGAACAAAAAGGTTCTCTTGGAAGACAAAATGGTTCACCACAAATCCTTCTGTTGTGAAGAAAAAAGGGTTCTTCACTTATTATGAGATGGTGAGAACCGTCTACTGAAAAACGTAGTTTCTTATTCATTCTCTTCCAACTTTCTTCCTAGACGAACAACGTATCCTTTATGACGTCGGTGGTCTTCATAAACATCAATAATGTGGATTGGTCAACAAACCCCCCACGGACTGTTAATCACAACCCAAGCTAGTGTGAAGATTTATTTTTCTTTGGGACATCTTTTTATTTCAAAAGTCTTAAGCCCAAACTTTACAATGACGAATTTCACAATCCCTTTGGAGATCTTTCATCCTAATGGAGTTTTTCTGCCTCCTCCTGGCTATAAAAGGCAACGAACTGCAACATCTGAGGATTTCTCTTCCTCAGAAGGGGAACAAATCCACGAACTCAATCACATTACTAGAGTTCTTCACACGTTTGGTCCTCACAAGGAAGTTTTCCTTATCGTATGTCTTATCCTTTCCAAACCTATCAAGAGATGTCTGATGATACTTTTCTTTCTCTTGATCAGAGTATGTGGCTGGAACGTTTTCACTGCTAAGCCTTAAGAGGTTTACTGGTCCCTTTTGTTTCTTTTCCAAAGAAGAAGAAGTTGAAATTGTCATACCCATAATGTAAATTGTTGCAAATAGTTGGATGCGAACATTCTATTTATTATTATGTAGTTGTAAATTAGTTCATGTACTGGAATATGAATCAAATATGTATGTAAATATGATATATACATTATGATATGTAATGGAGTGTATGTAAAGACCTTAGTGCCTAAGACTGTTTATGTATGTGTAAAAAGGATTGTGTAATTATATAAAACTTGTATATATATATATATATATATATATATATATATATATACGTATGTATGTATGGATTATGTTTAATTTGTATTACTGCAGATTGTAGACAAATACGACGAAAGAAGTGATTCGTAATAATAATAGTCTCTACAAACACAAAAACGCCTGGTAATTATTCACTGACACGAACACTATATCAACAAGGCTCGCAATTTATATCAAAGTGTTTGTTTTAAAAAATTATTATATTTTCTCTAACAAGTATTTTTGAAAAATTTTGCATTATGAGATAACAAACTAATAATAAAACCAAATGAACAACTTAAGTGTAAAATCGGTATTTATTTTTAAGATGTTATACTTATAAAGTCTACAAGTCTGTTTAAAAGTCTACGATACAAAACGAATAATAAATAGACTTAAAACTAATATAAATAATTGATTAAAAATGCTTAAACCTTAAAGCTAACAAGATAAAAGTTTTGTAGCCTTAACTATGTAATTTTAGAGCATATATATTAAACATTAATTATATATAAATATAATAGCATATAAAAAAATTACAACGCACGCATATAATATATATATATATATATATATATATAAATTTAAATACATATAAAAATTAAAGTAAAATATAAAATACTTATTTTAAAATTAAAATAAAATATATAACTTTAATAATAAATATTAGAAAGTTTTATAAATATTATGTTTTTTCTTTGAAATTAAAAATTAAAAATTTTAATTTTAAATAAATTATTTAAATATATTAATATTATATAAATATAATATATTAAAATATAATAAGTATAATATATAATATATAAAGATAAATTGACTTTTAAAAATAAGTTAAATAATTTTTTTCATAAATTTAAATCTAATTTATTTATTTAAATTTTTTAAAAATTTTAAACCTATTTATTTATTAAACAAATTAAATTAAATTAAATTTTAAGTAAATTAAACGTAGATTTTGTTAGATAATTTTTTTTTATTTTCATTCCTACTTTTAAATAATTTTTTTAACTTTATATTTACTTTTAACTAAAATATAAGTCTTATGATATTTATAAAATAAATTTATATAATAATTTATCTATTTTTTATTTTATTTTTAAAAATTTTAAAAATATTTTTCAATGTTTACTAATTAGGACCGTATTTATTATTTTTTAAAAGATCTTACTAGAACAATGTTATTTTCAATTTTTGATTGTTTACTTTTAAAAGTTACGCATTAATAGTATTTTTATTAAAATGTTAAACCAGTATATTTTTAATTTTAATTTTTAGAAAACTGAAAATAGACAGTGAAACTAAACACATTCCTTAAATTTTAAAACTTTTAGTATCAAAATTATAGTAAAAAATAAAATAAAAAATTTAAAAATTAAAATTATAAATTTATAAAATATTAAAATTAGGGTTATATAAAAAATAATTATTTTAATTTAAAAAATAATTATTTTAATTTAAAAAATAAAAATTTGATTTTAATTTTTATGATTTTTATAATATAAAAATTTGATTATTTTTTATTGAATAATTGCTATGATTCTTACAAATAATAAAATATAAATTAAATATGTTTTTGTTTCTTTTAAATTTCAAATTTTGATTGTACTTTTTTTATTTTAAAATAATTAATTTAATTTTTTATTTTTAAAATAGATAATTTTTAATTTTTAAAATAAATATGTGACATACCACCATACGTTAAATAAGAATTAAAATTAAAATTTATAATTTAAAATAATTAAAAATATATTTAATTTTAAAATAATTAATATTTTATTTTAATAATAAAATAAAATTATTTATCTTTTAAAAATTAAATAATAATTTTTATATTTTAAATCTAATATAACCTAAGCGGTAATCTCTGGCGAGTACAATTACCATTTACTCAAATTTATATATTAATAATCATTACTTGAAGAAAGCTCAGCATAGCTGCACAATATAGCCCTAACTAAACTTGGTGAGGTGTGACAGGGTAACTTCGAAGCACAGCAATGGCAAGAGCGATTCTCCTTCCCTTGTTGCGGTCACAGAGCCGCCACCACCACTTCTCCGCAAAGATTCCTTCAGGTTTCTCTTCCTTACCTATTGCTTGTGCTCTTTCTTTGCCCTCCTTCTTCTGCCTTCTCAGTATTACATTGTATACACGAACCCTGAAAGCTTTAAACTTTTAGGGTTCCTCATTTTTATGGCACCCCGTCAATTAAATTTCAAATTCGTTTCACTAATATTTTTGTTACACTTCTGGGTTCGGTTCTCTTTGTCGTTCTTGTGGGAATTTGTTACACTTACAGGACCTATCTATTTTAAAAGTTTGGTAGAGTTGATTTTGATAGAATTAATTTTGAACGTAATTTGGATGTGTGTCATAGATTTACATTTGTACTTGACTTTTTCATTGGGAAGTGTAAAATTGATTTTCTTTGGTCAAAATAAGCAGAGACTCAGTAGTCTTGTCTGAATTAGGAAACCGTTGGTGTAGTATCTGAAGTTAACTTGTTGTATTATGCTGATGCAATATCTTCAATTTTTCCAGTATATCCCAGAGCAACACCTGTTTTTTCCGTTGTTTGTATTTTCTAATTTGGTCCACCGAAGGTGAAAAAAAAATGCTTTGCAGTTGTATATTATCTTTGAATAATGTTATAATTTAGATAATCTTTTCATTTAACCTTGGGAAATGATTAGTTAACGAGAAAAATAGAAGATGTAGTTTTCCTTGAAACCACTAGAATTGGGCTAGTGGTGAAGGACTTGAGTAATTTACGTGAGATTGTCATAATTTTATGAAAATAAGAAGTTGTTTTCATCAATTTAACTTCTTGCTAAAGATAGTTTTATGAGAATGAAGAGATGGAAACTGCAACCAATAGGACTGTAGGAGGACAAGAATTCCTCCAAGAAATAAAGAGAAAAATACATCAAGAGAAAATAAAGTACAGCATGCATCAAGGCTTCTCAATTGCTATATAATACTAAAATGGCAACTCTTCTGAACCAGCCATTATAGCAGAGTACTATAAAGAAGCCAAAGATACAGTCCTATCCCAATATATATTATAGGGAAGAAAATACCCTTGAGCATTTGGGACCTTGGGTTTGAACATTTATCATCTGGCTGGTTCGATAAATGCAATTGGGAGCTTGGGATTGAGGGGAAAATATTTGATTACACACTCTTTGCAGGTTCTGAATGAGGGGACCATGGTGTCTTTCCAGCACTTATGCTTTATTCTGTATAGTCCATACTGTCGCGTTTCTCTTTTAGGCTCCATTTGAGCAAAAGAATTTTATTGCCTTTAGTACTCTGCCGTGAGGGCTTTGCTTACAATTTTATTGTTTGTAGTACCATGCCTAGTATGGCTTTGCTTATAACTTTTTGTTTCCCTTGACACTTCTTTACGATATTTTTACATGTTACGGTGATTTTATTTTATCTTATTTTTTCAATTTGTCTGTCCTCAGATTATGCCAAGTCCCGATTAATGTTATCAAAGAGAGTTGCACTAATTACAGTTAGTTCTCTTTTGAAGTTGGGCAACAGATGTTGCTCACGCAACGATGTAAACTGTATTAAAGGCCTTAATTCATTCAGGGCTATTAGCACTGCTGCTGAGAGATTGGATTTTCAGTTTTCTGGCAGTTATCAAAATGATGATTCTTTAGGTTACCAGCAAAATCGTGCTGGGTTTTACCTAGAAAGCCGAAATAGGGCTGATTCTAATGAGTTATTGAATAGGAGAAAAGCTGATTATGTTGCCCAAGCAAGTGCAAGTGGATCTTATTGGCATAATCATGCTAGCTCAGATCAAATTTCTTACGGAGCTCATCAGATTGCAGATAGAGGCCACGTAGATGTGACCCAAAATGCTGTTCAGAATAATTTGGTGAGACATAATGGAAATGGGTACTTTGGTCAAGATGGGACAAAAATTCAGCAAAATGTTGAAGTAGGTTTTGATAATTCAAGGGGCTCTGGGATGCGTCCGAATGCTTTTGTTCAGAAACCTAGTTGGACACCAGAACCTGGACGGTGGATGCAGTCTCCCAATACATATAGTTCATCCAGGCCTTTGGAGTCACCGGGAAATCTTAGAGGAGACCTAAATCAAAAGATTGGCTATTTTCAGCGGTCATCAAATGATCGTTACGCAGGGAATAATGAAATGTATCAACAAGACTCTGGTTCTGGACAGTTTCAGCAGAGTCTAAAAGAAGGTCAATATTCTCCAAACTTGAATACAGCACAGAGATCAATGGTTGGCTCTCATCTATCAAGTAATGCAGATCCTGTTGACAAATCAGCTGAAGCATCTAATGGTAGCACATATAGAGGTACACTTGAGGAACTTGACAGTTTCTGCATGGAGGGTAAAGTGAAGGAAGCAGTTGAAGTTTTGGAATTGTTGGAAAAGCTACATATTCCTGTGGGTTTGCCTCGATATTTGCAATTAATGCACCAATGTGGGGAGACTAAATCTCTTGAAGAGGCAAAAATTGTGCACAAACATGTCTTGCAACATCTGTCACCTCTCAAAGTCAGCACGTATAATAGAATATTGGAGATGTATTTAGAATGTGGTTCTGTAGATGATGCAGTCAACATTTTCAGCAGTATACCAGAGCGCAATTTGACTACATGGGATACTATGATAACACAACTTGCTAAGAATGGGTTTGCAGAAGATTCAATTGATCTATTTACTCAATTTAAAAACTTGGGACTGAAACCTGATGGGCAGATGTTCATTGGAGTTTTTTCTGCATGTAGTATGCTGGGAGATATTGATGAGGGAATGCTGCACTTTGAATCCATGAGCAAGGATTATGGTATTGTACCATCTATGATTCATTTTGTTAGTGTAGTAGACATGATTGGCAGTATTGGGTATCTGAATGAAGCCTTTGAGTTCATTGAAAAGATGCCCATGGAGCCAAATGCTGATGTATGGGAGACATTGATGAATCTTTGTAGGATTCATGGGAACACTGAGCTGGGAGATCGATGTGCTGAACTTGTTGAGCAGCTTGATCCTTCTCGCTTAACTGAACAATCAAAAGCTGGCCTTGTACCTGTAAAAGCTTCCGACTTGACAAAAGAGAAAGAAAAGAAGAAATTAGCAAGCAAAAATCTCCTTGAAGTAAGGAGCCGTGTCCATGAATATCGAGCAGGAGATACTTCTCATCCTGAAAATGACAAGATATATGCCTTACTTAGAGGGATGAAGTCACAAATGAAAGAAGCTGGCTATATTCCAGAGACAAAATTTGTGTTGCATGACATAGATCAGGAAGGCAAAGAAGAGGCTCTTCTTGCCCACAGTGAGAGACTTGCTGTTGCTTATGGTCTCCTTAGCAGTTCTGTTCGATCTCCAATCAGAGTAATTAAGAACCTTCGTGTTTGTGGTGATTGCCATACAGCATTGAAGATTATTTCTAAGCTTGTGGGCAGAGAACTCATCATTCGAGATGCCAAAAGGTTCCACCACTTCAAAGATGGGTTATGCTCCTGCCGGGATTATTGGTGAATGTGAACTTAGGTACTGTCACTCTCATATATGCTGGGAATGTCATGGCAGATGGTAAGAGATATATGGTTGTAATTGTGATCACCCTTCTTCATATGTGATTTTTGTTGACTTGATGTATATCCTTTCTGTTGCTAAGAATTAGGCTTTTCTAACTATTATGTTCTTTCCCATGGTGTGCTTTCCATAATTTTTTCACTTAATCAAAGATATGATAATCATCTGATTCCAAGACTTCTAAAAATGTATCTTTTTGTTTTTTCTTCATGAAGAATTTTGTCACAGAATATAACCTTTGACTGTAATGGATGGGAAGAAGCTATGGAAAATCTTACTATTTGATTAATGCTTTCAGATTAAATGCACAACTTGTGCATTGTTATGTGCCCCCTTTATTAGACTCTGTTTGGTGACTATTTATAATTCACTATATAAATCCTTGGTCAAAACATGTGTATACTTTTAGTGACCGAATTGTTAGATTAGTATCTTGTTTATCCAATAAAAAGGAACAAAACTTTGCTTTATGTTAAATTTGTGTAATATGCTAAACTTCAATGTCTAGTTTATTTGAACCAGTTATTCAAAGATCCAGATGTGTTCTCTTAGAACTGGTATCAGTCTCAAAGAAAAGAATTGATATTATTGAACGAGAAAGCCTAATCAATGCTAATGAAACAGAGAATTAGGGTGAGCAAATACATTGAATTGCCTCTCTGCAAGGCCAGTCTTTCCTATCTCAAACTGAGTACAGAGATGTCCCCTTATTGTGCTAACTTTCCCTATTTATAAAACTGTTCCTATTCTGTTATGAGCAGTTATTCTCAGTTACATACAACTGACTAACTATATGCAGTTAGTATCCTCTGCATCCCTCTTATTTCTCCTTACATAGACCCTTGTAATTGGGGCCTCTTCCTAACATGTTCATCGCCATAGTTGGCTTGATTTTGTTAATAAAATTGGAATCAAACCGATTTCTAACGCTTCGAAGTTATAGAAACTAAACTGAACCATTGTGATAGTTCTGATTCTTGACAGAAGAAAATAGCTTAAGAAAAATGTAGAACTGAATATTATTTTCTTGTACAACTCTCTGGTAGTAGAGCCATAGATGAATTACACCCAACTTTTGTTTGGATAGAGTAGTTTTTAAATTATTAGATTACAAGTGTTTGAATAATAAGAGTTTTAAAAGTACTGCAAAATTATAATTGGATAATTTTTATGTTAAATAGAAGGTAGTTCAAATGGCATCTGTTCACCGGGAATTTCAAAATTTCTCTGTTATACTTAACTCTTTTTTTATTATTATTTATAATTTTTCTAATGCTTGAGTCTCTTTATAATCATCAATCGTTGTTGATTTCACAATCTTTAAAATTCTAAAATTCTCCATCCAGACACACAGGCAGGGAATTTGAGACTTCAACATCTTTCTACTCTCATCCACTTTAATCTTTTATCAAATGACATGATCTTCCTCTCATCTTTTCTATTATTTGTATACATGTGATATCCTATCTCTTCTAATTGCCTAAGGCTAGCTAACTATTTGTTACTAGTTAATTGATGGGGTTATCTAACACATTGGATCTTACGGAACTGACTCAATCGAATAATGAGTTGGTTTGACTTGGTTCCAAACCATAGTTCATTGTTTTTTCAATTCTTTCCCAATGCTAATACTATTACTGTCAGCTATAACAAAACCCATCAAAAGACAAATTTGTAGTACATAGCAGAAACTGACTAGTTTGTACATAACTTCAAAGCAGGATGTAATAAATAACTCTAAATACCATAAACCTGTTGTCTGGAGATAAAAATATTTGCTTTATGCTTATAGTGAGCCAATGACCAGCCATGTAATGAATTTAATGGTTCCTTACATGTAATGCTGTCTTGAGGGAACACCTTTTTTCTCATGCTTCATAAGTTCTGAAACATCTCATTTTTTATTTACCATTTTATTGTTGCCAGTCTTATAAGTAGCTCCTTTTTAATTTTTTTCCTATCCACTACGGTTATTTCAAATGATTCTTATTTAGCAAAATTAAATAGGTTATATTCTTAAATTTATATAGAGCTCTTATTTGTCTGGTCAAAATGTCTAGATTGTTCATTTTTTTCTCTTAAATTTAAGTAATATACCTATTAATAATTTTTACTTGCATACATTTGTTTCCATGGTTCAGCATTTCATTACTATAGGTCCTCAACCTGTGGACAGCCCCGGTAGCGCTCATCTGACATTCAAAACATCCTCCCATCTTACTGTTTCCCAAAGATAAGAATAGCAAGCCATGATTACAGAGGAAGACAATACTAGCATCGGACCTTGTAGTGGAGGACAATCTGGAGATGGTGACAGAGGAAAATGGAGTTGTTTATTATGGTCTGATCTCAAACACCATAAAGAAAGTAAAACACCTGACTGAACTTGCTGCCTCTTGGTATCTCTCGGTCCAGCCATAACCTTCATGAATATGATTGTCATCCTGAAGGTGGCAGTAGCATCATCTGTGATATTCTTTAGTGCTTCTGCAACTCTGTCCTTCACTGGTTCATTTGCCTGTACATTCACTAACTCAGGTGGCAGCCAGGTTCTGACTGCTTTGAGGTGGAGATGATGTCCTGGCTGGCAACTTGCATTCCAAAAGACTAATAAGTTTGCTGATATTCAACCACCGGAAACCAATAGGCCTTTGAGTTTTTAGGCTAATAATGGGAAATTTTACTTAGTGTGCAGAGTACTGGCTAGACTCACCCCACAAAAAGTGGCTCATGAGTCAACTTTCAAAAACTTGTGATTCAAACTCAGGTATTTTACGGTTAGGATGAGTAGAATAAGCTGTAGCCCTGCGAGAATTTCAGACTGTAGTCGGAATTTCTTTTACACTATTAGATTTAATCTCTTGCTCTGATACCATAAATTGTTTTGGTCTGAGTAATAAATTCCTTGGTGTTGCTTGCAACATCATAAAGTCTTATAAAAACTATTAATGATGTTGCCGTACGTATTTTTTGTTCTTGGGGTCCTGCTACATATTTGTTATTTACTAGCGTATGTAATGAGAAAGTTAATCTTAATCTTTATTTATAATTTATACATGAATGGTGAGATGGTCTTGGTTAAATCGATCTACCCTTGATCATCCATTTTCACTGTATGGATAAGATTAGTTCCTTTTACTTATATGCTACATGTTTTGCTTCTTTCACTCACCTCATGATATATGGATATGTGCGCGAATGTAGGTATAAAGGAACATATATAATGAGAACATATCCCATTTTAAGATTTTGAAAATTATGAATTTAGATTATATAATTATGCATTAAAGGTTAAGATTAAAAGTTTATTAGTAAATCATATGATCATTCTAGTAAGTTATGTGTATCTTTTAATTTTGATCCTTCAAATAGTACCTAAATGGTTCCCTTTCTTTATATAATAGCTTAGTGTTATTATTTGAGTAATTTTATGCTTTTATTTTCGTGTTGTGATCAGCCGCTGCCATGACTGTTGTATGAAGTGATTAAGTCGTGCTATGAGGTTCTTTATTAGTTAATGAAGAAAGTGAAAGTGCAGAAAGAATATTGGAATTACGGTAAAATCAAAAAAGGGAAAAAAATATTATATCTAGTGTATATTGTATTTCATCAAGTTAATATGCCTGTATAGATTTAATTTACATTACATGTTTGGATTGACTCGGGCATTATTCCAAGATTATATACGGACGAGACATTTAATAAAGGTAATAGAATTTTTATACAGAATTTATTGGGTAAAAGATTATTTAGTTTTTTAGATTGTTAATATTTTATCACTTTAGTTTTTGATTTATAAATTTTAATTTTTTATTATATTAAATACAATTACTATAGGCCTTTTCTATATAAAATAACAATAAAAATATAATAAAAAGAATCACAATAAATAATTTTTATAAAATCAAGGATATAATTTTTTTATAAAGTTAAAAGATTAAAGTAGTCAATACATACAATTTTTGAGATTAAAATAAAAATTTATTCATTTAAAATTTGTATTAGAAAATATCTTGTTTGTACAGCAATTGGAAGACATTTAAGAATACATTTGATATTTGAATTGATTATTAATTTGTAACAATTTTTTGAATATATACTAGCAACCAAACATTTTTTAATTAAAATAAAATCTTAAAAATATAAATTAAATAGAATTTAATTAAAAATATTGATAATGTAAAGAATTTTAAAAATTTACATTTACAATATATAAAAATATTTAAATTATAAAAAATATATTTATAATAATTTTCTAAATCATTTACATAGATTTCAATCCATTAAAAATAAAGGTAACTAGGATGTTACGATTATATATATATATATATATATATATATATATATATATATATATATATATATATATATATAAGAGAAATTATCCTAAGAAAATTAACCATTACAGGGTTTTCACCTCTCTAAACCTCCCTTCATTCACATGGTAGAATACATGATGCAAAGAAGCTACTTGTAGTCATGAATGGTTTTTCTCCCTTTCTATTTTCCTTATCAACATCAAAATCAAAGTGAGAATGGTTTGTGCCTTCATGCTCAATTCACTAAGGAACTTAATCATATACATACAGAGCACGGTAGAGAAAAATGAGATATTTTATTTTAGTAAAATCTATGTAGTAGTGTATTATTAAACATAAGATATATTATTAATTTAACATAATGTAATATCTTAGGATGCGATATATGCATATATTTCACTCTATTGTCCTTTTCTCAAGTTTATATTGATAACAAACTTAGGATTAGGTTGAGTTCCAATGCATCTCATACCACAATAAATCACACCATGCATAATGTATGTGTATTTAAATCATCTGTTCATCAAAATAATGAGAGGTGCTGAGATCTAATTTTCATCAACACAAAATGAAATTGATCAATTGGTAATGATAATCTTTAAGGCCTCATCGAGGAAGTTAAGTTTTACCAAATTAGTCTTGACTATAGGAAATAAGTTCAGACCATTGAGAGACTCAAACCTACCTCGTGTATCCTTTAAGCTTGGAAGTTTCTATTGTCATTAACTTTAGTTTACTTTTATCATGGGCTAATTCTTTCGCCGAAAGGCTTGCATATTATCTTCTTATTGATGATTTCAATCAACCATTATATTTCTCACTTCCACCTTAGTTGAAGGCTTAGCCTTCTTCTCAAAACTTAGGACCTCATAATCATCCTTTATTCAATAAACTTCACTTAAAATTGCTTAAAATTTAAATACAAGTCCTTTAAGATACCAAATAATATTCTCGACTTCCATTCATCAATTCATCTTAGTTGATCAACATACACTTATTTAATCACTTGAATCAACATTTCAAAATAATAACAATAATATATTATTTTTCCTCCTTTTCAAGGGGTTGCATGACCATTCTTTATTTTCTATACAACCATGTTAATTATGTATATTTGATCTTAGGTTGGTCTTCTCAAAGGTTCCTTAATCATTTGATGTTAACTCGTTTAAGTTTTAGAGTCAAAGCTTAGTTTATGCTTTCTCCATATCATAGAATACTTTATGAAGAGATAATTTATTTATAAAATATCTTTGAGATATATCTAAAGATGTATTGAAAGTATATAATTAAAGTAACATTGTTTAAAGAAGGATCGTCTATAACATCTTGTCTAAAGAAATATTGTCTGAAGTAGGATCATCTAAAGAAGGAACATCTATAGCGTTGTCTCATCTGAAACATCGTCATCATAGTTTTCAAAGATGTTTTATGATCAAAATCTTTAATTTTTATTGGTTTTGCGCTATTTTTCTAAAATCTTATTTTTCATTGAAATATTGTCTAAATAATGAGAACCTGAATCTATTATAGCAACTTGAAAAAATGCATAAATCATTCATAAGAGTTATGAACTTAGATTGTATAGACGTACCTTAGACATTTAATAGTATCTATACACAAGATTTTAGAGTGACATTTCAAAGTTTCACCATTCAAGTCATTTAGAATCGGAAAAGGATAGATCACCCCTAGCACAACTTCAAAGTCATTATATATATATATATATATATATATATATATATATATATATATATATATATATATATATATATATATATATAAGGGATCAAGGGATCAAGTTACTACTTTTAACTAGAGTTACTCTACTTAATAACTTTTATAAATAAATAATTAAATTTTATTAATCCAACCATTAAATTAATAAATTATATTTTATAAGATTATCCTTACAAAATTTTATAAAATTTGAAAAGGTTTGATATTTTAGAAAATAAATTCAAATTAACGGATAATATATTACTTACAATATCCATTAATTTGAATTTAATTTTTGAAATATCACACCTTTTTCAAATTTTATGAAATTTTATAAGGATGATGTATATAATTTATTAATTTAACAGTTGCAATAATGAAATTTAATTATTTATGAGAGTTATTAAATAGAGTAACTGTAGACAAAATTACTCTTGGAATAACTTGATCCTCTCATATATATATATATGTATATATATATGTCGGTTTATAAATTTTAAACATTAATTAACTTTAATTTTAGAGTCAAGAGGGGTTTTAGAACTACTCCTAAATTTTACTCGTGTCTCCTCCCTTTACTTATAAATGAAGATGAGTACAAAGTAGAGATGAATGTTGAATTCCTTGGATTAAGCTTGCCTTCTTGCATTCACTACATCAAGAAGAGGTTTGAAGAGAAACTTTAAACATGCTCTCAATGCAGTTTAGATCGCTCTCCAAATAGAACTTAGTAAGCGGCTTTACGTATCGTCATGTGAATTTACTTAAAGAACGATTCATTAATTATTTTTCAAGTGTTACTTTGAAAACGATTATTAAACCGCTCTCTAAATATACATATTTTTAAATTTTTTATATTACATACACTTAGAAAGAGGTTCCGTAACCATTCTCCAAGTGTTTTTTTTTACTATTTTAAAAAAAATAAGAGATTTCTTCTTTTTTATTAGGGTTTTACAAATTTCAAAACATCTAATAAACATAATATATTAATTTATATTTTCATAAAACTATTTAAAATTACATAAAACATTTATTATATTACACAAAAACATACAAAACACAGTGTATGTACATATAATTAGAAAATAAAAAAAATGAAACTTAGAATTAATTTAAAAAATTTTATGGTGAAAATATATACATCATTTTTTTAAACTTTTAAATCCTAATATTAAGAAATATGAGAAAGTAAAAGTTTAAAAAGTATTAAAACATTAAAAATGATCATTAATAGTGAAAATTATATATTAAAAATAATAAGAAGTTAGTTAAAAATAATAGAAATACTTACATGAAATGAATAGTAGTTTGTTTATTATGTAGAATATCACGAATGAAATAAGTAACATAATATGTAAAATGAATTTCATTCGACTACTTCAAATACTACAAAAACAAATAAAAAAATAAAAATACATAAAGTTATTAATTTTTTATACTCAAATAGAAATTAAGTTTATTTATTTGGACTGTAAATTATGTTATTTGGTTTTGTTTTTTTCATAACTTCTCTCTACTTAAACGATACTAATAAATTATATTATAAAATAAAAATTATAACTAAATTAAATTAATGTTATATATATATTACAATTTGATTTAGATAAATACTTAATTATTAAACATGTTATACATATGTGATTATTATACAAGTTTCTAATAGTGGATTCATGCAGCAAAATGTCTCATTTAAGGAGTTGATAGTAATTAACATCCAATATTATCTACATTATTATATATCATGATAAATTAACTAGTATAACATTTTGATAAAAACTAATATAATAACTAAAAAAACAATTAACTCATCCAATATTATAAGATGCAATGAAGAAGTGCATGACGATTTAACATTTTAACATTATATTAGGTTAGTGTAAGGTAGGATTTGAGTTGTTATCCAACTCAAATAGAAATATAAATGAGAATATAGAAAATACTAAAAAGGAGATAATACAACACCAATTTTATAATATTTAAAAAATGTCAATACTGTAAAATAAATTTTTTTTTTTATTATAGCATATTTTTAGTAAATATCATAATAATATAATTCTTTTACAATATTTATATTAACAAACTTTAAATTTTTTATTTATTTATATTTATTTTTTATGATATATTACAGCAGTTTTAGAATTATAGGCTAGAGTATCACTTGTATTTTATAACGTTTACTTCTATTAAACGCGATAATAACTTATATCTAAATTCTTTATAACCTATGATGCATGTATCTCCTCAACATTTCTGTAACACCACAACATCATTTATTTTAATTAAAAATAATCCTAAACCTTATAGACACTGCACATCCACTCATTCAGAAAAATCAGCAGGTTGCTCTGCCCAAATTCAACTTCATCTGCACCGCCTACGATTCTGCGCCCTCCATCGTTGCTTGCTTTCTCCTCAAACTCACCATAGGCAGACAAGAAGGTTGTTGCCATGGCTATCAAAACTAGACCGGACTGGCCGGTTCGACCCGTTCAATTGGAAACCAATTTTGATTACGGTTCATTTAAACTAAAAAACCAGGAGAAGGAAAACCCGTACAAAACTGGACAAAATTAGCAATTTAACAGGTTTTAATAGATTAATCTTAACTAAATAAAACAATGTCTTTTTTTTTTTTTTTTTACTTTTTTCAGAAAAAAAAGAAGAAAAAGTAACGATACAGGAAGGGAGGTCGAGGAGGACACACTAGCATGCAATCATGAATAATTTAAAATCTCTAATTAACTTTTTCATTGTGTTGCCTCTTTCTCTCAGCGGTTAGAGCTTTTGATGATTGAATTTCCGACCACCATTGGACCAGCATTGGTGACCATTACACACAGTGAAGATGAGTAACAATGTTCAAGTACACGTAAGCATTTTTTCCTTTTCGGTGTGTTATTTGGTCATTTCCTTCCGAAGCCATGAGTCATTATAATAAATGATGATAAATGCTATTAACTTGCACTTAGTTTTCTCTCATGCTAGATTTCATTTTAACGAGGGAGAATCGCTCTTCCAATTATGGGATGACGTAGCTCAGAATTTCTTCCATCGAGAAATCTTATCCTGAAGATTGTCTTTGTTTTGTGATTCAAGTTTATATTATATTGTAAGATAAATTTTTAACAAAAAATCATCAATCCCTCTCTGCTCCAATTTCACTACTAGAGTATGTTTGCTTTCTTGCGTAGCATAAAACCTTCCGAAGACGAGCAATTACATAAACTTTAAACATCACAAATAAGATTCAATTTAAAACCATATAATTTATAAACCAACAACAAATGCCACTCTTTATTTGCATCCCAATGAATAGCATTGAAGTATTAGTTTCAATAAAATTTGAAAAAGTCAATAATATTTAAAACCAACGTGATTTTTGCGTTCTATACAGCATAGGGAGATGCTGCTCACCTTACCATGGTAAGTGCTAAAATTTTTTTTTAACCATCAGATTCTTAACTAACAAAGATAGTAATTACAAAGCTGCTCATGATCATTTCTTATAGTACCTCACTGTTAATTTGAATGCCAACAAACTTACAGCTCCATCTGCATTATAAGGTTTGAGTTATGAAACATACATCACACAGTCCATCATATCCAAGTAGGGATGGAAGTACGCCGAGCCGAGCTAGGCTCTGAGTGTTCAAATCTGGTTTTTTTTTTTTTTCTGTTTTAAAGCCTACAAGGCCTGTAAGTCTGTTTAAAAGCCTACGTTACAAAAAAAATCAATAAATAAATTTAAAGCCTATATAAATAATTAATTAAAAAAGCTTGCAAACTTAAAGTTTATAAAATAAAAAGACTATTAGATAGGCCTAAAACATATATATGTTAATATTATGTAAATAAAATATAAAATAAATATTATATAAATATAATATATTAAAATAAATATAAATATATAATATATAAATATAAATAGGCCCCTGGATAGGTTAAATAGACTTTTTTATAAGCCTAAGTCTGATTTGTTTATCTAAAATGACTTTTTAACAAGTCTGAGCCTATCTATTTATTAAACGAGTCGAGCCTATCTAGGCTTTAAACGAGCCGAGCCATGGGCCCCTATTGAAGATGGCCTTGTTCACTTCCATTCCTATATCTAAGCACCGAAATAAAATAAATGAACTTTTAAATTATTCCTTGAGTAGGTAGAAGTTAGAACTTTTTGTCCTTCAAATTTTAAAAAATCTTCGTTAATTTTGACGCTGCAAAACATTATTTTAATATCTTTCTATTTTTCACCATCATTTTAGAGATTAAAATAAATGTTGTTTGTAAAATTAGCAACCAATAAAGGATACTAAAATGCGCAAATCATATAATCTGAAAAATTATGTAAGGGGTTTACTCAAAATATAAAATTATAAATGCAATGAATGTATCAAGGATTTTTTATCCAATCAAAATTCAACCAAATCATGCAAAAGTCCTGTCCTGAAATTTACTGCTTGGGAAGTTAATAGATCCTGTAGTTGCACATCCCTTGATCCCTCAAGCAGTAAAAGGTAAAATCACAATACTGGTTACTAAGTTTATGTAATTGCCCCTGAAACACAGGTTAATTTTTCCTATGCAAGAATTAAGAATTTAGATTTTTTTTGTTTAACATGATTTTTTTTCTAACATGATGATGTCATATTTTTCACCAGTACAAAATAATTCTAATTTGAGTTAACTTTCACTGAGGTATGGCCACATATTGGTGGTGATCTTTAAGGATCAAGATTAATTCAAGGACGATGGAGCATTAAGATAAAGATATTAATTATTAATATAAAACACTGTATTTATGTAGGTGACAAAAGAAATGTGGTGTCAAATATCTAACTTCTGAACTCTATAATGAAAACTTTTATTCTTGTACTAATGTAAATTTTTACGGCATGTTATTACTTTGATTATGAAAAAATTGATTTTAAAAAATCGATGATATTTTTATAATTAAAATTGTTACATACTATATTAGTTTTACATGTAACTGATGGAGAAAAAAGATTTTATTTTAATTAAAAAATAATTAAATTAAACTTTTTTTATATTACTTTCTCTTTCAATTAATATAAAAAGTTAATATTTTATATTATTTATTTTTTTAATCGATGTAGAAAGTTAATATTTTATATCGACTTATTTTCAATCGATATGGAACCAATATAAAAAATATTTTTAATTAGATTGTCATTTTTATCATATCATTATACTTTTTTAAATATTTCTTTATGCCATCATCATTCCATTCTATTTTGTCCATTGTTTTAGTTACCATCAAAATTTGTTTAAGTAGATTTTCTCTTATTTTTGTTGTCGAGACTATTTTCATTCGTCTAGTAAGTTCCATTGTTGCTACTATCTATTTTCTACAACATTGTGATCATAAGATTGATTTTCTTATACTTTTTCAATAGAGTTGGTTATTTTTATTGTAGGATTCATTCTACATTAATTTAATTTTTTAAAAATATATTGTTAGATTGGTTATAATGTTTTATTAATTGATTGTTTGAAGTAATGAATTGTCTGAGATCATTGTGCTAGTCGTTGTTTTATGATGAAAAACTTTGATTGATATACTTCTTGTAGCCATAAAAGTTTACAACTGAGTAAGCACATTTCTAGAAAAGAAAGTGGGATGCTAGTATATAAATAAAAAGGGAATTGGAAGGACTTGCTACTTACTAGTATCTTCCAAGGTGAAGCTTCTTTGAGAGAACAATGCAGGCCAAGATCGTGACTATGATCATACGCAAAGGATTAAAATCAGTCACAAACAGTGGCCCTGTTGTCTTAATAACCATGACTTTCACATAAAATTGGATTACTGATGTTACTATTTCTTGTGTCATGAATTACAAAAAAACAAGTACTAAAACTAAGGGTGGTAGCTATGGATAATAATGTAATTTGGGTTGGGCCTTTAAACTCATTTGGTTGGTATCGTTGAGCCCAAATAATGCTACTAACTGAGTATGCGAAAGTAAAGATTTTAGAATCCCAGGCTACAGACCAAACATGAGGGTCATTGCACTGCATGAAAATACTTAATGCAGTGCTTTTAAGTGCACCCACAAAGCAAATCCATATGGCTAGGGACATTTATACAAATAATCAAATAATATATCATTTTCCCTTACAATATATTTATTACAATAAACAAACAAAGTTTTGAATTTCTCTTTTAATTATAAATTACACCTTAATTAGAAACTAAAACATGGTGTCATAATTATTTATTAAAAAATCAACATAATTTATCATACAAGCATCATCATTGCTTAATTTTTAATATTTATAATTTTATATTTCATCATTTAAAATACGATTTTCACTTTGGGAAACCAAATTTTTACCTGTGATTACAACCTAATCAAGATTTAATTTCAAACTTTTATAAGTAGAGATTTGGATTTAATATAATACAAAAGGTTTAATTGATGTAGTTAGTTGTTGTTTAGTTGTAAAAAATTTTAATTGATTTTTGTGATTATAATATGTTTGATTTCATGAATTTGTAACTTGCACATTTGAGGGTAAATTGAATAATTTTAGTATGAAGTTTGGGGGAATAAATTTTTACCCCTCACCGATCATAATTTTTGCATGTTTAAATAAAGACATGACTGATCCATTTGGAAACTCTTCTTTATAAAGTGGATTTGATAACCAATCTCAAAAGAAGAAAAGAAGACGAGCCATATGGTTAAGGGAGTTAATCCTCAGCCAAAGTGGTGATAAGATGATTCCAATAGAATTTGATTGAAGACTTGAGAATTCTTTGGGACCAAATAAGACAAAGTTTAAGAGTTATGTGACCTTACTTAAACATACTAGTATTAGGATGATGTAGAGCTTCATACTAAGGAGAAAATTTGAGAAACCATCATGATACATTCTACACTTGTGTTTTTAATTATTCATATAATAAAAATAATTTTCATTTACTAATTTATCTATATTTTGGCATGTAGTTTAGTTGTGATGTACCTAACATCGACTTACATAAGAGGAAATAGCTTTCCTTTGTGGATGAATGTTAAAGGGGCTTCAGTACTTATCTTACAAACAAGTATATATATATATATATATATATATATATATATATATATCTATATATATATATATCTGTGTGTGTGTATCATTGAATGATGTTTCTCATATTATTTCCTTGATGATGACACATGGTAAATATTTGTTCAAAGTAGATAGGATCCTTCCTTTCTTGTAAGTTAATTTATCTAAGTTTCTATCATAGTATTTCACTTTACAAATAGGATATTTATAATTAATTTGACATATCAAAACAAAAGAGAAGAAGAAAGGGACAAGAAATTGCTGCAAATAACTTCTACCTTGATAGATTGTCTCTTGGGAGGTATAAGTTGCTAGAGGAAAGGATTTTATTGCAGAAATAGAGAGAACAAGTATCCTTTGAGTTAAACTTATCTGGTGCAGTTTATCATTCATCTCCATCGAGTTGGCCACAAGAAATGGAAGAGAGCGCAAGAAAGATTTCTTGAGAGTATACCTTTGACCCATCTGAACTTGTAGCTAAAAGGATTGTAATTAAGTAAGTAACAAATTATTTTTCTATTTATAATTATCAAATAACACATTGTTAACATTTTGATTCATATATTTTTATAGGATATTTTGGTTGAACAAAGCTCTCAAGGAGCCTTTGTGACTAAGGGACAAGATAATATCCTTACTACTACTATTAGGCAACCAGAGCATCCAGGTCATGTCTATGCTATTGGATGGGGGTGTGAGGATACAAACCTATTTGGTTTGCCTTTTGTTAGACCAGTTCATGAGGAAGGGATTGTTTCTAGAAAAGAGTTAGATGCCATTATAGAGAATATGAGACGTGAAATTATCGAGGAGCTGGCAGAAAAATTTGAGAGAGGAAATTGGACAAAATCTTAGAAAGGAGTTTATACAGGAGTTGGCATCTTTGGAAGTTTCCCAGGAAGAAAATACACAAATTCAACCATATCTTTCTTCTAGGGGTGTGAGCACAAAAGGAAGTAACATAATGGAAGGTTCAAACTCGCTAGAGAATGAGCAACTTCTATGGATCCTCGATGACCATGAGTTATATATAGAGGATCCTATGCATGTAGTTACTTTTAAGAAAGTATACCACTTAGGTTCAACAATACACCACATCCAAATTGATGATGATAAAGTGAGGATGGTTGTTGAATAAGTTATAGATGCAAATGCTACTATCTTTTGCCTATTAGGAGATTCAAACAATGGCATAGGTTCTAAATGATTTCATTCTGTGGCCCAAAAGACTTGTGTAGCGAATTAAAGCTAAGGTACTAACTTTTCATTCTATTTAAATATTATGGTTACTAATATTTATGATATATTGTTTAGGAACCTAAGGTTACTTCTAATGAGGATGTTCCATCCAAACCAAAGGAACCTGAACTGGATCCAATCACACGTGTTTTTACATTTTCCTTAACAATAGAAAACCATCCTTTACACCTAATTCTGGAAATGGATGTCATAGGAAAGTTCACTTCAATCCCCTTCTATATTGCCAAAAAGGATATTATGGTGCTTCTTGTGGATAATGACCTGTTATGCATATCCATGATACAATTATGGATGATGTAAGTATATTTATAAACCTATATCATTTTACTAAGTATCAAACTTAGATTTATTCAAATTACTTAGGTGCCTCCATTGATTGTGCATGCAAAAAGGGAACGATCATATTTATGCCTTTATTGATCCTTTACATATCTAAAACTTTAGGAACAAGCCTGTTGAGATTCAAGAATACATTCAAAGTAAGCTAATGATAGAGAACTAGTGTTATTTGATACCATAATATCATTCATAGGTTTAAATTTTCAAATGAATTTTATTTAAAATAAAATGAAATATTTTTACTAATTCTTAACACAAATTTGCAGGTCTTGTTGACACTTGATCATTATTTGTGGAACACCCTAAAAATGAAGTCCATTTTTATGCTTAATTCGTACACACAGATCTATTATTAGACTATTACTTCATGATGTAGAATCTTTAGAAAATTATAATACAGTAAAAAATTTTAAAAACACCTTGCTATGAAATGCAAGCCTCGTTAGAATAGCTGATGTATCGAAAAATAAATAAACAAACGCCATCGTTCGTGTTAATTATTTGTCTATGTTTCTTTTATCATTTTATACTTCTCTCTAATGAGAAAAAATACAGCTTATCACAAATACAGACATGATAGAATTCATGCAAACTTTATAGATATAAAGTTCATGATTATACATACTTAATTTAGATAAGTTAAGTAAGAAAAAGGCATCTATGCCTTTACACACCTAATTATATGTACAAGTACTATTACTATATACATACATTACATATACTATGATACAAGCTACATACTAGTTAATTAGAGTACAATCATCTAGCTATTTACAAAATGTATATTATGAGTATGAATTCAAACTTTTTCCTCAAAGAAAAACCATTCAAATGCTTCAAGGATAGTGGTGATAACACTCTAACCATAAAATTTCATCTAAGGCAACAAAGGTCCCATCTGCCATCTCTTGAAATGCCTGAAATGGATATGGCCTAGTGGAATGGAGAACTACCCTATGATGACAAGAAGTACTGTAGTAATGGGATGATGTATGTGGATTGCTCTCCCCTTCATACAAGGATGAATATTTGACAGGTGCTGCTAGAGGTGCCTGGTAGCCAGGTGGGGGTGGAAATACTCCATTGGGGTCGAAAGCTTCTAGAGGAATGGAAAACTATGTAGTGGAGAAATTTGGACTCATAATGATAGATATGAATAAGTGGCCCAAAGAGAAATAAACTTGCATGTTGGCCTGAGTGATAATGACTAATCCGAGGGTATTTGTTGTCCAGTTAACATTACTGAGCTCCATGAAGACCACTCCAGTTGGGAACAACATTGGGAGCATCTAGGAAGAAAATAGTAGGAGAGGGGTGAGAAACTAAGTTTTTCAGTAGGATTCTACCCTAGGGTTAGTGACATCATTTTCATCCCAGCCACTTCAGTTTATTAGAAAACATGTCATGCATACAAGTTTATTTTTAATCTTTAGAAAACTTTAGCTGAAGTGGATTTCTTTTACATAAAGAAAAACTAGTTTCTAATTAAGCATACAAGTTACATAGTCTAAATTACATGTCTCATAAACCTTTCGGATCATATCACAAATATCATTTGACTATCATTTCGTCTATGCCTTAATATAATTCTTTTCTTTTATTTTCTCCGTCACTCTCTTAGTGATAATCTAAGACATAAGCATATAATAATACTTAGTCAAACAATATCTTTTTACTAGCTCTGCTACTCTACCTTCTATTCTTAGGATATGAGCTTATTCTTTGATGATCATCACCATCATAAACATTGAAGACTTGATGCTTCAGAATAAAAGGAGTTTTGGAGAACCTTTTTGTCTCCATCTTAGAATAACCTTTTGCCTTTAGAATGTGCACAAGGCATATTAAGAATAGTATTAACTTTTCACATAGATTATTTCTTTAGTGATCCCTAAGTTAATTAGGTTCCTTTTAAAAGCTTCAAGATAACATGCATGCTCAAACAATCCAACCAATATGTCATGCACATTTAGTCTCTATTTTCAAACTACTTTCACATAGACATCCGCACATGAACATCATGTATTACATCACTTTCTAAACAAACAAGAGTGTTATCCATATAACATCTTAAAAATGAATCTCATTTTTATGCTTAAGTTGTACGTTTGGTTCTATTAATAGACTATTATCTCATGATACATAATTTTTAGAAAATAATTATTAACAAAAATACAGTAATTTTTTTTAAACAAATCACTTTAGTATAAAAATATGAGCCTCATTGATATAACGTTCCTGACAATAAGTAATTCACTCTGCATTCTTGCACGTGTATAGGTTATTTCCATTACAAATTACTTCCTTTGTTTTAATTATTTCTAATCAATAGTAAAGCAATTAAACATAACCATGCATACTTATCATAATTATTTACATAAGTATTACAACTCATAAAATAGTAAGTTATGACTTTTTGTGAGTCGTTTAAAATAAGACATACAAGGGCACCGGTACCATCTCACAATTTACAATCATTCATATAAGTCATATATTATACATTATTCGGTACGTGTAGACTTCTACCATTGCTTCGGATATTAGTATCTTAAGGCTCCAACCTCTCAGCTTACGCAGTCAATCTCTATGAACATCACCTCTTTTTTGAACGACACTGTTAGGGCCTGAGAAAGAAAATGATGGAAGGGGAAGTGAAAAACTAAGTTTCTGAATAGGATCTTACCCTAAAGTGAGTGACATCATTTTTATCCTAGCCACTTCAGTTTATTTATAAAAAAGGTATCAAGCATACAAATTTCTTCATCATTTTAGAAATATTTTATTTTTTTGAAGTGGTTCCACCTTAAATATGGAAGGTTTCATGACAAACGTAGTCACAAACCTTATTCTAGACATGCTTCACCTTATCAATATGTTATAGCATAACATCAGAATACTACCTAACATATTAACATCTCTTTCCATACACATAGTCATACTCATATGAAACATAACATCAAGATATTATTTGACACATTAATATCTTCTTCCATACACTTAGACATGCTTACACGAACATACTGTCAAGATACTACTTGACATATTAATATATGAAACACCATTATACTCTTAATGACACATTATTAAATATTTCTCAAGTGTTATTAGCTCTTTTACACATATACTCAATGATTAATTTTAGGATATGAGCTCACATGGTCGTCACCACAAACATGGATAGCCCTAGACATTCCATATATGCATAAGTTCTTGACTTGGCACTTTTCAAGTATGTGCTTGTTAAATTTATTTTAGTTTAAAGCCCCATGGCTTTTAACATGGATAGTCCCAAACTTTCCACACATGCACAGGCCTATGACTTGGCACTTTTCAAATATGTGTTTATTAATTTTATTTTCACAGACTCACCGTATCTAACATCATTTTCTTAACAAATCAAGAACATTATCCATACAATTTACATTCTTCATTATGTACTCATAACACATAATACATTACTCTCTAAGAAATCAAGAGTAACAACATGCATGTTTAATCATCCCAATCAATATGCCATGCACATTTAGTCACTAATCGCAACTACTTTCACAATATCTTTCACACATGATCATCATACAAGACATCTTTCATGAGCAGTCATCATACATCTCATATTGCTCTTATGTACTCATAAAGCAATACAAGTTAGCATATCATTATCAAGGAAATAATCATCTTCTAATTCAAAACTTAAGCTTGTCATAAATTCTTAGGCAACATAATCACATACGTCCATAACATGTCCAACTTAATTAATTCATAACATTTTATGATAAATCACTCATGGGAGCTTATTTCACTCATCCTTCTAAGTTATCTCTCAACCTTTCCTTTTCTCAAAGGTTAATTTGTTTCACATAATTTCATGAAAATCATGATACTTTGAATTTCTCCTTAGGTGGCCGAATTGCAGCTCTTGATTTATTTACTCTTTGTGTGATTCAATTTGCATGTCTTATGCATAACCTAATTAAATTAGGTTTAAGGGTTATGTGTCAGTAATATTTTAACTCACTTGCATACATGTAGTCTCACATGGTTGAATGGCACCCATACCATTACCAAACTTCTCTCAAACCCTTATTTCATTTCCTTTTCATGGTGAGCATCCTTATTACGCCTTAATTAAGATTTTAAACTCATTCTCCCTTAATTAAAATCAAGATGATCGAATGCTCTAAGTTCACTTTCACCCCATAATTGATTTCCAATCATCTTCTTAAATCCTCCTAAAATCCATTCATAGATCTTTATAAAATTTTAGGCTAGTTTATTTAGCACTTTTCAATTTTCTTCCTTAAACTTACTTAAGATCTTCTTGGTAACTTAATTGAGAGTTTTTACTCAAACTTCTCTTAATCCTTAAGAAATGGCCGAATACATACACTTAAATACTAGGACATCATGGTTTACTTTTCTTTAATTTTTAAAAGATGATTCCTACTAATTAAGGTTTAGGCCATTACTCATTACCAAGTTTAGAGGTTTTTAAGACTTCTTATTCATTATTAAGAGCTATGGATGAATGGTCACATTTAAATTTCACAACTTGATGAATTATTCTTACTTATCAACTTATACCTCCTTGATTCAAGCTTAAGTCTTAATTAAAGTTTTAACTTAATTCCATCCATTTTAGTCATTATGGCTGAATAATCATCCTAACCATTCCCAAACCTTTCCTACACTCTTAGTCCTTTTCATTTGCATGATAGGGGTCCTTGATTAACCCTAATCAAGAATTTAAACCCAATTCTCCTTAATCAACCAAGGAGTGGCCAAATTGCACCCCTTTAGAATTTAGGGCATTTTAGTTCAATTCTTCTTCTTTTAAGGGTTAATTCACATCCATTAGAATTTAGTCTCATGGTTTAGATCATTCTCATATAGCATTTACCATAATTAACCAAAAGTGGTTGAGTGCTCCTCCTTGAAAATTCAAGGTCTTTTTCTCAAAATTCACTCTTATATGAGCTTTGTTCCATGGTTTTGTGAACTTGCAGCCCCATTAGCACTTAAGTCCATCAAGCCTTTTGTTCATAACTTAGATTATGGTTAATGAAGGTTCTAAGTGTCATATGAAGATTATCTCAGTTTTGGTCCAAAACTCTATTTTGCTTATGGTAGATCTTAAATCTAAGTCCATATCAAGCTTTTGTGGTAAAAATTTTCGTAGTCTTTCAAGTCATTTAACCCATGAGATCAGATCTGTAATTTTAAGCAAAATATCTTATAATATTGAGAAAATATCTGAATCTCAAGCTTTAAGAATAAAAGTATCAAAGATAGTATTTTTTCATGGTAAATAAATGTGGATTCATTAGATTCACTCTAAAATCCATAAATCCCACAATAGGAACACTTCAAAAACTTTCCTTATGAACTCTCAAAACTACCTGAAGCATCAAAATAGATTTTTAAAGAATTCTAACCAATTAAATTGCTTCTAAGGTGGCTGGAAGAACTTTAATCCATCCAAACTTCATTTTTTAACTTTCAAAAATCACTAAAAATGGTTGATGCTCATATTTAACTGTTCAAAGACAGTCTTGAACTCTCATGAGTTTAAAAAAAATGAGATCCATGGGTTTTAGAGAATGGATCCATAAAAAGAAGAAAATAAATAATGAAAATCAAGATTTACAGCTTAAAACATAGGTAAAAGAATCTTACTTGATGAAGAATTAGCGATTAGTCTTTGGTGGGGCTTCTTGGGCTGATCGTACCCTCCATAGATTATAACATCCTAAAAATGAATACCAATTTTATACTTAAGTCGTTCATTCGGTTCCATTATTAGTTTGTTATCTCATGATGCAGAAATTTTTGGAAAATACTTATTAGAGAAAACATGGTAAATTTTCTTTTTAAAACAAGTATTGTGATATAAAGTCTGAGCCTCGTTGATATAATGTGCGAGACAGTAAACAAGTTACTAGATGTTCTTGTGCGCATACATAATATATCATTACGTATCACTAGCTTTAAGTCATTTGTCTCTAATCAACAGTAAATGATTAAACATAAACTATTCACAAAACACACAAACGTTATATAATTATACGATTTGTTTACATAGACATATTAGTCTTAGGCACTCAGACCTTTGCATACACTTTATTATACACCATAATGTATATACCATATTTGCATACATATTTACTACACATTTTAGTACATGAACTAGCTTACTACTAATAATAATAGCTAGGATGCTTACATCCAACTATTTACATTATCAATATAATGTAAATCTTCTTTTTCTTCGAGAGAGTCTTGTGTCCGCTTCAAGTATGTGAATTTCTACCATCACGAACAACGTTCGGGACGTTTGAGAGGAAATGGGAAGGTAGGGGGTGAGAAAATAAGTTTCTTAGTAGGATTATACTTTAGGGTTAGCCATATCATTTTCATCCCAGCCACTTCAGTTTATTTGAAATCATGTCATGCATATAGGATCACTTTTAATTTTCTTTACAAAATCTTTAGTTGAAGTGGATTTCTTTTACAGATATAAAAATTAACCTATATCGCAACCATACAAGGAGCTTATTCTGACTTTCATACATCATGATTTATAGCAACCCTATGGCTTTTTAGATGGTAGGCATTGTGGCCTCCATATGTGTACAAGTCTAGTGACTTGGCTTGATAAAGATGTATGTTATTTATAATTCCTATAAATCTTATCATTTTATTTATGTCTAACTCATAACTCATGCTTATCCTTAAGACACCCGTTTCGGGAAAAATTAATTGAAGACATATTCATTCATTCCTTATTCATAAATCATTATCTTTCTTTAGTCAAAAAATATCTTTCATTTCCTACAAACTCTAAATTTTGAGTTAGGATATGAGCTCATTCTGGATGGTCGCCACCACGTTATGGCTTTCATATGGTAGGTCCTATGACCTCAATATGTGCACAAGTCTTGTGACTTGACATGCTAGAGATGTGTGTTAAGTTTTCACATAGGATTTTTATTTAGTGATCTCTTAATTATTTAGGTTAATTTTAAAAAATTCCAAATAGTCAAGCATGCTCAATCAATATTCAACCAATATACTATGCATATTTAGATCTCAAATTATTTCTCATCATCAATCATATTATGTTTTCTTAAAACATCACAAGTTGACCTATCAATCACACTTGGATAACATATCTACATGCACCCAAACATGTCGAACTTATTTAACCCATTAACATTTTATGATGAATCACTCAAGATGTTTAATTCACTCAATGATCTAAGTTACCTCTCAACCTTTCCTTTTCTCAAAGTTTGACTAGTTTCACATGATTTGTTTACAACTTAGAAATTTCTTTAATAGGTGGTCGAATGACACCTTTTAAGTTTTTATTCTTTATGCACTTCAATTTACAAGTCTTATGCATAACCTATTCATACTAAGTTTAAAGGTTATGTGTTAGTAAGTTTTTAACTTATTTGTGCCAATTTAATTATGCATGATCGAATGGTGTACATGCCATTTCAAGCTTCATTTAAACCTTCAATCCCTTACTTTCATATGACAAAGCTTCTTATTGTACCTAAGCTAGGTGTTGAAACTCATTTCTATTTATTTAGCTTTGAGTGGCCGAATATAAGTCCTTGGTTCCTAAGGCCTTTTAGTTTTCTTTTCATTGTCTTAGGAGTTGATTTTTATCAATTGAAGTCTAATTTATTAATTAGTACATAACTTAGAAAATTTTAAGAACTTAAGAAAATTTTAAGACTTCTTTTTTATTCTTGAAAGTCATGGCTGAATGGTCTAATGTAGTTTTCCAACCTCATGGTTCATTCCTAATCACTTAACTTATGCATGCCTAGGTTTAGTCTTGAGTCCTAGTGAATTCTTTACTTTCTTTCACTAACTTAGCTAATATGTCCAAATGAGCTCCTTAACCTTTTTGAAACTTACACTCAATTTTAATCCCTTATACTTATATGCCAAGGATGTTTAATTAATACTGGTTAAGAATTAAATCTCCTTATTGATCAATTTACCCTAAGGTGGCCGAATGGATCCCTTAACTATTTTAAAACTTACTTACACTTTTAATCACTTATACTTATATGCCAAGGATCCTTAATTAAACATAGTTAAGAATTAAAAACTCATAAACCATCATTCTGTTGATTTATCTGCGGAAAATTAGTTATAATTACAATATAATTTATGATTATTTAATTGTAATTCTACCTAATTTTCCTTACTTTTGTAGGAATGGTCACGCAAGCAAAGAACTCGAAAAATAGGCAAGTTTTGGATTAAAAAGAGGTAAAAGAAGCATAAAAAGATAACACATATAATGCAATAATGACACGTCAGCCTTACGGTGCTGCAAGATTACGTAGAATGGTCGCGACGGCTAAGAAAGCGACTAGGTCAAGACCGGTCCACCACATTGAAACCCTAATCCATGCATATAAAAAGAAGACTTTACCACACCATTCAACACACCACTTTTAGTATCCCGATATCCTTCCATAGGATTTGGAGACAAAAGCTCTTCCATAGTACGATTTGCAACGTCCTATTGTCAGTTTTGCTGACACTACGATTTTGTCATTCTTTTTCTAGAATTAGGATTATGGATTAGTATGTTTTGTTTATCTTATCCCTCGATGTGTAACTAATTCCCAAATCATGAGTCTTTGGTGAAACTTGTACTGTAACCAATTGAACCCTTTTTCCTTTTTATGAATGATTCGGTATTTCTATTCAATTGTGTTTTCCTTATTATGTATAATTAACTAATGAGAATTAATTTCTAAGTTAATTAGGTGATGAGCGATCTTACTGTAAACATCCAATTATGTCTGAGGCCCCTAATTGTTAAAATTAATCAAGAAACCCACACTAATTTAAATAATAAATAAACAAACAAAACAAAAGTAAAAGAAAAATGGAAAAATAGAAAAAGGAATGAAAGGAGATAAATAAAGGAAAATGAAATAAGACAAAACAAAGTTATGAAAATTAAAAAGAAATTGAAATACAAAAATAATAATGATGACAAATAGGAAAAGTACAAAAAACTAAAAAGGTTTGAAAAATAAATAAAAAAACAGAAAATAGAAAAAAATAAAAATAAAAAATAAAAATAAATAATAATGAATATGAAATTAAAAAATAGATAAAAGAAAAATAGCAATAACAAAAGTAGATTTTTTTACTGAAATAAAAACAAAATTAAAAAAAAAAATTGAAACAAAAATAACAATAAGAAAAAAAAACAAAACAAAAAAAAGAAGAAAAAAAAGAGAATTAACAAAAATTAATAAAACAATAAAGAATGGAAAATTAAAAATACTAATAGCAAAATTTTGAAAACAGAAAAGATTAAAAAATAATAATAATAATAAAATAATAATAACACAAAGAATAGAAAAATAAGAAAAGATAAAGATAAATAAATAGAAAAAAATTTAAAATCTGAAATATAATAAAAAAAGGAAGCCAAAAAAGAGAAAATTAAAAAATACATATTAAAAACAGAATATTAAAATCTCAATTAATAAAATAGAAGAAATAAAGAAAAGTATAAATAAAAATTAAAGAAAAAAGAAAAATCTGAAGAATTAAAGAAAAAATAAAAATCTGTAAAAATTAAAAAGAATCAAAATCTAAAAAAAGAAAAAATATAAATCTGTAAAAACTGAAAAGAAATTAAAAATTCAAAAAAATAGAGATAATAGCTAAATTAAGAAAAAGTAACAAAATTTAAAAATAAAAAGAAAAGAATAAAAACTATAAAAACAAGATGAAATAATAAAAATTAAAAATATGAAAAATAGAAAAATCATAAAATAGAAAACTAAAAAATTCAGAAAAATGAATAAGAATTAATAAAAATCATAAAAAGAAAATTTACCAAAAAATTAAAAAAGAAATAAAACAAAATAATAAATAATAATAAATATAGAAAATTAAATAACTTTTGAAGAAAAAAAAAAGAAGTAAAACAAAAATAATAAAATTGTAAGAAAAATAAAAAATTTAAATACACAAATAATATTAGAAAAATAAAAACCACAGGACTAAAAATTAATTAAAACAGAAAAAAAGAGATTAATAAAATCTGGAATATAAAATATAGTACAAAAAAAGAAAAATAAATACAAATAAAAAAAATAAAGAGAAAAACTGAAACTAAAAAATGTATATAATAATGATAATAAAACAAAAAGAAAGAAAAAAAACGGGGGGAAACAAAAAGCTGAAAACAGAATTAACAGAAAAACAGTTTTTACAGATTTTAAAAGAAAATAATAGAATTTTGGGGAGGGACGAATCTCTCGGCAGGGAGCTTTCTGGATTACTGGCATATTGGCACACCCTTGGGGATTAGACCCAACTTCCAGAATAATAGACGAGGAAGAAAATTCAGAAAAAGGAATTAGGGGTTGGAGGAGGAGAAAAAGAGAAAAGAGCTTCTCTGGAAATAGAAGAAACCCTGTTAATTCAGGGGCTTTGGATCAACCATCTACAAGCCTAAAGCGACGTCAACAAGGTTTCAGAAAGATCTAAGAACCGTTTATGAAGATTCCAGGTAAACTTGTGAACTCCTTGATTCATATTTTATAATTTCCTAAGGTTAATGTCAAGCGATAATGGTTTATACATCATAATCTACAAAGAAACCCGTAAAGACTTTTTGATATGACTTAGAGCCCTCGAATAACCAGTTGTCATAGAATTCTTACATGCTCTAAGTGACTATTGATTCTAATCACATCAAATTCACCCAATTTCATCTCCACGCCAAAATTTAGAATCAGTCGATGGAAACAGAATCATATGAACAAACCATGAGTGGATGAGGATAGTATCGTTACGTTGATTGTGTGGTTTCTTGATTTGGTAAGGCTAGGCCGTGTACTGCATTATCGTTTCTAGGCTTCAATCGCCTCTAGAGTAAATGCATCTTTCTCAATTCATGCAAGCCAGAGTATGGTTTAGACATTTTAGTGTGAGAAATCTCTGCAACTTGGATACACGATTGAGAGATATAAACGAGTGTCTCCTGACAAGATTGAAAGCTTTAGGGACGTTAGTGCAATCTTGCACCTGGCTTAACGTATGCAAAGATTCATATGGCTTGTTCAAAGGAGCTAATGGGCATTGATGGTGATCTTTCCAGCAATGCAGAGAAGGCTTCTTTACAGAGTAACCTTGTCACTGAATAGGCTTTTGTTCGTATTGCTCCTGCAGTCTTTGGTGTGGTTGACCGTCCCACTGCGCACAATCTTTTTAAGGCTCTGGATGGTGATCAAGAGAGCATTTCTGTGAGCTCATGGTTGAATTACATTAATGAATTTGTCAAAGTTGCTTAAAGATGGATATCATACCAGATTCCAGAGTTTCCTCAACTTTCTGAGGAGTGAATTTTACGCATTGGTTCCAACAATAAGCGGCCAGTTCTGAAATGGGAGAATAATATGGCATGGCCTGGAAAACTTACTCTTACAGATAAAGCATTCTATTTTGAGTCAGTTGGCGTATTGGGAGAGAAGAGAGCCATGAGGTTGGACCTTACATATGATGGATTACGGGTAGAGAAGGCAAAGGTTGGGCCTTTAGGGTCTGCACTTTTTGACTCTGCTGTTTCTATTTCTTCTGACTCGGAGTGAGTTAAATCGGTGGGTGCTCGAATTCATTGACTTAGGAGGTGAGATGAAGCGAGATGCTTGGCATGCATTTATAAGTGAAGTCATCACTTTACACAAGTTCATACGCGAATATGTGCCTGACGATTCGGATGAGTTGTTATTTAATGTATATGGAGCTCATAAAGGAAAGGATAGAGCAACAACCAGTGCTATTAATGGTATCACTAGGCTCCAGATCCTTCAATATTTGCGGAAGTTGCTTGATGATCCCACCAAGCTTGTTCAGTTCTCATATTTACATAATGCACCACATGGTGATGTTGTCCTCCAAACTTTAGCTGTTAATTATCGGGGAGGTCCACTAGTTACAGGATTTGTAAATACCCGCAATCAACCAGAAACTCAATCATCTGATGAAATAACCATGCAAAACTATGCACAGGGGCCACTGCGTGAGGAATTTCCATGCAATTACGACGATCCAAATAGACGTCTAACAGGCTTATATGTACTTGATGAAGAGGATCGTGCGCACCCATGATCTCTTTTCGATTACACACCAACGATGACACACCCAGCTACCCATATTATTACTAAAATACATTTAAACTATGCATGTGAGTAAATAAGCAAGCCTGGAGTAGGGCCTCACTGCATGCCACTTGCACATAAGGCGGTCCAAGATCATTGGGCCTCATTGGGCCCTAATGAGGGGTCGACAGGCACCGACAAAAGGCTCTTACAAAATCTACTGGGCCTCTCTCATGCCACTTTCAAGTGGGCCTTTACAATTAATCTGCCTAGTCTAATTTAATTAGCTCAAATTCTAATCCGCCTAGTTTAATTTAATCAGCTCACGATTTGAATTGGCCCAAATTAAATCCTTTCATTTCTTAAAATTTTAAACAAAAATCCTTTTCTTCAAATTTCTTAAAATTCTAAACGAAAATCCTTTTCTTCAAATTTTAAATTTAGTTCCTCAAGTCAAACTCTAGTTTAAGTTTCTTTCTTCGAATCAAAAAATCAAGATTAATTTTCTTTTCTTATATTCTGCCAAATCAAATCAAGTTTAACATTTTTCATTAAGTCAAATCAAGCCCAATTCTTCTCTTCAAATCAAATCAAGTTTTTGTTTTTTTTGTTTTGTTTTTTGTTGTTTCAAAAATACTAAATCAAGTTCAAGTTTCCCTTCTTCAAAGACGAATTAATTTCATTCGAAACCAAGTTCTTCTTAATTTAAATCTAGTTCCAATTCTTTGCTACGCAAGCTCAATTCTCTCCTTACCGTTATTATTTTCTTCAAAAATAATTCCTTTCGCATAACCTCAAGAAAAACTTCATTTTGGTTTTAGGTCTCACGCAATGAACCCTAGGCACGAACTGGTAGCTTTTTCTGCTATTCGATGCTTAGGAATTCATATGGGTCCCAAGTGCAGCCATAGTTGTCTTGGTCCCGGTGCATATGTGGATTGAAGATCCTTCTGTAATTTCAATAAAAACTTCGTTTTAAAGTCCCGAAAGTCTCACGCAACGGGCTCTAAACGAGGAACTGGTGGTTCACCTGCTGTTCAGCGTTTAACAGTTCGTATAGGCTCCTGTGCTGCCGTAGCCGCCTCAGACCTTGTGCATGAGTGGACTGAAGGGTCCTCCAAAAAATTAAAAAAAAAAAGAGCTTTTCAAAAAACAAAATCTTCAAATACTCTCTTTCAAGCACTTTCGAAGCTCAAGCCTTCAAATCAAACCAGAACTACGTAAGCCTTGAGTTTCCCATTGCACGAGGAATACGTAGGAGCAGGATCAAACATTAATTAAGGGATCAAACATTTTCAAAAATCACACACTCAGTTTGAGGGTACCTTTCTTTCAACGGGTGAGTGGGGTGCCTAACACCTTCCCCACTCGTAACCGACTCCCGAACTTCGAATCTCTTCCTCGAGTCAGGGTTTTTCCAAATCTTTTTTCCTTAAATAAAAATTTGGTGGCAACTCCACATAAATCAAAGAAATTCTATTTTAAAATTTTAGCTAGTTCGTCGTCTCGTCGTAATTACGGTTGCGACAGATGGCGACTCCGCTGGGGATATTAGAGAGTCAAGCCCGTTTGATTGAGTGTACCTTATAATTGATCCTTTCCCATTTATTTTCACGATTTACTTGTTTATTTGTTTATTTATCTGTTTGTCTATTGTTTGTACAACCCTAGGATAGATGTATAATAAATTGCTATATATATCTGTATAATTTCCCAATTGCAGGTATCCCAAAATTGTGTGCCCTCCATACATTGCATTGCATTTTATCATGAGTGGGGCCCTATACCCGGGTCTGAGTGCAGCCTAGGATAGAGGGATCTAGTGGGGTCACCCAGGATTACAAACCACCTTTGAGAGGTTCATATAAATGGCCATAGATCCTTAGGACAGGTAACCTGCATAAGAAGCAAAGAGGGCACATACACCCCTTTCAAGATACAAGGGATTTGAAGGCTACAATTGGAGATACAAAAATCAAATCAAGATAAAAATCAAGAAAACCAAAATAGAAGGAGAAAATTCCTAGGAAAATTAAAAAAAATATATTTTGAGAATATTGAAAAGATTCCAAAGAAAACTTAAAACGATGTTTTAGAAATAGGAAAAATTATGAAAAATGCTCTTTTGAAAATACTAAAAATATTAAAAAGATTGAATAGGAGAGAAAATGAAATATTGAAAACCTAAAGAATGCTCTCTAGAAAAATTCTAGCAAAACTAAAAGGTTTTTAAACAAAACTAAAGGCTTTTCTAGCATAATAAATATACCAAAATTCATAAAAAACGCAAAATTGTTAAGAAATCAAAGGCAAATAAATTAAACCACTCAATTCTTCTAAAAAATGTTCAAATCTTAAAATTATTTATGCATAGCATGCATGCATCCATTCATCCATTAATAAATTTATCAATGAAAAAAGGAGATTTTGAAAAATCACCCCATTCATACTCATTTTACATCAGCATCTGTATCATTCATGATTTTGCATCCAAATTGTTTCTCAGAAATTAATTTTTAACTTTAACAGAAAATTAGAGAAAGACAACTTCCTCGACATCCTTATAGGACTCGTGCACAATCAAGAATCATGGATGAGCTGGAGAGACAAAACGAGGAGTTGAGAAGTGAGGTCAAGACTCTAAAGGATCAGATGGCCAAGCTGATGGAGGCCATCCAATCATCAAAACAAAAGGAGGCAAGGGAATCCCTACCGAGAGAATCAACTGATCCAACATATCCTTCTGGCTTCACTCCACCATTAACCATACCTCTGCAAACCGAAGGGGTTCACTATGGGTTTCCTCATGGGTATGCACCCTCATACAACCAAACATAAGCCCAAACACATAATCTACCTCTAAACACCATCTCACGAGCTCACCAAACAGCTGTTGGGGGGACGAATCCTATGTTCACCCAAGAGCCTCACCCTATATACATACCATCTTCCCAACCTCACCCTATGTCTGAGGAATACTCAAGCCCTCCTTCGGATGAGGAAACAGAAAAGTGGAAAGTCCTAGAGGATAGGATCCGGGCAATTGAGGGGAGTGCTTATCAAGCCAAAGACGCATCTGATCTATGCTTGGTTCCAGATGTAGTAATCCCTCCCAAATTCAAAGTTCCTGAATTTGAGAAATATCAAGGAACTAACTATCCGAGGAGCCACTTGGCCATGTACTGCAGGAAGATGTCTCCTTGTAGGCACGACGATAAGCTGCTCATACACTTCTTTCAGGACAGCTTAACAGGGGCAGCTGCAACCTGGTACACTCAGCTAGAGCGGACCCACGTTCGTTCATGGAGGGACCTAGTTGATGCCTTCCTCAAACAGTACCAGTGCAATGTGGAGATGGCTTCGGACCGAACCCAGCTCCAAGACATGGCCAAGAGAGGGGACGAGACCTTCAAACAGTATGCGCAAAGATGGAGGGAGCTAGCTGCTCAAGTGCAACCTCCTTTATCTGAGAAGGAATTGGTCAGCATGTTCGTAGACACACTCCGGGATCCTTTCTATGACAAGATGATCGACAGTGTGACTTCTAGCTTCTCTGATGTCGTCATCGTTGGAGAAAAGATCGAGGGTGGCATGCGCCGAGGAAGGATCGCGCACAAGTCAACGGGGACAGTTGATGCCTCTACAAAAAAGAAGAAGACAGGGGAAACTTTTAACGTGGCTTCTAGTCAAGGACAGTACATACCTCAGATGGCACCTTATGGACCAACTAGCTTCCAACCACCACCATACACACCTTACATACCACATCCTTATATCGCCACTGCCTACCAAACACCCTACCATCCAGCCTATAACTATCCAATACAAATCCGACCGCCCACACCATACACGGTCCAAACACAAGCCACGAGCCCGAATCCTAGCCAAAGCCAAAAGAGGGAGAAGGATCTTGTCCAGTTTGATCCCATTCCAATGACCTATACCGAGCTGCTACCTCAGCTAATCCAGAACTCCCTGGTGGTCCCCTATCCTCTAAAGCCTCAAGAACCACCATACCCTAAATGGTATGATGCAAATGCCATATGTGGCTACCATGCAGGATACATTGGTCATTCAACAGAAAACTGTCAGGTCCTGAAACGCAAGGTGCAAAGCCTAATTGATGCTAAGCGGCTAGATTTTGGGAAGATCGCTCCTAACCCAATTCCAAATCATGAGAGCTCGTCAACTAGCTAAGAAAATAGGAGCAGCACGACAAATTGCTTTGTACAAATCGAGCTATCAAGGAAAATCATCCAGGATTTGTCATATTTTTCAAAATCAATCTTTGTAAATAAATCTCAATGAATAATACAAAAATTTACATTTTTCATGTTTCTTGAGCACGTGTTGTACATTGTTGACTTTACTACTTCTAAAATCTACCACTCTCTTTATCCACTCAGCCCACTTCTTATTCCTATACCCAAACAATAAATACCAATTGGTGATAATGCAAGTGTTGTAATAAATAATCTTGAACGTCTAGTTAATCAAGCTCAAAGAGAAAAGCCCAATGAGGAAGCAGAATAAACAACCAGGGATTCTAGATCACCATTCAAAGTGTCTTGTCAAATAAAATATCCTGCTAGAGTCAAGTTCAAATCCAGGAAAAATTTAGGGATGCATGATAGGATCCGTTGAATTAGGAACCAAATGATCCAGGAAAAATCAGGGTCAAAATTCCAAATTCAAGGAAAAGAAGAAAGCCTGCTGGATTAAGCCAAGATAATCCAGGCAAAAGTAGGGTTAAAGTTCAAAAATAAATCGACAAAATCATGATAAAAAAAGGTCTTGCCGGTTTCCAACCACAATTCAGGAAAAATTAGGATCAAACAAAAGCCCGCTAGGTCGACAACCCTCAAAAGAAACCCAGGCAAAAATTAGGGCACAATCAAGCAAAAAGCCCGCTAGGTCGACAATCATCAAAGAAGACCTAGGCAAAAGTTAGGGCACAATCAAACAAAAGCCCACTAGGTCAACAAACTTTCAAAGACGACCTAGACAAAAGTTAGGGCACACAATCAAAAGCCCGCTAGGTTGAAAACCCGTAAGGGTAACCTAGGCAAAAGTTAGGACACACAATTAAGAGCCCGCTAGGTCGAAAACTCTAAAAAACGACTTAGGCAAAAAATAGGGCACAATCAAACGAGAGCCCGCTAGGTCGACAAACTCTCAAAGACGACCTAGGCAAAAATTAGGGCACAAGTAAACAAGAGCCTGCTAGGCCGAAGACCCGTAAGGGCGACCTAGACAAAAGTTAGGACATAATCAAATAGAAGCTCGCTAGGTCGACAATCCTAATGACCTAGGCAAAAGTTAGGGCATAATCAAACGAGAGCCCGCTAGGTCAACAAACTCTCAAAGACGACCTAGGAAAAAGTTAAGGCACACAATCAAAAGCCCGCTAGGTTGAAAACCCGTAAGGGCAACCTACACAAAAGTTAGGGCACACAATCAAGAGCCCGCTAGGTCGAAAACTCTCAAAAACGACCCAAGCAAAAGTTAGGGCACGATCAAACAAAAGCCAGCTAGGTCAGCAACCCTCAAAGGGCGGCCTAGGAAAAAGTTAGGGCATACAAAATCAAGAGCCCACTAGGTTGAAAACCCGTAAGGGCGACCTAGGAAAAAGTCAGGGCAAAATTAAAGACCTGCTGGGTTGAAAACTCGAAGGAACAACCAAGGCAAAAGTTAAGGTCAATCCAGGAATCAAAGGAGATCATGACATTCTACACCTCATATCTTCCTAAAACTGGGGCAAAATTTGCCTTTTCTCAAGTTTGGTTAATTTGACAATCAAGATTATGAAAAGTAACATTGGTATTTTTCATCAAAAGGTTCCATTTGGGCAATCGAACCCATATCTTTTGTCATATTTCCCTTTCAAGTATACTACCTCAAACATCCTTTGCAAACCTTCTCTATTTCTTTTCATTGACCATCCAGAATCACTTTGCACACCTCAATAGCGCACATGCCAAAAGAGATGTGAAAAATGTAAAAATAGAAAGGATTAATTTTGAAAAATCATGACAAGTCGGACGAATCCTCGACCACCGCGGCACGACATGACTGTTTCCCAAAAGTTCATCCTCCTGTCATACATAACGCCACCAAGACAAAAGGAGTGTGTCTTATTCAATGCTGCTGACTGTTGTTGGGTCTCAAAGATCCTGGAAAAGAAGGTTTCAAAGTTGATCAAGAAGCCAAGAGATTGGCCAAAACACCGAACTTAAGTCAATCTAGCTTATCCCGATTTTTGATTCCTGTCACACCAACTATAAGGTTGTCGAGAAAGGACATGTCGAAAAAAATCAACATTAAGAGAAACAAATTTTTTTCACCATTTCATGGTTTGCATTTATCCCATAGCGTCTATTTCATCAAGTAAATAATTCAAGCATCAAAATAAGAACCCCATATCATTTCTGCACTCATTCAAGCATCACAAATACCGCATTCTTTTCATTCATTCAAATAGCACATAAACATCTTCTTATCCAAGCATAGCGCATCCCTTTTTTTTTCAAAACTAATTAAGACCAGGGTAAAATTGCTCTAATAAATCATAATTAAAATCGAGTCAAGCTTAAACTGGGGAAAACGCCTGCCCACAAAAATTTAATTCGAGGCCATCCCCAATTTCTGAATCAAGTTTAGATCGGGGTGACCGTTTGCCCAAGAAAGATTTAAATTGAAGAACAAAACTGGGGCAAGCTTCTGCCAAAAAATTCAAGTTGAGGCAATCCTCAATTCCAAAAAATTTCCAAATAAGGGGAGACATTCGCCCAGATAATTCAAGTTGAGACAGTTGAAAAATTTTGAATCAAGTTCAAACTGGGGCAAATGCTTGCCCACAAAAATTCAATTTGAGGTCATCCTTAGATGATGAATCAAGTCCAAACTGGGGCAAACGCTTGCCCAACAAAATTCGATTGAGGTCATCCTCAAACTCAATCAAGTCCAAACTGGGGCAAGAGCTTACCCAACAAAATTCAATTTGAGAACATCCTCAGATCCTAGATCGAGTCCAAACTGGGGAAAATGCTTGCCCACAAATTTTTTTTTTTTTTTAATTTGAGGTCATCCTCAAATTCTGAACCAAGAACAAAACTAGGGGCAAGCATTTGCCTAGAAAATTCAAGTTGAGGCAATCCTCAATTCTAGAAAATTCCAAAATTAGGGCGAACATTTGCCCGGAAAGTCCAAGTCAACACGATTCTCAATTCCTCAACTCCAAATTCAAGATAGGGTAAACATATGCCCCATAAAATTCAAGATAAGACAAACCTCAAAGTCTAAATCAAGATTCAAAATGGGGCAGACTCTTGCCCAAAATCCCCTCAAATTAAGGCAGTCCTTGATTGCCAAAAACCTTCTAAACTGGGGCAAATGTTTGCCCAAACTTCGTTCAAATCAAGACATCCATCAATTATCAAGAATCCTCTAAATTGGGGAAAAATGGTTGCCCAAGTCTCTTCAAGAAAATAATTATCAAAGTACTCAAGAAACCTTCAAGTTCGAGGTAATTTATTTTAATTCAAGGAAAACAAATTTCAAAATAAGTCGTCCGATGCAGTCCTCTGATGCAGTCCATATTCCACCCTCAAGTACATACCTAGGGTATACCATGTCATTTCCCTATGCCTGTCTTAACAGGTCATCTTTTCAAGTCAGTAAAGGTTACTCTTTTTTTCCTTTTTCTACCCTAGCGGGTCATTCCTGCTTCGCCTACCCTAACAGGCCATCCTTTCAAGTTAGCATAGCGCACCTTTCATTTAAGTTAGTTGTAGGTCTCTCCCATTTCAAAGTCACCTGTCTTAACAGGTCCTTTTTTCTTTCTTTTCTGCATCATGACCTATGTTGTCAGGCCTCTTCAAGTTTTCTTTTCTGTATTATGACCTATATTGTCAGGCCTCGTCAAGTTTTAGATTTCTGCATAATGGCCTATGTTATCAGGCCTCACCATTAAGTTTAGATTTCTGCATCATCGCCTATGTTGTCAAGCCACCATCAAGTTTACCTTTTTGCATCATGGCCTATAGTGTCAGGCCCCTTCAAGTTTGGATTTCTGCATCATGGCCTATGTTGTCAGGCCACCATCAAGTTTACCCTTTCTGCATCATGGCCTATGTTGTCAGGCCGCCATCAAGTTTTAATTTTTACATCATGGCCTATGTTGTTAGGCCTCATCAAGTTTTAATTTCTACATCATGGCTCATGTTGTCAGGCCTCATTAAGTTTAATTTCTACATCATGGCCCATGTTGTCAGGCCTCATCAAGTTTAATTTCTACATCATGGCCTATGTTGGCAGGCCTCGTCAAGTTTTAATTTCTGCATCATGGCCTATGTTGGCAGGCCTCGTCAAGTTTTAATTTCTGCATTATGGCCTATGTTGTCAGGCCTCATCAAGTTTTAATTTCTGCATCATGGCCTATGTTGTCAGGCCTCATCAAGTTTAATTTTCTGCATTGCGGCCTATAGTGTCAGGCCACCATCAAGTTTCCCTTTCTGCACATTCAAGCATCCGCACAGTCAAATTTTCTTTTTAGCACGATCAAGTTTTCCTATCCACACGTTCAAGTCTTCCTTTCAGCACGTTCAAGTTTCCCTTTTAGCACGTTCAAGTTTTCCTTTTTCAGCACGTTCAAGTTTTCCTTTCAGTACTTTCAAGTTTTCCCTTTCAACACGTTCAAGTTTTCCTTTCCTGCACGTTCAAGTCTTCCAGTCTGCACGTTCAAGTTTTTCCTTCTGCATACTCAAGTTTTCTTTCCTCCACATTGTAAACACTCAATTATGTCCGAAGCCCAGTTTAAGTCAATTAGTAGATAAACCCCAATTAAAAACACCAAGAATTTCACAAAAATAAAGAAAACAAAACATGAAATCTAAAAAATAGGTAAAGAAAAATCAAAGATAATAAAAAATCAATTAATTAATTAAAATCTGAATTAAATCCAACAAAAAACAACAATAAAAGGAGGAATTTGGAAAAAAATAGAAGAAAAAGATCAAATCAGAAGAAAGAAAAAGATTGATGAAAAATTATTAATTAAAACCGGATTTAAAATAAATAAAATTGAAAATAAAAATGTGAAAATTAAAAATTCTGGAAATTGAAGTAAATAAAATTCTGGAAAAGGAAAAATCTGGAAAAATGAAAATACAATCAAATTTTTTAAATCAAACAAAAATTAAATAAAGAAAATAAATAAAATCAGAAAAATTAAAAGGGAAAAGAACTAAAATCAAAATAAAATCAGAAATAAAGAAAAAATGAAAAATATGAAATTCAGGAAAAATAAATAAAATTGAAAATAAAAATCTGGAAAATTAATAAAATTTATAAAATAGTAAAAATAAAATAAAGAAAATTAATTTTTTTTAAAATCTGAAAATTAAGCAAAAGCAAAAAAAAAGGAAAAAATAATAAATAATAAATAATACATAAATAACACAAAAAAAGATTAAAATCATAAAAATTTAAAAACTAAAACAAAAAAATAATTAAAATTCTGAAAATTAAAAAAATAATAATAACGCAAAAAAAAAGAAGGAAATAATAATAAACAAAAATTCAAAATCTGAAAAATAAAAAAACAAACTGAAAAACAGAAATTAAAACAAATTAAAACAAAAATTAAAAAATCTGGAAATTAATAAAATCAGAAAATTTTCAAATAATAAATAAAAGTCTAAAAAAAATTAGCAAAACAAGAAATCAATATCAAATAATAAAATCCAAAAAATAAAAATAAAAATCAGAAAAATAAATTAAATCAGAAAACAAAGAAAAAAATGAAAAATCTAGAAATAAAAATAGAAATTCAAAATCTGAAAATCCAAAAAAAAATTAAAAATTAAAAATGTAGAACTTAAAAATTAATTAGAAATCTGAAAACATTCTGAAAACAAATTAAAAGAAAATGGTAAAATCCAAAGATTAAATATAAAATCCTAAAAAAAAATAATAACAATCTGGAAATAATTCAAACAATGCAAAAATAGAAATAAATTAAATGACGTAAAAAAATTATTAAAAATCTGGAAAAAAACAAATAATTTTTTAAAAAAAAATAAATGGAAAAAACAAATAAAATAAATAAAATAAAAATTTAGAAAAAGAAATTGAAAAATAAAAAATCAGAAAAAATAAAATTAATTAAAGGTTAGAAAAATAAAAAATCAAAATCAAAATAAATAAAAAGGGAAAGAAAATTAAAGAACTTTTAATAAATACAAAGAACAAAAACAAAAAAATAAAATATGAAATCCTGAAAATAATAAAAATCAAGAAAAAAGCAATAAAATTGTAAAAACAAAAAAAATATTACAAAAAACGAAAAATCAAAAAAACTAAAAAAGAAGCAAATAAGGAAAAAAGGAGAAGGGGACTCTGTTAGATATAAAAGCTGAGCAGAGAAAGGTTTTGGGGGCTTTTTTTCGCTTTTTGGAAAATTAGAAGGAGATTTTGAAAGGCTGAAAGTGAAAGAGGAAAAGAAGGAAGAAAAAAAGGAAAGAGGAGAAATAATGGTAAGAATCCTTCATCGCAGAATTGGAAGCTCAGAATCTCTGCAGAGGCACGATCCGATTTCATCAAACAGGTTAGCAATAATCAAGAATTTGTTAGCCTTTGGATGCATTTGATTCTTGAAATACTGTTTCTCAATAAGAGGAAGCGAGAAACCTGTTCTTGCATGAAGTTTTCTTGATTTCCTGATAATTGAACATGCCTAAGTTAATTTGCATACGATCTGTGTAAAGCTTGAGGAATATAGGAGTCCAGGAATTCAACCTGGTGTTTGTGCACCTGAATCATGCTCGATCATGGAATGAGAGCCTCTGCTTCCCCCTATATATTGATACTGCATGAACATGATTCTTGAAATACTGTTTCTCAATAAGAGGAAGCGAGAAACCTGTTCTTGCATGAAGTTTTCTTGATTTCCTGATAATTGAACATGCCTAAGTTAATTTGCATACGATCTGTGTAAAGCTTGAGGAATATAGGAGTCCAGGAATTCAACCTGGTGTTTGTGCACCTGAATCATGCTCGATCATGGAAAAGAAGGAAGAACAAAAGGAAAGAGGAGAAATAATGGTAAGAATCCTTCATCGCAGAATTGGAAGCTCAGAATCTCTGCAGAGGCACGATCCGATTTCATCAAACAGGTTAGCAATAATCAAGAATTTGTTAGCCTTTGGATGCATTTGATTCTTGAAATACTGTTTCTCAATAAGAGGAAGCGAGAAACCTGTTCTTGCATGAAGTTTTCTTGATTTCCTGATAATTGAACATGCCTAAGTTAATTTGCATACGATCTGTGTAAAGCTTGAGGAATATAGGAGTCCAGGAATTCAACCTGGTGTTTGTGCACCTGAATCATGCTCGATCATGGAATGAGAGCCTCTGCTTCCCCCTATATATTGATACTGCATGAACATGATTCAATAGGGTTGATAGAGATGCATGAATGGTGTTTGAATGCTGCCCTGCTCTAGTTTCAAGAATCTTGTTCTGAATGTACATGGAAGCTTGATAAAATCGAAAAGCAAATGTCGATTCTTCTGCATGTACACCGAATATTTAGGACTCACATTACCATAGGAATCAAGATCCATAAATTTAGTTAGACGTGGGAGACCCTGGTTAACCACGTACCATAAGTACATTAACATCCAACTTCAGTAATCAAGAATTGCTAAATCTCGAGAACCATTAGCTTCGTTTCCCTATGTATGTCTAATCCAGCCATGGGTATGAGAGATACCTGGTCCGCATAACACATGACACTGCCAATTGTTTGATTCAGAAAACAACTTAGTCAAGATTACGAAAAACAGGGTGAGGGAGCTGAGGAAGTCATAAATTAGAACCTGCAAATGATTGCCAAATGAACGAAAACCTACCCTTAACTAGATAAAGAATAGAACAATATTGACTTAATTAACAGAAAGTGATGATATTAGAGGTATCCAACGGAGAGTGAATTGGGGAGGACTTCAAACTGAGCACCAAGCTCAGATTACCTTTCGAGATCATTGGGCTAACAGTTGTGGCACCCAGACATGATCCAGTAGTAGGAGGCTTGGACTATGTACTCTAAACGAGACAGAGTAAAGAGCGCTCCTAAGGGTACCCCGACAAATGCATATCCCGGAAGAAGCACATACACCATTCTCACTTTAAGACCTGTCTTAACCAATCATAGGAAAGGCGTTCATTTTGCTAAAAGCAAATTGTTCAGGGGCCTTAGGCTGATGATCGGAACTCGGGATTGACTGAATTATGCTCATTAGACCTAGTTGATTGGAATGATGGATTCTGCATAAGATAGTGCAACCCAGAATACGTAGTGAAGTGATAGTGACTCATGTCTGCCCTTTTTTTTTTACCTGCATAATTCAGATGCTTGGGCAAACTTCACTCATATGGAAAGGCATGCCCAAGTCAGAAGGAGAAAGAAGACTCTCCACGAACCAAGGCCTACACCAGGCGATTAGCAGCACCTTGTTTGAAACCTTAGCCATGACCATTGTAGGAGGATGAAAAGTCGGGTACAATGCATGAAAGTCTAGCTGAACTTCACAAGCAAATAGCTAACTTAAGAACAGAGTTGGAAAATAGGGGTTGAATGTCATGCAATTCATGCAGAGAAAGAGGCTCACCTTAAGACTAAAACCTGAGGATTATTACCTCAAATGAGTAATGGGCTCAATGGCTAGAGCGCTTATACACATCCCTCTGACCTCCTCTTCGAATCCTAGCTAAAGCTCTTTTGATTTTGTTTTCTTATTTATCCCTGCTGTGCCAAAAATTACCTTCAGCCCCCTAGGAATTCATCTAATCCCTATTTTATCCCTACTGTGCCAAATTACCTTCATGCCCTCGGGAATTGACCTAATCCCTTATTTGTCCTTGCTGTGCCAAATTACCTTCATGCCCCCAGGAATTCACCTAATCCCTATTTTATCCCCAAAAATTCATAAAAATTTGAAAATCAATAACAATTCATAAAAATTCCAAAAATTCATAAAAATTCAAAAATCAATAAAAATTCATAAAAATTCGAAAATCAATAAAAATTCATAAAAATTCAAAAATTCACAAAAATTCATAAAAATTCAAAAATCAATAAAAATTCATAAAAATTCCAAAAATTAATAAAAATTCATAAAAATTCCAAAAATAAATAAAAATTTCATAAAAATTCCAAAAATTCATAAAAAATCTAAAATTACTAAAAATTTCACGAACATTCCAAAATTCCTAAATAATTCATAAAAGATCCAAAATTCTTAAATAAATCCATAAAACATAAAATTCCGTAATTGATGAATTACTTCAAAATTTTTAATAAATACCAAATTCATACCTCTAAAATTCTCCTAATCGCATTTTAATTTCTCAAAGTCCTTCTGATTACAAATTAAATCCATAAATTTCATTTCCATTAATGCTAAGCACACCTCATAACCTTTTTATGTTTGATTATGTCTTGCCTCTTTTATTATTCATCGTTTTTCAAAATAAATATTTTGTTTTGTGATTCTTAATCTCACGCAACGAGCTCTAAGCACGAACTGGTAGCTTTTTCTGCTGTTCGTTGTTTAGAGATTCGTATGGGTCCAAGTGCAGCCGTAGTTGTCTTGGGCCTTGTGCATATGTGGATTAGGATTGCCCTTCTTGTTTGCAAAATAAAAAACCTTGCTCATTTTATTCTTTCATCGCTTTTCAAAATAAAAATCTTGTTTTGCGATTCTTAATCTCACGCGACGAGCTCTAAGCACGAATTGGTAACTTTTTCTGCTGTTCGTTGTTTAGAGATTCGTATGGGTCCAAGTGCAGCCGTAGTTGTCTTGGGCCCTGTGCATATGTGGATGGGGATTGCCTTTCTAAAAATATCTTTCAAAATGATCAAGCCATTCCCGAACATTACTTTCCAAGTAGCTCTGAAGGTCAAGCCTTCGAGCACCTCTCAAACACTCTTTTAAACACTTTTGAAGGTCAAGCCTTCAAGCACTTTTCAAACATTCCTTTTTAAACACTTTCGAAGGTCGAACCTTCTAATAAACTAGAACTACGTAAGCCTTGAATTTCCCATTGCACCGGGGAATACGTAGGAGCAGGATCAAGTTTTGTCAGGCTAACCTCCGTCAAATTATTTTTCACATTAACTAAGGGATCAAATCATCTTCAAACAATCACACACTCAGTTTAAGGGTGTCGTTCTTCTGAACGAGCGAATGGGGTGCCTAACACCTTCCCCATTCGTAACCGACTCCCAAACTTAGAATCTTATCCTCAAGTTAGGGTTTTTTCCAAATTTTTTCCCTTAAATAAAAATTTGGTGGCGGCTCCACTTATTCAAATAAAATTCTTTTCAAAATTAGCGAGTTCTTCGTCTCGTCAGAATTACGATTGCGACACACATTCAAGTTTTCTTTCATACATCATCAAATTTATTTTCTTACATTAAGGCCTATGATGTCAGGCCTCAAGCATGGATAGACTTCTATACATCGGACTATGCTGTCAGGCCACCTTGTACATACCTTACATCTTAGTTCCCACATACTTTCTAGCCTCAAATAGGCCATTCCATTCCTTGTCCACGTCCGTCCTAACAGACCTCTGTCACCTTACTTTTCCTGCACTTTAGTAGTATCCGTGGCCTACTTAGGCTATGTGATTAAGCATTGCAAACCCTATTGGTTTACCCATAGCCTAATTAGGTTATGTTATCAAGCCGGTAAGGTCACTCAAACACCACCATCTTCCAAGCATCTATCTTCAAGCTCAAGGCTTCTCACATTCTTCGGACTTCTTCAAAATCCTGCCTCGGACATAATGTGTTCACGTCTCTACTCATTTCCTACCACGACAATTTCGAGAATTATTTCTCACATCATCTGGTAGGAAAATGAGTAAAGAGGGAAAAACTGTAAACACCAAATTATGTCTGAGGCTCCTAATTGTTAAAATTAATCAAGAAACCCACACTAATTTAAATAATAAATAAAAAAACAAAACAAAAGTAAAAGAAAAATGGAAAAATAGAAAAAGGAATGAAAGGAGATAAAGGAAAATGCAATAAGACAAAACAAAGTTATGAAAATTAAAAAAAAAATTGAAATACAAAAATAATAATGATGACAAATAGGAAAAGTACAAAAAACTAAAAAGGTTTGAAAAATAAATAAGAAAACAGAAAATAGAAAAAAATATAAATAAAAAAATAATAATAAATATGAAATTAAAAAATAGATAAAAGCAAAATAGTAGTAACAAAAGTAGATTTTTTTACTGAAATAAAAATAAATTAAAAAAAATTTGAAACAAAATAACAATAAGAAAAAAAAAGAAATAAAGAAAACAAAAAAAAAGAAGAAAAAATAGAGATTTAACAAAAATTAATAAAAACAATAAAGAATGGAAAATTAAAAATAGTAATAGCAAAATTTTTAAAACAGAAAAGATTAAAAATAATAATAAAATATTAATAACACAAAGAATAGAAAAATAAAAATTTACAATCTGAAATATAATAAAAAAAAGGAAGCCAAAAAAGAGAAAATTAAAAAATACATATTAAAACAGAATATTAAAATCTGAATTAATAAATTAGAAGAAATAAAAAGAAAAAGGTAAATAAAAATTAAAGAAAAAAGAAAAATCTGAAGAATTAAAGAAAAAATAAAAATCTGGAAAAATTAAAAAGAATCAAAATCTAAAAAAAGAAAAAATAAAAATCTGTAAAAACTGAAAAGAAATTAAAAATTCAAAAAAATAGAGATAATAGCTAAATTAAGAAAAAGTAACAAAATTTAAAAATAAAAAGAAAAGAATAAAAAATATAAAAACAAGATGAAAATAATAAAAATAAAAATATGATAAATAGAAAAGTCATAAAACAGAAAACTAAAAAATTCAGAAAAATGAATAAGAATTAATAAAAATCATAAAAAGAAAATTTACCAAAAAACTAAAAAAGAAATAAAACAAAATAATAAATAATAATAAATATAGAAAATTAAATAAAATTTGAAGAAAGAAAAAAGAAGTAAAACAAAAATAATAAAATTGTAAGAAAAATAAAAAACTGAAATACACAAATAATATCAGAAAAAAAATAAAAACAACGGGATTAAAAATTAATTAAAACAAAAAAAAGAGATTAATAAAATCTGGAATATAAAATATAGTACAAAAAAAGAAAAATAAATACAAATAAAAAATAAAGAGAAAAACTAAAACTAAAAAATGTATATAATAATGATAATAAAACAAAAAGAAAGAAAAATAAAAAAGAGGGGGGGGGGGGAAACAAGAAGCAGAAAACAAAATTAACAGAAAAACAGTTTTTACAGATTTTAAAAGAAAAAAAACATAATTTAGGGGAGGGACGAATCTCTCGGCAGGGGGCTTTCTTGATTACTGGGATATTGGCACAGCCTTGGGGATTAGACCCAGCTAGTGCAATCTTGCACCTGGCTTAACGTATGCAAAGATTCATATGGCTTGTTCAAAGGAGCCAATGGGCATTGATGGTGATCTTTCCAATAATGCAGAGAAGGCTTCTTTACAGAGTAACCTTGTCACTGAATAGGCTTTTGTTCGTATTGCTCCTGCAGTCTCTGGTGTGGTTGACCGTCCCACTGCGCACAATATTTTTAAAGCTCTGGCTAGTGATCAAGAGAGCATTTCTGTGAGCTCGTGGTTGAATTACATTAATGAATTTGTCAAAGTGTGTCAAAGATGGATATCATACCAGATTCCATAGTTTCCTCAACTTTCTGAGGAGCGAATTTTACGCATTGGTTCTAACAATAAGCGGCCAGTTCTGAAATGGGAGAATAATATGGCATGGCCTGGCAAACTTACTCTTACAGATAAAGCAATCTATTTTGAGTCAGTTGGTGTATTGAGAGAGAAGAGAGCCATGAGGTTGGACCTTACATATGATGGATTATGGGTAGAGAAGGCAAAGGTTGGGCCTTTAGGGTCTGCACTTTTTGACTCTGCTGTTTCTATTTCTTCTGGCTCGGAGTGAGTTAAATCGGTGGGTGCTCGAATTCATTGACTTAGGAGGTGAGATGAAGCGGGATGCTTGGCATGCATTTATAAGTGAAGTCATCACTTTACACAAGTTCATACGTGAACATGTGCCTGACGATTCTGATGAGTTGTTATTTAATGTATATGGAGCTCATAAAGGAAAGGATAGAGCAACAACCAGTGCTATTAATGGTATCACTAGGCTCCAGATCCTTCAATATTTGCGGAAGTTGCTTGATGATCCCACCAAGCTTGTTCAGTTCTCATATTTACATAATGCACCACATGGTGATGTTGTCCTCCAAACTTTAGTTGTTAATTATCGGGGAGGTCCACTAGTTACAGGATTTGTAAATACCCCCAGTCAACCAGAAACTCAATCATCTGATGAAATAACCATGCTAAACTATGCACAGGGGCCACTGCGTGAGGAATTTCCATGCAATTACGACGATCAAAATAGACATCTAACAGGCTTATATGTACTTGATAAAGAGGATCGTGCGCACCCATGATCTTGTTCCGATTACACACCGACGATGACGCACCCAGCTACCCATATTATTACTAAAATACATTTAAACTATGCATGTGGGTAAATAAGCAAGCCTGGAGCAGCTTTGAAGCTAGTGGGTAGCAGGTGTGTATCATAATAGGGCAAACGCAAAAAGGGAATAGTAAATAGTGGAGTCCTAACACCCATGCATGTAACTAATGAAGGCACGCATAAATGGAATTAAAGTGGGGCACTATTTCATGTAAGGCTGCAAAAGTAATAAGAATGCAGGGACCACCAAACAAACATTAACTCAAAATGATACAGTCTCCATTGCTACCATACATGTATAAATTTTTTTGGATTATGTCATAACTCCACGATTTAGTTTAGGTGGCTTGCGTAAGGAAGGCTGGCAAAAGGTCCTCGGTTCGAACACTGCACTCAACTATTGTTTTAAAGGAACCCAATTAACTCGTGACTGGGCCGGGTCGTGCGGATATCAAAGTGGGCCAATTGGGGCGTTGCTTTGATGAGCTAAACCAGAATGAAATCTCTTAGCAAGAGTGTGAGAATCACAAACCCTTTAAATGAGAGAACGAAGGGAGCTCTGTGGGACCTCTGGCCAACAATTAAGAAGCCTTTGTTAAGAGGCACCAGTCGTCTACGGGTGGTCGATACCAGCCACAGTCCAGGTGAGAAGAAAGGGAAGAGATCGAGCCCCAGACAGGGCCTCACTGCATGCCACTTGCACATAAGGCGGTCCAAGATCATTAGGCCTCATTGGGCCCTAATGAGGGGTCGACAGGCAGCGACAAAAGGCTCTTACAAAATCTACTGGGCCTCTCTCATGCCACTTTCAAGTGGGCCTTTACAATTAATCCGCCTAGTCTAATTTAATTAGCTCACAAATTCTAATCCTCCTAGTTTAATTTAATCAGCTCACAATTTGAATTGGCCCAAATTAAATCCTTTTATTTCTTAAAATTTTAAACAAAAATCCTTTTCTTCAAATTTCTTAAAATTCTAAACAAAAATCCTTTTCTTCAAATTTCAAATTTAGTTCCTCAAGTCAAACTCTAGTTTAAGTTTCTTTCTTCGAATCAAAAAATCAAGATTAATTTCCTTTTCTTAAATTCTCCCGAATCAAATCAAGTTTAACATTTTGATCAAGTCAAATCAAGCCCAATTCTTCTCTTCAAATCAAATCAACTTTTTATTTTTTTTTTGTTTTGTTTTTTGTTGTTTCAAAAATACTAAATCAAGTTCAAGTTTCCTTTCTTCAAAGACGAATTAATTTCATTCGAAACCAAGTTCATTTCAAGATCAAGTTCTTCGTAATTTAAATCTAGTTCAATTCTTTCCTACGCAAGCTCAATTCTCTCTTTACCGTTATTATTTTCTTCAAAAATAATTCCTTTCGCATAAACTCAAGAAAAACTTCATTTTGGTTTTAGGTCTCATGCAATGAACCCTAGGCATGAACTGGTAGCTTTTTCTGCTATTCGATGCTTAGGAATTCATATGGGTCCCAAGTGCAGCCATAGTTGTCTTGGTCCATGTGCATATGTGGACTGAAGATCCTTCTGTAATTTCAATAAAAACTTCATGTTAAAGTTCCTAAAGTCTCACGCAACAGGCTCTAAACGAGGAACTGGTGGTTCACCTACTGTTCAGCGTTTAATAGTTCGTATAGGCCCCCGTGCTGCCCTAGCCGCCTCGGACCTTGTGCATGAGTGGACTGAAGGGTCCTCCAAAAAATAAAATAAAAAAGAGCTTTTCAAAAAACAAAATCTTGAAATACTCTCTTTCAAGCACTTTCGAAGGTCAAGCCTTCAAATCAAACCAGAACTACGTAAGCCTTGAGTTTCCCATTGCACCGGGGAATACGTAGGAGCAGGATCAAGTCCTGTCAGGCTAACCTCCATCAAGTTATTTATGTTCACATTAATTAAGGGATCAAACATTTTCAAAAATCACACACTCATTTTGAGGGTACCGTTCTTTCGAACGGACGAGTGGGGTGCCTAACACCTTCCCCACTCGTAACCGACTCCCGAACTTCGAATCTCTTCCTCGAGTCAACATTTTTCCAAATCTTTTTCCCTTAAATAAAAATTTGGTGGCGACTCCACATAAATCAAAGAAATTCTATTTTAAAATTTTCGCAAGTTCGTCGTCTTGTCGTAATTACGGTTGCGACACTTACCATTACCTAATTAATGGAACCGTAAGGTAAATTGAATATAAGGGTTTTGGAGGATCAATCGAAATCCTTGATTTCTAATCAATTATTAATTTAACAAGTTTGCATGTTCTTTATGCTTATCTTAATTATATAACTTGCATGATCATTGGGGATAGTAACTTGAGGGAAACAATATTGCTATTGCATGATCATTGGGTAGTAATAGAATGAGAGCGGATGGTTATCAATTGACTCAAATCATTCATAAGGGAGTTGGGGTGAAATTGGGTAAAGTTATAAGGGAAACCAAAGTCCCATGTCTCTCCATAATTAAACTCTTGTTTGTGCCCTTTTGTCTTTAAATCGCTTACTCTCATTTTGTTCCTTTTTTACATTCACTTCAAATATTTCTAAACAAACCCTTTTCTGGTGAGCTCAAAAATTAGAATTTAATCATTATTTAAGATTGTTGAAATAGTCTCTGTGGGAACGATATTAAGGGTTTTAAATACCCATTTTTACACCGACAAGTGTACTTGCCAATGGGTAAAACTTTGTACACATAGTAAACGCACAACAAAATCCCTCCTTGACTATTTAACCTTAAGGTGGCCGAATGCCACTTCTAAAGTTTAAGGCATCAAATTTCATCTCTAAATAGCCTAGGTTGACAAATCCTTCTAATTGAAGTTTAAGCTACAATTTTTTACCAAATTTAGTTAATTTTTAGGACTTCTCTTCTATTTCTAAGGGTCATGGCTGAAAAACTCCTCTCCTCCACACAACTCCATGGTTCATTTTTAATTACCAACTTATGCAATTTTGAAATCTATCTTAAGTATTAATTATGGACTTCACTTGATTTTATCTATTTTGATTATTATGGCCATAGACACTTTTAGACCTTACTTACATTAAATCTTCCATTTACCTAATGAAGATTCTTAATGCATACTTAACCAAATTTTAAGTTCATCTTTCCTTGAATTACGCTAAGGTGGCCAAATGCACACTTAATGGTTTTTAGATCATTTTTTCTCAAATTCTATTCTTCGAAAAGTTATTTCACATCATTTAGAACTTGGTTATATGGTTTGTATCACCTTTAAAAGTTTTAAGAAGTTTTATCCTTAACTTCACAATTATGACCAAATGCCCCCTTTGACTTTCCAAGGTCACCTTTTCAAATTTCCTTCTCATACAACCTTGGTTCCTTGATTTTGTGCACTTGTAGCACCTTAAGCACTTGATCCATACAAGGCTTGTCCAAAATCCATACATTGGGTCATGGTCAAAGTGTGTCTTAAGTGTCTTGTGAGGCTTATACCATTTTCAGTTCCAAAATTCACTTTGTAATTTTTAGATCTATTCCCAAAGCAAAGCTTATGGGACATATAAATTAATTTTTCTTAAACTTTTTAAAATTTAAGCCCATGGGTTTAGATCTAAACATATATTATTACACAAGTCCATCATAGTAACAAAATCAACAATTCAAGCTTTAAACATAAAAATATGCAAGATAGCATTTTTTCCAAACAACAAAGTGTAGATCCACAAGATCTACTCCAAGATCCATTTATCTCCTAACATGACCACTTCAAAAAAAATTTCATGACTTCTAAAAACTTCCCAAAGCATCAAAAAAAATTTTAAAATAATTTTCACCAATTAAATTTCTTCTAAGTTTCCTAGAAGCACTTTATACCAACCAAATTTATTTTATTTTTCAAAAATCACTAAAAAAATGGTGATGCTCATTTTGAACCATTCAAATGAAGCCTTGAGCCCTTATGAGTCCAAACAAAAGGAGATCTATGGATTTTAGAGAAATGATCCACAAAAGAAATAAAATCAACCATAAAAAGTAAGATTTGAAGTTTAAAAAGACAAAGTAGAAAATCCTGCTTGATGGTGACATGGTGTGGGATTATAATGGGGCTATAGTGGGTGATCTTACTTCCCTCTTGATGGTCCAAAAATAGCTTCTTAGTGAAAGTGGTGGGGCTTAGTGTTTAGAGCTTGATCTTAGCTTAAATCTAGAAAATGGAAACTTAAGCTTAAGGTGAAAGGTTAAGATTTTTGGACTTGGTTTAACTTAGAGAGAGTTTGGAGAATTTTTCCAATTATTTTAGGGAGTAAAATCTGAAACAAATAAGGCCTCCCATGTAGTGTAGTAAATTAAGCCAAGCAAGGGCTAAATTGGATAAAATTTCCACTTTAGGGTATTTTGGTAATTTTGCATGGAATTTCTATTCCAAAATAATTCAAAATGTAATAATTATCCTTTTAAAATTTATATTAGTGTTAATAAAACTGAGTTTGTCTCTAATCATATTTATCATTTCCTAAGCATGGTTAATTTTAATTAATCAAGGTTAATTAACATTAGTCATGGTTAAAGGAATCTTAACATTTATTATTTTTGTCTTTTGTGAGTTTACGTTGGGTAGGCTTCATATGGTGACTCATCACCATTCCTTCCACATGGAAATTTCGTACACACCATATGGGGCCCACTCTTGGCTTCTTCCCCACACTTTATTGCCCTCTTGGCCTTACAGGGATATTTTTGTAATTTTTTTAACATTATCCAAGAAGTTTCCAAATTGTTTGTCTGATAATTATAACACTTTTTGGATCATTCACGAGTTAATCTAAGATCATTTGATATTTTCCTAAGAACTAATTAGCCCTGTGCAGAAAGCAGAGCTTTCTGGGGATGTTGTGGGCGTTTTCGAAGTTTTCTAAGGGCGTTTTCGTCCCTTCTTTATTTACTAAGTTTTTCTCATTATTCATCATCATTCTTAATTTTCTCTAACCTTATAATATTTTTTTAAACTCTTATTTTATAAATTCTTACACATTATTTGGATTGTCCAAATATAGGGGTATTTTCATCATTTACTGAAAATTTTCTAATTTTCTTATAGATTTAAGAAGAAAGTTTTATAATCATTTATTTCTTAGTCATGAAACATAAGCAAGAATTTAGGGATGTTACATAGATGGTCCAAAAAACTATTCCCAAGTGTGGTGGTGGGGTTTAGTTGTTAGGAGTTAATTTAGCTTAAATTTCAAAGATGGAAGTCTAGACTTAAGGTGTAATCTTTAGGTTTTTGGGTGGATTAAGCTTTGAGAAAATTTTGAGATCTTCTCTAAGTGTTTAGGATGTTGGAACTGCAGCAAATGAGCCCCCTCCTTGGTGTTCCTAAACAATTTCGTCCACCTAGGACATGTGGGAATTAAATTCCCACCTTAGGACATTTTGGTAACTATGCATGTAATTTTTATTTTTTAAAATAAATCTAAAATGAAGGAATTATCATTTTAGGTTTAACTTACCTTAAGCATGGTTAATTTTAATTAACCAATATTAATTAACCTTAACCATGATTAAAAGAATCTTTACATTTATTACTTTTATCTTTTATGAATTTACTTTTGTGTTGACTCATACAGTGAGTCATCACCATATTATCCACATGGAATTTTCGTGCAAACCATATGAGTCCTACTTTTGGCTTCTTCCTCACACTTTCTTGCCCTCCTACCTTCTAGGAGTATTTTCATAATTTTTCTTAGCATTACTCGAGAAGTTCCCAAATTATTTTTCTCATAACTGTAACACTTTTTGGTTTGTTGCCAAGTTAACCCTAAGGTCATTTGATATTTTTTGGGAACTGATTAGCCTAATGTAGAAAGCAGATCTGTCTAGAGTGTTTTGGACGTTTTCGAAGTTTCTTGAGGATGTTTTTGTCCCTTCTTTGTTTCTAAGTTTTTCCTTATTAATTTTGATCATTCTTAATGTTCCCTAGTCCCTTAAAATTCATTTTAACTTTTCTCTTGAGTTTCCTGCACCTTATTTAGGTTATTCTAGTATAGGGGCATTTTTGTCATTGAGTGAAAATTCTCTAATTTCCTTAGAGATTTTAGGGGAAAGTTTTATAATCATTTACTTCTTAGTCATGCAACCCAAGCAAGAAATTTAGGATGTTAAAATCCATACACCTCACATTCATATTTGTGTACTCATAGGACAACACAAAAAGTTGACATGATATTTCAAAATAGAAACTAATCTTCTAATCAAGAATTTCTTAATTAAGTTTGATGTTACTTTCTTGGATAATGTGTAAACTTCCTCCAATAGCTTGTCCATCTTGCATTAATCATAAGATTTATCATAAATCACTCATCCTTCTAGGTTACCTCTCAATCTTTTCTTTTCTCAAAGATTAAGTTCTTAATATTTTTAATGTAAGATTATGGTATATAGGATTTCCTCTCTAGTTGGTCGAATGGCCTCTTTTATTTGTTTACTCTTTGTGTTCTTTAAATTGAATGTATTATGCACAACTTCTTTAATTCAAATTTAAGTGTTATAAGTTTTGTACTTTTTGACCAATAACTTAGCTAGTTAAGTTTGACCCATTAATGAACCTATTTACTTGCCTCCTTGCTCATGAATTTAAAGTTTCTTACACATTTCTTATTTAATTATCTTTAAAAACCCAAACCAACCTATTTAGCCTATTTACTACCTAAGTGACCGAACCTACATCCCTTAATTCTAAGGTGTTATGGTTCAATGTTTCTTCCCTTAGAAGGTAATTTACTCTAGTTAGGACTTAGGCTATTAATTCACCCAATCTTAGAAATTTTTGTAACCTTTCTTCCTTGACTAGTGAGTATGGCCAAATTTCCCATCATCCTTTCTACACTCCATGCTTAATTTCTAATCACCATCTTAACCATGTTTAGGTTTATTGTTAAGTTTTAACAAGGTTTTTAACATATTTTCACCTATTTTAACCAATATGGTTGAATGGTTACTCCACCATTTTCAAGTCTCTTTCATATTTATAATTTCTTCCTTAAACATGATTAGGCTCCTCTTTACACCTTAATTAAAATTTTAAACTCATGTTTCCTTAATTACATGGAAAGTGGCAGAATGCTCTAGGTAACCAAAAAAAGGTTCATTTTCTTAATTTCTACTCTCTTGGCCTTGGTGTTATTAATTTTGGCTCGTGGTGCATCACTTGGCCTTAGGTCCACCATGATTTGTCCTCACTCAATAGCTTTGGTCATGGTCATGGAAGGTCTTAAGAGACTTGTTCAACTTTGATCCAAAATTTCACCTTTGCTCTTAATAGTTTTTAAGTCCAGGTCCTAGTTAAGTTTACAGATTTGATGACATCAATTTTCCTAGCCTTTTAAGATATTTAACATATGAGTCCATATCTGGACTTTCATCATAGTCCAACTTAAAGATTGAAGCTTTTAAGAAAAGGTATAAAAAAGCTTCCAACTTTGAACACATCTTAAAGAAAGCATTTTTCAAGGCAAACAAATGTAGATCTACTCCAAGATCTATTCATCCCTTACTTTTAGCACATCAAAAGATCTCATCAACTATAAAATCTTCTCCAAAGCATCAAAACTTATTTTTAAGAAATTTTAACTGATTAAATAGCTCCAAAGGTTGCTAGAAGCACTTTAATCCATCAAAACTTCTCTTTAACTTCCAAAATTACTAAAAACTTTGTGATACTAATTTTTAACCATAAAAAAAAGTTTTGAGCTCCATCAAACTAAATAAAAAAGGATCCATAAAACTTAGAGAGAGAGATCGACCAAAAAAAAAGAAAATCAAACCATAAATACAAGATTAACAACTTAGAAAAACATGATAAAAACCATACTTGTTGAAGACTTTTATGATGGTTTTGGAGGGTATTTAAGGATAATATTCCACTTCCTTCATGTTCCACACAAAATATCTTAGTGATGGTGGTGGAGCTTGATGAGTTTCATTTTGTTTTAGCCGAAACTTCAAATATGGAAGTTTAAGCTTAGAGTGAATTTTGGTGTTTTGAGAGTAGTTTGAGTTTAGAGAATTTTCATAAGTGTTTACAAGATGTAGTATGAAGCAAAGGAGCCCTCCATGGCTAAAGATACCATTCATCCATTTAAGGGTAATTTGAGAATTAATTTGGGAATTAATTTCCTATTTAAGGGAATTTTGGTACATTTTCATGCAATTTATATTTTCTAAAATAATTGTAAGTGTAAGGAATTATCCTTTTAAGATTAGTTTAATAATAATATTCTGAATTTATCACTAATCAAGATTAACTTATTCTAAGCATGGATAATTTTAATTAATCAAAGTTAATTTACTTGAACCATGGTTAATTTTATCTCTCCTATTTAGTATTTTTGTCCTATATTAAATTAATAAAGTGATGACTCATATGGTGAGTCACCACCTCATTTTCCATATGTTCATTTTTTTCCTCAAGGGATAAGGCCACATCCTGGCTTCTGCATTGCATTTTCTTTTCCTACTAGCCTTCCAATTGCCTTTTGATAATTTTTCTAAGAATTTCCCGACAGGTTCACAAATTGTTCCTCTGATATTTCTAACACATATTGATTCCTTCCCGAATTATTCTTATATCATTTTCCATTTTTCTAGGAACAATTTAGCCCTTATGGAAGACCAAGCTTTCTAAGAGCATTTTGGACATCTTTTCGAGTTTTTTGATGGCTTTTTCATCCTCTCTTTATTTCTATTATTTTTTTTATCACTTTTTAACCATCATTGATAGATTTTAATCCCTTAGAATTAATTTTAATATTTTTTGGTTTCCTTCACATTTATTTATGTTATTTTAGTGTAGGAGCCTTTTTGTGATTTGCTAAAAAAATTTTAATTTCGCTGGCTTTTGTTTTTATTTCAGTTTTATTTCTTACTAGAGGATATTTATAGCCTAGAAGGTTCATTATGAAAATTGTGGATGTAACAATTTTTCCTACTCAGAATGTGGTTGTCCTCATATGCTTTACATAGACTAAACCAAAGAAAGAAATTAACGAGCATATTAATTTGTAAGTTTATATTATTTGGTCTATGATATTTCATTATTGTCGCAACCGTAATTACAACGAGACAACAAACTCGCTAATATTTCAAAAAACGAATCATTTTGGTTGTATGGATTCGCCACCAAATTTTTATTTAAGGGAAAGATTTGGAAAAATCCTAACTCGAGGAAGAGATTTAGGTTCGGGAGTCAGTTACGAGTGAGGAAGGTGTTAGGCACCTCACTCGCTCGTTCCGAAGAATGGTACCCTTAAACTGAGTGTGTGCTTTATTTGAAAACTGTTTGATCCATTTAATTTGAGTGAAAATAAATAGATTGATGGAAGATAGCCTGACAAGACTTGATCCTGCTCCTACGTATTCCCTGGTGCAATGGGAAACTCAAGGCTTACGTAGTTTTGGTTTGTGAAGGCTTGACCTTCAAAGGTAAATAATGTGAAGGAATATATTTTGAAAGATTTTTAGTGTTTAAGAGGAACTTTTAGTCCACATAGGCACAAGGTCCGAGGCAACTAAGGCTGCACTGGGGCCTATATGAATCTCTAAATATCGAACAGCAATGGAATCGCCAATTTCCCATTTAGAGCTCACTGCGTGAGACTTGCGATTCCCAAAAGTATTTATGAAAGTTTTATTATTTAGGAGGAACTTTTAGTCAACATATGCACAAGGTCCGAGGCAACTAAGGCTACACTGGGGCCTATATGAATCTCTAAATATCGAACAGCAGTGAAATCGCCAGTTTCCCATTTAGAACTCATTGCATGAGACTTATGATTCCCAAAAAGAATTTACTTGGAAAACAATAAGGGGTTTGGGTTGAAAGATAAATTTGATTTAAAATGGATTCGACTCGAAATTTGGAGGGAATGAAACTTGATTAAAAATGAACTTGATTTCAAAATTTGGAAATTGAACTTGATTTGACTAAGATGAACTTGACTTGAGTTTGAAAAAGAGAGCTTGACTTGAATTCACTTTGAACTAAAATGAGTTTGATATGACTAGAATAAACTCGATTGAAAATGGACTTGATTTGAAGTTTTAGAATTTAAAGTAAAAGATTTGAAGTTTTAGAATTTAAAGTAAAAGATTTGAAATTGATTTATTTTTGAAACACAGGAGTTGAATTTGACTCGAACTTGATTTGAAGTTTTAGAATTTAAAGTAAAAGATTTGAACTTGATTTATTTTTGAAGCAAAGGAGTTTAATTTGACTCGAACTTGATTTGAAACGAATTTGATTTAGAGAATTAGACTTGACTAAAAGGAACTCAATTTGAATTTTGAAGACCCGAATTAAAATGGAATAACATAAACTTGATTTGAAAAAAGGAATTTATTTTTTTTATTTAAAAAGGGAATTAACTTGATTTAAAAAATTTAATTTTATTTGAAAAGAGAGAGAAAAAAAGAATTAAACTTGATTTGGAAAAAAAGAATTATTTTTATTGGAAAGAAAAAAAAATCAACTTGATTTAAAATTTGATCCAAAATAAATGGCCTGGTATTGAAATTTTCTTGACTTGACTTATTTGGTTTGTTAGTGTAATAAAAAAACCCAATTAAGTGCAAGAGGGCAACAGCCCTGCAATAGCCCAAAGAGTGTTTATTTGGTTTGTTAGTGTAATAAAAAACCAATTAAGTGCAGGAGGGCAACAACCCTGCAATAGCCTAAAAAGCGTTCCGCAGATAAAGTAACCCAAGAATGTGGGATGTGGGGGTCGAACCAGTGGCACTGGGATTGTGTACAGCGCATCAACTACTTGGGCCATGCCGCCCATTATGATTTGATTCCCTACCTCTTAATTAAACCCAATACGATTTGTCTCTGGACGTGCATGGGGTTTCAACTTGCATGAATGGTTCCACCACCTTTGAACAGGCCAAATGATTCCCTTTGAAGCTAACCTGGCATGTGCAACAAGACCTCCTAACTTATCAGATATAGGTTTGGCATAACGTTTGAGACCCACTGGATTGATTTCAGTCATAACTCATTCGCTTAGGTCTATGACTTGGGGTTCTCTCTCACTTGTTCCGCATCTCCATGAAGAGCATTATTGATTCGATGTTACCATGTGCTGCCTTGGCCCTTTGTTATGCATGCAATTCTTGAAACTTGCTTGGGGTATAATTGCGCCCTCTCTTTATTTTAAGATATCTTGGTCGACAACCCCAAAGCAGGTATGAACCAGTATACCCAGCCTTGTATCGACCTAGTTTCTCTATGTGCTTTGTTGCCTCTTCTACGGACTTGGGAGCAGTTTGAATCTTGAGCCGGTCAGCATGGCCCATTGTCATGCAGCGTGATCATTAGGGAACATGACTGCAAGTGCTTGGCTTATTTCATACGAGGACTCCTAGACCCGTTTTCTACCTTCTGTTGCGAAGGCCATCATTCACCACCATAGCATGGGATCTCCTCTTTTCTTCCCATTGACCAGATTGTCGCTGTTTTTATTTTTTGCGACAAACCATTGATGGTCTTCATTCTCGCAGGTGGAATGGCTTAGAGGGAGGCAACATAACAATCGTCATTAACTCTATACATGATCAGCACACCTACTGCGTTGTCGTTCGTATTCAACCTCACCATCATGGTACTCCATGCACTGCTTCATTGATACCAGGTCATCTCCCTTGCCTGTTAAGGTGATTTTCTTTCTTGGCTCCAATCTCCTGGAGGTTGCCAAAAATATGTGGCGTCTTCGAGGAGTAGTAGCATGGTCTCCCTTGCTTGCTTGTTGTGAGTCAACACCTACATGGCTCTCACATGCCATTCCCTTACTATCAATATAAGTCATAATTTGCAAGGCATGTGCATGGAGCTACTTCACATGAAATTGAGTTGACAATGGTGTTGTAGCTTGGTTACAAGCTACTTCACAGGGAGAAGACGCCTAACATGGCTGACCATACATCCAATGATGTGATTGATATCCCTTCCTACGTGCAGATACGACTCCATACAAAGCACCAAGCTCTTTGCCAACTGCATGGGGAACTTATGCTTGCAACTCATGAACGTTGAAGGATGGACCATTGTTGGAACTACACAGCGTTGGCCTTTATCCAAAATCAACACCTGATTTTGTTGATGGTGACCATGGTATGCATCAATCAATGATGTTGTACTGTCGATAACGGTATGCTCCAGATAGTGGAAGTGCATGCATTGCTCGTTTGCCCAAAGCGACGAAGAATACCTGGAGGCAGAGGTGAGAATCTTGGTACATGAAAGAGCTGGGCAAGCAAGCTCATCTCTGCATGACCTTTGTGCAACTAAAGGGTACATAATCGTGCGTCTCGTGAGGAGTAATAATGTATCACATCTTCCTGTAATGCTTAAATCAGTTCGCATACGCTAAGAAGCCTAGGAATCAACTACTTATTGGTCATCCGATTTTATGCCTCCATTGTGTATGCTGACGAACACAAACGAGGACACCTTTCACCATGCAAGGATCAGGGCGGGAGGTAACACGACACTTGAACATTCAAATCTGCATCGTGGGAGAGTCCTCGCTCTGATGCCAAACTTTGCATGCTTAGAACGCCACAAGTACGAGACCATATGAAGTCCTCTACAAACCTTCCCATCATGAATGAACATCAAAGCATATGCCCATGCATACGTTGAATACCGTCGTCCCGTGGTGGACCGCTGTTCCATATCATCTTTAGTTTTTCCATAACCATAGGCCTCATTCTCACTGACTAATGATCTTGAAATCTGGATTCTCACCCAACTTGAGCATGATTTATTTCCATTTCAGAATCACCCCCATTTGGAGAAAAATTCCGAGCTATTCTTATGGTGATTCAATCAGGCCATGATCAATAACCCCACCTGCGCTCAGTCAAAATGTTAGAGAGGCCAAGAATTGGATCGCATGCTCGACCGAAATGTTCTCAAATGCTAATATTATATCTAAGATACATGGATCAATGCTAACAAAATGCATGCAGAGGGGCATGAATCATGATTCTAACTAAGAACCCTACCATTATGCATAATTGTGGTGTTCCAGATCGTACCTGGTGATCTTGACGAGCCACGAATCCTTCTTGAGAGCTTCCTAGGTCTCCTCTTTGATACTCAGGGAGAAAGTCTTCCAAAAAATCTTCCCTCAGCTTTCGTCCCTTTTTCCAGAGAGATCCCCCCAACCCAACGAGAGAGAGAGCCCTCATTTTTCTGTTTCCTCTCTTTTCTTTAAAAAGTGTTTTCTGTTATTCCCCCCCAACTTCTGTTTTTGTTTTTTGCTTTTTAATTTTTTCTCTGTTTTTTCGTTTCTGTTATTTTTCTTTAATCTTTATCTTTGTTTATTAATTACTTTTAATTTTTAAGTTTCTATTTTCATTTTTAATCTTTCTATTTTTATTATTTTTTCAATTTCTATTTTTTGTTCTTTATTACTTACTTATTTCCTCAATTTTTGTTTATTTCTATTTTATCATTTATATTAATTAATTTTTTTTATTCTTTTATTTTGCTTTTACAATTTTTGATTTATTTATTTATCTTTTCAAATTTTACTTTTTTCTGTTTTTATTTTCAATTTTTTTCCTTATTTTTTGTGTTTATTATTTTGTTTTAATTTTCTAATTCTATTTATTTTCACTTTTCTTTTACTTACTTTTTGTAATTTTTATTTTTTGTTTTTACTTATTATTTATCATATTTTTATTTCATCTGGCTCTTGTTCTTATTTACTCTCTTTTCCTTGATTTCTAATTGGTTTTAATTTAATATTTTCCTTTATTTATTTGTTATTTTTGTTTTTATTATTCAATCTACTTTTACCAAAATAATTTAAATTGAGTTTACTTTCTAATTAATCTTTATCAACAGACCTCGGACATAATAGGGTGTTTACAATTATATAATAAAGATATCTCCTAATTAATTATTTTATATATATTATAGATCAATGAATGCCTGAAATCTACTGAAGGTCAAACATTTAGTAGTTCTTAAAAATCCTACATGGATTGTTCCACATATAAGTACTTTAATGTAAAAATTTATTTGTTTAATTTCTTTCTTATATAATGTACTAATTATTTTTTCCAATTTTTTATAGTTCCAAAGACAATTTGGAGGCATGAAGTGTGGATACTATGTTATGAGCCATATGCTTAACATTATCTCAGCAAGTATTGCTGATTCATAAGCACATGCAATTCCAGTCTTCAGATCTTAGTAAGATTATATATATTTTCCTCTTCAATTGCTATAATGATATTAATTCTTAGATTAAATTATGCAGAGATTCAATGGTATTCGAAGTCGATGGACTAAATATTTGATGGAGGTAGCCAATATGTAACTTAGATATGTAGAAAAGTAGATGTAGTTAGACATTGGACTTTTTTATCTTTTTTAAACTATAATTCTGGAATTTGGATGCTTATATATATATATATATATATATATATATATATATATATATATATATATATATATATATATATATATATATATATATATATGAAGTTTTTATATAGGTTTTGATTTTTGGGTTGTACCAAATTCAAAACTTATTCTTTTAAAAAAAATCCTATTTTCTACGTTGGTTGTGACAATAATTGATGTAAAAAGTTCTTTCTACATCAGTTGTGGTATTAACTAATGTAAAAAGTTAGAATTTCTACATTGGTTATGACATCAACCGATATAGAAATGTAAACTTCCTACATCGATTATGGTCACAACTAATGTAGAAGGATACTTTTTATATTAGTTGTTTACTCGATGTATAAAGTTCAATTTTCTATAGTGATAATTTCTATACCACTTAAAAAATTGATGCAGAAAGTCCATTTTAATCGATATAAAAAGTCTTTTTTCCACCAATGTTGGATATGAATATATAGTAGAAATTTTAATTTTAATCAACATAGATATTTGATTCATTTTAAGTAAATGTGTCACATTGATGAACTTAATGTATCAATAACAATGATTAGGAAATATAAAGTTAAAATTTGATAGCTTGTTTATATGTTACAAAATTTTTATAATATTTCCCAATGCTTGTTATCTTTTATTTGTAGGAATAAAGAAACATTGATCTTTCTAAAGACAATGCTTAAGTAACACCGATGGCAAAATACATAATCAATTGAAGAAAATAGTTTCGCAAAAGTATCATCTTCTATATGTCGTGGGAAAACTAATATTGCATGGTAACATTTTGCATATAGAAAAGAGAGAAAACAAGTATCACTAGTACAAAATAATGATTTTATAACTAATTTTTAAATCTATTTTTATGTAACCAATGTAAAAATTAATGGTGGCTTTTTTGAAATTTATGAATCAATTTCTACCTCGATTGTTAGTTAACCGATATAAAAAATAGATTTGAATCGGTTAAACTAACAACCGATGTTAAAAGTACAAATTATATCGACTAACTAAGCAACCGACTTAGAAATTGGCCTCCTTTTACTGTTACATCTATATTCCTTCCCTGGAACAAAACCAAACCCTAGAACTAGCATGTCTCCTTCACCAAATTCCCCCAAATCTTCCAAATGTTTCAAAAATTCTTCTTTGCTTTCAAAGATCAAAATCTTTGAGTTCTTCTCCAATGAAAATTCCACCCTTATTGATTATTTTGATAGCTTATCCTTTCTCAACTTTAATCCATCACTTAAAACATACCCAAAGTCATGAATGGCAGGGACGCTCCTTGCTCTGGTGAGGCCTCTGTCGTGTGTAAGCACAACCATGAAATGATTCTCGTTATCTTTGTTAAGGTAGATGGTTAGGCAATGAGGAAGAACTCTGTGCACTACTTGGAAACCTTGTTCATCAAATATTGGAGGTTGTGTTTGTTCATCTTTAGCTTCTTCTTCATAGGTGGAATACACACTCTGCATGGTGCCATTGTCGTCCCCACTTTTGACTTGGGTTTCCTTGCCAAGCCCTCACTCTATTGTGTCCTCGAGTCATTGCCATACCTTAACATTCTCTAGTCTTCCTTGAATACAATGTGTTGTATACTTTGCATCTAAGAATTGCAATCATGGGGATACAACTTGTTATTGCTCTCTAAGATCCACACAGCCCGCAATGGGTCCATATATTAAATTCCTTGGTTATTTTCATTATACTCTATTACATGTATTTAGTATTTATTTTCATGCTATAGTTGGTTTTTTCCATGATCCATTTTTAATTTGTTTACTACACATTTAGGATAGATTAATTCTGGAAACTTTTAGGGTGAAATAATTAAAATTCTAGACATGGTAGATGTCGTAACCGTAATTACAACGAGACGACGAACTCGCTAAACATTTGAAAAAGAATTTTTATGGATTGTGGAGTCGCCACCAAATTTTATTTTAAGGGAAAATATTTGGAAAAAACCCTAACTTGAGGATGAAACTTTAAGTTCGGGAGTCGGTTACGAATAAGGAAGGTGTTAGGCACCCTACTCGCCCATTCCAAAGAACAGTACCCTTAAACTGAGCGTGTGATTTATTTGAAAACTGTTTGATCCCTTAATAGAATAAAAATAAATAGGTTTGTATGAAAATAGCCTGACAGGAATTGATCCTGCTCCTACGTATTCCCTGGTGCAATGGGAAATTCAAGGCTATGTAGTTCTAGTTTTAAAAGACTTGATCTCTTGAAGAAGTAGAGGGGTGATGTCAGGGAAAAAATGAATTTTTGAATAAATTAAAATTACATGCTTGCATAACTCAAACCATCGTAATCCGTGAGTGAGTTTGCGCAAATTAAAACACGGAACAGCAGAGAAGGCTACCTGTTCGTATTAGAATCCGTTACACAAATTTATTAGAAGATCAAAACAAGTATTCTTGAAACAGACGCTTTTAAGGGAATTACTAAACAGTAATTTTCTAAAACTGTGTGCTTGCGAAATCCAAATCGTCGTAAGCTGCATATGAATTCACACAAATTAAAAAACGAAACAGCAGACATGGCTGCCTATTCGCATTAGAATCCATTGCATAAATTTTAGAAAATTAAAACAGACATTTTGGAAACAAACGTTTTTTACAGAGTTAGCAAACAGTGATTTTCTAAAATTATGTACTTGCGAAATCCAAACCTTCGTAAGCTGCGTATGGATTCACACGAATCAAAACACGGAATAACAGAGAAGGCTTCATGTTCGCATTAGAATCCGTTGCACAAATTTTAGAAAGTTAAAACAAACATTTTGGAAACAGATTTTTTTTAGAGTTAGTAAAAACATTGATTTGAAAGAAAAAAAATTGGACTTGATTTAATAGTTAGAGAACAAAATTGGACTTGATCCAAATTAAAAGAAAATGAAAGAAAGGAATTGAGTTTAGGTGAAAATAGGGGCAAAAGAGGGGCTTGGACTTGACCCATATAAAAAAAATTGAATTTGATCTCAAGAAAAGGAAGAAAAAAAAAAGATTGGGCTTAACCCAAAACAATTGATTAAAGAAAACAATTAGGCTTGACCAGAATTAAGTAAAATTCAACTTTAATTTCAAAATTAAAATAATTGGGCTTGGCCCAAAATAAAAGGGAAATGATTTAGAATTAAAGAAAAGAAGTGGGTTTGACCCAAGTTAAGAAAAATTGGATCAAGATTAAAAGAATAGGGCTTGACCCCAAAATTAATAAAAAAGAATTGGATTTGATCAAAAATAATAATTAAGAGTTAATTGCTTAAGTGTTAAATTATTTAGAAATTGAAGAGCATAACTGCATAGGGGATCGAACTCGGGAATCCGGGGAGAATTAACATACAGGGACATTTATTTATGAAAATTAAGTCTCGAACCCAAATCTTGGGGGGTACGGGTTGTGTGCTCAACCACTTGAGCTACCCCATTTGTGACTTTTGTCGACATTAGTAATGTATGTATGCATGGGGTTGCGCTACGTCTCTCATTTAAACAAATATCGGTAGGCCCCATGTTTATTTAAACTCACCATTTTTGCATGAATTGCCGACGTGCATGGTCGAAACTGGAATATAGGGGTGAAGTGGGATCAAATAACCACTGAGCTGGGTCTCTAATTTAGGCCAAAACAATCCTGAGAATTAATTTAACTAAAACAAAAGTCTGGGAGGATTTCATTGAACTAGGCATGAAGGTAAGAACCACTAACACTGGACGTCAAAATATCCTTGGGTGACAGCTTTGCAAGTCACGGAAGACGCCCTGGACCATGGAAGAGCGTTATGTGGCTTGCTTGATATCAAAGAAAACTGACTCAGAGATTGAGGACGTTCTAAATGAAGACAGATACAATGGGAGCAAAATCGCAGGGTCTGGACATGGCTCTTTACGCTGCTGGTAAAAGCTGTCAGCATTATAGGCAAGTTGGCTCACCAAGTCAATCTCATATATGTTTTTCCTACTGAACAACTAAGGATTCATTCTACATGGCTCGTGGTTACCTCTACTGGTGTGTGGCTCTTGACTCTTGATTTGAGACAATTGTAAAGCAATAAGGAGCTCCTAATGCTGTTCATGGTACTACCAGGCGCTCGGTCTAACAACAAGACAAACTTATTCTCTTTGACCTAGACAGAAGCCTAGCAAAATGGTTTCTAAAATCTTAACTTAATAATGATCACCCTTCTACTGTTACCATGTAGAGACCTTAAAGGCTCCCCTCAGCATCAACATGTACTATCGCTGCACCATTAAACTATGGTTTTGAAGACTAGGATTAGACTTCACATTCAGTCTCAAGCTAGAATAGTGGCAAGCCTCTATAAATCTCTTGCAAATTAGAATTGGATCACGAGCTCAAGTCCCTAGATCAAAGACTTAGAAAGCTGCCAAATGTATATTGTAGGCCAAAATCTATACTTCAACTTGGTTTCTCAACAATGGAGGCGTGCAGGGAGAAGCCTCTCCTATTTCAAGGCTCCTAGTCTGCTGTCCATAGTGTTCTTGGTAGAATAAATAAATCAAACTGATTAAAGCCTCTTCATTAGACTTACACTGGAAGCTTGGATTGTCAGGTTGTGCAGCAGCCTCCTTAATTATAGGTGACTATCAATATTGCTTCATTAGTCATAAACCAAGGATGATCATACCAGATTTAGCCACGGGCCACTGGTCTTGACTTATAGTTACTCTCACAAGTCTATTATGCATAGGCTTCAAGTATAAGAACATATTTCAGCAATTAGATGAAGATTTGGATTATGTTAATAAGGAAATCAGACACTGCCTAGCCTAGACTGCCTGTCATTCAACAACGAATTTCAGATCAGGCCAAATGGACTATAACAGAATCTGGTAGCCTAAGTCAAGCAACTAGTTACATACAAATCTTGGCTGAATATTTCTAGATTAAGCCGTGAGACTACAAGTACCATTCCAGCATGTAATCCTTCAAACTCATTTCTGTATAATATGCAATCATTAGGGCAGACATGTATTTTCTTATACTCCATACTCATCGGACACAACACCTTCTTTGCCTCATAATTACGCTTTGGTAATGTGTTACCTTCCGGAAGCATCTCTACCAACAGTTCAAGTAATTCGGTGAAACTTTTATCACTCCACCCATTCCTTGCCTTCAGAGTGAATAATCTTAACACTGCTGACAATCGTGTAAAGGTAGTACATCTCAGATACAAAGGTTTCTCTGAATCAGTAGATAAGTTACCATACATATTTGCCCGCTCAAATGACGCATGCCCTACATCACGAATCATATCCTCTACCCAATCTTCCATATTTATATCAACCTCCACCGTCTGTGACACACTTGGCATGCTTAATAACTCACCATGCCATGTCCATTTTGTATAACTTTTTCAAAATCCATCACAAAGAATATGCTCTCTAATTTGACCAACACCCAAACGTCTCTCATTTAGACATTAACACACGAACAGTAAAATTGTCCATTACTCTGAGGTAGATTTGTTTGCGCAAAATTCAAAAACTCTTCGACCCCATTCTCGTACTCATTGGTCGTTCATTTAGCATTTATCCAACTACGATCCATACTATACAAGAATCATCAACACCTGATTTAGGATTAACCTTGTCACTCATTGTTGTTAATTTATTATCCTCACTATTGGTAAGACCCTATCCCATTCGAGAAAAAAGTTTTTTATTCATCGATTAACATACTTTTAAAATCTTGAATATTATACTTGGTGAAATTTCGGCAGCATTTCGCATCAGTCTCCAAATACATAACTTCATTATGGTTTTATTTACCATAATGAAGCATGTACCTGTAAACACCCAATTCCGTCCGAGGTTCTCGGCCACTACAGTCAATTAACCCTAATTTAAATAATGTAAATTGAAAAAGAAAAAACTTTAATTGAAAAATTAAAAAATTTGAGAAAAACCAAAATGGAGGGGAAGTAAAGAAGGAATTAGGAAAATAAAAAATTAAAACAAAAAAAAACAAAAAAGAATAAAAAAGCAAAAAACCAGAAGAAGAAAAATCATAAATTTTTTTTCAAATGATAAAAACAAAGAATGAAAAGTCAAAATTGAATCTTGGGAAATCAAAATTAAGGAAGAATTCTGGAAATTTAAAGAAAAATAAAATTCTGGAAATTTGAAGACTTTAAGAAGAATAAAGTCATAAAAATTTAAGGAAAAACAAAATTCTGAAAATCGAAAGAAAAACTAAAAATAAGATTCTGAAAACAAAAAGTCAAAAATCAAAATAGAAAATTTAAAAATCAAATAAAGGAAGAAAAATGAAAACCTGAAAAATAAAAGAAAATTAACAAAAAATCTGAAAAATAGAAAATTTAAAAATCAAATAAAGAAATTTAAAGAAAAATAAAATTCTGAAAATTGAAAGGAAAAACTAAAGATTAAAGAAAACTAAAATCAAAAAACAAAAACAAACAAAAAATAATAACAATAAAAATCATACATGAGAAATAAATTTTTTATTAAATAAAAAAAATTGATTTCTGGAAAATTAAATGAAATTTGAAAATTTTGAAAAATGGTGGAAAAATTAGAAGAAAAAAAAAACAAAATTCTAAAATCAGAAAATTAGAAAAAACCAAAAATTTGAAAAGAAAATAAAAGCAAATATAAAAGTAGGAAAAAGCAATTCGGGGAAATTTTAGGAAAAATAAAATTCTGGAAATTAAATAAAAAAATTAAAGGGAAATAAGTAGAAATCTGAAAATTAAATTAAATTAAATTAAATAAAGAAAAATAAAAAACTGAAAAAATCTGAAAATTAAAGAAAATAGAAATTCAGACAAATTAAATTAAAATAAAAATCTGAAAAATGAGAAAATTCCAAAAATCGAAAATTAGAAAAATCTGAAAAAATTAAATTAGGAAATTAGACAAATTAAATAGTAAAAAAAAAGAAGAATTAGAAAATCTGGAAAATTTTATTAAGATCTGAAAAATTAGAAAATTCCAAAAATTGAAAATAAAAAATCCCGAATAAAAAAGAAAAAGAAATCTGGAAAGAATTTGGCCTATAAATAAGGGCGAAACGAAGGTTCGGGGTTTTTTGGCAAGATTCTTGGAAGAAAAGCACAAGAGAAAGGAAGTGAAAATCAAGAACAGGCTCTCGAGGGATACTCTCTGATCTTCCCCAAGGTTCCTGAAGATTCCGACGAGGAGAAAGATCCTGAGATTTCTCATCTTCAGGAGCGCGTCTACCAGAATTCCGACCATCACATCGCCGTTCGTCCACATACCTTGGCTGCAAGGTTCGGTGCAGGAGCTCGCCAATTCACATAGGTAAGCTTGCGTTCCTTTCGTAAATGCTCCTAATCGAGATCCTTGCTCAAGCATGCCATGCGATTTAATTTAGAATCATGTAAATGCTCCTAATCGAGATCCTTACCCCAAGCATGCCATGCGATTTTAGTTTAGAATCATGTGAATTGAAAAATCGTAATGCTGCATACTCTGTTTAGGATCAAGATCCCTTCGAAGTCTTGATAAGTGATGGATGTTAACATTATGTGCATTTATAACAAGTGATTCCATACTCCGTTTAGAATAGACGAAACCTGAAACGTGAAATGCTTGATGAAAATCCAAAAAGGATTGGACCTACGACTAAAATGAACTCATTGATTATTTGTCATAACCTAGAGCTACTTTGGATAGAAACGAAGGACCTAGGCAGTGTTACAGGATCTAGGTAGTGCTGTAGGTTAGGAATCAAGAGCGTCATCATATCCAGAGTGCTAGACTTGGGTTGTCCATGTGCTAAGGTGGCCTAGTGTTGCCTAGCTAACCTGGTTATAGTCCTGATGAGGAAGCAGAGAGGTGCTCTGCGTCCCGTTCCTGGAAATTGTTGGGGAAGGGTAAGGAAGACATAAGAGTCTCAAGGTTTAACATAGTAATGTAGCACCACTAGGAGCACATCCCCTAGCAAAGTGCATTCCATCCCCGACGTACGTCCTGGAAGTCTCCCCTTCACATGACGCCTTAACATGGTTTGTACCAATCCCCTAGGCTCGCCATTACACTATCTTCGACCACGATAAATTCTCTTTCAAACATGCCATGCGAGATGTCAGGTTCAAAAGTCAGGGTCCTGAAGCTTGGTCATCTCTCAGGTTGAAGCCCCAAGCAACTATCCTAGTCACCGTGCCTATAATTAGTACAACTCCATCTCCCTCGTCCCACCTCTTTCTTGGCCCGGCCCACATACTGGGCTGTCCAAGGTCGCACCCTTACTGGCGTTTGAATCCTTGCACATGAGTGCGGCCACCATGCATTCAGTGACTATCAGTGGCTTGATGACACTGTTGGTCTTGTCTTTCACTCTGCTCTCCTAGTCCCTTGCCTTTCATGGAAATACAGCCACCGCCGCCGCCAGTCCAACATTGGTTCGCTTCAGAGGGATGAGGTGTTTTTGCCCAAGGGGAAGACGGGTATGTCTTGGTACTCTAAATACCTTAACCATCCATCAGGCCAAGTCCTGATAATTGCTATCACCCCCACTCTTGGCTGGCCCATGTGCTTGGCTTTCAATGTTTCAGGCAGACCTTAGCGTTAAGGGTGGCAAAGGCAAATTACCTGGAGGCAAACAGTGTCGAAGAAGGCATAGGTCCAGATAAATAAGAATTTGCATGGCAAAGTTAGGGGGCGTTCGCACGACGTTGAAGAATCGAAGCCATGCAGCTCCAATAAATGCAGCGCGGACGACGTGAGAAACAAGGGACCATGCATGGAGCAAAAAATTTGATGCAGTCGTGGGGCCCACCGTAGGTAGCTTTGACTTTTCCACGATCATGTAATTTCGCTCAAACCCTTTTAATCATCCAAAAAATAGGTCCCAGGCTTTTCTACATTTGCAAGCAACCCTCCTGCCCCTTTAAATACCAAATTGCCCATCTACAATTTTCGAAATTCCCACTCTGTCCCCACACATCAGAAATACCATTTTACCCCTCTACTTTTCCAAAAAATCCAGTCCCACCCCTGGTTTCTCAGATTACCAAAATACCCTTGCCCTCTTCCAAAAAATCCAGTCTAGTCCCTGGTTCCCTAAAATGACCATATTGCCCCTCACATTTCCAAAAAATTCCATAATTAATTCAAAAATTCCAGAAATGTCAAAAATAATAAAAAATTTAAAAATTCCAGAAATTAATAAAAAACTTTAAAAATTCCAGAAATTAATAAAAAAAAATTAAAAATTTCAGAAATTAACAAAAAATTTAAAAATTCCAGAAATTAATACAAAATTTAAAAATTCCAGAAATTAATAAAAAAATTTTAAAAATTTCAGAAATTAATAAAATTTTAAAAATTCCAGAAATTAATAAAAAAATTCAAAAATTCCCGAAATTAATAAAAAATTTTAAAAATTCCAGAAATTAATAAAAAATTTAAAAATTCCAGAAATTAATAAAAATTAAAACTTCCAGAAATTAATAAAAAATTTAAAAATTCCAGAAATTAATAAAAAAATTTAAAATTCCAGAAATTAATAAAAAATTTAAAAATTTCAGAAATTAATAAAAATTAAAACTTCCAGAAATTAATAAAAAATTTAAAAATCTCAGAAATTAATAAAAAAAATTTTAAAATTCCAGAAAATAATAAAAAATTTAAAAATTCCAGAAATTAATAAAAAATATAAAAATTCCAGAAATTAATAAAAAATTCAAGAAATTCCAGAAATTAATAAAAAATTAATAAAAAATTCAAAAATTCCAGAAATTGATAAAAAATTCAAAAATTATTAAAAAATTTTAAAATTGCAGAAATTAATAAAAAATTCAAAAATTCCAGAAATTAATAATTTTTTTTAATAATTTAATAAAAAATTTCAAAATTTCCCAATATTCTATAATTCCTAAATAATTCATAAAAAAATCCAAAATCCCTAAATAGTGCAGGAAACATAACATCCCTTAGTCGATAGATTCCTCCAAATTTTCAAAATATTTACTTGTGACTTGTACTTTTTATCGATTTTCAAAGAAATAAAAATCTTGTTTTACAATTCTTAATCTCACGCGACGAGCTCTAAGCATGAACTGGTAGCTTTGTCTGCTGTTCGTTGTTTAGAAATTCGTATAGGTCCAAGTGCAGCCGTAGTTGTCTTGGACCTTGTGCATATGTGGATTAGGGTTGCCTTTCCTTTTTCAAAATAAAAAACCTTGCTCATTTTATTCATCGATTTTCAAAATAAAGATCTTGTTTTGCGATTCTTAATCTCACACGACGTGCTCTAAGCACGAACTGGTAGCTTTTTCTGCTGTTCGTTGTTTAGAGATTCGTATAGGTCCAAGTGCAGTCGTAGTTGTCTTAGACCTTGTGCATATGTAGATTAGGGTTGCCTTTCCTTTTTCAAAATAAAAAACCTTGCTCATTTTATTCATCGATTTTCAAAATAAAGATCTTGTTGTGCGATTCTTAATCTCATGCGACGAGCTCTAAGTGGTAGCTTTTTCTGTTGTTCGTTGCTTAGAGATTCGTATGGGTCCAAGTGCAGCCGTAGTTGTCTTGGGCCCTGTGCATATGTGGATGGAGATTGCCCTTCTCTTTCAAAATAATCAAGCCGTTTTTGAATATTACTTTCCAAGTAGCTCCGAAGGTCAAGCCTTCGAGTGTCTTTCAAACACTCCTTTAAACACTTTTGAAGGTCAAGCCTTCAAATCAAATCAAACCAGAACTACGTAAGCCTTGAGTTTCCCATTGCACCGGGGAATACGTAGGAGCAGGATCAAGTCCTGTCAGGCTAATCCCCATCAAGTATTTATTTTCACTCTAATTAAGGGATCAAAAAATTTTTCAAAATCACAGGCTCAGTTTAAGGGTACCGTTCTTCGGAACGAGCGAGTGGGGTGCCTAACACCTTCCCTACTCGTAACCGACTCCCGAACCTAAATCTCTTCTTCGAGTCAAGGTTTTTTCCAAATCTTTTCCCTTAAATAAAAATTTGGTGGCGACTCCACACTTTATCAATAATAATCCATTTTCAAAATTTTAGCGAGTTCGTTCTCTCGTCGGAATTACGGTTGCGACAGATGGCGACTCCACTGGGGAGGTATTAGAGAGTCAAACCCGGTCACTTGAGTGTGTTTTGCTTCGATCCCTTTCCCTTTTATTTGCATGTTTTATTTATCTATTTGCTTATCTTTGATTTATTGAGTTGTTTATTTCTTTGTACAAACCTTAGGATAGACGAATATTAAATTGTTCTATATATTTGTACAAAGTTCCCCAATTGCAGGTATCCCAAAATAAAGTGCCCTTCATGCATTACATACGCATTTTATTACGAGTGGGGCCCTACACCCGGGTCTGAGTGTTTCTTAGGACTAGAGGGATCTAGTGGTGTCACTTTGGGGCTTACGTCCTGTTTGACTATCACGAAAATCCCAGCTAGAGTGCGTCCTATTCGTAATGCCCTACAACTGGTAGCTTTTTCTGCTGTTGTAGCAAGCATTGCGGACTGGAACTTGGCTCTAGTGACCTTTTATACCTTAGGACTACTAACTACCTTTTGAGAGGTTCATGCATTAATGACCTTAGACCCTTAGGACAGGTTACCCAAATAGGATAAAAGGAGGGCACACTCTGCAAATTCAGGTTCATCTTTTAAAACTCACTTATGATGGGATGATTAAAGAATAGGGGAGTAGAAAAATTAAAGAGAGAGAGAGAGAGAGAGAGAGAGAGAGAAAGAACAATAAGAAAAAAAAGTTCAAATAAGAGATGAACAAAAATGAAAAGAGAGAAAGAAGAAGGGAAGAAAAATTAAAGAGAAAGAAAAAGAAAATAAAGAGAGAGAAAAAAAAGGGGGGAGAAATCAAGTGAAAAAAAAGAAGTCAAAAAGGAAAGACAAAGAGTGAAAAAGAAAAGGAGGGAGATTGATAGTTTCTGCACAAGTAAGGTTATGATTGGCATTTTATAATCTATCATGCATTAGTCTCACCTCGACAAAAATCTAACATATTTATCTTTGCTGTTTTATTTTCTTTTCTTTTATCTTTGAGGGATCAGGTTCTCAGTGACATCTAAAGAAGAGGTGAAATGGAAATTAATGCAGAAGTCTGACAGTTAAGAAAGAGAAAAAGGGTTAGGGTCAAGCTGACTGATTTTGCTAGCTTGGAGGATTTCGGAAATAAATTGACAAGCATTCAGCTAATGACATTCACCAAAAAATATGGAAACGTACTGAAACTACTGAAAGTCAAAGTGCAAGAGGGGGCCCTCACGACGATGGTGCAATACTATGATCCCCCTCTCCGATGCTTTACCTTTCATGACTTCCAACTGGCGCCTACCTTGGAAGAATTCGAGCAGATTTTGGATCTGCCCTTGGAAGGAACCCGACCATACAACCGTTTGGAACACCACACTTCGTTCCGAACTACTGCTCAGGCTCTGGGTTTACAGGAAGGCGATCGGTTGGCCGACTACCAAGGGAATAATCAGGCCAAACGGTTCACTCGAGGGTTCCTGGAAACCTATATGCAACATTTGGTCGATAGCAGTCAATGGAACACCTACATGGATGTACTAGCCCTTACCATCTATGGGCTGGTCCTCTTTCCAGGCATAGAGGATTTTGTTGATCTAAACGCAGTGGATATATTCTTGGCTCATAAAAATAAAGCTGAAAACCCTGTTACCGCCCTGTTGGCCGACGTCTACTACACCCTGAATCTCTGTCATGAGGGGAGAGGAAAGAAGCTGCTTTGCTGTCTGCCGATGCTGTACATATGGATAACTGCTCACGCCTTCAAAAGGAGCATGAAAGTACAATGCCCTATATCCGACCTATTGTGCTATCAAATAAAGCCGATGAAAAATGAAGAATGGGCAGTTCATTTCGCTGGTTTAAAAGAAGAACAGGTCCGATGGCAACCCACTTGGCAGCAGAGAACGGAGGTCATCTACCACTGTAAAGGGTTCCCAAATGTACCCCTCATGGGAACCCGAGGTTGCATCAACTACAACCAATATTGGGGCAGAGGCAGCTGGCTTACTCCATGAAGGCACCTCCATCAGATGAATCGGTGACACCTTTCCTTTTGAAATACGAGGGAGATTTCGCTGAGTCCCTCCGCAAAGTACGAGAAGCATGGGAAAGTGTTACTCGGAAAGGAAAAGAATTGGGGGTCCGAAGCTGTGGAGCCAAAGAAGAATACCGACAATGGGTCAGAAATCACGTGCAACAGATTAAACTGTCATTCAAACCTCCGACTGCCCCATCTGAAAACCAACCATCACCAATGGTATTTGAAGATGAGATCGTTAAAAGTTTGAAGGAAAAACTAGAAGCCATGACCCAAAAAAATGCCCGATTGGAAGAGAAACTGTTAAAAGAACGACAAGAGAGTGTCGTATGGAGAAGGGAAGATGAAGTGAACAAAGCTCTCATAGCATCCATCAGGGATCAACAAAAAGGCGAACGAGAGCGGGCTTCTCGAGTACACATGAACTTGCAAGCAGCCAATAAAGAGTTTGGACTAAGAGCGCAAGAAAGAGATGCCGCACTCCAAGAAAACCGCCAACTGAGGGGTGCCTTAGAGCGGATGAAGGCTAAGATCCACACCATTCGAGAAGAGAAGAGCCAGATCTTAGCCGCAAATGAAAAGGTTCAAATGGAGGCAAATTATGTGATGGAAGAGAGGAACGACCTGCTACAACGAATGGAAGACACGAAAAGGCAGATCAAAGATTTATTAGTGGCCTGGCAGAATGAGGTAAATGAGGAAAAATGGAATGTCATCGAAGTAATTCGCATGCAGCAAAAGGGCATCAAGGACATCCAAAACGAGAGTAGATGGTACAAAGACACGGCTGACCACTGGACTAGATGTTTTGGGAGACTGGCCAGTTTAGCAAACACGGCAATTGAAGAAGTACCACCGCTCCTCAAGAAGGCCGAAGCCTCCTTCCATCCGCTACATACTCCTCCCGAAGTTGAAGATTTTATCTTATTTTGTAAAAATCTGATACTAAGGATGAACAAATATATTGTGTTAGCCAGGCAGGAAGGGCAAAATGTAAAATGAATTTAGTCTGCTCGAATAAAGTTGATTTCTCTCCGCCTACGGTTTCGCACTAATTTCCATTTCATGCTTAAGACGATCAAAGCACACACTATCAATAGATGGTCACCAAGGAATTGGTCCCTCAAATTTTATTTCCACGACCCAAAAGATTATTCTCAATTAACAATTAATTAATGTGATGTTTTTTAAAATAGATAACAAAATAGCGGACTCACGACTCCCTCGGCATTCGTACAACACTAGATCGAAAGCCAAAATCATAAGTGAGCTGGAAATGCAGAATGAGGAGCTAGAGAATGAGGTAGCTGAGTTAAAAGATCAGGTAGCTAAGCTCATGAAGCTACTTGAAAAAGGCACAGAGGGACCTACGGCAACCGAGGCAACAAGGGCTGCTGCTACTTCAATGCCCTTACAAGTTGTCACTGAGCAAGAATGGCCATACGAGCTACCGCCCGGTTACAAGCATCCATATGGACCGAGCTCTCAAGGGATCACCGTTGGTGAAAATCCCAATGCACTGCCACTCCACATTCCCACCTCTCACCAATACCATCCAAATCTCCCCACTGGGCTTCCACACAATAACCATACCACCCATCCTCACCACCTTAACCCACCAACATATCTCCCCCCAGCTAGCACCACCGGCTATCCGCTACACCCATACTCAACACAAATGAACCCACCACCCTACCCTTACAACCTAAACACTTCCTCTGCCTTCCCCCCACATATAAACCCAACCTTCCCTCCTCACACCAATCATCCAAACACATATCCACCTCACACCAACCCTGATTACACCCACATGAACACGACTGTTACCGAGGACCCCACATACTCGGTACCGGTCGCCACCCATCCTGCAAACCCTCACGAATCACACCCCTACGGTCATGCTGCAAGAATCGAGGGACCCTATGCCGCACCTCACCACATTGGCCAGTCGTTAAATGAACCAGGGCCAAGGCCAGCTAACCAAGAAGCCCACCTCGGAGAGAGGTGGCAACATCTGGAAGAGAGGGTCCGCGCCATCGAAGGGGGCAGATATGGAATGGTAGAGGCCTTCGACCTCTTCCTTGTGCCTAACGTCATCATTCCCCCCAAATTCAAGACCCCCGAGTTCGAAAAGTATAAGGGGACCGGCTGCCCGAACAGTCATCTAACCATGTATTGTCGAAAAATGGCCTCACACTCCCACAATGATAAGCTGCTAATCCACTGTTTTCAAGACAGTTTGGTTGGTGCGGCGGCTAGTTGGTATACCCAGCTAGAGAGGTCACATATCCGCTGCTGGAAGGATTTGGCTGACGCCTTCCTCAGGCAATACAAATACAACATGGAAATGGCTCCTGACCGGACTCAGCTGCAAAACATGATGAAGAAAGAAACTGAGTCTTTTAAAGAATATGCCCAGCGGTGGAGAGAACTCGCCGCTCAAGTCCAACCACCCCTGTTGGACCGCGAAATGATTAGCACTTTCATGGAGACCCTTCCAGCTCCTTTCTATGACAAAATGGTGGGCAGTGTGTCTACCAACTTCTCCGACATGGTGCTGATCGGAGAACGTATTGAGAACAGCCTACGCCGTGGAAAGATTATTCACAACACCGCCGGTAGTACGAACGGAAAAAAGCCGGCGAATGGCCCGTGGAAAAAGAAAGAGGCCGACACTCACCATATTGCAGCTGACCCCAACAGGGCGGCCATGACCCAGCCTACATACCAACCTACCATCATCCCCCCCAGCTACCAAATGCCATATCAACCGCAATTCCAATCACTTCCACATATGATAGCCGCAGCCCAACCTTCATACAACCCACCTACTTCATTCCAACCAAACCCTCCACACATGACTCCACCTCCACAAACATTTCCTCAACAATCACCCTTTCCTCCACAACCTACATTCCAACAACCCCCCAGATCATGGACACCAAATACCAACTTCAACCCACCTCCACAAAAAATAAACAACCCGAGGAAAATGGTGCAATTCGACCCAATTCCAATGAGTTATTCGGAGCTACTGTCCCGCTTAATTCAAAACTCCCTAATTGCACTAGTCCCCATGAAGCCACTAGAACCCCCGTACCCGAAGTGGTATAATCCGGAAGCTAAATGTGATTATCATGTCGGAACGGTGGGGCACTCTACGGAGAACTGTCTGGCCCTGAAACATAGGGTCCAGAAGTTAATCAATGCCAAGTGGCTAAACTTCGAAAAAGATGCACCAAGTGTGGGGAACAACCCGCTACCAAACCATGGAGGAGCGGGACCGTCGGTGAATTGCATTGAAGTGGAGGAAGAAGTCCATATGGTCAATGAATCCCCTTTGGGGCATCCCAGGCCTCTGGTCATTCGGTATACTGAAGCGCCAGCCCAGACAATACCGAAAGGGATGAGACCTGTGGTGATAAAGGTTCCTGGACCTTTTCCATACCAAAGTAACCAAGCGGTGTCTTGGAAGTACGATGTGGAGGTCTCTCGTAGGAAAGTAGAAGAGGAACCAAGGCCTAAGGTTGCGACGAGCTCTACACCGAACGTGGTGAACATAGCCGGCATCGGAGGTATGACCAGAAGCGGTCGTATCTATTCCCCTACCGAGAAAAGAGGAGAACCGCCTTGTGAAGAGGCGATATTGGCGGGCCCCGAGCCCGAAATTGGTAGACGACAGGCAGGAAAAGAATTAAAGAAGTCGGTCTCCGAAGAGGATGCCTGTGAATTCCTGAAAATAATCAGGCAAAGCGAGTACGCGGTAATTGAGCAGCTTAATCGTATACCCGCTAAAATCTCACTGCTGGTCCTTATGATGAATTCTGAGCCACACCGGAAAGTACTACTGAAGGTACTTAACGAGGCTCACGTAGTCCACAACATCTCGGTGGACAAATTTGAGGGGATTGCTAGCAATATCACTGCCAATAAATTCCTCACTTTTGCTGATAAGGAGATTCCAGATGAGGGAGCTGGACACAATAAGGCATTACATATATCCGTTAAGTGCATGGACCATATTCTAGCCAGGGTTCTGATAGACAATGGTTCCTCACTAAATGTAATGCCTCAACTGACGCTATCAAAGTTAGGGCACAAGGGGATCCTCATAAGGCCGAGCTCAACGGTAGTAAGGGCCTTTGACGGATCTAGAAGAGAGGTCATAGGCGAGGTGGACCTGCCAGTCCAGATTGGACCAGTGATTTTCAATACCACTTTCCAAATCATGGACATACAACCGGCCTATAGTTGCTTACTGGGGAGGCCTTGGATTCACTCTGCCAAGGCAGTACCATCCACTCTGCACCAAAAGCTGAAATTCATTACGGACGATAAGCTGATCATCGTCTCGGCGGAGGAAGACTACCTGGTCAGTAAGCCCACCAATCCTCCCTACATTGAGGCGGCGGAAGAGGCTTTGGAAACACACTTCCAAGCCTTGGAAGTTGCCAATGTCACCACTATCAAGGAGGGAGAGGTGGTTGACCGAAAGCAGCCCCCAAAGGCCCTCATGATGATGGCTCGAGTGATGTTACAAAATGGGTTCAAGCCCGGCGATAAACTGGGGCAAAACAATGATGGCTTATCTCAGCCTTTGTCATTGAACAAGAACCAGACACGATATGGGCTAGGATATGAGCCCACTGAGGAAGACAAAATGTTGAGGCCCCATGCAAGGAAGGTCCCTCTCTGCCATATCTCTCAAAGCTTCCGGAGTGTCGGCTTCGAGAGCTCAGATTTGATTGCGGCCATTGATGGAGAAAGGCCAATCAACATTGAAGACCTGGTGACAGCCTGCCCGCCCGGACAAGAACTGACTAATTGGGAAATTTTTGACCTACCTCTGATTTTTAGCTCAGTTCAAATGTAATTTTGTAATTGTCATACCAAAATTTTATTTCAAAGCATAAACATTTTGTATATATCTGTTTTGATAAATGAAATACAGTTGCATTATCCAAAAATCTTCTCTTTCTTTCCCCAATTTACTCCCCTCTGCTAAATATACCTATCTTATTCCTTCGTCTTATCCCAATACGTAGATCTGAACCGCCTCGCAACGACAGTGCTAGTATTGTATTAGGCGATTTCGACTGTATTGACGACCTAGCCGACGAAGAGTCAGAATTTGAGTGCGAACCCACCGATGAAATGTTGAGATTGGTGGAACGCGAATCTAAAATTATTGAACCTCATCAGGAACCCATGGATTTGATAAATTTGGGGACCGAGGAAAATAAAAGAGAAGTCAAGATAGGCACGCTTATCGCTGGAGACAATCGTGAGCGGTTGATCTCACTCTTACAGAACTATAGTGATATCTTCGCTTGGTCTTATCAAGACATGCCAGGCCTAGATACTTCTATAGTGGAGCACAAGCTTCCTATGAAAGCCGGATGTACCCCAGTCAAACAGAAGCTAAGGAGGATGAAACCCGAAATGTCTCTGAAAATCCGGGAAGAAGTAAGGAAGCAGTTTGACGCCGGCTTCTTGGCTGTTGCAAATTACCCCGAATGGGTCGCTAACATAGTGCCGGTCCCCAAGAAAGATGGGAAGGTCCGGATGTGCGTGGACTACAGAGATCTTAATCGAGCTAGCCCAAATGATGACTTTCCGCTGCCTCATATCGACATGCTGGTCGATAATACCGCGCAGTTCTCCTACTTCTCATTCATGGATGGGTTCTCAGACTACAATCAGATCAAGATGGCCGAAGAAGATAGAGAAAAGACCACCTTCATCACAGCCTGAGGAACCTTTTGTTACAAAGTCATGCCCTTTGGATTAAAAAATGCTGGGGAAACCTATCAGAGGGCCATGGTAACGCTGTTCCATGATATGATTCACAAGGAGATAGAAGTCTACGTGGATGATATGATCGCCAAATCCCAGACAAAAGACGGCCACCTCATGGACCTCCGGAAGCTGTTTGAAAAGCTGCGAAAGTTCCAATTGCAACTGAACCCAGCCAAATGTACTTTCGGAGTAAAATCAGGAAAACTGTTGGGCTTCATCGTCAGTGAGAGGGGAATCGAGGTCGATCCTGACAAAGCTCGAGCAATCATAGACATGCCTGCTCCGAAGACTGAAAAGGAGATCCGAGGTTTCTTAGGGAGACTCAACTACATCTCCCGGTTTATTTTTCAGTTGACAGCTACTTGCGAGCCGATCTTTAAGCTCTTGCGCAAGAATCAACCCATGAGTTGGGATGAGGATTGCCAAGAGGCTTTTGAAAAGATCAAATCCTACTTACAGAACCCGCCGGTCCTGACACCGCCAGTCCCCGGGAGGCCCCTAATCTTGTACCTGAGGGTGACGGACCAGTCAATGGGTTGTGTGCTCGGTCAACACGATGAATCCGGGAGAAAGGAGCAGGCAATATACTACTTGAGTAAGAAATTCACGAGCTGCGAGGCCCGATACTCTCTATTAGAGCGAACCTGCTGCGCCTTGGCATGGGCAGCACATCGCCTGAGGCAGTACATGTTGAGTCACACCACGTGGCTAATATCCAGGATGGATCCGATCAAGTACATATTCGAAAAGCCTGCGTTGTCAGGACGGATTTCCAAGTGGCAAATGGTGCTATCGGAATATGATATCCTGTATGTGACCCAGAAATCTGTCAAAGGTAGTGTACTCGCAGAACATTTGGCCCAACAGCCCATAGACGACTATCAGGCCATACAGCCAGAATTCCCTGATGAGGATTTAATGGCGATCTTTAGTGAGGAAAAGAAAATAGATAAAGAAAAATGGACGATGTTGTTCGACGGTGCGTCTAACATGATGGGCCATGGTATAGGAGTCATACTGATTTCTCCGGAAAGGTAGTACATACCTATCACCGCTCAACTAGCCTTCGACTGCACAAATAATATGGCAGAGTATGAAGCTTGTATCTTGGGGATTCAAGCCGCAATCAAAGCTAAGGTGAAACACTTAGAGGTCTTTGGTGATTCGGCCTTGGTCATCCACCAGGTCAGAGGAGAGTGGGAGACCAAAGACACGAAGCTAGTGCCCTATAAAGCGCGTCTCCAGGAATTGCTGGAATATTTTGAGGAAGTCACCTTCTCGCACATACCCCGAAAAGACAATCAGTTGGCAGATGCCCTAGCCACTTTGTCATCGATGTTTAAAATCGCGCGACAAAAAGATATGCCTCTCATCCGCATCCAGCGTCGATCCAAACCGGCATTTTGCCAAGCAGTGGAGGTCGAGCCGGACGGAAAGCCATGGTATCATGACATCCGAAAATTCTTGAGAGATAAGGAATATCCTGCCAAGGCGTCCGAAAATGACAAGAGGACCCTACGAAGATTGGCTGCAGGTTTCCTTCTCAATGGAGAGATCCTATACAAGAGGAATCACGACATGGTTCTGCTCAGATGTGTAGATGCAGCAGAAGCCGACAAGATTTTGAAAGAAGTTCACGAAGGATCCTTTGGTGCTCATGCCAACGGGCATGCCATGGCAAGGAAAGTTCTCAGGGCTAGATATTATTGGCTGACCATGGAAGCTGACTGTTATAAACATGTCAAAACCTACCACAAGTGCCAGGTATACACGGACAATGTCCATGTGCCGGCAACGGCATTAAACTTATTGTCATCGCCTTGGCCATTCGCTATGTGGGGGATGGATGTCATCGGCCCGATAGAGCCTAAAACGTCCAATGGACACCACTTCATATTAGTCGCCATCGACTATTTCACCAAATGGGTCGAGGCTGCCTCATACGCTAGTGTGACTAGCAATGTGGTAGTCAAATTCGTGAAAAGAGAGCTGATTTGTCGATATGGATTACCTAGTAAGCTCATCACAGACAATGGCTCAAATCTCAACAATAAGATGATGTCGGAATTATGTGGCCAATTCAAGATACAACATCATAATTCCTCCCCCTATCGACCGAAGATGAATGGGGCGGTCGAAGCGGCCAACAAGAACATTAAGAAGATAATTCAGAAGATGGTTCTCTCATACAGAGAATGGCATGAAATGCTCCCTTATGCATTACACGCATATCGGACCTCTGTCCGCACATCTACTGGGGCAACGCCATTCTCACTAGTGTATGGACTAGAGGTCGTACTCCCGATTGAAGTGGAAATTTTGTCATTGAGGGTCTTGATGGATGCCCAACTGGAAGAAGCTGAATGGATCCAAGCCTGGATGGACCAGCTGAACTTAATCGAAAAGAAAAGGTTAGCAGCGATATGTCACGGCCAACTATACCAAAAAAGAATGAAGAAAGCAATCGATAAAAAGGTCCATCCTCGGGAATTCCAGGAAGGAGATTTGGTGATTAAAAGGCTGCTGCCCACACAGAAGGCACTGCAGGGAAAGTGGTCTCCAAATTACCATGGACCTTATGTAGTTAAGAAGGCCTTCTCTGGAGGCACCCTACTCCTGGCTGACATGGATGGGAAGGACCTGCCTAATCCCATCAATTCGGATGCCGTTAAGAAGTATTACGCTTAGAAGAAAAGTCCGCTAGGTCGAAAACCCGCAAGGGCAACCTAGGCAAAAGTTAGGGCAATTCAAGCAAAGAGCCCGCTACGTCGAAAACCCGCAAGGGCGACCTATGCAAAAGTTAGGGCAATTCAAGCAAAGAGCCCGCTAGGTCGAAAAACCTGCAAGGGTGGCCTAGGAAAAAGTTAGGGCCAGACAAGAAGGAAAAGTTCGCTAGGTCGAAAAACCCGCAAGGGAGGCCTAGGCAAAAGTTAGGGCCAGACAAGAAGGAAAAGTCCACTAGGTCGAAAAACCCGCAAGGGCGGCCTAGGCAAAAGTTAGGGCCAGACAAGAAGGAAAAGCCCGCTAGGTCAACAATCATCAAATCGACCTAGGCAAAAATTAGGGTAATCAAGCAAAAGCTCGTTAGGTCGAGAACCCGTAAGGGCGACCTAGGCAAGAGTTAGGGCAATTCATGCAGAAAAGCCTCCTAAACCGAAAACTCGAAAAGGCGGTTTAGACAAAAACGGCATCGACAAAATAGATAAAGGAAGATTTGTTCCTTCCAATTAAGGAGGTTGAGAAAGGGTGATAAGCAGTCTCCATCCATAAACTGGGGCAAATCCATGACCAAATCATGATCTGTGTCTTATACTGGGGCAAAAATTGGCAGATATCCACGGTTCTAGCAAGAGGATTCAAGACCGATCTGGGGCAAGCTAAATAAACTGGGGCAAAATTTTGACTTTTCAGAAGTTGGGTTGGCAGTGCATGAAAAGGTCGCCAAAGTATAATACTAGCATTAATCGTCTCGAAGGCATCACCGCCAACCAAAACCATTTCACCAGACGTCTAGTCACAAAAGCACCCTATGTCCTTTTTGACTATCTTGTTAATTCCCAATTATATGCAACTGTATTTTCTTATGTCAAAATGTATATGCAGAATGTAATTACTCTCTTTTAATGACAATTGCTTATTACTAACACTATGCTAAAATAAGAGTTATGTCGAAACTTTCTTAATGGCAAGTTCTTTTTGACCCAAAAATCTTATCAAAACAGCTCATGCAACAGATATGCCTTTCAAAGTAATAAAGGAAACAAACAGCTTATAGAGTCCAGCTCACTCGGAAGGGTATGATCAGTGCTAGAAGAAAGCCAGGGAGTCAGAGTCCGCGAACAAAACCACGAGGTTTCTTCTCCGCTCAAGCCTACTAGTAGGTCGCTTTACACTCTTGCTCACTGGCCTATGTTGTCAGGCCATAGCATTGCATCTTTATACTCTTGCTTTCAGGCCTATGTTGTCAAGCCACCACCTAGTCTAAATTTACTGCTTTCGAGCCTATGTTGTCAGGCCACCACCTAGCCTAGATTTACTGCTTTCAGGCCTATGTTGTCAGGCACCACATAGTCTAGATTTACTGCTTTCAGGCCTATGTTGTCAGGCACACATAGTCTAGATTTATTGCTTTCAGGCCTATGTTGTCAGGCCATCTAGTTTAGTTTAATGCTTTCAGGCCTATGTTGTCAGGCCACCACCTAGTCTAGATTTACTGCTTTCAGGCCTATGTTGTCAGGCCATCTAGTTTAGTTTAATGCTTTCAGGCCTATGTTGTCAGGCTACCACCTAGTCTAGATTTACTGCTTTCAGGCCTATGTTGTCAGGCCACCACCTAGTCTAGATTTACTGCTTTCAGGCCTATGTTGTCAGGTCACCATCTAGTTTAGTTTAATGCTTTCAGGCCTATGTTGTCAGGCCACCACCTAGTCTAATTTACAGCTTTCAGGCCTATGTTGTCAGGTCACCACATAGTCTAGATTTACTGCTTTCAGGCCTATGTTGTTAGGCCATCTAGTTTAGTTTAATGCTTTCAGGCCTATGTTGTAAAGCCACCACCTAGTCTAGATTTACTGCTTTCAGGCCTATGTTGTCAGGCCACCACATAGTCTAGATTTACTGCTTTCAGGCCTATGTTGTCAGGCCGCCATCTAGTTTAGTTTACTACTTTCAGGCCTATGTTGTCAGGCCATCTAATTTAGTTTAATGCTTTCAGGCCTATATTGTCAGGCCACCACATAGTCTAGATTTACTACTCTCAGGCCTATGTTGTCAGGCGACCACCTAATCTAGATTTATTGCTTTCAGGCCTATGTTGTCAGGCCACCATCTAGTTTAGTTTACTGTTTTCAGGCCTATGTTGTCAGGCCACCACCTGGTCTAGATTTACTGCTTCCAGGCCTATATTGTCAGGCCACCACATAGTCTAGATTTATTGCTTTATGGCCTATGTTGTCAGGCTGCCATCTAGTTTAGTTTAATGCTTTTAGGCCTATGTTGTCAGGCCACCACCTAGTCTAGATTTACTGCTTTCAGGCCGATGTTGTCAGGCACCACATAGTCTAGATTTACTGCTTTTAGACCTATGTTGTCAGGCCGCCACCTAGCCTAGATTTACTGCTTTCAAGCCAATGTTGTCAGGCCACCACCTAGTCTAGATTTACTGCTTTCAGGCCTATATTGTCAAGCCACCACATAGTCTAGATTTTGCTGCTTTCAGGCCTATGTTGTCAGGCCACCACGTAGTCTAGATTTACTACTTTCAAGCCTATGTTTTCAGGCCACCACATAGTCTAGAATTACTGCTTTCTGGCCTATGTTGTCAGGCCGCCATCTAGTTTAGTTTCCTGCTTTCAGGCCTATGTTGTCGGGCCAGCACCTAGTTTATTTTCCTGCCCGCTCCACTAGGTTGTCAGGTCATTGCCTAGTTAAATTGCCGCATCGGTGGCCTATGATGTCAGGCCTCACCCCAACTCACCTTCCTGCATTCCCGGCCCCCATGTCAGGCCGTTGACTCCCTTTCATTTCGCCTTGTCCAATTAAACAAGATCCGCCAAGACTCCCTATCATTCGCTCACACTCGTTTCACACTGTCTCATTTGCACGTCAGTAGTGTCCACAGCCTAGTCAAGCCACGCAAGCAAATCCATGACTTCCCGAGTCACCTCGGATGCAATGTGTTCACGTCTTTACTCATTCCCCGTCCCGATAATTTAGAGAGTCATCCCTCACATTATCAGGCAGGAAATAAGTAAAGAGGAGCAAACTGTAAACACCCAATTCCGTCCGAGGTTCTCGGCCACTTAAGTCAATTAACCTTAATTTAAATAATGTAAATTGCAAAAGAAAAAACTTTAATTGAAAAATTAAAAAATTTGAGAAAAACCAAAATGGAGGGGAAGTAAAGAAGGAATTAGGGAAATAAAAAATTAAACAAAAAAAAAAACAAAAAATAATAAAAAAGCAAAAAACCAGAAGAAGAAAAATCATAATTTTTTTTTCAAATGATAAAAACAAAGAATGAAAAGTCAAAATTGAATCGTGGGAAATCAAAATTAAGGAAGAATTCTAGAAATTTAAAGAAAAATAAAATTCTGGAAATTTGAAGACTTTAAGAAGAATAAAGTCATAAAAATTTAAGGAAAAACAAAATTCTGAAAATTGAAAGAAAAACTAAAAATAAGATTTTGAAAACAAAAAGTCAAAAATCAAAATAGAAAATTTAAAAATCAAATAAAAGAAGAAAAATGAAAACCTGAAAAATAAAAGAAAATTAACAAAAAATCTTAAAAATAGAAAATTTAAAAATCAAATAAGGAAATTTAAAGAAAAATAAAATTCTGAAAATTGAAAGGAAAAACTAAAATCAAAAAACAAAAAGAAACAAAAAATAATAACAATAAAAATCATACATGAGAAATAAATTTTTTATTAAAATAAAAAACAATGATTTCTGGAAAATTAAATGAAATTTGAAAATTTTGAAAAATGGTGGAAAAATTAGAAAATAAAAAAAAACAAAATTCTAAAATCAGAAAATTAGAAAAATCCAAAAATTTGAAAAGAAAATAAAAGCAAATATAAAAGTAGGAAAAAGAAATTCGGGGAAATTTTAAGAAAAATAAAATTCTGGAAATTAAATAAAAAAAATTAAAGGAAAATAAGTAGAAATCTGAAAATTAAATAAAATTAAATAAAGAAAATTAAAGGGAAATAAGTAGAAATCTGAAAATTAAATTAAATTAAATAAAGAAAAATAAAAAACTGAAAAAATCTGAAAATTAAAGAAAATAGAAATTCAGACAAATTAAATTAAAATAAAAATCTGAAAAATGAGAAAATTCCAAAAATCGAAAATTAGAAAAATATGAAAAAATTAAATTAGGAAATTAGACAAATTAAATAGTAAAAAAAAAAGAATTAGAAAATCTGGAAAAATTTATTAAGATCTGAAAAATTAGAAAAATCCAAAAATTGAAAATAAAAAATCCCGAATAAAAAAGAAAAAGAAATCTAGAAAGAATTTGGCCTATAAATAAGGGCGAAACGAAGGTTCGGGGTTTTTTGGCAAGATTCTTGGAAGAAAAGCACAAGAGAAAGGAAGTGAAAATCAAGAACAGGCTCTCAAGGGATACTCTCTGATCTTCCCCAAGGTTCTTGAAGATTCCGATGAGGAGAAAGATCCTGAGATTTCTCATCTTCAGGAGCGCGTCTACCAAAATTCCGATCATCACATCTTCGTTCGTCCACATACCTTGGCTGCAAGGTTCGGTGCAGGAGCTCGCCAATTCACATAGGTAAGCTTGCGTTCCTTTCGTAAATGCTCCTAATCGAGATCCTTACTCAAGCATGCCATGCGATTTAATTTAGAATCATGTAAATGCTCCTAATCGAGTGTAAATTTAGAATCATGTAAATCACCCCCACTCTTGGCTGGCCCATGTGCTTGGCTTTCAATGTTTCAGGCAGACCTTAGCGTTAAGGGTGGCAAAGGCAAATTACCTGGAGGCAAACAGTGTCGAAGAAGGCATAGGTCCAGATAAATAAGAATTTGCATGGCAAAGTTAGGGGGCGTTCGCACGACGTTGAAGAATCGAAGCCATGCAGCTCCAATAAATGCAGCACGGACGACGTGAGAAACAAGGGACCATGCATGGAGCAAAAAATTTGATGCAGTCGTGGGGCCCACCGTAGGTAGCTTTGACTTTTCCACGATCATGTAATTTCGCTCAAACCCTTTTAATCATCCAAAAAATAGGTCCCAGGCTTTTCTACATTTGCAAGCAACCCTCCTGCCCCTTTAAATACCAAATTGCCCATCTACAATTTTGGAAATTCCCACTCTGTCCCCACACATCAGAAATACCATTTTACCCCTCTACTTTTCCAAAAAATCCAGTCCCACCCCTGGTTTCTCAGATTACCAAAATACCCTTGCCCTCTTCCAAAAAATCCAGTCTAGTCCCTGGTTCCCTAAAATGACCATATTGCCCCTTACATTTCCAAAAAATTCCATAATTAATTCAAAAATTCCAGAAATGTCAAAAATAATAAAAATATAAAAATTCCAGAAATTAATAAAAAACTTTAAAAATTCCAGAAATTAATAAAAAAAATTTTAAAAATTCCAGAAATTAACAAAAAATTTAAAAATTCCAGAATTAATAAAAAATTTAAAAATTCCAGAAATTAATAAAAAATTTAAAAAATCGAGAAATTAATAAAAATTTTAAAAATTCCAGAAATTAATAAAAAAATTCAAAATTCCCGACATTAATAAAAAATTTTAAAAATTCCAGAAATTACTAAAAAATTTAAAAATTCCAGAAATTAATAAAAAATTTAAGAATTCCAGAAATTAATAAAAAATTTAAAAATTCTAGAAATTAATAAAAAATTCCAGAAATTCCAGAAATTAATAAAAAATTCAAAAATTCCAGAAATTGATAAAAATTCAAAAATTCCAGAAGTTGATAAAAATTTCAAAAATTCCAGAAATTGATAAAAATTCAAAAATTATTAAAAAATTTAAAAATTGCAGAAATTAATAAAAAATTCAAAAATTCCAAAAATTAATAATTTTTTTTAATAAATTAATAAAAAATTTCAAAATTTCCAAAAATTCTATAATTCCTAAATAATTCATAAAAAAATCTAAAATCCCTAAATAGTCCAGGAAACATAACATCCCTTAGTCGATAGATTCCTCCAAATTTTCAAAATATTTACTTGTGACTTCTACTTTTTATCGATTTTCAAAGAAATAAAAATCTTGTTTTACAATTCTTAATCTCATGCGACGAACTCTAAGCATGAACTGGTAGCTTTTTCTGTTGTTCGTTGTTTAGAAATTCGTATAGGTCCAAGTGCAGCCGTAGTTGTCTTGGACCTTGTGCATATGTGGATTAGGGTTGCCTTTCCTTTTTCAAAATAAAAAACCTTGCTCATTTTATTCATCGATTTTCAAAATAAAGATCTTGTTTTAGGATTCTTAATCTCACGCGACGTGCTCTAAGCACGAACTGGTAGCTTTTTCTGTTGTTCGTTGTTTAGAGATTCGTATAGGTCCAAGTGCAGTCGTAGTTGTCTTAGACCTTGTGCATATGTGGATTAGGGTTGCCTTTCCTTTTTCAAAATAAAAAACCTTGCTCATTTTATTCATCGATTTTCAAAATAAAGATCTTGTTGAGCGATTCTTAATCTCACGCGACGAGCTCTAAGCACGAACTGGTAGCTTTTTCTGCTGTTCGCTGTTTAGAGATTCGTATGGGTCCAAGTGCAGTCGTAGTTGTCTTGGGCCCTGTGCATATGTGGATGGAGATTGCCCTTCTCTTTCAAAATAATCAAGCCGTTTTCGAATATTACTTTACAAGATGCTCCGAAGGTCAAGCCTTCGAGTGCCTTTCAAACACTCCTTTAAACACTTTTGAAGGTCAAGCCTTCAAATCAAATCAAACCAGAACTACGTAAGCCTTGAGTTTTCCATTGCACCGGGGAATATGTAGAAGCAGGATCAAGTCCTGTCAGGCTAACCCCCATCAAGTATTTATTTTCACTCTAATTAAGGGATCAAAAAAATTTTCAAAAATCACACGTTCAGTTTAAGGGTACCGTTCTTCGGAACGGGCGAGTGGGGTGCCTAACACCTTCCCTACTCGTAACCGACTCCCGAACCTAAATCTCTTCTTCGAGTCAAGGTTTTTTCCAAATCTTTTCCCTTAAATAAAAATTTGGTGGCGACTCCACACTTTATCAATAATAATCCATTTTCAAAATTTTAGCGAGTTCGTTGTCTCGTCGGAATTACGGTTGCGACAGTACCCAGAGACAATGCAAAATGAACTAAACCAAAATTTAATCAAGTACAATTTACAAGATTTATGAAGAAATTGTTAACCACTGAATAAAAAACTTTAGTCCCAAACTGTCCAACTTGGACAATTCAAGATTGAATATAATGAATGATTTACTTATTTAGTAATATACTCATTATATTCAACCTTGAACGGGAAACTAAGGGTATGCTCATATTTGAACTCAAGAAAACAAACCAACATATTTAAACTCAAAATCAATACTATAACATACATAAACCCTAAGCAAACTTTCACATATGCAATCATAAAGTAGAGGTGCATAAAACATACCTCACAGTCAACACAAAATGGTTGAGCGGTGGCCAAGCGGTGTCCAAATGGAGGCACAACGGTGGTTGAACGACGACACAGCACGGTAGCCAAATAAGAAGCTTAAAAATTACAAAATACAACCAAAATAAATGTAAATTTCAACCATAATAATAGAATGAGATGCATAAATAACAACAAAGACGAGTTCGAACCTTACGGTGCGCGACGACGACTTTGAACGAACGAAATTTTTCCACGGCGACGACGACCACGAACGTAAGCACGGAGTGAAACCACAGACAATAAGGATGTCGACAATGGCTAAGACTTAAACGAAAATAGAGAGAACAAGCCGAAACGAGAAACTAGAGTTTTGGAAAATGAGGTTAAACACGAACAGCGTCGAAAAATAAGTGACAGGGGAAGACATTCTACATCGGTTGTTTCTCAGAACCGATGTAGAAAGTACTTTCTACATCGGTTGAGAAAATAATCGATGTAGAAAGTTTTAAAAAAAATCCACTTTCTACATCGGTTCCAGAACAACCGATGTAGAAAGTACTTTCTACATCGCTTGTTTCGTAACCGATGTAGAAAGTTTGAAAAAAAACTCACTTTCTACATCGGTTAGGAAAAGAACCGATGTAGAAAGTACTTTCTACATCGGTTCTTTTCCCAACTGATGTAGAAAGTTTACATTTGTTTACAAAATGCCACCGCGTTTTTATTTACATCGATTTTTTAAAAACCGATGTAAAATCTTGTTATAATATCGTATTTTTGCACTAGTGATAGTTTCCAGTGCTGAGGCATTGAAGAAGAGGTTTATTTAAACATATCCTGAGATGTTGAAGGCTCTTCAGTTTTGAGTAACTTATAGAACAAGAAACAAAGTGTTTTGAGGTAACTTAGGCAAAAGGATTATACAAGTCTCCTGGGTCCAAGTACTAATCTAGCTGCGAGTCTAGCTTTGGGTCTAGCAGATTCCTCCTCCTTAACAACTAGAATTGATTTCAAGCAATGCACATGATTGATACTGAGGGATGCGTCTAATAACCTACATAGTGTAACAAACTCTTCCACATCATTCTTCGTGGGCTCTACCACACCCATGCTTTTCTCATCTTCTAGAGGACTTGCCATAGATCAATGTTAATTATCAAACAATGTTGTGACCCAATTTATCAATGTAGTTGCAGCTCCACTTGAGGTACAGATTGATAGGTACTTCCATTTGAATCAAGTATGCAAAGGAGCAACAGAAGACCTTATCTTTTTCCCAATCAACTTGTCTTGAGATAGGTACTAATATTCAACCTTTTTTATTGACTTTTTTATGATTATTTGTAGAAGATAAATTTATTAAATCTCTTTCAATTGCCATACTCTGTGGGTGTAAGTAAACACTCAATTATGTCCGAGACCCCATTTTTTAAATTAATGGTTAAAATTAACCAAGAAACTTACACTAAATTAAACAATAAATAATTAAAAAAAAGGGGAATCAACAAAATAATAAACAAAAAGATAAAAGAAATCATAAGGGATGTAAAACGGAAAAATCGAAAAAGTGAAGGAAATTTGAAAATAATAGTCAAAATAATAAAATGGAAAAGGGGAGGAAAGGAAATAAATAATTAGAAAAATAAAAATAAAAGCAAAGTCCGAAAATTAGTGAATTAAAATGAAAAAATATGAAAAATAAATAGAAAAAAAGAAAAAACAAGCATAAAATATAGCAAAAAAAAAGAAGAAAAAGAAAGAAGAAGAAAAATGATAAATAAAATAATAACAAAAAATATATAAATATAAAATATATATGTATGTATAATAAATAAAAATAAACAATAAAGAAAAAATAAAATAAATAAACAATATAAATAAAATGGGTAGATAAGGAAATGTATAATAAATGAAGTGGAAAGGGGTCAAAAATTAAAAAGGCGGAGGCCTTAAAGAAAGAGAGGCTAGATTATAAATAGGGCCCCTGGGGGCCAAGAGAGAGTTGGGCATTCTTTTCGAGGTTTTAGGGGAAAGAGGTAGAAAATCTCTGAGCAAAGAGAGCTGCTCGAGAATCTTCTAGGCGCTCTCTTCCGATCGCGTGTCCAAATTTCATTGACATCAAAGACTGGAGATTGAGATTTGACCTCCACCACGCAAGGACCGCCCTCGCCATCACCAACCGGATCCTTTGCGGCGGCAAGATCTAGCTGCTCTACGCCGCATTTGAAGTGTCCGAAGCCACATTGGTAACACTGCTCACTGAGGTTAGTGCTCGATCCCTTCTAGTCCTCCCAATTTGTGTTATTGAAATCGGTGCACCTCCCCTTTGTTTGTTTGCTAAGACTGTGCCTAAATAAGCATAAATCACTAAGCTATAGTATAAATTTGTTTGTTGCTTTAGTATTAGCCAAAAGAATGCGTGAATAAATAGGTATAACGATCATTGGATTCATTAGTAACACTGCTCACTGAGCAAGATGATCGACATTGCTGCATAAATTCATAATCGAGTAAGAAACAGAGGTAGTGAATAGAGGTGGAACGAGTTGATTTGAATGCTAGCCTTCGATCGCGATCTTAGAATTTGTAGAAGTATATCTGTTCGGCTCTGCATCGGAGCTCTGTTTTGATTCAAACTAGGGAGCCTTCATAGCGTCTCACAGATGGAGGGGGTAAACAAATAGGTGATCGGATGAGTCGATCTTCTACATGTGGGGAGGGTAGAGCGGACGAACTGTATATAGTAGGCGAAGCTCATAGCTCAGATACCAACAAGGAGTCATGGTAGAACCTCCAGACCAGTATGTAGACGCCAACCAGAATGAGAAGAATGCCAGTTCCATGCGAGGGGAGGCCAACGCTCGAGAGGTCCAGCATGCATCTGACGATTGCACTCCCCGAAAAGACTACCACCCATTCCAGGCGCGAATCCGTAAGAGAGGAAGCGTCAAGAAACGCGGATAACAGGAATACAGAGGATATGCAGGGTGGCATTAGATTCGACTAAGTCACGATGAGCACTGCGAGAAAAGAAAAAAAAAAAGCCAAGGACCGATAGGGAGAAAGAAGCCGATCGCCAGTTATCCCTGCCCTCCGACAAGATTGTCCCATGAACGTCAGTAGCAAGGAGCATCACGACACCCGGAAAAGTGGCGCGAGGACTGTGCTGATGAAGAATCAAGAACGACTACCTACACGGGCCAACTGGACGGAGGAAAAACGGCTTTGGGGGGTGTTATAGGGTCGAGAGCTTGCTCAGGTTGTGAGGGCTGAACCGGAAGGAATGCAAACTAGCGCATCATTGCACATACCGGACTTTGTTAAAAGCCAATGGGAAGGCGCTGCATGGGACGAAAGAGGAAGCAGCAGTGGGACGTGGCGAATCAAATGGTGACGATGAGGATAGAGGAACATGCTGTGACTGTCAGGGAAGTCTCGGGTAGAAAAGTGCAGCGTGTATATACCATGGCCATAGGAGTAATGTGGACCACACATGACATCACTGAAAAGGATGCATGGTGCCAAGTGCTCACCACTCACAAGAGGAAGATACAAGCTCCGCACGCGTTCATTCTAAAGTCACAGATGATTAGAATGAGAAACCTGAATTGCTACTGGGCATCATGGGGGGGCATACTCGGATTGGCGGGGCCCGTTCCTATACACGCATGACCAGGGAGGCCAAGTCGAAAGCCTCATATATCCTTTGTAAATGAGTAGGACAGGATAAGGCACGAAAGAAACTGGAGAAAGTTACACGCTTAAATTTGCATAGAAGAAGAGCATACTTGCATGGGTGCGCTTGCTGTTGGTTTCTCTGATCTTTAGGCGTTAGTTATACACCTTTTGCAAAGCAATATCCCGACGAGAAGTGTTCCCCGGTCAACAGAGAGCACTCTCTTCCAATATGAGGTTCACATAAGCATAGAATTTGGACCCATTGTAGCAACCCACAGGCGCCGCTACCCAATCCCGAACCCATACACGTGGCCTTTGATTCCCTCTTCACCTTCACAATCCAGCCACCGTATGCCACCCCCTTGGCGTCGTCGTAAGTCACCATGACTAGGAGAGCAGCCATGACATTTGCACACTTAACCCAAATCCCGAAAGGTGCAGGGAGGAGTAAGCCTTGACACCCACACACGAGCAGCCAGGGACGTAGAAGCGCATGCAGAAAACGACAAGGCTCATCAAGCCCCAGGGCCCACCAAGATTCAAACAAACCTCCTGAATTGCCCTTCAAGTCCCCGAAATTACATTTAAGCCCTACAATTTTCCAAAATCACTATTGGGCCCTCAATACTCTTCAAATTTACAATTAAGTCCCTCCACCCCTCAAAATTACAACTGGGCCTCCTGAACTTCCTGATATTACACTTAGATCCCTGAACTTTCTAAAATTATCATTAGGTCCCTACACTTTTCCAAAATTACCATTTGGCCCCTGCATTTCTCAAATTTGCAATTAAGCCCCTCAACTTCCCAAAATTACAATTTGGCTCCTAAACTTTCCAAAATTACACTTAAGCCCCTACCCCTCCAATAATTACGGTTGAGACCTCGCACTCCCAATAGTTACAATCAAGCTTAATTCCTTTCGCCGCCTAAAATAGAAAACTCTTAATAAAAACTCATTTCGCATTCCTTAATCTCACGCGACGAGCTCTAAGCACGAACTGGTAGCTTTTTCTGTTGTTCGCTGTTTAGAGATTCGTATGGGTCCAAGTGCAGCCGTAGTTGTCTTGGGCCCTGTGCATATGTGGATTGGGATTGTCCTCCTCTTTTTCAAACTAAATAAAATTTTCATTTTTGCATTCCTTAATCTCACGCGACGAACTCTTAGCACGAACTGGTAGCTTTCTCTGTTGTTCGCTGTTTTGAGATTCGTATAGGTTCAAGTGCAGCCGTAGCTGTCTTGGATGCTGTGCATATGTGGATTAGGAAGGGTCCTTAAGATGTTTCAAAAAAAGCAACAACATATTCACCTTTAAATTCAAACACATTTTGAAGGTCAAGCCTTCAAATCAAGCCAGAACTACGTAAGCCTTGAGTTTCCCATTGCACCGGGGAATATGTAGGAGCAGGATCAAGTCCTGTCTAGCTAACCTCCATCAACCTATTTATTTTCACATTAATTAAGGGATCAAACTATGTTTAAATAATCACACACTCAGTTTAAGGGTATTGTTCTTTGGAACAGGCGAGTGGGGTGCCTGACACCTTCCCTACTCGTAACCGACTTCCGAACCTAAATCTCTTCCTCGAGTCAGGGTTTTTCCAAGTATTTTCCCTTACATAAAAATTTGGTGGCGACTCCACATTACCAAATAAATTCCATTTTAAAAGTTTAACGAGTTCGTCGTCTCGTTGGAATTACGGTTGCAACAATGGATAACAAAACTAGATGATGAAGTTATTTAAAGAGGCCAAAAAAATTGAATGAAGTGTCTTTGAGGTGCGAAGATATTTGGATAACCCAAGCTATCTTTTTTTAAATGTTCATTTGATTGGCAATGATTTTTTTCCCTAATTTTTTCCTATTCTATCCTAATTTTTGCTTTCTCTTTGGTTCATAGATTGTAATTGAAGAATCCATAACTATATCTAGTTATATCTTGTTTGTGTATAAAGATTTCAAATAGTGTTTATTTATTTGTATGTACTTTTTTCAAGGGGGTTGGAAGTTTGGGGAATGCTAAGGTAGGTGTATATGATGTGTGTTGTAATAACTTCGTTTGTAACTAGACTTAAGAATCTATACGCTCCGGCATTTTGTGGTTTCTAAACAGGGCTCAAAGCATGTTACATAGTTAAGCTGGTTTTGCACTTTTGTCAATTGTGCATCATCAATCTAATGGTGTTTCTGTTGTTATTCAACTGAAATAATTTTTGAAATTTACTTTATAATCTTGTATTTTTCATCTCTATAAGAAATTAAGTGTTTTGAATTTAAAGTTGTAGCATGGAGGAACACCCTTCTAGATTGGGTTTGTATGATTGTTAAGCAATTGATGATTAATATGACTTCCAAAATTCACTTGAGGATAAAAAGATGCCATTAGATATACTGAAAGTTTGAAGGTTGGTTGAATCCATTTTATATTTGTCTTATTTGGTAAAAATGAACCTAAACAATCATTAGTCATGACTAGTATTAAAATATTTAGTTGATGGTTTTCGGTGTAAATTTTAAAATGGAATCAACATTTTGTATCACATAGAAAAATTTTAGGTTTCTTAAAATTATTATCTGGTAATTTTTTATGTATTAAGAATGGGCCACAGGGTAGCCTTTTGTCAACTTTGGCTAGATGGTTATTAGATCAATGTGAATTATATAATAAATTTTTTTTAGGTAATCATGTTCATGCTAAAACAAATCAGATCGATTCCATCAAAGCAAAGGATGAAAGGTTGGATTTTAATCACTTGGGGGAATCTAAGTAGTGTGGTACTAACACGGTTGAGTTATTTTAAAACCTATATGGATCATATTTAAAATATAAATTAAAACAAAATATTTATAAAATATTATTATTATCAAATAATGATAGAATCATATCTTTAAAATAGAAATAGATAGTAATAAAATATGTTTAGTTGTATAATTTTATTTTCTAAATGATTAGAATAAATTAAAAGAATAAAACTTTTAAAATTATCATATAAAATAAATTAAAGGAATAAAACAAAATTCAATTTTATTATCATATAGAAACATTAAAGAGAGAAATAGATTGAAAAAAATCTATAATTTTAAGAGTTAGAATTTAATTTTAATATATAGGCTTTATAATTTAGCTAAAATAATGTGCAAGTCATATTTACTCTTTGGAAACTTTTCATATTATTGGAATTGAAGAATGTTTTAATCTTACAACCTAAGTCACAATGTGAGATATATTATATTCAGGTGTTTATTACTATTGTTATTATTATATACTTTTAAAAATATGACTATTTGTTGGATTTTTTTACTGAAAATAATTTTATTGTGTATTGATAGTTTATTTTAATAATTATTATTTGGTGTGAAATCATGCAAATTACTTTGATTCTATCGGATGTATCTTAGCATGATCTAAAATTTAATAATGCATATTATCCATTAGTTAACTCGTCAAATGATAAATTAGAGATACTGCTTAATCTGGTGGAGTATATTATGAAAGTCAAATGTAGCCAAGCATTGAATCTATATTAAGATTAGATCTTCCTTATTTTGCATTATCTCCAACAAGAGTTTAAGAAATACATTAATATAGATTTCATTTTGCAAGCATAAATATATATATATATATATATATATATATATATATATATATTATTTCATAGCAGTCAAAAAATACCATACCTTCCAATCTAAATTTATTTTTTATCACGAGTCATGACAAATCATTCATCCTTTAAAAGAAACATGAGAGCACAGTTAATGATTAAGAAATTATCTTCTTTATTCTCATAGAAAACCTTACCTCCTATGCTTAGTCAAAACATCCTTGGACATTTAATAAGTAATATTTGTGAAACATTAAACATCTATAACTCAAACTTAGTTTGTGATTGAGATGAACTTTGATGATTCCATACCTCTAGCCATTGTGGCTCTTTTTATGTCCATAAAATTAGCTTTTTAATGGTAAGTTTCCTCCATTATAGAAAAAGAAAAATGTACTTAATATTGCTTGATATTGCATGATAATTTTATAAATATAATTAATTAGGCGGATTTGTCTTCTGAGAATAATGTTATTATGTTGCATTTGATTTATATATTTTATTTTATTTATTTAAAAAGTACTGATGCTTAAAACTATCATAATTTTTTTTTACTTATTTCTATTTACTACATCGGTTGTTTTTATAACTGACGAAAAAACTAACTTTTTACATCGGTTGTAATACTTAACCGGTGAAAATTTTGATTTTTTACATCAGTTAATCTTATAACTGAGTTAGAAAATCAACTTTTTATATCAATTAAGTGGTATAACCGATGTAAAAGCTAAATTTTTTACATCGATTCTTTAACCGATGTAAAATTTATTATTTTCTATACCGGTTGTATCTATGCTGATGTCAGAATTGATGCAAAATGTTAATAATAATCGATGTAAAAATGTATTTTTTTTCAACTAGTGTATGTATACTTGCCTTCATTATGCATCAAAATATGGGGGAGGGGTATAAATAGAATGAAGCAACATCTTGTAGGACAACCTAAACAAATATCAAGATGTAAAAATGCCTTTTGATGTTTGTCATCAAATGCTCGAATCATTGAAGAAAGTCCAGGAAAAGAAGTAAAATGAAGACCTTGATGAGGCATATGATGATCAAAGTTGTGATACTGATAAAAAATTTCATCAAAGTCAAACTTGCTAAATTAATATGCAATTAGTTAAGAAAAAAAGTAAAAAGGAAGGCTAATGTAGAAATTGGAGATTGCTGTGCTTCAAGAATAACTCTTGACTCTTAACCAACACTCAAAATTTTATTATGCACAAAGCTAAGATGACAAATTCTAGATGGTTTTTTTATGTTTGCATTCCATTTAATGCAATACAATCACCATACTTTTAACTTACTATTAAGGCAATTGTAGTCATTGGTCCTGGTTTTAAAACTCCTACATATCATAAATTAAGCATTAAATTATTGGAGGGATTGCAAGAAAGTGTGTCAGCTGCTTGTTGAAGGATATAGACAACATTGAAGTAAGGCTGGATGCATAATCATGGCAGATGGATGGGTTGACCAAAGACAAATAACTTTGATAAAATTTATAGTTTATTGTCCTAAAGGTATTTTATTTTCTAAATTTTGATAAATTATTAGTTTATTATCCTATCTATAGGTATTACTTAACTCTCTAATTTATTGTCGTACATTTATTACTTTTATGAAATCTGTTGATGCCTTAGATGGTGTAAAGATGCAAAGACATTACGTGATGTATTTTTTGAAATGGTTGAATGAGTCAAACCTAAAAATATTTTTTATGTCGCACTGGTAAATTGGTACATAAAAAGTATGAAATTAATCTTTGGTCTGCTGCTCATTGTTTGAATCTTCATTTGAAGGATATTGCTAACATGCCTCATGTATCAGATCTTGCATCAAAGCCTTAAAAGATTACTATATAACTATATTATTTTCTTATCTTAGCTTAGGAGAAGTAAGGGATCGGAAAGAAATCGTGAATCCAAAGGTAACTCAATTTGCTATTACTTTTATACTTTGAAGAACATTTGTAACCATAACCCTGATTAATAAGCTTTAGTTATAGACAAGCACTTTAGTATCCATAGGTCAGTAAGGACTACAATGATAAAAGTTGTAAGTGCGATCATTTTCGATAACAAATTTGGTAATGATTGGTTTGTTATGGCAAAAATTGTAGATTCTATTACTCAGTTACTAAGAATTGTTGATGGAGATGGAAATTCTTATTTAGATTATATTTATGAAGGCATGAAAAAGTTAGCTTTATTTGGATTATATTTAAATAATTGTGAATGGGAGAATGATGCATGGGCAATGCTCCAATTTTGCAAAATTTAGCTATTTTTCTTTGTAGACAAACATTTTCATCTTCAAAGATGTGAGAGAAATTTGAGTATTTTTCAATGCATACATGAAAAGATAAGAAATAGGCTAAAACATCAAAGACTAAATAATCTTGTTTATATTACTTATAACTTGTGTTGAAGAAAAGGTAATATATTTATTTAAGTGAAAAGTAAAAACATTTTTATTATTTTATTTTTAGCATAATTAAGTTGTTTATAATTTAATATTATTTTAGATGGAATTATAAAAAGAGATCTTATGATTTTATTGATTATGAGTCTATTGATAATGTTGATTTTTGGATCATTAAGAATTTGGAAGAAATGCTTGATGAATTCAATGTTGATAATATTACTGACATTAAAAATGTTATATACTAAAAACATGCAATTTTGAGTAATTGGTAATTCAAAAAATAATATAGATTATTGTTTAATGAATATATTGAATATTTTGATATAAATTTTTTATTTTGTAAGATATTATTTTTTAAAGCTAAATTATTATTTTTTATTTAATTAGATGATGGAAAAGTTGAAATTTGAATCAACCAATAGATTAATATAATATTAAATTTGGAAATAAATATAATATTATTACCTAAAATAAAAGTACTTTGAATCATATTTCTCACATAATAACATATCATAAAACCAACTTTGATAATTTGTATGATATTGAAGATTTATATTTTTGGAAATATTTGTTTGTTTTATTTTAAATTATAAATGTTTTCTATTTATTAATTGGTATTGAATGTTGTCTTTTATTGAACTTAAATTTTGTTATATTTTATTTAGTTTTGGATATATTTAAATTTAAAAATTAACAATAATGTATAATTTTTAATTTGTAATCATATGAATTTATATAATTATAATATTATATTTTTAATTTTTAATGTATTATATATTTAATATCAAGATGATCATGGTTCAACATACTTGGATCTTTAAACCTTAAACAAATTAACTAATATATTTTAAAAAGCTATATTTTTCATTATAATAACCTTAGTTTGTTGCAACTAATAAAATTAGTTGAGTTTTATTATGCTGAATTTCAGAGGTGGAAGAAGAGCTAGAAGGTGAGGAGTGTGAAGAGAAGAAAGAAGGAGAAAGGCTTGAAAAGTATTGTAAGTTTCACATTAATTAAAGGAAAGGTCAATTATAAATATAATCTAAGGATATCCTTCATTTTATAGGCTGACTTTTGAGGTTAAATTAGATTCATGTCTAATTTTCAACATGATATCCTAATTATCTAATAAATTTCTTATCAACATTGTTGGCTTAGTTATATACATGATCACTTAGCATCTTATTTCTCTAACCCAAAACAACTACATGTTGTTGCATTAGTGTATCATTATTTATTGTTATGTGCAAAATTGTCTTCTTAGTTTACTTTATTATTATGATCCAACGAGATTGACATCAATACTCGATTGGATCAAATAAAATTCGATTATGCCATTAATGCCTTTCAATAAAGAAATGCTTATTTCAAAATTAGAAATCTAATTCTATGAATGATACTATGATCTTTTGTTGTGCTGAAATGGAACTTTGGGTAATGGTTTTAATTATGTAAATAAATGTTCATCTTCTTTTACTTTTATTATGGAAATGAAAAATTATTAGATTAAAAAAAAGGAAGCAAATTCTTAGGAATCACTCAAAGGTTATATTCTCTGTTTTGTATTCAGGAGATTTCCTATTTAGTTTCAGTACGTTCCAGGTATTGCATTGAAAACAGCCAATCAGTAGATCAAGGTTGGGGCTTTTGTTTTGTAGTGTCACTAATTCTAAGAATTTAATTGTTATTATTCGTTAATTTAAAAATATTTGTCAATTTTCTGACCAACCGTCCAATTTTTTTTGTCATGATGTTTATGTTGGCGACAATGGAAAAATTCATTGTGAAATTGCCATCTTGATGAAAGAGAAGTTGTTTCAAAGTCAAGGTGGTCCAATAATTATGTCACAGGTAAATAAATGAATCTCATCTTTAGATCTTATCAAAGTTAGAACACAGGATTGATTCTTTTATTATTGAGTATCTTACATTTTGTTATTTGAGAGATATTTAAATTATATTTTTCTCTTTTTATTTAAAAAATTTACTCTTTTTCTCTAAAATATCATGTTATTCCATCTTAGTTATTTTAATATAATCAAATTTCTCAATTTTTTCTTACTTTAATTCGAAACACGATAAACAACTAATTTTACATCTTTAAAGTCATATTTTAGAAGAAGATAAAATAAAATTTCAAAGTATAGGATAACTAGTAAAAATTTTTAAAACTTTGTTTTATTTATTAAAAAATTTTAAAATTAATTATACAATATTTTACATTAAAAAATAAAAATTATAAAAAAGAAGAAAAAGTAATTTTAGAAAACTTACTTATAATTATTTCATTTTGTTAAAACATTAATATATATTTATATTTCAAGACATGGAGAAGACCATGCTGAATAGTCGAGATTCATATTTCAAGAGATAAGAGATTAATGTAATTTTAAAAATTAAAATAAATGATTGTGTAATTTAATTAACTTAGAAAAAACAATTTATTTTTGAAAAAAAAAATAGCTTTCAAATTAAAATATACATGTGTTTTGAGGAGCTCACAACTTTTGTCTAATAATTTTAATTAATAAATATTCTTTTCCCCGTTAAAAACATTATACATATTAAAATTGTAATGATCATGAACCGTTCATTTGGTTTGGCTTTTGGATTTAATGTATTATTAGTTTTTATAACTTTTTTTAAAAGAATTATAATACATATTTCACATTATTCTAAATGTGTTGTAGTATTTTTGTTGCACTTGTTTATAGTTGATACTTTTATATTGATTTTTTTATAAATTAGCTTTTGATTTGTCATAAGTAGCTTCAATAGAATCTATATGTAGTTAGAGTTTAAAAGAAGGTTGAATGTGATCAATTTTTTTTATCTCACTTGGTTTTCATAGTCATATATATGAAAAATAAAACTTTATAATATTCTAATTATAAATACTGATTTTATGCTTAAATTGTTGATTTGATTCTATTATTAGTTTGTTATTTTATGATGAAATTTTTTTTTCAAAAAATATATGTATAAAAAATATGATAATTTTATTTTTAAAAAATTGTTTGATATAAATTATGAGTCTTGTCAATAAAATGTATGTAGTGGTAAATTAAATAATTAGACAATTTTGTGCGCATACAAATGTTAAGAATACGGAATGCTTATGTTAGTCTATTTGATTCTTAATTCATACTAAACATTTAGATATATCTTGAGTATACAGCACATAACATTACATAATTATACCGTCCATTCTTATATTTCAAGAGTCTTAGGCACGAATACCTTATCATACAATTTTATTACAAACCATAATTATCCTTCCTTATCTACAAAATATTTACTATATTCTATCATACATATTATATATGTATATACATAGTATTTTTATATTCACAATATCCGTGTGACGTAAATCTTCTTCAAGAGGGAGTGTCTCGCATATGCTTCAAAAATGTGAATTGCTACCATCATGAACAGCGTCCGAGGTGTTTGGAAAGAAAGTAGGAAGAAGTAAAGGTGAGAAACTAAGTTTCTCAGTAGGCTTTCTACTTTATTTCTAATGTCATCACTTTTATCCCAACAATTTCAGTTTATTTAAGAAATCATTTCACGTATATAAGATTACTTTTAATCCTTTAAAAACATTCTACTAAAGTGGGTTAATTTTATTCAGAAACATCTCAGTGTTTAAACATACATCCATCTTAACTTCATAAGCTTTGGGATCATAATAAACATATTATTTGCAATAAATATTATTCTATATTTTAAACTTTATTCTCTGTCATTATCATTTCTCTGGCCCACTCTTTGGGGGTAATCAGGGATCTGGTCCTACCATTTTTAGGGAAAAATATTAAGACATAGACATGCATTAAATTTGTCAAACAATATCTTCTCACTAACTCTACTCCCACCTCCTACTAAATTAAGGATATGAGCTCAATCTTAGGTGAACGTCACCACCTTATAAAATGTGAAGAATTTAATGTCTTCACTGTAGAAGGATTTTTGGAGAACTTAAGTCTCATAGGAGAAACTTTTTCCTTATCTTCAATAGAGCTTTAGACGTCCTCTGGATTCTACATGCACAAGGCACAAGAGAGTAGACTTACTTTTTAACATAAGTTTGCTTTAATGATCCCTTAATCTTTTCAGGTTCATTTTAATGGCTTCCAGATAATTATGGTGCTCAAACAAATTTCTAGCCAATATGAAATATACATATAGATCTCAGTTGCCATCTCATCATCAATCATAAATAATACTCATACATAATATCATCCTTTTCTTACTTATGGGCATTCATCATTCAATCTTACATAAACAATGTGCATTCATGAAAGTAATTCAAGTTGATTAGTAAATCATGTAGCATCATTACATGTCATAAGTACATGCCCAACTTATTTTTCAATTCAACCTTTGATGTTGAATCACTTAAAGGACTTAATTCTCTCAACCTTCTAAGTTGCTCCTCATCCTTTCCTTTTCTTAAAATCACATTAGTTTCATGAGATTTTTACAACTTAGAATTTGACTCTAGATGGCCGAATGACACCTTTTAAGTTTTTATTCTTTCTACTCTTCAATTGTTCAAATCTTATGCAAGTACTACTTATACTAAGTTCAAATGTTAAGTGTTTACAAATTTTTAACTTGTTTAGGACATTTTACTTGAACATGGTTGAAAGGTGGTTTATGTCTTTGCCTAACTTCTTTTGAACTTTTAACTCTTCATTTAACATTATAAGGCTTCTTAAGTTACCAAAACTAGGATTTTAAACTCTTTTCTTCTTAATTAACCTAGAGTGGCCAAATGTGAACCCTAGGTTTCTAAGACCTTCTAGTTCATTTTCTCTTATCTTATAAGTTGATTTTTGTCAATTAAAGAATAACTCAATAATTGCTATCTAACTTAGAAATTTTTAAAACTTCCTTTTCATCTTGGTAAGTCATGGTTGAGCTTAAACTATCTCCCAACTTCATGTTTTAATTTCTAATCACCTTTCTTAAGCATACTTAGATTTAGGCTTGCGGTATGTTAAATTTTGACTTCCTTTTTACTACCTTAGTGATTAGGTCCAAATAAATTTTTAACCTTTGTAATTCTTTCTAGTTATAGACCAAAGTATGTCTAGTTAAGGTAATTAGGAATTAAATCTTCTCCTAGGTCAATTTAATCCAAAGTGGCCGAATGATCCATTAACTTATATCATATCTTTCTTACACCTTTAATACATTATACTTACATGCCTAGGATCATTAATGAGACCTAGTTAAGAATTAAAATTCATTTTTGGTTAATTAAACTCATAGTGTCCGAATGCCATTTCTTGGACTTAGGGTTCCACAATTTCCTTCTTAACCCTATATTCATTTACCTAAAGTGGCCAAATGGACCTTTTACCTATCTTAAGGTTTTCTTATACTTTTAATCCATTATGTTTTTGTAACATCCCAATTTTTCTATGATAAATTTTTTAGGCTACAAATAGTTTCTAGAATAAAAATAGGTGAAATTATAAACCAAAAACAGAGAAATTAGGATGTTTGGTGCAAATGACGAAAATGCCCCTGCACTTGGGCAGCTCAAATAATGAGCCAGAAAAATGGAAATACAAGTATAAGACATCCTAAAGGGATTATAAACATCATCTATGGTTAAAATTAGTGAGAAAAATTTAGAAACCCGAGAACAGACAAAAACATCCTTTAAAAACCCCGAAAACTACCAAAAATGCCCCTGGGAGCTATACTTTTTGCACAAAGCTAGTTAGTTCCCATAAAAATAGAAAACGACCTTATATTAGCATGGGAACGAACCAAAAAGTCTTAGAAATGTCAAAGGAACAATATGAAAATTTTTTTGACAATGCTGAGAAAATTACAAAAATGCCCTTGGAAGGCCAAGAGGGCAAGATAATGTGATAAGCATGCTAAGAGTGGGCCCCACACCAAGGTGCACGAAATTTAGCAGCTGGAAAGGTGATGATGAGTCACCAAAGTGAAATCAAATCAAGTCTTCCACAAAAAGACAAAAGTGAATAGTAAAAAGGTTCCTTTAACCATGGTTAAGACTAATTAACCTTGGTTAATTAAAAGTAAAACATGCTTAGGAAAAATTAATCATAATTAGAGGAAATATCAGCCTAATTAACACTAATCTAAGCCTAAAAGGATAATTTCTTGAATTTTGATTTATTTTGGAAAATAGGAAAAATCTAGGCAAAATTACCAAAATACCCCTAAGTGCAAAACTAATTCCACTTGGCCCATAAGAGTCCGAATTGTTTTGGGACCCCATTTGCTTCAAATTTTTCAGCCTAGAAACTTATCAAAATCCTCTCCATTCTCTCTAAGCTTTCCATAACTTGAAACACCCAAAACTTACACTTTTAAGCCTAAGTCTTAATCTTTAAGACAAAAGTTAGATTAAAGCCATAAACACCAAAGCCCCACCACCATCCTTTGTCCACGTCCAGAGCAGACCAGAGGGGACCCAAGGCAGCCTTTAAAATCCCACAAAATAATAAGGAGGTCTTTAACAAGTAGGATCTTTCTACTTGTCTTTTTTATGCTTTTAACATGTCTTTTTATGGTGTGCTTGTTTTCTTTCATGCATCTTTTCTCCAAAATCTGTTTGTATTCTTTTGTTTTCACTTGTGAGAGTTTAAAATTGTATTTTAACCATTCAAAATAATCCCCACCCATTTTTAGTGATTTTTGAAAGGAAAAACAAAGTTTGTTTGGTTAAAAGTGCTTTTAAGGCACTTAGAAGAAATTTAATCGATGGGTTTTGTTCTAAAATAATTTCTAAAGCTTTGATCAATTTTATGCTCTCATGAGAAAGGTTTTTGAAGCTTATTTAAAATAGGATTTGTGGATCTTGGAGTAGATCATGAAAAGTTACTCTTTGTGGTTTGAAAAAATATACTATGTTGTTATTTTCATGCTTGTTTTTATGCTTAAGTTTTAACCTTGTGATGAGTTTGGTATGACTTCTGTGCTGGATCAGCACCTTTGAGTATGTATGTTAAGAGGTGGAATAAAGTGCTGGATCAGCACCTTTGAGTATGTATGTTAAGAGGTGGAATAAAGTTTTGTAATAAGTTCCAAAGGTTCCCTTTGGATATTAGTTAGAAAGCTACCAAGAAAATGATGTAATTTGTAGCCAAAAGTAGTTAAATCCTTGGATGGCACCCAAAACTCATCATGATCAGTACCTAAGCATCACAACCTGGATGAAACAAGCATGGACCAGAGGCAAGAGGGGCTGAAAAAGCTTAACACCATTGAACTAAGGAGGAGTAAGATGAACACTTTGAAGAAATCACCTTGGCTAACCAAAGAAGGCTTTCGGCCATAACTCCCAAGCAAATTTTAGTTTAGTTAAAATTTTTATAATTAACCTAAGCTCTGAAATCAAGTTTTAAATAAAACTAAATCAACCTTTAAACAAAGTTAAATAAAACAAAAATGAGTTAAAAACCTCTAGGAGTGCACTCAGCCACCCTAGAGAGATTTTGGCAAAAATGGACTTAAAATGTGATTAAGGAAAAATCAAATATTTTCAACAAGTAAATAACTTATTTGGAGGTTTAATCAACATTTAAAAGGTTAAATTTTAGAATATATGGCCTAAGTAAGCTTAGGGAAAAATCTCAAAATTACTAAGTGGTAAAATTCCCAAATAAGCTTAAAATGGGTAACTAGGAAATTTATCATAACTCAAGCAAGGGTAAATGTCAAATTCCGCCATGCCATTAAATTTTGGGTAAAAATAATTAAGATTACCTTATAATATATCAATTCTGAAGTTTAAACTTGGCCCCTAAGTAAAGGTCAACTAGGATTAAGAAATGGTCAACTTAAGTCAACTAGGGCTAGAAAGAAGGAAACCCTAAACCTAAAAGAGTGACATTCGGCCACTTAGTAGTTAATTAACTTAAAGGAGGTTTTAATTTCCAATTAGAGTTAATTGAGGACCATTTCTATGTAAATAAGATGAAATTAAAGTATGAAAAAGTTTTAAGGAGGGTAAAGAGACCTATTGATTTTTTTTTTAGGCAAATGATCCTATGGTGAATAAGGAAATTATGGAAACCTAAGTCTAGGAGGTTGGAATTTGGCTACCATATTTTAAATTAATTAAGAAGGAGTTTCAATCCTTAACTAGGCCCAAATAATGATCCTAAACATGTAAGTAAAATATAATCAAGGAGTATGAAAAGTGGGATTTGAGGTAGTAGGTCATTCGGCCATTTAGGAATAAAGTGACCTAGAAGGTTAATTAAATTCTACTTAGATATTATTTGGTTTAGAATAAAAGAGACTTTAAAAGTTATGAGTCAATTAGACCTAATTATTAAGGTAGTAAAAAGGAGAACACAAGGTAACATATTTCAAAGGTTTATTAGAGGCATGATTAAGAAAGGTGGATATGACTTAAACTTGAAGTTACAAGTTCACTAAGTAATTTGATCATAGCATAGCTTAATGAGAAGAATTTCTAAAAGTTTGTAAATACTTAAATACTTGAACCTAGAATAATTAGGACATGCATAAGACTTGAACAAAAGAGAACACAAAGAGTAAAAAACTTAAAAGGTGTCATTCGGCCACCTAGATTAAGATTCTAAGATGAAAAATCTTAATGAACAAATGTATATTTGAGAAAAGGAAAGGATGAAAGATAACTTAGAAGGTTGAGTGATGTAAGTCCCTTGTGTGATTTCAACATCAAACTGAATTGAGGCATTGTATTGGTTGTGTAAGTGTGACATTATGCTATGTGATTTACCAATCAAATTGCATTATTGGTTATGAATGCTCACTATCTATGAAGGAATAAATGATGGATGCTCATGAATGAGAAAGGAAGATGATCATGTATGAGATTGATATATGTTGATGATTGAGATGAAAATTCGAAACCTACATGTTTGAGCATGCATAATTATCTGGAAGCTACTAAAATGAACATAAAGAATTTAAGGGATCACTAAAGCAAACATTATGTGAAAACGTAAAGCTACTCTCTTTGTGCCTTATGCGCACTAATATCCTAAGGGCCCTAAAAAGCCTTATTGAAGAGAAGCTAAAAGTTGCTTCTAGGAGACTTAAGTTTCTCCTAGAAATCCTTCTACTGTGAAGACTTAAGTTTCTTCACCAAGTTATAAGGTGGTGACGACCACCCCGGAATGAGCTCATATCCTTAATTTTAGTAGGAGGTGGGAGTAGAGTAAATGAGAAGATATTGTTTGACAAATTTAATACAAGTCTATCTCTTATTATTTCTCCCTAAGGTGGTGAAACTAGATTCATAAAGTGTTCCAAAAGTTGGACAAATGAATGATAAAGACAAAGATAAGTAATAAAGAATGAAGTTTAAGGCATAGAATAATTGTATGTCAAATAATATCTTATGTGTGATCCCAAAGTTATGAATGTTAATGAGAATGTATGTTGAGACACCACAGTTTATGAATGATAAGAGAAATGCATATTTAAGCACTCAGATGTATGTTTTATAATAAAATGTATCCACTTTAGAGAAATGTTTACAAAGAATTAACAGTAACCTTTTATGCAAGAAATGATTTTCTGAAATAAACTGAAGTGGCTGGAATTTAAGTGATGACATTAGAACTAAGTAGAAAGTCTACTAAGAAACTTAGTTTCTCACCCCTACCTCTTCCCACTTTCTTCCTAGACATTCCGGACGTTGATCGTCACGATAGTAGATCACGTACTTGAAGAGGATGCGAGACACTCTATTGTGAAGAAGATTTACATCGTACGAATATTAGGAATAGAATGATGCAAACATCCTAGATGTTAGTTAGTGCAAATTTGCTATGTATTTACATATATAATGTGTATGACAGTATAGTAAATATGTATGTAAATAAGAAAGGTTAACTATGTTTGTAATAACTATATGATAGGGCTCACGGGTCTAAGACTTATGGTTTATATGATACATTATGTATAATTATCCTATGATGTGTATGATATGTTTGAGTCATGTGTATCCAATATATGAAAATGATAAATAGAAAGAACAACATAAACGCTTAGTATTCCTAAGGTTTTAAACGTACATAGAAATCCGCTTAACGATTTATTTTACCGTTATGCACGTTTTATTGACGAGGCTCGTAGTTTATATCAAATAGTTTTAAAAAAAATTTACCGTATTTTCATATAAGTATTTTCTAAAATGAATTCTCCATCATGAGATAACAAACTAAAAATGAAACTGAATAATCAACTTAAGCGTGAAATCGGTATTCGTTTTTAGGGTGTTATAGTTTTCATGTTAAGGGTCCCTGATTAAACCTAGTTAGGAATTAAATTTTCTCTCGGGTTAATTAACTACTTTATGGCCGAATGCCACCTCCCTAACTTTAAGGTTTTTATTCTTAACCCTAGTTGACTTAGGTTGACCATTTCTTGGAGATGAAGTTTTGACCTCAATTATGACTACGTCTAAAGGATTTTTAGGTCTTTTTACTTCCACTAGATGACGGCCAAATTTTACTTTCACTTTTACCGAAGTCATGGTTAAATTTTAGTTACCAATTTTATACTTCTTCAAGATTTAAACCAAATACCAATTATGGACTTCACATTAATTTTCCTATGTTTTTTATTATGAATTTGGTCACTTTTAGGTTTTAATTAAGCTTCCAATCCTTTACTTGCTGAAAATTCTTAATTCATCCTTAATCAATTTTTAAACCTACTTTTCCTTAAATTACTCCAGGGTGGCCAAATGCTCACCTAAAGGTTTTTGAACTATTTTTTCTCCAATTAACTTCATTCAACGATTGATCAAATTCATTTAGAACATGATTACAAAGTCTATATCACTTACAGAAATTTTAACCAACTTTATCTTTGCTTATGGTATTGACACGCTCGTCGTAAACGTCTAAAAATAATTTCTAGATTTTCCCCAACTATTGGTATAGTATAAGGTACAAACTAGGTCATTTTCCAAAGATCATTTTAGATTCTTAAGCAAATTAGGAGAAAGTTAGAACAAGGGGATTTTGTAAAGATGTGATATTAAGTTCTAAATACAAAATACAGAATGAAATTAATTTGACTCAACGATTATCAACTCAAGGAATTCAGAGGCTGTTTTCTTAACTAATCATTGATCACTAAAATCATGCATTATGTTTATCAACCTAGGATCATCTAACCCCTAAAACGATCCTTGAATTCTCTACTGAGAAAACTCTCAGGATTCAATTGATTATGATCAACAAGATTTAGTAACCACTTAATCTTTCATTAGATCTAAACTAATTTCATAATCATAATTTAGTTGAAGTAAGTAATAAAATGAAAACCTTCAATTCAATTACTTAATTTCTACTTTTCAAACTTTTGGAAAATGATTTACCAATTAGAAATCAATTATGCATTAATCAAAATACGTCAACCAAACAAACTTTGATTAAAATAATAAAATTGAAGAATATAGTAAAGTATAGTAGAAAAACTTAATAAGCATGTAAATAAAGATCAAGACCTCAAAGCTAAAATGAAAATAGCTTGAATCCTTGAATTGAAATTACAAACTTAGCCTTCCATGAAGGAGGCAAACTAACAACAAAGAAAAACTTAGCCTTCCATGAAGAAGGCAAACTAACAACAAAGAAAGATAGAAAATGGTATTAGAGTTAATATCTAAGGTGTGTTTTCTCCTCTTGTAAACTCTTCTATTTATAGAGGATTTTTGAGGCATCATCTTCAGAAGGTCACCAACCAGGTTTTTTACTTTTCCATCCTTTTATTTCTTTCACATGGGCTTTGTGGAAAATGCAAAACACTTTTGACTTTTTGTCACCAATCAGCACAACAATTTTGACGTTGATTGCAGTGCAATGTCGGATATTCACGTGTCCGAATTAGAGCTTTAGGTATGAACAAAAGTTGTAGCCCTAGATTTTATCTTTCCAACGGATCTAATTTCATCTCAATATGACTTCTGTATCTCAAGATATTGCCAGATCTTTGCACACTGTTCAGGTTCAGCGACAACAGCACTATCTCATCTTTTGAGATAATTTCGGAGTCCTATACATCCCATTTAGAGTTTTATCTTGCTTTGTAACAGTGGAACATTCTTTAAGCTTTCATTCAAGATAGATTTCATGATTTTTGGATGTCTAAAACTCCTATTATGCTCAAAATACTATAATAGTGTCATTTTAATCGGTTAAGCAATGAAATTCAATTAAACTCCAGATGAACCCAAACTCATAAAATATGAAAAAAGACCACTTAATTGAACATATAAGAAGTATTAATGAGCTACAATTGAGAGATAATTATTTATGAAATTTATGCTTATCAAATTCCCCCACACTTATCTTTTGCACGTCTCGGGCAAACTTAAGTTAAAGATTGGTGACTCAATTTTTTTTTGTTTGGTTTTGTTTTTTTTTTTTTAATGAAAGAACATCAAAGCTTTGAGTTTATTTCTCAAGAATTCACAAAAATTCATGAAGCAATCTTTCATCACATTTTTGAAATTACTTAGAAAGGCAACTTTAATTTGAAAAACATAGATTAAGAAAGATAAAACCTCACATGATATACTCTGAATCTCTCAAGTGTTTGATTTGGTAAGTGTTTCTCTCAAATTCAATCCATGAAAGATGAACTATCATAGGCTTGCATATCTTCTACTTCTCTACTACTATGTACACATGCAATGCACAAATCAAGAGGTCTTTATTTTGGTTATAACAGGATTAGAAAGATGAAATGATATATTAAAGAGATACAATGTTAGACCAAGAAAAATGGTGAGGATTTAGAACTGAATCCAAGTGTAAGTGTGAGAAACAGATATAACTTTTTTTTTCAATGTAATAGTTTATTTATTTATTTATTTCTTCAGTTTGTTTTTCTTTTCAACCATAATATTGATGAACACAACAATAATCTCCCCCACACTTATTGAAACACTTATGGTATGATAAATCCAGTATTCCTCACCTTCTATGGTCAGACAAAGTTGTTTTTTTTTTGGGTTTGTGGTGAGCTAAAAAGAAGAAAAGGCTAATCGGCTCAAAGGGCTGATCAAAGGATAAAATTATATGGGTTGGTTATTTGGCTAATTGGTTTGCTCAAGAAAAACAATGCCTCAATCATTTTTGTACAATTCATGTGAAAATGTAGCTTCAAAAAGAATCAATGCAAGTTCTGAAGTAACATATTCCATGGATGAAAATCACACAAGAAAGAAAGTAATTAATAAGGCTCAAAATCCTACAGGTAATATATTTATCAAATCTAATCTATCCAGTTCAAATATGTGTTGCCAAACTAATTAATCTCGAAATGTAAATCATTTTGCTTCAATTATTTTATGAAATCTAAAGAACAACATACTTCCACATTCAATTTTTTTTTTAATCATAAGATGTGTATCAAGAGTCAACTGTAACTCCTTACTCAGCCATCTTACTCAAAACAAGTTTATAAATCTAACCTAATTTTTTTTTAATCGGACCATCCTCCCCCCAACCTATCCAAGACATTGTCCTTAATGTCTTAGATGGAATTTCATATAACAGGGAAAAATGTGAGAAAAGCACCAAAGTAAGGAAAAGTTATAACCGAAGATTGATATCTGGTTCTCTTTTGTCTCTGCCATCCTGATTTGGTTGGTTCACCAGCTGCATTGCTTGACTGAGCTCAGATGTAGGATTTTGCAAATTCTCAAGTAGTTGTTCTACAGTTGAAACAGATACTATGATGTTGCGCATAGATTGTGGCATGAACTCCTACTCTACTACATGATCTAAAAAGGATAACAAACCATTATAAAAGCCATTAATATTCAATAAGCCCAAAGGTTTTTTATGAAAATTCTGTTAGGCCCAAAATATGATGGTAAAAATTTCTTCCATTGTTCCAAGACCACCAGGTAATGCAATAAATGCATTATAATTAATCAACATGTGTCTCATACAGCCATGCATGGTTGCAACCTTCAATTCAGTACCCAGGGTGAAGTAGGAGGTGTTCTCATTTTTTAATACAACACCTAAGACGTTACATCCCTTGTGAGTACAAATCCTGCAATACATCCTTTTAAACCCTGAATCCCTCCCCCATAAACAAGATTGATTTTTCTTGCAGCTAATGTCTTACCAAGGTTATAAGCTACATGTTGAAATTCTCCATCCTTTCCGAGGTTAGACCCACCAAAAACACTGATAGTATTGATCCTATCCATAAACGGTGTTTGTCTCTTTTGGAAAAAATATGTCATAGAGGTTGATAATTTATAGGGACTTAATATCAGACAAGGAGATTGCTTGAATAGTACAGGATCGGGATTTGGTAGCAGAAGTTTGAATTTTTGTTGAAGGAAAAGGTGAATGTCAGAAGGGAAAGACATTAAGCATGGGTGAAAATTTTAAAAAATGGTGGCCCAATAAATTGAAAAGACAATGTAAATGAAAAACATACACGAATGAAAATGAACAGTAGTTGTGATTGTGGCTCACATCTTCCTCTGGTTTTACGTCCAGTAACGACTGAAACACCTTCTAAGAGTCGAGGATGTGCTTCCCATTCAGTTTTCTTGTAAACTGACAACAGGGTCTTTTAAAGTCAGATTCTCAAGACTATAACGTGCTTTTTCCTTACGGAATAGTTCAAACAAATAAAGAAGGACTCCTTGAACATGCCCACTAGGATGCGTCTCAAGAGTCTGAATGATATCATCTAATGACTCCTTACTTAGTCCATCCTTTATGAATTGAATTTTGTCCTCTCGATTTTTTGAAACCATTGCAGGGTTCTTGCATCTTGTGTTACAAGTCCATCTTGCACACCTGTAGCAAACTCCAATTCTTTTTGCCCTTCTCTCCTTTGCGTAGGAACTTCTTCCCATACTTGGCATGTTTTTAACAAATGATCCTTGAAATTCACCTGCTAAACATACCTTAGCTTCAATGATCCAACAGACATGTTCTGGAAGGCCTAAGAGAGTTAATGCTCTCAATCGTTCCAGTCTGCAATTGTAAATGTCTTTAAGAAAATTTCTGGGGAGAGTAGGGAACAAAATTTTGATCCTGGTAAGAGCTTTCTCCATTTTTTTTTCTTAAAACACTTAAGTTATTATTCCTGCAAGCTCAATATGGCGTAATAGTTGGGATGATTTAAGAGGTGAAGCGAGGAAGTTAAGAGTTTAGTTACAACTTGTAAGCGAGGAATGTGAGAGAGGGAGAGAGAGAAAGAGAAAGAGAGAGAGAGAGAGAGAGAGAGAAAGAGAATAAAATACCTAACCCTAGATCCTTCCCCTATATTTTATATTATACTTGTTCTAATCATCAGCCACTCTAGAAAGTCGATGACTTTCATCACTAATAATTATGGAGTAAAATAAAAGACATGAGAAAGGGAAACTTCTCTTGAATTTATTGCAAGTATGTGGTATTGTGTAAATTCACTTCTTCTACCGTGTGCTCTTGAAAGCCTTCTAAAAATGGTTTAAGACGATGTCCATTCACCTTGAAGGTTTTTGCAGTTACCTCATTTTTTATTTCCACTGCACCGGAATTAAAATATTAGTAACTACAAATGGTCCTAACCATCTAAAGCGTAGCTTACTAGGCATAAGCTTTAGCCAAGAATTGTAAAGGAGAACTTTTTGTCCAACGAAAAAATCCTTTCTTGCCAACTTTTTGTCATGAAGAGCTTTGACCTTTTCTTTGTAAATTTTGGAGTTTTCGTATGCTTCTAATCGAATTTCTTCAAGTTCCTGCAATTGAAGCTTCCTATAGATTCCTGCTTGGTCTAGATCCATGTTGCATTTTTTTACCGCCCAAAATGCTCTATGCTCTAATTCAACGGGAAGATGACATGCTTTACCAAAACAATCCTGTAGTGAGACATGTCAATAGGTGACTTGTAGGCTGTCCTATATGCCCGTAAAGCGTCAACAAGGCACAAGCTCCAATCCTTCCTGTTAGGCTAAGCTGTTTTTTCTAAGATTTTCTTGATCTCTCGATTAGAAACTTTAGCTTGACCATTTGTTTGAGGATGATATGGGGTGGAGACTTTATGCATGACTCCATATTTGCGGAGTAGAGCTTCCATTGTGCGGTTGCAAAAATGAGTACCTTGGTCACTAATTAGAGCTCTAGGAATGCCAAACCTGCTAAAAATGTTAGACCTGATAAAATCTGCAACAACTCGAGCATTATCAGTACAAGTGGCTTTTGCCTTCACCCATTTTGAAACATAATCAACAGCTAGCAAAATGTAAACAAAGCCAAAAGAGACAGGGAATGGACCCATAAAGTCTATACCCCATACATCAAATACCTCACAAAAGAGGAGTGGTTGTTGGGGCATCTCATTTTTGCGTGAAATACTCCCTATTCTTTGGCACTGCTCACAAGTTATGCATAATCTGTGTGCAACGCGAAATATTGTAGGCCAGTAAAAACATGAGTCTAGTACTTTTCTAGTTGTCCGTTATGGCCCAAAATGTCCACCACAAGCTAAGGAATGGCAAAAGGAAAGTACAGACTGAACTTCATGATCTGGAACACATCTTCTAATGATTTGATCACTACATGTCTTCAAAAGGTATGGTTCATCCCATATGTAGTGTTTGGCATCACTTTTCAACTTGGCAATTTGCGATTTGGTGAAGTGTTTGGGTATTTCTTTAGCAACCAGATAGTTTACCAAATCTGCATACCAAAGATCCTTCCCATGCAAATGATAGAGATGCTCTTCTGGGAATGAATCTGCAATTGAAGTTTCTTCACAAGGTTACTGGATCTGACTTAAATGATCTGCTACAAGGTTCTTTGCACCACTCTTGTTTTTAATCTCTAAAACAAATTCTTGCAACAAAAGCATCCAATGAATCAGTCTTGGCTTAGCATCTGCCTTCTTCAGCAAGTATTTCAGAGCTGCATGGTCAGAGAAGACAATAACTTTAGATCCAAGCAAATAGGAGCGAAATTTATCTAATGCAAACACAATTGCCAAAATCTCCTTCTCAGTAGTTGTGTAATTGAATTGGGTTGCATCTAGTGTGTGAGAGGCATATGCAATGACATGAGATCTCTTGCTAACTCTTTGAGACAGTACAACACCAAGGGCATAATTAGATGCATCACACATTAATTCAAATGGAAGCGTCCAATTAGGTGGTTGAATGATGGGAGTGGTTGTCAACCGCTTCTTTAGTTCATCAAACGAATCCTTGCATGCTTGATCAAACACAAATTTGGTATCTTTTTGTAGTAGTTTAGAAAGAAGTTGTGTAATCTTGCTAAAATCCTTGATGAATCTTCTGTAAAAACCTACATGACCAAGTAAAGAACGTACTTCTCGCACAGAAGTGGGGTAAGGTAGAGAAGTAATAATGTCTATCTTGCCCTTATCAACCTCTAAACCTTTGCTAGATACCAAGTGTCCTAAGACTATACCTTCTGTTACCATGAAATGACATTTTTCAAAATTCAAAACAAGGTTAGTCTTAATGCATCTGTCCAAAACTTTAGAGATTTTCTAAGCATGCATCAAAAGAAGAACCATATACGGTGAAGTCGTCCATAAACACTTCCATGCAACTTTCTAATAGATAAGAGAAAATGCTTACCATGCATCTTTGAAAGGTTCCAGGGGCGTTGCACAGACCAAAGGGCATCCTTCGATAGGCAAAAGTACCAAAAGGACAAGTGAATTTGGTCTTATGATGGTCTTCTGGGGCTATATGTATTTGAAAATAACCTGAAAAACCATCTAGAAAGCAATAATGATATTTTCCTGCTAATCTTTCCAAAATTTGGTCTATAAAGGGCAAACGAAAATGATCCTTACGAGTAGCTTGGTTAAGCTTCCTATAATCTATGCACACTCTCCAACTGTTTTGTATTCTATTAGGAATTAGTTCATCATTGTGATTTTTAACTACAGTCATACCAGTCTTCTTAGGAACTACTTGCACCAGGCTTACCCAATCACTGTTTGAGATGGGATAGATGATACCAGCTGCCAAAAGCTTACCTACTTCCTTCTTTACCACATCTAGGATGGTTGGATTCAAACGCCTTTATGGTTGTCTAACAGGTCTGGTGTTTTCCTCTAGCAATATCCTATGCATACAAGTAGATGGGTTGATGCCTGGAATATCAGCCAAAGTCCATCCAATTTCTTGTTTATGGCTTCTCAAGGTTTGCAACAACCTTTCTTCTTGTTGTGGTAGAAGGTTCTTTGCTACAATGACAGAAAGCTTCTCATTTTCCCCCAAATAAGCATACCTTAGATGTTCAGGCAAAGACTTCAACTTCAAAGGAGGTGGTTGTATTATGGAAGGCAAGGATCTATCTGAGATTGAAATGTCTGCAACATTTGCATCTAACATGTCATCTTTCCAAGAAGTTTGGTCTGAAGCATTTTGCAAAGCAACATTAATCTTGGAACACACAGTACATGGATCAAATTCATCACATGTGCAAGTAAAATTATCTAAGTAATTTAAATCAAAATCAAAAAATTCAAAAAGGAGATTGTCGGTAGAATAATCATTCACAAGAATGTCTATGGCATCAAGATGAAAAAGTGAATGATTCTCTATAGGATGCTTCATGGCTTCAAATATGTTGAATTGGATGATATCATCTCCAAATTCCATAGAGAGAGTCCTTGTATGCACATCTATCTTTGTTTTTGCAGTTTTGAGGAAGGGTCTCCCTAAGATCAAGGTTGCTCTATTGATGGATGACTCATCTTCCATATCCAAAATGTAGAAGTCAGCTGGAAAGATCAGCTTATTCACTTGAACTAGCACATCTGCAAGTACTCCGACTGGATGTGTTGTACTTCTGTATGCTAATTGAATTACCACACCAGTTGGCTTCAGTTCTCCAAGATTCGAAGATTTATAAACTGATAAGGGCATAACATTAATGGAAGCACCTAGATCCAGCAATGCATCACCAAATGTAGAGTTTCCTATTGTGCAAGGAATGGTGAAAGTTCCTTGATCTTTACATTTTTTAGGGAGGTTGGGTTGAATTAAGGCAGAAACATTGCGTCCCACACTAATCTTCTCATCCCCTTTGAGTCTTCTCTTATGCATGCACAAGTCCTTTAGAAATTTGGCATATTTGGGAATTTTCTTGATAGCATCTAGAAGTGGTATATTGACTTCCAATTCTGCATGAACATTAGGCTTGGATTGGACCATTCTATTTGGAAAAGGTAAAGATACCTTTTGATTAGCACAATTTGGGGTTTTTATCTCATTAGATGCTTCAAGTGCAGATCGTTTATGGCAAGCTTCTTTTTGTTGATCATTGGATGTCTTATCAAAAGCTGGTGCACTTTTTTCATTAGACTTTCCCTCTGATTCAGATGGCTTATCAGAGATGTCTCCAGATGTAGAGATAAATACTTCTTTTTGGTGTGGATTAGTCTGATTGAAGCTTTGTTGCTTTAAAATTGTAGGGTCTGTTTGAGCCATTTCTCAGGGAGATGGCACTCACATTCTTGGGATTTATGATGGGCTGAGAAGGTAATTGACCAGAACCTTGAGATTTCAATTAGTTGACAGTGGTAGCCAACTGTCCAATTTGAGTTTGTAAATCCTGAATGGTAGAACTTACATTATGTTGAAACTGAAGATTATTGGTAGCTAGTTGTTTCATCAAATCATCAAGAGAATGTTCAGAAGCATTTAAAGGTACAAATTGCTGCATATGCTGTTGTTGTCTAAATGACGGTGGTTGGTATTTATTTTGGGAGTCAGATGTTTGAATCCTTTGTTGTTGTGGAGGATCATATCTCAAGTTAGGATAGTTTCTCCAACTAGGATTGTATGTTCCAAAAGGTGGTTCAAACTTTTGTTGCTGATGATGTTGAGGAGGCTTGTATTGTTGTCCTGTGGCAAAAATACCATTAACTGTTGCATTAGTTGTCTCACTTTCTTGCAATGTTGGGCATGCATCAGTAGGATGGTTTGCAGAAGTGCAGATGCCATATGTTTTGGTTTTATCAACAACATTAAGTTGTTGTTGTTGTCCGATGGCCAATTGTCTTACGATGGAGGTTAGTTCTTCAATTCTTTTCTCCAATCATGTATGGTCTGTCTTAGTGGTCATTTCATGAACTTCTTTAGACAATGAATTAGTTTGAGAATTGAATTGCTGAGAATTTTCTGCCATGTTGGAAATCAAATCTCGAGCTGCTGTAAGAGTTTTGTCTATAAGTGCTCCACCACTAGCTGCATCAACCACGCTTCTGTCCATTGGCATGAGTCCTTCATAAAAATACTGAATTAGTAATTGATCACTGATTTGATGGTGTGGACAAGTGGCACATAGTTTCTTGAATCTCTCCCAATACTCATAGAGAGTTTCTTGGGAGTTCTGTCTGATGCCGCAAATCTCTTTTCTGATAGTTGTTGTTCTAGATGCAGGGAAGAATTTCTCCAGAAATAATCTCTTCATATCATTCCAACTTGTAACAGATGTTGGAGTAGATAGTACAACCAATCCTTAGCTCCATCATTTAAGCAGAAAGGAAATGCCTTCAACTTGATATGATCTTCAAGAATTCCTTGTGGTCGCATTGTGGAACACACAATGTGAAATTCTTTCAAATGTTTATGAGGGTCCTCACCTACAAGGCCAAGAAACTTAGGTAGCAAATGTATTAATCTAGACTTTAGTTCAAATGGTGCATCAACATCAGGGTATTGAATACACAACGGTTGATAAGCAACATCAGGAACAACTAATTCTTTTAGGGTTCTATCAGCCATGTTCTTAGCAAAATATTTAAAACTACCAAAATTTAAAGATGAAAAATCACTACTGTTACTTTCTTGGTTATTACTGAATCAATGCCTTCTATGTGTTCTATTCAAATGGTGGAATGTTTTATCAATCTCAGGATCATATGCATATAAATTTTCAGGATTGGATCGGGTCATACACAACAAGGTGAATTCGTACAGAAAATCCAAGATAGTATACCTAAAATAAAAAAAAATGTTAGCAAGGTTAAAAGTTTTATACAAACTCCTAAATATGCCAAGGAAACTAAAAAAAATGGTCCCCAGTAACGGCGCCAAATTTTTGACACGCTCGTCGCAAACGCCCAAAAATAATTTCTAGATTTTCCCCTACTATTGGTATAGTATAAGGTACAAACTAGGTCATCTCCCAAAGACCATTTTAGATTCTTAAGCAAATTAGGAGAAAGTTAGAACAAGGGGATTTTGTAAAGATGTGATATTAAGTTCTAAATACAAAATACTGAATGAAATTAATTTGACTCAACGATTATCAACTCAAGGAATTCAAAGGCTATTTTCTTAACTAATCATTGTTCACTAAAATCATGCATTATGTTTATCAACCTAGGATCATCTAGAACCCCTAAAATGATCGTTGAATTCTCTACTGAGAAAACTCTCAGGATTCAATTGATTATGATCAACAAGATTTAGTAACCACTTAATCTTTCATTGGATCTAAACCAATTTCATAATCAGAATTAAGTTAAAGTAAGTAATAAAATGAAAACCTTCAATTCAATTACTTAATTTCTACTTTTCAAGCTTTTGGAAAATGATTTACTAATCAAAAAACAGTTAGAAATCAATTATGCATTAATCAAAATACGTCAACCAAACAAACTTTGATTAAAAGAATAAAATTAAAGAATATAGTAAAGCAGAGTAGAACTAACTTAATAAGCATGTAAATAAAGATCAAGACCTCAAATTTAAAATGAAAATAGCTTGAATCCTTGAATTGAAATTACAAACTTAGCCTTCCATGAAGGAGGCAAACTAGCAACAAAGAAAAACTTAACCTTCCATGAAGGAGGCAAACTAACAACAAAGAAAGATGGAAAATGGTATTAGAGTTAATATCTAAGGTGTGTTTTCTCCTCTTGTAAACCCTTCTATTTATAGAGGATTTTTTAGGCATCATCTTTAGAAGGTCACCAACCAGGTTTTTTACTTTTCCATCCTTTTATTTCTTTCACATGGGCTTTGTGAAAAATGCAAAACACTTTTGACTTTTTGTCATCAATCAGCACAACAATTTTGATGTTGATTGCAGCGCAATTTCGAAAATTTATATGTCCGAGTTAGAGCTTTAGGTATGAACAAAAGTTGTAGCCCTAGATTTTATCTTTCCAACGGATCTGATTTCATCTCAATATGACTTCTGTATCTCAAGATATGGCCAGATCTTTGCACACTGTTCAGGTTTAGCGGCAACAGCACTATCTCATCTTTTGAGATAATTTGAGTCCTATACATCCCATTTAAAGTCTGATCTTGCTGTACAACTGTGGAAACTTCTTTAAGATTTCATTCAAGATAGATTCCATGTTTTTTGGATGTCTAAAACTCCTATTATGCTCAAAATACTATAATAGTGTCATTTTAATCGGTTAAGCAATGAAATTCAATAAAACTCCATATGAACCCAAACTCATAAAATATGAAAAATACCACTTAATTGAACATATAAGAAGTCTTAATGAGCTACAATTGAGAGATAATTATTGATGAAATTTATGTTTATCAGGTACCTTATGGCCGAAAGCCTCCCTTGGTTTGCCAAAGTCATTTTTTCCAAACTTTCTTCCCATACAACCTTGGTTCTTTGGTTTTGTACACTTGTAGCACCTCATGCCCTTGGTCATGCATATTCCATCCAAAATCGAAAGCTTAGGTTCTGAGCAACATGAGTCTTAAGTATCATACAAAGCCTATTTTTAGGTTAAAAAATTCAACATTTACTTAGTAGCTTTTTAGCCTTTACCTAAAGTGAGCTTTTGGGACTTATTATATAAATTTTCTTTCACTTTTTAACACTTATGTTTAGAGGTTAAAATCTGGTCCAAAGATTTCACAAGTTCACCACAAGTGGAAAAATCACAACTTTAAAAACATAAGCATAAAAACATGCAACATAACACTTTTTTCCATACAACAAAGTGTAGATTCTCATTATCTACTCCAAGATCCGTATATCTCCTACCAAGAATGCTTCAAAAACTTTTCTCAAGAGTACTAAAAAATGATCAAAGCTTAGATATAGGTTTTTAAACAAATTCCACCATTTAAATTCTTCTAAGTGCCTTAGAAGCGCTTTAAACCAACCAAACTTTGTTTTTCTTTCCAAAAATCACTAAAAGTTGGTGTGGCTGATTTTCAATGGTTGAAATACAATTTTTATCCCTCATAAGTGAAAACAAGAGGAGATGCACATATTTTAGAGAAAGGATCCATAAAAGAAAAAAATCAAACCATAAAAAGACAAGTTTAAAACTTAAAAGGACAAGTCGAAAGATCGTACTTGATGGTGACTTTATTAAGGGGTGGTAAGGTTGTGATGGATACCTTTTGTCTCCCCTTTAGCTGGTCCACACCGTTCAACAAGTGGAGATGGTGGGGTTTAGTGTTTAAGGCCTTGATTTGGCTTAAGTTTCAAAGTTGGAGACTTAGGCTTAATGTGTTGGATTAGGGTTTTTAAAGCTTAGATGGAGTTTGAGAGAATTGAGTTGGCTAAGTGTTTTCCTTTATAAAAACTGAAGCAAATGGGATCCCAAAGATGTTTAGTGGGTTTGGCCACCTATGGGCAAAGTTGGAATATTTTTACACTTAAAGGTATTTTGGTAATTTTGCATGAATTTTCCTATTTTTCGAAATAATTCAAAGTTCTAGGAATTATCCCTGTAGGTCTGGATTAATGTTAATTAGGCCGAGTTTACCTCTAGTTATGTTTAACCTAGTCTAAGCACAATTAACTTTTAATTAACCAAAGTGAATTAGTCTTAACCATGATTAAAAGAATCTTTTTACTATTCATTTTTTGTCCTTTATGGTTGACTTGATTGACTTAACTTGGTGACTCACCTCCAGGTTTTCTACATGTTGAATGTTCGTGCAAGTAAGTATGGGGCCCACTCTTGGCTTGTTTCTCAATCTTTCTTGCCCTCCCGATCTTCCAAGGGAATTTCAACATTACCAAAAAATTTCCCAAATTATTTCTCTGACAATTCTAACACTTTTTGCTTTGTTCCCATGTTAATCTAAGGTCTTTTGCTATTTTTCTACGAACTGGCTAGCTCTGCGAAAAAAGCAGACTTCTTAGGGGCATTTTGGACATTTTGGACATTTTTGGGGTTTTTAAGGTGTTTTCGTCCCTTCTTGGTATTCTAAGTTTTTCTCACTATTTTTTACCATTCATGATGTTTTATAATCCTTTTAGGATGTATTCTACTTATATTTTCATTTCTTTGGTTCATTAAGAGTTGCCCAGGTCAGGGGCATTTCGTCATTTTCACCTAACTTTCTAGTTTCTTTGTTTTTTATTCTTACTCCTACCAAGTTTGACTCTAGAAATTATTTGTAACTTCAAATGTTCATTATAGAAAATTTGGGGCATTACGAACTTCATATTAATAAATTGTTGTAAGGGAACACTTATGCATCAAGTATCAATTTTTAAAATGAAATTAAGTCAACACAAATGAAAAGAATGGTGAATATGGTTAGCCAGATTATGATTTTGTTGGTAACAATATATTTGTAGAAGAACAACTATTATAAAGTACATTGAAGATGCTAATATTTTGATGTGTTATGTTGTTATGATTTAGATATGGTTGCTAAATTGTATTTTAACTATATATATGTTCATATAATGCATTTGTTAGCATATACGTTCATATAATGCATTTGTTAGCATATATGTTTCATGCAATTTATAAAAATAATAGTGGATATACAAAATTGAACAAATATAACTTTTCTTAATATTCATGTTACTTTTCAAAATAATTAACTATATTTAATAATTTAATATGTGTAGTTTGTATGTCTAATAGTGCAAGTTATGTGCTCCACAATTTGTATAATGTTTAAGTATAATAATAAAATTAAAGAATAAAACTAAAGAATATTAAAAGAGTTGGAAATAATTACTTGGGAGATGAATTAGAAAATGTTTAATATTTTAAAAAAATCACTTTTTTATAACATTTAAAAATGGGAAACACTGCAAAATAGTTACCTCTATTGTAGCATTAAAAGGGTACAAACATTATAAAACAATCAATAAATTTACAATATTTAATGGTTGTAAATGTTGTAAAATAGTTAGCCTTGTATTACAAGGCTATAAAAGAACATTTCTTTTACAATGTTTAAAAGACAAAAACATTAGAAATACATGCTCTTTTACAATTTTAAGAAAGTAAAAATGTTGTAAAATTTACTTTTTTTATAATATTTTTACCTCTTAAACGTTGTAGAAAATTTGATTTTACAACATTTGATAAACATTGCAATATGTTTAACATTTATTACAATAGAGACTTTAACAACATCTATAAATGTTGTAAAATGATGTCGAGAAATATAGTAAAACTTTATTTTGACATTAGAGAGTTAATATTTATTGACTAATAATTAGATGAAATTAACATAATAGAATCTATTTTATTACCTAATGTAGAAACATAGGTTGGATGTGCTCAACCATTAGTGATGTATTACCTCTATAAGGTTTTCCATTCGAGTTTTATTAATAAACAGGTTCCTCAGATGCCGAGAGGTATGTTAATGTTAGCTACCTCAATAAGGATACTTAGAGTTCTCATATATCTTCATCATGTTGAAAGCCATTTTACCTTGGATGGCTGCAAACTGTTTAAAATCAATAATAAATTCATACACCTTACATACAAGTGAAGCAATCTACCCTTTTGTATGTCCTGTGACTTTCTCCTTATCCTTGGACACAAATAGCATGACCATAAAACAAAGTAATGACTTAAATGGTTTACAAAGCATATTTACATAAAAAATATTAATTTAAAGAGAAATTACCTAGGGTGATATGCTGATAAGGGATACAATCCATGTACAAAAAGTATTAACTACAATCAATGAAATGCAGGAGGTTTCAACCTTGTCTGGTATTGGTAATTATGACCGCTCCTCTCATGGATGCAATGTATCAACAGATATCTTGACATGATCTAAAGGAAAAATTTTCCCATGCAAAGTAGTGTTCGTCACATGAAAAACCATACCTATACCAACAACTTGGTGCGAGGTAGATATGTATAACATACAATGATGGGCACCTTGAAATTAAACATTAATAAATGAAAAAACTAAAAATTAATAAGATGAAGTAAATATAATAAAATTAAATAAATTACCTTAGGAATCTCTAAAACACCTATTGTTGTACAACAACCCGTCTATGATTATTCCCATGGTGATGTGAATAGGGGATGTCCAAGCATGAATTGTGGTTTCCTTGGCATGAATGGAGGTATTCGTTGCAGACCAATGAACTACAAAACCATCAATTTCAGATGTTGCATCCACCAAACCATTTGTTGTCACTCAAAAGACGATAGATGTGGGAAGGATTGTGATTGGTCAAATACAAACATTAACGTTTCACCAGGTATTTTCCTAACATGTCTAGGATGCTCAAGAATGCCTAATGTCCTTGCAAGGATCATCTCTCCTTATGGATTGGGACTCCTCTTGAGTGAAAAATTATGATAGGGTCTCTATGTTCAAAATAAAATGATAAAGTCAAAAATCAAAAATCAAAAATCAAATTTTCAACATAAAGTCAAAAATCAAATACTAAATTTTCAACCTCGTTCATAAGCCTATCTAATAAGCATTACCTTCATACTATATTTAGTCACACACAATTTATTTTAGTTAAATAAATATTCATCTTGCCTAAAGTAGTCTTCAAAATCATGTTCAAAACATGATTTCCACAATTATTTGAAATTAACATCATTAGCATACAAGGTTTTCAGTAATTCAAATTCAAGTAAATTGGTATGTAGAGTTATAAGTAAAACATACCTTCAAGACAATGTGTTAGCTACAATATTTTCCTTTCCCTTTTGGTATTTAATAACATAAGGAAACATCTTAATAAATTCTAGCCACTTGGCATGTCTTTTGTTAAACTTACCTTGGAACTTCAAAAACTTCAAACTAAGATGATCAAAATGGATGATAAACTTCCTCAGCCAAAGGTAATGTTACCAAGTTTATAAGGCCCTCACCAAGGCATAGACCTCCTTATCATAGGTTGGATAGTTCAGTGTAGCTCCATTGACATTCTCACTAAAATATTCCCCATGTATGTATTAATATTGAGAATAAAAATGAATATTATATTCGGCAAGAAAACAAAGAACGTAACAAGGTGGTCTTTGTACTTGGTGATTGGTTGTGGGTCCACTTACGAAAGGAAAGGTTTCTAAGTCAAACAAGTTTCAAACTACATTCTAGAGAAGATAGTCCATTTCAAGTGATTGAAAGTATCATGATAATGTCTTTAAAATTGATCTTCCAAGTAGTTATAGTAATATGAGTACCAGTTTCAATGTTTTAGAATTATCCTTATTTGATGTAGGTGACCTTCAAGATTCGAGGAAGAATCCTCTCGAAGAAAGAGGGAACGATATGAATGTGAACACAATGTTAAACAAAAGTGATCGATTGAATGATCCTTTGTAAGGAATAGGAGGTCCAATAACTATGAATAAGATCAAGCGTATGGAATAACTACTTCAGGGTCTCCTCAAAGAAGTTCAAGAAAGAGACTATGTTGATCCAAACTCAAATCCTACATGGATTAATTTATGCAGTTATATTATTGAGGATCTTAAGTGATAAAGTTTAGGATTTGTAATTGGTTTTATGTAGATTACATTAGGATTTGATATTGATTTACAAGCGATAGGTTTTAATTATTTTCAAATCAATTTAAGATTTTAAATTGATTTATGATTTAATTAGGATTTCTTTTTTTTATTATTATATTTTCTTCCAACTTAGGTCAACTAAGTTTTCTATATAATAGGATTTAAGAATTCAGTGTAGACACAATTTGATGAATAATAATATTTCTCTTTGTGAGTTTTCATCTTCATATAAGTTGATTCTCTTAGTTCTTTTGAGCAAATGACTACCCTTGATAATGTTAGTTCTTCCAGTAGGTCGTAGTAAGGATCACATTCCTCTTTAATAACTTTGGTACTTTCAAGTAGGTCGTGGTTTGTGCCTAATTCTCAAGATGTTTCAAATTAACATTTCTTCATTTCGATTCATTCTATACAGGGTGAATCATATCACTAGGCCTTCATCCATAGGATATTTAGGACACAAATATCATGGATGATCCTAATAATGTAATATACATCAATCATTTGATATTGAACAAGTTAAACAAGTGATTAGTTATTAAATATGTTAACTTACATAGTAACCTACTTACCAAGTCATAACCTTTGCCTTTTGTGCATTTGTCTAAATTTCAACCTGCACATGTAGGACATAAAAAGATATTATCAATTTTAAACAATGACTTATGAATAATTTATTTTATTTAAGTATGTGATTGTTATTACAATGAATTGATCATTAAAGCTTAAGGCAAGAAACTTAGACCATTGATCAGCTATCCTAGCCAACCGCTAAATTTCTTGGGCACAAAGGGTTTTTTTTTTATCTCTTTGTCCTTCTACTTCACTCCATTTGTTAATCTCATTCTAAAATCCCTAGCTTTCATACCAGTGGTAATAGGACCAAGTCTCAATGTTGGTCCTCCACCTCAAATCCCTAGTTTTTCTACATAATCTAATTTCAAACAAGTATTAGAATATAAATACATTAATTTGATAAATTTTAAACTTTCTAGGGTAAAAAAAGTGTTATATAGTAACCTATATTTGAGCTTCAATATGGTCCTTCATCTCCTTAGGAACATCGACCTAATCAAAATAGCTAATAGGAACTATGTTTATAGTAACATGTCCAATGAATTCCATGAATTTTGATTTGTACAGATTCACACATTGCCCCGACACTTTTAAATTCCAACCAACCTAAACAAAGAAGAAAATAATATTAGTATTCTCCAAACAAAATTAGAATTCAAGTAAACAATACTATAATATTCAAGGTAATTAATTACATTCAATTTGTTGCTTTCTTTCCTCGCCAATGCAGTATCCTTTATATTTTGTTTATTCCATATGTTACCTGATAATGTTATAACTCTGCAAACAAAAAACAATTTATTACTAAATAATAATAAATAATTATAATGTAAATATTATATCATGATATTCAATCAAAACCTAATTATTTATGAAACCCTTTTTATTTTCTTATTTTGTTCAATATCTTTTAAATGTTTCCATATTATATGAAACAAAAGATTTATCCAAATATCCTCGACAGGATCATATGTTGAATATAACCCATCATCATCCTTGGATTCATCATCGTTTGATGATTGTTATAAACCTAAGAAAGGATCGTCCTTATCATTAATGTCTTCTAACATATTCTCAATATTTGTATTGTTATTATTTTATTTGATATAAGGATAATTGACCATGCATTTTCTAGAGGATTGAGGATGTAAATACTAGATGAGTCTATGATGCCAAAATAAATGGTTCATCTTTATATCCCATCATGTTTAGGTCAACCCTTGTAAATCTTGACTCATCAACTTGAATACTATTTCTATTGTCAACCCATTTATAACCAAACATAGAAATTTGAAAGTTTGTGTATTCCAACTCCTACATTTGTTCAATAACTACAAAGTATGACGTGTTTACATAAATGAGGTTTTCGTCATTGGCATTTAACATATGCAATGACTTAGCTACAAAAGTAACACAATTGTTTTTCATTTACTTTGTTCATCATACTCATGTATGTAAAATATATATACATTAATCATGTACTAATTATGTGAGAAAACATCGATGTTAGGACCCTTGGATAATTATTTAGCCTTTTGAAAAATGAATTAGACTTATCTTGCAATAACAATGAGATATGTACTTGTAACCATGATATGAAAATCATGTTATGTTCTCTAGTAATCCAACTTTTATCTCTATTCCAATTTTAAGCTTTCAACATGTTTCTATGGATATTTACATAAGGTTCAATCTTAGCAGTACTGTGTAATATATACAAGTATGCTTGATTCCATTCTAGCCTTAGAATATCATTTAGCTTACCTCTAGTGGTTCCTTCTCCTAATATCCTTCCATTGTGACAAGACTTTGGAGAACCTAATGATTCGAAATCCATTAGGTACTAATTACAAAAATCAAAAGCTTTCTAAACTAAATATTGCACAGTAATACAATATTTTGGCCAATTTCTATTCTTCACATACCCGTTCAAAATTTTCATATATCATTTAACAGGATACATTATCTCATGTATCTAGGCCCACATAATTTTGTCTTCTTAACCAAATGAATAGTCCAATACACCATAATATTAATGAAAGATGGTAAAAAATACATCTCAAGCTTACAAAGAGCAATAACAATATGATTTTGTAGTGCCTGTAATATTCCTAGATGAATTACTTTGCTATAGATTTTCCTAAAGAAAAACATAGCTTCATGATTATCATGTGCATCTTACCTGGTAGAATAGAACATATAGCCACGTGAATCAAATTTTCCATTAGGATATGATAATTATATGATTTAATACCTTTTAACTTTAAATCCTTGAATGACACAAGGTTCTTTATGTTGTAAGAGCATCCTTCTGGAAGCTTAACATAATATAATGACAAACAAAAATCTTTTCACTTTCTTGGATAGGATGCATATTGTAAGAAGTAAAAGATCCATTTTATTACTATACCAGTGCTAGGTCTATTCTTATTCCAATTTTTACCAAGTCTAACCTTGCACTGATGGATTTCTTCTCTTTTTTTCCAGAATATTCAATAATGTACCAATCAAACTATCACAAATTTCTTCTTTACATGCATTACATCTATGACGTGTCTAACATGCAATGACTTCTAATATGGTAACTAAAAAAAGACATTTTCTTTTATCGTCTTGTAGGGAGATCCTTGGCAAAGGGTTCCCCAAATTTAGTCTTGATTTCTTGTACTTTATCAAAAACCTCATAACCTATCAAAGCATAAAGATATTAATGTTCTTATGATGTTCCATGATAACGTTTTTCATATATCTGAGTCAATGATTACAAGGTAAACCTATGATGACTCATAAACATATTTTTCTTACAATTTTTAAATCGAATGTAATATGTGTTCTCACCACACATGAGACATGCACATTGTCCTTTTATATTTATCTAGACAAGTTTTCATATGCTGGAAAATCATTTGCTATGCCATATAACATAGAATTCAATATAAAATTGTCTTTATTGGGTCGATCATATACCTCCACACCAATTCCCAGCAACAACTTCAAATCTTCAATTAAATATGCCAAGTACACATCAATGTCTTTCCTTAGTTGTTTTGGTCCAAAGATAGATAGCTTGTTAATCATCAAATCACTAGCCATGTACTATTAGTGATGCTCTAAAGACCATAGGGATTCATTCTATCTGTCACCAGTGAAAGGTGCAGGTTTCTTGTTTTTACTGTAAACTTTTCAATCCAAGTATCTATTTTCTTACATCGGGGAGAATTAGTTGAGTGCCTTAATTTCACATATCTAATTCTTTCATTAGCATGTCATGTTAAAAACTTTGCATTTTTTGCATTATGATACATACGCCTAAATCTTAATATTATTGGAAAATACCATAATACTTTGGTTGGAATAGATTCTTTCTTCTAAATAGTGGGAGGCACTATGCTTATGACATTTTTTCAACAACGCATATTCATTTTAAAATAATATGAAATCATGAAAACAACACATATCTTCTCATGACTTAATCCAATTGAGAATAGAATTTATTTAGCATCATATGTTCTCATTATAAGCACATTTTCCTTCGATAAAATCATCCCCACAAAGTCAATAAAAATCAGCAAAACTCTTATCACTTTATCTATTGATTACTTTTAAGTTATACAACTTCAACACTAAAATTAATCTCGAGAATTTAGTGCATCCACCATACAAAAATTTCTCTACATCATCTTTTAACCTTTCAACTAGCTTTGGATAATCCCTAAGATCTTTCTCAATGACCATTAGAATCTCTTCAACACTATTGACCTCATTTATAATTAATATTTCAACTTCGCTGGAATGAGACTTCTAATGATCATAGCTACTCTCATCTTAATGATATGTCATGTGACTTCTTAACATTAAGGGAGCAGTGTTAGATATTAACTACTTTTTTTTTGTTATTTAAAATATAATTAGTTATAATCACTCTCCAAATAACATCTAAAAGATTTCAAGTTAACCTTATTTTAAGTATACTTTAAACTTCTTTTTATTGTAATATTTGATATGACTTCTATCAAACACCATGACTTGAATTTGAAATTTTGCGGAATGTTGTAGAAAGTCATGAGCTATAAGCAACGAGCTAGGATAAAAGAGAATGAATGAGAAAAATATATAAGCGAAAGGCAAAACAAACATGGAAAAACCAAAGGAAAGGCAAATGGCCAAATTGAATTTGACTTATCAATATTATAAATTAATGTGGCTATTACTTGCAAGGTGGTGATAGAGTAAGTATATTGGTGTAAGTCTCGTTGCATGTGAATGAATACATGTCCATGAGTGACCTTTTTTATTTTATGTTTTTTCAATTTGAATCTTTCACTTCACAATGCATCAAAATGTCACGAATTTGGAAGAGAATTTATACACTACTACATTTTTATGATTTAGCAATATTTATTTTGTAACATAGATAAAAATTTATTAATTTTATGAATTAATATTTTATTTGAAAATTAAATCTTATCTAATATTATATTATATTTATTTTTTAATACCTATTAATGGGAAACGGTTCAGCTTCGTGGACCCTAGGCAGCGTGTACTCTCTTCCACCTCGACATCAAAGGTTGCATCCTCATCTAGTGCGATTACTGTGGCGACATCACCGCCATTGACGCCGAACGATTTTTCTCCAAAATCATGGAAAAACAGGTTAGCTTCCATTTCTTTTCTCTATTCTCGCTTCATTTATTCATTCTTTTTAATCTAAATTCAACTTGTTTTTGTTCACAGGCCCTCTGATTTGAACATTTTCAATCGAGAATTTCAAATCAATGTCTGCGTCTTTGTGTCAAGTGTTTAAGTATTATTTTGAAGAATTGGAAGAGGAATCGCTTAGGAATAACTTCTTCATCGTGGTGCCGACGAGGTTTTGAATTCGTATTTGAACCGCCTCATCTAATTCATATTCTAAATTTTAGGTTTGTATATATACTCTACCAACATTTGTTTATGCAGATATTAAATATTCATTGTAATCGTTCTTCATGTAACTCAGATAACCCAAGTCTTAGATATACCAGTCATAGGCAACAAATATTTCTCTTGGGTTTATAATTGTCTATCTTTTAAGACAATGGTTGTGATTATATTATTTTGTTAAAGTCTAACTTCCATAACCCCCTGCAAAAAAATATGTGCATATGTTCTGCTCAATTCTGGTTCTTTTGTTCTTACTTGTATCTTCATCTGTTTTTTTTTTTTTTCTTTATAACATGGAATGCTTTGTTATTGATGCATTGTCGTCCATGTGACGCTATTTAGATTTTATAACAAATACGTGGAGATTAGGTATTTTCCTACTTTTGTCCACTGGATTTTCTATGCGTGTCTACAAATCCATATAAAATGTAAAGCACTAGAATGCTGCTGTGATTTATGAGTGGAAGATTCTAATGGGACTCTTCACATTTCTCATGTCAGACACAAGAAGACTATATTATTGATAAGAACTTAGCTATAGATTCCGGATTGCTTTAATGAAGAGAATTTATCTATTCAACCATAATAAAGATAATACTAACTTGTTTGACTAATTTCTTTGTTCTTTAAATTCTAAAATGGATATGCAAAGCAGTAAAACATATCATTTTGATTTGTTCAATTAAATGTGCCTCTAAAATTAACTTACACTTCAAGTCTTAAAAGTCTGACCGGTTCCAAATGAGTTATAAGTCTGTTGGTGATGTTATACATAATTTAACCAAATACTAGAATTACCTCTTTTAGGAAACTTTTTTTAAATCATTTTATCACCATATATTGATATTTTATCTATATAGATGAATATAACGTCTTAAGATGCTGAAAAAGATCTGTTATTGGTATGCTGAGAATAATCTCTTTTAAATTATTAAATGAAAGCTAAATACCATATTATAAATATTGATAGTATTATTCTTTAATTAAATATAATATGCAAAGTGCTTATAAAAATTAGCCATTATTGTGTGTAAACTTTAAATGTATGCATATTAATGAATAGATTTTCGTATACTTATTTTTATTTTGTATTGGGCTTAATTGAGTTTTAATTATGTATAATTTTATCATTTTGAGTGTTTTTTTTATGTTATTGGGCTTTATTGAGCTTAAATGATAAAATTGGTTAATTTTTGAATTTTAATGTCGTAATTTTTGTTCATTGTGCATGTCATATTTTGAATTATAAACTTACATTGGAGTGATTCCAGTCGCAAAGGATCGTAAAGTTATTTGGGTCGAACCATGGCTTAGAATTTCTATCGAGACAACCTAGACATATAGTAAAACGAATATATTTAGGACTATAAAAGTTATTTTTAGATTGGGTTAATTTCTGAAACTTAAGGATATAATTTCCTACAACATTTGTTCAAAAGGAAAACCTTCATTTGATCATCAACATGCTCATAAAAATTAGAGAAAAGAAGCATCAGATAAGGACCTATATTTCGTGCATAATTTTAATTCAAATGACAGAGTAAATAAGAAATTCAATTGCAATTCTAAAAGGACAAGAAAATCAATTCTTAAAGGATCCTTATTCTACATTTCTACCTAATTCAGTTTTTATTTTTATTTTAAATTTTGAATTTGAATTTTCAATTTTAATAGGAAAACTTGGTCTATAAAAGGGAAACCTAACACATTATAAACACATCAAGACATATCTCAATTTCACAATAAAGTCTCCTTTTTATTTTCTTCTTTCTTTCATAAAAATCCTCATGAAAGACTAATTCTTTTGGTTGGCTCGTTGATTTTAATTTATAAGTAAGATTTGAGGTATTGTTCTTAATTAAATTTCTGTTGTGATTTCTTCTTCTTCCCTTTTAATACATTGCAATTGTTATTTGTAATTCTAAAATTAGGGTTTGTTTAATTCTCTAATTTGTATGCAAAAATTAAAAGGGACTATGGGGTTTTTTTGTAAGATTTGTTGATTTCGATTCTTAAGAATTAATTTGGAAACTTCGATGATGCTTAATTATCTAAACATGAATTAATTTTAATTCTACACATTATCCTAATAGAAAAATATTAGTTTAATTGATGGTTTCTTGATTGAATTAAAGTCAAACAAGAATTAAAATTATTTTCAAAAATATCTTATTCAACCTATGATAATCCTGCTTGTGAATTGAACTAGCGAGTCAATCAATTTTTAATATTGTTAATTTTCATTTTCATTTTGCTTTTATCAGTTATAAAAAAAACACAAACCCCTCCATTTTTTTAACTTTGAATTCAACCAAATTGTTGACAAGGTCCTTCAAAGAAGACCAGGGTTATGCCTTGTAGTGTATTTTTTTATTACTTTTATTTCATTTTGATCCAGTCACGACATCAGTTCTTAAAATTAAATAAAAATAATAAAAAATATAGTACAAGACGCAACCTTGGTCGTCTCTCAAAGATCTTGGTAACAATTTGGTTGAATTGAAAATTAGAAAAATGGAGGGATTTGTGTTTTGTTTTGTTATTGATAAAATAAAAATGAAAATTAATAAAATTAGCAATATTAAAAATTGATTAATTGGCTAGTTCAATTTCACAAGCGGGGTTATCATAGGTTCAAAAAGATAGCTTTGAAAACAATTTCAATTCTTATTTGGTTTGAATTCAATCAAGAAACCGTCAATTAAACTTATGATTTTCTATTAGGATAACATCTAGAATTTGAATTAATTCATGTTTAGATAATTAAGCATCACCAAAGTCACCTAATTAATTCTTCATAATCGAAATCATCAAATCTTATAGCAAACCCCATAGCCCTTTTTAATTTTTGCATATAGATTAGAGAATTAAGAAAACCCTAATTTTAGAATTGCAACATGCAAGATGAAATTAAATTAAGTATCCAATTTCACAATTACAACACAACAATTTTAATGTATTAAAAGAGAAGAAGAAAAAGAATAAATTGCAACAGAAATTTAGTTAAAAATAAAACCTCAAATCCCTTACTTATAGAATTAAACGAGCCAACTAAAGAAATTAGTCTTCCATGAGGCTTTCTATGAAAGAAGGAAGAAGAAAATAAAAATGAGACTTTGTTGAGAAATTGAGATATGTCTTGGTGTGTACAATGTGTTAGGATTTTCTCTTTTATAGACCAAGTTTTTCTATTAAAATTAAAAATTCAAATTCAAAATTTAAAATAAAGATAAAAATAGAATTTGTTATAAATGTAGAATAAAGATCCTTCAACAATTGATTCTCTTGTCCTTTTAGGTTTGCAATTAAATTCTTTATTTACTCTGTCATTTGAATTGAAATTATGCATGAAATATGGATCCTTATCTAATGCCTTTTTTCTATCATTTTCATGAGCACGTTGACAACTGAATTAGGGTTTTTCTGTTTGAACAAATGTTGTAAAAAATTCTATCCTTAAGCTTAATAAATTAACTCCATCTAAAAACAACTTTCATAGCTCTAGATATGTCTATTTCACTGAAATATGTATAAGTTGTTTGAACAGAAACACTAAGTCAAGGTTCAGCCCAAATAACTTTATGATCTATTATGGTTGGGCTATGATACATGTGATTTTAGGGTTTTTTCTTAGCTTTCTAATTCCTCTAAAATCACTCCAATATCAATTTTATAGCCCAAGATATGACCTACACAATGAACAACTAAGTTCAAGAGGCATTAAAATTCAAAAATTAGCCAATTTTATCACTTAAGCCCAATAACATAAAAATCTAAATGATAAAATTAGACATGATTAAAACTCAATTAAGCTCAATACAAAATGAAAATAAGTGTTAAAAATCCATGCATCAAAATTTTCAAACATAAACATTTGCATTCTTGGGAAAAACATAGTGACAAGAAATACACAAGTGGTTACAATGCATGAAGACATGACTAGCATACTTTCCAATGAATCCTTATTCAATACGGTTAGCAAGAAACATCAAATTACATCCTAAGTTTTAAGAGGTCAAGGTAATCATAAACACATCTTACACATTTCAAGTAGACAAGAACGAAAATCAAATAAAATTGTGGAACAAAAGTGATAGAGTCTTCACTAGGCATACTCTCTTATTCCCAAGTGTTTAAAGTTTGTGTTTACACTCAAGAAACTCATGAAAGCAAGCACTACCATAAGATTAACAAGCCTCTAATTTTCAACACTTGAAATACATGCACACAAAGATCACTAGCACTTTATTAAGGTTGTAATGGGGTTAAGATAAGGTAAATGAGAGAAGGAACTTTTGATAGGAACTAAAGAAAATAAAGAAACAATAAAAAAAATTCAAACAATACATAAGAATCAATCTCAAACACATGAATGATAACTCTCTCTTTTTCTCTTTTTTTTCTCAATTTTTTTTTCACTTCAAACTTTTTTTTCATAATTTCTTCATGACATATGCTTTCTGTTTCTCTCATAATTCTTCATGACACCAAAGGAAATTGACTACACATGTGAAAGTTTAGTTAAGAATTATCTCTGACTTCAAACTTCTTTTTTTACCTTGGAATCCATAACTTAGCCATTGCCTCCGTTTTTATGCATCTTTATCTCATTGCACCTATAACATTGTTCATGAGTGTGTTGTCTAGGAATGTAATTGCTTAAAAGAGAAGACAAAGCTTGAATTCAAAAGAAGTAAATGCCATATTTAAGTAATCAATAACAGTCTAAACTTCTCACCTCTTCCAATTATCATCTCTTTTCTTCTTTTTATATATATATATATATATATTTATATTTATATTATATATATATATATATATATATATTTACATTAAACATGTTGGTTGGTATATTTATCATGCTCTAAGCCCATAGTGTTTTTTTTGTGGCATTCACATGTCTTCCAAGCTTATCTATTTATCAATCTTAAAATTACTTCACTTTATTATATAATATTTTTTTTTTATTTCTATATGATGTTTTTTGTGTTTCTCTTAGCAGCCTATGATTAGTCTTGTTTATGCTTACTATACATAATTTCTGTATCTACACTTTCCACTATCAATATTAACAGAATAGGAAACAAATGCTGATAATACTTATTTGTAGGGAATAATTGAATAATTTTTGTATGAATTAATTTAATTCCTAATGATGACATTGTTGATTAGTCTAAAAAAATAATTTTGGGCTTGCAAAGTGGCCATAAAATCAAGAATAAAAGGAGAAAGTGCTTGCTATAAAATGATTCTTTACTTAACTTTGATCCAAATGTAAGGTTATTTTCAAAACTTGGATGATATTCACTTTTGCAAAACCATGTCCACTTTTACAACTATACTTCCAAAATTGAAATGTTGTTTTCACCTTCCTATTCTTGTTTAATTACATATATATTAAAATGTCTTGGATAAAGATATGTCCAATATATATATTGTTAAAAATAATATATGACTGATGTATATATTGAAATTGTTTTCATTATTTTCAACATATAATGATTTATGATTACCTTTCTAGTATCACAATCAAAGCATTTGTTTTTATGTGTATGAATTATCATAATGTTTTGATAAATAAGTTTTCTTTGAGGCAGATACAACTTGATTTAATTCTAATAATGTCTATATATTTTAATTTGTATTAAAATTATTAGATAACTTTCTCTTATATTTTTTAATTTTCTTATAATTAATATTATTAAAAAATAAAATCCAAAAAAATAAAAATTATTATCTTAAGCTTTTGAAAATAATATATAAAATAATTACAAATAAAAAAATGGAAGAAAGTAATATCAACAATACTATTTAGTAACATTTTTATATAATAAAGAAGACCATTTTGTTTAACTCACACTTGAAAGCAATAAGATTTGTGTGTTTTGAAATGCTCTGTTTCTAAATTTCTCGCCCTATGCTAAAAGCCTAACTTGCCCTATTATTAAGGATCCTGTGTATCAGAAACTGCATAAGAGATGATCCATGCTACAATCCTCTCTTCAAGAAAATAGTAGAAAGAAAAGTAATGGGTGTTTGAGAAATGCCTATGGTTTGGCATGAAATCTCAGTTAAATGAAATTTTTTTTATTATATCTTTTGAGAGAGGCTCTGGCCATAAATGGTATCAAAGCCTAACGCCTCTTCTTTCGAGAGAGGAAGAACAATAGTATAAATATTATAAGGAAGGTAAGTAAGAAGAACATTAAGCATATAATGGAACCTAGTTCATCAAATACCAAACCTCTTCTATTATGATCTTCCATGTCTCTTCCTAAATCTTTCTCTCAGACATCTTTTTTAAGATAGAACATCTGGTAGAATACTCTTATGTACTTGAAGATGTAAAGCTTTCAAAATCTGTATCCCATCTTTTAAATCTATACAACATATTCAGGAGATAAAGATCACTAACACGATCGATCTCACAATTAATCTTCAAGAAAAAGCCAAATATAAAAGAATATATCCAAACATCAAGAACAAACCAATGCTCATTGCAAGAAATTGATAAAGAATAGTGCGTTGATCTCGAAATCCCCCAGTCATTCATAAATCACTAGAAAAGGGAAGGATATATTGCACTCCATTTTAAAGCTGTCAGACTTATTCTTTTGCTACATGGTAGGAAAGGTTTCCCTATAACAGCTAGAGTCTCCTTAGTAGACTCTACTTTCATCCACTACGAACATGCAATTATTGGAATTGTTCTCACCACTTTACATGTTGGAAGCGTAGTATTGACCATCTTTGCAAATTATAATGTAAGTCTGAAAGATAGAACCTTATTAACTAGACTTAAGGTTCAGGTTTAGCTCATAGGATCTGAGCAAGTTACTGAAGCATTATCGACTAGTTTTCACCATCAAATCATATATTGACTCCAAAATCATGCAATAGAGCTACCACTTCCAGGAGTAAATTTTGATTCTCTTTTAGTATTAGCAAATAGAGAAGTAGAAGAGACTCCATCCATAATTCAGATCCCTAGAAAAATATCCAAAGAGAAACTGACAAAACTTATTCCACCAGAATGGGCAACCAATTATGAAAAATTCAATGCAAACAAGAAGCCACTTCAATCATTTGAATCTTCTTTCGGAAGATCTATAGATAGCTCTATAAAAACTATTTTCACGAGTCTTAAAGACAAACCCAATCAACCTCCTCCTATTTTCCAATCCATGATGATTTCACCAATAGCAGGAGAAGAAGACATTCCTATATATGCCTTCTATGGTGATGGTTTCCTTGTCTATATTGATAAGATTAATGGCTATTTCGTTTGGGATGTTGATCCAAATAATTGTGATCCTAGCTGTGACTACTGGATGCAATGGAGTGATGATGAAGATCAAGAAGATGAAGATTACTACAAAAAAAGAAAAAGAAAGGTTCTTCTTGCAAACATCCTTCTCCATATAGGAAGAGAGATGTTGATAACAATCCTTGGATAGGAATTCATCAAAAGAAAGAACTTTTACCCATCTATTATGAGGCTTAGGAATCCTCAAAGAAGAAGGTCTTATCTTAAACCCACTAGCAGACCCTGATCTAATCACTTGGCCTCCTCCAATGCCTTACCATGAACTTATTTATTGCTATTATCCAACATCAGTCCCTTGTATGATGTTTTCATTAAAGGATGAAGAGGATTTCCCTCCACTTGAAAGAAAAATGGATCCAATGTCAAAACCTATTTACTCTAGTTGCCTTTACATTTTTCCCTATATCCTTATTCCTTAAAGTAACAATTTTTAAGCAAAAATTTATATCCATTAGGCATTTCTTCTTGTTGTATAGACCTGTTAAAGTTCAATGCATATAATTTAAGAATTCTTATCTGGAATGATGTCATTTTAATTGAAGGGGTTCATAAAAAACATTTTGATGTTATATATGTAGGTAGCAGAACATGCTCTTGTAGAAGAATCATTTGAAGTCAATGTTCGTGAGTATACAAAGATAATCCATTATTATGACCAATACAATCTACTTGAAGATGCTGAAAATATTTTTGCAGTTGTGAAGTAAAGGGATTTCATCCATGAGCAAGTTATTTTGCTCGATGAATCTTTGGATAAAAGATCATATGGCTCAATGATCATATCCTACATCATTCTAGATAGATATAATAAGGAAGTAAGGAATGTAGTACATATATACAATGCAAGCTTGAAACATGATAAGTCAAGTAATTGCAAATGTAGTCTTTGTACATAAGTAGATGTAGTTGTAATTAAGTGCAAGGAAACAAGTTAGAGACGAAAGAAGCAAATGTATTCTTTATATTATATTAACTTCAAAATGTTAATGCAATATATTTATGAATATTTCAATATAATATAATCATTTTTGTCTCAAAATTATGATTGTTTCAACGTAGAGTATACTTTGACATCTTTCTTAACTCATCATTATTGCCTCAAAATGATGCTTCAAATGGATGCACAAGATGGTCAAAAGATGCTTATATTATAAGAAGTTTCATATTAAAATATCAAAATTATTATGAAGTGGAGAAAAATTATTTAGTATACTAAATCAAGTAATCTTATCATTAATGATTCAGTATAACTAATTGTTGGAGGCTGGTCACAAATTGTTGGAGCCATTGAAGAAGATAGTCTAGAATGCACTTGACTTAAAGAAACTTCATTATCTTATAAGTGAAACATAAATTTATGAATTATTCAACATATAAAGAAGTACATTAACTAATTGGTTATAAGTATGAAGTTACATTACCATAACTTGTTGACATTGAGAAACGTGGCACTTGGAGCTCTTGTCTTCTTATTTGATTGAGTTTCAATCCAACCCTTTAGACATTTCTTACCCTTTCTACCATCTTGTTCCTTAAATTTTTTTACATGTGTCATGTTTTCATTTCCATTTGCATTAAATCCTGTATCACATATCATTATCAATACTTAGTTGTCTACTACTAATCTCCTTTATTTGTTTTCTCCATTCATCAACAACCTTGTTTAGGAACAAGAAAGATTCTTTATTAGTAGATTCCTTGGTTGCTATCCTAATGAGTTTAGAACATATTTTTTTGTATTGTTGTGTGGTAAATAACTTGGCATCTCCTTCAATTTCATTTCTCCTCATATCATGTGCAATACTGTTTTTTTCCTCTTTTGTCCATCTTTTTATAATATACCAATCAGGCACTAGTCTAACATCACTAATAGGAAAAACCTTCAAAACATGACAACATAGAATACCAAAGGTTTGAAACATCCTACAACTACAAAAATTTGATTGGTCATTAGAATCAAATGAAAGTTTCCGTTCTCCAATTTGGTGATCCATTGTAATAATGTATTCATGCAATGCCGAGTTTCATTTCTATTCTTTATATAAGCACGTGAGTGTAAATCATATTCCTTTTTAAACAACTCAAAAATAATGGAAATGTAAATTTATGCAAGATGACGCAATATAAGTGAAAACTCACATTTCAATCTCGATATTTTTTGTCGTGACTCAAACTCATGCTTTAATTCATTTATTATTTTTTCTTTACCACCCTTTCAAAGTGTTTGAAGAATTGAATGATGTCTAGGTTTGGTTTCATGAAAGTCTTGAAGACTGAATTGAAGCTTTCACTAAATTGGGTGCTTTGCATGCCAAGTATAAAAGTTTCTTTTCATGTAACAAGCAGCCCATTTTTCCTTTAGATTGTATACTCACTTCAACCATGGGTTATCATGCTTATTATATCTTGTAAGCAAACTACTTCAGGCCACCTCAAATTCCATTTCTTCTATGTATTGAAATATGCATGCCTTAAAGTCACTTAGAAAATTATCCTCTTTCTTAGTCAAGTTCCCTAAATGTTTCATTCCCATTTTGCATCAAATGTCATGTACATAGTCCATGGCAACTATCATACATCACCTCACAAAATGCTTTGGCCATCACCTGGTTTTGATCGGTAAAAACTATTTGTGGTTTTTTACCTGAGCCTCTAAAAAAGTTTCAAATAACCTTTTGAATGACTTTGGAGTTTCATCATACTTTAGTGTAACCCCAAAAATACCCCTGATCTATAGTGATTCAATCCTAAGAACACAACAAGCAATCTATGTGCATTGTTAGTATAATATGTTGTGTCGAAAGACATCATATCACCAAAATAGCCATAATCAATAAGTATTCTTGCATCTACCCAAAATACATTGGTTATTTTTTCTTCAAAATCCATTTGATATGCATGATAAAATGCAGGATTCTTCAACAATTTTTGGTGAAAATATTGCAATAAATAGCCTACCTCCCCTTATACCAAGCTCCTCTGTCTGAAGATAATTCTTAAGATCCAAGTGAGTATAGCCAAGATTAGCTCTTCCTCTTGCTTCCCTACTCATCAACTCAAATGATGCTCTATTTGAAGACCAACATCATCTGCCAAACCCATTGCATGACCTTGAACATCAGATATACTACGTTGTGATGTTAACATATATGTTGTTTTTGGTAGATGAAAAATGCGATTATGTTCTTCCACAAAGTCGTGCAATGTAAATTTTCCATTTTTCATCATAACATCTATCATTGTTTTACAATTAGTCCTAGTCTCAGGTCATGGATTGTTAGTCAGAAAATCTCTTTTGTCTTCTTTTTGCTTACCTTCTTGCAACAAACAAATCTAACTCTTGTTATAGAGATCCCATCTTTCTTACTATTGTTAATATATTATTTTCTAGCCTCAAATTTGACTCTTCTTACTTAGTTTACCTATAACTTCCAAGCAACCTCTAAATTTTCAAATTTCATTCCTATTCTAGATTTGACATCAACATCCAAATTATCATTTTTACCCAATAAAAAGTTAGAATCATTTATTTTCTTAAAAAATAAAAATATTTTAAAACAACATAAATATTTTTAAACCACACTTATATAAACAATGGAAAATATTCACATAATGAAAAAAAATTTATAATATAAAAGGTCACCTTCAAAATTAATTTGCACGCTAATAAGAAAATATATTTGTTTAGGAAGTTATATTTTTCTTGTCACTTCAAACTCTCTAGTAGCATATAATATAATACTATTTAAATTTGTAATAATAATTAGCATAATATAAAAAAAGACCATACGGAGTGAACAATGGAAAGATTTTCTGTATGTGGCTGAGAGAAAAAGGAGTCAAAGTAGATGAAAAAATAGAAGGAAAGGGAAGATAATCTTGGAAAGAAAGTAACGGGATATGACGGGCACCCCTCTAGGATTATGTTTTTCTAATCTATGGTTTGCAAAATGTTGCATTTTTCTCATTATCACAACAGAGCAGGAATTACATGCTCATCCTTACCGTTTATATCATCAACACTTATAATTCAACCACATTATTATTGAAACCAAGTGTTTTAGCGAACAGGAGCGTATTCGAAGGTCTATGCATGAGAGAATTCGTTCTCGCTCATCCTTACCGTTTATATCATCAACGCTTCTAATTTAACCACATTATTATTATTGAAACAGTACGTTTTATTAGACGGGAGAGTATTGGAAAGTATATGCACGTGAGAAAATTCATTCTCTTATGGCTAACTAGCAAAAAGATCATTTTATTTTTATAACAAAATGTAATGTCGTAATCAAACGACGTTATTTAATGAGTGATTTATGTAATAGTATAAAAGTATATATACCGTGCATAATTTCGTTCAAATATAAAGTATAATTTCTCTAATGTTTTTAAAAGTATTATTAATATATATAATTATAATCATTTTTAATATAATTCTAAAATAATTTTTAATATAAATTTTTAATTTCTCGACCAAGATTCTTAGAAAACTTCTTAGTAAATTTATTAATATATTGATTTCTATTTAAATGATATTAATATTTTATAAAATATTTTATTTTTCATTAGAAAAAATTAGTAGCATGCAACTAGAAAAGGAATAATTAAATGCATAATTCACAATGCTTAATTTTTTAAATATAAATTGAATATTTTTAAAAATATTTTAAGAAAGTGATAAAAGTAAATAATTGTTTTAAAAATAAATTAAATCGGGCGGTATGTGGACATTTTACCGGCATGTTAAAATTCTTGGGTCATATGTCGACAACTAGCGCGATTTCCATTTGCTCAACCCGGACAAACACAAAACACTGTCTTTCTCTCTATATTTTATTTTCCCAGTGTGATCGGAGGCACAGGCCGAGAGAGAACAGCTCCAATGGCGACCAGATACTGGGTGGTTTCTCTTCCCGTCCAAAATTCCGCATCTACTCTCTGGAATCAATTGCAGGAACAAATCTCCAAACATTCATTCGACACTCCTCTTTACAGAGTTAGTAACTGTCTCTCCTTCCCCCAACATATCTTATAAATAACCTCGCTTCTTCTTTTCTTCTCATTTTCCCTCCAAATTCGCAGTTTAACATTCCCAATCTCCGCGTCGGAACCCTAGACTCTCTCCTCTCTCTCAGCGACGATCTCGTCAAGGTACGTCAAATTCCCAATCGTGCCACCGGTTTCGCGATTCCAAACATCGAATTTCGCGTATCTGTTCGTTAATCTTCCGAATTTTCTTGATCTGTTTGGGAATTTGTGGTTGCAGTCAAACAATTTCATGGAGGGAGTGTCGCACAAGATCAGGCGGCAGATTGAGGAGCTCGAGAGAGTGTCTGGCGTGGTGAGCAGTAGCTTGACGGTGGATGGGGTCCCCGTCGATTCGTACTTGACAAGGTTTGTTGGATTGGAATCTGTGATCTGTTTCTTGTGTGGGGTCGTGATATTGTTAGTTGTGTGATGAGAGATTAGTGTTTTTGTGGTGGATCCAGGTTTGTTTGGGATGAAGCCAAGTACCCAACTATGTCGCCCTTGAAGGAGATCGTGGACGGTATTCATGGACAAGTGGCAAAGATTGAGGATGATCTCAAGGTTATTCATATTTCTTAGACATAATTTAATTAGCTTGTGTGATTCTCTATGGTGCCAAATGCCTATATATATATATATATATATTTATGTATGTACGGTGATAATTTCATGGTCTTGCTTATGTTGTGGCTAAATATTATTGCTGTTGAGGGGTGCTAAGTCCTTATAACTTTGTGAGCTTTCTAATTTTTTTTCTGCATTGCTGTGCGGAGGTAACAGATTAATAACACTTTGTTGCAAATGAACAATTGTGGCCGAACCTTTTGATAGGCATTTTCTTATGGCTTTAGCACTGTGATCATGCAGTTTATGTAGACAAAAATTAAGTAGTATTACTTTCATGGGATCCTACACTTGCTTGCTTTCAACAAAGTTTGTTGCTAATGCTTATCATGATTGAATAGAATAATCTTATTCATATTGCATGTGCTTTTGCTTTATCATTCTTATCATTTAGCCTGGGATGCTTGCTCTCACGCACAAAATTACCTACATATAAGTTTGTCACTACTGTGATTTCTGCAAGCTTGTAATTGATAAAAGATGGACTTGATGTAGAGTTGACAATATTAAGTCTTTTGTGTGTGTGTGTGTGTGGTGGAAGATGCTAAATGCCTAACCTCTGAATTGATGCAGAATGGAACAAACTAGATATGACATCTTAGCTTTTCATATGCTTGATATTCTGTTCTATTTGAAGTGAATAAATATGCTAAAGCTTTTTAAAGTATGATCCATGTGCTTAAAGGTGCCTCTGGATTTATAATTGATAAAAGTTGAAATTTGATATGTGGTCCACTGACCATTTCTGGGATGTTGCCATTAAATTGTCAGCTTAGATTATTTTTGTGCTAGTATAACTCAGTCTAAGAATGGCTTTGTAGCCATCTGCTTCCGCACTTGCAATGGAAGTTCATTGTCATATATACCCCTGTGGATTTGCCTTTCTTGAGAGTCATCAACCTTCAGAACTTGTTCTCATGCTAGTATCATTCCCTTTAAAGTTCTTTATATGTTATATGTAGTTCCTTTTATTTCAGATGACTTGTAGAAGACTTCAATTTGTCAAACATCATTAAGAACATTCAATGAGAAATTAATAGACAGGAAGATAAGGTGAATGGTCTACACATTCATTTTTAATAGACTGAAGTCATTTTATCTTGGGGAGTGGGGATTCATTTGTGATATTGGTTTCAGCTTGATCTCTCATTTTCAGTAGACTTAATTTAGTTCCTTAAATTGACAACAATTTATTGTGATCTACCTATAGCCATGAATGCATGATGCTGTTGATGTGCTAGTTATTTGGCAATCCCGTGCTTCTATCTTTTAGACTATGTCATCAATTTTCAAAAGCTGTATTGGAACTTAATCAGGGGACTATCTTGGGATCATTATGTAAAATTGAAACTATTAGAAAGAGATGGTTGAAATCAAGGTCAAAATATTGTAAGTAAAACATCCCTTAGCACATTTTCCATTTATGTAAATTTTTGTTTAACTAAGGATATTTGGTGAATGACAGAGGGTGATAGGTTGTGTTTGTGATAAGAACATAGGGAGAACATTACTAATAGTTGTAATTAAGGGGCCTAAGGCCTTATAAACCCCTCACTGGAATCCCATATTTTTAACATGGGACTGATGTTTCAATCCTTTGAGTAGTGATGGGCAAACATTGGAATGCTAGTGTCACTGCCGCTGCATGTTTGCAATTGAGAGATATGGTAGAAGGCTTTGATACCAATTGATAAGAATCTTGAGAGAACCATACCACAAAAGGTAGCCATTGTAGTTGGAGAGTTTGAGGCCTTATAAACCTCACATTAGTATCCTGTACTTAGAATGTGAGATTCAAGTTGCATACCTTGCGATTGGATTCTAATTAATGGCTTGGTGGTAATGGATGTGAGTTTTCTTTTATGAAAGAAGAAATTCATCATGATTGAAAAAATGAAAAAAGATTGGAGGATAAGGAATCCACCCAAACAAAAGAACAAAACAGAAAACAACAAAGAAAATGGAGAAAATTGATGGAGCAAACCTGCTAAATACCTCATTATATCTGTTTGTGAAACTCCATTAAACAGTACATCTACTTTACACCAAATTGAAGCCAAAAGACTAATCTAATCCCAAATCAATTATTGTGCTGGAGAACCCGTCTTAAAAAACAAGAATTCTTCTCCTGTCCAAATGCACAACAATGTACCATAGGTTGCACAATGCCACAATTTTTATCCTCTTCCACTAAATCCATGAAAGCTTAGTATGAAGAATTGAATTGAATCTGGGCTTTTTTTGACCCAGTCCACCATATAGTGTGGTTGATTGCATGTGAACAGCTGCATGATGGAACTGAAGATGCTGCTCAACCAACACTTTCTATCACTGATCATTTTTTTTGTGTGAATTTTGTTGCCATTTTCTTGGATAATAACATACATCATCATTTCCTAGACGAATGCTAATTAAAAAAATTAGCATGATTGGTTACATTTGTTTTGGATTCTATTTTATGATCTAAGATCTCTGGAGCTAATGCTTGATGAGATAACTTTTTTTGGTTGTCTTTGAAAGCATGGACACCTTTCCTTTTTCTTTTCATGTGTTTTACTCTAGAGTTCTCATGCTTCCTTTGGTTAGGGTTTTATGATCGTTGTCGTTGCTGTTAGAGCCTGCAAATTGTTTGGATTCTAAAAGGACAAGGACTAAAATTGGAAATTCCAATATTTAATGTAGGATATCACTTCAATAGGTTACTGGTCTTTAATCTCACACACATATTTTGTTATTATTAAGTCTATGGTTAACTTTTGTTGGAGGATAGATGGTCATGAACCCAAGTTTTTCATGACCACTGAAGACAAGTCCACAAAAAAATAGTATATTTTGGTGTTGTACTAAAATCTGGAACTGGAGCCAAAGAAAACAAAATAACTGGATGTCTACAGTTAAAAATCACTGGAAATTTTTTTCTAATAATAATTAAAGGACTTTCAAAAGGCTTTTCTTTCAGTCAAGAAAATAAAGGCTTAGGCCTGTATGGAAAATAACATTATTTTGACCGGTCAGTTCAGAAACTCTAGCTAAATTATTCCCTACCCCTCTCCCACCAAAAGGTTGAATGTATAGGTAAAATACAAAATCTCTACTTTGCACAATGTAGACTGAATTTTCTGTATTCAGGTTCGTGTTTCGGAGTATAACAATATCCGCAGTCAGCTTAATGCCATCAACCGAAAGCAAAGTGGAAGGTTTGGATGTTGTTTATAGTGTGATCATAGCTTTCAAATATATATTGTGCTATATTTCTTAGCTGACTTAAATGATCTATTTTCCTGTTTTAGCTTAGCTGTCCGTGATCTTTCCAACTTGGTAAAACCTGAGGATATTATAACTTCAGAAAATTTAACTACCCTTCTTGCTATTGTACCCAAGTATTCACAGAAGGATTGGCTCTCAAGCTATGAAACATTGACAAGCTATGTGGTAAGAGTTAACACATTTACTGACATATTGAAATTTCTACTGCTGCTTTTCCTAAGATTACTTAAATGGTAATTTGGAATGTTTCTCTTCTGATCAACCCAAAAAATCCCTGTAATTTATATATATGGTCCAACAATGTCTAAATATCACTTCTTTCCTTGATTTATTTGTATTCTGATTAAGATAAGTATTATAGGTCCCCCGGTCTTCCAAGAAGTTGTATGAGGATAATGAATATGCACTTTATACTGTAACACTCTTCAGTCGTGTTGCAGACAATTTTAGAACTAGTGCACGAGAAAAAGGGTTCCAAGTAAGTACTTTTCTTAAGTTGCATATGCTATCTTCAATTTGTTAGGAAAGGATTGTAAAAATCATATTTTCTTTTTTAGATTTTCATCCTGTAAATGAATGAGTTGGTCAGAGGTACTTAATGGAATTTTATGACATGAATTCAGATTCGTGATTTTGAGTACAGTGCAGAATCACATGAAAGCCGGAAGCAGGAGTTAGAGAAATTGATGGGAGATCAGGAAAGTTTGAGGGCTTCTCTATTGCAATGGTGTTATACCAGTTATGGAGAGGTATTATTCACTTCGGTTCATTTAATTTGTAGAAATATGCTCAGAATATTACGACACAGATTTACAGGTAGCGGTAGAAAACCATTCAAATGATGAAAACAATTATGGTCAATTACATGACTATTTGCATCTTGGATATTTTTATAAGCTATCTTAGACTAGCCACTACTGGCATTATGGAATGGTCCTTAGTTTTTCAGTTTAAATGTCTAGTGTTGGTTGACATCGCAAATTTGATGTTCTTACTGTCGTAAAATGTTAGTATTAATAATTTTCTTGTCACTTGTGCTTGCCCTGTTATCACAAATGCTGTGCTTCTTCTGACTTATTGCTTCTACTTTTCTTTTTTAAATTCTGAAGGTTTTCAGCTCCTGGATGCACTTTTGTGCTGTACGTCTATTTACTGAGAGCATTCTGAGATATGGTCTGCCACCATCTTTCTTGGTAGATATACTCTTTTGTTCACAGCAGGTTTCCAGCCTCAGTTTTTCTGTTTTCAAAGTTTAAATATTTATGACTGAGCTTTGGTTCTTGTGGTCATTCCAGGCATGTGTTTTAGCTCCATCAGGCAAAGCTGAGAAGAAAGTGCGTTCTATCCTTGAAGGGTTGAGTGATAGCACAAACAGGCAAGTGTCTTATTTTTGTTTATGCTGTCTAATTTTACACACTACCAAGATTGATTTATGCAGAGGCACAGACTTGGTTGGGCTTAAGATCCCCCCTCTCTAAAGTTATTTCTTTTAGTCATGAAGAGAACATGCAGTGTTTGAGAGAAAAGCTTCAGATTTTCTAAGTTGGAAAATTTGTCTCTGAATTTTTGTTGGAAAGTGACAGTTTAATGATCTTCATAAAATTGGTACATGCATTGGAAGCTCAACAGGTTTTATGTTTTATATAAAGAGAGTATAGCAATATTTGGGGATTTCTTGATCAATCATCACAGTCCTTGACTAATTTCAAACCTATTTGACCTATCTGAGATGTCAACACTTTACACCCTTCTGAACCAGACAAAGAGGGGAGAGAAAAAAGTAAACAGAGGAAATTTGTTGCTGCTTCGCCTAATCTGTACTTCTATTTAACACAGTACATGCCTTGTTGACAATGCTACTTGTCAAATTCCTGTGATCTCTCTCCCAAGGTTGTCAAAACCAAGATCCTATGTGGGGTTGGAAGGGAGGAAAAAGCATGTAAATTGTAAGATCATACTAAAATGCAAATTTATATTTAAACGCACACATGCATATGAAGTAATAAAGATAAGAAAATTAACTTTTAAATCTTAAATAAAACAGTCAAAATGTAAGATTGTCAAGTACAACTCCCAATATAACATATGGCAAACTAAAGCAGCAAAAGATAACAGTAGTCATCTTCCATTTTGTTCCCATCTCCATCAAGTTCATCAATATCAACATCGTTGAAGCATGGAACCTTCACTAGCCCTACTAGTACCCTTTCCAACTTGAACCAAGCTTTCATTTGAGTGTATCCATATCTAAATTGTTATTCAAGTCTTCTCCATCATTATCCACAATCCAGTCATCATTGAAAGAAGGATTCTTCACTATTTCTTAGTGCCCAATAGCTCTTTTAGCTTGCTTCTTGGCCAATTTTGAATTATCCATCACAAAAAACTGCATTGTTCCTTCTCTTATTGTGGGCCTAAATGAAATAATGAATACAAAAACATTTAACACATAATAAATAGTAAGTATAAATGAAATAATGAATACGAAAAGCATTTAACACAATTCGAGCATCACATGTTTGAATTTTTACCATCTCAAAGGCATTTCAGTTATGCTCACATCTAAAGGAGCTGCATGTCAAGCTTAACACAAATAGCAAATTTTTGGTGACCTAGATGTTCATTCCCATAAGAATCCCTCAATCCTGCTAGGGTTTTGCTATTAACTGCAGTCATAGTCATCACACTTTCAAAAAACATTGCTTTACTCTTGAAATCTTCAAGCTAAGCTTCAGCCTTGCAATTTCTTCAACATTTCCAACCATCCTTTGAACATTCATACAGTCCACATATCACATCAAAACCAACTTTAAATCTAGGACTATAATGCAATTGAGGGTTTAGGTAATAGTCTGCAGCATGAGTGGCCTATGAATTTGGCTGTCAGATCTCAAACCAATGATTTCCCATAGAACCATATAACTATAGAATGAAAAATAATTGAATTAATGTCTAAACAAAGAATTTAAATTTGAACTAATGAAGAGATATAATTTACCTTTTCTTGACACCATTATAGTGACTTTCTCTCCTTCTTTGGCCTGATCCATTTCCTCATTGATATATTCCATGGCTGGCTTCTCATTTGGGTCTACCAAACAGAACTCTAATTAGAGAGGCCCCCCTTAAACAAATGGTGAAATTTTCCCCCTATCCATAACCACATTCTCAACAAACTTTGCATCTTTTGTTTTATGTTTGGGACTTGGTTTTGGATAGGAAGGGAGGGGAGGACAAATATTATATTTTTAAATTAAGAGAGTTATATAATGCTTATAAACATAAAGAACAGATTAAACATCAAGTTTATACTAATCTCATTTTTTTTTTGAAAATTATGAAATGAGAATGTTTATTAAAAACAAAAAATATGCCTTTGCTATGCTTCCCCTCCAAAAAACTTAACTCACTAATATAGCCTTGGCAAACTGGCTGGATTTCCATTCATTGGATGTGAACATTCATATCAATGTGCAAGGAACCGGATCAGAATTACAAGACTCTTTGTTAATAGAAAACAACAGTACAGTCCAGGTATTCGAGAGACCTGGTTCTCTCCCAATGCCTAAAGGCCCCAATCCTCTCACAAATTAACCAGCTATTCCCCTGCTCCCTGCCCTTTATTTGTACACTTTATAGACCTCTAACAGTTTAACCAACTCAGCCTATTTAGTTATTTCCAACTAACAAGTAAAGAGTAGCTAATTAATTAACTATTATCTAACAATACCTAACACAATGCTCCTTTAATGCCATTAAAGTAACCCAAACTTAATTAAGATGTGTCAAAGCAAGTCACTGCTGGTCTTGCCAAATCTTTTCCATTTGTTGAAGTGTTGCAATAAAGAAATGGGAGAACTCATTGAGTAACTATAGATCGTAATTTTCTTTCCACTTGTAGTTGTTTCTTTATGAACTGGAATTTTCTTCTCGTAACCCTCCAATATTAAGTAAAACAATGAGCTGTGCTAGGTGTATAGTTGTTAATGGCATGCTATAGTGCCACTATCATGGCAGAGCATCGCATTGCAGCCCTAGGCCGCTACTATTTTCAGATCTCTCTGCATTTTCAGGTTGCAGCTATCACAGCTGCTATAGTGCTTAATTTATGTGATTCCGTGGCTTTAGAGGGTGCAACTTTGACGAATGTTGAAAACCCTTGTTTACTTGCCATAATACTGCATTGGATAAGGTTTATTTTGGGGGACAATTTCATGATTTTTCTTCCCTTATTTGGTGTTCAAACCAAAACCCTATTCTGAAACAGTTGTGGGCCTTTATGTCTCTCTGAAGCATGATCCACTATTCTCTGGTGCCATCTCCAGCCATTTCTGACATTTTCCAGTACCTTCCTGGTGTTTTCGGCCTTGCTCTGTTCTCTGCGACTATCTCTTATGTTCTGTTCTACTGTTTCTGTTCAGTTAATTCTCTCACAGTTCCCTGCATCCTCTCAAAGATTGTTCTGCTCTTTCATTTTACTGCAGTAACTGTTCTCTCTCTCAGGTCTTTCATGATTTCATCTTAGTTCTCTGGTCTGTATTGCTGGCATATGAATGCCTCTATTTTTGGGTAATGTTATATTTGAGCATGTGTATATATGGTATTATGAATTATTTAACTTGTATATAAAATTTCACAATATCAGCCATCCCTCTAAAGCGGTTTCAGGGTTGACCGCTGCATGCCATTATCTGGGATTGATAACTATGGCAAGGTGTCAAACACGATCTCTTCCTTTTCTCCATCAGCAACATCTTCAAAAAATTTTATCCGCCGTTTTAGAAATGTGAGGTATCAACAGAGTTCAAAAGACAGTCCCCTTAATGCTGGTTACCAGGAAATTAAGTATGATTCTCCTCTTATTGGTCCTGCCATCGTAATTTTGTTACAAAATTGCCATTCCCTTCACTGCGGCAAAGAGTGATGAATTTCACAAAATGTTTGAATTGGTTGCCCAACATGGTCTAGGATTTAATTGACTATATTTCATCACTCTTTGCCGCATTGAAGGGAATGGCAATTTTGTAAAAGAAAGAAGCAATTTCTTGTCATGCTTCCTCCCTCAAATTCTTCTTGGAATTGCTATTGATGGTGGATTGAGTGCTCACTCCCCTTTTCTGAAAAATATTTTCATCACTCCCTAGTCCTAATCACCTCCTGTCTTTTTCTTTCTGCATCTTCTTCATTGGTGCTTGCTCTTCCCTTGTACTCCTTTGATTTCTTTATTAACCTTTCTTGCAAAGCAGATACAATTCACAGATTTGCTTCTAATCTTATCACTAACAGTGTTGCAAGCTCCAACGTCCTTTTGTATACTTGCTCAATGATGCTTCAATCTGTAAACCCCACTAGCAATCTTCTTTTCACCATACTTGCACTTGATTTTTCTTGTATTTCCATCAATCGAAATGCGATGATTCCAAGTCACATCGGTCCTACTTCCAGCGGCTGTTTTTGTTCACTTTGGAACCAATAACAGCAGCCTCAGTACCAGTACCACCTAGCCCACTTACACCAATGCTGCATGAAGCCATTTCTCAGACAGGAAATAAGCCAGCCTCTAACAGAAAGTAAGAGAAACCCAAGTCACACAACAGAGAATCAATGCATTAAAGCAACTGAGAACACTCAAGTCACATCATACAACAGAGAACCACTGAACAGAGCAGACAACATAATTGTACAACCCTGGCACAGGAAATGGACAGCACCACAGGTGTGGCTGTGAGAAAAGAACTCCAGTAGAGAACCTTCAAAACAAGTGCAACTCTAATTGTTAGTTTGGATGAGAGGAAAAAAAGTAGAGAGGAAATAAAATACTGATAACAGTGCATTTTCTTTTGTTTGGTTGAAGAGAAAAAAGTTGACTCTTTAAACATATTCAAAATTTTCTCCTCATTTTCTTTCCTCTTAAACAAAGGTACAAGTAAAAAATACCCCCTGCTTTAACTCCTGTTATTCTGATTGACGGAATCTCTTTCATAGGTACTCAGAATAATACTGATTTTTTCCAGGAAATTACCATCGGAAACACATACTAATTTATTTTTTTTATTGAAGATATCATAACCAGAGAGCCAAAAACACAATTTAAGAGAAGAGAGGGGTCTGGTCTCAGTCAGTGGAAAGTGAAAATTGAGTAAAGAAATGGATTATTGGGAAACACACCAAAGTAAAATCAGCTTTTTTGGAACTGGGTCATGTGAGCCCACAAACTGCATGATGAATATAACAGATTTTGATTTTGTACTTTCTTTACTGTATCATGTTATTTGATAATAAATCTAATTCTAAATCTGCATAGAGAGGTCAGGATACTAACTTTTTGGATAAACATGGCACTTGTCTGTTTTTTGCCTCCAGTATACAAACCTTAGCCTAACAATTGGGAGATTGTCAATACTAGGTTGTTATTTGAAATTTGATTTACCTCCCCCTCCTCGGTGTGTATGGTATACCAAAATAGTGATGGCATTCTTCTTTCATTACAATTAGTCATAGAACTGTAAACATGTAGTTATTCAGAACACAACCGAGGAATATTCCCTTTTTGTTTTACAATGGCAGTCAAGAATTTCTCCGTATTTTGGATTCTTACCACTTTCCATAACTAATATTTATAATTTGATTCACAGAAGCCTGGTTTATAGTTCTATTATTTAATGTCATATATGCTTATATTGGCCCTACAACAATTTGCCTGCAGTGCATACTGGAAGGCCGAGGATGAAGTTGGAGTTGGGATGGCTGGCCTAGCTGGTGATACTGATGCCCACCCTTACGTCTCCTTCACCATCAATCTTGTTTGAGCGCTCCCAGCAACAAGCCTTGTCTCCTTTCTATGTCCAAGTAGGATTCCTTTGGACAGTAATAATGCTAGAAAGCGATCGAAGATATTGTTTGTACATTAGCGTCATGTTCCATTCTTTATTATTATATATATTATATATATAATTTGGGCATCCAAGGTTCCACAAGGATCTCGTAAATTTAAGTGCAGTTCTGTGGTATCTGGTTGATCTGTAGCGGCTTGTATGTTGAGTTGTTTCATGATTTTCTTGTCTGTGATTATGCTATTTAAGAAGTTTAGAAAACGTTGTATTTTCAGTTAGAATATCGTCAAAATATTATATGATTCTATCACCTTTATATTTATTATTTATTTGTTGTCTTCGAAAATTTGCATTGAGATATCTGGAATTGAGATTGATAATCAGGTCATGTCTTTTTTTCAGTCGGATTTGGTTCTTTTAAATTAGAGAGGAAAATGCGGGAATACAACTTTCGATAAAAAAAAATTAATTTAAAATATAAATTAGAGAGTAATTTGTGAAATAATTTAAATTTTATTTTATTTTTTTAACATTATATTCTGTATCTTAGTTGAAGGTAATTTTTTGTTGAGAGGAATGAATTCCTCATTAGAATATCATTGTAATTATTTGAATTTTGATATCACTTCATTTTATCAAAGTATAGAAAAATAAATATTTTAAAATATTTATGTGATTTTCAAGAAAAAAAATATGGAATTAATAAAAATTAAGTGATTTTGAAAGGATTGCTTATATTAGTTATTGAAAAAATTATTTTAATTTTTAAGATAAATTAATTATTTTAGTTTTTTCTAAAAAATGATCATTTTAATTTTATAAAATGATTAAAGTAACTTTTTTTAATTTTAAAAGATTAGCATAATTTTTTATTTTTAAAGATGATAATAATTTTTATTTTTTGAACTAACATCATTCATCCTTAAATTTTTCGGAGTTAAAATAATTTTTACTCGTCAAATACCAATTTTAGGAGATGACTTGTATTAGTAATTCACGTTTCTTAAAATCGATGATTGGCAGCCTGACTCTCTATGTTAGAATAAAAAGACTTTTTTTCGCAAAAAAACTGCCATTAGAATTAGGTATTTTGTCAATTCCGTTTATATACTTAGGGTACAAATAGGCTCTGAATCGATATGCAACACTTTTTATCATGATGATAATATAGGGGTGAGTATTAAATTTGAAGCTGCTAAACCAAAACAAACTGACACCGAAGATCAAATTATGGTTTGGTCAGATTAATGTCGGATTTTGCGGGTTACAATATGCAGATAAAAGTGGTTTTAATTACACGAGATTGGATGATAGATTTTTACATTGAACCAACGTAATAGCTATATTGTTTATTATTATTATAATATTTTTTATCAGTAGATTTTTCTAGCTCTAAATCGATAAATTTTAATCTTTCATTCTATTTTATGCATGGGTTTGGATTTCGTCTAAAATTAAATAATTTGAATTTAATGAAATTATAAAATTTTATTTTATTTTTTCATTATTTTACTTGCGTTAGTGAGTTTTAATTGTTTATTTCTATCTTTAAGTTTTTGTATTTGTCTTTTCAAGATTTTAAGAATTTATCATTTTTGTCTTTTTTGTCAAGTTGTTTTTATTGAGATTAAGTGTTGTCATTTTTACGAGTGCTAAGGTTTTTTATCTTTTCTCCGCTAATGTTGGTTGTTAATCCTATCATCTTTTTTAGTTGAGGTATTTCTCTAACTCTTGTTTTCATGTTTTTATTGGTAGAATTTAGGTGTGTGTTCATCTAGTATGATTTATGGTTCATGTTCCTTTTTCACTTGCCTTCATTGTTAAGACTCCATATTTGGGGTTAGGCTTTATTGTTCCAAAATTTTTCCCAAGCATCAATCTTCACAACTTAACCTAATATTGATCTAGAATTTATCGTTGTCCTAATTTTATATTAGGATTTTTTTCTTCTCTGAAATTTTTACTTGTATGTATCCAGTGAATAAGGTAAGAGGAGAATATTATGAAGGTAATCAAGTTTTGAACTTGTCTGCAATTTTCTTTTTTGTTTCTTTATAAATTTTTCTTGTAATTTTTTTTTGTTAATATTGTTTATGATTGATGAATGGGCCTTACTTTCTGCACCCCCTTTTTTCTTTTTACACCCCCTAAATTTTTTGTAAAATTTTTATTTCAAAATTACCCTTAACACCCCCCTCCGTTACCTTGTAACATTTCCGCAAAAAAAAAGTCATCTTCCTTATTTTGAACTCAAGCCTCCTCCTTGTTGCTTGCCTGCTACTGCTTCACTTCTGCAAAGCCAAACGAAATAACTCAAGGTCAAAGCTTCTACATTCAGGTTAGCACCTCTGAACCTTAAACTCGTTTGCTATTCTCCATTAGATAGGGTAAATGTAGATTTTAGGCTACTGCGAAATCCTAAGGTAGAAGACGATCCCATGCATTCCGTAAACTAGTTTGCGGAATGCATCAGTTGCATTCCGTAAACTAGTTTACGAAACGAATCAGTTGCTTCCGCAAACTAGTTTGCGAAATACAACTGATGCATTCCGCAAACTAGTTTGCGGAATGCATCAATTTTAAAATTAATTTTGTATATTTACCTTTTAAGTTGATTTATTTAGTTAATTTATGTTTTTTAGGGTTTAAGTATTCATTATTTAAGTTTAATTAAAAGGTTTAAGGTTTACAAAAAACATGTTTTATGTTAATTTGTTCATTATGTTAATTTCATTTAAGTTTATAATTTAAGTTACAGTGAGAAAGTGTGGTTAAGTAATTAATGAACTGTATTTTATTTGGTGAATTTTAGACATGGCCAGGACTAGAGGTTCACATAGCAGAGGTGGTATTTCGCATACTGAGGATGCACGCGTTCGACCAACTGCCTCTGCTCGCAGTCGACGTGTTCGGCAAGCCATTGATGAGGAGCATGTTGATGGTGGAGGTGATATGCATCATGTAGAAGAGACATTCCCAGGTGGTCCAACGGATGTCTCTGTACTTAGATCATACAGGGAGCATGTAGCATATTACATATGGACAGGACAGGTGAGTGTCATCACTGTATATGTATATAACATTATAAGAAATAATTTTTTATTTAATTTATTGTTTTGGTTTGTCTGAATGTTATTTTAGGATCGTCCTGCTCTCAAGGTGTTGACCCATGGACGAAAGGTCACTCCTATAGATGAGCCTTACATCCAGAGTATCGTACAAGAAGGTGGATTGGCCGACTTAGTACGATGCAGTCATTCGATAGCAGACAAGGGCTTATTGTCTGCTTTTGTGGAGAGATGGCATAGAGACATATGCAGTTTCCACCTGCCGATAGGAGAGATGACCATCACATTGGATGATGTGTCATCATTGCTGCATCTACCGATCACAGGGGAGCTGTGTTCAGTTCAGTCCATGTCACGAGATTCCGCTTGCGACTTGCTGACAAATCTTCTTGGTGTTTCTGCTTCGGAGGCAAACACTGAGACAGATCACACTTGAGGTGCGTATGTCAGGTTCAGTTGGCTGCAGGATGTCTGTGATTTGTGCATTCGAGAGGGTCAGTTGGATGCAGCTGCTCGTGCTTACCTGCTGCGATTGGTTGGGTGCACTATTTTTGCTGACAAGAGTGGCACCCTTGTGAGTGTGTCATATTTGGAGCTATTCAGGGATGCTCACATCATCGGGAGGTATGCTTGGGGTGCTATTGCACTGGCATACCTCTACGACCAGCTTAGTGATGCGAGTTTTCGCAACACTAAGTGCCTCGGCAGTTATTTGACTTTGTTACAGGTAAATGTCACTTATCGTACATCATTTAAGGGTTTTTCCCAGATAAACTATTACTTATTTGTTTATAATATAAGTGTAGGCATGGATTGTTGAGCATTTCCCACGGATTAGGGGACGTGAGCTGAGGGATGACTTTACCCCAGATATGCCCGTGGCGATGCGGTTGAAGATGCTACGCGGTTCTGGGGATGTGAGACCATATAGGGCGGCTCTTGATCGCATACAGGTGGATGACATCATTTGGACACCATATGATGAGTTCAGAGGTCATCGACCCTTCGCCGACGCTTGCTGGTACAGAGGTTTGATTAGATGTGGTGATTTGGTCTACCCTCATTCACCTGATAGAGTGCTGCGTCAGTTTGGGCATGTTCATGGGATCCCCATGCCTACTGTTGATAGCTTGGGTATGGTTGGAAGTCCTCAGTCCATTGATGATAGTTTTTTAAACTATGAACTATCATTGGTGGCAGACGAGGTTAGAGGTTTTGTTGCTACCACTCCTGGGCAATGTGTTGTTGCATACATGGAGTGGTTTCGCAGGATCTCCCACCCATACCTTTTACCCAGTAGTTGTGTGGGTGAGGGTGAACCTGAACCTCCTGTTGTGGTCACAGATGCTAGCCAATCTCATGCAGTGGAAGAAGTTTCACTTTCTACCCAGGTAATCCATTTGTTTATTTGAAAAATCATGTTGTAGATGATATTGTTACTAATATAATTTATTTTTCAGGATGGTTTTGATAAAAGAGTTGAACTACTAGAAGGCATCATTGCTTAAGGAAGACTCCCGGATGATTCATCAGAAGCTGATATGGCATGCCAGGCTTTGAACATAGCACGTGTTGGAGGTCGTGGTGATGTTCTTACCTACCAGCAGAGGAAGAGGAGTCATCCAAGCAGTTGATGTCATATATTAGGGATTTATGATTGATCTTTGTATATCTCACAGTTTTGAACACTATACGTATTTGATAAATGATGATTTTTATATTGTATAGTAATTGTATATTGCTTTTGTATATAGCTTTTGAACTAATGAAAAACAGGGAAATGATAAGCAGGTTACTGTTCATACTTTATCAGTGTATGATTTTGAACTGATGAAAAACAGGGAAATGATTAGCAGGTTACTGTTTATTTTTAGACTTGTATGATTTTGAATTGATCAAAAACAAGGAAATGATAAGCAGGTTACTGTCCATGTGATTTATATGATTTTGAATTCAACAAAATTTTGAACTGATAAGCAGGGCCTGTTCATATCAAATAATGTCAAGTATCAACATTAGAAAGGATATTACAACTAATCGGCTGTAATGTCTGTGACATTATCAACATTGTTTTTAAATAATGAACTAAATAAATCCATCCAACTAATATATGGCCATTCCAACATCTGAGCATTGTCGTTACAATATTAATGCCATTGCAAAGCAGTTGGAGGGACTGGAGCTCTATCTACCATAAAAACTTGCAATGATAATATACATTAGATCAATGTAAATATAAATAACTTTCAGTTAAATAATAATAGATAGGTGGATGAATACCTGTACAAAATGACAACCATTAACAAATCCGATGCAAAGAATACGATGGTTCATCAATTGTGGTGGTTCACCTCTGAGCGGGAAAAATGTCATTAATCCGTGAATGGAAATATGAATAAGTATGACATTATACCTAGACGCAATTACATAACCCATATCAGGAATCGTCATCCATTTATCAGGTGAAACCATTTTTTCATTCCCAACAAACAAAGAAGTCCTTAACGGTATGTATCTTTCTTCACTGCCAAACAAATTCACATACACATGACGATACTTACCAAGCTCCCGAATTAAATCAAGTCGAGCTTGAGCCCAAGACTCTTCACCCTTTCCCAGTAATGCAGCAATTGCACGATATCCACAGTTTTCATCAGTTTTAACATCAACAATGCGTTCAATATAATTATGTAACTGAACAGGAAACAAGTCTAGCATAGGTATAACCTTTTTCTTCTTGTTGTTGCGACGTTTAACATCAGATGACAGACGAGGTGATGAGCTATCATGGACAGAATACAAACCATCAACATATTCAAAGAAGCATGGTTCACGTTTGGTTGATCGTTCCATCTGCAATGCCTTACCTTTGATTGCACCCTTTGTTCTTACTTTATCAGGAGGTGGACACATTGAAGTTGTATCGGGGAATGCTAACTCATGAAGTTTATTCTTTAGTGTTATCTTTCCACAAACATCAAGCTCTGAGAATCGTTTCTGCAAGGCTTCAAATTCTGGTTGCAACGACAAATCACCCCATTGCTCTGTCATTCCTTGATCAGCAAATGTCAATATCTTCCAATGACGATGAACTGACTCCAATGGTACAAAATTACCCATCACACTATACCTTGCTAACTTGCATGCACAAGGTAATCCATGTGTACTTCTAAGACTGCACCCACAAGTTATACTGTGAATACCTACAATTTTTACCCGCTCATATTCGTTAGCAATGTGGGCTAAAGCCTTATTTGATACAAAGACCCGTAGCTTGGCATAAAACCCTTTGCTGAATCTATGCTCAACAATGATCATGCTTCTTTCAAATGACGCCTTTATGTCACTATGTTGCAGCATTATCATATTATTCATTGCATCCCAGCATGAACACAAGTCACCTCTACTATCTTCAAGCAACATCTTTAACCTTGCATGTGCACTTTCAACCCTGAAAAGGAATAAGATACAAGTCATGAGCCTTTTATATCATACAAAAATCGTTTTGAAAAATTCATTTTAATAATAAAGATACCTGTTTGTGGTTGTATTTCCAAGATGCATCACCGTATCAATCTAGCAACTCACAAATCTTTCCTTGTAAGGATTTAACCAAGTTCTGTTCACATAATCCAAAAAAATAGGGAATTTTGAACACTTAGTTTCGAATTTAAGAAAACGCTCTTCATATTCAATTTCAGTTGACGAATCCATCAGAATAACCCATACATCCATTACACAATCCCATTCATCCACTGGAGATACTAGTAACTTGCACTTTGACTTCACATTTTTAGAAACATGAAATTGACAAAGCAAGTATGTTGTAGATGGAAACACTGTTTCAACAACATTCATTAAGGCGATATCTCTATCTGTCACAATCACTTGGGGTACTAATTCATTTCTGAGAAACAAACCTCTAACTTTTTCTAATGCCCAGGTGAAATTATCTTCTCGTTCAGATTCCAAATAAGCAAAACCCACAGAAAATGTCAACTCTGTCGAGGTTACTCCAACAATCTCAAGTAATGGCAACCGATATTTGTTTGTTTTATACGTGGTGTCAATGATCAACACAATATGGAATGCATTCAACAATTTAATGCCATCTGGATGTGTCCAAAAAATATCTCGAACAACATTAGACGTTTCAGTCCTTCTATACCAATACACATATTTGTCACGTTTCATTAATTTCATCAAGTGCTGGAGTTCCGTTCGAGGACCCCTTTCTGATTTTCGATATTTATGGCGAGCATTATAAATCTGCTTGATGTTAGTCACATTATGATCATCATGACCTCTTAATGTCAACAAAATATTCTTCGGCTTAACCATATTCTTTGTCATATCACCTAGTAAATACTTCTCTTCACCACTTAGTCTACCAGCATATGCATGACCTTCTAATGTTTCGGTTACATCATGGTTGTGAAACCCACATACAACATTAAGCTTCCACCCTTCACCACTTTTTAATGGTCTTCCTCTTAATCTAAAGGGACACTCACATTTTCTTGTTCCACTCACCTTCCGCGCTAATTCATTCTTGTATTGTCTATATTTTCCACTTCTTTCACAACCTAATATTAACATTGTTTTCCGTCCAATTCCACCACTGTCATATCTAATAATAACCACAACAAATCCATGAGCTTTACCCACTGCTCTAGTCCAATTTATTAAATCATCACGTGAAGGAAAAACCTAATTATAACATACAAACAACCAAATATTACTAAATCATAGACAACATAACAATTAAACTTTTCAATCTAAAAAACATTTACCATATCAGTCAAGAATGCGTTCGTATAATCACCATTGTTCTCTATCAGAGCCAACTTATTTTCTTCAACACTTAACTTATTCTGAGATAACACAAACCAAAATTAAATCACGTTATACACTTTTATATAAATAAAAAAATAAAAAACAATTTCTCCAAACTAATATTACTACATCATCCTCCTCTAGAGAAATTGGCATGTCCACTTCATCTGAAACATGGTTCGTCGACCTCACCGAATCTTGCATAATTATCTCTGAATAAAAAAAAAAGGAACAAAAATATCACATATCACATACCATAAGCATTTAATTTTTCAACCTTTTTATTTAGTTAATTTAATTAACCTTCCGCAAATTAGTTTGCGGAATAGAAAAATTACATTCCGCAAATTAATTTACGGAATACACTTTTGTATTCCGCAAATTAGTTTGCGGAATGTAATTTTTTTATTATTCCGTAAACTAATTTGCGGAAGCAAAAAATTACATTCCGCAAATTAGTTTGCGGAATACATAAATGTATTCCGTAAATTAATTTGCGCAATGTAATTTTGTACTATTTCGCAAATTAGTTTACTGAAGACAAAAAATTACATTCCGCAAATAATTTGTGGAATGTAATTTTTTGTCTTCCGTAAACTAATTTGCGGAGAACAAAATTTACATTCCGCAAATTAATTTGCGGAATACATTTGTGTATTCCGCAAACTAATTTACGGAAGGTATTTAACATTCCGCAAACTAATTTGCGGAACGTAAACTGAAGCAGCTCACCTTTGTCTTCTCCGACGCTTCTCTGACACTTCTCCGACGGTTTTCAGCTCACTTCCTCGTCCAACAAAGAACAACAGCTCAACTTACACTCAATTAACAAATTTTCGTTGGAATTTTATCAATTCAACAAATTCAATGAAGAGGAAAATGAGATTGAAAAACGAAGAAAGGATGCTGTGCTGATAACATATAGTCTCAGGGGCAATCTTGACTTTTCACCAGCAGGGGGGTGCAAAAAGAAATTCAGGGGGTGCAAAAAGCAATGCCCTTGATGAATTCCCTTGTTTTGTTTAGGGTTAATTCCATTGGATTTGGTCCAATTGGGATCTTGAAAGAGTCTAAAGAATTACGTTTTTGACACATTTTTTATGGTCCAACACTATAACTCCAAATAAACAAAATCAACTTATACTCATTACATGCATAGTCAAAAACTTGACTAACTTAACTACCACAATGGACATAAATGATTAAAAATTATTTACCTAGTTAACTACACATATGAATTCTGTTATCAGAACTCGTCCACTATGCACCCCTAATCATTTATTCTTATTTGCTTCTATTTATATTTCATTTTATCACTATTTAAATCATGATAAAATTAAGCCATTAAATGTTTAGAAAACTTACCCGTTAAATTATGTATATTTTTCCCATCAACCTTTATATATATATATATATATATATATATATATATATATATATATATTGATAAATACAAGAAAATTATATGTATGAATAGTTTTAATTCTTAATTCTACCTTTAAACCTTCTAATCTAGAGTATGTGATTTTGGTTAAAAAAATATATTTTTTCTAATAAATCAAGCTTATATGTTAAAACTAAATGAGCTCTTAATATTGTTCTTTCAAATAATTTGAAATTTATAATAAATTTAGAACATGTAATAATTTTAAAATTTTGGAAGATAAAAGTTTAATTAAATTTAAACAACTAAATGAGATGTGAGATATTGATTTTCTTATGTATAATAATGCAGGTCCGTTAGGGGTGGATTTTAATTTTTAGTTTTGAAAGTTCTAAAAATTAAATCTAGTTATGTTTGAATTTTGAATTTTGAATTTTGAATTATAGAATTAAGTTTTTAAAAAAGTTGTTATGAAAATAAGTTAACTAATTTTATTCTAACTCTTCATTCTAAATTTATTAAAATAAATAATTAAAAATTAAATAAAAAATTGTTCAAAATAACAAGTTTTTTTCAAAAAATAACAAAAATTAAAATTAATATAATAATAATAACAATTATTATGATTATTATAATAATAATAATATTTATATTTATTATTATTATTATAATTTATTAATAATATTATAATTTTAATAATAATAATAATAATATTATTATTATAGTGATGATCATATATTTTAAAAAATAAATTTAAAATTTAAAATAAAAAACTCATCACCATAAAAGAAGATTGAAAGTAATGAGATTAGTTTAGAACTTTATATAAATTTTTTAAACTTTTTATTATTAGATCAATCTTAATGAATTATATTAAATAATAATTTAATTTGATCAATAAATTTTAGAAAAAAATAAAAATAATTTAATTAATTTAATTTATAAAAATTTTAAAAATACTTAAAAGTTTTCTGAAAAAGAATATAATAGAGACTTAATTATAAAAACTAGAAAAGTTAAAGAATCAAGACTATTCAAAAAAATTATTAGAAAATAAAATTTATAAATTAATTATAATAAATGAATCAAAGGTGTAATTAACTCTAAAAATAATAAATATTACGAGAGTATTTTACAATTTTAGAACCTAATTCATTTTTGTTAAATTTTAAAGATTTCTTTCTTTTAATGATGAAAAAATAAATTATTAAATAAATAAATTTATTGTGTTAGAATAAGCTTAAACCAAATTATCCAAAACTCAACATTGATGATACATTGTCTAACGAGTAAATCGTACTGCACAAGTGTGTATAGCTAGTCTTAACTATCATATTTATTTCCTAGTTTTTGATAAAAAAATAATAATTAGATTTAATGAAGACAAGATTCTAAGATAGAAAAAAAGTGACATCTAACGTAAAAGTGAGAAAAGTATAAGATACAACTTTTAAATTACAACCAACTCTGAATAAAAGGTAAATTTATACATTCTTTATTTCTATACTATTTTAAGTTTAAATAGGATTTTTTACATGTAAAAAGAATATGTGAAATTGATTTCAAATAGATTTATGCAATAAAACTAATAAACTATCATTTAATTGATTTTTTTAAGCTAGAAATTAGTTATAATTAAGATGTAATTCATAATTATTTAATTTTAATTTTATCTAATTTTTCTTATATCTTTAAGGAATGATCACACTACCAGAGAATTAGAACTAGACATATTTTAGACTAGAAAAGGGTATAGAAAGGACAAAAAAGCGTTAGAATAACTAAAAGGTTCCTAAATGAAACTAGCATAGTTATGCTGGACTAAAGCACATTCATACAATGCTCGTGATTTCTTAACACTGACCTATGTATGTCGTGTTGGGTGATGAGCACAGTTGTGCCAACCTGAAGGAAAATCTTGCAACGTCTTGAATTTTCCAACATAACTGCATAAACTTGAGCAATGTCATTCCAACCCTGGATGGCACATAAGATCATCCAAGCTAGCCCTAACGACATGATAAGCAACTTAGAGCAACCTTAACAACACAGGGAATGACTTTGTACAACCATAAAAGCATAGGAGACGACTTTGGTCAACCTAATTTGCCATAGGAAAAACCTAATTCATGCCTATAAAAAAGAAGGCTACACCTTGAAAGAGATCATCCATCCTTACACCATCCTTCAAACACCACTTACATCTCTTCTACACATCATTTCTCCATTTCGTGTTCCCTGTTTCCATTTCTATTCCTTCTTCTATTCCTTCTTCGATATCCTTCCATAGAATCTTGGAGGGTGGAGCCCCTTTCACTATGTGAGTTCCTTTCATTATTGTTAGCCTTATTAGCACTACAATTTTTTATTCTTTTCTTAGAATTAGAGTTAGGGATTATTTTGTTGGGTTAGCATATTTTTATTTGTCTTTATCTTCTTTTTGTAACTAATTCCCAAGTCATAGGAGTTGGTAAAATTTATGACGTAACTATTTGAATTCATATTCTCCTTTATGAATGATTTCATTCTTTCATTAAATTATGTTAGCTTTATTGTACTTGAGTAATTAGTTTGAATTGATCACTCTTGGTGATTTCTAAATTAGTTGGAGGATAGACAATCGTACTATTTTCTAATTAACGGAACTATAAAGTAAATTGAGTCTACAAGTTTTCAAGGATTAATCAGAATCCTAGATTTCTAATTGGTTATTAAATTAACAAGTTTGAGTATTCTTTATGCTTATCTTATATACCATGCATGACCATTGAAGCTAGTACCTAGGAAAAAAATATTACTATTGTATAATCATTGCATAGTGATAGAATTAGAGTAGATAATTAGTAATTAATTTTCAATTATTTCTAAAAAGTTTGTGGTTAAAATTAGGTAAAGTTATAAGGAGATTCAAATTCTCATCCCTTTTTATAATTAAACTTGTGCTTATGTTTTTCTCTTACATTTTTTTATTTCTTGCTTTTGTACTTTTATTTCTATACATGCAAACAAAATCTTTTTTTTTTATGAGCTCAAAAGTTGGAATTCAAACCTTCATTTAAGGACTGGTTGACATAGTTCCTGTGAGATCGAAATTGAAAGTATTATATACCCTATTTTACCCTGATAAGTATACTTTCCCGTTGATAAATTTTGACACACACTTTGCATGCAACAATTTTCTGTTTGACAAGCTTCCGCACAATTTTTTAGCATCGTTTCAATAAATATTCCCTAACAGTCTTAAATGTTTAAATCTTGATTTCTTGAGACATGTATATATTTCTTTAGAAATAAAAATTTTTAAAAAAATATGACATAGAGAAAATAATTAGGAGGTTTTGGCAAGAAACCAAAGTGAGAAAGATGACAACACAAGAATGGAGGACATTGTTGGATTACATGTCCTTTAATGATGATGGCCTAAGGAGTAGTATATTGACTCCAACACTTGAAGGTTTTTCCAAATTTGAATTGAAGCTTGTCCTTATTGACATGATTCAGAAATCTCTTCAATTTGGAAGGACAACCTTGGAGAATCCATATCTCCATATCAGAGTGTTCATGAGGCTGACAAACACCATTAAGATAAATCATGTTATGTAGGACACCATCAGATTACACCTGTCATAACCGTAATTACAATGAGATGACTAACTTGCTAAAATTTTGAAAACATTCTTAATTCAATTATGAAGCTGCCACCAAATTTTATTTTAAGGGAAAACATTTGGAAAAATCCTAACTTGGGGAAGAAATTCTAGGTTCGGGAGTCGGTTACGAATAGGATAGGTGTTAGGCACCATGCTTGCCCATTCTGAATAATGGTACCTTAAATTGAGTGTGTGATTTTGATATTTTTGGAAACTATTTGATCCCCTAAAATAGAAATAAATAGGTTTCTGGAAAATAGCCTGACAGGACTTGATCCTATTCCTACGTATTCCCTGGTACAATGGGAAACTCAAGGCTATGTAGTTCTGATTGTGAAGACTTGATCTTCAGAAAAAGATATTGAATGATGATTTTAAAACAATTTAGATATTTTTGAATAATTCTTAGTCCATATATGCACAGGATCCAAGACAACTACAGTTGCACTAGGACCCATATGAATCTCTAAATATCGAACAATAGAAAAAGCTATCAATTCGTACTTAGAGCTCATTGCGTGAGACTTTAGAATTATTTAAATGTAGTTTTCTGGAATCCTTTATTTTTTAGAAGGTTTTGGGGTCCACATATGCACAAGGTCCGAGATAACTACGGCTGCACTGGGACTCGTATGAATCTCTAAATATCGAACAATAGAAAAAGCTACTAGTTCATGTTTAGAGTTCATTGTGTGAGACCTAGATATTTATTAATGAAAAATGGACTTAATTTTAGAGTATTAAAAATGAAAGGGAATCGGGCTTGACCCATATTAAGTAAGAACGAATTTGATTTCTTAAAAGAAGAGGATTGAGCTTGACCCAAATTTAAAGAAATTGGGCTTAACCCAAATTAAAGAAATGGATTTGGTTTCAAGTTAGAAAGTTGGGCTTGACTTACCCCAAAATAAAATAAAAAGGATTTGATCTTGATTTGTAAAAAAGAAGAATCGGGCTTAACCCAAATGAAACAAGAACATGATTTTGATTGTCAATTAAAAATGAAATTTAAAAGTTGGGCCGACCCATATTAAAATAAACTTGATTTTTTTTAAAAAAGAATTGGACTCTACCTAAATAAAAAGATTTGGTTCCAAAAGAGTTAAGCTTGACCTGTTTAAATGTGAAAATTAATTACTTAAATACTTTAAATTAATTAGCATGGCCAATTAAGAGGTAGCCAGGGATGTGGCCCGTTTGTTTAGACAGGCAGCCCATTATCAATCAGTTGGGCCCATCTAGCACGGGCCAAGTGGAGGAGCAGGGAGCCTGTTCATAGTTCAAATTGAGAAGCTACCTGTGAAACGTTCAAAGCCTTTTGTAATGGCCTAATAAGTTGCTGCCCAACTAGCATAAATGGGTTGAAAGTTGGCATGTTGGCCCATCGTAGCCCAATTTATAGTTGCCCCATTAATATTAAAAATTGAGAACTAGCAACAGTCACGGATGGGGATCGAGCCTGGGTCCTGGAAGTCTCTAGACGACATACTTACCACTAGACCAAGCCACTGGTTGAGTTTCTAAAGCCTTGAATTAAATTTAAAGCACACTCTAGGGGACGTAGGATTACAACCCGCATTTAATAAAGCTTCTTATAGCAGACCAGTCAACTGGTCGTAAGCGAGTCGAAGCATCCTAAGAGATACCTCAAATGTGAAGGAAGGTATATTGCCCACCCACTGATTTATTACTAGCACCAAATGCCTCTAAATGGTGGTGGTATGGCATACCATCATGAGCAAACAACTCACTAGTCAAGGGATTATGGATAACATTTAAACACTGAAATGAGGAGAGAAAGGAGTCATCTCCAGGTCCCCAAATCCAATGTATCAAAAATCTATTGCTGCTTAAGTCAACATATAACACACTGCCCATTTCCCAATCCATTAGAAGAAAGGTTCAGATATACTATTGAGGGATGAAACTGTCTTATCATCGTCCACTTAGCTTGAAACTAAAAAGCGTGGATGCATATGACTTGCGTGTTTTATATAAACTCAAGGTTAGCTTCTATCCTCAAAGAAACAGCTGGCGGCCCGTGTTTCAAGAACGTACCTTCTCCATTTGCTGCATGGAATTCCAAATAAAGGGTACAACTTTATTTGCATGCAGAAGGGTCATAACCATGGCTAATGTGATTAGCCGAAGACCTGTTATATCCATTATAGTTACATATCCTTTGAGAAGGTGATATCCATTGCATGACCTGCTCCTGGAATTATTTGAGCGTAACCATGGCTAATGTGATTAGCCGAAGACCTGTTATATCCATTATAGTTACATATCCTTTGAGAAGGTGGATATCCATTGCATGACCTGCTCCTGGAATTATTTGAGCGTGATGTGGCTAATGATAAAACTTTTGTCCCTCCTAAGAATGACAACACTATTGTAAACACTCATTTATGTCCGACGTTCCCAATTGTTAATATTAATCAAGAAACTAATACTAATTTAAATATTAAACGAAAAGAAAATAAATATAAAAACAGAAAACAGAATAAACAAAGAAACAGAGAAACATACAACAATAAAAATATATATAATAAATAATGAAATAATAAGAAAATAAAATTAAACAAACAAAATAAAAAAAGAAAAATAATAAAAGTAAAAACACCAAAATCGGAAAATCACAAAAATATATAAATAATAAATAGAAAAACAAAAAAATAACTAAAATAAATAAATAAGCATTAAAACCAAAAATTAAAAGAAAACAATAAAGGGAAATTTAATAAACAAGAATTAAAAACTGAAAAATACAAAAAAGAGGTAAATAGAAATAAAAAAAGGGAATTAACACAAAAAAATAATAATAAATAAAAAAAATCATCAGAAAAGAGTTTTTTGGGAAAAAAAATAACAATAAAAAATAAATAATAAAACAAAATCTGGAATAAAAAAAATATAAAACAGAATTCATAAAATACAAAAACAGAGATTAAAAATAATAAAATCTGAAACTAAAAATAATAATAATAAAAAATATATACAAGATAAATCTAAAAAAATAATAAAAGTAAATAAATCTAAAGGGAAATTTAACAAAAAGGAAAATAATAAAAAAGGAATAAGAAAATCTGGAAAATAAATCAAAAATTATGAAAATTAAAAACCTGAAAAATAATAATAATAATACTCATAAAAGAAAATAAAAAAACTGAAACAATATATAAAACAAAACCAACGAAAGGAGATAAAGAAAAAAAAAACAGAAATAAAAGTTTTTCAACAGAATTTTCTTTTAGCTTTTTAGCAAAAAACAAAAAAGGGGAGACAAAAATGAGAAGAGGGAAATGAAGCCTGGGGTTTTTCGCTGGTGGGAGCAGCTTCTCACAGGAGCCTGAAGAAAGGAAGATGAAGAGTGAGGGGGGAAGGAAATGGGAGACCTCTCTAAGTTTTTTCTGAGGCTTCCATTGCTTTCTATCTTTCATTGAAACTTTTGGAAAACATCTCTCTCCTCCGAGAACTAGAAGTTTTGCTGGTTTTTTTTTCTCATTTTCTCTCGAGCCCGAGGTTTCTTTTCTGAAAGATTGTGGAACCTCACTGGATATTCTGCTCACTAACAGTACGAGAGACTTTTATCTACCTTCTGAGAAGAGATGGAGCATGAAGTTTTATTCCTATCATGATTCAAGAGGCTATGAGATTCTAGTGAGCAGAGAGATACTTTTACATCAACCTCTCAGGTTAGTTTCCTCCTATATTTCTCTATATAATGCACTTTTAAGAGGGAAATGAGTTTCCATGAAGAACTGGATCTTGCGACACGATTAAGATCAGCAAGAATCACAATTTGGCTACTGCATTTTTGTGTGCCTTCATTTCTACATTCTTGGAAAAGTTTCTATGATTAGAGACATGGCTCTGGTGATCCTCACATACAGGCTTAGATCGTTGTATATGAACGACATGAAGAGAAATAGGACTCCGTTGCAAATCTTGATTCATAACTCTTAATTAAAAACTGCATGTGCTTGGCTAATTCATTATACTAAAATAAGGGTGATAATCCTGTGAATTAACACGAGTGTGACCAGATTAGTCCTGCACACATACTTGCTGTTATGGCATTTTAATTATGGTCTCGAGTTCTGTTGCATCAACCTCTCTGCCTAAGAACAACAATGCCTGCAGTGTTATAGGCACCAGTAACCATCATAGGTTATAAGTTTGAGCTTAAGAAATGTTAGAAGAAACGGAGGGCATTAAGATTAGTCTTAAAAATGTAAATAGCAATCAGTTATAAGGTCGGCTGATAGGATTATCACCAAACCCTGTATTTGCACTTCTGTTTCCGCTGTTACAGGAGGTTTCGATCCTTTCCATTGTCTTGGGTTAGGCTAAGCAAAACATCAGGAATCATCAACTGGTACCAGGGCAGTAGCATTAATTTTCTTTACTTGCTGAAGAGGCTAGTCAATGCCAATGGAAGCTTACAGCTACAAACTTTCCCAGAAAGGTCAAATAGCCAAGAATATACATGTGAGCACGGGGCACGCAACCCTTATAAGAACCCAGGACTTCATTTTGTTTAGAATGCATGAGTATAGCCTCTTTGTCAGCGTCGGGTTCATCCTACGGCATGGGGTCTGCCGCTATGCCTTTTGAGGTACGATCCAAACAGCCACGAGCCTAACAAATAAGCGTGACACAGGAACGGACCTTTTGTTGGATATCATTCTGACGCCACATAAGTGTTTGGAAGGCAATGCATGGTTCACACAAATCCTGGCCGACATCAACAATTCCCCTAGAGTCTAAGAGTTTTCCTTTGTGCAGGAAACTTATAAAATGCCACCAAGATTTACAGGCCTGTTCTCCTTCAAAAGTGGCTTAGCTAGGTGTGCATATCATGTAGCCAAGTGAACCTACACATTGCCCACGTAAAGTTGACGCTGCTCACGTAAAGGTTCAAAGGTGCTTTCATGCAAAAAACCATACACGTGCACACTCAAAAGGAGCTGATCAAAAGCGGATACGGGCCGCGCCAATAAAGCTCATTTGAAAGAATGAAAAGACCCCACCCGATATATACATGTATTTGCCAAACGAAGTATGAACCACAAGGGTGGGATGGCTCAAGTGGTCGAGTGACTGGCTTGCAATCCTTCGAGCTCCCCGCACAGCACTTTTAAGGCCTTTTCACCATTTATTCAGATTTATTACATTCTATACATTTCCAAATTACCATTCTACCCCTAATCTTTCCAATAATTCCAATCCTGTCCCCAAGCAAAACCAAGTTACCATTCTGCCCCCCAAAGTTCCATTAATTCCACAACTGTCCCCAAGCTCTACAATTACCATTCTGCCCGCGAAAGCTCCATTAATTCCACAACTGCCCTTAACCTTTCAAACAATTACCATTCTGCCCCCAAAATTTCTAGTAATTGCAAAGTTGCCCCCCAAAGCTCCATTAATTCCACAATTTTCCCTTATCTTTCAAACAATTACCATTCTGACCCTTCAATTCTCAGAATTGCAAAACTGCCCCTCAAGTTCTCAAAATTACAAAACTGCTCCTCAAGTTCTCAAAATTACAATCAAGCCCCTACTCTTTCCAAAATCACAATTAAACCCCAAAAATTTAAATTAAATTCTTTTCCCCCAAAATTCAAATAAAATCCTTTATTCTCCAAAATTCAAAAATTCTCTTCTACAAAGTATTTTTCTACAAATCCTTTATTCTTCAAAATTTATTTCTCCAAAATTCAAACTAAATTCCTTTTTTTCTTCGAATAAAATCAAATCAAACTCAAGATTAATCCTCTTTCCCTCAAGTTTTCAAATTCACTTCAAAACCAATTACTTTTCCAAATCAAGCCATTTCTTTTCTGTGTTATATTCAAATTAAATTCTTTTCAAAAATATTTTGGAGTCTTTGGTCCATGCAACGGACTCTAAATGGGGAACTGGCGGTTCACCTGCTATTCAACGTTTAGTAGTTCGTATGGCCCCCGTGCTACCTTAGCCGCCTCGGACCTTGTGCATATGTGGACTAAGAATCCTTTTGTAAAATAACAAAACTTCATTTTAGAATTCCTAAGTCTCACGCAACGAATCCTAAGCACGAACTGGTAGCATTTTCTACTGTTCGGGGTTTAGGAATTCGTATGGATTCCAGTGCAGCCGTAGTTATCTTGGATCCTGTGCATTTGTGGACTAAGGACTCTCATTAAAATATTTTCGAAATGTTCTAGCCATTTTCAAATACCCCTTTCCAAGCAGTTTTGAAGATCAAGCCTTCGAGCACCATCCATTGTCAACACTCTATTCAAGCACATTTGAAGGTCAAGCCTTCAAATCAAACCAGAACTACGTAAGCCTTTAGTTTCCCATTGCACCGAAGAATATGTAGGAGCAGGATCAAGTCCTGTCAAGCTAACCTCCATCAAGTAATTTATATACATGTTTACTAAGGGATCAAACTATTTTCAAATAATCACACACTTGATTTAAAGGTACCGTTCCTCGGAACGGGCGAATAGGGTGCTTAACACCTTCCCTATTCGTAACCGATTCCTGAACTTCGAATCTCTTCCTCGAGTTAGGGTTTTTTCCAAATCTTTTTCCCTTAAATAAAAATTTGGTGGCGACTCCACACATAATCAAAATAAAATCATTTTTCAAAATTTTAGCGAGTTCATCGTCTCGTCGGAATTACGGTTGCGACAGATGGCGACTCCACTGGGGACTTTAGAGAGTCAAGCCCGTTCAATCGAGTGTGTACTGTGTTGATCCCTTTCCTGTTTATTTGCACGATCTCTTTCTTGTTTATTTGCACGATTTATTTGTTTGTTTATCTATTTGTTGTGTCTGTTCGTTCTCTTAATAACCTTAGGATAAACAAATAATAAATTGCTATATATATATATATATCTGTACAATTTCCCCAATTGCAAGTATACCAAAATTGTGTGCCCTCATACATTGCATATGCATTTATCATGAGAGGGGCCCTATACCCGGGTTTGAGTGCTACCTAGGATAAAGGGATCTAGTGGTGTCACTCTGGGGCCAACGTCCTGATTGGCTATCACGAAAATCCCGGCTAGAGTGCGTCCTATTCATAGTGCCCCGCAACTAGTGGCTACTTCTACTATTGTGGCAAGCATTATGTACTGGAACTTGGCTCTAGTGACCTCTACACCCCAGGATTACAAACCACCTTTGAGAGGTTCATATAAAAGGCCATAGATCCTTAGGACAGGTAACCCATATAAGAAGTAAAGAGGGCACACACGCCCCTTTCAAGATACAAGGTTCACCCCTCATAGGCACTAATTTCAACCAAACCATCTGAAATGGCAAAAGGGAGTTGAAAGCTAAAATTGGGGAGATACAAAAATTAAATCAAGATAAAAATCAAGAAAACCAAAATAGAAGGAGAAAATTCCTAGGAAAAATTAGAAAAAATATTTTGAAAATATTGAAAAGATTCTGAAAAAAATTAAAAGGACATTTTAGAAATAGGAAAGTAATGTTTTGAAAATACTGAAAACATTAAAAAGATTCAATAGGAGAGAAAATGAAATATTGAAAATCTAAAGAATGCTTTCTAGAAGAAGTTTAGTAAAACTAAAAAGGTTTTTAAACAAAACTAAAGGTTTTTCTAGCACAATAAATATATCAAAAATAATAAAAAACATAAAATTGCTAAAAACAAATAAAGCAACTCTCATTTATTTTCAAAACCTCCAAAATTCTGACCTCTCAAAATTATTTGCGCATAGCTCGCATGCATTCATTCATCTATTCATAAATTTATCAATGAAAGAAGGAGATTTTGAAAATCATCCAACTCATACTCATAAAGCATTAACATTTTTATCACTCATGATTTTTGCATTCAAATTGTTCCTCAAAGAAATTTATTTATTTTTAACCTTAACAGAAAAATTGAAGAAACACAACTTCCTCAACATCCTTATAGGATCCGATCACAGTCAGGAATCATGGATGAGCTAGAAAGACAAAACGAGGAGCTGAGAAATGAGGTCCAGACTCTGAAGGAGCAGATGGCCAAGCTAATAGAGGCCATCCAATTGTCAAAACAAAAGGAGGCGACAGAATCCTTGCCGAAAGAACCAACTGACCCGTCATATCCTCCTGGGTTCACTCCACAAAACCCTTTGCCATCAACTATGCCTCCTCCAACCGAAAGAGTTCATTATAGGTATCCTCATGGGCAAGCACCCTTATACAACCAAACACAACCCTAAACGCAAACCCGAACACATAACCTGCTTCCAAACACTACTTCCCAGACTTATTAAACAGCTGTTGGGGGAACAAATCCTATGTTCCCCCAATAACCTCGCCCATTACACATACCACCTTCCTATCCTCACAACAGGCCAGAGGAACACCCAAGCCATCCTTCGAATGAGGATATAGAGAAGTGGAAAGTCCTAGAGGAGAGGATCCGGGCAATTGAAGGGAGTGCTTATGAAGCCAAAGATGCATCTGATTTGTGCTTGGTTCCAGATGTAGTAATCCCTCCCAAATTTAAGGTTCCAGAATTTGAGAAATATCAAGGGACCAGCTGTCCAAAGAAACACCTGACTATGTACTGTAGGAAGATGTCTGCATGTACTTACGATGAGAAGCTGCTCATCTATTTCTTTCAAGACAGCTTAACAGGGGCAGCTGCAAACTGGTACACTCAGCTGGAGCGAACACACATCCGTTCATGGAGAGACCTTATTGAGGCTTTCACGAAGCAGTATCAGTACAATACAGAGATGGCCCCTGATCGAACCCAACTCCAGAATATGGCCAAGAAGGGAGAAGAGTCCTTCAAGCAGTACGCCCAACGTTGGCGAGAGTTGGCCGCTCAAGTACAACCTCCTCTATCCAAAAAAGAGATGGTCAGTATGTTCGTAGACACACTCCAAGATCCTTTCTATGACAAGATGATTGGCAATGTAACTTCTAGCTTCTCCGATGTCGTCATCATTGGAGAAAGGATCGAGGGTGGCATGCACCGAGGAAGGATCGCGCACAGGTCCACAGGGACAGTTGATACCTCTACAGAAAAGAAGAGGACAGGGGAGACTTATAATGTGGCTTCAAGTCAAGGACAATACATGCCTCAAATGGCACCTTATGGACCAACTGGCTTCCAACCATCACCATATACACCTTACATACCATATCCTCATATCGCCACCGCCTACTAAACACCCTATCCTCCAGTTTACAACTATCCAATGCAAATCCAACCGCCCACACCATACACGGTCCAGACACAAGCCATGAGCCCAAATCCCAGGCAAAGCCAAAAGAAGGAAAAGGATCCTGTCCAGTTTGATCCCATTCCAATGACCTACACCGAGCTGCTACCTCGGCTAATCGAGAACTCTCTGGTGGTCCCCTACCCGTTGAAACCTCAAGAACCACCATACCCTAAATGGTATGATGCAAACGCCATATGTGGCTATCATGCGGGGTACATCGGTCATTCTACAGAAAACTGCCAGGTTCTGAAGCGTAAGGTGCAGAGCCTGATTGATGCTAAACGACTAGATTTTGGGAAGATCGCTCCTAATCCAAGTGTCGAATCATGAGAGCTCATCTGCTGGTTAAAAAAAGAATGGGAGTAGCACAACAAGTTGCTTTGTACAAATCGAGCTATCAAGGAAAATCATCCAGGATTTGTCGTACTTTTCAAAATCAATCTTTTGTAAATAAATCTCAATGAATAATACAAAATTTACATTTTTCATGTTTCTTGAGCACGTGCTTTACATTGTTGGCTTTACTTTTAAAATTTACTATTCATTTTATCCTTTCAACCCATCACTTATTCCTATACCTGAACAAATAAATACCTATTGGTGATAATGTCAGTGCTGTAATAAATAATCTTGAACGTCTAGTTAATCAAGCTCAAAGAGAAAATCCCAATGAGGAAGCAACCAGGGATTCTAGATCACCATTCATATTAATGGAATACCTTGTAATATCCCGCTGGATCCAAGTTCAAATCAAGGAAAAATTAGGAATGCAAGAAAGGATCCGCTGAATTGGAAGCCCAAAATTATCCCAGTAAGGTCAATATCAGACTACATAAAATTTAAGAAAAAGAGAAGACCCGCTGGATTAAAGTCAAAAAATAATCCAGGAAAAATCAAGGTTAAAACATAAAATTCAAGAAAAAGAGAAACCCGCTAGATTAAAGGCCAAAAATAATCCAGGAAAAAGTAGGGTTAAAGTTTAAAAATAAATCGACAAAGTCATGAGCAGAAAAGGTCTTGCCGGTTTCCAACAACGATTCAGGCAAAATTAGGATCAAACAAAAGCCTGCTAGGTCGACAAACTCTCAAAGACGACCTAGGAAAAAGTTAGGGCATAATCAAGCAGAAGGCCTGCTAGGTTGAAAACCCTCAAAGGGCGGCCGAGGCAAAAGTTAGGGCGCACAAACAGAGCCCGCTAGGTCGACAATCCTAAAAAACGACCTTGGAAAAAGTTAGGGCACAATCAAACAGGAGCCCGCTAGGTCGAAAACCCTTAAAGGACGACCTAGGCAAAAGTTAGGGCACAATCAAGCAAAAGGCCTGCTAGGTCAAAAACCCTCAAAAGGCGGCCTAGGAAAAAGTTAGGGCACACAACCAAGAGCCTGCTAGGTTGAAAACCCGTAAGGGCGACCTAGGCAAAAGTTAGGGCAAAACGAAAGACCTACCAGGTTGAAAACTCGAAGGAACAACCCAGGCAAAAATTAAGGTCAATCCAGGAATCCCAGGAGAACATGACATTCTGCACCTCATATCTTCCTAAAACTGGGGCAAAATTTTGCCATTTCTCAAGCTTGGCTAATTAGAAAATCAAGATTATAAAAAGCAGTATTGGTATTTTTCACCAAAAGGTGCCATTTGGGCAATTGAACCCACATCTCTTATCATCCTTTCCTTTCAAATACACTACCTTAAGACATACAACCTCAAAATTCTCTATCTCTTTCTTTTAACCAGCCAAAATCCACTTGTACATCCCAATAGTGCACATGCCAAGGAAATGTGAAAAATGTAAAAATAAAAGAGATTGATTTTGAAAAATCATGACAAGTCGGACGAATCCTCGACCATCGCAACACGACATGATTGTTTCCGAAAAGTTCATCTTCCTATCATACATAACGCCACCAAGACAAAAGGAGTGTGTCTTATTCAATACTGCTGATTGTTGGGTCTCAAAGATCCTGGAAAAGAAGATTCCGAAGTTGATCAAGAAGCCAAGAGATTGACCAAAACACTGAACTTAAGTCAATCTAGCTCATCCTGATTTCTGATTCCTGTCACACCAATTATAAGGTTGTCAAGAAAGGACATGTCAAAAAAAAAATTACAACATTAAGAGAAACAAATTTTTTCACCATTTCAGGGTTTGCATTTATCCCATAGCATCTGTTTCATCAAGTAAATATTTCAAGCATCAAAATAAGAACCCCACATCATTTCTGCATTCAAGTATCACAAATACCACATTCTTTTCATTCAAACAGCACATAAACATCTTTTTATTCAAGCATTGTAGAGCCCATTTTTTTGTCAAAACTAATTAAGACCTGGGTAAAACTGCCCGAATCAATCATAATTAAAAGACTTCCAAATTGGGGCAAACGTTTGCCCACAAAAATTCAATTTGAGGTCACCCTCAAATTTTAACTCAGGCTCAAACTGGGGCAAACGCTTGCCCATACAAAATTAATTTAAGGTCATCCTCAAATGATGAATCAAGTTCAAAACTGGGGCAAACGATTGCCCAGAATAATTCGAGTCGAGGACATCCTTAATTCCTCTAAATCAAGCTCAAGCTGGGGAAACTGCTTGCCCACAAAAATTCAACTTGAGGACATCCTCAGATCCTGGATCGAGTCCAAACTGGGGCAAACACTTGCCCACACAAAATTTAATTCGAGGTCATCCTCAAATTTTGAACCAAGAACAAAGCTAGGGCAAGCATTTGCCTAGAAAACTCAAACCGAGGCATTCCTCAACCCCAAATTCAAGATAAGGCAAACATATGCCCAGAAAAATTCAAGATAAGGCAAACCTCAAAGTATGAATCAAGATTCAAAATGGACGCTTGCCCTCAAGTTAAGACATTCCTCGATTTCCAAAAACCTTCCAAGCTGGAGCAAGATGTTTCCCCAGATTTCATTCAAATCAAGACATCCATCAATTATTAAGAATCCTTTAAACTAGGGAAAAATGGTTGCCCAAGTCTCTTCAAGAGAAAATTATTAAGTGCCTAAAAAACCTTCAAAGTTCAAGGTAGAATAAGCATTTTATTCAAGAAAAAGAATTTTTAAAATAAGTCGTCCGAGGCAGCTAACGAAGAAGTCTACATCCCCATGTTCACATGTATTCCTAGGGTACATCATGTCTGCCTGTCCTAGCAGGTCATTCCTGTTTCACCTCTCCTGACAGGCCATCTGTTCAAGTTAGTATAGATCCCTCCCATTTCAGAGTCGCCTATCTTAACATGTCTGCTTCATTCTTTCCCATTCATGGCCTATGTTGTCAGGCCACCATCAAGTTTTATTTTCTGCATCATGGCCTATGTTGTCATGCCGCCATCAAGTTTTAATTTCTGCATTGGCCTATGTGGTCAGGCCTCATCAAGTTTACTTTTCTGTACCTTGGCCTATGTTGTCAGGCCACCATCAAGTTTTATTTTTTGCGTCATGGCCTATGTTGTCAGGCCGCCATCAAGTTTTAATTTCTGCATTGGCCTATGTTGTCAGGCCTCATCAAGTTTATTTTCTGCACCTTAGCCTATGTTGTCAGGCCGCCATCAAGTTTATTTTCTGCATCATGACCTATGTTGTCAAGCCGCCATCAAGTTTATTTTGTGCATCATGGCCTATGTCGTCAGGCCACCATCAAGTTTACATTTCTGCATCATGGCCTATGTTGTCAGGCCGCCATCAAGTTTTAATTTCTGCATCATGGCCTATGTTGTCAGGCCGCCATCAAGTTTTAACTTCTGCGTCATGGCCTATGTTGTTAAGCCTCATCAAGTTTACCTTTCTGCATCCCGGCCTATAGTGTCAGGCCTCTAGCACGTTCAAGTTTTCTTTTATAGCACGCTCAAGCATTCAACGCACTTAAGTTTTTATTTTTTGCACGTTCAAGCTTTCATCCAGCACGTTCAAGTTTTTCTTTTTTGCACTCTTAAGTTTTCCTTTCAGGACGTTCAAGTTTTCCTTTTTCTGCACGTTCAAGTTTTCCTTTTCACACGATCAAGTTTTCCCTTTTCCGCACGATCAAGTTTTCCCTTTTCTGCACGTTCAAGTTTTCCTTTCCGCACGTTCAAGTTTCCCTTTTCAGCACGTTCAAGTTTTCCTTTTCACAAGATCAAGTTTTCCCTTTCCAGCACGTTCAAGTTTCCTTTTTCGCACGATCAATTTTTCCCTTTTGACACGATCAAGTTTTCCCTTTTCAGCACGTTCAAGTTTCCCTTTTCGCACGATCAAGTTTTCCCTTTTCAGCACGTTCAAGTTTTCCCTTTTAGCACGTTCAAGCTTCCCTCTCTGCACGTTCAAGTTTTCCCTTTCGGCACGTTCAAGTTTTCTTTCCTATACGTTCAAGTTTCCTTTTTGTATGATCAAGTTTCTTCTCTGCATCATCAAATTTACTTTTCTGCATCTGGGCCTATGATGTCAGGCCTCAAGCATAGATTAGATTCCCACATCTCAGCCTATGTTGTTGGGCCAACCTGTACATATTTTACATTCTAGTTTTTGCATGCATTTCCTGCTTGGAATAGGTCATTTTTCACTCTACTGAGCCCGTCATAACGAGCCACTCTCTTCTACTAGGCTTATTTTAACAAGCCATTTTCGTTTCATTTTTGCTTGTCCTAAAAGCCAATCTCATGGCATTACACGCCTGTCCTAATAAGCCTTTATTCATCTCTCGTAGCCTAATTAGGCTATGTGATCAAGCATTGCAAACCTTATCGGTTTATTCACAGCCTAATTAGGCTATCAAGCCGGGAAGGTCACTCAAAAACCACCATCTTCCAGGCATCAATCTTCAAGCTCAAGGCTTCTCACGCTCGTTGGACAGGCTCAAAAACCTACCTCAGACATAATATGGTCACGTCTTTACTCATTTCTTACCACGATAATTCAGAGAATCATTTCTCACATTATCTGGTAGGAAAATGAGTAAAGAGGGACAAACTGTAAACACCCATTTATGTCCAAGGCTCCCAATTGTTAATAATAATCAAGAAACTAATACTAATTCAAAATAATAAACAGAAAGAAAATAAATATAAAAACAGAAAACAGAATAAACAGACAAACAGAGAAATAAACAATAATAAAAATATATATAATAAATAATGAATAATAAGAAAAGAAAATTAAACAAAAAAATAAAAAAAAGAAAAATAATAAAAGTAGAAACACCAAAATTTGAAAAATCATAAAAGTATATAAATAATAAATAGAAAAACAACAAAATAACTAAAATAAATAAATAAGCATTAAAACCAAAAATTAAAATAAAACAATACAGGCAAATTTAATAAACAAGAATTAAAAACTGAAAAATACAAAAAAGAGGTAAATAGAAATAAAAAAAGGGAATTAACACAAAAAAATAATAAATAAAAAAAATCATTAGAAAAGAGTTTTTTGGAGAAAAATAAAAAATCAGAAATAATAATAAAGCAAAATCTGGAATAAAAAAAATAAAAAACAGAATTCATAAAATACAAAAACAGAAATTAAAAATAATAAAATCTGAAACTAAAAATAATAATAATAAAAAATATATACAAGATAAATCTGAAAAAAAATATAAAAATAAATAAATCTATAGGGAAATTTAACAAAAAGGAAAATAATGAAAAAGGAATAACAAAATCTGGAAAATAAATCAAAAATTATGAAAATTAAAAACCAGGAAAATAATAATAATAATAGTAATAAAAGAAAATAAAAACAAAACTAAAAAAATATATAAAACAAAACCAACGAAAAGAGATAAAGAAAAAAAAAACAGAAGTAACAGTTTTTCAACAGAATTTTCTTTTAGCTTTTTGGCAAAAAACAAAAAAGGGGGGACAAAATTGAGAAGAGGGAAGTGAAGCCTGGGGTTTTTCGCTGGTGGGAGCAGCTTCTCACAGGAGCCTGAAGAAAGGAAGATCAAGAGTGAGGGGGGAAGGAAATGGGAGAGCTCTCTGAGTTTTTTCTCAGGCTTCCATTGCTTTCTATCTTTCATTGAAACTTTTGGAAAACATCTCTCTCCTCCGAGAACTGGAAGTTTTGCTAGTTTTTTTTCTCATGTTCTCTAGGGCCCGAGGTCTCTTTTCTGAAAGATTGTGGAACCTCACTGGATATTCTGCTCACTAACAGTACGAGAGACTTTTATCTACCTTCGGAGAAGAGATGGAGCATGAAGTTTTATTCCTATCATGATTCAAGAGGCTGTGAGATTTTGGTTAGCAGAGAGATACTTTTACATCAACCTCTCAGGTTAGTTTCCTCCTATATTGCTCTGTATAATTCACTTTTAAGAGGGAAATGAGTTTCCATGAAGACGAGGATCTTGCGACACGATTAAGATTAGCAAGAATCACAATTTGGCTACTGCATTTTTGTGTGCCTTCATTTCTACATTCTTGGAAAAGTTTCCATGATTAGAGACATGGCTCTGGTGATCCTCACATACAGGCTTAGATCGTTGTATGTGAACGACATGAAGAGAAATAAGACTCCGTTGCAAATATTGATTCATAACTCTTAATTAAAAACTGCATGTGCTTGGCTAATTCATTATACTAAAATAAGAGTGATAATCCTGTGAATTAACACGAGTGTAACCAGATTAGTCCTGCACACATACTTGCTGTTATGGCATTTTAATTATGGTCTCGAGTTCTGCTGCATCAAACTCTCAGCCTAAGAACAACAATGCCTGTAGTGTTATAGGCACCAGTAACCATCATAGGTTATAGGTTTGAGCTTAAGAAATGTTAGAAGAAACGGAGGGCATTAGGATTAGTCTTAGAAGTGTAAATAGCAATCAATTATAGGGTCGGCTGATAGGCTTATCACCAAACCCTGTATTTGCACTTCTGTTTTCGCTGTTATAGGAGGTTTGGATCCTTTCCATTGTCTTGGGTTAGGCCAAGCAAAACATCAGGAATCATCAACTGGTATCAGGGCAGTAGCATTAATTTGCTTTACTTGCTAAAGGGGCTGGTCAATGCCAATGGAAGCTTACAGCTACAAACTTTCCCAGAAAGGTCAAATAGCCAAGAATATACATATGAGCACGGGGCACACAACCCTTATAAGAACCCAAGACTTCGGTTTGTTTAGAATGCATGAGTATAGCCTTTTTGTCAGCATCGGGTTCATCCTACGGCATGGGGTCTGCTGCTATGCCTTTTGAGGTACGATCCAAACAGCCACGAGCCTAACAAATAAGCGTGACACAGGAACGGGCCTTTTGTTGGATATCGTTCTGACACCACATAAGTGTTTGGAAAGCCATGCATGGTTCACACAAATCCTGGCCTACATCAACAATGCCCCTGGAGTCTAAGAGTTTTCCTTTGTGCAGGAAACTTATCAAATGCCACCAAGATTTACAGGCCTGTTCTACTTCAGAAATGGCTTAGCTAGGTGTTCATATCATGTAGCCAAGTGAACCTGCACATTGCCCACGTAAAGTTCACGCTGCTCACGTAAAGGTTCGAAGGTGCTTTCATGCAAAAAACCATACACGTGTACACTCAAAAGGAGCTGATGAAAAGCGGATGCGAGCCCCGCCAATAAAACTGATTTGTAAGAATGAAAAGACCCCACCCGATATATACATGTATTTGCCAAACGAAGTATGAACCACAAGGATGGGATGGCTCAAGTGGTTGAGCGACTGGCTTGCAATCCTTCGAGCCCCCTGCACAGCAGTTTTAAGGCCTTTTCACCATTTATTCAGATTTATTACATTCTCTACATTTCCAAATTACCATTATACCCCTAATATTTCCAATAATTCCAATCCTGTCCCCAAGCAAAACCAAGTTACCATTCTGCCCCCCAAACTTCCATTAATTCCACAACTGTCCCCAAGCAAGACAATTACCATTCTACCCCTAATCTTTCCAATAATTTCAATCCTGTCCCCAAGCAAAACCAAGTTACCATTCTGCCCCCTAAAGTTCCATTAATTCCACAACTGTCCCCAAGCTCTACAATTACCATTCTGCACCCCAAAGCTCCATTAATTCCACAACTGCCCCTAATCTTTCAAACAATTACCATTCTGTCCCCAAAATTTCTAATAATTGCAAAACTGCCCCCCAAAGCTCCATTAATTCCACAATTTCCCCTAATCTTTCAAACAATTACCATTCTGCCCCTCCAATTCTAAAATTGCAAAACTACCCCTCAAGTTCTCAAAATTACAATCAAGCCCCTACTCTTTCCAAAATCACAATTAAACCCCAAAAATTTAAATTAAATTCTTTTCCCCCAAAATTCAAATAAAATCCTTTATTCTCCAAAATTCAAAAATTCTCTTCTACAAAGTCTTTTTCTACAAATCCTTTATTCTTCAAAATTTATTTCTCCAAAATTCAAACTAAATTCCTTTTTTTCTTCGAATAAAATCAAATTAAACTCAAGATTAATCCTCTTTCCCTCAAGTTTTCAAATTCACTTCAAAACCAATTACTTTTCCAATTCAAGCCATTTCTTTTCTGTGGTATATTCAAATTAAATTCTTTTCAAAAATATTTTGGAGTCTTTGGTCCATGCAACGGACTCTAAATGGGGAACTGGCGGTTCACATGCTATTTAACGTTAGTAGTTCGTGTGGGTCCCCGTGCTGCCTTAGCCGTCTCGGACCTTGTGCAGATGTGGACTAAGAATCCTTTTGTAAAATAACAAAACTTCATTTTAGAATTCCTAAGTCTCACGCAACGAATCCTAAGCACGAACTGGTAGCTTTTTTTGCTGTTCGGGGTTCAGGAATTCGTATGGATCCCAGTGCAGCCGTAGTTGTCTTGGATCCTGTGCATATGTGGACTAAGGATTCTCATTAAAATATTTTTGAAACGTTCTAGCCATTTTCAAATACCCCTTTTCAAGCAGTTTCGAAGGTCAAGCCTTCGAGCACCATCCATTGTCAAAACTCTATTCAAGCACCTTTGAAGGTCAAGCCTTCAAATCAAACCAGAACTACGTAAGCCTTGAGTTTCCCATTGCACCGGGGAATACGTAGGAGCAGGATCAAGTCCTGTCAGGCTAACCTCCATCAAGTAATTTATATACATGTTAACTAAGGGATCAAACTATTTTCAAATAATCACACACTCGATCTAAGGGTACCGTTCCTCGGAATGGGCGAATAAGGTGCCTAACACCTTCCGTATTCGTAACCGACTCCCGAGCTTCAAATATCTTCCTCGAGTCAGGGTTTTTTCCAAATCTTTTTCCCTTAAATAAAAATTTGGTGGCGACTCCACACAGAATCAAAATAAAATCATTTTTCAAAATTTTAGCGAGTTCGTCGTCTCGTCGGAATTACGGTTGCAACAACTATTAACTGGCTTGTTATTGTCATGAACAACAATCTACAACATTTAAGACAGCACCCGAGAGTCAACCTTTCTCTATTTGGAGCAAGCATGTCACGAAGTGCGATTAAGTATATGGTTAGATCGTCTTGAGGTATGGATCCCACATACTTTCCACTGTAAGCAATAACTAGAGCATATACCTATGCATCAACTAGCAACATTAATTCCTACTTTTACATAAATTTTACTGAACTATTCTATGTTAATCCACATCTACGCCTCACATATCCTCTATTTCCCAGATCACAGATCCGATTTCTTTTAGCTATCACCACTGGAACCAGTAGACTTACACCTTCGAGTAATGATTACATTCGGTATCATCATATACTCATTCTTTATAAGATCAATATGAACCTAAAGAATCTGCTACTTAAATGAAGAAAAACAGGGCACCAAGTTTGGATACTTGGTAATTAAGGTATCATTTTTCTGAGACTTAATATGCCTTCAGGAGATCGCAAAGCCTTGACAAATGATCATTGTTGGCTCATAGTACCTTCATGTTAGAACTGATTGCACCTTTCAATGATCTCACATATTTGCACAACTAATACTTATCTCTATTCCCAACACCCTTGGCTTTATAGTTGTTTTGTTCTTTAGAACCTCTGATGCTACTTGGAGAATTAAGAAGGCCAAAGCAGCTTGCAGATATAACTTTGCACCATATATCAACGCTGTGTATGAAGTGGCCTGGGGGTTGTTTTAGGAGAATCCAGAACCTTGCTCGAGAAAAATCTGAGAGGCGTGCTCGAGAAAAATCATCACCATCATTCATCTTTGGGTCTAAACGTTAGGCCATTCATGAAATGATCAGGTCCAACAGAGGCAGAATTAGTGTGATCAGAGGAGGAAAACATGAATCCATATTGATCCTACAGATTGCTCTGGTTCTAAACTCTACTGGCTGGACCCTTTCCCATCTTTGCATTAACAGCCATAACTACAACCATTGTTTAATTACCGATCAGAACCACCTTATTAAAGATGCTCCAGTCCACTCCATTTCCATCAAGGACCTCATTGAGCTCAGCATTATTAGAAGCCACACACTTTTGGCTTCATAATTCTTTCACGCGGTGCCCATAGTATATAGCTTCTAGATTTCTGTGAAGATTATAATACATCGCAATAACGATGACTATTAGATACCATAGATAATTTTGTTTATTTATCCACATGAATAACTGCCTCCTCCTTATAGCATCAATGTTAGCAGTGGTTCAACGAGATCTGAATCTCAAACTTGGCTACAATTGTGAAATTCCAGGCCTGAATTTGCCAAGTTATGGCACCAAATTTCAACTCTATAGTTCTAATATTATCCATCAGTGACTTTTAAGCCCAAGATTCTTATCATAATGGGCAGCGCATTTGTAATAATCATGACTCTATTACCTTAAAAATTTCAAACTGATTCTTATTGAAATAAAGCTCTAGATTTTGACCACACATGTGAATATGGATTACTTAATCAAATGCAAACAGAGATTATTCCTAGTTCAAGGATCATGTGATTGCAGCGAATCCTAAGATCTAAACACGAATGAATGTATGCATAAACCACATCATGAAGATATATAATGATTTCACTGTCTTACATGGAAATCTTGTAGAGAGGATCTGTGATTTTTAGGATCTTCCTTCGGCTATAGAAGCTTTAATGTCGAGCCTTTGCTGCTTTTGGTGCTAGAGAGGATGATAGCCTCTGTCTTTCTAATCTTTCTTTGCATAAAGTGAAGCAGACCACATAAACCTTCTAAGGATATCAACTTCTGGTTGACAATGGTGGCATTATCCCTCAGAATCCGTGCCAAGAAAGAGTCTTTTTTCTTCTCCTCCTAGAGAGAGAAGGTCCAAATTCAACCAGAGAAGTTCTTCCCTGCATCCAGTGTCTTTTGTTTCTAACCCCCTGCCTTGAGCACGCTGATCCTTTTTTTTTTCCTAAGAAGCTGGATTTGACAAAATAAAACCCCCCATGCTTACTGGGTTCCTCCACATAAAGTGAAACCCCCCTCCAAAAAGGTTTCTCTTTTCTTGTTTTTATTGAGTTTTCTGTTTTATTTATTTTTCAATTTTTTAGTTTTTTTTAGTTTTATTTTTTTTTATTTTGTTGTTTTTTTCTTTATTTTTTATTTAATCCTTTTCTTTCTCTTTTTATTATTATTATTTTTCATTCTAACTAACTTAACCAACTAACTAATTTCCACCAACTTGGAGCTTGTTGTTTTTGCTTCTTTTTTCTTTTTCGTTTATTTATTTCTGTTTTCTTACCTTTTGTCTTTGATTTTTTTTTTCTTTTTCTTACTTACCTTTTTTTTTATTTTTCTCCCTTTTTTATTTTTTTTGAATTCTTTTATATTTTTTTTTGCTCTCTCGTATTTCTTTTATATATGTATTTATTATTATTATTATATATATATTTTTCATATTTTATATTTTAAATTTAAGCATTAACTTTGAAAAATGACATCTCGGACATAATTAAGTGTTTATAACACCATTTATCTTTTTTCATTACTAACAAAATAGTTGTAGCATCTGTTCTTAACGTAATACTTTCCACAATCGATGCAGTCCAAGATCACGATGGAAATTACTTGATTTATGCAATATGAGAACAAGTCTCTGAATGAAGCTTGAAATAGATTTTAGAAGCTTCTCTAGTGATGCCCACATCATGAATACCAAATACCTCATCATATGTAAATTTTCTACAATAACTTTTTTTATGCTAATAAAATTGTTATTGACACAACATTTGGTAGGAGTATCCTACATAGTTCTTTGAGGACATATTAGTGATCATAGGAAACTTTGTTACTAATAGCAACCAACAATGATCTATTAATAAAAATGTGAGAAAGAAGGATCTGAACAAATAATAATAATAATAATTATAATGATAATGATAATGATAATTATGATAATGATGGTAGTTATGATAATGATAATAGTTATAATATAAAGATTATTATATATTCATATAATTTTATATTTTATATATTATTTGATAATCAATATATAAGATAAATAATTTTATATATTATTATTATTACAATATATTTTATATTATTTAATATTTATTTTATGTAAAATAATATAAAATATATTATACAAATTTATATAATATAAAAATATATTATAATATTATAAATGAAATATAATTTTTATATATCAAACAATATTTTATTTTATTATAAATTATTTAAAATAAATAAAAAATTTAAATAATTATATTTTTTAAAATAATAATAAAAATATAAAAATAATAAAAACTATATTATTATTATTATTAGTAACATAATGATCATGATAGAAATAATTATAATATATGATGATGATATGATCATGTAGAGATAGTGGTTCGGAATGCTCATGATGGCGGAAGTGATAGTTTGTTAGGATGGTGGCTATTACAATGATGTAATTTGATAGAGTTAAAAATAAAAATATTTTAAAATTAAAAATAAAAAAATTTGTTTTTAATTTTAAAATTTAAGTTAATTTTTTAAAAATATATTAAACTTTTATTAAAATTATTTTTTTAATAAACCTTATTTTTAAAATTAATTTAAAAATTATAAATTAAAAACTTCCAACCATTGGAACGGTTGGAATGGAACCTTAAAAAGTTGAAAATAAACACAAATCTGGGGATTCTTGCTCTTTGTATTAGGTTCCATCGGCTTAAAAAGAAGAAGACACGGCTAGAAAGGTTCGTTGGCCTATAAGCTTGGCATGTATATAGTTTACGATCAAGTGGAGTGGTAGCTTCTTAGAGCTGGTCTTACTAATACAGGTTTTCCAAGTACGTGCATTGAAATTATTGAGATGTGTGGCATCTGTCTCATATCAAATTACTATCAATATCAACTGGGTAATGCTTTTTGTTCCTGGGAGAGGTGTCTGTTAAGAGGATCCATTATATTGTTTAAGCTAAAGTTTTATCTGATTTGCTGAAAAGAGAATTCCATCTTAATGATATACATGGTATCAAAATTTCTAGAAAAGCTCCATTTATACCTTGCATTCTGCATATGAAAGTTTATGTTTCGTGGAGAAAATATCCAGAAGCGTCCTTACCATTTATCAGAAAGCTTTTTGGTCAAGTAGTTAATCTGGATAAATTTGGGCCGGGATTTCTTTTAGTCAAAATGCACAGAAAAATAGAAAAGAATTGATCACTAACAGAATGAGGGTTAAGATAGTGGAATCTCATTCTTCATATCTAGTTCTTCCAATAATTATTAGAAGATAAAAAAAAATATATTTGCCATGGTCTACGAATGAATTTGGAAGAAGTTTAAAGGATAAATAGGGAAATGCTTATTTAAAGTAGGTAAAGAGGTTCATGGGGTGGCTTAAAATATCCCAAGTCCCAAATTACATTGTGGGATGTTTTAAAATTCTAGAAACCATGTATCACTGAATACTGAGTCCATGAGAGCAAAATTTATGTGGGGATAGAAAGACATAAGAAAATAAAATACCTTGGCTTGGTTGAAAAGAACTACAAGATAAAGAAGAGAAGGTGGATTGTGTCTGAGAAGATTTTCTTTATTTAATGATGCCATCCTTGTAAAACAGTATTAAAGAATGATCATTAATGAGAACAGTCTGGATACAACAGTATTAAAGGGAAATTATTTTCCAAATTTAAATTTCATGAATGCTAAGGGAAATCTTGTTGCAAGTTACTCTTGGAGAAAGACTATACGAGCTAGGCATGTTATTGAGAAATGAATTTTGGGTTATTTGGAAATGGGCAATCAGTTTGCATATGGAAAGAAAATTGGATAAATAAACAAATTGGGTTTTGGATACAGTGTGTGTAGCATTCTCTCACAAAGATGCAAAAGCCTGTGAACTTATTCATCAAGAAAGGAAGTGCCGGAACATATAGTCGATGAAGCATATTTTTAATTATTTTTGAGGTTGAATGTCTTTAGTTCGGTAGTATTTTAGTTTTTAATTTATTTAATTTTTTAAATTAGTCTTTTATTTAAAAAATAATTTTTCATTATTTTTCAACGTTTATTATAATCTTTCAAATTCTTCTTTATCTATAAAGGATATAATTTGTATTTTTTTAAAATTAGTGAAAAAATTAATTTGTATAATTTTTAAAGTGAAAAATTAATTTGTATTATGTTAAAAATGAAGAATAAATTAGTAAAAAATAAATAAGTTAAAAATTAAAAGATTAATAAACTCTTTATGATTTATTTGGATTATGTGGAAAATATCAAGAAAAAGAAAGAAGTAGATATATGAAAAAAAAAAGTAGTTATTTGAATGGATATAAATATAAAGGAAAGAAAGAAAAGCAATTTTTTCCTTTTATTTTAACGAATAAAAAAAAGAAAAAAATATATTAGTAATATAAATTTTATTTTAAATTTTTTTATATTTTAAAATATATAAAAATTTTAATAATTTAATATGAATTAAAAAAATAAAAGCTTCCCCTTTCACTTTTTTATCTAGAAGGAAATCAATTTTTATGTGAATTGTATAAAAAAAAAAAGTTCTTCTGTTATATTTTTATATGTAAATAAATGATAAAAAATTTTGTATAATTTTTTTTTCTCCATCATCACCTCCAAATAAACCATTAAAAAATTTTAAAAGATAAATTTAAAATATTCTTGTCTGTTCTGAAGATCACTTTTTAATTTCTAATAAACAAACAAATTCCCCAACTTCATTATTCATCCAAGATTCAAGTATTTGGACAAATATTTGGAAGGTACAAGTTCCTAACAAAAATTTAAACTTGGAGAGCAATTCACAATATTATTCCGGCAAGCGCAAACTTGCATAAACGAAGTGTTCCAATTGGCACAAGTCGCACATTGTGTAATTTAGGAACGGAATCAGTTCATATTTTTTTATGGAATAGGCATTCACTACATTGTATGGCTCTCTTTCTTAGAGTCAGACCTCCATTACATCTATCTTTTCCAACTTATTTTAAAGTAGTTTTGACGAAACCAGAGGTGATTAATCTAACATCCTATATTATTCTGTCTTTTGCATATGATAATTTGTCTCATAAGTTGTTAAATTTTTATAAATAAATTTAAAAGAATTTTTTATTAAAATAATTTTAAATATTTATTATATTTTTAATTAAAAATAAAAATTTTAAAATGGTTCGTTTAAAATTATTAGGATAGTTATAAAGTAAAAAATTTGATTTAATTTTTAGATTTAATAAAAATTGAAAAAAATTGTATTAATAATAATATATGGATGATAAAAATAAGTTCTTAAATATTTTGTATTTTTAGTATAACAGATAGATAGTGAAACCAGAGTAAATTATTCATATGTTCCCCTTCCTAAGCACATCCTAATTGAACTTCAGTAATACTTCGTCATATTTCTAAAGATAAATTAAAATTGTAGCACAAATAGAATTTTTTTAGGAAAGTTAGCTCACATCTTTTATATTTTAATAAAATTACATATAATACCTTTATCTTTTTTTCCACTTAAAAGAAACTTTTCTTTTAAATAAGATTGTTTAGTTATAACGTTAAAATTATTCATATTTCCTTTGTGCACGAAAATAGCATCTGGAAAATGTGGTGGTGACTCACCATATGAGTCATCACTTTATTAATACCATATAAGATCAAAATAATAAAAAAGAGAGATGAAATTAATTATAGTTAGAATAAATTAACCTTGTCTAATTAAAATTAACCATGCTTAGAATAAGTTAATCTCGATTAGTAAAAAATTAAGAATAATTAGAATTAATATAATCCTAAAAAAATAATTCCTTACATTTATATTTATTTTATAAAATAAAAATTACATGCTAATGTACCAAAATACCCTTAAATAGGAAATTAATTCCCAAATCACCCTTAAGTGGCTGAATTCTTTCTTATTCTTGGGAGGGCTCATTTAATTCATATTACATCTCCTAAACACTTAGAAAAATTCTATAAACTCTCTCTAAACTCAAACTACTTCTAAAATCCAAAATTTACACTAAGCTTTAACTTCCATATTTGAGGTTTAAGTTAAATTAAGACAAATCCACCAAGCCCCACCACCAACACTAATAAATCTTGTGTGTAGCACCAAGGAGGAGGAAGATCAGCCATAAATACCAACCAAAACTATCACAAAAGTATTCAACAAGTAGGATTTTACCATAAGTTTTTCTAATTTTTTAATCTTGTATTTATGGTTTAATTTTCTTCTTTTTGGTGGATCCCTTTCTGAGATCTATGGAGCCCTTTTTGTTTGAACTTATTGGAGATTAAGGCTTCCCTTGATGGTTAAATATGATCATCAAAAATTTTTTAATGGTTTTTAGAAGTTAAAGAGGATTTTTGACGAATTAAAGTGCTTTTACAACAATTTAATTGGTTGAAATTTCTTAAAACTAATTTTTGATGCATTGGAGGAAGATTTGAGAGTTTATGAGAAAGGTTTTAAAGTGCTCAAAGTAATAGATGGATAGATCTTGGAGTAGATCTAGTAGATTTACATTTGTTTTACATGAAAAATGCTTTCTTTAAGATCTTGATGTTCAAAGTTTGAAACTTGTTTATATCTCCTCTTAAAATCTTTAATCATGAAGTTGCCTTTGATAAATTCCACATTTGGAATCATATATTAAAACTCTTAAAAGACTAATAAGTATTATTTAATAAAATCCATAAACTTAACTTGGACTTGAACTTGAAAACTACTAAGAGTAAAAGGTGAAATTTTTGATCAAAAGTTGAACAAATCACTTAAGACTTTCCATGAACATGACCAAAGCTTTGTATTTAAGACAAATCATGGTGGACCTAAGGACAAGTGATGTTTCAAGAACCAAAATCCATAACACCAAGACCAAGAGAGGAAAAATTAAGAAGAAAAAAACCTTGCGTTGGCCACCTAGAGCATACTACCACTTTCCATGTAATTAGGAAAATGAGTTTAAAATTTTAATTAAGGTGTAAAATGGAGCCTAAACAATTTTATGGAATGAATTTTATATTTTAAAGAGACTTGATAATGGTTAGATATTGTGAACATCTAATTATGTCCGAGGCTAAATTTACAAATAGCCAACACAAAATAAAATTATTCAGGTTCAAATCATTCAAAAAATAGATGATAAATAAAAAATAATATTAATAATGAAGAAAACAAACAAAAACAAAATTTAAAAATAAAAATATACATTAAGGGAAAATATAAAAAAAAAAGAGGGGAGAAAAGGCCAAATAAAGAAAAAACAAACAAATAATAATAAAAAAAGAGAAAAAAAATGAAAAAAAAAACAAAAAAACAAAAAAAAAACATAAAAGGAAAAAGAAAAAGAAAATGAAAGAAAAAAGCTGCGAAATTTCAAAAAGGGGAAGCAGGTCTCTGATGTATAATGAACCAATGGTTGCACAAAAAAATGGGGGGAGGCAGAGAATAAGAGAGGCTTCTGAGGAAATTCTAGAGGGAACAGTGTCTTCGTCCTTGAGCTCTGAAGAACGAACTGAGAGAACCAGGGGCAAGCTTCTCAGAGAAATTTCAGTTTCCAACAGAACCTCTTCTTCCTCACTCACTTTCACCAGGTGAAATTTGCATAACTTCTCATTGATCCACTTTCTAAATTTGTTTATCTTCGTTACTATTATTGTTCCAAAGCAGAACAAGCAACTCTTTTGAATGATAATGAAAATCCCTTGCAAACTTGTTGAATTGACTGCTTTTACGTGAATTCATTTGTTATTGATCTTTCTGGTTTTGATAATGTTCAATTGAGTTGTATGCTAAAGACGAACACAAAATAAAATAGAATTCTAAGTCCTTGGTTCGCATGTGAAAGTTATCGTCACAGTAGTAGAATAAGTGATGCATACGAATTGAGAAAAAAAAAAACAAGTTACAAGGGGTTGGTGGTTTTCTCTCTATACTTCATCTCCTTCACCCTTGGGTTCTGGTCTAGGAAGATGATAACCATTTCAATACGAAGGGAACTAACATCAAAGATTTCAAAGAGAGCTCAATTTCTAACAGAACCTCTTGAGAATATTGTGAGGTTACCATTGGATTTGGAGCTGAAATAAGATCTAGTATGACATTATATGAATATACAGAATCAGAGAATTTGTGGTTTGCTTGAGAAGTGTACTTTAGATCATGAACCTAGAATGGAAAATTTGCACAATGACTTGCATGAAAGAGTTCTTTCTAATGTCAGGTGGAGGCAGATTCAAGATGAGATGAGTGAATCTGCAGACGTCAACCACTCTCCTATTCTTGATAAGGCTTATCTTACGGTTCAGTCTTAGCTAGAAGATCTAACTGATGAAGAGGTTGATGGTTTAAGAGGAAGGTATATCTGCAGATTAATTGTTGTAATCTTCCACCTTATACCAGTCATCTGGAAGGTTGCACTTTTTGTTTTCAATGGAAAATTTGCCAAGTTCTGTAAATAGCACTCTTGGATGTGAGCATCAGTTGAGGAGGTTTCAAAAGATATAACATGGGTTATTGTTTCAGTTCTTGAACGGAACAAATCCCCATAAGCGATCTCATACTTGCCTTTATGTTCCGTTTAGTTGCATCTTCAACCATGGATCAGATCAATTTCATGATTCATCCTTAAAGAATGAGGCAACAAAGTCAGAGAATACGTTTATGCAACTTCAAGAAATTCAAGAATCAGTCAGACTTGCATTTTTAAATTGCATCTTGGACTTTGCTGCTAATTAAGAACATAACAAAATCACATCCCTATTACCAAATGGATATGCACATGAATTAGAAAAAAATGCATTTACTGATCTTCAAAGAGGAGTTATTGATGCCTATCAACAACTTTTGATTTTGAGGAGTTACTGATCTTTTGCAGGGGATAAAATGGTTTTTGAGGTTCCTTCTGAGTCCTGGAAATGAAATAGGAAATACCCTGTTAGGCCTACTCTTCCTCTAAAAGTTATTAGCCGACAATGTTAATCCTAAGTAATGGGTGCGACTTAGTGGTTGGCACGCTGTAGTTGCCTTGCGGGCTTGGGTTCCAAATATATTATTAATTGTGAAGCATACTTTAAAATTATAATTAGTAACATTAATCCTACTCCAAATATATTATTAATTGTGTAATTGTGAAGCATACTTTAAAATTATAATTAGTAACATTAATCCTACTCCAAATATATTATTAATTGTGAAGCATTCTTTAAAATTATAATTAGTAACATTAATCCTACCTATTCTTAATAAATAGCTATTAACCTCCCTGTGACCCTTTTCTTAATAAATAGTTAAAATCAAGCAATATTAATCCTATCTATTTTCTTAATAAATAGCTAAAATCAAACAACATTAATCCTACCTATTCTTAATAAATAGATAAAATCAAGCAACTTGCCTCTCTAATCACGCAATTTCATACCTATTTTCTTAATAAATAGCTAAAATCAAGCAATATTAATCATACCTATTCTTAATAAATAGCTATTAACCTCCCAGTTACCCTTCTCTTAATAAATAGCTAAAATCAAGCAACCTGTCTCTCTAGTGATGCAATTTCAAATGGGCTACGGTGGCAAAATAAGTTGTTAAATTGTTAATTTGGGTCAAATTCAATTCCTTTTTTTTATTAATTTGAAATCAAGTCCATTTTTTTTTTATTTTGGGTCAAGCCCAATTTTATTTTTTAAATTTGAAATTAAGTTTATTTTTTAATTTGGGTCAAACTTGATTTATTTTTTGGGTCAAACTCAATTCTTTCTTTTTTTACTAATTCGAAATCAAGCCCATTTTTTAATTTGGGTCAAGCTGAATTCCCTTTTCTATTTGAAATTAAGTCCTTTTTTTTTTAATTTAGGTCAAACTCAATTCCATTTCTTTTTTATTTATTTAAAATAACTTAGGTTAAGCCCAATTCCCTTTTCCTATTTGAAATCAAGTCCATTTTCTTTGGGTTAAGCCCAATTTCCTTTTTTTATTTGAAATAAAGTCCATTTGTTTTTTTTATTACATTTAATATGGGTCAAGTCCATTGCCTTCAATTTTTGATTTTCTTTTATCTCTAATTTGGGTTCAGCCCAATAGTTTCCATAAGTCAGAATTAGTCATTTCTTGAGGTAAGTTTGATATAAAAGTTGATTTACAAAACGATTTTTTTTTTCAAAAAAAGAAAAAGGAAAATATATGTTTTCAAAATGTTTGTTTTTGAATTTTCTAAAATTCGTGCAACGGATTCTAATACGGGCATCTACTGTTGTCTACTATTCTGTATTTTAATTCATACAAATTCAAATGCACCTTATGACGGTTTGAATCTTGCAAGCACGTGATTTTAGGAAATCATTGTTTCTACTAATTTCTCTTAAAAATATCTGTTTTTGGATTTTTTGAAATTAGTGCAACGGATTCTAATATGAGAAAGTAGCATTCTTCACTCTTTCTTATTTTAATTCGTGCAGATTCAAATGCGGCTTACGATGGTTTGAATTTTGCAAGTACGCAATTTTAGAAAATCACCGTTTCCACTAATTTCGCCTAAAAATGTTTGTTTTTTGGATTTTTTGAAATTTGTGCAACAAATTCTAATACGGGCAGGTAGCGTTCTCTACTGTTCCATATTTTAGTTCATGTAGACTCAAACGCGGCTTAAAATGGTATGAATTTTGCAAGCATGAGATTTTAGAAAATCACTGTTTTTACTAATTTCGCTTAAAAATATTTGTTTTTGGATTTTTTGAAATTAGTGCAACGGATTCTAATATGGGAAAGTAGCATTCTCTACTGTTCCATATTTTAATTCGTGCAGATTCAAATGCGACTTACGATTGTTTGAATTTTGCAAGTACGCAATTTTAGAAAATCATCGTTTCTACTAATTCCGCCTAAAAATGTCTATTTTTTGGATTTTTTGAAATTCGTGCAACAAATTCTAATACAGGAAAGTAGAGTTCTCTACTGTTCCATGTTTTAGTTCATGCAGACTCAAACGCGGCTTACAACGATTTGAATTTTGCAAGCATGAGATTTTAGAAAATCAATGGTTTTACTAATTCTGCCTAAAAATGTCTGTTTTTGGATTTTCTGAAATTCGTGCAATGTATTCTAATACGAGAAAGTAGTGTTCTCTACTGTTCCATATTTTAATTTGTGTAGATTCAAACGCAGCTTACGACGGTTCGAACTTTTTAAGCATGGTATTTTAGAAAATCATTATTTTTACTAATTCCACAGAAAAATGTCTATTTTTTTGAATTTTCTAAAATTTGTGCAACAAATTCTAATATGGGAAAGTACTGTTCTCTACTATTCCATATTTTAATTTGTGTAGATTCAAACGCGGCTTACGAAAGTTTGAATTTTGTAAGCATGTGATTTTAGAAAATTACCGTTTTACTAATTTCGCTTAAAAATGTCCATTTTTGAACTTTCTGAAATTCGTGCAACAGATTCTAATACAGGAAAGTAGCGTCCTCTCCTATTCTGTATTTTAATTCGTGTAGATTTAAACACGGCTTATGATGGTTTGGATTTTTCAAGCACGATTTAAGAAAATCGTTGTGTTAACTAACTTTGTTCAAGAATTAATTTTGCCTAAAATCACCTCTTCTATTTTCCAAGAGATCAAGTCTCTTAAATCAGAATTACGTAGCCTTGAATTTCCCATTGCACCGAGGAATACGTAGGAGCAGGATCAAGTCGTGTCAGGCTATTTTCCACCAACTTATTTACTTCTATTATATTTAAAGGGATCAAACAATTTTCAAAATATCAAAATCACACACTTAGTTTAAGGGTACCGTTCTTCGGAACGGACGAGTAGGGTACCTAATGCCTTCCTTATTTGTAACCGTTCCCGAACCTAGATTTCTTCCTCAAGTTATGGTTTTTCCAAATATTTTTCCCTTAAAATAAAATTTTGCGGCAGCTCCACAATCAATTAAATTCTTTCTAAATTTTAGAGAGTCCATCATTTTATTGTAATTACAGTTACAACAGGTACCATTTGGCTGTATTGAAAAAAATTGGTAAGAACAAGTTAAGAAGGAATCTAAATGATCTTAAGAAGGTGTTTAGAAATTGATTATGGATTAGAGTGGGAAATAGAAGCATTCAGCCATGCTCACTAACCAAGGAAGAAAAATACTAAGAATTTTCAAGGTTGGTGTTAATGAAGAGCCTAAATCCTAATTTGTGTAAATTACCTTTTTAAGAGAAGAAAATTGAATCATAAGGCCATAGGACTAGAGGATGTGAATTCACCACCTTGGTAAGAAATAGGTAAGTAGGATAGTTTGGATGTTTAAAGATAACTAAATAAAATATAAGTAGGAAACTTTAAATTCATAAGCAAGGAAGTTAGCAAGTAGGTTCATGAATGGATCAAACTTAAATAACCAAGTTATAGTCAACAAGCATAAAACTTATATCACTTAAACTTAAATTAAGTAAGTTGTGCATAAGACTTTCAATTTAATGAACACAAAGAGTAAACAATTAAAAAGACCATTTGGCCATCTAGAGAAGAAATTCTATATAACATAATCTTACATGAATAATATTAAGAAGAAATTAATCTTTGAGAAAATGAAAGGTTGAGAGGTAAGTTAGAAGGATGAATGGACTAAGATCCTATGAGTGATTCATCATAAATCTTATGAATTAAGGAAGTATGAGAATAAGTTTGCATGCTACCCAAGATAGTAACATCAAGCTTAATTAAGAAAGTCTTGATTGGAAGATTAGTTTCTATTTAGAAATATCATGCCAACTTGTTGTATTATTTTGTAAGTACAAAAAGATGTATGTAAAGTGTATGGATAATACTATTGATTATTTAAAGAGTAATGTATTGTGTGGTGTTCATGTATGGATGATGATGGGAAAGTAGTTTGAAAATAGAGATAAATGTGGATGACATATTTGTTAGGTTGTTTGAGCATTCATCTTATCTGAAAACTTTTAAAATGAACCTAATTAACTAAAGGATCATTAAAGAAAGAATTTATGTGAAAAGTTAATAATACTCTTAATGTGCCTTGTGCATATTTAGAAGGCGACAGGTCCTTCTAAAGTGGAAACAAAAGAGTTTTCCAAAAATTCTTCTATTATGAAGCGCTAGGTGTTCAATGTTTATTATGGTGATGACCATCAATGAATCAACTCATGTCCTAAGAATAGAAGGTAGTGTAGTAGAGCCAACGAAAAGATATTGTTTGACTAAGTAGTATTGTATGCCTATATCTTAGATTATCACTAAGAGAGTGACATTATACTCTTAATGGCATATTATTAAACATTTGTGAAGATATATCTTCTTACTTCCATACATACTCAAATTTGTTTAGGATATGAGCTCATTCCTGATAGTTGTCACCACCTAAGCTTGAAGCCTTGTGGCCTCTAACATGGATAATTCCAAACTTCCACACATGCACAAGTTCCCGACTTGTCATTTTATAGGTATGTGCTTATTAAATTTTCACATACGATTTTCTTTAGTGACCCCTTAACTTTTAGGTTCCATTTCAAGTCTTTAAACTAGGATGCATGCTCAATACTCAATCAAAATGTTATGTAGACATACATAAGTCATCATGGAACCATATAGACATAGACAAGTCATCATGTCATCCAAGAGATCACGTAAGTCATTACATCACTCAAGAGAGCACATAGCACATTTATATGCTTAAGCATCACCATGATAAATAGAGAATTAAAAGTTACCTAAAAGTTTACTTTTTTAGTAAAAATATTTACTTAAGCATGTTCCTTAAATTTTGGACAACATTCACATTTCTCCTAAAATTACTAAGTAGACCTTATTCTTTATGTTTTATGATAAGTTTCTCTAGGGAAACTTATACCATTCATTTTTTTTAGGTTTCTCTCAACATTTTCTTTTCTCAAATATTTTCTTGGTGTTCTTCTCATGTTTAACTTTATGGTGACCTAATGGCCATTATGTCTCTTAAGTAGGCCTGAATCGTATTTACTATTTTTTATTGATTGAATGATTCTTTTCCAATTTCATCAAAATTTATGTTCATCTAAACCTTATAATCACTTTTATTTTTAAAAATTTATTCCTACAAGAGATGAACATATAAGTTTTGCCTATTAAAATCTTATTATGCCTAATTATTTCTCATTTGGTTGAATGTCTTTGTGAGCTTCAAAGATGATTTTGTTCATCTTTCTATGTCCTTGTGGCCAATATGTTAAAATTAAATATTATTAAGAGTGAATCTTTGGTCTTTTACCTAATGAATTACTTTACTAATATTCTTACAAGTATATGTCAAAGTGTTCATGTATTGTCTCCCTAAACCATGTCCATTTACTTGGGATTATCTTTGCAACTTAAATTACTTAGTGACCTTAATTTACTAAATTTTACTTCTTACTCTTTTTCCATGTGCTTGGCCGAATGACCATTGAGACCTTCCATTGCCACGTAACTTATTTTTCTTGGATCTATATGTATGTCCTTAATGTTAATATTTATGGATAATGTTTAAATTTACATCTTTATGAGTTTAAGTCTTTGCTTCCTCATAGATGAAGCCTTGACCAAATTGTTCCCATACACCCAAGGTGACATTTTTAATAACATTTTCCCATCTTAACTTCTAGATCTATGGTGTTAGCACTTAGTAATTCATGGTTTGTTTTAATGGTTTAAAGTGTTTCTAACTCTTAAGCATTTTAATCAGTTAAATCTTCTTGAAAATAGTTAAAACTTATAAAATATTTTCAAAATAAAAATCATTTTCAAGAAGATTTGACTGATTAAAATGCTTACGAGTTAGAAACACTTTAAACCATTAAAACATTATTTTGGAATCTTAAAAATTATTTTAAAGGTATAAAGGATTATTTTAAGAGACCAGGGAAATTTTAAACCAAAAAATACTCAAAGATATTGTATCTTGAAGTTTAGAAAAAAGATCCACAATGATTAAGAAGATTAGGCAAAAATATATATAAAATTTTAAAGGTAGAATCCTAATTTTTCAAACCTAGAAAAAGTGATTGATTGATTTTGTGATGATGCTACACCTCCTTGATGGTCCCAAAATGAACATTCTTGAAGAGGAATGAAGGACTTTTTTATTTTCTTGTTTTCTAGCTTACACTTCAAGATTTGAAAGCCTAAACTTGATTAGTTTTTGGTTTAGAGAAGTTTGGAGATGAAAGCTTGATCTTGAAAAGTTTGCTAAGTGTTTGGATAAGTGATTTTACTAAAATTAAGATGACTATCACTTTAGTAATTTCTTCCACCTCATGATTGGTTACTTAGGGATTAAAATTTTAACTAAGGGAAAAATGGCCTTTTCACTTATAAGTTCTCTTTTTTAATTTAATTGTAAATCATGAAGAATTATCTTCTCAACCTAGTCGTGATTTATTTAACCTAATCCTAGTTAAAGTAACCTAATCATAATTATATTTAAAATTAACCATGATTAATTTAACTTAATCATGGCTAATTTTCTTTCTTCATAAATGTTTTTATCTTTAGTATATATATGGCATGATGATTCATTGGCTCCATAATAGCACACCATCTGTCTTGTATAATATCTTAGAAATCCATGCTTGAAGATAAGCATGGGTTGTAAGCTGTTAGGAGCATTTTGGTCATTTTCTAAAAATTTTCTAGAAAATCTTCTAAAATTCATCCTTAAGGTTCTTAATCCTTCATTAGTCCTTTCCAATTCATTTCTAATTCATTTAGTTGTTTTCCTAGGGAAGTTTAGCTTATACAGGAGCTAGGGTTCTCTTCGGTATTTTGAACATTTACAATGAAGTTTCCAACTTTTATTTATTATTAATTTCTCCCATTGATATTTTTGTAATTATTGATGAGTTCTAAGTTTTTTAAAAATTTTCTACACTTTTTTTTAGATGCTTATGCTTTATTTGCTATTATTTCAACGCAAGAGTATTTTTGTCATTCTCAAATGATTTCTGATTTTTCTAAAATTTATATTTTTTAATTTATATTTTTTGTCGTAAAAATATTAATTACTAAATCATGAATTCAAATAGAGAAATTTGGGGCATTACATCAAACTCCTCTGGCAGCTCAATTAAATGTACCTTCTTACAAGTTATTTAAAGCCTAAAAAAGACATCCAGGTCAGTGAGCCAAAAAGCCAATATCTTTAAAGTCCGAAAAGTTTAATTCCATGAGCCAACTTAGGGATCTCGTGTTAAAAGTTGAAAATAGGAGTTTTTTTAAATAAAAATTTATTAGCATATCACATGTCCATGTTCTACTTAGTCTATTAACAACATTAGTGTCAAACATTTAGGATAAACGAGATTCTTAGGAAGTTTTCTAAAGATGTCAAAAACAAAGAAATATCATGTGTGATTTTATTGCAACATAGAAATTTCAAGTATAATTTTTTTAAAACAAAATTAAAAAGAATAATTTTAAAGAACAAGTTTTCTCAAAAAGATTTTTCCTTTTTTATAAAAGAGGCAGCTAACCTTTCTCTTTCCATTTTTAAATTAACATCCCTTCCATAATTTCCTTCTTCTTATGATATTTGATACTTTGATCTTCGTCTAAAAGCATATATTTTTATGAAACATTATATTTTTTTCTTTTATTCTTTTATTACCTTTATATTGCTTTCCTGAAAATAAAATTATAAAAAGTTTAAACTAAAACTTTATCATTGGGTTAAACTTATCAGAATAAGCTCCATCACAAAAATATGTGTTGTATTAGGGTTAGACATCACAAGTTTCACATTATAAAAGGAGCATCAAATGATCATACTCCCTCCCTGCCCTTCTAGTATAGATGTGAACGTGGGCACCACGATAAGCAAAGGAGATCATCTAAGAGAGTATCTACAAGAAATGGAAGGTCTTATGACGAGAAATAGGACCAAACGTATGAAACAAGCACTTGAAGGTCTCATCAAGAAAGTTCAAGAAAAAGACTACGTGGATCCAAGCCCAATTCCAACATGGGTTAATTTATGTAGTCATATCATTAAAGATCTTAAGTCATAAGGTTTATGATTTGCTATAGATTACATTAGGATTTGATATTTATCTAAAAGTTATTTATTTTAAATTGGTTGCAATTTAAATTGTAATTTAATTAGGATTTCTAATTTGTTATCTTTTTTACTAGATTAGGTTAGCTATACAATAAGAGTTAGGGATTCAGTGAAAAGACAGATTTTTGAAGAATAAACATATTTTCTCTTTGAGACATTTTCATCTCTGTGTGAGTTGATTCCCTTGGTTTTTGGGGGAAAGAACTACCTTTTATAACGTTGGTTCTTCCGGCAGGTCGCAGTAAGGGTCACGTTCCTCTTGATAACTTCGGTGCTCTCCGGCAGGTTGCGGTTTGTGTCGAGTTCCTTTATCTTATCTCATCTTATCTTACCTTACCTATCTTATCACATCTTATCCTATTTTATCTCATCTTACCTTATCCTATCTTATCTTACCTTATCTCATCTCATTTTATCTTATCTTATCCTAATCTTATCTTATCTTATCTTATCTTATCCTGATTCTCAAGACGTTACATTATCGTTTCCGCATTCTGATTCATTCGCGTAGGGTGAATCATATCATTTGGTATCAGAGCTTTGACTCTTGGAATCAGGTGTCATCTATCATTTGTTTTATTTTTCTTGTGTTAAAGTTGTTAGCTACCAAATATTCCAAAAAAAAGAGTTGTGATAAAAATCCAAAAAAAAAATAAGCAAAAAAAATTGTGATAGAAATTAAAAAAAAAAAAAGTTGTGATAGAAATTCAAAGAAAATAAAGTAAAATTCAAGACAATTGAAAAAAGAAATCAGTCTTCATTCAATATAATTCTTTTAGGTTATTATTTCTTGACTAATATTCCTTACCATATTCATCTTGTGTATCTGTGACTCTTTCGTTATCTGTGGGAAATTCAACTTGTGAAGTTCTTGGTTCAAGGGCTTATAAGGAGAATCGAGAGGTAAAAGGCAAGAGTTGGTGAGACCATTATAAAAAAAAGCCAATTCGAGTATAAACACGAGTGAAGAGCGTCAATATTAAGGGTAAACACTAAGGAGTGATTGGAGAGGTTTTTATTATACTTATTTATTTTGTTCATTTTGTAGCATTGCCAACATGAGTGATGAACTCTATCATAATGAAACGGATCTAAAAATACTCATAAAATCATTTCAAGATCAATTCCAACAGTTAACCAGAAGGTTGGATGATATGGAGGGTTGTTCGAGGAGGAGGTCTCGGGTTTCTCGCCGAAGTAGTCCCAAAAGATTATTTCACCGTGATGAAGAAGGAGATTGGAGGAAAAACTTAGAATCAAACAGTGAAAGTTTAAGAGAAAGAAGACTATATCGAGAAAAAGGATAATAACTTAGGGAGTATTAAATTATCCCTTCCACCATTCCAAGGAAAGACTGAACCTGAAACTTATCTAGAATAGGAGAGAAAAGCGGAGCATGTGTTTGATTGTCACAATTACTCAGAGGAGAAAAAGGCAAGACTAGCCAGTTTTTCTTTTATCGATTATGCTAATATTTGGTGGGATTAGTTTATCCTTAATAAGAGGAGATATGGAGAGAGACCTATCCGAACGTGGGAAGAGATGAAAGTAGCCATGAGAAGAAGATTTGTGCCAAGTCGCTATCATAGGGACTTGCATCAGAAACAACTACAAAGTCTTACTCAAAGCGCCATGGGTGTTGAAGATTATTACAAGGAGATGGAAATTGCTATGATAGGAGCCAATGTGGAGGAAGACAAAGAAATCACTATGGCAAGATTTATTGGAGGGCTAAAAAGAGAGATAACTGATATGGTGGAGCAACAATGTTATGTGGAGATGGATGAATTGCTTCATAAAGCTATTCAAGTGGAAAGACAACTCAAATCTAGGAGCACTCGTAAATATCACAAATATTCTTCTAGTTCATCATTGAAGTTTAATTGGTCCAATGAGAAGGAAGATCCTAAACCAAAAGAGGCTTATAATGACCAAATAAAAAATTCAAAAGAATGTAAAATAAGAGAAAAAGAATTAGAAAATCAAGAAAGAGAAAAGAGAGATAAAATTGAGAGTGAAGAAAAAGTAGAAAGTCAAAAAAAGAATGAGAAAGAATTAGAAAATCAAGAAAGAAAAAAGAGAGATAAAATTGAGAGTGATGAAAAAGTAGAAAGTCAAAAAAAGAATGAGAGTGAAAAGAAAGAAAAATCAAAAAATAAAGAAAAATAAAATAAAGTTTGTGTATTTACTCACAAAGGGGAGATCGAGAGTGTTTTGAGGGAAAAGGAACAAGTTCTTATACTCATGTACAAGGATATTTATCTTACTAACAATCCTAACTCTTCTTTTCCTAGTGTGGTTGAATATTTGTTGCAGGAAGTTGATGATGTATTTCTTAGAGAACCACAAAAAAGTTTACTTCCTATAAAAGGTAGTAAATACCAAATTAATTTTATCCTCGGTGTTGTGATTCCAGACCGACTAGCCTATAGAATTGTTCATGAAGAGGCCAAGGAGATTCAAAGGCAAGTAGAGGAGTTGATGCAGAAAGGATTTGCGAGGAAAAATCTTAACCCATGCACAGTTCATGTTATCTTGGTACCAAAGAATGATGAAACATAGCGCAGGTGCGTGGACTGTAGAGTCATAAACAAGATTACAGGAGTTAGTGCTGATGAAGAAAAAGTTAAGAAAATTAAAGGATGGCCCACGTTGACAAATGCTAATGAAGGGAGAAGCTTCCATGGTTTAGCAAGTTTTGATAAGAGTGAGAAACTTAGTGGAGCGATGCTTAACTATCCAACCTATGACAAAAAAGCTCTATGCCTTGGTGAGCACCTTACAAACTTGGCAACATTACCTTTGGTTGAGGGAACTTGTCATCCAGTCTGATCAACTTAGCTTGAAGTTTTTAAAGTCCCAAGGTAAGATCAACAAAAGGCATGGCAAGTGGCAAAAATTTGATGAGATGTTTCCTTATGTTATTAAGTATAAAAAGGGAAAGGAAAACATTGTAGTAGATGCGTTGTCACGAAGGTATGTATTACTTACGACTTTACAAACCAAATTACTTGGATTTGAATTACTAAAAACTATGTATGCGGATGATATTGAATTTGGACAATTGTGGAAAGCGGGTCTGACCATGGTTTTGATGACTATTTTAGGAAAGACAAATATTTGTTTAAGAAAAATAAATTGTATGTACCTAAGTGTAAGGGGAATGTTTATTAGAGAGACTCATGGGAGAGGATTAATTGGGCATTTTGGAAATCAAAAATCTTATGATATTTTACATGAACATTTTTTATGGAAAAAAATAAAGCATGATGTTAAACTTATTAGTGAAAAATGTATTACTTTCTTACAAGCACAATCTAAGGTAATGCATCATGGCTTGTATACACCTTTATTTGTTCCTTAGTATCCCTGGACTGATATTTCTGTGGATTTTGTACTAGGGCTGCCTAGGATCTCAAAAGGAAAAGATAGTAATTTTATCGTTATAGAGAGGTTTAAAAAAATGACACATTTTATTACCTGTTCTAAAACTGATGATGTCACTCATATTGCTGATTTATTTTTCAAAGAGATTGTACATTTGCAAGGCTTACCTAAAACTATTATAAGTGATCGAGATGTTAAATTTCTTAGTCACTTTTGGAAAACTTTGGGGGGTAAGTGGGGCACTAAATTAATATTCTCTACTATGGCTCATCCACAAGCAGATGGACAAACTGAAGTTGTGAATAGAACTTTAGGCACCTTATTACGTACTATAATTTAAAACAATTTAAAGGATTGGTAGAATTGTTTGCCTCATATCAAATTTGCATATAATGGATAGGATTATTCATACATGTACTTTCTTTTCACCTTTTGAGATTGTATGTGGATTTAATCCTTTATCACCTTTAGATGTTTTACCATTTCATACTAATGACTCTCTTAATTTGGATGGAAAGAAAAAGGTTGAATTTGTGCCAAAATTTAATTCCAATGTTTGCGCTAATATTGAGAAGAAGAATGAACATTATGCTCGGCAGGCAAACAAAGGTTGCACCAAGGTGGTCTTTGACCCTGGTAGTTGGGTGTGGGTTCACTTGCGAAAGAAGCGATTTCTAAGTTAAAGAAGTTCCAAATTACATCCTAGAGGAGATGGTCCATTTCAAGTGATTGAAAGAATCAACGATATTGCCTATAAAATCGATCTTCCAAGTAGCTATGATAATGTGAGTGCCACTTTCAATGTTTCTGATTTATCCTTATTTGATGCAGATGATTTTCAAGATTTGAGAACAAATCCTCTTGGAGAAGGAGGGAATGATGTAAATGTGGGTACCACGATAAGTAAAAGAGATCATCTAAGAGATTATCTACAAGGAACGGAAGGTCCTATGACGAGAAATAAGACCAAACGTATAAAACAAGCGCTTGAAGGTCTCATCAAGAAAGTTCAAGAAAAAGACTACGTGGATCCAAGCCCAATTCCAACATGGGTTAATTTATGTAGTCATATCATTAAAGATCTTAAGTCATAAGGTTTATGATTTGCTATAGATTACATTAGGATTTGATATTTATCTAGAAGTTATTTATTTTAAATTGGTTGCAATTCAAATTGTAATCTAATTATGATTTCTAATTTGTTATCTTTTTTACTAGATTAGGTTAGCTATATAATAGGAGTTAGGGATTCAGTGAAAAGACAGATTTTTGAAGAATAAACATATTTTCTCTTTGAGAGATTTTCATCTCTGTGTGAGTTGATTCCCTTGGTTCTTGGGGAAAGAACTACCTTTGATAACGTTGGTTCTTCCGACAGGTCGTGGTAAGGGTAACGTTCCTCTTAATAATTCGGTGCTCTCCGGCAGGTTGCGGTTTATGTTGGGTTTCTTTATCTTATCTCATCTTATCTTACCTTACCTATCTTATCACATCTTATCCTATTTTATCTCATCTTACCTTATCCTATCTTATCTTACCTTATCTCATCTCATTTTATCTTATCTTATCCTAATATTATCTTATCTTATCTTATCTTATCCTGATTCTCAAGACGTTATATTATCATTTCCGCATTCTGATTTATGCGTAGGGTGAATCATATCAAGTATAGTAACGAAGAAAGATTCTAGTAAGTGTTCATATGATATCTATAGAGATGCAACATTTTACTGCCTTATTTGAGACATTAAAGTAATTCTTATTTACTGCCTTATTTGAGACATTAAGGTAATTCTTATTTTGTTTCCTTTTCCTTTTAAGCTTTGAAATTATTTTGTTCCCTTTTCCTTTTAAGATTTGAAATGTGTTTTTTTTTGTTTAATTAGAAATTTTGATTGGTTATCTGCTTTGTTTTGTGTTCAATTCCTAGCAGACGGTCCCCGCTTTCACAAATCATAGAAAAAAGTAATGTGGATGCTCCTTATTTTCCTTCGGGACGTACAAAATTTGAAGCAATAATAAAAGATGAAGAAGATAGAATGCACATTGTATCTTGCTGCTTAAATCAGAATTCTCTTGATACTATTATTGTCAAGGAAACCATTGTGAAATGTGTCATGAATCTATTCTGTTTGGAGGTTGACATTACAAGTATCCAGATGGAGACAAATTTTTGAGTAGTTAATCAGCATCAAAATAGTTATCCCCTTGTGGATTAAATCACTTTTGAGTGTCAAAGTTTATTTTTTTCTTTTTATTTTTTTAACTTATGTAAAGAGGGATGCAAACAAAGAATCTCATGTTTTAGCTATTATGGCAATACAAATTTCCAAATGGTTAATGGGTTAATCAAGTCCCGCATCATATTTCGATTAATGAACCTACACGATATTATATCAATTGATTAATTAATTGTGTTTCCCTCTTTAAAAAAAGTTTCTAATAGTCAATTTTCCCTTTAACCAAAAAGTCTTATTTTTATAATTTTTTTTCTTTCTATTCATTCAAATAAAATCCGATGTGTTGTTTAACCTTGTGAGAAATTTTTTAAACATAAAAATTCTATTATGACAAGTTGTATTATTTTATATTGAATATTTTTCATTATTCATTTAAAATTAAGAGATGGCATTGATTTATTCAATTTTTGAAAAGTTTTGGTTTTGGTTCAGTACAAGATCTATACTATTTTGTTCTAATTAGTTATAAATATGTGAACTAAAAGATATGATTTTAATTAAATAAACATCAAGTTAAATATGTAATTATTTTTGTATGAATAAGCAAGTAATTCAAAAAATGTCTCTTCATGAAAATACAAATTTAAATATAATAATTTTTTAAATAAGACACCAATAAGATGGTATGATTTTTTATTGAATAAAACTATTTGAAGAGGTGTGACTTTTCATGAAATGATATCAAATGATTGAAAAAACATAAAGTGTCTATAAATAGAAATATTCTTCATATAATTTACAAATTCATTTACCTTTACCTTTGGTGTAAAATAGATGAAATCAAAATTATCACTTTGTAAATACCATTATTTTCAAGCTTAAATTTTGAAAATGTAAGACATTCAATGATCTTTATTTTATCCTAAAAAAAATTGTTATCAAACTCAACACTTAAATCTTGTCACTAGTTGAGAAAACTTAAATCTAAAATAAATTACATATTTTACATCTTAAAAATAGTGTACACACTTCCTTTCGTTTCCTTGAATATTCTATTCTTAATATCCACTCTCGAAAATTTTCAGAGATAAGATGCTACTCGTTGTCCCCTCATAACATTGTCCTATCTAATGCTTTGGGCTTGGTTCACATTTTTTTTAGCTAACCTTGTTTTGTTTTAAAAAATGTACTCTATTCGTCTTCTTTTAATAGTAATTGCAATAAAGTAATTAATTTAAGGGGAAGAGGTTCTCTTCAATCCAGAGGTGAGTTAGTTTTTTTTTCGCATTTTATGGGAGTCTTTTTCTTTTTTGAGTTTTCTATTTTTTAAAATGATTTTTCTTATTTTTTTTAGATTTTTTTTCAACCCCTTATTTTCATCATTATCTATTGAGCGAAAGAAATTGAATCATAATACTTTCTGTATCTCTTAGTTATAATGTACACAATTAGAGAACCTCATTTAATTGATTAAGAAGTGTCAAAGAATAGGGAAGAACCACTTGTATAAGTATATATTTAAACTAACATTTGTTGGTCACTCCTCATTCTACACCTTCCACTATCCTAAATATAAAGCATATTGTAAATGTTGGAGTCTTACACAATCTGCAATAATTCTAAGGTTGTATGTTTTCATATGAAAAGAACCACTAATTTTAATTATCATCCTATTAAAACCTAGCTAGAAACTGAATACAAATTCACATATTATAACTAAGACATAGGTTTAACTTCGAGGTTTTGGATGAGATGACATGTAGAATCCGTAGGTTTTATGAAAAAATTTGCCACATCTTTTTTACTAATTAGGCATACTTATTTTACTTTAATAAAATCATACAATCATCTTTCAATGATGATTTAAATAATGCTTACAATGATCTAAAACATGATTTTCAAAAAAAATTCTCAACCAAATTATAGTTACAATTACGAATAAAAAGCCAAGGATAATAACCTGAAAAAGTTAATTTAAAGGAACAAGGGCTCAGCAACATTCTTTCAGAGACACTTAGCTCTGAAGTTGCAGCCTCGGACTTAGGGGATGTATGCTAAGAACCTTATAACAAGATTGACCTAACACTGTTAAATATAAGAAAACCTACCACTACCACTATATTCATATGAAGTATTAATGACCAAATGCTACATATCTTAAGGTTCTTGGAAAAGGTAACAAAATTTTAGAGAGTAGCTTCAAAGCATTACGAACCACAACGACAACAAAGGGTAATGATCAGGCAATGCATATGGAGTGAAACGACAATGACGGTAATGGTGAGATAGGAAAACAATAAAGCAATGGTCATAATTGTTTTGTTTGAAGCTCACAATGGAGGGGAAAAAGTCACAACAGAGCCAACATAACAGAGTTTAGAAAATAAGATTGGACGTGAGAACTGTCAAACTAATAGGGAAAGGGGAACACATTTTATATATGTTGTTCATTAAAACCGATGTCGAAACAACTTACTACATTGGTTAATAATTAACCAATGTAAAATACTTTTTGAATTTTTTCTTTTATTTATAAAAATATCACCGCTTGCTTTTTTACATTGGTTCCCTATTGACCAATGTAAAATATCATTATAAAAAGACTACATTCTATATCGATTGTGTATAACACTGATGTAGAAAGTATCAGTTTTATTACAAAAATACCATCATGTTTTTTTCAACATTGATTTGAGAACAACTGATGTAAATTCTTATTATAAAATGCTATTTCTGCACTAATGTGTAACACCCTCAAATTTCTATAATGAATTATTATAGCTTAAAATAATCCCTATAGTGAAACTAAGTAGGATTAGGAACCAAAAATAGATAAATTAGAAATTTTGGTGCAAAGGAAGAAAATGGCCCTACACCAGAGAAACCTAAGTAATATATCAGAAAAATGTAAAACATAAGTAAAAGATATTCTAAATAATTAGGAAACATCATGGATGACCAAAAGTAGTAATAAAAATTTAGAAACAAATAAGGGATAAAAATGCCTTTAGAAAACTTCATAAATGCTCAAACCACCCTTAGAAAACTCTTTTTTTGTACAAAACTAGTCAATTTCCAAAAAACTAGAAAATGACCATATATTAATATGGAAATGAACCAAAAAATGTTAGAATTATTAGAGGAATAATTTGGAAAATTTTTTAACAATGTTGAGAAAATTAACAAAAATGTCCTTGGAAGGCTACAGAGAGCAAGAAAGTGTGGAGAACAAGCCATGAATGGGCCCTACATAGGCTGCATGAAATTCACCATGTGAAAATCATGATGGTGAGTCACCAACTCAAGTCAACTAAAGTAAACCCATAAAAGAAAAAATAATTAATATTAACATTTCTTTAATCATGGTTAAGACTAATTAATCTTAATTAATTAAAAGATAACCATGCTTAGGCTAACTTAAACATGATTAGTGAAAAATTCAACCTCATTAATACTAATCTAATTCTAAAAAGATAATTTTAAAATTTTAAAATTATTTTAAAAAATATAAAAATTTATGCAAAATTAACAAAATACCCTTAAGTGCAAAACATAATCCAATTTTGTCCATGCATGGCCAGACTCACTTAGATGATTTGGAGCTTCATTTGCTTTAGTGTTTAATTCCTAAAACACTTAGCTAACTCTCCAAAGTCTCTCCAAATCCATCTAAGTCCAAAAAATCCTAACCATTTATATTAAGCCTAAGTCTCTATCTTTGACACTTAAAGCTAAAACTAAGCCTTAAACACTAAATCCCACCACTTTTACTTAGAGAACCTTGTGTACCAGCCAAGGGCAGACAAGGGGCAGCCATCACAGCCCAACATCACCACACTAAGGTCTCCATCAAGTAGGATCTTCTATTTTATCTTTTTAATGTTTAAACTTACTTTTTATGGTTTGATTTCTTTCTTTTGTGGATCCTTTCTCTAAAATCCATGGATATCCTTTTTTTTTTTAATTCATGAGGGGTTCAAGGCTTCATTTAAATGGTTCAAAATAATTACCACCACTTTTAGTGATTTTTGATAATTAAAATGAAGTTTAGTTTGTTTAAAGTGCTTCTAAGTAACTTAGAAGAAATTTAATTGGTGGAATTTTTTTTAAAATCCATTTTGAGGATTTGGAAAGTTTTGAGAACTCATGAGCAAAATTTTTGAAGTATCCTTGGGGGGAGATGTATGTATCTTAGAGTAAATCTTATGAATCTACAGTTGACTGTTTGGAAAAAATGTTGTCTTGCATGTTTTTATGTTTAAACCTTGAAAGTGGTGATTTTTATTCTCATGGTGAACTTGTGTATGGATTTGTCCAGATCTGAACCCATGAACTTAAAGATGTAAAATTGAAATAAAAATTTATCTTGAAGTCCCAAAAGCTTGCTTTCGTTATAGATTTAAAATTTACTAAGTAAAAGTTAGAATTTTGGATCTTAAAATGGCATAAGCTTTGCAAGACACACAGGAATCATTTTGGACATAACCCAAGATGTGGAATTTGGAAAAAACATGTACGGACCAAGAGTTTAAGGTGCTACAAGTGCACCAAATCAAGGAAGCAAAGTTGTATGAGAAGAAATTTTGGAAAGGTGACATGGCAAGCCAAGGGAGGCATCCGGGCATGCTAACATAATCAAGGATAAAACTTAATAAAATTTTCATAAGTAACACAAATCATGTAATTAGGTTCTAATAAAGTAAATCGGCCTTTGAATGAAAGGAACTTCAACTAAAATGATCCAAAAATCTCTAGGTGTGCATTCAACCACCATAGAGAAACTTAAGAAAAAATAGGCTTAAAAATTGATTAATGGTGTATTACGAATTTTCATTAAGTAAAGAAGTTAAATGGGAGGTTTAAGTAACACCTAAAAGTGACCAAGACCATAATAACCAACCTAGGTAAAACAAGGAGACGTCCTTAATTAGTAGTTAATCTAGATTTCAAGAAAGCATAAATTAGTACCTAAAAATAAACCATAAATTAGGAGGAGGAGGAAAGGTCCTTTTGGCCATGACCCTTAGTAGGAGGAAAAAGAACGAAAAATCTACTAAACTTGGTCAAACTTGAAGTCTAAATTTTAATTACAAGAATTGATCAACATATATCAATTAGGGTTAAAAATAGAAACCCTAAAGTCTTGGAGGTGAAATTTGGCCCCTATGTATTTAATTAGCCAAGAAGGAGTTTTAATTCCTAACTTGACTAAATTTTGGATCCTTAGCAAGTAAGCATAATGGATTAAACATATAAGAAAGCCTTAAGGAAGCAAAGGGACCATTCAGCCACTTAGGATAAATGGATTTAGAAGAAGATTTAATTCCTAACTACCATGAACTAAACATCCTTAGATTATAACTAGAAGGGATTACAAGCGGGGAGTAAGTATTACATAGCTGAAAGATTTATTTGGATTTAATGACTAAGGTAGTAAAAATGAAGTAAAAAATTCATCATAATTCAAGCCTAAATTTAAGCATGTAAAACATTGGTCTTTAGGAATAGAATATGAAGATTTGATGTTAGGCTAAGCCATTCGACAATGACCTATAAGGATGGAGAAAAAGTTTTAAAAATTCCTAAGTTAGATATCAATTAATGAATTAGTCTTCAATTGATAAAAATCAACTCATAAGACAAGACAAAAAATAGAAGATCTTAGAGACCAAGGGTTCACATTCGACCATTCTAGATTAAATAAGAACAAAAGAGTTTGAAATCTTCATTTAGGTAACTTAAGAAGCTTATAATGTGAAATGAAGGATTAAAAGTTTAAAGGAAGATTGACAAAAACAGAGACAACCATTCAACCATGTTTAAGTAAAATATCTTAAACAAGTTGAAAACTTTTCAACACCTAACATGTGGACTTAGTATATGTAGGACATGCATAAGACTTGAACAATTGAAAAGTACAAAGAATAAAAATGTAAAAGGTGTCATTCGGCCACCTAGAGGAAACTTCTAAGTTGTAAAAATCTTATGAAACTGTAACTTTAAGAAAAGGAAAGGTTGAAGAGAAACTAAGAAGGTTGAGAGAATTAAGTCCCTTGAGTGATTCAACATAAAAAGTTAAAGAGATAAAGAAGTTAGACATGTATTCGAAATATACAATAATGATATTCCATATGTGATTTAGTAGTCAAATTGTAATGCTTTCATGAATATGCACTGTTTATATAAGGTGAATGTTGAATGCTCGTAAGTATGGAAAGGAGGACGTTATCTAGGTAAATATCTATGATTAATGATATGATAGAAGTTGAGATCTACGTGTGCATATCATATTGGTTGGAAATTGTTTGAGCACGCATATTTATCTGGAAGCCATTAAAATAAACCTAAAGGGTTTAAGGGATCACTAAAAAAAATTATGTAAAAATTTAATCTACTCTTAATGTGCTTTGTGCACATCATATTCCAGAAGGCACTTAGAGCTCTACTGAAGAGGAGGCAAAAGGGTTCTCTTGGGAGATAAAGGTTTCTCCAAATTCTTTTATAGTGAAGATAAAAGTTTCTTCACACCTTATAAGGTGGTGACGACCACTTAAGAATGAGCTCATATCCTTAGTAGTAGAAGGTAAAGTATCAGAATCAGCGAGAAGATATTGTTTAACTATTTTTAATGTATGTTTATGTCTAGAAATTTCTCCGAAGTTGTGGAACTTAATATATAATTCTCCAAAGTTTTGGAATAGAATAAAGACAAAGATAAAGTTTAGGACATAAGATAACCTAAGTTAAATAATATCTTTATTGTGATCATAGACTAATGAAGTTTAGACAGATATATACATAAATAGTAAGTTATTTGTGTATAAGTATAACTCACTTTAGTAGGATGTTTTATAAAAGATTAAAAGAAATTTTGCATGCATGTCATGATTTTTCGAATAAACTAAAGTGGTTAGGATAAAAGTGATGACATTAAAAATAGAGTAGAGAACCTACTGAGAAACCTACTTTCTCACTTCTTATTTTTTCACTTTCCCACACAACGATAATGTCCTTCACAACGACGGTGGTGTATGTCGACATTAGCAATGTCAACTGGTCACTAAACCCACATGGTCTCTTAATAACGACACAAGCCAACGTTCAGATCTATTTCTTGTTAGATCACCTATTCATCACTAAAGTTCCAAGTTCGAACTTCTTAACCATTGGATTCCCTATTCCCTTAGAGGCGTTTCACCCCAATGGAGTGTTTCCACCCCCACCTGGCTATCATAGACAGCGGACAATCACTGTTGCAGATTCCTCTTCTTCTGAAGGGGGGACTGATCCACAAACCCTACCACAACTCATCTTACATATGGTCCTCTTAGGGAAGCTTGTTGTATACGGTACTCTATCCTTTTTAGGCCTTTCATGAGATGCTAGACAGGACGTTTATGTCGTTGGATCTAAACATGTGGATGGAGCAATTCCACCATTAGGCTTGTGAAGGTTCACAGATCTCTCAGTTGTTTCAAGGAAATAGAAGCTGATAAGTCATACCAATAATGTACATTTTTGTGAATAGGTGGATGTAAACATCCTAGATATTAGTAAGAAGTAGTATGCTACGTATACACGAAATAATGTAAGATAGTATGTAGTAAATATATTTGTAAATGGGAAATGTAAATTATGGCTTATAATAAAACGTATGAGAAGGTTTGTGTCTAAGACTTTTTGAATATGTAAATGGACTATACAATTATGTGATGTTATGTGTTGTGTGATCAACTTATGATTAATTGTTTACTGTGAATTAAAAAACAAATGGAATAACATAAACATGGTGTATTCTTCACATCCTATATGTGCGCAAGAAACATTTAGTAATTTATTTTCTACTACGTAGGAATTAACGACAAGACTCGCAATTTATAACAATAGTTTAAAAAGGATTGTACCGTATTTTTTCTAACAAATATTTTTTAAAAGATTTTTGCATTATAAAATAAAAAAATTAATAATAAAACCAAATGAACGATTTAAACATAAAATTATTATTTATTTTTAGAATATTATATAACGTCAATAATTAATGTTTCAACCTGAAATAAAAATAAATAAAAATTTATAGTTGTAAGGCAACTTAGATGTTGTTGAGTTATTTATTTTTAGTTTTAAATCAATTTTTAAAAATAAAATTTGTTTTACTAAAATAATTTTAAATTAATTTTTAACATTTTTTAAAATCAATCAAAAAAATTTTGACTATTTTTTTAATTTTAAAATATTTTTATTTTTAACTTTAAATTTATCTTTTAAAATATACTACTACCATCGTATAACCGTCGTAATCATCATTACAATCATCTTTATTATAATTACTATTATCATTGCAGTAATAATAATAATAATAATAATAATATTTATTATTTATTTATTTATAATAAATTTATAATAAAAATTAAAAAAAATAAATTATTTTTTTTATAATTTTTAAATTTTAAATTCAGAATTAAAAATTAAAAATAGATTAAATTTTAAAATAAAAACTAAAAACAACCCGGGCTTAAATATTAAGAACTCTGAATAGTGAAAAGTTGAGGTCGTTGCCCACATATGCGTGCTCATTTCTCTCGTGATATTACCGTTGGAGGCTTGGAGCTATTCAAAGTAGATGATGGTTGATGTTTATGTAATTTGGACAGGCAGCTTTTTAATCTGTTATTTGATTTTGAATTATGCTTATTTTGAATTTGAATTTGTTTTAAGTAAGTTGCCTTGCACTTTATTATTAATCTTTTCGTGCTTAGTTATATTGCTCTCTTCAGTCTTGAGATTTTCACGGTTGTCCTTTAAGCTTTAATTAAATTACTCTTTGATAAGGAAGGAAGTAAAACAAAAAATCTTATACTCGTTTACCTTTAGATTTTATAATCGTAAAAGTTAATAAATTATATTTTTATTTTTATTACGGTTAAAATTATCATAAAAATTAAAATATTAAAATAAAATTTAATGTACCGTGCTTATTTATTTATTTATTTATCTAGTCGATGATGCAAAGTTACTTGTATTTTTTTAACCAAATTATTTATATTTACAAGTAAATTTGTAGAATTTAAAAAATAATTATTTTAAAATTAAGCAAAAGTAAGCATGTACCAAATCTATTTAGAAAATATCTGATTTAAGCAAAACAAGCATGCACCAATAAGTAATGATATTTTACACTGAATATTATAGAAATATTTTCCTGTGGCAATTTCTTCCTATCCTCAGTGTACATTTATTTGAAAAGAAAACATTCGATATCAGTGTCTAGGGGAGTAAAAACACTAACAAATGAAAGCGTGACTTCCAATTAGTCACTGCAATGATACATATACTCATGGATGGCAGATTTTTATTACACGGCTATCAAAAATGGGATTGCCAAATTAACTCCAAATAAAAATGTGATAAAATAATTTTATTTTAATAGACCAATGAAATTAAAATAAATATATTTAAAATTGGATCCGCTTATTAACTTTATCTTGATAACTTGTGCCCTTAATCATAACACGAGATACCAAAGTCAAGTGAATAAGTGAGTCCAATTTTAAAATGCTTACTCATTTTAATTACACTGAATCATTTACAATGGGATTGTTTAACCCTATGTTTATTTGGGGATAGTTTGACAGTCCCCGTGGAGTCCTCTACCAATTAGTTGGTTTTTTAGTTTCTGAAACACAGTATCAACTGTTATCTTGCCTCATTGGACATTTTACACCTTTGCAAGCTGAGAAGCAGGAGCAACACCACCAGTAGTTGGCCTGATAAGAGGGAAAAAAAAATCATTTGCACATCCAAATTAATGTAACTTCACATAAACAAGCTATATGTATGTATGGGGTATATCTAGGAATATTATGAGAGGTGAGAGTAGTTAAATTGTTTTAGCTAATTCTAATCTTAACCATCCATTTGAATTATATAGTTGAGGTTCACTGTTTTATGCTTTCATTTTTCATCTAACACTTCTTTTATATATATATACATATTTCAAAATCAGCTAGAGATAGTATAAACTTACAGCCCCACGAAAACTTTGAATGAATCATAAATCCCCCATTGAGCTCCAGTGAGAGTTCCAATCATAAGAATGCGAAGAGGAAGACCACGGGTAGCCAGACCCCATAATCCAAACTTCTTCACAGCCTACATTAGACAACATCAAAGATTGTGTCAAATGCAATTATGTGGGAAAAAAACACAGAACAATATTGAATAGACATCAAATCTGGCACTTACATCACCAACTGTTGCCCCTTTGGAATTGTTCAAGAAAGATACAAGGTTATCTGCAGGATGAGACACAATGGCACATAATATGCCAGCCATGTATCCACCTACAATACTCACACCGAGTTGCAGGCTTTTGCTGCATTCATCCTTTGGTTTGGGGATGGCATGCTTATAGATCATCTCAACTATGTTCTCATAAGAAGCAAACTTCATCATTGTATCTGCAAGAAAGAAAATCATTCACATTCTAAGTAATTATAGGTAAATGGATCAACAATAAATGAAAACAGGTTTGCTAATTTCCAAAATGAATTCTTATAAAGAAAAACACAAAAGGATTAATGATAAGATTTTGGGTAATGACAAGTTCAAGTTGACAGAAAAAGGAAAGGAACAACATAGACTCTTGACTATTATCAGACTACTCTTAACAGAATTTCTAAAATTTCACTGGTTGCACCATTGCGTTTTACTACTAACTATATAGAACAAAGACTAACACTACAATAAAATTCATGCCGGATTTTAATTTTAACATAAAGAAATTAGTATGTTAGCAGAATAATTAGTTGTCAAATTGAAACTCAAACTGGAATAAATATTATTGAGAATAGGAAACAAAACGAAAACAAACAAGTTTGGAATTATCAATAAAAACAGGAAATGAAACCATAAACTAAACTGAGCAACCAATTCAGTAAAAAACTCATGGTAGACAGAGTATAAGATAAGAACTTACAAGGAACCTGTCTTCCCCACAGAGGCACAATTCCCTTGTACAACCTGAAATCATAGGACATTTGATTAAATAAATGCTTATCCTTGTAATAACATGCACAACTTCACACCACCTTCTGCTACCAAAACAATGGAAGAGAAGAGTTAATTGACAAAAAATTATAAAACTATAAGCATACCCAGAGACTCCTTCAGTTCTGAGCAATTTTGGTACTCCATCAGCTAGGCCTCTAGCAAAACCAGGCTGAGTTTGAACTCGGACCTTCACAGCCTCAAAGGGGCAAAGAGCAACATCTGCAATCAACTCAGAAGATGCTGAACCAGCAAGGTAGATCAAGGTCTTATACTTGGTTGCATACTCTGGGCCAACAACATCAGAATAGTACTTTTTAAAGTACTCATATAATCCATATTTGAGGGCACCCTGTGCACTGTAACCAAGAAGGGTTGGTGCCCATCCGCGGAAAAAGCCCCTCACTCCTTGCTCCTTAAACATCACTCCAAATCCAGAGGTGGTGCTCTTGTACTTGGTAGGGTCAATCTGAACATTGATAACTAAATGTCAAAAACACTAACTCAAGCAACACTAAGACATAAACCATCAAATTTTTTGTAACAGTAAATACATAATCAATGTCTAAAGATGAATTGGATATACAACTAGTTTTAACTTAGAGTTGCATGCTATCCGCAATATTCAAAAACGGATATAATTGTAGTTGCAATGTGACTGTGACACTTAGAAGACCACAACATTACTGCCTCGGTTACAACTGCATACCACTATTTAACACCATGCACTTGACACTAGGGGAATTCATCTTAAATTTCACATGACGTTATGGTGTAAAATTGGTATATCTATGTGTCTCTTCAGAATTATTAATAAATTTTGGTAAGATTGCGATGGGGATGGATCAAGAAAGAATGCAAATAGGGATGGTATTTGCAAGAGGCTGGGGCAGAGAATGTCTCCTCATTTTCCTTTTCCTCCTCATTAAAATCCTCCCATTTCCAGCCTTATTTCTGTACCGAATCCTTATAATGCATTTCAACCTTCACAGTATTTTGACTTCACCGCATCTCATTTTTTCTTTTTATCTTTCCTTGTATTATATTATCTGTCTTTTTTATTATTATTATTATATCTCTACTCCTTCTCATCCAATATATTTAATTTGAATTATCTGATCCTAATTTTCCTTTGGAACTCGGGGTAAGTTTGACCCTTTTCCCATTTTTTCCAATTCCCCGTGGTTCTTTACAAACCTTCAATCTTGTAAAAAAAAAAACTTAATTATGATTTTGATACTTAAAAATTTATAACATTTTTATTTTCTCCTTCAATTTTTAATATTTTTTCAAATAAATCTTTCATAATGTATTTGTTATCAAGTAATTTCTTTATGATTTTAAATTTTCATTTAGTTTTTTAAATATTATAAATTTTGTATTTAGTTCTTTTAAATATTATGCTTTTTTGGTTGATCCTTATAAATGTTATAATTTTTTTTATTTGGTCTCCCCAAAATGAGGGATTAAATAAAAAATTTGTGATATAGAAAAATAGCTAGAAAAAACCAGTTTTAAACAAAAATAAATTTATGAGGGACTTATTTGAAAAAAACAAATTCAAACTTTTTTGAAACAAAAAGTTGAATAAATAAAAGAATTAGGTATTCAACAATTGTTAAAATAAAAAAATATTTTTAACAAATTTAAGTATCTTTTAGTAAATTTAAAATTATAAATTAATATAATAAATTATATTTAAAAAAATTAAATTTACATTTTTGCATATTAATTATTAAGAAAAAGACTAGGATTATATATATATATATATATATATATATATATATATATATATATATATATATATATATATTCAGTATAGAAGATTCTTGTTCCTGTCTCTAAATTTATGTTGGGGACTTTTATGTCCCCATCCCCTCCTCACACAGAAAATTCTACACTACAATTTCAAACATGACTATTTCTACGGATATCCCAACCAACAAGGAGGATTGTCATTCCAATATATGCAAGAGGATGAAAACAATCAAGTTTAACATACAATATTATATTAATAATTAAGTTATACGACTGCATATATTTTTTTTATATAAAAAGTTAAATTTGATATATAATTTAAAAAAGAAGTTGAGTGGTGTTGAAAGTCCCACCTTTGCCCTTAAATTGGACCTCACATGTTTAATACCTACCAAGTGAAAGATATAAACAAAGCTACATGATAAGATGATAGATGAAAGTTGAAGATGAGAAAAGGAAAATGTTTTTTACTTTTTATTTTACAGTTTTTAGGATCAACTTTTAGTTGTTTCTTTTTTTTATTGTTTGAGATGCTTATTTATAGAAAGGCAAAAAAAAAAATAAAATTAAAAAGATAGAAATAATTGTATAAATGTAAAAGACGATGTGAATTTGTTCAAATAACAGAAGTGCTTGAGAAAATCTCTTCACACGACACTTAAAAGAGATGATTGAGTTATGGAAGGAGAGAGTGTGAGACCTGCATGTTACATTTGACAACATCAAGAGGTGTCATGGCTGTGTGAGTGAGGCCACAACTGAGGCTTCCACCAATGGTACAAGCTGCATAGAAGGACGGCGAAAACATCTTGATATTATTACCATGTTCACTCGGAGAATGAATCATGAAGCTCGAATTAGGTGGCGCCACGTGAACGGTGGAGTTCACCATCTCCGTCTTCTTCTGTGCCGAGGAAGAATAGAGGTGGCTGGGAATCAGAGAATGACGCCGCCAAGTGTCTGAATCTGAGGAAGCCATGAAAAAAGGTAGAGATCTCTGATCGATGATGACAGAGTATGAGAGAGTTTAATTTTTTGCGAAGAAGACAAAGAAAAGAGAAAAAGGAAGGTCTCTTCTCTCTCTCTCTCAAATTCCTTCTTTAAGCCAAAACGTTTCTTGCTCGAACAAATAGCTTGTTGGCTCTTAATCGTTCTGTTTTTTCAAGGAAACAATTTTCATGCTCTAGGCGGTTATATATCCGAAACGCGAAGCACCGAATGTCCTAACTTCGTATTGCAAATCTTCGTGGCAGTTTGACTAGCTTTTTAATACAATGTTTTCTTTTTAGAAAATTAAAATCTAGTGTCATTGGTACGTTTTGAAAAAATTTAGATCTGATCTATTTTGTTTTATTCTCTAATGTTCATTTTTTTATTAAAAAATAGAATAAAATAAATCTATAATTCTATAAATACATTTTTTTTTTCTTTTTAAAGACCACAATTATAATTATATTCTAACAAAAACTATTGGTAACATATAATAACCAACTTTATTAATAATTTTTTCATATACAAACAATATACAAGTTAAATCGATAACCCAGTGATCAATTATAATAATCCATATATGCAATTTAATTTTCTTTTTCATGAAAACAAAGTTAAAATTTACGAAACAATTATATATATATATATATATTGCTCGGAAAAAATATTATTGTTGCATTTTCAAAATATATTTCTAGTTCTAGTTCTAATTGGTGATATACGTATGTGTAAAATAATATAATTCTAATTATAAAATTTCGATTTGTAATAAATGAGAACTGGGAAAGAATCCTGCAGGGTATAACTTTCAAAGTCAATTCAACGTGGATGAGATCATCGTTCTCACAATACTCGTTCAATCTTAGAATTGAGTAATACTAATTTGTGAAGGACTTGATCACTTCTATATAGCCTTGGCTTCACGGAAAATACTTTATTTCACCGAATATGGCTGTAATTTTAAATTTGTTGTTAATTGAATCACTCTTGTTTATCCTGTAGGCCAAGAAAATCGAAATTGGTCAAATTAAATGTTTGCGGTCCACATGCTCAGGTGTGGTGCTTGAATCCACAAGGCATACGTTTTTCGATGATTGGGAAGTGTACGTCTCTCTCAATGGTACTTTTCAAGTTCCATACGGTTTGGAGAGAGCACCCACCAGCAGGCTGCCATAAATTGACCATTTGGTCATGCCTTTGAAAGGTCAATTAAAGCCACCATCCCTTTTGATTCCTCCGGTTATTTTATTTTTCTTCGATCCGTTTTACCCACATGGGCATTTTATTTAGGATGAGTTTTGGCAAATAAATAAATAAATTTAAGATTATTTTAGAATTAAGTTTAGAATTTTAATAAGTTCTTTATTTACGTGTATTAGTTAATTAAATAAAATGATTGAAGGAATGACAAACAATTAAAAAATAGGAAATAATAAAAAATAAAGTAGTGCTGGAAAGAAATTTAAATAAAATAAATATTAATAAAAAATTAATTAAATGAACATAGTTGAAAGTGCTAACGTTTTTTTTATTTTAATTTTTTAACATGATCTAATTGTGTGTAGAACGTTTCACTGCATGCAAAATATTGAGTATGTGTATTCCTATTTTGATACCTAAAGGCTTATTTATAAACAAACATAAAAGTAAATGTTGTTTAGGACTTATATATTTAAATTTATCAAAATAAGCTTTTTATATCGGTTGTTATAAACTTTTTACATCGGTTATTTGAGCGGTATTAAAACGGGCGATATAAAAACTTAGACTTTCTACATCGGTTCTATAACCGATGTAGAAAGTACACTTTTTACATCGGTTAAAACTTCAATCGATGTAGAAAGTCGGTTGTGGTCACAACCGATGTAAAAAGTTAACTTTCTACATCGGTTGAAGTTTTAACCGATGTAGAAAGTATGACTTTTTACATTGGTTATGGTCACAACCGATGTAGAAAGTTCACTTTTTACATCGGTTGTGACCACAACTGATGTAGAAAGTCACTTTTTACATCGGTTAAGGTCACAACCGATGTAGTAAGTTTATTTTTTTTTAAATGTTCTTTTTGTTTAGGGAAATTGCCATAATTATTTATTCACAATACCTCTATATATAAACAGAATACTAGGCAGACAATACAGAAATTACAGAGTCTATATATTTAAAGTAAATACATCAATATTTATTATAAAATATAATAAAAACAAACTAAAAATCTAAAAAACCCATGAATTCAACCCAAATTGGCAATGTCTATCAGAAATTCCCCCCAACGTCTTCTGATATCATCAATTTCTTCATCTAACAGAGGTTGAGGATTGTCAAATATCTACAAAATGTTTTTGATTAAAATTAGTGAACATGTCATGTTATGCATTCAAATTAAATAATTAAATTAGGACAATTGTAATTACCTGGTGCCAAGAGTGAACAATAGAAGCCGAGACAATGAGAAACATATGTCTCATCACATAATATCCACACTCGGTTCCTCCGGGTTGTCTTGGACACTTCAAAAAATATAAAGAGTATCAAATATAATTAGAAATTGTGATAAAATAATATAGATAATTGAATAACTTTTAATAAAGTACTTATCCATACAGGCTTTTTAATATTTGATGAATGCGTCCCTTTTAACCGAAGTCGAGCATTCATTGCTCTACAGTAAAATAAAAAGCAAATTAATACCTTTGAGAATAACAAGTTATATGAATATAAATACCAAAATCATAAAAACTTACAAATCTATAATGTCCTTTATGTCTTTCTTTGGTTTTTGCCAAGCAGAGCATAGAAATACAACTACATTCCGCTTGGGACAAATAATGATTAATTGCCAATGGGTCCTACAAAATATGGATGACAATGAACAAAAATGAGGAATTTAATTGAATTCATGAACTAAAGCAATTAAGTATTGACTTACTATTTAAAATAAGGGGCTAGGTAACAGTCTTTATCAGACTGCAACATCCTCTGAAGATATCCCTGTATCTCAACTGCCTTATTCCCAGTTTTCTGCATATGAACTAGGTCCAAGAATCCATAGAGGTGTAAGTTACCTGTTTCAGCGCAGATACGATACAGGTACCTAATATTGCGAATAATTTTCATATGTTAGATTTTCATAATGAAATAATTCAAGTAAGGTTTAGAAATTTACTTACATCAACCAAAATTGTAGAACTGTTACACATAGGAGATCATTACCCACAACCAATTCCAATATATCCTTCTTAGTAATATAGAAGGGGATAGGTGTGGGCTTCCCTATGATATCTGCTTCCATTTTTATTTGCAAAGTTTGGTCGCCCAAGTTCATGGCGATACCAAATAAACGTGTGAACAAATCAACCTCATATTTCTTTACAGGAGGCTCAGGAAGATCTGCTTTAGCACTTAAATCAATCTTCTTCCCACAATCTTCCTTATAAACCTACGATAAATTCAGAAAATAGTAAGAAATATATATATATATATATATATATATATATATATATATATATAGACACACACAATGTATATATTAAAAAATTAGTAACATAGGCTAAAATTATTTAATAGCTGAGGTTGAACTTGCTGCACAAGTCTCCTCGGCCATATAATGAAATGATTGGGGGCTTGCCCCACGACATGAACCTCCTTAGTAGGGACAGGAACAGGAGCATTTGCATCTTCAACCCGTTCAACCACCACTCTAACATGATCATCATCAATTTGCTGGTGATCGATGGTTGAACCCAAGGTGTAGACTTTCCCAATTGTTACCAAACGATATGGATCATCAACATATAACTCATAATCATTTGTAGTTGCATCCACATCATCTTCTCCCTGTAGTTGCTCCTGTGTCGGAGCTCAGCTTCCCTTTGTGCTCACGCGCCTAGGAGAAGGTGATGGATGGTGACCCTGTGTCTGTGTTTGGGAAAGTCCCAAAGATGCAAGCTCCTGCCTAAGCTCTTGCCTAAGCTCCTGTCTAAGCTCCTGTCTAAGCTCTTCTCGAAGTTCTTGCTGCAGTGCTTGCCTCATGTCTTCGTGCATGGTGTCCAACTCATCTCTAGACACCAAACCTTCTTTGGATGTCTGTCTAGAAGACAATCCAATGTACTGTCTAAGGCCAATACCTCGGTCAACTGCACGAACACGCCCTGGATGCTCTGGTTGGCCAATAGCAGCACTTAAGATGTCATCCCGGCCAGTTGGAACAAAGACTCCTTGTGAGCTTTGTTCAACCAAAGAATCATACAAAACAAAAAATGACCGTTATCAGTAATGTAAATGTTTGAAGATAAATAAAAAGAAATTTACAAAATTGTGCGATTACTTACAATCTTCTCAGCAACAATGCGAGAAGTATAACACCCTAAAAACGAATACCGATTTCACGCTTAACTCGATCATTCGGTTCCATTTTTAGTTTGTTATCTCATGATGCAGAATTCATTTTAGAAATACTTATATGAAAATATGGTAATTTTTTTTTTAAAACTGTTTGATATAAACTGCGAGCCTCGTCGATAAAACGTGCGTAGCGGTAAACTAAATCATTAAGTGGATTTTTACATACATTTAAAACCTTAGGAATACTAAGCGTTTATATTATTCTTTTCGTTTATCATTTTCCTATTATAAATAAACAAGATTCAATCATAACACACATGTCACACAATAATTATACATAACATTTATTACATACCGTAAGTCTTAGGCCCGTGGGCCTTATCAGGTAGTTATTACATATACATAACATACTATTTATTACTAATATTTAGGATGCCTGCATTCTTCTAATCACAATATTAACATGACGTGAATTTTCTTCAGACGAGAGTGTCTTGCATCTGCTTCAAGTACGTGATCTGCTACCATGACGAACAGCGTCCGGAATGTCTGGGAAGAAAGTGGGAAGAAGTATGGATGAGAAACTAAGTTTCTCAGTAGGCTATCTACTTAGTTCTAATGTCATCACTTTAGTCCCAGCCACTTCAGTTTATTTCAAAAATCATTTCTTACATAAAAGGTTACTTTTAATTCTTTGAAAACATTTCTCTGAAGTGGATCAATTTTATTCAAAACATACAACTTAGTGTCTCACCATATATTCTTCTTAACATTCATACCTTTGGGATCACAAATAAGATATCATTTGACATACAATTATTCTATGTCTTAAACTTTGTTCTTTACTACTTTTCTTTGTCTTTATCATTTCTTTGTCCAACCTTTGAGACACTTTATGAATCTAGTTTCACTACCTTTGGGAGAAAACAATTAGACATAGACATGTATTAAATTTTGTCAAATAATATCTTCTCACTGACTCTACTCCCACCTCCTACTAAAATTAAGGATATGAGCTCATTCCGGGATGGTCGTCACCACCTTAAAACTTGGTGAAGAAACTTAAATCTTCACAGTGGAAGGATTTTTGGAGAGACCTTTGGCTCCTAGAAGCAACCTTTGGCTTCTCTTCAGTAGAGCTTTTTAGGGCTCTTTGGATACTAGTGCGCATAAGGCACAAAGAGAGTAGCATTACGTTTTCACATAAAGTTTTCTTTAGTGATCCCTTAATCTTTTTACGTTCATTTTAGTGGCTTCCAAATAATTATGCATGCTCAAACAAATTTCCAACCAATATGAAATGCACATATAGGTTTCGAATTATCATCTCAATCATCATCATAAACCAATCTCATACATGGTCATCTTTCTTTCTCATTCATAAACATCCATCATTTATTCATAGATAGTGAGCATTCATAACCAATAATGAAATTTGATTGGTAAATCACATAACATAATGTCACATTTAAACAACCAACCTAATGCCTCAATTTGGTTTGATGTTGAAATCACACAAGGGACTTACATCACTTATCCTTCTAAGTTACCTCTCATCCTTTCCTTTTCTCAAATTACACTTGTTCATTAAGATTTTACGTCTTAGCATCTTAATCTAAGTGGTCGAATGACACCTTTCAAGTTCTTTTATCTTTGTGTTCTCTTTTGTTCAAGTCTTATGCATGTCCTAATTGTTCTAAGTTCAAGTATTAAGTATTTACAAATCTTTTATAACTTTTTCTCGTTAAGGTATGTTATGATCAAATTACTTAGTGAATTTATAACTTCAAGTTTAACTCATATCCTTCTTAATCATGCCTCTACTAAACCTTTGAAATATATTACCTTATGTTCTCCTTTTTACTACCTTAATAATTAGATCTAATTGACTCTTAAACCTTTAAGGTCTCTTTTATTCTATGCCAAATAATATCTAAGTAGAAATTAATTAATCTTCTAGGTCAATTTATTACTAAATGGCGAAATGACCTACTTTCTCAAATTCCACCTTTCATACACCTTAATTATATTTTGCTTACACATTTAGTGTCATTATTTGGGCCTAGTTAAGGATTGAAACCCATTCTTAGTTAATCTAAAACATAGTAGCCGAATTCGAACCTCCTAGACTTAGGTTTCCACAATTTCCTTCTTCACCATAACATCATTTGCCTAAAAAAAATCAATAGGTCTCTTTATGCACCTTAAAACTTCTTCATACTTTAAATTCATCCTATTCACATAAGAATGGTCCTTAATTAATCCTATTTGGAAATTAAAACCTCCTTTAAGTTAATTAACCACTAAGTGGCCGAATGCCACTCTTCTAGGTTTAGGGTTTCCTTCTCCTAACCCTAGTTGACTTAATTTGACCATTTTTTTAACCCTAGTTGACGTATGTTGACCATTACTTGGTAGCCAAGTTTATACTTCATAATTGACATATTCTAAGGTAATGTTAAGTATTTTTATTCAAATTTTAATGGAATGGCCGAATTTGACATTTACCCTTGCTTAAGTTATGGTAAATTTTCTAGTTACCCATTTTAAGCGTATTTGGGAATTTTATCACTTAATAATTTTGAGATTTTTCCCTAAGATTACCCAGGTCATATATTCTGAAACTTATCCTTTTAAATAATAATTAAACCTCCAAATAAGTTATTTACTTGTTTAAAATACTTGATTTTTCCTTAATCACATTTTAAGCGCATTTTTTTTCCAAAATCTCTCTAGGGTTTTTAACTCATTTTTGTTTTGTTTAACTTTGTTTAAAGGTTGATTTAGTTCATTTAAAACCTTATTTCAGAGCTTATGTTACTTATAAAAATTTTAATGAAAGTAAAGCTTGCTTGGGAGTTGTGGCCAAAAGCCTTCCTTGGTTAGCCAAGGTAATTTCTTCAAATCTTCCATCTCACACCAACTTGGTTCAGTTGTGTTAGGTTTGTGCACCCTTATTGCCTCTAGTCCATGCTTATTTCATCCATGTTTTTATGCTTAAGTGTTGGCCATGATGAGTCTAGGGTGCCATACAAGGATTTAGCCACTTTTGGGCTACAAATTACATCATTTTCTTGGTAGCTTTCTAACTAATGTCCAAAGGAAACCTTTGGAACTTATTAAAAAACTTTATTTCACCTCTTAACTTACATAATCATAGGTGCAGATCCATCACATAAATCATCACAAGAGATAAATCACAATATTAAAACGTAATCATCAAAACAAGCATCAAAACAAGCAACACATCACTTTTCTCAAGCATTAACAGGGTAGATCTTCATGATCTACTCCAAGATCCACATCTCCTCTTTCAAATAAGCTTTAGAAACCTTTCTCATGTGAGCATAAAATTGATCAAAGCTTTAAAAATAATTTTAAAACAAAATCCACTGATTAAATTTCTTCTAAATGCCATAGAAGCACTTTTAACCGAACAAACTTTGTTTTTCTTTTCAAAAATCACTAAAAATGGGTGGGGCTGATTTTGAACGGTTAAAATACAGTTTTAAACTCTCACAAGTGAAAACAAAAGAAGACAAACAAATCTTGGAGAAAAGATGCATGAAAGAAAACAAACACACCATAAAAAGGCAAGTTAAAAGCATAAAAAGACAAGTAGAAAGATCCTACTTGTTGAAGACCTCCTTAGTGTTTTTGTGTGCTTTAAAGGCTTCCTTGGGTCCCCTTTGGTCTGCTCTGGACGTGGACAAAGGATGGTGGTGGGGCTTAAGTGTTATAGCTTTAATATAGCTTAAGTCTTAAAGATGAAGACTTAGGCTTAAAGTGTAAGTTTTTGGTGTTTTGGAGTTAAGGCAAGCTTGGAGAGAATAGAGAGGATTTTGATGAGTTTCTAAGCTGAAAAATCTGAAGCAAATGGGGTTCCAAGGGTCCCAAAAAATTCGGACTCCTATGGGCCAAGTGGAATTAGTTTTGCACTTAGGGGTATTTTGGTAATTTTGCCTAGATTTTTCCTATTTTTCAAAATAAATCAAAATTCAAGGAATTATCCTTTTAGGCTTAGATTAGTGTTAATTAGGCTGATATTTCCTCTAATTATGATTAATTTAACTTAAGCATGCTTTACTTTTAATTAACCAAGGTTAGTTAGTCTTAACCATGGTTAAGGTAATCTTTTTACTATTCACTTTTGTCTTTTTGTGGAAGACTTGGTTGACTTTATTTTGGTGACTCACCACCACCTTTCCAACTGTTGCATTTCGTGCACATGGGTGTGGGGCCCACTTTTGGCATGTTTATCACCTTATTTCACCCTCCCGGCCTTCCAGGGGCGTTTTCGTAATTTTTCTCAACATTGCCAGAAAATTTCTCAAATTGTTCCTCTAATATTTCTAAGACTTTTTGGTTCGTTCCCATGTTAATCTAATATCGTTTGCTATTTTTACGGGAATTGACTAGCTTTATGCAAAAAGTACAGCTCTTAGGGGCATTTTGGTCATTTTCAGGGTTTTCGAAGAGCGTTTTCGTCCCTTCTCAGATTTCTAAATTTTTCTCACTACTTTTAACCATACATGATGTTTATAATCCCTCCAAGATGTCTTATACTTGTATTTCCATTTTTCTGGCTCATTATTTGAGCTGCCCAGGTGCAAGGGCATTTTCGTCATTTGCACCAAACTTCCTAATTTCTCTGCCTTTGACTCCTAATTTCACCTAGTTTTATTCTAGAAACTATTTGTAGCCTCAAACATTTATCATAGAAAAATTGGGATGTTACAAGAAGGCTCTGAGGTGTACTCTCCAGATGCCCTTTGGCGTGCCCTCTTCCATTTCTCATGGCGTGAAGGTGGAAAAGATGGAGAGAGAAGTGTAGAGGGGTCTGCTTCAGATGATTGCTGACGATCTTTCGACCTCTGCTAGATCAGCCTCTCCTGAAGCAGCTCATAACCCCCACGAGATAATCTGTGGGGGTAACAGTTCTTAGCAAAAATTTGTTGAGCCTTCTTTCTTTTCTCCTGTTATAAGAAAGCAAATCAATTAATCATAATATTTCTTATATCAGTCAATTAAAAAAATATAATATTAGAAAGACACATACAATGAATGCAAGATCCATTTGAGACTCAACAAATCTCTGCCAAGTGTCTTGATCAAGGAATTGGTACTCCTCACAAGGAGACACATCCTTGAGTGACCCATATATATATTTGCTGGTCAGATGTGTCTTGAAGCCCCTCCAGCGCTCACCAACAAATGAAAGCCACTTCCTCTTCAGGAAGTAAGTATTTGGTACATTATATGTAAGCTACATATAAGAAGATGTAATTAGTTAGTGAATGATAAATTTATGGAAAAACTTAAAGTTTTAAGTTAAATACCGTGATAGTCTCCCAAATTTGATCCTTGACTCGCATCTCAACATCATCCCAATCCTTCTTCAAAATATTGGCTTTGCTTCGTCCAAGGAGGGCCACATAACTCTTAAAGTTTGTCTTGTTTGGCCCTAATGGATTCCTAGTGGCCTGATCAAACTCTATGGGAATCCTCTGCTCACCGCTCCGACTAAGGGTTAACTCCCTTAACCGTGTGGTTCGTCTTCCCTTCTTTTGCCGAGAAGAAGGGTTCTCAGACCCACTTTGTGAAGGAGGAACCTCTGAAGGGTCAGCCATGTATCTGTTAAAAGCAGAGGAAACAAATATGAAAAAATTATTCAATGGAAACAATAAATACAATTCATATTTATATTGTGCTCAAATAGCTACCTGTTAATTTTCTTAAAGCTTTAATCACACCACACTAGCCCCTGAAGTCACATAGATTCATTTAAACATCACTAAATCAACCAAGCCTATTTCAATCTCATGCAGAACCAATTTCAATCTCAAATCCAATCAGAACATTATCTGTTATAAGATAGCCTAGAACTAAAGGACTTTGTGTAATATTCATCACCTCATGCAAAACCAATTTCAATCTATTAGCAATAAACATCTTCATTATAGATTCATTAAAGAGGGTAAAAAGGAAAAAAATGGCCTAACATAAAATCCGGAGCTTATGAAACAGCCTCTTTAAATTTTAATGGTTATAATTATAGATCAAGGCAATATTTAAGAAGCGATAACATTGCAGAGCAGGGTGTTTAGTCTAAACAAAGAACACATTATGTTCTCTAATGTCATAGTTGTTTTTAACGTATATTACTTTTTCATCAACTGATTACCAATCTTTTTAATAAGCGCCTTCTTTTCTCCAACCACCGAAACAAGGCAAAAGTCAAATTGGACTAACGCAAAATTAATTTGTACTCTTTTTCACTTTCCAAAAGGCAAAGCTAATCATTTTCACTTTCCAAAAGGAAAAGCTAATCATATTTGACAACAAAGATGCATAGGACAACTTTAACACAACCTAATCTGCCAACCTGAATGACTAAAGCTCTCTTCTCAAATTTTTTCTATAAAAGCTTCCTCTTCCACCCTCACATCCATTGCAAATTGCAACATTAACAGAAACAGAAATAGGCTAATGGTACAGGCAAAACAGAAATAGGCTAAGGCTAAGGGTATAGGCAAAACAGGCTAAGGTTAAGGCAAAGCAGCCTCAACAATGCCATGCCAAGAGAAACTTCCCTTATTTTGACATCATGTGCAGCTCTCCATCATTTTATAACTTACACTGATCAAATCACCCCCTTCCTTCTCCCCATTTTAGCCAATGCATAAGCAATGTGTAGCTATGGGAGAAATAAGCTTATTGTGTATATCACTAAGCTAGCCTCATATGAGGTGGAGTTGAGGACTATATCACTAAGTGTATTATGATATTCAATAATTTTTATTAACTTATACTTGAGAAGTGACAAGTTTCTGTATTGGATTAGGAAAAGAAGAAAACTCTAGCCAAAGTAATCGGCAAAGGCTAAGGCTAAGGCTAAGGCAAAACAAAGACCTAAATAGAAACAGGCTAAGGCTAACAAGTAATGCACAAATAGAAACAGAGACCTAAACAGAGAGCCAGAATGCTACATACCGGTGTAGACAACGACGACGATGGCGTAGACGAACGACGGAAACTTTGAGAACGAACGACGGCAGCTTGGAGGAACTGAGTTAGGGTAGGAATCAAGTGTTTACACTTATGAGGACAACAACGGTCGCATCAGCTAAAGAGGAGGGAAAACAAACTTTGTACGTCGGTTGTTTCAGAGAACCAACGTAAAAAGAACTTTCTACATCGGTTACACTACTCAACTGATGTAGAAAGTTTAAATTTTTTTACAAAAATGCCACCACCTGTTTTTCTACATCGGTTATGAAGCAACCGATGTAGAAAGTGTCTAATTTATTTACAAAAATACCACCGCCTATTTTCTACATCGGTTGGCGAATAACCGACGTAAAATCCTGTTATAAAAAGCTATTTTTCTACGAGTGTATTTACCTATTTTACATGATTTTATCACATGCAACTACTCCTACGGTATCTTCAAATTAGACATATCCTTCATCTTTAGCTTAAAATAGTCCAAATCAATCATGCGATAAAACTTGTTCAATATATATTTCATCAAAAGGATGTTTTATTATAACAATGCTTTATTGAAAAAGTAATGTTTGAAAAATCTCTTTCCAACTTAGTTTGAAATTGATGCCTTGCAACTCGGTTGAAATTGATCCTGAAGCTTTTCAGAATCTTTCTTTCAAAGAATATATTTTCAATCATGCCTTTTTCTGACTAATTTTTAGATCCTACGAGCAATCTAGGCTAATTTGTATACAAAAGTTTGTTGAAAAGACATTTTTCAACTAGAAGTTGGTGTTTTCTTTGGCCAAATTGAATTTTACTCATATTTCAATTGTAAATTGGAATTAACCATTGAGTTGGCCATATTTTGTTTAGATTAAATCATGCTTATTCGCTTGCATAAGTTTTTAAGAAGAAATAGTGGTGGATCTAGGTTATTTTTAAATTAGCTAATTTTTAAATAAAAATAGTTTATTTTTGAATAAAAATAGTTCATTTTTTATGGAAATGTGAATGTAGTTTTAAATTGAATAGATCTAAATCTATAAGATTTGGTTCAAATATATCTAAAAAGCTACACTAACATATGTAAATTTGGAGAGTAAAATAAATATAAAAGAAAGTAGAAAAAGAAGATAATATTGAGAAGAGATTTATGGTAATGTAGAGGTACCACAACCTTTATGGAAGAGAGGATGATGAGCCTACATTCCGCCATAATGGAACATCTTCTATTGATAAGGAAAACCTTGAGTCTAAACTCAAGAAAAATAGAGAGAGAGAGAGAGAGAGAGAGAGAGAGAGAGAGAGAGAGAATTCATATTTGTTATCTTTCACTCAAAAATAAAATTGTATAAAATGAACCAAAATTATGAAAATGAACTACAAGGTTCCTATTTATAAACTATGGGCATGGGAAATTTGGACAAGTCTTTCCTTGGATGCCCTATGCTTCCGAAATTGGGTTTCCAAGGCTCAAAACTTAGAAACCTAAAGCTACATGCTCAATCTTAAGGCTACATGTCCAAACTTGAAGAAAAAGTACAAGAAAATGGTGTCCAAGGGCCTATACAATGAGGGGCACCCTAATCTATTACAAGCAAAAAGTTCTAAACTAGTTTATTCCATTCAAGAGCATAAGCATGTGCCCTTGGGCTTAATAGACCCAATCATCCTCTGTACCTGGGACCTCTCCATCAGCTCCTCCTCCATTGGAAGTATTCGTTCTCAAATGTATAAACTTAGCATTATCTACAAAACAAGAACACATATAAGAACATAAGAGAAGATATTATTAAGGACACAAAATAAAAAAAATGCTATGATCAAAGACTAAGCTCCTGAACTTGTCAAACAGTTATAAGACTATATTGGTAGAACTTATTAGAAATAAGAGATTAAGACTACTCATAAGTTATAGTTGTTAACAAACATGGACCAAGTATACTGACAGGCTACCATCAATTTTCGTTTTCCTAAAGAGAGGTTATTCTTATACCTAAAAATTTCCTTAAAATAATTTGTAAATGACTCACTCCTTGATGTAACAATGACATTTTATTATGAGGCAAAAAATGATGTAAGTGTGGAAGTTTATCACACAATAAGGAATTAGACATTTGAATCATGCCCATATGTGATATGCACATGGGGTTCAACTATGACCAAGTGAACATGATGTAACCTACCTTATCATATGATCCACTCAATACTAACATGGAAGGTACACCATTGTCATCTATATTTGGGATCACATACAAATTAAGTATCCTAAATGTGCATTATCATAAATCAAGTAAGGAACCTTAATATTTGAAAATGTATTAACATTATAGGAAACATAAGAATAAGGTGAGAATTTAGTTATATGAATTGTTCTAGGCATACAATCCTTAATAATGAATGCAACAATGGTGCCCCAATTATATAGGGGTATGGTAGAAGACTAGGAGTTCAACAGTTCTATTTCTTAATTTCCTAATTAGGAGTATTTCTCTCACATCATTCTTTCTTTCAAGAGAGTTGGATACTTTACTTACCTTCTCTCTTTTCTTCATCTTTTTCTTTTTATTATTTTTGAGTTTTTTTATTTTTTTCTTCCTCTTTTTATTTTTTTTATCTTATTTTCATTTAGTCTTTATAAACCTTACTACATGGTAAATGTACTAGGGTAATTCTCTATAAATTAAACAAGAATGAGTACCTATTGGAATGTTGATAATGATCGACATCCTTACCATATTACCATGACCTTCCCAATAGCATATGATGTTTAGGGTTTAGGGTTTAGGATTTAGGTTTAGCATATGACTGATCTCTATGAGAATAACATTATATGTGACATTGTCCACATACCTAATTATGACAAAGCTATTAAAACTTGCCTATCTATCAAAAGGTCTCCATTCTCACTAAGTCATTGAAACTTGTATGGCTTTACATATGGAATGGTTTCTAAACCTAGTTTGGAAACTAACCTAGTTCTAGCTACATTTGTACAACTAACCTAGTTGGGACATTGAGAGACTATGTGACCTCTTCCTAGGAATTTAAAAAATTTAATGGAGCATTATTTTCCTGAGGGTATGTTAGGTTCTTTTCCCTTGTACTCCTTAGAGTCCTTGGTATCCTTAATCTCCTTAGCTTTGAAATTTAATTCTTTCCTCCTGTCTTTTCATTGTTCTTATGTAGAAGACTTATATGAGGTGAACTTGTCCTTACTTTCCTATTCATCTATTGTTCTACCTTAAGGACTTGGTGATATAAGTCATTGAGATTTAAATAGTGGTGAAGCTCAACTATGTTCCTAATTTCAGGTTTAAGGCCATATGAGAACCTAGCCATGGTGGCTTCCTCACTTTAATTTAAATTAGCCTTAATGATTGCTATTTCCATTTCTTTGTAGGACTCATCCACACTCATATATCCCTAAGTTATGTAACATCCAAAATTTATTTCTTATGTTGCATGACTAATAAATAAATTATTATAAAACTTTTCCCTAAAATCTCTAAGGAAATTAGAGAATTTCCAATAAATAATGAAAATGCTTCTACACTTGGACAACCCAAATAGTATGCAAGAAAAATATAAAAAACGAGTTAAAAGATATTTTAAAGGATTATAAAACATCAAGAATGATCAAAGATAATGAGAAAAACTTAGAAAACAAAGAAGAGATCAAAACACCCTTAGAAAACTTCAAAACACCCAAAACACCCCTAGAACGCTTTACTTTTTATACAAAACTAATCAGTTCCAAGAAAAATATCAAATGATCTTAGATTAACTTGGGAACAAACCAAAATATATTAGAATTATCAAAGGAACAATTTTGGGAACTTTTTGGGTAATGTTGAAAAAATTGTGAAAATACCCTTGAAAGGTTGGGAGCGCAAAAAAGTACGAGGAAGAAACCAAAAATGGGCCCTACATGGAGTACACGAAATTTTCATATGGAAAGCATGGTGATGAGTCACCGAATGAAATCAACACAAGTAAAATCACAAAAGACAAAAAGAATAAATGTTAAGATTTCTTTAACCATGGTTAAGGCTAATTAACCTTGATTAATTAAAATTAACCATTCTTAGGGCAAGATAAACATGATTAGTAACAAACTTAGCCTTATTAACATTAATCTTATCCTAAAAAGATAATTCTTTACTTTAGATTTATTTTAGACAATACAAATTACATACAAAATTACCAAAATTCCCCTAAGTGGGAATTTGATTCCCACATGCCCTAAGTGGATGAAATTGCTTAGGGACACCAATGAGGGGGATCAGTTTTTGTTGTTCCAACCTTATAAACACTTGGATAAGCTCTCAAAATTTTATCAAAGCTTAATCCACCCAAAGACCCAAAGATTACATCTTAAGCCTAAATTCCATTTTGAAGTTTAAGCTAAATTAACACCTAACCACCAGCCCCACCACCACACTTGGGAGTGGTTTTGTGCACCATCTAAGGAGGGAAAGATCATCCAAAGAAGCCTTACAAAAAAATAATCACTAAGTCTTCATCAAATAGGATTTTACTACTTACGTTTTTAAGCTTTAAATCTTGACTTTTATGGTTTATTTTCTTCTTTTTGTAGATCCTTTTTCTAAGACCCATGAACATAATTTTGTTTGAACTAATTAGAGCTCAATGATACCTATGAATGGTTAAATATGCACATCACCCATTTTTAGTGATTTTTGAAAGTTAAAGTGAAGTTTGGATGGATTAAAGTGCTCCTAGCCACCTTGGAAGTAATTTAATCGGTTAAAATTATTTAAAAATCCATTTTGATGCTTTGGAAAGTTTAGAGAGTTCATGAGGAAATTTTTTGAAGTATTCATGTTGTGGGGTTTATGGATCTTGGAGTGGATCTAATGGATCTATACTTATTTGTCATAAAAATACTATCTTTGAGATTTTTATGCTTAAAGGTCCAGATCTGATCTCATGGGTTAAATGACTTGAAATACTATAAATTTTTTTATCACAAGTCCTAAGAGCTTGACATGGACTTAGACTTAAGATCTACCATGAACAAAATGGAGTTTTGGGACCAAAAATGAGACAAGCTTCATAAGACACTTAGAACCTTCATTAACCATAATATAAGCTATGAATAAATGTTAAGTCTTAATGGACTTAAGTGTTATTGGGGCTGCAAGTGCACAAAACCATGGAACAAAGCTCATATAAAAATAAATTTTGAGAAAAAGACCTTGAATGATCAAGGAGGAGCATTTGGCCACTTTTGGTTAATTAGGGTAAAAGCTCTAAAAATTTCTAAGAATGATCTAAATCATGAGACTAGTTCTAATGGATGTGAATTAATCCTTAAAAGAAGAAGAATTGAACTAAAGTGCCCTAAATTCGAAAAAGGTGCAATTCGACCACCCCTTGATTAATTAAGGAGAATTAGGTTTAAATTCTTGATTAGGATTAATCAAGGATCTTTAGCATGTAAATTAAAAAGAATAAAAGTGTAAAAAATATTTTGGAATGGTTAGGATGACCATTTGGCCATAATGACTAAAATAGGTGGAATTAAGTTAAAACTTTAATTAATACTTAAGCTTGAATAAAGAAGGTATAAGTTGATGAGTAAGAATTATTAATGGAGTTGTGAAATTAAAACATGACCATTCATCCATAGGTATTAATAATGAAGAATAAGTTTTAAAAACTTCTAAACTTGGTAATGAGTAATGGCCCTAAACCTTAATTAGTAAGAATCATCTTCTAAAATTAAAGAAAAGTGAACCATCATGCCCTAAGATTTAAATGCATGTATTCAGACACTTCTTAAGGATTAAGAGAAGTTTGAGTTAAAAACCTAAATTAAGTTTCCAAGAAGATTCTAAGTAAGTTTAAGAAATAAAATTGAAAAGTGCTAAATAAACTAGCCTAAAATATTATTAAGATTTAAGAATGGATTTTAGGAGGATTTAAGAAGATGATTGGAAACCAATTATAGGATAAAAGTGAACATAGAGCATTTGGCCATCTCGAGTTTAATTAAGGGAGAATTAGTTTAAAACCTTAATTAAGGTGTAATAAGGATGCTCACCATGAAAAAGAAAAGAAATAAGGGTTTAAGAGAGGTTTGGTAATGGTATGGGTATGTTTTAACCGTAATTACAACGAGACGACAAACTCGCTGAAAATTTTGAAAGAATTTTATTGGATTAAGTGGAGCCACCACCAAATTTTTATTTCAGGGAAAAAGACTTGGAAAAACCCTAACTTGAGGAAGATATTTTAGGTTTGGGAGTCGGTTACGAATTGGGAATGTGTTAGGCACCATACTCTCCCGTTTCGAACAACAGTACCCTTAAACTGAGTGTGTGATTTATTTGAAAACTATTTGATCCCTTTAATTAGAATAGACAGTAAATAAGTTGATGGAAAGATAGCCTGACAAGACTTGATCCTGCTCTTACGTATTCCCTGGTGCAATGGAAAACTTAAGGCTTACGTAATTCTGGTTTGTTTCGAAGACTTGATGTTCGGAAGTCAAAAGAATTTTGAAAGATAATTTTAGAAGCAACATGGACATTGTGCATAGTTTTTAATCCCCCAGACGTGCAGGGTCCTAGACAAGTAAGGTTGTACGAGGACTCCCCACGAGTTTCTAAACACCGAACAGTAGAAACAGCTACCAGTTGGTATTTAGGACTCGTCGCGAGAAACTGAGAACTTTTTAGAAAGCAATTTGGAAGGATTTTTTGAGGCCCAGATATGCACATGATCTCAGACAACTGTGGCTGTACAGAGATCTATACAAGTTTCGAAACACCAAACAGTAGAAAGAGATACCAATTGGTATTTAGGACTCGTTGCGTGAAGCCGAGAATTTTGTAGAAAGCAATTTTATTATTTGAAAAGCTTTTCCAAGGTGCATATATGCACAGGTTCCCAGACAACTAAGGTTGTACAAGGATTCATATGAGTTTCCAAACACCGAACAGTAGGAAGAGCTACCAGTTGGTATTTAGGACTCGTAGCGTGAAACCATGAATTTCGTAGAAAATTTTATTATTTGAAAAGATTTTTCAGGGCCCACATATGCATAGGATCCCAGAAAACTAAGGTTGTACATGGATCCCTACGAGTTTCCAAACACTGAATAGTAGGAAGAGCTACCAGTTGGTATTTAGGACTCGTTGCGTGAAACTAAGAATTTTGTAGAAAACAATTTTATTATTTGAAAAACCTTTTCAGGGTCCACATATGCATAGGATCCCAGACAAATAAGGCTGACAGGGATCCCCACGAGTTTCCAAACACCGAACAGTAGGAAGAACTACCAGTTAGTATTCAGGACTTGTCGCGTGAGACTATAATCATTAATGGACTTAACCTAAAATAAAATAAACTCTACTTGAATTTGGTATAGAGGATTAGTCTTAATTTAAAATGAAATCAATTTGATTTAAAATTTGGCTTGATCTAAATAGCGAAAAGCTTAGTCTCCACTCAAAACTACACCTTAATTGTAAATTAAGAGGATCGGTTGGACATTTTAAGGAGTCTAATTAAGGTAAGAAGATTAGTTAGATATTTGTATATAAATTTAGGGAGTCCAATTAAAAATTGTAAATAGAAGGTAACCATCATTCCTAATTAGCTTGGCCTAGTCGAATTGCATCCATATCTCAGAGTGGCCCAGGGATGAGGTGGCGGGGAGGTCTACCAGCAACTTCTACGTAATATGCAGGAGAATTAAAACATAATTGTAAAGTGTAGGGCTCGAAATGGGAACCTGGGTCATAGGTCGTGCGCTTAGCCATATGATCCCTTAAATCTTGTAATTTACATTCTACCAATTATATACACGTGTACGGGGGTAAGGCCACTTTCTCCACTTCAAATAAGACTTATTGGTAGATCTCGTGTCCGATTTAATGCACCTTGCCTTTTTGCATGGGGCGGTTCTCATGTTGCGACGCCCAACTTGCATGGGTATCAGCATCCAATATTCAACAATTCAATTTTACTTACGCATGTGGTAGAAGAACAGATTTTGGAAAGGAGGCGGATCCATTGTTAGGCCCACCCTTAATGTTGAGGATGGAAGTGACCAAATTATAGATCTCAACATTCTCAAAGGAGTGTATTTTCCTCTCTCTTGCAAACTGAGGACCGTGTCCAATGAAAATGGTCCTCATGAAGAAGAATGCATTGTCATAACCATGTTCCCCGCCACATTCCTTGTTACCCGTTCTTCTCTGCTCAATCTTAAACCCTTCATCAACCAGACCAATAATGGGTGGAATCCGATCATTGGCTGCATAATGTAGTCGCAGAGGCAGGGCTTCCTTCAGGTACACCCTCAATCTGGCCCCTCTTTTAACCTTCCCAAAGTTCAACCCTTTATTGATCTTAGTAACAACAAGTGTAGGATCCTCAGAGCCGGGTCAGAAGTAGGCGGCGACTTTGAGGCCACTGTCGATAACGGTTTCCCAAAGAGGGTGGCCGAGCCACCACTTGGCTTCGTGGCTAGCCATGGTGAATTTATCGTTGGTGATAGGGTCGACAAAGAAGTTATTAATGATTCCATGGTGGGGAGGGTAGAAACCGTTAACGATGGAGTAGTGACTGGGAAAGTAAGAGCGGGAAAGACGGGAATCAAGCCGGTTTCAGCCTCTGTTCCATTTTGGATCAAACGACGGGTGTTTGGGAGGTGAGCCTTGAACTGGTAGCCAAAACGAAAACCATCGAAGGAAATAAGGAGAATGACAAGGTGGGGAAGTTTGGTGAGAGGACGAGCAAGGTGTGACGTTGATGTTGGCGTTAGAGAGAAAGAGAAGAAGAGGAATGCAAGGACGAAGGGTGGCATTAGGAGAATAAGGGAAATGGAAGCATAGGGTTTGCGTTTGTTGTGAGTGTGTGCGTGAACGTGAGTGAGAAAAGGTGTTGATGTTGTAGCTTTTTCATCTCCTTCTTCTTTATTCCAACCCATCCTTTCCACCACTACTGTGTTTTCTTCTCAAATCTGATTCCTTTCATATATCCGTCCTTGCAAAGATCACTATGCCTCTATCTTGAAGAACGATGGGCTACTTAGTGTATTTATTGGTTGATCAAAACGTGCCAAACATAGGACACGCCTATTCTTTTTCCCCTCGCGTGGGTTTCCACAATCATGAGACCTAGTTTTACCAGCAGGCGGGGAGGCATGGCGAGCTACAGTAATAGATGGCGAGGTACTCCTACCCGAACCTTGTACTCCGACTTCCCTACCCATCAAGGGAATTTTCCTTGGCACCAGAGAGTCACGTTCCTAGCTGAACCTTTGCCACTCTACCGAGCTTAAATTTATCGACAATATCACGCTGTTTTTGCCAGCACATGCGCAACCGACAATACACAACTCGGGGGCACCAGGTTGATAAGTTGGTGAGGAGCTCATGTCCTCTGCAGGGCCAGAGCTGTGGAAGTCATGAGGGCCAAATCCATTAGAGTATTTGGTCATAGTGTTCGTTATCAGCCATTCTGACAAGCTCATCAGGAGTTTCAAAGTTAAGACATAGAGGCACACAAGTCCTATTTCCTATGGTCGGACCTGCTATTGTCCTTTCTCGCCTATTGTTGGCCAACTGATACTAGGTGCTGGTTTGCTCCTATATCTTTCCTAGTCTTATTAGCATTACACAGGGTATAATGATTTGCATGAGGCTGTTTTGGATGGAGGGTGGAGGGGTCGACTCTAGTTGTCAATACGACAAGTTGGCTAAATGTGTGCATTTGCAACCAATCCTGTAACACGCGACTAAAACGCCTACAAGGACTAACTCACTATGACTCCTTAGCAACCTCACCCATGGAGTTCCACCGTGATCTTATCCTGATGAACTTGGAGGAAACCAAAACAAGTTCCAGATGGCGATCGGCTCCTGGGTTTAAGAGGATTTCCCATTTTGCTTCAAAACAGAGACACTAAATGCCGAACTCAAGCACTCAATAACTTGGGAATAGGGGTCTATAACTGATCCACTTGTCACAAGCTTTCAATGATAATTTCAGCACCCAAATTCAGTTTCATTTCTGTTCATGCATACACGGGTTGGACTTCTGGAGTGACAATTTTCAGTATACTAATCAAGATTCTAATTAGTTATTCCTCTTTATTTTTAGCGCATAAAACTAAACACATTGAATGGAAAATATAACGATTTCAGCACCATAGTTTTGTTTCATTCATACGCAAACACCACAAACAGATGTGAGATTCACTTCACTCTTAGTGAGTAAGTCAAATAAGTGTCAAACAGAGTCATAACAGTTTAATTTCATTCAATATAACCACGACAAATGCTAACGGAGGTAAGATTCATCTCGTTTCTAACTAATGAACCAATAGTATAAACGAATGGAAGTGAGAAAGGGAGTTAACCTTAGCGAGCAAATTCCACAAACAGAGTCGATTACTCCAAATGCCAGGAACTAATGGCTAAATCTACAACGATATCTAGATTCACCAAAGATCGATTATCACCAGGAGCAGGAGGAGGAGAGTAGCAACGGTGTAAAGCGTTTTCTTTTCTGGATTCCAAAAATTTGGGATCAAGAAAAAGCTCCCGAAATCTTAAGGAAATCCCCCCAATATCCGTTCTCGCTTTCTGTTATCTTTTGTTCCCCTCCCTCCCTCTCATTTCTGTTTTTCCTTTTTCTTCTTTTCTTGTTTTTCTTCCCCCGCCTCTTCCAGCCTTTCTTTTCCACTTCTTTCCTTTTATTATTTTGTTATTTTTATTATATTTTATTATTTTTCTTTCTCTCTCATTTCTTTTTGCTTTTGTTTTTATTATTATTGCTCTTTTCGTTCCATTTATTTCCTTTCTGTTTATTTATTTATTAGTATTATGTTGCTTATGTTTTGTTTTATTTAATTTTGCTTTTATCTTTTTATTTTCAATTTTCTATTATTGGACTTTTCTCGTTTTTTTTCTTTTTTATTTTTTCTTTTTCTTTTCATAAACTATTGTTTATTTACAGCTGATTTAGATGGAGTCTCGGACATAATTGGGTGTTCACAAGGTACCATTCAGCCATGTGAGACTAAATGTATGCAAGCGAGTTAAAATCTTATTGAAACATGACTTTTAAACCTAATTTAATTAGGTTATCCATAAGACATGCAAATTGAACCACACAAAGAATAAATAAATCAAGAGGTATAATATGGCCGCCTAAGCAGAAATTCAAAGTATCATGATTTTCATGAAATAAAATGAAACAAATTAACCTTTGAGAAAAAAAAATATTGAGAGATAACTTAGAGGATGAGTGGAATAAGATCCCATGAGTGATTTATCATAAAATTTTATGAATTAAGCAAGTTGGACATGTTATGGACGTATGTGATTATGTTGCCCAAGGATTTACGACAAGCTTAATTATGTCTTGATTTAGAAGATGATTATTTGTTTGAGAATGTTATGTCAACTTGTTGTATTCCTTTATGAGTACACAAGAGAAATATGAGATGCATGATGACTTCTCATGAAAGATGTCTTGTATGATGATCATATGTGAAAGTAGTTGTGATTAGTGACTAAATGTGCATGGCGTATTGATTGAGATGATTAAACATGAATGTTGTTACTCTTGATATCTTAGAGAGTAATTTATTATATGTTGTGAGTACATAATGAAGAATTTAAAGTGTATGGATAATGTTCTTGATTTGTTAAGAGAATGATGTAAGACACAGTGAGTGTGTGAAAATAAAATTAATAAACACATACTTGAAAAGTTCCAAGCCAGGGACTTATGCATATGTGGAAAGTTTGGGACTACCAATGTTAAAATCCATGGAACTTCAAAGTAAAATAAACTTGACGAGCACATACTTGAAAAGTTACAAGTGAGGGACTTGTGCATGTGTGGAAATTATAGGGCTATCCATGTTTGTGGTGAAGACCATGTGATCTCATATTCTAATAATAAATGTTTAGTATGTGTGTGAAAGAGCTAATAATGCTTGAAAAATATTTAATAATATGTTATTAAGAGTATAATGGTGTTCTATATATTAATGTGTCAAGTAGTATCTTGATGTTATGTTCGTGTGAACATGTTTGAGTGTTTGGTAGGAAATATTAATATGTCAAGTAATATCTTGATGTTATGTTTCATATGAGCATGACTATGTGTATGAGAAGAGATGTTAATATGTCAGGTAGCATCCTGATGTTATGCTGCAACATATTGATAAGGTAAAACATGTTAAGAATGATGTTTGCGATTGTGTTTGTCATGAACCCTTCCATAATTAAGGTGGAACCACTTTAGAAAATAAAATATTTCTAAAATAAGGAAGAAACTTTTATGCTTGACACTTTTTTCATAAATAAACTAAAGTGGTTAGGATGGGAATAATGTTATTCACTTTAGGGTAAGATCCTGCTGAGAAACTTAGTTTCTCACTCCCCCTTCCACCATTTTCTTTTGCAAACCCTAATGGTGTTGTTTGAGAAGACGATGATGTTCGTAGAGACTAATCACATAAGCTGGAAGTTGGAGCCTTAGGGTTTTCATATCTGTAGTAATGGCGAAAGTTTGGATCTACCAAATAATGCCTAATAAATGACTGTTATAGATTGTTGTAAATTGTGAGAGAGTACTGGTGCCCTTGTATATCTTATTTTAAACAACTTACAGAGAGTCATAACTTAGTATTTCATATGAGTTGTACTAATTATATAAATAGCTATAAGAAGTATATATAGGTTATGTTTAGATTGCTTTACTCCTAAATAGAGATAATTAAAACAAAGGAAGAACTTTGTAATGGAAATAACCTATACATGCACAGGAATGCTTAGTAATTTATTTACTATCACGAACCCTATATCGATGAGGCTCACAACTTATATCAAAATTTTTTAGAAAAGAATTATTTTTTACCGTATTTTTTCTAATAAGTATTTTCCAAAGATTTCACATCATAAGATAACAAACTAATAATAAAATCGAATGAACGACCTAAGCGTAAAATTAGTATTTATTTTTAGGGTGATATAAGTTAGCCTATGAAGTCTATTGTGCATCCCTTGATGTAAGAGGGATGCATATATCTTTCTCTTATAATGTGCTTCATCTCTTCCCATTCCATAATAGTTTATACCTCTCCTTGTTTAGTTAATCCCACCAAATGAGGGAAAAATCACTAAACTCAAGGGATGCTAACTTAACATTTTGCTCTTCTTTAATACAATAACTGGAGAAGAGTTTGTTTACATTAAGTTCCTAATCAAGGTAGGCCTCGGGGTCATCCTTCCCTTAGAATTTAGCCACTTTGACCTTGATCCTATTCAAATAGTCATGGTGATGGTTTTTACCCTTAGGGTTTCTATCTCTAAAACTATGCCTACTCCTCTGAGGTCCTTCTTCTAAGTTATCCATAGAAGAAATTCTATGTCAATGCATAGAAGGATGCATATCCTACTTCTATGATTTATATGCCTAAGTGGTTCTTTATCTATAGTCTTATGACTTCCCTCTCATAAGTGACGTGTCCTACTTGATGAGTTTCTTTTTAATAGAGAGTATGGCCTATCTTTGGATAATAACATTTCTCTCAAAGTTGATCTTTTTTAATCCTATTATGAGTTCTCTTGTCACAACCCAAATTACAACGAAATGACGAATTCGAAAAATTTTAGAATGTTTAGAATTGTGGAGTCGTCACCAAATTTTACTTAAAAGGTAAAACATTTGGGAAAACCTCAACAAAGAAATAGTTTTTGGTTCAGGAGTTCATTACAAATAGGAAAGGTATTAACACCTTACTCGTCTGTTCCAAAATACAGTATTCTTAAATTAAGTTTGTAATTTTAATATTTTTAAAAATTATTTTATCTATTAAATATAATAAAAATAAATAGTTTTATGGAAAATTGCCTCAGAGGATTTGATCTTACTCCTGCATATTCCTTGGTGCAATGGAAAACTCAAGGTTACATAGTTCTAGTTAAAGACTTGATCTTTGGAGATTGTGAAAGTAGAAATTTTAGAGAATTTGGTGACTGTTTGAAAGTATCTTGAATATTTAAATAAAAATATTCAACCCATATGTGCACAAGGTCCGAGACAAATAAGGATTGTACTAGGACCTATACGATTCTCAAAATAGTAGACGATAGGGTATGTTATACGACTGTATTAAGAGATTTCGTTTCATGGGATTTATGATTTTAAAATATTAAATTATTATTTTTGAAATTTTAATGAAGTAAGATCAACATGATATTTTAATTAAAAATATTTAATGAAAGTATATAATATTTAAAATACCATTTAAATAATCTTCTAAACCCACATATGCATAAGGTTCGAGACAAACGAGGATTGTATTGAGACCTATATGATTCTCAAAATAGTAGACAACAGGGTAGGCTACATGTCTGTATTAAGAGCTCGTTGCGTAATGTCTAGAGAAAAATATTTATCAAATAATGAGTTAAAAAATTTTAATTTCATCATAAAAATTTATATTTTAGTAAAAAGAAGAAGAAAGTAAAATGTACATAAGAAAGTTGTAAATAATGGATTGTTTGTTTGAAAATGATATTTTTGTTTTCATTTAATTGTTTATTAAGATTTTGACTTTTTATATTTTAATTTAATTTAAACCAAACTCATAAGAAGGAAGACTAATTCTGTTTTATGAGGTATGTTAGAATTAATCTAATTTAAATATAAAAGAAAAATAGATTTGACCCAAATTAGTCATTAAAAGAAACGAATTTGAATATTGTTATATAATAAAAAATTTCTTATCAAAAATTCTGGAGCATGCTGAATTAAGTTCATTAATTATGATTAGCAATGCTAATTATAAATTTAAAAAAAATTTAAAGAAAGATAATTTAATTAGATGAAAGAAAGAGTTTAGCAAGATTCAAACCTCAGGAAGCACAAATATCCTTAAGTGAGCTATCCCCAGACCATACCCCAAGTTGATGTTATTGTTTGTTAATTTTAATGAATATTGGAGATTAAAATTTATTAACTTCAAATCAACTTAAGCTAAATGAGGGGAGGGAATATGTTTTTCATTTTAGACATGGGAGAAATGTTGGGGGATGTAGGGTTAGGGAAATGATAAGGAGTTAGTGTTTGAGAAGAGGGTGGAAGGGGCATCGTTTTGCCGCATTGGGCGAGGAAAAACCATCGCCATCCACGACAGTGGTGACAATGAGAGGGATTAGAGAGAAGAGGAATGAGGGAACAAGGAGAGCAGAGCATGCATGTAAAAGGTTTTGGGGGAGGGGAGCGATGCTGCCAGGCCATGGTGGAGAACAACAAATTTTATTGGATCTAAGAAGAAGATCCAAAATCTCATAACAAAGACCACTAAAAGGCCCAACCTTTTCGATGGTCTTTGGGGAGATTTTGGTGATGAGGAAAACGGGCTTGGGGAACTATCGTTGCCTACGACGATGGTGGCGGTGAAGAACAAGCCAAGGTTGAGAATTAATGCCATGGTTGTGGAGAAAGTGAAGGGAAACACTGTTATTGCTTAGAGCAGAGAGATGGAGAAGAGTGGGCGGAGGGACTGAGAGCTTGTTCAAGAATTCTTGGGTTTGGATTATCATGGAATGAGAAGGATGTCGGGGAAAGACTTCAGAGCTATTGACGGAAGTCGTGAAGACGAAGATGGGAACTTCCACAGTGGTGGTGGAGAGAATATTTCTAGCGAGGGTAGTGCTCGAGTGGATATTTATTTTATTTTAATTAAAATCCCTTTCATGTAACCTCTTGGTCTTCTGCTCAATTTTAAAGAGTTTTTGAACTCCGTATATTTAGCTTGTAAATTTGATGATTTGATAAGAGGTTCCGAGTTATAGAATGGCTTGGTAAAAGTTGGGGAGAGATTTGATGATGATTTTTTAGAATAATTATTTAGTTATTTTTATCAAATTCCTTCTCTGCTTGTTGTGGAAAAAGTATGATACTAGAGGTAGAAGAGGAAGTGAAAGTGTGTAGGGGTCATGCTATGACTAACACTAGATGTTTGTGGAAATATCTAAATCGGAATGGGAGAAGAGTACAAGACATATTCTAATAGCTTAAGGAAAGGATAATTCTAAGGTCTTTGTCATGTTTAATTTTTAATTTAGTTTAATTAATTTCTTACTTTTGTAACTAAGACTAGAGTAGACATTTATATAGAGTAAGTGACATATGTGTGTGTTGAAGTATTATTTGGATGATGAGAACGGTATGCGTTGATGTTAGTGATGCTTGAATGTCCATAATTAAATAATTGTGGTTGAAGTGTATGTATTTGTGGGATGTAACTATTGATTATTAGTGAAAATGGGCTTATGTGTGGGGATTTCTATTGACAGAGAGCTCAAGATGTTCTTGCATGCTTGGTAAGGTTGTGTGTATGAATTTATACTGGATGGTCCTAATATTTGTGTGATGATTCAATTAAGACAATATGCATATTAGTGTTATGAATGATGACAAAAGAAAGCGAAAACATGTATATCTGTAACTCAATATTGTGTACATCTAGACAACATACATATATTGGATATGATATAAAAAAAATTATGAAAGAGATTTAACAATATGGATATATGTGCTTTAGATATGAACATACTTTTTACTATATTAGACGTATTTCATGAACATAACCATTATGAGCTCATACTTGTTACCATAACTTCAATAAAACTATGACATTAAGAGTGATTTATGGCGATAAAAATAATTACTCAGACAAAAGAATAGATTTATAATTGTATCTACTAGAATGTAAAACTAAAACAAAATAAAATATCTCAACCAAAAATCATGCCAATTTGATTGTCAATAAGCGATTGATCAAGTAAGAGGATAATTATAAATTTTTAATTGTAATGTAAAATTGAATTTGAATAAAAATCTCAATAATTAATTGAACATACCTTTATAAATCCTTTCAAGAATTAACCAAAAATTTTGAAGAGTTTTGTGGATTTCATAACCTAATGTTCTTCAGGATTTTCTCCTTTTCCAATAATACGCATAATCTAAGAGAGAAAGAAGCTTTCAATCAATTTTAGAATAGAGCCTGTAAAACCGAGAGAGACATAGAAAAAGAGTTCTAAGCTTTTCCCCAAAATTTCAGGAAATGAATCCTTCTTTATTTTTTTTTTCTTTTATTTATAGGTAAATTAACTTAACTCATTTCCTAACTAATTTTATCAAAATTTAACTAATTTAAATAACGATTTTAACTAACTCTAAACCAACTTATAACATAAATTTTAAAAATTTTAATTACTTATGTTTCATTTTCATTTTTTTTTCAAAATAGTTTATTTTGTGTAAAAAATGTTTCTTAACTTTGGACCCAACTATAGTTTATCTCTTTCTTTTTAATTTAGGATTTCTATTTTGCTTTCAATTTTATCAAGTGTTCACATATCTTTCCTTTAGTAATTAAGTGTTCACATCTCTTTCTATATGATTTAGGTTTATTTTGACCAAAGAAGTTGACATCATCTTGAGATGTCTCTTCGAATTCAGTATGATACTCGTCTTTCCTACATTTGTCTCCTTATTTTTTTATTTACTGGCCTTAGCACTGTATGAACAATAGTCTCTTTCAATTTTAGCTACGTGTTCCTCTAAAGATTTGTTTTGATTTTGAAATAACCCTTCTAGGTGAACAGTTAGCTTAACCATTTAAGGCCTAAGAGATGATTCACTTTCACTCATGCTTTAAATTAAAACTCTCGAGCACACAGATTTGAAAAAGAAAATGCATACAAGAGTTTAAACACTTAGCACATAACTCCTTATAAATTCAAGCACACAAGCTCATAATACACAATAAGTAGGGTTTCACCCCTCTAGAAACCTGAGAATTGAAAGTCCAATATCCTTAGCACATGTTTATGGAAAACTATAACACTTTTGAGGAAAATTAGGAATGTACCTAGCCCCCTTTAACCCCATAAAATAAGGAAACACAAGGTTAGTGATATTAAGCCTAAAAATTCAAATAATCACTTAGAACCCCCTTATTTCTCTAAGTATACATAAACAAAACACCCCACACACTTGTGAGTATCCTACACCAAGTTGAAAACTATTCAAGTCCTTTTACAACAAATTGCCCAAGCAAAATTTACAAGGTAGAAATCCTACTACAACTTCACTAAAAATTTACAAACTCATAACCTATTACACTTTCTATTATGCCACACATAATCTAATCTAATTACAAGTCACAAATGAGTCTTCAAGTGTCCAAAAATCCCTTAGCTAAATACTCCTTCCACCTTGGTTCCTTGGGCTTCCAAACTTCCACCTACACAAACTTATATCAAAACTTGCTCATAAGTTAAGTAAATACAAAAACAATCAAAGAGGGAATCCTACCATTCTTCTAAGTGTTTCCATTCAACTTCACTCGTGTCTGATTGCACTTAGCCTAGGCTTTTAGACTTGGTGTTCACTCTTTCCTTTTTTATAACACCCTAAAAACAAATACCGATTTAACGCTTAAGTTGATCATTTGGTTCCATTTTTAGTTTATTATCTCATGATGCGGAATTCATTTTAGAAAATACTTATATGAAAATACGATAAGTTTTTTTTTAAAAAAACTGTTTGATATAAACTGCGAGCCTCGTCGATAAAATGTGCGTAGCGGTAAAATAAAACGTTAAGCGGATTTCTACGTACGTTTAAAGCCTTAGGAATACTAACCGTTTAAGTTGTTCTTTCTGTTTATCATTTACATATATTGGATACACAAGACTCAAGCATATCTTACATATCATAGAATAATTATAGATAACATATCATATAGACCATAAGTCTTAGGCCTGTGAGCCTTATCATATAGTTATTACAAACATAGTTAACCTTCCTTATTTACATACATATTTACTATATTCTATCATACACATTATATATGTAAATACATAGCAAATTTCCACTAACTAATATCTAGGATGTTGGCATCATTCTATTGCTAATATTTGTACGATGTAAACCTTCTTCAAAATAGAGTGTCTCGCATCCTCTTCAAGTACTTGATCTGCTACCGTGACGAACAACATCTGGAATGTCTGGGAAGAAAGTGGTAAGAAGTAGGGGTGAGAAACTAAGTTTCTCAGTAGACTTTCTACTTAGTTCTAATGTCATCACTTAAATCCCAGCCACTTCAATTTATTTCAGAAAATCATTTCTTGCATAAAAGGTTACTTTTAATTTTTTGTAAACATTTCTCTAAAGTGGATACATTTTATTATCAAACATACATTTGAGTGCTTAAATATGCATTTCTCTTATCATTTATAAACTGTGGAGCCTCAACATACAGTCTCATTATCATTCATAACTTTGGGATCACACATAAGATATCATTTGACATACAATTATTCTATGCCTTAAACTTCATTCTTTATTACTTATCTTTGTCTTTATCATCCCTTTGTCAAACTTTTGGGATACTTTATGAATCTAGTTTCACCACCTTAGGGAGAAACAATAAGACATAGGCTTGTATTAAATTTGTCAAACAATATCTTCTCAGTGACTCTACTCCACCTCCTACTAAAAATTAAAGATATAAGCTCATTCCGGGGTGGTCGTCACCACCTTATAACATGGTGAAGAAACTTAAGTCTTCACAGTAGAAGGATTTCTTGGAGAAACTTAAGTCTCCTATAAGTAACTTTAGGCTTCTCTTCAGTAGAGCTTTTTAGAGCCCTCTAGATACTAGTGAACATAAGGCACAAAGAGAGTAGCTTTACTTTTTCACATAATGTTTGCTTTAGTGATCCCTTAAATTCTTTATGTTCATTTTAGTAGCTTCCAGATAATTATGCATGCTCAAACAAATTCCAACCAATATGGAATGCACATATAGGTTTCAAATTTTCATCTTAATCATCAACATATAATAATTTCATACATGATCATCTTCCTTTCTCATTCATGAGCATCCATCATTTATTTATTCATAGATAGTGAGCATTCATAACTAATAATGAAATTTGATTGGTAAATCACATAGCATAATGTCACATTTAGACCACTAATCTAATGCTTCAATTTGATTTGATGTTGAAATCACACAAAGGACTTACATCACTCATCCTTCTAAGTTACCTCTCATCCTTTCCTTTTCTCAAATTTATATTTGTTGATTAAGATTTTATGTCTTAGCATCTTAATATAGGTGGCCGAATGACACCTTTCAAGTTTGTTTCTCTTTGTGTTCTCTTTTGTTCAAGTCTTATACATATCCTAATTATTCTAAGTTCAAGTATTAAGTATTCACAAATATTTTATAGCTTCTAGTCATTAAGGCATGTTATGATCAAATTACTTAGTGAACTTCTAACTTCAAGTTTAAGTCATATCCACCCTTCTTAATCATGCCTCTAATAAACCTTTGAAATATATTACCTTATGTTCTCCTTTGCACTACCTTAATAATTAGGTCTAATTGACTCTCAAACTTTTAAAGTCTCTTTTATTCCAAACCAACTAATATCTAAGTAGAAATTAATTAATCTTCTAGGACAATTTATTCCTAAATGGACGAATGACCTACTTCCTCAAATTCCACCTTTCATACACCTTAACTATATTATGCTTACATATTTAGGATCATTATTTGAACCTAGTTAAGGATTGAAACTCATTCTTAGTTAATTTAAAACATGGTAGCCGAATTCCAACCCCCTAGACTTAAGTTTCCATAATTTCCTTCTTCACCATAGGATCATTTGCCTAAAAAAAATCAATAGGTCTCTTTATCCACCTTAAAACTTCTTCATACTTTAAATTCATCCTATTCACATAAAAATGGTCCTCAATTAACCCTAATTGGAAAATAAAACCTCCTTTAGGTTAATTAACTACTAAGTGGCCGAATGCCACTCTTCAAGGTTTAGGGTTTTCTTCTCCTAACCCGAGTTGACTTAAGTTGACCATTTATTAACCCTAGTGGACCTAAGTTGACCATTACTTGGGGACCAAGTTTATACTTCATAATTGGCATCTTCTAATGAAATTTTAAGTCTTTTTTACTCAAAAATTAATCGGATGGCCAAATTTGACATTTACCATTACTTAAGTTATGGTAAATTTTCTAATTACCCATTTTAAGCTAATTTGGGAATTTTACACTTAGTAATTTTTGGATTTTTCCCTAAGTTTACCTAGGCCATATATTCTGAAAATTAACCTTTTAAATGTTGATTAAACCTCCAATTAAATTATTTACTTGCTAAAAATGGTAGATTTATCCCTAACTACATTTTTAACCCATTTTTGCCAAAATCTCTCTAGGGTGGCTGAATGCACTCCTAGAGGTTTTTTACCTATTTTTGCTTTGATTTAATTTGTTGAAAGGTTGATTTTGTTAATTTAAAACCTAATTGCAGAGCTTCATTTGCTTATAAAAATTTTAGCCAAGTTATACTTATGCTTTTGGAATGGTGGCTGAAAGCCCTCCTTTGTTAGCCAAGGTGATTTCTTCCAAGCTTTCACCTCACACCACCTTGATTCAGTGGTGTTGTGTTTTTGCAGCCCCACTTGCCTCTGGTCCATGCTTGTTTCGTCCATATTTTGATGCTTAGGTGCTGGTCATGATGAGTTTTGGGTGCCATACAAGGATTTAGCCGCTTTTGGGCTACAAATTACATCTTTTATGTGGTAACCTTCTAACTAATGTCCAAAGGAACCTTTGGAACTTATTTCAAAACTTATTTCACCTATTAACATACATAATCAGAGGTGCAGATCCAGCACATAAATCATCATAAGAGATAAATCACAATACTAAAACTTAATCGTCAAAACTAGCAACACATCACTTTTCTCAAGCATTAAAAGGTAGATCTTCATGATCTACTCCAAGATCCACACATCCTCCTTCAAATAAGCTTTAAAAACACTTCTCATGAGAGCATAAAATTGATCAAAGCTTCAAAAATAATTTTAATACAAAACCCACCGATTAAATTTCTTCTAAGTGTCATAGAAGCACTTTTAACCGAACAAACTTTGTTTTTCTTTCCAAAAATCACTAAAAATGGGTGGGGATGATTTTGAATGGTTAATATACAATTTTAAACTCTCACAAGTGAAAATAAAAGAATACAAACAGATCTTGGAGAAAAGATGCATGAAAACAAACAAGCAAATCATAAAAAGGCAAGTTAAAAGCATAAAAAATACAAGTAGAAAGATCCTACTTGTTGAAGACCTCCTTAGTGTTTTTGTGTGTTTTAAAGGCTGCCTTGGGTTCCATTTGGTCTACTTTGGTCGTGGACAAAGGATGGTGGTGGGGCTTAAGTGTTTATAGCTTTATTATAGCTTAAGTCTTAAAGATGAAGACTTAGGCTTAAAGTATAAGTTTTGGGTGTTTGGAGTTATGGCAAGGTTAAAGAGAATGGAGAGGATTTTGATGAGTTTCTAAGATAAAAAATCTGAAGCAAATGGGGTCCCAAGGGTCCCAAAAAATTCGGACTCTTATGGGCTAAGTGGAATTAGTTTTGTATTTAGGGGTATTTTGGTGATTTTTCCTAGATTTTTCCTATTTTTCAAAATAAATCAAAATTCAAGAAATTATCCTTTTAGGCTTAGATTAGTGTTAATTAAGTAATATTTCCTCTAATTATGATTAATTTAACCTAAACATGCTTTACTTTTAATTAACCAAGGTTAGTTAGTCTTAACCATGGTTAAAGTAACCTTTTTACTATTCACTTTTGTCTTTTTGTGGAAGACTTGGTTGACTTCATTTTGGTGACTCACCACCACCTTTCCAACTGTTGCATTTCGTGCACATGGGTGTGGGGCCCACTTTTGGCATGTTTATCACCTTTCCTGCCCTCCCAGCCTTCCAAGGGCGTTTTCGTAATTTTTATCACAACTTTTAACCATACATGATGTTTACAATCCCTCCAAGATGTCTTATACTTGTATTTCCATTTTTCTGGCTCATTATTTGAGCTGCCCATGTGCAAGGACATTTTCGTCATTTGCACAAAACTTCCTAATTTCTCTTATTTTGGCTCCTAATTTACCTAGTTTTATTCTAGAAACTATTTGTAGCCACAAACATTTATCATAGAAAAATTGGGATGTTACATTTTTCACCTTAAAGGCTCTTCTTTTAACCTTGAATGAAAACTCCAAGCATTTCAACCTGTCTAGAAAAAAGTGCTTGATGTTTCTACTGTGTAAAGTATGTTTAGATTATCAAGGAATTCAAAAAAAATGAAAAACTCAAGACAGAACACAAGGAATTTTAAAGATAAGAAATAAAAGCACAAAGAAGGCAAATTAAACAAAGGAAATTGATGGGACATAACCAGTAAGATTTCAAGCAAGACAAGAAATAATTAAGAAATATTTAAAGAGGCACTCAAGGGAATATTACAAAGGTGACAATATTCTAAAAAAAATGCTCCAAGCTTGAAATTTAAAATCTAAACTAATTTAGAGATAATTTGCATAATATTTAGAATTTGAGTATGTAAATTTCACTTAAATAAAAATTAAACCAAAAAAATGTAAAATGAAATAAAAAATAAAACTTATAAACTCAAATCACAAGGGAGATACTGCATTTGCATTTTTCTTTTTCTGTTCTTTTCTTTTTTTATACTTTTGAATATTACACATTAGTCCTTTTCTTTTGTATATTGATCTTAGTTCTTTTTCTTTTATTTACTTTTTAAAAAAATTCTATAGACCTCAAAATGAATCTTTTATGTACACCATGATTTTTACAAATTTAATTCATGCTCCACAAAAATGAAGCATTCATATCTTGAATTTTTTTTCTTCAGCTAACAATGCAAATTTGATTTCAAATTATGAAAAATATACAAGGAATCTGAAAACACTTATAATATATCAATTAAAGTATAGATTCATATCTTTCCAACGCATACTCATTTAACACATTTTGATATCAACACCTATTTTTCACATATTTAATCACAAATAGCAAAATCCAACTCAAGAACACATATGAATAATTAAGAACACCTTAAGCACAAATGATCCAAATCATGAAATTTGAAAAACTAATCTGGTTAACTAATTCTCAACATGATTATACATCATCTATTATTCATCACAAACATAAAATTCAGATTCAGTTGGTCTAGATCTTGAAGATCAAGTTGAAGCATTTTTTTGAGGAAAATCAAATTTCTATCATGAATTTGAAGATTTATGAGTTTTACCAAATTTTGATCAAAAAATTGCCATTGTTTGATTAATATAAACTTTATACATAAAGAATAATTGATTTAAGAATGGTTTACCAATTTTTAAATTTTTTGAATTTTTTTCATATTTATTTTTGGCACCAAGAAGAAGTGGTCCAATTTTGAATTTTCAAGTGTTTTGATGGAATTTAAGCTAGTTTTAAAAGATTAAATAGATTAATATTATTAGATTCACTTTAATTAACTTATATCCAGCCAAATCCAATGCTAAAAATAGAGGAACAAGCATTGAAAATTGCAAATAAAATTAAGTAAAAGGAGTAGAAGAGAAGTAGAATTGATTGAATTTGAAGAGGAAAATGATGGAGAATACCTTGCGGATCAACAATAATTTGATGCCATTTGATTAAGAGGTGAATGCATCGTTAAATTAAATAGATCTACATAAGAAAGGTATGATCCAAATATAGCCAAGAAGTCACATGAACATACATAAATTTGGAGAGGAAAACAAACATAAAATAAAGTAGGAAAAGAAGAGAAGATTTAAAATAGGTTTATGGCAACATAGTGATGCTATAACCTTTATGGAAGAAAGGTTGATGATCTTGCATTCCACCATAATGGAAAATCTTCCATTGATAAGGGAAAGCTTGAGTCTAAATGTAAAGAAAAGAGAGAGCATTTGTATTTTCTATGCTTGACTAAAGTAAAATTTAATAAAATGAACTGAAGTTATGAAAATAGACTACAAATTGTCTATTTATAGGCCAAGGGAATGGGAAATTCACTCAAGCCTCTCATTTGATGCCTCATGCCTTCTAAAATGGGCTTTTAAGGCTTAAAACCAAGAAACCTAAAGCGACATACTCAATCTCAAGGCTACATGCCCAAACTTGAAGAAAAAGTATAAGAAAATGGTGCCTAGGGACCTATATAAAGAGGGAAATCCTAATATATTACAAATAAAAAATCTTAAACTATTTTATTATATTAAAACGCACAATCATGTACCCTTAAACCCAATAGACCCAATAGTCCTTTGTAGTTGGTACCTCTCCATCAATTTTTATCTTACTACTTTTGGTATAAAATGATGAAACCTTTTTGAGAAATATTTTGGATAAATAATTAGATTAATTAATTGGGAAAAATTTAAATTTCCTACTAGATTCCCTCCAAGTATATGGATTCTTCAGATTTTGTGAGGAGAACAATATCTTCAAGTTCTATTTATTTCTTCTATTTTTGAATTCTAGAGTGACCTCTTACCTTTATAATGTCTTATCTTCTCATCTTCTAGGATAATAATTATCTACTACTCTATAACTATCATACATTATAATCCATGTTGCTGAAGAAATATTATGTTAATGTTAAATTCTATCATTACAATTATTTAGGATTTTTACATCGAAAAACTACTTCTCATCATAGTTCTCACTATCTCCAATAGTGATTTTCTAGTTAATGCATTTAAGCACTTTCAATCAATACAATGATATTAGAAGCTCATTTTTCCACTTAAATTACTTAGTTCCAACCTTATTTGTTTCTAAATTACTTCTTTTAATGATAATCTTTGTAAACATTCAATTATGTTCAAAATTTCATTTTTAAAATTAATTAAAAAAATAAATAATATTTAAGTAAATTTAATTTAAAAATAATAAAATAATAAATAATAATTATGATATGATAAAAAAAAAGAGAAAAAGTAAAAATAAAAGAAAAGTTATTACAAGTTAGTTAAAGTATTTGCCTATGTTAGTTAGGAAAAAGTTAAACTGAATCGTTTTTAAATGAAAGAAAAAACAAAAATTGGGGGGACTTTTCTTTTGTTCGGGGGCTTTTATGGAGGAGGGGAAGATATTCTCTCTCACGATCATAGATTCGTAAAATTCAAAAGAATATATTCACGTCTTGATGAGTTCTTGGCAGAAGAGGGCCTCTTCTTGGGGAAAGATTGCTTCGGGCATAAGAGTGAAAATCAGAGTTTGAGAGCTATTTCTCTAGAAAGAAGAAGAACATTGCTTAGCTTTGCATCAACCAGTTAGATCTTCATCAAACGAAGAATAAATTTACCTCAGCTACTTCTAGGTTTGTTTTAGCTTATGCGAATCATCTCAACTAAATATGTTATATGCGTTCCTGCAACTAAAACAAGTTTTAAATGTGGATGAGTATTTTGTCATTAATCGTTGCATTCATGCTTTCAACATCACATTGGATTCATGATTCAGAGTTGAGTAATAGGCAGTATAGGTGAAATTAGATTCAATTTTATCATTCGCATGAAATTAAGAGAAAGAATTTCCAGGGAGAAGCCTTAGGATCATATTACGTTCTGTGAAATACAGTAAGAAGATTCCTATTTCTCTGCATAAAATTTGCTGGAATTAGTTGATTATGAACTCTCTGATGAATAAGGATCGAATAACTGTAATTCAATGTCATTATCCTTTGACCAGGCTTAGATTTGATAGTCAGGTTCTGTAAAACCAGCAGCTATGCTTACTGAAATCAGGCTCTTGACAGTAGATCAATATAGCCAAAAAGAAACTAGTATTAGTAGCTTAGTATATGTGTCAAAGATTGGTACCAGGTTGAGTGCATCAAACAATAGAGAACAATACAATAGGCAGAATCATTGGCATAATCTTTATCAGCTCACTAGTAATTTAGGAATTAGAAATTCACTAAGTGATATTGGAAATAGAAATAGTGTCCAGGCGACATCCAGTGCTTGGGAGGATATTGGATCCTCATCTTTACCAGGGATATTAGCTAGAGAATCTCCTAGCGATGGCCAAAGCAATGTCATGGAAGACTTGACAGATGCTGAAAATAAAAAGGGTGCAAATGGTTTCCAAATCAGGATTTGTTGACTTTTTCATAAAAAAAATAATACTTTGAGGGGGAAGGGTATTGAATATAAAGGTCCATGTTCTGATACATTTTGTGTCCATTCTAGAAAGAAAAACTGGATGAATATTGGCACTGGTACTGATTAAAATCAAATGAAGACTGATCTGGCAGGTCTGAATATGATGGTGGGACTTTGAGAGAATAGTCAAAATCTGGAAATCACAAAGCTCAAGTCTGCTACATTTTATTAGAGAATTGCTACAGAAAGATCTTGGTTCACCTACTTTTAGAAATAAGGTTACAAGTGCTACAATGGGAATTGAAGAGAAAGAGGTCTATAATCACCTTGTGAGAAAATGCAATTAGATGTGCAATCTAACTTTGTGAATGGAATAGCTGCAAAAATTCTTGCTAAGATATGCAGCCATTTATGAGGGAAAATTTGTTATTGGATTGGAACCATAAACGATATTGTACATTCTAATGTTTTATGTCGAATTGATGATGGAAAGTTGGCACGGTTATGGGGAGTAATGAACTATTATTCTTAGATACCCATTTGTTAAGCCCAGTTCATGCTTGTTGGTTGATCTCATCAATGTTGTGCATTACTTGCTGATTGCTAAAGCTGGTGATATTGCAAATCAGGGGAAAGTATTATAGGTGCTGCATTAAGTTCCTACAATAGGTTGCATTGCAGCAGTAACATTGGAGTTGATGAAATTGGAAACTGTTAGTATTATGACAGCCATGAGAATTCTGAAATGGCTACGAAGATGGTGGATAAATTTTGGAAGGAGAATGGTTTATTATACCTCATCTAGCTAATAATCAGGCAAATAAAATTACAAATAAAGCACATGCCAAACTTGAAGTTGAGTTTAGTTCCAAAAGAGAAAGATGCTGCAAATGATAATACTAAAGGCTACTCAGGTTGGTTTTGGTTTAGTTGGGGAGGATGATGCCTTGGGTTCTTCAGGTGCAATTGCTGCTCGTATTGAATCATCCTATATGATAAATTTATGTGACTTGGATATGAGGCTTGGGAAAGATTTTACATTCGTTTGCGGCTATATTGAACCCATGGTGGTGATTTTACATGAGCATGAGCTTACTTGGGCTAGGCATGTCTTATGGAATCATCATACTTGCATGATATCAGCACTTAGTATCAGTACAACTTTGAATCAGCATCCACTTATTTGGTCAGCTGTTAATCTTCCCTCCATGATGCCACAAGCTTCTTGCGGTGGCCTCACCTATAGGAGACGCCAAGATCAAGTCTCTATATAGGGATTGATGTTGCCAATGCAACTTGGTTGTGGAGTGATGTGGCCTTGCTGTCGACCTTAAACTTGATGACTAGCTATTAATTGAAGATCGAAAAATAGTAAGCTAGCAGATTTTGGGAAGAGCCGATTTGTTGTCTATATCAGAGGAGAGGGTGTATACTGCAGAGGACCTGGTTAGAGTTCATATCTCAGCACCTAGGGTGTGCCTATGATAGCTCACACTAAATATTGGCAGCAAATCAATCTAAAAAACTTCAGGCTAGAAGACTAATGATAGGGCCAGAATTCAACTTGTGTCTAAACCACCCCTATCTCACACCAGACTTGACAATAAACCAACCTTGCTATTGCCTTAGGGGGAATATGTCAACAATAGGGTGCAAATAATTGCTAACCAAAAGAATCTCACCCCTAGATTTACTGTCTATAGTGATCACTCATACATGAATACAATGTCTTCTACTAATGGTGGTGGCTTTTCCAATGCAGAAATAGCATGTCAATGGCTCAAATAGTCATGCATTATAGAACCTTAGCAGTCAAATGGGTAATGGAATGAGATCTACTCTACAACAAATGGTGCTATAAATAGTGGTAGCAACAACACTTTGATCAAAATCAGAAACCAGTAATGCAGGCTGAAGGGACTGACTAGAAATAGAAAGGCGGATAGGAAAGTCTTTACACTAACGATCTTTCCAGCTATGCAGAGAGAGAGAGAGCTTCTTTACAGAACAAACTTGCTATTGAAGAGGATTATGTTCGAATTGTTCCAACAGTCTCTGGTATGGCAGACCTCCCTACTGTGCATAATCTTTTAAGGCTCTTGCTGGTGATCAAGGAGGCGATTCATGTAGTTAGCTGCGGATATGGAGAAAAGACTGAAGAGTGGAGCGTTTTATGCTGATATTGTTCTCTTAATTTGCTTAATAAAGCAGTTGATAACAATGGATTTTAAGCCATGGATTGTCGGATGTGGCAAATAGAATATGGATGAAAATTCACCAAATGAACGTAGTAACTAAGGATGACATAATCCAGCTATATATGATCCGAAAGCCACTTTGATCAGGCTGTTGTTTTCATATTAGAGGCGACTTGAATTGTTTTTGTGCGTTGATTCCACTCTTGAATGGAATCCTGAAAGTCCGGTTTATGGCAGAAGATGTTTGATTTTATTGAAAGTCTTGGCCCTGACTCAACCAAGGATCTTCAAGCTTCTGCTAGTTCATCTACAAACTTGATGAATCTTGGTGGAGCAGCATGCTCCAATGAAGGCATGGAAAGTTGTTAGCCAAGGATTGTTGTCCAAAACAAGTGAATACGTCTAATTCAGCCAGCTTGAACACCTACTTGATGCCAATTGAGGGTGTTTCCAGCCATCTTCTGCCACACTAATTACATCGATTGATTCACAATAGTTAGTTTCTGGGTTATCAGGGGCTTCTATTTCCCACCCTATAGCTAATTCAAGCACTGTTAGAGTTGAACTAAGCACTACGATAACTGTGAGTATGATACTTACTATAGTTGCAGGGAGTTAGAGTATCTGCGAATTCACTTAATTTTGAAATGCTACTTAATATGGATAATCAAGCATCTCAGGATTTTGCTCCCATCAGAGGAGTTTTCTCTTCATAACATTGAGGAAGCTAAAAAAGATCATATATGGTTTAGTAATAATGTAACCCCACCTGAGGAGAAAATCAATGATGATACCTTGGTACATGCAAATAAGCAGGAAGCGAAAAATACATTTAAAGCACTTTTGGAATCTGTAAATATTCAGCATGGTTGGACATGGGAACAAGCAATAAGGGAAATCATCAATGAAAAAGTATAGTGCCCCAAAAACACTTGATAAGTAAAATAAGCTTCTAATGAGTATAAGGGGTCATGACTTAGCATTCGGGCTAGTCTTGGCCCTGGTGAGTTAAAAGCCTTGAGCTATGATTGTATATCACCAATGCTGAAGGAGCCTACCCCCTTGCCTATTACTACCTTAATTTCAACAGGAACAGTTAAGCCTTCAGTTTTTAATGTTGGGCTTACAAGGCCCAGTCCAACTTTTGAGAGGGGAGCCTAGTATTTCTCCATATTATTGCAAAAATAAAAACGCACACATGATCAAACCCTTTGACAAGTACATCTTATCTCGCTCAACATAATTTTTATTTTATTTTTATAAAAAACTCCACTTTAAGATATTTTTTTAATTTTCTGAAATTCATGTAATGGGTTTTAATACGAACAGGTAGCATCCTTTACTATTCCATATTTTAATTCGTGCGAATTCAAACACAGATTACAACAGTTTAAATTTTGCAAGCATATGAGTTTAGAAAATTGTTGTTTTTACTAATTCCGTTCAAAAAACCGTCTGTTTTCAAATTTTCTAAAATTCGTGCAACGAGTTCTAATATGAATAGGTATCATTCTCTATATTCCGTATTTTAATTCGTGCGGATTCAAGCACGACCTACGTCGGTTTGGATTTTGCAAGCACATGATTTTAGGAAATCATTGTTTTAATTAATTTGGTTCAAAAAAACGTCTGTTTTCAAATTTTTTGAAATTCATGTAACAGGTCCTAATGTGAACAGGTGGCATTCTCTACTGTTCTATATTTTAACTCGTACAGATTCAAGTGTGGCTTACGACGGTTTGAATTTTCCAAACACGTGATTTTAGAAAGTCACTATTTTACTAATTTCATTTAAAAAATGTCTATTTTTAAATTTTCTGAAATTCATGCAACGGATTCTAATACGAACAGGTAGTGTTCTCTACTCTTCCGTATTTTAATTCCTGCAGATTCAAGAACGACTTACGTTACTGTAGATTTTGCAAGCACGTGGTTTTAGAAAATTGTTGTTTTAACTAACTTCATTTAAAATCATATGGTTTCAAAATTTTCTAAAACTTGTGTAATGGATTCTAATACAAACATGTAGCGTTCTCTACTATTATGTATTTTAATTCGTGCAGATTCAGACACAACTTACGTCGGTTTGGATTTTGCAAGCACGTGATTTTAGAAAATCGCAGTTTTAACTAACTTCGTTTTAAAAAAATAATCTGGTCTATCTTCTTAAAGAATTCTCAATCTTACAACGTCTTTCAACTTTCAAAGAGATCAAGTCTCTTAACTAGAACTACGTAGCCTTGAATTTTCCATTGCACCAGGGAATATATAGGAGTAAGATCAAGTCTTGTTAGACTATTCTCCTCAAACCTATTTATTTTCTATTCTATTAAAGGGATCAAACGATTTTCAAAAATATCAAAATCACACACTTAGTTTAAGGGTATTGTTCTTTGGAACGGATGATTAGGGTGCCTAGTACCTTCCCTACTTATAACCGACTCCCGAACCTAGAACTCTTCCTTAAGTTAGGGTTTCTCCAAATATTTTGTCTTTAAAAATAAAATTTGGTGGCGGCCTCACATGTTATTAAATTCTTTCTAAAATGTTAGGGAGTTCATCATTTCGTTGTAATTACGGTCACGACCGTCCTTATTAGTTTGAAGATCTTCTTTGAAGCTTTTACTTCCACTCAAAAAGGATCTAAGAAACTACTTGAAAAATACTTAGGATTTTTTATGTAATTCAACTTTTAATAAATAAGATTTCTTACAATTTTCCCATTATTTTAAGTTTTTTTTACTCTTATGAACCACCAATTGTTTGTATGTTTCTTATGAAATGATTACACATACTCTCTTTGAAGTTCTGTTATTATTAGACCTCAACCAATTGGTCTAAGTGTTTCCCCCCAAAAAAATCAAAATATTTATCCAAGTTTTTTCAAAAAAGATTAATCAACTTTTTATTTTCTTAAATATGAATAAAAATGGTCAAATTTCTAAGAAAGAACATGTTCATTTTTTTAAATTATTTGGATTTTTTGTTATAATTTCTGTTTGAAATCACAATAAGTTTCCAAAGTTCTTCTTCCTTCAGCCCAATTTCTTAATGGAGGAGCTTATATCTTCCTTAGTAAACTTACATTATGAAATTTATATGAAAATTTAAACAAAGTTGTTCTTTTCCCTTAATCAATGAACCCTATTCAAATCCTTTCTTCCTTCTTCAAATTTGGTTGAATGACATATTTTAAAATAAATTGAAGAATGTTAAACCAATGGGAGGAAAGTAAATTATTAAGGGATTTTGATTTAATTTTCTTGCTACTAGCTAGTCTTTCTTCAAATTTGGTTGAATGACATTTTTTAAAACAAATTGCAGAATGTTAAACCAATGGGAGGAAAGTTAATTATTAAGGGATTTTGACTTAATTTCTTGGCTACTAGCTAGTCTTGTTAAAAACCATTTTTTTAGCTTTTCAAAAATATTTCATTTTCTTCCTAGATTGAAGGAAGCATAATCCTTTATAGGTTTCATGTTCCCTTCAAATCAATGGGCCAAACTGTTTTAAAGAATTTTTCTTCCATGAAGATCTTGAGAATAACTTGAAAGCATTGATACATGGAAATAATTTCTCCCCTACTAAATGCTTTTCATTAATTTTTGCTCAAAATACTTCCAAGTCAGTTCATACAAACCTAGGTCAATAGCACATGAATTTGTCCTTTCTTTGATGTTGAAAAGAAAAGACAAACTCATATTTAATAAATATCTCAAAATTATAAAGATTTGGATAAATTTTTATCATATTTAGAAAATAGAGGTTAGAACTCTCAGTCTTTAAGTTCTAGCCATCTTTTAACATCATTCCCCAATTTTAGGAATGATTGTAAAACTATTACTAATAACTTGAAATTCCTATTTTACAATTTTTTCATAGGATAAATTCAAATTTTTCCTTTTTTAGAAGAGATACCTTGTAACATCATCAATTTTATTGGTTTAACATTTCGTTGTTTTTATTTTTACTATTTATCTTGGTCGTGATTTATTTGATAGTTAGGTAGAATTTTTAAACTATGATAAGGTAAGAATAAGGATTCATTCCTTTAGACATAAATGAATAGCATGATTTTTGAGATTTTTCTATCATTTTTAATACTAGAAGTGTGAACCTTGAAAAAATTATTTATTTGGAGGTCTCATGCTAATCACTTAAGAACAAGTAGAATTTTTAAAAAGAGAAGGAGGGAGATTTAGAAATTTATTATTTAGAAAAATTTCATTATAATAATTTTATTATTTTTTATATTATTTTTAATTATCAAACTAATAACTTTCAAAAGTGTCTTTTAAGAACTTTTCTTAACTATCTCACAATTATATTAAAATTTTAGGAATAAAAATAATAAGAATTATCAAGTCATTCTTTCGAGAAAGTTTCTTATATTAATTTTATAATTTTTAATTATAAAACTAATAATTTTGAAAAGTGTATGTTATAAACTTTTTTTAATCATCTAACATGAATACAATAAAAATAGCAAAAATTAGAAGTTTCTCCTTTAAGCAAAGTTAATTAGATATTTTTGTAAATTCTTACATGAATTTTAATTAGAAAACTAGAAACTTTGGAAAATGTTTGTTTGGGAGAAGGTTTTAGAGAAGTTTCTCATTTAAAAGGAAACAATCTATTTTCCCTCTTTCTTCCAGCAGCTAGCATGACTAGTCCACCTCCTCTTATTTTCTCTATGATTTTCTTCTCCTTATTTATAAGAATCACACCAAAAACTCACTCATTTTTCTTGTTTTTTTTTTTTGCTCCTCTAAAGCTTAATCTTCAACAACATAATTTTCTCTTTTGTTTTTCCTTGTTTTCTCCCTTTCTTATATTTATGGTTGGATAAGCATGTGTGAATAGTAAATCCAAGATTTATCTTCCATTTTTGTATGATTTCTTAAACCTTTTTGGTTTCTATCTTTTAAATATAAATGCTTGTACTTCCATTCACCTAAGAATTGAATTTCCCTCTTTAAATCTCCTTGTTTTTCCTTTATTTTTAATCTTGAACTCGAATCAACAATGCTATGAATAGTAAACAAAAAATCATTTTGTACGATTTTTTAGCTTCTTTTGGTTCCTCGTTGTTATATACTAATTATTTATGCCTTGAATGACATGGGAACCATTCTTAGAAGAGAAAAATTTGGGAAAAACCCTCTTAGAAGATCTAGGGTAGCAATGATCTCATTCCTGGAAGGGGGATGAGAAATTCAAATCTTGAAATTTGAAATCAAATAGCTAAGAATGTGCCTTCCTAGCTCAATTTCAATTGTTGATGTTTGTTTGATTGTTGATATCTAAATTATGCTTTATTATTTAATAAATATGCTATTGATAATGCTTAAAATTTGTGTTTTGGATTATACTTGGGTGATGTTGAATTATGTTTAAATTCATTAATAATGTTTGGATATAAAGTAGAAACTTACATGCATGGTTGCATAGCGTTTTGTTGGACTATAGACATTAGTGTTAGTGGACATTGGTGAAAGTTAAATTATGTGAATGTGATATAATTTTAGTATGATGTGGTTCAATAATGTTTTATAGGCATGGTGAGGAATGTGATGGTACTTAAAATAATGTTAAAACAATCATAAGAATTTAAATTAATCTCCCAAGGGCGGGTATGTAAAAGAATCAAAGAAAATACACATTTGTACACTTTAATCATAAGTTGTTAAATAACCTATTTTTTTCTCATTTTACTTTATAGTGGTACTTTTTCCTCAAAAGGTCCATTTCCTTTTAATATTTTTCATTGGATAACTAAAAACAGACAAGTCTTATTCAAAGAGTCTTTGTCTTTCTAAAATTCCTAATTAAATAAGTCATGTTCAAATTGTTTTTAAATGTAAACACTCAATTATGTCCAAGATCCCATTTTTAAATTAATTAGTAAATAAAAAATAATTAAAATAAATAAATGAAAGAAAAATAAAAACTGAAAAATAAACAATAAATGATAATGATAAAACAATAAGAAAAAATTGAAATTAAAGAAAAAAATAGAAAATTAAATAAAAATTAAGAAAAATAGAAAATAAAGAAAAAATAGAAAATAATAAACTAAAAATAGAATGAAAAACGAAAAAACTGAAAAATGACAAAAGGAAAAAGCTGAAAAATAGAAAATAGAAATTCAAAAGAAAAGAGGGTTGGTTTTTGTCTTAGGACCTTGCTCTGGCTGTGCAAAGGGGTCATATAAATAGGGGAGGAGGCGGGATAATGAAGGGGGATTTTTCACTTTTGGAAATTAGAGCTCTCTCCTTCTCCCTCTCTGCGGTTCCAAAATTTTCCCTCATAATAGCTCCCTCACTGACAACAGTTCACAGAGTTCAGTGTAGCTCTGTCTCCACCATTACCAATCTGAAAGCTACAATCGAAGAGCCCCTGCCTTAGGATTTTTCATAGAACTCCAGGTACGATTCTTGAAGCTATCCTTCTTCTATAGTAAACAACTCCTTGTATTATACAAATGGACTCATGCTTAATGAAGTGTAAAAGAAGATTCAATGACAAGAATTGCAAGAAATATTCATAGCACTAATATGAATCATGCAACTGAAGCTGATTAAAATTCGAAGAATAATATATTCCTTATGCGATTAAATCTAGATTTGGTTTTGGTTATCGCTATCATCTCCTGGTTTTATCCGATTTGAAAGAACCACAAACAAGTATGGTCCTGTTTGTAGAAAGGGAAATCACAAGCACAGCACATCAATTGTTATCTCTACGTGAAGTTCTTCTAATTTTTCCGATTCTGGATTCAGCTTTTTCATTGATATAACTTTAGTGAATTGAATCAGTATTGTTAGTTTGCCTTTTTAAAACTCCGAGCATCTGTCTATGAAAAATCTCCTCACTGGCTCTTCTTGAAATTCTCTCATATTCAGGTAATTCGACTCGATTCTTCACATTCGGAAATGTCCAAATAAGTTGAATCATTGAGGCCACCTGATCTTCAAGCAAGCCTACTACTGAACGGAGTATGCTTAGGGGGTTAACAATACGAATTCAGAGAGGTATAGAGAGATTGGTATATGTTGGGGACATGTGATTAGTCGTATCACACCTTGAGTCTATATCCACAGACTTCCAAGGCAGTTAGGAAGGAAAAATTCATAGTGGACCAGGCCCCACCAAGTCTGTAACAGTGACACTTACCTGCATTTTCTTCTTAATAAACTTGCTAGTATAAGTGACAATGATCCCCCCTCGCCCAAATTCATAATTCTGCAGACTGGCTCGACGTTCGAAGAGGTCGCATAGCTGTCATGGCATAGTCAAATGGAAACTGTTATGATATTTAACCTTAATGGGTCACATAGCTAGAACCTGTGGGTAATGGCTAACTCGCCTAGCTCATCCTGCTAGTGAATATTCAGTTAGGAAGTAAGCGTCATTCAAGTTAATAGCTAGCAATACTATCACACATAAGAAGCTTGGCCAAGTGGTTAGTGCGCTGCCAAGACTTCCAGAACCTGTGTTCAAACCCCACACCCCACAATTTTAATTTCAAAGTCCTCTCACATGTCACGTGCGTCTCACATGCCAACAGGTGGACTTCCCCTTGCTATTTCTGGCACGTGGTCAAGGACCAACAATAGGCCATAGGTAACTTGCCACGCGGCCCACCATCCAGTTCAGCCACGAACCCACAAATGGGCCATGATGTTGTCTTTGTAAAATTGGGCCGCTCTATCCTCCTCAAAGGACAACCATGTTGGACTATGTGGGGCTTAATTCAGGCCAATTTTGCACCTTCTTCGATTAAACATCCAACTAGGTGCCTAAATAATTTGCGTCTCAAATTGGGCCATAAGTGAAGCCCGCAAATGAGCGTCAAACCACATGGCTCCCTAAATTTCTATTGACGGGCCCTAGCCAAGTGGGTCATGTCTTTCAATTAGGCCACAACTATGCATGTTCCAAAACAGGCCCCACCCACTAATTTAAAACAATATCAAGTCTAGCGCTTTGTTTCAGTTTTTATCAAGTCTTTTAATTTGGGTCAAACCCAGTTCTTTTACTTTTAAAGATCAAGTCTCTTATTTGGGTCAAGCCTAATTTCACTTTATTCTATTTTATTTTTTCTTTTCCTTTTTACAAACCCAATTCTTTTCCTGAACTTCAAATAAAACCAAGTTTAATTCCTTTCTTCAAATTTTAAACCAAGATCATTTTATTCCAATTCTTTCCCTCAGTCTCAAATCAAGTTTCTTTTATTTTTCAAATTCTTTTCCTCATTTTCCAAATCAAGTTCATTTTACTTTTTAATCAAGCCTAATTCCTTTTCTCAACTTTCGAATCAAAAATACATTTTATAGTTGGGTCAAGCCCAATCCTTTTCTTCCTTCTATTTTTAAACAACCCATTTATGATTCTGGGTCTCATGCAATGAACTCTAAGCACGAACTAGTAGCTTTTTCTGCTATTCGATGTTTAGGGATTCATATGGGTTCCAATGCAGCTGTAGTTGTCTTAGACCCTGTGCATATGTCGACGAAGAATCCTTTTCAAATAATTCCAGAAAAACCTCATCTTGGAATCTCAAGTCTCACGCAATAGGCTCTAAATAAGAACTGGCAGTTTCATTATTGTTCGATGTTTAGAGATTCATATGGATCCCAGTGCAGCCATCGTTTTCCTTGAATCCTATGCACATGTGGACTAATGGTTTTCCCTAAAACATTTTTCAAAACACTCTACTCCTTTTTCAAGCACCTCCGAAGGTCAAGCCTTCAAACCAGAACTACGTAAGCCTTGAGTTTCCCATTGCACCAGGAAATACGTAGGAGCAGGACCAAGTCCTGTCAGGCTATCTTTCCATCAACTTATTTATTTTCTATTCTAATTAAAGGGATCAAACAGTTTCCAAATTAATCACATACTCGATTTAAGGGTACCGTTCTTCAAAACAGACGAGTAGGGTGCCTAACACCTTCCCTATTCGTAATCGACTCCCTAACCTAGATTCTTCCTCAAGTTAGAATTTTTCCAAATATTTTCCCTTAAATAAAAATTTGGTGGTGGCTCCACATATCAAATAAAATTTCTTTCTAAATTTTTAGCGAGTTTGTCGTCTCTTCGTAATTACGGTTGCGACATTAGATATGGGTTTTAGTATAATACTTTTAATCCTTTTTTATTAACTTATTTTGAATATGAGTATTGCTCATAGTGCAATAAGAAAACTTATTTCTTTACCTCTAGGATTCGACTTTGTAAAATAAATAAGGAGTCACTTTCCTCAAACTTCAAGTTTGATAAGTCATGTTTAACTAAATTTATATATGGATGTTTGTCACACCACTCATAATCTTTTTTCCCTTATAAATTCTCTTCAAATTGTACTAGCATTCCTATATTCCAAAAAGGAAATTTATCTTCATATATTCCTAAAATATGGTTTTATAGAATAATTAAAGGAGAGTTAAGGATTCATGTTAAGAGAAATTGGCAAAATATTTCTTTAAATAACATTAATTTTTAATTTTATTATTTTGAAATCCGTTATGAAAACTTACACATACCTTTAACTTAGTCTATGCTTATTGAATTATTCCTTAAATAAGTTAACACTTTGAGTGAGTATTGAATTATTCCTTTATGATTTCACATATTACATATTGTATATCTCTCCTTAAAGTATAGGTGAAATTGTAGTAAAGGAAATTATAAGTGAAATGAATGTGTTAAGAATTCTCTTTGAGTCTTATTTGATTAAGGAGGGGATTTCATAGAAAGTCCTAATATAAATGATACTTACTAAAAATTTTCTACTAGGATCTTTATATGTTAAAAATGACTATAAGTGATTAAAGAGAGCATATAGTAAGTGCTATAAGTGTAAAGTTAATGTTATATGAAAATTACCTATGTTGTGTGTGAATGATTAGTGCTATGTGCTAATAGTTAATGTGATGAGTTATTGAAGAGAACATAAATAAGAATACTTTATCTCCTTGAAGAGACTTTTAAAGGAATCAATGTAAGAAATGAGAAATTGTTGGAGGGTTATGGTTATAGAATATTTTGCATCTAAATAATGAGTCTATCTACTGACATAAGATTACTATATAGTCATTTAAATTGGGTATGCATTACATATGAAATATCACTAAAGTGAGATGGGAAGTGTAGACAAAAAGATGATACACAGAAGGGAGGTTGAATGTGATGTCTTAGGAAAAATATGAGTTTTTGAAAATAACTTTACTTTAAGATATTAGTTGTCTTAAGACAGTAGAAGAAGGATGAAGAAAAACACAGCAGAGATTTATACTAGTTCACCCTTAACAACCCAAGATCTATGTCTTGTTTCTATTATCACACAATAGGTTCTTTCATTATGAAAAATAGTATACAATGAAAAATATAATCCGAAGTATTTTTGAACAAGCCTCTCTAGGCTCAAATATTCCCAAGAATATAGAATAGGCATTTCCTATCTAGTTATACTTTTTCCATACTAAAACTTGAATACAAGAAAATAAATGCAAAGATTATAGCACAAGTTATGAGTAGATGAGTAAGCAATGAGAGTTCAACACAGTTATGTCTCTTATCTTTTGCTTATAAGCTTCTTCTTTATATAGATAGAGAAAAAATAGTCGTTGTGGGAAGAGAGGGTTTTACAATGTCTTTTGTATGTCAATTTAATGCATGGCCTAGATGCAAGAGAAAAGTTGTTATTATTCGCCAGACGTAAATCACATAGCAGGGTACTTTTTACCTACTTTTTGCTTTTCTATCAGCTTATTTACTTTCTTATTTTAACTTTGGTCACCTTTTCATTTAATGTTTGATTTTTCTTTTTGTGAAAAAGAAGAATATAAATAGATTTGTCTTTTTGAGAGGCCAACTGGACAGACTTAAAAAGTAGTCTTCTTTATGTTAAGACTCTTATATGCTTCAATCGTTTAAGATACTTTTCTTTTGTAACTGTTCCAAATACATAATTTTGCATATATATATATATATATATATATATATATATATATATATATATATATATATATATATATATATATATGTGTGTGTGTGTGTGTGTGTGTGTATGTATGTATATATATTATCATCAATAAAATTTTAAGGATGCTTGGATATTTTTAAGTTATGACTTGGTTCTAATAATCTCTCTTTTTTTAATGATGGCAAAAATCCTTAATTATTTTAAGCATATTAAGACAAGTTTTATAAGACAATTTTTATGTAAAATTAGATGAGAACACACTGATAGAAATAATTGAATAAAAATATCATTTATATAATATTTTAATTACAAAAAAAAATAAATTTAAAACCAAAATAAATTTGAAATAGACTAAAATGTGTCTTCCTCTATTTTTTCTAATCATGAAATAAGCACTACCTAAATTGCTTAAACTACTGATGAACCAATTGGACAAGCTCATCATACAGTTCTTCAAGTATGCATTCCATATGGCGATGGAAACATCTAAGCTTATTTCATAGCTTTTTCTATCTTTGTTGCATTGCTATTGGGTATATATGGATTCAAGACACTCTACATAGTGATATTTTGTAAGATGCTGAATCTATTGGGATGAAGCATGAGGTTCCCTAAGAAGAAGAAGAGGAAGATGTTGGAAGCAAATGATCAAAGGAAAAAGGTTTTAAAAATGACTCTAAAAATAGGAAAACAGATGCCAAAATAGTCAATAAAGATGGAGTATAGATAATAAGCACTGATGAATGAGGCAAGGAAGATGAAGGCCTAGCAAGAGTAAAGAAAAATAAGATAGCAGCCATAAAAAAAAAGAACTAGAATATAAAGAAGGGGTAAAATAAACACAGAACATTCGGGGAAAGATGACCCAGAGCTTAAAGATGGCGTTAATTAAGATGGAGTGGGGAAGTAAAGATAAACAAGTGCTGGAAACAAGGTTGAGCATGCCACTCATTTACTTTTTATTCATTAGATAGTCCTGGTGAACAACATTCAGTGGTTTTCACCTAATTATAATAGATGAAGGGGTATTTGATTTTGTGGGGATGAAAAGGAAAGAAAGGATGGGAACATAGTAGGAGATAGTGGAGGTGGGATATGGGAAGCAACTACAAGAGAGGACGGGGGAAGTGGGGAGGTTGAGGGACAGTTAGACAATTGAGGTGAGGAAGGTAGGTAAGAGGGAAGGCTTAATGTTGGGTGGGAGATAAAAAAGGAGGAGAGGCCCTCCAGATAGGAGAAGGGAGATGGCATCAAAGGTCAAGGATGGATAAGATAAGTTGGAGAGGTATAGGGTTGATGAAAGGAGGAAAGGAGAGGAATCATCATATATGATGATAAGATAAGGGTTTTTAATAGGGATGATAGAGGGTAGTTGACAGGCGAAGGGTTTACCTATAGGGATAGCATAGGAGGAACTAAGGGGTGGATTAGATGATTCAATATCTAGCATCATCTTGATGTGATGCTCTAAAGACTCCTCCTAAGTTGAAGTAGGGTTTTTCACTGAGATAGGAGCAGCTTGGGCATCATCAGAGTTAGAGGATGAGGACGATGGTGAAGATGATGCAGCAAACAATCTCAAAGACTATGAGCTTGATTCAAAAGTAGGTCTATACCTACTAAACTTTTCACGAACAACATGTTCTAGGTTATCCTTAGAAGAATCGAGATGAGGAAAATGAATTTTCATCATAATGATTTGCCTTAGACCAAACAAGGTGATGGGAATACATTTCATGTCCAGTAGGTATTTTGCATGATTTACAAGTAGTTGTTCAACAATCCTGGTGATTAGGTTCCGACAAGGAACATTCTTGATGTGATCATCCACTATTTTCTAAAAATGGTCAAGAGGAGTGTAAGGAGGTTGATTTTTATTTTCTATAACAAATGGAATAGTAGAAACACTTTACTAAATTAACTTGGTTATTAAAGTCAACATTGGGGAAGATAACGCTTTTTAGGAAGGTGTGAATGATGAGAGTTAGGGCATTGATTTTGGCACTATCTCAATTGGGGAAGGAGGGGTCAAAGTATAGGGTGGCATCAATGGTGGTAGTGATCATTGCTTCCCAGGAATGATGATATATTACATCTTCTACCTTTCACTTGATCACCTTGCTTAGGAAGTCTTGGGAAAATGTCAAGTTCCTACTAAATACATTTTTGACAACGAATAAGGACTCCTTGGAGGTTTTGATGAAGGAGTTATTCTATAATGCCAGGGTCATGTCTTCATACCCATTTGCATCAGTGACATGGAAATGGCCACCCAGGTAGTAACAGCAAAGAATTCATTATGGGTATATCATCGTCTTTAAGGAATGACAAAGTCATCGATTTATAATGGATTACCTTGCAATTTTCCTGATAGGAGAAAGAATTTTTTGGTTCCATATAGGAACACAACCACTGCCAAGATAGAGAAAGATATTGAATCAATAAATTAGGCATGTTACATCATGGAAAAATGTATGGTCAATTATGAAAAGGCATTGACCCTATGCAACAGAGAAATTAGAGCAATTAAGGCAGTAAGACATATGGCACATTAGGGAAGCACAATTTTTGTAAGTGTGTGTTAAAAAAAAAACTAATAAAATAATAGACATATTAGTCATACCTAGCATATTTCTAATAAAAACAAATTGATCTTTAGGAAAAGGTTTGGTCAAAATGTATGCAAATTGATACTTGGTATCTATAAATTTAATGTTGAAAATATCTTTTTGGACATAGTCCCTTATGATGTGATGTCTAATTTCAATATGTATAGTTCTGGAGTGTTGAATTGGATTTTTATCCAAGATAATTGCAAAAATATTATCACAAAATATGAGAATATTATTTTCAAATATATTATAATCTCTTAATTGATATTTTATTCATTTGTATCTATGAGCAACAATCTGATATGAAGATGTATTCTACTTCTATAGTAGACAAGGTAATGATATTTTACTTTTTACTTGTCCAGGAGATGATATTTGCTCCAATGAAGTGGCATGCACCACTGGTGCTCTTGTTCCCAATCCTGTCTCCAACATAGTCAAAATCACACTACCTAGTTAATTTGAATGATTCTTGTGCTTTATAAAAAAAATTCAAAACTAGTGGTACCAACTAAATATCTAAAAATTCTTTTTACAGTCTTTAGATCTAATTCCCTTATATCAATCTAAAAATATGCACAAAGACAGACACTCAACCTAATGATTGGTTGACTTGTAATGGGTTGTAGAAGAGATCCAATCATTTCTCTGTAGATCATCTGATCAACAAGTTGACTATCTTCATCCCGGAGTATCTCTTTGGTATATTTTTGTTGATGTACACAGATGCATTCAGCTTCTTATTTGATTTGTAATCTAAAAAAAAATTGAGTTCACCTATCATGCATATATCAAATTCGTTCTTCATCATCTTAGAAAATTTCTTTACATAGTTTAGCATTGGTAGCACAAAAAAAGATATGTGATAAACCACCATTCTGTTGATTTATCTACAAAAAATTAGTTATAATTACAATATAATTTATGATTATTTAATTGTAATTCTACCTAATTTCCCTTATTTTTGCAAGAATGGTCATGCAAGCAAAGAATCCGAAAATAGGCAAGTTTTGGACCAAAAAGAGGGTACAGGAAGCATAAAAAGATAAGACATTTGATATGATAATGACACGTCAACCTTACGGTGCTGCAAGATGACGTAGAATGGTCGCGACGACTAAGAAAGCGACTAGGTCAAGCTCAGTCCACCACATTAAAACCCTAATCTATTCCATAAAAGGGAGGCTCTGCTAGACCATATCATACCATCATAGGCCCCACAGGCCACACCACTATCTAAGGCACACACCTATCACTACCTCGAAGACACACCACTCCTGTACACATTTCATGCTTATCTCTCTTTCAGTATCCTCTCGTAGGATCTTGGAGGCAAACGCTCTTTCACAGTGCGAGTTACAATGTTCTATCGTCAGCTTTGCTGACACTACAGTTTTGTCATCCTTTTTATGAATGATTTGGTCTTTCTATTCAATTGTGTTTTCCTTATTATGCATAATTAATTAATGAGAATTAATTTCTAAGTTAATTGGAGGATAGGTGACCGTACCATTGCCTAATTAACGAAACTATAAGGTAAATTGAATCCAAGGGTTTTGGAGGATCGATTGAAATCCTTGATTTCTAATTAGTTATTAATTTAACAAGTCTACATGTTGTTTAAGCTTATCTTATTTAATATGCCTTGCATGATCATTAGGGGTAGTAACTTAAGGAAAAGAATATTGCTATTGCATGATCATTTGGTAGTAATAGAATGAGAATGGATGGTTAGCAATTGACTCAAATCATTCATAAGGGAGTTGAGGTAAAATTGGATGAAGTTATAAGGGAAACCAAAGTTTCATGTATTTCCATAATTAAACTCGTATTTGTACCCTTTTCTCTTTAAATCGTTTTCTCTCTTTTTTTTCCTTTTTATATTCACTTTAAATATTTCTAAACAAACTCTTTTTCTGGTGAGCTCAAAAATTAGGATTTAATCATTATTTAAGATTGTTAAAATAGTCTCTGTGGGAACGATATTAAGGGTTTTAAATACCCCTTCTACACCGACTGGTGTACTTGCATGTGGGTAAAACTGTGTACGCACAACAATATCATCTACATATATCTAAGCTATGATTAAGTCATTTTTATTATTTTTCTAAAAAGCATAGTGTCTAATTTTCCTCTTATTAAATTACTTTTTCATGAACTTAGTCTATCATATCAAGCTCTAGGGGCTTGTTTAAGACTATGTAATGATCTTTTTAATTTATAGATATGTTCTGGAAATGATTCGTCTATAAATCCAAGAGGTTTTTTTCACAAAAATTTCTTTTTTTATGATATTGTTTAGAAAGGTGCTTTTAATATCCATTTGAAATTTTTTTACATCTTGCTAAGATTCATATGCAAGCATAATCCTAAATGGATTTAATCTAGCCACAAGGGAAAAGGTTTTAGTGTATTCAATACCTTCCTACTGATTCTACCCTCGAGTTGCTAACATTGCTTAGTTTTTGGCAACTTTTCCATCTTGGTCTAGTTTATTCCTAAACACTCACTTGGTTCTAATGATGACTTTTACAAATGGCTTGGAAACCGGTGTTTGTATCTCATTCTTATCAAATTGAACTAACTATTCTTTCATGGTTGCAATCCATCTTTCATCAAGAAATGCATAGTCCATTATCTTTGGTTCCAACTAAAATAACAAAGTGAAATTTCCTTGATCTTTGAAGATAGATATAGTTCCGATCTTATTAGTGGGTCCTTCCAAGATTTGATCGGATGGATGATATAGTTTTTACTTCAAATATTTTAAAGCTTTTGTATTAGATGATTAACCTTGAGATGAGTTAGATGATATAGAATTATACACTTACTGGTGAAAGGATTCTTCCTTTGGTTTTCTCATTCACTATCTACCTTTGTCTTTGTTGCTGATGTCCATCCTTGCAATTTCATCTTCTAGATTTAACAAATTGTTATTAGTTGATTTTCCATCATTAAATCTAACATGAATAGATTCTTTGACAAATAAAGTCCTTGTGTTATAAACACGAAAGGCTTTAAAAGTGTTTGAGATGTGAAGGAATATTCCTTTGTCTATCTTAGAGTAAAACTTCCCAAGATTATATTTTATATTTAGTATAAAGCATTCACATTCAAATGGATGAAATATCTTATGTTTAGTTTTATTTCTTTCCATAATTCATAATAAGTCTTATCTAGACCAGGTCTTATCAAAGTACGATTTTGTACATAACATGTAGTACTTACATCTTTTGCCCAAAAGTGTTTTGGAAGGGAATTTTCACAAAATATGGTTCTGACCATATCTAATAAAGTTCTATGTTTCCTTTCAAAACCCTATTTTTCTGAGGTTATCTAGGAGCATAAAAATTGTCATATTTATTTCAAAACTTTTTTTTTTCAAATTCTCTTCCACGATCTCTTTTTATGGATGTAGTACAGAATCTTTTTTCGCTTTTGAATTCGTTTACCAAAGATTTTGAAAACATTTTAAGACATATCCTTGTAGACTAGGAAATATACCTAAGTTAGTCTAGAATAGTCATCTATGATAAAGAATCCATACTCTTACCTCCCAAACTTTGTATATTTGTAGGTCTATAAAGATTCATATAAGGTAACTCCAATAGTCTAAAGTAGAAACATGATTTTTATTTTTGAAAGAGGTTTTAACTTGTTTTCCTTTATGATTCATTTCATGAAGGATGTCTTTTTTAAAGGATAAATTTTCTAGCCCTTCGACTAGACAATACTTATCAAGTTTCAAAATATGCATCATACTTATATGCCCTGGCTTTCTATGTCAAATTCATCTATCACCCTCATTTGATAAAGGATAGGTTACTTTTTTTTTATCATATAGTTCTTTTAGATCTATCTTATACTAATTGTGATGCAGAGGATCCCAGCAAGTAAAGTCACTGGGCCTATTTTTCCTCACAACATTGGGCCTCACACATTATAATAGAACTTAGCTCATTTTCTTGTATGATTAGGCCCTAGAGGGCCCAATATGCATAGAATTTAGGCTCAATTTCCCTATATTTTAGCATAGACTTTTGAGCATTTTCTAGCCCAATTTAAGACTATATTGAGGAGTGAGGAAGGAATCATTATTGGGCTGAAATCTAAGCCCAATTCAGATTCAAAGTTTCCCCCTCCTTCCCTCTATTTTGCACCTCCTCAATTTTTCCTATATAAGGCACATTTATATGTAATTTTGAACACTTAATTCACTATGAATCATTTTGTGAGTTTTCACTCAGAATTTTAAGATAATTTTCTCCATTATCTTCCTTTTTAAACTAGGCTTATGGTTAAGGAACCTCTTCTTGCATGATTGCTCCAATGGTGGAGAAGAAGAAATTCATCCTCCACAAGAGTTGGTGCTTCCAAGCATAAGGCAAAGCTTCACAAATTCTTCTTCCTCTTCATCCATTCTTCCAGCCTCCATTACACCATATCAAGTCCTTCTTCCATTCCTGCATAAACTAGTCTCACAAATCCAGAAATGGAGGTTAGATCTGATCCATAAACCTCTTGTATTTTCATGCTTGTTATTGTTCTTTTGAGTTTATCTCCTACTCCAATTTCTTTTTCATTTTTGATCAGTGAAATGATCTCTGATTTTTGTGATTCATTTTGAGTTGGATTTTTTTTTTGTCTTTCTAGTGTCCAAAATGCATTTTTTTTTCTTGATTTGGATAAGAAATGAATTTATAGTAGTTTGATTCTAAAGTATGCCCATCTTGAGGCCAAAATATGTCTACCTTGAATAATTTAAGCATAACTTGGTCAAATTTTCTTTGATCTCTATCAAATTTATTTTTTTTGATTGATTTTATCCCTATCCTTCAATTATTTGGTGTGAATTTTTCAGACCCATATAAAATGTTTCAAAAATTAATTTAAAATTGGAATTCAAATTTAGGCGCTAAAAGTGTTGTGTTCTTGAGTTCATATATATGATCCAAGTTCTCTATCACTTGTATAGCTTTGATTCATTGTGTTCTAACCCTTCTATTGGTGTGTAATCTAAGTTGGTTTTTTTTTATCTCCTTGAAAAATTTTAAGAGTTGCATGATCATGTGCATGCATACAGAATGCTAATTAAGCTTGCATCATGCATGATCTAAGTCATTAAGCCTAGGGGATTAAGTGTATGCTTAATTAATTTGGAAGGAAAAATTAAAAGAAACTTAAATATTTTTATGGACCTTCTATGACCTGATGTATACTTCGAATTATTTTGGACAAAGACACTTGACTTGGAATACCACACCTATGCAAAGGATGAGTGCAAAATGTACTAGAATGAACTTGTGAACTTAGGACCTTGAACAAAAGCCTATGTAAGGATCAATTGAGGACTGTGACTTTCTATACTTTGGACTAAGAAAGTGATAAAAAGAATTGAAGAAAACTAAAAACAAAAAGAAGAAAGACAAAAGGAAAGTGAAAGAGTAAAAGAAGAAAAGAAAAAGAAGGAAAGAAAAAAGACAAGAACAAATAGAAAAAAACTATGCATAAAGGTCATTTATTCTCTTAAGTGTGATATGCTTGCTTTTCCACTACCAATATTAGGCCATAGGTCCTGCACATATTAGTTCTTAATTTCTTATTTTGTGTATGCATCTATACCTTGGCCGAATAACATTTTTTTTTATAAGAAAGTGCATGCAACTCTTAAAGTTTCTAAGAAATCCTTTTGTGTTTCTAGCTTATTTAATTCTAGTTTTTCTATTCTCCTCGGCTTCTGAGTCTTGTCTTGATTATATCCTTTTGTTTTCTTTCCTATGTTGAGTTTTTCTTAATTGTTCTTAAATTTTCTTTAGTTTTGTCACTTGCCACTTTGCATGAGCACTTCTTCACCATCTAAGGAGCACTATGTCATCTAGGCTTGAGTTGAGTTGTTACTTGGTTTTAAACTTTGTTTGGAGGCTATTGTTAATGATTTAATTAAGGAGGTTGGTTATATGGTGAGAACATTAGAGGGGAAAAGTAGAAACACTTGGTGAGGTGTATTATAATTTAGGCTTAATTTTCTAACACTAACCAAGTGGAGTAACAAGTGTCCTTCCTTTCTTGCAAGTTTCTGTAGGTATCTTGGAGGGGCCAAAAGTATAAGAAAAAGTGACCAAAAGAGTTCAAGAACTTGGAACAAAAGATTTAGACTTGAGTGGCCAAATTTAGGACTAGTATAGGACTTTTGAAATTTGATTTTTCACTTGTAATTTTAGGTTTTAAAACTTGTAATTAGGTTCAATTTGCATTGTAATATAGCTAATTGTAGTAGTTTTCACATTTAGTGTAATTCATATTTACTTTGAAATTTGGGAGTAAAAAGAACTTGGACTCTAAGCCTTGGTGTAGGATACTCACCTTAAACCATTTACTTAAGTTGGTGGTTTGTGCATGCAAAGAAAGCATAAGGAGGTGCTAAGTGTTGCATGATTTTTAGAACTATTTGATAGTACTAACTTTATCTTCTTTTGCAATGTCAAGAGGGTTAGGTATACACTTATCCCTTGATTATTGCGTGCCTTAGAATCTAGGTTGCTTGCTAAGTGTTTTGAAATTGTATGGATTTATTTACTAGCATAGCAATCTAGGTGTGGAGAGAAATTTTAGAAGTAACCATAGAGTTAAGGATTCAAGGGGTAGAGATACCTTTGGAACCCATAGAGTTATCTAAAGTAAAAATTCCTAAGTTCCAAGGGGAGAATAATTCAGAGACATATCTAGATTGGGAACTTAAGGTAGAGAAAATTTTGCAAGACATTCCATTATGGAAAGACATAAGGTAAGGTTATCTGCCTTGGAGTTTAGTGATTATTCCCTAATATGGTGGGATAGGCTTAATAAGGAAAGGTATAGACCCTTAAGTGAGTGGGAGGAAATGCAGCATATAATGAGGACAAGATATGTACCTCTCCATTATTTAAGAGAGGTCCACAATAGGCTGCAAAGGCTCTCTCAAGGTTCAAATAATGTAGATGAATATTATAAAGATACTGAGATAGCAATGATTAGGGATAATTTCAAAGAAAGTGAGGAAGCCACAATGGTCAGGTTCTTAGATCAGATTAGGCATGCTATAAGATATGTGGTAGAACTTTATCAATACCTAAACTTAAATGACCTTTACCATTAAGCCTTAAAGGTAGAATCCCAACTCTCTAGGAATGGTAAAGGTAAATTCATTGAATAAGATGATCTACACAAGACACTTGGAAAGATAAGAAAAGGGACCCAAAATACTATAGCTTTAAACCTAGAGATCATAAGGATGCCAAAGACTCTAGAGAGTCTAAGGGAAAGTCTCCAAATTTTCCTTCTAACAAACAGTCTTTAGTTAAATATTTCAAGTGTCTGGTTAAAGGGCACATTTCTTCCCAATGCCTAAATAAGACAACCATTATCCTTGAGGACAATGGTAATTATTCATCACTAGAGTCCTTTAACTCTAGTTCCTCTCCTTTCTCATCTAAGGATGAAGCTCTTGAATATGCCTTAGAGGGTGACCTTTTAGTGGTTAAGAGGTTGTTAAGGAGCATAGTTAAGGGGAATGAAGACACAAAGGAAGAACATCTTCCACACAAGATGTTTAATCAAGGGACGTAACTGCTCCTTAACTATTGGCATGGATAGCACAAATGTGCTAGCACCAAACTAGTAAATAAGTTAGGGCTAGTGACCACCCCTCATCCTAAGCCATACAAACTACAGTGGGTTAGTGACAAAGGGGACTTGTTGGTCAATCAATAAGTGCTCCTTACCTTTACCATTGGGCGGTATAAGGACAATATGACTTGTGATGTTGTTCCCATGGAGGCTAGCCATGTATTATTGGAAAATTCATGATAATATGATAGGGATACCAATCATGATAGATACACCAATAGGTATTTCTTCCAATTTAACTCCTAAAAAGTTATCATAGTACCTTTGTCCCCTAGTGAAGTCTATCAAGACCAAATTCACATGAGACGAAAAAAGGAGGAAGAGATTCATGGATTCAAAAAGACAAAATTGAAAGAAATAAAAGAAAATGATAAATATAAAAAGAGGAAGATAGGAGAAAAGGTAAGTGGAGATTCCACCTCTCTTGTAAAAGAAGGTGAGCTTAGACTTGTAAGGAAAGATAAGGTAAAAGAGATCCTCCAAGTTAGGAAACCTGCTTCTATGTATCACATTACTTTGACTAAATAATGAGATAGGGTCTAATACTTCATTTACCTTTATAGTTAAGAAACCCTTTCCTTTGGGAGGAAGTCAAGAACTAGCCCTCAAAAAGACCCAATCCTCCCAACCAAGCCTTGTTACTTATAGCACTAGTGTTACATGACATGAGGCGTATGGTATGATTAGAACAATTAATTGATGAAATCTTCACCTGTTTGGGTGCCTCACACAGTGGCATTATTCATCTCCCTAGTATGCATCCTTGGTCATCTTATCCATTTGTATCTAGGCTAATTGAACATTTCATTATCAATAACTTGGTAGGTGAGTGATGAATATGTTTTTATACATTTATTTTCATTCCGTGTTAAGCTTAGTTGGGTTTTAATCATGTTTAATTTTATCATTTTGAGTGATTTTTATGTTATTGAACTTCATTGGGCTTAAGTGATAAAATTAATTAATTTTCAAATTTTAATGCCTCTTGACCTTTGTTCATTGTGCAGGCCATATCTTGGGATATAAAATTGATATTGGAGTGATTCTAGAGGAATTAAAAAGGTGAGACGAAACCCTAAGATAAAATGTATCGTCATGAAGGCCAACCTAAATGGATCATAAAGTTATTTGGGCCAAACCGTGACTCAGAGCTTTTATCTAGACAACCTAGACATGTTCCAATAAAATAAACATATCTAGAGCTACAAAAATTAATTTTAGATGGGGTTAATTTCTAAAGATCAAGGATATAATTTTATACAACATTTGTTCTGAAGAAAAACCCTAATTCGACCATCAAAACACTCATAAAAATTAGAGAAAAGATGCGTGAGATAAGGACTCATATTTCGTGCATAATTTGAATTCAAATAATAACGTAAAACAGGAATTCAAGTGTAAACCTAGAAGAACAAGGGAATTAATTCATCAAGGATCTTTATTTTCATCTTAAAAAACCAATTCAGTTTTATCTTTATTTTAAATTTTGAATTTGAATTTGAATAAGCAAATAGGATCTATAAAAGGGGAAGCCCTTACACATGATAGACGCATCGAAACTTATTCACAATTGCCAATAAAGTTTCAATTATTATCTTCATTCTTATTCTCATTCTTATTCTCATTCTTATTCTTGCTTTCGTAAAAATTCTCATGGAAGGCTAATTTTTTATTGGCTTGTTGGTTTTAATTCTATAAGTAAGGGATTTGAGGTTTGTTCTTAATTGAATTTCTATTACGATTTATTTTTCTTCCTTTTTTATACATTGCAATTGATGTTTGTAATTTTGAAATTAGATGCTTAATTTAATTTCATCCTCCATGTTGTAATTCTAAAATTAGGGTTTTCTTAATTCTCTAATTTATAGGAAAAAATTAAAAAGGGTTATGGGGTTTCCTAAAAATTTTGTTATTACGATTCTTAAGAATTAATTTTGGGACTTTGGGTGATGGTTAACTGTTTGAACATGAATTAATTCAAATTCAAAGTGGCGTTATTATAGTACAAAATCACAAGTTTAATTGACGTTTTCTTGATTGAAATCAAACCAAATAAGAATTAAAATTGTTTTCAAAAATATTTTTTTAACATATGATAATCCCGCTTATGAATTGAACTAGCATGTTAATCGATTTTTAATATTATTATTTTATTAAGTTTCATTTTACTTTTACCCAAAGTAAAATACAAATTCCCCATTTTTCTAAATTTAAATTCAATCAAATTGTTTGTCAAGGTCCTTGAGAGATGGCCAAGATTGTGTCTTGTACTGTATTTTCTATTTACTTTTATTTCATTTTGACTCGACCGCGATATTGGTTGTCAAAATTGACGCCGTTGTTGGAAACTTTTGGTCCAATTTGGTTGTGTTTAATTTCATACTAACTTTTTCTTTTTCTTTTTTATTTTTGTCTTTTCTTTTGCATATCTTGTTTTCTTTATTTTGTAGTTTTTGAAAATTTTTATATGGTTCTATTTACCCAAGCCACAACATACAGTCTCTAAAGGGAAACATTGTTTTAAGCAAAATTGACCCCTTTCAAAAATTCTATCTTTTTCTATAACTTTTTTGGTTTTATTTTATTTTATTTATTTTCAGAAGACTTTTTTGCATATTTAGAAATTAAATTTTGAATTAAATTTTTATAATCTTTATCTACATAATATTAGGTTAATTTTTTTATTTTTTCTTTTCTTTTAATTATATTTTATATTTTATCTTTCTTTGTGTTTTATTTTTCTAATATCTTGTTATTTATTAACATTGCATATGTTGGATGATCCAATCTAATCCTGGCTTTTGATATCCTATGGATCCTGAGATTGAAAAATCATTTTGTAGATTGATCAAGACCAATAAGAGACTTTTGTTCACTGCTAGTTAGGTAACTGATAGTAATAGGCATCCTAAACTAGTGCATCTTGTTACTACTAAACATTCTGAACTTTAGCATAATATAACTAAAATAACTTTAAAAAGAATTGTCCACTCCATATGTCACATATCAGTCCTTGTATTTTTCCCTTCCAAATGCTGAGGTTCCCTTTAATTTAAAATCTAGATTGATTCATTTGTTGCCAAAATTCCATGGTCTTGCAGGTGAAGATCCACATAATAACCTTGAGGAATTCCATATAGTGTGCTCTACCATGAGACCTCAAGGTATTCCCAAAGGCTGTATTAAACTAAGAGATTTTTCTTTTTCCTTGCATGATGCAACTAAGGATTGGTTGTACTACTTTCAGCCAAGTTTAATCAATAGCTAGAATGACCTAAAGAAGTTACTTTTAGAAAAGTTCTTCCTTGCCTCTAGAGCTACATAAATCAAAAAGGAAATATGTGGCATTAGATAGTTTGACAAGGAGTCCATGCACGAGTATTGGCAGAGATTCAAGAAGTTATATGCAAGTTTCCCCCACCATGAATTCAGTGAGCAACTCCTAATCCAATACTTCTATGAAGGCTTAACCCCTATGGAGAGAAGTACGATTGATGCTGCTAGTGGAGGTGCACTTGTGGAAAGGGATCCAATGGCTACCAGAAACCTGATTGAAAACATGGCAACCAACTCCTAATAGTTTAGCACAAGGAGAAATTCAATAGTTTTGGCCAAAATTCCATGGTCTTGCAAGTGAAGATCCATATAATAACCTTGAGGAATTCCACATGGTGTGCTTTACCATGAGACCTCAAGATATTCCCGAAGACTATATTAAACTAAGAGCTTTTTCTTTTTCCTTGTAGGATGCAGCTAAGGATTGGTTGTACTACCTTAAGCCAAGTTCAATCAATAGCTAGAATGACCTAAGGAAGTTATTTTTAAAAAAGTTCTTCCCTGCCTCTAGAGCTGCATAAATCAAAAAGGAAATATGTGGCATTAGATAGTTTGACAGGGAGTCCATGAACGAGTATTGGGCGAGATTGAAGAAGTTATGTGCAAGTTGCCCCCACCACCAATTCAGTGAGCAACTTCTAATCCAATACTTCTATGAAGGCTTAAACCCTATGGAGAGGAGTATGATTGATGGCTAGTAGAGGTGCCCTTGTGGAAAGGACTCTTATGGCTACCAGAAACCTGATTGAAAACATGGCAACCAACTCCCAATAGTTTAGCACAAGGAGCAATTCAATGGTTTTGGCCAAAAATATCCATGAGATACAAACCACATACGCTATAGAACACAACAACCTAGGGAAAAATATTGATGAGCTTGCATTCTTGGTGAGATAAATGGCCATGAGTCAAGAACAAAAAACTCCAGCTAAAATATGCGACAGTTGCACTTCAACTAACCACCCAGTAGATGCATGCTCTACACTACAAAAGGGAGAAGACGATGCTGCACCACAAGCCTATATTGCCAACATTTACAACAATGGATCATAACAACAAAAAAACCAAAGTTATGACTTTTCCTCCAACATACAACCCTGGTTGGACAAATCACCTAAATCTAAGATGGGGTTACAATTCTACATGTCCCTCTTCCCAACAATTTTGACACAAGCAACTACCTTTCCAACCACAACTTACTTTCCAAGAGAACAAAATACTAAAACTAGACTTAAGAAGTTGATGAATCAAATGACAGTAAATAACACAAAATTTCAACAAATAATAGAAGCTAACATTCATAATTTGCAAAATCAGATTGGCCAGTTAGCTAGCTCTTTAAACCAAATGCAATCATAAGGATCTAATCATCTCCCTGCACAAATAGTCATTAATCCTTTGAATATAAGTGTTGTTACTTTGAGGTCTAGAAAATTAATTGATAACAAGTGACAGGATAATGATGAAGAGCAAGTAGATAAGCAAATGAAGGTTCGAGCAGTAAGGAGCCCTCTCCTTTGTCCCTTCCTAATGCAGCAAATGATGAAGGTCAACAAACCATCTCTTTACCCTTCCCTCAAAGAGTAGCGAGGAAGCATACAGTAGATGAAGCATATAAAGACAAGAAAATTTTGGATACCTTTAAAAGAGTGGAGGTGAACATACCCCTCCTTGAAGTGACCAAGCAAATTCCAAAATATGCCAAATTCCTTAAGGAATTGTGCATCCATAAAACGAGGTTGAAAGGAAGTGAGAAGATAAGCGTGGGATGAAATGTTTCTACAGTAATAACCCCTATTTCAGAAAAATGCAAGGATCCAGGGATATGCTCTATCCCTTATGTTATAGGCAACAATAAATTTGAAAATTCTATGCTAGATTTGGGAGCTTCAATCAACATTATGCCTATGTCCATTTTTAACTCATTTCCCTTGGTCCATTGCATTCCTTAGATATTGTGATATAGCTGGCTAATAGAAGCAATGCATACCCAGTTGGGCTCATACAAGATGTATTGGTTTGAGTCAATAATTTAATCTTCCCTGTAGACTTTTACATCCTGTACATGGAAGGAGAGTGTGAAACTAACAAGGCACCTATCATCCTAGGAAGGCCCTTCCTCAAGACAACCAAGACAAAGATCAATATGCACGCAAAAACCTTATCCATGAAGTTCGGAGACAGTATAGTCAAATTCAACATTTTGGATGCTATGAAGCATCCTACGAAGGACCATTCTGTATTTAATGTTGATGTGATAGATGAACTTATTGATGGTTATCTCAATAATGATTGTGATTCACAAATTTCATCTAAGATTGATTTTGGTGGGTGTAATTATTATGATTGTGTTGTTCTTGAGTTATGTAGTATTTGTGCTGAAGTTAAAACTTGGTTGAAGGATGATTCTGATAGTAACTACGATAATGCTAATGATTGTACAAGTTTTGATTATGCTAATTTGTAGGTAGTAGAGGCATCTCCTACCTCTAGAATGCTCCCTTCCATAGAGCAGCCACTTACACTAGAGCTTAAACCACTCCTTGTACATTTAAATATGCATACTTGGAGGAAGGTGACAAGCTTCCAGTAACCATATCCACAGAATTTGATGGTGAGCAAGAGAAAAGGCTACTAAAAATTTTAAGGAAGTACAAGAAGGAAATTGGATGGACCCTATCTAATCTCCCTGGTATCAATCCATCTTTATGTATGTATAGAATTCTCTTGGAAAATGAAGCTAAACTTGTGAGGCAACCACAAAAATGACTTAAACCCCTAATTTTGGATGTTGTAAAGAAAGAGGTAAGTAATCTTTTACAAGCTGGCATTATCTACCCCATATCGGATAGTGCTTGGGTAAGTCTTATGCAGGTGGTCCCAAAGAAATCTAGGATTACTATGGTGAAGAATTATAGGGATAACTTGGTTCCTACTAGAATTCTTACCAATTGGAGAGTCTATATTGATTATAGGAGACTAAATCAAGCAACCAGGAAGGATCATTTTCCCTTACCTTTCATTGGCTAGATGCTTGAGCGTTTGGCAGGTAAATCTCACTTTAGAAGGATAATTTTAATTATGTTTAGGGTACCTCAGGTAGTAATAAGTGATGGAGGATCTCATTTTATTTAGAAGAAATTTGAAAATCTCCTTAAAAAGTATGGGCTAGCACAAAAGATAGTACACTTTATCATGCACAAGAAAGTGGTCAAGTGAAAACAAAAGTATTCTGAAAAATAATTGTTTCTAAAACCTAGAAAGATTGATCTTAAGCTTCATGATATCTTGTGGACTTATAGAATGTTAGAATTCACGATGAGAAGACTAAAAGATAGCATTATCAACATATCGTTAGAACAGCTGTCAAGATAGATAAGCAAGTTCTCATATTCAACTCAAGTCTAAAGTATTTCTAAGGAAAACTAATATGTCGATGGCATGAATCTTTTAAAATAGAATCTTGAGTTAAAAAGTAAATCAGAATAGGCTTTGCTTTCCTCTTAAGGAAAAAGGAACCTGCCGAATCAAAGCAATCCTTAAGTCCTTTCAAAATTAATGGTAAAATACTAAAGTATTATATAACAACCCAATAAGAAGAAAGTACTTAAACTCCCTTATACCCCAATCAAGAATAAGGAAAACTAGTATGCTCAAGCTAATGACCTTGAATAAGTGCTAATTTTGAAGCAATCCAAACATTTCTTTTAACTTTATCATTTTTTTAATTCCAATTTTTTCATGTCTCCCTATCTTGTTAAGATCCTATCTTACTTTAGTACTTCATTTCATATAAAATAGGCTTTGGGATTAAGAATGGTTGATAACTCTTAGGAGCTATTTTTATCTTACTTTAGTATTTAATTTCCCATCTTACTTTTGGTATCTTTTTATCTTCATTCATCCATAGTTAGTTCATGTTTTAGAATTTTCTTATGTAGCTGTGCTTTTATTTTAGTTATTTAAATTTATTGGACTCAATTAAATTATTCTAATTTTATCTCAATTTATACCCGATGCAGGAATTTGTGGACTAGAAGCCACATTACAGCATGGTCAATCCATGCCACAACGTAGACTACAGAATCAACCAATCAATTAATAGGAGCCACGTTACTGTGTAGACTTGACATCTATCCTATTTTCATTTTAAATTTCACATACCTCCTATAAATTGAAATGACAAATACAATAGCAAGAACTTAAAAACATTTCTCCAGTCTTGTGGAACAACACAGTCGCCGTCTAACCTTAAAAGACTAGGATACTTGAAGATAGGATCAAGTGGCTGCAAGCTTAGAAGAGATTTCCCAAAGACTCCTTCATTCCTTCTTGTTATTCTAACTTTTATCTACTATCGTCTCAGCTTCATTTTTGAACTTAAGATATTTCTCTAAATAATCATGTTCTAGATATTTTTGTGATATAGATAAATTCTAATTGTATGATGTTTTAATGTTGTATATAAATTTTAGTTAATTTTTTCCATCATGTTATATTGAAATTTATGCTTCCTAATTTTTCTAATAAAAAATTTAGGATATTTAGCAATTGTGGGTGTTTGAAAAAATAAACATAATCTAAACAGATAGTATAACATTATGAGTTGAACGAAAATTAAAAATAGACAAATGACTCATGTGACTTGGTAAGTTTTTACTCTTAAACCCTAAATCTAAAATTGGTTTGAATTAAGAGATTAGGTACATAAATTAAATTTAGGTGTATTATCTAATTTTGAGAAGCTTTAAGAAACTTATAGTAAAATTAGAGAAGTTGTTATGGATGACTATAAAAGAAAATTAATTAATTGATATACATAATAGGAACATCAAAAAATTAGATAAAGTTGAACATTCTCATTCATTTTAACTAATCGAACCAAATTTTATTTTATTTTTATTTTTATTTATACTATCAATTATTTCCATGTTTCATTCGGTTCAATTTATCTTACAATTAGCTAATATTTAGTAGTTAATCTATCTTTATAGGTATGATATTTTATATTTAAAATATCCTATTACTTAATGATCTCGTGCACAATATAGTATTTGTCCCTCCAAAGCCATGCAAATAATGAAGTAAAAATTGAAGGAGAGATAACCCCGGCCTACCAATGGTTTTACCCATATCTTGGTAGATATGGGATGGAAAATGCTGAAGAGGCAGAGCCCACTGTGAGCTTCGTATGATTACCATAGTTCAAAACAAAAGGGAGGAGGGGGTTTAAAGTGGACCATGGGATACTCCTGGTGGCCACTACACCTGTGGTTCGGTCTCTAGAAGACAAAAAAAAAAAGGTGAAAATCCCCGTAATCTCACTTCTTTTTCCTCCTCAAAACCCTACAATCCCAAAACCTCCATTAAAGCTCACCTAAGCCCAAAGATCACCAATATTATTTAAGCTCTTTTCTCCACCTCCCACACATCCAACACCAAAATTTGGATCATCAATGGTTCTCAAGAAGAGAGTTGGTGATTTTGCTTCTCGAAGCCAAAGAACCTCCAAGGGTAACTCTTCGTCTTCAAAAACAGAAAGCTCCCTAAAGTAACACTAATCCCTCCTCTACTTCCAATGGAATTCTATTTGGGATAGTGTTAAAAAACTAGGGTATATATACCTCTAGTGGGTAGGAAGATGATTTCCACCAAGTATTTTGATGAACCTACAACTATGACTCTAGGGATTTTAAATAAAATTCAATGATTATTTGGAAGACGAGGAATGCTAGATTACCTGAACATTAAAGAGCCATTGATGAAACAATAACCTTAGAATTCCTAAGTTCTATACATAGTGAAATACTGCAATGTTACCACTGTCCTGAAGGGTTAATTAGTTTTAGATTAAAGAATGATGAATACTCTCTGACTCTAGCTGAGTTCAATTAAACATTCCAACTACCGGCTGAAGGAGAATTCCGAGTCTCCGTCTGTATACCCAACAACTTTACCCTAATAACATGTGGCACAACCATGATCATGGATCGTTAAAGCAAGGAACATTTCATGGATCGTTCGCCAATTTTTCCAAGAAAACTAGGATTGACCCTCCCAAAGAGAATCATAATAATAATAATAATAATAATAAATGTTGTCAATTTGACCGAAGATGTTAATTGATAAGATTCTCAAATTGAATGAGACGTGGAACAAAAATTATAAGTGTTGCGAATACAATGGACAATTCATAGGATACATTTCATTAAAATGTTATCCATATTTGGCAGGTAAGTAAGAGAAATATGGAGTAATAGAATGAAGAACACTTCCTCTGGTGGGAGAAAGTGACATCTTCAGAAAAATATCACCAATGTAAATGCTCAAACAACTGTGCTAGTCATCAAGAAACTGCAGAGCAGGGTAGCTACAATGGCAGCTGCACAATTCAACCTAGATGAACTGGATGATTTCTTCCCAATAAATTCTCCAGAACTTGGAGCCGGTGCGTATGCCTCTGCTTCAGGAGGAGCTGCAGAATTCATTGGTCGATCGGCACTTGGAGTGGGAAAAAAAGAGGCAATATCAGGTGCATTCAGATAAGGTAACACAGTTGGAGAAGCTGAAATTTTTGGCTCGGTACCTGAGCTGAGAACTAGTGAATTGGCTAACAGGACAAACAGAAACACAAAGGCAGATAACTTAGAGATTGTAGCCATGAATTGCTGCTGAACGGAAGGATGCAAATGGTGATAGGGTCAGGGAATGTTGGTGAAGTTTACAAATGTGCGTGTGTGACAATATATACTTGAATTTGGTGATGCATCACGGGAAAGGATGGAGGCTGTAGTGTTTCTATTGTCTCTTTGCATACGTATTTATTAAAATCTTTGGTTTCTCTCGATTTGTTTGTCGTCATTACTGAACCTGTGCAGGAGACAATGCACTTGTGCACAGCCATGAGTCATGTACTGCTGCAACCAACGATAAGTTTTGTCACATGCTGATGATTTTGGACTTTTGAATACAAGGGACCCATTTATTTCACCTTTATAACGCTGCCTTCCATATCCCATGTGACCTGGCTTAGACAATTCCACAAGCCATGATGTGGCCAATCAATTCCCAGATTTGAAATATTACAGTGAGAAAATTAAGTATACTCACGATAAAGCATACAAAAATTAAGACACTTCCATTCTTTAATGCAAAGCCAAATATTCTTGTCTTGAAATCATATTAGTTTTAAAATAGTAGTTGAACGTCTACTTGTGTGTTAGTTTAGAAAACAAAGAGCGTAGCTTTCTATAAGTAAACTCTTGGATTCCAGTTTTTCAAGTAAAAAAAGAAGCTCTAGAAGTATAGCTGTATCTCTTTAAGTGAATTTATTTGATTCAACTTAAATTAGTCAAGACTCAAAAGTGACGTTTCATATACCCAAAGTATCATATTAATAATAAATAAATAAACAAATATGTAAATCAAAATAAAAATTTTGCCTACCAAACTTTTTCAAAGGATATAATTTACTGAAACCAAAAATGTAAAGGGAGTTGCTCCACTTATTAGATCTCAGATCCCGAAGAAACGATGAAAGAATAGCATTAGCTAACATGTGAGATTCTCATGACAATTGGTTGTATCATGGTCCCTGCGGCATGCTATAGTGATGGTGACAAATAAAACGAATCAGAGTACGGAATAAACTGAGAGGTCTTCTGCAGACCCCACTGAGACTTACAGGAATTCCTCATCTATGGACTGTGGTCCAATTCGTATTGAATGGGAAGATTCCATGTATAGCTTTTATCAAAATTTAACCGTCCTATCTCCAAGATTGAGAATAGAATACTATATCGTCGAAGCTATTGAATTCTGAAACAATTGTATCCGTTTTAGTACATGGAATACAGGGCATGTAGATGTATAGCAACAACTTCAGTAATGCTACAAACCAAAAAGAATTAATACAACAATCCAACTCGTGCATCATTCCTCTTTTGGAATAGACAAGTGCAGAAAAATAAATAAAGGTTACAATAAAAAGGCCTCAATTCTTGTGAATTGGTAAATATCAACAACCAAGCTAAATTTATATCCAAACCAATGCCAAAAATTCAGATCACTTAAGTACAGCTTCTCTGACTAGAGAAGCCTGAGGTGCGCTGTATCATTCAGCCTTTTTATCTGCCAGCCAGTTCTCAGAGAATGCTGCAACACGGTCACTGAAGAATCTTCTATGCAGAACTTATGTGACATCAGTGGGCTACATCCAAGAAGACCAGTCAGGAGACACTTAATAGGCACAGAATGAGTAAATAGTCCTATACAAGAGATTGATGGTTGAAAGCCACTGAAATGAGAAGCATTATGCACAGAACTTTGGTGGTTTGCATTGCCAGAAGAGATTTCGTCTTCAATCTCGTCTCCGGTGGTTGTAACAAATTGTAGCCTGCTCTTGCCAGATTTTTTCCTTGAGAATGCGGGTCGGTGCCTGTTGAGCAAATCCCATTGGTTTGGAGGGAGAGGTCCATCTTGGTCATGAATTGAGTTTGGTAGAAGAGCATGGGAATTGTGCTGTGTAAATGCCTGGTTTTCATTTTGATGTGATGATAAATCTAATCTCAGTTTTTCATGTAATCCCAGGACAGTTCCATTTAAGAAGTGAATCATCCGGAATTCTACTTGTCTAAGTGATTCTCCAGAAGGTGCAGTAAAATCAGGTTGGAGCCTGTCAATCAAGGCCTGAATTTCAGGGGTATATATTTCTGATCGAAGGCAGCCCTCCCAGTTCCCTTGACTAATCTCAGCAAGGGCATCCGAGGATTGAATTTGTTCCTCAGAAAAATTCACTTCCTGTCCATTGGAATTTTAGAGTAAGATTTCAAGCACAAGATTCTGGAGATACATCTATAATTAGTCCTTTCCTCATCAGGGGTGATGCAAACATCAGAAGTGAAATTTCTGAAGATACATGAAGTTCAATGTAAAATCATTATGGTACTATTGTCTACAAAATAATGAAACACAGTTCTGGCCTTATCTACACCATAACACTTCCATCTTTTGATGTGCTTTAAACTAGCAGGTCTCACACTCTTAATATAGGGTAGGAGATGCCACAATGGCAAATTACCTTCATGGCGTTTACTATAGATTCAAGTAAACTAATTTCTTATGTTGATTTTATACATGCCTTCCAGCCATTCAATACCCTCAAGGCCACAATTACATCTTTCTGAATAATATTATTTAATGTATAGCATCAAAATCGTAGTTACCATTGGAATCTTTTTAGTTTCAACCTTTTCCCTCCAGCTTTGGTTATGCGGAGAATAACTTCTATAATTTTATTCCTACAAGTCAGCATTCAATATAAGGCAACAGTAATAGTCAGCTGTGGCATCTTTAGTTTTTCTTACCCATTCTCCTCTCCAATTTCATGGATATGGTCTTTAATCTCACATTTACCTACATGGTATCAAACTTTAGAACAGCAGCAGCCTCCATGCTTTTTGCAAATTGCAAGTGAAAATATTTTGAATTTTATAAAGAGTAAACATTCATTTTGCTCCTTTAAAGATATCCACGACATCACATTGGTCTTCCATTTATCATCGACACCCTCAATGATTATTAATGCCATTAATTTTTTATTCAATGAAGACCAATTTGATGGCAAGAAAGTGACAATACCGGAGCATTTTAATGTCATATATCTTTCGAGAACTATTTTGATATATTTATGAATAGAAGACCAATATGACATCACAAATGTAGTTGAAGGATCAAAACAGACATTTACTCCTTCAACAATGAAAACAAGGATGAGGGGTGCATGAAATCTTTAAAAAACTTTATATCATGAAATGGTGAGGCTGGTTTTTAACAAAAAGATGTTTGGTTATAGGTCAAGGTTTAAACTGATGGTTCTAATCTGATTTAAATGGAACCCTTAAAACTAGTTTTATATGGTACAAAATAAAAGCCAGTTACATAAGTCCATATAAAATGAATCAGTTTAAGGTTAATCTTAGTTTGAAACTTATTCATAAATTGAATTTCTATATAGAAATGTAAATTTTATGGTTATTTAAACTACAAATAGTCAGCATGCTTACATTGACTTGGATGGATGGATATTGGATGGTTCTTATAACGTATACTTCATAGTTGATTTTTCTAACCCATTCTCTCTCCAGTTAGATTCAAAGGCAGTTCTTGAATAAGATAAAATTGCAGGAACTACTCAATACCCATCCCTCCAAGAGTCAATATAAGCATGGTAACTTTTTGTAGTTTAAATAATCATAAAATTTAACATTTCTATAATGAAATTTAATTGATGAATCAGTTTCAGAGTAATTTTGAATTAAACAAAGCTCAACCTTACCTTGAACTGATTTGTTTTATATGGACTTATGTAACTGGTTTTTATTTTATACCATTTTAAACTAGTTTTAACAGTTATCCGACATCCCCTTGGTAATTTTATCACAGTTGACAAGGCACTACATGAACTTCATAAGCATGTAACACCAATTGCAGCTAATTGTCCTGTTATTTAAGCAATCCATGTTCTGCATCAATATTATTACTGAGACATGCTCTCCTACTTTCTTCATTTTTTCTTCTCAGCCTTACCCTATCACATCATCCACTTGTTCTAAACTGAGCACAAAATTAGATAAACAGATCGTGTGAATGAAAGGGATTGGAAGGAAGTTGGATTGTAGAGAAAGCCAAACCTTTTCATATCTTTTCTTCAATTCTAGTTTTGTCTACTGTCCTCTGAGCAATTAAGTTGCAAAAAATATAAATGCCAACAACATATGATTTTTATGCTAACTTTCAGGTTACAAGGGAATGATTTGTAGCCAATATCAATTCAATATATATTATGGATGAAAATCAATATATCTATGGTCAGAAGATACTACCACTTCTCCTATAATCTAAAAGTAGCAGAGTTCCATAGAACATACTAGCCAGAACAATCAAAAAACACATGGTATCCTGATTCCTGACATGTAACCATCAATCAGGAGACGTCAATTCAGCAAAAGAAAGATGTCCTATAAATCCAAAACATGTTAATATTGTAAAACAACAATGAAGCACACTCCATGTTGCTATCCTCGTTTATAATCAGTGAATGAATCAGATTGACCATTTACAATATCAACTATACTCATTTGTAAATCTTACGTAGTTTCCTTGTCATCAACTTCCAACGTTTAAACTCAAAGCTTTAAACTTCCAATTAAAGCATAGATCCCAATTGCTTCAATTCAAAGCATCTACCAAACACACAATATAGAAAACATGAACACGATGCTACAGCACAGACACCTAGATTTGACAAATTTTAAAAATTATAAGCCACAACATAACTATAGTACAATATAAAAAAATTAGTACAAAATTAACAAAAAACACAAATATTAAATTGGAAGAAAGAACTCATGCTTCAAAAGTGAACATGTTCCATTGTAGCCATAATAAAACGATATAATTTACCTAATCTTGCAATATTATCATTTATATGGTTAGAAAATTTAGAAATAAGAGGGAAAAAAATCATAAAATGCAGTATACCGCAAGTCTATAACACATGTGCATAACGCCACTGCACTACGACATAGAAATTTCTGTGATTCTGGCACACAATTGAGGCCATTCAGAGCGAGAAAACTACCTTACAGACTGAAACCGCCGTTGACCGTGCCCGATCCAACGGCGACGAATACACAGCACTGAATCGAACCCCTTGAGACTTGAGAAACACAGCCAGAGCCCTGGCCTGCCGCTTCCCGTTCGCCGTCAATGCTGCAGTGGCGCACCGGCCACCGACCAAATCCGGCGCCAGATTCAACTCGCACTCCCCATGACTGATCAGGAAAACCTCTGTCACCTCATCATCCACGACTATCCCATTCGCCGAGAAGCTCCGCGAGAGCACTGGCGGCGGCGACGGCAGCGGCGGTGGACCGAGAACGTTGTACGGGTCCCAGACCTTGATGGAAGGGCCGAGCCTTGGCGTGCCAAGCGACGAAAGCTGCGGAGAAAGCGGCGACGCCGACGCGTGACATGGTAACATCTCTGGCTCTTGTTCTAGAACCTTCTTCACCATGTGGTTTCCCAATTGGGCCCCACCTATGGTCCCGTTTATGTTCCTATCGTCTTCTTCTTCTTGTTCCTCTTCCTCTTCTTCGCTATCTTCCACCACTTGCACTGACTGGTTCACACCCATTTTAGGTGATTCGACGAAACGACGTCGCGGATCCCTTGAAGATGCGGACTTTTATCGCTCAGATTTGAAACCCATCGCGTGGCAGAATTTGGGTTTGGAAAATAAAAAGAAACGATAATTTGGGGAAAATAGAGATCTGTACTAGTGTGGTGAAAATGAGTTCTGGGTCGAGGGCTTTGTGAAAGTGGCTACGAGGTGAATGGAAATGAAGAGAAGTGGATCTCAGTGTATGGGTTTCTCGATGGTCATTGGTTGTAAATTTTCATCGTCTCTCCAGAGCTTGACTCTACCGTATTAGATGAATCTGTGTCTGTATATAATATATGGAGTGAATCAAGATGAAGACGAAGCCGAAAGGAGCCACGGACTATGCACTAAATTTTGTCTTACTTTTGTTTTTCTTTTTTTAATTTTTCTAATATGTATCTAACCATATACAATAAAAATTTAAATACAATAATTTTTATTTAAAAATATATAATTTCATATATTAATAATATAGTTTTAATAAAACAGTTTATTTAATACTTGCTATTATGATTTTTTTTATACATTTAAAGAATCGAATGCTTTTCTACATTTTAGTTTAAATTTCTTTTACTTTTAGAAAAATATTTTATGATATTCTAAAATATTTTAATTCTTGTAACATTTATTAATGGCCTATGTTTTATAAGAGTGGTTAAATCACTATATTTATGACTGATCCTATTTATAATTTACAACTAGGACAGTTATAACTAACTTAACTCATGCATGTTATCATCTCTACTTTTTTTTTAAGCCAAAATACATATTAACTTAGATTTTTGTGAAGAGATTTTTACTACGTTTGAAAGATAAGGTGTAAGGGAATCTCCTCTCGCAATGAAAAAATTAATACCTCTTCTATTACTAATGTTATATAATTTTCGAAAATAAATTACAATTTAATGTTATAGCTTTTGTTATTTATATTTTTGGTCTTTCCATCTAATGTTTACTATATTGCGTTTTAGTTCTTTTTATTTTATTTTATTTTCTTTTATTTTATAATTTTAAATTTTATTTAAAAAAATTATTTAATATATTGAGCAACTATATTGATCATTTTAATCCATTAACATTAGGAAAAAAATAAAATAAAATTATGATTTACATTTAAAATTGAATGAAGATTTGTTTGTTTTATTGGTGTGTATGTATAATGGTAATTTTTCTTCATTCATATTGGATCTTTAGAATCCTAATTCCTAAATTTGTTCTAAATTGTTAATTTATAAATTAAATTATAGTTCTTTCTATCCTTTTCTCATCAAATTAAATATTAATCTTCTTATTCAAAAGAACATTCTCACTTAGATTTATATCTCGTTGGTGTTTGTTCCTTGTGTTTGTATCTCCTTTTCACTTAATTTAGATACAAATCTAATATTTTTAGTTTTTATTTTTTGTCAATATAATTTCTTACTTGTGTATAATGCATTTATGGCCTTTCTTACTTTTTTGTGACTATAAATTAAATTTTACATTGATAAATTTAATGCATATTATCGTGGCTCAAATAAATAATCATTTGTAATTAGCTAAATAACCATGCATAATTTCCTTCTTTATGACATATTTGGTAATAGGTAAACTTCTATAATAGATAAAAATGGAAGATAACAAATATGATTCACTATTAAGGATTTTTATAAAATATAACACTCTTTTAAAATGATAAAATGTCTTTGCATTTCAAACAATAATATCTCTTCTAGTAAATAAAGAAGCAAAATTTATTTAATTGTTGTAGTTGCCACAAACTTTAAGATTCTTAAAAATCTTAATAATAGTAGTGTTAACATAGTTTTCCACAAAACAAGATTTATAGTTAATTTTCTAGAATGAAAAATATAAAGACCTTATCTTCATTTCTTCACTAATATCCTATTATATAAATCTAATATTAGAATTATAACATGAAGTTTAGCCTTCTTTATTAATCCATAAAAAATTTCAAAAATCTCATGAGCTATTGGGTGAGAAAAATCACCTTAATGTCGTGAAGAGGTGGTCTATATGGAATCCATAGTTATAAATAAGAAATGAGGTAAACGGAGAAAGATATTTCATTTAAGTAAAAGTTAATATAGGAGTGATGCATTGTATATATTTTAAGATAAGCAACATATAAGTTCGTTGAAAATCTCAAAGAGTTATAACAAATATGATTATCGTATGTAATGTATGCATGTGTTCACTCCATTATTCTTTTCCAACTTTTCTATGATGACACACTAAAGATTAGGCGAAGGTTGACTACATCTCACACAACAATAATCCTTAGTAATTTAGAGATGGTCATCCCTATAATATGTATATACATGTGGGTCCAAAACATCATCACCATTTTATCAAAACAACAAGGGTACCAGAATCCAATTCTAAAAGCAAAGTGTTCCCCAACAATACTATCATCATCAGCAGTAGCATCAACATCACTATCAACATCATCATTTCATGTTTCACATTTCTCAAAAATTTGGAATTACTCAACTGGTAATGATAGCCTTCAAGATCTCACTGAGATGGCTAAATTCTACCAAATCAGTCTCGATTAAAGGAAGCAACCTCAGGCCATTAAAAAGCTCAAATCTAGCTCACTTACTTTCTAGGCTTAGAGTTCCTATTTCTCATGATCTATGGTTTGTTTCCATATGAATCGATCCTCAAATTTTCTAGCTATCCCACTTAAAGAGCCTCGTAGATTATCCCCACATTAATGATCTACAAAATAACCTTTTATGCATGTGATTCATGATTGACCATCTATTTAATATTTTCATTCATCATTCTTAATTGAAGGTCTCGCCATCTTCTAAAAATATAGGATTTCATTGTCCTTTTCTACCTATCATCTAGGTTTAACTCAAAATCACTTTAGAGTTTATATATATATATATATATATATATATATATATTCTGCATACACCAAATGATATTTCTAACCCTATTCGTCAATCTGTCTCATCTAATAATAGCGCACGTTACTAGCATTTTGGACTTTCCATTAGTGTAAATTGAGGATTTTATAATGACTTTTTATCTCGGTTATTAGGAAACCAATATAAAAATTTATACATGACATTTTTGTAAATAAAAAACAAAATTATTACATCAATTATTGAATAACCAATTTAAAAACTATTTTATATCAATTATATATTTAACCGATGTAATAAAATATATTAACATCAGTTATAAAAATTAACCAATGTAAATTGTTTGCTCCTCTTTTGGCTTTGTTGTATATTCGTTGCCAATCTCACAAACTCCAATCGCAAACATACCCTCCTCTCTCTATGAAATCCTTTCTTACCTAGACCTTATTTTCATCTAAGTTCTATGTAATTAAGAACCCTTCTCTTACTTTTTAGCCACTGCTCTATCCATCCTTATCCACTCCCACCTCATCACCTTATCCACTCCCACCTCATCACCGTTAAATTCATTGTTCCCTTCTCCCACTCTTTCTGCAACATTAGAATCCCATCACCTACCAACCCAATCATAAGTTCTCTCTACTAATCAGTTTTGTTTTTTCCTATTCTTATGGATTCTACTATGGAAGGTGGTGTGGATGATTCTATGGTGAAAGAAATAAGAGCGAGAAAGAAGGAGGTTGTTGTTGTGGTTGAAAGGTTTAATCAAGAAACTCATGGTTGCTTTTCTTCTCTTCTCCTAATTTTGGAACACTTCCTTTAATTCTTTTTTTGTTTCGTGGCATTTGTGAGGTTTAGCTTCTTCTTTTTTTAATTTAATAAAAAAATCCTCTAAGGGTGTGGCTAGTGATATAGGTTTTGGTTTAGTTTAATTATTTATTCAATATGCTTATGGTTTGGCTATATAGTTTGGGGGATGGGGAATGATACTAGAGAAAGGTTATATAAGAGAAGAAGTCGTGAGGGTATTTTTTGCAATGTTGACTTGTCATCAATAGTGTGGATGCATCAAACTATTTTTGGACTATGTTGGTATACATTTCTGGGCTAATTTTATTTTTCAGGTCTTTACGGTAGGTATCTCATAGCTTAGCTACATTTATTAAAGGACAATATGCTACATATAAATGTTTGAAACAATAGACAATCTTTGTTTATGTATGTAGTTTTATGTTTTCTTTATTTTTTTTTTGTGTTTTATTATCTAAATAGCTAGGTAGCCTTGTGTTCAATTTTAAATAATTTCTCTTGGACGTTTATATATGCAACCTTTTTCTTTCCCTATTAATATATAAAATTTATTAATTATTCTTGTTATGTTTTTGGATTGAATTTTTCTTACCATGTTTTCTATGAGACCTATTATTTGCTACTTTTGAAGTTTTAATGAAATTATATATTTTCTGTTGATGGCTTGCAAGCTTTACATAAAACTGTGTTGCCTAAACATTAATCTCATTCATCTTTACTGTTGTTCCTATTCACAGTCACCTATTGAAGATTAGTCCCATAAACTAAATTGTTATTTGGATTTATTAAGATTTTGGTGTTGTAAGGCTTGAAATTTTTAAATTTTTGTGATTTTAATTGTGATCCACTTTATACCTCGTATATCTATTCAACCACTTTATATCATATATATCTATTCAACCACTTTATATCATATATATCTATTCAACCAAATCCCTTTGGAGATCACAATATATGAATAGGATCACCCCATATATAAGAAGTTAGTTTTAAATCATTGATGTTATATTATTTTTGGGTCGTAATTATCCATTTTTCTTATTATGTATAGTCTTTTGAAGTCTTATAAAATAGGATAAAAAATATCTATTCACTTCATTATAAAGATGAACTTGCTCCCCTAGCTATTAGAAATTTGTTATATAACCACAAATACAAAAATTGTTGAAGTGTTTGATCACAACTCAGAATTGCTAACAAATTTCTTATAAAAGAAATGCAAACACCAAACACAAGTATAAATACTATCCAAGTATTTTATGATTTCTATTGATATCTTTAAATAAATCTTAGTTTCAACTACTTTTAACACCCCAAAGAACACAAATAAATTTGTTCTTTTATCTAAAGTTCATCCTTAAAATGTAGGAAAAGATTACCATTCACTTGTTAACATTTCTAATTTTTAACACTGGGATGGCTACTAAATCTGATGGATAAAACTATAATTCAATGTCTTAGTTTGATGAATTTTGATTTCTTTTATGTTTTAAGCATCAAGTTATTCAAATCTCTACAACACGCATGCTGCTGCCATTATTAAAGAGTCTTATATATTATGATTCAAACATGAGGATTGGATAAACAATCATGATTAATTAGATCAAAGGCTTGTCTAATGTGTGGATTACATAAGTATTCCTTTGGCTTCAATTTTTTTAATGTTCTCTTAAATAAGTACTTTTAAGAATTTCATTTATAATTTATCTCAGATATATTCTCTGAATCTTAATTCTTAAGATATTTTTTAAAACTCCTATTATATATAATGAAGTATTGAGGTAGATCATTTGTCGATTAAAATGTAACATTTCTCTTTTATAACTAATGGATTACATTATTTTAGAGTTTCGAATGTAGTATTTATCAATTTTTTAGTTGAGCTTCTACATGTTTTTCTTTTTATCTTCATAACAACATCATAGATAGTTTCCAATTAAACAACTTAACCAAAAATTAAGAAAATGAATGAGAAGAATTGTTTTGGTTTATAGTTTAATTCCTTAAGATAACTCCAAAATTAGTTATGTTTTAAGCAAAACGATGTTAGAGTTTGAGTTAAAGATAGGAAAGTCAAAACAAATGCATTATGAATTTTAGAATCACATGACCACTCATTTATCCTTCTACAAGTTCAACATGAGTTTGGTTCATATTTAGCAAATTATGTAGTATTGTATAATAGCCAAGTTTAAATATGCTAACTAATAGTGCTAGTCAATGGGAAAATTTTGTAGGCTTGACATGCTTTGGAATGATTAGTGAGGTTGCATGTGGGGATGGAGTTCTTTTTTTAAAATATATTTTAAAATTATGACAATTTAAACCGACACATTATATATATATATTTCAATTTTTACCTTGGTTATATTATACAATCAATATAAAAAATTAAATTTTTACATTGATTATTCAACTGATGTGAAAAGTCATTACATTTTATACCAACTATTTCTATACATATTTTTAATAGATATAAAATGTAAAAAATAACTTATGTAAAAGGTGTTTTTTCCACCAGTTTTCAGTCCATTCAATACAATTATACATAATTTTTGATCCTCTAGTAAGTTGTACAACAATCTTTGTTCATCAAAAAATAGGTTTGTATTAATACTTGTTCATCAAACAACATTTTGAATTTCTAGTTAATTCAATAAAATATTATAAAATTTTCAATGGTCTAATAGGATTCATGAAAACGTTTCCTCATCAAAATAACTTGTATGGCTATATCCAATATCTTGCACAGTCACGCTCAATTTACTTGCATGACTGTGCTAAATTTTGACATGTCCATGCTTTCTTAGTCCCACACACTTGTGTCTTCTTTTGCATGCTCATGTTGTACGTCATCTTGTACATCTTCATCCATATCGTTCACACAAATACACATTGTTGAGTATAACATCCTAAAAATGAAGTTTGTTTTACGTTTGAGTCGTGTACACAGTTTCATTATTAGACTGATGTAGAATCTTATTTACTATTAGTAAAAATATGGTAATTTTTTTCATAATCTTTATTAAAACCTCAATTGAAAATGAATGCCTTATCGTAGTAATTATTGTATCGGAAAATAAATAATTGGACCTCCTCACTTGCATCTAATTAATACTCGTCCATGTTACTTATACAAACTTATTACTTATTTCAATCACTTAGATTCACAAGTTAGCATAAACACTTGCGTGTCATGAATTATACAAACATTACAATCACATAGTTCATAGGATTTAAAGAAAGTTAAGTTAAGGCATCATGCCTTTATATACTTAATTATACATAAAACTACTTTTGCTATATTTACATCATATACAATATAATACAGGTTTTCATACTACTTATTTATATCACAGTTATCCATGAATATATTATAAAATGTACATTATGGGTATGACTCAAAATCTATTGCTTCAAGATCCATACAAACACTTCAATAACAAGAGTCACGATGCTCTAGTCACAAACTTTCATCCAAGACATAAAAGGTTTCATCTTCAATCTCCTAGAAGGCTTGAAATAGGTGCAACCTAAGATATGAAGAACTACCCTACGATGACCAAACTTGTGAAAAACTATGGCAATGAGAGGATTTTGAGGGTCACTCTCCGCTTCAAATAAAAAGAAGTCTACCACTAATATAGCTAGAGGAGCATGATAACTGAGTGGTGGAGGAAACACCACATTGGGATGAAAATCCTCCAAAGGAATGGTAAAGTCCATTGTGAAAACGTTTAGGCTCATTACAATAGATACGAAGATGGCCCAAAGAAAAGTAGACCCTCACATTGGCTTGGCTGGTAATAACTAACCCATGAGCATTCACGGACCAATTAACATTATTGAGCTCAATGAACACTACCATAGTCATGAACGACATTTGTAGCATTTGAGAAGAAAATGGTGGAAGGGGCTGAGCAATTAAGTTTTTTAGTAAGATTCTACCCTAGAGTTAGGGACAAAACTTTTAACCTAGACACTTCAATTTATTAAGAAACATGTCATGCATACATGTTTATTTTTAATTTTTATAAAACCTTAGCTGAAGAGGATTTCTTTTCACATAAATAGGAACTAGTTTCAATCATAAGCATACCAATTACTTATTCTGGATTTCATGAGTCTCATACTTTTGGGATCATATTACATCATATCATAGATATGATTTAACTATCATTTCATTCATGACTTAACATAATTTTTCTCATTTCTCTGTCACTATCTTAGTAATAATCTATATCATAGGCATATAATATAATTTAGTCAAATAATATATTTTAACTGGCTTTGCTGCTCTACCTTCTATTATTAGAACATGAGCTCATTCCTTGATGTGACGATCATAAACATTGAAGACCTGACACTTCATAATAGAAAGATTTTTAAAGAACCCTTTTGTCTCCATCTTAGAAGGACCCTTTTACCTTTTGAATGTGCACAAGGCACATTAAGAGTAGTATAAACTTTTCAAATAAGTTGTTTCTTTAGTGATCCTTTAGTTAATTAGGTTCCCTTCCAAATAACATGCATGTTCTAATAATCCAACCAATATGTCATGCACATATAGTTTCTAATCCAAACTACCTTCACATTTATCATCCACACATGAGTATCATATAACACATCACTCTCCAAACAATCAAGAATATTATCCATACACTTTACATTCATCTTTGTATACTCATAAGGAAACACAACAGGTTAGCATAATTATTAAAATAAGAAACCAACCTTCTAATCAAGATTTCTTAATTATGCTTAATTTAGATTTTTTTAACAGCATGCAACCTTCCTTCAAGAGCTTGTCCATCTTACTTTATTTCATAAGATTTATGATAAATGTCTCATAGGAACTTAGTCCACTCATCCTTGTATGTTACCTCTAAACCTTTCCTTTTCTCAAAGTTTAAATTTTTCTTTAATGTAAAATTATAAAATGTTGGATTCCTATTCTAATTGGTCGAATGGCCTCTTTAATTATTTATTCTTTGTATTCATCAATTTAGATGTTTTATGCACAACTTCCTTAATTCAAGGTTAAATGTTAGAAGTTTTATACTTTCTTGACTAATAACTTTGCTAATCAAATTTGAACTACTAATTATGTTACTTGTTTACCTCCTTATCCATGAATTCAAAGCTTCTTACTCATGTCTTATTTAAATGTCTTTAAGCATCCCAATTAGCCTATTTTACCTAATTAATATATAAGTGGCCGAATCCACTCCCTAAGATCCTAAAGCATTATGGTTCATTTTTTTCTTACATTAGAAGGTGATTTACACTAGTTAGGACTTAGGCTATTGATTCACATCAACTTAGAGATTTTTAGGACTTTTCCTTCTTATTTTGTAGGCATGGTCGAATGATCCATCTCCCTCCCTCAACTTCATAATTAATTCCTACTCACCACCTTATGCATATTTGGGTTCATTTTTAAGTCTTAACAAGGTTTTAACTTATTTTCATCAATTTATCTAAACATGGACGAATGGTTACCCAGACCATTACCAAATCTCTTATAATTCCCTTATTATACATGGTTATGTTCCTATTTACACCTTAATCAAAATTTTAAACTCAAGTTTTCTTAATTAAGTGGAAAATGGTCGAAACCACTAAATGTCCAAATAAGGGTCTCAATTTCTTCTCATTTAACCTTAGTGTTATGTCTTTGGCTCCATCAAGGTTTGTCCTTACTCCATAGCTTTGATCATGATCATGATCATGAACGGTCTTAAGTGTCTTATTCAACTTTGGGTCCATAAGTCCACTTTTGCTCTTACTAGTTTGAAGGTCTAAGTTTTAAGTTATGTTTATAACTTTTATGATTTAACCTTTTTAGTCTTTTATGATATTTATCATATGATTCAGATCTAAACTTTTATCAAAGTTAAAGTTCAAAATTAAAGCTTTTAAGAGAAAATATAAGTAAACTTACAACTTTGAACATAAAGACCATAAAGAAAGCATTTTTTCAAGACAACCTAGTATAGATCTACTCCAAGATCTATCCATCCATTGCTTTACGTCTTAAAAATTACAAAAAAACCTTCAAATCTGCTTAAACTTCAAAGATATCACTTTTAAGAAATTTTAACCAATTAAATTGCTCCAAAGATTGCTAGAAGCACTTTAATCCATCAAAATTCCCTTTTAACTTCCAAAAATCATTAAAAAATTTGATGATTATTATTTTCATCCGTCAAGGGAAATTTTTAACGTCATCAAACTCAAGCAAGTGGGATCCATAGAACTTAGAGAGATCTACTAAAAAAATAAGAAAAACAAGCCATAAACACATAATTAAAAACTTAGAAAAAGTGTATGGTAAAAACCCTACTTGTTGAAGAATTTTATGAAGATTTAATGGGTTTTTGAAGTTGGTTCCCTCATCCTTGGTGATCCACATGAAAACTCTTAGTGAAGGTGGTGGGCTTGGTTGATTTCTCTTGTTTTAACTTAACTTCAAAGCTGGAAGTTCAATTTGAGTGTAGGTTTTGGTGTTTTGAGAAAAATTGAAGTTTAGGGTGAGTTGAGATAATTTTTCTAAGTGTTTATAATGTTGATAATGAAGCAAATTAATCTCCTTAGCCCTTAGATGAAATTGGGCCACTTTAGGGCATGTGGAAATTAAATTCCCACTGAAGCTCATTTTGGTCCATTTACATGTAATTTTTATTTTTCAAATTAAATGTAAATGTAAGGAATTATCCTTTATGATTAGTTTAACACTAATTAATCTAAATTTATCATAATCAAGGTTAATTTATTCTAAGCAAAGTTAATTTTAATTAATTTAGGTTAAGTTACTTTAATCATGGTTAATTTTATCTCTCCTTATTAATATTTTTTATCTTACATGCCATTAATTAAGTGATGAATCATGAGGTGAGTCACCACCTCATTTTCCACAAGTAAAGTTCGTGCTTAATGGATAAGATCCAATTTCTAGCTTCTGCTTTGCATTTTCTTTCCCTCTTAGCCTTCTAGGGGCATTTTTGCAATTTTTTGAGAATTTCTCAGAAAGTTTCCAAATTGTTTCTCTGATGTTTCTAACACTTATTGACTTCTTCCAGAATTATTCCTATATCATTTTCCATTTTTCTGGGAACAATTTAGCCCTTATAGAAGACAGGACTTTCTGAAGGCGTTTTGGGTATTTTTGAGTGTTTCAGATGGCGTTTTTGTTCTCTCTTTATTTCTATTCTTTCCTTATGAATTTATAGCCATCATTGATGGATTATAAACCTTTATAATGTCTTTTAACTTTTGTTTTGGGTTTCATACACATTTATTTGTGTCATTCTAATGCTAGGACATTTTCATCATTTACTAAAAATTCTTCTAATTTCTCTAGCTTTTATTCTTATTTCTACTTTATTTCTTGCTAAAGAAAATTTGTAACTGAGGGAGTCTATCATGAGAAATTATGGGTGTTACATGGAGCACCTAAAATTTTATATCAATTTAAATAATTTTTCAATTTAATCTCACTAACATATCTATATCTCTAACTATTTCAATCCTCAATCAACAACCATACAAATTTTATCTAATATTAAATGTAAACATAATTAAACACATTTTAAATTTTAAATTAATAAATAAAATTTATTTTAGAGCTAATGGAGTTTGAAAATTACTATACTTTACTTGAGTCTCCTCAACTTAATTGAAATTGAAGAACATTAGATAGTTGAATTTCCTACATGGAGCTTGATTTTCCATTTCAATATTTGTTTGATTAAACACACCAAAATATAACTTTAAGAAATCATTGAGTCTCCCATTAATTTAATGGTAATATTTGAGGGTTAATGCAAAGTTTGATAAATTAATTCAGAATAATCTTTAACAAGCCGATATCAAATAGAAAGTCTTGTGTATCAACCCTTGATTCCTTAGCACAAAATCCAAAGTTATTTAACCTTATTAGTTTTGGTGAATACAATAAGAAAGGAATAACATGTGCATAGAAAAATATATTCAATATTAGTGAGATCTCTTAAACTAGATACATAGGTCCTTATAAAGGAATCAAAGAAGGGAATGAAAATAGAACTAACAGAAGCCACAACAGCTATTAAGAAAATACCAAAATAACTATCACAAATAGAAATAATAAACTAAAAATAACACATTCTAACACCCCTCTAAAGTTAGAGTTTAATGGGGAAGAACACTGAGTTTAGAGAAAAACTTAGCAAACTTGGATCTTGAAACTGGTTTAGTGAAGCCATCAGCAAGTTGATAAACAACTAGAATATGACAGATGGAAACTTGCTTGGCCTAAACATATTCTCTAACAAAATGAAGATCAAGATCAACATGCTTGATGCGACTATGAGAAATTAGGTTAGTAGAAAGTTGGATAGCTTCAAGATTGTCATAGTAAATAGTTGGAATGGTTGAACATAGAAGCTTCAACTCATATAACAGTGACTGCATCCAAATAAAATCAGCAAAAGTATAAGCAAGACACTTGTACTCAACTTTAGTGCTTAAATAGATAATAACTAATTGTTTCTTAGAAGACCAATTAAGAAGATTAACACCAAGGAAAACATAAAAGCCTGAGGTAGATCTTTGATCATCATAATCAGTCCCTCAATTCGAGTCACAGTAAACAAATAAATGAAAATTAGATGAAGGGCAGAGTTGTAGACTTTGTGAAAGAGTACCTTGTAGGTAATTCAGAATCCATTTAACAGCCTTCCAATGAGTATCGGATAGATTTTGCATGAACTGATAAACTTTATTTATAGAAAAAAAGATCTCTAGACAAGTGATAGTGATATACTGTATCCCACCAACAATTAAGCAATAGAAAGAAGGATCAAAGATAGGTTGACCATTTTGAATAGAGAGTTTAAGGCCAGACGTCAATAAGCATGATGTAAGTTTATAGAAATGTATCCAAGCACAAGTTATTAGAACAAAAATATATTTCTTTTGGGACAAGTAAATATTCTACTAAATTTATGATGAACTAAAATCCTCAGAAAATAATGAAGTGACCCCAAATCTTTGAGTGAAAAGGTTGAGTGGAGAGTAGTAATAAGACTAGAAATGGCTGTAGAGGATGTCCTAGTTATAAGAATATAATCAGCATACAAGATATATATATATATATATATATATATATATATATATATATATATATATATATTAGCTACTGGTATGGATTTAATAAATAGAGAGGGATCACTTTTAGAGTGAATAAATCCAAGCTTAAGGAAAGTGGTGCTAAGCTTAGCTAACCAAGTGCAAGGAGTTTACTTAAGGTCATAAACAACCTTAGTTAGCTCGCAAACAAGGTTAAGATTTCCAACAGTGAATCTAGGAGGTTGCAACAAATAAAAAACTTTCTCTAATAAGTCACCATTCAAAAATGCATTGTTGAAGTCAAGTTGATGAATAGGCCATCCTTGAGAAAATAAATTGTGAGCATGATTCGAATGGTGATGGATTTAATGATAAGGCTAAAGGTCTCGAAAAAATTAAATCCTTTTCTCTAATAGAACCCCTTATCCACCAAACGAGCTTGACATTTATCAATTGTTCTATCAATATGATACTTAACATGGAAGACCCATTTACAACCAATAGGTTATCTAATAGAAGGAAGATGGACAAGCACCCATGCGTTGTTCCAAATAAGAGCATGATATTCATCCTTCATGGCTTGAAGCCACTTTGGATAAGTGAAAGCCTCTTTAGTAGTTTGAGGTTCAAGTGATGTGGTATAAGCCTTAGGTTTATAGATTCCCTCTTTTGCCCGAGTAATCATGAAGTGTTGAGAAGTTGAAGGGTGCAATGGAGGAACAGTAATGGTGGATCGATCCAAATCATAGTGTTGCAAGAAATTGTTAATTGTAGGGAGGTAAAGGAGCAGTATTAGGGATAAAAAGAGGACAAGAGAGAGGGAGAATGAAAGGAATAGAAAGAACAGATGGTTCAGACATAGATGTGGGATATAACACCCTAAAAATGAATATCGATTTTATGCTTAAGTCTTTCATTCAATTCCATTATTAGTTTGTTATTCCATGATGCGAAATCTTTGGGAAATAATTATTAGGGAAAATATAATAATTATTTTAAAAAAATAAACGCTTTGATATAAAATGCGAGTCTCGTCAATATAGCGTTCATAGTGGAAAATAAATTACTAAGCGTTCTCGCGTACATATAGGTTATTATTATCATCACAAATTACTCCCTGGGTTTTAATAGTCTCTAATAAGCAGTTAAATAATTTAAGCAAGCTCATACATACATACAAACTTCAAATACTTATATAGTTCTTAATACATACACATAATCAGTCTTAGGCTCCAAGGACTTTACACCTACTTAATTACATATCAACATGTACATGCCACGATTACATACATAATCATTTCATATCCTAATATATTCACTACTTTTCAATTACATACTAATAACTAGGATTCCTTGGATCCAACTATTTACAAAATATACATTATGGGTATGACTTTTTCTTATTCTTCTTCTTCTGGAAACAACAAAGGGACTAGCAAACCTCCCTAGGTCTAGTGATAGAAACACTCTAACCACACACTTTAATCCAAATACATGAAGGTTCCATCAGGCAGCTCTTGATTAGCTTGAAAATGATAAGACATATGGTATAGGGAGCTTCTATGTGACAATCAAATATGTGAAGAATTATGGTAATGGGATGAAGTCTTTGGGTTTATTTTCTCTTCTAAGGAAGATGAATCTTTAGCTCTTGTAGTTCTTTTCCTTTTATTGGTAGGAAGAGGCAGGAAAACTCCATTTAGATGGAAAGCCTCCAATGGGATTGCAAAGCTCATCATCGTGAAGTTTGGACTCACGACTTTAGAAATAAAGAGGTGTCTCAATGAAAAGTAAATCCTTACACTAACCTGGGTTGTAATCAATAGCCCATGAGGGTTTGCCACCCAATCTACATTACTGATGTCCATATAAACCACTGCCATCGTGAAGGACATGTTGTTTGTTTAGGAAGAAAGTGGGGAGAAAAGGAGTGAGAAACTAAGTTCCTCAATAGGATACTACTCTATTCTTAGTTTCATCACGTTCATCTTAGCCACTTCAGTTTATTAGACAATAATGTTATGCATACCAAATTGATTTCAATCTTTCAAAAACTTTTACTGTAAATGGGTTATTTTATACAGGAAAAACCATTATTACATAACATATAACTTCCTTAAACATCATAAATATTTGGGATCACATTTCAAATATTATTTGACTAGAATTTTCTCTATGTCTTACATAATGTCTCATTTATTATTTATTCCACATATTTGGGGAATTTTAGTTTCTATTCCATACCTTCAAGAAATTTTTAAGATATAAATGCTCATGATAAATAGTCAAACAATATCTTTTCACTGGCTTTGCTACTGTACCTTCTATTCTTAAGGATATGAGTTCATTCTTAGATGGTCATCACCGTCACATAATAAGTGAAGAACCCTTTTGTCTTCATAAAAGAAGGATTTGTGGAGAACCCTTTTGTCTCCTCTTCATAGGACTCTATTTTCCTTTAGATGTGCACAAGGCACATAAGAGTAGATTAACTTTTCGCATAAATATTTTCTTTAGTGATCCTTTAAACCATTTAGGTTCATTTTAAAGGCTTTTTGATAATCATTCATGCTTAATCAATATCCAACCAATATGCCATGCACATTTAGGTCTCAATTTCTAACACATCATCATTCATACATGATCATCATACATCGCATCGTTCTTTAAACATTCATGAGCATTCATCATTCAATTCACCTTAGACTTTATGCAATAATAAAACAACATAAGTTGGCTTAACATTCTCTTCCATACAATGGTCTTCTAAATTAAGACTTAGTTATGCTTATCATTCAATCTTGGGTAACATAATCATATACACCCGTGCATGTACAACTTGTTACATTCATAACATTTTATGATGATTCACTCATGGGAGCTTAATCACTCAACCTTCTAAGTTATTCCTTAGCCTTTCCTTTTCTCAAATGTCAATTTTTTTCACATGATTTTTATAAAACCATAGAAGTTTTCCTTTAGGTGGCTGAATGGAACCTCTTGAGTTTTTATTCTTTGTGCACTTCAATTTACATGTCTTATGCATAACCTAATCATACTATGTTTTAAGGTTATATGTTAGAAATCTTTTAAATTAATTAGAGGTCATGGCTAAAAGGTCTATAGCACTTTTCAACCCCATGGTTCCTTCCTAATTAATCAACTTAAGCATGCCTAGGTTTAGACTTAAGTAATAATGAAAATTTTAACTTCCTTTCACTAACTTAACTATCATGACCAAATGGACATCCTACCATTCCTAAAACTCTCTTTCACTCTTAATACTTTATATTTACATGCCAAGTATGCTTAATTAACTCTAGTCAAGAATTTAAACTCTTTCTTGTCTAATTAACCCTAAGGTGGCTGAATGTCATTCCTAGAGTTTAAGGTGTCAAATTTCATCTTTATTTGACTTAAATTGGTGAATCCTTCTAGTTAGAGTTTAGGTCATAAATTTTTACCAAATTTAGTTAATTTTAAGGCTTCTTCTAATCCTAAAGGTCATGACCGAATGTCCATTTTCCTCCTTACAACTCCATGGTTCATTTTTAATTACCAACTTGTGCATCCTTGAATCTAGCTTAATTTTTAATTAGGGATTTCACTTGATTTCATCAATTTTGGCTGTTATGGACCTAGCCACTTATAAATCTTTCTTACATATTTAAATCTTCCCATTTACCTAATGATGGTTCTTAATGCATCCTCAATAAAAATTTAAACTCATTTTCCTTAATTAACCAAAGGTATTTGAATGCACACCTAGTGATTTTAGGATATTTTAGTTCAATTTTTCTTTCCTTAAGAGTTGTTTCACATCATTTAGGACTTAACCATATAGTTGGTACCATGTTGGGAAATTTTTTATAAATTTTATCCTTAACTTGGTTCATGTGGTAGAATTCTCACCTTGGACTTCCAAGATTATCTTTTCAAAATTTCTTCTCATAAAATCTTGGTTTCATGATTTTGTGGACTTATAACACCTTAGGCATTTGATACATACAAGTATTGTCTAAACTCCTTAACTTAGGTCATGGTCAAAGAGAGTCATAGGTGTTTTATGAAATTTGTGACCATTCTTGGTGTCAAAATTTCAACTTTTACTTAGTAGATTTTAGACCTATGCCCAAAGCAAGCTTATGGGATTTATGATTTAATTTTTCTTATAATTTTAAGTATTTTAGTCCATAGGTTCGAATTTGGATATTTCATCACACAAGTCCACAGTAGTAAGAAAATCAACAACTTTAAAGCTTTAAGCATAAAAATCTTCAAGATAGCATTTTTCACGAAAAATAAGTGTAGATACACTAGATATACCTCAAGATCCATCCATCTCATATCATGAACACATAAAAAATTTTCCTTATGACCTTTCAAAACTGTCCAAAGTATCAAAGTGTGTGACAATAAGGGCGGATTGCAGAAGGTGGAATTCAGTATAGTTGTTATGGTGCAAATTCCTGCAGGTTCAAAGTTTGGACGTCAGATTCAGCACGGGCTTATTGAATCGAGTAGTTCCCTAGTCAAGTGGAATATGTCATAGACTTTGAGGAGATTGCCAATCTATAGGATGCTGCATAACTAGATGAAAGCTTGGGTCACTGTGGGAATCGACCAAGGCTGATGAAGGAAGGTGAACAGAACAGTCCTCCAGCCAACCTTTACATGAAGTTTCACCTACAAATAACAGAGCCAAAACAGAGAGCGAAAGAAGCAAACCAAGTCCTTGCAGGTGCCAAAGTTTTTCTCTGGAATGATCAGTGTTAACGTGCTCTTCTGTCCGCTCGGCACCTATCTCTTGTCCTTTCTCAACAATGGGCCCAAGAGGTTTTGAAGGCTGAATAATTTCAAAAATGGTTGATGTTGTTGAAGATTTCATGGGCGTAATTCTAATTGCATGGGCACCTTATCCTATTTGCTGGTCTAGTACAGATGACAAAAAGGGAATTCATTGACTTGCATGGTTATATTTACGTACGTTCGGATGGATCAAACTCAACCAGCTCCACATGCACAGTTCACCTTAGTCGATCCATGGTTCTTACAACGTGCTTGAAGCTTTGAATGAAGCACACCCCAAGGAACACCGATGTCCAGGCTTTAGGCAACCTTGCATGTATGTAAACTTGGGGAATTGTGTGCCTTCATATTTGCACCCACAAATGCCGTTTTTGGGCTCCTTCAGGCCATACTTGTTAATGCCAATTAAAGTGGTCATAAGTCAAATAGCCTAGGTTTGGCCTAAGTGGTTATCTCCGCCAAGCTTAAACATAGGCCACAAGTTCGATCCTAGGGAAGCTCGCTTTCAGTTTTAATTTTAATTCACGCCATGACTCATGCTGAGTTCCTTTACTTGCTGGACACGTTCCTTGCATGAGAAAAAAAGGTAAATTAATGTGGGGCCCCCCCCGATAAACCTTACCAAAGAAATGGTAGTTCAAGTGGCAAGCCTATGCTTCTTATCACTTTCAAGCCACGGTTAAAATCACATAAAAATGTCCAGCCAATTCCTTTATAATTCTTTAGTTTAGATTTTTTTTATCACATTCTTGGGTACCTAAACCAAATCGATTTTGTTTTGCCCAGTTCACTTTAGTCCAAATTAAGAAGAATTCTTTGCCTCAATTTCTTTTTTCCTTTTTTCTTCAAATTTCAAGTTAAGTCTAATTCCTTGTTTTTAAAAAAATAAATATAAATTCCTCAAATCAAGTTCATTTTATTCCAATTCTTTTCCCCAAATGAAAGTCAAGTTTAATTCCCTTTCCTTATTTTTATTATTTCATATCAAGTTTAATACCTTCAAAATTCGAATCAAATTCAATTCTTCAAAAATCAAGTCAAGTTCCTTCTAATTCAAATCGAGTTTAATTCTTACCTTCTAATTTTAAATCAAGTTAATTCTAAGTCTCACGCAATGAACCCTAGGCACGAACTTGTAGCTTTTTTTATTGTTTAATGTGTAGGAATTCATACGGGTCCCAGTGCAGCCATAGTTGTATTGGACCCTGTGCATATGTGGACTAAGGACTTTTGCAAAACCTTTTCAAAATATTCTACTCATTTTCGAACATCTCCGAAGGTCAAGCCTTCACACCAGAACTACATAAGCCTTGAGTTTCCCATTGCACCAGGGAATACGTAGGAGCAGGATCAAGTCTTGTTAGACCAACCTCCATCAATCTATTTATTTTCACTCTAATTAAAGAGATCAAAATAGTTTTCAAATAAATCGCACACTTAGTTTAAGGGTACCGTTCTTCGGAACAGACGAGTGGGGTGCCTAACACCTTCCCCACTCGTAACCGACTCCTAAACCTAAATCTCATCCTCGAGTTAGGGCTTCTCCAAATCTTTTTCCCTTAAATAAAAATTTGGTGGCGACTCCACATTATCATATCATAATTCTTATTTTAAAATTTGAGCGAGTTCGTCATCTTGTTGGAATTACGGTTGTGACAAATGGCAGGATCTTGGACAAGGCTAAAAACTTAGAGCCATTATTAGGTAGGAAGATTTAATGGTGGTTGAAAATTGCGTCTTAATTAAGGAAAGAAAATGTTGAAAAATAGAAAGAACTTGAGACTTGGTACATAACGGAAAGAGACACATGTATTTAGAATAACCATCAACAAAGCTAATATAAAAACATGCACCATTAACACTTGACTGAGTAGTAAGTCCCCACAGATTAGTATGAACTAGATCGTTGGAGAAAACTAAGAGACAAAGTAGAGGGAAAAGGGGATTGGTGAATTTTAGAAATGAAACAAGAAGAATAAATAAAGTATTTTGTATTATTATGAAAAGAAGTATTATAGGAGGAAAAAATTTGTTTTATAATAGGAAAGGATGTGTTTCCAAGTCGATGATGCCAGTTAAGATGAGAACGTTGCCCATAGTAGAAGAGTAACACGTAGGAGTGGAATGATAAGAGACCGAAAAAGAGCCACGACCATGAAACGAACCATGATTCTTAGAGGTGGGAGGTTTTTGTGCGTTTACTGTGCGTACAAAGTTTTACCCATGGGCAAGTGCACTTGTCGGTGTAGAAAGGGGTATTTAAAACCCGTAATATCGTTCCCTCAAAGACTACTTCAACAATCTTAAAGAATGATTAAATCCTAATTTTTGAGCTCACCAGAAAAGTATTTGTTTAGAAATATTTAAAGTGAATGTAAAAAGGGGATAAAATGAGAGTAAGCGATTTAAAGACAAAAGAGTACAAATACGAGTTCAATTATGGAAAGACACGAGACTTTGGTTTCCCTTATAACTTTACCCAATTTCATCCTAATTCCCTTGTAAATGAATTGAATCAATTGTTAACCATCCGTTCTGATTCTATTACTACCCAATGATCATGCAATAGCAATATTCTTTCCCTTAAGTTACTACCCTCAATGATCATGCAAGGTATATAATTAAGAGAAGCATAAATAACATGTGGACTTGTTAAATTAATAACTTATTAGAAATCAAGGATTCCGATTGATCCTCCAAAACCCTTAGATTCAGTTTACCTTATAGTTCCATTAATTAGGCAATGGTATGATCGCCTATCCTCCAATTAACTTAGAAATTAATTCTCATTAATTAATTATGCATAATAAGGAAAACATAATTGAATAGAAATAACGAATCATTCATAAAAAGGAAAAGGGGTTCAATTGGTTACATTATAAGTTTCACCGAAGCCCTATGATTTGGGGGTTAGTTACACATAGAGAGATAAGACAAATAAAAACATACTAATCCCACATAACAATCTATAATCCTAATTCTAGAAGAGAATGACAAAACCGCAATGCCAGCAAGGCTAGTAATAGAACGTTGCAACTCGCACTCTGAAGAGCTTCTGCCTCTGAAATCCTATGGGAGGATACTAAAAGAGAAATGAGAATGGAATGGTATGTCTCTGAGGTAGTGATGGGCTTATGCCCCAGAGAGTGGTGTGGCCTTTGGAGCCTAGGGTGGCGTCATGTGGTGTAGTAGAGCCTCCCTTTTATAGGCGTGAATTAGGGTTTCAATGTGGTGGATTGGGCTTGACCTAGCCGCTTCGTCAGCCATCGCGACCAATCTATGTAATCTTGCAGCATTGTAGGGCTGACGTGTCATTGTCGCATTAGATGTATGTCGCAACCATAATTCCAACGAGACGATGAACTCGCTAAAATTTTTAAATAGAATTTATTATTTTATGTGGAGTCGCCACCAAATTTTTATTTAAGGGAAAAACCCTAACTCGAGGATGTGATTCAAAGTTCGGGAGTCGGTTACGAATGGGGAAGGTGTTAGGCACCCCACTCACCCGTTCCAAAGAATGGTACCCTTAAACTGAGTGTGTGATTTCTAAAATTTGTTTAATCCCTTTAATTAGTATGGAAATAAATAACTTGATGGAGGTTAGCCTGACAGGACTTGATTCTGCTCCTACGTATTCCCCGGTGTAATGGGAAACTTAAGGCTTACGTAGTTCTGGTTTGATTCGAAGGCTTGACCTTCGAAAGTGTTTAAAGGAATGTTTGAAAAGTGCTTGAAGGCTTGACCTTCGGAGCTACTTGGAAAATGACGTTTGAAAATGGCTTGATTGTTTTGAAAATATTTTGTGGAGAATCCTTAGTCCACATATGCACAGGATCCAAGACAAATACGGCTGCACTGGGATCCATACGAATTCCTAAACCCCGAACAGCAGAAAAAGCTACCAGTTCGTCCCTAGGGTTCATTGCATGAGACCTAGAACCAATGAACTTGAAAAAAAGGATTGATCTTGATTGATTTAAAAAAGAATTTGATTTTATGTGAAAGAAAGAATTTTGGGTTTGTTTTGAGAATTTGATGGAAAGAGTTATATAGAGTGATGAGGAAATTCTTTTGGGGTTAGTTTTGTAGCTATTAGGAATTTTGGGGCAATTTGGTAATTATTAGGAATTTTGGGGCAATTTGATAATTATTAGAAATTTTGGGATTTACTTAGTAATTATGGAATTTTTATGAATTTATTTAGCAATTTTGGAATTTTTATGGATTTATTTAGCAATTTTGGAATTTTTATGGATTTATTTAGCAATTTTGGAATTTTTATGGATTTATTAGCTATTATGGAATTTCTAAAGGGCAGTTTGGTAATTAAGGCTTGAGGCTTGAGGGACATATTTGGAATTTAGGAAATGTTCAAGGGCAATTTGGTAATTTTGACACTTTGGGACAGAATTGGAATTAATGAAATGGTCAGGGGTAATTCTGTAATTTGTGACTATTGGGACAAAATTGGAATTAATGGAACCTGGAGGGTATTTTGGTAATTTGGCCCTTGGGCGTATGTTTGGGATTTAAAGGAAAGTCTGAGGGCAGGTTGGTAATTCTTCTCTTTGGGGTATGAATTGGAATTTCAAAATTGGCTCCCCCTAGGATTTGAAGGGGGGAAAGTTAGGATTGGGGGCCATGTCTCAAACCACCGAGCTAAGCTTAATATTGATTATAATCCTGAAAGGTCATGCTTTAACAAGCTAGAATTTAATCAGCATTTACAAGGAAAAAGCCACCAGGAGGATTCGAACTGGGGTCCTGGAACCCACGAGTGAAAGCGAGCACCACTTGTGCCAAGCTCTTGGTTGATTACAATTGGCCTCGCTGTTATTATAAAGGGACATCACAGTGGAAACGTGACGTGGCGTGATAAAATGGAATTATGTGGAGGAAAATGGCTTCACACCGGGTTCCAACCTAGGGTCCAGACATCTAGGATCACAAGCAGCACCACTAAGCTGTGCTTTTGATTGAGTCTTTAACCTTTCTTATTTAATTAAAGGTAAGCTAAGTATACATGAGCCTGGTTCTGCATAAATTGCACAGAGTAAGTACTCTCTCATGATGGTTCTCTCCGTATCAACCAAAAAGGAATTGTACAACTAGATAATGTTCATGTCTAGTAGGGGCACATACTTCTCTTCTTAAGCATTGTAGAAATTCCCTCTAAACATTGAATGAGAAGCAGCAACCGGGAAGCTCTGTCTCAGTTTCGTCACTGAAATATGCCCCTTATGCCCAAGATCAGTAGAGTAAAGGGGGTTGCCAATACTGCCTTAACCCTTCAATTGATTGGAGCGTTTTGTTATAATGAGCTTTATGTAGAGGGAAATCAGGCCATTATATAATGTTATGACATTTCTTAACGTGGCTCTTCTACGACTAAATGGTGACAAGTTATAACTTCTGATTTCTAAGCTTTCACAATTCAGGCTCTAGGCTACGAACCACCACATCTGTGACTCTATAGATCAGAACCCTATACATGAGAACCTGATAGGTTCACATTAGGAGAAACTTCTATTTAGTGACCTTCCCCATCTTGATCCAAATTCAGATGAGGTGACTGGTACCAAGACGCAGGACTGTTGGAGATTAGGATTTGACAAAAGGCGAAAGAAGAGGGATCTGCAGAATTATGCTGATTATGAAATTATTGCCTCTAAAACTTAACTTCTCCCAACTGTTACTTAATAACGATGATCGCTATAATTGTTCCATTAACAAATCCTTATTTTGTTGGTAACGAACCCAAGAGAACATCTGAGTTTGAGATCTTTTAATTATCATTTAGCAATTAGTACTTTGATTTATTACTAATCGAAGATTCGAGCGCTATCTAATAATGACTCTCCAAGGTATTGATGCTAAAGATTGTGAAGGTCTTGAATTTAATCTATAACTCCGTTCAGGAATAACATCTTTAATGCGTTAGACTTTACCACGCTTGACCCGCAATGTCTCGTGTACAGATTCAAGATAGTCAAAGCCTCCTTAGTTCTCTACTTTGTTCATGCAAATTTCTAATTAACGAACATCCTCACTTATACCTATCAACAATTTGACGTGATGCACCAGTTACAAGCAATTGATATCAAGAACTTAGCCTAAGCCTTAACAACTGAAGAGGCAATATCACCTTTTTCACTGCCAAAAATAACGCAATCCTGACCAGAGGAGGGAAAATCTTTGGATTCTAAGGGAAGAAGCTAACCTGTAACAAGTTGATGCAGGGTAAGGTTGTTCCCTTGAATTGTGATAGTTCTTGATATAATTCTTGCAGACAGCAGTGGTTCCTTTCTCCCTTGTGTAGACGTGCTTATTTTTGAATCAGATAACGCTTCCTTCCTTCAAGTCTGCAATGGAGCCATTTGCATGAGCGCGAGCTGAGGTCCCTTGGAGAAGAGTTCCTTCCCCCTTCTTTTCTTGCTTGTGAATTTCTTCCCCAAAAAATCCAAGCTAGGAGCCTTCCTCCTCTTTCAAGTCTGTTTTCCCTTTCTTGCTTCAAACACTTTTTTTTTCTTCAGTTTTTCTTCTGTTTTTTCTTTAAAAACTGCTTTTTTCTATTTTTCTCCTTTAATTAATTTTTTTATTATTAATATTAATTTTGTATTTTACCATTTCTTTTATTTTCCAGATTTTAGTTATCCAAATTTTGTTTTATTTTTATACTTTTCAAATATAATATTCCTTTACTATTATATATTTTTTTTCATTTTTTTCTTATTCTATTTTTATGATTTTTTCCGTTAAAAATTTTGTTAGTTTATTTAGTTTTCTATTTTTTTAAAAAACTGTTATTAAAATTTTATTTTCAATTAGTTCCTTTTTTATTTTCTCAATATTTATTATTTTTTAGTTTCCTAATTTTCTTTTTATTAATTTTTTTTGTTTATTTATTTTTTGTTTTATTAGTTTTCAATTAATTCATCTATTATTATTTTCTATTTCATATATATTTTTATTTTTTATTTTTCTGTTTTAATCTTTTTTTTTAATTTTTAGATTCCACTATTTATTTTTTATTATATGTTTTTTTTCCGGCTTTGTTTATTTCCTATTTGCTGCTCTTTATTTTCTGCATCTATAATTTGGCGTTGGCTTTCTTTTTTTTTTTTTTTGATTAATTTTAGACATTAGGGGCCTTGGACATAATTAGGTGGTTACAATGTATTATCTTTTTATGCTTCTTTTACCCTACCAAAATTTTCATATTTTCGGAGTCTTAGCTTGCGTGACCGCTCCTACAAAAATAAGGAAAATTAGGTAGAATTATAATTAAATAATCATAAATTATATTATAATTATAACTAATTTTCCATAGATAAATCAATAGAATGACGGTTTATCAAAGGTCAATCACTTTTAGTCAAATGAGAGTAGGCAACATTAGCTTGGATAGACCGAGTGTGATGACGTTCCATATGTCCATCCTAGATCATGAAAAGAAACTCAATCTCGTTCACAAAATAAGGATCAAAACAAGAAATTACAACAGTGACAAAAGCATCATATTCTTCCCTAAGCCATCAAGATGTCTTCGATAAGTTCTTTAGAAGATATGGCATACCCAATAGCCTCTAAAGAATCAACAAGTTTTTTAATGATAAGAAGATATGCATTGGCAGAAAGAATATCTTTGCAAGTAGATTTTAACTAAATTTTGAGTTGTTTCACATAAGCCCGAGTCTTGGAAGAAAAAATGGTCTAAAGCTTTGTCCAAAGATGAAAGGAAGTAGTGTAGCTAATCATGTTTATAGAGAGATTTTGTTATAGAAGAAAGTAGACAAGGAAAGAGAAGTTGATCTTGTTGATGCCAATGATTAGAAAAAAAGGAAGAAGTAGGATCAATAACACTAGAAGCAGTAATGATGATAGGGGCGAAAGCTGGACGATCAATAGAGAGGAAAGAAAGAAGGTTAAAGCCTTTGATGGTGGTAAGGACTTGGTACTTTCAAGTAAGATAATTATCCTTAGTTAATTTGAAAGAAAGACAGGATTGGAAAATGTATGAACATAGGGCAGTGTTATGGAAGGGGTGAAATAAAAAGGCTCATGATACCATATTAGTTTTAATGAATAACAGAAGAAAGGAATAACACATGCATAGAAAAATGTATTAAATATTATTGAGATCTCTTGAACTAGATACACAAGTCCTTATAAAGGAGTCAAAGAAAGGATGAAAACATAATTAACACAAGCCACAACAATTATCAAAAAAATATCAGAATAACACAAAAACCAGAAACAAAAATAACATACTAAAATAATGCAATCTAACACACTTGAGAATGTTGTTGGTCTTAGGTCTCTTTTATTGAAATCATTCTCATGATAATATCCAATTTCTAGTGCACAATTATCTTGCATCACCTCTAATGCCTCCAAGAGCCATGCTAGAAACAACCTCTTCAAAAGTTGGTAATACCTTATTAGATCCTATTTTGAATTTCAAAAAAGTTCTTTTCATCACCCTTAAAGGAAGGGAAAAAAACACCTCTCCATTTTCCATCTTTATTTTCTTCTCTCTCTATCTCTTCCTTGTTACAACCGTAATTACGACGAGACGACGAACTCGCTAAAATTTTAAAAATAGAATTTTATTTGGATTAATGTGGAGTCACCACCAAATTTTTATTTAAGGGAAAATATTTGGAAAAAACCCTGCCTCAAGGAAGAGATTTAGGTTCGGGAGTCGGTTACGAGTGGGGAAGGTGTTAGGCACCCAACTCGCCTATTCCAAAGAACGGTACCCTTAAACATGCCAGGCCTGACATCATAGGCCGGAATGCGGAAATTTAAAATGCAAGGCCTGACAACATAGGCCGGAATGCGGGAATTTAAACATGCAAGGTCTAACATCATAGGCCGGAGTGCTGAAATTTAAACATGCAAGGCCTGACATCATATGCCGGAATGCAGGAATTTAAACATCCAAGGCCTGACATCATAGGTCGGAGTGCTGGAATTTAAACATGCAAGGCCTAACAACATAGGCCAACATGCAGAAAAGTAAACTTGAGGATGCCTGAAAACATAGGCCGGAGTGCTGGAATTTAAATATGGAAGGCCTAACATCATAGGTCGGAGTGCTGAAAGTTAAAATGCAAGGCCTGGCAACAAAGGCCAGAGTGCTGGAATTTAAACATGCAAGGCCTGACATCATAGGCTGAAATGCGGAAATTTAAAATGCAAGGCCTGACAACATAGGCCGGAATGAGGGAATTTAAACATGCAAGGTCTGGCATCATAGGCTGGAGTGCTGAAATTTAAACATCCAAGGCCTGACATCATAGGCCGGAGTGCTGGAATTTAAACAAGCAAGGCCTGACAACATAGGCCAAGGTGCAGAAAAGTAAACTTGAGGAGGCCTAAGAACATAGGCCAAGGTGCAGAAAAGTAAACTTGAGGAGGCCTGACAACATAGGCCAAGGTGCGGAAAAATAAACTTGAGGAGGCCTGACAACATAGGCCAAGGTGCAGAAAAGTAAACTTGAGGAGGCCTGACAACATAGGCCATGAATGCAGAAAAGTAAACTTCATGAGGTCTGATAACATAGGCCAAGGTGCAGAAAGGTAAACTTAAGGAGGCCTGACAACATAGGCCAAGGTGCGGAAAAGTAAATTTAATAAGGCCTGACCACATAGGTCAAGGTGCGAAAAAATAAACTTGATGAGGCCTGACAACATAGGCCAAGGTGAAGAAAAGTAAACCTGAGGAGGCTTGACAACATAGGCTAAGGTGTAGAAAAGTAAATTTGATGGGAATCCCGTTGTTGACAGGAAGGAACGCAAAAGGGGGTCCCGCTGTTGCCAGGAAGATGCAAATGAAATCCTGGTGTTGACAGGATAAATGCAAACCTGTTAAGACAGGCGGACAGACTTTAAACATGTTTGATGTCCTATTGTTGACAGAAAAATGCAAATGAGTTCCTGTTGTTGCCGAGAAGAATGCAAATGAAATCCTGCTATTGCCAGGATAAATGCAAACCTGTTAAGACAGGTGGACAGAATTTAAACATGCTTGAGGTCCTGTTGTTGACAGGAAAGATGCAAATGAGGTCCCGCTGTTGCCAGGAAAAATGAAAATGATGAAATCCTACTGTTGCCAGGATAAATGCAAATGATGAAATCCTGTTGTTGCCAAGATAAATGAAAAATGACCTGTTAAGACAGATGAAATGCAGAAAAAGTCTTTTTGATGACAGGAAAGATGCAAGCCTGCTAGACAGGCAAAGGAAAATGAAAATGACCTGTTAAGACAGGAAAAAATGTAAAAGTCCTGTTGTTAACAGGATGGAGGAAAAATTCCTGTTAAGACAGGCACAACAGAATGGTGAAAACCTGTTAAGATAGGCAAAGCGAAATGAAAAGAACATATGAAGACAGGAAAGAAGCAAGCCTTGTTAAGGCAGACAAAGTAAATGACGAAAACTATCCTGTTAAGACAAAATAAATGCAGATGTAATCCTTTTGTTGACAGGAGAAATACAAGCCTGCTAGACAGGCAAAGGTGAAAACCTGTTAAGACAGGCAAAGGAAAATGACAAATGACCTGTTAAGACAGGTAAAATGTACAGGTCCTGTCAAGGCAGGTGTGGGAAAGAATGGTGTGATGTGTCCTGTGAGGGTGGAACATGGACTTCATCGTCAGCTGCCTCGGACAAGCTATTTTGAAATTTATTTTTCTTCAATTAAAATAAATTTCTTATTCTACCTTGAACTTGAAGGTTTTTAAGCACTTGATAATTATTCTCTTGAAGAAACTTGGGCAACCATTTTGCCCCAGTTTAGAAAATTCTTGATAATTGAGGGATGTCTTGATTTGAAGGAACATTGGGCAAGTGTTTGCCCCAGTTTGGAAGATCTTTTGGCAATCGAGGGATGCCTTAACTTGAGGGGATTTTGGGCAACCATTTGCCCCCGTTTTGATTTTGATTTTTTGAATTTAAATCTTTCTTGGGCAAACGTTTGCTCCAGTTTGAGCTTGACTGAGAATTTGAGGGTGACCTCAAATTGAATTTTTGTGGGCAAACATTTGCCTCAGTTTGAGCTTGATTCAGAATTTGAGGGTGACCTCAAATTGAATTTTTGTGGGCAAGCATTTTCCCCAGTTTGAGCTTGACTCAGAATTTGAGGGTGACCTCAAATTGAATTTTTATGGGCAAACATTTGCCCCAGTTTGAGCTTGACTCAGAATTTGGGGGTGACCTCAAATTGAATTTTTGTGGGCGACCATTTGCCTCAGTTTGAGCTTGACTCAGAATTTGAGGATGACCTCAAATTGGATTTTTGTGTGGGCAAGCATTTGCCCCAGTTTGAAAGTCTTTCAATTATGATTGATTCGGGCAATTTTACCTAGGTATTAATTAGTTTTGAAAAATGAGTTATGAAATGCTGGAATTAATGAAAGCTTATTGTGATACTTGAATGAGTGATGCTTTGAACAAAGAGGATGCAATGTTTGTGATGCTTTAAATAAAAATGATGCGATGTTTTAATTTATCGATTACTTTTTTATGCTTGAAATAATTATTTGATGAGATGGATGCTATGAGATGAATGTAGACCATGAGATGGTGTAAAAACTTTGTTTCTCTTGATTTTCGATTGATTTTTTTGACATGTCCTTTCCTCGACAACCTCATAGTTGGTGTGAAAGGAATAAAAAATAAGGACGAGCTAGATCGACTCTATCTCTCGGCTTCTTGGCCAATGTCGGAACCTTCTTTTCTGCAATCTTTGGGAACTAACAGTGGTTAGCATCATTTGAATAAGACACACTCTTTTTGTCTTGGTGGCATTATGTCTGGCAGGAGAATGATCTTTGGGAAGCAGTCATGTCATATCGCGATGGTTGAGGATTCATCCGATTTGGCATGACTTTTCAAAATTAATCTTTTTATTTTTATTTTTTATATTTTTCACATTTCTCATTGGCACGTGCATTTTTTAGGTTTGCAAAGTGATTTTGGATGGAAAGAAATAAAGAAGGTTTTAGCAAGTGGTGTTTTGTTTGGCAGGAAAAGACGAGAAGTGTGGGTTTGATTGCCCGAATGGCATCTTTTGATGAAAAATGCCAGTGCTGCTTTTCATAATCTTGATTGTCAAATTAATCAAACTTGAGAAACGGTAAAATTTTGCCCCAGTTTTAGGAAAGATGAGGTACAGAACATCATGTTGTCTTGGGATTCCTGGTTTGACCTTAATTTTGTCTGGGTTGTTCTTTTGAGCTTTCAACCCAGCAGGTCTTTTGTTTTTTCCTTAATTTTTTCCTAGGTTGCCTTTCCGGGTTTTCGACCTAGCGGGCTCTTGATTGTGTGCCCTAACTTTTGCCTAGGTCGCCTTTGAGGGTTGTCGACCTAGCGGGCCTTTGTTTCTGTGCCCTAACTTTTGCCTAGGTCGTTTCTGAGGGTTTTCGACCTAGCGGGCTTTCTGTTTGTGTGCCCTAACTTTTGCCTAGGTCGTTTTTGAGGATTATCGACCTAGCGAGCTTCTGTTTGATTGTGCCCTAATTTTTTCCTAGGTCAATTTTTAGGATTGTCGACCTAGCGGGCTTCTATTTGATTGTGCCCTAACCTTTTCCTAGGTCGTTTTTTAGGATTGTTACCCTAACGGGCTTCTGTTTGATTGTGCCCTAACTTTTTCCTACGTCATTTTTTGAGGATTTTGGACCTAGCGGACTTCTGTTTGATTGTGCCTAACATTTGCCTAGGCCGCCCTTTAAGGGTTTTCGACCTAGCGGGCCTTCTATTTGACTGTACCCTAACTTTTGCCTAGGTCGTTTTTGAGAATTTTTGGCCTAGCGGGCTCTTGTTTTGATCCTAATTTTTCCTGAATTGTGTTTTGGAATCCGGCAATACCTTTTCTGATTATGACTTTGTCGATTTATTCATTTTGACCCTGCTTTTGCCTGGACTCTTTTTTTTTATATTTTAATCCAGCAGGTTCTCTTCCTTTTCTTGAATTTTATGTAGTCAGATATGGATCTTGCCGAGATCATTTTGGCTCCCAATTCAGCAAATCTTTCGTATATCCCTAAATTTTTCCTGGATTTGTACTTTGATCCAGCAGGATATTTATTTGACAAGATATTTTCTTAATTTTAGGATCACAATGGGTTTGATTAATCAGACGTTGAAGATTATTTATTACCGCATTAACATTGTCATCAACAGGTATTTATTATTTTAGGTATAGGAATGAGAAGCCGGTTGAGTGGATAGAAAGAATGGTAAATTTTTGGAAGTAAAGCCAATAATATGAAGCATGTTCCAAAAAAACATGAAAAATGTAATTTGTATTATTCATTGAGATTTATTTACAATAGATTGATTTTGAAAAATATGACAAATCCTGAATGATTTTTCTTGATAGCTCAATTTGTACAAGGCAACTCATGAGCTCTCATGGTTCGACGCTGGATTATTTTCCAGATTAGGAGCAACCTTCCCAAAATCTAGTCGTTTAGCATTGATCAGGTTTTGCACCTTACGTTTCAGAACCTGGCAGTTTTCTGTCGAATGACCAATGTACCTCGCGTGGTAGTCACATATGGCATTTGCATCATACCATTTAGGGTATGGTGGTTCTTGAGGTTTCAGAGGGTAGGGAACCACCAGGGAATTCTGGATTAGCTGAGGTAGCATCTCAGTGTAGGTCATTGGAATAGGATCAAACTGGATAGGATTCTTCTCCTTCTTTTTGGCTTTGGCTAGGATTTGGGCTCATGGCTTGTGTTTGGACCGTGTATGGTATGGGTGGTCAGATTTGCATTGAATAGTTGTAAGCTGGATGGTAGGGTTTTTGTTAGCTGGAAGCAATGTAAGGATATGGTATATAAGGTGTGTATGATGGTGGTTGGAAGCCAATTGGTCCATAAGGTGCCATCGGAGGTATGTACTGACCTTGACTAGAAGCCATATTATAAGTCTCCCCTGTCTTCTTCTTTTCTACAGAGGCATCGACTGTCCCTGCGGATTTGTGCGTGATCTTTCTGCGGCGCATGCCACCCTCGATCCTTTCTCCAATGATGAGGACATTGGAGAAGCTAGAAGTCACGCTGCCTATCATCTTGTCACAGAAAGGATCTTGGAGTGTGTCTATGAACGTGCTGACTAACTCCTTCTCAAATAAAGGAGGTTGTACTTGAGCGGCTAACTCTTGCCACCGTTGAGCGTATTGTTTGAAGGTCTCGTCTCCCCTTTTGGCCATGTTTTGGAGTTAAGTTCGATCCGGAGCCATCTCCGCATTATACTGGTATTGTTTTAGGAAGGTCTCAGATAGATCTCTCCATGAGCGGATATGTGTTCGTTCTAACTGAGTATACCAGGTTATGGCTACCCTGGTTAAGCTATCTTGAAAGAAATGGACAAGTAGCTTATCGTCGTGCATACAAGGGGACATCCTCCTGCAGTACATGGCCAGGTGGTTCCTTGGGCAGCTAGTTCCTTGGTATTTTTCAAATTCAGGAACCTTGAATTTAGGAGGGATGACCACATCTGGAACTAGGCACAGATCGACTGCGACTTTGCCTTCATAAGCATTTTCCTCGATTGCCTTAATTTTTCCTCCAGGATTTTCCACTTTTCAGTATCCTCCTTAAAAGGATGGCTGAGGTTTTCCTCTGGCATGTGGTGAGGTTGAGAAGATGGTACGTACATAGGGTGAGGCCCTTGGGTGAACATAGGATGCGTTCCCCCAACGGCTGTTTGGTAAGTTTGTGGAGTGGTATTTGGAACAGCATAAGGGATGCCTATGGTGTTTGAGCTTGTGTTTGGGTTTGTGTGTGTGCATGCCCATGAGGATACCCATAATGAACTCCTTCGGTTGGTGGAGGAAAGGTTAATGGTGAAGGGTTTTGTGGATTGAAGCCAAGAGGGTATAATGGGTCAGTTGGTTCTCTCAGCAAGGATTCTCTTCTATCTTTCTGTTTCTACATTTGGATGGCCCCCATCAGCTTGCCCATCTGCTCCTTCAGAGTCTTGACCTCATTTCTCAACTCCTCATTTTGTCTCTCTAGCTCATCCATGATTGTTAATTGTGATCTGGTTCTATAAGGATGTCGAGGGAGTTGTCTTTCTCTAATTTTTCTGTTAAAGTTTAAAAATTAAATTTTGAGGAACCATTTGAATGCGAAAAGATGTTGATGGAAAATGAGTATGTAAATGAAAAAGATATGGGCTAATTTATTAATGAATGAATGAATGAATGCATGCTATGCACAAATAATTTTAAGATTTGAGGGTTTTGAAAATAATTGAAAGTTGCTTTCTTGTTTTTTTAGTAATTTTATGATTTTATGAATTTTGGTGTTTTTGCTTTGCTAGAAAATCCTTTGGTTTTGTTTGAAAAAGTTTTGCTAAAATTTCCTAACAAAGCATTCTTTAGATTTTCGAAATTTCATTTCCTTTCCTTTTGAATCTTTTTATATTTTCAATATTTTCAAAAGTATTTTTCTAATTTTTCCTAGAAGTTTCTATTTTCCTTGATTTTTATTTGATTTTTCTTGACTCTTATTTAATTTTTGTTTCTTGCTTTTCTTTTTCTTTTTCCTTGATTTTCTTTCTTGACTTTTTTTTGTATTTCCCCAATTTCGAATCTTGTCTCCCTTCTTCTCTACCATCTTGAGTGATGCAGTTTACTTGAGCATGTGAATAGCATATGAGCCATGTATTATGAAAAGTGGTGTGTGCCCTCCTTGCCTCTTATGTGGGTTATCTGTCTTAACGGTCGAAGGCCTTTAATGTATGAACCTCTCGAAGGTGGTTAGTAATCCTAAGGTGTAGAGGTCACTAGAGCCAAGTTCCTGTCCACAATGCTGGGCACAACAGTAGAAGTAGCCACCAGTTGCGGGGCATTATGGATAGGATGCACTCTAGCTGGGATTTTCGTGATAGCCACACAGGACGTAGGCCCCAGCGTGACACAGCTAGATCCCTCTAATCCTAGGTAGCACTCAGACCCGGGTATAGGGCCCCACTCATGATAAATGCATATGTACAATGTATGGATGGCATACAAATTATTGGGAAAATCATAGCAAGTATATATAGCAATATTGTTCGTCTACCCTAAGGTTGTACAGAGAATAAACAAACAAACAAGAGATAGATAAACAAATAAATGAATCGTGCAAATAAACAGGGAAGGGATCAAATATGACACACTCAATTTGAACGGGCTTGACTCTCTAGAAGTTCTGAGTGGAGTCGCCATGTCTCGCAACCGTAATTCCGACGAGACGACGAACTCCCTAAAATTTTAAAAATAGAATTTTATTTGGATTAATGTGGAGTCGCCACCAAATTTTTATTTAAGGGAAAATATTTGGAAAAAACCTCGACTCAAGGAAGAGATTTAGGTTGTCGGTTACGAGTGGGAAAGGTGTTAGGCACCCCATTCGCCCATTCCGAAAAACGGTACCCTTAAACTGAGTGTGTGATTTTTGAAAATTGTTTGATCCCTTAATTAATGTGAAAATAAATAGATTGATGGAGGTTAGCCTGACAGGACTTGATCCTGCTCCTACGTATTCCCCAGTGCAATGGGAAACTTAAGGCTTACGTATTTTTGGTTTGTGAAGGCTTGACCTTCAGAGGTGTTTAAAAGGAATATGATATTTTGAAAAGATTTTCATTTTTTGGAGGAACCTTCAGTTTACTCATGCACAAGGTCCGAGGCGGCTAAGGCAGCATGGGGGCCCATACGAGCTACTAAACGTCGAACAGCAGGTGGACCACCAGTTCCCCGTTTAGAGCCCGTTGCGTGAGACCGAAGATCCCAAAACATTTGAAAAAGAACTTTATTTTGGGAAAGGGCCTTTAGTCTACTCATGCACAAGGTTTGAGGCGGCTGAGGCAGCATGGGGGCCCATACGAGCTACTAAACGTCGAACAGCAGGTGGACCACCAGTTCCCCGTTTAGAGCTTGTTGTGTGAGCCCAAAGATCCCAAAAACCATGAAAAAGAACTTTATTTTTGGAAAGGACCTTTAGTCCACTCATGCACAAGGTTCGATACAGCTAAGGTAGTACGGGGGCCCATACGAACTACTAAACGTCGAACAGCAGGTGGACCGCCAATTTCCCGTTTAGAGTCTGTTGCGTGAGACCGAAGATCCCAAAACATTTCAAAAAGAACTTTATTTTTGAAAAGGGCCTTTAGTCAACTCATGCACAAGGTCCGAAGCGGCTAAGGCAGCACGGGGGTCATACGAACTATTAAACGTCGAATAGCAGGTGGACCGCTAGTTCCCCGTTTAGAGTCCGTTGTGTTAGATCGTAGATCCCAAAATAGTATTAGTTTAAAAAGAATGAGGTGAAGAAAAGACTTGGGCTTGACTTGAAATAAGAAATGAATTTGATTCAAAACTTGAGAAGAAAAAGGAATCTTGATTTAAATGGAACTTGATTTGAACTCGAGAATTTTTGAACTAAATTTGATTAGAGGAAAGACATTGAATTTATTTTGGAAACTTGAGAGGAAAAGAATTAAACTTGAATTTGATTTGATTTTATTCGAAGAAAAGAGTTAAACTTGACGTTATTTGAAGAAAAAAATATGGTTTGAATTTTGGGCTTGAATTGGACTAGATTTAACATAAACTTGACTTGATTTGAAATTAAGGAAAAGCATTGCAAACATGTTTCAGTAATCAAGCGATAGAAATTTCATTTCAGATCCAAATTAGACAAAAAATATCATTCCAAAAACTAGAGAGAAATACAAAGAGAACACAACAAAAATCAACAAAATCAAAGATCATTTGACCAACTAAAAACGAAAATGAAAAACTAAAACGAAGATGAACCTCAAGAACACAAGACTTTTTGGCGCCAAAATTTGAATTCAAATCTCAGAAATTTTAGAAAATATTTTTTGATAGATATGAAAAATTAAAACCAACCAATTGAAATATATGGATCATATAAATCAAAAAGAACAAGTTTGACATAAATCCAACCAGAAATGAGCAAGTTATGCACAAATCAAACAAGTTAGGTTAATTTGAGCACCAGGATGAACATGCTTCGGTAATCAGGCGATTAAAATTTCATTTCAGATCAAAATTGGACAAATAATATCACTACAAAAACTAGAGAGAAATACGAAGAAAACACAACAAAAATCACGGAAATCGGAGATCATTTGATCGATTAAAAACAAAAACGAAAAACAGAGACGAAGATCAACCTCAAGAACACACAAGATTTTGGCGCCCCGATAGCTTTCTTTCCGAGTGGCAGTGACTCCAAAGTCCAAGTCCCACAATTTTCCAACGCCTCTATTTCAGTTTGCATGGCTTGACACCATCTTTCATCTATCATGGCTTGGACAAAGGATTGTGGTTCAGTACCTGCATTAATAGCTACCAAAAAATGCCAGTGTTGCATGGAGAAGTTATCATAATTCACGTAATGTGTTACAGAGTAGGGTGTACCTGAGGAGTGAGAGGCAATAGAAGAACTTAGATAGGAGTCTATTTTGCATATGGTGTTCATCACAAAATATTTTAGCAAGATGGATGGCTTCTTAGCACAATGTCCACATCACAAGGGCTCTCAATCGACATTAGAGCCCTCCTTTTCATCTACACACAAAGAAACATTACTCTCCACATGTTCAAAATTATCCATATTTTCAATGTTGGCTTCACTCCCTGAATCTGATTGTGCAATCTTTATTTCAGGAAATTATCAATACTAGCCAAAGGTGAAAGATTACTGGGTTGAGCATAGGGAAATTCATTTTCATAAAACATCACATCTCTTAACACCATGAACTTTTCTGATTCCAAATCATATACCCTCCAACCCTTTTTACCATAGGGATATCCAAGAAAACACATCGTCGACTACGACTTGCAAATGTATCCCCTTTGGTGTGTCGATTGTGAGCATAACACAAGCTCCCAACAACACGAAGATGATTGTGAGGCGACGACTTGTTGTAGAGCATCTCATATGGAGTTTTCCCATTCAACACAATTGAGGTGTACGATTGATTAAGTATCCAGCAATTAAGACGCATTCCCCCCAAAATTCAATAGGCAGATGAGATTCAAAACGCAATGCATGAGCAACATTAAGAATATGCTTGTGTTTCCGCTCTACTCGCCCATTTTGTTGAGGAGTCCCTGTACAAGAAGTTTCATGAACAATCCCATGATTTTGAAAATAGTCACTCATGAATGTGAATTTTGTACCATTTTCACTATATACAACTTTTACTTGTTTCCCAAATTGACGCTCCACCATAGCAAAGAACTGACACATAAGTGTGAAAACTTCTTTCCTTTCTTCCAACAAATAAATCCACACAGCTCGTGAATAATCATCCACAATGGTCAAAAAATACCTAGCACCACAGTGAGCCATGGTTTGATAGGGTCCCCAAAGGTCAAAATGAATTAATTGAAAAATATCCACGATTTTATTAATGTTAATGGGAAATCTTTCACTACATTGTTTAGCTCTAAGACAAACATCACAGGCTTTATTACATAATGTATTATTTTAATTAGAACCAATATTCGGAATTAGCTCCACAATATTAGAAGATGGGTGTCCTAGTCGCCTATGCCACAGAGCAAATGTTTTTCCATCATCATGTTTCACAGCACCAATAATGACCATTCCACCAAGATAGTAGAGCCTCTCTCTTTGTTCACCCGCTTCAATAACCTTCCTCGAGATATGATCTTGTACAACACAAAATTTATCAGTGAATAGAACCATGCAGTTCAATTCATCAATAAGTTGTGACCCTGAAATTAGATTGCATTTTAAGCTAGGCACATAGAGAACATTGCTTAGTTTCATAGCATTACCAAGCACTACCACTCCTTCTTTGGTAGCAAAGGCTCGGTTTCCATCAGGAAGCCCCACTGGACATTTCAAGTCATTTTTTATGTCGGTAAAACATTTTAGCTCCGCTATCATATGGTGTGAAGCACCTGAATCTATTTCTTCGTGGCTCCTAATTTGACATTATTCAAGAGATTCACTAGTGTTTTCCATTGCTCACCACTCGGCCCAGTAGCAACAGATTTTTCTTCATCTGTCATCATGTTGGCTGATTTTGATGCTGTGCAGAGGCTTGCACCATGTTTTCCTTGGCCACTACACCATGTCCTCTAGCATTGGACGTCATCCCTTGTTATCTGCCTTTGCTGCACCCAGCTCCTCATCCAATTTCTCTAGGTCGTTCGCCCCACCACTATAGGTATTCGATTAATTGAAAACATTCTTCAATGGGATGTCTGGAACGATTGCAATTGCTGTAAATTATGTTTCGGTCCTTCCCTTCAGTTTTTCAATAAGGTTTTCTTGTAGTTTGCAGAACAAAACTCATCACTTCATTATGTTCTTCCTTACTGTGTGTAACCGTTCTCACATGTTCCTATTGCACCAATGTAGAATAAAATTTTTATTCAAACTTAGCAAGGGGTCTTGGGCAAGCAGATTTGATCTCAAGGTGCCACAGGTAGTGCCATCAAGTCCTATGAGAAACTGATGGATTTTTTCTTCTTCATGCTTCTTCTCCATCTTGTGTCCTAGATTACAGGTACATCCACCACATGTGCAGGAAGGTGCCTGCTCATGGTTTGTTAATTCCTCCCACAACTTTTTGAACCTTTCATAATAATTGAAAATAGTCATACCTTTTTGTTTGCATTCAACCAACTCCGCTTTGAGCTGTTGGATGCGTGGCCCGTTTGCAATAGAAAATCGTTCCTTGATATCCGTCCACAGGTCTTGCGCTACCTCCATGTGTGATATGGTTGAACGAAGAGTGGGCTCAATGTTGTTTATTATCCATGACACAAACAACGAGTTATTTCTCCACCAACCCTCAAGTTCTGTCGATTTTTCGGCTGGTAGGGTGATGGTTCCATCTACAAACCCAAACTTCTTTCTAAGTCTTAACGTGGTTTTTAGAGAACGAGCCCATTCATCATAATTCTCCCTTTTCAGTTGAACCTGCATAAAAAGGATTCCTGAGTTTTCGTTTGTAGTGATGTCATAAGCTGAAATTGTCTTTCTTAGCTTCACATCATCAACAGCAGTGTCTTTTCCTTTGTATTTTCTCTTATTCTCTCTGTCAGCCACGATAGCAATGGAAGGCCTAGCAAATTGTGCTCTGATATCATAAAGAGGAAGAAATCTTGTGTAATTCCTTATATCTTTTCACTCGACAAGTCATCACAAATATATACAGGTCGTCACACTATATTTATAAAAGCAATATTTGTAGATCATCTATTACTAATATTACGCTAACTAACTATTCCTAAAATTAGACCATGATAGTTACAATACTATCTTAACAAATATTTACAAAATAATCTTCCTAAAACTACCAAATCGGATAATAATAAAAAAAATCTCTCACAAATCTCAATATCTAAATAAAAAATAAGAGCTAACAGATAAGGATAAAATTGATGCCATAACCATAACTGTGAGTGGAGCCATAACCATAACTGTGAGTGGAGCCTCCTCAGTTTCTATTTCTTTCTTTGAAAAGTTGAAATCCAGGTAAATGACTTTCTTTTTGGTGATGCCACCTATATGGCGCATGGAATTAATTCAAGCTGTTGAATGGTAGTTTTCATGCAATTATTTATGGTTTTTTAACGCATGTTACCATTAGAATAGAGCATCACAGACCTATGAAAACATTTGGTGCTTGATTTGGTAAAGTAGCTGGATACAAATAAATTAAATATTTTTCATGTTTTTTTCAAAATATTTTTATTTTTTTAATTCTCTTCTTCTTCTATTTTTGCATTCATGTATTCTTTCTTGCTTCTCTTATTGTAGTTTGATTGGAGTTGCTCATGCAAGCTGAGAAAGAGGTTCATGGAACTTTTTAGCAAAACACTTCAACTTTTCTCTCTTTAGTTGTAGCACTATGGCATTATCTTACCTATGATTTTTCTCCTCTTTTCTATCTCTGAATGTTCAACTCCTCATACACAGTTACTTCAACTGTAACATTAATTCTTATTCTTCATTCTTCATAAATCATAACCTCTATCCTTGTTCGTATCTTATAATCCTTTTTCTTTATGCTTATAAGAACAAGAGAATGCGTGATTGTTGAATGAAGAGGTGCGATTATTTATTATGTTGTTTTGCATTTATCCGCATTTAGGTGTTTTTCTGTAGATAGATTGCAAATCCATCAAACGTGTTGTGAATTTCCTTTTTTAAAATTCAGAATGATTACAAATATAAATTTAATTTATTTATACGCTCATGGGAGAGGTTCTATACTAAATATGTGTGAGTGTAAGTGTTCGTTGAATACACTCACGTTTCTTGAGTAATATAACTAACTATTTTCTTCCGTGGTTGATTCTTCTTTTAAGAATTTTACGTTTTGCGCCTGGAATCTGATTTGTTTATTAGTTTTTATTATGTGGGGTCTTGAATGTAGGTGGAGAATAAGAGATACAAGGGAGAATAAGAGATACAAGAAAATATGTGTGGTAATAAGTTTTTCTGCATATTATTTGTATATTTGAGTTGATGTTAATTAAAACTATTATGTAAAGATGTACCTTCATTAAAGGGGAGAAATTCCACTTATGTTTTTCGAACGAATTTGTCTCCATCAACGAGGGAGAAGAATATTGGAATTAGTAGTCTACATTAATTTTCCTTAAACGGTTTAGCACTTAAAAAATTATTAAACAATTGCTAAAAATGTAGAATATTATTTTTTTTATAACATGAAAAACAGACCAAATTCTAAAATTTTATTGTAAATTTTTGTAATCTTCAATCTCTTTTTATTAACGACTTAAAAATTTAAAATATAAATACTTTTTTTTAATTTTACTTTCAGGTAAAAAAATCTAATATATATACACTAGTACAAAAATAGTCTTTTACAACAGGATTTTACATCGGTTATTCGTGAACCGATGTAGAAAAAAGGCGGTGGCATCTTGGTAAATAAAGTTGACACTTTCTACATCGGTTACTTTACAACCGATGTAGAAAAGTAGACAATGGCATTTTTGCAAATAAAGTTTAAACTTTCTACATCGGTTGCTTTATAACCGATGTAGAAAGCCACTTTCTACATCGGTTATAAAGCAACCGATGTAGAAAGTATGAGTTTTTACATCGGTGAAATATAGTAACCGATGTAAAAAGTTCTTTCTACGTCGGTTGTTACAAACAACTGACGTAAAATCTCTTTTCCCTCTACTAAACCTGATGCGATCGTTGTCTCTAAACATAATTCTAAAATCTCCATTGTCGTCCTCCTACCCTAGCATAAGTCCATTGTTTTCTCTGAGCCTAAGTTGTCAACCGAACATCGTCTCGAAGCACGCCGTCGTCTACGCCATCATCGTCGCTAAGCTAAAGTATGTAGCATTCTTACCCAGAGTAGCTATTAGAGATAGTAGATGTTAGATATATTATTCTTACCCAAAGTAGCAAATAAAGATAGTAGAGATAGTAGAGATTCAGCCAATCCAACTCTCACATTGCCAACTTGCAAGTTATAAACTAAAGGGTGTGATATGGACATTCATACTATTTGTCAAGGGCTAGTTGTTTATGTGCTGTGTTAGAGTCACATTTTCTTTCTTATAGTTTGAATCACTTAATACTCATAATCTATTTCTCTCTTTCTGTCTCTCACTTTTCTATGCTCCCCTATTTTTCTATAACCCCCACATCATATACGTAGGAGTTTATAATTATTATAATTAAGAAACAAATCTCAATGAAAAATAATCAATTATTTTAAAAAATTGAATATATTCAAATAAGCAAATATGATAGGATTGTAAATCATAATACAAGAATCTTATACATATGATGCATAACATGCATGCATTGATAGTTATTCAAAAAAATTACATGACATGAAGCTATTAATTAATTTTTTAAAGCTCTTGTATAGAAAGTTACTCTCCAACACATTATAAATTAATAACCAATCTTTTATATGTCTTAATATATATATATATATGTATATATATATATATATATATATATATATATATATATATATATATATATACACACATTGTTAAGTATGTATTTTTGAAAGACCTAGTTTGACACATTTGAAAGATGAACTAGCTAAGAAACGATGTTTGTAAGTAGTTCCTTTATTATGTGTTGTTGTGCATGCATTGTATCTTTTGGAGTACATGCCCACTTTTTGAGGTATACCGAGTAATGGAAACAATTATCACATAAAGGGTAGTCATTTACAATTGAGAAAACATTTGGTACAAACTAAAATATGTCAAGACATTATACCCCTAGGATTTTACAAAAATATGTCATAGGCTAAGATTAACTTGTAAGGTAATTGAAATTTGTTGTCATTTCTTTTTAATAAGGTAATTGAAACACTAACAGATAATATAGTTCATAACTTGCTTGCTGTTTTTTATAGCTAATATTCACACCTAGTAGTTTGTTTCATATCTTACTGCTCTTGCTTCATGACTTGCTATTTTTGTATTTAGTTTTCATTTTTTTTTTCTCTACTTTCAACAGATACATGGCTGACCCTTCTAAGGTTCCTCCTTCACAAAATGGGTCTGAGAACCCTTCTTCTCGACAAAAGAAGGGAAGACGAGCCACACGGTTAAGGGAGTTAACCCTTAGCCGGAGCGGCGAGCAGAGGATTCCCATAGAGTTTGATCAAGCCACTGGGAATCCATTAGTTCTAGACAAGACAAAGTTTAAGAGTTATGTGGTCCTCCTTGGACGAAGCAAAGCCAGTATTTCGAAGAAGGATTGGGATGATGTTGAGATGCGAGTGAAGGATCAAATTTGGGAGACTATCATGGTATTTAACTTTAAAGCTTTAAGTTTTTCCATAAATTTATCATTCACTAACCAATTACATCTTCTTTTATGTAGCTTACATATGATGTACCAAACACTAACTTCCTGAAGAGGAAGTGGCTTTCATTTGCTGGTGAGCGTTGAAGGGGCTTCAAGACACATCTCACCAGAAAATATATATATGGGTCACTCAAGACACATATCACTTCAAGATAAAATTCAATCAATATTGTCTATACGGGAGAATGTTAGAAATTCTATTTTAATTTGGACTTCTATTGATTTGAGATTTTGATTTTATGAAAATGGGTTGAACGTGTAACTTGATACTTTTCCTATAAGCCCATTAGAACTGTATATGTGATTTGTTATGGGTTTTGGAAAATATCATTATGTTGTTTTATTGAATTTGAAACCCAATTAGCAAGTGTGCTAAGAATCTTTGTGTAGGGCCAAAATGACCTAATATCCATGATGGAAGGAAATTAGGTTACATGTGTTTTTATAAGAGAGAAAGATCTCCATTCGTCTTATCATATTTTGACAACTCACGATTTCATCCAAAAGAGGATTGTAATAAAATCAGAGTAAGAGTGGAAGACTATGCACTAACACATACAATTAAATACAAAACAAGACAACGTTTTAAGAATGTCTTTAAAAGATATATATACCTAAATTAATTCATATTATATTGAGTATTCTAAATTCATTCAAAATTGTTAAATATGCTATAAGTAATTGTATTGAACTATTAAGAAATCTTTTTAATCTCATGAGTTTTAGTTTATTAATTTATGGTTTCTTTTTCATGGCTTATGCACAAGTTGTATGAAATTCCTGGAGTTCATCTCTACCATAGGCAAACTTCGGTTGTTCATTTTGAAGATTTATATATAATATCCTCTATTGAATTCTTTCCATTGATTATTTTTTAAAATATCAAAATACGTATTTTATAAATTAATTTACTTGAGGAATTATATTTTCGTTTTGATCTTGTAAAAAGAACAAGTGTACATGGCAAAGAATAAATATGCCATTTATATTTATGAAAGAGAACGGAAAAAGAAGAATTCTTATTAAAAATTCTACGTTGACTAGATATAAGATTCTGATAACAAACATTTATCTATAAATCAGCTTTTTTTAAATTAAACTAAACTCAAATCAAATTTCTAATACAATATCAAAATTTATACTAAACTCTAAATATCCTGTTCTACCAGTTTTAATGTTCAATAATCAGGTCCAATTCTAGTATAGTTTGGTTTTAAAGCTCAAATGACAATATTGAGTTTGCTACCTTCAAAGTCGAAACCCGCGATTTTCTTGTATAATGAAATTAATTTCAAGATAAATTATTTTCTATTACTAAGCCTATACCTATTCATATGATATTTATTTTGATTTTAATATTGTTCCTCTTACCCTTATGGAATAAAAATTTGAACAAATTATGGTAACATTTATTATTAAAACTAAAATTTGCCATTTATTTTGCTATTGTTGCAATGTAAAATGAGGTACCAACACGGATGAGGTTTCATGAATATATATATATATATATATATATATATATATATATATATATATATATATATATATTTACGAAATAAAACTAAAATAATGCTAATGCTTCCAAGTGTGCTTACCACAACTATCATCATGAAGGTTTATGAAATTTCATGCAACACGAATGAGGAGGTAAATTAATATTTTCATTTCTTTATATTTTTTATTCATTTTGTGAATAAGCATGCTGACTGTGATATTGCAACTTATTATATTTTTATTTATATTTTTTTCTCATGACTGAGTGCTGCCAATTTAGAGGTCAATTATTTCCTTTTAAGGTGTGATCCTGTTCGTCATGCAGAAAAATTCCCTATTCCTCCTTCTATTTGCACTGGAAAACGTAAAAAGGTTAGTTTTGGTAAATTGCTTAATATAAAATGTAGAACATCTGTTAGTGAATGAATCCACAAGCCATGAGTTTCAGTTTAGGTTGCATTTGTTCATTTCAGTTTTTGGTTGTCTAAGAAACCACACACAGCAAGATTAAAATTCTTGTGACATGCATTTCTCAACGGTGTTTTTTAAGAGAGATCCACCACTACCTTGAGATGTTCTATACACTCAAGCATCACAAATTAGTATATATATTTTTCTTGTCCCTTTTACACGTATTACTACATTTTCTCCTTCAGATAAATTTCTTTTCATTTATTAATATATTTTGTTGTTGTTGTGTTGACCTTAGGCTGACTTCGTTTCCCTTATTGTTGAGTAAACCAAAGCTAAAGAGTGGTAGTAAAGTCATGGCCAGGAACCACCTATTTGTCATTTGGACTCTGGTGTCTTGAGTTTCTATAAGTAATGCCATGATTTTTGTTTTGTGATTAAGCTTTGGATGAGAGGAGGAAGAATAGGAAAGTGTTTTTCTTTTCCTTTTGTTTTCACTTTTGCATGATTTGAATGTCTCGTTTGAAAGCTTGGAATTGGGTTGTTTTACCCATCCATTCAATCTTAAGCAGTCCTTCTTTCTTCACATTGTTGTCCGCATAGGCACCTATAATGATTAGTATATAAATATATATATAAAACTTGCAATGCAATTATTGGATAGTGGCATTTATGACATCAACTATGTAGGGGAAAGAATCATCATCCTAGTCACTATAGCGTTTGCTTTCGTACGTTCTTGGAAAAACTTTTGATGCTTTCGATCCATTTGGAATCATTACATGTTTAGTATCCTGGAAAATTTGTAGCGATTTTTATTAATATTTTTGGCAGTTTTTAAATAAACTTATTTCTGGCAGTATAGAAAGTGATTTGTGACATCCGTAAAAGCAACATTTTTTAAAATGTTGATAATAATTTTTGTGACATTTTTGAATCACTAATAATTATATTTTTAACAGTTAAAAATAACATTTTTTTTAGTGTAATTGTAAAATAGTAATAATAAAAATGTCCACTTATATGTATTAATTTTATGAATAAACATCATCTTAAAATTTGTTTTAAGTTTAAATATATGTTGAACCAACCTTAAAATGCATAAATATGACTTACATTAATTTCATCTTTATTTATTGTTCGTTGTTTTTTATTATATTTTAAATCCTTTTAATATTTTATGTTATTTTTATTTTATAATTTTATTGCTCTTCATTTTTAATATCAACCAACCCAGGTATGGTCAGTTGTAAATACTTTTACATCGCATTTTTTAAATATATTAGTTTCATATTCTGAGTGTCTATCTCTTTATTGACATCCTAGAACAAGAATGTACATAATTCTTCATTCTTTATTTATTTTATTATATATTTTATCCCAAGATTAACATATGAATATTTAGTAACTGACAATAAAACAAAAGTATGAAATTGCAACTATTCTACTTTTGAATTTTCCAGTTAGGGATATCATTTGGGGCTAACTAATATAGTAACCAATACTCAAATTTACTACCTTGTTTAATAAAAAAAAGGGAAACTTATAGTAAAATTAGTTTCCCTGAAACTTAGAACACCAATCAAGTAGAATATGCTTAGCTATCCTACCATGTTATTAGACTTATTTTTGGGTTGATGACCAAGCTTGGATAAATGACCCAATTTTAGATCTTATGGTTATACCAGAAATTACTATACTCTTACCTCCTCGGTCTTGTTTGGCGACGAGGTTATTTGTCAATCTTAGCATAAATTTATTTTCCTTGTAAAGAGGTAATCAAGAAAAGGGTTTGAAGTTCCCCTGAGATATTCAATGGCAAAATAAAAAACACTTACAGATGGTTTTTCCATCTATCAAACATCTGTTTCAAAGATAAATTTTTTACGTGTTTTTGTAAAATTTCTTTGGATGATTTACACTCAACTCTAATAAAAAATTTTTGGTTGAAAAAATATGATTGAAATTTTGAAATATAAAGAACAATAGCTAATTTTTTTTATTATAAATATTTCTATTATGCATGATTCCAATGTTTGAAAGTGTATGCAATAACATGCTCTTTGCATCTTGTTTCATGATTTTGTCATATCTTATGTTTGATGCATTTGCTTCAATAATTTTTGGGGTTTGGGGAATTGGAAGATGGAGACATGGAAGATGCTTCATTTTTGTTTTTATTAGTTTTATGATATTTTTGTGTTCATTGGTCCAAAGAGGTGGATTTTTCCTTAATCTATCATATAATGGTTTGGTGGTATTGTTTAATTAGGGTAAAAAGTTCCCTACATAATTTAGACATCTTAGAAATCTTTATGATTGATTTTTGTCAATAATTTGATTTGGAAATCTATTTGCAAATTCTATTGATCTATTTATTACTGTAATTGTTTCTTGGTGGATAATATGCCCAAGGAACCTAATGTTGGTATGAAAAATATTAATTTTTGTTTTTAAGACTGCTAGGCCATTTCTTTTTATTATTCCTACAAAGATATTGATATGCTTAAAGCTTTGCCCAATGGATTGTGAAAAAATAAGCACATCATCAACTTAGATAATTGAAAATTTTGAATATTGATTAAAAATTTTATTTTATTCTTTGAAATTCAAAGGGGCATCCTTTAATTTGAATGACATGACATTTTACTCGTATTGACCAAATGAGACTGTAAAAGTCATCTTGTATTGGTTAGATTCTGTAAGTTGAATCTACCGGTATCTAAATTTCATGTCAAATTTTGAGAAGATTTTTGCCGAGTGAAGTTTATTTAATAAGTATTTTTTGTTTGGTATTAGATATCTAATCCATTGGAGGACTTGATTGAGCAGTTTATAGTTAATGACTAATCGAGGAGTACCTCATTCAATCTCAGCTTGTTTGTTAACATAAAACACAAAGCATGACCATGGGTTTTTACTTTTCCTGATTAATCCTTTGGATAATAAATCCTAGATTTCTTTTTGAAAATAATAAAGAAGTTCTTCATTCATTTGGATTAGGCTTGCTTTTGAAGGAATTTTTGTTTCTTCAAAATTATTTTCATATGGGAGATTTACTATATGTTTTTTCCTTTCCCAAAAAGCATGTGGTATATTTAAGCAAACTGTCTTCTAGATTTCATTTAATAAAATGTTTATCTTTTTTTGGATGATTGGTTATTTTAGTTGTTTCTGGATTGTTTTGAAAGAAATATCTTCTTTTAGAAAATTTATCTGCTTTGTTTTATTTTGGAGAAGATTTAGGCATTTTGTAACAAGTTTTTAATAAACCTAAAGATAATATCCTTACCCAGATGTTCTATTATGATACCGTCATCAGATATTCTTAATGGAAAAAGTTTTCTAATAAATAGAGTTCCTAATATAATTTTTTTAAATATTTAACCAGAAGGAACAATGTTTCTATTTGGAGACCTTTATTCTATACCGTGACTTTGGGTAGTTTGTAATTTCTTCTTAATTTTGAGCCACTTGCTATACTAAGTTGCTTTGTATTTTTTTTAAAATATTTTTATTGGAATCAATTCCTCCAAAATATAATTTGAATCAGCTCCTTTATCGAATAAGGCTACTATTTCTAATATAAAATCTTCTACTCTTAGTTTGATGTTCACATAAAACTTTTTAATTTTCAATTGATTTATTAATCCTAAGAAATCTTCTTCCAAATTAATTTTTTTGGGATTATTTTATGAAGTTTCATGATCAGAACAATTACAAGTGTCTCCTAATTGTAATAATACCATCTGGTGGATTTTGTTGGTCTTGTATTTCTTTAATCTCTTCATTGAGATTTTTTATTTCTACTTGGAGGTCTTGGATAGTTATAGGCTTAATGGTGGCCTTCTCTAGCCTTTTAAATATTTTTTTTAAGTCAAATTTATTTGTTATAAGTAGGTCTTTGTTTTTGGTCTTTTTTCTTTTGACAATATTTTTAATTTATCTAAATATTATTTCTTCTCAAACAGATCTAGGATTGAGTTAATGGCTTCAAACAAGAGGTCTTGTTCTTTTTTCAAAACATTTATTTGGGGTGACTCTTCTCTTGAATCAGGCAGGTCATCTTACTAAATTTAGTTTAAATCATTAGAGTCTTCTTTTGCAAATTCCTCTCAAAGGTTTCTATTAACAAATTATTTATCTATTCTTCGACATCATGGTCCAGGTTTAGAGTTTGGATTTTTCTTTTTAATCTATAATATTTACTAATATGTCGAGGTTTTTTATAGGTATAACAAATTATTGGTTTCTTAGAGATTCTCATGTTTATTTTGGGTTTAGACTGAATTTATTTTTTTGAGTTTTCTTGGGGGCGTATTAGCTTTATGATATTTTGGTTTATCCTTGACTTGTGATTTAGGCTTCGATTTTTTTTTTCCGAACAACCTAGTAATCTAAATTGTTCACAAAAAGAACCTAGTTCTTTCTTAGTCTGGGATTTTTCTTTGGCTAATTGATGTTGTATTTTGTTATCCTGGCATATTTTTAATGCTACTTTTTGGATGAATGCTATTAACTGACCATAACTTAACTAGTCATATGGTATTTCTCCATTAGAGGATTGATTTCTTATTTTATCTCTAACCTTATCTTCCAAAGATTTTGGAAGTATGACCAAGATTTTTTCTTTCCAAAATGGTTGCTAACTATCTTCTCTTGTATAAACCCTAGTAAAGAAGGTGTCTCTATACCATCTAAAGTCTATTTGGGTTTTACATTTAAGATTGGACAGGAGTATGCAAACCTATCTTTCCATAAGGATGGATCTCCTATGAAATGTTGTGCTATGGTAAATATTAATGTGTTTACAACATTGGGGATCATTTCCCTATTGCTGGTCATTGGTTCATCATCAGTTTTAGTTTTTATTGATAAAAATATTCTATTTTTCTATTTATCAGTAAGATAATTATCCAAACCATCCTTTTAATTGTCCTGAAAATGCCGCAATAAGTATATTGCATATGATTTCTTCTGGATTGTCATATGTAGTTTGGTAAGCATTTGCTACCATTGTCATAAGTTGGGGTGTATTAATAATATTGTACTCTGTCTGGCCATCTATATTCCATTCATATATTATTGGCACTAAAACTTCTAATGTTGGGATCTCTTTCATCTAATAACAAGTTTGGTGTTGTAGCCTTTTAATAATATAATTTTGTAGGATTTTTCTAGTTTAGTGTCTGACTAATTAATGGATTAAACTTGACCATTGATTTTGAATCAGATTCTTCATTTGATCCCTGAGTTGAATTTACTCTTCCTAGAGTATTGATTGATAAGCTTGTGTGGCTTTTGGTTAGGGGTTTTGTTCAACGTTTGGTTATAAATGCCCTATCTATCTGTTGAGGAGTGTCAGGATTGTTGTTGTTAAAAGTTTAATCTGTTCGTTTATTTTAGTTAGAAGTTCACTTGGATGGTTCATCTTCTAACCTTGATTTTTCCCTTAGAATTTTTATTTTTTTTATAACTTTACTACTCATCTTAAATGGTTTAAAGATGTCCTTTTCAATTATGTTTTCTAATTTGAAAGATTGTATATTTAGCTCATCTTTTGAAAAGATTATCTTTTGAAGGGATTTTTTTCCTAAAATATGGAGGAACTTGTTGGTGTAATTTGACTGTTGCATAAGACTTTTTATGTTTTATGAAGAAATTGTCTCTTCTTCATTTTTGGTCTTGAATGGCGATGCCATAATAGGATTATTTTTGTTATACCTAATGTCTGGAAGTTGGAATTAGTTGGACGATGATAGCTTAGATTTGACCATATTACCATCTTTGAGATTCCATATTAAGATGACATATGTAGATCTAAGACCGATTAATTCTATTTGAAATGGATATTCTATTTTGTTTTTAATTGTGTATGCATGGAACCAATAAAAAGAAAGGAATGTTTAATTTTACTTTTCCTAAAAATTTATAAAATTCATCTTGTATTTGATTTCTTTCTCTTTTATCGTATTTTCTTAAAAAAGGTTCTTATTCCTTAAAATAATTTCTTTTTCTATGGGAATCTTTATCTATATTAAATTCACTTAACATCATAATGACTATTTAGGGACAAGTAAATTGGGGATGGAATAGACCTTTGGTCCTCTTCTTTATCTTTTTAATAGGTTGTTCTGGGTATAATGGTTGATATGTCTATCTTTATAAGTTGATAATTAAGGGAACAATTTGGGATGCTACTAAGAATGATCTCCTAGATGACCTAAAATTTTCTATTTTAATTGTTTTAGATTTTGCTGAGCTAAAATAATTTCATCTATCAAATATTATTTCTACTTTTCCAAACTTATATTGTCTAATTTCTGTGGGAGGGTAACTTTGTCTATTGTCCATTTTTGTGGGAGGATTATATTGTCCCCAGTATTATTTTTGGAACACACACATTTGCTTTTGTCGTATATGTCAAAAACACAATTATTTTTCTTTTACTTTTTTTTTGTAAGTAACACTTTTGAATTAAAAGTATTTATTACCTTATACTATATTCTATACATAAGACTACTAGGATTGATCCTTCTTTCATGTCTAATCTCCATATCTTAATATTAAGGAATAATGAATCTAGTAGATTTCTATCTAAAATCTCAATGTTCTATTAGGGTAGCAATTAAAGAAAAGTAGCCCATTACTAAGACTAATCTCTACTGTTCCAAGGACCTATGGAACTTGTTATATTTTATATCTCTTAGACATATAAGGATTAAGGTGTTTAATCCTTCAATACATAAGGATTTAATAAAAACTTGTACACATCCTATGTGAAGCTATTTGTAGGTTTTTGCATGTTTAATTAAAGAATCTTTGGATAAGAGGTGGAATTCCTTACCCTTATTTACCCTTATTTGGAAGAAGAGAAATTTGGTTTTCTACGATTCTAAGTATGTAATCTAAATTGATTCTTTTATTATCTTTTTGTTTATATAACTTGTTCTTTTAGGACTTTGAGTATTTTCCAGTTGTCAACATTTTGGTTTATATTTTTGAAGCGGATTTCCTGACAAAGATATTAAATTTTGGAGATATATATGCTTCAATTAGTTCATTTTCAATTTAGGTGGTATTTACTAAAGATGATGATGCATACGAGGATGATTTGAAAGTAAATAAAAAAATTAAAAAATCTAAATATATTATATATGTCTAATATCTTTTCTTTCATTTGGTTTTGTAAGATTATATTTGCTCTATTATCAATATATCGATTTATTGGATTATTTTTTAATCATCTATTTAGTTTATTTTTAATCACAAATTTTTTCTTATTTTTATCCTTTCCTATACAGCATTGACAAATTAGTTTTAATACTTTAAAAAGAACTTAATGCTACAACTCCATTCAAGAAATAGTGTGATGTGGTGTAGTTGAATTATCAAACTGTATATATTCTAATATATTAAATATATTCTTACTTTTTGATTTAACTTTAATACCATATATATATAATATAAAATATAAAATATAAATATTTTTTTAATTATTTAAAATTAAAAAATTCCTTCTAAATTTAAAGATATTTTTGAAAAAGATCTATTCTTTGTATTTTTGAAAGTTAGTGGAGAATTATTCAATCTGTTTAGGTTTTTTTTAAAAAAAAATATATGATCATATGTTTTGTTTCCTAAAGTGATGATTCTATTTAGTTTTGTCTTGATTACTATATTTATTGAAATAGAGGTAAACAAAGTTGAATAAAATTAAATAAGATGTATTTTCGATTTAGAATATTTCTTTATTTCTAGTTAAATTTTTTTATATCTTTTAAATAAATAAATAATATTATATTATTAATTAAAAAATTATTTGAACTGGTTTAATAATAAATAATTAAAAATTAAAATAATTTTATATAAAATTTTATTCAAACTTTATTATTTTTTGTATTATATAAAAATATTATTAATTAAAATATATTTTTCAATTAATATTATATCTATTTTATTTTAATATTTTAATTTAGATTCGAATGACGGCTTTTTGAAAAATAAATACATGTTCCAACGTAAGAAATGTATCTATATAAAAACATTGACGTTAAACCTCTTAATATACAATATATTTTAAAATAATTGTATTAAAATATTATAAAATTAAATAATTATTATAATAATTTTAAATTAAATATTTTAAATATTAATATAAAAATAAATATGTCAAATATAATTTTAAAATTTTTTATAATATTTTAAATAATAAACAATTTAAATTCTTAAATGCTTTAATAAATCCTTTTTTTTTCAATAAAAAATATATTTTTCGCCTCCACCGGCAAGCCCCTCAACAAACTTATATTTTTTAGCACAAGTTAAAAAATATTTTAAGCTTTTGCAGCAACTCTCTTACTTCATCTTTACTCACACATCTATCCCTGTCTAACTTCCTCTTCAATGACTCTTGAGCTTCATCTTCATTTAGGATGATCATACTCGAAGCTTTGTCTTTTTTTAATAGGTTCTTGTCTCTGTTAAAGTCTTTCTTCTTAAATTTTTTTTCTTTTTATTTTTTGACCTGGAGTTGCAAATGTATATTAGAGAAGTTTAATCCTTCTTGAAATACTTATAGATTTTGTCAAATTTCTACAATATCTAATTGTACATTTAACTATCACAAATTGATCATAATAAGGATGTGGATTACATAAAAAAAAAAATTAGCTTCAAGTATTTACATTAAGTTGATTTACAGTATGTAGTTCCACATTTTCTTCTCTTTAGAAGGATAAATTGTCCTTTCTTTTTAGTGAAAACAAAACGTAATCCAAGAAATTATATTGGGTAACATATGTTTAGACAACTCTGAGATCATATAGAGAATACTACACTTAAGATAAAGTGATACCTGGTTCAATTATGCTACTTTATTTCAAATACTTTTATGAATTGTAGCCAAAAGATACACATCATTTGTTCTTTTTTGGTTCTAGTGGTTATGAGATTGATTACTTCCTTATTTTTGTGTTCTTTTTCCTTTCTTAATTGTTACCTTGTTTTCTAATCACATAACATTTTAGGATATACCTTGGCCTTTTTTTCATTCTTTTCTTTCAATAAAAAGGCGAGTGATGTGGGGGGTGGGTAGAGAAGGAATTCCTTTGTTAACTTTGAGTGCTCTTATTGTAAGAAGTGACTAAAGAAAACATTTTCCTTGCAATTTGTTGATTTTTGGCTATGTTGTTGGCCAGTTACCTTGGATTGCAATCATGGTTTATAGATGGATTGTTAGGATTGGGTTTATCCTTGATGTGTACCCTATCCTAGCTATTTTGAAATATTATGCTAATATTTCTAGCATTGTTGAGGTTAGACAACTCATTCTAAAGTCATTAAGACTAGTTTTATGGCATGACTATTATATGAAAAACATTATTGTTCATTTATATAACATTTATGGGAAAATTATTGGTATTGTTAAGATGTTTGATGACATGTTTATAAGAGATGTGGTCTTTTGGATTGATTTAATGTTTAGATATGTGAAAGCACGGTTTTACAATGATTCCATTGAATTATGTTTAGAATGGATATGGAATTGACAAGGGACAAGACAACTAACCATTTTGATATCTTTACTTCTTTGGTGCAAGCCTATACTTGATTTTCTCAACTTCCTTGGTCATGACTTTCAAGGTCTTGGTCAACACATTATTTGGAATAGGTTGTGTGGCAGCAAACAAGGTGATACTAATGGACTGTGTGCTTGGAAGTTGGCTGGTGAAGGTTGAAAGAACAGTAGTTGGAACCTTGGCATTGTTCTTTTAAAAGTGAACCAAGCCTTTTGGGAACACAATGTCACCCTTGTTAATAGTCTTTGATACGAGTACATTCGTTGTGGTTATGAACCCCACTTCTAGTTGCCCTTTAAGCACAAACACTAGTTCTATGGCATGTGGCTAAGGGTGAGGTGGGTTAAGGCCACCTAGGGTATAGTCAATTCTTCATAAAGACACACCAAGGGTGTTGAGTTATGGGACCTTTAAAACATTGGATCATGTTACCAAGGAGCTAAAAGTATTATTGGTGGCTTACAGTTTGGATAGTATGTTAGAGAAAAAATCTAAGGCATTTACCTTAGTAAAGCTAAAATATTTGAAGATTAAATTTGACAATTTTTTTGTCAAAAAGCCTATTTTAAATTGATTGAATAAAAGGTAAACCTTCTTTGAATTTTCATATTAGAAGTCATTGTATCTAAAACATTTTCTTGATGTGGTGAATATTGAAAAAATGATTGTGAGAGTTTCATCAGTATACTACTTAATATGAAAGAAAAAAAAGTAAAGATGACATCAATTTAATATTATAATTAATTAACATAAGAATAAATATAGAATTAAGATTGATACGAAGGGAAAATGTTTGTATTTACTTCTAACTACTCATACTCTATTTAGACAAGAAAAAATTACATTTTGTAAATTTCTTGATGTAGTTAAAGTTCAAAAGGAATAATCTTCAAGCATTAGAAACCTTGTATCAATGAAAGATCTCAAGTTAAAAATTTTAAAGTCTCATGATTACCATATTTTCATGCAAAATTTGCTATCGATGGATATACATTCCATTTTCCCCCAAAGGTACGAGGAACCATAACTAAGTTATGCTTCTTCTTTAGGATGCTTTGTTGTAAAGTACTTGACCTAGCGAGGTTTTCTTCTTTGCGTAAAGAAATTGTAACTTTGTGTGAGCTTGGATATATTTTCCACCTTCATTCTTTGACATAATTTTTTATCTAACCATTTACCTTGTTACAAAGAGTCAATTGTATGGACCAGTTTACATGAATGGATGTACTCGATTAGGCGTTATATGAAGATATTAAAAGGGTGTGTGAACAATCAAAGTTGACTAGAGGTTGTATTATCGAGAGATATTGTAACATCCCAAATTTCTTTTCTTAAGTTGCATGACAGGAAATAAATGATTATAAAACTTTCCCCTGAAATCCTTAAGGAAATTAGAGAATTTTCAGAAAATGGTGAAAATACCCTTACACTAGAATAACCTTAAAAAGATATGCAGGAAACTCAAGATAAAAGTTAAAAGATATTCTAAAGGATTAGAATACATCAATGATGGTTAGAAAAGTTATGAGAAAATAATAGGAACAAAGAAAGAGAGAAAAAGTTGACAAGAAACTTTGAAAATGACCAAAATGCATTTAGGAAGCTCTATCTTTCACAAGAGTTAAACTATTTCTAGAACAATAGTAAATGATATAAGAATGGTTCAGGAATGAACCAATAAGTGCTAAAAACATTAGAGAAACAAATTTTGAACCTTTTAGGAAATGATGAGAAAAATTACAAAAATGTTCTAGAAAGGTTGGTAGGGCAAGAAAATGCGAAACAAAAGCCAGGAAATGGGCCTCACATCTCTTGCCCAAAAATTCCATGTGGAAAACATGGTGATGACTCACCATACAAGTCATCACAAAATTATATGCATAAAAGAAAAAAATAATAAATGTATAGATTTCTTTTATCATGGTTAAGACTAATTAACCTTGTTTAATTAAAATAAACAATGCTTAGGGTAAGTTAATATCGATTAGTGACAAACTCAACATGATTAGAAATAATATAATCCTAAAAGGATAATTACTTACATTTAGAATTATTTTAGAAAATATAAATTGCATACAAAATTACCAAAGTGCCCTTAAATGGGATGATTTGCTACATTAACACTCTTCTAAACACTTGTGCTAGCTCTCTAAATTCACTCCAAACTCAAAATTTTCTCAAAACACCAAAATTCAAACTAAGCTTTAACTTCCACCTTTGAAGTTTAAGTCAAATTTAGACTTAATCACAAAGCCCCACCACCGCACTTGGGAGTAGTTTTATGGACCATCTAAGGAAGGAAAGAGCAGCCATTAAATCCCACCAAAAATCCATCACAAAAGTCTTCAACAAGTAGGATTTTACTACTTATGTTTTTAAATTTTAAATCTTGATTTTCATGGTTTATTTTTTTTTTTTTTTTTGTGGATCCTTTCTCTATGATCCATAAATCTCATTTTGTTTGAACTTGTGAGAGCTCAAGGCTACCTTTGAATGGTTAAATATGAGCATCACCCTTTTTTAGTAACTTTTAAAAGTTAAAGTGATGTTTGGATGGATTAAAGTGCTTCTATCCACCTTAGAAGCAATTTAATCAGTTAAAATTTTTTTAAAATCAATTTTCTTGCTTTGGGGAAGATTTGAGAGTTCATATGAAAACTTTTGAATTGTTCATGTTATGAGATATATGGATTTTGGAGTAGATTAAGTGGATCTACACTTATTTTCCATGAAAAATACTATCTTGAATATTTTTATGCTTAAAGATTGAAACATGATGATTTTCTTAATGACACGAAGTTATATGCTTATAAATCCAGATCTGAACTCATGTATTAAAATTCTTAAAAGACTCGTAATAAAATTATACCTTAAGTCTTATAAGCTTTATTTGGACTTAGATTTAAGATTTACCATGAGCAAGATGGAGTTTTGAGACAAAAAATGAAACAAACTTTATAAGACACTTAAAACCTTCCATAATCATGACCAAGCTATAGAGCAAGGATAAGTCTTGATGGACCTAAGAGCTAATTATGTTACAAGTGAACAAATTCATGGAACAAAGGTCATGTGAAAGGAGAGGAAAATCCCTAACAATTCCTAAGGATGGTATGATCTAATGGATTGGGTCCTAATTAGTGTAAATCAGCCCTAAAGAGAAGAAAAATTAAACTAAATTTCCCTAGCACTAAACGGTGTGCATTCGGCCACTCCTTGGTAATTAAGGATAAATGAGTTTAAATTTTTTATTAGGGTTAATTAAGGATCCTTAGTATGTAAATGAATGGTTTGGATGAACATTTAACCATGATTGTCTTAATTGATGAAATTAAGTTAAAATCATGACTTAAGCTTGTTTCAAAGATGCCTAAGTTGGTGATTAAAAATGAGTCATGGTGTAGTGAATGGGAACATGACCATTCGGTTATACCTCCTAAGGTTGAAGGAGAAGTCTTAAAAATTCCTAGACTTAGTAACGTTTAATGGCCTAAACCTTAACTAGTAGAATTCACCTTCTAAGCTAAGAAAAAGTGAACCATGATGCCTTAGGATCCATGTGTGTGTATTCGATACTTCTCAAGAATTAAGGGAAGTTTGAGTTAAAATCTCAATTAAGTTGCCAAGGGAATCCTATGTAAGTGTAAGGAAGGATTTGTAAAGTTGGTAAGAAAACTAGCCTAAAGTCTTTCTAAAATTTAAGAATGGATTTTGGGTGAGTTTAAGAAAAGGATTGGAACCAATTATGGAGTAAAAGTGAAATCTAGAGCACTCAACCACCTTAAGATTAATTAAGAAGAATTGAGTTTAAAACCTTAATCAAGGTGCAATAACGATGTTTACATGTAAAAGAAATAAAATATGGGTTTAAGAGAGGCTTGGCAATGGTATGGGTACCATTGAACTATGTGTGATTAAATGAAGACAAGTAAGTTAAAATATTTCTAATACATAATGCTTAAATCTAATTTAAATAGGTTATATATAAGACATGCAAAATGAAGCACACAAAGAGAAAATAAATTAAGAGGTGCTATTCGGCAACCTAAGGAGAAGCTCTAAGTATCATGATTTTCATGAAATTATGTGAAATAACTTAACTTTTAAGACAAGGAAAGGTTGAGAGATAAATTAGAAAGATGAGTAGAATAAGCTCCGTTGAATGAGTCATCATAAAATGTTACGAATTAAAAAAGTTGGACATGTTATGGGCGTATGTGATTATGTTGCCTAATAATTTATGATAAGCTTAAGTATGTCTTGATTTTAGAAGATGATTATTTACTTGAGAATGTTATGACAACTTGCTGTATTGTTGATGGGTACATAAGAGCAATATGAGATGTATGATGATTACTCATGAAAGATTTCTTGTATAACGATCATGTATGAATGATGTTTTACATAATGATCATATATGAATGATATTATAAAAGTAGTTATGATTAGTGACTAAATGTGCATGACATATTGATTGGGGTGATTAAACATGAATGTTGTTATTCTTGATTTCTTAGAGGGTAATGTATTATGTGATGTGAGCACGTAATGAAGAATGTAAATTGTATGGATAATGTTCTTGATTTATTAAGAAAATGATGTAAGACACAGTGAAGTATGTGAAAATAAAATTAATAAACACATACTTGAAAAGTGTCAAGTTAAGGACTTGTGCATGTGTGGAAAGTTTAAGACTATCCATGCTAAAGGCCATGGGGCTTCAAACTAAAATAAAGTTGACAAGCACATACTTAAAAAGTTCTAAGTCAGGGACTTGTGCATGTATGGAAAGCCTGGGGCTATCCATGTTTGTGTTGACGACCATGTGAGCTTATATCCTAATAATAATTGTTGAGTATGCGTGTGAAAGAGCTAATAACACTTAAGAAATATTTAATAATATTCCATTAAGAGTATAATGGTGGGTTATATGTTAATTTGTCAAGTAGTATCTTGATATTATGTTCATATGAGCATGACTATATGTATGGTAAGAGATGTTAATGTGTCAGGTAGTATCCTGATGATATGTTGCAACATATTCATAAGGTGAACATGTTAAGAATGATGTTTTCGATTACGTTTATCATGAAAACTTCCATAATTACGGTAGAATTAATTCAGGAAATAAAATATTTCTAAAATGAGGAAGGAATTTGTATGCTTGACACATTTTCATAAATAAACTGAAGTGGTTGGGATGAAATTTATGACACTAAACCTAGAGTAGAATCATATTGTGAAACTTAGTTTCTCATCTCCTCTTCCACCATTTTCTTTCTCAAACCCTGACAGTGTTGTTCAAGAAGGCAATGATGTTCGTAGAGACTGACCACGTAAGTTGGGAGGTTGAAGCCTCAGAGTCTTCATATCTGAAGCAATGGTGGAAGTCTAGACTTATCGAATAATATATAATATATGACTATTATGGATGATTGTAAATTATGAGAGGGTATTGGTGCCCTTGTGTGTCTTATTTTAAACCACTCATAGAGAGTCATAACTTACTATGTATTATGAGTTGTACTACTTATGTAAATAATTTTGGAAGTGTTGTAGAAGAAAAAATATGTTAATGTGATGAATTACTAAATGCAAGTTTTCGAATCAATGTGAGAAATGTTAATATAATATTTATCTCTTACTATGCTAATCACTATGATGAGACTCACATTTTATACCAAAATATTTTTTTTTAAAAAAAATTACCGTACTTCACTAATAAGTTGTTTCTAAAGATTTGGCATCATGAAGTAACAGTTTTAAATGGAACCGTGAGTATGACTTAAGTATAAAAATGGACTTCATTTTTAAGGTGTTATAGATATATAGTTGAAGAAGCTATTGAATTTTGTACTAAATATTTGAGCAATGTTTATTCCATATGACTTCCAAAGTCTTGTTACTAAGGAAGAATATAAGGGGAAAGGATTATGGAAAATGAAAAAGTGACAATACCAAGAATTGAATGGAAGATTTATATAATTTACATGATACAAATGATGTTGAGCCATTTATTGATAAAGATAAATGTATACCTAGAAGTTTGAACTCAAAGAGGAATGACAATTGGATAACAAGAGACATAATCAAGAATTTATAACATAGTTTAAAGAGATTATTTTTTGCAAAGTTAGTTGTAAATTCTTATTTAATTTTTAGATATATTGAGATGGTTAGAAAGTAGTCCTAGTATTAGTGCCGTTTCTTACCTTGGTTATCTTATTATACAAAAGAATAAGATAGTCAAAGTACAATGCAAAATAGTGATATGATCCTTGTAGCATAATATTTGCATATGCAAAGTGGCAAAGACCAAAATCCTATATATGACAACTTCATATTTCGACATTATTCAACAAACATGGCAATTGGATTACACAAAGTTTTAGGTGCCTATGTTCTATTGTAAATGGGTTTACACTAATAACAATGTTTGAATTGATGAGTAAGGAATTTAGCAAGTGGATTTTAGTAGGGAGGGGGTATAAAATTAACCTTTCATTCTAGCATCTCTAGCTTAACAAGTATTCTATATCACTAATCCTATTAATAAGAAGTAGTCTATTGTGCTTTTGTCCAACAAAATATGTGAAAATTATGACCACTATCATGAAGAAACTGATATTGAGGATGATCCTTTCTTAACAATATCACAATCACTTGAGAGTAATCCTATAATATATGATGAATTGTATATGAGATATGATCATAGGGATGTGATTTGTGTTCATATATTATTTTACATCAATAAGAGACAAAATAGTGTTAATCTAACAAGAAAAAGGAAAAGGTTAGTTTAAACTTTGTATGTAAATTACTTTTGTTTAATATTTATAATAATAATAACAATGTTGTGATATTTGAATTAAACATGTTCTAATATGACTAGAGAATAAATGGAATCTTTCTTTAAAGTGACACTTACTAATATAATATTTTATTATATTTCCTTTATAAACATTTATGTTTTACCATTCATATTTTACTAGGTTCAATAGAATACAAAATCTCAATTGATTAAGATTAATAAAGATCAATTAATGAGTTGTCTTTGAACTATTACTTAATAAATGATATCAATTAACTATGATAATTAAAATAATGCTAGCTTGAATCCTATAAAAATAACATTTGGGATAACATAAAGGTAATATACTGACTTTGTATTTTAATTAATTGTTGTTGCTTTTTATGTATACCTATTTACTTTAACACTGTATTTATTTTATTTTGCAAATAACTTTTCATGTTGATGATAGTCATCGACATTATATAACTACGATAACTTGAAAAATGCATCGATTGTTTAGATCTTATATTACTAAATATTTGTTTGATGCTAACAAAAATATAATTGCCCCTCTACCTAAGCATTCACCCATAAAATATGTAGACATTTTAACTAAAGAAGTATGGAGATCATTTAAAGCTAACTGGTGTCACAACCGTAATTCCGACGAGATGACGAACTCGTTAAAACTTGAGAATTGGATTTGATTTATTAAGTGGAGCGGGCACCAAATTTTTATTTAAGGGAAAAAGATTTGGAAAAACCCTAACTCGAAGAAGAGATTTAAGTTCGGGAGTCGATTACGAGTGGGGAAGGTGTTAAGCACCCCACTCGCCCATTCCGAAGAAAAGTACCCTTAAACTGAATGTGTGATTCATTTAAAAACTGTTTGGTCCCTTAATTAATGTGAAAATAAATAGATTGATGGAGGTTAGCCTGACAGGACTTGGTCCTGCTTCTACGTATTCCTCGGCGCAATGGGAAACTCAAGGCTTACGTAGTTCTGATTTTGAAGGCTTGACCTCCGGAGATGTTTGAAAATGAATAGAGTGTTTTGAAAATGTTTTAAAGGGAATCCTTAGTCCACACATATGCACAGGATCCAAGACAACTACGGCTGCATTGGGATCCATACAAATCCCCAAACATCAAACAATAGAAAAAACTACCAGTTCGTGCTTAGGGTTCATCGCGGGAGACTAGGGATTCCAACATGAGGTTTTTCTTGAAATTATTTACAAAAAGATTCGTATTCCACATATGCACAGGGTCCAAGACAACTACGGCTGCACTGGGATCCATATGAATTCCTAAACATCGAACAACAGAAAAAGCTACCAGTTCGTGCTTAGGGTTCATTGCGTGAGACCTAGAATCGAAGAATCTAATTTGAAAACGATAAAGATAAAAGATGGATACACTTAAGTAGAGAAAGGATTGAGCTTGATTTAAGCTAAGATGAAGATATTGATTTTGAGGAAAGGAACTTGATTTAAAATGAAATGAATTTAACTTGAACTTTAGGGATTACACTTAATTTAAAATGAGCTTGATTTAAAACGAACCCGGTTTCGAATGGACTTGATTTGATTTAAGAAAAAAGGAACTTGATTTAGGGAAGTAACTTGATAAATTTTATCTAAAATTTGATGGAACGAATCAAATTAGATTTGAATCAAAATAAATTTTATCTGTAACTTGGTAAGAAGGATTAAATTAGATTTGAGCCAAAACGAATTTTGTTTAGAACTCGAGGGGAGAATTATATTTGATTTGAATTAAAATGAATTTGAATTAAATTTGAGGAGTTGAATTTAAAATGCAACAAACTTGGTTTTGAAATTGAGGAGAGGAATTAAATATGGTTTTAAATTGGGTTTGATTTTTGATTAAATTTTATTTTTATTTTTTATTTTTTATTTATTTTTTTTTTATAAAAGGGATTGATGGCTTGTTCAGGGGAGCTGGCTCGAGGAAGCTTTTCTGGTAGCTCGTGGCTCGTCCGTGGCTTGACGGCTTATCTAGCGGCTCATGGCTCGTCTGACGGCTCGTGGCTTATCGGCTTGCTTAGGCGGCTCGCGGCTTGGTGGCTCGTCTGTGGCTTGACGGCTTGCTTGTCTAAAGGAGTAAAAATCGGTTTCCAGGGGACTCGAACCCGCGCCCTGGGGGACTTGAACCCGCGCCCTGGGGGACTCGAACCAGCGCCCTGGGGGACTCGGACCAAGGACGGCGTCACTAGACCATGCCTGGGGGAAATTATAATCCATGACTCAAAATATGTAATGTTGTGTGGGGTTAGAGTCGGTGTTGAGCCAAGAGAAATAACTGGTGCCCCCACCTATCAGATTGCATGGGATCAGATTGCATGGGATTGGTTTCAACATTGAGGCCTTTAAATCTGCATGGGTATTTTCTTTTCTTGTTCAGACTTGGAGTTGTCACTCTTCTAGCTTTACTTATTGCTAAAATGTGAAGGCAAGGTAGCTCTTTATTGTTCCCAAAACATGGCAATCACTGCCGCTCCAAAGCCAGCCACCTGCTTGCATGTTAAAGGAACCAAATACACGAACATTCCAGCCTTTGTTGATAAGAATCCGTGGGACCCACAACTTTCACCATCCTCTGATATTGCTTGCGTCCCTGCAAGAATATTCACGTGCCCGTGCTTGGCCTTCCTTTTTCATTCTCATGCAGTAACTGAACATGGCCTTCTTTGTAACTCATGACAATAGACTGAAGTTATACTGCAAGTGCTACCTGCTTTGATCCCTGGATTTAACATGCACAGGGGTGCGTGGGGACTACATTATCTTTACACAATAATTTACTTGGTGGGGCCCCATATTCTATTGAATCTTACCTTTTTACATGATCTCATTAATGATCTACGTGCATGGGATAATGTGTTTGGCTGGGCACATTTCATTCCTTCTTGATCCAACTTTGGTCAGGTTCCGCTTCTTGCGGGATCACATTTGCCCTTTGATTATTTTAGTGGACAACAGATTGAAGTCACCGTATTAGCTTAATCAATATTTCCCAGTTGATTCAGACTCTGCATGACCTCGTCAAATAAGCTTTTATCTAAACATGCAAAGAGGTCATTGGATGATACTCAATACCAGCAAGTTAACTTTGGACTCTTCTATGCATTCAGAATTCTGTTACAGAAATGAAAGGCACACACACCCTGAGCATCATATCAGCTTAATGCAGGTATAAGTAAAACAGCATGAATGCATGTGCCATATTTCATGAAGAATCAAAACTGGTTTCTGTCGTTCGTGGATATTAGTCATAGAAGAGTGCTTCCCAACTTCAACCTATCTTTGGCAGTTTTATAGGCGGAATTAAGGGATCGATGTACATGTTTGGATCACCGCTTAGACATAGGAGAGATGGAACGTGCAGAAACCATATAATGCTTGAAGTGATGGGGTGTTAGCGTAACTCGCTGGAGTTTTGTGAGAAGGAAACACTAACTTCTATGGTGATGCCAAGAGCACACTCTCATGCCTGTGCCTCCATAAGAACGGTGTATGGGACATGACATTGTTCTAAGCAACAGGGCCTCCACAGTTCTGTTCTATTATCATAGCCCTCGATAGTCTCACAACTACCAATGAAACTCATGCATCAATGCTGGTCTCCCTTCGCCAGAGCCAAACTATATAGGATAGCAGTGAGAGTTTAGTCAACCAATACTCCAACCTCATGGCACTTGGAGCAGTGGGTGCATCATAACAGACCCAACTAAATACCGAACCAAATAGAGACCCACTGGACTAATAACTATGTCTGAACGTAGCAGTACTTGCATTATTTAGAGCCAACACATTTTAGCAGTAGGATGGTGGCTGATGGGAGCAATTGGAAGCCTTCAAGTGATATGAATCATGGGGCACGATACCTGGGTAAAGAGCATGATAAGCATTACGCTTCAGGCCATGAATTTCCTAACGCATCCAGTCAAAGACCGAGACAAAATTCCTTGTGTCAGAACAGTTAGATTGCGTGGATCGGGTGTAAAAAGAGGATCACCAGAATAGTTGGAAAGCAGCCTAGGAATTTCCATACATGATACCAACAAATGTTTGGCAAAGGATCGCGAGCCTTGCGGATTTTCAAGTATATTTTTGTTCAAGCACAGTGTCAGGGTGTCGGTGGTGCGATCCTGATTCCTTGCTATTGCTCACATCAATATCTCATGAAACATGTGCTTCGAAAGTCCATGATTTGGGCTTCAATCAGGTGTCAACGAGCAGCCTCAGTGGACGTAAGGAGTAGACATCACTGGCTATGGTTTGGAAAGAACTTTGATGGGAATTGATAATAAGGAGTTTGGCCCTGCTTTTGTGTTTTGATGGCAGCTAGCAGACTCCACTTCTCCTAATAATATATAAAGAACCTCATTCACATGCTATCTCCGATAACTGTGCGCTTGTGAGGTTTCATGCTCCCTATTGATGGTTGTGAACCACATCACGGTGTACGAATCGCATAACTGAATAGACTACGAATACACTTAACAAAAGGACTCAAGGATATCAAGTCCTATTATAGAGCTATTCTAAATCTGATCACCTAGATAGCTAAAGGATTTTAGTTATACAAATGCATCAAAGGGCAGTATACAAGTGCGACACAAAGATCCAATTACGGCGATTTGTGCGGATTCACATCAAGATTAGAGTCGTATGAGGAGTTATCCACACCTTAATTCGCTTCATGATGTTGCATTCATTTCGAGTCATGAATTAAACCAGATCACAAAAAGCATTTATGAGAAGCAATGGATAAGAACACTAACCTCACTAGCTTCGGATGCACCCAGATCTTGGAGGAGTAAGAGCTTCTTCTTCTTTCTGCGGCAATGAGAAAATCTTTTCGTCGGAGAACTAGAATCCATCCCTATGCCCAGGAAACCCCAAGAGAAGTTTCTCTCCCTTAGGAAGAAATTTTCTTGAATCTTTCTCTCCTTTCTTTCTCTCCTCTCCCACCCTCTTTCTTCTTTTTTCTTTTTGTTTTCCCCTCTGTTTTTCCGTTAATTTCTTTTTAAATTCTATTTTCCGTTTTTAAATTCTGTTTTTCTATTTTATTTATTTTATTTTCTGCCTTTCTTAATTTTATTATTTTAAATTCCCTTTTTTTATTAATTCTGTTTTTTTTCATTAATTCTGTTTTTATTTTCTTATTAATTCTGTTTTTATTTTCTTAATTATTTTTCCATTTTTTATTATTTATTTTTTCTTTTCTTTTATTTTTTTCTTTTTTCGTTTTAATTTTTGATTAATTCTGTTCTCGTTTATTATTATTTATTATTTTTTTTTATTCTTCACTTTTCTTTTTATTTATTTTTTATTTTAATTTTGACTTTTATTTTCCTATTATTTGTTTTATTTTTGTCTTTACCATTTTTTTTTTGGTTTTTGAATTCGAATATTTATTATTTTTATTTATATCTATTTTCTATTTTTTCTTAGTTATTATTTTTTGTTTTTTCTATTTTTCGATTCATATTTATTTTTTCAGATTCTTTTTTTATTTAGTTTTTCCAGATTTTGTTTTTATTTTTATTTTTTTTTTAATTTTCTGTTTTATTATCTAACTAATTTTAAAATAGGACCTCGAGCATAATTGAGTGTTTACAACTGGAAAGATCAAAAGTTTTAGTTAATATGATGTGATGTGTATGATATAATTAGTTATACTTATTGTATATATACATTTGAAGAACATATATTTGTATAAGTATCTTTTTATAGGACATAAGCAATAAAAATAGATAAAGAGCATCAAATCCTACATATCCATATAGGAGGTCACATACGATTATGCTCAACTTGAGCAAAAAGTGGTAAGCTATACAAATTCATAGGATAGGCTAGAAACTTTTAATCTATTTGACTAATTATTTTAATATACAAATGCACAAGGTTGGACTTGACTAATTATTTTAATATACAAATGCACAAGGTTGGATTAGATGTTACATCCATATCTCATCATATATTATGGAAGATTGATCGTGTTAATAAGAAAGGAGAGATCGATAATAAAAAAGTTATTGAAGTGCAACTCATTGTATAAGTATTTCTCCTTTTTTGTTTAATTTTTTAATTTTTATTTTTTCTTGATAATCTTTATAATTGATAAGCATATTTCTTTTCTTCTTATTTATGCTTCTCAAGAGTCATTATTCATAGTTTGGGTCATAGGAATTATACCCCATGATGATATACATGGTAAAACATCAAATGTTCCAAAATATCCTGGTTTTGTTAGAGGTGTGGTGTTTGGTGTGTCACAAAAATAATATTTTATAAAGTGAAAAAGCTCAATTAAATAATATGCTTGATGAAGTGGCTAATTTAAAAGTCATGATATAACATTTTAAGGAAAATAACTAATATGGAAAATAAGATACAAGAAAGGGAGGCAGCAAATAAACAACCTGATATAGCTTGACCTAGCATAAGAGATAATTGTATAGTTGTATCTTATAACTTTTGAGGTATATTTACCACAAGAAAGTTATAATTATTACTAATTTGTATTTAATATTATTAATACATATATTTTTTAATTTTTCATTAGTATAGAAAATCTATTCATGTCATTTTTACATATCAACCCTAACACAATTTATGGTTGAAAAAGAAAAAATGCATAACATACTTGGAATTACAATGCATAACAAGTCACTTCCTACCAATCATGTTCTAATTGAGGTGGTTGATGAGTCACATGCACCTTTGCCAATTTTGGATGATTATGAAGAAATCACAAAAATTAAAAGGAGAAGTATATGCATATATAACTCAACAAGTCAATCTCAATAGTTTAGGCACTATTGTATGTATACTACTTACCTATTTAAACAATATTTTTCATTTTTTTCAACTAAAAAACTTCTTCATATGACTTTTCCACATTTAAGTCTAATACTTGTATATGTGGAACTTCAAAATTATAGGTTTTCATGTGTGAAATAGTTCCCATTTTAAGCTCTTGCGCAATCTAAAGTAAAAAAGGATAAAGTTTCAGAAAATATAGAGGAGTCAATAACAATATTGTTTAAGAAAAAAGGAAAAGATATGATTCATGATGCTTCCTCTACAACTGGTTTTTGCATTCAAATATCATTTTTTTATTTACCTTAAAATACATGTGTAAACAAAGTTATAGAATGAGTATCAACTTGTATTCTGAGTTGTTGCCCCCCAACTCAAAACACTAACTCTTATCCCTTTATCTAAGATGTTCATTAGCTAACAATTCTTTCTAGTATGTAGCTAATTTTCTATATATATATTTTAAGAAAATGATAAATTATTTTTGGCTCCATATAATGTAGGGTGAGCTAATTTTTCATAAACTATCTTTTAAAATGAATTTAGGCGAATATGATTTATGTACGAGTTACTAAATGAAAATTATCTTTGTAGGAAACATTAAGTGTTAATTTTTATCAATGTCAAAATTGAAATGATTTTATTATTTGGACTCGATGAAGGGGGATCCAAGAGATCAATCATATATGAAAAACATGTTCAAATTATAAATAATTAATTTTTTAATAGATATATGTGACCATAAATATTTACTTATATTATCTTTATTTATTATTTCTAAAGCTTTCTACATTAATTGGGTTCCAAGAGAGTTGAGATGTGAAAATTTAAATCAAATTCAATTAGTTGGATCACTATAAAAGTATTTATGAAACTTTACACTATAATTTATAAAATGCCATTATTAATTGAATAAATTTTCATCTTTTTTTTAATAGTGTCCTCGCCATATAAACGATATAAGTTATAGTATTATGTTATAAAATTTATGGAAGAAATCATTTTATAAAATCAAAATGCAATCCCAATAGGAGTATGTAAACTTAATTTGATTTCATGTTTAATATTATTCTTAATTTAATTAAAAAGTTATAAGTGTTTCATTCTAATATATATATATATATATATATTAGAGTAATTTTTTAATTATATATGCACTAAAAATTATCATTTTCAATTAGATGAAATTAAATAAGAATGATTTTGTTATGTGGTTAATAATTGTATTTAAATTTATTATATTTAACAAGTTGTTATATCATATTGTTACAATTAACACATTTTAAATATTTTCTGAACTATCAAAGCACGTTGGTCTAAGAAATTTCATAATAGTTAAATAAAATATCTTTATTTGAAGATAATATAATTTTACATTACTAGATATTTAATTTATTTGAAATTTATTTTGATAATGTAAAAAATCATCATCAACTATAATATTGATAAACATAGAGGGGGTGTTAATAATTTAAAAATAAATTATCTTATAATTCTTATATAAAAATTGTTGTAAATTGTATGATCTGTTATAATAATATCATAGATGACATACTTTTTACAATGATTTTAACATAAAAAATTTTAAAAAATAAAGTTAGACCCCTTATAATTATAAATGATAAAATATAATATTTTTTACAATTTTTGAATAACATTTTCTTTTAAAATTATTTTTTACTAAGTTTTTTAAATTTTTTTAATATATTAACTTATTTATTACAATACTTAAATATATAATATATAAAAAATACTATAAAAGATTTTCAAAAATACAATAAAATATTTTTTAAAATGATATTATTATACAAATAAATATGTAAATTACAATGAAATATATAAATATTGAAATCACATTAATAAATATTTGGGCTAAATAAAGATAAAACATTAAATGATATGATATTCATATTTTTAAACCATATTAAGAATTTATATTATATATATATTCATATTAAGCATTTATATAATAGATAAAAACATTTATATGACATGATATGATATTTATATTTTTGAAAAGTCATGAGTAAATTTTTGAAGTGTTCTTAGTAGGAGATGGATGGATCATAGAGTAGATCTAGTGGATCTACACTTTGTTGTTTGAAAGAAGTGCTATCTTGCATGTTGTTATATTTAAAGCTTGAAAATTGTTGATTTTCTTAATATGGTAAACTTGTGTATTATTTTATCCATATTTGAACCCATGGAATTAAATAATAAAAAGTGAAAGAAAAATTAATTTGAAATCTCATAAGTTTGCTTTGGGCATGGAGTGAAAGTTGTAATTTTTGGACCATAAATGGAACAAGCCTCACAAGACACTAAAGACTCATTTTGACCATGACCCAAGCTGTGAATTTTGGACAAGTCTTACATGGATCAAGAACTTAAAGTTCTACAAGTGCACAAAATCAAGGAACCAATGTTGTTTGAGAAGGAAATTTGAAAAGGTGACCTCGAAAGGAAAAAATATGCATTCGGCCTTAGTTATGAAGTCAAGGATAAAAATCCTTAAAACTTTTAAAAGTGACAAAAACCGTATAACTAAGTTCTAAATGATGTGAAACAACCTTTTGAAGAAGAAAATTTGAGCAAAAATAACCTAGAAATCACTAAGTGTGCATTCAGCCACCTTAGTGTAGTTTAAGGAAAAATGAACTTAAAATTGATTAAGGATGCATTAAGAATCTTCGTTAGGGAAATTGAAGACTTAGAGATGTAAGTAAGCTCTAAAAGTGGCTAAGTCCATAATAACCAAAGTAGATAAAAATTAAGGAAAATTCATAAATTTCAAAAAGGCATAATTTTGTAATTAAAAATGAACCATGGATTTATATGGAGCAGAATAGTCATTCGGACCATTAGGATTAGAGGAGAAGAGCAAAAAATTAACTAAATTTGGTAAGATTTGTAGCCTAAACTTCAACTACAAGAATTGGTCAACCTAGGTTAATTAGAAGTGAAATTTGATGTCTAGACTTTAGAAATGGCATTCAGCCACTATAAGGTTATTTAGTCAAGAAGGAGTTTAACTATTAATTAGTTTCTAATTAAGGATCTTTGCCATATAAGTATAATGGATTAAAATAGTAAGGAAGTTTTAAAATAGGCAAAGGATTCATTCAGCCACCTTAGGGTAAAATGATTCAAAAGGAGATTTAATTCTTAACTAGCATTAATTAAACATCCTTGGTATATATAAGTAACAGAGATTAAAATTGAGAGTAAGCTTTAGAAAGGTTAAGGAGCTCATTTGGACATATTACCTAAGTTAGTGAAAAGGAAGTTGAGAATTCACTATAATTTAAGACTAAACCTAAGCCAGCATAAATTAAATGAATAAAAATGAACCATTAGGTTGGAAGCTACACTAACCATTCGGCCTTGACTATCAAGAATGAAGAAGAAGTATTAAAAATTTCTAAGTTATGTACTAATTATGGGATGGTGACAACCATTTAGGAGTGATCTCATATCCTTAAAAATAGAAGGTAGAGTAGTAGAGCCAATGAGAAGATATTGTTTAATTGTTTATAATGTATGTCTATGTCTAAAGAATTCCTTAAAGTTATGGAACAAAAATTAAAATTTCCTGAAGTTGTGTAATAGAAAATGAAAGAGATAATGTATAAGATATAGAATAAAATGTTGGTCAAATAATATCTATGTTGCAATCCCAGATTTATGAAGTTTAAGACAGATAAATGCATATGTAATAAAGGTTATTCTATATATAAAAATAATCTACTTCAGTAGAAGTTTTTGAAAGATTAAAAACAATCTCATATGTACAACATGATTTTTCTAATAAATTGAAGTGGTTGGGATGAAAGTGATAACACTAGATATAGAGTAGAAACCTATTGAGAAACCTAGTTTCTAACTCCTTCTCACCCATTTTTTCTTCTTAGGTAGCAACCATGTCATTTGCAATGGCGGTGGTGTACATCGGCATTAGTAACGAAGACTAGTCGATGGACCCTCATGTTCTTTTGATCACAGTAAAAGCCAACATTAGAATTTATTTATGATTAGGACACATTCATCTTAGAGGTATTGAGCCCTAACTTCTCAACAACAAAGATTGCAATTCCTTTGGAGGAATTTCACCCTAACGGAGTCTTCGCACCTCCTCCTAGCTATCGCAGACAATGGACAACCATAGCTGAAGAATCCTTTTCTTCAGAAGGAGAGATTGGTCCTTTCATTGTAGCATTACCATAGTTTATCATATATGTGGTCCACACAATGGAGCTTGCCATATCCGATGCCATACCACTTTCAATCCTAGTAACTTAATTACTGACACGTACGTTATTTCAATGAAGCTTCCAATTTATAACCAAAAATTTTGAAAAAAAAAAGTACCGTATTTTCTGTAATAAGTATTTTCCAAAGGTTTCACATCATGAGATAACAAACTAATAATGGAATCGAATGAACGACTTAAGCGTAAAATCAATATTCATTTTTTGGGTGTTATATATTGGTTATTGCCACCATGATTTACTTTCTTGGTTTTAATTATCCTTAATCAACAGTAAAGCAATTTAAATATAACTTGTAGATACATATTCAAACTACATACAATCATACAATCTCTATTACATGTACATAGTCAGTCTTAGTCATTATGGCCTGTACACATATCTACTTACATACAATAATGTACATACTTTGGTTATAAACATGTTTAACTCATACCCTAATACATTAACTATTCTACAACTACATGATAGTAAACAGGATGCTTGCATCCAACTATTTGCAAAATTTACATTATCGATATGACTTTTTCTCTTCTTCCTTCTTCATCAAGAAACTGGGACTTAGTAAACCACCTCAGGACTAGTGATGAAAATGCTCCGACCACATGCTTTGATCCAAGGAGATAAAAGTTCCATCTAGAATTCTTGGTATGCTTGAAAGGGATAGGGCATAGGGTAAGGAGAGCTTCCTTGTGAGGGCCAGACATGTGATGAACTATGGTAGTGGGACAAATTTGTAAGTTAGTTTTCCCTTTAGATGAAGAGAAATCTCCAGTGGTTGCAGCTTGTTGCACCTTATAGCCAAGAGGAGGCGGGAAAACCCTGTTCAGGTGGAAAGCCTCCAATGGAATGGTGAAGCTTGTTGTGAAGATGTTTGGACTCATGACCTTAAAAATAAATTGGTGTCCCAAGGAAAAGTATATCCACACACTAACTTTGGCTGTAATCAGTAGCCCGTGAGGGTTTTCCATCTAATTAACATTGCTAATGTCCACAAACACCACTAGCATTGCGGAAGATATTTTGTTTGTTTGCAAAGAAAATGAGAAGAGAACGGGTGAGAAACTAAGTTTCTCAATAGGATTCTACTTTAGGCTCAATGTCATCACTTTCATCCCAACCATTTCAGTTTATTAGAAAAACATATGATGCATGCAAGGTTAGTTTTTTTTCTATCTTTCAAAAACTTTTTCTGAAGTGGATTTCTTATATACCGATAAATCATTATTGGTTAAACATGTAACTTGCTTAAGCATCATAATTATTTGGAATCACATCATAGATATTATTTTACCATCATTTCCTATTTTTCTTACATATCTTATATCTATTCTCTATCACTCTCTTAGTGATCTTTAAGACATAGGCATACATTAACATTAGACAAACAATATCTTCTCGTTGGCTCTACTACTCTACCTTCTATTCTTAAGGATATGAGCTCATTCCTAGATGGTCGTCATCATCAACAATAAGTGAAGAACCCTTTTGTCTTCACAATAGAAGGATTTGTGGAGAACCCTTTTGTCTCCTCTTGAGTAAGACTTCGTTTCCCTTTGGATGTGCACAAGGTACATTAAGAGTAGATTAAATTTACACATAAATTTTTATTTAGTGATCCCTCAACCATTTTGGTTCATTTTAAAAGCTTATAGATAATCATGCATGCTCAATCAAAATCCAACCAATATGTCATGCATATACTCACAACTTCGATCTCACATGATTGTCATACACAACATCATTATTTACATATTCATGAATCATCATCATTCATCACACATTAGAATTTATACATTCATAAAGTAGTACGCAAGTTGGCTTAACATTTTTAAGCATATAATTGTCTTCTACATCAAGACTTACTTATGCTCATCATTTAATTTTCTTTTGGTCAACATAATCATACATACCCATGCATGTCCAGCTTATTTAATTCATACCATTTTATTGTGAATCTCTTATGGGATCTTATTCCACTCAACCTTCTAAGTTATCCCTCAGTCTTTCCTTTTCTCAAAGGTCAAGTTATTTTACATGATATTTATAAAACCTAGAAGTTTTCCCTTAGGTAGCTGAATAGAACCCCCTAAGTTTTACTCTCTGTGCACTTCAATTCACTTGTCTTATGCATAACCCAATCAAATTATGTTTAAGGATTATGTGTTAACAAGGTTTTAACTTGTATCAATTTAGTCATACATGGTCGAATGGTATCCATACCATTTCCAAACTTCATTTAAACTCTTAATCCTTTTTCTTTTATATAACAAAGGTCCTTAATATACCTTAACCAAGATTTTAAACTCATTCTTCTTTAATTAAATCAAGGTGTTTGAATGCATACTTCTCATTTTTACCTCATCATTAATTTTCAATCATCTCTTTAAGGTTACCTAAAAATCCATTCTTAATTTTTAGTAAGCTTTTAAGCTAGTTTCATTACCCACTTCACAATTTCTTCCTTAACCTTCTTAGGATCCACTTGTCACCTTAATTAAGACTTAAACTCAAACTTCTTTTAATCCTTGAGAAGTGGCCAAATGCATGAACAAGGTTCCTAAGGTCTTCAAGTTCTCTTTTCTTTGTCTAAGAAGATGATTCCTACTAATTGAGGTTTAGGCTATCAAACACTACCAAAATTACAAATTTTTAAGACTTCTCCCTTACCCTTAAAGATCATGGTTGAATGGTCAATGGAAAATTTTCAACCCCATGGTTTATTCCTAATCAATCAATTTATGCATACCTAGGTTTAGGCTTAAGTCATAGTGAAAAATTTTAACTTCCTTCCACCATTTTAGCCATCACGGCCAAATGGTCATCCAACCATTCCTAAAACTTTTTTACACTTGTAATCCCTGTTATTCCTATGATAAGGGTACAAAATTGACCATAATTAAGAATTTAAACTCCTTCTTCCTAAATTAATCTTAAGGTGGTCAGATGCCCCTCTTGTCTTCTAAGGCATCATATCTCATATTTTCTTGACTTAAATTGATGAATTCTCCTAGTTAGAGTTTAGGCCCTAAATCTTTACCAAGTTTGGTTAATTTTAAGGATTCTCTTTTACTATTGAAGTTCATGGTCGAGTGGTTAATTTCTACCTCACTACTTCATGGTTTATTCTTAATTATCAATTTATGCATCCTTGAATGTAGCTTAAGTTTTAATTATGGTTTTCACTTGATTTCATAAATTTTAGCTATTATGGCCAAATTATCAACCTAGCCACTTCCAAATCAATTTTACACCTTTAACTCTTTCTGTTTATCTAGTAATGGTTCTTAATACACCATAATAAAAAATTTAAACTTACTTTCTCTTAATTTTCCAAAAATGGCCGAATGCACATTTCTTGATTCTAAGACATTTTAGTTCAATTTTTTTATCTCTTAAGAGTTGTTTAACACAATTTAGGACTTAATCTTATGGTTTATGCCATCCTTAGAAATTTTTAAAGATTTTACCCTTAATTAGCACAAGTGGCCAAATGCTTAATTGAGCACCTAAGGTCACCTTTTCAAAATTTCTTTTCATATGACCTTGGTTCCATGATTTTATGAACTTTTAGCACCTTTAACACTTGAATCCATCAAGGCTTGTCCATACTCCTTATCGTGGGTCATGGTTAAGCAAATTCATAGGTGTCTTATGAAGCTTGTTCCATTTTTGGTTCCAAAATTTTAATTTTCTCTTAATAGATTTTAAATCTATGTTCAAATCAAGCTTATGGAACTGATGGTTTAATTTTTCTTATAATTTAAAGTATTTTATTCCATGGGTTCATATCTGGAAATCTTAGCACACAAGTCCATAATATTAAGAACATCATCAAGTTTCAAGTTTTGAGCATAAAAATATTTAAGATAGTAATTTTTCAAGGCAAATAAGTGTAGATTCACTAGAAATACTCCAAAATCCATTTGTCTCATACCATGAACACTTTAAAAAAATTCTTATAACCTCTCAAATCTACCCAAAGCATCAAAATTGATTCTTAAGAAATTTTAACCAATTAAATTGCTTCTAAAAGGTAGCTAGAAGCACTTTAACCCATCAAAACTTAACTTCAGATATCAAAAACCACTAAAAATAGATGATACTAATTTTTAACCATTCAAAAGGAATCTTTGAGCTCTCATGATTTCAAACAAATGAGATTTATGGATCATAGAGAAAGAATCCACAAAAAGAAGAAAACAAACCATAGAAATTAAGATTTAAAGCTTAAAAGACAAAGTAGTAAAATCTTACTTGATGGAGACTTGATATGGGATTTTTGTTGGGCTATAATGGCTGATCTTGTTCCCCCCTTAGTGGTCCACAAAGATCTCTTAATGGTGGCGATAAGACTTGGTGATTAGAAGTTGATTTTAGCTTAAACTTCAAATATGGAAGCACAGGCTTAAGGTGGAAGTTTACGGTTTTTGGATTAGGTTCAACTTTGGGAGAGTTTATGGATATTATATAAGTGTTTAGCGGTTAGGAAATTCTACAAATGAAGTCCCCTAAGACCCTTAGTGAATTCGGCCAAGGCTAGGATAGTTTAGGGGTTAATTTCCCACTTAAAGACATTTTGGTAATGTTGCAAGTAATTTCCATTTTTCAAATCAAAATATGAGGAATTATCCTTTTAGAATCATATTAGTTATAATTAGGTTGGGTTTTCCACTAATCAAGTTTAAGTTTCCCTAAGTATGGTTAATTTTAATTAAACAAGGTTAATTAACCTTAACCATGGTTAAAAGAATCTTTTCATTTATGATTTTTGTCTTGTATGCCATAAATAAGATGATGACTCATATGGTGAGTCACCACCATATTTTTCACATGGAATTTTCGTGAAAGCAATGTGGGGCCCAATTTTGGCTTCCACTCCACATTTTCTTGCCCTCCAGGCCTTCTAGGGTCATTTTTGTAATTTTTCTCACATTACCTGAGAAGTTCTCAAATTATTCCTCCAATATTTGTAACATTTATTGGTTCATTTCCAAGTTATTATAAAGTCAATTGACATTATTCTAGGAATAGATTAGCTCTGGTGAAAGATAGAGTTTCCTAAGGGCGTTTTGGGTATTTTAAGAGTTTTTTGTCAGCTTATTCGCCCTTTCTCTTTTCCCATTATTTTTTCATAAATTTTTAATCTTCCTTGGTTTATTTTAATCCCTTAGGATGTATTTTAACTTTTGTTTTATATTTTTCTTGCACATTATTTGAGTTACCCAAGTGCAAGGATATTTTTATCATTTGCATTCAATTTTCCAATTTCTCTTTGTCTTTTGCTCTTATTCTTACTTGGTTTCTTACTAAAGGTTATTCGTAACCTAAATATTTTATTATAAGAAATTACGGGTGTTAGACACCATTTCTTTGAATATGTTGAATCTTGTTATCAAGGAATGTAAGAAAGTTAAAGTGTGGGACATACTAAAATGTTAAAAGAGTGACCCTAAATAGTGAACACTATACGTTATAAAAATTAAAAGTTAAAAGTGATAGTGATAACCTACATTACATGGAATAATGTTTGTCTATAATGTAAAATATTACGAAAGAAGATACAAACATAATGCCCACAATCAATTCCAATGGTTTGCTTTGGATACATAAAATACTTAGAAAGATAAAATTGCATAAAGTTATTATTAATTTTATATATCTAATTAACTTAATTAATCAATATATATTTGGAGAGAGATTACAATACATATAACACACACACACACACACACACATATATATATATATGTGTGTGTGTGCACGTGTGTGCGTGTGTGTGTGTTTTACAGGAACGAGTAGGAATGTGTGTGCTCGTCATCTGATTAGAGTCCATGCTTGTTAATGTTCCTTAAATACGTTGAAAAAAAGAGAAGACTCCATGGGAAAAAAATATTGTTCTCTTTCTGATGCCTTTTTTCAAGTCTCTATTTTTCTTAAGAGATTTACCTGTGTAAACTACTTAATGGGGAGCAAACCATTAAGCCATCAGCATAGATCGGTAACCTCTCTATAGACACTTATTGAATAGTCCAACCCATAATTAACTATTTTACTAAAGGTCCATTATAATATTAATCAATTAAAATATTAATATCATAATTAAATATAATAATTTACATTGACAATGGAATAAGGTTGACCCAATAATTAAATAAAATCTTATAAAAAAATATAACAATTTCCCACTTAGATAACATTTATCAATTATATAAGTATATGAATCATTAAGAATAAAATACTAATTATGAGACATATTACAATAATTTAATAGATATGAGCATCAATACTACAAGATAAATATTTGATAGAGATATAAACCATATATAACAAAACTCATATACTATATAGAGAATGATGAACATGGAAAAATATAATATTATTAAGCGAAAAATGCAATTCGAAAAAGAAATCCTAGCATCTTAAATGCTATAAAAGATATGAATAAGAATGACGTCAATCAATACATATCTTATAAATAAATATTACACTAAGCTAAATATAATTTAAACTTCCACAAAATGCATCAAAGGACTTAACTTATACAAGCTTTATGACTGTGGAAAACTCCAACATTTAAGCCCTTGGTTACTGGATCCACTAACATATTTTTTGTAACAATATGCTCAATGCAAGTTTGAAACTCCATAATTTTCTCTCTAACAAATAAATATTTAATGAACAAATTCTTAGATCGAGAAGAACTTCTATTGTTTTGAAAGAAGTGTACAGCAACAGTATTATCACAATATATCACAAGTGGCCTAGGTATGCTTTCAACAATGTGAAAACGAGAAATCAAGTTTCTCAGCCACATGGTTTGACAAGTGGTCTTATAACAAGTAATGTACTTTGCTTCCATGGTAAAAGTAGTTGTAAGAGTTTGTTTAACACTCTTCCAAGATACAACTCCTCCTACCATCATAAAGATGAAGTCAAAAGTAGACTTTCAATCGTCAAGGCAACCTACAAAATCATAATCACAGTAGCCAATGACATGAAGTTTATCAAACTTCATATAGGTCAACATATAATATTTTGTGCCCTACAAATATCTTATGACCTTTTTTACAATTTTCCAATGAGCCAAACCTAGGTCGCTCAAGTATTTCCCTAATGTATTAATAGCAAAAGCAACACTAGGATAAGTACTAACTTTGAGCATACATCAAGTTGCCAACAATGGAAGCATATGTGACTTTTTTTATTTCTATTCTGTAATTATCATTTTGAGGACTCTAAGTTTTAGAGAATTTATCTCCCGTTTGAACGGGTGCAACACCTGGGAAGCAAGAGTGCATGTTAAATTGTTTGAGGATCTTTTCACTATATCCTTTCCAAGACAATCCTAAAATGTCGCACGACCTATCACGATGAATCTAGATACCCAAAACAACTGAAGCATCACCAAGGTCTTTCATAATAATGTGGCTGATCAATATTAATTTTGTCTCGATTAAGAGATTAACACAATTGCTAGCAAGGAGAATATCATCAAATTACAAGATGAGAATAATGAATAAGGCAAGAATAATGAACTTATTCCCACTAGTTTTTAGATAAATGCACTGGTCTGCTGCATTTTCCTTGAATCCATGAGAAGATCAAATTTTAAGTACCATTGTCTAAAAGCTTATTTTAACCCATAAATGAATGTTTTTCAATTTGGAAACCATATGTTCTCTTCCTTCTTCAACAAAACTATCAGGTTGAACCATATAAACATCTTCAGTTAAATCTCCATTCAAAAAAGTTGTTTTAACATCCATTTGGTGAAGTTCTAAATCAAAGTAAGATACTAAAGCCATAAGATCTCTAAAAGCATCTTTAATGGAAACGGGTGAGAAGGTCTCCTAATAATCAATACCCCATTTGACTATATCCTTTTGCTACTAGTTTGGCTTTGTATCTCTCAACTTCACCATTTGGACTATGCTTGGTCTTGAAGATCCATTTGCATTCTACTGGTTTAGAATCAACAGGTAGCTCTATAAGATCCCAAACACCATTATAAGTTATAGAGGCCAATTCATCATGTATGGCATTTAGCCAATCAAAAAATCATGAGAATTAGAGATAGCTTCTTTAAAGGAGGTAGGATCATCATCGTTGAGATGAAACTCATGCTCTTGAAGATACACCAAATAATCATCAAGAACAGAAGGTTTGTGTGCTCTTTGAGATCTTCTAAGAGGAATTTCCGTAATAAGGTTATCATGTTCTTGTTCATCTACCACTGTTATCATGTCATTAGTGTCAATTTGATCACCATTATGAGCATTAGGAATCATGTCATATGTAGGAACAAAAATAGGTAGCATAGGGACAACAATGTAGTCTTCTCTATGGGTAACAGGTCATCACATACTACTTCCACAATCCAAACCATCCTTAAAGAACACAACATGATAAGATTCAATGACTTGAGTAGAGTGTGAAGGACAGAAGAATTTGCTACCCCTGGAACCTACACCATATCCAATGAAGAAACCACTAATGGTCTTGCGATTAAGCTTCTGCAATTAAGGATTGTAAAGTCTCACGTATACCTTGCAACCCCATACCTCAAAGTATTTCAAACTTGGCTTCCTTCCAGTCATGAGCTCATAAGTGGTCTTTAGCATAGATTTGTTGGTTATTTGGTTCAGGATGTATGCAGTAGTCCTCAAGGCATCTCCCCACAAGAAATCTGGTATGAAAGAATGACTCATCATGGATCTAACCATATCAAGAAGTGTTTGACTCCATCTTTCTACAACTCCATTCTACTCAGGGGTACCAGGCATAGTGTATTGGGCTTTAATACCACAATCTTCAAGGAATTTAGAAAAGGTCCTAGATTTCTACCAATTTCATCATAATGATCATAATATTCTCCTCCTCTACTAGACCTCACGCATTTTATCTTTTTTCCTGTCTTTATTTTAATAGCGACTTTAAAAGATTTAAAAGAATCCAAGGAACTAGATTTCTCCTAGAGAAGATCAATCCAACAAAATATTGAAAGATCACCTATGAAGGTAATAAAGTACTTACACCCACCCATACTAATGGGTGAAATGGGTCCGTATTTTCACTATTCATTACTTTTCTCCTGGGTTTAGCAGTAAGCTTTCTTATAATACAATCAACGTAAACACCAAAATAAGATAAATCTAAGTCATGTAAGATCCCCTCTTTAATGAGTTTCTCAATTCTCGGTTTGGAAATATGTCCCAAATGCCTATGCCATAACAGAAAATTTTTCATTAATTCTAGAACACTTATGGCCAATAACAAAGTGAACAAACATCTCACTTAGATTCAGCACATATAGCCCATCATACAAAACTCCCGAACCAACAACAATAGAATTAAAAGAAACCACAAGCTTTCCATTTCCAAATTCAAAAGTTTAACCATATTTATCCAAAGCTGATATTGAAATTGAATTCCTTCTCGTACAAGGTACATAAAAAACAGTATTCAAAACCAAAACATGTCTAAAAGGTAAACATAAAGACAATACTCCTATGTCTTCCACAGTTGATCTAGAAGCATCTCCTGTAATGATCCTAAACTCAACATCACTTAGCTTCCTTCTGCTTATGAACCTCGTCAAAGAATTTAAAACATGAATGGTTGCACCTAAGTCCAACCACCAAGTGTGAATAGAACTTTAAGAACTTTATTATGTACTACAATTCAAAAGATTGGGACAATTGTCTACCTCATGTGGAATTTGCATCTAATAGGGTTGTTTTTCACCTTTTGAGGTTGTATATGGTTTCAATCTTTTATCACCTTTACACGTTTTATAATTTTCTACTAATGACTCTTTTAATTTGGATGGAAAGCAAAAGCCTGAATTTGTGCAAAAGTTACATGTCAAGGTTCGTGCTAATATTGAGAAAAAAAATGAACATTATGCATAGGAAAACAAAGGATCCAGCAAGTTGGTCTTTGAACCTGGTGATTGGGTGTGTGTTTCACTTGCAAAAGGAGAGGTTTGCAAGTCAAAGAAATTCCAAACTATATCTTAGAAGAGATCTTATATTTCAAGTGATTGAAAGGATCAATGATAAAGCTTATAAAATCAACCTTCTGAGTAGCTACGATAATATGTGTGCCACTTTCAATGTTTCTAATTTATCCTTATTTGATGCAAGTGACCTTTAAGATTTAAGAAAAAACCCTCTCAGAGAAAGAGGGAACGATGCGAGCGAGAGCACCACGTTAAGCAAGAGAGATCATTTAAAAGATTCTCTACAAGGAATAGGAGGTCCTATGGTGAGAAACACAACCAAATGTATGGAACAGGCACTTCAAGGTCTCATCAAGGAAATTCAAGAAAAAGGACTACTTTGATCCAAACCCAAATCAAATATGGGTTAATTTATGTAGTCAAGTTATTGAGGATCATAAGTGATAAGGTTGATTTTCTATAGATTACATCAGGATTTGATATTGATTTACAAGTTATTTATTTTTAATTATTTGCAAATCAAATTAAGATTTTAGATTGATTTGAAATTTAATTAAGATGTCATATTTGTTTTCAATTTATGGATGGATCTAAGGACATGTGATGGACCAAGTGCTAAAACTTTATGATACCAAGGTCATATGATAAGAAAAATTGAAAATGAACCCTTGTTAAAACACCTTAAGCATTCGGCCACTTTCAATTAAATTATGAGATCTTAGGTTTAAAATTTTATTTAGGGTATCAACGGGAACCTAATCAAGTATAACTAAGGAATTATAAGTTTGAAAGGGACTTGAAATTGTTAAAGGGTGCATGAGAGGACAAATTAAGGAAAAAGAACCTTGATCTAGCCACTTAGGGCATTTGGCCACTCACCTAATAATTAGGAAAACTTGAGTTCAATTTTTAATTAAAGTGTTAAGTAGAACCTAAACAAGTTTAAGTAACAAATTTAAAAGTTAAGAAAGATTTGGTAATGGTTGGGTACCATTTGGACATGTGCACACAAGTAGTAAGAATTAGTTAAGCAAACTCTCTAGAATTTAAAAGTGGATTAAAGATGGCTTAAGGAGGTGACTAGAAGTCAAATATGGAGTAGATAAAGGAGCAAGGGCATTCAACCAGGCTCTCTAGATAAGGAAGAAAATCCTCAAAATTTCGATAGTTGGTGTATTTGATGGCCAAGATATTAATTAGTGTAAATTACCTTCCTAAGAGAAGAAAAATTGAACTATAAGGCCTTGGGACCAAGGAGTAAGATATCAGCCATTTAGGGGAGAAATAGGCAAATGAACTAATTTGGAGGTTTAAAGATTATATAAGTCATGAATGGAAAACTTAACGTCTAAGAGCAAGTAAACAAGTAACTAGGTTAATGAGTGGAACATATCTAACTAGCTAAAGTATTTTTCCAAGAAATATAAAACATGTAACACTTGAATTTGAATTAAGTAAATGATGCATAAGACTTTCAATTAAGGATACAAAGAGTAAACCATGACGAAGGTCATTCGATCATTTAAAGAAGAAGTAAGTATATACCATAATCTTTTATTAAAAGTGTTGAGAAGAAATTGGCCATTGAGAAAAGGAAAGGTTGAGAGGTAACTTACAAGGATGAATGATTTAGATCCCATGAGTGATTTATTATAAATGTTACAAATTGAGCAAGTTTGATAAGTTATGAAAATAAGTGAATATGTTGTCCAAGAATTTACATCAAACCAAAATATGTAAGACTTTAATTAAAGATGAATCCTTGCTTGTGAATATTATGCCAACTTGTTGTAGTACTTTATGAGTACCAAAAGAGTAATTTGAAGTGTATGAATATTGCTCATTGTCACAACTGTAATTACAACGAGACGACGAGCTTGCTAAAATTTAAAAAATAGGATTTTTATTTGGATTATGTGGAGTCGCCACCAAATTTTTATTTAAGGGAAAAAGATTTGGAAAAACCCTAACTCGAGGAAGAGATTTAGGTTTGGGAGTCGGTTACGAGTGGGGCAGGTGTTAGGCACCCCACTCGCCCGTTTCGAAGAACGGTACCCTTAAATTGAGTGTGTGATTTTTTGAAAATCGTTTAATCCCTTTAATTAGTGTGAAAATAAATAGATTGATGGAGGTTAGCCTGACAGGACTTGATCCCGCTTATACGTATTCACCAGTGCAATGTGAAACTCAAGGCTTACGTAGTTCTCGTTTGTGAAAGCTTGACCTTTAGTGATACTTAGAAGAAAAAGGATATTTTGAAAATATTGTATTGTTTAGGGGGAACCTTTAGTCCACTCATGCATAAGGTCCGAAGCAACTAGGACTGCACTGGGGCCTATATGAACCTCTAAATATCAAACAGCAGTGAAACCGTCAGTTTCCCATTTAGAGTTCATCGCGTGAGACTACTGATTCCCAAAACATTTTGAAAAGAGTTTTATTTTTTGGAGGAACCTTTAGTCCACTCATGCACAAGGTCCGAGGAAACTAGGGCTGCACTAGAGCCTATATGAAAAATGGATTGGAGGGGTTAACACAGCATTTAGTATAGGGGTTAAGCTAGAATTTTTAGAAATACAGGGGCTTTAATGTGATTTTGAGAAACACAGGGACCTAACTGGGATTTTGGGGAGTATAGGGGTTAAGTTAGAATTTTTAGAAATACAGGGGCCTTAATGTGATTTTTAAGAAGCACAGGGACCTAACTGGGATTTTGGGGAGTATAGGGGTTACATTGCAATAATCGGTGGGACACCCCAAAATGCCATACATGGGGTTCGAAACAGAGGTAAGGGGATTGCAGATCATGAGCTCAACCACTTAAGCCACTTCGCTTTTGTGGAGCATGTCTCGTTCGGTCAGTATGAGTACATACAGGATGAGAACATCAGCCTCTTCAGGTAGCATCTATCAGGGCCCCGCAGTTGTTCTAATTATTCCTGCATGAAATCCTTCTTACCTCGAAACATCCCCCTTGCATGGGTCTCGCGGCTGTTGTCATCGCATCGAACCGGGATGAGCTTCCTTACCGAAATTTGCATGGCATCCATGAGGTCGAGGTTATGGTTGTCATATGTTACGTAAAACTCCCACCAGATCGAATCATGGTTTAGATCAATGGCCCTCGTTCAACATCATTTACACTCTAATTGTCCCCTTATCTTTGTTATTCATTCATATACAAAGTGGATGTCTAGACGTATGAATTGATCTCTTTCAACGTACATGATTCTCGCTCCCACCTGTTTTTGGAGTGTTATGGGCTCACTTGAACCATGCTATGTAATCAAGTGTCGCAGACATCATAGAGATTGTTACATCTTTGTTGATGCAGATGAGTACATGGCCGACCAGGAGTACTCGAAATGTTCGAGGATTCGGATAGACTTGGCATCTTCATTCTTTCCTTCAATATGTCTTTTGGGCCTTCGCACAATTAACCTACATCAAGGTCCCAGGATGGTCTCAAAGTGGTCCCATTCTCAAGCCCTTAGCCGCTTATGATTCATGAAAAGAAGGGCCCACACACCCCCTCGTGGTACGACTATCACCTAACATGTGCACCCATATGTATCCCTTCAACATTCTTTTCGTGTATGGCATCTCCGTGAACCATACGACCTGCCATCCTTTCTTTAATTTTGTTTATAAGCCATCCTAATACATCTCTTCCACGTCGGGACCTTTATTTAATCCTGAAATCCGTCTTGTATGGCGTATGAATGTGCTTTCTCGGATTACAATGCTGACCATGTTCGAGTAGAGGTATCTGCCTAGATGATCCCCATTAATCTTGTTAATTCCCTGCATGCTCGTCTGCGGCCTCTAGTTTCCTTACAGGATTCATATGATCTGATCGTGGATGATCTCCTACATCCGTTTGACCTTTTGGGTGCCCTGTTCCTACATCTAAACGTCCAGGTATCAAGACTTCTCTCCAGTTTAGCCAACTATAGGGAGTAGCGTCCCGATGCACTACTGACTCTTTCGTGTTCTCAAAAGGCCCTCCTAATCACCCCCAGGATGAATCCCTTATGATCCCTCAGGAGTTAACCGCCCCCTAGCTTCATTGACTTCAAGGTTTCCTTCTTGGTCATATACAGGGCCGCTCTTGTGGGTCTACCTCTATTACTTGCAAATCACACGATTTTTCTTTGAAGTATTTAACATGTTTTGTGACTCTGGTTATGGAGCAAAGAAATGTTAGGAATTCCCACCTGAGGCCGTCATACAGGTGGGCTTACTTAAATGCGCTCTAAACTATTGTTACGCTTGGGTGATGTACATTTCAACAATTCAGTCGTAAACCTAATATCGCGAGGTTGGAATTTGGAGTGGCCCTGGCTGGGCTTCGAGTCTGGGGACTTAGATGGCCATATCCTAAGAAGTGTGTAATTATTAAAGAATGATTAAAGAATGATGTACTCATGAATAATTAAAGAATGATGTTTTACATGATAATCATGTATGAATGATGATGTGATAGTAGTATAAAAGTATAGGCTAAATGTGCATGGCATATTGGATAGATTGTTTAAGTATGCATATTATATGGAAGTCTTTAAAAGTAAATTAAGCAATTAAGAGATCGTTAAAGGCAGAACTTATGTAAAAAGTTAAGACTACTCTTAATGTGCTTATGCACATTCAAAAGGTGTCGGGTCCTTTTAGAGAGGAGACAAAATGGTTCCCTAAAAATCCTTCTATTATGAAGTGTCATGTCATCAATATTTATTATGGTGACAACCATTTACGAATGAGTTCATATCCTAAGAATAGAAGGTAGATTAGCATAGCCAGTGAGAACATATTGTTTAACTAATGTTAATGTATGTTTATGTCTTAATTATCACTAAAAGAATGATAGAGAATAGATATGAGTTATGAAAAACATAGAGGAAGTAATAGTTAAATAATATCTATCATGTGATCCTAAAGACTTGTCATGTTTAAGTAAGTTATATGCTTAATTAAAGATGGTTTATCTGCATAAAATAAATCTACTTCTGCAAGAGTTTTTCAAAGATTAAAAATTAAACATGTATACATGATATGTTTTTCTAATAAACTGAAGTGGCTAGGATGAAAGTGATGACACCAAACCTAGGGTAGAATCCTACTGAGAAACTTAGTTTCTCACTCCTTCTCCCTCTATTTTCTTCCCAAACCTTAGGATGTCTTCTGCAAATGCGGTAGTCTACATGGAAATTAGTAATGTAAATTGGACTGTGCATGCTCACAGGTTGATGATAACGGCGCAAGCCAACATGCATATATACTTCTCTTTCAAGCATTTGTTTGTTTTGCTAGTGCTGAGTCCAAATTTCTTCACCATGGAGTTTGCGATACATCTAGAAGCATTTCACCTTGACAGGGTGTTTCCACCCCCTCCCTACTACCAGGCACCACCCGCAGCACCTACAAAAGACTCCCTATCATCTGAAAGAGAAACAAACCTGCAAACACCATCTCCTTATTACAACACTTCGCATATCTGGTCATCGCAGGGCAGTTCTGGGAAATGGTTGATGGACTTTTGTCTCCTTAGATGCAAACTTGTGGTTGGAGAGGTACCATCACTAATCTTGAGTTGTTTTGTTGAGTTTCGATTTTGAAGAAAGAGCAAGCTAGTCATAACAATAATGTACTTGTTGTAAATAGATGGATGAATGCATCCTACTTACTAGTATGTAATTTGTAGAATAGTTAGTGTAAATATAGTAGAAATAATTATGTATGTAATTAAGTGTGTAAAGAAATGTGTATGTAACTAAGTGTGAAAAGAAATGTAACTAAGGGTATAAAGGCTCTAGTGTCATAACGTAACTATGTATGTATAAATAAATACTGTATAATTATTAAGAATTGTATAATTATATTATGCATAAATGTTGTATGTTTGAGTTGCGTTGAACAGTTTTACTACTTACTAGAAAAAATTAAACAAAAGAAATAATATCTAACGTTAACAAGTTGTACATGCATGAAGAACGCTTAATTATTTACATTCCACTACAAACGTTAATTTGACAAGGCTTTCATTTTATATCAAAGAGGTTTTAACAAAATTTACCATATTTTTACTAATAATTATTTTCTAAAGATTCTACATCATGAGATAACAGTCTATTAATGTATAACACGCTAAAAACGAATACCGATTTCACGCTTAAGTCGATCATTCGGTTCCATTTTTAGTTTGTTATTTCATGATGCGGAATTTATTTCAGAAAATACTTATATGAAAATACGGTAATTTTTTTTAAAATAAAATTGTTTGATATAAAATGTGAGTCTCGTCGATAACACGTGTGTTGCGGCAAAATAAATCATTATGTGAATTTCTACGTACGTTCAAAACATTAGGAATACTAAGCGTTCATATTGTTCTTTCCGTTTATCATTTGCATATATTAGATACACAAGACTTAAGCATATCATACACATTATAGAATAATTATACATAACGTATCATATAGACCATAAGTCTTAGGCCCGTGAGCCTTATCATATAGTTATTACAAACATAGTTAACCTTCCTTATTTACATACATATTTACTATATTCTATCATGCACATTATATATGTAAATACATAGCAAATTTCCACTAACTAATGTCTAGGATGTATGCATCATTCTATTCCTAATATTCATACGATGTAAATCTTCTTCAAAATAGAGTGTCTCGCATCCTGTTCAAGTACGTGATCTGACTTTTGTAAATAACCTCGAGAAAAACTTCATTTTGGAACCCCTAGTCTCACGCGATGAACCCTAAGCACGAACTGGTAGCTTTTTCTATTGTTCGATGTTTAGGGATTCGTATGGATCCAAGTGCAGCCGTAGTTGTCTTGGATCCTGTGCATATGTGGACTAAGAATTTTCTTCAAAATCTTTTTAAAATACTTTACCCAATTTTCTAACACCTTCGAAGGTCAAGCCTTCAAACCAGAACTACGTAAGCCTTGAGTTTCCCATTGCACCGGGGAATACGTAGGAGCAAGATCAAGTCCTATCAGGCTAACCTCCATCAAGTTATTTATTTTCAAATTAATTAAGGGATCAAACATTTTTTAATAATCACACACCCAGTTTAAGAGTACCGTTCTTCGGAACGGGCGAGTGGGGTGCCTAACACCTTCCCCACTCGTAACCGACTCCCAAACCTAAATCTCATACTCGAGTTAGGGTTTTTCCAAATCTTTTTCCCTTAAGTAAAAATTTGGTGGCGACTCCACATCTAATCAATTAAATTCTATTTTCAAAATTTTAGTGAGTTCGTCGGTCGTCGGAATTACGGTTACGACAAACCAAAGTCTTGATCGGTTGGATGATGTGTCTGATTTTAAAATTTGTTAAATACATACATACATATATATATATACATACATATATATATATATATACATACATATATATATATATATATATAATGTGATAACTAATTGTTGAATGAGATAGTTGAGCATAAGAAAAAGAGTATGTGAGATGAGGGCGAGTTAACCTTCTTTTAAAAATTATGAAATTGATTAAATATAAAAATTAAAGATTTACGTTTATGATGCCTTAATGATAACTAGACATCATTCATTATTTGTGTTTAATTTTAGGTTTATCTTGTAACATCCTAAATTTTTTTCTTGATTTTCATGACTAAGAAATAAATCATTATAAAATCTTCCCCTGAAAGCTTTTAAGAAAAGTAGAGAATTTTCAGTAAATGACAAAAATGCTCCTACACTATAATAATCAAAATAATGTGTAGGAAAAATATAAAATAAAATTTAAAAGACATCCTAAGGGATTAAAATACATCAAGGGTGATTGAAAATTTATGATGAAAGAATAGGAAAAGAGAAAGGGGCAAAAAACCTGACAAAAACTTTGAAAATACCCAAAACATCCTTAGGAAGCTTTGTCTTTCACCAAGGCTAATCTGTTCCCAAAAAATATCAAATGGAACTATAATGACTTGGGAACAAACCAATAAGTACTATAAATGTTAGAGGAACAATTTAGGAATGGCAAGAAATGCTCCTGAAGGGCTAGGAGGGCAAGAAAATATGAAGGAAAAAATAAAAGGGAAATCCAAATCATTTGCACGAAATTTATATGTGAAAAATGTGGTGGTGACTCACGATATGAGTCATCATCCTAATTATGGCAAATAATACAAAAACCATAAATGTAAAGATTCCTTTAACCATGGTTAAGGTTAATTAATCTTGTTTAATTAAAATTAACCATGCTTAGGGTAAGTTAAACTTGATTAGTGACAAACTCAACATAATTAACGCTAATATATTCCTAAAAGGATAATTCCTCATATTTTAAATTATTTTGGAAAATAGAAATTACATACAAAATTACCAAAATATCCTTAAATGGAAAATTAATCCCTAAACTACCCTAGCTTGGTTGAATTCACTAAGGACCTTGGACTACTTCATTTGCAGCATTTTCTAACCTATAAACACTTAGAGAATTTCTATAAACTCTCAAAAAGTTGAATCTAATCCAAAAACCCTAAAATTTCACCTTAAGCTTAAGCTTCCATCTTCAAAGTTTAAGCTAAAATCAGCTTCTAATCACCAAGCCCCACCACCATCACTCAGAGACCTTTGTGGATCATTAAAGGGGGACAAAGATCAGCTATCAAATACCCATAAAAACCCATCACGAAGTCTTCAACAGGTAGGATTTTACTACTTATGCTTTTAAGCTTTAAATCTTTATTTTTATTATTTGTTTTCTTCTTTTGTGGATCCTTTCTCTAAAATCCATAGATCTCATTTTTTTTAACTCATGAGAGCTCATGAATTCCTTTTAAAGGTTAAATATGAGCATCATCCCTTTTTAGTGATTTTTGAAAGTTAAAGTGAAGTTTGGATGGATTAAACTGCTTCTAGCCACCTTAGAAGCAATTTAATTGGTTCAAACTATTTAAAAATCAATTTGTACACTTTGGGAAGATTTGATAGGTTATGAGAAAATTTTTTGAAGTGTTCATGGTATGAGATGGATGGATCTTGGAGTAGATCTAGTGGATCTATAGTTACTTGCCTTGAAAAGTATTATCTTAAACATTTTTTATGCTTAAAGCTTGAAACCTGATTATTTTATTAAATTATGAAATTATGTACAAAGATGTCCAGACCTGAACCTATGAACTAAAACACTTAAAAGTCTATGAAAATTAAACCATAACTTCCATAAGCTTGATTTGGACCTAGATCTAAAATCTACTAAGAGTGAGTTGGAATTTTCATAATAAAAATGGAACAAATTGTATAAGACACTTATGACTTTCCTTAACCATGACCCAAGCTAAGGATTAAGGACAAGCCTTAACAGATCTAAGTGTTAATGGTGCTACAAGTGTAAAAAATCATGAAACAAAGGTCATATTACAAGAAACTTTAAAAACATGACCTTAGGTGCTCAAAGGGAGAATTCGGCCACTTACACCAAGTATGGAGTAAAAACCCTAAAAAATCATAAGAATAGAATAAACTATAAGATTAAGCCCTAAATGGTATGAATTAACTCTTAAGAGAATAAGAATTGAACCAAAGTTCCCTTTAACCAAAGGGTGTGCATTCAGCCACTACTAGAAAAATTATGGAGAAATGTGTTTAAATTCTTCGTTAAGGTTAACTAAGGACCCTTAGTATGTAACTGAAAGGGATTAAAAGTGTAATAAAGGTTTAGGAACGGCTTGAATGATCATTCGGCCATAATGGCCATAATAGGTGAAATTAAGATAAAACCATGATGAGGACTTAAGTTTGATTCAAAGATGCATAAGTTTATGGTTAAAAATGAATCATGGTGTAGTGAATGGGAACATGACCATTCAATCATACCTCCTAAGAATGAATAAGTCTTAAAAATTCCTAAACTTAGTAATGTTTAATGGCCTAAATCTTAACTGTAGAAATCACTTTCTAAATTAAGGAAAAGGAAACCATGATGCCTTATGATCCATATGTGTGCTTTCAGCCACTTCTCAAGAATTAAGGGAAGTTGAGAGAATTGTAAATTCGATAAGAACACTAGCTCAAAATCTTGCTAAAATTTAAGAATGGATTTAGGTGAGCTTAAGAAAATGATTGGAAACTAATTACGCAGTAAAAGTGAGATCTAGAGAATTCATCCACCGTAATATTAATTAAGGGAAATTTAGTTTAAAACCTTGATTAATGTGTATTAAGGATGCTAACCATGTAAAAGAAAAGAAATAATGGTTAAGAGAAGCATGGCAAGAATATGGGTAACCATTCAGCCATAAATGGTTAAATGGATGAAAGTAAGTTAAAATATTGCTAACATGTAACCCTTAAACCTAAATTAAGTAGGTTATGCACAGACATGCAAATTGAAGCACATAAAGAGTAAATAAATCAAGAGGTTCCATTCACCCACCTAAGAAGAAACTTCTAAGTATCATGAAATTATGTGAAACAACTTAACCTTTGAAAAAAGGAAAGGTTGAGAGATAACTTAGAAGGATGAGTGGAATAAACTTCCATGAGCGATCCATCATAAAATGTTATGAATTAAACAAGTTGGACATGTTATGGGCATATGTAATTATGTTACCTAAGATTTAACCATAAGCTTAAATAAGTCTTGATTTAGAAGATGATATATGCATTGAGAATGTCATGCCATTTTGTTATAGTGCTTTATGAATGTATAAAGAGCAATGTGAGATGTATGATGACTACTCATGGATGATTAGAGATTGATGCTTTATATGATAATCATGTGTGGATGTTGGTGTGATAATGTGCATGGCATATTGGTCGAAGATTGACTAAGCATGCATGATTATTTAGAAGTTTTTAAAAAGGAACCTAAATAATTAAGAGATCACTAAAGAAAAATCCTATATGAAAATTTAACACACATCTCTACCATGCCAAGTCACAAGACTTGTGCACATATGAAGATCATAGGGCCTACCATATGAAATCCATAGGGCTTCTATAAATTATGATGGTGACGACCATCTGGAATAAGCTCATATCCTAAATCAAAAAGGTAGGATTTGCGGGAAGTGAAAGATATTGTTTGTCTAAAGAACAAGAATAATTTATGAATAAGGTATGAATGAATATGTTTTTAATTAAATTGTCATAGAAAGGGTGACTTGAGAATGAGCATGAGTTATGAGTAAGGCATAAATGAAATGATAGGAGTTACAAGAATTATTAATGACATATATATTTACCAAGTCAAGTCACAGGACTTGTGCATATATGGAGGCCACAGGGCCTACCATTTGAAAGTCATAGAGCTTCTATAAATTATGATGTATGAAAATCAGAATAAGCGCCTTTATGATTGTGAAATAGGTTAGTTTTAATAATTGTAAAAGAAATCCAGTTTAGCTAAAGATTTTGTAAAAAAAAACTTAAATGTAATCCTATATGCATGGCATGATTTCAAATAAACTAGAGTGACTATGATGAAAATGATTCACTAACACTAAAGTAGAATCCTACTGGGAAACTTAGTTTCTCATCCCTACTCCTACTATTTTCTTCCCAAACGCACCAAACGTTGTTTGTGATGGCAAGAAGATTTTCATTTTACCCATGATGTACATATTGTAATTAGATGGATGAATGTATGTTAGTTAATTAATATGTAGAAGTAAATATAAATGTAATTAAGTATGTGTAAAGGCCCTAGTGTCTGAGACTAACTATGTATATGTAATAAAGACTGTGCAATCATATGAAGTATGAATGTACATGTATGAGTTATATTTGAATTGATTTACTATTGATTAGAGATAATTAAAACAAAAGAAGTAATTCGTGTTGGTAATAACCCATACGTGTACAAAAGCGCCTAATTATTTATATCTTGTTACGAACACTATATTGACGAGGCTCATAATTGATATCAAAATATTTTTAAAAAAATTCAAAGAGAAAGAGAATGTTAAAAGGGGCACCTTGGTCCAGAGCGAGGATTGGGATAAGTTTTTCCCATTCTCTTTAGTTTTACTTTTCCTAAAAATTATTTTCTAAAAGATTCTGCATCATGAGATAACATTCTATTAATCAAACCGAGCGTACGACTTAAGCATAAAAAATATATTTATTTTTAGGGTGTTATACTTATGCTTAGGATTGATGTAACTAAGATGAACTTATGTATCTCAATATGCTATCCTTATTATACTTTTTCTTTAGTTTTGAAATGTTTCTTATGTAGCATCCAAAGTAGGTAAAAGTTACAACTTATAGTGGATCAATGGTTGATAAACTTCCATTCTATTAATTTCTCAGCAAGAATTTAAGCATAATTACTACACAATTCATGATTATTCATTGGTAATTATGCCTAATTTCCATTATTTTTATATAAATTTTCAAGAAAAAAAATAATTAGAAAATAGAAAAATTTTGGGCAAAAAAGAGGGTAAAGAGGATAGAAAAAGATAAGGAGTAGTAAAAGGACAAAAAGTGCCCCTCAACACACCCTCGCGGTAAACTAGGACTTCTAGCATGGTTTTGTAGACCTGAGCACAACCATGCCAATAGAAGGTAGTGTGCCCATGCCAAATAATGAGCACAGTCATCCCAAGACTAGCAAGTGCCAACAATGAAGCCACATCAATCCTAGTTATACAAAAGGAGTCCCACCCAGCCCTAACGATATTGCAAATCACCTAGAACAACTATGGAAGCTAAGGAAACGACTAGGTCGACTTGGCCCATGATAGCTAAAGTCCTCATCCATGCTTATTGTCGCAACCGTAATTACAGTGAGACGACAAACTCGCTAAAATTTAAAATAATTCTTTTTTATTTTGTGTGGAGCCGCCACCAAATTTTATTTAAGGGAAAAGATTTGGAAAAACTCTAACTTGAGGAAGAGATTTAGGTTTGGGAGTCGGTTACGAGTAGGGAAGGTATTAGGCACCCTACTTTCCCGTTCCGAAGAATGGTACCCTTAAACTGAGTGTATGATTTAATTTGAAAACTGTTTGATCCCTTTAATTAGAGCGAAAATAAACAGATTGATGGAAGATAGCCTGACAGGGCTTGATCCTGCTCCTATGTATTCCCTGGTGCAATGGAAAACTTAAGGCTTACGTAGTTCTGGTGTGTGAAGGTTTGACCTTTGGAAGTAAAGAAATTAAGGGACAATATTTTGAAAGATTTTATTGTTTAAGAGGGATTTTTAGTCCACCTATGCACAAGGTCTGAGGCAACTAAGGCTGCATTGAGGCCTATATGAATCTCTAAATATCGAACAGCAGTGAAATTTCCCACTTAAATCTCATCGAGTGAGACTAATGATTCCCGAAATGAATTTACTTGGAAAAATAATAAAGGGTTTGATTTGAAAGATAAATTTGATTTAAAATGGATTTGACTCAAAATTTGAAGGGAATCAAACTTGATTAAAAATGAATTTGATTTCAAAATTTGGAATTTGAACTTGATTTGACTAAGATGAACTTGACTTGAATTTGAAAAAGAGAGCTTGAGTTGAATTCGCTTTGAATTAAAATGAGTTTGATTTGACTAGAATAAACTTGATTTGAGGTTTTAGAATTTAAAGTAAAAGATTTGAAATTGGTTTACTTTTGAAGCAAAGGAGTTGAATTTGACTTGAACTTGATTTGAAAAGAATTTGATTTAGAGAATTAGACTTGACTTGAATCTGAAATTAACTTGATTTAAAAGATTGAGGAAAAGAATAGAAATTAATTTAAAATTTAGGATTAAAACTCGAGAAAAAAAATTAAACTTGAAAAGAAAAAGAAAAGAGAAAAAAAATGAATTTTGAATTGAAATTTGAGGAAAAGAATTAAACTTGATTAAAGCAAGAATGAATTTTATTTGTAACTTTGATGAAAAGAGTTAAAATGAATATGAACCGAAAAGAATTTCATGGCTTTGAACCAAAATGGATTTTATTAGCAACTTTGATGAAAAGAATTAAAATTGACTTGGATTGGGTCTTGAGGAAATTTAAAATTAATTAAATTTGACTTGAATTGAGACTTGAGGAAATTTAAAATTAATTTGATTTAAAATGAAATAGAAGTTAACTGTTAAGTTAGCAAGGTCATTGGGCCTAATCTAGTGCATGCACGCCCAAGACAAAATTGGCAAAGCTCTAAGCAAAATAATGAAACTTCTTCCGTCAGGATTCGAACCCTCGGGCGCGCATATTGTGTAACCACGACTTAGCCATGTGAGCTGGATTTTGAAGTGGTAACTCAAACGTGCTTATATCAATTGATTTATGCCCTGACTTAAGAAGGACCAGAACGTCATGTGACCATATTGGCAGGCCCTACGGCTGGATTTGCTTTCTGTGCATGGTTCTATTGTGGGTTCTTGTTGGCTAGGCAAGTGTGGCCCAATTGCCTTGAGCTAGGCTCCATCACTTTGTACATTAATCATATGGCTGGACAGGCTATGCCACTCAATTAAATCAGGGCATGCTTAATCACGTGGCTGGATGGGCTGTGCAACTCGATTAATCCAAGGCGTGGACATGCTGCTGCTGCTTGTACTTGGCTAGGCAAGGGTGGCCCAATTTGGTTGGCATGGCTCGATTTGGTTATTGGCACGTGAGGTGCGCATGACAGGGAAAGGGGATTTTGCAAAAAAATAGTGGTGTGTGAGGGTTTCGAACCCAGGTTGTAGAAGGTCCAGCATCACCTCAACCACTAGGCCAAGCGCCTGGTTGGGTATGTAGCGCTCGCAATAAAAGTTTAGCCAATGTCCCAGGGCACATGGGATTTGCATGGCCGGATGCATGGGTGTGCTGCACTTGGGTTTAACAATCAGTTGCGATCTATCCTTCACAGCCATGATTTGTTGCTTTAATGCTGGGTTATCAAGGCGTTTTTTATAGTATCAGTGACATGAAATGATGCCAATAGTTACCACATCTGCTTTATAAGCTTGTAGCTCTTCCAAACCCTTTCAACGTCTATTCTATAACCATGCCAACATATGTATTGGTTGCCAACATTATCAGCACAAGAGACAACTCCAGCGATGCCATCAAGCTGATGCAATTAATGCCTTTCCAAGCAGGTTATCCAGTCATCTCAAAACTGATGTCCGGAATGGAGTCTTTCGCGATTTTGACACTTTGCTTTGTTTCTTTAACGAGATGACCAATGCTAATAGTAGGTCTTGTAGTTCCTAGCATTGCTTCAGTCCATACCAAGTCATGTCTATCTAGATGGATATGGAAGACAGAGATATCCCCTGAGTAAGAACCAGATTTTAGGACACTCTCTTTCAAGAACTCAATGCAACATCCAGCAATGTATGGATTTCCATGGGAGCCTAAGAGGCATTCACGTCCTTGACCTGAAGTTCTGTTCTTCTAGATGTAACCCCGTAATTTCCATTGCCTCTCATGGTGCTTTAACTATCTGATCACTATCCTTTTCATGCTCCGCCTGTATGAGGTTAAATCCAGCATTCGTTCACTTTGAAGAACTAGGACCATGCGAACAATGAGTTTACCAATAGAATCAAGTAGGTCAAGCCCATCCAAACTCAAACCCTTGAGTCATGCTCGGTGTAACCAGTTGCATGAAATGCATGCACCCATGCTGCTTATCATTCAGCTACTGATTTCGTGTCATACGACTCTCAGCTAGGCTAGTCATTTTACAGTAATCATGCATGTTTCAGTTCCACGTTTAAGACGGAAATCCCTGCCCTTGACTTGAGACCTCTTATCATTTGCCAAAGCACCCATAATGAATCTGTTTTGGTTGCCCATGGGAGAAGGAGAAGCATGCCATGCGAAACTTATTTTTCAGGCGGAGACTCCAATCACATGACAATGCAAGCAACAGATTTGAGTATAATTATATGATGCATGCAACCAAAAATAACTCTCAGGCATCACCGTAGTCAACATTATCAAAAGCAACTAACAAATACAGAACTCCGTTGTAAATGGAATGTTCTAGCTCTAATCCAAAGGTTTTAGGGACCACAATCATCACTAGTCTTAAGTCTCTAATCTATCTCGCTTAACTTCAATCTCAATTGATCGTTGTTAGCCTTCTCCGATTAGAATTAAAAGGCAACAATGGACAAACTTACATGGAAGCGGTTGATTCAATCAGGTTCACACAGAATATATACGTAGATAACAGATTCGCTAAGTCATTGAGAAGTCATGCACGAGAGGGATTTCGAGCTTACCTGATGGCGGAGGATGAGGAACTAAGGATCTTACCAGATTTTCAAGCTTCCTCCAAGCCGAACCAAGATCCAGGCCAGGGTAAAACATCGAGAAGCTTTTCGAATTCAGGTCCTCTTTGCTCTTGATGAAAGGTTGGAGATCCAGCCAAAGCAATATTTAGGAAGGAAGCCAAACTGGACTGTGCTAGCCTTGCATGAGGTTCGTTCTGAGAGTGACCTAAAGAACTTCAAACTAGAGCCATGAATGAAGCTCAGCAAGGTTCCCCCGAAAATCCTTTGAAGCAATGGAGAAGATAAAGAGAAAACCCCAGCGAGGATCCAAACTCTCCAGGAAAAATCTAAACCAACTTTTTTTCGAGCCTCCCCCCGCCCCCTTTTTCTGTTTTTTTTCCTTTAAAATTTCTCTTTTGTTATATCCCTAACTTCTGTTTTTCTATTTTTTTCTTTCTTCTTTTTTTCTTTTTTATTTTTTTGTTTCTGTTCTTATTTTTTCTTTAATCTTTGTTTATTAGTTACTTCTAATTTTTCAGTTTCTATTTTCATTTTTAATCTTTCTGTTTTTTTTTTCAATTTCTATTTTTTGTTTTTATTATTTACTTATTTCCTCAATTCATGTTTATCTCCATTTTATTATTTCTATTAATTTTATTTTTATTTTGCTTTTACTATTTTAAATTTATTTATTTTTCAGTTTTACGCTTTTTCCCTATTATTTTTTATTATTTTTGTAATTTTTATTTCAACTTTTATTTACTATTTATTCTCTTTTTATTTTAGTATTGTTTATTTTATTTCACTGTTTTTTCAGGTTTTATTTTTTAATTTTTTTTTGTTTTTTTTTCAATTTTCTCTATTTTCTTTATTTTATTCTTTGTTTTGTTGTTTTCTGTTTATTTGTATTTTGTCTTCCTTTTTTAATTAGGTATTCTGTTTTTCTTCCTTCTCTGTTATTTTTTCTTTTAACTACTTTTTCAGTTTTATATTCTGTTTTAAATTTAATTTTATTTTGGTTTATTACCATTTTCAACTTTTTTCCTTTTTATTATTTTTGGTTTATTTATTTATTGATTCATTTATTTATTATTATTATTTTATTTAAATTACTATTTACTAATTAATTTTAAAATGAGGCCTTGGACATAATTGAGTGTTTACACTTATGAAAGGAAGGCTCTGCCACACCTCATGACACATAGAACTCCAGGCAACATAGGCCAGACCATTTATTTTTCGAGGGAAGCGCCTCTCACTTCCTCAAAGATATTTTCCTCCATTTTTCACTTTCTAACCGCTCCATTTCTAGTTCTTCCTTTAGTGTCCTCCTATAGAATTTTGGTGGGAGGAATCCTTTCATGGTGTCCCATATTTGTATTTCTTACCTTAGGATTAGGTTATGAATATTTCTTGGTTAACTTTTCCCCAATTCATGGGGCTTTGGTGAATCTTGTGATGTGATTGCTTGAACTCCAATTTTTTCCCATGAATATTATATGTCATTTTGTCATGAACGATGATATTTTCTTATTTTAATTTATTAACGGGCATTAGCCACTTTTATTAATCTATAAGTTGATTGGGGGTAGGTGATCGTACCATCCCCACTTGAGGAAACTATAAGGTAAATAAATCTATGGATTTTAGAGGATCAATTGGAATCCTAGGTTTTTAACTATCTAATTACCTAAAAAAATATTTAACAACCTCATATGTATGATTATTGAGAGTAGTATTTAAGGGGAATATTATTACTTTTGCATTATCATTGGATAGTAATAACACTAGAGTAGGTGGTTAACAATTGATGTTCTAAATTGTTCATAGGAGGAATTAGAGATAAAAGTAAGTAAAGTTATAAGAGGATCCAATGTTCCATATTTATCTATAACTTAAATATATATATTATAGTTTTCTTTTCTTTATTTTCCTTAACTTGTTTTATTTTTTATAATCACACACAAAACATATATTTGGTGAGCCCAAAAGTTAGGGTTTAAGATTATCTTTTAGATTGTTGGTATAGTTTTCTGTGGGGTCAACACTAGGGGACTAAATATCCCCTTTTTATACTAACAGGTATAGTTGCCTATGGATAAAACTTGTCAAAGAGTTTTACACACAACAAGCTTTTAGCATCGTTGTTGGGGATTATTCTTCAACATTCTTTGAAATTTAAATTCTAATTGCTTGAGACTTGTGTGTGTATTAAAAATAAAAAATAAAAAATATTTTTTAAAAAATAAAATTTAAAATATTTTGTGCTATCCTGCTTAGTTGCTCAATTTGTTTATGCTAACAAGATCTCGAGTTTTTAATATGTAGTTTAATCCTAAGATAAAGAGAACAACTAGGACATTGAGGCAAGAAACCAAAGTGATAAAGATGGTAACAAAAGGACGTAGAACTTTGTTATATTACATGACCCCCATTGATGAGGGCTTGGAAAGTAGCATATCCATCCTAGCTCTAGAATGTATTTCAAACATCAAACTAAAGCACACACTCATCAATATGATCCATAACTTGCTTCAATTTGGGAGGACAACCTCAGAAGACCCCCATCGCCATATCAAAAGGTTCCTAAAGCTAACAAACATCATTAAGATGAATGGCATCATGCAAGATGTCATTAGACTACAAATGTTCTCCTTCTCAATCACTAAAAAGATGGATAATTGGTTAAACTCTCTTCCAAGGGCATCCATCACTACCTAGTGGATCTACAACATCTATTTCTGACACGATACTTTCTATAATAATTGCACTCCAAGATCATAGGAAATATTGTTAGCTTCATCTAGTTCTACTGTAAACACTCAATTATGTCCGAGGCTCCCAATTAGCAAAATTAATCAAAAAAAAACTGAACATAAAAATAAACAGACAAACAGGGAAACAGACAAAAATAAAAATAAAAATACAAAGCAGAAATAAAAAAAATATATAATAGGATAACAATTTTAAACAAATAGGAAATAAAAAAGATATAATACTAGAATTAGTTAAACAAAAACAAAAATTATAAAATCTGGAAATTAAAAACAATAAAATCAATAGAAAATAAAAAATAATAATAATAAATAAATAAATAAATAACTTTTGAAAATTAAAACATAAATATATAAATAAAATAAAAACAGAAAGTGAGGGTTTTTTGTAAAAAATAAAAAAACACAATCAAAGAAGAAAAACAGAATTAGTTAAAAGAAAAAAAGAAAAAACTGATTTTGAAAAAAAAAACGTTTTTACAGGATATGAAAACAAAAAAGAAAGGGGAAAATAAAAAGGGGGGAGGCTGCTTTGAGAGGAAGAAAGGAAGTTGCTACGAGGGGGAAGACAATTCTCGAGCCCTGTGACAGGAGAAGGGTATAACGTCGGCCAGGAGATCCATGGCAGGAGGAGGAGGAGCTCGTCTTCATTAGTCTAAACAAAAGCCCCGTTTCAGTCCAAGAACAGGTTGGTTTTCTTTCACCTTTGAAACATGAACCTTGCCCAAAGTATTTTCAGTTCATGCTTGAATCAAGAATTGCATGGTAACTCATTCGGATGTTAGTTGATCTAGTATAAATGATATGCAAATGGGCTGGTTAACAAAGAGGATTAGAAGGGGACTTGTAGGATGTATGCCAAATCTTGATTGAGCCTTGGGTAGGATATATACTCGACTAGCCACTGAATATGGCTCCTGTGAGCCGTCCATGGTTGAACTTGGGTGTAAAAGCCAGGCGTGTATGTACGAACCTATCTTCATTTTAATGCATGTATAGGCTTTCTGCCCTAAGCCACCCAGCCTTCCCCAGAACATTAGCCCCTTGTTTTAAGACAATACGTAGAGCACAGAAGCTATCACAATCGGGTTTTAGGACAAAAACAGACTTGCACAGATGTGAGGGCCATCCTATATCTGAGTCTTGACTGTTTCACTCAACGTTCTAAGGAAAACTATCTTGGAAAATAAGACCAGAATCACTGCACCAAGAAAATGCAAACAAACCAGGGGCGAACCAGGAAGACATCCCTCTCTGGAACTCTTGTGATCGAAGTGTGCTATTGTGAGATTTCAGTCTTAGTCGCTAATGCCCCCTACGAGTTTTGGTTCTCATTCAATGAGAAATAGGTAATATCATGTAGTTTCCTGAGATCTTAGTCTCCATCCTAGATCCATACGGTTTCTGTGAGCCCATTAGTTGACTCTAGGGGTGGCTTAGAGCAGATGACGATGATGCTCAAATATGATACAAAGCCTAGAGTATGGAGAAATCATAGCGAAGGCTACTGCATGGGATCTGGTTAGCGAATTCGTAGGAGGCCAAAAGGGAGTCAGTGAGTAGTGTATAGGAGAGAACCAGGGGGCATTAGAAGGTGTTGTGTTATACAACAGAATGAAACAGTCCTTGCTACATGCTGGGCATAAGGGCAAGGCTCGTGAGTCGTAATTAATTTGGTTGTTGTGCATGGCCTACCTTGCTGTTTCGGTCTTTGAGAGGTTATCACCAATATAGCCACCTTCAACCCAAGCCGAGTACTAGCGTCAAAAGAATCTAGGCAAATGCCAAAATATAAAGACGATGATAGAATTCTTAAGTACTCGGAGGAACTTTCGGGGCTTTACAATCATGCAATAGGGGTGCCAATGATGGCCTTGGAGTGACCATGCACATGGACGATGTACAACAATAGTGGCCTTTAGTCAAAGTCATGCAAAATTACAGGGGCTTTTTCTTAGCCCACCTATATTCATACAAGCAAAGCCACGTGAAACCATGCAATCCTGTGTATCTTACAATTGGTAGAATATATGTTTAGCAATTAAATTAAGTATGAATGACATAGGCATGTCGATTAGCCTAGGCGGTCAATGGAGTTGTAGCCCAAATGAGAAAAAGGGGGTTCGAATCCCACGGAACGCATTTTGCAAAGTGCTTGTTATTCACAAATCCACCTAACCTTTTGCAATAACTTCCAAACTGCCCCTGCCAGTACAATTACCAAACTACCCCTAACCTTTTCCAATAACTTCGGATATATTCCTCAAGCCTTACCGAAGAAATTCATAAAAAATTCAAAAATAAAGAAAATTTCAAGAAATTAAATAAAAATTCAGAAAATTAATAAAAAAATTTTCAAAAATTCAGAAATCAATAAAAAATTCAAAAATTACAGAAAATTAATAAAAAATTCAAAAATAAAGAAAATTTCAAGAAATTAAATAAAAATTCAGAAAACTAATAAAAAATTCAAAAATACAGAAATTAATAAAAATTTCAAAAATTCAGAAAATTAATAAAAAAATTTCAAAAATTCAGAAAATTAATAAAAAATTCAAAAATGACAGAAAATTAATAAAAAATTCAAAAATTCATAAAAAATTCAAAAAATTACAAAAAATTACAAAAAATTCATAAAAATTTCAAAAATTCAGAAAATTAATAAAAAATTCAAAAATTCGGAAAATTAATAAAAAATTCAAAAATTCGGAAAACTAATAAAAAAATTTCAGAAATTCAAGAATTAATAAAAAATTTCAGAAATTCAGAAATTAATAAAAAATTTTCAAAAATTCAGAAATTAATAAAAAATTCAAAATTTCTAGAAATTAATAATTTTTTTTTCCAAAATTCCTAAATAATTCATAAAAATTCTATAATTCCTAAATAAATTCAAGATTATCAGGTATTTTCATATAATTCCTCAATTGATAAATTCCCTCATAAATTTCTAATGATTATTTGTGTCTTGTCTTTTTCCTTCATCGTTATTCAAAAATAAAAATCTTGTTTTGTGATTCTTAATCTCACGCGACGAGCTCTAAGCACGAACTGGTAGCTTTTTCTGCTGTTTGTTGTTTAGAGATTCGTACGGGTCCAAGTGCAACCGTAGTTGTCTTGGGCCCTATGCACATGTGGATTAGGGTTGTCTTTCCTTTTTACAAAATAAAAACCTTGCTCATTCTTATTCTACGATTTTCAAAATAAAAAAAATCTTGTTTTGCGATTCTTAATCTCACGCGACGAGCTCTAAGCACGAACTGGTAGCTTTTTCTGCTGTTCGTTGTTTAGAGATTTGTATGGGTCCAAGTGCAGCCGTAGTTGTCTTGGGCCCTGTGCATATGTGGATGAAGATCGCCCTCTTGAAAATAGTTTTCAAAAATAGTCAAGCTATTTTTACTTTCCAAGTAGCTCTGAAGGTCAAGCCTTCGAGCACATTTCAAACACTTTCGAAAGTCAAGCTTTCAAAACATAACCAGAACTACGTAAGCCTTGAGTTTCCCATTGCACCGGGGAATACGTAGGAGCAGGATCAAGTCCTGTCAGGCTAACCTCTGTCAAGTTATTTATTTCCATTCTAATTAAAGGGATCAAGCTATTTTCAAATAATCACACACTCAGTTTAAGGGTACTGTTCTTTGGAACAGGCGAGTGGGGTTGCCTAACACCTTCCCCACTCGTAACCGACTCCCGAACCTAAATCTCATCCTCGAGTCAGGGTTTTTTCCAAATTTTTTTCTCAAATAAAAATTTGGTGGCGACTCCACATCAACAAAATCAACTTTTTTAAATTTTAGCGAGTCTGTCGTCTCGTCGGAATTACGGTTGCGACATCTACAATGAATCCTTGTATGAGGCTTGAGATTGTTTCAAACCCTTCTTCGAAGATGCCCACATCATGGGTATCAAATATCCCATCTAGTGCAAATTTTCTATAATAGTATTTCCTATACCAATAGGATTGTCATTGATGTAGCCTTTGGTGGGGGTATCCTACATAATCCCCTAGAGGACACATGAAAAATTATAGAAAATTTGGATGCTAATAATTACCAGTAGAGGGCAGCTTATAGGCATGAGAAGAAAGGCTCTCATTCGGCAAAAGTATACTAGGAAAATCATACTACTACCTTAGCTAATAAGATGGAGGCCTTAAACAAAAAGTTGGAAGCATTGATACAAGCATAACCTACCCGAATTCCATTTGTAACCTGGGCCAAGCCCATGTAATTCTATGGCTCTTTAAGCCACGACAATGAAGGATGTGCAGTTGAAGCTCATATTTCTCAACATCATGAGAAGGCCAATTACATAGAGAATTCCTACATCATCAGAGAGAATTACCCAAATCCATCTTGGGAAGGAAATCAAGGTAAAAGTTTTGCTAACATTGTTCCTAATGTATACAAGCCTTATTGTATAAAAAATTATGGAGGATATAACTAAAAAAGGAAAGAACGAGCTTCTTTAGACTCTACAATCAAGATCATAGAAGCTTGATGTCAAAATATAGAGACAGAAATATTCCAAGTGTAAACCATGGAAGTCAAATAGGATAAATCTTTACCTTTTTGACCTGACGAACACCTAAGGTCTTGCTTGAGCAACCCAAGGTGAAACTTAAGGAGTAAGATAAGGAAATTACCATATGGAGTAGGAAGAAACCAAAAACATTGACAAGAAGAGAAAAGAAGAAGGAGGAAATGAGTATTGACGACCACCAGGAGGTTACTAATGACCCTATAGATGGGAGCCTATTGCATACAAAACATGAGAATAAAACTCTTTGTCAAGTTTTACCTATGGGAAAGTATACTCATTGCTATAGAAAGAAGATATTTTAGGCCCTCAATGTTAATTTCACAAAGACTATGCTAACAATCTATGTATGAAGTTTGAATTCTAATTTTTGAGTTCAGCAAAAGAGGGGTTGTGTTGTAAAAGAAATAAAAAAAATAAAAAAATATTTCGATTATATTATCAATTAAAGAATGTGGTGCTAAGTTATGAAAAATCTATAGGGCTTTGGATCCTCTTGTAACTTTACTTACTTTTACCCCGAATTCCCCCTATTTGTTCAATTGCTAACCACCTACGCCAATGTTATTATTACTCCTTGATTTGATAATTGTAATAATCTCCTTTCTAAATATTATCCACTTTGATCCTACAAGATAGATAAATAAAATAGGCATAAAATTTAAAAGGGTGTTAACTACATGACAAGCAATTAACTGATTAGAAACTTGAGTTTTCAATTGACCTTCCAAGATCCTTAAGTTTAGTTATCTTATAGTTCCACCGATTGGGAGTGGTATAATCACCTAACCCCCTAACCAACTAACAGATTAATAGAATTGGTTAGTTTCTATTAATGGATTAAGCATAATAGAGTAATGGTTAGTTTCTATTAATGGATTAAGCATAATAGAGTAACACAAGTGTGGATAGTAGTAGCACTGGAGTAAATGGTTAGCAATGAATGTTCTAAATCATTCATAGGAAGAATTGGAGATAAAATTAATTAAACTCATAAAGGGATATAAGGTTCCATGTTTATCCATAACTTACATTTGTGTTCTTGTTTTCTTTCTTTCTATTTTTCTTAACTTATTTTATTTTTGATAATCACACACAAGGTATATATTTGGTGAGCTTAAAAGTTAGGATTTAAGTTTTTCTTTTATTTTATTGACATAGTTTATATAAGATTGATATTAAAAAACTAAAATATCTTTTTTTTATACCAACAGGTATATTTATCTATGAATAAAATTTGCTAAAAAATTTTGTACTCACATTTTATATACAACAATGGTTATCATTGAAATTTTCATATAGAACCTGTCTTACTTAATTCATTTAATTTTTGATATGTACTTGTACTATTTTTTTTTATAATGTTAGCTATAGTTCATCGATTTAATATATATCTTAGCCTGCAGATTTAACATTTAATAACTTGTATTTTATTGAAGCCATAATGCTTTATATAATAATATATTCTTTTAAATTTGTCCCAGGGATAGTTTGTTAGTAAAAGAACTAAAGTTAGTACAAGTTACAAAAATTACTTACTAATTAGTGATTGATAAGTACCTATACATAATATATATTTAGTATACAATTGAATAGAAATATATTTAATTATATATTTGATAGTATTATAAACTTATTATGTAATAATTGATTTGAATTTTAGACACCTTTAAAATCTAAAGGGAAAAGTAAATTTTTTAAGTAAATAAAGGATTTAATTACATCAAAAAATTATTTAAAAATTATTTGTGATGAATCTTATTTTAATACAAAAGTTGAAGATCTTATCAATGATTCAAACTCTTTTAAATATATTTTCAACGTAGACAGGATCAATGTAAAGATATATTAATCGACTTGGTTATATTTGGTGAAGAAAGTTTAGAATTTACAAGGGTAGAACAAGTCAATGATATCCTTTATCATTATTAGTTAAGTGCTTCTATGATATGTATATATGTCAGGTACTTTATAATTATTATCTTTTAATTAAACTATTATTTTTCTTTTTTATATCTAATTGGTATTAATGAAAATTCAATTTTTTATTTCTATTTTAAATATTTTATTTTCAGTTGATTCTTCCGACTTAAAAATAAGTAGGTTTTTATTTTTATCCTTATATCATATATTTTTAATATTTGATAGACAATCATAATATATATATATATATATATCACATACTTATTAGAATTAGAAAATTGATAAGTTGTTTTTAACTCCTTACAATACTAAGTAATGATTTATTATAAATGATTGTATGTAACTTAGAGAAATTTTTTAATTAATTCGTCAATTTTATAAAGCACATGATCAATTGACCAACCCAATTTATATAATTACTTGATTCAATACATGGTGATCTAAGATAATATTGAATATTAAGGATACGTTCAATCAGTAAATTTATATTATTTTTTATTATAAATACTTTTTATTATTAAAAATTATACACATTTAAAAACTTTATTTTATTTCATTAAAGTTATAACTTTTTATCATATTCATAAAACGTTTAGATTCTTAAATCAAATTAACACAAATAATTATCATTTAACTTAAATTTTATTAATATTTTTATCAAATAATCACGTTGATGGCATATATTATATGATGAAAAGAATTATTTTATAAAATAAAATAATAATTTTATTGAAAGTATAAAATTTTAGCTATATATCTTATATCTTAAATGTGATATTCATTTTTTTAAATAATTTAATAAAATAAAAGAAAATTAAGCTTATTATGTATTTAATATAATATTTAATTAGTATTTTATAAAAATTGATAATATTAATACGTTCCTATTTTTATTTTAGTAATTTCTTTAAATTTGGATGATAAGCTATGATTTGATTAATTAGAAACATAAAAAAAATTTATTAATTTTTAAATATTTTAAATATTATTTTACAACATTACAAAATATATATATATATATATATATATTCTTATAATGTATTTGTTAACATATATTTTATATTATTTATTTAAAATTATATATATACAAATTAAATGAATATAACTTTATTTAATATTTATAATATTATTCAATATAATTAATATATTAATTTACATAAATATATTAAATAATCTAATATACTCCATTAAATTATAATCTAATATGTAAGTTTTATACTTCATGATTTATATAAAATGTTAAATAAAATAATAAAATTAGAAAATAAAAAAGTTATTTGAGAATAAAAAATTAACTAGATAAATAAATGTCATCAAATAATGAATATTTAAAAAGACTTTTCTATTACCACATTCAAAAATTATAACTCTATAAAATAGTTATCTCTATTATAAAATTTAACAGATACAAATATTGTAAAAGAATAAATCTTTTACGACGTTTAAAACATAGAAACCCTATAGAAGATCAATTCTTATACTGTTTTCACCTTTTAAATTTTGTAAAAAAATAAATTTTACCACATTATAATATGTTCCAGATATATTACAATAGAAATTTTAACAACATAAATGTACAAAAAAGACTCTAAAAACTTATTTTTATGTAATGATTACACGAACCCCCTCAATAATTAATAATTATTACACCAACCCCCACCCCCTCCCCACAAAACTAAATTGTAATACAAATAACATAAAATTCTAAATTTTAAAATTTTGGAACTTGAAAGAAGAAAAATATCACCTATAATATAGCACAGCCAAGCTTAATCGACTAAACTTGGCATACTTCCAAAAAAAAATTACCAATTAAAGGCTAAAAATCTGTACTTTTCAAATCTTACTTAAAAACTTTTTCCTCATATTTATTATTTTTATTTAATACTGTTAATATTAGTGTTTTATTTCAATGTATTAAATAATTTTTTGAAACTTGGTCCAATCTCTTATAATGAGAAATTAACGTTTCTGTTTTTTAATGAAATAAAAGTATTTTATATTTTGTCAATTTTTATAGTGACGTGCATTAATTAATGAAATATAAATAATAAATATAAAAGGTTTTGATTTTAAAAATGAATTTTAAGTTCATTTTTGAACAAACTTAAAATAAAATTAAAAAATTGATTTTTTAAATAAATATTTAACGTATTTTTCATCATACTTAATTAGTTTAGATTCATTCTTGAGCGACTAAATTTTTAAACTATCCAAATTAACCAAAACTAAACTTTTTTTTCCTTTTCCTTTATTTTATTTCTTTTCAATTTGTGAATGACTGTTTTAATTTTTTTCCACTTATTAATATGATGTTAAAAAAATTTATTTTAATTTTTTGCAAAAACAATTTTATATAATTTTTTTAGAAAAAAAAAACTAATATCAAATATGGACTTCAATAAAAAAAATAATTTACCTTTTAACCTCTACAAATAAAATTAAAATGAAAAGCCACCAATAAGTTATTTAAATATAAAAATTTTAACCATTTTCACATAAAAAGGTTTAGCCTTTACGTTTTAAAACGATTCACTTATGTAAAAGGTAAATAAAAAAATATAAAAAATAATTACCATCACACATATAACTAAACAAGCTTATAATATAAATTGTGTATGAAATTAAATATGAAAAAAATTCACCTTATCCAACTTACAAATTCTCCTACATTTATTCAAGTGATGTAAATCTACAAATATATGATCAAGTAATGCAAACAAAATTTAAAAGATCTTTAATTTTCCCCTATACAAACAGCTGTAAAGAGGCTGGATCCTTATCACGAAACCAGCTGGCATGGCATGTCCTTGTTGTTACTTTAACTTTTCTTTTGTGCAGAGAGCATCTTCTTTTTAATAAAGATGTTTCCACTATCTTTTGTCTTTTTGGCAGCTGTCCTTCCTTTATAAAAGATGGGCATCTGCTTTTTAGTTTTTGTCTTCTTTTGTGCGAACGGTCTTAGATCAGGATCCTTCATCCAAGGGGTGAGAAGATGCCATAGCAGTCATCTTCATTCTGTGGCGTGTGATCTGGTTCTGAATCCAGGTCTTCCTGTACTTCCGAGACCGGGGGTGAATGTTGTCTTAGAAGCCTGGCAAATTCTTCTTCAGAAGAGGTTGCTGTTAATGCTGCTAGAATCCTGCTTTTGTTTTGTAAAAACAGGGCTTCTTTATCCATTGCTATGGACTTATGCATGTATTGTGGATGTGCTGAAATCCACTTCTTTATTTTTTCTTGACAGACTAAGGCCAAATCAAATTTGCTCCACCATCTGATTTTAATACTTTTCCCAATAAACTGGATGGATGAGGTATCATCATCCTTCCCAATACAGAAATCCCAAGCAAATATCCAAGATATTGCTTGTGTACTTATAAAGGAGATCAACTGATTATCAATCTCAAAGTTTGTGTTATTACAGAAAAAATGGAAATTTTCCAAAACAGTTTGGGGAAAGATTTTGGGTATGGGTCCAAAAACCTTAAACCATTTCAAAAACCATTGGGGAAAGTTTAGGTCTATCTCATTTTCTTCACTATATTCTATATCAGAAGTTTCTGGTTCTGATTCTGAATTTATTATTAATGTGGTGAGGATTTTCTTTAAATCTTCATCCTCTATCATATTTATTGTTTCTTTTGCCTTACATTTATCTGCAAAATGTCCAGGCTTTCCACATTTCCAACATGTATTCTTCTTATTTTGGGGTTTCTTTGTTGGCTTTCCTTTTCTGAAAGACGGCTTTTCTTGTGGTTTATTTTGAATTTTATTATATGATTTTTTATAAGGTTTCTTTTTAGGTGCCTTCTTTTCTCTATTTTTCCTAATACTTGGTGCGATGATGGGTGCCATTCCATATTGTTGGCAAAAATTTCCCAATTCTTTTTTATTTGATAACCTTTCTTTTTTCATTTGGCTCTGTAATTTACTATCATTACAAACCTTTAGCCCTGTTTCTACTATTACATTATGTAACTGTCCAAAAGTTAGTTGGTCATAGGGAACTGGTTTACCATAATGGACTTCTAAGTTTTCTATTACTTTTTGAGAGAAGATTGCAGGTAATGCTGCAACAAATCTTTCTCTCCAGAATCCTACAGCCGAGTCTTCTCTTAACAAGGCTTTAGAGAGGAAAGTGTCCTTATACCATTTATAATCTGACATAGTTGGACATTTTAGGTTCATTAGTTGTAAGGCTGCTCTTTCTCTAAAGACATTCGGGTCTCCTATAAAATTCTGTATTATTGTAAAGATTAAGGTAGATGTTGCATCTGATTCACTACCTTCTGGCTTTATATGATTAAGAATTATATCTTTATGGGAGGGAGTAACAAAATTATCCCACCATCCTCTAAGCTGTCCCGTGAAGCCTTGTATTATTGCTTCAGCCGTGGACTTGTCACTTATTCCTTTTAATCTAAAGGCAGTGGCGGCCATTGCCATTTGAGAACAGGTGTCTAATATATTTTGTTCACTCATTCCATCTATATTCCATTCTGCTATATCTGACCCAGAGTAACTATTTTGGACGAACTGGGTTCTTTCTTCTAGTCCTATATCTACCAAAGAGGGTCTGTTATAATAAGTTCTAGTCTTTGGATAGCTATGTTTAATCTTTTCTATCTGTAGAGTATTAACATTTTTTTCTCCTAGTCTTGCGATCTTTTCTTTTAAATCTGCTAATTGTAGATTAATGTCATTTTTCCTAAACGAGCTTACAGTTTCTTTGGATAGTTCTTTTATATTGTATATGGGCCTTTCTAATGATCTTGAGGAGGTACTTGTTATTTCCTTATTCTCGATTCTGGTTAGTTGTTTGGCCATTATAGTTAAATATGTGTTATTATAGTTGAGCTGTTGATGAATTTTATCTATGTCTTTTTTCTGGATTTCCTTTTCTTTTTCGTTTATTTGTTTATAGGGTGACGCTTTTATTTTACAATCTTTTTCTAATGGTATTATTATTTTTTCTAAAGGAGGATATTCTCTTTCTACTAAGCTTCCATTCTCAGTAGTCCAAACCGTTTCTATCTTTGTTATGGGGTTTACTTCCATTTTAAAAGGGTAATTAATTTTTTCCTTTTCTAGATATATTGCTAACCATTCAAAGAAATATATGTTAAGTTCGGTTTCTTTCACATGTTCATAAAAAGAGTTTCTTATCTTTAATTTTTCTTCTTTACTAAAACTATTCATAAACCAATTTTTTCTTTCTTTATTATATGGAGCATCTAGATCATTTTTAATCCATGCTATGTCTATTTTGAAAGGTTCTGTTAATTCTATAACCCCTACTACTTGACTAGCAGTTGGAGAATATTCCGTGTCTTCAGGTTCATAGACAGGATCTGCTACTCCTGGATTTCTCAAAGTATCTAATCCTCTTAGGTTAAAGTTTAAAGTGGATCCATCTATGGAATGTCGGGATGATTCTACATATCGTGTGGAGGGTTGCCTAAAGCTTGAAGATTTATGCATTCTTAATCTTATGTCATTTCCTTCTTGTATTATTTCTCTTATATTTGTATTATGTATTTGAGGGGTTTCTATGGCGTTTTTCCATACCCACTCATCTGGTATTTTGTCTCTAATATCTAAATGATTAATTCTTTTTTGTGTATTTATCATACTTCTTTTAAAGTTTGCTTCTACTACAATTGTTTCATCTGCTGGGGTTTGTCTTAAAGCTCTAAACCCGTAATTAATCTTTGTTACTTTATAATATACCCTATAGATTATATGAAAAGGATCAGCTGATTCGTCAACTACTCCTTCTGGGGATTTAATGAATATTCTTATAGCTTTTGCTGTTTTTTCATTTTCTAATTTCATAGCAAAATTTGGAAAACAGTTAAAAAAGGCAGGGCCATCACATAAGTTACTTTCTAGGGCTGCTATTATAGTATCTTCTGCCCTTAGTAATCTCATATCTCTAATTATTGCTAGAATAGGTAGGTTAACACCTAATTTATAGTTAGGTTTTAGTGCTACCTGTATTAGTCCTAGATGAATAAACTTATATCCATCTTTAATATGTTGATCTAAAAGACCTTGTTCTAATAATTGAATTTCTTTATTATTTTGTGTTCCTGGGTACGAATATTCTACCTTATGTATTTGTTCCTCAGAGTTTTTATTAAAAAAACTTCTACTTTTATATACTTCTCCTTCTTTTACTATGGGCATAGCCCAATCTTGTAATCTTTTTTCTATTTCTTCTATTGTTATATTTTCAGAAGAGGTTGGAAGGTTACTACTATTATCTGTTCTTACAACTATCTGTTTTTCTCTTCCTAGACTTAGTCTACTTAAAGTTCTGCCTAGGCGTGACATGTTTTAAGAGTTTTATTCAAGTTGGTTGGGGAGTTATATCCAAGGTTGACCTTAAAGGACTTTCTAGTGCTGACCAACGGACTTACTACCTTCTTTCCAAGGTTAAACTGCCGGGACCACACTCACCTCTAAGCCTAAATAACTCCTGCCCTATAGAGGATCGAGGTTGAGGAGGAGAAGGAAGAAAGATTACAGAGTTGTGCGGAAGTCATTCTAAGGATTACAAGAGTGTTATCAGTGATATTGGGGGATTTTTCGCTCTGCCTTCTCTTGCAGAGAGTCTAACTATATATAGGAGAGCTTCCTCACAATCCGAGGGCTTCTCCAATAATTTCGAACAGCTGTAAAGAGGCTGGATCCTTATCACGAAACCAGCTGGCATGTCCTTGTTGTTACTTTAACTTTTCTTTTGTGCAGAGAGCATCTTCTTTTTAATAAAGATGTTTCCACTATCTTTTGTCTTTTTGGCAGCTGTCCTTCCTTTATAAAAGATGGGCATCTGCTTTTTAGTTTTTGTCTTCTTTTGTGCGAACGGTCTTAGATCAGGATCCTTCATCCAAGGGGTGAGAAGATGCCATAGCAGTCATCTTCATTCTGTGGCGTGTGATCTGGTTCTGAATCCAGGTCTTCCTGTACTTCCGAGACCGGGGGTGAATGTTGTCTTAGAAGCCTGGCAAATTCTTCTTCAGAAGAGGTTGCTGTTAATGCTGCTAGAATCCTGCTTTTGTTTTGTAAAAACAGGGCTTCTTTATCCATTGCTATGGACTTATGCATGTATTGTGGATGTGCTGAAATCCACTTCTTTATTTTTTCTTGACAGACTAAGGCCAAATCAAATTTGCTCCACCATCTGATTTTAATACTTTTCCCAATAAACTGGATGGATGAGGTATCATCATCCTTCCCAATACAGAAATCCCAAGCAAATATCCAAGATATTGCTTGTGTACTTATAAAGGAGATCAACTGATTATCAATCTCAAAGTTTGTGTTATTACAGAAAAAATGGAAATTTTCCAAAACAGTTTGGGGAAAGATTTTGGGTATGGGTCCAAAAACCTTAAACCATTTCAAAAACCATTGGGGAAAGTTTAGGTCTATCTCATTTTCTTCACTATATTCTATATCAGAAGTTTCTGGTTCTGATTCTGAATTTATTATTAATGTGGTGAGGATTTTCTTTAAATCTTCATCCTCTATCATATTTATTGTTTCTTTTGCCTTACATTTATCTGCAAAATGTCCAGGCTTTCCACATTTCCAACATGTATTCTTCTTATTTTGGGGTTTCTTTGTTGGCTTTCCTTTTCTGAAAGACGGCTTTTCTTGTGGTTTATTTTGAATTTTATTATATGATTTTTTATAAGGTTTCTTTTTAGGTGCCTTCTTTTCTCTATTTTTCCTAATACTTGGTGCGATGATGGGTGCCATTCCATATTGTTGGCAAAAATTTCCCAATTCTTTTTTATTTGATAACCTTTCTTTTTTCATTTGGCTCTGTAATTTACTATCATTACAAACCTTTAGCCCTGTTTCTACTATTACATTATGTAACTGTCCAAAAGTTAGTTGGTCATAGGGAACTGGTTTACCATAATGGACTTCTAAGTTTTCTATTACTTTTTGAGAGAAGATTGCAGGTAATGCTGCAACAAATCTTTCTCTCCAGAATCCTACAGCCGAGTCTTCTCTTAACAAGGCTTTAGAGAGGAAAGTGTCCTTATACCATTTATAATCTGACATAGTTGGACATTTTAGGTTCATTAGTTGTAAGGCTGCTCTTTCTCTAAAGACATTCGGGTCTCCTATAAAATTCTGTATTATTGTAAAGATTAAGGTAGATGTTGCATCTGATTCACTACCTTCTGGCTTTATATGATTAAGAATTATATCTTTATGGGAGGGAGTAACAAAATTATCCCACCATCCTCTAAGCTGTCCCGTGAAGCCTTGTATTATTGCTTCAGCCGTGGACTTGTCACTTATTCCTTTTAATCTAAAGGCAGTGGCGGCCATTGCCATTTGAGAACAGGTGTCTAATATATTTTGTTCACTCATTCCATCTATATTCCATTCTGCTATATCTGACCCAGAGTAACTATTTTGGACGAACTGGGTTCTTTCTTCTAGTCCTATATCTACCAAAGAGGGTCTGTTATAATAAGTTCTAGTCTTTGGATAGCTATGTTTAATCTTTTCTATCTGTAGAGTATTAACATTTTTTTCTCCTAGTCTTGCGATCTTTTCTTTTAAATCTGCTAATTGTAGATTAATGTCATTTTTCCTAAACGAGCTTACAGTTTCTTTGGATAGTTCTTTTATATTGTATATGGGCCTTTCTAATGATCTTGAGGAGGTACTTGTTATTTCCTTATTCTCGATTCTGGTTAGTTGTTTGGCCATTATAGTTAAATATGTGTTATTATAGTTGAGCTGTTGATGAATTTTATCTATGTCTTTTTTCTGGATTTCCTTTTCTTTTTCGTTTATTTGTTTATAGGGTGACGCTTTTATTTTACAATCTTTTTCTAATGGTATTATTATTTTTTCTAAAGGAGGATATTCTCTTTCTACTAAGCTTCCATTCTCAGTAGTCCAAACCGTTTCTATCTTTGTTATGGGGTTTACTTCCATTTTAAAAGGGTAATTAATTTTTTCCTTTTCTAGATATATTGCTAACCATTCAAAGAAATATATGTTAAGTTCGGTTTCTTTCACATGTTCATAAAAAGAGTTTCTTATCTTTAATTTTTCTTCTTTACTAAAACTATTCATAAACCAATTTTTTCTTTCTTTATTATATGGAGCATCTAGATCATTTTTAATCCATGCTATGTCTATTTTGAAAGGTTCTGTTAATCCTATAACCCCTACTACTTGACTAGCAGTTGGAGAATATTCCGTGTCTTCAGGTTCATAGACAGGATCTGCTACTCCTGGATTTCTCAAAGTATCTAATCCTCTTAGGTTAAAGTTTAAAGTGGATCCATCTATGGAATGTCGGGATGATTCTACATATCGTGTGGAGGGTTGCCTAAAGCTTGAAGATTTATGCATTCTTAATCTTATGTCATTTCCTTCTTGTATTATTTCTCTTATATTTGTATTATGTATTTGAGGGGTTTCTATGGCGTTTTTCCATACCCACTCATCTGGTATTTTGTCTCTAATATCTAAATGATTAATTCTTTTTTGTGTATTTATCATACTTCTTTTAAAGTTTGCTTCTACTACAATTGTTTCATCTGCTGGGGTTTGTCTTAAAGCTCTAAACCCGTAATTAATCTTTGTTACTTTATAATATACCCTATAGATTATATGAAAAGGATCAGCTGATTCGTCAACTACTCCTTCTGGGGATTTAATGAATATTCTTATAGCTTTTGCTGTTTTTTCATTTTCTAATTTCATAGCAAAATTTGGAAAACAGTTAAAAAAGGCAGGGCCATCACATAAGTTACTTTCTAGGGCTGCTATTATAGTATCTTCTGCCCTTAGTAATCTCATGTCTCTAATTATTGCTAGAATAGGTAGGTTAACACCTAATTTATAGTTAGGTTTTAGTGCTACCTGTATTAGTCCTAGATGAATAAACTTATATCCATCTTTAATATGTTGATCTAAAAGACCTTGTTCTAATAATTGAATTTCTTTATTATTTTGTGTTCCTGGGTACGAATATTCTACCTTATGTATTTGTTCCTCAGAGTTTTTATTAAAAAAAACTTCTACTTTTATATACTTCTCCTTCTTTTACTATGGGCATAGCCCAATCTTGTAATCTTTCTTCCTTCTCCTCCTCAACCTCGATCCTCCCCTTGGCTGGTATCAGAGCCTAAGCTCTGATCTAGTTTCTCTTGTAAGTTTTCTGATAAATATTATTATTTTCTTACAGTATCTTATATCTTGTATTATTGTTTATTACAAATGGCAAAATCAAATAAGATGAGAATTTCGAGATTACATAAAGAAATTAAATCTTTAAAACGAACCATTAGATAAATCTTGAAATTTTAATACACATAAAACAATAGATAAAACTTCTTGTTTCACAACAGAGTACTTTTGTTGAGAATCATGCCAGATTCCAGAGTGATATCTGACTATTTGTTCGGTTTTTGAATTTGGTAATACTTGTTTTAAAATTCCCCCGTATCCTAATGCTGAAGCATCGGTTTCTATAATTAGGCTTGCGTTTGGATGTGGTATTCCTAAACACGGTATTGTCTTTACTAATTGTTTAATTTTTATAACAGTTTCTGTCATACTGTCATCCCATATAGGAGGATTCTTTCTTAATCTTCTATACAAGGGTGCACATATAGTCCTGATGTTTGGCATGAATTCTGCCACGTAATTCAAACATCCTAAGAACCTTTGTAGCTGTGTTTTATCTTTTATTATATTCGGGAATTTTTCTGCGAACTCTAGACTCCTTTGTATGGGGACAATGGTTCCTTTATAAATATTGTATCCTAAAAATCTTATTTTGTCCTGAAAGATTTTTATTTTCTTTGCTGATACTACTAAGCCGTTTCTTTTTATGATTTCTATAAATTTTTCTAAATGTTTTTTATGCTGGTTTATTCCTTGAGAATAAATTAATACATCATCTAGGTATACTATTGAGAATTCCATATAAGGATAAAAAATATTATTCATTATTTCCTGAAATTCACTCGGTGCATTTTTTAATCCTTGGGGCATTACATTCCATTCAAAATGCCCAAATGGTACCACAAAGGCGGTCTTATACCTATCTTTTTCTTTTACTGATATTTGATAATATCCAGATTTCATATCAAATTTTGAAAATATATTTGCATTATATATTCTCCTTATTAAATCTTGCTTATTAGGTAAGGGATATCTTATCCATTTTAAAGCTTTATTCAAAGGTTTGTAATTTATTACTAACCTAGGTGCTCCTCTTTCTTGTTCAGAGGCTTTATTTACGTAGAACCCTGAGCAACTCCATGGAGATTTAGAGGGTCGTATTAACCCTTTTTCCAAATACTCTTGTAATTCTTTTTTACAAAACTCTAGTTGTTCTGAGTTCATCTGTATTGGTTTAGCTTTAGTAGGAATATCTGTTTCTTTAAATCCTTCTTCATATGGTAATTCTATTTCATGTATTTTTCTTTTATGAAAAGCTATCGGGTTTGTTTCACATATTTCTTGTTCTATTTTTTCTTTAATACTTTCTATTTCATCCTGTAATTTTTTGGATTTTAATTGATTTTCTATCCTTTGATATTCTACTTCTTTGTTTAAAAATTGAATTTGCTTTTGTTTATTCTGAATTAGATTTATCCTACTTATTGAAGCTTCTTGTAATAAGTTTAATTCTTTAATTTTTGGTCCTTTTATAAATTCAAAAGTTAATGGCCTATCTTTAATAACATAGGAAGTAAGTCCCGTACTATTTGTTTGAAAGGGATATAATAAGGTTAAAAAGGGAGTTCCTAAAATTATTTGGTTGTTCATATTTTTTACTAACATAAATGAGGTATTAAAACAAATCTTGTTTTTACAAATTTTTACATTTGACAGTTTATATTCTACTCCTAATTTTCCACCATTTGCTCCTGTTAAACTAGTTGTAGTTTTTTCATAATATTTAGTTGGTATTAATCCTTCTTGAATACAATTTAGATCTGCTCCGGAGTCTACTAAGGCTATAAGATTAAATTTTTCTTCTGCAATTATTATAGTTATTTCTACCCACCATTTATGCATAGTTACTATACTTAGCATATTCATGTCAAAAATATGGTCTTCTTCTTTAGTCTCCTGCTGATCTACTATCTTTTTTCCTTCTAGTTCAAGTAATCTAACTTCTAGGTTTATCTGATTTTCTTTAAGCTGAATTATTTCTTGTTTTAATAACTTAATTTCTTCCTGAAGTTCCTTAATGGTTACTGGTCTTGCTATTTTAAATTTTCCTAGAATTTCTTTAAATTCTATTGGTTTTACTTCCTCTTTTTGTTTTTCCTCTTTAGATATTAACTCACTTATTCTTTGGATAAATTCTGCTTTTTGAGGAGAGTCTTCTAACTTATCTAGTATTGATAGTAATGAAGCTGTTTGTTCTATAGTTATAACATTAATTTCTGGGGTAATACAATCACTACAATTACATAATCCTGGTCCTAAACAATTTTCTTCGTAAGACTCTTCTTCTTCTGAAGTCTCTCTATCAATCTGATCTATCTCATTTTCTTCACTATATTCTATATCAGAAGTTTCTGGTTCTGATTCTGAATTTATTATTAATGTGGTGAGGATTTTCTTTAAATCTTCATCCTCTATCATATTTATTGTTTCTTTTGCCTTACATTTATCTGCAAAATGTCCAGGCTTTCCACATTTCCAACATGTATTCTTCTTATTTTGGGGTTTCTTTGTTGGCTTTCCTTTTCTGAAAGACGGCTTTTCTTGTGGTTTATTTTGAATTTTATTATATGATTTTTTATAAGGTTTCTTTTTAGGTGCCTTCTTTTCTCTATTTTTCCTAATACTTGGTGCGATGATGGGTGCCATTCCATATTGTTGGCAAAAATTTCCCAATTCTTTTTTATTTGATAACCTTTCTTTTTTCATTTGGCTCTGTAATTTACTATCATTACAAACCTTTAGCCCTGTTTCTACTATTACATTATGTAACTGTCCAAAAGTTAGTTGGTCATAGGGAACTGGTTTACCATAATGGACTTCTAAGTTTTCTATTACTTTTTGAGAGAAGATTGCAGGTAATGCTGCAACAAATCTTTCTCTCCAGAATCCTACAGCCGAGTCTTCTCTTAACAAGGCTTTAGAGAGGAAAGTGTCCTTATACCATTTATAATCTGACATAGTTGGACATTTTAGGTTCATTAGTTGTAAGGCTGCTCTTTCTCTAAAGACATTCGGGTCTCCTATAAAATTCTGTATTATTGTAAAGATTAAGGTAGATGTTGCATCTGATTCACTACCTTCTGGCTTTATATGATTAAGAATTATATCTTTATGGGAGGGAGTAACAAAATTATCCCACCATCCTCTAAGCTGTCCCGTGAAGCCTTGTATTATTGCTTCAGCCGTGGACTTGTCACTTATTCCTTTTAATCTAAAGGCAGTGGCGGCCATTGCCATTTGAGAACAGGTGTCTAATATATTTTGTTCACTCATTCCATCTATATTCCATTCTGCTATATCTGACCCAGAGTAACTATTTTGGACGAACTGGGTTCTTTCTTCTAGTCCTATATCTACCAAAGAGGGTCTGTTATAATAAGTTCTAGTCTTTGGATAGCTATGTGTAATCTTTTCTATCTGTAGAGTATTAACATTTTTTTCTCCTAGTCTTGCGATCTTTTCTTTTAAATCTGCTAATTGTAGATTAATGTCATTTTTCCTAAACGAGCTTACAGTTTCTTTGGATAGGTCTTTTAGATCAACATATTAAAGATGGATATAAGTTTATTCATCTAGGACTAATACAGGTAGCACTAAAACCTAACTATAAATTAGGTGTTAACCTACCTATTCTAGCAATAATTAGAGACATGAGATTACTAAGGGCAGAAGATACTATAATAGCAGCCCTAGAAAGTAACTTATGTGATGGCCCTGCCTTTTTTAACTGTTTTCCAAATTTTGCTATGAAATTAGAAAATGAAAAAACAGCAAAAGCTATAAGAATATTCATTAAATCCCCAGAAGGAGTAGTTGACGAATCAGCTGATCCTTTTCATATAATCTATAGGGTATATTATAAAGTAACAAAGATTAATTACGGGTTTAGAGCTTTAAGACAAACCCCAGCAGATGAAACAATTGTAGTAGAAGCAAACTTTAAAAGAAGTATGATAAATACACAAAAAAGAATTAATCATTTAGATATTAGAGACAAAATACCAGATGAGTGGGTATGGAAAAACGCCATAGAAACCCCTCAAATACATAATACAAATATAAGAGAAATAATACAAGAAGGAAATGACATAAGATTAAGAATGCATAAATCTTCAAGCTTTAGGCAACCCTCCACACGATATGTAGAATCATCCCGACATTCCATAGATGGATCCACTTTAAACTTTAACCTAAGAGGATTAGATACTTTGAGAAATCCAGGAGTAGCAGATCCTGTCTATGAACCTGAAGACACGGAATATTCTCCAACTGCTAGTCAAGTAGTAGGGGTTATAGGATTAACAGAACCTTTCAAAATAGACATAGCATGGATTAAAAATGATCTAGATGCTCCATATAATAAAGAAAGAAAAAATTGGTTTATGAATAGTTTTAGTAAAGAAGAAAAATTAAAGATAAGAAACTCTTTTTATGAACATGTGAAAGAAACCGAACTTAACATATATTTCTTTGAATGGTTAGCAATATATCTAGAAAAGGAAAAAATTAATTACCCTTTTAAAATGGAAGTAAACCCCATAACAAAGATAGAAACGGTTTGGACTACTGAGAATGGAAGCTTAGTAGAAAGAGAATATCCTCCTTTAGAAAAAATAATAATACCATTAGAAAAAGATTGTAAAATAAAAGCGTCACCCTATAAACAAATAAACGAAAAAGAAAAGGAAATCCAGAAAAAAGACATAGATAAAATTCATCAACAGCTCAACTATAATAACACATATTTAACTATAATGGCCAAACAACTAACCAGAATCGAGAATAAGGAAATAACAAGTACCTCCTCAAGATCATTAGAAAGGCCCATATACAATATAAAAGAACTATCCAAAGAAACTGTAAGCTCGTTTAGGAAAAATGACATTAATCTACAATTAGCAGATTTAAAAGAAAAGATCGCAAGACTAGGAGAAAAAAATGTTAATACTCTACAGATAGAAAAGATTAAACATAGCTATCCAAAGACTAGAACTTATTATAACAGACCCTCTTTGGTAGATATAGGACTAGAAGAAAGAACCCAGTTCGTCCAAAATAGTTACTCTGGGTCAGATATAGCAGAATGGAATATAGATGGAATGAGTGAACAAAATATATTAGACACCTGTTCTCAAATGGCAATGGCCGCCACTGCCTTTAGATTAAAAGGAATAAGTGACAAGTCCACGGCTGAAGCAATAATACAAGGCTTCACGGGACAGCTTAGAGGATGGTGGGATAATTTTGTTACTCCCTCCCATAAAGATATAATTCTTAATCATATAAAACCAATAGAATTTAAAGAAATTCTAGGAAAATTTAAAATAGCAAGACCAGTAACCATTAAGAAACTTCTGATATAGAATATAGTGAAGAAAATGAGATAGATCAGATTGATAGAGAGACTTCAGAAGAAGAAGAGTCTTACGAAGAAAATTGTTTAGGACCAGGATTATGTAATTGTAGTGATTGTATTACCCCAGAAATTAATGTTATAACTATAGAACAAACAGCTTCATTACTATCAATACTAGATAAGTTAGAAGACTCTCCTCAAAAAGCAGAATCTATCCAAAGAAACTGCCGGGACCACACTTACCTCTAAGCCTAAATAACTCCTGCCCTATACCCCAAGGGGAGGATCGAGGTTGAGGAGGAGAAGGAAGAAAGATTACAGAGTTGTGCGGAAGTCATTCTAAGGATTACAAGAGTGTTATCAGTGATATTGGGGGATTTTTCGCTCTGCCTTCTCTGCAAGAGAAGGCAGAGCGAAAAATCCCCCAATATCACTGATAACACTCTTGTAATCCTTAGAATGACTTCCGCACAACTCTGTAATCTTTCTTCCTTCTCCTCCTCAACCTCGATCCTCACATATAACTAAACAAGCTTATAATATAAATTGTGTATGAAATTAAATATGAAAAAAATTCACCTTATCCAACTTACAAATTCTCCTACATTTATTCAAGTGATGTAAATCTACAAATATATGATCAAGTAATGCAAACAAAAGTTAAAAGATCTTTAATTTTCCCCTATACATATATCCTTTTCTTCTAATGATTAAGAAATTATATATATATATATATATATATATATATATATATAAACTTGAAAATTTTTCAAAATGTAATATATAATAAATATTGATTATAAAGTGATTACATAAATATTCACATCTGCTGGTAAGAAGAGACTTTCCTAATAAAATGTATCAAGCAAAAAGCTACGAAGGTTATCTCTAACTAAAGCTACATCGTTTAGCAAAGATTTCTTTTTCTTTTTCTTTTTATTTTTGTTATCAGTTCATTATACTTTAACTGGTTCATTGGATTTTTTCAGAAGACCACCAAATCACACCGATTAAAACCAGGTTTGTGTAATATGTCCAATCCAATGTGCGGTTCAAAATGGTTGATTCACCAATTTTTAGCTATATCGATCTAACTAGCTGATTCGAATCAGATTTCATAACATTGTATGAAATAATTATAAATGTCTATTAAAATATTTCATTTTAAAAAATTAATTCACTAAACTAAATTTTGAACAGACTTTAAAACTAAAAAAATATAAATAATTATTTTTTTATAAATAAACAATATTACTATATTTTTCATTAATTGAAACTTCATTGCATTTAATTTTAATTTATTTTTAATATTTAATTTCATAAAAATTTTATTTCTGTAAAAATATTTTGACTGCAAATATATATACAGATCAGTTAATCTTAGGTGTCAAATTTACATTTACACAAATTAAATAATTTTATATAAAATATAAAAATTATCAATTTAATTATTTATTTAAAAATTTTTACAAAGTAAATTATGTATATAATATTTTATATAAAACAAAAATTGATAAATATTTTATTTTATTTTTAATAATTTATATATTATTAAAATATATATATATATATATATTAATAATTGAATATAATATTATAAATTTTAAAATTTTATATATATAATCATAAAAATTTATTATAACATTATTTAACAATTAAATTAATAAATTTTTTATTTTATATAATATTATTAAATTAATATAAATATTAAAATTTAATATATATATATATATATCAACAGATTTTAATATATATATATATTTCAATTAAAATATTTTATAAAAATAAATTATTAAAATTATATCACTAACTGATTCAAATTGAATTTTATTACATTTGAATAAAACAGTTATGAGTGTCTATTAAAACATTTCTTTTTAAAATAATTAATTCATTCTAAAGTATTTAAACATATTTTTAAAGTCAAAAAATATATAAATAAAATATTCATCGTACTTTATAAATAAATAGTATTAATATATTTTAATTAATTAAAATTTTATTATATTTATTTTTAAATTTAATTTTAATATTTTATTTATAACAGAATTTTACTTTTAAAAAAATATTTTAACTATAAATATAAATATATATATATAAATAAAGAGGAAAAATTAAATTATTATAAAATAATTAATTTTTATAGAATAATTTAATTATTAAATTAATAAATTATATTATATAAATTATATTAAAAAAATTATAAAATTTAGAACAAATTTGATACTTTAAAAAATAAATTCAAATTAATGAATGATATATTTTTTATATAATATCTGTCAACTTAAATTTATTTACTAAAATATTAAATTTTTAAAATTTTATAAAAATAATCTATATAATATAATTTATTAATTTAATAATTATATTAATAAAATTTAATTATTTATAAAAATTATTGAATAAAATAATTTTAAAATAAAATTATTTTTAAAATAAATTAAATTCTTCTTTTATATATATATATATATATACTTTATTTTTAATATTTAATTTCATAACTGAATTCTACTTTTATAAAAATCTTTTGACCGCAAAAACATATATTAAGTTATTAACACGAGCTTCTCGCGCTACACGGAAAAAAAATTACACCAAAAGTTTCATTTTCCATAACCAAAAGTTACCATTTTTACAAAATAATGTATTTTATTGGTTTTCAATACTAACGTTTCATTTATTTGTTATTTCTGCAAAGAAGGAAATAAAACAGTTACTTTTAATAATAAATGAATTAGAAAAATAATGATAACACAACTTTTTAATACTATTTAAATACAATTTTTATTATTTAATAATTCTCATAATTATAAAAAAATAAGAAATAAGTCCTATGTCATTTAAAAGTTTTAAAATAGATTATAATACCTAACTAAAAGTAAATTGTTAATTATTAATTATTATTTGTTTTCACAGTTAAAATTTTAGATTTAATTGATGGTGGTATTCATTTTTAATTTTTTTTTCATTAGAGCATATATATATATATATATATATATATATATTTAAATTTAAGGACTTTGGAAAAGAAAAAAAAAAATCATTAACTTTTGATCCATAAAAGGCATCCCAAGGATTATGACTGAAAAGTTAAAACGGCAGCGAAACACAGGACAGATGAGACAGAGATAAACCACACTCCACTGCACACCTTCCACACCTCTCCCCTCATCTTATTGCATAACGTTTCGTCTCTCTCAATCTCCAACTATGCTCTTCCTCTGACCCCTCTTTATTTTATTTTTTATATATACATATATTTTTATTTTAGAAAAAGCTTAAAGCTCTTCAACTTTTTCTCTTCCTTATATTATAACAACAAAGAGAGAGATATGCTACCAAGCAGAGCTCTCTCTCACAGCGTTCCCTGGATGGAACCCCAACCCGAAGAAGAGGACGCATGGACCAACAACAATGAAGTTCGTGACCCCAAAAACGACGTCGTTATGGAAGGTGGTGCTCTTCCTTCCTTCAAATCCATGCTGGAAGGTGAATGGTACACGAAGTTCACGAACCCAGCTCAGCAGGACCTTCTCCAAAACGACGCGTTTCTTATGCACCCTCTGGATTCGTCTTCTTCTGCACCTTCATTCCCTTCTTCTTTCTTCAATGTCAATCTCAATGCCAATAACAACAACCCTTTCGACAATGCCTTCGATTTAGGTTCCCAAAGCGGTTTCCTCCCTCCATTTCCACCTTCCAATTCCCCTGTTTTGATGGATTTCTCGCCCCTCGAGCTGAGTTCGAACCCCGAATTTGGACCAACTCGTGTTGTTGAACTCAGTGGCGGGTTTCCACAAGAGGAAACATTCGACGCCTCGGGTTCTTCCAAGGCTAAGGCTCTGAGGCCACTCGAGGCTCTTCCGCCGCTGCCCACTCTGTTTCAGAAGCGGGCAGCGCTCACCGGCGGGGCGGGGAAGTTGGAAGAATTGGAGGTTTCGGTGCCGTGGCGGTTTGCAGCCGCGCCGGAGAGGAAGGTGACCGATGAGGGGGAGGCTGAGGAAGGGCTTAATTATGAGTCTGATGAGGGTGGGAAATTGGAGGAGAATGGGGGCAATGATTTTAATACAAATAACAATAATGACCATGCTAATGGTAATAACAATAACATTAATAATGATAACAATGGTGTACGTGGTGGAAACCAGAAGGGAAAGAAGAAGGGGATGCCGGCGAAGAATCTCATGGCTGAGAGGCGGCGCAGGAAGAAGCTCAATGATAGATTGTACATGCTTAGGTCTGTTGTGCCAAAGATTAGCAAGGTATGAAGAAAACTTGGTTTGAAGCTTCTTTTTTGTTTCCCTGCATTGTTTGTGGACTAAGTGCATGTTTGGCTTTTGGATTAGATCTAGGGAAATAGTTGCTTATTTTTCAAAAGTTCTCTTTGAAAGTTGAAAGTTGAAAGAAATAAAATTATTTTTTCAAAACAAGCTGAATTTAGAAATACTTAAATTTCTGAGAACATTTATTTTTCAAAAGCACTTTTAGAAACTAGTAAAAAAAGTGATTATTTCTTTAAAATAAATGAACTAAACATGGACTAGTTCTAATGTTAGGACGGATTAATTATTTGAATAATTATGAAGTAGGTGTTTTCATCATGTTAGTTCATCCTGTGATGTGAAATGACATGAAGTGATTTATGTTAGTGAATCTGATGCGTATTATTATATATACATGACAGTTTTTATCAATCTGAGATTTAACCTGTGTTGGTTTGGCGGTCACTTTTTGTTATTGACATCAACAATTTGCTCCTTTAATGTGATGGCGATAATAGAAGCTTATATTTTTTTTTGTTATTTTTTTTGTAGATGGATAGGGCTTCCATTCTGGGGGATGCCATTGACTACTTGAAGGAGTTACTTCAGCGGATTAATGAGCTTCATAATGAGCTAGAGTCAAGCCCTCCAGGCTCATCGCTGCCACCTTCTGCAAGCTTTCACCCTGTGACACCCAGTCCACCTACCCTTGCCCACCGCATAAAGGAAGAACTATCTCCTAGCACTCTTCCTAGCCCTAAAAACCAATCAGCAAAGGTATTTGTTTGTCTTAGTGCAAAATTGTTATCCTCCTTGTAAGATGATGTGTCAGGCCCAAAAGATCTTCCATATTGCTTTGAACTTTTTGAATCTTTGGCAATTTATTTAGTGGCTTGTCAAGTATCTGAATTATTTTATGACTTGGTCCCGACCTTTCCCCAAAGTTTTATTCATTGCTGTTCTTCATCATTTTTGTTTCTTACACCCATTTTCGGTATGTAAAGTATCATAGATATATGTGATGATCATGTGAGAACCGAGAAGTATTGGTGCAGATGCACTTACTTCTCATGATTTATAACTGATCTTAGAAGCTAGGAAATAGCATGCTTTTGACATGTGAATATGTAAACGTGGTTGAAATATGTTTGGCATATCTTTCTGTCATTTCATTTCATTGCTTTTTCACCTTCCAATAATAGTACTTCAATGATAAAAAATAAATCTGACATGTTTAACAGAAATAGTTCTCAGAAATGATAAATGTATCAACATTTTGTTTTTTAAAATTTGCTTATTGTGTCTGATATTGAGAAATCTTAGTTGTATGTCATAAATTGAGCTTGATTGTTATAAGTCACTTGAATTTTGCGATTTGTTGTGGTGTAGACCCCAAAGGTACATTAAATACTAATGCAAACCAATAATCAACAATTTGATTCAGAAGATACTTTTGAGGATTCCCAGAACTTAACGAACTGAGGAAATTGATTTTGACTTGAGTTTTTCTGAAATTTATAGGTGGAGGTTAGGGTAAGGGAAGGGAGAGCTGTCAATATCCATATGTTTTGTGCCCGCAGACCAGGTCTTCTGCTTTCCACCATGAGGGCATTGGATAACCTTGGATTGGATGTTCAGCAGGCTGTTATCAGCTGTTTCAATGGTTTTGCTTTAGATGTGTTCAGAGCTGAGGTATACTGTTAGTTTTTTACTGTGCCATTTCTTACATCAATAAATCCCTTTTTATTTCCTTGCTTTTCTTTATTATGTTTGCCGTTGGTTTCTATTGGGCAATATCACATTGTACTATGGCTAGGATGAAATGAATGACAAATACTTTGTTGGCAAGATGGTTTGTAGAGAGATGTCATGATACTCAGTTTCACTTCTCAAAAGTATTATGCATGAACTCGTTGAATTACTCCCAGTACTATACATCTAGCAAAATACTTACCATTTCTCTTGCAAAATCCTAATTAGATGACAAGCATAGTGAGCCACTATAAAACTAGCAGCCCCAGCCTCTATCTTCCCCTTTCTCTTTTTAATTAAATTGTGTATAATATGCATGAGGCTTGTGAGTTATGAGAGGTGACCATTGCAAAAACTTGAGCTGAAGACTGTAGGGTTCCACCTTTCTCATTCAATCACTGAAAAATTTTAATCATTGATTATTTTCATTAATGGTTGTCACAATTTACTCCCTAGAATAAAATGTACACTTTTAAAAGGAGAGGAGACTCCAGTTTTAATAAGATGAAATTTACTAAGATCTTTGTGAATTATCTGCATGAGTCAAAATCACCCCTCCTATTCTGCCATCTAAAAACACCAAAATGTACTAAAAAAATTTGAGAAGAGTAAATATCAGCTTAATGACAGGTAAAAGGTCTCATGAGGCTTCCCTCAGGCTGTTTCATAACAAGTGCTTGATTTTTAAATTTTGATCTCATCCCTCATGTTTTGTTTTTAATTTCTAGTCTTTGCATGTTTCTTGCCAGCAATGCAGAGAAGGCCAGGATGTCCTCCCAGAACAAATTAAAGCAGTACTGTTGGATACAGCGGGTTTCCATGGTATGATGTGAGGGAAGCTCTTGACAAAGGCAATGCCGACAGTGGCACTAAGCGCTGTAGTTGCTGTATAAAATGCAGTTTGTAAATGCCTTTGCTTATTCTCGTCTGAAAAACCGTGGCCAGGCCAAGATCTAAAGGGTTAGCTAAGATCTAGGATGAGGAGTTAGCTCCTATATTTTTCTGAATTTTAGGAGACTTTATGTTAATTGATATCATCAGTCATGGAATAAATTGTTTTTTTGCATTTTTTTCTCTCTTCTCAGTTTATTTCTTTAATAAATTTCTTTCTTGCCTGTTTAATTTTAAATATGATGCATTCCGCTCAGTCTTTATCGGTTGCTATTTGTGTTGGAAATAACCTTTTGTATTTTGTCTCACAAACACCTGTTCACCACCAAACTTTGTGCCCTAAGAAAACTAAGGGAACGTTTGTTTGAAAAATATTTTTTTTTATATTTTTCATTTTTAATTATAAAAATATTATTTTATTTTTATTTTGTTTTATATATTTTTAAAATATTTGTGTAGAAAATAAAATAAAAATATGATGATATTTTGTTATCAAAGATGAAAATAGAAAATAAAATAAATATTCAATTCCTTGACTTTTTTTGGCCAAAGAGGATAAAATTTAAAGTGAGTGTTGGATCGATATATGTAAATATTATTTAAAATATAAGAGTTGTTTCATAGTTTTTAGGAGAACTGTGCTGAAAATTTGGATATAATATATGAAAATTTTAATTTTAAATAGATTTGAGCTGTTAAACTTATATTTAATATTCAATATTTGATCATATTTAACTTTTGAAAAACATAATTTAACTAATGATAAGATGTAAAAAATTAAATTTGAAATTAGCAATGTAGGTCTCATTTATACAAGTTTTTAGTTTTTTTTTTTAAATTAATTTTAAAAATAAAATCTGTTTAGACAAAATAGTTTTGAAATAATTTTTAATATATTTTTAAAATAATTTTAATTTAAATCTTAAAATTAAAAAAGAAATTTATTAAATGCTATTTTTAGTTTTAAATATTTTTATTTTTAAATTTACAAATTTTACTATCACTAAATAATAATAATAATAAAATTTTTATTATTTTAAAATAATTTAATTTTTACATAATAAAAATAAAATAAATTATTATTTAATATATAAATTATATTAAATTTATAATATTATGATATAATTTTATATTATATAATTATTTATAATAATATAATATTATAATATATATTATTTTTACATAAAATAGAAAGTAAATAATATAAAATATTATAATAATATATAAAATTATTTATTTTAAATATTAATAATTAAATAATATATGAAATAAAATTTAAAATAATTATTAATATTTTTTATATAATAACCATTGTACTACTATTTTTATCTCATTTAAAGTCTAACTTGATTCAGTTTGATAGATTCGGACTTGTCAAAAAGTCTTCTTGGATAAACAAACCAAACTTAAACTTGTAAAAAAATTTATTTAATCTATTCAGATACATATTTATATTTATATATCATATATTTATATTTATATTTATTTTAACTTTTTTATTTTGTAAATTTTAAGCTTGTAAGTATTTTTAATCAAGTATATATATAGACATTAAGTTTATTTATTAACTATTTTTTGAAAGATAAACTTTTAAACAAGTTTAGAGGCTTTATAGATTTTAAATCTAGACTTGGATTAAAAAAAAAACAGATAACAAACTTTCAAATTTAAGTTTCAAAATTTTTAAATAGTACAATCTTAAACATTCATGTTCTAATTCAGTTTAATTTATTTCCATCGTTTATTACTACTAGTATCACCATCGTCATAATAATAATAATTCTTTTTCAAAAAATTTATTTTATTATTTTAAAATTTTTAATTATTTATCTATTTTTTATAAATTTACAAATAAATGATATTATTTAATATATAAAAATATATTTAATTTATAAAATTATAATATAATTTTATTTTATATAAATTTTTATAATATAATATATATTATTTTATATAAAATAAATATCAAATAATATAAAAATTTATAATAACAATAATAATATATAAGATTATTTATTGTATATACTTATTATTAAATAATATATAAAATATAAAACTGTATAATTATATAATATTATTTATATTATAATTATCATTATCATAATTATTATCATAATAATAATAATTTTTATTTTATTATTTTATAAAAAATTTATTATCTAATTTTTATATATTAAAAAATAAATAATATTAATTAATATATAAATTATATTAAATTTATAATATTATAATATAATTTTATATTATATCTATTTATAATATAATATTATAATATATTATTTTTATATACAATAAAACTGAATAATATAAAAATATAATAATAATAATATTTAGAAAAAATTTTATAATTATATATTATTTTTATATTATAATCATCACATTATTATTATTATTTCATAAACATTATTTTTATTTTTATCATTATACTATTATTATTATTGTCATCAATATTATTACTATAATAAAAATAAAAATAATTATATTTAATTTATTATTTTTAAAATTTAAAATTTATATTATTTTAATATAATATAATTTTTTAATTAATATTTTATTTATATATTTTTTATAATTTATAATAAAATAAAATAATAGAATGATTTAATTTATTTTTATAATAATTTTAAAAAACTAAATATTAAAATTAAAAATTAAAAACAAATTAATTTTAAAATTTAAAATTTTAAAAAATAAAAACTAAAAATCATCTTAACAAAACTAGATATGATTAAATCCGGTCCAGAGTTGTGCTCAATAGCTTCCTATCATTCAATTCAATTGTGATTCTTTTTTTAATGAAAAACGAAAGCAACGGTTTGTGATTCATTTTTGGGCTTCAGACATCTTTTAGCATTGGGAGTTGGAAAATTAGCCATCTTTTAAATATATTTCATAAAATGATTATGTCATGCAAATAAAAAAATGTAACTAGCGGAAAGACAGCCTGGTATCTGTCTTTTTATTTTTTATTTATATCTTTTTTATCATGAATAAGAATAGATGTTTATATAATTTTTTTATTATTTATAAAAATAGATAATTATATATAAAAAAAATTGACGAGCTATATGATTTCTTTGATTATTTATGAGTAAATTTGCACGTAAGAGTGAATATAAAAGAGAAATTTCGCAAAAGAAAATATGGATTTACAAATTGATATTCACTTTATTTATTGTATATATACATCATCATTTTTAATTTTTGTAATTTTTTTTAACATACCCTTAAACCTTTTTCACCGAATTATTTCTCAGCAACATCCCCTCATTTAGAATAAGATACGCTGCAAAAACACAGTTGGGTAAAGAGCGAAAATTTGTTTATGGGCCATCATTCAGAACTGACCACATACCCGTTTCGGAACGAATTTCGGGAAGCTTTCTATGCATTCGATTCTGAAAGCATTTTTTTTATATATTTCTAGAATCTGTTTCTGTTGTGTTCCAAAAGTTATTTTCTGGTAGTCATCTTTAAAATTTCTGAAACAATTTTGAAAGTAAGGAATGACAGGGTGGTACTGAAAATTGAATAAAGAGGGTTTAAAAGTATTTTTGAAAGAAAAAAAATTACAAAAATTAAAAAGAATGGCTTGTTTAGTAAAAGAGAGACGGAAAGAGTAACTCTGTTTTTTGTCAGTCATTAAATGATTGTCTGCTAAAAGAAAAAGAACTCCGAGGTTATCCCTAGGAAAGAAGCCCAATAGACAATAGACAAATATAACTAGGCCGAATACCAAATCCTGCTACAATAGGAAGGATCTTCAAAGTTAGGGTTTTACTTTACACACTTTTTTTTTAAATTTTTTTTATTATCATTTTATCTTTCATCCCTTATCTCTTTTGTAAAAAAAACCTCTATTTCGCAAATTAATTTACAGAATATATCACTGTATTTCGTGAATTAATTTGCGGTATGTAATTTTTTATGTTCCGTAAATTAGTTTACGAAACATAGAAATATAACCTTTAATAAATTAATTTGCAGAAAGTGTTTAACATTACGCGAATTAGTTTGCGGAATATAAAGTCTTTTCGTCTTCTCCGATGCTCCTCCGATGTTCGACTTCATTTTCTTAGTTTTTCCTCCAACCAAAAGCAGCAATCTAATATAGATTTAACTAATAAGGAAGAAAGCGCAACAATGACAAACAGAAGAAGAAATGAGAAAGAAAAATAAAGGAGTGCAAAAAGAAATTTGGGAGGTGAAACAAGCAATCCCCTTAAACCTAGAGCTTGAAGAAGAAAGGCTTGATTTTGCAGTTAGACTCAAGTCCAAGGGTATTATCAGAATATATTTTGGATAAAACAGGATCTGGAGAAGATTTTCTATTTACACATTTATCTTTAATTTTTTATTTAAAATTTTTAATTTTAATCTTTTATATTTTAAGATAGACTAATTTTAATTTATAAAGTAATTCATGTTTAATATATAATATATACTCAATTAGAAAATATTAAAATAAATCTATTTTAAATCAAAATTTTAAAAGTGAAGAATTAAAATTTTAGATAGGCTAAAAATATATTTAATTATTTTATTTTTATTTTTATTTTATCTTAAATCACATTTTCTATTCTTCGAATCTTCTTCTTAATTTTTAATCTTTTGGGAAAGCTTTGTCTAAGGTTAGTGTTTTTCTCTTATGTTTAATATTTTTAAATTTTATATGCTAGAATAAATTTATTTTTAAAATTTATATTTCAAAATCAATTTTTAGAATTTCATTTTTGAAATTTAGATTCCTAAATATATCTATATATATATATATATATATATATATATATATCATGTTCTAGAACTTAGATTCCAAATTTAATTTTTGAGATTTCATTTCTGAAATTTAAATTTTGAATTTAGAGTGGTATATTTACAAAATTTAAATTCTAGTAGCTATGTTTATATAAGTTGAGAATATAATTCTTTTAAAAGTATAATTTTTTAGATTTTAATTTTCAAAAGTATAAGAAGTTAATGTTATTTATGTTAATTTGGACTATTATACTACTTAATTTGATTATACAAGTAAAGTGTCTAACAGTTTTGAGATTCTTGATGCTATAAATGAACACGTGGTCAAAGATCTGGAGATAGAGGTATCTAACAAACTTAAAGCTGAAAACGTGAGGTTAGGAAGCAGAAAACACACAGCAACAAAATGATTGAAAGAATATATACACTAGGGGAGGTAACATAAAGTGTGTGTATTATGCGAGTGTCTCATCTTCACTGAAATTCTTCCCTCCTTGCTAGTAACCATAAACTAATCCATTTTCATTCCTTCTTAGGTGACGCGTAGAAATAATGTCCAAGCTACCATTATACAGATGAAGATTCATATGACCTGAATTGTAATCGCAATCTCTTTTCTCATAGTGCTCATTCTTGCAGACTTTAAGCTCATTTCTTCCACTTGTTTTTCAATTGTACTGTGTTAGATATATACTCTGGTTGTACGCCGTAAATTTTCAACAGATTATTCATCAAGTGCGAAATTATATTTTTCTCGTATCCCATCCATATTTTTGTTAGTTACATTCTTTGAAGGGTTGTATTACCGGTGCTTTCATTGAGAGTCAATGTCCTTGAATTTGTATTGGCAATTGTTTAATTTACCCCTCACACTCCAATATATTACCCTTGCCAACTATCAACTTAAGTCGTGGCGTAGAATGAATTTTCAATTATAAGGATTTGGAAATCCTTGGTTGGATAAAGTTGTTTGAACTCTTTCCATTAATCAATATTTGAATCTCATGGCTATTAACACAACCTATAAATCGAAGTGTCCCTCTGCCTTGTGTGCCATTCATGGCATGGTAAGACAAATGATGTGCCCGGTCCTTGTTGGAATCAATTTCTGTAGTATCTATCTCTGATAGTGGTTCTATATCTGGAGGTTCTTCTGGTTGTTCCTCACATTGGATCAAATAGTAGTGCTTGTTATTACATTTGTGACTCGGGAAGTATTTCTCATCACAAGTGAAACATATACCTTTGTCTCTTCTGAATTGAATCTCAGCGGGGGTTAATTTCTTTAGGTAATTTGGTTTAGGTGGTAAAAGTAACCGTGGTAGATTGTTTTGTTTTTAGTGGTTTGTGTTTGAGCTTGGCTTAATGGTTGTGGAAAAAATAGCTAACGAGTGAGTGTGGGGTGGATTATTTTTTAGGAAACTGATTTAATGGTTGTTTAAGATTTAGCGATTGTGGTAGCCGTGGTGTGGTAAGTGGTTGGAATTTCTCTTCATATAACTTGGCCAGTGAAATAGCTTGCATCAAGGAATGAGGGAATCTAGATTGGACTTCTCTTTTAAGCTCAGGTTTCAACCCTCGAATGAAACAATCCAGCAAGAGAGTATCATCTAGGCCATACAACCTATTTGCCAAATCCATAAAGATTTCATAATAGGCATCAACTAAAGAAGTTTAAGCTAGTTTAAGCAAGTCTGCTCTTGGGTTTTTAAACTGCGAGGGCCCATATTGTAATAATAGATTAGTGGATAGAGTTAACCAATTAGGTACCTGATTGGATTTCTCCATCAGCTGGAACCAGGGCCCATATTGTAATAATAGATTAGTGGATAGAGTTAACCAATTAGGTACCTGATTGGATTTCTCCATCAGCTGGAACCAGGGTAGAGCTTGCCTTTGAAATGCACCGAGGCTATGTCAACCTTCTGATCGTCAAGGATTGAATAAATGCGAAAAAAAAAAACATTCAGCCTTGTATACCCACTGTACAATATCCTCTGCATAATATTTTGGGAATTCAATCTTGACAGATCTAGGATGAAAGGATATGGTTGATTGGTGGTGTTGGAGTCCAAGGGTGCATGCTCAGAGGAACTAGTTGTGATATGTTGAGTCAATAATTGGTGTATTGATGACATTTGTTGTTCGAGGCCTTTAAATTTATCCTGAAATTGCTAGAACTAAGTAGTGTGGTTACCAACGGTTTCAATCACACGTTTTAGCTCAACCTAGATTTCTTTCATGCCGGTATTATCTGCCATGGAGGAGTCAATGAAAGCCATGAATGAACAGGAAATGGCAAGATAATAATACCCTCTGCTTCAAATCTTAAACAAAAAATTCTACAAGAATTTCATACTTCTTATCTTGGAGGTCATGCGGGGATGCAAAGAACCTTTGGCTTGAGTTGCAACTCAATTTTTTTTTGGAAAGGATTATCTTAGGATGTTAAAGATTATGTGAGGAGTTGTCCTATTTGTCATCAAGCAAAATATATGACACAACCACCAGTTGGCCTTATGTAACCTTTACCAGTACTGCAACAAATTTGGCAAGACATTGTTATGGACTTTATTACAGGCCTGCCCTCATCCAATGGGTGTTCAGTTATAATGGTGATAATTGATCGCTTATCTAAGTTTGCACATTTTATTCCCTTCCCAGCAAATTTCTCAGCCAAGAAAGTTGCAAACGGATTTATTTCCCATGTGGTGAAAATCCATGGTATACCTCACTTGATTGTCTCTAATCATGACAAAGTATTACAAGTCAATTTTGGCAAAAAATTTTCAAAAATCAAGGAACCACATTGGAAATGAGTTCATCCTATCATCCACAAACATATGAACAATCAGAGTTTTTAAATCTTTTCCTTGAAATGTATCTCCGATATTATACACAAGAGAATCCCAAAGATTGGTTTAAGCTACTTCCATGGGTTAATTATTGGCATAATACATTCTTCCAATCAACAATTGGCATGACTCCTTATAAGGTTGTGTTTGGCATAGAACCACCATATATATTGAAATATGAAATTTCCCCAACAGACTCTATTCTTGTGCAACAACAACTAATGTAGAGAGACATATTGTTAGCCCAATTGAAACAAAACTCAAGAAAATCCCAACAAAGAATGAAAAGCATTGCGAACGGGGTAAACGTAGAGAAGTGGTATTTGACATAAGAGATTTGGTATATGTCAAACTACAACCATATCGACAAAACTCATTAGCTCTCCGCAAGAATCAAAAACTGAGCATGCATTATTTTGGTCCATTCAGAATACTGGAGAGGATTAGAGTTGTGGCATACAGACTACAATTGCCAAGCACTATGCACATACATCCTGTTTTTCAAGTTTCATTACTCAAGAAATTTGTTGGTCAACCTCAACAACAGGTTATTCCTACAACATTATTAGACATTGACACGGGCCAATCAAACGCTACTTCTGACCTTGAGGACAAGGTCAATATCAATGGGGGGAGCTATGATACAAGTAAAGATCCTAGTAGTTTTGAAACCCTTGATGCTGAAAATGAACACATGGCCAAAGATCCAAAAATAGAGGTGTCTAATAAACTTAAAGTGGGAAACATAAGGTTGGGGAGTTGAAAACGCACAGCAACAAAATGGTTAAAAATATATACACTAGGGGAGGCAACAGAAAGGGTGTGTATTATGTGAGTGTCTCATCTTCTCTGAAATTCTTCCCTCCCTGCTGGTAACCTTCTGGAATCTTTTGGAAACTAATTCATTTTCATTCCTTCTCAGGTGACGCGTAGAAATAATGTCCGAGCTACCATTATACGGTTGAAGATTCACAGACCTGAATTGTAATTGCAATCTCTTTTCTCATAGTGCTCATTCTTGCAAACTTTAAGCTTATTTCTTCCACTTGTTTGTTAATTGTACTGTGTTAGACATATACCCTAGTTGTACATCGTAATATTTCAGTAGATTATTCATCAAGTGCGGAATTATATTTTCCCATATCCCGTCCATATTGTTGTTAGCTGCATTTTTTAAAGGGTTGTATTACTGGTGCTTTCATTGAGAGTGAATGCCCATAAAATAACATGTATCCCTATGTAGTCTAAACGAGATGGATGTTAAAGTTATTTGGGCCGAATTGTGACTCATATTTTTTATCCAAACAACTCATACATGTTCCAATAAAATGGACATATTTAAGTTTATAGAAGTTATTTTTTGATGGGGTCAATTTCTGAAGTTCAAGGACAGAATTGTCTACAACATTTATTTAGAGGAAAAGTCCTAATTCAACCATTAACATGATCATAAAAATTTGAGAAAAGAGACATCAAATAAGGACTCATAATTCGTGCATAATTTGAATTCAAATGACAAAGTAAATAAGGAATTCAATTGCAAATCTAGAGGGACATGGAAATCAATTCTTGAAGGATATTTATTCTAAATTTAAAATAATTGATTTAGTTTTTATCTTGATTTTAAATTTTGAATTTTAATAGGAAAACTGGGTCTATAAAATGGAAACACTTACATATTGTAAACACACCAGAAACTTATTCTAAATTTCTAAATAAAGTTTCATTCTAATTTCCTTCCTTTCTTCTTCTTATTTCTTTCATCAAAAGCCTTATAGAAGGTTAATTTCTTTGGTTGGCTTATTTGTTTTAATTTTATAAGTTAAGGATTATAGATTTTATTCTTAATTGAATTTCTGTTGCAATTTCTTCTTATTTCCTTTTAATACATTGATATTATTATTTGTAATTGTGAAATTTGATGCTTAATTTAATTTCATCTTGAATGCTAAAATTCTAAAATTAGGGTTTTGTTAATTTTCTAATTTCTATGCAAACATTTAAAAGGACTGGGGTTTCCTATAAGATTTGGTGGTTTCGATTCTTAATAATTAATTTAGGGACTTTGGTTGATGCTTAATTGTCTAAATATGAATTAATTCAAATTCTAAGTGTTATTCTTAGAGGAAATCATGAGTTTAATTTGGTGGTTGCTTGATTGAATTCAAACTAAATAAAAGTTATTGCTTTCCTACAGGGTTTAGTGACTTTGGTTCTTTGATAATTGATTTGAAAACTTCGAGTGATGCTTAATTATTTCAATATGAATTAATTCAAATTCTAGGTATTATCCTAATATAAAATCATGAGTTTAATTAGTGTTTACTTGATTGAATTCAAAGTAAATAAGAATTGAAATTGTTTTCAAAAAAATATCTTTTTAAACCAATGATAATTTCGCTTAGAAATTGAACTAGCGAGTTAATTAATTTTTAATATTATTCCTTAAGTCTTTGATAGAGAAAAATTTGGCATGGATAAAGTAGGATGAAATATCCATTAGACATTTTATAGGTTAATCAAATATTCGGCTAATTGCTAAAGGATTAATAAATTAAGTTATTGGAAAGACACAATCTATGTATCTAAATGATTAACAATAAGATATAATTTAACTCACATAATTCTTATATCCATTACAAGAACTGTATAGTCTTTAAAAACATCTTGTAAAAAAATGCTAAAAGATGATAGGTTCAAACTAGTAGAAAAAAAAAGCAACTAAAAATGAAAATTAATATTAAGGCATGTTTGATTTCCTTCACCAGTATAATATGCATAACCTATCAACAATTAATAATGGAGGATTAAAGAAAAGTTAGTTTCGGTCAAGGAATATCTAATCATTTCTCCTCAATTTATCAGAATATATATTTTTGACAAGTTCAAGTTTCTTAATAAATCTAAGTAAATCTATAAAAAGGGAGAGATTGTATATTTTTACCATTAATAACAAGTTAATTCATAAATAAAAATGACAAATAACTAAAATGAAGATGAAAAAAAAGGAACGATAACATTTAAGATTATTTTTAAAATATGAAAAGCAAATTAAGACATATAACATGATCAATCTGAAATCTAAAATAGTGATAGAATACTAATCTTTTTAACAAGTATTTGAAAAAACATCTTAATTGATAATTGAAATCACTAGATTAAAAGAAAAAGAAAAAGGAGAAAACAAAGGCAAAGGTTAAGTATAAAGATGAGGAAAATACTTAATAAACTACAAAAATGGTTTATGAAGAGGTTTAATAACCTAGAATAGCTTGTATATCTTTAATAAATAGTTAACCGAGACTCAATTGAATGTGGGGATAATTTTAAGAAGAAAAATATGTTAAAAGTAAGATATATCAAACTAATTAAAAAATAAAGAAAACAAATCATACATAAGCTAAAATATGAAGATTAAAAATATATTTAAATTTTATTATTATAATTACCATTTAAGTAGCATATTACTATCATCAACTTTGAAGTACAACACATATAATAAATTCTACTTACAAAAACAATTTAAATTTGTTATTAACGCATAATTCCTTAAAAATATTTAGTCATTTTTTTAAAATTTATTATTTACTTATTAAACACAAATATTTGAATAATATACATTCACTTCTACATTAATATAGCTTTTTTAAATTCAATTTCTCATCTAATCCAAGATGGATGTCCAAATTCCAAGAAACTCAGGTTCATCTCTAAAAAAGGAATATACATCTACATTTCTCATGGATAATAGGCCTTAGATAAGTCTTATACTACTAATAACAATTTGAATCAAATACACATAATCCTTTAGAGCAAAATTAAAGAACTCAATATTAAACTTTATCCATCTTCACCAACTACATCATTTTTTTCATCCAAGAGCTTTGTCTTTTTTATGTCGACAAAAATCTCCATTATATTTTATGTTTAACATTAAATTTCAATATCTATATAATAGAATTAACTTAAGTTCATTACATCATTACTCACCATAATATAATGATATGTCACAACCCTCCAGATTACATACATTCCTTCTTACCTTATTTATCTGTTAATCGTTATATCAACATACTATTTAACAATAAGTATATCAAGGTCCAAATTATTCATTGGACTAAATAGCTAACAACATCTATACATGCACACACATATATAAACATATACATTACCTTTAATTGTACAAGTTTCAACATACTTCAAGAATGAAAATAGTCTGGAGAACTATAACAAAATAGCATAGTGAGGTATAAAATAAGGAAAGTACACAGAACATCACATAGAAGTTAAACTAGTCCATCCATATGCACCCATAGGAAATCCCAATATCTCAAGCTTGTTTTCAGTAGCGAGAGGTGACCCATCATTCTATCGATAATGAGAGAAGTTTGAAGCCTTAGAGGGGTCTTCATTTACAGCTTCCTCATCCTTGTCATCCTCCCCTACATCTCCATTTATTATCCCATTATAATATCCTCTCCCCAAAGGTCTCAGGTGTGTGCGAGAAGAACCGATTTACTATGGTGGGGAGCAATTCGTGAAAGTTGTTGCAAAGTGGATTTTCCTGCAGTTTGACGTAGACAAGGTATCCCCTAGGAGCAGGAGTGGGTGATATTGTACAAACTCCAAGGATGCCCACTAATGCAGGAGACGATCCATGATATGGAGAAATGTCTCTTGACGACGTAGATGAAGGCGGCGAGATCATCCTCCTATGATATATTTGTCGAGGGATAGGTACGGTAATGTTTGTAGGCATGACCATAGGAACTCATGGTGGAAAACATATCAGGTAAGACACATCGTTCATCCACATGGTTGCCCTAAATGTACTTCTATAATAACCTCCAATGTTGGATGGGTATCAAACCCACTCCCCTTTCACGTTTAATTATGTAATTTTTATCAAATTAAACGAGGTTTCCAACCTCCAATAAATATTCCTTAAAATTTAGACTAATAATTTTATAAAAATAATTCTTAAAAAGTTTAGAATTAAATTATTAATAATTTTATTTTTTCAAATTTATTAGGAAAGCATTCAGAGAGAATAAAGTTAATTATTTTCGCTCTATCTAGTCAGAGGATAATCTAACAAATTAACTTATATCAATCTTGTAAATTAACTATTAATATAATTTTCTCCAATATTTTTATATTTGATCCCCTTATACTTAGGTTTAAATATAACAATTTATATATATATATATATATATATATATATAAAGATAATTAAATACTAACTATAATTTTATACACCGTAAAAATATATTGGAGGGAAAACTAATGTCTATTATAAGGTATTAGATTTTAAATATTTTTATAAAATAATAAATAATTCTCTTTTTTTACCAAACTTTTTAATTGGATACCTTCTTATATTTACTGTGTGAGAATATATTTTTATACTTTAAAATTTATTAAATAGGGTTCTATTTTAAAATATTTTTCTAACGGCTCCATGTTTAAATATTATAATCCTATAATTTATATAAAGGTATATCATTTTATAATACCTAAAAAATTTATTAACGTAATTCATAAATTCAAAAACTACCCCTATAAACAATTAAATTTCATCCAAAATTAAAATTAGATATAATTAAATCCAAATTTTAAATTTATCACACAATTAATAAACTTAGTTATAGAGTAAGGGAGTTCTAAAATTACTCATATACTATATTTGAGTCTCCTCCTCTTACCTAAAATTTGAAGATCGATATAATTCTTTAATTTTCCAACTACTCGTTGTGCCTCCGTCTTCTTGATACGTGACCAACACAAATTTTATTTTCGAAATTGCAATCTCTCAATTTCAATTTCAATATCCAATTTCATGACTTTTCCCTTTATACAGAATTTTGTATGTGCGTGTAAGATGGCATTGTTCACCAGGTGTCAGCATGCCCCTTCCCTCTTTTTTTTTTTTTTTTGAATATTACATGATGTACCATAATACAATGCTATAGATCAATATTTACATCTTATAATTTTCATATTTCATTAATAAAAAATTCAAATTTTATTTTTGGTAAACATATTAATAAAAGAAACATAATTTTTTTTATAAATATATAAAATTTTATATAGATATTTTGATTAGTATAATATGAGAAAAATTTTATAATTTGGTAAATGAAATAAAATAGAATAAAAATTATTTTAATTTATATTTTTTTATACGAAATTGAAATCATAAGAATTTTATGGAATTTGATTTTTTTATTAAATAGTATAAATAAAAATGCATATTTTGAATCAATTTCTTTATAAAAAATAGGTAAATAGAATTTATTTTTTAATTAATTATATATATATATATTAATATATATATATATATATGTGAGAAAGAAAAAGAAAGAGAAAAAAGAAAGAAAGATTAAAGTAAAATAAAAAATACAATATATAAAATTAAATATATAAATTAAACTTTACTATTTTAAATATTTTTAAAATAAAATGTTAATTTTCATTTTTAAAGATCATTTAACATTAATTTAATCTTACTAAGTACTTGAATCAACTATGAAAGGTTTGTTCAATTTAATTAGAGATTTTTTATTCAAGTTTGGATATGATATTGTACCAAAAGTTTAAAAGGAAGGTTTTATCTCTTTTAATAATTTTACCTAACTCAAATAAAAAATTAATAAAAAATATGTAGTTTAAAATATTAATATAATTTTCAAAATATTTATGATATTAAATCTTTGAAAGATTGAAAGGTTTAAAAATAATTTTTATTTTAATTTATCATAAATTGATAAAATAATTATTTTGATATTATTTAAATAATTTATTATTGAAACAATTAAGGATAATAATTAAAAATTTATTATTTAGATATACAAATTATAATATACATCTATAAGAACATAAAAGATATAGTTAGAATATATACGCCTAAGTTATCATATTAAGATCCATACTTTTCATTGTTCTTAAAGCCTTGAGAGATGAGGAAATGAAGAGAAGATGAGAAAGTTAACTACTCTCTTTCTAGATGTGTAGAGTATGTATCTTTTGATGAATAAAATTATACCTATATAAAGTGTCTAATGGATAGTAGTTTCTTAACCCATTAGCAAAGATCAAAAATTTCTCTGCAAGCATATATTAGAATAGTCTAACCCATATCAAACTATTCATACTCCATGTTTATTATTATGTTCATCAATATATTAGAATATTAATGTTATAATTAATATAAAATATATAATTTATATTAATAATTGATTAGTGCTAATTTCGAAGGATGTTCAAGCATCTTACATGATGTAAGAGATACGATGACAAGAGAGATATCGACTAATATATATCTCATAAAAACATAACATTAATCATATTTTAATTTAGACTCCCACTAACCCAATACATCAAAAGACTTAATTACACCTATATATGTTACATAATTATAGAAAATTCAATATTGAAACTTTTGTTTAATGGATATATTAGTATTAATAAAGCACTCAAATTGAGTCTAAAGCTCTTAGGATTTTCTCTCAAATAATAAAGTATTTTGAATGCATAAAATTTATTATTTTGAGAGACATATTAACACAAATGGCCTAGATATACTTTCAACAATATGAAAATTACAAATATAATTCACATGAGTCTAAGTGCTTATTATAGTTCAATAATAAATATCAAAAGTAACTATAAAATTTGCTAAATTAATAAATGTTCTATAACTCTTGGTATACTAATAATTCAAGATTTACTAAAAAGTGGCTAATTAGTCCAAGTAGAATAAAAATTTAAGATTTAATTGGATAATGGAAATACTTATTTTAGACAAAAAAAAAATTTGTTCAATTAATAAAATTATAAAATGTTTAGAATGAATAATAACTTACATCTATTGGTTTAAATAATAAGACTTACAAGCAATTTAATAATACATAAAATTACACTCTATAGAAGTATTAACTTCATACATATAAAATATTAATAAGTTAATGGCCTTACAAACATGTAGAATATTGGTACAAGAGAAGTATAATAAAATTATATGTTAAATATGCAATACCAATGAAATAGCCTTAACATATGCTTAAAGTGTCCCACTAAGATTCAATTAAAATGCACACAATAATATATAGTAATAAAGTGTGCATAAGAATACATTTCGATATAATGGAATGAGACTAAGTACTAAGGTCTTTAAGTGCATGTCACATGATCAAGCGCACATAAAAAATGTATGACAATAGAAAAGCTCAAAGAATATATTATTTGAGTGCTAAAATTCACACAAGAATATATAATAATATTAATAAATCTCAAGACAAACAATTATGTATTCTTCGATGAACTCAGTATACTATTATATTGACAGGATTTCCATTAGAGTCCACTAATAATAAAATACTTCAATGTTATAATATTTAATTATGAAATAAATTTATTGAGGTACTTATTATGAGTCTAAAGTACACAATCTTTCTCTATTCAATAATTGTATTTTAAGAGAGAAATGTACTAAAGTAAACATGAAAAGTTGTTACAAATAGAAATACGAAACTTAAGAAAGAACTTTAATGAGGGTAATACAAAATTGAGTTTCATACTTAACCACATACTTTGCATAAATTAAAAAGATTATAAATGTTCATTTGATATTTTAAAACACAAAATTTTCTTATAAATTCCCAAGAGAATTTAATAAAGAATTATAATCCACAAATTATGAACTACAATTGCTATTTAAAGACTTGTTAACTTATGAATGAGATTATAATCCCTAACTATTTAAAGACTTTTAAAGTTTCAATAATTCACTCATTAAAATTAAATGTTAAGTATACAAATAATAACAAAACACACTTTGAACATACACTAAGTTACTAATAGCAAAAGTTAGGATGGAAACATATAGGACCTACACCTAATTATTATTGAGGATATAATAATAGATAATCTCTAATTCCTACTATCATCAAAGTTACAAATAAAATAATTATAATATTATATTATATTATCCATGGTCAATAAATCAAATAAAAAAAGAATAATATTGTTAAGTACAAATTTTAAGTTATTAAAACTGATTTTATTTTATAATAACTTGAGTTTAGTTGGATATATCCAAAATAAACTAAAATGGTAATATAAAAACAAATATTCTCTTTAAAATTCACAAGTTAATTTAACATTTAAAATGAGAATTTTAATTTTTAATATGATAAGAGGAGATTCATCATAAATATAATTAATTCAAATAAATTCGGTGATATCCTCAATATAGATCCTAAGAATAAACTAATGACACACTCTATATAAAGCGAAAACCATATTATTAGATAAAGAAAATTAATATACGAATTTTGACTTTCTCATATTTATTTAGTTGGTCCTTTAATTAAGTCAAAATGAGAATGCAAGTTTCTCCCACTTGGTAGTGATATAATTAAAAAAAATTTATTCAAAAAATATTTAAGGCTTTAAGTTAATATTTAAATTATTTTTTTTATCACACCATAATCATGTTAAACAATGTCATATTAATAAAGTGTGTACATCACTTACACAATTAAATAAATGATTATGTTAAGTAATATCACATCGATAAGATATGTTCATTAACTATATAATTTAATATTAATTACAACATATTTGAAAGAAAGAATTATATTTAACACCAAATAAATATTAGGTTGCAAAAGATTACGCCCAGTTAATTTGTCAAATTTTACAAAACAATGTGTATAAACAAAATGTACAATATTTTATGTGACAAAAATTCTAATGTTGATAGAGTACTTTGAATTATAATTGACAGAATTTTATAGTAAAATAGTACATTATATTAATCATAAATTACATTAATAGTAACATACCAATAGAATATAATTATCAATGTAAATTATATGTATACAAAATTTAAACAAATTTTAAATTATTTATTTTTAACAAAGTTTTGCATGGTCATGTCCACAATAAGTGAGATCACAATTATACAAAATAAAAATAAGATGTTGAATATAATAAAATAAAAATTTAGATACATCATAAAATATAAGAGTTTGACAAAAAAAATTATAGGTTTTATTTTTATGAAGATCCCTAAGTTTAGTTCTATATAATAGCATGTCATCAAAGATAATATGATTGCATGTATAAATGACAAATAAAATTTTATAAAATTTTAAATCCTAAATCTTTAGATTATAGTAATAAAATTATTTATTTTTTGATAAATTTAAATTTATTATTCTAAAATAAAACTTCAAAATAAATGAATACAATAAAAAATATATTAATTATAAAATTCTATATTTTTTAACTAATATTTTAAAAAATAGGACAATCTCATATATAATTACACCATTTAAATATATTTCAATATAATAAAGAAGGAAAATAATTAATAAACTAAAATCTTCATGTATACAATTATATTACAAATAAGAAGAATAAAAAATGTACAACTAACCTTAAAGAGTACTATCTAGTTCATCCTTACAAATAGAACTAACCAAATTTGATTCTAAAAAAATATATTATAAATTTTTTAATATATATTATATATTTTTAAATGGTTTTAAAAAAAAAGTTAAATCGTAATATAAATTTACAAATTAAATAGGGTCTAATTTTTTAAAATAATATAATATATATATATATATTATAAATATAAGGATGATATTATTTTTAATTATCTTAATAATTATCCAATAAATTATTTTAACCATATTTTCGTGAATGGAAAATATTAAAAGATTTTAGAATAAGATAAGATAATTTTAATCATAAAATATGACTTAAAATAATATTAAATTGTATAATTCACTACTCATATCAATTAATAAATAATCTTTTATCATATTAAGATCTAAAAAATATTTTAATTTTGAGACTAAAGTATATTTTAAAATAATATTTAACATATATTTATTATAAAATTAAAAATAAAATATTAGATATTTTGGATCTCAAATTAGTAAAAATGTAATATAATTATACTTAAAAAAATTAATATTTAATTCACATAAAAAAATTTATAGTTGTATTTATAATTATGTAAGATTATCAATCATGTATAAGAAAATATTATATATTTTACAATATATACAAAGATATTTTAATATATAATACATATGATAATTCATAAAATAGATTAAATTTAATTTTAAAAGTATAACATCACAATAAATAAATAAATAAATATATATATATATATATTATGTAGTATGTAAGTTTTACTAATAGATTAATTAATTATAAATTAAGTTATTAATCTATGCACATCTTATACAATTAAGTTTGCAATAAATGATATTATAATTATATAATAAAATTTTGATAATCATGTTAAGAATGTAACAATCTTAACAATATATATAAATTATAGAAATTAATATAAAATAAACAAGACTTAATATAGTTAAAATTTAAAATTAATTTTATGTTTATAACATAGTACTAAAAAGAGTTCTCCATATTAGAACATGACTAATAATACATAGAATATTAAAATAAATAAGTAAAATTTTTTTAAGAATAAACTAGTTAACCAAATTAATTAATTTTAAATTGATTAATATAAAATAGTTAAGGTGTGCAAAAATTAATTTTTTTACCAAAATTACATAGATTAAAAATATTAATTTTGGATTTTTTTATTTTTGGAGGGGTAAATTATTAGACCAATTTCAGTATCTAAAAATGTAAAATCGGATCATATAACCCACCATTTTGATTTGTTAAATTTTTTTTATTGAAACCACTAAATGTTACAAAACTTTATATGAATGGAGTTATGAATTATACGAGTAAAAACTCAAAATCAATTTTTAAAAGCATTGATCACTTAACATGAAAAGATAGATTAAAGGAAAATTTTACATATCGGCCAAAAATAATCTATTTATTATTTTTTAATTTGCATCAAAATTATATAAAATTATAGTATATTGGTAAATATTTATGAAAAATCAAAAGCTCTTAATATATTTTGGAGACTATTAATCCTTTTTAGAGTAATGTAGATAAAAAAATAGCATCAACAATATCCAAAAATTGTGAGAAAGAACCACAAAATTTTACTTGTATATACAATTAAACCCTACAAAAATTTGTTATATGATTTATAGTCAGTAAAAGAATAAAATCTTTCAATTAATTTCAAGAATCATTAATAAAATTTAGAGATCCTAAATATGAGCATATAGGTATGTTTATATTTTACTTTGATTTCATTTTTATTTGAATGGCTAAGAGTTCTCAAGATATCAATTATTTGAATAATTAAGAATAGCAATTAACAATTTAATTATTGCTTCAAGATACAAATTACATATATATTAATAAAAATATAAAAGATATAGTTAGAACATGTGCACTTCTATTATCATATTGTGATCCACAATTCTTCCTTAAGCATCAAAAGACAAGGAGATGATGAAAAAGTTAGTTACTCTCTTCTTAACGAGTGAGGTGATCAAAGTATGTATCTTCTAATAAAGAAAATACACACTTCTTATAAATTGCCTAATGGGTAACAATTTCTTAACCTATCAGTAGAGTTTAAGAATTTCAAGCATATATTAAGATAATCTAACTTATGATAAACTATTCATACTAAATTTATTATTATGTTCATCAATTTGTATAATTAAAATATTAATATCATAATTAAGCATTGAAAGACAATGATATAAGAAGAAAAATGGAAAGTTAACTGTTCTATTTTTAATAAGTGAGATGATTAAGGTATCTATCTTCTAATATAAGAAAATATAGATATATAAATCATCTAATTAGTAGTAATTTTTTTTAACTCATAAGCAGAAAACTTCAAGATAGCCAAATTTAGTACAGATTAGTCGTACTAAAAATCTATCATTATGTTAATCAATGTGTATAATTAAAATATTAATATCATAGTTAATATAAAAATTTATATTAATAATTGATTAATATTAGTTTAATAATTTAAATAAAAAATTAATTATAAAATATAACACTTATTTGATATTAAAATATTTTTAATAATCGAAATGTGAAAAATTATTTAATAATAAAAATTACATTCTTATTTCTTAAATTTAACAAAATTTTATCCAATACATATGTATTTTTCATATTACTTTAATTTTCCTATTTATATAATTGTATAAAAAATTAAAAATAATTTATGTGATTGAAAAAAGTAAAAAATTATATAGGATTAAAAATATATCAAATAATTTTAACATTTTGTGAAATTTTATAAACTTGTGCTTAATAATATTATTGATAAGTTATGAATGATTAAGACTACCATAACATTTTGTGGATATTTTATAAACCTGTGCTTAATAATATTATTAATAAACTATAAATGATTAGGAATACCATAATGTTTTGTGAATATTTTATAAAACTGTGCTTAATAATATTATTAACAAATTATGAATGATTGTGTTTAGTGAATATTTTATAAACCTGTTCATACTTAACACACGGGGGAAATATAGTTAATTAGTATAAGATAATTATTGGTTGATTTAGTAGTCAACATAAACGAATCAATGAGGGAATATCTTGTCTCAGCTACTGAAAATGAGAATCGGCGCAACGTCTTCCAACAGAAAAACAGTGGTCCCCAGCATGTTGGAATCATGTATCAGCCCCACAAATAATGAGAACTGTGGTCCAACCCATGTTGCAGCCCCTTTTATTGACAAGATAATATGCATCACGCTTCTCTACTAATATACATAATATAGCCAAAAAGTATATAATAATATAACATCAACCACAACAGCACCATGATTACTTAACTCTTTTATTAACGCAAACATAGCTCGAGTCTCACGCAAGTGGAGGTACCAAATATTTTATGTGGACATTATTGATTTAAAGCATGATTAAGATTATTAATTATACGGAGGTGCTTTTAGGAAAAAAATTTAAAATTTAATTTTAATTATTAATTTTTTATTTTTAACATGATTTTTTTAAAATTAAAAATTATTTGGTTTGTAAAATTATTATTTTTTATTTATAAAATATCATATCATTTTTATTTTATTTATATTTTCAAATTTTTATATAAAAATATTAAAAATAAATTTATATTTATTGTTTTTATATAAAATTTTAAAAATAACAATATTTTTATAAATAAAATTAAATTAAAAATATTTTTACAAATCAAACAACTCTTAATAATTTTAGAAAAAATTTATTAATTATATTTTTCATCGAAATATTTCTATAGAATAGAGTGAAAATTCAACCATAAATATAATTTCTTTATTTAACTTTTAGGATAAAATTTTTTAAAATTTTAAGAATATAAAATATATTTATAACATTTTTATTAATTATATTTTTTTAAAAATACTATTCCAAAAATATAATCTCCAAAAGTTAAAGAAAAACATTACTATTCTTCGATGAATTGAAGTATAAAAAAGACATTAGTAACTTCAAATAGTTTTACAAAAATAAATAATCATTTCAGTATGCCTGAGATCAATAAAATATGTGATTTGATTTGGCAAACACTTTTTAACTTGAAAGCAGTACGGCATCTTAGCAATATTTCCTTGAATTATTTTTATAAAAATAAATAATTTATAAAAATTAATGAAAAATAGTTGAAATAATTAATATATTGTAAATTAAATTTTATTCAAAAATTATTTATAATAATAAATATTTAAATTGATAGTATAAAAATAAATAAATATATTATTAATAATTTTCTAATAAAATAAAAATAATTAATTAATAATTAATATATTAAAAAAGGATACTATATTTTTTGTATTTAAAAAATTATTAGTAATTGTTTTTATAAAAAGAAGAGCATTTTATAGGTTATCACTTTGATATTTGACAGCTGCGTGCGTAACTGAATTTAACAAGGTAAACTTCGATAATTCTAAATTCTAAAGCTATGTGCATTAATTTTGCATAAATGTTTTTGAACTATAATTCTTAAACTTAACAATTTTAATATACAAATGTAATAGAAATATCATTTTTAAAGATGTTGCGATGAAAGATTAATCAATGACCTAAGAAAATATACCGTTTTCAAAGAGTGCAATAAAAAAATTGAGGGAAAACAAATGTGTCAATTTCTCCAATGCTCAATTGGATGAGAAGGTGAGTGTGTGGTCTTCATCAAAATCTTCATATGGCGTTTAATTAAGATGGTGAACAAAACGAAACATGTTGGTTTTAAATTGACGATGATGTTGGGGATAAGACTAGTGTCACGATCAGGGATGTGGTGCAGTTAAATTTCTGTTGATTTTGGCTTGTCTTGATGGATGAACTTACCAGCAACGATTGAATTAAGATGGAAGAAGAGTGTGAATTATGAAATAAAACTTAATTCTTTTTTTTAAGCCAAAAGTTTGGTTCCGGAGAGAACAATATTCTTTTGAAAACATGATTTGGCTCTACAGAGCTCTCATGAGTCATGATCCCCCAAAGGCGACTCTCGCAAGTTTAGCTCATCATCATGCTTGTAAAGTGGCTGTCAATTGAACTCATGTCATCCTGTTCTTTCGTGTTGCTAATAGTACAATATATGGATACATGAAATTTGAATGAATAAATAAATATTTCTGCAATTCTTTTTCATCTATAAAGAAAATATAAATATTAAAAACATAATTAATATTATTAAATTTTTTAAAAAAATTATTTACTTTTCTAATTTATCTTTTATAAATTTTATTTTCTTTAGTACAGTTTCAATTTATCTCACATATAAGAATAGTGAAAATTTTAGGTGTATCCCTTTATCATAGTTGATAATAGTTATAAATATAAGAGGATATATAAAAAATAATAATTAATATTATTTTAAAAATTAAAATAAATAAATAAATATGAATGATTTTTTATTTTCTTTCTGAACCGATAAAAAAAATGAAGAAGATAATTATCTTAATACTTAAAAGATTAAGGATCTATCATGTTCATTATTATGAAAATTATTATTTTAATTTTAAAAGAAAAAATTTATTATTTTAATTCTTTTATGAATATTAAAATAATATTATATTATTTTTTAAATTAAAATAATTGATTATGTATATTTTATAAATTAAAATGATAATTTTTATTTTATTTCAACTAATATGATTGATGTCTAATTTTTCAGAAATTAAAATAACTATTTATTAAAAAATAATAGTTTATTTAGTTAAACTTAACTTTTTTAAATTTAATTTTTCAAAAGAAATAAGGAATTATTTTTAAAGTAAAAAGTAAATAGTTAATTTATCTTATATAATCAGGTTATATAACATTTAGAATGATAAAATTTGTATCTGAAATTATAATTTTTTTGTCAAACCAATCTTCATGTTATAAATTTATTAACAAATTTTATTAATAAAAAAATATATATTCAAGACTAATTTAACAAATCAAATACGTTGTAATTTTTATCATTTAAAATAAAAATATATATCTTAAGAATTATTTTGATTATTAACTCAAAAGAAAAAACATTCCATCCTTTAATCTAAAAGAATTAGTTGTGTTAAGTAATAAGGTTACTATTAGAGAGATAGAAGTAAACAAAATTGTTTTATATAGGATGGCAATTTGACCCATTCTTGACCTATCCATCTTTTCCCTATCTCGAGCTTGACGGGAAAAAATTCGAGTTGACTGGGGTCCAGGGCAGGGATGGGTAAAACCCGATTTTTGAAAGCGGAGGCATGTATGGGCATATTTATACCCGTCCCGTCCCCATCCCCAAACCTGTCCCGTTTTTAAAATTATTAAAATATTCTTATTATTTTAAAATATTATATAAAATTAATAAAATTATAAAAATAATAAATTATATAAATTTTAAAAAATATATAATAATTTAATAAATTTTTAAAAAAATTAAAATAAAAATATAAAAAATGTCAAGGATGAGTACGAGGGTTTCCCCGAACCCGAACGGGGACAGGGGCGAGGATGGGCACGGGGTGTCGAAGGGGATGAGGAATGTGAAACTCGCCCCCGACCTACCCCGTTGCCATGCCTAGTTTGACATATGTCTATAATTTGACTCGTTTAAAGTTTAGTTTACTTCAGCTTATTTAATGAATAGATAGACTTAGACTTGTTAAAAATTCTTTCTAAATAAACAAGTGAAGTATAAAAAAAATGTCTATTTAATCTATTCAAGGACCTATTTATATTTATATTTATATATTTATATTTATTTTAATATATATTATTTATATAATATTTATTTTATATTTTATTTACATAATATATATATATATATTAAGTTTATTTAATTTTTTTATTTTGTAAGTTTTAAATTTGTAAATTTTTTTAATCAATTATTTATATAGACTTAAAATTTATTTATTAATTTTTTTATAATATAAATTTTTAAACATACTTATAAATTTTAAATTAGGTTAGATCTTAACAGAAAAAAAAATTTCAAAATTTTTAAATAAACTAAATTTAAACAATCAAAACTTAACTCGATTTAATCTATTTTTATCTATAACTAATATTTATATTTAATAAAATAAATATCAAATTTTCCTAATTATTCGTTGAAGATCAAAATGTTAACTTAAATTAGGATATGATCTTCTTATCTAATATTTTTATAATAAAAAAAGAGATTTAAATATTCTCTTACTAGCTACACCCTTTTTATGTAAAAAAATATGAAAGTGATATGAAACAGGTGAACCCACTTATTAAGCCGACCAACATCAGATGGTACAATAGCGATTAACGATATTTAAGGAAAAAACTGATATTGCAACTAACTTTCATTATATGATGAGTTTCTTAAAGGAGAATTATACTCCTTCTAATGGTATGTTTGGTTCGGAATGGGAAGAAGAGAAAAAAGGAAAGAGGGAAATAAAAATATTATTTATATATAAAAATAAAAAAGAAAGAAATACTTTTTATGGAATTTATAAAATTTTTAATTTTTTAGGTGAAAAAATAGAGGAGAAGATTTTTTTATTTATTATTTATTTTAAATTATTAAAGTTATTATATATTTTAAAAAATTATAAAATTAAAAATTATATTTATAAAAAATAGTAAAAATTAAATTTTTAAAAATTTATATTACTAATATATTTTTTATTTTTTTATTTATACGAACAAAAAAGAATTTTTTATTTTTTATTTTTATTCATCTAAACAATTTATTTTTATTTTTTATTTTACTTTTATTTTATTTTTTTTCTTTCTTTACTTTTTATTTCTTTTATGATTTAAAAATAAAGCATAAAATAGTTTCTAATAAAATTATATAGATTAAATTTAAAAGTTGTTAAATTTAATTAATATATTAATTATCTTAAAAAATAATATAATATTTTAAATTTTTCTTTACTTAAAATAAAATTTAATTATTATATTACAGAATAATTAAAAAATTCAATATTTATAAAGGATATTAATAATATATATTTATAAATTTTTATAAATTAATAAAAATTCTAAATAGAATAATTTATCCAACTTCTTTATTTTTTTATAAATATACTCTAAATAGATAAATAATTACTATATAACAAGGTATAATACGTATATAAATTTGAGTTTTGTTTTTTTTTTGTTTTTCATATACTTTTGAAAAAAAATTAGTTTATAAGAGATTAAAGATCATTTATATTAATTTTTAAAAGATAAAAATGATTATCATTATTTTTTAAGGATAAAAAATCAAATATTTTGCATGAAATAAAATAACTAATTTTTTTTTTAAATAATAAAACTATCAAATGTTTATTTTTATAAATCAAAATGATGATTTTATTTTTTATTAATTTATTAGTACCTAATATTTCAAGTTTTTCTACATTTGTTTAGAAATATATTTTAAGAAATTAAAATATAAATTTTATTTTAAAGGTATTTATTAAATAAAAATATAAAAATTATTTAATAGTTAATTTCTAAAATAAATTTTATTTCACTTATTTTTGTTATTTATTCATTTTAATAGATAATGTATAAATTAAAAAATATAATTAAACTTTTTATTTATACTAAATTATTTCTATTTTACTTATATAATTTTTATTTTATTTTTATGAACTATGATATATATGTAAAATATTTAAAAAATTAAATAGAGATAAGAGAATAATTTAAACATAATAACCATTCTTTATTTGAGCTTTTTAAGTAGATGGTGAAATAAAATAAAAACATACAAAAATGAGGTTGAATTATATATTAGAAAGTTTTATAAATTTTTTATTTTAAAAGATAAATTTTTGCAAATAAAAGTTAAAGTTGAATTTTTTATATAAGTATTTTTGCAAGTTGAATTTTTGCAAACCAAAGTTAAAGTTGAATTTTTGTAAATCAAAGTTATTTTTATATAAGTATATATATTAAAAGAGTTAAAATTTACTTTTTTTACATTGTCTTGTTATTGAATAAGGAGATCATTTAGTTGTTTGTTTCCTTTTGATTACGATTTGCTTGCTTTGATGAAGTGAGTATTGCAAGTGGACTTTTAGATGCTGGAAACATTTTTTTGAAGATGTTTTTCTTAAAATACACTTTAAAACTTTACACTTTAGGTGTTTGAATTATTCTATAGAAAATTTTCTTCAAGTGGATTCTTTAGACATTTTTCAACAGTTTTCTTTATGTAACCACATTGGATCCTGCAAGTTGAATGAGTAAGGAACTATATAAATAACAAAAGTTTCACCATTATTAAAATTTGTTGGGCATAAAAATTTGAGATGTTTTCCGTTCCAATAATTCTCCTTTCTTGTAATGACAAACCTTTAGTTATTAACATAGCTTCATATAAAGTTTGTAACTGTAATAACAACTATTTGAGACATAAAGCATAAGATGCACATAAACATAAAACAAATACATACACTTTTAGTCTAACAAATGTTATTACTCTCCTTTTTGACATCATCAATCTATGAATGTATAGATACATGTATTCTAAAAGAATAAGCTTGATGATTTACATGATAAAAAAAATAAAATAAAGAAAATATAGCCAAGATAATGAGTAATCTTTACTAAGATATCAGATCTAAGATGCTTCATGCCTTCATCTAAAAGTTGAGCTAATTATCGATGTAATCTTCGTGGTTCATGACAAATGTTGCACTAAGTATGCTCAATATGTCATTCACAACAAAGAATCGGATGTTATCATTTTTCCATGACCATTGAATGAGCCTAATGCTTTGTTTGGATAAAAGAGAAAAGAGAAAAAAAAGAATTAGGAGGATAAGAATTAAAGTAGGAATAGAATGAAAAAATAAGTTGTTTAGATAGAGTGGAAAGAAATATTAATAGTATGATTTTTTATTTATATAAATTTTAACTTAAAAAATTTAATTTTGTTATTATATTTTTTAGTGACATAGTATTTATTTTTTTAATTTTTAAATTATTTAATAATTTAAAATAAAAAAAGTTAACCTTTTCTCACTTTCTTTCTTCTTGAGGGGGAAAATAATTTCTGTGGATCCCATGAAATTTAATTTCTTTTCTCCATATAAGACAAATGCAAATAAATAGAGATAGAAAAATAAAATCCACGCAAATTCTAACAATAATTCTTTCCTTCCTAAAATTTCATCACAACAAACAAAGCATAAAAAACACTCGTAGCAAAGACGTCTACAGTTAGGGATGGAAGTAGGCCGAGTCGAGTTAGGCTTTGAGTGTTCAAGCTTGACCTGTTTAAAATTTTTGAGGCCTGAGTCTGGGTCTGTTACCTGTTAAAGCCTTTTTTTTATATCAAGGTCTAGCCTGATTTAAAGCCTACAAGGCCTACAAACCTGTTTAAAAGCCTACATAACAAAAAAAATCAATAAATAGACTTAAAACCTATATAAATAATTGATTAAAAAGGTTTGCAAACTTAAAGCTTACAAGATAAAAAAGTCATTAAATAGGCCTAAAACATATTATATATATATATTAATATTATGTAAATAAAATATAAAATAAATATTATATAAATAAAATATATTAAAATAAATATAAATATATAACATATAAATATAAATAGGCCCTGAATAGGTTAAATAAGCTTTTTTATAAGCTTGGATCTCTGGCTTGTTTATCTAAAAATGCTGTTTAAAGAGTCTGAGCCTATCTATTTATTAAACGAGCCGAGCCAAACTAGGCTTGAGCCGAGCTGTAGACCCCTATCGGACGACCTTGTTCACTTCCATCCCTATTTACAGTCATAAGTGTGACAGAGTGACATAGAAAGATTAAAGGAAGGTTATAAATACATATAAGGAAAAAGGAAATCAAATAGATATACGAATTGTTCATAGAAAATCAAGACTAAAAACTTGATAAAAAATGGTAAAGAAATTTTCAAAAAAAATAATAAATGATGGTTGAAAAAAGATAAAATAAAAGAAAGGAAGGAACAAATGATCCACAAGAAAAATGAAAAAAAGAAAAAAAGTCACACTAAATTGTAACTTATCACCTTTTTGTACCTTCTCCTTTTCAAAGAGGCATGATGATAAGTAATGTAAAATAATCACTTAACCACTATTATCTTCAACAAGATTTTTAAAATTGGATTAGTCAAGGCACTGATTTAAAGTTTAATGATTTAATCGTGATCGAACGAAACGATATTAATTAAATATTATTTTTAAAATATTTATAATATATATTATATTAAAAATATAAAAAATATATAATATAAAATATATTAATATTATAATTTACATGATTAAAAACTAAAAAATTATTTATTTTTAAATTTAAATTATACATACTAAATTAAATAAAATATAACATAATTTAATTTTTATGTTTTCTTTAAAAATATTAAAATAATATTATTTTATATATGAACCAATTTTTTAGTGGTTCTGTCATATTTGCTATTAGTATATCTATTTTTCAACTTTTTTATTTATTTTTTAGCATCGATTTTTTTAAAAATAATTTTGTGCTTCAATTAGAATGAAAAAAAATAATTTTTAATTTAATCGATCTAATAAATCGATTTGATTCTATTTTCAAAATTATGATATTTAATATTCAATAAAATTTTCTTCATAAATAAAATATGTTTGTTGTGCTTCAAATATCTATTTTAGATGCATTTATTTTTATTAGAAATTAATTTTTTTATCTTTAATTTTTTCAGCAACGTAAAAGGTTGATGGGTAATGCGGTTTCACAAAATTTTAGTAGTTAATTATGATAGTTTTAAAATTTAAATTTTGATTATAATATTATAATTAATGATGTGTTTAGAATTTAGATTTTAATTATTTGAATTTAAGGTAGGTTTTAATTATGTTATAATTATTGGCACTTAATTTATAATTTAGAATTTTGACTTTACTTTATATCATATATCTATTTTTTTATATTAGATTACCTATTATATTATCAAATATACAATTTTTATCATATTTTTTATTTTAGGTTATAGACAAAAATATTAAAAATTGTATATTTTAGAAGTATAATGAATAATTTAACAAAGAAACTTAGATGTGAGCAACAAGTAAAGTTAAAATTTTTATAACAAACTAAATATATGTGAATCAATTTAAGAAAAATATCTAGTACTTAGTTAATATATTTTATTTTTAAAAAATATAGAAAAATTAACTATGGAATAGAAAGATTGAAATGTTGAAAAACTTAAAATCTCCTACTTGAAAAGAAATAAAAATATAATAAAAATAATAAGCAATAACAAACTGTTTTTAAAATTTTGACGTAAGTAAAATATAAATTTTAAAGTGAAAATTAAATCTTAATGGTCATAATCTAAAATTTATTTTAGAATTTAAACTACAATTTATTTTACAATTTTTAAAGTTAAATATATTTATTATAGATAATAAGCAATTACACATCTTATTGATTATATTTTTAGTTTATTCAACTATTGTTGTACTTAATTTGAATAATTTATTTAAGTTATATAATATGATGTTGAATTAAAAAGTTATACATATTCATACATTTTTGAATTTTAAGAAATTTTTGACCTTGTTGTCTTTTGCAATTTATAACTTGAGTTATACATAATAAAATAAGATCTTTTATAGATAAATCAAAGATAAAAAAGTTATCTATAACGTTCATGTTTATCTCCAAGTTGAATCGATCTAAATTTATGCAAAAATTCAGCTATAAATACCATCCAAGTTTAATTGTATGTTGATCCTAAACAAAAATTACCTTTGAAATTATGAAAGGCAAATCTTAGATAACACATACTATTTTGAAGCACTATTTATTTCATTGAAAATTTAAGAAAAAAATATACAACTTATATATTTATGTTAAGAACTATTTAATTTCTAACTTGGTAACCTTTGCATCATTTAAAATTAAAATCTAGAGTTGTAGAACGTGTAATTAAGTGGTACTAGAGCTAAATTTTTAGGGATGCAACTCTTAGAACCAAAACACTTTAAGTGTGTGTTTGGGTAAGTTATTTTAAGAGAGGAATGTAATTTTTCTAAAAATTTAAAATTCTAAAATTTAAAATAATTTGTTTAGGTAATTTTTAATAAAGTATTTAAAATTCTGAAAATGTTTAAAAGAATTTTAATAAAACAAAATGGAAGAATTTAAAATTCTTTCAAAATAGATGGAATTTTAAATTCCACCTCCCAACAAAAGCAGCAGCACCAACAGCACGTTTCTAGCTTTCGTGATTTTCTGAGTAACAGCACGCGGTTTTCTGATTCTTCCTGTTTGCAATCAACATCACGCATGGTTTTTTAATTCTTCCCGTTTGCACAATAACGCTATTATTAAGGAGATTAAATTTTTTCATCTAAACAAAGTATTTTAGAAATAAAAATATTTTAATTGAAAGTATTTTAATTTTTAAGTATTTTAAATTCTTTGAAATATTGAATTATTTCATCCAAACATAAGACAAAGAAAATTTAAGAAGACTATATTTTTTAATTTTAAGTTTGATTTGCATGGAATTTCAATCTACTTTCTTTTGAATTATGTTATGTTTTAAATTTATAATTACTTAAAATTTTTTAAAATAATAGACTATTATTAAATATAAATAAAGTAAAACATAACATAGAAAAAAGGATCCAATGAAAAAACTCTTCATTATAGTTAATTTTTGTAATTAATAATTTAATAGAAACATCTTTTTTCTCTTTCTTTACTATCATTTTCTATGAACTTTCTTCCATGTAAATTTTTATGGAAGGATAAATCTATAATCAATGTAAGAATTCCTGTAATATAGTTAAATTTTGAAGATTTAATTTTAAATTATTTATTTAATATGCAATATCTTCTCTCTTCTTTTTTAAGTATAACCTATTTATACAATCAAGATCTTATTTGACTTATATTTAATTAAATCTAAATTTTGTCTCACAATCATAGTTATAGATTTAGATTGATTAATCTTAAATTTTTTCAACTTAATAAAGATAGTTTTATAGATTTTTAAATTTACATTAATTAAATTTGATTTAAACTAATATGGATTAGTTAAAAATTGAGACTCTTTTATTAATAATATTGGTTAGTTAAAAATTGAAACCTTAGTTATGGGTTATCTTTTATTAATTGAATTATCATTTATGAACAGTACGTATTCATTTTACTAGTGGAGGATAAGTATAAATTTTTAATTTTTTATATATTTATTTAATTAAATTATTTTAATTTATTAAATTGTTGCATTATTTAGATATACATCTTGTCATAAGATGTCCTAAACCTTACTAGAGTCTTCAAGGCAAACACTTGACCTGGGTACATACCTTTCGGGATGAAGGATAGATGGTTTGACATCTTTTCACTAAGTTTAATAATTTTTTTTATTTTTAACATATATATATATTTAATTAATTTAATTTTAGTTATAGTGTCATGTTGTTTGATACAAGGAGGATGACATCAAGATTGGTGCCATTTTTTTACCATTGAGGTCCCACCATTTCTCCCAATGCTACCAAGACTGCACAGAAGGCAAGAATGTCTATTCTAAATTTGTGAGTCCCCTTATGCAACCCTCTATTAGTACTAGTAGTTGGAGACTTTTAAGAGAGACTAAGAAGAAATGAGCATTGGAGAAGGGTTTTAGTACTAGATCATGCACTTTATATGGTATGAATAGATTTTTTTAAAACATTATTTAATTTAAAAATGACCAAATATTATAAACCAAACTAATTTTATCTCACGAGAGGGACAAATTGGACAAAAAATCTGCATTGACGAGATATTTTGGACCACTTATATGAGGGAGAGGTTTGGATAATTTGTTGATGAATGTTCAATTCAAACTATGATAAGTCAATTTCAATTTATTTATATTAATTTAAATTATATAATAAATTTTATTTAACAATAACTATTTTTTTTTAAAGTTGTCTTAGTCACTCACATTGAGAAGAGCAAAAATACCTTAAATTGTGACAGGAAGTGGCAGGTGGAAAAACTAGGGGTGGTATCTATAATACTGGTGCCCTCAGTTCTAGTTATCATCCTAGAATCACCAAACTATCCCAAGAATCTCATGACTTTGTCTTCCTGCTCTAGGCTACATACAAGGGAGACTGTTGCAGCTGTACTAGTCAAGTCACTTCTAGGATAAATGCAGCAAGTTTTGTCCAAATGCTATAAGTTTTGTAGCACACATCCCTACCATCCTCATTTTCACCTTACTTTAATCAACAAAACATGATACCATTATAAAATCATACAATTTTACAAGGATTGATATGATTTTTTGAATTTATGGAATAATCTTTTAAGGGGCCATTCAAAAATTAAAACTTATTATACCCCCTAATACTAAAATATGAATTAAGATAGCACACCCAAAAACATACATGAATTAGTGAATGGAAAAATTATATATATGTGTGTTTTCAATAACAATTAGACCAAGTAAAAAAGGCATCCAAACCCTTCTAACTTTCAATTTACCGTAGAATTCTCCTCCATTGAATTGAAATTAGTTGCAGAAGTCGAAATTTGATTATTTTATGATTATCGACGAAGCACAGGGGATTAGAATATGGTTGAATTTCTTTATATAAACCAAGTTTTGATTTTAAAAAAATAGTGTGCATTTCTCTTCAAATCTATTTCAGTTTCAATTGACGAGTTTTGTTTTCATTTTCATTTTTAATATGGTCTTTAATTTAATAGATGGGAGAATTTCTATCCAGATTCCAAGACCAAAAATGGCGATTGGTCGAGCTGTTACATATTCTGAACCTCTCAATAATGTTGCACGGATTTCCATCTCTCTCTTTTTTTTTGTTTTTTTAAATGGCTGATTTTGCTTTCAATTGAAGAGATAGTGTGCATTTGGATATGATTACTTTTAGTAAATTAAGTTAAAAAATTAAAATTTATATATGTTTGGATATTATAATATTAATATTTATAATTTTATAAAAGAATTTTTTAAGATAAATAAAATTTTAAATTTGATAAATAAAAATTATTAGTTTATAATTTTTATATTCTATTTTAATTTTAATAATTAAATATTTTAAATATAAAATCTATTATTATAAATAATTTTATCTCTGTTTTATAATTTTATTATAAATTTTTTTTTTATACAATTTATATAAGATTAGTTATTTTAAAATTATTTTTATTAATATATTTAAATATAAAACTTATTTTATATAAAAAATTATAATAATAATTAATTTTATTAAAATTAAATATTAAAATAATATAATATAATTGTTTGGACTAATCCAAACACAGTTGCTAGTTTGATACTTTGCTTTATTTAGTAAGCCAACTATATTTGACAGTTGAGACCTTGTAATTGACTGATTGTGGGCCACGTCACTCTTTTCAGGGGAGAACCTACCTGGTGAAGCTACATCCGTTTACAATGGATTTACCGAACCTTTTATACTTTACACTATATTAATTATTTTGTGTCATTTGGCAATTTTTATTATCCCAAATTCAAGACTAATAAATACAATTAATTTAATTTAGAGTTTAAATTTTCCTTTAATAGAATTAATTTTAAATACAGGACCTGCTAATTATTATTAGTCTGATTTGAAAGACAATTTAAAATAGTCAAAAGTTGAAGTTATTAATTAAAAATTTATTAAGATATTTTAATTTTATTTAATAATTTTTAATATTTATTAAAAATTTTAAAAATATTATTAATAATTTTTAAAATTTTCAATTTGTAACTAAATTTTTTACTCTGAACTTTTTATTTATCTATTTATTTTTTAAAAAATAAAAATTTGTTAAATTAAATTTAATAATTTTGTATTAAGAAGAAAATTAAAATATTATTAAATTTTAACATTCTTATTCTATTTAGAATAGTCATAAGATTTTTATTTTTAAATTAAATTTATTAAATTAAAATAATTTTAAATTAGTTTTAAATATATCTAATATTATAAAGATGATAATTTTATTATCATCATAATAATAAAAATACATTTACTTGATTTTGTCTGTAAATAATGTAAAATTTTAATATATTTTTTTTAAACATTTAATAATTTTAAAATAAGATAGATATTATATTTAAATCTAATTTAATCCGATAAACTAATTTTTAAAATAAATGTTATTTTTATTATATATACATTTGATTATAAAAGATAAAACTTTATTTTTATTATATATACATTTGATTATAAAAGATAAAACTTTAACGATGATAATAATAATAATAATTTATTTTTTAAAATTTATTTTTATTTTTAATTAATAATTTTTATTTAACTATTTTATAAATTTATAGTAAAAATATAAGATATAGTAAATTAATTTATCTTTATAATAATTTTTAAAGTTTTTAATTTAATTTTTAAATAAAAATTAAAAAACTACAAAAATAACTAAAAGTTATAAGTTAAAACTTAAATAACGTTGATAAATTATCTATTATAAAAATGTTTGGTAAAATTAACTGTTAAGATAAATATAAAAATAAAAATTAAATACATGATTAAATAATAAATTAAAATATGATAATTATGTTATATTTTTAATAAAAATATATTAAAATTTAATTAAATAAAATTTTATTTTTTAAAATTAAAATATTTATTTTTAATTTTTGTATAAAAAATTTTAAATAATTTTTTTAAATTAATATTTTTATAATTTTTAACTTCTTATCACACAGTTTAATATTTTTAATAAAATAAAATAAATAATATAATAATTAAAATAAATAGTATATATTAAAAAAGAATTTAAAATATAATATAAAAATAAATTTATCAAAATTAGTAATATTATTATAAAAAATCAAATAACATTAAATTTATTAAAATAAATAAATAAAAAAAATGTTAAATTATAAAAATATATTAAAAATAAAAATAAATATATCAATTAAAAATTTAAAATTTAAAATTATTTAAAATATTTTTTTCAAAAATAATAATAACCATTTAAAAAAATTAGTAAATATTAAATTAAATTATTTTTTTCAAACAGAACTAAAATATTTAATAAAATTTTTAGCTGATAATTTAAATTTTTAAATAATTAAAATATCTTATCAAACACACTTTTAGTTAATTATATGTTTGATAAAATTATTTTTTATTTAATATATTAATTATTAAATTTTAACATTTAAATAAAATTTTAATTTTAATTTTTTAAATAATTAATTAATTAATTTTATCAAACATATTCTAAATTTATTTTTTATCTGAACAAAATTAAGATCAAATTTAATTATTAACTAAAAAAATAAAAATTTAGGTACATATCATAGATATTTTTCAATTAAAGTTAAAGTTTCACCTCGATAATTTTTAATGTTGATATCTAATATTTTTATTAAAAATTAACATTAAATACAATAAATATCAACATTAAAGATCAATATCTATTGTTGAAATAAAGGTTCAATTTTGATTGTAGAAAAAGATCATCAACAACTTTTTTAAAAAATTATTCCACAAATTACGAAAAAAATTCTTTTCGTGTTATGGACTAAATATTCTTTATTTTCCATTTTAATATAAAATCAAAGACATATTAATTTTATTCAATCAACAAAAATAACTTTTCAAAGAGACATTCTTTCTTATCATTAAATTTTCTTGCAAATGTACATGTCAATCCGAGAGAAGAAGAAAGATAGGTTCATTCATAGAAAAAAATAATTTTAATAAAATCAATTCAATATTATTAAACAATAATAAATATATTTAAATTAATAATCATAAATTTAACAGGATCCATATGCCAAAACAATAGAATAAATTAATTTTACATACAAACCAAACTCATTAATAAAATAAGTGAGCCTAGTCTCATGCCTATTTTTCCTTTTCTTATTGAACTAAACAACCGGTTAGTGAAGATGGAAATTCTAAAATAATAATTTTTAAGACTAAATATATTTTTAAATTTTAAAATAGTAATATTAGTTGATTACATTTAAAATAACTGATTTTATAATTTAAATTTATCCTGTGATATATATCAATATGTTAATAATAAAAATTAAAAATAATTATTTTAAAATAAAAATTAAATTTAAAATTTAAAATTTTAAAAACTTTAAAATATATTTAACTTAAATTTTTAATACCAACATCACAAAAAGTTAAAAATATTTCGTCGAAGAAGAAAAGAAAAAATAATTTTCGTATTTACTACCCTCGGAGTCAATGGTCAATATGAACCTAATCTATGCCGTAGATTCCACCGAGCTTCCCACTGTCCGTCCTTAGTTCCCTAAAAACCTTGGGAGCAAAACAAACAACAAAAAAGAACAGTAGAAGAAAAAAGGGTGCAAAAGTGCCAAAAATATAAGACACATTTTAGACATTTCAAGCGCGGTGTGAGAAAAATATAAATATAAATAATAAGAGGAGTGCCGCCACCGTTGCCCCACACCTTTCCTTCACATTTTCCTCTTCAAACTCCTTCATTCAGTTCTCCGCATTTTCCACCTTCCAAAGCTCTTTCTTCCAAGGTTTTCATTTATTCAATTTCCACCCCAAATTGCTCCCATTCTTATGTTTCCAAAAATAACGAAGGGACATCAATAAAAAATCGCTTCTTTAGATCACGATTTTGTACAATCTTCAATATATTGTCTTTCCTTTTTTTGTTGCAGATCGAGCTTTGGAAAGAGCATTTGAGCAATAACTGTTCTCAGATCCCTGCAAGTTTCTGTCATTTGTCGAAATAACTAGCTTGGAATAAGCATGGCGAGTGCGTTGCAACTTCACGGGGTTCAGGGTAACCTTGCTGTGACTTTGAGAAGGAGCATGCATTGCGAACCTCAAATAGGGTTTGCAGCATTTGTTGCTCCTAATGTTCCCAGGCCATGTTGTGCAACTGTAAGAGGTGTTTCAGGCAATAATAAGGTGGCATCGTTCAGTGTGGCTTGCAAGGCCACAACAAGTGATGTGCTTGAGAAGAAGAAGAATGTGACTGAGAATGAGAACTTGAATGAAACTGAGACCAGTTTCACTTGTGTCATGAAATTTGGTGGCTCCTCAGTGGCTTCTGCTGAGAGGATGAAAGAGGTTGTCAACCTTATATTGAGTTTTCCAGAAGAGAGGCCTATAGTTGTTCTCTCTGCTATGGGAAAAACAACCAACAAGCTTTTACTGGTATTTTTTTTTAAATGTTAACCTTGGTTTTTAGAATTGATTCTATGAATTTTTATTACAAAAATAAATATTTATTACATAAAAAATAGATATGTATTTAAATTCAAGTTCAGGTTAGCCATTTTTTTTTCGTTCTTTGTTCTTTGTTTGGTGTCTGGTTTCCCTCATTTGTTTCTGCTGCTCAAGAACTGTTGTTAAAGAAATAGGGTTGTTTTCTTTTTTGTTAGGCTGGAGAAAAAGCTGTGAGTTGCGGTGTTACTAATGCCTCTAATATTGATGAGCTGTGCTTTATAAAAGACCTGCATCACAGGCAAGAGCAATGCATTTTCTTTTTTGCTTATATGAGTGTGACGAAAAGTTGAAGAAAAATCATTTTTTAACTCAACATAACTTACCTATATCTCAGGACTGTGGATCTGCTTGGAGTAGACAGATGTGTTATAGCAAGTAAGTTACCTTGTTCATTGTAGATCTCATTTGATGGTTAGGTTGGATCATTTGAATATTTATTTGTTTATTTACTTTCGGATTAATAGCTTCTTCTGGGATCATTTCTCCTGCCACATTCTGTCTATTCATTTGTGTGTAGCAATAATGCCAATAGGTTTATGACAGTGTATACTTTATTTGCTTTATTCGTAATACTTTCATGTTTGTTGTTGTTGTTGTTGTTGTTTGACTCTGTAATTTAATAATATTGTCTTATGTTGAGCATTAAGAATCTTTATATCACGGACACTCCTCTTACTTGAGGTGTTATAGTGCCGGACATGCTTTTGTCATCAACATCTCCGGGACAGTTGTATGACATGTTGGATATGGTACAGTAAGTGTCTAATTGAAAAAAATTATATTTTATTGGCTCAAACACTTGAGCCAACATCTTTGAACAGCTGAACTCTTGAAGTGACACCTGTGTTATGTGATTTATGATATCCACATTCAAGAGTTGTGAATTGAAGAGTTTCTCTGGTCTGATATGATTGCCTTGGCATTGAATTTGACTATGCCAAGTCAGTGTGCACGTTTGTGGTCTTAAAAATTGGCCCTTGCATTAACAACATTTTATATAATCTGAAGCAGCAGCTACATTGTAAATGTATCAGTTTCCATAACAAATTGGCCCTTTCATGAGATGAAATTGTGATTGTTGTCACAGGACAAAAAGGGCAATTGATGGTTTGAGTCTGTCATGCCATATGCTTTCAAGATGAAAGAATGGCATATCATATGATTAGGGAAAAAATTAATGTTGGTGGATGACACAACAAATTTTTAGGAATAGAATTGCATGTTTACCTTGATGTGGAAACATGAGGCACCTATTAACATATGGATTACAATCATATGACTCAAATATTTATTCAGTTATTCAAATTTTAATCTGCTAAGTTTGTCAGTAACTCATCATGGAAGATTATGAAGCAATTGATTAAATTGATGAGAAAAATATTCCAAGTGTAGCTGATAATATCTGTCACTATATATCACCCAAACCAAGAAAAAACTCAAACTATCATAGTTGCAGCAAGTTTGTTTAACAAATTTATAGTTGCTGCAAATTTTTTCATTTAATTTCATCTATTCATAGACTGAACTAAGTCAATCACATGTCTTCTTTCTTAGAGGTGTTACTGTTCAGAAATTTCCACATGCTTGTACTCATTTTTATGGTTAACTTGGTGTTGCATTTGGAAACATTTCCAGAGCATCTAGAGGAATTGGAGCAACTTCTGAAGGGGATAGCCATGATGAAAGAGTTGACTAAAAGGACTCAAGACTATTTAGTTTCCTTTGGAGAATGCATGTCCACTAGGATCTTTGCTGCATATCTTAATAAAATGGGTGTCAAGGCCCGCCAAGTATGTGTTCTTATTTTCCTATTTAATACATATTATAGCTAAGTATTTTTATTGTTAATCATGATATTCCAACTCTTTGTGAAGTTTTCAAATTTTGATTTGTTGTCCCCGATCATAGTGATTTGTTGCTAATTTAAATCTCTGACAGTATGATGCATTTGAGATTGGTTTTATAACAACGGATGACTTCACAAATGCGGACATTTTGGAAGCAACTTATCCAGCTGTTGCAAAGAGATTGCATGGTGATTGGCTCTCTGATCCTGCAATTCCAATTGTTACAGGCTTCCTTGGAAAGGTATTTATGACATCTTGCTTTCTGGATGTTTTTGTTTTTCTTCTGGATTGTGTTACTAAAATGAGGATTCTCTGTTTTGAAAAATGTTTTTTTTTACTTGTTTTTATTCTTGAAGGCCCAGAAATCATGTGCAGTGACAACACTGGGTAGAGGTGGAAGTGATTTGACAGCCACAACAATTGGGAAGGCACTAGGATTGCCTGAGATTCAGGTTTGTGTATAAAAGCACATTGGTGCATGCCAATGGAGATAATAAAAGAAAACAATTAATTTCTGTCATTTAAAACAGGTATGGAAGGATGTTGACGGTGTTCTAACCTGTGATCCAAACATATACCAACAAGCTGAACCTGTCCCATATTTGACATTTGATGAGGCTGCTGAACTAGCTTACTTTGGTGCTCAGGTATTCTTTTGACTGATGGTTTGAAAAATATTGGGAGGTTCTAATTCTGGCTTGCATTCTTGGTTCTGCTTTTGTTTTGAATCATGTTTCTTTATAGTTTCTTCATATATGTTGTGGTTTAATTAATTTTTTTAACAGAAGGGAAAATTTATTATAGAGGAAAGAGGAAAATAGTACAGCTATTGGGTCCAAATAGGTGTCCTCTAAATTAGAGAAAATAAGAGAGCTTAAGAGGCAGTAAAAATGCATCAAATTTATCCAATGTCTCTATCAGTCAAAATGCAAAAGGCCTTAAAACAATGTTGAGGAAAACATCACGGAGAAGCCATGAATGCAATCATATCTCCCAAAATCATAAAAAACTCTCAAAGATAAGTCCTTTGTTTCCACGCTAGAGAACCACATAAAATAGAGTGACACTTTTGAAAATCTTGAAATGGTATTAGAAGAAATTACTCCAAGGTGAAAGTAGACACCCAATCATCACCAAGTAGTCGCCGATGGTGTAAAAATAAGTGGGCCTTTTCTTTGGAGCAACAGTTACATGATGAGGCTGTACAAATGTGTAACATTCTTTTCAATTAATCTGAATGAGTGCCGCAAAACAGCTTTAGAAAATTCTGGACCATCAAACTTGGAAATAAAACTAGTTTTGTGTGTTACTGAACTTTTAAATCTAATACACAACATCTGAAAATTCTGCTAATAAGCTTATTGCGTTTTTAATGGGACAAGTTAGGTAACATTAGAAAGTAGAAACAGTCTGAATAATAAAACTTATGCACAATAATCATATGAAAATTATCTTACTTGGTTCTGGAGACCAAATAATAAGATTTAATGTGTAATCACAAATTTTCAATTCTTTTGTCTCAATGTATAGAGACACTAGGAGGATCAATATGAAAGAACTAGAAAAGAACTAATGTTTAGTCAATGAAATAGTAGAAGCAAACCATATAAAGCGTTACAATTGGAAATGGTGAATGATATAGTAGTGCTCTAAAGGAAGGAACTTCCCCTTCCCAACTGTGCTACTGCTACCGAAAACAATAAAAGAATCATATGCCGACTTTGTATCTCTATTGGGAAAAACAGGGGATTTATACTAGAGAGATGAGTTTCCTAGGGTTTTTATGAATGGTATTGACATTGCTGCTAGTCATGTCATTCTACCTGCTTTACTTTAGGCTGATTTAGAATTGCATGGGGTTAGATGCTCCATCCCCTGAAGATTATTGAATTAAGATTTCCATTCCTAGTTGGATGCTGTTATATGCCAGCTGTACTGCATGGTTAGTACTTAGTATGAACAAAAAGACATTTTTTGAGTCCACAAACTAGGCTCTCTAAATAATCTTATTATTCTGTTAATAAGCTTATATTTTTATTACTGGGCCCTGTGCAAGGAATGTTGTCTCTTATCACCTGTATTGCTGTTGTGAAGAACTGGATTGTTGTTTATCCAATGGATAGACTAGTACCTTGGGATATCAGAATAATCCCCTTGAAGTTGAGTCTAAATCTTTTATTTCTATGATTCACAGGTTCTGCATCCACAGTCTATGAGGCCTGCTAGAGAAAGTGATATTCCTGTTAGGGTTAAGAATTCTTACAACCCTAAAGCTCCTGGTACTCTCATCACCAAGGCAAGAGATATGAGCAAGGTTTGTAGAATTTAGTGTTGGCATAAGTAGTAAATTCCATTATCTTAGGGAAGACTCTAACTGTGTTAAGCTTTTATTTTCCATCTGCAGGCAGTATTGACAAGCATTGTTTTGAAACGTAATGTAACCATGTTGGATATAGTGAGCACTCGCATGCTTGGTCAGTATGGTTTCCTTGCTAAGGTGAGAGCTAATGCCTATCAGACCTGTTCCTAGTTGTTGAATCCCTTCCAGTTTTCATATTTCCACATGTATATAGGTGTTTTCAACCTTTGAAGATTTAGGCATATCAGTTGATGTTGTAGCTACAAGTGAAGTGAGTGTTTCCTTGACATTGGATCCATCAAAGCTATGGAGCAGAGAGCTAATTCAGCAGGCAAGTGTAAGACATTTATATTATTTTGGATTGGTTTGTTAATGAGTGATAATATTATTGTGGTGTTTTAATATCCTTTCTTTTAATGCGCCTAATGACCTTGTTAAGTGATGTCTATGTGGTTAGTATCACCTGGTTTTATACTTGTATGAACTTTTTGCTTGCTCAATGAAGTCATAATGTGTTAACTAACTGTCTTCCTTTATCTCTGAGCAGGAACTTGACCATGTTGTTGAAGAACTCGAGAAAATTGCGGTGGTGAAACTCCTACAGAATAGATCCATCATCTCTCTCATTGGAAATGTTCAGAGGTCATCACTAATATTGGAGAAGGTTCTGTATTATGCTCTCTTTATTTACATGTAGTTCCTGCTTAAAGTTTTATTTTCATGTTTTGAGATTTGATTAGTTTATTATAATATCACTATTAATATCACTATCTGGGCCTTTTCCTCCCTCACTTTTGCTTTCTGTGTGGGGGTGTTGCTTTGTTTTCCATGGGAGCCTCGGGGCATTGTTGATCTTGGAATACCAACCCTAGTTATATATATGATGTGCCTTTTAGGCACAGGTCAATTCATGTGAACATGCGATATTGTTTTTCAGTAACCAGTCTATGTTTACCTCTTTCTGTTGTTGATGTAATGAAATCACTGATTGACATTTTATTGCAGGCGTTTCGAGTTCTTCGAACCCTTGGCGTCACTGTGCAAATGATCTCCCAGGGTGCATCCAAGGTATCCATCTAATCCACTTTATATTGCAGACTTTTTCATTATATATGCTATGAGGAATTTATTGCACAAAATATACTTGAAAAAAGAGTTTTTTTTTTTTTGGGGGGGGGGGGGGGGGGAGTTAATGGGATCAAGCATATTTTCTATTACCCATAACAAAAGTTTCCTCATCAATGATCCCCCACTTCAAAATTGTTTTGCCTTTCTGAACTTAATGTTTGTCATATTCAGTTTTTAAGTATAACAAAATAGAGGCATTTTCACGTAATATGTCTGTTCCTTTTATGTTCTGTGCCAGGTGAACATCTCATTGGTTGTAAATGACAGCGAAGCAGAGCAGTGTGTGAGGGCTCTCCACTCAGTATTTTTTGAGAGTGAGATCTCAGAGTTAGAGAAGGATTACAAAAATGGGAACGGTTCTGTAGCGGAATTATCTTAGGGACGGTATTGAGCTCCAATTCTTTATCCTAGAAAATATATATATGTTCCAGTCTTATATGCTAATGTCCACCTAGCATTTTTCAATTTCTCCCAGCCTTGTGCCATTGAGATGTTACCAGAATGTATTTCACGGGAAGATAATTATTGGTTGGGAGGAATGGCGAAGCATTAGTGTTTGACTAGGCTTGGTAGGTATTACTAGAGAGTAAGTCTTTGTAATTTTTTTCGTTGGTTGGGATTAATGGCGAAGCATTGTATGATTAGGTTTGGTTTTTACTAGAGTAAGTCGTACTATTTTTTTGTAGCTGCTTCCGAAGGGTTAATAACCAGCTGCAAAGCAATTATTATTTATTATTGGAAATCATAACAAGCTAAAATATCGAAAAGTTCTCTTCATGTATGCCAAATGGAAATCTTCAACAAAAGTGCTTTTAGAAGTTATCTTTATTTCTACTAAGTCATAATTTTTTTAATATTATACAGTTAACTTTTTAAATTCTTTCAAATATTATATTGATTTAAAATTTTTAAAATTAATACATTATAATAAATTTCAAGGTATGTTTTTAAATAAATTAAAATTTAAAATTATTAAATTTTAGTAAGTCACAATTTAAACTTCATACAAAGTATGTTTATAATTTTAATTTTAATATTTATATTTTTTACTTTTATTTTATTTTTAAACTTGAAAATCTTTGTTTGAATTTTTTTATTAATATAATATTTTATTATTAATAATTAAAAACTAACATTTTGAATTTATTTTTATTATAAATTTTTAAAAAATATTCATATAGGGAACATATAATGTGCTAGTTATACAAAAAATATGGAATGAAACGAAAAGTGAAATTGTATTATGTTTTATTGTCAAAATAAATGGGATGGTTTTAAAATCTTATTACCCACCTATTACTATTTTAAAACCTGAATTGACACTTTTAAAGAAGGGTTTTTAAAATCTCAATAATTGAAATACTTGGCTCAAAATTTGGTGTAGTGTCACCTTCACCTTGAAATATGAACTCGTTCCTTTTTATTTTCCCCAAAGATAGATGCACCATTATACTAAACAACAAACTCTAGTCCTGATGTATATATCTTCCCATATCAGCTTTTAGATTCCATATCCACCAGTCTCTCGCTTTTTTATTGAAGAAAACCTCGGTTTGGTTGAAGGGAACCATCTTTAGATTTTAGAGGCTAAACAACCACGAAGAACTTGTAGCAAAGATTCCATGCTACTAAGACAGATTAGTGCGACTATTCATATATCTCAGTTCTTCTTTCATTATTATTGAGTAACCCATCATGAGCCACCCTAACCAGAGGAACACACGAGTTCTATGTTGAACTTTCCAAGACTAAATAAATTTAAACACACGATAATTGTTACCGAGATATTGGTCAGATCATGTAATGAATACAGAACTCTCCTACTTTGGTCAATGCTGCCGATGGTGTCAAAAATGTCTGCAAAAGGTACTTCAATGCTTAAGTTAATGAGTATTAATAGCGTTTAGAATTAGAGTTTTAGAAAGTTATTACCAACGGGATGTAATATTCCTTTTTATTCTAGTAGTTGCCTTTTTCCTGATTTAGTGGTTAGGATATGTTATTTTCTTAATTATGGCGATATGGATGTTCTGATTTTCTTGATATGGGATAATGATCTTTGAGAATTTTGGGAAGGTTCTTTAACGATTTCCACAACAGTTGCTCCCTAGCCAGCATGCTTTGTTAGCTTCCTATTATAACGCAGCCTTCGACTATTGAGTCCAATGATGGTCTTAATTGTGGGACTCGTAAGTTCAATAAAGCACATTTTTCCCGCAAATGGTCAAGAGCTTTTTGGAAGTGTAGTTAGAATTTAGAATGTCTAAGATTCTTATTTCTGGAATTTTAATGATAATACATGTATATAATCCTTTACTCGTTCAGCATACAAGACCAATATAATTGTAAAGAGAAGATTATTGAACCCAAAATGTTTAAAAAATCCACTTCAAGAAATGTGCTTAAAGAATAGTTTTGATACATGATCTCTGAAGCTTCAAAGTGTACTTGGAAAAAGAATCCTCAAACATAGGTGTTTGAAGAATGCAAATTATCTTTATACTTTTGTTTACAATACGTCCTTCATCGAAGCAAGCAAGCTTAAAATTAAAGCGAATAGATAACTGAGCAATTTCTTACGTAAAAATAAGATTACACAAAAATGGTGTTTTAAAATTTTTAAGAAGTGCATTTATACAAAAGTGAAAAAGATAATGGTGGCAAGTACTATATTCAAAGCATGATCACAGACCTAATAAATTATAACTTTGAAAAACATAATTATTCTTTGCAAACAAGGTTATATACATTAAATGGAAGATAAAACATTAAAAACCCTTGCTCATATCTCATTGACTATTTTTTATCTTTCCTGTATGGTAAAAAGAAATTAAAGAAGAAAAACAAAACAATTACATTCATTCACATAAAATGAAAACCAAATCTTTATTATTTATTCTTACTTTTATATATATACACATTGAATATCTAGTTCAACCATTATCCATAGAAACAAGTCTTTTTATTTTTTTATTTTATCACCGTTATATATATACATTTAATCATCAATTTGATTATTAAAAAAATAAGCATGAAAAAATCAAAACAAACAAAAATAAAAAAATTATTTAAAAATTGATCTCAATTTCTCATACTTGCATTTGAATTTAGTTATCAATCCTCTTCTATTTTTTATGGTCTAACATTGCATATCCTTTTATATCCTTTCAAATCTTTAATTCCATTACAACCAAAATAAAATACTTCTTGAATCTACATGTGTACATAGTAGTAGGGAAGTAGAAGATATACAAACTAATGATAATGCATATTTTTAAAGTTGGGCAAAACACTTATAATTATACTGTTGTATTATTTTGGGCATAACAAGAGTTTTAAAAATCCAAAAATCATTGGAAGAAAACTCATAGATGTATCTATAACTCCTAAAATGATCAAAGGTAAATTGGATGCATAAAACTTAGAAATGATCTCAAAAGTTATTATAGTGTTGCTGTCCATCAAACTCAAGGGTGAAAAATTTCACCATATCTTAAATTACAAAATTCATTTTGAGATGAAATTTGATTTATTGGAAAGCTAACATCTAAGGCATCAACTTTTGTTTAGACCTCAAGCTCTAATTCAAACACTTAATGTTCAAGAACTCGCTTCAATCGAAGTCAAAATTGAGATGCTGGTTGGTGATGAAAAGTTCAATGTGTTTGTATGTTACTTGAAATTTCAATAAAAGTAGGTGCGAATGCAAAAATAAAATGATGGAAAGATTAAAAAATGGTGGGAAAATTCTTAAGGGAATGCATCAAAAGTTTGGATAAATTGGAAGGTTTGCAAAAAAGGAAAAACACACCTTAGATTTAACTCTAATATCATTTCATATTTCTTTTTTTTTTTTCTGTTATTAGTTTTGCTTCCTTTATGGAGATTTAGATTTGTATTATTAATTCAAGAATTCAAGCATTTATTCAATTTAACTATGAGGTCTTGATATTAATTTACATGCTCAATAGATTATTTCTATCCTATTTTACTATCTTTCTCAATTTCATTTTTCTTAGTCAAAGTTTGTTAGGTAGACCATTTTTTTACTACAAAATGTGTAATTGATTTTAGTTTGGTTAATCATTTTTCAAAAAAATTGGATAGAAGAGATTAAGTAATTGAATTGAATATTTTTATTTTATTAATTACTTCAATCGAATTTTGATTATAAAATTAGTTTAAATCTAATAAAAAGATTAAATAGTTACATGATCTTATTAAGCACAATCAATTGAATTCTAAGAGTTTTTTTAATAGAAAATTTTCTCAATAAAGAATTCAAGGATCATTGTAGTGGTTCTAAATGTTCCTAATTTGATAGATAAAATTTTATTTATGTTTGATTTTAGCAATCAATGATTAATTTTGAAAATAGCCTATAAATTTCTTGAATTGATCATAGTTAATTTGAATTAGTTTATACTTTCATTTTCCATTTTACTTTGAGAATTTATTTCCAAATATTTATGAAACCTTTATTCTAATTTTATCCTAGTATGCTTTGAAGCTTGATTGGTCTTTGGATGATTACTTGGATCGTATCCTATACTATATTTTAGTTGGGAAAAATCTACAATTATTTTGGGCGTTCGTGACAAGTTGATAAACCATTATTTTGTTGATTTGTCTGCAAAAAAATAGTTATAATTATGATATAATTAATGATAATTTGATTGTAATTCCATCTAAGTTTTCTTAATTCTGTTAAGAATGGTCACACAAGTAGGGAATAAAAAAGGTAGAATTTACGCTAAAATAAGGGTAAAAAGGCATAAAAAGACTTACGAACATTTGGTGGACCAAATTATCCTTGAAGGAAGCCAACACAATCATGTTGGATTCAAGCACACCCTCACAATGGTCAAAGTTTCTTGACATGACCATGCAAACTTGAGCATGACCGAGCTAGATGGTGAGCACAATTGTGCTGACTTGGAGCATGACCTTGCAGCGTCTTGAAGTTTTTGACATGGCCGTGTAGACTTAAGCACGACCATGCAAATCCTAGAAGATGCTAGAAATGATCCAAGTCAGCCCTAATGATGCATAAAATGATCTCAGTCACCCCTAACTATATAATGGATGATTTAGAGAAACCTTAACGATTCAGGAGATAACTTAGGTTAACCCGACTCACAACAGAGGAAGCCTTAATTCACAACTATATAAATTGGGGATCAACATTGGAAGGGGGCACACCCTTTCACCATCTATCCACCACAACACCTTGAAATGATTTCACATACCTCTATACTGCTACGCCTCACACCTTATTTCCCTTTCCATTTCTCATTCCCCCATTTTAATTCTATTTCTTTTTCCAGCATCCTCCCATAGGATCTTGGAGGCAGGATACCCTCTCACAGTGCGACTTGTAAATCCATTTTACTAGCCTTGTTGGCATTACAATTTTATAAGAATGAACCAAGAATAAAAATGAGAATAGAAAAGTAACAATGAAAATGTATAAAGAAGAACATAAGTACGAATTTATAGATAGACATGGGATTTTGGGTTCCTTTACGAATTTACCTATTTTTACTTCTAATCCACTTATGAGTGATTGAAAATGTCAATTGCTAACCATCCATTGAATGCTATTATTATCCAATGGTCATGCATTAGTGATATTATTTATCCCATGTACTACCCTAATGATCATGCAAGACATTTAAATAAGCGAAGCATAAAACATATTTGGATTTGCTAAGTTAATAACCATTTAGAAGCCTAGGATTCCCATTGATCCTCCAAAATCCTTAAACTTAGTTTAACTTATGGTTTCGTTAGTTAGGAAATGGTACAATCACCTACTTCCTAACTAAGTTAGAAATCAATAAGAGTAGCTAATTCTTATAAATAGATTAAACACAATAAAGTAAACATAATTTGATAAAGAACATATAATCATTCGTAAGGTAAAATTTAGATTCAAGTACTTACATCACAAGTTTAACCAAATCCTGATGATTTGGAAGTTAGTTAGACATGGTAAATGAAATCAAATACAAGTATGCTAACACAATAAAATAATCCATAACCGTAATCTTAAGATAGGAATATCAAAATGTAGTACGAGTGAGATTAGCATAGGGACTCTGCAAATCGCACTATGAGAGAGGATCTTACCTCTAAAAGAAGGAATAGAAATGAAAATGACGGAAATTAAGTGTGAGATGTAAGCAGTATAGAGGTGTGTGAAAGCATCTTGAGATGCTGTAGCAGATGGATGATGTAAAGGGTGTGTCATCTTCCAATGTCGAGCCTCCCTTTTTATAGGCATGAATTAGGGCTTCCTCTACTGTGAACCAGGTTAACCTAAGTTGCCTCCTAAACCATGAGGATTGTTCTGAATCAGCTATTGTACGTCAGGGCTAACTGAGATAATTTTTTGCATCAATAGTGATGACTTGGATCATTTCTAGTATCTTCTAGGATTGACATGATTGTGCTTAGGTTTGCACAACTGTGTCAAAAAATTTAGCCACTTTAAGGTCATGCCATAGATTGGCATGTCTGTGCTAACCATTTGGTATGATCGTACTTAGGTTTGCATGACTATGTTAGAAACTTCAGGATGATGCAAGACTATGCTCCAAGTTAGCATGGCTGTGCTCAAGTCTACATGGCTGTGTTAGCAAACTTTGATCGCTATGAGGGTGTGCTTGAATCCATTTTGGTTGTGCTAGCTTCTTCAGGGGAATTTTGGTCCATCAAATGTTATGAAGTGTTTTTATGTCCTTTTTCCTTTCTTTTAGCCCAAAATTTACCTAGTTTTTGATTCCTTTCTTGTGTGACCATTCGTGAAAGAAATAAGGAAAAATATGTGGAATTATAATCAAATAATCATGAATTGCATCGTAATTATAACTAATTTCTCATAGATAAATTAATAGAATGATGGTTTATCACATCCTCCAACTTAAACATTGCTTGCCCCAAATAATAAACCAAGGAGTGGAAATGTATGAAGTATAGAATCTAGAAACCTTTCATATTAATATGAAATAGATAAACATAATTACCATCATAGGAACAATCAACAATAATCTAATTAGGGTCTTTAGTTCCTAGAAATCAAGTTCCACATATAGGGAAGATCACTCTTCTCACCATCTCTTAGTTTGTGAGGGTACAAACCATTATCGCTTTTTCCCTTGCAACTGTACGGTACCATAGACTTGCCCATAAATCTCAAATCCCTTCTAAAAGTTAAATCACACATAAGAATAAAAAAAATCATTATTAAAGTTAAAATGCAGCCAAGGGAAATTATATAGTTAGGTAAGATATAAAAAGGAAAGAAAAGACAAATGGTTTCTTTGTTTTTATCTTTACCAATCCTAAACTCTTATACTATGAGTTAATTTACTTGGGTTTCATGAATTTTCTCTTTTTCTTTTCTTTCCCCTCTTTTTGGATCATTTTTACACTACATCCCTAAGCACTTACTTTGCTTTAGTTATAATCTAAGGATACTTTAAATTATAGTAGTTACATGAATAGCACCAAAGAAAGTAACTTTTAATCTTTCAAGCTCAATGATGGTACTAAGTGATATTTTAAGATCGTATTTAACCAAACAAACCTAATTTTCCTTTATTATTTTCTTGTTATCCTAGCCTCAACAAGGTTACAAGGTGTAACACCCACAATTTCTCATGATATACTCCCTAAGTTACAAACACCATTTAGTAAGAAATAAGAATAAAAGCTAGAGAAATTAGAGATTTTTTAGCAAATGAAGAAAATTCCCTTGCACTAGGATGACACAAATAAATGTGTAGGAAAATGATGGTTATAATCCAACATTTAGAACCAAAATTCATAAGAAAAAAAGAGAACCAAAATGAGAATGAAAACGCTATCAGAAATGTCTAAAAATGCTCAAGTGCCCTTAGAAAGCTCTATCTTCTATAAGGGCTAAACTATTTCAAGAAAAATGGAAAATAACATAAGAATGGAAAATAGAACCAAAGATATTCTAGGTTTATAATCCAACAATGATGGTTATAAATTCATAAGAAAAAAATAGAACCAAAATGAGAATGAAAACGCTATCAGAAATGTCTAAAAATGCTCAAGTGCCCTTAGAAAGCTTTATCTTCTATAAGGGCTAAACTATTTCAAGAAAAATGGAAAATAACATAAGAATGATTCAGGAATGAATTAATAAGTGTTATAAACATCAGAAGAACAATTTGGAAACTTTCTGGAAAATTTTAAGAAAATTACCAAAATATCCTTGGAAGGCCGGTAGGGCAAGAAAATGCGAAACAGAAGCCGAGAAGTAGGCCCCCTCCATTGAGCACGATTAGAAATGTGAAAAATAAGGTGGTGAATCACCCCATGAGTCATCACTTCATTAATTTCATATTGAACAAAAATATTAATGACGAGAGATAAACTTAATCATGGCTAAAGTAAATTAATCTTGATTAATTAAATTAACCATAATTAGAATAAGTTAACCTTGATTAGTGAAAAATTCAGAATAATTAGTGTTAAACTAATCCTAAAGGAGAATTTATTACATTTACATTTAAATTAAAAAATGGAAATTACATGTAAATGGACCAAAACGCTCTTAAGTGGGATTTAATTCCCACACACCTTAGGTGGCCAAATTTTGTTAGGAACACTAAGGAGGGGATCATTTTATACATTAACACACTTCTAAACACTTGTGCAAGCTCTTTTAACTCACCAAAAACTCCAACTTCTCTTAAAATACCAAAACCTACACTAAGCTTGAACTTTCATTTTTGAAGTTTAAGTTATAATAAGCCAAACAAACAAAACCTCACCACCATCCTTGAAGGAATTCTTGTGGACCACGAAGGAGAGTAAAATCAACTTTAGAAGATCCACCAAATCCTTTCATAAGTCATCAACAAGTAAGGTCTTTACCATATATTTTTATAAGCTTTTAATTATGTGTTTATGGTTTGTTTTGTTCTCTTTTTGGTGGATCTCTCCTAAGTTCTATGGATCCATTTTGATTGAGTTTGATGTAGCTCAAAACTTCTCTTGATGGTTAAAATTGAGTGTCACTAAGTTTTTAAAGGGAAGTTTTGATGGATTAAAGTGCTTTTAGCAACCTTTGAAGTAATTTAATCAATTAAAATTTCTTAAAAATTATTTTTAATGGTTTGGGATAGATTTGAGAGTTTTTGTGAAAATTTTTGAAGTGCTCAAAGTAAGTGATGGATAGATATTGGAGTAGATTTAGTAGATCTATACTTGGTTGTCTTGAAAAAAAATCCTTCTTTAAAGTCTTTATTTTCAAAGTTGTAACCTTGTTCATATCTTTTTTTAAAAGCTTTAATCTTGAAGTTGGATTTTTGATAAAATTCCAGATCTGGACTCATTTGATGAATATCGTAAAAGACTAAAAATTTATGTCATAAAAGCTATAAACTTAACTTGAAACTTGAACTTTAAAACTAGTTAGAGCAAATATGGAATTATGGACCCAAAGATGAACAAGACACTTAAGACCTTCCATAATCATGACCTAAGTTATGGAGTAAGGACAAGTCTTGATGGACCTAATAGAAAATGATGCAACAAGTGTCAAAATTTATAGAGCAAAGGTCAAGTAGGAAGAATTTTGAGAAAATGACCTTGGATGATCAAGGGCGTGATTTGGCCATTTCAAGTAAATTATGAAGAGTTGATTTAAATATTTGGTTAAGGTGTAATAAGGAGCCTAACTATGTATAAGAAAAGAATTAAAAGTTAAGTAAAAACTTGGTGATGGTTTGGGTAACCATTCGACCATACTTAGTAAAATTAATAAGTTAGTTAAAATCTTGTTAAGACCCAAACATGAACTCAACCATTGACAAGGTGATGATTTAAAATAAATTATGGAATTGGGGGAGCTTGAAGAGCCATTTGGCCACACCTAGTAATTAAAAAGGAAAAGTCTTAAAAATTTTCAAGTTAGAACAATCTAATAATCTAAGCCATAATCTCTCATAAATTACCTCTCAAGTATAATAAAAATTGATCATAATGTCTTAGGGACTTAAAGAATTAATTCAGACAAGTCTTAGACATAGTCTCGGGAGACAAGATATGAACACTTGGACATACACTTGTAAGAATATTAGAAAAGTAGTTCATTAGGCAAAGGACCAAAGATTCACTCTTAATAAGATTTAACTTTAATATATTGGCCACAAGAGCACAAGAATATGAAAAACAACCTCTTTGAGGCTCACAAAGATATTCAATCAAAGAAGGAGAATTAGGCATGATAATATTTTAATGAGAAAAACTTATGTGTTTATCTCTCCTAGGGGTAAATTTTGAGGAACAAAAGTGGCTATAAGGTTTAGATGAACATAAATTTTGATGAATTAGAAAAGGATCATTTGGCTAAGGAGGACTAAAATTAGTTAAATAAGATTCATGCCTACTTAATAGGCACAATGGCCATTAGGTCACGATAAAGTTAAACATGAAAATAATATCAACAAAATCTTTGATAAAAGGAAAGGTTGAGAGAAACATAGAAAGAATGAGTGGTGTAGGTTTCCCTTGAGAAACTTATCATAAAACATAAAGAATAAGGTTAACTTTGCAATTTTAGAAGAAATGTACATGCTGTCTAAAATTTAAGGACCATGCTTAAGTAAATATTTTTCTAAGAAAGTGAACTTTTGGGTAACTATTAATGCCCTATTTATCATGGTGATGCTTGAGCAAGTCTTGATATGTGTAAATGTGTTATGTGCTCTCTTGAGTGATGTAATGACTTGTGTGATTTCTTGGATAACATAATGACTTATGTATGTCTATGTGGTTCCATGATTTGATATTAAATGGATAAATTAGGTGCTATATATACATAGCATTTTAAGTAAATATTGAGCATGCATCCTATCTTGAATACTTAAAGTGGAAAGTAATAAATCAAGAGATCAATAAAGAAGAACCTTATGTGAAAACTTAACACTACTTCTAGTGTGCTAAGTTTGGGACTTTTGCACACACGGAAGGCGATAGATCCTTCTATGGTAATAAGAAGGCACGTAACCTTCTATGGTGAAGCCATAGGACTTCAAATAAATCCTTCTATAGGGAAGCCATTGGTCTTCCAAATTTGTGATGGTGATGACCATCTGGAATGAGATCATATCTAAGATCAGAAGGTGTAGTAGACAAGTGGAAGATATTATTTGACTAAATTGTTAATATTATGCCTTAAAATGAAATTGTCACTGAGAGGATGGTAGAGAATAAGAACGTTTATGATTAAGACATAAAATAAGTAAGCGTTAGACAATATCTATGTTATGATGAGAAAATGATCTAAAGAATGCATGAGATTTAAGTCTAAGAGATTTTATATGTATAAGTAATTAGAGTATGTATGAATTGCATGCTGTATGAGATTGAATTTTTTCTATTATTAAAAAAATCCATTTCAAATAAGTATAATTTTAGAAAGCAAGAATTGAACTTGTATGCTTGCCATATTTTCTTAATAAACTGAAGTGGCTGAGTTAGAAATGATGACGCCAACCTTAGGATAGACACATATATAGAAATTACAATTTCTGACTCCCTACTTTCCATTTCTTTCTTAAAGTTTGATTATACTCTTCGTGGTGGCAGTGGTTTATGAAAAACGAATAACTTAGACGAGAGATGATTGTTCATGGAATGGATTACGGGAAGAACTATAAAAGATCTTATACTACTTTGTCTAACTTTATATCTTTTTCTTTGGATGACTGTAAGTTATGAACGACATTGAAGCCTTTGTTTTGTTTAAAGGACTCACTAGGAGTCTTAACTTATTATTGTCTGTGTGTTGTATTACTTATATAACTAATAATGTAAATATTATTATGGAAATGAATGTATAGCACAACAAGTAAAAGAATGTGAGTTTTCAAAATTAATGTGAGTGATGATGTCTGAATGTTTATTATATACTGTATGGATTACTACAACGAGACTCGCATTTTCAACAAGGTGTTTTAAAAAAATATTTACCATATTTTCACTAATAGTAATTTCTAAAATATTTTGCATCATGAAGTAATAGACTAACAATGAATCCACAATATGGCTTAAGTGTAGGATGGGTATCATTATTAGGATGTTACACAAGGCAAGTTCTAGAGTGTACAAGCCAGAGGAGAATCACTCAACATAGAGAAAAAGGTTGTGTACAACCTCCATTAGGCTTAATTTTTTTTAAGGTTACTCTAGTATGAAACAAGATGACATAAAATATGGTTAATTATCAATTATTTTTTTAAATGTTTCCATGTTCTTATTAAGTTTAATTAATATCTATCACAAAATATTAGAGATCCCAAAACTATACACCTACTAATTGTCCAAATAGTCAAGCATGCATGGTCTTCACAATGTACAAGCATTTTTTTTTCAGAAAACTGAGAAGGGATGTATCCTTCTTTAAACTTAATCTTCTATCGCTTCCTTAATTTATTGGAAAAATTAATTACCAAGGTAGAAAGAAGTATAAACAGGAGAAAGGATTAGTAACTTTTTAAAAAATATTTAGGAGGAAGAGGATATCCCTCCTCAAACTTAAGCACTTACATACATGAAAAGAGATATAGGTTATAGTGGAGAGAAAAATGAGGACTTCCCTAAGAGGTGGTTGAGGAAGGAGATGGTCCCTCTCCTTAAAATTAGAGGTCAGTAGTACCCTCAATGTATTTTCCATTGGGTGCTAACAATTGGAAAAGAAGTTCAAATTCTCTAAGTTATCTTACTCCCATTAAACACATGTACTAGAATAAGAGAATGATATGAAGTAAGAATAATAACAATGTAATTAGAATAAGATTTTTTCACCAAACATGAAAAAGAAAATGTAAGAAACTATGATTAATGGTAAAATGTTCCTAATATCCTAATAAAATATAAATAAATCCTACCCTAATAAAAATAGTACAAAAAGAGAGAGTATCAATCACTAGGTGATGAGTGAACTATTTGGCCTGATAACAATTGCATAATGATATCAATCTAGGCCTCAATTCTAGTAAGGCGTTGAGAAATGATACAATCCTTCCTAGATCACTAGTCAAGCTCCATGAAATGATTTCCTACTTCTAAGGGAATCTCCTACTAAGATGGCTACTAAGGAGGGTGTTGGGATGATTGTTGTAGCTTTAATAAGTGGATAGTAAGGGAATCATTAGGGCCACACTCCAACAAGCCCATCCAAGACCATGCCTTGTTTCCCAACAGGATCATGTGATGCATTTGTGTTGTATAAGGATGAAAAATGTCATGATATTGGTAAAGAGTGTAGTGATATAAGATACAATGCTAATACAACCTCTAACCTCTCTGTCCATCCTTTAGGGGTTTCTTAGTATGTAGGCAAGATGTGAGAAAGAATCTGCCAAGGTTGATATAACAACTACGAACTATCACCCACAAAAGGAATAAATGAATCCTAGAGACAAATCATGTGTTCTCCCATATAGCAAAGAGGCTTGATGAGAACCACTGGTGCAGGATGTGTGACAATTGATGTCGTGGCCGGGTCAAAATGTAATAAAAGAAATTAAAAATGCAGTAAAAGGCACAGCCTTGGTCGTTTATCAAGGACCTTGAAAAATAATTTGGTTGAATGAAAATTTATAAAAATAGGGGGTTTGTATTTTATTATTGATAAAAATAAAATTCATATTAATTAAATTAACAATATTAAAAATTGATTAACTCGCTAATTCAATTCATAAGCGGAATTATCATAGGTTTAAAAAGATATTTTTTTAAAACAATTTCTATTCTTGATTGGTTTGAATTCAATCAAGCAAACAACAATTACGCTTATGATTTTATAGTAGGATAACACCTAGAATTCAAATTAATTCATGTTCAGATAATTAAGCATCACCCGAAGTCCAAATTAATTTTAAAAAACCAAAGTCACCAAACCCTGTAGGAAAGCCCTAATTTTTATTTAGTTTGAATTAAATCAAGTAACCACCAAATTAAACTCACGATTACCTATTAGAATAACACCCAGAATTTGAATTAATTCATGTTCAGACAATTAAGAATCACCTGAAGTCCCCAAATTATTTCTTAAGAATTAAAATCACCAAATCTTATAGGAAACCCCATAACCCCTTTTAATTTTTTCATACAAATTAGAGAGTTAGTCAAACCCTAATTTTATAATTGCAGCATGCAAGATAAAATTAAATTAATCATCCAATTTGATAATTACAAAAAACAATTGTAATGTATTAAAAGGGAAGAAGAAGAAATTGCAACTGAAATTCAATTGAGAACAAAACATCAAATCTCTTACTTATAGAATTAAAACCAACGAGCCAACCAAAGAAATTAACTTTTGATGAGGCTTTTTATGAAAAAAAGAAGAAGGAGAAGAATAAAAATTGAAACTTTATTAAAGATTTAGAATAAGTGTGTCTCCAATGTGTTAGAGTTTCCTCTTATATAGACCAAGTTTTCCTATTAAAATTGAAAATTATAATTCAAAATTTAAAATAAAGATAAAAATTGAATCATTAATAAAATGCAGAATAAAGATCCTTCATGAATTGATTTCCCTATCCCTTTAGGTTTGTAATTGAATTTCTTATTTACTTTGTCGTTGAATTAAAATTATGCATGAAATATGGGTCCTTGTTTGATGCCTATTTTCTCAAATTTTTATGAGTATGTTGATGGCCGAATTAGGGTTTTCCCTATGAAAAAATTTGAATAAAATTGTGTCCTAGAGCTTCAAAAATTTACCCCATCCAAAAATAACTTCTATAACCATTGATATGTTTGTTTTATGGGAACATGTTTGAGCTGTTTGGATAGAAGTTGAGTCACTGTTTGACCAAATAAATTTAAGGTCCATTTCATCTAGGCTACATAGGGATACATGTGATTTTATTTTTTTGTCTTATCTTTCTAATGCCTATGGAATTACTCCAATATCAATTTTATAGCCTAAGATATAGCATTCACAATGACCAAAGGTCAAGCGACATTAAAATTTAAAAATTAATCAATTTTTTCGCTTAAGTCCAATGAAGCCTAATAACATAAAAATCACTTAGAATGATAGAATTAGACATGATTTAAACCCAATTAAGCCAAAAAAATGAAAATAAGTGTATAAAAATTCATTCATCAATTGAGGGTCACAAATTGTGGCAGTTCGTGCAAAGATGGGGTCATATATGTCTCCCCTTGTAATCTCAAACCAAAATTGACCCTCTAGAAATTCAATGGGAATCTCTCTAAGGGCACCTAAGTAAGCAGGCGTTACAATCCTAGTATTAGTTTCAAACTCCAACAAAACAGTAAATGTAGTGAGAGATTGTTAGAAAAAGGTATCTCCTAATTGATGGCTAATAGTGTAGGTGGGTATGCTTCCAAAAGGAGGTTCATAGGAGAATGATGCCAAGAAATCAATTGTCGGTTCCCTGAATACTTGCTAGATGGAAAGATATGCTAGTATGCACCCCATCCTTTAGAGATACCCCACGACATGGTGCTCAATGCCTAGCTATTCAAATTTTAGTAGATCTAGGATCCACATAAGGATTAAAGCAAATGATAATAGATGCTCCAATCTTGAGAGCAAAAAGATTGAAAAAAAGACCAAGACATGATGGAAAGACAAGATTAACCCCAAAGTAAGCGAACACACCCACGTTGGAAGATTGCACGCTTTTGCATTACTGTGGATTTTTTTGACATGACTTGTAGATTTGAGCATGTATATGTTAAACATTAGCTTGACCATGCAGTGTCTTTAGACTTCAAGACATACTGGTATAGATTTGAGCATGACCATGTCAATGTTTTTGGGTGAATAAATGAACCAGAAAGAAAAGTCTTGTTCATAAAAATCACAAGGAGGTCATAAAGGGGAGGCTAATGCTGGGAATAAAAGCATGCTTGGGATACACATATATGCTACGACACTAGCCTAATGTAGAGGCTTCCTCAAGGACATTTGAACCTACACCAGAGCACTACCATTCTCCAAGCTGGATCCTCAGGCCTATTGGGACTATTACTAGGGCTAGGGCCAAGAAGCACTAGATAGAGGTGAAGACCTTCTTGGGCCTCCAAGAGACTCACCCTCAGGCCCTATCCACCTCCCCATTGGCCCTATACATTTTAGACTAGGTTTAAAAACTCTTTTTGTATTTTATAAGTAGAAGACCCAAGACTTGTATAGAATAGACCCATTTTCCTATTTTTCTTTGCTAAGACTTTTGGGCTTGCTTTGGCCAATTTATAGGCTATCTTGGAACATAAGGAGGGACTCATTTTGGACTCAATGGAGAGGCGCAATTCAAATTCCCAATGCTGCCCCATGCTAGGCACCACCCTTTTGATATAATTCACCTTACGCGAGTGAATTGGAATGCATAAATGATAATGGAACGTCTTGAGAATCAGAATAAGATAAGATAAGATAAAGGAACGCTACACAAACTGCGACCTGCCAGATATTACTGAAGTTATTAAGAGGAACATGATCCTTACCACGACTTGCTGGAAGAACCAATGTTATCAAGGGTAGTTCTTTGCCCAGGAACCAAGGGAATCAACTCTCACAGAGATGAAAAGCTCTCAAAGAGAAAATATTATTATTCATCAAAATCTGTCCTTTCCCCGAATCCTTAACTCCTATTATATAGACAACCTAATAAAAAAAAGAACACATATGATGAAATCCTAATTAGATTGCAACTTGAATTGAACTAATTTAAAATAAATAATTCGTAAATAGATATCAAATCCTAATGTGATATATAGCAAATCATAAACCTTATCACTTAAGATCTTCAATGATATGACTACATAAATTAACCCATGTTGGAATTATGCTTGGATCCACGTAGTTTTTTTCTTGAACTTCCTTGATGAGACCTTCAAGTGCTTGTTGCATACGTTTGGTCCTATTTCTTGTCATAGGACCTTCCACTCCTTGTAGATAATCTCTTAGATGATCTCTTTTGCTTATCGTGGTGCCCACGTTCACATCATTCCCTCCTTCTTCGAGAGGATTCACCCTTGAATCTTGAAGGTCATTTGCATCAAATAAGGATAAATCAGAAACATTGAAAGCGGCACTCACATTACCATATCTACTTGGAAGATTGATTTTATAAGCATTATAGTTGATCATTTTAATCACTTGAAATGAACCATCTCCTCTAGGATGTAATTTGGAACTTCTTTAACTTCGAAATCGCTCCTTTCGCAAGTGAACCCACACCCAAGCACCAGGGTCAAAGATAACCTTGGTGCACCCTTTGTTTGCCTGCCGAGCATAATGTTCATTCTTCTTCTCAATGTTAGCGCTAACCTTGGCCTGTAATTTTTGCTTAAATTTAATCTTTTGCTTTTCATCCAAATTAAGAGAGTCATTAGTATGAAATGGTAAAACATCTAAAGGTGATAAAGGATTAAATTCATATACAATCTCAAAAGGTGAGAAGGAAGTAGATTATGAACAACTATATGAAAATTTTGCATGAGGCAAATAATTCTCCCAATCCTTTAAATTCTTTTGAATTATAGTATGTAATAAGGTGTCTAAAGTTCTATTCACAACTTCAGTTTGTCCATCTGTTTGTGGATGAGCCATAGTAGAGAATAATAATTTAGTGTCCAACTTACCCCACAGGGTTCTCCAAAAGTGACTAAGAAATTTAACATCTCGATCACTTACAATAGTTTTAGGTAAGCCATGCAAACATACAATCCCTTTGAAAAATAAATCAGCAATATAAGTGGCATCATTAGTTTTAGAACAAGTAATAAAATGTGCCATTTTGCTAAACCTCTCTAGAACGACAAAAATACTATCTTTTCCTTTTGAGATCCTAGGCAGCCCTAGTACAAAATCCATAGAAATATCAGTCCAGGGATATTCAGGAATAGGTAAGGGTGTATGCAAGCCATGATGCATGTGAACACCTAATTGTGTTTGGGACTAAAATCATATTTATAATGCAAATCTTTGTTCCAAATTTGATTAAAACTCCAAATAAAAAAAAAGAAGAAGAAGAGGAAAAAAAGAAGAAAATGAAAAAGGAGTAAGAAATAATAGATGAAAGTAAATAAAAAAAAGAAAAAGAAGAAAAGAAAAATAAATAAATAAAATAAATAAAATAAATAAATGAAATAAAAAATATATATATATATAAGAAAAAAGAAAGAAGAAAAAGAAAAGGAATGTTTAATTAGGGAGTTAGTTAAGTTAGTTGATGCTAGTTGAGAGGTAGTTAACAAAAATAACAAATAAAAAAATGATGAAAACAGTAAAAATAGAATAAAAAAACACAAAAAAAAAAAGAGAAAAAGAAGGAAAAAGGAAAAATAAAGAATAAATAAAGAAATAAAAATGAAAACAGCAAAAAAAAATAAAATAAAGGGGGAACTCAAAATTGAAGGAAGGAGCCCGCGAAAGTCGAAAAATAAAAGGAGAATCATATAAATCCAGGGGGAGGATTTCAAGGAACGAACGGAACCTCTCTGGATTGGATGGGAGTTTCTCTTGATTACTCTCGTTTAGGAAAGAAATTGGGAAGCTGGAATCCTCTCTTTGGGGAATCAAAAATCGAAGAAGCTCTCTCATCCTCTATGACTAGTTGACGCTGAAGAAATCCTAGAACCGTACATCATCCTCTGCTAACTAAGACTGCAAGAGATTTTTATAACTTCAAAGAACCGGCTCAGTGTAGAATTTGGTCATACTTGGATTCAAGAAGGAATCTGTGAGATTCTGGTGAGGGGAGAGAAGGATTTTCACATCAACTTCTCAGGTTAGCTTTCTCATATATTACTCCGTCTTATGCACCTTTTAGGATTGGGATGAATTTTCAATAAAGGTAAGGATCTTGTGACATGATTGTAATCAGCAAAAACTATAACCCGGTTAATGTGTTTATGCTTTCATTCCTGCATTCTTTAATCATATAAAGTTATGAGAAAGTTTCTATGAATTGAGATGCAGTTTTGGAAACGTTGCTCTTCATCTACATGTTTAGGTTGCTATAAATTTTGCATGGATTGAATCTGGTAGTTATAAAAATAAGAACAAGGATATGTCGTTTCAATCAAATTCGCAAGTATATAGTTCATTTGTTTTGTCCTGAATTCTGATATGATGTTCACCATTAACTGATATTTGGTTTAAGCAAATCAGGATATGATTTTTGCCATTAATATGACTTCACATGACAAAAATCTATCGCTCACTAGAGGATTCAGTTGCTGAAACATGTTAAAGAACTTTCTGCTATTTTAAGAAAAACCTGTTAAAATAAGTTTGTTATGATACTGTCATGAATGGTGTTAGGCTTTAGATAATTATTACAATATGGCTTGCATGCACATAGTCTAGGGGGAAACAAGCTTATTCTAGTAATTAGATATCAGCAGGAAATGATTCCCAGGTAATTATGTGATTAAAATAAGATGCCATTAATCATTGTGTGAGGTTCTCAGGGGAAGTTATACACGGCTACTAGCCTTGAATTGATTGATTTCAAAAGGAGGATTGTGATACCTGGACATGTATATCTTCTAACCACTTCTCCTAAGGAAAACATAGCATCAGTTTGGGAAGTTTGTTCTTATTAATAATAGCAATACCAGATCATAATTTTGATACTTCTTGTAGAAAAAATGCTCAAGGGATAAAGCCCTCATTCAAGTCTCAAGTCAAAATCAGCATTGTCTTGGTAATCTTCATAATTTTGCACAATCATTCTGATTATGGAAAGCCATAGTTTTAATCAAAGTATAGAGTCTGTGCATAGGTAATGGAACCTATGAGCAGCCTAATATCTATAACTAATGAAGTGCTAAAAGGCTCAAATGCTAGGAAGTTAGAGAGTGTAGATTTGGCTTGTAAGTATACTGTGTCCAAAGCGTATGGTCTGCATAAGGACAATTGATGAGCCTGGGTCAGCGTAGCACAGAATCTAGGCCCAGCATACTCTTAACAAAAACATTTATCAGGTGGTTGACACCCTGTTCTGTAGTATATCAGCTGCCTCCATATGCCCCCAGTTTATTAGTTTAAGTTACTATGCAAGAATACTAAGACCAAGCTAGAATCTTGGCTTAATGGTTAGTGCGCTGCGCACCATCGCCTGAGCTTGGGTTCGATTCCTGCCCACACCTCTTTATTTATTCCAACCACATTTTATAACGGATGGGGCAGCAAATGGCTAATAGGCCAGGCCAGCCGCTTCTCACTTTAAGTCATGACCCAATTCATCCAAAACAATTCGCACCAGCTGCTTTTGAAGTAATTAACTAGCATGTGGTAATGGAATGAACCTTAGAATAGCAGCTGAAGTCCTATAGCAACAGGGGCTTGCTTTAAATTTAGTCAAGGGCGTTTGAACTTCAATTAGGCGCTTGGCCTAGTAGTTGGTGCGTCGCTTGGTACCCTCGAGAGTAGTGTTCGAACCCGCACTCCACTATTTTTACAAAAAAATCCTCCTAGGCAGCTGAAGTCCTATAGCAACAGGGGCTTGCTTTAAATTTAATCAAGGCTGTTAGAACTTCAACCAGGCGCTTGGCCTAGTGGTTGGTGCGCTGCCTGGTACCCCGAGACCAGTGTTAAATGGGGCCCCGCCTTACATGTTGCTCTTCAACTTGGGCTTGGAAAATCCAATAGGGGAAACTGTACCTGGCATTCATACTGGCATCAAATTGGGCTCTTCCCAGCTTCTCAAGGGCATCCTAAATTGGGCTATGGGCATGTAATCAGGCCATAAGCTAGGCCAGCTGTCGAACATCCTTATGTGCCATATTTCACTTGAAATCAAGCCATGTCAAGTCAAGTTGACTCCCCCTCCATTGGGCTTATTGGATTCTTTCTCTATTGTGCCATACTAATGGCTACCTTTTAATTGGGTCCTTCTAAAATCAAGCCCAATTCCTTTTAATTTATAATCAAATCATTTTTTAATTAAACTCATTTTTTCTAATTTGGGTCAAGCCCAATTCTTTTTAATTTGTAATTAAATCCATTTAATTTTTAATCAAATTTGTCTTTCCTAATTTGGGCCCAGCCTAATTCCTTTTAATTTGTAATGAAATCATTTTTTTTCAAATTCAATTTTCCTAATATGGGTCAAGCCCAATTCTTTTAATTTGTAATCAAATCCATTTAATTTTTAATCAAATTCGTCTTTTCTAATTTGGGCTTAGCCTAATTTCTTTTAGTTTGTAATCAAATCATTGTTTTCTTCAAATTCATTTTTCCAAATATGGATCAAGCCTAATTCTTTTAATTTGTAATCAAATCCATTTTATTAATCAAATTTATTTTTCTAATTTGGGTCAAACCCAATTATTTTCTAAACCAAATTCATTTTCTAAATGCGGGTTAAGCCCAATTCCTCTTTTAATTTTGAAATCAAATCCTTTTTATTTTTATTTGGGTTTAGCCCAATTCTTTTCTGTTTTAAATCAAGTTTATTTTACCTTAGCCCAATCTTTTAATTTCGAGATAAAATCCATTTTTTCTCAATTTGGGTCAAGTCCAATTATTTTCTTCTACTTTAAATCAAGCCCAATTTCCTTTTTAATTTGAAACCTAATCCATTCTTGCTTAATTTGGGTCAAACCCAATTCTCTTTTATATTTGTTTTTCGAATCCCTTTTTATTAGACGATCCTAGATCTCACGCAATGAACTTCGAAGTTGAAAGTGCAGCATACCCTGTGTTTTAATGGTTGGAGAATCATATGAGTCATAGTGCAACCCTCACTTGCCTCTGACTCTGTGCACATGTGGGTCAAAGATTTTCAGTTCTAAATCCTTCTTCAAAAATTTAACTTTTCCAAATTCTTTTTAATACTTTAAACAAAACCTCAGATCTCACGCAATGAGTTCTAAGTGAAAACGGGTAGCATACCCTACTGTTCGACATTTAGAGAATCATATGAGTTGCAGTGCAACCTTTGCTTGCCTTCGGCTCTGTGCATATGTCGGTCCAGGAACAAACGCAAAAATCAAATTTCAAAATATGTTCTAAACAATTCTAAGTCTTACGCGATGAGTTCTAGATACAAATTGGTAGCATACCCTACTGTTCGAAGTTTAGAAATCATATGGGTCTTAGTGTAGCCCTCGTTTGCCTTGGATCTTGTGCATATGTGGACTAAGGATTCTCTTCAAAATATTCAAAACACTATGTTATTATCACCTTAAAAGGGTCGAGCCCTTAACTAGAACTACGTAGCCTTGAATTTCCCATTGCACCGGGGAATACGTAGGAGTAGGATCAAGTCCTGTCAGGCCATTTTCATACAAACCTATTTATCTTTCTCTATAAGAGATCAAACAATTTAAAAAAAAAAATACACACTCAGTTTAAGGGTATCATTCTTCGGAATGGGCGAGTAGGGTGCCTAACACCTTCTCTATTCGTAACCGACTCCCGAACCTAGAATTTCTTCCTCAAGTTAGATTTCTTCCAAATATTTTTCCTTAAATAAAAATTTGGTGGTAGCTCCACTAATTAATTAAATATCTTTTTAAAATTTTTATCGAGTTCGTCATCTCGTTGTAATTATGGTTGCGACAATGCATTACCTTAGATTTTGCTTGTAAGAAAGTAATACATTTTTCACTAATAAGTTTAACATCATGCTTCATTTTTGGCCAAAAAAAGTGTTCGTGTAAAATATCATAAAATTGTTGAATGCCAAAGTGCCCAATTAATCCTCTCCCATGAGTCTCTCGAATAAACATTCCCCTTACGCTACACTTAGGTACACACAATTTATTTTTCTTAAATAGATATCCTTCGTACCTAAAATAGCCATCAAATCCATGGTCAGAACACGCTTTCCACAATTGTCCAAATTCAATATCATCACCATACATGGTTTTTAGTAATTCAAATCCAAGTAATTTGGTTTGTAAAGTCGTAAGTAATACATACCTTCATGACAACGCATTCGCTACAATGTTTTCCTTTCCTTTTTTATACTTGATAGCGTAAGGAAACATCTCATTAAATTCTAGCCACTTGCCACGCCTTTGTTGAGCTTACCTTGGGACTTTAAAAACTTCAAGCTGAGTTGATAAGAATGGATGACAAATTCCCTCGACCAAAGGTAATGTTGCCAAGTTTGTAAGGCCCTCACTAAGGCATAGAGCTCCTTGTCATAGGTTGGATAGTTAAGCATCGCTCCACTAAGTTTCTCACTAAAATATGCCACAGGTTTGGAATCCTGTATTAAAACAGCTCCTATACCCACTCTAGAGGCATCACATTCAATCTCAAAAACTTTATCAAAATTAGGTAAATTTAACATAGGGGCATTGGTTAACTTATCCTTTAGCAAATTACAAGCTTGTTCATGTTTCTTATCCCATTTAAAATTAACATTCTTTTTAAGAAGTTCATTTAAAGTGGCAGCTATAGAACTAAAATTTTGTACAAACCTCCTATATAAACCATGGAAGCTCCTTACCTCATTAGCACTTGTAGGTGTGTGCCATTCTCTAATTTTCTTAAATTTTTCTTCATTAGCACTAACTTCCGTAATCTTGTTGATGGCTCTACAATCCATGCACATGTGCCATGTTCCATCCTTCTTTGGTACTAGGATAACATGAACTGTACATGGGCTAAGATTTTTCCTCACAAAGCCTGTCTGCATCTACTCCTCTACTTGCCTTTGAATCTCCTTGGCCTCTTTAAGAATAGTTCTATAGGCTAATTGGTTTTAAAATAAATATCCTTTACCCTCAAAACACTCTTGACCTCCCCTTTGTAAGCAAATACACAAACTTTATTTTTTTCTTTATTTTTTAATTTTTTTTCTTTTCACTCTCACTCTTTTCTTGACTTTCTACTTTTTCTTCACTCTCAATTTTTTCTCTCTTTTCCCTTTCTTGATTTTCTAATTCTTTTTCTCTTATTTTACATTCTTTTGAAATTTTAATTTGGTCAGAATAAGCCTACTTTGGTTTAGGATCTTCCTTCTCATTAGACCAATTAAACTTCCATGATGAACTAGAAGCATATTTGTGATATTTACGAGTGGTCCTACATTTGAGTTGTCTTTCCACCTGAATAACTTTATGAAGCAATTCATCCATCTCCACATAATGTTGTTCCTCCACCATATCAACTATCTCTCTTTTTAGCCCTCCAATAAATCTTTCCATAGTGATTTCTATGTCCTTCTCCACATTGGCTCTTATCATGAAAATTTTCATCTCCTTGTAATAATATTCAACACCCATGACAGCTTGAGTAAGACATTGTAGTTGTTTTCAGTGCAAGTCCCTATGATAGTGAGTTGGCACAAATCTTCTTCTCATGGCTACTTTCATCTCTTCCCACGTTCAGACAGGTCTTTCTCCATACCTCCTCCAATTAAGGACAAACTGATCCCACCAAATATTAGCATAATCGTTAAAAGAAAAAGTGGCTAGTTTTACCTTTTTCTCCTGAGTAATTGTGATAATCAAACACATGCTCCATTTTTCTCTCCTACTCTAGATAAGTTTCAGGTTCATTCTTTCCTTGGAATGGTGGAAAGGATAATTTAATATCCCCAAGTTATTATCCTTTTCTCGATATCGTATTCTTTCTATGAAACTTTCATAGTCTGATTCTAAGTTCTCCCCCCAATCTGCTTCTTGATCATGGTAAAGTAATCTTTGGGGACTACTTCGACGAGAAACCCGAGACCTCCTCCTCGAACAACCCTCGATATCATCCAACCTTCTGTGAAATTGTTGGAATTGATCTTTAAATGATTTTATTGATATTTTTAGATCCATTTCAGTTAGATGAAGTTCACCACTCATGTTGGCAATGCTACAAATCGAACAAAAGAAACAAGTATAATAAAACCTCACCAATCACTCCCTCAATGTTTACCCTCAATATTGATACTCTTCACTCGTGTTTACACTCAAATTGGCTTTTTCTATAATGGTCTCACCAACTGTTGCCTTTTACCTCTCGATTCTCCTTATAAGCCCTTGAACCAAGAACTTCACAAGTTGATTTTTTCCACAGATAATGAAAGAGTCACGGATACACAAGATGAATAGGGTAAGGAATATTGGTTAAAGAAATAAGAACACATATTATATTGAATGAGGATTATATATATATATATATATTATCAATTATCTTGAATTTTTTTTTAATTTCTCTCATAACTTCTTTTGTTTTTTGGATTTCTATCATAACTTTTTTTTTTTGCTTATTTTGTTTTTGAATTTTTATTACAACTTTTTTTTTTCTATGGAATATTTGGTAGATAGCAACTTTAATGCTGTAAGAGACAAAGATATAATTTTTTAGAGAATTTATGGGGCAGGTAACAGAGAAAAAAAAGGCTAAAGCAAAAGATGAACGAAAACAAGAAGGATAGTGGAAAACAAGAGATACAAGTAAAAGAAAACAAGAGGTAGGTGACACCTGATTCTAAGAGTCGAAGCTCTGATATCAAATGATATGATTCACCCTACACAAGTGAATCGGAAATAGGAAACGATAATGGAACGTCTTGAGAATCAGGATAAGATAAGATAAGATAAGATATGATAAGATAAGATATAGATAAGATAAGATAGGATAAGATAAGATAAAGATAGGATAAGATAAGATTAGATTAGATAAGATAAGATAAGATAAGATGAAATAAGATAGGATAGGATAAGATAAGATAAGATACGATAAATGAACTCAACACAAACTGTGACCTGCTGGAGAGCACTAAAGTTATCAAGAGGAACGTGACCCTTACCACGACCTGCCGGAAGAACCAACGTTATCAAGGGTAGTTCTTTGTCCACGAACCAAGGGAATCAACTCACACAAAGATGAAAAACTCTCAAGGAGAAAATATTATTATTCATTAAAATCTGTCCTTTCACTAAATCCTTAACTCCTGTTATATAGATAACCTAATAAAACAAAGATAATAAATATGATGAAATCCTAATTAGATTGCAACTTGAATTGCAACTAATTTAAAACAACTAACTCGTAAATAGATATCAAATCCAAATACGATCTATAACAAATTATAAACCTTATCACTTAAGATCTTCAATGATATGACTACATAAATTAATCCATGTTGGAATTGTGCTTGGATCCATATAGTCTTTTTCTTGAACTGCCTTGATGAGACATTCAAGTGCTTGTTCCATACGTTTGGTCTTATTTCTCATCATAGGACCTTCCATTCCTTGTAGATAATCTCTTAGATGATCTATTTTGCTTATTGTGGTGCCCACATTCACATCACCTTTCTTATAAATAAGGTATTTTGTGTGTAATTTTTCATATATGATTCATTTGAATGAATTGAGAGTTTTTCACTCAGAATTTTGCGAGATTTTCTCTCCCTTTTTATCCTCTAGAGCTAGACTTGGGGTTGAGGAACCTCTTCATCCATGGTAGCTCATGGTGACAGAGAAGAAGCTTATCCTCCTCTAAAGGTGGCGCTTCCAAGTCAAAATTAAATTCGGCTCCATTCCTCTTCCATCCTTGTCCAAAGTGAACCTTCCATTAATCCAGAAGAACCATCCCTTCCGAATCCGCATCAACTGGCATTAGAGCTCCATCAATGGAGATTAGATCCAACTTTTATTCATTTTAATTTTCTTTCCTTTTTTGGGTTTTCGAGTTCATCTTTGTCTCTATTTTCGTTTCCATTTTTGATTGATAAAATGATCTCAAATTTTGATGATTTTTGTTGCATTATATTTGTATTTCTTTCTAGTTTTTGGAATTACATTGTTTGTGTAATTTGGATCTAAAATTAAGTTTTTATCACCTAATTATTGAAGTATGTTCATCATGGCATGCAAATGAACCTTGCTTGTTTGCTTTATGCATAACTTACTCGTTTCTGATATGATCTTTTTCAAACTTATTTTTCTTACTTCCTATGATCCATGCCTTTCAATTGATATATCTAAAATTTTTAGATATGCTAAATTGTTTTTATAAATATTCTAAGATTTGAATTCATATTTTGGCTCCAAAATCTCATGCGTTTTTGATGTTCTTGTGTAGATGTGGTTCTTTTGGCCTTGTTTAGGTATTATTTTTCATGTTTTTATCCTTCTATATGTATTGTTTTCTGGGTTGTTTTTGTTTGTATTTCCTCCTTTGAAAAACTCCTAAGAGTGCATGATCATGTGCCTGCATCCTATATGTTAAGTTTAGCTTAAGTCATGCATGATTAAGTCATTGAACCTAAAGGATTAAGTGTATACTTGAATAAAATTAAAATATACTTAATTCTTATCCCTAAACCTTATGACCTGAGCTAGATTGGATAAAATTGGACAAGGAATTATGACTTAGAATACCATACCTATGCAAAGGATGATGTGCAAAATGCACTAGGATGAATTTGTGGACTTAGGACCTTAACAAGAGCCTATGCAAGGAATAATTGAGGACTTGAACTCCCTGAAATTTGGAATAAAATTATGATAAAAATAAGTTGAGAAAATTGAAATCAAAAGAAGAAAAAAAAAAGAATTAGAAAAGAAAAAGAAGAAGAAAAAACATATAGAAAAAGGCTTGCATAAAGGTCATTTGCTTTGCTTTCCTTGAATGTGGCATGTTAGTTGTCCATCCTTCATTTAGCCTATAGGTTCTACATCATATTAGGTTTAATTACTTATTTTATGCATGCCTCAATTTCTTGTCCGAATAGCATCTTCTCATTGCATGAGCATGTGTATGCCACTCTTAAAAGTTTCTAGGTATTCCCTTTGTGTGCCTACCTTCTTTGCTTGCCATTAATTCTAGTGTTCCTCTTTATTGGCTTCTAAATTTTTGTCTTACATAATTTCCTTTCGAATATACTTTTCTTATTTTTATCTTTTCTTTCTTTTCTTTAAATTCCTCTAAGTTTTGTCACCTTTCACTTACTTGCATGAGCACTTTTCTTCACCACCTAAGCATCACTTGAGCACCTAAGTTGATTTGGGTTGTTCCTTGATTCCAACTCAGTTTGGAGGATATTTTGTGGGAGTGAATTGGTGTGAGAGGGCTAGTTGTATGGTGAGGATATTAGAGGGAGGAGAGCATAAACACTTGGTGAGGACTAGCAAAGGCAGTTAAAAGTTAACATACTTCAAGACTAAATTTAAGCATGTTTAAGAAAGGTGATTAGAACTTAAAATATGAAGTTAAAAGGTCGTCAGGTCATTCGGCCATGACATACCAAAATAATAAGGAAGTTATACAAGTTTTTAAGTTAGATAGTGTAAACACTCAATTATGTCCGAAGCCCCATTTTTAAAATTAATTAGTGATTAAACCATAATTTAAATAATAAGTAAGTATTAAGATTAATAAACAGAAAGTAGAAAAATGAATAGACAGAAACCAACAACAAAAAGTATAAATAAAGAAAAATAGAGAAAACAAAAATTAAAATAACAAAATACAAAAAGAGAAAAGATTGAATTAAAATGTAAAAATAAAAAATATATAAAGATAAAACAAAGTAATAAGAATAAACAAATAAATAAAAACATAAAAAAAAGAGAAAAAAGAAAAGAATCAGAAAAGCAGAAGAATAGGGAAAGGAAAAAGGAAAGAACCCACGAAAATTCAAAAAAAAGAGAGGTCTATATAAGGGGAGAGGCACTTGGAGTCTTGAAGGGGGATATTCAAAATTTTAAAAGGGAGGACCTAAGAGACTCCCTACTTCTGCCTTCAATTCATCCCTTGGCCTCCATGGAACCAGTTCTTCATCACCTTCCAATGGAGCTTAGATCCGACTTTTATTCCTCTTAAGTTTTTTGCTTCTTCTAGGATTTCCGAGTTTAATTTCGTCTCTATTTTTTGTTTTCATTTTTGATCAGTCAAATGATCTCTGATTTTAGTAATTTTTATTGCGTTGTCTTCGTCTTTGTCTCTAATTTCTGTATTGATATTATTTGTCTAATTTCGATCTGAAATGAAATTTTTATCTCCTAATTACCAAAGCATGTTTGTCTTGGTGCGCAAATGAACCTAGCTTGTTTGATTTGTGCATAACTTGCTCATTTCTGGTTGGACTTCTGTAAAACTTGTTTTTTTTGAGTCCTATGATCCATATATTTCAATTGATTGGTTTAAATTTTTCAGATGTACCAAAAAATAGTTTTGAAAAATTCTGAGATTTGAATCCAAATTTTGGCGCCAAAATCTCTTGTGTTCTTGAGGTTCATCTCCGTCTCTGTTTTCGTTTTCATTTTTAATCGGTCAAATGATCTATAATGTTGGTGATTTTGTTGCGTTATCTTTGTCTTTCTCTCTAGCTTCTGAAATGATATTATTTGTCTAATTTGGATCTGAAATGAAATTTCTATCGCTTGATTACTGAAGCATGTTTGCAATTCTTTTCCTTAATTTCAAATCAAGTCAAGTTTATTTGAAATCAAGTCCAATTCAAGCCTAAATTTCAAATCAAGGTCATTTTATTTTAAATCAAGTCCAATTCAAGCCTAAAATTCAAATCAAGTTTATTTTTATTTTAAATCAAGTCCAATTCTTTTCATCAAATTCAAATCAAGTTCATTTTATTTTAAATCAAGTCCAATTCTTTTCATCAAATTCAAATCAAGTTCATTTTGTTTTAAATCAAGTCTGTTTTGCAATTCTTAATCTCACGCGACGAGCTCTAAGCATGAATTGGTATCTTTTTCTGCTGTTCGATGTTTAGAGATTCGTATGGGTCCAAGTGCAGTCGTAGTTGTCTTAGATCTTGTGCATATGGGGATTAAGGATGCCTCTAAACAAATAAAAAACTCGTTTTGCAATTCTTAATCTCACGCAACGAGCTCTAAGCACGAATTGGTAGCTTTTTCTACTGTTCGATTTTTAGAGATTCGTATGGGTCGAAGGGCAGCCGTAGTTGTCTTGGATCTTGTGCATATGTGGATTAAGGACGCCTCTAAACAAGTAAATTTTTTTTTTCAAATTCTTAATCTCACGCGACGAGCTCTAAGCACGAATTAGTATCTTTTTCTGCTGTTCGATGTTTAGAGATTGGTATGGATCCAAGTGCAGCCATGGTTGTCTTGGATCTTGTGTAATATGTGGATTGAGGATTCCCTTATAATAAGAACTCCATTTTTAGAATCTCTAAGTCTCACGCGATGAACCCTAAGCATGAATTGGTAACTTTTTCTACTATTCGATGCTTAGGGATTCATATGGACCCTGGTGCAGCCGTAGTTGTCTTGGATCCTGTGCATATGTGGACTAAGGATTCTCCTTAAAATATTTTCAAAACACCCTATTCATGTTCAAATACTCCTTTTTCAAGCTTCTCTAAAGGTCAAGCCTTTAAACCAGAACTGCGTAAGCCTTGAGTTTCCTATTGCACCAAGGAATACGTAGGAGCAGGATCAAGTCCTGTCAGGCTAACCTCCATCAATCTATTTATTTTCACTCTAGTTAAAGGGATCAAACTATTTTCAATAAATCACACACTCAGTTTAAGGGTACCGTTCTTCGGAATGGGCGAGTGGGGTGCCTAACACCTTCCCCACTCGTAACCGACTCCCGAACCTAAATCTCATCCTTGAGTTAGGGTTTTTCCATATCTTTTTCCCTTAAATAAAAATTTGGTGGTGACTCCATATATCAAAATAAAATTCTATTTTAAAATTTTAGCGAGTTCGTCGTCTCATCGTGATTACGGTTGCAACAGATAGCAATTAATGAGTTACTCTCTAAATGACATAAACCAACTCATAAGATGAGAGAAAATTAACCAAAAGGTCTTAGGAACCTAGAGTTCACATTAGGCCACTCTAGGTTAATTAAGAAGAAAAAAGTTTAAAATCTTAGTTTAGGTAGCTTAAGAAGCCATATAATTTGAAATGAAGAATTAAAAGTTTAAAAGAAGTTAGACAAAGACATAAACCACCATTTGACCATGTTCAAGTAAAATTTCCTAAACAAGTTAGAAATTAGTAAACACTTACATTTGAATTTAGTACAAGTAGGACTTTCATAAGACTTGAACAGTTGAATAGTACAAATAATAATAACTTAAAAGGTATCATTCAACCACCTAGAGAAAAATTTTAAGATGTAAAAATCTCATGAAAATAATGTTAATTTTGAGAAAAGGAAAGGATGAGGAGCAACTTAGAAGGTTGAGAGAATTAAGTCCCTTGAGTGATTCAACATAAAAAATCGAATTGAAAAAAATAGGCTGGACATGTATTTGTGATATATGATAATGCTATGGGATTTACTAGTCAACTTGTATCAATAATTGTGAATGCACACTGCTTATGTAAGATTGAATGATGAATGCTCCTGAGTAAGAAAAGGATGGTGCTATGTGTGAGTATTATTTATGTTTAATAATGAGATGGAAACTGAGATTTGTATGCGCATTCCATATGGCTAGAAATTTGTTTGAGCATGCATAATTATTTGGAACCCATTAAAATGAACTTAAAGAGATTAAGGGATCATTAAAGCAAACCTTATGTGAAAATGTAAGTATACTCTTGTGTACTTTGTGCACACTAAATTTCGGAGGGCACCTAGAGCTCTACTGAAGAGGAGGCAAAAAAGTTCTCCTAGGAGACGCCAAGTTTCTCCAAAATCCTTCTATTGTGAAGATATTGAGTCTTCACAACCTTATAAGGTGGTGACGACCATCCCAGAATGAGCACATATCCATAATTTTGTGGGAAGTGGGAGTAGAGCCAGTGAGAAGATATTGTTTGATGAATTTTAATGCATATCTATGTCTAAATATGTTTCCTAAATTTGTGGGAGTAGATCCATAATTTTCCTAAAGAATGGGCTAGACAAATGATAAAGACAAAAATAATGATAGAGAAAAATTTTTAAGACATAGAATAATATGTATGTAAAATGATATCTTATTTGTGATCCTAAAGCTTATGAATGTGAAGAGGAATGTATGTTTAAACACTGAGATGTATTTTTTTTGAATAAATTAACCCACATCAATAGAATGTTTTTAAAAAATTTAAAAGTAAGTTTATATGCATGAAATGATTTTTGAAATAAAATGAAGTGGCTGAGATAAAAGCGGTGACATAGAATAGAGTAGAAAGCCTATTGAGAAAACTTAGTTTCTCACCCCTACTTTGCCTACTTTCTTCCTAGACGCCTTGGACGCTGTTTGTGATGGTAGAAATTTATGTACTTGATAATTACCACCAAGTTATAAAGGTAGAAGCCCAAATAAATAGGAAGGGTAAAGATAAATACATTGAATGCAAATCATCTACGCAAGACACTTAGGAAAACAAGAAAAGGATTTCTAGTTTCACACCTTGGGAGTCTAAAGATACCAAATACTCCAAAGAGCCTAAGGTCAAAACTCCAAACTTACCTTTCAGGAAAAGAGTTCTTAGTCAAATGTTTCAAGTTCCTAGGCAAGGGACACATTGCTTCCTAATGCCAAAAGAAAAAAACCATGGTCCTTAAGGATAATGGTAATTATGCATCCTTAGAGTACAAAGACTCTAGTTCATCTCCCTCCTCATCTAATAGCGAAGCCTTAGAATATATGTAACATCCCAATTTTTCTATGATGAATGTTTGAGGCTATAAATAGTTTCTAGAATAAAACTAGATGAAATTAGAAATCAAAAGCAGAGAAATTAGGAAGTTTGGTGCAAGTGAAAAAAATGCCCATGCACTTGGGCAGCTCAAATAATGAGCCAAAAAAATGGAAATACAAGTATAAGACATCCTAAAGATATTATAAACATCATGTATGGTTAAAATTAGTGAGAAAAATTTAGAAACCTGAGAAGGGACGAAAACGCCATTCGAAAACTCTAAAAATGACCAAAATGCCCCTAAGAGCTATACTTTTGCACAAAGCTAGTCAGTTCCCATAAAAATAGCAAATGGCCTTAGATCAACATGGGAACGAACCAAAAAGTCTAAGAAATGTCAGAGGAACAATTTGGGAAATTTTCTAGCAATGCTGAGAAAAATTACAAAAACGCCTCTGGATGGCCAGGAGGGCAAGATAATGTGATAAGCATGCCAAGAGTGGGACCCACACCAAGGTGCACGAAATTCAGCAGCTGGAAAGGTGGTGATGAGTCACTAAAGTGAAGTCAAATCAAATCTTCCATAAAAAGACGAAAGTGAATAGTAAAAAGACCTTTAATCATGGTTAAAACTAATTAACCTTGGTTAATTAAAAGTAAAGCATGCTTAGGGTAAATTAATCATAATTAGAGGAAATATCAGCTTAAATAACACTAATCTAAGCCTAAAAGGATAATTTCTTGAATTTTGATTTATTTTGGAGAATAGAAAAAATATAGGAAAATTACCAAAATACCCCTAAGTGCAAACTAATTCCACTTGGCCTATAAGAGTCCGAATTTTTTTGGGACCCTTGGAACCCCATTTGCTTCAGATTTTTCAGCATAGAAACTAATCAAAATCCTCTCCATTCTCTCTAAGCTTACCATAATTCAAAACACCCAAAACTTTGTCTTTAAGACTTAAACTATATTAAAGCTATAAACACTAAAGCCCCACCACCATCCTTTGTCCACATCCAGAGCAGACTAGAGGGGACCCAAGGCATCCTTTAAAGCCCCACAAAACACTAAGGAGGTCTTCAACAAATAGGATCTTTCTACTTGTCTTTTTATGCTTTTAACTTGCCTTTTTATGGTGTGTTTGTTTTCTTTCATGCATATATTTTCCAAGATCTGTGTGTCTTATTTTGTTTTCACTTGTGAGAGTTTAAAAATTTATTTTAACTGGTCAAAATCATCCCCACCCATTTTTAGTGATTTTTGAAAAGAAAAACAAAGTTTGTTCGGTTAAAAGTGCTTCTAGGGCACTTAGAAGAAATTTAATCGGTGGGTTTTGTTTTAAAATTATTTTTGAAGCTTTGATCAGTTTTATGCTCTCATGAGAAAGGTTTTTTGAAGCTTATTTGAAATAGGATTTGTGGATCTTGGAGTAGATCATGAAAATCTACTCTTTGTGGCTTGGAAAAATATACTATGTTGTTATTTTCATGCTTAAGTTTTAACCTTGTGATTTTCTTGTGTGATGAGTTTGGTATGACCTCTGTGCTGGATCTGCATTTCTGAGTATGCATGTTAAGAGGTGGAATAAATTTTTGTAATAAGTTCCAAAGGTTTCCTTTGGACATTATTTAGAAAGCTACCAAGCAAATGATGTAATTTGTAGCCAAAAGTGGCTAAAATCCTTGTATGGCACCCTAGACTCATCATGGCCAGCACTTAAGCATCAAAACATGGATGAAATAAGCATGGACCAGAGGCAAGAGAGGCTGCACAAGCCTAACACAACTGAACCAAGGTGGTGTGAGATGGAAGATTTGAAGAAATTACCTTGGCTAACCAGGGAAGGCTTATAGCCACAACTCCCAAGCAAGCTTTAGTTTTGTTTAAATTTTTCTAAGTAACTTCAGCTCTGAAATAAGGTTTTAAATGAACTAAATCAACATTTAAACAAATTTAAACAAAACAAAAATGAGTTAAAAACCTCTAGGAGTGCATTTGGCCACCCTAGAGAGATTTGGGCAAAAATGGACTTAAAATGTGATTAAGGAAAAATCAAGTATTTTCAACAAGTAAATAACTTATTTGGAGGTTTAATAAACATTTAAAAGGTTAAGTTTCATAATATATACCCTAGGTAAGTTTAGGGAAAAATCCAAAAATTACTAAGTGGTAAAATTCTCAAATATTCTTAAAATGGGTAACTAGAAAATTTACCATATTAAGCAAGGGTAAATGTAAAAAATAATTGGATGTGAGCATCCTAACTACTAATATGTAGTATTAGCTAACTTATGTATATATTGTATAATAGTTGTAAGTTTACGGTTTGTAATAACTATATGATAAGACTCATAGGCCTAAGACTTCTGGTCTGTAAGATTTGTTATGTATAATTATTGTATGATGTGTATGTTATGCTTGAATCTTGTTTATTTATTATAAGCAAATGATAAACGAGAAGAACAATGCGAACGCGTAGTATTCCTAAGGTTTTGAACGTATGTAGAAATTCGCTTAACGATGTATCTTACCGCTACGCACGTTTTATCGACAAGGCTCGCTGTTTATATGAAATAGTTTTAAAAAAATATTTTTCCGTATTTTCATATAAGTATTTTCTAAAATGAATTCCGCATCATGTGATAACGAACTAAAAATGGAACCGAATGATCGACTTAACCGTGAAATCGGTATTTGTTTTTAGCGTGTTATAATATGCCCTCGAAGGTGATCTTCTATGGATTAGGAGGTTGCTAGGGAGTACCGTTAAAGGGGAGGAAGAGACTCAAAAAGAGAACATCTTCCATACTAGATGTTCAATCAAGAGGCACACTTGTTCCTTAATTAGTGATGGGGGTAGCTACACTAATATATCTAATACCAGGCTAGTTACCAAGCTAGGGCTAGCAACCACCCCACATCATAAGCCATATAAGCTTCAATAGCTTAGGGATAATGGAGACTTGTTGGTAGATCAACAAGTCCTCCTCATATTCATCATTGGGAGGTGTTAGGACAATGTTACTTGTGATGTTGTCTTCATGGAGGCAAGCCATGTGCTATTGGAAAGGCCATGAAAATATGATAGGGATATCCATCATGATGGGCATACCAATAGGTATTCTTTCCAATTTAACTCCCAGAAAATTACTCTAGTACCTCTATCCCTTAGTGAGATCTATCAAGAGCAGATGCATATGAGCTAGAAAAGGGAAGCCAAGAGATAGAGTTTAAAAAATAAAATAATTGAAGAAATGAGAGAAGCAAAATATGTTAAAAATAAAAAGAGAAATATAGAAGGCAAGGTAAATGAAGTGTACCTCTCTTATAAAAGAGGGTGAGGGTAGACTTGTACAAAAGGATTAGGTGAGGAAGATCCTCCTAGTTAGGAATCCTCTTCCTATCATACCTATTACCTTGGATATCACTATTAGGGTAGGGCTTGGCGTTTCTTCCACCCTTATAATTAATGAACCATTTCATCTGGGAGGAGGTCATGAGTTGGCCCTTATAAAACCCCATCTTCTCAATCATCCATGGTACTTGGGGCACCATTATTATATTCCATAATGATGATAGTGTGACTGGATTAATTCAATTAGGACCCTTACCTTATGTTCCTCATAGCGATAATTGGTCATGTCATCATTTTTCTAGTATGACTCACTGCTTGATTTATCATAATGCCCTTGAACATAACTTCCTGTATCCATAAGGTTGTGGTTCCTTACTAGATCACATTGGGAAGACCAGATAAAAGGGTATAATGCTAAATTTTCACTTCACCATATATGGGTATTATAGGCATAACTTACCCACCCACAAAGTATAGCACGATCGAGGCACCTAAGACACTACGAAGTAATATTTCAAACTGTCCTCATTTATCATGTCAAGAGTTGCTAGCAAGGGTGACTTCCATACAATTATTTTGGCCATCATCACTACCCAAGGCAATTGAACACATGAATTCCTTTAATAATACCCTAAAGCATAAGCAAGAGAAGGCCATCATCCTACTAATGCAAGTTCAAACTTTTTATGATGATAATTATGGCCTATTGGATATAATCTTCCTCATATTCCTGGTTATGTTTACCTATTTGTTGTTACAAATGTTTAGAATATTTAAGAGGTCAGTATTTAATTCTGGCTGTAGGTACATATGATGACGACTCTCATTTGAGGACAGATGTGCTCTAAGAGGGAGGACTTGATGCAGAGGCATTCTCAGAGACATCTGGACCTACACCAGAGCACACTCCCATTCTTTATGTAGGATCCTCAGGCTTATTGGGCCTGTTACTAAGGCTAGGGTCAAGAAGCTATAGACGGAGTTGGAGACCTTCTTAGGCCTCCAAGAGACTCATCCTCAGGCCCAATCCACCTTCCCACTGGCCTTACACATTTTAGACTAGGTTTTAAAACTCGTTTTGCATTTTAGAAGTAGAAGGCCCAAAACATGTATAAAATAGGCCTATTTTCTTATATTTCTTTAGTGAGCTTTTTGGGTTTGCTTTGGCCAATTTATAGGCTACCTTGGAACACAAGGACATACCCATTTTGGCCAATTGATAGGATCCTATAAATAAGGAATTCTTTGTGTAATTTTGTATATCATGATTCATTTGAATGAATTGAGAGCTTTTCACTCAATTTTGAGAGATTTTCTCTTCCTTTTTCTCCTCTAGAACCAGACTTGAGGTTGAGGGACCTCCTCATCCATGGTAGCTCATAGTGGCAGAGAAGAAGGTTATCCTTCTTTAGAGGTGGCGCTTCCAACTTTAAGCTTGAATCCAGGTGCATTCCTCCTCTATCCTTCTCCAAAGTGCAACCTCCTTTGATCCAGAAGAACCACCTCCTTCCATCTTTGCATCACTACCCTACATCCATCTTTCATGCTTCATTTGGACTTCTCCTATAGAATATTTGGAGACAGAAGATTTTATACAATATAAGTTCCAATGCTTTACAACCATCTTGTTTTGGCATACACTCTATCATTCTAGTTTTCTAGACTTGGATTATAGATTATTTTATAGGATTAGGATTTTGTTTCTTATCATTTACCATTATGTGTAACTAATCCCCTTGCCATGAGACTTTGGTGAAACTTATTATGTAACCAATTTAAACCATTTGTTTCTGATGAATACATATGTTTCCTATTCAATTGTGTTTATCTTATTATGCTTAATTAATTGTTGATAATTAACCACTCTTGTTAATTTCTAAGTTGATTAGGGAAAAAGTGATTGTATCATTGCTTAATTAACAAAATTATATGGTAAACTAGATCTGGGATTTTGGAGGATTAATCAGAATCCTTGATTTCTAATTAGTTATTAAATTAACAAACTCGAGTGTTCGTTAGGCTTATATTATTTATTAACCTTACATCATCATTGGGGATGATAACTTGAGAGAAATAATATTACGATTGCACTATTATTGGGTAGTAATAGAATTAGAATAAATGATTAGCAATTGAATCTTATCATTCATAAAAGGGGTTGAGGGGTATATTGGATAAATTCATAAGGAAAACCAAAGTCCTAGAGTCTTCCATAATTCAATTCATATTTATGACTACTTTTTTGCCTCTATATTTTTTTTCCTATTTATGTTTTATTTATATTTTAATCATATTATTCAAAACAAACTTTTCTCAGTGAGCTAAAAAGTCAAGATTCACTTAATCTTATGATTGTTAAACTAGTCTACATGAGAAAAATATTGGGAGTTTGGAATAATGCCTTTTTAACTCCGACGTGTGAACTTTAAGTGTATTTAATTTCTATTTTAATCATATTATTCAAAAAAAAAAAATACTTCGTAAGCTAAAAAGTCAAGATTTATTAATATTTGGAATTGTATCTGTGAGAGAGATAATGAGAATCTAAAATAACTCTGACAGGTGCACTCTAATTGAATTTTTTATAATATTTTGAATTCAAATTTAATTTCACAACAAGAATTGTAACTAAACACATGGAGTTTTGAATAATAAAATGAAAAAATTGAATGTACAATAATGATAAAGAAAAAAACTAAAATAAAAAATGAAATCTCTTATGGAAATAAGAAATAACTAAAATCAATCCTGAAATAGGAAAAATCCTAAGGAAATTCCCCAACCCTAAATTTAAAGCTCAAATATAAGGTAAGGAAATGGGAATCCTCTAATAGTCATCCTCCTCGTCCTTGGAGGCCTCAACATCATATTCTTCTTCCTTTTCTTCGTCTTCTTTATCCTTTTCCTCTAAGGGTATATGTTGAAGCTTAAATTCCACAATTGGCATCCTTGGAAAGTTCATGAACATGTCCATAACCATTTTTTTGAGCATGGAATCAATATACTGCATCCCCTGGTAGAAAGAGGCATAGTATAGATGCCTCGTTTCCCTCTCCATCGACTCTAAGTTTCCCAAGCAAGACTCAAGATTAGTCACCCAAGTCCTTTGTCTCTCTTTAGATGGATCTAATGGTCCTGCTTCCTTTGTTGTTTCTCTTCTTACTGCTCTAACCCATCTTCCTTTACTTGTGGCCTGATGATGGAAGTGGCAATTTGAGCTGGTCTATTTTCCATCCCTTTCTTAGTTAAGGGTTCATTTTCTCCAATGTTCACTCAAGTGTGCATGGAAATTTTGGTGATCAACGATAGGTAGGGAAGAGAGTTCACTACCTATAATACAAAACAACAACAAGCACTTATTTGTTGGAACTATATTCTAATGGATGTTTGGAATAAAGCAAGCGAGGATGAGGAGCCCTCATATTTTGTAGAATTATTCAAATGAATGTTATGGATATGACAGGGTTTAGTGGATATGTTTTCAAAGAGAACCTAGTTGGCTCCCTATTTCCCTATGACTTGGAGTACCTTTTCCTAATTCACCTCAGACCTCACCAACTTGTAATATCTGTCGTGAGCTACTTGGGTCACTTAGAGATACTAGTTAATGTCATTCCTTTTTATGCTTAAGTATCACCTTTGGAGGAAAATTCTTCCCCAAGGGATCCCCATTCTATCTTCCTTGTATGCATTTGCATAGAACTCTTCAACTAGAGAAGTTACTCCTAGGGGTGGAGTGTTAATAAGGAAGTTCCAGGCTCTCCTCCTAATCTTGATATGTACAACAATGAAATCACTTCCACCACTTGCATCGCCCAGAGGCTTATGGCCTCATCTAGGGATAACTCACTTGTTGCAGAGAGCACTATTGAACCTTTTCTTTGCATTATGATGGATAAACTGCTCCTTATCAAAGGAAAGTTATCACTGTCATTAGCATGGGGAGGGTGTAAGGATGACCCAACTTGTGTTCTTAACCTTTTTTCACCATTGAAGGTGGTGGGTGGTAGTAGGAGAAAACCTTATAGCCTTAGAGAGAAATGGGGAAGAAGAAAATGCTTGTGGAAACATTGGAAATTAGAATAATAGGGAAAATGAGGTGAGTGTGGAATATGGGGCTTTAGATTCCCTTAAATAGAAGTGGGAGTAAATGTTTAAGGGACTATGAAAATTTAAAATGTTACTCCCTTTTTTAGGTTAAAATCTTTCTTAGCTACACCTAATGTAGACTCATGTTATAATGTGAGCCACAATGTATGTATATTCCCTTAAATACAATTCTTATGCTGATGTGGGAGAATATCACGATTTAGCATGACAACTAGAATATCTTGAGCTCCATGGTTTCCTACCTATGTTGTAGCGTTTGTTCACTATGCTATGGCATGATCCACAATGTTAGCTATTCCTTAAAATTTTCTCTTATACTATATGATCTATAATGAGTGCATTTTTGGGTTATCTCCTTACCTAAAGAATGGATTCCAGCAAGCATCAATGACCTTCAATCCTCTAAGAATGAAATCAATGAAAATTCAAACTTTCAATGCCAAAATTAAACAAGACTACTAATGATAATGAATTAAAGTCAATGAGAACCAACAAAAAGTTAGATGTTAGATGAGTTGTTTGATACAAGTAATTTATTTTAACATCCCTAAATTGGATGAGTGCTATAGGACTTCATGGTAGGCTCACTAATAAGAGAGCCTCCCTTGATAAATTGGGGTTTAAATCTAAGGCTTTAACTTTCTAAAAGACCATTTCATCTTAGAGCAAGACTGAAGTTTATATTTTATCGCATTTCAAAACTCCCTTTAACCTATGTGTTTGTTCCCAACTTCTTCCTTTTCAAATGAATCAAGGGTTACTTAGATTATTAAACTCCTGAAGGGTACTTACTAGCCTTGAAAGCCTCAACAACAATGTGCTCTTTCTAATTTTGTAGCTCAAATTTTCATTTGTGAATGTCAAGGTGTAAACGCTCAATTATGTCCGAGGCCCCCATTTTATAAATTAATTAATAGATAATAATTTAAATAATAAAAAAAATAGAAAAGCAGAAAAAAAACAGAAAACAGAGAAAACAAATAACCAGAAACGACAAAAAATAAATACTGAAAAAAAGAATAAAAAATAAATACTAAAAAAAATTGAAGGAAGAAAAAAAATTTGAAAAATAAAAATAAATATAAATCAAGAAAGGAAAAATGGTAAGAAGTAATATACAAAAACTAACAAAACTAAGAAAAAAAAAAGAAAAAAAAAGAAAGAAGAAAAATTTTCAGTTAGAAAATAGTTAGGGTAGATAAGAGTTAGTTAAGGTTAGTTAAAAAGAAATTAATTAAAAAAAAAGAAGAAAAGGGATACAAAATAAAAAGGAGGAAAGATTTCCTGAACTTGCAAAATTTTAAAATAAAAAGATGGGGAAGGGTGTTGATATTTCGACTAGATGGCAGTTATAACGTTAGTTAGACAATTAAAGGTCGTTTGAACCAAGGTAAAAGGGAACTACAATTAGGGAATGTGGACCACTACGGTTTAGTAAATTCCAAGCCTATAAATTCCAAACGGAAAGAGGTGCAGGGGATTTTTTTTTTGGGGTTTTGGGACTTTTACCTTTTTTTGGAAAAGGCTGAGCATCAGAAAGGCTCTCTCTAGTTCCTAATCTTTGGAGGTTGAGGAGAAAACATTCAAACCGCACCATTCGCTTCGGGAGAAAATCGTAATCAGAACCTTCACCATTTTCCGGCAATAAAAAGTTCATTCTCGGTGGTGAAACCTCGCCTCGAATACGCAAATTGCGGGTATGGAAATCTTGAATCACTGGCTTTTGAGCGATTAGTTTTAATTACAAAATGGAAATGGAAGTGTCGCTTGGTAATTCTTAAATTAACTGCTAATTGTACTAGAAATTGTAGTTTCACAGCTTTCATGTTAGAAGAAGAATGGTGCGAACTTATGTTTCCCCCTTTTCTGAAACCATGGTGGCGGCACTGTCACGACTACCATAGCCAAAGTGAAGGCCACATCGATCTCTACACTATGATTGCGTCGATTGTGTCATCCAAAATGACAATATTCTTTAGCCATCCTTGAGTCCAAGCCTTCGTCCATCTTGATGCGATCCTGTTCCTATCAACGAAGCCATGTCATATACCTTCTCAGTAATGCCATATCTTGGAGCTTAACCTCTCTTCCTTTGCCACTGAGAGAAAAGAAAGGCATGGTGGAGAACGATCAAGCAAAATAATTAACACAGAGAATCGTTATGATTCTCGACGAAGCTTGGACCTCACACGCCATGTGCAACCGGAGGCTAAGGAACTATTACTCCTTCAATCCAAATCTCCTTCCCCCTGCACTTTTTCTCTGCCTTTTCCAAAACTTTAATCCTAACCTTCAACTTCCAAAGGAACCTTGCCTCCATCGACCATGTCGACTTTGTTGTATTATGGGCTTTTATCCAAGCTCATTTACTTATACTTCAGTGATACGTCGAAACATGTGAACGAGTTGAAGCAATTCTTATCGATTTTCCTTAAGGTTTGCCTATGTATCATTGTCAATCAGAAGAGAGGGTGAAGGTACCTTTATGCATTAAAAAAAATCAATCAAAGCGTGAAAGTATTGGCATCAAGCATCCATAAATGATAGATAGTTGTTGAGAAATCCCATTTAAGTGTGGTGGTGGGGGTTGTCATGGAAATTGGCATCAAAGGTTGATGTGGCTAGAGATAACTTCGATAAGATAACCCAAGGCATGTGAATGATGCTGCTATTGAAAGATAGAAAGATCCAACGAAACTTTGTGCATGATTCGAATTACTTTAAGAAGGAATATCATAGTTTAATAAGGTGTGCCCATTGGTTAATAAATGCTTTGTGAACAAAACGGAACAAATGTTCGGTCATGTAGCTTACGTAAAGGTATAGTTAAATAGCAAAGATAATGGGTAATGTAATTATTATTTTAATATTTTTGATGCAAGTAAACCAATGGTGGAATGGCCGTTTATGGTTTTTGCATGGGTAAAGAAAGTGGGACCCAATAGATTAAGTAATTTGACCATTTAATAAAGTTTTATTTAAGAATTCAATTTCCTTCAAAAGAAAATTATGCTCCTCTACCCCGGGGCACCTTCTACCATTTCACGTAAGAAAATCATGTTTTAGTAAAAATTATTTTTAATGGCTATTTTAACAATTATAACTTAAATCTTTAAAAGAGATATTTTAAAATTCTTTATCTCACACAAGGAGATCTAAATATGAACTGGTATCAGACCCTACTGTTCAGTATTTGGAAATCCTATGGGTCCTAGTACAACCCTCGTTTGTCTCGGATCCTGTGCATGTGTGGATTAAGAATTTTCTTCAAAATATTCAGAAACATATAAATGCCATGTCCTTTTTCATACCACCTTTAAAATTTAAATTTTCAAAAAATGTTTTTAATAATTCTAGTCTCACGCAATGAACCCTAAGCACGAACTGGTAGTTTTTTCTGCCGTTCGATGTTTAGGAATTCATATGGGTCCTAGTGCAGCCGTAGTTGTCTTGGACCTTTTGCATATATGGGCTAATAATCCCTTTGTAAATAATTTCAGGAAAACTCCATTTATAATTCTGTGTCTCACGCAATGAACCCTAAGCACGAACTGGTAGCTTTTTCTGCTGTTCAATGTTTAGGGATTCATATGGGTCCCAGTGCAGCTGTAGTTGTCTTGAACCCTGTGCATATGTGGACTAAGAATCCCTTTGTAAATAATTTCAGGAAAAACTCCATTTATAATTCTATGTCTCACGCAATGAACCCTAAGCACGAACTGGTAACTTTTTCTGTTGTTCGATGTTTAGGGATTCGTATGGGTCCCAGTGCAGCCGTAGTTGTCTTGGATCCTGTGCATATGTAGACTAAGGATTTATTTAAAAGATTTTCAAAATACTCTGTTCATTTTCAACACCTCCGAAGGTGAAGCCTTCAAACCAGAACAACGTAAGCCTTGAGTTTCCCATTGCATCGGGGAATACGTAGGAGCATGATCAAGTCTTGTCAGGCTAACCTCTATCAAGTTATTTATTTCCATGCTAATTATAGGGATCAAACATTTTCAAACAAACCACATACTCAGTTTAAGGGTACCGTTCTTCGGAACGGGCGAGGGGGGTGCCTACCACCTTCCCCTCTCGTAACCGACTCCTGAACCTAAATCTCTTCCTCTAGTTAGGGTTTTTCCAAATCTTTTTCCCTTAAATAAAATTTGGTGGTGACTCCACTTTATCAAAATAAAACTATTTTTTAAATTTTTAGCGAGTCCGTCGTCTCGTCGTGATTGTGGTTGCGACACAAGGATGTCCCTTCTAATATCTAATAAGGATCTCCTTAACATGAAAGACATCTCTTCATTCTCCTCTATATCAAAGATGATAAAATTAGATGGAAAACTAGTTGATCCACGATTACAAGAACATTCTTACAAATACCCTTAGGATCCCTTATAGATTTATCCTAAATTTGGAATGAGATCATTGTTAACTTGAGCTCTCCAATGTTGGGTTTATTTAAAGTAAAAGAAGAAGAAGTTAAATTCACACTAGCACTTGAATCAACCCATCTTAGTTAATGTTAAAATTACCAATTTTACTAGGTAAAGTGATACTTTGAGAGTTTTTTAGTTTTAAGGTAATTATTGTGAAGAAATTCCTTGCACTATTGTTTCCTCCGTGGGAAGGGTCTCTTTTTTAACCTATGATCTAGCTTGTGTTGGCTTAGCCCTCAAGGATTTGGAATAGGAGGTTCGTAGGGCAATGGTGCTCTATAGGGAGGCTCTTCTAGTTCATCTGCCTTCTTGCTACTAGTGAGTGTGATAGAATTTATATGCTATCTTGGATTTGTCATACTATTACCAAAAAATGTTTTAGATTTCCTTTCCACCAATTGTTAAGAGATTTGACCCACTTGGTATTTGATATTCTTGATAGATACATCTTAATTTCATAACTATGTTATAATCTTTAAATTTGGTATTTATCTTCTCAACCTAAGTGTTATGCCTCTTCATATATTATTGGAACATATCTTGGAGGATAGTTCTTCTCTCCTTTTAAGGGGGAGGATTATGTTGCTGCTGCTGAGTCTACTTTTGAACTCCTTGGTTTCTATTAGTAAAATTTAGATGATTCCTTGATAAGATCAAAAGATGTAGCATGAGAGTTCCTAAGGCCATAAACCACGATACACGTGATGCATAACATGCATCAATGGACACTCTAGAGGATTACATGACATGAAGCTATTGGTTAATTTGTTAGAATTGATAGCTTTTAAATATTTATCTAAATTTGTTAGTTTTATCTTTTAGCCTAGTTACATATTTCTTATATATTAGTTTTATCTTTTTTATATAGGTTAGTTACATACTTTTATCTTTTAGTTTTATGTTTGATCAATTAAGTTAGTGATAAACTACCATTTTGTCAATTTATGTACAGGAATTTAGGCATAATTACTACATGATTCATGACTATCCATTGATAATTTTTCCTAATTTCCTTATTTTTATAGAAATGGTCATGGAAGTAAAGAATAAGAAAATATACGATTTTTGGGCCAAAAAGAGAGTAAAAAGGAAAAAAAGACAAGTGAATAATAAAAAGATAAAAATTCCCCTTAACATGCCCCATAGTAGGACTAGGCTTCCAACACAATTGTGTAGGAATCGAAAGCATGACCATGCTAGATGTAAGTATGATCATGCCAAAACTAGAAGGTGCCTAAACAAGCCATGTTAGCCCTAATGATGTATAAAAGATCCTAGCCAGCGTTAACGATGTTACAAATGACCTAGAGTAGCTGTGATGAACGAAGGAGAAATTAGGTCAACTTGGTACACAACAACTGAAGCCTTAATCCGCATATATAAAAGGAAGGCTCCACCTTTGAACAAATTTATCATATCTAATCAGATCATTTGATTTTTGACACCTCCATACTTTGGGCAAACCCTACCCTACCATTCTCCACTCTCCAACCTCTCCATTAATGGTTTTTCCTCCGATGTCTTCCCATAGGATCTTGGTAGGTGGAATCCCTTTAATAGTGCAGTATAGAGTTAATTACCAGCCTTTATAGCAACCCAGTTTTGTATCTTTTATCTTAGGATTAGGCTTTGGATGATTTTGGGTTAATCTTTACCATGTGTAACTAATTCTCAATTTATGGGGCTTTGGTGAAACTTGTGATGTTTTTTCTTGAACCCCATTTTTTATCCATACATAATTAGTGTGCCATTACGTTACTGAGTGGTGGTATTTTAATTATTCAACTCTGTGCCATTACATTTTTGAATGGTGTTAGTATGGTTACTTAGTTATGTTGCCTTATTATGCTTAGTTCATTAATAGGAAGTAGCCAATCTTATTAATATGTAATTTGATTGAAGGGTAGGAGATTATACCATCCCTTGATTGAAAAAACTATAAGGTAACTGGATCTAATGGTTTTGGAGGATAAATCAAAATCCTAGATTTCTAACCAGTTAATTGCTTGATAGTGGTTGATAGCCTCCTATACATTACGCTTCTGTTATCTATCTGCCTTGTATAATCATTAGGGGTAGCATTTAAGGGAAATATTATTACTGTTGCATGATCAATTGGTAATAATAGCCTTAGAGTACGTAGTTGGCATTTGATTTTAGGGGAAAATTGATAAGGAAATCCAAAGTACCAAACCTTTCCATAACTTACATTTGTATTTTTTTATTTACTACTTTGTTTGAATTTAATCATATTCTCAAACTGCACATAAACCCTCTTTTGGTGAGCTTAAAAGTTGGGATTCAAACTTGTTTTACAAATATGTTAGCACATTCTATGAGATCGATATTAGAGGTTATAAATATCCCCTTTCCATACCAACGGGAATGCATCCCTGTGGATACAACATGGCAAAATGTTTTACTCTCACATTGTTTATGAAATAGTTAGTTATGTATTTTTATGTTAGTTTTATCATTTATCTATTAGGCTTAACAATTAGGAAATAAGAATAGTATTATTTAAGATAACTTAATATGACATATAGAGATATCAAATAAGATTTCTTTTAATGTCTTACGTTCATTTTGTAAGAATTTTGTTAGTACCATGAGATTATATCAATTAGTATCTAAAGCCAAATTATGATCACATCCACACTTCATTCTAGCTAGGTTGTAATCACATCAACACCTCACTCATCACTATGTTAACCGAAAAATAATGTCTGAGTTCCATGAAAACATCCATGGAGCAACTACGTGAGTCTACAACAAGATCTTTAATATGATGTCCAAGAAATCAAACCATAGACATTAGTAATCATCATCAACATTGTCAAGACCTACATAATCTAATAGTAGCAGTAAAATTTTGGATCATAGTCATTGGTCTAGAGTAAATGGATAAAGTTGAATGGAGAAGGAAATAAGAAGCAATCCATGAACCTTAGTTGATTGGAATTCCCCAAGTTTCTTGTAAAGGACCCATATTTTGTTGGATAGTGTAACATCCATAATTTCTCATAATAGACTCTCTAGGCTACAAATTCCCTTTAGTAGGAAATAAAGTAGAATTAAGAACAAAAGCCAAGGAAATTGGAAAATTTTTAGTAAATAACAAAAACATTCTTGCACTAGGATAATACAAATAAATGTGTAGAAAACCTAAAAAATGGTTAAAATATATTCTAAGGAATTAGATTACATCAAAGATGATTAGAAAGTTATAAGAAAAGAATAGGAACAAAAAAGATGAAAAAGCCATAAAAAACTTTGAAATTGCTCGAAATGCCCTTAGAAGCTTTCTCTTATACAAGGGTAAATTGTTCCTGGAAAAATGAAAAATGACATAGGAATGATTCAGGAACGAACTAGTATGTGTTAGGGACATCAGAGGAATAATTTGGGAACCTTCTGGGAAATGCTAAGAAAATTTACCAAAATTTCCTTAGAAGGCCGGTAGGGGAAGAAAATGTGAAGCAGAAGGCAGGAAATGGGCTCCACCCATTGTGCACGAAAATAACATATGGAAAATGAGGTGGTAACTCATCATATGAGTCATCACTTCATTAATACCATATAAGAAAAAAGTATTAAATAGGAGAGATAAAATTAACCATGGTTAAATTTTAACCTTATTTAATTAAAATTAATCATACTTAGAATAAGTTAGTCTCAATTAATGGAAAATTCAGAATAATTAGAATTAAACTAATCCTAAAAGGATAGTTTCTTACATTTATATTTATTTTAGAAAATGGAAATTATATGCAAATGTACCAAAATACCCTTAAGTGGGAAATTAATTCCCAAATTTCCATAGAATGGCCAAATGGTATCTTAGGCCTTGGGGGGTTGTTTGTTTCATATTACATCTCCTAAACATGTACATAAATCCTCTAAACTATCTCTAAACTCAAAACTACTCCTAAAATCCAAAAATTTACACTAAGCTTAAACTTTCATCTTTGAGGTTTAAGTTAAATCAAGACAAATCCCTCAAGCCCTACCACCAACCCTATGAGTTCTTTGGTGGACAATGAAGGAGGAGGAATAGTAGCCATAAAGACCCACTAAATCCATCATATAATTCTTCAACAAGTAGGATTTTACCATATGTTTTTCTAAGCTTTTAATCTTGTATTTATGGTTTGATTTTCTTCTTTTTTGTGGATCCTTCTCTAAGACCTACCTATGGATCCATTTTTATTTGAAGTTTTTTTAGTTTAAGGCTTCCCATGATGGTTAAATATGGGCATCACAAAGTTTTTATTGAATTTTGGAAGTTAAAGAGGAGTTTTGATTGATTAAAATGCTCCAAGTAAACTTCAGAGCAATTTAATCGATTAAAATTTTTTAAAAATAATTTTGATGCTTTGGGGAAATATTTGAGAGTTTATAAGAAAGATTTTAAACTTCAAAAACTAAGGGATGGATAGATCTTGGAGTAGATTTAGTAGGTCTACACTTGTTTACCTTGAAAAGATGTTGTCTTTAAGATCTTTGTGTTCCAAGTTAGAAACTTGTTTATTTCTCTTCTTAAAATATTTGATCATGAAGTTATCTTTAATAAAATTTCAGATCTGGACTCATGTTAAAAGTATTAAAATACTAAGAAAGTTTATGTACTAAGATCTATAAACTTAACTTGGACTTAAAAACTATAAAGAATAAAGGTGGAATTTTAGACCAAAAGTTGAAGAATCACTTAAGACCTTCCATGACCATGACCAAAGCTATGGAGTGAGGAAAAATCATGGTGGACCTAAGAACAAGTGATGTACCAAGAACCAAAATCCATTACACCAAGACCAAGAGAGGACTAATTGAGAAAAATAAAACCGTTTTTTGGCCATCTAGAGAATTCAGCCACTTTCCATATAATTAGAAAAACTTGAGTTTAAAATTTAGATTAAGGTATAAAGAGGAGCCTAATCAAGTACAAGGAAGTAATTATAAATTTGGAAGGGACTTGGACATGGTGGAGTGACCATTCGGTCATATTGGTTGAAATGGGTGAAAACAGGTTATAACCTTACTAGAATATAAAGATGAATCTAAATATGCTTAAGGAGATGATTAGAAATTAATTATGGAGTAAAGAAAGGAAGGTGAGCATTTGGCCCCTCGCACAAAGCAAGGAGGGAAAGCCTTAAAAATTTTGAAGGATGGTATGAGCTAATAGCCTAAGTCCTATTTAGTGTAATCAACTTTTAGGAGAAGAAGAATTGAACCATAACACCTTAGGACTAAGGCATATGAATTGGGCCACCTAGGTAGTAAATAGGAAAAGTATGCTATTTTAAATGTTTAAAGATAACTAAATAAGACATGAGTAAAAAAGTTTAAATTCATGAGAAAGGAGGCAAACAAGTAGGTTCATCAACGGATCAAACTTAACTAGCCATGTTATTATTCAAAAAACATAAAAATTATAACAAATAAACTTGAATTAAGTAAGTTGTGCATAAGACATTCAATTTAAGGAACACAAAGAGTAAAAAACGAAAAAGCCTATTTGGCCAACTAAAGAAGAAATCCTATATACCATAATCTTACATTAAAAGTATTAAGAAGAACTTAATCTTTGAGAAAAGGAATGGTTGAGAGGAAACATAGAAGGATGAATTGACTAGGATCCTATGAGAGATTTATCATACATCTTATGAATTATGCAAGTTGGACAAGCTATTGGAGGAAGTTACATGCTGTCCAAGAAAGTAACATCAAGATTAATTAAGAAAGTGTTGGATTAGAAGGTTAGTTTTTCGATTTAGAAATATCATGCCAACTTGTTGTATTGTTTTATGAGTACACAAAGATGTATGTAAAATGTATGTTATATACTCTTGATTATTTATAAATGTGATATGGTGCTCATGTATGGATGATAAATGTGAAGATAGATTGGATTAGAGGTTATATCTGCCCTCTTGAATGATGCGTGAAATTGATGTGAATTATATTTCCATGAGTGGATGAATTATATGAGAAATTTTATGACATGGGTGCTATTTTTGCATACCATATTGATTGAATATTGAGCATGCGTATTATCACAAAGACTTAAAATGGAACCTAATAAGTCAAGAGATTACTAAAGAAACTTCTATATGAACGTTTAAGACACTACTCTTACCATGCCAAGTCACAGGGCTTGTACACATATGGAGGTCATAAGACTTTCCATATAAAAGTCATAGGGCTTCAAGAAATTATGATACTGATGACCATAAAAAATAAGCTCATATCCTAGAATAGAAGGTAGAGTATGTGGGAAGTGAAAGATATTGTTTTACTAAGATTGTTAAGAATATGCCTTAAATTAAATGATATCTATAATGTAATATGATCTCAAGAGAATGAAAGATGTATGAAATTTAGAATAAGTACCTTGTATGCTTGTGATAGAAGTTAGTTTTTGCAACTGTAAAAGAAATCCACTCCAACTAAAGATTCTCTAAAAATTTAAAAGTGAACTTGTATGCATGTCATGTTTCCAAATAAACTGAAATGGCTAGGTTGAAAATGTTGACATTATAATTAGGGTAGAATTCTATTAAGAAACTTAGTTTCTCACCCCTCTCCCATCATTTTCTTTCCTAGACCTCAACAATGCTATTCATGAAGTTGGTGGTGTTCGTGGAGGTTGACAACATAAGTTAAGTGTTTGGAGCCTCAGGGTCCTCATGTTTGACGCATTGAGGATAGTTAAGGGTGACTATATTATAAATAAGAAATATGTAGATAATCGTGTAATATGTATGATGGATAGTAAGTATGTGTAATCATATGTAATATGAGACGTAAGTGTATGATATATTTTTGTGATATATGAAAGGGTACTAATGCTTTTACTCTAATTTGTAAACATAAGAGTATGCATGATTAAGTTTTATATTAAGTAGTCAAAATAACTTAAGGCATGAGTGATGATGCTTAATCATTTATTTCCTGCTACAAAATTTACTACGACGAGACTCACATTTTCAACTATGGTTTTAAAAAATATTTACCCTATTTTCACAAATATTTATTCTCTAAAGATTTCTTTTCATGAAGTAACCATCTAATAATGAAACCATGGATACGACTTAAGCGTAGAACGTGCTTCATTTTTAGGGTGTTACAGATTGAGCACAATAGTATTTTTTTTTCCTAGGATATCCATGACTAGAAAATGTCTTTGGACACAATATATCTACACAGGGAAGCCAACTAGTAGTGGTACTTGTTGCATGCAAAACGTGAGTATAAAACTCCTTGCTAAGTTTTACCTACGGGCAAATGTACTCGTGGGTGTACAAAGTGTAACACCTATAATTTCTCATAATAAACTCTTTAGATTATAAATAACCTTTAGAAATAAACAAAGTAGGAATAAGAGCAAAATTTAGAGAAATTAGAAAGTTTGGTGCAAATAACGAAAATGCCCCTACACTTAGGCAACCTAAATAATGTGCAAGAAAAATATAAAAAAAAAGGTAAAAGAAATTATAAGGGATTAGATAACATTGAGGATGATTAAAAACTTATGAGAAAATATTAGTAACAAACAAAGGATGAAAAAATCCTTAGAAAACTTTGAAGACGCCCAAAACGTCCCTAAAATGCTCTCTTTTTGCAATGGCTAAACTGCTTCTAGAAAAATATCAAATGACATTAGAGTGACTCAGGGATAAACTAATAAGGGATAAAAATGTTGGAAGAACAATTTGGAAACTTTCGAGTGATGTTGGAAAAATTACGAAGATGCCCTTGGAGGGTAAGAAAATCTGAAACAAAAGCCAGAAATGGGCTCCACATTGTTTACACGAAAATTCCATGTGAAAAATATGGTGATGACTCTTATTTATGGCAAATAAGAAAAAAATAATAAATGAAAAGATTCATTTAACCATGGTTAAGGTTAATTAACCTTATTTAATTAAAATTAACCATGCGGGGTAAGTTAAATTTTATTAGTGACAAATAGACTAATTAGGAGTAATCTAATTCTAAAAGGATAATTATTTATATTTTTAATAATTTTAAAAAATGGAAATTACATGTAAAATTACTAAAATGTACTTAAGTGGGAAATTAATCCCTATGTTACCCTAGCTTGGCCGAATTCGCCAAGGTAATGGCGAGAATCATTTGCAGCAATTCTCTAACCTTAAAAACTTAGATAATTCATCTAAAATCTTTCAAAGTTGAATCTTACAAACCCTAAACTTCCACCTTTAGCCTAAGCTTCCATCTTTGAATTTTAATCTAAAATCAACCTCTAATCATCAAGCTCCACCACCACCATTAAGATTTTTTTACGGACCACTAGGGGGGACTAAGATCAGCCACAATAGTAGGACTTTACTACTTTGTCTTTTAAGCTTTAAATCTTGATTTTCATAGTTTAATTTTTTTATCGATCCTTTCTCTAAGATCCGTAGATCTGATTTTGTTTGAACTCATGAAAGCTCAAGGTTGCCTTTGTATGGTTAAAAATGAGCATCACCCTTTTTTAGTGATTTTTGAAAGTTAAAGTGAAGTTTGGATGGATTAGATTGCTTTTAGTCACCTTACAAGAAATTTAATCAGTTAAAATTTATTGAAGATAAATTTTGATGCTTTGGGTAGATTTGAGAGGTCATGAGGAAAAGTTTTGAAGTTTTCATGGTATGAGATGGATGGATCTTGGAGTACATCTAGTGGATCTACACTTATTTGTCTTGAAAAATTACTTCCTTGAAGATTTTTATGCTTTAAAGCTTGAAACTTGATGATTTTATTAATATTATGGACTTGTGTGGTAAGATGTCTAGATATGAATTCATGGACTAAAATACTTAAAAGTATAAGAAAAATTAAACTATAAGTTTCATAATCTTGATTTGGACATAGATCTAAAATCTAATAAGAGACAGTTAAAATTTTAGGATAAAAATGAAACAATCTTCATAAGACACATATGAATTTCCTCAACCATGACCCAAGCTAAGGAGTAAGGACAAGTCTTGGTGGATCCAGGTGTTAAAGGTAAAACATGTGCATAAAATCATGGAATTAAGGTTATATGAGGAAGAATTTTGAAACGATGACCTTAGGTGCTCATAGTGAGCATTCGACCACTCATGCTAAGTTAAGGGTAAAATATATAAAAATTTCTAAAGATTAAACAAGCTATAAGATTAAGTCCTAAATGGTGTGAAAGAACTCTTAAGAGAAGAAAAATTAAACTAAAATATTCTAGAACCAAGAAGTGTGAATTCGGCCACCCTTGGCTAATTAAGGGAAAATAAGTTTAAATTTTTCGTTATGGTATATTAAGAACCATTACTAGGTAAATAGGAAAAATTAAATGTGTAAGAAAGATTTGGAAATGGCTAGGTTGATAATTCATCCATAGTAGCTAAAAATTATGAAATCAAGTCAAAACCAGAATTAAAACTTAAGTTAGGTTCAATGATGCATAAAATTAATAACTAAGAATGAACAATGGAGTTAGGAGGTAGGAATTGAAATTTGACCATAACCTTCAAGATTAAGGAAGAAGCCTTAAAATTGTCCAAACTTAGTATATATTTATAGCCTAAACTCTAACTAAGAGAATACATCAACTTGAGCCAAGAGAAAATGAGATATGATGCCTTAAACACCAAGAATGGCATTTATCCACCTTAGGATTAATTAAGAAGGAAGGAGTTTAAGTTCTTTAAGTTCCCTTAGCATATAAATAGAAAGGGTTAAAAATGTAAGAAAGTTTTAGGAATGGTTGGATGACCATTCAGCCATGATGGTTAATTTGGTGAAAGGAAGTTGAAATTTTCACTATGACTTAAGCCTAAACCTAGGTATGCATAAATTGATTAATTATGAATGAACTATGGGTGAAAAAATTACCATTGACTATTCGACCATGACCTTCAAGAATGAGGAAGAAGTCTTAAAAATTTCTAAGTTTGGTAGTGTTTAATGGCCTAAACGTCAATTAGTAGAAATCATCTTCTAAGACAAAGAAAAGAGAACTAGAGGGTCGTAGGAACTTTGTTCATGCATTCAGCCACCTTGATTTAGTTAAGGAAGAATGGGTTTGAAATATTGGGTAAGAATATTAGGTAAGGTACATTAAGGACATTTGTTATGTAAAAGAAAAGGATTAAGAGTTTAAATGAAGCTTGACAATGGTGTGGATACCATTCAACCATGGTTAACTAAGTTGATACAAGTTAAAATCTTGCTAACACATGACCCTTAGACCAAATTTACTTAGGTTATGCATACGATATATGAATTAAAGTACACAAAGAGTAAGTAACTTAATAGGTGCCATTCGACCACCTAAGGGAAAACTTCTAAGTTTTCGAAAAATCATGTGAAACAACTTGAGCTTTGAGAAAAGGAAAGACTAAGAGACAACTTAGAAGGTTGAGTGGAATAAGCTCCCATGAGTGATTCATCATAAAATGTTATGAATTAAACAAGTTGGACATGTATGGGTATATGTGATAATGTTGCCCAAGATTGAATGATAAGCATAACTAAGTCTTAACTTAGAAGATAATTATATGCTTGATAATGTAAACCAACTTATGTATTACTTTATGAATGCATAAAGTCTAATGAATGATGATTACTCATGAATGTTTAAAGTATGATGTCATGTATGATTGATGCTGTGAATATGTGCATGACATATTGGTTGGATATTGATTGAGCATGCATGATTATTTGGAAGATTTAAAAATGAAACTAAATGGTTAAGGGAAAGAAAAACTTATGTGAAAAGTTAATCTACTTTTAATGTGCCTTGTGCACACCCAAAGGACAACATAGTCCTGTTGAAGAGGAGATGAAAAGGGTTCTCCTAGGAGATAAAAGGGTTCTCCACAAAAGGTTCACTTATTTTTTATGGTGATGACCATCTAGAGATGAGATCATATCCTTAAAATAAAAGGTAGAGTAGCAAAGCCAGTGAGAAGATATTGTTTGACTAATCTTAATGTATGCCTATGGTTTAATTATCACTAAGAGAGAATGATAGAGAATAGATATGAGAAATAAAAGACATAGAAGAAATGATGGCCAAATAATATCTATGATGTGATCCCAAAGAATTATGATGTAAGAGTAAGATGTATGTTTACTTAATAATAGTTTTTCTATATAAAATTAGTCCATTTTCAGCAAGAGTTTTAAAGATTAAAAATTAACCATGCATGCATGACATATATTTCTAATAAACTAAAGTGGATGGGATGAAAGTGAAGACATTAAACTTAGGGTAGAATCCTACTGAGAAACATAGTTTCTCACCCTACCTTTCCATTTTCTTCCCAAACAAAAAAAAATGTCTTTCACGATGGGGGTAATGTTCATGGACATTAGCAATGTCAATTGGATGCCAAACCCTCACAGGTTGTTGATTACAACCCACGCTAGTTTGAGGATATATTTTTCTTTGGGAAATTATTTCTAAAGTCATGAGTCCGAACTTCTCTATGATAGGCTTCGCCATTCCATTGGAGCTTTCCACCCGAACGGGGTGTTTCCGCCTCCTCCTGGCTATAGGGCACAAAGAACTTCCATCATTGGAGATTCCTCTTCATATGAAGGGGAAACGAAGCCACAAACTCCATCCCACTATCATAGTTCCTCACACATCTTGTCATCACAAGAAAGCTCTCCTTATCCCATGCCTTACCCCTTTCAAGCGTACCAGGAAATGCTAGATGGAACTTTTATCTCTCTGGACCAAAGCATGTGGTTGAAGTGTTTCCATCATTAGTCTTGAGATGGTTTGCTAAGCCTCCATTCCTTGTTTAAAAGAAGAAGAAGAAGAGGAAGAAGAAGAAGAAGAAGAGAAAATGTCATATCAATAATGTAAATAGTTGGATGCAAGCATCTTGACTACTAATATGTGTAGTTGTAGACTAGTTAATGTAATAGGGTATGAACTAAATATGTATGTAATTAAATATGTGTAAAGGCCCAAGAGCCTAAGACTAACTATGTGTATGTCTAAGGACTGAATAATTATATGAAGTTTGTATGCCTATGTTTGAGTTATGTTTAAATTGCTTTACTACTAATTAGAAACACTTAAAACAAAGGAAGTAATTTGTAATGGTAATAACCTATACGCACACAAGAACGTTTAGTAATTTATTTCCTGTTATGAACGTTATATCCACGAGACTCACACTTTATATCAAAGTGTTTATTTTAAAAAAAAAACTTATTGTATTTTTGCCTATAATTATTTTCTAAAAGATTCCACATCATGAGATGATAGTCTATTAAAGGAACTGAACATACAAATTAAGCATAAAAACGGTATTCAATTTTAGGATATTATATAAAGGGGGTATTTAAGACCCTAGTATTGATTCCACAGAGACTATGCCAATAAGCTATAATAGAAATTTAAATCCCAATTTTGAAACTCACCAGAAAAGGGTTTTTGTGTGCAGGATGAGAAATAAAGTAAGTTCAAAGAAAATGGAAAACAAAAGATCACTAGTGCAAGTTATGAAAAAACCATGAGACTTTGGATCTCCTTGTGACTTTACTTACTTTTATCCCTAATTCCCCTATGAATGAATTAGAACATCAATTGATAGAAGTTACTCTAATGCTATTACTACTCAATGATCATGCAATACTAATAATTTTTCCCCTAAATACTAACTCCAATGATCATGCAAGGAAGATAGGTAAGAGAAACATAAAGCATAGGAGGGTGTTAAATATTGTTAGGTAATTATCTAGTTAGAAACCTATGACTTCTATTGATCCTTTAAAACCCTTATATTTAGTTACCTTATAGTTTCATTAATTGGGAGATGGTACGATCACCTACCTCCAACCAACTTATAGATTAAGAAAAGTAGCTAATTCCTTTTAATGGATTAAGAATAATAAGGCAACACAATTGGATAAGAAAATTCCATCATTCATAATGATAACATATAATATTCATAGGGAAAAATAGGGTTCAAGCAATTACATCACAAGTTTCACCGAAGTTCTATGAATTAGGGATTAGTTACACATGATAAAAATTAACCTAAAAATATCCATAACCTGGGCTTTAGATAAGAGATACAAAAACTCTATGACTGCATCGTGAAGGGATTTCTCCAATCAAAATCCTATGGGTGCACACTGAAGGAAGAGTTGGGAATGGAGAGGATAGAAAGTGCCAAAAGGAGGGAAATTTCTCCTTCTTCTCTCCTCTCTTTGAGCTTGAGATTGAAGAATTATCCTTATCCATGGAGTCTTCTCAGGTGGCAGAGAAAAGACTTATCTTCCCTTGAGTTGGTGTCTTCCTTACATGTGTGTGAAGTTCAAGAGTTTAACACCATTTTCTTCTTTCCAATTCTAGCCTCCATTGACCAGCATCCTCCTCTCTTTGAAGATCTTCATCATAGTGGGAAACTACATGACCGTGCCAATTGAGAACAATCGTGCTAACATTAGGAGCGCCAGTAATCGTGACACATCATCCCTAATGACGCATGAAGCATCCTAGTTAGCCTAATGATATTGCAGAAGACCAGAGCGGCCGCGATGGCTAAGAGGTAGCTAGGTGAAGCTCAGTCCATGATACTGGAAACCCTAACTTTGCCTATAAAAGGAAGGCTCTGCCACACCATTTCTAACATCACTCCAGTCCTTAAAAGCCAGATCTCTCACATCCTTCTCTCCAGGCACAACCCTACCTTTTCTCTATCTATCATTTCTAGGCTCTCCGTTCTTGGTTTCTTCCCTGACATCCTTCTTAGGATCTTGGTTGGAGAAATCTATGTGCGATGCAATAATTATGCCTAAAATCCTATTGATAAAATGAAAAAATGGTAGTTTATCATAATTCTCAAACTTAAATATTGCTTGTCCCCAAGAAATAACCTAAGGAATGGGAATGTAGTAAGTAAAGAATATAGAAATATCATGTTGAGCATGAAACAAATAATATTATAATTTTACAACCATAGAAATAATTGATAATAATCTAATTGGAGTCTTTTAGACCTCTGAGAGCAAGTCCCATATCTGGAGATGATCACTCTGCTAACTATCTCTCCTGTGTATAGGGTAATTCCTTTTTTTCTCTATCCCTTATGACTGTACATTACCATAGGCTTGCTTATAAACCCAAAATCTCCACTAAAAGTTAATGTATACAAGAATCAAAAGGTCTTTCACATGGTTGAAATACGATCAAGGAAAAATCAATAGATAAGATAAATGAAGGGAAGAAAATACAAAGGGATTTCACTCATTATTTTCAACAACACTTAAACCCTTAAACTTTCAAGCTCATTTACTTAGGTTCTTTATATTTCATATTTTTATTTTCCCAAGTTATTCAATTTTCCTTTTCCTTCTTTTTCTTTTGTTCTTTTCCTTTTTGATCAAATTTGTGTCCCCAAGTATTTACTTTATATTACTTCTATCTAAAGCTACCTAAAATCATATCATTGTAGTTAGGGTTACCAAGGAAAAAATTCTTCATTTAGGCTCAAAAGGGGCCACTAAGTGATAATCTAAGTCTACATTTATTCAATAAAACCTATTTTTGCCTTCATAATTTATTGTTTATGAAATTACTTGTAAAGGTCTCAACGAGAATGCAAAGAAAGTTCTAAACTGCACAAGTTAGAGGGAAATAGCTCCACAAGGAGAGAGAGGTTGGGTGCAACTTCATTCAAATTCAATCCTTTCATTAAGGTTACTCCAGTGTGAAACAAGATGATAGAGATTGTGGTCAATTATTACTTAATTAAATCAATAGTTCCTATGTCCATTTTTGATTCAATTAACATCTATCACATACAAACAAAGAAATTTCTGAATCTAAAACCAACCAATAATCCAAAATGGGGGTTTATTGTAGGGTACAAACATTTATAGAAAAAGTTACAAGAGGGATGTCCCTTCATAAACTTAAGCATGTTTCCTTTTTATGTTTTAGAAAAGTTATTTACCAAGCTTGGTTTTGAAAAATAAGAGGAGAGATATGTTATAAACTTTTTGGAAAGATAATTGAGGAGGGAAAAGGGGTTTCCCTCCTTAAACTTAGGCATTATGCAAGCAACCACAACAAAGAATAGAGAAAGAAAAAATAGGATGTCCTTGATAAGGAAGGAAAGAGTCCCCATACTCAAACTTAAAGGTATATTGTGCATCTTGATACATTCCTTGTTGGTTGTCAACACAAGAGGAATAAGTCCTTACACATAATTAGGGAATCAACAGATTATATAAATGCCAACAAGAGTAGTTTTGTAGATAAAATTAAAAATAAGTGAAAATAATTTGAACAATAAACAAATAAAAATAAAAAATAAGAAAAAGAAAAATGCAGAGATCATCTATTGAGGCGGTAGAGGACCTATTTGGCCTTGTAGTAATTGAAGGAGTGAGGCAAACTAGATGTCCATCCTCCCGAAGGCTTCATCATGGGAGGCTTCCATCTATGCTAAGGATGTCTCCTGCAATGTCATCTAGGTCTGGTATGTGATGGCCTGCGCATCCAGACGATCTTAAATCTTGTCCACTTACAGTTGTAGATGATCAAGGCAGTTAGAAAGGTAGAGGACCAATGTAGAACTTAGCTCCTAGAATGTTTCCCTCCTCCTTTTCTTCCGCTTGCTCCTCTACCTGGTACTAGTACGATGATGATGGCAGCTGGCACTATGGTTGCTATAATTGTGGTTGCTAGGGTGCGAGGATAAAGGTGTGGTGGGGTCCTCACCGGACCACTCTAATGCATTGCCAAGTGTCCATGCTAAGCATGATGATCGACTAAACTAAGGTGGTTGCAAATGGAAGCATATGATGCTGGCGGCACAGAGCAATCACATAAGATCCAATGTCGATGTACCCAGACTGCCCTATTTAGTGGCGTTGGAGAATCCCGTAACAAGACATGAAGAAGAAGCGCCCAAGGTCAACCATTCTCCCTCTAATAAGGGTTTAACGGAGGAACAAGTGTATCCTTGAAACATATAACACCCCAAAAATGAATACCACTTTTTACGCTTAATTCATACTTTCAGTTTCATTGTTAGACTATTATCTGATGATGCAAAATCCTTAGAAAATAATTTATTAGGCAAAATACGGTAATTTTTTTTCTTTAAAATTGTTTGTAATAAAATGCGAGCCTCGTCATAGCAGTAAATATATAAATGAACATTCTCATCCGTATAAAATTAAAATGGGGCTTAGGTTTCTTTTACGAGTTTCTTTGTTCTCTTTATTTGGTAGGCTCAAGTAGTAGTACTACTATCACATGCCATAAACATTCCTTAAACTTCTAATTATATAGAAAATATTTACATATACATAATGTAGCTAAGGCATCAGAGCCTTAACAAATTTATTTACGTTTATCCATAGCAAATTTCCCTAATACCATCTGTCCTCATACAGTTAACCAACTATTTATAGAGTATACATCATCGATCATGACACTAATTCCTTCTTCTTTAGAAGGTCTTGGAATGCTTCAAGTCCAGGGCTCTTTGTCTTCATGAACAACCTCCGGATCATTTGGGAAGAAAATAGCGGGAGTAAGGGTGAGAAACTAAGTTTTTTAGTAGGATTCTACCCTAGGTTGAGTCAATGACTCTATTTTCATACTAGTCACTTTAGTTTTATTATAAAACATGTTATGCATACATGATCACTTTTAATTTTTACAAAATCTTTAGTTAAAGTGGGTTTCTTTTACTTGAATAACATGCAACATCCAATCCACACATACTTAATTTTTTCTTTACATATAAACTTTCTTAGACATTATAAACACTCAATAATGTCCGAGGCCCCCAATTAGTAAAACTTATAAAGAAACTAACTTTGATTTAATAAATAAACAAAGAAGCAAAATAAATAGACAGAAACAGAAAATAGAATAATAAACAAAAAAGCAGATACGAAAAATCTGGGCAAAAATAATATAATGAAAAAAAAAACTAAAGAAAAAGAAAGGGAAAGACAGTAAATGAAAAAATCATGAAGGAAAATAATGAGAAAAACAGAAAAAAAATATCAAAAAAACAAAAGGTAATAATAATAACAAAAAAATGAGAAAAGAACAAAAAGTAAAAATTTTCCAAATAAAATCTGGAAATAAAAACAAATAAATAAATAAAAATACAAAATAGTAAAAAGTAAAGATAATAAAATAAAATAAGACAAAAACAGAATAAAAATAATAATAAAAACAAAAATATAATATAATAAAACAGAAAAATAAAAAAATAAAAAATATATAATAATAAAAAAAAAGAAAAATCTGAAAATAAAAAAGGGGTAGCCAGTAAATAAAGGAGACGGGCTTTTTGAAAGGGGGTTTTTCTTAATTTTTTGAAAACTTTGAAAAGGTAGAGAAGAAACTCAAGACGGACACTCTGCTCTAGTTTGGCATTCTCGAGTTCTTCATCCGCAGAAAATTCTGGAATTCTACGTTTTCTGCTCCGCTGCTTTAGCATCAGGATTTCCCCTAGCACTCCTCTGCACGGATTCTCGAATCTCAATCAAGAAAGGCTTCTGGTACAATTCCGCAAAGGTTAGCGTTCCTATCTCATTTGGTTGCCTAAATTAGTGCATTCTACAATCGTTTCGTTCTTTCGATGGCTAGCTATTGATAAGTAAATAGAGAGGAAATCTTTTCCAAATCAGTTTGAATGCAAAAAAGAAAACGTAAAGATCAATATGATTCTTGGTGAATTAAGATGGTTTGAGATCTATCGGTAGCTAGAAAACATGTGGTGTGAATAATCCGGATCTTTATGTTCGAATCAGGTGTAGAGCTATCAGGTAGATTATATTCGGATATTCAGGTGAATGTGTGTATCCAATAGATATAGCATATAGAAAGAGATATTGATGCTTGATGGATGATCTTGTGAAGATCGATTCGGGGCTTAGATGAATCCCATTTACCTCTTTTGTCCTTAGCCAGATTAAAAGCACTTTCGTCCTAAGCTATAACATGATTGTATTGGAACATCATCTTAATGCCTAAAACCGAGACTAGTAGTCCCATGGTTGAGTAGCATGGGCAGAGGACTAAGAACAACAGAGAGTCAGGGGATTAACACAAAGAGAGTGAGAGCTTCATAGGAGATGCGTCTTATTGACGGGAATCAAGTTGCACCACAGAGGATTGGAGAATTGAAAGCTGGTTTAAGAGAGTCCAAGAAGACACGGAAATGAGGGATGAGCATCTCGAAGTCGTTGTTGTCCCCTTAGGTGATATCAATGGCTAGGAAATAGACATTCATGATGGAAGCAATAGGGGTCTGTACCAAAAGTGCCACTGCAGCCTATACGCGCGACATAGGATATGATGGTTACTGTTTCATGTATAAGGAAAGGAAGACATTCATGGTGAGGAAGGGAAGATGTCGATGAGCAATTCGTAATGAAGACTCCCTATCTGTTTTCACGACTCTACAAGGGTTTAAACTCCTCTGTTTGAAAGGGCATTATTTAGTTGAGATGGCCCACATTTTGTTACGATGAAATCTGCCAAATACCATATGCCCATGTTCTTCGACGTCAACCTGAAACCCATCGTTGTTCCTGGCCTTGATCATACCTATTCATCTAAAATCTACTCGGATCATGTACAGATGTTCAAATTTAAAGGTTAAGATTAGAGTTTCTTCTATGATCATGGTTCTCGCTCAACACTTTTGCCCTTGGTAATATTTAAGCATGCCACTCGAACTGATTCGTCAAGTTCAGTTATCAACTACGCTCCACGGCTTGGCCGAGCATAATCACTACCTGGCCATTCGTGTAGTTGGTACATCCGCTGATCACTCAAAGTTCTGAACGCGAGCGACCGTTCAGTTTTGACACATTCAAGTCGATGGAATAAGATGGATATCTCGGATATGGAGCCCCAAAGGTCATCCATGCGCTTAATCCTCTGCCAAAAAGAAGGCTATGAAATGGGCACCCTGCATTACTGGTTCGGTGTGTTGGCCAAAGAGCTATAGGCTGAATGATTCTCTGACTCATTCATGCACCTAATTCGCGGCCCTCCCAAAACGAACCCATGCACGTAATTTTCGATGTCCCATGCAAGCATTGAAGGGTCATGCACAGGAGTTAAATAACAGAGGGAATAGCATGAAGAGACCTAGGCAACATCCCTGCACTGTTGCTACAAAATGGAGAACGGGTACTGGGAAACAACATGTTTGATAGCCAAACATCATGGCCAATGGGAGTTAAGGAAGGGACCCCATGCAGATCACATGCAGGGTCCCAATTCTAGCTCAAAAAAATACCCTTTAGTTTAATCTTAGGTGCTAAAAGCGTAACCCCGAGCTTGGTTCAGTGGTAAGGAATGTTGCGCATCAACCCCCAAGGCAAATTCCCCTTTTTAAATACAACGCCCATCACGTGCATCTCACGTGCCCAAGGCCTTCAAGCCATCAAGCTGCCAGTGAGCCGCAGCTCACCCGAGCTAGCCTTCAAGTCGTCAAATCACCTGGCTAAACCCAAAACTGTCCCAAGCCACAGGAGCCAGCCAAGTAAGCCAGCCCCAAAATCTATAATTGCAGCCTAGCCCTTATATTTCCCCAAAACTGCAATTCAACCCCTAAACTTTCCATAATTGCATGCAAACCCCTATGCTTCCCAAAATTCAAGTTCTACCCCAGACTCCTCAAAATTCAAATTCTGCCCCTACACTTCTCAAAATTCAAATTCTGCCCCTACATTTTCCAAAATTGCAATCAGGTCCCTCCATTTCCTCTAATTGCACTTAAACCCCCAAACTTCCCAAAATTTATATTAAACTCTTTTTCCCCAAAATTCCAATATAGTCTTTTTTCTTCAAAAATTCGAATTAATTCCTTTCCTCAAGATTCAAATTAAAATTCTTTTCTACCAAAACCCAAAGTCAAGTTTAATTTTCTATTCCAATTAAAATTCTATTCTTTTCCCTCGAACCAAACTTTCAACCAAATCCATTTTGATCAAGTTTTATTCATTTCTTCAATCAGATTCATTTCTCATTTCAAATCAAATTCTTTTCAAAAGATTTTTGGGATCTATAGTCTCACGCGACGAACTCTAAACGGGGAACTGGCGGTCCACCTGCTGTTCGATGTTTGGTAGTTCGTATAGGCCCCCGTGCTGCCTTAGCCGCCTCGGACCTTGTGCATGAGTGGACTAAAGGTCCTTTCAAAAAATAAAATCCTTTTCAAATGCTTTGGGATCTACGGTCTCAAGCGACAAACTCTAAACGGAAAATTGGCGGTCTACACTGCTGTTTGATGTTTAGTGGTTCGTATAGGCCCCCGTGCCGCCTTAACTGTCTCGGACCTTGTGCATGAGTGGACTGAAGGTTCCTCCAAAAACAAAAGCCTTTCAGAACGACGTGTTCATCTTCGAACACTCCTTTTCAAGCACTTTCGAAGGTCAAGCCTTCAAGCACCGTTAATCTTCAAATATTCCTTTTAAACACCTTTGAAGGTCAAGCCTTCACAAACCAGAACTACGTAAGGCTTGAGTTTCCCATTGCACCGGGAAAGACATAGGAGCATGATCAAGTCCTGTCAGGCTAACCTCCATCAATCTATTTATTTTCACATTAATTAAGGGATCAAACAATTTTCAAAAATCACACACTCAATTTAAGGGTACCGTTCTTCGGAACGGGCGAATGGGGTGCCTAACACCTTCCCCGCTCGTAACCGACTCCCGAACCTAAATCTCATCCTCGAGTCAGGGTTTTTCCAATCTTTTTCCCTTAAATAAAAATTTGGTGGCGACTCTACACTTAATTAAATAAATTAAATTTCAAACTTTAGCGAGTTCGTCGACTCGTCGGAATTACGGTTGTGACAGATGGCGACTCCACTGGGGAATTCTAGAGAGTCAAGCCCGTTCAAATTGAGTGTGTCGTATTTGGTCCCTTCCCTATTTATTTGCGCGCTTTATTTATTGCACGATTCATTTATTTGTTTATCCATCTGTTATTCGTTTGTTTGTCTATTCGTTGTACAACCCTAGGATAGATGAATAATAAATTGTAGTATATATCTGTGCAATTTCCCCAATTGCAGGTATCCCAATAATTTGTGTGCCCTCCACACTTTGCATATGCATTTATCATGAGTGGGGCCCTATACCCGGGTCTGAGTGCAGCCTAGGAATAGAGGGATCTAGTGGTGTCACACTAGGGCCTACATCCTATGTGGCTATCACGAAAATCCCGACTTAAGTGTGTCCTATCAATGATGCCCCGCAACTAGTGGCTACTTTTACTGTTGTGGCAAGCATCATGGACTGGAACTTGGCTCTAGTGACCTCTACACCCCAGGATTACTAACCACCTTTGAAAGGTTCATGCATAAAAATCCTTAGACCCTTAGGACAGGTAACCCACATAAGAGATAAGGAGGGCACACACTCCTTTCCATGATGCATGGCTCATATGCCAGTCATAGGCTCAAGTAAACCAAATCACCCAAGATGGCAGAGAAGAGGGGAGATGAGATTTAAAGTTAGGGAAATACAGAAAATTAAGAAAAAATCAAGAAAGTATATAAAAATAAAAATCAAGAAAAATCAAAATCAAGGACAATAGAAACTCCTAGGAAAAACTGGAAAAATATTTTTGAAAATACTGAAAATACAAAAAAGGAAAAAAGAAAGAAAATGAAATTTTGAAAACCTAAAGATTTCTTTTTTGGAAAGATTTTATCAAAACTAAAAAGGTTTTCAAACAAAACCAAGGGTTTTCTAGCAAAATGAAAAATACACCAAAATTCATAAAAACATAAAATTGCTAAAAACAAATAAAGCAACACTCAGGTATTTTCAAAACCCTCAAAATCCTAAACCCTAAAAATTATTTATGCATAACATAAATAATTTTGAAAACCATCCATGCATTCTTATCATCACATCAACATTTATCATTCATGATTGTTTACATTCAAACTGTTTCTCAAAAAAAAATGAATTTTCAATTTTAACAGAAAAATTAGAGAAAGACAAGGAACTAGTTGCCCGAAGAGTCACTTGGCCATGTATCAAGGAAGACTAGTCATCCCTCCCAAATTCAAGGTTCCTGAATTTGAAAAATATCAAGGAACTAGTTGCCCGAAGAGTCACTTGGCCATGTACTGCAGAAAGATGTCTCCCTGCATGCATAACAATAAGCTGCTTGTTCATTTCTTTCAAGACAGCTTAACTGGGACTGCTGCCAACTGGTATACTCAGTTAGAGCGGACCCACATTCGTTCATGGAGGGACCTAGCTGATGCCTTTCTGAAAAAATACCAATACAACATGGAGATGGCTCCTGATAGGACTCAGCTTCAAAATATGGCCAAGAAGGGAGACGAGACCTTCAAACAGTATGCTCAAAGATGGAGGGAGTTAGCTGCTCAAGTACAACCTCCATTATTTGAGAAGGAGCTTGTCAGCATGTTCCTTGACACACTCCAAGATCCTTTCTATGACAAGATGATTGACAGTGTAACTTCTAGCTTCTCCGATGTCGTCATCGTTGGAGAAAGGATCGAGGGTGGCATGCGCCATGGAAATATCGCGCATAAGCCTACAGGGGCAATCAATGCTTCCAATGGATCTGAGAAAAAGAAGGTAGGTGAAACCTACAACGTGGCTTCTGTTCAAGGCCAATATACTCCACAGATGGCGCCTTATGGTCCAGTTGTTTACCAACCACCACCATACACACCCTACATACCATATCCTTACATCGCCGCCACCTACCAAGCACTATACCCTCCTACTTACACCTATCCGACACAAGTTCGACCACCAACACCATATACGGCCCAAACACAAGCCATGAGCCTAAATACCAATCAAAGCCAGAAAAAGGAGAAGAAGCCTATCCAGTTTGACCCTATTCCGATTTCGTACACTGAACCGCTACCACGCTTAATTCAAAACTCGCTGGTCGCTCCTTATCCTCTGAAACCTCAAGTGCCACCGTATCCTAAATGGTATGATGCAAACGCCAGATGCGATTACCATGCAGGGTTCAATGGTCATTCCACGAAGGATTGCCTAGCGCTGAAGCAAAAAGTACAAAGTTTGATCGACGCAAAATGGCTAGATTTTGGGAGGCTTGCTCCTAACACAGAAAACAATCCATTGCCAAATCACGAGAGCCCGTCGACTAGCTAAGAGATGGGAGCAGCACAATGAGTTGCCTTGTACAAATTGAGACTTAGGATACTCATCCAAAATTTGTCATACTTTTCAAAGTCAATCTTTGTAAATAAATATCAATGAATAAATACAAAAGTTACATTTTTCATGTTTCTTAAGCATGTGCCTCACATTGTTGGCTTAACTTTTAAATTTTACCATTCCTTTTTCACCATTCAACCCCCGTCTTCCTTAACAAATAAATACCTGATGGTGACAATGCCAGTGCTATAACAAATAAGTTTGAATGTTTGATTAATCAAGCCCAAAGAAAAGCCCAATGAGGAAGTAGAATAAAGTAGAATTTAATCAGGGATTCCCAAATCCCGCTGGATCGAAATTTAAATTCAGGAAAAATTTAGGGATGCCAAATAGATTCGCTGAATTGAGAATCAGAATAATCTAGGCAAGATCAATATCTGACCATGCAAAATTCAAGAAAAAGAAAAAGAAACCCCGCTGGATTAAAATCAAGAATAGTCCAGGCAAAATCAGCGTCAAAATCCAAAATTCAAGAAGAAGTGAAACCTGTTGGATTAAAACCCATAAATAATCCAGGAAAAAGTAGGGTTCAAGTTCAAAAGATTAAATCAACAAAGGCATGATAAAAAAAAGTCTTGCTGGACTCCAAAAACAATTCAGGAAAAAATAGGATCAGGATGAAAGCCCACTTGGTCAAAAACCCTCAAAGGGTGGCATAGGCAAAAGTTAGGGCACGATCAATCAAAAGCCCGCTAGGTCGACAGTCCTCAAAGACGACCTAGGAAAAAGTTAGGGCGCAATCAAACAGAAAGCCCGCTAGGTCGAAAACCCTGAAAGGGTGGCCTATGCAAAAGTCAAGGAACAATCAATCAAAAGCCCGCTAGGTTGACAACCCTCAAAGACGACCTAGGCAAAAGTTAGGGCACGATCAAACAAAAGCCCGCTAAGTCGACAACTCCCAAAGACGACCTAGGACAAAGTTAGGGCACAATTAAACAGAAGGATCGCTAGGTCGAAAACCCTCAAAGGACGGCCTAGGCAAAAGTCAGGGCACACAATCGAGAGCCCGCTAGGTTAGAAACCTGTAAGGGCGACCTAGGAAAAAGTTAGGGCAAAACGAACGGCCTGCTAGGTCGAAAACTCAAGAGAACAACCCAGGCAAACGTTAAGGTCAATCCAGGAATCTCAGGATAACATGACGTTTCTGCACCTCATCTTCCCTAAAACTAGGGCAAAATTTTTGTCATTTCTCAAGTTTGACTAATTCGACAATCAAGATTATAAAAAGTAGCACTGGCATTTTTCATCAAAAGGTGTCATTTGGGCAATCAAACCCACACCTTTCGTCTTTTCCATCCAAATACACAAAATCTCATATAAAATTCTCTGTTTTTCTTTTCAGTAAACATCCATAATCACTTTACACACCCCAATAGTGCACATGCCAAAAGAAAGGTGGAAAATGTAAAAAAATAAAAAGATTAATTTTGAAAAATCATGACAAGTCGGATGAATCCTCGACCGTTGCAACTCGACAGGATTGTTTCCCAAAGATTCATCCTCCTACCAGCCACAATGCCACTACAAAAAAGGAGTGTGTCTTACTCAATGATACTGACCACTATTGAGTCTCAAAGGTCCTGACAAAAGAAAGTTTTGAAATTGACCAAAACATTGAACTTAAGTCAATCTAGCTCGTCCTGATTCTTGATTCCTTTCACACCAATTATGGGGTTTTCGAGGAAGGATGTGTCAGAAAAAAAATAAAAATAAAGAGAAACAAAAAGCGTTACACTATTTCATGGTTTACATTCATCCCATAGCATCTGTTTCATCAAATAATTATTTCAAGCATCAAAATAAGAACCCCACATTATTTTTTCACTTATTCAAGCATCACAAATACTGTATTCTTTTCATTCATTCAAAAAGCACATAAGCATCTTTTTATTCAAGCATTGCACAACCCATTTTTCAAAACTACTTAAGACTCGAGTAAAATCGCCCGAATCAATCATAATTAATTCTGAGTCAAGCTCAAACTGGGGAAAATGCTTGCCCACAAAAATTCAATTTGAGGTCATCCTCAAATTCTAAGTCAAGCTCAAACGGGGGAAAATGCTTGCCCACACAAAAATACAATTTGAGGTCATCCTCAAATTATGGATCAAGTCCAAACAGGGGCAAACGCCTGCCCACAAAAATATCCAATTTGAGGTCATACTCAAATTCTGAGTCAAGCTCAAACTGGGGCAAATGCTTGCCCATAAAAATTCAATTTGAGGTCATCCTCAAATTCTGAGTCAAGCTCAAACTGGGGCGAATGCTTGCCCACAAAAGTTCAATTTGAGGTCACCCTCAAATTCTCAATCAAGTCTAAACTGGGGAAAATGCCTTCCAACATAATTCAATTGAAAGTTATCCTTAGATTTTGAATCAAGCTCAAACTGGGGCAAACGGTTGCCCAAAATCCCCTCAAGTTAAGGTATTCCCCGATTGCCAAAAATCTTCCAAATTGGGGCAAAATGTTTGCCCAAACTTCATTCAAATCAAGGCATCCCTCAATTATCAAGAATTTTCCAAATTGGGGCAAAATGGTTGCCCAAGTTTCTTCAAAAGAATAATTATCAGATGCTTAAAAACCTTTGAGTTCAAGGTAGAATAAGCTGTTTGTTTTTCAAGAAAAAACATATTTTCAAAATAAGATTGTCTGGGGGTAGCCGATGAAGAAGTCCATATTCCCTCCTCACGTGTCTGCCCAAGACACATCAGATTGTCTTCCATACCTGTCCTCTTAGGTCATTCTCTCGCCTGCATTAACAGGCTGTCATTTTATTTACCACACCTGTCTTAACAAGACATTGCTCACTTTCCTTTGCCTGTCCTAAACATGTTTTCACCTTTTTCTCTTCAGCCTGTTTAGCAGGCTTGCATTTTCCTGTCAACAACAGAAGCCTATCTACATTTATCCTTTCCTAACAGGTTAATTTTCGTCACTCATTTTACCTGTATTAACAGGTTTCCTTCATTTTACTTTGCTTGTCTTCACAGGTTCTTTTCATTCCTTTTTGCCTGTCCCAACAGGTTTTTACCATTCTACTGCGCCTGTCTTAATAGGCGTCTTGCTTCCATCCTGTCAACAACAGGATTTTTACATTTTTTCCTGTCTTAATAGGTCATTCTCATTTCCCTTTGCCTGTCTAACAGGCCTGCACTTTTCCTGTCATTAACAGGAATCCATCTACATATATCCTCTCCTAACAAGTTAGTTTTCTTTCCTGCATTTTACTTTGCTTGTCTTCACAGGTTCTTTTCATTTCCCTTTGCCTGTCTCAACAGGTTTTTGCCATTCTCTTATGCCTGTCTTAACAGGCGTCTTGCTTCCATCCTGTCAATAATAGGATTTCTGCATTTTAGCCTGTCTTAACAAGTCATTTTCATTTCCCTTTACCTGTCTAGCGGGCTCGCATCTCTCCTGTCAAACACAGGATTTCAAGCATGTTTAAATTTCTATCTACCTGTCAAGCAGGTTTTAATTTATCCTGGAACCAGCAGGATTTCATTTACATTCTTCCCAATAACAGCGGGACCTCATTCGCATCTCTCCTATCAAACACAGGATTTCAAGCATGTTTAAATTTCTGTCTGCCAGTCAAACAGATTTGCATTTATCCTGGCAACAGCAGGATTTCATTTGCATTCTTCCCGGCAACAGCGGGACCTCATTTGCATTCTCCTGTCAAACACAGGATTTCAAGCATGTTTAAATTTCTGTCTTCCTGTCAAGCAGGTTTGCATTTATCCTGGCAATAGCAGGATTTCATTTGCATTCTTCCCGGAAACAGCGGGACCTCATTTGCATTCTCTTGTCAACAACAGGACTTCAAGTATGTTTAATTTCTGTCTGCCTGTCAAGCAGGTTTGCATTTATCCTAGCAACAGCAGGATTTCACCTGTATTCTTCCCGACAAAAGTGGGACCTCATTTGCGTTCTCCTGTCAGCAACAGGATTTCAAACATGTTTAATTTCTATCTGCCTGTTAAGCAGGTTTGAATTTATCCTGGAAATAGCAGGATTTCATTCGCATCCTTCCCGGCAACAGCGGGACTTCCTTTGCATTCTCTTGTCAACAACAGGACCTCCAAAATGTTTAAATTCAGTCCGCCTGTCAAGCAGGTTTGCATTCATCCTGGCAACAACAGGATTTCATTTGCATCTTCCCGGTAACAATAAGATCTCATTTGCATTCTCCTGTCAACAACAGGACCTCCAGCACGTTTAAATTCTGTTCTCTTTTCCTATCAAGCAGGTTTGCATTTATCCTCGCAACAGCAAGATTTCACTTGCATCTTCCCGGAAATAGCGAGATCTCATTTGCATTCTCCTGTCAACAACAGGACTTCAAGCATGTTTAATTTCAGTCTGCCTGTCTTAACAGGTTCGCATTTATCCTGGCAACAGTAGGATTTTATTTGCATTATTCTCGGCAATAGCAGGACCCCATTTGCATTCTTTCCCGTTAACAACGGGATTCGCATCAAGTTTACCTTTCTGCATATTGGCCTATAGTGTCAGGCCACCATCAAGTTTACATTTCTGCATTTTTGGCCTATAATGTCAGGCCTCCTTCTAGTTTTATTTTCTGCGTTTTGGCTTATGATGTTAGGCCTCCTTCAAGCTTTCTTTTCTGCATTTTGGCCTATAGTGTCAGGCCACCATCAAGTTTACATTCCTGCTTTTTTAGCCTATGATGTCAGGCCTCCTTCTAGTTTTCTTTTCTGCATGTTGGCCTATAGTGTCAGGCCACCATCAAGTTTGTTTTTCCACAGCTGGGCCTATGATGTCAAGCCTCAAACATAGATAGATTTCTGTACCTTGGCCTATATTGTCAGGCCACCTTGTACATATCTTACATTTTAGTTTTGCATGCTTTCCTGCCTTAAATAGCTCATTTTCACTCTACTAAGCCTGTCGTAATGGGCCATTTTCTTTTTCTTTGCCTGTTTTGACAGGCCATCTTCATTACATTTTTTGCTTGTCCTAACAAATCATCCTATTGCATTCCACGCCTATCCTAACAGGCATTCATTCATTCCTCTTAGCCTAGTCAGGCTGTACAATCAAGTCTGGCATATTTAAACCCTATCAGCACACGGAGCCGGTAAGGTCATTCAATCGCCATCCTCCAGGCATACATGGGGTTCACTTTAAGCTTGATGCTTCTAGTGCGGTTCTCGGATTTCTTCTAAAGCCTGCCTCGGATATAATGTGTTCACGTCTTTACTCATTTCCTACCACGATAATTCAGAGAATCATTTCTCACATTATCTGGTAGGAAATCAAGTAAAGAGGGGCAAACTATAAACACTCAATTATGTCTGAGGCCCCCAATTAGTAAAACTAATTAAGAAACTAACTTTGATTTAATAAACAAACAAAGAACCAGAATAAATAGACAGAAACAGAAAACAGAATAATAAATAGAAAAGCAAATACGAAAAATTTGGGCAAAAATAATATAATGAAAAAAACTCAAGAAAAAGAAAGGGAAAGACACTAAATGAAAAAATAAATAAATGAAAAAGTCATGAAGGAAAATAACGAGAAAAACAAAAAAAATCAAAAAAATAAAAGGTAATAATAATAACAAAAAAATGAGAAAAGAACAAAAAGTAAAAATTTTCCAAATAAAATCTGGAAATAAAAACAAATAATTAAATAAAAATACAAAATAGTAAAGTAAAGATAATAAAATAAAATAAGACAAAAACAGAATAAAAATAATAAAAAACAAAAAAATATAATATAATAAAACAGAAAAATAAAAATAAAGAAAAAATATATAATAATAAAAAAAAGAAGAAAAATCTGAAAATAAAAAAGGGGTAGCCTGTAAATAAAGGAGACGAGCTTTTTGAAAGGGGGCTTTTCTTCATTTTTTGAAAACTTTGAAAAGGTAGAGAAGAAACTCAAGACGGACGCTTTGCTCCAGTTTGGCATTCTCGAGTTCTTCATCCGCTGAAAATTCTGGAATTCTAAGCTTTCTGCTCCGCTGCTTTAGCATCAGGATTTCCCCTAGCACTCCTCTGCACAGATTCTCGAATCTCAATCAAGAAAAGCTTCTGGTACGATTCCGTAAAGGTTAGCGTTCCTATCTCGTTTGGTTGCCTAAATTATTGCATTCTACGATCGTTTCGTTCTTTCGGTGGCTAGCTATTGATAAGTAAATAGTGAGGAAATCTTTTCCAAATCAGTTTCAATGCAAAAAAGAAAACGTAAAGATCAACATGATTCTTGGTGAATTAAGATGGTTTGAGATCTATCGGTAGCTAGAAAACATGTGGTGTGAATAATCCGGATCTCAAAGAAGACATGGAAATGAGGGATGAGCATCTCAAAGTCGTTCAGTTTTGACACATCGAAGTCGATGGAACAAGACGGATATCTCAGATATAGAGCCCCAAAGTTCATCCATGCACTTAATCCTCTGCCAAAAAGAAGGCTATGGAATGGGCACCCTGCATTACTGGTTCGGCGTGCTGGCCAAAGAGCTATAGGCTAAATGATTCTCTAACTCATTCATGCACCTAATTCGCGGCCCTCCCAAAATGAACCCATGCACGTAATTTTCGATGTCCTATGCAAGCATTGAAGGGTCATGCACAGGAGTTAAATAACAGAGGGAATAACATGAAGAGCCCTAGGCAACATCCCTGCACTGTTGATACAGAATGGAGAACGGGTACTGGGAAACAACATGTTTGATAGCCAAACATCATGGCCAATGGGAGTTAAGGAAGGGACCCCATGCAGATCACATGCAGGGTCCCAATTCATGCTCAAGAAAATGCCTTTTAGTTTAATCTTAGGTGCTAAAAGCGTAACCCCGAGCTTGGTTCAGTGGTAAGGAATGCTGCGCACCAACCCCTAGACCCACAAGTTCAAATATTGGGGTTAACTTTTTCTCATAAAGGACCATTAAGCGTTCATTTCCTTTAGGAATATGGGGAGGGTGAATTATACTCAACCAATCAGCGTGGCCAAATGGTGCGGCTGGCGAATCACCACCTCTAGGACACAGGTCCGAACCCCCCAAGGAAAATTCCCCTTTTTAAATACAAACCCCATCACGTGCATCTCACGTGCCCAAGGCCTTCAAGTCGTCAAGCCACCAGTGAGCCGCAGCTCACCCGAGCTAGCCTTCAAGCCGTCAAATCACTTGGTTAACCCCAAAACTCTCCCAAGCCAAGTAAGCCAGCCCCAAAATCTATAATTGCAGCCTAGCCCTTACATTTCCCCAAAACTGCAATTCAACTCCTAAACTTTCCATAATTGCATGTAGACCCTTATGCTTCCCAAATTTCAAGTTCTGCCCCCAAACTCCTCAAAATTCAAATTCTACCTCAACACTTCTAAAAATTCAAATTCTGCCCCTACACTTTCCAAAATTGCAATCAGGTCCCTCCATTTCCTCTAACTGCAATTAAACCCCCAAACTTCCCAAAATTTAAACTAAACTTTTTTCCCCAAAATTCCAATAAAGTCTTTTTTCTTCAAAAATTCGAATTAATTCCTTTCCTCAAGATTCAAATTAAAATTCTTTTCTCCCAAAAGCCAAAGTCAAGTTTAATTTTCTATTCCAATCAAAATTCTATTCTTTTCCCTCGAACCAAACTTTCAACCAAATCCATTTCGATCAAGTTTTATTCTTTTCTTCAATTAGATTCATTTCTCATTTCAAATCAAATTCTTTTCAAAAGATATTTGGGATCTATAGTCTCAAGCGACAAACTCTAAACGGGGAACTGGCGGTCCACCTGCTGTTCCATGTTTGGTAGTTCGTATAGGCCCCCGTGCTGCATTAGCTGCCTCGGACCTTGTGCATGAGTGGACTAAAGGTCCTTTCAAAAAATAAAATCCTTTTCAAATGTTTTGGGATCTACGGTTTCACACGACGAACTCTAAACGGGAAACTGGCGGTCTACACTGTTGTTCGATGTTTAGTGGTTCGTATAAGCCCCCGTGCTGCCTTAGCCGCCTCGGACCTTGTGCGTGAGTGGACTGAAGGTTCCTCCAAAAACAAAAATCCTTTCAGAACGACGTGTTCATCTTCGAACACTCCTTTTCAAGCACTTTCGAAGGTCAAGCCTTCAACCACCGTTAATCTTCAAATATTCCTTTTAAACACCTTTGAAGGTCAAGCCTTCACAAACCAGAACTACGTAAGGCTTGAGTTTCCCATTGCACCGGGGAATATGTAGGAGCAGGATCAAATTCTGTCAGGCTAACCTCCATCAATCTATTTATTTTTACATTAATTAAGGGATCAAACAATTTTCAAAAATCACACACTCAATTTAAGGGTACCGTTCTTCGGAACGGGCAAGTGGGGTGCCTAACACATTCCCCGCTCGTAACCGACTCCCGAACCTAAATCTCTTCCTCGAGTCAGGATTTTTTCAAATCTTTTTCCCTTAAATAAAAATTTGGTGGTGACTCCACACTTAATTAAATAAATTCAATTTCAAATTTTAACGAGTTCGTGGTCTCGTCAGAATTACGGTTGCAATAGACATCAACCCTATGCATCCTTTATTTTTCTTACTCATCACAACTTAAATGTTATTTAACTCTTATTCATTTCATGCCTTATTCCTAATTATACTTATTTCCTAACCATCCTTTCCAAGACGGTTTCTTTTAGGCGTAACATTAACAATCTAGTCAAATAATATCTTTCACTTAATTATTACTCCACTTGTTGCCATAGAAAGACCCATTGCCTTTTGATGATCATTGAAGGACCTACTATCTTTTGATTGTTATAGAAGGACTCATTACCTTCTGGTCACCATAAAAGGATCTATTTCCTTCTAATTATCATAGAATGGTTCACTACCTTGTAGTCGCCATAGAAGGAATTATTGTCTTCTGATTATCATATAAGGGCTTGCTACCCTTTAGTCTCCATAGAAGGATCCTCTTCCTTCTGGCTATCATATAAGGGCTCACTTCCCTCTAGTCACCATAGAAGGATCCACTACCTTTTGGTTATCGTAAGTTTTAGACTTATCATACTAGGAGTAGTATCAAGTTTTCACATAAGGCCCTCCTTTAGTGATCTTTTGAATTATTATGTTCCATTTCATGCTTTCTACTTTGTCTTATAGGTGCATACTCAATGTTCGTTAAAAATGCTATGTATATACAGCACCTAACTCATTCATTTACTATCTAATCGTGGAACCATTTATACATACACAATTCATAGTATCATCCAAGAGGCCACACAATTCATTACATCACTCAAGGGAGCACATAACACATTTACACATATAAAGACATGCTCAAGCAAATTTTTGCCAATATTACATGCACATATAGATCTTAATTTCTATCTCATCATTAATCATAAATAATACTTATACATAACATCATCCTCTCTTACTCATGAGAATTCATCATTCATTCTTACATAAATAGTATGCATTCATAATTAGTGATATAAGTTGACTCGTAAATCATATAGAATTATATCACAAATGGATGTCCAACCTAATATCTCAATTCGATTTTTGATGTTGAATCACTCAAGGGACTTATTTCACTCAACTTCTAAGTTGCTGCTCATCCTTTCCTTTTCTCAATTTGACGGTAGTTTCATAAGACTTTTACATTTTAGAATTTTTACTCTAGGTGACCGAATGACACCTTTTAAGTTTTTATTCTTTGTGCTCTTCATTTGTTCAAGACTTATGCAAGTTCTAATTATATTAAGTTCCAATATTAAGTATTTACAAACTTTCAACTTGTTTAAGACATTTTAATTGAACATGGCCGAATGTTAACTTATATCTTTGTCTACTTTGTTTTAACTTTTAATTCTTCCTTTAACATTATAAGACTCCTTAAGTTATATAAACTAGGATTTTTAAACTCTTTTTTTTTAATTAGCTTGGAGTGGCCGAATGTAAATTTAGGTTTCCTAAGTTCTTCTAGTTCATTTTCAACTTAGGTCATTTGGAGTCTAACTCATTAATTTTTATCCAATTTAGACACTTTTAGAACTTCCTTCTTATTATGGGATGTTATGGCCGAATGACTTAGTGTCCTTCTAACTTCATATTTTAAGTCCTAATCATTCTTCTTAAACATGCTTGGAATAAGTCCTTGAAGTTTGTTACCTTGTGACTTCCTCTTTACTACTTTAATCATTAAGTCTAAATAACTCTTAAACCTTTGAAATTCCTCTTACCTTTACACCAAAGAATTTCTAGTTAAGGTAATTAGGAATTTATTCTTCTCTTAGGTCAATATACTCTAAGGTGGCTGAATGATTTACTTTCTTGAATCCTATCTTTCTTACACTTCAATTATATTTTGCTTACATGTTTAGGATCATTACTTAAACAAGGTTAAGAATTTAAACTTATCCTTAATTAATTAAACCCATGGTGGCTGAATGCCACTCCTTAAATTTAGGGTTTCATAATTTTCTTCTTAACTCTAGATTCATTTACCTAAAATGGTCAATTTGATCCCTTTTCTTTCTTAAGACTTTATCACACTTTTGATTCATTATATTTACATGTAGAGGGTCTTTAATTATACCTAGTTAGGAATTAAAATCTCTCCTAAGTTAACAACCACTAAGTGGCCCAATGCCACTTTTCTAGGTTTAGGGTTTCCTTTTCTTAACCCTAATTGACTTAAGTTGACCTTTACTTGGGGACTAAGTTTAGACTTCAGAATTGACTTGGTCTAAAGGATTTTTAAGTCCTTTTACCTAAACTAAGTGAAATGGTCGTGTTTACACTTTATCTTTACCTAAGTCATGGTAAATTTCTAGTTACCCATTTAAGCTTTCTTAAGATTTTTACCACAAACTAATTATGAATTTTTACCTTAAGTTTACCTAGGTTACATATTCTGAAATTTTTCATTTTAAATGTTAATTAAAACATCAAAATAAGTTATTTACTTTTCGAAAATTGTTGATTCATCCTTAATTACATTTTAAACCCATTTTTGCCAAAATCACTCTAGGGTGGCTGAATGCACTCCTAGAGGTTTTCAAACCATTGTTTGCTTTAATTAACTGACTTCAAAGGGATTTAGTCCATTCAAAACCTAATTATAGAGGTTAAGTGACTTATATAAATTTTAGCCAAATTAATCCTTGCTTTTGGAATGGTGGCCGAAAGCCCTCCTCTGTTAGCCAAGGTAATTTCTTCCAAACTTTCACCTCACACCACCTTGGTTCAATGGTGTTGTGAACTTGCAAAACCTCTTGCCTTTGGTCCATGCATATTTCATCCAAGTCCATAGCTTAGGTATTGGCCATGATGAATCTTAACTGCCATACAAAGTTCTTGCCATTTTTATGCTTATAAACTCGACCTTTATTTAGTAGCTTTTTTAGTCTTTGTCCAAAGGGAGCCTTTGAAACTTATTACATAAATTTACACCTCTTTTTAACATACATACTCAGAGGTTCAGATCTGGTCTAGAGCTCATACAAAAGTTCACTATAAATAGAAAAATTACAACTTTAAAACTTAAGCATAAACAAGCATGAAAACAAACAACGTAACATTTTTTTCAAACCAAAAAGGGTATATTCTAATGATCTACTCCAAGATCCACATATATCCTTTCAAGTATACTTAAAAAACTTTTCTCATGAGTACTTAGAATTTATCAAAGCTTTAAGAATTATTTTTAAGCAAATTCCACTGATTAAATTTCTTCTAAGTGCTTTATAAGCACTTTAAAACAAAAAATTTGTTTTTCTTTTCAAAAATCATAAAAAATTTGTGGGGATGATTTTGAATAGTTAAAATAAAATTTTAAGCCCTCACAAGTGAAAACAAAAGAAGATGTACAAATTTTAGAGAAAAGATTTATGAAAGAAAACAAACACACCATAAAAAGACAAGATAGAAGCATAAGGAGACAAGTAGAAAGATCTTACTTGTTGAAGACTTATTGATTGGTTCTTAGTGGGACTTCTTGGCTGATCTTTCCCTCCTTAGATGGTCCGCAAAAATTCTCCCAAGTGTGGTGGTGAGGCTTGGTGGTTAGGTGTTAATTTAGCTTAAACTTCAAAGATGGAAGTTTAAACTTAAGGTGTAATCTTTGGGTTTTTGGGTGGATTAAGCTTCGAGAAAATTTGGAGAGCTTCTCTAAGTGTTTATAACGTTGTAACTGCAGCAAATGAGCCCCCCTCCTTGGTGTTCCTAACCATTTTCTTCCACCTAGGCATGTGGGGATTAAATTTCCACTTAAGAGCATTTTGATAATTTTGCATGGATTTTCCTATTTTTCAAAATTCAAGGAATTATCCTTTTAGGTTTAGATTAATGTTAATTATACTGAGTTTACCTCTAACTGTGTTTAACTTAGCCGAAGAATGCTTTACTTTTAATTAACCAAGGTTAATTAGTCTTAACCATTAAAAGAATCTTTTTACTATTCATTTTTGTCTTTTTGTGGAAGACTTGATTGACTTGAGCTTGGTGACTCATCACCAGATTTTCCACATGCTGAATTTTGTGCATATGAGTGTGGGGCCCACTTTTGGCTAGCTTATCACAATTTCTTGCCATCCCAAATTATTCCTCTGACATTGCTAATAATTTTTGATTCATTTCCATGTTAATCTAAGGTCATTTACTATTTTTATGGAAAGTGACTAGCTCTGTGCAAAAAGCAAAGCTCCTAGGGGTATTTTGGTCATTTTTGAGGTTTTCTAAGGGTGTTTTTGTCCCTTCTTGAGTTTCTAAATTTTTCTCACTACTTTTAACCATCCATGGTGTTTTATAATCTATTTGGGATGCCTTTTACTTGTATTTTCATTTCTATAGCTCATTATTTAAGTTGCCCAAGCAGAGGGGCATTTTCGTCATTTGCACCAAACTTTCTAATTTCTCTATTTTTGATCTCTAATCCTACTTAGTTTCACTCTAAAGATTAATTGTAGTGTTAATAGTTTATCATAAAAATTTGGGATGTTACGAAAAGACTTTAGTGCAGTCGTTTCTGGTAAAGGTCTTGGTAGCAAACCATCATTGTACGATGTGGAGAGCCAAGTCCTGAATGGGAGTTGATTTTGAGACCTTGGGGTTATAGGTGTAAGAACCTATGATCTCAAACTAGAAGGCTCCCTTATCGAACTCCTCAAGTAGGTCTATTAGATCCTTTAAGTACAATGGTGATAGTATGTCCTGGGGTATCATGAATCCTAGCACGACGTTGAAATATGCTAGAATCTCCTCGAAGCGCTAGCCTCCAAGTTGGTATCGAACGATGTAAGCATTCATGTTGTCTGTCGGGGGGAAGTAGACGAGGGAAGATAGGGACTCTAGAGTCATCTCCTTGTATGCAAGCTCCTAGATAAAGGTAGTTGTTGTCCATCCTAGTTTGTCTAGGTACCTCATTACTTGGCCCTTTACGCCCAACAACTATAATGATTCTTGCTCCAAGATGCAAATTAGGATGAATGTTAAGTGAAGTACCCTCTCCAAACAGGGCTGCATGCCAACAACCCCATGGGTGACAATAGGCCAAGTCTTGTGGGAGCTTTTCCTTAGCAGAGCTTAAGGCTCTACTTCTTTTTTGCATGTGGGGTGGCATTTATGAAAAATAAAATAAAGTTAAGTCAACTTAATAAAAATTTTGGCATGGCCATGCTCACATAAAAAGATCGTATACCTCCCTCGTATGGCACAACCAAGCATCATCGCTATGTCCATGCTAAATGCCACTAACACAACCATGCATGAGTTAGTGGCACGATCGTGTCATTATGAACCCTCTTATTAATGAACAAGCATAACCATGCATCAAAGAGCACAATCATGCAAACTATAGAAAATTTAGCTAGTAATGGATGTGCGTGGTCATGTATACGAGGCACGACCATGCTAAACAAAAAATTTTCAATATTTACACATGCATGATCATGCATGCTATGTTAAATGAGGCATGCATTGAAAGAGGACGATTGTCCAAACAGGGGCATAGTCATGCCAAGTTAAAAAAAATTTCTAACCTAAGGTGTTCTAGGTGTGCCAAAATTCAGCATGCTTGTGCACAAGTTCAAAAAAAGACAAAGTTGGGGCATGTGGTATGCCTGGTTGGGAGAGAGGATATGAGTCAATAAGAAGAAAAGTACAAAAGTGAAAATGAATATGAACAGTGAAGTGACGTGTGATTTACCTCCTTACTATTTATAGCCTTCAGAAACTTTGAACGGTTGTTCTGAATAGTGCACGAACATGCTTACTTTCTCTCTCCCTTTTTTTAAATAGGTTACTTCCTACAAGTGCTTGTTTTACGTTACGAGCTTGATGTCCCTATATCCAATGCCTAAGCAAGGCCATGGAAACATACCTATGATCTGCCCAAGGTTTGGTTGGTACCGTTTTCAGATACACATCCTTACTGCTTGGGACTTCTAGCCTTTTGAAGGTCTATCTCTTTTTGCTTATCACATAGTGCATGCCTTGTTGAGCTTATAGGGACCACCTTCCTTCAACCAGCGTTTCTCTGTGAACACCTAGAACTGTGAGCCAAGAATTGAAAACTTCTTACCTCTGTGGAACTTACACTTCTAGGTATGTCTATAGTTCCTTTTGTAACACCTACAATTTCTAATGATAGACTCCTAAAGTTACAAATTTCTTTTGGAAATAAGTAAAATAGAGATAGAATAAAAATCTGGGAAAAATTAGAAAACTTTTAGTAAATAACAAAAATATCCCTGCATTGGGATGACATAAATAAATGTGCAAGTAACTCAAAATAAAAATTAAAAGACATTCTAAAAGGTTTAGAATCTATCAATGATGGCTATAAATTCATGAAGAAAGATTAGAAACAGAGAGAACGAAAATGCTTGAAACATCCTTATAGAGCTCTATCTCATATAAGGGCTAAATGATTTTCCAAAAAAAGGTAAATGGCATAACAAATATTTAAGAATGAACCAATAAGTGTTAGAAAAATTTATGGGAAATTCTCAAAAAATTACCAAAATACTCCTAAAAGATTGGAAAGGCAAGAAAGTGCAAAGCAAAGACCGAGAATTTGATGCTTATCCTCATGCACGAAATTTGCATGTGCTAAATGAGGGGATGACTCACCCCATGAGTCATCAAACACTTAATGGCATATATAAGAAAAGATAAAATTAACCATGGTTAAATTAATGTAACCTTGATTAAGTTCAAATTGATCATGCTTAAGATAAATTAACCTTGATTAGTGATAAATTAATCATGATTAGGGTTAAAGGAAAATTCATAACATTTTTATTTAACTATAAAATTCTAAATTACTTGTAAGAAGACCAAAATGTCCTTAAGTAGGAATTTAATTCTTATTTGTCCCAAAGTGGTTGAATTTGGTCTTATGCCAAGGGAAGGCTCATTTGATCCATTAACACTTATCTAAATACATTTGCAAGCTCTCTAACTTCACTCTAAACTCCAACTTCTCTTAAGATCCATAAACCTACACTAAACTTGAACTTCCATCTTTGAAGTTTAAGTCATAATCAGCCAAATAGACAAAGCATCACCACCATCTTGGAGGCATTTGTCTGAACCATAAGATAGAGGGAAGCCTACTTCAGAATACCCAATAAATCCCTTTATAAGTCTTCAACAAGTAGTGTCTTTACCATACACTTCTTCTAAGTTTCTATTTGTGTGATTTGGCTTGTTTTCCTTCCCTTCTCTAAATTCTATGGATCCCATTTTCTTGAGCACGATGGAGTTCAAAACTTCCCTTGGTTGTTAAAAATGAGTATTATTAAGTTTTTAGTGATTTTTGAAAGTTAAAAGGAAATTTTTATGGATTAAAATGCTTCTTGGAACCTTTAGAGAAATTTAATCGGTTAAAATTTCTTAAAGATGATTTTTAGTAGTTTGGGCATATTTGAGACATTTTGTTAAGTATTTTTAGATGCTCAAAGTACGAGATGAATAGAACTTGGAGTAGATCTAGTGGATCTCCACTTTGTTGTCTTGTAAAAAAGACTTCTTTATGGCCTTTATGATAAAAGTTGTGAACTTGCCTATATCTCCTCTTAAAAGTTTTAATCTTAAACTTAAAATTTGATAAAAGTCTAAATTTGGACCTGTGTGATTATAATCCTAAAAGACTATAGAAGTTAAGTCCCAAAAGTTACAAACTCAAGTCCTAAATTGGATTTTAGAGCTAGTAAGAGCAAGGATGGACTTCTGGACTAAAAAGTTGAATAAGACACTTAAAATTGTCCATAATCATGACCAAATCTAGGGAGCAAGAACAAATCTTGATGGACCCAAAGCAAATGATGCAACAGGTGCTAAAAATTAATGGTGCAAAGGCCATGTGAGAAGAACATTGTAACACCCATAAATTTTTATAATGAATTCTTTAGGTTACAAATAACCTTTAATTAGAAATAAAGTAGGAATAAGAGAAAAAGACAAACAAATTAGAAAATTTGGTGCAAATAATGAAAGTGTCCCTACACTGTGGTGACCCAAATAATATGTGGGAAGAATATAAAATAAAAGGTAAAATACATTCTAATGCATTAGAAAACCTTAAGGATGATTGAAAAATCATAAGAAAAGATAATAAAGAAAGGATGAAAAAGCCCTCAAAAGACTCTAAAAATACCCTAAACACCCTTAGAAAGCTCTATTTTCTGCAAATTGCTAAATTGTTCCTAGAAAAATATCAAAGGACATTAGAATGACTTGTGAAAAAACCAATAAGTATTAGAAATGTCGAAAAAAAAATTTGGAAACCTCCCAGGTAACGCTGGGAAAAACTATGAAAATATTCCCAGAAGGTTAGTAGGGTAAGAACATGTGAAACAAAAGCTAAGATGTGGGCCTCACACATCTTACACGAAAATTACATTGGAAAACTGGTGATGATTCACCATATGAGTCATCACAAAAATAAATGCATATAGGTAAAATATAATAATTGTAAAGATTCCTTTAACCATAGTTAAGGTTAATTAACCTTGTTTAATTAAAATTAACCATGCTCAAGTTAAGTAAAACTTGATTAGTGACAAACTCAACATGATTAGCACTAATCTCTTTCTAAAAGGACAATTCCTCATATTTTGAATTATTTTAAAAATGGAAATTACATAAAAAATTAGAAAAATTCCCTTAAGTGGAAAATTAATTCCTAATTTACCCTAACTTGGCTGAATTTACTAAGGCTTTGGGGAGACTGATTTGCATTAGTTTTCTAGCTCCTAAACACTTAGAAAATTTCTCTACACTCTCTCAAAGTTGAATCTAATCCAAAAACCCTAAAATTTTACCTTAAGCCTTAGCTTCTGTCTTTGAAATTTAAGCTAAAATCAACTCCTAAGCTTGATAAGGTTTAATGGCCTAAACTTTAACTAGAAAAAATCTTCTTCTAAGTTAAAGAAAAGAGAACTAGAATGCCTTAAGACCCCTGTGTGTGCATTCAAACACCTTGTGTTAATTTAAAGGGAGATGAGTTTGAAATCTTAATTAAGGTTTACTAAGAATGCTTCCATGTAAAAGAAATGGAATAAGAGTTTAAAAGAGGCTAGACAAAGTTATGTTTTCATTCAGCCATATGTGACTAAATAGATGGAAGTAAGTAAAAATCATGCTAACACATAACCCTTGAACCTAATTTAATTAGGTTATGCATAATACATGAAAATTAAAGTACATAAAGAGTAAATGACTCAAGAGTTGCCATTCGGCCACTTAAGGGAAACTTCTAAGTTTTATGAAATTATGTGAAAGAACTTGACCTTTGAGAAAAGGAAAGGCTAAGAGGTAACTTAGAAGGACGAGTGGAATAAGCTCCTACGAGTGATTCTTCATAAAATATTATGAATTAAACAAGTTGGACATATGGGTATATATGATTATGTTTCCCAAGAATAAATGATAAGCATAAGTAAGTCTTAATTTAGAAGTATGTGCTTGATAATGTTAAGCCAACTTATGTATTGCTTTATGAATGCATAAAGTAAAATCTGAGATGAATGACGATTACTCATGAATGTTTAAAAAATGATGTTATGAATGATTATCATGTGTGATTGATGCTATGAATATGTGCATGGAATAATGGTTGGATATTGATTGAGTATGCATGATTATCTAGAAGCTTCGAAAAATGAACCTAATTGGTTAAGGGATCATTAAAGAAAGAACTTATGTGAAAAATCAAACTACTCATAGTGTGCCTTATGCACATCCAATGGGCAAAAGGGTCCTATTGAAAATGAGACAAAAAGGTTCTCCTGGGAAGCAAAATGGTTCTCCATAAATCCTTCTATTATGAAGCGCTAGGTCTTTAATATTTAAGATGGTGACGACCATCTAGAAATAAGATCATGTCCAAAGAATAAAAGGTAGAGTAGCAGAGCTAGTGAAAAGATATTATTTGACTAATTATATTGTATACATATGTCTTAAGATTTCCCAAACCTGTGAAATAGTAAAAAAGAAAAAGAAATTCCCCGAAGATGTGGAATAGAGAATGAATGAGAAATTATGTAAGACATAGAGAAAATGTTAGTCAAATAATATCTGAGACGTGATCCTTAAGACTTATGATGTTTTGGTAAGTTGTATGTTTAACTAATAATGGTTTATTTGTATAAAAGAAATCTACTTTAGTAAGAGTTTTGAAAGATTAAAAATTAAACTTGCATGCCTAACATGTTTTTCTAATAAACTAAAGTGGTTAGGATAAATGTGATGACACTAAACCTAGGGTAGAATCCTACTAAGAAACTTAGTTTTCCATTCCTTCTCTCTCCCTTTTTCTTTCCAGACGATCATAATATCTTTCATGAACACAGTAGTTTATGTGGAGATTAGCAATGTAAACTAGACGAAAAATGCTCATGGATTGATGATAATAGTTCAAACTAACTGCACATATATTCTTCTTTGGGACATCTGTTTGTGGTAGCAATGATGAGTCTGGATTTCTCCACCATGGAGTTTGTAGTTCCTTTGAAAGCCTTCCATCCAGAAGGTGTATTTCCTCCTCTTCCTAGCTACTAGGCCCCTACTAACTGCAACACCTATAGAGGATTCCTCCTCATCTGAAGGAGAATTAAATCCGTAGACGCCATTCCATTATTATAGAATGTTCCACGTCTGGTCATCTTAGGGTAGCTCTCCATACCCTATGCCTTACCCATTTCAAGCATTCCAAGAAATGGCTGACGGAACATTCATCTCCCTGAATCAAAGCTTGTGGCTAAAGTGCCACCATCATTGATCCTGAGGTGTTTTCACAAGTCCCTATTTTCTAAAGAAGGAAAAAGAAGAAAGTCATGTATATAATGTCAAATTTCCAAAATAGATAGATGAATGCAACCTAGTTACTATCAAATAGTTTGTAGGTTAGTTAATGTGCAAATGGTATGAAATAAATATGTATGTAAATAAATTGTGTAAATTAATATATGTAATTAGGTGTAAGTAAATCTCTGGTGCCTTACATTGGTTATATAGATGTAAATAAAGACTGTATAAAGGTTTAAGGACTATATAATTATATGATGTATAAATGTTGTATGTTTAAGTTATGTTGCTCTAATTTACTATTATTAGAGACAACTAAATAAGTGATATAATTTGTAACATTAATATATTCTACGAGCACAAGAGCGCCTAATTGTTTATATTTTGTTACAAACATTATATCAACGAGGCTAGCATTTGATGTCAATATATTTTTTTAAAAAAATTTGTTGTATTTTATCTAACAATTATTTTCTAAAGATTCCACATTATGAGATAATAATCTATTAATTAAACTGAATGTATGATTTAAGTGTAAAAAATGGTATTCATTATTAGGATGTTATAAACTTCGAGAAAATGACCTTTGCTTGTTCAAAGGGGAAATTTGGCCAACCTAAGTTAATTAAAGGAAATTGAGTTAAAATTTTTTGCCAAGGTGTAATAAGAAACCTAACCATGTGCATGAAAAAACTAAAATTTTCAAAAAGATTTGGTAGTAGTTTGGGAACCATTCAGCCAACTTAGCTAATTAAGAGAAAAATAAGTTAAAAATCTTATTAATGCTTAAGAGTGAACTTATCTATGCATAAGGTGGTGATTAAAAGTTTAACCTTGGGATAATAAGAAATAGAAGCCATTCGGCCAAGGATTTATAACCAATGAGAATAAAACCTTAAAAGCTTCTAAGTTGGTTCAACATGTTAGCCTTCACCTTCAACTAGTGTGAATCATCCTCTAAATGTAAGGAAATGAACCATAATGCCTTAGAAACTCAAATAGTCAATTTGACCAACCATAGGTAAGTTCATAAGATATGTTGAATTGGATACTTAAGAATACTTAAGTGAGATATGAGTGAAAAGACTTGAATTCATAAGCAAGAACATAAATTAGTAAAGCAAACTAGTGGGTCAAACTTAATTATTTAAGTTAAGAGCCAAGAGACCATAAGACCTCTAACACTTAAACTTGGAATGAGGAAGTTGTATATAAAACACCTAATTTGATGAAAACAAAGTGGTTTAACCTAGAAATGCCATTTGACCAAATACACTAAACCTCACCATGTCATAAGCCTAAATTAAAAGTTTAAGAGAATGTTAATCTTTAAGAAAAGGAAAGGTTGAGTGGTAACTTAGAAAGATGACTAGAGTATGTTCCCATGAGAGATTTCTTATAAAACATAAGGAATAAAACAAGATGGACGAATCCTTGAAGAAAGGTTGCATGCTGTCAAAGAAATTTATATCGAGCATAATTAATAAATTTTGATTAGGAGGTAGGTTTCTAATTAAAATAATTATGACATCTTATTATGTCGTTTCTTAAGTACACAAATATATGTGTAAAGTACATAAAATATACTCTTCATTATTTAGAAAAGTGATGTGTCATATCATGCTCATGTATGGATGATATTATAAAGACAGATTGGATTAGGAGCAATATGTGCATAACATATTGGTTGGATTGTTTGAGCATGCATGTTGTCTGGAAGCCTTAAAAATGAATCTAATTAATCAAGAGATCACTAAAGAAAGATCTTATGTGAAAATTTAATACTACTCTTAAATGTCCTTGTGCACATTCAAAAGGAAAAAGGGTCCTTCTATGGTGGAGACAAGAATTCTAAAAAAATCTTTCTATGATGAAGCGCTAGGTCTTCAAAGATTATTATAGAGACAAGAATTCTACGGTGGAAATTGAATACTACTTTTAAATGTCCTTGTGCACACTCAGAAGGCAAAAGGGTCCTTCTATGGTGGAGACAAGAATTCTAAAAAAATAATTCTATGATAAAGCTCTAGATCTTCAAAGATTATTATGGTGACAACCATCAAAGAATGAACTCATATCCTAAGAATAAAAGGTAGAGTAGCAAGGCTAGTGAAAAGATATTGTTTGACTAAAATGTATGTTATGCCCAGATTATCATTGAGAGAATGATAAACAAAATAGAAGAATTATGATTAAGGTATAAATGAAATGAAAGTCAAATGATATCTTTGATATGATATAACATGACCTAAAAAATATGTAAAGTGTATAAATGTCTCTTAATAAAAGGACGAAATCAAGAATAAGCAACTTGTATACTTAAGATAGAAATTAGTTTCTGCAACTGCAAAAAGAATCCACTTCAACTAAGCATTTTTAAAAGTTAAAAGTGAACTGGTTTGCATGTTATGTTTCTTAATAAATAGAAGTGGCTAGATTGAAAATGTTGATACTATCCATATGGTAGAATCCTATTAAGAAACTTAGTTTCCCATTCCCCTTCCACCATTTTCTTTCCCAAACTCTAATAATGTCATTTGTGAAGGAGGTGGTGTTTGTGGAGATTGACAACGTAAATCAGGTGGTCGGAGCCTCGAGATCCTCATAGATGAAGCGCTGCTGAGAATGTTGTCTCACCCAATAATGTAAATGTTTATAAATAATCATATAACATGTATGTTACATAGTATGTGTGTGTAAGAGTATGTAATATGAGAAATAATTGTATGATATATGTATGTGATGTATGAAAGGATACTAATGCCCTTACACAAACTTCTAATCATAAGATTATGTATAAATCATCAAGTTCTGTATAAATAATATGAATTGGTACTGTATGCATGATTAAGTTTTATATCAAGTAATCAAAGCAAGTTAAGGTGTGGGTGACAATGCCCGATCATTTACTTTCTACTATAACAATTGCCACAATGAGGCTCGCATTTTCAGCTAAGGTTTCAAAAGAAAAATTGTATCATATTTTCAACATCAGTAATTTCTAAAAGGATTCTACATCACGAAGTAATTGTCTAATAATGAAACCGCAAATATGACTTAAGCTTAGAACAGACTTCATTTTTAGGATGTTATACCTTCTTTTATCTTTGTAGTGCTTTAGATCTTTATATGCACTTAGCCTGGCTTGTTTTTGTGAGGACAAATTCATAGGAAGAGATCATACAGACTTGCAAGGGAAATTCTTAGGACATTTTCTGGGGTAGGTGTTTCCAAACACCTTTTCTTCATTACCCTGTCTTAGTGTGAGATTGCCTTGTTGCATGTTGATTACTACTCTTTCAATGGCCAAGACGAGTCTTCCCAAAATCAATGGGACCTTCTTATCCTCCTCTATACCATGTAAGAAGAAGTCTACAGGGAAGGTGAAAGTTCCCACCTTTACTAGCATGTCCTCTACCATCCTTTTTGGATATGCAGGGGTTCTATCTATGAGCTGCAAAGAAAATATAGGTTTGAGCTTTTCCATACCCAACCATCTAAAAATAAAGAGAGACATTAAGTTTATAGTAGAGCTTCTCAATAAGGATTTAAGATGGTAATCATTCACACTACACTGTAGAATAAAACTTTTTAGGTCCTCAAGCTTTGGTGACAACTCTATGATTGTGTTGCTCTTTTCTTCTCCTACGAGTGTTTCCACTTCTATCCCGCTTCTTAAGGTGATTGCCTTCAACTGCTCCTTTGGGTTCAACTCAAGATTATTAGGTAGTATCTTTAGCATTCATTGTGCTAAAAGGTTGAGGATCTTTTCCATTTATTCCTCCATGTTTCAGAATTGGGATACATGCATCTCTATGTTCTGGAGTCATGCTTCCATATTTTGAAACCTTGATTTCGTGTGGTTTGGCTCCTTTCTTGCCTATATCATCTTGACTCTGCATATGAGAGGGCCTGCAAACATTGGAAGAATAGTTAGTATTATTACCTTAACACCCTTCCTAAGACAAGTTAGGGTGATTCTTCCAAGTGTGATATTATATGTTACCCCATGAAATGGATCTCCTTTTTCTATTAGGCCATGTGGGCCTCAAATGTGCATCATTTAGCGTTATGGCTTATAAAACCGCACAAGTTACGTGGACTAGGCTCAGGTGTGGCCTGAGTGCGAACATGTGGAGCAAGATATGCCCTTGATTGCATAAATGTCTCCATCTTTCTATTAAGAGCCTCAATTTAACCGATCAGTAAGGTGTTTTGATTTACATGGTACATTCTTGTAGGTTATGAGTCACTTTTCTTCATATGTTTGTTAGTAGACCTCCACTCATTTCTATTAGCAGCCAAGTTTCCTATGATTTTTCATGTATCTTTCGGGGGGTTGTGTAGGATGCCCCTTCTTGAGGATGCGTCGATTGTAGCTCTATTAGCATAGGATAGGTTGTTGTAAAAGATCTGCATGAGATAGGGTGTCTAGTACCTATGGTGTAGGTATTTTTAGAAAAGATTTTGAAAGCGATCCCATGCCTCACACAAGGATCATTCTCATATTGTGCGAAGTCAACAATCTCCTATATAATCTTGGATTGCATCCACCGTGGAAAGTACTGCGTCAAAAAGAGATATTGTAGTTGCTCCCAAGATGTGATGGATCTTTCTGGCAAGGACTTGAGCGAGTCATTCACCTTTTTAGTGATGAAGAAAGGAAACAATTGGAGTCTGATGACATCCTATAAGATGTTATTCATTTTGATGGTGTTTGTCAATCTCAAGAACTTTCTGATATGGAGATGTGGATCCTTCAAGGTTGTCCCTCCGAACTGAATCGAATTTTGTATCAGTTGATAAATGTGAGCTTCAGCTTGAAGTTCTGAACATCATCCATTTTTAGGGATGGATATATTGCTTCTTAGGCTCTCATCAATTGGGGCCATCTAGTCCAACAATGCTCTCCTGCCTTGCATTGTCATTTTCTTTGCTCACCTTCTGCTTTAACATGTTGGCTGCTCATTCTACCTCAGGTTCAAATTGTAAGTTAAAAGTTTGGGAATGAGTTAACATAAACAATATGGATTAAGGGAAGGGAAATTTAGAGAAAAGGTATTCTTTTAGAATTCTCCTTAAAAGAAAAGAAAAGAATTTAAAATAAAGAGGGAAATTTTAAATATTTACACATCTAAAGCAATCAAAAATAAAACTTCAAAGGTTGCTGCAAAACGTGAGTCTAAACTCCTTGCCACATTTTACCCATAGAGGAAAATATACCCATCGATGTAGAAAGAAGGTATTTTTGACCCTTAGTATTAATCTCATAGAAGCAATGCCAACAATTTATGTATAAGGTTTAAATTCTAATTTTTTAGATCACTAAGCGAAAAGTTGTTTTGTGAACGCAAGAAAAACAATAAGAATAAAAGATATAGAAATAGGATTTCTATTATATGATAACCAAAACAATATGGTGCAAGTTATGGAAGTTAGGGGGCTTTGGATTCCCTTATGAGTTTACTTATTTTTACCCTTGTTCCCTTTTTGTTCAATTGCTAACCACCTACACTAATTTTACTACTGCTCCATGATCCAGCAAGATAGATAAGTAAAAGAGGCATAGAGTTTAAGAGGATGCTAACTACGTGTTAGAAAATTACTTGGTTAGAAACTTAAGTTCCAGATTGATTGTCCAAGACCCTTAAGTTCAATTATCCTATAGTTTCACATATAGGGAGTGGTACAATCACCTAACCCCCCAACCAACTAAAATATTAATAGAATTGGCTAGTCCCTATTAATGGATTAAGATAATAAAATAACATAATTGAAATAATAGCCCCTTATGACTTTACTTATTTTTACCCTTGTTCCCCCTTTGTTCAATTACTAACCATCTACGCTAATTCTATTACTGCTCCTTGATCTGGAAAAATAGATAAGTAAAAAAGGCATAATGTTTAAGAGGATGTTAACTATGTGTCGGGAAATTAAATGGTTAGAAACTTAGGTTCCGAATTGATCCTCTAAGACCCTTGAGTTCAGTTATCCTATAGTTCTACTTATTGGGAGTGGTACAATCACCTAAGCACCCAACCAACTAATAAATTAATAGAATTGACTAGTTCCAATTAATTGATTAAGCATAACAAAATAACATAATTGTAATAATAGGGCTTTGGATGCCCTTGTGACTTTACATGTTTTTACCTTTATTCTTCCTTTGTTCAATTGTTAACCACCTACACTAATTATATTACTTCTCCTTGATCCGAAAAGATAGATAAGTAAAAGAGGCATAAAGTTTAAGAGGGTGTTAACTACGTGTAAGGAAATTAACCAGTTAGAAACTTAGGCTCTGAATTGATCCTTGAGTTCAATTATCCTATAATTTTTCCTATTAGGAGTGGCACAATCACCTAACCTCCAACCAACTAAAAGATTAATAAAATTATGAGTTTCTAATAATGGATTAAGCATAAAAAATAACATAATTGTAATGATAGGACTTTGGATCCCCTTGTGACTTTACATATTTTTATTGTTGTTCCTTCTTTGTTCAATTTCTAACCACCTACGCTAATTCTATTACTGCTCCTTAATTTGGAAAGATAGATAAGTAAAAGAGACATAAAGTTTAAGATAGTGTTAACTACGTGTTAGGAAATTAAGTAGTTAGAAACTTAGGTTTTGATTTGATCCTTGAAGACCTTTAAGTTTAGTTATCCTACAATTTCCTAACCCTAACCAACTAAAAGATTAATGAAATTGGCTAGTTCCTATTAACTGATTAAGCATAAAAAAATAACATAATTGTGACTATACTTATTTTTACTGTTGTTCCCTATTTGTTTAATTACTAACCACCTACGCTAATTTTATTAATGCTTCTTGATCCATCAAGATAAATAAGTAAAATAGGTATAAGTGTTAACTATGTGTCAACCAATTTATCAGTTAGAAACTTAGGTTCTAGATTGATCCTCTAAGACCCTTAAGTTCAATCATATAGTTTCACTTATTGGGAATGGTACGATCGCCGAACCTCCCTCCCCAACAAACTAATAGATTAATAGAATTTGCTAGTTCTAATTAATGGATGAAGCATAATAAAATATCATAATTGTAATAATGAAAATATTATTTTAAAAGGAAATGACAGGTGTTCAAATAATACACATCACAAAACTTGTCAAAGCTTCATTAAGGGGAACTTAGCTATCCATAGGTAAAACAACCCACAAATATCCATAACGAAAGCAAATAAAGAATACAAAACTATTGTTGCCAACAATGCTGGCAATTATGAAATTGCATTACACAAGGATTGTTGCTACCAAAGTCCTACAAAAGGATGGCAAAGGAAGAACCAAGAATGGAGAGGTTAGAAATGAGAAATAGGGGAAAGGTAGGGCTATGCTCAAAGAGAAATGTGTATCCTGGGGGTGAGAGGTGATGTTCCCTAGTAGGAGGTGTGTGCCGAATGGTGTGGTAGAGCCTCCCTTTTATAGGCACAAATTATGGTTTCCAACATTCTGAATCAGGCTTGACCTACCTTCCTTGTAATCGTCACAGTCGTTCTAGGTCTTCTACAACATCGTAGGGCTAACTAGGACGCTGCTACATCATTAGGGCAGACGTGGTATGTTTGTTGGCATGTCGAAAGTTGGCATGGTTGTGCAGTCTTGTATTAGCACAGTCGTGCTCAAGTTTGCACAGCCATGTTGATCCACTGAGGGCAGCATTTTTATCCTTTTTCATATTCTTTTCTTTTTATGATTGTTTTGCCCTCTTTTTTCCCCAAGATCTATCTGTTTCTATATTCTCTTTTTTCTTGATCATTCTTGAAAAAATAAGGGATATTAGATAGAATTACTAATAAGTTATGCAAAACTATGCAATAATTATACCTAAAATCTCGTAGATAAAATCACAAAATGGTAGTTTGTCAGGCCCAATCATATTACTAAGGCTACTATAGTATGAAGCAAGATGAAAAGTAATACAGCTAATTATCAATTATTTACATTGAAGTTCCTATGTTCTTATTAAGTTTAATTAATGTATGTCACAAAAAGTTAAGAGATTCCTAAATCTAAAACCAACCACTAATCCAGAGAGCACGAGATTATTCCGAGGCACAAATAATTACCAAAAAATTTGAGGATGGGTATCCCTCCTCAAACTTAATCATACACCACCTCTTGATTTAATTGGAAAATTTTTTCATTATTTTGGGTCTTGTAAAAACAAGAGGAGAGATATGTGATATTTCAAAAAGATATTTTACGAGGGAAAGGGTCTTCATCCTCAAAATTAAGCATATACATACATAAACATACAAAAATAGAGTAAAAAATGAAGAGAGATGGGACTTTCCTGAAAAGGGGTGAGAGAGTCTTCTTTCTCAAACTTAAAGGTTAGTTGTGGCCTTGATGTGTTCCCCGTTGGATGCCAATGATTAAGGAAGATGTCCTTATGCTTTTAGGGTTATCCTTCTCACGTCAACGCATAAGTTATATTTATAGAATCATGTACCAAGTGAAATAATAGTAATTAGAGTGCAATGAGAGTTAAGTTTTGTATAAAAAGAAACAAAAAAAAGGGAAAATACATCAAAATGTCTAAAATGAAATAAGAAAATATGAACAAAAATTAATCACTGACGTGGTTGGTGGACCATATGGCCCTACAATGACTAAAGGAGCATGGTGAGCTGGTCATCCATCCATCCGAAGGCTGTATCCTATGAAACTACTAATGCTTTGTGTGTGGCAGTTTGCACATCCAAGAGATTATATATCTGATCCACCCGTAGCTTTAAATGGTCGAAGAAGGAGTAGAGTTGTGAGTTCTCCTCTCCTAGATCAAATTCCCTGTCTTCCTCTATCATCTGCTGCTTATGTGGCTGTTGCGATGGTCACTCCTATTGATGCTTTTGTTGTGGTGTAAAAATAAAGGTGTCGTAGAGCCCTCATAAGTCAATGTCAATTAGTTTAATCGGCTTCTCCAATGTTGCCATTGAGGGGAGGACTCCATGATGATAGTAGAGGGTTGTGACATACAATCCAATGCCTATGTTTCCCCTCTACCTTTTCTGTTATTGCTAGTCAATCCTAGCAGGACATGATGAAAAATCACCCGAGGTTAACCCTTCTCCCTTTGATGATGGCCCTTAGAAGGAACAAATGGATCCTCAAAATAACCCCAGTGTTGTCATTCCTCGCGAAGATCCCTAGGGAGAACCACTGATGAAGAATACGAAGGAATAGATCTCGGATGATGAACTTTGAGACATAGGGATCATAAGTGTAGGATCCTCTGATCTTAAACCAAAATGACTCCTCAATGAACTCATTTTGCAAGTTAGTAAGGGATTCCAGGTAATCAAGAGTAAGAATGCGCTAGGATGTCTTGATCCTAGTGCAATATTGAAATCAACGAGAGTCTCCTGAAATTGGCAACCTTTGATCCGATAGTATATGATTTGTGCCAGCATCTCATTAGTCACAAGGTAGCAAATAAGGGAAGCTATGAACTATAAAGTAGGTTCCTTGTAGGAAAACTCCTGTATAAAGGTGGTCATAGTCCATCCCATTCTATCCAAGTACCTCATAGCACGATCCTTGATGCCTAGTAGCTATAAAATTCCTGCTCCAAACTACAAGTCAAGATAAAGGAGAAACTTAATAATCTATCCAATCGAGACTGCATGCATGCAATCCCCTTACTCACAATATGGTAGGCCAATCATTATGGCAAGTTGATCTTAGCATAAGTGGATGCTCGGTTTCTCTTCCACATAGGTGAAGGAATTTTTTATATAAAATAGCATATTCAAAGTTAGCTTAAAAATATTGACATGGTCATGCATAAATAAGCATGACCATGTGATGCAGAGGTGGAAGGAGGTGGTTCTTCTGAATTAATGTAGGTTGAACTTTGGAGACAGATGGAGGAGGAATGAAGTTGGTTTCAAACTTGACTTGGAAGCGCCACCTCTAGAGGAGGATAAGCTTCTTCTCCACCACCATGAGCTACCATAGATGAGGAGGTTCCTCAATCCCAAGTCTAGTTTTAGAGGAGAAAAAGAGAGAGAGAGAGAGAGAGAGAGAGAACTCTCAAAATTCTTAGTTGAAAACCCTCAATTCATTCAAATGAATCATCATATGAAAAATTATAAAAGTGAAGCCTTTATATAGGAAAAATGAAGGAGGTGTAAAATAGAGGGAAGGAGGGGAAATTTAAATTTGAATTGGGCTTAGATTTCAGTCCTATAATGGTGCCTTCCTTACTCCTCAATGGAGCCTCAAATTGGGTCATGGAAAGCCCGAAAAATCCTAAACTAAAATACAGGGAAATTGGGCTTAGATCCTATACATATTGGACTTGCTAGTTCCTAGAATACAAAAAAGTACCTAAATTCTATTATAAGGTGTGAGGCCCAATAGGCCTAGTAGGTCTTTGCAACTGGTCTTTCTTTTATGTTGGGACCTCTACATCACTATGCTTGATCAAAATTAAGCAAACCTCCATAATATGGAACAACCATACAAGCAGGGGCACGACTGTATTCATGGTGAAATCCAAAAAATGATAACATACATGATTATGCAGACAAGGGCACAATCATTTTGATTATAAGAGTCCAAAATATATGAGTTCATAGGTCATGCTTAAGAGCAAACATGTCTAATTTTAAGTGAGCACGGGTTTGTAATACAAGGCACCATTACGCTAAATTCATGTTTATCATAGTAATTAAGAATATGCATGGTTGTGCAAGTAGGGGGGACAACCGTGCTGAATTAGATTATGTCACTTAATTAACATGTTAAAGTACATCCTCTAGCCTATGGTTGGATCCAATCATGCTGGGTATGCCAAATTTGGGCATACATGTGAAAAAATTAAAAAAAATCACAAATGCTAAATTCAAGGCATGTAATATATCTAAATAACGGAGATGCTAGATTCAAGGCGTGTTGTATATCTAAATAATGGAGAAAGAATGTGGGTTAGAGGGAAGTTAGACCAAAGTAAAAATGGTTAAAATGAATAGTGAAAATTTTTTAACTAAGTGATGTGTAAAGTTACTTTCCTTCCTATTTTAAGTTACTCAAAGGTCAGCATGGCCATGTTGATCACTGTGCATAACTATACTCACTCTAGCTACCTTTTTTTTCTCTCTTTTTAGTTATAAAAGAAGTATATAAAGTAAAAAAGGATTAGGGTCCTTCTTATAGGATCTTATTTTACTTTATGAGTCTAACATACTTGCACCTAACGCCTAAGCAAAACCACAGACAATTACTTGTGATTTCTTTGATGTTTGATAGGTGTTGTCTTCAAATTCACCTTCTTCATAATGTTGAATATTATGCCTCTTGAAGGTCCTTCTTGTTTTCAGCACATCACACCTTACTTAATTCATTAAGGTCGCTCTCCCTAAATCGATGTTTTCCTAAAACCATATGAAATTGTGAGTTATGAATTAAAAATATTTTATCCAATTGAAACTCACGCCTATGATCATGATATTGTTACATTATGATCTAGAATGCATCTAGAGACAATGCAAAATGTACTGAATTGAAATTTCATCAAATATAATATAGAATATTTTTAGTAGAAACTTTTAACTAGTGAATGAAAAACTTCATTTCCTAAACTGTTGAACCTAGATAATTCAAGATTGAATATAATAAGTGTTTCATTCATTAAGTGGTTTACCGATTATATTCAATCTCAAACGAGAAACTAAGGTTACACTCATTCATGGTTACCTAATTTACCCTTAAGTGTCTAAGCCACAAACTCATGATATCAAGCATATTATGATCACAAATCAATTATGGATAAAAAGTAAACGACTACATAGACATCATAGCAACATACACAAGCAATTCATTGGATAAAAAATCTTGTATCCTATTTATTATGAGGAATATTCAAGTGTATAATGAAATATAAGTCCAAAATATTATTCTTCACTATCTAAGCCTAAAATGTTGTTCTTCACAATCTAAGTCTAAAATGCTATTGTTCACCATTTCTTATAAAGGATATTCAAATGTATAATGAAATATAAGTCTAAATTCTATTATTCGGTATCTAAGCCTAAAATTCTATTATTGACCATCTCTAAGTCTAAAAAATGTTATTCTTCACCTTTTCAAGAATAAAATGCTATTCTTCACCATATCCTAATATTGGTATTGATTACTAAATTACCAGTTTTTTCACCAAATTATTCAAGTACATAATGGAATATATATATGAAATAAAGCAACTTAAATTATGCTTAATTCCCCAATATATACATCAAACATATCAATAACCAATTCACCAATACATACATCAAACAAAGAAAATTAAGCATCAAATAGCAATTAATAACATAAATAAAATATTATTGACCAAAATACCTTGAAATTACAATGTGAATAGATAATCCAAAAATGTAGAACACAACATTAACCAAGGCATGGGAAGAACACCGACACCGAACAAGGGCCAAAAACAATACTCAAACACAATAATGAACTCAACATCCAAAAAATATACAAAAAGCATGTTTGTATACCTCTGTTTTCAAGTAGGACCAAAAATGTAACCATGGAGTACGATAATGGTGAATGTAAGAACAAGGAGGCATAATCACTAAACTAACACACAAACAAAACTCACAACTATAATAATGGTTAAGACTAAAGCCACAAAGAAAAAGAAAATTGAAGCTTGCCTCATTTCTCTCGTTTTGGACAAGAAACAAACAATGGAGAATAAAAATCTTAAGAATAGGACAATGGAAAATAAGGGAGCAATGGAAAAGCACCTTAAAACCTTCCTTAACTCTAACGTTCACCTGTGATCATGAAGAATAGTAATGGTGGAGCAGAAAACAGTACACGTATCGAATCAAAATGTCATAAAAAAAATAAAAATCTAATTTTAAAATTAGATTTTCTACTAAAATAATCAATATAAAAAATATTTTTTATATTGATCATAAAGTAACAAATACAAAAAATATTTTTTATTTGAATTGTGTGAAAAATCGATATAAAATATATTAATTTTATTTAAAAAAAATTACCATATTTTTTTTTTATCAATTATGAAACAATTAGTGTAAAAATTTTTATAAAATATTTTTTTACTAATATAATAAATTTCTTTTATTATCATTTTATCCAAAAATATAAAATTATAAATATCTATTGTAACTATTATAAAAAAATCTATTACTTCAACGGTTTTATACATTACCAGTGCAATAAACTTCCTTACTAAATTTCATAGCAATATAATTAATTTGTCAAGTAACCGTTATAATAAGTGTAGTATTGAATATTAATTATAACACCGTTTTTTTCATGTTCATTGATTAAAAATTTAAATTAATCATTATAATAAATAAAATATCTAATATTAATATAATAAATATTTTTAAATATTTATTATTATTGATAATAAGTTTTTAATCTATACATCAGATGTTGAAAATTTAAAAAAAAATTGTTATGAGAATTCTTAGCATATTTTTGTGTTAAAAAAGTGTTTTAAAAATTAATTAAAAGAAGAGATTTAAATAGTCTTATTTAGGAAAAAGGAACTGATTAGTAAGGATATATTGAATTATTACCGTTTATGCTCCCAAAAATATCACCAGTTTTATGTATATTAAAAATGATTAGAACGCGACATAAAATAACACGAATTAAGCATGCAGCAATGAAAAGAAGAAAAAAGAAAGACCGTACTTGGTGTTGAAGGAACGGTGCATGAAACTGGACGAAGACAGAGAGAATAATGGCCGCAAAGGTTGACGTATGGGATGATGCAGCGGAAAGCATATAATAATATCATTTTCAGAAATCAAGTGATTCACAATAGGCTATCGTGTTATTTATTTATGACATTTCTCTTGTCGCTTAGTGGCATCTTATCCCACGCATGCAAATTGGCAAGCTTCAAACTTTTCTCAGTGCTTCAACGTGATAGGAAGCTTCAATTGCACCTTCAATCTCTCTTAGTCGGCACATAGTTTTTGTACTTATCTTTCATTATTCAAACAAATCTCTAAACTAATTTAACAACTACGGAAAATATATTATACTCGTTCAAAATTTCTACATAGATCAACTACAACAATTAAATTTAAATTATTCCCTCGCTCATGAATTTTTGAAAATTACTTCCTTTAACACTTTGTTTTGATGAAAATATGAAACATAAAATAAGAAAGATAAAAAAGAATATATTTAAATATATATATATATTTAAATGGATAAAAATAAAATAAATTATTTTTTATTTATTTAAATAAATGAATGAATAAATAAATAAATTATATAAAATTATTTTTTATATATTTAAAAAATTAACTTTAACCTCCCAAAAATTAAGTATTCTACTATATTGTTTTTCTTAATATAAAATATTTATTTCTATTTTTTGTTATAAAAAATATTTAATTAATTTTTTAAAATTAAAAAAATTAGTCCCCTTCCTCACCCTCCCTTTTTAGAGAGGAATATTTTTTCTTGACTTAAACAGAAAAAAAAAAAAAAACTCGTTGCTACATCTGCCTCTAAAGAGTTTTTTTTTATATATTTTTATCTAATTATCTTGTTCCAGCACGTTATATTATATTTAATTGCATTTTTAATCTTCATATTGATGTTTATGTGAAATTCTACTTCTTTTAATTTTAACTATTTTTATTTAATTCTTAAATTTTATAATTGTTCAAGTAAAATATCTCACCATAAAATTTCATCTAATGATTAACAGAATTATAATAAATGTGTAGCATATAATTAATTTGTATAAATTAATAAAAGAATAAATTTATAGAATATTTAATTTGTTCTTTTTTAAAATAGAAAAACAACGCATTTAAATCAGAAACAGTACTAAATTTATTTAATCATTGTTTTATATTAAGAATTATCTATGTATGGTAATTTTTAAATATATTTTTAATCAAATATTATATAATTTTTTCTCAAATTTAAATCCCTTTATTACAATTAATGTACAATATTATGATCCTTCAGTAATTGTTTACAACTTGAGTTCCTAAATCTTTTCTCATTAAAATCAAGTCTTTCATATTTTAATTACTTAAATCAAGTTTTCATATTAATTTTTTAAGCTAAAAATATTAAATTCTCATAATTTCTTTTTCAAAATCTTCTTTAATTCTATCCCGTAAATTATTTTAATCTCTTGTTCAAAATCCACCAATAAAAGATGAAAAAAAAACTCCTTTCATATAGTAGCTTACATTAAGTTGTACCTAAACGTAAGCCGTTAGATTAATTTTTTTTTTTTAATTTGTTAGCAAGATGTAAATGGATGGTGAGTACTATTTATATGTGAGGGAAAGAAATTTAAAATATCGTTTTAAAAAAATTAAAATTACATAATTAATTAATTTATACAATTATTCCAACATCATTTTAAACTTAGTCAAACTTAATTTTTGAATTTTTTAAATTATCTTGAATATAACACATTCAAATTATCCTAGCAAGAGAAAATTAAGATAATTTATATAAAATTTTAAATTTAAATTTTAATAAATTTATTATACATAAAAAATTATTTTAAAAATGGAATCCATCCTAAATCTTAAAAAATTAAGGTTTTATGTAAAAGAAAAACATGGAAGTAATATAAAAATTATGATAAGTAACTTTTGAAATAAAAGATTACAAAAGTTAAAAAAAATTATGAGATGGTAATTTATAATTAAATAATAATGTAATACTGTAAATATATTTAAATTCAATTATTAAAAATTGAGAAACTAAATTTAAATAAAAAAATTTATAATCACAAAATCATACATTAGAGGAATAAAAATATTAACTAAGAAAGCATAAAACTTTTTTTAAATAAATACAAACAAACGGCTTTATATATTTCAATTGGTAGATTTGTGATATTCTCTTTTAATTGTTTGAAATCTAATGTTAGCTTACTGTATCAATTAGTGATATTATTTTATGAGAGGTCAGTTGACACTGAAAGAGAAATAAAGATAAAGAAAAGGCAATCTTGACTTACAATAGATTTGACTATCTGAGTTTCTTCTCATTGATATATGATTTCATTTTGAATGAACCTGGACTCAGTCTTAAATGAGACTTAAATACAAAAATAAATATTTGAAAATAAGAAGAGCCGTGTAAGACTTAATGCTTTTAAACGCCAACCAAAATTATTATTATTATTATTATTATTATTATTATTATTATTATTATTATTATTATTATTATTATTATTATTATTATTATTATTATTATTATTATTACAAATAAAATTTCTCACAACTACATAGGTTTAAGAAATTTTAATATTTAGTTACTTTTCTAAAAATTTATAATGCTCTCTCCATTTACTTTCATCTGTCATTTAAATTAAAGTTTTTTTCATAAAATAAAAAAGTTATTAAATATTTTTATTTGTATTAAAATTTTATATAATTTTTTATTATGTTTATAATATTTTTATTGGTTAAATTATTTTATTAACTAATATTTTTGGTAAGAATAGAATAGAAAAATAAAAAAAATTATTTTAAAATTTTAAGTTAGATAAAAATTTAAAAAATATTCTAAAATGATGACAAATAAAAGAAATTGAAAAATGCTATATTTGAAATATCAGCGGAGTAAACACTAGCTAACATATTATAGACTAAAAATTATTGAAATGAAGAATGCTACATTCATAACAGGATTAATACACTTGAAGTCTATATATATCACTTATAGACTTTAGATTTTCGTATATTTAACATGTTCTTTAACTTTAACTTTAAATATTAAAACAGCATATTCATAATTAGTTATTGAGAATAAGATAATAAAATCATCAAAAGTTAAATAATTTTATTAAATATTTCTTGCCGTCTTGAAAAGCGCATTCTTCGTAAATTAATGAAAACGATGGATTACGGGTTTGATTTGATTTTAGAAAAAAAGAAATCATCTATAATCGATTGTAAAAGCTATTTACAGTTTTTCAGTTTGTTTGTTCAGTTGAAATATATAATAAAAATCAAATCAAATTAATCTCTAACGATTAATTTGATTTGATCATTTATTATTTAATTTTAAAATAATCAACTAAAATACTATCGAATAAAATATAAAAACCATAAAAAAATAAATTTATAATAAAAAATTAACAAACTATAACAAAAAATAAATTTTTATAATAAATAAATAATATATATTTTATAATAAAATAATAATTTAACTATTTTAATATAAATTTTATTCTAAAATATAATAACAAATTAAAATATAGTATAATTAAGTAGGATTTGACAATGTGGTTTCGAGTTTTTATAAAAGCCATAAATCAAATGAAATCGTAAAAAATTAAAATTTTTAATTTTAAAATTTTTCAGTTTAATTATGCATCTTAGTATGGTTTTTGGAAATCCAATTAGATAAGGTTAATTTGAATTCACTTTATTAAGCTAAAACATATTATTATTAATTTTTCATGCCGTCAAAAAAATATTAATAATTAAATAATTGACTTTCAAGTGAAAAGTTACCGTACCTTTTGGTTTTAAAAAGTATTTTTTTATTTTTTATTTTTAATATTTTATATAAAAAATATTTTTTTGTTCTTATTTTTTATTTTTACTATTTTTAATATAAAATTTTAAAAATAAATAACAGAAAAAGAAGCTGATAATTTTATAAATAAAAATAAAAATAAAAAATATTTTTTTAAAATAAAACGCAATCTTATTTTAATTTGGGATCAGTTTAAAATTTATTAAATGTTTTAATTAAATATATTTTTAATCTTTTTAAAATATTTAAATTTTAATTTTGATCTCTTAATTTTAAAATTTTTAATTTAGATCCTTTATTTTTTAAAATATTATAATTATAGTTTCTGATATTAACATAAATTATGTTAAATTAAGTTAGATTATTCATAAAAAAATTATAATCATTTTATAGAATATTTTGATTATAATCTTCTAATTATGATTAATCTATTTTGATTTCATATAATTTAAGTTAATATCAAGGATGATAATTGAAATATTTTAAAAAATAAAAAATTTAAATCATAGATTTTAAAATTGAAGAATTAAAATTAAAATTTAAATATTTTATAAAAATTAAAAATATATTTAACCTTAAATTTTTTTACTTTAGTAAAAGGTTAACCATTAATATTATTATTAAATAATTGTTTTACAAGATAATTTTATAATCGAAAACACTTATTACTTGTTCATCCATTTTTTTTTCTTAAATTTATCTAAAAATAATTTTTGGAAGTTTAATTTTTAAAAAAAATTAAGTTTAACTTTCTTGAAAAATAATTAATTTTTCTAAAATTAATTTATTTAATTATTTAGATTTATCATATCAATTATTAAATAAATACAACAACAACATTATACATGATGCTACAGATTGCATATAAATATTGTGGAAATTTTTTGCTTAAGATTGTAAGTGTAGTTAGTTTGTCATGATATTTAGTTATATTCTAGTATTTTTTTTTATCAATCAATTTGAGTTTTTTTTTTTTAAAAAAATAATGCTTACTATTTTATAAGATAATCTCTAATTTCATTTAAGTTAAAATAACTTCCTTCCTTATATAACATCTTTTTATAATTGTTTATTAATTTCTATATATTCAACATAAATTTAACAAATTATTAAAAAATTATTTTGAGTAGAACAATATTTAATTTTTGATATTATTATTAATATCACTTTGAATGTATGTTAATTTATTTTTAGTGTTAATATTTATATTTCACTAACTTATTATATTTATTGTGAAAAAATTACACAGATTAATAATATATAAGTGGTTAGTGTCTTTTAAAATTATTTAAAAATAAAAAATTATATAAAATTTTTAAAATTATTTATAAATATATTTAAAAATTAATTTAAAATTTAAAATTATTTTACATTGATTTGATAATTTAAGATAGTATAAAAATACTATCAAAATTATATTGAAAAATAAAAATCTACATATGTAAGATGTTTCTGTTAGCATTTTTTGATATAATGATTAAAGAATAATAAAAAGAAAAAGGTTAGTTAATCAATTTGATGAAAAATTTAAGATTCAGAAATCAAATAAATGGATTAAATTTTCAAAAAAAAGAAATTTAGTGAAGTTACTTTAACTAATGACCACTAATTTTTCATAACATTTAAAGAAATGATGTAATAATGTAGTAAGGAACCTTAATCTAAGTCTGCAATACCTTAGAGTACAACATATTATAATAGATTTGTGTATATTATAATGGATTTGTGTTTATATGAATTGTGAAAATTATAAGAATTCATGTTTATTTCACTTATGTGAAACATGTAGATTTATACTTATGTGATTTGTATGAATTATGTGAAATAGTGTTTATATAGCATGTGTGATAGTTGGACTTGGGTCCCTAAGTAGCTTATGTGAATTTGGTGGGCTTGTTCTTATGTGACCTACATAAATTTAGTCAAATATGGTTTGTGGAACTTGATGACTATGTCTATATATCCTATATAAACTTGACAAATTGAAATTTGTGCTTATGTGGCATGTGATGAGAAATTTAGGCTCTGTAAACTTAAGCTTCTAGATAATAGCACTATATGTCTTTCTTTGACATGAATTGTATTCATAAGATGGTTTTTTGAATTTACTAAAAGGAAAGTGTACTACAAACCTAAGGAAGTAATAAAAATGGCCTAAAATTTATGAAAAAATTTTTATACTAAAAAGTATGTGGGCTAAGTATTAAAGTTTCAATGAACTAGGTTTGTTTCTTATAGTTAGAACTTCTTTATCCAAACTTATTCAGTTTAAGAAGATTCCAAAACTATCATGTTGGCTGACTGGGTTCATGATTTGATAAAAATCATGATGATGTTTTATATTTCCAAGTACACACTACTTTTAGAAAACAACTCTTTGACACTTTCCATTTTTTAAAAATTGAATTTTGGGGCTATATTCATAACATATAACATGTATATGATACGATCTGAGATTGATAAGACATAATATGATATGAAATATATTTGATCTTGAGTGAATCTTGAATCTACTATTATGAATGGAGTAAGGAATTAAAATGATAATTCAAATTACATACATATATTGCATGATTTTGTGGCATAGATTGTATTATGGTTGCTAATCCTAGTGGGTTTGTTGATTAAAGTAGAGATACATATATTAGGATGCTAAAGATTTTTTCATTCATGTGCCTTTATTATTTAATAGTTAATTTATATTTGTATACTTACTTGAAGGTTGTACAATTGCTTAAACCTACATGTCACTTTACGTGTACGCGCACACACATACATAATATATATATATATATATATATATATATATATATATATATATATATATATATATATATATATGTGTGTGTTTGACTTTGAAACATGTGCTTATCTTCTTTCTTTTGCTTGTGTGCGCCTGTATTCTTTACTCTTATATTCATTATGAGTAGTTGTTGGTACTATGAGGAAGCTCCTCCAACAAAAAAATGGATGGTAGTGATAATGAGTAGAATCTAAGGTTTATGATGAAAAGATGTAAGGAACTAGCCTAATACTAATGTTGCAGCATCAAAGTGACTCTATGAAAGTTAGACTCCTTAAGAGTATTGAGGTAGGATGTAATAACATGATCTTTTCAACTTTAAAAGAGTTGGATGTAATACTTAAGTTAGTATTTGTAGGATCAGCATAATAGTTGGGCAGATAAAGTAATATAACTTTATAAAAATATTTTTTAGATATTTTATTTATTATTATAATATATATATATATATATTTTATAATAATATTTATTGCATTTTTTTTATTATGTACTTAGATGATAGAATTGAAAATAATATATGAAATTTTTACTTTTTTGCAAAACTTATTTTTAACTTATATTTGTATATTTTGCTTATTAAAGTATGATTCATTAGTTTTGTTATTTGCTACAGAATTACCTTCTTTTTCAAATTAAAGTACATTATGCTATTATGTTCAATTACATTCTTTTTAAATTAAATTACATTATGCTATTATGTTCAATTTTAAATTATATGGCTTTACTTTATGTTTTAACTAATTTAATATTATCATATTTAAATGATACTATTTTTAAGATATAATTATTAGTTTTATTTATTAATTTTAAAATAAAATTTTAAATATATTTTTTAAATATTTTATTTAATAATGTGACAAAATCTTAATTGTAAATAAAATATATTGATATTATAAAAATAATATCTTTTAGTGATAGTTTTAAATAATAGACCGTGGCAGTTTTAATTTTTATCAAAAATTTTTTTATAAACTTTTATTTGTTAAAAATTATTTTTTGAAAAATACTTTAAGATAGTTTAAATGGTATAATAGTTAAAATTTAATATAGTTTATATAGATTTATACCATCATAACAAAATATCCATTAGAAAAACTTATTTTTTAAGTGTAAAATAAAAATTTTACTTTTAATAACATGTTTAATTATTTAAAATATAAATTTTTTTTAATAAAAACAAGGATGTCACATGTATATAAAAAGGAATACAAGTTGGACCAAAATTTAGTGTACTAAAATACTTAAAAGATATTGACAACCTAGCTGTAATCAAGAATTTTTTTAAGTTGTTAAATTGTTTTAATAATTTTTCCGAGTATTTATTTTTAGAGGAAACATTTAGTAAGATAATTATTAATAAATTTAATTATTTTTTATAAAACACTTAAGGTAACATAGTAAAGTATTAAATGTATAAAACTTAAACATCGATATATGTGTGAAGATGTAAATTTGGTGTAAATTTTGGATATGTGGGTGTTATACTTGTGAGACCTTTGCAGTGAACCTATATCGCTAATTAAATATATTGAATAAAGAACATCGTTATATAAAGTATTGAAAAGATAATCATAGTTTGGTACACTGTGGATGCCATCTATTTGCAATTCAATTAGAATATTTGGGAGAATGTTGAAGTAGATCCCTAATGACAGTTTTCTTGTTAACGAAAATGAGATTTCAAAGGATGATGTAATCATTAAAAGACCTCATTGAAAAAAGCCATATAACAAGTTCATCTCAAATGAAGTACTTTTTCTTTCTCAAGCAATATATGGTCAAAGAGAAGAATTCTTATTGGTGTTTGATTGGTATATATATGTGAAGTTCACTTTGAGTTTAATTTTTATTTAATTACATCCAAAATTTTATTTAATTAAAAATATGATCATCTCAATTTATTATTTTCTTCTTATGAAGGGTTGTTAAACTAATGTAACAATAATTGGAGATGATGCAACAAAATATCTTTTAAAATATTTAGAGTATTTAATTTATTATTATGATTTTTAATTGTTCATTATTATTAGATGAAATGATATTTTTTTCTCGTTTTATTAGTATAACATGTAAGAATTTTTCTATTTTTTTTATAAGATGACTTGCATTCCTCTACTATAAAAAAAGTTTTTTTTAGTGAAAATTTAAAAAGATAAATAATGATAATTTTAATTTTTATTATTTTTTGATAAATTTATATTTATAAAAAATTATTTGTTAAAAAGTTTTTTAGTAATGATTTGAATGATATGATTTCAAAATAAAATATAGATTTTATCAATTTAATATATTTTTATCAATTTATATAATTATCAAAAAATAACCACAGCAAAAGATTATTTTTTAATGCTTATAAATATTTTATGTTGTTTTTCAAAAATTTCATATAAACATATAGATTAAAGTTAAAGTAATAAAATTTAATAATTTTTTAAGGAAGGACTCATCACTAAAATAAATTTTAAAGGAGCGTATAGAAAAAAATAAAATAAAAAATAGTTTACTGAAAAATCTATATAAATTAAAAGTTTACTAATATTTTTATCTTTGATTTATTTAACTTTTACAAATTTATTCTTAACTTTTAACATAATCTTTTACTTTTTAAAATTACGAAAGTTAGCCCTTTCTTTTATTTAAAATAACATAAATTGATTTGCAATAAAAATAAATTTAAAAGATAATAATAATTAATTGGAAATTAATAAAAAAAATTATTAAATAAAAGATAAATTTATAAAAACTATATAAGTTAGGATCGAAATGCTAATAAACTCTATAAACTAAATACAAACACTTTCATGTTTTATAATTTTAAAAATTAAAGAATAGTGGAATATAAAAATAATTATAAATAAAAATCGAAAAAAAATTAGAATAATAAAAAATTTTAAATTTTTTTTATCTTAATAAAAATTATTTAAAATTTTTCTATTTATTAAAAAATATAAAAATAAAAATGTTTAATATTTTTTATTATTTAAATATCTAAAATTTAATAATATAAAATTTTTCTATCCAAATTCAAATAAAAAATTTGTCATATCCGCTCGATTTTTGTACAATGATAATTGCAGTTATTAATATATATTGCAAAAATCAAAACCGTAATTTCGGGATGAAATTAAGCTCAAGGCCATAAGGGAGACTCAAAATGTAGTTATATTAATATATTATGTTGGATGCCTTTTTCTCGTTTTTATAGTCTATCTTCTTTCTTAGCACAACACTAGGGGTCACTGAAGGTGGCAGAGACCCACCTTTTTTTTTCTTTGGATTATGTATTTAATTATCAATAAAATTATTTATAACCTTAAGTTAGTTGTCTATTTATTGTTTTTCTTTTAACGAAAAAATTTATATTTTGTTGTTCCTTTTAAGGAGGATTTTGATTTTATCTTCTCAAGGTGTTTTAACGTGTCAGTTTTCTTGCTGTTAATTTTATATTAATGTTCTTGCAGGTAGGAAAGAATAATTAATAGTACATTTCAAATTACAACATTTAGATTATAAATTTTAGTGGATTCGAAGAATACATTGCATTTTTAATTTTCTTTTATGTAATATCATTTTTACTTTATAAATGTAGACAAAATTTGTTAATACTGAAATTTCTTTCTCATAAGAAAAGCGATGACATTTTGGATGTATAACATGACATGATAATTGGGAATATGAGGCTGCATAGTTAGCACGCATGCCAGTGTGTTGTCGTTTTGTTTGGTCACAAACTAGAACAAGAAATTATAAGGTGAGGAAGTTTACAAAAGAGTAAATTTTTTATATTATTATAATATATTATTTTACATTTATTTTTATGCAATAATTGTTTATTTTTAAAAATTAAATTAAAAATATAATAATCAAATAAAAATAAGTATTGCTACCTTTTAATAATATTAAAAATGTTTCCTTTCCGAAATCGCTTTGTTCATTTACGTGTTTCCGGCCATTAATTCAGAGAATCATGACATTATGGCAGGACACAAAATAATAATATTTTTATTTATAAATAAAAGAATTGATCAAAGTAGAAGACAAGGATCATACAATAAATCACACATATATAATTGTCACATTATGAGTAATAATGATTCGAAAAAGTAGAAAAAATAATATGATGATCGACAAATAAAAACCATACCAAAATTGCAGACTACATTCACTTGTCTTCTTTCCACCCTTTACTTTATCCCTCCCTAATAATACTTTTATTTATATTGAAAGTACTATTAACTTTCTAATTATTTCTTTTTTATTTATGATACGAATATAAGTATAATTAAAATATTAATAGTTAATATAAAGTAAAATTTTCTTTAAAAGTGGACATAAAAGAGCAAAACACATTATTATTATTATTTATTTTTACCCATTTATTTAAGAAAATAAAATTATTCTTATTTACTTATTGATTTAAAAGTTCAAGATAACATGAAGCATAATTTTGTAAGTTATACCTTTATATCAAGTAATAATGAATTACTATTACATTATTAAAGATAGACAAGAGTGAAACAAAGTATACAACAAAACTTTGAAAACAATTTACAAGGAAAATTATAATATAAATTATATTTACCAATGTACTTATTATTACTTTAAATGGACTCATAAAAAAATAAAATACTATTATTGACTTTTCATGAGATGTTACTTTTTTCAATTGGATGAGTAAAAAAAAAAGTAACAAGAAATAAGACAGGTGATTTGAACATCCGAAAAAGGCATCATATAGTAGCCTGCTTCTCAACTGCATGCAGTGTTCATTAGAATTCAAAGATGAAAACTATGAATCCCTTTTGTTACTCTCATCAAAACCACTCCCTCCTTTATCATAAAACCAAGAAGAACCATAGTCTCCAACCCGACACTGATCCTCAGAAACAACAGCATTAGAAGTTGGCGAAAACATGGTTGATGATGAAGACGACGAGAAACAAGGTGTATATGGTTGTGATGAATCATAAAGAAATGGCTCATTGTGATGATGATAAGAGTAAAGGCCAGAAGCAGCACGTTGAAGATCATCATCATCCCTACTACAAAGAACTTCCACATATTGCATAAGGTTTGGGAATCCTCCTTCTTGAGATAATGACATGGGAAGAAGAGTATTGTTTTGTAGAGTTTGATGATCACTAACATGAGGTGGTGGAAGAGAAGAACATTGAGTAGAAGGAGTGGCATTATTAATAGCGGTTGATAATGGATCCGTTGGTAAAGCTACGCGTTCTGGAAAATTGAGTTTGGCTTTGTTTCCTTTGAACTTCAACGCTGCAGCATCATAGGCCGCAGCTGCAGCTTCTGCGGTGTCAAACGTGCCAAGCCACACTCTTGCTGCTTTTTTTGGGTCTCTTATTTCCGCTGCCCATTTGCCCCAAGGTCTTTGTCTCACTCCTCTATAGTGTTTTTTCCTTTCATTGCCTTAAATTATAAATGTTAATTAATTAATGCTTATATATAGAGTCCAATTATATATAACTTGGAATATTTGTAAACACAATTTTGCAAAACTAGTGTGAAGAGATAAGGCTAATCAAAAAATACAGTCAACATTGTCAACAAGGTATTGCAAAAAAAAAAAAAATAGGATTGTACATGAGAACAAATAATGGTAATATTGAGGGCAGATAATGGAAATGTGTCACTTCAACTCGGATTGGCAGATCGAGAATTGAAGATAATTATGCATAACAAGTGCAGATTTTGTGGGGAAAAAAACAAAAATATGGTAGAAACTAACTTTTTGCTGCTTTTCTTTTACTTTTTCATTAAGAAAGAAGGTGTATCACGTTAGTTGCACTCGGGTTATTGGAGAAAATATCTTTATGACTATTATGTTAGAATAGAAACACAGTGGGAATTGGGAAAAACTATATTTGAATTCCAAAAATGAATAAAATTAAATTTGTGAGATCCTGATTCAAGATATGTAATTAGGAAGAGCATATATATGTATATATGATAAATTAAGAATAATATATAGGAAGGGAATGATAATCAAGTTGGTAATAGTGGTTTACCTTGATGAATAGGATGGGACGGATCCTGGTTATTAAAAAATTCAGAAGTGCTTATTTGCCCATGTGAGATTGGGAAGAAGGTGTTGTCATTGGTGTTCATCATATGGTGTGAAAAGGGTGATGCTGAAGTTTCTTGCTTTGGATTCTCAGATGGTGTTGGATGAATTAAAAAGTTGAAAGCTTCCTTTTTTTCTTCTGATACATGATCAGAAGGAAGAGACCTCTTCCCTTGCCTTGGATCCACCTTGCTCAACTACTCTCTCTAACTGCTTCTTCTATTTCTTCTATTTATACACCTTTTGTTTCTCTGGTTAAGCTTGGTGATGATGAGGTTCCACCAACACACCTTGGTAAAAGCAGATCTAAGATTTCTAAAACAAGAGGATCAGTGATTTGATGAAGAATGAAACCAAGATCAAAAGAGGGGATTCTGTTTGCTTGCTTCATCTTTTAAATAAGAAAAGAGAATTTCAAAAAAAAAAAAAAAGGCATAATGAAAGAAAAGAACAAGATAACATGGGCTTGCTTGTAGGGTTTCCCATTGCTGTGCGTTAAAGTCATGTTTGTCCTTTGGAGATTTTTGGGATGCCCAAAAAATTAAAAATTAAATTAATTATTTAATGTTTTAGTTTGTTTTTGGGCAGAAAGGATATAGCATATTTTAGTAGGGGACAACCCAGTTAAGAAAAAAAAGTAGGTTTGGCATATATAGGTTTTACATGTGGCTGCATCTATTTGTGCTGCGAGTGGTTTTCTTGGTATTCTACCTTATTAGGATTGTATTGAATATATTTTACTTATTTAGAGCGCAGAAAGAGGTGTGGGGTACAATACATTGAATTTGTAACGTTTTTCGTTTTCTGGATACTTCTATATTTTGGCATTAATAGTGTTTGTTTCCTCCTTCATCCTTAGTTTGCATCACTTCAGATATTCAAATAATAAATATTTCCTCCATCATAAACATAATTACAAACACAAACCAAACATAAAATTTGGAATATTATAAAAAAGGTTTTATTAGTAATAAATATATGAAAGCATATTTCAATCTCCATCCTTTATTTTTAAAATCTATATAACACCCCTTCTATTTCATAAATATATCATATTAATATTTTAAACCTTTATTTTTTATCTTATCAATAAAAATATCTTTTTTATAACAAATTTTAATATATTACATAAAACCCTTCTTATATGTTAAATACAATACAAACTTCTATCTTTTAAATACATTTCAATTAAATCTGGAAAATTGGAATTATTAAATATTTTAAAAATAATAAAATAAATTATAGTTCAATATTAAAAAATAAAAAATAGTTTCAAAAAGTTGTAATAAAAATGTAATTGTTTGAGCCATCAGAGATAGAATAATTTTTATTTATTAAAATAACTTTTTAGAAATTAAAAATAAAAATTGAATTTTTTAGAATCAAATAAAATTCAATTTGATTTTTTTTTAAATTTTTTATTATAATAAACTTAAGATGATCCTTTTCATTTTAAATATATATATTTTTTTAATTTGATTATAATATATTTAAAAGTAAAAGATATTTATGTAATGTTTAATACATCAAGGGAATGTTCGTAATGTGTTTGAAATTTAGGACAATAGTATTTTTGTCAATATAATAAAAAATCAAAATTTAAAATTTATATATAATATATTTATAAAAAAAATATTTTTTGTAATTTTTAGAAATTAAGAATATTTTGAGTAATAAGTGTAAACTAGAAGAAAAGTTGTTATAATTTACTCATATATAAATTAAAATATAAAATGTAAACATTAACAGCTTTTAATCGATAAAAACTTAAAATTAATTTATAATAATTTACAGGGTAAATATACTATTAATCATAATAAATAAGACTAAATTTTTAATATTTTAAATTATTTTCTTAATTTTAATTTTTTTATAAAATTTAGAAGTTATTAAAATAATTAACATATCATTTATATAAATGTATCATAAGATCACTGGAGTTAATCTACTTGTGAAAGATTAATGATTAGAATAATTCGGCATAAAAATTTTGAGTTCTAAATTAAAATTTTATTATTTTTATATTATATATAAAACATATAAATATATCATATTATCTACTATAATAAAATGGTCATTATACACTAATGTGATATGGTTTAAAGTTGATCCATCCTATCTGAATTATTAATTATTTATTATTTAAGGTTATATATATAAATTAAGAATTTATTAATTAATGAATGATATTATTATATCTTAACTAAAATATTTTTAGTTATTTTTCATTTATTAAATGTAAATGTCAAGAGAGAAAAAATTACAAAAGATAATAGAATAAAAATAATTCTAATTAATAGACATATAATTTATTGAATGAAAGTATAATTAAATTCTTTGTAATAAAGTATTAAATTTGTAGAACAAAAAATTATTTAAAAAAATTAAAACAATAAATATTATGAAATGGAGGTAATAGATAAATAATGTATTATGCGTAAACAATAATATTAACATGAGCACCTCCGAAAAGCAGCGTTTCATTCAAAAATTATTCGAAACCGGGGAATATCATAAAGCATAACTACAGAATCAAAAGACTAAAATATATTAATTGCACACTAATTAACGATCAGGACAAATCTTATTCCAATCATTACGAAACATATATTTAAGAGAAAATGTTTAAACTGAATTCTGAAATTAAAGGAAAGATATTTAATTGTTTTTAATACTTTTTATTAATAGGATATATTGCACTATAGTATTTTAAAATACACTCTACAACAAAATTTATGATATGTGACGGTTAAAAAAAAAATTATTTTAAATATTATATAATATTTTAATATATTTTACTATAAACATTTTTTAACAGTAATATTAATTATTAATGACTCTAAGAAATAGTTTTTCTCTTTTTGTAATTTCAAGTCACATGTAAATAATATTAATATATATATATATATATATATAACACTAATTATTTGTGGGCAGTCTATTAATTTCACTCTTTTTTTAAAGTGACAAGTAACATAAAAATCAAAATCTCTATCAATTCCTCATTCGTTTCTTAATATTAAAGATTGTTACTTAGAAATTTGATAAACCAACGATTTTGCAGCATGTACCAACCACGTTAGTTGATACGTATTCTAATAGTATTGGAAGTTTAATTTTTTTTTTACAAGGTATGCCGCCTATAATTTTCTCTTCCCACCTCATCTTTTAAAAGGGAAAAAGTTTAAAATTTTTTAATCATTATGACTATTTTCATCTATTTTAGTTTTGACCTATATATTTTATATTTTATTTATTTGATTTTATTCATTCAAAAGCAAATACCTTAGTAAAGAAAAGTTTAAGCACTAATCCTTTATAAATAACAGAAACTAATATTTTAATAAAGACATCCGTAAAAATAATATAACATTTAATTGAATGAAGAATATAAAAATTGATATCTTAATAATTAGAGATTGAAATTCAAATAATTAAAAATGTAACTATAATATCAAACAAAAGAAATTATCAAATCCAAATATAAATGAAAGAAAGACATAACAATTAAAATTTTATTTAACCTTTAAAAGATAATAATTACAATAATAATTTTCTTTTACATAAACAGTAACTACACAAAAATATTGTTGGTTCAAATAACTAACATTAGTTAGTCTAAATGGTAAGAGTTCAATCCTTTTCAAATAAGGTATTGAGGTTTGAATTTTGTATATATGAAAAAAAAAAGTTACGGGAATTTTATTCCCTTAAATAAACCCATCTAACTTGACTTAATTTAATCATAATTTAAAATTACGTTTAAATATCGAAGATTAAAACTGCAAGAAAATGTTAGTCAGCAATACAATTTATGGCTTGGCAGATAATGGGTCGCAAAAGTCAAACAAGTGGGTTTTCCTAGCTTACCTTGGATTATAAAGTTTGACCAACAGATATTTTTCGTATCAACCTTTCCAAATAATTAAGGCATAAATGGAAATATAAAATATTAAATAAGACCATTAAATATGATATATATATATATATATATATATATATATATATTCAATAAAAGAATGAAATTAAAAAAAAAGTTGAATTGATTTTCTAAAAGTACTTTTGAAAATAATTTTGAAAGCAGGTTTTAAAGAAAGTGTATCCCTATGATTAAACGATAGATTTGAAAAATGAATTTAAAAAGCATTTTTAGTCCAAAATAGAATTTTCAATCCAATATCCCTTAGGATAGAAAAGAGAAAGATTACATCACAGTGTATGAGTTCAATCCAGTATTTTTTAGGAATACGTTCGTGTAACGTCCAAAAATTTTACATGCTGTGTAAATAAAATTTTTATATTATTAAAAAATAATATTAATAAATAAAATATGAAAAAAATTATTTTTATGAGTATAAATTACATTTTATATTGATTAGTTTAATAAAAAAATATATACTTTTTATTTAACTTTTGAATAAAAGTAACTTCTATAAGAGAGTTTATAGATTAAAGGATGTAATTGAGATATTATATACTAGGTTATAATTAAATATTTTAATAAAATTATTTTTATTTTTATTTTTGGATTGTGAAAATAGGTTGAAGTGATTGAACTATGAAATTTATGTTTTTTGGAGGTTATTTTCTAAATACTTTTGTATAAAAGTTTTTGAAAAAAATTTTGGATAAAAAAAAAGTGAGAAATACATAATCTTCAAGCTCAATGAGAAGTGCTTTACTATTCTCCTTTTAAAACTACCATCAAAATTTAAGGATCCAAGATGTTTCACTACACTTTGTATTATTTGTGATTTTTATTTTAATAAAGTTTTGTGTAACTTTAGTGCTAATATTCATCTAATGTCTTTATCTATATTTAGAAGGTTGGGTATCAATTAACCCAAATCTATTACTATCTATTTGCTGCTTGCAAATACACTTAGCACATACTCAAGATGGATAATGGAGGATGTTTTGGTGAAAGTGGACAAGTTCATCTTTCTTGGTGACTTTATTGTGCTTGATATAGAGGAAGATAAGTAGATTACACTAATTTTGAAAAGATCCTTCTTGTCCATCGAAAAGACCATTATTGACGTACAAAATGGAAAAATCACTTTGAGGCTTGATGATGAGGAAGATGTGTTTAGAGTCTTTAACTTTCTAAAACATGGAAAAACATTTGATTTTTGTAATATTATAAATTCTTTATAACCTTCTCCCTCTTTGAGTTTGCATTCTATGCAGGATGTATTGATGGAAGATATCTCGGAGAAACTCTTAGTGCTTAATGTTGATGTTGTGAGCGACTCTCAAGAATGTATAAAGAAATTGATGGTCCTAAAGGCAAATATACCTAAGAAAATTAGAGACAAAGGTAGTAAATTTAAAGTTATAGAGGATCTTTGAACCTCTCAGCCTAAGCCATCAATTGAAGAACCTCCAATGATTAAACTTATGCCTTTTGCTCTAATCTTAAGTATGCATTTCTTTGCCTTCCATCTTCTTTTCCTATTATTATTTTTATTAATCTTACATGATCAATGGAAAAGAAACTTCTAAGAGTCATAAGGGAAAATAAAGAAACCTTTAAATGATCCCTCTTTAGATAGATGTCTATAAAATTCAGAGCATGTGTTGATAAGGTGTAAAAGAACCAATTTGGTTCTTAATTGGAAAAAATGACAATTCATGGTAAATGAATATATTGTCTTGGGATACAAAATTTCGAAGAGAGATATTATGGTTGATCCTCCAGCTAAGGTTAATATAACCTCTAAACTCTTCCTCCAAACAATGTTAGAGCTGTTAGGAGTTTCTTGGACATACAAACTTTTATAGGAGATTTATGTAAGAATTTTCAAAAATTGAAGAATTTATTTCTAATTTATTAATGAAAAAAGTCTTCTTTGATTTTAATGATGCATGTCTATGTGCTTTTAAAACTTTTAAATCCAAACTAATTAATGTCCCTATTGTAATTGCCCCTGATAGTCTTTACCTTTTGAAGTAATATGTGATACTAGTGGTATAACTGCAAGAGAGGTTTTGAGACAAAGAAAGGAGAACATGTTCCAGTTCATCTATTATGCTAGTAAGACCTTATATGAGACCTAAAGGAAATACACAACCATAAAGAAGGAGTTGTTAATAATGGTATTTTCTTTTGATAACTTTAGACCTTATTTGAATATGTCTAAAGTAAACATTCATACTAACCGTTCTGCTATTAGGTATGCACAAAGCAAGTTGATTATATGAATACTCCTTTAACAGTTTGATTTGGAAATTAAGAATAAGAAAGAAGCAAAGAGAACTTGGTTGCAGACCATTTATCTAGAATATATCCCTTCATAAAAATCTTTGCTAAAGAAGTGATTAAGAGGATATTCACGAATGAACATCTATTGTTGTTACACACACCCCCTGGTATGCAAACTTGGTTAACTGCTTGTAGGTAATATCCTTCCCTTAGATCTCATATGCACAATGTAACCAATTTCTATCTAACTCTAAATATTATTTGTGGGAGGAACCTTATTTATGTGAAATCTATGGGGATAAGTTGATTAGAAGATGCGTGTTGAGGAGGAAACTTATGTTATCTTGACCAATTACCATTCAAGAGAGACTACAGTTCATTTTGGTCTTAGTAGGAGCTCCTAAAAAGATTTATAATATGGTTTCTTTTGGCCGCTCTTTTTAGAGATGCTTTCATTTTTTTCAAATCTTGTGACTATTGTTAAAGGAGTGACAATATATCAAAAAAGCATGATATGCCTCTAAATAGTATTCTTATATGTGATATATTTGATGTATGAAGTATTGATTTTATGGGATCCTTTCCTAGATCTCTAGATAATGTATATATTTTGGTTGTAGTTGGCTATGTTTCCAAATAGTAAAGGTTGTGGTATTACTCACCAATGATACTAAGGGAGTACAATTTTTCTAAAGAAAAACACTTTTAGAAGGTTTAGATCCTTCAGTATAATCATCAGTAATGGTGGCACCTATTTTATTAATAAGCAATTCAAATTTTTTTTAAAACAACATGGTGTCACCCACAAGGTTGCCACTCCTTATCACCTTCAAACTAATAGTCAAGTAGAGATTTCAAACAGAGAGTTAAAAAGAATCCTAAAAAAGACTATTAATACTTTTAGGAGAGATCAGATATTGAAATTGGATAATGCCCTATGGGCTTATGGAACATATAAAACTCCTATTGGCATGTCCTCCCTAGACTAGTTTTTGGAAAAGATTGTCATCTTTTTATTGACTTAGAACACAAGGCCTATTTGACCATGAAGTTCCTTAATCTTGATTTACAGTATGTAGGGGAGAAACATCTTTTTCAACTCAATCAGTTATATGATCTTAAAATAGAAGCATGAGAGTGTTTAAGGTTATACAAGGAGAGGAGAAAAATAAAGCATGACAAGCATATTCAGAAATGTGAATTCACGATAGGTGGGAAGATATTAGTTTATAACTCTCATCTCTACTTGTTTTCAGCCAAACTAAAGTCTTTGAGAAGTGACCCATATAAAGTGCATAGAGTACTCTTCTATGAGATATTGGAACTTGTGAAATTAAATTAGGATACGTTTAAGATAAATAGGAAAAGGATCAAACACTATGAGGAAAGTGCATTCGAGGAGCATAATGTTATGCAATTAGAAGAACCTCAGGTTACCACCTGTGATTTTATGTAGCCATTGGGTCAGGTACGTTAGACTCGTGACATAAAACAAGATCTTATAGAAGGAAACTTTCCTTTTGATACATATATGTATACTAATGTAAAAACAAAGGGAGATAGAACAATATGATCGTGTCTTTGTTTGCATGGCCGTGTCGGTAACCAGTTTCTATTGCAAGATTATGCTTACCTTCAGCACAATCGCGTCATATGCAGAGAATGACCATGCCAGACCCAACACAACCATGTCAGTAATTGCAACTCAACTGCAAGGTCATGTAACTTTTGGCATGACCATGCTTGATTATGTTGCACAATTCTTCCATATTCCAACACCACTATGCTATCCTCGAGTGGCTTTATATTTGATCATAAATAAATGAATGCAGTGTAAGTTATGGAAAAATTATAGGATTTTGGATTCCTTTGTGACTTTACTTGATTTTATCCCCACTCTTCCCCCTTTTTTTAATTGCTAATCGGCTACACTAATTCTATTATTACTCGTTGATTCAATAATAATAATAATCTCCCTTCTAGGTACTATCCCTATTGATCAAACAAAATAGATAAATAAAAGAGGCATAAAGTTTGAGAGGGTGTTAACTACTTGTCAAAAAATTAGCCAATTAGAAACTTAGACTTTCGATCGATCCTCTACGACCCTTAAGTTCAATTATCCTATGGTTCCATCAATTGGGAGTGGTATAATTTCCCAAACCTCCAACCAACCAAAATATCAATAGAACTAACTAATTCCTATTAATGGATTAAGCAAAATAGATAACATAATTGTAATAATAGCAACACTACCATTCTCAAAGTAATAACAGTGAAATTATTAGTAAAGGGAAAATTGGGGTTCAAGTAATACACATCATAAAGTTTTTCAAAGCCTTATAAGGAGGAATTAATTATACATTACTAAGAATATTCCATAAATATCCATAACAAAAGTAGATGAAGAATACAAAACCAAGGTTGCCAACAAAGCTAGAAACTACTTTGAATTTGCATCTCAAAGGGATTACCCCACCAAGATCCTACAAGAGGATGCTAGGGGAGAAATCGAGAAGGGAAAGGATAGAAATGATAGTGGAGGAAAGGTAGGATTATGCCTGAAGAGAGATATGTGTATCTTAGGGTGTGAGAGGGGTTAGGGATTATTATATGTGTTGAATGATGTGGCAGAGCCTTTCTTTATAGGAGCAAATTAGGGTTTCCAATATCATGGACTTAGCTTGACCTAGTTGTTCCTCATTCATTGCTATTGTTTTAGTTTGTCCTGTAACATTGTAGGGCTGTCTGGGAGGCCTTTTGCATCATTAGGGTTGGCAAGACGTGGTTGCTTATGGGTCTACAGTTTGGAATGACCGTGCTAATCAATTGGCACAACCATGCAATTTCAATCTAGCATGGCCTTGCTCTGTCCGCTGAGGGGTCCTTTTTGTTTGTTTTTGCTTCCTTCTCTTTTTATACCTTTTTTTTCCTCTTTTTAACCTAAAGCTTCCTATTTTTGGATTCCTTGCTTGCATGACCATTCCTACAAAAATAAGGGATATTGGGCTGAATTACAAATGAATCATGTTAAAGCATGTAGTAATTATGCTTAAAATATCACAGATAAAATAATAAAATGTTACTTTATCACATCTTAACCTACATTGTTAACTATCAATTAGGGGGATGCCTTTTCTGGAAATCCTTTGCTACATTTAGTGTTAATAGAGCTTGAAATCAAGGATGGTATCATGATGCCTAGTTACTTGGGCACCCTTATGGAGATTCCTATTGACTTTCTAAAATGGTCATTCTGGTTTGAGCTTACACGAGAGGATTCCTATAACTCCATTTTTCATGAGCCATCATTTTTTGTAATACTTCCTTACGTATTCTACACTAGTGACTTTCATCAAGTCTCTTCTTTGGATGAGAGGGCATAAGATTGCCTCCAAGATTTATTTGTTCCCCTTATGGGTGGTTGCCTCCATATAAGGAATAGAGAGGTAGTATTGACATTGATTCCTATATCACCATGCTTTGCTAATCTCACAACATTTTTCATCATGTGGCTACATAGATACATTACACGATCCTATTAGGAAACAAGACATGGTCTTGAATGGGATTGCTGAAGAATGACCATGATAGTTCCCCCATTATCTACTTACTAGAACAATAACAACTAGCCTAGCAATCATCTTAGCATGAGATTCCTTCGTAAATAGGAGAGCATAGCTTGGATCTTGATCAGTGGTCCAGGGTAGAGTGTTCTATTTTTTAGGACCTTAATTTGATTGAAGCCCAGATAGATACTATTCTTTAATTACTGTGGGGCCAACTAGACCATAAACCGTTGTAGTGACTAATTTTTTTCATTTTTATTTTCTTTTGATAGGATTAGGTGTTGTTTTTCCTTTACTATGATCTTAGGAAACTTTTACCCTTTGACATAGTTTCGTATATTTTTTTTTTCATGTTTGTATGAACAAAACTTAATTCTTGATGCACTAATATTACTTCTGCTTTATTTTGTACATAATTCTCTAAGTTTAACATGTGTGTTTAATGTGAGTAGGATAACTTGGTACAAAAGGACTTCTTTCCTAATCATTACACCTAACAAGGAATAAATTGAGGATATTGCTAAACTTTATGTTCGAGGAGGGAGACTATCTTCCTCCTGAACTACCTCTTAGGGAAGTTCTTTTATTCTTCACTATAACATCTAGCTTTTGTGCATCTATAAGAGCTTAAGTTTGAGTAGGGAAGTCTTCTCCCTCCTAATTATATTTTCAAAAATTACTTATCCCACCTTATATTTATACAACTTTCTCCCATGATAATTAATTTTTCCAAATAAATTAAAGGAATGGTAGAGGATTAGGTTTGAGGAGGATTACCCCATCCTTAATTTTTCTAATATTCTTGTAGCTTGTGATGTTCTTGCATGCTTAATTGTTTCGATTATCATAGGTCTTGGATTTAGAGGTATCTAATATTTTGTGGTAGAAATTAATTGAACCTAATAAGAAAATGAAAATTTTTAATAAAAATTATTGATAATTAGTTATGTTCCTTGGCTAAGTATATGATTGAGCCTAATTGAGGTTGCACCCAATCTTTGTTTATTTGTTGAGTGATTCTCCTTTGTCTTGTACATTATAAAACTTTCCTTGTAACCTTGCCAAGGCTTGCATAAGTTGATTGCTGATAAGTGTCCAACACGACACTTATTCGGTACATATTTCGATATAATAATAAGCAATTGGAGCATAAATAATCACTAATGCATGAGAAAATGATAGAAAACTGAGTAACTTGTACACAATCTAGAATATGCAGTTTTAAAGCTTTTTGGCAATAAATTTCTATAAATTTGAAGTGTTTTCAGTGTGTATAAACTGTCACAGGATTTCGCATAGGCAACATAACCAGGAGTGCATGGGACACATGAAAGTTTGAGAGAAAGTTGAGGCATCCTGTTATCCTCTGCGTTGATAACGCGAACCAAGATGCGTGGAGTACATAACAGTCTGGAAAAGTTGAATTATTCTGTTATCGCCCTGCGTTGGTGACGCAAGAGTCGACCGCGTTGGACACGCGACGTAATAGAACAACAACTATAAAAGGCCCAGAACAGAACAAAATATGGTATCTTTTGAATGAAGTAATGCAGAAAATAGAGCCGCCTCTCTCCAGTTTGTTACACCAAACATTCCTGATCACTGGCTCTGTTTTGGGTGAAGAAAGAACCCTAAGGTTCAGGAAGAAGGGTACAACCACCGATAGCCGTCATACGAATGAATTCCATCTTCTTCCTTGTTTTCTTCTTTTCTCATTATGTGTAACTAGAACTATGTTAGGGAAGGAGGAATCCATTGCTAAACCTATGTAACCCGGATATATTACATGAATTCAAGTTTTCTTTTCCTTAGAATTGATTATTCTTCTCTTCGCTTAACACTTTTATGAATTGGCCACTTATAGATTGAATTTGAATTCTTCTTCATAATTGGGAAATTGGATTTAGAATTGGAACTAAGATTGAATAACATAACTGTGAGTGTTATAGGAATAGAGATTCGTAGTTGTGAGACCGCGTGAATTCTTGAACTTAAGGCTCACTCCAATTGGAAATTGCTAAGGGATTAGGATTACTAATTCGGGTGAAGTATTGATGAGTCAAAGGATTGATCTTCAAATAGCATTTTAGAATTCGATCTTCAATTATATTTTATCTTGAATGCACGTAATGATCTAATATTGCATATGAGAAGTTTTGGTGAAATCCAACCCTAACACCTTCCATAAACTGATTTTTCTCCTACTTGTGCCATCAATTGAGTACTGGATAGTTCTGGATCAAATTTTAATCAGTTTTATGCATGCTGAAACAGTATTTCATCTTAGTTAGCAAAAATCATTAATTGCAGTTATTTTTTATTTGCGTTGCCTACGCATTTCCATAATTGAGTTCAATTAGTGGACTAGTGGGAATGCAATACTTGAACCAAATCCCTGTGGAGACGATACTCTTTCTCACTCTTTACTCTGAAAAACGATAAGGTACACTTGCTTTCATCACATTTCTTCCAACAATTTCATAATAAGAAAATGATAAAAATAAAAAATTAGTTTCTTTGGTTAAACATATACTTAGAATATCACTTGGTGGCCCTTTTGATATTGAAAGATTAAAAGTTACATTCTTTGTTAGCCGTCATAATAATTACTATAATTCCAAGTACCCTTATATTATAACTAAAGAAAAGTAAATGTTTAAGGATGTATAAGTGATATAAAGGGAAAAAGAAAAGAAAATGAGAAAGTATGAAAAAGTTTGGAAAAATAAAAGTTCTAAATTGATGGAACTCAAGTAAAATAAGCTTAGAATATAAGGGTTTAAGGTTGTAAAAGATAAATTTAACAAAGAAACCCTTTGTGTTACCTTCTCTTCTTATATGTCACTTAATTGTATAAATTTTCTTAATCATGTTAAAACCTCAATGAAGAATTTTTTTATTCTTATGTGTGATTGATTTATTAATAGAGATTTAAGATTTATGGGAAAACTTATGGTAGTGTATAGTCACAAGAAGTAGAGTGATAACTATTTATACCTTGAAATACTTAAGAGATAGCGAGAAGAGTGATTCTTTATAGTATGGAATTTGATTTTAGGGAACTAGGATCCTAATTAGATTATTGTTGACTATTTCTAAGTAAGTAATTATATTTGTCTGTTGTATGTTAATATGTGAGGTTGTCATTCCTTGGGTTATTTATTGGGGGTAAACAATGTTGGTGTTTGAGGATGTGATAAACCATCATTCTATTGATTTATCTATGGGAAGTTAAATATAATTACAATGAAATACATAATGATTTGACTCTAATTCAACCTAATTTCCTTTATTTCTTTTATGAATGGTCACGCAAGTAGGGAATCATAAGCTAGGTGACTTTTGGACTATAAGAAGGGAAAAATGAGATAAAAAGGACTAACGAGCATTGGACAAACCAAAAGCCCCTAGAAGGAACCAACATAGCCATGTTGGATTCAAGCACACCCTCATAATGGTCGAAGCTTTTCGACATGATTGTGTAGATTTAAGCATAACTGTGTTAAATTGGAGCATGGAACTTGTAGTGTCTTGTGTTTACTAACATAGCTTTCCAAACCTAAACATGGTCATGAAAATCATAAACAATGCAGAAAATTATCTAAGTTATCCCTAATGAAGCAGAAAATGATCTCACTTACCTATGTCATAGTGGGTGATTTAGAGCAACCCTAATAGCTCAAGAGAAAACTTAGGTCATCATGGTTTGCAGCGAAGGAAGCCTAGATTTATGACTATAAAAGTGAAGGATACACCTTGGAGGAAGACACAACTTACACCACAACATCCATCTATCTCACACGTTTTCCATACATTTCCTCTCATTTCATTTTCCATTTTTAATTTCTTCCATTTCAATTTCCATTTACCTTCCAGCTTCCTCTTGTAGGAACTTGGAGGTAAGAACCCTTTTCATACAGAGAGTCGTAGATCCCCTTGCTAACTTTGATGGAACTACGCTGTTATATTCTTATCTTAGGGATAACATTCTTTTATTATTTGGTTATCATGCTTTTATTTACTTTTACCTATTGTGTGTAACTAACCCCAAAATCATGGAGCTTTAATGAAACTTATGATGTAATCATTTGAACCCCTACTCTCCTTTATGAATGATTATATGTTCTTTTATCCTATTGTGTTTACTTTTTTTTTACCTAATTAATTAATGGGAGTTGATCACTTCTTTTCATTTCTAAGTTGGTTGGATGATAAATGATTGTACCATTCTCAATTAGCAGAACTATAAGGTAAACCGAGTTAAGGGATTTTAGGATCAATTGGAATCCTAGGCTTCTAATCGGTTATTCACTTAATAAGTTTACATATTCTTATACACCTTGCATGATCATCGGAGGTAGTACTTAGGGGAAAAAATAGTACTATTACATGATCATTGAATAGTAATAGCTTAAGAAAGAATGGTTATTGATATTTTAATCATTCATGTGAAAATTTGAAGGTGAAATTGGGTGTAATAAGGGGATCCAAAGTCCCATGCCTCTCCATAATTAAACTTGTACTTTCATTATTTCTCTTTGCATTTTCTATTCTTTCTTTTATACTCTCAATTCTATACATTGTAACCCCCTTTTTGGTGAGATAAAAAATTAGGAATCAAAACTTCTTTTAAGGATTATTGACATAGCCCCTGTGGGAATAATACTAGAGGTCCTAAATATCCATTTTCTACACTAACGTTTATACTTGCTCATAAGTAAAACTTGGCATACACATTCTATATACAATTAAAACACAAGTTTCTTTTTCTTGAGCTTGGGATCATCTTCAAATTCCACACATGGAGGGATGAAATATAGTTTAATCTTGATGACAATGAATGGTGTCATGCAAGCTATTAGATCAGGCCTCTAGTTGATTGAGTAAATCTTCTGTATCTTCTTGAGATTGTGATATTCCTCAAACTGAAGGACTCTTATATTCTCTAAATCCAAATCTTAGAGCCCTTAAATTACATTAATAGATTAGAATTCAAGAAATAAGGAGTGGCATAATACATAGCGAGTGAGGTCAATGCAAACCTTCCTATACTAACATAGTAGTAGAGGACTAGATTATCTACCAAGTGCAAAGGAAAGAATGTTGAATTGCTAAATGTGGGAGCCAACAACATAGATGGTGATGGTGTAAATGGTGGTTGTGGATACTCAAGAGACTTTGCAAACATCCCTAAATATTCATCAAATTGTAGAGACACTATAATACCTACATCGTCTAATCTATCTAGTTGGGAAAGTGATGGAGGTGGAGTTGATATAAAATGTGATGGTTGATTTTTTGATATGGGAGGTGAAGAGTTAGCTGAGGTTATTGTGTGGGAGAATGAACAGGTGGGAGGAAGAATAGTGGCAAGGAATGTTGGTGAATGTGGTGGAGTTGTTCGAGTTGCTTTGGGAAGGGTAATGTATTCATAATTATTTATGATTATTGGACAAGGTCTTCTGGTGGTGAAGGAGGGTTTAAGGTTTCTTATGGAGCAGCACTTGGTGGGAATAAGGAGTAATGCAATTGCATGAGAAGTTGGTAGAGCTGACTTTGATGGAGTAGTAATTGGTGATCCTTCGTTTTCTTGTTGTTGCTTTTCTTAATGTTCCCTCTCAAAAGGAGCCTTCCTTTTAATCGAAGTAGGCTCCATTGGTCCATCATCGTCTGAAGTCCAAAGCAAATCATGAGATAGATAACATATTTTCTTAAGAATAAGAAGGATTATTGGAATTCAAAGAATTGTATAAGTAGGAAGGTATTATGCATAACAGAAATGGAAGGAATACTGCATATGTTTGTAAAAACTATTCATTATGTTGAATATCCATTTTTGGTTCCCTATTTTTATTTTGCAAATCTCCTTTTTTGACCATTGTTTATTTGCAAGAGGTTGAGTTCAAGTGAATTGTTTCACCCTTAAAGTATCCAACAAGGTGCCATGTTACATTCAATGATCAACAAGATTTCTTGGTATGCATCTTTTCCCATTCCTTTTAGATCTTTGATCCTTTTTTCTACTTGGGTAATCTTATTTCAGTTTATTTTATCATTAAAAAGAAATAATCATTTGTTCCCAATAGTGTGTTCTTATTAGTATCTATGCAAGAATTTATCTTTTGTAATAAAATTTTAGGATGCTTTTACTTATCTTCTTGCATATATCTTGCCGTGGAATATGGATTAGTAAAAATCGTAACGCTTGTTCATTGGAATCAAACAATAAATTGTCTTAGAAAAATTAGAATGTAATGAAACAAGATGATATCTTATGACTTACTCTTGGCATCATGGCATAAGTTGTAGTGTAATTTTTTTTTGTCTTAATAGATTCAAGATCCCTTAAGTAAGAAATAATTGAATCTTTAGTTCTTATTTACCTAAGCAAATGAGCGTATTTGTATATTTTGGACAAATATATTAGCTCAAATTCATTTTGACATGTAGAACACAGTTTTGAGTGGTGAGAAAATTTCCAAATATTCACGATCTCAAATATGCATGAATTAAATACATTTTGTTCTTTTGTAATGGTTGTAATTCTAGTAACTTGAGATCAAAGTGACAAGGAAATTTTGGACAAACAAGCCACAAAAGTTGAAAGCTCTATAACTCACCCTTTTACAATTTTTATGGACCACATAAATGCTGAAACATATGATCTAATGGAAAATGCATAAACGCTTTACTTCCAAAATGATATAGATTCCTTCACAGAGATACCAAACAAGTTTGTGATGGGTTTCTTCTGGCATGAGATCAGGGGGTAATTTCAATATAACCCTTGTGTTTCAAATTCACTTCATTAGAGATCAGTGTTAGGCATGTTTCATAGGTGGTTGACCTTTGGAATCTTCTCCAAAAATGTATAGGGAAGAATGGTTTTCTTGTGGGATAATTATCCATTTTTTTCCTTTTATTCCCTACATATTTATCGACTCATACATGAAAACATAGTGACAAATACTAATGAAAATGAAATAACAAACCCAATTACTAGATGATAATATAACATAATATAAAATAACATAACATAATCATGACAACTAATACACTAAAGCCTAACATGCCACTGATATTCTATCATTTAATGGATGTAATATTCTCATCCTAGTGGATGTTTCTAGATCATTTCAGGTCTATCTTCTGTAGTACAATTAATATAAACTATCTTAGATTCTCTTGGACCAATATCTAGAGGTCTATGGCTGATCGATATTGCACATCATCATTTAGCTATGGCAATTATTTTTTTTATAGCGGGTCACATGTATTGGACTAATTAGGGTATTGGACACAGTATAAAAGATATTCTAGAGGCGCATAAAGGTCCATTTATAGGCAAGGGTCATAAAGGTCTATATGAGATCCTAACAACGTCATGGCATGCTCAATTATCAATTAACTGAGCTCAAGGTGCTAGGGTATCTTCAATTTATCCCAATCATTCTAAGATGTGTGTCTTCTAGAAACAAGCCTGCCTATTGGACCAAAATTAGCTTTCTTGATAGGTTAGTAGAGAAGTATCATTTATAATTCAAGATGAAGAGGGGCTCAATGATGGGTTTACCATCTAGAATAGCTTCTAGGATCCTTTGTTGAGATTATATTGGCCCATGGTGGAGTTTGAGCAGTGAGTAATGAAATATCAGGTGGATTTTTGTAGTTTCTAGTAGGTCTAATCAATAAGAATCATAACTAATCACCTTAATAATTTGATACGAACCATAACATATCTTCCTAAGCTTATGATGTCGAACACTTGAAAGGGATTATTATTGATATGGGTGAAACTTAACATAAACATAATCTCCAACAACATACTTAACTTCCCTCTTGCGCATATTAGTCATGTTTTTCATCTATTATTGAGCCTTTGTGTAATTTCTTCAAGGATCTAAGCATATCCTTTCTAGAAGAGTGAAGGGTATTAATAGCTTTTATAAAAGAGGTTCCAACTATGCATTAAGGGGTACTAGGTGGTGCTTTCTTATACGTTAGTTGGAATGGAGTTAAACCAGTTGCAAAATGACATATGGTATTATATGACCAGTTTGCTAAACTTAGAAATTTCCCCTACTGTGAAGGTTTATTATGCACAAAGTCCTTTAGATATTGCTCCAATATTCTATTTACTACCTCAATGTGCTTGTCATTCTGTAGGTGAAACACAATACTCATTCATAACTTGGTCTCGCTTAATTTGGAATGCTCCTTCTATAAATGACATAAAAATTGGGTCTTTATTGAAGATCAAACTCTTTGGAAATCCATGGAGTTTACAAACCTCAATAAAAGCCTAAGAAACATTATTGGCTAAAAAGTATCTTAGGAGCGTTCCAAAATGTGCACCTTTAGATAATCAATCAACCACAACCAAGATTAGTGTGCATCATTTGTATGATGGAAGTCCAGTAATAAAGTCCAATGTCAACTCTTCCCAAGGGCTAGATGAAACTGGTATAGGTTACAATAAGATGGAAAACTTCTTAGGGACATATTTTGTGTGTCGAGATTTAGGGAATTCCAAAATAAATTGATGAACATCTTGCTTCATCCCCTGCTAGAAAAAAATTCTCCTTAATTTGGCTAAGAGTTTTATCAAGTCCTACGTGACCTAGTATAGGAGATTTATGGTATTCTTATAACAAGAGTGTGATAAATGGATTTTCCTTGTTAATCCAAATGCACCCTTTGAATAACAACACATCATTTGAGAATTTGAAGTCTAGATGCATTTCATGGTGGTATTGCATTGCTTGTCTCAAGGAAAGGAATTAATTATTGTGTGTGCCCCAATTCTTTTTAAGTTTACTCAAAAACTGAAAATGATGCATAGTAAGTATCCAATATGCATGGATTTAGGACAAATCACTAGCTATTGTGTTATTTTTCCTAGCTTTAAATTGAATGCAGTAATCATACCCCATTAATTTGGAAAGTTAAACATACTTCTCAAAGGTTTATACAATTTGGCTCATGAGTCCCTTCAAGCTTTTATGATTAGTTAATATAGTGAAAGGGTGACCAAGCATGTATTACCTTCAATTTTTAATGAAAGTAGTTGTAGCATGAAGATCACAAATATAGGTTGATGAATGAATTAATTTCGGGAAAAGTTTCTTACTAAAATAAGCAATTGGGAAGTCATTTTAAGAGAGAACTGTTCCCATTCCTATGCCTGAAACATTATTTTCTATTATGAATGATAGATTAAAATTGAGAAAGGTTATATAGGGGCTTGTAGTATAGTAGACTTGAGTGTGTCAAAGGTCTTTAAGTGACAAAACTATCAAAGGTGAAGTAATTTTTTCACAATCTTTTATAAATCTATCGCAAAAGCCACTAGGTCCTAAAATCCACATAATGATTTAAGAGAACTAGGAACATGCTAATCTTGCATGGTGTGGATTTTGGATGGTTCAGATAGAACCCCTTCTTCAAAAACTATACAATCAATATTAAACTTATTTTTGGCCAAAAACACACTTTAAGTGTTTGAGGAAAAACTATCCTTTTCGTAGTGTTTGAAATTCCAACTAAAGATGCCCTAAGTGTTACTCCAAGTGTTCACTGAAAACTAGTATGTCATCATAGAACATAAGCATATATTTGTGAAGGAAAGGATTGAAAAAATCATTCATTTCAGTTAAAAATTTAATAGGGGCATTACAAAGTGTTAATAGGGGCATTACAAAGTCCAAAAGGCATGACCCTATATTTATAGTTCTTGTGGTGTGTCTTAAGAACCATTTTTAAGACGTCTTCATCTCACATACATAGACGATGGAACCCCTATGCTAAATCTAACTTTTTAGAAGCCATTGGCCTTGCCTAACTCATCTAGAAGCTTATCAATGGTTAGAATAGGGAAGTGATCTTCAATTATAATTGCATTCAATGCATGATAGTCAATGCAACATTGCTAAGTACCATTTATTTTATTAACTAATAAAATAAGAGGATTAGATGGACCTTTTCTTGGTAGCATCATTGTGTTTCAACATTTAATGAACTTTTTTTTTCAATTTCTTGCTTACAAGAATATTGATATCTATATGGTTTAACATTTACAAGATTAGTATCTACAAAAAGATAAATAGAATGGTTCATAGATCGTGAAGGTGGTAATGCATTGGGATCTTAAAATAAATAAGAATAATGGTCCAGCAACCATTGAAGCTTAGAGAAAAATGATGAGGTGTATTGGATATATTTGGGATCTGAAGGGGTAGAGACGAAAATGACCCATATGAATATGGAAATAAGTAAGATCTTCATTTTTGTCGATGAGGAATTTAACTTGATGGGTTATTTCTTTTAGGCCTAAACTGGTCTTTTTTTTAAGCTACACCAATTTTTCATCTCGTATAAAATTCTTAGTTAATAAGTTGTAAGTAGTCATAATTGGGCCAAGGTATTTTATCCATTCAACACCAAATACTTGGTAATCTCCTTTGATTGGCATGACAAAGAGGTTAACCTCAAAATGGTGTCCTTGGATAAAAACTAGGACTTGCTTATAGACTTGGTGAAAGGATCATTCACTACCACTTCCCACCATTACACTTAGTGGTTTGGTGGGTTGGACCTTCTAGTTTAAGAAACTAACCATTTTGTTTTAAACGAATTTATGGGTACCCCATATCAATTAAGACATTGTCCTCCTACCTGTTAACGTGACTTGTCATTCATAGGGCCTCTGGAGCTAACTGACCTGATAAAACATTAAAGTTGAGCTAGGTTGATGATGATCCACTAATCATTTCCCAATTAAGGTTTATTTCCTTCATAGTAAAGGAAGAGCCAATGAGGGACACAGGATAGTCATCCTTATCAACAATAATAAAGAAGAACCTTGATTTACGCTTGTGATTAGGGTCATTGTGTTCATCGCAATTATAACACAATCCTTTTTCATGACATACAATAATTTTGACATAAGTTAACCATTTGAGGGTAGTTTTGGAGGAAATAGAGTAGGTTGGGATTTGATTGGGATAGTAGCCAAAGGAGAATTAGAGAATGGAACTGGAGTAAATTTAGGACACAAAAGTTAGCATTAATAAGCTTAACCTCTTGTACTTTTTCAAAGCAGCAATTTGAACGAGCGATTATGGTTGAAAGGCATGAACCTCGTATCAAATTTTTGGGAACAAGCCAGAGATGATAAAAATTAAAAGAAAAGGTATGAGAAGACCAACTATACGGTTTGCAAGGCTTTCAAATTTAGATAAGTAAGAATTGACCATATTTTACTGAGTGTGTTTGAATAGGGAACCTTTTATATCATTATAATACAGAGGAACAAAAGGCTTGCAAAAACCCATACCATGAGTGATGAAGAGGTCACCACACCAAAGCCTATTGGGCCTATCACATGGGCTAGGGAAAGGAAGCTTCAAGGAGAGGTATAAATTTTACTTAACATTGCAAAGGAGCTTCCTAAACCCTTTATATCTTATGCATATGTCCTTTTTTAATGTAACTAGTGTAGGATAGGTCTTAGTTTCTTTTAGTAGGAATAGAAGGCCCTATGTGTATAGGATTTGGGCACCTTTTACATGTTGGGCTCATCTAGGCCTAATTAGGTCCTGCATAGTGGCTTGATACATGACTTGTATTTTGGGCCAATCCAAGCCCATTTTAGGAAAGGAAGGAGGTTGATCCAAGGCCCACATTGATTCCCTCCTTTGGTATATATATAGACCACTTTGTAGTCATTTTGAGACACTTTGAGTCATTAATTGAAATTAAATTTTTAAAGTAAGATTTTCTCTCAAATTCTCTCTCCTTTAGCCTTGTCTTGAGGTGAGAACTTCCTTATCCTTGGAACTCCAAGGTGGTGGAGCAGCATGACTTATCTCCCTAGGAGTGTGCCTAAAATACTTTCTATTTTCGCATCCATTTTAGTATCACTTTGATCTCCATTGAACCAATTTTTTCTCACCTTCCAAAGTGCTATCAGTAAGGATATTTGACCATTTATGAACATCTATTAAAACTAATTGAGGGAAGGGACATTAAGATTGAAGAAAAGCCTAAATACCACCATCATTTGGTGTGCAATGATAAACAAAGAACTGGGAGATCTTAAAGATCCATCCCATTGCATCAATTCCATCGAAATATGGAATACTCAGTCTCACATGATGGAAAAAGGAACTAGTATCATTGCTCGGCTTAGGGATGGTGAGGTAAGTGTCGTCATCAGAGTGAGAATGAATGGATTCAAAAGAAGTTAAACAAGAGATAATATCATTAAGTTTAGAGTTGAAAGTAGTTTGGTTGATAGTGAGATTATCTTGGTTCTAGGTTAATTTGGTGATGGAATTTTCGAAATGATCAAAGATTTTGGAATGAGTGGTCTAGCATGAGCAATGTTAATAAAAATGAAAGAACTAAATGATAAGGGCCTATCAGGGAACAGGGAAAATGCTTCCATATTTAGAGGTTAGGAATGATCCTCCAGAAACCTAGAGGGAAAAATGGTTTTCTTGTGGGATAATTACCTCTTTTCATTCCATTCATATATAATGACTCACATATGAAAACATAATAATAGATATTGAAAAAAAGAAATAAAAACCCAATGACTAGATGGTAGCACAGCATAATAGAATCATGATAGTTAATATATGAAATCCTAATATGCAATTGGTATTCTATCACTTAATGGGTGTAATCTTCCTAACCCATTGAATGTTTATAGATCCTTTTGGGCCTATGTCCACAGTAAAATTAGCATCAACTTTCTCATATTCTCTTGGAAAAACATTTGTTGGGCTCTAGGTACTATCAATAAGTTTTGGAATGAGAATTTTGTTTAAGTAAATATAAAATAAGATTTAACAAAACTTGTAATTTTTAAAATCATGTTATTAGAGATATATACTTTCATATTGGTTAGAAAATTAGTTAGAATAGTTAGGAATTTAGTTACTTCATTGTTTATGTGAGTCATAATATATTCTCTTGTAACTCAACCCTTTAATTATTCATTCAATTCAAATTATATTTCTTCTCTATTTTATTTTTCCTCCTCTAAATCATGCTTACTCACTCTGGACAACATGATGCTTTCATAAGAAAACTTATTCTTTTGATTTGTATTTGTAAACACTCAATTATGTTCGAGGCCCCCTATTTTTAAAATTAATTAAGAAAAGAGAAAAATAGTAAAAAATAATAAACGAAAACAATTGTAACTAACAAAAAAATAAAAAGGGAGAGAAGGAGAGAAAAAGAAAAATTAAAATAAAATAATAAAACAAAAACAATAAAAAATAAGAAAAACAACAAAATAATAAATAAATAAATAAAAGGAAAAAAGAAAAAAGGAAAAAGAGAGAAAAAACAGAATCAAAAAATAAATAACTAAAGAATAACATAAAAAAAATAAAAAAAAACAGAAAAACTAAAAAGAATGAAAAGTAAAATAAATAAATAAAAATAAAAATAATAACAAAAAACTGAAAAAAAAACACAAAATAGAAAAGAAAACAGAAAAAACTAAAAATGAAAAAGGGAAGAAAACAGAAAAAAAAAATGCGCGCTGGGGGGAGCGAGAAAGATAAAAAGAAAAAAGAGGGGAAGCTCAAGGGGGATTCTTCTTTTTTGTTTCGCTCATGGAAACTAGAGAGGGAAGAAGCTTTCTCTCTACTTCTATACGCTGGTTCTTGCTGAAGAAGACGGTGGAACCTTACCTTATTCTCTAATGATCAATCGGTTCCATATAGACTTGGAAGAAGGAAACCGCCCTGGAGTCTAGCATAGAAGTTCCTTGCACACGAACATCATTTGAGTGGGAACTTCATACAGGTTAGTGATTTGACTGGGCTCTAGTAAATTTCTATGATGCATGTTAGTACTCCATTGAAAAGAGCAATTAATAGAATAAGGATTAATTTGTGGTGCTGTGATGCGATCCGTCCATGACTGAATCTGCAAGCTTCGCAGTTGGTTAAGTCCAGGAAAATCAATATGAATAAGCAAATTTTAAATGCTGTATAGTAGGCCTATTTTTGTGTTGCCTTCATGCGTTTCCTCTCCTTTGATTTGCCTCCTTCTGTTACATATTATTGTTCTAGAGCCGAACAAACATTCCATGGAGAATGATAGACAAAATCTTTGATGAGCTTGTTATGTTTCAGGCCAATTGTTTTTATTCATTCTTATTTGCTCGCGAAGAGCTTTTTTCAAATTAGATAATGTCCAATTAAGTCCAAATGAGATCGGTGTTAAAGTACCACAGTTGTAAGGCTCAGTTTGATAATTTTGGATTGTGTTATGAACTTTGAAACGGTTCTTTAATGTAGTACTTTCATGTCTCTGCTTGAAGTGTGGGATCAGTTGCTTGTGTTTTGGGCATATCACTAGATCCCCCTCCAACCAGTTTGTGTTCTGGTTGGCTTAATCTGCTCTTGCATCGTTAAAACCATCATAAAAAATGTCTTCAAGGGGTTGTCCTACCTTCGCCACATCAATGGTTAACGTTAATGATAAGTAGCTGGGCAAGACATTTAAGGTGCTCTGTATATTGCACATGGATTCTATAAAAGAAAGTCATTCCGGTCTGAAAGACTTGGTGCAAAGTTACTTGTGGGAAGAATGGAAAGAGAAACATAAGGATATATTGGAAGATGACCTTTCATTAAGATTCCTTAACATGCGTTTCCTTCCACTTGCGTCACTGTGGCAAGAAAACTTATATGATTGTGGCCTCTTTCTGCTACATACCTAGAGTTTTTCCTTGTTGAAGCATCTTTTAATTTCAATCCATTCAAACTAACCAAGTTTTTCAACTTTCTCAATGTGCGTTGGTTTCTGCCTGCTGAAGCTTATCTCAAGCGAACACTGATCTAGAGGTTAATCTTGGAACTTATGGAAAACCATAGCTCACACGAAATCTCTTCCTCTAACTTTAGTGATGATGATGAATGCTTAGAAAATAATGATAACAGAATTGGGACTGAGGTTCTTGAAGTCAATACGGAGTCAGCAACTTCCCATGCTAGGTAGGGAATAGAAATTACTCTGTTGTGTGGTTCATCATCTATGGATCCTTAATCCTTTAACAATTTAGGCTTGGTTCTTAGAGAGCTTATTGAGCCGGGGGCTACTGCAAGGATAATGTTGGGACCGTGCCAATCTTTTGAACACTGTTCATCTGATTATCGATTCAACGACTCAGTGTTCTCGATGGAGGAGGAAACAGATCTTGGGGAAAAATTTATGAACTTGGCTACAGATCCAAACTTTCAGCAAGTGGCTGGAATTACACCTCAAATTTGTTCTTTGCCTTATCTTTCGAAGGATTGTGGAGATGAGACATGTCATAAACCACAAATTTCTCTACAAGCCGAGCTTGACTTGGTTAAGTCATCTCTAGATAAGTTTGGTGGTGCCTTAGATGATTTAGAAGGTGTAAGTGTCACTGATAACTGCCCTGTTGGAAATGAGCCTGGATCACCTAATAAAGTTGAAAGGGAGAAAACTTATTCAGCCTTGGAAAATCCTATGAATTTTATAGATATTTCCACCTCCGTCGTGGGAATTGCTCAAGAATCTATCACTAAATGCATGAAAATTGCAACGGCCAGCAAACACTTATATCTAGTAATCGTTCTAGCATCAAAGGTCTGGAAGCAGTACACTAGTTCCAGCTAGGTAAGTCGCTTCTGCACGCTTTTGAATATTAGCAAGATACAGGCTCGTTATGCACGTGGGCAAGGTATGGTTGGTCATAACTAGTTAGTTGCACAACACTATGAACTTGGGAAGGAAGGGGAGAAGATTTTGGAGGAACCTGATCAACGTAATGATGTGGATTACCAGTACATGGCTGTTGCCTCTAGCCCAGTTGCATCATATGGTAATTTTTAGTGTTGTTCAATGCCCAAATTCTTGATCCAAATGCCATCGGTTCATGTTGTCCACGTTTTCCACTCAATATTTGATTGGCACCATGTACATTAATTCTGGATTATTCTCTAGGTGGAGCATGTGTTGGCAAGCATTCAAGGGCTGGGGCAGCACATGCATGCACATTCAGGATTTAATGCAGGCTGTCTTTTTTCGTCTTAACTAAAATAACGAGTATCGAATCTCGATTAGTACTTGGGTTAAGCGGTCAGCACATGGCACGCTACTTTCGCATCTGGGATTCAATCCCCCATGGACCCTTTTTACTCCAATGGCAGTTTATGGGTTTCCAATATTAAATTCTGTTATGATGATTGGGCCAAGTCCTTTGGATGGATTTAATTCAAATCAGTTGCAGCGCAACATCTCTCCTTAATTCATGTTAATTCTGCTATGGTGATGGGCCAAATTTCTTGGATGATAATGGGCATAAATTAAGCTAGCTGTCTCTCATTTCATGGTCTTCCATATTGGGCCTCTCATAAAAATAGCAAGCTGATGCATTATCAATTGGGCCATGAGAACCTCACATATTCAGCTTACGTTGGGCCTTGCTTTATATCAAAATAGGTGCCTCCAGTGCATCACATATTCAATTGGATTTTTCTACTCCTTAATCCGTCTAGCCCAATTTGCCTCATAAGTTAAAATAAGCCTTTCTTAAAGAAAATCTTATTCAAAGTTAATAATTTTTTTTCCAAATAAGAAATAGCAATGATATCCTTTTTTTAAGTTTTTCTGGGTTAAGCCTAATTTCGTTTTTAAGTCGAAATGCATTCCATTTTCATTCTTTGGGTTTAGCCTAATTCTTTTGGAATCAAACTTCCTCTCTTAATGAGAGTCAAATGCAATACCATTTTATTTATTTTGATTCCTTTATTTATCAATCAAGTTTCCTTTAATTTTGGGTCAAGCCCAATTCCCATTTATTTTGTTATTTTACGAAATAAATTATTTTTATATAATTCTAAGTCTCACGCAATGAGCTCTAGATGCAAACTGGTAGCTTCTTCTGCTGTTCGATATTTAGAGATTCATATGGGTCCCAGTGCAGCCTTAGTTGTCTTTGACTCTATGCATATGTGGACTAAGAATTCCTTTTAAACAAAAATATTCTAGAAAACACTGTTTTAATTATTCTAAGTCTCACGCAATGAGCTCTAAATACGAACTGGTAGCTTCTTTTGCTGTTCGATATTTAGAGATTCATAAGTGTCCCAGTGCAGTCGTAGTTGTCTTGGATCCTGTGCATATGTGAGCTAAGGATTATGCAAAAATATCAAAACTGCTTTTAAAATCGTCTTTCAAAATTCTTTTAACCTACGAAGATCAAGTCTTCCAAACAAAAACCAGAACTACGTAGCCTTGAGTTTCCCATTGCACCAGGGAATACGTAGGAGCAGGATCAAGTCCTGTCAGGCTATTTTCACACAAACATATTTATTTTCTATTCTATTTAAAGGGATCAAACAGTTTTTAAAAATATCGAAATCACACACTTAGTTTAAGGGTATCGTTCTTCGGAACGGGCGAGTAGGGTGCCTAACACCTTCCCTACTCGTAACTGACTCCCGAACTTAGATTCTTCCTCAGGTTAGGGTTTCTCCAAATCTTTTCCCTTAAATAAAAATTTGGTGGTGACTTCACATAATCAATTAAATTATTTTTTCAAAATTTTTAGTGAGTTCATCGTCTCGTCATAATTACGGTTGTGACAGTATTCATATGAAAAAATTATCCCTTACTGATTTATGTATTGACTGTGATTGGAATGGCTTATCTATTGCAGAATTTGTTGTTGGAATATTGTATGCTAAGTTTTACCATCGAGCAAGTACACCCATCAGAGTACAAAGGGATTATTGAGGACCTTTAGTATCATCTCAGACAGACCATCTTAGTAAGAAAAAAATAATTAAACCTTGATTTTTGATCTCACCAAGAAAATATTAAGACAAAAGAAGTAATCATTAGCACAAATTAGGTTATGAAAGAGTTTGGGGCTCAAACTTCGTTATGACTTTACCTAATGTCACCCCTAATCCTCCTATGAATGATAAATATCAATTGTTAACCACCATTTTTAATTCTATTATTATCCAATGATGATGCAATTGTCATATTTTCTCCCTTAAGTTATCGCCTCCAATGATCATGTAAGGAAAATAATCAAGAGAAGCATAAAAAGCATTCAATTTTGTTAATTTAATAATTGATTAGAAATCAAGGATCCCAATTGATCCTCCAAAATTCTAGATTCAGTTTACCTTATAAGTTCATTAATTAAGTAATGGTATAACTGCCTAGTCCTTAATTGACACAAATTAACAAGAAAGGTCAATTCTTATCAATGAATTAAGTGTAATTAGACAAAAATAATTGAATAGAAAACATATGTAGTCCAGAGAAACCCGAATAATAAAATCATATGTGGGATAGGTTGACAATAGGGCGTTGGAACTCCTACTCCAAAGAATCTTCTACCTCCAAAGATCTTATGGGAGAGGGTAAGACGAAGATTAAATAAAGGATGGTCTAGGTCAAGCTCTAGCTATGCATGCATGTAACCCCTCAATGTGTTTTCTTTTGAGCCTTTACCTTCCCTTAATAGCCATTTTGGTATTTTTACAAAGCAGCCTCTTTGTTTCATTTTGAGTTACAACTTTAGCACGATCATGTCAATAATGCTAAGGAAAATGAATGGCTGTATAGACTTCTAGCATGAGTGTGCTAACTTCCTTCAAGGTTAAACTTGTCTTTTTGTCATGCTCTATCTCTTTCTTGATATTTTTCCTTTCTTTTAGCTCAATTTGTATCCTATTTTTGATTATCTACATGAGTTATCCTTCTTGAAAGTATTAAGGAAAATTAGGTAATATTATTAGAAAATAGAAATAAATTATCTCATAATTATATCTAATCTCCTACAGATAAATCAATAAAATGGTGGTTTCTCATAATTCAAAATGTTTCTACATATATGTTCCATAATCTCTTAGGAAGGTTCTTAAATTTTTTTCCTCCTCTTGGATTAAAAATTTAGTCTCCATTTTACATTCACTATTGTAAGAGTGTATGCCATTTTAGTATTATAGATGATTATAACAACAACATCAAACAACCCATTGAAGAATTTCATTATTTTTTTCTATCAATAGTCAGAATCAAGTCTTAATGAAAATGATTTATATAGCTTACTACGACTATGTTCTCCCTTATTATTATCGTTTCTTGACATTTTTTTCTCTTTCTTAAATTTGTAGTTAGTGGTTAAGCATTAATGTTGTATGCTTTTTCTTTGTGTGTTTAAATGTTGCTATTATTTTGATTTTTCCCATAATTGATATTGATTTTTTTCTTCTGTCCTTGGTGGTTAAGCATTAATGATGTGTGAGTTTTTACTTTGGATGGGTAAGTAGTATTATTGATAGATTCTTCCTTTTATGATGGTTAAAGATTTTTTAAAATCTTAAAATGAAAATTTTAAAAAAATCTTAGTAAATCCAAGTATGATAGTATTTTTTCAAAAATATCTTTAATGCCTACATAATAGGAAGTTTAAAATTTTATATTCAAACACTTTCAAAATGAAAGATGACAAGAAAAATGCCAAAAACAACTTAGTAAGCTTAACTTTGACACCCTTAGTAAAATGCCAAAAAACAACGGTGTAAATGCAATGTGACTATAGAGTTAAAGAAAGAAAAATGTTATTAATGGGGAAGAAAAGAGGCATTGGAAGAAGGGTGGTAGGTGAGGCTTAAGGGTTATTCTTGAGTTAATTTGGTTTATGTTCTTAGTGTCCAAGTTTGTGTGTTCATTGATATGTGTACAATATGAGAGTAAAAACTGTATTCTTAGTTTCTCCCACGGGCAAGTATGTCTATCGATATAGACAGAGAGTATTTTAGACCTAAGTGTCGATCCCACAAAGACTATGCCAACAATTTATAAAAGAAGTTTAAATTTAAACTTTTGAGCTCACCAAAAGACATGTTTTATAGAAAGTGTAAGAAATAGGAATAAGAAATAAAGCTTAAAGAACGATAAAAACAAAAAAAGTAGAAATGAGAAGTTATGGATAAGCATGAGACTTTGAATCCTCATAAAACTTCAACTATTTTTACCCAAAAATTTCCTTACGAATGATTTAAACATTAATTACTAACCACCTGTTTTAATGCTATTCCTATCCAATGATCGTGAAAAAAGTAATAATCTTTCCTCTAACTACTACCCCAAATGATCATACAAGGTAAATATTTAAGAGAAGCATAAAACTCTTAAACTCAGTTACCTTATAGTTCCATCAATGAGGGAATAGTACGATTGCCTACTCCTCAACCAACTTAGAGATCAACAAGATTAGCTAATTTTTACTTATGGGTTAAGCATAATAAAGCAACATAATTTGGTAAAAACCATGCAATCATTCATTAAAAAAATGATATTTAAATAGTTAGATCATAAGGTTCACCAAAGTCCTATAAATTGGGGTTACACATAGGAAAAAAGAAGACAAATAAGACAAGCTAACCCAACAAAATTATGCATAATCCTAATATCAAGATAAGAAATACAAAATCATAGTGCTATCAAGATTGGCAAGAGACTTTGTAACTTGCATTGTGAAGGTATTCCTTCTGCCAAGATCTTACGGGAGGATGCTAGAAGAAGAAAGAGGAATATGGGAGATGGAAATGAGAAATAGAGAAAAAGTGGGTCGGAGGACCCTCTCAATGTGTCAAGGGTATCGAGATGTGTGGTCTCTAGGGTGTGTGAAGCTTCTAAAATATGTTTCTCTTCCATGGCTTAGCCTTCTTTTTGTAGGTGTAGATTAGGGCTACCTTCATTACAAATTGAGTTGACATAAGTTACCTTTTTAGCCATCACGATTGCTTTGGATCACTTGTATTATCATTAGGGATGATTGAGATCCTTTCCTATATCATTTGGGATGACTTGGACCATTTTTAGCATCTCCTAGGATTTTCACGATCATACTTAGGTTAGCACGATCATTTTGAAAAATTGGATTTTTTATGAGGGCATGCTTAGCTAGCAAAACCCTACTTGCTTCCTCTAAGGGGCTTTTTTGTCCTTATGCCACTTTCATCTTTTATTCCTTTTTTATCCTTCTTTTAGCCCAAAATTTGCTTAGTTTATGATCCCTTTCTTGTGTGATAATTCCTTTAAAAATAAGAGAAATTAGGTTGAATTATGATTGAATAAACATTAATCACACAGCAATTATATCTAATTTCTTATTGATAAATTAACAAAATGGTGGTTTATCACATCCCCAAACTTAAACATTGTTTGCCCCTAAATAAGAACCCAAGGAATAGGAATGTATCAAGTATAGGATTTACAAGCCTTGAATTCTTACATGCTATAGATAAACACAATTATCATCATAAGAACAATCAACAATAATAAAATTAGAGTCTTTTAGTTTCCTGAAATTAAGTCTCACATCTACAATAGATCGCTTTACTCACCATTTGATGTAGAGATGCCCTCAAAGACATCTCGACCTAAACCAGAGACCTTTTTTGGACTTTAGGAGTCCCACAATATGTCCTAATCCACCTCCCCATTGGCCCTACACATTTTAGAATAGGTTTAAGACTTTTTTTTTATATTTTAAAAGTAGCAGACCCAACATAGTGTATACGACTAGGTCTCTTTCTCTATATTTTAGCATAGAACTTTTGGGCTCTCTCTATGTTAATATGAGGTTGCATTGAGGAATGAAGAAGGAACTAATATTGGGCTATCCAGGCCCAATTTGGATTCAAAGCTACCCCCTCCTTCCCTCCATTTTGCACCTCCTGCATTTTGCTTATATAAAGGCATCACTTGTATAAATTTTCACGATAAGATTCATTTGAATGAAATTAAGAGTTTTTCACTCAAATTTTTGAGACATTTTCTCTCCCTATTATCCTTCTAGACCAGACTTGAGCTTGAGTAACCTTCTCATTCATGACTACTCATGGTGGTAGAGAAGAAGCTCATCCTCCTCAAGGGGTGGCGCTTCCAAGTCAAGCCTTAAAATCAAATCCATCCTCCTCCATTCTACACCAAAGTGAAACCTCCATTTATCCAGAAGAACCACCTTCTTCCACCTTTGCATCAACTGGTATCAGAGCTCCATCAATAGAGGTTATATCCAACCTTTAATCAGTTTACATTTCTTGCTTCTTCTTAATTCTTCTAGTTCATCTTTTTTGATGTTTTCTTTCTTATTTTGGTTGGTCAAACGATCTCTACTTTTGATTATTCTTATTGAATTCTCTTCATATTTTTTTTCCAGTTTTTGGAATGGTATCTTCATGTGATTTGGATCTGAAATTAAGTTTTTATTACCTGATTACCGAATAATGTTCATTTTGGCATGCAAATGCACCTAGATTGCTTAATTCATACGTAACTTTCTCATTTCTAATTTGAATCTTATAAAAAATATTGGTTTGTTTCTTGTGATCCATATCTTTCCATCAATTGGTTTAAATTTTCCAAATCTTCCAAAAAAATTAAAAAATATTCTAAGATCTGAATCAAATTTTGACGCCAAGAATATGTGTGTTTGAGTTCCATTTCTTAATTTGATCTTGTTAGGCTTTGTCTAGGCTTGTTTCCATTCTCTATTGTTCATTTTTTTCAAGTTTTGATCTATTTTGATTGCAGTCTCTATTTTTCTAATTAAATTCTCAAGAGTTGCATAATTGTGACATTGATTAGGTGCTAGCTTAGCTCATGCATGGAAAGTTAAGTGATTAAGTCCTATCTTAAGTGAACGTTTAAAGTCATTTTTAAAAACATAAAAAGACACTTAAAAAGAACTTTGGATCTCTGAATACTTGCTGTACTTTGGGACAATTTTGGACTCTTTGAGGACTTAAAGTACCCTGTGCAAAGGAAGAATGCCTAATTGCACTAAATTGGACATAGGAACTACGATCTTGAGAAAAAGCCTATGCAAAGTAGATTTTGAGGAATTTAATACCTTGAAAACTTGGAAAAGAAATTCTTAAGGAAGAAAAACAAAATAAAAGAAAACAAAGAAATAAAAAGAAAAATAAAAGAAAGCAAAGCAAGAAAAAGAACATAAGAAAAGAAAATTATTTGTGAAGAAAATGCATGCATAAGGTCTCATTCCTTTATCCTTGTTGAGTATGCATGTTATACATATATGTGCAGTAGTAGGAGGTAGAACTTAGGATTTAATTTCTTATTTGTGCATGTATAAACTTTTCTTATTTACTAGCACCAAATGAGTGTGTGCATACTTGTCTATCTCTTATTTTCTACGACTAATTTTGTGTATCTACCTTCTTTACTTGCCTTTAATTCTAGTTCTCCCCTTTATTGGCTTCTAAAATTTTGTCTTAATTAAGATTCTTTTGAGTATAACTTTTTTACTTTTATCTTTGCTTGCTTGTATTTAAAATTTTTCTAAGTTTTGTCACCTTAAACCTACTTGCATAAGCACTTTCTTCACCACCTAAGCATCACTAGAGCACCTAGGTTGACCTGAGTTGTTCCTTGATTCCAACTCAGTTTGGAGGCTAATTTGTGTGAGTGAACTGGTGTGAGATGGTTGGTTTCTTGGTGAGAACATTAGAGGGAGGAGAGCATAAACACTTGGTGAGGACTAGTGAAGTTAACTTGATTTTTTTTTCTAACACTAACTAAGTAGAGCAGCAAGTGTCCTTTTTCTTTGTGCTTGATTTTGTAGGGACATGGAGAAGCTTAAGCCTGAGGAAAGGTGTGCTAAGGGACTAAAGAAACTAAGGCTTGAAACTTAGACTTCAATACTAAAGTGAAGGGCTAAGATAAAACCTGAATTAAAGATGTTTTGTAAACTTATGCATTTGATTTTGAACTTGTAACATTTAGACTAAGCCTTTGTAACTAGGATTTATTTGAATTGTAACTGCTAGTTCATTATAGTAGGATTTCTTTATGGTGTAATTTGGATTTACCTTTGCAAGTTGTATGTAATAAGGACTTGAACTTTTGGACCTTGGTGTAGGATACTCACCTAAGGTCAAGTTATAGCTTTGTGTGTGTTTGTGTGTTTTATACCTAGTTTGTGTGCTAAGTGCTTCTTATATATTGTAGAAATATCTTGAGTAGTACTAACCTTTATCTTCTCTTGCAAGGTCAAGAAGGATAGGTAAATCACTTAGCCGTTGTGTGTTTGTATGTTCCTTAGAGCTTAGATTGAGTGCTAAGTGTTTTGACTTATGTGACTTGATTTCTTAGCATAAGCAATAGGGTGTGGAGATATATTTTCCTATTTTTCAAATGAGTACCCATAAACTATCCCTTAGAAGTTAGACGGAACAATTGACCAATAGATTATAAAAGAGATTTTCAAACCCAAAAAGAGCCATAGAACAAATAGTAGATCACCTAGAAAAAAGAAAATAAAAAAAAACAACCAAGAAATCAAAGGGTAACTAAGACCAATGGGTCTAGAAATGAAGATGACTATCATGAGGAGGAGATTTAGTGAAGATGTTAACTTCTTTAGGGAACACATGAGGCATGGGGAAAGGAAAGAAACTCTCTCCAAAAGAAAAAGCCTTCCTCAAGAGATAGGCCACACACACAAAGGAGGGCACTACCTCCAATGACCATGCATTAAGAGGAGAAAGAGTAAGGGATCATAGGCATAGATCCTATAGGTATAGGGATAACTTAGATGATAGATTTAGTTATAAGAATAGGAATCCAAGGGGTAGGGATACCATAGAACCCACAATGCTACCTAAGATTAAAATGCCTAAGTTCCAAGGAGGGAACAATCCTGAAGCATACTTAGATTGGTAGCTTCACATAGAAAAAATATCTGCAAGCCATGCCATTAGGAAAAGACATAAGGTGAGACTAGTTTCCTTAGAATTTAGTGACTACGCCTTGATATGGTGGGATAAACTTAACAAAAAAAGGTTTAGGCCCTTAAGTGAATAGCAAGAAATGAAACATATCGTGAGGGCTAGGCATGTACCTTCCCATTATTTAAGAGAGTTCTGCAATAGGCTTGAGATACTCTCTTAAGGTTGTAGAAGTATTGATATACATTATAAAGAGATGGAGGTAGTAATGATTAAGGCTAATTTGAAAGAAAGTGAGGAAGTGGCCATGACTAGGTTCCTACATGGGCTTAGGCATGATATTAGGGGTTTGGTAGAACACCACCAATACTTAAGCTTAAATGACCTTTACCACCAAGCCATAAAGGTAGAAGCCCAACTCATTAGAAGGGCTAAATAAAAATTCACGACATACAAGTCATCTATACAAGACACTTAAAAATATAGGAAAAGGGTTCCAAAATACTCTAGCTTTAAATCTAGGGAGTTCAGAGAGGCCAAAGACTCTAAAGAGTATAAAGGAAAGACCCCAAATTTTCCTTTTGGAAGAGTTTTCAATAAAATATTTCAAGTGTCTGGATAGGGGGCACATTGCTTCCTAATGCCTAAATAAAAGAACCATGATCCTTAAGGATAATGGTAATTATTCATCACTAGAGTCCACTGGCTCTAGTCCCTCTTCCTCTTCATCTAATGATGAAGCCCTAGATTATGCACTTACGGGAAACCTCCTAGTTGCTAGGAGGTTACTGGATAGTGTTGGAAATGGAGAGGAAGAAACTTAGAGACAACCATACTAGGTGTTCTATTAAAGGGCACACCTACTCCTTAATTATTGATGGGGGTAGTTGCACTAATGTAGTTTATACTAGACTAGTCACCAAACTAGGGTTAGCAACCACCCTATATCCTAAGCCATATAAGCTTCAATGGCTTAGTGATAATAAAGACTTGTTGGTTGATGAGCAAGTCCTCCTCACATTCATCATTGAGAGGTATGAGGATAATGTTACTTATAATGTTATCTCCATGGAGGTCAGGCATGAGCCATTGAAAAGGCCATGTCAATATGATAGGAATGTCCATCATGATGGATATACCAATAGGTATTTCTTCCAATTCAACTTCCAGAAAATTACCCTAGTGCCTCTACCCCGTAGTGAAGTCTATCGAGATGCATATGAGCCAAAAAAGGAGGCTGAGAAACAGAGTTTGAAAAAGAAAAAGATTGAAGAAATAAGAGAAACAAAATATGATAACAATAAAAAGAGAAATATAGAAGAAAAGATAAGGGGGGAGCGTACCTTTCGTATAAAAAAAGATAAGGGTAGGCTTGTACGTAAGGATGGGGTGAGAAAGATCCTCTTAGTTAGGAAGCCTCTTCCTATCATTTCCATTACCTTGGACATCATTGTTTGGGTAGGGTTCGTGTTTCTTACACCCTTATAATTAAGGAACCATTTTATCTGGGAAGAGGTCAAGAGTTGGCCCTCACAAAAACCCCATCTTCTCAATCACCCATGGGTACTTGGGGCACCATTATTATGTTGTATAATGAGGATTGTATGACTAGATTAATTCACTTAAATCCTCATCTTATGTGCTTATAGTGAAAAATGGTCATCTCACCATTTTTCTAGCATGACTCGCTACTTAGGTTATCATAATGCATCTTGGATCCAAACCTTAAACATAGCTCCTCATATCTATAAGGTTATGGTTCCTTACTAGCTTGCATTGGGAAGACTAGATAAAAGGGTAGAATGCCAAATTTTCACTTCAACACATATAGGTATTATAGGTATAACTTACCCCCCAACAAAGTATAGCATGATTGAGGCACTTGAGACACTACGATGTAATCTTTCAAACTACCTTCATTTATCTTGTTAGGATTTTCCAGTAAGGGTAACTCCTTCACAGTTGTTTTGGCCATCATCATTACCTAGGGAAATTAAACACATGAGTTCCTTTAATAGTTCCCTAAAACATAAGCAAGAGAAGACCATCATCCCATTAATGCAAGTTTATACTCTTTATAATGATAATTATCGCTTGTTGTTTATCTACTATTCCTGGTTATGTTTACCTATGTTGTTACAAAAATTTAAAATATTTAGGCGGTTAGTATTTGACACGCTCGTCGCAAACGCACAAAAATAATTTCTAGAATTTCCCAAACTATTGGTATAGTATAAGGTGCAACCTAGGTCATCTCCTAAAGACCATTTCAGATTCTTAAAAAAATTAGGAGAAAGTTAGAACAAGGGGATTTTGTAAAGATGTGATATTAAGTTCTAAATGCAAAATACAGAATGAAATTAATTTGACTTACCGATTATCAATTCAAGGAATTCAGAGGCTATTTTCTTAACTAATCATTGATCACTAAAATCATGCATTGTGTTTATCAACCCAGGATCATATGGAACCCCTAAAATGATCCTTGAATACTCTACTGAGAAAACTCTCAGGGTTCAATTGATTATGATCAACAAGATTTAGTAACCACTTAATCTTTCATTATATCTAAACCAATTTCATAATTAGAATTCAGTTGAAGTAAGTAATAAAATGAAAACCTTCAATTTAATTACTTAATTTCTACTCTTCAAACTTTTGGAAAATGATTTACCAATCAAAAACCAATTATAAATCAATTATGCATTAATCAAAATACGTCAACCGAACAAACTTTGATTAAAAGAATAAAATTGAAGAATATAGTAAAGCAGAGTAGAAATCACTTAATAAGCATGTAAATAAAGATCAAGACCTCAAAGTTAAAATGAAAATAGCTTGAATCCTTGAATTGAAATTACAAACTTAGCCTTCCATGAAGGAGGAAAACTAACAACAAAGAAAAACTTAGCCTTCCATGAAGGAGGCAACTAACAACAAAGAAAAACTTAGCCTTCCATAAAGGAGGCAAACTAACAACAAAGAAAGAAAGATGGAAAATGGCATTGGAGTTAATATCCAAGGTGTCTTTCTCCTCTTGTAAACCCTTCTATTTAAATAGGATTTTTGAGGCATCATCTTTAGAAGGTCACCAACCAGCTTTTTTACTTTTCCATCCTTTTATTGCTTTCACATGGGCTTTGTTGAAAATGCAAAACACTTTTGAATTTTTGTCACCAATCATCACAACAATTTTGATGTTGATTGCAGCGCAATTTCGGATATTCATGTGTCGAATTAGAGCTTTATGTCTGAACAAAAGTTGTAGCCCTGGATCTTAGCTTTCCAACGGATCTAATTTCATCTCAATATGACTTCTTTATCTCAAGTTATGGCCAGATCTTTGCACACTGTTCAGGTTCTGCGGCAACAACACTATCTCATCTTTTGAAATAATTTCAGAGTCTTATACATTCCATTTAGAGTCTGATCTTGCTTTGTAACTGTGGACACTTCTTTAAGCTTTCATTCAAGACATATTTCATGATTTTTGGATGTCTAAAACTCCTATTATGCTCAAAATACTATAATAGTGTCATTTTAATCGGTTAAGCAAAGAAATTCAATTAAACTCCATATGAACCCAAACCCATAAAATATGAAAAAAGACCACTTAATTGAACATATAAGAAGTATTAATGAGCTATAAATGAGAGATAATTATTTATGAAATTTATGCCTATCAGTATTTAATCATGGTCTGAGTCTTATTTTTCCCCTTTATTAATAAGAGTCTCATATACCTACTTATGTCTTTTTGTACAAGCATGGATGATGACAACTCTTATTCGAGAACGAATGCACCCTAAAGGGGAGGACTTGATGCAAATCCGCCCTCAGAGACATTTGGGCCAACATTCTAGCCCAATCCACCTCCTCATTGGCTCTACATATTTTAGAATAGGTGTAAGACTTATTTTGTATTTTAGAAGTAGCAGGCCCAACACAGTGTATAGGAGTGGCCCTCTTTCTCTATATTATAGCATAGAACTTTTTGGGTTTTCTTTGGCCTAATTTGAGGCTGCATTGAGGAGTGAAGAAGGTACTATTATTGGGTTGAAATCTAGACCTAATTTGGATTTAAAGCTTCCCCCTCCTTCCCTCCATTTTTCATCTCCTCCATTTTGCCTATACAAAGGCATAACTTATGTAAATCTTCATGATAAGATTCAGTTGAATAAAATTGAGAGTTTTTCACTAAGATTTTTGAGAGCTTTTCTCTCCTTATTATCCCTCTAGAACCACACTTGGGGTTGAGAAACCTCTTCATTTGTGGTTGCTCATGGTGACAGAGAAGAAACTCATCCTCCCTAAGAGGTGGTGCTTCCAAGTCAAACCTTGAAATCAGGTCCATGCTTCTCTATTCTTCACTAAAGTGCAATCCTCATTGATCCAAAAAACCCACCTCCTTCCATCTCTACATCACCGTCTCTTATAAATGTATGGGTGTAGATTTTTAACATTATATCCCTTCCAATTGTACATTACCACAAACCTACCCAAAAATCTTAATTTCCACTAAAATTCAAATTACATATAAGAATAAAAAGTAGTTTACTATGGTTGAAATGTGATTAAGGAAATTTACATAATTAGGTAAGATATAAGAAGGAAAGAAAAAATAAAATGGTTTTTGTTTTTATATGCAATAGCCTTAAACCCTTAGCTTATTATCTTTATTACTTAGGAATCATGAATTTCAACTTATAAATTTCCTAAGGTTTTTTACTTTTTTCCGTTTTCTTCCTTCTTTGTTTTTTTTCTTTTCTTTTCTTTTCTTTTTCTCCTTCTTGATCCATTTTCACCCCAAGAACTCAATTTACTTTAGTTATATTATAAGGGTACCTAAAATTAGAGGCATTATATGAGGTATCATGGAAAACAACTTTAATATTTTAAGCTTAAAAGGAGGCACTAAGTGATATTCTATGTCCATGTTCATTCAACAAAACCTGATTTTCCTTTATCATACTCTGGTTATGAAATCAATTTTTGCAAACATTGACAAGATTACAAGGCAATTTTTAGAGTGTATAAATTGGAGGAAAATCACTCATCAAAAAGAGAAATAGGTTGGGTGCAACCTTAATTAGGATCAATCCTTTACTAAGGCTATTCTAGTATAAAATATGATGCAAGGAACATGGATAATTATCAATTACTTATATTTAAAAGTTTCCATGCCTTGATTAACTTCAATTAATATCTTCTACAAAATATTAGAGGTTTTTAATACTTACCAATAATCCAAAAAAGATGAGGCTATCACTATGTACAACCAATTTACAAGAAAATCAAGGAGGGGTATCCCTTCTCAAACTTAATATTCTACCATTTTCTTAATTGATTTGGAAAAATTATTTCTTAAGATAGGAAAAATTATTTACAGAGGGAGGGATAATTTATTTTCAAAAAGATAATTAGGAGGCAGAAGATCACCCATCTCAAACTTAAGCCTTAAATACATACATATAATACACGTATAGTGAAGAGAAAAGTAGGACTTCCCTAAGTAGTGGTTGAGGAGGGAGAGGGTCTCCCTCCTCAAACTTAGAGGTCAATAATGCCTTCAATGTATTCATGATCAGACAAGGTGTCCTTACTTTACATTATCTTACTCACACTAAAATGCATGCTAAAATAAGAGAATAATATACATAATGAAACAAAAATAACAATGCTTATAAAGATAAGTTTTTTACAAAAAGAAATAAAAGAAAAATACTTGAAAATAAAAAATATTTAATAATCCTAACATAAGCAAATAAAATATAATCCAAATAAAAATAAATATAAAGAAAGGTTAGTAATTGAGGCGGTGGAGGACCCATCTAGCCTTGCACCAACTGAAAGAGTGCGGTGAACTGCCTGTCCATCCATACAAAGGTTGCATCTTGTGAATCTGCTTATGTCTAATATTGTCGCAATCGTAATTACGACGAGACGACGAACTCGCTAAAATTTTGAAATAGATTTTGTTGTTATGTGGAGTCGCCACCAAATTTTTATTTAAGGGAAAAGGATTTGGAAAAAACCCTGACTCGAGGATGAGATTCGAAGTTCGGGAGTCAGTTACGAATGGGAAAGGTGTTAGGCACCCCACTCGCCCGTTCGGAAGAACGGTACCCTTAAACTGAGTGTGTGATTATTCAAAACTTGTTTGATCCCTTTAATTAGCATGAAAAGAAATACTTGATGGAGGTTAGCCTGCCAAGACTTGATCCTGCTCCTACGTATTCCCCGGTGCAATGGAAAATTCAAGGCTTACGTAGTTCTGGTTTGAGTTGAAGGCTTGACCTTCGAAAGGTATTCAAATTAAAGGTGAACAGATTTTTTTGACGATATTTTAAAGGCGCTTCCTAATCCACATATGCACAAGGCCCAAGACAACTACGACTGCACTTGGACCCATACGAACCTCTAAACAGCGAACAGCAGAAAAATCTACCAGTTCACTTTTAGAGTTCTCCGCGTGAGATTAAGGAATGCAACACGACATTTTTATTCGTTTCAAAAAGGGAAGGATAATCTTCAATCCACATATGCACAGGGCCCAAGACAACTCCGGCTGCACTTGGACCCATACGAATCTCTAAACAACGAACAACAAAAAAAGCTACCAGTTCATTTTTAGGGCCCGTTGCGTGAGATTGAGGAATGCAAAGTGAGTATTATCTTGAATTCTTGAACCTTTGAATGTATTTTTATGCTTCTTCCTCCTTAGTTTTGCTTCTTTGACACATATATGACATCACTTGGTATTGTTATTGTATTGACTATGTGAATTTGATGGAGGATACTAGCAAAAGCACTAGATCATCGAGTAATAGAGTATTTAAAACTAGAATATAGAACCCACATGGATAAATCAAGTACTAATATTTAGTCGATTAAGGAATAATTTGAATAAATGGAAAATTGGAATTAGTTTAAATTATGGAATAGAATCAAAAGTGAAATTAAAGTTTAATTTAATGAATTAGAATGAATGCTAGGATATTCAACTTTACCTAAATTTCTGATGTTCATATTATGCATGTTAATTAATTAAAATTTATCCCATCAATTGGTGATAACTTCTCTAATTTTACTACAAGTCTTTCTCAAGGTCTAGTAATACTCCTTAGCATAATTTTTGTTTTACCTAATCTCTAAGCGTAAATCAATTAAACTTAGGTATTGAGTTGGAAGTTAACAACTCAAATGAGTCGTATTTGTCTATCTCTAGTTTTTTCTAAACTCATAGTATTATATTACGTGGCTAAATTACGTTTATTTTCTCTAACATCCACAATTTCCAAATATCCTAAATTGGTGGTCATGCAAGTTAGGAAATAGAAAAATCAACACAACACATAATAAATTGGAATAAAACTTAATTAAAGTTCATTAATAAAATGTGAACACCATCCAATTAGGATCCATCTATATCCTAGCATAAGAAATTTAAAACATGGTTATAGACAAATGTATCTTAAACATAGAAATGTAGTAGCTTAGAGAATACATCCTTGCCCACATATAGGAACCCAATTAGAAAAAGGAAGGAAAAAGAAATGAAGGAATTTCTTTATGATCCATAATCAAATCAATCCTTTATTGAAGCTTCCTACTCTCATAGGGTTTGCTAACAACTATGCTCTCTTACTTGTTTAGGAAAAATGTTTTTCAACCATTACTTCCATTTTTAGCTCTTTTATTTATTGGAGAGACACATGGACTTTTGAATAAAATTAGGTTAGACTCATATCTATTGCATTATCTCTCAAATTTTGTGAATCAAGAATTATAATAATATTAAAAATACTATTATTATCATTTCTAATATTAAAATTTTTATCCTTTTATTGTTATTATTATAAAATTTTATTCATATTTATTAATTTGGTTGGATAATTTTCTTCTAAAATAATAATATTGAATGATATTATTATATTCTTGGCAAAATATTTATATTCATATTGATATTGAATGCTATTATTATATTCTTGGCAAAGTATATTACTCTCAATTTATTTTTTTAAGCTAATTTAAAGTATTTAATTGGTCCCAACTCGTTAAATATTTTCTATTATAATTTTAGAAATTTTTTAAATCTTGCTATCTCTAATATTATATCATCAAATATTATAAAACTACAATATATAAATATATTATTATTATTATTATTATTTTAAATATTTTTTCTTTTTCTACTAGAGCGCATCACCATTATTCCTCATTTTCTTTCTTTTCTTTTTTTGCATGTCTAACTTTTCTCTCTCAACTATATCTCTCTCTTTCATTTTCTCTTCATTTGTTGTTACCATTTTTCCATAAAAACTCAATTACAAATATACCATTTCAACCATCTCAATTCTATCTTTACTTCTATAATTTTAAATTTTGAAAATGACACTATTTTTATCTTCATTTCGAGCTTGAAACTATTACCCCTTACCATTACTCAATACCAGATCGTCTTTCTTCTCACATGCAGACACATCTTTGAATTTCTCGCTAATAGAGCTTTCCAAAAACATGTTCGAAGTTTGATTTCGACATCGTTTTCCCCTTTGTTTTAGTTCCCATCATGAATAGTTTGATGTTTGTTCAAAATTCGCAGTTCGTACATTTAATAACGTATTTTTGTTAAAATTTATTATTTTATATTTTATTTGTACTCTAGAAAGTTTAATAAATGAGGCTTTGAAGAGTCCAAAACTTGACCACCATCTCTTCAAAATTTGAAGTCATTAAGGAAAGGGAAAGGAGACTTTTATAATTAATTTAGAAAATAAAATAAGTATAAGACTTCCCTTGATCCTCTGTTTGTATTATTGGTTATATATTCATAAATGAAATATTATGTTAATACATGTGTTCGTTAATTTTATGATTGAATTGAGTTATATATTATTGGTTATATATTTCAAAAATGAAAACATTATTGAAAACAGGAAACCTAATGTTCAAGCAATTCACATCACAAATCTTGTTAAAGCCCCATAAAAGGAAAAATTAGTTATTCATAAATGCCATTTTATCCTCTTTTTTGCCTAAAATCTGCCTATTTTCATATTCTCTACTTGCTTGACCATTCCTACAAAAATAATGGATATTAGGCTAAATTACAAATAAATTATACTAAATCATGTAGTAATTATGCCTAAAACCCTGAAATAAAATGATAGAAGGACAATTTATCAAACCACCATTCCTAAATGGTATATCCTAAATATGAAATGTGATTATGACGCTAGAGCCATTGGTTACTCAAAATAGAGTTTCTAAGCTTTAAAGTTTAAAGTACAAAAGTTGATCAATGTCAAATGGTGAGTTTTGAGAACGATGCTTGTAATATAAGAAATAATCCATTGTCAAATCATGAACGTCCATCCGTATGTTGAAGGAAGGGACTAAGGAAAAAGCTAAATGGATGATGATGATGCTACCTTTTTTTGCATCCATCAAGTAGTTGGGGAATCATCAAGCTTCTGATGATCTTCATTTCAAATGCAAATAAGTTACCTAGGGATTTAAGACACTTTGTTTCCTTTTAAATCATGCTTACATTTTCCTTTTTGTATATATGCCACTAAAGAAATTCAAATTTCATGGTAAAATTCTCTATCTTTCATATACTTTCTATTTTATCCCTTCTCTTCTTTCCATTTTCCTTGTTTCCTTTTGAAATAATGAAAATTTTAAGAAAATATGCTTAACAGTGATAATGCTAGTGTTGCCTCAAGCAATTTTGATTGTCTCAATACTTAGTCAAATAAGGAAACAATGTAAGTTGAGATCTTGATAGATTGGTTTCACAAGAAGCTAAGTAGACATGGTCTATTGAAATAATTGAAAACGTGTTAACCCTTGCAAGTCTAAAAAAGATGAAAAAGAAAAAGCCCATGGAATGAAAGAACTAGTCCAGGAAAAATTAGGGTAACAAGGCTTGCTGAATTGAAACTTTAAAAGAAAAATTCAAGCAAATAGTAAGGTCAAAAGAAAATAGTATGCTGGGTCAAAGAGTCAAAAGAATGATCCAATAAAAAGTTAGGGTCAAGGAAAAGAAATTCACTAGATTGACAACTTGAAAAAGGAAATCTAGGAAAAAATTAGAGTGACTTGATGGATTAAAAACACAAAAAATAGATCTATGGAAAAATTAGGGTAAAAAATGGCTAAATCAGAAACTTGGAAGGATGGACTAATAAAGGGATATTTTCTAGAACAAAAGTTTCAAACTTGCATAGTAGGAAAATTAATTTGCCCAAACTTCAAAGTATAAAATTTCCAAACTACGGCAAACAATCTGTCAAAAATAGAAAATCAAGAAAGCTAAGGTCTTCTTCCCAAGATTGAGGAAAAAGATATATTGAAGTAATGGATAAAAAGAGTGATGCTTTAAAAATGTCAAACTAGGGTAAATTTCATTCCTAAAAATCCTATTAACAAGAAATCAAGATTGAAAAAGTGAGGTACTAACATTGTTTATTTGAAAGGTACCATCAAGGTATCAAAATTCTTATCCTTATTTCGTCTACTTCTTTTCCAAATTCTTGCCAACTCTAATATAATGAATTCCAACTTCAAATATTTCCTATATTTTTTTCTTCCAACCTACATTGTTAGCTTAATTTTCATTTTGAAAAAGTGTATACATTGAAAGAAAATGTTAACAAAAAAATTGATTGAATTTAAAATCATGATAAATTTGACGACGTCTCAATTGCTATAATCCCAACAAACTCGTCAAGTCATCATTTCCTTCCCCATATGTTTTTCATGATAGCCTCATAAAAATCCAATAAAAGGACGACACCATGAGATTCTTAATCATTCTTCAATCAAGAAATGAAACCATGAGATTCTTGATCATTCTTCAATCAAGACATTTTGGTGTTGTAAGGGGTCAAAGAAATCAAAATGTCTCAAAAAGAAAAAATCCAAATAAAAAGATGCATTGTACATTACACATGGTTTTGTAAAAAAAAAATAAATTCATCTTGTTAGTTAAGAATTGCTTATAGTGTCTTAGTAGTTATCAAAAATAAAATGAAAATATATGAGAAAAATTGCATGTTTCATCTATTCTTAACCTTGATCATACCATCCCATGACATTTTGTTAATGTATTCATACATTGTACATCAAAAATTCAAATCATTTTTGTCTCACAAGGCATTTCATAAACAACATTAGCAAGTCAAAGATTCCAAGTAAAGGAAACGGTCAATCACCAAAACCAATTCAAAACTAGGGAAAATGTTGAGTCAATGCAAAACCAAGATAAATTTTTTTTGAAGCTTTTCTTTTTTTGAAATTCATGTATTAGGCATTGTTCAACAATTTTTTCGTTTTCTACTGCTTGGTATCCTTTATTTTGAATCATGCATCAAGTTATTTTGCATACTCTCTACTACATTTTGACCTTTTCCACTTAACCACATGCCTTTTCTTAGCATCATACATCATCTTGTGTAAATATATACATATCATGTACCAATTTGCATCTCGTTATTGCATACCTCATTTAAAAGGGTTCACATGCTTATTACCTAAGATCCATATGCCCATTAGGCTTTTCCATTTCTTCATTTAATTGTTACATGCCTCTCTCATTTTTTCATCTTCACTTGTGGAGGTAGGAATTTCAATTTTTTCATTTAACCTCCAAAGACATGCATTCCTTTTTTGCAGTTTCATTTTCATTATTTACCCTGTCGAGTCAAGCACTTTCATTTTCTGGCCTACAAAGACAGTCATTCATTTTTTTGACGTTTTTCCATTATTCAGCCTACAGAGTAAGATATTCTCATTTTCATTGTTTCTAATTTTTTCTTACAAAGATATGCATTCCTTTTTTTCATTTTCATTTTCATTTTCATTATTTAGCATACAAAGCTAGGCATTTTAATTTTCATTATTCTTACATTCATCTTATAGAGCGAGGTATTTTTAATTTTTTCCAGTCTACCTACAAAGTCAAGCAATTTCAATTTTCATTCTGCCTATAAAGTCAGACATTTTCATTTCTTCATTTAGTGTAAAGAGAAATGTTATCTTGTATTTTTAATATCTTGCATTCAGTCTAAAGAGAAAGGCTACCTTGCATGTTTAATTTCTATCACATCAGGCTCAGCATGTTTAACTTTTGTCAGTCTATCACACTAGGATTTACATGTTTAACTTTTTTTGGCCTATCACCAAGGCTCTACATGTTTAAATTTTGCCAGTCTATCACACAAGGCTTCACATTTTAATTTCTTACATTTTAGCCTATCACATAAGGCTTTGCATGTTTAAATTTTGTTATCTTATCTTACCATGATTTATATTTTTAATTTCTTAGATTTTGGCCTATCACACAAGGCTCTACATGTTTAAATTCTATAAGCCTATAACACTAGGCTTCGCATTTTAATTTCTTACATTTGGATCTATCACACAAGGCTCTACATGTTAAAATTTTATTAGCCTAACACACAAGGATTTGAATTTTAATTTATCATATTTTGGCCTATCATACAAGGCTCTGCATGTTTAAATTTTATTAGCCTATCACACCAAGATTTTCATTTTAATTGCTCTCCTTTCAGCCTATGACACCAGGCTCCGCATGTTTAAATTCTATTTGCCTATTTCACTAAGATTTGCTTTTTTGATTTTTCTAGTTAGCCTATCTCACCAAGCTCTACTTGTTCAATTATTTTGTTATCCTCTTACAATAGGTTTTTCTTGTTTAATCTTTTTGTTAAGCCTATCATATTAGATTTTGGTTATTTATTTTTTGTTTGCCTATAATACTAGGCTTTACTTATTTATCTTGTCTAATTTATCACATTAAGATCCACCTATTTAATTTTTTTTATTTATCTTATTGTGTCAGATTCCTATTATTCAAGTTCTACTTTATAGTTAGACTTTGCATGTTTTAATATTTCTTATAAGCTACGTAGGCTTCTTTTTTTCCCTATATTCTAGCTACTTTCCATTTTGTCTTTTCTTTATCTTGGACACACTTGGTTTGGAATCTTTACTCATTTATTACCTTGAAACTATAAGAATAAATATTCTTTATATCTTCTGGTAAAAAATGAGTAAAGAGAAATAAACTATCATCGCCTAATTGTATTCGAGACTCATTAATTCAATAAAAAAAATCTTTAATAAAGCACAAATAATTTAAAAATATCAATTGCTTTAATAGTGTTTCAAAAATCCAAAAAAATAGTTCACAAAATAGAAGTTAAAAAATTAGTAATGTTTAGGTTTAATTAGTTTTAAAATAACCAAAGTCTCATTTGCATCTTTCTTATAAACCAAAATTCTATTTTCTTTTTTTTTTTATTTTTATTGATCACACATACTAATATCCAAATATATATCTTTTGAGCATCTAAAGTTGGCCACAAACTCATAAAAGTGCAATGTTTTATTTCTTCTCTTAGTACATCCACACATTATTCCTTTTCCCACTCATTCTCTCCAAGATGCATGCTCACATGCAAACAAAAAATGATCCCATAACAAACTCTCACTATCATGTTTTTTGATGTATATTCTTGAGGGAGGGTGATCTATGGTCAATGGAGGAAGTGAAGATGGATAGACATGGAGCAAATAGATTTGGATGAAGAGGACTCAAGGGAGGTGCCACCAAGCTTGGAGAAGCTTCCACCATTTCCACCACCTTGGTAATCCTGGATTGGTTTATCCAAGGTATCTCAGTTATGTCTAAGGGTATTATGGAAAGAAGTTAGGTATCAAGTTTTTAATAAACAATTATTATTTCATTTTATCTATAGGTTTTAGGCATAATTTCTACATGATGGAACTTCAATCACTCAAAATTTAGCCTAATCTCCCTTGTTTTTGAATGAATCGTCGTGTAATCAAAGAATTTGAAAATAAGAAGTTTGAGGGCCCAAAAGAGAGAAAAACGTCAAGAAAAAGACCAAGAAAGTAGAAAAGACAAAAATGCCTCTGCCACACCATTTAGACACATCTCTCCCGCTGGAGAACAATCTTCTCACAAGAGAGCAACATCCCTCTATTTGGGAACAACCCTACCTTTCCTTCATTTCTAGCCTCCCCATTCCTAGTTCTTCCTTTGGAACCCTTTCATAAGCTATTAGTGGAAGGAGATCTCCTAGTGTGCAGATTTAGAGAAACTATCAGATCATCAATGTTTTGTACTCTTTTCATTTACTTATTATGGATTATTCTAGATTATTTTGCATGATGTTTAACTAAACTTCAGTTCGTGGGGCTTTTGAAAACCTTCTAATATAAATTGCTTGAATTCGATCTCCCCCTATATTTTATGGATGATTATATATTTTCCATAATTGTATGGCCTTTCCACAATTCATGAATTAATAAGATGTAGCTAACCTTATCAATATGTAAGTTGGTTGGGAGGAGGCAATCATACCACTCTTAACTGATAAAACTTCTTGGAAACTAAACTTAAGGGCATTTGAGGATCAATCAGGAACCTAAGTTTCTAATCGATTAATTCCCTTACACGTAGTTAACACCCTCTTAAATGTTTTGTCTTTGTTTATTTATCTACCTTGCCAGATCAAGGAGGGTAGTACTTAGAAGGAAGATTACTGCTACTACCAAATCAAGGAGGAGTAGTAGCCTTAGAGTAGGTGGTTAGCAATTAATACTTATTCATAAAAGAAGGAAGGATTTGGGAAGAAATGAAGTAAAATAAAAAAGGTGATCCAAATTCCTAGGTTTATCCATAACCTACATCGTATTCTTTTGTTTATCAGTGTGTCAATATTGATCTTCATTCAAAAAAGCATTCACGCACAAAACTCTCAATTAGTGAGCTCAAAGGTAGGAATTTAATTTCATACATAGATTGTTGGCATAGTCTTTATGCGATCAATACTAAGGGCCTCAAATATATTTTTTCTATATCAATAAGTATACTTGCCCATGTGTAAAACTTGGTAAGAATTTTACACTCATGTTTTGCATGCTACAATTATCCTAAGAAATGAGAGAGATATAAACTATTGTGTGGTAGGTATGAAGCAAGTTATTTCCTTACATGTTTCCCACAATGGTGGTTTCCTAGACACAACCAAGGTATAATAATTGGGATTTTTAATCAAAGTCAACATTCTAGATGCAAAATAATAGAACAAGTATTGACGCATGCTAAGGGACTTGATACAAAAGTGGAAGGAGGTGGTCCTTCTGGATCAATGGAGGTTGCACTTTGGAGAGGGATGGAAGAGGAATGGACGGATTAAAGCTTGACTTGGAAGTGCCACCCCTAGAGGAGGATAAGGTTCTTCTCCGCCACTATAAGCTGTCATGGATGAGGAGATTACTCAACCCCAAGTCTAGTTCTAGAGGAGAAAAGGGGAGAGAAACGCTCTCAAAATTCTGAGTGAAAAATTCTCAATTCATTCAAATGAATCTTCACATGCAAAATTACTCACAAAAGGACTTATTTATAGGCAAGGATGGTGCCTAGCATGGGATAGCCTTGGGAATTCGAATTGGGCCTCTCCATTGAGTCCAAAATGAGTCCCTCCTTATGTTCCAAGGCAACCTATAAATTGGTCAAAGCAGGTCTGAAAATCTTAGCAATGAAATATAGGAAAATGGACCTATTCTATACATGTCTTGGGCCTTGTACTTCTAAAATAAATAGAGTCCTAAAACCTAGTCTAAAATTTGTAGGGCTAATAAGGAGGTGGGTTGGGCTTGAGGGTGAGTCTCCGAGAGGCCTAAGAAGGTCTCCACCTCTATTTACAACCTTTTGGCCCTAGCCCTGGTAATGGCCCAATAGGCCTAAGGATTCTTCTTGGAGAATGGGAGTACTTTGGTGTAGGTTTAAATGTCCTTAAGGATGCCTTTGCATCAAGTCCTCCCCTTGGAGCATATTCTTCCTCAAATTAGAGTCGTCATCATCCATACCTACAACAAAAGGAAATAAGTAGGTAGGGGAGACTCTTATTAATAAAGGAAAAACAAGACTAATACTAGGATAAAATACTAACCTCCTGAATATTCTAAACATTTGGAACAACAAATAGATAAACATAACTAGGAATAAAAGGTTGATTATATCTAACAGGCCATAATTATCATCGTAAAAAGTATGAACTTGCATTAGTGGGATGATAGCCTCCTCTTTCTTATGCTTTAGGGCACCGCTAAAAGGATTCATGTGTTCAATTGGCCTAGCTAGTGATGATGGCCAAAATAACTGTGAAGGAGTTACCCTTGCTGGAAACTCTTGACAAGATAAATAAGGGCGGTTTGAAAGATTATTTCATAGTGTCTTAGGTGCCTTAGTCATGCTATACTTTGTGGGTGGGTAAGTTATATCTACAATACCCATATCTGTCGAAGTGAAAATTTGGCATTCTACCCTTTTATCTGGTCTTCCTAATGTGACCTGATAAGGAACCATAGCCTTATGGATATGGGGAGCTATGTTCAAGGTTTAGGTCCTAAAGGCATTACGATAACTCAAACAATGAATCATGCTAGAAAAAATATGGATGACAAATTATCACTCTGAGGCACATAAGATGAGGATCTTAAGGGAATTAATCTAGTCATAATATCCTTGTTATGCAATATAATAATGATGCTCTAAGTACCCATGGGTGATTGAGAAGATGAGTTTCTTATGAGGGCCAACTCTTGACCTCTTCCTAGATGAAATGGTTCTTTAATTATAAGGGTGGAAGAAACACCAGACCCTACCCTAATAGTGATGTCCAAGGTAATGGAAATGATAGAAGGAGGTTTCCTAGCTAGGAAGATCTTTCTCACTTCATCCTTTCGTACAAGCCTACTCTCACCTTTTTTATAAGAGAGGTACACTCCTCACTTATCTTTCCTTCTATCTTTCTCTTTTTATTTTTATCATTTTTTGTTTCTCTTATTTCTTCAATTATTTTCTTTTTCAAACCCGGTCTCTAAACCTTTCTTTTTTAGGCTCATATGCATCTGGTCTTGATAGACTTCACTAGGGGACAAAGATACTAGGGTAATTTTCTGGGAGTTGAATTGGAAGGAATACCTCTTAGTATGCCCATCATAATGGAAATTCCTATCAAATTGCCATGTCCTTCCTAATAGCATATGGTTGGCCTCCATGGGGACAACATCACAAGTAACATTATCCTCATGCCTCCCAATGGTGAATGTGAGGAGGACTTGCTGATCAACCAACAAGTTTCCATTATCACTAAGCCATTGAAGCTTATATGGCTTAGGATGTGGGATCTTGCATTAGTGATACTCTTTGGAGTCTTGCCACCCTTAATTAAAGACTTTTTGACAGAGAAAAAATTTGGAGTCTTTCCTTTATACTCTTGGAGTCTTTGGCCTCTTTGGGCTTCCTAGATTTAAAACTAGAGTCTTTAGAAACCTTTTTTCTATCTTCCCAAGTGTCTTGTGTAGATGACTTGTATGCAATGCTTTTTCTTTACCCTTCCTATTTATTTGGGCTTCTACCTTTACAAATAGTGGTAAAAATCATTAAGGCTTAAATATTGGTGGAGTTCTACCACATCCCTAATGTCATGCCTAAGCCTATCTAGGAACCTAGCCACGGTGGCTTCCTTACTTTCTTTCAAGTTAGCCCTAATCATTGCAATCTCCATTTCCTTGTAATATTCATCTACAATTTTGCAACCTTGAGAGAGTTTCTCTAGCCTATTGTGGACCTCTCTTAAATAATGGGGAGGTACATTTCTTGCCCTCATGATATGCTTCATTTCCTCCTATTCACTCAAGGGTATATATCTCTCTCTACTAAGCCTATCACACCAAATTAGGGCATAGTTACCAAACTCTAAGATGGATAACCTTATCTTATGTCTTTCCCTAATGGCATGGTTTGAAAATATTTTTTCTACCTTAAGCTTCCAATATAAGTATGCCTCTGGGTTGTTCCCCCTTGGAACTTAGGCATCTTAATCTTAGGTAGTTTTATGGGTTATAAGGCATCTCTACCCTTCACTCTCTAGTCCTATGGCCAACTCTACAATTTTGATCATCTAAATTATTGTTAGAGGAACTCCTACTCTTATGTTCCCTAGACCTTTGGGATCTATCTCTAAGTCTTAGACCTAGAGGGTTCCTTAGATCTAGTATCTTTTCTATGCCTATGATCCCTAGTTCTTTCTACTTTTGGTGCATGGTCATTGAAGGATAGTGTCCTCCTTTGTGAGTATAGCCTATCCCTTGAGAAAGGCCTTTTCCTTTAGGGAGAGTCTCTCCTCCTTTCCCTATGACTCATGTGTTCCCAATGAAGTTGACATCTTCACTTGATGTCTCCTTCTCATGATAGTTATTCCCATTCCTAGATCCATTAGTTTCAATTATTATTTGATTTCTTGGTTTCTTTATAGACTTTCTTCTTTCTAGGTGATCTAATCTGTCTCTTATTTAGGTTTTATAAACCTTTTCTATTCTATTAGCTAATTTTTTCATTTGGATTCTAGGGGATAATTTATGGGTACTCATTTGCAAAGTAGAAAGATACCTCTCCACACCTAGATTGCTTATGCTAAGAAACCAAATCACAAAAATGAAAACACTTAGCACACAATCTAGGCTCTAAGGTACACATAAACACACAAGGGTTAAATAATTTACCTAGCTCCCTTGACCTTGCAAAAAAATATAAAGGTTAGTGTTATACAAGATAGTTCTACGAAATGTAAGTCACTTAGCACACAAACTAGGTTCTAAGGCACACGAACACACAAAAAGCTACGACTTGACCTTAGGTGAGTATCCTACACTAAGGTCTGAAAGTCCAAGTCCTTATTATAAACAAATTGTAAAGATAAATCAAACTACACTAAAAGAAGATCCTACTACAAGGTCCCTAGGTTTTATAATTTTAATCAAACCTGATTACAAAAATTCAACCTACAATTTACAATTCAAAAATCAAATGACACTTATTACAAAATGCCTTCACCTTGGTCCTCAATTCGAGTTTGCACTTAGCCCTTCACTTTGGTCTTGAAATCCAAGTTTCAAGCCTTGGTTTCTTGAGTCCCTAGACACACCTTTCCTTAGGCTTAAGCTTCCCTAAGTCCCTACAAAATCAAGCTCAAACAAAAAGAATACTTGCTGCCTCACTTGGTTAGTGTTAGAAAAATCAAGTTAAATTTTGCTAGTCCTCACAAAGTGTTTATGATCTTGTCCCTCTAATGTCCTCACCATGCAACCATCCCTCTCACACCATTTCACTCACACAAATATCCTCCCAAACTGATTTGAGATTAAGGAACAACTCATCTCACCTTAGTTTCCTAAGTGATGTGTAAGTGGTGAAAAAGTTCTCCTAAGTGTATGTGCAAAGGTGACACAACTTAGAGGAAATTTAAAATACACGTAAGAATAGATATCATAAGAATGGTATAATCAATGAAATAAGAAAGAAAAAACTTATAGACCAATCAAAGACAAACTAGAACCAAAGGAAAGTAAAGAAGGTTAGCGCATAAAAGAAATACCTAGAAACTTTAAAAAGTGGTATGAATATGCTCATGCAATGAGAAGATGCTATTTGGAAAATTAATTAAGAAATGCATAAACTAAGTAATTAAACCTAACATGATGCAGAACCTACGGCGTAACATGGACGACTAGCATACCACATTCAATGAAGGCAAAACAAATGAGCTTTATGTAAGCCTTTTTCTATATGCTTTTTTTTTCTTCTTATTTTTCTTTTCTAATTCTCTTTTGTTTTTAGTTTTATAGACTTATTTTTGTTATAATTTTGGTCAAAATCCCAGGGATTTCAAGTGCTCAATTGATCATTGGATAGGCTTTTGTTAAGGTCCTAAGTCTATAAATTCATCCTAGTACATTTTGCACTTTATCCTTTGCATAGGTATGGTATTTTAAGTCATAAGTCTTTGCCCAATTCTCTCCAATCCAGCTCAGGTTATAAGGTGCAGGATAAGAATTAAGTGTATTTTTAATTTGATTCAAGCGTATAGTTAATCTTTTAGGTTCAATGATTTAATTATACATGACTTAAGCTAGACTTAGCATATAGGATGCATGCACATAATCATGCACTCTTAGTATTTTTTTGAACAAAGATTACACAGAAACAAACAACTTAAAAATAAATGCATATATCAGAATTAAAACTTGCAAAATAATACCTAAAAAAGGCTAAAAGAACCAAATCAACACAAGAACTTCAAGAACATATGAGATTTTGGCGCCAATTTTTGAATTCAAATCTTGAAATTTTTCTAAATTTTTTTGGAAGATCTAAAAAGTACAGACCAATAAATTGAAAGATATGGATCATAAGAACAACAAAAAATAAGTTTGACAAATATAAAATAAGAAATAAGCAAGTTATGAACAAATCAAACAAGCTAGATGCATTTGCATGCCAATATGAACATGCTTCAGTAATAAGATGATATAAAATTCATTTAATATCAAATTCCCACAAATTATAACAATTCTAAAAATAGAAAGAGATAAAGGAGAACACAACAAAAATCACCAAAATCATAAATTTTTTGACCGATTAAAATTGAAAATGAAAAATAAAGGAAAAGATGATCTCGGAATCAAAGAAGAAGCAATAAAATTCACATGAATTAAGAAGCGGATCTAACCTCCATTGATGGAGATTTGATACTAGATTGATGTAGCTTTGGAAGGAGGATCTAGACTATGAAATGGATATTGAAGAGGAAGTGGAGGATGAAGGAGAATTCGATGTAGTCTCCAAGTGTTTGGGAGTACCATTTTCCTTGGAAGAATAAGCTCCTTCTCCGCCACCATGGCCACCATGGATAAGGAGAATTCCTAACCCCAAGCCGGTCTATAAAAGGAGATAGAAGAGAGAATTTGTCACACAATTCTGAATAGAATTCAATTATGACTCAAAAGTGATGAAAAATGCATATAAGGGTACCTTATATAGGCCTTATGGTACACCAAGCATAGGATGGCTTCTAGCCACTTGGATCCTTGAGTTTGGGCCCAATATGGAGCCCTAAAAGAAGTTTTTCTTGGTTCCTAGGGCTAGCTTTTGCAAATTAGGCCAGGGTAGGAACAAAAGCTCATTAGAAAAGGTACAGAGAAAACAAGCCCATTCCTATACATATTGAGCCTTCTACTTCTAACATACAAAAAGAATCCTAGGTCTTATTATAAAATGTGTAGGGTCAATTGGGAGGTGAATTGTGCCTAGGAGTGAGTCTCCTAAAGGTCTCTACCTTTATCTGCAATTTCTTGGCCCTGGCCTTGGTGATAAGCCCAATGGCCTAAGGATCCTGCCTAGAGTAAAGGATTGCTCTAGTATAGGTCTAGATGTCTCTGAGGATTCCTATACATCAATTGAACATCTAGTGTGAAAGATGTTCTCCCTTTCAATTGATTCCTCTCCCTTAACTACACTCCCTAATAATATTTTACCCACTAGAAGGTCTCTCTAAAAAGCATACTCAAGGGCTTCATCCTCAGATAAAGAGGAAGAAGTGCTAAAGCCATTTGATCCTAGTAATGAGCAATCACCAATTTTCCTTAGGATCATGGTCTTTTTATTTGGGCATTAGGAAGAAATGTATCCTCAATCCAAACACTTAAAACACTTTATTGAAGATTCTTCGACTAAGGGCAAGGTTGGAGCTTAGCCCTTAGACTCTTTAAATTCTTTGGCATCTTTTATTTCTCTAAGTTTAAAACTAGAGTCTTTTCTTTTATCTTGCTAGGAGTCTTGTGTAGATATTTTATAGGAAGTGAATTTACCTTATCTTTTCTACTAAACTGGGTTTCTAACTTTAAAGCTTGATGGTAAAGGTCATTCAAACTCAAATAATGATAAAGTTCGACAACATCCCTTATATCATGCCTAAGCCCATCTAGGAACCTAGCCATTATGGCTTCCTCACTTTCACTCAAGTTGGCCCTAATCACTGCTATTTATATGTTTTTGTAATATTCATCTACACTTTTAGAACCTTTAGAGTGTCTTTGCAACTATTGTGGAACTCTCTTAAATAGTGGGAGAGGGGGACATGCCTATCTCGCATAATGTGTTTCATCTCCTCCCACTCATTTAAAGGAAGATAACTTTCCTTGGTTAACTTATCCAACACATTAGGGAAGAATCAGTTAAATATAAGGCATCTAACATTATTTTGTGTTCCTCCCTAATGGAATAGCTAGAGAAAATTTATCCAACCTTAAGTTTCCAATCTAAATATGCCTCTGAGTCGTTCCTTCCTTAGAACTTAGGCATTTTGACTTTGGATATTTCTATTGGCTCTAAGGCATCCCTACCCTTTGAAATCCTAATCTTAATACTATTTCTAAGGGTTCTATCCTCTAAAGTATCTCTAGATGAAATTCTATGCCTATTCCTATGTTCTCTACGTTTATGGGTCCTATACCTAAAGGGTTCCTTATTCCTATAACCCCTAACACAATCTACTTTATGTGAGATCTCTTTTGGTGTCAATGCCCTTGCTGGTGAGGGAAGCATATCCCTTAAAGATGGCCTCTCTCTTTATGGAGAATGTCTTCTCTTATCCCTAGGATCTACATTATTCCCAAAGAAGTTTACATCATCAGTGGATGTAGCCTCCTCACTATGATATCCCTCACTCCTAGAACCACTACTTTCTATGTTTCTTTGATTTTAGAATGCCTCTTGGAATTTCTACTTTCTAGGTTACCTAATATTTGTTCTGTGGCCTTAGTTTGGGTTTAAAAAGCCATTTCTAACCTAATGGACAATTGTTCCATATGACTTCTAGGAGATTGATTATAGGAACTCATTTGTAAATCAAAATATCCTCTCAAGACAAGGATTGCCTAACCTAGCTTAGTCTAAAACAAGCAATTCAAGTAGAAAGCAATCCTAATTTCTACTATACAATGAGCAAGAGTTAGGAAAGATACCTAGCTCCCTTGACCTTTCAAATGGAAAACAAGTTAGTGCTACATACTTATGCTAAAAATTCAAGCAACACTTAGCACCTCATTGCCATTCCTTGCATGCAACACACAATCAAATCAAGTTACCTTTTGATGAGTATCCTACACTAGGACTTAGATTCCAAAAGTCCAATTACAAGAAAATTGAAAAATTAACCAAATTACACCAAGAAAACACGTACTACAAAGAACTAAAATTTACAAGAATAAGGTTACCAAGGTACACCAAAATTTTCCTAAAACTATACACCAAATCCAAGGACAAATTACATAAAAACAGGTTTTGAGTTTGCTCTTCAACTATAAGTCTTCAAGTCTCTTGCTTCAAGCCTTCATGTACATCTTTCCTCCTTGCAATTTTTCTTTCAAATTTAACCTACAAAACACAAAAAAGGGGAGGGAGCTTACTTCCCTCACTTGGTTAGTAGTACCAAATTCAAGAGTATTCACTCACACCTCATCAAGTGTTTCTCTCACACCCTCAAATGGTCTCCCATATTTAGGCAAACCTTACATCACCAACTAGCACCCAATTCAAACCCTTAACCAAGCTATAATGGGAGGTCCAGTCAAATTTTAACCTCAACAAACTTGATGTTTCTAAGGTGAAGTAAGTATGGAGAAGTTAAGGGTAATAAGGCCAATAAACAACCAAGGAAATTTAGGTAAAAACAAGAAAAAATTATCATAACCAAAAGCACACTCAAAAGAATTTAATAAGACAAGATCAGAAATCAAAGGAAGATAATATAGAATTAAAGTTAAGAAGAAGAAGGTAGCCACTCAGAAAGGAAAATCTTAAAGACTAAAAGGTGCATGGACATGCTCATACATTCACCGTGATGCTAGGCAGATTAAGAAGCTCATGCATGAAATAGATAAGAAATTAAAACTAAGATCTACTTCCTAAAAATTAATAATATAATTACAAGATGAACATACAAACTAAAATAAAAAAGGACTAGGCCTTAAGCATACCTATTCCTCAAAAGTTCTTACTTATATTTTTTTCTTCTTTTGCTTTTTTATTTTTCTCTTGTTTTTATTTTATTTTTGTTTGTGTCATTCTTTTGAGTTCTTTTTGAAAAGGGAAAAAGGTAATATGTTTTCAAATAATCCTTTTCATAGGCCTTTTTCTCAAGGTCTAATCCTATGTTTAATTGGTCTAAATTAGTGCAACTTGTGCATTCTTCCTTTGCATAGGTCAATCTAAGTACTTAAGAATGATCCCAATTTATCCATAGACCAACAATAGTCAAGAGGTATAGATAACATTATTAAGTGTATTTTAAGTGCTTAAAAGATTGCTTAAACTTACACTTTATGTGAGGACTTAATCACTTTATTTTGTATGTATGAACTAAGGTAGCATCTAAGTAATGCATGCACATATTCGTGCAATCTTGGGGAAAAAATGGACAAACCAAGACCAAAATTCAAATTCAATTAAGAAACATTAGATAGAGCAACACATAATTGAATCAAGCCTACACAAATTCTATAAAATCTGAATCAAAATTTGAACTTAAATTCACATATTCTTAGTGCCAAAACTAGGATTCAAAATTCAAATTTATTTTGAAGATTTAGATAATTCAAACCAATAAAAATGAAGATATGAATCATATATAACAATCAAAACAATTTTGAAGTAAACTAGACACATGTCAAGCAAGAAAAGATCAAATCTTTCAGATTAGGCTCTGGTTGGCATTAACACTGAATAGGTTGAAGTAATAAAAAAATTATGAAAAATTTGGCTGTTCAATTTGCATAAACTAAAAATTTCCAAATTTTAGACACATACTAATGAAACGACACAAGAATCATTCCATTTCAATAAGAATTGGCCAAGATATGATCAAAACATTCAAGGTATACGCTATTTGGCATGAAAATAGAATAGTATGGATAGATAAGAGAATTGAAAAAATTGACTGAACAAAAAGATACAAACGATACAAATATAGATAATATACATAAAAGAATCCAAAAAAACAAAAATGACTCAAATTATAGCTTATTTGACCATTCAAAATGAAGATGGAAGATAGAGTAGAAAATAAGGTTGTGTGTAGAAATAAAAGAAGTTTAAGGCTACAGATTATACCTCCATGAGGAGTTTTGAAACCAATTGATGTAGTTGCTTGAGGTAGGATGATATTTGGTCAATAGAGGCAGTGAACATGGATGGAGAAGGAGAAAACGGATCTGGATAAAGAAGACTCAAGGGAGGCGTCACCTAGCTTGGATAAGCCTCTACCACTTTCGCCACCTTAGAGGAGCCAAGGATAAGGATGGGAACCACAACTCTAGCTCAGAGAAGAAAGTTAAAAGGGAGAGAAAACACTTAATTCACTCTTAGTGAAATTTAAATTATTATTCAAAGAATGAAAAAACACATCATATGAGACCTATATATAGGAAAGGAGGATGTGCTAAACGAGGAGGGATTTAGGGATAAAATGGATGCACCCAAATAAAGGAAAATTAGGCTTAGATGGAAAACCAATTAGGGTGTTTTCATCACTCCTCAATGTAGCCCCAAGTTGGGCCAAAGTAGGCCCAAAACTTATACTAGAAATATAGGGAAATTAGGCCTAAGCCTACATATTTAGCCCTAATTGGACCTAAAATATAAGAAACATCTAAGTCCTAGTATAAAGTATAGAGAGACATAGGAGAAGTGTGTTGGGCTTAAGGCCTGAATGCCCAAGAAGCTTCCACCTTCTTCTGCAACCTCTTGGCTCTTGCTCAAGTGATAGGCCTAATAGGCTTAATAAGTCCTCTGTAGCTAGTCTTTTCCTTTGTAGCTGGGACCTTTACATCATTTTCTCTCTTTGAACTCTATCAAAAATAACACAACACACCCACTAATTAAGATACTAATATGCTAGCCCATACATTTACCCACTTCTTTAAACAACAAATAAAATCTCTCTCACATACAATACCTCACATCTTCTCTCTCCCATATAGTAACAGAATATCACACATTCATGGAGGGACCCTTTTTTTAGCCATTCCTTTTTTCTCTCTCCCTTCGAATAGTTATCTCCATTGATCATACAAAGAGGTGCTATGATTGAGTATAAAAAAGGCTCTCAATTATTTTCTTTTCAAGGGAACATTCCTCTTTCTCCTCATGCCCACTTATATAATTGCCCATCATATATACAGATTTCATCCTCTCTCACATGCTCCATCCATTTTTTCTCCAACTCACTAGTACCCAACTAGAAGAACTCTTATTTAGTCTCTCTCCTTGCTACCATCAACATCCAATGGGCTACAACCCACACACAGTGACTCTATTCCCCCACCACAAACACCTCTTTACAACCATATTTAGAGCACCATCATTGTTGATCTTCATAGAAGTTGGATCATCTATTCATGCCCTTATGTTGCTATTTCTCTACTTAGGTCAAAATTGTTTAAGGCCCTCCTTCATTGGTTTCTCTCTTGTTGGCTATAGTGACATACACATAGAAGGTCGGGTAACAAGCACACTTGGACCTCATCACCATAAAGATTATAACAGCACCTACTGACTGTTTCTCATCATCACCAAAAATCAACATCAAAGGTTTGGAGGGCCAATAACTTTACAAGTAGGTGCTACCTCTGCTTCTATAATCCCATCATTAGGTAGCAGGTTTCTTTCCATACAACATTACCCATGAACCTCGATGTCATCTTGAGCTAGTTACATTCATTGTTGAGCTTTAAGGTGATTCTTAAAATTCCTGTAACTTAGTGATTTTTGTTTAGTTATGTCATTATTTCGAACATAATGCCTTGGTAAAGGTACATGTATATTAGTCCATGCATTATAAATTCTAATAATTCATAATCTTATTTAGTTACAATTGTAATAATAAAATGGGTTAAGATTTAACGTGATTTTGCACAAGGGGAGAAAGGCTTAACAAATATTTGATTGCTAATAAATTTAGGGAATCCTAGATTTTTTGTTTAAAACATCCCCAATACAAACAAAGAAAGGATGATCTAAATTTAATGTGTGAAGTTGAACAACAGTCATGCAAATTTAGGTCTTTATTACAATGGTAGCAAGCAATTTTTTTAAAGGAAGCACAAAATTTGGAATATTTAATAAGATATTTTCAATTTATTTTATCAACCAAATTTATCTTCGAGAAATTAAATAAATAGAACTATGTAGCCTTAAGTTTTCCATCGTACCAAGGAATACATAGGAGTAGGACCAAAAATTCTATCAAGCTATTTTTTGTATATATTTTATTTATTTCTTTCAAGTATATAATAAAACATATTATTATGATATTATCTAAATATTTAATTTCATATTAAAAGTGATCAAATAAATTTTTCTTCAAAATTATTTTACATTTTCACATTGAACGTTTTGTACCTTTCTTTTTAACGGGTGAATAAGGTGATTGCACCTTCTCTATTTGTAACTGACTCTTAGATTTAGAGCTTCTTTATGCTTTGTTTGGATGGGGTGAACTAGGGAGGAAGGATTAGGGAAGGATGGAATTGGAGAGTAAGAGTGGTTTTCCCTTGTTTGGTGTGTTTCATCTTTAGTGGAAGGAAATATTACTTTTTCGTGGGCCCACAAATTTTTGTTCCTACCTCCTTAGCCATGAAAATGAGTGGAAAATGAGAGGGATATTTTTTTTTTAATTTTTTTATTTTAAATTGTTAAAATTATTATATATTTTTTAAAAATTACAAAAATTTAAAATTATATTTATAAAAATATATAGTCAAAAAATAAAATATTTTAAAAGTTTATATAAAATAAAATTTATTTACTAATATATTTCTTTCTCCTCTCTTTTCCACCCATCCAAATAGAAAAAGAAAACTTTTTCCTTTCCTTCCCCTCTTACTTTTACTTATCTAAACAATTCACTTTTCCTTCTTATTTCCATTCTCTTTCTTTCCTTTCCCTTTCTTTCCTTCCTATTTCTTACGTGACCTAAATAAAGTAGTAGGGTTTTTCAAAAATTTTCCTTAAAAATAAGATTTGGTGGTAGCTCCATATTTTTATATCAAATTTAAACATATGAATTTGTCATCCTGCCATAATTTTGGTTGTGGCGCATGTTCTTTATCCAATTGTGTTACTTTATTATGCTTGATCCATTAATGAGAAATAGTTACTCTTATTAATCTCTAAGCTGGTTGAGGAATATGCAATTGTACGATTTCCAATTTATAGAACTATAAGGTAATTGAGTCTAATGGTTTGGAGGATCAATTAGAATCTTTGACTTCTAATCGGTTATTAACTTAACAAATCTGATGTGCTTTATGCTTCTCTTAACTATGTACATTGCATGACCATTCGCGATAGTACTTAGGGAAAATATTATTATTATTTCATGATCATTAGATAGTAATAGCATTAGAATAGATAGTTAGCAATTGATGTTTAAATCATTTGTGAGAGAATTTAGGGTAAAAATAGGTAAAGTTATAAGGGGATATAAAGTTCCGTGCTTATGCATAACTTCAAACTTATGTTATTTGTTTTTTATTTTTCATAAAACATGCTTTGTTATTTTTATTCCTTACATGTACAATAAAACCCTTCTTTTTGGTGAATTAAAAAGTTGGAATTTAAAAGTTTTTTTTGTGGATTGTTGGCATAGTCTTTGTGGAATCAACACTAGGGTATAAAATATCTCTTTCTACACCGATGGATATACTCATCAAAGCATAAAATTTAGGATACAATTTTTACACTTACATTTTGCACACATCATATTTTTGGCACCGTTGTCAAGAACTATTCCCTAACAATATTTCAAGTTTAAATTTTGATTGCTTTAAACTTGTTATACATATTATTTAAAAAGAAAATTCATCAAAAATTAAAAATTTATGTGATAACCTTGTATAATTATTTTCTTTGTTATACTAACTCGTTCTCTAGCCTCTAATTTTCATTTTAATCCAGAGATAGAAAACACATTTGAGAGGTTGAGGTGAGAAACCAAAGCAAAGAAGATGGCAACACAAGGATATAGGACAGTTTTGGATTACATGGCCTTCGACGGTGAGGGCCTAAGGAGTAGCATATCAATCCTAGTAATGGAAGGTGCTCCAAACTTTGAATTGAAGCCCACCCATCATTATGATTCAAAACTTGCTTCAATTCGAAGGGATAACCCTAGAGGACCCATATCTTCGTATCATAAAGTTACTAAGGTTTATGAAAATCATTAAAATTAATGATGTTACACAAGATGCCATATGACTATAATTGTTCCTCTTTTCTATCATAGAGAAGGTGAACACTTGGCTGAACTCTCTACCAGAGGCATCCATCACTACCTCGAAAAGACTGCAACATTTGTTCTTGATTCAATATTTTCCACAATCCATGCAATCTAAGATTATAATGGAGATTGTCAACTTCTCACAACTCGAGAATGATTTCCTGTATAAGGCTTGGGCCCGATTCCAGAACCTTCTCTGGAGGTTCCCACATCATGGGTACTACACAAAAGCTTGAGGATCTATGGAGTTTCACTATACCTTATACTATTGGTGAACCTTATTTTAACAAAGCTTTGACTCAGGCATTATTGTTAATCTAATGCCTTGATATGGTTTTAGAAGATTGGCTATTAATGAGCTCAAGCCTGCCATTGTCTCTTTGCATCTTGGAGATAGATTTATCATGTATCCAAGGGGAATAATGGAGGATGTTTTGGTAAAATGGATAAGTTCATCTTCCCTACTAATTTTATTGTGCTTGATATGGAGGAATACAAGAAATTTCCATTAATCTAGGGAAGACCCTTGTTCGCCACTAGGAAAACCATGATCAATATGCAATAAGGGAAGCTCACTTTGAGGCTTCATGATGAGGAAGTGGTGTTTAGAGTCACAAACTTATTAAAACATTCGAACACTTTTTTCCCTTATAATTTTGTTAATTTCCTATAACCTTCTCTCTCTAAATTTTCCTTATGTTCAAGAACAACCTAGAATAAAGGCATACCATAAATCAAAACTTTGTAAGCAAAAGACAAAAAGAAGGCACACTAAAAATATTTGAAAGCATAAGTTCACAAAAGAAAAACGGAGATACTTAAGAAGAAAGGAAAAATTGCTAATAACTATGAGGAAGGTGGGTTTGAAGAATGCATCATTATTCCATAAAAAAACCACAGGTAACCACCAATGGCTTTGCCTAGCCATTGGATGTAGGTACATCAGGCTCATAACGTAAAATAAGCATATACAAGAGGCAACCTGCTCATTAATATGTATATAAATTATTTTTTAAAACAAATAGAATAAAATGGATCTAAAAAAAGAGAGAAAGTGAGCACGGTCGTATGCAACGATGAGCATGGTTATGCTAACCTTTAAGTAGCTTTAAATAGGAAGGACGGTAACTTTATACGTTAGTCAATCAAAATATCTTTTACTATTCACTTTGACATCTTCTTACCTTTCTCTAACTTCTCTTTGACTTAACTCTCTCTCCTACTCAGGTATTCCATGAGCCTTGAATTTAGCATTTTCTGATTATTGAAATCCAGCGCGAGCATGCTAAATATTTGGCATGACCAACTTAATTTTATCCAACCATATGCTAGATGAAAAATTAAAACTTGTTAATTACCTAGCATCATTTGTTTAACACGATCGTGCCCCTATATGTATGATCGTTCATATTCATATTGTTTAATACTAAACATGAGTTTATAATGGTTGTGCCTGGTCTTGCACAACCATGCTCATTTAAAATCGAATATGTTTTCTCATGAGCATGGTCGGGCCCTTGATGCACAAATTTGAAAATTCATTAATATCTGGATTCTCATCATGAGCATGACCATGCAAACTTATACATTTTATAATTTCATCGTGAACATGATCATTCCCCTATTTGCATGACTGTGAATATAAAACTCTTGCCAAGTTTTTCTAGGTTTTGCATCGTAAGCACAATCATTCTTTGTTACGTGCAAAAATATGAGTATAAAACCCTTACCGAGTTTTACCCATGAGCAAACATACTCATCGGTGTAGAAAAATGGTATTTTAGGCCCTTTGTATCGATTCCATAGAAACCATGGCCACATCTAAGTATGAAATTAAATTCTAACCTTTGAGCTCACCAAGATTTTTATGCATGACTACTTTTTAAAATAAAGATCAATAATGATAAAATTATAAATAAAAGAATATGATGTTGGTTATGGATAAACATGGGGATTTGGATCCCCTTTCTGATTTTACTTCCTTTCTTCCCAAATTCCCTTCTTTTATGAATGATTTATTAGTATCAATTGCTAACACTACAAAACAAATTGACTTTTCTGACACATATTTTGTGACAATTGTATGAACATACATAAAATATATTAAATTGACACAAAATATATTAAATTCTAACACTTATACCATTTAAATCATTGCTAAAGTACCTTCCGACGGATAATTTCTAACTAATAAAGATTTGTTAGAAAAAATATGGTGAAAGTTAAACCACCACTATCTATTATTTAAAATCGTCACTAATAGATATTTTTTTTAAGGTAACCACCTACTCTAAGGATATTACTCCTTATTCATCCAACAGTAGTAGTAATCAGAAAAAGACATAAAGTTTAAAGGGTTGACAAATGATCTGAAAATATATATATATATATATATATAAAAGAGACATAAAGTTTAAAAGGGTTAACAAATAATGTCGTAGTCAGGTCAAAATGAAATAAAAGTAAACAAAAATTCAATACAAGACACAACCTTAGTTATCTCTTAAGGACCATGATAGATAATTTGTTGAGTCTAAAGTTAGAAAAATGGGGTAGGTTTTTATTGATAAAAACAAAATTAAAATTAATAAAATTCACAATATTAAAACTTGATTAACTTACCAGTTCAATTCATAAGTGAGATTATCACAAGCTCAAAAAGATATTTTTGAAAAACAATTTCAATTCTTGTTTGGTTTGAATTCAATCAAGCAACCATCAATTAAACTCATGAGTTTATACTAGGGTAACATCCATATATCAAATTAATTCATGTTTAGATAATTAAGCATTACTTGATGTCCCAAAATCAATTTTAAAGAACCAAAATCACCAAACCTTATAGGAAAGCCCCTAATTTTTATTTAGTTTGATTTCAATAAATAAATTGCCAATTAAACTCATGAGTCTACTAGAATTTGAATTAATTAATGTTAAGACAATTAAGCATCTCCCAAAGTCTCCAAATTAATTCTTAAGAATCAAAATCACCAAATATTGTAGGAAGCCCTATAACCCTCTCTAATTTTCACATACAGATTAGATAATTGATCAAACCCTAATTTTTAAATTACAACATGTAAGATGAAATTAAATTAAGCATCCAATTTCACAATTACAAGTAACAAATGCAATTATTGAAAAGGAAAGAAGAAGAAATCACAATAAAAATTCAATTTAAGAACAAAACGCCAAATCCCTTACTTATATAATTAAAACCAATAAGAAAACAAAATAAATTATCCTTCCATGAGACTATTTATAAAATAAATAAGAAGAAGATTGAAATAAAAACAAAAAATTTATTAATAATTTGAAATAAGTTTCATTATGTCTACAATCTATTAGGGTCTCCACTTTTATAGACCAAGATTTCCTATTTAAATTTAAAATTTACATGAAGATAAGAATTGAATCAATTATCTTAAATGAATCATAAATAGGCTTCAATAATTGATTCCCTTGTCCTCAATTGAATTCCTTTTTTACTCTTTCATTTGAATTCAAATTATGTTGGAAACATGAGTCCTTTATCTGATGCTTCTGTTAGAAAATTTTTGTGTGCATGTTGGTAGTTGAATTATGGTTTTCCTTCTAAAAAAATGTTGTAGGTAATTCCATCCTTTATATTTATAAATTTGCCTCATCTAAAAATAACTTTTGTAGCCCTAGATATATTCGTTTTATTGGAACATGTTTGGGTTGTTTGGACAAAAACTCTGAATCATGGTTCAGCCCAAATAACTTCATGATCCATTTTGGCTAGGCTACATAGGAATACATTAGTTTTAGGGTTTTGTATTATATTTCTAAATAATCTAAAATAACTCAAATATTAATTTTATAGCAAAAGATATGGCCTGCACAATGAACAAAGGTCAAGAGGCATAAAATCCAAAAATAAACTAATTTTATCACTTAAGCACAATGAAGCCTAAAAAAATAAAAATTACTTAAAAACTAGAATTAGAAATGACTAAAACTCAATTAAGTATAACAAAAAATAAAAAATAAATGTACAAAAATCCATTCATCAAACTCCCCCACACTAACGTTTGCACACTTAGGCAAAACATAATGGCAAGAAAGGGATTACAATGCATGAAAACATGAGTAGCATTTAATCCTTAATGTTTCTTCATCTTCTATAAATGTTGGGATCAAATACTAAGATTTTTGAACTCACCAAATGTTTTTAAGATCAAAAAGTTATTACATCCCATAAACACTCAGTTGTCGTTATAACCCGTGGTATTTTCAAAAATACAAATAAGAGGTTCAATTTTTTTTCTTTTCTTTTCAAGGGAATTTCATTATGATGACATAAGGTATCTAGAGGCGTTAGCCATGACACCACATTATGTGATAAAGGATGATTATCAAAGAGATTTTATCACATTAAGATGTGGACTATAACACCCTAAAAATGAACATTGATTTTACACTTAAGTCATTCATTTGATTTCATTATTAGTTTGTTATCTCATGATGTAGAATCTTTGGAAAATACTTATTATAGAAAATATGGTAAATTTTTTTTAAAAAAAAAATTGATGGGTATAAATTGTGAACTTTGTCGATATAGTGTACACGTCAATAAATAAATTACTAAGCATTCTTGTACGTGTATAGGTTATTTCCATTACCAATTACTTTCTTTGTTTTAATTATCTCTAATAAGCACTAAATCAATTTAAACACAATCCATACATACTTCTCATAATTATTTACATAAGTAGTACAACTCTTATGAAATAGTAAGTTATGACTCTCTATGAGTCATTTAAAATAGGACATAAAAGGACACCAGTACTCTCTCACAATTTACAGTCATCCATAATAGTCATATATTATATATTATTCGATAAATCCAAAATTTTGCCATTGCTTCAAATATGAAGACCTCAAGGCGCCAACTTCCCAGCTTACGTGGTCAATCTCTACGAACATCACCACATTCTTGAACGACACTATTAAGGTCTAGGAAAGAAAATGGTGAAAGGGGAGTGAGAAACTAAGTTTCTCAATAGGATCCTACCATAAAGTGAGTGACATTATTTCCATTCTTAGCCACTTTAGTTTATTTATGAAAAAGGTGTCAAAGCATACAAATTTCTTCCTTATTTTAGAAATATTCTATTTTGTTGAAGTGGTTCCACCTAAATTATGGAAGGGTTAATGACAAACATAATTGTAAACATCATTCTTAACATGCTTTGCCTTATCACTATGTTATATTATTTGACACATTAATGTATCTTTCCATACACATATAGTCATGCTCATATCTTAATGGTATTACTTGACACATCAATATCTCCTGCCTTACCATTATACTCTTAATGGTATCTTATTAAATATTTCTCAAGCGTTATTAGTTCTTTCACACATATACTCACCAATTATTATTAGAATATGAGCTCACATGCTCGTCACCACAAATATGGATATCCCCAGGCTTTCCACATATACGCAAGTCCCTGACTTGGCATTTTTCAAGTGTGTCATTGTCTAGTTTATTTCAGTTTGAAGCCCCATGGCTTTTAAGATGGATAGTCCCAGACTTTCCACGCATGCATAAGTCCTTAACTTGGCACTTTTCAAGTACGTGTTTATTAGTTATTATTTTTCACATACTCACCATGTCCTACATTATTCTGTTAACAAATTAAGAACATTATCCATACAATTTACATTCTCCATTATATACTTACATCACATAATACATACTCTCTAAGAAATCAAGAGTAATAACATGCATGTTTAATCACCCCAATCGATATGCCATGTATACTTAGATCTCAAATTCTATCATATCATCAATCACAAATACTTCTCATGTATAGCATCATCTTTTCTATACTTATGAGCAGTCAACATTTCAACTCACATTCGCAGTGTGCATTCATAAGAACATCACAAATTGATTGGTAAATCATATTTGGAATAACATTATTGCATGTTTCGAATACATGTACAACTTCTTTATCTCTTTAGCTTTTTATGTTGAATCACTCAAGGGACTTGATTCTCTAAATCTTCTAAGTTTCTCCTCAACCTTTCCTTTTCTCAAATTTATATTGGTTTCATATTATTTTTACAAATTAGAAGTTTCTATAGGTGGCTGAATGAAACTCTTTAAGTTTTTATTCTTTGTGCTCTTCAATTTTCAAGTCTTATGCACATCTTACTTACACTAAGTTCAAATGTTAAGTGTTAGCAAGCTTTTAACTTGTTTAGGATGTTTTACTTAAACATGACCAAGTGATTATCCATGCATTTTACAAACTTCTTTTAAACTTTTAATTCTTTATATTACATTATAAGGCTTCTTAAGTTATCTAAACCAAGATTTCAAACTCTTTTCTTTTTATTCAACCTAGAGTGATCGAATGTGAACCCTAGGCCTCTAAGGCCTTCTAGTTTATTTTATCTTGCCCTATGAGTTGATTTTTATCAATTAAAGACTAATTCATTAATTTTTATCTAACATGGGAATTTATAAACCTTTTTATCCATCCTTAAAGATCGTGGTCGAATGGCTTAACCTAGCTTTCAATTGTCATATTCTATTCCTAAACACGAATGATTTAGGTTTATGCTTGAATTATAATGACTTCTTGACTTCCTTTTTAATACCGCAGTGATTATGTCCAAATGACTCGTTAAGCTTTGTAAGACTTGCTCCCCACTTGTAATCCCTTCTAGTTATAGTCCAAGGATTTAGTTCATGGTAGTTAGGAATTAAATCTTCTTCTAAATCCATTATCTTAAGTATTCGAATGGTCCCTTTGCTTCCTTAAGGATTTCTTACATTTTTAATCCATTATGCTTACTTGCTAAGGATACTAGATTTAGTCAAGTTGGGAATTAAAACTTCTTCTTGGTTAATTAATTACATAGTGGCCAAATACCACCTCCAAGGCTATAGGGTTTCTATTTTTAACCCTAGTTGACCAATTCTTATAGCTAAAGTATAGACTTCAAGGTTGACAAAGTTTAGTGGATTTTAAGGTCTTCTCCCCTATTTCTAGGTCATGGTCAAATTGACATTCCTTCCTCCACCTAAGTCATGGTTCAATTTTGGTTACCAATTTTATTTCTTCTTAGACTCTAATTTAACTACTAATTATGGACTTCTCCTTATGTTATCTATGTTGGTTATTATGGACTTAGGCATTATTAAGTTTTAATTATAACTCTAATTAATCCATTTACTTAATAAGAACCCTTAATACACCTTTAACCAATTTTTAAGATTTTTTTCCTTAAATTGCTCAAGGATGGCCGAATGCACACCTAGAGATTTTTGGCCATCTTTAGTTCTAATTATTTTCGTTTAAACATTGATCTACTTCATTTAGAACCTAATTATATGATTTGTGATACTTATGAAAATTTACACAAATTTTATCCTTGTGCTTTCATGAATGGTTGAATGCCTCCCTTGTCTTGCCAAGGTCACCTTTTCAATTTTTCTTCACATACGAACTTGGTTCCTTAATTTTGTGCACTTACAGAACCTTAGGCTTTTTCTCCATACATTTTTTATTCAAAGTCAACAACTTGGGTAGTGGCCAAAATAAGTCTTGAGTTCCTTGTAAAGCTTATGCCATTTTTAGGTCCAAAATCTCAACTTTTATTTAGTAACTTTTAAATCTATGCCCAAAGCAAGCTTTTGTGACTTAGAGAACAATTTGTATTTTACATTTTTAACAATTATGTTAATGGGTTCAGATCTGGTCCAGAGATTGCACAAGTCCACTACAAGTAGAAAAATCACATCTTTCAAACCTTAAGCAAAAAAGCATGCAACATAACATTTTTTTCCCATACAACAAAGTCTAGATCCACAAGATCTACTCTAAGATCCATATATCTCCTACCAAGAACACTTCAAAAAATTTTATCATGAGTTCTCAAAGCTTCCCAAAGCATCAAAATGGATTTTAAAATAATTTCCACTAATTAAATTTCTTCTAAGTTACTTAAAATCACTTTAAACCAACCAAACTTCTTTTTTCTTCTTAAAAATCACTAACAAATGGTGGTGCTTATTTTTAATGGTTCAAATATATTTGTGAGCCCTCATGATTCCAAAAAAAAGTTGATTCATTGATTTTAGAGAAATGATCCACAAAAGAAAGAAATCAAACCATAAAATGCAAGTTTAAAGCTTAAAAAGATAAGTAGAAATCCTACTTGTTGAAGACTTAGTGATTGGTTTTTGGTGGGACTTCTTGGGATGATCTTGCCCTCCTTAGATGGTCCAAAAAACAGCTCCCAAGTGTGGTGGTGAGGCTTGGTGGTTAGGTGTTAATTTAGCTTAAACTTCAAAGATGGAAGTTTAGGCTTAAGGTGTAATCTTTGGGTTTTTGGGTGGATTAAGCTTTGAGAAAATTTTGAGAGTTCCTCCAAGTGTTTAGAAGGTTGGGACTGCAACAAATGAGCCCCCTCCTTGGCCTTCCCAACAAATTTTGTCCACCTAAGCATGTGGGAATTAATTCCCACTTAAGGACATTTTGGTAATTTTGCATAGATGTTCCTATTTTTCAAAATGATTCAAAAATCAAAAAATTATCCTTTTAGACTTTGATTAGTGTTAATGAGGCTGATTTTACCACTAGTCATGTTTAACTTAGCCTAAGCATGGTTAAATTTTAATTAATCAAGGTTAATTACTCTTAACCATAGTTAAAGAAATGTTAATATTAATTATTTTTATCTTTTATGGTTGACTTGAGTTGACTTGACTTGGTGAGTCACCACCAAGTCTTCCACATGATAAATTTTGTGCAGCCCAATGTGGGGTCTACTCATGGCTTGTTTCTCATACTTTCTTTTCCTTTTACCTTCTAGGGGTGTTTTAGTAATTTTCTCTGCATTGTCCGAAAAATTCTCAAATTATTTCTCTGATAATTCTAGTACTTTTTGGTTCATTCCCCTGTTAATATAAGGTCATTTTCTATTTTTTTTGGGAATTTACTAGCTTTGTACAAAAAGCAAAGCTTTCTAGGGACGTTTTCGAGGTTTTCTTGGTCATTTTCATCCCTTCTTTATTTTCTAAGTCTTTCTCACTACTTTGGTCATCCATGATGTTGTCTAATCTTTTAGAATATATTTTAATTATGTTTCACATTTCTCTAGAACATTATTTGGGTTGTCCAAGTGTGGGGACATTTTCATCATTTACTAAAAATTCTCTAATTTTCTTAGAGATTTCAGGGAAAAAATTTTTAGTCATTTATTTCTTAGTCATCCAACCTAAGCAAGAAATTTGGATGTTACATGGACTTCTTTCATGTTTTTCCTTCTTGTTTCTTTTATATTTCGTTTCCTATAAATCTTTCTCTTTTTTTCCTTATTTTGATTTGATCCTTAATACCCTTACTTCGGGACAGAGGCACTAGAGTTACCTTTTAGGAATTGAAAAGACATAAGTATCTACTAATATGTCCATAATGATGCACATTCCTATCAAATTTACAAGGTCTTCCCAAAATCATATGACTTGCCTTCATATATGCCACATCACACAATAATTGATCTAAATATCTATTTATAGAAAAAAGAAAAAAGAACTTGTGTATCTATAAGAGTATTAATATCATTAAGTCATTGAAGTTTAGATAACTTAGGAAGAGGGATGGTTTCTTATCCTAACTTTTTGACTAACCTAACACTATGTATAATTGTACAACTACCTCCATCAACGATGAGAGAACATTTTGGACCATTGATTAAACACCTTGTGTGCAATATGTTCCCTATAACTATCTTCTCCGTATTTGGCTTAACTTTCCATTAGTCTACTAACTACTAAAAGGTCTTTATCATAAGTATATTCAAGCTCCTTATCACTAGATGATCATAATGTAAATTTAGAAGGGCTTATAGAAGATGATCAAAAAGATGGGTATTCCTCATTTTCTTTTATGACCATAGTTTTCTTATTGGAAGAGGCAATGTGATCTATTACTCGGAACTTGAAGTATATAATGGAGGGAGTGGTTTTTTTTTACTTTTTAAGATGTGTGGAACTTGAGGGTTGGATGGGTTTTGAGGACTTCAAATCCTTGCAGTCCTTGTTCTTTTTTGGTTTGTTAAAAGTAAATTCCCTCTTTGAATATGTTTTTTCCTTTACTTTGGAGTTCTTTTTGTATTTTTAGGGTTTGGTAGAGCTCATTTAAGCTCATGTAATTATGTAATTCTATGACATCCTTAATTTAAACATTAAGTCCATCAAGGAATCTAACCTTTCTAGAGTCTTAACCATCTTCCACATTAACTCTTATAATAAATATTTCCATCTCCTTGTAATATTTATTTACATTCTTACTTTCTTGATATAACCTTTGAAGCTTATTGTGTAGTTCTCTATGTTAGTATGGAGACATATATGTATTTCTTAAGATGACCTTCATTTCCTTCCAAGAGTGTATGGGGTGAAACCTTATCCTTTCTTTAGTCAATTTATCCCCCCAACTTAGGGCATAATTCAAGAACTCTAAGGTATCCAACTTTACTTTGACTTCCTTCCTAACATTGTGACATTCAAACAATTATTCTACTTTTAACTCTCATTTCAAGTATACTTTTGGGCCATTCACCCCTTAAACTTATGCATTTTTATATTAACCCTAACGAGTCTATCTTAGTTATCTATGATTCTTCTATGCCTATTAATTCCTTTATCCTTTGAAACATATTTGGACCTAGAATGATCCCAATGTATTTCCCTTGATTTATTTCTAGTTTTAGAATGGTGCTTATGTCTTTCTCTTCCATCTCTTCCACATAGAATGATGAAAATATTATTTAGGAAATTCTCTCTACTCTTCATATTATTTAGGCTTTCTCTTCTTATTATTTAAGCTTTTTACAAATGAGTTTCTTTTGTCTTTATCCACTCCTCCTCAGATCTCTAATCTTCTAGTTCTTATAAGAACCAAACATTCATCTCCTTAGATCCCATTTGCGATAGTTTTTAGTTTTAAAAATTTTAAAAACTAAAATAATCTTTTGTTTTTAATTTTTAATTTTAATTTTTAATTTTTAAAAGTTGTTGTATAATCAAATTAATTCACTCTATTATATCTCTTTATTATGAATTAAAAAAATATAAATAAAAATATTAATTTAAAAATAAAATTATATCAAAATAACACAAATTTAAAATTTTAAAATATAATAAATTAATTATTATTATTATTATTATTATTATTATTATTATTATTATTATGGTAATAGTTATCACAGTAATGGTGATATTGATAGCAATAAGAATAAGAATAGTATATATGAGGTAGAGATACCAATGTGGTGGTCATAATATAAAAAATATTATATAACTACAAATTTATATTATACATATTATTTAATTATTTAAGATAAATAATTCTATATATGTTATTATTATAATATTTTTATATAATATTCTGTATTTATTTTTCATAAAATTAATATATATTATAATGTTATATTATAAATAGTTATATAATATAAAATTATATTATTAATATTATAAATATAATATAATTTATATATTAAATAATATATTTAATTTTTAATATATAAATATTAGATAAACAAAAATTAAATTCTTTAATATAATAAAAATAAATTAATATTAAATATCATTATGATGGTAATGATAATTGTGATGATGATATATGATGGTGATGGTGATTATAATATAAAGAATATTATATAATTATATAATTTTATATATTATTTGATAATCAATATATAAGATAAATAATTTTATGTATTAATGTTATAATTTTTTTATATTATTCAATATTTATTTTATATAAAGTAATATATACTATACTATAAAAATTTAGATAACATAAAATTATATTATAATACTATAAATTAAATATAATTTTTATATATCAAACAATATCAGTCACTTATGAAGTTATAAAAATAGATAAATAATTAAATTATTTTAAAATAATAAAAAATTAAAGTAAATTTTTTTTTATTTATTTTTACGGTGAAAGTGATAGTAGTAAAAATAAAAGTAGTATTTAGAAAATAACGGTAATGGTATAGTTATCGTAATATAAAAAATATTATATAATTATACAAATTTTTATTTTATACATTATTTAATTATCAATATTCAAGATAAATAATTTTTTAAACATTATTATAATATTTTTATATTATTCAATATTTATTTTACATAAAAGTAGTATATTATAATATTATATTATAAATAATTATATAATATAAAATTATATCATATTATGAATTTAATATAATTTTATATATTAAATAATAATATTTATTTTATTTTTAGTATATAAAAATTTGATAAATAAAAAATTGAATATTATTATTATAGTAGTAGTGAATGTGAAATAATAATGGTAGTTATGATAATGATGATAATAATATTCATGGTGGTAGGGATAATGATTTAGTAGTGATTATGATGGTAGTGGTAACCATGATGGACTTTGATAAATTTAAAAATAAAAATATTTAAAAACTAAATACAGCATTTAATAGATCTCTTATTCTTCTTTTTTTTTTTGTTGAGTTTTGAATCAAAATTATTTTTAAAATGTGTTAAAAACCATTGTCAAAACCATTTTTATTTTGTTTTCAAAATTAATTTAAAAATAAAAAACTAAAAATTTTCAACCACCTCAAACATGATCTTAATTAATGATTTCTTTTTATGTTACCACTATTAAAATTTGTCTAACATATCGAGAAGATAAAAAAAGAAATACTCAAGGATAAAATCTTAGAAAATTTAAAAGACAAACAATAGTGAAACATATGACAAAATTCAAAAACCAAATAAAACAATTAACAATTAAAGCACCTTTGAAAAACACTTAAAAAATATTAATAATGAAAAATAATTGTGACCAACAACTTTTTTTTTAAAATTTAGATCACCGGGAACAAACACCAAAACTAGGAAGAATGCAAAATTATAATGAATTCCAAAATAAAATTACATGAAATTAAAATAGGAAGAAATATCTACAACTTTTTTAACTTTTTATCTTTGTTGCATAGTTCTTCAACTTTTAGAAATTACAACTAAGTACTTTTAAATTTTCTATTCAATCATTTCATTTTTATAACTCTTAATTTTGAATTTGTATTTTTCTTTTATACATGTCTCATCCAACTTGCAAGATCTAGCTTAAATTCCTTAAAAGTACTTAATAAAATTTCAACAACATGATTTGCTGCCTAGTTGGATTTACATGCCTAGTTGGATTTACATGAATTTATTCAAAGATTATTTGGATTTATATGGAATAGATCTAGATCATCCAAATTTAATTAAAATTATTTAAAAATGTTGTAAATCTAAATTCAAAAATTATAACTTACAATTGTTTAAAAATGGTATAGATCTAAATTCAAAAATTATAAATAAAATTTGTTAAGATTTAAACTTCAAATTTTGACTCCAAAGTGATAAGGTGTTTGAACTCAAACTTTGGTTTCAAACTAATAATATTTTTCAATTCAATTTTGCATCAACAATATAGACTAATTAATGATCATATGTTCATGTTTTTGCTCAAAATTTAGCTCCAAAATGCTAAAAAAATTAATTTAAATTTGGTTCTAAATTGATAAGGTTTTTGAATTCAAACATGTACCAAAATATGGCACCAAATGCAATTGCAATGGATTCAAATTTTTTACCAAAATTGTGCATAAAAGAAACTCAAATAACATTAAAATACATGAACATAAATGGATCTACCACTTAGAAAACCAAAACAAGAAGCATGAACTAAACAACACTACAAGAATGTGGCCCCAACATGAACATACATGAAAACCAAAAATTCAACTACAAATAGAGGAAAAAATAAAGTAGAGAAAAAGATTCATGCTTACTCTAAAATGAATAAGAAGAAATTTTGAATCCAGTACATTACCTCTAACGAAACTGAGTCATGATATCACATGATGTGAGAATGGATTTCCTCTTAAGATTTAGATCTAATCCTTGAGGTTTCTTCATCTTCTCCATGCATGAATTCTTTCGATTTAAAGCCGCATAGGCACAAGAACAAGTACAAAATAATCAAACAAAATCCAAAAATAAAAAGATCCAAACAAAAAGAGGAGAAATAAAAGAAAGGAAAGGTCACCACTAGTCTCCACAGATAACGAGGAAGAAGATAAACATGGACTAAACTGTGACAGTAGGAAGGAAGCCGTTGATAAGGTTCGAATTTAGATTCAAGAAAAAACCAAATAAAGAATAGAGTAGAGAGAATTTGATCTCATTCTTAGAATAAACTTATGCATAAAATAAGTTCTAAAATTTATAAGTGAAAAAGGAGTGAACTATATATAAGCAAAGGAAAGGAAGGGGGTGACTAAACAAGCCTAATGGATCTACCATCTTTAAGAGCCCATTCAAGCCCTTTACAGTAAAATATATAAGATAATTTGATCATATTCTAACATATCTAATACAAAATAGGTTAATCATGTCAAACTTAGCCTAATAAAAAAATATACACTTATTATTATTATTATTATTATTATTATTATTATTATTATTATTATGTGTCCTATGTACAAAAAATGGCCTATGATTTACTTTAAAGCATCCTTGAACTTTTTGACCTTGAGTTTTTTCACAGGTCTATTCAAAGGTTTAAGGTATTGGCAGTGGAAAGTATCCATTAAAGGCATACAATAGCAATGGAAAGTATCCATTAAAGGTATACAATAGCAAAATAAATAAAGCATAAGCATAGAACACAAATTTAACGTAGTTCGATCATTTCAGCCTACTTTCACGATCCTAAAAAGGGACAAAAATGACTTCATTAAAAATGTATGATTACAATGCACTATCTAATAACTCAATTATACACACACTTTCTCCAGTGTATAGACTCTTTTGGGTAGTTATATTCATTCAAAAGTTAAATTTTTATTTATAAGGGAGACATTTCCCCTCCTTGGTCAAACTAACCAATGTGAGACTTAGCTCATGCATAACAACTCCTTCCTTGAGTCAAGTTCCCAAATGTCTCAGTCTCTTCGAAAAATTGGACTTATTTTCCAATATTCTTCTTCATCTTTACTTTATTGTCTTTAAAAATGGAGTGATAATTTAAATAGAAAATATTCTTCTTATTTTTTCTTCCTTATAGAATCAAGAAACGTCCTTGTACACTTTACATGTCTTTCCATTTCTCATGTATTTGTATCCATGTAACGTCATTTGATCCAATAAAATAATAGACATTAACCGTAGGTACATACCTCATATTAGAAATAGTTTGGATTTTACCAATGTAAAGTTTCAGGCAAATCTTTTTAATACTCTCAACTTTCATCATCAACTTTGTTCTCACATTGATATAGCTAAGATTTTCATTTTTATGCAAAGTGGTAAACATATCTTGATCATTGCACACATGCATATTAGCAGCAAAATCTAACACTAATTTAGAAGAATTTCTAATAGAATAACTTTATACATAATATAACTTCTCATCACCTTAAGATTCAATTATGTAAATTTTTTTCTTGATCTATTTTGAATTCTTCAAACCTTCTCTCAACATTGAACATTGAGACTATATATGCAATTTTTCTTCACAATAGTAACATTTCACCTTAATAAGGTCTTTTTTGCAAGTTTTCTTTGTTGTCCATCTTTCTAGTACGAATTGTTCCTTCCTTTTTGAGAGTTTTTCATAACTAGTATCTTCTTATCATTGGTATGATTGTCTCTTTGCATTCTTTGATCATCTCGAAAGACAATAGTTACATCATCTAACTTGATTGTATTTTTCTCAATTTATAGGAACCTCACCAATGATTTCTATGGTTAAGGTAAAGAAGTTAATAAATCAATTATTTACTCTTCATCACTTATCTTTTCTTCTATATTTGATAGTTAAAGAATTAGGTGGTTAAACTCATTAATATGATCATGTTGATCACCTTATTCTTCCATTCTCAATGTTTATTAGTTAATGACTTTGACACGTAGATCTTCTCTAACTTATACCATATCTTCTTAGGTGTTGTCTCATTCAACATAGCGTACTTAATTGCAAGAGCAAGTACCAACCTAATAGTACTTGTAACTTTTCTTTGAATAATCTTCCATTTGTTATTCATCATCCTTTTAGGTTTTTGTTTTCTAGAGTCGCATCCAGACCTTGATACACTAAAATATTTTTTAATATGCATTTTCACATAGTGGAATTTTCCTTTCTCTCAAAGAGTTGCACCTCAAATTTTATCGCACTAAATGTGGTATAAAGTACTTATCAAAACAAATTCAAAGTAATAAAAAAATGTACATTCAAGTTATTGATTATGTGGAACCCTGATGATAGGAATACATCTTTTACTTTTTTTTCTAACAACTTTCTTCTCTTTTGAACCAAAGCTCTCCATACTAGTTGTTGGACAGCGAAAGTTATCTACTAAAGGCATACAATAGCAAAATAAATAAAGTACAAACAAATAACACAAATTTAATATGGTTTAGTCACTTTAACTTACTTCCAAGGTCTCAAAAAGGAATAAAAATAATTTTACTAAAAATATTTGATTACAACATACTATCCAATAAGTCAATTACATCCTCTCCTGTATATAAACTCTAGTTATATTCATTCAAAAGTTAAACCTATATTTATAAGAATGATATCTTTTCTCCTTAATTAAACTAACCAATATGAGACTTGATTTAAATATATAACACTAGGTCCTTTAGCACTACATCCTTTAATGATAATGTGTCTAATCTTGCATCAAAATAAACCTTAGCTCTGAACCATGAGTGAAAAAGTAAAAATGAAAATTAGATGATTTAAATAAATTTAGCATTAAATAAAAATGAATAAATAAAAAAATTTAGTAATCCATTTATGATCCATTAAAAATACATTGAAAAGTCCAATCCATCTATGATTCAAATAATTAAAAAAATATGACCCGTTTATTAAAATTGTCTAAACCCTGAATATCTAGTCTATTTATTTACAGTTATTATATTATAAAATTTTATTTTAATTTTTTATTTATAAAATAATCTCCAATGGCTAGTCACTCTTTTTCTTCCTCTCTAAAATTTCTCTTCTTTCTCTAAATTTGTTGTAACAAAAAACTAAATAAGCAACTGATCTTATACCAAGAATACTCTATCTCCTAATGATGTCATAAAAATCACTATTTTATTACTCAAAAATTTTAAAATATATTTTTTTTCTCACGACTAAAATCAAGTTGTAGAATTTTTTTTACAAAGTTAACACCTGTTAACAACATTCAACATTTGTAATTTGTCATAATAAAGTTTTATTAAACGCTTTACCACATTATTTTCACATGTATATATATATGCACGAACATAATATGGAACACTGATTAATGGAACTTTATTAATTCAAGAAGAATCTATTGTTTATATCTTATTGCATTCTCTTAGGACTTGGTCGTGCTTTGCACAATTGCACCATTTATAAGAACTAGAATGACCCAAAGGAAATGGATAACGCAATGGCTAGACCTGGAAATATTAAGATAGCAGCATGAATGCCAGTTTTTTTTTCTTCTTGTTTTGACAATCATATAGACACTATTGTATGATTTTTGTTATTAGCAAGTTGTAAAAATGTAATCCATTTGAACACTATGAATCAAAGCAACATGAGGAGTTGTTCTGACAACATTATGAATCATGTTATCCATTTGCATATTATTGAAGTACAGACTCAGAAATTTGATCCATAATGAAGCAACAACGTAAAATAAAAAAATTTATATACACAAGTCCGACAGGTATAAAAACAACAAATATGAGACAAACATAAGTTCTACATGTTGCAAAACAGTCTCTTTTAATATTAATATGTTCCTTCTTGCCAATCAGAACAATGATGACAGAACCTACTTAGCACAATAACAGGAATTTGAACCATATTTAGACCAGAACAAAAAACCAGCAGTGCAAAGATGTGGAAAAACTACAAAGTTAAAACAACACCATTGGCTCAATCTGCTATGGAAACACTTCCTGAACTATATGTCATAACTCATAAGTTGCCAACCAGTTTTGCTCAATCTGCATCTACAGCCCGAGGTCATTTTAGCAAACCATGGGAGTATGGCATGGTTCTCATGCCTTATATTTACAAGAATGATGATTCACCAACATACATTTATAACATCCACTCTTTACCCTCCAAGAATTCTGGACCAACATAACAGTAACACGTGCTAACAAGACAAGCATATTATTATTAAACATGCCAAAACTAGAAATATGATGATAACAATTCTTGACGTGTCTGGTTCACCTCAAGAAATAAATCAAGCTAGAAATATAGGGAACATATTCTCGTCTTGCTTAAAATGTTAAAATTTTTGTTTCCCTTTTCAATTTCACTGGAGACAGAAAATGTAGTTGAGTTGGATTTGGAAGACATGGACCACAAGGTTCCCTTTTGACAGATGTGTATTATAAGCATTTCAACAAACAAAGACCATAAAAAAATAGAACAAGAATAAGAGATTCAGAAGAGTGTTTATTCAAGAATTTCATCAAACATCCTTAGTACAACATCAATTTCATTGAATTCCAAACGTAGATTGACAAAATTATTATCATCTATCTACAAGCAGATCATCTTGACAACCTATTCAATAGAAGACCCACAAATCTTGAGCAAGCATGCAATCCTTTACACCCAATTGAGACTTGAAAGAAAACTATATTCACATGCTGAAACAGCTTCCGACTTTAAGTGCTGCTACGCCAAATGGGAGCTGAACCCCATAATAGGTGTTTCAGCTTTCAGTGTAATGTTACGCTAAATTAACAATGTTTAATCAACTTTAAACCAAAAACCGAAGTGATTAAGCTGTTAGGTTGATCAAATAGCAATTAGGGTTGATATAATAATAAGAATCCTATTAATAAAGGATGGAGATAGTTTATATGAGATTTGAGTTGAAATCTCATTGATTTTACTATAAGCCAGAGAAAGCGATTAAATGCATAGGAAAATTTATTGTATAGAACTAGAGCAACAACTAACATACCTGTGCTCTTGAGAGTTGAGGTGGAAGGAAGTATGATTTGGACTGTGAATCGAAGCAATATGAATTTACTAATTAGTGCATCGTTTAGTTAAGCAATACGGGGAGTTTTGGGTGGGTTGAGTTGTTAGTTACATAGCAATGTGTAGTAATTACCATATAAGAAGGGGTCTATAAACAGTGAGCAGGGAAATTTTGGAGTAGATGTGAAGCAAGATGCTATGGATGAACACCTCAAAGGATAAAAGGAGGTAATTCCAAAATTTAAAGCCACGTTCTGCTACTAATCCAATCAAAAATTTCAAAAACATACCCATTTACGCTACCGATTTTCAAATTAGGACAAATACGGTGGAATTGTGGCAGCCTCACAATGAAATTTGAGCACAATGGCAGAGTAGTCACTTTAGAAGATGAAAAGAGAAAATTTTGACTTCAAAACAGAGGATGAAGGTCAAACACTATCTGCATATCAAAACCAATAGTTGCATATTTGAAAATAGATCAAATGAGGTGGAAAGAAAAAAAGAGACATGAAGAAAGAAGAAAAGAAGAGAAAAAATGTGATGCGAAATATGATATGATAAGATAAAAGATATAATAAAGAAAAATGAAATACATTATAATGAATTTTAATACTGTTAGGATGTATATTAATTAAAATTTATAATATGATGAAATCTTCTAGAAACCAAAGGATGCCTACATCCTACAAATATGACCACTAAAAATGTGGTTGCTTACACAAAACAAGCTGGTGATTCAAGACTCTATAGACATCCACACTGTTAGAAAGATGAAATAAAGAAAATGGTAGCGGAAATGATGCAATTGGGAGTGATTAAGGCGAGCATTAGAGCTTTTGCTTCTCTTATTATGCTCATCAAGAATAAAGGACAGAACATGGAGATTCTTCATAGATTATTGATACTTAAATGCAGTGATGGTGAAAAACTAAATTCCAATTCCCCTCATTGAAGAGCTGCTAGATTTTCAGGCCATTCTTGATAAAAAAAAAATATTTCTTGGTATTTTTTGATGATATTATTAATATACATAGGCTTTTGGGAGGAACATCTAGCACGCTTAAGAAAGGCGTTTGAGGTGTTACAGCATAGCACTTTATTTTTCAAAGGGAAAAAATGCAGTTTTGGGTGCCATGCCATTTCATCCAAAGGAGTGGAATCTAATCCGGATAAGGTATTGGCTGTCAAAATTTGGCTAAGACCTTCAACTGTCTGAGATGTGAAGGCCTTCTTTCATTAAAAGTTATGGCAAGATTGTTAAAAGTTAAGCTGCTTAAGAAGGAACCCAAGTTTCAATAGAATGAAGAAGCAAAAGCTGCATTTCAACAGTTGAAAGAAGCTTTCATCTTAGCCCCTCTTTTAGCCTTATCAAATTTTGAGGTTCCATTCATTATTGGGTCTGATACCTCATGCCAAGGAATTGGATAGTATTACTGTAAAACAACCATAGCTTAGATTTCATTAGCAAGATGATGCGCCCAAGTATCAGCTTATTTAAAAGAGTTATAAGCATTCTTGTATGACACATTCCTTATCCTTATGTTTTGGATTAGTAATTTTAAGAAAAAAAATAATTTTTAAAAAAATTTAAAATTTTAAGTATTAAAATATTTTATTTAAATATTTTTTTAAAAAAATTTAAATTTTATAATTTTAAAAATGTATTGTAATAAATTAAAATAAAAAAATTTAAAATTTCTTTGTTCATTCTCATGAATAATATTTCATCATATTTGTTAATTTTTTTTATTATTCTCTCGTATCTTTCTTTTTCATCTTTATCTCTCAACGTAATATTTTTAATATCAAATAAAATAATCATATTTTATTTTCATTTTTATATCTATATACATTTATTATTATTTTTCTATTTCAACATGTTATACAATAAAAATATTTGTATATTTAAATTTTTGAATAAACAAAAAAAGTAGAAATAAAATTAAAAAAAACTTATGAAATAAAAAAAATTTAAGCTTTCATTCAAAAATATTTTAAATCAAATAAAAAGATTTTAAATAATATTTATTTAAAGATGATTTTAAAAAAATATTTTATTTTGTATGGTTTTTTAAATTATTATTTATAACTCTTTTTTTACTTTATCCTTTTTTAATAATTATTTATTTTTATTTAATAATTCTAAAAATTCTAAATTTTTTCATTCAAACATATGAAAAATAAATACATCCACCATTTCAGGATTGAGGTTTTGATTATTTGGTTGTTAATAAAAAAATGATTGGTTATCAAAAATATTATGTATTAGAAAAATAGACGATAAAGAAAAAAACTAGCTATTATAAAAAGAATTTATTATTTATAATCTTATGGACTTCTTATTCGGACGAATGATTCAATAATTTAAAAGAATATATTGAATTGATTATTAATTATTTAATAAAATTAATAATCTCATTCATTTAGTTTATTAAATTTTAATTTAAAATTAAAAAAGTTACATAAATATATATATATATATATATTTAAATAAATTGGCTGGTTAATGAATTAAGATTTGATTGTCATTTTATCAAGAAAAATAAAAACTTAAAGAAGTTAGATTTAACTTGATAAAGAATTCAAGAGCAAAAGCTTTAGGAGTTAAAAATCACGTAGGTATTTGAAAGAAACTTAGTGCTTGTGAAAGAAAAATTGAGGACGGGAAATGGAGAGCTATGGTTCAGCCACGTAGCTGAATGAAGGAGAGAATAAGAGGTCAAATTTCTATTAAGTTGTGAGGGAGGAAATTGGCCAACAATGCCGAGTAAAAAGTAATGGTCTCCAAAATTACAAATTATTAATATAAGTTAAATTAAAATTATTAATGTCTCCAAGCCAATCTATTTCTGGTTCTAAAGGATAAAAAAATATTTTAGTTATTTTTCTTTATTTTTGAAGCTTTTTGTTTATTTTACATAAAATTTAGAAAATTTCTAGAAATTCAAGAAAACTATTTTTAATAAGTTTTCTAAATCAAAATGTTTATTTTAAATTTTTATGAACCTTTTACGGATTATCTTGTATAAAAAATTTCTGTAATTTTACCTCTGGATAAAAAAATATTAAACATTATCATAAAAGTTATAAATTTTTAAAAATTAAATGATTACTTTTCTCTAATTTTATGAATATTTTACCAATAAAAATAAATCCTGCTAGTTATCTTGTAATATGAAAGCTTTTTCTATAATTTTACATCTATGGATAAATATTATTAAAACATTATAAAAATTATAAATTAATAAAAATTAAATTAGCATTAAGTATACAATACTAAGCCTTAAATTTTAAATCCAAAATTTATATAATGAGGAATAATATAATGTTAACCACTAAACTATATTTAAAATTTAGTTTTAATTCTTATATTATTATATTTATTACATTCTTATACTGAATTAAATAATTAAATATAAAAATATTATTAGTAGAAATAAGAAATAATAATAATAATAGATAATTAAGATTATATTTTTTAATAATTATTATTTATTATGCTTTAAAAAACATTATCTATTATACTTCTAATAACGATTTATAATTGTTAGACAGGAACAACGTTCACACTTCTAAAAAGTTATCTATTGTATATTTTAAGGAAAATTTTATAAATATTTAACAAAATTTGTTTCCTATTCTATATTTTAGGAATAGTTTAAGGAATGTCAACAGGAGAATAGTGGTTCATTATGCTTTAAGAATAATTTTATAATTATGAAAATAAAAATTGTTAAACGATAAAAAAATTGTTGTCTATTTTAAATTTTAAAGATAATATTTTGTAATAGTTAATTAATAAATTTTTATTTTATTAATTTTTTTTATAGAAAATTAATTATAATTATTGTATAATAAATAATTATTTATTATAATTCTATTTAATTTTCTTATTTTAAAGAATGGTTGTGTAAGTAATGAATTAAAAAATAAGTGAATTTTAAGTTAAAAAAGGCAAAAAATAATAAAAAGATGAAAAAGTAAGAAAAGGATAAAAATTTCTCTTAAAAAGATCAGTACATCGTACTAACTGAGCATTTCTTTGTAGGGAACTAAGGTTTCTGATACGGCCATACAGATCTAAGCATGGTTGTACCGGATGAAGAAGTAAGATCATATAAACTTGGGCACGACATTACAATATTCTCGAAATTTGGACACAACAAGTAGATTTGAGCATGTTCGTGCCAATCTTGGAGGCGCCAGAAATGACATAAGTTAGCCCTAATCATACAGGAAAGGATCTTAGTTAGCTCTGATAACGACACTATGGGTGACTTAGAGAAGCCATGATGGTTGAGGAGGAAACTTAAGTCAGTCCAGTTCGCAATAAAGGCATCTGTAATTCCTGCTTATAAAAGGAAGGCTACATCTTGAAAGAAAGACACACTTAACATCACCTACGACTCTCCACTTCATACCTACACTTCGCACGAGGTCTTAGGTCTCACCCCTCATTTCCATCTCCATTCCTCTATTTTAGTGGAAGAAATCCCTATGCAATGCAAGTTATAGAGTCTTTGGTCAACCTTGCTAACATTATGGTTTTGTATTTCTTATCTTAATAGTAGGATTATGGATTTTGTTGAGATAGTTTGTTTTCATTTGTCATCTTTTGCTATATATAACTAACCCCCAAATTATAGAGCTTTGGCGATCTTTGTGATGTAACTATTTGAACTCTATTTTCTTTTTATAAATGATTTTATATCTTCATTACAAATGAGTACATGGTTTCTTATACAATAAATTGTGTTACTTTATTACGTTTAATCTATTAATATGAATTAGATACTTTTGTTAATCTCTAAGTTGGTTGGGGTAGGAAATCGTACCATCCTCCAATTGATGAAACTATAAGGTAATTGGATCTATGAATATTGCAAGATCAATTAGAATCATAGGGTTCTAGTCAATTATTTACTAAACAGTATTTGATAAGTCTTCTGTGTTTTATGCTTCTCCTACTTATTTACCTTGCATGATCATTGGAGGTAGTACTTAGGAGAAAGATTATTATTATTACATGATCATTAGATAGTAGTTGTCTTAGATGGATGGTTAGCAATTAATGTTTAAATCGTTCATAAGAAAATTTGGAGGTAAAAATAGGTAAAGTTAATCAAAAGTCTCATGCTTATCCATAACTTTACACTTGTGTTCTTCACTTTTTATTTTTGCTTTCTTACTTTTATCTCTCAAACTCGTACAAAAATCCCTCTTTTAGTTAGCTTAAAAGTTAAAATTTAAACTTATTTCATAAATTATTAGCATAGTCTCTATGAGATTAATACTGAGATCTAAAATATCTTCTTTCTGCACATATGATATACTTGACAATGAATAAAACTTGGTATATAATTTTACCTTCACGTTATGCATACATATCATTGACAAAAAATTTGCAAACATTAAACAAATTGTTGTCTATTCTATATTTTAGAAACAACTCAACAACATGCTCTGAAAATTGTCAACAACTAAAAATTTGTTACATATTCTATGTTTTAGAAACAATTTTACGACTCTCGACAAGATAGTTATCAATGGTTAAACAATTCTTTTAAATATTTATATTTTAAGAACAATTTTACAAATTTTTTATAATAAAAAAGTTCACATTACAAAGTAATTTTTTATTGTATATTTTAAGAACAATTTTTAGTTGTTAATAAGAACAATTCTATACCATACCAATGATTCAAAATGTGTTTCTTAAGATGAATAGAAAACATTTGTATATGACTTTATATATATATATATATATATATATATATATATATATATATATATATATATATATATATATTATTGACTTTACTATAAAATATGTTCCTATTTTATGTTTAAATAACAATTTTTTAAGCATGGACATAAATTATGGTAAATAAAGTTAAAAATGTTATAGTATAAGTTTTTTAGAGACAGGATTGATATTTAAAATTGGTATAAATTTATAAGAAAAAGAATTGAATTGTAACATAAACAATTTGAGCGTTTTTATACTTTTTAAAGTAAATGAGTTTTCATATATATTATATTGTTGAAAAAGTTTGAGAAAACTCAAAATTTTTTAAAAAAGTAAACTTTATAATCTAAAACATATTTATTTTCAATTAATTTGAAAATAAAGTTCAATGAGATTTGATTGGGTTAAAACATTTTTTCAAAAACAAATTTTTAAGATTCAAAATAGATATGAACAGAAATTTAAACTAACTTTCTCAAAAATGGATATCAAAATATGAAACTATAGAAAAAAAAATAGTTAGATAAGAATTGAACATAAGACTTTGTATTAGTTTATTTCTAAACACATTATAGGATATGACTTTGTATTGGTTTATTTCTAAACACATTATAGGGTATGTTCTGTCACCATAAAAGGTGAGATTTCTACTAACTAAAGTTTTATAAATTAAGTATTTTGATCCTATCTGAATCTTATAAAAGTATTATTTAAATATCAATAAACTAGTCATAAGAAGGAGGTTGAATTGTGACACTTAAAAATTTTGGTAACTTTGACACTTAATCCTTTTAAGTGAACTTTTTAAGGTCATATTTCGTATATGCATCCTTATCATCTTTAATTTATACAAATCTTCAAGTCTCTCACTATATCACCTCATTTAATCTTCAACTGGATATACTTTACACATTCCACATTAGTGCTTCTAGTATTTTAAAAGTTGAACATAATAAATAAATTTATACACTTATATATAAATAATAAACTTTTCAAGTAGAATTTTTATTGTGAAATTTGTGAACAAATCTTTTTGTAATGAATCTTTTGGACAAATATTTCTACTATAGATTTTATAAACATATCTTTCTAGTGTGAAATTTTTATGCAAGCACCATCACCATGGAAGGATTTTAGAATATTTTAGGAACTTGTACTTGTAAAATTCATTATTTGGTTGTAATTATTTTGAATCATTTGAGTGTATTTTTTTTAAGTTGTATTCTTAGAGGTAACTTATTTCTATTTGGATTAGGAATAATAATAGCATACTTTTGGGATTCGATAAGATAGGGATGGGTTTAGCCTAATCCAAATGCTAAGCTCCCCTTCCCTTTATAAACAGGTAGCATGGGGCAGGATTTAAACAATTTGAATCATTTGAATGAAAAACTTTGTTTGAGAGCTAGTGAGATCCACATTCTCTTTCTTAAGTCCACATTGAAGCTTCCTTATCAATGGAGAATGCTCCATTGTGGCAAATATGATGACTTATCAATCTCTCTTCCATAAACATTATGATGCCTCTCCATTCCAACAATTTCCTCCTTAGTCTTCTTCTTTTATTTCTTTTATTTCTTTCATTTTCTCTTAAATTTTGAATTTTATTTTATGATTAAAACATGTATTATTTGTTGCACTTTGGCTCTCACCTTTCAATCTAGATCCAAACATTAGAGGTCTTCAATTTCCACCAACACCTCATCAACATTTTAAATAGAAGCTATATCATTAAAATATCTTTTTTATAAATCAAGTATATACTTAGTAATAAAAATATTATTTAAAAGATTAGTAGTTCATTAAGAAAGAAAAGCCTTTCCATGATATTAAAAAATTTTATAATGTTATAAATAACTTCCTTAAGATCTATATAATAACATAACGGAACTTTATTCATTGAAACATTTCTTGAATTTTGACACGCTCGTCGCAAACGCGCAAAAATAATTTTTAGATTTCCCCCAAACTATTGGTATAGTATAAGGTGCAACCTAGGTCATCTCCCAAAGACCATTTCATGATTCTTAAGCAAATTAGGAGAAAATTAGAACAAGGGGGTTTTGTAAAGATGCAATATTGAGTTCTAAACACAAAATACAGAATGAAATTAATTTCACTTAACAATTATCAACTCAAGGAATTCAGAGGCTATTTTCTTAACTAATCATTGATCACTAAAATCATGCATTGTGTTTATCAACCTAGGATCATCTGGAACCCCTAAAATGATCCTTGAATTCTCTACTGAGAAAACTCTCAGGGTTCAATTGATTATGATCAACAAGATTTAGTAACCACTTAATCTTTCATCTAAACCAATTTCATAATCAGAATTCAGTTGAAGTGAGTAATAAAATGAAAACCTTCAATTCAATTACTTAATTTCTACTCTTCAAACTTTTTGGAAAATGATTTACCAATCAAAAACCAATTGTAAATCAATTATATATTAATCAAAATACGTCAACCGATCAAACTTTGATTAAAGAATAAAATTGAAGAATATAGTGAAGCAGAGTAGAAACCACTTAATAAGCAAGTAAATAAAGATCAAGACCTCAAAGTTAAAATGAAAATAGCTTGAATCCTTGAATTGAAACTACAAACTTAGCCTTCCATGAAGGAGGCAACTAACAATAAAGAAAAACTTAGCCTTCCATGAAGGAGGCAAACTAACAACAAAGAAAGAAAGATGGAAAATGATATTATAGTTAATATCCAAGGGGTGTGTTTCTCCTCTTGTAAACCCTTCTATTTATAGAGGATTTTTGAGGCATCATCTTTGGAAGGTCACCAACTAGGATATTACTTTTCCACCCTTTTATTGCTTTCACATGGGCTTTGTTGAAAATGCAAAATACTTTTGAATTTTTGTCACCAATCACCACAACAATTTTGACTTGCTTGCAGCGCAATTTCGGATATTCACGTGTCTGAATTAGAGCTTCACGTTTGAACAAAAGTTGTAGCCCCGGATCTTATCTTTCCAACGAATTTGATTTCATCTCAATATGACTTCTGTATCTCAAGATATGGCCAGTTCTTTTCACACTGTTCAAATTCCGCGTCAGCAACACTATCTCATCTTTTGAGATAATTTCGGAGTCCTAAACATCCCATTTAGAGTCTGATCTTGCTTTGTAACTGTGGAAACTTCTTTAAGCTTTCATTCAAGACAGATTTCATGATTTTTGGATGTCTAAAACTCCTATTATGCTCAAAATACTATAATAGTGTCATTTTAATCGGGTAAGCAAAGAAATTCAATTAAACTTCATATGAACCCAAACTCATAAAATATGACAAAGACCACTTAATTGAACATATAAGAAGTCTTAATGAGATAAAAGTAAGAGATAATTATTTATGAAATTTATGCTTATCAAATTCCCCCACACTTATCTTTTGCACGTCTCGGGCAAACTTAAATTAAGGATTGGTGACTAATTTTTTTTATTTATTTATTTATTTTATGAAAGAACATCAAAGTTTTGAGTTGATTTCTCAAGAATTCACAAAATTTCATGAAGCATTCTTTCATCACATTTTTGAAATTACTTAGAAAGGCAACTTTAATTTGAAAAACATAGATTGAGAAAGATAAAACCTCACATGATATACTCTGAATCTCTCAAGTGTTTGATTTGGTAAGTGTTTCTCTCAAATTCAATCCATGAAAGATGAACTGTCATAGGCTTGCATATCTTCTACTTCTCTACTACTATGTACACATGCAATGCACAAATCAAGAGGTCTTTATTTTGGTTATAACGGGATTAGAAAGATGAAATGATATATTGAAGAGATACAATGTTAGACCAAGGAAAATGGTGAGGATTGAGAACTGAGTCTAAGTGCAAGTGTGAGAAACAGATATCACTTCTTCATTCTTTTTTTTTTCTTTTTTTTTCAATATAATAGTTTATTTATTAATTTATTGCTTCAGTTTTTTTTTAACCATGATATTGATGAACACAACAATAATCTCCCCCACACTTATTGAAACACTTATGGTATGATAAATCCAGTATTCCTCACCTTCTATGATCAGACAAAGTTATTTTTGTTTTTGTTTTTGTTTTTTTTTTTTTTTGATTTGTGGTGAGCTAAAAAGAAGAAAAGGCTAATCGGCTCAAAGGGCTGATCAAAGGATAAAATTATATGGTTGGTTATTTGGCCAAGTGGTTTGTTCAAGAAAAACAGCGTCTCAATCATTTTTGTACAATTCATGTGAAAATGTAGCTTCAAAAAGAATGAATGCAAGTTCTGAAGTAACATATTCCATGGATAAAAATCACACAAGAAAGAAAATAATAATAAGGCTCAAAATCTCACAGGTAATATATTTATCAAATCTAATCTATCCAGTTCAAATATGTGTTGCCAAACTAATTAATCTCGAAATGTAAATCATTTTACTTCAATTATTTTATGAAATCTAAAGAAAAACATACTTCCACATTCAAATTTTTTTTTTAATCATAAGATGCGTATCAAGAGTCAAGTGTAACTCCTTACTTAGCCATCTTACTCAAAACAAGTTTATGATTCTAACCTAATTTTTTTTTTTTTAGATATCGGACCATCCTCCCCCCAACCTATCCAAGACATTGTCCCCAATGTCTTAGATGAAATTTCATATAACAGGAAAAGAAATGTAAGAAAACCACCAAAGTAAGGAAAAATTATAACCGAAGAGTGGTATCTGGTTCTCTTTTTTCTCTGTCATCTTGATTTGGTTGGTTCACCAGCTGCATTGCTTGACTGAGCTCAGATGTAGGATTTTGCAAATTCTCAAGTAGTTGTTCAACAGTTGAAGCAGATACTATGATGTTGCGCATGGATTGTGGCATGAACTCCTGCTCTACTGCATGATCTAAAAAGGATAGCAAACCATTATAAAAGCCATTAATATTCAATAAGCCCAAAGGTTTTTTATGAAAATTCCGATAGGCCCAAACTATGATGGTAAAAATTTCTTCCATTGTTCCAAGACCACCAGGTAATGCAATAAATGCATTAGAATTAATCAACATGTGTCTCATACGGTCATGCATGGTTGCAACCTTCAATTCAGTACCCAGGGTGAAGTAGGAGGTGCTCTCATTTTTTAAGCCAATACCTAAGACGTTACACCCCCTTGTGAGTGCAGATTCTGCAATACATCCTTTTAAACCCTGAATCCCTCCCCCATAAACAAGATTGATTTTTCTTGCAGCTAATGTCTTACCAAGGGTATAAGCTGCATGTTGAAATTCTCTATCCTTTCCAAGGTTAGACCCACCAAAAACACAGATAGTATTGATTCTATCCATAAACGGTGTTTCTGTCTCTTTTGAAAAAAATATGTCATAGAGGTTGATAATTTATAGGGACTCAATATCAGATAAGGAGATCGCTTGAATAGTGCACGATCAGGATTTGGTAGCAAAAGTTTGAATTTTTGTTCAAGGAAAAGGTGAATGTCAGAAGGGAAAGACTTTAAGCAGAGGTGAAAATTTCAAAAAATGGTGGCCCAATAAATTGAAAAGACAATGTAAATGACAAATATACATGCGTGAGAATGAACAGTAGTTGTGATTGTGGCTCACATCTTCCTCTGGTTTTACGTCCAGTAACGGCTGAAACGCCTTCTAAGAGTCGAGGATGTGCTTCCCATTCAGTTTTCTTGTAAACTGATAACAGGGTCTTTTAAAGTCAGATTCCCAAGACTATAACGTGCTTTTTCCTTACGGAACAGTTCAAACAAATCAAGAAGGACTCCTTGAACATGCCCACTAGGATGCGTCTCAAGAGTTTGAATGATATCATCCAATGACTCCTTACTCAGTCCATCCTTTATGAATTGAATTTTGTCCTCTCGATTTCTTGAAACCATTCCAGGGTTCTTGCATGTTGTGTTACAGGTCCATCTTGCACACCTGTAGCAAACTCCAATTCTTTTTGCCCTTCTCTTCTTTGCATAGGAACTTCTTCCCATACCTGGCATGTTTTTAACAAATGATTCTTGAAATTCACCTGCTAAACGTACCTTAGCTTCAATGATCCAACGAACATCTTCTGAAAGGCCTAAGAGTGTTAATGCTCTCAACCGTTCAAGTCTGCAATTGTAAATGTCTTTAAGAAAATTTCTGGGGAGAGTAGGGAACAAAATTTTGATCTTGGTGAGAGCTTTCTCCATTTTTTTTTTCTTAAAACACTCAAGTTATTATTCCTGCAAGCTCAATGTGGTGTAATAGTTGGGATGATTTAAGAGGTGAAGAAGAAAGTTGAGAGATTAGTTGAAACTTATAAGCGAGGAATGTGAGAGAGGGAGAGAGAGAAAGTGAGAGAGAGAGAGAAAGAGAGAAGGAGAGAAAGGGAAACTTCTCTTGAATTTATTGCAAGTATGTGGCATTTTGCAAATGCACTTCTTCTACCGTGTGCTCTTGAAAACCTTCGAAAAATGGTTTAAGACGATGTCCATTCACCGTGAAGATTTTTGCAGTTACCTCATTTTTTATTTCCACTGCACCATAAGGAAAAACATTAGTAACTACAAATGGTCCTAACCATCTAGAGCGTAACTTACCAGGCATAAGCTTTAGCCGAGAATTGTAAAGGAGAACTTTTTGTCCAACGGAAAACTCTTTTCTTGCCAACTTTTCGTCATGAAGAGCTTTGACTTTTTCTTTGTAAATTTTGGAGTTTTCGTATGCTTCTAATCGAATTTCTTCAAGTTCCTGCAATTGAAGCTACCTTTGGATTCCTGCTTGGTCCAGATCCATGTTGCATTTCTTTACTGCCCAAAATGCTCTATGCTCTAATTCAACTGAAAGATGACATGCTTTACCAAAGACAATCCTGTAGGGAGACATGCCAATGAGTGACTTGTAGGCTGTCCTATATGCCTATAAAGCATCAACAAGGCGCAAGCTCCAATCCTTCCTGTTAGGCTGAACTGTTTTCTCTAAGATTTTCTTGATCTCTCGATTAGAAACTTCAGCTTGACCATTTGTTTGAGGATGATATGGGGTGGAGACTTTATGCATGACTCCATATTTGCGGAGTAGAGCTTCCATTGTGCGGTTGCAAAAATGAGTACCTTGGTCACTAATTAGAGCTCTAGGAATGCCAAACCTGCTAAAAATGTTAGACCTGATAAAATATGCAACAACTCGAGCATTATCAGTACGAGTGGCTTTTGCCTCCACCCATTTTGAAACATAATCAACAGCTAGTAGAATGTAAACAAAGCCAAAAGAGACAGGGAATGGACCCATAAAGTCTATACCCCATAGTGGTTGTTGGGGCATCTCATTTCTGCGCGAAATACTCCTTATTCTTTGGCACTGCTCACAAGTTATGCATAATCTGTGTGCATCACGAAATATTGTAGGCCAATAAAAGCCTGAGTCTAGTACTTTTCTAGCTGTCCGTCGTGGCCCAAAGTGTCCACCACAAGCTAGGGAATGGCAAAAGGTAAGTACAGACTGAACTTCATGATCTGGAACACATCTTCTAATGATTTGATCACTACATGTCTTCCAAAGGTATGGTTCATCCCATATGTAGTGTTTGGCATCACTTTTCAACTTGGCAATTTGCGATTTGGTGAAGTGTTTGGGTATTTCTTTAGCAACCAGATAGTTTACCAAATCTGCATACCAAGGATCCTTCCCATGCAATTGATAGAGATGCTCTTCTGGGAATGAATCTGCAATTGAAGTTTCTTCACAAGGTTGCTGGATCCGACTTAAATGATCTGCTACAAGGTTCTCTGCACCACTCTTGTCTTTAATCTCTAAATCAAATTCTTGCAACAGAAGCATCCAACTAATCAGTCTTGGCTTAGCATCTGCCTTCTTCAGCAAGTATTTCAAAGCTGCATGGTCAGAGAAGACAATAACTTTAGATCCAAGCAAATAGGAGCGAAATTTATCTAATGCAAACACAATTGCCAAAAGCTCCTTCTCAGTTGTTGTGTAATTGGATTGGGTTGCATCTAGTATGCGAGAGGCATATGCAATGACATGAGATCTCTTGATAACTCTTTGAGATAGTACAGCACCAAGGGCATAATTAGATGCATCACACATTAATTCAAATGGAAGCGTCCAATTAGGTGGTTGAATGATGGGAGTGGTTGTCAACCGCTTCTTTAGTTCATCAAATGAATCCTTGCATGCTTGATCAAACACAAATTTGGTATCTTTTTGTAGTAGTTTAGAAAGAGGTTGTGCAATCTTGCTAAAATCCTTGATGAATCTTCTGTAAAAACCTGCATGACCAAGTAAAGAACGTACTTCTCGCACAGAAGTGGGGTAAGGTAGAGAAGTAATAATGTCTATCTTGGCCTTATCAACCTCTAAACCTTTGCTAGATACCAAGTGTCCTAAGGCTATACCTTCTGTTACCATGAAATGACATTTTTCAAAATTCAAAACCAGGTTAGTCTCAATGCATCTGTCCAAAACTTTAGAGAGGCTTTCTAAGCATGCATCAAAAGGAGAACCATATACAGTGAAGTCATCAATAAACACTTCCATGCAACTTTCTAAGAGATCAGAGAAAATGCTTACCATGCATCTTTGAAAGGTTCCAGGGGCGTTGCATAGACCAAAGGGCATCCTTCGATAGGAAAAAGTACCAAAAGGACAAGTGAAGGTGGTCTTATGCTGGTCTTCTGGGGCTATATGTATTTAAAAATAACCTGAAAAACCATCTAGAAAGCAATAATGAGATTTTCCAGCTAATCTTTCCAAGATTTGGTCTATGAAGGGCAAAGGGAAGTGATCCTTGCGAGTAGCTTGGTTAAGCTTCCTATAATCTATGCACACTCTCCAACTGTTTTGTATTCTGGTAGGGATTAGTTCATCATTGTGATTTTTGACTACAGTCATACCAGTCTTCTTAGGAACTACTTGCACCGGGCTTACCCAATCACTGTCTGAGATGGGATAGATGATACCAGCTGCCAAAAGCTTACCTACTTCCTTCTTTACCACATCTAGGATGGTTGGATTCAAACGCCTTTGTGGTTGTCTAACAGGTCTGGTGTTTTCCTCCAGCAATATCCTATGCATACAAGTAGATGGGCTAATGCCTGGAATATCAGCCAAAGTCCATCCAATTGCTTGTTTATGGCTTCTTAAGGTTTGCAGCAACCTTTCTTCTTGTTGTGGTAGAAGGTTCTTTGCTACAATGACAGGAAGCTTCTCATTTTCCTCCAAATAAGCATACTTTAGATGTTCAGGCAAAGGCTTCAACTCCAAAGGAGGTGGTTGTATTATGTAAGGCAGGGATTTATCTGAGATTGAAATGTCTGCAACACTTGCATCTAACATGTCATCTTTCCAAGAAGTTTGGTCTGCAGCATTAATCCTGGAGCACACAATACATAGATCAAATTCATCACATGTACAAGTAAAATTATCTAAGTAATCTAAACCAAAATCAAAAAATTCAAAAAGTAGATTGTCAATAGAATAATCATTCGCAAGAAGATCTATGGCATCAAGTTGAAAGAGTGAATGATTCTCTATGGGATGCTTCATGGCTTCAAATATGTTGAATTGGATGATATCATCTCCAAATTCCATAGAGAGAGTCCCCGTATGCACATCTATCTTTGTTTTTCAGTTTTGAGAAAAGGTCTCCCTAGGATCAAGGTTGCTCTATTGATGGATGACTCATCTTCCATATCCAAAATGTAGAAGTCAGCTGGAAAGATCAGCTTATTCACTTGAACTAGCACATCTTCAAGTACTCCGGCTGGATGTGCTGTACTTCTGTTGGCTAATTGAATCACCACACCAGTTGGCTTTAGTTCTCCCAGATTCAAAGATTTATAAACTGATGAGGGCATAACATTAATGGAAGCACCTAGATCCAGCAATGCATCACCAAATGTAGAGTTTCCTATTGTGCAAGGAATGGTGAAAGTTCCTAGATCTTTACATTTCTGAGGGAGGCTGGGTTGAATTAAGGCAGAAACATTGCGTCCCACACTAATCTTCTCATCCCCTTTGAGTCTTCTCTTATGCGTGCACAAGTCCTTTAGAAATTTGGCATATTTGGGAATTTGCTTGATAGCATCTAGAAGTGGTATGTTGACTTCCACTTTCCTGAAAGTATTTAGAAGCTCCTTATCCAATTCTGCATGAACATTGGGCTTGGATTGGACCATTCTATTTGGAAAAGGTAAAGATACCTTCTGATCAGCACAATTTGGGGTTTTTGTCTCATTAGATGCTTCAAGTGCAGATCGTTTATGGCAAGCTTCTTTTTGTTGATCATTCGATGTCTTATCGAAGGCTGGTGTACTTTTTTCATCAGACTTTCCCTCTGATTCAAATGGCTTATCAGAGATGTCTCCAGGTGTAGAGATAAATGCTTCTTTTTGGTGTGGATTATTCTGATTGAAGCTCTGTTGGTTTAAAATTGTAGGGTCTGTCTGCACTTTCTTCCCACTTCTCAAGGAGATGGCATTCACGCTTTTGGGATTTATGACAAGTTGAGAAGGTAGTTGACCAGAACCTTGAGATTTCAATTGGTTGACAGTGGTAGCCAACTGCCCAATTTGAGTTTGTAAATCTTGAATGGTAGAACTTACATTCTGTTGAAACTGAAGATTACTGGTAGCTAATTGCTTCATCAAATCATCAAGAGAGGGTTCAGAAGCATTAGAAGGTACAGATTGCTGCATATGCTGTTGTTGTTGTCTGAATGGCGGTGGTTGGTATTTATTTTGAGAGTCATATGTTTGAATCCTTTGTTGTTGTGGAGGACCATATCTCAAGTTAGGATGGTTTCTCCAACTAGGATTGTATGTTCCAGAAGGTGGTTCAAACTTCTGTTGCTGATAATGTTGAGGAGGTCTGTATTGTTGTCCTGTGCCAAAAATACCATTTACTGTAGCCTCAGGTGTCTCACTTTCTTGCAATGTTGGGCATGCATCAGTAGGATGATCTGCAGAAGTGCAGATGCCACATGTTTTGGTTTTGTCAACAACATTAAGTTGCTGTTGTTGTCTGATGGCCAACTGTCTTACGATGGAGGTTAGTTCTTCAATTCTGTTCTTCAATCGTGTATGGTCTGTCTTAGTGGTCATTTCATGGACTCCTTTAGACAAGGAATTAGTTCGAGAATTGAATTGCTGAGAATTTTCTGCCATGTTGGCAATCAAATCTCGAGCTGCTGTAGGAGTTTTGTCCATAAGTGCTCCACCACTAGCTGCATCAACCATGCTTCTGTCCATTGGCATGAGTCCTTCATAGAAATACTGAATCAGTAATTGATCACTGATTTGATGGTGTGGACAAGTGGCGCATAGTTTCTTGAATCTCTCCCAATACTCATAGAGAGTTTCTTGGGAGTTTTGTCTGATGCCGCAGATCTCTTTTCTGATAGTTGCTGTTCTGGATGCAGGGAAGAATTTCTCCAGAAATAATCTCTTCATATCATTCCAGCTTGTAACAGATGTTGGATGTAGATAGTACAACCAGTCCTTAGCTCCATCATTTAAGGAGAAAGGAAATGCCTTCAACTTGATATGATCTTCAGGAATTCCTTGTGGCTGCATTGTGGAACACACAATGTGAAATTCCTTCAAATGTTTATGAGGGTCCTCACCTGCAAGGCCATGAAACTTAGGTAGCAAATGTATTAATCCAGACTTTAGTTCAAATGGTGCATCAACATCAGGGTATTGTATACACAATGGTTGATAAGCAACATCAGGTGTAGCTAATTCTTTTAGGGCTCTATCAGCCATGTTCTTAGCAAAATATTTGAAACTATCAAAATTTAAAGATGAAAAATCACTACTGTTACTTTCTTGGTTATTACTGAATGAATGCCTTCTATGTGCTCTTTTCAAATGGTGGAATGTTCTATCAATCTTAGGATCATATGCATATAAATTTTCAGGATTGGATCGGGTCATACACAAAAAGGTGAATTCATAGAGAAAATCCAAGAATGATATACCTAAAATAAAAAAAAATTGTTAGAAAGATAAATTTTTTTTATACAAACTCCTAAATAAGCCTAGGAAACTAAAATGGTCCCCGGCAACGGCGCCAAATTTTTGACATGCTCGTCGCAAACGCGCAAAAATAATTTCTAGATTTCCCCGAAACTATTGGTATAGTATAAGGTGCAACCTAGGTCATCTCCCAAAGACCATTTCATGATTCTTAAGCAAATTAGGAGAAAATTAGAAAAAGGGGGTTTTATAAAGATGCAATATTGAGTTCTAAACACAAAATACAGAATGAAATTAATTTCACTTAACAATTATCAACTCAAGGAATTCAGAGGCTATTTTCTTAACTAATCATTGATCACTAAAATCATGCATTGTGTTTATCAACCTAGGATCATCTGGAACCCCTAAAATGATCCTTGAATTCTCTACTGAGAAAACTCTCAGGGTTCAATTGATTATGATCAACAAGATTTAGTAACCACTTAATCTTTCATCTAAACCAATTTCATAATCAGAATTCAGTTGAAGTGAGTAATAAAATGAAAACCTTCAATTCAATTACTTAATTTCTACTCTTCAAAATTTTTGGAAAATGATTTACCAATCAAAAACCAATTATAAATCAATTATATATTAATCAAAATACGTCAACCGATCAAACTTTGATTAAAGAATAAAATTGAAGAATATAGTGAAGCAGAGTAGAAACCACTTAATAAGCATGTAAATAAAGATCAAGACCTCAAAGTTAAAATGAAAATAGCTTGAATCCTTGAATTGAAACTACAAACTTAGCTTTCCATGAAGGAGGCAACTAACAATAAAGAAAAACTTAGCCTTCCATGAAGGAGGCAAACTAACAACAAAGAAAGAAAGATGGAAAATGATATTGGAGTTAATATCCAAGGGGTGTGTTTCTCCTCTTGTAAACCCTTCTATTTATAGAGGAGTTTTGAGGCATCATCTTCAGAAGGTCACCAACTAGGATATTACTTTTCCACCCTTTTATTGCTTTCACATGGGCTTTGTTGAAAATGCAAAATACTTTTGAATTTTTGTCACCAATCACCACAACAATTTTGACTTTCTTGCAGCGCAATTTCGGATATTCACGTGTCCGAATTAGAGCTTCACGTCTGAACAAAAGTTGTAGCCCCGGATCTTATCTTTCCAACGAATTTGATTTCATCTCAATATGACTTCTGTATCTCAAGATATGGCCAGATCTTCACACTGTTCAAATTCCACGTCAGCAACACTATCTCATATTTTGAGATAATTTCGGAGTCCTAAACATCCCATTTAGAGTCTGATCTTGCTTTGTAACTGTGGAAACTTCTTTAAGCTTTCATTCAAGACAGATTTCATGATTTTTGGATGTCTAAAACTCTTATTATGCTCAAAATACTATAATAGTGTCATTTTAATCGGGTAAGCAAAGAAATTCAATTAAACTTCATATGAACCCAAACTCATAAAATATGACACAGACCACTTAATTGAACATATAAGAAGTCTTAATGAGATAAAAGTAAGAGATAATTATTTATGAAATTTATGCTTATCAAATTTTTAACAAATTATTTCTACTATGTTAGGAAATGTTATCATAGTACAATTGTCTAGATCTTTTCCAAGACCAATCTTTCTAAAAAAAAAAACTTTTTATCTAAACTTAATGCATTCGTCATGAAAACCTGTTCCAAGTGTGAGGTGTTGATGCTTGAAATTTAACTTTACCAAGAATTATTTTAGTAGGACTTGTGTTTGAGTCTATATAAACTCTCAAGGAGTGGAAAAACATACTTAGAGGCTACCTCGAGCAACCCTCAACTTTAGTTCAAACTCAAACATAGTAAATTAATTTTCAAGACTTAGTCACAAATACACTAAATTAAGAAAATTGGATAATGATAAAAAAAAAATAGGAATACAACAGTAACTTCTTCTCTTTACTTTATAAGTTGAGTATAGATCTCTTTTATAACTTCATCAAGATGTTAAATCATATATATTTCTCATGAAACTTTCTAAAGAAACAACTTTCTCAATATAACTTCATCAAGATGTTAAATCATATATATTTCTCATGAAACTTTTTAAGGAAACAATTTTCTCAATATGAATAGATAGTATGAATTCTATGGTTGATCACTTAAGCCATGGATAGGAAAAGAATTTTTGGAGCTTGTTGGAGAAGAAAGGGACAAAATTGTATCAACAAGTGGTTGTTGGAATGAGAAAGGGATGTCAAGGAGTCATTGACTCACCCATCCCTCAAAGGAAGTATATCAAGTTAAAATTTTATTGATGTTTTCCAAAATCAGTTATTGATCATTTTTCAAGGTTTTGGCCTTTTTCTCAAGTACCTTTAACATTTCATTAAATAGATTATCCTTTTCTTTCCTTGTTCCTCAATAGTTTTTCGCTCTTGCTCAAGTTGATATAGAAAAGCCTTAAGAGAATCCAAAGATGGAAAAGATGAAGTAGAGGATTTCTCTTTCAAAATGCTTAGACTAGGTATTGCGGTATCATAAACTAGGGATTGGAGAAATTGGCCATCAATGTCACTAGGTGTTTTCATCAAATTTTCAATCTTGAGAATCCTCATAAGTTTTGTGCCCTCCATAAGCCTCTTGCTAGTACATTGTTGGTTCTTTAGAATTGGCCCCTCTTTCTAGATCATGTATGGCCATTTACTCAAATTCCTGAACTAGAACCCTAGGAGCAATCCATGTTTAACATCTCTATCTTTTTTAAAGTGATATTTCTCACATTTATCTTTAAAATCTACAATCTTTCTCATCTCAATTATGAATCAATTTTATTAAAAATAACAAGCAAGATTTCCTATACAAATTGAGTTCTAATATTGAACACTCTATACGATTTACACGTTATCAATACTCAAGAAATATTATTTTTATCTAATTTAGAATAAAGTTTTATCCATCTTGTCCTTGGTGTTCATGATGTAACAATCACATTTAAACACATAAAAGTAAGAAATGCTAGGTTTCTTTCCTTTCTATGCTTATATGATATATTATCTAAGAACTTTCTTGTAGTGATTCTATTTAGAATGTAGTAGGTACTGTTTATAACTTTTGGCCAAACAAATTTTTGTATACTAAATTCATATAAGGAGGTTCTAGTTGTAACATTTCAATTTTGTAGTTTGATTAAATTACTCGCTAATAGTGGATAATTACAGATTAATAGCATACATGAATAATTAGCAAGCTCTAATTAAAGGAACAAACATCATGAGAAAATAAAAAACCATTAATTAAAGTTAATTACTTACTAATTATATAATTTAACCTAATTAAGATAATTAATGATTAATAAATCAAATTAATTTTACTAGTCAAGATTATCACTTTCTAATAAGTAATAATCAAAACTAATAATGATAATTAAGTCCTAATTTAGAAGCCACACATTCCAAAATATAGTTAAACATTTATATTATATTCAATCAAAAGTAATGTCAAAAGAAACCTTTTTACTGAAAAAAAAAACTATAAGCACATAATGCAAAGATTGACAAAGTGATCAAGAGAAACATTCAAAACCTTCCATTCTTCATGCATGTCTCGCCACCACCACTTTTCGATGCAAGGATAAAGTTCAAAAACAAAAATCCTAAAAACACTTAAGTTTTGATTCATAAACCAAAATCCTAAAACACTTAAGCAAAAATAATACTTTCCCCCCTCCTTTATTTCTTTCTTTCTTTTGGTTGGACTTAGCTATCTCCTCTCCCCCTCTATTCATTCATTTTTTAAGCCTTCTTTCCACACAAAGAGAATTTTGAAAACCTTCTCCCCTATGCACAACACCATTTCCTTCTAAAAACCTCAAGAACTCTAATCTTCCATCTTTAAAGCTTTGATAAAAATTACTCAAGCCTCCATAATCCCTTCTTCAAGGTCAAATATCTTAAGGATAAAAAGGAGGAACTCTTACTCTTTCAAATATCAAGAAACCATTCTTATTAGTCTTCAAATAAGTAGGATATTCTACTCTAACTCTTTCTACCTTTATATACATGAAAATAGTATTTTATTAGCTTATCAACTTGTATCTTAGTTTCAACTCTCTTCATTAAAATTCATGAGTGATATCTTGTAGATTTGTGAACAGTTAAAAAAATTTTAAATGGAAAAGTATGGGGTTTTCTGGATTCAATATTTTTGAAAGCTTTATTAAATTTTTTGAATAGTTAAAATCCACCCTTTGAGTCTTCTAAGAATTTTAATTGGCTAATATTTTTTGTTTATAATTTTATGCCACTTATAACAGTTTGGAGAACCTTTATAAAAGTTTTATAATCTTGTCCATCTGATGATGGTTGTTTATAAAGTTTAGATCTATCTCTACGGTCACTGTTTTGGTGGTTATTGTGCTTAAAAACATACTTTATTTCCATGAGTTTAGATCTTGTTATTTTTCCTTGGATATATGATATGAAAAAATTTTCACACTTGCATTGGTGTTGTAATTATCATTAATAACTCCAAAAATAAAAGATAAAACTCAAAAGCCTAAAACCTAAGTCCAAAGTTTGAAGCTTTAAGCTTTTATGAAAAGATTAAGACATATGAACTCCATGGATGAAATTTTAGATAAAAATTATAATATTTCTAACTTTTAATGGTTAAAAATATTTGACGTTTCATGTGCTAAATCATCTTCTATTCTTTTATGTGACATTTAAGAGACAATTTTGAAGATTTCTTCGTTGCATGTGGAAAAAGCCAACATCTTTGACCATTTCTGAGGTTAAAACATGTTTCTATACTGCATGTTTGAAGTTGTATTTTTACTTTAAAATTTTATACATTTATTTATTTCCTTGTCTAATGTATTACTATAAAATTTCATCCGTAAATTCAAACTTTGGAATTTATGCTAATTTTTACAAGTTTTCATTTTTAATGATGAATCAGGATTTTGTTGTCCTGTGAAGAATTTATCTTGTTCAGTTTTAAATGAGTTGAATGGTGAAATGTTGAATTTTTTTTATAAGTTTCTATTCTATCATTTTATCTATGAGCTTTTAAGCATAATTATTGTAGTATTTAGCATAATTCACTTGTAATTCAGCCAAATATCCCTTATTTTTGTAGGGATGATCAAGTAAGTAGAAAATAAAAAAATTCGTAGATTCTGGGCCAAAAAGAGGAAAAAGGTGCATAAAAGACAAGGATATAGAAAAGGATAAAAATGCCCTCTTAGAGGGCCAACAGGACCATACCAGCATGGTGCAACATGGTTGTGCCAACTTAATACGATTATGCCAATATTGGACAGACCAATAAATAGTGCCACATCAACCCTATGGCGTTGGAGAAGACCTAGAAATAGTTGTGATGATTATAAGGAAGCTAGGTCAAGTCTGGTCTATGATGTTGGAAACCCTAATCTTCACCTATAAAAGGGAGACTTTGCCACACCATTCGAATACCTCTCTTATTGGAGACCAACATCTCTCTCCATATAGGAGAGCAACACCCCTCTCTTTGGGTACAACCTACCTTTCCTCCATCTATCTTTTCTAGCCTTTCCATTCTCAGTTCTCGTTTAAGATCCTCCCTTAAGATCTTGGTGGGCAATCCCTATGCGATGCAATTTTAGAGCAGTTGCCATCTTTCTTGACAACATCGGTTTTATATTTCTTTTACACACTTTTGTTATGGATACTTATGTGCTATTATTATCTATGAATAACTAATTTTTCCTTTATTGGGCTTTGACAAACTTCGTGATGTGTATTGTTTGAGCCTCTATTTTCCCCCTTTTTAATTAATGTTTCCATTATTATAATTGAGTTATTTTATTACGCTTAATCAATTAATAGGAACTGGCCAATTCTATTAATTTGTTAGTTGCTTGGGTGTTAGGTTATCATACCACTCCTAATTGGTAGAACTATAAGATAATTGAACTTAAGGATATTGGAGGATTAATCGAGAACCTAAGTCTTTAGCTGGTTAATTGTCTGACATATAATTAACACTCTCTTAAACTTTATATCTCTTTTATTTACCTACCGGTTAGATAAAAGAGGGTAGTATTTAAAAGGGAGATTATTGTTATTGCCAGATCAAGGAGGAATGGTAAAATTAGCATAGGTGGTTAGCAATTGAACAAAGGGGAAACTATGGGTAAAAGCAAGTAAAGTCATAAGGGGATCCAAATCCCTATAAATTTTCCATAACTTGCACCGCTTTCTTTTATTTTCAGTATAATAGAAATCTCATCTCTATTTCTTTTATTTTTACTTCCTTTCACTCCTTTTATAATACCAACATCAATCCTTTTTTGGTGAGCTCAAAACTTAGAATTCAAATTTTATACATAGATTGTTGGCATAGTCTCTACAGAATTGATGTTGGGGGCCTAGAATACCCTCTTTTTACACTGATAAGTATACTTGCATACAGGTAAACCTTGGCAAGAGTTTTATTACTCATGTTTTGCATGCAACAATTTTTTGGCTCCATTGTCGGGGACTATGTCTCAGCATTCTTCAAAGTTTGATTTTTGATTGCTTGAGACATGTACATATGTGAAATTTTCTTTTGAAATATTTTTATTTTTATTTTTATTTTAAAGAGAGTTCAAAAGATAAAATAAAAAACTCATTCTTTAAACTTGTCTTACCCAATTCTATATTGTTTATGCTAACTCGTTCTGAAGCTTATAACTTGTAATTTAAACCTAAGATAGAATGAGTAGAAAATAGGTTGAGGGGGGAGATGGGAGCAAAGAAAATGGTAGTGCAAGGAAGGAGAACAATTCTGGACTATATGGCCCTCACTGATAAGGGCCTAAGGAGCAGTATATCCATCCCAACAATGGATAATATTTACAACTTCAAGCTAAAGCCTGCACTCATCAACATGATACATAATTCACTTCAATTCGGAGGAATGACCTTGGAGGACCAATATTTCCACAACAAAAAATTCCTGAGGATGACAAATACCATCAAGATGAATGACATCTCATAGGATGCCATCAAACTACAGTTGTTTTCCTTTTCCATCACTAGGAAGGTGAATAATTGGCTCAACTCCTTATCGGAATGATCCATCAAATTTTGGGACCAACTACAATGTCTCTTTCTAATGGAGTGCTTCCTTAGTCCATGCAATCTAGGATCACAACGGAGATCATCGGCTTCATGTATTATAAGAACGAGTCCCTGTATGAGGCATGGATACCAAACATCCTATCTCGTGTGGATCTTCTACAACAACCACTCTTATGCTAAAAAAGATGTAATCGATGCAGCCTTTAGAGGGGGTATCCTACACAATCCCCTAGAAGATACATGGACAATCATAAGGAACCTAGTTGTTGATGGAAACCACAAGAGATCTATCGATAGACACATGAAAAATAAGGGGACTTACAACCAACAGGAATGTATCAAGTAGGTCAAAACACCTTACTAGTTGGTTAGATCAAGGCCCTCAACAAAAACATGGAGGTGTTTATGCAATTAAGGGCACAACCCACTTCACTTGTTTGCACTCAGGCCACATTTGATCCCAGTCCATGAAACCTATGCAATTCTATAACTGATAAACCAAAAGGATGTGCAATTGAGGCTCACATGGCCCAACAAAATAAGGAGGCTCATTTCATGGGGAACACCTACAACTCATGTGGAGGAATCACCCCAACTTATCATGAGAAGGACGTCAAGATAATAACACTAATAGTTCTTCTAATGTTTATAGGTCCCTTCATATACAAAATCAAGGTGGCTTTAAGCAAGAGAGGAGGGCGTCAGCTCCCATAAAATCAAGGTTTCAAAATATTGAGGCACAACTCCAAAATATAGAGACATTTGTGTCTATATTTTGATTTTAAAGCATGAAGGAATAAACGAGAAGGATCTTGACCTTTCTAGCACAACAAATGCTAGGGACAGTGCTCAATCAACCAGAGGTAAACCCAAAGGAGTAGGTGAATGCAATAATCATAAAAAGCAAGACAGAAGTGAAGGTATCCGTATAAGGAAAAGAAGAACGATACAACCATAGAGGTTCCACCAAAGCTTGAGGACCATAGAAGTTTTGTTCTACCTTGCACTGTGAAGGATTCCCATCTTAAAGCTTTGTATGACTTAGGCTCTAGTATAAACTTAATGCTGCTCTCTATTTTTATAAGGTTGGATATAAAAAATTCCAAACCTATCATTATCTCTTTGCAGCTCACCGATAAAAGCCTTGTATATTCAAAAGGCATGGTGGAGGATGTGATGGTAAAGGTGAGAACTTTCACCTTCCCTATAAATTTCTTCATACTTAGTATAGAGGAGGATAAAGAGGTGTCATTGATGGGAAGACCTTTCTTAGCCACTAGAAGAGCAATGATCAACGTGAAGTAAGGGGAGCTCACACAAAAGTGAGGTCACGAAGAAAAAGTGTTTGGAAACACCTACCCCATAGATTTCCCCAAGGATGACCCTTACAAGTCTGTATGATCTCTTCCTATAAATCTTCACTCTAGATAGAAGCAAACTAGGATAAAGGAATATAAAGACCCACAAAGAGAAAAGAAGACACCATAAGCATACCCGAAAACATGAGCTCTGTATAGGTAAGAAATTTTCAATTTTTAGCTCAAAATTTCGGGTGCTCACATTAAAGCGTTGGTTCAAGGGAGGCGATCCTTATAAGCTCAGCAAGGCATACCCCCACATGATAAGGAGGATCTTCTAGAAACCAAAGGTCCTAAGTAGCAAGGGCGGTGCATCTAAAGGCAGCACCAACCAAACCTTGGGCAAATCATAAGTAAGTGTCCATGGTCCTACTTAATCATTGGGCATAGGTACACCAGGCTCATGACATAAAACAAACGCTTAAAGGAGGTAACCTGTTTAATTTTTTAAAATGAAAAAGGTGAAGAGAGTGCGTAAGCATGACCATTCCAAGTTTCTAAAGGCTAAAAATAGTATGGAGGTAAATCACATGTCACTCTCACTATTTATTTTCATTTTCACTATTGTAATTTTCTTCTTGCTAACTCAGATTCTCTCTCTCCCAACTAGGTATTCCATGTTCCCTAACTTTGTTATTTTTAAACTTTTGTACAGGAATGTTAAATTTTGGCATGCCCAAAAATACCTTAGGTTAGCAAAAAATTTAGTTTGGCACGATCGTGCCCCTATTTGCACGGTCATACTCTTTTCATGCATGTCATATTCAACACAGTCGTACCCCAGGTTGCACAGTCGTGCATGTATAAATACTAAGAATTTTATGTTTAGCACGATCATGCACTTGTCATCATTTTTCTATTTAACATGCTCGTGCCCCAATTTGCACGACCATGCATATTTCATCATTAATTAACTTTTCTGCAAGTTGCACTGTCCTTCTCTATGATACATGGTCATGTTAGTTCATCATGCAAAGAATGACACAGTTGTACCACTAATTCTTGTACGACCGTTCCATCTTAGGGAGATATGGCTCTTTTCATGTGAGCATGGTTGTGCCAAAATTATTACTAAGATGACTAGAATTTTTATTTTGTAGAAAAATGCCTCATCTCACACAAAAGAGAAGTAGAATCTCCACCTTGACTAAGGAAGAGCCCTTATAGGACTTAACCTATCGTATAGTCACCCATAGGATCACTAGCATGCAACCTTGCTTGGAGAGGCTACTCAAATTCACCTTTATCTTGACACACAACATGGAGTGGGAAGCATTATAGTTGTTGGGAATAGAACGTCAGTTGTTTGGCATAGGATGTTAGGGAAGCATTACATCTTGACACGCATAGAATACCTTCATCCAAGAGCCTACATACAGGGAGCTGACTGTGGAGTTCCTATCTTCCCTCATCTTATTCACCCTAGCAAAGGACATGCCTACCTACATTGTCCGACACCAACTCAGAGGCCAACACTTTGAGAAGATCCTCACAGACTTCAACGTCACACTAGGATTCATGACATTCTAAGATATATTGTCTCTAGAGTACTTGGAAGCTCTACAGGATCTACCTGATGAATTCTTCGAGGAAGCCTTCTAGTTCGAGATCATGGTCTTTTACACCTACAACTACTGAATTTTGAAATATACTACCATTTAGGACTCGACTCTCCACATCATCCACTGGTGATTCATAACTAGGATCTTCACCAGGAAAGATAGCACCAAAGTAGTTTCCAAGATTCACCTATTATTGCTTTAGGTTGTTGTTCAAGGAAGAGGCTCAACCCTGGGTGCTTCTTCATCATGTCCTACTAGGGGATTGGCCAACACCATCAGGTAGGAAAGTATGGTTACATCAACATCAGATCTTATGTGACAGTCCTGTGCCACCATATTATGTGCTCCTATCATCTGTCACCTTGGTCCAATTAGCCACCTTACTTTGTATGGACACTTGGAACTGCATTTGGGTGGCTCAACAAGGACCCCACAACATTTTCTTCCTTGCACTCCTGCAGTAGCCACAATAGCAGCTACGATGCCAGTTGCCATTACCACCACAATAGCACCCACCAGAGGAGCAAGCGGAAGGAAAGGAATAAGGCTACCCACCAAGAGATGAGCATACACTGGTCCTCTCCCTCTTCGACCGTTTACAACTATGGGTGGATGGGCTATATGATCATTTGAATGCGTAGGCCACCGTACACTAGACGTAGATGACATCGTAGGAGGTAGTCATAGCACAGATGGAAGCCTCCTAGGATGCAACCTTTGCAAGGATTGACACTCAATTCTCCTCTCTTCTACAGTTGGTACAAGGCTAGATGAGTCACTCACCATCTTAGTAGCTAATATTTGTGCATTCTTTTTTTTAGTTCTTTTTATTTTTTTTTATTTTTATTGTTAGGATTATTTTTAATTTTATTTATTTTCCTATACATAACTATTAACTCTAATTGCATTTATATGTAATTTGTTGATTCCCTCACACTATGCGTCAATGTGAAAAGGCTGACTATGAAAGCATAAAGACTCCTTCTCCCAAGTGTTGGCAACCAATAGAGAATGTATCAAGAGGCACAATTTACCTATAAGTTTAGAAGGAGAGGGCCTCCCTCCTCATCAAGGAAGTCCTATTTTTTCCTTCTCTATTATGTGTTTTACATCCTTACAAATGCTAAAGTTTGAGGAGGAGACCTTGTCCCTCCTAAATTATCTTTTTCAAAAAGTTTATCACATGTCTTTCCTCCTGTTTTTCAAATCCACCTTGATAAATAATTTTTTCCAAAAAAATAAAAAGGTGGTATATGCTTAAGTTTGAGGAGGGACACCTCTTTTGTAAATTTCATTGTTAATGTTTGTATCTGGAAATAACCCCTGATTTTGGATTATTGATTGGTTTTGAATTCAAAAACCTCTTTGTTTGTATATGATGGATGCTAATTGAATATAAGAAAGATATTAGAACCATTGATTTAAATAATTAATAATTGGTCAGGATCGTTATCATCTTGTTTCACACTAGAAGAACCTTGATGAACGGATTAAGCTTAAATGAGGTTTCACCCAACCTCTCTCTCTTTGTTGAGTGATTTCCTTCTGATTTGTACACTCTAAAACTTGCTTTACAACCTCATTGAGAATTTTATAAGTTAATTTCATAAATAGAAAAATGATAAAGGCAAAAATAGATTTTTATTGAATGAACATAGACTAAGAATATCCCTTAATTCCCACTTTGAGCCTAAAAAGAGTGAAGGATGTTTTCCCTTGGTACCCTTGATTGCATTGATGTGATTTTAGATACTCTTAGATAGAAGCAACATAAAATAAATACTTGGGGGAGAAAATGTGATCAAAAAAGGAAAAAAGAAAAAGAAAGAGAAGAAAAAAGGAAAAGAAAAAGTGAAAATTTTGGATAAAAAAAGAAAAAAAATGTAAATATAAAGAGCCTAGATAAATGAGCTTAAAAGTCTAAAGGTGTAAGTGTTGTTGAAGAAAAGAATAAAAGAAAACCCTTTGCATTGCCTTCCCCTTATTTATCTCACCTATTAATTTTTCCCTTGGTCACGTTTTAACCATGTGAAAGACCTTTTGATTCTTCTTTATGGATTAACTTTTAGTAGATATTTGAGGTTTATAAGCAATCTTATGGTAGTGTATGGTCATAAGAAATAGAGAGAAAAGGAATTACCATACACATAGGAGAGATAGTGAGCAGATTGATCATCTTTAGATATGGGACTTGATCTCAAGGGTAAAAGACTTCAATTAAATTATTATCAATTGTACCTATGATGGTAAAATTATAATGTTATCTATTGCATGTTGAATATGAGATTTTCTGGATTATATACTTGTTACATTCCATTCCTTGGATTATTGCTTAGGGACAAGCAATATTAAACTTTGAGGATTGTGAGAAACTGACATTCTACCATTTTCTCTGCATGATTTTAGGCATAATTACTGAATCATTTAGCATAATTCATATGTAATTCAACCTAATATCCTTTTTTCGTAGAAACAGTCAAGTAAGTAGAAAATTCAAAAATAGGTAGATTCTAGCCAAAAAGAGGGCAAAAAGGGCATAAAAGATAAGGATGTCGAAGGAAAAAAAGTGTCCCTTGGCCAACACGGTTGTGCCAACATGATAGAGCATGATCATGCCAACATTGGACACGCCAACAAACAGTGTCACATCAATCCTAATGATGTAGAAGATGTCTCAATATGCCCTACAATGCTGCAAAAAACCTATTAATGACTATAATGGTTGCAAGAAAGCCAGGTCAACCTGGTCCATGATGATGAAAACCCTAATCTACACATAAAAAAGGAAGGCTCTGTCACACCATTCAAACACCTCTCCCACTAGAGACCAACATATCTCTTCAGACAAGAGAGAAACATCCTTTTCTCTGGGCACAACCCAACCTTTCCTCCATCTAGCATTTCTAACCTCTCCATTCCAAATTCTCTCATTGGCATCCTCCTATACGATCTTGGTGAGAGAAATTCCTATGTGGTGTAATTTTAGAGCAGTTATCAGTTTTGTTGGCAACATCAATTTTATATTTCCTCTACTTACTTTTATTATGGATACTTATATGCTATTTTTATATATGAATAACTAATTTCCCCTTTATGAGGCTTTAGAAAACTTCGTGATGTGTATTGTTTGAACCCCCAATTTCTCTTTTTGATTAATGTTTCCATTAGTACATTGTGTTTAGTGTGCGTAAATCCATTAATAGGAACTAGTCAATTCTATTATTTTATTAGTTGGTTGGGCGTTAGGTGGTTGTACCATTCCAAATTAGTGGAACTGTAGGATAAATGAATGTAAGGGTCTTGCAGGATCAATCGGGTACCTAAGTTTCTAATCGGTTAATTTCCTGACACGTAGTTAACATCTTCTCAAAATTTACGCCTTTTTTATTTATCTACCTCATTGGATCAATGAGAATAGTTTTTAGAAGGGAGATTGCTAATATTGCCAGATTAAGAAGGAGGAGTAGAATTAGCATAGATGGTTAGTAATTGAACAAAGAGAGAACTATGGATAAAAACAAGTAAAGTCATAAGGGGATCCAAAGTCCTATAAATTTTTCATAACTTGCACCATATTCTTTTATTTTTCATATAATATAAATCTCATATTTATTTCTTTTATTCTCACTTCCTTTCACTCCTGCTACAAAACAAATGTCAACCTATAGTCATCACAATCTTCTGGATCATTAGGATTGACCAAGACAACATCTGCATCATTAGAGTTAATACGGCATTGCCTCCTAGTGCATCAAATGTTGGCACGGTAGTGCTAAGTCACATTGGCACAGTCATGTAGCATCGTGCTGGTACAGTCATGCTCAAGTCTGCATAGATGTGCTAGTTTTCTGAGGGGGAACTTTTGTCTTTTTCTGTATTTTTGTCTTTTTATGCCCTTTTGCCCTCTTTTTGGCTTAGAATCTTCCTGTTTTTGGATTCCTTGCTTATCCGATCATTCTTACAAAAATAAGGGATATTAAGTGTAATTCGAAATGAATCATGCAATAATTATGCCTTAAACTTGTAGATTAAGTGATAGAATGATAATTTATCAATTGTATATTATGTTAATTTCATGCTTCCTATTTTACTTAAGTAACAATTTGGGATATTTAGGAATTTACGAGAGTTTGAGAAAATAAATGTAATTTAGCCAAGTAATATAACATTAGTGGTTGAGCAAAAACTAAATATAGCCTAAGGCAACTCATGTGACTCAATCACTTCTTAAATGAGAAGTCCTAATTTGAATTTGTTTCAGCTAAGGGATTAGGTAAATGAATAATTCTTAAGAATATTTCATAAACTATCATTCTGTCATTTTATCTGCAAGTTTTTAGGCATAATTATTGCATGATTTAGCATGATTCACTTATAATTATACCTAACGTCCCTTATTTTTGTAGGAGTGATCAAGCAAGTAGATAATATGAAAATAGGCAAATTATGGTCCAAAAAGAGGGAAAAAGGGGCATAAAATGACAAGGGAGCAAAAAGGATAAAAATATGCTTCCACGGACTAGCATAACTATGCAACCTGAACACAACCGTACCAACTTAGTATGAATGTGTCAATATTTGATGCTAACCCTAATGATGCAGGAAGGATCCTAGTCAACCCTACAACGCTGAAGAAGACCTAGAATGATCGTGATAGGTGTAGGGAAGCCAGGTCAAGCCTAGTTTTGACACAAAAACCCTAGATTGACACTATAAAATGGAGGATCTATCACACCATTCATGATGTAGGGATGAATGTTAAATCGTTTGACCAATCAAAAATGAAAAAGAAAATAGAGGAGAAGATGAACTTGGAAGAACAAAAATAAGCACAAAATGGGAAGGAGATTATAAATCAAAGCTAACCTCTATTGTTGGAGCTTTGATACTAGGTTGATGCAGGGATGAATGGCGGATTTTTTGACTAATCAAAAATAAAAAAGAAAACAAAGGATAAGATGAACTCAGTGTCGCAACCGTAATTACAACGAGACGACGAACTCGCTAAAATTTGAAAATAGAATTTTATTGGATTATGTGGAGTCTCCACCAAATTTTTATTTAAGGGAAAATACTTGGAAAAACCGTAACTTGAGGAAGAGATTTAGGTTTGGGAGTCGATTACGAGTAGGGAAGGTGTTAGGCACCCCACTCGCCCGTTCCGGAGAACAGTACCCTTAAACTGAGTGTGTGAATTTTTGAAAACTTTTTTATCCCTTTAATTAGAGTGAAAATAAATAGATTGATGGAAGATAGCCTGACAGGACTTGATCCTGCTCCTATGTATTCCCTAGTGCAATGGGAAACACAAGGCTTACGTAGTTTTGGTTTTGAAGGATTGACCTTCGGAGATGTTTGAAAAAGGAATAGAGTATTTTGAAAATATTTTAGAGAAAGTCCTTAGTCCACATATACATAGGATCCGAGACAACTACGGCTACACTAGGACCCATATGAATCCCTAAACATTGAACAGCAAAAAAAGCTACCAGTTCATGCTTAGGGTTCATTGCGTGAGACCTAGAATTAATGAATTTAATCTGAAAATAATAAAGATAAAAAAAAGAAAGGGGTTTGATTTGAAATAAAATGAACTTGATTTGAAATGAATTTGATTCTTAGTTGAGAAATTGGACTTGACTTGAAAAATGAACTTGAAATGAATTTGATTTTAAAATGAACTTGGTTTAAAATTTGAAGAAAAAAATTAAACTTGATTTTGAATTTTAAGGAATTGAACTTGATTAAAAATGAACTTGATGAATTTTATTTGAAACTTGATGAATTTGATTGAATTGGGTTTGAATCAAAAATGAATTTTATTTGCAACTCGATGAAAAGAATCAAATTGAATTTGGATCAAAATGAATTTTATTTGGAACTTGATGGGAAGGATTAATTTTAATTGAAACTTAAGGAAAAGAATTAAATTTGACTTGAACTAAAATAAATGTGATTTGATTTAAAATAGACTTATTGTAGAAACAAAATTGGATAAAACAATTTGATTTGATTTTGAGGAAGAAGAAAAGAAAAAAAAAACTTACCTGAATTTAAAATTGAGGAAAACTGTTAGGCGCGACTCTGATTGCAAAATTAATTGCTTAATCATTTGAATTAAGGTTAACTTGAATCATAAAATGCTTTGAAGGGGAACGTTGAGCTTGGTTGCCTTAATTCTACATGGCCCTTTGTGATACGGGGGTTCCACATTTATAGATTCGGCCTTTTGTGGTACGAGGGTCCCACATCTATAGATTTACCGGAGGCAACTTGAATGTGAGTGGCTGGGGACATTTAAAAGAAACCACTAGCATATGGGTATCGAGCCATTGACCTGGGGAAGTGAACAGCATTTGCCACTGAACCAAACTGTTTATTTAAATTCCTAGCACCCTTGATTATATTTACCATACCTTAGGGGGTCATATCCTGCATGTGCAATGCATGGGAACGTAGTAACTCCCTCCCATTTTGCCACGACAAATTCAGTTCTAGCCAACATAGAGAGACGGCATTTTTTATTCGTCGTGTGGACGATTCTGCATGGGATCCACATGCTTTCCCAATTTATAACTTTTGAAGACTTCTGCAATCACAGAAACTGAGACAAATATACGTGGTTTTGAGGGATCAGACAGTATTGTTCTTGATCCTTTTTTTAGATATCGCCTCTTAAAGGAAGTCAGCAATCCTCTTGTGAGCTGGAAGTTGAATACTTAGTGACTAAAAAAAAAACTCAAGCATGCCTTTTCGAGGGCCTTGGTATACCACATGCCCTTCTACCAGAAACACCAGATCCTCAAGTCACTCAAATGTTTCGAAAGTTGGTTGAAGAAGGACCATGAACACTACATTATCCATTACAACAACTTCTTTTTATTTTGTGTGAAAACCAGGATCTACCCTGGTGCAAGCACGTTGATTACTCAGCATTAGAGATCCTCCCTGAAGGCCAGGCCGTTTACTCCAAAGCTTGATCATTTAAGTGCATGCAGGGTGGGGCTTAATGAGTGAATTGACTGTATGGGGATTTGCAACCACTGAGCCATGCTTCCGTTTTTTGTCTCAAAGTCCACAACCTTTATCTTGATGGAACTCTAAGGAAAGTACATTGATGAAAAAGTAACCTAAGCATTGAGCCAAAATGGATCCCGCAACCCTACTGTTTGTACATGCTAATGAGGTCGTAATAATGGATGGCCAATCCAGTGGTTATAAGCAACACATTTTTGGAGCAATAGTAGTCCTTGATGTTCCATTTTATGTATATTTCTAAGTTCTTTAGTCAATGCTTGAGGAGGTGGAGCTATAACGATTGGTTTTTATTACAGCATAGGATTACTATATAGAGAGGTAGCTATCATCGTACCCTGACTTGCGATTAATGTAGCAACAGTGGCCATGAAGAAACTCCACCAGAATGTACCCTTGGGAATAGAAGACTAGAAACCATGTTCACCCTCATTCCATAATGCATGCTACTTAACCCCAAACAAAAGCAGTAGTAAGCATGATTAAACTGGTATTACAGAAAAATAGCAGAGCGTTAATTGGGCTTTAAAGTTGGTCATGCACAAAGAGTATTCCCAAGGCTGTTATATCAAGCGAGATTGCATACACCAAAGCCAGCAAGCAATGTAAGGCAGGCCCCACTACACACCCTATTTTACTTATTGACACATGCAGTTGATCAAGTGCAATTTGCGAACGATCATGATACTCGTATATCACACGAAAAGAATTCCATATTCTCCAATAATTAACCAAAGAGCCATTATTAATTTTCCCCAATGGAATCCAAAGCCATAACTGCATGTTGCCAAGTAGGGTGCTTGAAGACACATGCTTGTTGATGCCTCAAAACGGAACAAATATTAACCTTCCAAAGGTGCTGACTTGTAAAGGAGGGGGTACCACCATTACTTGTTATGACTAGCAACAATTATCCAGGTTGATGAGAAGCGAACGAGAATAGTGATGATGAGATAGAATTGCACCAGGCATCCGAGAGACCGAACCCACAGTCTTGGCAAAGTTGAGTTCCAGTTTGAGTGGCACTAGAAGACACATGATCAAGTTCCTCGAATTGAAAATCTAAGGGCAAGAGAAGTTCAGGATTGACGTCTTTCAAGTCCCTCATGGCCATAAGGGTTGGAGATCACATGCTTAAACTCTACCATTGAACTCACGAATTGACTAGCAATATTCACATCGTGCTTGAAGACTACCAAACCCATTACTGATTCGCTAGCTAGCTTCAAGACTTAAAATTCTCTTATTAGGTCTTAAGAACCGTCCTTAGATGGAAAGTATTAGATTATCAAATTTTATCACAAAACTAAATTGACTACAAGTGTGCTTGAGCAGTCTACCATTCGGCTAAGGAAGGATTTGAGTATAACATAAGACCACCAGGAAATATCAGGTTTTATTGCAGAATTGCTCCGATCATAGGCAGCTATAGAATCTTATCATATAAATGCACTAAAAGCAACCTATCCGCCAAAGGACAAGTTAAATAGCAGAGTGGCATAAAGAATGATCAAACTGAATTGAAAAGAGACCCATCATTCAGCCGAAGAATAACTTAAGTGTGATATGGGAACGCAGAGAACTATCAAACCTAAACATAAAAATGAAACAAAAGGAAGCTTATTGTTCGACCAAGTAATATTGTAAAGGAAAGATAAGAACCTAGACCCGCCTTGAGATTATTTCTGGTGAGTCCTCTCTGGTGTCACAAGTTTTGAACACGATTGACTCGTGGAGGAGTGACAGTTTCTTCTCTTTTTTGCCGCCGTGAGAGGATCTTCGTGGAGAAGAATTGAAGCCAAAAACTTCAACCCCCGAATCCCTTCCTTCCATCCCTACGAACCTTCTTGTTAGCAAGAGAAAAAAATAACAGCTTGCACCTGCCCTTCCCCTTATGCATGCGCATTCATTTCTTTTTCCTTTTTTTCTGTTTTTCCGTTATTATCATTTAGTTTTTTCTGTTTTGTTTTCTCTTTTTTTTTTGTTTTAATCTTCATATTTTGTTTTTATTATTTATTTATTTATTTTATTTTTCCCTTTTTTTTCAGATTTATATTAATTAGTTTTTTTTCCAATTTTTATGCTTTTACTTTTTCTCTTTTTTTTATTTTTTATTTTATTATTATTATATTTTTCTTTAAAAATTTTATTTTTTCCCCCCCTTTTTTATTCTTTATTCTCTAATTCAATTTTTTATTTATTTTTCTTCTTTTTCCAAATTTTTTATTTTAGTACTATTATTATTATTATTTTTATATTTTAATTTTATTTTTAAATTTCTATTTTCTATCTATTTGTCTGTTTTTCTTTGTTTTTTGTTTCCTATTCTCTGTTCATTAATCTTATTATTTAAATTAGTATTGGTTTCTTGATTAATTTTAACAATTGGGGGCCTTGGACATAATTGAGTGTTTACACTCAAAAGAACAAAAATAGGCATGAAATTGGAAGCAAATTGTGAATCTAAGTTAACCTTCATTGTTGGAGCTTTGATACCAGGTTGATGCAAAGATGAATGGTGGATCTGAACTAGTGCAATGGAGGTTGAATTAAGGTGGAGGAGAATGAAGAATTTGTGAAGCCTTTACTTATGCTTGGGAGCACTACCTCTTGTGGAGGATGAACTCCTTCTCTGCCATTATAGGAGCAGCCATGGACAAGGAGGTTCTTCAAATGCAAGCTAGTTTTAGAGGGATAGAAGAGATATTTTTCTCATAAAATTTATAAAAAGAAATAATAAATCACTCAAAAAGGTGAAAAGTTAAACATGAGGATGCCTTACATAAGCATAAGGTAGTGCTTAAAGCTAGCTTCCATAGGGGGGTTTATCTAGTCACATAGGACTTGGTTTTGGGCCTAACATGGAACCCAAAATGAGTCTATCCTTGTACCTTAAGACAACCTACAAATTAGGCCAAAGAAGACCCAAAAATCCATAGCTAAAATATAAATGAATTAGGCTTAAATCTTATACATACTTGGGCCTTTTGCATCTAAAATACAAAAAGAATCCTAAGTCCTATTGTAAGATATGTAGGGATAATGGGGAGGAGGATTGAGCCTGAGAGTGAGCCTTCTAAAGGCCCAAGAAGGACTCCACCTTTATCTGCAGCTTCTTGGCCTTGACCTTGGTGATGGGCCCAATGGCCCAATATATCTTTGCAGTTGGGCTTCTTCTCTGTTGTTGGGACCTCTATATTAATTCACCACCATAACAACCTAGGAAGTACCCCTCTCACCCCCCAAGATACACCTTTCTTTCTTTAGGAATAGTCCTACACTGATCTCTAATTTCTAGCCTCTCCATTCTCGGTGCTTCCTCTGATATCTTCTATAGGATGTTTGTGGGAATAATCCTTGTGTAGTGCAATTTCAAAGTAGTTGCTAGCTTTGTTGGAAATACCAATTTTGTATTTCTTTTACTTACTTTTTTAATGGATATTTATGAGCTATCTTTATCTATGAATAACTATCTATGAATAACTAATTTCCCCTGTGTTGGGCTTTGACAAACTTTGTGATGTGTATTGTTTGAACCCTCGTTCCTCCCCTTTTTTAGAATGATGTCTTCATTTATACAAATGTGTTTCTATCATGCTTAATCCATTAAGGAACTGACCAATTCTAGTAATTTGTTAGTTGTTTGAGAGGTTAAGAATTCATACCACTCCTAATTGGCAGAACTATAGGATAACTGAACTTAGGATCTTAGAGGATCAATCGGGAACCTAAGTTTCTAACCAGTTAATTGGTTGACACGTAGTTAACACCTTCTAGAACTTTATGCCTCTTTTATTTATCTATCTTGCCAGATCAAAGAGAGTAGTATTTAAAAGGGAGATTGTTGTTATTATCGAATCAATGAGGAGTAGTAGAGTTAGCATTGGTGGTTACCAATTGACCAAAAGGAGGAACAAGGGATAAAAACAAGTAAAGCCATAAAGGGGTCCAAAGCCCTATAAATTTTCCATAACTTGCACTGCATTCTTTTATTTATCACATAATAGAAATCTTATTTCTATCTTGTTTCCCTCTTACTGCTTTAACTATTTTCACAAATAATCCTTCTTTAACTACTTTCATAAAATAACCCTTCTCTTGGTGAGCTGAAAATTTATAATTCAAAAATTCATACATAGATTGTTGGACTAGTCTCTATGGGATCAATATTGAGGACCTCAAATACCATCTTTCTACACCGATGGGTATACTTGTCTGTGGGTAAAACTTGACAAAGAGTTTATACTCACGTTTTGCCCACAACAGTATTACTTGACCATGATAAAGATTTGTAGTAAAACTAGAGAAGTTGTCATTGATCAATCTAAATGAAAGGTAATTACATATCATGCATGATAGGAACATCCAAAGATTAGGTGAAGTGGAACATCATATCTCTCATCTTGATAATCGAATCATATTTTTTTCTTACTTTATTTACAATTATATTATCAATAAATCCTATGTTTTATTTTGTCCAAATTATCATATAACTAGCTGAACGTTGTACTTGATCTACGGACGTGGTTTGATATTTTTAGGTTATTAATACTCTATTACTTGACAACCTAATACACTTGCTAGTTCCAACTCACTCTAAGGTCATGTCAAGTTTTTAACGTTGTTTCTAGGGATAGATTCATTATCATCCCTTAGTTCGATTATGTATGACATTGGACATTTTTTTCTCTATATATATATATATATACATATATCATTTATTTTATTCTTTGTTAATATTTTTTATTACTAACATTTCTTTTTTTTTACTAGTTTCCTTCATTCTTGTTATTTTTTAGTTCATGCATAAAATACTTCCCTTTGAACAAGTTTCCTTTGATCAAGAAATCAAAAGATCTTTTCATAGGAAACTTAAGGAAAATAAAAGGAGATGAGATCTAGAATTATATGAAAACATGGTTGGAAATGATGTATCTCGTGTCATGAGAGAATACATCACTTCTTCCTTGGAAGATTTTTTTATCTAGTATAGTTAAGCCGGCCATCTAGGCCAACAATTTTGAATTGAATACCTCACTCATTTCTTTTGTAAAGAAAAACTACTAATTTGGAGGATTGTAGAGTGAAGATCCAAATGACCATTTGAGGAATTTGTTAAAGGTTTATGACATCATCAAGATTAATGAGGCTATCGAGGATGCCATCCAACTAAAGTTTTTTTCATTCTCACTACAGGATAAAGCCAAATCATGGTTCAAGTTACTACCTAAAGGATTGATTATCCCAATATTATCTAGAGGCAGTTATATTTATTCTTACAAAGGAAAGAAGATAATGTTGGTAAAAATAATTTAAAGCAAAATCAATGGAGGAGATCAACAACTATAGAACAACAAAAATGTATCTCATCCCAAATTTTATATAATTAGGCATATAAATCTTAAGGATACAATTTTTTTAAGAGAAGAATTGTAACATCCTTAATTTCACTATTTTTACCCATCGTAAATTGCCAATGAACTAGTTAAATTTTTGTTTGAATTTAGAAAAACTTGAGTGGATCTCTTTAAACAAAGCAAGTTAGAATATGTTTTACAATTTATACTGATTTTTATTCCAAAATTAAAAGCTTTAAAAAGTGTTTGTAATAAACTATCTATTTTTGTTGGGATAAAAATTTAATTTTTAAGTATTTAATAAATTTTAATAAATATATTTTAATATGGGAATAATATTAAGATAATAAAAAATAATGTCCTATATTTTTTATTATTTTTTGTAAAAATAACAAGAAAAATATGCAAGTGGCGGTGAGATTTATCAAATTATTCCTATCTTTTATTCTTGAACACATTGTTGTTGGATACTAAGAGATATTTATTTCATTCACATATTACTTTTATATTCCCAGAATAAATCAAAATGAAGAAAAATATTTTTTTTTAAATAGGCCAGTATCAATAAAGACAAAGGTGGTAGCTGCGATAACCTTATCCTTAAGTACAAAAAGAGAAGTCATCAATCTTTTCTCTCACTTTAAATGACTAAGACTCCTATTTCTCTCTATTTTTAGCAACCAATGGCCCTTTTCTCACCAAAGTTTCTCTCATTCTTTCATTTCAAATTCTTGAGAAAACCTGCTGTCGCAACCGTAATTCCAACGAGACAACGAACTCACTAAAATTTTTGAAATTGAATTTTTATTGGTTATGTGGAGTCGCCACCAAATTTTTATTTAAGGGAAAAAGATTTAGAAAAAATCCTGACTCGGAGAAGAGATTTAGGTTCGGGAGTCCGTTACGAGTAGGAAAGGTGTTAGGCACCCCACTCGCCTGTTTCAAAAAACGGTACCCTTAAACTGAGTGTGTGATTTTTGAAAACTGTTTTGATCCCTTAGTTAACATGTAAATAAATTATTTGATGGAGGTTAGGCTGACAGGACTTGATCCTGCTCCTACGTATTCCCCGGTGCAATGGGAAACTCAAGGCTTACATAGTTCTGGTTTGTTTTGAAGGTTTGACCTTCGAAGGTGCTTGAAATAGAATGTTTAAAAAGTGCTTGAAGGCTTGACCTTCAGAGCTACTTGGAAAGTAATCATTTGAAAATGGCTTGATTGTTTTGAAAACATTTTAAGGAGAATCCTTAGTCCACATATGCACAGGATCCAAGACAACTACGGCTGCACTGGGATCCATATGAATTCATACACCCCGAACAGCAAAAAAAGCTACCAGTTCGTGCTTAGGATTCGTCGCGTGAGACGTAGGAATTCCAAAATGAAATTTTATTGTTTTACAAAAGGATTCTTCAGTCCACATATGCACAGGGTCCAAGACAACTACGGCTGCACTTGGAACCCATATGAATTCCTAGGAAGCGAACAACAGAAAAAGCTACCAGTTCGTCCCTAAGGTTCATTGTGTGAGACCGATAGACTTGATTTTAGAAATGAAAAAAAAAAAGGATTGATCTTGATTGATTTAAAAATGAATTTGATTTGAATTTTCTTGAAAAGAGATTGTTTTGAACTTTTGGGTTTTAACTTGAATTGAAGGATTTTGACTTGATTTTTAAAAAGGGAAGTTGATTTTACGTAAAAGAAAGAATTCGGATTTGTTTTGAGAATTTGAGGAAAGAATTAATTAGAATTATAGAAAGATTTTGTTTGGGGTTAGTATTGAATTATGGAAATTTTAGAGGTTAATTTGCAATTAGGAGAATTTTAGGGTATATTTGGAATTAATGGGAATGATAAGGGGCAGTTTAGGTATTTTGTGATTTAGGACAGAATAGGAATTATTGGAAAAGGTTAAGGGCAATTTGGGTAATTTATGATTTAGGACAGAATGGGAATTATTGGAAAAGGTTAGGAGGAATTTGGTAATTGTACTGGCAGGGGCATGTTGGGAATTATTGGAAAAGGTTAGGGGCTATTTGGTAATTGTACTGGTAGGGGCATGTTGGGAATTATTGGAATCCCTAAGGGCAATTTGGTAATTGTACTGGGGCAGAATGGGAATTATTGAATTCCTAAGGGCAATTTGGTAATTGTACTGGGGCAGAATGATGGCTTACAGCTTGGGTATTTTCCAAAAAATGGGTGCATGGCCTCCAGGGGGTTCGAACCCTGGTCTTATGGGTTGTGGGTGACGCCTCTAACCACCAAGCCCTACTTATGGTTAGGCTTATGGTGCTTTCACTTTAACATAAGCCATTCATGTTGCAAGGGGTATGAATTGAATTAACAAAAACAGGTGCGCTGGGGCTCGAACTCGCATCACGCAGGCGGCGTCACTTGTAATACCACTGCGCCACACTTTGTGTTTAGCTATAATCCTGCCATTCTAAGCCTATATCAAGACCCAAAGCCTGGTAGTCATTTATGAAAAAAAATTGATAGCGTGATTCGATCCCAAGGACAAGATGTTGTGGGCAAACAACAACTCCACTAGACTACGCCTCTAGTTGGATCCTTGGTTGCTCCCATCAATATTTAACCATCCCCTTTTTGGGATGCGGGAATTGCATGCAATGCATGGAGTCCCTGAGACACCCAGCTCACCAACCCCATCTATACCCCTGAATTGCTAACAGAGAATTCATAGCAATTTTGATATACTTGGACTGAAACTACAAATGCATATATGCGAATTCATGTACATCATTGTGTAGGAATATAAGTTGCAAGAAATTCTGAGTGAGGGTGGAAAAAGTATCGGGGCCTCAATAAAGTGCTTAGCAACTTGTAAGGCCGTAGTGTCAGCCACAACCATATGTAGTGACAAGGTTTCAAATTGAGTTATAAGCCTCAAATGCGTGCAGTTGAAGCATGATTTGTAAACAAACGACTAAGATTCATATACCAAGTTTTATACAATCCTACTCTGATTCCCGTATTGAGCCTTTGGGGGTTAGATAATCTCATTGAAACTAAAGCTCAAAGTGGAGATATTGTTGAACTCAGGAAGAAAGGAAAGAGAACGATGTTATTATGGCGGGCTCCGTTCCTTTAATACTCTCATCTCCCAGAAATAGAACTTGGAGGCTATGTTATGTTAACAGTAACGAGATAACAACTGTTTTCTTGTCCTTTGACGCCCTTGGCTACAATTTTAATATTGGCTACAACTATCCTTCCAGTTATGTATGAATCGAAACAGAGGAATAGGACCATATCAATAGAGACCAGCCAAATTGACGGCCCAGAGCATGCTATGTCCTATTCTACCTTGTACCTCCCTTATGTCTCAATTCTTCTCGCTTGCAAATTTATGAGGATCTTGATTAACCACCCGCTGGTTTCCCTTATTCACCCAACGAGACTCTGTTTTATCTTAGTTCGACACTAGGCTCAAAGACCAAGGATCGCTTTCTTACGCGTCCATGAGATAATAAGCAATCTAGAGAACAGGTTATCACTACACACACGACGCATTTAATTTACATCGAGTTTTTTGATCTGTGAGGATCAAAGCCTTGCCTAGAGCGATTCGTGACTAATCAAAGATGAACAGATCCTTGCATAGTATTATCGATCTAACCGATTCCTGTAGAAATTCTAAGATTCTGATAAGAATTAGCATATTCTTTACACAGAGATTTGATGCAAGAAAAACCAACCTGTTATGTGATCAATCCAATTCTCACACTTGGATGCTACCTGGTGGAGCTTGCTGCTCCTTTCTTCACCTATAGCAACGCTAATCAAAACTTCGGGGACCGTCTCCGGCGAGCTCTTTCCAAGAACTTAAAGCCCTCTCCTATCTTTCAATCTCCCAATTTCTTTTAGAATCAGTTTTTCCGACAGCCAAGAAACAGGCCGCTCCCCCATAAATTTCCAAAAAAATGGTGAAAGGAAAGAATTCCCCCTTCCTCTCTAACATTCGTTTTCTTTTTTCGTTTTCAAGATTCACCAATTCTGCTGAAAAAATCCTCTTTTTCTTCAACTTTTTCAGATTTAAAATCTTACTTATTTTTGTTTTAATTTTAATTAAAAAAATTTTACTTTTTTATTATTTCTTTGTATATTTTTATTATTTTTTCTACAAAATACTCTTTTCTGATTTTTGTTTATTATTATTTTTGTTAACTCTTTTTTCTTTCTCTTAATATATATATTTTTTATTTCTATTTCATTTTTATTTCTTTGTTATTTTTCTTATTTCTTATTTTTGTATATTTTTACTTAATTTTTCAGAATTTTCATTTCTTTCTTTATTTTTGTATATTTCTTATTGTCATTTCTATTTTTTTAACCTTTTTTAGTTTTTTTTTATTTATCGGTTATTTTATTCATTTATTTTTAATTTTCTAATTCCTATTAAAAATAGATTTCGTTTTTATTCAACTTTAATTATTTATTCTTTATTTATTTTTCGTTTCAGTTTTTCTGTTTTTTGTTACTTTTTATTTATTTCATTTTTACTTTATCTAATTTTCTATTTTCTATATTTTTCATTTTGTTATTTATCTTTTTATTCTTTTTCTTCTTTTTTTCCAATATTTATTTTGTTTTAATTTCTTTTCTAACCCCATTCGTCGTTTGTTCATTTATTTTATTGCCTTTCTTTTTAACTTTCCTTTTCTATTTTCTCTCTTTTTCGCTTTCTACTTTTTCTCTTATTAAAAAGGAAAAATGGGGGCCTCGGACATAAATAGGTGTTTATAGTTTGCCTCTCTTTACTCATTTTTCTACCAGATAATGTGAGAAATGATTCTCTGAATTATCGTGGTAGGAAATGAGTAAAGACGTGAGCACATTATGTCCGAGGCGGGCTTTTTTGAAGAAATTTGAGAAGAACTACTAGAAGCCTTGAGCTTAAAGTGATGCTTGGCGAATGGCGATTGAAGGACCTTACCGGTTTCGTGTACCGATAGGGTTTAAATATGCAAGGCTTGAGGGTATAGCCTAATTATGCTAATTGAAATGGATAAAGGCCCATTAGGACAAGTGTGTGATGCAATGGGATTGCTTGTTAGGATAAGCAAAATGAAATGAAAATAGCCTGTTAAAACAGGCAAAGCAGAAAAGACTAGCCTGTTACGACGGGCGCAGTGGAGTGAAAATGACCTATTTAAGGTAAGAATGCATGCTAAAACTAAAATGTAAGATATGTACTAGGTGGCCTGACACTATAAGCCGAAGTGCAGAAAAGAAAGCTCAAAGGAGGCCTGACACTATAGGCCAAAAAGGAGAAAGGAATATATAACGATGCAGGGAAGGAAACTTGAGGGAGGCCTAACATCATAGGCCATGACACTATAGGCCATGATACAAAATAGATAAACATGATGGTGGCCTGACGACATAGACCATGATGCAGAAATCTAAACTTGATGAGGCCTGACGCTATAGGCCATAATGCAGAAACCTAAACTTGATGGTGGCCTGACAACATAGGCTATGATGCAGAAATTTAAACTAGATGGTGGCCTGACAACATAGGCCATGATGCAGAAATCTAAACTTGAGGAGGCCTGACACTATAGGCCATGATGCAGAAAGGTGGACTTGAGGGGAATCCCGTTGTTGACGGGAAGAATGCAAATGAAATCTTGCTGTTGCCACGATGAATGAAAACTTGCTTGACAGGTGAATGGAAATTAAACATGCTTGAAGTCCTGTTGTTGACAAGAGAATGCAAATAAGATCCCGCTGTTGCCGGGAAGAATGCAAATGACGAAATCCTGCTGTTGCCAAGATAAATGCAAACCTGCTTGACAGGTGGACAGAAAATTAAACGTGCTTGAAGTCCTGTTTTTGATAGGAGAATGCAAATGAGGTCCTGCTGTTGCCGGGAAGATGAAAATGAAATCCTGCTGTTGCCAGGATAAATGAAAACCTGCTTGACAGGTGGACAAAAAATTAAACGTGCTTGAAATCCTGTTATTGACAGGAGAATGTAAATGAGGTCCCGCTGTTGCTGGGAAGATGCAAATGATGAAATCCTGCTGTTGTCAGGATAAATGCAAACCTTCTTGACAGGTGGACAGAAAATTAAACGTGCTTGAAGTCGTGTTGTTGACAGGAAAATGCGAGTGAGGTCCCTCTGTTGCCGGGAAAATGCAAATGATGAAATCCTGCTGTTTCCAGGATAAATGCAAACCTGCTTGACAGGTGGACATAAAATTAAACGTGCTTGAAGTCTTGTTGTTGACAGGAGAATGCGAGTGAGGTCCCTCTGTTGCCGGGAAAATGCAAATGATGAAATCATGTTGTTGCCAGGATAAATGCAAACCTGCTTGACAGGTGGACAGAAAATTAAACGTGCTTGAAGTCCTGTTGTTGACAAGAGAATGCAAGCCTGCTCGACAAGCAAAGAGAACGATGAAAACCTATTAAGATAGGCAAAACAAAAGATCCTGTTGTTGACAGGATGGAAGCAAGATGTCTGTTAAGACAAGCACTACATAATGGTAAAGACCTGTTAAGACAGGCAAAGGGAAATGAAAAGAATCTGTTAGGACAGGTATCGGAGAAGAGCCCTGCTGTTGACAAGAAAGAAATAAACCTGTTAAGAAATGCAGGAATCATGTGGAGGTCCTATTGTTAACAGGGTGGAATGAAGACAGATATCTGTTAAAGATGGCAGCCTGTTGATGCAGGCGAGAGAATGACCTGTGAAGACAGGTGTGGAAAACAAACTTGATGCGCCTTGGGCTGGCACGTGAAGAGGGATTATGGACTTCTTCGTTAGCTGCCCTCAGACAACTTTATTTTGAAATATGTTTTTCCTTGAATGAAAATAACTAGCTTATTCTCCCTTGAACTTGAAGGTTTTTTAAGCATTTGATAATTATTTTCTTGAAGAGACTTGGGCAACCACTTTTCCCCAGTTTAGAAGATTCTTGATAATTGATGGATGTCTTGATTTGAAGGGAGTTTAGGCAAGTGTTTGCCCCAGTTTAGGCCTCGATGAGATTGGAGATGAGCTTGACTTGAATTTTTTTGGGTAACTTTGCCCTATTGAACTTGATTGGAGTTGAGGAATCGAGGATTGCCTCAACTTGGATTTTCTTGGACAAATGTTTGCCCCAGTTTGAACTTGACTGAATTTGAGGGTGTCCTCAGTTTGAAATTTTGTGGGCCAGCGTTTGCCTTTGTTTGAACTTGATTCAAATTTTCAATTGTCTCGATTTGAATTATCTGGGCGATTGTCTCCCCCTATTCTGAAATTTTTGGAATTGAGGATTGCCTCAACTTGAGTTTCTGGGCAAAAGCTTGCCCCAGTTTTGTTCTTGGTTCAGAATTTGAATCTCTCTTGGGCCAATGTTTGCCCCAGTTTTGACTCGATCCAGAATTTGAGGATGAACTCAAATTGAACTTTTGTGGGCACTTGATTTTGAGGATGACCTCAAATTGAATTGTGTGGGCAAGCATTTGCCCCAGTTTGAACTTGATTTTGAGGATGACCACAAATTGAATTTTGTGTGGGCAAGCATTTGCCCCAGTTTGGGCTTGACCTAGCATTTGAGGATGTCCTCAAATTGAATTTTGTGGGAAAATATTTGCCCCAATTTGATTTTTCTAATGTTGAGGAATTGAGGATTTCCTCAAATTAAATTTTTGTGGGCAGGCGTTTGCCCCAATTTGAACTTGATCCAGAATTTGAGGATGACCTCAAATTGAATTGTGTGGGAAAGCATTTTCCCCAGTTTGGACTTGATTCGGTTTTAATTATGATTGATTCGGACAATTTAGTATTCAAAAATGGGCTATGTAATGCTTGGGTAAAGATGCTTATGTGTTGTTTGAAAAGAATGTGGTATTTATGATGCTTGAATAAATGCAATAATGATGTGGGGTTCTTATTTTGATGCTTGAAATCTTTATTTGATGAAACAGATGGTATTGAATGCAAACCATGAAATGGTGTAAAATTTTTGTTTCTCTTGATTTTGATTTTTCTGACACATATTTCCTCGACCACCCCATAGTTGGTGTGAAAGGGATCAAGAATTAAGGCGAGCTGGATTGACTCAGTTTCTTGGCTTATTGGTCATTTTTGGAATCTTCTTTCCGGTATCTTTGAGACCCAACGGTGGTCAGTTTTATTGAATAAGACACACTTCTTCTTTGGTGGCATCATGGCTGGTAGGAAGATGAATCCTTGGGAAACAATCCTGTCGCATTGCAACGGCCGAGGATTCATCCGACTTGTCATGACTTTTCAAAATTAATCCTTTTCATTTTTACATTTCTCACATCTCTTTTGGCATGTGCGCTATTGAGGTGTGCAAAGTGATTCTGGATGGTTAATGAAAAAATATAGAGAAGGCTTGAAAGGGAAAGATGACAAAAGATGTGGGTTCGATTGCCCAAATGGCACCTTTTGATGAAAAATGCCGGTGCTGTTTTCTATAATCTTGATTGTCAAATTAGCCAACCTCGAGAAAGCGGCAACATTTTGCCCCAGTTTTAAGAAGATATGAGGTGTGGAATATCATGTTGTCCTGGGATTCCTGGCTTGACCTTAATTTTTTCCTGGGTTGTTCTTTTGAGTTTTCAACCCAGCAGGTCTTTCGTTTTGCCCTAACTTCTGCCTAGGTTGCCCTTACGGGTTTTCCACCTAGTGGGCTCTTGATTGTGTGCCCTAACTTTTGCCTAGGTCTCTTTAGAGGGTTGTCGACCTAGCGGGCTTTTGTTTGATTGTGCCTTAACTTTTTCCTAGGCCGCCCTTTGAGGGTTTTCGACCTAGCGGGCCTTCTGCTTGATTGTGCCCTAACTTTTGCCTAGGCCGCCCTCTGAGGGTTTTCGACCTAGCGGGCCTTCTGCTTGATTATGCCCTAACTTTTTCCTAGGTTGTTCTTGAGGATTATTGACCTAGCGGGCTTTTGTTTGATTGTGCCCTAACTTTTGCCTAGGCCACCCTTTAAGGGTTTTCGACCTAGCGGACCCTCTGCTTGATTGTGCCCTAACTTTTGCCTAAGTCGTTCTTTGAGAATTGTTGACCTAGCGGGCTTTTGTATAATCCTGATTTTTTCCTGAATTGTTTTTGGAAACCGACAAGACCTTTTCTGATCATGACTTTGTCGATCATTATTTTGAACTTTAACCCTACTTTTGCCTGGATTATTTTTGACTTTAATCAAGCGGGTCTTTCTCCTTTTTCTTGAATTTTGTGTAGTTGAATATTGACCTTGCCGGGATCATTTGGTTTCTAATTCAGCGGGTCTTATTTTGCATCCCTAAATTTTTCCTGGATTTGAACTTGATTCCAGCGGGATATTTTATTTGACAAGACATTTTGAATGGTGATCTAGAATCCCTGGTTGTTTATTTTGCTTCCTCATTGGGTTTTTCTCTTTGAGCTTGATTAATCAGACGTTCAAGATTACTTATTACAGCGCTGGCATCCTCACCAATTGGTATTTATTGTTTGGGTATAGGAATAAATAGTGGGCTAAAGGGATAAAAGAAAGGGAAATTTTAGAAGTAAAGCCAAAATGTAAAGCACGTGCTCAAGAAACATGAAAAATGTAATTTTTGCATTATTTATTCATTGCTGTTTATTTACAAAAGATTAACTTTGAAAAGAACGACAATTTCTGGATGAATATCCTCAATTTGTACAAGACATCCTGTTGTGCTGCTCCCGTCTCTTTCAGCTAGTCGATGGGCTCTCGTGATTTGGCAACGGATTGTTTTCTGTATTAGGAGCAAGCCTCCCGAAATCCAGCCATTTCGCATCGATTAGGCTTTGTACCTTTCGTTTCAATGCTAGGCAATCCTCTGTAGAATGGCCGATGAACCCTGCATGGTAATCGCATCTGGCGTTTGCATTATACCATTTAGGATATGGTGGCTCTTGAGGTTTCAGAGGATAAGGCGCAACCAGCGAGTTTTGGATCAGCCGAGGTAGTAGCTCAGTGTAGGAGATTGGGATAGGGTCAAATTGGATGGGTTTCTTCTCCTTTTTCTGGCTTTGATTAGGATTCTGGCTTATGGCTTGTGTTTGGGCCGTGTATGGTGCTGGTGGTCGGACTTGTGTTGGGTAATTGTAGGTAGGAGGGTATGGTGTTTGGTAGGTGTTGGCAATGTAAGTATATGGTATGTAGGGTGTGTATGGTGTATATGGTGGTGGTCGAAAGCCAGCTGGACCATACTATGCCATTTGAGGAATGTATTGACCTTGATTAGAAGCCACATTACAGGTCTCTCCTGTATTTTTCTTCCCAGACCCATTGGAAGTATTGGTTGTCCCCGTGGATTTTTGCGCGATCTTTCCCCGGTGCATGCCACCTTCGATCCTTTCTCCAATGATGACGACATCGGAGAAGCTAGAAGTTACACTGCCAATCATCTTATCATAGAAAGGATCTTGGAGTGTGTCCACGAACATGCTGACTAATTCCCTTTCGGATAAGGGAGGTTGTACTTGAGCGGCCAACTCCCGCCAGCGTTGGGCATACTGCTTGAAGGACTCTTCTCCCTTCTTGGCCATATTCTGGAGCTGGGTCCGATCAGGGACCATCTCCGTATTGTATTGATACTGCTTTGTGAAAGCCTCAGCAAGGTCTCTCCATGAACGAATGAATGTCCGCTCCAGTTGAGTGTACCAGTTTGCAGCTGCCCTTGTTAAGCTGCCTTGAAAGAAATGGATGAGCAGCTTCTCATCGTAAGTACATGCAGACATCTTCTTGCAGTACATAGTCATATGTTTCTTTGGATAGCTGGTTCCTTGATATTTCTCGAATTCAGGAACCTTGAATTTGGGGGGAATGACCATGTCCGGTACTAAGCACAAATCAGATGCATTTTTGGCTTCATAAGCGCTCCCTTCAATTGTCCGGATTCTATCTTCCAGACCCTTCCATTTTTCTGTATCCTCCGTTGAAGGATGGCTTGGGTATCCCTCAGGCATGTGGTGGTGATGAGAAGATGGTATGTATACAGGGCGAGGCCCTTGGGTGAACATAGGGTGCGTTCCCCCGATGGCTGCTTGGTAGGCTTGTGAAGTGGTGTTTGGAGGTGGGTTATGTGTTTGGGTTTGTGTTTGGTTGTATGAGGGTGCATGCCCATGAGGAAACCCATAATGAACCCTTTCGATTTGCGGAGGTATGGTTAATGGTGGAGTGAAGCCAGGAGGATATGATGAGTCATTTGGCTCTCCCGGAAGGGATTCCCTTGCCTCTTTTTGTTTCGATGATTGGATGGACTCCATCAGCTTGGCCATCTGCTCCTTCAGGGTCTTGACCTCATTTCTTAATTCCTCGTTTTATCTCTCCATCTCATCCATGATCCCTGATTGTGATCGGGTCCTATAAGGATGTCGAGGAAGCTGTGTCTCTCCAATTTTCTGTTAAATTTAAAAATTAATTTTTGAGAAATATTTTGAATGCAGAAATCATGAATGATAAAGTTGTTGTTGCAAAGAAGAATGTGTGGAATGATTTTTTAAAACCTTTCTTTATCATGATAAATTTATGAATGAATGAATGAATGCTATGCGCAAATAACTAAGGATTTGAACATTTTGAGAGTGGTTTAATTTATTTATTTTTTATTTCTTCACAATTTTGTGTTTTTTACGAATTTTGGTATATTTATTGTGCTAGAAAAACCTTTAGTTTTGTTTTTAAAAAAACTTCTTAGTTTTGCTAGAATTTTTTTGGAAAGCATTCTTTAGGTTTTTAATATTTCATTTTCTCTCCTATTGAAACTTTTTATATTTTCAGTATTTTCAAAATATTTTTCATAATTTTCCTATTTCTAAAACATTCTTTTTCTTTTGAATCTTTTTATATTTCCAAAATATTTTTCTAATTTTTCCTAGAAATTTTCTCCTTCTATTTTGTTTTTCTTGATTTTTATCTTGTTTTCATACTTTTATTTGATTTTGGTTTTTAATTTTTGTATCTCCCCAATTTTAGCTTTTAGCTTCCTTTTGTTGCTTCATATTGTTTGGTTCAAATAAGTGTCTGTGTGCGGTGAACCTTGTATCTTGAAAGGGGTGTGTGCCCTCCTTCGTCTTATTGTGGGTTACCTGTCCTAAGGGTCTAGGGCTTTTTATATGAACCTCTCAAAGGTGGTTTGTAATCCTGAGGTATAAGAGGTTACTAGAGCCAAATTCCAGTCTGTAATGCTTGCCACAACAGTAGAAAAAGCTACCAGTTATAGGTCATTACAAATAGAACGCACTCTAGCTGGGATTTTCGTGATAGTCAAACAGGACGTAAGCCCCAAAATGACACCACTAGATCCCTCTATTCCTAGGTTGCACTCAGACCCGAGTATAGGGCCCCACTCATGATAAATTCATATGCAATGTATGAGGGCACACAAGTAATTGAGATACCTGCAATTGTGGAAATTGTACAGATATATATAGTAATTTAATGTTCGTCTATCCTAAGGTTATACAGAGAATAAACAAACATATAGATAAGCAAACAAATAAGTGAATCGTGCAATAAATAAATCGCGCAAATAAACAGAGAAGGGATCAATATAATGCACACTCAATTTAGTTGGGCTTGACTCTCTAAGGTCCCCAGTGGAGTCGCCATCTGTCACAACCGTAATTCCAACGAGACGACGAACTCGCTAAAATTTTTGAAATTGAATTTTTATTGGTTATGTGGAGTCACCACCAAATTTTTATTTAAGGGAAAAAGATTTGGAAAAAACCCTGACTCGGAGAAGAGATTTAGGTTCGGGAGTCGGTTACGAGTAGGGAAGGTGTTAGGCACCCTACTCGCTCGTTTCGAAGAACGGTACCCTTAAACTGAGTGTGTGATTTTTGAAAACTGTTTTGATCCCTTAGTTAACATGTAAATAAATTATTTGATGGAGGTTAGCCTGACAGGATTTGATCTTGCTCCTACATATTCCCCGGTGCAATGGAAAACTCAAGGCTTACGTAGTTCTGGTTTGTTTTGAAGGTTTGACCTTTGAAGGTGCTTGAAAAAGAATGTTTAAAAAGTGCTTGAAGGCTTGACCTTCGGAGCTACTTGGAAAGTAATCATTTGAAAATGGCTTGATTGTTTTGAAAACATTTTAAGGAGAATCCTTAGTCCATATATGCACAGGATCCCAGACAACTACGGCTGCACTAGGATCCATACGAATTCCTAAACCCCGAACAGCAAAAAAAGCTACTAGTTCGTGCTTAGGATTCGCCGCGTCAGACATAGGAATTCCAAAATGAAATTTTATTGTTTTACAAAAGGATTCTTCAGTCCACTTATGCACAGGGTCCAAGACAACTACGACTGCACTTGGAACCCATATGAATTCCTAAGAAGCGAACAGCAGAAAAAGCTACCAGTTCGTCCCTAAGGTTCATTGCGTGAGACCGATAGACTTGATTTTAGAAATGAAAAAAAAAGGATTGATCTTGATTGATTTAAAAATAAATTTGATTTGAATTTTCTTGAAAAGAGATTGTTTTGAACTTTTGGATTTTAGCTTGAATTGAAGGATTTTGACTTGATTTTTAAAAAGGGAAGTTGATTTTACGTAAAAGAAAGAATTTGGATTTGTTTTAAGAATTTGAGGAAAGAATTAATTAGAGTTATAGAAAGATTTTCTTTGGGGTTAGTACTGAATTATGGAAATTTTAGAGGTTAATTTGCAATTAGGAGAATTTTAGGGTATATTTGGAATTAATGGAAATGATAAGGGGCAGTTTGGGTATTTTGTGATTTAGGACAGAATGGGAATTATTGGAAAAGGTTAAGGGAAATTTGGATAATTTGTGATTTAGGACAGAATGGGAATTATTGGAAAAGGTTAGGGGGCAATTTGGTAATTGTACTGGCAGGGGCAATTTGGTAATTGTACTGGCAGGGGCATGTTGGGAATTATTGGAAAAGGTTAGGGGCTATGGCATGTTGGGAATTATTGGAATTCCTAAGGGCAATTTGGTAATTGTGTTGGGGGCTTACAGCTTGGGTATTTTCCAAAAAATGGGTGAATGGCCTCCAGGGGGTTCGAACCCTGGTCTTGTGGGTTGTGGGCAACGCCTCTAACCACCAGGCCCTGCTTATGGTTAGGCTTATGGTGCTTTCACTTTAACATAAGCCACTTATGGCGCGCTGGGGCTCGAACCCGCATCACGCAGGCAGCGTCACTTGTAATACCACTGCGCCACGCTTTGTGTTTAGCTATAATCCTACCATTCTAAGCCTATATTAAGACCCAAAGTCTGGTAGTCATTTATGAAAAAAAATTGATAGGGGATTCGATCCCAAGGACAAGATGTTGTGGGAAAACAACAACTCCACTAAACTACACCTCTAGTTGGATCCTTGGCTGCTCCCATCAATATTTAACCATCCCCATTTTGGGACGCGGGAATTGCATGCAATGCATGGAGTCCCTGAGACACCCAGCTCACAAACCCCATCTCTACCCCTGAATTGCTAACAGAGAATTCATAGCAATTTTGACATACTTGGACTGAAACTACAAATGCATATATACAAATTCATGTACATCATTGTGTAGGCATATAAGTTGCAAGAAATTCTGAGTGAGGGTGGAAAAAGTATCGGGGCCTCAATAAAGTGCTTAGCAACTTGTAAGGCCGTAGTGTCAGCCACAACCATATGTAGTGACAAGGTTTCAAATTGAGTTATAAGCCTCAAATGCGTGCAGTTGAAGCATGATTTGTAAACAAACCACTAAGATTCATATGCCTGGTTTTATACAGTCCTACTCTGATTCCCGTATTGAGCCTTTGGGGGTTAGATAATCTCATTGAAACTATAGCTCAAAGTGGAGATATTGTTGAACTCAGGAAGAAAGGAAAGAGAACAATGCTATTATGGCGGGCTCTGTTCCTTCAATACTCTCATCTCCCAGAAATAGAACTTGGAGGCTATGTTATGTTAACAGCAACGAAATAAAGGATGTTTTCTTGTCCTTTGACGCCCTTGGCTACAATTTTAATATTGGCTACAACTATCTTTCCAGTTATGCATGAATCGAAACAGAGGCATAGGACCATATCAATAGAGACCAGCCAGATTGACGGCCCCGAGCGTGCTATGTCCTATTCTACCCTGTACCTCCCTTATGTCTCAATTCTTCTCGCTTGCAAATTTATGAGGATCTCGATTAACCACCCGCTGGTTTCCCTTATTCACCCAACGAGACTCTGTTTTATCTTAGTTGGACACTAGGGTCAAAGACCAGGGATCGCTTTCTTACGCGTCCACAAGATAATAAGCAATCTAGAGAACATGTTATCACTACACACAAGACGCATCTAAACTACATCGAGTTTTTTGATCTATGAGGATCAAAGCCTTGCCTAGAGCGATTCGTGACTAATCAAAGATGAACAGATCCTTGCATAGTAGTATCGATCTAACCGATTCCTGTAGAAATTCTAAGATTCTGATAAGAATTAGCATATTATTTACACAGAGATTTGATGCAAGAAAAACCAACCTGTTATGTGATCAATCCAATTCTCACACTCGGACGCTACCTGGTAGAGCTTGTTGTTCCTTTCTTCATCTATAGCAACGCTAATCGAAACTCCAGGGATCGTCTCTAGCGAGCTCCCTCCAAGAACTTAAAGCCTTCTCCTATCTTTGAATCTCCCAATTTCTTTTATAATCAGTTTTTCCGAGAGCCAAGAAACTGGCCGCTCCCCCATAAATTTCCAAAAAAATGGTGAAAGGAAAGAATTCTCCCTTCCTCTCTAACATTCGTTTTCTTTTTTCGTTTTCAAGATTCACCAATTTTGCTAAAAAAAATCCTCGTTTTCTTACTTATTTTTGTTTTAATTTTAATTAAAAAAAATTACTCTTTGTTTTTTACTTTTTTATTATTTCTTTGTTTATTTTTATTATTTTTTCTACAAAATACTCTTTTCTGATTTTTGTTTATTATTATTTTTGTTAATTCTTTTTTCTTTCTCTTAATATCTATTTCTATTGATTTCTATTTCATTTTTATTTCTTTGTTATTTTTCTTATTTCTTATTTTTGTATATTTTTACTTAATTTTTCAGAACTTTCATTTCTTTCTTTATTTTTGTATATTTCTTATTGTCATTTCTATTTTTTTTAACCTTTTATAGTTTTTTTTATTTATCGCTTCTTTTATTCATTTATTTTTAATTTTCTAATTCCTATTAAAAATAGATTTCGTTTTTATTCAACTTTAATTATTTATTCTTTATTTATTTTTCGTTTCAGTTTTTCTATTTTTTGTTACTTTTTATTTATTTCATTTTTACTTTATCTAATTTTCAATTTTCTATATTTTTCATTTTGTTATTTATCTTCTTATTCTTTTTCTTCTTTTTTTCCAATATTTATTTTGTTTTAATTTCTTTTCTAACCCCATTTTTCGTTCATTCATTTATTTTGTTGCCTTTCTTTTTAACTTTCTTTTTCTATTTTCTCTCTTTTTCACTTTCTACTTTTTCTCTTATTAAAAAGGAAAAATGGGGGCCTCGGACATAAATGGGTGTTTACACCTGCGACTTTCCATTATATCATAGTTCTTGAAGGTTTGCTCCATAATTTGAAGTTCTGCTTCCTAAGACTTGTTCTCTCTTTCCCATTTTCTTATCTTATTTTTGTACATTTCTAACCATGGAACATCAATATTTCTTCTCTATTTTTGGTTACATTTTGTTAATTTTACATATATTTCATCATTTTCTCACTTTGTTTTGGTTCCTATTAGGATATATCCTTCATTTCTCCCTTAGTACTGTAGCATGAACAATACCAATAAGATTCCTCTATGTTTCTGCTTTTATTCAAGTTTCATTTGGTTGGTTTTTCATACATATCTAAGTTATCTTTGATTGTGGTTGGTTAGGGTTTGTTTAAGAGGAAAAACACAACTGTCTTTTGGTAAAAAAAAAACCAAAATATTTCTTCCTTAATGTAGAGCTCAATTTTAAAGAGGTAAAGGGGAGGAGATATGGTGTTTGCAAAGTGATAAGTACTAGTCTATGGAGGAATCTCTCTAACTCCCGTAAAACTAAGATTTTAATATTTGTGTGCTGCGAATCATGTTATTTTGGCTTGATTGAAATTCGTTTTTGTTGCCTTGAAATGGTTGTTTAACATTTTATTATGATATGTCTTGAATGAATGCAATTTTGTGATTCAGTTATTGTTACCACATAACACATAGTTGGGTCTTAGAAAATATTGTTGGATTTTATTGGAATGTGTATGATGGTGCGCTTTGAGTATTGGATGACTTTCATGTGAGTCACCATTTTTTGCATTATGAATGTGGATAAGTAAAAGTTGGTATCAAGAGATTGGAAAAATATTGGATTAAGAAAGAATTTTTACTATTTTTATGATTGGAAGAAGTATTTTGTTCTATTTTTTAAAGAGTAATTTTTGACAAAGGATTAGAAAAAGTAATTTGGTTTCTAAACATTAACTAAACCTTTTTGAATATTCACTAAATTTTCACTAGTTTTTGAAACCTTGAGTTTTATTTATTTTGTAAAATAATTATTAGTGATATTTTTTAAAGTTATTATATTTCCTTTGTGAAAGGATTTGGGGACATAGCTTGTCAGTTTTAAAAACTGAGTTATGAATTGCCTTATATAATAAATATTAATATTATATTGATTTATCTTATGATTATATTTTAATTATGAAAATATTTTTTATATGGTTTAAGAAAAAAGTTTAAATGAGTATTGTTGAAATTTTAAAAGTATTTTTTGTTTTGATGAGTGGTTTTAAATGATGGGATGAATTGATGATAGACTTATGGATGGAATGTTGAATTATTAATATTAATTATTTAAGTATATGCAAATATCAATATTTATAAATATTGTATAAGCCTTTGGTATGGGTAAGATGTGATGGTGAGGATACTCTAATTAGTGTTTATAGAGAAGTCTTTAGTCTTTGTTAGTGAGTAAGTTATTGTTCCCCATTATGTAATAACAAAAATATAACACACGTAATATAATATTATGAGGTATCTCAAAGGACGTGTTGAGAAAATTTACACACAAATGGATCCTAATTGAACAATGGATATGCATAATTTCTATTCTTTTTATTTCTTGATACTATGATTTATGTCTCTCACTATAGTTAATTTATATATTAATCCAGCAATTGGTATTCAAAGCCAATTTTAGATACATTTCAATGTTCTTGATATAAAATGAAACCAAAGTTTTACCAGTAGGCTTAAAATTGAAATCTTAAAATTTGTATTTTTCATAAAATTAATAGAGTTTTATTCTTTTATGAACCAAAAATTATATCATGTTTCTCTCATTAAATTTCGTCACAAATTTGGTAAGAAAAACTAACGGTTTATTGCATTCTTTCTTTAATATAATGACATTATTTTCATCCTCAAAATTGAGCCCAAATTAAATCCTTTTCTACAAAATTTTATGGGTTCTATTTATTGTCCATATTATATGAACAAAATACTAAAATTTCAAGTTGTTTCATTGAAAATTGAGAAAAAAAATTATAATTCTTCATTACGGTTCCATAAACGACATATTTTTTTTATCTAAAAATTCTCATAAAAGAACCAACCAATTTCAAAATTGATTGAAGGCTTTTGTTCTCCTTATTTTTTTACATTATTTGTACAAAAATTTGTTACATTTTTAGTGGCCTAAATTAGAAGGATTAAACGAGTCAAAACGATATGTTTATAAACCTATAAGCACTCAAAACGACTAGCCAGGTTGCCCATTCACAAACATGGCACATGCAGGTACATAGGCCCATTTGGGAGGCCCACAACTTTTTTATTTTTTTAAAAAGTTAATACATAAAATTTCTATATTGCTATTAAATTTTTTTTATACATATAAATATTTTATATTAATTAATTTGAGAATAAACATCTCAATCACATATTGTACATTCAATTTTTTTATTTGAATTTTTTAACACATGTTCAATGTACTATTTATGACATGTTGGTATATGGTACTCTCTATAGATGTTGTAGCATGACTTAAAACCTTTTTGGTTATGTATATACCATAATTATGCATATTTATGTAAGTCATGCTAATTTTCATTGACTATCAAATAGCTTGAGTATATTATGCATGATTATTAGTTTTTCTATACCGTTATGAATTCATCTATCATGGAAAATAATTAAGCAAATTTTATGCAAATTAAAATAATTTTAATTCTTTCTTATATTGCATTAGTAGTAATTAATATCCTATCAAAATTTAATTATGATTAAGGTATTATATGATAGATATAATGTACTAGTTTCTTGGCTAGTGTTAATTTTTCAAGTACCCTATTGATATTAGATTTCTAGTGACATAGTTTGTGAATTGTATTATTGTTACATTTCGTGGTCATTATGGTTCAGAACCCTTATGTGGAATCATAGTGAGTGAGGAATTATCTATAGGAATGCTTGACTGTACATATAAGATCATTTAATTCTCTTTTTTCATAATAAATTGTGCATATTAAATGTTTTCTCATCTTATGATGATAGTTGTTTTGTCCATTTTCATGAAAATACTAAATAAGAATAATTGTAAGGACTAGAAAGAATCTTAGGATCTATATTTGGCCATTATCAACATAGAATTATCTTTGAGGGAAGAAGAGCCACCAACTCTTACTATTGATGCTTAAAAGACAACTCAAAAAAAAATAGGAACATTTAGAAAGAGTGTCCTTGATGATGATGATGAAATACACCATGAAGAAGTTTATAAGGAAGAGCCTTCTAAAGAACACTAATGTTAAGACCTTTCTAGAGTTTATTGGTGAGAAATTTAGGAATTTTGACAAGAATAAAAATTTCACTACTTTTCTCTATTTGATAACACCAAATATGATGGTATTAGCGGGGTCTGTGAACACATGCTGAAGATGGTGCATTGTTATAACAAGTTGAAAATTATGAAGCTGGATATTGATTATAGCTATTTGATTTGGAAGATTCTTAAGTTACTTCACTGTCAATTGGATGTTTTAAAAACCTCTCACAACACTCAAAATATAAATTAACTGTTGATGATATAATTGTTATTATTTCTCAGGAGGAATAGTCTATGAAGAAAGGTAAATCTCATGTTGTTTAATTTACTACTAAGCCTTTTGGTGATAAGTTTGCTACTTCTACTTCTAATACTAAAGACTAGAAGAAGGGTCACAAAGGTAAGCCCCAAGAACAATAACAAGAAAGCAAGGAAGGCACCATTATAGTTTAAGCTTAAAAAGGAAAACTTTAAGGGAAATTATAAGTACTGCAAGATGTATGAGCATAAAGTGGAAGGATGTTTCTTACCTAAGAAAAAAAAATAGAGGTGAGGTATACTCCTAGCTCTAGCTTGTTTTAAATCTAATGTTGTTGATGTTCCTCCTAACATTTGGTGGTTAGACTTAGGTGCAACCATTTATGTTGTGAATTCTTTGCAAAGGTTCACAAGGCTAAGGAAGCCAAGTGATGTTAGGTCTAGGATCATTATGAGAGATAGAACTAGAGAAACCATGGAAGACATAGGAGTAATGTCTTTATGTTTACCATCTAGACATGTTTTGATTTTGAATAATGTTGTTTGTGTACCTTTTATAAGAAGGAATCTGGTTTTAGTTTTAGCTTTGTACAAATATGGCTACACTTTTGAGCTTAGAAATGGAAAACGTGTGATTTCTTTCAATCCTATTGTTGTTGGTTTAGGATTTTTATGTTATGGGCTATGTATGTTGAATCCGAGGGGCATGTTTATTTATTTTGTTGTTGGCCATAAACACTAGGACTAATGGGAACTCTTCTATGCTATGAAATAGGTGTTTAGGACATATTTACAAATCTAGAATTGAGAGACTGGTTAAAGAAGGAATCCTCCATGATTTAGATTTCTCTAATTTTTATACTTGCATTAATTGTATTAAGGGAAATCTTACTACTAAACTGAGAAGTGAAGTCAAAAACAAATATGCAGATGCATTGGAATTTATTCACATAAATATGTTTGAATCCATTTCATCCACTAACATGGGTGGATATAAGTACTTACCTTCATAGATGATTTCTTAAGATTTGGATGGATTGATCTTTTTTAGGAAAAATCCAATTCCTTAGATGTCTTTAAATCCTTCAAAGCTTCCATTGAGCTCAAGATAGGAAAAAAGATCAAATGTTTGATGTTTGATAGGGAAGAAGAACATTATGGTAGGTATGATGAAATTGGTAGAAATACAGGACCTTTTTCCATATTCCTTGAGGATTGTGGCATTGGAGCTTGATATACAATTTCTAGTACTCCAAAGTAGAATGGAGTTGTAGAAAGACAAAACCACACACTTCTTGCCATGGATAGATCTAGGGTGAGCAATTCTTCCTTGCCAAATTTCGTGTAGGAAGATTTCTTGAGGACTACTGTGTACATCCTCAACAAAAAGCATCATATCTATGTCAGAGATCCTTTTATGAGCTCATGACTAGAAGGAAGTCAAGTTTGAAACACTTCTTTGTTTGGGGTTGCAAGATGAATGTGAGATCCTACAACCCTCAGTTGAAAAAGCTTGATCCTAAGATAGACATCGACTTCTTCATTAGCTATTGTATGGCTTCCAGGGGGTAGAAAATTCTATTGCCCTTCAAACTCCACTTGAGTTATTGAATCTGATTGTATTATGTTCTTTGATTGCTTAGATAATGGAAGTAGTAGACCATAACTAATCACCTTTAGAAAAAACTGCATTATTATTCTTGTGTTGCCTATTCCACTTCTAGTAGACACCATGCTCCCTATTACTTAGAATGATTATTAGATTATACCAAATAACATAAATGACATGGTACCAATGGGAGATAAATAGGAACATGATGACCCTATTACAAAAGTTCCTCCTATGAGATCTTAGAGAGTATGCAAGCCTTCAATTCTTGGTGATTATCTAGTGTATCTTCAAGAGCATGATTGTGATCTCAATGATGATAACCCCACCACCTTTAGAGAGGCTATCTTTAGCTCTCTTGCTTCTAATTAGCTAAATATCATGCATGATGAATTGGCCTCCATGACTAATGGTTTATTGAATCTTGTAGAGATACTTGCTAATTCCAAACTAGTGGGATGTAAATGGGTCTTCAAGACAAAAAGCACACTATATATGGTTAAATTAAGAGATACAAAGTTAAACAAGTAAGAAAACAGTATAATTAGAGAGAGGGCATTGACTATAAGGAAACCTTCTCACTTGTCACCACTAAAGATGCTTTTCGAGTTGTTATGACTTTAATCATTTACTTTGACTTGGAACTTCACCAAATTGATGTGAAAATAGCTTTCTTGAATGGATATTTAGATCAAGATGTTTTTATGGTTTCAGCCTAATGATGTTGTTGAAGAAGGTAAAGAATACATGGTCTGCAAACTAAAAAAATCCATTTGAGCTAAAATAGGCCTTTAGACAATGGTATTTAAAATTTGATCAGATGGTCACTAATATTAGTTTCAAGGAAAATGTTTCAAATCAATGCATTTATCTAAAGTCCAATGGGAGCTAGTTCATCATTCTCGTTTTGTATGCCAATTATATTCTCCTTGCTAGTAACTATGTTAATCTTTTAATTGAAAAAAAGTTGATGTTGAGAAGCCACTTAGATATGAAAGATCTTGGTGATGCTTTAGTTGTTCTAGGTATCTATATTCATCGTGATAAGTCACATTGCATTTTAGGATTATGTTAGAGTGGATATAACAAAAAGAGTCTTAAGCAATTTAACATGCATTCTTGCTCTCCATGTGCTACACTACACTTGTTCACAAAAGTGATAAACTTTCTAAATCTCCAAATCCTCAAAATGATAATAAAAGAATAGAAATGAGTAAAGTCACATACGCTTTTATTGTTGGTAGGTTGATATATGTTTAAGTTTATACTCATTCAGATGTTGTTTTTGTTGTGAATACATTAGGAAGACACTTGAGAAACCTAGATTAGGGTCATTGGAAAGTTGTTAAAAAGGTCACGAGATTCTTGTAAGGCACAAAAGATTATATGCTTAAACTATACAAGATCAACTTCAAGTCATTAGCTATGTTGATTTTTATTTTGTAGGTTTTCTTAAAGACTGTAAGTCTACTTTTGGGTTTATCTTTATGATTGACAGGAGGAGCTATCTCTTTTAAGAGTGTTAAATAGATTCTTACAACTACTTCTACCATGGAAGCAAAGTATATTACTTGTTATGAGGCTACTTGTCAAGCCATGTGGTTGAAGAATTTGATTTATGGTTTTCGCATTGTTGAAAACATATTTGGCCACTTGTGATATATTGTGATAATATTACTATTGTACACTTCTCTTAAAACAACAAAAGTTCCTCTTGGTCAAAATATTTTGACACTAAATATTTGTTTTCTTAAAGAAAAAATTTCTTGAGTTTTAGACTTACATTGAACACATTGGTACACAAAATGTTAGCAGATCCACTAATCAAGGGCTTGAATGTTGGAGTTTTTCAAAATCATACAACTCATATGAGTGTAATTAAATCCTTTGATATATTGAGTTAGTGGGGGTTTAAATTGAAATTGGCCCAATGTTATCTTTATCTATGAGATATGTATGCATTAATGTTACTCTTATCACCATATATCTTATAACATTTGAGATGCTTGGACCATCCTTTGAAATTGCATTTTTCTTAATATTATTATGCTTTTCCATTTTTATCATTCTTTATATAGAATATGAGTTTTATTTTAAATATGATTTATCTTCCTTTCAAATATTTATCTTGTAGTATTGAAGCTTATATTTATTGGATTGTTTATTAATAGGTGTCTTAACCATAATTAATATTATACCTTTGATGATTCACATATCTCTAATAATTGACTAATATTATCCAATTGGAAAAATATTATATTAGGATTGTTTCCATTGATAATTAAATAAATCCTATTTTAGTTTATGGATGGACATTAATCAACTTTAGAATATATATATTTTTTATATGAATTATTTAATTATATGCACATGCAATGAATATTGTATAAGCCTTTAATATGGATAATGTATGATGGATTAAGACTCTTTAATTAGTGCTTATAGAGAGTTCTTAGTTTCCACTAGTGAGTAATTTATTGTTTCCATTACATAATAACAAAAATATAATCCATGTAATATAATATTCTCGGATATCTTAAAGAACATGTTTATTTGAGTGTTTACTAGAAAAAAGATTAATTTAATTCTCTTGTTTCTCACTCTTTTTAACTCCTAGAAAAATCTATGCATAAATAGATCCTAATTGACAAATAGATACCCATAAATTCTTATCCTTTTATTTTTAAATATTGTGATTTGTATCTCTAATTATAGTTAATTTTTAAATTAATCCAACAAAGGCAACATAAAATTTAATTTGTTTTATATCAACTCTGAGAGGTTGTACATAGGATAAGAATTTGTCAAATTCTTATTTTTATATAGTTAGAATTTATATATTATAATTAATACATGAAATAAATATTTGTTATTACTAACGTAGATTATTATGTCATATATCTTATAAAAAATGTTACAATTGATCTTATGTTAAGGTAATTTCTTTTTAGGTAAGGTACATAAAATATTTTTTAAGGATATTACAATTTCAATCCTAACAAATAAGAAAACCTTCTATCATATATGTCATGACCATTGTGAAGTAAGAAAATTAGAGAGAGAAGAAATAAAACCTAAAATTAAACCTAAAAGAGTTGTTAAAATGAGAGTTAAAAATGATATCTCTAAAATTAAATTTCTAAAGATATATGTATATAAAAAATATTAGATCTATTGAACTCATTAGGGTTTTTGAAATGAGTAGAAACAAATTTTATATTAATAAAGGTAGGTTTGGGCTAGTAACACCACGAGTAGGGCCTTTCTTCATCTAGTAAGGGCATGTTATCATCAATTAGGACACGTTTTTATCTTTGCTAGTCATTGCTTACTTCCAACTTTGGTTCTTCTATTTTTTCTTTTGGGTTTAGTACTTCGTCTTTGTATTTCCATGTGCAAAAACATGCATAAAAATGTCTTATATTTCAAGAGATTTTAAAATAAAAATATACAAATTTTAAATCAATAGTAAATGTTTACCATAAATTTTTAATTTAACTTTCTTTTCAAGTTGACAATACATAATTTTTATCTAAATTATTTTTTTTTATAATCTCAACTTACACTTACCCCTTTTAAATTTATATAATGCTAATAGTAATATTAATCTAATTTTTTTATTTACTTTTTACATGTTTTACAAATTTTATAGAATGTTTTGTATAATTATTTAGATTTAATATTTTTCTTTCTTTTTCTTAGACCAAATGATAACCTCTAACATTTAACGAGATTTTTATTTTTTTTTAATTTTTAGCTCCAATAAAATAATTAGATACAATTTAAATTGTAGAATTTTTTATATAAAAATTTAATGAAAAATCTTTATAATTCTTAATTATTATTATTTCCACTAAAAATGAAAATATTACACGCATGAGATAAAAAATAAAAATGATAAAATATTAAAAATAAAAAAAATATAAATATTTAAAGTGTGTCATCTCTTTTCTTGTAATCCTCTTTTTTTTTATTTTAATTTATTATTTTTTCACATTCTCATCATTAATTATCAATTTTTATGAATATTTATTTCCAATTTTTTTAATTTTTATTATTATCTTTTCAACTGAATCACTTTTATATTTTTGCTGTGCAAATATTTTTCCTTTCATTCATTGATGGATTATGATTATGTCTTTATTTATTTATTTTTTCATTTATAGTTATAATTATATTTTCCATTTTCTTAATTACATTATACCTATTGGTTCTTGTATTGGTTTTATAGGATTTTTTTTTCTCTTAAAGTTTTGTTGCTCTTTTTTAATTTTCACTTCTTTTATTCTATTTTAGTGAATTAAATACTATATTTTTATTAAATATGTCTTTTATGGTAATTAAAAACTAATTAATATAATTAATAGTTGGGTACTGAAATTATTATGAATAAGATGTCAAAATTTAAATTACATAAAAACCTTCATTTTGAACAGGAAAAAAAGTTCTTGAAATATTTTACTTTTATATATAAAAATTTATGATTGTAATTTTCACCTTTTGAAAAAAATTTATTAAGTAAATTTTTTATGATAAGAAAATTTAATTTAGTGAAATATTAAATCAACTATTAAATGTACTAACCTTTAAAGACAACTTCAGGATTTTTAATAAAGTAATTGATTTAATAATACATCGTACATACTAACTGAACCATATTGAAAAGTTTTTATAACACTGAAAGTAAAACACATCGAAAATGAAAATTTTAATCAAAGAATTTGATGCGTCAGCTTAGCCATCCATAAATTTTTTTCAATATATTTACACCTACCATCCTAGATTCGGTTCCGTTGACAAGAAAGTCAACGTGACATTAAAAATAATTATTTAATTTTAATGATTGTTGCCAACACCCAATAGAATTGCCGTATTAAATTCACACAAATAAATAAATAAATATTAAGAAAACACACGCACTATCTCTTTATATTCTGTCGTTGACATATCCTAAACACAAACCGCATCTCCATCCACATCACTTATATTACAACATCGCCACACACGCACACATGCACACACACGCTCGCATGTGTCGGAGCTGGAGCCGCTAAGCCGAGCCGAGCCGAATCACGCGCGAAGCTGTATAAGGATTCGATGCGGAAAATAACGGTTTCGAGAGGAAACCACAGTCGTCTGATCCTCTGCCAATTGTGGTGTGTGTATCTCTTTTCCCTCGATGCTCTCTTAATAATACGAAACCTTCTACGACTCTCTCTCTCTCTCTTTCTCTCACACTCTCTCTCTACCTCTTCCTCTTTCTCTCTCTTTCTCTCTTTGCCCTCGCTCTTAGGTTATCGCAAATTCCTATCCCCCTCTCAATTCTTATTTATAATTAATTTTTTTAATTTAAGTTCGATTAACTGCACAGCTTAAAGTTCTTGTTCTTTCGCTGGGACAGGCGTGAAGAAATTTACTGGTAATTTTTTCACGACTTTTTTTTTTTTTTGTATTTTAGGGTTTCGCTGCTCCGAACCCAAAAAGAGGTAACTTGAATGCGATTTCGTGGTGACTTTTGAAATTCGATGTGTAATTGGTGATTTTTGAAATTCGATATGTAATTCGTTATTTTACTTGTCTGTGATTTTTGTTGTGAATTTCTTCGTGTAATATTTTTATTGGTGTTTTGAGTTGTCGCGGTTTTGATTTCTTTTTTTCTTTTTTCTTTTTACTTAGTGTTGTGAGCACGAGCAATGGGGTTTACTTCTTTTGGTGATTTGAATGTTTGCATAGCCCTGTTGTGAATTTTGAGTTGCATTCTGTTAAAATTACTTGGTTATTTTTCTCTGTATACTTGTGCTTGCTCTCTAGAAGTTATTAAGTGTGGGTCTTGTGGAAACTTGTGAAAACTAAATCTTTTGTAAAAAGGAATTTTGTTTTATTTTTTGCTTGATTCTCCATCGAGCAATAGACATGGAATCTTTAGATTTTTACGATTGTGCATAAATTTTTTTTCTGCTGGTAATTTTAGTTTATTTAGAGTTGTGGGATGTTCAAAGTAATTTAAAACTGTATTATAGTTATTGTTTCTGTTAGAATACTTGCACGTGTTATGCACTGTTCAACCCTGAAAAGATCATTTTTGTTATCACATTGATTGAACTAGTTGAAGATGCGGTACAGGATTTGTCAATTTGTTGTCATGTGCCGTTGTTTGTTGTCATCTTTGCTCTTTCTCAATTTGGAGAGGTTTTTACTTTTTTTCTTTGGAATTTGGAATTTTTATGATGCATATGATGGTGGCATTATGGATATTCCGGATTCTAATTTTGCAATGTGCATTCATTACTTTGTGGAGACTAGAAATCCTATGAAAAGTCCTTGTAAACATTTGTTCATGGAAAATTCATCCGAGTGAGCAGTCAAAGTGGGTGTTTGAAAGTGGAAATACTTCAGTAATGCAAAATAATCACTTTTCTTCAAAATCTTTTTCATGAGGCTGCAAAAGAAGTGATTATTTCTCCAAAGTAAGCTCATCTAAACATGCACAAATTATGATGATAGTCTCTAACAAGTGTTAAGTGTATAAAATAGTATTATAGTTGATTTGATTGGTTTGCTTCTCTGAGACATTCACTATGTAAAACCTCTTCTCCTTCTGTATGTCATCTGAATTCATAAGTTGTTCTGGTGTTTTGTCCATGTGCAAAGGTCATGCTTAATGCATGGAATTGGCTTTTGCATAATTAGAATGGGAGCGGAATGACTATTCCTGTTCTATTGCTAGATTTGCTCAGGAATGGAATGATATTCTGATTCCATTTCATTCTACTGTTATGTTTGGTACAGAAAATCAATATAAAACTGAATCATAATAATTATGACTTAATGAGATAAATAACGGATGATGAAATAAAACAAACACTAGTGTGTTCTAGCCTGCAAAAATATGGCCATAAAGGAGGAAATAAAACAAATATTAACTTGTTCTAGCAGACAAAACATGGCCATTTACCTCTCTTGAATGAAATGGAAATTTCTGCCTTAATTAAAGTTGAAGCATGAAATCAAATATTTCTTTCTATCTAAACTTAACAATACCTGTTCTTATGGAATAGTGGTAAGAATGAAATGACCATGTAACATGCTACAAAGGCTCAAAATTTTTATGTGAAGGGTGTTGATTGACTTGTTTGAACCTTTTAAGTGAAGCATTTTTATTGGTTAATGTTGAATTTTGTATGTAGAAAATAATATTTAACTTGTTTCAATATTGAAATTGCAAAGTTATGATATAATTGAGATTGTTTTCCAATGGTGCTTGACAGGTGCTTATGGATCAAAGATGTTCTTTAAAAGTGAACAAGGTGGCATTTCGCTATATATTGATCTAGTGTTTTTTTGAAGAATTATTCTCTAGTGTCCATGGCTGCTGATCAGAGGAGAAAACGAGTAAATGGTGCAAACATTGTCGGTTATGGTTCTAAAGAGCAACACAGGGCCAAAAGAAAGAATTTGGGATTAGTTCAAAATGATTTAAACATGAGATCTCACATCTCTGTCGAGTGGGATGGTAAACAGAAAAGGGTTGTTGCTAAACGGGAACAGGTTGGCATCAGTTGGAGACAAATGAAACCATTTGTTAATTTTGTTTCTAATGATCACAAAGTCTTGGCAGATGTGTTTACAGTGCCTCAAGAAATTTTTGACTTGGATAATTTAAGTGAAGTGCTTTCATTTGAGGTAAGTACCATGCTATGCTATATTTTTATTGTTTACAGCTGAAAAATAGTTTTTATTTTGTCTAGAAATTATGTCTAAATCTTCTTGTATAAAACTTTTGGCAATTGGTAGGTTTGGAAGACTCATCTTTCAGAAAATGAGAGAAACCTTCTCATGGATCTCCTCCCTAGTGGCTTTGAGCCACATCAAGTTGTGGAAGAATTACTTGCTGGGTTTAACTTTCACTTTGGAAACCCCTTCTTCAAATGGCAAGATCTCTCTTTCTTTGTATTTTTCTCTTTATATACATTGTCTGTTCACTTATCTGTATCTGGCAGTTTGTCTATTCATGCTCAAAAGTACATGCTACATGTGACAATTTTTCATTTTTAATGATTCATTGGATTAGACATATAATGTATTGTTAATTGGTTTTATTATTAACTTTTGAGTTCATCAACATTTCCAATTGCATTTTCAGGTATAAATTCAGTTTGGTGCATATTTTGAAATTCAGTATAGGTTTTATCATATCTTAACAGCATATTGTTTGGTTGAAAGGAATGTTGTTTGGTTGAAACTCTGTTGTGTTCTTCATAGTTTCTATGCTTACATTTTTGGTTTATGTTTACTTGACTACCATTTATATGATCATCTGGCTTGTGATCATTTATTGTTACTGTTTGTTGTGGTCATATCATATTGCAATCTCAATAAGATCCTTTTGTTTTACTTGTTTTTTGAGCTAAATATCATTAAAACATGAAATAATATTTGTCTAGTTTGCTGATCATTCATGAAAATCTTATCATTCTCTGATTCACAAATGTCTTCAAATATATCTTTGCAGGGGTTCTTCAGTTTGTTTAGGTGACCTTCATCCAGATATGATTGTTGGCAGGGAACAACATCTTAAGTCTGAGAAGAGAGCATACTATGCCCAGTTACATAATTATCACAATGAGTAAGCATTGTACACCCTCAACATGTATATTTTTGGCATGGTATTTATAATGCATAGTATTGTAATTCATTTTTTACTTTTCAGTATGATAAGATTTCTATCTAAGTTGAAGGAGAGGTGGCAAAGCTGCAAAGATCCTGAAAAGGAGATTGTGCAGAAGACATGGAGGTTGTCACTTACTTTCTGTGTATTGCAGTCTACATACACTAACACCCGACCACATACAAATTTAGGACAGCACATGTTCCATAGTTCCTTTTATTATATAGATTTTTGTTTGCTCTGTGCTGCTTTCAATTCTTGCATTGGTAGTTCTTCAATATAATAAGACAGGTCCCCATTTCACAGGCTGGGTGAATGCATCTGGAATGCATATTATCCTTCATATGATTAATTTTGTGAATAGTTTGAGGTGTCATATTGTTCCTAATCTGAGATGGTAAAATCCTGGAAATCTTTTCTCTGATGTATCTGATCAAATGGGCCTGTCTCTTTATCTTTTCTGCATGACTACTGTCGTCATAAGTTGGTGAGTCCAATAACATGCATTTATCCATTTTATTTGTCCACTAATAGAAAGTTTTGGAATTATGTAAGCATTACTATTTCACTTTGTTTCAATTTTGATATTAAATTGTTAATTGATACAAAAAATGGTATTCTTCAATAACTGTTGGTGAAATGAATTGTATGTATTTTATTTTTGGATGTCAAATGGAGCATAGATGGTTTATAAAAGTACCATACTGCATTTGTAATTGCTTCACTTCTCTCCTGCGCTAATGTATCCTTTTAGATATATTAACTGCCAAGGTATAAATGGTTGAGATGTTAATATAGTGGTTGTGATGAGTGTTGCTGTTATTAAATAGTTGTAGTTTTTATTGGTTTGTAAGTACTTATGCCATACCAATGCAAGCCATGCACGATCTTTTGCTAGGGACTTAAAGATGATCTTTTCTCATAAAGTTATTGGATCATGCAGGTCAAAGCATGCACAGAAAAGAATACCCTCAAAAGTGAATGATTCTAGAGTCTATGATCATGATGGGAATGTTACAGGAACATCTGAGTCAGGCTCCTGGGATGCAGAGGAGAAAGCATGTAGTAGTGACAACCAAATTTCCTCATTGAGAAAAGAGGATAAACTTCAAAGGAGGTAACTAATGAATTTGTATCAGCAATGTTTAGCGCACACATGTTCTGTTAATTCTGCTGTATCTTTAAAAATCAAACTATTAACTTGGTGAATTGTAAATGATCTATAAAATTGTGGTGATTTTGGTTTATCAAAGCATCCATTTGCCATCACTTAAGCAGAGTAAAAGATCTTTCTGGTAAAGCTGTGATAGAGAAATTTAAGATATTTGTACTTTGGTCAAGATCTAGATTACTGTCATGACCATTAATTAGTTGTTGCTCATAACTGTTTTTATTACTATTATTTTGTTATTGTCAAATTCTTGTTTATTTGAGAGGCTTTTGGGTCTTCCTCCTTTGTTGCTATTATTGCCATTATCACTAACTTGTACCTAAAGATGATGGAGAGATTTTTTTTTTCATTCATTTTTGCCAGTTATGTGTTGGTTTTTACCATCTCCGCAGTTGTAACAAACAAAAACATCCAAGGCTTTATCTTATTAGATGGGGTTAATTAAACAGAAAACCAGGAAAAGATCCTGTAAATCTAATTCTGGAATCAATATTAATCTTTTTATGCAAGCCTATAATTCCTGGACTTACGGCTCTAGGGACATTGATGCAAAATGGACATTTAGGATAATGAGAACTGTTTGCATGTCTGTCCTGAAATTTGGAGACCGGTTATTGTTATTTTGGAACTTTAGCCAACAAGGCTAGAGTTATTAGTCCAGTTTAGCCTTTTGTTTTATGATGTTTATTGAACTGGTTAATGGTGATAATATTTAATAAAGCCTCTCACTCTGTATGTTAGGCCGCCCTAGATTTTTAGAAAATTACAAGAAAGGAATTATCCATAAAGTAATTTCCAGTGTACAATAATTTACTCAACTCAACAATCTTCTATGAGTGATGTTTGTTATTGGATGCTCTTTTCTTCTTGTGCTAGATTTGTTGATGGTTAGTCTTATTTTCAGGTAGTACATCAATTTCTGGTCTGCATGCTTAATGTTGTGTAGGTCTTCTACTAGGGTTTTGTTTTATCTTATTATTTACTTTTGTATATTTACTAATATTTCTGTATAAACAATTACATGGTCCAAAGTAATTCGTAAGCAGTCCATACAACTTCTTGGACTGAAGTTTCTGTTGTTTCATTGTGATCCCACTGCTGACAGGCATACTGTAATATGGAACCAGGTCATTTGGTGGCAAATTTCTTTCTCTGGTTTTGTATTCATATTCTTTTAATTGTATGTATTATTTGGCTTTATTTTGATTTATATCTCCTGCTGGATTTGTAAATGTGTTGGAAGCTTTCTATATTTCTTGTGTTTAATCTACCTTTACTTTTTCAATGCTTAATTTTTATGAAATAATGTTTCACAGGGTGCTTGAAAAAGGCATTGTTAAAGGTAAATCCAGAAATTTGATGGGTTCTTCAGATAGTATGCCTAATGTGGGTGAAAAGCCCAAGACAGGAGACAAAATACCCAAGCGCAACATTCATTCTAGTGATGGTGACAAATACATGTCATGTATCAAGGTTAGGCACTCCACCTTTCTTATTTCTGAGCAATACTGAATTGGCAAGAGGATCAGCTTAGTAGTTGAGTCAGTTATATCTTTAGTGTCAATAATTAGAGGGACACTAATAGTTGCTCAATTATTTGAAAATTAATGTTAATTTAAGTTATATTTAGACTTAATAGGTGCCTTTTAAGTCAAACTGCCATGTTCTTAGTTTCCTTTAATTTTGTTGTGGGTAGAGCTTTTAGGGTGATTATACTAATTCTATTCAATAGGATTATATTGATTTAATAAGAACCACATAACAGTAGTATTTAAAGATTCTTTTTCATTAAAGGTGAGGAAAGCAAGGAAATTATTTTCATCTTTACTATTGAGATGTTAATATCATGTTTGGCCATTGTTGATTATTTCCTTATGCATTTCAGATTAGCAGGCAGCAGCATGAACTTGTTAAGAGTATGAAGCAGTCTGGTAAAAGCATCCAATCTAGGTCTCTTAATCGTGTTTTGGGTAACCTTGATAAAATTCATGTGCAGCCATACAAAACATTTGTCAAAGAAGAACAGAAAAAGTTGCAAGAGCATTGGTTAGTGAGATGTTCACAGTCCTATCTTTTCATGTCAATATGGCATCATTGAGCAAAATACATTTTTAAAATTTTCAGCATTATTTCTCAATAGAATATATTTTATTTTCCTAGGTTGCAATTGGTGAACAACGACCTCCCTGCGGCATATGCAAATTGGACAGAGAGACAGATACAGAGACATGATGTGAGAAATTCTTTGATGGCAGAGATGAATGATAAATTAAATCCATTCATAGAGGTTTGTAGTAGTGTTCCCTTATTAAGGTCTTCTATAATTTATTAGGATTGAGTTGCATATTTTGTACTGGTTTCTCAAATTCCTAGAGGATCCTTGGTCCCATAATCACAAGCATTTTTTTGTAATGGCTTTGTTAAATTTTGTGCAATTATAAATTGTCCTTCAGGAAGAGGATAGTATGAACTCAGGGAGTGAGCTTCAGGGTGAGGATGATGATGAGGATAGCATCAGCTCAGGGGGTGAGCTTCGGGATCAGGATGAGGATGAGGATAACATCAGCTCAGGGGGCGAGCTTCGGGATCGGGATCAGGATCAGGATGAGGATAATATCAGCTCAGGGGGCGAGCTTCGGGATCAGGATGAGGATAACATAAGCTCTGGAGGCGAGCTTCAGGATATGGATGAGGATAACATAAGCTCAGGGGGCGAGCTTAAGGATCTGCAGGAGGATAATGTAAGCTCAGGAGGTGAGCTTCAGGATCAAGATGGGGTTAATGTGAGCTCTGGGAGTGAACTTCCAGAGAAGGGTGAGGATAATGTGAGCTCAGGTGATGAGCTTCAGGATCAGGTGGAGGATGGAGGTCTGAATGAGCAGTCTAACCTGAAAGATGATGGAGATTCTGTTTCTAGGTCCCCTGAGAACCAGTCCCTCCACAATTCTTATGTTAGTGGTGATGATGAGTTCAGCCGAATGAGTGTGGATTCAGAAAAGGATATTGTTTTATCAAAATCAAATAATGCTTCACCAAATAAAGACGGGTATTCAAGGAATATTAACCCTCGTGATGTTTCTGTGGATGAAGGAGCACCTTTCACTTCTAGTACAGATGTCTGGCAAGCAGTTGAAATGCCTCATTCATACTATGACTCTGCTGTGACCAATGAGTACACAACCAGTGGGTTATCATTGGCTAATCCTGAAGTCAGTGAAGAGCAGCCAACCCGTATTATTGATCTTGAAGCTGATTTGCATCGAGAAAAGGCAGGCAAAGAGTTGTTGCGTAGGCAGCTAGATGATGGGACCTTCAGTTCTTTCCAAAGCCAGGATCGAAGTGTCTTACTTCCATCTCTCTTCAAGGGAGAAGGGTTGTTACCTTATCACCATGAACAGAAAGGAACCGAGTTAGATTTTCAGACTTCAAACAACATTATGATGGGTGATGGTCAATTTTCCAATCATTTTAAGGAGCCCTTGCAAACGTCGCTGACATTGGACCAGGGGCGAAGGAGAGCTACTGAGGTTTACATGCCAGAAAACATGTCAGAGAATATTTATTCGGATGGAGGAAGGTACTTAATCCCCAGGCAAGATCCACTAATCCCCAGACAAGATCCACTAATCCCCAGGCAAGATCCACTAATCCCCAGGCAAGATCCACTAATCCCCAGGCAAGATCCGTTGGCTGCAGTAAATATGACGGATTGGGCGGCTAATACTCCTCGTATTGCAGCACCTTCCCAATCTCACATAAATACTGGAGATTTTATTGGTCATCATTGGTTCCCTCCTGACCATCAAGTTCGTGGTGGCTGGAATGGATCTGACGGTGGTAGTCTTTCAAGTCAAAGTCTTGGCACCGGAGCAAACTCTGATCAGAGTTTATTTAGTATTCTTTCAGAATGTAACCAATTACGTTCAGGTAGCACCTATGATTCAGTTAGAAATACTGACCAGTTTCTTCCACCCAGAACTTATGGAGTAGGCGATGCAGGGGCACCGAGGGTGAATCCTGTTGTACCACCATCTTCTCATCCATTAGATTACTTAACCGGACGCGAAGCACCTAGTGGTCTGGTGCCTGATGATTTGACATGGATGGGTTTGCCGCATCAGAATTCTGCATTACATGATCAAATGGGAAAGCCATACTTAAGGTCATGGAACCGTTAATGAATGTTTTACCCAAGTTAGCGAGGTATAGTCAGGGTTCAGAGCTGGACTGCTAGACAGTGAAAAGAGATGCACATTTGTCGATGTGATAGTATTTTGTGACTTAAGCAAGATACACAGAAGCTGGGGTATACATACCCAGAGATGAGATAGGTTTCTGTACATACCTATACCGAGGCCAACTCAAACACCATGTACATATCTAGATATTAGATGCGCAGGAAAAGAAACCAAGGGGTTAAGATAAGCTTCAAGAATTTCAGGTTATTAGGCAAGTTACATATTTTATTCTTATTTTTTATTTTTTTTCCTTTGCTTCTAGAGAGACATTCTTTAATAATTTTGGAAGGTAAGAAATGCTGGAGGCTGGTGCCCCTTTTTGAGTTATCTTTATTTTGGTTCGTTTTCATAATTTCTACTTATGTTTTCAATGCAAAAATAAATAGTTCTCATTGGGCGTAATCAGAATGACTATGCCAGTAGCAACTACCAAATTAAGATATAGCCTGTGGGCATAACCTTCTACTGCTAACATCATGTTTGTGGGGTTTGTGTTAAATTCTTCGTCCAAGGGGTTAATAATGGATCTTAATGCTGAATGTCATTGTGTAGTCTAGCGTAACATATCATAAAAAAATTGTTCTTCTAGTCGTTTCGCTTTATCTTGTAAAATATGGAGTGATTAGAAGTTTTGAAAGTGCGTAAATAATATTTGTTAATTCCCGAGTTTATACAGAAGAGCGTTGGTGTGAGGTAAGTTTCCGAAACAAAATAGTGAATAAATACTTGAGTTTTTTTATGTCAAGGAAATGATTATCCGTATTTTTGTCTTCCCGTGATAGAATGGATATCGTTCACGTGAATCGCATTTAAAAGAAAGGTTAACTTTCGAAAAAGAGGGAGGGAGGGGAAGACATATACAATATTTAATTTTCTAAAATGAATATTATTTTTTGGTAAAAAGAAATTTAGATGAGTTCGGTACCAAAATTTTCCTTATGGAATACAAACTTAATTTATAATTACTGGATCAACTTTTACATAAATCTATACTTTTATCACATTTATAAATTTTTATGAACATAATTTCTCTCGCTGTGCTTTTTACTATTATTTTGTCACTTCTCTCTCACCCAGGTCACTTTCCTTCTACTTTTACGCATTACGCATAACAAAATATAAGATTTAAGTTAAAAATTACATAATTATTAAAAATAGTTACGAGGTTAATTAAATTTTAAATTACATACGTAAGCAGATATATTATAAAATTCCTATTAATAGTTAAAAAAAAATGTTAAGGGGTTGTTTGATTTGTTTCTGATTTATAATTAAATTTTTTTTGTAAAAACAATTTCTTAAAGCTGTTTCTGAAAGAAAAGTTAATGGAAACAAGCAAAGAAAAAAGATAGTATAATACATGGAAGATTATAAATAATAAAACTGAATAGAAAACTAAAATAACTTAAAAGTTTTTTTGGTATTTTAATTTTAAAAATTAAGAAATAAATAGTTTTAAAAATAAATTTTTAAAAAAACTTCATTCATCAAATAAATTTTTAACTTTCTATTTTTCAAAAATAGAAACTTTTTCCAAAATAGGAAACAGACAGACCCTAAACTTTTGTTTTTGTTTTTTTAAGGTAGAAGTGGATCCTTTAAAAGGAATGTCTAATTATTTATGTCCGGAGACCATTACAATTGAATGCCATATATAAAATTTTCTTGAAATCTGAATCCAGTTCTATTTATAACTCACCACTCTTAGATGAGCTATGCAGATTTATTAAGACATGCAATTTTTGATTTTTTTTTTATTGGATTCAGAGAGAAATTTAACAAGAAACAAGCACGTATACTTTTCTTTCTCAGTTGAGATAATGCTTCTCTCTATTTATTTATTTTTAAATCAATAGACATTTAAATGAAAAAATAACTTTGACCCAAAAAACAGTAAAACTACCAAACATCAACTGATTAAATCTATTTTGAGAATATAAAAAATTAAAACTTTGAATAAATCAATTTCACACGTACGTACTATAATTTATCTGGTCCTGTCCCTCACTTTCTGAACGACAAACAATCGCTTGGCCATGTACGTGAATTCCCCTTCCGAAGAAACCGAACATCTGCGTCTTCTAGAACACCTTGGTCATGTGACCAACCAACGCGCTAGTGATAGTTTCACCAGTTAAACAAGATCTAAAATTTTTATTTTTACTTTTGCTACATTGCATTTATTTATTTATTCATTTTTTTTGGTATATGGTGCTGTTGTTGCATCACCGTGAAGCATCCTTATGCTTAGTTTGCGAAGCATGAATCTTATACCATGATGTATTGCCAAGAAACATTCTAATTAACTTTAAGTTTCACCGACCCTTTGCGACACATCGCATATAAACACGGTTCTTTTGAGCACCATTTGATTCATCTTTCAATCTTCGGGACTAGTTTGGTGAGTAGAAAAAAAAAATGGCAGATTCGGGTTCGGAAGGAACGGGTCACGAGAAGAGGGAAATGATTCGAATAGAGCGTGAATCGGTCATTCCAGTTTTGAAGCCTAAGATCATCATGACATTGGCTAACCTTATTAGTATGTTTATCTAATCCTTCTTGTTTCTCTCATGTTATGTATACTATAAAGTTTTGTACCAGAGAATTCCTTTTTTATATATTTCTTCTTTTGTTGCACTTTGGGAATCATAAAATTTGCTATTTTGAATGGCAACCAGGTTTGTGGCTTGTTTTATTTAATGTTAATGCTACTTGCCTATCATTGGTTAGTTTATTTAAAAGTGCTAGTATTGTATTCTTAAATATAATTTTTATTATTTGAATTTTATTCATGAATTTATGATTTTTAATAAATTTTAATCAATAATAAAGACTGTGTTTGAAAAATGTGATAATGTGTTCTTAGCATTTCTTTTAGTTTATCACATAACTTGCTCAATTATATTACCATTTGCAAAATTCACTTTTTTTTTCTCTTTATTTGTTATTTTGCATTCAATTATTTATTTAAGTGAATTTTGGAAGTTATTTACAGTCATGCTTTGCCTAATTAACATTCTTCTTTTTTAAAAGACTTAAATGCTAATATTTTTTCTTGGTATCATTGTAAGCTCTGGTCGAGGCTCTACTTCGAGCTTTATGGTACAGAAATTTGTTGTTTGGGTCTGTTTACTTCAATTCAAACAACAATTCAAACGAGCCAGGATCGTTTCCAGAAAATGGAGAGGTCCATTTCAAAAAGAGAAAAAGATAGATAGTATGATTCCCATTATGTACGTAAGAAAGAGAAAAAAAAAGTAGAGATTGAGATAGAAATAAAAAAAATTTATGAGAAAAAAATAAAGAAGAAAAAATGAAAAGAATTTTTAGCCAGTTTTATGAGTCTTGCCTACTCTCTTTTTGTAAACAAACTTCGCATTAAATTATACGATATCGCATGTTACTGTAAATTAGAAAAAAATTATAAGCAAGTATGATTAATGTGACCACAGTTTTATAAGTCAATTTTCAATTGTGGTTGTGATTGCTATTGAAGTTACGTTGTGATTTTAGAAATCGCAAAAAATTGAGAGAAAATGCGGTTGATGAGGCTGCTATTGTAGTTGTAATTCAGTTGTAAAGCTCTCCAAAATCACAATATTGAAGCCATAATTATGGATTGAAACTATGAACAGTTGTTAACTGCAATTGAAAAGCAAGCTCTGTATAAAATTTAATTATTTAGTGCTATTATGGTGATAAAATTTTGCAGTTTTGATTTAGATGAAATAATAAGGAAACAGCTTTTTGATGACTTTAGTGGTTTGGCTACTATGTGCAGAACGAAGTGCTGACCGAGCTGAGTTTTTGAAGCTCTGCAAGAGAATAGAGTATACAATTCGAGTTTGGTATCTTCTACAGTTTGAAGACATGATGGTATTCTTTTCTTGATCACTTTGAGATATAGCTTTAGTGATATGTTTGGAGACAGATTTTATTATTATTGTTTTTTTGTGCCTACAGCAACTCTATGCCCTTTTTGATCCTATATCCGGGTCCAAGAAGTTGGAACAGCAGAACTTAACTAAAAAAGAAATTGATGAACTTGAACAGAATTTCTTGAAGTACCTTTTTCAGGTATTAATAGGAGGTCTTTTGGATGCTTCTTGAGTTTCTAATGTTTAAAATTATCTCGGAAACATCTTGAAAATCCATTGCCATGATTATTATATTATGACTTATGAGGTAACTCTCAACTTTGTTCCTTATCTATTTTTTTGTTATATTAGATCTATGTTTTCACCTTTGTATTTTTTGGTCACATTAATATCCGATTCTCCATTGAGGACAAACTTACAAAAAGATAGATTGAAAATCTTATTGCAATTAGACTAATTTGATAACTCAAAAACAGGAACAAATTTGAAAGTTACCTCATTGTATTATAAATATAAAAATACTATACATTAATAAAAGAATTAAATCATATAATTATTCTTCATAATAATTATTATACAAAATGTGTTGTCCATATATTTATACCATTTTAGATTCTGCCTATCATGCTATGCCAGTTATTCAGAAGCTGACAAATTTTTCTTTTAATTTAGTAATTTTAAAGATCTTTCATTTCTCCTTTCGCCTCAAAGAATGAAACTGCATTTAAATAAAGGACTAATTTAATAATAATTTAGGCTTCTGCATGAATTGATGAAGAGTGAGGAAGTATAGGGGTTATACTAAGGCTGGATTGAGTTTCACTGTTTTGTTATTAGAATGAAAAGGTTATTTGGCTACTCTTTTGTGTAACATAAGGAATGTGGTTAAAACTTTAAAGCTTTAGTTTGTGGAGTAAACACTGAATATGATTTAAAATAACAAAACATTCAAGGACTAATCGGAAAAAGTATGACTACAATATCTGAAGGTTCTTTGATTCTCTATGCAGGTCATGCAAAAGAGCAACTTCAAGATTGCAACTCAAGATGAGATCGAGGTTGCACATTCTGGGCAGTATCTTCTAAATCTTCCGATTTCTGTTAATGAATCCAAGGTTTGCAATTATGCTTATGTCTTATGACTCATAACATATAGGCGTAACATTAACACATGTGCCTGGAGTAGTACAAGTAGCTTTGGATGTTTGAGTCCGCTGTTAACAATTGTTGATCTCTCTGTGCTTTTGTTGAATGTAGCTTGACAAGGTTCTTTTGAAAAAATATTTTGATGCACATCCTCAAGATGACCTTCCAGATTTCCATGATAAGGTATGCCTTTAAATCGAGTACTAGGGGTAACCAAGGAATTTTTGGTGCCATGGTGTTCATTATTTTGTTGTTAGGAAGTCCTTGTGTTGATTTGGCAGTTCGAGGTTGAATAAAATGAGTTCAAGATGCTTGAATTTATTAGTCATCAGCATTCATCTGTTTGAAATTTTGATTTCTTTAGATTTGTTGAATGGTCTCTTTTGTTTGTTTTAGGCTTGTTCACTGTTTTGTATTCCCATATCTATCAATCTAGTATAGCTCTGCAATTAGACCCTAGTTGGTTGTCAAATGTTGATAATTCTTGATACCTATAACCTTCCTGATAAGTGATACTCACAGAATTAGCAGCATGAAAGGGGGAAAACAGAAGTTGATAATATAGGTCTACTTAGGACAATTGAAATGATGGGTGCCAATGCCATACAGGAATTAAAAGGTTTATTGAGATGATATGATCTTATATTTGAGGTTTATTTTTCCTTTTGAGATATTAAAGCATCCTCCAAGATTCAATTACAAATTAGAATTTTTTTTTTTCATTTGTTGATGGGTTAAATAATTGGGGGTTTGGTGATGCCCGAAAACTTGTGTTCGGGGTGCTTCTTTCAAGACAATTGTTAATTTTATTGTTTCAAATGTGAAGAATTGTATGTTCTTGGTGAAACACACATAATCTAATCGTGCAGAATCAAAACATATTTAGAGTAACAGATTTGTAAACATTGATGAATATTCACTCAAAAGTTATGGTATTCATCCAATGTTGAAGATTTGAATCCAATACCGGGAGTTACTAGAAGAAGAAATTCATTGTGTTTGTAAATCACAAGGATGCATTTTTTGGGTTTGTTGCTTATTTACTTATTTGATTCTAGAATGTTGTTGATTTCCTCCTTTCTCCATCGCTCATTCTCACGTGCATGCGTGTGCACATGCTTATATCCCAACAATGACTCATGCACACACACTAGAGACTAATGCATTTTATTTTGTTGGATCAGAAAAAGTTTACTTCACCAAAACAAGAAGGATGAACCTGCATACACAACAATCAGAATTATTGTTTTGTTACTTGATTCTAATCATTTTGTGAAATAGCAAGCTAATACATCCTATCATTTTAGTATATCATCTTTCGGCGTGGCATTGGAATTGATGAAACGACCGATTTCTTTTTCATGGAGAAAGTGGACATGCTCATAGCACGTTTTTGGGCATATCTATTAAGAATAACTAGGTAAGGAGGACCTCTTACACAGCTGGGAATTGAAATTGTATTGTTACTTTATGCTGATGAAGAATCCATTATTATTTCCATAATTATTTGAACATTTGCCTCAGTCAAGTTTTTAAAATGCCAGTCTAAAACGTTTTCTTGTTTGAATGAGTAATTATCATCATAAGCCTTTGCAGTGAAAATACTTGTTACCATGGAATTCATTCAATGGCTACTTACTTGCTTGTGAATGTACCAGAGTATTCATAGCATGTTTCTGAGGCCTTTTTCTGCCGAAACCTTTCTAACACATGGTGCTTGCAGGTTGGAAAAGTTATTCTACAGAAGGTTAACAAGGCGTAATAGGAAGAATCCAAAGAACGATGAACTTGAATCTGAAGATTATCAGGAGGATGCATATGAACGAATACGTCTTGAAAATATGCCATTGAGGTCTTGCTGAATTTGAGTGTATTTGTTAGTTTATTGTCCTTGTTTTAGTTTTTGTTCCAGCTGCAGTTCTTGTTATTCCTGTTATAGTATTTTCTATCTGGATTATATAAATAGGCTTATTGATGGAAATCCTGAATGTTAGCAGTTTCCATTGAATCAAAGATTCAAATTATCATTGTTTGCTTAATGTGACAAAAGTTAATTAGTCTGGGATTACCACAATGACAGCAGTACTACAGTCTTGGGAAATTTTAACAACGAACGTCTACAAGCTAGTAATCTGGTAGAAAGTTTGAATTTATATTTTTTCAGATCAATGATTCTTGAGGCTCAAAGTTCCATGTAGAAATCAAATTGTACATTGGTCAGAAATGATGTTTTCTTCTTATCTATATTGCTTAGCTCATGCAGCTAAACACTATATAAATCTTCAATATTTGATTATACTGTCACTCATGAAATTGTTTGCTGCAATTTCCAGTTTCTATAATTTGCTGACCAAGACCACAATCAAAGAACCTACATTTGATAGGATAATTGTTGTCTACAGGTAGTACTCCTTTATCTCTCTAATTTCTACCATGCTAATTTGTTAGAATAAAATGCTTCTTTCATGAGAGAAAAGACTGATAATTAAAACCAGAGTGTTTTCCATCTAGAGAAATACTGAAAAGGTTCTGAAAAATCTCTTTTAATTATAGTTTAGTACATATTCCTCTTCCCTTACAAACTGAAATCATAGTTTCTCTAATCATCACATTGAACATATCAGTTTATGTGTGAAAAATGAGGAATTTGAGTTATCTTCAGAGGGGTCAGGTAAGTAATGGTTAGAAATTTGTATTAATAAATCTGTTGTGTAAGAAAACATGAATAGTATTCAAGCCTAAGTTGGAAATTGTTTCTTCAGACCAGTCTCTTCCAGTTCGAAACAAGAACGAGGAATTTTTGTGAAGCATTTCAAAAACATTCCGATGGCTGATATGGAAATAGTTCTTGTGAGTTACCTACTTTCTGAAACATATGAACAACATTCCAATGGCTGAATTAATACCCAATTACCATTTTTCCATAATAACCATAAGTGTTGACCTGGTCAAAACTTTTTACTTGACAGCCAGAAAAGAAAAATCCTGGACTGACTCCAATGGATTGGGTCAAATTTCTAGGATCTGCTGTAGTGGGGCTGGTTAGTTTTTCAATACAAATGCAGTTACTCTACCATAGCGTAGTGTTCTTACTTTCCATCTCCATCTTGTACTGATGCATTTAATGTGTTTTTCTTCACAGGCTGCTGTAGTTAGCTCCCTTGAAATGACCGCAGCTGATTTGCGGGTCGTTGGTGCCATTCTCTCCACAGTAGTTGGTTATTGTGTCAAGACATACTTCACGTAAGCACGTTAACTGTTTTTTCCTTGGAAACATATTCTCTGCATTTGTTACTTTGAGAATTTCTGTTGTTTCTAAGTGACGGAAGAAAAAGAGAAGATGAAAAAGGGATACTTTATTAATGTAAACTTAATAAATTCAAAAATTGACTTAACTAAATTCCTAAAAAACAGCTGCCCACAAAGACACGATGCTTACTGTTTAATAGCAATAGTCAACACTCTTAGGAATTAGGATATCAAAAAGAAAAGAAAAAGAAAAAGTTGTAAAAAGGTAAATCAACAACGAGCAGCACTTGATTCACTGACATTCTCCTCTTAAATTATGAGCTGCACCAACTTGTTTCTAAGAATTTCAAAATGACCAACACTAATGACTTGGTAAATATATTTGCAACTTCTTTAGGACTCGCCCTTTCTTTTCCTCATCAAATTGTTTGCCTGCTCTCAAGACTTTTTCACCACCAGAAAGTTCCACTGCTCCTACCCCAATTAGTATTCCTCCGGAGACACCAACTCCTTTGATCACATATCAACTTCGTCTTTGACCTCCTAAGTTTGTGCCTATTATACAAGCTCCTCTAGACTTATCACCTGTTCCAGCAGCTACTCCAACTCCGTCTCCTAAAGCACTTGCTCTATGCAAAGATACCAGATCCTCTCAAAACTCTAAACCTCTCTACATTTGCACTTTCTCTTACCATCGTTTATCACCTTCATATTATACATTTGTTTCCTCCTTGGATTCTGCCATAATTCCTAAGACTCCAGGTGAGGCCCTATCTAATCTTGGGTGGCGCAAGGCAATGATTGATGAAATGACCACTATGCACTCTAACAACACCTGGGACCTTGTTCCTTTACCTTCAGGGAAGACCATTGTTGGTTTTAGATGGATCTATACAGTACCATTGATTGATTGAAGACACGTCCAATTGCTAAAGGCTACACTCAAATTTTTGGTCTGGATTATGGAGACACCTTTTTCCTTGTAGTAAAGATGATGTTAGTTCATCTCTTCCTGACATTAACTGCTATCCACCGGTGGCCTTTACACCAGCTTGACATTAAAAATGCATTCTTACATGGTGAACTGCAAGAAGAAGTTTCTATGGCCCAACCCCCAAGTTTTGTTGCTCTCGATACTCCTCATCATGTATGTAGACTTCATCGCTCCATCTACGGCCTGAAACAATCTCCTCGTGCTTGGTTTGGCCGGTTTGGTGTTGTATTAAAAGAGTTTGGCATGACTCAATGTGAAGCAAATCATTCTATATTTTTTCTCCACTCATCTCCTACTACTTGTCTTTATTTGGTGGTCTATGTAGATGATATTGTTATCACCGGCAGTGATCATGACGACATTAATCGACTCAAAGTCTATTTGTTTCACCAATTTTAAACCAAGGATTTAGGTCCTTTCAAATATTTTGTGGGGATTAAAATTGCACAATCTGCTACGGATATTATTCTTAGTCAACGCAAATAAGCTCTTGACATTCTAGAAGAAATTGGCATATGCAATTGTAAACCATGTGACACACCCATGGATCCCAATATTAAACTACTCTCGCATCAGGGGAAGGCATTGAAAGACCTAGAGAAATATCGACGATTGGTTGGTAGACTTAACTATCTTATAGTCACTAGACTTGATATTACCTTTGCAATAAGTGTAATAAGTCAATTTCTTAATGCTGCAAAGTGTAATAAGTCAATTTCTTAATGCTCTGAGTGATACCCATTGGGATGCAGCAATCCGCATTCTCAGATTCATTAAAAACTCTCCTAGTAGAGGTTTGCTTTACACAAATAAAGGCGACTCTAGCATTGTGAGCTACTCCGATGCTGATTGGGTTGGTTCACCATTTGATAGAAGATTCATATCAGGGTACTGCGTACTCTTTGGAGGAAACTTAATTTCGTGGAGAAGTAAGAAACAAAATATAGTTGCTCACAGCAGTGCAGAAGCAGAATATTGTGCAATGGCCGCCACAACTTGTGAACTAACTTGGCTTCAACAATTGCCCCAATAACTAAAACTCGGAGATACCAAGGAGATGAAGTTGATTTATGACAACCAAGCTGCACTTCATATTGTCTCCAATCCAATCTTTCATGAGAGGACCAAGCATATAGAAATAGACTGCCACTTCATCAAAGAAAAAGTCCTTGCTGGTGAAATTACAATTGATTTTGTCAATTCCAACAATCAACTAGCTGACATGTTTACCAAATCTCTTTAAGGGATCTGAGTTGAATTTATTTGTAACAAGCTTGGGGCATACAATCTATATGCTCCAACTTGAGGGAGAGTGTTAGTAATCATAGAATATCAAAGAATCATAACGGTTCCTTAATTGTCATTATTTGTAATCATGTGTAATTATTCTAAAGGCTCTATAAATACTACGTGTGTGATATGCTTTAGACACAACATATTCATAAAATCTCTTTCTCTTATAAGATACATGAGACAGTCAACTATAGTTCTATAAATATTTTCATCAACTTTTTCACCTTCTCATTCCTACTCAATTTCTCCTTCTAACGCATTGGAATGGTTATTTCTTTATAATTTTTCATTCTAAATTTTTTTAAAATCTCTCTTGGATATTTCTTTTGATGGAGTAGTACTTCATTTTACTTTTTCTTGATTTCCATTTTTAGAAAATAAACCATTTCTTCTAGGTCTTTCATCTCAAAAGTATGTTGCATATCTTCTTTGAACTTCTTAACAAGTTCATCATGGCTTCCTGTAATCAGCAAGTCATCGATATATAGTGACGTAACCATAAAATTGATTTCATCATTTAATGTAGAGAGTAGCTTCACCGAGGCTTTTTCTAAAATCTAGTTGCAAAAAATGCTCATCAATTCTTTTGTACCAAGCTCTAGACATCTATTTCAACCCATATAAAGCTTTCTTGAGTTGATACACTTCATCTTCATGCTTTTATTTTTTAATACAAATCCTTCAAGTTGTTCAAAATATAATTCCTCCTCAAGAAGGCCATTTAAGAATGCTAATTTAACATCCAACTGAAATACTTTCGAAACCTTCTGTGCAGCTATAGCCAACAATAATCTAATGGTTTCCAATCTAGCAGTAAGAGAAAATGTATCAGAAAAAATCAATACCAAAGATTTGAACATACCCCTTTAGCAGTTTGCTTTTATTCTTGTTGATAGAGTCATCTGCATTTGACTTAGTTCTAAAAATTCGCTTCACTCCTATGACTATTCTATCTTCGGATCTTTTCACAAGTTTCCAACTCTGAATTTTCTTAATCATAATGAGTTCTTCCTTCATTACATCTCTACATGTTGGATCTTTTTCAGCTTCCCAAAAATATGCTAATTTAAGAGCTGCCACATTGCATCTTTGATAGATATCAAAGATCTCGTGCCTCTAACTGAGACATCATCCATCAATTTATCTTTGTTTGGTTGAAATTCTAGAATTGATATTAATTATGCTTCTTTCCAATTCCATTGTTCATCCTTCATGAAATGCACATCTCTACTTTTCATAATTTTCCTTGTATAAGGCTAGAAACCTTTGTAAGCCTTGGAAATAGGGTTATAACCCACAAAGATTCCAACTTCTACTTTTTTATCTAGCTTATCTCTCTTGATCTATGGCACATAAGTGAAAGACAAACATCCAAATACTTTGAAACTCTTTAAAGAAGGTTTATAACCATACCAGAGTTCAAATGGTGTCCTTCCTTCCATCGCTTTTGTTGGAAGTATAATGAGTAGAAAGATTAAGGTATGTGCTGGTTTTGCCTAGTACTCTTTGGCAAGCTCTTCTCATACAATAAACACCTAACCATATCCAATCTCCATTTTGTTGAGGAGTATATGAAGTGGTGACTTGGTGTTCAATGCTAACTTCTTCACAAAACAAATTAAATTGATCTGATGTGTACTTCTTGCCATTGTCAAACCTTAAAGCCTGAATCTTAAACCACTTTGAGTTTTGATCCAATGCTTAAATTTCCAGAAGATGCCAACAACCTATGACTTGAACTTGAGAAAATAAATCCAACACATTCTGATATAATCATCAATAAAAACTATGTAAAACTTACTCTCTTTCAATGATAGTGTGATGAGGTTCAACCAGATCTGTGTGGATTAAATTTAGTTTTCCAATAGCTCTCCAAGTTACTTTCTAGAAAGGCAACCTTTCTTACCTAATTGACACGTTTGTAATTTGGTATGTTAGCTTCAAGGTGAGGCAGCCCCTAAATCGGATCTTTCTTCTCTAGGTTCATTACATAGCATGATTGAAATGTTCTAGCCTTTTGTGCCAAACTTCTACATAGATCGTACTTGCAGTATAAGCCTTTTGCTCATGCTGTAAAGGATCTTGTGTAAAGATTTTTCCCTTCATCATTACTTTGAATACATCTTTTGCCAACAGCATCTTTAATTTGACAATGATTGCTTTCAAAGACAACTTTGAAATCTTTCTCAAACAACTGGTCAACATTTAATAGATTTTGATTTATGTTAGGTACTGATAAGACTCTCCTTAAAGATAGGATGAAAGATTTAGTTGGAGGAAGATGCACTCCAATTCAGCCACCAAAGATAGAGCATTCAGATTCAATTAGGAGCATGTAGCACTTTGGAAAAGTGCATATTAAGAAAAATGAAAAAGAAGAAAAATGCAACAATTTAAATTCCTAAACTAGACGTCATTCCACATGCTATGGAAGCTTAGAAGATGAGCAAGGATTTGCCACATTAGAGTGTCCCAAAGATAAGGAGTATGATTGTCCTCAAGAGCCAAGCCAAGAGAGAATTTAGAGTCTTAATCTCAAAATTCAGATTAATATTCAAATGATCAAAGATGTTCAAATCCTTTCCCAAGCTACCTATTTATAAGGGAAGGGAAGGATGGTGCTTGGATGTGGGCCGAACCTGCCCCTAGCTATTCTAAGCCCAAGAATATGCTATGCTTATTCCTTATTCCAAATAGGAATAAACTATCACTAAAAAAAATACAACACAAAGGAAATACACACAAATCAAACAATTACAAGGAAGATATTTACAAGTAAAAGGTTCCTACACTACCTTAAGGGTATGAACAATGTAATCTCCTTATGAAATGGTCCGCCATGAAGTAGGGAAGGACCATTGTCCTTTAAGAGCAAAGTTTCCACCTCTTGTTGAAGCCTCCTTGCTTTTGACCTAGTGATTGGTCCTCTCATAGTGGTGGTGCTCACATCAAGTACAGAAAACACATCCTTGATTAATTGTGTACCTGAAAAGCTTCTAACTGCCACTATGTCTCTGCCTTTAAACAACAATGTAGTCTCTATTGCCAATTTGCACTTTAGAAATTACATAAGTGTTCAGCCCTATGAAAAGACTACGATCAAATGTCATGTGGTTTGTGCAATCACTATCAATAAGCTGCTTGTCACTTGAGCTGCTAGTTGCAAAATATGTTGCTACAAATAGTTGCTCCCCTCTCTTCCTAATCAACTACTTGTGCAGCAATCTTTTGATGATGTTCCATCTTCTAACATTTCTCACACTGCTTATCTGGCCCCCTCCAACTTTTGAACGGTGGATGAACTTTCTTTCCACAATGCTTGCAAGGAGGAAAATTAGATTATATCTGTCCATTGAACTTAAGAGAATTAAAAATTGATTTTCCCTTCTTGTTCCTCTTTTTCTTTCCCTAATTTGACCGAGCTTTCATAGGTTATGCACCCTCAACAAAGCCTTCGAACCTCACAAGTCTTCTCTTTGGTTGTGCTTGCAAAGCGTTCAATAATTCTGCCAAACTAATTTTTGACATATCCTTAGTATTTTTCAACAAGGAAATGGTTGCTTCAAACCTTTCAAGAATTGTTACAAGAATTTTTTGAACCAATCTAAAATCAAGAAATTCAAAACCAAGTAATTTTACTTTGTTGGCAATTTGGAGTAATTTGTCAGAAAACTCTTTGACTATCTTTGAATTCTTCATCTTTTGAAGTTCAAATTCTCTTATCAAGTTAAGAATACAAATTCCCTTGATCCTTTCATCTCCTTCATATTCCACCTTAAGGAATTCTAGACCTCTAATGTGATTTCATTGCCATAATCTTGAGAACAATTTCTTGTGAAAGACACAACAAATAATGTAGCTCTAACCTTTGACTTTCTTGTTTTCTTCTCCTTGAGATTCTTTATCTACGCCATAGTTGGATTTGCAAGCAAGGAGGAATTTCATAATCCTCCCCAAGAGCTTCCCAGAGATCACTTGCCTCCATATGTACCTTCACCTTGCTGTCTAGACATGATAATTTTTACCATTGAAGACAAGTGGTGCAAGTGCCGAGTAAGGGATTTCCAAATCCATAGAAGAAAAAAATGTGTTTCCTCTCACTTACAAGTCCCTCTCTAATACCTCTGTTGGATTTTTTACATTCTATGCTTCTATAACTTTTAGCCACCAAATTAGCAATACTGAAATGGATAAAGATCATGAGAAAAATTAGCAAAGTTGTTTTGTTTGCAATAGTTGAGGCAATTTTCAACAACCCATAAGAGCACTAATACTCTTGCACTCCATATTAAATCTCTCCAAAATCTCTTTCATGTACTTCTTTTAGCATATAAAGATTTCATTATAAGCTTCCTTAATCTCCACACTAAGAAAGTAGAACATCTCACAACATCAGTCATTTCAATCATCTTCATTATCTTGTTTAAATGTATCAATCTAAACAAAATCACTCTCAATCACCAGCATATCATCCACATATAGAAGTACAATAGCCATGTTAGAACCAAGCTTCTAGACAAAGTGTGAATTCACTCAGACTTTTTTCAAAGCCTAAGCTTAGCTAGTGAATCCCTGGGGTTTCTTGATATAGATTTTCTCTTGCAATACTCTATTCAAAAAAGCATATTTCACATCTAGCTAATACACTTTCCAACCCCTTTGAGCTGCCAAAGCAAGGATCATTTTGATTGTGTATAATCTAGCCATAGATGCAAAAGTCTCAAAAAAACTACTTCCCAAACCTATGCATAACCCTTCATCACTAACTTGGCCTTATGCTTATTCACAAAGCTATTAGGATTGAGTTTGGTCCTAAATACCCATCTCAGTCCAATGATTTTCCTATCTTTAGGCTTCTCCATTGACTCCCAAGTATGATTCTCTACTATCATAGTCAACTCCTACTTCATTGCATTCATTCATCTCTGATCATTCTTGTCTTCATCAAATCCTATTGGTTTAAGAACCGCCACATTGCGCCACTTATACATATCAGCTGAAGATCCAATGCCTCTAACCAAAATATCATCCACCAATTCATCCAATTCCAGTGAGATCTCCTTATTGTCTAATCCCATTGCTCAACTTCTAAGAACTGAACATCTCTACTATTGATCACCTTTCTTGTCTATAGTTGATAAATCTTGTAGGCTTGGAAAATCAAACTATAGCCATCAAACGGTCTCAGTTTAACCTTCTCTCCTAGCTTGTTTCTCTTAACCTATGGAACATGAGAAACACAAGGAGTCAAACATCTTCAAGCTTTTCAAAATTGACTTGACACCAAATCAGTTGGTGTCTTTTTCTCCACTGCCCTTGTAGGTAACTTATTCAACAAAAACACTTTTACATTTGCAACTTTTGCCCAAAATTGCTTTGGCAAATTCTTTTCATAAAGCAAGCACCTGTCATCTCCTATATGGTTCTATTCTTTCTCTCACAAACTCCATTTTGCTGTTAAGGGTAAGGAACAATCAATCGATGCTCAATTCCTACATCTTCATAGAAAAAGTTGAATCTTTTTTGAAGTATACTTTGTTCCATTGTTTAATATAGCAATCTTAACATCATGACTACTCTGATTTTCCACACATTTTTTAAACTTGAGAAAAGTCGTTACAACCTAAAATTTTTTTGCTTCATAAAGTAGATCTAACAAATTCTTGTAAAGTCATGAGTGAAAATAATAAAATATTTGTTGCCATTTAGTGATGGAGTTGCATGAGGACCATAAACATTTGTGTATCAACAACAATGTCTAAGTAGCTCTCCATGTTGATTCTTTGAATGAAAGCCTAATTTTGCTTGTCCAACAAACAAGCTTGGCAAGATGGAATGCGGTCCTCCAAGTCTAGTAATCCATAAACTAACTCATTTTCCTGCATATACAATAAAGCCTTATGATGAAAATGACCTAATCTCTTATGCCATGTCTTAGAGACATTTACTTGGCACTTGAGGACTACTTGCTCCTTCTCGAGGGGATTTAAAGAAAAACTCTTGTGCTACATCTTAATCTTGAACAGTTCCTGACCATTTGCATAAACGATCAAACACTTCCCCTCTTTAAATATCACCTTAAATCCCTTTAGCTGCCCCACACTTAGTAAAATCTTATCAATCTCATGAACATACATTACATTAGAAATTAACTTAGCTCCAATACAACTCTCCATGGCTACAATCCTTTTACCCTTCACAAGTAGGTATTCTCGATTTCTAATCCTTACCCTTGAGAACATTGATCTGTCAAGGTCCTAAATAGGATTTCATCACAAGACATGTGGTTGTTACAACCACTATCTATGAGTCAGCTTTCACATGAAGTATTAGAACTAGGAAAAGAAGCAACAAATAAGTGATCTACCTTTTGTGGGACTACAACATGTGTTTCGCCTTATTTTTTATCTCTTTCCTCTTTACCAAAATTTTGCAAAGCGTCCAAACTTATGACATCTTCTACACTTCACATCCCACCTTTTCCAGCACCTAAAGTGTAGATGATTTTGTTTTCCATAGTGCATGCATGGAGAGTACCTTCCTCTGTAGTTACCCGCACTGCCTTCTCCTACAACAACATGTAAACTACTATCATTCCCTTTCTTCCCTTTTGTCTTCTTGCCTTTTTCACCAAAATGATATTACATCCTGCTCATGATCAACAAAGGACCCTCTACACTTCTTTCATGCCTCATCAATCTCCTTTGTTCCTGTGCTTGCAGAGCACTAATCAGTTCTAATAGTTTAATTTGAGACTAATCCTTGGTATTCTCCATAGAGGCAATGGTTGCCTCAAATCTCTCAAGCAAAGAGATCGAAATCTTCTGCACTAGCATGTTATGTAAGAGGTCAATCCTAAGGACCCTTACCTTGTTAGCTATCTCAATTAGCTTATTAGAATACTCTTTATTGTCTCAAACTCTTTCATTTACAACCTCTCAAACACTCTAATCAAGTTCAGCACCTTCATGTTCATAATCTTCTAATATCCTTTATACTCATCCTTGAGGAAGTCCTAGATGGTTTTGGTTGAATCACAAGCCATGATTCTGCTAAAAATGGTAGAGGAAACAGAAGTAGACAAGTTTTAGCCTTGGCTTTCCTTTAAGAAGAAAGGGTGAAGTTTCTAATCTCTAAATTCTCTCTCACATGTCTCTCAAGAATAACAACTCTGATACCAATGTTTCTAAGTGACAGAAGAGAAAGAGAAAAAGAAAAAGGGGTGCTTTTATTAATGTAAACTTCTAAATAAATACAAAAATTCACTTAATTGAATTCCTAAAAGACAGTAATCCACAAAGATGTGATGCCTACTATTTAATGGATTCAAAAATAACACTCAACATCCTTAAAACTAGCAAGAACCGCCAGCACTCTTAAGAATTAGGATATCACAAGAAACAAAAAAAAAAAAAAAGCAGTAACATAACAATAAATCAGCAATAACCAGCAACTCTTAATTCACTAACATTTTCACCTGCATTAACTCCACAGTTTTTTTATCCTTTAAATATGTGACGTTCAAAGGTACAGGTTAATATCAAAATGTAAACCAAAACAAGTAATTTTGGAAAAGATTCTTGGTTGAACTAGTTGTTTAGTCTTGTTGAAAATTGAATCTTGTTTGTATCATGTTAGCAACCAACCCCAATTAGGAACACTAGGAGAAATAAGGATGGGCCAAGGGGGCTAGCATCTATTAGTTAGGTCTATTAGTTAAAGTTGTTAGAGAACTTGTAATTTGATAGCAAGTTAGCTCCCTAACTGCAATAACAGATGTAGGATATAAACAGAAGAGAAAGTAACTAAGGGAGCTAGTTGGTCAATTAGTTTTGGGTTGGATATACCTGGCTTTTCCTGGAGACTTCTATTGTAAACCAGTTTTGTACTTCTTCACTTTGGGTTCTACTGATCCAGTGTAGGAGGATATTCAATAAAATCTTTCTTTCTCAGTTAAGTCTCTACATTCTGTACCAGTATCAGTTGATAGATATCTGATGTTTTATTGGAAAGGCTAGGGAAAATCTCCCCTGGATACGTCTACAAACTTGCAGAACTTTGAGGGACTGGATCACCCTTACCTAAAGGCCCCAATCCTCTCCCAAAATGGCAAGATCACTTTCCTCTCTTCTATTATTTTATACATTGAGATATCCTACTCTGCCAGTGTTGTTTGAGAGTTAATTAACAACTTCTCTAACAGCTTTAAGTAACTAACAAGGTCTGATTAATAAAGGTTGGCCCGCTAGGCACTTTGGACCTATCCTTATTTCTCCTACTGTAAACATTCCTAATTGTGGTTGATTGCTAACACTTTACACATTGCCACGTTGAACATGTTTTTATTTTATTTTTGAAATATTTGGTGTCAAATATTCCACAAGTTTGTGGGGGTATACAAGTCAATGCGTGTGATGAATCTATTTAACCAATGTGGCTACCTATCTTTAACTTCCCTTAGGTTCCAACAAAACTTGGCTGCATACCAAAATTTGATTACACAGTCAATGTATGACAAACAACTGGACAGTGGAAAGGGTACACTTCTCCATTTATGTGATGATGTCATTCAACAAGAAGTAAGTGCTAGCTTGATGTGCTTTCTGTTAAGTTGTTAAATTAGTCTTTTAATTATTTTCAATAAATTAGTATTTTTTTTCTTAACCTGTTTTGTTATTATATGAAAAAAGGATAGGACTAACCAGTTCTATTGGAATGAACTGGAACTCGGCAATAGTAACGAGGTCAACCTTCAATAGTGGCTAAAATTTGTAAGAGTTCATATGAACTCGCCAATTGAAGGCATTAACCAGCTTATGCATGCTTTATCTATTACTACTAGAATCTGAAGTGTGGCACTCACACCCTAAGGCACGCCCATTGCAAATGAGAATTTTATTTTAAAAATGCATTCAGTACTAATCAAATAAAGAATTTTACTTCAAAAGACAAAATGGTAAAAAAAATGTATCATTTTGCAAGTGGCATACAAACCTAAAGATTATATGAATAAATAATAGGCACAAAACGTACCCAAAAATAAAACATGACATAGAGGTGGTAATCAGTTGATCCCAACAAAAGATGTAAGATTTGATATTTAACAGCAATCTTTGGCTTGTTAGCATGACCATGTTAGTTATACTTCTCAAATGCTTATGCCAGTAATAGTAACTGAAAACTTTGTAAATGAATTTAAATACTTGAATAGTTTTGGAATGTGTCAGAATGCTAAAAAAAAGCATGGATAAACAATTTTCTTATGCATTGCTTTATATGAAATGATCTACTGTACTAGTGAGGATATAGCCTCTACGATTGATAAGTGACTATTAGTGTGTTTGGTTTCCCGTTAGCACGAATTTTCAAGCCTGTAAACAGAATAGTAATAATCATTTGCTTCCTGGCAAACATAAATTGGACTCTCTTCTAAAGAAAGCCAAAACACAATGTTGGCAGATCTTTAGGCCAGCTTTTGATTTTGCTGTATGTGGATATGCAACAGCCAAGCATCTAGATTCTAAAAGCTACTAATTTTAAATTCATAATGTGCAGGTCAAAGAGGTAATAATTTCATTTTATATTCTGATGGAACAGGGAAAAGCTACAAGACAGGTAAGAACATCAATATCAACTGAGCAATCTTGTTTTCTTCACAATTTTGCAATTCTAACTTCAAGTTGTGTCCTATTCATATAAGCTACATGATAATGTTAAATCAGGATCTTGATCGTTGGTGTGAGGAACTAATCAAGGAAGAGTTTGGGGAGATATGTAATTTTGACGTGGATGATGCGGTTCAGAAATTAGAGAAGATGGGAATTGTCACTAAGGTGTGACTCCCTTCTACAGTGATTATGTCTATGGCAAAGTATATAATACTGCATTTTTTAGGTGAAAGTACATAAAATTGCATTAGATATATGATTAATATCTTTTTGTTATGTTATCACTAAGTTCGATAGTTTTGATTCTGAAGCAATTGAAGAAAGTGTTGAGTTTGAACCCTGTTTTTTCCCCACTTGGATGAGTAATTGTATTTACTGTATGATATGATGCATCCTTCATGTCCATTTTATAGATTTTAGTATACTTGCATGTACGCGTTAAATGACAACAAAACCTTTCTGAAATCTTGTCTGTTGCTTTGGGGTAGTATCTTCAGTAAGTATGCTGATACAGCTCGTAGGAGATTCTTTTCAATTGATGCTACCCATGAAAAATTGTTGATCACAATATTTAGATTTTTATTTTATTTTTGATAAGAGTATTTATATTTTTCTAGTTAACTAAGCTTTCCTTGGAATTCAGGATATCATTGGCCGGTATCAATGTGTTGGTCTAAAACGAGCCAACGAGATAATTGGCACCACAACTGAAGAGCTCGTCCTTAAGGCAAAACAGGGAAGCATGACTCCTTGATGGTATTTTGGAACATTGTCAGTATTTAATCATGTCTCAATTTTATCCTCATAATTTCACCCATGCCACCGTCTTTTTCTTTATTCCTTTTTTAAACTTTTGCAATGTTCATAAAACCATTAATACACACTTATTTAAAATGGCTGGGCACGTTTATTATTTTCATTAGTATAATTTATTGGCATTATCAGTAGGGCGATTAGATTTACCTTAAATCCTTAATGGTCTCAACAGAAGTTGAATTAGCATAGCCAATATTTGTTTTTTTTGCACTCGTTCATGCCTTGCTTACTATTATGAATATATATATATATATATATACACACCAACACTGGTCGCCTTATGCTTCAAGGTCCGAATGAAAACCATTCCAAGATCTGAAGGTTGCATTTATTAACAATATATGAAGAGTAGCTTCAAAAGGATTTGGACAAATCGGATTGCTTTTAAACAAAAAATATATTTATCTATTTAAAATATTTTAAATCTGCGAAAAAGTCATTCCATTTGTGAAGATGTCATTTTTCTTACATTAATTTCTGACAATACTTTTTTATAATTCTTTTTCCATCATATCACTTTTTTTTTTATCTTACATTTCTTTCTATCTCACTCTGATGTATAAATTTGTGTAAGAAAATGATGTTAAAATAGCTCTACTCTCATGAAACTGTAACCCTAATGGTTTGAACTCAAGCATAGGAGGTACATGAATTTTAAACTGTACATACCAGCTTAGGTTAGAATCTATCAAGGTTTTAAATCGTGATCTGCAACTGTAATTGCAGCCACAATATTAAGGTTTTTGATGTTTCCGCAATCGTATTGTGACTACAATTGCAGTCAAATCAATTACATCGCAATTTTTGCAAGATTAAGGTTTTGAAAGCCTCTCCTGACAGAAAATTAAAATTTTGGAATCTATAAATGACCAAAAATCATGGACAGAATAAATTATGAAATATGAAATAAAACGGAAGTACATAATAACATGACCATAAACCCCAAAGGAACTCAAAGCTACCAAACTAGACATTTAAGAAAGGGCAGAGGAAATGACAAATGATAACATTGTGCGTCTACAATAACACTAGGAAGTACATCATGAATAGACATACAAACATTAGTCACAGAATAGAGCCCTAATTTCTTTCTTAGACAGACCCCTAACCGAATAAAACTATAAAATTTCATGGCAAGTAAATGGCCGGTAGGTAACAAGGTACTTTCTCTTATGAAATGAATTGAATAAAGAACACAGGGCAATGCCAATAATTTGGTTAAGAGCTTACATCTTTAGTAGTGGGTCAGCTAGCTACTCTAAACAGGTAGTGGCACATCATGAATTAGCAGCACTTCTATAACAAATAAAAGCACGTGTGCCACAATCACAAGTAATACATCAAATTAATCCTGAAATTTCAAAAACATCATTTTTTATCCCTAAAATTATCAATATAGTCAATTTAATCCTTGTTGTAATTTGAGAGACTACAATAATTCTCTTTTTGTAACTTCAAGAACTAAAATGAGCATCTTTTAATAATTTCAGCAACTGAAGTAATATTTTTGTAATTTCAAAGGTTAAATTAACCGGTAGAGGAACTAATTTGAAGAGTTTCTCTACAAAAGCATCATGATGTGAGAAATTGCAGGTAAATGCTGCTGTAGACTACAATTTAAAACAATGCAGACTACATTGCAACCACGATCTCGATTTAAAACCCTGATTAATTGGTTAGGAAATAAGAACTACAAAGTTGGATGATTGCAAATCGCTTGAAGGAGCAAAAATCTTGCCTTGTTAATGTTATAAGAGCAGAGGTATATGTGCTCCTCAAGATCCTCAACCTGGCGTAGAAAACCTTGATGACTCTTGCAAAGCTGCTTGATCACTTCCTGCACAAGATACCTCCCGTTCCCCCTCTCCAAGCCAAGCCGAACCAGAACCTTATCCCCCTCCGCCGCCGCGCGCAGCCGCGAAACCAACGCATCGATTGTGCCAAGATCATTGCTCAGCACATAGGCACATTTCGCGGCAGCATCAAGCTGCCTCAACCTCGCAAGTTCTCTTCTCTCGAACGCACACACAGGAACGCCGGCGGCGGCAGTGGCCAAGGCGACGATGGCGTGCACGGTGACCGCGACGGTCGCAACCACAACTCCGACTGCGGCAGCAACGAGGCAGAGCGCGGAGCCCGCGGAGGCGCGCCGTAAAAGACGGACTCTGGAGAGCGACCTTGAAACGCGACGATCGAGCGTCGTTTTCAGGTCGCGTAAGGAGGCGCGAAGGTTCGAGAAGGTGTGGGAATCGGGGAAGGGGTTTTCGAGGGTGTCAAAGTGGTGGAAGAGAGGGAGGGCTAGGTCGCAATCATGTTGGGTTGGGTGGAGAGGGTCAACGGTTTCGCAGAGGTTGAGGAGAGGGGCGTGAGATTCACGCGCGTTGCTGAGACATTGGCGGAGGTGGAGGCATAGCTCGGTGGCGGTTTCGGTGTGGTCGAAAAAGGTGGAGATGAGGCGCGTGGTGGAATTGGTGTTTGTAAGTGCGACTTGGACTGTATCTCGGTCAGGGTCAAGGTGGTGAACTTGGGCTTGGATGTTGGAGCGAATCTCCGCGTAGGAGTTGGTGTGCACGGCGAGGTTGTATTCGCGAGAGACGCTGGGAGTGTCCTCTGGGAAACGGAGCGTTTTGTTAGTGAAATGCATAGAAATAGAAAGAGAGCTTGTTTTCCAGAAAAACTGTTGGGTTTTGAGTTTACCTTGAGAAGGATTTGGAACTGTCGAGGTTGAGGTGGATGATTTGAAAGAGAGGCAATCCAGCATTCTAATTTTGCGAGAGATTTTCTCTTGATCGTTTCCACAGGGTAACTGCAGACAATCCAACTCCCCTATTCTATAGTGTGTGGATTCTTCTTCCCCAAGAAAAGAGGACAGACAGAATATAGGTACGAGAAAGAGCCTGAGTGGAGGGTTTGTTTATAAGCGAACAGGGAACTGTACGAACACTTGTATAAAGTTGCGTTACTAATGCTATAACTATGGATAGCTGTTATTATTATTACATCATATTTAATATTGTATAGATTTAAATTTTAGGTTTAACTAACATTTTCATTCTTAGGCTTTAATAATATTTTTGTTTTTGTTAGTTTTTTTATTATTCATGCTCTTTGTTTCATTTTAAATTTTTATTGATAATAAAATTCTTATGATTAATAATGTAACTAATCGAGTTTTGTATTATCCGTTTCTCATGGATTCATACCAATTTAACGTCAACAAATTGACATTTGTTATTTTTATATTAATTCAATTTTTTAGTTTTAATTATTACATCCAATAAATTTAAATTACTTTTTGATACTAGTATTTATAGAATTTTTTTTATTTTTTTCTAATGATAATTTTTTTATTTTCACATAAAATTGATATTGATTAATAAAAAAAATTTAATTTAAATTTGTAATTATTTTATTTTGTTAAAAAAATAGAAAAAATTTATTAGTATTTTTGATGAAGCTCAAACCATTCATATGATAAAAAAAATTTACAAAATCAATATTCAACCAGTTTAATATTTTTAAATGGAATCTAAAACATACATCCTAGACAATAAAACGAAACTTTTGTATAATAATTTTTAGTTGCATGGTTCATATCTTCCATGTTCAAGAAATAGTAGAATATGTTAAAGGTATAAACAATTTAACAATTTTATCGAAAGATGAAAGGTGGAGGGGATCTTCCCACTTAGCGATGACTATCATGCCTCCATTTATAAAGGACTCACATCATACATAAAGGTATGTACAATATTTATACTTTTATTATGTTGAGTTGATTTTTTCAACAAAGTACTAATTTCAACCACCATTTTTTTTATATATGTTAGAATCTTACATTGACTAGAGATATGACCAGTTAAATATATTTAAGGTGGGGACAATCCTCATTTCATAAGATAATTTTTAGGGTTGAATTAGAACTAAATCCAATATTTCAAGATATCCAGTCTTAACCATGATAAAGGTGCTGGAATCCTACATTGAGTAGATATATAATCAACCAAGTGTAATAAGATGAAGACAATTCTCATCTTATAAGTTAGTTTTAAGTATTAAGTTAAGTCCAAATATGGGAGATTGCTTTTATAATTAATCATTGATCATTAGAATCAATAGGATCATGTAATTATTTAATATTTTGTTAAATTTAAATCAATTTTTAATTGAAATCCAATTGAAGTAAGTAATAAAACAAAACTTTTGATTTAATTACTTACTCTTGGATGTTCAAATTTTGAAAAATTGTTCACCAATTAAAACCTAAATAAAAATCAATTATATATTTTACATTCAAAATACATAATTGAACATATTTCAAAAGGAAAAATAAAATTGAGAAAGATAGTAAAGTAAGGTAGAAATTTAACATTTTATGATAGAGACAAAACTAACAAAGAAAGACAAGTACATATATGGGATGAATAAAAGTTAAATCCCCATATGTTATCTTCATTCATGTGTCAAATTTTGAGTTAATGGTATGAACAAAAGTTAAATTCCTCGATGTTATCTTTCCAATGGCTCCAATCTTAGCTCAAAATAACTCTTGTAGCTTAAGATATGGATCAATCTCTTTATATTGTTGGAATTCAACGACAACAATATTATTCTAATTTCTAAGTTGATTTTGGCCTACTAGACATCCAATTTAGCTTTTAATCTATGGAAGAGTTGTATATCTCTCTTTAAGCTTTCTTATAAGGTTAATTTTATGACTTTTAGATGCTCAAAAACTTTAGTTATAATGATATGATTTCACCCTCACAGAGTGAATAAGAATGCGAAAATGTTAATTGGAATGTCTTGAAAATCAGGATAGGATAAAGTAGAGGAACCTAACACAAATCGCAACCTATCGGATCAAGGGTAGTTCTTTGCTCAAGAACCAAAGGAATCAACTCATGTAGAGATGAAAACTCAAAGAAAAATATTATTCTTCATCAAACTTGTTTTACACTAAATTCCTAAGCTCTATTATACAAAAAACATAATTGGCCTAAATTAAAAGAAAATATAATAATAAAATCAAATAAAAATGCTAAATAGATCCTAACTAAATTAAAAATCAATATAAAATCTCAATTTGATTTGTAAATAGTTAAAATAAATCACTTGTAAATAAATATCAAATCTTAAGATAATTTAAAGCAAATCAATCACAAATATTAAGTAAATTTATATATAATAATTTCAAATATTTAATTATAAATATTTAATAATGATAACTCTTTATGTTGTATTCATATCTTATATCTTTAATTGTTTGAACTTGTACAAGTAACATCAGGATTTTGTATGCCTCTTCTTAGATTTGGACCAAAATTGCATATAAGGAGTCTTCATGTAAGCTAATTGAATCCCTATCATATACTCAAAATACTAAAATAATGTAATTTTTATTTGAACTAAGAAATTTAATTAGGCTAAAAAGTTCAATTAAACTAAGAAATTCAATTAACTCTAATATGAACCTAAACTCATAAAAGATGACCATAATCACTTAATTGAACATATATGAAGCGCTAATAAGATAAATATTAGGAATAACTAATTAAATAAATCATATTTATTAAATTTCTCCATATTTATATTCTGCATGCTATAAGAAACTTAAATTATTGAGATAGGCTAGTGGTTCCAAGAATCACTTTCTACTCAAATTCAAGAATGTAAAAGCTTTGAGTTGGTGCCTTAAGAAATTCTAGTATTTATAAAAGATCATTTTACTATATTTTGAAACTAATTACCCTGAAAGCTTTAATTCAAAAACATAGACTAAAAAAGATAAAACCTCACAAAACATACTTTAAATCTCGGGGGTTAGGTAAGTGTTTTTCTCATTTTCAACCTATGAAAAAGACATTATCATTAACTTGTTTATCTTCTATTTTTTTACTACTATCTACACATACAATATACAAATCTAGAGATCTCTTATTCTGGTTGTAATAGGATTAAAGATATGGAATAACATAAAAAGATGGATAATATTGGATTAAAGAAAAATAGAAGATTGGAAATTGAATCCAAATACAAGTTTAAGAAATAGAAATCAGGTCAAAAAGTAACATTCATTGCTTTATTTATTTATTTATTTTCAAACATAAATTTAATAATTAGAAACCAAAATATAGTCTTCCACATTTATTGTAATGATAATTCCAATATTTTTCCATTTTCTAAGGTCAAATAAAAATATGACTTATGTTTAAGCTTGTAATGAGCTAAAATAAGGGATGGTTAAATAGGTTCAAGAGGTTACTTAAAATGGTAAAAATATATAATTTACCTATTTAGCAAGTGGTTTATTCAAGAATGCTTGTATAATTATGTAAGAAAAATTACCCTTAAAAATTAAAACAATAAGACTCAATATTACATAAAAAAGAAAGATTAATTAATCAATAAAACTCATATCCTAGAGAAAGAGTAATTAATCTAAAAGAACTTCGTCAATTAATTGGATTATTTCATATATCCACACGATTAATAAACATATAAGGAATAGTCCACATTCTCATCCTATTAAGGATCAATCATTTTTATAAGTCAACTCTTTTTAAATTATATCTTTTTTTCAAGTTTGATATTTGTAAAAACATCATTTATGGTAAACATTAAGATTGATCCAACATTCAAAATATGTATAGAACATCTATCATATATATATTATCTACAGTATCCAATGTATCACATACTATATTGTATAAAGTAGATATTGGGTTTTTTACCAATCTTACCACCCATAATCATAATTTTGAAACTTAATCTAATACATTTGGGGTAAAAATAAACTAGTCTAAAATGCTTTCTTAAAGTTTGGAGAAAATATTTTTCATAAACATAATGTAAATATATTTTCATTAATAGTGCTAGTATTATTTTATATAAAATAAAAAAATTAAGCTTCCAAAATTAAGTTGTAAACTATATGAAAAATTCTTTTTATAAAAGAAATATAATAATATGTTTCACTAAACATAATTTTGTGTAAACCATCACTTTTAAAAAGGACAACTAGAAACTTAACAAATGGACCTAATATCTTTAAATAATTATATAGTAAGCCTTCTTAGGAGTAAATTCTAAAATAACTCACAACAGATAACACATAGCTTAAACATGGTTTTTCATTTTGAAAGATAATTCAGTACATCAACCCATTCCAACATAATTCACCAAAGATAAAATCACTAATGCAAACATCACAACCAATTATGTCTTTTTATCTATGATTCTCAAAACTTAAGCCATTTTAATTTCCAAATAAATGACAGTGAATATACATGAAATTTTCCATTTTAAAAAATTATTATGCCTATTTTCAAAATATAATTTTTATCAATTTTTAAAAAACCAATAGAGGTGTCAAATTTGGAGCTATCATAGAAACATGCTAAACACAAATGGAAATTTACACAAACGAAGTTTAGATCAATCTTCATTCAATATATTGAGAGATCAAAGTTTGAAAATGACTCTAATGTGTGATCTTAGCAGTTGTAACAAGATTTGGTATTTTGGGAATCTTGAGCAAAAAGAATTGTTTTGACATGAGACTAGTAACAAATTTCAAGGATTCATTTATCTACAATTTTTCCCGAACAAAAAAGTGCTAATTCATTCTCTGTCATTCCAAGAGTTTCAAAAATAGTACGAAACAAAATAAAGTGTATATTGTTGTAGTGAATTTTATTGTTGAACAAGATACTAGTATTGTTGACTTGGGTATACTACTTGGAATCATTACTGATATGGATGTTATTTTTGTGTAGTAGGATTTTGAAACCTTAAATTTAGATGATCTCTCCAATCAAGGCTATATGTGTTGAAATAAAGATTATATTTTGGTTGTTGTTGGTACTAAGGAATTCATGCCACTACTGCTGCCTCAACTCATAGGGGAAAATATTCTTTTATGCTTTGTATGGAAGATAAGTGAAATAGAACTAAAAAAAAATAGGATGAAAAAAAAAAGATAAGAGAGTGAGAAATAGGATAAAAAAAATGAGTTGAATGGATAGAAATAGGACAGACTAAAAAAGAAAAAAAAATCTTTTTTCTTACTTGGATGAGTGAAAAAAAGAGTAAAAAGAATAAATTTATAGTGTAAGGGTGAAAACAGGGTTGAACGATGAAGATCCATTAAAATTAATTCTTTTTATTTTTTAGGAGGGGAGTTGTAGAAATATGAATGGTATGAAAATAAAATGCAAATAATGGTACAAATCAATTCAATTCAAATATAATAAACTTAAGAAATTTAGAAAGAATTTTTATATTTAATATTTGATAACTAAAATAATGTATAAATAGAATTATATCTATCAATCTAGGATTATTTAGAATCCTTTCAATGATCTTTCAATTCTCCATTAAGAAAACTCTAAGGATTCAATCGATCAAGATTAACAAAATTAAGTAATCACTTAATATTTTGTTAAACCTAAACCAATATCATATTGAGAACCAAATTGAAGTACTAAAATAAAACCTTCTATTTAATTACTCACTCTTATTTTTATTTTAACTTTAAAAAATGATTAACTAATCAAAATCCAAATTAAAAATAATTATGAAGTCTAGATTCAAAAAAATAATTTGAACAAATTTCAACTGTGAAATATGGGAAGCCAATAAAGCATAGTAGAAATAAATTAATAAGTATGTAAATAAACATCAAAAGCTTATAGTTATAATGAAAATAAACTTGGATACTTGAATTGATAATAGAAATAGCCTTCCATAAAGGAAAATAAATGAATAAAAAAAATAGAAAATGGTTTTACATCATCTAATTTATACATTCACATTTAATTATAGAAAAATTTTAACAACATACAATTATTTTTTATTTTATCATCATCAACCACGACCTAACTTTTTCTTTTATTTGCAACTTGCATTTCTTCATTCACATATCTAAATTTAAGTTGATAGTCTAAGATAAAGTTGAACCCTTATATTTTAGTTTTCCAATGACATTGAGTTCTGGCCAAAGTAACTCTTTTATCTTAAGATATGACCCATTTTTCTGGATATTGTTAGTTTCCAACTATAAAATACTATTCTTATTTCTGAATTGATTTCAATAAAACTAGACATACAAATTAGCTTTCAAATTATGTAACAGTTTATATATTTATTTTAAGCTTTTCTTGAAGGAAAATTTTATAAGTTTTTAGATATCCAAAACTCCATTTATCCACAAAATACTAAAATAGTTTAAATTTTCATTTAAGTTGAAAAATTCAATTTAGTTGAAAGTTTAATTAAGATGAAAAAATTGAGTCAACTAAATATGATGACCAAGGCTATTAAATTAAAGATATAATAAATTTTAATAATTCAAATAAGAGGAATAATTAATTATGGAAACTATGTTTATTACTTGTTAGGAAAAATCTACCCATATTGACGAGACCATTTTTTACGCTTACACAAAGGATTGGCTTACTATCCTAGAGAAGCATCCTGTAATTAAACCTAGAACTTATGGGCATGAGCAATTTCCACTGTGGAAACACAACATGTGTCCTCTCTTGTAAGAGGATTTTGACAATAATGATCTTAAGGAGGAGTGCATCTATTTCTTGAAAATAAAGATAAATAACCATTTTGTTGATTTATCTATGAAAAATTAGTTATAATTATGGCATGATTCATAATTATTTGATTATGATTAGCCTAATTTTTCTTATTTCTTTCAAAATGCTCACGCAAGCATGAAATAAAAAACTAAGCGTGTTTTGGGCTAAAAAGGGCAAAAAAAGAGTAAGAGAGCAATGGAAGAACAAAAATATCCCTAGAGGAAACCAACACACAACCTTGCAGCATCTTGAATTTATCAACATGGGTGTGTAGACTAGAGCATGACCATGCCAACTTTGGATGATGTAGAATATGATCCAAGTCAGCTCTAATGGTGTAGAAACTAACTCCAGTTATCCCTAACGATATGGTGGATTATTTAGAGAAATCCTAACGATTCAAAAGGTGAATTAGGTCAACCTAATTTGTAACAAAAGAAAGTTCAACTCACGCCTATAAACTGGGAGGCTAGGCCTTGGAAAAACGCACACCTCTACACAAGGAATCCATCATTACACTACCTCCTCTCCATTTTATTTCTCACTTTCCCATCCCTATCCCCATACCCATTTCCATTTCTATTCCTTCTTCCCTCATCCTCCCATAGGAACTTGGAGGAGCCCGCTTCATAATGCTAGTTATGGAGCCTCTTGCTAGCCTTTCTTACATTACAATTTTATATTTTTTTCTTAGAATTACGATTATAAATTATTTTGTTGAGTTAGCATGTTTTTATTTGCTTTTATCTACCATGTGTAACTAACCTCCAAATCATGAAGCTTTGGTAAAACTTATGATGTAACCATTTGAACTCTTATTCTTTCTTATAGAGGATTATGTTTTTTACTGAATTATGTTTATTTTTTTATGCTTAATTAATTAAAACTATAGCATATCACACATTTTATAACATAGATCAGATACAACACTTCTTAAAAATGTTATTAAAATTAATAAGTAACATTTTTTTTATATTTTTGCAATATTTTTAAATGTTACTAATAATATTTTGCAACATAGATAAGATAAAACACTTCTTAAAATGTTACTAAAATTAATAGGTAACATTTTTTTTTATATTTTTGTAATATTTTTTAAATGTTACAAAAAGTGTGATATGTTATAATGTAATAAGAATGATTGTATCATTTCCCAATTAGTGAAACTATAAGGTAAAAAAAAAGTTTTAAGAATTTTAGAAAATCAATCAGAATCTTAGGCTTCTAATCAGTTATTAAATTAACAAGTCTACATATTCTTTATGTTTATTTTATATATATACCTTGCATGATCATTAGGGGTAATACTTAGGGAAAAGAATATTACTGTTGTATGATCATTGGATAGTAATAGAATTAGAATGGATGGTTAGTAATTGGCATTTTCAATCATTCTTAATGAAGTTTAGGAATGAAATTTGGTAAAGTCATAAGGGATCTAAAGTCTCATGCCTTTCCATAATAAAATTTTACTTATGTTCCTTTTTCCATACATTTTCTATTACTGCTTTTATACTCCTATTTCTATACACTAAAATGAAATGTCCTTTTCACCGAGCTAAAAAGTTAGGGTTTGAACCTTCTTTTAAGGATTGTTGATATAGTCCTTGTGGGATTGACATTAAATATCTCTTTTATATAACATGTATACTTGCTTGTGAGTAAAACTTGACATATATTTTTTATACAATAATTTTTCGGCGTTGGTGATAGGAACTATTCTCCAACATTCTTAGATGTTTGAATTTTGATTGTTTGAGACCTGTATATATATATATATATATTTTGTTGACATAAAAGAATTTAAAATAAAAATTTAAAATTTTGTGATATCCTTGCATGCTCTTTTTATTTGTTTATGCTAACTCTCTCTTGAACTTCTAATTTACAGTTTAAACTTGAGATAGAAAGAACAACTACAAGGTTGAGGTGAGAAACTAAAGCGAGAAAGATGACAATGCAAGGATGAAGGGCATTATTAGATTACATGACTCCTAGGGATGAAAGCCTAAGAAGTAGTATATCTTAGCACTTGAAGTTGTATTTGATATTATAATTGTTCCTTTTTTCCATCATTAAAAAGGTAAACGATTGGTTAAAGTCTTTATCGAAGGCATCCATTACTACTTGAGAACAATTGTAATGTCCATTCCTAATAGTTGATTCATTCCAAGATCATAGTGGAGATCATCAACTTTACCCAATGTGAGAGTGAGTCCTTATTGAGGATTGAGACAAATTTTAGAACTTTTTTCAAAGGTTCCCACATCATGGTACCAAGTGCCTCATCTTGTGCCAGTTTTATATAATAACCTTTTTCTTATGCTAATAAAATTTTGATTAATGTAGCTTATGGTGAAGGAATCCTATATAGACCCCTTGAGGACAAGTGGGTGATCATATGAAATTTGATTGCCAATTGTAACCAATGACAATCTACTGTTAAACACATAAAGAAAAGAGATCATTAGCCAACAGATGGAGGTTTTAAACAAAAAGATGGAGTAACTCATACAGGCACAAGCATAACCTTCTCGCTTATCCCAAACTTTAGTTACACCTAAGTCCATCCCATGTAACTTTTGTGGCTCTATAAGCCATGGTAATAAAGGATGCATAGTATAGGCTGATATGATTCAACAAAATAAGGAGGCCAACTATGTGGGAAATACCTAGAACCCCTTTTAGAAGAATCATCCTAATCTCTCTTAGGAAGGGTGTCAAGGTAATAGTTGTACTAACAATACTCAAAATATTTATAGACCCCTTCCCACACACAGAATCAAAGAGATTATAGGAAAGAAAGGAAGGAATCAACTCTTATGAAATCACGATTCTGGAATATGGAGGCATGAATATAAAACATAAAGACATAGACATCCTAGTTTCAGGATATAGAGAACCAGTTAGGATAGATCCTTAACCTCATGGCACAACAAGTGCTTGAGATCTTGCCCAACTAGCTCAAAGTGACTCCAAAGGATCAGGCCAATGCGATAATGCTTAGGAGCGGGAAAGAGTTGGAGATACTTGTGAGAAAAGAGAAGGAAAAGGAATATGTAGTTATTGAAAACCACCAAGAGGTTATTGAAAATCTCTTAACTCCTATGGATGGGACTCTAAAAGAAATTAAGAAGAAGAAGGACGAGGAGACTATAAGAAGGCTCCCGAGAAACCCTATGTGGAGCCTTACCAATAAAGAATACCTTTTTCGTTAAAGATTAAAAAGGAATATGAATGATCCTCAGTTTGTCAAATTGTTAGACATCCTAAAGAAACTGAGGATGAATATCCCTTTCATTAAGGAGTACATGACTATCAAGCTCAATAAGGAGTTCTTTTATATTTTTCTCTAGAAACTACACCAAAACTTAAGGATCTAGAAAGTTTCATTATACCTTATACTATCAGTGATTCTTATTTTGATAAAGTTGTGTCTGAATTAGATACCAGTATTAATCTAATATCTTTATTTATTTTTTGAAGGTTGGGTATGAATAAACCCAAACCTACCACCATCTCTTTGCAGCTTATGGATAGGACCCTTACATACTCTAGAGGGATAATGGAAGGTGTGTTGGTGAAAGTGGATAAGTTTATCTTCCATGCTAACTTTATTGTACTTAATATGGAAGAAGATGATGAGATTCTACTAATCTTGGGAAAACCTTTTTTGGCCATAGAGAAGACTATTATTAACGTGTATAGAGGAAATTCACTTTTGAGGCTTGATGATGAAGAAGTGGTATTTAGGTACTTTGACTCCTTAGAACACCCAAAAACGTTTGATTCTTGTAATATTATAATTCTTTATAACCTTCTCCCCTTTTGAGTTTACCTTCTGTTCAGGATGTACTAATTGAAGATACCTTGGAAAAAATTTTAGTGCTTGGGGTTGATACCATAAGTGATTCCAAGGAATGTACAAAGGAATTGATAGCCTTAAAGGTGGGTACACCCAAGGAAATTAGAGATAAGGGTAATAAATTTGAAGGTATAGAGAACCTTGGAACCTCTATGTCTAAGTCATTAGTTGAAAAACCTCTTATGCTTGAACTCAACTTTGGCCATTTTATCAATGATTCCTAAGCCTAGAAGATTCCCATGGAGTCAACTTTTTCATTGGATTCTTTGTAAATAGGGTAAGAATATGGTAATGAGATAAAGATGGAAATAAATAAATAAGGTGATTATAGTAATATTGTAATTAGGGGAATTATATCATTGCAATTATGGTAATTAGGTAACTGAATATCTTTGTAATTAACTCTTGAACCAATAATTCTTAGTATAAATATATGTTTCGCTGTGGTTGAAGCACACAGATTCGTTCTATGTTTCTTACTTCTTTCTCTCAACATGGTATCTAGAGCCTAATGAAAAGCAACTCTAATTCACGAGATACTTAGTGTACCCACTATCCATTAACAAAAAAATTTTCGGCAACTGTGTTTCCTCTTTGGTTTTTGGTCTCCATATTCCTTGCTGACCATGGTCATCTTTGATCCTTCTAAGGTTGAGGCCCCTATCTTCACCAACCATGTCACTACTTCTCTTACTACCAAGTAGTTGGATGGTAAGAATTATGCTGTTTGGGCTTCTAACATTTGTCTTGGACTTATAGGATAGGGTTATGATGCCCACCTTACTATTAAGGTTGTTGATATTATTGAGGTTGATCGTGCATGTTGGAGGAAAATTAATGCCTAATTCTGTTGCATTATTGAGGCCACCATTTATCCTTTTGTATATCTTTTTTTTTGTGTGCATGAGTCTTCTAAAGACATCTAAACTCAAGCTAAGTTGATTTATACCAATAATACTCAACATTTCTATGGGATTTTGCATGACCTTATGACTATTATTGGTGTCTTCCCTTGATGACTGCATGATTACTTATTTGGATAAGGTCTTTATCCTTCTTAATAATTTTAGTGAGCTCTTACCCCTCGCTGCTAGTTCAACTAAAGAGCTCATGCAACATCAACAATTATTTATGTTATTGGCCTTATATGGCCTACCAGAGGGTCATTCTCATGTTTGTGATAAGATTTGTTGTTGTCCCACTATTCCTACCATGGATTCTACTTGGTTCATCTTGCTCCATTGTTCATCTTGCTCCTATAGACTTTTCAACTTTGGTGTCTCATCAAAATGACCATGCTCATCCTTACAAAACCAGGTAAATATCAAGTAAAGAGCGATCATTGGCATCGCTTTAGCTATACAATTGATTGATGTTATTCTTTCCATGGTTACCCTCACTATTTGACCAATATTGCTTAGGTTACTCTGTAAGTCTCTCCTGCTCTTGTTGAATCATCATTTGTCTCTTATGATGACTTTTTGATGTGGTGTAAGACATGTCAATCCTCTAGTTCCACTTTGTTGACATCGCACACTAGTAATTCCTTTGCGGCCTCTCTCATTCTTCCACTCGAGGTCCTTAGATTCTTGATACTTGGACCATCGATCATATTAGTGGTAATCAGTAACTTTTGTCTATTATTTCCCTTTCTATTTCTTTACATCCTATCACTATGGTTAATGGTTCCCCAACACGACCTTGTGATATTGGTATTGTTCTGCTTCTTCCGTTTATATCCATTGATAATGTCCTTTATGTCCTTGTTCTCCTTTTAATTTATTGTCTATTAGTTTTCTTACTCACACTCTTGATTGCATTGTTTTCTTTACAAAAGATTCCATCACTCTATAGGATTGGAGATCGAGGAGGATGATTGGCTTCAGATGTGAATCTCAAGGCCTTTATCATCTCAAAACTTCCTCTCATATTGGCTCCATGGTAGAATCTCCACTCATGATTCATGCTCAACTACTCTAGTCTTATCAACCTGAAGCAATTAATGTTGGGTTTCTACACATTATCTTGTTTAGCTTGTAAATTATGTCAGTTGACTAAACATGTTTGTAGTTTCTATCATAGTCATGTCACTAGTTGGGCTTTTTTCCCTTTTAGTTTAGTTCATTCAGATATGTGGGGTCCTAGTTGTGTCTTTTCTACTCTAGGGTCTAAATACTTTATTAGTTTTATTAATTATTTTTTCTCGTTATACTTGGATTTATTTAATGAAAAAATGTTGAGTTATTTTCTATCTTTTACTAGTTTTATAATGAAATAAAAACTAACTTTGGTGTTCCTATTCATATCTTACAAAGTGATAATGCAAAAGAATATTTATCTTAACTCTTTTTCCCTTTTAGTTTAGTTCATTCAGATATCAAAGGTCCTAGTTGTGTCCTTTCTACTCTAGGGTCTAAATACTTTATTAGTTTTATTGATGATTTTTCTCGTTGTACTTGGATTTATTCAATGAAAAAATGTTGAATTATTTTCTATCTTTCAATAGTTTTATAATGAAATAAAAACTCACTTTTGTGTTCCTATTTGTATCGTACAAAGTGATCATGCAAAAGAATATTTGTCTTAACTTTTTTTTTTAGTTTCATGACTTCTTATAGGATTCTTCATCAAACATCTTGTCCTTATACTCCTAAAAATATAAGATTGCTGAATGTAAAAATAGATATCTCCTTGAAACTACTCATACACTCTTACTTCATGCTCATGTTCCTTTATGTTTTTGGGGTGATGATATCCTTACCGCTTGCTCTCTTAACAATATGATGCCTTCATTTGTTTTAGGTAGGAACATTCTCCACCAAGTTCTATATCCATATCAGTCTCTCCATCCATTACATCCTTGAGTCTTTGGATCTACCTGTTTTGTCCATAATGTTAGTCTTGAGTTTGATAAACTCTCTACTCATTCACATAAATGTGTATAAGTGTTATTCCCATACTCTTCATCGTTATCTTATCTTTCCTGGTGTTGCCTTTTTGAGTATAACATGTTCTTTAGTCCCTCATCTACATTTGCATCCTTTATTCTTCTGGTGGAGTTCTTGGCATAACCATCTCATCCTTTCAAGGTCTATCAACACCAGTAGCCATCTTTGACATCACCACCAACAAATGATAGCACTCCTATTGATTCACCGTTAGAGCCACCTCATTCACCCCCTCTGGCCTTATCTTTGCCGATTGATCTTCCTATTGTGGTTTGTAAACGTATATCTTCTACTTATAATCCTTCCCCTCATTATGTCAATATTAGTTACTATCATTTATCTTTTTTCTATTTTACTTGTCTCTTCTCTTTGTCTTCTATTTCTATTCCTACGTCTACAAGTGAGACCTTTGCTTATTCTGGTTGGAAACAAGCTATACTTGATGAGATAAGTGACCTTCAACATAATGGTACCTGGGAATCGGTCCCTCTTCCTCCTGGTCAGTCAATCATGGGTTTTCGTTGGGTCTACACTGTCAAAGTTGATCCTAATGGCACGGTGGACTGACTCAAGGCTTGTCTCGTGGCTAATGGTTACACACAAATCTTTTGCTTAAATTATGGTGATAATGTCTCTCCTATGGCCAAGATAGTCACTATCAGGCTAACTTTATCTATAGTCGATATTTGTCATTGGCCCTTTCATTAGCTAGGCATCAAGAATGTATTCCTTCATGGTGATCTTACTAAAGAAGTTTATATGGAGCAACCTCTTAGATTTTTTTCTCAGGAGGATTCTTTGATACTTGTTTGTCAACTTCAAAACTCATTATATGGTCGCAAACAATCTCCAAGAGAATAGTTTAGCCAATTTAGTATTATGGTTCAATAGTTTGGCTTAACTTGTAGTGAAGGAGACTATTTAGTTTTCTTTTGTCATTTTGTCACAAGATGAATTTACCTATAGTGAACATATATGACATTGTTATCACAGGTAGTTATCATCAAGGCATTACATAAGTAAAACAACATCTTTGTCATCATTTTTAAATAAAAAAACCATGGAAAACTTCGATATTCTTAGGGATAAAGGTTTCACAATCTAAGAATGGAATTATGATTTCCCAAAAGAAGTATACAATGGATTTTCTAGAAGAAACTGGATTCATGAGGGCTAACACATGTTGATAATCGTATGGATCCTAATGTCAAACTTTTACTTTGATAAGGGGAGCCACTTTTAGATCCAGAAAGATATAGAAGATTGGTTGATAAGTTGAACTATGTCATTGTCACTTGTCTAGATATTTCCTTTGTAATTAGTATGGTAAGTCAGTTTCTTAACTCTTTATGCGAAAGGCATTGAGATGTCGTAATCTGTATACTTAAGTATGTCAAAGGAAGTTCAAGAAATGGTCTCTTATATGAAGATAAGGGTCATACCCACATTGAAGGATATTAAGATGCAGAGTGGGCAGGCTCTCCTATTGATAAAAGGTCCACTTCTGGCTATTGCATCCTTATTTGTGGTAATTTAGTTTCTTGGAAAAGTAAGAAACAAAATATGTTTGCAAGATCCAATGCAGAAGCAGAGTATCAAGCCATGACTTTAGCTAATTATAAGATCATTTAGCTCAAACAGTTGCTTATAAAGATGAGGTTTTGTGAGATCAGTCAAATGAAACTTGTTTATGATAATCTAGCAGCATTATATATTGCCTCAAATCCTATATTCCATGAGAGGACCAAATTATAATCTATAGTAATTATAAGAGTGATAAATTTTGGCTTGAATAGAAGGAAATATGAGGTAGAAGAGAAAGATGAAATTTATGGAGAAATATGATTTAATATATTGAGTAAGGTTCAATAGAATAGTTGATTCATTAAGTATAAAATCATTACATGTGACTTGTATGATGGTTATAAAGTGAAATTGATATGAAGAGTTTAAACACCTAAAATTGTATATGGAAGTAATAATGTTAGTGTTCATATGAGTAGGCTTGGAATTTTATGCATAATGAGAAATTAGATTAGAAAGGTACAAGGAATATAAGGATTTATAGAGATTAGAAGAATGAATTATTTTCAAGGAATAGCCTAAGTATCTAAGGAACTTATAAAAGAAGTAGGAATTTGATATTTGTCCTGAGAAAAGGATTATGTCTATGGAAGAGATTTGTCCTCATACTGTTAAAGTCCAATCACAACTTGTTGCATCGAAGGTTGGATGATGGAAAGTCAACCTTCAATGGAGTTATACTAAGACGATAAAGATTTGAACACAAGATTAGATGATGTACTAGGAGAAAGAAGACAATTCAAGAAAAAGGAAGATCACATTGTAACTTAGTTTGATCATGAAAAGAAATAATTAAGAAGTGATAAGTTTTGCTCAAGTATTGTTGACTCAAACAACTATACACCATTCAAAAGTGTCAAGCAAGGAGACTTTTGTTTACTTAAGGACTAAATTACAAAAGAAGAGGGGTACTACAACCATGGGAAGTTTAAACCTCACATCAACATCATCATAATATAAATGAAAAATAGTAGAGGTGAAAGGCTTAGAGAAATTACCAAAAATCTATTTAAGGAGATATTTCTTAAAAGGTAACTTCTTAGTACATTAGAAATAAGAAGATAGACTTCTTAGAACTAAAGCAAGAGAGTATAACGATCAAAGTGTACAACACCAATTCTAGGAGGTTGCATTATCAATACGTCTAAAATGATCATTCCATGTGCTTTAAGTTTAAGAACAACCTATGTTTAAAGATCAAGGAGGCTATCAGTCTCCAAGAATTTTTTCATTTTAATTTTCTCATATTAGTGAACAAGTCAAGAATTTTTAAGACGGTTATAAAGTGAAAATGATACATCTTAAGGGCTATGGATTGTAGATGTGCCAAAGAAAAAGGAGGAGAAAGAATTCATACCAAGAACTGTTGATGTTCTTGGGAATTCAAAATTGTAGAGATCCAACTTAATGATTAGAAGATCTTTGCTATGAGTAAAGAGATAACTACTCAATCATAAAATTTGATTCAATGTATGTCTCTCATAAAAGGAGATCTTTTGAATGAAACATAGGACTTGGGTACATCTCAATTATCAATCAATTACAATGGTAAAAAACATTTATACTTATCTGTTATTACTACACCATTTGATTGTTTTTTCATCTAGTTGTAGTTAAGTCAGTGCTATCCAAATCCATAAGAATTATGACAATTGATGATTGTTATTGTTTTGTAAACTTTTTGGATATCTCATTTTAAACATGGGATTATTCTTAAACTAGATTGAGTTGTTACAACGTGTGTTCGCTTGGCATTTGGACCATGTGAAGGTGTTTTATTTAAGAACCTAAGATTTTTTCTACTGATCAAATGAATTATGGGAGCTAGATTTTTTTAGCTTGATGCTAGGGAATTGATCAATGAAAAAGGAACATTTCCTTACACTATATATTCTAGTCAAATCTCTACACTTTAAGGACATGATATTAGGAACTCATATTTAAAGGAACTTACGATACCAAGTATGGTAAAGAATCTCGACTATCAAAATTTTAAGCCTAGATAAAGATGAAATTTCCAAATATGGGACTCAATAAGGCAAAAAAGTATATCAACACTTGTCTTAACTCAAGAAAAAAATATTTAAAAGTGAAGAATATTATCTTAACCTTTGTAGATTGACTTGTAATTTGATTGTGTGATGTTTCAGCTATAGAAGTCTACCTTGCTAAAGGAATTATTTGGTCAAGAGCCATACTTACCATAAGTGTAAGAGACTAAAGTACTTAAGTTCTAATTGCAATGGGGTAAATCTCAAGGGATAAAGAAATGGTAGAGATCATAATCATGATAATGATACTAAGCCAAGAAAACTAAAAGATGATAGACAAGTATGCTTATCCCAATAAGTAGTTAAGTTGTTTGTATAGACAACTTAATATAGGTAAGTGTCTCAAGAATAATGTCTCTTATGAAGAGTATGCAACCTTGCTGTATTACTTCTTTTAATATTGGAAGCTTGAAAATACGAATATAATCATTTAATCTTTTGTCATTTAATGTGCATCTTTGCCTCTAAAATCATTTTTTTGTTCCTTCAACATATTTGAAATATTCTTGTGTTAGAATCGAAATCCTATTTGGATTTAAATCTTTCTTCCCTAATTCAGAATTTTATATTCCATTAATTATTTTACTCTTCCTAAATGTTGAGTTACCTCTCAGTTGAACTGGTTAGTTAATTAATCATGTTTTCCTCAATTGAAGTAGTTGTTAAATCAACCATATTTTCCTTTAATGATTATTCTAAATATTAAAGAAAGATACTTATAAAGTTGATGGTAATCTAAAGATTAACTTTGATTACTCTCAAATTATAAGTTTCTTTTCTTTTATCCTTATAGTGGTCTATGCTAAATTTCGATAAATTCAAAATGTCCTTGCATGTTGTAAGATTCCACTTTCTCATATTCTTAAACCTATGCAACACCCACATTGATGTTGGAAGTATTGAAAACTTTTTTATCAAATTAAGTAGTATGGACTTTTCCTTGAGATATAATGTAAATTCTTAAAATCCCTACTTTCTTATTTGTATAAGTCCTTTTTCTTTGATAAGACCCAATTTCATTAAACGAATGTGAACCCAATTTATGAGATATTAGTAATTAAGATTTCGAAGGATGGAGCATAAGGTAGAGGGTATAATTGATTGAATTGTTAAATTATTGGCTATCTAGCACATTACTATGATGTTGGGACTAATCAACCCAATGATATTGATTGAGTATGTAAGTACTAAAGTTGGATGATTAGATCATCATCTTTCGTAAGGGATTCATTCAAGAATTTATCTTGATGAAATTTTTCATCAAGATAACTTTCAATTTTAATTGCTAAATCTTTCCTTCGCTCTATTGCTTCACTATGGCTTCTTTTCCTTTCATTGGCTTGGGTGAAGTAGATTTTTAGATTATTTAAGAGAAAACTAAAGATTGAATGTTTGGATTTCAACCAATCACATGAAGCTCCACTGAATGGAATCCTTTAGTTTTGCAATTAACTAAAAAAAAACGTCCAAAGTTTTTCTACATTCCTTCAATTTTCATTTAATTATGCTCAAGAAAATTTTAATCTTTGATTTGAAAACATTATCACCCATAATCATCTTGAATATTAGTGGACAAAGAAAAAATTGGAACGGAGGTTGTATAACATCCTAAAAATAAATACCATTTTTATGCTTAAGTCACACTCTCTATTTCATTAATAGATTGTTATCTCATGATGCGAAATCTTTAGAAAATAATTATTAGTGAAAATATGATAAATTTTTTTTTAAAACACTTTACTTAAAACTTTTTGATATAAAATGCAAGCCTCGTCGAATTAGTGTTTCTAGCAAAGTTTAAACGAATAAGCGTTCTTGTGCAGGTACAATTCGTTAACAGTACAAATAATTTCTTCCATTTTTATTTTTTCTAAAAGCAATTAGTTCATCACAACTTAAACATACAAAACTCATACAACTTACAATTATAAAGTCTTTAATAATTGTATAGTCTTTATTTATACATACATAGTTAGGTTAAGACATTAGAGCCTTTACACACTTACTTACATACATAATTATTTCTACCATATCCACACTAATTATTTTACAAACTACCTACTAGTAATTAGAATGCATTCATCCATCTATTTACAAATTGTACATTATTAGTATGACTTTCTTTTTTTTTTTCTTTAAAGATAAAAACTCTGTAGAACACTTTAGAATTGGTGATGGTACTTCTTAAACGACAAGCTCTCATCCAGGGCTACAATAGTCCTATTAACTATTTCGTAGAAAACTTGGAAAAGGTAGGGCTTAGGATATGGAGAGCTGCCCTGTGATGATCAGATACATGAAGTGCTATAGTAATGGGATGACATTTGCAGGTCCATTTCCCCTCCTGATGATGAGAAGTCCTCTGTAGATGCTGCTAGTGGTGCTTGGTAGCCGAGAGGAGGTGGAAACACCTCATTAGGGTGGAAGGCTTCCAAAGGTACAACGAGCTTCATGGTAGAGTGATAAACCACCATTCTGTTGATTTATCAGAAAATTAATTATAATTACAATATAATTTATGATTATTTAATTGTAATTCTACCTAATTTTTCTTATTTTTATAGGAATGGTCACGAAAGCGAAGAATCCGAAATAGGCAATTGTTGGACCAAAAAGAGGGTAAAAGAAGAATAAAAAGATAATACATCTAATGCGACAATGACACGTCAGCCTTGTGGTGCTGCATGATTACGTAGAATGGTTGCGACAGCTAAGGAAGCAGATAGGTCAAGCTCGATTCACCACATTGAAACCCTAATCTACACCTATAAAAGGGAGGCTCTACTATACCACAAGAACCCACCCGAGGCCCCAAAGGCCATACCACTCTTTGGGGTACACACCTATCACTACCCTGGAGACACACCACTCTCGTACCCATTCTATTCTTATCTCTCTTTTGGTATCCTCTCGTAGGATCTCAGAGGCAGAAGCTCTTTCACAGTGCAAGTTGCAACGTCCTATTGCCAGCCTTGCTGGTACTACGGTTTTGTCATTCTCTTCTAGAATTAGGATTATAGATTGTTTTATGGGATTAGTATGTTTTTATTTGTCTTATCTCTTTATGTGTAACTAACCCCCAAATCATAGGGCTTTGGTAAAACTTATGATGTAACCAATTGAACATCTTTTCCTTTCTATGAATGATTCGATATTTCTATTCAATTGTGTTTTCCTTGTTATGCATAATTAATTAATAAGAATTAATTTCTAAGTTAATTAGGGGATAGGCGATAGTACCATTGTCTAATTGACAGAACTATAAGGTAAAATGAATCTAAGGGTTTTAAAGGATCAATCGGAATCCTTGATTTCTAATCAGTTATTAATTTAACAAGTCCGCATGTTTTTTATGCTTCTCTTAATTATATACCTTGCATGACCATTGAGGGTAGTAACTTAAGGGAAAGAATATTACTATTTCATAATCATTGGATAGTAATAGAATGAGAATGGATGGTTAGCAATTGACTCAAATCATTCGGAAGGGAGTTGGGGTGAAATTGGGTAAAGTTATAAGGGAAACCAAAGTCCCATGTCTTTCCATAATTGAACTCGTATTTATGCCATTTTATCTTTAAATCACTTACTCTCATTTTGTCCCCTTTTACATTCACTTTAAATATTTCTAAACAAACCTTTTTCTGGTGAGCTCAAAAATTAGGATTTAATCATTCTTTAAGATTGTTGAAATAGTCTCTGTGGGAACGATATTAAGGGTTTTAAATATCCCTTTCTACATCGATGGGTGCACTTACCCATGGGTAAAAATTTGTACGCACAGTAAATGCACATGGAGAAATTTGGACTCATCACCATAGAAATAAAAAAAAATGGCCCGAAGAAAAGTAAATCCACACATTGGCTTGAGTTGTTTTCATTAGCCCGTGAGCCTTCACAGTCCAATTTACATTACTAATTTCCATATAAACTACTGCGTTCGTAAATGACATCTGGAACATCTGGAAATAAAATGATGGGAGAAGGAGTGAGAAATTAAGTTTCTTAGTATGATTTTACCCTAGGATTAGTATCATCACTTTTATCCCATCCACTTTAGTTTATTAGAGAACATGTCATGCATACAAGTTTAATTTTAATCTTTCAAAAACTCTAGCTGAAGTGGATTTCTTTTACACAAGATTAAATATCTTTAATTAATCATATAAATTACTTAAGCATCATAAATCTTTGGAATCACATCATATATATCATTTGCCTATCATCTCCTTTATGTTTTACATAACTCTTTTCTATTCTATGTCACTCTCTTAGTGACAATTAAGACTTAGGCATACATTAATATTGGTCAAATAATATTTTCTTACTAGCTCTGCTACACTACCTTCTATTTTTAGGATATAAGCTTATTCCTGGGGAGAATTATGACTTAGGTATACATTAATATGAGGCCTTATAGTTCAATTCTTCTTCTCTTAGAAAGGTGACCTTCACTAATTAAATTTTAGGCTATTACTTACACCAACTAAAGAAATTTGTAAGGCTTTTTATCCTTATCTAGTGAGCATGGCCGAATGCCCTTGCTCTTTCCTCTACTTCATATTTAACTTCTAATCACCTCCTTAAGCTACCTTTGATCGAGTTTTAAATTCTAACAAGGTTTCTTAACTAATTATTACTAATTGTGTGCACATGACCAAATGGTACCCAACCATTACCAATTCTCTCTCAACTTTAAAATTCATTCCTTAAACTTGTTTAGGTTTTAATTTTCACCTTAATTAAAATTTTAACCCATGTTTCCCTAATTAATGGGAGAATGGTCGAATGCCCTAATTGGCTAAAACGAGGTTCCTTTTCCTTAATTTATCCTCCCATGGCTTTGGTGTTATGGATTTTAACATATTTTTACTCAATTTAACCAAAAAATGGCCGAATACACTCTTTAATAGTTCCATGTCCCTTTCAAACTTATAATTTCATAGTTATACTTTATTAGGTTCCTCTTCATATCCTAATAAAAATTTTAAACTCAAGATCTCCTAGTTTACTAGGAAGTGGACGAATTCTATAGGTACTTTGAATAAGGATCCTTTTTCAATTTTCTTGCCATATGACCTTGATGTCATGACGTTTAGCACTTGGTTCATCATAAGTTCTTAGATTCATCCATAATTTTTTCTTACTCCATAGCTTTGGTCATGGTCATGGAAGGTCTTAAGTGATTTGTACAACTTTGGGTCCAAAATTCCACCTTTGCACTTAGTAGTTTTAAGTCCATGTCCAAGTTACGTTTATAGATCTTATTGCATAATTTTTCTTATTTCTTTAAGGCTTTTATTACATGATTCCAGATTTAGACTCTTACCAAGATCAAAGTCACAAATAAAAATTTTAAGTAAAGACCTAACCAAGTTACTAACTTTAAACATAAAAATTTTAAAGAAAGCACCTTTTATAGTAAACAAGTGTAGATCTACTATAAGACCTACAAATATCTTACTTTGAGCACTTTAAAAAATTTCTCATAAACACTCAAATCTTCCCCAAAGCATGAAAATTGATTTTTAAGAAATTTTAACTAATTAAATTGATCTTAAAGTTGCTAGAAGCACTTTAATCTATTAAAACTTCTCTTTTTCTTTCAAAAATCACTAAAAGTTTGTGATGCTCATATTTAACCATTCAAGGGAAGTTTTGAGCTCTCAAGAGTTCAAACAAAAAGTGATCCATAGATTTTAGAGAAGGATTCACAAAGAAAAAGAAAAATAAACCATAAATACAAGATAAAAGCTTATAAAAATACAAGGTAAAATCCTACTTGTTGAAGAATTTGTGATGGATTTTTGATGGGGCTTTAATGGCTAATTTTTCCTCCCTTGGTGGTCAACACAAGATCTTCTAGTGGTGGTGTGGGACTTGGTGGTTTTGTCTTGGTTTAACTAAAACTTCAAAGTTGGAAGTTTAAGCTTAGTGTACGATTTTGGATTTTTGGGGTAGATTGAGTTTAGAGAGGATTAGGAGAGCTCCTCTAAGTGTTTAGAAGATGGAGAATGAAGCAAATGAGCCCTCCCATGGCCATTATGGAATTTGGCCACTTAAGGGTAGTTTGGAAATTAATTTCCCACTTAAGGGTATTTTGGTACATTTGCATGTAATTTCCATTTTTTAAAATAAATTAAATGTAAAGACTTATCCTTTTAAGATTATATTCGTGTTAATTTTTCTGAATTTATCTCTAATCAAGATTAATCTATCCTAATCATAGTTAATTTTAATTAAACAAGGTTAATTTACTTTGACCACAATTAATTTTATCTCTCCTATTTATTATTTTTGTTGTACATGTATTTAATGGTGTGATGACTCATATGGTGACTCACCACCACATTTTCCACATGGAAATTTTGTGCACAAGGTGTGGACCCCACTTCTGACTTTTGTTTCATATTTTCTTGCTTTACCGGTTTTTTAGGGCATTTTGATAATTTTTCTTAACATTTCCTTGGAGTATCCCAAATTCTTCATCCAATATTTATAACATTTATTGGTTCATTCCCGAATCATTATAATTTCATTTGATATTTTTTTGGGGATAGTTTAGCCTTTGTGAAAAGCAAAATTTTCTAAGGGCGTTTCAGGCATTTTTTGATGTTTTTTTATGACTTTTTCACCTGTTATTTGTTCTTATTATTTTATCATGACTTTTTAATAATCCTTGATGTATTATAATCCATTACAATGTCCTTTTACCTATTATTTTATATTTTCCTACACATTATTTGTGTTATCTTAATGTAGTGGCATTTTCGTTATTTGCACAAATTTTTTTTAATTTCTTTGTCTTTTGTTTTTGTCTTTACTTTTTTCCTCACTAGAGGTTATTTGTAACCTAAAGAGTCCATTATGAGGAATTATAGGTGTTATAGGTTGAGTTGGAAGCATTTAGAAAATTGAATTGACACCGAACTTCTATTCCTAGTAAGGGGGAGGAGACTCAAATAGAATTTTAGGAGTAGTCTATTATTTTTCCTTTAGAATATAATTTACTAATTGATGCTATGAAATTATTGAAATTATCTCATCTGTTATTATTCTTGAAGTCTAGAACTATTTTTAAGGTTTTAGACACTTTATTTTATTTGGAAACAAATAGTTGTTGGTGCTTTTGGATGCTAAAATGATGTCCTAGAATTAAACATTCTTAGAAGTCATTTTCGATGAGTTACTATAGATGAGATCGTTGATGTGTTACATTATATAAGATAGTAAACTCATTATTGTATGTAGGAAAATAAGCGAGTTATTATATATAAGACAGTAGATGTATTATAATAGACAAGACAATGAACAAGTTACTATACATGAGATAGTAGACGTGTTATTGTAGACAAGACAGTAGATGCATTACTATAGATAAGATAATAGACATGTTACTGTATATAATATAGTAGATGAGTTATTGTATACAAGACAATAGACGAGTTATTGCATACAAGACAATAGATAAGTTATTGTACATGTTATAATAGACAAGTTACTGTAGACAAGAAAATAGATGCATTACTATATATAAGATAACTGCAAATCAAACAATACTACCTGATAAGACTACCTTATGCAAGATGATATCGTAGACCAAATGATGCTTCTTCTGACTAAAGAAGGCTGCCTTAGACCAAACATGGATACTTCATATTAGACAAGATGATTGCACACCAAATGGTATGATTAGCCAACATGATCAAATAAGACAGTTGTAGACAAGACGATGGTAGAAAGGAAGATAGTATTAGATGATCAAACGAGATTGTTTTCTCAAGACATCCCTAAAATAGATCCCAAAGGTTTTCTAGAAAGATTAATATTCCTATGAGGAAATTTGGGAGACCAAGGAATTTGAGCTAAATATCGACAATGAATCATAATTAAATTAAATACAAATAATTGGTGAACCTTGAGAGGGCTCATCTAGGAATTTGTAGAAAAGTGATACAATCATGCTACTTTTGTGAAGGAAAAATTTCAAAGTAATTATGTTTGATGATTGAATTACATCAATCATTGATGTGTGTGGATAATGATGGATAAGATTAATAAGTTTCTAGAGGTTTAGAACCTCATATACTGCTTTGGAGGCTGTTAATATAAATTACTCTTGAGCAAAGTTTATATATATATGTTGAGTGAAAGAGGATAGTGAAGTTCCAAGTTTGAGAAGAAGGTGAAACATTTGATTGAGATAAGTAAGAGATATGAATTGATTGATCATCATATTCATATGGATAAAATATTATTTATGAAAATCATCAATGTGGAGGATAATCTGCAAGCTATTCTATGAAAGGGAGTTGGGAAATCTAAGGGTCAGTTCATATGGATATAGAGCATAGTTCATGAGAAATGGGAACTTCTGATCTTAGGGAGGTACGAGAGATAAGTTTAAGCCTCTTCAATGGCTTGAGATTGCTCCATATAGTCAAGACTACTTTGGTCGAATTTAGTCACCTCGATGAGACCATGAACGATTATTATTATTAGTTGATCATTTTCGACTCTTATTGAGGAAAGTGAAATAATGATCATGTGATGATGATTTGAGTGTCGTTGTGAGCACACTATTGTTGTGGAAAATGGATCCCAGTACCTCTCGTGGTTTTGATAATGTGATGATGATAATTTGGGATCACATTGATAAGTGTCCAATACGACACTTATTTGGTACATATTTCAATATAATTGCAATAAATTGAAGCATAAAAGCACCATTAAAGCATGATAAAATGAAAGAAAACTGAGTAACTCATACACAATTTGGAAAATGCCGTTTTAAAGCCTTTTGGAGGATAAATTCTTATAAATTTGATGTGTTTTAATTTTTGTAGTCTATTACATGGTCTAACGTTAGCAACGCAACCTAAATTGCATGGAGAAAATGAAGATTTGAAGGAAATGAAGCATTGTGTTATTCGCATTGCGTTGGCAACACAAGCACAACCGTGTTGGACACGCGACGCCACAGAACAGCACCTATAAAAGCCCAGAACAGAACAAAAACAGGGCATCAATCATTCTATCAACTGATCTATCTCTTGAACGCAAACGTAGAGAATAGAGCCGCAACTCTCCTGGATGCTAGTTCTGTTCTAGGTGAAGGAGGAACCCTAGGGTTGATGATGAAGGGCAACTGCAGCATGTTGTCATGCTTATGACTTTCTCCCTCTCCCCTGTTTTCTTTCTTTATCATTATGTGTAACTAGTTTTCTGTTAGGGAAGGAGGAATCCATGATTGAACCTGTGTAACCTGGATATGTTATACGTATTCAAGATTATTTTTCCTTAAAGTTGATTATTCCTCTCTTTACTTAATGCTTCTATGACTTGGCCACTTATACATTGAACCAAAATTCTTCTTCACAATTGGGAAATTGGTTTTAGAATTAGAACTGAGATTGAATAACATAATTGTGTATGCTCTAGGGATAGAGATTCGCGATTGTGAGATCATTTGAATTCTTGAACTTAAGGCTCACATCAAATTAGGAATTACTAAGGGATTAGGATTCCTTATTTGAGTGAAGAATTGATGAGTCAAGGGATTGATCTTCAATTAATATTTGTGAATTTGATCTTCAATTACCTTTCATCTTGAATGCACGTAGTGATCCACTGTTACATAGGGGATGTTTTGGTGAAATCCAACCCTAACACCTTCCATAAATCGATTTCATACACATTCGTATCAGTTATCGAGTATTAAACTGTTCTGAGTTTATTTTGATTAGTTTTAGGCATACTGGAACAGAGTTCCAACAAAGTGACAGAAATCTGTGATTGCTGTTATTTTCTGTTTACGTTGCCTACGCGCGTATTTGCTTTGCCTACGCATTTCCATAACTGAGTTCAATTAGTGGACTAGTGGGAATTCAATAGTTGAACCAAATCCCTTTGGAGATGATACTCTTACTCACTCTTTACTCTGTAAAACGATAAGGTGCACTTGCCTTCATACGGTTTTACACTAACAACTTTTTGGTGCCGTTGCTAGGAATTTCTTTTTCAATATTGATAAGTACTATGAATGCCACTAGATTGAGCAATTCTGTTTGATTTGGACTCTGTTTGCATACTGATTTTTCCTTCAATTTTAATCTTGTTTAATTTATTTTATGCAAGGTGAAGAAGATCAAGAGCTGACTTTTGAACCTGAAATTGAAAAGCTAGAAAGAAGAAACCAGAAGGAAGCAAGAATACGGAAAGCTCAGCAAGAGCAACAAGACTGCAAGGGACCAGCGAAGAGAACCCTGTACACTACTCCACCATGAAGGAACACCACCTAAACAGGAGAATCTCGTTAGGAGAGTACGTTGTCCCAAATTCTACAGGTTGCAGCGCTAGTATTGTGAGACCACTGATTGCTACCACCAATTTTGAAATCAAATCGGCACTACTCCATCTGGTGCAGCAGGACTAGTTTGGGGGCAGTGAAGTGGAGGATCCGAACCTCCACCTTTCAAGCTTCCTCCAAATATATGACATAATCAAGATGAGTGGAGTTTCTGAAGAAGCAATCATATTGAGACTATTTCCATTCTCCTTAAGGGACCGTGCCAAGTATTGGTTGCAAACTCGACCAAGAGGGAGCATTACAACATGGGGGAAATTAGTATCCAAATTCCTCATGAAGTACTTCCCACCCTCTAAATACAACAAGCTGAGAGGAGAAATTTCATGTTTCGGCCAGAAGGAAGGAGAGTCGCTTTATGAAGCTTGGGAGCGGTTCAAGGAGCTTTTGTGGAAGTGTCCACACCTTGGCTTCTTCGATGTTCACCAAGTTCAAATTTTCTACAATGGAGTTAAGCCAGCCACAAGACTCATTATCGATGCCTCAGCCGGAGGATCTCGGAATACCTAAACTGTAGAGGAAGCCATGGAACTGATTGAGATAATGGCTTCCAATGAATACCGATCATCGAATGACAGAAGCGTGCCCAAGACGGGTGTGCTGGAGTTGGACATGCAAACTGCACTACTTGCTCAAAACAAACTGATCTCAACCGTTGGAAGCTTTGACAAAACAGCTACAGGTCTTCAACGTTGGAACCTCACAACAAATACAAATCCTGAAATGTGATTTCTGTGGGGGAGAACATGAGAATGGATGCTGTGACATAGATGTAACAGGAACATCCAGCCAAGAGCAAGTGCACTATATGGGCCAACCACAAAGGCCTAAGTATCCTCCTTTCTCTAACTCTTATAATCCTAATTTCAGGAATCAGAACAACTCTAGGAGGAATGGGCAGTATGCACAACAACAACCTTCTCAGCAGCAGGCAAACCAACCTCAAGACAACTCTGCTGACCTGGGAAACATACTCAGCCAGTTCATGCAATCCACTCAAGCATCTATCAAGAACCTGAAAAATCAAGTGGGCTAGTTGTCCAAACAACTCACAGAAAGGAACACTAGGAGCTTTCCCAGTGACACAACAGTGAATCCCCAGGAGTAGTGCAATGCTATCATAACGAGGAGTGGAAAGATGATAGAGTCGAGGCCACCAAAACCATAAAAGACAATAGATAACATATCCATACAAACAGATTGTGCTGCTGATCCAGTAGAACAACCATCCAAGGATAAAGCAGCAACCGGAGAGAGATTTAGCAGAAAGCCCACCACCAGCAGCCAAGGAAGATCAGAGGAAGGAATTCCATGAAAGGCCAGTAAGAAAAATTAAGAAGCAACTGATCGAGGAAGCCGTTGCCAACGGGAAAAAATTTTCGTTGGCAACGCAAAACATCCCATTTTCACAGAGACTGAAAAAACAGCAAGAGGAGAGGAAATTCTCAAGATTCCTAGACATATTCAGGAAACTACAGATTAACATCCTATTGGCCGAAACGTTGGAAGAAATGTCATCCTACGCGAAGTTCATGAAGGAGTTGTTGTCCAAAAAGAGAAAACTGAAGGGGGATGAAACCGTAGCTCTCGCGGAAGAGTGCAGTGCCATCATTCAAAGGAAACTCCCTCAAAAGCTGAAGGATCCAAGATCTTTTGCAATTCCCTGCACCATTGGCAATTTGCAGATTGGAAAAACATTATGCGACTTGGAGGCTAGTATTAACTTAATGCCTCTTTCCATAACGAAGAAATTAGAAATAGAGGAGGTGAAACCCACTATGATATGCCTCCAGCTGGCTGACAAGTCAATCAAATATCCATATGGTGTGGTGGAAGACCTCCTAGTCAAGGTGGACAGATTCATATTCCTAGCTGATTTTGTGGTGTTAGACGTGGAAGAAGATGTTGAAATACCATTGATCCTAGGAAGGCCATTCCTTGCTATAGGACGAGCACTTATTGATGTGTATCAAGGGCAACTGATGCTGAGAGTGCAGGATGAAAAAGTAACATTCAATGTGTTTGAAGCTATGAAGCATCCTGCTGAACAGCCACACTGCATGAGAATGGATGCGTTGGCCATGCTGCCAGTAAACGCGTTGGCCACGCTATTGTCAGCACCTCTTGAAAAACAGGAAAGTGACTCCATTCTTGAAGGAGTACTCTGGCATTCTAAAGGTCTGAATCAAGGGAGAGAAATATAAAACCAAGATGTGGAGGAATGTATAGCCACACTAGAAGCTAATCCTCCCATGAAGACAAGCTCACAACCCCTTGAAGGCTTGCCAAAGGGAGAAGGAAAAGTAGATAGCTCATAGAAAGAATTGAAATAGCTTCCATCTCACCTCCGTTATGCATTCTTGGGGCCAAAGAACACATTTCCAGTGATGGTGAGCAATTCCCTCAATGAAGAAGAAGAGGAGAAACTGTTCAGGATTCTAAGAGCTCACCAATCTACCATTGGATGGACTATTTCATATTTAAAAGGAATAAGTCCTTCCTTCTGCATGCACAAGATCCTGATGGAGGAAGATTTCAAACCTGTGGTGCAGCCCCAAAGAAGACTCAATCCAACCATGAAAGAGGTTGTGAAGAAGGAGGTCCTCAAGCTATTGGATCCAGGTATCATATACCTAATTTCAGATAACTCGTGGGTTAGCCCAGTTCAGGTTGTGCCTAAGAAAGGAGGGATAACAGTGATCCCCTAATGAGAAGAATGAACTCATTCCTACACGGAAAATGACTGGTTGGCGTATGTGCATAGACTACAGAAGACTCAATGAGTCCACCAGGAAATATCACTTTCCTCTTCAATTTATGGACCAGATGCTGGAAAGATTAGCTGGGCACGCCTACTACTACTTTCTGGATGGATATTCTGATTACAACCAGATTGTAGTGGACCCCAAGGACCAAGAAAAAATTTCCTTTACTTGTCCTTATGGGATATTTGCATATCGCCGAATGCCCTTTGACTTGTGCAATGCACCTGCCATATTTCAAAGGTGCATGCTGGCCATCTTCTTTGACATGGTAGAGAATTTTATTGAGGTCTTCATGGATGACTTCTCAGTCTTTGGTTCTGATTATGACAATTGCTTGAAAGGTGTGAAGAAACCAACCTAGTACTAAATTAGGAGAAATGTCATTTTATGGTACAAGAAGGTATTGTGTTGGGACACAAGGTTTCGTCAAGAGGTGTGGAAATGGACAAAGCCAAGGTTGAAGCTATTGAAAGGCTCCCTCCTCTGGTGAATGAGAAAAGAGTGAGGAGTTTCCTTGGGCACGCTGGATTCTACAGGAGATTCATCAAGGACTTCTCTAAAATATCTAAACCATTATGTGACCTCTTAATGAAGGACGCTGAGTTCAGATTTGATGATTCATGTTTAAAGTCGTTAAACACACTCAAGGAACGGCTTATCGCAGCACCTATACTTGCAGCCCCAGATTGGAGTCTCCCATTTGAACTCATGTGCGACGCAAGTGACTTTGTTGTAGGTGCTGTGTTAGGACAGCGGAAAGATAAGAAACTACATGTCATATATTATGCCAGCAAGGTGCTGAATAGTGAACAGTTGAACTACACAACAATTGAAAAAGAGCTGCTGGTCGTTATCTACGCTTTTAATAAGTTTCGGTCATATTTGATTGGTGCCAAGGTAATTGTTTAATCTGATCATGTTGCTTTAAGACATTTGTTGTCAAAACAGGAGGCAAAACCTAGGCTGATCAGGTGGATTCTACTCCTCCAAGAATTCGATTTTGAAATCCAAGCCCGAAGAGGAAAAGATAATGGTGTAGCCGACCACCTTTCAAGGCCGCTTATTGAAACCATAGAGGATGAGAAAGTCCTGATTAACGAGGAGTTCCCAGACGAGAAGCTGTTAGCCATTGTTGTTGCACCATGGTATGCAGACATGGCAAATTTCAAAGCTGCACGCATCATCCCAGCTGAATGGTCTTGGCAGCAGAGGAAAAAGTTGTACCATGATAGCAAATTATACCTATAGGATGAACCTTTCCTGTACAAGAGAGGTGTGGATGGACTGCTCAGAAGGTGTATCCCACGGGAAGAACAGAGAGACATTCTGTGGCACTACCATAACTTAACCTATGGAGGCCATTTCAATGGAAGAAGGACAGCAGCCAAAGTGCTGCAAAGTGGATTTTTTTGGCCTACACTATTTAAGGATGCTAAGGATTTTGTAGCCATGTGTGACGCTTTCCAACACAGCGAAAATGTCTCAAGGAGAGATGAAATGTCTCTCACTAACATCTTAGAAGTCAAGCTTTTTGATGTATAGGGCATAGATTTCATGGGACCATTCCCTATCTCATACTCTAATAAGTATATACTGCTAGCTGTGGATTATGTTTCAAAATGGGTAGAAGCTGTCCCCACACACACTTGTGATGCCAAATCTATAATAAAATTTTTGAAGAAGAACATTCTGTCCAGCTTTGGTGTCCCATGCGTTCTCATCAGTGATGGAGGATCTCACTTCTGCAATAGACAGCTGGAAGTGGTTCTGAGCAAATATGGTGTTAGGCACAAAGTTACCACAACATATTACCCACATAGTAACGGTCAAGCTGAGGTTTCCAACAGGAAAATAAAGAGGATCCTAAAAAAAACTGTTAACAGCTCCAGGACAGATTGGGCTAACAAGTTGGATGACGCACTATGGGCCTACAGAACAGCTTTCAAAACTCCGATTGGTATATCCCCATACCAATTAGTTTTTGGGAAAGCATGCCACCATCCTATTGAGCTTGAGCATAAAGCATACTGGGCAACCAGATTCCTCAACTTTAATGCAAATGCAGCCGGAGAAAGTAGACTGTTACAACTGCATGGATTGGAGGAATTTCGCCTCAATGCCTATGAAAATACAAAGATTTACAAGGCAAAGACCAAGCAATAGCATGACAAGTTGATCAAACACAGAGTGTTTGAACCTGGACAATTGGTGCTGTTGTTCAACTCCAGGTTCAATCTGTTTCCAGGAAAGTTGAGGTCCAAGTGGTCAGGTCCTTTTGTAATTAAGGAAGCTTCAAAGTCAATGGTCAACGTGTCAAACATTATCATGGAGGTGAAATCAGCAAGGAGAAGACTACCTGCACCCTTCAGTCAATAGAATGAAACTCAAAATGTCAAGCTAGAGACATTAAACAAGCGCTGCAAGGGAGGCAACCCTTGGAAACTAGTTTTTTCCCTTTCATTTTCATGTTAATTTTGAGAAAACTATATGTAAATACCAAGTAGAATAATTAAAAGCAGTACAGTTGAATATTCACGTAGGTTTGGAGGATTAGAGCATGCATGAGTACTATTACAGAACAGTCTGCTGCTAAACAATGCTGTTTTAGCAAGTTTTATCTGCTGTTCTGGTTTACGTAGCCAACGGAGGCGATCTGCGTGTCCAATGGAACTATTATGCAGCAAAGGAGCAGAATCTGGATTGGGAACATGGAGTGTTAGACCAATCTCAGCACACAAGACTCTGACAAGGATGCCCAAGGCAGAGACTGGGTGCTGCTGGTGTGTGATGCATACTTCAGCTACTCCTACAGCTTGCAATTTGGTTGAAAAACCCAAGAACATGATGAAGAATCCTAAGGTTCTGCTATCTGTCATAAATTGTGTACTGGATGTAATTTGACGTGTGTGGCCAATAGAAACCAGGTTTGTAAGTACTAAAATGTGATTTTGCATTCTGTTCTGATATGCGTTGTCAACACAACTAAGACCGCGTGTCCAACGCAAACTCACAGCATATGCTGACTCAATGAGTGATCAACATAAGTCACTGAAAGTGAAGCTGGACCAGCAGGAGCAACATAAATGGAGGAAGACTGACAACGACAGTTTAGTGACAGAACATAAATGATAGGTTACATGCCCAGAATTTCACAGCTTAACACATGTTCCACATAAAGGACCTCAACTAACCACTTGGTGAGATCTTTCCAAATGGTTTTAAACAGTGAATTGTGCATTAGATCAATGAATGAACTCTAACTCTAACTATTACAGTGTTGTTTAAATGCTGATACATCAATTATGCAGAATTTAAAATGAATTCACATGCATCTGCACTTTGCCCAGTTGTGTTGCCAACGCGACTAACATCGCATGCCCAATGCATCTGGGCTGAGTGAAGCACCACACTGCTATTTCACAGCGAGTGCTACTTTCACTCATCTGATCACTAGAACACACTCATGCATAGTTTCACCCACTGAATAAGCACAGTGTAGGGGTTTTCTCAACCCCAACACTCAAATCAACCTTTAACATCATTCCTCTTCCTTCTCTCATGAGCATCAATTGTAATAGAACTTCATTCTCCACAACATGGAGAGATTGCACAGTTCCTAAATTTTCATTTACATGATTCAGAATGTAACATGATTGAATGAGAATTACTTTGCTGTTCTGCTATGGTTTGCAACAATTAGTTTGTGATGCATGTTCCAGGCTTGCACAAATTGTCTGTGAGCGGTTAGACCTCAACACTTATTTCTTTTGTGTGTGTATGATCACAAATTGAGTTTCATTTCAGAACTTTCCTTGTTTCTTAGTTGAAATCTAGTATCACATGCTTGCATAAACATGATTAAGACACTTATTTGATATGCACCTACTTGACCAAATGACCCACCTTACATTCTTGTCCATTGTTTATCCCCTTGAGCCTTATACCCAATTCTTGGTGTTTGATTAGCTCATTTCCAGCCATGACTGTGAAAAACCATGAATATGTCTAGCCAAAGGAACTAGGAGAAGGTTGCTTGTATTTGAGGTTGAGTTTTACACTAAGTTTGGAGTTGGTTAAGGGCAAGCAACATTCTAAGTTTGGGGTTGCTTGAGGACAAGAAATATTTCTAAGTTTGGGGTTAAGGGTGTCAGCAGCAATGTAATTGGTAGTGGTTTCCCTTAATAATAATAATAATAATAACAATAATAATAAAACAAAAAAAAATAAAACAAAAAACAAAAAAAAAGAAAAAAAAGGGGGAATTCGGATACCCAACTAAGGCAAAGGAACATTGAAAACAAGTGAACACAATTTTATTGGGGTGATCTTACAACTTTAAACCAATGGAAAGTGTATTCTCCAATCATCTCCTAGTTTCTTTGACTTGTACAAGCTCACCTTCTAAATTCTACCCACCTTTTACCTAAGCCACATTACAACCCACAACAAGACCTTTTGATTTATGTAAGTATGTGACTCATTGATAGAGATAGAGAATAGGGGCAAGCTTATGGTAATGGAACCATGATTTGGTGACATGGAGAGAAACACCTAACTTAAACACTTGAGAGATAGAGCGAAACACTTAACCTCATGAGAGTTTGCAAGTCTAGGTCATGCTCTCATAGGAAAATATTGCAATCATAACTTGAATACTGTTTTTCTGATCACTTTCATGCTGTATTATGATCCTACAAGTGTTTTTCATCTATTCCCAATGTTTGATGGAGTGTCTTTGAAATAAATCTAAAAATTTTTTATTTATGCAAGCTGGATTGAAGAGGGGAGTAGAAAATCACTTGAGGGAAATAATATGCATACTGTGAATTGTCAAGAATTGAATTTTTTCCTGTAGCTTAGTACTTGCTTGAGGACAAGCAAGAGTTCAAGTTTGGGGTTGTGATAAGTGTCCAATACGACACTTATTTGGTACATATTTCGATATAATTGCAAGAAATTGAAGCATAAAGCACCACTAAAGCATAAGAAAATGATAGAAAACTGAGTAACCCATACATAATCTGGAAAATGCAATTTTAAACCCTTTTGGACAATAAATTCTTATAAATATTATGTGTTTTAATTTCTGCAGTTTGTTACAGGGTCTAGCATTGGCAACGTAACCAAAATTGCGTGGAACACATGAAGATTTGAAGGAAAGGAAGCATCCTGTTATTCGCATCGCATTGGACACGCGACGCAACAGAACAACACCTATAAAAGCCCAGAACAGAACAAAAACAGGGCATCAATCATTCTATCAACTGATCTATCTCTTGAACGCAGACGTAGAGAATAGAGCCACCGTTCTCCTGGACGCTGGTTCTATTCTAGGTGAAGGAGGAACCCTAGGGTTGAGGATGAAGGGCAACTGCAGCGTGTCGTCATGCTTATGAATTTCTCCCTCTCCCCTGTTTTCTTTCTTTATCATTATGTGTTACTAGATTTCTATTAAGGAAGGAGGAATCCATGACTGAACCTAAGTAACCCGGATACGTTATATGTATTCAAGATTGTTTTTCCTTAAAGTTGATTATTCATCTCTTTGCTTAATGTTTTTATGACTTGGCCACTTATAGATTGAACCAAAATTCTTCTTCACAATTGCGAAATTGGTTTTAGAATTGGAACTGAGATTGGATAACATAATTGTGAATGCTCTAGGGATAGAGATGATTGTGAGATCGTTTGAATTCTTGAACTTAAGGCTCACATCAAATTAGGAATTACTAAGGGATTAGGATTCGTAATTTGAGTGAAGAATTAATGAGTCAAGGGATTGATCTTCAATTAATATTTATGAATTTGATCTTTAATTACCTTTCATCTTGAATGCACGTAATGATCCACTGTTACATAGGGGAAGTTTTGGTGAAATCCAACCCTAACATCTTCCATAAATCGATTTCATACACATTCGTATCAGTTATTGAGTATTAAATTGTTGTGAGTTTATTTTGATTAGTTTTAGGCATACTAGAACAAAGTTCCAGCATAGTGATAGAAATCTGTGATTGCTGTTATTTTCTGTTTACGTTGCCTACGTGCGCATTTGCGTTGCCTACGCATTTCCATAACTGAGTTCAATTAGTGGACTAGTGGAAATTCAATACTTGAACCAAATCCCTATGGAGACGATACTCTTACTCACTCTTTACTCTGTAAAACGATAAGGTGCACTTGCCTTCATACGGTTTTACACCAACACACATGCATGTGCATATCATAGAGATGACTAACTCCAGATTAATGAGGATTATTGTGGTATAGGATGTACTAGGCCTTAGCCTAATCCCGAGTCTATCATCATAGAAATGTTAAAAGAGAATGATGTAAATGCATGCATACATTGCATACAATGATTACCTTTGTGAGTTGATTTTATGGTAGTTCTTTATAAGCATAAAAAACAACTTATATGTTACTTGTTTGGACTTGAAATTAGGTCAGCATATGAGCTAATAAGATCCATATGTTAGGTATAGGGTATATGGATGAGTATATGACTTGTAAAGTAAAAGATGGAATGATCCTATACATACAATATGTACCATGATTGATGTGATGACAGTTCTTTGCAAATGTCAAAAAACCTATTTATTGTCATAGATTAATCATTTATAATATCCTACTTCTATACAAACTACTACTTGAAAGAAATATCTCACTCCTTCGCTATTTTCTTATAAATAAAATTGTCTTAGTAGATTTACAACATTGAAAAATTTCATTGAGAAGCTGAAATGGTAGTTGACTCGATATGAAAACTGAATTCTATAATAAGCCTATATTGTGGATCATTTTCACTAAATTTGAAGATAAATATTAAGATGAAAGACGATAAAAAGTTTAGCATCCAAGTATACCAACATCCATGGTAAGATGAAATTATGAGTGTGAATGACGAAAGATTATAAGAAATGTTGAAGCTTTTAATCAATAATCGTCTAATATAGCTTCACAATTTAAAAGATAAAGTCTAGTATTTTCAATCTAGTAACAAAAACCCTAATCATCTATAATTTGAATGGGTCGAAATTTATGTAGATGATTTAAGAGGGTGTTACATTTGTTGTTAATGTTTTTAAATTTTTTTTAAATTTTAAAATCATTTAAAACAATTAAAATATTCAAATTACCTAGCTTTATACGTTTTAAATTTTTCTATTTTTTATTTTTATGTTTTTTTAAAATTAATTAACAATATTAGAAAAATACGAAGTTTAAATAATTAAAGTTATATTGTTATTAAATTTTTTAAAAAATCATTCCAATAATAATTTTATTTATTTATAATATTATTGTTAATTTTTATTTTAAAATTCTACAATTTTTTATCATAAGCAAAAATTGTATGACATACAAGTCACTACACTATATGGTAAAATTTTAAAAAGAAATATTATTTAATGGTTTCGTACAATATATTCTTTAAATTGGATTGTAGTGTCAATTTTAAAAATATTTATACATAAAATAATATAAACATTTATGCTTATGGGTTTGAAATTTTACTTTTAGATTTGCATTTAGTTAAAATATGGTTAGCAGTTACTTTATATAATAAGTTTATATATATTTAAGTAAAATGTTTTGATACACTTTCGTAGAATATTTTTTATTTTTGTATACTATAAACATTTACGCCGTGTATTTACAGCATATAAGAAAAAAAATTTAAATTAAAATAAATTTAACATTTAAAATATTAGAATAAATATTTGCATCCCTGTGTAAAAGCATATATTTTTGTCCTATTATAAACTTATTAATGTGTAAATTACATAGGTAAATATATTTGCATTATTAAGATAAAAATTTATACATAAATATATTATATTTATATCATGAAATAATTTTACATCACAGTAATAAATGAAAGCTATTTAATATTTAAAATATATATGTAAATAGTATGTGTGTGTTAACAGAAATTTAGTGTTTTTTTAGTTTAATGTTGATATGCAATTAGTATAAAATTTTTGCATTTAATATATTAAAAATTACAGTAAACATATTTTTGAATTAATTATTATTCAATTTAATAATTTTAATAATATAAAAATTTATAAGTAAATGACAGTGTAAATTTTTTTACACTATTAATACATTCCAACTTATTTATTTATTTTTGTGTGTGAGACTTAAATTTGGATATAATATAAGTTAATTTTCCTGCTTAAGAGATGATTTATTTTTTATTAAGAATCCTTCACGTATATATTTTGGTTTTTTTAAATATTTTTATTACAATTTAATAAATAGTTTTATAAAAATTATAGTTATATAAATTAATAATATGAAATATCATATTATTTTTATTTTTATTATTCTTTAATCATTGTTCTAAACGTCTTGATAGCAAACTCCTACATATCTTTTAGTAATTATGTATTCGTACCCTTTTTACCTTCATTTCCTTCATATTTTTTGTTTAGTAATTATGTATTCATACCCGGTTTACTTTTTTTCCCTTCATGTTGCTATACGCAGACCTAATTAATTTATGTAAAGTATCTGATTTGCAAATATCATGCAGAAAATTATCACTTTCCAAAACCCAATAATGTTGCTATAGGTGGATCCAAATTTTGTCAATTGGACAATGATTCTTCCTATGCTCATAATGATGACTGTCTAGTTGAATTTACTCGTATGTGCATCAAAATTACAATCCATGTTTGGATTTTCACTTTTGCTTAAACATAGGAGGCTGATTGAAGATGCGTATAAATCAATTTCTATTTTTGCTTCTTGGGATTGGCTCTTTTGCTATTGAAGAATGAAGACTAAAGTTGAAGTTGCACCGTCCACAACATCCACTAAAGATCATTAGTATTTTCAAGAACAAGCATCCCCTCCTCTCCTGCATCTCAAAAAGAAATAGTAATTGATCAAATGATGCTTGCTTTATGCAGAAAATAAAGAAGAGTATGTAGTTTAATTTGAGATAATCAGTATAAAACTAGTCCTAAATGTAGATCACTAATGAAAATTCAAAATTTTTAACCACACTAATCCAATCTCAACTCTCTTATTAACAACAAATTAAGCTCAAAGCTTACAATAAACAACAAGAAATAATGCTTTTACAAGATTTCTCATACAAATTTATGAAGGAAAATATCGGAGGGGAGAAAAAAAGGAAAATAACTGTTCATTGAGTCAGGCAAAGGAAGGAAACTACTTATGCTCTTCATGCAGTTATCAAGCAGCAGGCCCCACTATTCTCTTGTATACAAGAATAAAGGATGAGATAAAAAATTTATAACTCAAAAATATTATATGTAACATTTTATGAAAGCAAATCCTACAGCAAATAGTTACAACATTGTTGATGAAGTTCATAATATAATAAATCAAGAACACAACATATAAGCAACTCCCAGGCCGCATTTAACAAGCTAAAAGTTTATTAATTGAAATTTTCTTCTACAACTTCCGATATCATATTGGTAAGTAACTCTTTTTTCCAAGGCAATTTCTTTGTTTGATAGAATATCCAAGTCTTTCTTCTCCATAGTTTCTTAGACTTATAACACACTACTGCTACAAGTCTACAACCATTTTCAATCCTCACTCTGCATATAGCACTTTTTCAACTTTAGTAAGAAATGGGAATTTGAGAATTGAAAATAAAATTTTATTGTTTAATGAATTGAATGATAATTAAGGTGATTAACCAGTATATCTATTGGTAACAGAACTAATAGAAAATTAATAGAATTTAACATTTAACAAACTTACTTAGTTACAATTAATTGCACCAGTTTAACTATGTTGACTGGATATTACATTTTCTAACGTTGTTCCCTCAATGTTAAGTGCATCAAATTATGGAGAATCGGTAAAATATTTAAAGTTTGGTTTCAATATAAGAGAATATATCATTGTTGATAGATTTAGTTAGAATGCTTGTTATCTCATCATGAATCGTATATGACACGTTTGTTGATAACTTTTTCTTGAACAAAATATGAGTCCAATTTCGTGTTTTTGTTCTAGAATGGAGTATATGATTGTGAGCAAGAGAAATAATGTTTATATTATCACAATAAATTGTAGAAGTATAGAAATAGTAAGTTCTTTCAGAAGTGATTGAATTCATAAGATTTCTCTTACAACAAAATCTAAACTTTTGTGTTCAATCTTTATACTAGAATTGGCTACCAAGGTTTGCACCACCACAAGATTTGATTTGATCCCAAATAAATACAAGTAACAAAAGTAAAATGACAATCATCTGAATATGTTTCCTAGTTAGCATCACAGAAATCTCAAATTACTAGTTGAGAAGGATCAGTAGCAGGTTGGAGATGCAATCCATGATGGATATTACCTTTAAGATATCATAGAATTCAATTGAGAAGTTTCCAATGTTGTTAATCGGGCTGAGAAAAGAAACTAACATGCCTTGTTAACACTAAAATTAATTTTGAGCCTAAAGATGGTTATATAGTAAAGAGCACCAGCTATTAATCTGTATTGTAATGGCTCTAAAAGATAATCAGATTCATATTTTGAAGGTTCAGATCTATTAACCATGGGAGTGAATATTCCAATAGTTGGACATATTTACTTTGGCTAAGAAATCTTAAACATATTGAGCCTAATACTAAAGAAGTGATCCATTAGGAAGAGATTTTACTCCAATATCCAAGAAATCATCAGAAGTATCAAGGTGTTTAAAAGTAAAGACTAAGTTTGGATATGTGTTGTTGAATGACTAGAGAAAGTGTTCTATTAACGAGGATGTTATTAACATAGACTATAATTAAAATCTTGTAAGAAGCGGTTGTTAGAATAAAAAATGCAGGAATAATATTTTGCAGGATAAAAAACCAAGTTGGTGAAGAGTTCTAGTCAATCTTTCAAACTAGCCTCCTATGGCTTGTTTAGCTTGTAGATGGCCTTATTGGATTTACAAATAAGTAATTTGTTAGCTTCCTCAAATTCTAGTGGCTGAAATCCATTAAGGCTTGCATTATTCATATCAAGTTTTAGAATGATTTAACGATGTACAATGACCAATGTAAGTGTAATTATGATAATTACAAGATTTACAAAGGAGAGAAAGTTTCAATATAATTGAAACCATGTTTTTGATAATATATATCCTTTAACAACTACATGAGATTTGTTTTTGTTGATGGACAAGTTTTATTTTATCCTGAAAACCACTTGGATCCATTGTCTTGAAAATAAGGAGGAAGAGAAAAAAGAGTTTAGGTGTTATTAGCAACAAAAGTAGAATATTCTAATTACATTATGGAGAACTAGTTCGAGTTAGAAAGTGCTTATTTGGATGAGATGGGTTCAACATGAGATAATTAAACGTAGGATGAATCTTGGTCTAAAAGATCCCTAATTTGGAAAAGTTAGCAGAGGATGAATAAATATGGATGTAGGTGGATCATGATGACCATTGATGGGAGAATAAGATTGTAATTATATTGATGGATCATTGGTATTGGTAGAACCAGAAGATGTAATATAATCTTGAATAGTAGTAGAAGGAGTTAAAGTGTTATTAAAACATGTTGATGATGCTAAGGTAGCTAAAGTTGAAAGAATAAGAATGATTGATGGAAATCATGTTGTAAAATTAGGCAACAAAAAGGAGTTGGATGCTTTGATGTTGGAAATAAATAAGGATAAGGAAACTTATTTTTATTGAATATGATGTATTTAGAGATACAAAGGTAACCATCTATTGAAAGATATTTGTGTCTTTTGTAATCGGAGGAATAACCTTGAAAAATTCACTCCTTAGAATGAAAATCCATCTTGTGTTAATTATAAGGTTGAAGTAAATGATAGTAAGCATATCCAAATATGCAAAGAGATGAGAAGTCAAGGTTGAAATTGAAAAACTTGATAAAGGGTACTTTTCATTTGAGAGAACAAGATAGATGATTGATAAGATATACTATTATCATGAAGGAATGATTACAAAATTTGTAAGGGAGATGATCTTGAGTAAGAAGGGTTAAGACCATCTCTACAACATATGTTTTCACTCAATTAATGTATTTTGATTATGGGAATGAGAACAGATTGTATGTGTGATGGAAAGTTCTATTAGGAACATTGTGAAAGGTATAAACTCATGAAGTTCGTTTGGATAGAGTTGATAAGGATAAACAAATTGATGTTCCACCACAGATGAACCACCTCCTTCCACCTTTACATCATAAGATATTTTTAATTTATAACTTTCAATTTCAGGTACTTTCAAGAAAGCATTAGTTTAGACGGAGCAGCTCTCATAAAGTAAGTAAGGCATGCCCTTGTGATATTCTGAAAGCAAGAAATCCTTTAAAAGGCAGAAGGTCCAACATTATGAGAAAGGTGCGTCACACCTATCAAACTTTAAGGAAACAACAGGTAACCACCTGTGGCTTTGCTGAGCCAATGGGTGCAAGCACATCAAGCTTTTCATGTAAAACAAACATTCACAAAAGATAACTTAGCATTTTTTTATTATTTTATTTCTTTCCTTCGTTTCTGAAAAAAAAGGAACAAGAGTGAGCACAATCATGCAAAATGCTGACCTTCACAAAATTTTAAATAGGAAGAAAGGTAACCTTACATGTCACTTAGTTAAAATATTTTCATTATTCACTTTGACTACTATAAATATTCTCTAACTTAGCTTTCTCCCTTTCTCCTAATCAGATATATATGTGAGATGCCTTGAATCTAGCATTTCATATCTTTAATTTCTGCATGGGCATGCTCAATTTGGCACACTCAACATGATTTGATCAAACTTAGGCTAGAAAATATTCTTTAACGTGTTAATTAAATGGCATAATCTAACTTAGCATCATTGTGGTCATGCTTGCACGATCATGCTTGCTTAGAACTGAACATATTTGCTCATGAGCATGATCAGGCCCCTACTGCATGATCACGAAACTTAATACATTCTAGGCTTCACCATGAACACAATCATCCTACCTACTTGGCACGGTCATGCCCCTTTCTTGACATGGTTGTGCCCTTTTCTTCGCATGGTCATGCCAATTCTATATTTAAGATGCCATGTTTAGTATAATTGTTCCATTTCCTAGCACGATCATACATATTGTTTTAATATATGAATTTTATTGATAAACTACCATTTTAGGCATGATTACTACATAATTTAGCATAATATCCCTTATTTTTACAAGAATGGTCAAACAAATAGAGAATTTACAAATAGCTAGATTTTAGGTCGTAAAAAGGGCATAAAAAGTCAAGGAAGTAGAAAAGGATACAAATTCCCTCTTAGGGAACCAAGCACAACCGTGAGATCATTGCTATTGCTAGATCAAGTAGGAGTAATAGAATTAACGTAAGTGGTTAGCAATTGAACAAAGGGGGAGACTAGGGGTAAAACAAGTAAAGTCACAAGGGAATCCAAAACCCTATAAATTTTCCTTAACTTGCATCACATTATTTTATTTATCATTTAATATAAAATTTATTTCTGTTTATTTTACTTCTATAAAAACAATTCTTCTTTTGAGTTCAAACTTTGTACATAGATTATTGGCATAGTCTCTATGGTATCGATACTAAAGGTTTAAAATACCTTCTTTCTACACCGACGAGTATACTTGGCAATGATTTTTACACTCATGTTTTATACACAACAAGTTTTTGACGTCGTTGTCATGGACTATTCCCCAATTTTCTTTGAAGTTTGTTTTCTTATTACTTGAGACGTGTACATATTTTAAAAAAATTATATATATATATATACATATATATATATTATTTTTAAGAGAATTCTCAAAAATATATATAAAATGAACCTTTTGTCTAAGTTTCTCTTGCCTTAATCTATTTGTTTATGCTAACTCGTTCCCAAGTGTCTAACTCATAACTTTAACCTAAGGTAGAATGAGCAACTAGCAAGTTGATAAGAGACACAAGAGCAAGGAAAATGACAATGCAAGGGAGGAGAACATTGTTGGATTATATGGACCCTATTAATGATGGCCTAAGAAACAGTATATCCATCCTAATAATGGATGTAGTTTAGAACTTTAAGTTGAAGCTAGCACTTATCAATATGATATAGAATTTGCTTCAGTTCAAAGGGATGGCCTCATAGGACCCCTATCTTCACATAAGAAAGTTATTGAGACTAAGAAACACCATCAAAATGAATGGTATGTCACAAAATGCCATCAAATTAAGTTGTTTCCTATCCATCACTAAGAAGGGGAATGATTTGCTTAACTTCTTGCAAAAGGATACATCATATCCTAGGATCAACTACAACATCTCTTTCTGACGCAATACATCTAAGAATGCATACAATCTAGGATTATAGTGTAGATCACTAGCTTTGCATAGTATGAAAATGAGTCCTTATACAAGACATAAGATCATATTTAAAATCTTCTTTGAAAGTACCCATATCACGGGTACCAAAAACTTCATCTTGTGCATATCTTCTACAACAACCTTTCCTATGCCAATAGAGTTGTAAATGATGCAACCTTTGAAGGGGGTATTCTGCACAACCCCCCCCCCCCTCACAAATACATGGAAATCATAGCGAACTTGGATGCTAATAGCATCCAATGGAGGTCTGCTGATGAACATGTTAAAAAAGGGAATCACAAGTAGAAAGAATGTACCAAGTAAGTCATAATGCTTTGCTGGCAAGTTAAATTAAATCCCTTAACAAAAAGATAAAGGTGTTTAAGTAAGTAAAGACACAACCCACTCCATTTGTTCATACTCAAGAAAAACCTAAGCCTAGTTCGTGCAACCTATATGGCTCCATAAGCAACTTAGAAAGATATGCAGTTGAGGCCCACATGGCCCAACAAAATAAAGAGGTCTACTTCATGGGGAACACCTACAAGCCCACTTAGAAGAATCACCTCAACTTATCTTTAGAAGGGCATCAAGTAATAATACTAACGGTCCTTCTAATGTATATAGGCCCCTTCATATAAAAAATCAATATGGCTATAGGCAAGAGAGCAGGGAGTCAACCCCCACAAAATCAAGGTTCTGGAATATGGAGGCACAACTTTAGAACATAGAGATGTAGATGTCCCGACTCCAAAACATAAAGGAAAAGATGGGAAAAGATCCTAACCCTCCAAGAACAACGAAAATCAAAGACACTACCTACTTAGCCTAAGGTGAACCCAAAGGATCAAGTGAATGAAATCACCTTAAGAATCATGATAGAAGTGGAAACACTCGCAAGAGAAGAAGAGAAGAACAATGCGACCATAAAGCTACCATTGAAGCTTGAGGATCCAAGGAGTTTTCTTCTACCTTTTATTATAAATAATTCCTTTTCTAAAGCTTTGTATGATTTAGGCTCTAGTATAAACTTAATTCATTTTTTTTTATGTTTAGAATGTTGGGTATTGAAAAGCCCAGACCTACCACTATCTTGTTGTAACTTGTAAATAGAAAGCTAGTATACTTCAAGGGGTTAGTGGAGGATGTATTGATTAGGATGGGAACTTTCACCTTCCTTATAGATTTTTTTGTGCTTGGTATAGAGAAAGATAAGGAGATCCCACTGATCTTGGGAAGACCTTTCCTACGCACCAGAAGAGAATTAATCATCATGTAACAAGGGGAGCTCACACTAAGATGGGGTGACGAGGAAAAGTTTTTTGGAAACACCTCTACTCCACACAATGCCCCAAAGATACCTTTTGCAAGTCCATATTATGTTTTCCTTTGAATCTACCCTCCAGGCAGATGGAAGTTAAGATAAGAGCATATAGAGACATAAAGTGTCATAGGGAAAAAAGAAGGCATGCTAGATAAATTGGAAGCGTGAGTTATGAACAAGTAAGAAATTTTTGAATTTTAGCTCAAATTGTTGGATGTTCACAGGAAAATGTCGGTTCAAGGGAGATGCCCCTCACAAGCACACCCCATGAGATGTTAAGGAGAAGGAGAACCTTTGAGAGGATGAAGGTCCCACACAGCAAAGACAGTGCATCTAAAGATGGCACTAACCAAACCCTAAGAAAACCACAAGTGGGTTCCCATTGCCCCACTTAACCATTGGGCATAGATATGTCAGGCTCGTGACATCAAACAAGTTCCTGGAGGAGGAAACCTATTTATTTAGCATATATATATATATATATATATATATATATATAGAGAGAGAGAGAGAGAGAGAGAGAGAGAGGTATGAGCATGGTCATGCCAAGTTTTTTTATAGCTTTAAATAGTAGAGAAGTAAATCACACATCACTTTCATTTTACTCAAATTTTCATTGCTATAATTTCTCTCCCTCTAAAATGTGCCAAGTCTAAAATGTGCCTTATATATGCCTTTTCTGAATGTTTGAATGGGCATGCTAAATTTTGGCGCACCCAAACTAATATGAACATACCTTACACTAGGCGACAATTCCTATTTTGTATGGTGCCCCTATCTTCACAACCAAGAACTTTTTATGTATTCAAATTTAGCATGATTGTACCCCAATTGGATGGTTGTGCCTGTTTGAAAATTGTATAAATTCTGCCTAACAGCATGGTCGTGCTCCTATTTGCACGACCATGCATTTTTCATGCAAGTTCAAGTTTAACACGTTTGTGCCCTAGTGGCACAATCGTGCACAATTATCATTAACTAGTTCTACCAGGTTACAGACCATGCCACTAATGTTTTCACGATCATGCATGTGACATTTATCACGACCATGCCCCTATTGCATGGTTGTAACACTCTAGAGAGGTATGTATACTTTTAAATGAAGCACATCCATGCTTAACCCAACATAACCATACCATATTTTTTTTAGCTAACTTGATTTTTCTACTTTGCAGTACCTCCTCGCATGCAAAAGAGAACCTGAGCATCCATCTTTATCAAGGTTGATCCCTTACCGGACTTGGCTTATCACATAGTCACATAAGAGATTGTTGGCATGGAGTCTTTCTTGGAGAAATTGCTGGAGTTACCCTTCATCCAACTCACACCTGGAGCAGGGATAGGATGGGGTGGACGGCAGTTGCATTCATTCAAGAGCCTTCTTATAAGGAGAAAACCTCGAAGTTTATAGCCTTCCTCATTTGCTACCCCTTGACTAGCAACATGCTAGGCCACATCATTTAGTACCAGCTTGGAGGCTGGTACTCCCAAGAGACTCTCTCCAATTTCAGTGTCGCACTAGATGGCATTTAGAAGCTTTGCTCCATCTCCTGAGCAACTTTGTCAAGGGTCCTTCAGGTTTGAGATCACAAGGTCTTACACCTACAACCCCTATATCTCAAATTCCGTCACCATCCAGGACCCGATCCTTCATGTTATCCATCGATGGTTCTCTATAGGGATCTTTACCAGGAATGATTGCATAAGAGTTGTCTCGAGGATCCAATTATTCCTTATCTAGGCTACTTTTCAAGGAAGAAGGGTCAACCTTAGACATTTCTTTAGCATGTTCTGCCAGGGGATCAACCAACATCATCAAACGGGGAAGTCTAGCCATATCGGTATTGGACCCTATGCGACTACCCTTTGTCACCATCACCATGTTCTCCCTTCAACGACCATCCTAGTATAGTTGATCATTTTGCTCAACATGCATACCTATCACCACATTCGGATAGCTCAATGAGGACCCACAACACCTTCACATTTGCACCTCATAGCAGTAGCCACAGTATCACCAACCTTAGCCACCATCGTAGCAAGAAAAAGAAGAGGAAGTAGGAGATATATTAGGATATGAGCCCATACCAGTGCATTCCCTCTCCAACCGCCTCGATCACCTACAACTATGGAAGGACTCTACAATCATTAGAAATGCAAGCCAACGCACACCAAACACTGATTACATGTAGGAGGTAGCTTTCCACAGATGGTAGCCTTACATGATGTGACCTTTGCGAGAATGAACACCTAGTTCACCACACTCCTACAGTTGTTACAAGGTCAAATGGGTTCCCCACCACCTCAATAGCTGACTCTTGTGCACTTCATATTTTTTTCACTATTATTTTACTTTTATTTTCATGTATAAAATTATTGACACTGATTGCATATATATATATATATATATATATATAGATATATAGATATATATTATTGATTATCTAACTGTGTGTTAATATGAGAAGGTTGAACCATAAAAGCGTAAGAACTCCTTCCCTAAGTTTATCTCTAAGTTTGAGGAGGGAGACTCTCTCCCTCCTCATCAAGGTAGTCTTATTTTTTCCTTTTCTACCCTTTGTTTTAGATGCTTGCATCGAAAATGTTTAACTTGAGGAGGGATATCCTTTCCCTCCTAAAATATTGTTCAAAAATTTATCACATGTCTCTTCTCTTGTTTTCACAAAAGTCACCCTGGTAAATAACTTTTTCCAAACATAAAAAGGTCATATATGCTTAAGTTTAAGGAGGGACATCATGTCATCTTGTTTCACACTAGAGTAACCTTAGTGAAAGGATTGAGCTTGAATGAGGTTGCACCCAACCTCTCTCTTAGTTGAGTGATTACCTCTTGACTTGTACATTCTAGAACTTATCTTGCAACCTTGTCAAGGATTTTATAAGTTAACTTCACAAATAGAAAAATCATAAAGGTAGTATAGATTTTATTGAATGAACACGAACTTAGGCTATCACTTAGTACCCCCATTTAAGCCTAAAAAGATGAAAAGTATTTTCCTTGGTACCCCTAACAATATTGATATAATTTCAGATACCCTTAGATGGAAGCAACATTAGATAAATACTTGGGAGAAAATATGTGATAAAAGAAAAGAGTAAAAGAACATAAAAAGAGAAAGAGAAGGAAAAGGAAAAGTGAAAAATGAAAAACATGGGAAAAGAAGGATATAAGTGTAAAATCCAAACAACCCAAGCAAATGAGTTTAAAAGTATAAGGATTTAAGTATCGTTAAACAAAAAAATTAAAAAAAAGAGATTTGTATTTCCTTCCCTTTATTTATCTAACCTATTAATGATTTTTCCATGAGTTGCATTCCAACCATATAAATACCTTTTGATTCTTATGTATGCATTAACTTCTAATAGAGACTTGAGATTTATAGGCAAGCCTATGACAATGTACAACCATGAGGGATAGATGAAAAGGAATTATCACTCTAAACAGGAGAGAAAGTAAGTAGAATGATAACTTTAAATATGAAAACTGATATTAGGGGTCTATAAGACTCTAATTGAATTATTGTCAATTACTCTTATGATGGTAAAACGGTAATGTTATCTAGGCCATGTTGAACATGAGATTTTTTGAATTCTATACTTGTTGCATTCTCATTTCTTGTTCCTCCCTTGGCATCCTCCTGTAGGATTTTTATAACACCCTACAAACGAATACCGATTTCACGCTTAAGTCGATCATTCGGTTCCATTTTTAGTTTGTTATCTCATGATGCGGAATTCATTTCAGAAAATACTTATATGAAAATACGGTAATTTTTTTTTAAAACTGTTTGATATAAACTGCGAGCCTCGTCGATAAAACGTGCGTAGCGGTAAACTAAATCATTAAGCGGATTTCTACATACATTTAAAACCTTAGGAATACTAAGCGTTTATATTATTCTTTTCGTTTATCATTTTCCTATTATAAATAAACAAGATTCAATCATAACACACATGTCACACAATAATTATACATAACATTTATTACATACCATAAGTCTTAGGCCCGTGGGCCTTATCAGTTAGTTATTACATATATATACCATACTATTTATTACTAATATTTAGGATGCCTGCATTCTTCTAATCACAATATTAACATGACGTGAATTTTCTTCAGACGAGAGTGTCTTGCATCTGCTTCAAGTACGTGATCTGCTACCGTGACGAACAACGTCCGGAATGTCTGGGAAGAAAGTGGGAAGAAGTAGGGATGAGAAACTAAGTTTCTCAGGAGGCTATCTACTTAGTTCTAATGTCATCACTTTATTCCCAGCCACTTCAGTTTATTTCAAAAATCATTTCTTACATAAAAGGTTACTTTTAATTCTTTGAAAATATTTCTTTGAAGTGGATCAATTTTATTCAAAACATACAACTTAGTGTCTCACCATACATTCTTCTTAACATTCATACCTTTGGGATCACAAATAAGATATCATTTGACATACAATTATTCTATGTCTTAAACTTTGTTCTTTACTACTTTTCTTTGTCTTTATCATTTCTTTGTCCAACCTTTGGGACACTTTATGAATCTAGTTTCACCACCTTTGGGAGAAAACAATTAGACGTAGACATGTATTAAATTTTTTCAAACAATATCTTCTCACTGACTCTACTCCCACCTCTTACTAAAATTAAGGATATGAGCTCATTCCTAGGTGATCGTCACCACCACATAAGGGGTGAAGGACTCAATGCCTTCACAGTAGAAGGATTTTTGGAGCAACCTTTGGCTCCTAGAAGCAACCTTTGGCTCCTAGAAGCAACCTTTGGCTCCTAGAAGCAACCTTTGGCTTCAAGAAGCAACCTTTGGCTTCTCTTCAGTAGAGCTTTTTAGGGCCCTCTGGATACTAGTGCGTATAAGGCACAAAGAGAGTAGCATTATGTTTTGACATAAGGTTTGCTTTAGTGATCCCTTAATCTTTTTAAGTTCATTTTAGTGGCTTCCAAATAATTATGCATGCTCAAACAAATTTCCAACCAATATGAAATGCACATATAGGTTTCAAATTTTCATCTCAATCATCATCATAAACCAATCTCATACATCCTCATCATCCTTTCTCATTCATGAGTATTCATCATTTATTCATTCATAGATAGTGAGCATTCATAACTAATAATGAAATTTGATTGGTAAATCACATAGCATAATGTCACATTTACACCACCAATCTAATGCTTCAATTTGGTATGATGTTGAAATCACACAAAGGACTTACATCACTCATCCTTCTAAGTTACCTCTCATCCTTTCCTTTTCTCAAATTTATATTTGTTCATTAAGATTTTACGTCTTAGCATCTTAATCTAGGTGGCCGAATGACACCTCTCAAATTCTTTTATCTTTGTGTTCTCTTTTGTTTCAAGTCTTATGCATATCCTAATTATTCTAAGTTCAAGTATTAAGTATTCACAAATCTTTTATAACTTCTTCTCATTAAGGTATGTTATGATCAAATTACTTAGTGAACTTCTAACTTCAAGTTTAAGTCATATCCACCCTTCTTAATCATGCCTCTAATAAACCTTTGAAATATATTACCTTATGTTCTCCTTTGTACTACCTTAATAATTAGGTCTAATTGACTCTTAAACTTTTAAAGTCTCTTTCATTCCAAAGCAAATAATATCAAAGTAGAAATTAATTAATCTTCTAGGACAATTTATTCCTAAATGGACGAATGACATACTTCCTCACATTCCACCTTTCATACACCTTAATTATATTTTGCTTACATATTTAGGATCATTATTTGGGCCTAGTTAAGGATTAAAACTCATTCTTAGTTAATTTAAAACATGGTAGCCGAATTCCAACCTCCTAGACTCAGGTTTCCACAATTTCCTTCTTCACCATAAAATCATTTGTCTAAAAAAGATCAATATGTCTCTTTATCCACCTTAAAACTTTTTCATACTTTAAATTCGTCCTATTCACATAAAAATGGTCCTTAATTAACCCTAATTGGAAATTAAAACCTCCTTTAAGTTAATTAACTACTAAGTGGCCGAATGCCACTTTTTTAGGTTTAGGGTTTCCTTCTTCCTAACCCTAGTTGACTTAGGTCTTAACCCTAATTGACCTTTACTTAGGGGCCAAGTTTATACTTTAGAATTGACATATTATACGTTAATATTAATTCTTTTTACCCAAAATTTAATGGCATGGCCAAATTTGACATTTACCCTTGCTTAAGTTATGGTAGATTTCTTAGTTACCCATTTTAAGCTTATTTGGAAATTTTATCACTTAGTCATTTTGAGATTTTTCCCTAAGCTTACCTAGACCATATATTCTGAAACTCAACCTTTTAAATAATGATTAAACCTCCAAATAAGTTATTTACTTGTTGAAAATACTTGATTATTCCTTAATCACATTTTAAGCGCATTTTTTTTGCTAAAATCTCTCTAGGGTGGCCGAATGTACTCCTAGAGGTTTTTTACCTATTTTTGCTTTGATTTACTTTGTTCAAAGGTTTATTTTGTTAATTTAAAACCTAATTGCAGTGCTTGATTTGCTTAAAATTTTTTATCCAAGTTAAACTATGCTTTTGGAGTGGTGGCCGAAAGCCCTCCTTTGTTAGCCAAGGTGATTTCTTCCAAGCTTTCACCTCACACCACCTTGGTTCAATGGTGTTGTGCTTTTGCAGCCCCTCTAGCCTCTGGTCCATGCTTATTTCTTTCACGTTGTGATGCTTAGGTGTTGGTCATGATGAGTCTTGGGTGCCATACAAGGATTTAGCCACTTTTGGGCTACAAATTACATCATTTGCTTAGGTGTTGGTCATGATGAGTCTTGGGTGCCATACAAGGATTTAGCCACTTTTGGGCTACAAATTACATCATTTGCTTCGTAGCTTTCTAACTAATGTCCAAAGGAAACCTTTGGAACTTATTACAAAACTTTATTTCAGCTCTGAACTTACATAATCAGAGGTGCAGATCCAGAACATAAATCATCACAAGAGATAAATCACAATATTAAAACGTAATCATCAAAACAAGCATGAAAACAAGCAACACATCACTTTTCTCAAGCATTAAAAGGGTAGATCTTCATGATCTACTCCAAGATCCACATCTCCTATTTCAAATAAGCTTCAAAAACCTTTCTCATGAGAGCATAAAACTGATCAAAGCTTCAAAAATAATTTTAAAACAAAACCCAACGATTAAATTTCTTCTAAGTGTCATAGAAGCGCTTTTAACCGAACAAACTTTGTTTTTCTTTTCAAAAATCACTAAAAATGGGTGGGGCTGATTTTGAACGGTTAAAATACAGTTTTAAACTCTCACAAGTGAAAACAAAATAAGACAAACAAATCTTGGAGAAAAGATGCATGAAAGAAAACAAACACACCATAAAAAGACAAGTAGAAAGATCCTACTTGTTGAAGACCTCCTTAGTGTTTTTGTGTGCTTTAAAGGCTGCCTTGGGTCCCGTTTGGTCTGATCTGGACGTGGGCAAAGGATGGTGGTGAGGCTTAAGTGTTTATAGCTTTAATATAGCTTAAGTCTTAAAGATGAAGACTTAGGCTTAAAGTGTAAGTTTTTGGTGTTTTGGAGTTATGGCAAGCTTGGAGAGAATGGAGAGGATTTTGATGAGTTTCTAAGCTGAAAAATCTGAAGCAAATGGGGTCCCAAGGGTCCCAAAAATTTCGGACACTTATGGGCCAAGTGGAATTAGTTTTGCACTTAGGGGTATTTTGGTAATTTTGCCTAGATTTTTCCTATTTTCCAAAATAAATCAAAATTCAAGTAATTATCCTTTTAGGCTTAGATTAGTGTTAATTAGGCTGATATTTCCTCTAATTATGATTAATTTAACCTAAGCATGCTTTACTTTTAATTAACCAAGGTTAGTTAGTCTTAACCATGGATAAAGTAACCTTTTTACTATTCACTTTTGTCTTTTTGTGGAAGACTTGGTTGACTTCATTTTGGTGACTCACCACCACTTTTCCAGCTGTTGCATTTCGTGCACATGGGTGTGGGGCCCACTTTTGGCATGTTTATCATCTTATCTTGCCCTCCCGGCCTTCCAGGGGCGTTTTCGTAATTTTTCTCAGCATTGCCGGAAAATTTCCCAAATTGTTCCTCTGATATTTCTAAGACTTTTTGGTTTGTTTCCATGTTAATCTATGGTCGTTTTCTATTTTTATGGGAACTGACTAGCTTTGTGCAAAAAGTACAGCTCCTAGGGGCATTTTGGTCATTTTCGGAGTTTTCGAAAGGCGTTTTCGTCCCTTCTCAGATTTCTAAATTTTTTATCATTACTTTTAACCATACATGATGTTTATAATGCCTCCAAGATGTCTTATACTTGTATTTCCATTTTTCTGGCTCATTATTTGAGCTACCCAGGTGCAAGGGCATTTTCATCATTTGTACCAAACTTCCTAATTTCTCTGCTTTTGGCTCCTAATTTCACCTATTTTTATTCTAGAAACTATTTTTAGCCTCAAACATTTATCATAGAAAAATTGGGATGTTACAATTTTGGTGGAAGAAATCTTTGTGTAGTGAAAATTTAGAGCAGTTCCCACCTTTGTTGGCAACACTAATTTTGTATTCTTTCTCTGCTTTTATTATGGATATTTGTAGGATATTCTTATTATAACTAATTCCCCTTTTATGGGGATTTGATGAACTTTGTGAAGTGCATTGCTTGAACCTTAGTTTTTCCATTTCTAATAATTTGAACGTTATTACGTTGAGAATAAAGGTGTTTTTATTATTACAATTCATTTATCCTATTGTGATTAATTCATTAATAGGAACTGGCCAATTTTATTGATCTTTTGGTTGGTTGGAGGGTTAGGCAATCATACCACTCCCAATTGGTAGAACCATAGGGTAACTAAACTTAAGAGTCTTGGAAAATCAATTGGGAACCTGAGTTTCTAACTGGTTAATTTCCTAACATGTGGTTAATTCCCTGTTGGAAGATTATTGCTATTGTTGCATCAAAGAGTAGTAATAGAATTTGAGTAGGTAGGTAGCAATTGAACAAAGGGAGAGACTGAGGGTAAAATCAATTAAAGTCACAAAAGATCTAAAACCCTATAAATTTTTCATAAAATTTATTTGTATTTCTTTTATTCCTATAAAAAGATCCTTGTTTCGGTAAGCTCAAAGATTAGAGTCCAAATGTCAAACATATATTGTTGGCATGGTCTCTATGGGATCAATACTGAAGGTCTAAAATACCTTCTTTCTACATCATGGATATACTTTTCTATGGGTAAAACTTGGCAAAGATTTTTACACTCATGTTTTGCACATAACATTTATATTTTTGCACGGTCGTCCCACTATTTGCATGATCGTGCAATATTAGGGAGGTCTTTTGAATTTTAATCAAGCACAATCGTGCTCATTTGTGCACGGTCGTGCCAATATTTCTAAGTTAATTTTGAAATTTTATTTAAAATGCCTCCATGTATGCAAAAGAGAAGCTGAGGTCCACCTTTGTAGAGGCCAACCCATCTTAGGGGTTGGTAGATTCTTGAGCTTCTCCTTTATCCCAACTTACAGTTTGGAGTAGGAATCTTTGTAATTACTAGTCATCATGGACCTATAACAAGGTATTTGGACAGAATGAGTTGGACTGCAGCAACTTTCATGCGAGAGCCTAACTACAAAAGAGCCCACTTTAGAGTTCTTAGCTTCCCTCATCTACTACCCTCTAGCTGACGACATGCTAACACACATTATGCATTATCATATTAGCGGTTGTCGATTCCAGAAGACTCTCACTAACTTCAGCATCACTCTAAGGTTCAAGATACCCCAGGGCATTCTTACTCTCGAGTACCTGGAAGCCTTCACCGACCTAACAGGTGATTTCATTTAGGGGTCATTCTATTTTGAGATCACAAGATCCTACTCTTATGATCCACATGTCTCAAAGTCCATCATTGTCTAAGACCCAATCCTCTAAATTTTCCATCGGTGGTTCTCCTTGGGGATCTTTGCTAGAAACGAAAACACTGGATTCATTTAAAGGATTATTCATCCTATGGGTTATTATCAAAGGTAGGAAGGTTAAACCTACATAGTTTTTCATCATGTCCTTCCAAGGGATTGGCTAGAGATAGAAAACAGGGCAGAAGGGCTACATTGGTATTGGATCATACGTCAAAGCCCTCTATCGATATCATAAAGTCCTTCTCTCGATGATAACATTATAGCGTCGATCATACTAATCACCTTGACACATGGTTATGCATGGGGGTGATCTGACAAGGGCCCCATGGTAATTTTATCTTTACATCCTAGCAGTAGCCACAACAGCACCAATAGGAACCATCACTGCAACAACCATAAGAGTAGCAAGGGGCAAAGGAGGATGTGGACTTTGATCTGGATGAGGAGCACTCATAGGCCCATTCCCTCTCTAACCGCCTTGATCATTTACAAATACAAGTGGATGGGATCTATGATTTCGTGGATGCGAATGTCGTTGCACACTAGGTATTGACAGCTTCGCAAGATGTGGCCTTCGTGCAAATGGACTACTAGTTCACCATGCTTGTTTATTTACTACAAGGCTAGATGGGGCATCCACCACCTTAATGACTAATGGTTGTTTACATTATTCTATTATTTAAGAGATTTTGATGTATTTTTTTTTATATTTGTACAACAAAAACTTGAATCTTACTACATTGTTAGTATTATTATTTCACTTTTTATATGATTCTCTGACTCTAACTTGTATATTAATGTAGGAAGGATAACCCAAAAGTGTAAGGACTTATTTCTCAATTGTTGACGTCCAGTGGGGAAGATATCAAGGATACTGCTGATCTCTAAGTTTGAAAAGGGAGACCTTTTCCCTCCCTTTTCAGGAAGGTCTTATTTCTATTCCTTCTCTACTATATCTGTATATGATTGTTTGTATGTAAATGCTTAAGTTTGAGGAGAGATACCCTTTCCCTCCTAAAATTTATTTTTGAAAAAAAATCACTTACCTCTCCTCCTTACTTTACTGCTTCCTACCTTATTAAAACATCTTTCCAAATAGATCAAGAAGGTGGTATAAGATTAAGTTTAAGGAGGGATACCCCTTCTCAGTTTTTAGTGACTGCTTGTACCTTGTAATAATTCTATGATTTACTAGATTTTGTTAGTTGATTTTGGATTCATAAATTTTTAATTTTTTCAATAGACACTAATTGAATTTAATAAGGATATAGGGAATTTTAAAGTAAATAATTGATAAGTATCAATGTTCCTTGTCATCTTATTTCACATTAGAGTAGCCTTAGTGAAATGATTAATCCTAATTAAGGTTGTATCCAACCTCCCTCTTTTTGAGTGAGTCTCTTTTGACTTGTACACTCTAGAATTTTTCTTACAACCCTGTCGAGACTTTTATAAGTTAATTTCATAATAGGACAATGATAAAGACAAATTAGGTTTTATTGAATAAGCATAGACTTAGACTATCACTTAGTGCCCCGTTGAGCTTAAGAGACTAAAAAGTTATCTTCCTTGGTATCCTTAAATAGTTAAATTTCTAGGTACCCTTAGATGGAAGAAAAAGTAGATATTTTAGGAACAAATAAGTGGTCAAGAAAGGGAAAAATAAAAGTAAAAAAGAGGGGAAAAAAAGGAAAACTAAGAAAGACTAGAGAAAATAAAAAGTGAAAAATTGAAAGAACTTAAGTAAATGAGTTTAAAATAAATCCCTTCATGTTTCCTTCACCTTTTTTATCTAACCTAATGATGTGAATTCTCTTAGCCACGTTTCAACCATATAAAAACCTTTTGATACTTATATATGCTTTAGCTTTTAGTGGAGACTTTGAGATTTATAGGCAAGCCTATGAAAATATATAGTTATAAGAGATAGAATAAAGAGGATTTATGCCCTCTTTCATGAGAGACAGTGAGTAGAGAAATCCCTTTTAAATGTGAGACTTGATTTCATAAAACTAAAGGATCCTAATTGGATTATTCTTGAATGTTCCTATTATGGTAACTATGCTTTTCTATTGTAGTATACTATGAGGTTTCCTAAATTCTATACTTGCTCCATTATAATTCCTTGGGTTATTGTTTAGGAAAAGTAATGTTTAAGTTTAAGGCTTGTGATAAACTGTCATTTTCCCAATTTATCTGTGAGAATTTGGCATAATTACTGCATAATTTATTATTATTCATTTGTCATTCTGCCTAATTTTCCTTATGTTTAATTCATTAATAGGAATTAATGATTCTTGTTAATCTATAAGTTGATTGGAGGAGAGGTGATCGTACTATCTCCCGATTTATGAAACTATAAGGTAACTGAATCTAAGGGTTTTGAATAATCAATCAGAGTCCTAGATTTCTAATAAGTTGGTTACCAAAATAGTAGTTGATAGCCCTCTATGCTTTATATTTATGTTATTTATCTACCTTACATGATCATTGAGGGTATTAATAGCTTTAGAGTAGATGGTTATCCATTGGGTTCTAATTCATTCATAGAGGAAATTGGAGGTAAAAGTAGTAAAATCACAAGAGGATTCAAAGTTCCATGTTCTTCCATAACCTGCACAATGTTCTTTTGTTTTCCTCTCTTTTAAACTTATTTTTGTTTCCAAACTTGCACACAAACCTTCTTTTAGTGAGCTCAAAATTTAGGGTTTAGACTTCTACAAATTGTTGGTATAGTTTATGAGGAATCAATATTGGAGGTCTTAAATATCTCCTTTGTACATTGAATAGTATACTTGTGCGTAAAACTTGGTAAGAAGGTTTACACTCATGTTTTGCACGCAACACCTAACCTAGCAGAACAAATGATAAATAAGGCAATTGAATTATCTCAATGTTATATTAAGTATGAAAGGCTTGTCTATGTTGGCAGGTAAGGAAAGTGAAAAGGAATAGAGTTGGCATCATTATAATATATAATGGTGTGACCATCGATCAATCTTTAAAGTTTGGATTCAAAACTTTAAATAACCAAGCATAATTTAAACCATGTTTTGAAGGCTTGCCTACCTACAAAGTCTTTAAAGCTAAAAGGGTACTATTCACAATTACTTCTAACTTTTAGTTTCCTAAGTCAACTAAGATTATTATACAAAGGAGCTAATATTATAAAAATACCTAACTCTAATGAAGATGACATTTGAATCTTTCAATATTATGGAGTTCCATTATGTGCCAAGGAAGAATAAATACAAGGTTTATATCTTACTAAGGATAGATAGCACTAAGAAGACTAAGAATAATCGTTTCATTACTCATAAGTCTATTATCGCCCTTATCATCGAGAAAGGTGATTTATCCTTTAGATAAAGAAAACTGAGGAAGATTGGAGAGCTCTCATGATAAGATTCTTCAAGGAAATGCCAATGCCTGAAGATAAAGAAAATTCCAAGAAAATTGTGAGGTTGACTCCTCAATCCAACTCGTTTCTCAAATTTTTATCACTATATAAGGCATCATATGTCTTGTTTGAAATTCATGAAGGATGTTATGGCCGTCACTTGGAGGGATGAACATTAATGAAAATTACTTTATGATCGAGGTAATTTTGGTCAACTAAGAAAGTTAATGTTATGAACCATGTGAAGAAGTGAAAGTCATGCTAGTTTCATGATAATATGCACATTGCTCCTATTGAAGAGATTTCTACCATCATTTTCCCATGACCCTTTCATTAATGGGGATTGGACCTTTTCCACTTACTCTAAGAAAGGTGACATGCATTATTATGGCTATTAATTATTTCAGAAAATGGTTAAATCCAAGATGCTTGCCATTATGCAAAAATTATTCTATAAAAGAAATATAATTAGATGTGGAACCCCAAATTCGATAATCACAAATAAAAAAACCCAATTCATAAACAAAGGCTTTCAATCATTAGTTAAAAAGATAATACTTTGTTCTTATAGAGCACACGTAGACCAATGGTCAAGATGAGGATGCAAATTACATAATTCTAATGCCTTTGAAGAAGAAAGTTGAAGCTAGAGAAATTTGGACTAAACACCCAGAACATAGTTTATGAGAATAAAAAATCACACATCACTTTTACACAAGGGAATGACCATTTAGGTTAACATATGGGATTAAATTTTTTATTCTAGGAAAGATAAGAGAACCATTCAAAAGTTGAAAAATGTGACAATTATAGCAACAAGATATTGCTATTGAAGGACTTGGATCTACTAAATGAGATGGGAATCTTAACCATCTAAGACATTAAGAAGAGGGGTAAAGTGCAACTATTAGACATAATAAAAGAAACATTAAACAATTCCTTAAAGTTAATGACTTGGTGCTAGGGAGTGTATGCATTAAATCCAAAGAGGAAAGAAGATGCAAGCTTGCTCCTAATTACGAATATCTATACAGAGTGATCCAAAAAAGTCAAAAACAAGATTACATGTTGTCACAATCGTAATCACGACGAGACGACGAACTCGCTAAAATTTTTTAAAAATATTTTTAATTGATTATGTGGAGCCGCCACCAAATTTTTATTTAAGGGAAAAGATTTGAAAAAAGCCTAACTTGATGAAGAGATTTTAGGTTCGGGAGTCAGTTACGAATAGGGAAGGTGTTAGGCACCCTACTCACCCGTTCCGAAGAACGGTACCCTTAAACTGAGTGTGTGGTTTATTTGAAAATTGTTTTGATCCCTTTAATTAGAATAAAAATAAATAGGTTTGTATTAAAAATAGCCTGACAGGACTTGATCCTGTTCCTACGTATTCCCTGGTGCAATGGAAAATTCAAGGCTACGTAGTTCTGGTGTGAAAGCTTGACCTTCAAAGATACTTGGAAAAGGAGTTGTATTTTGAAAATGTTTTGAAGAAAATCCTTAGCCCACATATGCACAGGGTCCAAGATAACTACGACTGCACTGGGACCCATATGAATCCCTAAACATCGAACATCAGAAAAATCTACTAGTTCGTGCTTAGGGTTCATTGCGTGAGACTAGGGATTATTGAATTAAATTTGAACTTGGTTTTGAATTTTAAGGAATTGAACGTAATTTGGATTCGAATAATTGAGCTTGATTTGAATTTGGAGAATAAAAATGAACTTGATTTAAAATAAAACGAATTTGATTTGAGTTTGGGAAAAAAGAGTTAAACTTTGATTTGAATGAAATACTTGATTTGAAATGAGAAAAAGAATTAAACTTGATTTGGATTTGAGAAAATTCGATTTAAAATTTGAAGAAAGGAATTAAACTTGATCTAGATTGAAAAGAACTCAATTTAAAAATGAACTTGATTTTATTGATTTTGGACTTGATTTAATTGGATTTAATTTGAAATTAATTTTAGGTAAAAAGGAATTAAATTTAAAATTAAATTGGTGGCTCGCGGCTTGATGGCTCGTTCCGTGTGAGCTGGCTTGGGAGAGCTCTTCTGGTGGCGGCTCGTTCAGTGTGAGTTGGCTTGTGCTTGGCCGCTCATTTGGCAGCTTGATTGTCTTAAAATATAGAATTGGTCCCAAGGGGACTCGAACCCGCGTCCTGGGAGTCTTGAGTCAGCTGACTAACCACTCAGCCATGCCTATATGTTGGTTGTAATCTAGCCTCTCTATATTTTATGTAAACCAAAACTTAATGGCCATTTATGGGAAAAAGTCACCATTGGGGTTCAAACCCAATGTTTCTCAAGTGAACTTATGTTGTGCCAACCAACTGGGCCGAGCTTTTGCTTCGGAGTTTAGCGCCTTTGATTAATTTTAAGACACCCTTTAGGGATGTAGGGACGTGCTTTGCATGTGGGCTGCATGGGATATTCCTTCATGACGGTCCAAGAACCATTGGGAATTTGACAACTGCGCTTGAGCCCTTGTCCACTGTATGATGTATTTTTTATCAGATTTAGGACAAGGTAATGGAGGCGTGGCAAGCTTTCTGTACGGAAGAAGCCCTTGTCCCTGATATTTTCAAGGTATAGCCCAAGCCTTTACACGTACTTATCCTCGTCTCCATGACAACTTCCCCAAACCATTTTGCACCCGTCATGTGGTTGTTCCACTTGATTGGCACTTGATTATCTCTTAATAAGGATGGTCCCGACTTCTGTACAATTGCAATTGGTCACAAATAGGCCATCGTTCTTGAGCTTTCTCCTTATACAAATGAATAAGAGGAATCTTTGATTGCATTGGAAGCTCCCTTTTAGTAGCCACATATCACGAATTTGATGGTAGCGTCTTTGGATAAAACAACTTTAATTTCGGATCTTTGGTCACATCATTTGGACCCCCACCAAGTACAACCATATGAACAGTGTGCCTTTGAGCAACAAGTGTAATTAGATTTAACCCAACGGGGACAACAACACCGCCATTAACTATGACAGCATGGGCTCTCCAACTATAACTACGTTCATTCAGGAAATCGTGGCGAGGAGAGCATCATCCGTGGCTACTATGACGTCTTAAAATATGCCATTCTACGTATAGATTCACTTGCATGAAGATAACTTGAGAGATTGTAGAGTGAGGGGCCAGAGATGGGTTGATACAAAGGTTCTAATAATTCCAATAACCCACTACCAGTTCTGTTTGCCAGAGGTGCCAAGTCAGATTATACATGCTTCTTAACACAGATAGACGTTCGAAATCTCTATCTCTGCTCCTCTGTTTCGCTACTTGCTTCATCAACGCTGCTTGCTATAGAAAGTTTAAGTAAACAATTGGTTTGTCTCTTCCTGTTCCTTGCTAGCATGTGAAGGAAGCTTTTTAAGAACATATATTGAATCATGCACAATCACTTGAGAAAAGCTCAGAGTCTCAACAGTGACCATTCCAATCAAAGAAACATCTTATGATTCCAGCCACCTGTACATTGAATTCATCTACTGGCTAAGTGCAATAATGGGATACTGGGCCCTCTAGTTATTATCAAGTTTGCTCATTGAAACCTTCTGAGAACACACATGATCGTCTTGCTACGAGAAGTTGAGAATACATCGCCATTATTGATGTGTAATTGGATCAAAACTCTGGGTATACATAAGTAGATGCAAGCAGATTCGATCAAGCTATGCAAGTCGATGTGAACCAAGATTCCTCATGTTCCATTGTGAACCGAAGATCATAACTCAGTCTATCGAAATCTTACGTATCCTTTGAGCACTAACCTCGTTTGGGCTGAATAAACTTGATGGAGGCAGAATGATCACCAGTACATAAACCATGATTGGGCCGAAGCGATTAACTCAACCAGTTTACATGGATTTCTCGTCGTCGCTCATACAGATTAGACGAGCCCATTTCTATTTGGTAAAAGACGATCAAGACGACCAGATTCGTCCATGGAATCACCGAGGGAATATGCATGGAAATGACCTTTCTGATTATCAATGTTCTAGGAAAGTGAAGAACAACGAGCTAGAAGACTCTTGCCGAATTCATGAGGATTATACTAGGAATTCTGGATCAAATTCTAACATAGAGGCATTTGCATCTTCCTAATAGTAACTACTCATTACTCAAGTAAAGTAAGCACCAAGGATCACACTAGTTATCATAAGCATAAACTTGCAAACAACACTAACCTAAATGTATGAATTCTGGGTAACGTAAGGACTCATCTCCACCGCAACTGGATCTAATCAGTGAAGATCCCTTTCACGAATTCTTGAAGTTTCTTATAATCGGAGACAAACCATGATACCTTCCTTGCTTCCAAAATAATCTCTCCTTTTGGAGAAACCTTCGATCTTAATCAAGAACCTCCCCCAAAAGATGCTCCTGAAACCTCCTTCCAATGAGACTAGAGAAGAACCAAGATCAACCTTGCCAGAGAGTTCTCTTGGATCCCCCTACCAGTAGGTACCCCCTAGTGTCGAATTTTAGAACGCAACGCCACCCTACCTTGTCAACTTGACGCCAGGTTCATCAACTCATTCTTCAGGCTTTTGAGTGAGAGTGATGTTTGAAAAGATGATCCAGATGAATGCTTGAAGCCTCCCTCCAGCCCCAGAGCCGCGTCTAGATTCTCCCTCCTAAAACTCGACTCCAACTTCCCCCAAAAACCCTTGCATGCATGCACCTGAAGTTTTTTTTTTCGTTCTTTCCTTTTTCTTTCTTTTTTTCATTTTGTTTATTATTTTTTATTTAATTTTCTCTTATTATTTTTAGTTATTATTTTCTCTTTATTTTTTGTTTTATTTTTTGTTTTTGGTTTTTTTTATTTTATTTTCCATTTTTCATTTTCATTTATTTTTTTAGCTTTTTATTTATTTTTTCAGTTTTATGCTTTTTTCATTATTTTCCAGTTTTATATTATTTATTATTATTATTATTATTATTATTTGTTTTTATTTTTATTTTAGTTATTATTATTTTATTTTCAGTTTTTGTTTTTTTTCCTCATTTTGTTTTAATTTTATTTCTGTTTTTTTTTTGCCTTAATTAGTTGTTATTTTTTCATTTTCTACTTTTTATTCTTTTCCATTTTACTTTTCTGTTTTATTATTTAAAATATTTTTTATTTCTATCTTTTATTTCCTTTTTTGCTATTTTTTAGTTTTTTGCTTTATTCTCTATTTTTCTCTTCTTTTTTATTTTTATTATTATTTTTTGTTATCTTGATTTTCTCTATTTTCTAGTTTGTTGTTTTCTGTTTATTTGTGTCTCTGCTTTTGTTTTTCTATTTTCTGTTCATTAGTTTTAATATTTACTTATTATTTAAACTATGATTTATTCACTAATTAATTTTAAAAATGGGACCTCAGACATAATTGGATGTTTACACATGTTAGCAACACAGATGGAAAAGAGATCTTAAGAACTTGGAATGTCATGAACTTAAGGAGGTATTATCGTAAGGATGTCATTCAATTCTAATGTATTATTAGTAAATAAAAGAAATAGAACATTTCTTAGTCCTTTTTATTTTTAACCTTAAAAAATAGGATTGATAATATTTTTGTACTATTTTAAATTGATAAAAATATTTAGTATGTTATTTATCTATTTCCAAGTCTTTAATAAATTTATGATCATCCAACAAATATCATTACAAAATAAAAATATTTTAACACAATGAAGTTTGTTCAGCTCCTAGGCAATATAAAATGGAAGAAAACTTCAAGGGTGATGATTTGGTTCATCCACTAGGCACATAAAATTGAAGTTTCTAAGGAAGCCTAGATCATTCCATATGAAGCATAAAAATTCAGAAATCTCCTAGGACCAATAAGGGTTGTTCATCCCTTAGGTAGCACATAACATTGAAGAAAGTTGATAGGATTAATAAAGTTGGTTTATCTCTTAAGAAACATAAAACTGAAGAAAGTTTCTAGGATCTATGAAGTTGGCTCATCCTCTAAGCAACATAAAAATTGAAGAAATCTCCATGGACCAATTCATCTCTTAACCCATAGAAAATAAAATAAGTTTCCAAGACCAATGAAGTTGGTTCATCCCTTAGGAAGTGTGTGATCAAGACAAAGTCCAAAGCACTAAAAGAAAATAAAATTAAATCCAAGGTGATCCTAAAATATTTTCAACAGCTAAAATATAGGTTTGAAGGAAAGGATGGTAAAATAACAGTAATTTTTTTTGTATTTAAATTTATTTATGTCTTGAAAAAACTTATGATTACAAAATCATTAACTTTTCAAGTCATTGTTTTACTCATTAAATGCTTACCCTCGACAAAGACATTTTTTTCTTATCATCGACCAAGTAATTAAATGCTTATTACTAATAAAAATTTTACCTTATCTTTTCATTTTTGAGAAAGTATTACCTTACTCATAGGTGAAGTTAAAAGGAAACAATCATAATCATAAAAAGTAAATATATTCACTAAAAATGAGATTCAAAATTACAAATTGTAATTGAAAAACTAAGATACAAAATCTAAAAAGAAAAATACATAGATCTATGCAGAAGGCGTTTTACACTCAACAGCCCCTTAAGTGGAGCAAATAGAGATGAAGGGTCAAAATTAGTCTTGTGTTTTTTATGGCCTCAGCATCATGACTAATTGCAGAAATAGGTTTGATTATGATAGCATTAGAATCCATAGACCTATACTTACTCTTGACTACTTGGAAAATTTTTCTCTCAACTACCTTAAAGTAAGATTATGGTCTAAGTTTTCATATTAGGAAGCTTCACCAGCAACTAATTCATAGTGTTATCAAATATTTCTCCCACAACCATAACTAAGTCCTCATCAAATTCTTTATTTATTCCTTCAAATACCACAACCATAGTAGCATGTGTTTAACCCTTAAATTTAGCAAAAAAAAAACTTATTAAATCCCTTCTCTATCTTTTTATTTTTACCTTAGAAAACATAGCTTATTTTTCCAATACAACATTATCAGTTTGAACCTTCTTCATTAACTTTAATGTTTTCTCAAGGGATTCTTTTTCCTTCATATGTTGCTCAAAAGCATCATGTTTCACCTAAAGGATCTTTTATCTCTCTAAATCTTTGGAGTGTTGTTCAATATCCTTCTTTTATTGCTCCAATATCTCACCAACTTGCGCCTAAGCATGTTCACCTATATTTTCCATTTTTTTCATTTTTTCTTTAACATCCTACAACTTTTCTCTTGTTCTTGTCAAAGATAGGTGAGTTATGCTAAGAAAAAAAATCCTAACTTGCAAATGATACCAAAAATAAAGGAGACATGTAGCAAGAAAAACCTTTTCATTGTAAATATTGAAAAAAATATTGTTTCTAGAAGGTTTTATGCTCAACACCTAGCCTATACACCAAGGAATCTACCCCCACCAAAAATTTTCTAGCCTCATTTGGGAACACTTTGAAGTTTGGCAACAAAACATCTAGATGCGATGGAATTGAGGGAAAACCTCCTAGCATATGCATATAGATTAAAACTAAATTTGGTGCAAATCAAGGGTATGCACCCTATGCTAACAAAGAAGGACCCTCAAATCTAACCTTCTTGGCACTTGTTGTATCATTTTGATCTTTTGTATGGCATATTTTTGTCTATAGAAGGTGCCTAAACCTTTTTAAACTAAATGGGATAGTTCCTTGAGGATATCTCAATGACCATGATTAGAAAATTTTCTAACTAAGGATCCTACTTTGTATTTTTCAGAGTCAAGGCCAAGAAAGGTTAACAAGCTGAGGAAGTTTTGAACTTTATACCTCTTCATCCTTTTGTTGGTGCTTGAACCAGCATCTCCTTGTTGGCAGGATTTTTTTTTTTGGTTGAATTCTTCCTTTATTATTTTCATCTTTAGAATATCTAAACTGCACTAAAATTAACCGCAAATCCTGAAAGCAATAATGACACAATTTGATCAAAGCAAGACAAGAGATCAAAAAATAGTTGTAACTATACAAGTGTTCATTCAACAAAAATTGAAGACACAATCTATATACTAATTAGTGTAAAGGTTTGTTTTCTAGGAATGTTAATGATATCTTTACATGAGAAAGGTCTTAATTCCTCAATGATCCTCTCAATAAAATCCCTAAATTTCTAATCTAATTCTCCCAAGTCTCCTAGGTCAAAATTGAAATATGAAGGATCCATCTCATAAGGAGCACTAGTCTAGTAAAAAGGAAAGAAATGATCCCTTGATTTAGGCTCCTTTGATTTAGGCTTCATCCAAAATAGGACCTAATCATTCCAACCCTAAACATATTTCATCAGATCCATCTTGAATAAATCATGCCTAAAATTAATTTGGTTTCTCTTGTAAGAATTCGAGTAGCTATTAAAAAAGGACTTTCTATCTTCTACATTTTTTAGGGTGAAGGTTGAGACCACATCCCTAGAGCTCCTTTTAATTTCAATAGTATCAGTAAAAAACTCAACATAGGATTGGGATTTAAGGCCTTTCACACCATATTGAATGTGACCATATACACCCATCCAATATAGGGTGGAGATGTGTAATACATCTAACTTTCTCAACATTGTCTTCTCAAACAACCTTATTATACACTAAGATTGTCCACTTCAACCTTAGGTCTTCAATAATGATGGAGAAGATATCAACAAATTCCTATTATAGATAGTTCACACGTAGTCTTTGTCACCTCGATTGAGATCCAACAATAAGGACTGAAAATCACTTCCTCAAACTAAAAGCATGATTGAACTCATCAAGAGGTTTTCCTTCTTAAATGATCCACAACTTGATAAGTATCATACCTAAGTACTTGACTAGAATGACCACGAGAAGATAAATGACACCCAAGGACCAATCCTTATTTCTATCCATTTTACTAGTTCGGTCTAAACCTATAAAAACTCTAAAGGAGTCAACTTTGGAAGAAAAAACCAATAAAGAGAACAATTTAATAAAAAAAAAAAGAATGAGTGCAGTGTAACCTTAAGGTTGTAGCTCATTGAATCTCATGCCGAAAGTTTGTCAAAGGAAAAGATACATCTTAAACCATCACAAGGCCTATTCGCATTTCACTCTGAAAGGGGATATGATACTCTTCCCCCTTCATTGACATTAGTCATAAAGAAAAAGGAGAAAAGAGTCCATCCAAGCTAAAAGACCTATTGTTTCTACTCTCCTTTCTCCTCTATACAAAGATTAGTCCATTGAAAATCCTAAAATAGAAAATAAAAATAAAAGATAAGTCCAAATGAATCCCATGTAGATTCACAAATGGAACAAAACAAAGAACCAAAAAAAAAAAAAAAAGCTTGAATAAATATTGAAAAGGTTGGAGTTTCATAAAAACAAAAAAAAAATAATAAATTAGAGGTAGTCTCAAGAATAACTACAAGGAATGTCACCAAGGTATCAAACAAACAATACTACAAACAACATAGAGCTCGAGAGAAAGAGAGGGAAGTAAAATGATGGTGCAAGTTTATGAAAAACACTAGGTTAAAAAAATGTTCAAACATTTTTAACATTAAATATATAGGAATGGCAACATCATTTTCCAAAGCATTTAATGTGAATAACTATGTGTTGTAATAACGTGCATGAAACGAAAAGACATGTCAATAAATTTATAACCAGATCCATCCATTACAAATTCAAGGATTATGCTACCTAATTCATCTTCTCAATAACATAATTCAAGAATATTAAAATTATCTCTCTAAAAATAGAAGATCCTCACATAAAACTCCATAAGATAACAAATCATTAGCCCAAATATAGCTCCTTAAATGAAATATTTCTTAGCCTTGGTACGTAAAAATCATTCCCATGCTTAGAACTATTTCTTATTGTATTATTGTAGGTGGTGCATTCCAATAAAGAAAATAAAAAAAACTCATTACAGTTTGATATATCTCATAATACTTAATACATCACGCTAGAAGGCTTATATTTTGGGTTAAAAATATATTGGCTCAAACCCAAATCATGCACCTAATAGCATAACTTGCAAAAGTAGCACCAAGTCTATTAGGCTCCTTGACTAAAGTTCAAAACACACTCTATACAATATAATGATACTCATGCACCATCATTGCAGGTGATTCAGTTACATGAATCATAATTTTTATTGTCAATAAATTCTAGAATATTTCATAATTTAAAACGATTAGGTAATTCCATAAAAAAAATGGACATAAAAGGGATAAGCTCCTTACCTAACACTTATACCATCATTATATATATAAAAGATTCTTGTTATATATAAACATATGCTCAATTTTCATATTATTACTCATTTAAGATTGATATTGATAAAGAATGTTAAATTATTATTACATGTACCATTATCTATGCTACTAAATTTTTTTATAAAGTAAAAAATTTTATTTCCACTCTTAATGGATCACGATTTGATAAATTGAACAATATTATTTTTTATAAAAAAAATATCATTAATATATTTTTTTATTATTGGATAAAATTAGTAGAGATTTATTAAATAATGAGCATAACTTATATAATTGATAAACATTATAAGAACTTTATTAATATATTAATATTTTCAATACTGGATATTTATTATTTAATATAATTTAAATCTTTAAAATTTAATTATTTTTAAATTATATTTCTTAATATAATATTTTTTATTTTAAAAATAAATTTTCATTACCATTTTGAATCTAAGAACTAGTCTTATAATTATGTCTATAAAAATATTTAGTAAAAATATAATATTCCACAAAGGAAAATAACAAAATGAATATTTTTATTTGATATTAAATAAATATATAATATAATTACAAAATTAGTTAACTTAATTATTGATTATATTTTTAATTTTCTTAAATAACTTAATCATTTTTATTTTACTTTTTCTCATTAAACTAACCATTAAATATTTATTTAAATATTAATATGATATAGAATGAGAAATTTTATATTTTTTATTAGAACTTATATAACATATAATAAATGAGAAAGGAAAAATAAATTATAATAAATAATATAATATAAAAATATTGTATGAAATTATTGAATAAATAATATAACTTTGGTAAGATATTTTACAAAAATATTATGATAAATATAAAATTTGGAAATTTTTTATTATTATAATGATTTCAATCATTGATCTGTAAAATAAGAAAATGGTGGGCTCACACCCCGCATAGTTCGTTGTCCACCTAGATATATCTGACCTCTTAAAAAATTTATAATTATTAAATTAAAATATATTAGAAAGAATAATATTATGTACATGCACGAATATCATTATAATTAAAATGATTAAAAATAATAATTATTAATTTAATTATTATGTAAAGATACAAGTTATACTATTTGATGATTTAGAATATAAAAGGATGAATTAGAATGTATGTATATGTTACCCTATTGGATGCATGTATTCTCACGAGAGAAGAATGGTGTTAGAATTCATGTGTTGTGGTATAGGAAAAATACAAATATAAATTATCTAATAAAAATAATATATTAACCTATCAACATAGAACGCAAACCTTTCTAAATGTACAAAGTAAGATAGTCTAACACATAAAAGGTTATTCATACTAAAGGTCTAATGTTATGCTCATCAATTTAATATGAGAATAACTAAAAAAATTATTTTTATAATTAATATTAATAATTCATATTAACTAATTGATCAATACTAATTCACAAATTAAATAGAAAATTATTATTATTAATACTATAGCAATTACTCTATAAAAACACAAACAATACACAAAGAGGGGTTGAATGAATTATTTTTCAAACAACTAGACAGGTTAGTCGTCTAATAGGATTTGGAGAGAGAAAGGTAAAGAGAGATTTATCCTAAAAGTTGTAATAGTTCACTTTTATCAATCCAAGGATTACGTCCAATTCTTGTTATCTGCAATAGGTATTTCCATTAACCAAAAAGAGTGTACAAACTCTTAGCCAAAAATACACACCTCAATATTTTTTTTTCACAAGTCTCTTTAGGATTAATATACCCATGATAAGAAAGATAGACACTTCTTATCTTTCTATTTTGAATCCCAAAACCAAACTTGAATATAATAGATAAATATAGATTTTGCAGTGTTGGCTATGAACGAAGTAGATGAATAGACAGTTTAGGTTTAACTTAGTTATGTTTCTTGTTCATAAGCTTCTCTAGTGTTAGCTATGAACGAAGCAGATAAATAGACAGTTTAAGTTCAGTTTAGTTATGTCTCTTATTGATAAGCTTCTCTCTTTATATAAAATTGGCAAAGTAGTCATCGAAAGAGAAGAGAAGTTTGTAATGTCTTCTATTCATCCATAAATGCATGACCTTCGTTTAGGTGAAAAGTTGCTGCTGCGTGAGTTACTTAGATATCTTGTTACAGAACACTTTTTACCTTACTTTTTACTGTAAGTCAGACGTATCTTTTCCTTCAATTATCAAAAGTTAGCTCTCCATTCAATGTCTAGTTGTTGTTTTTATCTACAATTAGACAAAAATAGATGAGACTTGTTTTGAAGATAACTGGATGAACTTGTTGAATACATTTTTCAGATTAGACGAGTTGATCATCTAATTTTGCATTTTTTCTAAAACTATCTAAAGAAAACCTTTACATATATTTTTATCGTTTTTAAAATATTAGAAATTTCTTAAATTTTGTATAATGTAAAATTAACAACTTGATTCCAACATACTCTATAAAATATGATTCTCCTCTTCTCTTATTATTTAACTTATGTAATATTCTAATTTAATTTTTTTTATTTCTCTTTTATTCTCAAACAGTGATATGATGCATAGTAATTACATCCATTTATATCTTAATTTTCAATTGATTAAAAAAATTGATAATAAATTAACAATTTTTTCCTATATTATTAACTATACTAGCAATTGGTTAATTACATTAGTAATTCATTAACCATATTGTGTAATCAATTACTATGAGCACATGTATATGGTCTGATCGAAATCGAGCTATCTAAAAGCTCAAAATCATATTTTTGCTAGATCGGATCGGGTTTCAGTCATGTCGGATAAAAAACACAGTTTGGATTAGCTTGATTTGGACGAGTCTGAGTTGATAAATATACTTTACCGATAACTGCATCAAACCGAAGTTAGCATATATCACTTGTGAGCTTTCCCCTTGACATGTAACTCATGCTTCCAAACATGTGGTCTCGCTGTCACAAAAGAGCTTGGTCACTGTGTCAATGAGAACATCATCCAGTCATCAAGAAAGATTGAGCCTTCCACTACAATAGATTGCAAGGTAGAAGCGTGACTCTAGCTTAACAAAGTTGAGTACTAAACTTTACAATCTCAATTCCACCAAAGTTCCAATGAAGTTTGATTTTGAGAGCATTTATGGAGGTAGATGGATTTGGATCCAAGTTGAGTTCTAAAGAAGAACGAAGTTGATGGCTTAAGAGTTATAGTGATGGAGAAGGTGCGTGGGGAAATGGTTAAGGAGTGAGACAAGAATTCTAACCCAAAGTCTCTCAGTCTCTTCTCTTTGGCTCTCTCATTTTGCTATTAAGAAAATTTTTTGCATTAATTTTTTGCTATGCTGAACATCCAGACAAAGAAGAAAGGACTAAAGAGGGGAACCACAAACCCGACACTACCCAACCCACCCAACTGAAAACTATCTAAACTACTATCCAAATAAACCTAGGACAATGTCGAACAAAATTGGATGATATTTTCAATAAGCTCAAAATTGTTTCGGTTATCAAGTCACCACCTTTATCCGACCAATGCTCACCCCTATTGATTACTAATTATGTTATCCTTTCATCATTTATATTAAATTATTAACTACCTTTTTTATATCATTAACCATCATAAATTAATTACTAAAATATTTTAATTGGAGGTAACGGAGCAGAATTACTGAACATATGTGCTATAAACATTTTCCATTATTCTCTTCCCACTACATATATCCTCTTGACCGATTATAATTCCTTGTACTTTATAATCTTGAACAGAGGCAAAGTGATAATTTAGATCCCTTTCGGCTTGCCTCTCAGCTATAAATACTCAACAAACAATTGATCTCAATCTCAATACAAACGCACAACTAAATTTCTCAGTGGTTCTTCGGAAGATTCCTAATATAAACCTCCCAGTCCCCCCATCCCCCCTCTTATTTCAATTGATTCTTAATTTTCTTAGTTGATTTTCTAGCCCGTTTAGACCCTTTCCTATTAAATTGGATCCATTGATCGACGTCAATTACAATGGCTAGTATCAAATGTGATGTGCAGGACAACGCTACCAAGAAAAGTGTTCCCTCTAGTGGCCAAAAACAGAAAACGAGGCAGAATGAGTAAGTGGTGTTGATCATGGGAGCCACGGGAACCGGAAAATCAAAACTATCCCTCGGCCTAGCCATATCTTTTTCAGCAGAAATCATCAATTCAGACCATCGAAGTCTATGAGGGACTCGACATAGTCACAAACAAAGTTACCAAGGAAGAGCAACTCGGGGTGCGGCACCATTTGCTAGGGACACAACCCAAACTGAGTTCACAGCTTCTGATTTCGGTGACATGGTATAACTCATCATCAAATCAATCACGCTTCCAATTCCCCTCCCACAAACACTAATCGGGTGCAGGATGTTTCCACAATATAAGGGACTTGAAAGTAAACAAGGATAAAGAGCTCATTTAAATTTTACAGGTACAACTTACAACCACTACAAGGGATCTTAAAATTACAGACAACAGCATTATCTTACAAGACAAGGAAATGACAATTCAAACAAACCAAATACAACCAAATATGCATTGGTTGAAAGTCTTGCTTGTATTCATGAATCATTCAGCCACTTTCATACCTGAGAGATAGACTTTACTCTGGATCACACTTCCCCCAATCCAAAATCCAGGCATAACCATCAAACCAACTTTGGGTTTCTCATCACTCTCACCCATTATCAGATTCTTGACCACGCTTTCCATATAAACATCGGAGAACTCACTCCCTCCTTGAACCTGAAATACCTTAACATTTGGCTCTAAGGAATAAGCCAGTCTGTGTAAAAGCCAAATAGACTTTGCCAATTTAAGAAAAGCCAGATAAAAAGGGGTCCTTGGATGCCCTCCACCCATCACATAATTTCGCTGATCTAAATTTCCAAAGAATGATGCCTCCATCTTTGGATGAACTACCACTAGGTATTTGCTCTTGCAAAATTTCCCAAAAATGGAATCTGGATTTTGCCCTAGCATGTCCAAGGGATCCATCTCCCTTAAAGCAAGAAATTGGTGGAAGCTCTCTTTAGTGACAGTAATATTGTCTGATTTGACAGAGAAGCTTTCCTGTTCAAAGCCACTGAACATTCTTTGGCATATGTAAGACTCAAAGGCAAATTTCTTATGAGCTCTCTTTGCGTAAACAACATCAGGTTCAATTGAGTTGGCGGCAGCATCAAGATCCCACCCAGCTGCTTTCATCATGTTGATTAAAGGTTTAGAAAAATCATGGATAGCTTTTGTGGCTGCTTCCACAGCAGAGGTGAAGAGATCTGGAGTTAAATCAAGAGGGAAAAATCCATTTCGATCTTCGGATTCTTTGGTTGACAAACCTCTAAGCTTCAGATTTTTTTCTAGTTTTGCTCGCTTCTGGCTAGCCTCCTCAATCTGCTGCTGCAATTGATGGATCTCAGAATCTTTATTCTGGATTTCAGATTGGAATTTCTTCACCATGACCTCGTAGGTTTTCAGAAGGCTCTGTTGTTCTTGAATTTCAGCAGCTAAACGTGAGTCTTGGGGAGAAACACACAATGGTTTTGGGTTGTTTTCCCTGTAGAAATGCTTGAGTTCAGACAGATTTTTCAGCTCACTAATAACAAGGTTATCAGCAGTGTGGATTTTATCAGGGTCATATGGAGTATGAGCAGCCTGCAGTTGGATATAAGCTGACTTAAGGGAAGAGATATTTGTAAAAATTTTAGATATTAGGGTCTCCAAAGTTTCTGGATTCTGATTCATGGCCTCTTCCATGGGTTGAGGATGGACCTTCTGACTGTTGGCTTCACGTAATTGGGTCTCTTTTGCTCCAGTGGGTAGCATAGCTAACACCAAGAAAGGAACAGTTGAACAAGCTCTCTGTCAACAGAACCAAAATTAACACAACCTGCCAGCTTTCAAAGAAGTTCAATCAACCTGTTCAGTCCAGAAATCATTTATCTACATTACGTGAGCATCCAATTCATATTTCAAAATTAAAGTGATTACAATCAGCAAGAAAAGAAAGCAGATTCCACTACAACATGGCTAAACAGATTGAGAACACATGAATGTGTTTGACAAATTCAACTTAAAAGAAATGAGCACATCCTAAAAGCAATTTAATAAGGCAATAGTATATTCTTCTTTTTTGCAATTTAACACTTTTATCATTTCACATTATAATTCATGCTCGGTGGATATTGAGTAGGGGTTTTGGGACTTTATAAGGTAAAAGTATAAACTCATCTAACAATGTTTCATGCCTTCAAAGATATTTTCAATAATTTATATAGGGGAAATTAGATCATCCTTGTATGAGGAAAGAGAGATAATATCACATAAATGTCCATTAACACAACCCTAAATTGTCTTTAATTCTGTTAAGTAGAATACTACCCTAAATCAGACAGATAGAAATTCTCTGGTTTTGTATGAAGCTGTGTACAAAACACATACAGAGAATATATACGTGATTCAGACTAATAGGCACAACACCTAAAATATCTATTCCCTGAATGAGTTTTCAGGGAAAGCTACCACGGTTGCTCAATGACAACATATATATGTAGCATTTTTTCATTTTTCCTATCATACCTTTTGTTCACAGTTAGTAGATGATAGGCACCTGTAATAAGTTTCGGGTTATATTATGTTGAATTCTACATGTAAAAGGTACAAATCTGTCTACTGTTGATCCTTGGTTTTAGTTGTGGATAAGATCCTGATGAAGATGTATATACTTGCTATCTGAGGCACAGCTATTTTGTAAGTGAAAAGGCCAACTTGGTCTTTTATACAATACACAGATTGAGATTTTCCTTTTCCAATAAATGACTTTTGCTGGTCTAACTTACATATTAATGAATGTGTTAACGAGTGTCTATATATTTTAATTTCAAGACACTCCAAATGCAAAATTTTGGAGCTTAGGTATACTAGTTAGTTACTGTCGAGTTTCCAAGTCTGGATACACTATATATATATATATATATATATATATATATATATATTGTAAAATTGGAAAGAATATCCAGCCTTAGGGCTACTCTGAACTCTAAAACACTTGACATTTACAGTGTTTATAAATTATAAAGAGGAAGGGGCCTGAGAAAAATAACAAGGCAGAGCATACTTTACTGATTTCTCAGGCCAGCATTTTTGGCTCTTTCCAGTTCGTAACTACAGAACCATTCATACCACCTGCAACAACATGAAAAGAGCAAAACACATACATTTTGAATTTAAAAACAAGAAATTCATTGTACTGCCAATGATACTATTACAAAGGAAACATAATAAGAGAACATTCAAACATTAGAGGTACATTCAATAAATGATATAAGCTTTGGACATCATTAAGCTCGGATTATTTAGCAAGTGAACAAGTCTGTTTGTCATAAGTTCAGTTCACTTAAATTCCCTTGCGGGTCTGTCAAGCAAATGAATACGTCCATAAAATGCATATAATATATGTTGAAATGGATCAAAAGATCTGATTACAGCCTATTTTTTAACACTTCGTTTTATGAAGATTTTACAATATTACTAAACGGCAGAAACCAGGCAGGAAAAAACTTAAAGTTGATTGAGAAATTCATTTGCCGAAAAATGAGGAAACTGGTTATAAGAGCAGGAAAAATATATGTGAGCCACTCAAAGAAATAAGTTCCAAGACACAGTCACCCAGATATATACAAAAAGATATATCCCACAATATCTCTTCCCGGTGTATCACAATAGAATAAAAGTAATTGAGATATAAAACTCGAAAAAAAAAAAACAGCACTTGCTGGTTGCTTCATTTACACGAATATTATATAGTACAATCCAAGACATAAGTTCTAATACCCCATATGAAACTTTGAATTGAATTCTCAACCCCCTTCATTGAAATGCATGCGAAGCATTTAGTTGCATACCTCCAGATTACTCCTACAGAGCAAAGTTCTGCAGAACGCCCTTAACGGATCCATTCATGTGCCCACCAAACTCGCCAGAAATTTCCCAGGAAAATCAAATGCCTCTGCGAGAAAATTGGAAAAATGAAAAAACAGCAAAAGCACGTAGATAAGAGCATCAAAATCATACGTAATTTTGCAATTGAGTATGCGAAATCGAAGAGGAAAAGAAGTGAATCGGAAAATGCAAATTTGAAGTAGAAATGGAATGCGTACTAAGTGCGGAGATCGTGGCTCTTTGCGAGATTAGGGGAGAAATCGAAGAAAAAAATGGGATTAGGGTTCTTCAGCTTTGGGTAATCTTGGACTCGCACGCTACTGGTCTTCAGAATCACTTTCTTTGTTTTTGCCATAATGGGTTGTTTCTTTCCAGGTTGACCCATACATCAGCCCCAGAGACCCATTCATTTTGTAGTTAACTTCTTCATTAGCATCGTTTTAATTATTTAATTAAGTAAAGAATTAGGGTTGAATGGATTCAAAAAGGGCTGGCTTGGGCGAGATACCTTCGGTCTTTCTACTTTGTATGACTGATTTCGAAGAGTAGCAATTAACCATTACCCACAGAGACCGAGGAACTGGAAGCATCCTTAACCTTGTTATTGGATGATACATTCTTAAAAGAAAAAATAATTTTGGAGGGAATTTAAAATTTAAGAAATTAAAATATTTTAATTAGGTATTTTTTTAAAAAAATAAATTTTATAAATTTTAAAAAATTATTTTAATAAATTAAAATGAAAAAATTTAAAATTTATTTAAAGTAGATGAAATTTAAAATTTTTTAATTTATTTTTATGAACAATCGATTTTTCTATATGTTGTCATTTCTTTCATTATTTTTTTTATATTATTGCACGAAATATATTATATTCTGACAGTAAATTGTTGTTAAAGTATTTTTCAACAGATAAAGATTTGTTAAAAAAATATTTGGTAAAGATCAAAATCATTACTATCAATTATTTAAAATTATCATTAAAAGATATTTTTTTTAATATATTTTCTTAAGATGAATTCTTTCATTTTTAAAAAAAAAAAATATTCAGGACATTTCTTTCTTTAAAATATTAATATTCATATATGATTATTTTTTTTTCTAATATAATTTTTTACTATAAAATTAAAAATTAAAAATTATTAAATAAAATGATCAACAACAAGAGAATAGATATAATGATTTTCGACACATTACCATGGTGATGATTACTTTGCACCTTGATGAGACGAGTGAAAAAAAAAAATCTATCATCATATTGTGTTTGGTTTCTCAATACATTTGCAAGGAGAGATCATGTAATATATATGTTTTTTTCTCACGCAAAGTAACAAAAATAAGTTGGTATATTTTCATAAAACATACATATGGACTTTGCAGAGAAACATTACTCATTATCTTAATATATAAAGTAACCATATCTAAGGTATATGTCACATATTGAACAATATGCTATAAGATAAATAAGCATCATAAAGAGCCTTAAAGTAGAAAAATAGATCGACATAAATATCTCTTGTCATTATTAAATGTTCTATAAAAAAAAAAGCAAAGCTTGTTGAATGCCGAACCAGAGACACTAATCATATGTTTTCTAAGCATCGAAAATCTTACTCTAAATGGACTATTTTGTGCGGTTGTTTGTGCTTAAGGATCTCAGATTGAATGAGTATTTATAAATTTCTTTTCATAAAAAGAATCTCCAATGGTAATGGATAGTGTCATGAGCATAGAGGAAGGGGGTTATAGACCATTTCTGATAATAGAACTATACCATGACTCTTAGTAGGTAGTTCCATGAACATGCACTAATCCATTATGTATGTATAGCCAACAATCTCTCACTTGATCCGTATGCTTTCAATCAAAACTCATGAAATAATGTATTTTAAAAACATAATACATGATTCATAATAATATTTTCTTTTAAATTAAGTAGTAACTTCTAAGTATCACAATGTATATTATTTCTAAATCTTACACAAATTACTTAATAAATAAATCCAATGTTTACTCTATGACTTTAGTGATATTTCTCAAATAAACAAACAAATGTGTATACACAAATACTAGATATGAGAAATAAAAGTAGAATTTTGTTTACATTTGTTCTAATAATAGTAGTTTACAAAGTAAAACCAAGTCCTTTAGTAACTACATAATCCTTAAAATTGTTTGGTTACATGCCCTTAGCCAAATGATCATCTAACATTAGTTTACTTCAATGGTTAAATACTTAATATTGATATGTTTACTTCAACTTCTATTTTTGTTATTTTTATCCATAAACATTGTAGTTGAATTGTCTCGATATATTTTTAATGGCTTTAAGCCCGTAAGTAAAACTCTCCAATCATATTCCATGTAAGAAATTCTTAAAATATAAAATGAACTCGGCCTCCATTATAGAGACAATAGTTAAATCTATTTGGTAGTCGTCCAAGATAAGACTTTACCAGGTAATATGAAAATGTAACCAGATATTGATTTTTGTGAATCAATGTAGACAGCCAGGTTGGAGTTGGAGAACCTAATCACTTCCAAACTATCTAAGAGTCTATACATAAGAATGTAGTCCTTTTTCCCTTAAAGGTACCTCATGACTTTCTTTGTAGTTCTTTAGTGATCAATATTTGGATTACTCGAATATCTTTCTAGCATTTCCACAACAAATACAATGTTAGGACTTGTGCAAATCTGAGCATACATTATGCTCCCAACAATAGAAGCATATGAAATACTTTTCATTTGTTCCCACTTAAGGTTATTCTTAGGGCATTGATTCAAATTGAATCTATCATCCTTTATAACAAAAGCTACACTTAGTGAACAATCCTTCATCTGAAACCTTTCTAAAATTTTGTTAATATAGGTTTATTAAGATAGACCTAAAACACCTTTGTGTCTATCATGATGAATCTAAATACCAATGACATAAGATGCATTACTCATATCCTTCATATCAAAATTTTTAGAAAGAAATTATTTCATCTCATGCAACATGTCTGAGTCATTTGCTGTAAGCAAAATGTCATCCATATATAGGATAAGGAAACAAATTTTTCTCCCACTAACCTTCAAGTGTATATACATTGATTTGTAATATTCTCAACAAAATCAAACCAATAGATTACATCATTGAATTTCAAATACCATTAACAAGATATTTGTAAGCCCATTTTGATCTTTTTTATCCTAAATACTAAGTTCTCACCATCACTAGAAAGGAATCCTTCAGGTCATTTTATGTAAACCTCCTCATCTAGATTCCTATTTAGGAAAGTTATTTTCACATCCATTTGTTGCAACTTAAGATTAAAATAAGTCACCTATCATGTGTAAGGATTTTTTCTTAGATACAAGACTAAAAGTCTTCATGTAGTTGATTTGTTCCTATTAAATGAATCCTTTTGCAACAAGTCAAGTCCTACACCTTTCTATGTTGTCTAATAAGTCCCTTTTAATTTTGTAGATCCATTTACATAGAATGTCTATTACACCTTTAAACCCAGTATTATGAGATGGACAATAAAATTTATACCTATTAGACCTTTTAGCATATCTAATGAAATGTTCACTAATGGTCCTTGGATCTAGTTTCCTTTTTTGTGGGTTGTAAACTCTCACCTTAAATGGGTATCCCCATACGTACATATGTCACAAAATTGGTTTCCAACTCATAAATAACTCAAATGGTATCTTAGAGATAACCTTGATTGTAATCCAATTTAATATATACACAGCTGTTTTTGAGAGCTTTAACATACAAGGACTTTGTCAACTTATAACTACTAATCATACTACTAAGCATAAGTGACATATGTATAATTTTTTCTTAATTTAAAGATGTTATGATACTCTCTAAAAATTATACCAACCCCAAGATATTATTAATTTATAAAGTTTTATAAAATATTTAATATTTATAATTCTTTATATGATTCCAAAATAATTTTATCTAACTAAAGTTGTTATAAATAAATTATAATTAAATAAAATTATTTTAATCACTAGACATTAAATCAACATTTTTTGCTAATTACTTTATGCAATAAATTTAAAATTTTATGTAATTAAATTATTTATAAAATTTATACATAAAATTATAGAATTATTTTAATTATAAAATTAATCAAATTAAAATTGTACAAAAAGCATGTAAGCACCCATTTGAAATATCATTAAAATGGTTCTAAATCTAGGTCTAACAACATAATAAGTCTAATGATATTTTGCTACCAACTTTCCTTTGAAAATAATGACAAATTTAATAAATTTAACCAATGGTATTTGATGAAGTGTTCATCATCTTCTTCACCAAAGTTTAATCCAAATGAGTTTGTATGACATGGTTACGATCCGGATGAAAATTATATTTTAATACCTAGAAAGGTTAGACATCAATTTTCTAATTATTCATAATCTTAATATTCATTCAAACAAGAAGAATCTGATTAACCAAAAGTCACAAAATGTGGGTAGCATAATCCCATATAGCAAGATGAAAGGTAAGAATGCTTTGATACCAAATATAAGATAAATAAACATCATAAAGAGCCTTAAAGTAACGAAATAGATCAACATAAATATCTCCCACCAGTGCCAAATGGATTGCAAAGTTGTAGAACTTGTTTAATGCAAAATCGAAGGCATCACTTAGATATTTTCTAAGTACCAAAAACTTCACTTCAGATGGAATATTGTGTATGGTTGTTTAGGCTTAGAATCTCTAAATGAATGAGTATTTATACATTTTTTTTCTATCAAAATATATCTCTAATGGTAGTGGGTAATGTTATGGGCATATTGCAAAGGGAGATTATGGACCATTTCTAATGATATAACTCCACCATGACTATAACACCTCAAATTTCTCTCCTTGAGTTAGTGATTGATAAATTAATAATTATGAAATTTTCCCTAAAATTTCTAAGAAAATTAGAGATCTTTTGTGAAATGACAAAAATGCTCCTACACTAGGATGACACAAATAAATGTGTAGGTAACTCAAAATAAAAGTTAAAATACATTCTAAAGATTTGAAATCCATCAATAATGGTTAGAAAGCCATGAGAAAAAAATTATAAACAAAGAGAGAATGGTAATGTCACTGAAAATGTCCTAAACACCCTTAGAGAGCTATGTCTCCTATAAGGACTAATTGTTCCAAAAAAAAAATAGTAGATGACATAAGAATGATTCGGTAATGAATCAATAGGTATTAGAAACATCAAGAGAATAGTTTGGGAAAATTCTTGGAAATTCTCAAAATTACCAAAATGCTCCTGGAAGGTCGAGAAAGCAAGAAAATGCAAAGCAGAAGCTGGGAATTAGACCTTATCCATTAAGCACGAAATTGACATGTAGAAAATGAGGTAATGACTTATCCCATAAGTCATCACACCATTTATGGCATGTAAGACAAAATTATTAATGAGGAAAGATAAAAATTAACCATGGTTAAAGTAAATTAGTCTTGATTAATTAAAATTAACCATGCTTAAAATAAAATAACCTTAATTAGTGTTAATTTCATATTTCTTAGTGTTAAACTAATCTTAAAGGATAATTCCTTACATTTACATTTAATTTGGAAAATGAAAATCATATGTAAATGGACCAAAATACCCCTAAGTGGCCGAATATGCTTAGGAAGACCAATGGGGGATCATTTTCTCCATTAAAACTCTTCTAAACACTTGAGAAGCTCTTTAAACTCACCCAAAACTCCAACTTTTATTAAAACACCAGAACCTACGCTAAGTTTTAACTTCCATCTTTGAAGTTAAAGTTATAAAAAGTCAAACAAAGTCTCAGCATCATCATTGAATACATTCTTGTGGACCACAAAGAAGAGGAAAATAAACTTCAAAAGACCCACCAAATTTTTTCATAAGTCTTCAACGAGTAAGGTCTTTACCATACACTTTTTCTAAGATTTTAATTATGTATTTATGACTTGTTTTTCTTCTCTTTTTGGTGGATTTCTCTCTAAGTTCTATGGATCCTACTTTCTTGAGTTTGATTGAGTTCAAAACTTCCCTTGATGTTTAAAAATGAGCATCGCCATTTTCTTAGTGATTTTTGGAAGTTAAAATAGAATTTTGATGGATTAAAGTGCTTTTTGCAACCTTTCGAACAATTTAATCAGTTAAATTTTTTAAACAATGATTTATTTGAGGTTCGGGAAGATTTTAAATTTTTTATGAAATGTTCTAAGATGCTCAAAGTAAGGGATAGATAGATCTTGGAGTAGATCTAGTAGATCTCTACTTGGTTCACTTGAAAATGCTTTCTTTAAGGTCTTTATGTTTAAAGTTGTAAGTTTTCTTATGTCTCCTCTTAAAAGTTTTAATCTTGAACTTGGACTTTGATAAAAGTTTAGATTCTCGCAACCATAATTCTGACGAGACGACGAACTCGCTAAAATTTGAAAATAGAATTTGATTGCCAGTTTGTGGAGTCGCCACTGAAGAACGGTACCCTTAAACTGAGTGTGTGATTTACTTAAAACTGTTTGATCCCTTTAATTAGAAAAAAAATAAATAGCTTGATGGAAGATAGTCTGACAGAACTTGATCTTGCTCCTACGTATTTCCCGGTGCAATGGAAAACTCAAGGCTTATGTAGTTCTGGTTTGAAGGCTTGACCTTCGAAGATGAAGAATTCGAGAGATGATTTTTGAAAGGTTTTATTATCTAGAAGAAACTTCTAGTCCACTTATGGACAAGGTCCGAGGCAACTAAGGCTGCATTGGGGCCTATATGAATCTTTAAATATCAAACAGTAGTGAAATTGCCAGTTTCCCATTTAGAGCCCATCGCGTGAGACTAGAGGTCCCCCAAAATATTTTTGAGAGGTTTTATTATTTAGGAGGAATTTTTAGTCCACATATGCACAAGGTCCGAGGCAACTAAGGCTGCACTGGGACCTATATGAATCTTTAAACATTGAACAGCAGTGAAGCCGCTAGTTTCCCGATTAGAACTCATTGCATGAGACTTATGATTCCCAAAAAGAATTTTGAAAGGTTTTATTGTTTAGGAGGAACTTTTAGTCCACATATGCCCAAGGTCCAAGGCAACTAAGGCTACACTGGGACCTATATGAATTTCTAAATATTGAACAGTAGTGAAACCGCCAGTTTCCCATTTAGAGCTCATCGTGTGAGAGTAATGATTCCCATAATGATATTTTGAAAATAACAAGGATAAGAAAAGAATTGGGCTTGATTTGGAATAAAGTGAATTTGATTCAAAATGAGTTTGATTTAAAACTTGAGGACTTGATCTAAATGGAATTTGATTTTGAATCCGGGGAATGGGACTTGACTTGTCTAAAGATGAACTTGACTTGAACTTTGAAACAAAAGAATTAAACTTGATTTGAAAGAAAAAGAGTTTGATTTGGATTTTGAAGAAAAAGTAACTAACTCGGAAAGGAAAGATTTAATTTTGGAGAGAAAGAATTTAATTTGGATTTGAAAAATTTGGTTATGATTTGAGAAAAAGAATTTAATTTTGGAGAAAAAGAATTTAATTTGGGTTTGAAGAAATTGGTTAGAATTTGAGAAAGATAATTTAATTTTGGAGAAAAATAATTTAATTTGGATTTAAAGAAATTGGTTAGAATTTGAGAAAGAGGATTTAATTTTGGAGAAAAAGAATTTAATTTGGATTTGAAATCTTTAGGTAGAATTTGAGATAAAGGATTTAATTTTGGAGAAAAAGAATTTAATTTGGATTTGAAGTCTTCAGGTAGAATTTGAGATAAAGGATTTAATTTTTGAGAAAAAGAATTCAATTTGGGTTTGAAGAAATTTGTTTTTAAAAATCGAAAAAAAAAAAAATTTGATTCAAAATTCGCTCGCTTTGATTCTTAGTTGGATTAATAAACCTGGTTATAAAATTTGTTTGGATTGGATTCAATTTTCCGAAAACGAAAGTAAAAAAATATGTGTGGGCTTAATCTTAGGTGGCCTATTTCAAATCAGGCGCGTCCCCCAGCAGGTGCGACCTGGGCCTTACTCTCGCTTGGCCTGCTTTGAATTAAGCAAGTTCTACAACATGGCTTGATTTTGGTGGGTTACGGGTCTGATCTGGCTGCCTTAGCATGCGACGTGGCCCACATTCAACGAGACAGCAACTCGCTTAGGATATAAATTAAGTTAACAAAATCTGCATGCAGGGACTCGAACCCAGGTGGTGGAAGGTTCGCAAAGCTCCAACCATTAGGCGAAGCACCTGGTTGGGTATATAGTACTCGTAATCAGCTTTAAACCCACCAATGTTTCAGGGCATGTGGTATCTGCATGGGTTTTGCATGAGGGTCTTTTTCCCTTAATTCACTTAACCATATAGATACAAGAACCTTGCCAAATGGAGGCACGCTTAGTGGAGGCACGCTTGGTGGGTCTTAGTGTCATATGTATCATGGTCCACTTGAGGAGCATTTAATGCAACATGGCCTGGCCCCTGAACGTTATTGGCGTGCATGGATCAAAAGGAAAAATCCCTGGCAAGGTTCGAACACGAGGCCAAGTATTATGCGCGCCATCACCCAACCACCAGTCCATGTTCCCCATTAGGTCTCTAACGCCATTATTTTAATTTAAGGCAAACCAAATGGATGTGGGGAATACAAGGGCTGCATGGGACTCATCTCGACGTAGATATTATTTTTAGCATCCAAATTGCTAATGGACAAAGCTTGCACTGCTGCCATTGGACGATAGGATCGTCTATTTCATGGTGCTTTCATTAGCCTCCTGAGGATTGAAAATGTACCTTCCTGGACATAGGAGTTGCATGGGCTAAAGCCTTAGATTTGTGACTTGGCCATTTCTGCATGGCATTCTTCCTACGTCAAGATCCCCCATATGCATGGGTCTCTTTCTTCCTTTTCAGTCAGGCTTGAGATTGTTGCCATTTGTGCCATGACCGTTGTCAAGATATGGAGGGAAGGGCATTTGTTATTGGGCATGGACTAAGCCGAACACTGTTCCCTGCGAAATCTCATTGGAAGTCAATGTCACCATTACTATAGGAATTAGGTGCGACCGGTCACAATCTTCCTCTTGCAATTTTGAAGTAGCTTCTTCATAGTCCTGGAGCATTAGATGCAGACAGTAACTTCCCAGTTGTGTCTGCATGAGTTATTATTTCCGGAGCAGTTGACATTTCTATAACATGATCCTTTGCAGCTCTCTGGGATTCACCTCGAAACCTTCTCTTGCTTAGATGAGTTACCAACCTCAGGAGCAGTATTTAATTTGTTATCTACAGAGTCAACAACTTTTAATTCTCCAAGAGGGTGTAGGTATCCCACTTAACATCTAATTGCACCAACAGTACCATGGAATCGATATTGGGTCTAAGGAAGAGAGAGGTATAACCGAGAAAGGTGTTGGCCCAGATCCCAAGAGGTTAGTGATGGAAAGTATTGACCCACTTTGAACATATAAAGAGAAGAGCTCCCACCATTAGTAGTTCCATAAGCTACACTTGTCAGCCTCTTAGTATTAATAGGTACAGAGCTTGTTCCAGAACTTCCCTTTAGATATTGTCTCTTGAGAAGTTGACAAAGAAGGCATAACTTTCTCATTGCCCTTGGGGCTTCCATTATTCTTTCCAAATTGTGATCTTGCTACCATTAACATATGTAAAGGGGCAGACACGACTTCTAAGATACGTGGCACGAATGCATGACTATCCTCTCTTTGTCTCGACAGAGACTGGCGACAGTTAAGAGTTTTTTGCCAATCAAGACTAATAATTAATCTGTCAATCAATAGGTCTTGTACTAGCTCCGGTTCATTTAAGTAGAAGTCGATCTAGGTAGATGCATTTTGAAAAGAAACTTGTCCTCTATAGAAACTCATTCCAAAAGCTTGAACTAAACAGAGGATTAAGTTCGATTGCAAAAGACCAGGAAAGAAACTCCACGGTATACATTAGCATCAAATGAGAGCAGCCAATCCAAAATTTGATCCAATTCACAAAACATAATTTATTTGCTCGACTTCAGATCAATCAATGGCACATGTTAGGTCACAATTCAAGAACAATTATTCGTTCGACTTCAGATCAATTGATGGCACATGTTAGATCACAATTCAAGAATAATTATTCGTTCGACTTCAGATCAATCAATGACACATATCAAATAAAAATTCAAGAACAAGAGTGATCCAACAGCTGGACTATGTGTGCGTCTTTTCTTACATTAACAATTGGTTCTCTTCATATTTCAATATAATGCAGCATCTATTCTACACATACAAGCATTCACAAAAGTTTTCAGGAAGAGACATAGTAGTATAAACGCATCAGAACAACATCTCAGAAACCACGTCTCTGGTCATAGGAATTTCTTTATGAATTTATATGATTTAAAAATACAGGAATGAAGGCAAGAATTCACTAACCAAATTGTGATCCTTACTCGTCTTTCTTAAGAACCCACTCCAAATCAGGCCAGAGATGTTGATGCCAAGAATCTTCCTCTCTACTCACCAGAATCTCGCCGCTTCCACCTAAATCCCAAAGCTAGTCCTCAATGCATGAGTCAGATCAACTCCACTAAGTATCAACCTTCTTGAATTCTCTGTTGGATCTCCTTCCCTCTGAAGGTGAGAACTGTGGAGAAGGAGAGCCTTTCTAGAAGAGAAATTGAGAGAAGAATCCCCCCGAACTTTAGAGAGCCCCCTTTTTTTATTTTGTATTCATTTTTTATATCCGTTTCATTTTCCTTTTTTTTGTTATTAATTTCATCAATTTTTTTCTGTTAATTAGTTTTGTTAATTCTGTTTATTGTTTTTATTATTTTTTATTTTTATTATTTTTAATTTTTTGATTTATTTATTTTGTTTTTATTGCTTTTATTTATTTGTATATTATTTGCTTTTTGTTTTATTATTTTTTTTAATCATTATTCAATTATCATTATTATTATTTTCATTTATTTATTTATCTTATTAGTTTTTCTTATATTATTTTCGTTCTCTGTTTCTTTATTTATTTTCTTGCTCTTTTTCTTTATATAGTTTGTTATTTTCCAGCTTTCTTATTTTTTTTAATTATTATTTTTGTTACTATTATCCTTGTATTTATTTATTTTCTATTTTTTCCATTGTCCTTTTTTTCTTTTATTTCTGTTTCTTCTCTTTTTATTATTTATTATTTATTATTTATATGTTTTTAATTTTTTCAGATTTTACGTTTTTAATTTCTTTTTATTTTTCTATTTTTTTTAATTTTTCTATCTTCAATTTTTGTCTACTTATTATTCCTATTTTATTATTATTTTTTATCTTTTCTGTTTATCATTTCTTTTTTTAGTTTTCTTTCTGTTACTACTTTCGTTATTTCAGTTTCTTCTATTTTTATTTCATTAATTTATTTATTTATTTTTCCAAATTATTATCTATTTACTAATTAATTTAAAACGGGGCCTCGAACATAATTGGGTGTTTACATAGATCAGGACCCATATGATAAATATGATAAAAGACTAAAAGGTTATGTCACAAAAGTTATAAACTTAACAGCAAAGGTTAAGAGAAAATGTGGATTTATGGAATCAAAGTTGAACAAGACACTTAAGACCCTCTACGATCATTACAAAAGCTATGGAGTAAGGGAAAATTTTGATGGATCCAAAAGAATGTGTTGTCACAAGTGCTAAAAATTCATGACACAAAGCCCAAATGAGAAGAAATGGGAAAAAATACCTTGCTTGGACAAAGCATGGATTCGGCTATTCTCCCTTAATGGAGAGGACTTGAGTTAAAAATTTTGATTAAGGTGTAGTGAGGAGCCTAACCATGTAGAAGGAAAGAATTATAAATTTAAAATAGATTTGATAGTGGTTTGGTAACCATTCGGCCAAACATAGGTAAACTTGGTGAAACGAAGTTAAAATCTAATTAAGTCTTAAAATTAAACCCAAATATGCATAAGATGGTGACTAAAAGTCAAATATGGAGTTGTGGAAGTATGATGGACCATTCGGCCATGCCTACTAGGTTAGAAGGAAAGTCCTAAAAATCTCTAAGATGGTGTAGTTTAATAGTCTAAGTCCTAATTAGTATAAATCACCTTAATGTAAGAAAAATACATGAACCATAATTCTTTAGAGGCTAAGGAGTAGATTTGGCCAAACCTAGTAAAATTTAGGGAACATGAGTTGAAAATATTGTTAGACTTAATAGTAAACTTAACCATGCACAAGGTGGTGACTAAAGATTCAACTATGAGATTGTAAGAGTTATATGGCCATTAAATCAAGACATAGTCTTGAGTATAAAAATATTAAAAGATGTTAAATGGGTTCAATTTATTAGTCTAAGCCCTAAACTAATACAAATCATTTTTTAAGTGTAAGAAAGAAGGAACTATGATGTCTTAGGTAACTAAACATATAATTCTTCCAACCTTCCTTAAATACTACATGATGAGTTAATATTTGAAGCTTAAGGATATTTGAGCAAGATACGAGTGGGAAGATTTGAATCCATAAGTAAGAAGATAAACAAGTAGACCAAATTAGTGACTCAAACTTAGTTAGCTAAGTTAAGTGTTAAAAAAACATAAAACTTTTAACACTTAAATTTGGGATATAGTAGTGGTACAACAAATAACTAATTTGGGGATAACAAAGTGGATTAGCCCAAAAAGACCATTCGATTAAATATACTCATCATGTTATATACTTAAATTAAAAGTATGAGAGAATCTTTACCTTTGAGAAAAGGAAAGGTTGAAAGACGACTTAGAAGGATGACTGGACTAAGTTCCCATGATAGGTTTCTCATAAAACACAAAGAATGAGGTCAATTTGATAATTTTAGAAGAAATATGCATGCTATCCAATATTTAAGGATATGCTTAAGTAAACATTTTTACTAAGAAAATGAACTTTTTGGTAACTATTAATGTCCTATTTATTATGGTGATGCTTGAGCATATCCTTATATTTTTAAATGTGTTATATACTCTCTTGAGTGATGTAATGAATTATGTGATCTCTTGGATGATATGATGACTAGTGTATGTTTATATGGTTTCATGATTTGATATTAAATTGATGAATTGGATGCTATATGTACATATCATTTTGATTAAATATTGAGCATATGTCCTATCATGAAGATTTAAAATAAAACCAAAGAAATCAAGAGATCACTAAAAAATAACATTATGTAAAAACTTAACACTACTCCTAGTGTGTTAAGTCTAGGACTTGTGCACACTTAGAAGGTGACAAGTCCTTCTATGGTACTTAGAAGGTACAGAACCTTCTATGGTGAAGCCTTAGGGCTTCAAATAAATCCTTCTATAGGAAGGTTGTAGGTCTTCCAAATTTATGATGGTGACAACATTCAGGATGAGTTCATAACCAAGATCAAAAGGTGGAGTAGTAGACAAGTGGAAGATATTATTTGACTGAATCATTAATGTTGTTTCTTAAATAAAACTGTCATTGAGAGAGTGACCAGAGAATAATAATGATTATGATTGAGGCATAAAATGAGTAAGAGTCAAATAATATCTCTGTGATGATGAAAAAGTGATCTAAGAATGCATGAGATTTATGTCTATGAGAATTTATATGAAAAAGTGATTCAAAGTATGTATGAATTACATGCTATTTGAGATTTAATTTCTGTTATTATTAAAAATAATCCCCTTTAAATATGAATAATTTTAAAAAGAAATAATTGAAGTTGTATCCTTGTCACATTTTCTTAATAAACTAAAGTAGATAGGTTAGAAACGATGAGGCCAACCTTAGGGTAGACACCTATTGAGAAATTATAATTTTTCACTCCCTACCTCTCGTTTCTTTCTTAGAGTTCGATCATACTCTTTGCGATGGTAGCAGTCTATGTGAAACAAATAAGCCGGACTAGAGATGAATGTTCATAGAATGGAATGCAGGAAAAGCTATAAAGGACCTTATTTTTCTTTATCCAACTTTGTACCTTTTGCTTTAGATGACTATAACTTGTAAAGGGAATTGAAACCTTTGTTTTGTTTAAAGGACTCACTAGGAGTCTTAACTTATTGTTGTTTTTTTGTTGTATTACCTATATAACTAATAATGTAAATATTGTTGTGAAAATAAATGTATAGTATGACAAGTAAATGAATGTGAGTCTTCGAAATAAACATGAGTGACAATGTCAAAACGTTCATTATATATTACATTGATTATTACGGCGAATCTCGCATTTTCAACAAATGTTTAAAAGAAATATTTATATCGTATTTTTCAAAATAGTAATTTATAAATGGATTCTGCATTATAAAGTAATCAAACTATTAGTGAATCTACGTTAAGCATAAGACAAGTATCATTATTAGGGTGTTACAATGACTCTTAATAAGCAGTTACAAAAACATGCACTTATTTACTATGCATATATGGTCAACATTAAATATGCTAAAAAAAATATTATCATGAGTTTTGACAATAATCAATCAAGTTCATATAAGAATTCAAAGATTGAGATTTTGTAGTTTCTTTTCCACTATACAATTTAAAAAAAATTACACCAAAACTCTCTACATCACTTTATTTAGAAAATTTCCTAAACTTTATCACCCCGCAAAGAATAATACATGCGAAAAGATGCTTCTATAATCAACGAGCTAGAAATCATATATTAGGTTGTGTTATTACCCAGGAGTAGCAAGGATGGATCTAGAAAGTTAAGGAAAGGATCAAAGATAAACAAACTTGTTTGTGTGTGTCATTATATAAGTAAATTATAAAATAATATATTAAAAAATATCATATATTACTAAAAAGGAAATGTTAATTATCAAATTCATTATTATTAGTAAATATTTATTTAAAAAATTTAAACTATTAATATAAGTATTTTCAATTTCTTGTTTAACTTTTTATATAACTTAAGAGGATAGGTCTACAATCTCATCACTTCGAAAAAGTTATACCATCTCCAACCTTAGTATTGAAGTTTTCATCCACAAGAACATTAGTTATTTCAAAATTCTAATGCACCAAAGGGTCTCAAAAAGTGAAGATGAACCAACCTTGCATAGAATAGGATGAATGAGGTTTTGTAAATCATCAGGAATTTCATGCAAAAAGAATGGATTACCAAATAATTGAAATTTTTAGGATGGCCAAAAAAAAAGTCTATTATATAAATTGTTATATATATTTTTTGTAAAAATGTCATAAATCCTAGAAAACCCAGAGTCACATGCATGAGTTTCGAGAGAAGAAAACTTATGGAATCTAGTATTATACAATTCATGGTTATGCATGCAAGTATTTATAAACGATTCTAATAGAGATAAAGTTCTTGAGTTTTTAGGCATACAATATGATACAATCTCTTGGAATCAAAATAATTCTTAAATAATAATCTTTAGAGTTTAAACAAACATTATTTAATATCTCATATGTACTACATATATTCCTTAAATGGTGTCATTTCTTATTACAAAAGATAAGAAATAAAACTAACCAATAAAATAACCTAACAACTTTAAGAAAATATCTAACTAAAAGTTAAAAGATAAAATTATCAAATAAAAGAAACTATCAACTTCGAGAAAATAGATAACTAAGATATAAATATAAAACTAATAAATAGAGATAAACTAAAAAACTATCTACCTAATCTTGTCGAATGTCCATCTTGCATCATGTCATGTGTATCGTGGGTTTGGTTTGGGGATTCTAGCGTTGATCCTAGTGGTTCCATTATTCCTTCCCCTTAAAGAGATGTCTTGTCCTCAAGATGTAAGTTGCAATAATGGTGTTACAAAACCTTGACAGATTTCCATGTTGCATTATCTTTTGGAAGAGCACTCCATTTGACTAATAGTTCTTGAGTATGACTGTCTTGATTTGTATTCCACCGATAGTCTAGAATTCTTTTAGGCTTGATGATTGGTTCTTTCATCATCATATGGAGGTAAGGTGATATCTGATATGGGTTGATTTCTAAGCTTCTGTTGGATTAGAGATACATGGACTACTAGATGGATTTTTGTAAAGTCGGGAAGATGTAAGTGATATGCTACTTGACCAATCCGTTGTGCCACTTGGAAGGTTCCAAAATATTTTCTTGTACGCTTCTGATATGCTCATCTCATAATTGACTTTTGCCGATAAGGTTGGAGTTTAAGGTAGACTTGATCTCCTTCTCAAAATTCATCCTCTCCATCATGCTTATTAGTGAATTATTTCATTTTATTTCAAGCATCAGTAAGGTTTACCTTGAGTTATCAAATAATAGTGCCTTGATATCGCATAAATTGATCGACTTCATAAACTAATGTGGAACCTACATCGTAGTGGATTAAGGAACGAGGAGGTCTGCCATAAACTGCTTTAAAAGAGGTCACGCTAATGGATTGATCACCAGTGCAAAAATGGGTTTTTATAACAGGATTTTACATCGGTTCTTCAAAAATTGATATAAATAAAAACGCGGTGGCATTTTTGTAAATAAATGTAAACTTTCTACATCGGTTGAGAAAAGAACCGATGTAGAAAGTGAGTTTTTTTTCAAACTTTCTACATCGGTTACGTAACAACCGATGTAAAAATTTCTACATCGGTTGTAGAAACAACTGCTGTAGAAAATGCTTTCTACATCGGTTTTTGAGAAACAACCGATGTAGAATATCTTCCCCTGTCACTTATTTTTCAACATTGTTCATGTTTAACCTCATTTTCCAAAACTCCAGTTTCTCGTTTCGGCCTGTTCTCTCTATTTTCGTTTAAGTCTTAGCCATTGTCAACATCCTTGTTGTTCGTCGTTTCACTCCGTGCTTACGTTCATGGTCGTTGTCGTCGTTGCAACCATTTCGTCCATTTGAAGTCTTCGTCGCGCACTCTAAGGTTCGAAGTCGTCTTTGTCGTTATTTATGCATCTCATTATGTTATTATGGTTGAAATTTACATTTATTTTGGTTGTATTCTGTAATTTTCAAGCTTCTTATTTGGCTACCGTGTTGTGTCGTCGTTCAACTATCGTTGTGTCTCCGTTTGGACACCGCTTGGCCACCGTTCAACCATTGTTATGTTGACTGTGAAGTATCTTCTATGCACCTCTACTTTGTGATTGCATATATGAAAGTTTACTTAGAGTTTATGTATGTTATAGTATTGATTTTGAGTTTAAATATATTGGTTTGTTTTCTTGAGTTCAAATATGAACATACCCTTAGTTTCCCGTTCAAGGTTGAATATAATTAGTATATTACTAAATAAGTAAATCATTCATTATATTAAATCTTGAATTGTCCAAGTTGGACAATTTGGGACTAAAGTTTTTTATTCAGTGGTTAACAATTTCTTCATAAATCTTGTAAATTGTACTCGATGAAATTTTTGTTTAGTTCATTTTACATTGTCTCTGGGTACATGCTTGATTATGGTAAATGAAACCATAATAAAGTTATGTACTTGGAGACTGATGCGAAATGCTGCCGAAATTTCACCAAGTATGATATTCAAGATTTTAGAAGTGTGTTAATCGATGAACAAAAAACTTTTTTCTCTAATGGGATAGGGTCTTACCAATAGTGAGGATGATATATTAACAATTATGAGTGACAAGGTTAATCCTAAATCATGTGTTGATGATTCTTGTATAGTTGGATAAATGCTAAACGAACGAGCGATGAGTATGAGAATGGGGTCGAAGAGTTTTTGAATTTTGCGCAGGCAAATCTACCTCAGAGTAATGGACAATTTTATTGTCCGTGTGTTAATTGTCTAAATGAAAGATGTTTGGGTGTTGGTCAAATTAGAGAGCATGTTCTTTGTGATGGATTTTGCAAAAGTTATACAAAATGGACATGACATGGTGAGTTATTAGGCATGTCAAGTGTGTCACATACGGTGGAGGTTGATATTAATATGGAAGATTGGGTAGAGGATATGATTCGTGATGTAGGGCATGCGTCATTTGAGCAGGAAAATACGTATGGTAACTTGTCTACTGATACAGAGAAACCTTTGTATCTGGGATGCACTACGTTTACACGATTGTCAGCAGTGTTAAGATTATTCACTCTGAAGGCAAGGAATGGGTGGAGTGATAAAAGTTTCACCGAATTACTTGAACTGTTGGTAGAGATGCTTCCGGAAGGTAACTCATTACCAAAGTGTAATTATGAGGTGAAGAAGGTGTTGTGTCTGATGGTATGCAGTATAAGAAAATACATGTCTGCCCCAATGATTGCATACTATACAGAAATGAGTTTGAAGGATTACATGAATGCCCTGTGTGTCAAGTTTCACGTTATAAACTGAAGGATGATGATTCTATTTGCAATGAGAGCACAAAGCGGCCTCCAGCCAAAGTGTTGTGGTATCTTCCAATAATTCCAAGGTTCCAACGATTGTTTTGTAATAAAGATGAAGAAAAGAACCTTAGATGGCATGTAGATGAAAGACTAATTGATGGAAAACTTCGTCATCCAGCTGATGGTTTGCGATGGAAGATGGTTGATCAACTATATCCCGATCTTGGGAATGAGCCAAGAAATCTAAGGCTTGGACTTGCAACAAATGGAATGAATCCGTACGGTAATTTAAGTAGTAAACATAGTTCATGGCCTGTACTTTTGACAATTTACAACCTTTCTCCGGAGTTGTGCATGAAACGTAAATACATCATGTTATCTATGATGATTTCAGGTCCACAACAACCTGGAAATGACATAGACGTTTATCTTGCTCCTTTAATTGAAGACTTGCAAAATCTATGGGAAGAAGGTGTGGAGGTGTTTGATGCGTATGGTAATGAAAATTTCAAGATGCGGGCAATGCTTTTTTGCACTATTAATGACTTTCCAGCATATGAAAATTTATGCGGATACAACATTAAGGGGCACAAAGCATGTCCTATATGTGAAGAAGGCACAAGTTACCATCAACTGCATCATGGAAGGAAGACAGTTTATCTTGGTCATCGAAAACTTCTCAAGACTAATCACCCTTATCGTAGATTAAGGAAAGCTTTTAATGGGTTGCCAGAAAATGATGTTGCTCCAAAAGCCTTAACTGGACAACAAGTCTATGATCGGGTTAAAAACATCAAAACTGTTTTTGGGAAGAGTCAAAAAAAGGTCACTGAGACAAGGATATGGAAGAAAAGATCAATATTTTTTTATCTTCCATATTGGTGCAAACTTGATGTTAGACATTGTATTGATGTGATGCATGTGGAAAAAATGTGTGTGATAGCATCATTGGAACACTTCTCAATATACAGGGCAAGACTAAAGATGGAGTCAATTCTCGACTGGATTTGGTTCACATGGGTATATGACATCAATTAGCTCCACAGTCTGTAGGAAAGCGAACATTTTTTCCCTCGGCATGTCATATATTATCAAAAAAAGAGAAAATTTCTTTTTGTGAGTGCCTACATGGGGTAAAGTGCCACAAGGTTATTCTTCAAATTTTAAAAGACTTGTCTCAATGAAAAATTTAAAGTTAGTTGGGTTAAAGTCTCATGATTGTCATGTGTTGATGCAACAACTACTTCTAGTGGTTATTCGTGACATTTTGCCTAAAAAATTTAGACATACAAGAAGTAGGTTATGCTTCTTTTTCAATAAAATATGTAGCAAAGTCATTGACCCTTTAAAATTGGATGAGTTGGAACATGAAGCTTTGACTATCTTATGCCAATTGGAGATGTATTTTCCTCCATCATTTTTTGACATTATGGTTCACTTGGTTATTCATATAGTGAGGGAGATCAGATTATGTGGTCTAGTTTATCTAAGGTGGATGTATCAAATAGAACGATACATGAAAATATTAAAAGGGTATGTGAAGAATCCACACCGTCCTGAGGCATCTATGATTGAAAGATACATTGCAGAAGAGGCCATTGAGTTTTGTACAGAGTATTTGTCAGAGGTGGAACCCATAGGAGTTCCTAAGTCTCGTCCTGAGGGAAGACACGGAGGTAAAGGTACACGAGGCATAATTGTGAAAAACATGAGTCGAGAAAAAGTCCTTCAAGCACATTTGTATATTTTGAATAATACCGATGAGGTTCAACATTACTTATCTACTCACAAAACTATGATAAGGGAGGAGAATGTTCGAATGAACGAGAAATGGTTGTTGAATGAGCATAACAAAACGTTCTTAAACTAGTTTGATGAAACAATTAAAAAGGATGATGGTGCCTCTGATACATTGAAGTGGCTAACAAATGGCCCAAACTTTGATGTCATATGTTGGACTGGATACGATATCAATCATTTTTCATTTTACACAAAGTCTCAGGATGATAAAAGTACCATGCAAAATAGTGGGGTTATAGTGGTAGCAGAGTCGATGCATTTTGCAAGTTCTAAAGATAAAAATCCTATAAAGGCTTCCATATCTTACTTTGGAGTGATTGAAGAGATTTGGGAGATTGATTACACCAAATTTAGAGCGCCTGTTTTCAAATGCAGATAGGTTGATAGTAACAGTGGTGTGCAAGTCGATGAATTGGGATTTACATTAGTTGACCTTCAAAAAGTAGCTTACAAGGATGACCCTTTTATCATGGCCCACCAAGCAAAACAAGTGTTTTATGTTTAAGATCCTTGCTCCAAAAGGTGGTCAGTTGTTCTTCAAGGAAAGACAACAATTGCTAGTGATGACACCAATGATCTTTCAAATATTGATATTTCTCAAACTCCCTTATCATCAAGGATATCTAGTATCAATGAAGAAAATGAAATAGATGATGTACATGCTATTTGAGATGATCATCATGAAAGAATATGGGAAAATGTTACTACATGATACAAGTTAGTTATTTATTTAATTATTTCATCATTGTACGTTTATTTTTAACTTATTTTAAAATGTTTATTACGTTTTTTATATTTAGTACAGTTTTTAACATCTTTTTTCTTTGCTTTCATCAGGTACATGACTGATTACTACATTTTTTTTCAACTTTCAATACTTGTTTGATGTAATTATAAGTTATTTCATTTGTAAATTAAAGTTTGACAATAAATAATGATGTATTTAGTTTAAATATATAGATTATGTGAATTTTGTATTGTCTGCCTAATGATTCTCTATTGTCTGCCTGGTGATTCTATGTGTATATGCAGGTATTGTGAATAAATAATACGGTAGTATGCCTAAACAAAATGAACATTAAAAAAAAAGGACTTTATACATCGGTTACGACTATAACCAATGTAAAGTACGACTTTCTACATCGGTTGGGCCTACAACCGATGTAAAAAGTATACTTTCTACATCGGTTATAGCCTTAAGCGATGTAAAAAGTCATACTTTTTACATCGATTCTGCCCACAACCGATGTAGAAAGTGTACTTTTTACATCGGTTGGGCCTACAATCGATGTAAAAAGTCATACTTTTTACATCGATTTCAGAACCGATGTAAAAAGTCTTATTTTCTATATCGTCCGCTTCAATATCACCTAAATAACTGATGTAAAAAGTGCATAACAACCGATGTAAAAAGGTCATTTTTCACTAGTGGATGGTAAGTTTTGTTATAAAAATTTTTTACAGTGGCTAGATATTGCTCCCACCTTCGAGGTTGTTAGAAGACAAAACATCTTAAATGTTGTTTAAGACATTAATTGATAACTTTAGTCCACCCATCAGTCTTAGAGATGATAAGGTGAAATGGTTCTCAATGTAACCCCTTACAATTTCAAAAACCCTTACAAAAATGTCATAGAAAAATTTGATCTTGATCGATTACAATGGATGGAGGGACACCATATAGCTTCACCATCTCCCTCATAAAAATATTTGCAATGTCCTTTGTTGAGAATAAGTGAGTTAGACTGACAAAGTTATCATATTTTCTCAACCTATTGACCACCATGGGGATGGAGTCTTTGCCGTGGGACTTGGGAAATCCTTTAATAAAGTCCATTGAGACATCAAACCATACTATGTCAGGTATCAGTAACGGTTCCAACAAGATATGGACACCTGATTCTCGACCTTATTACAGTGTCAAGTACTGCATGTTGGATGTAGCATCAGATGTCAGCTTTCATTTGTGACCATGAAAAATATTGAGAGGCGCTTGCCTATTCATAAGATTCCTAAGTATCCAATTGAAGGTGATGAATGAAACTCATACAACAATTTGTTGCTTAGTTGTGATTCAGCAGGCACAATGATTGTAACACCCACAATTTCCAATGATAGACTTCCTAAGTTTCAAATTTATTTTAACAAGTAAAGCTAAGATAAATTAGAAAAACTTTTACTAAATAATGAAATACCCTACACTGGGATGGCATAAAAATAAATGTGCAGGTAACTTAAAATAAAATTTAGGACATTACAAAGGTTTATAATCCATCAATCATGGTTAGAAAGTCACGGGAAAATATTAGAAACAAAGAGAGCATGAAAACGCCATCGAAAACGTCCTTAGAGGGCTTTCTCCTTTAAGGGCTAAATTGTTCCTAGAAAAATGGTAAGTGACATAAGAATGATTCAGGAATGAACCAATAAGTGTTAGAAACATTGGAAGAACCTGGGAACTTTCTGGGAAATTCTTAGAAAATTACCAAAAGGCCCTTAAAAGGCTGGTATGACAACAAACTACAAAGACTCGAAACTTGAGAATAATCCTCATGCACAAAATTGACATGTGTTAAATGAGGAGATGACTCAACCCATGAGTCATCAAACTCTTAATGGCATATATGATAAAATATTTATAAAGAGAGATAAAATTAACCATGGTTAAGTTAAAGTAACCTTGATTAAATTAAAATTAGCTATATTTAAGATAAATTAACCTTGATTAGTGATAAAGTCATCATGATTAGGATGAAAGGATAATTCCTAATATTTTTATTTAGTTTTAAAAATTGGAATTACATGTAAAAAGACCAAAATGTGCTTAAGTAGGAAATTAATTCCTATTGGCCCAAGGGTGGCCAAATTTGTATTGGAAGACCAAGGGGGGCTCATTTGCTCCATTAATAGTCTTCTAAACACTTGTGCAAGCTCTCTAACTTCACTCTAAACTCCAACTTCTCTTAAAACACATAAACCTACACTAAGCTTGAACTTCCATCTTTGAAGTTTAAGTTATAATAAGCAAAATAAACAAAGTCTCACCATCATCCTTGAAGGAATTCTTGTGGACCACAAAAGAGAGGGAAATGAACTTCAAAATACCCACCAAATCCTTTTATAATTCTTCAACAAGTAGGGTTTGTACCATACATTTTTTTTAAGTTTCTATTTATGTGATTTGGCTTGTTTTCCTTCTCTTTCTAGTGGATCCTTCTCTAAACTCTATGGATCCTACTTTATTGAGAATAATGGAGCTCAAAACTTTCCTTGGTGGTTAAAAATTAGCATCACCAAGCTTTTAGTAATTTTTGGAAGTTAAAAAGAAATTTTGATGGATTAAAGTGTCTCTTAGAACCTTTGAAGCAATTTAATTAGTTAAAATTTCATAAAAATGATTTTTAGAGGTTTCGAAAAAATTGAGAGTTTTTGTTCAAATTTTTGAGAGGATCTAAGTAAAGGATGGATAGAAATTAGAGAATATCTAGTGGATCTCCACTTGGTTGTCTTGGAAATTAATTTCTTTACGGTCTTTATGATAAAAGTTTTAAGCTTGCTTATGTCTCCTCTTAAATGTTTTAATCTTGAACTTAGACTTTTATAAAAGTAAAGTAAAAGTATAGATCTAGACCCACGTGATAATAATCCTGTAAGACTAAAATAATTAAATTCTAAAAGTTACAAACTTAACTCCAAAGTTGAATATGAAAGCTAGTAAGAGCAAGGGTAGACTTATGAACTAAAAAGTTGAAAAAGATACTTAAAACACTCTATGATCATGACCAAAGCTATGGAGTAAGGAAAAATCTTGATTGACCCAAAAACAAATGATGCAACAAGTACTAAAATTTATGATCCAAAGGTCAAGTGAGAAGAAATTAAGAAAATTACCCTTGCTTTGGTCACGAGTGTAGATTCGGCTACCCAAAATTAATTAAGGAGAATTGAGTTTAAAATTTTAATTAATGTGTAATAAGGAGCCTAACCATGTACGGAAAAAGAATTAAAGTTTAAGAGAGACTTAAAGATGGTTTGGATAATAATTTATCCAAACTTAGGAAAAATTAGTGAAAGTAAGTTGAGATCTTGTTAAGGCTCACAAATGATCTCAAGTACAAGGTGGTGATTAAAAGTTAATTATGGGATTGTGTGAGTTTAAAGGGCCATTCAGGAATACCTAAGAATTTATAAGAAAAAGCCTTAAAAATTTCTAAGCTAGTTTAGTTTATTAGTTTAATGCCTAACTAGAACAAATCATCTTCTAAATGTAAGAAAAATAAATCATAATGCTTTAGGAGCTTAAGGAGTCAACTCTCCTAACCAAAGATAAGTTAAATTAGGTGGTTAAGAACTTTTAAATAGAACATGGGTAAGAAGCCTTGAATTAATGAGTAAGGAGGTAAACAAGTAAATCAATCAAACTTGATTAGTAAAGTTAATGGTCAAGAAAGCACAAAACTTCTAATACTTAAACTTGAAATAAGTAATTTGTGCATAAAATATCTAAATGGACGAACATAAAGTATATCAGTCTACCTATACCATTTGACCAACTACATTAAGCTATACTTATTCATAAACTTAAACTCAAAGTATAAGAGAAATATAGTTCTTGAGAAAAGGAAATGTTAAGAGAAAATTTAGAAAGATTAGTGGAGTAAGTTCTCATGAGAAACTTACCATAATAACTTTTGAGTATGTTTACTCGGATACAAGTGTACTATGTGCTCTCTTGAATGATGCATGAAAATTGATGTGAATTATGGTTTATGAATTATATGAGAAATTGGTTGAATTGGATGTTATTTGTGCATACCATATTGATTGAATATTGAACATGCATATTATCACGAGACTTAAAATGGAACCTAATAAGTTAAGAGATTACTAATGAAAATCCTATGTAAAAATTTAAGATATTACTCTTACCATGCTAAGTCCCAGGGCTTGTGTACATGTGGAGGTCATAGGACCTTCCGTAATAGGACTTCAAGAAATTATGATGGTGATGATCATCCAAAATGAACTCATATCCTACAATAGAAGGTAAATTATGTGGGAAGTGAAAGATATTGTTTAACTAAGATTGTTAATGATATGACTTAAATTAAATTATCATTGGGAGGGTGATTAGAGAATGAGAATGATTTATGATTAAGGTATAAAATGAGTAAAAGTCAAATAATATCAATGTTATGATAAGAAGGTGATTTAAAGATTGCATGAGGTTTATGTCTATGAACATTTTTATGAAAAAGTGATTCCTAGCATGTATGAGTTGTATACTGGTGTTAATTTAATTCCTGCCACTATTAAAGCAATCCACTTCACATAAGAATTTATTTATTTTATAAGAAATAATTGAACTTGCATACCTGTCATCTTTTATAAATAAACTAAAATGGCTAGGATAGAAATGATGTCACAAACCCTAAGGTAGACCCTACTAAGAAATTATGATTTCTCATCCCCTACATTTTGTTTCTCTTCCAGACTCCAATTATGTTGTTCACGATGGAAGTAATTTACCTCAAATTGCATAATATGGACTGACTTTGTAGTGCTCATGGGATGGAATAAACGAGAAGGAGAAAGGGTCATTAGTTTATAAGGAGGTACCCTATGAATCACTAAAAAGGATTTCATTTTGCTTATATGTACTCTAAATGTTTTGTTATGAATGACTGTAATCTTAAAAGGATATTGATGCTCTTTTTTTGTTAAAAGGGTACTAATGTTCTTATTTTGTTACAAAGGACTCTTTAAGAGCCTTTGACATTGTGTGATGGTATGTATAAGATAAATATAAATAATAAAGTACATATGATGGTATATGTGCATGTATATTATTTGTAATCAATAAATACAAGTTTTCAAAATTCGTGCGAGTGATGACATCTAATCATTTATTTTCTACCATGACAATTACTACCATGAGGCTTATATTTTCAACTACGATTTTAAAAGAACAATTTTATTGTATTTTTAATATTAGTAATTACTAAGAGAATTCTACATCATGAAGTAACAGTCTAATAATGAAATCGTGAATATGACTTAAGCATAGAACAAACTCATTGTTAGGGTGTTACAAACTCATTATTTCTCATGCGATATCAATCTCTTGGATTCATATTTGTTTGAGCCTAACTAAATGCAGTTGTTAAAGAAGGATCTTCTTTAGTTTCTTATGTGATATCTTCCTATAAGTCTATAGAGGATGTAAGACGGAAAATAGCTCGACCTTATCCCTATTCAAATTTGATTCCTCTACTTTAGCCCTACTTGAATTTGACTCTATTTGTAGACACCTCGATAACGCTTTAGCTACTTTATTGGTTTTCCCTAACTTATCAATAATCTCATAGTTAAAACCTAGCAACTCAGTCAACCATTTTTATTGTTCTCGGGTGGTTATTCTTTGTTCAAACAAGTGTTAAAGACTTTTTTTTATTTGTTTAAATTTGGAATTTCTAACCCAATATGTAAGGCCACCATGGTCAGATTTCTTTCAATATTACTAGCATCTCCTTCTTGTATGTTGACCAAGACTTCTTCTTCTTACCTATTGCCTTACTCAAGTATGTTATACGTCACCTATTTTGAGATAAGATAGTCCTAGTACTTGATCCAAATGTGTTAATCTTAATCACAAAATCCTTATAAAAATTTGGAAATGCAAGTGTTGGTGTGGTGGTCGTGGCTACTTTTAAGGCCTCAAAGACATGTTCAACTTCATCTCCTCATTTAAAACATCAAATCTTCAATAATTATATCAGTGGCTTAGCAATCTCTTCATAGTGTCGTACAAACTTTCAATAATAACTCATGAGGCCCAAGAACCCTTTAATGATATGGTGATCATGGGCCTTGGCCAATTTGTCATGGCCTCTATTTTTTGGGTTCAACATGAACACCCATTCATGAGATAAAATATCCTCATTACTTGAATTTCATTTGTCCGAAATGGCACTTTGAGAGTTTTATAAAGAACCAATGCTTTCACAAGATGAGAAAAGTAGTTTGAAGATGCTCGTTATGGAATTCTCATGTGGTTCTATACATTAAAATATCATCAAAGAACACAAAAATGAATTTACAAAGATGGAGTTGGAAGATTTCATTCATGGTAGCCTAAAATATAAATGTATAATTTCAACATCTAAATAACATAACCAAATATTTATAATGGCCGCTATAAGTTTGGAAACTTATCTTATGCACACCGTCAGGATGTACTCATATCTAGTGATACCCAGATTATAAGTCGAGTTTACTTAAATAAATAGAACCATGTAACTCATCCAACATATTATCAATGATAGGGGATTATAAATCTATCCTTTATAGTTACCTTGTTCAATTTTTAATAATCGGTACAAAACCTCCACGATCCATTATTCTTCTTGGCTACAATTATTAGTAAGGAAAATGGATTGGTGTTTGGCCAAATTAACCTTGAACAAAACTTTTCTTCTACTTGCTTCTTGATTTCATTTTTATGGAAGCAAGCATAATAGTAGGATGTTACATTCATAACCTTCAACTTATTTATTAGTTGTATTCAATGATCAAGGATATACCACAAGGGAAGCATCTATGGTTTGTCATAACATTGTGAAGGATATCAAATGTTCCTTATTATCCTCACCATGATATTTTTGATATCATTCTTAATCGTCCTCGTATATCTCAATAAGAAACATTTGTGCATTTTTACAATGACGTTTTGAAATGGATTTCTCATCATAATTATAACATAGGTTCCTTTTCCTGTTGTTGTTTCATCTTTGTCCAGGAAAGTCATTTTAGTTTACCATCTGCACACTTCATTGATCTAGTTACTGGCCCCGAGATTACTTGAGGAAAGTGATCTTTCTTTTTTCTATTTGCATGCGAGAACCATTGTCATCATGGGTTGGCTTCACTATTAAGATAAAATGAGGTTAAAGACATCTTTTTCAAGCCATGGAGATCCTGGGAAATAATAATATTGTGCTCTATTTAGCCAAATTCGAGGGTCATTTTTGAGAAACATGGGAAATTCTATTCAGATTAAGTTCTTGGATAGCTTCCTCTCTCTTTCTCTGGACCAACAAGTTAGAATATAAGTTTCCATTATTATTATATAAATTTGTGGATCCTAATGACGTTGATGATGATGGCCGATGGCTATACTTTGATTTCGTGAGCATCATATCGAGGATATTATTAATAAACTCACATATTTCTCTCACAGAGGTTTCTAAGGCATCAAAATATTCTTTATTAGTTGACATTTTGAAGAGCTATGTGTTGTTGTCATTGAATCCTAGATCGAGTGAAGCATTGATGTGATCATAACTTGGATTTGACCAATTGATACAATCTCTTGGCACCAAGATAATTCTTATGAAATAAATATAATAAGTTAAACAAATATTATTCGATATCTCATATGTCATACATCCATTCCTTAAATAACGTCATTCCTAATTATAAAGGATAAAAAATAAAACTAACCGATAAAAAAAATTATTAGTTTAAAAAAATAACTAATTATAAAATAAAAAATAAAACTAATAAATAAAAAAAACTATTAAAATAAATAACTGATAAAAATAAAATTAATAGATAAAAATAAAATTTTCAAATATTAGCCTAATTCTTTTAAATATCGATCATGCATCATGTTATTTATATTTGGTTTGAGGATCCATGCTCAATGGCCCCATTAAAACACAAAATATTCTCAAAAATGGTATAATTTCTGTCCAGAAATTTAGCACACAAATGATTAGAAACCCTCCCGTTAGCTATATGTTCATATATTATATGCAAACTGTTATTAGAATAGTGAAACAAATGTAGCTAACAAGGTATAAGAGAAGTGATACAGTTTTTATTATAAATAAATTAAAATTAAATATATTTTTAATCCTTTAAAATTCTAAAATTTTAGTTTTAGTTTTTCATTTTTAAATAGTTAATTTTTTTATTTTTTAAAATAAATTACTTTTAATCTTTTTTAGTTGATGTGTCAATAATTATCACAATTTAATAATTTCAACAAAATCAATCCTATAGAAAAAAAAAATCTTTTAAAGTAAGAGAAAACAATACCAATTTTGCTCACATACATTATTAAACACAACATTTTGTTAAGAGTGAAATAACGTGAAAATAAATTTTCATCGTTCTAAATCAATTAATAACTAAGACTAACTAGAAACTTCTATAGAGTTTTACTCAAAATGTTAAAACCAGACAAGGAATAGAAAAGTTAAAAATTACAAGCATTAAATGATTATCTAATCTTACAAATTTGGTATCATCATATTTTTTTTCTAAACAATGCAAGCATCTAATGTCTCTACTCTGTCGGTAATCCCTAGGAGGTGCATTAATCCTACTTACCAGTTCTAATTTCCCTTATAATGTTAACTTTTGCAGTCTTCAATTTATGTCATTATTTGCCTTTTTGTTGCTTATAGTCAAGTCTTTCGATAAAATATAGGAAAAAAAAGTTGTAGCTATGGTGACAAGTGCCCTACAGTTTATTACAATCTAAGTAATATGTAATGTCATGCAATGTAAAGACAAAGTAATTAGATCAAGCAACATAATTCATGCGGTTAGTTTATAGTGCAACTAGAAAGAAGACAAAACATTTAGGACAAATTACATTACCTTATTACCTTCTTTAATTTAAAACTTTACATGTTTTCATTTATATTCAAGTATGTATATATAATTTCTATAAATTAACATGGTACATTTCCTATACTCTTACTTTTAAAGTTGTTTTGACTTTTGAATTTTGTAATTATTTTATCATTTACTAATTTTGTCTAGATATTGGTAATTGTTTTAACTAATTACACTACTCTTCAATAATGATTTGAATTACTCGTTGAATACTTCAATTATCTTTCAATAATTTAGGTCATTGATTCATCTTAACAACTAGTCAATCATCTAATACTTTAGATCAAACTTCAATAGCTACCATCCAGACATCTAAATAGAAAGCTTCTAGCAACTGAGATACACTTCAAATATCTAATCTTACCACCAAGCTAAGAACAATCTATTGATTCTGATACCACTTCCATAAGGAGAGGCTTCTAAGAATGTAATGGAAAAGAGAAGTGTTTTACAAACAGCAATGGATAACATAAAGGTGTCATTTTTTATGCATTAAAAACTTTCTTTAATCAACCGTTAATGGTTAATTTTTTCAAAATGTAAATATCACAAAAGTGAATATTACATTTCCCAACAAATATTTTCCCTATATATGATTAACGTTCACACAATTTTCAACATACTTAAAGGATACAACTATCTATCATTAATATCGAGCTTTGATGGTTTTTTAATGTTCGGGTATAATTTGAGACAAATGAGTAAAAAACATTTAAAAATGAAACATAATTATGTATGATATCATGTACGATGTCAATTTTTTATGTTCAAATAATGAAACTCAGTGGAAAAGAAAGTTCATCACTGGAACAGATGTGATTATTCTGTTTGAAAGTTAAAATAGAAATTCGAGTGTGTATGCAGGTGTGTTTGAACTAATGTAAATTTGAACAAACAACTATGATTTTGTTGACAAGAAATTTTGGGTTTCATACTTGTTATCAGTTTTATTAGTATGTTTAGTTAATTATTTTTTATGAATTATAATGAAATATGACATCTCTCACAAATAAATGGTTAAAAGAGACTTTGTGGGGGATTTTGATTTTTTTTGAGTAAAAATTAAAACAAAATAGTGATATAAAGATATTTTAACACAACTTGCATGTCTATATGCATAACAGTAATTATTACGTACCCAAAAAATATGACACAGCATGGAGAGCTTCCAGGATGCAACACAAGTGGTAGAGATGTTTAATGTGTGCCACAGTTGTGGATCCAGAGGTGCACCATAGTCCGTGTCACTGGTGGTCTCAGTCTGGGATTAACCACAAGCTCCTATCTCCTCAATGTTAGGTGTGTGACAATGATGAACCAATTTGAAGATGCGAAACAATGGTGGACCAATTTAAAGATGTGTTATAATGAGAATGGGACCACTATATCTTGGTGGTTGCTACGCTTTTTAGACGTTGATCCAAATTTAAATTTTGAAAACAATAGTAAGTAAAAGGAGGAGGGTTGACATTGAAAGGTAGAGAAAAAGCTGGAAAAGCATGAGTGAAAGGAACATGAAAAATGTAAAAAGGAAAGACTTGAAAAAAGTGAAAGAAAAAGGTGACTTTTTAGGTTTTAAAAAATACATACACCTAGGTAAGGGTATTTTTTATTTTTTAAATAAATATATTTATATTAATTAAATTATATTTTTAATAATTTAATTATGTATTAATTTAGCTTAGTTAATATGTATAATGTTAATAAATAGATTTTTTATAATGTTTAAAATAATAATTCATTAAAAGTACATAAATTAATTATAAATTTAGATTATATCAGTAATTAAAAATATTTAAATTAAAAATAATAATTAATTTTTTAAAAATAAGATATTGTAAAATTATAACGTTAAAAATAAATAATAACATTTCATTAATATTTTAAATAATTTTTTATAGTTTATTAAAAGTTAATAAAATTTATTATATTTAAAATTGGATTTAATATATATATATATATTAGAACGTTGATATCATTGTTATTATTATGTTAAATTTAAATTTTTTATATTTTCATATAACGTTATGATATTAGATAATAATAATAATATTGAATATATTAAATTATATTTTACATTTTATCATATCTTAAATAATAATATTTTAAAAAAATTATATTATACTTTAAATTTTAATGTCAAAATTTAATTTTATATTAAATTAATATTTTATATTTTATTATATTTTAATATAATATGAGCTTAGTTAATATGTATAATGTTAATAAATAGATCTTTTATAATGTTTAAAATAATAATTCATTAAAAGTACATAAATTAATTATAAATTTAGATTATATCAGTAATTAAAAATATTTAAATTAAAAATAATAATTAATTTTTTAAAATATAAGATATTGTAAAATTATAACGTTAAAAATAAATAATAACATTTCATTAATTTTTGAAATAATTTTTTATAGTTTATTAAAAGTTAATAAAATTTATTATATTTAAAATTGGATTTAATATATATATATATATATATATATATATATATATATTAGAACGTTGATATCATTGTTATTATTATTTTAAATTTAAAATTTTTATATTTTCATATAACTTTATGATATTAGATAATAATAATAATATTGAATATATTAAATTATATTTTACATTTTATCATATCTTAAATAATAATATTTTAAAAAAATTATATTATACTTTAAATTTTAATGTCAAAATTTAATTTTATATTAAATTAATATTTTATATTTTATTATATTTTAAATAATAATGCTCATATTATATTAAAATATATTTAAAATATTAATATTTAAATTATATTATATTATAATATATTTGATTAAGGATTAAAAAAAATATTTTTTAACGATTTTAAATAATAAATAATGATGATTTTAATTTTTATTAAATTTTTTAATAAATTTTTATTTGTTAAAAATTATCTATAATAAAGCACTTTAACAATAATTTAAAGAGTTTAACCTTTAGAATTTAATATATTTTACATCAATTTAATATATTTTATAAAAATTTATACAATTGTCATAAAAAATCTGTTTGAAAACGTTTATATTTTTAGTATAATGTTTATTATATTTTATTTTAAATATTAATATATAAATTATATTATATTTTAGTATATTTGATTATTGATTAAATAATAATGTTCATATTTTTCTATATTATATTTTAAATATTAATTTTTAAATTATATTATATTTTAATATATTTAATTATAAGTTAAATAATCATGTTCAGATTTTATTATATTATATTTTAAATATTAATATTTAAATTACATTATATTTTAGTATATTTATTTTTGGATAAATAGTAATGTTCAAATTTTACTATATTATATTTTAATATTTAAATTATATTATATTATATTATATTTATTATCAGTTAAATATTAAGGTTTAATATTTTTTAGTTAATTATATATTAAATTAACATTCATATTTTATTATATTTTACATAATATTATTTAAATTATATTAATTTTTATATAATAATGTTTTAATTATATAATATTTTATATAATAATATTTAAATTATAATATATTTTAAATAATAATTTTTAAATTATATTATATTTTGGATTAATACTCTTTAAGTTATATTATATATTAGTATATTTAATTAAGTTTGATTATTGGTTAAATATGAAGGCTTAATATTTTCTAGTTTATTATATATTAAATTAAAATATATTTATCAATTATAACGTTAATAGTTTGATTGTTATTATATTTAATTAAAATATATTTGTTAATTATAGTTATAATAATGATGTAGTTAAACAAAATTGTTATAAAATAATTTAATTAATTGTAATTTATTAATTTATTTATGATTAACTTATTAATTGGTATGATGAAATTTAATGACATTTTTATTATAATTTATTTGTTGTGAATAACTAATTTTATTAAAAATAAAAAAAAGTAATAATAAATATAAAAATAATCAAAAATTTATAAAAGTTATAAAATTTAAAAATTAAAAGTGTATTTTTAATGAAAGAAAATTAAGTAAAATAAAATATAAATAAAATAATTTAAATTTAAAAATGAGATGATAACAGGTGCTATTAGATATAGGGAGGTTGTTGGAGATAGGAAGTATGTAGAAAAGTAGTTTTGGTTAACGGAAGAAGATAAAAAAAAGGAGACGTATAAAAAAAGGGAGAATATGTATGTAATAAAGGCATCATTAGAAACTAAAAAAAAAAGAGTTGGACTAGAAGACAAAGAAGGAAAGAGAGATACGTACCACAGGAGAAATAAGAAAGAAGACGGAGAAGGAAAAGGAAACAAGGAAGAATATATGGAAGGAAATAGAGATAGGGAAGAAGATAAAGAAGGAAAGAGAGATATGTATCATAGTCCGAGAGCAAGAAAGGAAAAAAGTAAGGCTTAAAGGGATCAAATCCATCCTTATAAACCAAGTAACTTTTTGTTTTTTTTTTCTCTCAATAAGATGCTTTATGTGTTTTCAATTTTCAATGCTTGATGTAAAAGTTATTCCCTAATACCTTTCCCAAATTAATTAATCCATAATATTTCAATCATTTTAAATTAATAATAGCATAATCTTCTTGTCCATTATTTTTTTGTATGCACTAATGCTTATGTGTCAAGGGAAATATGCTTGCAATATTTTTTTATTTATCTACTAATTTTATTTTTTGTTTGATTAAAATTATAGATTCCTAACTTTTGTTGTTTTTTTTTCTTCTCTTCTCTTTTAATAACATAAAAAAAACAAATAAACTACCCATTTGACCTTTTTCTTTTTTTTTCTCATTTTTTGTATTTTTGGTTTACCTGTATAAATATTTAAAATCATTTTTGATCCACGTCATGAACAAGTAAGATTAATTGAGTGGTTGATCCATCCTTAATGTTACTTTTATCATATGGATTTATTAAGTAGTCATTTGCTACCTTAAATCCTATGCAATAATGAATTTATTCCCTTTTAACTTGATATAAAAATATATTATATTTCCAAAAATAAAAATATAATAATTCTTATACGCCTATTATGAAATTAAAATTTCCTTTTTTACAATCCCAAAAATCTTGGTGTATTAAAATTATTTCTAAATATATGGTGGTATTAATTGAGTAGTTGATCCACCTTTGACACCATTTGGTTGATAAAGGTTTATTTAGTAATCATTTGCTAACTTAAACCCTATGTGAAATAAACTTTCTTCCTCTTAAAAAATGCATATAATTTTTTGTTTTAAATATAGATTTTATTTTCAATTTTTTTCAAAATTTTCTTTAATAAATTTTGGTGGCGGCTCCTTTGTTTAATAATTTTTTGTTATGTCATCCTGTCGCAATCTCGGTTGCGACAAAACAACTTCATTGTATATTTTTAGAGTCAAGTCAATCTATTTGATTGTGCAAGTTTGTTTACATATGTTCGAATATTTAAATATTGTGAACCATAGGATAGATGACTCTTATTGTTGTATATTCTTGGTTGCTTGTTTGCATATGGGGTTGGGTAGTCTTAAAATTAAAAGGTTTGCATGCTTCTCTCACACATTTCACTTTCACTTGCCTCACACATCTTTTACGCTCTATACCTGAGCCTGTGTGAGCGTAGAATTAGTGGGTGCCTTGACGATTATTATTGAGGGGCTCTATGCTCACTTGGTAATTGTTAAGTTGTGACTTAGATTGTTACTAGTATCCTTGGTTAGTCACGTTGAGAGGACATTTCTCTGGTTATGACTAATTCATCAACTGGATCCTTATCTACATGATATGGGCAATCTGGGGGCGATTATAACATATCAATTGTCTAGATCTATCCATGGAACCATGCACATTAATAGAATTAAGTAGTCTTCCAAGTTAGTTTTTTCACCTGACATAAGAGATAAGGAGAGCATATTTCTTTCTCTTTCCCTTGTACATATATATTCACATTTAATAATAGGACATACTAGTATATGAGTACACTGAAGCATATTATTATCATCATTTTTTTCATCAAAAGATAATGTTAGATTTTTAAATTTTGAACATAAATCTTAATCATAAAAAATAAAAAAATAACATGTTCTCATAGGTTCATGCCTTTTTTTAACATATACCTCATTCATTAACGGGGTTTTTAGAAAATAAAATAAAAATGAAATGCTCATATATGTTCATGCATTTAAAAAATAAAAAATAATGTCCATGCCTTTTTAAAAAAATTAGTTACATTTTTACATAAAAAATACATGTTCTTATAGGTACAATCATTTCTTTTAAAACATATCTCATGCATTAGTTGGACTTTTAGAAAAAAATAATAAAATACTCAAATAAGTACATGCATTTTTTATGTATTAACTGGATATTTAGATTAACAAAAAATAAAAATAAAAATAACATGCTCATACGTTTTTTAATTACATTTCTACATAGAAAAAAATACATATTCTTATAAGTACAGATATTTTTTTAACATGTATCTCATGTATTAGTTGAACTTTTAAATTAAAAGACTAAAATAGAAATAAAATGTTCATATAGGTTCACATCTTTTTTTATGCATTAACTACACTTTTAGATAAAAAAATAAAAATAAAAAATAATATGTCTGTGCCTTCTTTTAAAAAAAAATTCATGCCTTAATTACACTTCTACATAAAAAGAAATCACAATGTTCTTATAAGTAGAAACATTTTTTTAACATGTATCTCATATATTAGCCGAGCTTTTAGATTAAAAAAATAAATAAAAATAAAATGCTCACATACGTCCATGCCTTTTTTATACATTAACTAGACTTTTAGATAAAAAAATAAAAACAAAGAATAACATGTCCATGTCTTTCTTTTATAAAAATTTTATGTATTAATTATGCTCCTGCATAAAAAAAAATAAAAAAATCACATGTTCTTATAGATATAAATATTTTTTTAACATATATAGCATGCATTAGTTGACCTTTTATATTAAGAAAATAAAATAAAAATAAAATGCTTATTTCGGTCTATACATTTTAAAAAAAAAATTCATATATTAACTGGACTTTTAGATAAACAACAAATAAAAATAAAAAGTAATATGTCCATTCCTTTTAGAAAATAAATTTTTATGTTTTAATTATGTTTGTACAAAAAAAATAAAAAAAAAATCACATGCTCTTATAGGTACAAACATTTTTTTACATATAACACATGCATTAGTTGGGCTTTTAGATTAAAAAATAAAATAAATTTTTTTATATAAGTTTATGCATCTTTTTAACATATATCTCATGCATTAATTAAATTTTTAAATAAACAAAAATATAAATTAAAAAACAATATACATCTCATACGTTAATAGCATTTCTAAAAAATAAAAACTAACATGTTTATGTAAGTGCATACATTTTCTAACATACATATGATGAACTAACATGTTTATATAGATTCATACCCCTTTTTAATTTTTTAATTTTTTAAAAAATATATCTCATGTATTAATTAACTTTTAGATGATAAAAAATAAAAATATACACCTACCTCAAGTGATTAATCCTAAAAAAATATAAAAAACAACAATATATATATATATATATATATATATATATCCATGCGTTTTTATTAACATGTATCTTATGCATTAATTGAACTTTTAAATAAATAAAAAATAAACAATAACATGTTCATATAGGTTCGGACATATATAAAAAATAAAAAAATTAACATATATCTCATGAGTTAACTAATTTTTTAAATAAAAAATAAAAATAACATGTTTACATAAGTACATACATATTTTTTTTAAAAAAATTTAACATATATCTAATGAAGTATTTGAATTTATAAAAGTAAAAAAATAATAAATAAGGATAACATGTTCATATAGATCCATGCATTTTTTAAAAAATAATAATATATACCTCATGCATTAACTAAATTTTTAAACAAACCAAAAATTAATAAAATAAAAAATAGAATAACATGTTTATATAGGCTCATGCATAATCTTTCCATTTTTTTCATGTTTAACATATACTAACTAAGCTTTTAGATAAATAAAAAGTAAAAAAAAAAAAAGATAACATGTTCATATAGATTCATTCATTTTTTTCTCTTTATTTTTGAAAAATGACATATACTTCATGCATTAACTAAGTTTCTAAAACCAAAAAAAAATAAAAATAGAATAACATGTTCATATAGGCTCATGTATAATTTTTCTTTTTTTTAAATGTTTAACACATACTAACTGGGCTTTTAGATAAACAAAAAGTAAAAAAAAAAATAACAAATAAGGATAACATGTTCATCCATGCATTTTTTTTCTCTATTTTTTTTTTTTGAAAAAATAACATATGTCTTATGCATTAACTACTAAGTTTCTAAATAAATAAAAAAAAAAAGAATAACATGTTCATATAGGTTTATGCATAGTTTGTTCTTTTTTTTATGTTTAACATATACTAGTTGGACTTTTAGATAAACAAAGATTAAAAAAAATAACAAACAAAGAATAACTTGTCTATATAAGTGCATGCATTTTTTTATATTTCATGCATTGAATAGACTTCTAGATAAATAAAAATAAAAATAAAATAAAATAAATGGTAACATGTTCATATAGGTTTATGGATAATTTTCACATGACATTCCATCATTTGTCTATTTTTATTTATTTATTTATTTTTATTTTTTCTTCTACTATTTCTTTGACTTACTTAAATATATTTTTTTATATTTTGGGGAAAGATTTAATAACATTCAAATGAAGGAAGTTCAAGGTTGTATTAGTAATGTATATCACCAAATGAGAAGCATCAGAATTATTGCAGAAATCAATGATCTTCAAAAGATAACTAAAGAAGTTTATTTAAACTTTAAGAATAAATATGGTTGTCTTTTAGATTTATTATCCATTACAGTAGAAGCACCTGTGTTAAATGCCTTGACTCAGTTCTGGAGCTCAAACCTCAATTGTCTTGAATTACCTGGTTTGGATCTGGTGTCCATCATAAAAGAGTATGACATGATGCTGAGGATACCATATAAGGAGAAAGTTTGGTGCATCTCTATAAGGGAAATCTTGTAGGAGGGAGGAAAATAACCAAGATAATTGGCTTGTAGCCATATCAGGCGGAAATTGAGAGGACAACTTGGAAGAAATCTTTGCTAGAAGATCACTTGGAAAGACAAGCCAAGCTAGGAAATTAGGAAAATTTCAAAAAGACTTTAGCATTATTAATTTATGGGCTAGTTCTATTCCCGTTCAAACTGGGCATGATTGACCAAGAAGTTGTGGATGTGTTTCATCAGTGGAAAACACAAGGGATAAATCATATTCCAGCCATCTTAGCAAAGACATTGTTTTCCATGGAGGTATGTCGTCAAAAGGATGGAGGGACTTTACGATGTTGAGAACTTCCTGTAGGTATATCCTTGGTATCACCCTAAGGACATTATCCTTATTTATGGAAAAGTTTCAAATGTTCCATTAATAGGACCTCAAGAGTGTATAACTTACACTCCGGTTATAGCCTTTAGACAACTTAAATGGACTCAAGTCATCCCCAAAAGTAAATAACCAGATGGATGGAGTTGTTAGTACGATGAGGATAATACTAATGGGCTACAAGAAGAAATTAGAGTAACTTGGGAGAATGTAAGAAGGAAAGGAGAAAAAAAACTTGGAAAATTGCATGTAACTTCTTCAGCTGAATATAAGGAATGGAAGGAAGTAAGAAGAACCTATGATCCAACCTTTAACGAGATCCCGTTCAAAGGGTAATCATCCCAAGTGTCAAGTCCAGAAATCACTTCCCTAACCTCTTAATTAGAAGCCATGAAAGCATAACTGAGATTGGTGGAAGAGAGAGAGGAACGAGCTAGGGTGGAAGTGGAAGTTCTCAAGAAAAAAGGTGATACGATTCATCCTACGCGAATGAATCGGAATGCGGAAACGATAATGGAACGTCTTGAGAATCAGGATAAGGTAAGATAAGATAAGGTAATATTAGGATAAGATAACATAAAATATGATAATATGGGTAAGGTAAGATAAGGTGAGATAAAATAAAGGAACCCGACACAAACCGCGACTTGTCGGAGAGCACCGAAGTTATCAAGAGGAACGTGACCCTTATCGCGACCTGCCAGAAGAACCAACGTTATCAAAGGTAGTTCTTTGCCCAAGAACCAAGGGAATCAACTCACACAGAGATGAAAGAACTCTCAAAGAGAAAATATGATTAATACTCAAAATTTATCTTTTCACTGAATCCCTAACTCCTATTTATAGTGAACCTAATCTAGTAAAAAGATAACAAATTAGAAATCCTAATTAGATTGCAATTTGAATTGCAACCAATTTAAAATAAATAACTTCTAAATAAATATCATATCCTAATGTAATCTATAACAAATCATAAACCTTATCACTTAAGATCTTTAATGATATGACTACATAAATTAACCCATGTTGGAATTGGGGTTGGATCCACGTAGTCTTTTCCTTGAAATTCCTTGATGAGACCTTCAAGTGCTTGTTCCATATGTTTGGTCCTATTTCGCGTCACAGGACCTTCCGTTCTTTGTAGATAATCTTCGAGATGATCTCTTTTGCTTATCGTGGTGCCCACGTTCACATCATTCTCTCCTTCTCCAAGAGGATTCGTCCTCGAATCTTGATGGTCATCTGCATCAAATAAGGATAACTCAGAAACATTGAAGGTGGCACTCACATTACCATAGCTACTTGGAAGATCGATTTTATAAGCATTATCGTTGATCCTTTCAACCACTTGAAATGGACCATCTCCTCTAGGATGTAATTTGGAACTTCTTTGATTTGGAAACCGCTCCTTTCGCAAGTGAACCCACACCCAGTCACCAGGGTCAAAGACCACCTTGGTGCGTCCTTTGTTTGCCTGCCGAGCATAATGTTCATTCTTCTTCTCAATATTGGCGCAAACCTTGGCATGTAATTTCTGCAAAAATTCAGCCTTTTTCTTTCCATCCAAATTAAGAGAGTCATTAGTAGGAAACGGTAAAACATCTAAAGGTGATAAAGGATTAAATCCATATACAATCTCAAAAGGTGAAAATGAAGTAGATGTGTGAACAACCCTATTATATGCAAATTCAATATGAGACAAACAATTCTCCCAATCCTTTAAATTTTTTTGAATTATAGTACGTAATACGGTGCCTAAAGTTCTTTTCGCAACTTCAGTTTGTCCATCTGTTTGCGGATGAGCCACAGTAGAGAATAACAATTTAGTGCCCAATTTACCCGACAAGGTTTTCCAAAAGTGACTAAGAAATTTAACATCTCGATCACTTACAATAGTCTTAGGTAAGCCATGCAAACGTACAATCTCTTTGAAAAATAAGTCAGCAATATGAGTGGCATCATTAGTTTTTGAACAAGCAATAAAATGTGCCATTTTACTAAACCTATCTACAATGACAAAAATACTATCTTTTCCTTTCGAGGTCCTAGGCAACCCTAATAAAAAATCCATAGAAATGTCAGTCCAGGGATATTCAGGAACAGGTAAGGGTGTATACAATGACAAAAATACTATCTTTTCCTTTCGAGGTCCTAGGCAACCCTAATAAAAAATCCATAGAAATGTCAGTCCAGGGATATTCAGGAACAGGTAAGGGTGTATACAAGCCATGAGGCATTACTTTAGATTTTGCTTGTAAGCAAGAAATACTTTTTTCACAAATGAGTTTAACATCATGCTTCATTTTTGGCCAAAAAAAATGTTCATGTAAAACATCATAAGTTTTTTGAATGCCAAAGTGTCTCATTAATCCTCCCCCATGAGCCTCTCTAATAAGCATTTCTCTTATGCTACACTTAGGTACACATAATTTATTTTTCTTAAATAAATATCCATCTTGCCTAAAATAGTCTTCAAAACCATTATCAGAACATGCTGCCCATAATTGTCCAAATTCAACATCATCGGCATACAAGGTTTTTAGTAATTCAAATCCAAGTAATTTAGTTTGTAGAGTCGTAAGTAATACATACCTTCGTGATAGAGCATCAGCTACAACGTTTTCCTTTCCCTTTTTATACTTGATAACATAAGGAAACATCTCAATAAATTCTAGCCACTTGGCATGCCTTTTTTTGAGCTTACCTTGGGACTTTAAAAACTTCAAGCTAAGATGATCCGAATGGATGACGAATTCCTTCGACCAAAGGTAATGTTGCCAAGTTTGCAAGGCCCTCACCAAAGCATAGAGCTTCTTATCATAGGTTGGATAGTTGAGTGTCGTTCCACTAAGTTTCTCACTAAAATATGCCACAAGTTCGGAATCTTGCATTAAAACAGCTCCTATACCCACTCCAGAGGCATCACATTCAATCTCAAAAACTATCAAAATTTGGTAAATTTAATACAGGGGCATTGGTTAACTTGTCCTTTAATAAATTAAAAGCTTGTTCATGTTCCTCATCCCATTTAAAACCAACATTCTTTTTAACAAGTTCATTTAAAGAGGCAACTATAGAACTAAAATTCTGTACAAACCTCCTATAAAAACTTGCTAAACCATGGAAACTCCTTACCTCATTAGCATTTGTAGGCTTGGGCCAATCTCTAATTGCCTTAATCTTTTCTTCATCAACACTAACTCCCTGAGAACTTATAATAAACCCTAAGAAGACAACTGATTCCATACAAAAAGTGCATTTTTCAATATTAGCATGCAATTCATGGCTTCGTAAGGCAGTACACACAGCACATAGGTGATCTAAGTGTTCATGCATTGTCTTACTATATATTAAAATATCATCAAAATAGACAACAACAAATTTTCCAATAAAAGTTCGCAAGACATGAGGCATTAATCTCATGAAGGTACTCGGTGCATTAGAAAGACAAAATGGCATAACAACCCACTCATATAATCCATATTTTGTTTTAAAAGTAGTCTTCCACTCATCACCCTCCTTCATACGAATTTGGTGATATCCACTTTTTAAATCAATTTTAGAGAACAAACAAGAGCCATACAATTCATCTAGTAAATCATCTAATCTCGGAATAGGATATCGATACTTTACCGTAATCTTGTTGACAGCCTTACAATCCACACACATACGCTAGGTTCCATCCTTCTTTGATACTAAGATAACAGGAACCGCACACGGGCTAAGACTTTCCCTCACATAGCCTTTCTGCATCAACTCCTCTACTTGCCTTTGAATCTTTTTGGCCTCTCCAGGACTAGTTTTATAGGCTGGTCGATTTGGAATCGCAGCACCAGGGATAAAATCAATTTGGTGTTCAATGCCTCTAATAGGAGGCAAACCTGTTGGTGGTTCTTTAGGAAATACATCATTAAATTCCTGGAACAAAGATTCAACCACACTAGGGAAAGAGGAGTTATGGTTGTTAGTAAAATAAATATCCTTGTACATGAGTACAAGAACTTGTTCCTTTTCCCTCAAAACACTCTCAACCTCCCCTTTGTGAGCAAATACACAAACTCTCTTTTCTTTTTCTTTAATTCTAGATTTTTCTTTCCTTTCACTCTCACTCTTTTTTTGACTTTCTACTTTTTCTTCACTCTCAATTTTCTCTCTCTTTTCTTGTTCTTGATTTTCTAATTCTTTTTCTCTCATTTTACATTCTTTTGAAATTTTCATTTGGTCAGAATAAGCCTCAACAGGCCTTAATGGAATCAATACAATTGTTCGATTATCCACTACAAAAGAATATCTATTTTTAAACCCATCGTGCATAACCTTCCTATTGTATTGCCAAGGACGTCCTAACAATAAGTGCCCAGCATGCATAGGGGCAACATCACACAACACCTCATCCTTATAATTGCCAATTGAAAAGGACACCAAGACTTGCTTACTAACCCTTACATCCCCACAATCATTCATCCACTGTAGCCGATAAGGATTAGGATGCTTCTTAGTAGGCAAGTTTAATTTCTCTACTAGCAATGTTGGTGCAACTGTCGCTGTCTATAATCATACTACATACCTTGTTGTTCACATGACAACGAGTATAGAATATATGCTCCCTTTGCTCTGAATCTCCTTCATCCTTTGGTTGAATGTTCAATGCACATCTTGTGACCAAGATTTCTCCATGCCCAGGTTCTGCTATCTCCACATCACTACAATCCTCCAACTTCGGCATTTCTTCTTCCTCCGAGCTCACACTGTCCACTTCGCCGTTTTCACGAATGACCATAGTCCTCTGGTTCGGACATTGAGAAGAAATATGTCGCAGACCTTGACACTTAAAGCAACGAATGTGACTTGACTTATTAAAGGATTTAGTTTCAAATTTACCTTTGGAAATAGGTACTGTTGATTTTCCACGAGATTCCTCCTTTGGTTTAGGACCTTCTTTCTTGTTGGACCAATTGGACTTCCATGATGAACTAGAAGCATATTTGTGAGTGCTCCTAGATTTGAGTTATCTTTCCACCTGAATAGCTTTATGAAGCAATTCCTCCATCTCTACGTAATGTTGTAGTTCTACCACATCAGCTATCTCCCTTTTTAATCCTCCAATGAATCTTGCCATAGTGGCTTCCCTATCCTCTTCCACATTGGCCCTTATCATGACAATTTCCATCTCCTTATAATAATCTTCAACACCCATAGCGCCTTGAGTAAGACTTTGCAATTTGCGGTACAAGTCCCTATAATAGTGACTTGGTACAAATCTTCGTCTCATGGCTACTTTCATCTCTTCCCACGTTCGTATAGGTCTTTCTCCATACCTCCTCCTATTAAGGACAAATTGATCCCACCAAATATTAGCATAATCATTAAAAGATATAGTGGCTAGTTTTACCTTTTTCTCCTCCGAGTAATTGTGACAATCAAACATATGCTCTACTTTTCTTTCCTATTCCAGATAAGTTTCAGGTTCATTCTTTCCTTGGAATGGTGGCAAAGATAATTTAATACTCCCTAAGTTGCTATCATTTTCTTCTTGATATCGTCTTCTTTCTCTTCAACATCCACCGTTTAATTCTAAGTTCTCCCCCCAATCTGTTTCTTCATCGCGGTGAAGTGATCTTTGAGGACTACTTCTACGAGACACTCGAGATCTCCTTCTCGAACAATCCTCCATGTCCTCCAATCTCATGTTCAACTGTTGGAATTGATTTTGAATTGATTTTATGAATATTTTTATATTTATTTCATTTTGATGGAGTTCACCACTCATATTAGAAATGCTCCAAATTGAACAAAATAAATAAATTAGAATAATAAAGCCTCACCAATCACTCCCTTAATGTTTGCCCTCAATATTAACTCTCTTCACTCGTGTTTACACTCGAATTGGATTTTTCTATAATGCTCTAACCAACTCTTGCCTTTTACCTCTCGATTCTCCTTATAAATCCTTGAACTAAGAACTTCACAAGTTGATCTTCCCACAGATAACGAAAGAATCACAGATACACAAGATGAATAAGGCAAGGAATATTGGTCAAGAATTAAGAACTTAAAAAAGAAATTATATTGAATGAATACTGATTTTTTTTTCAATTGTCTTGAATTTTCTTTTTTTTTTTAATTTCTATCACAAATTTTTTTTTTAATTTCTATCACAATTTTTTTTTTGTTTCTCTCTTTTTTTTATCACAAATCTTTTTTTTTGGTAGATAACAACTATATCACGAGAAATTAAAACAATAGATGACACCTGATTCCAAGAGTCGAAGCTCTGATGCCAAATGATATGATTCACCCTACACGAATGAATCGGAATGCGGAAATGATAATGGAACGTCTTGAGACTCAGGATAAGGTAAGATAAGATAAGGTAATATTAGGATAAGATAAGATAAAATGTGATACGATGGGTAAGGTAAGATAAGGTGAGATAAAATAAAGGAACCCGACACAAACCGCGCCCTGCCGGAGAGCACCGAAGTTATCAAGAGGAACGTGACCCTTACCGCGACCTGCCGGAAGAACCAACATTATCAAAGGTAGTTCTTTGCCCAAGAACCAAGGGAATCAACTCACACAAAGATGAAAGAACTCTCAAAGAGAAAATATGATTAATACTCAAAATTTATCTTTTCACTGAATCCCTAACTCCTATTTACAGTGAACCTAATCTAGTAAAAAGATAACAAATTAGAAATCCTCTTTAGATTGCAATTTGAATTGCAACTAATTTAAAATAAATAACTTCTAGATAAATATCATATCCTAATGTAATCTATAACAAATCATAAACCTTATCACTTAAGATCTTTAATGATATGACTACATAAATTAACCCATGTTGGAATTGGGCTTGGATCCACGTAGTGTTTTTCTTGAACTTCCTTGATGAGGCCTTCAAGTGCTTGTTCCATACGTTTGGTCCTATTTTGCATCATAGGACCTTCCATTCCTTGTAGATAATCTTCGAGCTGATCTCTTTTTCTTATCGTGGTGCTCACGTTCACATCAAAATGCATGAAGAAAGGTACGGAAATAACCCATCTGAAAGAAAAGCGTACTTACATTCATGATGACCGTGATGACACAAAGAAAATGAGGAAGGAAAAGGAAAAGAAAAAAGATATCACCTCAAGTGAATTCAAGGAGATGCATGATAGAATCGAGAGGATGGAAGAGGAGGAGACCATGATTCAGATTAAAGAGGAGCAGTGGGAAACAGAGAGATGCATGCAAGAGAAAGATGTAGAAGTCATGTAGGACATCTAATTGCAACACGTGATGAAATGACTAAATGGAGAAATCTAGTTGGTGATCAACTTGCTTCGCTAGCAAAAGCTAACAAGAACTAAGAACGATTAAGGAGGGAGATTGAGAAATTTCCACAGGAGCGAGAGAAGTTCAAAGGCTTGAATGTGAACAGAACAAATTGATGAAGGAATGGAAATTGTTTATAACATACAATAAAGAGGAGAGGAACCAGTAGAAGAAGAGGTGTCGAGATATGATCCATTGTGTCTAAAATTATACTATAGAATTAGCCAGATATTTTCAAGGTGCAATGGAGGAAATCTATATAAACGAGCTCCCTTAGCAAACATTTAAGTTGATGAAACATTATGAGAAATTAACTAGAAGGTATAGGTGAATGAAAGCATTGATGTAATGTTGCATGGAAACTCGTTCATACTAGTTTTGTATTCCTCAAATTTTCAAATAAATAAAGTGATGCTTTAACATTTCCACTTCGTTTGTTGGTTGCTTTGGGCAAGACCTTATCCATTGAGGAGTGAGTACTCCCTTGGATTGAGCATCAACCATGTCTTCATCTTGAGATGAGTAGTCCTTGATCGAAGATATGGGTCATGAACTACATTGCTAGTTAACAAAAACCTAACCTATTGAGGAGTGAATACTCCCTTAGGTTGAGTGTCAACCACACTTCCATCTCGAGACGAGTGGTCCTTGAATAAAAATGTGGGAAACTTTCCTAATTTTGAATGCTCAAATAAAATTATTCTCTCAACTAACATTTTATTTTGTTATCATACACTAATATCAAGTTTCCAAACTAAATAAAAAAATAATAATGACAAAGCAAGCAAATTGTTCCTCCAACATCTTTACAAACCTCGCTCACAATCCAAGATCATGGATGAGTTAGAACAAAAAAAATTAAGAATTGAAGAGTAAGCTCAATCAACTAAAGGAGCAGATGTTATTGGTCCTAGAGGCTTTACGATCGTTGGAAAAGAAGGATTTTGAATAAACCCCCCAGACTCAATTAAAGACACCACTTACTTTGCATTACAATAGACCTATGCAAGAACCTGCTGATTCTCAAGAGGACCAATGGCCAGAATATGGCCTTCCCCCTAGCTATGCAACTTTGGAAGCTGAGGTTAACCTGTGGGCCACCCAATCCCATCCAACTAATCCACAAAGACTGGCTACAAGAACCCCTGAAACACCTTCCAAGTTTAACACACAAGCCACCCTACTATCCCAACCTAATGTTACAACAAATCTCCACTAAGACATGGGAGGATTTAATCAAGTCAATCCTTATAAACAGGGGAAATTACAAATGTTGGAGGTAAGACTACGAGTCGTAGAAGGTAGTAACTACAACATCAGAGCAGCTACATACCTTTACCTTATTCCTGATGTAGTTATACCCCCAAAGTTTAAAGTTCAAGAGTTTGACAAGCAAAAAGGCACCACTTTCCCAAAAACCCATCTGACCATATATTGTAGGAAGATGGCATCACACACCCATGATGATAAGTTACTTATTCATTTCTTCCAAGATAGTTTGACCAGGACAACTTCAAGTTGGTACATGCACCTTAAGCGTTCCTATATCCATCACTAGAAGGATTTGGATGATGCTTTCCTCAAACAGTACAAATACAATATTGACATAGCACTAAACCGATTGGTGCAAGTGGGCCATGTCACAAGGGATAACAATGTGTCGGTATTTGATGATTCAACTCTAGCCTTTTCAAGACCCCTGACTGTCTATTATACCAACACTCCTACTATCCCAACCTTTGGTAAGCTAAAATCTATCACAATTCAATTCCAAACAACTTTTTCCTATAAAAGAAACAAATCAGTGCCCTAAAGATATAATGCTGAAGTAAGTATTGATAATGCTGAAGATGACTCACCAGAAGATGCTGATTTAGGAGATTCAAAGGTTACAAATATTGCTAGGGTTAGTGGTATGACTCGAAGTGGTCAAATTTACATCCCTGATAAGCTAAGAGTTAGACCGATGAATGAAACTGAGAAGGGAAAAAGGAAAAAAGTAAGACAAGTGGCTGACCAAGAAGCCACAATTGAAGAAATGAAAGAAAGGAAATAACAGAAAGGATAAATATCAGAGGAAGAAGTGTATGAGTTTTTAAAACTTGTAAAACAAAGTGAGTACATAGTGATTGACCAGTTAAGCTGAGTCTCGACTAAAATATCACTTTTGTCCTTGATGATGAACTTGGAGTCTTACATAAAAGCATTGCTAAAAATCATGAATAAGGCCCATGTCATCCACAATATATCAATGGAAAATTTGAAGGTATTGTTTGTAATATCACCGCCAATAATTACCTTACTTTTACTCATGATGAGATGCCAATGAAAGGAGCATGACACAATAAGGCTCTACGCATATCAGTGAAATGCATGGATCATATTGTGGCCAGAGTTTTAATTGATAATGGTTTCTCATTGAATATAATGTTAAAAGCAACACTCATAAAGCTATCATCTGACATGTTGCATATGAAACCGAGCATCATGGTACTTCGAGCATTTGATGGATCTTGCAGAGAAGTGATAGAAGAGATAAGTCTTTTGGTTCAAATTGGTCCCCTTACTTTTGAAGTGACATTCCAAGTGACATTACTTTCGCTTATAGTTGCCTTCTGGGGAGACCATGGATTCGTTGTGCACGAGCTATACCATCCATACTCCTCCAGAAGCTGAAGTCCATCGTCAATGACAATTTGATTATTGTCTCTATTGAGGAAGATCTACTAGTGCGCAAACCTTCCTCTACCTTTTACATCGAAGCGGCTGAAGAGACTCTTCAGACCTCGTTTCAGGCACTTGAGATTGCAAATGCTAGTTATATCAAGGAGGGAATGCCTATTACAAAGATCCAGTCATCGAGTGCTTCTACAATGGTAAGGAGAATCATGCTTGAGAGTGGGTATCAATATAGACATGGTTTGAGAAAATATGAGTAGAGTTTGAGCAAGCTACCAAGTCTGATGGAAAATAAAGACTGATTTGGGTTAGGTTACAAACTTTCAAAAGTAAATAAAAGAAAGATTGCAGAGGAGAAAAGAGAGAAAAGACTGACCAAGTTCGAGGATAAAGAGCCTGAGACTGAGGGGGTCCCTATATGTGATCTGAGGAAGAATTTTTGGAGTGCTAGATTTGAGTTTTCGAGCCTAATAGTTATAACAGAAAAGAATACTCTAAAGGATAAGCATGTCAACTGAGTTCGCACTTGTCTACCAAACACAGAACTTGGCAATTGGGAAATCGTTGAGCTTCTTGTGATTTTTAATTCAGATTTCAAATAATTCTATAATGCTAATCTTATTGCTCTGCCCAAAGCTTTAATAATCTCTTTGTTATGGGCATACATGTTTCATTTTAGTATATCATTAATAAAATGCATTTTGAATTTTCCAAATACTGATTTTCCTCTTCTACCTGTATTCTTTGCTTTGTTAGACTTTCTGTTCATTTCCTTATTTTCACTCCTAAATGATGCAGATCAAAAAATAGCATGTTTGAAGATGAAAATAATTCTAGTATCACATCAAGTAGCTTTGACCTTTATATTAATCAGGCTGATGAGAAGGATGATTATGATTTAGAACCGTCCACTAAACTATCACAATTGGTGGAGCAAGAGGCCAGCGAAATACAATCTTATAAGGAACCGACTAAGATGATTAATTTGGGGACTAAGGAGGAGAAAAAATAAGTAAAATCAGCACACTCATGGAAAATGAGGGGCGTCTTAATTTGATGAAGCTCTTGCGCAATTATAAAGATATCTTTGCATGGTCATATCAGGATATGCAAGCCTCGATACCAATATAGTAGAGCATAAATTTCCATTGAATGTGGAACATCCGCCAGTCAAGCAAAAGTTAAGGAGAATGTAACTAGAAATGTCTCTAAAGATCAAAAAGGAGGTTAGAAAGAAACTCGACGCTGGTTTTCTCGTTATTGCAAAATACCCCCAATGTATTGCCAACGTAGTTCCAGTCCCTAAGAAAGACGGGAAGGTCTGAATGTGTGTTGACTACCGGGACCTAAATAGAGCTAGCCCTAAGAATGATTTTCCCCTGCCTCACATTTACATACAGGTAGAAAATACAGCTCAGCATTCATTTTTCTCTTTTATAGATGGTTTCTCAAGTTATAATCAGATCAAGATGGCTAAAGAAAACATGGAAAAAACCACATTTATCATGCCTTGGGGTATATTTTGCTATAAGGTTTTTCCATTTGGATTAAAGAATGATGGGGCACTTCTCAAAGGGTAATAGTGACCTTATTCCATGACATGATGCATAAGGAGATCGAATTTTATGTGGAGAACATGATTGCAAAGTCAAAAAGTGAAGAAGACCATATTTTTCATTTACAGAAATTGTTAGAGTGATTAAGAAAGTTCAGGTTAAGGTTTAGCCCAACTAAATGTACGTTTGGAGTAAAGTCTGGCAAGTTATTGGGATTTATAATTAGCCTAAAAGGAATTGAAGTGGATCCTGACAAAGTTCGAGCTATTCTCGAAATGCCTTCTCCTAGTAGACAAAAGGAAGTTCGAGAATTTCTTAGAAGGAAAAATTATATTGCTCGATTTATATCCCAGTTAACAACTGCATGTGAGCTAATCTTCAAGTTGTTGCGTTAAAACCAACTGATGGAATGGAATGACAATTGCCAAGAAGCCTTTGAGAAAATCAAGCAATATTTGCAAAGTCCCTCAGTCTTGGTACCACCAATCCCTGGAAAGTCCCTCATTATGTACTTGGCAGTGTTTGATGGTTCTATGGGTTATATGCTAGGCTAGGGTGATGAGTTTGGAAGAAAGGAACACACCATTTACTACTTGAGCAAGAAGTTCACCAATTTTAAGGTTAATTACTCATTGTTGGAGCGAAGTTGCTATGCTCTAACCTGGGTTATCCATCGCTTAAGGAAATATACGCTAGTCACATAACTTGGTTAGTGTCTAAAATGGATCCAATAAAGTATATTTTGAAAAACTCGCTCTAACAAGAAGGATTGCCCATTGGCGAGTTCTCTTATCATAGTATGATATTATATATGTCACCCAAAAGGCAATCAAAGGAAGTGTTCTTGCAGATTACTTGACACATTAACCCATGAAAGATTATCAATCAACGCAATGCAAGTTTCCTGAAGAAGACATAATGGCATCATTTAGTGGGTTGAAACCATCAATGGAAGAAAGATGGACAATGTTATTTTATGGCGCTTCCAATGTATTAGGGCATGGGATTGGAGCTATATTAATTTCCCCAAAAAAGAAATAGATCCTAGTCACAGCCCGATTATGCTTTGATTGCACAAACAATGTGATAGAATATGAAGCATGTGTATTGGGGATTGAAGCGGCTATAGAATCAAAGGTCAAAATCCTCGACATATGTGGTGATTCCACTTTGGTCATTCATCATTTAAAAGGAGAATAAGAGACTCGAGATGCAAAGTTAATTCCTTACCAATACTATATTAAGGAATTAGTAAAGTAGTTAGATGAAGTAATCTTTGATCATATCCCCCAAGAAGAAATTTCATTGGTAGATGCATTGGCCACTTTGTCATCCATGTTCACACTGAGTCAAGAAGAAGATATGCCACTTATAAAGATGCAACATCATGATCATCCAACTTATTTTCATTCCATCAAAGCAGAACTAAATGAAAAACTCTAGTACCATGATCTCAAGAATTTTATCAAGAGAAGAGAGTATTTATTGGGTGCCTCAGAAAACGAAAAGGAACTCTAACAAGATTGGAAATGAGTTTCTTTCTAAATGGAGAGGTGTTGTACAAAAGAAATCATGACATGGTGCTCGTTAGATGCTTTGATGCTACTCACGCTTGAAAAATCATCAAGGAAGTGCATGAAGGATCTTTTGAGACTCATGCGAATGGACATGCAATGGGAAGAAAGATCTTAAGGGTCAGTTATTACTAGTTGACTATGGAGTCTAATCGCTTTAATCATGTGAAGAAATGTCATGAATGTCAAACCTATGATGGCAATATTAATGCTCCACCAACATTATTAAATGTTCTACCGTCGCCTTGGCCATTTTCAATGTGAGGAATGGATGTCATAGGTCCCATTGAGCCTAAGGCCTTAAATAGACATCACTTTATTCTGGTTGCAATTGATTACTTCACTAAATGGGTTGAAGCAACTTCATACGCTCATGTGACTCGAAATATGGTAGTAAGGTTAAAAAAAAGGAGTTAATTTGTTGTTATAGTCTGACAAATCAACTCATCACGGACAATGCAACCAATTTGAACAACAAGATGGTGACGGAGTTATGTGAGAAATTCAAGATTCAACATCATAATTCTTTCCCATATTAGCCAAAGATGAATGGGGCAGTTGAAGCAGCTAATAAGAACATTGAGAAAATCATTCAAAATATGGTGGTGACTTATAAAGACTGGTATAAAATGATTCCATTTTCTTTGCATGGATATTGTACTTCTATTTGCACCTTTACTAGAACAACTCCATTTTGCTTAGTATATGGAATGGAGGCAGCCCTTCCTATTGAGGTCGAAATACCTTCCTTAAGAATGTTAATGGAAACAAAGTTAAATAAAGCTGAATGGGTCCAAACTCGTTTTGACTAGTTAAACCTCATCGAAGGAAAAAGATTGAATGCAATTTATAATGGTCGGTGATATCAAAGAAAACTAAAAAAAGCATTTGAAAAGAAAATGCATCATCGAGAGTTCCAAGAAGGAGATTTAGTACCTAAGAAGATTTTCATATGGAAAAATGGGCTCCAAATTTTGAGGGGTTACATATAGTCAAGAAAGTTTTCTCAGGAGGGGCTTTGATCCTTGCCAAAAATGGATAGCAAAGATCTCCTACATCCTGTTGAACTCAGATGCAATAAAAAATGTTATGTATAAAAAAAGAGATAACTCGCTAGATCGAAAACCTCAAAGGCATTTTAAGAAAAAGTTAGAGCAATTGAAAATAAAAATAAAAAATAAAAAAATGCTCATTAGATTGAAAACCTGTAAGGAATTCTAGGAAAAAGTTAAAGCGACCTGCTAGATTGAAAACTCGAAAAGAGAAATCTAGGAAAAAATTAAGGTCAAATAAAATGACCACTAGAATGAAAACCTAGATAGACGGTCTAGAAGATGTGAAAAAAAATTAAACTAGGGCAATTAAAGAACGAGCACAAAGAATGCGTCAGATTTTACAAACTAAGGCAATTGAACTGTTGAATTTGAAAATTGAAGCAACTTATGGGTTGCCACACAAACTATGGAAAATGTTGTGTTGAATAGAGAATTAGAGCAATTTCATTTTTCTCTGAAGCTTATTAATGGGTTACCAAGTTTACTAAAGTATGATACTAGCATTACTCATTGGAAAAATGGTCATGAGTAAAGTTCTGCTACTCATGACACCCTTTTGTATATATTTTCCTTTTTTAAAAGAAAAAAAAAACTTCACTCAATATATATACCACTCCTCCCTTTCCAAATATTATTGTCCTTAACAACAATTTGTTGAATAAAACCATGTTACCTTCTTCATCACCTATCCCCACAACATAATACTCATATACTAAAAGAAAATATGTGTTGGTATTGAAATAAGAGCATACAATTATTTGTGTGTTAAATGTTACAGTAGACTTAATGAGGACTCAATAAAAGTTGCATGGTGGAAAGTGAGAACATGTTGCTCTAACTCGCTAATCTTCATGGCAAACTAAGGTAACTCAAATACTCAAACACCAACCAAAAAAGGAGACACTTAAATGTCAGCAAAATAAATGGGGTCAGATTAAATCAAGAAGTCTCAGTCATTCCTGAATCTTGGTGAGGTGAAGTCACGAGGAACAGTAGTCTTAATTCATTCCCATAAGATTCAAATAAAAAAAATAGAAAAAAAAAAGAGAAAGAAGGAAAATACTTAGTTTGATAAGTCATAACATCACAAAATTCATAAAATCATGATAGTTTTTAATTAACAGGTATCTGCACTATCATGCATCATTATAGAATTATATCATCAAAGCATTTAGTATCATACATTCTTGCATCATCATTTATCCTATTGATTAATAGATAATCTCAAGCCTATATCACAGTTTCCTTGAGTTTTAAAACTTAAACCACCACATCTAAATGGTGCATGCACCTTCTTCAACTCAAGAATCAATGCACCCTCTGCATCTAAAGGGTTCACATACCCTTTCCGTCTCAAGGGTCCATGTACCATCTGCATCTCAAGGATCCACGTACCCTCTGCATCTCAAGAGTCCATGCACCATTTGCATCTAAAAGGTTCACATACCCTCTGCATCTAAACGGTCCACGTACCCTCTATATTTTAAAGGTCCACATACCTTCTACATTTTAAGGGTCCATGCACCCTTCACATCTAAAGGGTCTATGCACCTTCTACATTACAAAGTTCTACGCACCTTCCGCATCTTAAAGGTCCACATACCCTCTGCATTTCAAGGGTCCATGCACCCTCCACATCTAAAGAATCCACGTACCTTCTATATCTCAAGGGTCCACGCACCCTCTACATCTCAAGGGTCCACGTACCCTCTGCATCTAATGGGTCCATGTACCCTCTGCATCTCAAGGGTTCGCATACCCTCTACATCTCAAGGACCCACGCACATTCTGCATCTCAAGGGTCCATACACCCTTTGCATCTAAAGGGTCCATGCACCCTTTGCATCTAAACGATCCACGTACCCTCTGCATCTCAAGGGTCCACATACCCTCTACATCTCAAGGATCTATGTACCTTCTACATCTCAAGGGTCAACACACCCTTTGCATCTAAAAGGTCCACGTACCCTCTGCATCTCAAGGGTCCACGTACTCTCTGCATCTAAAGCGTCCACATACCTTCTGCATCTCAAAAGTCCATGTACCCCCTTCATCTCAAGGACTCACATACCCTCTATATTTAAAGGGTTCACATACCCTCTAAATCTAATAGGTCCACGTACCCTCCGCACCTGAAGGGTCCACGTACCCTCTGCATCTCAAGGATCCATGGACCCTCCGTATCTAAAGGGTTTATGCACTCTCTGCATTCTCAATTTCACAAACCGTCTAAGTCTTAAGATTGAGAAAACTTTGCGTTCATGAACCAAACCCCCTTTTTTTCCAACATCTATAACTTGGACAAATATTTTTATCAAGAATTGACTCAAAGGAACTAGTTTTTTCTTTTCTCTTCTTCATTTTGTTTTGTTAATTTAAGGACAAAATTAATTCACTTCTTTTCAAACTTTTTATAATAATAATATGAAAAACTTTGTTATTCTTATTATTTGATAAAAAAACTTGTAAAGAGGAGCAACTATGAATAACTAATTTTGTCCAAATATTAAAAAATAATAAATATAAATATAAATATAATTAAAATTTAGTAAAATTTATAAAATTTGAAAATTAAAAATGTATTTTTAATGAATTAAAATCAAGAAAGTAAATATAAATAAAATAATTTAAATTTAAAAAATTAGAAGATAATAGGTAATGTTGGAGATAGGGAAGTTAGTGGAAGAGTAGTTTTGGTTAGTGAGGTAGTGGAAGAGTAGTTTTGGTTACTGGGATAGTGGAAGAGTAATTTTGGTCAGTGGGGAAAGTAGATAAAAAAGAGGAGACGTACCAGAAAAAAGCAAAGAGAATACGTACGCAAAAAAGGCACCATCAGAAACTAAGAAAAGAGCCAAAGAAGAAGACAAAGAAGGAAAGGGAGATACATACCACATGAAGAGACCAAGGAAGGGAAGAAGGAAAATTTAAAGAACAACCAACAAAATCAAGAAAAACTATGAATGTATAGAGGTAGAAGGGATCAAATCCATCCTTCTGAACCAGGTAACCTTTTTGTTCTTTTCTTTTTTTCTTTCCTCTCAATATGATACCTCATGTGTATTCAATTCCCAATGCTTGATTTGTAAAATTTTGTCCCTAACATCTTTCCCAAACTAATCAATCTCTAATATCCCACTAAGTTTAAATTAATAATAGTATACATTGTTGATAATCCTTTTACCCATTATTTTTTTGTATGCACTGATGCCTATGTGTCAAGAGGAATGCTTACCATATTTCCTTATTTATCTACTAATTTTATTTTTTTGTATGATTAAAGTTCTTGATTCATAACTTTTGTTTTTTTTCTCTTCTCTTTTAATAATATATAAAAAAAACCAATAAACTACCCATTTGACCTTTTTTTTTCCTTTTTTTTCCTTTTTTTCTTATAATTTCAATTTGTCTATATAAATATCTAAAATGAGTTTGGATCCGAGCGATGAAAAAGTAAGATTAATTGAGTGGTTGATTCATCCTTAAATGTTACTTAAATTATATAAATTTATTGAGCAGTCATTTGATACCTTGTGCGATAATAAATTTATTCCCTTTTAAATTGATATAAAAATATATTATGTTTCCAAAAATAAAAATATAATAATTCATATATGCCTAGCATGAAATTAAAATTTTCCTTTTTACAATCCCAAAAATTCTTGGTGCGTTAAAATTATTTTTAAATACACGGTGGTGTTAATTGAGTGGTTGACCCATCTTTCACACCATTTGGTTGACAAAGGTTTATTAAGAAGTCATTTGCTAACTTAAACCCTATGCAAAATAAACTTTCTTCCCCTTCAAAAAGGCATATTTTCTTCCCAAGATTAAAAAAGCAAAATTAAAAAAGAGATTTCTAAACTTTTCCTAAATAACTTCTAGTAATTTGAACTAAATAAAACTTTTGAACTCCTTTTCATTTCTTTAATGAAAAAAGTCAAAACATCTTTTAATAATTTATACAAAATAAAATAAATCAGTAAAACAAAATTTCTTTTGGGGTGAAATAAATATATTTTAGTTAATCATACTTTTCCATAACTAATTAGAAGGTAACCATTTTTTTTAACTAGCAGGGTGCTAGTACCTTCCCTGCGCATAATCGACTCTTGAACCCAACCTAGTTTCAAAGATTGATTTTTTTAAAAGTTTTTCCAAAATTTTGTTTAATAAATTTTGGTGGCAACTCCTCTATTTTATAATTTTTTGTTGTGTCGTCCCGTCATAATCCCAGTTGTAACAATTGCGATATTAGATCGTGATCAAATAATCTGTCACTCTTAACATTGCAAAACATTTAAATATCCGAGCAAATTTTGAACAGAGCACCAAATCGAGACTTAAAGATCAAAAAAAAAAAACTATTTCATGAAAGTGATAATATTCTATAGATTCCACTACAGATTGTTAAGCATCTAAGGAAATCAAACTTTTTAAGGATTGCTCAAATTCAATTCTTCTAAAGTGATCCTCCTTTAATTGAAACTTTGGTTGAAAGATGAAGATCTGAAACACGTGCCTTTCATATGTCACCATAAAAATATACAATCACTCTTCAAGATGTTGTAGTATTGATTGACCTACCTGTAAATGGTGTTCTAGTTATCGGTAGTACTTTAGCTTGAGTATGAGAGTCCATTGTAATGATACTTTTAGGAATGTCTTTAATCGAAAATGAGATGCATGGAGCCTCTATGAAGATAACTTGGTTGAATCAACATTTTTCTAATATAGAGGACCATTTGGATAATTCAATTGTAGAAATATGTTTGTGCCTACATTCTTCGTTTAATCGATGGAGTAGTTATTTATGATCATTCAATTAGTAACGTACCGCTTAGGTACCTTCCATTATTGGTTGATTTCGATCAATGTGGGAAATATAGTTAGGGGTCAATTGTTCTAGTATTGTGAGTTGTGTACTTCGACTAACTATGATAAGAAAGAAATGTATGAATTTCCATTGTTGCTACAATTATGGGCTTGGGAAATATTTTCTTGTATTGCTCTCATTGATCCAATGATAATAGATTTTACACTTCCATACGAAGTTAGGTATAATAATTGTCATTTTTTTTCAATTTAATATTTAACATTGCTATGAGTTAACACATTCACATTTATGAATGGAGGAGGTGTTCCTTTAAGGTCATTAGACCGGATTTGTGATTTTATAAACACAATTTTGGAACCACGAAACAAAAAAAAATGTAAATAATCTATTTGCATAATATTTCAAAATTGAGAATGAAATTTATAAATTTACATACTTATGTATTGTTTTATTGTGTAGATTAAGTGGCAACCATATGCTAATGTGATTCACCTCTTGCCTCAGTCATGCAAAGATGGACAACTATCGTCTCATTGTTTTGCTTTCATATTATGGAGTGGCACCAACAACATCGGGTATGCGATAGTTTGGAATGTCTCAACATATTCTCCAACCCCCAAGACAACTAGAAAATATTCATGGACTAACACTAAATGGGAAGACAGATGATAATTGACTTTAGGTTTAAGCTTTGTTTTTAGATTTATGGAATAACAAGTAGTAATTTGTGAACTTAGAGATGCCTCATGATTGTGTGATGAGTGTTAATTTATAATATATGAGATGATGTGATATGAATCGATGTGGGTGGTCCCGATCTTCACGGTGTATGTTAAATAAATCATAAAGCGGAAACGATAATGGAATGTCTTGAGAATCAGGATAAGATAAAATAAGGAACCCGACACAAACTGCGACTTGCCGAAAGAACCAACGTTATCAAGGGTAGTTCTTTGCCCAATGACCAAGGGAATCAAACATAGAGATGAAAAATTCTCAAAGAGAAAATACTATTATTCATCAATATTCTCCCATCCATTGCTCATAGAAGAGCTATTTATACTTGTGCAATTATTAATATAAGGAAACCATAACTAAATCCTAATAGCATCTCTCTATAATATAATTCAAATATTTAACTTAATCCTAACTAAATCTTAACAAATCTTAGTCAAATAATTTAATCAAATCCTAACAATTGAAAACTAAATCTAATAAAATAAATAAAATATCTTCTTAAAAGTCCTTTCGTAGAGATCTTCTTGATTTTCATCCACAAAAATCACAATCATATTTGCCGTTTTTTCTTGAAAGTGCATTTACGTGGATTCCAATTATCTTTTTTTATCTTTTTTAACCTTCTTCTTTTCAATGAGTCTTCTCTCTGAGTTATGTCTTTTTCTAGGTGGACTTGATCATGCAAAGTGGTATCGAGATTTGTATCATGATGCACTCGTCATACAAGGAGATGGATCACAAGGGAATATGCAATGAAAGGTTGAGTAGTAAGTCATTTAAGTTGAAGATATTTGGAATCTCAACAGCTTGTTCATTATTAAGTAATTTGTTTTTCTCTTATGTGTAGGTTGATCAAGCTAAGTTAATCTATTCCATCGCAACAAACATGACTCATTCGGAAAGAGAGTCTATGCTACTTTTTATGGATCTCGTTCGCTAACATGCAAAAAATATTCTACTGATGTTCAAAGAGGAAGATCATGTTGTGATTGCTTGGATGGTATCACTATTTGCTACATAAGATCCATCTTGACAGGAGATTCTTGCAAACATATAAGATGATAGAGTTGAGCAGCAAGGCCTTCAACATCTTCATAGGCTTTTGAAGCTTCAAACTCATACCATTCCTTCCTTTCCAAATCGACTAAAAGGACACTATTCTATGTCATCGCAGGATGTACCACTATCACCACTGCCAACTTATATTTATACATCACAACGATTTAGTGATGATACAAGTCTGAAATTTGCAGGATGTACATGAGAAAGTCAATTTGTTCCACCCAATTGTCATAGGCAAGTATCATACTATGATATTTCTTTTAAAGGTATATTATCATCATTTCAATTAGGAGGTCCTTCATTTCAAGCTAGAGGAGCATCATCAACATTTGCTCGTTTCACATCACCAAATCTTCCAAATCGTAGGTTTTCGTATGGTGTTTCTCAATCCCCACCTTTGACGAATCTCAATGTTGGTAGAAGTTTTTATACGCCATCTCTGTTTAATCACATGATGATCACACCACCTCTACTATGCACACATATGTGCATAGTCCAAATATATTTCAATATTTTAGTGGCCAAGGAATCAAGTTGAATGCAGACTTGTCAGCTGCATTCCATGATGGAGTTCGGAATGATGATCCTCATACTAATGTCACACAGCACTGTTGTTGAAACCCAAGAAGATCTATGAGGGATAGAAACGTTGATGATGAGTAGTTTTTATCTTTCAATGTTGATGGAATTTTTTATATTTATGTCTTTAATTGCTTATTTTGGACTATTATGTTGGAATTTTACATTCGACTTTTGATTTGGATTGTTATGTTGGAATAATATGTTTTACTATTTTGTTTAGGAATTATGCCTAGAGTGACGAATGTGTTATGGCTATTAAATGGTTTCTTATAAGAAAAAATTAAATTTCAAAGGTTATGTCGCAACAACACAAGGAATAGTAATAATTGACTAAACCCATTAAAATGCCAATGTAATTTGAAAAACCATAATTAAGATGTAAACATCGATTGTTCTTAACATCAAGATTGGTTATAACCAATTTCTTTATAGATTCGACATCATTTCCTTGGTTGTGATTCGACGCAATTCACTTTATTTCTTATACATGTAGACTTCGGTCGACCTTTTCCCCATAATCTCTTCTCATTTGGCATTAGTATCCATGGATGAACAAGGGGGAGCAACATCTCATTTCTAATTGGTCACAATTCACTTAAATATGCACTAACAATATTTTTTATTATATAAACAGAATCCACAAACTAGTAAAAGTCTATACTACAACAACACATGCAGAGATAATGTAGGAGCATGGATATCTGAACAATTGAAATTAACCACATTAACAAGATCTTTATGACAAATTTACAGCCCATTTGTTACCATCACATTGTGTGACACAATTAAATGCGTTTTCAACCTCAAAATGTGAAGATTGTATGTCATATCTTCGCACCTAATAAGAACACGTTTCTTCTTGATTTTTACTAATGCAATCCATTTGCTTACCACAATATTGTTGACTTGAGTTAATTTATGTCTTAGCAGCTGCTCCCTTTTGTAAAATATTCAACCAAGCGACTATACATACATTTAACAAGAGTTATGATTGGGACATTACAAGCACCTTCCAAAATTTTATTAAATGACTCTAATAAAGTTGTCTTTGTGTACTCATATCGTCTACCATGCTGGTCATAAACCAGACTCCATTTTTCCTTTGAAATGTTATCAGTCCATCTAGCAACCCCAGGGCTACTTTATCTAAACTTTTTCCAACTTTTTGTCAAATATATGTTTACATGTTGTGAATGTTATTAAGGTTTAACTGCTTTATTAACGACATGTCCATTAACTGGTATTAATAATGCAAGACATGGTAAATATAAAACATACCTAATTTAAGCAACTTTTGCTTTAATTTTTTATTTTTAAAATGATGATTAAAATTATGTGTAATGTGTCAAGGACAATACACATGATAAGCATATGGAGGTTTTCATCCCAGGTGCTGATTATTCACAATAGATTTGATGCTTTGATGTCGGTCTGATATAAGATAGATTCCATCTCTTTGTGTTACATGCTTTCATAACAAGGCCAGAAACCAACTTCACACATCCAAAATATCACCCTCCACAATAGTAAATGTAATCGATAACACAAAATTATTATCATCTTCAGTTGTTGCTATTAATAATGTACCTCTGTAGTTTCCATACAAGAAAGTGTCATCAATTTGAATCAAGGGCTTGCATTACTTGAAAGCTTAACAACATTGCTTAAATGTCCAAAAAAAATTAAATAAACTTCCAATACCTATTATCAACTAGTTGACCAATAACAACCTCCATTGTTTCAACTTTATATACCAATCCTAAGAAAAAATTAACCATGTAATGTAACCACCTTAGTAATATTACTTAAGACTCATTTCAATCACCCAAACACATGGAGAGTCACTTCTTGTTTGGTAATTCATGTTTTCCTATATAAAATTTTATACCCATATTGATTTTATATTCTTTCTTATATCAAAGATATGGATACAGGGGTTCTTGATTTACCATGGCTAAACAAAAATAATTAAAATAATATTAGTTTAACACACTATATTTTATAATAAATATATAGTTGAATGTATTTCATACCTAAAATGCATAAACATATAAAATCTGAGTCCAGTTTATTATGGTCTTGCGAAAGTGATGCATTGACACATATGTGTTGTTCGTCCTATTTTGTTACAAGTCATTTATCTCTTCTTTTTTATTTGATTGCTCCTATTTTCCATGAACATCCATGCACATGATTGGGACACATCACATATGAAAAAACTCAACTTTGATTTAATAATAATAATAAAAGTATGATATACCTTCATCAAATAATATTTATATCATCTTGACCTCATCTTTCATCTCAAACTGTAGTCCAATATATAACTTATCCCTTATACACCAATTGAGAGGTGCATCAAATCTAGAAAAATTGATATCTTCGGCTCCATGTTCCATACAAATGTTTGTATAGTGTGAATAACTATTTTAGAAAGGTTCGCCTCCTACACAAATTCATATTTGAATATATTAATATAAGCGATTACTTTTCAAGATATGTTACATGTTAACCATTACTTGATTGTGTCATGTGTTCATATACAAATAAGGATAAACCAATTGAAAAAGATATCTAACTAGCTCTCATTATTAAATTTACTTGTCCTCCTTCATCTGAATCAATTAGATTATCCCAGTCAACATCTAATATCATCATTATCCTTACTATTTGACCATGTTGATGGATAATCAAAATATGGATCATATAATCATCATCTGATAAATTTACACCTTCATAAGAAGATGCTTATAAAAACAATATTCAAAGTAATAAAAACCTTAAAAAGTTTTTAACAAAAGAAATTGTCAATATTTATGCATACATACATCCATTAACTTACCAATTATTGGAGGACAATCTTCTACAACTCCAGTATTAAAACCACCATGTTGTATCAACGTTGTCGAACCGCCAATCACATCAATCTCAGCATAAATCTCTAATACCGACATTAACAATTGTTGCTCATAAGAATTAATCATGCATTTAACATCATCATCATCTTCACATATTTGGAAACCACTATATTCAATTTTGTAAGTTGAAATCAAAAAAATTCCTACTAAAGAAAAAATCACTTGATCTAAAAAAAGCTTCAATTTTTTTATAATTTTTTGTTTAAGTTCGCTAAAACTTATTTATCTTCTAACATAAACTACTCTTTTAGTACCTTAAAAATTTAGTCTATTTTATTCTTAAAAAATTCTACCATTTAAATATATGACAATAATAATTTTATTCATATTGATAAATTTTTTAAATTACATACAAAACATAATTATTTTTTAAAACTTTTTTAAATTAAAAGAAATCAGTTAATGTTCAAAATGAAAATAAGACAACAAAAATTATGATTTCAAACTTTAAATCATAGCAGAACTAAATTCAAATTTGAACAAAAATTAAAACAAAACCAAAGTTTTGAAAATATAATTTAAACTAAATACAAATCATAATATATAGAGCAACACCAAATCAAGAACAGTTTAATAAAAAATTCAAATATACTAAATACGGAACAATAGAAACCTAATAATATTTTAAAAAAAAAAACTCTCCATCCAACAATAGCAACAGATCATTTTATTAAAATTGAAATTTTAATATGACACATTATAAAATGAGATAAAAGCATGATGTAGTGTATTTCAAAATAGGGTAACAGCATGATGTGAAGCAAGATGAACTTGGCTCATTTGTAACGCATGATGAAGGTGATCCAACAATTGCTATAATGTCTCTCCAGGCTGGCCAACATTATGCGGGGTGCCTCCTTATGCTGGTTCATGGTCAAAGTGACATGGGATTCACATGTAGTGGATCTCCAAATATTTTTATACAAGACTGTGGCATCTTTTCATACTTCTCCAAATGTGTTGCATTTCCATTCTAATCCACATGTAGTACATCACAGCATCTCCAAACGTTTTCAACACAGTGTTGTAGCATCTCTTTACCCTTTTCACATAATGCTACTCTTTACCCTTTTCACATAATGCTATGTCATACTTTTATTTTAATTGATGCACATAACACATTTTTATCTTTATCAACAATCATTGTACATACCACATATATATTTAACGTAATAAAACGTCTTTATTTCTAAAATTATTTTTAATAAAACAAAAGGCACTAGTGGAAAATAAGCTTTTTACATCGGTTGTTATGGACTTTTTACATCGGTTATAAATGCGGTATTGAAGCGGGCGATATAGAAACTTAGACTTTCTACATCGGTTCCACAACCGATGTAGAAAGTACACTTTCTACATCGGTTGTTATGGACTTTTTACATCGGTTATAAATGCGGTATTGAAGCGGACGATATAGAAACTTAGACTTTCTATATCGGTTCCACAACCGATGTAGAAAGTACACTGTCTACATTGGTTAAAACTTCAACCGATGTAGAAAGTCATACTTTCTACATCGGTTGTGACCATAACCGATGTAGAAAGTCAACTTTCTACATTGGTTGAAGTTTTAACCGATGTAAAAAGTGAACTTTCAACGACAACCGATGTAGAAAGTCTGACTTTTTACATCGGTTATGGTCACAACCGATGTAGAAAGTAACTTTTTACATCGGTTATGGTCACAACCGAGGTAGAAAGTTTATATTTTTTTTTAAATATTATTTTTGTTTAAGGAAATTGCCATATTGTTTATTCACAATACCTGTGTATATAAACAAAATACCAGGCAGACAATACAGAAATTACAGAGTCTATATAATTAAAGTAAATACATCAATGTTTATTATAAAATATAATAAAAACAAACTAAAAATCTAAAAATCCCATGAATTCAACCCAAATTGGCAACCTCAATCAGAAATTCCCCCCAACGTCTCCTGATATCATCAATTTCTTCATCTAACAGAGGTTGAGGATTGTCAAATATCTACAAGATGTTTTTGATTAAAATTAGTGAACATGTCATGTTATGCATTAAAATTAAATAATTAATTGAAGACAATTGTAATTACCTGGTGCCAAGAGTTAACAATAGAAGCTGAGACAATGAGAAACATATGTCTCATCACATAATATCCACACTCGGTTCCTCCGGGTTGTCTTGGACACTTCAAAAAATAAAAAGAGTATGAAATATAATTAGAGATGTTGATAAAAGAATATAAAATAATTGAATAACTTTTAATAAAGTACTTACCTTTGGAATGATCCATACAGGCTTTTTAATATTTGATGGATGTGTCCCTTTTAACCGAAGTCGAGCATTCATTGCTCTACAGTAAAATAAAAAGCAAATGAATACCTTTGACAATAACAAGTTATATGAATATAAATACCAAAATCATAAAAACTTACAAATCTATAATGTCCTTTATGTCTTTCTTTGGTTTTTGCCAAGCAGAGCATAGAAATACAACTACATTCCGCTTGGGACAAATAATGATTAATTGCCAATGGGCCCTACAAAATAAAGATGACAATGAACAAAAATTAGGAATTTAATTGAATTCATGAAATAAAGCAATTAAGTATTGACTTACGATTGAAAGTAGGGGGCTAGGTAACAGTCTTTATCAGACTGCAATCTCCTCTGAAGATATCCTTGTATCTCAGCTGGCTTGTTCCCAGTTTTCTGCATATGAACTGGGTCCAGGAATCCATATAGGTGTAAGTTACCTCTTTCAGTGCAGATACGATACAGGTACCTAATATTGCGAATAATTTTCATATGTTAGCTTTTGATAATGAAATAATAATTCAAGTAAGGTTTAAAAATTTACTTACATCAACCATAATTGTAGAACTGTTACACATAGGAGATCGTTACCCACAACCAACTCCAATATATCCTTCTTAGTAATGTAGAAGGGGATAGGTGTGGGTTTCCCTATGATATCCGGTTCCATTGTCATTTGCAAAGTTTGGTCGCCCAAGTTCATGGCGATACCAAATAGACGTGTGAGCAAATCAACCTCATATTTCTTTGGAGAAGGCTCAGGAAGATCTGCTTTAGCACTTAAATCAATCTTCTTCCCACGATCTTCCTTATAAACCTACGATAAATTCACAAAATAATAAGAAATATATATATATAGACACACACAATATATATATTAAAAAATTAGTAACATAGGCTAAAATTATCTAATACCTGTGGTTGAACTCGCTGCACAAGTCTCCTCGGCCATATAATTAAATGGTTGGGGGCTTGCCCCACGACATGAACCTCCTGAGTAGGGACAGGAACAGGAGCATCTGCATCTTCAACCCGTTCAACCACCACTCTAACATGATCATCATCAATTTGCTGGTGATGGATGGTTGAACCCAAGGTGTAGACTTTCCCAATTGCTACCAGACGATATGGATCATCAACATATAACTCATAATCGTCTGCCGCTGCATCCACATCCTCTTCTCCCTGTAGTTATTCCTCCGTCGGAGCACAGCTTCCCTTTGTGCTCACGCGCCTAGGAAAAGGTGATGGATGGTGACCCTGTGTCTGTGTTTGGGAAAGTCCCAAAGATGCAAGCTCCTGCCTAAGCTCTTGCCTAAGCTCCTGCCTAAGCTCCTGCCTAAGCTCCTGTCTAAGCTCTTCTCGAAGTTCTTGCCGCAGTGCTTGCCTCATGTCTTCACGCATGGCGTCCAACTCATCTCTAGACACCAAACCTTCTCTGGATGTCTGTCTAGAAGACAATCCAAAGTACTGTCTAAGACCAACACCTCTGCCAACTGCAGGAACACGCCCTGGATGCTCCGGTTGGCCAATAGCAGTACTTAAGATGTCATCCCGGCCAGTTGGAACAAAGACTCCTTGTGAGCTTTGTTCAACCAAAGAATCCTACAAAACAAAAAATGACCGTTATCAGTAATGTAAATGTTTGAAGATAAATAAAATGGAAATTTACAAAATTTTGTGATTACTTACAATCTTCTCAGCAACAATGCGAGAAGGCTCTGATGTGTACTCTCTAGTTGCCTTTTGGCGTGCCCTCTTCCATTTCTCATGGCGTGAAGGTGGAGAGGGTGGAGAGAGAAGTGTAGAGGGGTCTGCTTCAGATGATTGCTGACGTTCTTTCGACTTCTGGTCCATCAGCCTCTCCTGAAGCAACTCATAACCCCCACGAGATAATCTGTGGGAGTAAAAGTTCTTAGCAGAAATCTGTTGAGCCTTCTTTCTTTTCTCCTGTTATAAGAAAGCAAATCAATTAATCATAATATTGCTTATATTAGTCAATTAAAAAAATTAAATATTAGCAAGATACATACAACGAATGCAGGATCCATTCGAGACTCAACAAATCTCTGCCAAGTGTCTTCATCAAGGAACTGGTACTCCTCACAAGGAGACACATCCTTGAGTGACCCATATATATATTTGCTGGTGAGATGTGTCTTGAAGCCCCTCCAGCGCTCACCAGCAAATGAAAGTCACTTCCTCTTCAGGAAGTTAGTGTTTGGTACGTCATATGTAAGCTACATAAAAGAAGATGTAATTGGTTAGTGAATGATAAATTTATGGAAAAACTTAAAGCTTTAAAGTTAAATACCATGATAGTCTCCCAAATTTGATCCTTGACCCGCATCTCAACATCATCCCAATCCTTCAAAATACTGGCCTTGCTTCATCCAAGGAGGGCCACATAACTCTTAAACTTTGTCTTGTTTGGCCCTAATGGATTCCCAGTGGCCTGATCAAACTCTATGGGAATCCTCTGTTCACCGCTCCGACTAAGGGTTAACTCCCTTAACCATGTGGCTCGTCTTCCCTTCTTTTGTCGAGAAGAAGGGTTCTCAAACCCACTTTGTGAAGGAGGAACCTCTGAAGGGTCAGCCATGTATCTGTTAAAAGCAAAGAAAACAAATATGAAAAAATTATTAAATAGAAACAATAAATACAATTCATATTTATATTGCAAATTTCAACCTTAACACAAACAGAAATAGAAACAGAAACAGAAACAGGCTAAGGGTACAGGAAAAACAGAAACAGGCAAAACAGGCTAAGGCTAAGGCAAAATAGAAACAGGCAAAACAGGCTAAAGCTAAGGCTAAGATTAAGGCAAAATAGAAACAGAAAAAACAATGACCTAAATAGAAACTGTCTAAGGCTAACAACAACTAATGCAGAAACAGAAACAGAAACAGAGACCTAAACAAGCAAAGGCTAAGGCTATCTACATCATACAAAGTAACAGGCAAAGACTAAGGCTAAGACTAAGGCAAAACAGAATCAGGCAAAACAGAGACCTAAACAGAAATAGGCTAAGGCTAACAACAACTAATGCAGAAACAGAAACAGAGACCTAAACAAGCAAAGACTAAGGCTATTTACCTCATACAAAGTAACAGGCAAAGGCTAAGACTAATGCAGAAATAGAAACAAGAAACAGAGACCTAAGCTTTGAATATTAAACCACTCCTAAGCTTTGAATATCCAAATCTCCTTCGTTTTTATTGTCTTGCTAACAGATTCTAACTGACCATATTATCTTCATTTTCCCTCCCCAAAAACTCTTGCTCATATACACATCACCTCTAGTAATCTTCTAAACACCACAATAACCAATTGTAGAGACCTAAGTTGAACTAAACTGCCTCGAGCTTCAACTTATGTCATTCCTTGAATTCCAAAGCTCTTAGCACTATCTTTGCAATGCCAAAACAGTAATATAATCTATTCTGGTTTATGCAATATAATGTAATATGTAGAAACAGAGTATTATCTTTGCAATATAATATAATAAAAACAAAAATACATTTTATGCAATGCCAAAACAGAGTAACATGTAGAAACAGATAAGGCAAACGAGTAACATGTAGAAATAGAGAAGGCAAACGATAAGCTAACAGAGCAACATAGTGATTTAACAAAACAGAGAACCTAAGGCTAAGCACTAATGCAGAAACAGGAACAGAGACCCTAAGCAGAGAGCCAGAATGCTACATACCGGTGTAGACGACGACGACGACGTAGACGACGACGGTTGTTTCAGAGAACGACGGGGCTCTTCGCGTAGACGACGACGGTGCTTTTCACGACGACAACGACGGCGTGCTTAGGTTTACACTTGTAGAGGCTCAACGATGAGTTAGGGCAGGAGCTCGTAAATGGAGTGTTTAACTTATGAGGACGACAACGGTCGCATCAGATAAAGAGGAGGGAAAACAGACTTTCTACGTCGGTTGTTTCAGAGAACCGATGTAAAAAGAACTTTCTACATCGGTTACACTACTCAACCGATGTAGAAAGTCTTACTTTCTACATCGGTTGCTTTATAACTGATGTAGAAAGTTACATTTTACATCGGTTATAAATCAACCGATGTAGAAAGTGACTTTCTGCATCGGTTATAAAGCAACCGATGTAGAAAGTTTAAATTCTTTTACAAAAATGTCACCGCCTATTTTTCTACATCGGTTATAAAGCAACCGATGTAGAAAGTGGCAAATTTATTTACAAAAATGCCACCGCCTTTTTTCTACATCGGTTGGCAAATAACCGACGTAAAATCCTGTTATAAAAAGCTATTTTTACACTAGTGAGGCCAACTTTGTTTCTGTTTGATATGTTACAAGTCCGCAACTCATTTGTACTTCATAACGCCAATGCTTGATGGATGTGAATTCAGTATACCAGTTACATAGGTGTTCAATGGAAACTTCCTCGAAGTAATATGAATAAAGCTAACCCGCCTAGGGCCTAGCAATCACCTATTAGTAAATAAGGGGATGTTTCTATTTTTCTTATTTAAGTTTGTGCCCCATGTACAAAAATAAACAAAATTGCTAATAAGTTATGAAATTCAAGTGCATAATTTAGCTTTATTCAAGATGAATTTTAGTTTTTAATTTTAAAAATTAAAATTAGATTTTAATTTTAATTTTCAATTTTTAAAAGTTATTGTAAAAATAAAATCATTTTATTAAATTATTGTAATATATTAAATTATTTTATTAAATCATTTTATTCTAAGTTTAAAATAAAATACATAATGAATAAAAAATATTAATTCAAAAAATTAAATATATTACAATAATATAAATTTTAAAAAATAATAAATTAAATATTATTATTTTTATTATTATAATAATAATAATAGTAATATTAACGATAAAAATAAAAATAATATTTATAAAATAAAAAAAAATATGATGATTATTATTTATATTATAAATTTATATTTTATGTATTATTTAATTTTTAATATTTAAAATAAAAATTATATATGTTATTATTATAATATTTTTATATTATTTTATATTTATTTTATATAAAAATATTATATATTATAATATTATATTATAAATAATTATATAATATAAAATTATATTATAATATTAGAAATTTATATAATTTATATAAAATTTAATATTATTTATTTTTAATATAAATAAAAAATTAAATCCCTCAAAATAATAAAAAATTTGTTATTAGTATTATTATAATAATTATAATGATTATAATATAAATAATATTATATAATTATATAATTTTATATTTTATATATTGCTTAACAATTTATATATATAATAAATAATTTTTTATATTATTTAATATTTATTTTATATAAAATAATATATAGTATGTTATAAACTTTATATAATTTAAAATTGTATTATAATATTATAAATTAGATATAATTTTTATATATTAAATAATATTATTTATTTAAAAATTATAAAAATAGATAAATAATTAAATTTTTAAAATTTTAAAAATAAAATTTATTATTACTATAATAATGATAATAATATTGATAATGATAAAAATAAAAATAACATTTATAAAATAATAATAATAATAATATAATAATTATAATATAAAATATTATATAATTATATAAATTATTATTTTATATTTTTATTTGATTATTAATATTTAAAATAAATTTTGTATAATATTTAATATTTATTTTATATAAAAATAATAATATTATATATTATATTATAAATTATAAATTATTATATAATATATAATTATATTTAAATATTATAAAATTTAATGTAATTTATATATTAAATAATAATTTATTTTATTTTAATATGTAAAAATTAGATAAGTAAAAATTAATTTTTTAAAAATAATTAAATATATTATTATTTAATAATAGTAGAATTGTGTAAGTTTAAAAATAAAAATATTTTAAAATTAAAAATAACATTCAAAAAATAATTTGTTGAAATTTATTAAACATATTTTATTTTTAAAATTAATTTAAAAATAAAAAATTGAAAATTCACAACACCTCAAACACTGAGTGTTTAATATTTCATTTGTAGGTTAAAAATTAGACCATTCAGGTATTTTCCTAGAAAAGATAGGCTATATGTTAGCAGTGTTATTTTGCAAATGGGGGCTGTGTAACTTTTTTATTAACCCTTTGCTTCCCTAAATTCTGGTTTTGTAAGTTGTCGGTTTGAAGTAACCATACTCTCATTAATAAAATGTTGGTGATAAAAAAAAAAGGAAATGCAAGTTCGTAATAGCTTAGACTGTATTATATGAAACAACAACGAATTATCTATCACGGAAAAAAAAATGTTATACAATTCTTTCAACTGAAAGCAGGTCCAGCAACTTTTAGTAGCTCAATTAGAAATGGCTATAGCCAATGCAGAAAAATTTATAATATATCCCAGCTATTTGAGGCGGGTAAAAAGTCAGTCAGAAAATATAACTAACTATAAAAATTTCACTTGAAATAGTTGGTCGGCACAAAATGCTACAATAATGGGACCGCCCAAATCACCAGCAGCACACCCTGAACCAAAAGGAAGAGACAGTTTAGCCTTCTAAAGTGAAGCAAGCAAACAAAAAACAGTTTAGCACAGTTCAATCACAAATTCAATAAGCAATAATCTTCTAACTCTCCTAATGTGTTGCGTTAATAATCTTACCAATCCACTGGCCCAACGATGGACGAAAAAGGGTCGCACCAATGCCGGCTCCGATAGAGGCAAAAATTAGAGATGAAGTACATCTAACTGTAGTAAAGAAAATCTTCTGTCCAAGGAAGACAACTTCCTTGGTTTTATCAGCATCATTATCCTCATCCTGAATCATGAACCTGGATTTAAAGAATCGATATAAATCAATGCCTACTTGGACAAGCCATGATGCTGCAACTCCAAGCATGTGTCCTGAACAAAACAAAAAGATAGTGAGCACAAGTTTATTGAAGTCAAGAGCCTGGAATCTCATAATGAGTGAACAGATAATTCAAGGATGTTTTGACCTCTGAAAGTTGTTCTTCCGACACAGTAGAAGTAAACCGAAGTAGGCATGTTCCTTCCAGCTTTGCGAGTAGCTGATCTAGGGACATCTGTTCAAGAAATCCCAAAAACCAACCGGTTGTGAGATTCTTCGAGTGCTCAGAATATCAAACATTTCTCCCACTCAAAATTTTAATCAATTTTTGCTAGTAGTAAAGACTAACTGTTTTATGTAGGCAAGGGAATTTATTCATTAAAATATAGCAGAATTTGAAGAGTTTCAGAGAGAACATGCCTTTAAGAAGTTTCCATGCCATTCTTTGGGAAACATGATGAACAGCCATTCTTTCTAAAATTCTTCTAGTGGTCACAACAGTTGTCTGTGATGGCATCCAAAACACATTCAAGTTCAACATAGTAAGTTTTAAACATTCTAAGAATACAGATAAATTCAATGAAATATGCATAATGTGATCACATATTAGAGTAAAAGTTAAGGAATCAAACTAATTTATTAGGTAATTTTAGTAATTATCAAATACAAGGGAAAACTTAAAGGGACCACAGTACCAATTTGATTATTACTGAATCGGTAAAGATAAAGGTCCAGCAGGAATACAGAATATCAATGGCAAAAGATTGATGTGAAGGCAGATTTCAAATGAAGATGGTCAATTCAGAATAGATAACAAATTCCTAGCATCATATAGATACGTCATTCTCAAACATCAAATATCTAGGGAGATTAATTAGATTGGTATAAAAGGCTTAAATAGACTGATATGTGCAATTTTGTGTATTTAAAAAATATATTAGTACATTATTTACTCCCTTGGTAAAAGTTGTAAGTTTGTATAGCTTTTGGTAAGGGTACTCCTTCAATATGTAGATATAGATTATTCCAATACATAAAAGAAGCAATACAACAGGGACAGAGGACCTCTGAAGCATACAACAATTGGAAGTACTATTCATGCAACCATAATGCAGTATTTTTATTTGTCTTTTATCTTCTCTTTGCTCAAGTTAACTTTAGATGGCTAGGATTAAGTGAATTCTACGGTTATAATTGGTTTTTACATAGATTTCTATATATTAAGAGGTTCAATAGTTATAACAGTGCTCAGAGTTTTCTAAAATAATAGCAGTTTGATTATATTCCCTGGTTGTTACTTAGACCAGCCTTCTCTTTGTTGTGTGCCAAATTTCCTTTCCTATTCTATTCTCTATCAATATCTTGATGCTAGAAGTTCAACCCTGGAGGTGTTATCCTACCATAGTTTCAAAATCAAAAACCCTAACTCAATCCATATCAGTGATGGCAGGATGTAGTATGTTCCTAGGCTTACCCAAGTCTAAGAGATAGCCAAGATAGAAGCTTGTGCAACTTATGCCAGATGTGAGAAACCTACCAGTAGGAACTGGATCAGAAAATCAGAATAATTAAGAAATTAAATGAATTTTATTGAATGGAAACTCCTCCCCCTGCATAGGAACTAAGATTATTGCTGAACCAAAGGGAAGAAAAAATAGTGCAAATCTCTCTGAACACCAGGATGTTCAAGGTTCCTGACTCTCCCCATCTCCTGTGTTTTGTGTCCAGTTGATCTCCCTTCTCTAATACAGTTAGGATCTCCAATCACTTGTGCGTAGCTGAAACTGAGCGAAGTTCCATTGCCCTTGACTCCTTCTGATTATGAAGCCCAAATGCTCCAAAAGTGGTGATGTATCAGTGTCATACACATATCTAATACTAGTACATTTACAATATGCCTAAACATGTAACCAGTGAGTATCCTCCATATTTTTCTTTTTTATTTTAAATTTTTATTGACTGATAAGTTAGGGGTACAGTTCTGATACTTTGAATAGGAATACATGGCTCTGTCTTTTCTCTGTATCCTCAAAGCTATAGTAAATAGAAGGAAACTGTATAGTCACTTTTTCTTATAATAAAATTAATGATGCCTTTTGGACATTGTGACATGGATGAGGAAAAATATATAATTTTTGTAACATGTGCATTGGAAAAAGATTAAAGGACATGTTCTAATATGGTCAAGGGAAACATGAGTAACTATGGATTGTTGTTAGGATCAGAAATGAAATTTTGTAAATTGAGATCATCCACTTATATGGAGGCATTCATGAGAAATTATCAATGTCTGTTTTATAAAAACTGTGCATTTTTTTTAGTTCATGCTAACGTATCATATCTGAGCTGTATCATACCATGTTGTAATAAGTATTATCTGGGCTTTGTAGCTTCTAAATGTACACCTTTTGAATTGCAGGTCTACAAAAATCTATATAGAAATCAAGTTAGATCTCCTCTGCAAATTCTAAAAGCCTAAAAGGTGAATTCAATCAAGAGGACATTCTGGAAGGTGATCTAGAGTATATACAATGGATGTGAAGATGAAGAAAATGCAAACGCATTTTACAAAGGATAAACTGAAGTTGGAACCCCACTGATCAGATATGCAAGGCAGATTGGATAAAAATAACTTTTAAAAGAAAAAAAATAAAAACTAGTAAACTAGCAACACATGTCCCTGAAAATGTACACTGCTTGCAATTTAGGATTTTGTTTTGTTTGTAATTATTACGACTATCAGTTTCTAGGCTATATAAAAGATGTTTAATTACTATTAGCCTCTTAGAGGAGTGTTCAGAATTTTCTAAATAACACCAATTTCTTCAACAGTACCAGGTTGTTAACTAGAAGACATGCCATCTTTATGCACCAATCTCCATGTTCATTATTTTCTCTCCATATTTTTTTCCTTAAAGAAACAATTTATTCCTAAGACCGTCACCCTACATTAACTGTGACCTAAAATAAGAAAGTATTATTATTGAGCGCAGAGGTGGTAGGTCCATTAAATTCTGCACGTCAAAACAAAAGATTGGTTTAATGAATAAATAGAAACAGCAGTCCATCTCAATTAACTAGTTTATCTATCTGTGTCCAGAATGAAGAAGAGCTATTTATAAATTAGACAGGGGGTTTCCTAAGATACAAGATACATATAGCAGCTTAACATCATTGTCATTAATACTAAATAACAAATCACTCATAGCAATTTCATAAAATGTGATTATGCAGGATATAACTTGTACTCTTTTAATGAACCAAGAATAGAAAAAATAATATAAAATATCACCTCACGTATGATTTGCTTCACTGATTTTTTGAAGGGAACAACCAAATCAACATGGCGTTCTTGATCCTCCTCCAGGAAATCCTCATCATCTTCCATTTCCGCACGGGGCTCCAAAAGAGGCAAATAAAACATCAAGAATGACCTTATAGAAGTCATTGCAAATGTCCTCAACTCAAAAGCAGAGAAGAGAGGTTTGACTTCCACATTATACTGCTTGGTACTAAACCTTAGAGCATCATAATTATAATTCTTTTCAAAGGTACTTTGTATATTAGAAATGTAGTCATCTGATAATACTGCACCAGCATCACTATAAGCAACTGATGACCTGAAATTAAAGTGGCACGACAGATAAACATAAATATATGTTCATTGCACAAGGCTGAACCAAAGTAGAACAGACTAGTCTGCTATACTACAACTCAACATTTCTACAAACATCACGAATGTTCACAAGTTTTCCTTCTTTTGTTCCTCAAAAACACAAAATTTGGTCAATGGTAACTCCTTCAGATGTGCTACTAAATCCCCTCACGTATACAACAAAAAACAATAACCAAAAAAGATTTTATGTCTATATTAACAAAAAATCTTGTGTATGGTCCATACTATAATTATAATTCAATAACAGAGAGAGAGTTGTTGTAATAGGACAGAATGCTTTTCTTATGCAAAATATCCTTTTTAGAAGAAGTTGAAAGCAAAAATTAAACAGACTTTAGCAAAGTGTTTGATTTTGGTAAAAGATAACTATAAGCCTGATTAGCTCACTAGCTAGAATCTCCAAAAGTAACAATTCAAATAGAATATATTCAACCTCCCAAACACATATTCTAAGCAAAATCCAACTTCCCTCATGACTACAGCCATATCCTTGTAATGAAGCATGTTTCCATCTCATGATTTCTTCCCCAGCCTGTTTCAACTCTTTCTAGCAAACAGTCATAACAACAAAAAACTGTTCAATGGCAATTAGACATTATTTAAATCATAGTTTTTAACTATTTCACAAATAAACCTAATTGTTGAACGGATTTCAATTTATACCAACAAACCAAATTACATCCTAATAATCAGCACTCTAAAACAGTCAACAACCCAGGATCCCAAAAAAACCCAAATTTTCACCATCCAGATAAACTTTAAAAGTAGATTGTATGGCAATCCACACCCATAGCCAAATCACCAAAACCAAACCAATCATGTTTTGTCAAATTGTATACCCTAGCCAAGATCAGAACACCCTTCAATAGAAAAAAACAAACACATCTCTAAAACACTAACAAAAAATGTATGCACAATGTATAAAAAAAATGGAGGCAGAGCATACCCAAACAAAGCCCTTGAGGCAAACCCAGTCCCTGCAGCAAAAGACGCCGCGGCAGCAGTAGCTGCAGAGGCAGAGAAAAAGGCAGAAGAAGACTGAAAGGCATGAGAAGAGTGCAATCCATTGCTAAAGTTTTGGTTTTTCCTCCATAGATCCAGAAGTATAGCTATTCCTGCCATTGTTGGAACTTCCAATGATTCGAAAGCCTAACCCACCCCGGTTATGGTGAGTTAAAAGAATATGCGTGAAAACTTTCCTAAAATTATAAATAAATAAATTAGTACTTAGAAGGAAATTGATTTATAATTTCACACAACGAAAGTGGTGACAGGATTTTCTTATTACATGGAAAAATGTGAAGAAAAATACACCATTAATTTATTAGATTAGTATTGGAAAATCTCATCAACTTATTTAGAATCCATATGCCAATAGCCACATATAAAATGAATACAAGACTCCTATTTATAAAAATAAAATAAAATAACTATAGAATCCATTATTCACAGGTGATGACTCCCCTCCGGGAACTCAGGAATAAGAAATTCAAATAAACTAAAAAAATCAAGAAAACCATTTAACCAAACATAAAATTCAAATAAACTAAAAAAATACTGACAGTGGCTGCCGCCGTCGGCGTCGTGGTGGAGGTGGTTCCGGTGGCTGACAGTTTGAGGTCTGCAAAATAAAAAGAGGAAATGACAGTGTGAGGTCTGAAATTCTGTATTCTACGCTATGTTTAAAATAAACCCTTTCCTTACTATTGTTTTGCCCTTTACTCATCGATCTAGGGATGTGCCTCGTACGTGTTTGGTTGCGTTTTTATACTTGTAATATTTTATAAGAATTGTTTTAAGAAACTAGCATATTTCCAACGAAAATAAAATTTTGTTTATCTATTGCACATGTATTTTAAATAATAAATTACTAAGTTAATAAATATTTTTATTATTAATAAATATCTTTATGAGTAATTTACAATAATAAATATTATATTAATAAAAATTAAAATAAATAAAAATTTTAAAAGTATGAAAATTGAAACATATATTTTATTTGATTTAATATATAACATTTAAAATTTAAATTTAAATTAACAGTATTAAAATTTATAATAATTTCAAAATTTAATTTCTCTAAAATACAAACATATCCTCAAATTTATTGGTGTATTAATATTTAAATTTAAATTAGATTTGTATTTTAACATAAATAAATATTTAAAAAAGTATTTGATGTAATAAAATTTACATTATTTAATAAAAACTATTTCTAAAAATACTTCTATGGAAAAATAAAAATTTTAATTTAATATATAAAAATATGTAACAGTTATTAAAAATATATTAAAAGTATATTAAAAATTTAACCAAATAATATATTTAGGTTTTAGACAATATTTTTAATACAATTCGTCCAATAGAATTTGGACGTATACCTAAGGTTTAGAAAATCTGTCCTATCCATTAGACAATGGACGCTTCTCTTTTTTTTTTTAATCTTTTTTTAAACTAAAAAATTGATTAATTTAATTTAATCAATTTATTTCTACTTGAACTTTAAAAAAATTATAAAAAAAATTCTTTTTTAATATTCTTTTCTTTTCTTTTAATTTGAATATTATAATTACTAATATTAATTCCGCTTTTAAAATGTTAACAATACTAATCATTAATCCTTTTATGTAGTTATTGTTAAAAATAAAATATAATAAAGATAAATATATTAAGAAATTTTACGAAACACTTATATAAAAGTTACGGCAGAGAACGTAGGTAAATCTTAACAGAGACTAAAGTTCAGTTTAATTAAAAATTTTGAGTTTGAATTTTTTGCATTCAGTTATATTAAAATTCGGATTAAAAATTTTAACACCTTTAATAATTTTACCTAATTCAAATTAAATAACTTTTAATAAATTACATTTCAGCATAGATAACATATTTGTCGAATTGTGTAATAATATAAATTTTCAAACATTTAAAGATGTCTTTCATAAAAATACAACGTGTAATTAATAATTTATTTATATATAATAAGAATATTTTAAATCTATAAAATAAGAAATAAAGATAAACTGTACAGTTTTTTTTAATCAATCTAATATAAATTTAATTTAGTTATTTTGTTAATAATTTGATTTGAAATTTAAATATTAATACATTGTAAGAAATTTGAAGTTATTTTTTTAATACGAACTAAATTTAAAATAAAAATAATAATTTATTAAGACAAATAAAAATAATAAAAAAATATTTTATTATTAATGATAAATGTTTATAATAATATATTAAAGAAATGAAATTCTTAAATCTGACAAAAAATTAAATTTACTATAATCTTTTATTAATAAAATTTATTAAAAATTAAAATTAAATTAAGATCGAATAAGATTACCATAATCTACAAATTTATTTTATTTAAAATAATAAAAATATCTATAAATTTATCAGATTATATCCAATATAATTAAAATTAAATAGTCAAACGTAAGAGAAACTATGTGACTAGAGCTGTCAAAATACGGATATTAGTCCAACCCATTGCAGGTATGGAGTCTTGTAGGCTGACTAGAAAAATTTGAGATATGTTTAGATCTTAGAAGTAATATTTCAAGTCAAATTGTATGTGGGTTGAAAGCTTATGCAGGGCCTCTTACATTGAAATTAAATTTGATTGTTTTAGATTATTATTCGACCAAAACGAAGAGCCAGCTATTATTTGCATAACCATAACCTTATAAGTATTTAGTAAATTTTTTAAATATAAAATATGTAATTTTTGAAAATAAATTAAGTTGTATATATAAAAAAATTTAGAAAAATATCAATTATCAACTTAGAATTAATAAAATCAACAATAAAAATAAATAATTAAAATTTTAAAGTTTAAAAGAATTAAAAATAAATAAATAAATTTTAGATGATACGATTTTGCATGAATTAATCTACATTAAACTTATTTAGGTAATGAATTAAAAAAAATCAAAATTTATTCGGACTATGAAATTGAAAATTCAAACTAAATTTTGTACAATTGTTTGGATTTACCCATTTTAATTGCTCTATATGACTAAATAAAATCCTATAAATAATCTAATTGATGAATAAATACTTAAATTTATAATATAAAAATAAATTATAATCTTAATGAATCTTAATTTTAAACATGTACAAGTCAAATCAAATTGTAAAGAAAAGAAAAAAAAATTAAAAATATCAATTATTAAATTAAAATAATAAAAATAAATAAATAACAATTTTAAAAATTTAAAAGAAAAATATAATTTAGATGACATGAAACTTGCATAAGACAACCCACATTAAACATGTTTAAGTAATGGATTACACAATTGTTTGGGTTAATCTATTTTGCTTGCTCTATTTGTGACTTAGTGAAATCCTACAAACATTCTAATTAGTGAATAAATATTTAAATTTATAATATAAAAATAAATTATAATTTTAATCAATATTACTTTAAATTTAATTTTAAAATTTAAAATTTAACGATACCATAATAATGAAGATTGTGATTTTAATAATTTTTTTCTTTAATTTTATCATAATTTTAAAATTTTTATCTCTTTATTTATTATTAACTATAATGTTACCCATATATTGCAAGGGTATTTTTAAATTTATATAAAATTTATAAATAAAAATATTATATTAATTAAAATTAAAGATACAAATTATAATATGAAATATGTATAAATATGATATATTAAAATTAATTAAATTACAATAATTATAAAATGTGACTTATTTAAAAAGAAATATATCTTTAAATTTGTCACATTGTATGAATATTTAAATTTAAAATTAAAATTAAAATCATATTTAAAAGAAACAAAAATTATTCTTTAATATAAGAGAAATCACTTAGCTTAAGTGTAGTGATTTAAAAACATTTTTATCAAGAATGAATATGCTTTTAATTTATAGAGGTTGATTATTAATATAATATAATATAATATAATAATATAATACTTTCTATTAATAATTAAAATATTTATTATTTTATTTATAAATTTTATTTAAATTCATAAAAATACATCCGAAAGACATACAATAATTCGGTATAAAATTAAAGTCGTGACTTTGAAAAATGAGATGGTTAATGAACATCTCTATCTCAATTACCTTTCTTTCTATACTAGTGAGTGTGAGATTGTTAATAACTAGCATGTTGCCAAGCAATATATCGTTATTTTTAAAATTCAATAACATTTATAATTGAAAATACTAAAAAAATATTTTTATTATTGATGAATATATTTATTATTAATAATAAATATTATACTATATCACATTGGTAAGATATTAAAGTGATAAAATTATTAAAATAAATAAAATAATTATTAAAAGTAGAATACAATATATTTATTAATTTGATATATTAAAATTTTAAATTTTAATTTAAATTGATTAATATTACAATAATATTAAAATTGGTTTAGATAAAAGATAAAGATATCTTTGAATTTGTTAAAATATATTTATATTCTTATTTAAAATTAAATTTTTATTTAAAAAAATTAAAAAATAAATGCTTAATGCTTAATGCAGGATAAATTGGATGACTTAATAAAATAAAATAACTCCTAAAAAATTATCATTTAAAAGTAAGGATTCTCTTTTAATATATAGAGGTAAATTATTTATTTATTTATATAAAAATATTTCTCTTTATAATTTAAATTAAAATATATAATTTATATTAGTGTGTTTATTTTAAATCCAAAATATTTATTTTATAGTCCAAATTAATTTTTTTACTATAAATGAATCATCTTTTATTAATATTATAATATCTATAATTTAATATAATAAATTTTTTATTTAGTATAATATAATTTATTATTTAATAATAATAATATTTACTGTTGTATTTAATATTTTTATTTATAAATTTTTCTAATAAAAAATATCCATGTAAAACATGGACAAATTGGTAGTTAAAATAAAATTTATAAACAAAAAATTTAAAAGAGTGATAGATGTTTTCATTATCAATAAAGAATATTATATTATATGAATATTTTAATTTTAAAATAATTATATTTAAAAAAATGATAAATATAACTTTTTTAAAGTAATTATTATAAGAATCAATAATAATTTTAAAAAATATTGCAATCCGTAATTGAAAAATAGGATAATTATTTTTTTACTTTCAATGTTTCAATTAAATAAAAATAAAAATAAATAAAATGAATTTTAAAATTTTTAAAAATTATTAAAATAAAGATATGTCATTTTGTGGATTTCGTGTGCCAAAATGAAAGAATATAAATTAAATTCAATATTAGAATTGATTAAGATTATAACAATCTTATCTTTTAATTGATCTAAAAAGTATATTTTAATTTAATATAGTCTAACGTAATTTAAAATTTAAATCAAATCAAAATTGAAATAATATATTATCGATTGGTATACCAGAACATAAAATTTAAATCAAATCAAAGTTGAAATATTATATTTTCAATTTGGTATGCTGTAACAAAATTCAAAATTTAAATATATCAAAATTGAAATAATCTATTTTCAATTTGGTATACTGTAACAAAACTTAAAATTTAAATCAAATAAAAATTTTAATTAAATTTAATTAAAAATAAAATTTATTAAAAAACTAATTATTCAGTGTGAAAAATTACATTGATTAATAACAAAATATATCTTTTTTATTAATATGATATTATAATGTGTTAAAATACAAGATTTTAAAATTAAATTTAAATTAAGATAAATATAGATTATAATAATCTTAAATTTTATTCTATCAAAATATATATTTCAGTTTTATGCAGTGTACCAGAATTTAAATTTTAAATTAAATTAAATTAAATTAATAAATAATATAAGTCTTAAAAAGTGTAACTTGATGAAATAGCTTTTAAAAATATTTTTAAATTATAATTTAAAGATAATTAGGGATCTCAAGTTATTTAAACCCTAGATATACATGTAGTTGTATTAAATATTGGGAGAAAGAGTTTTACTATTTGGTATTTATATTAGTTTTCAAGAAAAATTATCTCATTTACAAAATATTTAGTGTGTCATAAAAAAAAGATTTATAATACGAAAATGGATCATCCATAACAAATACAAGTTTTGGCAAAGAGAAATTTTATTTATATAAAAATATTAATAATATTTTTTATAATAAATAAGAATAAAAATAAAAAATTATAATTAAATGATTAACAATATGAAGAAAGACAAGAAAAATATTATATAAATTATTCTTATAATTTATTATATAATTATCGTTTCTCTTTGACAAATACAATGAAGACAATTTGAGCTATATGTTTGAGTTAGTTGCAAATGCAAGTTTGCCGGACGAGCGAAAAAATCCAACTCTCATCAACAATATTGGAAAATATGCATAAGTAAATTTCAACAATTTAATTTATGTTGGGAGGTGTGCCTCAACTAATAATCTATGATACAAACAGGTGTTTATTTTCAGTTCGGTAGAGGTGCTTATTTTTCTCTTGGAAGAGACGTGGAATATGAAGAAAAAGAATAATCTAAATTAAAAATTAAAAATTGTTTTTAAAGATTATTTTTAACTAAAAAAGAAAATTATTATTTAAAAATAAAATTTGTAGAGTTAGAAAGATACTGGTTAATTTTAACGTATTTTTAAAATAAACTTTTAAAAATAATAAATAAGTTTATTAATTATATTTTTAATTAAAAATTTTATTATTGATAAGTTTATCTTTCAAAATTTAAATGTTATAATTATGTTTTAATTATTATCATCATTTTTATCATAGTTATTAATATGATATCAGTATTAAAATTATTATTATTATTACATTATTATTTTATCAGTATTATTATTATTATTATATATAAAAATTTATAAAATAAAAATTTATATATAAAATATATATGTTAAGTTTTACTCATAAACAAGTGCATGTATTAGTGTAAAAAGGATATTTAAGATCTTCAATATTAAACTCATAAAAATTATGATAATCATCCTTAAAAAATTATTCAAATCTAACTTTTAAATTTATAAAAAAAAATTTGTTTAAAATAGAAATGAGAATATAAAAATAATAATAATAAATAAAAAATACAACTACAAACTCATTTATGAATAGTCATGAGATTTTTTATCATTTTATGTTTTATCCAATTTATAACAAACTAATCTATGAATGATTAAAAATGTCATTGACTAGTTATTTATTCTAATTTTATTACAATTCAATAATCATATAATAGTAATATCTTTTCTTCTAAATACTGTTTTTAATGATCATGCAAGGTATATAATTAAAAAATATAATAAATATTTAAACTTGTTAATTTAATAACCAGTTAGAAATTTAGAATTTCGATTGATCCTTTAAAACTTTTAGATTTAATTTATCTTATAATTTCATTAACTAGGAAATGATATAATTGTCTATCTTCTAATCAACTTAAAAATTAACATGAATGATTAATTCTCATCGATTAATAAAATATAATAAGATAAACATGATTAAATAGAAAAAAAAATTACAAAAGAGGCAAGAGGCTCAATTGGTTACATAACAAGTTTCACTAAAACCCTATGATTTGGGGATTAGTTATACATAATGAATAAGGACAAATGAAAACAGGCTAACTCAACAAAACAATCCACAATTATAATCCTAAGAGAGGAATGGAAAAATTACAGTGCCATGAGGGTTGGCAATAGAATTGCAACTCGCACTGTGAAAGAAGATTCTACCTTTAAGATCTTGTGGGAGGATGCAAAAAGAAGAAATAGAAATGGAAAGGAGAGAAAGATAAATGGAATAAAGAGGTAGAGAGATGTGTCTTCAGGATGTAGTGTGTTTTCTTCCATGTCCTACTTTCCTTTTTATAGGTATGAGTTAGACGTTCTTTGTTACGAACCAAGTTGACCTAAGTTGCCTTCTACACCATTAGGGTTGTCTTGAGTCATTTATTGTGTCATTAGAGCTAGCTTGGATTGTCTTATATGTCATATAAGGTTGGCACAACTATACTCATGTCTCACGACTATGTTGGAAAATTCAAGATGTTGTAAAACTGAGCTCTAAGTTGGCACAACTATGTTCATCATCTAGCACGATTGTGCTTAAGTATGCACTGTCGCATCAAAATTTCGCAAATGTTGTGAGGATTTGCTTGAGTCTAACATGACTGTGATTGTTTCCTCCAAGGGTATTTTAGTCCTTCCAATGCTTCTTCATCCTCTTTTTTTCTTTTTTAAGCCCAAAATACATATATAAGGTTAGCACAACTATGCTCAAGTCTTTAAGATTGTGTTGAAAAATTCAGGATGCTGCAAGGTCATGCTCCAAGTTGGCACGATTATGTTCATCATCCAATACAGTCGTGCTTAGGTATGCATCATTATACCAAAATTCTACGGATGCCGTGAGGATGTGCATAAGTCCAACATGACCATGATGGTTTCTTTTAAGGCTATTTTGGTCCTTCTAATGCTCATTCATTAGGGATGGAAGTAGGTTGAGCTGAGCTAGGCTTTGAGTGTTTAAGTCTAGTCTGTTTAAAAATTTTGAGGTCTGAGTCTAGGCATGTTACCTATTAAAGGCTTTTTTTCTATCAAGGCCCCCGCTTTAAAGTCTACACGTTTAAAGGCCTACATTACAAAAAAAATCAATAAATAAACTTAAAGCCTATATAAATAATTGATTAAAAACACTTGCAAACTTAAAGCCTACAAGATAAAAAGGTCATTAAATAGGTCTTAAACATATATATATATATATATTATGTAAATAAAATATAAAATAAATATTATATAAATATAATATATTAAAATAAATATAAATATGTAATATATAAATATAAATAGGCCCTGAATAAGTTAAATAGGTTTTTTTTATAAGTTTAGGCCTAATTTGTTTATCTAAAAATACTTTTTAACAAGTCTGAACATATCTATTTATTAAACGAGCTAAGTCAAACTAGGTTTTAAACCAGTCAAGCCATAGGTTTCTCTCGGACGACCTTGTTCACTTCCATCCCTATCCTTCATCCTCTTTTTTGCTTTTTTTAGCCCAAAATATATCTAGTTTCTAATTCCATGCTTGCATGATCATTCTTAAAAGAAATAAGAAAAATTAGATGAAATTACAATTAATTAATTATAAGTTATATCGTAATTATAACTAATTAATTTTCTACAAATAAATTAATGGAATCATTTCATCTTTATCACTGCATCATCACTCTTTCTACCGTTAACATTATTTTAACTACCGTCATCACTATTATGGTTATCATTATTATAATAATAATTTATTTTTAATTTATAATTAAATTTAATTTTTATTATTTTAAAATGGTTTATTTTTTGTTATTTTATTTTTAATTATTAATTATTAATTTTTCTATGTTTTATAGGTTTATAAAGGATAAAATAAAATAAGTTAACTTAATTTTGTAATAATTTAATAATTAAAAATAAAAATCAAAAGTAAATTAAATTTTAAAACTAAAATTTAAAAATTACCCAAAAATAACCTAACTTATAAAATATCATGTATTATGTTGAAAACACGAGCATTTTAAGAAAGTTGCAATACAAACTATGTCAGGAGAACTACTTTAGAAAAACATCACAACTAAAACCTCTTCTTTTTGGCAAACAAATAATAAGAAAATAAAAACAATAACATCAAAATTTATTTTAATTCACCTTTATCTGTAATTCTTTATAAAATTATCAATACTTTTTTTTTAATTCCAAATTATATTAAAATATACTAATATATTATTTTCAATTTTTTTAAATTTAAATATTATGCATTCTTTAAATAAATTTTGTAAAGCTTCACTTTTTTCTTTAAAAATAATAAATTAAACATAACTATCCTTAAGAAGAAATAAAATGAACAGATATAGATATACTAAATCTTTCATTGATAATTTATAATAAATAATGCTTAAAAAAAATGTTAGCTGGAACAAAATGAAATGAAATTTCAAAGTGGTAAAAATAATATGTAAATTATCAAAATATGATTAATTACATTTGTTATAAAATTAGTATTATCATTGGTTATATAAATTGTAGAATAATTTCATATAAATTAAGAATTAATTATTCATTTCAACACGACAGTTTAGCGTGACTGTTTCTATTAAGTGGTTAAGTTTTGAATTACAACTTCTATTCAATGGTTAAAGTTTTTATCTTGTTTAGAGTTATTTTGGAGGTTTGGAGATTCTTTTGGAGAAAGTATTTTTTTATATTTCAGAAATCTCATATATTTTAATGCATTGTTTATCCAAGCTAAAAGTATTATAAATAATTTTTAATTTGCAGGAGATATTGAGATATAGTTAGTTACATGAATTAAAAAGTTAATTGAGATAATTAGAAAAATTAATTACTACTATAAGCTATATAAGCTATATGATAATCTTTTATAAATTAATAATTAATCATTCATTTCACTACAAATTTTATTTTTTTTAAATTTTTTTCTTCTTTTGAACCATGTTTAGTAACATAAGTTTTTTAAAAAAATTTATACTTGAAACACACTAAGAGATATTAGACACCATTAGTTTGATGTACAAAAAAAAAAAGACACCATTAGTTTGAAAAAAAGCTTTGAATATTTGCATTAATGTTTTTTAGCGTTAATGTTGATTCTCCATACGACGAAGTACATATTTTGATCATTTGGAATTAACATCGATACCTAAGTATGTAGCTTTAGTTGAAATTTCTAATATGGAGGAGAACAGGTATGTCACTAAAGCTCTATTCTACTGTATCTACTTTTGTGTCCAGCACAGCTTTAGAAAAAATTATGCCTTTCAGAAATTGATCTTGAACTTTATCTTTTCTTGAGAAAAATCTATTAATGGTCTGATATGATCTTAGGACAATGAATCTTCGAACTAACAAAGCATATGGTGCATATGAGAAATCTTTTCAAATTTAGCATCTTTCAAACAAAGGAATTTTCCGGAAATGAGTTATATGTCTTATTACAATGGATCATTAGATTTTACAAAATTAACAACAAAAACATTATATATATATATATATATATATATATATATATATATATTCTCATAGCTTTGTAAGTTTTTTTAAAGATAAAATCATATATATTCATATATAAAAGAGACGAGTGGATGTTAAAAAAATCACAGAATTATGAGAACCAATATATATATATTGGTTATTACTAACTAAACCAGAAAATAACTAACAATTAACCAATCTTAGTTAACACGTAATGCATGAAAAATTTCACAATAAATATTAGAAAGAGAAAAATGTTGTAGGATAGACATAATGAAATTATTAGGTGAGTTCACTACTTACTACTAGGAATTTACCATATACTTATGGTTATCTTCCGTGGCACTCGCTAAGCTGTAGGTATACCCTACATTCACAAATATCAAATAATGCTGTCATTAATTATTTTAATTGTTAGATTATACATATAAATATCATACTTACCGATATAAAGAAAACTGTAGGTATAACTATCATATATCTATAAATGTTAACTTTTTTTTTATAATTATTTTAGTAATAATTATTAATATGTAGGTATAGATACAAGATAAATTGTAGGCATATTATCATATTCTTATAGGAGGTTAAATTTTGTTACTAATTATTTTAGCGATGTTTGTTAAATTGTAAGTATACACATAGTATATTTACAAATTTAACATATTGTAGATAAAGGTATTAATAATATATAACTTATAAATTTTGTTATTAATTATTTTATGTATAAATAATATTAAAAAAATTGTATTAAAATTATAAAAAAGAAATATAATTTTAAAATTAAAATTTAATATATTTTTAATAAATTATAATTATATAAAATAAAATTATGAAACTTTTTAAACTATATTTTATAAAATGGGTAAAATTAATTATAAAAAATTTAAAAACTCATTTTTAAAAATTTTAAAAATTCATATAAAATTTAGAAAATAAATTACTAAAAATTATGACACAGCATCACTACCTATGATCCAACTTCTCCGTGAAAATAAAATGAAGTCCCTGCTGTGCCCTTTTTATAAGCACAATTTTAAGATCTTTCGTGAAATACAATCCCTTCAGCAATGAATCCATTTTCACTTTTCATTGTGCTTATGATTTGGAATTCCTTACAATGCCATTTTTATGATTTTCATTGATTTAATGTGCTTCACTCTTCAGGTTGATTTATTGGTATTGCTTTATTTTTTTAAAATTTAAGCTTTGACGATGAGTTTTTAATTTTTAATTTTTAAATTAATTTTAAAAATAAAATTAATTCAATAAAAATAATTTTTAATATATTTTTATTTTGAATCTCAAAATTAAATTTTTTTTTATTGATATTGTTTTTATTTATCATTATCATTAAACCAAAATTATTACAGTAATAACTATTACCAAATTATTACTTTCATTATCATAATGATCATTGTCAAATCGTTATCTACACCCTAAACATCACCATCGCTATTATTATTATATTATAATAATAATTATTATTATTATTGTTATTATTATTATTATAATAATAATAAAAAAATAATTTTTTATTATTTTAAAAGAATTTAATTTTTTATTAATCTAATTTTTATATAATAAAAATAAAATAAATAATATTATTTAATATATAAATTATATTAAATATATAATAGTATAATATAATTTTATATTATATAATAATTTATAATATAATATTATAATATATATTATTTTTATATAAAATAAATATTAAATAATATAAAAATATTATAATAATATATAAAATTATTTATCTTAAATATTGGTAACAAATAATATATAAATAAAAATTTATATAATTATATAATAATTTTTATATTATGATCACTATACTATTATTATTATTATCTTATGAACACTACTTTTATTTTTATCATTATCACTATAATAATAATAATAATAAATTTTATTTTTAAAATATTTTTTTATTATTTTAAAAACATTTAATTAATTTTTTACTTTCTATAAATTTACAAATGAATATACTAGTTGATATATAAAAATTATATTTAGTTTATAGTATTATAATATGATTTTATGTTATATAAATTTTTATAATATAATATATATTATTTTATATAAAATAAATATTAAATAATATAAAAAAAATTATAATAATAATATATAAATTATTTATTTTACATTTTGAATATAAAATATAAAACTGTATGATTATATAATATTATTTATATTATAACCGTCCTAATTATTACAAACAACACCATAATAATAATAATAATAATAATTTATTTTAATTTTTAAAAGAATTTATTTATTTTATTAATTTTTTATTTATCTAATTTTTATATATTAAAAAAATAATAATATTATTTTATATATAAACTATATTAAGTTTATAATATTATAATATAATTTTATATTATATAACTATTTATAATATAATATTATAATATATTATTTTTATATAAAATAAATATTGAATAACATAAAATATTTATTTTGAATACTAATGTTTAAATAATGTATAAAATATAAATTTGTATAATTATATAATATTTTTTATATTATAACTATCACATCACTATTATTACCTTACAAATATGGCTCTTGTTCTCCTTGTTACTACTATCATAATTATTATTATCATCATCATAATAATAATATCTAATTTATTATTTTTAAAAATTTTAAATTTATATTATTTTGATATAATTTAATTTTTAAATTAATATTTTTATTTATGTATTTTTGTGAACTAAAAACTAAAAACCATCCCAAAAAGAATCTAAATGTTTATGTGTAATGTTGAATAAAAAATTATATATTTTTAATTTATTTATTCTCCATGATTAAATTTGATTATAGTTTAATTTTAATAGTGATTGAAATTAGTTTTCATTATTGAAAATGTAGGAGTTAATATATATTATGTTTGATTTTTTGATTTTTTAGTAAAATACGACTACAATTCACTAATATTGTGTTTAGTAGCTACAACAAAGAAGTTTGAGATAAGGGAGAGGAAACGAGGAAGTTTGGTAAAGGGAGTGGAAACAAGGGTGAGGACTAAGGAGTTAGGAAAACGTGATAGAGTTGGAAGAGAAAAATAGGATGAAAATTCATTGAGCTTAGATAAAATAATTTAGATTTTTTAAAACTCACGTATTTAAATAATATATTTTTTTAAAATACTGTAAATTTTTATTTAAGTAATTTTCATGTTAAATAGAGAGAATTTTAAATAAATCTTATTTAGAGAAAATTTTCTATTATTTTATTTTTTTAAATTATTATTTATATTTCCTCTCATGTATTATTCTTTTTTTGATAATTACTTATTTTTACTTATAAATTTTTGAAAATTTAAAATTTTTCATCCAAATACAAGAAAAAAGTAAAATAGTGAGAGGTGAGTTTTATCCATGCATTAGAACTAAATTTAAATGGATATTTGATTTTGTACTTATTTCCTTAAAACAAGTGTGTTAACATAGCACTGGTCATTAAAAGAGAAGCTTTGAATTGAAATTAGCTAGTGTAATTCTTTGGTGAGATTGATTTGGAACATGACATAAATATTAGTTTATTTATAATATATCAAAGTGTATCTCATGATGGAAAGTTCAACCTCTTGAATGGTTCACCTTTTCGTAGGATTTTTCATTAGTTAAGTATCTGATATAAATACTTCACTAATAAGAATATTTAGAAATGTACCAATATCAAATAAAACAAGAGAGAAATATCTATGAGCGAAATAGGTCAAAATCAGTTCTCTAAGATCTAATCAAGGCATCTATGAAGAAAAAGAGTATCAGGTGAAAAGGTGAGCGTAACAGAAAAAAAATATCAGATGAGAAGGAAACGGTCCAAAGAAAAGATAGACCTCATATCTTTCTTGCCCTCATTTTCCTATGGCCTTAACACTTATAACCCTTAAGTCACGCTGGTTCCTTTCGAATCCTTGAGTCTTTCTTTTTGTTTCTCAAGCCTTCTTTTTCTATTACATCCAAATGCGATTCTTGTGCCATGTATTTTTTGTCCTTTTGTAGCCTTAACAATTATGTTATTCGTATCAATACCTCCCTCTTTAAAATTGGCCTTATTCTCAAGGTCACAGTGAGGGTGAATCTTCATAATATCCTCTGATTTCTTCCAAGAAGCATCTTCTGGAGGTTGGGATTGCCATTGGATGAGGATCTCAGAAATTCATTCCCCATTTTTTTGGCCTCGACGATGATCTAAAATTACGACTAGTTGTAAGATAGGACCTTTGCCATCAGTGAGGAGTAACTCGGATATCCTTTGCTGGCTTGGATCACCTTCACATTTCTTAAGTAGGAAAATATGAAAAATAGGATGAATGTGTTCCGTCTCTGGTAACTCCAACTTATATGCCACTTGGCCAATATGTTGAATGATCTTGAATGGTCCAAAGTATCTCATACCTAGCTTTTGGTTTTTGAGGGTTGCCAGAGATGATTGATGATATGGTTGTAACTTCACAAAAACATAGTTTCCTACCTCAAGTTGTATATCTATGCGCTTATGATTAGCTACTAATTTCATTCATTGTTGTGCTCTTCTCAAATTAGTCTTAAGCTCACTTAATAATGTCACAGTCTTGTAATTATTGCTGCACTAATGGGTTGTTTATGGCCAGCGGTTGGTATTTAATGAGTAAAGGTGGTTCTTGAGCAAAAACTGCCTTGTATAGATCATACAATAACTGATTGGAAAGCTGTGTTGTACCAATAATTTACCCATGGAAGTAACTTGTACCAATCCTTTGGGTTATGTTATATGTAACAACGTAAGTACATTTCTAGACAGTGATTAAGGACTTCTGTCTGACTATTTGTTTGTGGATGGTAAGATAAGCTCATGGCCAAAGTTGTTCCTTGTTTTTGAAACAACTGCTGCCAAAAAATACTAATGAACAATTTGTTGCGATTTGAGACAATAGATTAAGGAATTTCATGTATTTTAATGACATGCTAAATGAATAGTTCAACAACCATCTTAACAATAAATTTAAGCGGGAGGGAAATGAAATGGGCAAACTTCGAAAGACGATCTACCACCATTATGATAACAGAACATCCATGAGAATGGAGTAAACATGTGATAAAATTCATGGCAACATCTTGCCATATACCCTCTGGAATTAGTAGTGGTTGCATTAAGCCCGCTGGTGGTTGTGTGTTATACTTTGCTTGTGGGCAATTTGAACATTTTTTAACATAATTTTTAACATTAAGATGCATTCCTGACCAAAAAATTTGGGCAGCTATCCAAGTTAACGTACGTTGAATTCCCACATGTCTTCCAATATAGGAATTATGAAACTCTTTTAAGATCAATTCCCTTATAATGGAATTAGAGGGAATTAGTATTTTTTCTTTCCAGAACCATAGATCTTATTTATGTTGTAATAAGGAGGAAGTATCTGTGGTGGTAAGAAGGTCCTTAGCAGGATCATAATCTACCAATTTTTTTTGGAGCTCTAGTTAGAAAGGAAATTACGGTCCTAATAACAGCATGCAAGATCTGGACAATCCATTTGCGGCTTGGTTCTCATTTTCCCTTGTTATACTCAATTATGAAGTCATACCCCAATAATTTAGAAAGCCAAGCATGTTGTTATGGTGTTTGAATTATTTGAGATTGCATCTCTTTTAAACTCTTGTGATCAGTATGAATGACAAAATGATGGCCAAGTAAGTAGTGACGGAATTTGACCACTGCCAAGGTAATAGCAAGCATTTCTCATGCATATATAGATTGTTTCTGCATGATGGGGTTTAACTTCTTTGAGAAAAAGCTATTGGGTGATTATGCTAGCTTAACACTACACCTATGCCAATACTAGATGCATTAGTTTCCAATATAAACGGCTTAGAAAAATCTGGTAGAGCTAGTACCAGAGCTTGGATGAGTGCATTTTGGAGGATAAAATATTCTTGTTGTGCTTGACTCGACCAATTAAATGAATCTTTTTTTAATTGGTTGATAAATGGTGCAGCAATTGCGGAAAATCCCTTGATGAATTTTCTATAATAGCTAGCAAGTCCCAGAAATGCTCATAATTGTTTCGCAAAAGTTGGACGAGACTAATTTTTAATTGCCTCAACCTTGGAGTCATCCACGTTACACCTTCTTTTGAAATCATGGCCTAAATAATCCACTTTCACTTGGCGAAATGAACATTTTGACAATTTAACAAATAAGGAATATTGTTGCAAGACATCTAGCACCTTAGATAAGTGGCTCATATGGGAATTACACGTAGGACTGTAAATAAGTATGTCATTAAAAAAATATAAGGACAAATTTTATTAAAAATTTAGCAAATACCGAATTCATCAATGCTTGAAATGTGCCTGGTGCATTTGAGGGGCCGAATGGCATGACAAGCCATTCATATAACCCTTGGTGTGTGCAAAAGGTGTAACATCCCAATTTTTCTATGATAAATGTTTGAGGCTATAAATAGTTTCTAGAATGAAACTAAGTGAAATTAGAAATCAAAAGCAGAGAAATTAGGAAGTTTGGTGCAAATGACGAAAATACCCCTGCACCTGGGCAACTCAAATAATGAGACAGAAAAATGGAAATACAAGTATAAGACATCCTGGAGGGATTATAAACATCACGCATGGTTAAAAGTAGTGAGAAAAATTTAGAAACTTGAGAAGGAACAAAAATGCCCTTCGAAAACTCCAAAAATGACCAAAATGCCCCTAGGAGCTAACCTTTTTGCACAAAGCTAGTCAGTTCCTATAAAAATAACAAACGGCCTTAGATTAACAGGGGAACGAACCAAAAGGTCTTAGAAATATCAGAGAAACAATTTGGAAAAAATTTCGGCAATGTTAAAAAAAATTTCGGCAATGTTAAAAAAAATTTCGACAATGTTAAAAAAAATTACGAAAACGCCCTTGGAAGGCTGGGAGGGCAAGATAAGGTTATAAGCATGCCAAGAGTGGTGGTGAGCCACCAAAATGAAGTCAACCAAGTCTTCCACAAAAAGACAAAAGTGAATAGTAAAAAGGTTATTTTAACCATGGTCAAGACTAACTAACCTTGGTTAATTAAAAGTAAAGGTGATATCAGCCTAATTAACACTAATCTAAGCCTAAAAGGATAATTCCTTGGATTTTGATTTATTTTGAAAAATAGAAAAAGTCTAGGAAAAATTACCAAAATACCCCTAAGTGCAAAACTAATTCCACTTGACCGATAAGAGCCCGAATTTTTTGGGACCCTTGGGACCCCATTTGCTTCAGATTTTTCGACTTAGAAACTCACCAAAATCCTCTCCGTTCTCTCCAAGCTTGCCATAACTCCAAACACCCAAAACTTACACTTTAAGCCTAAGTTCATCTTTAAGACTTAAGCTATATTAAAGCTATAAACACTTAAGCCCCACCACCATCCTTTGTCCACATCCAGAGCAGACCAGAGGGGACCCAAGCCAGCCTTTAAAGCCCATGAAAATACTAAGGAGGTCTTCAACAAGTAGGATCTTTCTACTTGTCTTTTTATGCTTTTAACTTGCCTTTTTATGGTGTGTTTATTTTCTTTCATGCATCTTTTCTCCAAGATCTGTTTGTCTTCTTTTTTTTCACTTCTAAGAGTTTAAAATTGTATTTTAACAGTTCAAAATCATCCCCACCTATTTTTAGTGATTTTTGAAAAGAAAAACAAAGTTTGTTCGGTTAAAAGTGCTTCTAAGGAACTTAGAAGAAATTTAATTGGTGGATTTTGTTTTAAAATTATTTTTGAAGCTTTTGATCAGTTTTATGCTATCATGAGAAAGGTTTTTGAAGCTTATTTGAAAGAGGATTTGTGGATCTTGGAGTAGATAATGAAAATCTATTCTTTGTGGCTTGAAAAAATATACTATGTTGTTATTTTCATGCTTGTTTTTATGCTTAAGTTTTAACCTTGTGATTTTCTTGTGTGATGAGTTTGGTATAACCTTTGTGCTGGATCTTCACCTCTGAGTATGCATGTTAAGAGGTGGAATAAAGTTTTGTAATAAGTTCCAAAGGTTTCCTTTGGACATCACTTAGAAAGCTACCAAGCAAATGATGTAATTTGTAGCCAAAAGTGGCTAAAATCCTTGTATGGCACCCTAGACTCATAATGGCCAGCAGTTAAGCATCAAAACAAGGATGAAATAAGCATGGACCAGAGGCAGGAGGGACTGCACAAGCCTAACACAACTGAACCAAGGTGATGTGAGATGGAAGATTTGAAGAAATTACCTTGGCCAACCAAGGAAGGCTTTCAGCCACAACTCCCAAGGAAGGCTTTCAGCCACAACTCCCAAGCAAGCTTTAGTTTTGTTAAAATTTTTCTAAGTAACTTAAGCTCTGAAATAAGGTTTTAAATGAACTAAATCAACCTTTTAAACAAAGTTAAACAAAACAAAAATGAGTTAAAAACCTCTAGGAGTGCATTCGGCCACCTTAGAGAGATTTTGGCAAAAAATGTGCTTAAAATGTGATTAAGAAAAACTCAAGTATTTTCAACAAATAAATAACTTATTTGGAGGTTTAATAAATATTTTAAAGGTTAAGTTTCAGAATATATGGCCTAGGTAAGCTTAGGGAAAAATCTCAAAATTAGTAAGTGGTAAAATTTCCAAATAAGCTTAAAACGGGTAACTAGGAAATTTACCATAACTTAAACAAAGGTAAATGTCAAATTAGGCCATGCCATTAAATTTTGGGTAAAAAGACTTAAGATTACCTTAGAATATGTCAATTCTGAAGTATAAACTTGGCTTCCAAGTAATGGTCAACTTAGGTCAGCTAGGGTTAAGAAATGGTCAATTTCAGTCAACTAGGGTTAGGAGAAGGAAACCCCAAACCTAGAAGAGTGGAATTCGGCCACTTAGTGGTTAATTAACTTAAAGGAGGTTTTAACTTCCAATTAGGGTTAATTAAGGACCATTTCTATGTAAATAGGATGAAATTGAAGTATGAAAAAGTTTTAAGGAGGGTAAAGAGACCTATTGAATTTTTTAAGGCAAATGATCCTATGGTGAAGAAGGAAATTATGGAAACCTAAGTCTAGGAGGTTGGAATTCAACTATCATGTTTTAAATTAACTAAGAAGGAGTTTCAATCCTTAACTAGATCTAAATAATGATCCGAAATATGTAAGCAAAATATAATCAAGGAGTATGAAAAGTGGGACTTGAGGAAGTAGGTCATTCGACCATTTAGGAATAAAGTGACCTAGGAGGTTAATTAAATTCTACTTAGATATTATTTGGTTTAGAATAAAAGAGACTTTAAAGGTTTAAGATTCAATTAGACCTAATTATTAAGGTAGTAAAAAGGAGAACACAAGGTAACATATTTCAAAGGTTTATTAGAGGCATGATTAAGAAGGGTGGATATGACTTAAACTTGAAGTTGGAAGTTCACTAAGTAATTTGATCATAGCATATCTTAATGAGAAGAAGTTATAAAAGTTTGTAAATACTTAAATACTCGAACCTAGAATAATTAGGACATGCATAAGACTTGAACGAAAGAGAACACAAAGAGTAAAGAATTTGAAAGGTGTCATTCGGCCACCTAGATTAAGATTCTAAGATGAAAAATCTTAATGAAAAAATGTATATTTGAGAAAAGGAAAGGATGAGAGATAATTTAGAAGGTCGAGTGATGTAAGTCCCTTGTGCGATTTCAACATCAAACCGAATTGAGGCATTGTATTGGTTATGTAAGTGTGACATTATGCTATGTGATTTACCAATCAAATTGCATTATTGGGTATGAATGCTCACTATCTATGAATGAATAAATGATGGATGCTCATGAATGAGAAAGGAAGATGATCATGTATGAGATTGGTATATGTTGATGATTGAGATGAAAATTCGAAACCTATATGTGCATTCCATATTGGTTGGAATTTGTTTGAGCATGCATAATTATCTGGAAGCCACTAAAATGAACTTAAAAAGATTAAGGGATCACTAAAGCAAACTTTATGTGAAAACGTAATGCTACTATCTTTGTGCCTTATGCATACTAGTATCCAGAGGGCCTTAAAAAGCTCTACTAAAGAGAAGCCTAAAGTTGCTTCTAGGAGACTTAAGTTTCTCCAAGAAATCCTTCTACTGTGAAGACTTAAGTTTCTTCACCAAGTTATAAGGTGGTGACGATCACCCTAGAATGAGCTCATATCCTTAATTTTTAGTAGGAGGTGGGAGTAGAGTCAGTGAGAAGATATTACTTGACAAATTTAATACAAGTCTATGTCTTATTGTTTCTCCCTAAGGTGGTGAAACTAGATTTATAAAGTGTCCCAAAAGTTGGACAAAGGAATGATAAAGACAAAGATAAGTAATAAAGAATGAAGTTTAAGACATAGAATAATTGTATGTCAAATGATATCTTATGTGTGATCCCAAAGTTATGAATGTTAATGAGAATGTATGTTGAGACGCCACAACTTATGAATGATAAGAGAAGGATGCAGGAATCCTAAATATTAGCAATAAATAGTATGTTATGTATATGTAATAGTTATATGATAAAGCCTATGTGCCTAGGAGTTATATGATGTTCGAATGTTATGTATAATTATTGTATGATGTGTATGTTACGCTTGAATTTTGTTTATTTATTATATGCAAATGATAAACAAAAAGAACGATGCGAGCACTTAGTATTCCTAAGGTTTTGAACGTACGTAGAAATCCGCTTATCAATTTATTTTACCACTACGCACGTTCTATCGGCAAGGCTCGCATTTTATATCAAACAGTTTTTAAAAAAAATTATCGTATTTTCATGTAAGTATTTTCTAAAATGAATTCTGCATCATGAGATAACAAACTAAAAATGGAACCGAATGATCGAATTAAGCGTGAAATTGGTATTTATTTTTAGGGTGTTATATTATGGTATCAGAGCCGTTTATCCTTAAGGAGCCTAAGGATAGTCTGACTATGCTTCTAGAGCATGCGTAAGATCTCTGCGATAGGACTTAGAAGTCATGCTTTGAAACTAGATAGTCTAGTTAGTGCATGACTGCCTTATGTTTTCTAATATTGGTTGCTGACATGCGTGATTTTGGTGTTGAGCCTGATCACCTCAATTTCTATGCATGTGTGTTTAGGAACCAATGGCAGAAACAAGGTGTGGAAGAGGACGTGCTAGAAATTTAGAGAACCCTAAGGTTGGAGGAAACCTGAGCGCCACCTTGAGGGACATGGCTATCGTCATGCAGGGCATGATGGATAGGATGGATAGGCAGTCACAGAACCATGAAGGAACTACTATTACCTCTGTAGAAAACCCTGACTAAGTAAAGTTCACTGAATTCAGAAAGATGAACCCGCCAAGTTTCAAAGGAGCTCTGAACCCTGATAAGGCCGATGACTAGATCAAGGCCATAGAGAAAGTTTTCGGAATTATCGAATGTGATGAGGAGAAAAAGGCAACGTGTGCTGCCTACATGTTGGAGGAAGATGCTGAGTTCTGGTGGATGGGTGCCAGACGATTGTTGGAAACTGAAGGAAATCCTATCATCTGGGAAGTCTTCAAAGAGGCCTTCTATGAAAAGTATGTACCGCAGTCGGTACGAGATGTAAAGGAAGCAGAGTTTCTGCGTCTGCAACAAGGAACAATGCTTGTAGTGGAGTACACAGCTAAGTTTGAGCAGCTTTGTGAATATTCGAAAATTTACCAGAAGTGCCCAGATGAGGCGTGGAAGTGTAGAAGATATCAAGGAGGATTGAGGGAGGATCTCCTTGCAACAGTGGGACCTATGGAGTTGAAGGACTTGGTAGATTGGTTAATAAGAGTCGGTTGAGCGAAGAATGCAATAGAAAGTTGGCAACTGCCAAGACTGAGTCGTTTAGAAAGAGGATGATGCCTCAAGGGATCCCATTCAATCCCAAATTCATGAAGAAACCTTTTCATCAAAGAGAATAGAGAGGAAAAATACCCATAGGGCAAACTTTCAATGCCCAAAAATCACCAAACAACATGCAGTGCAAAAAGTGCGGGAAAAATCATGGAGGTAGACCCTACCTGCAAGGTCAGAACGTTTGCTATAGACGCGGCAAGGCAGGCCATTTTGCTAATAGCTGCGTGGAGAAGCCAACAAATCCCCCAACCAGACCCCAACACCAAGGAAAGGTATTCACTTTGAACGCTGAGCAGGCAAACCGCTCTACTGATCTCGTGAGAGGTAGGTGCATTTTAAATGGTCAATCTTTAAATGTATTGTATGACTCTGGTGCAACGCATTCTTTTATTTCTCATGATTGCGTGAAGAGACTGGGATTGTCTGTGTCTGAACATCCATATGAACTGCTAATTTCTACTCCTACCGGTAAAAACTTGTTTGAGTTGCCTAAACTATACATTCTCCTTACTTGATAGAGTATTTGCATATGATTTTATCTGTTTGCCTTTGGCTCGACTGGATATAATTCTAGGAATGGATTGGCTCTCTAGGAATCATGTGTATATTGATTTTCTAAATAAAACTATTGTGTTTCCTGCTGTTGAGATTGAATCTGTTAAACAGATTGAGCTTGTTTTAAATTTCCTTAGTCTAGATAGTGGTAGGAGAGAAATGCAAGGATATGTTTTCCTGTTAACTAGTGAGGTTGAGACAAAACTAAGAGTTGATGAAATCCTTGTGGTAAGAGAGTATCCTGAGGTATTCCCTGATGACATACCACAATTCCCTCCTGTAAGAGAAACAAAATTCTCAATAGACTTAGTGTTGGAACTGGACCGATATCAATAGCTCCGTATAGAATGTCTGCGGTAGAAATGGCTGAGTTGAAAACTCAATTAGAGGACCTTCTGGCTAAGAAGTTCGTACGCCCGAGTGTATCACCTTGGGGAGCTCCGGTGTTGTTTGTTAAGAAGAAGGACAGAAGTATGAGACTGTGTGTAGACTATAGGCAATTCAATAAAGTGACCATTAAGAACAAATACCCACTGGCTAGGATAGATGACTTATTGGATCAACTGAGAGGAGCTGTAGTGTTCTCAAAAATTGATTTGAGATCAGGATACCACCAAATTAGGGTGAGAGATAAGGATATCCTTAAGACAGCCTTTAGGATACGATATAGACACTATGAGTTCACTGTCATGTCATTTGGATTGACTAATGCCCCTTCAGTCTTTATGGACTACATGAACCGAATTTTTAGATCCTGCTTGGACAAGTTTGTTGTGTTCATTGATGATATCTTAGTTTACTCTTGAACCAGAGAGGAACATGAGGAACACCTTAAGATTGTGTTAGAAATCCTTAAGAGTAAGGAGTTGTATGAAAAATTGTCTAAATGTGAATTTTGGATGGAGGAAGTGAAGTTTTTAGGTCATGTGGTGTCACAAGGAGGAGTGTCTGTAGATTCTAGTAAAATAGAAGCCATCACCAAGTGGGAGAGACCGACTTCTATGATAGAGATTCAGAGTTTTCTAGGACTAGCAGGTTATTATCGTAGGTTTATCCAAGGTTTTCCCAGATAGGCCTACCTTTAACCAAACTTACAAGAAAGAATAGCCTTTTCCTTTGGACTCCAAAGTGTGAGGAGAGTTTTCGAAAACTCAAGGAGAGATTAACCACAACCCCAGTGCTAGTGCTACCAGACCCGAATGGTGCGTTTGAAGTGTATTGTGATGCCTTAGAAAGAGGACTAGGTTGTGTACTCATGTAAGAAAGAAAAGTAGTGGCATATGCTTCTAGACAATTGAAACCGCATGAGACCAATTACCCTACCCACGACTTAGAACTAGCAGCAATAGTATTTGCTCTCAAGATTTGGAGACATTATCTCTATGGAGTGAGATTTGAAGTATTTTCTGATCATAAGAGTTTGAAGTATTTGTTTGATCAGAAAGAGTTGAACATGAGGCAGAGAAGATGGATGGAGTTTCTAAAAGATTATGATTTTGGATTGAATTACCACCCTGGAAAGGTCAATGTGGTAGTGGATACATTGAGTAGAAAGTCTTTGCATGTCTCTTGGTTAATGGTAAAAGAAATGAAGTTGATAGGAAAATTTAGAGACATGAATTTGGGGATGAATCTAAGAGAAGGTAGCATCAAATTGAGTCACTTGTAGGTGACTAGTGATTTCAAAAGTGAAGTAAAAGTAGCTCAAATAGAAGATGAGGAATTTAAGAAGTGGATTTCCAAAATGATGGAAGGTGAAGTAGGAAAAATAGTTCTAGACCAAGATGGTTTGTGGAGATACAAGGGACGAATCTGTGTGCCTAGAGTAGAAGATCTATGAAAAACGATTCTAGAAGAAGCTCATAAGAGCCATTTTACTGTACACCCCAGAACCACTAAGATGTACCAAGACTTGAAGAGACAATTTTGGTGGATAGGAATGAAGAAAGATATGGCTGAATTTGTTAATAAATGTTTAGTTTGCCAAAAAGTGAAGATAGAACACCAAAAGCCATTAGGATTACTACAACCTTTAGACATACCTGAGTGGAAATGGGAAGGAATTACAATGGATTTTGTGGTAGGATTGCCCAAAACTTGTGAAGGATTAGACTCAATTTGGGTAATAGTATATAGACTGACCAAATCTGCTCATTTTCTACCCATTAAGGTAACCTACTCCTTAGAATGTTTAGCACAAATATACATTAAGGAGATTGTGAGGTTGCACGGAACACCATCATCCATAGTATCTGATAGAGATCCTAGATTTACCTCAAGATTTTGGAAAGCTCTATAAAGTGAATTTGGAACCAAGTTGCACTTAAGTACTGCATATCACCCTCAAACAGATGGACAATTTGAAAGGACTATTCAAACCTTAGAAGATATGCTTAGAGCTTGTGTTTTAGATCAACCTAGAAGCTGGGTTAACCAGTTATCCCTGATAGAATTTGCTTACAACAACAGTTACCATGCTAGCATAGGGATGGCATCCTATGAAGCTTTGTATGGTAGAAAGTGTCAATCACCATTATGTTGTGTTGTGCGTTTACTATGCGTACAAAGTTTTACCCACGGACAAGTGCACCCGCCGGTGTAGAAAGGGGTATTTAAAACCCTTAATATCGTTCCTACAAAGACTATTTTAACAATCTTAAAAAATATTAAATCCTAATTTTTGAGCTCAACAGAAAAAGGTTTGTTTAGAAATATTTAAAGTGAACGAAGAAAAAGAACAAAAGAAAAGTAAGCGATTTAGAGATAAAAGGACACGAATACGAGTTTAATCATGGAGAGACATGGGACTTTGGTTTCCCTTATAATTTTACCCAATTTCACCCCAACTCCCTTATGAATGATTTAAGTCAATTGCTAATCATCCGTTCTCATTCTATTACTATCCAATGATCATGCAATAGCAATATTCTTTCCCTCAAGTTACTACCCCCAATGATCATGCAAGGTATATAATTAAGAGAAGCATAAAGAACATGCGGATTTGTTAAATTAATAATGGATTAGAAATCAAGGATTCCGATTGATCCTCCAAAACCCTTAGATTCAGTTTACCTTATTGTTCCGTTAACTAGGCAATGGTACGATCGCCTATCCCCTAATTATCTTAGAAATTAATTCTCATTAATTAATTTTGCATAATAAGGAAAACACAATTGAATAGAAATACACAATCATTCATAAAAAGGAAAAATGGTTCAATTGGTTACATTATAAGTTTCACCAAAGCCCCATGATTTGGGGATTAGTTACACATCGAGAGATAAGACAAACAAAAACATACTAATCCTAGAAAACAATCCATAATCCTAATTTAAAAAAGGGAATGACAAAACCGTAATGTTAGCAAAGCTAACAATAGGACGTTGCAACTCGTACTGTGGAAGAGCTTCTGTCTCCAAATCATACGGAGGGATATCGAAGATACTAAAAATGGTGTCTTGAATAGTGTGGTAAAGCCTTCTTTTGATAGGCACGGATTAGGGTTCCAACGTAGTGGGCCGGGCTTGACCTAGTCGCTCCCTTAATCTTCATGATTATTCTAAGTCATCTTGCAATGTTGTAGGGCTAATGTGGCACTATACACTAAACATGACATTGTCACGTTATCAGGGCTGACGTGGCATTATCGCGTTAAACGTGACATTGTCGCAGTAGATGCTCTATCTTTTTATGCCCCTTTTACCCTCTTTTCTTGCTCCAAAACTTGTGTATTTTCATATTTCTTACTTGCATGACCATTCCTGCAAAAATAAGGAAAATTAGGTAGAATTACAATTAAATAATTATAAATTATATTATAATTATAACTAATTTTCCGTAGATAAATCAACAGAATGGCGGTTTATCACATCCTCAAAATTAAACATTGTTTGTCCTCAAACAATATCCCAATGAATGGGAATGTAGCAAGTATAGAATCTAGAAACCTCACATATTAAGCATGCAGCAACCAAACATAATTACCACCATGAGAGCAATTAAAAATAATCCAATTAGGACCTTAGTTCCTTGAAATCAAGTATCACACATAGATGTGGTCACTCTTCTCACCGTCTCTCAACTGTATATGGGTATAGATCATTAGCACTCTACTCCTCGCAACTGTACACTACCATAGGCTTGCCTATAAACCTCAAATCTCCACTGAGAGCCAAATTGCACACAAGAATCAAAAGGGCTTCATCAAGGTTGTAACGTGGCTGAAGGGATTGTATAATTAGGTATGATATAAGAAGGAAGGAAACACAAAGGTTTTCTTTTCATAATATTTTCAATAACTTTTACCCTTAAACTTTAAGCAAATTTCTTTGGTTTTCATGATTTGACAATTTTTTATTTTTATTTTTTTCATTATTTTGTTTTTGAGTTTTTTCTTCTTCTTTTTTTATAATACTTGTACTTTTCCAAGAATTTATTTTGCTTTAGTTATAATTTAAGGGTACTTGAAATTATCACAATTAATTAAGGGCACAAAAGAATATAATTTTCAAGGTGTTAAGCTCGAAGGGGCACTAAATGATATCTAAGTCTGGGTCTAATCAAAGAAACCTAATTTGCCTTTATCATATTCTTGTTATGCAATCAAATTACATAAGTCTTGACAATGTTTCAAGGCAAGTTCTAGAGTGTACAAGTCGAAGGAAAATCACTCAACAAAAAGAGAGGTTGTGTGCAACCTCAATTAGGTCCAATCCTCACTATAGCTATTCTAGTGTGAGACAAGACAATAAGGAACACGACTAATTATCAATTATTTTCATCAAAATTTCTCATGTCCTCATTAGATCCAATTAATGTTTGCCACAAAATATTAGAGATCCCTAAACCCTAAATTCACCAGCATTCAAAAAAAATTAAGCATATAGGGATATGACAAGGGACAAGGATTATTAGAAATCATGAGGAGGGAGGTATCCCTCCTCAAACTTAATCTTCTACCATTCTCTTAATTCACTGGAAAAATTAATTACCACAATAGATAGAAGAATCAAAAGAAGAGGAAGGATAAGAAATTTTGATAAACGAATAGGAGGGAGAGAGTCTCCCTCCTCAAACATAAGCTCTTGTATACACATACATATATGTTTTAGTGAAGAGTAAAAGAGAACTTCCCTGAAAAAGTAGCACCGAGGAGGGAGAAAGGACTCCCTCCTCAAACTTAGAGACCATCTGTACCCTCAATACTTTTCCTGGTGGGTGCTAAATGGTTGGAGAAGAAGTCCTATTGCATTGGATTAACCTTATCACACACTAAACATACATGTTAGAGACAGAAGATAATAAAAACGCATCCTAAAAATAGGTTCTATACATCCATGTGAGAAAGAAAGAAGAATTTTTTTTTAATTATACAAATACATAAAGGAATAAAAATTACCTAATATCCTAAAATAACTAATCATAATAATTTATTGAAAAACAGGTTGCCTCCTGAAAGCGCTTGTTTTACATCACGAGCCTGATGTACCTTCACCCAACGACTAAGAAGAACCGTGGGTGGTTACCTGTGGTTCTTCTAATCGCATAATGATGCGTTCCTTAGATGCACCTTCCTCATAATGCTTGACCCTCTGTCCATTTATCTTAAAGGTCTCCCTATTTTCCTTCATGAGTTCTAATACTCCATAGGGGAGTATTTTGTGTACTTCATATGGGCCACTCCACCTAGACTTTAACTTCCCTGGAAATAAACGAGGACGTGAGTTATAGACTAACACCTTCTCCCCTGGTGAGAATTCACGCTTCCGAATGTGTTTGTCATGCCATCTTTTTGTCCTCTCTTTATATAGCCTTGAGCTTTCATATGCTTCCAATCTAAATTCATCTAACTCATTGAGTTGAAAATGACGCTTCTCCCCTGCATGCTGCAAATCAAGATTAAGAAATTTTGTGGCCCAATAGGCCTTGTGTTCCAACTCAACAGGAAGATGGCAAGCTTTTCCAAAAACTAATCTATATGGGGACATACCCATGGGAGTTTTATATGCAGTTCTATAAGCCCAAAGGGCGTCATCCAACTTCAATGACCAATCTTTCCTAGAAGTATTAACAGTTTTTTCTAAAATTCTTTTTAACTCCCTATTCGAAATCTCTACTTGACCACTAGTTTGGGGGTGATAAGGAGTAGCAATCTTGTGGGTAACACCATAGTGTTTCAAAACTTTTTCAAACTGTTTGTTAAGAAAATGGGTGCCATTATCACTAATGATTGCTCGAGGGGTTCCAAATCTCGTAAAAATATTTTTCTTTAGAAATCTTATTACTCCCCTAGCATCATTAGTTGGTAATGCCACAGCCTCTACCCACTTGGAAACATAGTCGACTGCAACCAGAATGTATGCATTATTTAAAGATTTAGGAAAGGGTCCCATAAAATCAATACCCCAAACATCAAATATATCACACACAAGAATGTTATTTAGGGGCATGTCATGCTTTCTTGATATATTACCACTCTTTTGACAACGATCGCAAGATTTTACAAAATTGAAAGCATCTCTAAATAAAGTGGGCCAAAAGAAACCGCATTGTAACACTTTGTGAGCAGTTCTATTAGGACCAAAATGGTCTCCAGCCTCTCTTGAATGACAATGAGTCAAGATAGCATGAGTTTCCTCCTCAGGCACAAATCTTCTAATCAATTTATCCCCACATATTTTAAACAAAAAAGGTTCTTCCCAAAGATAATGTTTAGCATCAGAAAGAAATTTCTTACGCTGTGCATATGAAAGATCTAGAGGAAGGATATTACCTGCCAAGTAATTTACCAAATTTGCATACCAGGGGGTATGTGAAACAGCTAACAATTGTTCATCTGGAAATGTCTCCTTGATCACTTCTTGCGCAGGGAGTTGTACAGAAGGATCCATTCTAGATAAGTGATCTGCAACCATATTTTCTGCTCCTTTTTTTTCTTTGATTTCCAAGTCAAACTCCTAAAGGAGGAGTATCCATCTAATTAGCCTAGGCTTTGAATCCTGTTTAGAGAGCAAATACTTGATAGCAGAATGGTCAGTATAGACAGTTACTTTAGACATAATCAAGTAAGGTCTAAACTTATCGAAGGCAAATACTACCGCTTACAACTCTTTCTCTGTGGTAGTATAGTTTCTTTGAGTCTCATCTAAGGTTTTACTTGCATAATAGATGACGCAAAACACATTCTCCTTTCTTTGTCCCAAGACCGCTCCTACAGCTGTATCACTGGCATTACACATTAGTTTAAAAGGTAAAGACCAATTAAGGGCAATTACAGTAGGAGAATTTATCAGTTTGGTTTTAAGAGTTTCAAAAGCAGAGAGACATGCATCACTAAAATCAAAGGAGACATCTTTCATCAATAAATTAGAAAGTGGTTTTGCAATTTTTGAAAAGTCTTTTATGAATCTCCTATAAAAGCCTGCATGACCAAGAAAACTCTTAATAGCTCTAATATTTTGCGGAGGGGGAAGTTTAGAAATTACTTCAACCTTGGCTGGATCAACCTCAATACCCTTTTTAGAGATCTTATGTCCTAAGACAATACATTCATTTACCATGAATTGACATTTTTCCCAGTTAAGAACTAAATTAGTTCTCTTGCATCTTATCAATACCTGCTCTAAATTTTGTAAACATTTATCAAAAGAGGGACCATAGACAGAAAAGTCATCCATAAAAACTTCCAGGCAGTCCTCTAGTAAATCAGAAAAGATAGACATCATGCATCTTTGGAAAGTAGCGGGAGCATTACACAACCCAAAGGGCATTCTCCTATATGCAAAAGTACCAAAAGGGCATGTAAACGTGGTTTTTTTCTTGATCTTCAAGAGCCACAAGTATTTGCATATAACCAGAATAACCATCCAAACAACAATAAAAGTCATTACCAGATAATTTTTCTAACATTTGATCAATAAAAGGAAGAGGGAAATGATCTTTACGGGTAGCCTCATTTAACTTTCTATAATCAATACATACCCGCCAACCAGTTACCTTCCTTACTGTGATTAGCTCTTTTTTATCATTTTCCATGACCGTAGTGCCTCCCTTCTTTGGGACAACCTGTACAGGACTCACCCAAGGACTGTCAGAAATAGGATATATTATACCTGCATCAAGAAGTTTGATAACCTCCTTCTTAACTTCTTCTTTGAGGTTTGGGTTGAGCCGCCTTTGTGGTTGCACCATAGGTTTAAATTCCTCCTCCATGTGAATCTTGTGGGTGCAAATCATAGGGCTTATGCCTTTAATGTCATGAATGGACCATCCAAAAGCTTCTTTATTTTCCCTCAAGACTCTTAACAATTTCTCCTCCATTGTTCCTGTAAGGTTAGAAGAGATAATAACAGGGAGAGAAGACGGAGGAGATAAAAATGCATACTTAAGATTTGAAGGAAGAGGCTTGAGTTCAAGCATCGGAGGTTCTTCAATTGATGGCTTAGCCTTGGCGGTTCCAAGGCCTTCTATAACATCAAACTTGTTGCCTCGATCTCCAATTTTCTTGTGTATGCCAGCTTCTAACATCATCAATTCCTCTGTACGTTCCTCAAAGTCACTCATGGTATCAACATCAAACACTAATAGTTTTTCCAATGTATCTTTAATCAATACATCCTGCACAAAAGGCAAACTCAGAAAGGGAAAGGGTTCAAAAGAATTTATAATATTACAAAAGTCAAATGTTTTTGGGTGTTTTAGGGAGTCAAAAACCTAAACACAACTTCTTCATTATCAAGCCTCAACGTGAGTTTTCCTTGTTGCACATCAATAATAGTCTTCCCAGTGGCCAGGAAAGGTCTTCCCAAAATGAGTGGAATCTCTTCATCTTCCTCCATGTCAAGCACAATAAAGTCAGCAGGGAAGATGAACTTGTCCACTTTCACCAAAACATCCTCCACTATCCCTCGCGGGTGTGTGATAGTCCTATCTGCAAGCTGCAAAGAAATAGTGGTAGGTTTGGGCTCATTCATACCCAACCTTCTAAAGACAGACAATGGCATTAGATTAATACTAGCGCCTAGGTCACATAAAGCTTTATCAAAATATGAATCACCAATAGTACAAGGTATAGTAAAACTCCCTGGATCCTTCAGCTTTGGTGGTAGTTTCCGAAGAAGAATAGCAGAGCACTCCTCATTGAGCTTGACAATCATATACTCCTCAAGCTTCTTTTTATTACCCAAAATCTCCTTCAAGAATTTCGCATATTTAGGCATCTGGGAAATGACCTCCACAAAAGGGATGTTGATTTTTAATTGCCTTAAGATGTCTAAAAATTTGGCAAATTGATGGTCATTTTTATTTCCTTTTAACCTTTGAGGAAAAGGTACAATTGGTTGGTAAGAATTTATAGGGAGTTTCTTAGGATCCTTCTCTATAGTCTCCTCAACATCATCCCTATTTTCTTTTGGACTCCCATCAGTAGGAGTTGAACGGTTATCAATATCCTTGGTTTCCTTTACCTTTTCTTTTCTCACTGGCATCTCCAATTCTTTTCCGCTCCTAAGAGTAACTGCATTAGCTTGCTCCTTCGGATTCACCTCGGGCTGGCTAGGTAAAGTCCCGGGAGTTCGCTGTGTCAAAAGGTTAACGAGCTGGCCCAGTTGAGTTTCTATATTTTGGAATCGTGATTCCATATTCTGAAATCGTGATTCTAAAGATGCTTGCTTCTTCCTTTCTTGCCTGTAACCTCCTTGGTTCTGTGTGTGAGGGGGCCTGTAAACATTTTGAGCATTGCTAGTATGATTATTACCTTGATGTCCTCCCCAAGAGAGGTTGGGGTGATTCTTCCAAGTGGGGTTATAAGTGTTTCCCACATAATTAGCCTCCTCATTTTGTTGGGCTATATCAACTTCAGCCATGCATCCTTCATCATTGAGACTTATGGATCCACAAGGATTACACAAGTTAGGTTCATATGCCACTGGAGTTTGGATAGACAAGGTACATCGTGTTTGTGCTTGCATAAGTACCTCCATCTTTTTATTTAAGGCCTCTATCTGACCTGCTAGTAGAGCAGTATGGTCAACTTGATACATTCCTGCTGGTTGAGTATCTTTCTTCCTTACATGTCTATCAGCAGATCTCCATTGATTGTTGTTAGCGGCCAAGTTCCCTATGATTGTCCATGTGTCCTCTGAAGGGTTATGTAGGATACCTCCACCAGATGCTGCATCTATAACGGCTCTATTGGCATAGGAAAGACTATTATAAAATATATGTACAAGATGAGGTATTTGGTACCCATGATGTGGGCACCTTCGGAGAATGTCCTGAAATCTATCCCAAGCCTCATACAGGGACTCATTTTCATATTGAGTGAAGCTAGAAATCTCCACTATGATCCTGGACTGCATTGATTGTGGAAAGTATTGCTTCAAGAATAGACGTTGTAATTGTTCCTAAGTAGTGATGGATGCTTCCGGTATTGAGTTTAGCCAATCGTTTACCTTTTCAGTGATGGAAAAGGGAAACAATTGTAATCTAATGACATCTTACGAAACACCGTTTATTGTGATGGTGTTTGTTAGCCTCAAAAATTTTCTAATGTGGAGATGTGGGTCATCTGAGGCCGTCCCTCCAAATTGAAGTGAGTTCTGAATCATGTTGATAAAGGCAGGCTTCAATTTGAAGTTAGGAACACCTTCAAGTGTTGGGATTAATATGCTGCTTCGTAGGCCCTCACCACTTGGGGCCATGTAATCTAACAGTGTTCTTCGTCTTTGTGCTGCCATCTTTCTTGCTTTGGTTTCTCGTCTCAACCTTCTAGCTATTTTCTCTATCTCAGGAACAAACTGCAATTGAGGAGCTCGAGAACGAGTTAGCATAAACAGACAAAAGATCACACAAAGGAATAAGAATAAAAACTTTAATTTTTTTATTTTTTATATATATATATTTTATTTTTAAATTTTTTTTATAAAATATGTCTCAAGCAATTAAGATTTAAACTTCTAAGATCGTTGGGAAATAATCCCCCGGCAACGGCGCCAAAAACTTGTTGTGCGTTTACTATGCGTACAAAGTTTTACCCATGGGCAAGTGCACCCGTCGGTGTAGAAAGGGGTATTTAAAACCCTTAATATCGTTCCCACAGAGACTATTTTAACAATCTTAAAAAATATTAAATCCTAATTTTTGAGCTCACCAGAAAAATGTTTGTTTAGAAATATTTAAAGTGAACGAAGAAAAAGAACAAAAGAAAAGTAAGCGATTTAGAGATAAAAGGACACAAATACGAGTTTAATCATGGAGAGACATGGGACTTTGGTTTCCCTTATAATTTTACCCAATTTCACCCCAACTCCCTTATGAATGATTTAAGTCAATTGCTAATCATCCGTTCTCATTCTATTACTACCTAATGATCATGCAATAGCAATATTCTTTCCCTCAAGTTACTACCCCCAATGATCATGCAAGGTATATAATTAAGAGAAGCGTAAAAAACATGCGGATTTGTTAAATTAATAACGTATTAGAAATCAAGGATTCCGATTGATCCTCCAAAACCCTTAGATTCAGTTTACCTTATAGTTCCGTTAATTAGGCAATGATACGATCGCCTATCCCCTAATTAACTTAGAAATTAATTCTCATTAATTAATTTTGCATAATAAGGAAAACACAATTGAATAGAAATACACAATTATTCATAAAAAGGAAAAGTGGTTCAATTGGTTACATTATAAGTTTACCAAAGCCCCATGATTTGGGGATTAGTTACACATCGAGAGATAAGACAAAAAAAAAACATACTAATCCTAGAAAACAATCCATAATCCTAATTTAAAAAAGGGAATGACAAAACCGTAATGTTAGCAAAGCTAACAATAGGACGTTGCAACTCGTACTGTGGAAGAGCTTCTGTCTCCAAATCCTACGGAGGGATATCGAAGATACTAAAAGTGGTGTCTTGAATAGTGTGGTAAAGCCTTCTTTTTATAGGCACGGATTAGGGTTCCAACGTAGTGGGCCGGGCTTGACCTAGTCGCTCCCTTAATCTTCATGATTATTCTAAGTCATCTTGCAATGTTGTAGAGCTAACGTGGCACTATACACTAAAACATGACATTGTCACGCTATCAGGGCTGACGTGGCATTATCGCATTAAACGTGACATTGTCGCAGTAGATGCTCTATCTTTTTATACCCCTTTTACCCTCTTTTCTTGCTCCAAAACTTGTGTATTTTCATATTTCTTACTTGCATGACCATTCCTGCAAAAATAAGGAAAATTAGGTAGAATTACAATTAAATAATTATAAATTATATTATAATTATAACTAATTTTCTGTAGATAAATCAACAGAATGGCGGTTTATCATGTTGGCATGAAATAGGGGAGCAAAGCCTGTTAGGTCCCGATTTAGTCAAGCAAACCACAGAATAAATTAGAAAGATCAAAGATAGGATTCTTACCTCTCAAAGTAGACAAAAGAGTTATGTCGATAAGAGAAGAAAACCTCTAGAGTTTGTAGTGGGAGAACATGTGTTCTTGCGGATCTCACCTACAACTGGTATATGCAGAGCCATGAAAGTTAGGAAGCTAAGTCCTAGGTTTATAGGTCCATATGAAATTCTTAAAAGAGTTGGGCCAGTTGCTTATCAAGTGGCTCTTCTGCCAAATTTGGCAAATCTTCATGATGTCTTCCATGTATCTCAGTTACGTAAATATAATCCCGATCTCGGTCACGTTATTGAGTCAGATACGATACAATTAAATGAAGACTTAACAGTAAGTCTCGAACCAAGAAAGATTTTGGACAGAAAAGAAAAGCAGCTGAGGAGTAAGACAGTACCCTTGGTACAAGTGGTCTGGGGAAAAGGGAAGATGGAAGAACAAACATGGGAGCTGGAAGCAGAAATAAGGAAAGTCTTCCCGTAGTTATTTGCTTATAAGAAAGTGTAATTACCTATTGTAAAGGCAATCCTTTGGTTTTACAAATCTTGGGTGCACAACTTTGTTTAAGAAGTGAAGAAACATAGAAAAGTGAATTGAGAAGGCTCCAAAAAATTCCAAATTTAAAAATTCATGTGTTAAATTTAAGTTTTGATGACTTAGATTGTTCAGACATTGCATGCTTTCTCGAAGGAGAATATAGATAGAGATCACATAATAAGTTTACTGGAAGCTTATAATTTCTTTCCAGCCATGGGGATAAAAGTCCTTGTAGATAAGCTTCTTATAACTATTTCACATAAAGATACAATAGAAATGAATGACTTGGTGCAAGAAATGGGTTGGAATATTGTTCATCAAGAATCCATTACACATAGAAAGAAAAGATCCTTGGGGAAGCTTAGAAATCGAGCCAAATGACCAATTGGTAAGGAATATGGTGGATGAAGCATTATTTTGATTCATTCTACTACTATAAATAAGTCGTTCAACAACAAAGGCAATGGAAAGCTAAGTTTCTATTCTTCGCACATTAGCAGGGACCAAATATTGTGTTATAGAGAATGCTCTAAAAGGAATTTAGGTACACTTAGGATCCTAAGTTTCGATTTTTCACTCATTATGGTCAAAACTCTTTCTAATTTATACTATACCCCTCAACCAATATTATACTCGTCAACCACCACCTCTTCCTCCTCTTTCTAATTTACCCAAAACTCTTTCAAACTCAAATGCTTACACATGTATTAGGTTACATTCCTTTTAACAATTATAGAAAATAACATGGAAATAAACAAAATCATTCTAGTGTACATAGAAATGTTTTCAAACAGTAAATTGCGGTTCTTATATGATATCTTAAATTATATAAAGATGTTTGGAACTCGTAAATTGAATGTTGCAGAGGCACATACAGTTAAGAAGACAGGGAGAGAAAAAATTTTTTGATTCCAAACTCAAAATTGAAAAGTAATAGTAGTTTTATAGCATTCTCTTATAACTTATGTTACTAAATTACTAAATTGTAAAATACTTACCAGAAAGAGGAAAAATGATTCGCAGATTAAGGCTTATGCAAATATAACACATAAATTGGCTCTATAATGCATCTCAAACCAAGAATCAACAAATCAAAGAAGATGGTTAAGTAAAATAACAAAACATACTTAAATTTTACCTAAAATAAAAACATAAAATCATAAAATAGATTTAAATTTCTCATTACATCCTTATTTAGGACTAACCCTAACCTCGAAAGCAACCAAACAAACAACTTTATGTGGATGCAAGTTTCAAGTCATGAAATCTCAGCATCTAAATCTTGAGATCCTTCCCATATAGTTGGAACTACTCCAAACGATGTCACAAATTGAAGAGTGAAGAGAACACGGAGAATTTGTTTTTTATATGTAAACCAAAATTAATTTTAAATCTAAAAGTTCATTAGAATTTGTTACATCGAGAACTTAAAATTAATAGAAGGGGATTAAATTGAAAAATAGAGGAAAATTGACGAAGACATCCAAAAAAACATAAGAGGAAAGAGAAGCACGGTATAAAACAAAGGAGATTATAATTCAAGAAAGATAATTTTTTTTTAACAATTACACTTCTTAAAAGGATAATAGGACTTCATTAATTAATTTTAATGTTAAATCGCGCTTTAAAAAATTAGATATTAAATGATAGAAAAATAAAGTAATTAATATTTAGTATCAAATAACTATTTATATATTAATTTTTAAAATGTTATAAATTATTTTTATTTAGACTATTTTTTAAAATATAATAGAAATAAATAAAAAATTATTAAATAAAAAATATCACTTTAGGAATATTTTAAATTTATAAATATATATATATATTATTATTAATAAATATTTTATTTTATTAAATAAAAAATGTAGAAATATGATTTTTTAAAACAATATTAAATTTAAAATATTATAAAAAAAATATAATAAAAAATGATATTTATATTATTTATATATTAATTAAATTTCTGTATTATTTTCTAAAAAGTATTTATGATATTTATATGCATAACTTTTTGTAACCAGAGCAAAGAGATATAACATGAGAACTTCTTAAAATTTATTACTAAAAATATAGTGATGAAAACATACACATGAATGTGTATAATATCTATATTTGTATAAATTTTAAATTTATAGGTATATGATATCTATATTCATGATTTTTAAAATTATATTGAAATAAATTTTAAATTTATAAATATAAAATATATATGTTTATAATTTTTAAATTTGTCACTGAAATAAATGTAATGTAATTAGACTTTTGGTTGGTATACATATATTTATGGTTCTTAAATCTGTCACTAAGATAAATAGTGATAACATTAAATTTTTCTAAGCATAATGATACATATATTTATAATTTTTTAATATTTATAGACATATGTCATCTATACTATAAACACTCAATTATGTTTGAAATACTATTTTTTAAATTTATATTCTGGCTAAAATTTAATTTAAACGTAAATGACAAAAAAAAAAAAATAAACATAAAAAGAAGGGAAAATATAAATAAAACAAAGACAAAAAAAATAATAGCAAAAAAAAGAAAAGATAAAATTAGGGACAAAAAAAATAAAAAACAAGAAATAATAAAAATAAAAATAAAAAAAATAAGAAAAAACAAAATAAAAGAAAAAAAAGGGAATTTTAATTAGGAAGCTAGTTAGGAACAGTTAGGGTAGTTAGAATTTAGTTAAAAATTAGTTAGAAAAAAGAAAAGAAAAGGTAAAAAAGTAATAAACATAAATAAATAAAAGAAATAAAATAATGAAAGTGTCCGCCAAAAAAATTACAAGAAATGAAGGGAGAAGAGAGGCAGGGTCCTTGATATATAAGGCTGAAAGAATTGGAAAAGGGGGGAGGCATTAACTTTCACTCTTTGAGAAACTAGAGGAAGCTCCAAGCACACAACGGATCCAGGGATGAATTGCAAGGGTTGCGCAGAAATTCATCATCCTGAGGTACTGAGAAACTATTGATCTTCTGCTCGCTTCGAGGAATCATGAACGGAGACGAATATTTGAAGAATTTTAGCTTTTCTTCGTAGAATCTCCAGGTAAATCCATGAACATCTCGCTCCTTAATCCAAAGTGGTTGATTGCTATCAAGATATACATATTGAAATGAAGAAGATTTGTGAAACATAACTCAGATCCTCTCAGCATTTAATAATATTAATTTACCATTTTATGTCTCTGTTTAAAGTGTGGGATTCTTTTCATTAAAACCAGTTTAAACCACCTCAAAGATCACACGCTCATACTTTTGTTTCTACCTTTCAAATCATGTGAATCTGGAGGTAACCTTGCCATTGGTATGAGATAATATATGAAACTTAATTGCTCTGTTACTTAGGTAGATTAAGAAATCAACAGCTCGGGGAATAAGTATCTGAGTGAGGCTAAAAACCAGGGGATTTAAGCAATATAGGTATTGTTGCGACTGAAAGTGTATTGCATGTGTATCAGTAGAAGTTTGTTCTGATTATATTGAGCTAAGTTTCAGAAATAGTGCATCCGTTAGTTCAATTGCAGATTCACCTCTGTCCTTTTGAAAATCCTCTAGGGATCTTATAGCGTTTGAATTGGTAAGCCAAGGTCGCCAAAGAGCATGTCAACGTTAGGGTAAGGAATAATTCTATCCTGTTAGGTCTTATTCAAGCACAGATTTGAGTGGACTTTCCATTAATACAGGTTGGTGCGCTCTTCTGGTTAGGTTTTATGCTCTAACTAGCTTAACCTGTCATGTTATTCTGATAGGAATTCCACTGATTATCCAAAAGAATGGGCTTATTGCCATCTGTGTAATCAGAATCCCTTCAACCTTGGCTAGAGTTAAACTATGACTCTACCTCGACAATGCCTTGAGCTAATATCAGGACATCCTTCCCTTGCACACTTCTGATATCTGCTTGATGCACAAGTCATGGGCCTAAAAACTGCAAGAGCCTTAGGCCATAATGAAGCAAGCTAGAAATCCAAACTTGAAGAGGACCTGAAAGAGTTGGTGAAAGAGCAATCTGATGCTCCATGCATTTCTGATCTATAGTGAAACCAGTCAGAAACCCCAAGTCTAAGGGAAACCTGCATAATTCTGCCACATTACATCACTGTCTTAGTTGAGGAGCCTGAAAGTGGATCAATCAAAGGTTGATTCTACTGATATTTTGTGGAAATAAATCAGTTCCTGTGACCTTTTCAAGCTTGTAATATATGATGCTCAAGATTCATTTCTTAAAGATAGAACTCAACCTGGTTCATCTATTGGCTTGACAGAACTACCTGTAGAACAGTAAAGGTAAGCTGCCATCATATTTTCGTAACTAGAGCCTGAAACTAATTTATAGTCGCTTCTAAAAAATCAGAATTCAACTTGATGAAGCTACCAATTAAGGGTCTAAGGTAAAGGCTTTGGGAAAATGTGAGGGTCATGATACAGGGTCTATGGGTGTTCTTTCTTTGCCTGAGTTCTACTCGTCTCAATGCCATATTCTTCAGTGAGTCGTATCCCCCTAAACATGCAAATTGATTGAAATGCTTCATTAACTATTGTTAAATTTAATGTGAGGCGTTATAATCCCAACTAGAAGCTTGGCTCAGTGGTTAGTGCACTTCACACCACTACCAGGTCCAGGATTCGATTCCTGCCTGAAGCTTTTTTAGTTCATAATTGATTGAATTGCGAATAGCTAATGGGCCACAGTGGGCCTCTCTAATTCAGGTGAAACGCCACTAATTCCTGGCCTTGGATTGCAAAATTGGACCACATTTGGGGCCATATAGATTGCAAATTGGGCCACATTTGGGGCCATATAGATTCCAAGCTAGGCAGCCATTTGCCCTCAATTGGGTTGTGCATACCGATTGCAAATTGGGCCTCAATTGGGCCATGCTCCAGCACCATTCTCAATCTAAATTAGGCCCTGAGCGGGCTTGGTCAGGATTAGCAGCTACCTCTCTAAATGGGCCACGCGATTGGGCCATAATAAAATCAAACTAAGTTCATAAATTCCTCTATTTTCTTAATAATTAATTAGGGTCAAACCCAATTCTTTTTGTTTATCAAGTCAATCCTTTCAAATCATGTTTTTTTTATATGGGTCAAGCCCAATTTTCTTTTTTTATTTAAAATCAAGCCTTTTTTTTTAAATTTAAATCAAGCCCAATTCTCTTTTAATTTGAGTCAAGCCTAATATTTTTTTTAAAAGTTTAAGGTCATTTTTTATTTTATTTTGACTCAAACCCAATTTATTTTTTTCGGGTCAAATTCAATTTTTTCTATTTTAAAACCAAGTCCATTTTTTATTTTTTTGGTCAAGCCCAAATTCTTTTTTGGGTCAAGCCTGATTTCCTTTTTTATTTTTTTATTTGGGTTATGCCCAATTCTTTTTTATTTGAAATGAAGCCTTTTTGGGTCAAGCCCAATTTATTTTTTTAGTCCATTTTCTTTTGGGTCAAGCCCAATTTTTCCCTTTTTTAGAAATCAAATTCATTCTTGCTTAATTTGGATCAAGCCCAGTTCACTTTTGTTTTTGTTATTTTAAAATTAAGTCCATTTTTTATGCGATCCTAGATCTCACGTGATGGGCTTCGAATTTGAAAGTGCAGCATACCCCTTCTTTCAATATTCAGATAGTTATATGAGTCGCAGTGCAACCTTAGCTTACCTCTGACTCTGTGTATATGGGTCAAATATCTTCATTTCTCAATCTTTCTTCAAAAATTATTTTTTTTCCAAATATTCGTCCAAGTTTGAACCGATCCTAGATCTCATGCAATGAGCTTTGAATGTGAAAATGTAGCATACCCTGTCTTTCAATATTCGGAGAGTCATATGAGTCGCAGTGCAACCTTCGTTTGCCTCCGACTTTATGCATGTGGGTCTAAGATCTTCATTTATCGAATCTTTCTTCAAACAATTACTTTTTCCATATACTTGCCCATTTTTCAAATGATCCTATATCTCATGCAATGAGTTTCGAATTTGAAAGTGCAGCATACCCTGTCTTTCAATATTCAAAGAGTCATATGAGTTGTACTGAAACCTTCATTTTCCTTCGACTTTGTGCATGTGGGTCAAAGATCTTCATTTCTCGAATCTTTCTTCAAACAATTACTTTTTGCATATATTTGCCCAAGTTTCAAACAATCCTAGATCTCACGCAACGAGCTTCGAATTTGAAAGTGCAGCATACCCTGTCTTTCAATATTCAAAGAGTCATATGAGTCGCAGTGCAACCCTTGTTTGTCTCCGACTCTTTACATGTGGATCAAGGGTGTTCCTTCTCCCCTTCTTCAAAAGTAAAATGATCAAAACACCCAAATGCTTTTTCATTCAATATAGATTTCATACTCTTTACAAAACCTTCTTAAGGATCAAGTCCTTAACCAGAACTACGTAGCCTTGAATTTTCCATTGCATCAGGGAATACATAGGAGCAGGATCAAGTTTTGTCACGCTCTTTTCATGCAAACCTATTTATTTCTATCTTATTTAAAGGGATCAAACAATTTTCAAAAATATCAAAATCACACACTCAGTTTAAGGGTACTGTTCTTCGGAACGGGTGGGGTAAGGTGCTTAACACCTTCCCTATTCGTAATCGATTCCCGAACTTAGAGCTTATCCTCAAGTTAGGGTTTTTCCAAATATTTTCCCTTAAAATAAAATTTGGTGGTAGCTTCACTTATCAAATTAAATTCTTTTTAAAATTTTAACGAGTTTATAATTTTGTTGTAATTACGATTACGACATATTCCCCTTATTTTAAATCCATCACTAAAATAAATAGTGATCAAATTAAACTTGTATCAACATCCACGGTCTATATCTATAGTTTACCATAAGTCCATAGGTATATGTTATCTAACCTACGATTTTTATAACCATCACTCAAAGTGTTTTAGCTATATGACTATTTTTTATAGTGGATATAGTCTAGATTAGTTCATTTATTATATTTTTTAATTTGTCCTTTTAGTTTTAGATATGCTAAAATAACATCATGTGAAATTTAAATTTTCAAAAAAAAATGAGAGGTCCATTACATTGTTCACATAAACAAAGTAATATCATTGACCATGATTCCAATCAACATTAAAAAAAAAGTCATCTTCATAACTTTTATAAACATAGATTCATGGAATCATAAAAAACTATTTATAAACATAGATTCATGGAATGATAAAAAGCTGTTAATGATAGACTTGGACTGTTCTAACTTTCTTTCAAAGAAAAATTTAATAAAAGAAATAAAACTAATCAAAACATAAACAAACTAATACACTAAAAAAAGTTAGTATTTTGTGGCAATAATTTTTATCGGTTATAATAATTACCATAAATATATTAATATAAAGGAGGTTAGACAAATGATATTAATTTATTTCAGCATATTTAATTTTATTTTGTATTAAATATTTAAGGTTCAGTAGTGTAGAAAAAATAAGAAGCCCAATATTTCTTTTATTAGAATATTTGAATATTTACTAGAGAAATGAGTTAAGTTCTTTCTTCCTTGGGGAACATCGGGAACATGTGAGTATAGTTTTCTCCTTATTAATGCTCTACTCACGTTTTGTTTTCTTTTTTGCATTTATCAATTTTACTCATATTATCATTAATATTTTCTCTCTATTTCTTTTATTCTTCCATTTTCTATGTCAACTTTGAATGATTATTGTGCAAATGCCTTCTTGGGATCAGAAATGCACATGCTCCTGCTTTTTTGTGACCTTGATTTCTTTATCTGGTAAGGCTAGCTTCATTTTCTGCTTGTACAATGGGCTCTAAACACGTATATTTGGCCCAAAATTACATTAATTTTGATGAATTTAATTTTAATTTAAATCCTAAAATTAATTTTAATTTTTTCTATTCATACCATATTTGCATTAGAAATGTTACAATGTTTCAAGATATACTAGTCGTAGAACTAAGCAGAATTCTAGTCTTCAATTTTGTTCAAAATTTGAAGTTGTGACATGAAGATCACAAACCATTGTAATGTTGCATTTGATTGCTAAGCAATAAAGGATAAAAGTAGAAATTCTTCACTAGCTAACTGTAAATGCATATGTTATTTCTTATAAAAACAACGACATGATCAAATAATTGGAGAAGAATGGAGCAAAGCCTTTGGTATGTATAAATTTAGGATTGTAAAATTATCATGTTGATGCATTTATTTATTTTGACATATCAGTTTTAGCTTTTATATTCTGCTAGTGGTTTACAATATTATTTTAAAAATATGTATTATAAAGGATGTGTTGTTAACTATCTATTTCCTATTAATTACAAATTTACAGCACGTTGGTTAGCAACTTTGAATTGGTACCATGAGAGTATGATAATCTCAAATGAATCATATAGTAGGCAACTATATTAAATGCACTCGTCATCAAATTAATCTTAAGTTACAACATTGATTCTAATTACATCTGCATGCAAATTTAGATTTTGACTTTTAATTACAAAAATTTAGCTCAAATATAATTGCTTACTTTAATGTAACCAGGATGCTATGTCTTTCTTTTGGATTGACTATATCCTATTATAATTTAAGCTAAAAAGGATTCAATCTTATCACGGGAATGAATATGTACAACATTCAAAAACTGGTTGCAAAAGTGAGCCAATGTATTTACGGGGGCCACCTAGGTGGAAAAATTCTTAGCAGGTAATAAACAAATTGAATGCTCATAATAACAAAATCGGAGACCTACCTACTCCACAAACAGAAATGGAATTTGAAAAAAGAAAAAAGTTTAATACTCTGAGTATGACAATATTAATAAAAGCATATCCAAAAATATAAATATTCCAACCATACTATTATTTGAATTTTTCTAAAGAATAACATCATAAGTTTCTAATTACTAATTTGATTTTTACTCATATATATATATATATATATATATCTTTTAATTTTGTTTCTTGATCAAATTTATAATGGAGCATCGTGTTGGCCTTCCGCATCACCATATCTTTGCACTAGCTCTTGTATTCAACTAGTCATTTGAAGGATTCCTCGTGCATACATAATATATTAGAAAATTTTCCTATTTAAACAGAGGTATTCACTATAATTTATTTTTTTTGAAAAAAGTCTATATGAATTGTTAAACATAATTTCTCAAAATTCATTTAGTGTAAATTATATTTAGATGAGATATTTATTGGATTCTGATTAATAGATATTAGAAAATGATATCTCTGCTCCTTTTTATTTATCTTTTTGGTCTATGTAAATATTAATAAATATTGTTTCAGGTTTATAAACTGAGCGAGTCAAATAAGTGTAACATATGAGGTACAATTTACCCTTCACATAAAAAATCTATTGCAGTAATAAATAACATATGTTGGTTCTTTATCCTTCACATAAAAAATGTTTTTTAATGAAAAGTGGATGGATAAAGAAGTGATCTGTTTAATTTTTTAAAAATTTTCAAATATCAAATAATTTTTGTTAAGGTTTAAAAATTGAGTATTTTATTTTACAAAAGGTAATAAATATGGCTTTTATATTTTAGTGTGGCCCTTTGCTATTATTTTTTATTTATAAAATAAAGATTTTATTGTGTTATGGTAAAAATGTGAACGTATTAAGTTCAAAAACTATACGCTGAGTTTAGTCATGTGTGTCCATGTTTGTGTGATTGCTATTGTTGAAGTGTGTGCATAAGAATTGTAGAATTGGAATATCAAACTGCTATTGCTGTAACTGAAGCACAATAATTATGATGCAGATAGATTCCTATAAATATTTTAAAAGAAGCTTAAGAATAGGAAGAAGGACAATTTAACGGATGCCATTGAGAAAAAGTTTCTTGCATCCAAGTTATTGACTTTATCAAAGGTTTTGTTAAATTAGTTTAATTAAGGTAGGATTAAATAAGCTTTAAAATCAATTTAATTTTGGAATGATAAATTTCTTTTATTAGTTTAATTAAATTTTATGTAAATAAAATTGATTAATTAAGATTTATGTTAATAAAATTTAATTTGATTTATTTTCTTCACTATCTTTTGTGCCCATTTAATTTAACATAAAATTAGTTTAACTTTTGATAATTTGGGGTTAGACATTGCAGCATGATAATATGGTACTGTTGAAAAATCTTTATGACAAGTTTGGATTGACTATGAAATAGAAATTTTAAATACAAGAAAATACTTATGGCAATTTCTTCTCCCTAGTAAATAGACTTATCATTTTTAGCGGTTTTTTTTTATCAGCATTTAAGAAAAAATCGTTAAAAATTTTGTGGCACCGGTAGAATTGAGGTTATTTAAAAATGATGATAATAATTTTTGTGACAGTTTTTAACTGTCAAAAGTTATATTTTTAACCATAAAAAATAACATATTTGTTTTAGTGATTATTTCAACCTAACCTTCAAATATTTTATCAAAATAAAATTTAGATAAATGAATCAATCTTGTGTCTATGATTTCAACTACTCCTTATTTTAATTTTATCATATTACTTTTGATAATTATATAATTAACTGATAATAATTTTATTTTTTCTAGTAATTTATAATAAAAAATATAAATAATATTTTATAATTTTTATTTTAATTTCATATGAATTATCAAAAGAAAATGGTGAAATATTTTTAAAAATCATCATATACTTAAATCTACTGTTAATTTAATCATTAATTTATTTTTTATTATAAATTTAATAATTAATAGCACAATTTTCTAGTCAAATACACATGATCTTTGTGAAGTACTGTCATATGATTCTCATGATAATTTATTAAATGATCAGGCAACATTTTGTTATAAACTACATACAATTCCCTTGCAAATTAATCTTAAATTTAATGTAAATCTCATATTATCTACATTTTATCACATATGCATGGTAATTACAAACAATTGTGTGATAATATAATACCTAAGGTCCATGTTTAGTATTGAAATAAATAATCAACATAAAAATATATATATATATATATATATATATCATTATTAAAATATAAAAATTTAACATTTTTTTAAATGTAGGTAGTTTAGAAAACTACAACGAGTGATATAGTAATGTACAAAGTATAGGAGCCACACATAAATCTACAAAGCATAGGAGCCACACATAAATCTAGCAAAAGTTGAACTATCTCATGTAGCTGCAACCTTTAAGATTACAGAAGATCACTCCATCCAATACTCATCCTTATTAGCAAGAAGTCACCAATTATCCTACAAATAATAGGAATAATTTGTAGCCTTAAAGGAGTCTTCCTCAACATTGTCTCCATCATCATCATCCGCCTCGTCTTTACCCTCTTCCTCATCACTATTTTCCCTCTTCGGATAACTTGGATGTGAATGTGATGAGGAGCAATATCAGAAAGCTGTTGTAATGTTGACTTGCTTGTAGCTGTCAATAATAAGGTCCTCCTTAAGGAGCAAGTATGGATGGTGTAATAGGAACCTTTGGAATGTCCACTTAAGCAGTAGGTGTTTCATGATACTAAGGAGTATCTCTTGATGAAGTTGAAGTAGAATAAGGAGGCAAAATAAATATCTTATGATACACCTTCCTAGGGATGGATATCGTAACATTCGTAGGCGTCATCATTAAAACCCACGGTGGAGGATGCAATGAAGGAGAAGCATCTGTTATTCATATGGTTGTCCAACCTCTAAAAATACTCCTATAATGACTCCTAAGGAACTCGTTCCTCATTCTCTTCTCTTCGTCTACTTTGATTTCTATGTCTAGTTGGGATTTGTCCATGGTGTAGACTTATTAACATGTCAGAACATCGTACATAGAAAATAATAGAAGGAGAGTGAAACGTTTCCATTCAAGTAAAGATTTAGATATGAGTAGAATATTATATTATATTTTAATATAAAAAACATATAAGTTCTTTGACAATCATAAAGAACTATTAGAAAAAATAATCATTATGATGCATGAATGTGATTATTCTATCATCCTCTTCATATGTCTCTATGATGATAGACTCCGAATTAGGATGAGGTCTATTTCATTTCATACCATAATAATCCTTACTAATTTAGAGTTTGTCATTCCTATGGTATGCATATGCATATGAATTCAAATCATCATCATTAATTTATCAAAATAATAAGGGATACCAGGATTTAATTTTCACTCCAACGATGTGCCCTTAGCAACACTAACATCATCATCATAATTATTATTTCACACTAAAAATAACAAAATTGGTTGATCAATAATGATAATCGTTAAGGTCTCATCAAGACAACTAAGTTTGACTATAGCAATCTTTTTTTAGAAGAAGCAATCTTAGGTCACTAGAAGGGTCAAATCTAGTTTATGTACCCTCCAGACTTAAAAATTCATATTCTTATGAACATCAGTTTATTTCCATCATGAGTCAACCCCTAGATTTCTCGGTTTCCTTTTATAGAAGGGCACACAAACTATTCCTTACATTGAAGATTTTCAAAATAACATTTTATACATATGACGCATGTTAATCAATTATTAAGCATACTTCTCATTTTTCATATTTATCTCATATGAAGGTATCACCTTCTTTTTCAAACTCAAGATCTTATTATTCTCTTCCACTTGCATTGTGGGTTTAGCTCAAAAACACATAAAATTCAAATATAACACTTCTATGTATCAACTAAAGTTTGAAAAATTCATTTGTCAATTTACTTCATCTATTATTGATATATCAACATCCCCCACCTTGTATTTCTAGTCCTTTTGACAAAAACATACAATACCCATTCATCAATAAGTTGCATGGTCATGTAGGTTTTCTACATGATCGCACAGTTATATTTTGTACACCTGTATGGATTCCTTAGTATGATTGTGCTTTTCATACTTTGTACACTCGTGTTGATCTTTGACACATCCATACTTTCTTGGTCTTGCACGTCCATGCTTATTCCTTGCATCCTTATATTATCATTCGTCTTGTCTATCTTTATCTTCATCGTTTATTTCGTTTGTGTAATTTCTTTTTTTGTTTGTTTTTATCATATGGATACTTCTCTTAAAATTTCTTTAATTTCAATTAAGTTTTACAAGGTAATTAAATAAGGTCTATAACCCTTAATTATTATTTATTTCAAACAATCAACATGTTTATATTAATATTTATTATAGTTTAAAATTCCATTAAATTCTAAACCAAAATTTCCCCTCATATGTTATAAATTAGCCTATTTTGAGTTCCAAGTCATATCATGTCTTTCTTATACCACAATGTAAGTCACAAAATTACAATTTCACTTAATGGAAGCTACATTGTGACGTGGCTTACTCACACTACAACCTGAGCTTTAGTAATGCCTCTTCTAGTGCTTGAAGCCACACTATAACCTTGCTAACCCACGTTATAGCGTGAGCTATAGAGGAACCAACAAAAAAATTAAAATTCATTAATCACAATTAAATATAAAACTCTAAATTTTTAAAAATTAAAATATAGTTTTTTCTAGAATTAAGAAAGTTTTAGAACCATTTTTATACTTTAAATATCCTTTTTTACTTAAAATTAAAGTTTGATGTCAATTGTATTTTATTGTACAATTCTAAATTAACTTAGTTTCTTTTCTTTATTGCTTTTTTTCAAATGTAGTACTATTAAAACTTTCTAGGATTAGATTATGGTGCTGTGACAATGTCATGGAGTTATACTGAAAATTAATAAGGATAAACAGAAAAGAAATAAATAAACAATATAAAGAATTATTTTGAATTAATTTTACCAATTCTCTTAACATTTTTTTATTTAAATGAATATTAGCTATTACCTATCATGTTACTGTGAAATTTCTATGTGGAAAGGCACGTATGAGAATAAGAAATGATTTGATGGTTTTCACTTTATTTCGCACAAGAAATTGTTTGGTGGTTTTCATTGTAGGTGCTGTCAAGGTTTTTTTTAACAAAATTTATCTATTTTAGTTTATGAATGTTCAATGCATTGGAGGGAGAATGATTGCAAGTGTGTTCCATAACTCAATCTACAAACCTCAAATGAGATGATTCCAAACCGAGGTGAAAGAAGAAATTTTTTTAAAAAAATTAGGGTCATGAATTACAAAAAAATGTTATGTAAATTTCAAGATATGCATGAGGGAAATTTTACACTAAGAACAAAATTGGAAAGTGGAAAAGGGAGAGAAAGAAAAAGAAACATCATAATCAAGCGTTCATGCATTGAAAATGATTAATAAGTCTATGAAAGATTCATTACAAAGGTTGAGAAACTGTAACCTTCTAAATTTTTTGCTGCATGATTAAGAAATAAATAATTAGAAATTTTTTTTTAAAAAATTTCTAAGATTTTTTTTGGGATGGTTTTTTTTCTTAATTTTAAAAATTTTTAAAAGTAAAACCAATTTTTATTTTCAATTTTCAATTTTAATTTTTAGTTTTTAAAAGTTGTTGTAAAAGGAAATCAAGACACTCTATTATATCATTTTGTTATAAATTTACAAAAAATATATAAATAAATATATTAATTTAAAAAATTAAAACATATTAAAGTAATATAAATTTTAAATTTTAAAAATAATAAAAATAATAATAATAATAATTATTATTATTATTATTATTTATATTATGATAATGGTGATAATGATACCAGTAAGAATAAAATTAATATTTATAAGATAATGGTAATGGTATGAGGGTTATAATATAAAAAATATTATATAATTATAAATACATATTTTACATATTATTTAATTGTTAGTATTCAAAATAAATAATTTTATATATGCTTATTATAATATTTTTATTTTATTTAATATTTATTTTATATAAAAGTAATATATATTATAAAGTTATAAATTAAATATAATTTATATCAAATAATAATATTTATTTTTTAATATATAAAAATTAGGCAAATAAAAAAATTTTAAAAAATTTATTTTAAAATTATAAAAATAAAATATTATTATTTTTATAATAACAATTATATTAATGATGCTGGTGATGATGGTGATAATATAAATAATATTATATAACCATAAAATATTATATTTTATGTATCATTATTATAATTTTTATATTATTCAATATTTATTTTACATAAAATAATATATATTATATTATAAAAATTATATAACATAAAATTATATTATAGTAATATAAATTAAATATATATTTTATATATTAAACAGTATCATTCAGTTTTAAATTTATGAAAATATATAAATAATTAATATATAATTAAATTATTTCAAAATAATAAAAACCAAATCTTAAAAATAAAATTTATTATTATTATTATGATGATGATATTGATAATGATAAAGGTAAAAATAGTATTTATGAGATGATAATAGTGATATAATAGTTATAATATAAAAATATTATATAATTATACAAATTTTTTTTCACATTTATTTGATTTTTAATATTTAAGATAAATAATTTTATATATTATTATAATATTTTTACATTATTTAGTATTTATTTTATATAAAAATAATATATATTATAAATAATTATATAACATAAAATTTTATTATAATATTATGAATTTAATACAATTTATATATTAAATATTATTATTTATTTTATTTTTATTATGTAAAAATTAGATATTTTTTTGAAATAATAAAAAATATATTATTATTATTATTATTATTTAATGGTGGTAGGATTGGATAGATTTAAAAATGAACATTTTTCAAAACTAAAAATAGCATTCAATAAACCTCTTTATCTGGTTTTGAGATTTAAGTCAAAATTGTTCTAAAAATATGTTAAAAATTATTTTTTTAATAGGTTTTGTTTTCAAAATTGATTTGAAAATAAAAAACTGAAAACTTACAACCATCCTGATCAGGCTTCAGAAAATTAAAGAATTTTTAATAAATAACGAAAGTGCCCCTACATCTGGGAAACCTAAATAATGTATAAAAAAATGTAAAATATAAGTAAAAGACATTCTAAATAATTAGAAATATAAAGGACGATTAAAAGTGATGACATTAAAAATAAAGTAGAAAACCTACTGAGAAATTTAATTTTTCATTCCTTTTCTTTCCACTTTCTTTCCAGATAATGACAATGTCTTTCGCAGCAGCGGTGGTGTTTGTTGACCTTAGTAACGTCAACTGATGAGCAAACCCACATCAAAACCTTTATGTCGTCGAATCCAAGCATGTGGGTGGAGCAATTTCACCGTTAGGCTAGTAGAGGTTCACGGATCTCCTAATTTTTATTATGGAACTAGAGGTGGAGAAGTCATGCCAACAATGTACATTTTGTAAATATAAGGATGCAAGTATCCTAGACATTAGTGAGTAGAAATATGCTATATATATATATATATATAATGTGTATGATAGACTATAGTAAATATGTATGTAAATGAGGAAAGTAAATCATGATTTGTAATAAATTGTATGATAAGACCCTAGTGTCTAAAACTTTTGGATAAGTAGATGGACTGCATAATTATGTGATATTATATACTGTATGAGTAAGTCATGTTTAATTATTTACTGTGAATTAAGAAATAAATGCAACAACATATACATACTTTTACCATTTTGTATGCACATATGAACGTCTAGTAATTATTTACCATCATGCATGTTAAATTGATTAGACTCGCAATTTATAATAAATAGTTTTAATTTTTTTTGTATTTTTCATACAAATATTTTATAAAAAATTTTACATCATAAAATAACAAACTAATAATAAAATCAAATAAATAATTTAAACATAAATTTGATATTTATTTTTATGATGTTATAAAAACTATTTATAAAAATCATTGAAATCTATGATTCTCGCCATGAACATTAGGGAGAGAAAAAACTAATTTCAAAATCTCATATATAACTAAAAGTATGAAAGATGTAGTATAAGATCCTATTTGTAGATAATAAAAGAGCCTCCTCCTCCTACCGTATGCACCTAACCTAGAAATATCTAAAAGAGAAGTGCTACATAGGGATCACCTTAAAAAAGGTTTAGAAAAAGTGCAATAAGAACCTGTGGCGCTACTTACAAGTATGGGTGATGTAAAAACTTAGACAACTTACTACAAAGACATCTAATACAAATATTAAAAGTTAAAGCACTAGATTTTATGCTCGCATTAATAACCTTTATTGATTAGATTTCTAATGGAGGTCACTACAAAGTATAGTGAATTACATTGGCCTTTACTATTATTTGTTGTCCAAGAGTTGTGTCAATTTAGAAAGCAAAGAATTGGTCGAGTTGGTTATCTTTGGGCAAGATTTAGGTTCACGACGATTCCACGTATAAAAAGATGTAGATTCATGTTCATGAGTGAGAAATGTGTCACATAAGAATTCATTAAGATTAATGTAAGCCATTTGATTAAACTAAAATCAGGGTTAAAATTGTAAATGTCTTCACCTAATCTTGAGGTAATTAATCCCTTTCCTAATTTTAACATAGATAATTTTAACTTAAATTAAATGGAATGTTATAATGTGAAATTTAGTACATAATATTTTTTATTCATATTTTAATAAATTTAGTACATAAAATAAAAAATTTAATTAAACGAACATGAAAAGGATCAATTTATATTATTGTGAATTACATAAATATTATCCTATTTAATAATATTTTACTAAAATAATTTATCTTAAAACTAGATTTTGAATATCATATATGTAAAATTTAAAAAATTTAAAATTGTTTGATAGTTTGTCAAAATACTAAATCAATATAATATTTTTTTTAAAATATATACAGACAAAAATAATTTGATTATATATTAAACTTCTTATTTTTAATAAAATTTGACAATAAATGATAAGATAATATATAATTATAATTTAATAATTCGTTGGAAAGATTTTTTTTTTATAATTAACAAGAGCAATATAATTAATACTTTTATTTTTGTTTAAAAAGCAAATACCATGTAATGGGCCGCATTCACAGTTGCCCACATTGGTTGGTCTAGGTAATAATAGCTTTATAACCTTCTAGTTCTTTCATTCGTCTCTTTTCTCGCCGCCTTGTGCTTCAGCTGCTGCAAAACCTAGGGTTGAGCCTTTTTCTGAGGTTTTCAGCGGTCTTCTTCCAACATGGTGAGTAATATTTCTCTATCTTAATTCTTACATCAAATCTGAGATTGCTTCTTCAACTCTATCTGTTGTATTTTCATTATTCTGCTTTTCTCCACAATTTCCGGATTTAAAGGAAGAAAACTAAAACATTAAGGATTGTATTTATCTTTTCTCTTCGTAAATTTGCTTCCTGAATGTTTTATAACGATGTTAAATAAACAAACTGTTCAATGAAGATGTGAATTCTGCTTTTGTGAACTTGTTATGAAAACTAACTATGAAGGTAGTTGGTAAGTGGTGTCAAGTGAAAAAAATTATAATGCGTAATGTGTAATTGCATCTGAAACATTTCTAAATATTAAAACGGTACCTTTGTTTGTCTCATTTTCATTATTCCTTTTAATTAATTATACTTGGATTTATCTATTTATAATTGCACAATCTAAAGTCTGGACTGTAAAATTATCATGTCAAGTACCGTTATTTTGTCACATCATTGTTTTGGCAGACTTGTAACCTTTTATAATGAAGTTATCACATTATATACTTTCAACTCTTACATGACATAATTGCAATTTTTTAATTATTATGTTTTCATTTCTTAATTTTTCAACTACTTTGAGCACATTACTAACTTACGCAAATAAGGATTTTACTTTTTTTGAATTAGCCAACAATAAAATAGATAAACTAAAAAGGGCACAAGGGTACCCATGTATACAGTACATGTCAGATCTTTTATTTTAAAGTGTATGAGCAGTGTCCCTGGTTATTGGTCATTGAGATGCTTGTTGAACTGATGAAACCCAAATTCTAAAGTGATAAATGTTGTTTAGATTTAACTTTTCATTTCTTACCTTTATTTTTATTTTTTTATTTTTTCTAGAGGGATATTCTATGTTTTTAAAGTTTAGCTGACTGAATAATGAGATATTTTTTATATGCCTATGGTTTCTTGAATGAAAATGTTGTCCTTCCTTTGTGCATGAGCAGGTTCTTCAGAATGATATTGATTTGCTGAATCCCCCAGCTGAGCTGGAGAAGAGAAAGCACAAGCTCAAGCGTCTTGTTCAGTCACCAAATTCTTTCTTCATGGTATTCAATACCCATTTGTATTATTATTATTATTGTTATTATTATTATTATTATTATTATTATTATTATTCTTTTATTAGAAATTAACAATTGCTTTAGTACACAATTCTTGCTATTAACTTTGTTCTTCCTGAAAAAACGAAACTATTTGGAGCGTTTCTTGAGTTTTGATTCTTTGTCTATTAATTATTTGTTGCAGGATGTTAAATGCCAGGGTTGTTTCAACATGTAAGTTTGATATTTCTTTTTATTTGATTTGATTATAATGATACTGAAATAACTTAGATTGGAATTTGATCATGTGCTCTTTAACTTGGATGCAGAACCACTGTGTTTAGCCACTCTCAGACTGTTGTGGTATGCGGCAATTGCCAGACCGTGTTGTGCCAACCTACAGGTGGGCGGGCGAGGTTAACTGAAGGATGCTCTTTTAGGAAGAAGGGAGACTGAATGGTGCAGTGACTTTTCTTTGTCCATGATTGAAGAGTTTGTGTAGGTTTTTGAGATGCAATCAATTTTAGTTATGATATATTAATTTTGTTAGATTGCAAGACATTATTTACCAACCTTCCACAGGACATACTGGTACCCTTAAATCTTGAATTTCTCTCTACTAAAGTGGATGTGAATTTGTTGGATAATTATTTTTACAATTATCTTTACTGAAGGGGATATTGTTTACTTGGATGTTTGGTTTTAAATTACTTTTTATTGAGCATGCGTTTATATCTGGTTGTTCACATGATGAGTTTATGTTAATGTATGTGTGAATTGTGATACCAGCAAAATACATTCACAAAATAGGCCATCACAAATGGGATATAACTGGAACTGTTCAAAAATGTGTTGGGCTGTCTTTTTTCTACAGGAACTGTCTAGCTTGTTATGTAGATCATATATGCCTATTGAATCTATTGTTAAGCATATATATATATATATATATATATATATTTGTTGAATATTAATTTTCTGTTTCAGAGGCAGTTCATTTGTTTGTGCCCTTCCATTTTGTTGGAATACAATTCTATCAGTAGTTTAGAGAATTGGTTGGGTTAAACCTTTGAATTTTTTTCAATATTGATTTTTTTCTTGTTTGCTCAACCATGATGGGTTTGTTTTATTGTGTGCCTAAGGCCGAGCGCTTCCCTCTTAAGTCAGAGGTGGCGTGGTATTCCACGGGAGAGGGTATTCTATGTGGCGCACTCTTTAAGGTGCGTAGGCACAAATCAATACAATGAGGGTTTCCTTGGCCGCTTTCCTGCTTTAGTAGTAGCAGTTTAAGCGAGGGGGTTTGCCCTACATCACCGTGAAGTTGCTGCATATTTCTCCTCAAAAGCTTCTTAAGTGTATCTTAGGTGATCAGGGTGAATGACTATTCAGCATGTCGCAAATTCAAGTCATTATAGTGTTTTGATGATGCGCATAAATAATTTTTTTAAAGAATTAGAAACATTGCCCCTTATGTTTTGTTTGTTCTTGTGCTTTGTTTTTTCTTTTAAACTTGCAAGGTGTAGCTTAAATTTGAATTTGTTTATTTATTTATTAATTGTTTTGGTACTTTTGGTTTGGACAAAAAATTCAAGTTCCTTTTATATTTGTTATAAAGATAAATGTTTTTAAACCTTTTTTAACATTTAATTTTTTCCATTGAATGTTGAAAACAAAATACATGTTATTTGATTTAAAAACTTGATATAAGAATATGAAGAACTTGAAGATAACTTTTCTCTTTCATGCCATGAAACAATGATTTTCATTGTGTTTTCGGAGCTAGCCGCTCATGGATTTCTCCTTTATCTAAGAAAGTTGGTATTTGTTTCACTAATACTTGAGAAACAGAGTTCAAAGGGTCACTGTACTTCCTGCCTTTTGCGTGTATGTTACAGTCCTTGCGAGACTTCAAGAATGTTGAAACTTCTACCTCTGTTATGCAGCGTGTTATCCAAATGATCGTTAGGAATGTGCTTTTCATATGGGAAAAGTTACTGAATAATGTAATTGTGATAATAAATTTCTGCAGTTTTTATGCCTTGAGAGAACAAATGTAGCAGTGGTTTTTTGTCCTGCAATTTGTGAAAAGATAGGCTAAGCTTGTTAGTGGAGGATAGGTTAGGTGCTGACAAGCAGAAGAAAACTTCATCATATTCCTATTCCATTTTTTCTTGATTTCTTTAGTAACTGTAGCTTTGGCGGTTAAGGTGCGGATTATTCAGTAACGTGCGATGAGATATTGTAGTGTTTTTTTTTTTGGGAAATTCCAAGGGAATTAGGTAACAAGCCAAAACAAACAAAAAAAGATTAACACACTTCCTTTGCAACTGCGTTAGAAAGATAACCCAAGCCAAGAGAGAATTCAGTCCAAACAGTGAGGATGGAATGCAAGGAAGATCCAAGCTTTGCCAAGAAGTCTGAACAAAAATTTCCTTTTGAGTGTGGTGTAATAGAACCCTCTAATTTCTCCCAAGCCAACTTTATCATTTAATTAAATAATTTTTTCAAAGAAATGAAAACATAGTCTCTTATGAGTTGTTTGAAATGATTGAGTTTTAAATACTTTTTTTAAAACGAAATGTTTAAATAAAATAGAGTTGAATTGATTTTTAACTATTTTTAACTTAATTTTAAAAATCAAAAAAATAATTTTGAAATTTGGTTTAGTTGTAAAAGGAAATCGCTCAGCTCATCTCTTTTATAAGAAATGCAATTATGACTAGATCAACATTCATCAACTTAAATGGATAAGCTAGTTGATAAGTAAGAAATTAGATACAAATTAATAATGTATTAATTAAATTAAAATATTTAATAAAATTAGTTATTGTACATAAATATAAAATAATAAATAAAGATGTGATTAAATAATAAATTAAAATATAACAAATATGTTATATTTTTTAAAAAATATTAAAATTTAATTAAATAATTTTTTTACTTTTTAAAATAAAAATATTTATTTTTAATTTTTATATAAATAAATTTTAAATAAAATTTTTTAAAAATAAATATTTATAATTTAATATTTTATCAAACAGTTTAATATTTTTGGGTATCAAATTCTTAATTAGAGGTAATTTGATTTTTTAAAATTTAATTATAAAATATGAATAATTATTTTTAAAATTTAGTCATAAATTTTTAACCTAATCATAGTTAATGTAACTTAATTATACTTAATTTTTAATACTATTATAATTAAATTTTCTTTTTTTTCATAAATATCTTATCTTTTTGTACATCAAAGCATGATGATTTTTTAGAGTCATAATGATACACCAAATCAGCTATATTTTTTGCAACATGATAAGCTCAAGTTACAAGTCTCTATATGGAAATTTCTGGCTTTTTGGGCTATTAGGAACATTTTAGTTATTTTTCAAAAAAGTTTTAGAAAAGTTTTTAAACCGTATTTCTAAGGTTTCTAATCCTTATCGAGTCATTTCCAAATCTTTTCTAAGTAATTTTCTACTTTTTTTGAAAACAGTTTATTTCTTGCAGGAGCTAGGATTCTTTATAGGCATTTTCAGTAGTATTTTCATTATTTCTTCATCCTTAATTTCTCTCCATGACATTCTAACCATTGTTGATAAATTTTAAGATTTTGAATGTTTTATAGGTTTTTTTTGAGCAGTCTGCGGATTATCTGTTATTATTTTAACGTAGGAGTATTTTTATCATTTTATAAAAGGATCCCTAATTTCTCTAAATTTTCGTTTCTATCTCTATTTCCCTTATTGCTAAGATAAGCTCATGAGTTATGGAGTTTATCATATAAATGTAAGCCTTTAATGGTGAAAATGTAAGAATGTAAAAAAATATTAAAAGGTGAAAGGAAAAGAGAAAATCTTTCTAATGCTCTTACTATACGTGATTTATCAAGGGGATAAGCCTTAAGTCTTGAGCATGAGAAAAGTATGGTGGATACCCCGTTGTTGTTGGTCAAACTAAGTCATATAATTTCTTCTATGCATTATATTTTTATCGCTATGACGTAAGATAATGCTCTTTTAAATGAGATACATAGTTCTTCATGGTGGTAGTTTTGAAATGCACTTGACGTACCTATAAGTTCTTTAAAAAAAGATTATAACCCTTAACGGTGATACTTTTGAGATGCATTTTATAGATCTATAAAACATTTGAGAAAAGATACATATCCTCTACCAGTAATACTTTTGAGAAAAGATACATAAATTTATAAGATAGTTGTTTTTTATATGCACTTGAGACAATAATTTTTGAAAAAAGATACATAGCATTTTATGATAATGATGCTAAGACACACTAAGAGTTCTTTAAAACACACTCAATGCTTATGTGATAACTTAAACTATGTGAATAAACATATGACTAAGATGGTTACACCTAATTATGTTTAAGACTCATCAATTTAATTAAAAAAATATTTAAAAATACTATTCATTCAAAAATAAAAGTTCAAAAATTAGCAAGTTCTACATTAAAAATAATCAAAGTTATTTGTATCTTTATTATAAACCAAATTCCATTCTCTATTTATTTATTATTATTATTATTATTATTATTATTATTATTATTATTATTATTTGATATTGTTTGAGGATCCAAAATTGGTCATGAACTCATAAGGCACAACATCTTATTTTTTCTCTCATCACATCCATACATTATTCCCTTCCCCATTCATTCTCTCCATGGTACATGCTCATATGCAAACAAAACAAACAAAATAACATCCTTCACTCTCTCATATTCCCTTACGGAGAAAAGGTTTGGAGGATTATCACAATTCTGTTAGAATTTAAACGTTATACAAAGTCAAAATTGCAGCAAGAAAGAATTGAAATAAATACCTCTCATCATTGCTAAAAAAAGTTGTGTAGAGAAAGAGACAAAAACTCAACTGCAAAATTCGCGAGAGTCACGAGCGGTCTTCAAAGCACTGAAACCTTACTCTTAGGTGAAATATATTTTGTGTATTTTTGTTTTAGGGACCTTGCTCTAGATGATGGTTTATATAGAAACATTTTTTCCATTAAAAAATATCTCTCCAACGGTTACAGGTAGTTAATAGTGGGATCTCCAAAGTCATAGGTTAATTGTGGGATAAGGAAAAATCATTAACAGTTATATGACTCTCCATTTCTATAACCACTATTAGCAATTACGGACCACATAATTACTACATTCTCCCACTTGGTTCGTATGCTCTCAACATAAACCTATAACGAAACATATTTAAAAACACAATACATGAATCATGGCGATAGTTCCTTTAGAAATTAAGTAGTATCATCCATGTATCACTATGCATTATATCTCCAAACCTTACCCAAACAACTGAATAAATAAACCCAATGTTTATTCTAGGTCCAAGCTATAGTGATATTTCTCAACCAAATAACTAAATGTGTATACACTAATATCATATATGAGAAATAAAAATAGAGTTTCTTCAATTTTGTTAAAGAAAAAATTACAAAGTGGAACTAAGTCCCATTGTGACTACATGATCCTTAAATTTGTATGGTGGCATGCCTTTAGTTAAAGGATCAGCTTACATCAGCTCAATGTTAATATGTTCAATGATCACTTTCTTGTTCTTAACATGTTCCCTTATGGCTAAATACTAATGTCGATATGCTTGCTTTGACTTCCACTTTTATTATTCTTAGCCATAAACATTGCAGCTGAATTTTCACAATATATACTTAATGACTTAGAAATAGAATTTACATTTCTAAGCCCAAAAATGAAACTCTTCAACCATATTCCATGTGAGGAAGCCTCAAAACATGAAATAAACTCAGCTTCCATAGTGGAAGTAGCAGTTAATGTTTGCTTGGAACTTCTCCATGAAATAGCTCGTCTGACTAACATGAATATGTAATCGGATGTTGATTTTCATGAATCAACATAGCCAGCAAAATCAAAATTGGAGAATCCAATCACTTCAGAATTTTCTGAGCATTTATATATAAGCATGTATTCTTTATATAAGCATGTATTCTTTTGTCCCTTGAAGGTACCTCATAACTTTCTTTACATCTCTCCAATGATCAATACCTGGATTACTTTGATATCTTCCTAGCATTCCCACAACAAATGCAATGTAAAGCCTTGTGCAAATCTAGGCATACATTAGGCTTCCAACAACCGAAGCATATGAAATATTTTTCATTTGTTCCCGTTCAAGGTCATTTTTAGGACATTGATTCAAATTGAATCTGTCACCCTTCACCACATGTGCTACACTTGGCGAATAATCCTTCAGTCAAAATATTTTTAAAATTTTATTAATATAGGTTTTTGGGATAGACCTAAAACACCTTGATGTCTGTCATGATTGATCTTAATACCAATGATATAAGATGCATCACACATATCTTCCGTATCAAAATTTTTAGAAAGGAATTGTTTCACCTCGTATAACATACCTATGTCATTTGTTGCAAGCAAGATATCATCCACGTACAGAATAAGGAAACAAATTTTTCTCCCACTAACCTTTTGGTATATACATTGGTCCATAATGTTCTCAACAAAACCAAATGAAGAGATAACATCATTGAATCTTAAATACCATTAACAAGATGTTTGTTTCAGCCCATATATGGACTTTTTAAGCTTGCATACCAAGTGCTTACCATCAATAGAGGAAAATCTTTTAGGTTGTTTCATGTAAACCTCCTCCTCTAGATTACCATTAAGGAAAGCCGTTTTCATATCCATTTGTTGCAATTCAAGATTAAAATGAGCTACTAATGCCAACATAATACATAAGGAATCTTTCTAAGATACAGGACTAAAGTCTCTGTGTAGTCAATTCCTTCTTATTGAGTGAATCCTTTTGCAATAAGTTTAGCTTTATATCTTTCTATGTTTCCTACTGAGTCTCTTTTAGTTTTGTAGACCCATTTACACCCAATGGCTTTTACACCTTCAGACAATAAACAAGATCCCAGAAATTATTGTTCCTCTTAGAGTTCATCTCCTTTTCCATGACAATGTACCATAATTCTGATTCGTTGCAACTCATAGCTTGTGAAAAAGACTCAGGCTCATTCTCGACTCCAACATTATACTCACACTCCTGCAAATACACTACATAGTCATCTGAAATGGCTAATTTCTTCATTCTAGTAGATCTTCTTAACGTTTCACCAACATCTTCCTAAGAAAAATATTGTTCAATTGGACGTTCATCAATTTCTGATATTTGTTGAACAAGATCTACTGCTTCATTATCAGCAACTTGTGGAGTTTCATGAACTGGTTGTTCAATATGCGCTTGAACCAAATGAGCATGATGAATAACTATAGTTTGATTATGAGTTGATATGAAGGGTTTATGTTAGATTGCTCTAACTAAAATCTTTCACTTAATGATCTGATACTCCCACTAACAAGTCATCTTCAAGAAACTTGGCATTTCTTGACTCCACAATCCTAATAATATGAGATGGACAATAGAATTTATACCCTTTATACCTTTCAGCATATCCAATGAAATGCCCACTAATGGTCCTTGGATCTAGTTTCTGTTCTTGTGGGTTGTAAATCCTGACCTCAAATGTGCATTCCCATACATGCATATGTCACAAACTCGGTTTCCACCCCTTGAACAACTCAAATGGTGTCTTAGAGACAACCTTGGTTGGAACCTGGTTTAATATATATACAATTGTTTTAAGAGAATCAGCCCACAAGGATTTTGGCAGTTTAAAACTGCTAATCATACTACGTACCATGTCTATTAAAGTTCGGTTTCTTCTTTCTGCTACACCATTTTGATTAGGAGAGCCCAACATGGTGTATTAGAAAACTATTCCATTTTCTTGAAGAAACTTTGGAAATGGACTTGGTGCTTGTCCATCCCAAGTGTATCTCCCATAATACTCACACCTTTATCAGTTCTCATAATCTTAATATGCTTATCGCATTGTTTCTCTTTACCGTAAGCATCCATATCTAGACAACAGATATCAGAATGGATGATTTCGAATAAGGTTGAACTTCTTTTGGCACCTTTCTTAAACTTGTTAGTCTGCTTTCCCTTTATGCAATCCACACAAGTTTTAAAATTAGTAAAATCTAAAGTACTAAGTATTCCATTATTTAGTAATCATTTAATTTTTTCAATAGAGATATATCTTAATCTTCGATGCCATAATGTAGAAGAATCTTCATTTATAACACAACGTTTCGTTCTAGTTTGAACATGCAAAACATCATAGGTAGCATTATTTTTCAAATTAAGAGAATAAAGACCACACATAAAACACCATCACCAATATGTTCAAATTTATAAAATAAATTGAAACCAGTGTTAAGAAATTAAAATTATATCCTAGAGGTACAAGCCTTGAAACAGAAATTAAATTTCTAAAAAAATTGGGAATATAAAAGGTCTTTTCCAAAACTAAAATAAAGCCACTTTTTAGTATTAATTTGCAGGTTCCAATAACCTCCACATGTGATTGCATCTTGTTTCCTGAATAGATGCATCGCTCAGCTCTTGCTTGTTCCCTTAGATTTTTCAATCCCTGTAAGGAATTTGTAACATGATTTGTGGATCCAGAATCAATCCACTCTGTGTTATAACAAACATCAACCATATTAGATTCAAAACAAACAAGTGAGAATAGGTCACCTTTCTTTTTAAGCCAAGATTAGAATTTGAGACAATCTTTCTTCATGTGTCCTTTCCTCTTACAAAAGAAACACTTAGATTCTTTCTTTATGCCTCTTTTTGGAGATAATTTTTCCTTTCCTTTATTCTTTATTTGGTCAATACAATTATTTCCTTGAGTTTCTAGATGTACACTTTCACTACCTTCCATAAGCAACCTTCCTTCCTCTTATACACACATGGTCATTATTTCATTAATGGACCATTTATCTTTGTGTGTTATAAGAGATTTTGAAGGGTTTATATTGTTGCAGTAGAGAGTTCAAAATGTAGTGCACATAGAAAGACTCAAACATGGTAACCTCAAGTGTCTTAAGTTGAGCCACTATATCTCTCATATGCATGATATGTTCACACACTCCCTTAATATTGGTGAGTCTTGCTTTAGAGAATTTCATAATTAAGGTGTTTGCTAGGGCTTTATATGAAATTGAAAATTGATCTTCAATCGCCTTTAACAGGACTTGGACATTGTCATATTGCTCAACGGAACCTCGAATGCCAGAAGAGATGTTGGTCTTTATGAACATAACACAAAGATGATTAGATCGCTCCCACTTTTCATAAAGATCAACATCATCAGGCTCACTAATCTTCGTAATCGGAGGCGGTTCATCCTTACAGATAACATAATCAATGTCCATCCAACCCAAATGAAGAAGAATTCTCTCCTTCTACACCTTATAATTATCACCCTTAAGCTTAGAAATTTCACATTTCATATCAGATATATTCACAGGTTGAAAAATTGCATAAAAAAAATTTCTTTTATCATTCTTATAAATATACATACTGTAAACACCCAATTATGTCTGAGGCCGCATTGTTAAAATTAATTAAGAAACCAATGTAAATTAAATAATAAATAAATAAACAGACAACAAAAAATGCAGAAAGTAGAAAAGCAGATAAATAGAAAATAGAGCAAACAAAAATTACAAAAGAAATAAAAAATAAAATCTAAAAGTAAAAATAAAAATAAAAATCTCAAAATTAAAAAAGGAATTACTCAAAACAAAAGTAAACAAATTAAATAAATAAATATACAAGATAAATCTGAAAAAATAAATAAATTTGAAAAAAAAATTAAAACAAAAATAGGAAAATAAATAGTAAAATCTGAAATACAAAAATTAAAACAGAAAAATCAAAATAAAAATTGTATGTAAAACAGTAAAGTAAATGAAAACGGGAAAATAAAAAATCTTAGAAATAAAAAATAAGAAAAAGAAAACAAAAAAAAAACAAAATAAAAAAATCAAAATCAGAAAAAATCAGGAAAGTATGAAAAATATTTTTCAAAATAGAAAGAAAGAATAAAACTAAATTAAAATCGAAAAAGAAAAAAAAATAATAAAACAAAATAAATAAAGAATAAATAAAAAAATTGAATAAAAAAATTTGTTTTTAATAGAAATGGGATAATAAAGAAAGAACTAAAAAAAAGAGAAATTAAAACACAAAATAAAAATAGAAAAATCTAAAAAAAAGAGAAACCAAAAAATAAATAAAATAAATAAGAACTAGTAAAAAATAGAACAAATACAAAAAAAAAACTAAAAAAACGAAAAAACAGAAAGAAAAAAAATGATAAAGAAAATCTGGGAATAAAAAAATAATGATCAAAATAAAAATCTGAAAAATAAATAATAATAACTAATAATAAAAGAAGGAAAAATATATAATTTAAAATAAAAACAGAAATATAGTAAAACAGAAATTAAAAAAATTAAGAATTGAATTTGAAAAAAAGAAAAGAATAATAAATCTAGAAATTGAAAAGAAAATGATAAGAGTAAATAAATAAAAAGTAAAAAAACAGAAAAACTGAAACTATAAAAAAGAAACGAATAAAAAAAACAGAGAGGGTGAGGGGGACTTTTTTGCCAAAAAGCAGAGAAAGGAATTAAAAGTAAAGAGAGGGGCTTTTGGCGAGGAGGCTGAGGGAGGAACCTTTGGCTTTGTACTCTGGTTCTTGCAGTTAGAGAGGGGGGATCTGAAAGTTTGCATCCAAGATTGCTCTCGAGGGAAGGGGAAGGTTAAAGGTACCAAACCGGAGAACTTCTGAAAGCTTGTTGGAGCAGCTTCTTGGAGGAGAAAAAATTTGGCAACGAAGAAAAGGAAGAAACCATCACACCTCTGAAAATCAATCCGGTGCAAACGCTGTGGATCTTGAAGTTCGCAGAAGATGTTCTTGGATCGGGATTCTGTTCTAGATTGCAAGAAAAGAATGGCAAGAAGAAAATCAGAACAGGATGAACATACAAATCACAGAGGACAAGTGAGGGTTCAACATCCTTGAGACACTAGGAACAATCTCGCACAGAACCTCCAGGTAAGTCTAAGAATACTTCATTCTTTAGTTCAAATGGTGCGTCAATTTCCGTTCTGCATGTGCTTAAAAGGACAATCTCTGAGTAAATACAATCACCAGTAAAGCGAATAGTAAGTGTTCATTAACAATTTCAGATGGCAACGAGTGCATCATTCTGATTGGCGTCCGCACTAATCTAATTGAAGCGATTAAAATTTGAAACAAAAGGGATGCTCATGCTGATCGTAAATATCTTCGATATAGATTTGGCACTAATTCTTGGTTTCTCAATGACTAATTTGAGGCGTATCATGTTAAACTTGTTGAAAATCGGAGCGTTTCTATAACCTCCTCAAGGGGGGTTTCACAGAATCTCGCTTAGGCTTTATAACTATCAAATGAGATGTGCTGGAATTTGTGCAAATTCTTAAGCATGTGTAGGGCAGCCTATGGGATTTTACATTGGGTTCTTGCATGGTGGCCCTGGGAAGAAGAGATAGGAAATTTTTGTAATGGACAAATGGAGATTGATGTGCCCATGAAAGGTTGCAATAAACTGCTCGACCTCGACGTATGTCTACATGGCTTGGGTCGTTTTCAATTTTCATTTATTCTAATTTTGTCCAGTTTTCATCCAATTAAGGAGCATCATACACTAGTAGTGGCTTGGCTAAAGTGGTTAAATCGCTGCACCCCACCCTTTAGACCATGAGTTCAAACCTTGAGTGCTGCTGCTTGCTTTAAAATTGTTAATTTGGATTTATGTGTGGTTATAATCAATCTGAGGCTCTAGAATCCCAATCCAAGCGCCTAGCACAGTGGTTGGCAAGCGTCGAATAACTCCGCGTCCAGCGTTCGAATCCCATATGCTGCACTCGTTGCATTTTTTCTCACACAGGACAATGGCAAACCCCAAACCCCACAGGTGTGATTTAAATTTAATCGAAGAGCCTTAAACCATAACCAAGAGACTTGGCTCAGTGGCCACAGGCGCTGCTTGCAATCTATAAGACCAGGGTTCGAAACCCTTGAGACTAGTTTTGAATTTTAATTGCATTAAGCTCCCAAGCAGGCCAGCTAAGCCACCGTACAATTACAGAATTACCCCTAACCTTTTCCAGTAATTCCCAAACTGCCCCTTCTAGTACAGTTACCAAATTACCCCTTACCTTTTCCATTAATTCTACATATGCCCCACAGTACAATTACCAAATTATCCCTAACCTTTTTCAATAATTCCCAACATGCCCCTGCCATTATAATTACCAAATTACCCCTAACCTTTTTCAATAATTCCCAACATACCCCTGCTGGTACAATTACCAAATTGCCCCTAACCTTTTCCAATAATTCCAGATATATCCCTCAAGCCTTAATTACCAAACTACCCCTTAGAAATTCCAAAATTGCTAAATAAATCCATAAAAATTCCAAAATTGCTAATTAAATTCATAAAAATTCCATAATTGCTAAATAAATCCCAAAATTTCTAATAATTATCACATTGCCCCAAAATTTCTAATAATTACCAAATTGCCCCAAAGTTCCTAATAGTTACAAAACTAACCCCAAAAGAATTTCCCCGTCACTCTATATAACTCTTTCCATCAAATTTTCAAAACAAACCCCAAATTCTTTCATATAAAATCAAATTCATTTTTAAATCAATCAAGATCAATCCTTTTTGTAAGTTCATTGGTTCTGGGTCTCACGCAATGAACCCTAGGGACGAACTTGTAGCTTTTCCTGTTGTCCGCTTCCTAGGAATTCATATGGGTCCCAAGTGCAGCCGTAATTGTCTTGGACCCTGTGCATATATGGATTAAGGATCCTTTTGTAAATAGTTTCAACAAAAACTCCATTTTAGAAGTCCTGAGTCTCACGTGACGAATCCTAAGCACAAACTGGTAGCTTTTTCTGCTGTTCAGGGTTTAGGAATTCGTATGGATCCCAGTGCAGCCGTAGTTGTCTTGGATGTGCATATGTGGACTAAGGATTCTCCATAAAATATTTTCAAAACAATCAAGCCATTTTCAAACGTCATTTTCCAAATAGCTCCGAAGGTCAAGCCTTCAAGCACTTTTCAAACATTCCTTTAAACACTTTCGAAGGTCAAACCTTCGAATCAAACCAGAACTAGGTAAGCCTTGAGTTTCCCATTGCACCGGGGAATACATAGGAGAAGGATCAAGTCTTGTCAGGCTAACATCCATCAAGTTATTTATTTCCATTCTAATTAAAGGGATCAAACTATTTTCAAATAATCACACACTCAGTTTAAGGGTACTGTTCTTTGGAACAGGCGAGTGGGGTGCCTAACACCTTCCCCACTCGTAACCGACTCCCGAACCTAAATCTCATCCTCGAGTCAGGGTTTTTTCCAAATATTTTTCCCTTAAATAAAAATTTGGTGGCGACTCCACATAATCCAAATCAAATCATTTTCAACATTTTAGCGAGTTCGTCGTCTCGTCGGAATTACGGTTGCGACACACACACATATATATATATATACATACACACATATATATATATATACGTACATACATATATATATATATATATATATATATATATACGTACATACATATATATATATATATATATATATATATATATATATATATTTGAGGCAACTTAATTATGTTTTACCAATGCAAAACATACAAATAAATATGATTTTCGTAACATAGAAATTACCTGTGGGCTAAATTTCTAATTCAAATAAATTCATATATTATTAAATTATGTTCCTATTCCTTAATTCTTACGGATAATTAAGAAATAGAATTTAGTATTTTATCCTAATTATTTCTCAAAAAATTAAATAATTGCAAGTAATGTCTTTAAACATAAGTGACATACGTATAATTTTTTTTTCTTCTTAAATTAAAGATGTTGTGTTTATTCTTTAAAAATTATACTCATCATAAGATATTAAAATACATAAATTATTTAGTATCTATAATTCTTTATGTGACTCCAAAAATAATTTCATGTAATTAGAGTTGTTGTGGCTAAACCATAATTAGATAAAATTATTTTATCATAGGATATTAAATCAACATCTATTGCGAATTGCCTTATGCAATAGATTTAATTTCATGTACTCAAAATTTTTTCTCATAGTTATACGTATAATATACCCAAAGGATACATATAATTTTAACAGTAATTGCAGTACTGAAATTATGCATTCACGAAAAAATTTCAAATAGAAAACTGCTTATTTAAAATAGGCAGAATTATATTAGGCATATATCACGCATAATTCTAACAACAAGACAAGAAGAATCATACTCTGATACCAAATGTTAGAATTTAAACATTATACAGAGTCAAAATTTCAGCGGTAAAGGATTGAAATAAACACCTCTCACCATTGCTAAAAAGAGTTGTGTAGAGAAGGAGACAAGAACTTAATTGCAGAATTCGCAAGAGTCACGAGCGGTTTTCTAAGTACTGAAACCTCGCTCTTAGATGAAATATAATTTTTGTATTTTGTTTTTCTTAGGGACCTTGCTCCGGATGATGGTTTATATAGAGACATTTTTCCTATAAAAAAATATCTCTCCAATGGTTACGGGTAGTTAATAGTGGGATCTACAAAGTCATAGGCTAATTGTGGGATAAGAAAAAACCATTAACAGTTATATGACTCTATATTTCTATAACCACTATTAGCAATTACGAACCACATAATTATTACAAATTTCATTTAACAACCCACACTCGATCTCTCTCTCTCTAACTCACTACACCAGGTCTCACTCAAATTTTCATTCTACTCACGCTGATTCAAGCTCTCTCCCTCGCAATTCTCTCACACTATTTTCTCTCTAGGAGCACTCGTTTTGCTCTATCCTCACTGGCCACACATACTATAAAACAAGATCTCCTCTCCCTTACGCCTAGGAGGAGATCTTTCCCCTCATGTGCTGATCGGAAGGAAGGCCCACAAAAATCACCTTTTACTCTCCCACACACAACAAAAATTCTCCCAAATGAACTCACAAACCTCGTTCCATTTTGGTCCAGCAACGTTCCTAACCTATAGCCACGCACATTCTAGCCCCTTATAACCAACATGCTCCCAATGACATGAGATGGCTCACTTCTCCCATTCATCTCTCATGCCCCCACATTCGGTCTTCTTCTTTCACCAACGCTTTCCCTTAGAGCTCAACACCTAGCCCTTATGAACATCCTCTAACCACTCAATTATAGGTCTGTATTCTTTCTTCTCACTCTCTAGCTCACACATAAGTTTCAACACTCATTCTCATCATCCATATTATATGACCATGATCATCTCACATCAGAATATGCATATCTATGCATGAGTTTGCATGAAATTGGAATAGAACATCATCATCAAGATCATCGTTGAAGACCCAATCCAACAATGTTAAGCTTGGCTACTTGGTTTATTTAATCCCTATGTTTTATGTCATTGGAAGTGGATTTTTGGGCCTTCTTATCTTATTCCAATATATATGTGCAAGGAAGAATGACCATTTTGCCCATTTCCTTTATTATGGGTTGTTATTAAAGATGCATGAATGTTGATAATAGTAAACAAACATTAAATGTAGAAGGTTAATAACTATTAATGGTAGGATTAGAAATTTCTTTTAACACGTTATTTAAGAATTTATTCTTTATTATTATCATTTTTATGAATGAGCTAAAACTATAAATTTTATCCATTAAATTATATCTTCTTATACAAATGTTAGTTTACCAATTTTTTTATTTTATTACTTCATGTACAATGATCCATTCTTTTATTACTTCTGTTCTTTCTTTTCTCTTTAATTTGGTAGTTCAATCCATGTTCACACCAATCCCATCCTATGTTAATTAATTAATTATAGTATGATCATTCTAAATATTAAATATTAAATATTAAATATTAAATATTTTTAAATTATGAATCTCACGCAATAAACCATAAATTTATGTATGAAACATTCTCTACATCACATATTTTTAGATTTATAAGGATTCATAGTGCCACCATTTATTATCTTAAACCTTGTGTATATATGAGTTTAAAATATTTTTAATTAAAAAATTAATTATTTTAATAAATAAATTTCAATTCTATACTTCCCACAATGATCCTTAAATTTGCAATTGTAGCATTTTCTATATTTTTGGATATAGTACAACCTTCAATTGTCTTAAACCTTGTGCATATGTGGATATAAGATATTTTTAATATAGAAATCATATATCTTATTTAAATTAATAAAAAATAATAAGAATTAAATAAAACCAAAACTTTTTCTAATAAAATATTATCAACATTTACATTTTCATAAAGAATTTTCTTATAATTCATTTCTCACAAATTATTTTTCAACTTATTAAAAATCAAATTTACTTTAAGAAAAACATTCCTTTTCAAAGTTCAAACAAAATTTTCTCAAGATATTTTCAATTTATTTTTTCAATCAAGTTTCTTTTAACAAATTAAACGGATAGAACCACATAAGCCTTTAATTTTCCATCGCATCAGAAAATACGTAGGATTAGGATCAAAAGTTCTGTGAGATTATTTTCTATACATACTATATTTTATTTCTTACTATTTCATGCACATAAATAATTGAAATATCTAATTTTCAAATTAAAATGGATTTGATAAATTTTTCTTCAAAATTATTTTAAAATTTCATATTTAACTTTGGGTATTGTTCTTTGGAAGAGACAAATAGGGTGTCTTACACTTTCTCTATTCATAACTGACTCCTGAACCTACAACTCGCTAGGGTTTTTCCAATTTTTTTCTTAAAAATAAAATTTTGTGGCGGATCTACATTTTTATCATTTTAAATGAATTATTTAAGGATTCATCATCCCGTGATTTCAATTGTAACATGGGGATTTTTCATAAATGGATAACAAGTGACAACATTTTCTCTACATTATAACGTGACTGTTATCCATGATTTTAATTAACCTTTATACTTTTATCTATTATACCATTATTATTTGACCACTTGATGATTAATATTTAACTTCTGTGTAACTTTTAGTCGTCACAAAATTATTTTTTAGCCATTGTGTATGAATTTTTGAATGTTGTATTAAATTATGGCTAGATACAACTTTTCCTTAGTACTGTATATAACACATGCTTCTTTTTATTGAAAATAATAAAAAAATTATCATCCCTTAAATCTTTCCTTTGGGGCATTGTTGTACTAAGCTCCAACATGTCTATTTTTTGAGTGCATAGTTCATTACATGCCATTAGATTCACCTTGGGAAGCAAAGCTAGAATTAGATTACATTAGAAATCTGACAAAATTTTGCTTTCAAGATGATGATTCTTTCACGACATAACATCATCCTCTTTTTCCAACACTTTCTTCTATGTATCCATAAACAAAAAAGACTAAGTGGTAGACAAAGAAAAAATAAAAATTTTAAGAGTGAATGTTCTTTTCTTTTTTGGGTGGTAGACACTATAGGTGTAATGCATTAGATGTTAAACCAACAAAATAATTGTGATATTTTTGTTGGTAAATTTCTAGCAAGTGACAATAGTTGCAACAATAACTTGTTTTATATCAACGGTTAGTCATAATTTTAATTGGCTTTTGTTTTCTAGTCGTTGTGCCATTTTTATTTGATTGATTAATATTTAGTCATTGTGTACTTATTGTCGCAACCGTAATTCCGACAGATGACGAACTCGTTAAAATTTTGAACAAGTTGATTTTGATGATGTGGAGTCGCCACCAAATTTTTATTTAAGGGAAAAATATTTGGAAAAAACCCTGGATGAGATTTAGGTTCGGGAGTCGGTTACGAGTGGGGAAGGTGTTAGGCACCCCATTCGCCTGTTCCGAAGAACAGTACCCTTAAATTGAGTGTGTGATTATTTGAAGATAGTTTGATCCCTTTTATTAGAGTGAAAATAAATAGTTGGATGGAGGTTAGCCTGACAGGACTTGATCCTGCTCCTACGTATTCCCCGGTGCAATGGGAAACTCAAGGCTCATGTAGTTCTGGTTATGTTTTGAAAGCTTGACTTTCGAAAGTGTTTGAAAAAGTGTTTGAAATGTGCTCGAAGGCTTGACCTTCGGAGATACTTGGAAAGTAAAATTCAAAAACAGCTTGATTATTTTTTGAAAAAAACTATTTTTAGAAGGGCGATCCTCATCCACATATGCACAGGGCCCAAAACAACTACGGCTGCACTTGGACCCATACGAATCTCTAAACAACGAACAGCAGAAAAAGCTACCAGTTCGTGCTTAGAGCTCGTCGCGTGAGATTAAGAATCGCAAAATAGGATTTTTATTTTTGAAGAACGATGAATAAAATGAGCAAGATACAAGTATTAGAAATTTTGGGGGAATTTACCAATTAAGGAATTTTATGAAAATACTTGATAATCTTGAATTTATTTAGGAATTATAGAATTTTTATGAATTATTATGAAATTTTGGAATTTTTGTGAATTATTTAGGAATTTTTATGAATTATTTTGGAATTTTTGAATTTTTGAATTTTTTATTAATTTTCTGGATTTTTATTTAATTTCTGGAAATTTTTATTAATTTTCTGGATTTTCTGAAATTTTATTAATTTTCTGGATTTTTAGTTAATTTCTGGAAATTTTGAATTTTTTATTAATTTTCTGGATTTTTATTTAATTTCTGTATTTTGAATTTTTTATTATTTCTGGAAATCTTGAATTTTTTATTAATTTCTGTTATTTTCTGAAATTTTTGAATTTTTTATTAATTTTCTGGATTTTTATTTAATTTCTGTATTTTTTGAATTTTTTAAAATTTTTTTTATTTTTAGGGACAAGATAGGGATTAACGAAATTCCCTAAGGGTAAAATGGTAATTTCAAGATATGGTACTGTGGTCTTTTGGCTTGGACATTTAAAAAAGAAATACGCCTCCCAAGGGTTTCGAACCCCCGACCTTAAGGCCATGAGCAGCGAGCTCATCCACTAGGCTAGGCCCCTGGTTAAGCTTTGGGGCGCTTCGATTGGAATTTGAACCATGCCCTCCTGAATGTGGGTCATGTTCTGCATCTCGACCGCTTAGACTTTCGTCTCTGATTTTGGCTACATTTTCATGCTTATCCTGGGGTATTCCAAGATCAGAGGGAGCTTTTGGCTTTAAAGAGAGTGAGGTGATCACGAAAGGACCAACTTAAAGCAGTCTGTTTACTTGTGCATGCCGTTATGATAGGCTTTGGATTATAGTTCGCCTTCCAGAGCCCTATATCTTGGTGGATTTTCGATTTGACTCACGTACTAGAGAATACAGAGACTGGAAATAAGCCCATCACTGGGACAAAGCTGGATGGCCAGCTTTGGGCAATGCATTACTAGGCTGATCTTGGAGTTGGTCACCTTGTTATTATAGGCAACAGCGAGTGAAAGACCACCCCATATTATCACAGTGACGCTCTATTGATCTCCCCCAAATCCTAGGAGGTTTATAGGCTTATAAAAGTCCGCTGCTATGAACCCTGTACCTCTGATTGTTCGAAGTGTATCCTTTACAAACAGCCCTGCATTTAATATCGTGGACATGATTTATGCAAGGGAATCAGTTTTGATGGCGGTCATGAATTCTTGATATCTCATATAAGGACCATGGAACCATTACACAGCGTATCATAGGTGTCATAATCTCCATAAGTTTTTTTTAAGTTGATAGGCATCAGCGTCCAACAGGTCCAACAACTATTCGAAATTCTATTCATGCCTCTATTATCCCGAATGCCATCTATACTTGGACAGGTGACAGTTTTTAATATTTCTTAGATTTAACTTGCTCCATAACTGAATCAGGTTGGGATACTCGCAATAGCTTGCGTCTACACACTGATTGAAAGAAATCAAACAAACAACTCTTAATATAGGAACCGTAACTAATTCTTCAAATTCTTCATCTCGTCCGCATAATTTCCTCAACCAGAAAATCTACCCATCCTTTTGATCATCTCAGGCTATTTACATGCAACCTTATGCATATGAATGAGCTATTCTTTGCAAGAATCCTAACCTGATATGTGTTCAATTCCAGCTTCCTTCATAATTTTCACGGCAAAGATAGTCTCCTTTCTCACTTATGGTTCGTACAAGTCTCAGATAGAAAACCATTGCAGGTTTCGAACATCGCACAATGGTTAATTTCAATCTACAGTAAGAGAGCGTACAAGAAAACTAACCTCTGTGCAAGCTTTCCTCGATTATGACTGGAGCTGAATCAAGATCTGCGACGCACTTCTTGGCTTCGATGGTTTCAGAACTTCAGATCTCATAAGAGGGAGAGCCTTTTTCTTCCCTTCAACAAAAAAAACCCCCTCTCCCAGAAGACCCTCTTTTCTATTTATATTCTGTTTTTTTTCGTTAATCCGTTAATTCCCTTTGCAAAAATTCGTCTTCCCGCCCCTTGAATTTTTTTTAGTTTTCTCCATTTCTTTCTTTTTGTATTTTTATATTTGTATATTTTTTCCGTTTTTCCAGATTTTGTTTTTTTATTTATTTTGTTTCTGATTTTTACTATTTTTATTATATTTAAAATTCTGATTTTATTTTTAAATTTGAAATTTTCTTATTTTTCAATTTGTTTATTTTCAATATTCTGTTTTTAATATTTTGTTTTAATATTCTGTTTTTAATATGTATTTTCAATTATTATTATCTTTTGTTTTTTTAATTTTGGTTTTATTTTTATTTTTATTATTTCTGTTTTTACCTTATTTTTTCCAGATTTGGTATTTTTGTTTTTTAAATTTCAACTTCCCTCTTCTTCTCTTTTTTAAAAAAATTATTTTATTTATTTTTAAATTATGATTTTATTTATTTTCAGATTTTATTTTTTCTTTATTATTATTTTTTGCTTTTATTTTTTTTTATTTTTTTTTATATTTTTGTTAATTTTATTTTTAATTTCAAGTTTTGTTTCCTTAATTTGATTTTAATTTTTCTTTAGAACTTCTATTTTTCCTTTTTTTGAATTTTAAATTTCTTTTCAGTTTTTTTTTTGGTTTTGAAAAATCTGTTTTTTTTTTGGGGGGGGGGCCTCGGACATAAATGGGTGTTTACAGTTTGCCCCTCTTTACTCATTTTTCTACCAGATAATATGAGAATTAATTCTCTAAATTATCGGGATAGGAAATGAGTAAAGACGTGAACACTTTATGTCCGAGGCAGGCTTTTTGAAGAAAGTCCGAGAGTAACACTAGAAGCCTTGAGCTTAAATTGAAAGGTTTGATTGCATAACCTGATTAGGCTATGAATACTGTTGAAGTACAAGAAAATGAGGTGAGAAGGGCCTATTTGAGGCAGGAAAGCATGCAAGAACAAAAATGTAAGATATGTACAAGGTGGCCTGACAATATAGGCCGAAGTGCAGAAAAGAAAACTTTAATATGCAGAAAGGGAAACTTGATGGTGGCCTGACACTATAGGCCGTGATGCAGAAAACTAAACTTGATGGTGGCCTGACAACATAGGCTTTGATGCAAAAATCTAAACTTGATGAGGCCTGATACTATAGGCCTTGAAAAAAGGTAAACTTGATGGTGGCCTGACAACATAGGCCATGATGCAGAAATTAAAACTTGATGGTGGCCTGACAACATAGGCCATGATGCAGAAACTTAAACTTGATGGGGATCCTGTTGTTGATGGGAAGAATGCAAATGAAATCCTGCTGTTGCCAGGATGAATGCAAACCTGCTTGACAGGTGAACGGAGAAATAAACATGCTTGAAGTCCTGTTGTTGACAGGACAATGCAGATGAGGTCCCGCTGTTGCCGGGAAGAATGCAAATGAAATCCTGCTGTTGCCAGGATAAATGCAAACTGCTTGACAGGTGGACAGAAAAATAAACGTGCTTGAAGTCCTGCTGTTGACAGGAGAATGCAAATGAGATCCCGCTGCTGCCGGGAAGAGGCAAATGATGAAATCCTGCTGTTGCCAGGATAAATGCAAAGAAAATTTGATGAGGCCTGACAACATAGGCCATGATGCAGAAAATTAAAAGTTGATGGCGGCCTGACATCATAGGCCTGAAAGCAGTAAATCTAAACTAGAAGGTGGCCTGACAACATTGGCCTGAAAGCAGTAAATCTAAGCTACAGCGGCCTGACAACATAGGCCTAAAAGCAATAAATCTAAACTACGGCGGCCTGACAACATAGGCCTAAAAGCAGTAAATCTAAACTATAGGGTGGCCTGACAACATAGGCCTGAAAGCAGTAAATCTAAACTACAGGGTGGCCTGACAACATAGGCCTGAAAGCAATAAATCTAAACTACATGGCGGCCTGACAACATAGGCCTGAAAGCAGAAAAGTAAACTTGAGGAGGCCTGACAACATAGGCCAAAGTGCGGAAAAATAAACTTGATGAGGCCTGACAACATAGGCCAAGGTGTGGAAAAGTAAACTTGATGAGGCCTGGCAACATAGGCCAAGGTGCAGAAAAAGTAAACTTGATGAGGCCTGACAACATAGGCCAAGGTGCAGAAAAATAAACTTGATGAGGCCTAACAACATAGGCCAAGGTGCAGAAAAGATAAACTTGAGGAGGCCTGACAACATAGGCCGAGGTGCAGAAAAGTAAACTTGAAGAGGCCTGACAACATAGGCCAAAGTGCAGAAAAGTAAACTTGAAGAGGCCTGACAACATAGACCAAGGTGCGGAAAAATAAACTTTAAGAGGCCTGACAACATAGGCCAAGGTGCAGAAAAGTAAACTTGAGGAGGCCTGACAACATAGGCCGAGGTGCAGAAAAGTAAACTTGAGGAGACCTGACAACATAGGCCAAGGTGCAGAAAAGTAAACTTGATGAGGCCTGACAACATAGGCCAAGGTGCAGAAAAGTAAACTTGATGAGGCCTGACAACATAGGCCAAGGTGCAGAAAAGTAAACTTGATGAGGCCTGACAACATAGGCCAAGGTGCAGAAAAAATAAACTTGATGAGGCCTGACAACATAGGCCAAGGTGCAGAAAAGTAAACTTGAGGAGGCCTGACAACATAGGCCAAGGTGCAGAAAAATAAACTTGAAGAGGCCTGACAACATAGGCCAAGGTGCGGAAAAGTAAACTTGATGAGGCCTGACAACATAGGCCAAGGTGCAGAAAAGATGCAATGCTATGGCCTGACAACATAAGCCAGTGAGCAAGAATGCAAAGATGTAATGCTATGGCCTGACAACGTAGGCCAGTGAGCAAGAATGCAAAGATGCAATGCTATGGCCTGACAACATAGGCCAGTGAGCAAGAATGGAAAGATGTAATGCTATGGCCTGACAACATAGGCGTGAGCAAGAATGAATGAAACACTTTACCTTGCGCTTGATAGTTATTTCCTTGAAGAGACTTGGGCAACCATTTTGCCCTAGTTTGGAAATTTCTTGATAACTGAGAGGCGTCTTGATTTGAAAGAATTTTGGGCCGACGTTTTGCCCCAGTTTGAAGGGTTTCAATAAGCTTGACTTGAATTTTTCTGGGCAACCTTGCCCTATTGAACTCAATTAGAGTTGAGGAATTGAGGGTTGCCTCAACTTGAATTTTCTCGGGCAGATGTTTGCCCCAGTTTGAACTTGAATTTAAATCTTTCTTGGGTAAATGTTTTGCCCAGTTTGGACTTGATTTTAAAATCTTTCTTGGGCAAATGCTTGCCCCAGTTTGGACTCGATTCAGAATTTGAGGATGAACTCAAATTGAGCTTTTGTGGGCAAGTGTTTGCCCCAGTTTGAACTTGATTTTGAGGATGACCTCAAATTGAATTGTGTGGGCAAGCATTTTCCCCAGTTTTGTTCTTGGTTCAGACTTTGAGGATGGCCTCAAATTAAAATCTTTGTGGGCAGGCGTTTGCCCCAATTTGGACTTGATTTTGATCTCAAACTGTATTTTTGTGTGGGCAAGCATTTGTCCTAGTTTGAGTTGATTCAGAATTTGAGGATGACCTCAAATTTACCCCCCCTTTTTGTGTGGGAAAGCGTTTGCCCCAGTTTGGAAATCTTTTAATTATGATCGATTCAGGCAATTTTACCTAGGTCTTAATTAGTTTTTGAAAAATGAGTTATGAAATACTTGAATGAAAAGATGCTTATGTGCTGTTTTGAATAAATGAAGAGAACGTGGTATTTGTAATGCTTGAATGAATGCAGAAATGATGCAGGGTTCTTATTTTAATGCTTGAAATAATTTTTTGATGAAACAGATGTTATTGAATGCAAACCATGAAATGGTGTAAAAAGTTTTGTTTCTCTTGATTTTTTGTTTTTTTTTTTCACATCCTTCCTCGACAACTCCATAGTGGGTGTGAAAAGAATCAAGAATTAGGACGAGTTGGATTGACTCAGTCTTTTGGCTTATTGGTCAATTTTGTAATTTTCTTTTTTTCAGGATCTTTGAGATTCAACACTGGTCTGCTTTATTGAATAAGACACACCCCTTTTTTGGTGGCATTTAGGCTGGTGGAAAGATGAATCTTTGGGAAACAATCCTGTCATGTTGCAACGGTCGGAGATTCATCCGACTTGTCATGACTTTTCAAAATTAGTCCTTTTTATTTTTACATTTTTCACATCTCTTTGCAGCACGTGTATTTTGAGGCATGCAAAGTGGTTTATGGATGATCAATGAAAAGAAAAGAGAATGTTTGCAAAGGGTGTTTTAAGGCAGTGTATTTCAAAGGGAAAGATGACAAAAGATGTGGGTTCGATTGCCCAAATGGCACCTTTCGATGAAAATGTCAATGCTGCTTTTCATAATCTTGATTGTCAAATTAAGCAAACTTGAGAAATGGAAAGTTTTGCCCCAGTTTTAGGAAGATATGAGGTGCAGAAATGTCATGTTGACCTTAATTTTTCCTGGGTTGTTCTTTTGAGCTTTTAACCCAGCAGGTCTTTTGTATTGCCCTAACTTTTGCCAAGGTCGCCCTTACGGGTTTTTGACCTAGCGGGTTCTTGATTGTGTGCCCTAACTTTTGCCTAGGTCTTCTTTGAGGGTTTGACCTAGCGGGCCTTCTGCTTGATTGTGCCCTAACTTTTGCCTAGGTCGTTCTTGATTGTTGACCTAGCGGGCTTCTATTTGATTATGCCCTAACTTTTGCCTAGGTCGTCTTTGATTGTTTGTCGACCTAGCGGGCTTCTGCTTGATTATGCCCTAACTTTTGCCTAGGTCGTCTTTGATTGTTTGTCGACCTAGCGGGCTTCTGCTTGATTATGCCCTAACTTTTGCCTAAGTCGTTCTTGATTGTTGACCTAGCGGGCTCTTGCTTGATTGTGCCCTAACTTTTGCCTAGGTCGTTCTTGATTGTTGACCTAGCGGGCTTTTGCTTGATTATGCCCTAACTTTTGCCTAGGTCATTCTTGATTGTTGACCTAGCGGGCTTTTGTTTGATCTTAATTTTGCCTGAATTATTGTTGGAAACCGACAAGACCTTTTTTGATCATGACTTTGTCAATCATTATTTTGAACTTTAACCCTATTTTTTCCTGGATTCTTTTAGCTTTTAATCCAACGGGTTTCTCTTCTTCTTGAATTTCATGTTTTGACCTTAATTTTGCCTGGATTATTATTTTTTACTTTAATCCAGCAGGTCCTCTTCTTTTCTTTGAATTTTGAATTTTGACATCGACCTTGCCTGGGTCATCTTGGCTTCCAATTCAGCGGATCTTATTTTGCATCCCTAAATTTTTCCTGAATTTAGACTTGATTCCAGCGGGATGTTTTATTTGACAAGACATTTTGAATAGGGATCTAGAATCCCTGGTTGTTATTCTGCTTCCTCATTGGGCTTTTTTTCTTTGAGCTTGATTAATCCGACGTTCAAGATTATTTATTACAGCACTGGCATTATCACCAATTGATATTTATTTTTTGGATATAGGAAGAAGAAGTGGGCTTAAATGATGAAAAGGAATGGTGAATTTTAAAAGTAAAGTCAAAATGAGAGGCACGTGCTTAAGAAACAAGAAAATGCAATTATTGTATTTATTCATTGATGTTTATTTACAAAAGATTGATTTTGAAAATTATGACAAATCCTGGATGATCTTCCTTGATAGCTTGACTTGTGCAAGGTTGCTTATTGTATTGCTCCCATTTCTTAGCCAGCGGATGAGCTCTCATGTCTCGGCACTTGGATTAGGGGCAATTTTCCCAAAGTCTAGCCGTTTAACATCTATTAGGCCTTGCACCTTATGCTTCAGAACCTGGCAGTTTTCTATTGAATGACCAATATACCCCGCATGGTAATCACATATGGCATTTGCATCGTACCATTTTGGATATGGTGGTTCTTGAGGTTTCAGCGGGTATGGAACCACCAAGGAATTTTGGATTAGCTGAGGTAGCAGCTCGGTATAGGTCATTGGGATAGGGTCGAATTGGACGGGTTCTTTTTCCTTTTTTTGGCTTTGGCTAGAATTTGAGCTCATGGCTTGTTTGGACTGTGTATGGTGTGGGCAGTCGTATTTGCGTTGGATAGTTGTAAGCTAGATGGTAGGGTGTTTGGTAGGTAGAGGCAATGTAAGGATATGGTGTGTAGGGTGTATACGGTGGTGGTTGGAAGCTAATCGGTCCATAAGGTGCCACTTGAGGAGTGTACGGGCCTTGATCAGAAGCCGCATTATAAGCTTCACCTGTCCTCTTCTTTTCTGTAGAGGCGTCAACTGTCCCTGTGGCCTTATGCGTGATCCTTCCTCGACCCATGCCACCCTCGATCCTTTCTCCAATGATGACGACATCAGAGAAGCTAGAAGTCACACTGCCAATCATCTTGTCATAGAAAGGATTTTGGAGTGTGTCTACGAACGTGCTGACCAGCTCTTTTTCAGATAGTGGAGGTTGCACTTGAGCAGCTAACTCCCTCCATCTTTGAGCAAACTGCTTGAAGGTCTCATCCCCCTTCTTGGCCATATTCTGGAGTTGGGTTCGATCGGGAGCCATCTCGGCATTGTACTGATATTGTTTGAGGAAAGCCTCAGCCAAATCCCTCCATGAACGGATGTATGTCCGCTCTAGCTGAGTGTACCAGGTTGCAGCTGCCCCTGTTAAGCTGTCTTGAAAGAAATGGATAAGCAACTTCTCATCGTAAGTACATGCAGACATCTTTCTACAGTACATAGTCAAATGTTTCTTTGGACAGCTGGTTCCTTGGTATTTCTCGAATTCAGGAACCTTGAATTTGGGAGGGATGACCACGTCTGGTACCAAGCATAGATCAGATGCATCTTTGGCTTCATAAGCGTTTCCCTCAATTGCCCGGATCCTGTCCTCTAGACCCTTCCATTTTTCTGTATCCTCAGTTGAAGGATGGCTTGGGTATTCCTCAGGCATGTGGTGGGGATAAGAAGACGGTATGTATATAGGGTGCGGCCCTTGGGTGAACATAGAATGCGTTCCTCCAACGGCTGTTTGGTAAGCTTGTGAAGTGGTATTTGGAATGGCATAGGGGATGCCTGTGGTGTTAGAGGGTAGGTTGTGTGTTTGGGTTTGTATTTGGGCTTGTGTTTGGTTGTATGAAGGTGCATACCCATGAGGAAACCCATTGTGAACCCCTTCTGTTTGCGGAGGTATGTTTAATGGTGGAGTGAAGCCAGGAGGGTGTGTTGGGTCGGTTGGTTCTCTTGGTAAGGGTTCTGTCACCTCTTTCTGTTTAGACTGCTGGATGGCCTCTATTAGCTTGGCCATCTGTTCCTTCAGTGATTTGACCTCATTTCTTAGCTCCTCATTTTGTCTTTCCAGCTCATCCATGATTCTTGATTGTGCTCGAGTTCTATAAGGATGTCAAGGAAGCTGTGTTTCTCCAATTTTCTGGTGAAGTTAAAAATTAATTTTTGTGAAATAATTTGAATGCAACAAAATGTGAATGATAGAGATGTTGATGCACAATGAGTGTGAATGTGTAGAATGAATTTTGAAATCTATTTTTTTTTAGATCTATGAATGAATGAATGAATCAATGCTATGTGCAAATAATTTTAAGAGATTTGAAGTTTGACTATTTGAAAATAAATGAGAGTTGTTTTATTTATTGATTTTTAACAAATTTGTTTTTAGGAGTTTTGTATTTTTGGTATTTTGCTAGAAAAACATTTATTTTTTAGAAAAACTTTTTAGTTTTGCTAGAATCTTTCTAGAAAGCATTCTTTAGGTTTTCGAAATTTCATTTTCTTTCTTTTGAATCTTTTCATTTTTTCAGTATTTTCAAAAGATTGTTTTCCTAATTTTTCCTAAGAATTTCTAGTTTTCCTTATTTTTTATTTGTTTTGATATTTCTTTTCTTTTGTTTGACTTTTCTTTCTTGATTTATGTATTTCCCCAATCTTCAGCTTCCATTTTGGATGATAATTATCCGTGCGTATATGAACCATATTATGAAGGGGTGTGTGCCCTCTTTGCTTCTTATGTGGGTTACCTGCCCTAGGGATCTATGGCCTTTTATATGAACCTCTCAAAGGTGGTTTGTAATCCTGGGGTGTTGAGGTCACTAGAGCCAAGTTCCAGTCTGCAATGCTTGCCACAACAGCAGAAAAAGCTACCACTTGTAGGGCATTACAAATAGGACGCACTCTAGCTGGGATTTTCGTGATAGTCAAACAGGACGTAAGCCCCAAAGTGACACCACTAGATCCCTCTTGTCCTAGGCTGCACTCAGACCCGGGTATAGGGCCTCACTCATGATAATGCATATGCAATGTGTATGAGGGCACACAAGTAATTGGGATACCTGCAATTGGGGAAATTGTACAGATATATATTGCAATTTATGATTCATCTATCCTAGGGTTGTACAAAGAATAGACAAACAAACAACAGATAAATAAACAAGTAAATGAATCGTGCAATAAAATGTGCAAACAAATAGGGAAGAGATCAAATATAATGTACACTCAATTGATCGGGCTTGACTCTCTAATGGCCCCCAGTGGAGTCGCCATCTGTCGCAACCGTAGTAATTCCGACAGATGACGAACTCGTTAAAATTTTGAACAAGTTGATTTTGATGATGTGGAGTCGCCACCAAATTTTTATTTAAGGGAAAAATATTTGGAAAAAACCCTGGATGAGATTTAGGTTCGGGAGTCGGTTACGAGTGGGGAAGGTGTTAGGCACCCCATTCGCCTGTTCCGAAGAACAGTACCCTTAAATTGAGTGTGTGATTATTTGAAGATAGTTTGATCCCTTTTATTAGAGTGAAAATAAATAGTTGGATGGAGGTTAGCCTGACAGGACTTGATCCTGCTCCTACGTATTCCCCGGTGCAATGGGAAACTCAAGGCTCACGTAGTTCTGGTTATGTTTTGAAAGCTTGACTTTCGAAAGTGTTTGAAAAAGTGTTTGAAATGTGCTCGAAGGCTTGACCTTCGGAGATACTTGGAAAGTAAAATTCAAAAACAGCTTGATTATTTTTTGAAAAAAACTATTTTTAGAAGGGCGATCCTCATCCACATATGCACAGGGCCCAAAACAACTACGGCTGCACTTGGACCCATACGAATCTCTAAACAACGAACAACAGAAAAAGCTACCAGTTCGTGCTTAGAGCTCGTCGCGTGAGATTAAGAATCGCAAAATAGGATTTTTATTTTTGAAGAACGATGAATAAAATGAGCAAGATACAAGTATTAGAAATTTTGGGGGAATTTACCAATTAAGGAATTTTATGAAAATACTTGATAATCTTGAATTTATTTAGGAATTATAGAATTTTTATGAATTATTATGAAATTTTGGAATTTTTGTGAATTATTTAGGAATTTTTATGAATTATTTTGGAATTTTTGAATTTTTTATTAATTTTCTGGATTTTTATTTAATTTCTGGAAATTTTTATTAATTTTCCGGATTTTCTGAAATTTTATTAATTTTCTGGATTTTTAGTTAATTTCTGGAAATTTTGAATTTTTTATTAATTTTCTGGATTTTTATTGAATTTCTGTATTTTGAATTTTTTATTATTTCTGGAAATCTTGAATTTTTTATTAATTTCTGTTATTTTCTGAAATTTTTGAATTTTTTATTAATTTTCTGGATTTTTAGTTAATTTTTGGAAATTTTGAATTTTTTATTAATTTTCTGGATTTTTATTTAATTTCTGTATTTTTTGAATTTTTTAAAATTTTTTTTATTTTTAGGGACAAGATAGGGATTAACGAAATTCCCTAAGGGTAAAATGGTAATTTCAAGATATGGTACTGTGGTCTTTTGGCTTGGACATTTAAAAGAGAAATACGCCTCCCAAGGGTTTCGAACCCCCGACCTTAAGGCCATGAGCAGCGAGCTCATCCACTAGGCTAGGCCCCTGGTTAAGCTTTGGGGCGCTTCGATTGGAATTTGAACCATGCCCTCCTGAATGTGGGTCATGTTCTGCATCTCGACCGCTTAGACTTTCGTCTCTGATTTTGGCTACATTTTCATGCTTATCCTGGGGTATTCCAAGATCAGAGGGAGCTTTTGGCTTTAAAGAGAGTGAGGTGATCACGAAAGGACCAACTTAAAGCAGTCTGTTTACTTGTGCATGCCGTTATGATAGGCTTTGGATTATAGTTCGCCTTCCAGAGCCCTATATCTTGGTGGATTTTCGATTTGACTCACGTACTAGAGAATACAGAGACTGGAAATAAGCCCATCACTGGGACAAAGCTGGATGGCCAGCTTTGGGCAATGCATTACTAGGCTGATCTTGGAGTTGGTCACCTTGTTATTATAGGAAACAGCGAGTGAAAGACCACCCCATATTATCACAGTGACGCTCTATTGATCTCCCCCAAATCCTAGGAGGTTTATAGGCTTATAAAAGTCCGCTGCTACGAACCCTGTACCTCTGATTGTTCGAAGTGTATCCTTTACAAACAGCCCTGCATTTAATATCGTGGACATGATTTATGCAAGGGAATCAGTTTTGATGGCGGTCATGAATTCTTGATATCTCATATAAGGACCATGGAACCATTACACAGCGTATCATAGGTGTCATAATCTCCATAAGTTTTTTTTAAGTTGATAGGCATCAGCGTCCAACAGGTCCAACAACTATTCGAAATTCTATTCATGCCTCTATTATCCCGAATGCCATCTATACTTGGACAGGTGACAGTTTTTAATATTTCTTAGATTTAACTTGCTCCATAACTGAATCAGGTTGGGATACTCGCAATAGCTTGCGTCTACACACTGATTGAAAGAAATCAAACAAACAACTCTTAATATAGGAACCGTAACTAATTCTTCAAATTCTTCATCTCGTCCGCATAATTTCCTCAACCAGAAAATCTACCCATCCTTTTGATCATCTCAGGCTATTTACATGCAACCTTATGCATATGAATGAGCTATTCTTTGCAAGAATCCTAACCTGATATGTGTTCAATTCCAGCTTCCTTCATAATTTTCACGGCAAAGATAGTCTCCTTTCTCACTTATGGTTCGTACAAGTCTCAGATAGAAAACCATTGCAGGTTTCGAACATCGCACAATGGTTAATTTCAATCTACAGTAAGAGAGCGTACAAGAAAACTAACCTCTGTGCAAGCTTTCCTCGATTATGACTGGAGCTGAATCAAGATCTGCGACGCACTTCTTGGCTTCGATGGTTTCAGAACTTCAGATCTCATAAGAGGGAGAGCCTTTTTCTTCCCTTCAACAAAAAAAACCCCCTCTCCCAGAAGACCCTCTTTTCTATTTATATTCTGTTTTTTTTCGTTAATCCGTTAATTCCCTTTGCAAAAATTCGTCTTCCCGCCCCTTGAATTTTTTTTAGTTTTCTCCATTTCTTTCTTTTTGTATTTTTATATTTGTATATTTTTTCCGTTTTTCCAGATTTTGTTTTTTTATTTATTTTGTTTCTGATTTTTACTATTTTTATTATATTTAAAATTCTGATTTTATTTTTAAATTTGAAATTTTCTTATTTTTCAATTTGTTTATTTTCAATATTCTGTTTTTAATATTTTGTTTTAATATTCTGTTTTTAATATGTATTTTCAATTATTATTATCTTTTGTTTTTTTAATTTTGGTTTTATTTTTATTTTTATTATTTCTGTTTTTACCTTATTTTTTCCAGATTTGGTATTTTTGTTTTTTAAATTTCAACTTCCCTCTTCTTCTCTTTTTTAAAAAAATTATTTTATTTATTTTTAAATTATGATTTTATTTATTTTCAGATTTTATTTTTTCTTTATTATTATTTTTTGCTTTTATTTTTTTTTATTTTTTTTTATATTTTTGTTAATTTTATTTTTAATTTCAAGTTTTGTTTCCTTAATTTGATTTTAATTTTTCTTTAGAACTTCTATTTTTCCTTTTTTTGAATTTTAAATTTCTTTTCAGTTTTTTTTTTGGTTTTGAAAAATCTGTTTTTTTTTTGGGGGGGGGGCCTCGGACATAAATGGGTGTTTACAGTTTGCCCCTCTTTACTCATTTTTCTACCAGATAATATGAGAATTAATTCTCTAAATTATCGGGATAGGAAATGAGTAAAGACGTGAACACTTTATGTCCGAGGCAGGCTTTTTGAAGAAAGTCCGAGAGTAACACTAGAAGCCTTGAGCTTAAATTGAAAGGTTTGATTGCATAACCTGATTAGGCTATGAATACTGTTGAAGTACAAGAAAATGAGGTGAGAAGGGCCTATTTGAGGCAGGAAAGCATGCAAGAACAAAAATGTAAGATATGTACAAGGTGGCCTGACAATATAGGCCGAAGTGCAGAAAAGAAAACTTTAATATGCAGAAAGGGAAACTTGATGGTGGCCTGACACTATAGGCCGTGATGCAGAAAACTAAACTTGATGGTGGCCTGACAACATAGGCTTTGATGCAAAATTCTAAACTTGATGAGGCCTGATACTATAGGCCTTGAAAAAAGGTAAACTTGATGGTGGCCTGACAACATAGGCCATGATGCAGAAATTAAAACTTGATGGTGGCCTGACAACATAGGCCATGATGCAGAAACTTAAACTTGATGGGGATCCTGTTGTTGATGGGAAGAATGCAAATGAAATCCTGCTGTTGCCAGGATGAATGCAAACCTGCTTGACAGGTGAACGGAGAAATAAACATGCTTGAAGTCCTGTTGTTGATAGGACAATGCAGATGAGGTCCCGCTGTTGCCGGGAAGAATGCAAATGAAATCCTGCTGTTGCCAGGATAAATGCAAACTGCTTGACAGGTGGACAGAAAAATAAACGTGCTTGAAGTCCTGCTGTTGACAGGAGAATGCAAATGAGATCCCGCTGCTGCCGGGAAGAGGCAAATGATGAAATCCTGCTGTTGCCAGGATAAATGCAAAGAAAATTTGATGAGGCCTGACAACATAGGCCATGATGCAGAAAATTAAAAGTTGATGGCGGCCTGACATCATAGGCCTGAAAGCAGTAAATCTAAACTAGAAGGTGGCCTGACAACATTGGCCTGAAAGCAGTAAATCTAAGCTACAGCGGCCTGACAACATAGGCCTAAAAGCAATAAATCTAAACTACGGCGGCCTGACAACATAGGCCTAAAAGCAGTAAATCTAAACTATAGGGTGGCCTGACAACATAGGCCTGAAAGCAGTAAATCTAAACTACAGGGTGGCCTGACAACATAGGCCTGAAAGCAATAAATCTAAACTACATGGCGGCCTGACAACATAGGCCTGAAAGCAGAAAAGTAAACTTGAGGAGGCCTGACAACATAGGCCAAAGTGCGGAAAAATAAACTTGATGAGGCCTGACAACATAGGCCAAGGTGTGGAAAAGTAAACTTGATGAGGCCTGGCAACATAGGCCAAGGTGCAGAAAAAGTAAACTTGATGAGGCCTGACAACATAGGCCAAGGTGCAGAAAAATAAACTTGATGAGGCCTAACAACATAGGCCAAGGTGCAGAAAAGATAAACTTGAGGAGGCCTGACAACATAGGCCGAGGTGCAGAAAAGTAAACTTGAAGAGGCCTGACAACATAGGCCAAAGTGCAGAAAAGTAAACTTGAAGAGGCCTGACAACATAGACCAAGGTGCGGAAAAATAAACTTTAAGAGGCCTGACAACATAGGCCAAGGTGCAGAAAAGTAAACTTGAGGAGGCCTGACAACATAGGCCGAGGTGCAGAAAAGTAAACTTGAGGAGACCTGACAACATAGGCCAAGGTGCAGAAAAGTAAACTTGATGAGGCCTGACAACATAGGCCAAGGTGCAGAAAAGTAAACTTGATGAGGCCTGACAACATAGGCCAAGGTGCAGAAAAGTAAACTTGATGAGGCCTGACAACATAGGCCAAGGTGCAGAAAAAATAAACTTGATGAGGCCTGACAACATAGGCCAAGGTGCAGAAAAGTAAACTTGAGGAGGCCTGACAACATAGGCCAAGGTGCAGAAAAATAAACTTGAAGAGGCCTGACAACATAGGCCAAGGTGCGGAAAAGTAAACTTGATGAGGCCTGACAACATAGGCCAAGGTGCAGAAAAGATGCAATGCTATGGCCTGACAACATAAGCCAGTGAGCAAGAATGCAAAGATGTAATGCTATGGCCTGACAACGTAGGCCAGTGAGCAAGAATGCAAAGATGCAATGCTATGGCCTGACAACATAGGCCAGTGAGCAAGAATGGAAAGATGTAATGCTATGGCCTGACAACATAGGCGTGAGCAAGAATGAATGAAACACTTTACCTTGCGCTTGATAGTTATTTCCTTGAAGAGACTTGGGCAACCATTTTGCCCTAGTTTGGAAATTTCTTGATAACTGAGAGGCGTCTTGATTTGAAAGAATTTTGGGCCGACGTTTTGCCCCAGTTTGAAGGGTTTCAATAAGCTTGACTTGAATTTTTCTGGGCAACCTTGCCCTATTGAACTCAATTAGAGTTGAGGAATTGAGGGTTGCCTCAACTTGAATTTTCTCGGGCAGATGTTTGCCCCAGTTTGAACTTGAATTTAAATCTTTCTTGGGTAAATGTTTTGCCCAGTTTGGACTTGATTTTAAAATCTTTCTTGGGCAAATGCTTGCCCCAGTTTGGACTCGATTCAGAATTTGAGGATGAACTCAAATTGAGCTTTTGTGGGCAAGTGTTTGCCCCAGTTTGAACTTGATTTTGAGGATGACCTCAAATTGAATTGTGTGGGCAAGCATTTGCCCCAGTTTTGTTCTTGGTTCAGACTTTGAGGATGGCCTCAAATTAAAATCTTTGTGGGCAGGCGTTTGCCCCAATTTGGACTTGATTTTGATCTCAAACTGTATTTTTGTGTGGGCAAGCATTTGTCCTAGTTTGAGTTGATTCAGAATTTGAGGATGACCTCAAATTTACCCCCCCTTTTTGTGTGGGAAAGCGTTTGCCCCAGTTTGGAAATCTTTTAATTATGATCGATTCAGGCAATTTTACCTAGGTCTTAATTAGTTTTTGAAAAATGAGTTATGAAATACTTGAATGAAAAGATGCTTATGTGCTGTTTTGAATAAATGAAGAGAACGTGGTATTTGTAATGCTTGAATGAATGCAGAAATGATGCAGGGTTCTTATTTTAATGCTTGAAATAATTTTTTGATGAAACAGATGTTATTGAATGCAAACCATGAAATGGTGTAAAAAGTTTTGTTTCTCTTGATTTTTTGTTTTTTTTTTCACATCCTTCCTCGACAACTCCATAGTGGGTGTGAAAAGAATCAAGAATTAGGACGAGTTGGATTGACTCAGTCTTTTGGCTTATTGGTCAATTTTGTAATTTTCTTTTTTTCAGGATCTTTGAGATTCAACACTGGTCTGCTTTATTGAATAAGACACACCCTTTTTTGGTGGCATTTAGGCTGGTGGAAAGATGAATCTTTGGGAAACAATCCTGTCATGTTGCAACGGTCGGAGATTCATCCGACTTGTCATGACTTTTCAAAATTAGTCCTTTTTATTTTTACATTTTTCACATCTCTTTGCAGCACGTGTATTTTGAGGCATGCAAAGTGGTTTATGGATGATCAATGAAAAGAAAAGAGAATGTTTGCAAAGGGTGTTTTAAGGCAGTGTATTTCAAAGGGAAAGATGACAAAAGATGTGGGTTCGATTGCCCAAATGGCACCTTTCGATGAAAATGTCAATGCTGCTTTTCATAATCTTGATTGTCAAATTAAGCAAACTTGAGAAATGGAAAGTTTTGCCCCAGTTTTAGGAAGATATGAGGTGCAGAAATGTCATGTTGACCTTAATTTTTCCTGGGTTGTTCTTTTGAGCTTTTAACCCAGCAGGTCTTTTGTATTGCCCTAACTTTTGCCAAGGTCGCCCTTACGGGTTTTTGACCTAGCGGGTTCTTGATTGTGTGCCCTAACTTTTGCCTAGGTCTTCTTTGAGGGTTTGACCTAGCGGGCCTTCTGCTTGATTGTGCCCTAACTTTTGCCTAGGTCGTTCTTGATTGTTGACCTAGCGGGCTTCTATTTGATTATGCCCTAACTTTTGCCTAGGTCGTCTTTGATTGTTTGTCGACCTAGCGGGCTTCTGCTTGATTATGCCCTAACTTTTGCCTAGGTCGTCTTTGATTGTTTGTCGACCTAGCGGGCTTCTGCTTGATTATGCCCTAACTTTTGCCTAAGTCGTTCTTGATTGTTGACCTAGCGGGCTCTTGCTTGATTGTGCCCTAACTTTTGCCTAGGTCGTTCTTGATTGTTGACCTAGCGGGCTTTTGCTTGATTATGCCCTAACTTTTGCCTAGGTCATTCTTGATTGTTGACCTAGCGGGCTTTTGTTTGATCTTAATTTTGCCTGAATTATTGTTGGAAACCGACAAGACCTTTTTTGATCATGACTTTGTCAATCATTATTTTGAACTTTAACCCTATTTTTTCCTGGATTCTTTTAGCTTTTAATCCAACGGGTTTCTCTTCTTCTTGAATTTCATGTTTTGACCTTAATTTTTCCTGGATTATTATTTTTTACTTTAATCCAGCAGGTCCTCTTCTTTTCTTTGAATTTTGAATTTTGACATCGACCTTGCCTGGGTCATCTTGGCTTCCAATTCAGCGGATCTTATTTTGCATCCCTAAATTTTTCCTGAATTTAGACTTGATTCCAGCGGGATGTTTTATTTGACAAGACATTTTGAATAGGGATCTAGAATCCCTGGTTGTTATTCTGCTTCCTCATTGGGCTTTTTTTCTTTGAGCTTGATTAATCCGACGTTCAAGATTATTTATTACAGCACTGGCATTATCACCAATTGATATTTATTTTTTGGATATAGGAAGAAGAAGTGGGCTTAAATGATGAAAAGGAATGGTGAATTTTAAAAGTAAAGTCAAAATGAGAGGCACGTGCTTAAGAAACAAGAAAATGCAATTATTGTATTTATTCATTGATGTTTATTTACAAAAGATTGATTTTGAAAATTATGACAAATCCTGGATGATCTTCCTTGATAGCTTGACTTGTGCAAGGTTGCTTATTGTATTGCTCCCATTTCTTAGCCAGCGGATGAGCTCTCATGTCTCGGCACTTGGATTAGGGGCAATTTTCCCAAAGTCTAGCCGTTTAACATCTATTAGGCCTTGCACCTTATGCTTCAGAACCTGGCAGTTTTCTGTTGAATGACCAATATACCCCGCATGGTAATCACATATGGCATTTGCATCGTACCATTTTGGATATGGTGGTTCTTGAGGTTTCAGCGGGTATGGAACCACCAAGGAATTTTGGATTAGCTGAGGTAGCAGCTCGGTATAGGTCATTGGGATAGGGTCGAATTGGACGGGTTCTTTTTCCTTTTTTTGGCTTTGGCTAGAATTTGAGCTCATGGCTTGTTTGGACTGTGTATGGTGTGGGCAGTCGTATTTGCGTTGGATAGTTGTAAGCTAGATGGTAGGGTGTTTGGTAGGTAGAGGCAATGTAAGGATATGGTGTGTAGGGTGTATACGGTGGTGGTTGGAAGCTAATCGGTCCATAAGGTGCCACTTGAGGAGTGTACGGGCCTTGATCAGAAGCCGCATTATAAGCTTCACCTGTCCTCTTCTTTTCTGTAGAGGCGTCAACTGTCCCTGTGGCCTTATGCGTGATCCTTCCTCGACCCATGCCACCCTCGATCCTTTCTCCAATGATGACGACATCAGAGAAGCTAGAAGTCACACTGCCAATCATCTTGTCATAGAAAGGATTTTGGAGTGTGTCTACGAACGTGCTGACCAGCTCTTTTTCAGATAGTGGAGGTTGCACTTGAGCAGCTAACTCCCTCCATCTTTGAGCAAACTGCTTGAAGGTCTCATCCCCCTTCTTGGCCATATTCTGGAGTTGGGTTCGATCGGGAGCCATCTCGGCATTGTACTGATATTGTTTGAGGAAAGCCTCAGCCAAATCCCTCCATGAACGGATGTATGTCCGCTCTAGCTGAGTGTACCAGGTTGCAGCTGCCCCTGTTAAGCTGTCTTGAAAGAAATGGATAAGCAACTTCTCATCGTAAGTACATGCAGACATCTTTCTACAGTACATAGTCAAATGTTTCTTTGGACAGCTGGTTCCTTGGTATTTCTCGAATTCAGGAACCTTGAATTTGGGAGGGATGACCACGTCTGGTACCAAGCATAGATCAGATGCATCTTTGGCTTCATAAGCGTTTCCCTCAATTGCCCGGATCCTGTCCTCTAGACCCTTCCATTTTTCTGTATCCTCAGTTGAAGGATGGCTTGGGTATTCCTCAGGCATGTGGTGGGGATAAGAAGACGGTATGTATATAGGGTGCGGCCCTTGGGTGAACATAGAATGCGTTCCTCCAACGGCTGTTTGGTAAGCTTGTGAAGTGGTATTTGGAATGGCATAGGGGATGCCTGTGGTGTTAGAGGGTAGGTTGTGTGTTTGGGTTTGTATTTGGGCTTGTGTTTGGTTGTATGAAGGTGCATACCCATGAGGAAACCCATTGTGAACCCCTTCTGTTTGCGGAGGTATGTTTAATGGTGGAGTGAAGCCAGGAGGGTGTGTTGGGTCGGTTGGTTCTCTTGGTAAGGGTTCTGTCACCTCTTTCTGTTTAGACTGCTGGATGGCCTCTATTAGCTTGGCCATCTGTTCCTTCAGTGATTTGACCTCATTTCTTAGCTCCTCATTTTGTCTTTCCAGCTCATCCATGATTCTTGATTGTGCTCGAGTTCTATAAGGATGTCAAGGAAGCTGTGTTTCTCCAATTTTCTGGTGAAGTTAAAAATTAATTTTTGTGAAATAATTTGAATGCAACAAAATGTGAATGATAGAGATGTTGATGCACAATGAGTGTGAATGTGTAGAATGAATTTTGAAATCTATTTTTTTTTAGATCTATGAATGAATGAATGAATCAATGCTATGTGCAAATAATTTTAAGAGATTTGAAGTTTGACTATTTGAAAATAAATGAGAGTTGTTTTATTTATTGATTTTTAACAAATTTGTTTTTAGGAGTTTTGTATTTTTGGTATTTTGCTAGAAAAACATTTATTTTTTAGAAAAACTTTTTAGTTTTGCTAGAATCTTTCTAGAAAGCATTCTTTAGGTTTTCGAAATTTCATTTTCTTTCTTTTGAATCTTTTCATTTTTTCAGTATTTTCAAAAGATTGTTTTCCTAATTTTTCCTAAGAATTTCTAGTTTTCCTTATTTTTTATTTGTTTTGATATTTCTTTTCTTTTGTTTGACTTTTCTTTCTTGATTTATGTATTTCCCAAATCTTCAGCTTCCATTTTGGATGATAATTATCCGTGCGTATATGAACCATATTATGAAGGGGTGTGTGCCCTCTTTGCTTCTTATGTGGGTTACCTGCCCTAGGGATCTATGGCCTTTTATATGAACCTCTCAAAGGTGGTTTGTAATCCTGGGGTGTTGAGGTCACTAGAGCCAAGTTCCAGTCTGCAATGCTTGCCACAACAGCAGAAAAAGCTACCACTTGTAGGGCATTACAAATAGGACGCACTCTAGCTGGGATTTTCGTGATAGTCAAACAGGACGTAAGCCCCAAAGTGACACCACTAGATCCCTCTTGTCCTAGGCTGCACTCAGACCCGGGTATAGGGCCTCACTCATGATAATGCATATGCAATGTGTATGAGGGCACACAAGTAATTGGGATACCTGCAATTGGGGAAATTGTACAGATATATATTGCAATTTATGATTCATCTATCCTAGGGTTGTACAAAGAATAGACAAACAAACAACAGATAAATAAACAAGTAAATGAATCGTGCAATAAAATGTGCAAACAAATAGGGAAGAGATCAAATATAATGTACACTCAATTGATCGGGCTTGACTCTCTAATGGCCCCCAGTGGAGTCGCCATCTGTCGCAACCGTAGTAATTCCGACAGATGACGAACTCGTTAAAATTTTGAACAAGTTGATTTTGATGATGTGGAGTCGCCACCAAATTTTTATTTAAGGGAAAAATATTTGGAAAAAACCCTGGATGAGATTTAGGTTCGGGAGTCGGTTACGAGTGGGGAAGGTGTTAGGCACCCCATTCGCCTGTTCCGAAGAACAGTACCCTTAAATTGAGTGTGTGATTATTTGAAGATAGTTTGATCCCTTTTATTAGAGTGAAAATAAATAGTTGGATGGAGGTTAGCCTGACAGGACTTGATCCTGCTCCTACGTATTCCCCGGTGCAATGGGAAACTCAAGGCTCACGTAGTTCTGGTTATGTTTTGAAAGCTTGACTTTCGAAAGTGTTTGAAAAAGTGTTTGAAATGTGCTCGAAGGCTTGACCTTCGGAGATACTTGGAAAGTAAAATTCAAAAACAGCTTGATTATTTTTTGAAAAAAACTATTTTTAGAAGGGCGATCCTCATCCACATATGCACAGGGCCCAAAACAACTACGGCTGCACTTGGACCCATACGAATCTCTAAACAACGAACAACAGAAAAAGCTACCAGTTCGTGCTTAGAGCTCGTCGCGTGAGATTAAGAATCGCAAAATAGGATTTTTATTTTTGAAGAACGATGAATAAAATGAGCAAGATACAAGTATTAGAAATTTTGGGGGAATTTACCAATTAAGGAATTTTATGAAAATACTTGATAATCTTGAATTTATTTAGGAATTATAGAATTTTTATGAATTATTATGAAATTTTGGAATTTTTGTGAATTATTTAGGAATTTTTATGAATTATTTTGGAATTTTTGAATTTTTTATTAATTTTCTGGATTTTTATTTAATTTCTGGAAATTTTTATTAATTTTCCGGATTTTCTGAAATTTTATTAATTTTCTGGATTTTTAGTTAATTTCTGGAAATTTTGAATTTTTTATTAATTTTCTGGATTTTTATTGAATTTCTGTATTTTGAATTTTTTATTATTTCTGGAAATCTTGAATTTTTTATTAATTTCTGTTATTTTCTGAAATTTTTGAATTTTTTATTAATTTTCTGGATTTTTAGTTAATTTTTGGAAATTTTGAATTTTTTATTAATTTTCTGGATTTTTATTTAATTTCTGTATTTTTTGAATTTTTTAAAATTTTTTTTATTTTTAGGGACAAGATAGGGATTAACGAAATTCCCTAAGGGTAAAATGGTAATTTCAAGATATGGTACTGTGGTCTTTTGGCTTGGACATTTAAAAGAGAAATACGCCTCCCAAGGGTTTCGAACCCCCGACCTTAAGGCCATGAGCAGCGAGCTCATCCACTAGGCTAGGCCCCTGGTTAAGCTTTGGGGCGCTTCGATTGGAATTTGAACCATGCCCTCCTGAATGTGGGTCATGTTCTGCATCTCGACCGCTTAGACTTTCGTCTCTGATTTTGGCTACATTTTCATGCTTATCCTGGGGTATTCCAAGATCAGAGGGAGCTTTTGGCTTTAAAGAGAGTGAGGTGATCACGAAAGGACCAACTTAAAGCAGTCTGTTTACTTGTGCATGCCGTTATGATAGGCTTTGGATTATAGTTCGCCTTCCAGAGCCCTATATCTTGGTGGATTTTCGATTTGACTCACGTACTAGAGAATACAGAGACTGGAAATAAGCCCATCACTGGGACAAAGCTGGATGGCCAGCTTTGGGCAATGCATTACTAGGCTGATCTTGGAGTTGGTCACCTTGTTATTATAGGCAACAGCGAGTGAAAGACCACCCCATATTATCACAGTGACGCTCTATTGATCTCCCCCAAATCCTAGGAGGTTTATAGGCTTATAAAAGTCCGCTGCTACGAACCCTGTACCTCTGATTGTTCGAAGTGTATCCTTTACAAACAGCCCTGCATTTAATATCGTGGACATGATTTATGCAAGGGAATCAGTTTTGATGGCGGTCATGAATTCTTGATATCTCATATAAGGACCATGGAACCATTACACAGCGTATCATAGGTGTCATAATCTCCATAAGTTTTTTTTAAGTTGATAGGCATCAGCGTCCAACAGGTCCAACAACTATTCGAAATTCTATTCATGCCTCTATTATCCCGAATGCCATCTATACTTGGACAGGTGACAGTTTTTAATATTTCTTAGATTTAACTTGCTCCATAACTGAATCAGGTTGGGATACTCGCAATAGCTTGCGTCTACACACTGATTGAAAGAAATCAAACAAACAACTCTTAATATAGGAACCGTAACTAATTCTTCAAATTCTTCATCTCGTCCGCATAATTTCCTCAACCAGAAAATCTACCCATCCTTTTGATCATCTCAGGCTATTTACATGCAACCTTATGCATATGAATGAGCTATTCTTTGCAAGAATCCTAACCTGATATGTGTTCAATTCCAGCTTCCTTCATAATTTTCACGGCAAAGATAGTCTCCTTTCTCACTTATGGTTCGTACAAGTCTCAGATAGAAAACCATTGCAGGTTTCGAACATCGCACAATGGTTAATTTCAATCTACAGTAAGAGAGCGTACAAGAAAACTAACCTCTGTGCAAGCTTTCCTCGATTATGACTGGAGCTGAATCAAGATCTGCGACGCACTTCTTGGCTTCGATGGTTTCAGAACTTCAGATCTCATAAGAGGGAGAGCCTTTTTCTTCCCTTCAACAAAAAAAACCCCCTCTCCCAGAAGACCCTCTTTTCTATTTATATTCTGTTTTTTTTCGTTAATCCGTTAATTCCCTTTGCAAAAATTCGTCTTCCCGCCCCTTGAATTTTTTTTAGTTTTCTCCATTTCTTTCTTTTTGTATTTTTATATTTGTATATTTTTTCCGTTTTTCCAGATTTGTTTTTTTATTTATTTTGTTTCTGATTTTTACTATTTTTATTATATTTAAAATTCTGATTTTATTTTTAAATTTGAAATTTTCTTATTTTTCAATTTGTTTATTTTCAATATTCTGTTTTTAATATTTTGTTTTAATATTCTGTTTTTAATATGTATTTTCAATTATTATTATCTTTTGTTTTTTTAATTTTGGTTTTATTGTTATTTTTATTATTTCTGTTTTTACCTTATTTTTTCCAGATTTGGTATTTTTGTTTTTTAAATTTCAACTTCCCTCTTCTTTTCTTTTTTAAAAAAATTATTTTATTTATTTTTAAATTATGATTTTATTTATTTTCAGATTTTATTTTTTCTTTATTATTATTTTTTGCTTTTATTTTTTTTTATATTTTTGTTAATTTTATTTTTAATTTCAAGTTTTGTTTCCTTAATTTGATTTTAATTTTTCTTTAGAACTTCTATTTTTCCTTTTTTTGAATTTTAAATTTCTTTTCAGTTTTTTTTTTGGTTTTGAAAAATCTGTTTTTTTTTTTGGGGGGGGGCCTCGGACATAAATGGGTGTTTACACTTATTTCCCATCAAGCAATTATTTTTAGCCATTAAACATTAAACTACTAGACACTATAGTATTTTTTTGGTTGGACGCGACTTACTCCTCTGCTATGCACATCACATGCCTAATTCTGGGCAATATGTGTGACACACATCTTTCAACTGTTCTACTTAATTTCTACTCTCCGCCTAATTTTGGGCAATACGTGTGAGACTCCAACACGCATAGATTCTGAGTGCATAGTTCCTTACGTGCCACTATGTTAACCTGGGGTGCAATACTAGAATCAGGTTACACCAAAGGTTTGCAAGATATTTGCTTTCAAGACAGTGGTTCTTCCACAGTGCAACGTCTACTTTTTTTTTCAACAATTTGAAAGAAAAAATATATAAAAAAAGGTACACCCTTTCTTCATAACATTCTATTATAATTGGAGATATGAGAGTAAAATTAAGGCTCTCTAATTAATTTTTTTAAAAAAATAATTCAATTATTGATATTGATTGTGAAGAAAAAATAATATATTTTTAGTGATTTTTATTACATGATGATTTAAGAAACTTATTATTGTAATTTAGAGAATTTATATGAAGGAAAGTTAAAATTTATAATTAATTTATTTAAAATTATTAATTATATGACTTTTTTATTAAATAATAGTGAGATCATATAAATAAGACAAATTGAAATTATTAAAAAAAATATAAATATATGCTTCTTATTTTTATATTTTTTTAAAAAAGGAATATTAAAGTTGGATGTTATATTGAATCATGTTAATGATATTTGTGATGATTTTTCCTTAGTAAAAAAATTATTGGCCTTCTAATGAAATTCATTATTTGCGAAGAATTTTTTTATTAATCATAATCATGTAAATGATTAAAATTATTATGTTTAGTCCAATATTCTTATTAGTGGTTTTGGCTAGACATGGAAACTAGGCGTGAGAGCAGATTTTACGTTCTCATCCTCATCCTGCCCCTGTCCTCGTCGGGTTTAAAATATTAAACTCCATCTCCGTCCTCAATCGAGGTCGGGAAAACTTGTCCTTGATATTTTTTATATTTTTATTTTAATTATTTTATAATTTATTGAATTATTATATATATATATTTTAAATTTATATAGTTTATTACTTTTATAATCTTACTAATTTTATATAATGTTCTAAAATAATAAGGATATTTTGATAATTTTAAGAAGGGGATAAGTTCAAGGGCAAGGATACGGCAAGTATTAGTGCCCCATACTTGCCCTCCTTCTTGCTTCCAAAAATCGGATTTTAACTGTGCTCAACCCCGGTCAACCTGGATTTTTCCTGTCAAAATCAGGATGGGATCAAGTTTCTTTGCCGGCATGTCTCTTGGAGGACTTGAAAATAATTTTTTTTAATTGAAAATAATTAAATTGGGATAAGAACATATGAATTTTTTTAAAAAAAAAACATAATTCAATAGGTGTCTCTATACTACTATTACTAAAAATAAGTAATTACAAAGATACATAATTATTTTTTATTTAGTAAAGCTAACTGAGAGTATCATTGTCTACAAGTATATCTACTTGAGTATAATTTTTGATTTTACATTATATATATATATATATATATATATATATTTCTTCTTTATTTATAATAGATGTTAAATATAATTTAATCATTAAAATATATTATATTTGCTTACAGATAAATTGTAATTAATTTATAGGGCATCACAAATTGGTAGTTTCAAAATATTAGATATTTTACAAGAAAATGTTTTATAGGAAAAATATTTAGAATCTTATATAATTTTTTTTATTGTAATAATAAAAAAATTAAAAGAATAAAAATTTTATTGTCTTATATATTATTGAAATTTATCCTCATTAACTACTTTACTAAAGTATCATATCATACGAGATATTGTGCTATTTATTTAAAATAATTATATGTAAAATTTTATTTATTGTTAACTTACAACTAAGATATGGTAACAAATTATTAAAAAGTATAATAAGATTATAACTTATGCTAATTTGTTTTATAATAGAAAGTAAGAGGATCACATATATGATTAAAAAAATTACTTGCAAAGTATTTGATGCATACTACTATTTTTATTTTTTATATACAAAAGATCATTATGTATTTGAGATTTAAATTTTTTTAAATATATTATTTATGAATGTCATTTTGATGACATATGACTTGAATATTTTTATTGATATTGAAAATATGATTATATGTGTAAGCACTATAATATGCTTGAAATTTAATGTTTTCGTATTATGTGTGAAATATGATGGATACATAATATTTTATAATTTGAGTTGATCATTTGCTTAGATATGTGAAATTATTTGAATAAAACAATGAAAAATATAACAGCGCTTTGATAGAACATGATTTTGATATGAACTCTTTTAATATATATGTTTATATAAAATTTATTGAAAATGATTGTGTTATTATATGTGAATGATATGTTGATATTTGAAACTTGATTGAACATGATAAATAAAATAAAGTTAATTTTATGTTCTAAATTTGAAATGAAAGATTTTACGAGAAGATAATGTAATTTTTAAAATAAAATAAGGAAATCAAAATGGTTTTTCTGTACAATTGCATTACATTGAGAAATTGTTCTAGAAATTCAATAGTTATAATATGTGCTAAAACTCTATATGTTGTGAGTTTGTACCTTAAAAAGAAAAGGAAAAGGAATATTGATAATATGTCTCAATCTAAGTACGCAAAAATTATTGGAGAGTCATAATTTTAATGAATTATATTATATTGTGAATAGATTAAGTCACATACTTATAACTCAAATTGTGAGCATTGAAATATTTTTACATTATCTTTTAATTTATATTTTGAATTACTTGAAAGGTATTATAAATTACAGTTTGCATTTTTCAAAATTTACTTAAATATTGAAAGAATTTTGTGACAATAATTAAGTTTCAAACAAAGATGGGATAAGTCCTATTAGTAGATATCTTTTTACTTTGGATGACTTGTGTAATATATTCTATTATGAAATGAGTTCATTATTCTTAAGAAAGCATACCAAGAAGCAAAATGTCAAAGAAGTCTTATTAGTAAACATACTTCAACGGAAAATACGTATACTATCACTGCGATTTACAACCAACAATTGGAATTGCTGATAGCTATGCTTACATAAAAAAGGAAAGGAACATGTATATTAGATGTGACATTGTTAAGTGATTGATTAAGATGGTGTAATTTTTCTTCAATACATGAAAAGTGAAAAATATGTAAAAAGTGGGAAAAAGTGAAAAAATATGTAAAAGTAAAAAAAAAAATACTTGTTAATCCTTCTACTATAGGATTAACCAAGAAAGTAGTCTTGAATTTATCGAGGGGTTAAGCCTTAAGCTTTGAATATGAGAAAAGTATGGTAGATATCCAATTGTTGGTCAAACTAAGTCATATGATTATTTTTATGCATTATATTCTACATAGCGTGAGATAATGCTCGTAGGAACAAGATACATAAGTCTTTATGGTGGTGCTTTTGTAATGCACTTGATGAACTTATAAGTCTTTAAAATAAATAAATAAAAAGATACATAGTCTATAGTGATGTTGTTGTTGAGATGCACCTGATGTATCTAGTATCTATAAAACATTTGATAAAGATCAACAATCTTTAGTGATTTTTCTTTTATGATGCACTTGGTATATCTATAAAATAATGTTAGGAAAGATCCTTTGAAAAAGATACATAGCCCTTAGTGGTGATGTTTTTGAGATGCATTTAATGTATTTGTAAGATCTTTAAAATGATACATAACCCCGTAGCGGTAATAGTGCTTTTGAGATGCACTCAATGTAACAATACAGTGCTTTTGTGACGCACTTGATGAACTCTTAAATAATAAAGTAAAGTTTTTTCGCAAATCTAAAATGTTCTTTTGAGATGCACTCAATGCTTGTGAAATAATAATGTGAATAAACAAATGAGTGAGAGGATAAACAAGTCGCATTCTATGAGAGGTTAGATAATGTTTCTAAAATACTCACGTGAAATTCAAGGTAATTTAAAAATGATCTTAATTCAAAACTTTATCACGGAATCTCTATTTCAATGTTAGTGCGTATAGTGTGGGTTTCAACCTAGTTCAATTAAGTTCTAGAATAATTTACTTGTTGGACAGAGTTGTTATCTCACTCCATTGAGTATTTATTCAATCTTCAAGATATTAAAACTTTAACACAAAAGTAAACTTATTTTTCTAGAACCTTCCTATCACTTGTAAAGCAATTAGTGGAGGATTGTTGGTAAATGATTATCAAATGATAATAATTGCGATAATAACTTGGTTTAGATCAATGGTTAGTCGTAATTTTTATTGATCTTTATTTACTGGTCGTTGTGTCATTGTTATTTGACCATTGAATGAGTAATATTTAGCCCTTATGTACTTATCAGCCATCAAATAAATATTTTTTAGTCGTTGAACATTAAACTATTAAACGATGTAGTATTTTTTGGTTGGATGCAACTTTATCATGTGTTATATACAGCACATGCCTGTGAGCATTCAACACATGTCTCTCAAATTTTCTATTTATTTTCTACTTTCCTCCTAATTTTGAACAATATGTATGAGATTTCAACACGCATAAATTATAAATGCACTGTTTCTTACACGCTGATATGTTAATCTTAAGAAACAATACCAGAATATTTCGTTGAATCTTTAATTTCAAGGCAATAATTTTTTCACAATTTTTATACGGTGCATAACTAGAAGTGTGTGAACACCTAATTATGTCACAGACCCCATTTTAAAGATAATTAGCGAACAAACAATATTTAGGTATATTCAATTTAAACTATGTATATAAAATTGAAAATAATAAGTAAAAAATAATAAAAGATAAATAAAAAACAAAAGTATTAAATAAAAAATATAGAAAAGTAAAAAAAAAAACTGACAAAGAAGAAGAACAATTTACAATCACAAGTGAATAGCAAGAAATAAAAGGGGGGAGAAAAATAAAAGAAAAGCTTAAATAATAGAAAAATAAGGAGAAACAAAAAATAAAAATCGAATAGTAGGAAAATGAAATAATAATAATAATAATAATAATAATAATAAATAATAAGAATGAAACTAAAAAAAGAACCTGAAAACAAAAACGAATGAAAAATTAAAACAAATAATAAAAAAGGTGGGAAGGAGGAGGCGTAAAAAAAAATCACGATTTGGAGGATTTTTCTGGGGATCTCTCGGGAGATTTTTCTCTAAAAAAATCGGGGGACAAAGCAGAGGCTTCTAGCTTGGAGACAGGCTCGGTGCTTTGGAATTCTTCCCGATTTCACAAAGATGAATAGAGAAGCTCCTCTACTCTTCAGGATTTCTCCCTACCCTCTTGAAAGAAGAAGGAATTTCAAAAATTTGCTCTCAGGTTTGTTCTATTCTCCCATATACTTTATGCACATTAATAAATCAAGCTAGATCGCTTCGCGTATTTCTCATGTGTGGAATGAATCCTGCGTGAGAACAGTGAACTTCTAAACATCTATTATCACATCTGCGTCTCTAGTTAGCGCTGATTCACCCTACGTGAATGAATCAGAATGCGAAAACGGTAATGGAACGTCTTGAGAATCAGGATAAGATAAAATAAGATAGGTAATATTAGGATAAGATAAGATAAGATGAGATGAGATAAGGTAAGATAAGATAGGATAAGGTAAGGTGAGATAAGATAAGACGTAAAACGATAAGATAAGATAAGGTGAGATAAGATGAGACAAGACAAAGGAACCCGACACAAACCGCGACCTGCCGGAGAGCACCGAAGTTATCAAGAGGAACGTGACACTTACCGCGACCTACCAGAAGAACCAACGTTATCAAAGGTAGTTCTTTGCCCAAGAACCAAGGGAATCAACTCACACAGAGATGAAAAACTCTCAAAGAGAAAATATGATTATTCATCAAAATCTGTCTTTTCACTGAATCCCTAACTCCTATTATATAGCTAACCTAATCTAGTAAAAAAGATAACAAATTAGAAATCCTAATTAGATTACAATTTGAATTGCAACCAATTTAAAATAAATAACTTCTAGATAAATATCATATCCTAATGTAATCTATAGCAAATCATAAACCTTATCACTTAAGATCTTTAATGATATGACTACATAAATTAACCCATGTTGGAATTGGGGTTGGATCCATGTAGTCTTTTTCTTGAACTTCCTTGATGAGACGTTCAAGTGCTTGTTTCATATGTTTGGTCCTATTTCTCATCATAGAACCTTCCATTCCTTGTAGAGAATCTCTTAGATGATCTCTTTTGCTTATCGTGGTGTCCATGTTCACCTATTTTATATGGATTTAATCCTTTATCATCTTTAGATGTTTACCCATTTTATACTAATGACTCTCTCAATGTGGATGGAAAGCAAAAGGCTGAATTTGTGTAGAAATTCAATGTCAAGGTTCGCGCTAATATTGAGAAGAAGAATGCTCGGCAGGCAAACAAAGGGTGCACCAAAGTGATCTTTGATCCTGGTGGTTGGGTATGGGTTCACTTGCAAAAGGAGCGGTTTCTAAGTCAAAGAAGTTTCAAATTACATCCTAGAGGAGATGGTCCATTTCAAGTGATTGAAAGGATCAACGATAATGCCTATAAAATCGATCTTCCAAGTAGCTATGGTAATGTGAGTGCCACTTTCAATGTTTCTGATTTATCCTTATTTGATGCAGATGACCTTCAAGATTCGAGGATGAATCCTCTTGGAGAAGGAGGGAATGATGTGAACGTGGGCACCATGATAAGCAAAAGAGATCATCTAAGAGATTATCTACAAGGAATGAAAGGTTCTATGACGAGAAATAGGACCAAACATATGAAACAAGCACTTGAACGTCTCATCAAGGAAGTTCAAGAAAAAGAATACGTGGATCCAACCCCAATTCTAACATGGGTTAATTTATGTAGTCATATCATTAAAGATCTTAAGTGATAAGGTTTATGATTTGCTATAGATTACATTAGGATATGATATTTATCTAGAAGTTATTTATTTTAAATTGGTTGCAATTCAAATTGTAATCTAATTAGGATTTCTAATTTGTCATCTTTTTTACTAGATTAGGTTAGCTATATAATAGGAGTTAGGGATTCAGTGAAAAGACAGATTTTGACGAATAATCATATTTTCTCTTTGAGAGTTTTTCATCTCTGTGTGAGTTGATTCCCTTGGTTCTTGGGCAAAGAACTACCTTTGATAACGTTGGTTCTTCCAGCAGGTCAATGTAAGGGTCACGTTCCTCTTTATAACTTCGGTGCTCTCTGACAGGTCGCAGTTTGTGTCGGGTTCCTTTATCTTATCTCATCTTATCTCACCTTATCTTACCTTACCTATCTTATCACATCTTGTCCTATTTTATCTCATCTTACCTTATTCTATCTTATTTTACGTTATCTCATCTCATTTTATCTTATCTTATCCTAATCTTACCTTATCTTATCTTATCTTATCCTGATTCTCAAGACATTCCATTACCGTTTTCGCATTCCGATTCATTCGCGTAGGGTAAATCATATCACGCTGCATCATATCTTAAATCTCGTTTGATAAACTCAGATTCAAGGATATAGTTGGATGTTCCTGCAGCCTTCTTTTTTGTGTATAATCCGGTTTCGGTTAGGTCTAATAGGATAAAGTCCTATGAAATCTAATCTTCACCTGCATAACAGTACCTCCAAAAAGGAGGTGATCGTCTACGGCTTGGATCAAAGGTTAGTTTTAGATAGGGAACATATGAATCATGAATCTAGAACCGCAAAGATAAGATCATGAGTTAGGCCCTTGTTAGACACTGCCAAATCTGTTCCAGCTTTTAAGAAGTGTCATCGTCAAACAGGAATTGTCGTTCATGACCTGTCATTGACACTACCTGAGAAGTGAAAAGTGAATTAGTGTAATAGGGATTGGTTGCCTAGATGACCAGCTTAGCCCGCTCTAAAACTTTGAATGAAACGAGATTTCTCTCAGGTTAGCCTCAAGCGGAATTGTCTCACAGATTTATGGTTGTGCCCCGTGTCGCATCATGATGCTTCCTGTTTCTACTGATTCAAAGAAGAGGTACCCTCCTTGCTTGGGCCGATTTGGTCTCAGAACCAAGAGAACCTTGTTCTTAACGCCTTTGGTTCCCTAACGATGAGCTTATGGGATTCTAATCGAAAGGTATACAGGGGTTGGAAGCTTACATTTTAGCAGGATTAGGTTGTGATTTACTCCCTTCTAAGGGGAGCCTCTTGCGTTGGATACGTTAGTAAACCACATCCTGCACGAATCACCTAGAGGCTGTAGCATGCAATTATAGCTTCGAATCCTACTAAAAGGAGTAATGGTAACTCGCTGGTTGGTCATTGTGAATTTCGTCTCGAGTACTGCGTGAGCATCATTGTTGTTTGCAGACTGTGCTCGTCTTCGTTTTGGCTATGTCACACACGTGGGACACAAGACATTTATCATGGCACTAGCTAAAAAAAGGTACGCCCCTATACTGGTTTGACTGTTCATCAATATTATAATAGTCATTGCAACAACACCATGTGGTCCTCTTTTCGTTGCCTGTAGATTCTCCCTAGAAAACAGATTTGCTATCCTACGTAGTCCTAGTTTTAGTTTGAAGCATATCGGAAGGTAGGTTGAGCACATGCCGATGTCATCAAGAGATATTATGGAGAGTATGTGGTCGTTGGGTGCCATGATTACCTCCGATGTTTCTCCCACAAGGCTTGAAGAATCGTAATAGGAAAAGAAGGCGGGCTGGCTACCGCGTACCCCATATCTACCTTTAAAAATTTACAAGACATTACCATCTCGTTCAAAGCTCCAATGTGCTATTCCAGTAACCAATTTAGTTGGCTTTTACACCTATAATCATGCGCAACGTTTGTAGGTACTAGTACCCATATTCAGGGACTTGAAAGCCCACCCGAAGGGGTTAAAAATCAAGGGGTGACCACGGTCATGGCGTTTCTAAATGGCAGGAATTCCGAACAAGTTATATGCACCCTTGATTTTCCGCTGGTCAAGGATCATGTCACGGAATTATGATAGAAATTTAAAGGAGGAAAGGTTGCAGTAGATTCGGAATCTCGATCGCTGTCCTATATGTCACTTGGATGGCCCTCTGGACTTTCCTACACTGTGTGCTTTGTGTGCGGGCTTAGATATAACACTTGCTATGTCTTTGAGGGAGGAAATGGATCATGTCTGCCAAGGTAAAGAAAAGGGGTCCTCATTCTTAGCGAATGTGTTAGCGTCGCAGTCACTCTTGTTGGATTAATTTTGGTCGATCCTTGGAACATTAACAGCAAAAATGGAAAGGATGTGGCTGTCATTTTGCTCGAAGGCCTATGATTAATATTCACCAAGGATAGGAATGGGCCCCGATGCTCCTACGTAAATGAGGGGGGGCATGCATGCATTTGAAAAGCGGCAGTCCTTGAGCGGAATCATGGTGGTAGGTAAAGAAATGTGGTATCATAAAATGGAAAAGGAGTGGGTCCCACGAACATGAAAATAAGACCCAGCCACTATACAGGGGTCCCAAAAATGCATCCGATTAAGTCTATACATGAATAGGCCAAGCGATATACATCTTCACAGAATTCGACATTGGTCCACAAAAGGCCATTAGAATATCGATTGGTCCAAAATTCGGTTTAAGGTCCCAACTTGGTTCAATTCCCCTCCCACATCACTAAGCCCGAGCCAACAAACCATTGAGTTGCCAATCCTAATTGGGCAGTGATAGTCAAAATGGGTCGTCCTACAGAACCCATGTTGCTACATTCCTATGCCCGATTTTGTATTTTTCAGGAAGCAAATTACTTTAGTCGGATGGTGCCTAATTTAGTTGAAGTCCCAGATTTATCTTTAATACGGGTTAAGCATACCTAAAAATAAAAATTTTATTTGAAAATCGAAACCACATCCTTATCTCATTCTTGAGACCCTAATAGTTTATTTTGGAGGGTAGGATCAATCTCCTTTAGCTTAAAACTAAATCAATTTCTTTAACCCGAGCCTAGCCCAACTCTTTCAATTCCGGGTCAAGCCCAATTCATCCTTTAAAAAAAATCTTGCACATGTTAATTTTGCAAAAATATTTTCAAATAATAATATCATTTTTTATAAATTTCTCAGTCTCACGCGACAAGTCTTCAACACCAACTGGTAGCTCTTTATACTATTCGGTGTCTAGAAACTTGTATGGGTCCCTGTACAGCCTTAGTTGTCTGAGCCTCTATGCATATGTGGACCTTGAAAAAGCCTTTCAAATAATGAAATCATTTTGCATAAAACTCTCGGTTTCGCGTGACGAATCCTAAACACCAACTGGTAGCTCTTTCTACAGTTCGGTATTTGGAAAATCGTATGGGTCCCTGTACAGCCTTAGTTGTTTGGGGGCCCTATACGTATATGGATCTTGAAAAATCCTTTTCAAATAATAAAATAGTTTCAATAATCCTAAAGTCTCACATGGTGGGCTTTAGACACGAATTGGTAGCTTTTTCTACTGTTTGATGTCTAGAGATTCGTATAGATTCCTGTGCAGCTGTAGTTGCCTTGGACCTTGTGCGTATATGGACTACATATTCCTTTTTAAGAAATTTATTTTTTATGTATTTCTAAGTCTCACGCAATGGACTTTAGACACGAACTGGTAGCTCTTCTGTTATTCGGTGTTTAGAGATTCGTATGGATCCTAGTGAAGCCTTAGTTATCTTGGACCCTGTGCATATGCGGGCTAAGAATCATCAAAATACTTTTAAAATCATTTTCCATATTCTTGCTACTCCGTAGGTCAAGCCTTCAGGTTAGAACTACGTAAGCCTTGAGTTTCCCATTGCACCAGGGGACATGTAGGAGCAGGATCAAGTCCTGTCAGGCTATCTTCCCCCAACCTATTTATTTTCATTCTAAACGAAAGGGATCAAACAGTATTCAAAAAGCATCAAAAATCACACACTCAGTTTAAGGGTACTGTTCCTCGGAACGAGCGAGTAGGGTGCCTAACACCTTCCTTACTCGTAACCAACTCCTGAATTTAAATTCTTCCTCAAGTTAGGGTTTTTCCAAACTTTTTCCCTTAAATAAAAATTTGGTGGCGGCTCCACTAAATAAATAAAATTCTTTTTAAAATTTTAGAGAATTCGTCGTCTCGTCGTAATTACGGTTGCAACAGATGGCAACTCCACTAGGGACATTAGAGAGTCAAGTCCGTTTGCAATTGAGTGTGCATTGTACTGATCCCTATTTGTTTATTTATTTGTTATGTATCTGTTTATTCATTTGTGCAACTCTAGGGTAGATGAATAAATTTTTTCTCTATACTTGTTGCAATTTTCCCAATTGCAGGTATCCCAATTGTTTATGTACCCTCCACACACCACACTAATGCATTTATCTCATGAGTGGGGCCCTACACCCGGGTCTGTGTGCAACCTAAGATTAGAGGGATCTAGTGGTGTCACTTTGGATGTGCGTCTTGTTTGCTATCACGAAAATCCTAGCTAGAGTGCGTCCTATGCATAATGCCCTGCAACTTGTTACTTTTTCTATTGTTGTAGCAAGCATTATGGACTGGAACTTGGCTCTAGTGACCTCTACACATCAGGATTACAAACCGCTTTATGAGAGGTTCATGTACTAAAAGCCTTAGACCCATAAGACAGGTCACCCACATAAGACACAAGGAGGGGGCACTCTACTTTCATGATGTTCTATTTATAAACATTTGTAAAATTATCCGCAGTGGGGGGAATGAATAAGGATCTCGAATGAGGGAGGAAAGAACAGAAAAATGAGAGTAAGAAAAGAAAAAAGAAGAAAAAGAAAAGAAATAGAAAAAGAAAGAAAGAAAAAAAAGAAAAAAAAGGAGAAAGGAAATGGAGAAGAGAAAAAAAAGGAGAGGGAAGGTCCATGCAAAAAAAAATGATCATATTTATTATTTTAGTTCGTTATGCATCATGCATTAGTCTATTGCTCAAACATCTAACATGTTTATTTTTGTTCCTTTTTTTCCTTTTTTCATTTGAGGGACCAGATTCTCGGTGATTTTCTAAAAGGTAAAATGGAAATTAATATAGAATCCGAACAGTTAAGGAAAAGAAGACATATGGGAGTCAAGATGATGGACCTTGCTAGCTTGGAAACGTTCGAAAGCAAATTGTCGAGTATTCAACAGATGGCATTTGCCAAGAAATACGGAAGTATACTGAAACTGTTGAAAGTTAAGGTACAGGAAGGGGCCCTCACGGCGTTGGTTCAATACTACGATCCCCCCTTCAGATGCTTCACTTTTTCGGATTTTCAGTTGGCACCTACTTTAGAGGAGTTTCAACAAATTCTGGACCTGCCATTAGAAAGATGCAGACCATATAACCACTTGGAGCACCATTCATTTCAAGTCGTCGTGCAGGCTTTAAGTCTGCAGTTAGGAGATCGATTGACAGACTACCAAGGAAGGAATCAAGTCAAGGGGTTCACCAAACAATTCCTGGAAGAATACATGCAACATTTGGCCAACAGCAACCAGTAGGTCGTCTATATGGATGTGTTAACTCTCACTATCTATGAGCTAGTCCTCTTCCCTTGCATAGAAGATTTCGCCGACTTGAATGCAATCGACGTAGTCTTAACCAAGAAGAACAAAGTAGAAAACCCTGTTATAGCCCTGTTAGCAAAATAAAAATTTTAGATAATTAGCTCTCACTATTTATGAGCTAGTCCTCTTCCCTTGTATAGAAGATTTGACCGACCTAAATGCAATCGACTTATTCTTAGCCAAAAAAAACATAAAAAACCTTGTTAGCAGAATAAGAAATTTAGATATTCTCTCTCTTCCTTCCTCCCTTCCTCCCTTCTTCCCTTCTTCCTCACTTCCTCACTTCCTCCCTCTCTTTCTCTAAACTAATTATATTATTTTATATCATTTTGGTTTCAAATAATGACAACTAACTAAATTATAGCTTGCATTTCTTTTGGCATAAATTATAGAACTTTTTTTATATTAGTATTTTTTCAATCTACCTTTATTACATCAACCAATATATTTTAGTTTATTATTTTTAAATAATAACATTAAAAATATTAACATGTATTTAATATTTTTTAATTTTTCTTTCTTTTATTTTATTATATTACATCTACTATATTTTTTTTTCTCTCTTAAAGTCTAAATCTTAAAACATTTTTATTTTTTTATTTTTCTAATTACGTGTTTTTCAGATTAATTTTTTATACAAATACAATTTTCTTAGGATAATTTGCAAGAGCAAACTCAAAACCTGAATCATAGCGAAATCAGCATTTTAAGAAACGATCTAGATCTATAGTAGAAATATCTACAAGTTATAAACGGAAAAATATTTACTCGTTATAAACGGCAATGTTGGTTGATGTATACACTTTTTGTAATAAATTTTTAGTACTTTTTAATATTTTTTTTAATTTTAGCCATATTTAGTAATGCTTATTATCATATTAATTACTATTAATTTTATTACTATTTTACTATAAAAAAACCTTCTTACTTTTCAGTCACTCAATGAATTCAATCACAATTTTTCTTTTTGACTTTTAAATTTTTTCGTTCATCATCTATTATAAACAGCTATAGTGAATTTCCCATTTCTCTTTGGAAGTACAAGCCTATCCTAGTCGCCAGTTACATTTTCCTGCCATCAATTTATTGTTTAGGGAAAATAAAGAGTCCCATTCATGCTTGCTTATTTCCATCTTTAAATGCTCTGCTTTGAATCATAGAAAAAATAGAAAGAAAAAAAAGAAAAAATAGTTATTTATTTGAGTAAAAATAAAATGAAATTTTTTTATTTAGATAAATAAAAAAAAGAAAAATGAAATATATTAATAAAATAAATTTTATTTTATCTAAATTTTTTAAAAATTTAATTTTTTACTAGTTTTTTATAAAAATAATTTTTAATTTTTTAAAATATATAATAATTTTAATAATTTAAAGAAAATAATAAAACAAAATAAAAAAGCTTTCCCTCACTTTTTTAAAAAAAATTAAAAATTTAAAAATTCTTAAATAAATATTTCTTTTCCTTCTATATTTCTGCATAAACAAAAGAAAATTTTCTTCTCCCTTTCCTTTGTTTCCACTTCCCACCGTCATCCAAGAGACCGTTAGTCTTTCAATGCTTCAAATGAATGCCCACGTAACTAGTTAATAGATGGGTTTGGTTTTCGATTCACGTTCCTTTTTCTTTTTCTATCAATACAAAAGGCAACTACACATTTTATAAATCAAATGCCCACTTTCCCCCATTTAAGACTCTTGCAATTGCCCCTTTCCGATGAATGTTGAGAGATGAAACCCAAGGGTTGCTACTTTCTGAAGAAAAACAATTAAACTTTTAAGCCTTTGTTTTTTTCAGTCGAAATTGGCAAGCCTTACACCTGACGACTTAATGTACTGTTTTCCCTCTACTACTATATATATATATATATAAATTTATACTAAAAGGAAAAATTATATATTCAAATAATTGGCATCAAAACTAGATTATAGATACATTTTATAGTCTTAAAATTAGTAATATATTTTAAAAATAAATCGAAACAAAATGTAACCATAGGCTCCAATTTTTAATCTCGTAATTTTATTATTATTCTTCTAAATTGATTAAAAAAAATTTCTTCCTATAGACACATAGACCCATTTAAAAAGTTTATTTTTATTTTTATTTTTTCTTAAATTTTATTATTAATTTTTATATTTTAGATAAATTATAATTTTATGACCATTTTTAATATTTTATATTAATTATTTAAGATCAATTGTCTTAGTTATATATTATACACTTGAGCTCTGGATCTAATAACTATATTCCATATAATATATATTTCATATAACATTTATAATATTATAGTATGTTGTATTATTTTTATTACATGTCATTGTATGAATTTATATTTTAAATTTGTTTATGTAATATTTTTAATTTTTTATTAAATTTTAGATGTCTTTATATGTATATTATTAAACATTATGTATATGTTATCTATGACTCTTATTTTTGTATGGTTATGAGATTATTGTGTAAAATAATTATGTAAATTTAACATGAAATAAAATATTTGTTTAATTTAATTATATCTTATGTTACATAAATGATAATTAATATATTATTGATGTTTTTATTTAAGATGATTTGTGATGGATATAATGTGTTAATTATTTTTTTTTATGTCAATTATTTTTTAGTACCTTACAATATTTGATTTTAGTAGCATAATTTTGTACATGGTATCATTATCATTATATTTTTATTTATTATGATTTGGAATCCTAAGATAGAATCATAGTAAGTGAGAAATTTGTTTGTGACCATATTTAGTTGTAGACATAAGATTATTTAATTCTCTAAACTACACAATAATATATGCATATTAAATTTCTGATTAAAACTGTTTTGCCCACATTTTTATAAAAACATCAAATGATACTAATTACAGAGATTTAAAAGAATTCATGGATCTGTATTTGGTTATTGCCCATGTATGCTTAGCTAAGAGGGTTGATAAACCACCGATTCTTACTGAGTATATTGATGTTCAAAAGATTGTTCATCAAAATGGAAGCACTCAAATAAAGCATGCCTAATCATGATAAATACATATGGAGAAGTCTATTAGACAGAGCTTATCAAATATCACTAATCCTAATTTTTTTTTTTAATACTTTGACAAGGCTAAAGAAAGTCACTACTTCTCTTTATTTGACAACATCAAGTATGATGGTGTTGGTGCTATTTGTAAGTTCATGCTGGAGATGGCACATTATTATAACAAGTTGATAGCCATAAAAATGGATATTGATCATAACTACTTAATTTGGATGATTCTTGAATCATTCTCCTCTCATTTTGATATTTTGAAGACCTTATACAAGACCCAGAATCATGAGTAGACTATTGGTGACATGATTGCTATTGTTTCTCAAAAGAATATGAGTCTATGAAGAAGGGTTCTTATGTTGTTCAACTTTCTATTGAGCCTTTTAATGATAAGTTTATAACTTCTACTTTTTGTACTAAAGATTGGAGGAAAAGTCATAAAGGAAATCTCAATACTAATAATAAAATGATAGAGAAGAAATCGTTCTAGTTGCAACCTAATAAGAAGTTATTTAAGGAGAATTGTAAGTATTGTAAGAAGTTTGACCATAGAATAGAAGACTACTTCTTCCTTAAGGAAAAGAAACAAAGGAAAGGAATAATCTTAGCTTTAGTTTATTTCAAGTCTATTGCAGTTGATGTTCCTCTCAACGCTTGGTGGTTATACTCAAGTGCAACCATTGATGTTGTGAATTATTTGTAAGGGTTCATAAGTTTGAGGAAGCCTAGTGATGTTGAATCTGAGATTGTTATGCAAGATGGAGCTAGAATAGTTGTGGAAGATATAAAAGTACTTAATTTATATTTACCTTGTGGGCATGTCTTATCTTTGAACAATATTTTTTATGTACCTTTTATGAGAAGGAAAATAATTTTAGTTTCAGCTTTTAAAAAATATGGCTACACTTTTAAGTTTGGAAATAAGAAATTTGTGGTTTGCTTTAATTCTGTTGTTGGTTCAAGAGTTTTATATGATAGGTTATATAAGTTGAATCTAAATGGCACGTCTATTAACAATGTTGTTAACCATAAACATAATATAACTAATGAGAATTCTTCTATGTTATAGCATAGGAGTTTAGTGCATATCTACAAACCTAGAATTGAGAGTTGATTAAATACGAAATCTTACATGATCTTAGCTTGTTTAATTTTGACACTTGTATTGATTGTATTAAGGAAAAGATTACTGATAAACCTAGGAGCAAAGTAGTAAGAATGTATTGGAGTTAATCCAAAAAAAACATGTGTGGACCCATTTCATCCGCTGCCATGGGTAGATATAGGTATTTTATTACCTTCATAGATGATCATTCAGATTTGGTTTGATTGATCTTCTCTAGGAAAAATATAGTTCCCTAGATTCATTAAAGCTGCTTTTTAAGTTAAATATAGGAAAAAAGATAAAACGTACAAGGTTTGATAGAGGAAGAGAGTACTATCATTATTATGATGAGATTGGTAGAAATCAAGGATCCTTTGCTAGATTTCTTGAAGATTATGTCATTGAAGTCCAACACATTATGCCCAGTACTCTTGAGCATAAAAGAGTTGTAGAAAGAAGGAACTATACACTTCTTGATATAGGAGATGTTTGATGAGTCATTATTCCTTGCCAGTTTTTGTTTAGGGACATGCCTTAAGGACTGCTGTGTACATTCTTAACCAAGTACCTAAAAAATTTGTGATAAAGACACCTTATGGGCTTATGACTAAAAGGAGATTGAGTTTGAAACAGTTCCATGTATGAGGTTGCAAGGCAAAGGTGAGAGCTTACAATCCTTAGTTAAAGAAGCTTGATTATACGTCTGTTAGTGGCTTTTTCATTAACTATTGTGTAAGGTAGAAAATTCTATTATCCTTAACACTTTACTAGATTCATTGAATCAAATAGGTTTATTTTCTTTTAGGATGATTTGGATAGTGAGAATAGTACATCATGACCAATTATCCTTAAAAAAGATCGTATTGTTGTTCCGATGCCACCTATTTCACTTCCTGTAAATGGCACGCTTCCTATTGCTCATAATGATGATTAGAGCACCTAAGATGATGTTGATGACATGAAACCAATGATAGATGAATAGGAACATGATGAACCTATTGTAGAAGTTCCTTTAAGGGTATCACAGAGAGTACGCATGCCTTTTATTCTTGATGATTTTCTGGTGTATATTCATGAGCACAAACTTGACCTTAATGATGATGTTGCTTTTACTTTTAGGGAGGCTATCTCTAGATCTCATGCTTTTGATTGGCTAAACACTATGCATGATGGATTAGCCTTCACGGCTCATAATGATGTTTGGAATCATGCGGAGTCACCTGCCAATTGTAAATTAGTTGGGTGTAAATGGATCTTCAAGACCAAGTATAGTCCATACAGTAAAGACAATAGGTACAAAGTTAGGCTAGTATCAAAAGGATATAGTCAAAAAAAGGGCATTGACTATAAGGATACTTTTTCGCTGGTATCCACTAAAGATGCTTTTCAAGTTTTCATAGCTTTAGTAACTTACTTTGATTTATAAATTCACTAGATGGATGTTAAACAACCTTTTTGAATGGAGACTTAGCTGAAGATGTCTATATGATTCAGTTTCATGGTTTTGTTGATGAAAGCAAAGAAAATTTGGTCTGCAGATTAAAAATAAAATCCATTTATGGGTTAAACCAAGCCTTTAAGTGATGGTATTTGAAATTCGATTAGGTAGTCACTTCTCTTTGTTTCAAAGATAATGTTTTAAATCAATTTGCATTTACTTAAAAATAGTGGGAGAAAATTCATCATTCTTGTTCTATATGTTAATGATATTCTTCTTGATATTAATTATGTTGAACTCTTAACTGAAACAAAATTGATGTTGTACAGACACTTTGATATGCAGAACCCCAGTGATGCTTAAGTTTTTCTAGGCGATTCATCTTGATAGGTCACATGGTACCCTAGGATATCCCTAGACATGATACATTGAAAAGATTCTTAGATGATTTAATATGCATTCTTGATCCTCATGTGTTGTGCCTATTAAAAATGTGATAAAATCTCTAAGTTTCTAAGTCCTCAAAATGATAATGAAAAAATTGAAATGACTAAATTTCCTTATACTTATGCTATTGGTAGCTTGATGTATGGTCAAGGTTGTACTTGACCTAATATTACTTTTTTCATTAATTATTTAGGAGATACTTAAGCAACCTAGGCTTGGATCATTGGAAAGATGTAAGAAAGGTCATGAGATACTTGATCATACAAAAGGTTATATGTTGACTTATAAGAAGTTTGATCAACTTCAATTTATTAGTTATTCTAATTCTAAGTTTTCAAGTTACCCGAATGATTGAAAGTTTACTTTTGGCTTCATATTTGTGATGGCAGAAGGAGCTATTTATTGGAAAATTATTAAACAAACTCATACAACTACTTTTAAAATGGAAGAAAAGTATATTTCTTGTTATGAGGCTATTTGACAAGCCATATAGTTGAAGAACTTGATTCCCAACTTTCGCATTGTTGAAAGTATATTTATGTCAACAGAAACTATTTTCATTCAAATTATTTTGATTTCAAATATCTATTTGTTAGAGAGAAAAAATTTTAGTTTCAAACTCAAATTCATCATATTGATATAAAGAATATGTCAGCAGATTCACTAACCAAGGGTTTGAATATTGAAATTTTCCAAAATTATGTAGCCCATATGGATGTGGTTAAGTCTTTTGACTATTAGATTAATGGAAGTTTAAATTTAATTTTATTGGTTTTATCTTTTATGAGATATATGTTAATTGACATCACTCACATTCATATCTTTTGTAACATTTAAGATTCTTGGATACCTTTTTGGAATTTCATTTTTTCTCTTACCAATATTGTGCTTTTATATGTTCATTTTTTATATATATGAGTGATAAGCATAACTTCCCTAAATAATTATATCTGATATTTATCTTATTAAGATATCTTATATGTTTAATTAAATGGTCTTTGTCATATTTGAAGAGTTTGGGTTTATATTAAGTTCAATTGAATTTTTCAGCTTAATTGAATGCTTATTATAACAATTATACTATTATAATATTTTGAGTATAATACAAGTTTCAAGCATCCAAAAATCATGGAAGTTATCTTGAAGGAATGTTTAAAGAAATAGATAAATCTCCAAATAAAGTTCAAAGGTTAAATTGGGTGTGTAGAGCTTCTAAATAGTCTCAAATGTCATAATAGTGTTACTGTTGCTGAACCCAAACAATGTACAAAGATTTGATTATATCTAAAGTTACAAAAGTCATTTTGAGCTGAAACTAGTGATAACGGAAAGCTAACATTGAAGGCTTCAACTTTTGTTTAGACCCCAAGAGCTAGTTCTGACACATGAATCACCCAGAACTAGTTGTAATCAACATCAAATGTTATATGCTTTATGCCTCTTGACAAAAAACTCAGCTAATTAGATTTGTTCCATTCATTAGCCTAAATACTTGTTTCTTTGTTCATAAACTTTAATATTTTTACTCATGATTTATGTAATTATCCATAAACATCCTAGTTATTCTATTTTCATATTACTTCCCTAAGTGGTCGAATGCTTATATCAAAGTCATAAGGCCTTATAGTTCAATTCTTCTTCCCTTAGAAAGTTGACCTTCACTAATTAAGTTTTAGGCTATTTCTTACACCAATCATAGACATTTTTAAAGATTTTCTTCCTTATCTAATATGGCCAAATGCCCTAGTTGACTAAAACAAGTTTTCCTAATTAACTCAAGTTTCCTTAATTAATGGAGTGGCTAAATGCCCTTGTTGGCTTAAACAAGGTTCCTTTTCCTTAATTTGTCCTTCCATGGTTTTGGTATTATGGATTTTAGCATACTTCTACTCAATTTAACCAAAGTGGCCAAATTTATCCTTCAAAAAGTGGTTGAATGCTTGATTAGGTTCCTCTTAATATCCTAATCAATATTTTTAACTTAAGATATCCTCATTTACTAGAAAGTGGTTGAATGCTATAGGTGCTTTGAACAAGGGTCTATTTTTCCAATTTTTCTTGCCATGTGAACTTGGTGTCATGAAGTTTAGTACTTGATTCATCATAAGTCCTTAGATCTATCCATAAATTATCCTTACTCCATAGCTTTGGTCATGGTTATGGAAGGTCTTAAGTGATTTGTGCAACTTTGAGTCTAAAAATCCATCTTCACACTTAGTATATTTAAGTCTATGTCCAAGTTAAGTTTATGGATCTTTTTGCATAAATTTTCTTATTTATTTAAAACTTATATTACATATGTCCAAATCTAGAAGAAATTCATAACTTTAATTACCATTAAGTAAAAACTCTAAGTAAAAACATAACCAAGTTACTAACTTTAAACATAAATTTTTTAAAGAAAGTACCTTTTATAGCCAAAAAGTGTAGATCTACTCCAAGATCTACAAATTTCTTACTTTGAGCACTTCAAAACTTTTCTCATAAACACTCAAATCTACCTCAAGGAATCAAAATTGATTTTTAAGAAAATTTAACCAATTAAATTTCTCCTAAGGTTGCTAGAAACACTTTAATCCATCAAAACTTCTATTTTTCTTTCCAAAATCACTAAAAATTTATGATGCTCATACTTAACCATTCAAGGGAAATTTGAGCTACCAAAAGTTCAAACAAGAAAGATCCATAGATCTAAGAGAAGGATCACGAGAAGAAGAAAAATAAACTACAAATACAAGATTAAAGCTTATAAACATACAACTTGTTGAAGACTTTGTGATGGGTTTTTGGCGGGGCTTTTATGTCTTCTCTTCCTCCTCCTTGGTGGTCCATATAATATCTCTTGGTATTGGTAGTGGGGGTGGTGAATTTTTCTTAATTTAACTTAAACTTCAAAGATAGAAGTTTAAGCTTAGTGTATGATTTTGAGTTTTTGGAGTAGTTTGAGTTTAGAAAGATTTAGAAGGATCTCTCTAAGTGTTTATAAGATGGAGAATGAAGAAAATGAATCTCCTTCACCTTTGAATCAATTTTGTGCACTTTAGGATATATGGGAACTAAATTTTCACTTAAGGACATTTTGGTAAATTTTCATATAATTTTCATTTTCTAAAAAAATGTAAATGTAAGGAATTATTCTTTTAGGATTATTTTAATGCTAAATATTCTGAATTTATCATTAATCAAGATTAACTTATCCTAAGCATGGTTAATTTCAATTAAACAAGGTTAATTTACCTTAACCATAGTTAATTTACCTTAACCATAGTTAATTTATCTCTCCTATTTAGGATTTTTGTATTACATGTATTTAATGGTGTGATGAATAGGGATGGAAGTTAACAAGGCCGTCCAACAGGGGCCTATGGCTCGGCTCGTTTAAAACCTAGTTAGGCTCGGCTCGTTTAATAAATAGATAGGCTTAAGCTTGTTAACAATCCTTTTTAGATAAACAAGTCAGGCCTAGGTTTATAAAAAATCCTATTTAACCTATTCAGGGGCCTATTTATATTTATATATTATATATTTATACTTATTTTAATATATTATATTTATATAATATTTATTTTATATTTTATTTACATAATATTAACATATATATGTTTTAGGCCTATCTAATAGCCTTTTTATCTTGTAGGCTTTAAGTTTATTTATTGATTTTTTTTGTAATGTAAGCTTTTAAACAGGCTTACAGGCCTTGTAGGCTTTAAATCAGGTCAGACCTTGACAGAAAAAAAAAAGCCTTTAACAGGTAACAAGCCCAGACTTAGGCCTTAAAATTTTTAAACAGGCCAGACTTGAACACTCAAAGCCTAGCTCGGCTTGGCCTACTTCCATCCCTAGTGATGAATTATATTGTGAGTCACCACCATATTTCCCACATGAAAAATTTATGCACATGGTGTGGGCCTTACTTCTGGATTTTGCTTCACATTTTCTTACTCTACTAGTTTTTCAAGAACATTTTGGTAGTTTTTCTCAGCTTTTTCTGGGAGGTTTCCAAATTATTCCTCTGATATTTCTAATACTTATTGGTTTATTCTGGAATCATTCTAATGTCATTTGATATTTTTCTGGGAATAGTTTAGCCCTGGTGAAAGACAGAGCTTTCTAAAGACATTTCAAGCCTCTTCAGAGTTTTCTGATGACTTTTTCATCTTTTCTTTGTTTCTATTATTTTCTCATGACTTTTCAATCATCCTTGATGTATTATAATTTCTTAGAATGTATTTTACCCTTTATTTCATATTTTTCCTACATATTATTTGGGTTTATCCTAGTGTAGAGGTATTTTTGTCATTTGCACAAAATTTTCTAATTTCTCTATCTTTTGTTCTTATGTCTACTTTGTTTCTCACTAGAGATTATTTGTAACCTAAAGAGTCCAATATAATAAATTTGGAATGTTACAATAAGTACTTCAAAAATATCATATCAAGTTCCATTCCTTTCATTTTTCCTCAAAGCTTGAATATTAGATGTTTTTAGGATGGTTTCCATCTAAATAGTATTTCCAACATATGGTGAGTAAATTATTTTATAAATATTATTGATTTAATTTATATTTGACTTTATTGAATAAAGATATTCAATATTAACTTATTTCATTCAAGTTTTTCATAATAGTTTAGTGGTAGGATTTTTTTAATGTAAAACTTGACTTAGACATTGAAGACAATGGTTGTTGGGTATCAAAAGGAAAGCTAAGAAGTATATAGTATATATTATGATCTACATATACTTTGTAAAGATCAAGTAGTGGTGTATTATGGTTATGGACTATAAGTCATCTTTATCTCTTGTAAACTATAGTTAGGTATTTGACTCTAACCCATTATTATTGCACTAAAAATTTGAATAACTATGCTGCTTATTTGCTTATCCTATAAATTATAACAAATGAATCCAATTAATTGAAAAATTGAGATAATCGTTTCTTACTTGCATTTTAACTACAATATTATACTATTTTTTTTATAAAAAGACTATAAATTTTTTTCTTAACATCTATTATTAAAGGTTTAAAATTTAATTATATATTAAATGTATTGGTAAAAAATTAGTTATAATAATTAAAATTTATTTAATTTTACTAATTATATAAGTTATATGATGTGGAAATCGCCCCATAGACCCATTAATATTTATTTGGCTTATAGGAAAAGAAATTCGAAGAAGAGGTTGAAGCTTTGCTCAACATGCATGAAGCACCTATGAAAGTTCCATTTTATCATATCTTTATCCTCTTTTTACATGAAATTAGTTTAAGATGTCTTTATTGTAGTAAATTTAGGATGTTCCTACTTGTATAGGTCTAAGGACACTTTTTATTTTGTACTTTTGCTTCATTTTTAGGCATTAAATCTTAGTTTTTTGGTTTAAACCTTAAAAGGCCCATTTTAATGGTAAGTTGGGCTTCTAAAATAATCATTGGCTGAATACCCATGTGATCTATAAATAGACCCCATTACTTTGTAATTCACACTTTGGAAATCATAATTTATTTTCTCAAATTTTGATAATTTTTTGTGAGAGGTTTTCTATCTTCTAAGTCTCCTTCTTTGGAGCACAAATCCTTGAATCATTGCTCAAATCCTCCTCTTAATTGAATATGGAAACCAATATAATGAAGATGAGACTTATGGATCACTCCTTCCATGGATGATTTTGACACCCAACAATCCATAGATTCTACTTCTAATCATCCTTCTTTTTTATGTTTAATTTATCTATGTTTTCTTTATATTTATGCAAATATTATCCTATATTTTTGTGCACCTTTAATGTTTAGGTCTGAATTAGTGTTCATCAAAGCATGAACATATCAAGTGGTATTAAGAGCCTCTAGAAATGTAAGTTTAAATCTCCAACAAAATCTTTTCTAACCTTGGTCCTATTCTCATATTCTATCCAACCTCTTCTTATCTTTTGCACTAATTTTGTGCTATTTTGGCTGTGTTTTGGTCGTATTATTGTTGAATCATCTTGTTCTTGTATTGTATGCATCTTAACTTTTGGAACAAGTTAATCAATGTAAAACACTCAAATCTACAAAAATGTTGAAGAAATATGCATTTGAACTTGAATTTTTTGGGTGCTAAATCATAATTCTAGAAAATGGTGTTCTAAAAGAGGAAAGGCATATGTATAATGTTAACTTTTTCTAGCTAAATAATTTACACTGCATACGTTTGATTTTATGATACTTTTTTATTCAATGGTTAAGAAAGTAAAAAATGTAAAAAAAAGATATAATTCAAAATATGAAAATTTTCATTGCATGGGAATAAATAATCCTCCAAGGCTAATTAATTAAATAGTTTGTTTCTTTTATTATTAATCTTGTTATGTTACTTATATGATTAGTTTACAATTATTACTTAATAAAAATACAATATTATTGACATTTCTATTACAAATGTTAGACAAAACAGATGCAATCTTAACATGCTCAAATTTATACTGATACTTGAACTCGAAAAGATGGGAGTATTATAATTGAAAAAGGTAGTTGCAGTGATTGCAATAATATGTCAATAATTTTTTTTAACTAAATTCTATGATAGAAATTAATGATGTAATTGGTTATTTAATATTTACAATATATTTTGTATGTGATGAACTAAAGAAGCATATAAAAAAGTAGAAAGTTCACATGATTCTACTGATTGAAAAAAAACATTATATCCAAAAGTAAAAGGATCTAAAAAAAGAGAACATATGTCCTGGTAAATATTTATAAAATGTGTGATTTGGCCTATTTATTATAAAACGTGTGATTTTAAAAAATTAAATATTTATAAAATTATAAATTTTTTATTTTCTTTTATTAAACTTAATTCACTTATTAAATATTTTTTATATATAAAATAATTATTTTATCTTATTTTTTATTTCATTAATTTTTTTTTATAAAAAAAAACTATTTTGTTTCTTAAATGATAATCATTATCTTTATTATGGCTATAAAATCAGAATATAAATAATTTTAGATAATTTTTTTAATCACAAAAGAAACAATAATTAATGCAATTAAAAGCATACAGATTATATAACTTAAAATCCAAATTGATTTAGAAGTTACTTATTGCAATGTTGGACAACATGAAAGGAAATGATAATTAATACATATGACTGGATATTAGCCATAGGTTTATATGCCAATATACTGTTAAAAAAGGTTAAGAATTTGATTGATTTTGATTATCAATTATTCAATATTTAATTTCTATTATCATTTATGATTTTTAGTTTTAAATTACGATATGAAATAACTACCATTTATGAATATTTTTTATCCTGTGTTAAGTATTATTACTTATTAGTTACAAGGTAACTAAGGATAAGGATGATAATATGTATGTTGTTCGATGTAGAAAAGTTGTTGTGAAGTTACAGAAACAAATGTTAAAGAAAATTTAAAGTTGTGGAAATAATTATTAGGAAATATTATACAACATTTTATTATTAGAGTTACTATTTTTATTATTTTAATTTTTTTACTAAAATTTTTAAATAGATATTCTATTTACATTGATTTTTTAGATTAATAATTTTTATTAATATTTTTAATTATGATAGTTACTTTATTTATTTATATATATATATATATGAACTTGTAGCTATTATATTTTGAATATCTAGATATAAATTTATTATTTAATGATTTTAAATCCTTGCTCATGTATATTTATAATTTTTTTTATAATTGGTGATTTATTGAAATTTGACAATATTAAAATGAAAAATTTTAAAATTAGTTTAATATTTATTATCATATTGCAGTAACACATATTTATATATATAACATTCTAATTTTTTTTAGTTCCATAACTAGAAAATATATATTTTAAAATTTTTCTCTAATATTTTAAGGAGATTAGAAAATTTTTAATAAATGACAAAAATATCTTTGCACTATAACAACTCTAAGAAATGTGCATAAAACTGAAGGTAAAAGTTAAAAGACATCCTAAGAGATTAAAATATACCAATGTTGGTTAGAAAAGTTATGAAAAGAGAATAAGAACAAAGAAAGGACGAAAAAGTTGGTACGAAACTCCAAAAATATCCAAAAACATTTTTATAAAGCTCTATCTTTCACAAAGGTTAAATTGTTTCTGAGAAATAGTAAATGACATAATAAAGGTTTCTAAATGAACCAATAAGTGTTAAAAATCTTGGAAGAACAAATTTGGAACATCCCAGAAAATGGAGAGATACGAGAATATCCTTGAAAGACCGGTAGAGTAAGAAAATACAAAATAAAAGTGGACCACACACATTTTTCACAAAACTTTTATGTGGAAAACATAGTGATGACTCACCATATAATTCATCATAAAATTAAATGCATAAAAGATCAAAATAATAAATATAAAGATTCTTTTAACCATGATTAAGGCTAATTATCATTGTTTAATTAAAATTAACTATGATTAGGGTAAGTAAAACTTGATTAGTGACAAACTCAGCAATACTATCACTAATCTTAATTCTAAGAGGACAATTCCTCATATTTTGAATTATTTTAGAAAATAGAAATTACATCCAAAATTACCAAAATGCCCTTAAGTGGAAATTTAATTTCCACATGCCCTAGGTAGACGAAATTTCTTAGGATCACCAAGGAGAGGGTTGATTTTCTCCATTTACACTCTTCTTAACACTTTTGCTAGCTCTCAAAACTCACCCAAAACTCCAACTTCTCTCAAAACACTAAAATTGACACTAAGCTTAAAATTACATCTTTGAAGTTTAAGTTAAATTAAGACTTAATCACAAAGCCCCACCACCATACTTGGAAGAAATTTTGTGGATCATCTAAGGAGGGAAAAAGCAGCTATTAAAGCCCCACCAAAAACCAATCACTAATTCTCCAACTAGAATTTTACTACTTATGTTTTTAAGCTTTAAATTTTGATTTTCATGGTTTTTTTTCTTCTTTTTGTGGATCCTTTCTCTAAGACCCATGGATCTCATTTAGTTTAAACTCATGAGAGGTCAAAACTGCCTTTGGATTTTTAAATATGGGCATCATCCATTTAGTGATTTTTGAGAGTTAAAGTGAAGTTTTGATGGATTAAAGTGCTTCTAGCCACCTTAAAAGAAATTTAATCCGTTAAAATTTTTTAAAAATCAATTTTGATGCTTTCGGAATATTTGAGAGGTTATGAAGAAAATTTTTGAAATGTTCAAAGTATGGGATGGATGGATCTTGGAGTATATTTAGTAGATCTATACTTATTTTTCATGAAAAATACTATCTTGAAGATTTTTATGCTTAAAGCTTGAAACTTGATGATTTTCTTAATTTTGTGGACTTGTGTGGTAAGATGTCCAGATCTGAACCCTTGGACTAAAATAATTAGAAGCCTAAGAAAAATTAAACCATAAGTTCCATGAGTTTGATTTGGATATAGATCTAAAATCTACTAAGTGAAAGTTGAAATTTTGGAACCAAAAATGGAACAATCTTCACCATGATCCAAGCTAAGAAGTATGGAGAAGCCTTGATGGATTCAAGTGTTAAAGGTGCTACAAGTGCACAAAATCATGGAACCAAGATCATATGAGAAGAAATTTTGAAAAGGTGACCTTAGATGCTTAAAGGGTCCATCCGGCCACTTTCACTATGTATGGAGGAAAATCCCTTACAATACCTAAGAATAGTATGAACCAATGAACTAGGTCCTAATTGGTGTAAATCAATCCTTACTAGAATAAAAATTGAAGCAAATTCCCTAGTACTAAAGGATGTGCATTCGGCCACTCCTTGATAATTAAGGATATATGAGTTTAAATTCTTGATTAGACTTAATTAAGAATCCTTAGTATATAAATGAAAAGGATTAAAATTATAAAAAAAGGTTTAGGAATGATTTTGATGACCATTGAGCCATGATTATCTTAATTGATGAAATTAACTTAAAACCATGATTAGAACTCAAGCTTGATTCAAAGATTCTTAAGTTGATGATTAAAAATGAATTATTGTGTAGTGAATGGGAACATGACCATTTGGTCATACCTCCTAAGAATGAAGGAGAAGTCTTAAAAATTCCTAGACTTAGTAATCTTTAATAGGCTAAACCTTAAATAGTAGAAATCACCTTCGAAGCTAAGGAAAAGTGAAGCATGATGTCTTAAGATCCATGTGTGTGTATTCATCCATTTCTCAAGAATTAAGGGAAGTTGGGAGTTAAAATCTCAATTAAGGTGCTAAGGAGATCCTAAGTAAGTGTAAGGAAGGAGTTGTAAAGTTGGTAAGACAACTAGCCTAAAATCATGCTAAAATTTAATAATGGATTTTGGGTGAGCTTAAGAAGATGTTTGGAAACCAATTATGGAATAAAAGTGAAATCTAGAGTATTCAGCCACCTTATAATTAATTAAGGATATTTGAGTTTAAAATCTTAATTAAGATGCAATAAGGTTGCTTACATGTAAAAGAAATGAAATAAAAGTTTAAGAGGGGCTTGACAATGGTATAGGTATCATTCAGCCAATGTGTATTTAAATGGAGGCAAGTAAGTTAAAATATTTCTAATACATAATCCTTAAACCCAATTTAAGTAGGTTATGCATAAGACATGCAAATTGAAGCATACAAAGAGTAAATAAATCAAGAGGAAAGGTTGAAATTATGTGAAACAACTTAACCTTTGAAAAAAGGAAAGGTTGAAAGATAACTTAGAAGGTAAGCTCTCATAAGTCATTCATCATAAAATCTTATGAATTAAGTAAGTTGGACATGTTATGGGTGTATATGATTATGTTTCCCAAGAATTTATGATAAGCTTAAGTAAGTCTTGATTTAGAAGATGATTATTTGCTTAAGAATGTTATGCCAAATTGTTTTATTGCTTTATGAGTACATAAGAGCAATATGATATGTATGATGACTACTCATGAAAGATGTCTTCTATGATGATCATGTATGAATGATGTTTTACACAATGATTAAGTGTGAAAGTAGTTATGATTAGTGAATAAATGTGCATGGCATATTGATTGGGGTGATTAAACATGCATGTTATTACTCTTAATTTCTTAAAGAGTAATGTATTATGTGACGTGAGTACATAATGAAGAATGTAAATTGTATGGATAATTTTCTTTATTTGTTAAGAGAATGATGTACGACACGATGAGTATGTGAAAATAAAATTAATAAGCACATACTTGAAAAATGCCATGTCAGGGACTTGTGTATGTGTGAAAAGTTTGGGACTATCCATGTTAAAAGCCATCAAACTTCAAACAAAAATAAACTTGACAAGCATATACATGAAAAGTGTCAAGTTAGGGACTTGTGCATGTGTGGAAAGTCTAGGGCTATCCATGTGTCGCAACCGTAACTCCGAAGAGACGACGAACTCACTAAAATTTTAAAATAGAATTAATTTTGATGTGGTGTGGAGCCACCACCAAATTTTTATTTGAGGGAAAAATATTTGGAAAAAACCCTGACTCGAGGATGAGATTTAGGTTCGGGAGTCGGTTACGAGTGGGGAAGGTGTTAGGCACCCCACTCGCCCATTCTGAAGAACGGTACCCTTAAACTGAGTGTGTGATTTTTGAAAATTGTTTGATCCCTTAATTAGCATGGAAATAAATAACTTGATGGAGGTTAGCCTGACAGGACTTGATCATGCTCCTACGTATTCCCCGGTGCAATGGGAAACTCAAGGCTTACGTAGTTTTGGTACATGAAGGCTTGACCTTCAGAGGTGTTTAAGAGAAAGACGGCATTTTGAAGAGGTTTGCGTTTTCTGAAAGAACCTTTAGCCCACTCATGCACAAGACCTGAGGCGGCTACGGCAGCACGCAGGTCTATACAGACTACTAAACGTTGGACAGCAGGTGAACTGCCAGTCTCCCATTTAGAGCCCATTGCGTGAGACCAAGCATCCCAAAATATTTAAAAGGGGGTTTCTATTTTTACGAGAAAAGGAAAATTTATTTTGACTATCAGAAGCAGAGAGTGTTGTTGGGAAGGAAGCAATTTTATTGGAGGTTTGGGGATTTATTAGCAATTATGGAATTTTTGGGAATTAATGACAATTATGAAATTAAGGGACAATTCTGGAATTTTGTGAAAAGACAGGGGGCAATATGGTCATTTGGAGAGGTAGGGACAATTCTGGAATTTTGTGAAAAGGCAGGGGCAATATGGTCATTTGGAGAGGTAGGGGCAATTCTGGAATTTTGGGAAAAGGCAGGGGCAATATGGTCATTTGGAGAGGTAGGGGCAATTCTGGGAATTTTTAGGAAAAGGCAGGGTGGGGATCAAACTTGGTACCTTGAGGATGTGAAGGAGATACTCAACCACTTGAGCCAATTGCTTTTAGCATATATTCCCCCATTTTTGTATTGGAAATTCTCTGAATTAAAACTGCTGGAGGGCTCTATGTTGGCAAAAATGAAAGGTATTTAGAAGAAATGCTCTAGCGAGGGTTCGAACCCAGGATTCGTCTCTTGCCAAGGCTGTGAACGAGGCAGCCATTTGAGCCAAACCATTTTATGGTTTATATTCAGCAGCTTTTGTATGTATGGAGAAGGGGGCCTGCTTCTTTTACTTCAAGCATGCCTCACTATGGGCCTCACCCTTATTTCAATTTAATTTTTCATGCTTACGTTGGCTGCATGCAGGGATGTTAAAACCATACGACTTTCTCTCTAGAATTGGTTGATGAATATTATCAATCAATGCAAAAACAGAAGCAGGATCTGGAGTACCAACAGAATTAAAACCCAGAGTCCTCTTTAGCTCCTAAAGCAAGAGTCCTTGAAATGGCTATACCAAGATGAACCCTTCAAATCTTGGGCACTTGGTTGAGTTCCATACACTGCTAGTGCGCCTTTGGATAGCATGTACCTGGCTCTGTCTTCTTCGTTCGACCAGAGTCCATCGATCAACAGGCTTTGGTTAGTCCCTCACACTTTAAGTAGATTCGTCTCATCATCAGGATCGACTCTACCATACTTAACCGAACCAGAATCAATCACGTACCTCTTTGATTTCCATCAATGAGGTCAAACAGGGTATGCATGGTTCTCTTTTCCTCTGTTTTTTCGAATCTCGGTGGCCATTTCTCGCAATGTTAGAAACACATGGGGAGCCAGTGATAAGCATAGATTTCATAAATAATTATCTCTCACTTTTATCTCATTAAGACTTCTTATATGTTCAATTAAGTGATCTTTGTCATATTTTATGAGTTTGGGTTCATATGAAGTTTAATTGAATTTCTTTGCTTACCCGATTAAAATGACACTATTATAGTATTTTGAGCATAATAGGAGTTGTAGACATCCAAAAATCATGAAATCTATCTTGAATGAAAGCTTAAAGAAGTGTCCATATTTACAAAGCAAGAGCAGATTCTAAATGGGATGTTTAGGACTCCGAAATTATCTCAAAAGATGAGATAGTGTTGCTGACGTGGAATTTGAACAGTGTGCAAAGATCCGGCCATATCTTGAGATATAGAAGTCATATTGAGATGAACTCAACTTTGTTGGATAGCTAAGATCCAGGGATACAACTTTTGTTCAGAAGTCAAGCTCTAATTCGGACATGTGAACATCCGAAATTGCGGTGCAAGAAAGTCAAAATTGTTGTGCTCATTGGTGGCAAAAATTCAAAAGTGTTTTGCAATTTCAACAAAGCCCATGTGAAAGCAAGAAAAGGGTAGAAAAGTAATATCCTAGTTGGTGACTTTCTGAAGATGATGCCTCAAAAATCCTCTATAAATAGAAGGGTTTGCAAGAGGAGACACACACCATTTTGGAGATTAACTCCAATACCACTTTCTTTCTTTCTTTCTTTCTTTCTTTCTTTCTTTCTTCCTTTCTTTCTTTCTTATTAGTTTTGCCTCCTTCATGGAAGGCTTAGTTTTTCTTTCTTGTTAGTTTGCCTCCTACATGGAAGGCTTAGCTTTTCTTTATTGTTAGTTGCCTCCTACATGGAAGGCTTAGGATTTATTTGTTGTTAGTTGCCTCCTACATGGAAGGCTTAGGATTTATTTGTTGTTAGTTTGCCTCTTTCTTTGTTGTTAGTTTGCCTCCTTTATGGAAGGCTAGGTTTGTAGTTTCAATTCAAGGATTCAAGCTATTTTCATTTTAACTTTGAGGTCTTGATCTTTATTTACATGCTTATTGAGTGATTTCTATTCTACTTTACTATATTCTTCAATTTTATTCTTTTAATCAAAGTTTGATCGGTTGACGTATTTTGATTAATGTATAATTGATTTATAATTGGTTTTTGATTGGTAAATCATTTTCCAAAAGTTTGAAGAGTAGAAATTAAGTAATTGAATTGAAGGTTTTCATTTTATTACTTACTTCAACTGAATTCTGATTGTGAAATTGGTTTAGATAAAAGATTAAGTGGTTACTAAATCTTGTTGATTGTAATCAATTAAATTCTGAGAGGTTTCTCAGTAGAGAATTCAAGGATCATTGTAGGGGTTCCAGATGATCCTAGGTTGATAAACACAATGCATGATTTTAGTGATCAATGATTAGTTAAGAAAATAGCCTCTGAATTCCTTGAGTTGATAATTGTTAAGTAAATTAATTTCATTCTGTATTTTGTGTTTAGAACTCAATATCAAATCTTTACAAAATCCCCTTGTTCTAATTTTCTCCTTATTTGCTTAAGAATTTGAAATGGTCTTTGTGAGATGACCTAGGTTGCACCTTATACTATACCAATAGTTTCGGGGAAATCTAGAAATTATTTTTGCGCGTTTACGACGAGCGTGTCAAAATTTGGCGCCGTTGCCGGGGACCATTTTAATTTCCTAGGCTCATTTAGGAGTTTGTATAAAAATTTTAATCTTTCTAACAATTGTTTTTACTTTAGGTATATCATTCTTGGATTTTCAGTATGAATTCACCTTTTTGTGTATGACCCGATCCAATCCTGAAAATTTATATGCATATGATCCTGAGATTGATAGAACATTCCACCATTTGAAAAGAGCACATAGAAGGCATTCATCCAGTAATAACCAAGAAAGTAACAGTAGTGATTTTTCATCTTTAAATTTTGATAGTTTTAAATATTTTGCTAAGAACATGGCTGATAGAACCTTAAAAGAATTAGCTGCACCTGATGTTGCTTATCAACCATTGTGCATTCAATACCCTGATGTTGATGCACCATTTGAACTGAAGTCTGGACTAATACATTTGCTACCTAAGTTTCATGGCCTTGCAGGTGAGGACCCTCATAAACATTTGAAGGAATTTCACATTGTGTGTTCCACAATGCGGCCACAAGGAATTCCAGAAGATCATATCAAGTTGAAGGCATTTCCTTTCTCCTTAAATGATGGAGCTAAGGACTGGTTGTACTATCTACATCCAACATCTGTTACAAGCTGGAATGATATGAAAAGATTATTCTTGGAGAAATTCTTCCCTGCATCCAGAACAGCAGCTATCAGAAAAGAGATTTGCGGCATCAGACAGAACTCCCAAGAAACTCTCTATGAGTATTGGGAGAGATTCAAGAAACTATGCGCCACTTGTCCACACCATCAAATCAGTGATCAATTACTGATTCAGTATTTCTATGAAGGACTCATGCCAATGGACAGAAGCATGGTTGATGCAGCTAGTGGTGGAGCACTTATGGACAAAACTCCTACAGCAGCTCGAGATTTGATTGCCAACATGGCAGAGAATTCTCAGCAATTCAATTCTCGAACTAATTCCTTGTCTAAAGGAGTCCATGAAATGACCACCAAGACAGACCATACACGATTGGAGAACAGAATTGAAGAACTAACCTCCATCGTAAGACAGTTGGCCATCGGACAACAAGAGCAACTTAATGTTGTTGACAAAACCAAAACATGTGGCATCTGCACTTCTGCAGATCATCCTACTGATGCATGCCCAACATTGCAAGAAAGTGAGACACCTGAGGCTACAGTAAATGGTATTTTTGGCACAGGACAACAATACAGGCCTCCTCAACATTATCAGCAACAGAAGTTTGAACCACCTTCTGGAACATACAATCCTAGTTGGAGAAACCATCCTAACTTGAGATATGGCCCTCCACAACAACAAAGGATTCAAACATCTGACTCCCAAAATAAATACCAACCACCGCCATTCAGACAACAACAACAGCATATGCAGCAATCTGTACCCTCTAATGCTTCTGAACCCTCTCTTGATGATTTGATGAAGCAATTAGCAACCAACAATCTTCAATTTCAACAAAATGTAAGTTCTACCATTCAGGATTTACAAACTCAAATTGGGCAGTTGGCTACCACTGTCAACCAATTGAAATCTCAAGGTTCTGGTCAACTACCTTCTCAACCTGTCATAAATCCCAAAAGTGTGAATGCCATGACCTTGAGAAGTGGGAAGAAAGTGCAGACAGACCCTACAATTTTAAAGCAACAAAGCTTCAATCAGACTAATCCACACCAAAAAGAAGCATTTATCTCCACACCTGGAGATATCTCTGATGAGCCATCTGAATCAAAAGGAAAGTCTGATGAAAAAAGTACACCAGCCTTCGATAAGACATCGAATGATCAACAAAAAGAAGCTTGCCATAAACGATCTGCACTTGAAGCATCTGATGAGAAGAAAACCCCAAATTGTGCTGATCAGAAGGTATCTTTACCTCTTCCAAATAGAATGGTTCAATCCAAGCCCAATGTTCATGCAGAATTGGATAAGGAGCTTCTAGAATACTTTCAGGAAAGTGGAAGTCAACATACCACTTCTAGATGCTATCAAGCAAATTCCCAAATATGCCAAATTTCTAAAGGATTTGTGCACGCATAAGAGAAGACTCAAAGGGGATGAGAAGATCAGTGTGGGACGCAATGTTTCTGCCTTAATTCAACCCAGCCTCCCTCAGAAATGTAAAGATCCAGGAACTTTCACCATTCCTTGCACAATAGGAAACTCTACATTTGGTGATGCATTGCTGGATCTAGGTGCTTCCATTAATGTTATGCCCTCATCAGTTTATAAATCTTTGAATCTGGGAGAACTGAAGCCAACTGGTGTGGTGATTCAATTAGCCAACAGAAGTACAACACATCCAGCTGGAGTACTTGAAGATGTGCTAGTTCAAGTGAATAAGCTAATCTTTCCAGCTGACTTCTACATTTTGGATATGGAAGATGAGTCATCCATCAATAGAGCAACCTTGATCCTAGGGAGACCTTTCCTCAAAACTGCAAAAACAAAGATAGATGTGCATACGGGGACTCTCTCTATGGAATTTGGAGATGATATCATCCAATTCAACATATTTGAAGCCATGAAGCATCCCATAGAGAATCATTCACTCTTTCAACTTGATGCCATAGACCTTCTTACGGATGATTATTCTATTGACAATATACTTTTTAAATTTTTTGATTTTGATTTAGATTACTTAGATAATTTTACTTGCACATGTGATGAATTTGATTCATGTATTGTGTGTTCCAGGATTAATGCTGCAGACCAACCTTCGTTGAAAGATGACATGTTAGATGCAAGTGTTGCAGACATTTCAATCTCAGATAGATCTCTTCCTTCCATAATACAACCACCTCCTTTAGAGTTGAAGCCTTTGCCTGAACATATAAAGTATGCTTATTTGGGGGAAAATGAGAAGCTTCCTGTCATTGTAGCAAAGAACCTTCTACCACAACAGGAAGAAAGGTTACTGCAAACCTTAAAAAGCCATAAACAAGCAATTGGATGGACTTTGGCTGATATTCCAGGTATTAGCCCATCTACTTGTATGCATAGGATACTGCTAGAGGAAAACACCAGACCTGTTAGACAACCACAAAGGCGTTTGAATCCAACCATCCTAGATGTGGTAAAGAAGGAAGTAGGTAAGCTTTTGGCAGCTGGTATCATCTATCCCATCTCAGACAGTGATTGGGTAAGCCCGGTGCAAGTAGTTCCTAAGAAAACTGGCATGACTGTAGTCAAAAATCACAATGATGAACTAATCCCTACCAGAATACAAAACAGTTGGAGAGTGTGCATAGATTATAGGAAGCTTAACCAAGCTACTCGCAAGGATCACTTCCATTTGCCCTTCATAGACCAAATTTTGGAAAGATTAGCAGGAAAATCTCACTATTGCTTTCTAGATGGTTTTTCAGGTTATTTTCAAATACATATAGCCCCAGAAGACCAGCATAAGACCACCTTCACTTGTCCTTTTGGTACTTTTGCCTATCGAAGGATGCCTTTTGGTCTATGCAATGCCCCTGGAACCTTTCAAAGATGCATGGTAAGCATTTTCTCTGATCTCTTAGAAAGTTGCATGGAAGTGTTTATGGATGACTTCACTGTATATGGTTCTTCTTTTGATGCATGCTTAGAAAGCCTTTCTAAAGTTTTGGACAGATGCATTGAGACTAACCTGGTTTTGAATTTTGAAAAATGTCATTTCATGGCAACAGAAGGTATAGTCTTAGGACACTTGGTATCTAGCAAAGGTTTAGAGGTTGATAAGGCCAAGATAGACATTATTACTTCTCTACCTTACCCCACTTCTGTGCGAGAAGTACGTTCTTTACTTGGTCATGCAGGTTTTTACAGAAGATTCATCAAGGATTTTAGCAAGATTGCACAACCTCTTTCTAAACTACTACAAAAAGATACCAAATTTGTGTTTGATCAAGCATGCAAGGATTCATTTGATGAACTAAAGAAGCGGTTGACAACCACTCCCATCATTCAACCACCTAATTGGACGCTTCCATTTGAATTAATGTGTGATGCATCCAATTATGCCCTTGGTGCTGTACTGTCTCAAAGAGTTAGCAAGAGATCTCATGTCATTGCATATGCCTCTCGCACACTTGATGCAACCCAATCAAATTACACAACTACTGAGAAGGAGCTTTTGGCAATTGTGTTTGCATTAGATAAATTTCGCTCCTATTTGCTTGGATCTAAAGTTATTGTCTTCTCTGACCATGCAGCTTTGAAATACTTGCTGAAGAAGACAGATGCTAAGCCAAGACTGATTCGTTGGATGCTTCTGTTACAAGAATTTGATTTAGAGATTAAAGATAAGAGTGGTGCAGAGAACCTTGTAGCAGATCATTTAAGTCGGATCCAGCAACCTTGTGAAGAAAATTCAATTGCAGATTCATTCCCAGAAGAGCATCTCTATCATTTGCACGGGAAAGATCCTTGGTATGCAGATTTGGTAAACTATCTGGTTGCTAAAGAAATACCCAAACACTTCACCAAATCGCAACTTGCCAAGTTGAAAAGTGATGCCAAACACTACATATGGGATGAACCATACCTTTGGAAGACATGCAGTGATCAAATCATTAGAAGATGTGTTCCAGATCATGAAGTTCAGTCTGTACTTACCTTTTGCCATTCCTTAGCTTGTGGTGGACACTTTGGGCCACAACGGACAGCTAGAAAAGTACTAGACTCAGGCTTTTATTGGCCTACAATATTTCGTGATGCACACAGATTATGCATAACTTGTGAGCAGTGCCAAAGAATAGGGAGTATTTCGCGCAGAAATGAGATGCCCCAACAACCACTTCTCTTTTGTGAGGTATTTGATGTATGGGGTATAGACTTTATGGGTCCATTCCCTGTCTCTTTTGGCTTTTTTTACATTCTGCTAGCTGTTGATTATGTTTCAAAATGGGTGGAGGCAAAAGCCACCCGTACTGATGATGCTCGAGTTGTTGCAGATTTTATCAGGTCTAACATTTTTAGCAGGTTTGGCATTCCTAGAGCTCTAATTAGTGACCAAGGTACTCATTTTTGCAACCGCACAATGGAAGCCCTACTCCGCAAATATGGAGTCATGCATAAAGTCTCCACCCCATATCATCCTCAAACAAATGGTCAAGCTGAAGTTTCTAATCGAGAGATCAAGAAAATCTTAGAGAAAACAGTCCAGCCTAACAGGAAGGATTGGAGCTTGCGCCTTGTTGATGCATTATGGGCATATAGGACAGCTTACAAGTCACCCATTGGCATGTCTCCCTACAGGATTGTCTTTGGTAAAGCATGTCATCTTCTAGTTGAATTAGAGCATAGAGCATTTTGGGCAGTAAAGAAATGCAACATGGATCTAGACCAAGCAGGAATCCATAGGAAGCTTCAATTGCAGGAACTTGAAGAAATTCGATTGGAAGCATACGAAAACTCCAAAATTTACAAAGAAAAGGTCAAAGCTTTTCATGACAAAAAGTTGGCAAGAAAGGAGTTTTTCGTTGGACAAAAAGTTCTCCTTTTCAATTCTCGGCTAAAGCTTATGCCTGGTAAGCTACGCTCTAGATGGTTAGGACCATTTGTAGTTACTAATGTTTTTCCTTATGGTGCAGTGGAAATAAAAAATGAGGTAACTGAAAAAATCTTCAAGGTGAATGGACATCGTCTTAAACCATTTTTCGAAAGTTTTCAAAAGCACACGGTAGAAGAAGTGCATTTGCACAATGCCACATACCTGCAATAAATTCAAGAGAAGTCTCTCTCTCTCTCTCGCTCTCTTTCTCTCTTTCTCTCTCTCTCTCTCTCTTTCTCTCTTTCTCTCTCTCTCTCTCTTTCTCCCTCTCCCTCTCTCCCATTCCTCGCTTATAAGTTTCAACTACTCTCTCAACTTCCTTCTTCACCTCTTAAATCATCCTAACTATTACACCACATTGAGCTTGCAGGAATAATAACTTGAGTGTTTTAAAAAAAAAAAAAATGGAGAAAGCTCTCACCAGGATCAAAATTTTGTTCCCTACTCTCCCCAGAAATTTTCTTAAAGACATTTACAATTGCAGACTTGAACGATTGAGAGCATTAACACTCTTAGGCCTTCCAGAAGATGTCCGTTGGATCATTGAAGCTAAGGTACGTTTAGCAGGTGAATTTCAAGAATCATTTGTTAAAAATATGCCAGGTATGGGAAGAAGTTCCTATGCAAAGAAGAGAAGGGCAAAAAGAATTGGAGTTTGCTACAGGTGTGCAAGATGGACCTGTAACACAAGATGCAAGAACCCTGGAATGGTTTCAAGAAATCGAGAGGACAAAATTCAATTCATAAAGGATGGACTGAGTAAGGAGTCATTGGATGATATCATTCAGACTCTTGAGACGCATCCTAGTGGGCATGTACAAGGAGTCCTTCTTGATTTGTTTGAACTGTTCCGTAAGGAAAAAACACGTTATAGTCTTGGGAATCTGACTTTAAAAGACCCTGTTGTCAGTTTACAAGAAAACTGAATGGGAAGCACATCCTCGACTCTTAGAAGGCGTTTCAGCCGTTACTGGACGTAAAACCAGAGGAAGATGTGAGCCACAATCACAACTACTGTTCATTCTCATGCGTGTATGTTTGTCATTTACATTGTCTTTTCAATTTATTGGGCCACCGTTTGTTTTGAAATTTTCACCCCTGCTTAAAGTCTTTCCCCTCTGACATTCACCTTTTCCTTGAACCCAAAATTCAAACTTTTGCAACCAAAATTCAAACTTTTGCAACAAAAATTCAAACTTTTGTAGCAAAAATTCAAACTTTTGCTACCAAATCCTGATCCCGCACTATTCAAGCGATCTCCTTGTCTGATATTGAGTCCCTATAAATTATCCACCTCTATGACATATTTTTTCAAAAAAAAAAAAAAGACAGAAACACCGTATATGGATAAGATCAATACTATCTGTGTTTTTGGTGGGTCTAACCTTGGAAAGGATGGAGCATTTCAACATGCAGCTTCTACCCTTGGTAAGGCATTAGCTGCAAGAAAAATCAATCTTGTTTATGGGGGAGGGATTCAGGGTTTAAAAGGATGTGTTGCAGGATCTGCACTCACAAAGGGGTGTAACGTCTTAGGTGTTGGCTTAAAAAATGGGAGCACCTCCTACTTCACCCTGGGTACTGAATTGAAGGTTGCAACCATGCATGACCGTATGAGACACATGTTGGTTAATTCTAATGCATTTATTGCATTACCTGGTGGTCTTGGAACAATGGAAGAAATTTTTACCATTATATTTTGGGCCTATCGGAATTTTCATAAAAAACCTTTGGGCTTATTGAATATTAATGGCTTTTATAATGGTTTGATATCCTTTTTAGATCATGCAGTAGATCAGGAGTTCATGCCACAATCCATGCGCAACATCATAGTATCTGCTTCAACTGTTGAACAGCTACTTGAGATTTTGCAAAATCCTACATCTGAGCTCAGTCAAGCAATGCAGCTGGTGAACCAACCAAATCAGGATGGCAGAGATAAAAGAGAACCAGATACCACTCTTCGGTTATAACTTTTCCTTACTTTGATGGTTTTCTTACATTTCTTTTCCTGTTATATGAAATTCCATCTAAGACATTGGGGACAATGTCTTGGATAGGTTGGGGGGAAGATGGTCCGATATCTAAAATTAAAAAAAAAAAAAAAAAAAAAAAAAAAAAAAACTTAGGTTAGATTCATAAACTTGCTTTGAGTAAGATGGCTGAGTAAGGAGTTACACTTGACTCTTGATACGCATCTTATGATTTAAAAAAAAAAAAAAAAAATTGAATGTGGAAGTATGTTTTTCTTTAGATTTCATAAAATAATTGAAGTAAAATGATTTACATTTCGAGATTAATTAGTTTGGCAACACATATTTGAACTGGATAGATTAGATTTGATAAATATATTACCTGTGAGATTTTGAGCCTTATTATTATTTTCTTTCTTGTGTGATTTTCATCCATGGAATATGTTACTTCAGAACTTGCATTGATTCTTTTTGAAGCTACATTTTCACATGATTTGTACAAAAATGATTGAGGCATTGTTTTTCTTGAACAAACCACTTGGCCAAATAACTAAACCATATAATTTTATCCTTTGATCAGCCCTTTGAGCCGATTAACCTTTTCTTCTTTTTAGCTCACCACAAATAAAAAAAAAAAAAAAAAAAAAAAAAAAAAAACAACTTTGTGTGACCATAGAAGGTGAGGAATACTGGATTTATCATACCATAAGTGTTTCAATAAGTGTGGGGGAGATTATTGTTGTGTTCATCAATATCATGGTTGAAAAAAAAAAAAAAAACTGAAGCAATAAATTAATAAATAAACTATTATATTGAAAAAAAAAAAAAATTGAAGAAGTGATATCTGTTTCTCACACTTGCACTTACAATCAATTCTCAATCCTCACCATTTTCATTGGTCTAACATTGTATCTCTTCAATATATCATTTCATCTTTCTAATCCCGTTAGAACCAAAATAAAGACCTCTTGATTTGTGCATTGCATGTGTACATAGTAGTAGAGAAGTAGAAGATATGCAAGCCTATGATAGTTCATCTTTCATGGATTGAATTTGAGAGAAACACTTACCAAATCAAACACTTGAGAGATTCAGAGTATATCATGTGAGGTTTTATCTTTCTCAATCTATGTTTTTCAAATTAAAGTTGCCTTTCTAAATAATTTCAAAAATGTGATGAAAGAATGCTTCATGAAATTTTGTGAATTCTTGAGAAATCAACTCAAAACTTTGATGTTCTTTCAAAAAAAAAAAAAAAAAAAAAAATTACCAATCCTTAACTTAAGTTTGCCCGAGACGTGCAAAAGATAAGTGTGGGGGAATTTGATAAGCATAGATTTCATAAATAATTATCTCTCACTTTTATCTCATTAAGACTTCTTATATGTTCAATTAAGTGATCTTTGTCATATTTTATGAGTTTGGGTTCATATGAAGTTTAATTGAATTTCTTTGCTTACCCGATTAAAATGACACTATTATAGTATTTTGAGCATAATAGGAGTTGTAGACATCCAAAAATCATGAAATCTATCTTGAATGAAAGCTTAAAGAAGTGTCCATATTTACAAAGCAAGAGCAGATTCTAAATGGGATGTTTAGGACTCCGAAATTATCTCAAAAGATGAGATAGTGTTGCTGACGTGGAATTTGAACAGTGTGCAAAGATCCGGCCATATCTTGAGATATAGAAGTCATATTGAGATGAACTCAACTTTGTTGGATAGCTAAGATCCAGGGATACAACTTTTGTTCAGAAGTCAAGCTCTAATTCGGACATGTGAACATCCGAAATTGCGGTGCAAGAAAGTCAAAATTGTTGTGCTCATTGGTGGCAAAAATTCAAAAGTGTTTTGCAATTTCAACAAAGCCCATGTGAAAGCAAGAAAAGGGTAGAAAAGTAATATCCTAGTTGGTGACTTTCTGAAGATGATGCCTCAAAAATCCTCTATAAATAGAAGGGTTTGCAAGAGGAGACACACACCATTTTGGAGATTAACTCCAATACCACTTTCTTTCTTTCTTTCTTTCTTTCTTTCTTTCTTTCTTCCTTTCTTTCTTTCTTATTAGTTTTGCCTCCTTCATGGAAGGCTTAGTTTTTCTTTCTTGTTAGTTTGCCTCCTACATGGAAGGCTTAGCTTTTCTTTATTGTTAGTTGCCTCCTACATGGAAGGCTTAGGATTTATTTGTTGTTAGTTGCCTCCTACATGGAAGGCTTAGGATTTATTTGTTGTTAGTTTGCCTCTTTCTTTGTTGTTAGTTTGCCTCCTTTATGGAAGGCTAGGTTTGTAGTTTCAATTCAAGGATTCAAGCTATTTTCATTTTAACTTTGAGGTCTTGATCTTTATTTACATGCTTATTGAGTGATTTCTATTCTACTTTACTATATTCTTCAATTTTATTCTTTTAATCAAAGTTTGATCGGTTGACGTATTTTGATTAATGTATAATTGATTTATAATTGGTTTTTGATTGGTAAATCATTTTCCAAAAGTTTGAAGAGTAGAAATTAAGTAATTGAATTGAAGGTTTTCATTTTATTACTTACTTCAACTGAATTCTGATTGTGAAATTGGTTTAGATAAAAGATTAAGTGGTTACTAAATCTTGTTGATTGTAATCAATTAAATTCTGAGAGGTTTCTCAGTAGAGAATTCAAGGATCATTGTAGGGGTTCCAGATGATCCTAGGTTGATAAACACAATGCATGATTTTAGTGATCAATGATTAGTTAAGAAAATAGCCTCTGAATTCCTTGAGTTGATAATTGTTAAGTAAATTAATTTCATTCTGTATTTTGTGTTTAGAACTCAATATCAAATCTTTACAAAATCCCCTTGTTCTAATTTTCTCCTTATTTGCTTAAGAATTTGAAATGGTCTTTGTGAGATGACCTAGGTTGCACCTTATACTATACCAATAGTTTCGGGGAAATCTAGAAATTATTTTTGCGCGTTTACGACGAGCGTGTCAAAATTTGGCGCCGTTGCCGGGGACCATTTTAATTTCCTAGGCTCATTTAGGAGTTTGTATAAAAATTTTAATCTTTCTAACAATTGTTTTTACTTTAGGTATATCATTCTTGGATTTTCAGTATGAATTCACCTTTTTGTGTATGACCCGATCCAATCCTGAAAATTTATATGCATATGATCCTGAGATTGATAGAACATTCCACCATTTGAAAAGAGCACATAGAAGGCATTCATCCAGTAATAACCAAGAAAGTAACAGTAGTGATTTTTCATCTTTAAATTTTGATAGTTTTAAATATTTTGCTAAGAACATGGCTGATAGAACCTTAAAAGAATTAGCTGCACCTGATGTTGCTTATCAACCATTGTGCATTCAATACCCTGATGTTGATGCACCATTTGAACTGAAGTCTGGACTAATACATTTGCTACCTAAGTTTCATGGCCTTGCAGGTGAGGACCCTCATAAACATTTGAAGGAATTTCACATTGTGTGTTCCACAATGCGGCCACAAGGAATTCCAGAAGATCATATCAAGTTGAAGGCATTTCCTTTCTCCTTAAATGATGGAGCTAAGGACTGGTTGTACTATCTACATCCAACATCTGTTACAAGCTGGAATGATATGAAAAGATTATTCTTGGAGAAATTCTTCCCTGCATCCAGAACAGCAGCTATCAGAAAAGAGATTTGCGGCATCAGACAGAACTCCCAAGAAACTCTCTATGAGTATTGGGAGAGATTCAAGAAACTATGCGCCACTTGTCCACACCATCAAATCAGTGATCAATTACTGATTCAGTATTTCTATGAAGGACTCATGCCAATGGACAGAAGCATGGTTGATGCAGCTAGTGGTGGAGCACTTATGGACAAAACTCCTACAGCAGCTCGAGATTTGATTGCCAACATGGCAGAGAATTCTCAGCAATTCAATTCTCGAACTAATTCCTTGTCTAAAGGAGTCCATGAAATGACCACCAAGACAGACCATACACGATTGGAGAACAGAATTGAAGAACTAACCTCCATCGTAAGACAGTTGGCCATCGGACAACAAGAGCAACTTAATGTTGTTGACAAAACCAAAACATGTGGCATCTGCACTTCTGCAGATCATCCTACTGATGCATGCCCAACATTGCAAGAAAGTGAGACACCTGAGGCTACAGTAAATGGTATTTTTGGCACAGGACAACAATACAGGCCTCCTCAACATTATCAGCAACAGAAGTTTGAACCACCTTCTGGAACATACAATCCTAGTTGGAGAAACCATCCTAACTTGAGATATGGCCCTCCACAACAACAAAGGATTCAAACATCTGACTCCCAAAATAAATACCAACCACCGCCATTCAGACAACAACAACAGCATATGCAGCAATCTGTACCCTCTAATGCTTCTGAACCCTCTCTTGATGATTTGATGAAGCAATTAGCAACCAACAATCTTCAATTTCAACAAAATGTAAGTTCTACCATTCAGGATTTACAAACTCAAATTGGGCAGTTGGCTACCACTGTCAACCAATTGAAATCTCAAGGTTCTGGTCAACTACCTTCTCAACCTGTCATAAATCCCAAAAGTGTGAATGCCATGACCTTGAGAAGTGGGAAGAAAGTGCAGACAGACCCTACAATTTTAAAGCAACAAAGCTTCAATCAGACTAATCCACACCAAAAAGAAGCATTTATCTCCACACCTGGAGATATCTCTGATGAGCCATCTGAATCAAAAGGAAAGTCTGATGAAAAAAGTACACCAGCCTTCGATAAGACATCGAATGATCAACAAAAAGAAGCTTGCCATAAACGATCTGCACTTGAAGCATCTGATGAGAAGAAAACCCCAAATTGTGCTGATCAGAAGGTATCTTTACCTTTTCCAAATAGAATGGTTCAATCCAAGCCCAATGTTCATGCAGAATTGGATAAGGAGCTTCTAGAATACTTTCAGGAAAGTGGAAGTCAACATACCACTTCTAGATGCTATCAAGCAAATTCCCAAATATGCCAAATTTCTAAAGGATTTGTGCACGCATAAGAGAAGACTCAAAGGGGATGAGAAGATCAGTGTGGGACGCAATGTTTCTGCCTTAATTCAACCCAGCCTCCCTCAGAAATGTAAAGATCCAGGAACTTTCACCATTCCTTGCACAATAGGAAACTCTACATTTGGTGATGCATTGCTGGATCTAGGTGCTTCCATTAATGTTATGCCCTCATCAGTTTATAAATCTTTGAATCTGGGAGAACTGAAGCCAACTGGTGTGGTGATTCAATTAGCCAACAGAAGTACAACACATCCAGCTGGAGTACTTGAAGATGTGCTAGTTCAAGTGAATAAGCTAATCTTTCCAGCTGACTTCTACATTTTGGATATGGAAGATGAGTCATCCATCAATAGAGCAACCTTGATCCTAGGGAGACCTTTCCTCAAAACTGCAAAAACAAAGATAGATGTGCATACGGGGACTCTCTCTATGGAATTTGGAGATGATATCATCCAATTCAACATATTTGAAGCCATGAAGCATCCCATAGAGAATCATTCACTCTTTCAACTTGATGCCATAGACCTTCTTACGGATGATTATTCTATTGACAATATACTTTTTAAATTTTTTGATTTTGATTTAGATTACTTAGATAATTTTACTTGCACATGTGATGAATTTGATTCATGTATTGTGTGTTCCAGGATTAATGCTGCAGACCAACCTTCGTTGAAAGATGACATGTTAGATGCAAGTGTTGCAGACATTTCAATCTCAGATAGATCTCTTCCTTCCATAATACAACCACCTCCTTTAGAGTTGAAGCCTTTGCCTGAACATATAAAGTATGCTTATTTGGGGGAAAATGAGAAGCTTCCTGTCATTGTAGCAAAGAACCTTCTACCACAACAGGAAGAAAGGTTACTGCAAACCTTAAAAAGCCATAAACAAGCAATTGGATGGACTTTGGCTGATATTCCAGGTATTAGCCCATCTACTTGTATGCATAGGATACTGCTAGAGGAAAACACCAGACCTGTTAGACAACCACAAAGGCGTTTGAATCCAACCATCCTAGATGTGGTAAAGAAGGAAGTAGGTAAGCTTTTGGCAGCTGGTATCATCTATCCCATCTCAGACAGTGATTGGGTAAGCCCGGTGCAAGTAGTTCCTAAGAAAACTGGCATGACTGTAGTCAAAAATCACAATGATGAACTAATCCCTACCAGAATACAAAACAGTTGGAGAGTGTGCATAGATTATAGGAAGCTTAACCAAGCTACTCGCAAGGATCACTTCCATTTGCCCTTCATAGACCAAATTTTGGAAAGATTAGCAGGAAAATCTCACTATTGCTTTCTAGATGGTTTTTCAGGTTATTTTCAAATACATATAGCCCCAGAAGACCAGCATAAGACCACCTTCACTTGTCCTTTTGGTACTTTTGCCTATCGAAGGATGCCTTTTGGTCTATGCAATGCCCCTGGAACCTTTCAAAGATGCATGGTAAGCATTTTCTCTGATCTCTTAGAAAGTTGCATGGAAGTGTTTATGGATGACTTCACTGTATATGGTTCTTCTTTTGATGCATGCTTAGAAAGCCTTTCTAAAGTTTTGGACAGATGCATTGAGACTAACCTGGTTTTGAATTTTGAAAAATGTCATTTCATGGCAACAGAAGGTATAGTCTTAGGACACTTGGTATCTAGCAAAGGTTTAGAGGTTGATAAGGCCAAGATAGACATTATTACTTCTCTACCTTACCCCACTTCTGTGCGAGAAGTACGTTCTTTACTTGGTCATGCAGGTTTTTACAGAAGATTCATCAAGGATTTTAGCAAGATTGCACAACCTCTTTCTAAACTACTACAAAAAGATACCAAATTTGTGTTTGATCAAGCATGCAAGGATTCATTTGATGAACTAAAGAAGCGGTTGACAACCACTCCCATCATTCAACCACCTAATTGGACGCTTCCATTTGAATTAATGTGTGATGCATCCAATTATGCCCTTGGTGCTGTACTGTCTCAAAGAGTTAGCAAGAGATCTCATGTCATTGCATATGCCTCTCGCACACTTGATGCAACCCAATCAAATTACACAACTACTGAGAAGGAGCTTTTGGCAATTGTGTTTGCATTAGATAAATTTCGCTCCTATTTGCTTGGATCTAAAGTTATTGTCTTCTCTGACCATGCAGCTTTGAAATACTTGCTGAAGAAGACAGATGCTAAGCCAAGACTGATTCGTTGGATGCTTCTGTTACAAGAATTTGATTTAGAGATTAAAGATAAGAGTGGTGCAGAGAACCTTGTAGCAGATCATTTAAGTCGGATCCAGCAACCTTGTGAAGAAAATTCAATTGCAGATTCATTCCCAGAAGAGCATCTCTATCATTTGCACGGGAAAGATCCTTGGTATGCAGATTTGGTAAACTATCTGGTTGCTAAAGAAATACCCAAACACTTCACCAAATCGCAACTTGCCAAGTTGAAAAGTGATGCCAAACACTACATATGGGATGAACCATACCTTTGGAAGACATGCAGTGATCAAATCATTAGAAGATGTGTTCCAGATCATGAAGTTCAGTCTGTACTTACCTTTTGCCATTCCTTAGCTTGTGGTGGACACTTTGGGCCACAACGGACAGCTAGAAAAGTACTAGACTCAGGCTTTTATTGGCCTACAATATTTCGTGATGCACACAGATTATGCATAACTTGTGAGCAGTGCCAAAGAATAGGGAGTATTTCGCGCAGAAATGAGATGCCCCAACAACCACTTCTCTTTTGTGAGGTATTTGATGTATGGGGTATAGACTTTATGGGTCCATTCCCTGTCTCTTTTGGCTTTTTTTACATTCTGCTAGCTGTTGATTATGTTTCAAAATGGGTGGAGGCAAAAGCCACCCGTACTGATGATGCTCGAGTTGTTGCAGATTTTATCAGGTCTAACATTTTTAGCAGGTTTGGCATTCCTAGAGCTCTAATTAGTGACCAAGGTACTCATTTTTGCAACCGCACAATGGAAGCCCTACTCCGCAAATATGGAGTCATGCATAAAGTCTCCACCCCATATCATCCTCAAACAAATGGTCAAGCTGAAGTTTCTAATCGAGAGATCAAGAAAATCTTAGAGAAAACAGTCCAGCCTAACAGGAAGGATTGGAGCTTGCGCCTTGTTGATGCATTATGGGCATATAGGACAGCTTACAAGTCACCCATTGGCATGTCTCCCTACAGGATTGTCTTTGGTAAAGCATGTCATCTTCTAGTTGAATTAGAGCATAGAGCATTTTGGGCAGTAAAGAAATGCAACATGGATCTAGACCAAGCAGGAATCCATAGGAAGCTTCAATTGCAGGAACTTGAAGAAATTCGATTGGAAGCATACGAAAACTCCAAAATTTACAAAGAAAAGGTCAAAGCTTTTCATGACAAAAAGTTGGCAAGAAAGGAGTTTTTCGTTGGACAAAAAGTTCTCCTTTTCAATTCTCGGCTAAAGCTTATGCCTGGTAAGCTACGCTCTAGATGGTTAGGACCATTTGTAGTTACTAATGTTTTTCCTTATGGTGCAGTGGAAATAAAAAATGAGGTAACTGAAAAAATCTTCAAGGTGAATGGACATCGTCTTAAACCATTTTTCGAAAGTTTTCAAAAGCACACGGTAGAAGAAGTGCATTTGCACAATGCCACATACCTGCAATAAATTCAAGAGAAGTCTCTCTCTCTCTCTCGCTCTCTTTCTCTCTTTCTCTCTCTCTCTCTCTCTTTCTCTCTTTCTCTCTCTCTCTCTCTTTCTCCCTCTCCCTCTCTCCCATTCCTCGCTTATAAGTTTCAACTACTCTCTCAACTTCCTTCTTCACCTCTTAAATCATCCTAACTATTACACCACATTGAGCTTGCAGGAATAATAACTTGAGTGTTTTAAAAAAAAAAAAATGGAGAAAGCTCTCACCAGGATCAAAATTTTGTTCCCTACTCTCCCCAGAAATTTTCTTAAAGACATTTACAATTGCAGACTTGAACGATTGAGAGCATTAACACTCTTAGGCCTTCCAGAAGATGTCCGTTGGATCATTGAAGCTAAGGTACGTTTAGCAGGTGAATTTCAAGAATCATTTGTTAAAAATATGCCAGGTATGGGAAGAAGTTCCTATGCAAAGAAGAGAAGGGCAAAAAGAATTGGAGTTTGCTACAGGTGTGCAAGATGGACCTGTAACACAAGATGCAAGAACCCTGGAATGGTTTCAAGAAATCGAGAGGACAAAATTCAATTCATAAAGGATGGACTGAGTAAGGAGTCATTGGATGATATCATTCAGACTCTTGAGACGCATCCTAGTGGGCATGTACAAGGAGTCCTTCTTGATTTGTTTGAACTGTTCCGTAAGGAAAAAACACGTTATAGTCTTGGGAATCTGACTTTAAAAGACCCTGTTGTCAGTTTACAAGAAAACTGAATGGGAAGCACATCCTCGACTCTTAGAAGGCGTTTCAGCCGTTACTGGACGTAAAACCAGAGGAAGATGTGAGCCACAATCACAACTACTGTTCATTCTCATGCGTGTATGTTTGTCATTTACATTGTCTTTTCAATTTATTGGGCCACCGTTTGTTTTGAAATTTTCACCCCTGCTTAAAGTCTTTCCCCTCTGACATTCACCTTTTCCTTGAACCCAAAATTCAAACTTTTGCAACCAAAATTCAAACTTTTGCAACAAAAATTCAAACTTTTGTAGCAAAAATTCAAACTTTTGCTACCAAATCCTGATCCCGCACTATTCAAGCGATCTCCTTGTCTGATATTGAGTCCCTATAAATTATCCACCTCTATGACATATTTTTTCAAAAAAAAAAAAAAGACAGAAACACCGTATATGGATAAGATCAATACTATCTGTGTTTTTGGTGGGTCTAACCTTGGAAAGGATGGAGCATTTCAACATGCAGCTTCTACCCTTGGTAAGGCATTAGCTGCAAGAAAAATCAATCTTGTTTATGGGGGAGGGATTCAGGGTTTAAAAGGATGTGTTGCAGGATCTGCACTCACAAAGGGGTGTAACGTCTTAGGTGTTGGCTTAAAAAATGGGAGCACCTCCTACTTCACCCTGGGTACTGAATTGAAGGTTGCAACCATGCATGACCGTATGAGACACATGTTGGTTAATTCTAATGCATTTATTGCATTACCTGGTGGTCTTGGAACAATGGAAGAAATTTTTACCATTATATTTTGGGCCTATCGGAATTTTCATAAAAAACCTTTGGGCTTATTGAATATTAATGGCTTTTATAATGGTTTGATATCCTTTTTAGATCATGCAGTAGATCAGGAGTTCATGCCACAATCCATGCGCAACATCATAGTATCTGCTTCAACTGTTGAACAGCTACTTGAGATTTTGCAAAATCCTACATCTGAGCTCAGTCAAGCAATGCAGCTGGTGAACCAACCAAATCAGGATGGCAGAGATAAAAGAGAACCAGATACCACTCTTCGGTTATAACTTTTCCTTACTTTGATGGTTTTCTTACATTTCTTTTCCTGTTATATGAAATTCCATCTAAGACATTGGGGACAATGTCTTGGATAGGTTGGGGGGAAGATGGTCCGATATCTAAAATTAAAAAAAAAAAAAAAAAAAAAAAAAAAAAAAAAAACTTAGGTTAGATTCATAAACTTGCTTTGAGTAAGATGGCTGAGTAAGGAGTTACACTTGACTCTTGATACGCATCTTATGATTTAAAAAAAAAAAAAAAAAATTGAATGTGGAAGTATGTTTTTCTTTAGATTTCATAAAATAATTGAAGTAAAATGATTTACATTTCGAGATTAATTAGTTTGGCAACACATATTTGAACTGGATAGATTAGATTTGATAAATATATTACCTGTGAGATTTTGAGCCTTATTATTATTTTCTTTCTTGTGTGATTTTCATCCATGGAATATGTTACTTCAGAACTTGCATTGATTCTTTTTGAAGCTACATTTTCACATGATTTGTACAAAAATGATTGAGGCATTGTTTTTCTTGAACAAACCACTTGGCCAAATAACTAAACCATATAATTTTATCCTTTGATCAGCCCTTTGAGCCGATTAACCTTTTCTTCTTTTTAGCTCACCACAAATAAAAAAAAAAAAAAAAAAAAAAAAAAAAAAAAAAAAACAACTTTGTGTGACCATAGAAGGTGAGGAATACTGGATTTATCATACCATAAGTGTTTCAATAAGTGTGGGGGAGATTATTGTTGTGTTCATCAATATCATGGTTGAAAAAAAAAAAAAAAAACTGAAGCAATAAATTAATAAATAAACTATTATATTGAAAAAAAAAAAAATTGAAGAAGTGATATCTGTTTCTCACACTTGCACTTACAATCAATTCTCAATCCTCACCATTTTCATTGGTCTAACATTGTATCTCTTCAATATATCATTTCATCTTTCTAATCCCGTTAGAACCAAAATAAAGACCTCTTGATTTGTGCATTGCATGTGTACATAGTAGTAGAGAAGTAGAAGATATGCAAGCCTATGATAGTTCATCTTTCATGGATTGAATTTGAGAGAAACACTTACCAAATCAAACACTTGAGAGATTCAGAGTATATCATGTGAGGTTTTATCTTTCTCAATCTATGTTTTTCAAATTAAAGTTGCCTTTCTAAATAATTTCAAAAATGTGATGAAAGAATGCTTCATGAAATTTTGTGAATTCTTGAGAAATCAACTCAAAACTTTGATGTTCTTTCAAAAAAAAAAAAAAAAAAAAAAATTACCAATCCTTAACTTAAGTTTGCCCGAGACGTGCAAAAGATAAGTGTGGGGGAATTTGATAAGCATAGATTTCATAAATAATTATCTCTCACTTTTATCTCATTAAGACTTCTTATATGTTCAATTAAGTGATCTTTGTCATATTTTATGAGTTTGGGTTCATATGAAGTTTAATTGAATTTCTTTGCTTACCCGATTAAAATGACACTATTATAGTATTTTGAGCATAATAGGAGTTGTAGACATCCAAAAATCATGAAATCTATCTTGAATGAAAGCTTAAAGAAGTGTCCATATTTACAAAGCAAGAGCAGATTCTAAATGGGATGTTTAGGACTCCGAAATTATCTCAAAAGATGAGATAGTGTTGCTGACGTGGAATTTGAACAGTGTGCAAAGATCCGGCCATATCTTGAGATATAGAAGTCATATTGAGATGAACTCAACTTTGTTGGATAGCTAAGATCCAGGGATACAACTTTTGTTCAGAAGTCAAGCTCTAATTCGGACATGTGAACATCCGAAATTGCGGTGCAAGAAAGTCAAAATTGTTGTGCTCATTGGTGGCAAAAATTCAAAAGTGTTTTGCAATTTCAACAAAGCCCATGTGAAAGCAAGAAAAGGGTAGAAAAGTAATATCCTAGTTGGTGACTTTCTGAAGATGATGCCTCAAAAATCCTCTATAAATAGAAGGGTTTGCAAGAGGAGACACACACCATTTTGGAGATTAACTCCAATACCACTTTCTTTCTTTCTTTCTTTCTTTCTTTCTTTCTTTCTTCCTTTCTTTCTTTCTTATTAGTTTTGCCTCCTTCATGGAAGGCTTAGTTTTTCTTTCTTGTTAGTTTGCCTCCTACATGGAAGGCTTAGCTTTTCTTTATTGTTAGTTGCCTCCTACATGGAAGGCTTAGGATTTATTTGTTGTTAGTTGCCTCCTACATGGAAGGCTTAGGATTTATTTGTTGTTAGTTTGCCTCTTTCTTTGTTGTTAGTTTGCCTCCTTTATGGAAGGCTAGGTTTGTAGTTTCAATTCAAGGATTCAAGCTATTTTCATTTTAACTTTGAGGTCTTGATCTTTATTTACATGCTTATTGAGTGATTTCTATTCTACTTTACTATATTCTTCAATTTTATTCTTTTAATCAAAGTTTGATCGGTTGACGTATTTTGATTAATGTATAATTGATTTATAATTGGTTTTTGATTGGTAAATCATTTTCCAAAAGTTTGAAGAGTAGAAATTAAGTAATTGAATTGAAGGTTTTCATTTTATTACTTACTTCAACTGAATTCTGATTGTGAAATTGGTTTAGATAAAAGATTAAGTGGTTACTAAATCTTGTTGATTGTAATCAATTAAATTCTGAGAGGTTTCTCAGTAGAGAATTCAAGGATCATTGTAGGGGTTCCAGATGATCCTAGGTTGATAAACACAATGCATGATTTTAGTGATCAATGATTAGTTAAGAAAATAGCCTCTGAATTCCTTGAGTTGATAATTGTTAAGTAAATTAATTTCATTCTGTATTTTGTGTTTAGAACTCAATATCAAATCTTTACAAAATCCCCTTGTTCTAATTTTCTCCTTATTTGCTTAAGAATTTGAAATGGTCTTTGTGAGATGACCTAGGTTGCACCTTATACTATACCAATAGTTTCGGGGAAATCTAGAAATTATTTTTGCGCGTTTACGACGAGCGTGTCAGCCAGCAGCGGAGCAATATTTAGGTTCCTTTCATGAGCTTCATTAATCATGATGGCGGGGAATCCTGACTTATCATCCAAATGTATGCTTCAATGAACACTGCCCTCTCCTAAATGTTATCCCTGGATTACAGTTTTGCACAAGGTTGAAAAAGCAGGACAACACCTGGTCGAATGGTCTGGGGCTCTCATCCCTAAGACGAACACAGAGGCGGCCATAGCCATTTTTGAAGCTCACTGTGGCAGTGAGGGTCTTATTTAACCGATTCACCTGTGCAGACTCATGCGAACAATATCTTGGTCTTGAGTCTCGTAGTAATGGACTCCATTTCGTGTGGCTACTTTTGATGCTAAACTAATACCCGCATTGCTTCTCAATGTCTCCATTTGGACTCATCTAAGCATATGTTTACACAAATAGAGGCCTTAATTGTGTCCAAGTCAATGGCTACAAGTCTATATTTCTGCGAAGTTTCTCAAGATCTCGTTTATTCCACTGACTCTACCTAGATGGATGGAGCTCCTTCCCTTGTATCTTATAGATCAAGTTTTGTCGACTCAAGACATTCTAATATTGATCCAGAACGTTCATTTTCTCAAACAGTTAACACCTCACGATTTGCATGCATTTGTTCATTGGTTAACAGAACACATCATAAAAATACAGGCATATGAATCCGCATCAAACCAAGCAATTTGCAATTTGCACAATATTTATCCAAGATTTTCACACATTAATCAAAGATCTACAAGCGGTAGAGATTGCTCAAAATAATTCTAAACTTACCAGGGACAGGGTTCTAATCAAGAACAGATGAAGAACGAACGTCGGAACTTCGGGCTCTTTCCAGAATCTACAGAGAGAACCAGAGAATCCTCCAAGACCCTCAGTCCCTTTCCCTAAAAATCCAAGCAGAGCCCCTGTTTTTCGCAGAGTCCTCTTTTTTATACCCCTTTCAACATATTTTGAATTCTCGCCTTTTCTTTTCTTTATATTTTTTATTATTTTTTATTTTATTTATTTATGTGTATTTTTATTTTCTATTTTTTATTGTTAAATTTTCTCTCCCTTTTTTTTGTTTTTCTTTTCAGATTTTGAAATATTTTATTATTATTTTTCCAGATATTTTCAGAGATTTTTTTTATTATCATTATTTTTATTATTTTATTATTCCAGATTTTTAATTTTTAATTTTTTCCAGACTTTAAAAATTTTTATTTCTTTTTTCCTTTTTAAGTTTCCTTTGTTTTTTTAGATTTTAATTTATTTTTCTTTTCTATTTTTCTGATTTTAATTTTTCTTTTCTTCCTTTTTTCTTTTTCAGATTTCTATTATTTTTTCTTTTATTTCATTTTATTTTACTTTATATTTCATCTCTTCTTCTTTTCTTTTTTCCAATTTCCATTTCTGCTTTTTATTATTTCTCTACTTATTTATCATTTTCTTTATTATATATTTTTTTCTTGTTTTTAATTCCTTTTTTTCTTTTGTTTATTTTCATTTTTTTTATTAATTTAGTTAGATATTCACTGATTAATTTTAAACTAAAAGGGGAGGGGCCTCAGACATAAATGAGTGTTTACACTATGTTTATGGTGACGACCATGTGAGCTCATATTCTAATAATAATTGTTGAATATGTGTGTGAAAGAGCTAGTAACACTTGAAAAATATTTAATAATGTATCATTAAGAGTATAATGGTGTGTCATATATAAATGTGTCAAGTAGTACTTGATGTTATGTTTCAGGTGAGCATGTTTATATATATGGCAAGAGATATTAATGTGTCAAGTAATATCTTGATGTTATGTTTCATATGAGCATGACTATGTATATGGCAAGAGATGTTAATGTGTCAGATAGTTTCCTAATATTATGCTGCAACATATTGAAAATGTGAAGCATGTTAAGAATGATATTTACGATCACATTTGTCATGAACCCTTTCATAATTAAGGTGGAACCACTTAAAAAAATAAAATATTTCTAAAATGAGGAAGGAATTTGTATGCTTGACATATTTTTCATAAATAAACTAAAGTTGCTAGGATCGAAATGATGTCACTCACTTTAAGGTAAAATCCTAATGAGAAACTTAGTTTCTCACCCTCCCTTCCACCATTTTCTTTCTCATACCCTAACAATGTCATTTGAGAAGGCGATGATGTTCGTAGAGACTAATCATGTAAGCTGGGAGGTTGGAGCCTCGGGGTCTTCATGTTTGAAGCAATGGTAGAAATTTGGACTTACCAAATAATGTATAATATACAACTATTATGGATGATTGTAAAATGTGAGGGTACTTGTGCCCTTGCGTGTCTTACTTTAAACGACTCACAAAGTCATAATTTACTATTTCATATGAGTTGTATTACTTATGTAAATAATTATGGAAGTGTTGTAGAAGAAATGAATGTATTATTATGATAAATAAATAAATGCATGCTTTAGAATTAACATGAGGAATGTTATTATAATGTTTATCTTCCACTACTTTAATCACTACGACAAGACTCACATTTTATACCAAAGTGTTTGTAAATTAAAAAAAATTATTACCATATTTTCACTGATAAATAGTTTCTAAAGATTCTGTATCATAAAATAATAATCTAAAAATAAAACTGTGAATACAACTTAAGCGTTAAAGACAATATTTATTTTTAGGGGTTACAATATATATATATATATATATATATATATATATATATATATTTGTTTCAATTGGCAATTGGATCGTGCAAATTCAAATTTGTATAAGAAAACATGAAACACGTAATTTTGTATGTCTAAATTAAAGATGACTCACGTTATTGTAAAAATTGAATCAATTAATTTAACTCGTTATCGTTTAGTAGCATCATCAATGTATAATTCGTAGCGTAACTTATACTTACGCACATAAAATTGTGGGTAAAAGTTAACAATCAAAATTTTTACCTATAGTCAAACAGAACTATGGGTAAAGGTTCACAACAAAAGTATGGGTATATTTTTACTTACAATTAGGGAAAATTGTAAGTAAAAGATCATAACCCTTACATATAGTCACAATAAACCATAGGTAAAAATATATAATTATAGTTTTAACTTATAATAACTCCTAAATTTTCATTGTTATATGACCCTCATAATGGAAAGTAAGCGACTCTGACAATCCATGTATATAGATTTATACTGTAAAAATTAAATTATGTCCGAGGTCCTATTTTTAAAATTAATTAGTAAATTAAACAAAAAAATAGAAGTAACAAAAAAATAAATAAAATAAAATAAAAAAAGTAACATACAATAATAAATAAGAAAATAGAATAAAAATAAGTAAATAAATAATTGAAATAATATATAAATAAATAAGCATAACGATAATAACAAAAAAGAAAAAAACTGAAAAATAAATAAAATAAAAAATAAAAATAAACAAAATAATAAAGAGAAATAAAAAATTGAAAAATAACAAAAAAAATAATAATAACAGAAAAACAAAAAAAAAATAATAAAACAGAAAATAGAAATAAAGTTAAAAAAACAAAAAATAAAACTGAAAAAACAGAATTTGGAAAAAGAAAAAAAAAATAAAAGAAGGGAAATATAAAAACTAAAAACTTCACGGGAGGAAGTTTTGGGAAAATTCGGGAGAATGGAAAAAAGTAACTTCTCTCAATTTCTCCAATTCTCGCAGCTTTGCTCCAGGGGGAGGAGTTTCTTTCTTAGTTCCCTATCCAAGGATGGCTTCAGCGGAATCTTTCTCTTCTGGTCGAAAAACGAAGGCCTCGATCTCTCTCCTAGGCTCACGGCGTCAGAGTCTTCTTAGGGAGTTCGTGGTATTCAAATGCGCGAATTCTTTGGCTACGATCTCGCCTAGCCAAAGCTGCACCAAGCCTTGATATTCTTTTTCCAGGTTCTTGCTTTGATTCCTTTTAATGAGAAGCATCATAGTTCAGGAGGTTGCTTCCAAGGGTGGTTTGTTTCAACTTACCTCAGACTTGCTCTAATATTGACCAATAGTTTATGATGGACAAAGGCAGCAATAATAGGGGCTAACGTGGTTTTTCTTCCCAATCGGCCATAGACGATATGGAGGTAACATCCGCTGCTAAAAGAATAGCTTCTGCAATGGGGGGAATTGCATCTTTCCTATGAGATTTCGAGCTCCAATGTATCCCTGGCCTGACAGTAACGGAAGGAAGAAATCAGTTTCAAATTTTTACGTAAAATGAGCGAGGCTTGTGCACGTACGCACTCCAAGTTGAGCCCATACATCTCTCGTACGGTGAGCCTGAATATGTCAATGGATCAACGTCATTGTTAAACAATGAAGCCATGTTCAGCAGACCCTCTAATATTCTTGGATACTTTAGTTGATATACTAGCAGATGAGAGCAGGCTCCGTGACAAAGATGCTATTGGTGCTTTGAATATATTTGCAGAAACACTTCCATGCAAAGAAGAACGATGTCTGACTATTTCGGAGTTCTGGAGAACGTTGACGAAGCATCATTGGCAACATGCTCCTCTGATTGGTGGGGTGTTCCAGCATTTATTCTCTCTGCTTCTCACCCCCTGGACAAGTGCATAATTCGTATTTACTGTAAAGTTTTTTTTAAAAAAACTGATATGCATCATCATCCTTGGCAGTTGATTACTCCTTGTTTGATCAAGTAAACTCAAAGCATTTCGAGTGTTACATATTTGCTCAGAGATCGGCCAGCCATTAGGAAATGGACTTGTGAAACCTCCATAAAAGATACTCCACAACACCTGTGATTGTAGAAAACGAGTCCTATGCAAACAGGACCCCTCAATGTGGAATACAGCTCCATGCAAAAGGTTAACACATGTGGACGAGAATGGGTAAACACTCAATTATGTCCAAGGTCCCAACTATTAAAATTAATCAAGAAACTCACACTAATTTAAATAATGAATAAACAAACAAAACAAAAGTAAAAAAAAATGGGAAAATAGAAAAAGAAATAATAAATCAAAATACTAAAAAAAAAACAACAAAACTTAAAAGAAAAGAGCAAAAAGAAAACTATAGATAAAAATACAAAAGATAATCAAAAAAATGAAAGAAAAGAACAATTAAAAATTAAAAAAAAATCAGAATTTAAAATTAAATAAAAAAATCTGAGTAAAGGAAAAGAAAAGGAAAAGTAAAAAATTCAAAATTTTAAAATCTGGAAAGTTAATAAAAAATTTAAAATTTGAAAAGTTAAAAAAAAAAATCAATAGAAAAACAGAAAAATCAATAAAAAAAATAATAATAAAGAAAGAACTAAAAAAGAAATTAAAACAAAAAAATAAAATATAAAAATCTGAAAAATAAATAATAATAACTAATAATAAAAGAAAGAAAAATATATAATTTAAAACAAAAATAGAAATATAGTAAAACAGAAATTGAAAAAATTAAAAATTAAATTTGAAAAAAATAAAAGAATAATAAACCCAGAAATTGAAAAGAAAAAATAATAATAAAAATAAAAAAGGAAATAAAAAGAAAAATAAAATTTGTTTAAAATTAAAAATAAAAATAACAGAATTAAAACAGAAAAATAAAAATAAAAATTATATATATAACAGGAAAATAAATTAAAACAGAAAATTAAAATAATTAGAAGCTAAAATTAAAATAAAATTAAAAGGAAACAATAAAAGAAAATTTAATAAACAAGAATTAAAAACTAAAAATACTAAAAACAAAATCTGAATAAATATAAATTAAGGAAAATAACGAAATGAAAAGAAAAAGAAAAATGGAAAATTAAAATAAAGAAAAAATCAAAAATTTAATTAAAAACATAAAACAAACAAAAGATTAAAAAAGTTTAGTAATAAGAAAATAAAAAGGGGGGTCTTTTTCTTTCTTTTTGGGAAGGTCTCTCTCAGGCAAGGGGGAGCGGCATGAGCAATTGACATTCTTTGGGCTGGAGGTTGGTGTGGCTAGAAGAGAAAAGGGAAGAGCTTGGCTGGAAGATGAGGGCGAGAAATTCGATTGAAGAAAAGAGGAGATACGAGTTCCATAGATAATTCTCTCCCCTGTGAGTGCAGAGTTTCCCTGTCTCAACGAAGGCGAAAAGGAGAATCAGATTGGCATCAATCTCTACAAGATTTCGATACATATTCTTCATATAGGTCAGCTAAAAACTTCCTCTAAGCACTTTACATGAATTCATCTAGAGGTTATCAAGAACTTAAGTTATAGTATGAGTCTGGATTGTCAAAAGATCGATCTCATTTAGTCCTCGATTAGTTCTTGTGGATGAATCTTGGTTAATAATAGAAAAGGACGATAATTACCTATGAATCTTGATTAGCAATCAATATTAGGTGTTATCGAGTGATCATTTATCTGGTTCTAATAAGAAATTCAGCACTAATAAAGTGGGACATTACCCCCAATGGTAATGTATGACCTGCATAAGCTATTCTGTTTTCTTCTCTTTCTGAATCCATTCTCGTTTGGTTGTTGGCTATTCTCACTCCTAGCAACCTTGGGATGAGATTTGGGAGTTTTTTTTTATTCACACACTCGTGCTAAAGTATACCAACTGGGTACTAAGCTTCAAAATATCAAGAAAAGGTCAATCTCCATTCTGAGCATCTGCTTCATATCAAATCTACCATTGACTCTCATCTTTCAATTGGTGAGAATGTTCTTCCTCAGCATCACGCTGATACAATTCTTGATGGTCTTCCTGAAGATAATGATGTATATGTTACCATGATCTCTAACCGTCTTGAATCTTATACTGTACATGATCTCTAACTCATCGGATGCCTTTTTGGCCAATCTTGCCCAAAATCACTCCAACTCTGGTTCGCATGATACATCAAACACGGTTCATAATGCATACTCACAACAGTTATCTAAATCCTATAGCCAGAACTATCGAGGCTGCATTAACTGCGACTATCATGGTGGTGTTAGAGGCAATTCACTATGGTTTAAGTCCCCCCTATGCTCTTTCTGGACCTTACTCCTACTTCACTAGCACCACAATCACAACATTGACATGCTCTCAGCTAAATCTATTGTGGTCAGGTTTCTCCCCCTTTGTGAACTCTTCACTGAATCCTCATGCTTTTAAACAATCTGTCAATTGCTCTCAATTCTAGTCTCCATTACAACCACACATCTGCGTTTGAAAGTCTGTTACTTGTTCGAGACATCATCAAGAATCGTGTTAGTGTTAGCAAATTTGCACATTACCATCATGTCTATTTTGAATTTATGTTATGTCAAATGTCAGGATTCCCATAAAGTTCTCTTGGTGGGAGTTATTAGCATTGATGGTCTTTACAAAGTTCAACAACATGTATTTACTGCATGAGTGTTCTCCTACCCTGTTCTCCTACCCTGTTTACTACCAGTATAGTTGGTGATAATATTTACATGCCACCCATTGTAGCTACACTTCGTTAACGAGGTAAATGGCTAGATCAATGTTCATGGCTTGGTGGGAAATTGCCTCAATTCAAAGACCAATTCCATTACCCTTAGACCAGAGCACGCTGCTACAGCTGACAGAAGCCACAGATTAAACAGGAAGTAAATGGTACACTTGCATACATGGCGTTGTCGATCACGTACCACTAGCCACGCATCAGGGGCTTAAATAAACAAGGGCCTTGAACTCCCTATATGAACTTAGTAGTACAGGATTATGACAAATGCTTAGGCGTAGCTGGGCGGTGAAACATGTTGTCCACATACCCTCTGAACCCAAGTTCGATCCCTGCAGGCTGCAATTCAAATTTCAAAATCTTTTCATGATTTAAACATGGTTTAAAATTAATTCAAAGCACTCAGTACACAATTAGGCGCATAGCCCAGTGGTGGGATGCTTTGTTCACAACCAATAGGATGGGGTTCGAAACCCCCTAGAGGTAGTTTTCCTTTTAGAACAAATAAAAGCACTTCAGAGCCATGAGAAATTACCATACTGCCCATTGCCATTTCCAGAAATCCCTATCCTACCCCTGCCACAGAAATTACCCTAATACCCCTGGTGGAATCCTAGAATCCCTATTCTGCCCCTGCCACAAAAATTACCCTAATACCCCTCGGGAAATCCTAGAACCCCTATTCTGTCCCTACCACGGAAATGACCCTAATGCCCCTAGTCATTCCCACAAATTCTTATTTTGTCCCCATATTCCAGAAATTAATAAAAATTCATAAGAAATTAATAAATTTCATAAAAATTCCATAAATTAATAAAAATTCAGAAATTAACAAAAATTCATAAAAATTCCAAAAACTAATAAAAATTACTAAAAATTTCAAGAAAATTCCTAAATAATTCATAAAAGATCCAAAATTCTTAAATAAATCTATAAAACACAAAACTCTTAATTGTTGGTTTACCCCAAGATTTCTAATAAAAGCTAAATTCATACCTCTAAAATTCTCCTAATCACCTTTTAATTTCTCAATGTCATTCGGACTACAAATCAAATCCGTAAATTTCATTTCTTTTAATACTATGCACACCTCATAACCTTTTTAGTTTGATTATGTCTTGCCTATTTTATTATTCATCGCCTTTCAAAATAAAAATCTTGTTTTGCAATTCTTAATCTCACGCGATGAGCTCTAAGCATGAACTGGTAGCTTTTTCTGCTGTTCGTTGTTTAGAGATTCGTATGGGTCCAAGTTTAGTTGTAGTTGTCTTGGGCCTTGTGCATATGTGGATTAGGGTTGCACTTCCCTTTTATAAAAATAAAAGCTTTTCTCATCATATTTCTCATCGTTTTAAAAGATAAAAATCTTGTTTTGTGATTCCCCATCTCACGCGACGAGCTCTAAGCACGAACTGGTAGCTTTTTCTGCTGTTCGTTGTTTAGATATTCGTATGGGTCCAAGTGCAGCCGTAGTTGTCTTCGGCCTTGTGCATATGTGGATGAAGATTGCCCTTCTAAAAATAGTTTTCAAAATAATCAAGCCATTTTTTACCTTCTAAGTAGCTCCGAAGGTCAAGCCTTCGAGCACCTTTCAAACATTCTTTTAAACACTTTCGTAAGTCTTGAGTTTCCCATTGCACTGGGGAATACGTAGAAGCAGGATCAAGTCCTGTCAGGCTAACCTCCATCAATTTATGTATTTTCATTCTAATTGAAGGGATCAAAACAGTGTTTCAAAATCACACATTCAGTTTAAGGGTACCGTTCTTCGGAACGGGCGAGTGGGGTGCCTAACACCTTCCCCATTCGTAACCGACTCCCGAACCTAAATCTCACCTTCTAGTTAGGGTTTTTCCAAACTTTTTTCCCTCAAATAAAATTTGGTGGCGGCTCCACATCATCAATCCAATTCATTTTCAAAATTTTATCGAGTTCATCGTCTCGTCGGAATTACGGTTGCGCAGAATGCATGGCAAGCTTTCATTGCCACTGGGACCTTCGCGCATGCACTTTGCGGTGATGCCGTCGGGTCTCAAATAAACACCCCATGCATCCTACATGCAGAATGTGATCCCACGCCTCCATGCATTAGATTCACCCAATAAATTTTTCCTTTCACACAATCAGATGGTCAAACTTTGAGGTTCTTTGTGGTGACCCGTTTGCATAATTGGTGCCTTTAGATATTCTAAAGCCCAAGAAAAGATGGAATCAATCCTTTCTTTGGTCTCTCAAGAGATCTTTGTCAAGGCAACCAAATATTGGAGCCAGCAGCTCTAGGTGCCACATTTCTTATGCTCCCTTGGATGCTGCTAAGCATCAATCATTCCTAAAGGTATTTGATGAAATAGGTTATAAGTCATTAGATAAGCTATTGATTGCCTACAAACCATAAAGAGGAACACAGCGAATGGCTCATAATAGGGTAGTTTTGCTCAAAATCCAGTGGCTTAATATGAAAGTAACTGCCCATGCATACGTGATCCTTGAATTTGAAACTATCCCGAAGCAGAACAGTGAAGTAACAACTCTTTCCATGGCATGTCCCATTCAGCAAATACCAAATTGTTCCCTGGTCTTGTAACTACAAACTTCAAAGTTTCCTTTCCAAAGTGAAGAACAGCTATATGAAAACGCCATGACTGTTTGGAATGTTGCAATATGAAGAAAAGGCAATGCACAAAATGTTGTTCAGCTCCAGGATCGAACGACGAAACCCAATTGGAAGTCGTGCACTAAGTCTCTATCGCCTCAATACAACTCCCTAAAAAAAAGGAATGAATAAAGTGATCAAATAAATGTGGGGGCCATCAATACATTTTGTTTAAAAATAAAAATGAAGTATCAACCTCTACGTAGCGTTCCATGTTGGGAGGCATGTATGCCCTGATCATTGGTTTCAATTGAATTCAAACGATCATAAGTCATAAAATTTTGACTTGGCTTAGTGGTTAATGCATGTGACTCGACTCACAGGACCCGGGTTCGATCCTCATGAGTAGCTATTTATTTTAGCTCCCTTCTGTGCTGCCTTGTATAACAGTGAGCCGACACAAATGAACAATAATGGGCCTCTTATGCAAATAGGCATCACCCTATTAGGCCTCCTATTACCTAAGAATCAATTGGATCATCTAGGCATGCTATTGCTCCTCTAAAAATCAATTGGAGGCTACTGCTCCCTCAAAGATCAATTCAATGTTTACAATTTCTAATAATTGGGCCCCATAAAATCAAATGGAAATTTCCAACTAATCCTCTTATAATTAATTTGTTTAGTTTTTAGTTTCAAACCAAATTTTTCATTACCTAGGTCAAGCCTAAATTTCAAATCAAGTTTGTTTTATTTTAAAATCAAGTCCCATTCTTTTCCTCAAATTTCAAATCAAGTGTATTTTATTTTAAAATCAAGTCCCATTCTTTTTCTCAAATTTCAAATCAAGTATATTTTATTCTTTTCCTCAAATTTCAAATCAAGTGTATTTTATTTTTAATCAAGTCCCATTCTTTTCCTCAAATTCAAATCGAGTTTATTTTATTTCAATTCTTTTCCTCAAATTCAAATCAAGGTCATTTTATTTTAAATCCAGTCTAATTCTTTTCCTCAATTTCAAATCAAGATTATTTTATTTTAAAATCAAGTCCGATTCTTTTCCTCAAATTCAAGTCAAGTTTATTTTAAATCCAGTCTAATTCTCTTCCTCAATTTCAAATCAAGTCCATTTTAATTTGAGCCAAGCCTAATTCTTCTTCTCAACTTTGAAATCAATTCCATTTTCATTATTTGGGTCAAGCCCAATTCCTTTTTTTACCTAAGCCCAATCCCTCTCCTATTTTTTTACTTTATAAATTAAGTCAACATAATAAATTCTAGGTCTCACACAATGAACTCTAAATACGAACTGGTAGCTTTTTCTACTATTCTATGTTTAGAGATTCATACGAGTCCTAGTATATCCTTAGTTGTCTTGGACCCTGTGCATATGTGGACTAAAAATTCCTTTCAAACAAAGATATTCTAGAAAACATAATAAATTTTAGGTCTCACGCAATGAGCTCTAAATACGAATTGGTAGCTTTTTCTCCTATTCGATGTTTAGATATTCATATGGGTCTCAGTGCAGCCTTAGTTGTCTTGGACCCTATGCATATGTGGACTAAGAATTCCTTTCGAACAAAGATATTCTAGAAAACACCGTTTTAATTCTAAGTCTCACACAATGAGCTCTAAATACGAACTAGTAGCTTTTTCTGTTGTTCGATATTTAGAGATTCGTATGGGTCCCAGTGTAGCCGTAGTTGTCTTGGATCCTATGCATATGTGGGCTAAGAATTATGAAAAAACATCTAAATTGCTTTTAAAATCATCTGTCAATTTCTTTTTCGAAGATCAAGTCTTCACAACCAGAACTACGTAGCCTTGAGTTTTCCATTGCACAAAGGAATACGTAGGAGCAGGATTAAGTCCTGTCAGGCTATTTTCATACGAACCTATTTATTTTTATTCTAAACTATAGGGATTAAACAGTTTTCAAAAACATCAAAAGTGCACACTCGGTTTAAGGGTACCGTTCTTCAGAACGGGCAAGTAGGGTGTCTAACACCTTCTCCACTCGTAACCGACTCCCGAACCTAGATTCTTCCTCAAGTTAAGACTTTTCCAAATCTTTTCCCTTAAATAAGAATTTGGTGGCGACTCCACTTTTCAAATAAACTTCTTTTTTCAAAATTTTAGCGAGTTCGTTGCCTCGTTGTAATTACGATTGCAACATATACTTACAATTTTTTATGTTTAGTGACAAATAAAGTTTGTCATTACAGGTACGATTTGTTGTAGTGTTGTGTTCTTTGTCTTTATATTTTTTTGTCTTGTTCATATATCCTCATTTTTATACCTTACAACAAAACTCATTTTTTGTTGAGCTCAAAAATTGAAATTCAAACTTATTTTAAAAATTATTGACTTAATTCCTATGTGATTGACACTAGGAGTCTAAAATATTCCTTTTCTATACTGACGGATATACTAGCCTATGGATAAAACTTGACACGCACTTTTTTCATAACAAGTTTTGGCATATCAAAAGGGGAAGGGATTTCTTTGTTTAATTTTTTGCTTAGCAACAATAGAATTTCTTTATTTGGAAAAAGGCAATAGGGGTACCCCAACCCATTTTACATTTTGGTTTTATGTTAAACAACTTGGTGGACTTAGCCATCATTTAGAGAACATGGATTGGAAATTCCAATTGGATCTAAACTTTAGCCATCTTCAGGATGAGAGTTTTACCTATTTGACTATTTGATCCACCTTTCATGCAGATCCTTTGAAAATCTTTGCATTTCTTAATATCCTGATATGCTACATTGCTGTCTCCCAAACTAAGCCCCACACACTTCCACTTGTCGCATTTTTGGACGCTTTTAAATTCCCAAAATAAGGACCTTACTTCCATTGATATATGTGTAGTCATACCTTGCAAACCTCACTACAAGTTACAAATAGGTGGGCGTATCCTCTTCACCCCTAACACAATGCACATAATGGCTTAACATTAATTTGTCTTTGTTGCAAGAGTCCTTTGGTTGGTATCCTCCCTTTGAGCAATTGCTAACAAAATTCCATCACTTTCTTTGGAGCCTTGGTCCTCCATATGTATTTTTCTCAGTTTATTGTTGTTCCTTCCATACATGAATTATTGAGCAAAGCATATCAAGCTTTGATCGAGTAACAACTGGAGGCATCACCAAGCCATAGCCACCAATTGTGAGTTCCTTCTTTGTGAACAAAATGTCTAATCAAGGCATACATCGTTGTAATTCCTTTTCCCACATGAACAACTTTTTTTCCAGTTAAGCTTCCAATGTTTCGTTCCATCTCATACCTTCACATGCTTGGGGAATCTTCTGTTATTTGCTATAGCTTGGGGAACCTAGTCATGAGGGATTCTTCACTGCACCAAGGATCCTTCCAAAAGTAGGTAGTTGCAAACAAGGGAAGGGCTTTCTTCAAGGAATAAATACCATTCTAGGGAAAGGAAGAAATCTTTTAGGAATAGGAACCATAGCTCTAAAGATAGGATACCCTCTAAGAGTAAGGGTAGAGATACCTGTAGGAATAAGAATAATGACCTCTCTGAGTCTAGGAATAGACATACGCAAACATCTAAGGATAGAGATGCTTGTAGGAGTAGGAAAAGTTTTAGAAATAGGAACCCATAGGATAAGAGACACATGAACCACCATAATAATTTGGATAGGGTTAAGGTCAAGATGCCAAAATTTTATGGAAGAAATAACCCTGACGTATATACCTAGATTTGTCACAATATGAGCAGAAAAAAATTTATTATTAGAATGTTTATTAAGTTTCTGCTAAAGATTCTTATCTTAAAAACCCTGCTAGATTTTTCACTTGGATATTATGTTCTTTTAAGATTTTGTTAAAATTGACTATCCAATTAACAATTTTGGATAACTTATAATAAATTTATTTATATTGTCTTGAAGCATTTTTACTTCGAACAATTTTTTAGAATTTACTAATGATTTAGTTTTCTGATTCTCACTCTCTTAAATAATTTAGTTTTTGATTTTCATTCTCTTAAATAAGTATCGAAGTTTGTTCATTTTTTCTTTTATACTCTTAAAAAAGTATAATATTTTTTTTTATTTCAACTTGTACTCATTTAAAAAAAAATTGGAAATCATTTAGAAAGAATTTGTAAGCAAGTTATAATTTAATCGGAGTACAATGTTTATTTTTTTTATTCATCTTTGTTGTTATGAATATATGCTAATAAAAAAAAAATTTATTTTTTCTTCAAGCTATCTAAATTATTATCTAGATTGTCCCAAGTTATCATTAGCTCGTTTTTTTAGAAATTTTTTTCCTTTCTTTACAAGTTCAAACATTCTAACTTGATATTTCCTAATTTTTTGCACTAAAAATTAATGTTCTTTCTTTTTTTTTCTAATATTTTTTTTATTGTTTTTCTAATTTTTTTATTAAGCATCTTTATTTTTCTTTTTTATATATTAAAGAGATTTCATCTTCGATTTTAGATCTTTTCTTTATAATCATCATTCTGTTCTTCTTCTTCCTTTTATCTTTAACTTTTAACCTCTTTTCATATCCAATTAATAAAAAGATAAAATACAAAAAGTACAAAAAATAAACACACAATAATAGATATTAGTTCATTATTATAATCTAAGAACTACATTTAATCCTAGTTAAAAAATGCAATAAAAATTCCACCATGAAAAAACTATTAAAAAATAAAAATAAACTTAAATATTCTTGCATAAAATTTTTTAAGATAAAAAATAAATATTATTATATAACCATCTTAAGTTCAAAACAAAGAAAGAATGAAAGAAAAAAAAATACTAAAAATAAAAAAATTTTGATAACTAAATAAAAAGTTTAATGTATATAAAAAAGAATAAATAACAAAGCATTTAAAAGATTTTTAATTTATGTAAATAAATATATAACTTTTATTTTTTAATAGTTTCGCTTTATATATATAAATATATATATATATATATATGAAAGATAAATAGAATTATTGAGTAAAATATTCGAATTTGCATCATCTTATATTTTCCATTTAATATATGGCCTTTGATGCAAAGCGTACTTTTACTTTGTGAAGATGTTTTTGCACCATATCTAACATCATATATTTTTTTCTTTAAGAACTTTTGAAAGTTTCGAACATCAAATGTCTGAAACATTTTTATGTAAGAAAATTTGAAAACTTCAAACATTTTGTGTATAAGATTATCTTCAGACATAATATTTTAAATAAATTTTTCATAAACTTATTTCATAATTTTAATTAAATTGGATCTTGTAAATTGAATAAATAAAATAGTATATGCAAGTAATATACATATAATTAAAGTTTATATTATCATTAAAATTTTTAAAATATAAGAATATTTTATGTCCTAGGTTCTAATATACTATCATCCCAGTTAATAATTACCATATAATTAAAAAATTTTGAGCTTTGTAATAAATATTTTAAAATTATATTCACTGTGATTTCTAATTGATTAATAGTATAAAAATTTATACATTAATAATACATGAAAATTAAACTCTTCTTTTAAAAATATAAATACAAAATTATTTATGTATAAATGGAAAATTTAAATAATTAAGTCAATTTTTATTATATTTTACATAAAAATATACTAAAATTTATTAACAGTGGTTAATGCATCAAATACAGATACAAATTTTAGATAAATTTAATTATATCAAATAACGTACAAGGATTAAAATAAACATGAAATAGTATAAATTAAGTAATAAATTTTTTATATTGATAAACTTAATAAATATATTATTACTAAATTATTTAATGAAATTTTTTCTCACTGAAATTATAATTATTGTTTTATGTAGATAAGAATAAAAAAGGTCTCAACATATTAACTTTTGATGATGAGGGAATTGCATGTTCGTCCAAAAAAAAATTATTTACAGAGAATTTTTTTTCAATGTTTAATTATTTTATAATTTTTTGTTTTTAATTTAGAAAAAAATCGTTGCAATGAAATATATTTATCACCCTGGTCAATAGCAGGTTATATAATTTAATATATACAATTTCTAGACTTTTATAAATTTTGAATTAAAAACTTATCGAGGTAACAAAAATATTATTATAAATTATGTTTGCTCTCATATTTATTATTTTTTTTATAATGTGTCATATAATTTAGTAGGATATTTTATATAAATAAAAAATAAAAAAGTAGATAAATTTCTTTAAGATAATTTCAGTTTTATTTGACATTATACCTCTTTTAATAATTAGATAAAATAAGTAATATTTTATTTAATTATTATAGTTATTAGTTTTCAAGATTTCAATTATTAATTGAAAATTATTATTTTACTTTTATCCTTTATATATTTGATAATCTCTCATTTATTTTAAAATTTTTTTATCATTATTTAATGTTACAATATTTAGTTTAGTGATTAAATATTATATTTAAATTATTTATAATAAAGTATATAATCTTTTTTAATAAAATAACTTTAAAATAAAAAAATATTATCTTTATAAAAATATTATTTAAGAGATATTTATAAAATTTTAAAAATTATTTTTAATTTTAAACAAAAAAATATATATTTAAAAGTATATTTTTAGTACAAAATATATTATAAATAAAAAAATAAATATATAAATAAAATCATCAAACTTTCTATTTATAATATATAATCATCAAAATAACTATTTATTTATTTATATAATATTTTTAATAAAATATATATAAATAAAAATAAATTAAATATATTATTGTTATTTTTAATATAATAATTTAATTCAAATAATGAAATTAATTAATAAAAATTTATAATACATAAATTTAAGTTTAATGATAATTTCTTTATTTGTTATTTTATTATTTTAATAGCTAATTTTATCAAATATTTTTTATTTTAGTTAGTAAATTTTTTATCTTTTAACTAACTTTTCAATTTCTATCTATATTTTAGTTTGTTATTTTTTTATAACGTTTTCTATATATTATTGTTCATATTAACATTTTTTATTGTTAAAGTTATTTATATTAATATTATTATGTTAACATTTATTTTTAATTAATTTTTTTTCTTAAATAAGAAATAATATTTTATTTTTATTTGTTTGTTTGAAGTGTAAAAAATGAAATACTTCATATAATGTATATAATTATGATATGCGTATAATTTAAAGTTATTTAATATTCATACTATTCTTACTATAGTAAAAATTAATTTTTTCTTCAAAACTTTGATAATAATCATATCTGTATTTTTTAATAAATACAAAAACTTAAAAATATTTGGGATGGGTGCAAGGACAACCACCACATTAGTAAACACTATATATGAGGATCATCTGCAATTTCACACTAATATTAAAGAATAGTTTTTACAATATTATAATTTTTTAAGAAAGTTTTGAAAGGAAAGAAGAAGAAGGAAGATCATTTAATTTGCAGTTACTTGGTCATATGATTAGTAAAAAATCAAGTCATTTCTAATTTATAGCTAACAGTTATTAAAAATATTGTAAAAATGATTAAAGTTACATTATGAATATAAATTAAGAAAAATGATAATATATTCCTCTACCTTAAAATTGCATTTTATGATTATGATTGTAGTAAAAAGGATATGATTGATAAGTCTAATCTAAAGTTGAATTTTTGTTTCCTTGTTATAGTCTTGAAAATAAAAGCATGACATATATATCTCTTGATAGTTTAAAACTCTTTGTAATTTGTTCGTTCGAGTCTTGCTTGTCCTCCATTAATACATCTGTGCTTATAAAAGATTCATAAAAAAAAGTGGTGTCTTAACAAGTGACAGGAGATAAAGAAAATCAGATCAAATTAAAGGTTAAATTTTCCATTTTAAAATGTGGGTTATTTTGTAAAAGAACCCTCTATACTTTTGATTGGATGTCAAATAAGCAAGTTGAAAGCAGAGGTCAATGTCATTAGACATGGCATCGTGACCTTTCAGCAAAAATAACACAGAAATAACTGATAAAAGTCCGTTTTAGAACAATTGAATTTTGATTATGTGTACAGGACAATCTTTATTGAGAAAGATAAAACTTATTTTGTTGATTTTTATATTTCAAAAATATTTATCTTCGATGGATGATTGAGAATTAAAAATGTGAAAATAAATCGGTTCATAAACTGCGTCGAATTTATTCAATAAATATAAAATTTTAAATTGAAATTTTTAACCTGATTTAATTAAATTTAATCTAACATCAACTTGTAAAAATCTTTAAAAAATCAAACTTTTACATGTTTTGGACATCATTTTAAAACTCCCAATTAAATTCATATTTTTTATTTAATTTACTAAAATTTATAACCCGCATCAAATAAGTTTGATGTACGTCAAATAATCTGTTTCATCAATTTTATTAAAAATATTCTTGATATAAGTAAATAATATATATAGTGCTGAAGAATTATGATGTTGATACAAGATGGTTTCACATTCTAATAGGATACAAATTTTGCGGTAAACACCTGAAAGTATAGTGAACAGTTAGAGCCATGCTTGGTGGCTTGTTTTGTTGTAATTAATTAATTAATTATATAGGAGGGTCCCATCCCTCGAGATCATCACTTAAGTTGAGAGTATCAAAATTAACTGTTTCAACTTTAAGCACTTAAATAGCTCTCTAATTCAAGTTTTACTGTTGCTGATTTGATAGAAGCAAATATTAATTTATATTTAAAGTCTCAATCAAATGGCTTTTTTGTTGCATACAGAACAATGAAATGGTACCCACTGGCCACTATAGCCGCACATGAAGAAAAGGCAACTCCACGAGCATTGATTCATGTTCTAAGAGGTGTGTGTCTCCCAGAAAACGAAACCGTGAACATTCTTTCTTAATATGTAACCAGTTAAGGACAAAAAAGAATGAATCGGATTGTCCATTTTTTGTTCCAATGAACAATAATAAACTCCCTCGATACTAGCATTTGGAAAATTTTTGGTCCATGCTTTTCGGTATATTAAGCTCTATTCATCACTTTAATTTGTTTATATTAATCTATGATATGAATTCAAGTATTAACGACATTGTTTTTTACTTTTTTTTGTTATGCTTATCTCGCTATGCGTTCTTCAACCTTTCTAATGGAAAAAAATTCATATCTATCCAACAAATTTTAAAATGTCTAAAATATGATTTTACATATCAAGCATTCAATTGTGCTTAGTACGTCGAAATATTGTAATATAAAAAAACTTGTATAAGTTTACTGTAACTCACATATTGTTAGTTTGTTGATTGTATAAATAAAAAGTAAGGATTAAATGTATTTTTTATAAAATTAATACTAAATTTTAATTGAGTCCAGATTAAATTTATTTATTTTTTAAAATAAAAATTATAGGTTTTAAATTTTTCATAAATTACTAAAATTATTACTTTATTAAATATAAAAATTAGAAAAAATTATTTAAGGGAAAGAATAAAATTTTTATTTACCAATTTTACTGGAATTAAAAATCATATTTATAAAAATTTATGAATTTAATCTACACAATAATAATTATTAATTAATAAAATTCAGTTATTTAAAAAATTTACTAAATAAAATAAGTATTTTAATATAAAGTATTCTTAAAATAAGTAAATCTATAATATATATATATATAACACATTATTAAATTGACAAAAAACTATGAAAAAGTTATATTTGGTTTCTTTTCAATAAAAATAATTAGTTAAATTTAAATTTAGGATTTTTGGTACGTAAGAGAAATTTTTTTTTTATAAATTATCTTAATCTATTATTATTAAATTAATTTTAATAACTTAAATATGTATTGCTTTACTTAAGTTATTTTGAATATATATTAAAATAAAAAAATAAAAATATTTCAATTATGTTTTATGTGATGCTTAAAAAATAAAATATTATCAATTTTATTACTTAAATTTTACTTTTTGTAATTTTTAATTATTAAAATTGTTATAAAATTTAATTTTTCATAATCAAACTAAACAGGTAGGATGTGATAAATTATCCTAATTATATTGATGAAAGATGAAAGATAATTAAATCTATGACAAGTGGTGTAGAAAAAAATAATAATAATCAACATTATTAAATATGGATAGTAGAATTAAGAATGTCATATGGTAGCACTTATAAATGATATCAGACAAAGACAATGGTTGTAACAAAAAATGTTGAGATTATAATTGAGAATTTTAGGTAACAGCAACGCATGATAGATATAAGACACCCACAGTAGTGAAGTTGTTAAATAATAAAGACAAATTTTGGATAATGGTGTAAGATGTTCGGTAATAATATATAACTTTAAAAGATGTCAAATAAAAATAGTAATAATAATGCTAGTGATAATAGAGGATGTCAAATAATGGTGTAAAGTGTTGGATAACATTGTATAACTGTGGAGGATGTTAAGTAAAGATAGTAATAATAATGGTGGTGGTAATAGAGGATGTCAAATAATGGTGTAAGGTGTTGCATAACAATATATAACTTTAAAAGATATCGAATGAAGATAGTAAAGATGGTAGAAAATATTACACAATGAAAGGTGTCAAACAATGATAATAACAATGATGTTGAATGATAGTGATAAAAAGTATTAGATGACAACAGTGAAAGATGGTAGAAAATGATAAAGGTAGTCAGAAGATTTTGAACAATGATGATATGAGTGATAAAGGATGTTCGATGATGACAGCTTCATCATCGATAATAAAAAATACCAAAATGATAATAATAATGATGATAAAAAATACAACACACTAACAATAACAATGATTGTAACATGATTGTAACGATAAAAGATATTAAATATTGTTTATAAAATATATCAAACTATAGTAATAATAATGATGATTGTGTTAAGTAACAATGACAACAATATTAGTTCATTAAAAAAGATAATAGCAAATGTTAAAATAATTTTTATAATAGTTCAAAAAGATATAATATATTTAAAACTGAAATTCATAATTATAAATCATTATTTTGGTTGTAAAAGTTAAAATAAAATCATTTTGAAACTAATTTAAAAATTATTTCAATCCTACTTTAGTTAAACATATTATTTTAAAATATATTTAAAAATAAAAAATTCATAACTTCTAAATAAGATATTAATTTTAAATTTTATAAAATGATATTTATTTTATAATTTTTTAATAAAAAATAAAACAACTAATACTTTTACAAAATTAAAAACTAAAATAAATATTTCATAATCTTGAATTAAAGTAATCGACGGCTAAAATTTTAGAAACTAAAAGTTAACTCAAATTATGAGCCAATATTTAAAATAATTAAAAAAAGTCCCCATTCTGTATTTTAATAATTTAATAATTAACAGTGTTATAGATAGGAATATTAGTACGGGACTGTGAATGAGGCTAATATAGCATTAGTACGGAATTCAAACATGAAAAAATAAAATATATATTATTTATGAATAATGAATATATTAATTGTTTCCTATTCGCTTTTGTTTATAAAAGCACAAATGACGATGATCTTGACACATGTCATAAGTGTAAACCTTAACCTTTTTCTTTCATTAAAATTATAGATATTTTATATTAAAAGTAATTTTATCGTTATTGAAGTATTTACAAAACAATATATTAAAAAATCATTTAAAAAATTGATCTGATCATTATATAAATATTTTTATTTAAATATAATTATCTCATATGAAAAATATTATAATTTAATATATATATATATAATATGATATTAGCCGTCTCTTAACGTATATTTATTTACTCTTTTATATAAAACTTAAATTCATTTATTTTTTTAAAAATTTATTACTTTAATCCTTACATAAATATTAAGATTAGTTATCTTTACAAAATATCATTTGTTCTAATTTTTATTTTTTATTAATAATAATAATTTATAAAAAAATTAAATAAAAAATTTGTAAAATAAATATAATAATCAATCCTTAAAATTCTAGGATTAATAAAATGAAAATTAAGTTCATAATTGAAATGAGTCGGAGAAAGGTGTATACATATATATAGTCCCAAGCTCTACAAATATTTCCAGACCACATTATTACCACAAACCATACAGGATTTTAACTCCAACCAACTTACTAAAGTTTACTTTTATCAGCTGTGTACATTGGTAACACTAACAAACAAACTTTAGCTATATCTATATATAGAAATTTATAAAAAAAAAATGAATTTAATTCATATATCACATTCATGTGAGTTATTTAAAATAACCTATTAATATTGTTCTAATAGTAGAAGTTAAAAATTAGACTAATTTTGTTTAAAAATTTAAAATTTAAATTTTATTACTTTTTGTTTGTATAAAAAAATTAAATTATTTAAAATAAATTTTCTCTATTATCATTGAAACATACAACACTTAAGTCTTGTTCTTTAAAAAGATGAATAATTAATAAATTGGTTCAATTAGAATTAACTATCAATTTCAGCTACGTCATAATTACAGTTCAAAAGAAATCTTGTTTTCTTTAGAAATATATTTTTATTTATTAGCTTATGTTAATTCATATATATATATATATATATTAAATTAAAAAATTTATTTACTCACGGTGATTTAATTTTGTAGATATGCTGTCTGCTTCAGAAGATGACTGGCACATGTCATTTGTAGTATTTGTAAATTTTTAAAAATTATTTTATTCTTTTTCAATTAAGTTATAAACTATTTTAAAATTTTGAATAAAATTTTTTCTGATATATATTATCCCTTAATATAATTTTAGTATATTTAATACTTTGTTAAATATTTGAAACAGCATATTAATCCAACGTAATTAAAAATTTTAAATTTTTTATTATATAATTTTTTTAACTAGTTTAAAATAATCAATCCTTTCAATAAAAAGATGTTCATAATTTACACCAAAATATTTTGTATGTTGACCCAAATTTGAATATATGTAGTTAACTTTTATGAGATTTTTAAACTAATATTCTATTAAAAATTATTGAGTGACTTTCTTATTTTGTGGATGTGTGACAAAGATGCTTTAGGACACGCAAAACTACAGGTCGTTGAAGAAAACAAAAGTTTGCATTGTTGCATACGGATGCCTAAAATGGTGAATTGAACAGAATCAAACCCAATTATCCAAATCCCAATGTAACTATCACTTATCCTTTTTTTCATCAACTTGGTTTCGTAAAAAGTAGAATAAAATTATCATCTTGTCTCCTCTTCAGGTCTCTGTAGATTCTTTGACCTATGTCTATCTTGGACAAATCACAGTTTCTTAGCCATATGCCAGTCACCTTCGATTTCCTTTTAATTCCACAATATCTTACGCCTTAAATTTATTATTTTTTAATTTTATCATAATAATTTTATATCATTTTAAAAAACTAATGATAATTAATTATTTGATAATTTTTTATAAAATATATAATAAATTAAGTTTTAAAGATAATCTAACATATTCAAATTATGAATATTCTTTCGGACACTGTAAAATGCATGGAGTGACTCAAGGTCTTAAATAACTCAATAAAAAAAAATACACATATATATATATATATATATATATACTAATTACAACTAATAATTAAAAAACTCATAAAATATGGTTTAAGAAATTATTTAACAAAATTAACAAGCTCATAAAATATGGTTTAAAGAATTATTTAACAATCAAATTATAAAACTAGAAATTTAACATTTTTAGTAAGATTTTTAAAATTTGACCAGTTCAATAACTGATCAAAGTACTACTTTAAAATTTAATGGTTTAGTTTTAGTTGAATTATAATTGAATTGGTATTAATTAAATTTTATTTTAAAAATATTTATAATATATTATATTTAAAAATATAAAATATATAATAATAAAATATATTAATATAATAATTTTACATGATTAAAAATTAAAAAATTATATATATTTTAATTTTTAAATTTAAATTATACATATGAAACTAAATAAAATATAATATATTTTATATTTTTATTTTTTAAAAATTAAAATAATATTATTGTATATATAGATTAATTTTTTTATTGATTTCGTTGGTTTGTTGATTTATTAATTTATTGTTAATTTTTTATTAAAATAATGTTATACTTCAATTAATTTGAAGAAAAAATCAATTTTTAAATTAATTAATCCGATTGACTAATTCAATCTATTTTCATTAATCTATTATTATTGCTCTTTGATCAATTTTAAAATTTTATTATATTTTATTATTCGTGAACTTAACTCTTACGTTACTTAAGTGATACACATTTAATTATTTATAAACAAGATCTTATATTAAATTTTTTATATAAAAAGTTTTATTAAGATCACACTACCTCTAGTTTCGTGAGCTAGTCAAAGCAAACAAGATAACATAAGCTTGAATTATCTTAATTGTAGCATGCTATTATTTGATCACTGTGAAAGTTTGATAATGAAATTATATCTCTAGTTCTAAAAATAAATAAAATTATATCTTTTGAAATAAATAGTCTGTTTTGACCTTATTTATTGTATTATTAACTTCATTAAAATTACATAAATGAAAAGTTAAATAAAGTAAAATAGAAATAAAAATAAATATAATAGACAATTAATTATATTATTTTCTTATATAATTATCATTATATCCTTCCAAGTCTTAATAAGAACTTTTTAATAATATTTATTTATTTATATTTTTTTTAATATTTCATTATACTCAAAGTTGATCTATATATATAACGTTAGAATAAGGTGAGCCCAAACTCTTGAAAGTCAAAATAAAAAATTGAATACTTATTTGATTTATATTTTGTATATTTTATCACTATTGTATTTGAGTTTTATCTGTAATAATATTATTAATGAAAAAACTAATTTTTAAAATTTTTTTTTAAAAAATAGTTAATTTAAGTAGTAAAACTAATGTATCATTAATTATATTTTTTTAAAATGATCTTTAATATTAACGGAACGTATTATTTTAAAGTTTTCACCTAATTAATTATTATATTTTATTTAAAAATCTTTCTATATTTAATTACGAATATCTCTGTGAAAAAATATTAATGCAATTGATTTTTAAGAAATAAAATAAAATAAATATATTTTTATTCTTATAAAAAAGAATGAAAGAAATATTTAATTTTTAAAATAAATTAATTATTTTATTTAAATAAATTAAATAATCAATTATTAATGAAATAATTAAAAAGAAATAAAGTTTGAGTGTTAAATTAAACTAATAGTTGTGTTTTGGTTGGTGAGCTAATAATTGTAATAGAACTTATTTAAATTTTCCGGACCATGAAAGTTTAAAAATAATTTTTAATTCATTATTATGTAAAACTAAACATGTAAAATAAATTTTAAAATAAAATTATATTGATATGTTTGAATTTAATTGATTATCATAAATTAATTAAATATTATTTGAATAAATTTTAGTAAAAATTATTTGAATAATTACTCTAGATGAATATATTATATATTTGAGTCCGAAAAATTCTGTTGATTATTTTTAATTAGTATTATAATTATAATATTTAGTTTTAATAATAATATTATTGTAATAACCTTTTAATTGATACAATTATATGAATTAAATGTCTTTATATTAATTGAGTTAAAAATATTAAATTAGTTTATTTTGTTAGATATTAATTATTATGCTGACATTTTAAATGATACATATTAAAACTTAGCATTTTATGAAGATAGATAAATATAATTTATTTTGCTACGTAATATTTCTTGTATATATTAAATCATTAGCATAATATAAAAAGTATAATATACATCAATAAGCTTTACAAATGGACTTGAATACTTTAGCCATTGTAAACTAAACTACTTTTATCTATTAAGAGGTCCAATTAATATTAAATAATTTTTTTAAAAATATGATATTTAGTATTTCAATGATTAAAATTCATAAGAATAGTTCTTATTTAAATTTATAACAACTTGATAGAATAATTATTTCAGTATCATTTAAGATTGTTTTAAATTAAAATAGCCCTTAAATTCTTTTTAATTACTAAATTGATATCAAGTGATCTTTCAATGTTTTAAAAAGTATTCAATATTTTTAAATAAAATACTATACTTTATTTATTAATATAAATAAAAATATTTTAATTAATAATTAAATTGAAAATAATTAATAGCATAAAAATTAAATATTACATTATTTAGGAACCATAGATTGTAAATTAATTTTGATTTTTGATATGTAAAATTCAATGTCCCAGTTCTCTCTTTTCCCCCTCTTTATTTCTAAAACTTAGTTAACCATAGCCAATATTGTTATAATGATGGGACATTTAGTCAAAGTTGCACTACCAGATTTTGCAATTAGTTGTCTCTAATTAAGAATTGCGCGCCTAGTCATTGTTTTCCTCAAAAAAGGTATGCCTATGTGTCTTTCTCACATGCTCCCCAACATGGCTTCGCTTGATTTGGTTTCTCGTTCTGTTTGTTAACGTAATGAATTAAATAGGGTATGCATGCTATCTCCGAACTTTACAAAATTATCAAAGAAAATATTACCAATAAAATATGAACACTTGACAAGTTTACTTTGGTGTTTGATAAAAAAGAAGGCAAGACTGTGGAACTTATCATTGAGTTTATGACTCAAATTGGTTGCACATGGGGTGGGCAATGATATTCCTTAAACACCCTATTATTATATTTAACTAAAATGTCATATAAGTTAGAATGGAATAATAATATAATAATATACTTGAATTCCTTTCACCTCCTTTCATACCATTCCAATTATAGGCCAAGGATATTTTTATTTTAACTTTAAAGAATTATTTTTTATATTTTAATATAAATATACATTTTAAAAATAATATTTTATAATTAGTATTAATTTGTATATATTAAAATTATTTAATATTTTAAAGTTACTTTTATTCAATTTTAAGCCAAATACATACTTAACCATATTATAAAACTTCATAGGTTAATTAACCGGAATATGGTAAATCAAATGTTGTTCATTGATACCAAGATGAAAAAACGTACTAGTTCAGATGAAAAAGAAATAGTTGATTAAAATAGCTAAATATTTTTTAACTGAAATTGCTAGAAACAAAGAAAATACCTACTCCTTGTAATTATTATTTTTTATTTGGTATATTTTTTTAATTTAAAAATATAAAGTGAAAAAAATTACTCGTACAAAGACGAATGTTTCTACTTTAAGCGATGAAGTATATATTCATTAGGATTGAAAATTTTTCTCCCTAGACTACAAAAGAAACAAAAAAGATGAGAAAAAAATGTCATATATGAAACGAATTTCATATATAAGGAATTGCATTCAAGGAGATCAATAGTTTCATTGCACCAAATGGTGACAAGTTTTTTAACAAATGACAATCATTAATTATTTGAGTAAAATGTTTCATTATGATTGAGTTAAATCTTTCAGTCTACATTATAATAAAAATCATAACAGAAACATTTGTACATCCATAATAAAGTTAAAAATTAAAGGTTTACCATAAAAATAGGTATGGAAAACGTAGAAGTAATTAGATGTTCAAATAATTAATTATCTAACTTCGAGGAAGTAATTAATCTCAGCTTGATTATCTTAAATGAAATATGTTTAATTCCATTCAAACAAAAACTAGATTTTTTCTTTTCACAATATGAAATGATTATAAATCTGAGGAGCAAGGCATGCTGCCTAAGCATGCAGCCAAATGTAGAATGAATAGATATTGATGATAGCACCCACATAATTACTAATGATAAATCTAAGTAGTTTATCCTAAAAGATCTTACCTTCGATGCACTCTGAATGGGACCAAATAATCATCAAAAAGGACATGGAACTCCTCCCACCTGCAATGATCATTAGAAATGTGCAACTGTGCATTTCATATGACTTTTTTCTTCTATCGGTTTGGCCGGAGGAAATTAAAGAGGAAGACCTACGAATAAAATTATATAGTAACTCTAAACATTCATCATGAATCATATTATTATCAACAAAGTCTAAAAAAATTAGTAAATAAGTGTATTCACTAATAGTATAATAGTATGTTTGGATGCGAAAAATAAAAAAAAATGAATTAATGAAGTAAGAAAAAAAATGTAACAATTTCTTTGGGATTAATTTGTTTTAAGTTTTTGAAAAATAATTTTCATGAATTTTACGCATCTACAATTTTCTCCTATGAGGTGAGAAGAATTGAGAGAAGAAGTTTTAATTTTAGTTTTTTAATTATTAATTTTTAAAAATAAATAATAAAAATTATAATATTGATTAAGAATAATATAATAAAATTAGAATTTTAATTTTAAATTATTTTTTGAATTTATATAAAATAAAAGTTATAATATTAGTATATTTTTTATACATTTACTGAAAAGAAAATATTTCTTTTTTTTTCTTTTATTCTATTATCAAATAATTTATTTTCTATTTTATGATTCCTATCTTTTTTATTTTTTATTTTTTCTATTTTTCATATCATTCAAACAAAATATAAATACGTTAACAGTTTAAAATCCTAATCTTTTATATATATATATACATAAAAGATTTTATTAAATTTTTTAATAATTTTTATATTTTAACAAAATCTTCAATCCTAAATTAAATATTATATTTATATATAAAATAAATAAATGACGTTATTTTTATGATCGATATATTTATACAATATTTTCTTAAAATTTTATTTATTCTTCATCTCTATCCATTGTAACATTCATATTATCTCATATTTTTCTATCTTTTCCTATTTCACTTCTAATTATAAAACATGTTATATTATATTGACTAAGACTAGAATTTCTTATATCATATTAGATTGTGTGAGGATTGTGGAGAGTCTCAATATGATTAGTTTCTTGTTCATGTACAATCTCATGATTTGATAGAAAGGTCACATGCAGCAACTTTGGACTATCCGAAGGGCGTCATTCGAGCAATAGATACAATATATATATATATATATATATATATATATATATATATATATATATATTAAAACTAAACTTTGGCCAAATTCAAAACAAGGCACAACTAATTTGATTGGGGAATTAATCATGAAATGGGGTATCCATGAGAACATGGTCATCATGGACCATTTAGATTTCTAATTATATCACCCACTAATTATATATTTCTCTTCAATCATACCCTCGTCTTCCTCCCATCATTTGAAACTCATTTGTAAACAGAGTTTTGTAGTATGCCTGGCCCCGTAAAGGGGCAAGGGTCATGGATTTTGTTGCCCTTGTAATTGTACCCTTTCATTACTAATTTATTATTACTTTTTTTATCCTTCAATTCTTATTGATTAGATTGCTCAACATATAACCTTAAGTCTACAATAGAAGCACTTTTACATGTGTGGATAAAGCTTCCAAAGACCAAAGGAACAAACAATAACAAAAAATTAAAAAGGGCACGTGTTGGCACTTGCCACTCATTAATACAAAGGAGGGCAAAAATGTAAAATCATATATTATGAAGGAGACAATGAAGGTTTTGGAGAGGCAGGTCTTTCTTATTTAAACCCATGTACTCACATGCTGATTCCACACAACAAAACAAACACCGAAACTAAAAACAGAAGGAGAAACATCAAGAGTCACTAAAACCTAACCAACTTATTACATACCAAGTGCCAACTTCATTCTTCTTCATTGTTAATTAATTTCCCTTTCATATATCCATTCCTCTCTCTCTTTCCACCTACCTTCTAACCTTTACTTAATCAATTGTTCACTTTCATTTACGTCCAAAACTCATTAAATCCATCTTTGTCAACCCTCAACAAATTGAACATGAATCCATACATGTCATCCCCATCAACCTCCAAGTCCAAGAAGAAGCAAACGACAACAACACAAGAGCAGCAACAACATGAAACGGCATGGGGAGGGAGGTACCTAGGTGTGAGAAGGAGACCATGGGGAAGGTATGCTGCGGAAATTCGCGACCCTTCCACCAAAGAAAGACATTGGTTGGGCACATTTGACACAGCAGAAGAGGCCGCCCTGGCATACGACAGGGCGGCTCGTTCCATGCGTGGCTCACGTGCCCGGACCAATTTCGTCTACCCAGACACCCCCCCAGGCTCCTCCGTCACCTCCATCCTTTCACCTGATGAACCAACCCAAACCCAAACCCAAATCCATCATGCTCAAGAATTTTCCTCTTTATTTGACCCGAACTCGTTTACCCAGAAACCCGACCCCACCCCACAATTTTCTGTGAGCGGGTACCCGGGGATTTCTAATACAAATACTAACATCTTTTCTACTTCAGAAGTTGCATCATCCGGTGGCTATAGCTACAGTTACAGTTACGGTGAGCACAGCGAAGGAGGAACCAGCGTGGAGAACACACATTTTAAACTGTTTGATGATGATCAAACGCAGCTTCCACCGTTGCCTCCGGATATTACAAGCTCCATGGGTTATGAAATGGATCATGGATTTTATGGAGACGGTGTCGAGTTTTCGGACCCGAATTCCAATTTGGGTGGAAGCGAATCGGGTTACCCGTATTTGGGATTTGAGTCCGGTGATTATGTGCATAGTCCACTTTTCAGCGCAATGCCTCCAGTGTCTGATAATGTGGGAACTGGCCATGATGGTTTTCATTTGGGAAGCTCTTCTTATTTCTTCTGAAATGAGAATGTGAATTCGTTAATTGAGGAATGTGCATTGCGAATTTGAAATTCCAATGCTGAAATTTCAGGTTTGTGTGTTTGTGAGAGTGTGTGTGACTTGGTTTGTCGTTAGCGTATTACTATTTTTACTTTTTTTTTTTGGTCGAAAGTTAGTATATTACACTATGTGTAAACTATATAGCGCGAAGAGTGTGCTGGGTCGTGAGGAAAGGGCATATTTCGGTGTGTAGTTGGGCTTTGTAGAGTAGAGGCTTGTAATGGGCCCTCTCTTACTGGGCTTTTCCTTTCGCTATGTTGATTTCCTTTTTTTTTTTTTTAATCTGTTCAGTCCATTTTGGATTATTTTCAATTGGAACTCACTTGTTGCTTACAAATACTCTGTTGATAGTAATAGTCGGAACAGAGGCAGGTGCTTAAATTAGGAAAATTAGTTAGTTGGATAGGAAGTAAATTTAAAAATTAAAATATCTAATTAAAAAATTAACAAACGAGAAAATTCTAAAATAGATAAAAGTTCAAAAAATAGGAAAATTTATATATTAACTAGAAGTGCATTGTAGGGTTTTGTTATAGAATTTGAGAATTTTAGGATGAGTTTTAATATTAAATTAAACACGTTTGGTATAGAATACATTTCATTTCGCTTAGACAAGCTGAAATAAAATTTTATATTTAATAAATCCAGTATATAAATTAAGCGTAAAATAAGGTTTAAATTGATTTGAAAAATAGTAAGAGTTCTAAAAATTATGAAAACTTTTAGGTAAGCATCATAAAGAGATTAGGACTCCATAAGCTATCTATAATTTATAAAATTTGAGATGCAAATTGTATGTTAATTATTTTATTTATCATGAACATAATTCTTATGAGATTTTCGGTATTTTCTCAACTCTACCGAAGCATTTGATTTATGGGTTTGAATGCCCAATTATTTTTACTAATTATTTTATATGCTAATTTATAAATGAACAAAAAAAAACTATTTTTTACATGAAATTTTTTTAAATAACCTTATCAGTATATTAGATCATCTCACATTTTTATATCATAAAAGTAAATATTTTAAAGCTATAGTTCTATTAATGATTTAACACTTTTCGATATCTTTTTTCTCTAAATCATATATTTTACCAAATTGGTACATACTAAATAAAACTACCATTAATTTCGTCTAATTTTTTTTATAAATATCTTTAACACTTAATGATGAAACATTAGTGGAGACCTTTAATATTCATATGTAGATTGCAAGGTGAGATCCAAAACATAGTATATGTTTAAATCAGAATTTAAAGAGAAAATGAAAGAAACAAAAGAGAGTTAAGGAGAGAATGCTGGATTGGAGAGACATCATAATTTATGCGGAAAAGAAATTGATAAACTATTACATTTTTTATAATGGAACATCTTCCATTGATAAGGAAGGTGGAGTATTGATTCAACTAAGAGAGAGAGAGAGCATTTAGATCTCATTATCTCACTAAGCTTTCAAAGATTTTTTTTATTCAAATGATTCAAAATATCCATTTTACAAAGGGAGAGGTCTAAATATAGACCAAGACCAAGGTGAATTTGGTCATGTAGGTATTTGGACATCCTTTACCTTCTAAATTTGGCTTCTAAGGCCCAAAATTTTAAAAACTACCGTTACATACCCAAATTTGAAGGAAAAGTATAAGAAAATGGTGCTTTTGAACCTATACTGGGAGAGACATCCTAATTTATTGCAATAAAAAAATCCTAAATTAATTTCATGTGAAAATAGGACAATGATATCAGAAGATAAAACTTCGATTGGTGCTTCATGCATGTTGAGCAAAAATTTGTCCCCATCTTGCAACTTCTTAGCCCATAGGCACAATAGGTCCAATAAGTGTTTGTAGGGTGATCTTCACATCAAGTCTTTTTCCTTTGAAAGCATTTATCCTTAAATATGCAGGACCGCCATTTCCTACAAAATCAAATGAGACAAGTAAGGTATGAAGAGAAGATGTTATTAATGACTGAGAATGAAAGGCAATGACAGGATCAAATACTAATCTCTTAAATCTTTCAAATGGTTGTAAAAACAAATAATAAAAAATGATTAGGAACAAGAGATTAATACTTTCCAAAAATTTATTGTTATTCACACAAATTTCACATGAAAGTGTATGAGTTGCAATTGACATGAATGTGAGTGAGTTACTAATGATATCTCAAGATGTGATAAGGAATGATGATATAGGAATGAAAAACTATCACACAATAAGGAATAAGATATTTTATTCATGCTAATATAGGATAGATTGTAAAGTATGCATATGATGTGAATATGTAAAAAAAAATGCATTAACATTAAACAAGAATTGAAGCATGCTAAGATCTTTAATATGTGAAAACTCACTAAACCATGAAGCACATAAGAATAAGATGAAGATTTATGTATGTGGGTCAATATACACATATATCCTCAACATTAAAAGCCAAAAAAATGATTCAATTATTAAGGATTATGGTAAAAGACTAGAATTCCATCATTGCCATCTTTTGAGCACCCTTCCCAAAGGATGATTCTTTAACCCTTATGTTGTATGCAAGAGAATGAGAAACACTAGGCAAAGTTCTAAGATTGATGTTTAAGGCACTTTGAGATATATGAAGAGGTTTTCTAATTAAGAGAATTTCTTGAATCCCACTCTTTCTCATAAGAGAGTTGAAGACTACACTTACCTTCTCCCTCTTTTTCCTCTTTTTCTTTTTACCATTTTCCTTTTCTTCTATCTGTTTCAAACCCTTCCTTTCTTCTTTTTTTTTTCTTTCTCATTTGTACTTGATCTTTACAAACCTCACTAGGGGAAAGACACTGGCGTTATTCTCTAGGAATTAAACATAAATGAGTACCTGTCGCAACCGTAATTCCGACGAGACAACGAACTCGCTAAAATTTTAAAAAAGTTTTTTTTGATTACGTGGAGTCGCCACCAAATTTTTATTTAAGGAAAAAAGATTTGGAAAATACCCGACTTGAGCATGAGATTTAGGTTCAGGAGTCGGTTACAAGTAGGGAAGGTGTTAGGCACCCTACTTGCCCGTTCCAAAGAACGGTACCCTAAAACTAAGTGTGTGATTGTTAAAATATTTTGATCCCTTTAATTAATGTGAAAATACATAATTGATGGAGGTTAGCCTGACAGGACTTGATCCTGCTCCTACGTATTCCCCGGTGTAATGGGAAACTCAAGGCTTACGTAGTTCTGGCGTGTTTTGAAGGCTTGACCTTCGAAAATGTTCAAAAGAGTGTTTGGAAGATGCTCGAAGGCTTGACCTTCGGAGCTAATTGAAAAGTAATATTCAAAAACAGCTTGATTATTTTTTGAAAAAAAATATTTTTAGAAGGGCGATCCTCATCCACATATGCACAGGGCCCAAGACAACTACGGCTGCACTTGGACCCATACGAATCTCTAAACAACGAACAACAGAAAAAGCTACCAGTTCGTGCTTAGAGTTCGTCGCGTGAGATTAAGAATCACAAAACAGGATTTTTATTTTTGAAGAATGATGAATAAAATGAGCAAGACACAAGTCTTAGAAATTTTGGGGGAATTTACCAATAAGGAATTTTATGAAAATACTTGATAATCTTGAATTCATGAATTATTTAGGAATTTTGAAGAATTTTTCTTTTTAATTTCTGAAAATTTTCATTAATTTCTAGAAATTTGAATTTTTTATTAATTTCTGGAATGTTTAAAATTTTTATTAATTTTTGAAATTTTTTTATTAATTTTCTGTAATTTTTGAATTTTTTATTAATTTTCTGTACTTTTGAATTTTTTATTAATTTTCTTTAATTTTTGGATTTTTTATAATTTTCTGTAATTTTTAAATTTTTTTTTATTAATTTTCTGTACTTTTGAATTTTTTATTAATTTTCTTTAATTTTTGGATTTTTTATAATTTTCTGTAATTTTTGAATTTTTTTATTAATTTTCTGTAATTTTTGAATTTTTTTATTAATTTTCTGTAACTTTTGAATTTTTTATTAATTTTCTGTACTTTTGAATTTTTTTATTAATTTTCTGTAACTTTTGAATTTTTTATTAATTTTCTGTACTTTTGAATTTTTTATTAATTTTCTTTAATTTTTGAAATTTTTTATTAATTTTTTGTAATTTTGGGGATTAGCAAAATTCCCCATGGTCAAGATGGTAATTTCAGACATTGGGACCTGTTGGGAATTTAGCAGAATTCCCAGGTGCTGTAAAGTAATTTCCTCATCAGGGACCTATTAGGAATTATGGGCTTTCAGCAGGGGCAGTATGGTAATTCTAAGGGCAGTTTGGGGCTTGATTATTTCAAAAGAAAGAAATGTTTTCAAGAGGGTTCGAACCCTTGGTTTGGAAGCTGCAGGGGACGTGTTGAACCACTATGCCAAGAGCCTATTTGGTACTTTGACACCTAGCCACTTATTTGAAGTAATGCTTAGAGGGTGGCTTGGTTCTACATGCGCTTACAGACCTGTCTTAAGTCGGATGCATCTCTCTCCAATTAGGCTAAATTGATAAAAACTGCCTATGGGGACTCGAACCCAGGACCAGAGGATTGATCCGTGGGAGACTACCCACTAAGGCATGTCGCTAGTTGGGTATTTGTTAACTTCGAACTAATCTTAAGGAGTTTTAGGAACTGTGGCGTATGCAGTTGTATACGTGCGTGGAAGTGCGTGGAATTCAGGAGCTGTGGGCTAGAATTTGTCAATATTTTGGCCTGTCCCCTGCATGACCGAAACTGAAGCACACATTACCAAACAATAATGACTAAAGGGGGCTTATTTTGATGATCGCTTGGATCGGGAATCTTGCCCGGGGCCTAACAACCAAGGCAACCTTCTCTTCATAATTCTAATGAAAGGTTGCTGGGAATACATGGGTAGGTTTAGTGGACGCAGTGGATGTTTTCAAGAAATGGTAGCATAGCGGCATGGCCTTTATATGTCTTTGAGGGCCATTTATTGGTGGTCTGTTATTGATTTAAGCTTGCCTTTTTACATGGAGCTTCACTCATGTGTACATGCATGCTACCTTTTATGTGGAAACGGGGTTCCAAATCAATGTTGCCTTTTCTTTCGCCATGTACCATTATCAAGCTGTAGTGTACCACCACACTTACCAGAATGATGCAAAGGGTATAGGAATTCTCGGCTGGATTGCTACTAGAGCCATGAGGATGATTCTTCACCTAGGGAGGGGCTTTCTAATGCATGTATGCTACTCGGGGTGCCTGCTTTGTTGAGGTTAAAGAAACCCTTTACGAAGGATTATGTACACGCGACGCTTATCAAGTCAAAGGCCCGAGGCTTGGTTTTGCACGCTACCCGTTAACAAGAGGACAAACATGGCACCCTCTAGGCATTGGTTCATGAACATTAACTAGTTCCCCTATAGTGTGCCTCCCCTTTGGCTGACTCTCTACCTGGCTAAGGTCCAACCAAGGGCATGGCCACTCACTAAGCCTATAGTCATGGCTGATCTAAGGGTGTAAATCAAGTCAAGAACGGGATCGCATGTTCGATCCACAGGTACTCAAGAATGCTAAAGCTGTATCTACACTATATGGCTCCAGGTTAACAAAAACGCATGCAAAGGTATGAATCATGATCCTAGATAAAAACCTTTACCATTATGCATGATTATGGTGTTCTAGGCCATACCTGGGAGTCTTGACGAACCACCGATGTTTCTTGAGCTTCTTGGGTCTCTTTCTTGATGCTAAGGGAGAGTCCTCCCTCTAGAAACTTGCTTCCTTTCTTTTCTGTTCCTCCCCCGATCCCGTTCGAATTCACCCCCTCCCTTTTTCTTGGTAGGAGCTCCCCTGATCCCCTGGTGCAGAGCTTCTCTCTCCGTTTTTTTGTAGTCAACCCAAAAACCTTTTCTCTGCTCCCTTTTATAACCTTCATAAACCACCCCTTTTTTGGCTTTTGTTTTAATTCTTATTTTTTTTTTAGATTTAGATTTATTATTATTATTATTTTTCAATTCTGTTTTTCATTTTTTAATAATTTCTAAAAACAGATTTTTCTCTCTCTTTTTTTTATTTAGTTTTTATCTGTTTTTTCGATTTTTATTTTGATTATATTATCTTCTAATTTTAAAATCTTCTTTTTTCCTTTTTTATTAATTTTACTTCAGATTTTGTTTTCACTATTTATTTTTGTTTCGCGCTTTATTTTAACTTTTATCTTTTATATATTTTTTGATTTTTATTCTTTTTCCATTTTTCATTTTTTTATTTATTTTTTATTATTTTTCCAGATTTTGTTTCTATTTTATTTTTCCAGATTTTATTGTTTTTAATTTCCAGATTTTATTTATTTTTTCTAATTTTTATTTCCAGATTTTTTTTTCGAATTTTAAAGTTTTACTTTTTTATTTTCAGATTTTAATTTTTTACTTTAATTTCCAGATTTTAAAATTTTAATTTTTATTTCCAGATTTTTACTTTTTAATTTTTTCCATGTTTTTTTTAACTTCTAAATTTTTTCTATTTCCCCCTTTTTTATTTTGATTCTGTTTTAGTTTTTTTTAAAATCTTTTTAATTTTTCAGATTTTTCTTTTCTTCTTCTTCTTTTTATTTTATTTTTTATTAACTTTTCAGATTTTAAAATTTTTTATTTAATTTTAAATTCTGATTTTATTTTTAAATTTGAAATTTGTTTATTTTCTGTTGTTTTTTTTAGTTTGTTATTTAAATTAGTATTAGTTTCTTGATTAATTAATTTTAAAATGTGATCTCGTACATAAGTGGGTGTTTACAGTACCTATTAGAATGTCCATCAGAACATTCCTATCATAATATCATGACCTTCCCAACAATATATGATTGACCTGTATGAGAACAACATTATATTTGACATTGTCCACAAATCTACCTATTGTTAAAGCTATTAAGACTTTCCTATCTACCAAAGATCTTCATTATCACTAAGCCATTGAAGCTTATATGGCTTAACATGTGAAAAGGTTTCTAAACCTAACTTAGAAACTAACCTAACACAAGTGGTGTTTGTACAACTCCCACCATTAATAATTAAAAAGAAAGTGTGTCATTGAATAGAACATCTTATATGAAAGATGTTATCCCTTTGATTCTCCTTCTCTCCATTGATCACACTATCCAATAATCTTCTCACCACTAGTAAGTCCCCTTCTAGGGCATATTATAAAACTTCATCATTAGAAAATAAGGTAGATAAGCTAGAACCAGATGATTCTAGAAAAGAGTAGTCACCATTGTCTTTTAAGATCATGTTATTTTTATTAGAACCTTGGGAGCTAATGTCACCTCTACCTTGTCGCAACCGTGATTCCGACGAGACGACGAACTTGCTAAAATTTTGAAAATGGGTATTTATTTGATATGTGTGGAGTCGCCACCAAATTTTTATTTATGGGAAAAAGATTTGGAAAAACCTTAACTCGAAGATGAGATTTAGGTTCGGGAGTCGGTTACGAGTGGGGAAGGTGTTAGGCATCTCGCTCGTCCGTTCCGAAGAACGGTAACTTTAAACTGAGTGTGTGATTATTGAAAAATGTTTGATCCCTTAGTTAATTTGAAAATAAATAACTTGATGGAGGTTAGCCTGACAGGACTTGATCCTGCTCCTATGTATTCCCCGGTGCAATGGGAAACTCAAGGTTTACGTAGTTCTAGTTTGATTTGAAGGCTTGACCTTCGAAGATGCTTGAATTTAAAGATGAGCATGTTATTTTTGAAAATATTTTAAGGGTGCTTCCTAATCCACATATGCATAGGGCCCAAGACAACTACGGGTGCACTTGGACCCATACGAATCTCTAAACAGCAAACAACAGAAAAAGCTACTAGTTCATGCTTAGAGCTCGTCGCGTGAGATTAAGAATTGCAAAACAATTTTTTTATTGATTTATTCAAAAGGGCATCCCAAATCCACATATGCATAGAGTCCAAGACAACTACGGCTGCACTTGGGCTCATACGAATCGCTAAGCATCAAACAACAGAAAAAGCTACCAGTTTGTGCTTAGAGCTCATCGCGTGAGATTAAGAATTGCAAAACAAGTTTTTTATTGATTTATCCAAAAGGGCATGCTTTTGAATAGATGGGGCTCCAGGGAATGTAGCTGGGGTTAAGAGAAATACGGGGGTTGGATTGTAATTTAGGGGAACGTAGGGGTCTAAATATAGTTAAGGGAAATATAGGGACCTAATTGTAATTAAGGGAAATATAGGGGTCTAAATATAATTAGAAAGAGTGCAAGGGCTTACCTATAATTAAGGGAACTACAAGGGCTTACTTGTAATTAAGAGGAATGCAAGGGCCCGATTGTAATTAAGGGAAGGTTGTTCCCCCTTTTTCTTTTTTTGAAAATAGGTGTGAAAATGTAGAATGTGGGGTTCGAAGCGAGGAAGAGGAATTCGCAAGCTAAATCCCCAACCACTGGAGCTATTAGAGTTTTGATGGTTTGTGCTCCCTTGGTTTAAAATAGGCGTACGAGGGAGGCCAGACCACTCTTCATTTTGCATGGGACTTCTATGTTGCTGATAATGTATGTGCGAGGAAGGCTGAGGCTTTCTTTCTTACCATCGAAGTGTCTCCTTTAGGTACAACAATTTCAGGGATGAATGCCCATTTTGGTGACCTCATCTGGTGTCGTCGCGAGCCACAGAATCTATATGGGCTGTGAATGTGGTTTTGCTGCATGTCCTATGGTCTTTCCTTTGACCCAAGGTGATAGCTTCATGGGCGTTTTGCATGGCTTCGAATACTCATCTTGGGTGATTTAGAAATTGACATGACAGTAAGCTAAAAAAACCTATGTGGGTCGTGAATATGGTTTTAATTACCTCCCTTATGGACCAAAAATAGAAACCTTCGATGGCCTCTCCTTGACGTGAGTTTCTGCTACTGTACCTTGGGGGTGCAACCGATGCTTGATGGATTTGGTGCTCTCGAGAGCTTCCCTTTTATCAAAACTAGTTCGGGACCTTACCTGCTAGTGAAGTCATAACTTTTGTTTGGTTTGAGAATCATTTTCATATGCGTGCTTACTGAGCTCTGAAGAGAATATGGCATCCTCGATATGGGCTTTAACCATCTAGGGCATAATCTGGACGTCCCCTTTAACCACACCCTGGCACACCCGAATACCCCCAAGCAGGTGAATTGAGAATGATGAGGGTGGGCTGTAGGGATGTAAATCCCACGTCGATGACCTTGCATGGAGAAGAGGGTCCAATGTATTCCTCCTAATCTTACCTCAGGGTCTTCACCTATCCACGCGTCATGTCCATCTTCCATTCCCTAATATTGGCAACGCCTGGTCTCATATACGTATGTGCTTTGGGAACCTGGTTATGCATGAATTTGGTCTCCACCTTCTCTTTACCCGCATCAACATCTTTTATGTATGGATCAACGCCGCTGCATACCCATTTTTGTTTGAGGATAACCATTCATGCAAGCTACTGAGAATGATATGTACACGCTGCACATGACGATGTTATGATCGGTTTCTACTACCTTTATTGTAAGGAGTGCTTATACCCGCCTGTTGGAACAGGGTGTGCGTCTTGGAACAAAGTATGCGTCTTGGAGAAATTCCTAGTTGTCAGAAATCGTATTTGTCTATGGGAAGGGCTCACCCAACACCCCTCGGATTGACAAACATTTAACGTGTCAAAGATGTATTCTCTCCATAAAGCCTACCTGGTACCTCTAGACTGGAGTTATGGGGGGAAAATATCGATGCTTAAAGTCTTCGTAGACCAATTTGATGAATTCTTGGTCCTTCGAAAGGGTCTCTTCAAGGTACTAATCGATCGTGTTTAGTGTTCGTATCGTTTACTCCTATTTGTTTTCTACACCCCCTTCGAATCGGGAGCTGCCTAACTACCGCCAAGTTCCCAGCCTATGCTTCCACATGTTGACCAACCAAGTCCATCCTTATAAAATTAGTAATTACACCTTTCTCAGAGGTATCCAGGACGTGATTTGCAGTGACGATTCTTCTGATAATTTTAGCAACTACGTTGGTCCTGTACACTAGGAATCTTGTATGCCATTTAAGGACGACGAGCAAACACATGCCGATCCTTCCAAGTTCTCTTTTCTTGTATAAGGATGAGGCCATATACAGTCACATGCTTAGACTGACAAAGATTGTGTAATCTCGGGAAGACTAGGGATTCTTTATGGCATTACATCCACATTCAAACTAACGATTACAGCCCCTACATTTTAACAGATCCACTCCTAATTCTACCACTACTTTCCCTAGATGGATTTAGATTCTTATAGGAATAAATTGTAGATACTGTGATCTAAATCTCATTCGAATTATATCTCGAACGCCCATTGATTATATTAACAAGTAAATTTCTGAACCATTCTATGAATTTCTTGATCTAAGGATAAACAGAAAAGAAAGATGCAAAATTCTTAGTTTATAATCAAGAAAATCTATGCAAGAATTGCAGCTCACCTGTTATGGAATCGGTGCTGAGACGACCTTGCTTGGATCCTCCCGATTCTCTTCTCCTCATCTAAAAATCGTTTTTCCGTTTTCCGATTGCTAGCCAAGAGCTTTTGTGCCTTTGTATTGTGCGAGAAAACCCCAAAAATCAATAGTTTGGGGAGGCTCTAATCCTATCCCAAGATCCTTCTTCAGAGCTAGTAGAGAGGAAGAAAAACCCAAAAGAGCCAAAAAAACCCCCGGACCGAGACCCCTCTTTCTCTTTTATATCTTCAGCCCTCTCACTTCCTATTTCTTTCTTCCTTTCTTTCTTTTCCGCCAATTACCCAACTATTTACTGCTCTCTTCATTTATTTTTTATTTATTATTATTTCTTCTTCTTTCTTTCTCCATTTTTATTACTATATTTTTTTATTATTGTCTTCATCCTTGTTTATCTATCCTTTTCTATTTTTCCGAAATCTATCATTGTATTTTGATTTTTGTAATTTCTACTTCTCATATTTTTGTTTTGTTTATACTTGTTTTCTTTTGTTTTGATTTATTTTATTATTTATTTTTATTTGATTTTTTTATTTATTATTATTTTTCATTTTCATTTTCATAATTTTCCATTACTTTTGTTTTTGTCTATTTGTTCATTATTTAAATTAGTGTGGGTTTCTTGATCCATTAATTTTTTAAAATGTGGCCTTGGATATAATTGGGTATTTACATACCCAAGAATTTAAGACATTTAATGGAAGATTCCTTGTTGCTAGTGGATGATTTTAAGGGTTTGTTCTTATACTCTTCAGAGTCTTGGTGTCCTTACTCTTTTTGGATTTTAAATTATTTTCCTTCTTTCTATCCATTCATTGGATGTTTTGGTAAGAGTGTCAACACTAAATTATGTCCAAGATTATTTTTATAAAGTAATTAATATATAAACAACACTTAATTAAAATTTAATCTATCAAATCTAAGAATTAAAGATAACAAAATATAAGTTTTGCTTATCGGCTCAAATTGATAAGCCTAAACATGAAAAGAAACTAAACCAAATAATTAAAAATTGTGTCATAAGTTTCTTTTTGGCTCGAACAACATCAAAAAACATTTTGGCCCAAAATCATTTGTTTAGAAAATGAAAATAAAATAAAATAAAATAAAAAGGAATAACACATAAAGTTATACAAATTTGTGTTAGAAATTAGTTGAGAGTTAGTTAAATGTTGATAAAATTGATAAAATTAGTTACAAGATAACTATTCAATTTTGGGATATAAACAAGATAAAAAGAATACGCTGGAGGGGAGCCAATTTAGGAAAGGCATGTTACATTAGTTCTTTATACCTAAGTCCCTTCAACCGTTGGAGCATTCTTCAAAATTTCTTGCCACATAAAGCATATTCTGGTTCCTCTTGTGCTTCCCAGGCATCAAATTGGTTAATTTGACCCCTCATTTTTTATGTTAATCTTACCAAGGTATGAAATCCTTCATCTCAGTAACTTCATTGTGTAATTTTCTTTGCCATTTCATTGACAATGTTTTCTTATGTGAATCGTGTTTTTGTTTTATTTGTAGTTCGATTTTTACTCAGTTCTATAGGGATTTTATGCTGACATGTTCTTTTTTCTCATTAATTTGTAAATTCAAATCCACCTCTAAATGTGTATAAGAAGTGTAAGATTGTTTAGTTTGTGGTTATCGATTCAATTTGAGAAGTTGAACTTGTCTATGTTAGCTATTTGGTATACATTTGATTTTTTTTTTTTGGAAAATGGAGAATTCATGGACTGTGAAAAATGAGAAATATTCAACTAAGTTAGAAATAAACAAATCATTCACATAGATATGTTCATCAAGGGTTCCTATTATTGTCACTTGCCTATCGTTTTATGTGTATGTGTGAAAGAGAAAGGACATGAGTTAGAAAAGAAAATGAAGATAAGGCTTTAGGGGAAGCTGTTCTTTATATGGTGTGTCCAAATTTGAGAGAGGAAAAATAGGAGGTTCATAGTGATTTTCTATTGATACATCCTATTATAGAGGGAATATCAAAGATTCTTGAGAGGAAGTTTGTTGCTCTTGTTATGAGAAAATAGGGAAGTAATTTTGAGAGAGTTGGGTTGAGAATTTTTGGTTGAGAAAGAGATTATGTGGATGTGCTTGGCTGATACAAATAATCACTAGTAATCTAGTCAAAAACTTTTGGGTGACAATTAAGTGCATAAAGAAAGTTATCATAAAAAAATATGATGTTGTGAACATCATTATTCATTTAGATGATCCTTCACCTTTTCTCTACCCAAAAATTAAAAAAAGTATATGGTGCAACTTACAATGACTGTCTTATCATCCAAACATTGTTAATCAATATCTCATTGAGATCTAGAACAAGTGTAAACATGTGTTGCTCCTAAGGAAGTAAATCTGGAAGGAGCTTATATGTGGTTCAATATAACAAAATGAAGCAAACAAAGCAAACTATGGAAATAAATATAGAAAATAGATTAATAAAAAAAACCAATGCCAAACCTTGCCCTAGGTCTTATCTTCATCATCGCATGGACTTTTGGTGTTCATTTTGTCAAGCAACATTGTCCTGCAGGCTTTTGCTCTTGGAGATTTTCCTACACCAATGTCCTTGGGTGTAATAACATCCTTGTTTGGGGCACTCATGACTGCAATTGTTCAATTTCTTCAAGGTCATGAACTGAAAACTAGTTGACTACTTGTGAGTTTTGAAGACCTGATTGGCTATTCCGTTCTGGTAGGTGTAGTGAGTGAAATGTGCTTAAGCTTCAATGGATGGGCACTTAAAAAGAAAAGGCTAGTGTTTGTCTCCATGTTTAGCTCCATTGGCCCAGTCTGCTCTATTATTTTCTTAATAGTTACACTAGGAGAAACTATTAATATTGGAAGCCTGACCAGTATGTTCTTCGTATTCTTCGACCTCTACTTAATTCTTTAGGCCAAAATGGAAGAAAGACATGCAGATGAAGATATATTAAAGAAAACTTGAAACAAATATTCCCTTGATGTATTGGTGATAAGGAGCACTCCCAAGAGAATACTTAGAAAATGAAAAATGGCCCAGGAATTACAGTTTCAAGTTGATTATCCCCTTATTCCTTCTATCATTTGTAGCGGTGGCTATGCAGTATTTACTCCTCAAAGGAATCAATCTAACTTTGGTAGAAATAGGAACTGCCATGCCAAACCTTTCCCCAGTTTTTATCTTCATCATCACATAGATTTTAGGATTTGAGAAAGTGAACTTACGCACCAAGCATAGTAAATCAAAGATATATTATTTTACGTCTATGGAACTCTCTCATTGAGCATGATGCAAAGCATCTCCATTCCTGCAACTGATAAAGAGACCACAATTCAATCATCATCAACACCATTGGATTTTAAGTTTGACGTATACAAAATAATCAGTTGCTTCTATCTCATTTTTTCATTTCTCATTGTGTTAAGTACCGTTATCTTGCTATGCCCTATTTTCTCTCTAAATAAATTATCAATCGGTAAGCCTACTTTAAATTTATAGTTGGTAATGCTAATCATAATTAGTGGATTTAGTCTAGGGGTTAGTGTGTTCCAGGAAGTTAGAAGATTTGGGTTTGAGTCCTATTAGAACCTCTTTTTAATAAATAGCTACCAATTCTCATATCTTTGTTTTAATTAAACCCTGATAGACTTTTACCATAACATTAAAGCTTAGCTTAGTGGTAGCTTGGTTCCACACACCCTTTTGCCTTGGGTTTAATCCTTGCATGGTTCTTTTTACACTTACACTTTCTTATTTATTATTGGGCCCAAAAGATAAGCCTAAATATGGCCTGCTAAATAAAAGAAAAACGAGCCCAGTTATTGAGCATTAGCCCAATTTTGTTTCTAAACAACAAAAATAAAAAAATCAACATATCCATTTGTTTAATAAGAAATATTTGATTCAAATCCTCTTTTTTCAAATAATTTGGGTCAAGTCCAAGATACGTCAAAACGAATTTAGCCTTCCTTAAGGTGGATTTTGTTTAAATTTAATGAAGTAAATTAAAATTTAGAAGACCAAATTTTAAATAATAGAAAATAAATGAAAACAAAGTATTACTTTCAAGTAAACAATCTATGCTTTACAACTTTCGTATGTATATCCTAAGTTGGTTCTTTTTCTTTTTACTAAAATATAAATTTTTTTCATGATGAAATTAATTTTTTTATAAATATTTTTTCTAAATCTTACGCATAAGACCTTAATACAAATATGTAGCATACCCTATCGTTTGTTATTTTGAGAGTAGTATAGATCCCAGTGCAACCATCGTTTGTCTCAGACCTTGTGCATATATAGATTTAAAAAATAATTTAGATTTTAGAAGTAAAATATTTTAACAATGATTATTCCTTTTAATTGATTTAATTGTTTAAAATTCTAAATCTCATGCAACGAGCTCTTAATATGAACATGTGGCATACCTTACCGTATAGTATTTAGAGACTCATGCAAGTCTTAGTGCAATCTTCGTTTGCCTTAGACTTTGAGCATATATGGGTTTAAGAGAATATTTAAATATCATTTATTCAAGTCTTTCAATTTTTATTTCACATCTTTGATTTAAATTTCAAAAAACCTATTTGATTCCAAATTTCACGTAACATTTAGAAAGGTACTATTTTCTCAACATCTTCAAAAGATCAAGTCTTTAACCAGAACGACGTAACCTTGAGTTTTCTACTGCACCAAGGAATGCGTAGGAGTAGGATCAAATTTCGTCAGACTATTTTCCATAAACCTATTTATTTTTATTTTGTTTAAGGGATCAAATAATTTTCAAAATATTAAAACCACACACTCAATTTAAGGGTACAATTTTTCGGAATGGGTGAACAGGGTGCTAATACCTTTCCTATTCGTTATTGGCTCCCGAACCTAGAACTCTTTCTTTGTTAGGGTTTTTTTCCCAAATATTTTTCCTTTAAAATAAAAATTTGATGATGACTCCATGATCACAATTGATTCTTTTTTAATTTTTGCGAGTTCTTCATTTCATCATAATTGCGGTTGACAAGGAGGTATACTTAGTCTTGCCCTTTATTTGAATTTGTTGCTCTACTTTAAGGGCTTGATGGCAGATTTTATTCAAACTCATATAGTGGTTGAGTTCCACTACATCCCTTATTTTATCCTTAAGGCTTCTAAAAACCTATTCATGGTGGCTTCCTCACTCTTTTATAGATTGTCCCTAATGACTGCTATATTTATTTCCTTGTAATAATCATCGACACTTGTGTGGCTTTGGGTAAGCCTTTGAAGCAAACTATGCAACTTCCTAAAATAATAAGAAGGTACATGTTTGCCCCTCAAGATGTGTTTCATTTATTCCCAAGTAGTTATGAGATGAAATCTTTCTTTAGTCAACTTAGGGAATAATTATTAAACTCTAAGGCAACTAGCTTCACCTTTTGTTCTTCCCTAATGGAGTAACAAGAGAAAACTTGTTCAGCTTTGAGTTTCCACACGTTTCATTTCTATCTTGAAACTTTGAAAATTTGACTTTGACCCCATCAAAATTATCATTGTGGTTCCTATTTTTCCTACTCCTATGGACTTATCCTTAGAACCATTTATGGATGAGTCTCAATACATATGTCTAGAAGAAACCATATCTCTACACCTAGAAGTTGTCCTATCCCTTGAATGGTATCTCCTATTTGCTTATGGTTTTCTTCTACCATGGGAGTATGACCTATTTCTTAAAGATGATCTATCTTTTAATGGTGATTTCCCCTTATCCTTTGAATGGACCCTCCTCCTATGTGAGGGAGAATTGATTTTATTTTTCCCAAAAAAAATTAACATCATCTTGAGATGTCTCTTCTAGGTCTTTATGATATTCTTCCTAAAATCACTTAGTTCAGCATCATGATTATCCCTAGCCTTATTATACCTAGATAATAATTCTTATATCCTTTCAATCTTTTCTAGATCCTCTTCTAAGACTTTATGTTGATTTCGAAATAATTTTTCTAAGTGTTGTATTAATTTTACCATTTCTCACCTAGGGGATAAATCTTTTTAACGTATGGTTGAAAATTTAGACCTCTCCATATACAAACTTAGGAAATAAAATCACACAATAATTTGGTGGAAAATCTATCCTTGACTTATTTAGTTTATGCAAATATGTCCATGACTTAAAAAAATTCCTTTGCTAGTCCTTGACTTCAATCGCCGTTATGCAAATGAGTCGTTGGCCTTAATTTGTGTTAATAGACAACTGAGTTGGTAAGTTAAATACCATGTAGGATGTGCAGTGGCATCAAAACAACACTGTTTTGGGCCAAAATAACAATTTGGCTATTGACTAGGCAAACCAATGTTCTTTTATTTATCATTTTAAGGAGTATTCCAATCTTTTTCATAATTCATCCCTTTCAAGTTTTAGCTAAATAGAGCATTGTACCCTACCCTTGTTTCTAATTCCTAGCATGATTCACATTCAAAAACTGAATGTTGGGCAAAACCACTTTATTCCTCCATGACTTTCTCAACAAAACTCAATCCCAAATCATGGACCCCATGGGATCAATTTCTCACTGCCTCCATTACCACCCTATCAACGAGTTGGAACCCTTCTTCGAAAGTGTGGGTTTAAACCCTTCCAAGTATGCACCCTTTATTTCCCACAACATGATTTACCTAAACGATGACACTTTGTTGATGGAGAATTACCACGCTCTTTTTAACTATGGTGTTCCTCACACCAAGAAGGGAAGGATTTTCAAGCTAGCATTGCAAGTGTTTCTTTACCAATGTAACACCTATGATTTCTCATAATGGACTTTCTAGGTTACAAATACCCTTTAGTAAGAAACAAAGTAGATATAAGAGCAAAAAAAAAAAAAGAAATTAGAAAATTTTATGCGTATAATGAAAATGCTTTTACACTAGGATAACCTAAACAATGTACATGAAAAACTTAAAACAAAGGATAAAAGACATTTTAAGGAATTATAATACATAAAAGATAATTGAAAAGTCATGAGAAAATAATAGGAACAAAGACAAGAAGAAAAAGCCATAAGAAAACTTTGAAAATACCCAAAACACCCTTAGAAAGCTATGTCTTTCACAAGGGCTAAGCTGTTCCTAAAAAAAAAGAAAATGACATTAGAATGATTCAGGAACAAACTAATAATTATTAGAAATATCAGAGGAATAACTTAGGAACCCCTTTGGAAAATGCTGAGAAAAATTATCAAAATGCCTTTGGAAGGCTGGTAGGGAAAGAAAATGCAAAGCAAAACACAGGAAGTGGGCCTCACACCTTGTGCACGAAAATGGCATGTGTAAAATATGATAACAACTCACCATATGAGTTATCGCTCCATTAAATTTATATAGAAAAATAATAAATAAAACAGATAAAATTAACCTTGTTTAATTAAAATTAACTATGCTAGGATAGGTTAATCTTGATTAGTGACAAATTCAGAAAAATTAACCTTAATTTAATCCTAAAAGGATAATTCCTTACATTTATATTTATTTTAGAAAATGGAAATCACATGCAAATGTATTAAAATGCCCTTAAGTGGGAAATTAGTTCCCAAGTTATCCTCAAGTGGCCGAATTCCATATTGGCCATAGAAGGGCTCATTTGCTTTATTCTCCATCTTCTAAACACTTATAGAAACTCTCTAAATTCTCTCTAAACTTAATCTACCCCCAAAACCTAAAATCATGCACTAAGCTTAAACTTCCAACTTTGAGGTTTAAGTTAAATTAAGACAAAACCACAAAGTCCCACCACCACCACTAGGAGATCTTATGTGGAACACCAAAGGAGAGCAAGACCAGCCATAAAATCCCTATCAAATCCATCACAAAGTCTTTAACAAGTAGGGTTTTACCTTGTATTTTTTTAAGCTTTAATCTTGTATTTATGGTTTAATTTTATTCTTCTTTGTGGATCATTCTCTAAGATCTATGGATCTATTTTTGTTTGAACTCATTGGAGCTCAAAATTGTTCTTGAATGGTTAAATATAAGCATCACAAATTCTTAGTGATTTTTAAAAGTACAAGAGAAGTTTTGATGGATTAAAGTGCTTCTAGCAACCTTAGGAGCAATTTAATCGGTTAAAATTTCTTCAAAATCAATTTTGATGTCTTGGGGAAGATTTGAGTGTTTATAAAGATCTCAAAGTAAGATATTGATAGATCTTGGAGTAAACCTAATAGATTTACACTTGTTTTTCATAAAAGGTGATTTCTTTAAAATTTTTATGTTTAAAGTTAGTAACTTGATTATGTCTTTACTTAAAATCATTGTTTATGAGTTTGTTCTTGTTAAGAGTCCAGATATGGACTTATGTATTAAACTCCTTAAAGGAACAAGAAACTTTTTTACAATGACATCCAGAAACTTGGATATGGACTTAAAAACTACTAAGTGTAAAGGTGAATTTTTCTATCCAAGGTTGCACAAATCACTTAAGATATTCCATGATCATGATCAAAGTTATGGAGTAAGGAAAATTTATGGATGGATCTAAGGACATAAGATGAACCAAGTGCTAAACTTCATAACACCAAGGTCATATGGGAAGAAAATTAAAAAAGGAGCCTTGATCAAGACACCTATGACATTCCGCCACATTCTAGTAAATTAGGAAATCTTGATTTTAAAATTGTGATTGGAGTATAAAGAGGAACCTAATAAAGTATAACTATGAAATTATAAATTTGAGAAGAAATTGAAATCTACAAAATGCTCATTCAGCCACTTTAGTTAATTTGGGTAAAAACATATTAAAATCCATAACACCAAGACCATGAGAGAACAAATTAAGAAAAAAGGAACCTTGCATTAGCCATTCTCTCATTAATCATGGAAACTTGAGTTAAAATTTCAATTAAGATGTAAAGTGGAGCTTAAAGAAGTTTAAGAAAGGAATTTTAAAGCTTAAAAAGATTTGATAATGTTTGGGTACCATTCGGCCATATTGCATAAAATTGGTAAGAACTAGCTTAAAACCTTGTTAAAATTTAAAACCAGATTTAGGTGAGCTTAAGGAGGTAATTAGAAATTAATTATGGAGTAGAAGTATGATCTAAGGCATTCTTCCATGCTCCATAATCAAGGAAAAAAGGCCCTCAAATTTTCCAAAGATGGTGTCATTAATAGCTTAAATCTTAATTAGTCTATACTACCTTTCTTAAAGAAGAAAAATTGAATTATAATGCCTAGGACTAGAGTGTGCATTTGACCACTTAGGAGAAATAGGTAAATTGACTAATTTGGATGTTTAAGGATAATTAAATAAGATATGAGTGTAAAACTTAAAGTTTATGAACAAGGAGTTAAGCAAGTAAGTTTATTAATGGAACAAACCTAAATAGCTAAGTTACTAATCAAGAAGCATAAAACATTTTCTAAAGATCTTGCATCATTAGATAACAATTTAATAATGAAACTATGTGTACAACTTAAGTGTAAAAATAGTCTTCATTTTTAGGATGTTATAACCCACATGGGGTTTTGACCTTGGAGATTTGTGCTTGTGAAGAATTAGGTGTTACTCCAACCACATTGGTGAGATTATTGCTTCCAACTCTTGCATTTTGATTGGTGATGCTAATATTCAATTTGTTAAGGTTGTGGAGAAGTTGAACAATGTTGTTGCAAAGAATGGTGATTGGAGTGAAGGTCTTTTGTTGAATTGGGGGTTGTTGCAATTTGAGCCTTATGTTCCATTTTTTGTGCTTGCTTTCTGAGGTTTACAATAAGTAAGAGTTGGATGACTTGATTATTCATCACTGTTGTGTTATTTTGAGGATTCTGGTGGCAATGCATTATCCTCCATCATGAAGAAATCAATTAGTTTGCTTTGCAATTTGAATGTTGGCAAGGAGCTGCTTTATAAAATTGAGTAGAAGAGTCCTTTGGAGATGATGAAATGGGTTCTGGGAAAGAAAAATGAGCCTTTGCCAAAAATTGAGTCAGAATCAAGGCTGTTCAAAAAATGATGTTGTTTTGCTTAGTCAATAGCCAAATTGTTAATTTCAACCCAAAACAGCATTGTTTTGATGCCAACATACATCCTACATGACATTTAATATGCCAACTTAGTTATCCGTTAACGAAATTTGGGCCCAAGGATTCATTTGCATGATGGTGATTAAAGTCATGGACTAACAAAGGACTTTTCTAAGTCAGGGACATATTTGTTGAAGCTAAATAAGTTAAGAACAAATTTGCCACTAAACTCAATCATACAAGAATTAAGCACTTAGTACACACTTCATATAACATCAAACACATAATTACAAACAACATAAATACGTTTCACTGACCTTCAGAAATCTTTGTGAATGAAAATACACAATCTTGAATGTCCAAATTTCAAGAGAATTAAGACATACCTATAATACTTAGAAAGAAAGTCAGGAATATACCTAGCCCTTTTCAACCTCAAAATAATTTGAAATAAAATATAAGTGCCACTTGTTCTACAAATTCAATCAAGCACTTAGCAACCCCTTATATCTCCAAGCATGCACAAATAAACACTCAACACACTTGGTGAGTATCCTACACCAAGTTAGAAAAGTCCAGAGGCCATTTGCAAACAACTTGCAAAGGAAAAAAAATTACAAGATCCTACTACAAGTATTATAAAATTTTACAAGAACTCAATAACCTACTACAATTTTTTCTAGAACAATGTACACCAATTGCATCATCTAAACTAAACAATTATTAAATTTGATCTTCAAGCTTCCAAATTCACCAATGGTCGAATGCCTCCTCCTTTGGTTCCTTTGAGTTTCAAGCCTTCAACCTACACAAGAACTCACCCAAAACTTGCACAAGAGTTATGTAAGTGTTAAAAGCATTCAAAGAGAAAATCCTTACCATTATTTAAAGCATTTCACTTAACTTCACTCGTATATAATTTCAATATCCTAGGCTTTTAGGTTTGATGTTCACTCTTTCCTTTTTCACCCAATGACTTTTCTCATAAGCTTGAATGAACACTCTAAGTATTCAACCTATCTAACTAAGAACACTTGATGTTTCCATTGTGCAATATATTAGAATTATCAAATAGGCCAAGAAAAATAAAAACTCAGACAAAACACAAGATTTTCAAAGATAAGAAATAAAAGCACAAAAAATAAATCTAAACTCAAATAATTCAATGCTACATGACTAGGAGTTCTAAAAAAATAAGTAAATACTTAAAGGATTTTTAAAAGGCACACAATATAACACCTTAAAAATGAATACCGATTTTATGCTTAACTTGTTCATTCGATTGCATTATTAGTTTGTTATCTCATGATGTAGAATCTTTTCAAAATATTTATTATAGAAAATACGGTACATTTTTTTTCAAACATCTGTTGTAATATAAATTGCGAGCCTCGTCGATATAACGTACATGTTAGTTTTTGCATATACAGAACATTATAATTATGTATCATTTACTTTAATCCATTTATCTTTAATCCATAATAAACAATTAAACATAGCCTATTCATATAACATATAACATTACATAATTATATAATCCATTTACATATTCAACCAGTCTTAGGCATTAAGGCCTTTGCATACACTTTATTACACACTATAATTCACATACCAAATTTACATACATATTTGCTACACATTATAATACATATATTATAAATAATTTGACATACTACTATTTACTAATAATTAGGATGCTTGCATCCAACTATTTACAGAAATTTACATTATTGGTATGACTCTTCAACTTCTCTTCTCTTGCAACGAACGATGGGACTGAAAAACCTCCCTAAGCTTAGGGGTGATTACGTTCAAGCCATATACTTTGATTCAAAGATATAAATGTCCCACATTAGGCATCTCTTGATAGGAACAAAATGGGTATGACATCGGATAGGGTGAGCTCCCTTGTGAGGACCATATATGTGAGAAACTATGGTAGTGAGACGAAGTTTGGGGATTTGTCTCCCCTCTAAGGAAGAAGATTCCTCAGCTATAGTAGTTTACTGCCTCTGGTACCTGGGAGGAGGCAGAAAAACTCGGTTGGGGTGAAAGGTCTCTATGGGAATTTCAAAACTCGTTGTGGTGAAGTTTGGGCTTAGGACTTCCATAAGAAAGAGATGTCCTAATGAGAAGAATATCCTAACGTTGGATTAGGCAGTAATAAGTAAGCCATGGGGGTTTTCCGTCCAATCCATATTGCTAATTTCTTTGTAAACCACCGCCGTTGTGAATGATATGATCTTTGTTTGGGAAGAAAATGGGAAGAGAAGGAGTGAGAAACTAGGTTTCTCAGTAGATTTCTACTCTACATCCAGTGTCATCACTTTTATCCCAACCGTTTCAATTTATTAGAAAAATCATGACATGTATACATGATTGCTTTTGATCTTTTTAAAAAACATCATACTAAAGTAGGTTATTTTTATACAGAAACAACCTTGTTGCCTAAGCATATATCCCTATTAAACTTCATAAATCTAGGATCACAATACAAATATTATTTAACTCATATTTTGATCTATGTCATAAACATTGTCTCTTTCATTGTCTTATTCCACATCTTTGGGAAATTTTATTTTCTGTTCCACAATTTTGGGGAAACTCTCTAGACATAGACATACATTATAAATAATCAAGCAATATCTTCTCACTGGCTCTGCCACTCTACCTTCTATTCTTAAGGATATGAGTTCATTCCTAGATGGTCATCACCATCTTAAAATAGTTGAAGAACCCTTTTGTCTTCACAATAGAAGGATTTTTGGAGAACCTTTTTGTCTCCTCTTCAATAGGGTTCTAGGTGCCCCCTGGATATGTATAAGGCATATTAAGAATAGATTAACTTTTCACATAAGTTTCCTTTATTAATCCTTAAACTCTTTTAGGTTCATTTTAAAAGGTTCTAGATAATCATGCATGCTCAAGCAATATTCAATCAATATGCTATGCACATTTAGATCTCAAACTCTATCAGATCATCACTCATTAATTCATCATACTTGTGAGCATTCAATATTTAACTCACATTAAACAATGTGCCTTCATAAAACATCACAAGTCAACTTATAAATCATATTTGAATAACATAATTACATGTACCTAATGCATGTCCGAACTTATTTATCTCTTTAACTTTTTATGAGGTATCACTCAAGGGACTTAATTGTCTCAACCTTCTAAGTTATTCCTTGACCTTTCATTTTCTTAATGTTTCATTAGTTTCACATGATCTTTACAACTTATAATTTTTTCTCTAGGTGGCCGAATGACACTCTTTTAGGTTTTTATTCTTTGTGCTCTCGAATTTTGCAAGTCTTATGCATATCCTATTCATACTAAGTTCAAATATTAAATGTTAGCAAGTTTTTAACTTGTTTAAGTCAATTTAATTTAACATGGCCAAGTAATGCCTATGTTTTTGCCAAACTTCTTTTAAACTTTTAATTCTTTTCTTTTACATAACAAGGCTTCCTAAGGTAACTAAACCAACTTTTCAATCTCATTTCTTCCTATTTAACTTGGAGTGGTTGAATATGAGTTCTTGGTTCTTAAGGTTTCGTAGTTTATTTTTTTCCTTATCTTATGAGTTGATTTTTACCAATTGAAGACTAATTCATTTATTGATACCTAACTTATAAATTTTTAAGACTTCTTCTCCATCCTTATAAGTCATGGCTGAATGACTTAATTACTTATCTTATGCATGCTTAGGTTTAGGTTTGAATCATGATGAATTCTCGACTTCCTTTAATCTCTTCTAGTTATATACCAAGGATGTTTAATTAATGCTAATTAAGAATTAAATCTCCCTCTAGATTATTTTGTCCTAAAGTGACCAAATGGATCCTTTTCCTTTTTTAAAACTTCCATACACTTTTAATCCTATACTTATATGCCAAGGATCCTTAATTAAACCTAGTTAAGGATTCGTAAATTATTCATGATGATCAAATGCCACTTCTAATATTTAGGGTACCAAATTTTCAATCCTAATTGACATAGGTTGACAAATCCTTCTAGTTAGAGTTTATGCTACAAGTTTAGCCAAATTTAGTAATTTTTTTTTGTCTTTTTCTCAAATTCTAAGAGTCATGGCCAAATACCACTCATCTCCCCTTAACTCCATGATGCATTTTTTTAGTTACCAACTTATGTCTTTTTGAAATCTAGGTTAACTGTTGATTATGGAGTCCATCTTAAGTCATCTATTTTGGTTATTATAGACTTAGCCACTTTTATACCTTACTTCCACCTCTAAATCATCTATTTATCTAATGAAAATCCTTAAAGCACCATTAACCAATTTTAAGCTTATTCTTCCTTAAGTTTCACTAGGATGACCGAATACACACCTAGTGATTTTTAGACCATTTTAGCTCAAATTCTCTTCATCCAAAAGTTTCTTCACATCATTTAGAACCTAGTTACATGGTTTATACCACTTTTAAAAATTTTAAGAATTTTTATCCTTAAGTTTTCATGTATGTTTGAATGCCTCCTTTGGCTTGTCAAGGTCGCCATTTTCAAATTTCCTTCTCACACAACCTTGATTCCTTGATTTTGTGCACTTGTAGCACCTTAAGCTCTTGATCCATACAAATATTGTCCAAAATCCATAACTTGGATCATGATCAAAATGATTCTTGAATATCTTGTGAGGCTTATGTTATTTTATGGTCCAAAGTTTCAACTTTTTCTTAGTAGTTTTTAAATCTATGCCCAAAGCAAGCTTTTGGGACTTATAGATTAGTTTTTCTTTCACTTTTTAATATTTAAGTCCATGGGTTCAGATGTGGACATAATAATACATAAGTTCACCATAAGAAGAAAAATCACAACTTTCAAGCTTTAAACATAAAAATATGCAAGGTAGCATTTTTTTCAAACAACAGTGTAGATCCACAAGATCTACTCTAAGATCCATCCATCTCCTAACATGACCACTTCAAAATTTTGTTCATGACTTCTCAAAACTGCCAAAGCATAAAAATGGGTTTTAAAAGAATTTTCATCGATTAAATTTCTTCCAAGTTACTTAGAAGCACTTTAAACCAATCAAACTTCATTTTATTTCTCAAAAATCACTAAAATGGGTGATATTCATTTTGACCATTTAAATGCAGCCTTTAGCCCTCATGAGTCCAAGAAAAATGATATCTATGGATTTTAGAAAAAGGATCCACAAAAGAACGAAAGAAAATCATAAAAAGTAAGATTAAAGTATAAAAAGACAAAGTAGAAAATCCTACTTGATGGTGACTTAGTGTGGGGTGATGGTGGGGCTATGGTGGCTGATCTTTGTACCCCCTTGGCTAGTCCATAATAATATCTTAGCGAAGGTGGTGGGGCTTAGTGTTTAAGACTTGATTTTATCTTAGATCTCAAAAATCTCCACTTAGGCTTAAGGTGAAAGGTTAAGGTTTTTTGGACTTAGTTCAATTTGGAGAGGTTTTGGAGAGTTTGTTGAGTGTTTAAGGAGTAAAATTTGTGTCAAATGAGGTTTCCAACAAGGCTTAGTGAATTCAGCCAAGTAAGGATAAGTTTAGATTTATTTTTCACTTAAAGGTATTTTAGTAATTTTGCATAGATTAATATTTTTCAAAATAATTAAAAATTAAAGAAATTATCCTTTTAGAGTTTGATTAGTGTTAATAAGGATGAGTTTGTCACTAATCATATTTATCTTTCCCTTAGCCTGATTAACTTTTAATTGATCAAGATTAATTAGCCTTAACTATGATTAAAGGAATCTTAGCATTAATTATTTTTGTCTTTTATGGATTACTTGAGTTGACTTTACTTGGTGACTCATCACCATGGTTTGCACATGGAAAATTTCATGCACTCCATGTGGGGCCACTCTTGGCTTCTTCCTCACACTTTCTTACCCCTCTTGGCCTTTCAAGGATATTTTCACAATTTTTTTTAGCATTACCAGAAAAATTCCCAAATAATTCCCATGACTCTAAAACTTTTTGGTTCATTTATAAGTGAATATAAAGCCATTTGATATTTTTCTGGGAATTGATTAGCTTTGTGCAGAAAACAGAGCTTTCTAAGAGCGTTCTAGGCGTTTTTAGAGTTTCTTGAGGGTGTTTTTGTCACTTCCTTATTTTATAAGTTTTTCTCATTACTTTTGGTCATTCTTAATATTCTCTAATCCTTCATAATGTCTTTTAATATTATTTTATATTTCTCTAGTACATTATTTGAGTTGCTCAGGTGTAGGGGTCTTTTCATCATTTGTAACAAAATTTCTAATTTACTTTATTTTTTGTTTCCAATCCTACTTAATTTCATTCTAGTGATTATTTATGGCTTCAAAAGTTAATTTTAAAAATTTATGGGTGTTACACACAGGATGATTAATATAGAAGTGACAATATTCCAAAAATATGCTCCAAGTTTTACATTTAAAATCTACAGCAGTCTAGGTAACAATTTGTAAAAATGTTCAAGAATTTGAATTTGGATTTTACACTCAAGAAACAAGAAAGTTACACATTTTAAAATGGAAATTAGAACTCGAAATATAAAGGAGTTATTGCATGTCCATTTTGGCCTTTTTTTTCTATACTTTTGAAAATTGCAATTAAGTCCTTTTTTAGAATTTTCTATTAGGTGTTTTTTACTTTTTTTTAAAATTTTCCAGAGACCTAAACAACATTATTTTATGAACACTAATATTTTTAAAATTCAAGTTCATGCTACTTTACAATATTAAATCGAATTAGAAAGAAAACTATGAATATATTAACTTTTTCTCTCACTAGAACATGCAAACTTTGACCCTGAATAGGCTAAAATCTACAAGAAATTTTTGAAAACTTCCAAAAGATGAAATAAAGTAAAGATCAAGATACTTTCAACATATACTTATTTAAAATATGTAGATATTATCCAACATTTTTTAAAGATTTAAAACTTTCTACAAATGCATTCTTTAAGAATAAGGTGAACAATTGAGAACACTCAAGAACAAATGATCCCATTGATGGAAATTCAAAAAATAAACTAATTAAATTGTTCTTAAAATGAATAAAAAAATTATTCTTCATTATAAACATCAAATTTGGATTGGATTAGCCTAGATCATAAAGATCAAATGAAGCACATTTTAGAGAGAAATTTAAATTTCTAAGTATGATTTTGGTGATATATGAAAATTAATGATAAAATTTGATAGATAGGAAACTCAAACACAAAAATTAATGAATTGGTGATATATTTACATATTTTTATAATTTTTTCAAATTTTTTGAAGTATTTTTTACTCCAATAAGATAAGGTGTCTGAATTTGAAAATTAAGTGTTCTTCATAGATTTTAAGCCAATTTGACTAATTAAAATGAAGAAAAGAATATGATTCACATCATATGAGATGGATCGAGTCAATCATGATCAAGATCACATAAGAGAAACACACAAGAATAGAAAAAAAATTGGACAAAAAAGGAATAGATGAAAAGAAGGATAAACTAAATAAATGTATCTAAGTTGATGGAGAATACCTTAAAATTCCTTGAGCACTTGATACCACTTGATAAGGTGTTGGTGGAGATATCCAATGTTCAGATTGAGATTACAAGGAGACAAAATGCAACAAAGAATACTTGTTCAATTTGGAAATTAAAGCTTAAAATTAAAAAGAAAAAATGAAAGAAATAAAAGAAGAAAATTAATGAGAGAATTATTGGAGTGAGGAGGAACCAAAATATATACGGAAGATAGATTGATAACCCATCACATCCATCATAATGGAGCATCCTCCATTAATAAGGAAGCTTAAGTGTTGACTCAAGAAAGAGATAGAATCTAGATTTCATTATCTCACTAAGCTCTCAAAGTGAGTTTTTCATTCAAATGACTCAAAAGTGTTCATTTACAAAGGGAGAGATCTATTTATAAACCAAGGGAAAGGTGAATTCAGTCATGCATGTATTTGGATGCCCCTTGCCTTCTAAATTAGGCTTCTAAGTCCCGAAATCTAAAAACTAAGGTTACATGTCCAAATTTGAAGGAAAAGTATAAGAAAATGGTACCTATAGACCTACACAAAGAGGGGCTCCTTAATTTATTATAATAAGAAAGTCCTAAACTAATTTCATGTGAAAATAGAACAAGGATACCAGAGGATGAAGCTTTCATAGGTGATCATACATGTTGATCAGAGCTTTATCCTCTTCCTATAGCTTCCTTTCCCATAGGCCTAATAAATGTTGGTAGAATCTTGATAAGAGGATAAAGCTATTTATCATATTAGGATAGTTTAAAATAACCCTTTAAGTTTCTCATTAAAATATGTTATTGGATGACCTTCTCGCATTAGGATTGTGCCTATATTCACATTAGAGGTATTACACTCAAGTTTAAATGATTTGTTAAAGTTAGGTAGAGCGAGTATAAGAAACTCAATTAGCTTTTGTTTCAAAGTCTAAAAGGAATTTTTTAGCAAGACAAACTTATCATTAAGATCATTTAAAGGAGAAATTAGGATACTAAATTTTTTGACATACCTTCTATAAAAACATGTCGAGCCATGGAAACTCCTAACATTTCACATGCTTTAGGAAGTAGACCATTCTGGGATTGCCTTGATTTCTATTTATCCACTTGAACCCCCATTTTATCCAATGATAAATCCTAGAAAGACCACATGGTCCAAACAAAATGATCATTTCTCAAGGTTAGCATATAAGTGTTCCACTTTAAGGACCAAAAAAACTTTTTTTACATGCCCTGAATGCTCTTCATGAGACTTGAAGTAGACAAGTTTGTTATCAAATTAGACAACTACACACTTACCTTTCAAGTTTCTAAGTATATGGTTCATGAGTCTCATATAATGTTCTAAGAGCATTTGTAAATCCAAAGAGCATGAGTACCCATTCATATAGCTCAAAAATCATCTTAAAAACAATTTTCCACACATCCATTTCTCTTATTCTACTTTGATGGTATCCATTCTTAAGATCTATCTTGGATGCAGAGGTCATAACCTAGAAAAAGAGATAAAGGCCTTATTAAGTGTGAACACTGAATTATGTCCGAGGATAAATTTAAAACCCAAAATAAATCATTTTGTTTTTTTAGTCTAAAATAAAAAAAAAATAACAAAAAAAAGAAGAATAGAAAAAGAAAGAAAAATAAATTTTTAGTTAAGAATTTAGTTGGATTAGTTAATGATGGTTAAGAATTAGTTAGAGAAAAAAAGAAAAAAGAAAAAAAAAGAAAATGAAAGAAAAATAAAAATAAAGAAAATAATAAAAACAAAACAAAAAAAGAGAAAAATCAGAAAACAAAAGGCGGAAGCTTCTTCACTTCTGAAAAATTTCTCCCTTTCTTTTTTTTGAAATTTTATCTATAAATAGGGACTTTCATTTAGTTCAAGGGGGATTTTTCATTTCTAAGAAAAAATTTCAGAATTTCTAAGGAGGAAGAGAGAGGAGCAATTTGAGTCATTGAAAGGGGGTTTTTAGATTTTTTTAAGAGGAGCACCAAAGAGACTCTTAAATTCTACATCTAATTGAGCACCTCCTTGGCCTCCATGGAACCAGTTATTCACCACCTTCCAAGATGCTATCAAGTGGCATTCAAGAACATCAATGGAGGTTAGATCTTGCTTCTATTTCGTTTAATTTTCTTGCGTTTCTCGGATTTCCGAGTTCATCTTCGTCTCTGTTTTCATTTTCATTTTTTAATCGGTCAAATGATTTCCAATTTCAGTTATTTTTGTTGCTTTCTCTTCGTCTTTCTCTCTAGTTTTTGGAATGATATTATTTGTCTAATTTGGATCTGAAATGAAGTCTCTATGACCTGATTACTGAAGGATGTTCGTCTTGATGCGCAAATGAACTTAGCTTGTTTGATTTGTGCATACCTTGCTCATTTCTGGTCTGATTTTTGTCAAATTTATTTTGTTTGATTTCTATGATCTATATATTTCAATTTTTTGGTTTTAATTTTTCAGATCTACCAAAAAATATTTTCGAAAAGTTCTGAGATTTGAATTCAAATTTTGCGCCAAAATCTCTTGTGTCTTTGAAGTTCTTTTGTAGATCTTGTTCTTTTAACCTTGTTTAGGTATTATTTTTCATGTGTTGATCCCTGCATATGTATTTATTAGTACTAATTTTTTAAATCTACCAAAAGAAAATATTTTAAAAAATTTAGTATAATCTACTTTTTGCTCACACATGATCTATTAAGTGCAACTTCTAAAGTTCTTTCGAAACCTCGGTTCTCACACAATGAGCTCTAAGTGCAAACTGGTAGCATACCCTACTGTTAGACATTTAGAGAGTCATATGAGTCTAAGTGCAGCCCTCGTTTGTCTTAGACTCTGTGCATATGTGGAACCGAGAGAATATTTGAAAATCAAAGAATTCAAAACATTTCTAAAATTCCTCCAAAACCTCGGTTCTCACGCAATGAGCTCTAAGTGCGAACTGGTAGCATACCCTATTGTTCGATATTTAGAGAGTCATATGAGTCTAAGTGCAGCCCTCGTTTGTCTTAGACTCTGCATATGTGGATCTGAGAGAATGTTTGAAAATCAAAGATTTCAAAACACTTCTAAAATTCATCCAAAACCTCGGTTCTCACGCAATGAGCTATAAGTGCGAACCGGTAGCATACCCTATTGTTCGACATTTAGAGAGTCATATGAGTCTAAGTGCAGCCCTTGTTTGTCTTAGACTCTGTGCATATGTGGATCCGAGAGAATATTTGAAAATCAAAGATTTCAAAACACTTCTAAAATTCCTCCAAAACCTCGGTTCTCACGCAATGAGCTCTAAGTGCGAACTGGTAGCATACCCTACTGGTCGACATTTAGAGAGTCATATGAGTCTAAGTGCAGCCCTCATTTGTCTTAGACTCTGTGCATATGTGGATCCGGGAGAATATTTGAAAATCAAAGATTTCAAAACACTTCTAAAGTTCCTCCAAAACCTCGGTTCTCACGCAACGAGCTCTAAGTGCAAACTGGTAGCATACCCTACTGTTCGACATTTAGAGAGTCATATGAGTCTAAGTGCATCCCTCGTTTGTTCTAAACTCTGTGCATATGTGGATCTGAAAGAACATTTGAAATCAAAGATTTCAAAACACTTTTAAAATTCCTCTAAAACCACGATTCTCACGCAATGAGCTTTAAGTGCGAACTGGTAGCATACCCTACTGTTCAACATTTAGAGAGTCATATGAGTCTAAGTGCAACCCTCGTTTGTCTTAGACTCTGTGCAAATGTGGATCTAAGAATGCATTTAAAAATCAACATTGTCAAAATACTTCCGTAATATTTGGTCTCACGCAATGAATTCTAGGTACGGACTAAGAATATTCTTTAAAAATCCAAAATACTTTCTCAATATTGTATAAACCTTCTTATGAAGATCAAGTCTTCCAAACACCAGAACTACGTAGCCTTGAATTTCTCATTGCACCAGGGAATACGTAGGAGCAGGATCAAGTTCTGTCAGGCTATTTTTATACAAACCTATTTATTTTTATTATATTTAAGGGATCAAACAATTTTTAAAGAAAATCACACACTCAGTTCAAGGGTACCGTTTTTCGGAATGGACAAATAGGGTGCCTAACACCTTCCCTATTTGTAACCGACTCCCGAACCTAGAATTTCATCCTCAAGTTAGGGATTTTCCAAATGTTTTCCCTTAAAATAAAATTTGGTGACGGCTCCACATACAATTAAATTCATTTTCAAAATTCTAGCGAGTTTGTCGTCTCGTCAGAATTACGGTTGTGACATTAAGCATTCAAGAGAAGGCTTCCAACGCCTCTTATTATATGCTTATCCTCTTTACTTGTATAAAATAGGAATGAATTTCTTAACGTACTTAGTATAGAAGATTATATTTTGTATAGGCGTTAGGGTTCATTTTCTTGTATTCTATAATGTATAGTTTAAAACTTTTAAGGATGGAGTTTGACATCCAATGGGAGTGAATATTCTAAAGATTTTTTAGGAGAAGCAAATATGATTTGTAAGCATGTTTGCATGATAAATTGGATGCTGCTGTCTTGGTCTAGAATAAATTGGTTCTTTGTTTGACCGACACAAGTTATATTTATATGTTCTATTTTTATTTTTATGAAATTTTGCAAATACCTTCATGGTCTAGATGATATGTTAGTTTGGACATTGCGTATATGATCTATCTAAAATTTGAAGAATATCCAAATGCAATCCAAATTGCCTTGTTCATGGATAACCTGCATGTATGACATTGAAATTGTGTCTATAAAATCTTCTTTATGTTTGTGATAAATTCTCTTTTAAGGAATATATAGAGTGAGAGAGAGATAATTCACAGATTGTTCGTGTCTTGCAAATATTAATTGGTTAGATGGAAAACTTATAATATAGATGGACAGGAAATGCAAGGACACTTTGTTTTGGATTATCCTGGTGCTCAAATTGACCAGAATGTGTGTGGTGAGTATCAATATACATTTCTTTAGTACTTTGTATAGATTATAGATTGAAATAATAAAACCAATATAAAGATTATTGAATGAAGTAAGAAACATTTTGAGTGACAAACAATAGAAAAATACTGTTAGGATTGTTACATATGAACAGGCTTACTCATACTATTATTAATTGAGTATTCTTGATGAAGCATGCATAATGCTCTACTATTGTGAAGGATCTTGTCTCACAATCAGGTCATTTGCATCAAGCATAATGGTCCCAAAAGAATACATATGGCCAGTTAAAGCAAACAAATATCTAATCTTCCTACAATCCTTGTAACTGATGTCCATAAATTAGGACTATAAGTTTTTGCTTCTGATTTTGCTAATGATTTCTTTTCTAATTATAGTTATAACTATGATCCTACTGCTGAGTACCTTCAGTTTATAAGCAAAGGAGAGTCTGTTGATGGTGTTATCATTGATTTTCCATCAACAAAATCCAATGCCATTGATAAGATGACAAATCTTCAAATCTCCTCTACCTTTCTCACAATTTTACTATTTTACAGCATGCTTCGCACACAATACTTTACCCCAAAAAAGTATATTACTAATCATTGGATGAATGAAATTTTTGAAAATTATAACATCTTTTTTTACAGTTTTAAATTATGTTTTTATGTATTATCCTTTTCTATTTATTCTCATTTACTGATTTTTAAAAAGAGTTTTTAAAAATTCTATAAGATCGTTTTTTAAAAGTAATTTTATACAGATTTCGTACAGCTCTCTGGTTATTTCTATAAACTATTTTGCACAAAAATAATCCCAATGATGATAAATGTTTTGGATGGAAGATAGTTTAGGAGAGAATCCTTACTCTAGTGAACTTGAGGAGTAGATTATCTTGCCTAGGATCATGCATGTTGTTGTACTTTCTGAAAAAAAAAAAAAAACTAAGGAAAGTGTTACATTTCTTTCTTTTATTATAACTTTTCTCATACCATATGGTAAGTTTGTTACAGTTGCTTTAATTTTGAAATGATTCTCCCTTGTGTAGATAATTTTTCTCAACATCTTAGGATAATTAATAGAGAAAAAACTCAAGCTATTTGGAAAACGATTTGATTCTCTTGTCTGATTCATTTAGAATCATAGAAATAATATTCTATTTAAAAAACATGTCTTTTATTTTCATTCTGTCATAGATATGACACACGGTTACATTTTGGATATGGGCTAGATTTATAATAAAAAGTTTTTTATTCTTATTAGATTGAATTCAAGAATCTCTTCTTTATATTTCTTTCCAGAAAAAAAATTCCTTTATATACATGAATTAGGACATCTCTTATATTCCGGTAAATTTAATTCTTATTTTGGTTGATAAAAAAATATATTTTAATATTTGAATGTTGTTAAAAAAATTTATGTTATTGAATTTATAATTTGATGCTAACGAATTTTATGTTTCAAATGTTTAATGATTCATTTTGTGATGGAATTGCATCTTAATTTGGGGCGGTAGAATATTATTTTCCTATTTAAATATTTAGTAATGTCCAAATTAGTTGCTAATTGTTTTTTCTGTCACATATATTTTATCACTAAAATATTTAGTGATGGGATTTTTATATTTTTGAGAGGAATTTCGTCCATATATTTAGACCAATTTGATTACAACAATTGAATGACACCTTTCTCGCTTAGGCTAATTGGTTTCTTCTACTAGGTCCGTCTTGTTTCTTTTTTAGAAAGAAAATCCGTGGTCAATTTCACAAGGAAATTAATCTTTTTAATATATAAAATTCAAGAATTTTCTGAAAATAATTATACAAATATGTTTTAAAATATGTTTAATTTTTGTTATAATTTTAAAATACCTATATATAATTTTAAAATTAGATTTTAATTTTGATGATATATGATGAGTGTAAATAGTTTTACATATTTTATTAACTCAAAATTATCTTATGTGTAACTTTTAAAATAATAATTTTTAATGATGTACTAATTCACAATTTGACGATAATATAAATTTTTTGACATTATTAATACATTCTAAATAAATTCTTAAAATTATCCATTAATTCTCGTAATATCATTCTTTTATACAAGTAAATTTCATAAATATATACATTTATACCATATTAAAAAAAATAAGAAATGTTATTTCTGAAAAAATGTTTATTAATAATTTTAAAAAAAATAGAGAAAAAATTGGGATATATAATGAGTGATATGATATAAAGAAATAAAAAATATATTACATGAAATAATAAGTTATTCACATATTTATACAAAAGCTTTAAATTTTAAAAATTATATATAATATTCTAAAAATGATAATTATTTTTATTATTATTTAATAATAAATATTTTATTATATTAAATAATATTTAATTAAAAAAATTTCAAAATAAAAAATTAACTCACATAATTTTTTGGACATGTTATTTCAAATTTTAATGTTTAAAAATTATTTAAATTAAGATCAATTAAATTATAAAATTTTTCAAATTTGGTTTGTTATATATTGAAAATTTAAAATCAATTTAAAAATAAAAAAAATTAAAACATTAATATAATAGGTAGAAATAAAATCAAATACACATTACAGAAGAAACTATAAGATTTTGATTAGTTTTCAAATATGTTAACAAAATTTCTAAATCATTAAAATCATAGGAAATAATTTTTATTGATATAATATTTTAAAATTTTAAAAAAATTAAAATTAAGATCCATCAAAGTTACAATAATTTTAAATTTTAATATATTGATAAAAAAAATTTAAATTTTTTTACAATATATTATTAATATTCAAAACTTAAATTATAATAATATTTAAAATAAAAAATTTACAAATAAAAATTAAAAACTTAAAATAAAAATTAAGTTACATAATTTAATAAAAATAATCTTAATTCCTATTTCCAGATTAAACACTATAATTTAATATATCAAATTTAATTATTATACAAATATATAATATAAATAACACATCCCTTCAAAAATATCATTCAAGTGACAACTATAAAAAAAGTTAATTTTTCTCAGATTTTGGTGTCTCAGCCTATCATTGGAACAAGCGTAGAGTGAGAAACACAAATATGGATTATTTTTTTCTTTTTTAAAAGTGTTTTATGATAGTGATTTGCTATTGTGCGAAAAAGAACCCAAGGAAGCGCCGACACATATCTCCCTTTTTGAATCTATAAACTTTGAAAATAAAAGTAGTTTCACCTGTCCAACTGTCACCATTTCCTGTGGTATCTTCCAATTATCTGTAGCCACACAATCAAAAAAGCTTCCACAAAATAAACAACAAAGACTAAAAGGGTCAACCAGTTGGCTATAAGTTTGATCACCAACTCTTCTATATAATTTTTCAAATCACTTTTTTCTCCTTCTCTAGTTAATTTGTATGCTTCTCTCCTACATATGTTACATATAAATATTATGCACATGAAAGGAACTAAGGGCATAGACTATTACCATTAATTAGCAATTAAAATAGAAACCATGCTGAGGGCAGTTTTCTGCATTGCATTTCTTTTGCTATTAACATGCATCCCAAGTGGAGGTGCTCAAGATAGCACTTGCCTAAACAAGTTATCACCTTGCCTAAACTATCTCAATGGCACCAGAGAGCCACCTGATAGTTGTTGTGAGCCACTTAAATCTGTGATTGAATCAGATGCACAATGCTTATGCAGCTTGGTAAGCAACAGAGGCACAAGGCAAGCAGAAGAAGCTGGCATTAATATCAATGAAGCTCAGAAATTGCCTGGTAGATGTGGCCAGCATGTCAATCCATTGTCATGCCTCACAAGTATGGTTTCCTTCTGTTACTTTCTAAATTCTCAATTTTTTACTTTTGTATATTCTTTATTTGTCCCTTCTAATTATGGGCTTGATTGTTTAAACACTTTTTAGTAATATTTATGTATATTTTATTATTTTAAACACTTCTCATTTTTACTTCTATTATATCATATCATCCATTATATTTATTATTTTTTTTCCTATTTTATCAAACATTACTCTTTTAAAAAATATATAAAATATAATTTGTTTTAAAGATTTTATGAAAAGTAAATTTGTATTTTATTTATATACAATTTGTAAAGAATACTTTTATTTTAAAATAATAATTATTATTTTAGTTCTTCTTTAGAAACTATATAAAATAATTAAAACTCTAATGTTTTTGTCAAATTCTGGTTTTCTTTCTTCAAAAATTTAAATAAATAACCATTTTTTAAAAAAATATTATTATTTTTTAAAAAGTAATTTTATATTAAATAAGCTTAAACAAATAAAGTTTATATCAGCAAAGAAGTTTCTATTCAACTTAATGATGTGTTTTATTTTTTCTAATACTAAAAATATCCTTTGATCATGAATATTAAATAAGCTTAAACAAATAAAGTTTATATCAGCAAAGAAGTTTCTATTCAACTTAACGATGTGTTTTATTTTTTCTAAGACTAAAAATATCCTTTGATCATGATTATTAAATAAGCTTAAACAAATAAAGTTTATATCAGCAAAGAAGTTTCTATTCAACTTAATGATGTGTTTTATTTTTTCTAATACTAAAAATATCCTTTAATCATGATCGGAAAATTAATTCCTCCGTGATGTATAATTTTAGGTTCCCCTGGTTCGAGGAACTCAGATCAGAACTCAGCAACCAAGTTGACGCACGTGTCTCAGGGTGTTGTTATCATGATCTTAGTTTCGTCAATTTTTGCGCATATATAATCAGCACCAATACAGGGACTTATTACACTCGAGATAATTTGCTGGTGGAGATTTCAAATGGAACATATTGATGTTTTTCTCTCCCTTCTTTCTTGTTATTACACTGGAGAGTGTGGCTTAGGAATTGTTGAATCTCGCAATATACTCCACTTTTTATCAATACTGATTGATTATTTAGTTTTTCTTATGTGACGATCGAGAAATTTTTCTACAGGATTTCTTTCTTAAAAGGAAAATGACTTTATTAAAGTTCGTTAAGCTTTTCACCGTTAGCCTAATTTTAGTCTCTTGTAGTCTAACTAGTACTTTCTACATTTTTTATTTTATTTTGTTGTTTAAAATTTATACAGATAAATTAAATAGATTTGAATTAATGTAACATTCTCATATTTTAATTAATATATTCTCATTTATATTATCAACTATTTTATTTTATTTTATTTTTTAACATCTATAATTAATGATAGAGATAAAAAATTAAAAATTAAAAAATAATTTAAAAGAATGGATGAACTATATTTTACTTAAAAAGAGAATAATTTTAGGAATTTCCTTCGAAATATTCTTTGTCATATAATCATAATCTCCAATATCATGCTGTTTAGAAAAATCACAACACCATGTAATACATGATTTTTAGTCACACGTTTTGCTTTCTTAAAATACTATTATATAATTTTTAATTTATAGAGTTTAATTTTAATAACTTGTTAGTGTGAAAAAAATTATATTATCAACCAATTAAAAATTATTAAAGCTATAATTTTTGAAGTAAATATTGTAAAAAGTAATATTTTTAATAATATGGTAATCTATGATTAATTACTATATTAATGCAAAAAATATTTTTCACATAAATTTTCTTTACCTTTTAAATTGGTTTTAAAGTTAATATAAATGCAAACAATATAGAATCTAATAACTTTTTATCATGACACTGATGTAAAAATTGCAATTTTATACTAGTTTTATGACTTAATTAATATAAAAATTTTTTTTATATTGAATAATATCATAAATAATTTAAAAATTAAATTATTTATATTGATTCTAAACTTTAACAAATATAGAAACATACATTGATTATAAATTAATCGATGTAGTGTGTAAGATAAATTTCAAAAAATATTGTTACGATTTTAATAATCATTATATTTTAAAATATATAAAAAAATAAAACAAAATAATTTCAACAAATGCAAATGAAAGTTATATCGTAATTATAGAAAAATAGAACATACTCAAAAATAATTTTACGAACTACATTATTAATTAAAAAACTTAGTTAAAGTATTACAATGTAATATTAGATATTACAATGCAATCAATTTGAAAGAAAAATAATGTAGAAATATGTGTTACATAGACTTGGCTCTATTTCTCATACGCAAAATGAACTTTATGCTCTCTTACCATTAGTTCCAACTCATGATCAAGCCATTCTTTTAAAAAATCAACTCAAACTTAATTCTTTAAGATTAGCATGGACAATTATGAAAATATAGAAAAGAAAGCAAGATTGTTAGTTGTTCATTCGTTTCACTTCCATTGAAACTAGAAGACAAAATATAATTATAATAATAAATAAAAGAGAAGAGTTAATACACTAAAATCTCTATTTTGTTAACCAAAATGAATTTTAAAAGAATATCCATTTCAAACAATTTTCTTTTTCAATTTATAGGTCACACACCGTATCTCACTAAATATATTTATCCCTAACTAACCTTGAACTAATTAATTATTCCATTAAATATAATTTATCTATCATTTTGATTTGGTTTTTAAAACCACATCATAAAGGAATGTATTATTTAGCTTTCAAAAAATATTATTTATAAATATTTAACATAATTTAATTTTAAAACAATATTATTTGCCTATCATGAGTGAATATTTATTAAAATTATCCTTACAGCTATTCATTGGTGCTTAAACTGAATGAACCAATACTATACTATTATAATTTAAATACCTCTCTGCTTGGACTACCACCAATTGAAACATATCATACATTATAGACTTCTAAACTTTGAAGTTATAAACATATCTTACATTATAGACTTTTAAACTTTAAAGTTATAAACACTTCAACATAGATTTTAATCCATTGCCACTACGTCATATTATACTTTTTGCAACATTTAAGAAAATGTTACAAAAATATAAAAAATGTTACCTATTAATTTTAGTAACATTTTAAAAAGCGTTGCATCTGATTCATGTCGTAAAATATTATTAGTAACATTTAAAAAATGTTACAAAAATATAAAAAAATGTTATCTATTAATTTTAGCAACATTTTTAAAAAGTGTTGCATTTAATATATGTCGCAAAAAACATAATTTGTTGTAGTGTGCAAATGTTACTTTAATTTTCATCCATTTATTTTATAAATTTTTTGGCTAGAAGCTTATGGTCACATATCAAAATATAATGTTTCTTTTCATGTTACAAAAGTAAAACAGAAATAATCAAATTTAAATAAATAAATAAATTAAAGTAATGGAAGATTATTGTTTCTATAAATTTCAAATGATAAACAACAAAATTTTACTTATATAACCAATATTTCACCCAAACAATGTTTCCAATCTAAAATGAATAAAAAAATAAAAAAGTAAATTTAAATAAATAAGATTAAGTAAACTGATTTTTTTTTCACAAATGACACAAAATATATCTTTAACTTCATCCTTAAACTAATTAATCTATTCAGTATAATTTTTATCTTCTAAATTTATTTTAGTCTCTCTAACTTTACCTCAACCTCTTTGTTTATTTCATTCTCTAAAGCATTAAGAAAATACTCCAATTTATAAACTCATATTTTGATTTTGAACATACTCCAACCTATAGTTTAATTTCAAACAAATATTAATAAATGAATGTATAAATCAATAAAGAGTAGAGTAAGTTGAAACTTAAGCTCCAAAAATATCCTTCAATTTAATTTTGATTGACCGTTTATCAATTTTCAAAAGATAATTGAAAATATTTTGACATAGAAATAAGAAGCATTTGGTGAAATAAGAACACTATAAGAAACTAATGTGAGGCTAGTCTAATAGAGATTTTCTGGACAATGGAGGCTTCTCTTGATGGAGGATGAATAGTGATTTAGATCGATGTAAGATACTTGAAGTGGAGGCATCACCAAATGCTTGGATGAGCCATCTTTCTCCGCCATCTTGGAGGAGCCAAAGATAAGAAAGAAAACATCTAACTTTAGATCAGAGATGAGGGGGAAGAGAAGAGAAAATTTCTCTCAAAATATTTAAAATCTAAATTATGACCTGAGAGTTGAAAAAGGATACATAGAGGGCCTTTATATTAGCCAAAGAAGGTGCCAAGAAAGAGGAAGGAGCGATAAAGGATTTGCATAAAGAGTGGCTATTTGGGCTTGAATATAAGCCCAATCAAGGTGTCTTCTTCATCTCTTAATGTAGTCTCAAGTTAGATCAGATTAGGTCAAAAAAGCCCATGTCAAAAGTGCATTGAAATTAATGCCAAGATTCTTGTTTGATGGTGCCTTTGTAGTAGTGTTCATAGAAGTGATCTCTGCATCATCTCCTCCCCATTCAAGGGCCTTCATCCCTAAATATGAATTTTCTTTATTTGTCCCTATAGAGAAATGAGATAAGTCAGATACATTAAATATATTATTAACACCATAGTCAGATACATTAAATGATAGGCATTAGGGCTTATTTGCTCTAGAACCTGGAAAAGGGCCATCACCCCTAGGCTAGAGTTTAGATTTTCTTAGAGAAGGAAATATTTCCTTTCTAAGGTGAAACCACACCCAATCTCTTGGTTCAAATAGAACCTTTTTCCTCCCTTTAATTGATAACCTAACATAATGAGCAATTTTCTTCTCAATAATGACTTTGATCTTGACATGAAGCTCTTGAATGAATTTAATTTTCTGAGCCCCATCCTTACTATGATATTTGGATAGGTCAGGGATGGGTAGCAAACCTATAAAGTAAGAGGGTTGAACCCATACACCACCTCAAAAGATGAGTGTTGGATAGTAGAATGAGGTGCCATATTGTATGTAAACTCTTCATGGGGCAAACATTATTCACAAGTCTTAAGATTTTTATCCTGAAACCTAGGCATTTTGATTTTTGATAGCTTTAAGAGTTCAAGATGGTCCTTATCCCTATGGTTCCTATTCCTAGAACTACGTGTGAATACCCAATTATGTTCGAGACTCCACTTTTTTAAATTAATTAGTAAATAAACAATACTTAGGTATATTCAATTTAAATAATTTAAGTTAAAAAAATAAAAGCAAGAAAAAAGAAATAAAAATAAAAAATAAAACATAAAACAGAAAATTGAAAAGCTAAAAACTGAAAAGCTAAAAAAATAAAAAATAGAATTGAATAAAAAAATGACAAAATAAAAAACAACGAGGGAAGAGGAAGAAAAACAGAAAAGAAAAGGAAGGCCTTCTAGCATTGGGATTCAGAAAGAGAACCAGGGGGAAGCATTGGGGGGAGGGGAGGGGGGAAAAATTTCAATTTTTGAATAGTCTTCCTCTTTCTCACTCACCAAGAATTAGGCAAAATTTTGTTGTTCGAAGGCGTCGACACCAAAATTCATGGTAAAGTCATAAGAGAAACCTGCAGAACTGAATCTATCATCCTCTATGGTACTAGAAGCGGCAAAGGAACAACAAGCAATGATCAAGTAAGATTGACATCAAAGTTCATTCCAAATTCACCAGGTAAGGTCCTGATGCCTTCTCATATGATTATGGCCTGATAATATGATGATTAGGATCATGGAACCGAAATGATTCTGAATGATAGTTATGGTCTTATATTTACGAACATTAGCACAGAAAATCTGTCATGATATAATAGGAAGAAGAACTACATTTTCCTTGGATAATATTAAACTGTAATCATTGCACTGCTCTTGATAATTCCACTTGAAGTAGTGAGCATTGTCAAAATCGAGCATCAAGATTTCCTTGAAAATTATGCACCATTTTTTTGAGGTCTTACGTCTTAGTTAAGAAATAGATCCTAGGCTAAATGTAGATTCGGCTGGATGAGCATGAACAGATACCCAAACTTGAAGGAGCTTTAGAAAGTTGGGTGCCAATAGGAACTATAGTCGGCAACAGAATAAGGACGACACGGTTTCCATAAAGGATTTGGCATTACTAGCAACCTTTTTAACGATGATGCTGCATGCATGGAAGATATAATAACTTTGAATCTTCAATGGGAGGGGAAGTGCTGATAATATCAAGGATCACAGTATTGAAATTGCGTACAGGATTAGGCCAACCTCTTGTCTTGCACTGCTTGGTGTTGTGTTAGATTGCACATAAAATAAAGTTCCATGTAGTTTGGTCGCACGCATGTCACTGTCGGTGCTGTGGGCATCCCCTTTGGTGCAACGCACTTGAGGATTGATGTATGCTGATGTAGTTGTATGTCTATCATTATGGAAGGAGATGGTAGAATGGTGCGGCCATGATAAAAGATCTAGCATGATAATTGGTCGAGGGCTTAAACCTCCATGTAGTTAATTCATCCACTAAATTCTACCTTGCATGCAATTAGATGGGCAAGCTTTCGAGCAAGCAAGAAACCACTCAATGTGGGATTAGAGGGTTTGATAAATACATGGAAGTAGAAGGCCAAGAAGAAGAAGAGCAGCGTCCTAATGTAACTGCTTGGCATAATATTCCTCATCCGGAGGAGAGGTTAAGGTTTTGGTCTGATCCTGATACAGAACTAAGATTGGCCGACTGGTGCTACTGTTTTCGCAGGGGAATAGATTGGTTGAGAATCGCGTTAGTGGAGCTAGTGAATGGCCTTAAAGAATCCGTTAACTATGCTGCATTGTAGCGATATAAGTAGATCCTCAATAGGGTTCAATCATATGGGATGAAGATGGTGCTGCTCACTCTTTTTCATCACTCACTTCCATCTTGGGTTGATGAGTAAGGAGGTTGGAAAGAACAGTGGATTATTTCACAGAATTTACCAAGCTTGTTGTAAACGGTGTATCAGATTTAGTAGACTATTGGGTAACTTTTAATGAACCCCATGTCTTCCGCTTGCTTACCTATTGAGTCGGAGCTTGGCCTGGTGGTCATCTCAATATGCTTGAGGCTGCTACTTCTGCACTTCCAACTGGTGTTTTCAGCAGGCTATGCATTGGATATCTATTTCACACTCGAAGATATATGACTAACATTCACAAAGGATAGAAATTGGCTCATCGTATTTCTACATAAGTAAGGCACATGCATGCATTTGGTAAATAGTATACCTCAAGCAAAGTCGCTGCAGTAGGTGAAGAAATTCGAGTCCATAATATTGAAAAGGAGCGGGCCCCTATAAGCACATAAACAAGATCCAGACGCTAGATAGGGTCTTCAAAAATTATTTGATTAAGTCTGTACGTGAAAACGAACAAAGGGTATACGACTGCATGGAAGTTAACGTTAATTCACACAAGGCTACCAGAATTTTAATTGGCCCAAAATTCAGATTTAAGCCCTAGCTTAGTTAAATTATTTTCATAGACTACTAAGCCTAAGCTAGCAGCATAGCTTAGTGGGTCCCTTGCTACCTGCTAAATACCATCCCTCTAGTTCGATCCTCATGGGTGGCACTTTCCTTTTAATTCCTTAATATCCTGTTCCTAACCATTGGACTGCTATCAAACACACTTTGCTGATTCCTAATCCGAATTGGGCCAGGCCTCTGATTTCTGGATTTAATCAAATGAGCCATGCCACCAATTTCTGGGTTTAATTAAAACGGGCCATGCCACTGATTCCATGCTGCTACATTTGGGCCATGCTACTAGGTCACGATGGCTACGCCTAATTCCTTATTTTAATTTGGAATCAAATTGTTTTATTTAGGTGGAGTCTAATTTCTTTAAAATTTAAAATATAGTTTTTTTAACATGGATCAAGCCTAATTTTTATATTTTATTTTTAATTGGAAATCAAAATCATACTCTTGTTTCATTTGGGTCAAGCTCAATTCTTCCTTTTTTTTAAATCGAGATCAAATCCTTTTTATTTTATTTTGAATGGGTCAGGCCCAACTTCCTTTTAATTTGAAACCAAATCCATTTCTTTAATTTGGGTCAAGCCCAATCCTTTTAATTTTGTGTCAAGCCCAATTCTCCTCTTTTAAGAAATATTGCTTAATTTGGGTCAAGCCCAATCCCCTTCTATTTTTGTTATTTTATAAATTAAGTCAACATTTCAAATGATTTTAGGTCTCACGCAATGAACTCTAAATACGAATTAGTGGCATACTCTACTGTTCGATATTTAGAGAATCATATGGGTCTCAGTGTAGCCTTAGTTTTCTTGGACCCTATGCATACGTGGACCTCAAAAAACCTTTTAAACAATAAGAATATTTCGGGGAACATTGTTTTAATAATTCTAAGTCTCACGCAATGAGCTCTAAATGCAAATTGGTGGTATACTCTACTGTTTGACATTTAGAGATTTATTTGGGTCCCAATGCAGCCTTAGTTATCTTGGACCCTGTGCACGGGTGGACTAAGGATTATTCAAAAATACTTGAAACACTTTTAAAATTTGTCTTTCAAATTCTTCTACCTCCAAAGATCAAGTCTTCTAAAACCATAACTACGTAGTCTTGAATTTCGCATTGTACTAGGGAATGCATAGGAGTAGGATCAAGTCTTGTCAGACTATTTTCTACAAACCTATTAATTTTCTACTCTATTTAAAGGGATCAAAGAGTTTTCAAAAATATCAAAATCACACACTCAATTTAAGGGTATCGTTCTTTGGAATGGGCGAGTAGGGTGCCTAATACCTTCCTTACTCGTAATCAACTCCTGAACCTAGATTTCTTCCTCAAGTTAGGGTTTTTCCAAATATTTTTCCTTTAAAAATAAAATTTGGTGGCGGCTTCATAAATCAAATCAAATTCTTTCAAAAATTTTAGCAAGTTCTTCATCTCGTTGTAATTAGGTATATGACACTATGTTTATGGTACCTAACTTCTATGATATCTCTATAAGAGCTTCTATTCCTACTCCTATGGGTTCTAATCTTATAGGTCCTATTCCTAGAGGGCTTCCTAGTCTTAGAGGGTTCCTTATATATATATTGTGATCCTTATGTCTTTCTACCCTTTGTGAGGTTCTTGTAAGTATTAATGTAACATCCTAAAAATGGAATCCATTTTTACACTTAAGTCATACATATAGTTCCATTATTAGATTATTACTTCATGATGTGAAATTTTTAGAAAATAATTATTAGTGAAAATACGGTAATTTTTTTAAAGAAGCTTGATTTAAAATACAAGCTTCATCGTAGTAATAATCGTAATAGTAAATGAATAGTGGAATATCCTCACTTGTGTCAAATTAATAATCCTCTATGTTACTTATATCGATTTACTACTTTTTTCTCTTTCACAGAATTACAAGTTGACATAAATACAGATATGTCATCCCGTTATATTACAAAATATACATTATTCGATGAGACATAATTCCTAGTAGTGATCTAACTATGATGGCCTTAAGACTCCAACCACCTAAATTGTGTTGTTACAATTGGAGTCTTGGAAGAAAATGGTGGAAGAGAGGGTGGAAAAATAAGCTTCTCAGTAGAATTCTACCCTAGAATTAGTGTCATCACTTTCATTCCAGCCATTTCTGTTTATTAGAAAACATGTTATGCATACAAATTTATTTTTAATCTTTAGAAACCTTTAGCTGAAGTGGATTTCTTTTACATAAAGAAGAATAGTTTCTAATTAAGCATACAAGTTATATAAGTCATACACCTTTAGGATCACATGATAGATATCATTTGACTATCATTTCATCTATGTCTTAACATAATCCTTTTCTTTTCTCTATCACTCTCTTAATGATAATCCAAGACATAGACATACAATACTACTTAATCAAACAATGTCTTTTCACTGGCTCTGCTATTCTACCTTCTATTCTTAAGATATGAGTTCATTCCTTGATGGTTATCACCATCATAAACATTAAAGACTTGACTCTTTTTTAATAGAAGGACTTTTAGATAACTTTTTTACCTCCACTTTAGAAGGACCTTTCACCTTTTGAATGTTTACAAGGCACATTAAGAGTAGTATTAATTTTTCACAGTTTTTTCTTTAGTGATCCCTTAGTTAATTAGGTTCTTTTTAAAAGCTTCCAAACAACATGCATGTTCAAATAATCCAACAAATATGCCATGCAGATTTATTCTCTATCTTTAAAATACTTTCTCGTCATCATTCATACATGAACACACCTAATACATTACTCTTTAAATAATCAAAAGTATTATCCATACACTTTACAAACATCTTTGTGTACTCACAAAACAATACAACAAGTTGGCATGATATTTCTAAATAGAAAAAAATCTTCTAATCAAGACTTTCTTAATTAAGCTTGATGTTACTATCTTGAGTAGCATGTAAAATTACTCCCATAACTTGTCCAACTTACTTAATTCATAGATTTATGACACGCTCGTCGCAAACGTGCAAAAATAATTTCTAGACTTTCCCCAAACTATTGGTATAGTATAAGGTGCAACCTAGGTCATCTCCCAAAGACCATTTCATATTCTTAAGCAAATTAGGAGAAAGTTAGAACAAGGGGATTTTGTAAAGATTGATATTGAGTTGTAAACACAAAATACAAAATGAAATTAATTTAACTTAACAATTATCAACTCAAGGAATTCAGAGGCTATTTTCTTAACTAATCATTGATCACTAAAATCATGCATTGTGTTTATCAACCTAGGATCATCTGGAACCCCTAAAATGATCCTTGAATTCTCTACTGAGAAACTTCTCAGAATTTAATTGATTATGATCAACAAGATTTAGTAACCACTTAATCTTTTATCTAAACCAATTTCACAATCAGAATTCAGTTGAAGTAAGTAATAAAATGAAAACCTTCAATTCAATTACTTAATTTCTACTCTTCAAACTTTTGGAAAATGATTTACCAATCAAAAACCAATTATAAATCAATTATGCATTAATCAAAATACGTCAACCGATCAAACTTTAATTAAAGAATAAAATTGAAGAATATAGTGAAGCAAAGTAGAAACCACTTAATAAGCATGTAAATAAAGATCAAGACCTCAAAGTTAAAATGAAAATATCTTGAATCCTTGAATTGAAACTACAAACCTAGCCTTCCATGAAGGAGGCAAACTAACAACAAAGAAAAACTAAGCCTTCCATGAAGGAGGCAACTAACAATAAAGAAAAACTAAGCCTTCCATGTAGGAGGCAACTAACAATAAAGAAAACCTAAGCCTTCCATGTAGGAGGAAAACTAACAAGAAACAAAACCTAAGCCTTCCATGTAGGAGGCAAACTAACAAGAAAGAAAGATGGTATTGGAGTTAATATCCAAAATGGTGTGTTTCTCCTCTTGTAAACCCTTCTATTTATATAGGATTTTTGAGGCATCATCTTCAGAAAGTCACCAACTAGGATATTACTTTTCTACCCTTTTATTGCTTTCACATGGGCTTTGTTGAAAATGCAAAACACTTTTGAATTTTTGTCACCAATGAGCACAACAATTTTTACTTTCTTGCACCGCAATTTCGGATGTTCACGTGTCCGAATTAGAGCTTGACTTCTGAACAAAAGTTGTAGCCCCAGATCTTAGCTGTCCAACAAAGTTAATTTCATCTCAATATGACTTCTGTATCTCAAGATATGGCCGGATCTTTGCACACTGTTCAAATTCCATGTCAGCAACACTATCTCATCTTTTGAGATAATTTCGTAGTCCTAAACATCCCATTTAGAGTCTGTTCTTGCTTTGTAACTATAGACACTTCTTTAAGCTTTCATTCAAGACAGATTGCATGATTTTTGGATGTCTACAACTCCTATTATGCTCAAAATACTATAATAGTGTCATTTTAATCGGGTAAGCAAAGAAATTCAATTAAACTTCATATGAACCCAAACTCATAAAATATGACAAAGATCACTTAATTGATTATATAAGAAGTCTTAATGAGATAAAAGTGAGAGATAATTATTTATGAAATCTATGCTTATCAAATTCCCCCACACTTATCTTTTGCACGTCTCGGGCAAACTTAAGTTAAGGATTGGTGACTATTTTTTTTTTTTGAAAGAACATCAAAGTTTTGAGTTGATTTCTCAAGAATTCACAAAATTTCATGAAGCATTCTTTCATCACATTTTTGAAATTACTTAGAAAGGCAACTTTAATTTGAAAAACATAGATTGAGAAAGATAAAACCTCACATGATATACTCTGAATCTCTCAAGTGTTTGATTTGGTAAGTGTTTCTCTCAAATTCAATCCATGAAAGATGAACTATCATAGGCTTGCATATCTTCTACTTCTCTACTACTATGTACACATGCAATGCACAAATCAAGAGGTCTTTATTTTGGTTATAACAGGATTAGAAAGATGAAATGATATATTGAAAAGATACAATGTTAGACCAAGGAAAATGGTGAGGATTGAGAACTGAGTCTAAGTGCAAGTGTGAGAAACAGATATTACTTCTTCATTCTTTTGTTTTTCTTTTCTTTTTTTTTTCAATATAATAGTTTATTTATTAATTTCTTGCTTCAGTTTTTTTTTTCAACCATGATATTGATGAACACAACAATAATCTCCCCCACACTTATTGAAACACTTATGGTATGATAAATCCAGTATTCCTCACCTTCTATGGTCAGACAAAGTTATTTTTTTTTTTTGATTTGTGGTGAGCTAAAAAGAAGAAAAGGCTAATCGGCTCAAAGGGCTGATCAAAGGATAAAATTATATGGTTTGGTTATTTGGCCAAGTGGTTTGTTCAAGAAAAAGAGTGCCTCAATCATTTTTGTACAATGCATGTGAAAATGTAGCTTCAAAAAGAATAAATGCAAGTTCTGAAGTAACATATTCCATGGATGAAAATCACACAAGAAAGAAAATAATAATAAGGCTCAAAATCTCACAGGTAATATATTTATCAAATCTACTCTATCCAGTTCAAATATGTGTTGCCAAAGTAATTAATCTCGAAATGTAAATCATTTTGCTTCAATTATTTTATGAAATCTAAAGAACAACAAACTTCCACATTCAATTTTTTTTTTATTCATAAGATGCGTATCAAGAGTCAAGTGTAACTCCTTACTCAGCCATCTTACTCAAAGCAAGTTTATGATTCTAACCTAATTTTTTTTTTTGGTTTTTTTTTTATAATTTTTCTTTTATATCAGACCATCCTCCCCCCAACCTATCGAAGACATTGTCCCCAATGTCTTAGATAGAAATTATATAACAGGAAAATAAATGTGACAAAACCACCAAAGTAAGGAAAAGTTATAACCGAAGAGTGGTATCTGGTTCTCTTTTGTCTCTGCCATCCTGATTTGGTTGGTTCACCAGCTGCATTGCTATATTCTAAAAATGGTGAAAATTTCAAATAAATTGAAAAGAAAATGTAAATGACAAACATATATGCATGAGAATGAACAGTAGTTGTGATTGTGGCTCACATCTTCCTCTGGTTTTACGTTCAGTAACGGCTGAAACGCCTTCTAAGAGTCGAGGATGTGCTTTCCATTCAGTTTTCTTGTAAACTGACAAAAGGGTCTTTTAAAGTCAGGTTCCCAAGACTATAACGTGCTTTTTCCTTACGGAATAGTTCAAACAAATCAAGAATAGTATACCTTAAAAACAATTGTTAGAAAGGTTAAAAATTTTATACAAACTCCAAAAATTGTTAGAAAGGTTAAAAATTTTATACAAACTCCTAAATAAGCCTAGGAAACTAAAATGGTCCCCGGCAACGGCGCCAAATTTTTGACACGCTCGTCGCAAACGTGCAAAAATAATTTCTAGACTTTTCCCAAACTATTGGTATAGTATAAGGTGCAACCTAGGTCATCTCCCAAAGACCATTTCATATTCTTAAGCAAATTAGGAGAAAGTTAGAACAAGGGGATTTTGTAAAGATTGATATTGAGTTGTAAACACAAAATACAAAATGAAATTAATTTAACTTAACAATTATCAACTCAAGGAATTCAGAGGCTATTTTCTTAACTAATCATTGATCACTAAAATCATGCATTGTGTTTATCAACCTAGGATCATCTGGAACCCCTAAAATGATCCTTGAATTCTCTACTTAGAAACTTCTCAGAATTTAATTGATTATGATCAACAAGATTTAGTAACCACTTAATCTTTTATCTAAACCAATTTCACAATCAGAATTCAGTTGAAGTAAGTAATAAAATGAAAACCTTCAATTCAATTACTTAATTTCTACTCTTCAAACTTTTGGAAAATGATTTACCAATCAAAAACCAATTATAAATCAATTATGCATTAATCAAAATACGTCAACCGATCAAACTTTAATTAAAGAATAAAATTGAAGAATATAGTGAAGCAAAGTAGAAACCACTTAATAAGCATGTAAATAAAGATCAAGACCTCAAAGTTAAAATGAAAATATCTTGAATCCTTGAATTGAAACTACAAACCTAGCCTTCCATGAAGGAGGCAAACTAACAACAAAGAAAAACTAAGCCTTCCATGAAGGAGGCAACTAACAATAAAGAAAAACTAAGCCTTCCATGTAGGAGGAAACTAACAATAAAGAAAACCTAAGCCTTCCATGTAGGAGGCAAACTAACAAGAAAGAAAACCTAAGCCTTCCATGTAGGAGGCAAACTAACAAGAAAGAAAGATGGTATTGGAGTTAATATCCAAAATGGTGTGTTTCTCCTCTTGTAAACCCTTCTATTTATAGAGGATTTTTGAGGCATCATCTTCAGAAAGTCACCAACTAGGATATTACTTTTCTACCCTTTTATTGCTTTCACATGGGCTTTGTTGAAAATGCAAAACACTTTTGAATTTTTGTCACCAATGAGCACAACAATTTTGACTTTCTTGCACCGCAATTTCGGATGTTCACGTGTCCGAATTAGAGCTTGACTTCTGAACAAAAGTTGTAGCCCCGGATCTTAGCTGTCCAACAAAGTTAATTGCATCTCAATATGACTTCTGTATCTCAAGATATGGCCGGATCTTTGCACACTGTTTAAATTCCATGTCAGCAACACTATCTCATCTTTTGAGATAATTTCGTAGTCCTAAACATCCCATTTAGAGTCTGTTCTTGCTTTGTAACTATAGACACTTCTTTAAGCTTTCATTCAAGACAGATTGCATGATTTTTGGATGTCTACAACTCCTATTATGCTCAAAATACTATAATAGTGTCATTTTAATCGGGTAAGCAAAGAAATTCAATTAAACTTCATATGAACCCAAACTCATAAAATATGACAAAGATCACTTAATTGATTATATAAGAAGTCTTAATGAGATAAAAGTGAGAGATAATTATTTATGAAATCTATGCTTATCAAATTCCCCCACACTTATCTTTTGCATGTCTCGGGCAAACTTAAGTTAAGGATTGGTGACTATTTTTTTTTTTTGAAAGAACATCAAAGTTTTGAGTTGATTTCTCAAGAATTCACAAAATTTCATGAAGCATTCTTTCATCACATTTTTGAAATTACTTAGAAAGGCAACTTTAATTTGAAAAACATAGATTGAGAAAGATAAAACCTCACATGATATACTCTGAATCTCTCAAGTGTTTGATTTGGTAAGTGTTTCTCTCAAATTCAATCCATGAAAGATGAACTATCATAGGCTTGCATATCTTCTACTTCTCTACTACTATGTACACATGCAATGCACAAATCAAGAGGTCTTTATTTTGGTTATAACAGGATTAGAAAGATGAAATGATATATTGAAAAGATACAATGTTAGACCAAGGAAAATGGTGAGGATTGAGAACTGAGTCTAAGTGCAAGTGTGAGAAACAGATATTACTTCTTCATTCTTTTGTTTTTCTTTTCTTTTTTTTTTCAATATAATAGTTTATTTATTAATTTCTTGCTTCAGTTTTTTTTTCAACCATGATATTGATGAACACAACAATAATCTCCCCCACACTTATTGAAACACTTATGGTATGATAAATCCAGTATTCCTCACCTTCTATGGTCAGACAAAGTTATTTTTTTTTTTGATTTGTGGTGAGCTAAAAAGAAGAAAAGGCTAATCGGCTCAAAGGGCTGATCAAAGGATAAAATTATATGGTTTGTTTATTTGGCCAAGTGGTTTGTTCAAGAAAAAGAGTGCCTCAATCATTTTTGTACAATGCATGTGAAAATGTAGCTTCAAAAAGAATCAATGCAAGTTCTGAAGTAACATATTCCATGGATGAAAATCACACAAGAAAGAAAATAATAATAAGGCTCAAAATCTCACAGGTAATATATTTATCAAATCTACTCTATCCAGTTCAAATATGTGTTGCCAAAGTAATTAATCTCGAAATGTAAATCATTTTGCTTCAATTATTTTATGAAATCTAAAGAACAACAAACTTCCACATTCAATTTTTTTTTTATTCATAAGATGCGTATCAAGAGTCAAGTGTAACTCCTTACTCAGCCATCTTACTCAAAGCAAGTTTATGATTCTAACCTAATTTTTTTTTTTGGTTTTTTTTTTATAATTTTTCTTTTATATCAGACCATCCTCCCCCCAACCTATCGAAGACATTGTCCCCAATGTCTTAGATAGAAATTATATAACAGGAAAATAAATGTGACAAAACCACCAAAGTAAGGAAAAGTTATAACCGAAGAGTGGTATCTGGTTCTCTTTTGTCTCTGCCATCCTGATTTGGTTGGTTCACCAGCTGCATTGCTATATTCTAAAAATGGTGAAAATTTCAAATAAATTGAAAAGAAAATGTAAATGACAAACATATATGCATGAGAATGAACAGTAGTTGTGATTGTGGCTCACATCTTCCTCTGGTTTTACGTTCAGTAACGGCTGAAACGCCTTCTAAGAGTCGAGGATGTGCTTTCCATTCAGTTTTCTTGTAAACTGACAAAAGGGTCTTTTAAAGTCAGGTTCCCAAGACTATAACGTGCTTTTTCCTTACGGAATAGTTCAAACAAATCAAGAATAGTATACCTAAAAAACAATTGTTAGAAAGGTTAAAAATTTTATACAAACTCCAAAAATTGTTAGAAAGGTTAAAAATTTTATACAAACTCCTAAATAAGCCTAGGAAACTAAAATGGTCCCCGGCAACGGCGCCAAATTTTTGACACGCTCGTCGCAAACGTGCAAAAATAATTTCTAGACTTTTCCCAAACTATTGGTATAGTATAAGGTGCAACCTAGGTCATCTCCCAAAGACCATTTCATATTCTTAAGCAAATTAGGAGAAAGTTAGAATAAGGGGATTTTGTAAAGATTGATATTGAGTTGTAAACACAAAATACAAAATGAAATTAATTTAACTTAACAATTATCAACTCAAGGAATTCAGAGGCTATTTTCTTAACTAATCATTGATCACTAAAATCATGCATTGTGTTTATCAACCTAGGATCATCTGGAACCCCTAAAATGATCCTTGAATTCTCTACTTAGAAACTTCTCAGAATTTAATTGATTATGATCAACAAGATTTAGTAACCACTTAATCTTTTATCTAAACCAATTTCACAATCAGAATTCAGTTGAAGTAAGTAATAAAATGAAAACCTTCAATTCAATTACTTAATTTCTACTCTTCAAACTTTTGGAAAATGATTTACCAATCAAAAACCAATTATAAATCAATTATGCATTGACACGCTCGTCGCAAACGCGCAAAAATAATTTCCAGATTTCCCCCAAACTATTGGTATAGTATAAGGTGCAACCTAGGTCATCTCCCAAAGACCATTTCAGATTCTTAAGCAAATAAGGAGAAAATTAGAACAAGGGGGTTTTTGTAAAGATGTGATATCAAATGCTAAATACAAAATACAGAATGAAATTAATTTCACTTAACAATTATCAACTCAAGGAATTCAGAGGCTATTTTCTTAACTAATCATTGATCACTAAAATCATGCATTGTGTTTATCAACCTAGGATCATCTGGAACCCCTACAATGATCCTTGAATTCTCTACTGAGAAACCTCTCAGAATTTAATTGATTATGATCAACAAGATTTAGTAACCACTTAATCTTTTATCTAAACCAATTTCACAATCAGAATTCAGTTGAAGTAAGTAATAAAATGAAAACCTTCAATTAAATTACTTAATTTCTACTCTTCAAACTTTTGGAAAGTGATTTACCAATCAAAAACCAATTATAAATCAATCATGCATTAATCAAAATACGTCAACCGATCAAACTTTGATTAAAGAATAAAATTGAAGAATATAGTGAAGTAGAGTAGAAACCACTTAATAAGCATGTAAATAAAGATCAAGACCTCAAAGTTAAAATGAAAATAGCTTGAATCCTCGAATTGAAACTACAAACCTAGCCTTCCATGAAGGAGGCAAATTAACAACAAAGAAAGAGGCAAATTAACAACAAATAAATCCTAAGCCTTCCATGTAGGAGGCAAAACTAACAAGAAATAAATCCTAAGCCTTCCATGTAGGAGGCAACTAACAATAAAGAAAAGCTAAGCCTTCCATGTAGGAGGCAAACTAACAAGAAAGAAAACATAAGCCTTCCATGAAGGAGGCAAAACTAACAAGAAAGAAAGGAAGAAAGAAAGAAAGAAAGAAGATGGTATTGGAGTTGATCTCCAAAATTGGTGTCTGTCTCCTCTTGCAAACCCTTCTATTTATAGAGGATTTTTGAGGCATCATCTTCAGAAAGTCACCAACTAGGATATTACTTTTCTACCCTTTTCTTGCTTTCACATGGGCTTTGTTGAAATTGCAAAACACTTTTGAATTTTTGCCACCAATGAGCACAACAATTTTGACTTTCTTGCACCGCAATTTCGGATGTTCACATGTCCGAATTAGAGTTTGCCTTCTGAACAAAAGTTGTAGCCCTGGATCTTAGCTGTCCAACAAAGTTAATTTCATCTCAATATGACTTCTATATCTCAAGATATGGCCGGATCTTTGCACACTGTTCAAATTCCACGTCAGCAACACTATCTCATCTTTTGAGATAATTTCGGAGTCCTAAACATCCCATTTAGAATCTTCTCTTGCTTTGTAAATATGGACACTTCTTTAAGCTTTCATTCAAGATAGATTTCATGATTTTTGGATGTCTACAACTCCTATTATGCTCAAAATACTATAATAGTGTCATTTTAATCGGGTAAGTAAAGAAATTCAATTAAACTTCATATGAACCCAAACTCATAAAATATGACAAAGATCACTTAATTGAACATATAAGAAGTCTTAATGAGATAAAAGTGAGAGATAATTATTTATGAAATCTATGCTTATCAAATTCCCCCACACTTATCTTTTGCACGTCTCGGGCAAACTTAAGTTAAGGATTGGTGACTTTTTTTTTTTTTTCTTTTTTTTTTTTTTTTTTTTTTTTTTTTTTTTTTTTTTTTTTGAAAGAACATCAAAGTTTTGAGTTGATTTCTCAAGAATTCACAAAATTTCATGAAGCATTCTTTCATCACATTTTTGAAATTACTTAGAAAGGCAACTTTAATTTGAAAAACATAGATTGAGAAAGATAAAACCTCACATGATATACTCTGAATCTCTCAAGTGTTTGATTTGGTAAGTGTTTCTCTCAAATTCAATCCATGAAAGATGAACTATCATGGGCTTGCATATCTTCTACTTCTCTACTACTATGTACACATGCAATGCACAAATCAAGAGGTCTTTATTTTGGTTCTAACGGGAATAGAAAGATGAAATGATATATTGAAGAGATACAATGTTAGACCAATGAAAATGGTGAGGATTGAGAATTGATTGTAAGTGCAAGTGTGAGAAACAGATATCACTTCTTCAATTTTTTTTTTTTATTTTTTTTTTTTCAATATAATAGTTTATTTATTAATTTATTGCTTCAGTTTTTTTTTTTTTTTTTTTTTTTTTTTTCAACCATGATATTGATGAACACAACAATAATCTCCCCCACACTTATTGAAACACTTATGGTATGATAAATCCAGTATTCCTCACCTTCTATGGTCAGACAAAGTTGTTTTTTTTTTTTTTTTTTTTTTTATTTGTGGTGAGCTAAAAAGAAGAAAAGGCTAATCGGCTCAAAGGGCTGATCAAAGGATAAAATTATATGGTTTAGTTATTTGGCCAAGTGGTTTGTTCAAGAAAAACAGTGCCTCAATCATTTTTGTACAAATCATGTGAAAATGTAGCTTCAAAAAGAATCAATGCAAGTTCTGAAGTAACATATTCCATGGATGAAAATCACACAAGAAAGAAAATAATAATAAGGCTCAAAATCTCACAGGTAATATATTTATCAAATCTAATCTATTCAGTTCAAATATGTGTTGCCAAACTAATTAATCTCGAAATGTAAATCATGTTGCTTCAATTATTTTATGAAATCTAAAGAAAAATATACTTCCACATTCAATTTTTTTTTTTTTTTTTTTAAATCATAAGATGCGTATCAAGAGTCAAGTGTAACTCCTTACTCAGCCATCTTACTCAAAGCAAGTTTATGAATCTAACCTAATTTTTTTTTTGTTTTTTTTTTGTTTTTTTTTTTTTTTTGGGTTTTGTTTTGTTTTGTTTTTTTTTTTTTTTTTTTAATTTTAGATGTCGGACCATCTTCCCCCCAACCTATCCAAGACATTGTCCCCAATGTCTTAGATGAAATTTCATATAACAGGAAAAGAAATGTAAGAAAACCATCAAAGTAAGGAAAAGTTATAACCGAAGAGTGGTATCTGGTTCTCTTTTATCTCTGCCATCCTGATTTGGTTGGTTCACCAGCTGCATTGCTTGACTGAGCTCAGATGTAGGATTTTGCAAAATCTCAAGTAGCTGTTCAACAGTTGAAGCAGATACTATGATGTTGCGCATGGATTGTGGCATGAACTCCTGCTCTACTGCATGATCTAAAAAGGATATCAAACCATTATAAAAGCCATTAATATTCAATAAGCCCAAAGGTTTTTTATGAAAATTCCGATAGGCCCAAAATATAATGGTAAAAATTTCTTCCATTGTTCCAAGACCACCAGGTAATGCAATAAATGCATTAGAATTAACCAACATGTGTCTCATACGGTCATGCATGGTTGCAACCTTCAATTCAGTACCCAGGGTGAAGTAGGAGGTGCTCCCATTTTTTAAGCCAACACCTAAGACGTTACACCCCTTTGTGAGTGCAGATCCTGCAACACATCCTTTTAAACCCTGAATCCCTCCCCCATAAACAAGATTGATTTTTCTTGCAGCTAATGCCTTACCAAGGGTAGAAGCTGCATGTTGAAATTCTCCATCCTTTCCAAGGTTAGACCCACCAAAAACACAGATAGTATTGATCTTATCCATATACGGTGTTTCTGTCTTTTTTTTTTTTTTTTGAAAAAATATGTCATAGAGGTGGATAATTTATAGGGACTCAATATCAGACAAGGAGATCGCTTGAATAGTGCGGGATCAGGATTTGGTAGCAAAAGTTTGAATTTTTGCTACAAAAGTTTGAATTTTTGTTGCAAAAGTTTGAATTTTGGTTGCAAAAGTTTGAATTTTGGGTTCAAGGAAAAGGTGAATGTCAGAGGGGAAAGACTTTAAGCAGGGGTGAAAATTTCAAAAAAAGCGGTGGCCCAATAAATTGAAAAGACAATGTAAATGACAAACATACACGCATGAGAATGAACAGTAGTTGTGATTGTGGCTCACATCTTCCTCTGGTTTTACGTCCAGTAACGGCTGAAACGCCTTCTAAGAGTCGAGGATGTGCTTCCCATTCAGTTTTCTTGTAAACTGACAACAGGGTCTTTTAAAGTCAGATTCCCAAGACTATAACGTGCTTTTTCATTACGGAACAGTTCAAACAAATCAAGAAGGACTCCTTTTACATGCCCACTAGGATGCGTCTCAAGAGTCTGAATGATATCATCCAATGACTCCTTACTCAGTCCATCCTTTATGAATTGAATTTTGTCCTCTCGATTTCTTGAAACCATTCCAGGGTTCTTGCATCTTGTGTTACAGGTCCATCTTGCACACTTGTAGCAAACTCCAATTCTTTTTGCCCTTTTCTTCTTTGCATAGGAACTTCTTCCCATACCTGGCATATTTTTAACAAATGATTCTTGGAATTCACCTGCTAAACGTACCTTAGCTTCAATGATCCAACGGACATCTTCTGGAAGGCCTAAGAGTGTTAATGCTCTCAATCGTTCAAGTCTGCAATTGTAAATGTCTGTAAGAAAATTTCTGGGGAGAGTAGGGAACAAAATTTTGATCCTGGTGAGAGCTTTCTCCATTTTTTTTTCTTAAAACACTCAAGTTATTATTCCTGCAAGCTCAATGTGGTGTAATAGTTGGGATGATTTAAGAGGTGAAGAAGGAAATTGAGAGATTAGTTGAAACTTATAAGCGAGGAATGTGAGAGAGGGAGAGGGAGAAAGAGAGAGAGAGAAAGAGAGAAAGAGAGAGAGAGGGAGAGAGAGAGACTTCTCTTGAATTTATTGCAGGTATGTGGCATTGTGCAAATGCACTTCTTCTACCGTGTGCTTTTGAAAACCTTCGAAAAATGGTTTAAGACGATGTCCATTCACCTTGAAGATTTTTTCAGTTACCTCATTTTTTATTTCCACTGCACCATAAGGAAAAACATTAGTAACTACAAATGGTCCTAACCATCTAGAGCGTAGCTTACCAGGCATAAGCTTTAGCCGAGAATTGAAAAGGAGAACTTTTTGTCCAACGGAAAACTCCTTTCTTGCCAACTTTTTGTCATGAAGAGCTTTGACCTTTTCTTTGTAAATTTTGGAGTTTTCGTATGCTTCTAATCGAATTTCTTCAAGTTCCTGCAATTGAAGCTTTCTATGGATTCCTGCTTGGTCTAGATCCATGTTGCATTTCTTTACTGCCCAAAATGCTCTATGCTCTAATTCAACTGGAAGATGACATGCTTTACCAAAGACAATCCTGTAGGGAGACATGCCAATGGGTGACTTGTAAGCTGTCCTATATGCCCATAATGCATCAACAAGGCGCAAGCTCCAATCCTTCCTGTTAGGCTGAACTGTTTTCTCTAAGATTTTCTTGATCTCTCGATTAGAAACTTCAGCTTGACCATTTGTTTGAGGATGATATGGGGTGGAGACTTTATGCATGACTCCATATTTGCGGAGTAGGGCTTCCATTGTGCGGTTGCAAAAATGAGTACCTTGGTCACTAATTAGAGCTCTAGGAATGCCAAACCTGCTAAAAATGTTAGACCTGATAAAATCTGCAACAACTCGAGCATCATCAGTACGGGTGGCTTTTGCCTCCACCCATTTTGAAACATAATCAACAGCTAGCAGAATGTAAACAAAGCCAAAAGAGACAGGGAATGGACCCATAAAGTCTATACCCCAAACATCAAATACCTCACAAAAGAGAAGTGGTTGTTGGGGCATCTCATTTCTGCGCGAAATACTCCCTATTCTTTGGCACTGCTCACAAGTTATGCATAATCTATGTGCATCACGAAATATTGTAGGCCAATAAAAGCCTGAGTCTAGTACTTTTCTAGCTGTCCGTTGTGGCCCAAAGTGTCCACCACAAGCTAGGGAATGGCAAAAGGTAAGTATAGACTGAACTTCATGATCTGGAACACATCTTCTAATGATTTGATCACTACATGTCTTCCAAAGGTATGGTTCATCCCATATGTAGTGTTTGGCATCACTTTTCAACTTGGCAAGTTGCGATTTGGTGAAGTGTTTGGGTATTTCTTTAGCAACCAGATAGTTTACCAAATCTGCATACCAAGGATCCTTCCCGTGCAAATGATAGAGATGCTCTTCTGGGAATGAATCTGCAATTGAAGTTTCTTCACAAGGTTGCTGGATCCGACTTAAATGATCTGCTACAAGGTTCTCTGCACCACTCTTGTCTTTAATCTCTAAATCAAATTCTTGCAACAGAAGCATCCAACGAATCAGTCTTGGCTTAGCATCTGTCTTCTTCAGCAAGTATTTCAAAGCTGCATGGTCAGAGAAGACAATAACTTTAGATCCAAGCAAATAGGAGCGAAATTTATCTAATGCAAACACAATTGCCAAAAGCTCCTTCTCAGTAGTTGTGTAATTTGATTGGGTTGCATCAAGTGTGCGAGAGGCATATGCAATGACATGAGATCTCTTGCTAACTCTTTGAGACAGTACAGCACCAAGGGCATAATTGGATGCATCACACATTAATTCAAATGGAAGCGTCCAATTAGGTGGTTGAATGATGGGAGTGGTTGTCAACCGCTTCTTTAGTTCATCAAATGAATCCTTGCATGCTTGATCAAACACAAATTTGGTATCTTTTTGTAGTAGTTTAGAAAGAGGTTGTGCAATCTTGCTAAAATCCTTCATGAATCTTCTGTAAAAACCTGCATGACCAAGTAAAGAACGTACTTCTCGCACAGAAGTGGGGTAAGGTAGAGAAGTAATAATGTCTATCTTGGCCTTATCAACCTCTAAACCTTTGCTAGATACCAAGTGTCCTAAGACTATACCTTCTGTTGCCATGAAATGACATTTTTCAAAATTCAAAACCAGGTTAGTCTCAATGCATCTGTCCAAAACTTTAGAAAGGCTTTCTAAGCATGCATCAAAAGAAGAACCATATACAGTGAAGTCATCCATAAACACTTCCATGCAACTTTCTAAGAGATCAGAGAAAATGCTTACCATGCATCTTTGAAAGGTTCCAGGGGCATTGCATAGACCAAAAGGCATCCTTCGATAGGCAAAAGTACCAAAAGGACAAGTGAAGGTGGTCTTATGCTGGTCTTCTGGGGCTATATGTATTTGAAAATAACCTGAAAAACCATCTAGAAAGCAATAGTGAGATTTTCCTGCTAATCTTTCCAAAATTTGGTCTATGAAGGGCAAAGGGAAGTGATCCTTGCGAGTAGCTTGGTTAAGCTTCCTATAATCTATGCACACTCTCCAACTGTTTTGTATTCTGGTAGGGATTAGTTCATCATTGTGATTTTTGACTACAGTCATGCCAGTTTTCTTAGGAACTACTTGCACCGGGCTTACCCAATCACTGTCTGAGATGGGATAGATGATACCAGCTGCCAAAAGCTTACCTACTTCCTTCTTTACCACATCTAGGATGGTTGGATTCAAACGCCTTTGTGGTTGTCTAACAGGTCTGGTGTTTTCCTCTAGCAGTATCCTATGCATACAAGTAGATGGGCTAATACCTGGAATATCAGCCAAAGTCCATCCAATTGCTTGTTTATGGCTTTTTAAGGTTTGCAGTAACCTTTCTTCCTGTTGTGGTAGAAGATTCTTTGCTACAATGACAGGAAGCTTCTCATTTTCCCCCAAATAAGCATACTTTAGATGTTCAGGCAAAGGCTTCAACTCTAAAGGAGGTGGTTGTATTATGGAAGGAAGAGATCTATCTGAGATTGAAATGTCTGCAACACTTGCATCTAACATGTCATCTTTCAACGAAGGTTGGTCTGCAGCATTAATCCTGGAACACACAATACATGAATCAAATTCATCACATGTGCAAGTAAAATTATCTAAGTAATCTAAATCAAAATCAAAAATTTTAAAAAGTAGATTGTCAATAGAATAATCATCCGCAAGAAGGTCTATGGCATCAAGTTGAAAGAGTGAATGATTCTCTATGGGATGCTTCATGGCTTCAAATATGTTGAATTGGATGATATCATCTCCAAATTCCATAGAGAGAGTCCCCGTATGCACATCTATCTTTGTTTTTGCAGTTTTGAGGAAAGGTCTCCCTAGGATCAAGGTTGCTCTATTGATGGATGACTCATCTTCCATATCCAAAATGTAGAAGTCAGCTGGAAAGATCAGCTTATTCACTTGAACTAGCACATCTTCAAGTACTCCGGCTGGATGTGCTGTACTTCTGTTGGCTAATTGAATCACCACACCAGTTGGCTTCAGTTCTCCCAGATTCAAAGATTTATAAACTGATGAGGGCATAACATTAATGGAAGCACCTAGATCCAGCAATGCATCACCAAATGTAGAGTTTCCTATTGTGCAAGGAATGGTGAAAGTTCCTGGATCTTTACATTTCTGAGGGAAGCTGGGTTGAATTAAGGCAGAAACATTGCGTCCCACACTGATCTTCTCATCCCCTTTGAGTCTTCTCTTATGCGTGCACAAATCCTTTAGAAATTTGGCATATTTGGGAATTTGCTTGATAGCATCTAGAAGTGGTATGTTGACTTCCACTTTCCTAAAAGTATCTAGAAGCTCCTTATCCAATTCTGCATGAACATTGGGCTTGGATTGAACCATTCTATTTGGAAAAGGTAAAGATACCTTTAGATCAGCACAATTTGGGGTTTTCTTCTCATCAGATGCTTCAAGTGCAGATCGTTTAGGGCAAGTTTTTTTTTGTTGATCATTCGATGTCTTATCGAAGGCTGATGTACTTTTTTCATCAGACTTTCCCTCTGATTCAGATGGCTCATCAGAGATGTCTCCAGGTGTGGAGATAAATGCTTCTTTTTGGTGTGGATTAGTCTGATTGAAGCTTTGTTGCTTTAAAATTGTAGGGTCTGTCTGCACTTTCTTCCCACTTCTCAAGGTCATGGCATTCACACTTTTGGGATTTATGACAGGTTGAGAAGGTAGTTGACCAGAACCTTGAGATTTCAATTGGTTGACAGTGGTAGCCAACTGCCCAATTTGAGTTTGTAAATCCTGAATGGTAGAACTTACATTTTGTTGAAACTGAAGATTGTTGGTTGCTAATTGCTTCATCAAATCATCAAGAGAGGGTTCAGAAGCATTAGAGGGTACAGATTGCTGCATATGCTGTTGTTGTTGTCTGAATGGCGGTGGTTGGTATTTATTTTGGGAGTCAGATGTTTGAATCCTTTGTTGTTGTGGAGGACCATATCTCAAGTTAGGATGGTTTCTCCAACTAGGATTGTATGATCCAGAAGGTGGCTCAAACTTCTGTTGCTGATAATGTTGAGGAGGCCTGTATTGTTGTCCTGTGCCAAAAATACCATTTACTGCAGCCTCAGGTGTCTCACTTTCTTGCAATGTTGGGCATGCATCAGTAGGATGATCTGCAGAAGTGCAGATGCCACATGTTTTGGTTTTGTCAACAACATTAAGTTGCTGTTGTTGTCCGATGGCCAACTGTCTTACGATGGAGGTTAGTTCTTCAATTCTGTTCTCCAATCGTGTATGGTCTGTCTTGGTGGTCATTTCATGGACTCCTTTAGACAAGGAATTAGTTCGAGAATTGAATTGCTGAGAATTTTCTGCCATGTTAGCAATCAAATCTCGAGCTGCTGTAGGAGTTTTGTCCATAAGTGCTCCACCACTAGCTGCATCAACCATGCTTCTGTCCATTGGCATGAGTCCTTCATAGAAATACTGAATCAGTAATTGATCACTGATTTGATGGTGTGGACAAGTGGCGCATAGTTTCTTGAATCTCTCCCAATACTCATAGAGAGTTTCTTGGGAGTTCTGTCTGATGCCGCAAATCTCTTTTCTGATAGCTGCTGTTCTGGATGCAGGGAAGAATTTCTCCAAGAATAATCTTTTCATATCATTCCAGCTTGTAACAGATGTTGGATGTAGATAGTACAACCAGTCCTTGGCTCCATCATTTAAGGAGAAAGGAAATGCCTTCAACTTGATATGATCTTCAGGAATTCCTTGTGGCCGCATTGTAGAACACACAATGTGAAATTCCTTCAAATGTTTATGAGGGTCCTCACCTGCAAGGCCATGAAACTTAGGTAGCAAATGTATTAGTCCAGACTTCAGTTCAAATGGTGCATCAACATCAGGGTATTGAATACACAATGGTTGATAAGCAACATCAGGTGCAGCTAATTCTTTTAAGGTTCTATCAGCCATGTTCTTAGCAAAATATTTAAAACTATCAAAATTTAAAGATGAAAAATCACTACTGTTACTTTCTTGGTTATTACTGGATGAATGTCTTCTATGTGCTCTTTTCAAGTAGTGGAATGTTCTATCAATCTCAGGATCATATGCATATAAATTTTCAGGATTGGATCGGGTCATACACAAAAAGGTGAATTCATACAGAAAATCCAAGAATGATATACCTAAAGTAAAAACAATTGTTAGAAAGATTAAAATTTTTATACAAACTCCTAAATGAGCCTAGGAAATTAAAATGGTCCCCGGCAACGGCGCCAAATTTTGACACGCTCGTCGCAAACGCGCAAAAATAATTTCCAGATTTCCCCCAAACTATTGGTATAGTATAAGGTGCAACCTAGGTCATCTCCCAAAGACCATTTCAGATTCTTAAGCAAATAAGGAGAAAATTAGAACAAGGGGGTTTTTGTAAAGATGTGATATCAAATGCTAAATACAAAATACAGAATGAAATTAATTTCACTTAACAATTATCAACTCAAGGAATTCAGAGGCTATTTTCTTAACTAATCATTGATCACTAAAATCATGCATTGTGTTTATCAACCTAGGATCATCTGGAACCCCTACAATGATCCTTGAATTCTCTACTGAGAAACCTCTCAGAATTTAATTGATTATGATCAACAAGATTTAGTAACCACTTAATCTTTTATCTAAACCAATTTCACAATCAGAATTCAGTTGAAGTAAGTAATAAAATGAAAACCTTCAATTAAATTACTTAATTTCTACTCTTCAAACTTTTGGAAAGTGATTTACCAATCAAAAACCAATTATAAATCAATCATGCATTAATCAAAATACGTCAACCGATCAAACTTTGATTAAAGAATAAAATTGAAGAATATAGTGAAGTAGAGTAGAAACCACTTAATAAGCATGTAAATAAAGATCAAGACCTCAAAGTTAAAATGAAAATAGCTTGAATCCTCGAATTGAAACTACAAACCTAGCCTTCCATGAAGGAGGCAAATTAACAACAAAGAAAGAGGCAAATTAACAACAAATAAATCCTAAGCCTTCCATGTAGGAGGCAAAACTAACAAGAAATAAATCCTAAGCCTTCCATGTAGGAGGCAACTAACAATAAAGAAAAGCTAAGCCTTCCATGTAGGAGGCAAACTAACAAGAAAGAAAACATAAGCCTTCCATGAAGGAGGCAAAACTAACAAGAAAGAAAGGAAGAAAGAAAGAAAGAAAGAAAGAAGATGGTATTGGAGTTGATCTCCAAAATTGGTGTCTGTCTCCTCTTGCAAACCCTTCTATTTATAGAGGATTTTTGAGGCATCATCTTCAGAAAGTCACCAACTAGGATATTACTTTTCTACCCTTTTCTTGCTTTCACATGGGCTTTGTTGAAATTGCAAAACACTTTTGAATTTTTGCCACCAATGAGCACAACAATTTTGACTTTCTTGCACCGCAATTTCGGATGTTCACATGTCCGAATTAGAGTTTGCCTTCTGAACAAAAGTTGTAGCCCTGGATCTTAGCTGTCCAACAAAGTTAATTTCATCTCAATATGACTTCTATATCTCAAGATATGGCCGGATCTTTGCACACTGTTCAAATTCCACGTCAGCAACACTATCTCATCTTTTGAGATAATTTCGGAGTCCTAAACATCCCATTTAGAATCTTCTCTTGCTTTGTAAATATGGACACTTCTTTAAGCTTTCATTCAAGATAGATTTCATGATTTTTGGATGTCTACAACTCCTATTATGCTCAAAATACTATAATAGTGTCATTTTAATCGGGTAAGTAAAGAAATTCAATTAAACTTCATATGAACCCAAACTCATAAAATATGACAAAGATCACTTAATTGAACATATAAGAAGTCTTAATGAGATAAAAGTGAGAGATAATTATTTATGAAATCTATGCTTATCATGCATTAATCAAAATACGTCAACCGATCAAACTTTAATTAAAGAATAAAATTGAAGAATATAGTGAAACAAAGTAGAAACCACTTAATAAGCATGTAAATAAAGATCAAGACCTCAAAGTTAAAATGAAAATATCTTGAATCCTTGAATTGAAACTACAAACCTAGCCTTCCATGAAGGAGGCAAACTAACAACAAAGAAAAACTAAGCCTTCCATGAAGGAGGCAACTAACAATAAAGAAAAACTAAGCCTTCCATGTAGGAGGCAACTAACAATAAAGAAAACCTAAGCCTTCCATGTAGGAGGCAAACTAACAAGAAAGAAAACCTAAGCCTTCCATGTAGGAGGCAAACTAACAAGAAAGAAAGATGGTATTGGAGTTAATATCCAAAATGGTGTGTTTCTCCTCTTGTAAACCCTTCTATTTATAGAGGATTTTTGAGGCATCATCTTCAGAAAGTCACCAACTAGGATATTACTTTTCTACCCTTTTATTGCTTTCACATGGGCTTTGTTGAAAATGCAAAACACTTTTGAATTTTTGTCACCAATGAGCACAACAATTTTGACTTTCTTGCACCGCAATTTCGGATGTTCATGTGTCCGAATTAGAGCTTGACTTCTGAACAAAAGTTGTAGCCCCGGATCTTAGCTGTCCAACAAAGTTAATTGCATCTCAATATGACTTCTGTATCTCAAGATATGGCCGGATCTTTGCACACTGTTCAAATTCCATGTCAGCAACACTATCTCATCTTTTGAGATAATTTCGTAGTCCTAAACATCCCATTTAGAGTCTGTTCTTGCTTTGTAACTATAGACACTTCTTTAAGATTTCATTCAAGACAGATTGCATGATTTTTGGATGTCTACAACTCCTATTATGCTCAAAATACTATAATAGTGTCATTTTAATCGGGTAAGCAAAGAAATTCAATTAAACTTCATATGAACCCAAACTCATAAAATATGACAAAGATCACTTAATTGATTATATAAGAAGTCTTAATGAGATAAAAGTGAGAGATAATTATTTATGAAATCTATGCTTATCAAATTCCCCCACACTTATCTTTTGCACGTCTCGGGCAAACTTAAGTTAAGGATTGGTGACTATTTTTTTTTTTTGAAAGAACATCAAAGTTTTGAGTTGATTTCTCAAGAATTCACAAAATTTCATGAAGCATTCTTTCATCACATTTTTGAAATTACTTAGAAAGGCAACTTTAATTTGAAAAACATAGATTGAGAAAGATAAAACCTCACATGATATACTCTGAATCTCTCAAGTGTTTGATTTGGTAAGTGTTTCTCTCAAATTCAATCCATGAAAGATGAACTATCATAGGCTTGCATATCTTCTACTTCTCTACTACTATGTACACATGCAATGCACAAATCAAGAGGTCTTTATTTTGGTTATAGCAGGATTAGAAAGATGAAATGATATATTGAAAAGATACAATGTTAGACCAAGGAAAATGGTGAGGATTGAGAACTGAGTCTAAGTGCAAGTGTGAGAAACAGATATTACTTCTTCATTCTTTTGTTTTTCTTTTCTTTTTTTTTTCAATATAATAGTTTATTTATTAATTTCTTGCTTCAGTTTTTTTTTTCAACCATGATATTGATGAACACAACAATAATCTCCCCCACACTTATTGAAACACTTATGGTATGATAAATCCAGTATTCCTCACCTTCTATGGTCAGACAAAGTTATTTTTTTTTTTTGATTTGTGGTGAGCTAAAAAGAAGAAAAGGCTAATCGGCTCAAAGGGCTGATCAAAGGATAAAATTATATGGTTTGGTTATTTGGCCAAGTGGTTTGTTCAAGAAAAAGAGTGCCTCAATCATTTTTGTACAATGCATGTGAAAATGTAGCTTCAAAAAGAATCAATGCAAGTTCTGAAGTAACATATTCCATGGATGAAAATCACACAAGAAAGAAAATAATAATAAGGCTCAAAATCTCACAGGTAATATATTTATCAAATCTACTCTATCCAGTTCAAATATGTGTTGCCAAAGTAATTAATCTCGAAATGTAAATCATTTTGCTTCAATTATTTTATGAAATCTAAAGAACAACAAACTTCCACATTCAATTTTTTTTTATTCATAAGATGCGTATCAAGAGTCAAGTGTAACTCCTTACTCAGCCATCTTACTCAAAGCAAGTTTATGATTCTAACCTAATTTTTTTTTTTGGTTTTTTTTTTATAATTTTTCTTTTATATCAGACCATCCTCCCCCCAACCTATCGAAGACATTGTCCCCAATGTCTTAGATAGAAATTATATAACAGGAAAATAAATGTGACAAAACCACCAAAGTAAGGAAAAGTTATAACCGAAGAGTGGTATCTGGTTCTCTTTTGTCTCTGCCATCCTGATTTGGTTGGTTCACCAGCTGCATTGCTATATTCTAAAAATGGTGAAAATTTCAAATAAATTGAAAAGAAAATGTAAATGACAAACATATATGCATGAGAATGAACAGTAGTTGTGATTGTGGCTCACATCTTCCTCTGGTTTTACGTTCAGTAACGGCTGAAACGCCTTCTAAGAGTCGAGGATGTGCTTTCCATTCAGTTTTCTTGTAAACTGACAAAAGGGTCTTTTAAAGTCAGGTTCCCAAGACTATAACGTGCTTTTTCCTTACGGAATAGTTCAAACAAATCAAGAATAGTATACCTAAAAAACAATTGTTAGAAAGGTTAAAAATTTTATACAAACTCCAAAAATTGTTAGAAAGGTTAAAAATTTTATACAAACTCCTAAATAAGCCTAGGAAACTAAAATGGTCCCCGGCAACGGCGCCAAATTTTTGACACGCTCGTCGCAAACGTGCAAAAATAATTTCTAGACTTTTCCCAAACTATTGGTATAGTATAAGGTGCAACCTAGGTCATCTCCCAAAGACCATTTCATATTCTTAAGCAAATTAGGAGAAAGTTAGAACAAGGGGATTTTGTAAAGATTGATATTGAGTTGTAAACACAAAATACAAAATGAAATTAATTTAACTTAACAATTATCAACTCAAGGAATTCAGAGGCTATTTTCTTAACTAATCATTGATCACTAAAATCATGCATTGTGTTTATCAACCTAGGATCATCTGGAACCCCTAAAATGATCCTTGAATTCTCTACTTAGAAACTTCTCAGAATTTAATTGATTATGATCAACAAGATTTAGTAACCACTTAATCTTTTATCTAAACCAATTTCACAATCAGAATTCAGTTGAAGTAAGTAATAAAATGAAAACCTTCAATTCAATTACTTAATTTCTACTCTTCAAACTTTTGGAAAATGATTTACCAATCAAAAACCAATTATAAATCAATTATGCATTAATCAAAATACGTCAACCGATCAAACTTTAATTAAAGAATAAAATTGAAGAATATAGTGAAGCAAAGTAGAAACCACTTAATAAGCATGTAAATAAAGATCAAGACCTCAAAGTTAAAATGAAAATATCTTGAATCCTTGAATTGAAACTACAAACCTAGCCTTCCATGAAGGAGGCAAACTAACAACAAAGAAAAACTAAGCCTTCCATGAAGGAGGCAACTAACAATAAAGAAAAACTAAGCCTTCCATGTAGGAGGCAACTAACAATAAAGAAAACCTAAGCCTTCCATGTAGGAGGCAAACTAACAAGAAAGAAAACCTAAGCCTTCCATGTAGGAGGCAAACTAACAAGAAAGAAAGATGGTATTGGAGTTAATATCCAAAATGGTGTGTTTCTCCTCTTGTAAACCCTTCTATTTATAGAGGATTTTTGAGGCATCATCTTCAGAAAGTCACCAACTAGGATATTACTTTTCTACCCTTTTATTGCTTTCACATGGGCTTTGTTGAAAATGCAAAACACTTTTGAATTTTTGTCACCAATGAGCACAACAATTTTGACTTTCTTGCACCGCAATTTTGGATGTTCACATGTCCGAATTAGAGCTTGACTTCTGAACAAAAGTTGTAGCCCCGGATCTTAGCTGTCCAACAAAGTTGATTTCATCTCAATATGACTTCTGTATCTCAAGTGATGGCCGGATCTTTGCACACTGTTCAAATTCCACGTCAGCAACACTATCTCATCTTTTGAGATAATTTCGGAGTCCTAAACATCCCATTTAAAGTCTGCTCTTGCTTTGTAACTATGGAAACTTCTTTAAGCTTTCATTCAAGACAGATTGCATGATTTGTGGATGTCTACAACTCCTATTATACTCAAAATACTATAATTATGTCATTTTAATCGGGTAAGCAAAGAAATTCAATTAAACTTCATATGAACCCAAACTCATAAAATATGACAAAGATCACTTAATTGATTATATAAGAAGTCTTAATGAGATAAAAGTGAGAGATAATTATTTATGAAAACTATGCTTATCAATTTATGATGAAATACTCATAGGATCTTAGTCCACTTATCCTTCTAAGTTACCTTTCAACCTTTTCTTTTATCAAAGATTAAGTTCTTCTTAATATTTTTTATGTAATATTATGGTACATAGAATTTCTTCTCTAGTTGGCCAAATGACCTTTGTAGTTGTTACTCTTTGTGTTCCTTAAATTGAATGTCTTATGCAAAACTTACTTAATTCAAGTTTAAGTGTTGTAAGTTTTATACTTTTTGACTAATAACTTGACTAACTAAGTTGGATCCATCTTATTTGCTTGTCTCATTGCTCATGAATTTAAGGTTTGTTACTCATGTCTTATTTAGTTATCTTTAAACATCCAAAATTAGCCTACTTTGATTATTTATTACCGAGGTGGCCAAATTCACATCCTCTAGTCCTCGAGCCTTATGGTTCAATTTTTTTTTCTCTTAAAAAGGTGATTTACACTAATTAGGATTTAGGCTATTAATTAACAACAACCTTAGAAAATTTTTGGGATTTTTTAAATTTTTTAGTGAGTATGGCTAAATGCTCATATTTCCCCCTCTACTCCATAATTAATTTCTAATTACTTCTTTAAGCTCATTTAGATTCACTCTTAAATTCTAGAAAGATTTTAACTTGTTCTTACGAATTTTTTCCAACATGGTCGAATGGTACCCAACCATTACCAAGCCACTTTCAAATTTAAAATTCATTTCTTAAATTTATTTAGGCTCCACTTTACACCTTAATTGAAATTTTAAACTCATATTTTTCTAATTCCATGGAAAGTGGCCGAATGCTGCTCTAAATGGCCAAAGCAAGGTTTCTTTTTTCTTAATTTGCCCTCTCCTGGTCTTGGTGCTATGGAATTTGGTTCTTGGTACATCACTTGTCCTTTGGTCCACCATGATTTATCCTAACTCCAAAGCTTTGATCGTGGTCATGGAAGATCTTAAGTGATTTGTTCTACTTTTGGTTCAAAGTTCTACCTTTACTCTTAGTAGTTTTTAAATCCAAGTCCAAGTTAAGTTTATAGATTTTATTGCATACACTTTCTTAGCATTGTAAGGCTTTTAACATATAAGTCCAGATATGGAATATTATCAAATCCAACTTCATGATTAAAGATTTTAAGAAGAGATATAAACAAGTTTTCAACTTTGAACACAAAGATCTTAAAGAAAGCACTGTACATGGCAAATAAATGTAGATCCACTAGATCTACTCTAAGATCTATCCATCCATTACTTGATTACTTTAAAACCTTTTTTGATAAACTCTTAAATATTCCCAAAGCATCAAAAATTGGTTTTAAGAAATTTTAATCGATTAAATTGCTCCAGTGATTACTAGGAGCACTTTAATCCATCAAAGCTCCTCTTTAACTTTCAAAAATCATTAAAAATTTTATGAAACTCATATTTAATAATTAAGGGAAGCCTTGAACTCCAACAAGTTCAAACAAAAATGAATCTATAGATATTAGAGAGGGATCCATCAAAAAGAATAAATCAAAACCATAAATACAAGATTAGAAGCTTAGAAAAACATATGATAAAATCCTACTTGTTGAAGACTTTTGTGATGGTTTTGGTGGATATTTATGGCTGCCCTTCCTGGTGTTACATAAACAAAAGATTTTAGTGTTGATGGTGGGAGTTGGTGGATTTGTCTTGCTTTAACTTAAACCTCAAAGGTAGAAGTTTAAGCTTAATGTAAATTTTGAATTTAAGGAGTAGTTTGAGTTTAGAGGATTTTTATAAGTGTTTAGGAGATATAATATGAAGCAAATGAATCCTCCCAAGGCTAAGATAGAATTTGGCTACTTAAGGGGAAATTTGGGAATTAATTTTCCACTTAAGAGTATTTTGCTACATTTTCATGAAATTTTATTTTCTAAAATAAATATAAATGTAACAAATTATCCTTTTAGAATTATTTTAATGCTAATTATTCTAAATTTTTCACATACCAAGATTAACTTATTCTAAGCATGGTTAATTTTAATTATACAAGGTTAATTTACTTTAACCATAGCTAATTTTATCTATCCTATTTAATGTTTTTGTCTTATATGGTACTAAATAAAGTGATGACTCATATGGTGAGTTACACCTTATTTTCCACATGATATTTTCATGAACAAGGAATGAGACCCACCTCCTGGCTTCTGCTTCACATTTTCTTACCTTACGACCTTCGAAGGGTATTTTTGTAATTTTTCTTAGCATTTCCCGGGAGGTTCCCAAATTGTTCCTCCAATGTTTCTAAAACTTATTGGTTCATTCCTAGATCATTCTTATATCATTTTCTATTTTTCTTGGAACAGTTTAGCCCTGGTGAAAGGTAGAGCTTTCTAAGGGCATTCTAGACATTTTTAGAGTTTTTTAATGATTTTTTCATCCTCTCTTTATTCCTATTCTTTTATTATGACTTTATAATCATCCTTGATATCTTATAATTCCTTATAATATATTTTAATCTTTGTTTTATGTTTTCCTACATATTATTTGTGTTATAATTGTGTAGGGGTGTTTTTGTCATTTGTTAAAAATTTTCTAATTTCTCTAACTTTTTCTCTTATCTATACTTTATTTCTTACTAAAGGGAATTCGTATTCTAGAAAGTCCATTATGAGTGTTACAGTTGGTGGCTTTGTGGATGAGAGAGACTTATCCCTTGAAGATAGTCTCTCTCTCTCTCTCTCTCCCTCCCTCTCTCTCTCTCTCTCTCTCTCTCTCTCTCTCTCTCTTTGTGGTGAGCTTTTCCTTTATCCCTAGGATCTTTGTTTTCAGCAAAGAAGTTGACATTGCCTTCAAATGTCTCCTCATCACTATTGTATCCCTTTTTTTCTTAATCCACTATTTTCAATATCCCTTTGATTTCTTTGATTACTATGTGAATTCCTTCTTTTCAAATTATCTAGACATTGTTTAATGACTTTAGCTTGGGTTTGAAAATTCATTTCTAACCTAGTGGCCAATTATTCCATCTGGTTTCTAGGAGAGTTACCATGAGAACTCATTTTCGAAAGGAAAAAACTTTTCCACACCCCTCGAATTGCTTAAACTAAAATTTGATAAAACAAGCCAAAACACTTAGCAAACAATCCTAGGTTTCTAAGGCACACAACACACAAGGGTTAAGAAATGATACATAGCTCCTTGGATCTTGCAAAAAAAGACAAGTTAGTGTTATCAATTATGCCAAGAAAATCACTCAAACAATTAGCATCCCTTTTATACTCATTTGCATGCACAAATTTCCCCACAAGTTATCTTTTATGATGAGTATCCTACACCAGAGGCAAAGTTTAATATCCTTATACACTCAAATTGTAATTTAAAACTTGAGTTACGCCACAAAATAAAACCTACTACAATATGCTAAGAATTATAAATAACAAAACACCTAATTACAATTTTTAAAGCATAAACTTTACAAGAACCTGAATGCAAACTACCCACAAATGGCTTAGCAAATTTCTTCAACTTTAAGCTTTCAATTTCCAAGTATTTCAAGCTTCCTTCTAGACATATTTTCCTTGATTTTTCTCCTTCAAATGTGACCTACAGAAACACATAAAAGGAGAGAGCCTTACTTCCCTCATTTTGTTAAATGATTCAAAATTAAACTAAAGTTACTTACACCTTATTAAGTATTTTACTCATTCCCCTAAAATGACCTCACAATTTAGGTCAACTTTTCCTCACACCAATTCACTCAAAATCATCCCATCTAACAAAGACAAAGAGAGAGTTTACCCTTAATATGTGGACTTTGCTCCTTGATACTTCCAAGGTGAAGAAGAAATAGGTTTATAGTAGAAAAAGGTAACACATACAAAACGAAGGAAACAAATTGGAGACAAGTAAGAAAATATTAAACAATAAAAACATACTTAAATGGATTTAATCAAGATAAACAGTAAGGTCAAAGAAATGGTAATTTAAAATTAAGGCAAATAAGAAGAAGACACTCAAAATGAACTCCTAGAGACTATGCATGCATATGCTTATGCATTGGTCATGATGCTAGTCAAATTGAAGAACTTAATCATCCATCAACTAAGCAATTAAGACCTACATATTAGGACCTAAATTCCTAGCATGAACATCAGGAGTAAAGAACACAAATAAACACAAACATCTAGACCAAAATATGCATGCCTCTTACATAAATGTTCTTTGTTTTTTCTTTCACTTTCTTTTCCTCCTTTTCTATTTCATATTTTATTTTTATTTCTTCTATTGGATTTTATTTTTCTTAAGTTATTAGTCCTAACTCCAGGTACTTTTGGTCCTTAATTTACTTCTTTCATATGGATTTTTCAAGGTCTAAGGTTACCTATGTCCAAATTTGCACCCTTCCTTACATAGCTAATGGTTCTATGTCCAAGTCATTTGTCCAATTACTCCATAAGTTCAACATATGTCTGTCGAACCTGTGATCCCGATGAGACGACGAACTCGCTAAAATTTTAAAAAGAATGTTTGATTTTATGTGGAGTCGTCACCAAAATTTTTATTTAAGGGAAAAGATTTGGAAAAACCCTATATTGAGGATAAGATTCTAAGTTCGGGAGTCGGTTACGAGTGGGGAAGGTGTTAGGCACCCCACTCGCCCATTCCGAAGAACGATACCCTTAAACTGAGTGTGTGATTTCTGAAAATTGTTTGATCCCTTTTATTAGAGTGAAAATAAATAGATTGATTGAGCTTAGCCTGACAGGACTTGATCCTGCTCCTATGTATTCCCCGGTGGAATAGGAAACTCAAGGCTTACATAGTTCTGGTGTGTGAAGGCTTGACCTTAAGAGAAGTTTGAAAAAGAAATGTTTGAAAATGAATAGAGTATTTTTGAAAATATGTAAGGAGAACCCTCAATCCACATATGCACCGGATCCAAGACAATTACGGCTGCACTTGGACCCATATGAATCCCTAAGCATCAAATAACAGAAAAAGCTACCAATTCGTACTTAGGCTTCATCGCGTGAGACTTCGGGATTCTAAAATGTGGTTTTTATTGTAATTATTTACAAAAAGGTTCTTAGTCCACATATGCATAGGGTCCAAGACAACTATGGCTGCACTGGGACCCATATGAATCCCTATGCATCGAACAACAGAAAAAGCTACCAATTCGTACTTAGGGTTCATTGCGTGAGACCTAGAATCGATGAATTTAATTAGAACTTGATTTTAAATGAACTTGATTTAGGAAAAAAAGAATTTGATTTTATTTGAAAACAAAGAATTTGAATTAAACTTGATTTAAACTCGAGGGATGAAAAAAAGTTGGAATAAAATACACTTGATTTGAAATTAGAAGGGAATGATTAGACTTGATTTTGATTGTTGAAGAAAGGCATTAAACCTGATTTTATTAGGAATCGAGGAAAAGGATGGGGCTAAAGTAAATTCGATAAAAATAAAAATAAATAAATAAAAAAAGCTAAAGGGAAAGAAAAATATTTTTATTATTCTTCTTTATATGTTTTTTATTTTTATTTTTATACATGTATATTTTATTATTTTTTCATTTTCTTATTTGGTTATTATTGTATTTTTCCTAGTGTTATTCGTAGGCCCAATCCCCTTTGACTCTACATAGTCTAGCTGAATAGGCAACCTTTAATATGTAGCAAAATTTGGGCTCATTCGGTGTAAGCCCAATTTAAAATAGCTTGAGTATGTAGTAAAATTCGGGCTCATTCAGTGCAAGCCCAATTAAAAATAGCTTAGGCTTTTTATCTCCTCTGCAGCTACAAGACCCCGATTGAGGATTATTCGGGCAGCCTAGTGCAGCATGGCCCACATTGCAGTGGCTACGATTTGAAAAACTACTTATGCCACGAATCATGCGCTCCAAATGCATGGGCCAATTAGAATAATAGGCGTGGCCTACGTCATAAGGCATTGGCTGGCCCATAGAGCACTTTATATGGGAAGTTAGAATAGAGAGTGCAATTCATAGGGATCAAACTTGAGGTTATAAGGACTGGGTGTAGCGAACTAACCAACCGAGCCCAGCCTCTATTAATACATGGTGTTCAACAATATGCTAAAAGCTTGGCAAAATTGGAATGCATGAGACGTGAACCTGAATCATGCACGTATATGTCGAGATCAGGCTTCCCTATACATGCGTACTCGGTGAGGCCATATACATACACATGCATGTTGGGGGGGAAGTAGCGGCTTGGGCTTTATATTTCAGCTATATCATTGCAACTTGGTTCGATCCGACTTCTATGCTATTGTTGGGTTTAGATGAAAAGGCTTTCGATGTTCATAATTTAATCTTAAGAGTCGGGCGTCGAATACTCTACATGATAGGGACGTAAAGACCAATCGCCTGCAAATTGGCTTACGCTCCAGAGACAACCCTCTCTTAACTACCCAAGCAATTCAGTGCGCCTAAATTATACAGCCCTTGCATGGATGATGATGCTATCTTTTCACTCACAAACTTTCTAAAGCATCTAAAATATAGCTGCATGCAAACGTCCAATTCCCATAATGGTCACTTGCACCTTTGCTCATTACGTACCCAAAACCAAGCTCGTTGGGCCACGGGTGGATCAAAGCCCTTTGGCGGTGACACTGCACTCATTTTCCTTGCAAAGGTCTTGAGTCAATATGCCTTGGAGCCTAACTTACGTCTGCTCTGCATGGATACGAAAACTATGGTCCCTGGCAACTCATCATGTTGGGGTCTTCCATGAATGTATAATGCTGATTAATTTAATTAAAGCTTAGTGAGGCTAGAACGGATAAGGAATAAGCTCATCTAAGCCAAACATCACCCACACTTTAGTCATCAATCGAGTTCTCTTTCCATTCTTTGAATTTGTTTGCACTTGAAGTCTGCAAAGACAATGACTCTCGGAAACATCCATCTGGGAAAGACATGACTATCATCAGCTTCTTCCTCACCCTTCCCTGTTCCCTTGACATTCCCATCCTTGTAACCCAGCGAATGGAACATTGGGTATGAGGTCCCATTAAGCTTAAAGCCTTTTGTTGGTGGTATTCTAGAGGAAAAATATATGTGAGGAAGAAAAGTAATTCCTTTTGTAATTCTTTCTTGAACATCATGGACTTGGCCATCTCCACCACGAAAGTTTCTTCCTCTTCCTCGACCTCTTCCATGTCTACCACCTCTAGAAGACTCACCTCTGCTTTTTTTTTTTTTAAGGAAACAAAAATAGACGAATCCATGCAAGCAAGTGACAGTACTTAGCATGAATCCATGGTGTATTTATTTTATTATATGTACATATATAAAATGGACATTAATGCATTTGCTTATGATTGAATAAGACAAAGGGTCAACCACAGAAGACAAAGGAAACAGAGAGAGCATAAGGGTAGGTATTGGCATATCTAAAGGAAAGAATGTGGCCATTGGGCAAGGACTGGGCATTATTAACAAGACAATCATTGTATCTTAAGCGCTTGAAGATTCTTGGGTTGATAAGAATTGCAGAACTGAACGATCCACATGAAAGGTGAATGTTGGAGACGTTGCACCCACTCAAGCACGTGTTTGCTATCTCAACTCCATATAAGGGAATGCCATTTGGGAGTGTACCCACAGGACTTTGGTGTATTTCAATAACATTCTTGTTGCACTTCTCCAGGTCACTTACTTTTCTGCTAGGTTCCCCAATTGCATTTGCTACAACAAAAGCGAGGACTCCCAGTAACAACAAGGAAATGGTAGAAGGAATTGCCATCGAATTTCAACAACAATGTGACTCAACGATCCTCACATTTTTCCTCTAGAATACCACCAACAAAGTGGTATCAAAGCTGTAGATCCTTGCAACTAGTACAAAAAAAAAGTGAAAAGTCATGGCTTCCGCAAATACTTCAACAGTATCAAACAGCACCATTTACAGCAACGTTCAAGTTCCTTTATTTGAAGGAGAAAATTATGATTTTTGGGCCTGAAAATGGAGACACTGTTCACTTCCTTATATGTCTTACATTTAATCAAAACAGAAGATGCACAATCAACAACTACAATTGTTTCTACGATTGTTGAAAATGAAGAGTTGAGGAAAAAGAAAATTGTAGATGCTGGAGTTCTTTGGATGATTCAAAGAGGAGTCTCTCTTACCATATTCCCAAGGATCATGAGGGCAAAGACGTCCAAGGAGGCATGGGATATTCTACAACAAGAATTTGAAGGAGATTCTGAAGTGAGACTTGTGAAATTTCAATCTCTTAAAAGAGATTTTGAAAATGAAAAAATGAAAAAATGAAAGCTTGAATGAGTATCATAATCGATTGTCGGAGTTGGTGAATCAAATGAAGTCACATGGAGACACAATTGATGATCATAGAGTTGTTGATAAACTTTTGATTAGTTTATCTGAAAAGTTTGATCCAATGGTGGCTATTATTGAAGAAACAAAAGACTTATCAACCATGACCGTTCAAGGGTTGATGGGTTTATTGAAATCGTATGAGCAAAGATTGTTACTACGTATTGAAAAAACCGTCGAAAATGCGTTTCAATCTAAGCTCACTATTGACCCCAAAAATTTTGAGAATAATTTTTCAGGTCAAAGCAGAGGTGAGTCTTCTAGAGGTGGTAGACATGGAAGAGGTCGAGGAAGAGGAAGAAACTTTCATGTAAGAGGTGGAAGAAGCTATTTTGGAGGACAAGAAAATGATGGTGGATCAAACAAATGGTGCAAAATTTGTAAGAAGAATAATCATGATGAGAAAGATTGCTGGAACAAAGGAAAACCTCAATGCTACACTTGCAAGAGGTTTGGCCATTTACAAAAGGATTGTCACTTTGGCAACCAACAACAAGCTGCATTTGCTGAAGCCGAAAATAGTGGAAGAAACAATGAAGGAAACATTTTCTTTGCTTGTCAAAAGGCATTTGAAGAGGAGAAAAATTTATGGTACTTGGATAGCGGTTGTAGCAATCATATGACAGGAGATAAAAATGCTTTTCTTGACATAGATTCTTCATTTAGCTCAAAAGTTAAATTGGGCAATGGAGAGTATGTTAAGGTTGAAGGCAAAGGAAGCATTGGAGTTATAACAAAGCAAGGTAACAAAGCTATTCATGACATTCTCTATGTTCTGGCACTTGATGAAAATTTTCTTAGCATTGGACAACTTTTGGAGCATGATTATTCTCTTAAATTTGAGAATCGAGAGTGCAGAATTTTTGATTCCAAAGGCAATCTTGTTGTGACTGTTAAAATGAGCAATAATAGAAGTTTTCCTCTCCTTTTCAAATATGACAAAAATTTCAGAATGATGGCTAGAGAAACACTTGACTCTAGTTTGTGGCACAAAAGACTTGGGCACTTGAACTATAATAGCCTCAAGTTACTCTCTCAAAAGAATATGGTGTACGGGTTGCCAACAATTGAAGAAAAATCTAGCGTATGTGAAGGATGTGTACTTGGCAAGCATCATCGTCAACCATTCCCAAAGGAAGGAGCATGGAGAGTCAAACAAATGTTGGAGTTGGTACATACCGATGTGTGTGGACCTATGAGTACCTTATCTCATGCAAAAAATAGGTATTTCATTTTATTTATAGATGATTTGACTCGCATGACATGGGTGTATTTTATGAGGAAAAAATCTGAAGTCTTTGTAATATTTAAAAAATTTAAAGCGTTTGTTGAGAAGCAAAGTGGCAGGTTCATAAAAATTTTGAGAAGTGACAGGGGAAAGGAGTACACCTCCAATGAATTTGAAAAATTTTGTGAAGATGAAGGAGTGGAAAGACAGTTGACCGTTGGCTATACACCTCAACAAAATGGAGTGTCAGAAAGGAAGAACCAGAACGTGATGGAGATGGCCAAGTCCATGATGTTCAAGAAAGAAATACAAAAAAAATTACTCTTCTTCCTCACATTTTTCCTCTAGAATACCACCAACACCTTTAGTCCACAAAGCCTTTTAGTCCAAATGTTGGCAGTTTTCATGAAGAAATATCAACGTTGCTGTGCACGACCACTATTTCATCACGTCCACTTTTCTTCTATAGAGGATGAATGCACCATAAAGAATCTTTGCCGTGGCTGCCCTGTGAATGCACTTTCAAGAATCTCACATACCTACATGGCTAATGTGTGTCCCTTCTTACTGCCAATGCAACGCTTCTCGTTGATTCTTGGGTGATCTCCCTTCATGTATTTCTGAGAAGCAAAGCTGCCACCCGTAGCTTCATCAATTTTACTAGGCCAAGACTGACCTTACCGATTTTCCATCTTTGACAATTTCACCATTTCGTTGGCTTCTCAAGATGAAGCTCTGGCTCGATAGGCCCACTCAATCCAGTTTCGATAGCACTTGATATTTTAGTTTATAGAGCTCAAGGGGTCAAGAAAATGATGGACATCATATCCTGGAACCCGATTCTATATATGATTTGAGGAAGTTCCTGTCTCTACACTGTGCGACCATATTTGGTATAAGTGCACCTCAAAGGCTAGACATTTCAGTTTCAGAGCTGAAAGGATCGTGGAGACCATCCAGCCATGTTCCCCTTTTAGTCTTATTCCTCATCATATTTGCTTACTCAATTCTGGAGAAACCATATAAGTAGATGTCTTATGCCACTGGCTCTCCACGTACCCTCTTAAAGGCTTACATTCACACCATGCAGAGACAAATTTTCTCATGCATGGGCTGTGTAAATGACGCGCTTGACTAGCCTTTGCTGCCCACGTCCCATGTCTTTCATTGAGCTATAACAAAGTCCAAGGTGCTCGAATAACCATCACTGTCACAAGGGTGATTAACAAAGTGAAATGGCATATCATGTCCCCCCTTCACTACACTTGTTCCTCACCTCATAACCAATCATTACGAGATAGGGGCGAACAACTAGACGCAGGACATGTTGAGCAAGGTTGTGTGAATGCAGAAAGGACAAATGTCTACGGGGATTCAGTACTTGAACGATCTCCCTTTTCCTCTATCAAGAATTCTCCAGCCTCAACCAGAGAAATCTCTCTTTCCCCTTTGAAACTCGGGCTGAATCTGAGGCACAGTTCTTGGACGTCGACGTCACTACCGTACCATGGAAGCTGAGGGGCTCACAAAAATTGGCTTTGATGTCGCATGCAATATTAGGAGTCCCAAGAGGACTGCAAGATTACAATCAACAAGCAATTTTCATCCCTGGTTCCAGGCGATAGAAGACATACCCATGCATGACCTTGTCTAAAATTCTAGGTGCATGGAACTTAGTGCTATTTACAAACGAAACGAGCCTCAACTAAACATTTATCATTTCTCCTAGTTCTAAGATCGTCCTATTTCATGCGAATTCCCCATCGATCTCAAAAAAAGATTCAATAAGTTTACCTAGACGTCGACGTCTCTGATCTGCCAGCTCCTCCTGAAGCGCTATCTAACTTTGAGTGATCTTGATGCAGGACTCTTCCCTCTACTCCTCAAACCTCATAGATTCCTCTCCTCTTTGTTAGTTCGTTTCTTGCCTCCTTTTCTTGACGTCCTCTGGATTGCACCAATCTTGATGGAAGTTGGTTCCTGGAGCAAAACGGAGCACCTTCCTCTTTTCCTTCTTCTGATCCTCTCCTTCCAAAAAAAAAATCCGAGCCCGAGTCTTTTGCTCCTTTTTCTTCCTTTGTTAGTTTGTTTTTTCTTTGTTCTGTTTTCTGTTATTATTTGTTTTTCGGTTATTATTTTGTTTTTAGTAATTTACTGTTTTTATGATTTTTATTAATTCTTATTTATTTTTTTTGAAAGAAAAATTTATTTATTTTTTTTGAAAGAAAAATTTATTTATTTTATTTTACTTCTTTTTATTTCTATTACTAATCTTTTAATAATTTGATTATTAATTTTTGTACTTTTATATATTTTTGGATTTTTTTTATTATTTAGATTATTTTCATTTTTTTCATTTATTTTTAGTCAATTATTTCTTGTTTATTCTTTGTTTTTTCTATTTTTATATCTTTTCTAAAAAGTTTATTTATTTTATTTTTTATTTTAATAATTCAACTATTAATTTTGTATTTTTAAGCTTTTTTTATTTTTATTATCATTTTTTTTATTTCCAGATTTTATTATTATAATTATATATTTTTTTTAATTTTCCTTTTTTTTCAGATTTTGTTTTTGTTTAACTTTTATTTATTTATTTTTTATTTCAGATTTTATTTATTTATATTTTTTCAGATTTAGTTTTTTTTTCTATTTCTGTTTTCCAATTTTTTTAGTTTTATTTTGTTTTTTATTATTTTTTATTTATTTATTTATGCATATATTTATTAATTAATTTCAAAAATGGAACCTCGGACATAATTGGGTGTTTACAATGTCAATGAGGTCCATAGGTACTATTAAGTGTCTTTTAGAAGCTTAATTAAGGTGATTAAGCATACACATAACATGAAGGTCTTAACACTTAATTCATGCATGAACTAGGTTAATTAAGCATCATTATATGCATGCATATGATAATGTCTCTTAAGAGAAATTTTGTAAAAATAATTTAACAATGAAAACAAGATTAAGATAGTCATATAATGATCAAAACATGTAGAATAAAACCTAGATAAGCACTAAGAACCTGAATAAAAAATTTAAATTCAAATGCACCAAAATTTTGGCACCAAGAACATGTGTTTGAATTAAAAAAAATTGAAAATTTTTCCAAAACTTAAACAAAGTGAACCAATTAAAATATGAATCACATTCAAATTATGAAAACTAAAACTAGAATGAGGTAGATCGAATAAGTATTGAAGCAAAAATGATGTGATCAAGATGCTAGTTAGTGCCAAAATATGCCAAAATGGATCAAGTAGATCTAATAAATTTTTTGAGCAAATTAACCGAAAAAAAATGCAAATTCAAGGTAGATAAAAGATGATATATCATGTATGAACAAAGATTAGAAAGAATTACACAAACAAGAAAAAATGATGGAACAAACGGGAGGAAATTTGGAGTATAAGAGAATGATGCATGCAAATTTATGAAGATGAAGTGTGGATCATTATCTCCATTTTGGAGCTCTGATACCTTTTCGTGTGAGGCTATTTTGATGGATATTTTTTGGACAATGGAGACTCCTCTTGATGGAGGATGGCTTAAGACTTGAATTGGTGAAATATACGTGCATTGGAGATACCACCAAATGCTTGGATGAGTCACCTTCGTCCACCATCTTAGGGTAGTTAAGGATAAGAAAGAAATCTCTAACATTAAATCGTAAAGGAGAGAGAGAGGAGAGAATTTCTCTCAAAACACTCAAAATATGAATTATGACTTAAGAGTTTAAAAATGATACATGGAGGACCTTTATATAACCCAAAGAAGGTGCCAAATAAGGGGAAGAAGGAGCGATTGAGGATTTGCATAAAGAGTGGCTATTTGGGCTTAAATGTAAACCCAATCAAGGCATCTTCTTCATCTCTAATCTCAAGTTAGGACATATCACACCCAAAAAACCTATGTTAAGAGTACACATAAATTGGATCCAAACTTATATAAATTGAACCCATTAAGAACCTAGAGTACAAGGAAAATATCTAAGTCATAAGATATGATGTGTGGAACCATTTGATGAGGTTAAAAGTAGAGGCCTAAGAAAGATCATCCTAAAGGTTCGAGAGTACTTCCACCTCCTTCTGAAGCTTTCTAGATTTGGCTCTAGTGATAGATCCAATACTTCTACTTAATAGTACCATTGTAGCAGTGCTCTCAAAGGTCATCTCTACATTAGGATCATATTCTATATAACAAAAGATAAATTCACTAAAATTATTAATTATAAAATTATTTCCTTAATAGAGTTTTAAAAGAATTCTATACATCCCTTCGTCCATCAAGTCATGAAGAACACCTAAACAAAATCTTTTTTTTTTTTTTTAGAATCTTAGTTTCAAAATGATACCATTTATGGTCAACTGTAATAATTTATATCTCTTAAAAATTTAGGCTAGGACCTAATAAAATAAAAGTTTGAGAATAAATTAATTTGAGTTAAGGTAACTTATGATTCACTCTTAAGTAATATTGATCAATATGCATTATGTCTTATCATATCATAATTTAAGTTTTGACATTTACCTTTTATAAGACAAAATGAATTTATATTAGGTCTATGTCTTTTCCTATTTTACTCTATTTACTTTTTCTTCAAGTTAAAGATTCACTATACATGCACATTTTCATTCTCCACAGTATCACATAGTTAATGAAACTATGTTTTTAACTAAAATGTCTGTGTAATTATCACAGGATCCTTTAAATCTAATTAGACTTAAAGTCCTAATTTTGTACCTACTTCAATAGATTTACATTCTAAGATCAAATAAATCATAACTAACCTTTGAGATCATACAGATATAAATATGTGTAGTTTACTTCATCCAAGAATCACATACGTACATTCTAATAAAAAAAATTAGTTTAATTAACTATGTGATGCTATACCTCTCACACAGAGCCAACTCAAATGACTGGATAGGCCAATATGCTTGTAATATCCAAACGTCATAAAAAGCATCCTATAATGTCAAAAGCTCTAAAACTTAATAATTTAAAACTAGAATCCATTATTTTTTAATTCCCAATATTTCACTTGAACCTTATTTCCATATCTCTATTTATAAGTTTTTTAAATGAGCAAGTTTGTTTTAATAATTATTGGAAATACTTTACTTGATAATAAATTTTGAAATTTCCCATGACAAAAATATCGCATTCTAGTTTTAAAACAAAATTTGTTTTAACTCAATCTCATCTTACTAACTTAAGGCTTATGACTAGGAACCAAGTGTTTAGCAGAAAGCTTCCTCAAAGGACCATCTCTACATAAAACTTTGAAAACAATAGAGTTTCTTTGTAAATCATAATAAAGGTAATTGATAGAATATTAAATGTAGGAAAAAATAAACCGAATGAAAAAAAAAAACTAGTTTATTCTTTTAAGCAAATTAGTAAATTAACATCATATAATTTTTGAAACAATACAACTCACTCACAACCACGTATCAACAATTATATTTTCATCATACATATAATATTGGTTTTGTATAGTTTTTTTTTTTAAATTAAAGTCATTTCTAAAAATAGTAAAGATTGCTAGTTTTTTTTCATCACACGCATAATACTGCTAGTTTTTTTGTTGCTTAGTTTTAAAATAGGAAAGTAATGAAAAATTTTCTCGAACATACCTATCAGTGTAATATCCAAAATTTTTTATAATGAACTCTTAAAGTTACAAATAATCTCTAGAAGGAAACCAAGTAAGATTAAGAGCTAAAATCAAAAAAATTAGAAAATTTGGTTTAAATGACAAAAATGTTCCTATACTTGAACAACCCAAATAATGTGCGAGAAAAATATAAGAGTTGACATTTTAAAGGACTATAGAAAATTAAGAATGATCAAAATTAGTGAGAAAAACTTAGAAATAAAGAAGGATCAAAAGAGCCCTAAAAAAACTTCAAAAACATCCAAAACATCTCTAGAAAGATCAGCTTTCTGCACAGGGCTAATTTGTTTCTAAAAAAATATCAAATGACCTTAGATTAACTCAGAAACGAACAAAAAAATATAATTTTTGGAGGAAGAATTTGGAAACTTCTCACGTAATGCTAAGAAACTTTACAAAAACACCCCTACAAGACTCGAAGGGTAAGAAAGTGTGAGGAAAAAAATCAAAAGTGGACCCACATAGTGTGCACGAAAATTCTATGTGGAAACCATAGTGATGATACACCATATAAGTCAACCCAAATTAAATGCACAAAAGACAAAAATAATAAATGTAAAGATTATTTTAACCATAGTTAAGGTTAATTAATCTTGATTAATTAAAATTAACTATGCTTAGGACAAAATAAATTTGATTAGTGACAAACTCAGCCTCATTAACACCAATCTAATTCTAAAAGGATAATTTCTCATATTTTGAATTATTTTGGAAAATGGAAATTTTATGCAAAATTACCAAAATACCCTTAAGTGAGAAATTATTCCTAAGATGCCCTTACTTGGCCAAATTCCCTAATCCCCCTTGGAAGGCCTCATTTGTTTTAGATTTAACTCTCCAAATACATATAAAATCTTTCTGAATTCTCTCCAAGTTAAAGCTAATCCAAAACTCTAACCTTTGAGCTTAAACTTAAGTTTCCATCTTTATGATTTAAGCTAAAATCAACCTCTAAACATTAAACCCCATCACTTTTATTGAGAAGCTCTTTATGGACCATTAAGGGGGGCCAAGTTCAGCCACCAAAACCCCACACCAAGTCTCCATCAAGTATGATTTTTCTACTTTGTCTTTAAGCTTTAAATCTTACTTTTTATGGTTGGTTTTCTTCTTTTGTGGATCCTTTCTCTAAGATTCATAAATCTCCTTTTGTTTGGACTCACAAGGGCTCAAGGCTATCTTTGAATAGTTTAAAATGAGCATCACCATTTTTTAGTGATTTTTGAAAGATAAAATGAAGTTTTGATGAATTTTAAAGTACTTTTAGACATTTTAGAAGCAATTTAATCTATGAAAAATTTTTTAAAATCCATTTTGGTGCTTTGTGCATATTTGAAAGGTTATAAAATTTTTTTTTAAAGTGTTCATGATAGGAGATGGATGGATCTTGGAATAGATCTTGTGGATCTACACTTAGTTATTTTGTAAAAAAATACTATTTTAAATATTTTTATATTTAAAGCTTGAAAGTTATTAATTTTTTTACTGTAATGAACTTGTATAATAATATGTCCAAATCTAAACTCATTAATAAAATAGTAAAAAGTTTAACAAAAATTAAATCATAAATTTCAAAAACTTTCCTACAAATAATATTTATATTCTGTTTTGAAGATAGAAAAATAAAATTTTATTCAAATATTTTAAAACTTGATTATAATATTTTTTAAAATAGAACAAAAATAAAACATAAAATAAATGTTATTCAAAATAAGACGTGTTGTAACATTCATTATTTAACTTGAGTCTCTTCAGTGAATTGATGGAGACATACAAATTGCAATTTGTAATGGTGAAAATTTCCTGGTTAATGCTTACCCATTTCCGCATTCCTACCCGCAAGTTTCGTGGCATTATCCATAGCATGTACATGTCATTTTCCAGCTACTTTTTTTTTTTCTTATTCATGAAAATGCAAATATTTATTAAAATAATAGAGTATCAAATGTAGTAGTTTCCTTCTAGTTGTAAAATAGAGTATCTTTAATTTTCCCTATGCTGTTCAACCGGGTCTAACTTTGTAGACGTTAATATTATAGGATCACTATGTAGATTAATATGTAGAAGCCAAGGCATGCTATTCCTCGATTTTAACGAAAGGAAATTGTATTCTACTAGAAAATTTGTCAATATTTTTATAAAAATTAAAAGATTAAAAAATTAATAAAATATATGATATGATGAAAAAAGATAAAAATTTATTATAATTTTTATTAAAATATTATATCTCTTTAATTAACCGATGTGTTAACTCTATCATACTATAGGCTACGGATGTCATAAAGGAAAATAATTTTTTCTATAAATATATATGCTTTAAGAATTTGAGATAATAAATAAAAAATATGAATAATTTAATATATCTCTCACCCATTAATCCTGAAGCTTTGAATAATAAATATGCTCATTTTTCTTACTCAAATCACTTTGTAAAAAAAAACTTCTTTATCATGTCTATGAATCTACATTTTTAATAAATTTAGCTGTTAACTGAAAATATTTAGATTAGTTTTCAAAAAATAAAAACAAATTGTATAGATGAATAATTTTATAGTTAGACTCTAACGTGAGTACCGTATATTCAGGCGCAACTTGAAGTTGGAGGCATGTTGATAGACGAAATAAACAAGAAACGGTTACACGTACGTTTGGAGATTTTCAAGAATCTTTCATTCCATAAAAACTTAGTTAGCATCGACACAAAATTCATATAGTGGTTGGGTTTTATATCACAGAGCATTTATTTATAGGGCACCCCATTGCATTTGCTCTTCCCTTTCGCCTTTCATCTGCTTTAGGCCATAAAAATAAAATTTGCTACATATAATAAAGAGAGCAAGTACTCTTAACTCTCTCCCTCATAGGCTTTCATTTATATTGTTTAGATTTTCCTAAACAAAGTAAGGCTATGGGGAGAAAGTTAAGATAACTTAGGTTCTCTTTTTCATATTTTATTTTGTGTTCATGCAAACAATAATTTTTATTTATGATTTTGCAGTCATTACACCTTCGTTTCTGTGCAGTGTGGAGCTAGAAATTGCATAAGGGCCATTCCAAGGATTTTTATTTTTATTTTTTCTTTTTTTCTTCCTCTTTATTAATACTCTTTAAGTAAGTTTTACGGTGTAACAAAAAAAAACATTATACTGTTTATGGACTAGTCTATATATTGGAACACTCCAGAGTTCTATTTATTGTTTATCACATTTAATCATGGTTTAAAATTTAGGCTGCAATACATCACATGTTGATAATATTTCTAGATAAATGCTATTTCTTTTTTAATTTTCAATATAGTTAATTTTAATATAATTTTTAAAAGGTTTACTTATTATTGATTCTTTAATCAATATTTTAAGCCCACTGCCCATCCCCACCCCATTTAAAAATGCATTCACGGCACAATGATTTTGATTAGCTATACCAAAATATGATTTTTCATATTTTGGATTACGTTTGATATCACCATTTTAGAAATTTCTTTAAGAGTATATTACTGATTAATTTGGAAAGAAAAGAAAATAGAAGATACAATATATTTTTATTTTCAATTAAAAGAGTTGTATAGAGATTATAAAAATAAACAAAGTTTACAACATTAAATTTATGTTCATACATATCATTTTTATTTTAAATAATTACCAAATCAAATAATATATATTACAAATAAATATTTTATATATCCTCCCTTTTTTATTCTAAAATTCTACTAAAGATCACTTAATCGATTAATATATTGTATCAATCAAGTAATATAAGCAAAGTATTTTAGAAGGCTAATAAACCAATTAATCCATTAAAATTGATGTTTCAATCAATTCATTTCACTCTAGAGCATTTGCTTTAATTAATTAATATGTATTTTAACATATTAAATTCTAATTTACTTTTTTAACATATTTTTCAACTTATTCTTTGAACTCTACTATAGGTTTTTTTTTTTGGAACGTTCATGTTTCAGAGTTTAAAACAAATATTTAGAGAATGAAATACATATAAATTATTAAAGTAAAATATTTTGAATTGAAAAATCAAGACCTTTATTTTCATTATTATTTTTATAATTTTTTTTTACAATAGTTGAGAATTCTAAGATTCATTGTTGTATTTTTACATTGACCGTGAAATGTTGTATTGTGTCCAATATCCAAGTGATTTTTGATGACTCTTTTACAATCTTTTGATTTGTGATAGTTTAGTAAAGGTTTAGTGTTATTTTTTGAGTGGAATTTTCAAAGAGTTGATACTAGTATTGTTTGATTTTGATGGAGTTTAAGGTGTAAATGTAAAGAATATAAATTATAGTAAAAATTTTTAATAAATTTGTTTTGGAGATTAGATGTAATTTTCATGTGGAGAAAATAAACTAATATAAATTTTGGTTTTATCATCTTAACCTTTCTCTTTAATTTCACCATAATATCTATCATTATATATATATATATATATATATATATATATATATATATATATATATATATCTACAAAAATAAGGAGATTTTTTGGTAGATATTTTTTGGGTCTTAAAAAACCGCCACAAAATTTATAATTTTTTGCACTTTGCTTAAATATAACAAATTTTTATAAATATATGATAGAATTTATTATTTTAATTTTATATTTTTTTCATTTCAGGTGGTTTTCTTTTTTACACTCCCAAAAAACCTGAGAATGCGTAAAACTTTTCACCGTTAAACTTTTCCTCGAATTTTACATCTATCCTGTTATGCCTTACATATTTTGCATCCCCGCACAATTATTCGGTGATGCAATACAAAATACGTATTATGATAAGGAATATTTTTAACCTTTCTGCTCCTGGAACAAAAATATGCCATCCTTCTGTTAATGATTATGAAGATAGCCAGAACCTGCAAATTGTGATTTCAATTTTAATAGTTAAGGGGTCAGTCATGATATTTGTTCAAGTTGTAGATTTCAATGGATTTTTCTCTGTTACTTTTTTGCAGAACTGGAATGGCTGGTGTTCTAGGTACAACTAGTGCTATTTTCAGTGCAGTAAAAGATGTTGGAGCAAATGTTATTGTCGCAACCGAGATCACGACGGGACGACGAACAAAAGCTTTTAATTAAAAAAAAACAGAGGAGTTACCACCAAAATTTATTAAAGAAAATTTTGGAAAAACTTAAAAATTATGATCTTTGAAACCAGTTTGGGTTCGGAAGTTATTTACCCATAGTTAAGGTACTAGCACCCTGTGACGTCCATTAAAATGGTTACCTTCTAATTAATTATGCACGGATACCATTAACTTTCAAAAAATTTATTTCACTCAAATAAAAAATATTTTTATTGATTTGTGTTGTTAATATGTAAGTTAAAAAAAATTGTTTATTTATTTTATGAAATAAACGAGAAAGAAGACCTGAAAATTTATTTAGGGAAAAATTAGAAAACCCCCCCTTTTTTTTTGCCTTTTTAAATATTTGAAAGGAAATGCATAGGGTTCAAGGTAGCAAATGGCTACTCAATAAACCCTTACAAATCAAACGGTGTCAAAGGTGGATCAACCACTCAATTAACACTACTTGACCCCTCATATGAAAGAAAAAGAGTAATCAATCAGGATTCACAAATTTAATTTTAAACTGATTAGGATATTAGGAGATTTCACATATCAGTTTTCGAAATCGGGAACATGTATCGTCATATTAAAAATCAAACAACAAGGAAACATATGACATATCAGGGAATAGATTCTATACATCAGGAATAAAAACATGAGGCAAAACAAACAGAGGACAACAAATGAACATTAGGGGGTATATTTTACATGTCAGAATTGGGAATTGGGGAAACAAGCCACAAAACAGGATAAAGATATTACCTAGTTTTCGAAGCTTGGATCTGATTTGCCCTCTCTTGTTGCTTTGTCCTTGCTATGTATGACGTCCTCTATCTAGTGCCCTTTCTCACGTACGTCTATGTGTATCTGTGTATAGCGTAGGTGCCCTTTTTCTGATACGTTCCCTTTATTTATATGCCTTTCTCGTTACCTGAAAGTACTCTGCCACTACCCCACTCACCATAATCACTCTCCCACTTCACGTTAACTGCTCTTCCACTACCCCACTTCCTGTTAACTACTCTTCCACTACCCCACTAAACAAAAACTGACAGCCACTATCCCCTACCTATCAGAAAAGATAACTCCTTTATCCTTATTATCCTATTAATTTTTATTAATCAATTTTTTATCTTTTATTATTTTTTATTTTTTTTAAAATTTTTATAAATACGGACAAAATTAGTTATTCACAGTTGCCTCTCTTTATAGGTTTCTTATCAAATAATAAGAATAACAAAGTTTTTCATATTATTATTATAAGAAATTTGAAAAGAAGTGAATTAATTTTTTCTATGGTAAAAAATAAATAATAAATAAAGTAAAAAAATTACTGTGAGTCCATTTTTGACAAAAATGTTTGTGTAAGTTATAAACGTTGGAAAGGGATATTTTGCACCATGAACGCAAAATTTTGATGATCTTGGGGTTTAGAAGATATATGGATACTGATAATCCAGAGGTGCAAGGATTCTTGGAAAGGAGTGGGTGCATGGACTCTCGGAATGAAGTGGGTACGTGGACCTTTGGAATTGAGAGGGTGCCTGGACCCTTGGCATGAGGTGGGTGCATGGACCCTTAGAATGAAATGGGTATGTGGACCCTTGGAGTGTAGTGGTGGGTGCGTGCACCCTTGGAATAAGGTGGGTGCGTGGACCCTTAGAATGAAATAGGTGCGTGGACCTTTGTGATGAAATGGGTGTGTGGACCCTTGGAATGAAATGGGTGCATGGACCCTTGTGATGAAGTGCGTGCGTGGACCCTTGGAATGAAGAGGGTGCGTGCACCTTTGGAATGAAGTGGTGGGTGCGTAGACCCTTGAGATCCAGAGGGTGCGTGGATCCTCGGAATGAAATGAGTGCGTGGACCCTTAGAATGCAGAGGATGCGTGGACCCTTGAGATGAAGAGGGTGCATGGACCCTTTGAATAAAGTGGTGGGTGCGTGGACCCTTGGAATGAAGTGGTGGGTGCGTGGACCCTTGGAATGCAGAGGTGGGTGCATGGACCCTTGGAATGAAATGGGTGCGTGGACCCTTAGAATGCAGAGGGTGCGTGGACCCTTGTGATGAGGTGGGTGCGTGGACCTTTGGAATGTAGAGGGTGCATGGACCCTTGGGATGCAGAGGGTGCGTGGACCCTTGGAATGAAATGGGTGCGTGGACCCTTGTGATGAAGTGGGTTCGTGGACCCTTGTGATGAGGTGGGTGCATGGACCCTTGAAATGAAATGGGTGCGTGGACCCTTGGAATGCAGAGGGTGCGTGGACCCTTGGAATGAAATGGGTGCATGGACCCTTGGAATGCAGAGGGTGCGTGGACCCTTGGAATGCAGAGGGTGCGTGGACCCTTATGATAAGGTGGGTACGTGGACCCTTAGACATAGGCATGAGATAGTTTATTAATGATGATGATGATGCAAGAGTACATGATACTAAATGCTTGGATGATACAATTCAATGATGATGCATGATGGTCAAAACTATTGTGATTTTATTAGATGACTTTTGTGATGTTAAAATAAGATTACTGTTCCTCGTGAGCTCGTTTGTCCAAGATCCAAGAATGAGTGAGATTTCTTGATTTAATTTGACCCCATTTGACATTCAAGTGTCTCCTTGTTTGGTCTATGTTTGAGTTACTTTTAGTCTGCCATGAAGATTGAACGAGTTAGAGCAATATTCTCACTTTCCACCACACGCAACTTTTATTGGGTCCTTGTTAAGCTTACTGCAATATTTAAGACACAAATAATTGTAATGCTGTTATTTTAATATCAACACATATTTCCTTTCGGTATATCACTATTAAATGTTGTGAGGTTAGGTGGTGAGAGAAAAGTCATGGTATTTTATTAAACAAAGTGATTGTCGAAGATAATAATATTTGGCAAGGAAGGAATGGTATATACATTGAGTGAAGTTTAGAAAATGAAAAATATTTACAGAAGGATGCTACGAGTAGCAGAACTTTATTCAGGACCGTTTTTCCAATGAGTAATGTCAGTATCACACTTCAGTAACCCACTAATAAGCTTCAGAGAAAAGATGAAATTGCCCCAGTTATTCATTTGTCACAATATTTCCCTCAGATTGTAACTGTCAATCCATAACTTGTTCCGATTTTCACATTCAACTCTTCAATTGCCCCAGTCTATCATTCAAAGCAACTTTTGCCCCAGTTTGTAACTGTTCAATTGCCCCAGTTTGTAAAGTCTGATGCATTCTTTGTACTCGTTCATCTTCTAGACCGCCTATCCAGGTTTTCAGTCTAGCAATCATTTTATTTGACCCTAATTTTTGCTTAGATCGCTCTTTTTGAGTTTTCAATCTAGCGGGTCGCTCTAACTTTTGCCTAGATTGCCTTACAGGTTTTCAATCTAGCGAGCATTTTTTATTGCTCTAACTTTTGCCTAGATCGTTTTGTTTTTAGATTTTCGATCTAGCGAGCTTTTTTCCGATTGCCCTAACTTTTGCCTAGATCGTTTTTGAGGTTTTCGATATAGCGAGCTCTTTTTTTCAATTGCTCTAACTTTTGCCTAGATCGTTTTTTGAGATTTTCGATCTAGCGAGCTCTTTTTATTGCTCTAACTTTTGCCTAGATCATTTTTTGAGATTTTCGATCTAGCGAGTTTTTTTTTTTTTAATTGCTCTAACTTTTTCCTAGATCATTTTTTGAAGTTTTCGATCTAGCGAGCTCCCTTTTTTTTTATGCATAGTATTTTTTTACTACATCTGAGTTCACAGGGTGTAAGAGATCTTTGCCATCCATTTTTGTAAGGATCAAGGCTCCTTCTGAGAAAGCTTTCTTGACTACATATGGCCCTTCGTAATTTGGAGCCCATTTTCCCATATGATCTTTATGAATTGGCAAAATTTTCTTGAGTACTAAATCTCCTTCTTGAAACTCTCGATGATACACTTTCTTTTCAAATGATTTCTTTAGTCTTCTCTGATATAACTGGCCATGACAAATTGCCATCAGTCTTTTTCCTTCAATGAGGTTTAATTGGTCAAAACGGGTTTGGACCCGTTCTGCTTCATTTAACTTCATTTCCATTAATACCCTCAAGGAAGGTATTTCGACCTTAATAGATAAGACAGTCTCCATCCCATATACTAAGGAAAATGGTGTTGCCCCAGTTGAGGTGTGAACCGAAGTACGATATCCATGCAAAGCAAACGGAAGCATTTCATGCCAGTCTTTGTAAGTCACCACCATCTTTTGAATGATTTTCTTAATGTTCTTATTAGTTGCTTCAATTTCCCCATTCATCTTTGGTCGATATGGGGAAGAATTATGATGTTTAATCTTGAATTCTTCACATAACTCAGTCATCATCTTGTTGTTTAAATTGGTCGCATTGTCTGTGATGAGTTGATTTGGTAGACCATAACGACAGATTAACTCCTTTTTTACGAACCTTACTACCACATTTCGGGTTACATGCGCGTAGGAAGCTGTTTCAACCCATTTAGTGAAGTAATCAATTGCAACCAAAATAAAGCGGTGTCCATTTGATGCCTTAGGTTCAATGGGACCTATGACGTCCATTCCCCACATCGAAAATGGCCAAGGCGATGATGGAACATTTAATGATGTTAGTGGAGCATTAATATTATCAGCATATGTCTGGATTTTATGACATTTCTTGACATGGTTAAAGCAGTCAGACTCCATGGTCAACTAGTAGTAACCGGCCCTCAAGATCTTTCTTGCCATTGCATGTCCATTCGCATGAGTTCCAAAAGATCCTTCATACACTTCCTTGATGATTTTTATGGCTTGAGTAGCATCAACACATCTAAGGAGCACCATATCATGATTTCTTTTATACAATACTTCTCCATTTAGAAAAAAGCTCATTGCCAATCTTCTCAAAGTTCTTTTTTCGTTCTCCGAAGCACCCAACAGATACTCTCTTCTCTTGATAAAATTCTTGATATCATGGTACCAAGGTTTTCCATCTGGTTCTGCTTCGATGGAATGACAGTGGGCCAGATGATCACGACGCTGGATCTTTATAAGTGACATGTTTTCTTCCAGACTCAGTGTGAACATGGACGACAAAGTGGCCAATGCATCTGCCAACGAATTTTCCTCTCGGGGGATATGATCAAAAGTTACTTCTTCTAACTGTTTTATTAATTCCTTAATATAGGATTGGTAAGGAATTAATTTTGAATCTCGAGTCTCCCATTCTCCTCTTAGCTGATGAATGACCAAAGTCGAATCACCATATATGTCAAGGATTTTGACCTTTGATTCTATAGCCGCTTCAATTCCTAGTACACACGCTTCATATTCTGCCACATTGTTTATGCAATCAAAGCATAGTCGGGCTGTGACTGGGACATACTGCTTTCTGGGGAAATTAGTATAGCTCCAATCCCATGCTCCAATATGTTGGAAGCACCATCAAATACAATCGTCCATCTTTCTTCCATTGACGATTTCTCCTCACCAAATGATGCCATTATGTCTTCGTCAGGGAACCTGCATTGCATTGACTCATAATCTTCCACGGGTTGATGTGCCAAGTAATCTGCCAGAACACTTCCTTTGATTTCCTTTTGGGTAACATATATAATATCATACTCTGATAAGAGGACTTGCCAACGGGCAATCCTTCCTGTTAGGGTGGGTTTTTCAAAAATGTACTTGATTGGATCCATTTTAGACACTAACAAAGTTGTGTGACTCAGCATATATTGTTTTAAGCGACGGACGGCCCAGGCGAGAGCACAACAAGTTCGTTCCAACAATGAGTAATTGACCTCATAATTGGTGAACTTCTTGCTTAAGTAGTAAATGGCTTGTTCCTTTCTTCCAGACTCGTCCCATTGGCCTAACATGCAACCCATAGACTCATCAAGCACTGTCAAGTACATAATGAGAGGCTTTCCAGGGATTGGTGGTACCAAGACTGGGGGACTTTGCAAATACTGCTTGATCTTCTCAAAGGCTTCCTAGCAATCGTTATTCCATTCCATTGGTTGATTCTTCCGTAACAGCTTGAAGATTGGCTCACATGTAGCTATCAACTAGGATATAAATCGAGCAATATAATTTAGCCTTCCCAGAAATCCTCGAACTTCCTTTTCTGTGCTGGGAGAAGGCATTTCAAGAATAGCTCGAACTTTTTCATGATCCACTTCAATCCCCTTTTGGTTAATTATAAATCACAATAACTTGCCAGACTTTACTCCAAATGTACATTTAGCTGGGTTCAGCCTCAACTTGAACTTTCTTAATCGCTCAAACAATTTATGTAAATGAACAATATGATCTTCCTCATTTTTTGACTTGGCAATCATGTCATCTACATAGACTTCAATCTCCTTATGCATCATGTCATGGAATAAGGTCACCATTGCCCTTTGATAAGTAGCCCCAGCATTATTCAATCCAAATGGCATAACCTTGTAGCAAAATGTGCCCCAAGGTATGATAAATGTGGTCTTTTCCATGTCTTCTTCAGCCATCTTGATCTGATTGTAACTCGAGAAACCGTCCATAAAAGAGAAGAAGGAATGTTGAGTTGTATTGTCTACCAGTATGTTGATGTGTAAGGGAAAATCATCCTTAGGGATAGCCCTATTTAGGTCTCGGTAGTCAACACACGTTCGGACCTTCCCGTCTTTCTTAGGGATTGGAACTACATTGGCAATCCATTGGGGGTATTTCGAAACAGCAAGAAAACCAGCGTCGAGTTGCTTTCTAACCTCCTCTATGATCTTTAAGGATATTTTTGGCTTCATTCTCCTTAACTTCTGCTTAACTGGGGGATATTATGCCTTTAACCGTAGTTTATGCTTAACTGCGATACTAGCATTATTTTCATCTTCAAACGTGCTATTTTTAGATTTGCATCATTTAGGAATGGAAAGAAGGAAATGAACAAAAATTCTAACAAGGTAAAGAATACAAGTAGAATAGGGAGACCAGTATTTGCGAAATTCAAAATGCATTTTATTAATGATATACTGAAAGGAAACATGTACGCCCATAACAAAGAGAATCTTAAAGCCTTGGGCAGAGCAATAAGATTAGAATTACAAAATTACTTGATGTCTGAATTAAAAATCACAGGAAGCTCAACGACTTCCCAATTGACAAGCCTTGTGTTTGGTGGACAAGCGTGAACCCAATTGATATGCTCATCCTTCAGAGTGTACTCTTCCACGACAACTATTGGGCTTGAAAACTCAAATCCAGCACTCCAAAAAGTCTTCCTCAGATCATATATGGAGACCCCCTCAATCTCGGGCTCTCTGCCATCCAACCTGGCCAATCTTTTCTCTTTTTTCTCCTCTGCAATCCTTTTCTTATATGCTCTTGAAGGTTTGTAACCTAACCCAAAGCGGTCTTTATTTTCTATCAGACTTGGTAGCTTGCTCAAACCTTGCTCGTATTTTCCCAAACCATGTCCATATTGATACCCGTTCTCAAGCATGACTCTTGCTACCATTGTAGAAGCACCCGATGGTTGGATCTTTGTAATGGGCATTCCCTCCTTGACATAACTAGCATTCGCAATCTCAAGTGCCTGAAACGAGGTCTCAAGAGCCTCTTCAGCTGCTTCGATATAAGGGTAGAGGAAGGTTTACTCACTAGTAAATCCTCCTCAGCAGAGATAATGATCAGATTGTCATTGATGATGAACTTCAGCTTCTGGTGGAGTGTGGATGGTATAACCCGTGCTCAATGAAACCATGGTCTTCCCAGAAGGCAACTGTAAGCAAGAGTAATGTCCATTACTTGGAATGTCACTTCAAAAGTAATTGGACCAATCTGAACAAGTAGGCTTATCTCTCCTATCACTTCTCTGCGAGATCCATCAAATGTCCAGACTACCATGGTACTCAGTTTCATATGCGACATATCAAATGATAGTTTTGTGAGTGTTGCTTTTGGCATTACATTCAGTGAGGAACCATTATCGATTAAAACTTTGGTCATAATATGGTCCATGCACTTCACTGATATGTGTAAAGCCTTATTGTGTCCTGCTCCTTCCATTGGTATCTCATCATCAGTAAAAGTAAGGTAATTATTGGCGACGATATTACCGACAATACCTTCGAATTTTTCCACTGATATATTATGGATGACATGAGCCTCATTCAATATTTTTAACAATGCTTTCCTGTGAGGCTCTGAGTTCATCATCAGGGATAGAAAGTGATATTTTAGCTAGAACTCGGTTTAGTTGATCAATCACTGTGTACTCACTTTGTTTCACGAGCTTTAAAAACTCATACACTTCTTCCTCTGATAGTTCTCCTTTTTGTTCTTTCCTCTCTGTAGCTTCCTGGTTGACTACATACCTTCCTTTTCCTTTTTCTTTCTCAGTCTCATTCATCGGTTTGACTCTAAGCTCTTCGGGAGTGTAAATTCGACTAGTTCGAGTCATACCGCCGACCCCGGCAATATAGGTAATCTCAGAATCCCCTAAATCAGTATCTTTTTGTAAGTCACCTTCGATATCATCAGTACTCACCTCGAACCCATATCTCCAAGGTACTGCTTTGTTGCTTTTATAAGGAAAAGCTGTTGGAATTTGAATTGTGATAGGTTTCGGCCTACCCGAGGTTGGAATGGTAGGAGTACTGGTATAATAGATAGTCAAGGGTCTTGGTAAGCCTGAAGTTGAATCGTCAACTACCGATACACTGTTGTCCCCTATGAGATGACCCACTTGAACCAATTGTTTGTCCATTAGGTCTTGTAGAATCAACTTGAAGACATTACACTCTTGTATTGAGTGATCTGCACCCGGGTGTAATCCACAGCTATCATTCTCTTCAAAATTTCCCCTGACCATACCGAACTTGTGCATCTCAACAAAGATGAAATTCAATGGGGTTTTGACATCTTCTACCTTACTTCTCAAGGGTGGTCTGTCATCTTCAATAAAGTTAATCGATGGCCCTCCATGCCCTGGTAGAGGATTGCTTCCAACATTGGGAGTGTCCGCTTTGAAGTTCAATCACTTTGTATTAATCAGCTCTTGCACCTTGAATTTTAATGCTCGGAAATTTTTAGTTGAATGACCGATAGCACCTGCATGGTAATCACATTTCGCATTTGGATCATACCTCCTAGGATAAGGTGGTTCTAATGGTCTCATCGGGCGAGGTACTACTAGGAAATTTTGGATAAGCTGAGGTAGTAGTTCTGTGTAAGACATGGGGATTGGGTCAAATTGGACTGGACTCCTACCTTGGTTGCTAGGGTTGTTTTGTGGGTTTGGATTTTTGTTCCATGGTTGATTGAATTGAGGTGGTCTTATAGAGGGTGAGCTGGATGGAATGGGTGGGATTGAAAGGTGAGACTGAGGGTATGGATTTTGTAAGATGGTGGTGATGTGTGGGTAAGGCATATGAGGGAGGTTGTAGGTTGGTTGGAGATGAGGAGGTTGAAAGATGGGGCCCTTAGGAGGCTGAAATGTTACTGCATTGGCTTCTCCTTCCTTCTTCTTCCCTGATCTAGTTGAGGGTTTTTTTTTTGCAGTGTTCGTTCCTAAAGGAATGTGAGCAATCTTTCCACTCTTCAGACCATTCTCGACTCTTTCTCTGATGATGACTATGTTAGAGAAATTTGAGGAGATACTTCCAATCATCCTATCATAGAAAGGTGCCCGTTGTGTATCGATAAACAATGCTACCATTTCTTTATCAGACAATGGGGGTTCCACTTGAGCTGCTAATTCTCTCCATCTTTGAGCATACTCCTTGAACGAATCTTGATCCTTTTTTGACATGGTTTGCAATTCCCATCGGTCTGGTGCCATGTCGATATTGTATTTGTACTGTTTGAGGAAAGCATCGGCCAAATCCTTCCAGCAACGGATGTGGGAACGCTCAAGGTGCATGTACCAACTTGAAGCTGCCCCAGTTAAACTGTCTTAGAAGAAATGAATTAGCACCTTGTCATCATAAGCATGTGATGCCATCTTCCTACAATACATGGTCAGATGACTTTTTCGACAAGTGGTTTCTTTGTACCTATCAAACTTTGGCACTTTAAACTTTGGAGGTATAACTACATCAGGAAAAAGGCAAAGATCTGCAGCTGCTCCGATGTTGTAGCTACTGCCTTCTACAGCTCGTAGTCTCGCCTTTAACATCTGTAATTTTCCATGCTCACAAGGGTTAAGTTGATTAAACCCTTCCGTGTCTTGGTGGAGATAAGGCTAAGATTGCAGGGTGGCTTGTGCGTTAAACTTGGAAGGTGCTTCAGGGGTTCTTGTGGTCAGTCTTGGATTAGCTGGATGGGCTTGAGTGGCCCGCGGGTCAGCCTCAACTTCCGGAGCTACACAACCAGGGGGAGGCCATATTCTGGCCATTGGTCCTCTTGAGAATCGACATGTTCTTGCACAGGTTTGTTGTAATGCAGAGTGAGTAGTATCTTTGACTGAGCCTGGGGGGTCTGTTCAGAGTCCTTCTTTTCCAAAGCTCGTAAAGCTCCTAGGACCAGTGTCATCTGCTCCTTTAGTTAGTTGAGCTCACTCCTCAATTCTTCATTCTGTTATTCTAACTCATCCATGATCTTGGATTGCGAGCGGGTCCTGTAGGGATGTCGGAGGAACAGCTTGCTTGCTTTGTTATTATTATTTTTTATCTAAAATGGAAACATGATGTTAGTATATAAAGATAAAATAAAGGTTAGTAAGGGAATAATTTCATTTGATCATTCAAAGTTAGGGAAGTTCCCCACACTTCTATTCAAGGACCACTCGTCTCGAGATGGAAGTGTGGTTGACACTCAACCTAAGGAAGTATTCACTCCTCAATAGGTGAGGTCTTTGTCAACTAGCAATGCAGTTTGTGACCCATATCTTTGATCAGGGACCACTCATCTCAAGATGAAGGCATGGTTGACGCCTAATCCAAGGGAGTATTCACTCCTCAATGGATAGGGTCTTGACCAAAGCAACCAACAAGCGAAGTGACCCATATCTTCGATCAAAGACCACTCGTCTCAAGATGAAGACATGGTTGACGCCTAATCCAAGGGAGTATTCACTCCTCAATGGATAGGGTCTTGACCAAAGCAACCAACAAGCAAAGTAACTCATATCTTCGATCAGGGACCACTCGTCTCAAGATGAAGACATGGTTGACGCCTAATCCAAGGGAGTATTCATTCCTCAATGGATAGGATCTTGACCAAAGCAACCAACAAGTAAAGTAACCCATATCTTTGATCAAGGACCACTCATCTCAAGATGAAGACATGATTGACGCCTAATCCAAGGGAGTATTCACTCCTCAATGGATAGGATCTTGACCAAAGTAGCCAATAAGCGTAGCCAATAAGCGAAGCGAAACATCAAAATATCACTTTATTTGATTGAGAATGTGAGGAATAATACAAAAGTAGTTAGGAACAAGTTGCCATGCAACATTACATCAATGATTTCATTCACCTATAACTTCTAGTTAGCTTCTCACAATATTTCACCAACTCATTGGTTTGCTGAGGGAGATCCTTTATACAAATTTCTTCTATTGCACCTTGAAAATAGCCGGTCAATTTTGCAGTATGGTGTTGGACACAATAAGTCATATCTTGATATTTCTTCTTCCATCGATTCCTTTCCTCTTTGTAGTATGATACAAACTATTTCCATTCTTTCACTAATTCGTTCTTCTCACATTCAAGCCTTTGAACTTTAGATTTGAACTTCTCTCGCTCCTGTGTCAATTGCTCAACCTCCTTCCTTAGTCTTTCCTGGTTCTGGTTAGCTTTTGCTAGTGCAGCAAGCTGGTCACCCACTAGATTTCTCCATTTAGTCGCTTCATCACGTGTTGCGGTTAGATCACCCTGCATGACTTCTACCCGCTTCTCTTGCATGCATCTCTCTGTTTCCCACTATTCCTTTTCAATTTGAATCATGGTCATCTCCTATTCCATCTTCTTAATTGTTCCATGCATCTTCTCGAGTTCAGCTAAGGTGATATCTATTTTCTTTTCCTTCTCCTTTCTTGCCTTCTTTGCACTATCACGATCATCATGAATGGGAATACACTCTTCTTTCAGATGGGCTATTTCCATGTCTTTCTTTGCACATTGTTTGTTGAGAACTTACACTTCCGCTCTAGCCTATGCCTCTCTTTCTTCCACCAACCTCAGTTATGCTTTCATGGTTTCTAATTGAGAGGTTAAGGAAACGATTTCTGGGCTTGGCTCTTGGGGTGATGCCCCCTTGTGCAGGATCTTATTAAAGGTTGGATCACATGCTCTTCTTGTTTCCCTCCACTTCTTATACTGAGTCGAAGCAATTACACGTGGTTTTCCAAGTTCCCTTTCTCCTTTCCTTCTTATATGCTCCTAAGCAGTTCTGACTTCCTCCTGTAGCTCATTAGTGTTGTCCGCACCATATTGAAAACTCCACCCATCCAATTCTTCGCTTCTAGGGACGACCTGAGTCCATTTAAGCTGCCTAAGGGCTATAACCGGAGTGTAGGTTATACACCCTCAAGGTCCCATTAATGGAACATTGGAAAATTTTCCGCAACAGAGGATGGTATCTTTAGGGGGATACCAAGGACATACCCACGGGAAGTGCTCTGGACTGAACTTCAGGAAGTCTTCCTTCCACGCACGAGCTTCTTGCTTCTTAATCGGGATGCGACTAAAGCTTTTCAAAGGATCTGACATAGGACCCATATGATTGGCCGCATACAGGTGAGTCATAATCCAAATATATAGGAGATGCAAACAACATCGCAGAGTCCCTCCATTTATTTGACGGCATACCTCCATGGAAAGAAATGTCTCTGCTAAGATGGTTGGAATAGGATTTGCCCCATGTGTTTCCCACTGATGAAAGACATCCATGGCTTCTTGGTCAACCATGCCCAGTTTGAATGGGAATAGAACCTGCCCATAAATTAATAATGCTAGAGTCTTGTTGAAATTTTCCCAATTTCCTAGCTTGGCTTGTCTTTCCAAGTGATCTTCTAGTAGCGACTTTTTCCAGGCGGTCTTCTCAATATCTGCTTGATCTGGCTACAAGCCAATCATCTTGGCTATTTTCTTCCCTCCTACACGATTTCCTTTATAGAGATACACCCCAGCTTTCTCGTTACATGGTATCCTCAACATCATCTCATATTCTTCTATAGTGGGCACTAGATCCAAACCAGGCAATTCCAGACATTTGAGGTTTGAATTCCAGAACTAAGCCAAGGCACTCAACACAGGTGCTTCTACTGTAATAGATAATAAATCCAAAAGCGAACCATATTTCTTCTTAAAGTTTATACGAGCTTCTTTGGTCATTTTCTTGCAAGCTGCATTCACTTTTTGAAGATCATTAATCTGTGCAGTAATTCTAATGCTTCTCATTTGATCATATACATTACTAGTACAACCTTGAACTTCTTTTATTTGAATGCTATTAAATCTTTCCCAAAAAAAAAAGTAAAATAATTAAGTCAAAGAAAATAAAGGCAAGAGAAAAAGAAAGAATAACAAGGAATAGATAAATGATGCAATGCTATGTGTAAAATATGCATGAATCTATATGCCTAAGATATTATGCGTCAGCTTATATGAACATGTTAAAAAATGCATGGACCTATATCAAATTTTTTTTTTATTTTTTTTATTAAAAACCCAACTGAAGCATGATATATGTGTGATTTTTTTTATATTTTTTATGTAGAAATGTGATAAAAAAAAAGGGGGGGAATGGACATGTTATTTTTGTGTTTTGTTTATTTAAATATCCAAAAAAAAAACAATGCATAAGCTTATATGAAAGGGTCCAACTAAAACTAAATTTATCTAATATAACATGTTATTTTTGTATTTTATTTGTCTAAATGTCCAAAGAAATACGTGTACCTATATGAAATTTGTTTCTAAAATGCTAAAAAAAAATAATAAATGAATGTACCTAACATGTTATATATTTTTGTGTGTAAAAAAAATAAAAAAATTCATAAATATGTTCCTTTTGTATTTTTTTTTTAAAACGTACAAAAAAAATGCATGAACCTATATGATTATTTTTTATTTTTTAAAAGTCCCAAAAAAAAATGAACGCACCTAATATATAATTTTTTTTGTATGAACGTGTTATTTTTATTTTTTGTTTATCTAAATATCAAAAAAACGTATAAATTTTTTTCTAAAAGCCCAACTAAACACAAAAAATGTATCTAAATATGTGATTTATAAATGTGAAAGAAAAAAAATGTATGACCATGTTGTTTTTGTTTTTTGTTTAAATATTCAAAAAAATGCATAACATTTTTTATTTTCTAAAAGTCCAGCTAAAACACAAAAAAAAAACAAAAAACAAAAAAAATGTATGCAAACATTTGATCTCTTGTATGAAAGAAAAAAAAAATACATGAACATGTTATTTTTGTCTTTTGCTTATATTGAAAAAATGTATAAATTTTTTATTTTCTAAAAGTCCAACTAAAACAAAAAATATATATCTAAACATGTGACCTTTTATGAAAAAAAAATGCATAAAGATGTTGTTTTTGTTTTTTGTTTATTTACATGTTAAAAAAATTATTTATTTTTCTAAAAGCCCAAGTAGAAAAAAAAAACAAATGTATCTAACATGCGATTTATTTTTTATGTATAAACTTTTTGAAAAAAAATGTATGAACATGTTATTTTTTCTTTTTTTTTTTGTTTATCTGAAAAAAAAACTGAATATACTAAAAAAAATTTTAAAAATGCATGAACATATTATTTTGTTTTTTTATCTAAATGTCAAAAGAAAAAAAAATGTATGAAATTTTTATTTATCTAAAAGCCCATAGTGAAAAAAAACTAAATATACCTAGGATGTGATTTTTTTAAAAAGAAAATGCATGAACATGTTGTTCGTTTTTTTCTAAATGTTCAGAAAAGTTTTTTTTTTTTCGAAAAGTCCAACTGAAATAAAAACTGAATATACCTAGGATGTGATTTTTTTTAAAGAACATGCATGAACGTGTTATTTGTCTTTTTTTTCCCAAATGTTCAGAATTTTTTTATATTTTTCGAAAAACCCAACTGAATAAAAATTGATTATACCTTGGATGTAATCTTTTTTTTTGTAAAAAAAAAGTGTATGAACGTGTTATTTGTTTTTTTCTAAATGTTTAGAACTTTTTTTATTTTTCGAAAAGCGCAACTGAACAAAAACTGATTATGAACGTGTTATTTGTTTTTTTTTAAATGTTCAGAATTTTTTTTTTTGAAAAGTCCAACTGAATAAAAACTGATTATACCTTGGATGTCATCTTTTTTTTTTATGTAAAAAAAAAGTGTATGAACGTGTTATTTTTTGTTTTTGTTTAGCTGAATGCAGAAAAAAACTATTTTTTTCTAAAAGCCGAAGTAAAAGAAAAAAAAACTAAATGTATCTAACATGCAATTTGTTTTTTATGTATAAAATTTAAAAAAAAAATATGAACATGTTATTTTTTCTTTTTTTTGTTTATCTGAAAAAAAACTGAATATACTAAAAAGAAATTTTTAAAAAATACATTAACATATTATTTTGTTTTTTTTTAAAATGTAAAAAAAATACACGGAATTTTTATTTTTCTAAAAGTCCACACTGAAACAAAAACTGAATATACCTAGGATTTAAAAACACAATTTTTGACATGTTAATTTTTGTTTATTTAGTAAATGCATGAAAAAATAGGTGAACCTATATGAGAATTTTATTATTATTTTTTAGGCCCCACTAATGCAAAAACAAATGATTGTACTTATATGATTGTACATATATGTTATTTTTTGGTTTATTTATATGTCTAGCTAATGCATAAAAAAAATGCATGGATGAGCATTTTATTATATTTTTTATTAAGCCCGACTAATGTGTTTGAGTTTATATGGGTATTTTATTCTATTTTTTTTTTCTAAAAGTCTCGCTAATGCACGAGATATATGCAAAAAGAAATGCTTAGACCTATGAGAACATTTTTTTTATTTTTTATGATTAAAATTCATGTTTAAATTTTGAAAAATTTAGTATTATCTTTCGATGCAAAAATGATGATAATGATGTGATTAACTATGCTCATGTTATAATATGATTAGATGTGAATATACATGTGTAAGATAAAGAGAAAGAAACATGCTCCCCATATATAAGAAATTGCATTTGTTAATAACAGTATTTGTATAGGCTAGTAGTGAGCATTTTGTATGCTTTGTTGTACTTGAGAAGGAATTAAAAGCTATTGTCGAGGCATTGCAATCTAGATTTCGTCAAGCTTTGGATAATGGGCGTCTTTCTCAGGTGCTAAATCCAATTCTACTACAATTGAATGCATGTTTCTCTTAAATTGTTTAGAACTGACTCACTCAATATATAAGGATTGAAGATTTTTCTGAATACATTCTGTGGATTTGAAAACCGACTGAGCCATTTAAGTGTCATGCTTATAATTTGTTTAAGTGGATAAGGACTAAAGTGTTGAATTTCGTTTTACTATATAATTTGTCTTTATTGTGTAAGTGTTATTTTTTATTTTTCTCTTAATTAATAATAAGGGCAGATTACGGTTCAAATAAATTATGTGCTTATTTATTTTGTTTATTAATTATGAAATAGAAACTTGAGAGCCAAATAGTTTCATTTCTTCAGTTTAAATTTAGTATATATGATTGAATGATGTTGAAATTTAACACTTGTTATTTTATTACCCTTATTACATTCTAAATTGTGTTGAACCTCTCAGGTTGCAGTTATTCCAAATTGTAGCATTTTGGCTACTGTTGGCCAGAAAATGGCAAGCACTCCTGGTGTTAGTGCCACCCTTTTCAATGCATTGGCTAAGGTTAGGAAATTACGTTTAAGATGTTGATTAGGTTAGAAATTTTTGCATACCTTGTTATTTCTATTCACTTGTTCTTGATCAAACTTGTTATTGTGAACAGATTGCATAAATGTCCGTGCTATAGCACAAGGTTGTTTTGAGTACAATATTACTATTGTTCTTAAGCGAGAGGATTGTATAAAAGCTTTACGAGTTGTACATTCCAAATTTTATCTCTCAAGAACCACCATAGAAATGGGCATTGTTGGATCTGGATTAATTGGGAGCACCCTACTTAACTAGCTATAACTAGCTAAGGGATCAGGTGCAGTTTCTGTAGACAATTTTGTATGTATGAATCATTATTTTGACATTAACTGTATGCTTTGGTATGTATTGTGCCTTTATTGTCTTTGGTGTGAAATTAATTGCTCTTTTCTCTAATTTTAAATTGCACTTTATGGAAATGATGCTTATAATTGAAGAATAAAGTATACTTTGGTGCATTTGGTTGGAGTGTAACTCTTATATCTTTAAGGAGGTTTCTTTGGTTCAGAAGTTAATTTTTCATAGGCATTTGGCTTCTATTTGGTGTGAAGTACATGGTCTTTTTAAAGGGGTTTCCCTTCCTAATATGTTGAGGGATTAGGAAGCTTTGCTTCTTTGAGGTTTTTTTTTTGGGAAAAGTGTACCGAGCCACCTTGAGTAGTATGCCTTCTGCAAATAAGCATCTTGAACTAAAATTTTTCCCAACTACTACTTAACATTTAGTTATTGGTAAAAGTCTTTCCACCATATAGTTGTTAACTCTCTAATAATAAGTAACCCTTGAATATTTTATTAGTAATATTAAGAAGTAATTTTAGCTTATCATTTAAAATTTTCAAATAATACTTTAAAAATTCATAAAATTTTTGTTGATCACAACTTCATAACTCCTCTGGTTTGCCATAGCACCTTCCATGTCATATAATGGCTAGAGCCAACAAGGCTCTGGTTGTTGGGGAATGGAAACTGGTGACAAGGTTATGGTGAGTGAGAAAGAGATGAGTGTGTGCCATTGAGTGAAAACTTGAACTTTGTGTTGTTGGGTGAAAGCTTCGATATTTTGCATATTATTTTTTAAAATTGAAAATATAGAATATAAAAATAAAGAAAAGAAAAAAAATTTGGGTCTCACTCTGTATGTGGGTATATGCAGAAAATGTAGCATATAGAAACAACGAATAACTTAAGAAAAGGAGGAAGCTATTGTGGTGATGAAAATGCTAGCAAAGTGTTAACATTAAAATTGAATAGATTGTGATGGGTAGAAACAAAGAGGAAATGCAACACAATGATTTTGAATAGATAGGGATGGAAGAAATACCATAATTGACTTTCTTTATATGTATAATACTTAAAATAATTAAAAATGACATAAGATAGATTTTAATTAATAAAATAATCAAAAGTTAAGATTTATTATTAATAATGTGATAAACATCCCTATTTAGCCCAGTGAAATTTCCTTTAGTAACTTAATAGAGGTTTAATGGAAAGCTCTATTTGCGTACTGGCTAAAATTTAAGGACTAATTAGGAAAAGTTTAAAGTTCATATGGCCTCTTAGCAAAAACAGCCCCAAGTTCACAAGGGTTCACTACACATTTCCCTTTCTCTTTTTCCTTATATATTTTTGTTACTTTTTACATTAATGAGGATGCTTTATCATCTGAATTTTGTAATTATCTTCTTTTTTTTATTGAATTTTTTCTTTTATTACATTTAAGTAGGCCATAGCAACCTGATTAGGTTTGCTAGGCAATACTTGATTACTTTTGGGGAGCCATGGTTCTTACTGTGGGTGATTTTTGGACCTGTACTTTGATTTGATGACTCGTTTACTTACAATTGTGAAGTTTATCTGTTGGCACTATTGATTATTTGTGCACTATTGATTCTTGCTCAATCATTATATACTATAATTACTCCTTGCAGGGGCATTGACTTAGCTAGATGGAGAGAACTTCGAATAGAAAGAGGAGAAGTAGCTAATATGGAAAGATTTGTTCAACATGTACATGGAAATTCTTTTATACCAAACGCGGCGATAGTGGATTGCACGATTGACTCTGTCATTGTTGGCTATTACTATGATTGGTTGTCAAGGGAATACATGTTATTCATAATAAGAAGGCAAATTCAAGACCACTTGATCAAGTAAAGTAATCTGTATTATATTTTTATGGATAGAAAATTCTTGTTTGTTATTGACTTTTCTCCTTCAATTAACACGGTAGGCTTTTGATATTACAAGCTTTTTTTATTAGTACAACGTGGGAAATAGAAATTCCAATACATTAATTTAGATTAATTTATTTTTTATAAATTAAAGAATAAATCATGTAACAGAAAAAGGATTGCGTGTTTTGTAATTTTGTCTGTACCCAAAAGCCACATGATATGTAAAGGGAAATTGCATAAGCAGCTTTACTAATATTCATCATTTATGTTTTCTTTGTTAAAACAAAACATCTTGTTAATAACTTTGTTTTTCTTCTACCATATTTGCTAGTGTTAATGTTAAAGTAACTATAGTTTAATGTCCAGTAGTTATACAGCTGTCACCAACTCTGTTACCTGTAATTAACTAACCCCAGCATATTGAATTACCTTTACTCTCAATGACTTAGGCTGGCTATTACTCATAACAAGCTGAAAGTTTCTGGCGGTTAGGCAATTTTTCTATGTTTCTGGCGGTTTATAATTAATAGTAAAATTTATTAATTATTTGTAGTGGCTCTGTCTACGGTTAACTAAAAATTATTACAAATTATTTCTGGTATTCGAAAAGGTAGCATTTTTTTTTTAAACATTGGTAATAATATTTTTATTTATAACTGCCACAAATTATAAATTTTGTTGTAGTATATATATATATATATATATATATATATATATTTTCTTATAATTTTATATTAATTTTATGTTTAGGATTTAGATTTTAAGATATTTACAAAATAAATACAGAGAGACCAATTATTGCAAAAGGATGAATGTTAAACATAAGATATTTAAATATTATTATTATTTTTCCGTGTTCTCTACTTTTGGATTAAATTATTAAGCTGTTTGTATGAACATCTATTTTACCTCATTAAATTTGTACATTTCAATTAATGTTTAAGATCACTTATACATATTTTGTGTAATGAATCAACTTTATATAGTCTATTGCACCAATTATCTATCTATTTATTTTGCATAGAGATATTTCATATTTTTCTTTACATAAATTTTGGAGAATTAATTTTTTTTATTATAAACCCTTTTTGTATTTTTTTTATTTTATCAAAATGTGCACTAAAAATAACCTTGGTCTCTTTTTTATCTAAAAGTAAACCACAAAGGGAAGGTGATTGCTTTTAGAACTTCATCTTAAGTACTCATTTTATTATATACTTCTTCATAACATGCCTTAACTATAGTGTTCTTGGATCATTAAATAGATATCATTGTCGAGTTAAAATAAAAAAAATATAATATAAGACAAACAATCTTATTTCTTCCTCAAAACCTTGATCAATTAGTTGAATTCAGAAATTAAAAAGGAAATTTAATGTTTAAAAGTGAGAAAAATAGAATTTAAAATTAAAGAAAAATTAACTCATTGGTTAATTTCTAAGTAAATTTTTACAACAAATTCAAAAAGGTAATTTAGTTACAATCTCAATTTTCATTTACATTTAAATTTAATTCAATAAATATTAATTAAACTCATGATTATCATCCTAAATTGAGAATTCAGATTTTGAAATAACTTATATTCAAATAATTATTCATCATCTAATGCACTAAATTATACCTAAAAAGGAAATCAATCAAACATTATAAGAAAGTTGTGTGTCCCTTTTAATTTTGCACCGAATCGGAGGTTGTAAAATAAAAATAAATTTGACATTCAAATTCATAGTTGCAAATATGAACATCTAATTATGTTTAAGATATTTTAAAAAAAATTAAAAATAATACTATCAATTAATTAATTAATTAATATTAATGGTTATAATAAAATAATAATTAATTTAAAGATTTCTTAGAAAAAAAAAATAGAAACACATTTTTTTAACTAAGTGGATACTATTTTTTGGGGCTAAATGCCCAAGCTATTTTTTTTTTAAGAAAACTATATTGGGTAACAAGCCCAAAATGACAAGAAAATAATTTAAGGGCTTTACTTTTGGCACCCTTCTTTTTTCTTTTGGCATCCCCTTTAGTTTTTTGGAATTTTTTATTATCATTTTACCCTTAACACCTCTTCATCTCTTCCGCAAAAAGATTTTCTCTTCCACAAGTATTCCTCTGTTCCGCAAATTAGTTTACGGAATGCATCAGTGTATTCCGTAAATTAATTTGCGGAATGTATTTTTCTTGTTTTCTGTAAACTAATTTACGGAAGGTTACATTTTTACGTTCCGTAATCTAATTTGCGGAAATAAAAAAATTACATTCCGCAAATTAATTTACGGAATACACTGATACATTCCGTAAATTAACTTGCGGAAAGTGTTTAAGCTTCCGCAAATTAGTTTGCGGAATGTAAAGTCCGTTCGTCTTCTCCGATGCTCCCGCAAATTAGTTTGTGGAATGTAAAGTCCGTTCGTCTTCTCCGATGCTCCTTCGACGCTTCTTCGACGTTATTTTCTTAGTTTTTCTCCCACCAAAATCAAAACCTAACCTAGATTCGATTAACAAGGAAGAAAGTATAATAATGGCAAATAGAAGAAGAAAGGAAAAAAAAAAAAAAAAAAAAGAAGAAGAAAAACGAGATAACAGAAGGAAACGGAGGAAGAAGAAAGAAGATCAATAGGCAGGGGTATTTTTGCCTTTTTACCTGTAAGGGGGTGTAAAAAAAATTTTGGGGGTGCAAAAAGCAATTCCCATAATTTAATGAATTTCTGTAAGACCTTAAAGAGCACAATCAAGTCCAAAAGTAATATTTCATCAAAATTAATTAATTAATTAATTGAATCTAACAAATTGAAAGGTTTCCAAATATTCTCAGTTATGTTAGTTTCTGATAAGGCAGTTAGAAATTAATTATAAGTTAGTTAACGAGGTTGGCTGTAAATAGGAGGTTATCCAATGAGTTGGGGGCTTTTTTATCTTTTCTGAAAATTTTTCTGAAGAGTTTGGGATTAAAATTCTCTCTGGAGAACATTTTCTAAAAAAAAGAAGAAAAAGGAAGAAAGCAAAACTCTCAAAATTTCTTTGAGCACGGTGGAAATCTTCTTGGAGGTGTGTCTGCTAGAGATTCTGTTTGGGAGAAGTTGAGCTTTCCAGAATGGTCACACTTCTCAAGTACCAGCAGTTTATCTATTAACTTGTTTTCAACACTAAGAAATATATGCTGATCCAACCCATATGAAATGTTCTTCTTCCTGTTCGTTTGGGTGTATATACTCTTGGATCTATTGGTTAATTATTTAGCAGTACCTGCATAAACCTTATTGAAATCATATTTCGCCATCTACTATTTAATTTTTAATCAAAGTATACACCTTGCATAGTTATCACATGCAAATCAGCAAGAAACCAAAATATCCACACATCAATCTTTCTTTGATCATCACTTTCGTACACAAATCAGGACAAATTCAAAATGCACTTCGCTTCACACATATTCAAAGTAAGCTTAGTAGAGATTTTCACACACACGTCAATCCCTTTCTTCTCCTCTATTAGAAATTCAATTTTATCAAGCATATACATTCTTGCCTTCCTCGTTATTTTTCAAGCAGCACACATACTTCAATCACACATAATTTTTCACCATAAATTCCAAAATACACACACTCAGTCATATTTTCATTCTTTTCTATTTTGTTGAAAAACTATCACCACTCTTCATATACTAATAATGAGACCAAAATAAGTTAATTAAAGTCAAATTAAAAAATTAATTATATAAAGCAAAATATATGAAAAGAAACAGAATATCAGCCCTCCATCATCACCAAACTGAACTTTTTCTTTACCACCACCGGAAGCTCCTTGGTTTTGACTCATTCCATCATCGTTGACGATTGTATCTCCTTCAAATCGTCGTCGAAACCAATGATCTCTGAACCTTCATCATGGCCATCGTCAATGGTCCAAGACAGGCTTGATTGAATCCTTTATAGCGCCACCGCAATCGAAGCCCAGTAGTGCAACGTCTCTCCATCTCCTTTTTCTTTGTTCGCATCTTCCTTTCGTGTAGTCAACAGAACCATTCTTACCCTTATTCTTTTTTCTTTCTTTGTTTCAAAACCTAACCATCCTCATCCTCTAAACCCTAGTCCCCAACTTTTTTAACCCTTTATCTTATTCAGCTCTCGATGAAATGTTGAAAGTTACTCTTTATAACTTTTATTTAATGGTCTAAAATGTAAAATTGGATAAATCTCACTATCGTTTCCACTCTCTAAACATTCCTGGATGGCCTAACATCTGAAGAGTAGTAATTCTCTATTGCTTAATTCAATTCATCTATGTCTCTAAACACATATCAATCTTTCATCATCACGGGTGTGCAAAGAGGGAGAAACCAATTTTGTCATTTCTATTCAAAAACTTGTGAAAACCATCACTTCTTCATCAAATTCAGATGAAAGTTATAACCTTATCTTATTTGTGCTTTGTATTTAATTTTTAAAATTATTTGAATGCTTTTGTTTAAATTTTTACATATAATAACGTATATGATTATTAATTTTGTGATTTTCCTCTTGTGATGTTTAATTATTCACAATAACGAGGTCTAAATGTTTTCAATCAAAGTTTATGCGAGATTATAAAGTTTGAAACAAAAAATGACGTGAACTTAATGTAATGGTTAATATTTTAAATTGATTATTTAATTCAAAAATTGGTGAACAATGCGATATGTTTAATTTGACCTTAATTTCGATCCATTCTATACATATATTTATAAAAGTATATTGATAAATTGAAATTATAATTTTTATGAATTTTTATTCTCATAATACTTTAACATAATTGAAGAATAATGTTATCGTAAGTGTTGATTTTAATAGAGTTATAATATGACTTTCAATATGTTAATCGTGTATACCAAAGTAGCTAAGTTATAATGATGTAAAATATTATTAAAAAATATGTTCGTTGATTAAGTACCAGGACATAGATTTACCCAAATAAAATATTATTCTATTATTAATAAATTTGAATGTAAGAAATTAAAATTTTTTAGAGTTAAATATATATTTTGTTCAAGAATATTATTTGTGTTTAGTCGAAAATGTACAATTTTTTTTATAATGATAACAATGACATTTCTTTAATGTATTGTAGTGTGAATCTAAAGGTAAACTATGATATATTTTTAATGTTTTTTATTAATTAAATATTTTATAAGCATTGTATGATTTATTTTGTATTTTAATGGTTTAAACTTTTTGAATGGAAAGTTTCATTTACACATTTTGGATTTTGACTTGTTACTTAAAAAAAAAATTATTGTTATTAATAATAGTGTTACGAAGAGAAGTCTAAACTTAAGCATCATATTCATGCGTATAAACGGATGATAGCGGGACAGGTTTTACTTTCCTCGTCCCACCATTCCATTAAAAATCAGGATGGATGCGGGTTTACAGAGGATGGAATTTTAAAATCCAACCCTAATCTCTTTAGGATCGGATAAACCTGCAAGGAACTCATACTCTATTTTTAAAATTTTTTATAAATTTTATTTGTTTATGTATATATTTTGAAATAAATAATATATCAAATATATTTAATTTAAATAATATATAAAATATGTATTAAAAATTTAAATAAAATAAAAAATTTAATAATAAAATTATATTTTTAACAACATATGATAGTTTAATAATTTTGTTTAAATGGTATTATAATTATTATAGTAAGGGAGGGGTATCTATATTCTCAAACTCAACCCTGTCTTTGAAAATTGGATATAGGTCAGGTACAGGTTCTCCTTAAACCTTGGTCAAAGTGGGTTTTCCCCATCGATGTCAGTGCGGGTCGAATGGGTACCCATAGATTTAGGTTTTTATTGCCTTGTCTATGCGAATAACTATTGCAAACAATATTAAAACTACTATTTCACAAATAAAAAGTTTTAAAAAATACATTAAGGATGGAAGATCGTTTTTTGTATTCTAAGAAATACATTAGGCGTGGAAGACCGTTTTTTATCTGCGGATAAGTTACTTGCACGTACACTAATATATCAACTCATAACCATGAAGTATAATAGGTAAAGGAGTATGAAAGAACATGCCATTGAGTGATTAACATTACAATAAGATTAAAGTCGTTGTACGATAGTTGATGACTTTTATGATTTAATTTATTCTGAATTCACTTCCTTCTAAGTATGGAGATTTCCAAATTAACTATGAAGGAGAAGTGGAATATTAAATAATTGATTGGAATATTTATTTAGGAGGAGAATATACTTAAGAATTTAAGTGACCATTCTGTCAACTTAGTTTAAGGAGCTGGCAAAGCATCAAAGCCAAAAGCCAAGAATTTTAAGAAGAAAACAGTGTTAATGGAAAAACATGTCATTTCTACCAGGAATGACATTTTTAGAAAGATTATCCAAAGCATAAAGATTGGTTTGAAAAGAAAGGTATCTTTGAAACATATGTATGTACTTTTGAATCAAACTTAGTGGATGTTCCTCATAATTCTTGGTGGCTTGATTCTGGTGATACCATTTATGTTTTGAACGTGATGTAGAGATTCCTTACGAACCAAATCATAAACTACAATAAGATGTTTCTCTATATAGAAATAGAAAACTGTATGAAGGCTTCAATTGAAGGCATGGGAGCTTATTATTTGATCTTGGATACTGGTTATCGTTTGGACCTATTTAAGACTTTTTATGTATCTTCTATGTCTAGGAACTTAATTTTCTTTTCAAAATTAGATAATTATGGTTATGTTTTTTTTATGTTGGACATGATATTTTTATTTATGTAAGAATTCTGGACTTATTGCTTATGGTATTTTTATTTATAGTTTATATAAATTAAAACTTTGTGATCAATTTTCTAGGTCCCTACTTATTAAGAATCAAAATGTTGGGATTAAGTGTAACATGCTCAATAAAAGTTCTACATACTTGTGGTATAAATGCTTGGGTCATATATCCAAGGAAAGATCAGTAAGAATGAGATTCTACAAAATTTAGATTTTACTTATCTTAGTTTATGTGTAAATTGCATTAAAGGAAACCAAACTAGACATAACAAGAAAGGTGCCACAAGAAGTAACTAGCTCCTTGAAGTTATACATACTAATGTATGTGGACCTTTTGACAATTCATGCTTTAGTGGAGAAAAGTATTTTATGACCTTTGTCGATAACTTTTCACATACGGATATGTCTATTTTCTTAAAGAAAAAATCTCAAGTATTTAATTCTTTTGATGTATACATTAATGAAGTTGAGAGATAATAAGATGGGAAAGTGAAAGTAGTAAGATCTGATAAAGGTGTTAAATATTATGGAAACCATAATGAATTAAGACAATGTTCGGGTCTATTTGAAAAACTTCTAGAAAGACATGACATACATGCGCTACATAATTCCATACACACCACAATAAAATGGTGAGGTAGAAAGGCGTAATCGAGAAATGATAGATAAGGTTAGAAGCATGATGGGTAATTTCTCTTTACCATAATTTTTATTGATATATGCATTAAATACTGTTATGTATTTACTAATTAGAGTTCCTAGTAACGCAGTTCCTAAAACTTCTTTTGAGTTGTGGACCAATAGGAAACCTAGTCTAAGGCACCTACATGTTTGGGAGTGTGCAACAAAAGCAAGAGTACACAATACACATGAGAAGAAGTTAGATTCTCAAACAGTAAGTGGAAGTTAGATTCTCAAACAGTAAGTGGTTACTTTATTCTCAAAGATAAAGAAGATCATTTATTCCAAGCTATTATGAGACTTATTTGCAAGAGTCAGACAGTAGAATTAACGAAGATCTAGTTTCATTTTCGTAGGCCATAAATAAAATTGAGTTAGAAAAATGGATTAATTCCATGAAAGAAGAGTTGAAATCCATGAAAGAAAACAAAGTTTTTATGGAGGAAATTGCTAGAAAAAGCTAAACAAGTTGGTTGTAGATGGGTCTTTAAGACCAAACATGACTCAAATGGCAATATTGAATGATATAAAGCCTCACTTATTGCTAAAGGATATATTTAAATGATGGTATTGATTATAAAGAAACATTTTTACCTATCTCAAAGAAAGATTCATTATGTATCATTATGCTACTGGTGTCTTCTTAAGACTTGGAGTTACACCAAATGGATATGAAAACATTCTTCCTAAATGGTAACCTTGAAAACGAAGTTTATTTATGGACCAACCTGAAGGTTTTTAGATTAACGAAGATGGTCAAATGGTGTTTAAACTTAAGAAGTCAATATATGAATTAAAACAAGCCTTAAGATAATAATATATTAAATTTAATGATACCAATAAATCCTTCTTTTTTGAAGAAAATGTTCTTGATAAATGCTTATACGGAAGGTTAGAAGGAGTAAGTTCTTGTTTTTGGTTTTATATGTTAATCATATCTTTCTTACAAATAATGATTTAGATATGTTATATATATATATATATTTCAAAGAACTTTGAAATGAAAGATACAGGTATCCTATGTAATTGGAATTGAAATATTTCGTGATAGATCACAAAATTTATTGGGATTATCTCAAAAAGCCTATATTAATAAATTTTTTTGAAAGATTTAACATGGTTGATAAGCATAAATTTCATAAATAATTATCTCTCACTTTTATCTTATTAAGACTTCTTATATGTTCAATTAAGTGCTCTTTGTCATATTTTATGAGTTTGGGTTCATATGAAGTTTAATTGAATTTCTTTGCTTACCCGATTAAAATGACACTATTATAGTATTTTGAGCATAATAGGAGTTTTAGACATCCAAAAATCATGAACTCTGTCTTGAATGAAAGCTTAAAGAAGTGTCCACAGTTACAAAGCAAGATCAGACTCTAAATGGGATGTTTACAACTCCGAAATTATCTCAAAAGATGAGATAGTGTTGCTGTCGCGAAACTTGAACAGTGTGCAAAGATCTGGCCATATCTTGAGATACAGAAGTCATATTGAGATGAAATTAGATCTGTTGGAAAGCTAAGATCTGGGGCCACAACTTTTGTTCAGATGTAAAGCTCTAATTCGGACACGTGAATATCCGAAATTGCGCTGCAATCAACATCAAAATTGTTGTGCTGATTGGGGACAAAAATTCAAAAGTGTTTTGCATTTTCAACAAAGCCCATGTGAAAGCAATAAAAGGATGGAAAAGTAAAAAAGCTGGTTTGTGATCTTCTGAAGATGATGCCTCAAAAATCCTCTATAAATAGAAGGGTTTACAAGAGGAGAAACACACCACCTTGGATATTAACTCCAATACCATTTTCCATCTTTCTTTCTTGTTAGTTTGCCTCCTTCATGGAAGGCTAAGTTTTTCTTTGCTGTTAGTTGCCTCCTTCATGGAAGGCTAAGTTTTTATTTGTTGTTAGTTTTCCTCCTTCGTGGAAGGCTAAGTTTGTAATTTCAATTCAAGGATTCAAGCTATTTTCATTTTAACTTTGAGGTCTTGATCTTTATTCATATGCTTATTAAGTGATTTATACTCTGCTTTACTATATTCTTCAATTTTATTCTTTTAATCAAAGTTTGTTCGGTTGACGTATTTTGATTAATGCATAATTTATTTATAATTGGTTTTTGATTGGTAAATCATTTTCCAAAAGTTTGAAGAGTAGAAATTAAGTAATTGAATTGAAGGTTTTCATTTTATTACTTACTTCAACTGAATTCTGGTTATGAAATTGGTTTAGATGAAAGATTAAGTGGTTACTAAATCTTGTTGATCATAATCAATTGAATCCTGAGAGTTTTCTCAGTAGAGAATTCAAGGATCATTTTAGGGGTTCCAGATGATCCTGGGTTGATAAACACAATGCATGATTTTAGTGATCAATGATTAGTTAAGAAAATAGCCTCTGAATTCCTTGAGTTGATAATTGTTAAGTCAAATTAATTTCATTTTGTATTTTGTGTTTAGAACTCAATATCGCATCTTTACAAAATCCCCTTGTTCTAACTTTCTCCTAATTTGCTTAAGAATCTGAAATGGTCTTTGGGAGATGACCTAGGTTGCACCTTATACTATACCAGTAGTTGGAGAAAATCTGGAAATTATTTTTGGACGTTTGCGACGAGCGTGTCAATGGTAAATTATTTTGTTAGAATTGTACCATTTTTCAGAAAGGGGAAAAATTTAATCTTGTTAAATGTCACAAGAATGACATAGAGAAAAAGCAAATGGAATCAATCCCATATGGTTCATAATGGATGTTATGTATTGCAAACCTACACTAGGCCAGATCTTTTGTTGTTGGGATACTAGAAGGATATCAAAGTAATCTTGGAATCGACTATTGGAAAGCTAAAAAAAAAAGAAGGTACATTCAAGGAACAAAGGGTTATATGCTCATGTACAAAAGAGCCACCCAATTATAAGTAATTGGATACTCAAATTTAGATTTTGGGGGACGTGCTGACATTAGAAAGTCTACATTTGGTTACTTATTCCTATTTGGAGAAGCAACCATACCATGGAAAAGTGTTAAGGAAAATATTTTTGCTTCATCTTTCATGGAGGCAGAGTTTGTAGCCTTTTTTGAAGCTATAATTCATGCATTATGACTACATAATTACTAAGCCATTAAAAATTTATTGTATTAATTCTACAACAATATTTTCTCCAAAAATGAAAAATACTCAAAAGATGCCAAGCATATGGAACTAAAGTATTTTGTCATTTAGAAGGAAGTTCAAAAGCAAAGAATATCTATAGAACATGCTAGAACAACCCCTATGATTGCCACTCCATTAACTAAAGGATTGAAACCAATGACATTTAAGGAAAATGGAACATAGAATGGGTCTTGGTTCTCCTTTTTTAATAATGTGTTTAATGATGTTAACATTTTGTGATCATTATGTTTATATTTTTTAAACCTAAATAGTTTGTCTGTTTCTAGTTCACATGCGTATAATTATTTCTCATGAGGTATAACATGAATGATCTAGAAACGTTTATGGGACCATTCTGAAATTTTTTGTGTTATGTATCTTATAAAGTGAGGCATTAGTGTTTGTAATATATGGAAAAGAGTCTATATTGTAATTTAATGCATGACCACCATAACTCACATATAATGTTTCACTATATTAAGGTAATCATGCCATTAAAAGAATGAAATTTTATTTTAAGCCAAGTGTGAGAATTTTGAAAGTTACTCTTTTATAACTTTTATTTAGTGACCTAAAATATCAAATGGAATAAACCCCACTATTGTCACCATTCTCTAAACTTCTATTAGTGGCCTAACATGTGAAGAATGGTAACTCCTCACTACTTAATCTAATTAATTTAATTCTAATACTTTATGGACCTATTAGATTGAAAGTTAATACTTATAAATTGATCATTTCTCTGCTCTTAAGCACACATTAGTTTTCTTTTTACAACTTATAGAAAATTATCATCATCATAAGTGTGTAAGGAGTGAGGAAGAGAAGGGAGAAAGCAATTTTTTCATTCTTATTCAATGCTCAAGAAGACCATCACTTCTTCATGTAATTCAGGTGTGAAAATCATTACCTTTTAGATCTTATATGTGCAAAAGCATGTTTGTGTCTTAAAATTATTTGAATGCTTTTGTTTCAGCTTTTACATAGTATTCAGACCATCCCTCATCCTTTGCCTTCATGATTAATGCCAAAATCCAAGGCTTATCACTTTATTGTCTTCTCTCCTCTAAGGGAGAATATCGCTTGGTTATAGGCAGGTTTGGTTGATGAATCCTGCAATAGGTGCAATTTGACTATAGTGTATATGGGTCCATTTTTTATCATAATTTTGTTTGATTTTAGTGGGTTCAAATTTTAGATTTTTTCATGTAATTATTGTTCAATTTAGAAAGAAAAAAAACCCAATCTAAAAACCCCAAGCACTAAGTAGTAGGCACCATCTATTTTATATTTACTTTATCTCTATTCAAAGTTTGTCTACTTTGGAAGAGCATGTAAGTCTAAAATGTAGAGAGAAGAAAAAGTCAAAAGTGCATTCGTTTTCCATTATACGCTCTAATCAAATTTGTTAAAATATATTTTCTACTTTCTTTATGTACTTTATGCTTCTATTCTATATTTTATATTTATTTATTAAATTTTCAATAATAGACAAAAGAAAAATTTACAAAGTAGGTCCAAAACACCAATCCATCCATGGATTGTAAACTCCTTCCTCTCTACTTTACATCAATCAATATCAATAAAAAGATTTAAAAAGAAAACTCACTCTCTCTTTCTCTCTCTCTTAACTATTTTCTCATTGTAAAACATCTTGTTTCCACCGGAGAGAAAACTCACAAATTTTATACGAAGAAGACAAATGTGATAAAGTGATAACATATTTAGACATAATTTGTCCAAAAAAAATAAACTTCTAAAAAGGAAGAAACAAACAAAAAAGTATAAAAAAAATTAGAAAAAAAAATAATGATGATGCCATTAGACACAAGGAGGAAGAGTGGCGGTGCTCTCGAATTCTGCCAACAAGGCAGGTTCCTTCTTATCTCTCAATGGTGGATTGAAGAGTCGAAACCAATGTCATCCATTTTGATTTTTTTATTCTTCCTCATCTCCATTTATAGGCACCACTCTAAATAATATATAACTATTTATTTTCAGTCTTTTCTTATATTAAAATATGTTAACAATCATACTAACTCCAAACCTAATCTAAACGATTGGCTTATTAGCCTAGCCTATGTTTGAGACTTGTTAAGTCCTTAATTTCTATCCCTTAATAATATTTTTAGTTAAAAAAAAAACATATGTTGAATGCTAGCTTAATTTCAACCAATTACAAGTTTAAATTGAGTTTAAAAAATCTACAAATATGCAATAGGATTTTAATTTTGAAACAATTAAATAAGATTTAGATCAATCATTTTTGTTTCAAAATTTAAATCTAGCAGAAAATAATAAATTACATAATATTTTTTAAAATATGAAATATTAATTTTTGAAAAATAGTTGAACCTTTTGGTTAATTCATTTTAAAGGTAATAACTTTTTATTCTTTTCACCTTTCTTATATACACATCGTACTTGTTCTTTCTCTCTGTTTAACATGTTAAAATACAAATATGCTTCTTCGTGAAATTGAAAAACCCTTTTTATTATTAAATTATAAATAATAAATACTCTAATTTTAAATCTCACACAATGAATCTTAAGTACATATGTGTAGCATACCCTATCATATTATAGGAAGGGGATTGTAAAAGTTCAAGTGTAACTTTTGTTTGTCTTGAATTTTATTTCGTAATTTCTACTTAAAATTTTCATATGTCAAATAATTTTTTAACTTTAAATCTCATATAACAAATTTTAAATATGTATGTGTATCACACCTTATCATATCGTATTTAGAGAATCGTAAGAATTTACAGTATAGCCATAGCTTGTCTTGAATTATGTACCTATGTAGATTTAGAATACTTATTTTTAAACAAAGAAAATTCATGTTAAAAAATATTTATGAAATAGACAGTAGATACATAGGTGTAACATTCCTATTCATAGTGCATTTGAGTAATAGTAAAGGTTTACCATGCAATCATTACTTATCTTAAACCTTGGCATTAAAAAACATCTCTTAAATATTCTTTATTTAAAATTTTAAAATATCTCTTTATAAAAAAAACCCATTTTTACGGATCAAGTTCAAAAGAAGACCCTTTTCAACAAAAATTTACAAATATTCTTCAAAATTATTCTCTTTTCAAAATTCATTCTTAACAAAGTTTGTTTTTTAAGCAAAACTATATTGCCTTGAGTTTTCCATTATATCGGAAAATATACAGGAACATGATCAAAGTTTTGTCAGATTATTTATAATAAATTTATTTATTATTTCATATAATATAAATATTTTTTCTATTTAAGATATCAAAAAATTATTAAAATTACACACTCAACTTAGAGTACCATTCTTTGGAATCTAGGATATTAGCATCTTCCTACTCATAACTGACTCTTAAACCTAAATTTCTTTTTTGTTAGATTTTTTAAAATAATATTTTGCCAAAATAAAATTTGATGATAAATCCATTTCTAATTATTTAGGATTCAAATGTTTTCTAATATTTTATTTAGCCATCATTTCAATTGTGACACCAAATATTTGACACATAATTAAAAGGAAAAAAAAATAAAAAATAAAATTTGAATTAAGCATAAACCTCAAAGTCCTTCCTTACATAAAAAATTAAAACCAATGAGTAATCCAAGGGTTTTAACTTTCCATGAGACCTTTACAGAACCACCAATCATAAAGAAACAATCTTAACCATATCCTTCAATAAAGAAGTTTCGTTCTCTACTTCTAAGGTTCAAAAAATATGAAATTATAATGTTCAGTAAAAATTATCCAAATTCAAAATTAAAATCCTTAAAATCATAAATCCATGTTTATTACTTCAAAACATAATTAGAAATGTTAAATGGATCTTAAATAATTTCCCAATTACTTGAGGCCTTCTATATATAATTCACATCATTTAATTTTGAATTGGAGAAAAATTAAATAAATTTTTTGCTATTTTTATAGGAATGATAACTCATAAACTAGATCTCATATTTTGAACAAATTTTTAGACACTTATTTCTCCGATTAATATTTTTGAACTCTTTTGATCCTTACTTATTGTATATTAAGTATTTATGTTCCTGTTAACCTGGGACTTGGAGTTTTGAAAGAGAGATCAAAGAAAACCTCCCCTGATGTAAGAAAAATTTTGGTTATTTAACAAAGTAGGGAAGGATATTTTGATATGCAAATTTAGAGAGAACATGCTAATTAAGGATGAGCTCTCCTAGCTCAAATAAACTTGTATTGATATGTTTGATTGGTTAAATTATGTATGATTGATGTTTGATGGATTATGATGTATGATGTGGAAATTTAAATTGTTTCATAAGTAATTGACATAAATTTTTGATGAATTGTGGTGATTAATAATTGATTGTAATACTTAAGCATTTGCATGTTTGTCCACATAATATTTAGTTGCATTTTATAAATTTGATTAATGATGATTGAAGCCTAAATGAGATTTGTCATGAGTATGAATTACTCTTGAAGACATCTTAATGTATTGTGGTTAATTTGAGAAAGACATCTTAGTTAACAAGAAAATTGTTTTTAATAAAAATTTTCATCTTAATTGAAAGCTTTGTAAATCTCCAACTAATATAGATTTTGAACAAGTTAAATAATTTTATGATCATTTTCCTACTTTATATATATTTTAAAAATATTTGACCTAGTTTCAAAATACATTTTCACAATTATTTAAAATATATTTAATTTTAGGTTTTTGAAATATTTTTTTTAATTATATTATGCACAACTTAGAATTGCAAAATTTTAGTCAGAATTTTGTATGATCAACATTTTATGAATTTTCACCACGTTTTGGTTTAGTTGATAAAAAGTACTTTAGAAAGTATATTTTACTTAACTTAATTTGATTACACCTTCACATATAGTTTAGTAATATTTGATGTGTATCGTTGGCTAATTTGGTTAATTTGGTTTTATCATTACAGGAATGTACAGTAGTCATAATTTAAAATAAATTAAAAATTTAAAAAGAAATAAAAATAAAACAACTTGCATATTAACATTTTTATTTATAATTAACAACAAATATCATAGATAATTGAAAAGCTAAACAAATTTAGAAAAGACAAAAGTTTAAGAACTTTTGAATATCATGTCTAATTGTACATCAATAAACTTAATTTTTATTTAAACATAAACATTATTTGTTTTATTTTACTTGTTTATATTTTCATAATTTCTTCCAGAACTTACATCATGTGTATGCATTCAACACTAGAAATCAAAAAATATTCTTGATCGCTGCTGATTGTCTCACTTTGCACATAGCTTCTAAGACATCTTTTTTTGACACAGTGATTCCTTTTCCTTCAGTCATATCAATTTTGTTTTCACTAGTTCGTTTCCACTCAAAACATTGAATTAATAAGGCCAAAGTTAAACCAACTGTGCGTTGAGCCAAGTTTACTCCGGGACAAGCCCTCCTTCCTAACCCAAATGCAATTAACTTGTTTGCTTCACCTTCTTTCTCAAACCTCTCAGGCTTAAAAATTGTAGGGTCATTCCACAACTTGGGGTCTCTATGAATGGCCCAAGCATTCACTAACAAAATTGTGTTTTTTGGAAAATTATATTCTTCAATGATGCAATCTTCTGAAGATAAATGAGGTACTAACATTGGAGCAGCAGGATGCAAACGAAGTGTCTCATTGATAATGTTTTGAAGATAAGGGAGATTTGGAATGTCACACTCATCAACTAGGCTATCTGAACCTACATGAGTATCTAATTCATTTTTTGCCTTTTGCAATATTTCTGGATGATTTAATAAGTTACACATTGCCCATTCTAAAGTTACAGCTGATGTATCGGTTCCTGCAAGAAGCATAATCTGTAAAGTCCAACAAAAAAATTATCAATGCAACGAATAATAAAGAAACAAATTAATCATTATTTTTCTTTAAAATTAATATGTATGTATTTTCTAAGCTAATTCGTATATCATAACTCAATGGAAAGAAGCTGAAAATGCACATCTTGTACTACTCTGAATAAAATGGTTAATTTAATTTGAGAAATAAGATACAAGCAGTAGGTTATCGAATTATTCATTAGTCAAAATAAATTATTTGACAAAAAATAGTAATATATTACTTTAATTAAATATTTTATTTTATTTTTATTTTATTTGTATCTTATTTTTATTAAGTGTTTCATTATTCTCAATCGTAGTGAGTCAGATAAAATTTGTAATAAGTACTGATGACAAAAATTAGATAAACATTCAATTTTACTTTATAAATAAATATTTTTAAAGAAAAATAACATAAATTAAATACATTTTATGTCATAAATTTTTTTGGCATAATTATAAATTTTGAGATAAAAATATTTAATAAAAAATTATTAAATAAAGTAAAACTAATTTTAATTAATTTCTCTTTTACTATATATATATATATATATATATATATATAACTTTTTATAGATGTACACATATATAATTTTTGAAGAAAATATATTAATTTATAAAAATAAGAAAGTGTAGAAATAATTAATTTAAAACTAGTATATGGAGAATCAAAATTTACAACAAGAAAATCAAAATTTTGCATGTTTGAATCAAGTTAGTTTGATTAGGTTGAACTAAAAATGTTTAAATTTAATTTAAATTTAAAATTTACAATTTACCTTTTTTTATATAGATTTAAACTGTTTCATTTTACTACCTTTAACTTGTTTTAAATTTTTAAATTGGCCCAAAAATTAAAAATTAATTAAATTCAAAAGAAAAAAAATTAAAAACTATAAAAACTATATTTTAAACTATGATCTCATCTGGTTTGATTTTCGATTTTTATTGTTAAAACTTAAATGAACCAAATTAAACCATACCTACAATATATTAATATTAATTTTTATATCATATTTTAATATAAAAATATTAGTTTATCTACACTCATATTCTTATCTCTCTTATTTTTTTAAAGACAGTCTGATTTGAAAAATATTTTTATTTATTTATTTACTAAAATATTATTTCTTTTATCTTATTTTTCTTTCAGAATTTTGTTTACAAAATATAATAAAAATAAAAAAAAATATTTTAATATTTTTCTATGCAAAATTTAAAAATAAAAAATAAAATAAATATTTGTAATTTTTAAATGAAGCACATTAAAAATATATATAGTGAGTATTTAGATATTATATGATACAATATGCTGATAATATTAAATATTATAATTTTTTATAAAAATTATTATTTATTTTTTAATATGATATTGGATAAAAATTAATAAAATTAAAAATAAAAATAAAAAATGAAAACAAAATACTTTTGCATGCTAAATGACATCTGATCTTGTCTTCTTTGCCAACAAATTCAACCATTTCTTATAATTTCATCCTATATTAGTATAGATTTTCTATGTTATTTATTATTTTAATAGTTATATTAAATTTTAATTTCTTTAAATTACCCATCTTTAATCTAAACTAAACTAGAAGTTAAATTAAAATTATATAAAAATAAATAAATAACATAAAAAATAAAAACTAAAAACAATTAATCAATAAAAAATTAATTTCATGTAATTTAATTTTAATTCATATTTAAATAAAATTATGTATTATATTTATATTTGGTTCATAAATAGTTTTTATATAAAATTTAAATTAAATCAAACGTTGAACATTTCTTAAAAAAGAAAATTCTTTTTCTTTCAAGCTTTGTGCTTTCTTACCACGCTATAGCCAGGGCACACAGGTCAGCGGTCGGATCTCTTGGGGCCACACACATACATGCCATTTAATGATCCATCATGGGCCTGATTCTTATCTTCTTTTCATATATTTTTTCTATGCTTTCTTAAAGACTTTTCAAAGACATTTTTGACATTTTTTATATAATATTTTTATAAAATTTAAAAAATATTTATTATCTCTTATATCTATCTTTTATTACTATTAATGAATTAAATAAAATATAATTAATATAATAATTAAAAAATTATTTTAAATAAGAACAACTTAAAAATATATTAATTTTAAAAATTAATATATTCATTACTATTTTTTATATATCTTTAATATGCATAATTCATAGTAAGAAAAATCTTATAAAACATAAAGAATACTATTTTGTTTTATTGGTTCTACACACAGTAAACCTGTCCAATCTTGAAAATGTGGACACCACCAGTTCACTAAAGACGGTGAAGACACATGGAGACCAAAAGGACTTGGTCTGATCAATCACGTAATCTTGACAATAATTAATAACTGCATATCTATTTCAGTTTATTTTTAAAAAATTAATTTAATTTTTCAATTTTTTAAAAGATAATTAAAAATAATTTTATTAATCCTAATTTTAAACTTTTAGTAAAATTATTTATTAAACTTATATATTTTTTATATAATGAAATTTATTTTTCAACTAAAACTTACTATTTTTTACATATTTCAAACTAATCTTAAATATTAATACTAACATTTTTTTCAAAATTATATTTCAAGAATAATAATATTTAAAATTATGATCTATTTTACTAGATTCGAATCTAATGATTATAAATTTGTTTTAAAAAAAATATAATAATAATTATAATTAAAAAGCTGTATGTATGCAGATAAATGAACTGCATTCATTTGTTTTAAACATGAGCTACATATAAAAAAGATAAAAAAACATAGAGTAATAATTACCAGAGCAAGTCCTTTGATGATTTGATCAGTATAATATTCTGGCTGGGATTGTTGTTGAATTAGAAGATGATGTATCATAGTATTGGCATGCAGTTTCCCATTACGATGCTCATCAATGAGTTGTTGTAAGAATGCATCAGTTCTCTGGCCAAGTTTCTTTAGCCTTTTTTCGAAATTGTGATAATCAAACCACCTCAAAAATGCTAAGAAATCTCCTGGGTTGCTTGCTCCAGCAAAAGCCACCAATTCTTTGATAATCTCTCTAAATTGCTTTGCTTCCTCCACATCACTCACATCACAGTCCTCACCATAGTACCTTTTCCCCGAAATCATCCTTATAATAGTGTTAAACGTCATTTCTGAAAATCTGGACCTAAGTTCTACTTTATCAAACTTATTCAGCGAGTTTTGTGCTAGATTTTTTATAAGCCTCGTGATCTCGTCCTTTCGGATTTCCAAGAAAGAGTTTAAACGGTGAGAAGAGAGAACTTCGAGTGAAACGATGCGGCGAAGATTGCGCCAATGGTCACCGTAGGGAGATAGTGATAAGGTGGTGTGGTTGTAACCGATGTACTTGCCCATGAGAAATTTAGGACGGTTTGCCAAAACGATGTCGTTTTTGGTAAAACATTCTTGAACTGTAGAGTATGATGAAACGACAATCACGAGACGGGAACCGAACTGGAGAGAAAAGATTTGGCCGTATTTTTGTGATATGTCATACAATGTGCGGTGGAGTGGCTGTTTGAGTTGATGGAGGTTTCCAATTATAGGGAAAATAGGTGGACCTGGTGGAAGGTTCCTGAATTTTCTTGTTTGGAACAATAGGTTAAGGGAGAGAACAAAAATGATGGCAATAATGGAGAAATAAAAAAGATTCATACTTCAAATACTGAAGCTTGCTGAATTCTGGATTGTGTTTTTGGGTGCTATTTTGGTAACTACTCACTGTGTGGCCAAGATAATGTTTGGAATTGGATGATTTGACCATCCACTTGCACATGGGTTTATATAAAAGCTTGTAGATGTAAGCTCTTATGTAAGTGATAAGTCTATTCGTGGACATAAATTTCACGAAGAAAATGAAGAAAAAGTGATAGGTCTCTTCGGTAAGTGCTTACGTAATTATGATTTTTAAAGTACCTTAAAAGTGTATTTTTTAAAACAAATAAGTATTTGTTATATTAGAAATAAAGTATAATAAAAATTTATTTCTTAAAAAAACTTTCATTGTTAGTTGCTTAAAATCAATTAACCTTAGAGATAAAGGCTGATAAACTATGTTTTATATTATTCAGGTAGATTAATATATTAACCAGAAGGAAGTGAAAAAGTAAAAGAAAAAATAATCTATTTAAAAGTAAATAAAACAGGATGAAAACAAGAGAAAAATAACAAATATGATATGATAAAATATAAAAATATAATAGAATAAAAATATTTTTAAAATTTATATAATTAAAATTAAAAATAAAAATAAAAGATATATTTCAAAAATTATCTTTTATTAGATTTTAAATTAAGGGTGAAAATAATCTTTTCTTTTGTTTTTTATTTTAACTATTTTAAAATTATATTTTATATTATTTATTTTTTGTTATTTTTAAGTTTTATTTAAATAATTGGATTTTTATTTATATTTTCTTTATTTTTTATTTTACTCGTCATTCAAACATATTTATATTTGAAATAAAAATAAATATTAAGATGAATAATAATAAGAGGGAAAATTTCAATAAATTTTAGAAAATGAGAAAAAAAAAGAATATCTAACAAATACATTTTTAATTTGTCTAATAAAGTAAAATAAAAAAACTGAAATTTATTTTCTTACTAATTTGATCGGATTGAAAGTAAAAGAAAAAGAATATGGTTATAAAATAAACTAAAAGTCCCTAATAAAAAAATTAGAGGCAACAAGGAATAAAATTGTATAGTGAAAAGGAAAAAAAAATAAACACCAAATACAATCAACATTTCATTAAAAAGATTACAAAGTGTATCAATGTGATTTGAATCAATAAATGAGCTTTTGTTAATCTGATCTGATTGAGAGAAGATGTATGACAAAGTTTAAAAATAGGGTATTTTAATATATTTTTTAAAAAAATTACCTCACACTTCTTTTTTCTTTATTTGAACATCAAATTAATTTTAACATGGAATCTACTAAAATTTTTCATTTCTTTCCCATTTAAAATGTTACAAACGAGTGCGGTGAAATTTTAGATTTTATTTTTCTTTTCTTCACTTTTCAATTAAAATAAATGCTAATTTTATTCTTAAAACAAAATCACTGAATTTAATTAGATTTTTTGAAAAGAAAAACAAATTTACTAAATAATATTTTAAGATTGTAAGTATAAGATTTAAAATTGTCTTTCCGTTTGAGACAACATTTTTAAAGGTCAACTTAGGTTTCTATTAATTTTATTATAAAATAATTAAGTTGGAACAAAATTTAAATTTTGGAAAAATAATCATTTAATAAAATTAAAAATATTGAAAGTTTAAAATATTTTATATTTATAAATTTAAAATAAAGAGTTTGTAATATTTTTAAAGACTAAATTAAATTAAGTGATATTTGGTGTAGATTTAATTTGTTGTTAATTAATAATTTTGATACTTGAAAAGTAAAACATAGATGTTTTGTTTGGATAATGTTAAGTAAAAGAATAAGAAATAGAATGGTAAAAAACAAAAAATAAAAAATAGAATGATAAAAAATAGAAGGATAAAAAATATACTTATAAAAAATAAAATAAAAATAAAATAAAATAAATAAATTCTTTCAATAAATATAAATAAAAAATTATTATTTTGTTTGTGTAGTTAAAAAATAAAAAAATAAATTGATAATAGAAATTTTATTTAATATTAACTAAAAAAATTAATTTTTATATTATTTTTGTTAATAAATATTTAAATATTTTAATAATTTAAACATTAAATATAAAAATAAAGTATTTTTCTAACTAAATGAAAAGGATTAATTTTTTAAACCCTACCAAAAAATAATTTTTCCTATTTTCATAATTACACATACTTAAAAACATTTTTTAATTCTATTTTTTTTCTATCTACTTTCTTTTTTTTAATTCATTTTAAAAAAATAAAATGAAATGTGATTGACGTAAACTACCATCCTGATTAATTATATGACAAAGTTAATATTAAGATTCATAAGTAGAATAGTCTTTAATTATAAAACAAGTGAGTAATTTTCTTTATCTGTTAAAAGATTATGAATATTTATATATAGATCTTTTTTGTTTTAGAAGTTTTAGGGATGCAACTAGGTCGAATCAAACTAAATTTTAAGTGTTTAAATTTGTCATATTTAAAAATTTTGAGGTTAGAACTTTACCTGTTATATAATTTTTTTTTTGTCATCTGTTTTAAAATTAACAAGATCTGCAAGCGATTTAAAATTCTATAATAAAAAAAATTAATAAATAAATTTTAAATTTATGTAAACGATTGATTAAAAAACCTTAAATCCAACCGGATAAAAGATTTATAACATTAACTATATAATTTTAGAACATATATATTAAATAATAAATATATAAAAATACAATAACATATAAAAAAATATAACGTATGCATGTAACACGGACATATATATACATATATAGATACACTTAAAAATTAAAGTAAAATATAAAAACTTATTTTAAAATTAAAGTAACATATAAAACTCTTATAATAAATATTAAATTTTTTTATAAATATAGAATTTATATTATTTAAAATTAAAAATAATTTTTAATAAATTAGATAAATATATTAATATTATATAAATATAATATATTAAAATAAATATAATATATATATATATATATATAAATAGGTTACTGAATAAGTTAAACAGACTTTTTAATAAACTTAATTTTGACATGTTTATCTAAAAATTTTTTTAACAAGTTTAAAGCTGTTTATTTATAAACAAGCTGAATTTAAACTTTAAAATTTTTTTAACAAGTTTAAATTTGTTTATTTATAAACAAGCTGAATTTAGACTTTAAACAAGTGAAATTGTAGATTTCTGTCAAATGATCTTATTCATTTTTATCTTTAATCTTAACTATGAATTTTTAACATAAAAATAATTAATTATGTTATGTCGGATATTATATTAATTTTTAATTTTTATTTTTTTATATTTTAATAAAAAATTCTAATATTTCTTATATTGATTTCTTAAAATAGAAAAATATATATTTATAAATAAAAAAATTAATTGAAATATTTTCAAAGAGAGATACTTTATTCGAAGGATTATATCACAGCTTATTGTCGGTGGCAGCTTATTGTCGGTGGCTAAAAGAGACAAATATCTTTTTATATTTTATTTTTTGGTTTAATGTAAAAGAAATATACAAATTCGAAAAATTAGAAAAATTATATTTTTTCTTATAAATATAAAATGATACTCTTAAAAATAAATTTAAATATTATTATTATTTTTTTATTTTATTCATTAAAAATTAATATATTTAATCAAATAACATAAATATTATTTTAAAACTACAAAGTATAATATTTAATAAAAAATATATATTTACGATGTTTGCATAATTATGTTTCCATCCTGATAAAAAAAACATAGACGGCAGTTTACATTCGCATATATTCAAGTATAGATTATTAGATTTTTTTTAATAAAAATTTGAACAAATTATAAATATAAATGAATATATATCCATATTTATGATTATACTTTTTAATTATGTTTATAGTATCTAGAACACCACACCATCCAAATTTGATATAAAAAAAAATTAAAACAGAATGCCCAAAATGGATAACTAATAAGAATAAGAATAACCATAACACATAGAAAGGAGTTAATCCTTCAATCTTACTTTATTTGTAAGAGTGCCAAGAATAAAAATTATGTCTCATACATTTTTTTTTCAAATTTTTAACATTAACAAGGATGAAATTTTTTTTAATTTTTTTTTCTTTTTTTATAAATTTGCTTGTGTTTAAATAAGAGTATCATTTATATTTTATTTGTTTTATAAAAATAAAAAAATAAAAAGTTAAAAAAAATTAGAAAAGATAAATGAAATAAAAAATATAATTTTTATTTTTTATTGAATAAAAGTAAATATATATATATATATATATATATCAAAACAAGAAAGGATTAACTTATTTTATAAATAAATAAAAATTAAAATTATATTAAAATAAATGATTAAAAATTATGTTACAAGAGAGTTAAGGTGGATTATATAACAAATGAGAGAAACTAATTTCTTAATTATTCTAATTAATTTTTTAACGTATTCTAAATTTTTAATACCTTCTGGATGTTTACAATATTTTTAACTTCAAATAAAAAATACATCATAATAAAAAAAATTATATAAAATTTTAGAAATATACAAAAAATTCTTCTTCCAAACAAGATTTTACAAACCTCCATAATCAATCTTAAAATAATGTAAGAAGCTTAACTATTAAGAGATCCAATAAATCTAGACTTAACCTATTAGTAGAAGTGTAGAGAATTGATTTAATTTTTCCTTACTTTGAATGATTACAACATTCTGTATACATGGAAAAAAAATGTATATCTAAATACTGATTTCAACCAATAAATCAGGAGTTATAATTTTTATATAATTAAAAAAAATATAATATACATAGAATCTTTGAAATAAAAAAGTCTATTCTATCTGCATAAATAAAATAAGTGATTCTCTTTGATTTTGGTGAAAATAAAATAGAATCTTTTATTTTTGAAATCCAATCACCAACACTCCCCCTCAATCTAGGTGATAGATATCTATCATGCTGTCGTGATACTTTTATATGTGTGTCTAGAAAGAGCCTTAGTTAAGATACCTGTTGTTTTCCTGGATGAAGGTACATGGCAACATTAATGATCCCAAGGTCAAGCTTATTCTTTATGAAATGTTGATCAATTTCCACATGTTTTGTTTTATCATGCTGCACTGGATTTTTTTTTTTGCAATACTAGCAATAACTTTATTATCATAAAGTATATCCTTAACATGTAGTTAGTAAGGACTTTGAGTTCTTATAACATCCTTTACAATCATATCCTTTCGCAAATGCCATGTGCCATGACTCTAAATTTAGTTTCAACACTACTTCTTGCTACTACCCACTATTTTTTCTCCTCCAAGTGACCATATTACCCTAAAGAAATGCACAATAGCCTGTAGTTGATCTTTGGTCTGTTTTGCATCCTGCCCAATCTGAAGTAGTGTACACTTCTATGCTCCTATTCTAGGACTTCTAGAAATACAATCATTTTCCACGGGTACCCTTCAAGTACTATAAAATTCTGGTTACAACTTTCATACTAATGTCATTTGGATCGTTCATGACGGTTTACCATACTCACAACAAACCCCATGTCGGGTCTAGTGTGAGTTAAATAGATTCATTTTTCCACCAAAATTTGGTACATCTCTTTGTTAGTTGGTTGACTTTGATTTTTAGTATTGCTTTTTTATTATTTTTATGAGTGTGTGCAGCTTTACATCTAAGCATCCATGTTTCCTGTAGCAAATCCAGGGTGTACTTCCTTTAGGATACATAGATCCCATCCTTTGATATAGCAATCTCCATTCTTAGAAAGTATTTGAGCTTACCAAGATCTTTGACTTCAAATTCCTTGAACAAGAGTTTCTTTAGGTTCTCTATTTGCTCATGGTCATCTCCTGTGATAACTATGTTGTCTACATACATTATGAACAAGGTTGTCTTCCCTTTCAAAGATTGTTTAACAAACATGGTGTGAGTCTGTTTGATATTGTAAAAATCTATCCTTTTTGACAACTCGAGTCAATCTATCAAACCAAGCTCTCGGAGATTGCTTAAGGCCATGGGGATTTCTGAAGTTTGCACACTTTGTCAATGGTGTTGGAAGACTCAAGTACGGGCAGAATTTGCATGTACACTTCCTTTTCTACTTCACCATTTAAGAATGCATTCTTGATATCCAATTGATATAGTGACCAATCCAAATTTGTAGCCAAAGATAGGATGACTCACATTAAATTGAGTTTGACCATAGGTGCAAATGTCTACTTATAGTCAATTTTGTATGATTGAGTGAACCCTATTGTCACCAATCATGCCTTATATTGGTTTATACTACCATCAACATTATATTTAACTAAGAAAATCCACTTGCATCCAACTGCCTTTTTTTCTTCTAGCAAAGTGGTAAGCACCCAAATGTCATTTTTTACCAAAGCTTACATCTCTTCTGCCACTACTACTGCTTATTTTGAATGCTGAATAGCTTCTTAAATATTCTTTGGAATCTTGATGTTGATAAGAGAAGTTCTAAAGACTTTGTATCTTGAAGATAATTTTTCATAAGTCATATGTTTCTTAATTAGGCAATAGGTAAACCGTATGTTTTTTTTTTATTATTCAACTAGATTAAAATATAAAATAAAAGCAAGTGAAAAAGTAAAGAAAAAATATTGTTAGATATTTTAAAAATAAATAAAATAGGATGAAAACAAGAGAAAAAAAATAAAGAAATGATATCATATAATATATAATATAATATAATAAAAGTATTGTAAGAATTTATGATAATTAGGATTAAAAACTAAATTATATTTAAAAACATCTTTTATTAGACTTGAAAATAAAAAGAACTTTTTTTATTTGTTATTCTAACTGTTTTAATATTATATTTTATATTATGTATTTTTTACTTATTAAAATAAGTAGAAAATTATTTTTACCTATTTAAATAATATTTTTATTTCATTTTTATATTTAGATTCTTATTAATTTTTCTATTTTATTTATCATTCAAATATATTTTTATTTGAAATAAAATTAAATATTAAAATAAATAAAAATAAGATAAAAAAAATTTTAAAAATGAGAGAAAAAAAATTATAAAATAAATAAATTTTTAAGTTTCCTAATAACATAAAAATGGAAAGAATGTCCCACTAATTTGATTAGATAGAAAGTAATATATATATATATATATATATATATATATATATATATATATATATATATATATATATATAATAAACTAAGAGTCTTAATAATAAACATGAGAGGTTATAGTAAAGTTTGAAAGAAGTAAGAATATACATCAAATAAAATCAAAATTTTATTAAAAAAATTATAAAATCTATCAACTTGATTTAAATCAATAATTAAACTTCGGTTAATCAAGAAAATATTTATGATAAAAGGTGTGTTACCTAAAATTAATGGATAAATTACGTGAAAATTAAAAACATGCTTATTAAAGTAAAAAATATTTAATAAATCTAGTTGTTAAATTAATAGATAAATATACAATGATAAATAAGAATATAATCATTCAATTTAAATTTAAGTATTATAATTTTTTATTAATTATTAATTTTAATATTTGTATTATTTAAATTAAAATTATTATAATAAAATAACTTTAATATTTTTTAATCTATTCTTGTTTATATATATTATATTAAAAGATTATACAAATAAATTTATAGTTATTTTGATGATTATATATTATAAAAAAGTTTGATGATTTTATTTATTTATTTTATTATTTATAATGTATTTTTAAATAAAAATATTTTTAAATGAACATTTTTTATTTAAATTTTATTAATTTATTTTAAGTAATATTTCTATAAAAAAATATTTATTTCAACTTTATAATTTAAAAAAATAATTAAGTATTTTATTATAAATAATTAAAATAAATATTTAATAACTAAATTCAATATTATAATATTAATTAATAATATAAAAATAATTATTGATAATAAACGAAAGATTATCGAATATAAAGGATAAAAAAATAAAATAATTACTTTCAACTAGTAGCAAAAATCTTAAAAATTATTATATGGACATTAAAAAAATGCAAACAACGTTAGTTATTTTATCTAACTACCAAAATAGTTATTATGTCAAATAGAGCTGAAATTATCTAAAAAAATATTTCAGCTAACCATTTCATCTTTTATCAAGATAAAATAACATATCAAACATACTTAAAAAAAATTTTTTAATATATTTGTTTTAAAAAAATCACACCTCATAATATTTTCTCTTTATTTGAACATCAAATTAATTTATTTATAAAATCCACTGAAATTTTTCATTTTTTTCCATTTAAAAGTGTTCGAGGGATTTTAGATCTTTTTTCTTTTTTTCACTTTTCAACTAAAACAAAGGCTAATTTTATTCTTAAAAAAATCATATAATTTAATTATATTTAAAAAAATTCATTAAATAATATTTTAGATTGTAAATATAAAATTTAGAATTATCTTCCTGTTTGAATCAATATTTTTAAGGATCAATCTAGGTTACTATTAATTTTTTAAAAAATAATAGTTAAGTTGAAACAAGATTCAAATTTTGGGTAACTAATCATGTAATAAAAATAAAAATAATTGAAGGATTAAAATGTCTCATTTATAATTTTAAAATAATAATTATAATTTTATTTTTTAAGACCACATTGAATTGAATAATATTTTGTGACAACTTGATACTGTGTTTGTAATACCCATAACTTCTATAATAAACTTTTTAAATTATAAGTCTCTATTAGTAAAAAAGTAAACTTTTTAAATTACAAGTCTCTATTAGTAAAAAAGTAAAACGACAATAGAAACAAAAATTTAGAGAAATAAAATTTTTTTGATAAAATTATAAAAATGTTCGTACATTAGGATGACATCAAATAAATGCATAGGTAACTCAAAATAAAAGTTAAAAGACATTATAAATAATTAGAACTCATAAATGATGGTTAACATATCATGAAGAAAAGTTTAAAACGAAGATAGAACGAAAACACCCAAAATGCCCTAAAAAAGCTCTGTCTTCTATATGGGTTAAATTGTTCCATAAAAATAGTAAATGACTTTAAAATGATTCAGAAACAAACCAATAAGGGATGGAAATATTTGGAGAGTAGTCTAGGAAGTTTCTGGAAAATTTTAAGAAAATCACTAAAATTCTCCTACAAAATCTAAGAGGGCAAGAAACTATAAAGTAGAGACCAATAGCTTTGAGCCTATCCACATGCACAAAGTTAACATGTGATAAATGATGGAATGACTCACCCAATGAGTCATCAAAGCTATTATGACATGTAGGATAAAAACATTTATGAGTAGAGATAAAATTAAACATAATTAAGTTAAAGTAACCTTAATTAAGTTAAAATTAACCATAGTTACATTAAAGTAAATCATGATTAGATTAAACTAATCATGATTAGTGTCAAAGGATAATTAATCGTATTTTACATTTAATCTTAAAAATAAAAATTACATGTAAATTGATCAAAATGTCCTTAAATGAAAATTTAATTCCTTTTCACCAATAGTGGCTAAATTTGCTTATGGGACTAGGGGGAACTTATTTGCTTCACTAACCCACTTCTAAGCATTCACTCAAGCTCAAAAAACTTACTCTTAACTTCAAATCTTCTTAAGACCCAAAACCTACACAAAGCTTAAACTTCTATTTATGTGGTTTAAGCCATATTAAGACAAGTAAAATGATCCCCACCACTATCTTTTTGGAGATCTTGTGTGGACCACAAGGAATGAGAGATCTACCTCAAAGGCCCACCAAATCCTTTTTTAAGTATTCAACAAGTAGAGATTTTCTACCTTGAATGTTCAAATCTTTTATTAAGTGATTTTGGCCTATTCTCTTTGTTCTTTGTGGATCTCTTTCTAAACTCTATGAATCCAATTTTATTGAGTGTTTTATTTTCCAAAACTGCCTAATTTTTTTAAATGATCATCATGAAATTTTTGAGTGATTTTGATGGTTAAAAGGAAGTTTTAATGGATTAAAGTTCTCCTTAATGCTTCTGAAGCAATTTAATCTGTTAAACTTTCTTAGAATTGTTTTTTAAGTATTTTGGGTAGATTTGAGAAGTTTTGTTTAGATGTTGGAAGATGCTCAAATGGAGGATAAATAGAGCTTAAAATAAATCTCGTGGATCCTAATTTGTTTCACTTGAAAACAATGATATGTTGTCTTTTTTTCTTAAAGTTGTATGGTTGTTCATATATTTATTAAAACTTCTAATATTGAACTTAGATCTTGATAAAAGTCTAGATTTCGAATCATATAATTATAACTATAAATTTTTATAAAAGTTATGTCACAAAATCTAAAACTTAACTTGAAATTTAGATCTTAAAGTTAATAAAAGTATAGGTGGATGTATGGACTTAGAAGTTGAAGTAGACATTTCAAACTCCTCATAATAATGATCAAGACTATGGATCAAGGGAAAATCTTTGTTGATCCAAAAATAAAGGATATAATTAATGATTTACAAGTTAAGGGAGAGAAATGACCAAAATGACCAAAATGCTCCTAGGAGTTATACTTTTTGCACAAAGCTAGTTGCTTCCCATAAAAATAGAAAGCGGCCTTAGATTAACATGGGAGTGAACTAAAAAGTCTTAGAAATGTCAGAGGAACAATTTGGAAAATTTTCCGGCAATGCTGATAAAAATTACGAAAATGCCCCTGGAAGGTCGGGAGGGGAAGACAATGTGATAAGCATGCCAGGAGTGGGCCCTACACCAAGGTGCACGAAATTCAGAAGCTGGGAAGGTGGTGATGAGTCACCAAAGTGAATTCAAATCAAGTCTTCCACAAAAAGACAAAAGTAAATAGTAAAAAGGTTCCTTTAACCATGGTTAAGACTAATTAATCTTGGTTAATTAAAAGTAAAGCATGCTTAGGGTAAATTAATCATAATTAGAGGAAATATCAGCCTAATTAACACTAATCTAATCATAAAAGGATAATTCCTTGAATTTTGATTTATTTTGGAAAATAGAAAAAATCTAGGCAAAATTACCAAAATACCCCTAAGTGCAAAACTAATTCCACTTGACCCATAGGAGTCCAAATTTTTTGGGATCCTTGGGACCCAATTTTATTCATATTTTTCAGCCTAGAAACTTATAAAAATCCTCTCCATTCTCTCTAAACTTAGCATAACTCAAAACACCCAAATCTTACATTTTTAAGCTTAAGTCTTCATCTTTAAGACTTAAGCTAGATTAAAGCCATAAACACCAAAGCCCCACCACCATCCTTTTTCCACGTCCAAATCAGACCATAGGGGACCCAAGGCATACTTTAAAGCCCACAAAAACACTAAGGAGGTCTTCAACATGTAGGATCTTTCTACTTGTCTTTTTATGCTTTTAACTTGTCTTTTTATGGTGTGCTTGTTTTCTTTCACGCATATTTTCTCCAAGATCTATTTATATTCTTTTGTTTTCACTTGTGAGAGTTTAAAACTATATTTTAATCATTCAAAATCAACCCCACCCATTTTTAGTGATTTTTGAAAAGAAAAACAAAGTTTGTTCGTTTAAAAGTGCTTCTAAGGCACTTAGAAGAAATCTAATCAGTGGGTTTTGTTTTAAAATTATTTTTGAAGATTTGATCAGTTTTATGCTCTCATGAGAAATGTTTTTGAAGCTTATTTGAAAGAGGATTTGTGGATCTTGGAGTAGATCATGAAAATCTACTCTTTGTGGCTTGGAAAAATATATTATGTTGTTATTTTCATGCTTATTTTTATGCTTAAGTTTTAACCTTGTGATTTTATTTTGTGATGAGTTTGGTATGACCTTTGTGTTGGATCTACACCTCTGAGTATGCATGTTAAGAGGTGGAATAAATTTTGGTAATAAGTTCCAAAGTTTTCTTTGGACATTAGTTAGAAAGTTACCGAGCAAATGATGTAATTTGTAGCAAAAAATGGCTAAAATCCTTGTATGGTACCCGAGACTCATCATGGCCAGCACTTAAGCATAAAAACATGGATGAAATAAGCATGGACCAGAGGCAAGAGGGGCTGCACAAGCCTAACACAACTGAACCAAGGTGGTGTGAGATGGAAGATTTGAAGAAATTACCTTGGCTAACCAAGGAAGGCTTTTGGCCACAACTCCCAAGCAAGCTTTAGTTTTGTAAAAAATTTTCTAAGTAACTTAAGCCCTGAAATAAGGTTTTAAATAAACTAAATCAACCTTTAAAAAAATTTAAACAAAACAAAAATGAGTTAAAAACCTCTAGGAGTGCATTCAGCCACCCTACAAAGATTTTGGCAGAAATGAGCTTAAAATGTGATTAAGGAAAAATCAAGTATTTTCAACAAGTAAATAAATTATTTGGAGGTTTAATCAATATTTGAAGGTTAAGTTTCAGAATAAATGGCCTAGGTAAGCTTAGGAAAAAATCTCAAAATTACTGAGTGGTAAAATTTCCAAATAAGCTTAAAATGGGTAACTAGGAAGTTTACCATAACTTAAGCAAGGGTAAATGTCAAAGTCGGCCATGCCATTAAATTTTGAGTAAAAAGACTTAAGATTACCTTATAATATGTCAATTCTAAAGTTTAAACTTGGCCCCTAAGTAAAGTTCAACTAGGGTTAAGAAATGGTCAACTTAAGTCAACTAGGGCTTGGAAGAAGGAAACCCTAAACCTAAAAGAGTGGCATTTGGCCACTTAGTAGTTAATTAACTTAAAGGAGGTTTTAATTTCCAATTAGGGTTAATTAAGGACCATTTCTATGTAAATAGGATGAAATTAAAGTATGAAAAAGTTTTAAGAAGGGTAAAGAGACCTATTGATTTTTTAGGCAAATGATCCTATGGTGAAGAAGAAAAATATGGAAACCTAAGTCTAGGAGGTTGGAATTTGGCTACCATATTTTAAATTAACTAAGAAGGAGTTTCAATCCTTAAATAGGCCTAAATAATGATCCTAAATATGTAAGCAAAATATAATTAAGGAGTATGAAAAGTGGGACTTGAGGAAGTAGGTACGATATGATTCACCCTACGCGAATGAACCGGAATGCGGAAATGATAATGGAACGTCTTGAGAATCAGGATAAGATAAGATAAGATAAGATAAGATAAGATAAGGTAAGATTAGGATAAAATAAAATAAGATGAGATGAGATAAGATAAGATAAGATAATGTAAGATTAGATAAGATAATATAAGGTAAGATGAGATAAGATAGGATAAGATAGGTAAGATAAGGTGAGATAAGATGAGATAAGATAAAGGAACCCGACACAAACCGCGACCTGTGGAGAGCACCGAAGTTATCAAGAGGAACGTGACCCTTACCGCGACCTGCCAGAAGAACCAACGTTATCAAATGTAGTTCTTTACCCAAGAACCAAGGGAATCAACTCACCCAGAGATGAAAAACTCTCAAATAGAAAATATGATTATTCCTCAAAATCTCTTTCTTCACTGAATCCCTAACTCCTATTATATACCTAACCTAATCTAGTAAAAAAGATAAAAAATTAGAAATCCTAATTAGATTACAATTTGAATTGCAACCAGTTTAAAATAAATAATTTCTAGATAAATATCAAATCCTAATGTAATCTATAGCAAATCATAAACCTTATCACTTAAGATCTTTAATGATATGACTACATAAATTAACCCATGTTGGAATTGGGCTTGGATCCACGTAATCTTTTTGTTAAACTTCCTTGATAAGACCTCAATTTCTTGTTTCATACATTTGGTTCTATTTCTCGTCATAGGACCTTCCATTCCTTGTAAATAATATCTTAGATGATCTCTTTTACTTATCATGGTGCCCACGTTCACATCAAGGTCATTTGACCATTTAGGAATAAAGTGACCTAGAAGGTTAATTAAATTCTACTTAGATATTATTTGGTTTAGAATAAAAGAGACTTTAAAGGTTTAAGAGTAAATTAGACATAATTATTAAGGTAGTAAAAAGAAGAATCAAGGGTTTATTAGAGGCATGATTAAGAAGGGTGGATATGACTTAAACTTGAAGTTAGAAGTTCACTAAGTAAGTTGATCATAACATACCTTAATGAGAAGTTATAAAAGTTTGTAAATACTTAAATACTTGAACCCAGAATAATTAGGACATGTATAATACTTGAACAAAAGAGAACATAAAGAGTAAAGAACTTGAAAGGTGTCATTCGGCCACCTAGATTAAGATTCTAAGATGGAAAATCTTAATGAACAAATGTATATTTGAGAAAAGGAAAGGATAAGAGATAACTTAGAAGGTCGAGTGATGTAAATCCCTTGTGTGATTTCAACATCAAACCAAATTGAGGCATTGTATGGGTTGTGTATGTGTGACATTATGCTATGTGATTTACTAATTGAATTGCATTATTGGTTGTGAATTCTCACTATCTATGAATGAATAAATGATGGATGCTCATGAATGAGAAAGGAAGATGATCATGTATGAGATTGACATATGTTGATGATTGAGATGAAAATTCAAAACTTATATGTGCATTCCATATTGGTTGGAATTTGTTTGAGCATGCATAATTATCTGGAAGCTACTCAAATGAACATAAAGAATTTAAGGGATCACTAAAGCAAACATTATGTGGAAACGTAAAGCTACTCTCTTTGTGCCTTATGTGCACTAATATCCAGAGGGCCCTAAAATGCTCTACTAAAGAGAAGCCTAAAGTTGCTTCTAGGAGACTTAAGTTTCTCCAAGAAATCCTTCTACTGTGAAGACTTAAGTTTCTTCACCAAGTTATAAGGTGGTGACGACCATCCCGGAATGAGCTCATATCCTTAATTTTTAGTAGGAGGTGGGAGTAGAGTTAGTGAGAAGATATTGTTTGACAAATTTAATACAAGTCAATGTATTATTGTTTCTCCCTAAGGTGGTGAAACTAGATTCATAAAAGTGTTCCAAAAGTTGGACAAAAGAATGATAAAGACAAAGATAAGTAATAAAGAATGAAGTTTAAGGCATAGAATAATTGTATGTCAAATGATATCTTATGTGTGATCCCAAAGTTATGAATGTCAAGAAGAATGTATGATGAGACATTAAGTTGTATGTTTTGGAATAAAATTGATCTACTTCAGATAAATGTTTTCAAAGAATTAAAAGTAACCTTTTATGCAAGAAATGATTTCTAAAATAAACTAAAGCGGCTGGGATTAAAGTGATGGCATTAGAACTAAGTAGGAAGCCTACTGAGAAACTTAGTTTCTCATCCCTACTTCTTCCACTTTCTTCCCAGATATTCTGAATGTTGTACGCGATGATGGAAACTCATGTTATTGAAGCAGATGAAAGACACTCTCGTCTAAAGAAAATTCACGTCATGTTAATATTGTGATTAGAAGGATGAAAGCATCCTAAATATTAGTAATAAATAATATGTTATGTATATTTAACAAATGTAAATTAAGGATTGTAATAGTTATATGATAAGGCCTATGTGCCTAGGACTTATATGATGTTTGAATGATATGTATAATTATTGTATGATATGTACTTTATGCTTGAATCTTGTCTATCTACTATATGCAAATGATAAGCGGAAAGAACGATATGAATGCTTAGTATTCCTAATGTTTTGAACGTACATTGAAATTTTCATAAGGAAATATTTTATCGCTATGCATGTTTTATCGACGAGGCTCGCAGTTTATATCAAACAGTTTTTTTTAAAAAAAGATTTACCATATTTTCATATAAGTATTTTCTAAAATGAATTCCGCATGAGATAATAAAATAAAAACGAAACCGAATGATCGACTTAAGCATGAAATCAGTATTCGTTTTTAGGGTGTTATATATAATTCATCTACAATGGTTAGAATATCACAAAGAAAAATTAGAGTCGAAGAAAGAGCGAAAACGCCACCAAAAACGCTCAAAACGCCCCTAGAGAACCCTTACTTTTGTAAGGGCTAAACTGTCCCCAAATAAATAGAAAAATGAATTAGAAACAACTGGGGAACAAATTAATAAGGGTTAAAAATATCAATAAAATAATTTAGAAACTTTAAAATTTTCAAAAAAATAACTAAAAGGCCCCTAGAAGCCGGGAGGGTTAGAAACTTCCACATAAAGACCTCTAACTTAGAGCCTATCATCATGCATAAAAATTAACATGTTTTAAATGAGGAAATGACTCGACACCATGAGTCACCAAGCCATACTAGCATAAGAGACAAAAATATTTATAAAGAAAGATAAAAATAACTATGGTTAAGTTAAAAATTAACCATGATTAGGTTAAAAAAACCATGATTAGTCTAAATAAAACATGATTAGTCTTAAAGGATAGTTACTTATATTTTACTATTAATTTGAAAATATAAATTATTAGTGAAAAGAACATTTTTCCCTTAGTTACAAATTTAATCCCTGAGTAACCAACCATAAGGTAGACGAAATTTACTAAGATTCTAGTCATATTCATTACAACAAAACCACTCATCCAAAAACTTAGCAAACTCTCCAAGATCAAGCTTTCATCTCTAAACTTCCCTAAGCCAAAATCTAACTAAGTTTAAGCTTCTATCTTTGAAGTGTATGCTCATACACGAAGCAAACAAGCCTCCTCTTTTTTTCTTGAAGAAATTTCATGTGGGACCATCAAAGGGCTGATTCTCCATCACTAAATCCACAAAGTTTCCATTTTAAGGCTTCAACAAGTAGGGTTTTCTAACCTTAATTTTTTCTAAGTATTTTTTCCTAATCTTCTTTATCTTTGTGGATCTTTTCTCTAAAATTCAAGATCTAATATCTTTGAGTATTTTTTAGTTTAAAACTACCCTAGGCTCTAATAATAAGCCTTGATACTTTTAAAATAACTTTTAGAAGTTCTTATTGGAATTCCTTAAGAATTTTAAACGGTTATATCTTTTTGAAAATGATTTTTAAATGTTTTGGGGAAGATTTGAGAAGTTTAGAAAGTCTTGAAATATGCTCAAGTGAAGGTGGATCTAGATCTTGAGAAAAGTTTGAAAGGCTTGTCTTATTTTGAGTTAAATGGGTTTTTGTGTTGTGTTATTTCTTCTAAAAGTTCAAGCTTGTAACTTTTCTCTTGGTAAAGTAAATTTTTGATATTTAATGCTTAAAAGACCTAAATTTGAACTTTTATGAACATAAACCCAAAACTTTAAAGATTAAGATACAAAGATTAAATTGGAAAAGTTGAAGTTGGGATCTTTATGACCAAAAGATTAAGAAAATGACTTATGAACTTGGAATAAGGAAAGTTTCAAGGTTTACAAGGACAAAGACCATGGACTCAGGATAATGACTTGGTTGAATTTGAGACTAAAGTCATTCACTAAGTGATTAGACTTTGGATCTAAGAACTATGTTAGTAGAAAAATGATAAAAATGTTGTTTTGGTCACAAAATGACCATTCAACCGAATACACTAATAAGAGAAAATAATAACTTAAAATTTATTAGGAAGTGAAAACCCATATATTTTACAAGTTTTATACTAAAGGACATGCCCATGAAACTAGAAAAAGAAATATAAATATCTTAGTGAGTAAGAATGGTCATTCGACCAAAGCTTCAATATTAAGAAAGAAAAGGTTGAGAAATTTGTAAGACTAATTAGTTTAAAAACCTGAAACAAGGTCTTAAAAGAAAGAACCTTTAGAGATAACAAAATAAATTAAGTGACCTTAGGAAGGTAACATTGACTATTCGGCCATACACTTGGCAAAATAGTAACAAGAAGTTAAAAATTTATTAAGTTAATGTCAATAGGTAATTTAAGTTACAAAAATGATCCTAAAAAAATGGACATAACTTAGTGAGCTAAGATATGAATAATTTTAACCTAAATTAGTAATCAAGCAAGTAAAATAAATTAATGGGAAAGAACTAAAGAATTATTCTCATTAGACCTTGGATTTGAAAGTTTGGTCGTAAAGGCATAGAAAGATGAACACAAAACATTGTGGGGTTAAAATAGGCCATTTTGCTAAGAGAGATTAGAATTTTAATAAATAAGATATAATGAATAAGAACCTACATGTTCATCTCTCTTAGGAATGGATTTGAGAAAATGGTCATGAGGTCTAGATGAATAAAAGTTCACTTGAGAGGTGAAAAGACCATTCAACCAATATAAACATAATGATAAGAAAAACATCAGCAAAACATTTGAGAAAAGGAAAGGACAAGAAAAAAATTATAAAGGTTGAATGGTTTAGGTTTCCCTTGAAAAACTTATCGTAAAACATAAAGAACAAGGTCAACTTGGTAATTTTAGAAGAAATATGCATGCTGTCCAGAATTTAAGGATCATGCTTAAGTAAATATTTTTACTAAGAAAATAAATTTTTGAATAACTATTAATGCCTTATTTATCATGGTGATGCTTGATCATGTCCCCCATGTGTAAATGTGTTATGTCCTCTCTTGAGTCATGTAATGACTTGTGTGATCTCTTGGATGACATAATGACTTATGCATGACTATATGGTTTTATGATTTGATATCAAATGGATGAATTAGGTGTTATATGTACATAGAGTTTTGATTGAATATTGATCATGCATCCTAATACGAAGGTTTAAAATGGAACCTAATAAATAAAGAGATCATTAAAGAACCTTAAGTGAAAACTTAACACTACTTCTAGTGTGCTAAGTCTGGGACTTGTACACACTCAGAAGGTGCATAACCTTGTATGGTGAAGTCTTAAGGATTCAAATAAATCCTTCTATGGGGAAACTGTAGGTCTTCCAAATTTATGATGGTGACAACCATCTTGAATGAGGTCATATCCTAGAACAGAAGGTGAAGTAGTAGATGAGTGGAAGATATTGTTTGACTAAATTGTTACTGTTATGCCTTAAATAAAATTGTCACTGAGAGGATGACTAGAGAATAAGAATGATTACGATTAAGACATAAAATAAGTAAGCGTCAGATAATTTATATGTTATGATGAGAAAGTGATCTAAAAAATGCATAAGATTTATGTCTATGAGCATTAAAAAGTAATTCAAAGTATGTATGAATTGCATGTTGTATGAGATTTCATTTATTCTATTATTAAAAAGAATCCATTTTAGATAAGTATAATTTTTTAAAAAGTATTAATTGAACTTGTATTCCTATCACATTTTCTTAATAAACTGAAATGGTTAGGTTAGAAACAATGACACTAACTTTAGGGTAGACACCTACTGAGAAATTACGATTTGTCACTCCCTACCTCCTATTTCTCTCCCAAAGTCTGATCATACACTTCGCGGTGGTAGTGGTCTATGTGAAACGGATAACGCAGACTAGAAATTAATGTTCATGGAATAGAATGCGAGAAGATCTATAAAGGACCTATTTTGCTTTGTCTAACTTTGTACCTTTTACTTTGGATGATTGTAACTTGTGAAAGACATTGAAGTCTTTGCTTTGTTTAAGGGACTTACTAAGAGCCTTTAACTTATTATTGTCTCTGTGTTGTATTTCCTATATAACTAATAATTTAAATATTTGTTATGAAAATGAATGTATAGTATAAAAATCAAATGAATGAGTTTTCAAAATTAACGTGAGTGATGACGTCTTAACATTCATTACCTACTATGTTGATTACTACGATGAGGCTCTCACTTTCAACAAATATTTTAAAAGAAAATTTTATATAGTATTTTCCATAATAGTAGTTTTATAAATGGATTCCACATCATGAAGTAACAAACTAATAGTGAATCCACGATACAACTTAAGCATAGGACATGTATCATTAGTAGGGTATTGCATGTTCTAAATTAAAGCCTATGATTGGAGCCTTGAAACCCACGATTCTGAAGCTTTAACCAAACTTGATGAAGTTGGAGTGTGTTTCACCCAATAATGTAAAATTTCTATAACATACCATAAAATGTATGATAAATAAGTGATATGTAGTATAGAAATATAATGTGTATAAGTATGTAAGGGCACTAATATCCTTAGCTTAGTTTTATTTTTAATCTAACAGACTGTGTGACAATAATGTTTGTATAATTATTGCTATATAAATGAATGTGATCATATAAATATGCAGCTTAGTAATAAATGTACACGAGTTTTTATTTTATCATTTCATTAACGTAATAATAAACGACGCATTTAGTCAAATAAATTAGCGAGGTTCGTAATTTTAGTAATTGTTTAAAAAAAATCATACCATATTTTCTATAGTAATATTTTTTAAAAGGATTATACATTAAGAAGTAATAGTTTAATAATAAAATTGCAAATATGACATAAGTGTAAAATGAACTTTATTATTAGAGTATTATATTCTTAATTAATATTTTTATGTTAGAAAGGTAAAACATAAATTTAATGTTAAATAAATTGAGTATTTGAAATAACCATTGAAGTATATCACAAAGTTAATATTAAAATTTATATGTATTATAGTTTTTAGTGATAGGACAAGCAAGTAATTTTCTCTCTCTTTTGAACTTGATCCCAAATCAAAACAAAAACAATAAGAGAGCTTATGAATATGTAGATATAGGTGTTTCTCTTTTTGTAGAAGTTTAATTACATCAAACATAGATCTTTCTCTTTACAAGAAGGAATAAAAAAAAGACAAAATTAATTATGTTATGCTGAATAAATTACAAGTATCTATATTATATCTTATGTGAAATTGTTTATCATAACGAAAAAAACTACTCAGATATAATACTTACAACCGTTGATTTAGAAGATATAAAGAAGTGAATATATTTTTTATATATATTTATATATCATCTATTATAATAATAATAATATAAAATATAAAATATTTTATATATTTATTAAATATTAAATTTATTATTAAGTTTACTATCATTTTAATTTTTATTTATATAAGTTACTATCATTTTAATTTTTGATTTATTTAATTTTTACTTATGAGTCTTTTACTTCATAAACATCTTCATTAATCCTCAAATTTTTTATTGTTTTTTAAATTTATTTTTAGTACCAATTATATAGGATTAATTTGTATTATTTAAAATAAATAAAAGATTAATTTAAAAAATTTTAAATATAAGAAAGAAATATATATTATTCTAAAAGTTATAAATAAATTTTAATGCGTATATAAAATAGAAAATTAATTCACCATTAAGTTATTTACTATATATTATATGTTTGTCTTAACTGTAATTACAATGAAATGACGAACTCGCTTAAATTTTAGAAAGAATTTGTTTGATCATGGAGCCGCTACTAAATTTTATTTTTTTTAAGGAAAAATATTTAGAAAAACCCTAATAGAAGAAGAGTTCTAAGTTTGGGAGTCGATTACGAATAGGAAAAGTGTTAGACACCCTACTCGCCTATTTCGAAGAACAGTACCCTTAAATTGAGTGTGTAATTTTGAAAATTATTTGATCCCTTAAATTGAATGAAAATAAATGGGTTCGTATGAAAATAGCCTGACAGGACTTGATCCTGCTCCTATGTATTCCCTGGTGCAATGAGAAACTCAAGGCTATGTAGTTCTGGTTAAGAGACTTGATCTCTTGAAAAGTTGAAGAGTTTTGTAAGTAATTGAAGTGATTTCAGACATAGTTGATTTAAATATGTTGTATGCGTTAACAGAGTTCAAACCGACATAAGTTGCGCTTGAATTTGTACGAATTTAAACATAGAATGGTAGAGAACGCTACCCGTTCATGTTAGAATTCATTACATGAATGTCAGAAAGTTAAAAGAAATATTTTTAGACCAAATTTATTAAAACAGTGATTTTCTAAAATCTTCATGTACACAAAATCTAAACTAGTGTAAGCCACGCTTGAATCTATACGAGTTAAAACACGAAACGGTAGAGAACGCTACCCGTTCGTATTAGAACTTGTCACGTGAATTTCAAAAAATTGAAAACAGATGTCTTTTGACGAAATTAATTAAAACATTGATTTTCTAAAATCTCATGTTCGCAAAATCTAAACTGATGTAAGTCACGCTTCAATATGCACGAATTAAAATACGGAACGGTAGAGAATGCTACCCGTTTGTATTAGAACCCGTTTACATGAATTTCAAAAAATTAGAAAACAGATGTTTTTTGGACGAAATTAGTTAAAAGAGTGGTTTTCTGAAATCTCGTGTTTGCAGAATCTAAACCGACATAAGCTGTTCTTGAATCTACACAAATCAAAATACTGAATGGTAGAGAATGCTACCCATTTGTATTAGAACCCGTTTACATGAACTTTAGGGAATTAGAAAAATAAACATTTTTGGATGAAATTAGTTAAAATATTGATTTTATGAAATCTCATGTTTGCAAGATCCAAATCAACGTAAGCCATGATTGAACATGCACGAATTAAAATACGGAACAGTAGAGAATGTTACCCGTTCGTATTAAAACCTGTTTACACGAATTTCAAAAAATTAGAAATAGATGTTTCTGAACAAAATCAATTAAAACAACGATTTTCAAAAAATTATGTATTTGTAGAATCCAAACCGACGTAAGTCGCGCTTGTATTTGCACGAATTAAAATACGGAATGGTAGAGAACGCCACCCGTTCGTATTAAAACCCATCACATGAATTTTAGAAAATTCGAAAACAAACATTTTTATGCGAAATTATTTAAAATGGTGATTTTCTAAGCTAATTTTGATTTAGGAGGCATATTGGGCTTGACCCAAATTACGAATAAATGAAAACCCAAAATCGAAGGCAATGGGCTTGACCCAAAATTAAAGATAATAAGTTTGACCCAAATTAATTGTTTGAAGAAAATAACTTAAGTATTAATTAGAGGAATTTATGTTAGTTAAGTAGGTTGGTGACTTGAGATGCTTGCTATTGGTGACTCGTAGGTCTCAATGCTAAGCTTTGAGGGTTGAGCGAAGCCTTTCTCAATCAATTTGCAAGGAATCACTTTTGCATGGAGGGATCCTCCTCTCAAGACTATCCCTGTTATGAACTTTGTTGTTAGAGGAATGTATCTTAGAAGAACTCCTGCATGAATGGTGAAGTAATCCACACCCTATTCAGCTTGTTCAATCAGGGCAATTGAACCTTGTAAACTTCCTCTTCAACAAAGCTTGCAACTATAAAATTTCTACTGTTGGCATTCAATTTCACCAAAAGGTTTCTTCCAACTTGATTGCTTTGTCCTCTTTTTTTGGGCTAGTTTACTTTCTATCTATCCTAAGGTATAGAACCTAAAACTGAAACTGATGCTATGGTCAATCTGATACTGCTAGTTTACTGAACCAGCAACCTTTTCACTAACCTGGCCAGAGTCTCCCCCAGTTAATTTAATTCTTACCCTACCAAAGGATTTTGCAGCCTAATTCTCTTCCTATACGAATTAGGACCCCTTGAACAATGTTCCTCTAATTTAACAATAAGCTAGAGTGTAGAACATAGAGGTGCCTATCATTAGATTTTTGGGTACAGATGTGCATGGAAAGGATGTCATGGCATCAGTTCAAAGCCTTGCAGGGGTAAAGTCACAATTTAATTTAGCCAAGCCTGAAAGAATTTTGATTTCAGAGATAAAAATAAGCCTATCCTTATGTGCAACCAATGGTTGACTAAATGGGAGAGTTTGAGGTGCTTGTTGTTCAGCATTGCCCTCTAGTTTACCTGGGGGCCATATTATTACTTATTTATTTTTCCCTTGATTGCTATCATGACAGATCAAGGAGCATGACACCAGTACCTATTCAGCCTTCACATGTTTCCCTAAATTTGATGCCATTAGCTTTTTAACTAGGATCCAACCAGCAACAGGCACACCTCAAGATTAGGTGGCATTAGTGTAATTTTTCTGGCTAGGTTCTAAACACCATCAGCTTTTATTTTAGAAAGGCTTCCCAAATCAATTTATTCCCTGTCTAGCCTATGAGTCTCAAAAATAAAACTGCCACCATGATTACTCTTGGATAAGAAAGGTGTTTACTGGTTGAGGCTTCATATTGCCACTCTTTGTTTCTATTCTGCTAAGGATTGCAAGACATTATAACTCGCTGTTGAATTCACTACTAATGTGGGTCCAGGTTTATGACTTACCTTTCCAAATTCCTATAAATTAATTAGTTTCAATTTGACTTATGAACCATGGGACTCAGAACCTGGAGCTAAATTGGCTACTATGATGAATCTGTAACTATAACTTGGATCCTCAGCTACCTAGTGCAAAGCAGCAAGTTGTGACTTCTCTTCCTAGATTTTCCTTGATTGAAACTATAACTTTCTATGATAAGGATGAATCTGCAGAATTATGAAAATTATACGATAATGCTAGTTTTTTATTGAGACTTGGTCACTACTCAAATTGGATAAGGGCTTCAAATTTGCAAACCTTGGTATTGGGATTAGCAATTTAAGCTTAGCTAACAAGGTGTGGTCCTCTTCATTCTAGACTGGTTCAGCATATGATTTTCAATCTCTGAAATATCTATGGTTTAGTGGACATTATGTTGTTGGAACTTGGCTCAAATGACAGAATAATACTGCTCTCGAATCTACTCTAATATGGGAAGTTCCAAATTTGATTAAATGGAGAACTATACAACATGGCAGTATTTTCACCACTCTAATATTCACTTCCAGTCTAATGACTCTGATGATGTATTAATGTTATATATGTAGTTGCAATCATAACCTCGACTCATTCAATCCAGCATATGGGTCGTTCTCAAAACTCACACGAGTGACCTACTGAACAAGGGAAAATCCTAGTTCTCTGACTTAGATTCCCTTAGATTAGTTTACTTTCTATTTGGCTAGGGGTAACAACAGGCATAACCTAAGGCTGCATTTACTGCTATCATAGGGATGAGGGTGCGATTCCAACACTTAATTTTTAAAGGCCACATGATTGAATTATACCTTTGCGATAAGATGAGCATATTCCTTTTTGAGCTTAATGAAATTACTTTTCACCTAAGAAGGAAACCTTTCTAGGCCTGGAACTGATATAACAGCAACCATCAATGGCTATAAATTGAAGCGAAATTATCAACACCAGTGGATTCTCTATGACCATTTTGAACGAGCAGGTGTAAACACCCAATTATGTCCGAGACTCCCCCCAATTATAAAGTTAATCAAGAAACTAATACTAAGTTAAATAATAAACAGAAAGAAAATGGATGGGAAAACAGAAAAATAGACGATAATAAAAATATATATAATAAATAATAAGAAAATCAAAGAAGAAAATTTAAGAAAAAAAATAAAAAAGAACTAACTAAAAAACAAAAATCTGAAAAAAGAAAAATTAAGAAAGTTTGAAAAATTTTCTTTCTAAAAATAAATAAATATTTTAGAATCTGGAAAAAATAAAAATGTTAAAATCTGGATAAAAAAGGGAGAATTAATAAAAACAAAAAATAAAAAAAAATAATAAAAAACAAATTCTGACAAAATAGGAAAAATTAGAAAAATTTAAAATAGAAACAATAAAACAAAAACTAAGACAAAAGAAAGAATAAGAAGAAACTAGTAAAAGATACAAAAATAAAATTCTGGAAATAAAGAGAAAAAATCTGATAAAAAAAAAAAGAAAGAAGAATAAGAGAAGGATATATAAAAAAAAAAGCTCCAGAAGATAGGGGGCTCTCATCTTTTGAGCCTTCATTGAACTTCTCCTACTCTACATCTTGGGGCTTCTTGATTGCTGCAAAGGAAGGAGGAGCGGCCGCATCGTCATCAGATTTTGCTCTGTCATTTGTAGAAGAAACTGCACGCCAATCTTGCATAGGTTAGTATTATTGCGTCTCTTTCTTGCGACTTACTTCTTCTCCTGGAATTGGCATGCTTATGAATCAAGAAATAGATTACAATGAGGACTCTAATTCTGATTTGGAATCAAGCCGCATGCATTGGATTTAAATAACGAAAGAAACAAAATCCCGTTAGGAATTTTAGTTCAGAATTCTTGATTTGAAACCGTGCATGCTCGGTTAATTTTCTACGTTAGGATAAGAGTGAGAATCCCATGAAGTTAACGAGAACAAAGCCAAATTAACCACCGCAGCGGTGTTCGTCTTGATTCGGACTCAAGCCTTTGAGTAGCGTTTATGGCGTGGCTTATACAAAGACAACCATGTGATTGAGGGGAAGAAAAGAAGAACTCCTTTAATAATTCAGAGACAACGACGGTAAGCTTGCTGTTATCATCGGTCACTTGCATATGAAGTTGTGAAGCAAGTTTCTTACGTGTATAGCCCACCTCTTAGATAAGTACATGATCCATACCTACTAAAAAAAGTTAGTAATTGACCACCCCTTCGTTTGGTCATAATCTCAAGATAATGTGAATGTTACATAGTTTCTCAGAGATCAGTCAAGCATTAGTGGGGATGCCATGCATAGTCATACTGCTATGTATACATCTACATAATGTTGCTTTAAAGGTCAACTCGAGCACTAGCAATCCAAGCAAATCACTTGGCTCGAATGGTCGATGCTGTCTCAATCCAGGAAAGAGGGAAGAGGGTTCGAACCCCAGGCATAGCTATTTCCTTTTTATATTAAGAAGCCCCTGAACGCTCAACTTACAAGCTGTGTATGACGGTTCAAGGATAGTTAAAATTGGGCCGTACGATTAAGGACAATCCAAAGTTGGAATTAAATCAGACCGCACGATTCACATGCCTATCCAATCACACCACCACCAGGCCAATACATTCGCTGTCGCACGTCCCAAACCGCATACCGCACGTTGCGTACCATAAAATGGGCCATTTTCAAATTGAACCAAATTTACTTTTTTTTGTGTTCGAATTGAAATCTAATTCTTTCTTAATCAAGTTCAAAATTAAATTCAAACCAAAGTTATTTTCTTTTGGTTAAGTTCAAAGTCAAACAATTAATTAGATTTATTATTATTCCCCAAATTATGAATAGAATTCACCTTACTCCAACCCCACATCAAGCAGATTTTCATTTTTCCTATCACACCCCAAAGGTAAAATTACCAACCAGCCCTTAGACCTTCCATTAATCCCAATTTTACCCCAAAAGTCAAATTACCAACCAGCCCTTAGACTTTCCATTAATCCCAAGTCAGCCTCCAAATCAGAAATTACCATTTTACCCTTCCCAATTCACAAAAGTCCAGAAAATTAATAAAAAAATTTAAAATTCCAGAAAATCAATAAAAAATATAAAAATTCCAGAAAATCAATAAAAAATATAAAAATTCCAGAAAATTAATAAAAAATAATAAAAATTCCAGAAAATCAATAAAAAATATAAAAATTCCAGAAAATCAATAAAAAATATAAAAATTCCAGAAAATCAATAAAAAATAATAAAATTCCAGAAAATCAATAAAAAATATAAAAATTCCATAAAATCAATAAAAATTTTAAAAATTCCAGAAATTAATAAAAAATTCAAATTTCTAGAAATTAATGAAAAATTCCAGAAATTAAAAAAAATTCTTCTTCATGAATTCAAGATTATCAAGTATCTTCATAAAATTCCTTAATTGGTAAATTCCCCCAAAATTTCTAGTACTTGTATCTTGCTCATTTTATTCATCGTTCTTCAAAAATAAAAATCTTGTTTTGCAATTCTTAATCTCACGCGACGAGCTCTACGCACGAACTGGTAGCTTTTTCTGTTTTTCGTTGTTTAGAGATTCGTATGGGTCCAAGTGCAGCCGTAGTTGTCTTGGGCCTTGTGCACATGTGGATTAAGGTTGTCTTTCCTTTTTGCAAAATAAAAACCTTGCTCATTTTATCCATCGATTTTCAAAATAAAAATCCTGTTTTGCGATTCTTAATCTCACGCGACGAGCTCTAAGCACGAACTGGTAGTTTTTTCTGCTGTTCGTTGTTTAGAGATTCGTATGGGTCCAAGTGCAGCCGTAGTTGTCTTGGGCCCTGTGCATATGTGGATGAGGATCGCCCTTCTAAAAATAGTTTTTTTTTTTCAAAAAATAATCAAGCTATTTTTGAATATTACTTTTCAATTAGCCCCGAAGGTCAAGCCTTCGAGCATCTTCCAAACACTCTTTTGAACATTTTCGAAGGTCAAGCCTTCAAAACATACCAGAACTACGTAAGCCTTGAGTTTCCCATTGCACCGGGGAATACGTAGGAGCAGGATCAAGTCCTGTCAGGCTAACCTCTATCAAGTTATTTATTTCCATTCTAATTAAAGGGATCAAGCTATTTTCAAATAATCACACACTCAGTTTAAGGGTACTGTTCTTTGGAACAAGCGAGTGGGATGCCTAACACCTTCCCCACTCGTAACCGACTCCCGAACCTAAATCTCATCCTCGAGTCAGGGTTTTTTCCAAATCTTTTTCCTCAAATAAAAATTTGGTGGCGACTCGACATCATCAAAATCAACTTTTTTTTAAAATTTTAGCGAGTTCGTCGTCTCGTCGGAATTACGGTTGCGACAGATGGCGACTCCGCTGGGGACCATTAGAGAGTCAAGCCCGATCAATTGAGTGTACATCATATTTGATCTCTTTCCTATTTGTTTGCACATTTTATTGATTGCACGATTCATTTACTTGTTTATTTATCTGTTGTTTGTTTGTCAATTCTTTGTACAACCCTAGGATAAATGAATCATAAATTGCAATATATATCTGTACAATTTCCCCAATCGCAGGTATCCCAATTACTTGTGTGCCCTCATACACATTGCATATGCATTATCATGAGTGGGGCCCTATACCCGGGTCTGAGTGCAGCCTAGGACTAGAGGGATCTAGTGGTGTCACTTTGGGGCTTACGTCCTGTTTGACTATCACGAAAATCCCAGCTAGAGTGTGTCCTATTTGTAATGCCCTACAACTGGTAGCTTTTTCTGCTGTTGTGGCAAGCATTGCAGACTGGAACTTGGCTCTAGTGACCTCAACACCCCAGGATTACAAACCACCTTTGAGAGGTTCATATAAAAGGCCATAGATCCCTAGGGCAGGTAACCCACATAAGAAGCAAAGAGGGCACACACCCCTTCATAATATGGTTCATATACGCACGGACAATTATCATCCAAAATGGAAGCTGAAGATTGGGGAAATACAGAAATCAAGAAAGAAAAGTCAAACAAAAAGAAAAGAAATATCAAAACAAATAAAAAAAAACAAGGAAAATCAAGGAAAACTAGAAATTCCTAGGAAAAATTAGAAAATAATTTCTAAAAATACTAAAAATATCAAAAGTTCAAAAGGAGAGAATGGAAAATTTCGAAAACCTAAAGAATGCTTTTTGGAAAATTTTAACAAACCCTTTTCAAACACCATCAAAGGTTTTTTTAGCAAAATACCAAAAATACAAAACTCCTAAAAACAAATTTGTTAAAATCAATAAATAAAAAAAAACTCTCATTTATTTTCAAATAGTCAAACTTCAAATCTCTTAAAATTATTTGCACATAGCATTGATTCATTCATTCATTCATAGATCTAAAAAAAATAAAAATAGATTTCAAAAATCATTCTACACATTCACACTCATTGTGCATCAACATCTCTATCATTCACGTTTTGTTGCATTCAAATTATTTCACAAAAATTAATTTTTAACTTCACCAGAAAATTAGAGAAACACAACTTCCTGGACATCCTTATAGAACTCGGGCACAATCAAGAATCATGGATGAACTGGAGAGACAAAATGAGGAGCTAAGAAATGAGGTCAAATCACTGAAAGAACAGATGACCAAGCTAATGGAGGCCATCCAGCAGTCTAAACAAAAGGAGGCAAGGGAATCCCTACCCAGAGAATCAACTGACCCAACACATCCTCCTGGCTTCACTCCACCATTAACCATACCTCCGCAAACCGAAGGAATTCATTATGGGTTTCCTCATGGGCATGCACCTTCATACAACCAAACACAAGCCCAAACGCAAATCCAAACACATAACCTACCTCCAAACCAAGAAGTCGTTGGGAGAACGCATCCTATGTTCACCCAAGGGCCTCGCCCTGTATACATACCATCTTCTCATCCATACCACATGCTTGAGGAATACCCAAGCCATCCTTCAACTGAGGATATAGAAAAATGGAAAGGTCTAGAGGACAGGATCCGGGCAATTGAGGGAGATGCTTATGAAGCCAAAGATGCATCTGATTTGTGCTTAGTACCAGATGTGGTCATCCCTCCCAAATTCAAGGTCCCTGAATTTGGGAAATACCAAGGAACCAGCTGTCCAAAGAAACATTTGACTATGTACTGTAGAAAGATGTCTGCACGTACTTACGATGAGAAGCTGCTTATCCATTTCTTTCAAGACAACTTAACAGGGGCAACTGCAACCTGGTACACTCAGCTAGAGCAGACACACATCCGTTCATGGAGGGATTTGGCTGAGGCTTTCCTCAAACAATATCAGTACAATGCCGAGATGGCTCCCGATCGAACCCAACTCCAGAATATGGCCAAGAAGGGGGATGAGACCTTAAAGCAGTATGCTCAAAGATGGAGGGAGCTAGCTGCTCAAGTGCAACCTCCACTATCTGAAAAAGAGCTGGTCAGCTCGTTCGTAGACACACTCCAAGATCCTTTCTATGACAAGATGATTGGCAGTGTGACTTCTAGCTTCTCTGATGTCATCATCATTGGAGAAAGGATCGAGGGTGGCATGCGTCGAGGAAAAATCACGCACAACGCCACAAGGACAGTTGACGCCTCTACAGATAAAAAGATGACAGGTGAAGCTTACAATGCGGCTTCTGGTCAAGGACAGTATACACCTCCGACGGCACTTTATGGACTGACTGGTTTCCAACCACCCCCATATACACCCTACACACCATATCCTTACATTGCAGCTACATACCAAACACCATACCCTCCTACTTACAATTACCAGACACAAGTCCGGCCACAAACACCATACACGGCCCAAACACAAGCCATAAGGCAGAATCCTAATCAACGCCAGAAAAAGGAGAAGAAACTCGTCCAATTCGATCCTATCCCAATCTCCTACACTGAGCTCCTACCTCGGCTGATCCAAAACTCGCTAGTTGCGCCTTATCCTCTTAAACCTCAAGAGCCACCATATCCTAACTGGTATAATCCAAATGCCAGATGTGATTACCATGCAGGATTCATTGGTCATTCTACAGAGGATTGCCTGGCGTTGAAGCGAAAGGTACAAAGCCTAATTGATGCGAAATGGCTGGATTTCGGGAGGCTTGCTCCTAACACAAAACAATCTGTTGCCAAATCATGAAAGCCCATCAGCTAGCTGAAAGATAGGGGAGCGGCATAATGATTTTCTTTGTACAAATGGAGATTGAGGATATTCATCCAGAAATTGTCGTACTTTTCAAAGTTAATCTTTTGTAAACAAACAACAATGAATAAATAATGCAAAAATTACATTTTCATATCACTTGAGCACGTGCTTTACATTCTGGCTTTATTTATGAAATATTCCATTCTTTCATCCCTTCAGTCCACTTCTTACTCCTATACCAAAACAATAAATACCAATTGGTGAGGATACCAGTGCTGTAATAAGTAATCTTGAACGTCTAATTAATCAGGCTTAAAAGAGAAAAGCCCAATGAGGGAGCAGAATAAACAACCAGGGATTCTAGATCACCATTCAAAGTAAAAATACCTCGCTGGAATCAAGTTTAAATCCAGGAAAAATTTAGGGATGCAAGAAAGGATCCGCTGAATTAGAAACCAAAATGACCCCGGCAAGGTCGATATCTGACTACATTAAATTCAAGAAGCAGAAGACCCGCTAGATTAAAGCCAAAAGATAATCTAGGAAAAATCAAAGTCAAAACTCAAAATTCTAGAAAAAGAGAAACCCGCTGGATTAAAAGCCAGAAATAATCCAGGAAAAAGTAGGGTTAAAGTTCAAAATAATGATCGATAAAGTCATGATCAGAAAAGGTCTTGCCGGTTTTCAACAACAATTCAGGCAAAAATCAGGATCATATACAAGCCCGCTAGGTCGAGAACCTTTTAAAAAAAACGACCTAGGAAAAATTAGGGCGCACAATCAAAAGCCCGCTGGGTCAACAATCTTCCAAAGGAGACCTAGGCAAAAGTTAGGGCACAATCAAGCAAAAGGCCCGCTAGGTCGAAAACCCGTAAGGGTGACCTAGGCAAAAGTTAGGGCGCAATCAAGCAGAAGGCCCGCTAGGTCGACAGTCTTCAAAAGAGACCTAGGCAAAAATTAGGGCATAATCAAACAAGAGCCCGCTAGGTCGACAACCCTCCAACGAGACCTGGGCAAAAGTCAGGGTACAATCAAACAGAAGCCCACTAGGTCGACAACCCTCCAAAGAGACCTAGGCAAAAGTTAGGGTACCAAAATCAAGAGCCCACTAGGTTGAAAACCCATAAGGGCGACCTAGGAAAAAGTTAGGGCAATACAAAAGACCTGCTGGGTTAAAAGCTCAAAGGAACAATCCAGGCAAAATTAAGGTCGATTCAAGAATCCCAGGACAGCACGACATTTCTGCACCTCATATTCCCTAAAACTGGGGCAAAATTTGGCCATTTCTTAAGCTTGGCTAATTAGACAATCAAGATTATAAAAAGCAGCATTGATATTTTTCATCAAGAGGTGCCATTTGGGCAATCGAACCCACATCTCTTGTTGTCCTTTCCTTTTAAGTACACTACCTCAAACATCTCTTGCAAAACTCTCTATTTCCTTCTATTGACCATCCCAAATCACTTTGCACACCTTAATAGTGCACACGCCAAAAGAGATGTGAAAAATGTAAAAAATAAAAAGGATTAATTTTGAAAAGTGATGACAAGTCGGATGAATCCTCGACCGTTGCAACACGATAGGGTTGTTTCCCAAAGATTCATCTTCGTACCAGCCATGATGCCACCAAAAAGGAGTGTGTCTTGCTTAATAATATTGACCACCGTTGGATCTCGAAGATCTTGGAAAAGAAATTTCCAAAGCGGATCAGAAGCCAAGAGATTGACCAAAACACCGAACTTAAGTCAATCTAGCTCGTCCTGATTTTTTATTCTTGTCACACCAACTAGGGGGTTGTTGAGGAAGAATGTGTCAGAAAAAAATTAAAAATCAAGAGAAACAAAAAGTTTTACACCATTTCATGGTTTGCATTCAATAGCATCTGTTTCATCATTTCAAGCATCAAAATAAGAACCCCACATCATTTCTGCATTTATTCAAGCATCATTAACATCGTATTCTTCTCACTCATTCAAACAGCACATAAGCGTCTTTTATTCAAGCATTGCACGACCCACTTTTCAAAATTAATTAAGATCCAGGTAAAATTGCCCGAATTAGTCATAATTAAAACTGAATCAAGCTTAAACTGGGGCAAAAGCTGGCCCAACAAAATGTAATTTGAGGTCATCCTCGAATGATGAATCAAGTCCAAACTGGGGCAAACGTTTGCCACAAAATTTAATTTGAGGTTATCCTCAAATTCTCAGTCAAGTCCAAACTGGGGCAAAAGCTTGCCCAACAAAATTCAATTTGAAGTTATCCTCAAATTCTCAGTCAAGTCCAAACTTGGGCAAACACTTGCCCACAAAAATTTAATTTGGGGTCATCCTCAAATTTTGAACCAAGAACAAAACTGGGGCAAACATTTTCCCGGAAAATTCAGGTTGAGGCAATCCTCAATTCCTCAACGTCAGAAGAATCAAACTGTGGCAAACATCTGCCCACACAATCCAATTTGAGGCCATCCTTAAGTCCTCTAAATCGAGTTCAAACTGGGGCAAATGCTTGCTCACACAATTCAATTTGGGGTCATCCTCAAAAACAAGTTCAAACTGGGGCAAACGCTTGCCCACAAAAGCTCAATTTGAGTTCATCCTCAGATGCTGGATCAAGTCCAAACTAGGGCAAACATTTGCCCAAGAAAGATTTAAATTCAAGTTCAAACTGGGTCAAACATCTGCCCGAGAAAATCCAAGTTGAGGCAATCCTCAATTCCTCAACTCCAATTGAGTTCAATAGGGCAAGGTTGCCTAGAAAAATTCAAGTCAAGCTTATTGAAACCCTTCAAACTGGGGCAAAACGTTGGCCCAAAATTCTTTCAAATCAAGACGTCTCTCAGTTATCAAGAAATTTCCAAACTAGGGCAAAATGGTTGCCCAAGTCTCTTCAAGGAAATAACTATCAAGCGCAAGGTAAAGTGTTTCATTCATTCCTGCTCACTGGCCTATATTGTTAGGCCATAGCGTGCTTCATTCTTTCTCATTCATGGCCTATGTTGTCAGGCCATAGCATGTTCTTTCCCTTTCATGGCCTATGTTGTCAGGCCATCGCATCTTTCATTCCTGCTCACTGGCCTATATTGTTAGGCCATAGCGTGCTTCATTCTTTCTCATTCATGGCCTATGTTGTCAGGCCATATCATGTTCTTTCCCCTTCATGGCCTATGTTGTCAGGCCATCGCATCTTTCATTCCTGCTCACTGGCCTATATTGTCAGGCCATAGCATGTTTCTTTCTTTCCCTTTCAGGCCTATGTTGTCAGGCCGCCATCTAGTTTAGATTTATTGCTTTCAGGCCTATGTTGTCAGGCCGCCATCTAGTTTAGATTTACTGCTTTCAGGCCTAAGTTGTCAGGCCACCATCTAGTTTAGATTTTTACGTCACAGCCTATGTGGTCAGACCTCATCAAATTTTATTTTCCGCATACATCCTGTCGAGCAGGTTTGCATTTATCCTGGCAACAGCAGGATTTTATTCACATTCTTCCCGGCAGCAGCGGGATCTCATTTGCATTCTCCTGTCAACAACAGGACTTTAAGCACGTTCAATTTTCTGTCCACCTATCAAGCAGGTTTGCATTTATCCTGGCAACAGCAGGATTTCATCATTTGCATCTTTCCGGCAACAGCGGGACCTTATTTGCATTCTCCTGTCAACAACAGGACTTCAAACACGTTTAATTTTCTGTCCACCTGTCAAGCAGGTTTGCATTTATCCTGGCAACAGCAGGATTTTATTCGCATTCTTCCCGGCAGCAACGGGACCTCATTTGCATTTTCCTGTCAACAACAGGACTTCAAGCATGTTTATTTTTCTGTCACCTGTCGAGCAGGTTTGCATTTATCCTGGCAACAGCAGGATTTCATCATTTGCATCTTCCCGGCAACAGCGGGACTTCATTTACATTCTCCTATCAACAATAGGACTTCAAGCACGTTTAATTTTCTGTCCACCTGTCAAGCAGGTTTTCATTTATCCTGGCAACAGCAGGATTTCATTCGCATTTTCCCGGCAACAGCGGGACCCCATTTGCATTCTCCTGTCAACAACAGGACTCCAAGCACGTTTAATTTTTCTGTCCACCTGTCAAGCAGGTTTGCATTTATCCTGGCAACAGCAGGATTTCATTTGCATCTTCCCGGCAACAGCGGGACCTCATTTGCATTCTCCTGTCAACAACAGGACTTCAAGCACGTTTAATTTTCTGTCCACCTGTCAAGAAGGTTTGCATTTATCCTGGCAACAGCAGGATTTTATTCGCATTCTTCCCAGCAGCAACGGGACCTCATTTGCATTTTCCTGTCAACAACAGGACTTCAAGCATGTTTATTTTTCTGTCACCTGTCGAGCAGGTTTGCATTTATCCTGGCAACAGCAGGATTTCATCATTTGCATCTTCCCGGCAACAGCGGGACTTCATTTACATTCTCCTATCAACAGTAGGACTTCAAGCACGTTTAATTTTCTGTCCACCTGTCAAGCATGTTTTCATTTATCTTAGCAACAGCAGGATTTCATTCGCATTTTCCCGGCAACAGCGGGACCCCATTTGCATTCTCCTGTCAACAACAGGACTCCAAGCACGTTTAATTTTTCTGTCCACCTGTCAAGCAGGTTTGCATTTATCCTAGCAACAGCAGGATTTCATTTGCATCTTCCCGGCAACAGCGGGACCTCATTTGCATTCTCCTGTCAACAGTAGGACTTCAAACATGTTTAATTTTCATTCACCTGTCAAGCAGGTTTGCATTCATCCTGTCAACAACAGGATTTCATTTGCATTTTTCCGTCAACAACGGGATTCCCATCAAGTTTAAACTTCTGCATTATGGCCCATGTTGTCAGGCCACCATCATGGTTTAGTTTTCTGCATCACGGCCTATAGTGTCAGGCCACCATCAAGTTTCCCTTTCTGCACATTCAAGTTTTCTTTTCTGCACTGCGGCCTATAGTGTCAGGCCACCTTGTACATACCTTACTTTTTAGTTCTTGCACGCTTCCTTGCCTCAAGTTGGCCCTTTCCACTCCACTGAGCTTGTCTTAACAGGCCATTCTCTTCTACTTTGCCCATTTTAACAGGCTATTTTCATTTCATTTTGCTTGTCCTAACAAGCAATCCCATTGCATTCCACGCATTTCCTAACAAGCCTTCATTCATTTCAGCTTACTTAGGTTATGCCATCTAGCTTTGCATATTTATACCATATCGGCACACGAAGCCGGTAAAGTCATTCAACCACCGCTCCTCCGCCATCCGGGAGGTCCACTTTAAGCTCAAGGCTTCTGGTGCTGCTTGGATTTCTTCAAAAATCGCCTCGGACATAAGGTGTTCATGTCTTTACTCATTTCCTACCTCGATAATTCAGAGAATCATTTCTCATATTATCGGGTAGGAAAATGAGTAAAGAGGGGCAAACTGTAAACACCCAATTATGTCCGAGGCCCCCCCCAATTATAAAGTTAATCAAGAAACTAATACTAAGTTAAATAATAAACAGAAAGAAAATGGATGGAAAAACAGAAAACAGGATAAACAGAAAAATAGACGATAATAAAAATATATATAATAAATAATAAGAAAATAAAAGAAGAAAATTTAAGAAAAAAATAAATAAAAAACTAACTAAAAAACAAAAATCTGAAAAAAGAAAAATTAAGAAAGTTTGAAAAATTTTCTTTCTAAAAATAAATAAATATTTTAGAATCTGGAAAAAATAAAAATGTTAAAATCTGGATAAAAAAGGGAGAATTAATAAAAAAAAATAAGTAAAAAATAATAAAAAACAAATTCTGACAAAATAGGAAAAATTAGAAAATTTTAAAATAGAAATAATAAAACAAAAACTAAGACAAAAGAAAGAAGAAGAAGAAACTAGTAAAAGATACAAAAATAAAATTCTAGAAATAAAGAGAAAAAATCTGATAAAAAAAAAAAGCTCCAGAAGATAGGGGGGCTCTCATCTTTTGAGCCTTCATTGAACTTCTCCTACTGTACATCTTGGGGCTTCTTGATTGCTGCAAAGGAAGGAGGAGCGGCCGCATCGTCATCGGATTTTGCTCTGTCATTTGTAGAAGAAACTGCACGCCAATCTTGCATAGGTTAGTATTATTGCGTCTCTTTCTCGCGATTTACTTCTTCTCCTGGAATTGGCATGCTTATGAATCAAGAAATAGATTACAATGAGGACTCTAATTCTGATTTGGAATCAAGCCGCATGCATTGGATTTAAATAACGAAAGAAACAAAATCCCGTTAGGAATTTTAGTTCACAATTCTTGATTTGAAACCGTGCATGCTCGGTTAATTTTCTACGTTAGGATAAGAGTGAGAATCCCATGAAGTTAACGAGAACGAAGCCAAATTAACCACCGCAGCGGTGTTCGTCTTTTTTGGTGCTTGGATCATGACAAGGAACCTTTAAACAGGAACCAGGGGTTTCTGCCTTAAGTACAGAATTGTAATATGCATGTATTCCTGTAATGTGATTAATCCGGTCAAGAATTATGTGACCCAAAATCAATGGCATGAGTTGCATTCGGCCCAAGCATGAGAGAATCTTGCGTAATGGCTGCCTGTGAAGGTGCGGTTGTTGGAAGGCTGAGGTTGGGTCAAGCTTTAGCAGGCTCTGTTCTTGACTAACTCTGCTACACAAAGGCACCACCTCCAATAGGTATTTAGCTTTGTAGCAATCTTGAAGGATGTAAACAACTTTCATGAGTGGCTGCACCAACAGTAACTTGAGAGATCAGATTTGGGGAGCTTAACCCCTTTGGCAGTCTCGCACTTGAAGAGAAGCCAAGGAGCATTTGGCAGGTCCAGAAGTGACGCCTCCCCTGGGGCATAGAGTGTACTCTGTCACACCCATATCTAGCTTATCCTTTAGCAATAAACGCCATTGGCCTTGGGTATCTGATCGTATTGAAAAAAAACCAAGAGAATTCCTTTGTTTTCTCATGGTTAAGGCTTCAACCATAGTGATCACTCGTGGAATTCGCTCCCAACAACATTAACCAATCTAACCCGGTCTGGCCTTCACCATGATCAATTCACTCTTAACTACAATACAAACCCAAAAGCTGGGTTGAGATTGAGAACGATCAAGGAAAGACATTAAATGCAACCATCTCCAGATTGGCACAAGGCCACAAAACTGCATTAACTCAAATATCACACCTCTGAATGATTGATTCGGACTCAAGCCTTTGAGTAGCGTTTATGGCGTGGCTTATACAAAGACAACCACGTGATTGAGGGGAAGAAAAGAAGAACTCCTTTAATAATTCAGAGACCACGACGGTAAGCTTGCTGTTATCCTCGGTCACTTGCATATGAAGTTGTGAAGCAAGTTTCTTACGTGTATAGCCCACCTCTTAGATAAGTACATGATCCATACCTACTAAAAAAAGCTAGTAATTGACCACCCCTTCGTCTGGTCATAATCTCAAGATAATGTGAATGTTACATAGTTTCTCAGAGATCAGTCAAGCATTAGTGGGGATGCCATGCATAGTCATACTGCTATGTATACATCTACATAATGTTGCTTTAAAGGTCAACTCGAGCACTAGCAATCCAAGCAAATCACTTGGCTCGAATGGTCGATGCTGTCTCAATCCAGGAAAGAGGGAAGAGGGTTCGAACCCCAGGCATAGCTATTTCCTTTTTATATTAGGAAGCCCCTGAACGCTCAACTTACAAGCCGCGTATGACGGTTCAAGGATAGTTAAAATTGGGCCGTACGATTAAGGACAATCCAAAGTTGGACAATCCAAAGTTGGAATTAAATCAGACCGCACGATTCACATGCCTATCCAATCACACCACCACCAGGCCAATACATTCGCTGTCGCACGTCCCAAACCGCATACCGCACGTTGCGTACCATAAAATGGGCCATTTTCAAATTGAACCAAATTTACTTTTTTTTGTGTTCGAATTGAAATCTAATTCTTTCTTAATCAAGTTCAAAATTAAATTCAAACCAAAGTTATTTTCTTTTGGTTAAGTTCAAAGTCAAACAATTAATTAGATTTATTATTATTCCCCAAATTATGAACAGAATTCACCTTACTCCAACCCCACATCAAGCAGATTTTCATTTTTCTTATCACACCCCAAAGGTAAAATTACCAACCAGCCCTTAGACCTTCCATTAATCCCAATTTTACCCCAAAAGTCAAATTACCAACCAGCCCTTAGACTTTCCATTAATCCCAAGTCAGCCCCCAAACCAGAAATTACCATTTTACCCTTCCCAATTCACAAAAGTCCAGAAAATTAATAAAAAAATTTAAAATTCCAGAAAATCAATAAAAAATATAAAAAGTCCAGAAAATCAATAAAAAATATAAAAATTCCAAAAAATCAATAAAAAATAATAAAAATTCCAGAAAATCAATAAAAAATATAAAAATTCCAAAAAATCAATAAAAAATAATAAAATTCCAGAAAATCAATAAAAAATAATAAAATTCCAGAAAATCAATAAAATATAATAAAATTCCAGAAAATCAATAAAAAATATAAAAATTCCAGAAAATCAATAAAAAAATAATAAAATTCCAGAAAATCAATAAAATATAATAAAATTCCAGAAAATCAATAAAAAATATAAAAATTCCAGAAAATCAATAAAAAAATAATAAAATTCCAGAAAATCAATAAAAAATATAAAAATTTCAGAAAATCAATAAAAATTTTAAAAATTCCAGAAATTAAAAAGAAAAAATTCTTCAAAATTCCTAAATAATTCATGAATTCAACATTATCAAGTATCTTCATAAAATTCTTTAATTGGTAAATTCCCCCAAAATTTCTAGTACTTGTATCTTGCTCATTTTATTCATCGTTCTTCAAAAATAAAAATCTTGTTTTGCAATTCTTAATCTCACACGACGAGCTCTACGCACGAACTGGTAGCTTTTTCTGCTGTTCGTTGTTTAGAGATTCGTATGGGTCCAAGTGCAGCCGTAGTTGTCTTGGGCCTTGTGCACATGTGGATTAAGGTTGCCTTTCCTTTTTGAAAAATAAAAACCTTGCTCATTTTATCCATCGATTTTCAAAATAAAAATCCTGTTTTGCGATTCTTAATCTCACGCGACGAGCTCTAAGCACGAACTGGTAGCTTTTTCTGCTGTTCGTTTTTTAGAGATTCGTATGGGTCCAAGTGCAGCCGTAGTTGTCTTGGGCCCTGTGCATATGTGGATGAGGATCGCCCTTCTAAAAATAGTTTTTTTTTTTCAAAAAATAATCAAGCTATTTTTGAATATTACTTTTCAATTAGCCCCGAAGGTCAAGCCTTCGAGCATCTTCCAAACACTCTTTTGAACATTTTCGAAGGTCAAGCCTTCAAAACATACCAGAACTACGTAAGCCTTGAGTTTCCCATTGCACCGGGGAATACGTAGGAGCAGGATCAAGTCCTGTCAGGCTAACCTCTATCAAGTTATTTATTTCCATTCTAATTAAAGGGATCAAGCTATTTTCAAATAATCACACACTCAGTTTAAGGGTACTGTTCTTTGGAACAGGCGAGTGGGGTGCCTAACACCTTCCCCACTCGTAACCGACTCCCGAACCTAAATCTCATCCTCGAGTCAGGGTTTTTTCCAAATCTTTTTCCTCAAATAAAAATTTGGTGGCGACTCCACATCATCAAAATCAACTTTTTTTTAAAGTTTAGGTCGTCTCGTCGGAATTACGGTTGCGACAGCAGGTACTCAGATTAAACTGTGAACTAGGGGTGGTGACAGTGTTGATGCCTTAATCAGAAAGGGAAGCCTCTTTGGGCTTGACTGTTAACGTAGAATTTTGGTGAACCTTGCATACAAAGTTCGGGGTTGGTCTACATCTCCTCAAAAGGTCTAAGATAATATGAATACAAAATAGCCATTCTCTTTATTATCTGTGGTTACATTGCTTTTGAGGTTACTTGGTTTAATAGGAATCTTGCTACTTAGAGTAATGCTGTAACAAGTTCTGACAACTCCTAGTAAAGATTCACCATGAACTTTGAATTTATAGGAGTCACAACAGTAAGGAGTGCCTTCAACGCTTGGAGAATAGTGCTCTGATCTAGGATCCCCTTCCAAATGGTCATATGCAATAAGTTTATGAAGATACTCTAAAGTAGGTTCAAGGATTCTCAAGTTCATAAGGTAGAGTGGGTTTAAAATAAGTTCTGCATTGGTTCCTTCAATAATCCGTAAGAAGATACTTTTTCTTTATTCCCAAATCAAGAAATGTGCCAATGAGAAAAGATAACCTTGTGCTTCCTGATCAAAGAATTCCTTTCCATGTTGACAAGAATAACACCCTCCATAGCTTAAAAGTGATCGTTTTCTCACCATCAAAACATATTAACTTAGGTTTGCTTCTAAAAGTTGAAAAAGCTTATATTATCAATGGCTAGTAGTGGGAGATCCTCATTAAGAGAATGAACCTTTCTCCCTCATTGCCTGATATCAATTCCTGCATGCTCCAACTCTCATCCTTAACAGTGATGTTGATAAACATAGCTCACCAAGGGACATATTGTTGAGGTCTCATGACAGACCATTGGTGCCAGCAAAGGAGGACTAAGGATCTTAAGCTTTAGTAGATGCAACACTTGATTATTACAGGAGTTGATTTTACTAGCGCAGAATTTGTAAGGAACCAAATCTTGCAGAATTCAGATTGGATACTGCTTTTCCATATTACAAAGGTGCAACATACCAAATGCAGCTCACTGTTTGATATATCAGGTTTCAGGTCACGAGCCAGACACCAACCAAATTGAAGTTCTGAGAATATGCAATTCAATAACCTCTTTAATTGCTTCACACTAGGTTAATATCAGCCTACTGTAATTATTTGACATTTCATCTACCAGTGACCAATACTAGATTCGTGAATGTGATGTTACAATAAAGTTTTACCAACAACTGGCCTTTTCTGTATGAACCTGACCAAACTTGATGTGATGGAGCTCTCTTTAGATATCATTAGTATTGTTGCATCCTTAGTCATTACTAAGTGAGATTCCACAAAATCTCAAAGGAAAGTAGACCTCGGTCACAGAATCTCAAAAAAAAGTAGAACTTAATCTATTCTTCCAATTATTCAATCAAACATTGGTTGAGGTTTCAGGAAATACTCAGTAGATCTCTTATAAACTTTTCAGATCGTAATAGCTAATGTGATACTATGGCACCATTACAGTTTATGAAGGTTTTTAAGCTTGTTCTACAACGGCGGTGAATCCTATACTCTAATCAAGAAGAGGTATATGAATTGATGCTAATAAATACTAGCAGAAATCGAAGACAAGATTCAAGAAACATTGCTATTGTGCATAAAGGTGATTGAAGCATTCATAATCTTACCTAGAAATTTTGTTGAGAGAGCTCTTGTGATTTATTTCTAAACCTGAAAGCAGATGAGGCAAAGCTTTTTCTTCATAGAATGGAGGTATAGCAAGTTATGTGGAACTCAACTAGAATTTGTGGCTTCTTCTTCAATCAACTTGGAACAAGCGAGAGTCATCTTTTCAACTTGGAACAGGATTTGAATTAAGTTGATTCCTGAAAGCGTAAAGGCTCTTTCTCCTTCCTTCAGCGCTAAGCTTTTGATGTTCCTCTATTTTCTGGTGTGAGAGAATGAGCTGTTTTGTTGAACTATTTCTGTAATCTAGAGCAAAAAAGAGAATTTGGTTTCTAAGGTGAACCTCTGAGTTAAAGAAAAAAGCTTCCTAAAAAAGAAAAATGTTTTTGTTTCTTTTTTTTTTTAGATAATCAAAACCCCTTTTCTTTTTCTATTTATATGCTTTTTGCATTCATTAGTCTTAATCTTAGTTTCTTAATCCACTTCTAACTGTTTTCTAACAAAATTTTTCCACTTATTAGTTTTAGTTTTTTTTACTCAATCTTTTACTCAATTTTAAGTTCAATCTGCTTTCTTTGTTATTGTTAAATTTTAGTAAAACTTTTTTTTTATTTTTTTTTCTTTTTATTTGAATTTTATTTATTTATTTATATTATTTTTATTTATTATTATTTTTAAATTAAATTAAATCAAGTATTATTTATTTTTTAAAAAAATATTTTAAACATAATTACGTATTTACATTATTGTATATTAAATATATTATATTTATATTAATAAAATATGGAAAAAAAAAATGGGCCAGAAGAAGGTTGAGGAATCTAGTTGTATTTGAAAAGTCAAACAAAAAAAAACAATAAAGAGATAAAAGGGGATCTTGCTTGAAACTTGTCGATTTGTATTTTGATACTAGCTATAAAATTAAGCAAGATAATGTTTGGCTGATCTGACCTGTACTCGCACTGGAGTTTATAAAGACGGGTGGGTGAGTGTGACGCATATACAAACACAAATCCACATAAAAATCTTGCGATTCCCCAAGCGTTTGTGCTTTTCATGTCAATAATTTAGTTTGTAATATATTTTTTAATAAAAGTTCAAATTATTTATTTTTATTTTAAAATCATATTTAAGAAATAGATATAAATAATATTTTTAATATAAATAAATATTTTAATAACTAATAATTATTAAAACAATTCTTAAAAGTTTATTTTCTTTTTTACGTTTTAATATTTTTAAAAATTATTTTAAATATTTTATCATAATTTTATTGTTTTGAAAGTTTAAAAATTATATGATCAATTTTAGAACTTTATTCAACACTTTTTAAATGATATAAATATAATACATGTTTAAAACTAATGATTAATTATATTAAAAATTATTTTGATAATATTTAAAATTTTTATTTTATAAAAAATTTAAATATACCGTATACTAATTTCTTAAGACATAAAATATATATTAAAAATTAAAAGTATTTCTTTCAAACGATCACATCGCAACCTAGGAGCTACTAGAAGGCAAAAAAATACAAATATCTCCGCACTGCTATCCTTTTCATCTGCGGAAAATAGAAAGAAAGAAAACATAAAATAAAAAGTTAATAAAATATAGATAAAACTTAAAATTATTTAGTATGAAAAATTATAAAAATAAAAAATATACTTTTTATAAATAAAAATAATAATTTTAAAAAAATATTTAAATATTATAATATAATATTACTATCATAACTTAAATTATCGTAGAATGATAAAAATATAAAAAATAATTGAAGTATTTAAAAATATAAAAACATAATTATCATTTAAAATTTAACATTAAAAACTAATATTATTTAATTAAAAATATAAACTAATATTAATAAATATTTTTATTAAAAATAAACATTAAAACCTAATATTAATTAATGAGATAGAATTCTAATTTTATTAAAAAATAACATCAACAACATTCATAATATTATATTTAAATTTTATCCTCTTAAATATCCTACACATGACTAAAGGGGGCGGCGGGGGAATTTTCCAAAGCTTGGCCAGAATAAATTGAATAAGTGAATTAATTATTAGAAACTTTGAAAATAAAAAATAAAATTATATTGTTTCTGTTAGGAGAATTATGACTGATCATCAAGCCCGGTTCATTTGTCAGGATAAGCAGGAAATGGCACGTGAACCGAAACAAACATAACGTTACTTAATTCTTAGGATAAAATCACTCACTTTAATTTAACTTTTGAAAAAATAAAATTGTCAAGCCCAAAACATCATTGGTTTGGCAAGTCACAAAAGTTATTAATTTATAGAATAATTCCTAGGAACAAGTGAGTAATTTCTGTAAATATTATTATTATTTTGTTTTATTTTTAGTTTCTTCTTTTTAATTTGTCTTTAATATCATATTAATTTCTTTATTTTATGTTATTTATTTTACTCTATTTTTTTAATCTAAAACATTGTTAAAATCTAAATAAATAATAATAATAATAATAATAACAATAATAAATAACATAAAATAAAACAGGATAATTTAATTAAAAAAACAAGAGGCCCAACTTGTGCTTGTAGGAATTTCTTCTTCATTTCTTCTAAATTGATTAATAATAATAACCATGCATCATGATTTTGCAGCACCAATTTCCACCAAGAAACGACAGATTTACCCAATATTTGAAGGATTACTTGATCAAATAGAAAAAATAAATAGAGTAATCCAAATTGAGAGTACAGATAGAAAGTAAAATCTTTTCATTATGCATTATTTTGATTGAATAATTTTTTTTTCATTTATCTTAAATTATTCATTTATTACATGAATAGTAATTGAAATTATGATAGAATGATAAATAAAAAAATTATAAAAATAAAAAACTGTCATCAAAATTTATTAAAAAAATTTAAAAATTATAAATTTTAAAATTAGTTTGAATTGTAATGAAAGTATTAGCATTACGTCCGTTAAAAACTGATTATTTCTAATTAATTATGTGAAAATATAATTTTTTTAAAATATTTATTTCTCTTTAAAAAAATTATTTTTATTTTAAAATACTTCAAATTTTAATTTACAATTCTTTAATATATCGTGCATTAATTTGATTTAGTTAAAGAAACATATATCACGTGTTCATCAAGATATTTTTTTTCTTTTTTCTTTTTAAACTGTTAAAAATGTAGAAAGAAAATTTTGCAAAAAAATATACTTTTTCATTTTTAAATTATTGGAAAATCTTATTTTATAAATTATTGAAAGAAAAATTTTACAAATCTTTTATGCAATTTGATTCCAATTTTACATTATAAAATTGACACAATAGGACAAAAGGAATAGTTTAGTTAGAACCTAAGGTTGTTGGACTCAAATAATATTGGCTAGAAAAAAAAATTATAAAATAAAATTTTTTGTATTATATGATTTGTTAGGATCATATAGTTTTTTATAGAAAATCTAAACACATCTAACAATAATAAATTAATACTATAATGATTAAAAATTAAATTCATAACAATCAAAAATTAAAATTATAATAATTAAGAATAATCATGTAATAATATTTCAATAATTTATCAACAATTATAGAAATAAAATTATAATAAATATTTGATATTATATAATAAATAATATAATAATACCATTATTTTTTAATGTTATAAAATAAATTTTAAGAATACAAGTAAATTATATTTGTAAACAACTTATCTAACATTTGTTATACAAAGTATAACAAATATTGTTGAATACAAATTGTAATGAACATTTAAGTAGTGATCAAAATTTAAAGACAAATAATATCAATTTAAATATAAAAAAAATTATGAATTGAAACTGAACTATTACATGTATTAAATATTTAAAAGAATTTTAAAGAATTATTTTATAAAAAAATTAGAAATATAATATTAACTAATTAATAAATTTTGTTGGCACTTTCAATAAATTAAAAAAGAATCTTTTGATTATCTTAGAGAAATTTTCAAAAATTATATAATAACTTCTAAATTTTAGAAATTAAATTAGATCATTTTTTTTTAAAACATTTATTACTTTTTAGTTTATTATTGTTCACTTTAACTGTATTGCATGCTTTTTAGATGGGAAGCGCGAAATTCTTTATAATATGTGAAGAACATTTCTATGCCTTTAGTACATGTACAAGCCTGGGATGTTTTTTATGTGATACTATATTTTTAATTTTTTTCCTGTTATTTTTAGTTTAAAACAACTAAAAAATTATATAACTTTTTAATTTTTTTGTTATTTTTTGAAACAACTATAAAATTATATAACTTATTTAAATTATGTCTTGTCCATTAATTGTGAGAGATTTTAAAATTTTTTATTTTCTATTTAAGTTAAAAAAAAGTGTCAAATTCACTAAAAAGGCAAGCAGTATTCAGTTAAAATCTCGTCTAATTACTTGACGCTATTTATTTTTTTATTAAATTTTGATTTTAATCTTGTCCAATGCAAGATATTTATATGAATTTTTTAATTATTTTTTATTATATCATATTGTATATAAATAATACTTATTAAATAATTTTATATTAAATGTCAAGATGATATGTTACGTGATAAAAATTATCTTAAATAAATAAATAATTTTTTATTCTATTTCTATAACTAATTATAAATAGTATATATTTTTTTTTAAAAAAACCAACTTCTAAGATTACATTTCCTTTTGTATTTTTAAATGATATTTTAGATTATGTTTTTATGTAATAGGAAAATAATTTTTTTTTAAAAAGAAGAGTATTATGATTATGTTTGGATCAATTGGGGTTAGTGACAAGCCCATTAACCAAATGGGCGGTGGTCTTTTTAATTACTGGCGTTTTCTTTTTAAATGTATTGTTGACGTTTTCCTTGTCTTTTATTTCGTATAGCTTGCTGTTCTTGTTTTTGTCCTTGTGTTCAAATTTCCAGTCTGATATACTACATAAACACTGTATTTAGTATTGAGTGTAGTGTGTTATTTTCTGGTGGTTTATTGCTTCGCGTTGAAGAATTTATTTGGGAATGCTCATCCCAAGTGAGTCTTTTGTTTAGTACAAATAGCTTTTGGAATTTTTTTTTCGAAGTATGTGTTCTGGAATTATATTTTCGAAGATTTCTTATGTTTCTAAAATTAAATTTTGAAACATAAGAACATAATTTTAAAATTAAAAACCTAGAAGTCAATGTCTTATATTTCATAATATTAAATTTGAAGTCGTACATTAACATTTTGAAATTTATGTTTTAGAAAACAAACTAGTCATTATAGAATTTAAATTTTGGAAGATAAAAAAATTTATTTTCAGAATTTTAATTCTAGAAGCTATATAAATCAGTTTGAGAATTAAAAATATGGAAGTTATATATACCTGATGTGATTTTTCTCTCAGAATAAATTAATATGTGAAAACATTAATTTAGAACGTTTTGGAAATTAAGATAGAAAATCTAATATAAATTACAATTTATCGGAAAGCATCGAAGTTTTATCAAAGAAAAAAGTTATTTGTCAGAAGAATCAACATTATCAAGAATAGTTGTTTATCCAAGAACCAAGAGAATCAATTTATATGAAGATAAAAACTCTCAAAAAGAAGTATTATCATTTACCAAAACTTATCTTACATTGAATTCCTAAACCTACCATATTATCAAAATAATAAGGGTATTACGACCTAATTTCTCAAATCAAAGTAAGCCCTCAACAACAGTTTCATCATCAACATCATATTTCACATTTCTCAATAAAAGAAACCAAAATTATTCGACCAATAATGATTATTATCAAGGTCTTGTCAAGTTGGTTGAGTTCGAATAGAGTAGTTCTACTATAGGAAGCAACCTCAGACTATTGGAGAGGCTCAAACCTATCTCACATACCTTCAAGGCTCAAAAATTTCTATTTCTAATTAATTATGGTCTATTTTCACGTGAGTTGTCCCCTAATTTTCTTGGCTCCCTTTTATAGAAGGGTTTGCATACAATCTCCCGCATTAAAGATTTCCAAAATAATCATTTTATGCCTATGATTCATGTCAATTAATCTATCTTTTTATATATTTCATTTTCATTTCAAATGAAGGCCTTGTCTTCTACTAAAAACTTAGGATCTTATTGTTCCCTTTCACCTATCATGCGTGTACTTATCTCATTAACTTTAAAGTTTAAAAATATAATCTCTTTCGTTTAAAAATATAATCTCTTTCTATTGAAAGAGACTCAACTTCCATTTATCAATTCATTTTATTCAATAACAATTTACATTGTTAGTGCTTGGACTTCTATCCAATTCAACATAAACCCACAATATCCATTCTTCTAGAAGTTGCTTGGACATGTAGATTTTCTATATGATTTTGTACTCCTATTTTATACTTTCGCGTAGATCCCTCAAAACGATTGTGCTCTTTATACTTTGTACTTCCTTCCATGTTGTTGTTCGTCTTGTTTATCTTCATCTTTATCATCTAGTACGTTCGTGTTGGTTTAGGAATCATTTCATCTTTGTCATATACAAATTTCTCTTAAATTTCTTCAATTTTCTCTTTAATTTTACGTAGACGTTAGACGAGGTTTCAAGCCATTAATATATATTTATTTTTCTTAATCTACATGTTTTCATTGATATTTATTTAGATTTTAGAACCTCATTGAATCCTAAACCAAAATCTTATAGAAGTTAATTTTTAAGAGTTTAGAATTAAATTATTATTTTTAATTTTTTAGAAAATAATTTAAGGAGTATAAAAATTAAATATTCTAACACTATCTAGTTATATGAAAAATTGAAAAGTTACCTTATAAAAAGTTTTATAAAATAAAAATTAATAAAATTATCCAACTTTTTAATATTTTATCCTCATATATCAAGGTTCAAATACAAATTTTTTGATATGATTTACCCTAGGTGAATGATGCGGAAATGATAATGAAACATATTGAAAATTAGGACATGATAAGATGAAGGAACTCGACACAATCACCGACCTGTCGGAAGGCAACAAAGTTATCAAGAGGAATGTGATTCTTACCGCGACCTGCCGGAAGAATCAACGTTATCTAGGGTAGTTCTTTGCTCAAGAACCAAGAAAATCAACTCACATGGAGATGAAAAGACTCAAAAAAGTTATTTATCAAAATCTGTCTTTACACTGAATCCCTAACTTCTATTATATAGATAACCAATTGACCTAAATTGGGAGAAAATCTAGTAAAAAGATAACAAATATAAAATTCTAATTAGACTAAAATTTGATTTTCCATCTAGTAAAAAGATAACAATTATGAAATCCTAATTAGATTTTAATTTGATTTGTAATTAATTTAAAACAAATAACTTGTAAATAAATATCAAATTCTAATGCAATCTATAGCAAATCATAAACCTTATCACTTAAGATCTTCAATAATATGACTACATAAATTAACTCATGTTGGATTTGAGTTTGGATGCACATGGTCCTTTTCTTAAACTTCCTTGATGAGATCTTGAAGTATTTGTTCCATACGTTTGGTCCTATTTCTTATCATAGGACTTCCCATTCCTTATAGAGAATCATTTAGATGATCTCTTTTGCTTAACGTGGTGCTCACATTCACATCATTCCCTCCTTCCTCAAGAGGATTCGTCCTCGAATCTTGAAGGTCACCTTGGGAATTTAAAAACTTCAGGCCGAGATGATCAGAATGGATGACAAATTTTCTCGGCCAAAGGTAATGTTTCCAAGTTTGTAAGACCCTCACCAAGGCATAAAGCTTCTTATCATAGGTTGGATAGTTGAGCGTTGCTCTACTAAGTTTCTCACTAAAATATGCCACAAGTTTGAAATCCTGCATTAAAATAGCTCCTATACTCACTCCAGAGGCATCACATTGAATCTCACCAACTTTATCAAAATTAAGTAAATTTAACCCAGGAGCATTGGGTAACTTATCCTTTACCAAATTAAAAGCTTATTCATGTTTCTTATCCTATTTAAAATTAACATTCTTTTTAACAAGTTCATTTAGAGGGGCAACTATAGAACTAAAATTTTATACAAATCTCTTATAAAAATTTGCTAAACCATGGAAGTTCCTTACCTCGTTATAGGCGTGTGACATTCTTTAATTGCCATAACTTTTCTTCATCAACACTAACTCCCTGAGAACTTACAATAAATCCTAAGAAGATAATCAATTCCATAAAAAAGTTCACTTTTCAAGATTAGCAAGCAATTTATGGCTTCATAAGGCAGTACACAACAAATTTTTTGATAAAGGTTCGTAAAACATGATGCATTAATCTCATGAAGGTACTTAGTGCATTAGAAAAACCAAATGGAATGATAACCGACTCATATAACCCATATTTTGTTTTAAAAAGTAGGCTTCCACTCATCACCCTCCTTTATATGAATTTGGTGATATCCACTTTTTAAATCAATTTAGAGAACAAAAAAGATCCATACAAATCATCTAGTAAATCAACTGAGCTCGGAATAGGATATCCATACTTTACCATAATCTTGTTTACGGCTCTACAGTCCACACATATGTGCCAGGTCCCATCCTTCTTTGCTACCAAGATAGCAGGAATCACACACAGGCTAAGACTTTCCCTCACATAACCTTTCTACATCAACTCCTCTACTTGCCTTTGAATCTCCTTGGCCTTTTCTGGACTAGTTCTATAGGCTAGTCGGTTTGGAATCGAAGCGATGGGGATAAAATCAATTTGGTGTTTAATGCCTCTTATATGAGGAAAACTTTTTGGTGGTTTTCTAGGAAATAAATCATCAAATTCCTGCAACAAAGATTTCAACTACACTAGGGAAAGAAGAGTTATGTTTGTTAGTAAAATAAATACCCTTGTACATGAGTACAAGAACTTGCTCCTTTTCCCTCAAAACACTCTCGATCACCCCTTTGTGAGAAAATGCACAAACTTTCTTTTCTTTTTCTTTATTTTTTTTATTTTTCTTTCTTTTCACTCTCACTTTTTTCGACTTTCTCCTTTTCTTCACTCTTAATTTTCTCTCTTTTCTCTTTCTTGATTTTCTAATTCTTTTTCTCTCATTTTACATTCTTTTGAAATTTTCATTTGGTTAGAATAAGCCTCAATAGGCCTTAATGTGGTCAATACAATTGTTCGATTTTTTATCTACTACAAGAGAATATCTATTTTTAAATCCATTATGTGTAACCTTCTTATCGTATTGCTAAGGACATCCTAAGAATAAGTTTCCTACATGCATAGGGGAAACATCACACAACATCGCATCCTTATAATTGTCTATAGAAAAGGACACAAGACTTGCTTACTAACCCTTTCATCCCCACAATCATTCATCTACCTATAAGGATTAGGATGCTTCTTAGTAGGTAAGTTTAATTTCTCCACTAGCAAGGTACTAGCAACGTTGGTGCAACTACCACTATCTATAATCATACTACATACCTTGTTGTTCACATGACGAGTATAAAAGATATGTTCACTTTGCTCTGTCTCCTTCTTCCTTTAGTTGAATGTTCAATGCACGTCTTGTAACCAAGAGGTCTCCATGCACAGGTTCTGCTACCTCCACATCACTATAGTCCTCCAACTTTGACATTTCTTCTTCCTCTGAGCTCATACTCTCCACTTTGCGGTTGTCAATAATGGTCATGGTCCTCTGGTTTGGGCATTGAGAAGCAATATGTCCTAGACCTTGATACTTAAAGCAACGAATGTGACTTGACTTATAAGAGGATTTAGTTTTAAATTTATCTTTGAAAATAGGTATTGCTGACTTTCCCTGAGATTCTTCCTTTGGTTTAAGACTTTCCTTCTTGTTGGACTAATTAGACTTCCATGATGAACTATAAGCATATTTGTGTGTGCTCCTAGATTTGAGTTGTTTTTCCACTTGAATAGCTTTATGAAACAATCTCTCCATCTCCACATAATGTTGTAGTTCTACTAGATCAGCTATCTCTTTTTTTAGTTCTCCAACAAGTCTTGCCATAGTGGCTTCTTTGTCCTCCTCCATATTAACTTTGATCATGACAATTTCCATCTCTTTGTAATAATCTTCAACATCCATGATGCCTTGGGTAAGACTTTGCAATTTTTGGTGGAAGTCCTTATGATAATAACTTGGCACAAATCTTCTTCTCATGGCTACTTTCATCTCTTCCCACGTTTGGATAGGTCTCTCTCCATACCTCCTCCTACTAAGCACAAATTGATCCCACCAAATATTAGCATAATCATTAAAAGATATAGTGGCTAGTTTTACCTTTTTCTCCTCCGAGTAATTGTGATAATCAAACACATGCTCCACTTTTCTCTCCTACTTAAGATAAGTTTTAGGTTCATTCTTTCCTTGGAATGGTGGAAGGGATAATTTAATACTCCCCAAGTTGTTATCCTTTTCTTCTCGATATCGTCTTCTTTCTCTGAAACTTCCATTGTATAATTCTAAGTTCTCCCTCCAATCAACTTCTTCATCCCGGTGAAGTAATATTTGGGGACTACTTCGACGAAAAGCCTGAGACCTCCTCCTCGACCAACCCTCCATATCCTCTAACCTTCTATTCAATTGTTGGAATTGATCTTGAACTGATTTTATGAATATTTTTAGATCCCTTTCATTTTGATGGAGTTCACCACTCATGTTGACAGTGCTGAAAATTAAACAAAATAAATAAATTAGCATAATAAAACCTTACCAATCACTCCCTTAGTGTTTACCCTCAATATTGATGCTCTTCACTTGTGCTTACACTCGAATTGACTTTTTCTATAATGCTCTCACCAACTCTTTCCTTTTACCTCTTGATTCTCCTTATAAGCCTTAAACCTAGATGAATAGGGTAAGAATTACTAGTCAAATAAATAAGAACTCAAATATTATATTGAACGAAGACTGATTTTTTTTTATCAAATTTTCTTGAATTCAATTTTTTTTTGAATTTCTACAACAACTTTTTTCTTTTCTGTTTTTTCTTCTTTTTATTTATTTATTTATTTTTTACTTGTCTACGGAGTATTTGGTAGATAGAAACTTTAATGTTGCAAGAGACAGAGATATAGTTATTTGTTTTTAGAGAATTTATGGGGTAGGTAATAGAAAAAAAAAAGGATAAAACCAAAAGATAAACAGGAATAAGAAGGATAGTGGAAAACGAGAAAGACATGAATAAAATAAAACAAGGGATAAATGACACCTGATTCTAAGAGCTGAAGCTCTGATGCCAAATGATATGATTCACTCTACATGAATGAATTAGAATGTGGAAACGATAATGGAACATCTTGAGAATGAGGATATGATAAGATGAAGGAACCCGACACAAGTTGCAACTTGCCGGAGAGCACTGAAGTTATTAAGAGGAACGTGACCCTTACCACAACCTACTAGAAGAACCAACTTTATGAAGGATAGTTCTTTATCCAAGAACCAAGGGAATCAACTCACACAGAGATGAAAACTCTTAAAGAAAAAAAATATATTCATCAAAATCAATCTTTACACTGAATCTCTAACTCCTATTATATAGATAACCTAATTGACCTAAATTGGGAGAAAATATAGTAAAAGATAAGAAATATGAAATCTTAATTAGATTGCAATTTGATTTGCAATTTATTTAAAATAAAGAACTTGTAAATAAATATCAAATCTTAATGCAATCTATAACAAATTGCAAACCTTATCACTTAAGATCTTCAATACCATGACTACATAAATTAACTCATGTTGGATTTGGGTTTGGATCCGTGTAGTCATTTTCTTGAACTTCCTTAATGAGACGTTGAAGTGTTTGTTCCATACGTTTGATCTTATTTCTTGTCATAGACCTCCTATTCTTTGTAGAGAATATTTTAAATGATCTCTTTTGCTTAACATAGTGCTCACATTCACATCAGTTTCTTATGTATAAAATAGGTCAATTAAGTGACAAATTATATTATTTTAACATTGTCAAAAGATTGGAAGGAAAAATAATAACTTTTATAAATTAATAAATTTCAAATATTTTTATAAAATAGAAAATATTTCAGTTTTTCAACAAACTTTTTAACTAAATACATTCTTATACCCATTATATGGAAATATATTTGTATAATTTTAAAACTATTAAATAGTATCCCTTTTAGGAAATTTTTCTAACTGCTTTAAATTTAAAGATTTTTAACTCTTAAAATTTATATAAAATCGTACAACTTTCTATTGCCTGCGAAACTTTGTGAACATAGTTTTTAAATATATTTTATCGAGCATCTAAAATTACATTCAAGGTCTCACCTCTAAATGATAACCACCACATTTTAAATTTAGAATTTTGGTAAACCATTTTCTCAATATACTATTCACATCAGTTTAAATAATTGTCAAATATAATCTCATTATCCTATCTATATCTCCAAACAATTAAATTATCAATTATCAACCAAATAAATTCAATCCAACATATATATATTCGAACATAATTAAATATTTCAAATTTTTAAGTAATAAATAAAATTTTATTCTAGAGTAAAGAATGATCTAGAACTACTCCTACACTCAACATGAATCTTCTCCCTTTACTTGAAATTGAAGTTTGATGCAGTCTCAATTTTTTTGGATTCTTTTCGACCAACTTGATTATTTTTTTTTCAATTTTGTACTAATCCAACAATAGCTATAATTTGTGAGAAGGAATTTGTAGAAATGAGGAATATTTCATATAAGCTATGAATATATCCAACAAAATTTTGATCAAGAAACAAGGAAAAGGTAGGTGAGAGAAAACAAGGAAATTGAACTAAAATCCAAAACTGGAATTTTCTCGACATTGTGAATAACAAATTCTAGTAGTTTACCATAATTGTGACACTTATTTCAGTTACTTCACAGGAAGGAAACATATACATTGAGGGGATGGCTTAGGTAGGGTGAAGCTATGTGTCTTTGTTTTAATATTTTTTGAAAAAAGAAAAAAAAAGGATATCATATTTCTTCCTTCCGAAAGGAAATTTTCATCCTTAAAATTTGTATATCTTAATACAAAATTCCAAGATGATCTTTCCCTTATAAAGAGGATAATGATCGAATGACTCCATTATTAATCTTTGAATGTTTAATTCATAATATTGGGTTGATCAGTTCTCACACTACATTTGTGCTATATAACCAATAGTTAAGTATTTAATGAAGTCGACCATCTACTATGCTCTATCTTTTTGAATTTCAATTACTATTGTTTCATAATAGGGTGAACATTAATTAAATGAGATTGGATTGTAGTAAAGAAGCAATAAGGATTTGAAGATTTTTTTTATTGAGTTTTAAGGAAAATTCATACTATTTGAGAGCCAACGAAGAAGGTCTTCGATTCTCATCAAATTCAACATAGGTGTGATATAGATTTAATGATATAAGATAGTAGAGTGTCACAATATATAAGTAAGTATAAAGTTATTAAGATCTAGTATAAACCATTACAAGGATCAGAGGAAAAAAAAGGTTGAATCCTACATAAGATCTCAATTTTGACATAATGAAATTTCAAATATATTGGAAGACAAACAATAAAGTAGTTATAGAAGCTAGATAATAATCTAAATTCATCCAAGGGATAAACAAATGAATTTCCTTTTTAGGTTTGTAATAATAAAGAGAAGGAATGCATCAAAGTAACATTACTCCTTATAGAAGACTCTATTCTTGAGCACTTACTCTACACTATGTTGTTTATAACATTCTAGTTTTGGAAAACATGCTTGCTTATGTTATTCTAGGTTCCTTGTTTTATGTTTACCATTATTATTGTATTTTCAATTATGGTTTCTACCCTTGTCATTGTCTTTCAAAATTTACCTCATCATAATTATAAAGGTCTTATAAAACCATCCATAATAAATTCAAATTTTGAATTGTTACTCACATGTTACACAATACTCACACTTGAACACTTTGTGCTTGCAGTCACAAACTTTAGGTCCCGGAGGAATAAAACAAAAAATTAAAAAATAAGATGAAAGAGAAAAAAAAGCTGCTTCTTCGCTTTGTTTCCTGCTACCTTCTCCAAGCTAAGAATGGTAACTTTTAAAAGTTTTAACCTCTCATATTTACGACAATGGTTTTTCCTGACTGGATAGTTCCTCTGGTGATGCAAACTTCTACACTTGAGGCATTTCACTATCGAGTCATGAGTCAATTTATAATACTAAAATGGGATTCTTAAATCTTAGATGCTTACCCTAGAGTTAAGACAAATGTCGATACGATTTCTCCCTTCCTCAAATATCTTTCTTCTTGTTGACAATTTTGCATTGTTTATGCTCAAAACCTTTGGAGTTGAGACTCCTTTCCGTTCTCATCATCGTAGTTTCCTGGTAGTATGAGCTCTCTTTAGTTGATGAATTTTTAATTTTAATCTAAAATTTAAATCTCCATTTTAGTAGTAGGCCGAAAATCCTAAACTCTTCAATAAAGCACCTTTGTATATGCTAAATATGAAGGTCTTGGTATAACAACCTAAGAGGATATAAGTTATAGCTAAGTAGTTTAATTTAAGCATAACTCCAAGTTTTAGAAAGAGATAAGTTGAGTAAGTTTGTAGAAGAATCGTGACCATCAATTGTCATAATTCAAATAAGTCTAGTTAGTACTAAATGGAATATTATTAGGCGTGGAAATAACCAACTACAATGATGAAACAATAACATGCAAGTCTAACTTTATCACCCATTATAAGTGATTGGAAATAGGAAGTACTCAAGTCCTACTTTACATTCAAAGGATCTTTTCTTTGTTCATGGAGAAGATCTTCCCTTGAATTTTAGGACTTCCTACTTGATTTCTATTATTTCTGCTTATATTATTGTTACTAAGGTCGCGGTTATTGAAGTTGTCATTGTAGGAATCTTCCTTCTTCATCTCTAAACAATATAAAGAATTGTGACCAGGTTGCTAGCTCATATTGTAGATGATATGACCTATACATTTACTAATGTAATGTGTTCCTCCATAAGTGAAGCAACATCTTGTAATACTAGTACTCATTCCTATTTCTCTAGTCACTAAGTTAGATCTCTAGAAGACCAAAGAAAATAAATACTACAAAACCTTGGCAGTTATTAGTATGACTTCCTTCCCTTCGATCCTCTCACTTTATGGGTGTTCTAGAGATTTTTTACCAGTTCATTAATTTAGAGAAAGAATGAAAATTTTGGAAATCAATAACATCTTTAATCTTCATCATTATTCAATTTTAAACTTAACGTACTTGCAATGATTGTCTTGAATGTATTGATAGTACATATAGAAAAAAAAAATTCCTTGAGCTTGATTTCATACATTTTAATCATCATGCTCCTTTGATTTAAATCTAAAAACTTTATCTCCTTATTCTCAATTTCTTTAGAAATATTTTTCAAGGAATTTCTTCTCAAACATTTTGCTAGTAGTCCCAAGTAGTCAATTTCTTTCTTCCCTTTATACTAAAACAATATTTGGGGTAATGTTTAAACTCTCCACAGTTGTAGTAAGCATCTTATTTGATAAAGTAATGTAACATCCTTAATTTTTCATAATGAATTCTTTAGGTTACAAATAACCTTTAGTAAGAAATCATGTAAGAATAAGAGTAAAAGACATAAATTAGAAAATTGGGCACAAATAACAAAAATTCTCTTGCATTTGGGTAACCTAAAAATGTGTATGAAAAGTATAAAAAAAAAGTTAAAATATATTTTAAGGGATTAGAAAATATTAAGGATGATTAAAATTCATGATAAAGATTAGTAACAAAGAAAGGACAAAAACACCTAAAACGCCCTTAGAAAGCTCAGCTTTATACAAATGGCTAAATTTTTCTCAGAAAAATATCAAACGATATTAGAATGACTCGAGAATGAACTAATAAGTGTTAGAAATATTAGAGGAAAAATTTTGGAACTTCTTTGGTAATATTGAAAAAATTACGAAAATGCCTCTAGAAGGTTGGAAGGACTAGAAAATGTGAAACAAAAGCTAGAAGTGGGCCCCATATTGCTTGCACAAAAATTCCATGTGTAAAATGTGATGGTGACTCACCATATGAGTCATCACCTTATTTATGACATATAAGAAAAAAATCATAAATGAAAAGATTCTTTTGACCATGGTTAAGGTTAATTAACCTTATTTAATTAAAATTAACCATGCTTAAGGTAAGTTAAACTTGATTAGAGAAAAAATCAGCCTAATTAGCATTAATATAATTCTAAAAGGATAGTTCATCATGTTTTTAATTATTTTGAAAAATAAAAATTATATGCAAAATTACCAAAATGCCTTTTAAGTGGAAAATTAACCCCTAAACTATCCTAGCCTTGGTCAAATTCACCAAGGGTCCTAGGGGAATTTATTTTCAACATTTACTAACCTCTAAACACTTATATAATTTCCCTAAACTCTCCTAAAGTTGAACCTATCCAAAAATCCTAAGCTTCCACCTTAAGCCTAAGCTTCTATCTTTGAAATAGAAGCTAAAATCAACTTCTAATCACCAAGCCCCACCACTACCATTAAGAGCTCTTTGTGGACCACCAAGGGGGGCACCAAGATCAGCCATCACAATCCCACAAAAGCCTCACATTGAGTCTCTATCAAGTAGGATTTTACTACCTTGTCTTTTAAGCTTTAAATCTTAATTTTTATGGTTTATTTTCTTCTTTTTGTGGATTCTTTCTCTAATATTCATAGATCTAATTTTGTTTGAACTCATGAGAGTTCAAGGATTTCTTTGAATGGTTAATATGAGTATAATCTATTTTTAGTGAATTTTGAGATCTAAAGTGAAGTTTTGATGGATTAAAGTTCTTCTAGCTACCTGATAAGAAATTTAATCCGCTAAAATTTCTTAAACATCAATTTTGATGCTTTGGAAAGATTTGAGAGGTTATGAGGAAATTTTTTGATGTGTTTATGGTATGAGATGGATGGATCTTTAAAGAGATCTAGTGAATCTACTCTTATTTTCCTTGAAAAATTACTATCTTGAAGATTTTTATGCTTAAAACTTGAAACTTGATGATTTTCTTAATATTATGGACTTGTGTGGTAGGAAATCAAGATATGAACCCTTGGAATAAAATACTTTAAAATTTTAAGAAAATTTAAACAATAAGTTCCATGAGCTTGATTTGGACATAAATCTAAAATCTACTAAAATAAAGTTAAAATCTTGGGACTGAAAATGGAACAAGTTTCATAAGACACCTATGAATTTCCTTAACCATCTCCCAAGCTAATAAGTATGGACAAGCCTTGATGGATTCAAGTGTTAAAGGTGCTACCAGTGCCCAAAATCATGGAACCAAAGTTATATGAGATGAAATTTTGAAAATGTGACCTTAGGTGCTCAAAGTGAGCATTCGACCACTTGTACTAATTAAGGGTAAAATCTTTAAAAATTTCTAAGGATGGCACAAATCATAATCCTAAATAGTGTGAAACAACTCTTAAGAGAAGAAAAATTGAAATAAAATGTCTTAGAACCAAGAAATGTGCATTCAACCACTTTTTGGAAATTAAGAGAAAGTAAGTCTAAATTTTTTATTGTTGTGTATTAAGAACCATCGCTAGGTAAATGAGAAGAGTTAAATGTGTAAAAAATATTTGGAAGTGGCTGAATTGATAATTCGGCCATAGTAGCTAAAATTTATGAGATCAAGTGAAAACCATAATTAAAACTTAAGCTAGATTCAAGGATGCATAAATTTATAATTATGAATGAACCATGGAGTTGTAAGGTGAAAATTAACCATTCGGCCATGACCTTCAATAGTAAAAGAGAATCCTTAAAATTAACCAAACTTGGTAAAGATTTAGGTTCTAATCTTTAACTAGGAGAATTCATCAATTTGAGTCAAGAATAGATGAGATATGATGTCTTAGAAGCCAAGAGTAGCATTCAGCCACCTTATGATTAATTAAGGAAGAATGAGTTTAAATTCTTGATTATGGTTAATTAAGTACCCTTAGCATATGAATAAAAAGGATTAAAAGTATAAGAAAGTTTTAGAAATGGTTTGATGACCATTTGACCATGATGGCTAAATTGGTGAAAGGAAGTTAAAATTTTCACTATGACTTAAGCCTAAACCTGGGTATGCACAAATTGACTGATTAGGAATGAACCATGGGATTGAAAAATTGCCATTGACTATTCTGCCATGACCTCTAGAAGTGAGGGGGGAAATCTTAAAATTTTTTATGTTAGGTAATGTTTAATGTCCTAAACCTCAATTAGTAGAAATCACTTTCTAAGACAAAGAAAAGAGAACTAGAATACCTTAGAAACCTTGTTCATGCACTCGCTCACTTCTCAAGGATTAAGAGAAGTTTGAGTGTAGGTATTAATTAAGGTGACAAGTGGATTCTAAGAAGGTTAAGGGAGAAATTGTGAAGTGGGTAATGAAACTAGCTTAGAAGTTTGCTAAAAATTAAGAATGAATTTTTAGGTAAGCTTAAAGAGATAATTGAAAAGTAATGATAAAGTAAAAATAGAAGTATGCATTTGGCCACCTTGGTTTAATTAAGGAAGGAAAAGTTTGAAATCTTGGTTAAGGTACATTAAATACCTTTGTTATGTAAAAGAAAAGGATTAAGAATGTAAATGAAACTTGGCAATGGTATGGATACCATTTGGCCATTTATGACTAAATTGGTATATGTAAGTTAAAATCTTGCTAACACATAACCCTTAAACATAGTTTGATTATATTATGCATAAGACATATGAATTGAAGTACACAAAGAGTGAAAACTCAAGAGGTGCCATTCGTCCACCTAAGTAAAAACTTCTATGTTATAAAAATCATGTAAATTAACTTGGACTTTGAGCAAATGAAACACTGAGAGACAACTTACAAGGTTGAGTGGAAAAAGCTCCCATGAGTGATTCATCATAAAATGTTATAAATTAAACAAGTTGGACATATATAGGTATATATGATTATGTTGCCCAAAAAAATTAAATGATGAGCATAAGTAAGTCTTGATGTAGAAGACAATTATGTGCTTAAGAATGTTAAGCCAACTTGTATATTGCTTTATGGATGTATAAAGTCTAATGTGAGATGAATGATGATTACCCGTGAATGTGTAAAGAATGATGTATGTATGATGATGATGTGTGATTAATGTTATGAATATGTGCAAAACATATTGGTTGGATATTGATTGAGCATGCATGATTATCTGGAAGCTTTTAAAATAAACTTAAATGGTTAAGGGATCACTAAAGAAAAACTTATGTGAAAATTTAATCTACTCTTAGTGTGCCTTATGCATATCCAGAGGGCAATAGAGTTCTACTGGAGAGGAGACAAAAGGGTTCTCCACCAATCCCTCAACTGTGAAGACATAAGGGTTCTTCACTTATTGTTCATGGTGACAACCATCTAGGAATGAACTCATATCCTTAAGAATAGAAGGTAGAGTAGCAAAGCCACTGAGAAGATATTGTTTGACTAATGTTAAAGTATGCCAATGTCTTAATTATCACTAAGAGAGTGATAGAGAATAGATATGAGAAATGTAAGACATAAAGAAAATGATGGTCAAATAGTATCTATGATGTGATCCCAAAGAATTATGGTGTATAAGTAAGGTATATGTGTAACTAATAATGGATTAATTGTATAAAAAGTAACCACTTCAATAGGAGTTTTTGAAAGACTAAAAACCAACCTTGGATGCATGACATATTTTTCTAATAAACTGAAATGATTGAGATGAAAGTGATGACACTAAACTTAGGGTAGAATCCTACTGAGAAACTTAGTTTCTCACTTTTTCTCTCCCTATTTTCTTCCCAGACGAACAAAATTTCTTTCATGACAGTAGTGGTGTTTGTGGATATTTGCAATGTCAACTAGACGACAAACTCTCACGAGTTGTTGATTGCAACATAGGCTAGAGTGCATAAATACTTTTCCTTGGGACATCTATTTATTTCTGAGGTCATGAGTCTGAACTACTCCATGAAGGGCTTCACCATTCCATTGGAGGCTTTCCACCAGAACGGGGTTTTCCACCTCCTTCTAGCTAAATGGCACAAAAAGTTGCAACCACTAGAGATTCCTCTTCATCTAAAAGGTAAACTGAACTCCAAACTTTGTCCCACTATCACAGTTCATCGCATGTATGATCATCACAAGGAAAATCTCCTTACCCTATCCCCTATCCCTTTTAAGCATACCAAGAAATACCCGATGGAAATTTTACCTCCTTGGATCAAAGCATGTGGCTGGAGCATTTTCATCATTAAGCTTGAGGTGGTTTTCTAAGTCCTACTTTCTTGATGAATAAGGAAAAAGAAAAAAATGTCATACCGATAATGTAAATTTTGTAAATAGTTGGATGCAGACATCCTGGTTACTATTATGTAGCTGTAGACTAGTTAATGTAATAGGGTATGAATTAAATATGTATGTAAAAAGGTGTGTACATTATTTCATGCAATTAGGTTTGTGTAAATACCTTAGTTCCTAACTTAGTTCCTAAGACTGATTATATATATATATATATATATTATGTGTATGTGTAATAAGGACTGTATAATTATATGAAGTTTTGAATGTGTATGTATAAGTTATGCTTAAATTTCTTTACTATTGATTAGAGATAATTAAAATGAAGTAAGCAATTCGTAATGGTAATAACCTATTTTTGCACAATAATGCCTAATTATTTATTTTTATTACGAATCCTATATCGATGAGGTTCACAATTTATATATCAAAGTGTTTGGTTTTAAAAAAAAATTACTATATTTTCGCTAATAATTATTTTCTAAAGGAATTCACATAATGAGATAACAGTCTAGTAATGGAATCGAATGTTCAATTTAAGCGTAAGAACGGTATTCATATTGTAAAAATGCTAGATGATATAGAATTTTTTGAGTCTGTATGAAACTTTTAACTTTTGGTTCTTTCCTTTCATGGTTGAGAGAAATTACGATGTGATATTCCTCTTTTAAAATTATTTTCTTCCTCCTAGTATATCACTCCATTTTATATTAAAACTCATGTTGCCTTTATTGTAGCAACTTCCTTAGAGGTTAGACTTCTATCATTCAATTTTCGATGTAATGATTTTTAGCTGGGATTTATAGTGTAAAGACTATGTCCCTTATTTGATGTACTTCTCTAACTTCAAACAAAGTCTAACTCCCACTTCTTTCTTAATATATGGAGTATTATTCTTACAGAATACTCATATTTACTCATAAAATAAATCAAATTATCATTTACTTAAAGGAATGTATCTATCTATCTTCCATGGTGATATTATTTAATTACTTCTAATACCCACGTAAGCTTATATTGACACTATTCCTCGTAATGAATATAGTCGGATCCCTCTAAGGAAAATCTTAGAACGTTAACAATCACATTATGCTTATTTCAAATTATAAGATCTAACCTACAACATTTACCATTAAATCTAACATGCGGGACAAAATCAATTAAAGTTCAAAATTAATCCCCACAACACATCCTCATATTACAACTATGTTATCTTCAAGATAGTAACATAATAGGACATGAGCAAGCATGTTAGACCTTTGCCCCAGGCCTATAGGAAATACCTATTCTCATACCATAATTGTAATAGTCCCCTAAATCATCTACATGGATTTTAACTATTTCAAGGTGTATGATGTCTAGATTGGTGTTACTAAGATAGAAGTATATAATTTACCTAGGTTTACTCCTCTGACTTCTGTTCCTTCACCGGTACCTTTTCCTTGAAATCATTGTTTACAATCACATAGTGAGAGATCCTTTAACTAGCCCCTACATCTATAATCACCTCAACATTGACGAGAGGATGATCCACGATATAGTTTTATTATGGAATCCATAGCCATATACAAAGAAATAAAGTAGAGGGGGAGTGAGATGTTTTATTCAAGTAAATTTTTAGATATACTATAATACAATTTAAAATTTTCAATATATGAGTCCATTGGCAATCACAAAGAACTATCAGAACAACAATCATCATGTACAATGAGATTATTCCTTCATTCTCTTTATGTCATACTGATCAACAAACTTCATACCCAAACACATATGTCTTACTCTCTCATAATTCTAGGTCCAAACAAGCAACATATAAGTTCTTTGATGTTTACAAAGAACTAGCATAAAACAACCATTATACGCAAGGTATGAATATGTTATCCAATTATTGTCTTTAAACATTTCTATGATGACAGACTTATAATTAGTCTGAGGTTTATTGTGTCTTATACCATAAGAATCCTTACTAATCTAGAGTTGGTCGTTCCTACAATATGCACACACATGAGGTTCAAAAACATCATCACCACATTATCAAAAGAATGAGGGTGCTGAGACCCAATTTTTCAAATCGAAATGTATCCTTGGAAAACATATCACCATTAACACCATTTCATATTTCACAACAAAATAAGCTAAAATTGGTTGACTAGTAATGATAATCGCCAAGGTCTCATCAAGGCAGCTAAGTCTGACTAGACCAGTCCAACCACAAGGAGTAACCACGGGCCATTAAAGAGGCTCGAAACCTAACTCACATACCCTTAAGGCTAAAAAATTCTTATTTCTCATGAAGCATAGTCTATTTTCATATAAGTCGACCCCTAAATTTCCCAGCTCCCTCTCATAGAAGGGCTCGTAGATAATCCCTTACATTGAATATTTTTAAAATAACAGTTTTATGCATATTGTGAATGTTAATTAATCTATCTTTTTATACATTTTACTTTTACTTCAAATGAAGGCCTTACCTTCTAGTCAAAACTTAGGACCTTATTGTTCTTTTTCACTTATCATGTGTGTACTTATCTTAGTAATTTTAAAATTTAAAAATATAATCTCTTTCCACTGAAAGAGATTCAACTTCCACTCATCAATTTATTTTATCCAACAATAATACACATTATCAATGTTTGGACTTCTATCTCATTCACATAAAGACACAATATCTATTTTTCAAAAAATTGCATAAACATGTAGATTTTCGATACGATTTTGTACTCCGATTTTGTACACTCGTATGGATCCCTCAATACGATCATATTTTTTATACATTTTACTTCCATGTTATCATTCTTTTTACTTATCTTCATATTTATCATATAGTACATTCATAGTTTTTCTTAATTTTTTTTATCTTCATTATATATGTACTTCTCTTAAATTTCTTCAATTTTCTCTTCAATTATGTGTAGACGTTATAAGATATTTCAAGTTCTTAAATATATATATATATATATATATATATATATATATATATTTATTGCTCATTCCATATGATTTGTATAAGCTATGAATATACCCAACAAAATTTTTATAAAAAACAAGGAGAAGATAAGTAATAAATGAGGAAATTGAACTAAAATCCAAAACTAACATTTTATCGATGTAGTGAATAACAAATGCCAATAATTTACCATAATTGTGACATTTATTCCACTTTAGGCTTACCAAGGAAGCATGTAAACCTAAGAGGTAGTTCGGTAGGGTGAAGGCATATATGGGTGTTTTAATTTTTTTAAAAAAATATATCATATTCTTTATTCAAATAAAGTAACTTAAAATATTTAAATATTTTAAAATATTAAAATATTCTATCCAAATACTACGTTATTTAATTTAACATAATTATTTATAAAAATGTATTAATTAATGGATGATATGACATGTATAATTTTTATCTTTTAATATATTTTTTAAAAGCTTATTTTCCTATGAAAATGAATATCATTATTATTAATATATAAAAATCCCTAATAAAACATCAAGTCTAAGTGATATGATACGATGAATCTTAATCATACTCTTTTCTTCCTTCGGAAATGATAAAATCAAAACTTAAATTTTCTTGTCTCTTAATTAATTTTAAATATAAAAACAGAGTTGTATCTTGTACATAGGTATAACAAACCTTAAGTAATATAAATCTAAAGCAACATTTGAGATATAACTGAAATTTTAAATATAATATATGAATTTAAATATGACAAATAAATAAATTTAACATCAAAATAAACTAATTGTTGTAACCACAATTCCAACGAGACGATAAACTCGCTAAATTTTTTGAAAAGAATTTCATTTGATTATGTGGAGCTGCCACCAAATTTTAATTTTAAAGGGAAAAATATTTGAAAAAAACCTTAACTTAAGGAAGAATCTAGGTTTGGGAGTCGGTTAAGAGTAGGGAAGGTGTTAGGCACCCCACTCGCCCGTTCCGACGAGACGACGAACTCGCTAAAATTTGAAAATGGAATTTCGATTGTGTGGAGTCACCACCAAACTTTTATTTAAGGGAAAAGGTTTGAAAAAAACCCCTGACTCGAGTAAGAGATTTAGGTTCGGGAGTCCGTTACGAGTGGGGAAGGTGTTAAGCACCCCACTCGCCTATTCTGAAGAACGGTACCCTTAGGGAAAATTTTTTCGCTATTTTTTTTATTTCAAATTTTATTTATTTTTGTTGTTTTTAATTTTCCTATTCCCCCACTTTTTATATCTTTTCTTATTATTTTCTTCTGTTTTATTTTTGTTTGTTTGTTTCTGTATATATTTTATTAATTTAATTTTTGGTTAATTTTAACGATTGGGGGCCTCAGACATAATTGAGTGTTTACAGTTTGCCCCTCTTTACTCGTTTTCCTACCAGATAATGTGAGAAATGATTCTCTGAATTATCGTGGTAGGAAATGAGTAAAGACGTGAACACATTATGTCTGAGCAGCAGAAGAAGCCTTGAACTTAAAATGAATGCCATGGATGCCTAGAGGATAGCGATTGAATGACCTTATCAGCTTCGTGTGCTGATAGTGTCTAAATATGCAAGGCTTGATGGCATAGTCTAATTAGGCTAAGTGAGATGAATAAAGGTCTGTTAGGCCAGGCGTGTAATTCAATGGGATTACTTGTTAGGACAAGCAAAATGAAATGAAAATGGCCTGTTAAAACAAGCGAAGCAGAAGAGAACGACCCGTTACGAACAGGCTCAGCGGAGTGAAAACAACCTATTCTAGGTAGGAAAACATGCAAGAACTAAAATGTAAGGTATGTACAAGGTGGCCTAACAACATAGGCCGAGGTATGAAAATCTAACTATGCTTGATGGTGGCTTGACACTATAGGCCGAGATGCAGAAACAAGAAACTTGATGGTGGCCTGACACTATAGGCCAAGATGCAGAAAAGAAAACTCGAAAGAGGCCTGACATCATAGGAAAAAATACAGAAAACTTGAGGGTGGCCTGACATCATAGGCAGAGGTGCGGAAAAGTAAATTTGATGGTGGCTTGACATTATAGGCCAAAATGCAGAAAAGAAAGCTTGAAAGAGGCCTGACATCATAGGCCAATGTGCAGAAAAGTAAACTTAAGGGAAATCTCGTTGTTGACGGGAATGAATGCAAAGGGGGTCCCGTTGTTGCCGGGAAGAATGAAAATGAAATCCTGCTGTTGCCAGGATGAATGCAAGCATGTTAAGACAAGCAGACTGAATTTAAACATGCTTGAGATCCTGTCGTTGACAGGAAAATGCAAATGAAGTCCCGCTGTTGCCCGAATGAATGCAAATGAAATCCTGCTGTTGGTAGGATGAATGCAAGCCTGTTAAGACAGGCGGATAGAATTTAAACATGCTTTAGATCCTTTGGTTGACAGGAAAATGCAAATGAAATCCTGCTGTTGCCAGGACGAATACAATCCTGTTAAGACAGGCGGACATAATTTAAACCTGCTTGAGATCCTGTCGTTGACAGGAAAATGCAAATGAGGTCTCGCTGTTGCTGAGAAGAATGCAAATGAAATCCTGCTGTTGCCAGGATAAATGCAAAGCTGCTTGATAGGTAGACAGAAATTAAACATGCTTGAAGTCTTGTTGTTGACAGGACAATGCAAATGAGGTCCCGCTGTTGCCGGGAAAATGAAAATGAAATCCTACTATTGCCAAGATAAATGCAAACCTGCTTGACAGGCAGACAAAAATTAAACATGCTTGAAGTGCTGTTGTTGACAGGAGAATGAAAATGAGGTCCCGCTGTTGCCAGGAAGAATGCAAATGAAATCCTGCTGTTGCCGGATAAATGCAAAGCTGCTTGATAGGCAGACATAAATTAAACATGCTTGAAGTCCTGTTGTTGATAAGAGAATGCAAATGAGTTCTCGCTGTTGCCGGGAGAATGCAAATAAAGTCCTGCTGTTGCCAGGATGAATGCAAGTCTGTTAAGACACGCAGACAGAATTTAAACATGTTTGAGATCCTGTTGTTGAAAGGAGAATGCAAATGAGGTCCTGCTGTTGCCAGGAGAATGCAAATGAAATACTGCTGTTGTCAGGATGAATGCAAGCCTGTTAAGACAGGAGAACAGAATTTAAACATGTTTGAGATCCTGTTGTTGATAGGAAAAGGCAAATGAGTTCCTGTTGTTGCCGAGAAGGATGCAAATGAAATCCTCCTGTTGTCAGGATAAATGTAAAGCTACTTGACAGGCAGACAAAAATTAAACATGCTTGAAGTCCTGTTGTTGACAGGAGAATGCAAATGAGGTCCCGCTGTTACTAGGAAGAATGCAAATGAAATCCTGCTGTTGCTAGGATAAATGCAAACCTGCTTGACAGGCAGACAAATTAAACATGCTCGAAGTCCTTTTGTTGATAAGAGAATGCAAATGAGGTCGTGCTGTTGCCGGGAAGAATGCAAATAAAATCTTATTGTTGCCATGATAAATGTAAACCTGCTTGACAGGCAACGAGAACGATAAAAGCCTGTAGAAATAGGCAAAACAAAAAAATCCTGTTGTTGACAGGGGAGATGCAAATAAAATGACCGGTTAAGATAGGTGAGATGCGGATAGGGTCCTGTTGTTGACAAGAAAGATGCGAGCCTACTAGACAGGAAAAGGAAAATGACAAATGACCTGTTAAGACTAGTGAAATGGAAGTGAGTCCTGTTGTTGACAGGATGGAAGCAAGACGCCTTTCAAGACATGCATAACAGAATTGTGAAAACCTGTTGAGACAGGCAAAGGGAAAGGAAAGTGACCTGTTAAGACAGGCAAAGTAAAATGAAGGAAAATGAGTGATGAAAACTGTAAACACCCAATTATGTCCGAGACCCATTTTAAGGTGATTAATGTATGAAAGAAATTCAAAATGAAGTAGAATTATAATTAAAGAAAAAGATTCAAATTCAAAACTAATAATCAAAATTAAAAAACAGAAAACAGAAAAACAGAAAACAGAAAAAACAGAAAACAGAAAATAGACAAACAGAGAAACAGACAATAAAATTTTTCTGGAAAATAAAATACAATATTTTTGAATTAGACCTAAATCAAAAATAATAAAAATTAACTAAAACAAAAAGGAAAAAAGGAAAGAAAAAAAGAAAAGAAGAAAAAGTATATAATAATAATCAAAAATCAAAAAAATCTGGAATTAAAAGAAAAATGAAACAAAATAGAAATTAAAAATCAAATTTCGGAAATTAAAATATTTTGTTTTTACCGAAAAAGACAAAAAATAATAAATAAATAAAAAATAAAAGCGAGGGGGAGGAGGTGGCCTTCTGAAACCTATAAAAGGGGCAACAGAGAGGTGTTCTGGCCTTTTTTGGGATTTGAAATCAGAGGATCTTTTTGGCTATTACACAAGAGAGGATCGAGAGAGAGAGGGTGAGGATTAAGAAAAAAAAAGGAACTAAACAAAAGTAAGGGAAGCAAGGGAGAAAAAGGAGGAGATTCTCCCTCGGAGGCGCCATTGACATTCAAGATCGAAGGAGAAGGAAATCGGAGATTTAGGACCCTTGGTTCTTGGTGATAATACGATCGAAATCACCTAACAGGTTAGCATTCAGCCGTCCTATACTCATTCGTTTTCGTTCTTCTCTTGAGATGACACATTCTTGGGAGGAAGACTCTGTTCTTGCATAAGGGTGGTTAGATTTCTCGTGTACGATCCGATTTCATCCGATTTCTTGTATACAGTGGTTTTCTTGCATACCTTTAATTCTGGCCTTGGCCATTAAATTAGCTTATTCAATGTTCACCGGCTGTTTGTCAAACTAAACTCCGATTATAAGCGAGCCAAGATAAGAAAGCTCAAAACAAGGGAAGGCCGAGAATGGCCAACGTCAGTCTGGCCTTATTAACCAACCCATGTAGAAGTTGGATTCAAGAAATGTAATCATATTAGGGCATTGGAGCTATAGATGTATAAAAGAATGAACACTGTAGGGCACGTATCTACCCCAATTGCACTATTCCTTGTTAGTGTGAGTGGTAATCTACGTATACTATAGTAACAGGTCCCCGTATACTCCCCTATTAAGAGTAAAACCGACGAACACATAATTTACATAGATGATACTCTAGGCAACCTAGGGGAGGTAATGGAGTGGCTATGGGATCACCGGGGAAACGTCCAATTAATTAAGTCATAAGGATGGGAGAATCGATTAGGATTAGGATAGGAGTTGAGGAAACATGGACCATTTATTCTGATCCGGGGCAAGCTACATTCCAATCTATGCCTCGAACCATGAAGGGTGTGGGAGGCGTCCAAGCTGAATGAACCTAAGGCAAGAAAAAACCAATGCAACCTTATTCATCCTTATACGAAACTAGAGGCAGACCAAAGTTCTTGAGTAAAGTCAGTCGAGAGAGATGATTCCCCCCATAAATAACGACCAAACTTTAAGGGGATATGATCACTGCTAAAAGATATACTCTCGTGTTGAGGGAAGAAAAGCGGGGTGCGGTAACAAGATGCCGAGCTCTCCAGGTGAAGTGAAGATAGACCATAGACCGCCACGCCTAAATATTACCATACCGGATAGCAAGAACGTAGTTCTTAAATCATAAAGGGTATTACCCTACAAGCGGATGGTAGATTCGAAATATAGAGATAGGAATAAAGCCATTAACATGTAGTCTGCATGGTGGCCCAGCTAGCTGCTCAATAGAAAACCAAAACCTTGCACACACGAGTCGGACGTGCATAACGCTCGATAGGCAATGGGGGAGGATAGAAACCATGAGCATGCCCCCGTGCACCCCTTTACCTTTTAGCAAAGTTAGGGCCAAGTTTGGTCAACACCCTTGTATGTCTATACCCCCCCCCTTTCGAGTAAGAATGTCACTAAGGGAGACCTTACTTCTACAATATCCTAATATCAAGGTCATGCAGCTAGGTTGGTAGGATTCACCTGTTAGTTTATAAAGAGTCGACATGGATGCTTCCAAAAGCCATAATTTATACCCAGAGGCTGGTTTTCAGGTGAGATGTTTGTATGGGTCAAACTAGCACGGGACCCATCGATTTACTTTTAAAAAGCAAACATCCATAACTTTGTGCATATAGGTTTAGTGGATGAGATGAAAATCGTAAAGAAATGCCGACTTTAGTGGTGAGACAGCGTGATTTGGAAACCCGACGACGTGAGTTCGAGTCCTCCATTCAACGTATGCTTTATTTAATAGGTCCACGTCCTCAAATTACCACAATATCCCTTCTGAAACCTTTAATACCCAGTATATCCTTGGTAGTTAAATATCCAAATTACCCCTGGGGAATGCCACAAATTCCCAATAAGTCCCAGCCTTAGAAAGAACAGTACTGCCCCTAGGGAATGCTACAAATTCCCAATAGGTCCCTACCACAGTAAAATTACAGGACTGCCCTCAAAGAATTTCACAAATACCAAACCTGTCCCAAGCAATTACATAAAAATTAATAAAAATTCCAGAAATTCAAAAAATTTAATAAAATTTCAGAAATTCAAAAATTAATAAAAAATTCCAGAAAATCATAAAAATTTAATAAAATTTCAGAAATTCAAAAATTAATAAAATTCTAAAAATTAAAAAAATTAAAAAATTCCTGAAGTTAAGAAAATGAATAAAAAAAATTACATAAAAATTAAAAATTCCAAAAATAAATAAAAAACAGAAAATTACATAAAAAGAAAATTCCAGAAAAATTAATAAAATTTCCAAAAATAAAAAATAAAAAAATAAAAAAAATCTAAAATTCATAAAATTTCATAAAAATCCCATAGTTACTAAAAATTACATTAAACCCCAAATTGCCTCAAAATCTAGTTTTCTTATATCCTATGACCTACATCAATTGCGAAATATTTCTTTTTTTTTTGAAAATTTAAATTTTTTTTAAGTATTTTAGGATCTTCGAGTCTCACGCAATGGGCTCTAAATGGGGAACTGGCGGTTTACCTGCTGTTCAACATTTAGTAGTTTGTATAGGTCCTTGTGCTGCCTTATCCGCCTCGGACCTTGTGCATGAGTGGACTTGAGGTCCTTTTTAAATTAAAAAAAAAAAATCTTTTCGTAAATATTTTGGGGATTCTAGGGCTCACGCAATGGGCTCTAAAATGGGGAACTGGTGGTTTACCTGCTGTTCAACATTTAGCAGTCCGTATAGGTCCCTGTGCTGTCTTAGCCGCCTCGGGCCTTGTGCATGAGTGGACCGAAGATCCCCCCCAAAAATAAAACTTCTTTTCAAATAGCAAGATTTTCAAACTTTCTTTCAAACACTTTTCGAAGGTCAAGCCTTCACAAACTAGAACTACGTAAGCCTTGAGTTTCCCATTGCATCGGGGAATACGTAGAAGCAGGATCAAGTCTTGTCAGGCTAACCTCCATCAAATTATTTTTCACATTAAAGGGATCCAAACAGTTTTCAAAATCACACACTCAGTTAAGGGTGCCGTTCTTTGGAACGGGCAAGTGGGGTGTCTAATACCTTCCCCACTTGTAACCGACTCCCGAACCTCGAATCTCATTTTCTAGTTAGGGTTTTTCCAAACTTTTCCCGTAAATAAAAAATTTGGCGGCGACTCCATACAATATATAAAATTCATTTTCAAAATTTTAGCGAGTTCGTCGTCTCGTCGGAATTACGGTTGCGACGAAAACTAACCTGTTAGGACAGGATAAATGTAGATGGATTCCTTTTGCTGACAGGAGAAATGCAAGCCTGCTAGACAGGCAAAAGGAAAGATGAAAGCTTGTTAAGACAGACAAAAACAAAAAGATCCTGTTGTTGACAGGAAAGATGCGAGCCTGCTAGACAGGAAAAGGAACGATGAAAATGACCTGTTAAGACAGACAAGAATGTAAAAGTCCTGTTGTTGACAGAATGGAGGCAAGACACCTGTTAAGACAGGCACAACAGAATGGTGAAAACCTGTTAAGACAGGCAAAGGGAAATGAAAAGAACCTATGAAGACAGGTAATGAAGGCTTGTCAAGATAGATAGAAATATATGGAGAAGAAATGTCTTGTTGAGACATGATAACCTGTGAATAGAGGTGTGGAAATGAAAATGACCTGTTAAGACAGGTATCGAAGAAAAATCCGTTTGTTGACAGGAAAGAAATGAGCCTGTTAAGACAGGCAGGAATCATGTGGAGGTCCTGTTGTTGACAGGATGGAATGAAGATAGATACTTGTTAAAGCAGGTGTGGTAAAATGGCAGCCTGTTGATGCAGGCGAGAGAACGACCTGTCAGGACAGGTATGGAAAATAATCTGGTGTGCCGTGGGAAGGCACGTGAGGAGAGGCTATGGACTTCTTTGTCAGATACTCATGGTCAATCTTGTATTGCAATGTGTTTTTTCTTGAATCAAAATGAATTGCTTATTCTACCTTGAACTTGAAGGTTTTTAAGCACTTGATAATTATTTTCTTGAAGAAACTTGAGAAACCATTTTACCCCAGTTTAGAAATTTCTTGATAATTGAGGGATGTCTTGATTTGAAGGAACTATGGGCAAACATTTTTCCCCAGTTTGGAAGGTTTTTTTTTTTGGCAATCAGGGAATGCCTTAACTTGAGGGGATTTTGGGCAAGCGTTTGCCCCAGTTTTGTTCTTGAAATTAAATCTTTCTTAGGAAAACGTTTGCCCTAGCCTGAACTTGATTCAGAATTTGAGGATGACCTTAAATTGAATTTTGTGGGCATGCATTTTCCCCAGCTTGGAGTTGATCTAGAATTTGAGTTTAAATCCTTCTTAGGAAAACATTTGCCCAGTCTGAACTTGATCCAGAATTTGAGGATGACCTCAAATTAAATTTTTATGGGCAAGCATTTGCCCTAGTTTGGACTTGATTCAAAATTTGAGGATGACCTCAAATTGGATTTTTGTGTGGACAAGCATTTCCCCAGTTTGAACCTGATTCGGCATTTGAGGATGCCCTCAAATTGAAATTTTTTTTGTAGGAAAATGTTTGCCCTAGTTTGGACTTGATCCATAATTTGAGGATGACCTCAAAGTGAAATTTTTTGTTGTGGGCTAGTGTTTACCCCAATTTGATTTTTCTGGCATTGAGGAATTGAGGATTGCCTCAATTTAAATTTTCTGGGCAAATGCTTACCCCAGTTTTGATCTCGTTCTTGAATCTAAATCTTTCTTGGGAAAACGTTTTGCCACAATTTGAACTTGATTCAGCATTTGAGGATGCCCTCAAATTGAATTTTTGTGGCAAGCATTTGCCCCAGTTTGAACTTGATTGAGAATTTGAGGATGACCTCAAATTGAATTTTTGTGTGGGCAAGCGCTTGCCCTAGTTTGAGCTTGACTCAGAATTTCAGGATGACCTCAAATTGAATTTTATGGGCAAGCGTTTGCCCCAGTTTGGACTTGATTTAGAACTTGAGGATGACCTCAAATTGAATTTTGTGGGCAAACATTTTCCCCAGTTTGAGCTTGACTCAAAATTTGAGGATCACCTCAAATTGGATATTGGTGGGCAAGCGTTTACCTCGGTTTGAGGTTGACTCAAAATTTGAGGATGACCTCAAATTGAGTTTTTGTGGCCAAGCGTTTGCCCCAATTTGAGCTTGACCCTTGGAAGTCTTTTAATTATGATTGGTTTTGGGAGATTTGCCCTGGTCTTAATTAATTTTGGATTATATGATGCTCGAATGACATGATGTTTATTGTGTTGTTTGATTGAATGGAAAAGATGTGATGTTTTAATCTTATTGACTGTTTTTTGATGCTTGAAATAATTATTTGATGAAATGGATGCTATAGGATGAATGCAAACCATGAGATGGTGTAAAAACTTTTTGTTTCTCTTGATTTTTTTTGACAGGTTCTTTCTCGACAACCTTATAGTTGGTGTGAAAGGAACCAAAAATCAGGCCGAGCTGGATCGACTCTATCTCTTGGCTTCTTGATCAATGTCGGAACCTTCTTTTTCAGGATCTTTGAGACCCAACAGTGGTCAGCCTCATTGAATAAGACACACTCCTTTTCTTTTTGGTGGCATCATGGTTGATAGGAGGCTGGCTAATCATGCCATGTTGTGATGATTGAGGATTCATCCGATTTTGTCATGACTTTTCAAAATTAATCTTTTTATTTTACATTTTCCACATTTCTTTTCTTGGCATGTGCACTATTTGAGGTGTGCAAATTGATTTTGGGTAGTTAATGGGAGGAAGTGAAGAATTCTGCAAAAGATGTTTGAGGTACTTGAAAGGAAAGGATAATGAAAGGTGTGGGTTCGATCGCCCAAATGACACCTTTTGATGAAAAATGCCAATGCTGCTTTTCATAATCTTGATTGTCAAATTAATCAAACTTGAGAAATGGAAAACTTTTGCCCTACTTTTGGGAAAGATGAGGTGTAGAATGTTAGATTTGTTTTGGGACTCTTGATTTGACCTTAACTTTTGCTTGGATTATTCCTTTGACTCTTCAACCCAGTAGGTCTTTTGTATTTGCCCTAGCTTTTGTTTGTGTGCCTTAATTTTTTCCTAGGTCCTGTTTTGAGGATTGTCGACCTAGCGGGCTCTTGTTTGATTGTGCCCTAACTTTTTCCTAAGTTCGATCGGGGGCCATCTCCATGTTGTACTGGTATTGTTTTAGAAAGGCGTAAGCTAGGTCCCTCCATGAACGAATGTGGGTCCGCTCTAGCTAAGTATACCAATTGGCAGCAGCCCCAGTTAAGCTGTCTTGAAATAAATGGACAAGCAGCTTATCGTCGTGCATACAGGGAGACATCTTCCTGTAGTACATGGCCAAGTGACTCTTTGGACAGCTAGTTCCTTGATACTTCTCGAATTCAGGAACCTTGAACTTAGGAGGGATTACTACGTCTTGAACCAAGCACAGATCAGATGGGTCTCTGGCTTCGTAAGCGCTCCCCTCGATTGCTCTGATTCGATCCTCTAGGATTTTTCACTTTTCTGTATCCTCCTTGGAAGGATGGTTTGGGTATCCCTCAGGCATGTGGTGGGGATGAGAAGATTGTATGTACACAGGGTGAGGCCCTTGGGTGAACATAGGGTGCGTTCCCCCAACGACTGTTTGGTAAGCTCGTGGAGTGGTGTTTAGAGGTAGGTTATGTGTTTGGGTTTGTGTTTGGTTGTATGAGGGTGCATGCCCATAAGGATACCCATGATGACCTCTTTTAGTTGGTGGAGGCATGGTTAATGGTGAAGAGTTTTGTGGATTGAAACCAGGAGGATATAATGAGTCAGTTGGTTCTCCCGGCAAGGATTCCCTTACATCCTTCTGTTTCAATGGTTGGATGGCTTCCATTAGTTTGGCCATCTGCTCCTTCAGGGTTTTGACCTCATTCCTCAACTCCTTATTTTGCCTTTCCAGCTCATCCATAATTCCTGATTGTGATCTGGTTCTATAAGGATGTCGAGGAAGCTGTCTTTCTCCAATTTTTCTGTTAAATTTAAATATTAATTTTGAGAAATAATTTGAATGCAAAAAAATCATGAATGATAAAGTGTTAATGCAATGAAGAATGTGTGGAATGATTTTTTGAAATCTTTCTTTTTTGATGATAAATTTATGAATGAATGCATGCATGCTATGCACAAATAAATGAAGATTTGAACATTTTGAGAAGAATTGAGTGATTTACTTTATTTGCCTTTGATTTTATGAATTTTGTATTTTTATTTTGCTAAAAAGACCTTTGGTTTTGTTTTAAAAAAAGCTTTGCTAAAATTTTCCTAACAAATCTTTCTTTAGATTTTCTTTTGAATTTCATTTTCTCTCTTTTTACATCTTTTCATATTTTCAATATTTTCAAAAATATTTTTCATAATTTTTCCTATTTCTAAAACATTCTTTAAGTTTTCTTTTGAATCTTTTTATATTTTCAATATTTTCAAAAGTATTTTTCTAGTGTTTCCTAGAAGTTTCTGTTTTTCTTGATTTTGATTTTTCTTGATTTTTATTTGTTTATATTTCTTTTTGCTTGACTTTTTATTGACTTTCTGTATTTCCCCTAATTTTAGATTCTGTCTCCCATCTTCTCTGTCATCTTGAGTGATTCGATTTACTTGAGCATGTGACTAGCATATGAGCCATGTATCATAAAAGAGGTGTGTGCCCTCCTTGCCTCTTATGTGGGTTACTTGTCCTAAGGGTCTAATGCCTTTAATGCATGAACCTTTCGAGGATGGTTAGTAATCCTAGGGTGTAAAGGTCACTAGAGCCAAGTTCTAGTCCATAATGCTTGCCACAACAGTAGAAGTAGCCACTAGTCGTGAGGCCTTATGAATAGGACGCACTCTAGCCGGGATTTTCGTGATAGCCACATAGGACGTAGGCCCTAGCATGACACCACTAGATCCCTCTATCCTAGGTAACACTCAGACCCGAGTATAGGGCCCCACTCATGATAAATGCGTATGCAAAGTGTGGAGGGCACACAAATATTTGGGATACCTACAATTGGGGAAATTGTACAGATATATAGCAATTTATTGTTTTTCTATCCTAAGGTTGTGCAAAGAATAGACAAACAAATGAATAATGGATGGATAAACAAATAAATGAATCATGCAACAAATAAAGCGCGCAAATAAACAGGGAAGGGATCAATACAAAACACACTCAATTGAACGGGCTTGACTCTCTAGAAGTCCCCAGTGGAGTCGCCATCTGTCGCAACCGTAATTCCGACGAGACGACGAACTCGCTAAAATTTGAAAATAGAATTTTGATTATGTGTGGAGTCGCCACCAAATTTTTATTTAAGGGAAAAGATTTGGAAAAAACCCTGACTTGAGGAAGAGATTTAGGTTCGGGAGTCGGTTACGAGTAGGGAAGATGTTAGGCATCCCACTCGCCTGTTCCGAAGAACGATACCCTTAGATCGAGTGTGTGATTTTTGAAAATTTTTTTAATCCCTTTAATTAATGTGAAATAAATAACTTGATGGAGGTTAGCCTGACAGGACTTGATCCTACTCCTACGTATTCCCCGGTGCAATGGGAAACTCAAGGCTTACGTAGTTCTGGTTTGTTTTGAAGGCTTGACCTTCAAAAGTGGTAGAGATGGAATATTTAAAGATGAACATGTTGTTTTGAAAAGATTTTTATTTTGAAAGGACCTTTAGTCCACTCATGCACAAGGTCCGAGATGGCTAAGGCAGCACGGGGCCCTATACGAACCACTAAACATCGAACAACAGTGTAGACCGCTAGTTTCCCGTTTAGAGTTCGTTGCGTGAGACCGTAAATCCTAAAAAGAATTAGCTTAATAAGAAATGAATTAGGTTCAAAACTTGAGAAGAAAAAGGAAACTTGATTTAAATGGAACTTGATTTTGAATGTTGGAAATTGAACTTGATTCAACTAAAACAAACTTGATTTGGTTTTGAAGAAGAGAATGAAACTTGATTTGGTTTTGAATAAGAGAATGAAACTTGATTTGGAATGACTTGAACTTGAGGAATTGAACTTGACTTGAATTAGAATAAATTTGGTTTGAAAGGGATTTGATTGAAAGTTTGGTTTGAGGGAAAAAAGAATTAATTTGAATTTTGGGAGAAAAGAATTTAATTTAAATTTTTGGGGAATTTGGGGGTTTAAGTGGAATTTTGGGAAATTTGGGGGAGAGGGGCTTAATTGGCTCATTTGGATGGTTGGAGGAGCTTGCGGCTCACTTGACTCCTTTGGATAGCTGACGGCTCAGTGGCTTGTCTGGTGGCTCAAGGCTCGCCTGGTGGCTTGGAGGCTTCTGGATGGCTCGATGACTAGAGGGTTGGGTGGCTCGTGGCTTAGGTGGAGCTTGTCGGCTCACATAGCGGCTCACTTGACTCCTTTGGATAGCTGACGGCTCAGTGGCTTGTCTGGTGGCTTGGAGGCTTCTGGATGGCTCGATGACTAGACGGTTGGGTGGCTCGTGGCTTAGGTGGAGCTTGTCGGCTCACATAGCGGCTTGGAGGCTTGACCAAATTAAAATCAAAATTGGTCCAGAGGGTTTCGAACCCGCATCACCAGTAGCACCACCAAGCCATACTAATGGTTGGGCTTACGGTGCCTCTATTTTAATATGAACCGTGCATGAGATGTATTATATTAGATTGACAAAATTGTGCACCGTGAGACTCGAACGTGAGATCTGGGCGTTGTAGGCAACACCCCTTGCCACTGTACCAAGCTTGAGGTTATGCCTTTAACGCCTGGGGTTAAATTAAAGGGGTATCTTCGTGAATATGAATTAGGGCCATATATGTGAACTGCATGGGTTCTTTCCTTGCTTTTCATTGACCATTTTATTGCCAGAGAACCTACAACAACTGCACCTCTTTATTATCTCTGCTTCTCGTTGACGACTACATGGGGTCTGTGTATATATGAGCTTGGTGAGGCCATACATATGCATCAAGGGAGGTAGCAGATTGGGCTTTGCCTTTTACATGTTTTAGCTCTACGAAATCCTTTTAGCTAGCTGCCCAGTGCAAGTCTGGTGCATGACCATGCCCTTTTAAAGGGGCACCCCTTACTCGAGGCTTAACTACGTACGCCCTTGTACATAAGTTGAATACATGGTCGTAACTAAAAACCCGAAGCCGTTTTGGCTATCTACCACTCCCCAAGATGCATGGTTGTGATGAATCAGAGAAGGTGTCGAGATCTAGGGGGCGTGCCACTAATGCTGGTCAAGCGGATGTGACAAACAATAGATCAGTTGATACCACTACTGGAACTGCTCACGAAATGGTTGATAAGGGGCACACCTTAAACTGTAACAAGGCGTCTAGTGAAACCACTATTCTTGAGAAGCGGCTAAGTGACTCTGTGGCACTCAAACAGGATATTGTTCAGAAGATGGTGATGAAAGTAGCAATTCAGAAACTGACGATCTGATTGCATGGCCTAGAGTAAATAACCAGATGGCCTTAGTGTAACTCCGTTACAGCAGGAACGCGTCGAGTACGTCTTCGTTATCTATCATTTCTTAACAAACCTTGGATCACTACAGAAACAACAAATTCCGCACATATTACACTGATTTCGTCTTTGCTAATGCTATCTTAATAGAACCTCTACTCTTGTCTGGACGTAGTGGCCTAACCATGTGCGCCTAGGTTTCATCAAAATATTTCAAATCAAGACTCGAGGCTGAACTTTCGGCTGCGAATTCAACGTGGACATCGTTTCCCTTTGCAGCGTTCATGGAGATTCAGGACAAAACTAGTAACAGGTACAGTAATCATACAACCATGGATGAGTATTGAAGTCATGTCTCAAACCATAGAGACCTTTTTATGCAATCTTATAAATTTATGCGATTCAAGAATGCGGAAACTGAATGAATGCAGTAATCGGGTTATCATTCACAAGATCCTTATCCACTTTGAAAATTTTATTCCCATCCTAGAAGTGCATGGAATCACAATTCTACTTTCTTAGGTGAGAAAACTGACCTGTATATACAGGACACTAGAAGCAATATACAAAAAGTAATGGTGATTGTTGCTTCTGGTAGGGAACCTCGATGAGCGGAGGTGAAAAAATGATTCCAGGGAAACCTCCCCAAGGAGAAAGAAGCCAAGAAAAATCAAGAAGAGCCAGGGGGCCAACGCTTAGATCAGAAAGTTTCTTCCGGAAACTGAGATAGGGAGCCAAGCAACGTTTTTCCCTCTCCCGAGCGCTTCAGAGAATCCTTTGACCCTTAGAAAGTCCTTTTTTCTTTTCTCCTCTCTTCTCTTTTTAAAGCTTCTCTCCTTTTCTTCAGAAGCCACCCCCTCTTCTTGGAAGGGCCAAGCTTTTCCAGGAGCCAAAAGCCAGCCTTTTCTTCTTGGAAAGAGTCAAGCCCTCTCAAGGAGCCTAAAAGCCACCCCTTTTGATTTCAAAATTTTTCTCTGTATATTTTATATTATCCGTATATATTTTTTTATTTTTGTATTTTTGTTATTTGGTTTTTTTTTTCCTTTTTCTTCTTTTTTCGTTTTATGTTTTATTTCCTATTTTTTTAGATTTCATTTTTTTATTTTTTATTATTATTATTATATTATTTTCCTTTGTTTTTGTTTTCGTTTATCTTTATTATTTGTTTATTTTTATTTTTTACTTTTCTGTTTAAAAATTTTTCTCTATTTTTTTTATTTCAGATTTTATTTATTTTTGTTTCTTTTAATTTTCCTATTCCCTCACTTTTTATATCTTTTCTTATTATTTTCTTCTTTTTTATTTTTGTTTGTTTCTTTATGTATATATTTTATTAATTTAATTTTTGGTTAATTTTAACGATTGGGGTCTCGGACATAATTGAATGTTTACGATAACTCAAGATTATCTAAGAAAATCTTGCGCCTCTATTCTTTACACACTAATCTTGTTTACACTCAATTGCACGTTATCAAACTTGATGGAACCAGAATGATCACCAGTGCATAGTAATGATTGGACCGAAGCAATTAACTCATCAAGTTTGCATGGAGTTTTCGTTGTCATTCGGCAGATTAGCTTATCCCGTTTCTAAGTAGTAGCAAACAAATCAAAACAACCAGATTCGTCCACAGAATTACTAAGAAAATATGCATGGAAGTGACTTTTCGAAACATTAACGTGCTAAGAAATTGAAGAACAGCGAGCTTGGGGGCCTTTGACAAATTCAGAAGGATTATATTAAGAATTCTTAATCAAGTTCTATCACAGAGTCCAGAATCATTTATATCTTTTGAATAGTATCTACTCATTACTCAAGTAAGACAAGCATGAAGGATCATACCAGTTTTCATAAGCATGAACTTACAAACAATACTAACCTGAATGTGTGAATTCTGAGCAATGCACGGACTCTCCTCCACTGTGACTGGATCCGATCAGTGAAGAGCCATTTAAAAAATTCTTGACATTTCTTGGAATCGGAGAAAGACTCCTAGGACTTCCTTGCTTCCAAGACGATCTTCCAACCCTTGGAGAGGCCTCTGTACGAAGATGACGTCGAATGGAGTATGCGTACCAAGAGTTCTGTCCTAGAATTAATGGAGCTCCTTTCTTTTCTAGCTTAATGTGGAGTTGGTCCCTAAGCAGAGGAGGAAATCGAATTTCCAAAGTCCTCCCCTACGATCCACTTCTCGTGAACCTTTTGCCAATCTTTTCCTCAATCTCCTAAGGTTGTTGGAGCTTCCATCTTCTTTAAAAGAGAGAGCCCAGATCTTTTTTTCATGAAAGCTTTCAGAACCTTTTCTTAGGGAGAGTTCCCCTCATGCTCCAAAATTGATGCATGCATGTCTTTCCTTCTCTTTCGGACGTGGAGTCCTTTTCAGTTTTATATTTTTTCTTTTTTTTATTTTCTTTTCTTTTTCCTAAGTTATGCTTTTTCAGTTTTATTTTTTGTTTTCCTGTTATTATTAGTTTTTTCTGTTTTATTTTCTGTCTTTATTTATTATTTTTTTTTCTTTATTATTTTGTTATTTTTTTTATTTTTTATTTATGTTTGTTTGTTTTATTTAATCTATTTTTCAGTCTTTTATTTATTTTCTATTTTTATTTTTTATTTTTCTTATTTTTCAATTTTTTATTTATTTTCATTCTGTTTTTTATTATTTAATCTATTTTTCAGTTTTTTATTTATTTTCATTCTGTTTTCTTTTATTATTATTTTTTATCTTTTTTATTTTGTTATTTTTATTCTTTTTAATAGTTTTTATTTTACTTATTATTTATTTATTTATTTTATATTTTGCTGTTTTTTCTTATTTTTTCTTTCTCTTTTTCATTATTGTATTTTATTTGTGTTTTTGTTACTTTTTCTATTTTATTTTATTATTTTATATCATTTTATTATTTCCATTTTGGTTATTTTTTTCCATTTCTCTCCTTCTCTTCCTTTTTATTTTTTTGTTATTTTTAATTGTTTTCATCTATTACTTTTTACTATTTTTTTATTTTTTTTTATTTTTTTTATTATTTATTTATTATTTAAATTATTGTTTATTTATTAATTAATTTTAAAAATAGAATCTCAAACATAAACATAATTGGATATTCATACTAATATATTGTTGATTATAGAATCGAAATAAAATATTTTTCAAAAACAAACTATAGATATTATATTAACTAATTAATAAATCTCTTAATCACATGTATTAAATTAAATGAAATATTTCGAAAGATGAACTAAATTATATTAAACAAGTTTTTTTAAAATTTAAATATTTTCTCTTTAGTTTTTTATTGCTCAGTGTGACTATATTGCATGCTTTTTAAGGATATTTTATAATTATAGGATTGTTTAGAAAATAAATTATCTAGAAAAATAAACTATTTAGCCACAGGAGGTTGGAACAAGTGTGGTGGTACTTCTTTGTAGAGGGCATCACATTTTCCTCTGCTTGACAAATGTCTTCAGGAATCCAGTTGACAATGATAGGATACTAATTAAGAAAAAAATTATTTTATATAGTTGTTATTAATTTTTATATTAATTTTTAAATTAATATAAAAATAATTATATAAAAAATATTTTATTTACATATATTTTTCAATTAATATACAAAAAAAATTATATAAAATTATTTTTATACCAATTATTTTTTATAAAAAATATAAAATTTTTACATCAATTGAAAAATATAACTAATATAGTAAAAAAATATAATTTCTTTTTGGTTACGGTTAATATTTTAAGATATATAAAAAGTATTTTACGGTAATTATACCAAAAAATGGATTGAAGGATTAGTTATAGTATCTGATCATTGACACCCCGAAATACACCAATAACAAACATCACATGGTTAAGATTAGATGCTTGCATGTTCATACTTGCATCAAAGGGGCTTGAAAATCCAAATTCCATAGGAGGTAAATTTATCTCACTGGTGTTCGAATTATAAATGATATTAAAATATTTTATGACCAATTAAGAATAGCTATACTTTTTTTGTCACACTTAGGGGACAATAATTAATAATAATGATAATAATTATTTTTTTTATTTAACAAGTTTACATTAATTAAGAGAATTGATTCTTAGAATAAGAAGATGAAACGAAAACAAAACACATCTTAACAAAAATTCTAAAATTGACATGAATTGGAAAATGTAAATGTTAATAAGACGATATTATCAAGATCTATTATAATATAATATAATATAATAACCAAATAATGAATTTGGGTGTAAGTTAGGGATGAAAGTAGGCTAAGTCAAGCTACGCTTTGAGTGTTCAAGCCTGTCCTGTTTAAAAATTTAGAGGTCTGAGCCTGGGCCTGTTACCTGTTAAAGGCTGTTTTTCTGTCAAGGTCTGGCCTGATTTAAAGCTTACAAGACCTACAAGCTTGTTTAAAAGCCTACATTACAAAAAAAATAATAAATAGACTTAAAGCCTATATAAATAATTAATTAAAAAGGCTTGCAAACTTAAAACCTACAGGATAAAAAGACCATTAAATATGCCTAAAACACACACATATATATATATTATAAATAAAATGTAAAATAAATATTATACAAATATAATTATTACAATAAATATAAATATATAATATATAATATATAAATATAAATAAGCCCTTGAATAAGTTAAAGAGGCTTTTTTATAAGCCTAGGCCTGACTTGTTTATCTAAAAAGAATTTTTAATAAGACTGAGTCTATCTATTTATTAAAAAGGCCGAGCCAAGCTAGCCTTTAAACGAGTCGAGCCATAGGCCCTTGTCGAACGGTCTTGTTCACTTCCATCCCTAGTGTAAATGCAAAAAGTAATTGATAATAACATGTAAATAGAAAAGCTAATAGAAATGAATAAGAAGGGAGAACACGATATGTGCAACCTACCACTCCATGACAAAGGATAAATGCTTTAATTTTAAACAATCTTGAACTTTCTAATGTTCTAAATACGTAGGCAATGCAAACCAAACTTGATAATGGCAACATTTCGTGCTTCAAGTGATGCACCATCATTATTCTAACCATCATTGTTTTTTGATTTCATGGAAAACGCTTTTGGATTTTCTTTCAGTGGTGACATTTTAGCCCTTGTATCCTTCTAGTTTCCTTTGTATTTTCTGAATTTGCATCCTTAAGGGAATGTTCCATTTGCCAATATACCACGTGATTCACCATTTGTATTCATTACTTTGAATTTTCAATAAATAATTCTTAAACATCAAAACTAGTTAAAGGAACTACACTTATTTTGTATTTAGGATGTTTAAGTTGATTATAAATTCTTATTATATATATATATATATACATATATATATATATTGGAATATATTAGTATATATAAAGTATCTAAATTTTTAGTAGGTACTTTTTCACTGGTTATTCAAAAGGGATCACCATAAATATCTTCTTTTTCTTTCACAAATAGATAGGGTTTATATATTTTTTAGGATAATTCAATGCATAACTTTTTTTAGTATTCTTAGATATAACCTAGATGTCCTTGTATAGATGAACCAAGGATTATCAACTTATAAATTTTATTAAAATTTATGATAATTTATTTTTTATTTTTAATAATTATGGTTTCAGTGTATTTGCAACCTCTTAATTTTAATTCTTTATCATTACTTGTTCTTACAGTTGTATGGACGATTTAAGAGGTTAGTCTTTGATCCTAGTATTACTCTAGTTTTCTAGTTAATAAAACCATCCCCTCTACTTATGTTCTTGTTTTCTAGATATAGTTTAGCTTACACATTCAAGGAAGAATACTTTCGAAGGAGGAGGAGATAATGTAGAGGTCCCAGCTGCAAAGGAAAATGGCCAGCTGTAGAGACCTATTGGGCCCATCACCAAAGCAAGAGCTAAAAGAAGGTGGAAACCTTCTTGGGTCTGAAGGAGTCATTTCTTTAGGCTTAACACACTTTTCTCATGGCTATCCATACCTTCGACTAGTACCTAGATATTTCTTGTACTTTAGGTTTTAGTAAGGTCCAAATATATATAAGATTGAGTCTCATTTTCCCTGTATTTGAGCTTAGGTTCTTGGGCCTGCTTTGACCAAACTTGTTACTGCATACAAGGAGGAAACAAGGCACTTTATTGAACTTAAAATCCAAGCCCAACTCATCTTATGTAGGCAGCTCCAAAGTCGCATGGGCTTCACCTCCTTTAGGCACCCACATTAGCCTATAAATAGGCTACACCATGAGCAATTTTAACACTTTGAGTTATTTGAGTAAAATTCATATTTGAGAGAAAGTTTTATCTCTTCTCTTCTCTCCCTTTCTTGGATGGAATTGCAAGTGGAAGACTTCTTATCCTTTTCCTCCAGGGTGGCGAAGTAGCAGCTTATCTTCTCTAAGAGTGACCCTCCAACCTTGCCTTTTAATATTTTTCACCTCCAAAAATTCAATGAGCATACCTCCATTGACCTTGATCCGCATTAGCCATGGAAGTTGCATCACTGACAGCTTATCAAATTACCACTAACTTGATAACGGTTAGAAGATCTTACAAAGTTAAAAAAACATATTTAAAGAGAGTGGGCCAAAATAAACTGTATTGTAAAATTTTTAGGCGGTTCTATTAGGGCCAAAATGGTCTCCATCCTTTCTTGAATGACAATATATCAAAATAGTATGAATTTCCTCATCAGTCACACATCTTCAAATGAATTTATCCCTATAAATTTTAAACAAATAAGTTTCCTACAACGAATAATGTTTACCGTTAAACAAAAAATTCTTACACCACGCATATGAAAGATTTAGCAGAAGGATATTACCTACTAAGTAATTAACCAAATATCCATAATAGGGGTGCTTGAAATAGCCAACATATGTTCATTAGGGAATATCTTTGTAATCACCTCATCAACAAAGAGTTGTAGAAAGAGGTCAACTCTAGATAATTAGCCTACAACTCTCATTTCCTTGTCCTTGATTTCTAAATAAAACTCTTGAAGAAGTATACATCTAATCAATCAAAGTTTTACATCCTATTTAGAGAGAAGATAATTAATAACAGAATGGTCACTATAGATAGTCACTTTAGACATAATCAAATAAGGTATAAATTTATCAAAGATAAACACAATCACTCATAACTCTTTTTTTTTGTGATAGAATGGTAGATGATCCAAAGCGTATTCTCCTTTTGTTGTCCCAAACATGCTCCTACAATTATACCACTAACTTCACACATTAGTTCAAAGGAAAAGACTAATAAGGGGCCATCACAGCTGGGGCATTTATTAGTTTAACTTTAAGAGTTTCAAAAGTAAAGAAACATGGATCATTAAAATCGAAGGATGGCTCTTCCATCAATAAGTTGGAAAGAGGTTTTACTATTTTAGAAAAATATTTTATATACCTCCTATAAAAGTCTGCATGTCCAAAAAAATCCCACTCTAAATTATTTGGAGGGAAAAGTTTAGAGATTACCTCAATCTTAGCCGAATCAACCTTAATACCCCTCTTAGAGATCATATCCCAACATAATAATTTACTACCATGAATTGACATTTTTCCCAATTAAGAACCATGTTGGTTCTTTTACATCTTATCAATACCTACTCCAAATTCTATAGATATATACCAAAAGAAGGGTCATAAACAGAAAATTCATCCATAAAATGTTCTAGGAAATCCTCTAATAGTTTAGAAAAGATAGACATCATGCATATTTATAAAGTGGCAAGTGAATTACACAAGCCAAACAGAATTCTCATATATGAAAAAAATACCAAAGCGACAATATAAAAATAATTCTCTCTTGATTCTCGAGAGCCACTAGTATTTGCATATAGTTAGAATAACCATCCAAATAATAGTACAATTCATGACTAGAAAATTTTTGCAACACTTGATCAATAAAGTGTAGGGGAAACTGGACCCTTATAATCAATACATACTGATCAGCTAGTTACCTTCCTCATCATAATTAACTCTTTCTGGTTATTCTCCATAACCATAGTATCTCCCTTCTTAGGGACTACTTGTACAAGACTCACCGAATGATTGTTAGAAATAAGATATATTATACCTGCATGATGGAGATTGATAACATCCTTCTTGACCTCTTCCTTAAGGCTTGGTTTGAGTTTTCTTTACTGTTACACCCTTGGTTTAAGTTCCTCTTCCACATGAATCTTGTGGGTGAAAATTGTACGGCTTATGACATTGATGTTATGAATGGACCATCCAAACATTTCTTTATTTTCTCTTAATACCCTTAGCAGTTTCTCTTCCACTATTCCTATAAAGTTAGAAGAAATACTAACAGGCAAAGAAGAAGGAGGGTCTTGAGGTTCTTCAACTGATGACCTAGGCCTTGAGGTTTGCAAGCCCGCTAAAGCTTAAAATATATTACCTTTGTCTTTAGTTTTCTCGGCTATACCTTCCTCCAAGACCATCAATTCCTTTGCACATTCCTTAGAGTTACTTACGACATTAACCACAAACACTAAAATTTTATCCAAGATGTCTTCAATCAAAATATCCTAGACGGTAAACTCAAAGAGGGAAAAAGTTCTACAGAGTTTATAATGTCACAAGAATAATTTTTTTTTAGGTATTTTAAGGAGTCAAAGACTCTAAAAACCCCTTCCTTATCATCAAGCATCAAGGTGAGTTTCTCCTATAGTACATCAATGATGATCTTTCTAGTGGACAAGAAGGGTTTTCCCAAAATAAGGGAAATCTTCTCATCTTTCTCCATGTCAAGTATAATAAAATTTGTAGTGAAGATGAAATTTTCTAATTTCACCAAAATGTCCTCTACTATCCCTCTTGGGTATGTGATAGTCCTATCTTCAAGCTACAAAGAGATAATGATAGGTTTGAGTACCCAATCTTTTGTAAATGGATAAAGGAATTAGATTAATACTAGTGCCTAAATCACACAAAGCTTTATCAAAATAGGAATCACCAATAATACAGATTATAGTAAAACATCCTGGATCTTTATGCTCTTGTGGTAATTTCTAAAGGAGAATAACAATGCACTCCTTGTTGAGCTTCATGTATTCCTCAAGCTTTTTTTTTATTGTCCAAAATTTCTTCCAATATTTTTTTTGTACTTGGGCATTATGGAAATGACCTCCATAAAGGAGATATTAATCCTTAGTTATTTTAAGGTATCTAAAACTTTGGAAAATTAAAGATCATTTTTATTTCCCTTTAATCTTTATAGAAAATGTATCCTTGGTTGGTAATCCAAAAAATCTCGAGTTTCGCATGCAGAGGAGGATAGTATACTTGACAAATATGGGAAAAATTGGAAATAATCCAACTGGAGTCTTTTGGACCCCTAAGATCAAGTTCTACATCTAGAATTGATCACTCTTCTCACTATCTTTCTTGTAGGGTATTTGTTTTCATTTTATCCTTTAGGATTGTACAGGCTTACCTATAAAGCTCAAATATCCATTAGAAGTTAATGCACACATAAGAATAAAAAGACCTTTCACATGGTTGAAACATAACTAAGGTGAAATTTTTTTCAGGCGGAATAAACAAAGAAAGGAAGCACAAAGGGTTTTCTTTTATTGTTGTTAATCAATACTTAGGCCCTGGGACCTTTTAAGCTCATTTACTTTTCCTTTTCCTTCTTTTTTTCTTTTTTTTTCCTTTTTTTTCTTTATTATACACTTTTTCCTTTTTTGATCACACTTTTTCTCCTTAAGTATTTATTTTATGTTTTCTTTCATCTAAGAATACCCAGAATTATCAACGAAATTAGGGGTACCAAGGAGAAATATTATTTTTCTTTTTAGGCTCAAAGGGGGCACTAAGTGATACTCAAAGTTTGTGTTCATTCAATAAAACCTATTTTTATTTTACCATTTTCCCGCTTACATAATTACTTAAAGGTCTTGATGAGGTTGCAAGGAAAATTTTAGAGTGTACAAGTCAAAAGAAAATCACTCAACAAAGAGAGAGGTTAGGTACAACCTCATTTAGGTTCAATTCTTCCATCGATGTTACTCTGTTGTAAAACAAGATGATAGAGATCATAATCAATTATCAATTATTTATACAACATTTTTCAATTCCTTTTAAGATTTAATTAACATCAATCACGTATAAGCAATGTGATTTCTGAATTCAGAATCAACCAACAATCTAAACTAGGGAGTTATTGCAGGGTATAAACATTTACAAAAAAATTGTTAGGAAGGGTGTCTGTTTTCTAACTTAAGCATGTTCTGCCTTTTTATGTTGGGAAAAATTATTTACCAAGCTGTATTTCTCTTAAAAAATAGGAGGAGAGACATGCGATAAACCTTTTGAAAAGATAATTTAGGTGGGAAAGTGTCTCCCTCCTCGAACTTACGTATCTGAAAGTATTTAAGGTAATAACTTGATAAGGAGAAAAATAAAAATGGAACTTCCTTGATAAGGAAGGAGAGGGTCTTCCTTTCCAAGCTTGGAGGTAGATAATACCACTTGATATAATCCTTGTTGATTGTCAACACTTGGGGAAATAGTCCTTATACCTTTTAGGTCTACCCTTCTCATAGCAACACAAGTTAGAAGAAAGAATATATTATTATTGTTAATTAAAATAAAATGAATAACATTAAACAAATGTCTGAAACCTAAAATTTATCCTAAGTCCTATGAAAGGAAAAAATAATGTCCTAAATAAATAGAAGAGAGAAAAGATATGTCCCAGCTATTGGGACGAATGGCATCCTACATGGCTCTTTAGTAGCTAGAGGATGATATCTAATCAGTCCTCTATAGGTTGGAGCCATTCCAAAATTATTTTATCCATCTTGACCCATTGGTTTGCTTCAACATATTGCTCTTTAGTTACGAGAGTTGGCTCCTCGTGTGGAGGGTGCTGGTATTTTATATGAATAGAGCGAGTATTGTCTAGGATGCATTCTTTTTGGACCATGTGTAACCATGCTTGATTTCCCAAGAAGATGAGTTTGTTTATTTTTGTTGCTTTAGGAAGAAAGGTGTCATGAAAGTGCAAAGGGTTGTGATGTAAGACCCAATGTTGATACAACCTTTGCACTTGTCTTCTAGAGGCACCCTAGTGAGCATGCAGGACATGTTGAAGAATCTTTCGACATCGATGTAACGTCAATGAACTGCTACCTAGAGGAGGAATAAGTGTATCTTGGTGACAAACCCCCATGCCTTCTCATCCAACAAATACACCGGTTGAAAAGCATCAATGCAAAATGTACAGTGTGGGATTGAGGATAATAACAACTGATATGAAGTTGGGATCATAGGTGTCCTCTCCTGTGATTTCTAACTAAAAGGGTCCTTCTTGAAACTCATTGGGGATCTTTCTTAGGGCATTCAAATAACAGGGTTTTCTAGTTTTCTTTATAGTCACAAATTCCAAGGCCATATTAAATTGAGTGAGTGTCTGTCAGTAGGTTTGTCTTCCGAGTTGGTAGCTGGTGGCATAGTCATAAGGGCCTTCTCGTGAATGGTCATAGGGGAGAGATGCTAGGACCACAATGGTAGGTTCCAGGTAAGCTAGTTCAATGATAAAGGATGCCACAGTTCACCCCTTCTTGGGGAGGTAGATAATTTGCAGTTTGATATCCAACTAATCAAGGTTTCTAAGATCAAAAATCCATAGTGGGGCGAATGCGAATATGAGTAGCCTTCCTAATTGGAATTGCATGCTTAGTATGTTTTTGGTTTATGGGGTATGCTAATTCCTGTGTAGGAATTGTTGTGTTATTGAGGTAGCCTTCCTTGTTGATATTATGTGGTGCCATCTTTATGAAAATATGATAAAGAGATAATTAGCAACTAGGAAAATTTTGGCACAACTATGCAGAATTGACCATGGACTAACATGGCACGACTATACATATGTCGATACAGCTGTGCAAGCCTGATGATGAACTATCCTGTCATGGTTGTGCATCCAGGGCATTTTTTGAGACCTCCATTAAGCACGACTGTGTTGATTCTTCTCCTTCCATCTCTTGGTTGTGCAGCTAGGGGCACAACCTTGCTGATTGTATACATGGCATACCTGAAAGGGAGTAGGGAAAAGGTGTTGCAGAGTTTCTTGGAAAAGAAAACAGAGAGAAAGAGAAGTATTTATCAGAGGTGTCTTGTTTGTTGTTTCCAGCTTGCTGTATTTATAATCGTCCAGTGTATGGTTAGGACTGTTCTAAAGTGGTGCAACAATGCAAAAGTTTGATATATTTGTATGTGTGTGAGAACAAAGTGTTGTTCTTCCTTTCTTTTATGTCAGGTTTCCTCCTGTAAGAGCTTGTTTAACGCCACGAGCCTGGCGTACCTATCTCCAATGGCTATGTATAGTCTCTAGTGATTTTTCATGGTTCTTCCAGTTTCATGATAGTTTGTTCCTCAAATGGGCCAATTTCATAATACTTGACCCATTATTTGTTTATCTTGAAGGTTCCTTCAGCCTTTTTTTCCAACTCAAGCACCCCATAAGGCAATATCCTATGGACCTTATAAGGGTTATTCCATTTAGACTTCAACTTTCCTGGTAACAAACAGAGCTGCGAGCAATAAGCTAACACCATATATCCTAGGGAGAATTTGTGTTTTCGGATATGTTTGTCATGCCAATTTTCTCTCTTTCTTTATACATCATTGAGTTTTCAAATGTCTTCATCTCGAGCTCATCCAAATATTGAGTTGGAGTAGGCATTTTCCCCTGCATGTTGCAAGTCAAGGTTAAGGAATTTCATGGCCCAGTAGTTCTTATGTTCTAATTCAACTATGAGATAACATGTTTTACCAAAGACTAACCTATGGGGGGATATGCCAATTGGAGTTTTGTATGCAATCCTATAGACTCAAAGGGCATCATATAATCTTAACACTCAATCCCTTTTGGATATGCTAATAGTATTTTCTAGGATTCTTTTCAACTCTTTGTTGGAAATTTCTACCTAACCCTAGTCTAAGGATGATAGAAGGTGGCAACCTTGTGGGTGACATTGTATTATTTCAATACCTTTTCAAACTACTTTTTTATAAAATATGTTCCCCCATCATTAATGATTGCCCAGGATACTCCAAATCTTATAAAATTATTTCTCTTTATAAACCTTACCACACTCCTAACCTTACTAGACAGTAACACCACTGCCTCCACCTACTTGGAAACATAGTCAACAACTACTAGAATTTATGCATTATTCATGGATTTAGGAAGTGGTTCCATATAGTCAATGCCCTATCAAAAAGTTCACCCTCAAGAATATTATTTAGGGGCATGTCATGTTTCCTTGATACATTGTCACTATTTTGACAATAGTCATAAATGAGACAAATTCAAAAGCATCCTTGAGTGAACCAAATAAATCGTATAGTAAAACTTTTCTAGTGATTCTATTAGAACCAAAATAACCTCCAACCTCTCTTGAAAGGAAATGGGTCAATCAAGCATGATATTCCTTCTCAAGAACACATCGCCTAACTAACACAACCCCACAAAATCTAAATAATTAAGGATCCTCCCACAATAATGTCTAGCATTAGATATAAATTTTTTACACTGTGCACATGAAAGGTCAGGGGGAAGGATGTTTCCTACTAAGTAGCTAATCAAATTTTCATACCAAGGTGTGTGTGAAATGGTTAACAATTTCTCGTTCGGGAAGGATTGTTAAATTTCTTTATTAGCAGGAAGTTACACAAAGGGGTCTACTCTGGATAGATGGTATCTAACCATGTTCTCTGCTTCCATTTTATTGATTTCTAGCTCAAATTCTTGGTGAAGTACCTATTGAATCAACATGGATTTTGCATCTTTCTTGGAGAGTAGGTAATTGATGGTTGAATGATCGATGTAAACCATCACCTTTGCCATGATTAAGTAGGATCAAAACTTGTTGAAGGAAAATACCACTGCTAGTAGCTCATTCTCTGTGGTGGTGTAATTCTATTGGTTTTCATTTAGGGTTTTACTGGCATATTAAATAACTTGGAATAAATTGCCCTTTTTCTGCCCCAAGATTCCAGTTACTATTTTATCACTAGCATCACATATTAGCTTAAAAGACAGGGACCAATTAGGGGCAGTTATTGTGGGGAATCATTTAGTTTGGCTTTAAGATTTTCAAATGAATTGAGGCATTTTTTTTTATCAAAATCAAAGGAGGCCTCTTTCATCACTAAATTGGAAAGAGGTTTAGCAATTTTAGAAAAATCATTTATGAACCTAGGAAATTCTTAATAACACTTACATCATTAAGATGAGGCAGTTTAGAGATTACCTCTACCTTAGCTAGGTCAACTTTGATTTCTCTCATGGAGATCTTATGGCCAAAATGGTACACTCACTTACCATAAGCTAACACTTTTCCCAATTAAGGACCAAGTTGGTCTCTATGCATCTATTAAGTACTCTTTCTAGATTATGTAGGCATTTATCGAAGAAAGATTCATAGAAAGAAAAATAATCCATGAAAGCCTTTAAACAACTATCTAACATATAATAGAAAATAGATATCATGCACCCTTGGAAAGTGGTAGGAACGTTACATAGTTCGAAAAGCATCCGCTTCTATGCAAATGTACCAAAAAGGTATGTAAAAATGGTTTTCTCTTGATCTTCAAGTTCCATTGGTATTTGCATATAGATGGAGTAACCCGTCCAAACAATAATAATACTCATGATCAGATAGTTTCCTAGCATTTGATCAATGAAAGGAAGGGGAAAATGATCCTTATAGGTGGCTTCATTTATTTTCTTGTAATCAATGCATACCTACCATCTTATTACCTTTCTTACTATGATGAGCTCTTTCTAGTCATTCTCCATGATTATGATGCCTCTTTTCCTTCCTTCAAAAGGAGCTCCCTTAGTCCCAAAACACTCCTCTCATGGTCTCCTTACCTTAGGTTAGTACTTAGATATTTCTTGTACGTTAGGTTGTAGTAGGATCCAAATATATATAGGATTGGGCCTTTTCCCTGTATTTAAGCTCAAGCTCTTAGGCTTTCTTATCCTAACTTTTGGCTACATAGAAAGAGGAAGCCAGGAACTCTATCAGGCTTCAATCCAATCTTAACTCATCTTATGTAGGTAGTTCCAAAGCCGCATGGGCTTCACCTCCTTTGGGCACCTATATTAGCCTATAAATAGGCTATAGTGTGTAATTTGAACACTTTGAGTCATTTGAGTAAAATTCAGATTTGAGAGAAAAGTTTTCTCTTTTCTATTCTCTCTCATTCTTGGTTGGAATTGCTAGTTGGAGACTGTTTATCCTTGGTCTCCAAGGTGGTGGAGTAAGTGCTTATCTTCTCCAAAAGTGGCACTCCAACCTTATCCTTTAAGCTTCTTCACTTCTTCGCCTCCAAAATTCAACGAAGCATACCTCAATTGATCTGGATCTGCATCAACCATGGAAACTACATCAAGTGGTATCAAATATCCTTCAATAGAGGTAAGATCCACTTCTAAATAATCTCTTAATTATGCACCACTTTTGCTCAAGTCGTTCATTCTTTTACTCTATCTTCTACTCTATTTTCAATCTTCATTTTAATTGGTTAGATGAGCTACAATATGCATCATTTTTATTGCGTTGGATTTTTATGAATGTATAGTTTCTGAATTGCTATTGTTTTCTTAATTTGATTAAGAAATATGTTCGCAATTGTCTAATTAATGGAGCATGTTCATTTTGGCACCAAAATCTGCCTAGTTTCATAAATTAATCATAACTTGTACAATTATGCTTCGATTTTCTTCAAACATGATTTGATTTATGAGATATGACCATCATCCTTCATTTAATTGGAAAATTTGTATAGATCCTTTCAAACTTTTTGAAATTTGAGTGCATGTTCTTAGCACCAAAAACTCTCTTCATGTGAATTCAAATTTTGATCTGATGCTTATAACACTTCTTTAGGTCTAATTCAATTATGTTTTGATCCTTCTATTTATGTTTTAATATAAGTTGAATTATGTTTTCTTTGTCACTTTTAAATTCCAAGAGTTGCATGATCATGTGCATGCATGTATAATGCTAGATTAAGCTTGATTCATGCATGGTCTAAGTACATAAGGATATATGTCAAGTATGTGCATGACCTAAGTTGGGCTTTAAGTTTTGGACAAAAAAACTTAGACTTGGATTACCATACCATTGAAAGGAAGAGTGCAAATGCACTAGATTGAACTGTGTGGACCTAGGACCTTGAAGAAGCCTATGTAAGGAATATTTTAAGGACTATTGCACTTTGGAATTTGGACCATGTACATGACCAAAAAAATGAATCAAATCAAAAGGAATAAAGAAAACACAAAAGAAAGATCCAAATAAAAGAAAGAAGAATAAAAAAAAGTAAACAAAAGTGTGTTGAAAAAGGCAATGCATAAAGGTCTAGGATCTTGAGTGCTACATGTTTATTTGTTCATGATTTATGCTAGTTCATAGGTCTTATAATTTTATGTCTTAGTTCTTAGTTTGTGCGTGATTCTTTTTGCTTGGTCGAATAGCATTACCTATCTTGCATGAGCATGTGCATGCTTATCTTAAGTTTCTAAGAGTTCCTTTTGTGTGCCTGCTTTTTTCTTAGCCTCTAATTTTAGTTTGTCTAAATTCTGTATCCTCAAAATTTGATCTTGATTTAATCTTTTTTAGTGTGCTTTCATTTGTGTTGAGTTTTACTTGTCTTTAAATTTCTTTAAGTTTTGTCACACACAACTTTACTTCTTATTAAACTCCTCCTTTCACTTTGGAAACATCAAGGACCAAGGATGAGTTGAGTATCTCCCCTTCCAAGGCTGGAGCAAGAAATTAAATTGATTTATTTGGTGTGAGGAAAGGATGGATTCATGGTGAGGATAATTGAGGGGAATAGTGATACACTTGTGAAGTTGTGAGCCGAATTCTATAGATCTTTTTCTACTTCACTAACCAAGCGAGGGAAACAAGTGGATCACTCTTTTGTATATATTTTTTAGGTTACATTGGTGGTGAAAAGGAAAAAGAAAGAAAGCTAAGAAATAATTTGAAGCCTAACAACTTGGAGATGTGAAGTTGAAGGCCAAAATCAACCAACTTTGTGGAGTTGTATTAGGTTGAGTGTACGAAATTAGGAAAATTTGTGTAAAATTAGGAACCTCTTGTAATTGTAATCCTTATCACTTATTAGTAGGTTCTTTATAATTATTATTCCATTTTTAATTTCTATTTAGGTGTAAGTGGCCATTTGATTGCCTTTGTGCAGTGATTTTATGTAGCAAGAAGGTATAAGAAAATGTTAATTGTTAAGTGAATTTTGTAGGCATAATTGTTAGCACTGTGAATATCCAATTTTTTTTGAGGTATTGAAAACAATAAACCAAAAAAACATATAACAATATAAAAAGAAAAAGAAAATAAGAGAAATAAAAGTCCCACATCGAATAGAATTAGAAATCTAAAACAACTTTGAAAGTCCCACATAAAAAAAGTGAGACTCTTTCACTCTCTAATTCTGCTATATATGGAGATAGAAGTCCCACATCGGTTAAGGTAGACTTCTTCAGCCTTTCATTCTTTGATATAAGGAGACGTCCTTTACAAAAAAAAAGGTAGAACACTTGAGTGACAAAACTTGTGTTTGAGAATACACATCAAATCATAAACCCATCTTATATAATTTTTTTTATTTTATTGTGAATAGTTTCTAAGTTTGGGAGTACACAGAATAGTAAATGTGTGAGCCTGTATAGTACTCATTTCAAGAGGGAAGCTTGCAGGTCACTTTGGAACTTTTCCAGGTAGGTGTAGCTAACTTTGCTTTTCTAATATTTATTTATTTATATTATTTATTATTTTATTCTCTTTATATATTTATGTTTAGATTAGATTTATTACTTTTTATTTTTTTAGTTATTATTCTTTTTAAAAAGAATTAAAAAATTGTTTTAAGTTTATGTAATGGCCAAATGAGATCAATTGAGTGGTAGATTCCCCTTTGATATTACTTGAAACATAAGAGTTTGTTAAGTAGTCATGTGCTAACTTGAATTTTGTGTAACAGCAGACTAAATTACTTATCTTACAAAAAATTAAAAATATTCTCCTTCTAAAATATTTTACAAAAATAAAATAAAATAAATAATCATCTTTTCAAATTTAAATTTAAATATTTTCAAAATATCTTTTTCTAAGAAATAAAAATCAAAAAATAAATTCACTCCAACTTTTGAGATAAATATTTTTCTTCCTAGAATTCAAAAATATATCTTAAAAAAAATTCAAGCTCAATATTTTCAAAATTGGAAAACTCATCAAATCCTTTTTCTCAAGAACTACGTAACTTTGATTTTCTTACCACACTTGACTATACATAGGAGTGAGAACTAGACCTGTCAAGTCCAAATAAACTTTCGGACTCTTTTTTCACTTATTTCATAAAGACAAAAAATAAAAAAAAAACTTTTTAAATAACTTAAATAAAATAAAATAAAATAAAATAAAATAGTAAAAATAATTTTTTCAAATGAAATAAATATTTGGAAAGTTAATCATAGTTTTGCACAATTAATTAGAAGGTAATCGTTTTTAATGAACATTGTAGGGTGCTAATACATTCCTTACGCATAAACAACTTTTGAATTCAACCTAATTCAAAGATCATAATTTTAAAATTTTTCCAAAATTTTCTTTAATAAACTTTGGTGGTGACTCCTCTTTTTTTTATAATTTTTCTTGTTCGCTATCTCATTGTGATCTCAGTTGCGATAGATTGGCGACACCACCGAGACTATTCGAGAGCCAAACTTAATCTAATTAATTGTGCATGTTTTGTTTAACTTCATTTCTGTTTATTTCACTTTTATTTTTAGTTTTTATTTTTATGTTCATTTTTATAGTAAATAATTGTTTGTATTCACTCTACTTGTATATATTGAATGTTGTGAACTATAAGATAGAAGATTTTTATTATTGTACATTATTGGTTGTTTATTTGTTGTATATGTGGTTGGATAGTCTTAGAACAGAATATTACATGCTTTCTACACATCACTCTCACTTACCTCACACACCTTTTGGGCTCTGTAGCTGAGCCTATGTGAGCATATGATTAGTGTGTGTCTTGACAGTTGCTATTTAGGATCTCTATGCTCACTTGGTAATTGTTGAGTCACCACTTAGATTGGTACTAGTATTATGGGTTAGTCATATTGAGAGGGTATGTCCCTACTTGTGACTAATTCATGAATTGGATCCTTATCTAAACTATGAGGGAAATTTAGGGAGCATTATAGCCTATCAATTGTCTAGATCTACTCATGAAACCATGCACTAATAAATAGACATAGTGACCTTCCAAAGTTAGAATCTTGATCTTAAAGTTATCTTACCAAAATTTTTACCTAAAATAGGACACATGAGAAATGTACTTCATCATCTTATATATATATATATATATATATATATATATATATATATATATATATATATATATTCACGTCTAACAATAGTCATTATAACACATAAGCATAACATTGAATTTTTAAAAATAAAAAAATTCTTTTATGTTTGTACATACATCACATGCATATCTCCATATTTGGCACCATTAAGTTATTTTTGTAAAAGATCATATTGTACAAAAAATACTAAAAAAATTCTACACATTTACACATTCATTTTTTCATTTTTTTATTTCTCAAAATTAGGTTAGATTTTAATGACATATAAGAAGCATAGTAGGTTAAAATTTTCATTTCATTAGCTTTGAAAAAAATATTTGTTTAGAAAAAAGAGATACATGGTCATATTAGCAATGAAGTATACTTCATTTTTTTATACATGTTCATTCCCGTCTAACAATAGTCATAATAGCATATAAGCATATTGCATTTTTAGAAATAAATAAATTTTTTTATATTTGTAGATACATTCGATGCATTTCTCCATGTTTGGTACCACTAAGTCATTTTCATAAAAGATCATTTTACATAAAAAAAAAATACTAAAATTTTTTTTGCATATTCATGAATTCTCTTTTTTTTTTGTTTCAAAGTTAGGTTAGATTCAAAATTAGGTTCATAGTCATATTAGCAATGCGTTAAAACTTAGACCCTATCTACCGAGGAGTGAATATTCCCTTGGAATAGGTGTGAACCATATTTCCTTCTTGTGATGATTGGTCCTTGTTTGGAGATGTGGGGTATGCACTGATTGAAAAATGATTTTTTCTCAACAATAAATTATGAACCATAATTTTGAAAAAGTTAGGGTACATATCGATGTGGGGTATCTATTGAGGAGCGAATGCTCCTTTGGATTGAGTGTCAACCACATTTTCTTTTTGAGATGATTGGTCTTTAACTGAGAATATCGAGAACCATCTAATTTTTTAGCACTTTAATAAATATTTCTATTTCCATCTCTTTTGTATTATAAATCAAGAAAAATACACACAAAAAAAGGATAAAAAGAAACAAACAAAAAGAGAGTAAAGAAAAAAAGAGAAAGCAAAGAAAAGCGAAGAAAGAAAAAAGAAAAAAGAAAAAAGAAAAAAAGAAATAGAAAAATGTTTTCTTTATCCTTCATATAGAAAAGTTCTCAAAGACAAATCATGAATGAGATAGAATAACACAATGAGAAGTTGTGAAGCAAAGTCAAAAAAATTAGTGGTCAAGATCTTCGAGATATTGCTAAAAAGCATTAAAGGAACTCCTTTGGTGATTAAGGTGTCAACCTTTACCTGGTTCCACTTTAGTGTTACATAATCACAAGATTTCAACCATTAAAAGCATATGACACTGTAATCGTTGTATCCTAGTGGATCACTATAACAATATATCCATCCATCAGGTATTGTTCTGTCAAGCCATATACTTGAAAAGTTATTAATCCGCTAGACAATACTCCACCATACCCTACCTAATCACAATATCTATCCTTATACCCTTATCTCATTATATCAACCTAACAGATAGTTATTCCTCCTAAATTCCTTGCCAAGAATCTTGTGTCACATATTACACACCTAAAACAAAAACCTACAAGCCATTCCATAAAAAGTTAGCATTTTCATCCAAAAAATCTATTAAGTCTTCTTCTTTCCATTTCCATTAAGTTGCAAGGACTTGTTAACCAAATTTTTTTTCACCCTTTTATAAAGCATGATGGAGGAGAATTTGTTATCACTAACATACTTCAAGAGTGAGATCTTGACCATAAGGAAAGATAAGAAAATCCAAGACTAAAAGCATTTCTACGTGAGATTTTCTCAACTGTTGGATTCAATATATATATATATATATATATATATATATATATATATATATATATATATATATATAAGCATGCCAATTTAGCTTAATATGATTTTTAAACTAATTCAAAATAACTTTTTTATGCTGGTCCTACCATTACATCCAATTTTCTAGGAATTTTTTGTAAAAATAAAAATAAAAATTCATGTTGACACATATGTTTCCTTTTAATATATTTCATTTGAAATGCATGTTATAAGAGTTTCCTCACCTTTAAATCTATTTTGGCTTGATTTGTTCCAAATTCTAAATAATTCTTGTGTAAATGCTAAAGGCTTGAAAGTGACAATTCTAGTATCACATTAAGTAACTTTGATTATTTTATCAAGCAAACTAATAAGGATGTTAAGGATGATTCACCACTAAATAGGTGATGAAAATTTTTGAGTGGAAAACTTAGAAAGGCTAGTGGGAGATGCTTCTTTTCAAAAAATAAGGTAGAGGAAACCAAACGAGTTCAATCTTGTTTTGATGAGTCAACTTTCACTGAAGAAAAAATCAAATGACTTTTACCACAATCATTAAAAGAGGGAGGAAGTTATCACAAGGGTAGCTCTAAATCCTTACAAGCATGAACAATGAAGATTTTCCTTAAAAACATAGAGCAAAAAAGGGAAAAAGAAAAAAATAAGGAAAAAATAAAGTAAAGAATTAAAAAGTTTTCTCGCTAGGTTGAAAAGTTAAAAAGACAACCAAAGAAAAAATTAGCGGAATTTATTGGGTTGAAAACCAAAAGGGCAACCTAGGCTTGTCGGTTGAAAATTTTGAAATGAGAAATGAGAAGAATTTGAGTCAAATAAACTTTAAAAGGAAAACTTAATGGATTGAGGATACATAAAAGTCTTCATCAAGATTTCAAAAAGGAGAATTCCTTGAAGTCATACGGTGTACTAATTTACTTGAAGTTATAAACTGTAGAAAAATGATGGGTTTGAAGTTATAAACTGAAGAGAACGATGTGCTCGAAATCATAAACTAGGGAAAATGATGTGCTCAAAGTCATAAAATTGGGCAAACAATGTGTTGGAGATCACAAACTAGGGTAAATGATATACTAGAAGTCATAAATTAGGGCAAACGATGTGTCAAAATTCACAAAAGGTTTTCACAATTTTAAGTGGAAGAAAATGACATCTCTAGTTGTAAACTAGGGAAGAAAATGTCTTTGCAGTAATAAACTAGGCCAAGTAATGTGCTTAAAAGCTTAAACTAGGGTAATTTTATTTTCCTCTGAAGCTTATTAATGGACCTTCAAGGTTACCAAAGTGTGGTACTAGGTTGTTCATTTGGAAAGCATGACTTAAATTACAAAATTTTTCTACATATGATACCATTCTGTAAATTATTTCATTCCTTCCAAGCTCTACTCCATGTACATATCATTGTACAAAATATCAAAATTTCTCTATTTTTATAAATCCTTCCCTTCCTTACAAACATTATTCTATGTACATATCATTTTTATAAACCTTGATTGTCTTTGTAGATATGATCTCACCTTCTTTGCATAAAATTATTTTATTCCTGTGAACATCCAATCATGTCCAAAAGCTAATTAGTTAAATATAACAAACAATGGTGAGGTTTTAACCAACAAGGAGAATCAAGGAAACTGATTAAAAAAGGATAAACAAGAAATGAGAAGAGGGAAGAAGAAAACCCCAAAAATAATAACAAGGAGAAATGACAAAAAAAAAATGAAAAGAAGAAGGATTAATAAAAAAGGGATGGTAATTTTAATACTGACAAGATGCTTAGTTAGTGATGAAGTTAATAATCCCTGTCAATCAAAGGAAATAAATGAAAACAATAATTATAATAAAGAATAAAATAAGAAAATAATAATAAAAATAAAAAAATATAATAAAAAAAATATAAAATAAATAATAATGTAAAAATAAATAAATAATAAAAAGAAAAAAGGGGGAGGGAAGACAGTTAAGTAGTTAGTTAATTCAATTAAAACTAAAAAAGGGATAACCACGGTTCAAGAGGACTAACCAAGGGTAGGGGGAAGAGATATAAAAGGAGAATAAAAAGGTCTAGTCGGGGCTGGTCAGTGAGGAGAGCAATTTCGAAAAGCAAACAGGGGATGAGTTCTCTCTAGATTCAAGGAAAATTTCGTGATCGTGAAGCAAGTTCTCGAATTCGGTTCGCAATTCTTGGCGATTTCCACCATTTTCAGGCTTGAATCCCCGAAAAGGCAGGTTCAATTGATTGAAGTGGCGCGGTAAGCCTCTCAAGAAACGATTTTAGTCAGAACTGGGAGAAGAATTTGCATTCGTCAATTTGAGCTCTGTTCACGTCAGCATTCTGGATGAACTCCTAGGAATCTATACGCCGAAATCGTTAATTCTTCTCATCATATATCTGAAATGTGTGTTGATTCACTGATAAAACCTATGATTCTGATTGCGTGCTAGAAATTTGAATCAATTTTGTTCGTTCAATCGGATTATACTCTCGTCCAGGGCCTAGATTATTAATAAATTGAATGTGTCGATTGATAATGCGGTTTTCGTTTACTACTTGTTGATGTCTTTATCCGATATGCGTTCAATTTAACCATGAGCTGCTAGTCACATAGTTTCTAGGGAGAGTTGGAATATGATCAAAGTCAATGGATTATGGTTTACCATCATTATAACTTAACTATTGTATATTATGAAAACGGAAGCAAATCTGCCTCTATCTAATGTAAATTCGGTCTGGTATGGCTCTGTTTGCTATGAATTTGAGTGGAGAGATTAGAGGTGTATTGAACTCAGGACACATCGATCACCTCGAGTTTAGATTGGGCGCAGATTTGCTCCTAGCTGTTATCCTTGTCAATTGACATATACCTAAGTGTAGTCATGCCCTGGTCATAGCTGGACTCCTCTGTGGTTTGAACATGAGGCAAGACAATACATCATATACTTGCTATTGTGATTGGGTTAAGCCTGAGTCAATATGTTAAATATCGTCGACTAAACCTGTGTTACTGCAAGTATATCAATTATAGGCTACCTAAACATGACAGAGTGGATGAGTTAGTCCCATGGATCCTACCACTGGTAGCAGAGAAAATAGGGGAATGAACGAAAGGAATACCAGCAGATAATTCTTCACGTCCCTAACTAGAATTGTGGCCAACTTTCGTGAATCCATAGAGCCATCAGATTGGCATACTTATCCAGAGTTGTAATAAGGGTTTGGGGGTGGCCTGTGCATGAAATTCATTATGCTGCACCTGGTTGGCCAAGTAGGCTTACGTCTAGGATAGGCCGCTGGGACTTCCCACTGTCGAGGTCAGCCTGGTCTAGTGGAGTAATGACAAAATCCGGTTTCAAGGCCAAGAAATCAGCACCTAAACAAAGCACCCTTAAATGTTCAACTGAAGCTAGGCCTAGTTCCATCTTGGTCAGTGAAGATGTGCAGAGGAATCCTATGAGTAGTATAGGAGGCCTTCCTTAACTCTGCTGAGGTAGCAGTATTAGTCAGGATCAGGAGCTTAGGTCCCAACTAGCCAGCCTTGCTTAGCCAAATGTGAGTAGGTTGACCTGTGGAAGCCTAAAACCTGATTCAAATGTTAAAATAAAGCAGAAATATACTACGTTACTAGGGGAATTGAGCTTTCTTACACTCCCTCTTGCTGTAAGATTGAAATTAGCCCTTTGCGCAATGTTCAAAACCTGCAATTATGTTCTACCCGAGACCTGCATGAACCATGTGTGAGAATGGATGTTGTCTTTGTTTTGAAAATTCTTAAAGAAACTGGAATTAAAACATATATCAGGTTAGGATTCTCACGAATAACAACTCATTTGTAAGCATAAGGTTGCATGTAAATAGCCTAAGATTATCAAAAGGACAGGTAGAGTTAACCACTGTTCCTGCATTGTGAACTGTTTATTTAGTTCCCTTCAATCAATATGTGGAGGTATAGGCTATTGTGAATCTCCTATCTGGTTCAGCTAGTGATTGCTCTGATTAGAAACAGGAAAATCCATCATTGCATTCAAGGACAGATGCTACGGTTTAGCATTAGCCTCTTATAGGCTTGTCATGATTAGATCCTCTTCTAGCATTTCTGAATTCGAAATTTGCTTTATTTTGATTCGGATTTAGTAGCTCTTTTATAATAGCAAGAAACAATGCTACTGTATGCGTTGGTTGACAAAATTTTTAGCAAATTAGAAAGCTTTCTGATATGCATGATCAATTTGGTTGAATTCCCAACTATTTTGGACTATTTCCAGTGAGAGAAACCTTAATTGCTGATACAGAGTCCAGTACATGCCTATACGGAAAGGGTCCCCAATATGCTTTAACTATGGAACAGTTATGAAAACATGGCTAGATTCCCACCTTCTGCTAGTCTATAGGATTTTAAACCAAACCAACCAATGTAACCTGTCATGATGCCTTAATAGCAGTCTCATTCCTTGACCTAAAATATCTAGCCAAGCACGTATGCATGTAAGGTGACGCCTATATTTGAATAAAAGTGGCAAGAGTGTAGTCCATGTGGCCTGGTCTGAAAGCAAACGTGCATAATATGTAACCTAGGCAAATTGAGATCTAATCTCATTAGTAGTTTTAAGATCATTATATTGCTTGCATGAGCAGTCCAGTAACAGAAGCACACTAGGAAGCCCGCAGTCACTATACATGAAATTGAGTTAAACGGACATGGCATGATACTGAAAGTCAATGTCACTAATCCTTGATCCTACTCTGATATAGCAGCATTTCAGTTCCAAATCTGTCATAGCAGTTGAGGCAGGTGCAAGTTCTGCATCCTCCTCAAAAGTCGTTTCCCTTTTGGACTTCATATTGCCACCTGGCTATACAAGAGAATCGGTTTGTATAAGCAACCAGAAAATAGGAACCTGTCAGCCCGAGTCTAGATCAGGAACCAAAAAGGTTCTTTATTTCAAGTAAGTGATCTCAGCTTACATACTAAAGTAGTTCAAATAGTGATCACCCATCTCATGATCGTCTGCAAAAGTTCATTAAGGATGTATGCAGGAGAAGTTGAGGTAGGGTGTCCATAGCAAAAAGTTGATGTTTGCTTTTGCTGACTGCTGGTAATAGAACAGCCACTAGCCACACCTCAGACATACATAAATGCCAAAAAAAAAAACATCCTCCACTAGTGAGCTTTGCCAGGAAATCGGGCATGAATAGCAAATGGTTGAGTAAATCTAAGAACAACCTCATCTTTCAAGATACTCAACTGTTGGAAATAGGCTAAAAGGGGGCTCAGGTTTCCTGCCTGAAACTTAGATTGATGGCACAAGTAATAATAGAATGTGACACTTGTTAGAATCTGCTTGCTCTTTAAGCCTGAATCTCCAAGATCAATAGAACCAGGTGCAAGTAGTAGGAGAATATTACCAATCTAAGTCATGATTCAAAGCTGTAAGTGAAGGATTAGAGAGGATCAGGTCCAAGAATAATGGTCATTATGGTAATGTCAAATTCAAATCAGTATGTTAAAGTTTGTTGTTTAGCATTACCGGAGAAAAAATATACATATATATAATTCTTTTTCTTCTCATGTGGGTCAAGCCTTTTCTTTTTTTTTTTTCAATTTTCAATTTCAATTTTGTTCTCAAAAATGCAACTCTTCTCCCCTTGTGTTGGTCAAGCCCACTTTTCAAATTTTCCTTTAAAAAATACAATCATGTTTCCATAAACTTCGTCAAAGATATCTATTTGTTTTGTTAAAAATTCATGCAACAGATTCTAATACGAGCAGGCAGCTTTCTCTACTGTTTTGTATTATAATTCGTGCTAATCCACTCGCGGCTTACGACGGGGTTGATTCTGCAAGCATGCAATGTTAGGAAACCACTGTTCACTAACTCTGTCAAAATATCTCTTTCCAAAAGCCTTGTTTTAATTCTCTAAAATTTGTGCAAACGAATTTTAATATGAACAGGCAGCCCTCTATGCTGTTCTATGTTATAATTCGTGCTAATCCACTCGCAGCTTACGGCGGGGTTGATTCTGCAAGCATAAATTTTAGAGAATCACCGTTTACTAACTCTGTTAGAAAACATCTATCTCAAATATCTATTTTAAATCTCTAAGATTCGTACAACGGATTCTAATACGAACAGGCAGCCTTCTCTGCTGTTCCGCGTTATAATTTCTGCAAACTCGCTCATGGCCTACGACGGTTTGGGTTATGCAAGTACGCAATTTTAGTCTATTCAAAAATCAATCCTATCCTGACATCACCCCTCTACTTCTTCAAAAGATCACGTCTCTTAAAACCAGAACTATGTAAGCCTTGAGTTTCCCATTGCACCGGGGAATACGTAGGAGCAGGATCAAGTCCTGTCAGGCTAACCTCCATCAATCTATTTATTTTCACATTAATTAAGGGATCAAACAATTTTCAAAAATCACACACTCAGTTTAAGGGTACAATTGTTCAGAACGGGCGAGCAGGGTGCCTAACACCTTCCCCCACTCGTAACCGACTCCCGAACTTAGCATCTCTTCCTTGAGTCAGGGTTTTTTCCAAATATTTTTCCCTTTAATAAAAATTGGTGGCGGCTCCACATAATCCAAACAAATCATTTTCAAATTTTAGCAGGTTCGTCGTCTTGTCGGAATTACAGTTGCGACAATTCCCTTCGCCAATAATCTCGTCTTGCATTCCAATAATCATATGTGTCAAAATAAAACATGTGTTACCATTGAAAATAAAAGCATCACACTTATTTTGATGGTTTAAAATTCATGTTAACTCAATAGGATCTTAATTGACACAACATGGTAGAGCAAGAACATTGCTATTTGCAACTTACCAGGATTCCAACAACCATATCATTTAAAAGGCACCTTGGTCAAACATTCAACAATTGCTCAAGTTGAACAATTAAAGCACACCAAAAATTTTGTTCATCCTTGAAACCTTGGACATGCAACTATAAGGATTGGGGATAAAAAAAATAAAGACAAAAACAAAAGAAAAAATAAAAAAGAAAAAATAAAAAAAAGAAAAAGAAAGAACAAAAAGGAAAAGAAAAAAAAGGCAAAATGAAAAATTAAAAAAAAAAGAAGAAAAAAGGAAAGAAAAATTAAAAATTAAAAGAAAGAAGAAAAAAGGAGAGAAAAAAGAAAAGAAAGAGAAGACAAGACAAGAGAAAAAAGTCAAAATAACACATTCCACTAGCTTTTTCAAAACTTTAATTTTACTTATTCAAAACATCCATTATACACTTAATATCATTACATACTACATTACATCATCATGTTTAGTTTGATGAAACTACATCATTACATCATCAACTTTTCATACATTCTAGTATCATTAAGATATTTTTTCCTTCATACTTTCAAGCCCACATTTCTCTTTCCTTAGGTTCTGAAGCTTAAACCATATATTCATAAGGACCTCATGCCTAAGTAGGCTTCTTACAAAAATCAACCTCTATCGCCCACATACCCACTCCATTTTTACATCTTAGACTTCACGAATCTTCTCTTTTTGCATCTCATGATTTATGCACCATCCACCATTAAACTTTTGAATTAATGTACCATCTGTTTTTACATTTTAAAGATCCATGCACATATTTCATCCTAAGGATCCACACATCTTCTCTATTCCAAGGGTCCACGTACCCTCTGCTTTTTAAGGGTCCATGTACCCTTCGCATTTTAAGGGTCCACATACCTTTTGCATCTCAAGGGTCCACGTACCCTTCGCATCGAAAGGGTCCACGTACACTTCTCATTCCAAGGTCCACGAACCATTTTCATTCCAAGGGTCCAAGCACCCTCTACATCCTAAGGGTCCACGTACCCTCTACATTCCAAGGGTCCATGAACCTTCTAAATCCAAGAGTCTATACACCTTTTGCATCTCAAGGGTCCAAGCACCCTCTCCATTGCAAGGGTCTACACACCCTCTGCATCACAAGGGGTACATGCACCCTCTGTATCACAAGGGTACAGGCACTCTCTAAATCTGAAGGGTTCAAGTATGCACTACATTCCAAGAATCCATCCACCCTTCACATTGCAAGGGGCCATGAACCTCCTACATTCTAATGGCTCATGCATTCTTTCCATTCCAATGGTCGAAGTACCCATTTCATTTCAAGGGTCCACGCACCCTCCGTATCTAAAGGGTCCACATACCTTCTGCATCTAAAGGGTCCACACATCCTCCACATCTAAAGGGTCCATGCACCCTCCACATCTAATGGTCCATGTACCCTTTGCACCTCAAGGGTCCACGCACCATCTAAATCTCAAGGGTCCATGCACCCTTTGCATCTCAAGGGTTCACTTACCCTTTGCATCAAAGGGTCCACGTACCTTTCACATTCCAAGGGTCCAAGCACCCTCTATATTCTAAGGGTCCAAGCACCCTTTGCATTCTAAGGGTCCATATACTTTCTAATATCAAGGGTCCATGTACCATCTTCATTCCGAGGGTCCCCGTATCCCCTCCATCTCAATGGTCCAAGTACCCTCTACATTTCAAGGGTCCACACACCTTTTGCATCCCAAGGATCCACACACCCTCTGCATCTAAGGGTCCATGCATCCTCTGCATCGCAAGGTTTCACGCACCCTCTCCATCATAAGGGTCCATGCACCCTCTGCATTGCAAGGGTATATGCACCCTCTGCATCTCAAAGGTCCAAGTACCCACTACATTTCGGAGTCCTGACACCCTTCGCATCGCAAGGGTTCATGAATCTTTCCATTCCAATGGTCCATTCACCCTTTTCATTCTAATGATTGAAGTACCCACTGCATTTATAGGGTGGACGTACCATCTACATCTAAAGGGTTCATGTACCCTTTTTCATTTTAAGGGTACACATACCCTCTGCACCTAAAGGGTCCATGTACCCTCTGCATCTCAAGGATGCATGCACTCTCTACATCTTAAGGGTTCACGCTAGATTTCAAGGATCCACGTACCCTCCACATCCAAAGGGTCTAAGCAACCTTTGCATCTAAAGGGTCCACATACCTTCACCATCTCTTAGGTCCATGTACCCTTCGCATCTCAAGGGTCCATGGACCTTATGCATTAGAAGGGTCTACATACCCTCTACATGTCAAGGATCCACGTGCCCTCTGTAGCCCAAAGGCCCATGTACCCTTTACATCTAAAGGGTCCATACATCCTCTGCATCTAAAAGGTCCACGTACCCTTTGCACCATATGGGTTCATGTACCATTTTCATCTCAAAGGTCCATGTACCCTCCGCATTTTGTGGGTCAATATACCATCTACATCGAAAGGGTCCACATGCCCTCTGAATCTCAAGGGTCCACGTACCTCCCTATCCAAAGGGTCCACACATCCTCCGTATCTAAAAGGTCTGCACATCCTCTACATCTAAAGGATACATGTACCCTCTCCATATCAAGGGTTCATATACTCTCTCCATTCGAAGGGTCCATATACCCTCTGTATTCCAAGGGTCCATCTACCCTTTGCATCCCAAGGATCCCTGCACCCTCTAACTTTCCAATGGTTCATGCATCCTTTGCATAACTGTCGCAACCGTAATTCCGACGAGATGACGAACTCGCTAAAATTTTAAAATAGAACATTATTTGAATTATGTGGAGTCGCCACCAAATTTTTATTAAAGGGAAAAAGATTTGGAAAAACCCGGACTCGAGGATTAGATTCGAAGTTCGGGAGTCGATTACGAATGGGGAAGGTATTAGGCACCCCACTCACCCGTTCCAAAGAACGGTACCCTTAAACCGAGTGTGTGATTATTTGAAAATGGTTTGATCCCTTTTATTAGACTGAAAATAAATACTTGACGAAGGTTAGCCTGACAGGACTTGATCCTGCTCCTACGTATTCCTCGGTGCAATGGAAAACTCAAGGCTTACGTAGTTCTGGTTTGATTCGAAGGCTTGACCTTCGAAAGTGTTTAAAGGAATGTTTGACAAGTGCTTGAAGGATTGACCTTTTTAGCTACTTGGAGAGTAACATTTGAAAATGGATTGATTGTTTTGAAAATATTTTAAGGAGAATCCTTAGTCCACATATGCACAGGATCAAAGACAACTACGACTGCACTGGGATCCGTACGAATTCCTAAACCTCGAACAGCAGAAAAAGCTACCAAATCGTGCTTAGGGTTCGTCGCGTGAGACTTAGGAATTCTAAAATGAAGTTTTGTTGAAATCTTACCAAAGGATCCTCTGCCCACATATGCACAGGGTCCAAGACAACTACGACTGCACTTGGGACCCATACGAATTCCTAGGAAGCGAACAGCAGAAAAAGCTACCAGTTCGTCCCTAGGGTTCATTGCGTGAGACCTAGAACCAATAAGCTTGATTAAAAATGAAACAAAAGATTGATCTTGATTGATTTAAAAAAGTGAATTTGATTTGAAATTTGAGAAGAGATTGTTTTAAACTTTTGAGATTTAGCTTGAATTGAAGGATTTTGACTTGATTTTTAAGAAGGGAAGTTGATTTTATGTAGAAGAAAGAAGATTTGTTTTGAGAATTTGAGGAAAGAATTAATTAGAGTTATAGAAAGATTCTGTCAGTCTTGAATTATGGAAATTTTTGAGGTTAATTTGTAATTAGGAGAATTTTAGGGGTATGTTTGGAATTAATGGGGATGATAAGGGCAGTTTGGGTATTTTGTGATTGAGGACAGAATGGGAATTATTGGAAAAGGTTAGGGGCAATTTGGTAATTGTACTGGTAGGGGCATGTTGGGAATTATTGGAAAAGGTTAGGGGGTAATTTGGTAATTTTGGGTCTGTAGGACAGAATGGGAATTACTGAAACCTGGAGGGTATTTTGGTAATTTTAGGTCTGTAGGACAGCATGGGAATTACTGAAACCTGGAGGGTATAAGGGTAATCTTACAGGTTGAGGGATTTTGAAATTAAAATTTGTATGGCCTAGGTTTCGAAGAGGAGACGCGGGGGCATGTAGGCTGGCGTTCCCACCACTAAGTTGGGCACTCCCTTGAGAACATGATGCTCAAACTTTAAATTTAAAGTGACTTTACATGGTTTGCCTTGAGGTGGCTGGAATGAGCATCTTGCCTATGGTCCTGATTTATTCAAAACAAAGTGGGTTCCAAGGGCTCGAACCAAGCGACTTCGCGCTTTGGGAGCTGTGGGCATACCACTGCACCATTCGACCTTATGGCATGTGTTTTGTAATTTATAAATTACATAATGTCCCAGGGAAACTCACAGATTTCACTCAAAGTCTTATAGGTTGTCCTCACGCACACTTGAATCCAAAGCCTTATATTTCCACCTTCGCTGGCTTTGATGCTGATTCGCTACAAATCATGTTGAATTCACTAACTACTAGTTCCTGGTGTTAACAAGCACGTGTTTTAGCTTTGAACCCCCACCATTAAACCTGATTTTGGCCAGGGACCGTATGACGTGGGCATGAAGAAGTTTTAGCAAAAACTGTAATATGGTTGCATACCATGCCTAATTCTCTTGGACCTTTATGTCTTTGTGTACAGAGTTAGAGACTCTGCTCAGCGACTTAGGCTACAGACGATTAAGACCTTTTCAGCCATTCCATGCTTAACCACAACGTACTAGCCTAGAATCCTACCTTGTTATTCTATTTTGTCAACATGCCTCGGCCAAACTGTGATCAGCATTCGAGGGTCTCGAGCTATATAGAGCAAGACAATTCATGATTCTATCAAAATTCCAGAGATATGAAGCCTTCCCAATAGGATTCATCTGCAGCCTATGCTTCCTAATGTTTGCCGACCATGATCTTGGAAATTTCAGAGGTTGATTCTATCTTGTTTTGGTTAAGCAACTAAGGCATAGCAAGTATGTTCAGGACTTACAAAAGAATACAAACTCGGACGCCACTACATGCTCCATGAAGATGAGTCAATCTGAACATACTAGTTTTGATTTATTTGTTTAATTATTGAGTTGGCTTGAAACTGAACCTGATACACTTATAGATTTACGTATTAAACCTACACATGCAGTGCCTATTGTCAGATTTCGTGGACAGTCCCTATCATTGTAGCTCAACATTCAAAGTATCCATTATAGTCTTATAATCGGTTAAACTGTATCTCACAAATTTTCAGGCATTAATGATATCAACTTCTAAGCTTATACAGGTTAAGACACAAAGACGGGTGCTAGTCATATTGAGGAAACCCAGAACAGTAGGCATGACCTGATTTTCCTTGTTTGAAACATAACAAGCAGTATTCTAACATTAGGATCCTAATACTAACAGGAATCATCAGCATTGACCAGATTATTAACACTTTGTAGCATTTAGTTATTAAACTTCTATGAATTCATAGGAGAACTAACTCCATTTAAATCTTTATGTAGAGAAGCATGTTATTATGCAGATGGATTCTTCAAACAAAAAACTCTAATCACAGAATGAGGCAAACATAGAATTGCGTCTAGATTCAAATTAAATGACGCATCTTTCGTTCTAATTATGATGCGTGTGCAAGGATGAAAATTGGTCTCTGAACAAAGCACGCAATAAGAAAGAACCTGTAAGAAACCAAAGCTGAAATAGGGTAAGGGATCTTGGATGTAGTGCTAGAATCAACAGGTTTTTCCTTTCTCTGATGTCAACATGAAGCTTCTTGCAGCTAATGTGAACAGCCAAGATCTAGCTTCTAGATATCAAAAGGAACAGAGAGGAATTTCTTTTTGTATGAAGCTCCACTCCAAATGAGGTGTGAGTGCCAAAAGTTCTATGCTAACGTCTTCTTCCTCTAGAACCAGCTATGGAGGCAAAGAGCTTCCTCAATTATCATTGGAGCCTTTTCAAGATCCGACGCAATTCTTGATTTAGATCACTTCCCCAGCTTCAGGTTTGATCGGAGAAAGTAAGGCTATCTTCCCTCAAAAAAACTCCAGAGCCATCCCCCTTCTCTTTTTCTTCAATTAATCTGTTAGTCCTGTTTTTTTTCAGTTAGTTTTTCTTTTTTTGTCTTTTTAAAAAATTTCCTTTTTTCCTTGTTTTTTCTTTTTACATTAATTCTGCTTTAATAATATTTATATATTTTATTATTGAATTTTTCTTTTTGTCTTAATTTTCGCCTTTTCTTTTGGTATTTTTATTTTTTGTTTTAAAAAAGTTTTTGTTTTTAAAAAGTTTTTTAATTCTGTTTGTTTGGTTTTTTTTTGCTTTGAATTTGTTTTTTCTTTATATATTTATTTTTAGTTTTTTACTATTTTCAATTCAGTTTTTATCTTTTATATTATTTATATTTATTATTGTTTTATTATTATTTTTTTCTAGATTATTTTAATCCTATTTTTTAGATTATTTTCATTTTGTTTTCATTTTTATTTTCAATTTTCTGTTTTTATTATATTATTGTTATTTCGTTTTTATTTGCTTTTCTATTTGTTTCAAATTGTATTTCTATTTTTGTTTTTATTATATTATTATACTCATGATTTATTTATTCATTTTCTTTGTTTTAATTCTTTTTTCTATTTTATCATTTTTCCTTTTATTTTTGTTTTGGTTTGTTTATTTATTATTTAAATTAGTGTGGGTTTCTTGATTAATTTTACAAATGGGGCCTCAGACATAAATAGGTGTTTACAATACCAAGGGTCCACGTACCCTCAGAATTGCAAGGGTACATGCATCCTCTGCACCTCAAGGGTCTATGCACGCTCTGCAATGTAAGGGTCACAACCTCATCTGCATCCCAAGGGTCCAAGTACCCTTTGCATCCTAAAGGTCCATGCACCCTCTACATTCTAAGGGTCCAAGCATCCTCTACATCCCACGGGTCGATGCATCCTTTGCATCCTAAGGGTTTAGGTATCCTCTCCATTCTAAAGGTCCAAGCATCCTCTACATCCCAAGGGTCGATGCACCCTTTGCATCCTAAGGGTTTAGGTACCCTCTCCATTCTAAAGGTCCAAGCACCTTTTCCACTCTAATAGTCCATGTACCCTTTACATTTGAAGGGTCCATGTACATTCTGCATTTGAAGGGACCATGTATCGTCTGCATTCCAAGGGTCCAAATAGCCTCTATATTGCGAGGGTCCATGCACCCTCTCAATTATAAGGGTCTACACATCTTCTCCTTTTCAAGGGTCCATGTATCTTCTGCATTCCAAGGATCCAAGTACCCTTTGCATTCCAAATGTCTACGTACCCTCTGCATTCCAAGGGTCTACACATCCGCTGCATTCCAAGGGTCTATGCATATAATGCATTCGAAGGGTTGATGCACTCATTGCAATCCAAGGGTCCATGCACCCAGTGCAATGCAAGGGCTTATGCACCTACTACATCCTAAGGATCCACACACCCTCTGCATCTCAAGGGTCCACGAACCCTCTACATGTCAAGGGTCTATGTACCCTTTGCATCTCAAGGGTCCACACATCCTTTGCTTCTAGAGGGTTCACGTACCCTCTAAATCCAAAGTTCCATACATCCTCTGCATCTCAAGGGTCCATGCATCCTCCACATTACAAGGGTCCCACAAGCTCTACACCTTAAGGGTCCACGCACCCCGTCCATATAAAGGATCCACACACCCTCTGCATACCAAGGGTCAATGCATCCTCTGCATACTAAGGGTCCATGCGCCATGTGCAGTCTAATGGTTCATGTACCTTCTGCATCTTAAGGGTCTATGTACCCTTTGCATCCTAAGGGTCCAAGCGTCCTTTGGATCCTAACGGTCCATGCATCTTTTGCATTCTAAGGATCCATGCACCCTCTAATCTCAAGGGTTTATGTACCCTTTACATTTAGAGGGTCCATGTACCCTTTTAACCTCAAGGATGCACATACCATTTGCATCTCAAGTGTCCATATACCTACTACATCTCTAAGGTCCATGTAACCTCTGCATTTCAAGGATCTAAGCACCTCTTCCATTCTAAGGGTCCAAGCACCCTCTGCATCCTCAGGGTCCATGTACCCTTTGCATCTTAAGGGTCCCCGCGAGATGTGCATCTTAAGGATCCAAGCATCCTCGACATTCTAAAAGTCCAAACACCCTTTACATTCTAAGGGTCCAAGTACCCTCTACATTCTAAAGGTTCATGCACCATTCATATTCTAAGCGTCCAAGCATCCTCAACATTACAAGGGTTCAAGTACCCTCAACATTCCAAGGGTCCATGCACCTTTTACATCTCAAGGGTCCATGTACCCTCTACATGTCAATGGTCTACACACCTTCTGCATCTTAAGGGTCCACGCACCCTCTACATTCTAAGGGTTCAAGAACCCTATGCATTCTAAGGGTCCACGTACCCTTTACATCTCAAGGGTCCACGTACCCTCTGCATTCTAAGGGTCTACGCACCCTTCGTATCTCAAGGGTCCACGTTCTCGTTTCATCTCAAGGGTCCACGTTTCCTTTGCATTTCAAAGGGGTCACGTACCCTCTATACCTCAAGGTACACGTACCGTTTGCATTCCAAGGGTCCAAGCACCCTCTCCATTTCAAGGGTCCAACAAAAAGCCAAATAAACATAACAAAAGAAAAATAAAAAGAAAACAACAGAAATAAAAGTCCCATAACGAATAGAATTAGAAATAGAAGTTCCATATTGAATAAAATTAGAAATCCAAAACAACTTTGAAAGTCCCACATCAAAAAAGTGAGACTCCTTCATTCTCTAATTCTCCTATATATGGAGATAGAAGTCTCACATCGAACAAAGTAGACTTCTTTATCCTCTCATTGTCTTATATAAAGAGACACCCTTTACAAGAAAAAAAGGCGGAACACTTAAGCAGTCATGTTTGTGTTTGGAAGTACACATCAAATCGTAAACTCATCTTATATAATTTTTTTTTTATTTTCTTATGAATAGTTTCTAAGTCTAGGAGTATGCAGAAGGATAAATGCGTAAGCCTATATAGTCCTTGTTTCAAGAGGGAAGTATACAAGTCACTTTGGAACTTTTTCCAGCTAAGTGTAGCCAACTTTGTTTTTCTAATTTTTATTTATTTATTTATTTTTATTTTTATTTTTATCATTTATTATTTTATTATTTTTATATTTTTTTAGGTTATATTTATTATTTTTTATTTTATTTTATTATTTATTATTCTTTTCTAAAGAATTAAAAAATTGTTTTAAGCTTGCGCAATGGCCAAATAAGATCAATTGAGTGGTAGATCCACCTTTGATATTACATGAAACATAAGAGTTTATTGAGTAGCCATATGCTATCCTTAATTCTGTGTAAAAGCAAACTAGATTACTTATCTTTAAAAATATTAAAAATATTTTCCTACTCAAAAATTATAAAAAATAAAATAAATAAATAAAAAGTTTTTCAAATTTAAATTTGAATATTTTCAAAGTATCTTTTTCTAAGAAATAAAAATAAAAGAAATACATCCACTCCAACTTTTGAGATAAATATTTTTCTTCTAAGAATTCAAAAATATATCTTACAACAAATTCAAGCTTAATCTTTTAAAAAGTAGAAAACTTATCAAATCTTTTTCTCAAGAACTACGTAGTTTTGATTTTTTCACTGCATCCAAGGATATGTAGGAACAAAAACCGGACATATCAAGCCCAAATAAACTTCTAGACTTTTTTTTTTAGTTATTTCATATAGACAAAAAAAAAACTCGCTAAATAACTTACATAAAATAAAATAAATTAGTAAAAAATAATTTTTTAAGTGAAATAAATATTTTGAAAGTTAATCATATTTTTTCACAATTAATTAGAAGGTAACTATTTTTAATAGACGTTATCGAGTGTTAATACCTTCCTTACACATAAACGACTTTTAAATCCAGACTAATTTCAAAGATCATAATTTTAAAGTTTTCCCAAAATTTTCTTTAATAATTTTTGGTGGCGGCTCGTATGCTTTTTATAAATTTTCTCATTCCTTGTCCCATCGTGATCCCGGAAGACTAGATCACCTGGAAAGAAGAAATTCTAAAAGGCATTCTAGAAATTAAAGAAATATTGAAACTAGTGGATCTAGAAATAGGGGATATCATAGTAAGGAGAAGATATCAAATGATGATGTCAACTTCTTTGGAAGAAATGTAGGTCCTAGGAATAAAAGAAGACAATCTCCATAAAGAGAGATGTTATTTTCAAGACATAGGTCTCCCTCACCAACAAGGACATCAACATCAAATAAAACCTCACATAGAGTAGATAGGGATAGGGTTCATAGACATAGAGAACCCTTTAAGCATAGTACCCATAGGTATAGGAAGCATAGAAATAGGAATAAGACTTCCTCTAGTGATAGTTTAGAAGATAGGACTCTTAGAGCTACTCCTAAAGTTATGAATTCAAGGGGTAGAGAAATCTTAGAACTCAGAGATACCAAAGGTCAAAATGCCTAAGTTATAAGGGAGGAGCGACACAGAGGCATACTTAGACTAGGAACTTAAGGTTGAATTGTTTTTCCCTCCCTATTCGATTAGGGAAGAACATAGGGTACTTAGTAGCCTTAGAATTCACTAATTGTGCCATAATATGGTGGGATAAGCTAAACAAAGAAAGACATCACCCTTTAAGTGAATGGGATAAGATGAAACATATTATGAGAGCTAGATATGTCCCTTCTTACTATTCAAGAGAGATCCATAATAGGTTGCAAAGGCTCTCTCAAGGCTCGAAAGTGTGGATGAGTACTACAAAGTAATAAAGATAGTAGTCACTAGGACTAATCTAAATAAAGATGAGGAAGCCACCATGACTAGGTTCCCAAATGGCCTTAAACCTAAAATTAGGGACATAGTTGAGGTTCACCACTATTTAAATCTCAATGACTTATATCACCAAGCCCTTAAGGTGAAACAACATGAATAGGAAAACTAAGGACAAGTTCACCTAACATAATTCCACATCCCAAGAAGAATGGAAGGGTAGGAAGAAATAATCAAATTTCAAGCCTAGAGAAATTAGGAACATCAAGGACTCTAAGGAGTCCAAGGGAAAATCACCTAATCTACCCTCAAGAAAAAAAATCCTCTATTAAAGTTTAAATTGTCTAGGAAGATGCCACATAGTCTCTCAATGTTTTAAAAAAAAGAGCATGATCTTAAGGGACACTAGAGAGTACTCCTCTCTTAAATCTACTTGCTCTAGTCCTACCCAATCATCCTAGGATGATGATACCTTAAAATTTTCCCATAAGGAAGACCTTTTAGTGGTTAGAAGGTTATTGGATAGTATGGCCAATGGAGAAGAAGAGAATCAAAGGGAGAAAATCTTCTATACAAGATGTTCCATTCAAGACCATGTTTTCTCCTTAATTATTGATAGGGGTAGCTGCACTGATGTAGGTAGTGCTAGGCTAGTTACCAAGCTAGGGTTAGCAACCACCCCATATCCTAAGCCATATAAGCTTCAATGTCTTAGTCATAATGAAGACTTTTTGGTTGATCAACAAGTCCTCCTCACCTTCACCAGAGAGAGGTATGAGAACAATGTCATCTATGATGTTGTCCCAATGGAGGCCATCCATGTGCTCTTGGGAAGATCATGATAATACGATAGGAATACCCATCATGATGGGCATACCAATAGGTATTCTTTCCAATTCAACTCCCAGAAAATTACCCTAGTTCCTTTGTCCCCTAGTGAAGTCTATAAAGATTAAATACAAGACAAAAAGAGGGAGGCTAGCAGACAAGGTTTGGAAAAGGAGAATTGGAAGAAATAAAAGAAATTAAAAATGATAAAAAATAAGAAGAGAAAGATAGAAGGAAAAATAACTGGAAATTCCACTTATCTTGTACAGGAGGGTGGGATTAGACTTGTAAGAAAGGATGAAGTGACAAAAATCCTCCTAATTAGGCAACCTTTTCCTATTATGGGTCAGGAATCCTTTCCTCTAGGAGGAAGTTCAATGTGGCACCATTGTTATATGGAATGATAGATATGGTATGATTCTATCCATTATTTGATTCAATCCTCACCTTTTTGTGTGCCTCATATTGTTTCATCTATTCAATTCCCTAATATTTATCAATATATCTCTTATCATTTTGTATCTAGGATGTTTAAGTTGATTGCAAATCCCCATGTCTATCATGTAGGTGGAACACATATTGACATATATAAGGGATCTAATTTTCTCATAGGCACCCCTTCACTAGTTCTTCAAAAGGAACCACCATGAATACTTTTTCATAAATATATAGGGTCCAAATACTTCTTAGGATAATTCAATTCCTAAAATTTTTTAATATCTCAGACATAACCCAGATGCCTAGCATAGACCAATCTAGGATCACCTACTTATAAAGCTCATTGAAATTTATGATAATCTATTTTCCATTTCTAATAATGATAGGTTTTTGGCTATCCTAAACCTCTTAATTCTAATTCTTTATCATTACCTATTCGTACAATTGTATGGACGATTTAAGAGGTTAGTTTTTGACCATCGTATTACTCTAGCTTTTTAGTAAATAAAACTATCTTCTCTACTTGTGTCTTTGTTTTGCAAATACAATTCAGCTTCAATATTCAAGGATGAATGCTTTCGAAAGGAGGAGGAAATAATATAGTGCTCTCAACTACAAAGGGAAAAGGCTATCTGCAGAGACCTATTGGGCTCATCATTAAAGCAAGAGCCAAAAGGAGGTGGAAACCTTCTTAGGCCTTCAAAAGGATCTCCCTTTGGCCCAACACACTCTTTTCATGGATTTCCATACGTTAGGCTAGTACTTAGATATTTCTTGTACTTTAGGCTCTAGTAGGGTCCAAATATGTATAGGATTGGACCCTATTTTCCCTTATTTAATCTTAGGTTCTTAGGCCTGCTTTGACTCGACCTGTGACTACATAGAAGGAATAAGCAAGGAACTCTTTGGGCTTGCAATCTAAGCCCAACTCTCCTTATATAGGAAGCTCCAAAGCCACATGGGCTTCACCTTTTTTAGGCACCCACATTAACCTATAAATAGGCTACACCATGTGTAATTATAACATTTTGAGTCACTTGAGTAAAATTCATATTTGAGAGAAAGTTTTCCCTTTTCTCTTCTCTCCTTTTCTTGATTGGAATTGAAAGTGAGAGACTTCTTATCCTTGGCCTCTAAGGTTGTGAAGTAGGAGCTTATCTCCTTTAAGAGCAGCTCTCTTGTAACATCCAAAATTTCTTATAATAAACTCACTAATTTACAAATGTTGTTTAGTAAGAAATAGAACAAAGATAAGAACTAAAGTTAAGAGAAATTAGAGAATTTTTAACAAATGAAGAAATATCCTTGCACTAGGATGACACAAATAAATGTGCAAGAAACCACAAATAAAAGTTAAAATACATTCTAAAGGTTTAGAATCCATCAATGATGCTTAGAAAGTGATAAGAAAAGAATAAAAACACAGAGAAGAAAAACACCATCTAAAACATCCAAAAATGTCCAAAACGCACTTAGAAAGCTCTGTCTTCTATAAGGGCTAAACTATTCCCAAAAAAATGGAAAATGGCATAAGAATGGTTTAGGAGTGAAGCAATAAGTGTTTTAGAAAATTACCAAAATAACTTTGAAAGGTCAGGAGGGCAAGAAAATGTGAAGAAGAAGTAGAGAAGTGAATTGTATCCAGTAAGCACAAATTTGACATATGGAAAATGAGGTGGTGACTTACCCCATGATTCATTGCTTCATTAATGATATGTAAGACAAAAATACTAATAAGGAGAGATAAAATTGATCATCGTTAAAGTAAATTAATCTTGATTAATTAAAATTAACCATGCTTAGAATAAGTTAACCTTGATTAGTGTTAAATTTAGATTGACTAGTATTAAACTAATTTTAAAGGATAATTTCTTGCATTTACATTTAATTTGGAAAATGAAAATTACATGTAGCTGGACCAAAATACCATTAAGTGGAAATTTAATTCCCAAATGTCCAAGGTGGCCAAATTTTCTTAGGAAGACTAAGGGGGTTCATCTCCATTAACACTTTTCTAAAAATTTGTGCAAGATCTCTAAACTCACCCAAACCTATACTAAGCTTGAACTTCCATCTTTGAAGTTTAAGTTATAATAAGACAAACAAACAAAGTCTCACCATCATCCTTGAAGGAATTCTTGTGGACCAAAAATGAGAGGAAAATCAACTTTAAAAGACTCACAAAATCCTTTCTTAAGTCTTCAACAAGTAAGGTCTTTACCATACATTTTTTCTAAGATTTTAATTATGTGTTTATAGTTTGTTTTCCTTCTCTTTTTGGTGGATCTTTCTTTAAGTTCTATGGATCCAACTTGCTTGAGTTTAATGGAGTTTAAAAGTTCCCTTGATGGTAAAAATGAGCAACATCAAGTTTTTAGTGATCTTTTGAAGTTAAAGGAAAATTTTGATGGATTAAAGTGCTTCTAGTAACCTTAGGAGCCATTTAATCGATTAAAATTTCTTAAAAAAGGTTTCTTTAAAGTTTGGTCAGATTTGAAGGTTTTTCTGAAAATTTTTAAGATGTTCAAAGAAAGGGATGGATAGATCCTGGAGTAGATCTGGTAGATCTACACTTGCTTTTCTTGAAAAATGCTTTCTTTATGGTCTTTATATTCAAAGTTGTAAGTTTGCTTATATTTTATTTTAAAAGATTTAATCTTTAACTTAGACTTTGTTAAAATTTCAGATCTTGACCCATATGTTAAATATACTAAAAGACTAAAAGATTAAGTCACAAAATTTGCAAACTTAACTTAAAACTTAGACCTTAAAACTAATATGAGAAAAGGTGGAATTATGGACCCAAAGTTGAACAAGAGACTTAAGATCTTCCATGACCATGACCAAAGCTATGGAGTAAAGATAAACCATGATGAACCTAAAGACATATGATGTACCAAGTACTAAATTTATGACACAAAGGTTAAGTGAGAAGAAATTGAGAAAGGACCCTTGTTTGGACACTTAGTGGATTCGACCTCCTCTCACTTAATTAAGGAAACTTGAGTTTCAAATTTTGATTAAGGTGCAAAGAGAAGTCTAATCAACTATGATAAAGGAATTATAAATTTGAAAGAGACTTGGTAAAGGTTTGGGTAACCATTCGTCCATGCTTGGATTAATTGGTGAAAACAAGTTAAAATCTTATCAAGACTTAGAATGAACCCAAATATGCATAAAGTGGTGAATGGAAATTAATTATGGGGTTGAGAGAGGGATATGAACCATTTAACCATGCCTACCAAGAACGAAAAGTCCTAAAAATTTCTCAGTTGGTGTGAATTAATAACCTAAATCCTAACCAGTGTAAATCGCATTCTAATGTAAGAAAATAAAATGAACCATAATGTTTTAGGACTTTAGGAAGTGGATTTGGCCACCTATAAATTAATTATGTAAAGTAGGATAATATGGATGCTTAAAGACATTTAAATAAGATATGAATAAGAAACCTTGAATTTATAGGTAACAAGGTAAACAAGTAGGTTAATTAGTGGTTCAAATTTGATTAGCAAAGTTATTAGTCAAGAAAGCATAAATTTCTAACATGTAAACTTGAATTAAGAAAATTGAGCATAAAACATTCAAATTAATGAACATAAGTTGGGTGGTATTCGTGGAAGTTGACAACATAAGTTGGGTGGTTGGAGTCTCAACATCCTCATGTCTAGAGCGTTGATGGAAATTTAGCCCACCCCAATAATATATATTTTGTATGATAATTAAGGATAACTATAATATAAATAAGTAATATGTAGATAATCATGAGATATGTATGATGTATAGGAAGTATGTGTAATAATATGTAATATGAGACATAATTGTATGGTATATATTTGTTATGTATGAAAGACTACTAATGTCCTTACATTAATTTCTAAACATAAGAGTATGCATGATTAAGTTTTATATCAAGTAATTGAATATAGTTAAGGCATGAGTGACAACACTCGATCATTTATTTCCTGCAATGATAATTACTACGACGAGGCTTGTATTTTCAATTGTTTTAAAAAAAATTAATCATATTTTCAATATCAATAATTTCTAAAAGGATTCTACTTCATGAAGTAACAATCTAATAATGAAATCGTGAATATAACTTAAGCGTAGAATGAACTTCATATTTAGGGTGTTACAACTCCAACCTTGTCCTTCAATATCACCTCAGCCCGATGAGCATACCTCCATTGATCTAGATCTACATCAATCATGGAAAGCTACATCAATAGAAGTTTATCATATTAACATCCTTTGATAGTGGTTACAAAACCTTACAAAGTTAAAATCATATTTAAAGATAGCGGGCCAAAAGAAGTCGTATTGTAAATTTTTTTAGGCTGTTCTATTAGTGCCAAAATTGATTCCAGCCTTTCTTGACCGACACTACATCAAAATAGTATGAGTTTCCTCCTCAGGCACACATTTTCAAATTATTATATCCCCCACAAATTCTAAACAAATAAGGTTACTCTCACAAATAATGTTTAGCTTTAAATAGAAAATTCTTATGTCATGCATATGAAAGATCTGGGGAAGGATATTACCTATCAAGTAATTAACCAAATATTCATAATAAGGGTGCTTGAAATAGCCAGCAAAAATGTCTCCTTAATCACCTCATCAGCAAGGAGTTGTACAAAGAGGTCCATTATAGGTAAGTATCTTGCAACCAAGTTTTCTTCCATTTTCTTATCCTTGATTCCTAATCAAACTCCTAAAGGAGAAGTATCCATCTAATAAAACCTTTACATCCTGTTTAGAGATAAAATACTTGATAATAGAATAGTCAATGTAGATAGTCACATTAGACATAATCGAGTAAGGTCTAAATTTATTAAAGACAAACATGACCACTAATAACTCTTTTTCTGTGGTAGAATAATAGATGATCCAGGACACATTCTCCTTTTGTTGTCCCAAAAATGCTCCTACAACTATACCACTAGCATAACATATTAGTTAAAAGGGTAAAGACTAATAAGTGGCAATCACATCAGCAGAATTTATTAGTTTATCTTTAAGAGTTTCAAAAGCAAAGGGACATGAATAATTAAAATCGAAGGATTCCTCTTCCATCAATAAGTTGGAAAGAGGTTTTAAAATTTTAGAAAAATATTTTATATACCTCCTATAAAATCCTACATGTCCAAGAAAACCCCCTAACAACTTTAAATTATTTGGAGGGAGAATTTTAGAGATTACCTCAACCTTGGTTAGATAAACCTCAATACCCATCTTAGAGATCTTGTGTCCCAACACAATATATTCACTTACCATGAATTGACACTTTTCCGAATTAAGAATCAAGTTGGTTCTTTTACATCTTATTAACACCTGCTCTAAATTCTATAGACATCTATTAAAAGAGTTGTAAACAAAATAGTCATCCATAAAATCATCCAGGAAATCCTCTAATAAATCAAAAGATATACATCATGCATCTTGGTAAAGTAGTAAGGAAACCAAACAAAATTTTCATATATGAAAGAAATTCCAAAGCAGTATGTAAAGGTAGTTCTTTCTTGATTCTCAAGAGCCACTGGTATTTGCATACAGCTAGAATAATAATCCAAATAATAGTAGAATTCATGACTAGACAATTTTTCCAATATTTTATCAATAAAAGGAAGGGAATTTCATCCCATATAATCAATACATACTTGTCAGCAAGTGTAAAAACTTAATTATGTCCAAGGTCCCATTTTTAAATTTAATTAATAAATAAATGGAAAGCACAAGAATAAATAAGCAGAAAACAACAAAATAAAAACAAATAAAAAGAAAGATTAAATTAAAACTAGAAAGAAGAAGTAAAAGAAAGAGAAGAGAAAAAAGTAAAAATAATAAAAAATAATAAAATTAATAACTGAAAAAGAAAAGGAAGGAATAAAAAAGAAAATATGAATTGAAAAATGGAAAAAATAAATAAATTAAAGAAATAAAACAAAATAATAATAAGAAAAAACAGAAAATAAAAAAGGAAAAAATAGAAATTAAATAAATGATAAAACAGAAAAGTAAAATAATGAAAGAAGATATAAACAAAAATGATAATGAAAAAAAGAAAAAAACAGAAAAATAAATAATGAAAAAATAAAAAAATAATAAACAAAACTTCTTGAAATACAAAAAAAGGAAAATAAAAAAAAAATAAACAAATCAAAAAAATTAAAAATAATAAAATAAAAAATAAAAACAATAAATAGAAAAAATAAAAGAATTAACAGAAGAGGAAAAACGGAAAACCGAATGAAAAGATGGGAAATTTCCACTGAAAAGGGTTCTCTCTCGATCTGGGGGAAGATTTCAATTTGTTGGAGAAAAGAAGGGGAAAAGGCTCTAAATTGAGCATGCAGATTCTTAGAGGAATGAGGAAGGAGCAGAAGGAAAGGCCATTGATCTTTCGATACTGAGCCTCGATAAGCAGAAGAGTATGAACTCGATCTCTGGTTCTTTCAGGTTTGCAATTCGTCCATGTGCTTCATGCAGAATGATAAAATCTGTTATACATTGCTCCATTTTAATACGCATGTTCCTGTTGTTGGAGTGAATCCTGAATGAGATTATAGAGCTCTCATAGATAACTATTGCATCCATGTTTACACTTCCGTACTTGCATGATATGAGGTTCGGGTGTAAGACGAACCCTCTAGATGAATTTAAATTCAGCTTCACTAGCACCTTATGATGTAAGCTTCAAACACACCATAGAACTTGTTGCCTACATGAACTTCCATGAATCTGTGGTTCGGCCATAACAGAAATGTAAGAGGCCGATATGAGTGAACCGAAGCCACAAATTTGTGGCTAGGTTTAGACGTAAGGTCTGTTCTCATGGTTAATTCATGATAATCATTCCTGTAACTCCTGTCACTACTAAATCAGAACCTCCCGGGACCGTGCAAGCTGCGCTGAAAGATTGGCTTAAGCCATACTTAGAAAGGAAAGTAGTTCTGCATCTTGATCTTGTTTTAGAGGCAGGGTCAGCAAAAGAAATCATCAAAGTGGCATATCCGAGTATACAAATGATGAAGCCAGATTGCATGAGAAGGACCTCATCCATTCTGAGTTTTTCTGCAGCAAAGACCAAAGTAGAGTGACACTTAAGAAGTTGAATTCGTGGAGTTCCTGCACAATAAAGCAGCCAAGTAAGAAGGAGAAGGGCCGACGACGCAGTTCCATGCTGTTGTCACACTTGCCAATGCATCTCCATATCTGAAAAATGTAACTATACAAAACACTTCAACTGCTGTTAAAGACCCTCCATCTGGTACTTGAGGAAATGAATCAATTGGATAGGTTACATTGATACTGAAAGTGAACGCTAGTGAACTGAGTGAAAAGCTAAACAACATAAATGCGTCCATTTTAGTAGATCTTCTAAAAGAGGGTCAATTGGAATTTCAAGGCTTTTTGATGTGACAACTCTAGCTAGTGGATATATTTTATACCTTTTTCTATTACTATGGAAGTGTGGCTTTATTTCGTCATATAAAAAATGAACCTTTGACCATGGAAGGATTCTGCGATATTGCTTCCTTAGCAGGGATAATTCCATCTCTTTTTAGGCAATTTTTGGTAGCAATAAGGAACTTGGTGAATATGGTTAAGGTTACTTCCCCTTTGATCATTGAATTCATGGATATTTCTTTTGATGTGTGGCTGGTGGCTGGATGTTTGTGTCATACAAATGGTTGGGAAGACAATGGTTCAGATTTCAGTTCTTCTCTGCCCCCTTCAACCAGTGCATGGTTTCATTAAGTTGTTGGGATTGCATACATGCATATTCGTGAGCATTCACAAAGAGGTTTGCTGAATAAAGTTTTACACCTTCTTAGAGACCAAGGCTAATCCAAACTACGAGCCACTCTGTGATCTGATCTTCTGTATAAACATGCTCGCAGGTTTCTATGTGTTGTTGCTACTTATGGAAGTTTGATTATGATGATCATGCAGAATTTCCACTTAAGCATCGAATCTGGTTCTCTACAAGTTTCATGTTAGTAAGGAAGTGACCTCCCATCTACTGCAGACGCATGTAAAAAGATGCTTCTTTCCATTATTGAGATTGCAGAATTTGGCAAGATTTTAAGTCTACGACACTTGTGGAGTTGACTGAAGCTGATATAGAATACGCAAAGCGCCGACCCAATCACTGATGAGGCGGACGATGGTGGAGTTGAAGGTGAATACCAGCTGGGAGAGGTTGTTCCAGCAGATTACATAATGAAAGCAGTGTTTCTAATTTCTAGGGTGCATGAGAAAGCATAGCTCCTGATTATGAATGAATGGAGGAATATGGTCTTGGCCCAAGGGGTAGCTTGGCTGAAGCCATAAATACCTTCATCAATTTACTTAGCATGCAGCTATGTGAAAGCGCCAAGGTAATCCTACCTAAGTTAAGTAGCGTTGACTCGTCTCGGCCTTTCCTTTTGTTAATAATATTGAAGTTAAGCAGCCACATACCATAACTAATAGAGTCTTGCTCTCAAGGTTTCAGAAGTTAACTATAATCACACCACGACCATAAGCCAAAATGTTCCTAGAATGAAGTTAAAAGGGGGAATACAAACTTTGATTGAAAACATCCATCATAGGTCAAGGTCTGGGACATCATTGAAAAAAAACCAGGATTGGGTCCTATCATATTTCTGTCAACAGATGCAAGGAAATTTTTGGTTCTCGGGATATACAAAATACTGATAAGAAGTCCATGAGGACAATAGTATTGCAGGCACTACCGTGCCAAGTGTTAAGGCACTGATAACCTCCTGACTTTGGCATTCACGTGTATGGTTTGGAGTATACTATCCTCTCCAGCCTTTATTTGAGTTATTGGACACTATGTCTAAGTTAGAGATCCAGTGTGGTGACGAAGCTTGCTGCATGTCATAGCCGAGTCACGTACCTGGTACTAGTTTTAATATCAGATTTCCAGAAGCACATGTCTTGGTCAATATGGAGTTTCTTAAAGTCTGATTGGTCGAGGGCTCTATAAATTTGAAGATCAGTTTTATTGTCCTAGGGTAGAAACATGCTATAGCGTTGGGAGAAGCTTTGTCAATCGCTATCTTAGTATATTTTGTGTACTATGACTGTGAAAAGCAAGCAAAGAAACCCCTACTGATAAGGTCCTTGGAACCTGTGAGGTGAGTTTCAATATGTTCAATGAGTGCCCACATAAAATTCTCTAGTAACCATTGTCAGGCCCCTTGGTTATTTTGGCTCCACTACCAGAAACACGATGAAAGGACTGTATATGAATACAAGGTCAGACATGAGTTAGTGATTTTCGGATGGCACCTCGCGAGTGGTTAATAAAATGAAAAGTACTATCACGAGCACAGTAATTCCAATGTTGAAAGCTTGGGTCCACTAAAGTATGTTTTGAATTTAATCAGGATCTTTGAGAACTCAAATGACATTTCGGCCTCATGGTTGGCTTATGGTCCATGACTTCCATACCCCCAGTTCCCGTGTGCATCAATCTATTTTAATTCCCTCATATCCCTTCAATATTAGGTGCAGTAGTGTGCCATCTTAGGCCAAGTCTCGGGCCCATTTTCTATTCACTTACTGCAGCCTCATTGTTGAATAAAATATATTAGAAAATGTCTCCTTTTTTACCGAGCCCACATATTTTAATTGAATCCAATTCCAACATAATTTTTTTATCAAGTTAAGTCCTTTTCTTTAAAATTAAAATTGAATCCAACTCAAGCCAGGTTTATCACCGAATCATCAAATTCATTTCATTTCAATGCGAATCAAGTTTAAATCTTTTCTTCAGAATCTTAATTCTTTTCTTCAAATGAAATCAAGCTTAATTCTCTTCTTCAAATTTCAAATCAAGTTTTGTTTTAATCCAAATCAAGTTTAATTCATTCATTTTTGAATCAAGTTTAATTCTCTCCCTCAAGTTCAATGCAAGTCAAGTACATTTTATTTTAGATCAAGCCCAATTCTTTTCTTATCCTTATGATTCTCAAATTAAATTCATGTTCGGAATAACTAGTCTGACGCGGTGAGCTCTAAATGGGAAACTGGCAGTTTCACTGTTGTTCGATATTTAGAGATTCATATAGACCCCAGTGTAGCCTTAGTTTCCTTGGACCTTGTGCATATGTGGACTAAAGGTTCCCCCTAAACACAAATCTTTCAAAATATCTTTATGGTAATCATAAGTCTCACGCGGTGTGCTCTAAATGGGAAATTGGTGGTTTCACTGCTGTTCGATGTTTAGAGATTCATATGGATCCCCATGCAGCCCTCCTTTGCCTTGGATCCTATGCATATGTGGATTAAGGATTTTCCCCAAAAATATTTTCAAAATACTTTGTTCCTTTTCAAACATCTCGAAGGTCAAGCCTTAACACCAGAACTACATAAGCCTTGAGTTTCCCATTGCATCGGGGAATACGTAGGAGCAGGATCAAGTCCTGTCAGGCTAACCTCCATCAAATTATATATTTTCACTCTAATTAAAAGGATCAAACAATTTTCAAAAATCACACTCGATTTAAGGGCACTGTTCTTCGGAACGGGCGAGTAAGGTGCCTAACACCTTCCCTATTCGTAATTGACTCTCGAACTTTGAATCTCTCCATCAAGTTAGAGTTTTTCCAAACTTTTTTCCTTAAATAAAAATTTGGTGGCGACTCCACATAATCCAATAAAAATTCTATTTTTAAATTTTAGCGAGTTCGTTGTCTTGTCGGAATTACGGTTGCGACAACCATTTACCTTCCTTATCGTGATTAACTCTTTTTGGATAGTCTCAATAACCGTAGTCCCTCTCTTCTTATGGATAATATGTACAAGACTTATCCAAGGACTATCGGAAATAGGATATATTATACCCATATCAAGGAGATTAATAACATCCTTCTTTACCTTTTCCTTAAGGCTTGGTTTGAGTTTCCTTTACTATTGCACCCTTAGTTTGAATTCCTCCTCGACATGAATCTTGTGGATTCAAATTGTAGGGCTTATGCCCTTGATGTCATGAATGGACCATCCAAAGGTTTCTTTATTTTCCTTTAAGACCCTCAATAGTTTCTCTTTCACTATTCTTGTAAGGTTAGAAGAAATACTAATAGGAAAAGAAATAGGGGATAGAAATGCATACTTAAGATTTGAAGGGAGGATTGAGTTTAAGTACCAGAGGTTCTTCAAGTGATAACTTAGGATTTGAGGTTCATAAGCCCTGTAAAGCATAAAGTTACTACCCTTGTCTATAGTTGTCTAGGCTATACTTGCCTCCAAGACCATTAATTCCTTTGCATATTCCTTAGAATTACTTACGACATCAACCCTAAGCACTAAACTTTTCTCAAAGAGGGAGAAGGTTCTAACGAATTTATAAAATGTTACAAGAATCAAAAGTTTTTAGGTGTTTTAGGGAGTCAAAGATTCCTTATCATCACTCCTCATGGTGAGTTTCCCCAATTGTACATCAACGATGGTCTTTCTAGTGTACAAGAAGGGTCTTAACAAAATGAGTGAAATCTCGTTATCTTACTCCATGTCAAGCATAATAAAGTCTTCAGGGAAGATGAACATTTCTACTTTCAACCAAATGTCCTCCACTATCTCTCTTGGATATGGGATAGTCCTATTTGCAAGCTGCAAAGAGATAGTCGTATGTTTGGGTCTATTCATACCCAACTTTCTAAAGACAAATAAAGGCATTAGATTAATACTAGCGCCTAAGTTACACAAAGCTTTATCAAAATAGGAATCACCAATAGTACAAGTTATAGTCAAACTTCTTGGATGTTTACACTTTGGTGGTAGTTTCCGAAGGAGAACAGCAAGCACTCCTTGTTGAGCTTGAGGATCATGTGCCCCTTAAGATTCTTTTTTGTTGCCCAAAATTTCTTTCAAAAATTCCTTCGTAGTTGGGAATTTTTTAAATGACCTCCTCAAAGGGGATATTGATCCTGAGTTATTTCAAGATGGCCAAAAATTTGGAAAATTGAGGACCATTTTATTTTCCTCTAATCTTTATGGAAAAGGTATCCTTGGTTGGTAAGGCTACAAATGAGATTTTTGGAGAGCCTTATTTATTTTCTCCAGGTCTTTTTTCCTTCTCTCTTTTAAACTTCCCTCAATAAGAGTCAAGAGGTCGTTATTAACCTCTTTGTCGCCACCAAGAACCACATTCTCCTTCTCTTTTTTTCTCACAAATATCTCTAACTCCTTTCTACTCCTATGACTAATCACATTAGCTTGCTCCTTCGAGTTCATCTTAGGCCAGTTGGGAAAGGTCCCAAGCACTCGTTGTGACAAGAGGTTAAGGATTTGTCCCAACTTATTGTCCATATTCTTAAATGGAAACATTTGTGTCTCTATGTTCTAGAATCACGCCTCTACATTCTGGAATCGTGATTCTATAGGGGTGGGCTCTTTTCTTTCTTACCTCTAACCTCCTTGATTCAGCATGTGAGGGGCCTATAAATATTTTAAGCATTGTTAGTAAAATTATTACCTTCACATCCTCCCCTAGAGAGATTGAGGTTATTCTTCCAATTAGGGTTTTTAGTATTCTTGACGAAGTTGGTCTCTTCATTTTGTTTAGCCATATGGGATCTAACCACACATCCTTCATCACTATGGCTTACAGAGACATAAAAATTACATGAGTTAAGCTCAGTTTCAACTGGTGTTTAGGTAAGTAGGGTAGGTTGTGCATGTGCTTGCATAAGTGCCTCCATCATTTTATTTTGAGGCCTCTGTGTGACCAACTATCAAGATGATACGGTCTACCTAGTACAACCATGCCAGTTGAGAGTCCTTCTTCTTCACATGTCTATTAGTAGATCACCATTGGTTACTATTAATAGCCAAATTTCCTATGATCACCCATGTGTCCTTCGGTAGGTTATGTAGGATACCTTCGCCAAAAGCTACATCAATAACAACTTTGTTAGCATAGAAACAATTATTGTAGAAGATATACCTAAGATTAGATATTTGGTACCCATGATATGGGCACCCTTGGAGAAGGTTTTGGAATTGGTCTCGAGCCTCAAACAAGGACTTGTTCTCAAATTCAATGAAGCTAGTGATCTCCACTATGGTTCTTAATTGCATGACTGTGGTAAATATTAAGTTAGGAATAAACATTATAACTGTTCCAGATATTGATGAATGCTTTTAGCAAATAATGTAATCAATCATTCACTTTTTTAGTGATAAAAAAGGTAATAGCTATAGTCTAATGACGTCCTATTCAACACCATTCAACTTTATGGTGTTTGTTAGTCTCAAGAACTTTCTAATATGGAGATATGGGTCCTCTAAGGCTATCCGTCCAAATTGAAGTGAGTTCTAGATCATGTTGATAAGGGTGAGCTTCGATTTGAGGTTGAGAACACCTTCAAGTGCTAGGATAACAATGTTACTCCCTAGGCCCTCATCACTAGGGTCCATATAATCCAAAAATGTGCTTCATCCTTGTGCTGTCATTTTTCTCACTTTATTTTCTCACCTCAACTTCCTACTTTTCTTTCTATCTTCGGATTAAACTATAAATTAGAAGCTTGAGAGGAAGTTAGCATACACAAAGAAGATAACAATGCAAGGATATCCTAATTTTTTAATTTTTATTATTTATTTATTTATTATTTTTAATAATATATATATGTCTCAAGAAATCACAACTAAAAATTCTAAGAATATTGGGGAATAGCCCCTGGCAACGACACCAAAAACTTGATGCAAGTAAAATGTGTATATAAAAACCATATGTAAGGTTTTACTCATGGAAAAGTATACTTGTTAATGTAGAAAAAGGATATTATAGACACTTGAGTGTCTATCCCATAAGAACTATAAATACAACACAAGTGTGATAAGCATACTTAGAGTTAATAAGTTTTCTGTTATAAATAGTTAGTCGGTTACATGTTAGGTGACTCTTCTCTTGTGTATATAAATATCAAATTCTACATAATCACATCGCATCTTTTATCCCTCATTCATTTTAATGCAATACATGAAAGATAGTATGGGTTCTACTTTGATTTCTTATCTTAGATTCCTTTTACTTTGATGGTATCAGATCTTGTTCTTGGAGCTCTTCTATCCCATCATGCAACAAAGTATAATAAGACAACTTCCCATACTATGGAAGATTTACGGAAATTAAAATCCTTCTTAGGCTTAGAGGTTTCCAATTCTAAACAAGGGATATCAATTAACCAATGCTAATATTATCTTGACCTCCTTACGAACTTAGGTATGTTTGGCTACAAATCAAATTCCGCACCCTTAGTTGTTGGTACCCACCTTTGTCAAGATTCTAGCAATCCATATGATGATATTCCATCTTGTAGAAAAAACTTGTGGAACAACTTCTCTCCCTCACCATGAGCAAGCTAGACATTACTCATCAACAACGTTCTTAGTTCATGAGTGCTTCTACTCAGACCTATCATCAAGTTCCTTTACATATCCTCTGATATTTAAAAGGGACACCTGGTAATGCTCTATTTTATTCCCATTCATCTAATGTTCATCTCAAAGGGTTCAACAACATTTATTGGGAAAGTTGTCCTAATTCTTGTATCTCTTAGCAGTTTCTGTTTCTTCCTTGGTCTTCCTTGATTAGTTAGCACACAAAAACATAATTGATAGTGACTAGGTCTTCATCCAAAGATGAATATCGTGCCTTACCCCCGCAACTTGTGAATTATAGTGGCTACATTATCTCCTTCAAGATTTCATATCCTTCCCTTATGAAAAAATGTTATACTATGATAATCATAATGCTCTTCATATTGCCACAAATCCAATATTTAATGAGTGTACTAAACATCTTGAGATTGATTATCTTATATGGTTTATCAATACCTCACAAAGGGCCTTATGCATTTTCTTGCCATCTTGATGCATGATCAACCCGTGGATATACTTACCAAAGCACTCCACCCAACTCAGTTTCATTTACTTTGTACTAAGCTAAGGATGTTAAACATCTATCACCCTCTAGTTTACGAGGGGGCAATAGAGAATGGAGAAAAGCAGTGTGATGTTAGTTAGTTAGTTACAAGTTAGGTGGTTTTTCTCCTATCTATATAAATATTTGATTCTACATAATAACATATCAACTTTTTTCTCCCATTTATTTCAATGCAGAATTTGAAAGATAGTATAAGTTCTACTTTGATTTCTTCTCTTTGCATTCTTTTACTTTGAAGAACCATTCTTTCAAATCTTTCCAAAATTCTAATACATGTTCCATGTACGTAACACTATGTGAAATTTTTTATGCTACACAATTTAGAAACCATGAAACCTCTATTATTATATTATTTCCATGGCTCGAACATATGATCAAACTTATCCAACACTGGCAACATATAATCTAAGATTTTCAACTTGATCTTAAAGATAATCAATAATTTTATTGATATGGTCTTGTTTCTTGTAAGTAAAAAATTAACCATGGATATTGAACAAACACTTGGTTAGATGAGTTGGCGTTTCAGTTCTAATTTACTGTCCATCTTTCTATTTTTGTTATCAACAGTCAAACTTAGTTGCTTAATTTTCTGAAGCTAGTGATACATTTTTCCCATTCATTTTTTATCCACTTTGAGAGTATCACTTAGATATAAAAATTTCTTATTTTTCTCCTATTTAAAATCTGACAAAAGGTGGCAAAGAAGAAACTCATCCCCCACAAGAGGTGGTGCTTCAAAGTCTAAGGCAAAGCTTCAACAATTCCGCGTCCATCTTCCACCATTTGCAACCTTTATTGATCCAGAATAATCACTTCCTTCCACCTCTACATCAACTGGTATCAAAACTCCGTCAAATGGAGGTAAGATCCATCCCTTAATCGGTTTACAATTTTGCACCTTTTCATCTTATGAAGTTCATCTTCTACTCTTTTTTCCTTTCATTTTTGATCATAAAAATGAGCTTTATTTCTGTGATTCCTTTTGTGTTGAATTTGTATTTCTTTATAGTTTCTAAAATGCTATTGTTTGCTTTATTTGGTTGAGAATTAAATTTGTGATCATTGATTTACTAGAGGATGTTCATCTTGGTGTCACAATATGCCTAGTTTGAGTAAAGGAATCTATCTCACCCAATTCTGGTTTGACTTTAGTCAAATTTATTTTGAATTGCTTGATTTGATCTCTCTCCTTCATATAATCGATGTGGATTTCAAATATCTTTAAAAAAAATTAAAATCTTTTTCAAATTTGAATCTAATTTTGGCGCCAAGAATGCATTTTATTTGAGTTCAAATTCTCAATCCAAGTTTGATAGGATTTTTCTAGGCTTGATTTAATTGCGTTATTTTTTTGTCAAATTAATTCTCAAGAGTTGCATGAATATGTGCATTCATTCCTCAGACGCTAACTTAGTTCAAACATGAAAAATGTAAGTAATTAAGTTTTATATCAAGTGTAAGCTTGAAGAAATCTTTTAAGCACCTAAAAGATACTTAATAAATCTCTTAGGACCTATAAAACTTTGCTGAACTTTGGATATTCTTGAGGACTTCGATTGACCTATGCAAAGGAAAAGTGCATAAATTAGACCTAGGACCTTAGACCTTGAGAAAAATCCTATGCAAAGGAGCTTTTGAGAAATTATTACCTCTGGAAAATTAGAAAAGAATTAAAAAATAAAGAAAAACAAAATAAGAAATAATAGAAAAAGGAAGAAAAACAAAAGAAGAAAAGAAAAAGAAGATAAGTAAAAAAATTATGAAGAAAAAGGCATGCATAAGGTCTAGTCCATTTTTTCTTTGGTTTGAGCATGTATCTTATACTTGTAATGTGCAGTATTAGAAGGTAGAGGTTAGGACTAAACTTCTAATTTTTGTCATGTATAAGATTTTTAATCCACTAGCACCATAGTGAGTATGTGTGCATGCTTTTGTAGCTCTTAGTTTCTAGGACTTCTTTTTAGTTTATCTATATTATTGGCTTATAAGTTTGTCGTACTTTAATTTATTTTGAGTGTATTATTCTTGTCCCAAAGTTTTCTTGATTGTCTTTAAAATACCCCAGTTTTGTCACCTATCACCTACATATGAATGAGTACTTTTTCACTAACTTGTTGATACCAAGCACCATGAACTTGAGTTGAGTTTGATCGTTGGCCTCAAGTTTAGTTTGGGGAAAGTTTTTTGAGAGTGAAGTGGTGTGAGATGGATGGTTGCCTAGTGAGATCACTAGAGAGGAGAAGTTGAAACACTTGGTGAGGTGAGTGCTATTTTAAGGTTATTTCTTTAACACTAACCAAGTGATGCAGCAAGTGTTATTTTTGAGTGCATGATTTTGTAGATACTATGGAGAGGCCTAAGCATAAGGAAAGGTTACCAAGGAAATCAAGGAGCTAAGGTTGATATTTGGACTTTAAGGCTGAAATGAAGACTTAGAATCAAGGTTGAATTGAAGACTAAAGCGAAATGCTAAAATTGTAGCATTAGGTATTCAGTTTTGCACTTGTAATTTTAGGTTTTGAGACTTGTAATTAGGTTCAATTTGAGTTGTAATCTAGCTTATTGTAGTAGGGTTTCACATTTGGTATAATTCATATTTCCTTAAAATTTAGGTGTAAAAATGACTTGCGCTCTAAGCCTTGGTGTAGGATACTCACCTATGATCATTACATTTTAATTTGGTGGTTGTGCATGCAAAGGGGCATAAGGGGGTGTTAACTGTTGTGTGATTTTCTTAGAACTATATGGTAGCACTAACCTTATCATCTTTTATAAGGTCAAGAGGGATAGGTATCTATACATAAACTATGGTTGTTGTGGGCCTTAGAAACTAGGTTGCTTGCTAAGTGTTTTGGATTGGTGTGATTTAATTCCCTAACATAGCAATCCGGGAGTGGAGAAGCAACTTTTCTATTTTACAAATGAGTTCCCCCGATCTATCCCGTAGAAACCAAATGGAAAAATTGACCAATAGGTTAGAAAGGATTTTCCAAACCCAAACTAAGGCCATAAAACAAAGACTAGATCACTTAGAAAGAAGAAAATCTAAAAGGCAATCAAGGAACCAAACAATAATTGAAACTAGTGAATCTAAGAATGGGGACAATCAAAATTAGGAAAGAAACATCAAGTGAAGATGTTAGTTTCTTTGGAAGTAACATAGACCTTAGGGAAAGGAGAAGACACTCTCCACAAAGAGAATGGCCTTCTTCAAGAGATAAGTCACACTCACTAAGGAGGGCACCAACCTCTAATGACCATTGTAAAGACTCAATTATGTCCGAGGCCCCCAATCGTTAAAATTAATCAAGAAACCAATGTCAAATAAAAAAAATAAACAAAGAAGCAGATAAATATATAGAAAAAAAAAACAGAAAACAGAGAAACAAACAAAAAGAATTAAATAAAAATTTTAAATAATAAAATAATAAAATAAAATAAAATAAAAAGAATTTAAGTTTGGAAATAAAAATCTGAAATTAAAACAAAATAAAGAATTTTGAAAATATAAAGATATAATAAAAAGGAAAATTTGAGAAAAAAACAAAACAAAAAATAAAAATTGGAATAAATAGGAAGTGGAAAATAAGTAATAATGAAAAAAAATAAAGGAAAAAAAAAACAAAGAATTAAAAAAAAACTGAATAATAAACAAAGAAGTCAAGAAAAAATAAATAAATAGGAAAAAAAAAAGAAAAAAGAAAATTTCAAAATAAATAAAAGGAAAGAAAAGGCGGGAGTTTTCAAGAAAGGAAAAGGGTATAAAAGGGAAACGCGTGCATTCAGGAAAGGGGGCATGGCCATTTTTGGCATCCAGAGAGAATCAGAGCAAGAGATCTACAGGAAGCAAGGGGACTTCTTAGGTCTAAGAACCGTCCTCCTAAACGAAAGATGAATTCGATGGATCTGAATGTAGAATCTTGACCACCTTCACTGCATTTTGATGCGAGCTTCATACAGGTTAGTCGTTCTGATCTTTCCTTCAATTATTCTTGCACCAAGATCTGATTCGGTTTTGGAGAGGCATGATATTAGGTCGGTGAGAAGACGAGCTGTATGAATAAATTAGTGACTCTAACAACGTCCTCGTTAAATCCATTGCCTCCACTTGAACGATTTCATTGTGCGAGGAAAATATGTTTGGCTTTGTTTAATTAAATCAAATGAATTCTAGATTGGACTTAAGCAAAAGTGCGGTAAGCTGTCCTAGTCATCGACGTCTTCATATATAGGTCTTTATTCTGAATGCACAGGGGTAAACAGGGGTTAACAAGATGCCACGACCTGTCCGGTTTTCATAAGACAAAGCGTATGGTGATTCCTTTGTGTGAGAGTCAAAAATGGGAGGTTGCAGGAGTAGCATAGGGAGTTCAAGTGCTGATCAGTGATACGCTGAGACCACAACCCTCGTGGTCAAACCATCCACCATGCTGAGCACCTCACAAAGAAGCATATTGCCTCAATGTTGTGCTACACCATTCGATGAAGTAGATGCGCGAGGTTGACGTTAGAAGCTGTATGCGTTGTAAAAAGACGTGGCTGTAACCACCATTGAACTTGTGTTGCAACAAGCCATCATAGGGGTTAAGATGGCAAGGTAATAGCCGATATGAAACACTGCGGTATGTGTCGTGAAAGCAGTTAGGATAGTTACTCCATTTATGGCTCAAGCAATCCAATTTGGGTCAAGAGGTGGAGGCAATGATGCTCCCTATCTGCACTCTCACCCAGCCAGTAGGATGATTGAGTAACGTAGGATACGAGAATTACCTGACCGAGTCCATGCTCCTGCATGCATCAGGCCCATACAAGTGAACCATGCATGATAGGATCCTCCACTCAGCAGCAAACCTCGAGGCCATATGGAAGACGTGTCTTATGAAAACCCCATCGCTACTGCAACCGCGCAACGTTCTCCCTTTCCAAACCAGAATCCAGGTATGATGACCTATTAACCAGGCTGATTGATTTGAACAGTTCGTAAAGAAAACCGAGGTAAAGTCTGCAGGGTGCAATCATGGTTGCTAATGGGGCATTAAGGAACTCAACAGAGAGTGTAAATATGAATCGGGATGGACTAATGTGGTCGAAGTAGCACTGTTTAGTTGCCTAGTCTCTTTGTTTGGAGGTGAAATTTTGTGGCATGGTTGAAGAAATAGTCGTGGCTGGTATCAACTTCAAGAAATGGCCAAAGGGAAACTTCAAGTGCACATAAGCCCAAGTAAACCTCAGTCCTGATCCAAAGGCAAGGACCCTGGGTATTCTGAATAGCACGAGGCGTCTTTTGAGTACGACTAACTATTGCAACGAAACTGTGCCTCGCTCCCACCAACCACGTATCATAATGGGCAAGCTTGTTAACTGCCAGTTAGCCATTAGCCAAGGAGGGGTGTTGCTGCCCTAACATCACTCACAACAGCCCAGTCGAGTAGCCACGCAAGATTGATGGAAGTTCTTAAGCGAGTACATGGGGTTTGTATAATTGCATGGTGCTTTCCTGTTTCTTCGATATTCACAGGCGGTTGTGGGATTGCACCAAATGTGAGTCAAAGGTTTGGATTTGAAAGGTAGAATTAGGCTAAGGCCATTAGCGAACTCGTGGTCTGCACTGCCATGGCCCTTCAAAATGAACGCATACCCAAGTTTGATTTCATGCGCACGATGGCAATGTGGGAGTAGCAGGAGTACAGGCTATGGTCAAGAATTGCATGTGTTCATACAAGCGCTAACAGCAGTGCATAGAGGAACTCTTAGGCTTAAATGGTTTCACACAGAAAGGGAAGACAAACAATATGCACGGGAAATTTTATAAAGTATTATACATGCAACTGGTTCACGTGATTATCACTGGTTTGGCCTCTCCTAGATTGCTTCAAAATAAATATTAGGAAGTTATGACCAAAACAGGAGCACAGCATCGTGGTGAATAGTATGCGCTTCAAGTCCCAAGTCCTTCGTTCGATTCCCAGCCCCCACATATTTTGCTAGTTTACAATAAATCCCATGCCCCTTCACTCACCTTAAGTCCAAACTAGGTCCCATAATTCCCAAAGGAGCATTTGGCTCAGTGGCTGGTGCTTTTCCTATCAAATCCCATGGCTCGCCTTTGAATCCCACGAGCAGCCTTTGGGCATCCCCCTTCTTTTTTCTTCTTTTTCACTCCAATTCCTTCAAAATTACAAAACTACCCCCCGAACGCTCAAAATTGAAAAACTGCCCCCACCCCCCAACTCTCAAAATTGGAAAACTGACCCAAGCTCTCCCTAATTGCAGATTTGCCCCTTAACTTCTTATAATTAGAATTTCACCCTATAATTTTCCATAATTAGAATTTCACCCCCATAATTTTCCATAATTAGAATTTCACCCCATTGTTTTTCCCTAACTCATAATTTCACCCCCATAATTTTCCATAATTAGAATTTCACCTCATAGTTTTCCCTAATTCACAATTTCAATCCCAAATTCTCCATAATCACAATTTCAACCCCGTAGTTTTCCCTAATTCACAATTTCAACCCCAAATTCTCCATAATCACAATTTTAACCCCAAATTCTTCCCTAATTCAAAATTCAACCCCAAATTCTCCATAATCACAATTTTAACCCCGAATTTTCCAAAAATTTAAATTAAACCCTTTCCTCCCAAAATTCCAATAAAGTCCTTTTTCTTCAAAATTCAAATTAACTCATTTACTCAAGATTCAAACTAAAATTCTTTTCTTCATAATTCAAATTAAAATTCTTTTCTTCAAAATTCAAATTAAGTTCTTTTCTTCGAATAAAACCAAATTAAATTCAAATTAATTTTCTTTCTCTCAAATTTCCAAATCAACCTCAAATACCTTTTCTCAAAACCAACAGGTCCGAGTAAAACAATCTTGATCAAGTCAAGTTTCATTGCCCAAAACTCAGAATCAAACTCACTTCAAAACAAATCCCTTTTTCAAATCAAGCCATTTCTTTTTCTTATCTTTATTATATCCAAATTGAAATTCTTTTTCAAATATTTTTTCGGATCCTTTGTCTCACGCAACTGGCTCTAAATGGGGAACTGGCGGTTCACCTGCTGTTCAATGTTTAGTAGTTCGTATAGGCCCCCGTGCTGCCATAGCCGCCTCGGACCTTGTGCATGAGTGGACTAAAGGTCCTTCCAAAAATAAAATTCTCTTTCAAATGTTTTGGGATATTTGGTGTCACGCAACAGACTCTAAATGGGGAACTGGCGGTTCACCTGCCATTCAACGTTTAGTAGTTCGTATAGGCCCCCGTGCTACCTTAGCTGTCTCGGACCTTGTGCATTAGTGGACTGAAGGTTCCCCAAAAAATAAAAAAGGCTTTTCATGAAAAACAAAATCTTCAAATACTCTTTTTCAAGTACTTTCGAAGGTAAAACCTTAAAAACAAACCAGAACTACGTAAGCCTTGAGTTTCCCATTGCACCAGGGAATATGTAGGAGCAAGATCAAGTCCTGTCAGGCTAACCTCCATCAAGTTATTTATTTCACATTAATTAAGGGATCAAACATCTTCAAAAATCACACACTCAGTTTAAGGGTACCGTTCTTCGGAACGGGCGAGTGGGGTGCCTAACACCTTCCCCACTCGTAACCGACTCCCGAACCTAAATCTCATCCTCGAGTGAGAGTTTTTTCAAATCTTTTTCTCGTAAATAAAAATTTGGTGGCGACTCCACATTGATCCAAAATAAAATTCATTTTTCAAATTTTAGCGAGTTCGTAGTCTCGTCGGAATTACAGTTGTGACAGATGGCGACTCCACTGGGGACATTAGAGAGTCAAGCCCGTTTGATTGAGTGTGCATTATAATTTATCCCTTCTCTGTTTATTTGCGCGATTTATTGTACGATTCACTTATTTGTTTGCTTATCTATATGTTTGTTTATTCTCTGTATAACCCTAGGATAGACGAACAATAAATTGCTATATATCTGTACAATTTCCCCAATTGCAGGTATCCCAAATTTGTGTGCCCACACATCATGCATACATTCATCTCATGAGTGGGGCCCTATACCCGGGTTTGAGTGCTGCCTAGGATTAGAGGGATCTAGTGGTGTCACACTGGGGCCTACGTCCTGTGTGGCTATCACGAAAATCCCGGCTAGGGTGCGTCCTATCCATAATGCCCCGCAACTAGTGGCTACTTCTACTGTTGTGGCAAGCATTATGGACTGGAAGTTGGCTCTAGTGACCTCTACACCGCAGAATTACTAACCACCTTTGAGAGGTTCATGCATTGAAAGCCTTAGACCCTTAGGACAGGCAACCCACATAAGAGGCAAGAAGGGCACACACCCCTTTTTATTCATATGCTCAAGTAAACTAGATCACTCAAGATGGCAGAGAAGAAGGGGAAATATGAGATTGAGGAGATACAAAATCAAGAAAGAAAAATCAAGCAAAAGAAAAACAAATAAAAGTCAAGAAAAATCAAATAAAAATCAAGAAAAATAGAAACTTCTAGGAAAAATTAGAAAAATATTTTTGAAAATATGAAAAAAAATTTAGCCAAAACTTTTTCAAACCAAACCAAAGGTTTTTCTAGCAAAATAAAAAAGAGAAATGTACCAAAATTCATAAAAAACAAAAAATTGTTAAGAAACCAAGGGTGAATAAATAAAGCAACACTTATTTATTTTTAGAACCCTCAAAATTCTGATATCTTAAAATTACTTGTGCATAACATGCATGCATTCATTCATCCATTCATAAATCTATCAATAAAAGAAGGAGATTTTGAAAAATCATCCCATTCATACTCATTTTGCATCAACATCTTTATCATTCATGATTTTTGCATTCAAATTATTTCTAAAAAATTAATTTTTAACAGAAAAATTAGAGAAAGACAACTTCCTCGACATCCTTATAGGACTCGTGCACAATCAAAAGTCATGGATGAGCTAGAGAGACAGAATGAGGAGTTGAGAGATGAGGTCAGAACTCTAAAAGATCAAGTGGCTAGACTGATGGAGGCTATCCAACAATCTAAACCAAAGGAGGCAAGGGAATCCCTTCCGAGAGAACCAACTGACCCGTCATATCCTCCTGGGTTCACTCCACAAAACCCTTCACCATCAACTATGCCTCCGCCAACTGAAGGAGTTCATTATGGGTATCCTCATGGGCATGCACCCTCATACAACCAAACACAATCCCAAACCCAAACCCAAACACATAACCTACCTCCAAACACCATCTCACGAGCTCACCAAACAGCTGTTGGGGCAACGCATCCTATATTCACCCAAGGGCCTCACCATGTGTACATACCATCTTCTCATCCCCACCACATGCCTGAGGAATACCCAAGCCATCGTTCGACTGAGGATACAGAAAAGTGGAAGATCCTAGAGGGAAGGATCAGGGCAATCGAAGGGAGCGCTTACGAAGCCAGGGACGTAGCCGATCTGTGCTTGGTCCCAGATGTGGTCATCCCTCCAAAATTCAAGGTTCCTGAATTTGAAAAATATCAAGGAACTAGCTTCCCAAAGAGCCACTTGGCCATATACTATAGGAAGATGTCTCCCTGCATGCACGACGATAAGCTGCTTGTCCATTTCTTTCAAGACAGCTTAACTGGGGCAGCTGCAAACTGGTACACTCAACTGGAGCGGACGTGCATCCGTTCATGGAGAGACCTTGCTGAAGCTTTCACGAAGCAGTATCAATACAATACAGAGATGGCCCCTGATCGGACTCAGCTCCAGAATATGGCCAAGAAGGGAGAAGAGTCCTCCAAGCAGTACGCCCAACGCTGGCGAGAGTTGGCCACTCAAGTACAACCTCCCTTGTCCGAAAGGGAATTGGTCAGCATGTTCGTGGACACACTCCAAGATCCTTTCTATGACAAGATGATAGTAGTGTGACTACTAGCTTCTCCGATGTCGTCATCATTGGAGAAAGGATCGAAGGTGACATGCACCGGGGAAAGATCGCGCACAAATCCACAGGGACAACCAATACTTCCAATGGGTCTGGGAAGAAAAAGACAGGAGAGACTTGCAATGTGGCTTCTAATCAAGGCCAATATACTCCTCAAGTGGCACATTATGGTCCAACCGGTTACCAACCACCACTATACACACCCTACACACCATATCCTTACATTGCCGCCACCTACCAAACACCATACCCTCAAGCTCCAACTTACAACTACCTATGCAAACCCAGCCACCTACACCATATACGGTCCAAACACAAGCCATAAACCAAAATCCTAACAAAGGCCAGAAAAAGGAGAAGAAGCCCGTCCAATTTGACCCAAGTCCAATCTCCTATACAGAGCTGCTACCTCGCCTAATCCAAAACTCGTTGATTGCTCTTTCCCCTTTGAAGCCTCAAGAGCCACCAAATCCTAATTGGTACAATCCAAATGCTAGATGCGACTACCATGCAGGATTCATTGGTCACTACCGAGGATTGTGTAACATTGAAGCGTAAGGTGCAAAGCTTAATAGATGTGAGATGGCTAGATTTTGGGAAGCGTGCTCCTAACACAAAACAATCCATTGCCAAATTATGGGAATCCAATAGCTAGCTGAAACAAATCAAAGCAACACAATAGGATGCCGTGTATTAAGGAAATCATCCAAGATTTGTCATACTTTTCAAAGTCAATCGTTTGTAAATAAATCTCAATAAATACAAAATTTACATTTTTCATACTTCTTGAGCGTGTGTTTTACCTTATTGACTTGTCTTCTTAAAATTTACCATTCTTTCTATCATTCAACCTGTTTCTTATCCTTACCCAAAAATAAATACTTGTTGGTGAAGATGCCATTGCCATAATAAATAATTTTGAGTGTCTTATTGATTAGACTCAAAGAGAAAATTAAATGAGGAAGCAGAATAAACAAAATCTAATCAGGGATTCTGGATCACCACTCAAAATGTCTTATCAAATGAAAATATCCCGCTGGAACCAAGATCAAGTCCAAGCAAAATTTAGGGATGCAAAATAAGATCCGTTGAATTGGAGGCCAAAATGACCTCAGTAAGGTCAATGTATGACCACATAAAATTCAAGAATGAGAAAGCCCGCTGGATTAAAATAAAACATGGTCTAGGAAAAATCACGGTCAAAATTCAAGAGTCAAGAAGAAGGAAAACCCGCTGGGTTAAAAACAAAAATAATATAGGCAAAAGTAGGGTTAAAATTCAAAAGGTAAGTCGACAAAATCATGATCAGAAAAGGTCTTGCTGGATTTCAAAAACAATTCAGGCAAAATTAGGATCAAAACAAGAGCCCGCTAGGTCGAAAACCTCAAAGGTGACCTAGGAAAAAGTTAGGGCACACAAACAAAAGCCCGCTAGGTTAAAACCCTCAAAGGAGACCTAGGCAAAAGTTAGGGCATACAAATAAGAGCCCGCTAGGTCGAAAACCTCAAAGACGACCTAGGAAAAAGTTAGGGCACACAAATAGAAGCCTGCTAGGTCAAAATTCTCAAAGACGACCTAGGAAAAAGTTAGGGCATACAAACAGAAGTCGATTAGGTCAAAAACCTCGAAGGTGACCTAGGCAAAAGTTAGGGCACTGAATCAAGAGCTTGCTAGGTTGAAAACTCGTAAGGGCGGTCTAGGAAAAATCAGGGCAAACAGAAGGCCTGCTGGACGTAAAACCCCAAAACTAACCAGGAAAAATTCAAGGTCAATCAAGAATCCGAGCACAATTCAAATGCTTCTGCTCCTCACAACTTCTACAACTCGGGCACAAATTTTGCCATTTCTCGAGTTTGGTTAATTTGGCAATCAAGATTATGAAAAGCAGCATTGGCATGCTTCACCAAAGGTGCAATTTGGACAATCAGATCTCCCTTTCCATCCTTCTAAAACTGGGGCAAAATTTTTCCATTTGTTTGAATTAACATTTTCGATCAAAAATGCCATTAGGGCAATAAAACCGACATTCTTCACCCTTGCAAATATACTACCTTCTCCCACTAAACCATTTTAAAGCACTTTTGCATACCTCAAAGGTACACATGCTAAAAAGAGGTGAAAACTGTAAAAGATAAAAAGATTAATTTTGAAAAGTCATGACGAGTCGGATGACTCCTCAACCTTGGCAACAGGGAATGATCGCTCCCATAAAGTCATCCTCCTGCAAATCACGATGCCACTCAAGAAAGGAAGAGTGTGTCTCATGCAATAATGCCGACCAGTGTTGGGTCTCAAGGGCCTAGAAGGGAAATTCAAAATTGGTCCAAAAGTCAAATGACAGGGTCAATCTAGCTCATTTTGAATCTTGATTTTCCTTATATCAACTATGAGGTTGTCGAGGAAAGGACAAGTCAAAATAATCAATCAAAAATCAAGAGAAACAAAGTTTTTACACCATCTCATGGTCTACATTCATCTCATAGCATCCATCTCATCAAATAATTATTTCAAGCATAAAAAAGTAATCGATAAATTAAAACATCGCATCCTCTTTATTCAAAGCAACACAAACATTGCATCCTCTTTGTTCAAAGCATCACAAACATCGCATCCCTTTTCATTCATTCAAGTATCACAATAAGCTCTCAATCATTCAAGCATTTCATAACTCATTTTTCAAAACTAATTAAGACTTGGGTAAAATTGCCCAAGTCAATCATAATTAAAAGACTTCCAAACTAGGGCAAATGCTTATCCATCCAAAAATCCAATTTGAGGTCATCCTCGAATTCTGAGTTAAGCTCAAACTAGGGCAAATGCTTGCCCACACAAAAATTCAATTTGAGGTCACCCTCAAATTGAGTCAAGCTCAAACTGGGGCAAATGCTCGCCCACAAAAATTCAATTTGAGGTCACCCTTAAATTCTAAGTCAAGCTCAAACTGGGGCAAACCTTTGCCCACAAAAATTCAATTTGAGGTCGCCCCCAAATTCTGAGTTAAGCTCAAACTGGAGCAAACATTTTCCCAAGAAAGATTTAAATTCAAAAAAAATCTAATCAAAACGGGGGCAAATGGTTGCCCAAAATCCCCTCAAGTTAAGGCATCCCTCGATTTCCAAAAGATCTTCCAAACTGGGGCAAACACTTGCCCAAAGTTCCTTCAAATCAAGATATCCCTCAATTATCAAGAATTTTCTAAACTGGGGCAAAACAGTTGCCCAAGTTTCTTCAAGAGAATAATTATCAAGTGCTTAAAAACCTTCAAGTGCAAGGTAGAATAAGAAATTTATTTTAATTCAAGAAAAACAAATTTCAAAATAGCTTGTCCAAGGCAGCTGATGACGAAGTCCATGTTCCGCCCTCACAGGACACATCACACCCCCGCCTTGACAGGACCTGTACATTTTACCTGTCTTAACAGGTTTTCACCTTTGCCTGTCTAGCAGGCTTACATTTCTCCTGTCAACAACAGGAGTCCATCTACATTTATTCTGTCTTAATAGGATAGTTTTTGTCATTTACTTTTCCTGCCTTAACAAGGCTTGCTTCTTTCTTCTCTTCACAGGTCCTTTTCATTTCGCTTTGCCTGTCTTAATAGGTTTTCACCGTTCTGTTGTGCCTGTCTTAAGAGGCGTTTTGCCTCCATCCTGTCAACAACAGGACTTTTACATTTTTGCCTATCTTAACAGGTCATTTTCATTTTCCTTTGCCTGTCTAGCAGGCTTGCATATCTCCTGTCATCAACAGGACTTTTCTGCATTTCACCTGTCTTAACAGGTCATTTTCATTTATCCTATCAAGCAGGATTTCATGTTTAAATTTCCGCATACATCCTGTCAAGCAGGATTTCATTTGCATTTATCCTATCAAGCAGCATTTCATGTTTAAATTTCTGCACACATCTTGTCAAGCAGGATTTCATTTGCATCTATCCTGTCAAGCAGGATTTCATGTTTAAATTTCTGCACACATCCTGTCAAGCAAGATTTCATTTGCATTTATCCTGTCAAGAAGGATTTCATGTTTAAATTTCTGCACACATCTTTTCAAGCAGGATTTCATTTGCATCTATCCTGTCAAGAAGGATTTCATGTTTAAATTTCTGCACACATCCTGTCAAGCAGGATTTCATTTGCATTTATCCTGTCAAGTACGATTTCATGTTTAAAATTTCTGCACACATCTTGTCAAGCAGGATTTCGTGTCTAAATTTCTGCATTCATCCAAGCAGGATCCCATTTGCATGTTCATGTCAAGCAGGACGTCAAGCATGTTTAAATTTCTCAATTTATCCTGGCAATAGCAGGATGTCATTTGCCTCTTCCCGTCAGCGACGGGATTTTCATCAAATTTACATTTTTACATTTTTGGCCTGTGATGTCAGGCCTCCCTCAAATTCACATTTCTGCATTTTTGGCCTATAGTGTCAGGCCTCCTTCAAAATTTCTTTTCTCCACTTCGGCCTATAGTGTCAGGCCACCTTCAAGTTTACCTTTCCACAACTGGGCCTATGATGTCAGGCCTCCAACTTAGGTATATACCTCGGCCTATGCTGTTAGGCCACCTTGTACATATCTTACATTTTAGTTCTTGTATGCTTTCCTGTCTTAAACAGGTCGCTTTCACTTCGCTGAGCCCATCGTGACGGGCCGTTTCTCTTCTGCTTTGCTTGTTTTAACAGGCCATTTTCATTTCGTTATGTTTGTCCTAACAAGCAATCCCATTGCATTCCGCGCCTGTCCTAACAGGCCCTTATTCATTTCACTTAGCCTAATTAGGCTATGTCATGAAGTCTCGCATATCTAAACCCCATCGGCACACAAAGCCGGCAAGGTCATTCAATTGCTATCCTCCAGGCCTCCATGAGGTTCACTTTAAGCTCAAGGCTTCTAGTGCTTCTCAGAATTTTTCAAAAGCCCGCCTCAGACATAATGTGTTCACGTCTTTACTCATTTCCTACCACGATAATTCAGAGAATCTTTTCTCACATTATCTGGTAGGAAAACGAGTAAAAAGGGGCAAACTGTAAATACTCAATTATGTCTGAGGCCCCCAATCATTAAAATTAATGAAGAAACCAATGTCAAATAAAAAAAATAAACAAAGAAGTAGAGAAATATACAGAAAACAAAAAAACAGAAAGCAGAGAAACAAACAAAAAGAATTAAATAAAAATTTTAAATAATAAAATAATAAAATAAAATAAAAGAATTTAAGTTTGGAAATAAAAATCTAAAATTAAAACAAAATAAAGAATTTTGAAAATCTAAAGATATAATAAACAGGAAAGCTTGAGAAAAAAACAAAACAAAAAATAAAAATTGGAATAAATAGGAAGTGGAAAATAAGTAATAATGAAAAAAAATAAAGAAAAAAAACAACAAAGAATTAAAAAAAACTGAATAATAAACAAAGAAGTCAAGAAAAAATAAATAAATAGGAAAAAAAATAAAAAAGAAAAATTTGAAATAAATAAAAGGAAAGAAAAGGCGGCAGTTTTCAAGAAAGGAAAGGGGTAGAAAAGGAAAACACGTGCATTCAGGAAAGGGGGCTTGGCCATTTTTGGCATCCAGAGAGAATCAGTGCAAGAGATCTACGGGAAGCGAAGGGACTTCTCAGGTCTAAGAACCATCCTCCTGAACAAAAGATGAATTCGATGGATCTGAATGTAGAATCTTGAGCACCTTCACTGCATTTTGATGCGAGCTTCATACAGGTTAGTCGTTCTAATCTTTCCTCTAATTATTCTCGCACCAAGATCTGATTCGGTTTTGGAGAGGCATGATATTAGGTCGGTGAGAAGACGAACTGTATGAATAAATTAGTGACTCTAACAACGTCCTCGTTAAATCCATTGCCTCCACTTGAACGATTTCATTGTGTGAGGAAAATATGTTTGGCTCTGTTTAATTAAATCTAATGAATTCTTGATTGAACTTAAGCAAAAGTGAGGTAAGTTGTCCTAGTCATCGACGTCTTCATATATAGGTCTTTAGTCTAAATGCACAGGGGTAAACAGGGGTTAACAAGATGCCACGACCTGCTCCGGTTTTCATAAGACCAAGCGTATCGTGATTCCTTTGTGTGAGAGTCAAAAATGGGAGGTTGCAGGAGCAGCATAGGGAGTTCAAGTGCTGATCAGTGATACGCTGAGACCACAACCCTTGTGGTTAAACCATGCACCGTGCTGAGCACCTCACAAAGAAGCATATTCCCTCAATGTTGTTCTACACCATTCGAAAAAGGAGATGCGCGGGGTAGATGTTAGAAGTTGTATGCGTTGTAAAAAGACATGGTTGTAACCACCATTGAACTTGTGTTGCGACAAGCCATCATAGGGGTTAAGATAGCAAGGTAATAGCCGATATGAAACACTGCGGTATGTGTCGCGAAAGCAGCTAGGATAGTTACTCCATTTATGGCTCTAGCAATCCAATTTGGGTCAAGAGGTGGAGGCAATGATGCTCCCTATCTGCACTCTCACTCAGCTAGTAGGAAAATTGAGTAACGTAGGATACGAGAATTAGCTGACCGAGTCCATGCTCCCGCACGCATCAGGCCCATACAAGCGAACCATGCATGATAGGATCCTCCACTCAGCAGCAAACCTCAAGGCCATATGGAAGACGTGTCTCATGCAAACCCCATCGGTAATGCAACCGCACAACGTTCTCCCTTTCCAAACCAGAATCCAGGTATGATGACCTATTAACCAGGCTGATTGATTTGAACAGTTCGTAAAGAAAACCGAGGTAAAGTCTACAGGGTGCAATCATGGTTGCTAATAGGGCATCAAGGAACTCAACGGAGAGTGTAAATATGAATCAGGATAGACTAATGTGGTTGAAGTAGCACTGTTTAGTTTCTTGGTCTCTTAGTTTGGATGTGAAATTTTGTGGCATGGTTGAAGAAATGGTCGCGGCTGGTATCAGGTTCAAGAAATGGTCGAAGGGAAACTTCAAGTGCACATAAGCCCAAGTAAACCTCAATCCTGATCCAAAAGCAAGGACCCTGGGTATTCTGAATAGCACGAGGCGTCTTTTGAGTACGACTAACTATTGCAACGAAACTGTGCCTCGCTTCCACCAACCACGTATCATAATGGGCAAGCTTGTTAACTGCCAGTTAGCCATTAGCCAAGGAAGGGTGCTGCTGCCCTAACGTCACTCACAACAGCCCAGTCGAGTAGCCACGACAGATTGATGGAAGTTCTTAAGCGAGTACATGGGGTTTGTATAACTGCATGGTGCTTTCCTGTTTCTTTGATATGCACAGGCGGTTGTGGGGTTGCACCAAATGTGAGTCAAAGGTTGGGATTTGAAAGGTCGAATTAGTCTAAGGCCATTAGGGAACTCGTGGTCTGCACTGCCATGGCCCTTCAAAATGAACGCATACCCAGGTTTGATTTCATGCGCACGATGGCAAGGTGGGAGTAGCAGGAGTACAGGCTATGGTCAAGAATTGCATGTGTTCGTACAAGCGCTAACAGCAGTGCATAGAGGAACTCTTAGGCTTAAATGGTTTCACACAGAAAGGGAAGACAAACAATATGCATGGGAAATTTTATAAAGTATTATACATGCATCGTGGTGAATAACATGCGCTTCAAGTCCCAAGTCCTTCGTTCGATTCCCAGCCCTCGCATATTTTGCTAGCTTACAATAAATCCCATGCCCCTTCACTCACCTTAAGTCCAAACTTAGGTCCCATAAAGGAGCATTTGGCTCAGTGGCTGGTGCTTTGCCTCTCAAATCCCATGGGTCACCTTCGAATCCCAGGAACAGCCTTTGGGCACCCCCTTCTTTTTTATTCTTTTTCACTCAAATTCCTTCAAAATTACAAAAATTCCCCCCGAACTCTCAAAATTGCAAAACTGCCCCCCCTAAACTCTCAAAATTGGAAAACTGACCCCAAGCTCTCCCTAGTTGTAGATTTGCCCCGTAACTTCTTATAATTAGAATTTCACCCCATAATTTTCCATAATTAGAATTTCACCCCCATAATTTTCCATAATTAGAATTTCACCCCATAGTTTTTCCCTAACTCACAATTTTACCCCCATAATTTTCAATAATTAGAATTTCACCTCATAGTTTTCCCTAATTCACAATTTCAACCCCAAATTCTCCATAATCCAATGTTAACCCCAAATTTTCCCTACTTCATAATTTCAACTCCAAATTCTTCATAATCACAATTTTAACCCCAAATTCTTCCCTAATTCAAAATTCAACCCCAAATTTTCCATAATCACAATTTTAACCCCGAATTTTCCAAAAATTTAAATTAAACCCTTTCCTTCTAAAATTCCAATAAAGTCCTTTTTCTTCAAAATTCAAATTAACTCATTTACTCAAGATTCAAATTAAAATTCTTTTCTTCAAGATTCAAATTAAAATTCTTTTCTTCAAAATTCAAATTAAGTTCTTTTCTTCGAATAAAACCAAATCAAATTCAAATTAATTTTCTTTCTCTCAAATTTCCAAATCAACCTCAAATACCTTTTCTCAAAACCATCAGGTCCGAGTAAAGCATTCTTGATCAAGTCAAGTTTCATTTCCCAAAACTCAGAATCAAACTCACTTCAAAACAAATCCCTTTTTCAAATCAAGCCATTTCTTTTTCTTATCTTTATTATATCCAAATTGAAATTCTTTTTCAAATATTTTTTGGGATCCTTTGTCTCACGCAAGGGGTCTAAATGGGGAACTGGCGATTCACCTGCTATTCATTGTTTAGTAGTTCGTATAAGCCCCCGTGCTGCCATAACCGCCTCAGACCTTGTGCATGAGTGAACTAAAGGTCCTTCCAAAAATAAAATTCTCTTTCAAATGTTTTGGGATATTTGGTCTCACGCAACGGACTCTAAATGGGAAACTGGCGGTTCACCTGTTGTTCAACGTTTAGTAGTTCGTATAGGCCCCCGTGCTGCCGTAGCTGCCTCGGACCTTGTGCATGAGTGGACTGAAGGTTCCCCAAAAAATAAAAAAGGCTTTTCAAGAAAAACAAAATCTTCAAATACTCTTTTTCAAGTACTTTCGAAGGTCAAGCCTTCAAAACAAACCAGAACTACGTAAGCCTTGAGTTTCCCATTGCACCGGGGAATACGTAGAAGCAGGATCAAGTCCTGTCAGGCTAACCTCCATCAAGTTATTTATTTCACATTAATTAAGGGATCAAACATCTTCAAAAATCACACACTCAGTTTAAGGGTACCGTTCTTCGGAACGGGCGAGTGGGGTGCCTAACACCTTCCCCACTCATAACCGACTCCCGAACCTAAATCTCATCCTCGAGTTAGGTTTTTCCAAATCTTTTTCCGTTAAATAAAAATTTGGTGGCGACTCCACATTGATCCAAAATAAAATTCATTTTTCAAATTTTAGCAAGTTCTTCATCTCGTCGGAATTACAGTTACGACAACCATGAACGAAAGGTAGAAAGAGTTTGGGATCATGGGAATAGATAAACCTCTAGGACTTGAGAACCATCTAAGACTAGAACCCACAGCATAGATCTCATAGGCATAGAGAGCACAGGAGTAGGAGTAGGAGCTCCTCTAGAGATAGCTTAGGAGATAGAGATTTTAGAAGTAACCATAAAATTAAAGATTCAATGGAGTAGAGATGCCTTAAAACCTATAGAGCTACCTTGTCGCAACTGTAATTACAACGAAATGAAAAACTCCTTAGAATTTAAAAAGAATCTTGTTCAATCTTGTGAAGCTACCACCAAATTTTTATTTGAGGGAAAAGATTTGGAAACACTCTAATTTGAGGAAAAGATTCTAAGTTTGGGAGTCAGTTACGAGTAGGGAAGGTGTTAGGCACCCTACTTGCCTGTTCCAAAGAACGATACCCTTAAACTGAGCGTGTATTTTTTAACATTGTTTGATCCACTTAATTAAAGTAAAAATAAATAGGTTGGTGCATAAAGGCCTGACAGGACTTGATCATGCTCCTACGTATTCCCTGGTGCGATGGGAAACTCAAGGCTAAGTAATTCTGGTTGCCTTGAAGACTTGATCTTCGGGGCTTTCTAAGAGAATTTTGAGGGATAATTTTAGAATCAACATTGATTTTCCACAGTTTTTAGTTGCACAGAAGCACAGGGTCCCAGACAACTAGGGCTGTACGGGGATCAATACGAGTTTCTAAACACCGAACAGTAAGAAGAGCTACCAGTTGGTGCATAAGACTCGTCGCGTGAAACCAAAGATTTTTGTAAAATAAAAAAATTATTATCTTAAAAGCTTTTCCAAAGTCCACACATGCACAAGATCCCAGACAACTAAGGTTGTACAGGAATCCATACAAGTTTCTAAACACCGAACAGTAGAAAGAGCTACCAGTTGGTATTTAGGACTCGTCGCGTGAAACCAAGGATTTTGTAGAAAACAATTTTATTACTTTAAAAGCTTTTTCAAGGTCCACACATGCATAGGATTCCAGAAAACTAAGACTGTACAAGGATCCATACAAGTTTCTAAACACCGAACAGTAGAAAGAGCTACCAGTTGGTATTTATGACTTGTCGTGTGAAACCAAGAATTTTGTACAAAACCATTTTATTATTTTAAAAGCTTTTTCAAGTCCACATGTGCACAGGATCCCAGACAGTTAAGGTTGCACAGGGATCTATACAAGTTCCAAAACACCGAACAGTAGAAAGAGCTACCAATTAGTATTTAGGACTCGTTGCGGGGAACCCAGAATTTTGTGGAAATATTGGGGCATGACCTAAAAGACGGGGCTAATTGAATAAAACTTGTTTTTTAATTGAAGGAGAATTCAAAAATGATTTTACTGTATTTTTCATTGTCATTTACTATTATGGCCTCCCTCTTACGAGGGAAAACAAATGGTTAAGGCTTTGAAAAGCACCTGGGCCGACCAAAAATTGATTATTGATGTTTTATATTTTATTATTTTTCAAACGGTGAATGTCGACATGTATCCTTACTCCTTTTTTTTAAAATGCGATCTTGTACCGTCGATTCCAACCCTATGGTGGTCGCTGTTGGGCTTAATTTGAACTGATTCCCCTACCACTTATTTAGTTAACCAAAACGGCCCACTTAAGGTATAATATGTTCGGTTTTCGTATCCACAACACAAGAATTATTGATTATTGATGTAGCTTTTGTGGACCCCACAGGCCTATATATGCATGGCTCACATGGCTTTTGAATGGTTCGTGCAAAGCCTTTACCATCCCCTTTATCTGTGGTCAACATGGTCTTCCCCAATTCACGTATTCCTGACGCCTTGACCGGCCACCAAACTGGAGCCGCCCGAGTCCTCATGGCCGGAATGCATGTGACCTCTCGTATGGTTCATCCCATGACAAACTTCCAACACCCAGCCATCATACCACTAGCTCGGTTAGTGGCCACAAAGTTACAGTGTTAAAATAAAAGGTGTAACTTTTGTTGCCTACTGTGTATATTCATTCATTCCTGTAGAAGCTCCTAGGAGGACCTGGATGCAAAGTTGTCTGAGTAACTTCTATGGGGCCTTAAGGAATAGCCATAATTTGAATTTCAACTTTCTGCTTGCAGGACAAACCGCAAAATGGCTTAGTGACAAACGGGACTTATTGATCAATCAGCAAGTGCTCCTCACCTTTACCATTAGGAAGAATAAGGACAATGTTACTTGTAATGTTTTTCCCATAGAGGCCAACCATGTACTATTGGGAAGGCCATGGTAGTTTGATAAGAATATCCATCATGATGAGCATACTAATAGTTATTTCTTCCTTCTCAATTCCCAGAAAATCATCTTAGCACCCCTTTCCCCTGGTGAAGTCTATCTAAACCAAAATATACAATGAGATAGAAAAGGGAGGAAATAAGGATGTAACACCCTAAATTTCTATGATGAACTCTTGAAGCCACAAATAATCCCTAGAGTGAAACTAAGTAGGAATAGGAACCAAAAAAAGAGAAATTAGAAAGTTTGGGGCAAATGAAGAAAATGCCTCTACACTTGGAAAACTCAAATAATGTACCAGACAAATGTAAAACATAAGTGAAATGCATTCTAAAGGGTTAGAGAACATCAAAGGTGATCGAAAGTAATAAGAAAAACTTATAAAATAAAGAAGGGATGAAAACACCCTCAAGAAACTCTAAAAACATCTAAAATGCCCCTAGAAAGCTCTATTTTTTGCACAGAGCTTAAGATTAAATTGGGAATGAACCAAAAAGTTAGAATTTTCAAAGGAATAATTTGGAAATTTTTCTCACAATACTGAAAAAAATTACAAAAATACCCCGAAAAGGTCAGGAGGGCGAGAAGGTGTGAGGAAGAAGCCAAGAGTGGGCCTCACACGGGCTACAAGAAAATTTTCATATGGAAACCATGGTGGTGAGTCACCAAGCCAAGTCAACTCAAGTAAACCTATAAAAGACAAAAATAATTAATGCTAAGATTCCTTTAACTATGATTAAGGCTAATTAACCTTGATTAATTAAAAGTTAATCATGGTTAGGTTAAGTTAAACATGATTAGTGAAAAAGATCAACCTCATTAATATTAATCAAACTATAAAAGGATAATTCCTTAAATTTTAAATTATTTTGAAAAATGAAAAATTTATGCAAAATTACCAAAATACCCCCTAAGTGAAAAAAATAATCCAATTTTTACCCTTGGTTAACCAAATTCCTTAAGTTCATTTAGGACTTCATTTGGTTTGGGAAAACTATCCAAAATCTCTCCAAATTCATCTAAGTTAAAAAAACTCTAACCTTTCACCTTAAGCCTAAGTCTCCATCACTTTCACTTAGAGATCCTTATGGACTAGCCAAAGGGGGACAAAGATCAGCCACATAGCCCTACCATCACTCACACTTAATTACCTTCAAGTAGGATTTTCTACTTTGTCTTTTTAAGCTTTAATCTTACTTTTATGGTTTGTTTTCTTTCTTTTGTGTATCATTTCTCTAAAATCCATATATCTCCTTTTACTTGGACTTATGAGGGCTCAAGGCTAATTTTGAACAATTCAAAATGAGCATCATCATTTTTTTGTGATTTTTGAAAAATTATGAGGCAGAGATGGAAGGACGTAGTTCTTCTAGATCAATGGAGGTTTCACTTTGGAGAAGGATGGAGAAGGAATGGAGTTGGATTAAAGCTTAACTTGGAAGCGCCACCTCTAAAGGAGGATAAGCTTCTTCTCCACCACCATGGCTACCATGGATGAGGAGGTTCCTCAACCTCAAGTCTGGTTCTGGAGAAGAACAGGGAGAGAAAATCTCTACAAATTCTGAGTAAAAAAACTCTTGATTCATTCAAATGAATCTTCATATGAAAAGTTACATATAGAAGGCCTTATTTATAGGAGAAGATGGTGCCTAGCATGGGGAAGCCTTGGGAATTCGAATTAGGCCTTTCTATTGAGCCTAGAATTAGTTCCTGCTTGTATTCCAAGGCATCCTATAAATTGGCCAAAGCAAACCCAAAAAGATCAACAAAGAAATATAGGAAGATAGGCCTGCTCTATACATGTCTTGGGCCTTCTACTTCAAAAATACAAAAAGAGCTCTAAAACCTAGTCTAAAATATGTACGACCAATGGCGAGGTGGATTGGTCTTGAGGGTTAGTCTCCTGGAGGCCTAAGAAGATCTCCACCTATGTCTACAGTTTCTTTCCCCTAGCCCTGGTAATAGGCCCAATAAGTCTAAGGATCTTTGTTGGAGAATGGAAGTGCTCTGGTGTAGTTCTAGATGTCTCCGAGGATGCCTCCACATCAAGTCCTCCCCTTTGGAGCGCATTCACCCTTGAATAAGAGTCCTCTTCATCTGTTCCTGCAACAAGAGAAGAGAGATCAAACATATTAAATGTAGCACTCACTCCATAATCTAGGTAAATCGAGGCAATAGGCATTAGGGCTTAGTCGCTCTAGAACTTGGAAGGGGCCATCACCCCATGGTTGCAATTTAGATCTCCTAAGAGAAAGGAATCTCTCCTTGTGGATGTGCAATCAAATCCTATCACCAAGTTCAAATAAAACTTCCTTTCTACCCTTATTCGTTATCCTAGCATAATGTTCTTTCTTTTCTATAATGGCATTGACTTTGGCATGGAGCTCTTGAACAAGCTTAGCCTTTTGGGCTCCATCCTTATTGTGATATATGGCTAGCTCAAGAATGGGTAAGAGATTTACAGTTGTGAGGGGTTAAACCCATACACTACCTTGAAAGAGGACTGTTGAGTGGTAGTGTAGTGCCCTATTGTTGGCAAACTCAACATGGGGCAGACGCTCCTCCTAAGTTTTGAGATTCTTACCTACAATTTTCGTAAAGAGGGTGGAAAACATCTTATTCACCATTTCAGTTTGGCCATCAGTCTAAAGATGGCAAGATGGAAAACATCTTATTCACCAAGTTTACCCCAAAGGGTATGCCAAAAATGGTTGAGGAACTTAGTGTCTCTATTGAACACAATACTCCTACGAATGTCATGTAACCATACTATTTCCCGGAAGAAGAGTTTGGCTACAAAACCAGCATCGTCCACCTTATGGAAGGAAATGAAATGGCCAATCTTACTAAATCATTCCACTACCACAAAGATGGAATCTATTTTCCTTGGGATTTTCGGTATCCATAGGACAAAGTTCATACTGATATCTACCTAAAAGGAGTCAGGTACAAGTACGAGGTGTATAGGCCATGTGGTTTAATAATAGATTTGGCCTGTTTGCAGATGATGCACCTCTAGGAATATTTCTGCATGTCCCTGTCTATATGAGGCTAAAAGAAATTTTCTTTCAAAATGGTCAAGGTTTTCGGGGTACCAAAGTGTCCCGTCAATCCCCCTTCATGAGACTCCTTAAGAAAAAGATGCCTCATGGAACAGTTTGACACATATAAACGATTATGTCTAAAGAGGAGATCCTGGTGCTTAAAATACTCATTTTATGCTTTATGAGCACAATCCCTATAGAGTTTCCCAAACTCTATGTTTCCATCTATAGATCCTTTATGTGTTCAATAATGGTACTGAAATGACAAACCTCCTATAGAAGCTAGCCAAACCATGGGAGGTCCTTACATCTCCCACAGTTTGGGGAATTGGCCATCTTGAATGGCCTAAACTTTCTCTAGATCAACTTGGACCCTTGTTTACTAATGACAAAACCTAGAAAGATAACTTGGTCCAAGTAGAAGGTACACTTCTCTAGGTTGGCATATAACTGTTCAGCTCTAAGAACTAAGAGAACTGCCTTAACATGCTCTATATGCTCTTCCTAGGACTTTGAATATATCAAGATATCATCAAAATATACCACCATACATTTTCCTATTATGTCCCTCAGTACATGGTTCATGAGTCTCATGAGCGTACTTGGAGCATTTGTCAGCCTAAATGGCATGATTAACCATTCATATAGCCCAAAATTTATTTTGAAGACTGTCTTCCACTCATCCCTTTCTCTTATCCTAATTTGGTGGTAACCTAACCTAAGGTCAATTTTGAAGAATATACAAGACCTATGAAGGTCCTCTAAGAGGTCATCTAACCTAGGTATAAAGTGCTTATACCTAATAGTGATCTGGTTGATGGCTCTACAATCTACAGACATCCTTTAGCTACCATCTTTTTTGGGGACTAGTAGGACAGGCATAGCACAAAGGCTTAGCCTTTCTCTTACCCAACCTTTGGATAAGAGGTCCCTTACTTGTTTTTGTATCTCCTTTGTTTCTTCAAGGTTACTCTTATAGGCTAGCCTATTAGCAAGAGAGGCTCCAAGAATTAGGTCAATTTGATGCTCTGTGCCTCTCAAAGGTGGAAGTCCTTTGGGCATCTCCTTAGGGAAAACATCCTTAAATTCATTCAATAGTAGTTGGATGACCTTAGGTAATGTAAAATCCTCTTGGAGCAGAATCTGCTATCTGGGCATGATGAGGTATATGGTCTTTTTGGCCATTAAAGCTTGTTTTACCACCCTGAGTTCTATAAGTAAGGTGCTAAGGTTAAGGGTGTCTTGAGATACCTTAGACCTTTTCCCCTTCAGTTCCTTCTTCCTTTTAGCCTTTTTATTTCTCATTTGTACTTGCTCCTTGCAGACCTCACTCAAGCTTAAGAAACTAAAGTTATCTTATGGGAATTAAATTGGAAGGAATACCTATTAGTGTTCCCATCATAATGAACATTACAGTTAAATTGCCATGGCTTTCCCAAGAGAAAAAGAATGGCCTCCATTAGGACAACATCATAGACGGCATCATCTTTATACCTTCAAATAGACAATGAAAGGAGCACCTATTGATTAACCAACAAATCTCCCTTATCACTAAGCTATTGTAGTTTGTATAGCTTAGGATGGGGGTGGTTACTAGTGCTAACTTGGTTACTAGCCTAACGCTAGCCACATTTGTACAACTACCCTCATCGATAATTAAGGAGCAAGTGTGCCCCTTGATTGAACTTCTTGTATGGAAGATGTTCTCTCTTTGACTCTCATTATCCTCCCTAACTTTACTTCCCAGTAATCTCCTAACCACTGGAAGGTGACCCTCAAGGGCATACTCTAAGGATTCACTCTCTAAGGAGGAGGAGGTTGAACTAAAGTTAGTGGACTCTAGAGATGAATAATTACCATTTTCATTAAGGACTATGGTCTTTTTATTTAGAAGTTGAGAAGCAATATGTTTCCTACACAGGCACTTGAAGCATTTTATTGAAGACCCTTTTCCAGAAGGATAATTTGGGGTCTTGCCTTTAGACTCTTTGGAGTCTTTGGCCTCTTTGGACTCCCTAGGTTTGATGCTAGAGTCTTTTGAATCCTTTTTCCTATCCCTCCAACTGTCTTGTGTAGATGATCTATATGCAGTATATTTTCCTTTACCCTTCCTATTGAGTTGGACTTCTACCTTTATGGCTTGGTGGTAAAGATCATTTAGGGTTAGGTATTGGTGGAGTTCTACCACATCTCTGATGTCATACTTAAGTCCATCTAAGAACCTAGCCATGGTGGTTTCCTCACTTTCTTGCACATTATCCTTAACTACTACAACTTCCATCTCTTTGTAATACTCATCTACACTCTTGGTTCCTTGAGAGTCTTTGCAACCTATTGTAGACCTATCTTAAATAATAAGGAGGTACATGTCTTGCCCTCATGATATGTTTCATTTGTTTCTAATCACTTAAAGGCTTAAACCTTTCTTTGTTAAGCCCATCCTACCATATTAGGGCATAGTCACTAAATTCTAAGGCAGGTAGTCTCACCTTATATCTTTCCCTAATAGCATGGCTTGCAAAGATTTGTTCACCTTAAGCTCTCAATCTAAGTATGCCTCTGGATTGTTCCCTCCTTGGAAACTGGGCATTTTAATCTTAGGTAGTTTTATGGATTCTAAGGTATCCTTACCCTTCGATTTCTATTCCTATAGCTAACTCTATCATCTAAGTTATCCCTAGAGGAACTCATACTCCTATGTTTTCTAAACCCATGGGATCTATGTCTATGAGTCTTAGACCTAGAGGGTTCCCTAGTCCTAGTTGCTTCTCTATGCCCATGATGCTTTACTCTTCATTAGAGATCTCCTTCTCATGATAATTATCCTCATTCCTAGACCCACTAATTTCAATTATTCTTTGATTTCTTGGTTGTTTTTTATTTTGTTCTTTTTAAGTGATCTAGCCTTTGTTCTGTGGCCCTTGCTTGGTTTTGAAAAAACCTTTCTAATATATTGGCCAATTGTTCCATTTAGGTTCTAGGGGATAGTTCATGGGTACTCATTTTCAAAATAGAAAATGCCTCTCCACATTCAGATTACTTATGCTAAGAAATTAGATAACACAAGTCAAAACACTTAGCACACAATTTAAGCTCTAAGCCACACACAAACACACAAGGGTTAGGAGATTTACCTAGCCCCCTTGATTTTAAAAATAAGACAAGATTAGTACTACCAAATATTTTTAAGAAATTCAAAAATCACTTAGCACACAAACAAGGTTTAAAGCATAAAAACACAAGCTATAACTTGACCTTAGGTGAGTATCCTACACCAACGTGTGAAAGTCCAAGCCCTTATTATAAACAACTAGCAAAGGTAAATATAAATTAAACCACAATTAAATCCTACCACAAATCACTAGGATTTACATTTCAAATCAATCCTAACTACAAAAGTTCAATCTAAAATTTACAATTCAAAAACCAAATGCTACTTATTACAAAATGCATTCAATTTGGTCTTCAATTCGAGTTTGATCTTAACCTTTCACTTTGGTCTTGAAATCAAACTCTCAAGCCTTGGTTTCTTGAGTCCCTTGGCACACCTTTCCTTATGCTTAAGCTTCTCCAAGTCCTTACTAAATTAAACACAAACAAAAAAGACACTTGCTGTCTCACTTGGTTAGTGTTAGAAAAATCAAGTTAAATTTCACTAGTTCTCACCAATTATTTATGCTACCCTCTAATATCCTCACCATACAACCATCCATCTCACACCATTTCACTCACACAAATAGCCTTCCAAACCAATTTGAGGTCAAGAAATAACTCAACTCAATTTAGGTGCCTTAGTGATGTGTAAGTGATGAAGAAGTGCTCATAAGTGTATGTACAAAGGTGACAAAACTTAGAGGAAATTTAAAAGACAAGCAACAAAAGCTATTGCAACAATGTTATATTCAATGGAATAGCAAGACCAAACTTAGAGGCCAATCAAATAAAAACTAGAATTAAAGGCAAACAAAGGAGATAGGCACACAAAGAAGTACTTGAAAACTTTAAAAAGTGGCATGCACATGCTCATGCAAAGAGAAGATATTATTTGGCAAAGTAATTATGACATGTATAAACTAAGTAATTAAACCTAATATTATGAAGAACCTATGGCCTAAATAAATCATGGACAGCTAACACACCACACTCAAGGAAAGTAAAGCAAATGACCTTTATGCAAACTTTTTTTCTATATGTTTTTTCCTTCTTTTTTTTTCTAATTCTACTTGTTTTTTTATTCTTCTTTTATTTTGAGTTTTCTCAACTTATTTTTGTCATAATTTTGGTCCAAAGTTCATAGAGTTCAAGTCCTCAATTGTTCCTTCCATAGGCTCTTGTTAAGCCCTAAGTTCACAAATTCATCCAAGTGCATTTTGCACTTCATCCTTTGCATAGGTATGGTATTCTAAGTCATAAGCCCTTGTCTGATTTCCTCCAATCCAGCTTAGGTAATAAGGTCCAGGGATAAGAATAAAGTGTCTTTTAATTTGATTCAAGCATACACTTAATCCTTTATGTTCAATGACTTAACATATAGGATGTATGCACATGATCATGCACTCTTAGGAATTTTTTAGAGGAAATACAAAACCAAACAACTCAAAAGGGCATGCATATAGAAGGATGAAAACATGAAAAATAATACCTAAACCAAGCTAAAAGAATTAGATCTACACAAGAACTTCAACAACACATGAGATTTTGGCACCAAACTTTGAATTAAAATCTCATAATTTTTCTAAATTCGTTTTGGCAAATCTAAAAAATTAAAACTTATTAATTGAAATATACGGATCATAGGAAGCAAACAAAATAAGTTTAACAAATATCAGATAAGAAATGAGCAATTTATGCACAAATCAAACAAGTTAGGTTCATTTGCACACTAAGATGTACATACTTTAGTAATCAGGCTATAAAAACTTAATTTCATATCCAAGTTACACAAATAATATCATTCAAGAAACTAGAAAGAAATAAGAAGGTAACACAATAAAAATCTTCTAAATCGGAGATTATTTGACCGATCAAAAATGAAAACAAAAATAGAGATATAGATGAACTTGGTAATCTAAGAAGAAGCAAGAAAATTAAACCAAATAAAAGCTGGACCAAACCTCCATTGATGATGATTTGATACCAGTTGATGCAGAGGTGGAAGGAGATGGTTCTTCTGGATCAATGGAGGTTGTAATTTGGAGAAAGATTAAAGAGGAATGGAACCGAATTCAAGCTTGACTTGGAAGTGCCACCTCTGGACAATGGAAAGCTTCTTCACGAACACCATGAGCTGCCATGTATGAGGAGGTTCCTTAACCCCAAGTCTGGTTCTAGAGAAGAATAGGGAGAGAAAAACTCTTAAAGTTCTGAGTGAAAGAAACTCTCAATTCATTCAAATGAATCTTCATATGCAAAATTACACATAGAATGCCTTATTTATAGGCAAGGGTGGTGCCTAGCATGGGGAAGCCTTGGGAATTCGAATTAGGCATCTCCATTGAGCCCAAAATGAGTCCCTCCTTGTATTCCAAGGTAGCCTATAAAGTGGGCCTATTCTATACATGTCTTGGGCCTTCTACTTCAAAAACACAAAAAGAGTCCTAAAACCTAGTCTAAAATATGTAGGGCTAATGAGGAGGTAGATTTGGCTTGAGGGTGAGTCTCCTAGAGGCCTAAGAAGGTCTCCACCTCTATCTACAACTTCTTGGCCCTAACTGTGGTAATAGGCCCAATAGGCCTGAGGATCCTACCTGGAGAATAGGAGTTCTCTTGTGTAGGTCCACGTGTCTCTGAGGATGCCTTTGCATCAAATAAGATGAAGTTTGGTTGGTTTAAAGTGCTTCTAAGTAACTTAGAAGAAATTTAATCAGTAAAAATTATTTTAAAATCTATTTTGATGCTTTGGATAGTTTTGAGAAGTCATGAGAAAATTTTTTAAAGTGTTCTTGGTAGGAGATGGATGGATCTTAGAGTAAATCTGGTGGATCTACACTTGGTTGCTTGAAAAAAATGTTATGTTGCATGCTTTTATGCTTAAAGCTTGAGAGTTGTGATTTTTATTCTTATGGTGGACTTGTGTGTTATTATGTCTAGATCTAAACCCATGAACTTAAATATTAAAAAGTGAAAAAATTAAATTGTAAGTCCTAAAAGCTTGCTTTGGGCATGGATCTAAAAATTACTAAGTAAAAGTTGGAATTTTGGACCAAAAAATGGCATAAGCTTTACAAGACACTCAAGACTCATTTTGGCCATAACCCAAGCTATGGACTTTGGACAAACCTTGTATGGACCAAGAGTTTAAGGTGTTGCAAATGCACAAAATCAAGGAACCAAGGTTGTATGAGATGAAATTTTGAAAAGGTAACCTTGGCAAGTCAAGGGAAGCATTTGGCCATGCAAGCATACTCAAGGATAAAATTTCTTAAAATTTTTATAGGTGACCAAATCATGTATCTAGGTTATAAATGATGTAAATCAATCTTTGAACAAAGAGAATTTGAGCTAAAATGACCTAAAATTCACTAAGTGTGCATTCGACCATCCTAACTTAAGGGAAAAATAAGCTTAAAATTGGTCAATGGTATATTAAGATTTTTTATTAAGTAACTGGATTAATTAAAAGTATAAGTAACACTTACAAGTGACCAAGTCTATAATAACCAACGTAGGTAAAATAAGGTGAAGTTCATAATTACTATTTAATCTAGATTTCAAGAAGGCATAAATTGGTAACTAAAAATGAACCATGAATTAGGAGGAGGAGGAGGGAATGTCATTCGGCCATGACCCTTAGAACTAGGGAAGAAGATCTAAAAATTACCAAAACATGGTTAAACTTGTAGCTTAGATCCTAACCAGAAGGATTGGTCAACTAGGGTTGAAAATTTAGTACCCTAGTCTTAGAAGTGGCATTCAGCCACCATGGGGTTAATTAACCAAAAATGAGTTTTAATTCTTAATTAGATTTAATTAGGGGTCCTAGGAATGTAAGTATAAGGTATTAAAAGAATAAGAGGGTTATGAAATTAGTTAAGGGACCATCTGGCCATTTTAGGAAAAATAGATGTAGGAGGAGATTTAATTCTTAATCAGCCTTAACTAAACATCCTTTGGTCTATAACTAGAAGAGATTAAAATTGGGAGCAAGTATTACAAAGGTTAAGGAGCTATTTGGATATAATCATTAAGTTAGTGGAGAAAAAGTTAAGAATTTATCATAATTCAAGTCTAAACCTAAGCATCCATAAGATAGGTGATTAGGAATAAAACATGAAATTGGAAACTAGGTTAAGCCATTCAGCCATAACTCAAAGGAATGGAGAAGAAGTCTTAAAAATTCCTAAGTTAGGTATCAATAAATTAATTAGTCTTCAATGGGTGAAAATCAACTCATAAGACAAGGAAAAATAAACTAGAAGGCCTAAGAAGCCAAAGGTTCACATTCAGCTACTCTAGATTAAATGAGAAGAAAAGAGGTTGAAAACTAGGTGTAGGTAACTTAAGAAACCTTATAATGTAAATTAGAGAACTAAAAGTTTATAGGAAGCTTAGAAAAGGCATGGACAATCATTTAGCCATGTTAACTTAAATTAATTTAAATAAGCTAAAGACTTGTTAGCACTTAACATTTGAACTTAGTATAAGTAGGAGATGCATAAGAGTTGAAAAATTGAAGAGCACGAAGAATAAAAACTTAAAAGGTGTCATGTAGTCACCTAAAAGACTTCTAAGTTGTAAAAATCATGTGAAACTAATATGACTTTTAGAAAAGGACAGGTTAAGGAGCAACTTAGAAGGTTAAGAGAATTAAGTCCCTTGAGTGATTCTTAATAAAAAGTTAAAGAGCTAAATAAGTTAGACATATGATCGGAACATACAACAATGTTTTTCTAAATGTGCTTTACCACTCAACTTGTGATGTTCTTACGTATGCACACTGTTTAATGTGAGTTGAAATGTTGAATGCTCATAAGTATAGAAAAGATGATGTTTTGTATAGGGAGTATTTATGATTAATGATGTGATAGAAGTTGAGATCTACATACGCATATCATATTGACTGGATATTGATTGAACATGCATAATTATCTAGAAGTCATTAAAAATTAACCTCAAGGGTTTAATTGGTCACTAAAGAAAACTTATGTGAAAATTTAATCTACTCTTAATATGCCTTGTGCACATCATATCCAAAGGGCACCTAGAGCTCTACTGAAGAAGAGGTAAAAGGGTTCTCCTAAGAGACAAAAGGGTTCTTCAAAAATCCTCTACTATGAAGACAAAAGGGTTCTTCACATATTATAAGGTAATGAATATCATCTAGGACTGAGCTTATATCCTTAGTAGTAGAAGGTAGAGTAATAGACTTAGTGAGAAGATATTTTTTAACTAATTTTTAATGTATGTCTATGTCTATAATTCCCCCAAAGTTGTGAAACTGAATCTATAATTCCCTAAAGTTGTGGAATAAAGTAATGATAGAGATAAATTTTAAGACATAGAATAACTTGTGAGTCAAATAATATCTTTATTGTGATCCCAAATTTATGAAGTTTAAGACAAATATATGCTTAAACAATGAGATTGTTTCTATATAAATATTACCCACTTCAATAGGATGTTTTTAAAAAAATAAAAGCAATCTTGTATGCATGTCATGATTTTTCTAATAAACTGAAGTGTTAGGATGAAAGTGATGAAATAGAGGTAGAGCAGAAACCTATTGAGAAACTTAGTTTCTCACTCCTTCTCTTCCCACTTTCTTCCCAAACAATAACGATGTCATTCGTGACAGTAATGGTTTAGTGTCGACTGGTCAACGAACCTTCATGGTCTTCTAATCATGGCACATGCCAACGTCAGGATCTACTTCTCGCTAGGTTATATGTTCATCACTGAAGTTCTGAGCCTGAACTTTACAACCACGGAATTTTCTATTCCCTTGTAGTCGTTTCAGCTTAATAGAGTATTTCCACCCCTTCCTAGCTACCGTAGACAGGGGATAGCCACTGTTAAAGAATCCTCTTCAAAAGGGGAGACTGATCCTTAAATCCATCACATTACCATAACTTATCTCACATATAATCCTCCCATGGAAGCTCACCGTATCTGATGTCCAATCCTTTCCAGGTGTACCAAGAGATGCTGGACGAAACTTTTATGTCATTCGATCCAAGTATGTGGATGGAGTGTTTCCACCGTTATGCTTGTAGAGATTCATTGATCTTCCAGTTGTTTCAAAGAAACAAAAGTTGAGAAGTCATACCAATAATGTACATTTATGTGAATAGTTGGATGCAAGCATCCCTAAATATTAGTAAGTAGTAGCATGCTAAGTATGTATAATATATGTATTAAAGTATGTACTAAATATGCTATGTAAATGTAGCATGTATATTATGTCATGTAATAAAATGTATGATAAGGCCTTAGTGCCTAAGGCTGCTTGAATATGTAAATGGACTGTATAATTATGTGATGTTTTATGTTGTATGATTAAGTTATGTTTAATTATTTACGGTGAATTAATTGATAAGTGGAGTAACGTAGATAACACATATTATTAACACACTATCTATGCATAAGAACGTTTAGTAATTTATTTATTGACATGTACGTTAAATCGACGAAGCTCGCAATTTATAACAAATAGTTTTAAATTTTTTTACCATATTTTATCTAATAAGTATTTTCTAAATAAGTCTGCATCATGAGATAACAAAACTAATAATGGAACCAAATCAACGACTTAAGCGTAAAATTATTCATTTTTAGGATGTTATAGAGGCAAGGTTTGGAAGAGGAAAATTTGGATGAGATAAAATAAATTGAGACTGATAAGAAGAAGAAAAAGAAGATTAGGGAAAAGGTAAGTGGGGATTCCACCTTTCTTGTAAAATACGGTGAGTTTAGACTTGTAAGTGTTGCAACCGTAATTACGACGAGACGACGAACTCGCTAAAATTTGAAAATAGAATTTATTTTGGATTATATGGAGTCGCCACTAAATTTTTATTTAAAGGAAAAATTTTGGAAAAAAACCCTGACTTGAGGAAGAGATTTAGGTTCGGGAGTCGTTTACGAGTGGGGAAGGTGTTAGGCACCCCACTCACCTGTTCCAAGGAACAGTGCCCTTAAACTGAGTGTGTGATTATTTGAAAATAGTTTGATCCCTTAATTAATGTGAAAATAAATAGGTTGATGGAGGTTAGCCTGACAGGACTTGATCCTGCTCCTACGTATTCCCCGGTGTAATGGGAAATTCAAGGCTTACGTAGTTCTGGTTTGGTTTGAAGGCTTAACCTTCAAAAGGTGTTTAAACTTGAAGGTGGACAAGTTTATTGACGATATTTTAATGGTGATTCCTAATCCACATATGCACAGGGCCCAAGACAAATACGGCTGCACTTGGACCTATACAGACCTCTAAACAACGAACAGCAGAAAAAGCTACCAATTCATTTGTAGGGCCATTACGTGAGATTAAGGAATGAGAAATGAGTTTTTTTTTTGTTTGGAAAAGGAGGGGCAATCCCAATCCACATATGCACAGGGCCCAAGACAACTACGGCTGCACTTGGACCCATACGGACCTCTAAACAACGAACAACAGAAAAAGCTACCAGTTCGTTTTTAGGGCCCGTTGCGTGAGATTTAGGAACGCAAAGCGAGTTTTTATTTGTTTGAAACAAGGGAAGGCAACCCCAATCCACATATGCACAGGATCCAAGAAAACTATAGCTGCAGTTGGACCCATACGGACCTCTAAACAGGGAACAACAGAAAAAGCTACCAGTTCGCTTTTAGGACCTGTTGCATGAGATCAAGGAATGCAAAAATGAGTTTTTTAGAAAGCGTTTTTGTTGATTGTGATTGTTGGAAGCGCAGGGAGGCTTAAGCGAACTTCGGGAGGTCTAGTGGTCAAACTATAATTATGGGAAATATTGGGGCCAAATTGCAAATATGAAAAGTTTAGGGGTCAAAACGCAAATATGAAAAGTTTGGAGGTCAAAATGTAAATATGAAAAGTTCAGGGGTCAAAATGCAAATTCTGGGAGTGGAGGGACTTACTTGCAGTTTTAGGAAGTCGGAGGACCTACTTGCAATTTTAGAAAGTTTTAAGGAATTAGATGAAATTGCTAAATGGCCTTCTTCTCCATCTCACTGTTACTGCATGCATGGCGTTGGCTTTGTGGCTGCATCATATTCCAGCAATATGGTTCTGTGGTGATTGTGGCATGACGACCGATTTAAAAGAAAAGGGGGTGTCATCTTCTACACTGCCCAGTGGTCAGAAATACAACCTGGTCTTCTCTGGATCGTTCGGTTCGGGTGGGGCGTGTGTGCACGCTGTGCAAAGGCAAGCCACTGTTCAGGGGCTCTATTTCTACTCCCTCTGCCACGTTCTGCTTCTCTAAATTCCATTTCTTCGATGATGCGAGCGAGGTTGAACTCTAAGGTCGAATTGTAATTGAAGCAAGGTGCCAATCTGGTTTTCCTTTATTCATGATCCTACCTACATGACTGGCTTGCTCCCTATGATCGTTGCCTTGTATTCTGCAGAAGGTTCAGAGTCTTCACTTGTGTACAGAGGCTTGTTTCATCTTTGCCGGAGAGAACGAGTGTGGGACGTAGCAACTAAAATCTCCATGCTTACGGGCTCCTAGTAGCCAAATATCAGCCTTCCATGACCACAACCAACTAGCAGTTTCACCAGTTGATACTATACCTATATTTAAGCTTAAGTGAGCTATTCAATGGAGGATTTTCTCGTTCAGCCAGCTTAGTTTCCTTGACATGGTCGTTGATCTGCGTCTGCAATCAACATGCCTACTGAGGCCGTTGAGTTGTCTTACACGAATATGCAGAGTTCCTAAAAATCTAGACTAGGAGCCACCAGGTTGGGAGTGCGATTACTCAATATCTTGGCCTATTTTAAACTTGAGTTACCAAGTCTAAGATGACCAAAAAGAAGGCTTCCACAGCGACTATAATTATAGCGAAGGGTATAGGAACTCATATTCATCCCTTTGAATTAAGCCTAACAGATGCTGCGGATCTGGAGGTCCTTTTTTGTCATGGCAACAAACTCTAGTCTATAGGCAACAAAGCTGACCTCTGGATTTGTACGACCGTCCACCAATCAGACCTGCATCGTCTAATATGTTGGGTGCACTCATTACACAGGAGGCAGAGAATCGAATACATCTCTCGTTAAGAGATCGGACCTAGATTCAATGATAACTGCTCACGAAGAGAGTCCAAAACAACAATTTATAAGAAATGAATCGGTGGAAATGCATGAGAGCAAACGAGGGTAGCGATTGATATGGTTGTATTTTGGGGATGCCCTCTGTTTCATTTGAAACAACGTAGCCTCCTTCTCATCGAGATTTTAATCGTACAAGAACCACTGCATAATCATAATGAATCAACACGCCTAAACATCCAATTTTCATCCTTCGGTTAAGGGTTTCTCAATCAAGGTTTGAACGTAGGCTAAACTACGATCATCGAAAGTTTCTTCGCGATGCCATATTTTTGATTTTGCAATTCAATCTTGATTGTGGAAAGGAAATACAATCAAGCAAAGCAAGTCTTAAATTAAACATTAGAAGCGAAATTGGAGGAAGAGAACCTGTGGTCGAGAAGGTGCACTTGGGAGGAGGTTCTTCCTCTTTGAGGTTGAAGGTGGAAGCTCCTAGAGAGAATTGACAGGATAAATGCAAATGAAATCCTGCTTGACAAGATGAATGCAAATGAAATCCTACTTGACAGGATGAGTGCGGAAATTTAAACATGAAATCCTGCTTGACAGGATGCATGCAAATGAAATCCTGCTTGGCAGCATAAATACAAATGAAAACCTGCTTGACAGGATGTCTGCGGAAACTTAGACATGAAATCCTGCTTGACAGGATGCATGCAAATGAAATCCTGCTTGACAGGATGTCTGGTGAAATTTAGACATGAAATCCTGCTTGACAGGATAAATGCAAATGAAATCCTGCTTGACAGGATGAGTGCGGAAATTTAAACATGAAATCCCGCTTGACAGGATGAATGCAAATGAAATCCTGCTTGACAGGATGAGTTCAGAAATTTAAACATGAAATCCTGCTTGACAGGATAAATGCAAATGAAATCCTGCTTGATAGGATGAGTGGATAAATTTAAACATGAAATCCTGCTTGACAGGATGAATGCAAATGAAATCTTGCTTGACAGGATGAGTGTAGAAAATGAAATCCTGCTTGACAGAATGAGTGCAGAAATTTAAACAGGGGGTCCTGCTTAACAGGATAAATGCAAACGGAATCCTTCTTGACAGGATGTATGCGGAAATTTAAACATGAAATCCTGCTTGACAGGATAAATGCAAACAAAATCTTGCTTGACACGATAAATGCAAACAAAATCTTGCTTGACACGATAAATGTAATTGATGAAATCCTGTTGTTTGTTAGGAACAATGCGAGCCTGTTTAAGACAGGCAAAGTGAAAATTATTAAATTGAGGTTATGGGTTATGAAGCTATGGGTTATGAAGCCAAATGAAGGGGGAATGACCAGTGGAGATAGGCAGAAGGTAAATGGGATTTGATCCTGTTATTGACAGGAAGGAATAGAAGGACCTGTGAAGACAAGTATACACTTTGAACTGAAAAGAAACCTGGTGAGGCAGGTGAGATGAAAGCAACCTGTTAGGACAGGTGAGTGAGTGATCTAAGCTAACTTGATGACGGCCTGCGAAGACAAGCAAAGCTGGGATGACCTGTTAATGCAGGTGAAGGAAGATGAAAGCTACCTATTAAGGTAGGCGAGAGAGTAATTAGTTGTGTTGAACAACATTACTCGACGATTGTTTATCTCGAATAGCTTGCTAATTCTGCCTTGAACTCTAGGGTTCTTTTAGATTTTGATGATTTCTTCCTCTTGAAGGAATATGGGCCCCATTTAAGTGACTTTTGGCCATCGAGGAATGCCTCGATTTGAAGGGTTTTGGGTAAAGATCCTTGCCCCAGTTTGAATTTTGAATTGGGTTGTCCCATTTTGAACATTCGTGACAGGCATTGGCCCCCAGTTTTAATATTTGATTTTTTAGAACTCGGGATTGCCCCAAATTGTCTTTTCTGGGCAAACATTTGCCCCCGTTTGATTCTTGATTTCATCATTTTCTGGCAATTGAGAATTTCCCTCAACTTGAATTTTATGGGCAAATGTTTGCCCCAGTTTGGGTCATTTTCTGGCAATCGAGAATTTCCCTCAATTTGAATTTTATGGGAAAATGTTTGCCCTAGTTTTGGATTTCTTCTTGTAACTGAGGATCGCCTCCATTTGAATTTTCTGGGCAGCTGTTTGCCCCAGTTTTCCTTTGATATGCTTTTTCTAGAAGTGAGAGTTACCTCAATTTAGAACTTTCTGGGCAAACGTTTGCCCCAGTTTAGAGATTAAATTATGATGGGTTTGGGTGATTGACACCCACTTTTCAGAGAAGATTTGAAATGATATGTACAATGCTTAAATGAATGCAAAAGAATGCAATATTTTGAATGATGCTTTCAAATTGATCTTTTAATGGAATGGATGCCATGTGATGCATGCCATGAGATGATTGGAAATCTTTTGTTTAATTCGTGATTTTTGATTCGACTTCTTCCCCTTCCCCAACAACCTTATAGTTGATATAAGGAAAATCAAGATTCAAGATGAGCTAGATTGACCCTGTCTTTTGACTTCTGGACCAATTTTGAGTTTCATTTCTAGGTCCTTAAGACCCAACACTGGTCAGCATTATTGCCTGAGACACACTCTTCCTTTCTTGAGTGGCATCATGATTTGTAGGAGGATGACTTTATGGGAGCGATCATGCCCTGTTGCAAAGGTTGAGGAGTCATCCGACTTGTCATGACTTTTCAAAATTAATCTTTTTATCTTTTACAATTTTCACCTCTTTTTAGCATGTGTACCTTTGAGGTATGCAAAAGTGCTTTTGAATGGTTTAGTGGGAGAAGGTAGTATATTTGAAAGGGCGAAGAATGTTGGTTTGATTGCCCTAATGGCATTTTTTGATGGAAAATGTTAATTCAAACAAATGGAAAAATTTTGCCCTAGTTTTAGAAGGATGGAGAGGTAGATCTGATTGCCCAAATGACACCTTTAGTGAAGCATGCCAATGCTACTTTTCATAATGTCGATTGCCAAATTAACCAAACTTGAGAAATGGAAAATTTTTTGCCCTAGTTTTAGGAGTTGTGAGGAGCAGAAGCATTTGAAATGTGCTCGGATTCTTGATTGACCTTATATTTTGCCGGGGTAGTTCTTGGGGTTTTCAACCCAGCAGGTCTTCTGTTTGCCCTGATTTTGCCTAGGCCGCCCTTATGGGTTTTCAACCTAGCGAGCTCTTGATTCAGTGCCCTAACTTTTTCCTAGGTCACCTTTGAGGATTTTGACCTGGCGGGGTTCTTTTTATATGCCCTAACTTTTGCCTAGGTCACCTTTGAGGTTTTCCACCTAGCGGGCTTCTGTTTATGTGCCCTAACTTTTTCCTAGGTCACCTTTGAGGTTTTCGACCTAGTGGGCTTCTGTTTGTGTGCCCTAACTTTTTCCTAGGTCGTCTTTGAGGATTTGACCTAGCGGGCTTCTACTTGTGTGCCTAATTTTGCCTGAATTGTTTCCGTAATTCAACCCAATAAGACCTTTTCTAGATCATGACTTTATCGATCATTATTTTGAACTTTAACCTTACTTTTGCTTGGATTATTTTGTTTGTAATCCAACAGGCCTTTTCCTTTCTCTTTTTATTTGAAATTTTTTACCCTGATTTTGCCTAGATCATCTTTGATTTTTAATCCAGCGGGTTCCTTTTCTTTTTTCTTGAATTTTGGACTTGATCTTTCATTGAGCCTTGCATGGACTGCTTTGATTTTCACTTCAGCAGATCTGTTTTGTATCCCTAAATTTTGCCTGGATTCAAACTTTAGTCTAGCGGGATATTTATTGCTTTTTTGTTAGATCGAAGTGTTCCCTAGGGATTACAATGCAGGGTGTTTCAGAATCCCTGATTAGATTTTGTTTATTCTACTTCCTCATTTAATTTTCTCTTTGAGTCTGATCAATAAGACGCTCAAAATTATTTATTACGGCAATGGCATCTTCACCAAGAGGTATTTATTTTTGGGTAAGGATAAGAAACAGGTTGAATGATAGGAAGAATGGTAAATTTTAAGAAGACAAGTCAATAAGGTAAAACACATGCTCAAGAAGTATGAAAAATGTAAATTTTGTACTTATTGATATTTATTTACAAAAGATTGACTTTGAAAAGTATGATAAATCTTGGATGATTTCCTCAATACAAGGCATCCTATTGTGCTGCTTTAATTTGTTTCAGCTAGCTGCTGGATTCCCATAATTTGGCAATGGATTGTTTTCTGTGTTAGGAGCAAGCTTCCCAAAATCCAGCCATTTTGCATTAATTAAGCTTTGCACCTTACGCTTCAATGCTACACAATCCTTGGTAGAATGACTAATGAATCCTGCATGGTAGCCGCATCTAGCATTTGGATTGTACCAATTAGGATATGGTGGCTCCTGATACTTCAAAGGGGAAAGAGCAACCAGCGAGTTTTGGATTAGGCGAGGTAGCAGCTCTGTATAGGAGATCGGAATAGGATCGAATTGGACGGGATTTTTCTCCTTTTTCTTGCCTTTATTAGGATTTTAGTTTATGGCTTGTGTTTGGGCTATGTATGGTGTTGGTGATCGGGTTTGTGTTGGATAGTTGTAAGTAGGAGGATATGGTGTTTGGTAGGTGGCAACGATGTAAGGATATGGTATGTAGGGTGTGTATGGTGGTGGTTGGTAACCAACTGGACCATAAGGTTCCCCTTGAGGAGTATATTGGCCTTGACCAGAAGCCACGTTGCAGGTCTCTCCTGTCTTCTTCTTTCCGAATCCACTGGAAGCATTGACTGGGCCTGTAGGCTTTTGCGCGATCTTTCCACGGCGCATGCCACCTTCAATCCTTTCTCCAATGATGACGACATCGGAGAAGCTAGAAGTCACACTGCCAATCATCTTGTCATAGAAAGGATTTTGGAGTGTGTCGAAGAATGTGCTAACCATCTTTTTCTCATATAGTGGAGGTTGTACTTGAGCAGCTAACTCCCTCCATCTTTGGGCGTACTGCTTGAAGGTCTCGTCTCCTTTCTTGACCATATTCTAGAGTTGGGTTTGATCGGGGGCCATCTCCATGTTGTACTGGTATTCATTCATAAAGGCATAAACTAGGTCCCTCCATGAACGGATGTGGGTCCGCTCTAGCTGTGTATACCAGTTGGCAGCTGCCCCAGTTAAGTTGTCTTGGAAGAAATGGACAAGCAGCTTATCGTCGCGCATGTAGGGAGACATCTTCTTGTAGTACATGGCCAAGTGGCTCTTTGGGCAGCTAGTTCCTTGATACTTTTCAAATTCAGGAACTTTGAATTTAGGAGGGATGACTACATCCGGAGCCAAGCACAGATCGACTGCATCTTTAGCTTCATAAGCACTTCCCTTCAATTGCCTTGATCCTTTCCTCTAGGATCTTCCATTTTTCTGTATCTTCTTTGGAAGGATGGTTTGGGTATCCCTCAGATATGTGGTGAGGTTGGGAAGATGGTATGTACACAGGGTAAGGCCCTTGGAGGAACATAGGATGCGTTCCCCCAACGGCTGTTTGGTAGGCTTGTGGAGTGGCGTTTGGAGGTAGGTTATGTGTTTGGGCTTGTGTTTGGTTATATAACGGTGCATGCTCGTGAGGATACCCATAATGAACTCCTTCGACTGGTGGATGCATGGTTAAAGGTGAAGGGTTTTGTGGAGTGAACCCAAGAGGATATGATGGGTCAGTTGGTTCTCTCGGAAGGGATTCCCCTGGCTCCTTTTGTTTAGATTGTTGGATGGCCTCCATCAGCTTGGCCATCTGCTCCTTCAGAGCCTTGATCTCATTTTCAACTCCTCGTTTTGTCTTTCCAGCTCATCCGTGATTCCTGATTGTGATCTAGTTCTATAAGGATATCGAGGAGGTTGTCTTTCTCTAATCTTTCTATTAAAGTTAAAAATTAATTTTTTGAGAAACAGTTTGGATGTGAAAATCATGAATGATACAGATGCTGATGTAATGAAAAATGTGTGGAATGATTTTTTGGAATCTTTTTCTTTGATGATAAATTTATGGATGAATGAATGAATGCATGCGTGCTATGCATAAATAACTGAAGATTTGAACATTTTGAAAAGAATTTAATTTATTTGCCCTTGATTTCTTAACAATTTTGTGTTTTTTTATGAATTTTGGTATAATTGTTGTGCTAGAAAAAAACCTTTATTTTTGTTTGAAAATCTTTAGTTTTTACTAAAATTTTTCTAGAAAGCATTCTTTAGGTTTTCGAAATTTCATTTTCTCTCCTATTGAATCTTTTTACTTTTTCAGTATTTTCATAAATTATTTTTTTCTAATTTTCCTAGAAGTTTCTATTTTTCTTGATTTTTATTTTATTTGCATTTTTTCTTTTTTGCTTGATTTTTTTGTTTGGTTTTGTATCTCCCCAATTTTAGCTTTTAACTTCCTTTCACCACTTCAGTTAGAATGCTTGTGAACATCATGTGAGTCTTGTATCTTGAAAAGGGTATATGTGCCCTCCTTGCCTTTTATGTGGGTTACCTGTCCTAAGGGTCTACAGCCTTATGCATGAACCTCTCATAGGGTGGTTTGTAATCCTGAGGAATAAGAGGTTACTAGAGCCAAGTTCCAGTCTGTAATGCTTGCCACAACAGCAGAAAAAGCTACCAGTTGTAGGGCATTACAAATAGGACACACTTTAGTCGAGATTTTCGTGATAGTCAAACAGGACGTAAGCCCCAAAGTGACACCACTAGATCCTTTTAATCCTAGGTTGCACTCAGACCCGAGTATAGGGCCCCACTCAAGATAAATGCATATGTCCAATGTATGAGGGTATATAAATTATTGGGATACCTGCAATTGGGGAAATTGCATATATATATATAGCAATTTATAGTTCGTCTACCCTAAGGTTTATACAGTGGATAAACAAACAAACAACAGATAAATAAAATTTGAAATTTGAAAATAGAATTTATTTTGGATTATGTGGATTTGCCACCAAATTTTTATTTAAGGAAAAAAGTTTGGAAAAAACCCTAACTCGAGGAAGAGATTTAGGAGTCAGTTACGAGTGGGGAAGGTGTTAGGCACCCCACTCGCCTGTTTCGAGGAATAGTACCCTTAAACTGAGTGTGTGATTATTTGAAAATAGTTTGATCCCTTAATTAATGTGAAAATAAATAGGTTGATGGAGGTTAGCCTGACAGGACTTGATCCTGCTCCTACGTATTTCCCGGTGCTATGGGAAATTCAAGGCTTACGTAGTTCTGGTTTTGTTTGAAGGCTTGACCTTCAAAAGGTGTTTAAACTTGAAGGTGGACAGGTTTATTGACGATATTTTAAAGGTGCTTCCTAATCCACATATGCACAGGGCCCAAGACAACTACGGCTGCACTTAGACCTATACATACCTCTAAACAACGAACAACAGAAAAAGCTACCAGTTCGTTTTTAGGGTCCGTTGTGTGAGATTTAGGAATGCAAACCGAGTTTTTATTTGTTTGAAACAAGGGAAGGCAATCCCAATCCACGTATGTACAGGATCCAAGAAAACTACGATTTCACTTGGACCCATACGGACCTCTAAACAGCGAACAACAGAAAAAGCTCCCAATTCGCTTTTAGGACCCGTTGCATGAGATTAAGGAATGCAAAAATGAGTTTTTTAGAAAGAGATTTTGTTGATTGTGATTGTTGGAAGCGTAGGGAGGCTTAAACAAACTTCGGGAGGTCTACTGGTCAAACTGTAATTATGGAAAATATTGGGGCTAAATTGCAAATATGAAACGTTTAGGGGTCAAAATGTAAATATGAAAATTCGGGGGTCAAAACGCAAATTCTAGGAGTGGAGGGACCTACTTGCAGTTTTAGGAAGTCAGAGGACCTACTTGCAATTTTAGAAAGTTTTAAGGAATTAGATGAAATTGCTAAATGGTCCTCTTCTCCATCTCACTGTTACTGCATGCATGGCGTTGGCTTTGTGGCTGCGTCAAATTCCAGCAATATGGTTCTGTGGTGATTGTGGCATGACGACCGATTTAAAGGAAAAAGGGGTGTCATCTTCACACTGCCTAGTGGTCAAAAATGCAACCTGGTCTTCTCCGGATTGTTCGGTTCGGGTGGGGCATGTGTGCACGTCGTGCAAAGGCATGTGTGCACCCCTGTTTAGGGGCTCTGTTTCTACTCCCTCTGCCACGTTCTGCTTCTCGAAATTCCATTTCTTCGATGATGCGAGTGAGGTTGAACTCTAAGGTCGAATTGTAATTTAAGCAGGTGTCAATCTGGTTTTCCTTTATTCATGATCCTACCTACATGACTGGCTTGCTCCCTATGATCGTCGCCTTGTATTCTGCAGAAGGTTCAGAGTCTTCACTTCTGTACAGAGGCTCATTTCATCTTGGCCGGAGAGAATGAGTGTGGGACGTAGCAACTAAAATCTCCATGCTTACGGGCTCCTAGTAGCCAAATATCAGCCTTCCATTACCACAACCAACTAGCAGTTTCACCAGTTGATACTATACCTATATTTGAGCTTAAGTGAGCTATTCAATGGAGGATTTTCTCGTTCAGCCGGCTTAGTTTCCTTGACATGGTCATTGATCTATGTCTGCAATCAACATGCCTACTGAGGCCGTTGAGTTGCCTTACACGAATATGCAGAGTTCCTAAAAATCTAGACTAGGAGCCTCCATGTTGGGAGTGCGATTACTCAATATCTTGGCCTATTTTAAACTTGAGTTACCAAGTCTAAGATGACTGTCGTAACCGTAATTTCAACGAGATGACGAACTCACTAAAATTTAAAAATATTTCAATGATAATGTGGAGCTGCCACCAAATTTTTATTTAAGGGAAAAAGATTTGGAAAAAACCCTCACTTGAGGATGAGATTTAGGTTCGAGAGTCGGTTACGAATGGGGAAGGTGTTAGGCACCCCATTCGCCTGTTCCAAAGAACGGTACCCTTAAACTGAGTGTGTGATTATTTGAAAATGGTTTGATCCCTTTAATTAGAGTGAAGATAAATACTTGATGGAGGTTAGTCTGACAGGACTTGATCCTGCTCCTACGTATTCCCCGGTGAAATGCGAAACTCAAGGCTTACGTAGTTCTTGTTTGTGAATGTTTGACCTTCAAAGGTGTCCAAAAGGAATATTTGAAGATTGACAGTGCTCGAAGGTAGGACCTTCGGAAGTGCTTAAAAGGGAAATGTTCAAAGATGAACACGTCATTTTGAAAGGCTTTTTTTTTTTGGTTTTTGGGGAAATCTTCAGTCCACTCATGCACAAGGTCCGAGGCGGCTAAGGCAGCCCGGGGACCTATACGAACTACTAAATGTTGAACAGTAGGTGAACTGCCAGTTCCCCATTTAGAGCCCATTGCGTGAGACCTAAAATCTCAATATATTAGAAAAAGAGATTTTAAATTTCTTGAAAAGGACCCCTAGTCCACTCATGCACAAGGTCCGAGGCAGCTAAGGCAGCACGGGGACCCATACGAACTACTAAACGTTGAACAGCAGGTGAACTACTAGTTCCCCATTTAGAGCCTATTACGTGAGACCAAAGATCCCAAAATATTAGGAAAAAGAGTTTTATTTATATGATAAAGATAAGAAGAAAAAAATGATTTGAAAACGGAGTTTATTTCAAAATGACTTTGATTTGGAGTTTTGAAAAAAAAAATTTTGTCCTTTGGGAGAAAAGACTTTCATTTGAATTTTGAGGGAATTGGGGGGTTTAAATGGAATTTTGGGAAGCTTAGGGGTTGAATTGTAATTATTAAGAATATGGGGGCCGATTTACAATTGTAAGGAATACGGGCAGATTTGTAAATATTAAGACTACGGGGCAGATTTGCAATTAAGAGAAATTTGGGGGCATATGTGGAATTATGAGAAAGTTAGGGGAAGATTAGGTAATTTGAGGGAAGTGATTTAAAGGAAATGATCCAAACGCTGCACGCAGGGTTCGAAGGCAAGCCGGCGCACATGTGGGAGAGCGTGTTCACCACCAGGCTGAATGCCTATTTGAAGTCCTGACGTCCAATATTAAATCAAAAACAATGGTTTGCATGGGGCATACTCAGGTAGGCGAAACTCTGTTTTTTTCCCCTCCTCTGTTTCTGGGTGGTGCAAAGTCGAACTCCTCAGGGATATCCACATACTATCTTCAGCCCTTTGGGTCTTGGCGTTCCCATGCCGATTGATTCAGGACTTTAAGGATCTCAACTATTACCAAACACAGAGGAGCATGTTCATCAAGAGGATCCTATCATGGGACCAAACCCAGGTTTTCTCATGGAAAGTGCATGCATGGGCCTCGTTTTCCTTGTCAAATTCTACCCTATGGTTACCTGCTTTCCACCCTAGGCAACGCTGGGAGCTTGGCTTATCATCCGAACCCCAAACCTCAAACGAATTTCCCCATGATTTCAATCTTTAGATCTAAAGCTCCCTGACCTCGAAGCCAAACGCGACACTGCCTTTATGTTTTTGGGTCCGTTCCTAACTCGTACTCATCTTTTGGCTGTTCCTTCTATTTCGATTTTGGCACAGTGGTAAGGTCAGAGTTAAGACGTCTTATACTCCATTTTAAAGGTAGGGATGGAGGGACCATGACGCCAAGGCTTCTGTTGTTTTGATGTAAATCGCGACCTCTGTAGTTCATGGGGAGCTTGGGGCTGCAACTATCTGGGTCAACGTGAGCGAATGACCCTAAACGCCACATCTAACCCTTGTTGAAATCTCAGAATGTGAAATCCTAGTTGCACTATGACCTTTAAGTCTTAATAAGGCTCCTAAAGCATGTGACACCTTTTCATGGTCACTTATCTCTTATGGGGGGAGCAAGAGCTTGGACACATCCCATGCCAAAGGAGTGAGCGCCCGTAGCTGTCTTCTCGGGAAGACGTGACACTAACGAATGTTTCGAGTCGACAATGCCTACATAATGTCTATGGGGCCTCTATTAGTTTGAATTCTTTGTCCTTGAAGACATCGGGGACTATTGTGATTCCTTGTACATGATTGGGATTGGGTTATAGTAACTGGTTATTTGGAAGGGACCTTGTCACTCGATTTGTCATGCCCCATAGTTTTAATGTTTGCACTAGATTTGGACGTTCAGGATCGGTCATAGATGACATTTGGCGCCTGTGAGAATGTGCGGCTGGTAGATTCCACCATAATGAGATATGGGTTATGCAATCTAAGGTCTTCGAGTCTTACTTGATGATAGAATCGGGAAAAGTTCATGATACAAGAATACCTATTTCCTTGTAGGGGCGTCGCGCCACTCCCTTGTACTCTCCTCTGCATGTGAAGTATGAATTCTAAAGGTTGGTTTTCCTTGGTCTTTATACCTGAATTACTAACAGAGTCTCCTTTTATGTGGAGTCTAATAAGGCGATATTTACTCCAGTTCTGTGCATGATATTCCGATTTCCATATAAGGTGTAACCTTTTGAACTCACGTCCATCACGTATGTAACAACCCATATAGAACCTCCCCAACACGACCTATGATCAATACCATCCTTTCCTTGAACAGAGGATGTTACCTTTCGTACTCCATATCTACACTCAACCTCATTTCTAATTGACTCGTCTCTGCCCCCTTGTGGATTTTTCTATTTAGGCGTTGGCTGACTCCTTATTAGCGAGTCTTGGTGCTACGGGGTTAGTGGAGTCGGACATTGACAGAATCCCCTCCTAATGTGAGGTCAGACTTGAGAACTAAGAAAACCAGGAGAAAGACTGATTTGCGCCAAGAATGGAAAGAAAAGCTAGGATTGATTATGTTTTCTTGAGAAATTTCTTATCCCTTAGAACCCCTTGGTTACAGATTCAACCTCCGCTTAATGGGCTTCTTGGAGGACCCTGATTAGCCTTATATTATTTTCCTCTATTTACCGGGTAAGACTCTGTTCTTTAATTTTTCTTTAGGATTAATTCCATGAACCAGGGGCTATTTTCTCATACATCCATAACACAATCAAGCAGTTCAAAGAATAAGTCATAGTTGCAAACTCTCAACGTCATCTTCTATCTAAACTACCTCGGGTCTATTCTAGACAGATTACGGCTTCATCTAAAGCAGTTCTTGTTTAATCAAATAAAGAGGAAAGATCTATGCACAGTAATGTTAATTATCTATAACCTTTGATTCGTATAAAAATTCTACAGATTAGTGTACTCTTTATGCAAGATTTGAGGTAGATGTAGAGAAACCAACCTGGTAGAAGATTACTCACGAATCTCGCCTTCAAATGCTCCTAGCAAGATTTGATTCACCCCTTTCTTTGCCGACGATAGAGCAAATCGGAACCTCCGGGATCGTCTCTCTCGAACTACCTCTCAAGAATCTAGGGTCTCCTTCTCCTTAACCACCGTGCACTTTTGAAAGAATCATCGCTGACTCCTTGATTTTTTCTCAATTTGGATCTTCCAACCCCACTTCAATCTTCTTCTCCTCTATTTATTCTCTTCCCACTCGAGTTGCTGCACCCCCTTTTTTTTTCTGTTCCTTTATTATGTGTATTTCCTCGTCTATATTTATTTTTATTATCATCCTTTATTTATCTATTATTTTTCCTTTTTTGTTTTCATTTCTAACTTGTATTATTTATCCTTCTTTCAGATTTTTAACTTTTATGATTTTGATTTATTTATATTTAGGCTCTCCTCCCTTTCCATTATCATTACTTATTTATTATTATTTTTATTTTTCCTTCTTTTTCATTTTTATTTTTATATTCCCTTTTTCATTTTTTATTATTATTTATTATTTTTTGTGTTTATTATGTTTTTTTGTTAATTACATGTATATTTCGTTTCCATTTTTTTCTTTTTTCTTAAAATCTCTTTTTTTCTTATTTCTATTTGTATTTATTTATCATTCTTATTATTATGTTTCTTTTCTATTATTTAAAACACAGATTTTTCCGACCTTTTCTTTTTGTTTATTTGTCTATCATTTTAATTAGAGTGGGTTTCTTGATCCATTAATTTTAAAATGTGGCCTCAGACGTAATTGAGTGTTTACAATGACCAAAAAGAAGGGTTCCACATCGACTATAATTATGGCGGAGGGTACAGGAACTCACATTCATCCCTCTGAATCAAGCCTAACAGATGCTGCGGATCTGGAGGTCCTTTTTTGTCATGGCAACAAACTCTAGTCTATTAGCAACAAAGCTGACCTCTGGATTTGTACGACCGTCCACCAATCAGACTTTCATCGTCTAATATGCTGGGTGCACTCATTACACAGGAGGCAGAGAATCGAATACATCTCTCGTTAAGAGATCGGACCTAGATTCAATGATAACTACTCATGAAGAGAGTCCAAAACAACAATTTATAAGAAATGAATCGGTGGAAATGCATGAGAGCAAACGAGGCTAGCGATTGATATGGTTGTATTTTGGTGACGCCCTCTGTTTCATTTGAAACAACATAGCCTCCTTCTCATTGAGATTTTTAATCGTACAAGAACCACTGCATAATCATAATGAATCAACACGCCTAAACTTCCAATTTTCATCCTTCGATTAAGGGTTTCTCAATCAAGGTTTGAACGTAGGCCAAACTACAATCATCGAAAGTTTTTTCGCGACGCCATATTTCTGATTTTTCAATTCAATCTTGATTGTGGAAAAGAAATAGAATCAAGCAAAGCAAGTCTTAAATTAAACATTAGAAGCGAAATTGGAGGAAGAGAACCTGTGGCCGAGAAGGTGCACTTGGGAGGAGGTTCTTCCTCTTCGAGGTTGAAGGTGGAAGCTCCTAGAAAGAATTGAACCGAGCCAAAACCTTGAAATCGGACTCACTCTTTCCCTTTTGGCTTCAAGATCCCGAGAATGGTAGGAAAATTCCGATTCGATTTCTTCCCAAAACTTTTTTGAAAAAACCCGCTCCTTCTCTGATCCTTCTTTCCTTTTTATACCCAATCTTTCTTTTTCAAATTTTAGTTTTTCCTTTTGTCTTTCTTTCTCTTTTCCCGCCTATTTTATTTGTTTTCTAACTAGTTTTTATTTGTTTTATTTTCTTATCTTGCTCTTATTTTTATTCATTCATTTATTTTCTTGAAAACAAAAAATTTATTATCTTCCTCTTTATTTTCTCCTTTTAACAAACCTAGTTTTTCCCTTTCACATCTAGGGGTTTTTGCTTTTGTTATATTTTTCAGATTTTATTTTATTATTTTTTGATTTATTATTATTTATTATTTCGATTTATATATATTTTTCTTTTCTTTTCTTTTTTTAATTTATTTTGAAAAAGGGGCCTCGGACATAATTGAGTGTTTACAGCAAGGAATCATGAGAGACAAGAGATCCTTCTAGTTTGGAAACCTCTTCATATGTATCCCATTACTTTGAACCTAACTGTTGGGATAAGGTCAAGTACTTCGTTTACCCTTATAGTTAAGGAACCATTTCCTTTAGGAGGAAGTAAAGAAATGGCCCTCATAAAGGCTCAATCCTCCCAACCAAGCCTTATTACTAATGGAACTTATGTTACATGTCATGATAGGCATGATATGATTAGAACCATTCAATTGATGAAACCTTCACCTTTTTATGTGCCTCACATGGTGGAATCTATTCATCTCCCTGGTATGCATCACTAGTCGTCTTATCCATTTGTATCTAGGCTAAATGAACATTCCATTATCAATGACTTGGTAGGTGAGCCATCCAATTTCTTGGTTAAAACTTCATTACCATGCCACTAGTCTTGGTCACTTTATTAGGGCTAAGGACACCCCCTTCACAGTTTGGTGGGTATCCTGCCCTACCTAGGGTCGGCCAGTCTATAAGCCCTTTCAACAATACCTTATGTTATACTCCAAATACCTACTATAAACACAATCTAAGAAAGGAACTCATAAACCCACCTACAATTTTATTCCTCTATGTTTCTCTTATGCTGGTTATGAGTTCCTAGCTCTCTACTAACTCTTATTTCTAATTGTTTGTGCTTAGATGTTTTTTGGAAAATTCAAAGAGGTTAGTATTTGATCTTGGTATTAGTATTATTTTTCCCTTTATTAATAAAAATCTTCTCTACCTACTTATGTCCTTGTTTTGCAAATATTTTTGAGCTTATACATTCGAGGAAAAATACTCTTGAATGGGGGAGGAGATGATATAAAGGTCCCCACCTACAAAGGATGACCCCAACTATAGAGACCTCTGAGCCTATTAGGCCTCAAATAAATAGAATAGAACTTAGTTCATTTTTTTGTATGAGTAGGACCTAGAGAGGCCAATAAGTAAATGATTTGGGCCCAATTTTCCTCTATTTTAGCTTAGGCTTTTTGGGTCTATCTTGACCCAACTTGGGTTGCACAATGGAGTGAGCTAGGAACCACTTTGGTCTTGTAATCCAATCCTAATCCATACCTTCGATGCGGTTTCAAAGCCACCTGAAGGAGTCTTTATTTGAGCGTCCATCTTTACCTATAAACAAGGTCCCTTATCTGTAAAATCCACACTTAATTTATTTTGAATCATTTTGTGAGTTTTCACTCAAAATTTTGAGAGAATTCTTTCCTTTATATTCCCTATAGAATTGAGCTTAGGGTTGAGTAACCTCATCATTCATGGTTTCTCCCATGGTGGTAGAGAAGAAGTTCATCCACCACAAGTGGTGGCACTTCCAAGCCTAAGGCAAAGCTTCAACAATTTTGCATCCATCTTCCATCATATGCAACTTCCATTGATCCAGAACAACCACTTCCTTCCACCTCTACATCAAATAGTTGATCTTATAGGATCAAAAGTTTTTTCTTTTTAATCCATAAAGAAATGGCATCCAAAAATATTCCTTTAAACTCATCCTTTAACTTCACTAATGAAAATTATCAAATTTGGTCAATGAAGATGAAAGATTTTTTGAAATTGTATGACCTCTGAAATACGGTGACTAAAGATAGCCCACTACCTTTCCTACCAACAAATCTCTCCTTAATTGTTAATAACATTAGAATACTAGGTGAATACTTTCCAAGCAAAAGGATTATGGAGAAAATTCTAGTAACTTTTCCTAAGAGTTTTGAGTCCAAGCTTTTCTCTTTTGAAGAATCTAGGAACCTTAGTATAATCTTATTAGATGAACTAATGAGTGCTCTGAAAGTACAAGAGTAAAGAAGGACCTTGAGACAGGACAGATTCACTGAAGGAGCCTTTTTTGTTCAAAAGAAATATTTTTGGTAAATAAAAACAAAAGCTCAATCAATAGAATTTTGGAAAATATAATGGTGGAAGCAACAATAATTCAAAACATAGGTCATTTCCTCCATGCAAGCACTCTCAAAACACAACACATGGAGAAGTACTGTTAGTGGAGGCCTGATGTTGTATATTTAAAATGAAAATGGTTGGGCATGTAACCAAGGTCTATGAATCTAAAAATTAAAATTTCAAAACCTTTATAAGCACAACTAGTAGAAGCGACCGATGCACGGGAGGAGCAACTCTTTATATTTTTTTGTTTCTCAAAAACTAACTTGTTTGATGCTTGGCTTCTTTACAATGGTTCACACCATCTATTCAATGATGCATAGATGTTTGAAAATAATTAATGAATGTATTTTAAAGATTTCAAGTGCCTATTTCTAATCCTTCTGTTTTAGAATTATTTTGCATCAAAATGAACAAAAAAAAATTTACATAGATTTGAAAAAAGTAGCTTAATAAGCTTATATCAATGCTTCATAGAAGATTACAAATTTATGTCACAAAAGACTCGATCAACAAGGTAAGTAAACAATACTACCATTTCAAGAAAATCAAGCATAAAGAGCTAAGAGGAAACTTTCACCGTCATATTTTCTCCTCTTCAACTTTTTAATATTTTAAACAAGTTAAAACTTCAAGAAAAATCAATGCAATTTGAAAATTAAATATTTATGGTAAGACAATGGTAAAGAATATACTTCTGCCCAATTTGTGGAATTTTGTAATAGTGAAGGCATCGGACATCAACTGACCTTACCATACACATCATAGTCAAATGGTGTATCTGAAAGGAAGATGCTAAGGACTTGGGAATGAAGAAACAGAAGCTACCAAGATAATGTGTGATAACATTTCAACCTAAAAAAATTCAGTGTTTCGTGGACAAACCAAACATATCAAGATCAACTTTCATTTTATTAGAGAAGTTCAACAATTTAATGAAGTGTTGTTGTTTATTCCTCTTTTGAGAACTAGCTAGCTTACATTTTACCAAGCCACTACCAAAGAAAATATTTCAAGATATGAGACAAAGAATTAGTGCTTGTTATCAAAATATCAAGGAGAAGTGTTAGATAAGTATATCACCAGAATCTATTAGATGAGTTGGCATTTCAATTCCAATTCACCATTCATCTTTCTATTTTTATTTTCAACCATTAGATTTAATTGTTTAATTTTCTAAAATTAGTAATAGATTTTTTTTCTTATTCAACTTTTATCCACTTTAAAAGTAACATATAAAAAAAACTTTATCATTTTTCTCCTATTTAAATTCTAACATTTTTGAAATTAATAATATAACTATAGTTTTACCCATCCTTCATTTTGTTATTCCTTAAACCAGTTTTCAACATTTCTATTTCTAACAGGTTTTACTTCATACTCTTTTTAACCCAATTCCTTAAACTAGTTTTCAACATTTCTATTTCTAACAAGTTTTACTTCATACTCTTTTTAACCCAACAACGAGAAATGCTTTTTGTATTTCATATGCATTAATTTTAAGATCAAATCTAATTTTTTATCAATAATATTATTTGAAGCCAAACTTATATATTAATGTTTAACTCAACATCATTTGATTTAGTAATGTTTGACGCTTATCGTTGGGTAATTTGATTTCATCTTACAATAATGCATTATTGTCATAAATAATAATTTAAAATAAAAAAAAGACAACAACTTGTGTATTAACATTTTTCATTTCTATTGCACAAGAAATATTCTAGATAATTGAAAAGCCAAATAAATTTAGAAAAGAAAAGGTTCAAACACTTTTAAATACCATACCTAATTGAACATCAATAAACCTAGCTTTTATTTTAACATAAACATGATTTGTTTTATTTTACACATATATATTTCCATGAGTTCTTCAAGAACTTACATCATGTGTATGCATTCAACAACACTAGAAATCAAAAAATATTTTTGATTGCTAGTGATTGTCTCACTTTGCACATAGCTTCCAAAGAATTTTTTTTGATAGAGTGATTCCTTTTCCTTCAATCATATCAATTTCTTTTTCACTAGTTCGTTTCCACTCAAAACATTGAATCAATAAGGCCAAAGTTAAACCAATTGTGCATTGAGCCAAGTTTACTCCAGGACAAGCCCTCCTCCCTAACCTAAATGCAATTAACTTGTTTGCTTCACCTTCTTCCTCAAACCTCTCGGGCTTAAAAAGTGTAGGGTCATCCACAACTTGGGATCTCTATGAATGGCCCAAGCATTCACTAACAAAATTGTATTTTTTGGAAAATTATATTCTCCTATGGTGCAATCTTCTGAAGAAAAATGAGGTACTAACATTGGAGCAGCAGGATGCAAACGAAGTGTCTCATTGATAATGTTTTGGAGGTAAGAGAGATTTGGAATGTCACACTCATCAACTAGGCTATTTGAACCTATATGAGTATCTAATTCAGTTTTTGCCTTTTGCAATATTTCTGGATGATTTAATAAGTTACACATTATCCATTCTAAAGTTACAGCTGATGTATCAGTTCCTGCAAAAAGTAGAATCTGAAAAATCCAACAAAAGAATTATCAATACAATAAATAAAAAATAAATAAATTAATCATTATTTTTCTTTAAAATTAATACTACATTGAAATATAAATTGAAGCGATGGATCCCGTTCTCCACCTCTCCAACTTCTATGTATGTATTTTCTAAGCTAATTCGTATATCATAACCTCAATAGAAAGGAGCTGAAAATGCACATCTTGTACTACTCTGAATAAAATTGTTAATTTAAGAACCTTCGACGATTAGACCAAAAGAGAAAAAGACTTTGACGATAAACCAGAAACAAGATAAAAGCTAAAAATAGTAAAAGAAAGTATAAATTTATTTTATTTTTATTTTTTTTAATGAAAAATAAAACTCTAGAGAACTTTAATTCTTTATAAATATGTTTATACCAAATTAAAAGAAATGAAACCTTAATTTCCTTTTAATTTACTTAATATAAAAATATGAAAAATAATACTCTTCTAAATAATAGACTTAGCTAAAACTTCAAATCGCTGGAAAAAAAATAGAAGTTAATTTAATACAAAAGTTTCTCTATTGATTAGAGGAATTCTTCACAACTTTATATTTAGCTGCTTTGTCATTTTAATTAATTTTTAAATATTTCATTTTATTTTATTTTTAATTAAAGTTACGAATTTTTATTTATTTATTAAAAAATCATGTAACTTTAAATTTCCGATTTGAAGAAGACGTAAGGACAGCTCCTAACGTCTTTGTTTCAAATTTTAACAATACATCAAAAGTTAAATCTTATTTTATTGGCTATTGTCTTATTTTTGAAAAATAAAATACAAAAATATTAGGATTATCTAATAATAAAAATTAAAGGTTAAAATACTTTTATATAAGTATCCTAAATTATTGAATTATTCATTGGTCAAAATAAATTATTTGAAAAAACTAGTAATATCTTATTTTATTTTATTTTTATTAAGAGTTTCATTTTTATTTCTCAATCATAATGAGTTAATGTCAAACAAATTTTGCATGAATACTGGTCACAAAAATTAGATAAACATTCAATTTTACTTTATAAACAAATACTGTTTAAATAAAAATAATATAAATTATATATATATTATGTCCTAAGTCTTTTTTTATAATTATAAATTTTGAGATAAAATTATTTAATAAAAACTTATAAAATAAAGTAAAATTAATTTTAATCAAATTCCTCTTTTACTTTCTTTCTCTCTATCTGATGTGAGCACCACCATTAAAGGACCAACCACTAGGTCAAGGGCCAAGAGAATTCAATAAGAGGTGGAAGCATTACTTATTAAAAGGAAGGAATATCATGAAAAAATATCATCCATGGAATTATCCTTCAAGAAAGTTGTGGAATTCAGAATTTTAGCATAGGAAAAATAAATCTAAAATTAGTAATTTCAATTTGATTGTATTTTCATAACTTGTAAAAGTAGGGATAGTTTATTACAACATGGAATAAGAATAGACTATTTAGAATAGGAATAGGCTTAGCTTAAGGGCTTGGTTGGCTAGGAGCAGCCCATACCCACAGCCAAGCAGCCCCTTCTTTTTTTCTATAAATTAAGGTCTAATGTAAACAAATTTCACCTTTAGTCATTTTATACTATTCGAATCCGAGAATTCCCTTGAGAGAGCAGCTTTCTCTTCTCTTTCTTCTCCTCTTGCTTGTTCTTGAGGTCAAAACCCCTTTCCTTATCATTGGAGCTCCAATGTGGTGGAACTTGACTTATCTTCCTAGCTTCCTCTAGCTAGTGGAGTGGTGTCTAGGTTGAGAATTATTTTTCTGCAATTTACATTATGTCATTTACCTTCTTGCAATTTACAATTCTAGTTCTTAGTTTATGTCTTTAATTTTCAGCCCCTTTCCCCTTTAATTTTGGTCATTTTCTTTTTGCCTTTTCTTCCATTTCTGCACTTTATTTCTAGTCTTTAATTCTTGCAATCACCTTCTCCAATTCCCTCTTTACGTTCTGCAAATTTATGTTTCATCATCTTTTCATTTCTATGCACAATTTTTGTGCTACATTGAACATAAATTGAAGAGTTCCCAAAACTGCTCAGAATTTTGAGTTTCAATTCCACCTCTAACTAGGTCCATCCTCCTCCTTCATTTTTCATCATCTTCTTCTTCCATTTTCGTCTCTGTTTTTGTTCCAGTTTTTCTGCATATTTTCAGCCCCTTCTTGCTTGAATTCACATCTAATTTGTGTTGCTTTGAGTCATATGTTGTTGGGTCCTTGCTTAAACATCAATTTAATCGGTGAATTTGCTCAAAATTACATCAAAATGTCAAGAAATTGAAGAACCCCTTTTCTGGGTTTTTTTTTCTGGGTATTTCCAGCAAGAATAGATCTATTGTTCTCTCAAATCCTTTGGAATTTGTGGGTTTTGTTGTTGAAATTGTAACTTGATCATTGTTGCCTCAAAAACCCTCAATAATTTTGGCAAAATTCTGAAAATTGTTCATCACTGTTCTTCATGCGTTCTTGAGGAAGTTTGTGTTTGATCTTTGAAAAAATTGTTGTTGGGTGTTTAAGTGTTAATTTTGTGCTTAGTTTGGAGTGATTCAAGTGTACATTACACTTTCCTAAAAGATACAAGGCAAAAAGGAAGAATCAACAAAGAACAAAAACGGAAAAAAAATCGGAAAAAAAACGTGAAAAAAAAATCTCGGCAGAATTTTTTTCAAAAAAAAAAGTCAAAAAAAATTGTCCCGAGTTGAATGATCTTCAAGTTTAATTTTATTGTATTTAAATTGTAATATTTGAGTTGAGTTTGGGATCAATTGAAATGTGTTGAACAACTTGAGTTGAATTTATCCTCTTGAATGAACTATGATGCATATGAATGATTTTCTTTTGAAGAAAGGTTAAGTTTAGTTTTAAGAACAATTCACACAAGTTTGTAATCCATTCATCCTTCTTGAATTCCTTTTGAGTGCATTTTTTTTCACCACTTAATTGTTGCTTGTCTTCTTTGAATTCTAGTTTGTCACCATTTTAATCCCTTTGAGTTTAGCTAATTTTTGTGATAAGAGTTTCTTGTTTGTCCCCAAGATTTCTATGTTTTGTCCATTCTTGAATTCTAGATGAGTTGAGTTTTTACCACATTGGAAACATCAAGGTCTATAATTTTAAGTTGAATATGTGTCTTTTCTTCAAGGGTAAAGCAAGACCAAATTGAGTGACTAAGAGTGGCAAACATTGGTGAGGAAGGAAGTAACTAGTTTTAATTGTGCTAACAATTTCTTGGTTTGCAAAGCATTCTTAGTTTAATTCAGTATGCAGCCAGCCCTAAGAAAGAAATTTTGTTGACTTGGAGCTGAACTTAGAGAAGACTTGGACTTGAAGCTTGACTTGAAGAATTTACTCATTTGTAATAGATTAGGATTTCTCTTACTAGGACTTCCTTTTGGTATAATTTTAGAATTTGGTTGTAGTAGGGTTATAACATTGTAATCATTTTGATTTAGTTTGTACTTAGGAATTTTCCATGTAATTTTTTTAGTAATTGTGTGTAAGTTTCCAAGGCCTTTGTGTGGTTTTAAGGAGCCATAAGGGGGAGTCTAAGTGTGCTTGTTGAAGGAGAAATAAGGGGGTTCCATAATTACTAGGTTTACAACTTATCCTATGTGACTACTTGTTACTTATCTTGCCCTATCTTGGACCTTGGTTTGTGTAAGAAACCAATTATCTTTCTGCATTTTAATTTCTTATTTGTTCAAGTGTTTTATGTGGTAGGAATTTGTACTTAACATATTTTCGATTTTCTTAATTGATTTGTTTCATATCTTGTGTCTTGAGTGGAGAGCATCATGAATGAAAGTGATTATCCATCTAGCTTCAATAGGTTACAACTAGAAGCCCTTACCCAAACCTTTGAAAAAATGTTAAGAAAACAAAGTGAACATTTGAAGATAGCTTATATGAACTAGAAAAGATGAATGAGACTTTGTTTAAAAAGAAACAAAATGAAGGGCCTAGTAGTTCTAAGAAAAACAAAAATAAAATTGATTCACCTAGGGAGGAACTTTCACGAGAAGAATTCTATGAATCCCCTAGAAGAAACCAAAGGAATAATCACAGGGGTAGGAATCAAGGTAGGCATGAAAGTGATAGGGAATGATCTAAGTCTCCACTTAGGGTTAGAAATTCAACTAGGAGTAGGATCCATAGAAGTAGAGATAGACATTCTCCTAGCCATCATAGTCATAGAGCTTCTTCTAGGAATAACCATAAACATAGGGATGATTCTAGGATTAGGAATAGAGGTAGGATAGAAAATGGAAACCAAGAAAGAATAGATGAAACCAAGTTTAGAATTCCAAAATTTCAAGGGTTGAATGACCCTGAAATCTACCTATCATGGGAGTTGAAGGTAGAGCAAATTTTCATGTGCTAAGAAGTGAGGGAGGAACATAGGGTAAAGCTAGCTAGTCTTGAATTTTCAGACTATGCTTTGATTTGGTGGGATAAGCTAGTGAAAGAGAGAGTAAGGTTTCATCCTATTGAGACTTGGGAAGAAATGTAAGTCATCCTTAAGAATAGGTATGTACCACCTCATTACCTTAGGGAGCTTCATAATAGGCTCCAAAGATTAACCCAAGGTAATAGGACTGTTGATGAGTACTACAAAGATATGGAGGTAGCCATCATTATAGCTAACATAGAAGAATATGAGAAGGCTAGAATGGCAAGATTCCTTGAAGGGCTTAAGGATGAGATTAGGGATGTCGTGGAACTCCACAACTATATGAGTTTGAATGAACTCTACCACCAAGCCCAAAAGGTAGAACAATAACTCCATAGAAAAGGTAAGAGTAGATAATCAACCTCAAAGCCTTCTTGGAAGGAAAATAAGAGGAAGGAAGGCCACAAGGATGTTCCTTTTAAGCCTAAAGATCCTAGGGAAATTAAAGATTCCAAGAAAGAAAAAACCAACACCCCATCTACTCCAATAAAAAAGGAATCATCCATTAAGTGTTTCAAGTGTTTGGGATGAGGGCACATTGCCTCTCAATGCCCTAACAAGAAGAGCATGATCCTTAGAGATAATGGATAAGTCTCATCTTTGGAATCCTCAAGTGAAAACTCTAGCTCTAGCGCCACTAGCTCTTCTAGTGAAGAAGGATTAGAGTATGCCCCCGAAGATGATCTTCTCGTTGTTAGGAGATTACTAGGAAGCATGGTCAAGGGGGAAGATGAGAGTCAAAGAGAAAATATTTTTCACACAAGGTGTGTGATTGGCGGGAAGACATGTTCTTTTATTATAGATGGGGGAAGTTGCACCAACGTGGCTAGTGCTAGGCTAGTACAAAAGCTAGGATTAACCACTACCCCACATCCTAGGCCTTACAAGTTGCAATGGTTGAGTGACAATGGGGACCTCTTAGTGGATAAACAAGTCTTAGTTGCCTTTTCCATAGGTAGGTATCTTGACCAAGTAACTTGTGATGTTGTGCCATGGAAGCAAGTCATGTGCTCTTGGGAAGGTCATGGCAATTTGATAGGAAAGTTCACCATGATGGGCATAGCAATAGGTATTCCTTTGTTTTCAATTCCCAAAAGGTCACCTTAGTTCCCTTGGCCCCTAGTGAGGTTTGTAAAGATCAAGTACAAATGAAAAAGAAAAGAGAGGAAGAAAAGAAGGGAATTAAAGGAAAGAATATAAAAAAAGATAAGAGGTTGAGACATGAGGAAAAGGATAAAAACCTCTTAATCAATCAAGGAGAAATTAGGCAAACTCTTCTAGCTACACAACTCATGTACATGCTCATGTGCAAACAGTATTGCTTGAATACTCAACCAAACCTTGAGTCTAGTGAACTTCAAGAACTTCTAGAAAAGTTCTGAGATGTGTTCCCAAAAGAGTTACCTCTAGGGTTGCCACCTGTTAGGGGTATTGAACATCAAATAGACTTGGTGCCTAGTGCTTCCTTACCAAATAGGCCAGCCTATAGAAGTAATCCTGAAGAAACTAAAGAAATCCAAAAACAAGTAGGGGAGCTTCTAGAAAAGGGGTGGATAAGAGAGAGCTTGAGTCCATGTGCAGTCCCAGTTCTACTTGTCCCTAAGAAAGATGGATCTTGGAGAATGTGTGTTGATTAAAGGGCCATAAACCAAATAACCATTAGGTATAGGTATCTCATACCTAAGTTAGATGACTTGTTGGAAGATTTACATGGTTCCACAATTTTCTCTAAGATAGACCTCAAAAGTGGATATCACCAAATTAGGATGAAAGAGGGGGATGAGTGGAAGACTGCCTTTAAGATCAAGTTTGATCTCTTTGAGTGGTTGGTAATGCCCTTTGGGTTATCAAATGCTCCTAGCACTTTTATGAGGTTGATGCACCATGTTTTAAGGGATTTGATAGGAAATAGTGTGGTAGTATACTTTGATGACATCCTTGTATACTCCAAATCCCTTGAGAAGCATTTAGGACACCTTAGAGAAGTGTTAATTGTGCTAAGAGAGGCCCAACTCTTTGCCAACCTAGAAAAGTGCTCTTTTTGCTTGGATAGAATTGTATTCTTAGGATTTGTGGTAAGCAAAGAAGGTTTCCAAGTAGATGAAGAGAAATTCAAGGCCATCAAGGATTGGCCTACCCCCAAAAATATAGGAGAGGTTAGGAGTTTTCATGGACTTGCAAGCTTCTATAGGAGGTTTGTGAAAGATTTTAGTACCCTAGCATCACCTCTAAATGACTTAGTCAAGAAAAATGTCAAATTTGAATGGGGGGAAAAACAAGCCAAGGCCTTTCAAGCCTTGAAAGAGAGACTTACCCAAGCACCCATCCTAGCTCTTCCAAACTTTAGCAAAAATTTTGAGTTAGAATGTGATGCTTCTAATGTTGGGATAGGGGCAGTTTTATTGCAAGAGGGACTTCTCATAGCTTACTTTACTAAAAAACTAAATGGAGTGTCCCTTAATTATCCTACCTATGATAAAGAGCTATGTGCACTCATTAGGCCCCTTCAAACTTGGCAACATTACTTGTTGACCAAGGAGTTCATCATTCATGGTGATCATGAGTCACGAAAATACCTTAAGGGTCAAAGGAAGTTGAATAGGAGACATGCTAAATGGGTTGAATTTTTGGAGCAGTTCCCCTATGTCATTAAACATAAGTAAGGAAAGATCAATAAGGTGGCTGATGCCCTATCTAGAAGACAAACTTTGTTAAATTCTTTAGGAACTGCCTTGATTGGTTTTGAAAACTTTGGGGAGCTATACTCAGATGACTTAGAGTTTGGAGATCTCTACAATTCATGTACCCAAAAAGCATGTGATGGATACTTTAGGCATGAGGGAGTTTTATTTAAGAACAATAGAGTTTGTGTGCCTAAAGGAACCATTAGGGATCTCATCTTAAGAGAATCCCACCAAGGGGGGGTTAATGGGTCACTTTGGAATCCAAAAGACTTTGGATATCCTTAAAGAACATTTCTTTTGGCCACATATGAAAAGAGATGTTCGAAGAATTTGTGCCCAATGCATTGTATGCAAAAAGGCCAAATCTAAGTCAATGCCCCATGGCCTTTACACTCCCCTTCCTATCCCAAATGTCCCATGGGTTGACATTAACATGAATTTTGTGTTAGGATTGCCTAGAACCCAAAGGGGCATGGACTCAATCTTTGTGGTAGTAGATAGATTTTCTAAGATGGCTCACTTTATTCCTCACCACAAGATTGATGATGCTAGTCATATAGCAAAGCTGTTCTTTAGAGAAGCGGTGAGATTGCATGGAATCCCTAAGAGTATAGTTTCCGATAGAGACACCAAGTTCCTCAGTCATTTTTGGACGACACTATGGTTTAGGTTAGAAACTAAACTTTTATTTTCCACCACTTGCCATCCACAAACCGATGGCCAAACTGAAGTGGTAAATAAGACTCTTTCCACCTTGTTACGAGTTTTTGTTCAGAAAAATATTAGGTCTTGGGAAGAATGTTTGCCTCACATAGAGTTGGTTACAATAGGGCTACCCATACCACTACCTTGCATAGTCCTTTTGAAGTAGTCTATGGGTTTAATCCCCTTACTCCCCTTGATCTAATTCCTTTACCTAATGTGGTTGAATATCATAATAAAGATGGAGTCCAAAAGGCTAAATATGTTAAGCAACTTCACACTAAGGTAAAGCAACAGATTGAAAAGAAAACTGAACATTATACTAGAATGACTAATAAAAGAAGAAAATAACTTGTACTTGAACCTGGTGATTAGGTTTGGTTACATTTAAGAAAAGAACGCTTCCTTGGTCTTAGGAAATCAAAACTCTATCCTTGGGGGGATGGCCCATTTCAGGCAATTGAAAGAGTTAATCCTAATGCATATAAACTTGATTTACCTGGTGATTATGGGGTGCATGCTACTTTTAATATATCTGACTTAACTCCTTGCTTTGCAGATGATGACTTCCATTTGAGGTCGAATGCTTTTCAAGAGGGAGGGGATGATGTGAGCACCACCATTAAGGGACCAACCACTAGGTCAAGGGCCAAGAGAATTCAACAAGAGGTGGAAGCATTACTTATCAAAAGGAAGGAATATCATGAAGAAATGTCATCCATGGAATTATCCTTCAAGGAAGTTGTGGAATTCAGAATTTTAGCATAGAAAAAATAAATCTGAAATTAGTAATTTTAATTTGATTGTATTTTCTTAACTTGTAAAAGTAGGGATAGTTTATTCCAACATGGAATAAGAATAAACTATTTAGAATAGGAATAGGCTTAGCTTAAGGGCTTGGTTGGCTAGTAGCAGCCCATACCCACAACCAAGCAGCCCCTTCTTTTTTTTTCTATAAATTAGGGTCTAATGTAAAAAAATTTCACCTTTGGTCATTTTATACTATTGGAATCCGAGAATTCTCTTGAAAGAGCAGCTTTCTCTTCTCTTTCTTCTCCTCTTGCTTGCTTGTTCTTGAGGTCAAGACCCCTTTCCTTATCATTGGAGCCTCCAATGTGGTAGAACTTGACTTATCTTCCTAGCTTCCTCTAGCTAGTGGAGTGGTGCCTAGCTTAGGAATTATTTTTCTGCAATTTACATTCTTCCATTTACCTTCTTGCAATTTACAATTCTGGTTTTTAGTTTATATCTTTAATTTTCAGCCACTTTCCCCTTTAGTTTTGATCATTTTCATTTGTCTTTTCTTCCATTTCTGCACTTTATTTCCAACCTTTAATTCTTGCTATCACCTTCCCCAATTCCTTCTTTACATTCTGCAAATTTATGTTTCATCGTCTTTTTATTTCTATGCACATTTTTTTTTGCTACATTGAACATAAATTGAAGAGCTCCTAAAACTGCTCAGAATTTTGAGTTTCAATTCTACCTCCAATTAGATCCATCCTCCTCCTCCCAAGGGGGTTGTATTACTCTATATATATATCACATTTTTTTATAGATGTATACCTATAATTTTTGTAAAAAATATATTAATTCTTAAAAATAAGAAAGTGTTGAAATAATTAATTTAAAACTAGTATATATGAAGAATCAAAATTTGCAACAAGAAAATCAAAATTTTGCAAGTATGAATCACGTTAATTTGATTAGGATGAACTAAAAATGTTTAAATTTTAAATTTATATTTTATTAGATAGATTTGAACTGTTTCATTTTACTACCTTTAAGTTGTTTTAAATTGTTAAATTGGCTGAAAAATTAAAAGTTAATTAAATTCAAATGAAAAAAATTAAAAATCGTAAAAATTATATTTTAAACTATGTCGGTTTGGTTTTCGATATTATTGTTGAAACTTAGATGAATCAAATTAAATTATACCAAAAATGTATTTATATTAAATTTTTTTATTATATTTTAATATTAAAAAATATTCTTTTATTTACTTTTGTAGTTTTATCTCTCTTTCTTTTTTAAAGAAATCAATTAATTTGAGAAAATATTTTTACTTATTTTATATAATTATTTTTATTATTAATATTTTATTTTATTTTATCTTATTTTCTACTTTCAGAAGTTTGTTTACAAGATATAATAAAAGCAACACAAAGTTATTTTGATAATTTTCTATACAAACTTTTAAAAATAAAAATAAAATAAATATTTGTAATTTTGAAATAAAACATATTAAAATATATATATATATATAGTGAGTTATTATTAAAAGTTTATCATACAACATATTATAATATTAAATATTATAATTTTTATAAAAAAATTATTATTTATTGTTTATTATATATTATTGGTATACATATTGAAAAAAAAATTAAAATTAAAATAAAATGTGAAAATAAAATATTTTTGCATGCTAAATGACATCTGATCTTGTCTTTTTTATTTCAACAAATTCAGCCATTTTTCATAATTTCATCCTATAATTATTATATTTTTATCTCTCTTATGTATTAGCTTAATAGTTATATTACTTTGTAATCTATTTAAAAAAATAAAAATAAAAATAATTAAAAAGCTGTATGTATGCTGATAAATGAGCTGCATTCATTTGTTTTAAACATGAGCTAAATATAAAAAAGATAAAAAAAAAGAAAACAAATATAGTAAGTAATAATTACAAGAGCAAGTCCTTTGATGATTTTATCATTATAATATTCTGGCTGGGATTGTTGTTGAATTAGGAGATGATGTATCATAGTATTGGCATGTAGTTTCCCATTACGATGCTCATCAATGAGTTGTTGTAAGAATGCATCAGTTCTCTGGCCAAGTTTCTTTAGCCTTTTTTCCAAATTGTGATAATCAAACCACCTCAAAAATGCTAAGAAATCTCCTGGGTTGCTTGCTCCAGCAAAAGCCACCAATTATTTGATAATCTCTCTAAATTACTTTGCTTCCTCCACATCACTCACATCACAATCCTCACCATAGTACCTTTTCCCCGAAATCATCCTCATAATAGTGTTAAACGTTATTTCTGAAAATCTGGACCCAAGTTCCACTTTACAAAATTTATTAAGCAAGTTTTTTGCTAGATTTTTTACAAGTCTCATGATCTCTTCCCTTCGGATTTCCATGAAAGAGTTTAAACGGTGAGAAGAGAGAACTTCGAGTGAAACGATGCGGCGAAGATTGCGCCAATGGTCACCGTATGAAGATAGTGATAAGGTGGTGTAGTTGTAACTGGTGTACTTGTCCATGAGAAATTTAGGACGGTTTGCCAAAATGATGTCGTTTTTGGTAAAACATTCTTGAACTGTAGAGAATGATGAAACGACAATCAAAAGACGGGAACCGAACTGGAGAGAAATGATTTGGCCGTATTTTTGTGATATGCCATACAATGTGCGGTGGAGTGGCTGTTTGAGTTGATGGAGGTTTCCAATTATAGGGAAAATAGGTGGACCTGGTGGAAGGTTCCTGAATTTTCTTGTTTGGAACAACAGGTTAAGGGAGAGAACAAAAATGATGGCAATAATGGAGAAGTAAAAAAGATTCATACTTCAAGTACTGAAGCCTTCTGAATGCTGAATTGTGTTTCTGGGTGCTATATTAGTAACTACACACTGTGAGGCCAAGAGGATGTTTGGAATTGGATGATTTGACCCCCACTTGCACATGGGTTTATTATATAAAGGCTTGTAGATGCAAACTGGGTACAAAACAAAAATCATAGAGTTGGGTTTGTGCTTACCTAATCAACAATTCAATTAATCTATAGCTCTTCGGTAGGTGATAAGTCTAGGACATCAAAATTTTGGGAAGAAAAGGAAGGAAAAAACAAGAGTTACTATAATTTTATGATTTTATTTACGTTCATTTTTTGGATTGATTTTAAGTACTTTTAAAGTGTATTTTTTAAAACAAATAAGTATTTGTTGTATTAGAAATATAAAAGTAAAATAAAAATTTATTTCTTAAAAAAACTTTCATTGTTAGTTGCTTAAAATCAATTAATCTTAAAGACAACGGTTAATAAAATTATGTTTTCTATTATTCAGTTAGATTAAAATATAAAACATAAGGAAGTGAAAAAGTAAAAGAAAAAATGTTGTTACATGTTTAAAAGTAAATAAACAGGATGAAAATAAGAAAATAAAAAATATAATATGATATATGATGTAATAAAAATAAAAATATAAAATATAATAAAATCTAAATATTTTTAAAATTTATATAATTAATATTTAAAAATAAAAAATATATTTAAAAAAATGTCTTTCATTATATTTTAAATTGAGGGTGAAAATAACCTTTCCTTTTGTTGTTTATTTTAAGTATTTTAAAATTACATTTTAATTATATACTTTTTGTTACTTATAATTTTTATTCAAATAATATAAATTTTTATTTATTTAAATAATATTTTTATTTTATTTTATATTTATTTTATTATTTTTTATTTTACTCATCATCTAAATATATTTATATTTAAAATAAAAGAAAATATTGAGATAAAAATTAAATAAATTTAGAAAGTGAGAAAAAAAGTATAAAATAAATAAATTTTTAATTTTTCTAATAAAATAAAAATAGAAAGAAAAACTAAAATTTATTTTCTAACTAATTTGATCAGGTAGAAAGTAAAAAAAATTATATTTATAAAATAAACTAAAGGTCTTCGATAAAAAAGCATGAAAGAATAATATTGTAAAATGAAAAGGATAAAAAATAAATATTATATAAAATAAAATTTTCATTCAAAATGTATCAACATATTTCTATTAATCTGATCTTATTGAAAGAAAATGAATGATAAAGTAGAGTTGTTAAATTGATCCATGGTTTTAGGATCAATTTATGTAATCCTAAGTTTTGGTCTTACATTATGTAGTTTAGAAGTGGTGTTTTTTCAAGTCCTAACTCATATAGCCCTAAATTTAAAAGGACCAATCCTACATCTTATTTTATTTTTTTATTTTATAATTTGTTTTAAATATAATTTTTAAATTTAAATTCATATAATCTCTAAATTAAGTGGGATGAATGTGAGGTAGCTCATCTGATCTTATCTTATAACCCTTTATTTTGTATTTTGTTTAAAAGTAAAATTTTTTATATCTAATCCACGTAATCTTTAATTTAAGTAGGATGAATATAATTAATTCATCTAATTCTATCGTATAATCTTTTATTTTGTAACTAATTTAAAAATAAGATTTTTTAAACCCTAACCCACGTAACTCTAAGTTAAGTGAAACGAGTGTGGGCTAACTTATCCATCTCTATCTCATAACCGTTTATTTTGTAACTTATATAAAGGTAAAAATTTTAAACTTTAATCTATATAATTATCAAAATAAGAGGATAGATGTGTACTAGCTCATGTAATCTTAGTTTATATTTAGCTATTTTTCTAGAAAATTTTATCCTTTCTCTTAATTTTTCTCTCATTTGTTTATTTCTCTCTTTAAATATTCTCTTCAATATTTTTTATTATACTAAAATATTCTTTAATTTATTTATCTTTCTTTTTAGATTTTCTATTTTTCTTTAAATATTTTTTTATTTGTATCTAAAATTTTCTTTCTCTCTAATTTTTTCTCTTTCTTTCTCAACTTTTTATACTTTTATCTTTTCTTTCTTTATTTATTTTAATATATTTATCTCTCTATCTCTAAAATTATCTTTTCTCTATATTTTTTCTTCCTCCTTTCTTCAAATTTTCTTATTTATTTGAATTTTTTATTATTATTTTATTTTAAGAGAGAAAAATAAACTTAAGAGGAAAAAATTTATAGGAAAAAATTTGAAGAAAAAATAAATAAAGCTCATGAGTTATCCCTAACACATGATTTAATGGGTTTATAATATGAGTTTGTGAGTCATTTTGATCCTTATTCACATGAATTAAAATTGGATTGAATTAGAATGATCAAATTGACACCTCTATTAGTAAAAACAGTTCTGATAAGAAAAACAAGTTTAAGTTAAGGATTCAAGCTTATTTTCATTTTAACTTTGAGGTCTTGATATTTATTTATATGCTTATTATATTATTTCTACTCTGTGTTACTATGTTCTTCAAACCAAAGTTTATTCGGTTGACATATTTTGATTAATGCATATTAACTTTTAATTCGTTTTTGATTGGTTAATCATTTTCCAAAAATTTTGAAAAGTAGAAATTAAGTAATTGAATTGAAGGTTTTCATTTTATTAATTACTTCAACTGAATTCTGATTATGAAATTGGTTTCTAATAAAAGATTAAGTCGTTACTTGATCTTGTTGATTATAATCAATTGAATCTTGAGAGCTTTCTCAGTAGAGAATTCAAGGATCATTTTAGGGGTTCCAAATGATCCTGGGTTGATAAATATAATGCATGATTTTAGTGATTAATGATTAGTTATGAAAATAGTCTTTGAATTCCTTGAGTTCATAATTATTAAGTCAATTTAATTTCATTCTACATTTTATATTCAGAACCTAATATCAAATCTTCACAAAACCCCCTTGCTTGAACTTTCTCCTAATTTGTTTGAGAATCTTAAATGGTCTTTGAGAGATGATCTAAGTCATACCTTATACTATATCATAGTTAGGAAAAATCTAGAAATTATTTTTGAGCGTTTGTGACGAGCGTGTCACTAACCATCTATTCTAATATTATTATTACTATCCAATAATCATGAATAGTAATATTCTTTCCCCTAAGTACTAGCCCCAATGATCATATAAGGTAAATAAATAGGAGAAACATACAACATGTTCAAATTTCTTAAGTTAATAATTGGTTAGAAGCCTAGGAGTCCAATTGATCCTCCAAAACTCTTAAACTCAGTTTACCTTATAGTTTCACTAATTGGGAAATGGTATAATTTTCTACTTCCTAACTAACTTAGAAATAAATAAAAGTAGCTAATTCTCATTAATCGATTAAGCATCATAAAGTAAACATAATTGGATTGAAAACATATAATCATTCATAAGATGATTGGATTCAAGTAGTTACACCACAAGTTTCACTAAAACCCTATGATCAAGGGGGTTATTTATACACAGTAAATGAAATAAATAAAGGTATGCTAACTTAACAAAATTATTTATAAACTAAATATTAAGATAGGAATATAAAATCATAGTGCCAGCAAGGTCGCAAAGACGCTTTGCAACTCTCACTGTGAAGGGGCTTTGTAACTCACACTATGAGGGGGCTCTTGCCTCCAAGATCCTACAGAAAGATGTTGGAAGAAGAAATAGAAATGGGAGATGTGAGAAGGTGGAAAAAGAGAAATGAAATGTGAAGGAGAGATGTTTAGTAGTGTGAATGGTGTATTATGGTAGAAGGCATGCAAGGTATCTTGAGGTATATGTTGTATCTTCTTCCAATGTCGAACCTCCCTTTTTATAGCATGAATCAAGCTTCCTCTACTATGAATCAAGTTGACCTAAATCACCTCCTAATTTGTTAGGGTTGCTATGAATGACCCATTGTGTCGTTAGAGTTGATTGAGATAATTTTCTATGTTATTAGGATTGGCTTGGATCATTTTTGACATCTCCTAGGTTTGGCATGACCATACTAAGGTCTGCATGACTGTGTTGAAAATTTCAGGATGCTGCAAGGTCATGCTTCAGGTTGGCATGACTGTGCTCATCACCTGACATGGTTGTGTTAGAAAACTGCAATCGCTATGAGGGCATGCTTGAATCTAGCATGGTCGTGCTGGATTTGCTCAAGAGCTTTTCCCTTTTTTTATCTCAAAACCTGCCTAGTTTCTAATTCTCTACTTGCATGACCATTCCTGAAAGAAATAAGGGAAATTATTTGTAATTATATTCAAATAATCATTATCGTATTGTAATTATAACTAACTTCCTACAAATAAATTAATAGATTGGTGGTTTATAACATCCTCAAACTTAAATATTTATTCTCCCCAAGTAATAAAGCATGGAATGGGAACATAACAAATATAGAATCTAGAAACCCCATATATTAACATGTAATAGATAAATACAATTTCTATCATAGGAACAGTTAACCATAATCCAATTAGTATCTTAGTTCTTGAAATCAAGTTCCACATAGAGGGGATTTTTTTTTATTGTCTCTCATGTGTATAAGGATATAGATCATAACTATTCCGCCCCTCATAATTGTACACTACCATAGATTTGCCCATAAACCTTAAATCTCTACTAAAGGTTGAAACATGACCAACGACATTTAGTCAATGGAAGATATAAGAAGGAAAGAAAATACAAAAGGTTTCTTTGTTTTTATCTTTAATAACCTTAAACCCTAAGACTATAGCTCATTTAATTGGGTTCAATGAATTTTAAACTTTTATTTTTCCAAGATTTTTCATATTTTTCCTTTTTATTCTTTCTTTTTTTTTCTTAATTTATTTTCTTTTCCCTTTTTTGATCATTTTTTTATCCCTAAACATTCATTTTGCTTCAGTTATAATCTAAGGATACCTGAAAATATAACAATTATGTGAGGGTACCAAAGAAAGTAACTTTCAAACATAATAGGTGTAGTAAGTTATATTCCAAGTTTGTGTTTATTCAACAAAACCTAATTTACCTTTATCATTTTCCTTTTATGCAATCATCTTATACAAACCTTGATAATGTTATAAGGCAAGTTCTAGAGAGCACAAAACGAAGGATAATCACACAACAAAGAGAAAAAGAGGTTTGGTGCAACCTCAATTTGACTCAATCATTTACTAAGACTACTCTAGTGTGAAAGAAGATGACAAAAAGCTTGGCTAATTATCAATTATTTTTATTAAAAGTTTCCATATTTTTATTAACTTCAATTAATGTCTGCCATAAAATATTAGAGATCTCTAAACCCAAATCCCGCTAACAATCCAAATAATTAAGCATACAATATTATTATAAGGTACAAGCATTTTTCAAAAAATAATTGAGGAAGGATCCTTCTTTAAACTTAATCTTCCATCATTCTCTTAATTTATTTAGAAAAGTTAATTACCAAGGTAAAATAGTATAAACAGGAGAAAGGATAAGTTATTTTTGAAAAGATAATTAGGAGGGAGGGTGTCTCCTTCCTCAAAATTTTTCAGTTATATACACATAAAAAGATATAGGTTATAGTGGAGAGAAACATAAAGAATTCTATGAAAGATGATTAAGGAGGAAGAGGATCTCCCTACTCAAACTTGGAGGCAAGTTGTACCCTCAATGTATTCCTTGTTGGTGCCAAAATTTGGGAAAGAAGTTCAAATACTCTAATTTACTCTACTCATACACTTAGAAGAGTTAGAGAATCATATGAAGTAAAAATAATAATAATGCATACAGAGATAAGTTTTGTACAAGGGAAATACATCAAAATTTTTAACAACCTAACCTAATTTAAATAAATATAAAATAAAATAAGAAAAAGAAATATAAATAAAGGTTAGTCATTGAGACGGTGGGTGGCCCATTTGTCCCTATAGTAAATGAAGAAGTGTAGTGAACGAATTGTCCATTTGTGTAAAGGTTACATCTTGTGAAACTATCAATGCCTAATGCATACCAACTTGCATATTTAAGCAATCATAAACATATCCATCCACAACTATAGATAGTTGAGATGGTTGCAGAGGTCCTGGACTAATGGATGCTTATCTCCTAGGTCATTGTCCAATTTCACCTCTACTACTTGTGACTCTTGTTTCTTCTACTATGGTTGTGATTACTCCTGTTGTTGGGGTTTGAAAGTGAAGGTTTAATGAGGTCCTCACTTGATTATCTTCATGGAAAACCAAGTAAGGATACCTAACAAAGGGATCCCATAAGTCTGGATCACCACAGAGTAGGGGATTTTGTAGTGGCAGCAGAGGGCAATGATATATGAGCCGATGTCAATGTAGCCCTTATTTCTAGTATAGTGTCATTGCCCAATCCCCTAGCAAGATATAATGAAGAAATGCTTTGGGTTAACCATACAACCTCACATTGCAGCCTAGAGTATATACGATGAATCCTCAAAATGACTCACATGTTATCGTTTTGAGAGAAGAAGTCGATCACTAGCCATTTGAAGTCTCAAACCCTAAGGAAAAGTTGAAGCCGCCAAGGTTTATCAATGTTGTTATCCTCCCAATTGGTACTGAATGATGTGTGTGGACATTATCTCTGTGGGGGGAAAGAGGGCAAGTGCCGCTAAGAACTCAAGGGTCAACTCTCGGTAGGAGGGCTTTCAAAACCACTCCAATGCATCTAAAAATATCTTCATTTTCATTTTACTTCCAAGATCTACAGGGACTTCTTCTCAAGGATCTTGGTGGAGTTGAATGTGGAAGCACTATGCCTCCCGAGTTGTGCTTGCATGCTAGGAACACCCTCTATGAGTATCGAATAAGCTAAACCTTGTGAGAGCCCAACCTCCACAACAACTAATGTTTGGTTTCTCTTCTACATTCTAGGAGACACTTTTTTCTACAAAATAAAATATCAAAAATTAGCACAGATAATGTTGGTACATCTATGCCAATAGGGGAAAAATATGCTAGGTCATCAAACTCAAACACTATGAATATGCACCACCATGCAAAGTACAGGCACAACTATGCTTAACATAAAATTTTAGCAAATAGAGATTGACGCGACCTGTAAATTAAGGGCACAATCATGCTAAACGTATGTATTTAGATAAATGATGAGTTTTCACAACTGTGTAAATATGGGCATGATTGTGCTCATGATGGAAACCTAGAATATATGAATTTGTATGGTTGTGCAGACTAGAATACGATCGTGCTCATGGTACAAATCTATAATTAATGAATTTACATGATTGTGTTCATAAGTAGATATGTTCAAATTTAAATGAGCACGACCATGCAATATAGGGCACAATCATGCTAAACTCATGTTCAATCTTAATTAATAAATATTCATAATCGTGTTGATTAGGTTCTGTCAAATTAATTAACAAATTTCTATTTATCGTCTAACCAAATGCTCAATTAAAGCATGTAGTGCATGCCAATCATTGAGCATGCCTGTAAAAGAATGAAAAAATTGAATTAGGCTACAATTGGCACGTGGCACACCTAGAGGGGGAGAGAGAAAGACTAAGTTAGAGAAGAGATGGAGAGAAAAATTAGGGTAAGTGAGAGTGAATGGTGAAAATTGAGTGATGTGAAAAGCTAGCTAAGTTATATTTAAAGCCACTCGAGGGTCACTCACAGTCGTACTGAAATATGGCATGGTCATACAATATAGTCAAGTGAGGCCATGTTGAAAGTGACATGACCTTGCAGCGAAGCTACAATTAACAACATGACCATGCCGTGTTTGGCACGACCATATTGAAGGTGAGCACAATCTTGTAGCTCATTTTCCAACATGATCATGCAAAATAAAGGCATGGTCATTCTCTTCTCTCTTCTCCTCCTCTTTTTCTAAGGTATTATATATATATATATATATATATATATATATATATAAAAGTAGGTTACCTATTGTAAATTCATGTTTTACATCAAGAAGCTAACATACCTGCACCCATTGGCTAGGTAGAGCCATGGATGATTACTTGTGGTTCTTGTAATAACTTATGATGCTCTCTTCAGATGCCCCTTCCTCATTATGTTTGACTCTCTGCCCATTTATCTTGAAAGGATCCTTATTTCCATTCATGAGTTCTAACACTCCTTAGGGAAGCACTCTGTGCACTTTATGTAGGTCACTCCATCTAGACTTCAATTTGCTTGGAGACAAATGGAGATGTGAGTTATGAACTAATACTTTCTCACTTATCGTGAACTCACAATTTTATATGTGCTTGTCATCCCATCTTTTGGTTCTCTCTTGTATAGTCTCAAGCTCTCATATGCCTTCATTGAAAGCTCTTCTAACTCATTGAGTTGAAAGAGGTGCTTCTTCCATGCATACTACAAATCAAAGTTAAGGAACTTCGTGGCCCAATAGTCCTTGTGTTCCAATTCAATAGGGAGATGGAAAACTTTTCCAAATACTAGTCTATAGGGAGACATGCCAACAAGAGTTTCCTATTAAGTTCTATAAATCCAAAGGGCATCATCCAATTTCAATGTCTAATCTTTTCTAAAAGTGTTAACAATTTTTTCTAGGATTCATTTTAATCCCTATTGGAAATCTATACTTGAACATTAGTTTGGGGGTGATAGGGAGTGACAATCTTATAAATGCTACTATATTGTTTTAAAACTTTTTAAAATTTCTTATTAATAAAATGGACACCACCATCACAAATGATTTTTTGAAGAGGTCCAAACTTTGCCAAAATATTTTTCTTTAAAAATTTTGTTACTCCCCTAATTTAACAAAATAGATGTTACCATCACTAATGATTTTTTGGAGAAATCCAAACCTTGTTAAAATATTTTTCTTTAAAAATCTTGTTACTCTCCTAACATCATTAATAGGTAATGCCACAGTCTGTACCCACTTGGAAACATAGTCAATTACAACCAATATATATATATATATATATATATATATATATATATATATATATAACTGAGACATTTTGAAAAAGATCCTATAAAATTAATATCACATACATCAAATATATTACACATATGAATATTATTTTGGATATGTCATGCTTTCTTGATACATTACCACTCATTTGACAGAGGTTACAAGATTTTATGAAGTTAAAAACATATTTAAAGAGAATGGGCCAAAAGAAACCATATTGTAAACTTTTTAGGTGGTTCTATTAGGGCCAAAATAGCCTCCAGCCTTTCTTGAGTGGCAATAAATAAAAATAGCATGAGTTTACTCCTTAGGCACACATCTTCAAATCAATTTATCCATATAGATTTTGTAAAAAAAAATAAGGTTCCCTCCATAAATAATGTTTTGCATTAAATAGAAATTTTTTACGTTGTGCATATGAAAGATCTGGGGAGAAGGATATTACTTGCCAAGTAATTAACCAAATATCCATAACATCGATGCTTGAAATAGCCAACAATTGTTCATCTAAGGATGTCTCCTTAATCACCTCATCAACAAGGAGTTGTACAAAGAGGTTCATTCTAGATAAGTAACTTGCAACTAAGTTTTCTCCTATTTTCTTGTCCATGATTTCTAAATTAAACTCTTGAAGAAGAAGTATCCATTTAATCAATCTAGGTTATACATCCTATTTAGAGAAAAAAAATAGTTGATAGCAAAATGATCAATGTAGACAGTCACTTAGACAAAATAGAAAAAGTCTAAATTTGTCAAAGACAAACACGGCCATTAACAACTCTTTTTCTATGGTAAAGTATTTCCTTTGGATCTTATCTAAGGTATTGCTAGCATAATAGATTATTCGAAACAAATTCTTCTTTCATTGTACCACTAGCATCAAACATTAGTTCAAAGGATAACAACCAATCAAAGGCAATCACAGCAAGGGTCTTTATTATTTTAACTTTAAGAGTTTCAAAAGCAAAGAGACATGAATCATTAAAATCGAAGGATGCCTTTTCCATCAATAAGTTGGAAAGATATTTTGCAATTTTATAAAAATGTTATATATATATATATATATATATATATATATATATATATATATATATATATATATATATCTCCATAAAATCTTACATCTCCAAGAAAACCTCCTAACAACTCTAACATTATTTGGAGAGAGAAGTTTAGAGATTACTTCAACCTTAGCCGGACCAACCTCAATACCCCTGTTAGAGATCTTGTGTCCCAAGACCATACATTCACTTACCATGAATTAACACTTTTCCTAATTAAGAACCAAATTGGTTCTTTTACATCTTATCAACTTCTGCTTTAAATTTTGTAGACATCTATAAGAAAAAGGTCTTAAACAAAAAAGTCATCCATAAAATCTTCCTCGCAATTCATTAATAAGTTAGGGAAGATTGACATCATACATTTTTATAAAGTAATTAGGGAATTACACAAGCCAAACCAAATTCTCACATATCAAAAAATACCAAAGCAACATGTAGAAGTAGTTCTCTCTTGATTCTCAAGAGTCACTAGTATTTGCATATAGCCAGAATAACCATCCAAACAATAGTAGAAATCATGACTAGAAATTTTTTCCAACATTTGATCAATAAAAGAAAGGAAAAAGTGATCCCATATGATAAATAATACCTATCAAGCAATTTCCTTCTTTATCATGATTAACTTTTTCTGGTAATTCTCCACAACCATAGTGCCTCCCTTCTTAAGGACAACCTGTATAGGACTCACCTAAGGATTATCAGAAATAGGATATATTCAAGAAGATTAATAACATCCTTTTTTACCTTTTCCTTAAGGATTGGTCTAAGTTTCCTTTACTATTTCACCCTTGGTTTAAGCTCCTGCTCGACATGAACCTTATGGGTGCAAATTATAGGGCTTATGCCCTTGATGTCATGAATGGACCATCCAAAGGTTCCTTTAGTTTTCCTCAAGACTCTTAACAGTTTCTTTTCCATCCTTATGAGGTTAAAATAAATACTAATAGAAAAAGAAGAATGAAGCGATAGAAATGCATACTTAAGATTTAAAGGGAGAGGATTGAGTTTAAGCATCAAAGATTCTTCAATTGATGACTTAGGCTTTGAGGTTCCTAAGCCCTCCATAGTATCAAATTTATTAATTGTCTATATTTTTCTAGGGTATACATGCCTTTAATACCATCAATTCCTTTGCATATTCCTTAGAGTTACTTACGACATCAATCCCAAGTACTAAATTTTTCTTCAAGATGTTTTCAATCAAAATATCTTGCACAAAGGATAAACTTAAAGAGGGGAAGGGTCTACATAATTTATAATGTTACAAGAATCAAATGTTTTTAGGTGTTTTAGGGAGTCAAAGACTTTAAACACCGCTTCTTTATCATCAAGCCTTAAGGTGAGTTTCCCCTATTGTACATCAATGATGGTCTTTCTAGTGACCAAGATGGGTCTTTCCAAAATGAGGGAAATCTCTTCGTTTTCCCCCATATCAAGCATAATAAAGTCTGCATGGAAGATTAACTTTTATACTTTCACCAAAACATCCTCCACTATCCCTCTTGGATATGTTATTGTCCTATTTGCAAGCTACAAAGAGATAGTGGCAGGTTTGAGTTTATTCATACTCAACCTTCTAAAGATGGATAAAGGTATTAGATTAATACTAGTTCCTAAGTCACACAAAGCTTTATCAAAATAATAATCACCAATAGTACAAGTTATAGTAAAACTTCCTGCATCTTTATGCTTTGGTGGTAGTTTTCGAAGGAAAATAGTATAGCACTCCTCGTTGAGTTTAAAGGTCATGCACTTCTCAAGCTTTTTTTTTGTTGCCCAAAATTTATTTCAAGAACTTTTTTGTACTTGGAAATTTTTGAAATAACCTAAAAAAAGGGGATACTGGTCCTTATTTGTTTTAAGATGTCTTAAAATTTAGCAAATTGAGGATTATTTTTATTTCGCTTTAATCTTTATGGAAAAGATATCCTTGGTTGGTAAGGCTCCACATGGAGTTTATGGGGGAGCCTCCTTAATTGTCTCATCTTCCTCTTTTCTTTTTTCTCTTTAACTCCCCTCAGTAGGAATCAAGAGATCATTAGTAACCTCTTTGTGGCCATCAGAAACTATGCTCCTTCTCCTTCTTCTTTTTTCATAGGAATCTCTAACTCTTTCCCGCTCCTAAAAGTAATCACATTGGCTTGATCCTTTAAGCTCACCTTAGGATGGTTGGGCAAGGTCTCAAGTACTCATTATGACAAGAGGTTAAGTATTTGTCCCAACTAGTTGTCCATATTCTTAAACAGAAACATCTATGTCTCTATGTTCTAAAATTACACATCTACGTTTTGAAATTGTGATTCTATAGGGGTTGGCTCCTTCCTTTCTTATTTGTAACCTCCTTGATTTGGCACATGAGGGATCTTGTAAACATTTTAAGCATTGTTAGTAAAATTATTACCTTGACACCTTTCCTAAGAGAGATTGAGGTGATTCTTCCAAATGGGATTATAAGTATTTTCGATGAAGTTGGCTTCCTCATTTTGTTCAATCATATGAGCTTCAACAACACAACCTTCATCACTATGACTTACAAAGCCACAAAGATTACATGAGCTAGGCTTAGGTTTAATTGGAGTTTGAGCAAGTAGGGTAGGTTGTACATGTGCTTGCATAAGTGTCTCTATCTTTTTGTTTTGAGTCTTTTATTTGACCAACTATCAAAATAGTATGGTCTACTTAGTGCAACCATGCCGATTAAGAGTCCTTCTTCTTTACGTGTCTATTAGTAGATCGTCATTGGTTGTTATTAGCAGCCAAATTTCCTGTGATCACCCAATGATGACAACTTTGTTAGCATAGAAAGGATGTTACAAAAGATCTACATAAGATTGAATATTTATTATCCATAATATGAGCACCTTCGAAGAAGGTTTTGGAATCAATCTCAAGCCTCATACAAGGACTTGTTCTCAAATTGGATGAAGCCAATGATCTCCACTACGATTCTTGACTGCATGGCTGTTATAAATATTAGGTCAGGAATAAATGCTACAATTGTCTTAGGTATTAACGGATACCTTCGGCAAAGAGTTCAGTCAATCGTTCACTTTTTTAATGATAGAAAAAAGGAACAATTATAATCTAATGACATCCTGTTTAACACCATTCATCTTTACTGTGTTTGTTAGTCTCAAGAACTTTTTGATGTGAAGATGTGGGTCCTCTGAAACTGTCCCTCCAAATTGAAGTGAGTTCTGGATCATGTTGATAAAAGAGAGCTTCAATTTGAAGTTGGGAACACTTTCAAGTACTGGAATAGATATGTTACTCCTTAGACCCTCATCACGAGGGCCTAATCCAACAATGTGTTTCATCCTTGTGCTTTCATTTTTCTCACTTTGGTTTCTCCCGTTAACCTCTTATCTGTTCTTTCTATCTTAGGATTAAACTTCAAATTAGAAGCTTGAGAGCGAGTTATCATAACAAAAAAAAATGCAACTACACAAGGATATCCTAATTTTTTAATTTTTATTATTTTTATTTATTTATTTTCTTTTTAATATATATATATATATATATATATATATATATATTTATATATATATATATATATATACATGTCTCAAGAAATCACAACTTAAACTTCTAAGACTATTGGGGAATAGTCCTCAGTAATGACACTAAAAACTTGATGCATTCAAAATGTGTATATGAAAACCATGTCTAAGGTTTTATCCACGAGAAAGTATACTCGTTAGTGTAAAAAAGAGATATTTTAGACTTAGAGTGTTGATCCCATAAGAACTATGTGAACAATCCTTAAAAGAGGTTTAAATCGCAAGTGTAAAAATGAGAATATGAGAGTAAGATTTAAAGAAACTACACAATAAAAGAACATATGTGCGATAAGCATACTTAGAGTTAATAAATTTTCTATAATAAATAGTTAGTCATTTACAAGTTAGGTAACTCTTCTCTTGTGTATATTGTAAACACCCATTTATGTCTGAGGCCCCCAACCATTAAAATTAATCAAGAAACCAAAAAATAAATAAAAAGTAAAAAACAGAAAAACTGAAACGAAGAATAAACAAAGAATAAATAAACAAAATTGAATAAAAACAAAATATGTTTTTTTAACAGAAATTGGAAAATAAAAATAAGAGATAAAACAAAAGCAAAAAATACTATTCTTCGGAACAGGCGAGTGGGGTGCCTACCACCTTCCCCACTCGTAACCGACTCCCGAACCTAAAATCTCATCCTCGAGTTAGGTTTTTTCCAAATCTTTTTCCCTTAAATTAAAATTTGGTGGCGACTCTACTTTAATAAATCAATTTATTTTTAAAAAAATTTAACGAGTTCGTCGTCTCGTTGGAATTACGGTTGCGACAGATGGCGACTCCACTTGGGACTTTAGAGAGTTAAGCCCATTTGATTGAGTGTGCATTATATTGATCCCTTTCCCTTTTATTTTCACGATTTGTTTATCTGTTATCTATCTGTTGTTTCTTTGTTCATTCGTTGTACAACCCTAGGATAGACAAACAATAAATTGCTATATATATATCTGTACAATTTCCCCAATTGCAGGTATCCCAAAATTGTGTGCCCTCGTACATTGCATATGCATTTATCATGAGTGGGGTCTTGTACCTGGGTCTGAGTGCAGCCTAGGAATAGAGGGATCTAGTGGTGTCACTTTGGGGCTTACGTCCTGTTTGACCATCATGAAAATCCCAGCTAGAGTGCGTCCTATTTGCAATGCCCCACAACTGGTAGTTTTTTCTACTGTTGTGGCAAGCATTACAGACTGGAACTTGGTTCTAGTGACCTCTACACCTAGGATTATAAACCACCTTTGAGAGGTTCATATAAAAGGCCATAGATCCTTAGGACAGGTAACCCACGTAAGAAACAAGAAGGGCCCACATACCCCTTTCAAGATACAAGATTCGCCGCTCACAGGCACTTATTTGAACCAAACCATCCGAAGTAGCAAAGGGGAGTTGAAAGCTAAAATTGGGGGAGATACAAAAAACCAAAATATAATAAAAGTATGAAATGAAGATAAAAATCAAGAAAACCAAATAGAAGGAGAAAATTCCTAGGAAAAATCAGAAAAATATTTTGAAAATATTGAAAGGATTCCAAAGAAAACTTAAAAGGAAGTTTTAGAAATAATCTTTTGAAAATACTGAAAACATAAAAAGATTCAATAGGAGAGAAAATGAAATTTTGAAAACCTAAAGAATGCTTTTCAAACAAAACTAAAGATTTTTCTAGCACCAAAATTCATAAAAAAACACAAAATTGTTAATCAAGGAAAAATAAATTAAATCACTCAACTCTTTTCAAATGTTCAAATCTATAGTTATTTGTGCATAGCATGCATGCATTCATGCATTAAGTAAATTTTATCATGAAAAAGAAGATTTCGAAAATCACTCCACGCATTTTTCATCTATATACTCATTTTGCATCAACATCTTTATCATTCATGATTTTTCAAATCCAAGTTGTTTCTCAAAAATTAATTCTTAACTTAATAGAAAAATTAGAGAAAGACAGCTTCCTCGACATCCTTGTAGAACTCGAGCACAATCAAGAATCATGGATGAGTTGGAGAGATAGAATGAAGAGTTGAGAAATGAGGTCAAGACTCTGAAGGAGCAGATGGCCAAGCTGATGGAGGCCATGCAACTATCTAAACAGAAAGAGGCAAGGGAATCCCTACCGAGAGAATCAACTGACCCAACACATCCTCCTGGCTTCACTCCACCATTAACCATACCTCCACCAACTGAAGGGGTTTACTATGGGTATCCTTATGGGCATGCATACACACAAACCCAAACACAAGCCCAAACACAAACTCAAACACATAACTTACCGCCAAACACCACCTCACGAGCTCACCAAACAGCTGTTGGGGGGACGAATCCTATGTTCACCCAAGAGCCTCACCCTGTGTTCACACCCATTTTCCAACCTCACCCTATGCCTGAGGAATACCCAAGTCATCCTTCAGATGAAGATACAGAAAAGTGGAAAGTCCTAGAGGATAGGATCCGGGCAATTGAGGGGAGTGCTTATGAAGCCAAAGATGCATCTGATTTGTGCTTGGTTCTAGATGTAGTAATCCCTCCTAAATTCAAGGTTCCAGAATTCAAAAAATATCAATGAACCAGCTGCCCGAAGAGCCACTTGGCCATTACTGTAGGAAGATGTCTCCCTATAGGCACGACGATAAGCTGCTCATACATTTTTTCCAAGATAGCCTGACTGGGGCAGCTGGGACTTGGTACACTAAGCTAGAGCAGACACACATCCGTTCATGGAGGGACCTAGTTGAGGCCTTCCTCAAACAATACCAGTACAATGCGGAGATGGCTCCCAATCGAACCCAACTCCAAAACATGGCCAAGAAAGGGGACGAGACCTTCAAGCAGTACGCCCAACGCTGGCGAGAGCTCGCTACTCAAATACAACCTCCCTTATCCGAAAGGGAATTAGTCAGCATGTTCGTGGACACACTCCAAGATCCTTTCTATGATAAGATGATTGGCAGTGTGACTTCTAGCTTCTCCGATGTCATCATCATTGGAGAAAGGATCGAAGGTGGCATGCGTTGGGGAAAGATCGTGCACAAATCCACAAGGACAACCAATACTTCCAATGGGTCTGGGAAGAAAAAGATAGGAGAGACCTGCAATGTGGCTTCTAATCTAGGCCAATACATTCCTCAAATGGCACAGTATGGTCTAGCTGGCTTTCGACCACCACCATATACACCATACACACCTTACATATCATATCCTTATATCACAGCTACACACCAAACACCATACCCTTCGACTTACAATTACCCGACACAAGTCCGGCCACCAACACCATACACGGCCCAAACACAAGCCATAAGCCAGAATCCTAATCAAAGCCAGAAAAAGGAGAAGAAACCCATCCAATTGGATCCTATCCCAATCTCCTACACTGAGCTCCTACCTCGGCTGATCCGAAACTCGTTGGTCGCACCTTATTCTCTGAAACCTCAAGAGCCACCATATCCTAAATGGTACGATGCTAACGCCAGATGCGATTACCATGCAGGATTTATTGGTCATTCTAATGAGGATTGCCTAGCGTTGAAGCAAAAGGTACAAAGCCTAATTGACGCAAAATGGCTGGATTTTGGGAGGCTCGCTCCCAACACAGAAAGCAATCCGTTACCAAATCACGAGAGCCCATCGACCAGCTGACCGAGATGGGAACAACACAATGAGTCTCTTTGTACAAATTGAGATTGAGGATACTCATCCAAAATTGTCGTACTTTTCAAAATCAATCTTTTGTAAATAAATCTCAATAAATAATGCAAAAGTTACATTTTTCATATTGCTTGAGCACGTGCCTCACATTGTTGGCTTTACTTCTAAAATTTACCATTCTTATATTTCTTCAACCCACTTCTTATTCCTATACCCAAACAATAAAATACTTGTTGGTGACGATGCTAGTTCTGTAATAAATAATCTTGAACATCTAATTAATCAAGCTCAAAGAGAAAAGCCTAATGTGGAAGCAGAATAAACAACCAAGGATTCTAGATTACCATTCCAAATGTCTTGTCAAATAAAACATCCTGCTGGAATCAAGTTTAAATCCAAGAAAAATTGAGGGATGCAAAATAAGATCCGCTGAATTGGAAGCCAAAACGACCCCAGCAAGGTTGATGTCAAAATTCAAAATTCGAGAAAAAGAAGAAAGTCCGCTGGATTAAGCCGAAACAATCCAGGCAAAAGTAGGGTTAAAGTTCAAGGTTAAGTCAACAAAGTCATGATCAAAACGGTCTTGCCAGTTTCCAACAACAATTCAGGCAAAATTAGGATCAAACAGGAGCCCGCTAGGTCGACAATCCTAATGACCTAAGCAAAAATTAGGGCATAATCAAACAAGAGCCCGCTAGGTCGACAAACTCTCAAAGGCGACCTAGGCAAAATTTAGGGCATAATCAAACAGAAGCCCGCTAGGTCAACAATCAAGAATGACCTAGGCAAAAGTTAGGGGACAATCAAGCAGAAGGCCCGCTAGGTTGAAAACCCTCAAAGAGCAGCCTAGGCAAAAGTTAGGGCAAAATCAAACAAAAAAGCCTGCTAGGTCGAAAACTCGTAAGGGCGACCTAGGCAAAAATTAGGGCATAATCAAACAGGAGCCCACTAGGTTGACAAACTCTCAAAGACGACCTAGGCAAAAGTTAGGGCATAATCAAACAGAAGCCCGCTAGGTCAACAATCAAGAACGACCTAGGCAAAAGTTAGGGTACAATCAAGCAAAAGGCTCGCTAGGTTGAAAACCCTCAAAGAGCGGCCTAGGCAAAAGTTAGGGCACAATCAAACAAAAAAGCCTGCTAGGTCGAAAACCCGTAAGGGCGACCTAGGCAAAAATTAGGGCATAATCAAATAGGAGCCCACTAGGTTGACAAACTCTCAAAGACGACCTAGGCAAAAGTTAGGGCATAATCAAACAGAAGCCCGCTAGGTCAACAATCAAGAACGACCTAGGCAAAAGTTAGGGCACAATCAAGTAGAAGGTTCGCTAGGTCGAAAACCCTCAAAGAGTGGCCTAGGCAAAAGTTAGGGCACAATCAAACAAAAAAATCCCGCTAGGTCGAAAACCCGTAAGGGCGACCTAGACAAAAATTAGGGCATAATCAAACAGGAGCCCGCTAGGTCGACAAACTCTCAAAGACGACCTAGGAAAAAGTTAGGGCATAATGAAATAGAAGCCCGCTAGGTCAACAATCAAGAACGACCTAGGCAAAAGTTAGGGCACAATCAAGTAGAAGGCTTGCTAGGTCGAAAACCCTCAAAGAGCGGCCTAGGCAAAAGTTAGGGCACAATCAAACAAAAAAAGCCCGCTAGGTCGAAAACCCGTAAGGGCGACCTAGATAAAAATTACGGCATAATCAAACAGGAGCCCGCTAGGTCGACAAACTCTCAAAGACGACCTAGGCAAAAGTTAGGGCATAATCAAACAGAAGCCCGCTAGGTCACCAATCAAGAACGACCTAGGCAAAAGTTAGGGCACAATCAAGCAGAAGTTCCGCTAGGTCGAAAACCCTCAAAGGGTGGCCTAGGAAAAAGTTAGGGCATGATCGAACAAAAGCCTGCTAGGTCGACAACCCTCAATAGAGACCTAGGAAAAAGTTAGGGTACCAAAATCAAGAGCCCGCTAGGTTGAAAACCCATAAGGGCGACCTTGGCAAAAGTTAGGGCAATACAAAAGACCTGCTGGGTTAAAAACTCAAAAGAACAACCCAGGAAAAATTAAGGTCAATCCAGGAATCCTAAGACAACATGACATTTATGCACCTCATATTTTCTTAAAAGTGGGGAAAAATTTTTCCATTTCTCAAGTTTGGGTAATTGGATAATCAAGATTATGAAAAGCAGCACTGGCATTTTTCATCAAAAGGTGCCATTTGGGCAATCGAACCCACATCTCTTGTCATCTTTCCCTCTCAAGTACACTACCTCAAACATCCTTTGCAAAGCTTCTCTATTTCTTTTCATTAACCATCCAGAATCACTTTGCACACCTCAATAGCGCACATGCCAAAAGAGATGTGAAAAATGTAAAAATAAAAAGGATTAATTTTGAAAATTCATGACAAGTCGGATGAATCCTCGACCATTGCAACACGACAGGATTATTTCCCAACGATTCATCTTCCTACCAGCCATGATGCCACCAAAAAAGGAGTGTGTCTTACTCAATGATACTGACCACTGTTGGGTCTCAAAGATCCCGGAAAGAAGATTCCAAAATTAACCAATAAGCCAAGAGACTGAGTCAATCCAGCTCACCTTGATTATTGATCCCTTTCACACCAACTATGGGGTCGTCGAGGAAAATGTGTCCAAAAAATCAAAAAATCAAGAGAAACAAAAATTTTACACCATTTCACGGTTTGCATTCATTAGCATCTGTTTCATCAACTAAAGATTTCAAGCATCAAAATAAGAATCTCGCATCATATTTACATTTATTTCAAGCATCAAAATAAGAACCCAACATCATCTTTGCATTTATTCAAGCATCACTAACACCGCATTCTTTTCATTCATTCAAACAGCACAACAACACCTTTTATTCAAGCATTGCACAACTCCTTTGCAAAACCAATTAAGATTAAGGAAAATTGCTCTAACCAATCATAACCGAGTCAAGCTCAAACGGGGGCAAACGCCTGCCCACAAAAAGAATCCGATTTGAGGTCATCCTCAAACTCAATCAAGTCCAAAATGGGGCAAAAGCTTGCCCACAAAAATTTAATTTGAGGTCATCCTCAAATTCTAAAACAAGTTCAAACTGGGGCAAACGCTTGCCCGCACAAAATTCAATTTGACGTTATCTTCAAACTCAATCAAGTCCAAACTGGGGCAAAAGCTTTCCCACAAAAATTCAATTTGAGGTCATCCTTAAACTCAATCAAGTCCAAACTGGGGCAAAAGCTTGCCCACAAAAATTTAATTTGAGGTCATCCTCAAATTCTAAATCAAGATTCAAAATGGGGCAGACGCTCGCCCAAAATCCCTCAAGTTAAGGCATTCCTCGACTGCCAAAAACCTTCCAAACTGGGGCAAAGTGTTTGCCCAAATTTCATTCAAATCAAGACATCCATCAATTATCAAGAATCTACTAAACTAGGGCAAAATGGTTGCCCAAGTCTCTTCAAGAAAATAATTATCAAGTGCCTAAAAAAACCTTCAAGTTCAAGGTAGAACAAGCAGTTTATTTTGATTCAAGAGAAAAACATAATTTCGAATAAGTCAGCCAAGACAGTTGACGAAAAGGTCCATATTCCACCCCCACATGCATCCCTGGGGTATATCATGTCTTTTCCCTATGCCTGTCTTAACAGGTCATTCATGCTTCGCCTGCCCTGCCAGGCTATCCCTTCAAGTTAGCATAGAGCACCTTTCATACAAGTTAGTGTAGGTCCCTTCCATTTCGAAGTCACTTGTATTAACAGGTCCCTTTTTCTTTCCTATTGCTGTCCAAATAGTCACAATCAAGTTTAATGGCCTATGTTGTCAGGCCTCATAAAGTTTTAGTTTTCTGCATCATGGCCTATGTTGTCAAGCCTCATCAAGTTTTAATTTCTGCATCATCAAGTTTTATTTTTTGCATCATCAAGTTTTAGTTTTCTGCATCATGGCCTATGTTGTCAGGCCTCATCAAATTTTATTTTCCACATACATCCTGTCAAGCAAGGTTTCGTTTGCATCCATCCTGTCAAGCAGGATTTCAAGTTTTAATTTCTACATTTATCCTGGCAACAACAGGATTTCATCATTTGCATTTTCCCGGCAACAGCGGGACCTCATTTGCATTCTCTTGTCAACAATAGGACTTCAAGCACGTTTAATTTTCTGTCCACCTTTCAAACAGGTTTGCATTTATCCTGGCAATAGCAGGATTTCATTTGCATCTTCCCGGCAACAGCGGGACCTCATTTACATTCTCCTGTCAACAACAGGACTTCAAGCACGTTTAATTTTCTATCCACCTGTCAAACAAGTTTGCATTTATCCTGGAAACAGCAAGATTTCATTTGCATCTTCCTAGCAACAGCGGGACCTCATTTACGTTCTCCTGTCAACAACAGGACTTCAAGCACGTTTAATTTTCTGTCCACCTGTCAAACAGGTTTGCATTTATCCTAGCAACAGCAGGATTTCATTTGCATCTTCCCGGCAACAGCGGGACCTCATTTGCATTCTCATGCCAACAAGACTTCAAGCATGTTTAATTTCCGTTCACCTGTCAAGAAGGTTTGCATTTATCCTGGCAACAGCAGGATTTCATTTGCATTCTTCCCGTCAAAAACGGGATTCTCATCAAGTTTACATTTCTGCATCATGGCCTATAGTGTTAGGCCTCATCAAGTTTAGATTTCTGCATCATGGCCTTTGTTGTCAGGTCACCATCAAGTTTACATTTCTGCATCATGGCCTATAGTGTCAGGCCTCATCAAGTTTAGATTTCTGCATCATGGCCTACGTTGTCAGGCCACCATCAAGTTTACATTCTTGCATCATGGCCTATAGTGTCAGGCCTCATCAAATTTAGATTTCTGCATCATGGCCTATGTTGTCAGGCCACCATCAAGTTTACATTTCTGCATCATGGCCTATAGTGTCAGGCCTCATCAAATTTAGATTTCTGCATCATGGCCTATGTTGTCAGGCCACCATCAAGTTTACATTTCTACATCATGGCCTATAGTGTCAGGCCACCATCAAGTTTAGATTTCTGCATCATGGCTTACGTTGTCAGGCCACCATCAAGTTTACCTTTCTGCATCATGGCCTACAGTGTCAGGCCTCATCAAGTTTAGGTTTCTGTATCATGGCCTATGTTGTCAAGGCCATCATCAAGTTTACCTTTTTTGCATCATGGCCTATAGTGCCAGGCCACATCAAGTTTAGATTTCTGCATCATGGCCCATGGTGTCAGGCCTCCCTCAAGTTTCCTTCCCTGCATCGTTAAATATTATTTTCTCCTTTTTGGCCTATAATGTCAGGCCTCCTTTGAGCTTTCTTTTCTGCACTTCGGCCTATAGTGTCAGGCCACCTTGTACATATTTTACATTTTATTTCTTACATGCTTGCCTGTCTTAAACAAGTCCCATTCACTCAGCTGAGCCCGTCGTAACGGGCCATTTCTTTTCTGCTTTGCTTGTTTTAGCGGGCCACTTTTATTTCGTCTTTGCTTGTCCTAACAAGCAATCCCAAGACACTCCATGCCTGTCCTAACAGGCCTTTATTCATTGCACTTAGCCTAATTAGGCTATACCCTCAAGCCTTGCATATTTAAACCCTATCGGTACACGAAATCGGTAAGATCCTTCAATCGCCCATCTGCCAAGCATCACTTTAAGCTCAAGGCTTCTAGTATTTCTCTCAGAGTTCCTTGAAAAAATCTGCCTCGGACATAAAGTGTTCACGTCTTTACTCATTTTCTACCTCGATAATTCGGAGAATCATTTCTCACATTATCGGGTAGGAAAATAAGTAAAGAGGGGCAAACTATAAACATCCATTTATGTCCGAGGCCCCCAACCATTAAAATTAATCAAGAAACCAAAAAATAAATAAAAAATAAAAAACTGAAAAACTGAAACGAAAAATAAATAAAGAATAAATAAATAAAATTGAATAAAAAAAAATCTGTTTTTTAATAGAAATTGGAAAATAAAAATAAGAGATAAAACAAAAGCAAAAAATAATAATAAGAAAGAACTAAAAGAAAAAGAAATTAAAACACAAAAATATAGATAGATATTAAAAATCTAAAAATGAAAAAAAACTAAACTAAAAATAATAATAAAAATAAAAATAGAAAAATATGAACATAAAAATAAAATAAAAAAAGAAGCCAAAAAAGAAAATTAAAAACTACATATTAAAAATATATTAAATCAGAATTAATAAAATAGAAGAAAGAAAAAAAAACAGAATTGGAAACAAATTTTAAATAATAATCAAAATCAAAAAATAAAGAAAAGACTGAAATTAAAAATAAAATAAATAAGAACTAGTAAAAAAGGAAAAGAAAATAAGATCTGAAAAACTAAAAATAGAAATAAAATAAAATCAGAAATAAATAAAATTAAAGCAAAAATTAAAGAAAACAAAAAATAAGTAGACAAAATTTGAAAAATTTATTAATTTGAAAAAAAAAATTGAAAAAACAAAAATTTAGAATCTGAAATAAAATTAAAACAAAGGAAATAAAAAATTCAAAATCTGAATCAAAATAAAAGAAAAATTAAAATAAAACCGAAAAGAATAAAATCTTCACATAAATAAACGAAAACAGAAAAACAAAAAAATAATAAAAAAGGAAAAAAGAAAAGGCGGGGTTTGAGAAAGAAGTGAGCAGAATGAACCCCATAAATAGGAGTACCTAGCTCGAATTCGGGAGTGGAAAAAAATCAGAAGAGAGAAGGAGAATCTACTTCCTGCTGAAAAGAATTCTCTGAGAGAGAAAGGGGATAGAGAACGCATAAGGAGAAGACCAGAAAACTCTTGGAACTCGTCGCCAATTTGTGAAATTCTTCCTTGACAACTACTGATTGGAACGAGGTCTCCATAAGACCATTAATTCCTCATTTGAACGGGGGAAGAGATCGAATCTTGCTTACGGGCACGAACAGGTTAGCGTTATATGAAAATCTTGATTGTCTGGTTCTTCTTTTAGACATATGCTCTTGTTTTGTATCTGTGGATAAATCAAGATGTGATTAATAAATAACTTTGTTCAAATGAGGTGGTTCTTGATTACTGGTAAATCTTGCACATTTAGTTGACGCTAAGATCTTGATTAGCTTATTTTCAGAGCATGGATATTTGTTTAAATTCTGATTAGCGGGTTAGAAAATAGGAGAGGTGAGTGGGTCAAATGTTAACGCCACTTCATAATGCATAATGGTTCAGTTAAATCACAATCGATTGCAAGCCGGACACGCTTGTTGACCGGAGTGCATCTTCTAGTTAAGAAAACATAGGAGGAGACTGTATCCACGTCGCAACTCATGTCGAATCCAAGATCTTGGCTATTGGGAGAGGCTCCTCCACAAAAGGTTAGACGGATGTATCATGAAGAAGGTTACGGTTCATCTATTATATAAGGAAGTCCAGGGTGTAGCTATGAGCAGTTTGTTTAACTAAGTTCTAAGCCATAAGCAGCTAGCCTCTTGGATCCTGCTGTTCATATTGTGTTGGCTACGCACATATCCAGGATTTATTAGAACTAGAGGGTACTGCATTAGAAAGTAGAGGGCGTGTGTTTGCATGATGGCTTATGCCCTTATTAGTTTAGGATGTAAAATATCTATAACAACCAAAGATCATAGTCACTCCTTAAAAAAAAAAATCAGGCTAACCTTAAGCCAAGACCAATGCCTTCCTTCCTTCCTTATCTACGACTATTTACGATGGATGTCATAGATAACCAATGCACCAGGAGGTTATGCAACTGGAGGAAGTACCTCTCGTCTACGTGGGTGGCCAAAGCCCATGCATAGTAATAACATGCAAAAGGCGAGCGAAAATGAAAGAGTCCATGCAAATGTTGGAAAAATTAGAGGCCCAAGTAGGATTCTAGAGCACTTGGCACATAATAATATTCCAAACCTCATTCTCCATCCACCTAGAAATACTCCATGTGTTCAAGAAGTCCATGGAACCAGGAAATGTGCAGTGTGTGAATCAGTGAAGCGGTGCCCACGAACATCACCATCTAATGGGCACACCTGCATGGCATAGCGAAGAAACGGTTGCAGCATTAACAGCCACATTAGTTTGTATAATTAGGAGAAGGGCCTTATGCTAAAGTCAAGGGCCATGCCATAAGTGATGTGTCTTGGAACAGAAGCCAAAGGAACAAGGTGGGAGTAATTGGTACTTAGACCCTATATCTCTACATGGTGTGGAAACGTCATATAAATTCAAGTGGGGGACGTCATATAACCAAATAAGCACTTGGCTTAGTGGCTGAAGCACGCTCCCGTATATTACAATACTGCCCCTTTTGCCTCACTTAATACCAAACCCGTCCCCATGCTCCATAATTACTGTTCTATATAAATATTCAAAAATTCATAAAAAGTTTTCATGAATAAAAATAAATTCATAAAATTCCATAATTGCCAAGATAAATTCATAAAAAATCCATAAGTATCAGATAAATCCCAAAATTTATGATACTCGCCAAATTGCCTCAAAATTTCTAATAAATACAAATTAACCCCAAAATCTACTAATTACGATTTAAAGTCTTAAAATTCTTCTGATTATAAACCAAACCCATAAATTTCCATTAATGCTAAGCGCACCCCCGTATCCCTTTTATGTTCGATTATGTCTTTCCTGTTTTATCATTCATCATTTTTCAAAATAAAAATCTTGTTTTGCGATTCTTAATCTCATGCGACAAGCTCTAAGCACGAACTGGTAGCTTTTTCTGCTGTTCGATGTTTAGAGATTCGTATGGGTCCAAGTGCAGCCGTAGTTGTCTTGGGCCTTGTGCATATGTGGATTAGGATTGCCCTTCCCTTTTGCAAAATAAAAAAGTCTTGCCTGTTTTATCATTCATCGTTTTTCAAAATAAAATTCTTGTTTTGCAATTCTTAATCTCACGCAACGAGCTCTAAGCACGAACTGGTAGCTTTTTCTGCTGTTCGCTGTTTAGAGATTCGTATGGGTCCAAGTGCAATCGTAGTTGTCTTGGGCCCTGTGCATATGTGGATGAGGATTGCCCTTCCAAAACAACACGTTCGTTTCTCAAAATCCCTTTCTTTCAAGTATCTTCGAAGGTCAAACCTTCAAAACAAACCAGAACTACGTAAGCCTTGAGTTTCCCATTGCACCGGGGAATACGTAGGAGCAGGATGAAGTCCTGTCAGGCTAACCTCCATCAAGTATTTATTTTCACACTAATTAAGGGATCAAACAATTTTCAAATAATCACACACTCAGTTTAAGGGTACTATTCTTCGGAACAGGCGAGTGGGGTGCCTAACACCTTCCCCACTCGTAACCGACTCCCGAACCTAAAATCTCATCCTCGAGTTAGGGTTTTTCCAAATCTTTTTTCCTTAAATAAAAATTTTGTGGCGACTCCACTTTAATAAATCTTATATTTTAAAAATTTAGCGAGTTCGTCGTCTTGTCGGAATTACGGTTGCGACATATATAAATATCAAATTCTATATAATAACGTCTCCTCTTTTATCCCTCATTCATTTCAATGAAGCACTTGAAGATAGTACATGTTCTACTTTGATTTTTTCTCTTAGTTTCCTTTTACTTTGATAGTATTAGATCTTCTTCTTGGAGCTCTATTATGCACTAGTCCGTGATACCACGAAACATAACAAGATAACTTCCCATACTAGAGGAAGATTTAGGGAAATTAAAATTCTTCTTAGGCTTAAAGGTTTCCCATTCTAAATAAGGGATCTTAATTAACCAATGCTAATATTATGTTAACTCCCTCACTAACTTAGGTATGCTTTGGCTACAAATCAGTTTCCACATCCTTAGTTATTGGTATCCATCTTTATCAAGATTCTACCAATCTATATGATGATATTACATCTTACAAAATACTTGTGGAACACCTTCTCTACCTCACCATGAGCAAACTAAACATTACTCATGTTGTCCAACAACTTTCTCAATTCATAAGTGCTCCTACTCTAACCTATCATCAAGCTTCTTTACATATCCTGTGATAATTAAAAGGAACACCTGATAATGGTCTCTTCTATTGCAAGTCATCTAATGTTCATATCAAAGGGTTCAACAACATTGATTCGACAAGTTATCCTAATTCCTATTGATCTCTTAGTAGTTTCTATTTTTTCCTTGGTATTCCTTAAGTAATTGGCACATAAAAAAATATTTGACAATGACTAGGTCTTCCTCCAAAGATGAATATCATGACTTAGCCTGTGACACTTGTGAATTACAATGGCTACATTATCTCCTTCAAGATTTCATATCCTTCCTTTACGAAAAACTATGTTATACTATGACAATTGTAGTGCTCTTCACATTGCCACAAATCCAGTATTTCATGAGCATACTAAACATCTCTAGATTGATTGTCATATGGTTCACTATTTCCTCACAAAGGGACTTGTGCATTTTCTTCCCATCTTGATGCATGATTAATTAGTGGATATACTTACCAAAGCACTCCACCTAACTCAGTTTCATTTACTTTGTACCAAGATAGGAATGTTAAACTTTTATCACACTCTAGCTTATGAGGGGGGAAATAGAGAATGGAGAAATAATTATGATGTTAATTAGTTAGTTAGTTACAAATTAGGAGGTTCTTCTCATGTGTAGATAAATATCTGATTCTACATAATAACATCTCAACTTTTTTCTCTCATTCATTTTAATGCAATACATGAAAGACAGTATAAGTTCTATTTTGATTTATTCTCTTTGCATTCTTATACTTTGAAGAACCATTCTTTCAAATGTTTCCAAAATGCTATACATGTTCCATATACATAACATTTTGTGCAATTTGTTATGCTACTGAATTTAGAAACCATGAAATCACTATTATTATATCATTTGCATGGCCTAAACAAAGGATCAAACTTATCCAGTACTAGCAACATACCATATAAGATTTTGAACTTGATCTTAAATATTATCGATCTTTTTATTGATATGGTCTAAAAATGATAATTATTTCATGTGAGAATAGGATTAGCCATGGATATAGAAGAAACACTTGGCTAAAAGAGTTTATTAGACGAATTGGAATTTTAGTTCTAATTCACTATCCATCTTTCTATTTTAATTTTCAACACTCAGACTTAGTTGCTTAATTTTTTGAAGCTAGTGATAGATTTTTTCCATTCAATTTTTATCCACTTTGAGAGTAGCATTTAGATAGGAAAGTTTGTTATTTTTCTTCTATTTAAAATCTAATTTTTCTATGATTAATAATATAACTGCAATTTTACTCATTCTTCAATTTCTAATTCTTTAGATCAATATATCATGTTTCTATTTTAATAGTGGTATCATAGCCAAAGTTGATCTTACAAGATCAAAAGTTTCTTCTTTTTAACCCACAAACAAATAGCATCCAACAACCTTCCTTTAAACTTATCCTTTAACTTCATTAGTGAAAATTATCAAATTTGATCAATAAAGATGAAAGATTAATAGAAATTGTATGATCTTTAGGAAATAGTGACTAAAGATAGCCCGCTACCTTCTCTACCAACAAATCTTAACTTATCTCAAATCAAATTCAATAGTGAAGAAAAAGTAAAGAAAGTCAAGTTTAAGTCCCTTATACAAAATTCTATGGCAGATTAAATGGTCTACAAGATCATGACCTATAAAATACTAAATGAGGCTTAGGACAAATTGAAATAGGAATATGAAGCAACAATAGACCACGTGAAATGAAAATGCTAAACCTAAAATGTGAATTTGAATCCCTACATATGCAAAAGGATGAAACAATCGGTGAGTATATTGATCACATCTCCTTAATTGTTAATAACATTAGATTACTTGGTGAAGACTTTGCAAACAAAAGGATTATGGTGTAAGTTCTAGTAACTCTTCCTAAGAAGGTTGAATCCAAGATTTTCTCTATTGAGAATCTCATTAGGTGAACTAATGAATTCTCTAAAAGAACAAGAGTAAAGACGGACCTTGAGATAGGATAGATTCGTTGAAGGAGCCATTTCTACTCAAAAGCAACATTTTTGTTAAGTGAAAACAAAAGCTCAACCAAAAGAGTAATGGAAAACATGATGGTGGAAGAAACAATGTTTCTAAACATAGATCATTTCCTCCTTACAAGCATTGTAAAAAAAAAAACACGTAGAAAAGTATTGTTGGTGGAGGACCGGTGATGTAAGCTGAAAATACAAACAGTTGGGGCATATACCCAAGGTATACAGATCTAAAAAGTAAAATTTCAAAACTTTTATAAGCACATCTGGCAGAAGTGATGATGCATAAGAGGAGAAACTTTTTTGCAATTTCTTGCTTCTCAACAAATGACTTGTCCAATGCTTAGCTTCTTGACAATGGTCCACATCATCTCTGTTAGGAGGTTTATGTTCCTTGATGATACTTACAAGTCCAGTGTAAATATAAGAAATAGAGAGTTTTTGAAAGTCAAAAGTAGAAGATCAATGACTGTTTCAACAATCTCAGGTATCAAAACTATTCCTGATGTTTTAGACATACTTGATATCATCCAAAATCTGTTAAGTGTTCCATAAATGTTTGAAAATAATTACTCAATGTATTTTAAGAATCGCAAGTACCTATTTTTGATCACGTTGGTGTAGAATTATTCTACATCAAGATGAACAAAAGATTTTTACAGTAGATTTGGAAAAAGTAGTTTAAAAATTTTATATCAGTGCTTCACAGGCAATTACAAATTTGTGGCATAAAAGACTCGATCATCCCAATCATAGAAACATTATAAAAAGGAACAAGAAAGAATTTATGTTAAATATGCATGAAATCTTATATGATGCTCAAGTTTATGGAAATTGTCAACAAGGTAAGCAAACAAAACTACCATTTCAAGCAAATCAAGCATGGAAAATTAAACAGAAACTTCATCTTATCCATACTAATGTATAAGGCCCAATGAAAACTTAATAGTGATAATAAATATTTTCTTCTCTTTATTGATGATTACACCAAAATGTGTTGGGTTTATTTCATTAAACTCAAGAGTGAAGTCTTTAATATTTTTAAACAATTTAAGGCTTTAGGAAAAAATTAATGTAATTTGAAAATTAAAAATTTTATAACAACCATGGAGAATATACTTCTTCTTAATTTATATGATTTTGTGAATGTGAAGGCATTGAACATCAACTGACCTTACCACATACCAGAGAAAAATGGGGTATTTGAAAGGAAGATGCTAAAGGGATAATGTGTGATAACATTTCAGCCTAAAAAAATTTAGTGTTTTATGGATAAACCAAACACATGAAGTTGAAGTTTCATTATATTAGAAAAGTTCAACAATCTGATGAAATTTTGTTTATTCATTGCTCATTTAAGAATTAGATAGTTGACATTTTTACCAAGTCACTACCAAAGAAAAGATTTCAAGATTTAATATAAAAAATTAATGTTTGTCACCAAAATATCAAGGAGAAGAGTTCGACGAGTACATCAAAAGAATCTATTAGACAAATTGGTATTTCAATTTCAATTCACTATCCATCTTTGTGTTTCTATTTTCAACCGTTAGACTTAGTTGTTTAATTTTCTAAAACTAATGATAAATTTTTTTTATTTAACTTTTATCCACTTTAAGAATGACACTTATATAAATTTTTTTATTATTTTTCTATTTAAATTTTGATATTTATACAATTAATAATATAGATGCAGTTTTTCTTATTCTACTCTTCATTTTCTTATTCCTTAAATCAATTTCCCATGTTTCTATTTGTAATAGGTTTTACTTCATATCCTTTTTCCAACCTAACAACGAGAAATGTTTATTGTATTTCATATGCATTAATTTTGAGATCAAAACTGACTTTTTTTTTTATCAATAATATTAATTAAAGCCAAACTTATATATTAATGTTTTACTCAATATCATTTGATTTAGTAATATTTGACGCATATCGTTGGTTAATTTGATTTCATCTTATGATAATGCGCTGTTGCCATAAATTAAGATAAATTAATAATTTAAAAAGAAAAAAGGCTATGATAATGCGCTGTTGCCATAAATTAAGATAAATTAATAATTTAAAAAGAAAAAAGGCAACAACTTGTGTATTAACATTTTTCATTTCTAATTAAAAAGAAATATTGTAGATAATTGAAAAGTCGAATAAATTTAGAAAAAAAAGGTTTAAGCATTTTTTAATACCATACCTAATTGAACATCAATAAACCTAGTTTTTATTTTAACATAAACATGATATTTTTTATTTTATATATATATATATATATATATATATATATATATATTTCCATGACTTCTTCAAGAAGTTATATCATGTGTATGATTCAACAATACTAGAAAATAAAAAAATATTCTTAATTGCTATTGATTCGCTCATTTTGCACATAGCTTCTAAGGAATCTTTTTTTGACAAAGTGATTCCTTTTCCTTCGGTCATATCAATTTCTTCTTCACTAATTCGTTTCCACTCAAAACATTGAATTAATAAGGCCAAAGTTAAACCAATTGTGCGCTGAGCCAAGTTGATTCCAGGACAAGCCCTCCTCCCTAACCCAAAGGCAACTAACTTGTTTGCTTCGCCTTCTTTCTCAAACCTCTCAGGCTTAAAAAGTGTAGGATCATTCCACAACTTGGGATCTCTATGAATGGCCCAAGCATTCACTAACAAAATTGTGTTTTTTGGAAAATTATATCCTCCTATGATGCAATCTTCTGAGGATAAATGAGGTACTAACATTGGAGCAGCAGGATTTAAACGAAGTGTCTCGTTGATAATGTTTTGAAGGTAAGGGAGATTTGAAATGTCACACTCATCAACTAGGCGATCTGAACCTATATGAGTATCTAATTCATTTTTTGCCTTTTGCAATATTTCTGGATGATTTAGTAAATTACACATGGCCCATTCTAAAATTATAGCTGATGTGTCTGTTCCTGCAAGAAGTATAATCTGTGAAGTCCAACAAAAAAAATATCAATACAATGAATAATAAAGAAAAAAAATTATTATTTTTCTTTAAAATTAATACTGCATTAATGCTATATAAGTTAAAGCAATGAATCAGTTCTCCACCTTTTATATATGTACTTTCTAAACTAGTTCGTATATTGATTCTAAAGGAGATGAAAATCACATCTTGTACTACTCTGAATAAAAACATTAATTTAAGAACCTTTGACGATTGGACCAAAAAAGATAAAAGCATTGATGACAAACAAAGAAATAAGATAAAAAAATAAATAAAACTAGTAAAAAAAAATATAAAATTTATTTTCTATTTTATTTGATTAATTATTAAAAATTAAAACCCTGGAGAACTTTAATTCTTTTTTAATATGTTTATACCTAAATAAAAGAAATAAAACCTTACTTTCCTTTTAATTTACTTAATATAAAAATATGAAAAATATTTAATAACCATATAATTTTAAATTTCACATCTTACCAAAGAACAGCTCCTAACGTCCTCGTTTCAAGTTTTAATTAATATAAAAAAATATTTTTCATATATTTACATATAATATTATTTATTGTAATTCATTTCAATTTAATGATTATAATTTTAAAGAAATTAAAAAAGTAAAAAAGAATCCAACAAGTAAGAAAATAGATATATACGAATAAACGTATGTTGCGGATATATCTCACCGTTTCGCATGGACCAAACACATGCTAAATATACAAAAGATAAAGAAAAAGGCATACAGTATTAATTACCAGGCCAAGTCCTTTGATGATTTCATCAGTATAATATTCTGGCTGGGATTGTTGTTGAATTAGGAGATGATGTATCATAGTATTGGCATGTAGTTTCCCATTACGATGCTCATCAATAAGTTTTTGTATGAATGCATCAGTTCTGTTGCCAATTTTCTTCAACCTTTTTTCCAAATTGTCAAAATCAAACCACCTCAACAATCCTAAGAAATCCCCTGGATTGTTTGCTCCAGAAACAGTCACCAACTCTTTGATAATCTCTCTAAATTGCTTTGCTTCCTCCACATCACTCACATCACAATCCTCACCATAGTACCTTTTCCCTGAAATCATCCTTATAATAGTGTTAAACATCATTTCTGAAAACTTGGACCTAAGTTCCACTTTACCAAATTTATTGAGTGAGTTTTGTGCTAAATTTTTTACAAGCCTCAGGATCTCGTCCCTTCGGATTTCTAAGAAAGTGCTTAAACGATGAGAAGAGAGAACTTCAAGTGAAACGATGCGGCGAAGATTGCGCCAATGATCACCGTAGGAAGATAGTGATATGGTGGTGTAGTTGTAACCGATGTACTTGCCCGCGACAAATCTAGGACGGTTTGCTAAAACGATGTCGTTTTTGGTAAAACATTCTTGAACAGTAGAGAATGATGAAACGACAATCACGAGACGGGAACCGAACTGGAGAGAAATGATTTGGCCGTATTTTTGTGATATGCCATACAATGTGCGGTGGAGTGGCTGTTTGAGTTGATGGAGGTTTCCAATTATGGGGAAAATAGGTGGGCCTGGTGGAAGGTTTCGGAATTTTCTCGTTTGAAACAAGAGATGAAGGGAGAGAACAAAAATGATGGAAACAATGGAGAAGTAAAAAAGATCCATACTCCAAGTACTGAAGCTTGCTGAATGCTGGATTGTGTTTTTGGGTGCTATTTTGGTAACTTGCTAACTATAGACTGTGAGAGCAAAACAATGTTTGGAATTGGATGATTTCGCCCTCCTTGCACAGATTTATAATTATAAAGGCTTGTAAGATTGTAAGGTGGGATCAAAACACAAATCATAGTCTTGCGTTTGCGCTTACGTAATCAATAAATTATTCGATATAACATATATTTTAAAAAAAATATCTTGGTTTCATTTTCTCAGTTAAAAAATAACCCTAAAAAAATTTATTTTTATTTATTTTTTAAACTTAAATTTTAAAAAATATTTATTATTTATATATATATGTTTGTGTTTATTAACTATAATAAATTTATTAAATAAATTTAATTAATATATATTAAAAAAATATGTTATTTGTTAAAATAAAATAATATAATAAATTGTTAATTTTTTTTAAAATTTTATAAAATATTATAAATATGATATATATAATTAAATGTACTAATTAAACAGTTGAACTGTTAAGATATATATCATATTTATAATATTTTATCAATTTATTTTATTGTATTCATAATTATTTTAAATAGATAAATATTATCATATAATTTTATTTTAATAAATAATATATTTTTTAATTTTTATTAAAATAAAATTATATAATAAAATATTAATTTTTGTTACATTGTATAAAATTTTATAAATATAATTTATATAATAAAATATATTAATTTAACAGTTAAATTAATAAAAATTAATTATTTAAAAAATTATAAATAAAGTATGTTACAATTATTTTTAAAATAATTTATTTTTCTTATAAATATAGGATAATTAAAATTAACTTATTTTATAAATAAAGATAATAAAAGAATAAATTTGTATTAAAATGAAGATTAAAAACATTATAATGTAGATTTTATAACAAATGAGAGTAACTAAATTTTTAACTATTCTAATTAATTTATTAATAATATAACTAATTCTATATATTTAAAGTTCTCTTAAGTTAAAAGATATTTATAATATTTTTAGTTTAAAATAAATAATATATTATAATAAAGAAAAGTATATAAAATTTTTGAAATATAAAAAAAACTTCCAAAAAAAAAGTTTATAAATTTACAAATTAACCATTAAATAAAAGTTATAAATTTATACTTAACAAAATAATCATGTTTAACCACTATTTAATCATTCAAAGTAGAAATTCACATAATCAATGCTTAAAGGTTGAAGCAAAATATTAATATCAAGCTATTTGTAGTACTTTACAGGAAAGTTTTGGTTCAGACTTCGTCACTATCTTCATTGTGTACCGAAACAATTATTTTTATGATTTTGCTTATGTTAAATTTTTTGGACCAATTTTAAGTAACTTAAATATGTAATTTTTTCAAAAATAAGTACTTTCTATATTAAAAATATATAAGTATAAGAAAATTATTTTTTAAGAGAAAAATTTAATTTTTAGTTGCTTAAAATTAATCTTAAATAAGAAGATTAATAAAAATATATTTTTTTATTGTTCAGATGGATTAAAATATAAAACAAAAACAAGCGAAAAAGTGAAGGAAACATATTTTTTATATTTAAAAATAAATTAAATAGGACGAAAATAAGATGAAAAATAAAAAAATAAAAAATAGATATAATGTAATATATAATATAATAGAATAAAAATATTAATAGTATTTATGATAATTAAAATTGAAAAATAAAAGTTATATTTAAAAAAATTTATTTTTAATTAGACTTGATATTGAGGGTAAATGAACTTTTATTTATTCATTTTAAATATTTTAAAATTATATTTTATATTTTTACTTATTAAAATAAATAAAAAATTATTTTTATCTATTTAAATAATATTTTAATTTTATTTTATTTTTTATATTTATATTTTTTATTTTTTATTTTACGCATCATTGAAATATTTATTTGAAATAAAATTAATTATTAAGATAAAAAATATTGAAACAAAAAATTTTAAATCATTTTAAAAAAAATGAGAGAGAGTTAAAATAATAAATTTTTCAGTTGTCCAATAAAATAAATATTCGAAAAATTTATTAATAATTTAATTGGATAGAAAGTAAAAAAAAATTGTATAAAATAAACTAAAAGTTCCTAATAATAAATACTTGAGGCAACAAGAACTAAAATTGTAAAGCGGGGAGGAAAGAAATACCATAATTAATATTTTTGAAAGAAAAATCACATCTCACACTCCTTTTCTCATTATTTGGATATCAAATTAATTTAGGTTGATTTTGGATGATTATAAATTTTTAAATTAATTTTAAAAAAAATTATTTGATAAAAATAATTTTAAATTAAATTTTTAAAAAATTAATTAATATTTTTAATTTAAAAATATTTTTATTTATAATTTTATCAAAATACATCATCATCCAATCATTATTTTTATTATTATCATCATCATAAATATCACAAATATTATTATTATTAATTTTATAATCACTACGGTAATAATAATTATCATTATCACCATTATAAATATCACAATTATCATTATTACTAACTTTATAATATTATTATAATAATAATAATATAATTTTTATTATTTTTTTAAAAAAATTATTTAAACAATTTAATTATTTATAAATTTATAATAAAATAGTTAATAATATTTATTATAAAAGTTATATTTAATTTATAATATTATAATATAATTTTATATTATATAAATTTTGTAACATTATATTAAATATATATTATTTTATATAAAATAATATATAAATATTATATTAATATTATATAAAATTATTTATTTTATATAATAATTATCAAATATTATATAAAATATATAATTATATAATATTTTTATATTATAATTATTTAAATATTACAACTAGATTATCATCATAATAATAATTTTTTTATTTTATTTAATTTAAAATAATTTAATTTTTATTTATTTAATTTTTATATATTAATAATAAAAAAATTATATAATGTATAAATTATTTTAAATTTATAATATTATAATATACTTTTATATTATATAATCTTTTATAATATAATTTTATAATATATTTATATATTATTTATTAAAATAAATAATATATTATAATAATATTTAAAAATATTTATTATGAAAAATATATAAAATAAAAAATTTTATGATCATATAATATTTTTATATTATAATTACTATATTATTATTATTTTTCAAACATTATTCTATATCAAAATAATAATAATAATAATAATAATAATAATAATAATAATAAGAATAATAATAATAGTAATAATATAATAAAAATAAAAATTAATTTTTAATTTTATTATTTTAAAATTTAATTTTTTATTATTTTGATATAATTTAATTTTTTGAATTAATATTTTTATTTATTTTTATAATTCATAATAAAATAATTATTGATATTTTTTAAAAAGTTATATTTTTTAGAAATAAATATGTAATATTTTCAATATAAATAAATATTTTAATAATAATAAATTATTATAAAAATTCTTAATTTTTTAACATATAATATTACTAACAATTATTTTAAATATTTTAACATTAATTTTATTATTTTAAAAGCTTAAAATATCATTATTATCAATTTTAAATTTTATTAAATATTTTACAATGATATAATTATAATAAATATTTAAAATTAATGATTAATCATATTAAAAATTATTTTAAAATATTTAAAATTTTTATTTTATTAAAAAATTTAAATATATCATATATTAATTTCTTAAAAAAATATATATTTAAAAATTAAAAATATTATTAAAATATTTTTTATAAAAATATTTTAAGGATCACATCCCAACTTACTAGGTACCAGAGATATCTTTGCATTGATATCTTTTTATTTGAGGAAAACAGAAAAAAAATAAAAATTTAATAAAATATAAATCAAATTTAAATTGTTTGATGTGAGAGAAATATGAAAAATAAAAATTAACTTTTTTTATAAATTAAAAATAATACTATTAAAAATATTTAAATTTTTTAATACAGTATTACTTTCGCAACTTAAATTGTAATATTTCTTCAATTTTTTATATGTAAAAAGAAAATATAAATATTAAAAATATATTTAAGCTTTATCCTTAAAAATCCCTTCCTAAAGGGGATTTTCCAAAGCTGGACCAGTATAAATTGAATAAGGAAACTAATTAATTAGAAACTTTGGGAAAACAAAAAATAAAATGAGCTCCGATTCAGCTATACATAAATAATGAATTCTTCTTCTACCCTTCAAAATCAACGGCTGAAAATTAAAAAAAAAAAGCAGATGCTTTACATTTGTATATAATTAAATGTAAATTAGTGTAACGAATATAAGATTATGATTCCGGAAATAAAATGGTTTAGCTACTTTGTCAAGACCGGTTCATTTGTCAGGATAAGGAGCAGCATGTGACTCTCTCTCCACGTCTTTTGATTCTCTGCACACACTCTTCGCAATGCACGTGAATGTGGCAATACCAAACACACATTTCTCGCTCACAGCAAGTTCCAAAGGTATTCCACTCCTGCATAAGACATTCTTGTATACAGAACAGCTAACACAAATTTTTATGGCAACAAACTTATTAGTATGATTATGTTTCATCAGGAAATAGAATATATCGAATCAACATAGATTTTAAATTGAAATTTATCATCTAAATTTTAAATATTTTTTTGTTAAATTTTTAATTAATTTAAAATTTAAAAATTTAGATTTTAAAAAAATTAAAAAATAAACTTAAAATATATATAAATTATATAAATATATTAATATTATCTAAATATAATATATTAAAATAAACATAAATATAAATATATAAAGATAAAATATAAATTTGAATTGTTTATCTAAAAAGATTATTTATAAATTTTTTCTATTTATTTTTATCTTTATAATTCATATAAATAAATCTTTTTTAATTATATTTTTTATTTATTTAAAAATATAATTAATATATTAAAAATTTATTTATTTTTTAAAAATATTTTTAATATATAAATTTAATTTTTACTCTTTTATTTATTATAATTGATAAATTTAAATATATATATATATATAATATTAATGCTACAGAAATAAACAGATAAATAAAAACAAAATTTTGATTCACTTTTTTTAACTGATAAAAACCACCTAAATCTAGGCTATTAAATATAACAAATTGGGAATGGTTTGGCGTTAATATTAAATGCAACAAATGAACAAACCAGGTTTATTTAATATTAAAGGCATTTTGAATGTGAAAAGTACTAGCTTCATCTTTTTATATTTTTAAAGGAAGAATAAAAAATTATTTTTATTTATCTGTTGATTTAAATATTTTAAAAAATAATAATTTATATATATCTTTATATTTACATAATTATCATAATTATAAAAAATAAAAATATATGATAGATATTGAAAAATAAATAAGAGAAAAATTAAAATTGTAATAAAAAATTAAAAAATCTTTATAAATAGTAAATTAAAATAAATAAATAAATTTTAAAAATTAATAATATTAATTATATTTTTAATATGTATTATATTTTTTAATGGACAGGATAGTTTTACCTAAAAATTGAGGATTATTTAATCAAATAGAAAGAAAAAAATAAAAAGTAATCCAAATTGAGAATACAAACACACAGTAAAATCTTGTCAGAAAAATAAAATTATTTAAAAATTTTAAATATATAAATAAATAAATAATTAATTAAAATTAAAATTGATGGATGAAAGTGAAAAAAAATTAAGATATCATCAACTTGAATTGGTTCACTATTTTATAATATGTAATATTTTTTTTTTATTTATATTAAATTATTTATTCATTATAATAGAAAAATATAAGTTTTAAACTATAATTATTTTAAATATTTTAAAATATAATGTAAATTATTTTAATGTTTATTATTAAAATTATAAATATTATGGTTTAATTTATTGTGTAATATCAAATTTAGTATAATTTATTAAAAATATAATATTATTAATAATTTTTTATGATTGAAATTCATTTATATTATTAATATTTTTTAAAAACATACTAATATTATCTAAAATTTTAACATGTATTATAATCATTAAATTTCTATAACAATTTTTAAATATAATATAGTTAATTTAAAAAAAAAATTTATTTTTTATTTTTTAAAATTATATCAACTTATCAAAAATATTTATTTTTATTTTAAAATATAAAATTAAAGTTGTTTTATTTGTCACATTTAAATTGGTTATAGATATTAATATATCATTCATATATAAATTTATTATAATATAATATTTTAAACTAATTTTGTATACATGCATATTTTAGAGATGTTAATAACTTTTGACAATAAATATTTTATTATTTTATTTAATTAACTAATTTCTTTAATCATATTTAAACTTACGGTGAAGTTAATAAATTAATTATATATCACATTTTGTATGCAAGATGAAAATAGTAGAATTCAATATTTCATAATATTTATTTTTATAAATATATTTAAAATATTCAAATTACATGTCATTAACAAAGCTTTTATACATCTAGAATATCTATTAGATAATATATTTAAAATAAATATTTTAATTTTAAATATGTAATAATTTTATATCAATAAAAATTTAAAATAATAATATATATCAAATATTTTTATTATAAAATATTATCTATGTAATTATCTTTATTAAATATGTGATATTTTCATTTTATATTGTCTAATAATTAGCATAAATCTATCATATTTAATTATAAGTTAACCAACAAATAAAATTTTATATATTTTTATTATTTCAAATAAATGTTACAATAATATTATTATAATATATTAAAAATTTTGATTTCATTTCATATAATATAATATTTTAACAAAGTAGTTAACATGAAAAAAACCAATAATACTTTTTATTTATTATTACCATTAAATAAATTATATAAGATAATATATTCATTATAAAATATTTTGTTATTGAATATCATTTGTTTATTTTTTATAATTTTGAGTCTATCAGTTAATAATACTCTATTAATCTATTACAATTTTTGTTTTTTAAAAAAATTATAATAAATTACAAAGATTCAAACTAAATTCAAAGTTTATTATGAGAGAGAAAAAATATTTATTTATTTTCTTTTTATGTTAATCAAATTATCTCTAGCAAGATTTATTTAATTTTTTTATTAATTTTTTTATTTTAAAAATAAAAATTCATGATTTGAAATTTTTATATGTTCTCGTTATTATATTTATTTAGTTTATCTTTTAAAATTAAATTTATGATAATTTTTTAAAATAAATGTAGTTCAACCATAAAAAAATTACAAGATAAAAAATTTTAAATAAATTTTACTACAAATCATAACCTTTCTTGTTATTTAAATGCTTCAAATTTTAATTTCCAATCTTTTAAGTTATCATGCATAAAATTTGATTTAATTAAGGAAGCATATGTAATATTGCGCATCAAGATACCATTTTTTTTAAGTTTTTAGAAATGTAGAAGGAGAAAGTTGTGAAAAAAAAGTATAACACCTTAATAATGAATATCTTTTTTATGCTTAAGTCGTACTCTCAATTTCATTAATAAACTGTTGTTTCATGATGATGTGAAATTTTTAGAGAATAAATATATGTGAAAATATGATAAATTTTATTTTTGCAAAATAAATGAAGCGCTTTTATGCATGTATAACTTATTAACACTAAAATTTTTTTGTTTAATTTTCTCTAATTAGCACTAAAACAGTTCAATACAACTCAAACATACAATATTCATGCATGATATAATTATACAGCTCTTAATAATTGTATAGTCTCTATTTATACATATATAGTTAAGTTAACACATTAGAGCCTTTATACACTTAATTACATATATTTGTTTACACACTTAGTTACATACACATTTATTTCTACCATATTCACACTAACTATTCTATAATCTACCAACTAGTAAATAGGATGCATTCATCCATCTATTTAAAAATTGCACATTATTGGTATGACTTGTTTTCTCTTCCTTCAGACACAAACTCTGCCAAACACCTCAGGATTGGTGATGGTACTGCTCCAACCATAAGCTTACATTCAGGGCGATAAAAGTCCTATAAGCCATTTCTTAGAATGCTTGGAAAGGATAGAGCCTGGGCTACAGAGAGTTGCTCTGTGACGACTAGACGTGTGAAGTGCAGTAGTAGTGGGATAGGCATTTGCTGGCCGATTCCCCCTTCAGACAATGAGGAATCTTTTGTAGGTGCTATGAGTGGTGCTGGGTAGTCGAGAGGAGGTGGAAACACCCTGTCAGAGTGGAAGGCTTCCAAAGGTCTAGCAAACTTCATGGTGGAGAAATCTAAACTTATCACCGGAGAAACAAACAAATATCCCAAAGAGAAGTATATTTTCATATTGGCTTGAGTTATAATCATCAGCGCATGAGCGTTTACAATCCAATTTACATTACTGATCTCCATGTAGACTACCATGTTCACGAAAGATATTTAGAACGTTTGGGAAGAAAATGGTGGGGGAAGGAGTGAGAAACTAAGTTTCTTAGTAGGATTTTATGCTAGGGTTTGTGTCATCACTTTCATTCCAGCCACTTCAGTTTATTCAAAAACATGTCATGCATATAAGTTTAATTTTAATCTTTCAAAAACTCTTGTTGAAGTGAATTTCTTTTACACAAAATGAACCATCTTTAATTAAGCATATAAATTACTTAAGAATTATAAATCTTTGGGATCACATCATAGATATTATTTGACCATCATCTATTCTATGTCATACATAAATCTTTTCTATTATCTATCATTCTCTTCTTGATAATTAAGATATAGGCATACATTTTTATTAGTTAAACAATATCTTCTCGCTAGCTCTGCTACTCTACCTTCTATTCCTAGGACATGAGCTCATTCCTAGATTGTCATTACCATCATAAATATTGAAGACCTGACACCTCATAATAGAAGGATTTTTGGAGAATCCTTTTGTCTCCTCTCTAGAAGGACCTAGCGCCTTCTGAATATGCACAAGGCACGTTAAGAGTAGTATTAAATTTTCACATAAGTTCTTTCTTTAATGACACCTTAATTACTTAGGTCCCTTAATATGTATTCTCAAACAATACAACTAATATGCCATGCACATTTATTCTCTTCTTTCATACTACTATCAAATCATTATCCATACATGATTATTATGTAAAACATCATTTTCTGATCATTCATAAGTAATATTCATACACTTTACATTAATTTTTATCTACTCATAAAGTACTACAACAAGTTGATATGATAATCTCAAGAAAAGATTCATCTTTAATTCAAGACTTACCTATTTTAGCTTGATTTAAATTCTTAGACAACATATTCACTTACTTTCATAACTTGTCCAACTTGCTCAATTCTTAACATTTATGATAAAGTACTCATGGGATCTAAATCACTCATCCTTATAAGTTACCTCTTAACCTTTCCTTTTCTCAAAGGTTAAGTTCTTCTTAACACTTTTAATAAAAAATTATGGTATATACTTACCTCTTTTTTAAATGATCAAATGACCTTTGTCATGGTTTACTCTTTGTGTCCTTAATTGAAAATCTTATGCATCATTACTTAATTCAAATTTAAGTGTTACATGTTTTATGCCTCTTGGAAAGTAACTTAGCTAGTTAGATATGTTTCATTCATAAACCTAGTTACTTGTTTCTTTGCTCATAAAATTTAAGTTTTCCACTCATGACTTGTAAATTATCTTTGAACTTCAAAATTAGTTTATTCCTATTACTCCTCAAAATGGCCCAATGCTTATTCTTTACTCCTAAGACCTTATAATTTAATTCTTCTTATCTTATAAAGGTGGTCTTCATTAATTAAGATTTAGACTATTACTTACACTAACTATAGAAAATTTTAAGGCTTTTCTTTCTTATCTAGAGAGCAAGGTCAAATGTCCTTACTCTTTTTTCTACTCCATTTTTGACTTCTAATCACCTCCTTAAGCTATCTTTAATCCACTTTTCAATTCTAGAAATTTTGCTTAACTAATTCTTACTACTTGTGTGCACATGTCCAAATGACACCCAACCATTACCAAATCTCTCAACTTTAAAATTTATTCCTTAAACTTGTTTAGGTTTTACTTTGAAGCTTAATTATAATTTTAACTCAAGTTTTCCTAATTATTTAAGGGTGGCCGGATGCCTTAGTTAGCTACAACAAAGTTCCCTTTCCTTAATTTGTCCTCCCATACCTATGGTGTTATAAATTTTAGCATATTTTCACTCAATTTAACCAAAGTGGCCGAATACACACTTCAATAAATTCATATCCATTTTAAACTTATAATTCCTTATTTGTATTTGATTAGGTTCCTCTTTATACTCTAAATAAATTTTTAAACTCAAGATCTCCTAATTTATTTGAAAGTGGCCGAGCTATAGGTGCTTGAACAAGGGTTCTTTTTAAATTTTCTTGTCATAAGATCTTGATGCCATGAAATTTAACACTTGGTCCATCATAAGTCCTTACATCCATCCATAAATTGTCCTTAATACATAGCTTTGGTCATGGTCATGGTCATGGAAGGTCTTAAGTAATTTGTGCAACTTTAGATACAAGATTCTATCTTTACACTTAGTAATTTTAAGTTTATGTCCAAGTTAAGTTTATGGATCCTTTTACATGATTTTTCTCATTCCTTTAAGGATTTTATTACATGAGTCTAGCTCTAGAATCTTAGCAAGAATAAATTCACAAATAAAATTTTTAAGTAAAGACATAATCAAGATACTAACTTTCAACATAAAAATTTAAAAGAAAGCACCTTTATAGAAAACAAGTGTAGATCTACTCCAAGATCTACAAGTCTCTTACTTTGAGAACTTTAAATCATAAACAATTTAATCTTCTCCAAAGCCTAAAAATTGGTTTTTAAAAAATTTTAACCAATGAAATTGCTTCTAAAGTTTAGAAGCACTTTAATCCATCAAAACTTTGTTTTTCTTTTAAAAATCACTAAAAATTTGTTATGCTTATGTTTAACCATTCAAGGAAAGTTTTGAGCTCCCATGACTTCAAACAAAAAGAGATCCATAGATTTTAGAGAAGGACCTATAAAGAAGAAGAAAAACATACCATAAAGACAAAGTTAAAGCTTAAAAAAGTATAAGGTAAAATCCTACTTGTTGAAGACTTTGTGATGGGTTTTTGGTGGGGCTTTAATGACTGATTTTGTCCCCCCTTAGTGGTTCACAAAAAATCTTCTTGTGGTGGTGGTGGGGCTTGGTAGTTTTGTTTTGATTTAACTTAAACTTCAAAGTTGGAAGTTTAAGTTTAGTGTATGATTTTGGGTTTTTGGGACAGATTCAATTTATAGAAAATTAGGATAGTTTCTCTAAGTGTTTAGAAGGTGAAGAATGAAGAAAATGAGCCATCCTATGGTGATTATTGAATTCAGCCACTTAAGGATAGTGTGAGAATTAATTTTTCACTTAAAGGCATTTTGGTACATTTGCATGTAATTTTCAATTTCTAAAATAATTCTAAATGTAAGGAATTATCCTTTTAGGATTAGATTAGGGTTAATTTTTCTAAATTTGACACTAATCAAGATTAATCTATCTTATGCTTGGTTAACTTTAATTAAACAAAGTTAATTTACTTTAACTATGATTAATTTTATCTTTTTTTTTTATGATTTTTGTCCTACATGTATTTAATGGTGACATGACTCATATGATGAGTCACCATCACATTTCCCACATGGAAATTTCTTGCACAAGGTGTGGGGTCCACTTCTGGCTTTTGCTTTGCATTTTCTTGCCTTACCAGCTTTTCAAGAGAATTTTGGTAATTTTTCTCAACATTTTCAGGAAGGTTCCCAAATTATTCCTTCAAAATTTATAACACTTATTGATTCATTCCCGAATCATTCTAATATCATTAGTTATTATTCTGGAAATAGTTTAGCCCTTGCAAAAAGCAGAGCTTTCTAAAGGCGTTTTGGACATTTTCAAATTTTTCTGATGGCTTTTTCACCTGTTCTTTGTTCCTATTCTTTTATCATGACTTTTCAATCATCATTAATGTATTATAATTTTTTAAAATATCTTTTAACCTTTGTTTAAGGTTTTTTCTGCATATTATTTGGGTTATCCAAATGCAAGAGCATTTTTGTTATTTTCACAAATTATTTTAATTTCTCTATATTTTGCTCTTATCTTTACTTCATTTCTTACTATTAGGATAATTTGTGGGTGTTAAAAAAGATCTACCTTTTTCCTTTCAAATTGTTGGAAAAGGGATGTTATGTTACAAAAAGATCATTTTCTTAAAAGAAAAATCTATCAGATCACTAGTGCAACGTAATTCTAACTTTACTCACAAAGTTAATATAACAACACACAAGGAACCATATTCTCAAAACCTACACCCGTTAAACTCTCGAACAACAATGCCCAAAAATAAAATTTTGGAGAATGAGAGTTTCTACTCTATAATCCAAATGAATTGCTAGGATCAGGTGATGTTTATAGAAAATTGTGGTGTATCTAACCATCATAAACTAATCCTGCAATGGTCATAAATTAAATTTTCAATGGTAAAACTGTAAAAATTATAAATAATGATGCAATAATATCCTAATAATTTTTTAATTATCTAGGAACAAAGCTACAATAAATTCTCAATGACTATATAATAAACAGTGTAATAATATTGTTGTCTCCTACCATTACAAAATAGATTTTAAGAGTATGGATGAATTCCACTTGCAAACCATTTATCCAATACTTATTTATTTTTATTTTTTAAATATGAAAATGTGCACTTATTGTGTACTAAGTATAACAAATATTGCTGAATACAAATTGAAATGAATACTTAAGACATGATTAAAATTGAAAAGTAAATAATATGAATTCAACTTTAACAAGTTTTTAAAATTGAAACTAAACTAATACATGTACTATTACATGATATTTAAAATAAACTTAAATAACTATTTATTAAAAAAATTAAAAATGTTATGTTAACTAATTAAGAGATTTTGTAGGCTTTTTATTAAATTAAAGAAGAATCTGTTTATAAAAAATTAATATATTTTGTAGAAAAATTTTCGAGACCTTTAATTACTTTTTAATTTTAAAAACTAAATGTTATCAAACAATTTTTTAAAGATCCTTTTAAATATTTACTCTTTAATTTATTATTGCTCATTTTTACTATATTACACGCCTTTTATATAGAAAATGGCTAACTTCTTTTTTAGTATGTAAACAACATTAATTCCTTTCTTGTTAGTACATATACAAATCTCCAAATCCCAAGACAAGAAAATTAATCAACATATTTTTATGAAAACCTAATACAACAATCATCATAAATTAGGAAATTAAAGAAGAACTCCAAAGATGGGAGGAAACCAAGACAAAAGAGAGATTTGTTAATCAAATGGCCATAAACCTAATAGGGGAGTGAAATAGGTTGACAGACTTTTCTCCAAACATTCACCAACAAATTAAAATAGTGAGCCCAAAAATATAAGCCACCCAAAACATCTTGAATATGATATAAAAGTTGCACAATATTCAAAATCTCAACATAATCTTGATGATCAATTCAAGAAAAGTAGAGTTGAGCCATTAAGATTGATCAAGAATAAAAGATTATGCACTTAATAGAAGATCAAGTGCATAAATGTTAAAGTGTAGGAAAGAAGAAGATTACACAAGAATTTGTCTCGATTCATTTTCAACCACAGAGAGCTACATCCAGTTCCCAAGAACCACTTGGAATTTTCTTCACTATTTGTAGAATATAATGTCCTCTTATAAACAACCACGTTAGGATCCCTCACTTAAAGCCTTAACAACCATGCAAAGATAACTTACTTTGTACAAACACAAACACCTTCAAGATAGAATCCTTTCTCTCAAGAATCAACAACCAAGATTAAGAAGATTTAACAAAAGATCATAACAGAAACACCCTTGAAGCTCAATACAAAGAAAATCCTAAAGCAATGATAAAACTTTCACACTTTGATCAATGACTTTCACAAAAAAATTATGAAAATTCTTTCTCTTTTTCATTCTCTATTGTTTTCTTTTCTTCTTTTATGAAAGATGGGCTAACAACAATTATTTATATGTAAGCTTAGATGGTAGTTTCGAATGGGCTAGTTTTAAACCATTATAATAGAAAAACTTTTCAAAACTTTATCATGATAATATATTACTAACATTGATAATTGATTACTAAAACATTTTGTAACTCTTATATTCGATTAATTCTGTTGGTAATTGATAAGTATCTAATACGACATTTATTTGGTACATATTTCGATATAATTGCAAGCAATTGAAGCATAAAGCACCACTAAAGCATGAGAAAATGATAGAAAATTGAGTAACCCATACACAATCTGGAAAATGCAATTTTAAAGCCTTTTGGGCGATAAATTCTTATAAATCTGATGTGTTTTAATTTCTGCAATTTGTCACAGGGTTTCGCGTTGGCAATAAAACCAGAAATGTGTGGAGCACATGAAAATCTGAAAGGAAGGAAGTATTCTGTTATTCGCCCCACGTTGGCAACGCAAGCACAGACACGTTGGACACGCGACGTAACGGAACCACCCTATAAAGGCCTAGAACAGAATAAAACAGGGCATCTCTCAATGAATCAAAAATCAATTGATCTATCTCTTGAACATAGACGCAGAGGACAGAGTCGCTGCTCTCCTGGATGCTGGTTCTGTTCTGGGTGAAAAAGGAACCCTAAGGTTAAGGTAGACGGGCAACCATCGCGAGTCATCATACTAATGATTTCCACCCTCTTCCCTGTTTTCTTCTTTTCTTATTATATTTAACTAGAACTCTTTTAGGGAAGGAGGAAGCCATCACTGACCTTATGTAATCCAGATATATTATATGCATTCATGATTATTTTTCATTAAAATTGATTATTTATATCTTCGCTTAATGCTTCTATGAATTGGCCACTTATAGATTGAAACTATAACACCCTAAAAACGAATATCGAATTCACGCTTAAGTCGATCATTCGGTTCCATTTTTAGTTTGTTATCTCATGATGCGGAATTCATTTTAGAAAATACTTATATGAAAATACGGTAAATTTTTTTTTAAAACTATTTGATATAAACTGCGAGCCTCGTCGATAAAATGTGCGTAGCGGTAAAGTAAATCATTAAGCAGATTTCTACATATGTTTAAAACCTTAGGAATACTAAGCGTTTATATTATTCTTTTCGTTTATCATTTGCCTATAATAAATAAACAAGATTAAATCATAACGCACATGTCACACAATAATTATACATAACATTTCATACATACCATAAGTCATAGGCCCGTGGGCCTTATCATGTAGTTATTACAAACCATAAACTTACAAATATTATACAATATTTATACATAAGTTAGCTAATACTACATATTAGTAGTTAGGATGTTCGCATCCAATTATTTTTTTTTTGACAATAGTGCGATGTACACCTCCTAGAGAGAGTGCCTCACGTCTGCTTCAAGTACGTGAACTGCTACCATAATGATCAGCATCCAAGGTGTCTGGGAAGAAAGTGGGAAGAAGTAGGGATGAGAAACTAAGTTTCTCAGTAGGCTATCTACTTAGTTCTAATGTCATCACTTTAGTCCTAGCCACTTTAGTTTATTTCAAAAATCATTTCTTACATAAAAGGTTACTTTTAATTCTTTGAAAACATTTCTCTGATGTGGATCAATTTTATTCAAAACATGCAACTTAGTGTCTCACCATACATTCTTCTTAACATTCATACCTTTGGGATCACAAATAAGATATCATTTGACATACAATTATTCTATGTCTTAAACTTTGTTCTTTACTACTTTTCTTTGTCTTTATCATTTCTTTGTCCAACCTTTGGGACACTTTATGAATCTAGTTTCACCACCTTTGGGAGAAAACAATTAGACATAGACATGTATTAAATTTTGTCAAACAATATCTTCTCACTGACTCTACTCCCACCTCCTACTAAAATTAAGGATATGAGCTCATTCCTAGGTGATCGTCACCACCACATAAGGGGTGAAGGACTCAATGCCTTCACAGTAGAAGGATTTTTGGAGCAACCTTTGGCTCCTAGAAGCAACCTTTGGCTCCTAGAAGCAACCTTTGGCTTCTCTTCAGTAGAGCTTTTTAGGGCCCTCTGGATACGAGTGCGCATAAGGCACAAAGAGAGTAGCATTATGTTTTCACATAAGGTTTGCTTTAGTGATCCCTTAATCTTTTTAAGTTCATTTTAGTGGCTTCCAAATAATTATGCATGCTCAAACAAATTTCCAGCCAATATGAAATGCACGTATAGGTTTCGAATTTTCATCTCAATCATCATCATAAACCAATCTCATACATCATCATCATCCTTTCTCATTCATGAGTATTCATCATTTATTCATTCATAGATAGTAAGCATTCATAACTAATAATGAAATTTGATTGGTAAATCACATAGCATAATGTCACATTTACACCACCAATCTAATGCTTCAATTCGATATGATGTTGAAATCACACAAAGGACTTACATCACTCATCCTTCTAAGTTACCTCTCATCCTTTCCTTTTCTCATTTCTATATTTGTTCATTAAGATTTTACGTATTAACATCTTAATCTAGGTGGCCGAATGGCACCTTTCAAGTTCTTTTATCTTTGTGTTCTCTTTTGTTTCAAGTCTTATGCATATCCTAATTATTCTAAGTTCAAGTATTAAGTATTCACAAATCTTTTATAACTTCTTCTCATTAAGATATGTTATGATCAAATTACTTAGTGAACTTCTAACTTCAAGTTTAAGTCATATCCACCCTTCTTAATCATGCCTCTAATAAACCTTTGAAATATATTACCTTATGTTCTCCTTTGTACTACCTTAATAATTAGGTCTAATTGACTCTTAAACTTTTAAAGTCTCTTTCATTCCAAACCAAATAATATCTAAGTAGAAATTAATTAATCTTCTAGGACAATTTATTCCTAAATGGAGGAATGACCTACTTCCTCAAATTCCACCTTTCATACACCTTAATTATATTTTGCTTACATATTTAGGATCATTATTTGGGCCTATTTAAGGATTGAAACTCATTCTTAGTTAATTTAAAACATGGTAGCCAAATTCCAACCTCCTAGACTTAGGTTTCCACAATTTTCTTCTTCATCATAAAATCATTTGCCTAAAAAAAATCAATAGGTCTCTTTATCCACCTTAAAACTTTTTCATACTTTAAATTCGTCCTATTCACATAAAAATGGTCCTTAATTAACCCTAATTGGAAATTAAAACCTCCTTTAAGTTAATTAACTACTAAGTGGCTGAATGCCACTCTTTTAGGTTTAGGGTTTCCTTCTTCCTAACCCTAGTTGACTTAAGTCTTAACCTTAGTTGACCTTTACTTAGGGGCCAAGTTTAAACTTTAGAATTGACATATTATAAGTTAATATTAATTCTTTTTACTCAAAATTTAATGGAATGGCCGAATTTGACATTTACCCTTAATTAAGTTATGGTAGATTTCCTAGTTACCCTTTTTAAGCCTATTTGGAAATTTTAGCACTTAGTAATTTTGAGATTTTTCCCTAAGCTTACCCAGGCCATATATTCTGAAACTTAACCTTTTAAATAATAATTAAACCTCCAAATAAGTTATTTACTTGTTTAAAATACTTGATTTTTCCTTAATCACATTTTAAGCGCATTTTTTTGCCAAAATCTCTCTAGGGTGGCCGAATGCACTCCTAGAGGTTTTTAACTTATTTTTGTTTTGTTTAACTTTGTTTAAAGGTTGATTTAGTTCATTTAAAACCTTATTTCATAGCTTATGTTACTTATAAAAATTTTAATGAAAGTAGAGCTTGCTTGGGAGTTGTGGCCGAAAGCCTTCCTTGGTTAGCCAAGGTAATTTCTTCAAATCTTCCATCTCACACCAACTTGGTTCAGTTGTGTTAGGTTTGTGCAGCCCCTCTTGTCTCTGGTCCATGCTTATTTCATCCATGTTTTGATGTTTAAGTGTTGGCCATGATGAATCTAAGGTGCCATACAAGGATTTTAACCACTTTTGGCTACAAATTACATCATTTGCGTGGTAGCTTTCTAACTAATGTCCAAAGGAAACCTTTGGAACTTATTACAAAAATTTATTCCACCTCTTAACATGCATACTCAGAGGTGCAGATCCAGCACAAAGGTCATACCAAACTCATCACAAAAGAAAATCACAAGGTTAAAACTTAAGCATTAAAATAAGCATGAAAACAACAACATAGTATATTTTTCCAAGCCACAAAGAGTAGATTTTCATGATCTACTCCAAAATCCACAAATCCTCTTTCAAATAAGCTTTAAAAACCTTTCTCATGAGAGAATAAAACTGATCAAAGCTTCAAAAATAATTTTAAAACAAAACCCACCGATTAAATTTCTTCTAAGTGCCTTAGAAACACTTTTAACTGAACAAACTTTGTTTTTGTTTTCAAAAATCACCAAAAATGGGTGGGGCTTATTTTGAACGGTTAAAATACATTTTTAAACTCTCACAAGTGAAAACAAAAGAAGAAAAATAGATCTTGGAGAAAAGATGCATGAAAGAAAACAAACACACCATAAAAAGGCAAGTTAAAAGCATAAAAAGACAAGTAGAAAGATCCTACTTGTTGAAGACCTCCTTAGTGTTTTTGTGTGCTTTAAAGGCTGCCTTGGGTCCCCTTTTGTCTGCTCTGGATGTGGACAAAGGATGGTGGTGGGGCATAAGTGTTTATAGCTTTAATATAGCTTAAGTCTTAAAGATGAAGACTTAGGCTTAAAGTGTAAGTTTTGGGTGTTTTGGAGTTATGGCAAGCTTGGAGAGAATCGAGAGGATTTTGATGAGTTTATAAGCTGAAAAATCTGAAGAAAATGGGGTCCCAAAAAATTCGGACTCTTATGGGCCAAGTGGAATTAGTTTTGCACTTAGGAGTATTTTGGTAATTTTGCCTAGATTTTTCCTATTTTCCAAAATAAATCAAAATTCAAGGAATTATCCTTTTAGGCTTAGATTAGTGTTAATTAGGCTGATATTTCCTCTAATTATGATTAACTTAACCTAAGCATGCTTTACTTTTAATTAACCAAGGTTAGTTAGTCTTAACCATGGTTAAAGTAACTTTTTTACTATTCACTTTTGTCTTTTTGTGGAAAACTTGGTTGACTTCATTTTGGTGACTAACCACCACCTTTCCAGCTGTTGCATTTCGTGCACATGGGTGTGGGGCCCACTTTTGGCATGTTTATCACCTTATCCAGCCCTCCCGGTTTTCCAGGGACGTTTTCGTAATTTTTCTCAGCATTGCCGGAAAATTTCCCAAATTGTTCCTCTGATATTTCTAAGACTTTTTGGTTCGTTTCCATGTTAATCTAAGGTTGTTTGCTATTTTTACGGGAACTAACTAGCTTTATGCAAAAAGTACAGCTCCTAGGGGCATTTTGGTTATTTTTGGGGTTTTCGAAGCGCATTTTCGTCCCTTCTCAGATTTCTAAAATTTTCTCTCTACTTTTAACCATACATGATGTTTATAATCCCTCCAAGATGTCTTATACTTGTATTTCCATTTTTCTGGCTCATTATTTGAGCTGCCCAGGTGCAAGGGCATTTTCATCATTTGCACTAAACTTCCTAATTTCTCTGCTTTTGGTTCGTAATTTCACCTAGTTTTATTCTAGAAACCATTTGTAACCTCAAAGATTAATCATAGAAAATTTGGGATGTTATAGAAACTAAATTCTTCTTCCCAATTGGGAAATTGGATTTAGAATTGGAATTGAGATTTAATAACATAACTTTAAATGCTCTAGGGATAAAGATTCGTGGTTGTGAGATCACTTGAATTCTTGAACTTAAGGCTCACTCCAATCAGGAATTACAAAGGGATTAGGATTCCTAATTCGGGTGAAGTATTGATGAGTCAAGGGATTGATCTTCAATTATTAGTTATCTTGAATGCATGTAATGATCTAATACTACATAGGTGAAGTTTCGGTGAAATCCAACCCTAACATCCTCCATAAACTGATTTCTCTTACATTCGTATCATATATTGAGTGCAGGATAGTTCTGGGTCTACTTTCAATTGGTTTTGTGTATGTTGGAACAACATTCCATCTTAGTTAACAAAAACCAGTACTTGTAGTTATTTTATATTTGCGTTGCCTACACACCGAATCGCGTTGCCTACGGATTTCTATAATTGGTTCAGTTAGTGGACTAGTGGGAATTCAATACTTGAACCAAATCCCTGTGGAGACGATACTCTTTCTCACTCTTTACTCTGCAAAATGATAAGAAGCACTTGCCTTTATCGAGTTTTATACCAACAAGTTTTTGGCACAGTTGTCAAGGATTTGATTTTTAATATTGATGAGTACTATGAATGCCACTAGATTGAGCAATTCTGTTTGATTTTCTGCATAAATCTGCTTTGCATACTGATTTCCCCTTCAGTTTTAATCTTGTTCAGCTTTGTTTATGCAAGGTGAAGAAGACCAGGAGCTAACCTTTGAACCTGAAATTGAAAAGCTAGCAAGAAGAAACCGAAGGGAAGAAAATATAAGAAAAGCACAATAAGAGCAACTGCGAGCGCAAAGAGTTAGTGAAGAACACTCTGCACAACAATCCACCATGGATGAACATCAACACAATAGGAGAATTACACTAGGAGAGTACGCTGTTCCAAATTCTGCAGGCTGCAACGCTAGTATCGTGAGACCATTGATTGCTGCCAACAATTTCAAAATCAAATCAGCACTTCTCCATCTAGTGCAGCAGGACCAGTTTGGGGGCAGTGAAGTGGAAGATCCGAATCTCCACCTTTCAAGCTTTCTCCAAATACGTGACATAATCAAGATAAATGGAGTTTCCGAAGAAGCAATCAGATTGAGACTATTCCTATTCTCTTTAAGAGACCGTGCCAAGTATTAGCTGCAAACCCAACCAAGAGGGATCATTACTACCTGGGAGGAATTGGTATCCAAATTCCTCATGAAGTACTTCCCGCCCTCTAAATATAACAAGCTGAGAGGAGAGATTTCCTGTTTTGGCCAAAAAGAAGGAGAGTCGTTCTGTGAAGCTTGGGAGCGGTTCAAGGAGCTTTTGAGGAAGTGTCCACACCATGGCTTCTCTGATGTTCACCAAGTTCACATTTTCTACAATGGAGTTAAGCCAGCCACAAGACTTATCATCGATGCTTCAGCTAGAGGATCTCTAAATACCAAAACTACGGAGGAGGCCATGGAACTGATTGAGATAATGGCCTCTAATGAACATCAATCACCTAATGAAAGAAGCGTGCCAAGGAGGGGTGTGCTGGAGTTGGACACATAAACTGCATTACTTGCTCAAAACAAACTAATCTCACAGCAATTGGAGGCCTTGATAAAGCAGCTACAAGTTTTCAACGTGGGAACCTCACAGCAAACACAAGCCCTCAACTGTGATTTCTATGGGGGAGAGCATGGGAATGGATGCTATGACATAGATGTAACAGGAACATCCAGTTAGGAGCAGGTGCACTATGTGGGCCAGCCACAAAGACCTAAGTATCCTCCTTTCTCTAACTCTTATAATCCTAATTTCAGGAATCAAAATAATCCCTCTAGGAGGAATGGGCACCATATGCAGCAACAACCCTCTCAACAGCAGGCAAATCAATCTTAGGACAACTTTGCAGACCTGGAAAACATACTCAGCCAGTTCTTGCAGTCAACCCAAGCTTCCATCAAGAATCTGGAAAACCAAGTGGGGCAGCTGTCCAAACAACTCACAGAAAGAAATGCTGGGAGCTTTCCCAGTGATACAACAGTGAATCCTAAGGAGAAGTGTAATGTAATCACAATTAGGAGTGGAAAGGTGATAGAATCTCGTTTACCAAAACTGAAAAAGACAAGAGATAACACAGCTATACAAGCAAACTGTGCTGCTGATCCAATGGAACAACCCTCCAAAAATGGAGAAGAAACGCAACTAAGAGGAGATTCAGTAGCAAGCCCACAACCAGTAGTCAAGGAAGATTAGAAGAGGGAATTACATGAAAAGCCAGTAAGAAAAAGCAAAAAGAAACTGTTTAAGGAAGTCGTTGCCAACGGGGAAAAGTTTCCGTTGGCAATGCAAAATATCCCATTCCCACAAAGACTGAAAAAACAGCAAGAGGAGAGGAAATTCTCAAAGTTCCTGGACATATTCAGGAAACTACAGATCAACATCCCATTAGCTAAAGCGTTGGAAGAAATGCCATCTTACACGAAGTTCACGAAGGAATTGCTCTCCAAAAAGAGAAAACTAAAGGAGGATGAAACTGTAGCTCTCACGGAAGAGTGCAGTGCCATCATTCAAAGGAAACTTCCTCAGAAGTTGAAGGATCTGGGTTTTTTTGCAATTCCCTGCACCATCGGTAACTTGCAGATTGGAAAACATTATGTGACCTAGGGGCTAGTATCAACTTGATGCCTCTTTCCATAATGAAGAGACTAGAAATAGAGGAGGTGAAGCCTACCATGATGTGCCTCCAGCTGGCTGATAGGTCAATCAAATATCCATATGGTGTGGTGGAAGACCGCCTGGTCAAGGTGGATAGATTTATATTCCCAGCTAATTTTATGGTGCTAGACATGGAGGAAGATGCTGAAATACCATTGATCCTAGGAAGACCATTCCTTGCCACAGGGCGAGCACTTATTGATGTGCAGCAAGGACAATGATGCTGAAAGTGCAGGATGAAAAGGTAACCTTTAATGTCTTTGAAGCTATGAAACATCCTGCTATCCAGCCACATTGCATGAGGATGGATGCGTTGGCCACACTGCTAGTGAACGTGTTGGCCACGCTGCTGTCATCTTCTCTTGAAAAACAGGATAATGACTCCATTCCTGAAGGAGTACTATGGCACTCTAAAGGCCTGAACCAGGGGAAAGAAAAAGAAAGCCAAGATGTGGAGGACTGCATAGCCACACTTGAAGCTAACCCTCCTATGAAGACAAACTTACAACCCCTCGAAGGCTTGCTGAAGGAGGAAGAAAGAGTAGACAACCCATATACAAAACTGAAACAACTCCCATGTCACCTGTGTTATGCATTTTTGGGAGCAAAGAACACATTTCCAGTGATTGTGAGCAATTTCCTCAATGAAGAAGAAAAGGAGAAGGAGTTGAGAATTTTAAGAGCTCACAAATCTGCCTTTGGATGGACTATTTTAGATTTGAAGGGAATAAGTCCTTCCTTCTACATGCACAAAATCCTAATGGAAGAAGATTTCAAACCTATGGTACAACCCTAGAGAAGACTCAATCCAACCATGAAAGAGGTTGTGAAGAAGGAGGTCCTCAAGCTATTGGATGCAGGTATCATCTACCCAATTTCAAATAGCTCGTGGGTTAGCCCAGTTCGGATTGTGCCTAAGAAGGGAGGAATAATAGTGATTCCTAACAAGAAGAACGGGCTTATTCCTACAAGGACAGTGACAAGTTGGCGTATGTGCATAAACTACAGAAGACTTAATGAATCCACCAGGAAAGACCACTTCTCTCTTCTGTTTATGGACCAGATGCTGGAAAGACTAGTTGGGCATGCCTACTATTGCTTTCTGGATGGATATTCCGGTTACAACCAGATTGTAGTAGATTCTAAGGACCAAGAGAAAACTGCTTTTACCTGTCCTTATGTGATATTCGCTTATCGCCGGATGCCCTTTGGTCTTTGCAACGCACCTGCAACATTTCAAAGGTGCATGCTAGCCATTTTCTCTGACATGGTGGAGAATTTTATTGAGGTCTTCATGGATGACTTCTTGGTCTTTGGTTTTGACTATGACAACTGCTTGAGCAACTTTTCTTGTGTACTGAAAAGGTATGAAGAGACCAACTTGGTGCTGAATTGGGAGAAATGCCACTTTATGGTATAGGAAGGTATTGTGTCAGGGCACAAAGTCTCATCAAGAGGTGTGGAAGTAGGTAAAGCCAAGGTCGAAGCTATTGAAAGGCTCCCTCCTCAGGTAAATGAGAAGGGAGTGAGAAGTTTCCTTGGGCATGCTTGATTTTATAGAAGATTCATCAAAGACTTCTCCAAAATATCTAAACCATTGTGTGACCTCCTAATGAAAGAAATTGAATTTAGATTTGATGATTCATGTTTGAAGGCGTTCAACACACTCAAAGAAAGACTTATCACAACACCTATACTTGCAGCCCCAGATTGGAGTCTCCCATTTGAACTCATGTGCGATGCAAGTGACTTTGCTGTGGGGGTCGTGTTAGGACAACGAAAGGATAAGAAATTACATGTCATATATTATGCTAGCAAGGTGCTAAACAGTGCAGAGTTGAACTACACAACAACTGAAAAAGAGTTGCTAGCCATTTTCTACGCCTTTGACAAGTTCCGGTCATATTTGATTGGTGCAAAGGTAATTGTTTACACTGACCATGCTTCTTTGAGACATTTTCTGTCAAAACAGGAAGCAAAACCGAGGCTGATCAATTGGATTCTACTCCTCTAAGAGTTCGATTTTGAAATTCAAGACCGAAAAGGAAAAGACAATGGTATGGCCGATCACCTCTCAAGGATGCCTATTGAGACCATAGAGGATGAGAAGGTTCTAATCAACGAGGAGTTTCCAGAAGATAAGTTGTTAGCCATGCCTGTGGCACCATGGTATGCAGACATGGAAAATTTCAAAGCCGCGTGCATCATTCCAGCTGAATGGTCTTGGCAGCAGTGGAAAAAGCTGTATCATGACAGTAAATTCTACCTATGGGATGAGCCTTTCCTATACAAAAGAGGTCTAGATGGATTACTCAGAAGGTGTATCCCATGGGAAGAGCAAATAGACATCCTATGGCATTGGCATAGCGCAGCCTATGAGGCCACTTCAATGAAAAAGGACAGCAGCCAAGGTGCTACAAACTGGGTTTTCTTTGCCAACATTATTTAAGGATGCTAAGGATTTTGTAGTTATGTATGATGCTTGCCAACGCAGTGGAAATGTCTCAAAGAGAGATGAAATGTCCCTCACTAACATTTTAGAAGTAGAGCTATTTGATGTATGGGGCATAGACTTCATGGGACCATTCCCTTCCTCACACTCTAATGAACACATATTGCTAGTCGTGGAAGTTGTCCCCACATATACTTGTGATGCCAAATCTGTAATAAAATTCTTGAAGAAGCATATCCTGTCCAGGTTTGGTGTTCCACGCATTCTCATCAGTGATGGGGGATCTCACTTCTGTAACAGACAACTGGAAGCAGCCTGAGCAACTATGGCATAAGGAAGAGTTACCACAGCATATCACCCACAGAGTAACGGCTGTCGCAACCGTAATTACGACAAGACGACGAACTTGCTAAAATTTTAAAAATAGAATTATGATTTGATATGTGGAGTCGCCACCAAATTTGTATTTAAGGGAAAAACATTTGGAAAAACCCTAACTTGAGGAAGAATCTAGGTTCGGGAGTCGGTTACGAGTAGGGAAGGTGTTAGGCACCCTACTCGCCCGTTCCGAAGAACGGTACCCTTAAACTAAGTGTGTGATTTTGATATTTTGAAAAACTGTTTGATCCCTTTAATTAGAATGAAAATAAATAAATTGGTGGAAGATAGCTTGATAGGACTTGATCCTGCTCCTACGTATTCCCTGGTGCAATGGGAAACTCAAGACTTGCGTAGTTCTGGTTTGAATGCTTGACTTTCGGAGGTAAAGAATTTGAGGGATGATTTTTGAAAGTTTTTTCAATGTCTCGAGGGGATTCTTAGTCCATATAGGTCCGAGACAACTAAGGTTGCACTGGGCCCATATGAATCTCTAAATATCGAACATTAGTGAAACCGCTACTTTCTCATTTAGAGCTCATCGCGTGAGACTAATGATTCCCAAAAAGATATTTTGAAAGATTTTATTATTTAAGAAGAACTCTTAGTCCACATATGCACAAGATCCAAGGCAACTAAGGCTGCACTAGGACCTATATGAATCTCTAAATATTGAATAGCAGTGAAACTGCCAGTTTCCCATTTAGAGCTCATCGTGTGAGACTTGTGATTCTTAAAAAGATATTTTGAATGATTTTATTATTTAAGAGGAACTCTTAGACCACATATGCACAAGGTCGAAGGCAACTAATGCTGCACTAGGACCTATATGAATCTCTCAATATCGAATAGTAGTGAAATCGCTAGTTTCCCATTTAGAGCTCATCGCGTGAGACTTGTGATTCTTAAAAAGATATTTTGAAAGATTTTATTATTTAAAAGGAACTCTTAGTCCACATATGCACAAGGTCGAAGGCAACTAAGGCTGCACTGGGACTTATATGAGTCTCTAAATATCGAACAGCAGTGAAACGACCAGTTTCCCATTTAGAGCTCATCGCTTGATACTTGTGATTCCTAAAAATATATTTTGAAAGATTTTATTATTGAAGAGGAAATCTTAGTCCACATATGCACAAGGTCCATGGTAACTAAGGCTGCACTAGTGCCTATGTGAATCTCTAAATATCGAACAACAGTGAAATTGCCAGTTTCCCATTTAGAGCTCATCGCATGATACTTATAATTATAAATAGATGTGATTTAAAATAAAATAAACTTGATTTGAATTTGATGAAAAGAATTGGACTTGATTTAAAATAAAATAAACTTTATTTGAACTTGAGGAAAAGAATTGGACTTGATTTAAAATAAAATAAACTTGATTTCAATTTGATGAAAAGAATTGGACTTGATTTAAAATGAGATAAACTTGATTTGAATTTTGGGCTTGAATTGGACTTGATTTAACATAAACTTGACTTGATTTGAAATTAAGGAAAAGAATTGGACTTGATTTAAAATAAAATGAACTTGATTTTAAATTTAGGCTTGAATTGGACTTGATTTAAAATAAACTTGACTTGATTTGAAATCGAGGAAAAGAATTGCGATCATGCTTCAGTAATCAAGCTATAGAAGTTTCATTTCAGATCCAAATTAGACAAATAATATCATTCCAGAAACTATAGAGAAATAAAAAGCGAACATAACAAAAATCACTGACATAGGAGATCATTTGACGAATTCAAAGCGAAAATGAAAAACAGAGACGAACTTGAACCTCAAGAACACAAGAGATTTTGGCGCCAAAATTTGAATTCAAATCTCAGAATTTTTTGAAACTATTTTTTGGTATATATGAAAATTTAAAACCAGCCAATTGAAAGATATGGATTAAAGAAATCAAAAAAAATAAGTTTGACAGAAATTCAACCAGAAATGAAAAGGTTATGCACAAATCAAACAAGCTAGCTTCATTTGCACACCAAGACAAACATGCTTCGGTAATCAAGCGATAGAAATTTCATTTCGGATACAAATTAGACAAATAATATCATTCCAGAAACTAGAAAGTAATATGAAGACAACGCAACAAAAATCATGAAAATCGGAGATCATTTGACTGATCAAAAATGAAAACAAAAACCGAAGACAAAAATGAACTCGAAAATCTGAGAAGAAGTAAGAAACTTAAGCGGAATAAAAGTTGGATCTAACCTCCATTGGAAGGTGATGAAGAACTAGCTCCATGGAAGACAAGGGATGAATTGGATGCAGAAGTAGAGAGTCTCTTAGGTCTTCCCTTTGAAAATTATGAATCCCCGCCTAAGACTCCAAGTGTCCCTCCCCTTATATAGACCTCCTTTTTTTTTAAAAAAAAAAAAATTTGGTGGGTTCTCTCCTTTTTTCCTTTTCTATTCTTCTACTTTTTCTGATTCTTTTCTTTTTTCCTTTTTCGTTTTCTGTTTTTATTTATTTATTTATTTATTTTGTTTTATTTTTTCCATTAATTTTATTTTGATTTTTTGAACTATTTTAGACTAAATCACCTTTTGGCTAAAAACAAAATAATTTATTTTGGGTTTTGAATCCTCGAACATAATTCGGTGTTCACAGTTTGCCCCTCTTTACTCATTTTCTTACCAAATAATATAAGAAATAAGTTTCTAGATTATCACGGTAACAAATGAGTAAAGATGTGAACAAATTATGTCCGAGGTAAAAGATAAAAACTAGCATGGGTGCGATCTTTATTGGTAGCATGGTTTGAAGATGTGAGGGAGTTGAATGATGCTTCCAGGGTACCGGGAAAGTTCTGGGCTTGACCGAAAACTTAGGAACACTTGCCCTGAGAAAGTGGAGGATGGTAGTTCAAATGTGGAAATTTTGAATAAGCTTTGGAAACCTTGAGTAATAAGCTAACGTGCTTAAATATGTAGGGCCTGATATGGTAAGCCAAAACGTGGAAATTTGAAATATAGCACCTGATTAGGCTAATGGAATGGAAAAGAATGGCTTGTTAGGGCACGCAAGGCGGAATGAAGAAGACCTGTTAAAATAGGTAAAGCGACAAAGACCTGTTAAGACAGAAATATAGAAGAATTGCCTGCTAAGACAGGCAAAGTGAAAATACTAGTGTAAGCAAAGTGAAAACACCCTGTTAAGACAGGCAAAGAGAAGAATGGTCTGTTAAGACAAGCAAAGCGAAATAGAAAAAGACTTGTTGAAAGATGCAACGTAATATGAAAAAGACATGTTAAGACAGCGGGGATGCAGAAATTACAATGCAAGGCCTGACAACAAGTTGGAGATGTGGGATTTTAAACATGCAAGGCCTGACATCAAAGGACGGAGTGCTAAAAATTAAAATGGAAGGTCTGAAAACATAGACCTGAATGCGGAAAATTAAAATGCAAGGCCTGACAACATAGGCCGAAATGCTGAAAATTAAACATGCAAGACCTGATGTCATAGGCCGGAGTGTTGAAAATTAAACATGCAAGGCTTGACATCATAGGCTGGAGTGCGGAAAATTAAACATGCAAGGCCTAACAACATAGGCCGGAGTGCTGGAATTTAAACATGCAAGGCCTGACATCATAGGCTGGAATGCGGAAATTTAAAATGCAAGGCCTGACAAAATAGGCCGGAGTGCTGAAATTTAAACATGCAAGGCCTGATATCATAGGCCGGAATGCGGAAATTTAAAATGCAAGGCCTGACAACATAGGCAGGAATGCAGGAATTTAAACATGCAAGGCCTGACAACATAGGTCGGAGTGCTGAAAGTTAAAATGCAAGGCCTGACAACATAGGCCAGAATGTGGGAATTTAAACATGCAAGGCCTGACATCATAGGTCGGAGTGCTGAAAGTTAAAATGCAAGGCCTGACAACAAAGGCTGGAGTGCTAAAAGTTAAAATGCAAGGCCTGACAACATAGGCCGGAGTGCTGGAATTTAAACATGCAAGGCCTGACATCATAGGCCGGAATGCGAAAATTTAAAATGCGAGGCTTGGCATCATAGGTCGGAGTGCGGAAAGTTGAAATGCAAGGCCTGACAACATAGGTCGGAATGCGGGAATTTAAACATGCAAGGCCTGACATCATAGGCCGGAGTGCTGAAAGTTAAAATGCAAGGCCTGACAACATAGGCCAGAGTGCTGAAAGTTAAACATGCAAGGCCTGACATCATAGGTCGGAGTGCGAAAAGTTAAAATGCAAGGCCTGACAACATAGGCCGGAATGCGGGAATTTAAGCATGCAACGCCTGACATCATAGGTCGGAGTGTGGAAAGTTAAAATGGAAGGCCTAATCACATTGGCCGAAATGCGGGAGTTGAAACATGCAAGGCTTGACATCATAGGCCGCAGTGTTGAAAGTTAAACATGCAAGGCCTGACATGATAGGTCGGAATGAGGAAATTTAAAATGTAAGGCCTGGCAACATAGGCTGGAGTGCTAGAATTTAAACATTTAAGGCTTGACATCATAGGTCGGAATGCGGAAATTTAAAATGCAAGGCCTGACAACATAGGTCATAATGCGGAAAGTTAAACATGCAACGCCTGACATCATAGGCCGAGAGTACAGAAAATTAAACATGAAAGGCCTGACAGGATAGGCATGGAGTGCAGAAAATTAAACATGCTAGGCCCAACATCATAGGCCAAGATGCAGAAGATTAAACATGGAAGGCCTGAAAGTATAGGCCTGGAGTGCAGAAAATTAAACATGTAAGGCCTGATAGCATAGACCTGGAGTGCAGAAAGTTAAACATGTAAGGGCTAACATCATAGGCCAAGATGTAGAAGATGTGAGATCCTGTTAAGATAAGAGTGGGAAGGAATAACTTGTTAAGACAGGAAAAATGAAATGAAGAAAGTCCTATTAAGACTGGTCACGAAAGGCAACTTGTTAAGACAGGTAATATAGAGATGGCCTGTTAAGACAGGCAAGGAAAAGAATCCTGTTGATATAGGTAATGCTGAAATGGCCTGGCAGGGCAGGCAAGGAGAGGAACCCATTGATACAGGAAATGCAGAAATGGCCTGGTAAGGCAAGAATGAAACATGTTTGTTAAGACAAGCCATGTAGAAATGAAATGAAAAGTGATATGTTAAGACAGGTATTGTAGAAGTGGCCTGTTTAGATAGGTAGAGGAAGATGATGGATACCTGTCTGGACAGGCAAAGAGACGAAGAGGACAGAATGGCCTGTTTAGGATAGGTAGGGAAGAGAATGGCCTATTAAGGCAGGTTAACAAGTATAAAAAAGATGTCCTATTAATTCAGGCAAGAATAGAATGACCTGTGAAGCCAGGTTCAAAGATACAAAAGTGATGATCTGTCAAGGCAAGCAAGAGAATGATCTGTTAGGGCAGGAGTGGAACATGATATGATGTGTCCTGAGGATGCAGGTTGATTGCCTAATGTTTGAACAGGCGAGGATGAATCAGTTACTTTGAACAACATTATTTGAAGATTGTTTATCTTGAATTAATTTAAATATCTTGCTGATTTTGCCTTGAAGGGTTTTAGGCAACTGATAATTATTTTCTTTTTGAAGAAATTTGGGCCCAGTATAGAAGATTTTTGGCAATCGAGGAATGCCTCAATTTGGATTTTGTGGGAAAACGTTTGTCCCGGTTTGAATCTTGATTTGAAATTGAGGATTTCCCCAATTTGAAATTTCTGGGCAGGTGTTTGCCCCAGTTTTGAGATTTTTATTTCCTTTTTTGAAATTGAGGGTTTCCTCAACTTGACATTTTTTTACTTTATTTATTTTTTTTTTTTGGAAAAACGTTTGCCCTATTTTGAATCTTGATTTTTCAAAGATTGGGGATTGCTCCAATCTGAATTTTGTTGGGAAAACGTTTGCCCCAGGTTGGATTTTCTTCTTGAAATTAAGGATTACCTCAATTTGAATTTTCTAGGCAAGCGTTTGCCCCTGTTCTGATTTTTTTTTCTTTTTTGAAATTGATGATTGCCTCAACTTGAATTTTTCAATGTTTGCCCCTGTTTGGATTTTTCTTTTTTTTTTGAAATTGAGGATCATCTTAATTTGAATTTTTTTGGGCAAACGTTTTCCCTAGTTTAAGTCTTGATTTTTCACAGATTGGGGATTGCCCCAATTTGAATTTTTCTGGGCAAGTGTTTGCCCCAGTTTTAACTTTTTTGAAATTGAGGATTGCCTCATTTTGAATTTTTCTAAACAAGTGTTTGCCCTAGTTTTGAGATTTTTAGAAATCTTTTTACTTATAATTGATTTGGGCAATTTTCCTTGGTTGTGATGCGATGTTTGAATGAGATGCTTATGTGATGCTTGAATGAATGAAAAAGGATGCGATGTTTGAATGACCCGATGCTTATATGATGCTTGAATAAATGCAAGAGGATAAGATGTTTTAACTTATTTATTTCTTTTTTATGCTTGAAATGATTATTTGATGAAATGGATGCTATGGGATGAATGCATGCCATGAGATGGTTTAAAGAGATTTTGTTTCTTCTGATTTTTTTTTATTCTTCTTCGACATGTCCTTTCTTGACAACCTTATAGTTAGTATAGGAGGAACCAAGATTCAGGATGAATTGGACTGACTTTGTTTCTTGGCTTCTTGGTCAGCTTTGAAATTTCCTTTTCAAGATCTTTGAGATCCAACAGTGGTCAACATCATTGAATAAGACACACTCCTTTTGTTTTGGCATTATGTCTGGCAAGAGGATGACTCTTTGGAAATAATCATGCTATATTGCGATGGTTGAGGATTATCCGATTTTCATGACTTTTCAAAATTAAGTTTTTTCTTATTTTTACATTTTTCACCTTCCTTTTTGGCATGTGCACCATTGAGGTGTGCGAAGTGATTTCGGATAGTCAATGAAATGAGATAGGCGGGTTTTATATGAGGTTTGGGGTAATTTATTTGGAGGGAAAGATGCGAGATGTGGGTTCGATTGCCCGAATGGCCCCTTTTGATGAGAAAAGCTAATGTTGCTTTTCATAATCTTGATTTTCAAATTAACCAAACTTGAGAAACGGAAAAATTTTTGCCCCAGTTTTAGAAGACATGAGGATGTCAGATTGTACTGGGACTCTTGGCTGGTTAACCTTAATTTTTTCCTGGGTTGTTATTTTGAGTTTTCAACCCAGCAGGTCCTTTGTTCGCCCTAACTTTTTCCTAAGTTGCCCTTATGGGTTTTCAACCTTGTGGGCTCTTGATTGTGTGCCCTAACTTTTTCCTAGGTCTCCTTTGAGGATTTTTCGACCTAGTGGGTTTTTTGTTTGTGTGCCCTAACTTTTGCCTAGGCCGCTTTTGAGGGTTGTCGACCTAGCAGGCCCTTTTTGCTTGCGTGCCCTAACTTTTGCCTAGGCCCCCTTTGAGGGTTTTCAACCTAGCAGGCTTTTGTTTTGATCCTAGTTTTGCCTGAATTATTTTTTGGAATTTTAATCCAACAAGACTTTTTCTGATCATGACTCTATCGATTGTTATTTACTTTTGAGCTTGGTTTTGCTGGATTACTTTTTGACTTTAATCCTGCAGGGTTCTCTTCTTCTCTTTTTTTTCTTGAATTTTGACTCCGATTTTTTCTGGATAATTTTTTTTTATTTTAATCCAGCGGGTTTTTTTTTCAATTTGGTCAGATCTTTTACTAGACCTTGCTTGGATTGTTTTGACTTTTAATTCAACGGATCTATTTTCCATCCCTAAATTTTTCTTGGATTTGAACTTTTGATCCAGCAGGATATTTATTTCTTTGTTTGGACAAGATATTTCTTGAAAGGAATTCTAATGGAGTGCCCATTATGATTTGAAATTCCTGGTTGGATCTTGCTTATTCTGCTTACTCATTCAATCTTTCTCTTTGAGTTTGATTAACAAGACATTCAAAATTATTTATTACAGCATTGACATTATCACCATCAGGCATTCATTGTTTGGGTGTAGGATAAGGAGCAGGTAGAATGATGAAAAGAATGGGAAATTTAAGAAGTGAAGCCAATAATGTAAAGCACATGCCCAGGAAACATGAAACATGTAATTCTTGTATTATTCATTGAGATTTATTTACAAAATATTGATTTTGAAAAGTATGAGAAATCCTGGACGATTTTTCTCGATATTTTTGTCCTGGCTCTTACAAGGAATCATTACATCGCCCAATCTCCTTCAGCTGGTTGATGGGACCTCATGATTTGCAATGAATTATTTCCTGTATTAGGAGCAAGCTTCCTAAAATCCAGACATTTTGCATCGATCAAGCTTTGCACCTTATGTTTCAATGCTAGACAATCCTCTATAGAATGACCATTGAACCCCGTATGGTAATCGCATTTGGCATTTGCATCATACCATTTAGGATATGGTGGTTCTTGAGGTTTTAGAGGATAAGGAGAGACCAGAGAGTTTTGGATTAAGCGAGGTAACAGCTCAGTGTAGGAGATTGGAATAGGGTCGAATTGCACAGACTTCTTCTCCTTTTCTGGCTTTGGTTAAGATTCTGGCTCGTGGCTTGTGTTTGGGCTGCGTATGGTGTTGGTGGTCAGGTTTGCATAGGATAGTTGTAAGTTGGAGGGTAGGGTGTTTGGTAGGTGGTGGTGATATAAGGATATGGTGTATAGGGTGTATATGGTGGTGGTTGGAAACTAGTTGGACCATAATGTGCCACCTGAGGAGTGTATTGGCCTTGACCAGAAGCCGCATTATACGTCTCTCTTGTCTTCTTTTTCCCAGATCCATCGGAAGCGTTGATTTGCCCTGTAGGATTGTGCGCAATCTTTCCACGGCACATACCAGCTTCGATCCTTTCTCCAATGATGACAACATCAGAGAAGCTAACAGTCACACTGCCAATCATCTTATCATTGAAAGGATCTTGGAGTGCGTCGATGAACATGCTGACCAATTCTTTCTCGGATAAGGGAGGTTGCACCTGAGCAGCCAACTCCCTCCATCGTTGAGCGTATTGCTTGAAGGTCTCATCTCCTTTCTTGGTCATGTTCTGGAGTTGAGTTCTATCAGGAGCCATCTCCATATTATACCGGTACTGTTTGAGGAATGTTTCAGCCAGATCCCTCCACAAACGGATATGTGTTCGCTCTAGCTGAGTATACCAGTTCGCAGTCGCCCCAGTTAGACCGTCTTGAAAGAAGTGGACGAGCAGCTTATCATTGTAGGTGCAGGTGGACATCCTCCTACAGTACATGGTCAGGTGATTCCTTGGACAGCTAGTTCCTTGATACTTTTCAAATTCTAGAACCTTGAACTTAGGAGGAATAACTACGTCTGGAACGAAGCATAAATCAGATGCATCTCTGACATCATAAGCATTTCCTTCAATTGCCCTGATTCTTTCCTCCAGGGTTTTCCACTTTTCAGTATCCTCCTTAGAAGGATGGTTTGGGTATTCTCCTAGCATGTTGTGAGGATCTGAAGATAGTGGTATGTACATAGGGTGAGGCCCTTGGGTGAACATTGGATTCATCCCCCCAACAACTATTTGGTAGGCTTGTGAGGTGGTGTTTGGAATGGGGTAAGGAATTTCTGTGGGGTTTGAAGGTGGGTTTTGTGTTTAGGTTCATGTTTGGCTGAATAAGGGTGCATGCCCATGAGGAAACCCATAATGAACCCCTTCGGTTTGTGTAGGCATGGTCGCTGGTAAAAGGTTTTGTGGAGTGAAACCAGGAGGGTATAATGGGCCTATGGGTTCTTCTGGAACATTCTTTTGTTTGGATTGTTGGATGGTCTCTATCAGTCTTGCTACTTGATCTTTCAATGTTCGGACCTCATTTCTTAGTTCCTTGGTTTGTCTTTCCAGCTCATCCATGACTCCTGACTGTGATCGAGTCCTATAAGGATGTTGAGGAAGTTGTCTTTCTCCAATTTTTCTGTTAAAGTTAAAAATTAATATTTTGAGAAACAATTTGAGTGAAAAAGTCATGAATGATAAATATTTACGCTTCAATGAGTATGAAAATGAAAAAGGTGTGGAATGATTTTTGAAATCTCTTTTTTTCAATAATAAATTTATTTAATGAATGAATGAGTGAATGCTATGCACAAATAATTTTTAGAGATTTGAGGGTTTTGAAAATAATTGAGTGTTGCTTTATTTTTCGTCCTTGATTTCTTAGCAATTTTATTTTGTATTTATCAAATTTTGGGTATTTTTTATTTTGCTAAAAAACCTTTGGTTTTGTTGAAAATCATTTTAGTTTTACTAAAATTTGCTGAAAATATTCTTTAAGTTTTCTTTTGAATTTCATTTTCTCTCTTTTTGCATCTTTTCAATTTTTTCAATATTTTTAAAATTATTTTTCTAATTTTTCCTAGAAGTTTTTATTTTTCTTGATTTTCGTTCTTGATTTTCTGTATTTCCCTAATTTCAGATCTTATCTTCCCTCTGCTATCTTGGATGATTCTGTTCAAATAAATGCCCAGAAGCAGTATGTGAACCATGTATCATGAAAGGGGTGTATGCCCTCCTTGCCTCCTATGTGGGTCACCTGTCCTAAGGGTCTATGGCCTTGAATGCATGAACCTCTCAAAGGTGGTTTGTAATCCTAAGGTGTAGAGGTCACCAGAGCCAAGTTCCAGTCCATAATGCTTGCCACAATAGTAGAAGTAGCCACTAGATGAGGGGCATCATGGATAGGACGCACTCTAGCTGGGATTGTCGTGATAGTCACCCAAAATGTAAGCCCCAGCGTGACACCACTAAATCCCTCTAGTCCTAGGCTGCACTCAGACCCGGGTATAGGGCCCCACTCATTAGATAAATGCATACGTGTGATGTGTGGAGGGCACACAAATTATTGGGATACCTGCAATTGGGGAAATCGCAACAATATATATATAGCAATTTATCATTTGTCTACCCTAGGGTTGCACAAGGAATAAATAAACAAATAAACAGATAGATAAACAGACAAATAAATTATTCAAATAAACAAGAAAGGGATCAAATACAATGCACACTCAATCAAACGGGCTTCACTCTCTAATGTCCCCAGTGGAGTTGCCATCTATCGCAACCGTAATTATGACGAGACGACGAACTCGCTAAAATTTTAAAAATAGAATTATGATTTGATATGTGGGGTCATCACCAAATTTTTATTTAAGAGAAAAATATTTGGAAACACCCTAACTTGAGGAAGAATCTAGGTTCGGGAGTCAGTTACGAGTAGGAAAGGTGTTAGGCACCCTACTCGCCGTTCCGAAGAACGGTACCCTTAAACTGAGGGATGATTTTGATATTTTGAAAAACTATTTGCTCCCTTTAATTAGAATGAAAATAAATAAATTGGTGGAAGATAGCGTGACAGGACTTGATCCTGCTCCTACGTATTCCTAGGTACAATGGGAAAATCAAGACTTACGTAGTTTTGGTTTGAACAGTTGACCTTCGAAGGAAAGGGATTTGAGGGATGAATTTTGAAATTAATTTCAATGTCTCGAGGGGATCCTTAGTCCACATATGCACAGGGTCCGAGGCAACAAAGGTTGCACTGGGGCCCATATAAATCTCTAAATATCGAACAGCAGTGAAACTGCTAGTTTCCCATTTAGAGCTCATCACGTGAGTCTTATGATTCCCAAAAAAGATATTTTGAAAGATTTTATTATTCAAAAGGACCTCTTAGTCCACATATGTACAAGGTCCAAGGAAACTAAGGCTGCACTGGGGCCTATATAAATCTCTAAATATTGAACAATAGTGAAATCACCAGTTTCCCATTTAGAGCTCATCGCATGAGACTTGTGATTCCCAAAAATTTATTTTGAAATATTTTATTATTTAAGAACTCTTAGTCCACATATGCACAAGGTCCAAGGAAACTAAGGTAGCATTGGGACCTATATGAATCTCTAAATATCGAACAGCAATGAACGTGCTAGCTTTCTATTTAGAGCTCATTGCGTGAGACTTGTGATTCCTAAAAGGATATTTTGAAAGATTTTATTATTTAAAAGGAACTTTTAGTCCATATATGCACAAGGTCCAAGACAACTAAGGCTGCACAGGGAGCTATATGAATCTTTAAATATCGAACAGTAGTGAAACCGCTAGTTTCCCACTTAGAGCTCATCGTGTGAGACTTGGGATTCCTAAAAAGATATTTTGAAAGATTTTATTATTTAAGAGGAACTCTTAGTCCACATATGAATAAGGTCGAAGTCAACTAAGGCTGCACTGGGACCTATATGAATCTTTAAATATCGAACAGTAGTGAAACCGCCAGTTTCCCATTTAGAGCTCATCGCGTGAGACTTGTGATTCCTCAAAAGATATTTTGAAAGATTTTGTTATTTAAGAGGAACTCTTAGTCCACATATGCACAAGGTCCAAGGCAACTAAGGTTTCACTAGGGCCTATATGAATTTCTAAATATCGAACAACAGTGAAACCGCCAGCTTTCCATTCAGAGCTTATCGTGTGAGACTTAGAATTATAAATGGACTTGATTTAAAATAAAATAATTTTGATTTGAATTTGATGAAAAGAATTGGACTTGATTTAAAATAAAATAAACTTGATTTGAACTTGAGGAAAAAAATTGGACTTAATTTAAAATAAAATAAACTTGATTTGAATTTGATGAAAAAAATTGGACTTGAATGAAAATGAAATAAACTTGATTTTAATTTTGGGCTTGAATTGGACTTGATTTAATATAAACTTGACTTGATTTGAAATTGAGAAAAATAATTGGACTTGATTTAAAATAAAATGAACTTGATTTTAAATTTAGGCTTGAAATGGACTTGATTTAAAATAAACTTGACTTGATTTGAAATTGAGGGAAAGAATTGCGATCATGCTTCAGTAATCAAGCGATAGAAGTTTCATTTCAGATCCAAATTGGACAAATAATATCATTCGAGAAACTATAGAGAAATAAAATGAGAACACAATAAAAATCATCGACATCGGAGAACATTTGACCAATTAAAAACGAAAATTAAAAAAAAGAGACGAAGATGAACCTTAAGAACACAAGAGATTTTTGCACCAAAATTTGAATTCAAATCTCAGAATTTTTAGAAAATATTTTTTGATAGATATGAAAATTTAAAACCAACCAATTGAAAGATACGGATTGTAGGAATCAAAATCAAGACGAACATGCTTCGATAATCAGGCGATTGAAATTTCATTTCAGATCAAAATTAGACAAATAATATGATTCCAGAAACTATATAGAAACACAAATAGAACGCAACAAAATAACTAAAATTGGAGATCATTTAACCGATTAAAATGGAAAACGAAAAAGAGACGAAAATTAATGTTAAGAACACAAGAGATTTAGGTGCCAAAATTTGGGTTCAAATCTCAGAATTTTTTAAAAATATATTTTGGTAGATATGAAAAATTAAAATCAACTAATTTAAAGATATGAATTATAGAAATCAAATAAAACAAGTTTGACAGAAATCCAACTTGAAATGAGCAAGTTATGCACAAATCAAACAAGCTAGGTTCACTAGGACGAACATACTTCAGTAATCAGGCAATATAAATTTTATTTCAGATCCAAACAGGACAAATAATATCATTCCAGAAACTAGAGAGATGTAGAAAGAGAATGGAACAAAAATAATCAAAATCGGAGATCATTTTTTCAATAAAAAATGAAAACGAAAAATAGAGACGAAAATAAACTCGGAAATCCGAGAAAAACCAAGAAACTTAAGTGGAATAAAACTTGGATCTAACCTCTATTGGAAGGTGATGAAGAAATGGTTCCATGGAGGCCAATGACTGAATTGGATGCAGAAGTAGAGAGTCTCTTAGGTCCTCCCTTAGAAAATGCTGAACTCCCCCCTAAGACTCCAAGTTCCCCTCCCCTTATATAGACCTCTTTTTTTTGTTTTTTTTTTTAATTTTGGTGGGTTCTCTGCTTTTTCCCTTTTCTATTCTTCTACTTTTTCTGATTCTTTTCTTTTTTCTCTTTTTATTTTCTATTTTTATTTATTTATTTCTATTATTTTATTTTTTCCATTACTTTTATTTTGATTTTTTGAACTATTTTAGACTAAATCACCTTTTGGCTAAAAACAAAATAATTTATTTTGGATTTTGAATCCTCGGACATAATTCGGTGTTCACAATGGCTAAGCTGAGGTTTCCAACAAGAAAATAAAGAGGATCCTGGAAAAGGTTGTGAATAGCTCCAGGGCAGATTGAGCCAACAGGTTGGATGGCGCATTATAGGCTTACAGAACAGCTTTCAAAACTCCGATTGGTATGTCTCCGTACCAACTGGTTTTTGGGAAGGCATGCCACCTACTTGTTGAACTTGAGCATAAGACATACTAAGCAACCAGATTCCTCAATTTTAATGCAAATGCAGCTGGAGAAAGTAGACTGTTATAGCTGCATGAACTGGAGGAATTTTGCCTCAACGCCTATGAAAATGTAAAGATTTACAAGGAAAAGACCAAGCAATGGCATGAAAAGCTGATCAAACACAGAGTGTTTGAACTGGGACAGCTGGTTCTGTTGTTCAACTCCAGGTTCAAACTGTTTCCAGGAAAGATGAAGTCCAAGTGGTTAGGTCCTTTCGTGATTAAGGAAGTTTCTAATTATGGTGCTATCATCCTTTAAGACATGCAGTCTCAAAGAAACTTCAAAGTCATTGGTCAACGTGTCAAGCATTATCATGGAGGTGAAATCAGTAGGGAGAAGACTACCTGCACCCTTTAGTCGATAGATTGAAACCCAAATTGTCAAGCTAGAGATATTAAACAAGCGTTGCATGGTAGGAAACCTTTGGAAACTAATATTTCCCTTTCATTTTTATGTTAATTTTGAGTAAACTATATGTAAATACCTAGTGGAATAATTAAAAGCAGTACAGTTGAATATTCATGCAAGTTTGTAGGATTGGAGGATGGTTGAGTTTTGTTACAGAACCATTCGCTGCTAAACAGTGCTGTTTTAGCACGTTATGTTTGTTGTTCTGGTTTGCGTAGCCAACAGAGGCGATCTGCGTGTCCAACGGAACTGTTATTCAGCATAGGACCAGAATCTGGGTTAAGAACATGGAGTTTCAGACCAATCCCAGCACACGAGTATTTGACAAAGCATACCTAAAGCTAAAACTGAAGTGCTGCTGGTATGTGAGGCATGTCTCAGCTGCCCCTACAGTGTGCATTTTGGCTAAAGAACCCAAGAACATGCTGAAGAATCCTAAGGTTCTAAAATCTATCCTAAATTATGTACTAAAGGTAAGTCGAAGTGTGTGACCAACAGAAACCAGGTTAGTAAATACATTTTTTTTTGGTTTTGCATCTGCTATGATTTGCGTTGCCAACGCAACCGAGACCGCGTGTCCAGCACAAAGTCACAGCATAGAGTGACCCAATGAGTAATTATCATAAGTAGCCAGTTGTGGCCCATATGCAATTAGGGCTGTATTAATTTCCTTGACCTTTTGCCCACACACCTAACTTCTCATATCCCACATACTTCAATGTGAAAGGACACCCAGGTAACTGTATTTCCCACTAAGTTCATTTGTCTCTAACTGCATTTCTCTCACCCCCCACTCGTAGAACCGTTCCTCTACCTCTTAAATGCAAGCATATCCAGGTATGTACTCTGTTCCTCTCTCAACTTAGCTATGCTAAATTCTCAAATGAATAGAGATTGATCCTGGTAAAAGCACCTACATTCTATTAAAGTAGGACTGGGTGTTAAATCTATGGGGATCGATTAATTTTGGGGGTATTCATGAGCGTAGGTTACAAAATTTGAATGAGGAAAGTTCTGTGGAAAATAAAAGAATCCATGTCGGTTAAACTGATATACTTTCTTAAGAAAAATTTACCTTAACATATAGCAGGTTCTCTGCATTGCTCATTTTCCATTGTAATTTTTTTTCAGAATGGCATCCTCCTTTGCACCACAGGGAATGCGACGAAAATCTACACCCGCTGCTCCTCTGCAGACTAAACCTAGGGCATCTGATACTCACAGGTTCAAGTACAAGGAGAACAAAGAGAAATTTGAAAAGATCAAAGAGAATTTGATAGTCGGGGATAGGAAATTGGACCTGCAACCTGGGGAGTTTCCTGCAATAATGGTGGAAATTGAAGCAAGAAAATGGGAGAAACTTTGTGGGTTGGCTGGTATGGGCTACGAAGAAATAACCAGAGAATTCTACGCCAACATGGCACTGATAAGGGCAGAAGAGAGATACACCTCCTATGTTTGAGGGAAAACAATCTCCTTCAAGCCCCAGGTTATAGAAAACTTGCTGGAAGTTAGGCTTGCAAGAATAAATTGCCTCTACCGCCGCCTGAAAGATGCTCTTGTGGACAAAGAGGAGTCCTTGAGGATGCTGTGCGTACCAGGGGCCAGATGGGACTTGAAGAAAGACAGGTCCAAAGATGGAAAGTCCCTTCGAAAGGACGACCTATTGCCTGTACCCAAAATCTGGTGCACTTTTGTGCAATCAAATTTGCTGCCGTTGCTGCATTCAAATGATTTGACCAAGGAGGGAGCTATTTTGGTATGGGTGATTATGAAGCCCGGATCACTAGATATTGGCGGTATAATAGCACAAGAAATGGAAGATATTGCTCGAAAGGGCAATGTCTCCCTGGGATATCCGAGCTTAATCACAACTTTCTATGAATCTCAGGGAGTTACAATTGAAGGTTGCACTAGAATACCCCCTCAAGCCACTTTTAACGAAACTTACATTGAGTGCTACGTTCTCAATGATCAAGAGCAACAGCCATGCAGGGAACCAAGTCCCACACTTCCCCCAAGGATTTATGAAATCCTAAATGGACAAGCAGACCGCTTAAGTGACCTGCACCTCCTTGTATGCCGTCTAGGTTAGCAGGTCGAAATAACACAAAGAAACATAAAGAAAGTCCACACAGGGACAAAAGTCAACAAGAAACTCGTGATGAATATTGGAAGAAGGGTGGGCATGACTGAACATGAACTCTCAGACACTGAAGAGGAACAAATATTACAATAGGCTGATTTGGAAGATATTGAAAGTGAAGTCGAACCAGCAGGAGCAGGAGATGGAAGAAGACTGACTGCACCAGGTGGGGCTTTAGTTTTTTTGTTATTTTTGTTATTCTGTTAGTATAGTTGCATAGTCACCCCCTTCCCTTATACTCAGGACAATTCAACAATTAATGGAATTTAAATTCCAGATCTGTCATAGCCTAGTCAAACTCCTGGTTACATAACTATAATTCTGATCAGTGTGTTACCTATGTGATTGTTGCTTACTCTCAGTGCTAACTTAATTTGCTGCATATGTGATCTAACTTAGGTACTGCACATAATAAGTACAACACTAAACAATGTAGGGCACACAGTGACTGAACAGAAATGGCAGGTTGCATACCTAGAATTTCATAGCTTGACACACATGTTCCACAGCAAGAATCTTGGCTAACCTAACAACTGGAAAATAAATTAAATTCATATGAATCCACACTTTGCCCCGTTGTGTTGTCAACGCAGATAACCCTCACGTAGCCAAGTCATCTAGGCTGAGTGAAGCTATATAGAACATAAATCAAGCCCAATCCACTGATAAGCAGCGTTATTGCAGCAGACTCTGCAAGGTGTTTTGATATGCGTACCCAACGAGGGTTGACTTTGGGTGTCACTCAGAACCACAATGCCATGATGAAGGGAAGTAGATTCTAACTTTGGAACAATAGATGGGAAGTTAAATTTAGAAAACAATGCTTTCTCAGAAACTATTTCTGGGGTAAGGATTGACGAAACATGCCACAATTTGCAGCTGAGTTGAAGGACCCAAGGGCAAGTTAAGATACATAAATCCTAAGTTTTGCCCTGTTATGTGTGTTCAACGCGAGTCAACTAGGTGGCCAACAGGAATCAAGTTTAGGGATGTTAATCTGGAAGTGTGTACTTTGTAATGATACGCGTTATCAACGTGGCCGAAGTCAGGTAGCCAACACGAAGTCACAAGTAAGTGGGGAAAAAATTTTAACCTAATCTGTTGCCCACATACCTGACCCCTCGTAGCCCACACGCCCCAGGTATAAAACGGTCAGGTAACCAACTCCTACTCAATTACTTTTAAACACTCCCACTCCCCATTTCCTTTCGTCTCCCACTCAAGAACAGTTTTCTCATCTCTTCAACTACAAGATAAGTTAGGTACGCCTTTCCGTTTCATCTTTACCTTGCAGTAAGTGGTTCTCCGAATAAATAGTGCATTGAACCCTAAAATGGTGAATACTCCCAACATGCATAATGAGGAGGTCATCCTACATAAATTCTGTACATGCATGCATTGATTTTTCCTAGGGAAATAATTCACTGCAACAAGGGGGCTTGATGCAATTTTAATCATCACTGGATTTGTGCAATAACATATTTTAGGGCATTTCATTATGCACCTATCCATGCATAACTGTTTGCAACGACTGAGTCTGCTATAACATGAGACAAATTAAAAGAAAAATCATATCTACTTATTGTTATTTTCTATAGAATGGAATCCTTTTCAAGAAATGTGCGTATAAAGACAACACATGCTACAGCCCTTCGAGGGAAACCAAGAGCTACTGATACCCATCGCTTCAAATTTGCAGAGAATGAGGAGTGGTATGAAAAGCTTAAGGAGAGCTTTGTGGTAGGAGACAGGAAGATTTCTTTACACCCAGGGGAGTTCCCTACGATCATTGAAGAGATCGAAAATCCGAAGTGGCACAAACTGTGTAGCATGGATGGTGAAGGATTCGAGGAAATCGCCAAGGAATTCTACGCCAACATGGTGCTGACTAGGGCAGAACCGAGGTATACCTCGTACATGCGAGGTAAAACCATCTCGTTCTAGCCCCAAGTGATAAACGATCTGCTAGAGGTTAACACTCCGAGAAGAAACTGTTTGTACAACAGGTTGAAGGATGTCCCAGTGGATAAAGAAGGTTCACTGCGGGTGTTGTGTGTCCCTAGAGCAAGGTGGGACGAGAAAAAGGATAAGTTAGGAGACAAAAGGTCATTGCATAAAGCTGACTTGGTACCCATAGCAAAGATCTGGTGTACTTTTGTGCAATCAAATCTGTTGCCCCTACTCCACTCAAACGACTTGGCCAAGAAAAGAGCCGTGTTGGTTTGGGTAATTATGAAACCAGGCGCACTAGACCTGGGCAACATAATTGCCTAAGAAATGAAGGAAATTGCTGTAAAACCCAAGACCTCCCTGGGATATCCAAGCCTGATCACATCCCTGTGTCAGGCCCAGGGGGTCAGTTTTGAAGGCTACACCAAGGTCTCCCCGCAGGAAACGCTCAACAAGACATACATAGAATTTCATATACTCACTGACTAGGAACCATTATCGTGTAGGGAGTCTGGCCCTCCTCTACTACCCAAAATATATGAAATGCTAGCTGTGCAGAAAGAGCTGTTAGTCTCACAGCAGGCTTTCAATCGCCATATTGGAGCGCAGGTGGAGATGCTGTAGAGGAACCTGCGAAAGGTTCATATTGGAATGAGGATGAACCAATAGTTTCTCAAGAAGATTGGGAAGCATGTGGGCTTGATTGACGATGACCTCTCCAATATCACCGAAGACCAGATCCTGCAGTGGATTGACCTGGAGGACAGCGGGAAGGATGTTGAACCTGCAGGAGCAGCAGACATGGATGAAGACTAAGCAGCTGCTGTGTTGAAAAAAATCAATTTCCATTTGATAGTTTTTTCTTTTCTTTCTTTTCTTTTCTTTTTCTTTCTATTGGAATCTATTTTCTTTTATCTTTTCTTGGACAATCTGATTATGGTGGGAGTTGATCCCTGTTCTATAATAATGTAGTTTGAACTGCTAGGTTTTGAAGTTTTAATTCCAAACTGCTGAATAAAACTGAAACTTATTCTGAAAATTCTGTTCTTGACTAGTGTGTTGCCTATGTGACTTTGTTTAGGTACTGCACACATTAAGTACCACCTAACCACATGCACACACTACTAACCCACAGCAAAGCCATGCCTCGGGTGAAAGGATTGGAATATAATAGATTTGTCACACTCGGTCACAACAAGAGACATAAGGCACAACGCGTTGCCAATGCAATTGGCAGATGTGTTGCCAATACATGTTGGGCTCCAAACAACATAGGACTATCACATTACAGGAAATGCTGGAAGACTACAAATATTTGTCCCTCACAGGACACACATAGCACAGGGAGTTTTCTTGACCCAAACCATTAACAACTGAATCTAAAGCACCTGCATGCTATACATATTGCTTCTCCCTTGAGTGTTTCCCCTCTCACTTCCCTCCTAACAAGCATCATTCCTTATCTCATTGTCCCTTGTGAAATGAACTGATTGAGTAATGCACAGATTGATCAAATTGCATGAGTTAGAATACAACATGAGTGACTGGAAATCATTTTGCTATGATTTAGATAATTTACGTGTTAAGATGCATGCAATAAGCTTGTAGCCAACAAACCGTGAGTACTTGAGCCTATACAACATATTTGTTCTGTGTGTTTAGTCACAAGTAATGTTTCATTTTAGAACTTGCCCAGTTTCTTACCTGAGATCAAGTATCATATGCTTGCATAAATATGATTGAGGCACTTTCTTGCATGCACCTATTTGACCAAATGGATTACCTAGCATATATCTATCCCTTGCATAGCCCCTTGAGCCTGATATCTATTTCTATTTAATTAACTTATTCTAAGAAAAAGATAAAAATCATACAGTTACTTGGTCAAAGAGTTAGAAAACAGTTGCTTGCATTAGAGAATAAGTTTGCACCCAAGTTTGGGATTGCTTGAGGACAAGCAACATTTTAAGTTTTGGGTTGGGGTACCCACTGTGATGGGACAATAAAGAAGAATAAAAGGAAAATCTGAAAATGAAAATCTGAAAAAAAAAATTTCAAAACGAAAAAGATAAAAGAGTGTAAGAAGAAAGAAAGGCAAAATAGCTGCCAAAGAAAGTAGCAAGCGCAAATGCAACAAGCCAACTATTCCTAAGTCTTTGACTCTTGTAAGCTACCTTCCCAAAAATCACATCCACCTCTACCCAGGCCACATTACAAACCCAGAATAATACCTCTTGATTTTGTATGCATGTGATTTCATTGGTGGAAGTAGAGAATATGGGCAAGCCTGTGGTAGTGAAATCTGAACTTGATGACATTGAGAGACAACCTTAAACACTTGAGTAAAGGAGTGAGACACTTGACCGTGTGAGGGGTTGCAGGTTTAGACAATGCTATCTTATAAGAAATTGTTGAAATCATAGCCTTGATAATGTTTTAAATCAATACTCTCATGCTGTTCTCTAACCTTGCAATTGTTTTAATCTGTCTCTTATGGCTCACTAAAGTTACCTTTGAAATAAATCTGAAGATTTTGAGTGATGCGAGTAGTATTGAAGAAGGAAGCAGGAAATCACTTGAGGGAAATGATATGCATACTGTGAGAACTGAATGCTCTCTGTAGCTTAATACTTGCTTGAGGACAAGCAAGAGTTCAAGTTTGGGGTTGTGATAAGTGTCCAATACAACACTTATTTGGTACATATTTCGATATAATTGCAAGAAATTGAAGCATAAAGCACCACTAAAGCATGAGAAAATGATAGAAAACTGAGTAATCCATACACAATCTGGAAAATACAGTTTTAAAGCCTTTTGGGCGATAAGTTCTTATAAATTTGATGTGTTTTAATTTCTGTAGTCTGTCACAGGGTTTTGTGTTGGCAACATAACTAGAAATTTGTGGAGCACATGAAAATCTGAAAGAAAGGAAGTATTCTGTTATTCGCACCGCATTGGAAACGCAAGAATAGCCACGTTGGACACGCGATGTAACAGAACAACATCTAGAAAGGCCCAAAACAGAATGAAATAGGGCATCTCTCAATGAATCAAAAATCAACTAATCTATCTCTTGAATGTAGACGCAGAGAATAGAGCCGCTGCTCTCCTAGATGCTGGTTCTGTTCTGAGTGAAAGAGGAACCCTTGGGTTGAGGTAGACGGGCAACCACCGTGAGTTGTCATACTCATGACTTCCACCCTCTCCCCTGTTTTCTTCTTTTCTTATTATGTGTAACTAGAACTCTGTTAGAGAAGGAGGAAGCCATCGCTGACCCTATGTAATCCAGATATATTATATGCATTCATGATTATTTTTCATTAAAATTGATTATTCATCTCTTCGCTTAATGTTTCTATGAATTGGCCACTTATAGATTGAAACTAAATTATTGTTCCCAATTGGGAAATTGGATTTAGAATTGGAACTGAGATTTAATAACTTAACTTTGAATGCTCTAAGGATAGAGATTCGTGGTTGTGAGATCACTTGAATTCTTGAACTTAAGGCTCACTCCAATAAGGAATTACTAAGGGATTAGGATTCCTAATTCGGGTGAAGTATTGATGAGTCAAGGGATTGATCTTCAATTAATATTTGTGAATTCGATCTTCAATTATTAGTTATCCTAAATGCACATAGTGATCTAATACTACATAGGTGAAGTTTTGTTGAAATCCAACCCTAACATCCTCCATAAACTGATTTCTCTTACATTCGCATCATATACTGAGTGCTAGATAGTTCTGGGTTTACTTTCAATTGGTTTTGTGTATATTGGAATAGTATTCCATCTTAGTTAACAAAAATCAATACTTGTAGTTATTTTATATTTGCGTTGCCTACACATCGAATTGCGTTGCCTACGCATTTCTATAACTGAGTTCAATTAGTGGACTAGTGGAAATTCAATACTTGAACCAAATCCCTGTGGAGACGAAACTTTTTCTCACTCTTTACTCTGCAAAACGATAAGGTGCACTTGCCTTCATCGAGTTTTATACCAATAGTAATCGATTACTATAACTTCATAATGCATTGGTAATTAATTACACCCACTTTTAATTGATTACATTACTTGCTAATTAATTAAACCAGTATTTTGCATGCTTTCATAGCTTTAGAAAGCTTTGGTAATCGATTATGCTAGATGGTTAACTCAATATAAAATTTGGTTAACTATGTGTAACATTTGGTTAACTTGCTACTAACGCATGGTTAACTAAATACAAAGATTTGGTTAACTCTTATGAAGATTTGGTTACTTCATGTAAGTATTACAAAATCCATGTTTTCTTTATTCAAAAAATTTAAACTTTATGCATTCTTTGTAAAACATTTTCTTAACCTTGAGACCTTTCATTTGAGGATATTGTTATGTTTTTCTTTAAAAACCAAAATATGATAGCTATCAATGCATACATATAATTCTAAAACTTAGCTATATTATTATTTGGTGGAATTCTTCATCAAAATTTATTTTCTAGCAGACATGGAAGATCTCTTCTCATAATCTCCCTTTTTTTTATGATGACAAACACCACTTTAAATAAAAATTCTTCGCAGCTAAGAACTTTACTTCAATGCATATCTCCCTTTGAATGAATGCTTCATTTCAACTTATATTATTGGGAAAGAATACTTTTCTTTGATGGAATCTTGAAAATGATCTACTTATACTCTCCTGAACTCCATTTTGAAAATGATATACCTAATCTTCCTTCTTTGGCATGATAAAAAAGAGTTAAACATAAAAAAAATGCTAGATGACCTGGGAAAAAGAATAGGCATATAAATATAATTTTAGGTTTAGGGAAGAAAATAATGTAATAACATCAAAGTGAATACACATCAATATCAATGGAAAAACACATGTTAAGCAGAAGTATCCTCAGAATGGTCTAGTAATTGATTACAACATGGAGTAATCGATTATCACATAGTTTTGTCAAGTAATTATTCATAATATAAAGGTAATTAGTGAATTATATAACCATTTAATCGACTACAAGGTAACATTATATAAAAAAATAGTGAAAAATGTAGTCTAATTCCTTAATTCAGGTAGGTATGAAAATCACTTTTCATAAACATAAGGAATTAAGCATACTATCAATTTTATTCAAGTGATATAGGTCATTTTTCACTTCATGAAACATTGGATTCATATAAAAGACCTAGTTCTCTTCTTAGATTGAAAAATAGCTCTTTTGATAAAAGGTTTAGTAAAGATATCATCTAGTTGCTTATTTGATTCAACAAATTTAAGTACACAATCAATCACCATTCTACAAATGATGTTTAAGAAAATAATGTCCAATGTAAATATGCTTAGTTATTGAATGTAAGATAGGATTCTTAGATAATTTTATAACCCTAGTATTATCATATATTATATGAATGCTATTTAATTCTATCCTATAGTCCAAGAGTTGTTGTTTGAGCCGTAAGATCTGAGCACAACAACTTCCAACTATAACATATTTAACTTCAGCAGGGGATAATGCAACATAAGCTTGTTTCTTACAAATCCAAGAAACTGCACTTACTAGAAATTGACATGTACCACCATTTGTTCTCTTCCTATCCAACTTATAAATAGTAAAGTTAGAATCTGTATAACTTATTAGAGAGCATGTATTGCCTGTCGGATATCATAAACTGACATCAATTGAACCTTTAAGATGTTTCATAATTCTTTTTTACAATAGTAAGATGTGATTCTTAAGGATTTGGTCTATATCTAGCACATAAACATACATTAAACATAATATCAAGCCTACTAGTAGTTAAATAAAACAATGAACCAATCATCTATCTATATTTAGTGAGTTCAATAGGGTTACCTTCCTCATCTTTATCAAGGTAAATTTATGTACCAATTGGAATAGCTGCTTCCTTGCCATTATTGATGCCAAACCTCTTAAGAAGATCTTTGCAATACTTGATTTGGATTATGAAAATTTCATTGCTCCTTTGTTTTATTTGTAATCCAAGGAAGAAAATTATAAGTCTCCCATCGTTGACATCTTAAACTCACTTTTTATAATAGTGGAAAATTATTTGCATAATGATTCACTAGTGAGCCAAATATAATTTCATCTTTAAAAATTTTCATAAGTAAAGTGTCATGAATTTTCTTTTTAATGAATAGTGTTGTATCTACCTTTCCTCTATTAAATCCCTTTTCTAAGAGAAACTTACTTAAACTTTCATACCCAGCTCTAGGAGCTTGTTTAAGTCCATACAAATATTTCTTAAACATATATACATAGTTTGGATATTCAAAGTTTTCAATATCTAGAGGTTGATCAACATATACCTCCTCTTATGATAACTATTAAGAAAAGCATTTTTTACATCTATTTGATATAACTTGAAATCCATTATGCATGCATATGCCAATAATAATCTAATAGGTTCAAGTCTAGGTACCTGTTCATAGGTTTCATCAAAATCAATGTCTTACTGTTGATTATATCCTTTAGCCTTTAGTCTGGCTTTATTTCTTATAATAATTCCATCTTCATTTAGTTTATTTTTAAAGATCCGTTTAGTTCCTATTATTTGCTTATGCAAAGGCTTAGGTACTAATTTCTAAACTTGGTTTCTTTCAAATTGATTAAGTTCCTCTTCCATAGCTAATATCCAAAATTCATCTTACATAGTCTCTTTTATAGTCCTAGGTTTAATTTGTGAAACAAATGTTATATGATTACATGCATTAGATAAAGGATGTCTAGTAGAAACTCCCTTTGATATGTCACCAATAACTTTGTCAATTTGATGATGTTTGTGCGCTTTCCCATTCCTTTGGAAGATCTGAATGCTGAGAGATGTCATTTGGTTCTTTTTCTCTATTATTGTGATTAGAATTTACTCCTTCCTTCCATATAGATATTTGATAGAATTAGTTTTTCCATTTTTCGAGGGGTTAGTTTCATCAAATACAACATGAATGGATTCTTCTATAGTCATAGTTATTTTTATTATATACTCTATATGCTTTACTAGAGAGAGAATATCCTAGGAAAATACCTACATAAGATTTAGTATCAAACTTACCTATATTATCCTTACATTTATTCAGTATAAAGCATTTACAACCAAAAGCATGAAAATGAGATATGTTTGATTTCCTTCCATTATAAAGTTCATATGGAGTTTTCTTCAATATAGGTCTAACTAGAACTCTATCTAATACATAACAAGTAGTATTAACAATATCAACCCAAAAATACTTAGGCAAGTTAGTTTCATTTAGCATTGTTCTAGCTAGTTCTTCAAGAGACCTAGTTTTTCTTTTAACAACACCATTCTGTTGTGGTGTTCTTGGTGTTGAAAAATTGTTGAATACCATGTTTATCACAAAAATATTCAAAATGCATGATTTTAAAACTCACAACCATGACACTCCTAATAGTATCTATTTTCAAGTTATTTTCATTTTGTATCACTTTAACTAACCTTTTAAAAACAAAGAAAGCATCAGTATTATTTGCAATGAATAAAGTCCAAGTATATCTAGAGTAATCATCAATAATCATAAGTGCATCATAATTCCCACCAAAATTCATAGTTATAGAAGGACCAAATAAGTCCATGTGCAACAATTTCAAGGGTCTAGTAATAGAGATAACATTCTTTGATTTAATGGAAATTCTTACTTGCTTTCCTCTCTGACATGTATCACACAACTTGTCTTTATTAAATTTAATGTTAGGTAAACCAATAACCAAATCTTTTATTCTTAATTTAGTCAAATGATCTAAGTGTAGGGGAGCTAATCTCCTATTCCATAACCATGATTTGTCCCTTTTAGATAAGAAACATTTCAAATCATATGCATTGACTGAATCTAGATTTAGCATATAGATGTTATTAATCATGTTTCCTACTAATTTTATCTTATCATCATTTTTATTAAATATGATGGAACAAGTATAATAAAAATAAATTTAAATCCTTTATTCCGAAGTTGACTAATACTAAGGAGGTTATGCTTAAAGTCGTCAATATACAATACATTTTCAATAGTGGTATTAGAAATCTTACCAACCTTTCCTATGCCATGAATTTTACCTTTGTTGTTGATCACCAAAAGTAACATATCCACTTGACTTTGCTAAAAGGTGAGTAAACTTTGACTTATCTCCTATCATGTGTTTTGAACACCCACTATGCAAATACCAATTTGAATTATTAACCTTTAAGCACCTCTACAAAATAGTTTAAATGTATTCCTTAGGTACCAAAACTGCATTGGGTCCTTTTAGATTAGTCAATTGGATAGTTCCTTTCAAAATCCATACATATCTACCATTTAGAAGAACACCATACTTTCTGATATAACAAGTAGAAGAAGTATGTCCTACTTTACTATAATAAAAAATTAGATATATGGTTTGGTAGATGCATTACAGGATATAAAGAAGTTATTATAAGTCTTAGCATGATTATTGTAATTATAACCAAGTCTAGTTTTATCATGCATGCTTCTTGGCCTTTTAGTATATCACATAGATTATTTCTTCCTATGTTAAATTTAACAAGTGTTTGATTTAACCCTTTGACTTTAAGTTCTAAAACCTTACAATTTTCACAGTATCTTCCTTCATCATTTAATGAATCAAAGGAATCATATTTAATTTTTAATTCATCAAATTTATTTCGCAAAAAACCTTTCCTTTTCTTGGAAGACTTGATAAAGGTTTTTTTGCAAGTCTTAGTTTCTTCAAACAATTTTTTAAAAGTATTTTTGAATTCATCATAAGTTGGTCAAAATTAGTCTTGGAATCATTTACCTCTACTTCATCACTGTGATAGCTTTCCATGAGACATAAGTTTTCTTCTTATTTTTCTCTTCTAGAACTTAAGGTAGAACTATCATCATTGTCATCCCAAACTATATATGCCATTCTTCTTTTATTTTAATTTTTAACCTTTCTATCATTCTTCTTTTGGAGAAGCGGACAATCCATATTTGTGTGACCAACTTTACCACATTCATAACAAGTAATCATTGATAATGATGTTTCAAGCTTATTTGTTGTATTCTTATGCTGAGAGGGTTACCTCTTCGATTTTCCTTTCTTGAGAAAATTCCTAAACTATTTTACTAAGAGACCTCCATCACCATCATTACTAAGTCAAGTTTTATACAATCATCACTATCATCATTTTTTTTGTTCTAATCTTAGAGGTAGCTTTGAGAGATATTTCCTTCTTTTTCTTATCAACTTCCTCATCCTTAGCCAATTAATTCAACTCAAGCTCACATTCTTGCAGCTTGCCAAATAGAGTAATTAATGCCATTTTCTTGAGATCTTTAGTTTCTACAATACCTATCACCTTGGGCTGCCATGGTCTACTAAGATATGTCAAAACTATTTTAATCATTTCTTTCATCAGGAATAAGTTTGTTAAGAGCAGCAAGATCATTAATAGTATGGGTAAAATGCATCTGTACATCACAAATAGATTCATTTGGTTTCATACAAAAGTTCTTATATTCTGCAATTAATGTATTAACTTTGGATCTTTCAACCTCATTAGTTCCCTTATGTGTGACTCTAAGGGTATCCCATATTTCTTTAGCTATTTTGAATTAGGAGACTCTAAAGAACTCATCATGACTAAGTGTTGAGGTAATGAATTAGCTTTGGGGTTATATTGAATCTTTTTATTATCTTCCTCACTCCACTCACTTCTAATCTTTTTAGTCTTAACACCATTAACAATGTATGTTGGCACATATGTTCCATTTTCTACAACGCCCCACACATCTACATCTATGACCCTTTATGAAAATCCCTATTCTTTCTTTCCAATAAGGATAACATTTACCATTAAAGATATGTGGCCTATTGATGGATGCACCATCACCTAAAGATGAATTTTTTGAAGCCACTTCAGCCTCTGGATCATAAAGAAATCTAAGTTTTCTTTACAATATCTCCTAATGCCAATTGTTAATCAAATGGCTGCATACCTAAGAGGGGGTGAATTAAGTTAAGACTTTTCTCCAAAAAAACACCAACAAATTAAAACAGTGAGCCTGAAAATATAAGCCACCCAAGAAACCTTGAATATGATATAAGAGTTACACAATATTTAGAATGTCAACGTAATCTTGATGATCAATTCAAGAAAATTAGAGTTAAGCCATTAATATTGATCAAGAACGAGAGATTATGTAGTTCATAGAAGATCAAGTGCATAATGTAAAAGTGTAGGGAAGAAGAAGATCACACAAGAATTTGTCCCGGTTCACTCTCAACCATAGAAAGATACATCCTGTCCTTAAGAACCACTTGGGATTTTCTTTAGTATTTGCAGAGATACAATATCTTCTTACAAAAAACCACTTCCAGATCTCCCACTTGAAGCCTCAAGAACCATGCAAAGATTACCCACTTTGCATAAACACAACACCTTTAAGAGAGAACCCTTTTTCTGAAGAATCAACAATCAATATTAAGAAGATTCAGCAGACGATCAAAATAGAAACATCCTTGAAGCTTAATACAAAGAAAATCCTAAATCAACAATAAAACTTTCACACATTGATAAGTGGGTCTCATAAAACAATTATGAAAAATCTTTCTCTTTTTCGTTCTCTTTCATTTTCTTTTCTTTTCTTACGAAAAAAGGGTTAAAAACAAGTATTCATATGTAATCTTAAATGGTAGTTTCGAAAATGTTAGTTTTAAACTGTTGTACTTGAAAAACTTTTTGAAACTTTCAAAACTTTATCTTGATAATCGATTGCTATCATTGATAATCGATAACTAAAACATTTTGTGACTCTTGTAATTCAATTAATTTTATCAATAATCAATTACTATATGATATGATTCATCCTACGTGAATGAATTGAAATGTGGAAATAATAATGGAACGTCTTGAGAATTAGGATAGGATAAGATAAAGGAAGTCGACATAAACCGCGACCCGTCGGAGAGCACCAAAGTTATCAAGAGGAGCATTACCCTTACCACGACGTGGCAAAAGAACCAACGTTATCAAGAGTAGTTCTTTGCCCAAGAACCAAGGGAATCAACTCACACAGAGATGAAAACTCTCAAAGAGAAATATTATTATTCATCAAAATTTGTCTTTACACTAAATCTATAGCTCTTATTATATAGATAACCTAATGTGAATGTGAGCACCACGTTAAGCGAAAGAGATAATCTAAAATATTCCCTACAAGGAATTGGAGGTCCCACGATGAGAAATGGGACCAAACGTATGGAAAAAACACTTCAAGATCTCATCAAGGAAGTTCAAGAAAAGGACTACGTGTATCAAAACCCAATTCCAACATGAGTTAATTTATGTAGTCATATTATCAAAGATCTTAAGTTATAAGGTTTATGATTTGCTTTAGATTGCATTAGGATTTGATATTTATCTACAAGTTCTTTGTTTAAAATTAGTTGCAAGTCAAATTGCAATCTAATTAGGATTTCTTATCTGTTATCTTTTTTACTAGATTGTAATTGCAATCTAATTAGGATTTTTTATCTGTTATCTTTTTTATTATATTAGGTTATTTATATAATAGGAGCTACGAATTCAATGTAAAGGCAACTTTTGATGAATAATAATATTTCTCTGAAAGGTTTCATCTTTGTGCGGGTTGATTCCCTTGGTTCTTGGGAAAAGAACTACCCTTGATAGTGTTAGTTCTTCTGGAAAGTTGCGGTTTATGTTGGGTTCCTTTATCTTATCCTATCCTGATTCTCAAAATATTCCATTATCGTTTCCGCATTCGCATTCATTCATATAGGGTGAATCATATCATTTTGCATCAGACCTTTGGCTCTTGGAATTAGGTGTCATCTATCCCTTGTTTTATTTTATTTGTGTCTCTTGTTTCCCACCATCCTTCTTGTCCCTATTCATCTTTTGTTTCATCCTTTTTTTTTATTACCTACCCCATAAATTCTATAAAAAAATTATATCTTTGTCTCTTGCAACATTAAAGTTTCTGTCTGCCAAATATTTTGTAGACAAGTAAAAAAAGAAGCAAAAAAAAAGAAAAAGAAAAAGAAAAATAAAATGAGATAGAAATTAAAAAAAAAAAGAACTTAATACAATTGATTGAACAAAATAAGTCTTCATTCAATATAATATTTGAGTTCTTATTTCATTGAAAAATATTCCTTACCTTATTTATCTTATGTATACGCGACTCTTTCGGTATCTGTGGGAAAATCAACTAATGAAGTTCTTGGTTCAAGGACTTACAAGGAGAATTGAGAGCTAAAAGGTAAGAGTTGCTAAGAGCATTATAGAAAAAGCCAATTCGAGTGTAAACACGAGTGAAAAGCGTCAATATTGAGGGTAAACACTAAGAGAGTGATTGGTTAGGTTTTTTAATACTGATTTATTTATTTTCTTCAACTTGCAACATTGCTAACATGAGTGGTGAACTCCATCAAAATGAAATGGATCTAAAAATATTCATAAAATCAATTCAAGATCAATTCTAACAATTGAACAGGAGGTCGGAAGATATAGAGGGTTGGTCAAGGAGGAGGTCTCAGGTTTCTCGTTGAAGTAGTCCCCAAAGATTACTTCAACGTGATTGGGGGGAGAACTTAGAATTAGACAGTGAAATTTTTAGAGAAAGAAGACGATATCGAGATGAAAAGGATAACAACTTGGGCAGTATTAAATTATCTCTTCCACCATTCCAAGGAAAGATTGAAGCTGAAACTTATCTGGAGTAGGAGAGAAAAGTGGAGCATGTGCTTGATTATCACAATTACTCAAAGGAGAAAAAGGTAAAATTAGTCGCTATATCTTTTAATGATTATGCTAATATATGGTAGGATCAGTTTGTGCTTAATAGGAGGAGGTATGAAGAGACCCCTATCTGAATGTGGGAAGAGATGAAGGTAGCTATGAGAAGAAGATTTGTGCCAAGTCACTATCATAGGGACTTGCACCGAAAACTGTGAAGTCTTACTCAAGGTGCCATGGTTGTTGAAGATTATTACAAGGAGATGGAAATTGCCATAATAAGAGCTAATATGAAGGAGGACAGAGAAGCCACTATGGCAAGATTTATTGGAGGACTAAAAAAAGAGATAGCTGATGTGATGGAGCTACAACATATGTGGAGATGGAGGAATTGCTTCATAAAGCTATTCAGGTGGAAAGACAACTCAAATCTAGGAGCACTCACAAATATGCTTCTAGTTCATCATGAAAGTCTACTTGGACCAACAAGAAGGAAGATCCTAAATAAAAGGAGGCTTATTTTGATCAAATGAAAATTTCAAAAGAATGTAAAATGGTAGAAAAAGAATTAGAAAATCAAGAAAGAGTAAATAGAGAGGAAATTGAGGGTGAAGAAAAAGTAGAAAGTCAAAAAAAGAGTGAGAGTAAAAAGAAAGAAAATTAAAAAAATAAAGAAAAAGAAAAGAAAGTTTGTGTATTTGCTCATAAAGGAGAGTTCGAGAGTGTTTTGAGGTGATGTGAACGTGGCTCCACGATAAGAAAAAGAGATCATCTAAAAGATTATCTACAAGGAATGGAAGGTCCTATGACGAGAAATAGGACCAAATGTATGGAACAAGCACTTGAAGGTCTCATCAAGGAAGTTCAAGAAAAAGACTACGTGGATCCAAGCCAAATTCCAACATGGGTTAATTTATGTAGTCATATCATTGAAGATCTTAAGTGATAAGGTTTATGATTTGCTACAGATTGCATTAGGATTTGATATCTATTTACGAGTTGGTTGTTTTAAATTAGTTTCAATTAAAATTGTAATCTAATTAGGATTTCATCATATTTGTTATCTTTTTGTTTATTATTAGGTTATCTATATAATAGGAGTTAAGGATTCAATAAAAGGACAAATTTTGATGAATAATAACATTTTCTCTTTGAGATTTTTTCATCTTTGTGTGAGTGATTCCCTTGGTTCTTAGACAAAGAACTACCATTGATAACGTTGGTTATTCTGGTAGGTCGCAGTAAGGGTCACCTTCCGCTTGATAACTTCGATGCTCTCCGGCAAGTCGTGATTTGTGTCGAGTTCCTTTATCTTATCTAATCCTATCTTTTCTTATTTTATCCTGATTCTCAAGACGTTCCATTATCATTTCCGCATTCTGATTCGTTTGCGTAGGGTGAGTCATATCATTTGGCATCAGAACTTCGACATTTAGAATCAGGTGTCATCTATGCTTTATTTTCTTTTATTCGTGTCTCTTATTTTCCACTATCCTTTTTGTATCCGTTCATCTTTTTGCTTTATACTTTTTTTTTCTATTACCTACCCCATCAATTTTCCAAAAAAAAACTACATCTTTGTCTCTTGCAGTATTAAAATTCCTATCTATCAAATATTTCATAGATAAGTAAAAAAGAGGGTTGTAATAGAAATTCAAAAAAAAAGAAGAAATTCAAGACAATTGATAAAAAAAAAATCAATCTTCATTCATTATAATTTTTTTTGAAGTTCTTATTTCTTTGACCAATATTCCTTACCCTATTCCTCTTGTGTATCTGTGACTCTTTCGTTATATGTGGGAAAATCAACTTGTGAAGTTCTTGGTTCAAGGGCTTATAAGGAGAATCGAGAGGTAAAAGGCAAGAGTGGGGGAGAGAATTATAGAAAAAGCGAATTCAAGTGTAAACACGAGTGAAGAGCTTCAATATTGAGGGTAAACACTAAGGGAGTGATTGGTGAGGTTTTATTATTCTAATTTATTTATTTTGTTCAATTTGCAACATTGCCAACATGAGTCATGAACTCCATCAAAATGAAACGGATCTAAAAATATTCATAAAATCAGTTCAAGATCAATTCCAACAGTTGAACAGGAGGTTGGAGGATATGGAGGGTTGTTTGAGGAAGAGGTCTCGGGTTTCTCGTAGAAGTAGTCCTCAAAGATTACTTAACCGTGATGAAGAAGTAGATTGGGGGGAGAACTTAGAATCAAGCAGTGGATGTTTTAAAGAAAGAAGACGATATTGAGAAGAAAAGGATAACAACTTGGGGAGTATTAAATTATCCCTTCCACCATTCCAAGGAAAGAATGAACCTGAAACTTATCTTGAGTGAGAGAGAAAAGTAAAGCATGTGTTTGATTATCACAATTACTCGGTGAAGAAAAAGGTAAAACTAGTCATTGTATCTTTTAATGATTATGCTAATATTTGGTGGGATCAGTTTGTCCTTAGTAGGAGGAGGTATGGGGAGAGAACTATACGAACGTGAAAAGAGATGAAAGTAGTCATGAGAAGAAGATTTGTACCAAGTTCATCATAAGGACTTGCACCGAAAACTGCAACGTCTTACTCAAGGCGCCATGGATGTTAAAGATTATTATAAGGAGATGGAAATTGCCATGATAAGGGCCATTGTGGAGGAGGACGGAGAAGTCACTATGGCAAGATTCATTGGAGGACTAAAAAGAGAGATAGTTGATGTGGTGGAACTACAACATTAGGTAGAGATGGAGGAATTTCTTTATAAAGCTATTCAGGTGGAAAGACAACTTAAATCTAGGAGTACTCACAAATATGCTTCTAGTTCATCATGGAAGTCAAATTGGTCCAACAAGAAAGAAGGTCCTAAACCAAAGGAGGAATCTCATGGAAAGTCAGCAGTACCTATTTGCAAAGGTAGATTTGAAACTAAATCTTCTAATAAGTCAAGTCACATTTGTTACTTTAAGTGTTAAGGTCTAGGACATATTTCTTCTCAATATCCGAACCAGAGGACCATGATCATTCTTGACGACGATGAATTGGAGAGTGTGAGCTTGGAGGAAGAAGAAATGTCGAAGTTGGAGGATTGTAGTGATGTGGAGATAGTAGAACCTGTTCATGGAGAAATCTTGGTCATAAGACATGTATTGAGCATTCAACCAAAGGATGAAGGAGATTCAGAGCAAAGGGAGCATATATTTTATACTCGTTGTCATGTGGACAACAAGATATGTAGTATGATTATAAACAATGGCAGTTGCACCAACATTGCTAGTACCTTGCTAGTAGAGAAATTAAACTTGCCTACTAAGAAGCATCTTAATCCTTATCAGCTACAATGGATGAATGACTGTGGGGATGTAAGGGTTAGTAAGCAAGTCTTGGTGTCCTTTTCTATAGGTAATTATAAGGATGCGGTGTTGTGTGACGTTTCCCCTATGCATGCTGGGCACTTATTGTTAGAACATCCTTGGTAATACAATAAGAAGGTTATGCACGATGGATTTAAAAATAGATATTCTCTTGTAGTAAGTAATCGAACAATTGTATTGATCCCATTAAGGCCTGTTGAGGCTTATTCTGACCAAATGAAAATTTCAAAAAATTGTAAAATGAGAGAAAAAGAATTATAAAATCAAGAAAGACAAAAGAGAGGGAAAATTGAGAGTGAAGAAAAAGTAGAAAGTCGAAAAAAGAGTGAGTGAAAAGAAAGAAAAATCAAGAATTAAAGAAAAAGAAAAGAAAGTTTGTGTATTTGCTCACAAAGGGGAGGTCGAGAGTGTTTTAAGGGCAAAGGAACAAGTTCTTATACTGATGTACAAGGATATTTATTTTACTAACAATCGTAACTCTTCTTTCCCCAGTGTGGTTAAATCTTTGTTGCAAAAGTTTGATGATGTATTTCCTAAAGAACCATCAAAAGATTTGCCTCCTATAAGAGGCATTGAACACCAAATTGATTTTATTCGTGGCGCTGAGATTCCAAATCGACTAGCTTATAGAACTAGTCCTGGAGAAACGAAAGAGATTCAAAGGCAAGTAGAGGAGTTGATGCAGAAAGGCTGTGTGAGGGAAAGCCTTAGCTTGTGTGTGGTTCCTGTTATCTGGGTACCAAAGAAGGGTGGAACCTGGCGTATGTGTGTGGACTGTAGAGTCGTCAACAAGATTCAGTAAAGTATCAATATCCTATTTCGAGGTTAGATCATTTACTATATGAATTGTATGGCTCTTGTTTGTTCTTTAAAATTGATTTAAAAAGTGGATATCACCAAATTCGTATGAAGGAGGATAATGAGTGGAAGATTGTTTTTAAAACAAAATATGGGTTATATGAGTGGGTTATTCATACATCTACTTCCTTTCCACCTTTTAAGATTACATATAGATTTAATCCTTTATCACCTTTAGATGTTTTACCATTACATACTAATGACTCTCTTAATATGAATGAAAAGCGAAAGGCTGAACTTGTGTAGAAATTACAGGCTAAGGTTTGTTCTAATATTGGGAAGAAGAATGAACATTATGCTCGGCAAGCAAATAAAGGACGCACCAAGGTGGTCTTTGAACATGGTGATTAGGTGTGGTTCACTTATGAAAGGAGCGGTTTCAAAGTCAAACAAGTTCCAAATTACATCCTAGAGGAGATGGTCCATTTCAAGTGATTGAAAAGATCAACAATGATGCCTATAAAATCAACCTTCCAAGTAATTATGGTAATGTGAGTGTCACTTTCAATGTTTCTGATTTATCCTTATTTGATACAGATGACTTTCAAGATTCGAGGGTGAAACCTCTCAGAGAAGGAGGGACTGATGTGAACGTGGGCACTGCGATAAAAAAAAGAGATCATCTAAAAGATTATCTACAAGGAATGGAAGGTCCTATGACAAGAAATAAGACCAAACGTATAGAACAAGCACTTGAAGGTCTCATCAAGGAAGTTCAAGAAAAGACTACGTGGATCCAAGCCCAATTCCAACATAGGTTAATTTATGTAGTCATATCATTGAAGATCTTAAGTGATAAGGTTTATGATTTACGAGTTAGTTGTTTTAAATTAGTTGCAATTCAAATTACAATCTAATTAGGATTTCATCATATTTGTTATCTTTTTTTATTATTAGGTTATCTATATAATAGGAGTTAGGGATTCAGTGAAAGGACAAATTTTGATGAATAATAATATTTTTCTCTTTGAGAGTTTTCATCTTTGTGTGAGTGATTCCCTTAGTTCTTAGGCAAAGAACTACCTTTGATAACGTTGGTTTTTCCGGTAGGTCGCGGTAAGGGTCACGTTCCTTTTAATAACTTCGGTGATCTCCGGCAGGTTGCAGTTTGTGTCGGGTTCCTTTATCTTATCTTATCCTATCTTTTCTTATTTTTTCCTGATTCTCAAGACGTTCCATTATCGTTTCCACATTCCGATTCATTCACGTAGGGTGAATCATATCATGAGTGAAAAAGAGCAAGTTCTTGTCATGTACAAGGATATTTATTTTACTAATAATCATAATTCCTCTTTTTCTAGTGTGGTTAAATCTTTGTTGCAGGAATTTGTTGATGTATTTCCTAGAGAACCACAAAAAAATTTTCCTCTTATAAGAGGCATTGAACACCAAATTGATTTTATCTTTGGCGCTATGATTCCAAACTGACCAACCTATAGAACTGATCCTGAAGAGGCCAAGGAGATTCAAAGGCAAGTAGGGGAGTTGACGCAGAAAGGATGTGTGAGGGAAAGTCTTAGCTCATGTGCAGTTGCTATTATCTTAGTACCAAAGAAGGGTGGGACCTAGCGCATGTGTGTGGACTGTAGAGCTGTCAGCAAGATTACAGATTCCAAACCTATGACATATTTTAATGAGAAACTTAGTGGATCGACGTTCAACTATCAAACCTATGATAAGAAACTCTATGCCTTGGTGAGGGCCTTACAAACTCAGTAACACTACCTTTGGTCGAGGGAATTTGTCATCCATTTTGATCATATCAGTTTGAAGTTTTTAAAGTTGCAAGGTAAGATCAACAAAAGACATGCCAAGTGGCTAGAATTTATTGAGATGTTTCCTTATATTATCAAATATAAAAATGAAAAGGAAAACATTGTAGCTAATGCTCTTCCACGAAGGTATGTATTACTTATGACTCTATAAACCAAATTACTTCAATGTGAATTACTAAAAATCATATATGCTGATGATATTAAATTTGGACAATTGTGGAAATCGTGTTCTGATCATGATTTTGAAGACTATTTTAGGCAAGATGAATATTTATTTAAGAAAAATAAATTGTGTATGCCTAAGTATAGCGTAAAGGAAATGCTTATTAGAGAGGCTCATGGGGAGGATTAATGGGACACTTTGACATTCAAAAATCTTATGATGTTTTACATGAACATTTTTTTGGAAAAAAATGAAGCATGATGTTAAACTTATTTGTGAAAATTGTATTACTTGCTTACAAGAAAAATCTAAAGTAATGCTTCATGGCTTGTGTACACCTTTACCTATTCCTGTAAATCCCTGGACTAATATTTCTATGGATTTTGTATTAGGATTTCCTAGAACCTCAAAAGGAAAAGATAGTATTTTTGTCGTTTAGATAGGTTTAGCAAAATGACACATTTTATTACTTGTTCTAAAACTAATGATGTCACTCATATGACTAATTTATTTTTTAAAGAGATTGTACATTTGCATGGCTTACCTAAAACTATTGTAAGTAATCAGGATGTTAAATTTCTTAGTCACTTTTGGAGAACCTTTTTAGATAATTTGGGCACTAAATTGTTATTCTCTACCGTGGCCCATCCATAAACAGATGGATAAACTAAAGTTGCAAATAGAACTTTAAGCACCTTATTACGTACTATAAATCAAATGAATTTAAAAGATTGGGAGAATTGTTTGCTTCATTTTGAATTTGCATATAATAGGGTTGTTCATACATCTACTTCCTTTTCACCTTTTGAGGTTGTATACGAATTTAATCCTTTATATCCTTTAGATGTTTTACCACTTCCTACAATGGCTCTCTTAATTTGGATTGAAAGAAAAAGGTTAAATTTGTGCAAAAATTACATGCCAAGGTTCGCGCTAATATTGAGAAGAAGAATGAACATTATGCTCAGCAGGCAGACAAAGGATGCACCAAGGTGGTCTTTGAACTTGGTGATTGGGTCTGGGTTCACTTGTGAAAGGAGTGGTTTACAAGTCAAAGAAGTTCGAAACTACATCTTAGAGGAGATGGTCTATTTCAAGTGATTGAAAGGATCAATGATAATGCCTATAAAATCGACCTTTCGAGTAGCTACGGTAATGTGAGTGTCACTTTCAATGTTTCTTCAAGGTTCGAGGATGAATCCTCTCAGAGAATAACGAAATGATGTGAACGTGAGCCCCATGTTAGGCAAAAGAGATCATCTAAAAGATTCCATACAAGGAATGGAAGGTCCTATGACAAGAAATAGGACCAAACATATGGAACAAGCACTTCAAGATCTCATCAAGGAAGTGCAAGAAAAGGACTACATGGATCCAAACCCAATTCCAACATAGGTTAATTTATGTAGTCATATTATTGAAGATCTTAAGTGATAAGGTTTATGATTTGCTATAGATTACATTAGGATTTGATATTTATTACAAGTTATTTGTTTAAAATTAGTTGCAAGTCAAATTGCAATCTAATTAGAATTTCTTATTTTTCATTAAAAAAGTGCCTTATTATCTAGAAGATGATGTAACTTGTTGAGTTATCTGAGTCTCTAGCATTTTGTTATGTATTGCTAGAGAGTCCATCTTTGAGGTCAATTATTTGATGGCATAAAAAATATTCATTTTTCTTTATCGAGAGGCTATAAATTTCTCCATGAACAACTCCAGTTTAGACATCTGAGCTGAGTAAAAACCTAGGGAGGTTAGTAGTTCCTTTGTCCACTTTGGACCTACTGGTTTTTATTTTGAAATAGTTGAGGTCCCTTGAATCTAGAGCTGTAGTTGCCACCAAGATTATTAATAGCTTTGACTTGTTATATTATAAATTTGACATAATGGTTAATCCTAACTGAAAACAAGAAGCATTATGGCCTGTATTACCACATAACTCACAAACCATGTTAGTAGTACTTGTTGTGCTTAGATTTTCAATGCCTCAACTTTAGCAGTAATAAAAAAAAGAGCATTAACTATTCTGAGTTATCTCCTGTATCAAGTTTTGACCTTCTTCTGGGTTCTTACTCATAAAGGCTCTTCAAGTTACAAGATCTAGAGTTAGATTCTGTTATTGGTTTAGTACATTGTAGAAGATGTGGACTATCAATCAACGCCTAATGCCATGGTGGGGGAATTCTCTAAGCAGTTTCTTATATCCTTCCCAAGCATCATAGAGAGACTTATCCTTGATAAATAACCATTTTGTTGATTTAACTGTGGAAAATTAACTATAATTATTGTATGATTAATGATCATTCAAAGTAATTTTACCTAATTTCCTTATTTTAACAGGAATACTCATGCAAGCGAAGAATTATAAACTATGTGTATTTTAGGCTAAAAGGAGGGCAAAAGGGGCATAAAAAGATGAAGGAGCGATATAAGGACAAAAATATCCTTGGAGAAAGCCAGTAGGTCGTACTAGCTGAAGTAGGCCCTCATAACATGCCAAATTTTCCAACATGCTCGTACAAACATGAATGCGACCATGTCAATGCTTATAGCACAGTTGTACTTGCATTTTGCACTGCATGCTAATCTATATATTCTAGGCTTTCTTCGTGAGACGTTTGTGCCCCTCTTTTGCACGACCGTACTATCTTATAAAGGTTTGTAAATTTTATATCAAAGAAAGATCATGCTCATTTTATGTATGTCATGGTAATGGTGTTGGCTCAAGTTGAGCCATGAAGTGTAGAGGTGTATATGGTGTGTCATTCTTTCAAGGCATAGCTTCCCTTTTATAAACGTGGATTACGGCTAGTTCTATCGCAAACCGAGTTGACCTATGGTATCGCTTAAGCCGCCACGGCTGATCTGGATTCTATAGTATCGTCAAGATTGACTAGGATCATTTTCTATATCATCAAGGTTGACTTGGATCATTTCAGGCATCTTCCAGGATTGGCATAATCGTGCTCAAGTCTGCGTGACCATGTCAATAACTTTATAATGCTACTAATTTGTGCTCAGGTCATTTATCTTAAAAATATCCTTATTTCCCTTTATGAGTGCTAACACTCCATAAGGCAGCACCTTGTGTACTTTTTATGGACCACTCCACTTAGACTTCAGTTTACTCGGAAACAATTGGGGATGTGAGTTATAAACTAATAATATCTCACCTGTCATGGACTCAAGTTTTTGAATGCGCTTGTCATGCCATTTTTCGGTTCTCTCCTTGTATAGCCTTTGTAACACCTTAAAACTAAAACCCTATGGTTAAGTTATATCAGCGATTTTATTATTGAACTATTATCTCATGGTACAGAATACTTTTAAGAAAATTATTAATATTCAAAATACTGAAAATTTTTCTTTATATACCTTTGCTAAAAATGCTAGCTTCGTCGTAGTGATTAACGTAACTTAAAATAAATGTTCAAACGTCATCACTCACATCAAATTAATGATACAACATACAACCATACAACGGTACATGTATATATTACTTATACAGGCTTAATATTTGTTACAAATACTTTGGCTCAAAAGTTAACACCAATATTTATATAACATGAGTTATACAAACATTATAGTCATAGTATAGTAGGTTAAAAGAAAGTTAAGTTAAGGCATCAATGCATTTACATACTTACTTTATACATAGTATATTACAATACTACATATCATTTATTTATCATATATTAATCCTTGATTATATTGCAAAAAATTTACAGTATTGGGTTGAACATAACCTTCAACTACATTAGGTCTAGTTAACACTTCATTAGTGAGGGCCTTGATGCTTTAACCATAGGATCTCATCTAGGGTGTAGTAGGCTCTATCTCCCATCTCTTAATAAGCTAAAGTGGGTAGAACCTGGGGAAAGGGGAGTTACCCTGTGGAGACCACATGTGGGAGGAACTGTAGTAATGCAAGGGCATTTATGGGTCGCTCTCTCCTTCAGAAGATGAAGAGATGTCCACATGTGCTGCCAGGGCACCTAACACCTTAGTGGAGGAGGAAAAGCCATATTAGGGTGAAAATCCTCTAGGGGTATGGAAAAATAAATAGTACAAAAGTCTGGGCTCTAAACAACCAACAGGAAGATATGACCCAAAGAAAAATAAACTTTCACGTTGGCCTGAGCTGTGATTACTAGCCCATAAGCACTAGTCAAACAGTCGAGACTATTAAGCTCGATGAACACTATCACCATCATAAAAGACATTCTTAGCATATGGGAAAGAAAATGGTGGAAGAGGGATGAGAAACTAATTTTCTCAGTGGGATTCTACCCTATAGATAGTGCCAACATTTTCAACCCAGCCACTTTAATTTATTAAGAAACATGACATGCATACAGTTTCACTTTTAATTTTTAGAAATCTTTAGTTGAAGTGGATTTCTTTTTACAGTTTTAGGAACTAACTTCTATCATAAGCATACAAGTTACTTATTATGAATTTCATACATCTTACATATTCTTGAGATCGTATTACATCATATCACAAATATCATTTAACTATTATTTCATTCATGCCTTAATCATAATTCTTCTCGTTTCTCTATTACTCTCTTAATGATAATCTATATCATAGACTTATCATACATTTTAGTCAAACAATATCTTTTCATTGGCTCTGCTACTTTACCTTCTGTTCTTAGGATATGAGCTTATTCTTTGATGGTCATTACCATCATAATCATTGAACACATAGCGCTTCATAATAGAAGGATTTTTGGAGAACCCTTTTGTCTCCAGCTTAGAAGGATCCTTTTGCATTCCCAAAATGCACAAAAAACATTAAGAATAGTATTAAATTTTCACATAAGTTATTTCTTTAGTGATCTTTTAATTAATTGGATTCCTTTTTAAAGATTTCGTTAACATGCATGCTTAAACAATCCAACCAATATGCCATACACATATAGTTTCTAATACATTCAATATTCACATTCATCATATACACATGAGCATCATATAAGACATCACTTTTGTAAATAATCAAAAGTACATTTCATATACTTTACACACATATTTGTAAATAATCAAAAGTATATTTCATATACTGAAGAAGCAACACAACAAGTTAGCATAATTATTTTAATTAGAAACCTACCTCTTAATCGAAATTTCTTAATTATGCTTGATATAAATTTCTTGGACAACATGCAACTTTCCTCCAAGGATTTTTCTATCTTTCTTTATTCCTTAAGTTTTATTAGAAATCTCACAAAGAAACTTAGTTTAATCATCCCACTATGTTACCTCCTAACCTTTCCTTTTCTTAAAGATTAAGTTTCTCTTATTATTTTTAATAGAAGTTTATTAAATGGTGGAGTCTTAGATTAGTTGGTTGAATGGCTTATTTAGGTTAATCTTCTTTGTATTCATGAATTTAAATGTTTTATGCACAATTATCTCAATTCAAGTTTGAATGATTGAGTTTTATGTTTTCTTTGACTACTAACATAACTAATAAAGTTTGAACCACCAACTTAATTTTTCTGTTCGCCTCCTTGCTTATGGATTCAAGTTCGCTTATGCCTCTTTCACTTTAATACTATCAAACATCAAATTTAACTCATGTTGTAAATTTATTTATAGGATGACTGAATTGTACTTATGTCCCCAAGACATCACAGTTCATTTTTTCTTGTATTTAGAAGATAATTTGTACTAGTTGTGAATTAGGCTAATAAACTAAAGCAACTTAGAAATTTCCAAGACTTTTCCTTCTTACTTACTAGGTATGGCTGAATGATCCTTTAAACTCGTACAACCCCATAATTGATTTGTAATCACCACCTTATGCATGATTGAGTTCATTTTTAAATCATAACAGGATTTTCACTTACTTTCACTAATTTTCCCGAAGTATGGCCAAATGGTTACCCAAACCATCACCAAGTCTTTCTTAAACTTTTAATTCTTTTCTCATACATGGTTCGGCTTCTTATTGCACTCTAGCAAAAATTTTAAATTTAATTTCTCTTAATTATCTTAGGGTGGCCGAATCTACCCCCTTGACCAAGCAGGGGCCATTTTCTCAATTTCTTCTTAGTTGACCTTGGTATCATAAATGTTAGTACTTGTTGCATCACTTTATTTTGGGTTCATTATGTTTTATGCTTACCTCATATCTTTGGTCATCATCATGAAGATTTTTAAGTGTCTTATTCAATGTTTTAGTCCACAAGTCCACCCTTGATCGTACTAACTTTAAGATCCAATTTTGGAGTTATGTTTACAACTTTTAGGACATAAATTTTATAGTCTTTTAGGATTATTATTACATGGGTCCAAAACCATACTTTTGTCCAATTCTAAGTTCATATATATATATATATATATATGCTAGCCATTCCAGGGAATAAGTAACCTTAATGGGTAGGAAATGAACGAACTTGGTCAATCAATCCAGTATTACCTAGATTACGTCTAATCCTCCTTTTGTTCTAGGTAATCCTACTATAAAATCTATAGAAATTCCTTCCCATTTTCACTCAGGTATGTTTAAGGGTTGTAGTAAACTTGTAGGCTTATGATGTTCTATCTTAACCTTCTAACACACTAAACATCTATTCACAAATTCCACCATATCATTTTTCATTTCTATCCACCAGAATTGCTTTTTCAAGTCTTGACACATCTTGGTGGTTCTCAGGTGTATAGTAAAATGGCTTTAATGGGCTTATTCTAAGATTCTTCTACGTAGGTCTTCTATATTAGGTACATAGATGCGCCCTTGCTTCGTTCACAAGTCATCCTGATCTAATGTTATTTCTTCCAACTTACTTGCTCTCATTGCAGTAATCCATTTCTTGAATTCTGCATTTCCTTCATGATCTTTTCTTACTTCCCTTTAAAAATCACTAGTCACTTGCAAGTGACCAAGTTTAATGCTCCCTTCCATCACTGCTACTCTGAGGTTTATGTCTCTAAAACTCCTTATAAGATTCATCTCTTTCACCATCAGCCAAGATGCATGCAACACTTTTCTGCTCAACGCATCAACTACCACATTGGCCTTTCTAGGGTGGTAGTTCAACCTAAAATCATAAACCTTTCAAAACTCTATCCATTAATGTTTCCTCATGCTACAAATCATGATTAAGGAACTTCATGATATAATACATAGACAAATATACTTTCTTGTGGATAAAATTAGCATATGTTTTTACGCTTAGATTATGCATGCATCATTCCTCTCTCTAAATGAAGGTTATTATTTGCTTCCTTAACTAATCTATTTTGATTTTGGGAAAATATTTGTTAATGAGTATAACCATGTGGTTATGGGACCTTTTTCCAATGAGTATAACCATGCCTCTGCCTTATCCCTTAATAAGAAGGGCAATAGTCTTAGGTGGATAACATATGAAGTGACTCCATTGATCTTCAAGGTGTCACAGTATTCCAGAAGCACTTGTAGGTACAAATTTGGGTCTTCAAAAGGTAAACCTCCAAAATAATGTTGTTGCACCATAAACAAGAAAGAGGATTTGAATTCTAAGTTATTGTCCTCTATGGGTCCTTTATGGTAGGCTCATGATGCTAGATTCGTTTCCTTGAATGTTTGAAGCTGCAAAATTCCTCAAAGAATGGTTATTATTTTTGTTTACCATTTTGTTTTGAAAATGTGTTGTCTTCTTATTTTCCTATTTACTCAAGTTGTGTTTTCAATTTTAAAGTCAAATACTAAATTTTTCTTTGGTTTGTTACTTCTCCTATGCATACATCGAGGCTATCCTATGGGAAAACAAAGGATAAAAGAGAAGTAGTAATAGTAGATATTAAAGAAGAAAAAATAAGCAAGAAAAAAAAATCTAGACTAATCAAATTATGAACTTGTTAATATTAATAAGACCATATTTCCCAGCAACAACATCAAAAACTTGATGAGTTGCAAGTGCACAGGTTTATCACATGATAAAAAGTTATCGTATCCATAAGAATTATATTATTGAATACAAATAATTTGGAATCTAATTATGTAGACTAAAAAATTTAATTATTGGATTATTAAATAGAAATAAAATGAAAATTAGAATATATAAGTCAATTTTGAAAGAGAAGACAAAGAAGATGATAAGACTCTTAGTATTTGGATTCATGAATGGTTATGATTGAGATAATAAGGTTTTCTATTTCTATTAATTTTCATGTCTTGAAGGTAAACCATCATATTTTAATTATTGGTTCCTTTTAAAGTGATGATAACATGTCTAATTAAAACAAACCTCACTTTTGTGGTATTTATATTCAATTAAACCTATCAATTTTCATGATGATTTAGTTTTACTTCTTGGAGGATTAAAACCTTGTTTCATGATTGAAATCCTAAATTTAGTTTTCAAGTGTCCAATACCATAATTTAACTTTTAATTTTTCTCCTAGTATTTGAAATCAAGCAAGATTATTCTAAAACTCAAGTAAGCATTATGAACATTTAGGAATTGAATCAAGAACATATAGATATCAATAGAAAAAACTGAACATTAAAGTATAACACCCTAAAAATGAAGTTTGTTTTTACACTTAAGTTGTGCACAAAGTTACATTATTAGACTGTTATCTCATGATGCATAATCTTTAGAAAATAGTTATTAGTGAAAATAATGCAATTTTTATTTATTTAAAACGACTTGGTATAAAATGCTAGCCTCATCAAAATAACATTCATAGCAGAATGTAAACAAATAGGTGTTCTTGTGCATATTCGTTATCACTATAAACTACTTCTACTGTTAATTTCTTCTTTAGTAAGCAGTAGTTTAATTTAACATAACTCAAAATTCTAGCATGCATACAACTTGTAATTATATAGTCCTTAATAATTATACAATCCTTACTTATGCATACTTAGTTAGGTTAAGGCATTTGTGCCTTTACAAGCTTAATTACATACTTAATTATTTAGGATGTATTCATCTGTCTATTTACAAAATGTACATTATTGATATGATATGATATCTCCTTTCTTAGAGATAGGGCCCTAAAAACACTTAAGGATTGGTGATGATAGCACTTCAACCATAAGCTTTCATCCAGGGCGACGAAGGTCATATCTGCCATCTCTTGGATTGCCTAAAAAGGATAGGGTTGTGGGTATGAAGAACTTCCCTGAGATGACTAGACATGTGAAATATTTTAGTAGTGGGATAATGTTTGTGGGTTGGTTTCCCTTTCTGAAGAAGAAGAGTCTTCAGTAGGTGTGTTGGAGGAGCTTGGTAATCGGGAGGAGATGAAAACACATTATTAGGGTGGAAGGATTCCAAAGGTTGATGGAAAGGTCCCAGCTGCAAAGGACCACTAGCCCTATTGGCCTATCACAATGTATAGTTTAGGATTAGCTTGTGTTAATAATTTTAGAAAGTCCTACTTGTATAGACTTAGGGCACCTTTTATGTGTAAAACATAGGCTCATAAAATGGGCTTATCTCTTTTGTGTAATTCTTGGACTCATAACATGGGCTTATCCAATCCTAATTAAGGGCTACATAGCGGCTGGATACATAGCTTGTATTTTGAGCCAATCCAAGCCCATTTTAGGGAAAGAAGGAGGCAGATTGAAGGTCCATATTGATGCCCCTCCTTTAGTCTATATATAGACCACTTTATAGTCATTTTGGGACTTTGAGTCGTTAATTGAAACCAAAATTTTCAGAGTGATATTTTATCTCAAATTCTCTCTCCCATAGCCTAGTCTTGAGGTGAGAACCTCCTTATCCTTGGAACTTAAAGGTGATAAGAAGCCATGACTTATCTTCCCAAGAGTGGCATCTAAAACTATCATAAAATACTCTCCATTTTCGCATCCAATTCAGCATCACTTTATCCTCCATTGAACCAGTTTTCCCTTACTTTTTAAGGTGCTAAAAAGTGGTATCAGAGCACATCAATGGAGGTAGGATCCTAGGCCAAAACTTATATCAACTAACATTCTCTTCTACTCTAATTTCAGCTTCATTTTTTTTCCAATTTGTCTAGATTTGGACATATTTTTTGAAAATATGAGTTTGATCTATGTGGATTTGTGTTCTATGATGATAATAATTGGTAAAATATACTTGAATTGGCTTGAAATTTATTGGGAAATTAAATTTAAATTGGCAGTTTTTTGCGCCAATTTTTTTTTTTTGAAATTCTGGAAGAGCTTGTTTCTTAGCGCCAAAATTCAGCATAAATAATTTTCAAATTTTCAGTCCAAAGTTATTGATCTTTGTGAGGTTATGTGTTTAATGTATAGATCTACACATTACATAAACTTTAATTGGTGAAATTTTTATCAAAACTCCTAGATCTAATCTAGATCTTGAAATTCACTTTTGTGCTCTTGAATTTAAAATTTAGACCTACTTAAATCTAAAAGGAATTTGAAGAACTTGTAATGGAAGAAGTGTTGTAATTCAATGAGGTCTACAATTATTTTAAAAAAAGTTTTTGAAAATCTAAAATTTCTTGTGTGTTCTAGAGTGTTTTTGATCTCAACTCACTTTAATCTTGTGTAAGTACTTTGGATGTTGCTTTTGTGTTTAATGTGTATTTTTTAAGACTATTTTGAGTGGCCTAAAACACTATCCAAAGGAGAAAAAGTGTAGAAACTCAAGATTGAAATAAATTAAATGAAGCTTGTATTCAATTGCATGAAGTAAACAAAAAATGTTTTGAAAAAAATTGCAAAAAAAATAGTGTGTAAAAGGAAAATTGCATATGCTTATGGTCTTATGTTGACGAATAAAGTGCTGGTATAGTAAAAAAAAAAAAGTATAGATGATGTTTTCTTTGAATTTGCAGTGTAATATATGTTCTTGAGTTGAGATGAATCTCTTTGAAACCAAGACTACATAAAAACAATTTAAATTTCAAGATGGTCAAATTATAAATTCAAGGACACTAAACTGAATGTCATTCTACTTTCTTCTCATTCTATTCAATTTTGAGTGTGTCTTCTTGAAACTTATTTGTAGTTTGTCTTCTTCAACTCTTATTTTGTTATATTCATATTCCATTTGAGTTTACCTAATTCTTGTGAAAAGGTTTTTGTTGCTTGTCATTTATAAACTTCTTTGGTTTTGTCAGGAATTTCTAACTCCTTTAACATTTTGGTATGCTTTTCACCTCACTTTGGAAACATCAAGTCTTAAGGATTGAAGTTGAGTGTTCTTTTCTCAAGGTTGGACCTAAGGTGTTTTTTGAGTGAAAGGTGTAAGAGGAGTTTGAAATTTAGTGAGAGAAACACAAAGAGTGTGGAGGTGTGAAACACTTGGTGAGGAAAGAAGAAAACAAAGCTTGAAGAGTGACTCAAGATTGAAGAGTGGCATTTGGAGCAAAAAGGAGAAAAGACAACACAAAGCTTGAAGAGTGACTCAAGATTGTAATAGCTTAGTATTGTGCATTTTGTTTTAACTTGTAACCTTGTAGAAGTTGGCTTGTAGTAGGTTGACATTGTGTTGTAAATTTTCTTTCAACAGTTATAGTAGGTGTTTGGGTTGTTGTAAATTTTGTTTTGTTTTTAAACATGGGCGTAAAGGACTTGGACTTTACAATCTTGGTGTAGGATACTCACCAAGAACTTTAGTTTGTTGGTTTGTGCATGCTTGGGAGGCATAAGGGGGTGCTAAGCGTTGATTGAATTTCTAGATTTTCTAGCACTAACATTTGCTTCTAAGGTTGTTTGCGAGGTTGAAGCAAGCTAGGTAGACCTCTAAAATTTCTTTAAGGTGCTATAGCTTTGCATAAAACTTGTGGACTTAAAGGACATTGAACTTTCATTCAAGGTTTCCAATGGTTGGGGAAACCATAAGTGTTGTTTGGTTGCTTAATTGAAGGGATAAGGTTGCATGTTTGTTGTTTAACCCTTGATTGTCTTGAGTGTTTCTCTTTCTTTTTGCAAAGAATCTATGTGTGGAGAGGTTTTTCCATATGAGTAAAAACACTTATTAATTTAGGACCCAAATTGAACAACTAGCCTCTAGGTTAAAAAGAGATTTCCAAATACAAAGGTGTTTGAAGAATGTCGAAATAAAATAGAAAAGAATCAAAGTTCATCTGAGTCTAAAATGAGAAAAGGGAAACGTGTTGAATTGAAAACTAATGGGTCTAGGAAGTGTGGATATCATAGAAATGAAGAGGAGACATCCGAGGATGATGTCAATTTTTTTGGTGAAAAATATCATCAAGGCCCCTTCACATAGGAAGAAGGTTCAATCAAGGGAAAGGCCATCTTCAAGAGATAGGTCACATTCTTCACCGGAGAAAATCGCCAACACCTAGAGGACACCAACACAAGGATATAGTCCACATAAGAAAGGGTAGAAATACCTCTAGGAGTATGGATAGAGAACCCCTTAGGAATAGGAACCATAGGAGTAGGAATAGGCATCCTTCTGGTATAGGCATAGAAGTTCCTCTAGAGATAGTTCAGAGGAAAGGTCTTATAGGAGTAGGCATCCCCTAGACAGAAATACCATGGAGATAGACACCATGATGATACCTTGCATGGAATTAAAGTTAAAATGCCTAAGTTCCAAGGGAGAAATAACCCTAAGATGTATTTGGATTGGGAGCTCAAGGTTGAGCAATTCTTCTCTAGTTATTCAATTAGGAAAGATCAAAAAGTTAAGTTAGCCACCCTAGAATTTAGTGATTATGAACTTATTTGATGGGATAAGCTAAATATAAAAAGATACCAACCTTTGAGTAATTGCGATAAGATGAAACATGTGACGAGGAATAGGTATGTACCTCCTTACTATCTTAGGGAAGTGCATAATAGGCTTCAAAGAATAACTCAAGGCACCAAGAGTGTAGATGAGTACTATAAGGAGATGGAAATAGTTGTCTTTAAGGCCAACTTGAATGAAAGTGAGGAAGCTACAATGGCTAGGTTCCTAGATGACCTTAGGCATAAGATTAGGGACATAGTTAAACTTCACCATTACCTAAGCCTTAATGATTTATATCACCAAGCCCTTAAGGTAGGGTCTCAATTGAATAGGAAGGGTAAGGGTAAGGGTAAATACACTCCTTATAGGCTCTCCATATAAGAACAATGGAAGGATAGGAAGAAAGAATCAAACTTCAAACTTAGGCAAATTAGGGACACCAAGGACTCCAAAGAGTCAAAGGGAAAAACACCTAACCTACCCTTGGGAAATGAATCTTTCATTAAATTTTTTAAGTGTCTAGGGAGAGGACACATAGCCTCTCAATGTCCCAATAAGAAGAGCATGATCCTTAGGGACAATAAAGATTATTCCTCCTTGGAATCTTTGAGTTCTAGCTCCAACTCCTCATCCTCTAGCGGTGAAATTTTAGAGTATGCATTAGAAGGAGATTTACTAGTGGTTAGGAGGTTGCTAGGAAATGTCATTAATGGGGAGGAAGAAAACCAAAGAGAGAACATCTTGCACACAAGGTGTTCCATTTAGGGACACACATGTTCCCTAATTATTGATGGTGGTAGTTGCATTAACGTAGCTAGCACTAGGTTAGTGACTAAGTTAGGGTTGGAAACTACCCCCAACCCTAAGCCATATAAACTTAAATGGCTTAGTGACAATGGAGACTTGTTGGTTGATAAGAAAGTTTTCCTTTCTTTTAGAATAGGTAGGTATGAGGATAATGTCCAGTGTGATGTTGTCCCTATGAAGGCTATTCATATGCTACTAGGAAGGCCATGACAATTTGATAGGAAGGTCCATTATAATGGGCACTCCAATAGGTTTTCTTTCATGTTGAATTCCTAACGAATAATCCTGGTTCCTTTATCCCCTAGTAAGGTCTATAAAGACCAAATCCAAATGAGAAAGAAAAGCGATACAGAGGAAAAGGCATTGAAAAATATAGAAGAAATTGGAAATAATAAAAAGAAAAGAGGAAGGAAAAAGAAAAGGTTAGTGAAGTACCCAACTCTCTTGAAAGTAAGAATGAGGCGAGAGAACTACTCTTAACTAGGCAACCTCTTCATCAAACTCAAATCAACTTGAACCTCAATCTTTGGATATTTCCTATTATACCTCATCCATTTTACCTAATATAGGAGTTGAAAAGTCATATTTTAGGAGAGGTAGTCAACAGATGGCACTATCAAGATTCCAATCTCCTACCACAATCCTATATAATTGTGACACCTTTGTTACATTACTTGTTGAAAGTTATATGCCTTGATTAGATCACATGACCCTTACCTTATTTTTATGTGCCTTATTATGGTCATATATTTTCACATATAAAGGTTCCTAGCATGCCCCAACTTTTTTTTTTATGATAATACACCTATGATACTTAATTTGTTTATGATCTCAACTATATATGAAACTAGTTCATCTTACATATCAATATTGCATAGAACATTCAAGAACATCTATATCACATGAATTTGGTCAAATATGGATCCCATGTGCATATCTTACACTTCATCAGATATTGACATGATTCAAGTGCTTAATTCCTCATTGCATGATTGTCTTCCACTTTTACATCATTATTTACTTTGTAATGAGATGCCACTGTTACATCAAAGAGTGAATCATTTACAACTCACTTTAAGGTATAACTTACGTAATAAGAATAACCTTTTTTTATTAACATGAAAATTTAGTGCAACCCATAAGCATACTTGGTTCATGTTTGATAATAATTGTGACCTTGTGAGTAGTCTTAATCCCTTATTCCTAATCAACTCTACTAGTCTAGTCTTACAATTATTTAGGTAGTTTCAAAGGTTAATATTTGATCCTAGCATTGTCTTTCATTCTCTGTCATTAATAACATCTCTTCTCATTTGTGTCCTTGTTTTGTAGATAATATTGAGCTTAAACATTCGAAGACAAATGCTTCCAAAGGGGGAGGAGATGATGAAAAGATCCTAGCTGCAGAGGATCATTAGCCTTATTGGCTCATCATAATGTATAGTTTAGGATTAGGTTTGTTGTAACAAGTTTAGAGGGTCCTACTTGTATAGGCTTAAGGAACCTTTTATGTGTAATACTTAGGCTTATAAAATGGACTTATCTAAGCCCAATTAGGAGATGCATAGTGGCTGGATACATAGCTTGTACTTTGGGCCTATCCAAACCCATTTTAGGGAAGGAAGAAGGCAAATTCAAGGTTCACATTGATGCCCCTCCTTTGGTCTCTATATAGACCATTTTGTAGTCATTTGGGGACTTTGAGTCATTCATTGAAATTAGAATTTTCAGAGTGAGATTTGCTCTCAATTTCTCTCTCCCTTAGCCTAGTCTTGAGGTGAGAACCTCCTTATCATTGGAACTCTAAGGTGGTAGAGCAGCTATGACTTATCACCCTAGGAGTGGCGCCTAAAACTATTCTAAAATATCTCCATTTTTGCATCCAATTTAGCATCAATTTGGCCTCCATTGAACCAGTTTTTCCTCAGCTTTTAAGGTGCTATCAGAGGTATAACAAACTCCTTGGTGGAGAAGTCTAGACTCATCACAGCAGAAACAAACAGATGTCCCAAAGAGAAGTAAATTCGTACATTCGCTTGAGATGTAATCATCAGCCCATAAACATTCGCAGTCTAATTCACATTACTAATTTGCACGAAGACCAACGTATTAGCAAAAGACATCAAGGGTGTTTAGAAAGAAAATCATGGGAGAAGGAGTGAGAAACTAAGTTTTTGAGTAGGATTCTACCCTATGGTTAATGATATCACTTTCATCCTAACCACTTCAATTCACTAGGAAAAAAAATATGTCATGTCATGCGTACAAGTTTAATTTTAATCTTTCAAAAGCTCTAGCTGAAGTGGATTTCTTTTAGACGAGATGAACTATCTTTAATTAAGCATATTACTTGGGCATCATAAGTCTTTGGGATCACATCATAGATATCATCTGACTATCATATCCTCTATGTCTTACATAACTCTTAAGACATAGGCATACGTCAAACAATATCTTCTCACTAGCTCTACTACTCTACCTTCTATGACATGAGTTCATTCCTTGATGGTTGTCACCATCATAAATGCTGAAGACCTAACATTTCATAATAGAAGGATTTTTGGAAAACCCTTTTGTCTCCTCTTTAGAAGGAGCTGGCACCTTTTGAATGTGCACAAATTGCATTAAGAATAGTATTAACTTTTCACATAAGCCTTTTCTTTAATGATCCCTTAGTTACTTAGGTTCCTTTTTAGAGGCTTCTAGATAATATGCATGCTCAAACAATCCAACCAGTATGCCATGCACATTTAGTCTCTACCTTCATACTACTATCACATCATTATCCATACATGATCATCATGTAAAACATCATTCTCTAATCATTCATGAGTAATATTCATACACTTCACATTACTCTTTTTTTATGTACTCATAGAGTAATACAATAAGTTAGCATAATATTTTCAAGCGAAGACTCATCTTTAATTTAAGACATACTTATTTTATCTTGATGTTATTTTTGGGCAGCATATCCACTTACTTTCATAACTTGTCAAACTTGCTCAATTCTTAAAATTTATGATGAAATACTCATGGTATCTTAGTCCACTTTCCCTTCTAAGTTTCCTTTCAATCTTTCCTTTTCTCAAAGGTTAAGTTATTCTTAACATTTTTAATGAAAGATTATGATGTATAACATTTTTTCTCTAGATGGCCGAATGGCCTTGTAATTGTTTACTCTTTGTGTCCTTTATTGAAATTCTTGTGCACCATTTACTTAATTCAAGATTAAGTGTTACATATTTTATGCCTCTTGACAAATAACTTAGCTAGTTAGATTTGTTCCATTCATAAACTTACTTACTTGCCTCCTTGTTCATAAACCTTAAGTTTTGTAATCATGGTTTATTTGATTGTCCTTAAACATACAAATTAGCCTATTTTCCTATTTCTTCCCCAAGTGGCCGAATGCACACTCTCCAATAGGTATTATAATTAAATTTTTCTTATTTAAGGAAAATATTTTACAATAATTTAGATCTAGGCTATTCGTCACAACATCTTTAGAAATTTTTAGGATTTTTCTTCCTTGATTATGGAACATGGCTAAATGCTCTATATCACACTCCTACTCCATAATTAATTTCCATTCACCTCCTTAAGCTCAACTAGATCCACCTTTTAAATTTTAACAAGATTTTAAGCTAGTTCTTACCAATTTTGTGCAATATGGCCAAACGGTACCCAACCATTACCAAATTTTTTTCTACTTTACAATTCCTTCCTTAAACTTGTTTACACCTTAATTGAAATTATAACTCAAATTTTTCCTAATTAATGATGGAGTGGCCGAATTCCCTAGATGACCAAAACAAGGTTCCTTTTCCTTAATTTATTTTCTAATAGTCTTGGTGTTATGGATTTTAGTATATTTTTGCTTAAACTAACAAAAATGGCTGAATGGACACTTGGTAAATTTCAAACACATTTCAAATTTATAATTTCATAATTATACTAGATTAGGTTCCTTCTTATACCCTAAGCCATAAACTTAAGTTTTTCCAATTTACTAGGAGGTGGTCGAATGCTCAAGTGACTAGAACAAGGGTTCTTTTTACATGACCTTGTTGTCGTGAAGTTTAGCACTTGGTTCATCATATGTCCTTAGATCCATCCATAAATTATCCTTACTTCATTGCTTTGATCATGGTCATGGAAGGTCTTAAGTGATTTGGAAAACTTTGGGTCCAACATCCCACCTTTACACTTAGTAGTTTTAAGTCCATGCCCAAGTTAAGTTGATGGATCTTGTTGTATATTTTTTCTTGTTACTTTAAGGTTTTCATTCCATGAGTCCATATCTCTGGACTCCTAACAAGAACAAACTTACAAATAAGAATTTTAAGTAAAGACATAACCAAGTTACTAACTTTAACATAAAAATTTAAACAAAGAACATTTTATAGCAAACAAATGTTGATCTACTCCAAGATCTACCAATATATTACTTTGAGCACTTCAAAAATTTTCTCATAAACATTCAAATTTTCTCCAAGGCATCAAAATTGATTTTTAAGAAATTTTAACCAATTAAATTGCTCCTAAGGTTGCTAGAAGCACTTTAATCCATCAAAACTTTTCCTTTTCTTTCAAAAATCACTACAAATTTGTGATTCTCATATTAACCATTCAAGGGAAGTTTTGAGCACCCAAGAGTTCCAACAAAAGTAGATCCATAGATCTTAGAGAAGGATCCACAAAGAAGAAGAAAAATAAATTGTAAGTACTAGATTAAAACTTAAAAAAATACAAAGTAAAATCCTATTTGTTGAAAGTTTGATGTAGCTCCTTTTGGTGGGATTTTGGTGGGGATTTTATAGCTCCTTTTTTCCTCCTTTGGTGGTCCATGCAAGATCTTCTAGGGGTGGTGGTGGGGCTTGGTGATTTTTTCTTGATTTAACTTAAACCTCAAAGTTGAAAGTTTGAGCTTAGGGTATGATTTTGGGTTTTTGGGGTAGATTGAGCTTAGAGAGGATTTAAAGAGTTCCTCTAATTGCTTAAAAGATGAAGAATGAAGCAAATGAGCCCTCGCAAGGCCAATATGGAATTTGGTCACTTAAGGATAGCTTGGGAATTAATTTCCCACTTAAGGGTATTTTGGTATATTTGCATGTGATTTTTCATTTTCTAAAATAAATCTACATGTAAGGAATTATCCTTTTATGATTATATTAGTGTTAACTTTTATGAAATTTTCACTAATCAAGATTAACCTATCCTAAGCATGGTTAATTTTAATTAAACAAGGTAAATATACTATAACCATGATTAATTTTATCTCTTCTATTTATTATTTTTGTCGTATATGTATTTAATGGACTGATGACTCATATGGCGAGTCATCACCACATTTCCCACACGGTAATTTTGTACACAAGGTGTGGGGGTCCACTTCTCTACTTTAGTTTCCCATTTTCTTGCCCCACCGACCTTTCAGGGATATTTTGGTAGTTTTTCTAAGCATTTCCCAGGAGGTTACCAAATTTTTCCTCCGACATTTCTAAAACTCTTTGATTTGTTACCGGATCATTCTAATATCATTTAATATTTTTCTACAAACAATTTAGCCTATGTGAAAAGTAGGGGTTTCTAAGATCTCTTTCCCCCGTTCTTTATTCCTATTCTTTTCTCATGACTTTTATATCATCATTAGTGTATTCAAATTCCTTATAATGTCTTTTACATTTTGTTTTATATTTTTCCTACACATTATTTGAGCTAACCTAATGCAAGGATACTTTTATCATTTGTATAAAATTTTCTAATTCCTTTATCTTTTGTTCTTATCTCTACTTTGTTTCTCACTAGAGGTTATTTGTAACCTAAAGAGTCCATTATAAGAAACTATGGGTGTAACATAAGGCATGGTCTCAATCCATAAATTACAACTATCTCCAGCAGAGAGTCAAGTAAAGGCAGAGGAGTGTATAGACTATAGAGTTTGGAGGTTGACTTAGTTTTATGACATACAATGCACCTGTTATAGTACCTTTGGACATCCCTATCAATGTGGGGAGAAAAAAAATGTTCTCTAGAGGAGGTCAATATTTTGTGGGTCCTAAAGTGGCCCATCATCCTCTTTCATGAGTTCCTTTTAAAAGAAAAATCCTTCATCAAACCTTTAGGCACACACAATTTATTGTTCCTAAAAAGATAACCATCATGCCTAAATTACACTACATACTATAGCTTCATAGTTTGTATAAAGTTAGCCAAACTCTATCATTGTCATACAAATCTTTAAAATAATAAAATCCTAAAAATTTAGTACTACGGGATGTTAACAAGGTATGTCTCCTAGATAAAGCATCAATTGTCTTATTAACCTTCCCTTTCTTATGTTTGATGACATAAGGGAATTGCTCTATGAATTCAACCTACTTAACATGCCTTTTATTTAACTTACTTTGGGCCTTAAGGTATTTGAGTCATTCATGATCACTATAGATTAGAAACTCTTTGGATAAGAAATAATGTTACCAAGTTTGTAGCATTCTGATAATAGCATAAAGTTACTTCTCATATGTAGGACAATTTAAGGTTGCACTGTTAAGCTGTTCACTAAAATAGGAAATGGGATGGCCCTTTTGTAGTAAGACTACGCGTATTCCCACATTAGATGCATCACATTCTATCTTAAAATACTTATCAACATTAGGTAGATCTAGAATTGGAACCTCTACTAGCCTTTGCTTCAAAGCATCAAAGGCTTCTTGTTATTTCTTTCTCCAATCAAACTTACCATTCTTCTTGACTAACTCGCTAGGTGGAGAAGCTAAGGTGTTATAGTCCTTAACAAATATCCTATAAAAAAAATTCTAATCCCATGGAAACTTCGAACCTCACTAACTTTGGGGAATGAATCACTTTTGGATGGACTATATTTTCTACTTATCTACTTAGACCCTTTTTTTACTTATCACAAAGCCCCAAACACACCACATGGTCCAAGAAAAACAAACATTGTTCTAGGTTAGCATACAACTTCTCCTTCCTAAGGACCATTAGAACCTCTCTCACATGTCCTAGGTGTTCCTCATGCATTATAAAATAGACAAGTATCTCATAAAAATACATTACGAGACATTTCCTTATTAAGTTTTTTAGCATATGGTTCATCAACATCATGAAGGTATTAGGGGAATTGTCAGTCCAAAGGATATCTCTAACCATTCATATAGCCCAAATTTGATCTCAAAAGATGTCTTCACTCATCCCTTTTATCTCGCCCTAATTTTATGGTACCTAATCTTGAGATTTTTCTTAGAAAACACATAGGATCCACTTGCTTCCACATTTCTCTTGTTTCCTCAAGATTACTCTTATAGGTTTCCTATTAGGTAGTGAAACTATCAATGGTAAGTCTATTTAATATTCTATTCCCTTAAGGGGAGGCAATTTGATGGGATTTATTTATGGAAAAAAACTCAAACTCTTCAAAGAGAGGCTAAATATTTGTAGGCAACTGTTCAAGTTCATTAAGCTAAACATGCTCTTTAGGATATATGAGATAAATGGGTTTCCATATTAATAAAGCTTGCTTCACTTTCCCTGCTTTTATTAGAAGGTTTCCATGGGATTGGTTTTCTTTATTCTTCTCCTTATACTTATTTTCCTTATTTCTTTCTTTCTTCTTCAAAACCTTTCTTTCTTTCTCTCTCTTCTTTCTCGTGTTCACTTGGTCTTTATAGACCTCACTTAGAGGTAGGGAACTAGGGTTATTTTCTGGAAATTGAACATGAATGAGTACTTATTGGAGTGTCCATTATGATGAACATCCTCTCTATCATATTGTCATGACCATTCCAATAACACGTGGCTGGTGTCCATGGGTACATCATATTTAACATTATCTACATACATACCTATGAAAAATGCAATTAAAACCTGTTTATCTACAAAGAGATCACTGATATCACTAAGTTATTGAAGCTTATGTGCTTGGGATGTGGGATGGCTTCTAGTCCTAACTTAGTGACTAACCTACTAGTGCTAGCTATGTTAGTGCAAATATCATCATCTATAAATAATGAGCAAGTGTGGCCTTGAATTGAACATCTTGTTTGAAAGATGTTGTCCATTTGAGTCTCTTCTTCTCCATTATCCTTGCTATCTAATAATCTTCTTACTACTAAAAGGTATAATTCTAAGACATATTATAAGGTATCTTTTGAAGAATATTGTGTGGAGCTAGAACTTGACGATTTAAGAGGAAAGTATTTTCCATTGTCCCTTAAGATCATACTTTTTATTGGGATATTGAGAGGTATGTGGCCTTTATCCAAGAATGTAGAGCATTTAGTGAAGTATTTCTTATTGTTAGAGGAAATGTTAAAGGGTTTGTCCTTAGTTTCCTTAGAGCCATTATCTTAGTTTCCTTAGAGCCATTATTTTCTTTAGACTTCCTAGGCTTAAAATTGGATTCTTTCTTCATATCTTCCTATTGAGTTGGGAATGTGATCCTATATGAGGAGTATTTTTCCTTATTTATCCTTTTCATTTTTTATTCAACTTTAAGGGATTGATGGTAAACATCATTGAAGCTTATGTTGTGACAAAACTATACCACATCCCTAATTTCCTCAAGGAAACCTTCTAGGAATCTAGCCATAGTTTCCTTCTTACTCTCTTTTAAGTTAGCCCTAATGACTACAACTTCTATCTCTATTCAATACCCATCCACACTTTTGTTGACTTGGATGAGTCTTTGTAATCTATTATGTAACTTCCTAAGATAATAGGGAGTCACATATCTACCCCTAAGAATCTCTTCATTTATTACCAAGTATCTATGGAATGAAACCTTTCTCTTTCCTTGGACAAATTGTTCCACCAAATAAGGACTTAGTCACTAAACTCTAGGGAAGCCATTTTGACCTTTTTGCCATCTCTTATAGAGTGACACACAAAGATTTTTCTATTTTAACCTCACATTCAAAATACACTTCAAGATCATTTCTTCCTTGAGATTTAGGTATCTTTACCTTGATCCCATCAAACTTGTCTTGGTGGTTTCTATCCTTCCTAGAACTATTCCTATCTCTAGAGGAATTTCATCTCTAGAAGGTTGGCTATGCCTAAAAGACTCCCTAAGCCTAGAACTACAAGACTCTTTATCTCTAGACTGGCAATTCCTACTCCTAGATTGGTGGTGTCTCTCTCTTGAGTGAGATTTATTTCTTGAAGAAAGTACTTCCCTTTTCCTTTCCTTTTTGGTGATTTTTCTTTATCCATGTAGTGGTTTTTTACTTTTTAATTTAGTTAGACTGAGTTATTTCCCCATAATAAATAATGTTATCTGGGAATGTCTCATCTAATTCCCTATGATAACTCCCCCTTCTTGAACTCCTAGTTCCATGTCCCTCTTCATTTTTAGCCTTAAACCTAGATGAGCTGTGTTTTTTAAAAATTTATTTACGCCTTCTAAGCCCTTATGCTGCTTATGGAACATTCTTTCTCATAGATGAATTAGATTATCAATATAAGACCTAGGTGACTATTCACCTTCACTCATATTTAATTTTCTCTCCTTCCTCATATTTCCAAGCATAAATTGATAAAATAAATGCAATTTAAAATCTATGATAAGTTTAATTTTCTACCACATAAGCACTTAATAATTATGGAATTGAAATGTAAGAGTAGGGTTAGGAAATTACTTCTTACCCAAGCCAAGTTTCACAAGTTATAAGGAAATGTTTAACACATAAACACTTATGCTACTTTGCAAACTTTAGGAAGTATTAAATCCCTTTATACCTCCTCAACTAGCACACATAAACACCATAAAAACTTTGTGAGTATCCTATACTAGTAAAACTAAATGGTCTTTTATACCCAAATTTCAAAGAAAATGAATTATAACTAAGAACAAGATCCTACTAAAACTTTCTAAATTTTAAACAATGAAACTATAAAAAATTTCCTATAATTGTAAAAGGAATGGACTTCTATAAATTGCTAAACAATTAGAAAATAAATTTGTATCTTCAAGTTCTTTCTTTTCACCCTTGGTTGAATGCACCTCTTTTTGCTTTCTATGATCCTTTTTTATCCAACTCATCCACCTACACCAAAAAATCAAGAAAATGCTTCCACAAGGACAATGGTTAGTTGAAACACAACTAAGAAGAGGTCCTTCCCATTTCCTAAGTGTTTTGTTTGTTGGCTCCTGTGTTTCATACTTTCCTAGGCTTTTTAGGCTTAGGATTTCATTCTTACCTTTTACCACTCAATTTTTGACTCATAAAGCCCAAATGAATGCTAAAAGTCCTTAAAATATATAATGAGATACACTTTATGAAGTTATTGTGGAAGAGAGAAAACTTATCAAAAAAAAGGTCAATACAAAACAAAAAGAATTTGAAGACAAGTAAAAAAAGCACAAAATGAAAGTTAAACTCAGAGAATTCAATGAGACATGACTAAAAGGAAGCCAATTAAAGATAAAAATAAAAGTTAAGTGCATTTAAATATAAGTCTACATTATTCTAAAAACATAAATGAAATATTATAAAGGTGACATGTCTCCTTAAAATTTTCCTTAATCACAAAAATTAAGTCTACACTTTAAGAACCTAAGTGAATGTATGCTTAATTCATAAATTTGAATCCTTACACACAAGCATTGAACAAGATACAATCTATAAATTAAAATTCAAAGGATAAATTACAAATGAGAAATAAAGGATCTATTATATGTGCATTGATTTTTCTCAATTATTATTTTATATTTCAAAATTTTTATTAAGATCCTTAAATTTGTAAAATTGCTATTGGGTCCTTCATTTTTTTAATTTTCCAGAAACAATTTCATGAACAACTAGGCTTTTACAATTTGAGTTTTTCTCCTTACACAAAATTTACGAAGAAAAGAAACTATGAACTAAATGTTGACTTTTCAACATGAACATGCAACTTTGCCCAATATTTTTAGTACAATCCTTTGGACTTTTGAATTCATTTAACAATTTTTATTGCATACTATTTAACAAATTTTAAATATAATTGAATATTAACTTAGATCAAAACTTACGAATTAAGAACATGCATGAATAATGATGAACACATGCAAACTTAGGTGAATTTCAAATTTTCATACTAATTATATTGTGTAAAAAACAATTTCAATCAATTATAATATGCACCATCATCAAAATCCTGATAGATTAGCTTAGATCTTAATTTTGAATTAAGGAAAAAATTGGAAGAAATTTCAATTTCATGGATCAAAATGAAGATTTAGCAAATTTTAAGCATTTTCCATCGAACAAAAGGATTAATTATGAGAGATCCAAGTCTTGACCATAAAACCTAGAGGATTCATTATTTTTTTAATCGTTTTTTAAAATAAAAAAATAATTAAATTTGTTCTTGGTACCAAAATATGAAGAAATTTTAAAGCACTATTAGATTAAATTTGGATGATTTTGATCAACTTTCACGGGTTAATATGTACAAATCATGAAGATGCATCATATATGAAAAAAAAAATATAACAAAAAAATAGCTAAGAATACATAAATTTATCATAGAAATGGTGACAAAAATTTAAAAAGAGAGAAAATGGAGTAGAAGAGAATTTAGATGAAATTGAAAGAGATTATGGAAGAATTTCATCTTCAAAACCAAGTAGGATCTTGATACCACTTGTTGTGATCTTGGATGAGCATCACCTTACACAAAACTAGGCTTGAAGATGATTATGAAAAAACACAAAAACATAGAGAATACATTCAAATATTAAAGCACACAATAACAGAAAATGAAATTAACATCTACCATGTGGCTTTCATTAATCTATGTCATTAATTTTATTTTTTCACTAAAATTATTCATATATAATAGCATTTTAGATAATGAACCTCTATCTTGATGTGACCCTCTAAAATTATGTTAATATCCTTTACCATTTCTTTTAGTGGCTCAATTATAACTACACACTTCTCATTATCTTAAAAGCATTGTGTCAAAGTGATAAGGAAACTGATATGCAATAAAATCCTATCCATTAGGACAAAACTAAGAAATATCTAATTTGATAGATCCTAATCATAAACTAAACATACTTCTTAATCAATAACTCACATTATGTTTAGTTGAACATACTATTTCATTAAAGGGATAAAGTTAAAAAGAACTATTAAAAAATGATTATCCTTAAATGATGTCATCTGGGATAAAGGTCACCTTGTACGGATCTAGGCTTGAAGATGAGCATGAAAATAGTACCAAAAAGATATAAAATACATTCAAAAATTAAAGAAAAAAATAGCGTAAAAATAAAATTAAAAAGAAGAAGAGATTTTAGGGTGTTAGACACCATAGATATTCATGGAAGGAACATCTAATAAGTCTCCAATGATAAGGAGGACTTGATCATTGATTTGAGAATGTAAGCTTCAAAAATCTAGAAAGAGAAAAAAAACTCTAAAAATTCTTTGAAACAATGTGTATTATGAGTAAATAGTAATTTTTGCAAAGGGAGATTCTTATTTATAAGAAATATGGTACTCAACCAAGCTTCACATTCATATCCTCAACATGGGTGAAAATTGGGTCTTCCAAAGCCTAATCTTAGAATTTAGGCTACATGGTCAAAAGAAAGGGAATTTACAAGAAAAGAATGGTGATGCTAAGTCCTATACATTTTAAAGAGGCTAAGGATGTGAGAGGATGAAGCTTCATTTATTTATTTATGCATATGAAGCAAAGCTTCAACCTCTTTCTAAAGCTTACTTTTCCCTAACCTTGTGATAGATCCAATAGGTATCTGTGGAGTCTATGGGATAACCTTTGCATCCTTCATATCCTTTGCATCCTTGTGATAAATGGCACATGAATGATGATGTGGCTTAACAAGTTTGAAATTATATTATGATCTCTTTTTCTCCTTTTTCGATGATTTTCCTTTGTTATATGTTAAAAAGTTTCAATTTTCTTACATGGGTCAATTTAGGACTTGATTTTGAGTCTGTGAGGTGCTAAACTATGGCAGAGAGATATATGATTTTGGAAGTTGTGTTCAACATGGCTAACATCTTAGAAGTAGCTACCAATTTCAAGAGTTCATATATGAAAATTTAATTATTAGAAGAGCTTATAAAACTAATGCTAAGCCAATTGGAGATCCTTAACTAGAGTTTATCCCATACACCAATACAAGTATACTTGCTCAAATAGGAGCCAACCTATATCTTAAGTAGTAAAATAAAACTCCTACACCATCACTGGAAAGGATTACCCTAGATGGCCTACTTATCCATGTTGGGAGATATTAAAATATCCTACAACAATAAATGGTAAGGCAATCCCACCAAAAGGAAGTAGGAATCACCCCTTATTTAGTAGTGACACTTGTGCATTCACCTTCTATATATTGTGCTCATGTTGCAAGAAAAGTATGCACAATTTTCATATTGATACTCTATAGAAAAGGACTAACTTGAGTGTTAGAGTGCCACTATAAGTTTCATGCCCTTGACTTGTTATTATCAATATGGTAATGATTCCTTTCATCACTCTTAGAGCATCATGGTCTAGTATGTTGGACTCTCTTGTTACCATCATATCATTTAGGTGATGTTTATGGGGTAAAGGTGAACTCATTTGTATCCATGTTTCTTATACTACTTTTTCTACAATATGATTAACGCCTACCAATAACAAACTACCACCACTTGTGAGGCCAGACTTGATAACCACACAAAGGATAGGCTTTCTATCCATGAGGTGCATCTTATAGTTAAAATAAACCTTATAGGCATAGGGAGAAAATATCATAACAACATGATAAGCACCTGCTCTTGCGGGAGGATTCTATCGAGAATAATCCTAAGAAGAAACATATTCATTTCTTGGAAAAGAAGATAAAGAAGTTGGAAAGACCCTTGAAATTATAAGAAAATGATGAACCTAGGATAATAAATGATATGGAATTTAAGAATTCAATGGTGTAGAGAAACTACCAATAATGTAACTAGGGCCACCAACAATTCTTGTAGCCAAGCCTTAGTCAACCTATTCTTGTAAGAGTAGTAGTAGTTGTTAATAACCCATTCATTGATGAAATTTCGAACTTTAATTTTGCAACCGTCGTATTATCTACATTCTCTTAACCTTAATCCTATAATATTATTTACATCTACATAATAATAATAATGAATAATCATGTGATCATGATTTACCTGATTCCCAAATCATACACACCTTCAAAAATTTCTAATATCATATATATACATGTATACATTATCCTCAAAGGTACATCATTTCAACATTTTTTTTCAAATGTAAGTAATCTGGAATACTATAACTAAGGTGAATGATGAATGAGGTAGACTTCTACAAAAGGTTAAGTTTTTATACTTAAACTAATGACCCCAATATTCTTTCTTTGGGATCTTCTTTCAACCAATACTCCTTCCTCATAGTAGCTGCTTGCGGTAACTTGGTAATATATCATCTAACTAGGCTCTGTGTTGAAGATCACCTCAACATCAAGAAAAGGCAGATTGACAATGCAGTTCCATTATGGAATTCATAGTCACATACAAAGAAATACAATAGAGGAGGAGTGACATATTTCTTTCAAGTAAAAGTTACAAAAAAGTAGTAATGAAATATTTATATGTTTCTATTAACATCATATATATATATATATATACATATATATATATATATACATACATATATATATATATATATATATATACATACATATATATATATAATTTGTACACAACCACATAAACCTTACTATCTGGTAACCGACTTGATCCAAGGTCCAAATGAATGCAATGAACGCACATGAAAGTATTATCTACACCTTCTTTTCAAGTTCCTATGATGACATACTCAAGATTAAGCTAAGATCTATTATGTCTCATACCACAATAATCCTCACTAATCAAGAGTTGGTCATCCCTATAATATGCATATGCATATAGGTCCAAAACATCATCATCATTTTATCACAACAACAACATGCCCTAAGCAATACTCAAATCATCATCATCATTTCACAAAATTTTAAAATTTCTCGATTGATAATTATATTCTTTGTGGTCTCGTCGGGATGGATAAGTCTGACCAAAGTAGTCTTAGCTACATGGAGCAACTCCAAGCTAATAGAGAGGCTCAAACCTAGCTCATATACCTCCTAGGCTCTAAAATTCCCATTTCTCATGAACTATGATCTATTTTCATATGAACTGACCCTTAGATTTTCTAGCTGTCACACTTAAATGACCTTGAAAATTGTCCCCCATATTGATGATTTACAAAAAAATAATTTATGCATATGATGCATGATTAATAATCTATTTTATAATTTCATTTACCATTCTCAACTGAAGATCTCGCCTTCTTTTCAAAATCTAGGATCTTGTTATCCTCTTCCACCTATCATGCGTGTACTTATTTCAAAAACTCCAAAAAAATTGAGTACATAATCTCACTAATTCAAAATTTTAATTATACGATCTCTTTCCACTCAATGAGATTCCCAACATCCATTCTTTAATTCATTCTATCCAATAGCAATACACATTGTTAGTATTTGGAATTCTAGTTTATTTAATATGAGTATATTTAATCTTTAATCATCTAATAAGTCACATGTTCGTACTCAGTATCTTTCATGCTTATGTGAATTCCCATACTTAATCACATTCTTCATGCTTTCCATACTTGTTATGATCCTTGGTAAGGCTGTGTTGATCTCTGGCACGCTCATGTTATCCTTCATATTGCTCATCTATGTTTTCATCATTTAGCAAGGTCTCACTTACCATACTCAATCGTTTAGTAGGACCATGCTCATTCATTAAGCATTACCATGCTCATTTTTTAGTAGGGCCTTGCTGATTCACACATTTTGTTCTTTCCATGATCGTACTAAATTTCAGCATGACAGTGCTAATTCAAAATCAAAAAATTTATATGATTTGACTTTGACATAGTTATGCTAACATTTAGCACGACAATGCTAAACTCTAAAATCTAAAAAATTATACATTTTTGTTCTAGGAACGAACATGCTAACTATCAGCCAGCCATGCTAAATTCACAAGTCTAGAAATTCATATAAATTTATTCTTGACATGGTTGTGCTAGATTTTAGCATAGTTATGCTCAATAACATAGGAAAATAACATATTTAACATAAGATAAATACTCCCATTAACAACAAAATTCAACATTGAACATTAAAATATACTCAAAATTACATTTTAAATATCATTATACATCAATTCTAATTTTGTAAGTATCAAATAAATTTTAACTTAGAGCTAAGAAAGCCTTAAAACTACTCCTAATTCATCTTGAGTCTCCTCCCATTACCTAGAATTGAAGAACAATGTAATCTCTATTTTTTTGGATGCTTCTACATGATTAATCTTCTTGTTCCAAGATCAAAGGTACCATGAATTTGTCAATAGATAAATACTACACGAATTTTTGGATGGGATTTTTAAACTTTCCTTGACTTTATGTGTCTCCCCCTTTCTCAAATTTTGATGCCATTTAATTAATATTTCAATTGAAAGATTATTAGGAAGGGGTGTTAGGGGAGTAACTCTCACTAGTTGGTAACATGTATGCTGCCATCTTTCCTTTTTTTAATTTAATTATTTTTTGAAAAATAAAAAGGATGTTACGTTTATTCCCCTCTAGAGAAAATTTTGTCTCCAAAATTTCTCTTAGTGTAAAAAATATGGATACAACTCTTTCTTCTTATCCTCAAGTTCCTAAGTTGTATCACCTTCTTCATTCCAAGTATCCTTCATTAACTTCAACAATCTTACCCAAATGTCTGGTATCTCCTCTATTTGTATAGGTAATAATTTATAGGTTAAATTCTTTTTAAACTGTATACTATCCTTTCTATGATGTGTGAAGCATCTGGATTATATTTTCTAAGTTGGAACACACGAAACCCATCGTAAAGATTTGATAGAGAATGAGGTAATGTTACTTAATAGGCTACTGAACCAACTCTCTTTAGGATTTGGTATGAATCAATATATCCAAGACTAAGTTTTCGAGATTTCATTGCTCTACCAACCCCAGTTAAAGGTGTATCTCTTTAAAATACATGATCAACTTCATGAAATTCAAGAGGTTTTCTTTTTTGTTAGAATACTTTTCTATCTATCTTGTGATATCTTACCATTTCCAAATAATTTTGGGGGAAATTGGTAAGGTCACTTATGTACTTGCTGGATTATGTGGTATTTGTATATTAACATAATTTATTGATGGATTCATTTTCTTAAAGCTAGTTTCATACAGGAATTAACATACTTAATTTGTTGGCCGATGGTTCTAGTCAAGAAGCTAAATAAAAAATAGGGAATATGTGTACATTACAATAATCTTAATAAGTCATACCCAAAAGAACCATACCTATTTCCAAGCATTGTCATCTTGGTGGATAACTTCTTTGTCTACAACTTGTTCTTGATAGATGCTTACTTAGACTAAAATCAAATTCCTATGTTCCATGAAGACAAGAAAAAGACTTTAAGAAAAAGACTTTTTTCATAACAAATGAGAATTTTCTAGTTTGTGAGGATCATTTTGGGTTGAAGAATATCAGGATAACCTATCAACAAATAATGAATCAAGCTTTCTAGGGCCTTATTAAGGAATATAAAGAGGTTTACATTAATGACTTAATCATCAAGATTCTGCCTCATGGTTATCATTCTCCTTATTTGAAGAAAGTTTTTAACAAGATGAGGAGAGCATAATATGATGATTAATCTCGTTAAAATTACTTTTGGTGTTAAAGCAAACAAGTCCTTGGACATGTTGAAGAAGAAGGGTATTAAGACCATTCATAATAAATGTAAAATGACTTTACAAATGAAAACCATAAAGTATAGTTAATTTCATTTGTAAGGGTTAGCAAGGTCTTAAGTTAAGGTACCATAGGTTAGAAAAAGCTATGTTCAGATTGGTGGTAACTTCTAGGAAGTTGAAGTAATATTTCTAAAGCCACCAATTTATTATAAAAACAAATTTATCTATCTGAGTAGCGTTGCACAAACCTGACATATAATGACATATGATAAGTTTGGAAATTGAATTATCTTAATACAATATCAAGTACAAACCCAGGAACGTTATAAAGGCTTAATTCTTAGCTAATTTAATTGTTGAGATGACTAGAGTTTAGAGTTCACCTCCAACATAGCAGTGGCTTATCCATGTTGATGAGTTATCAAATGTAAACAAGGTCAAAATCATAATCATTATAAATAATGAAACTGGGCTAACCATTGATCAACCTTTTACAATTTAATTTAAAACCTCAAACAACTATGTAGATTATGAAGCATTTATGGTGGACATAGCTACTTGTAAAGACTTAGGAGCTATAAAGGTACTATTTATAGTGACTCCTAACTTTTAGTGTCTTAACATAATAGAGATTATTAAATGAGGAAGGAAGCATTACAACAATGCCTAATTCTGGTAAAAATTGTGCTTAGGTTCCTAATTATCTGGTTAGAAACTTAGGTTCTTCATTGATCCTCCAAAACCATTAAGTTTACTTACCTAGTAGTTCTATCAGTTAAGAGTGGTAAGATCACCTCCCCTCCCCCTAACCAACTTACACATTAATAAGGTTAGCTATATCTTCTTAATTCATTAAGCATGATAAGGTAACATAATTGTGAAAAAGATATAACCATACATAAAACATAGAAGGAAATTGGATTTAAGAAATTTACATCAAAAGATTTTCCAAAGCCTTGTGAATTGGGAATTGGTTAAACATTATGAAAAATAATCCTGAATTATCTATAATAAGCAATTAAAATAATATAAGACCAAGCTACTGATGATTCAGTAATTACTCTAAGGTTGCACTGCTACGAGATCTCCTTCCACTAAGATCTTATAGGAGGATGTAGGGCTTATGGCTTCGGAAACCAAGAAGGGTGTGGAAGAGCCTCCCTTTTACAAGTAAGGAGTTAGGGTTTTCTGTATCATGGGATAAGCCTGACCTAGCCATTTTGTGGCCATCGTAGCTACTCTAGATCTTCAGCAATATTGTAGGGCTAACTAAGACGCATCCTACATCACCAGGGTTGACATGGCATGTTCTATTGTCGCTTTAGATTCCGACATAGTTGGGCCAGTTCATTTTTGGCACGGACCTGCAGTTTCAACCTGCACAGCCATGAATTTCAGTTGGCACGATCGTGCTTAGGTTCAACAACTATGTGCCTTCCATCAAGGGCATTTTCCTCATTTTCTGCTTCCTCGTCTATTTTTTCCCCTTTTTTTGGCCCCAAACTAACCTAATTTCGAAGACTTTTCTTGCGCAACTATTTCTGCAAAAATAAGGGAGATTTGGCTAAATTACAAATGAATAATGCTACATGATGCAGTAATTATGCTTGAAAACCTACAGATAAAGTGACAAAATGGCAATTTATCATATCCTCAAACCTAACCATTGCATGTCCCTAAGAAATAACCCAAGGAATGAGAATGCAGCAAGTATAGAATTCAGAAAATCTTATGTTTGACATGCAACAAATAACATTATAATTTATCAACATGGGAATAATCGATAATAATTAAATTGGAGTCTTTTAGATCCCTGAAATCCAGTTATACATCTAGAGTTGATCACTCTGCTCACTATCTCTCTTGTGTGTAAGGTAATTATTTTTCGCTTTTTCCCTTTATTATTGTACACTTCCATAGGCTTACCTATAAACCTCAAATCTCCACTAAAGTCCACTACATACACAAGAATCAAAAGGTCTTTACATGGTTAAAACTTGGCCAAGGGAAAACTTTACAGGTCAGATGAATAAAGGGAAGGAAATACAAAGAGCTTTCTTTCATTCTATCCAACAACACTTAAACCTTTATAATTTAAAGCTCATTCACTTGGGTTCTTTTTGGATATATATTTCTTCTTTCCCCAGCTATTTACTTTTTCCTTTAACTTCTTTTTCTTCTTTTTCTTTTTTTTTTCTTTTTTTCCTTTTTTATCATATTTTTCTCTTTGAGTATTTATTTTATGTTTCTTCCATTTAAAGGTACTTGAAATATTATCAACATAATCAAGGGTTACAAGGAAAAACATTCTTTTTCTTTAAAGCTTAAAGGAGGCTCTAAGTGATACTCAATTTATATTCATTCAATAAAACATGTTTCGCCTTTATCATTTTCTTGCTTGTATAATTACTTATAAAAGTATCGACAAGGTTGTAAAGTAAGCTCCAGAATTTACAAGTCTAAAGGAAATTACTCAACAAAGAGAGAAAGAGAGAGGTTTGGTGCAACCTCATTCAAGCTTAATCCTTTCATTAAGGTTACTCTAATGTAAAACCATATGATAGAGATCCTAGCCAATTTTCAATCATTTATAATAACAGTTCCCAATTCCTTTTAATATTTAGTTAATATCTGTAAACACCCAATTATGTCTGAGGGCCCTAATGTCTAAAAATAAAAAATAAAAAAAATCAATGCTAAATTAAATAATAAATAGAAAAGCAAGAAATAGAAAAATTAAAAGAATACAAAAAGTAATCAGAAAAATTAATCTAACACAAAATAAAAATATAAAAAGAAGAAACTAAAAAATATAATTTTCAAAAAAAAGAAAAAGGAAAGAATTTAAATTTGGAAATGAAAATCTAAAATTCAAACAAAATAAAGAATTATGAAAATTATAACATAGATATGTAAAAGTTATAAGAATGAAATTTGAAACTCTTAAATAGAAAAAATGAATTTGAAATAGAAAAATAAACAAAAACTGAAAATATTAAAATCAAAATAAAAATATATGATAAACAAAAAGAAAATCTGATTTTAGAAAACAATCATAATTCAAACAAGAAAACAAAATTTAAACCAGAAAATAGTTTTTTTTAAAAAAGGAAGAAAAAATATAATAAAACAAAATTCATAAAATACAAAAGCAGAAATTAAAAATAATAAAATCTGGAACTAAAAAAAAAATAAATTGAAAAATAACTAAAAAGTAGATAAATAAAAAAATAAAAAATAATACAAGATAAATCTAAAGAAAAATAAAACTAAATAAATCTAAAGGAAAATTTAACAAAAAGGAAAATAGTAATAAAAGAAAATAAAAATAAAACTGAAAAAATATATAAAACAAAACCAACGAAAAGAGAAAGAAAAAAGGGGAGGTAACAGTTTTTCAACAGAATTTTCTTTGAGCTTTTTAGGAGAAAACAAAAAAGGAGGGAGTTTTCTGGAGAGAGCTTCCACACTTTGGCGAACAGGAGGGGAACCACACAAAAAAAAATGGAAAAAAAACTGAAAAAGAAAGAGAAAAAGCTCCATTCGAGGGAGAAGGAAAAGGAGACGAAAGAGTTTGGCTTTGGAGGAGTCTTGGCCTGAACGATAGGAGTCGTTTCTGGACAAAGAGGGGAGGAGGGATCCTCGGCTGGTTCGACGTTCTCTTGATCGCTCCAAAAACCAACTTCTATCAAGATTGGTGCAATTCAGAAGGCGTCAAGAAAGGGAAGAGGCTTGGCAAAACGTAAAGGAGGGGAGAGATCTTTCTTTGCAGAAGCTTATCAAGGAGAAAACCTGCTGCACAAGAAGAAAGCTCAAGAAGGTGGTTCTTCCTCAAAGAAGAACGAATTCCGTTCAAGATTTTGTTCCAGGTTTGGTGATTTTGGATTCGGTTTTTCATGGATAAAGTCCCAATCTGTGCGAATATTTTACAACATGTTTGATTGTCATGCTTTTCTTTTTCTCGCTATAAGCCATACCCTTTGGATAGAGATTCTAGGCAAAATTTAGGCTACCCCACGTAGTTTAATTCTTTCACAGATGTGTGTTGCACATTGTTAGCATGATAAGAGTCGTCATAAGGGTGGTTTGTCTTAAGTTCCGTGGGATACTTCTTGATATGGGGATAGAAGAGTGTGGAGATTATCTGTGCCTCGTAGCATAAATGGTCTATAGTATAAACCTACCTCTGACCTAGAAGGATTAGCATATAAGAGTGTGAACCAGCAAAGTGAGGCCCCATTGCCTCTCTGCATGATCAATCCATCCACATTCATAGTTAGATGTAGCCTTAATCCACGTTAAAATGGTGAAGCAGATGGTCTTATCAGGGTCAATCAGTAGGCTCCTCCTATGCTGTAGGATGTCGATGCAGTGCTCGCATCTAACGTAGTAATCCACCTCAAATCCCTTGGGCATGCTGAACTGGCTAGCTTGGCTTTTGAGCACGCGCCCACTGCATGGCAACTATAGTGAATTCCGTCTCTAGAAGCAAACCGACGTGCATGTGCTGGCCCAGCAAATGTGGATGTCAAGAACATGACGAGGGCTACTAATCCCAAGCATGGAAGACATCTAACAGCATCGACCACACTCAAGAAAAAGGTGGCCCCGGGTTGTTCAGGCATATGGTGTAGGCGGAAGACTCTTTGGGCCCATACTGATTTTTGCAAATGGGTAGTACGGTATGACTATCATAAAAGAATGCAGGGCTACCTGATGCAAGAGAAGAGCACTAAGTTACGTTATTGGCTTGCTTTCAAAGGATATTATAAGCTTGTCAATATCCCCATACTTTGACGTTGACATAAAGCAAGGAAAGAAAGTGTAGCTATCATTATTCGTGTGTGTCAAGCTAAGCCCAGGAGGAAATAAGTCAAGGGCTCATGCAAAGTCTATGGGTGATTGTTAAAGTAGATTAAAAAGAAGCAGGTACCAAGGCACAAGGGACATATCCTGCTTAGACTATGCAGTAATTAACTCGCTCAGGGTGAGAGATTCGTGTGTAAGGATGCTATGATCTCATGTTCGGAAAGTACCGTCTCTCGCCCGAAATGCCATGCTGAAGTACTGAAGGTGACATAAACCTCATGCAGATTACGTAAATATGCACCCCGACAGTTTGCTGTAAATTAAGAGTTAAGCATGGGAATAGCAACCAAGCACTTGGCCCAGTGGTTAAAGCGCCTCACGTATGCGCCATGCTTCGCGTTCGAATCTTGCCTAACGCATTTCCAATTTTTTATGTATACGTTGAATGGGTAAATGTATTAACTAAATTAATGGTTATACAACAAACATCTCAACCAAAGGGCTTGGTTCAGTGGTCTGCCCATTCGTTTACAGTCCCCAAGAATCCAAGTTCGAACCCCCTGGGGGCCAGAACCTCTTTTTGGAAAAATATAACTCCTACCACCCACGTGTATGCATGTGCCGTACCCAGCACAAGACATAACCTTGAGCTTGGCTCAGTGGTAAGGAATGCTGCCTATGACTCACAGGACCCCAGGTTCGAGTCCCGTGGCATGCAGTTTTTGTTAGTTTAATTCAATTCAGATCAAGCATAGGTTAAATTAAAACAAAAGCCCTATAAAATCAACCACAAGCATGGCCTGGTGGCGTTGTTCGTAGTTCACAACCTCCCAGATGCAGGTTCGAAGCCTCCTAGGAATAATTTTCCTTTTAAATTAAGCGAGCCGCTATTCAAGAAAATCAATTGTGAGCCTAGTTCAAATGGCAAGCTCGTTGCTTAAGAACCATAGGGCCTGAGTTCGAGCCCCCTTGCAACCCTTTTTTTATAAAAGAATAATTAAACCAAGACTCCTTACATAAGTATAATGACGTGAGATTATAACCAATACTCAGTCATAGTTGGGTGGTTAAGGGCGCTGCTTTCATCTGCCAGGACGTGGGTTCGAGACCCCCTGGAGGCAGTTTTCCTTTTAGAACAAATAAAGACACTTTTGAGCCATGGTCAAACTTGCACATGTAAATTACCAATCTGCCCTTAAGATTTCCAGTAATTCCAAACATATCCCAAAGCCAAATTACCAATCTGCCCTTAAGATTTTCAGTAATTCCAAACATACACCCAAAATTTAAATAAAGTCCTTTTATTCAAAATTTGAACTAATTTCTCCCTCCAAAGGTCCAAAAATTCAAAATTATTTTTCTCCAATAATTAAAATTCTTTTTCTACAAAAATTCTCCAAAAATTCCAAAATTCTTTTCTCCAAAACTACAAAAATTCTTATTCTACAAAAATTCTTTTTCTACAAGATTCCTTTATTCTTCAAGTCTAAACCAAATTCTTTTTCTTCCAAGTTCAAACCAAAATTCTCGTTCTTCGAGCTCTTAAATCAAGTTCATACTGTTCAAATGACGTCAAGTTTAAGCCTTTCCTCCAAATAAAATCAAATCAACTCAAGTTCAATTCTTTCACACTTAATTTTCAATTAAGTCAAATTCTGTTCTCAAATTTCCAAACAACTTCAATACCTTTTTACAAAGTCAATTCAAGTTTAATCTTCTTTCCCTCAAATTTTCAAATTCACTTCAAAACCAATTCCTTCTCCAAATCAAGACATTCCTTTTCCTTATTATATTCAAATTAAATTATTTTCAAAACATTTTGGGATCTTTGGTCTCACGCAATGGGCTCTAAATGGGGAACTGATGGTTCACCTGCTGTTCAACGTTTAGTAGTTCGTATGGGCCCTTGTGCTGCCTTAGTCGCCTCGGACCTTGTGCATAGGTGGACTAAGAATCCTTTTGTAAAATAACAAAACATCATTTTAGAATTCCTAAGTCTCACGCAATGAATCCTAAGCACGAACTGGTAGCTTTTTCTACTATTCAGGGTTTAGGAATTCGTATAGATCCCAGTGCAGCCGTAGTTGTCTTGGATCCTGTGCATATGTGGACTAAGGATTCTCATTAAAATATTTTCAAAACGTTCTAGCCATTTTCAAACATTCCTTTTCAAGCAGTTTTGAAGATCAAGCCTTCGAACACCATCTATTGTCAAACACTCTATTCAAATACCTTTGAAGGTCAAGCCTTCAAATCAAACCAGAACTACGTAAGCCTTAAGTTTCCCATTGCACCGGGAAATACGTAGGAGCAGGATCAAGTCCTATCAGGATAACCTCCATCAATTTATTTATTTTCACTCTAATTAAAGGGATCAAACAATTTTCAAAAATCACACACTCAGTTTAAGGGTACCGTTCTTCGGAACGAGCGAATGGGCTGCCTAACACCTTCCCCACTTGTAATCGACTCTCGAACTTCGAATCTCATCCTCAAGTCAGGGTTTTTTCCAAATCTTTTTCGCTTAAATAAAAATTTGGTGGCGACTCCACGTAACAATAAAATCTATTTCAAAATTTTAGCAAATTTGTTGTCTCGTCTGAATTACGGTTGCGACAATATCCATCAAATACAAACAAATGTTTCTAAATCCAAAACCAACCAATAATCCAAAAACAAGGGTTATTGCAGGATACAAATGTTTATTGAGAAATTAAAAATAGGGGTGTTCCTCGTTAAACTTAAGCATATGCCACCCTTTTATATTTGGAAAAACTTATTTATCAAGGTTTATTTTCTTAAAAGCAAGAAGAGAGACATGTAATAAACTTTTTGAAAAGATATAACTTAGGAGGGAGAAGGTCTGCCTCCTTAAAAGCATTTGTGAGCATTTCAAACAACAGATAGAGAAGAAGGAAGAATATAGGACTTCCCCTAATGAGGAGGAAGAGGGTCTTCCTCCTTAAACTTAGAGGTAGACAATGCCTCTTACTACATTCCTTATTAGTGGGTAACACTTGGGAAAATTGTCCTTATGCCTTTTAGGTCTATCATTCTCACAGCAACACGCAAGTTAATAGAAGAAACAATATGTTATTATTTCTAAATAAAATTAAAAGAATAAATTTAAAAAAAATCCTAAAACTATTCCTAAGTCTTATGAAAGGGAAAAACAAAATCCTAAATAAATAGAATACGGAAGAGATGTGTCCCAGCTATTGGGGTAGCTAGCACCCTGCAAGGTTTTTAGCAACTTGAGTATGAGCTCTAATCATCCCCTATTTCCTGGAGTTCTTCATGAATGATTCTTTCCAAGTTGACCAATTGGTTTTCCTCGACATCATGCTCTCTTGTGGCAAGGACGAGCTCCCTCTCTAGATGAATGGTTGGAGTTTTGCATTGGTCACCTCCCAACAGGCCCATGCGTGACCATGTCTAATTCTCCCATAAAGATGGGTTTATTCATCTCTGTTGCGTTAGGGTGAAGAGCATTGTTAAAACGGAAAATGGTTGTAATATAGGATCCAATGCTTACACAAATCCTTCTTCTGTCATTGGGGGGAACCCTAGTGTATATGCAGGACATAATGAAGAATCTTCTAGCATTAATGTCATGTCCATGAACTGCAACTCAAAGAAGGAATAGATATATCCTAGTGATGCATACCATGTTATCCCTCCCTACGAATAGGTCGTCTGCAAAGCACTAATGCAGGATGTACAATACACAGTCACGAATGGAAGAGGTTGGTGTGAAGTCAAGATTGAAGGCATCTTCCTCGGTGGTTTCTGACTAGAAGGGTCCTTCTTATAACTCGTTTAGGAATCTTCCTTAGGGCATTCAAATAATTAGGTTTTATGGTCTCTTTCAGAGTTGCAAACCCCAAGGCTATGTTGAATTTAGCGAGGGACTGTGGGTAGGTTTATCATCCTAGCTGGTAGCTGACAATATAGGCATCAAGGCTCCTTTACAAATGGTCGAAGAAAGAAGTGAGAAACTTGAGGGTAGGCTCTCGATAGGTTGGCTTAATGATAAAGAATGCTTTGGCGTACCCCATCCTATAGAGAGAGTCTGTTACTTGTAGCTCGATGCCCAGCTAATCAAGGTTTCTAACATCCAAACTCTTTAGGGGATGAATGCAAATACAAGAAACTGTCCAAGTCAAAATTGCATGCCTAACACATTCTCAGTGTTGATGAGATATGCTGGTTCACGTGCAGGGATTATGATGTGCATAAGGTAGCCTTCCTTATGGATAGTGGGTGATGCCATTTTCCTACAAAGGTGATAATAAGTCAATTAGAAACCAAGAAAAATTGGCATGGTCGTGTAGGAGTGATAATGAACTGACTTGGTACAACCATGTATGTGTTAGCATGACTATGTAAGAATGATGATGAATTATCTTGGCACGAACATATATTTGAGGCATGGCCTTATTGATTGCATACATTGCATACGTAAGAGAGTAGGGGAAAAGGTAATGCAAAGTTTCTTGCATGGCTGTGCTAAATTTGTGGTGTGGCCGTGCTTGAAATTTTTCTTTTTTTTTTTATGTTAGGTTGCCTCCTTTAAGTGCATGTTTAACATCACGAACTTGGCATACCTGTTTCTAATGACTAGGTATAATTATCAACAATTCTTTGTGGTTCTTCCAACTTTATGACGTTCCTTAAATGGGCATATTTCATAATGTTGTTTCTTTGTTCGTTTATTTCAAAAGGTTCCTTCCATCCCTTTTTTTTAGCTCAAGCACCCCATACGGTAATACCCTATGGCCTTATATTGGTTGTTCCATCTAGACTTAAACTTTCCTAGGAATAGGTGGAGTCATGAGTTATAAACTAACACTTATTCTCCTTGTGAGAATTTACATTTTTGAATATGTTTGTCATGTTAGCTTTTCATTCTTTTCTTATACATCCTGGAGTTTTCATACTCCTTTATTTGGAATTCATTCAGTTCATTAAGCTGGAGCATATGGCTTTCCCCTGCCTACTATAAATCAAGGTTAAAGAAATTTCATGGCCCAATTATGTTTTGATTTAATCATGAGATGACATGCCTAACCAAAGACCAACCTATAGGGGGACATGTCGATGAGGGTCTTCTATGTAGTCCTATAGGCCCAGAGGGTATCATCCAATCTTAATGCCCAATTCTTCCTAGATGTGCTAATGGTCTCTTTAGGATTGTTTTAAGTTTCTTGTTAGAAACCTCTACCAGACCACTAGTTTGAGGGTGATAGGGGTGGCGACCTTGTGAATAACACCATATTGTTTCAATAACTTTTCAAACTTCATGTTTGTAAAATGTGTGCCACTATCACTAATGATTGCCCAGGTGTTCTAAATTTTGAAAAAATATTTTTCTTTAAAAGTCTCACTATACCCCTAGCATCGTTAGTAGGTAAAGTAAATGCCTCCATCCATTTGGAAACAGTCAACAACCACCAGAATGTATGCATTATTCATGGATTTAGAAAATAGCCCCATAAAATCAATGCCCCATACCAAAAAAAATTCACATTCAAGAATATTATTTAGATGCATGTCATACTTTCTTGACAAATTTCCACTCCTTTGACAAAGGTCACATGACGAGACAAACTCAAGCATCCTTAAAAAGAGTGGGCCAAAAGAAACCGCATTGTAAAACTTTTGGAGTGGTTCTATTTGGACCAAAATGACCCCCAACCTATGTTGAGTGAAAATAAATCAAGATAACACGATATTCCTCCTCAAGCACACATCGCCTAACTAACCCATCCCCATAAAGTTTAAACAAGTAAGCATCTTCCCACAGATAATGCTTAGCATCAGATAGAAGTTTCCTATGTAGCGCATATGAAAGGTTAGGGGGAAGGATGTTACCTGCCAATTAGTTAACCAAATCTGCATGGTTTTTTCTTCGGTACCCCAGTAAATTGATCGGTACCAAACCTTCTGTGACGTGGACCATTCATGTTTGAACATGTGTACAACATATGTACTGATTGTCAGTATTGCTTACCTAAATAATAAATATGCTTTAATAGGTCATAATTACAGGGGATTTGCAGAAGGGTCCTTATAATAAATGTGCTGTTGGTTAAATTTTACAATATGAATAAAAAAAAACTTTTAACCATAGTTATGTTTATGAGAACCCTAGCCTAAAAATCAATGGGAGAACTGTAGGTTACAGTACAACGGAAGCAATGCTCGTGAGAACCCTAGCTTACAAATCAGTGAAGAACCGTAGATTACAGTATAACGGAACAACAAATGTTTGTTATATGTTTGAAATCGTTATCGTGAGTTGTTCGAAGACTATGTCGGAGTTCTGTTTGTCTTTGTTATTTGGAGTTGTGCATAAGAAGCCCTGTGTCTGGTGAGAAGTTGGTATTATATTTTGTTGGTTTTAAATTTAAATACCTTTTGATTCTGGAGTTGTAGAACCAAATGTTGTTATTTGATTTCTCCGTTTACAGTTTTGTTTTTTTGATTATTCGATGTTATTATTTATGAATTCTGATCTGCAGGTTTCAAAATAAGGGCTTGTGCTTGTCGAAGTTAAGCTTACAAATTAGTGGGAGAACTATAGATTACAGTACAACGGAAGTAACGGATGTTTGGTATATGTTTGAAATTGTTATCTTTGAGTTGTTAGAATACTGTGTTGGAGTTCTGTTTGTCTTCGTTATTTGGAGTTGTGCATAAGAAGCCATGTGTCTGGTGAGAATTTGGTATTATATTTTGCTGGTTTTAAATTTAAATACCTTTTGATTCTGGAGTTGCAGAACAGAACCGAATGTTGTTATTTGATTTCTCCATTTACAGTTTTGTTTTTTTGATTATTCAATGTTATTATTCATGAATTTTGATCTGCATGTTTCAAAATAAGTGCTTGTGCTTGTCGAAGTTAAGCTTACAAATTAGTGGGAGAAATGTAGATTACAATACAACGAAAGCAACGGATGTTTGGTATATGTTTGAAATCTTTATCTTTGAGTTGTTCGAATACTGTGTTGGAGTTCTGTTTGTCTTAGTTATTTGGAGTTGTGCGTAAGAAGCCCTGTGTCTGGTGAGAAGTTGGTATTATATTTTGCTGGTTTTAAATTTAAATACCTTTTGATTCTGGAGTTGTAGAACAGAACCAAATGTTTTTATTTGAGTTCTCCATTTACAGTTTTATTTTTTTTATTATTAGATGTTATTATTTATGAGTTCTGCTCTACATCTTTCAAAATAAGTGCTTGTGCTTGTCGAAGTTTTCCTGTAACTGTTTTGTTGTTATTTGAATTTTTATTTGTTTACAATAATTTTGTAGTAAAATTACATAATGTGGTTATTTGTTTAAAAAAAATGCCTCTTTCTAAACGTGTGCTTGCTGAATTACCTGTGTATGAACTGCACATGTATATATCTTTAATTGAAATATGTGGTATGGGTCAGATTCGTATTTGTATATTGATGTTTGGTATAGGTTATACTCAGGTTTTTATAAATAGATAACCAGTGTTATGATGAAAAAATAGTTAGCGCTGAACAACAACAACAAGAGTACTTTATGAAGAATATAGGAAAATTGACATGTGATGATATATAGGGTTTGGATTTGATACAGAAAGTGATGTTATTCGGTTTTATTCTATCTATGCATGTTTGAAAGGATTTTATGCTCGTAAAGATGAAATTAGAAGAGATTGTAATGGATCGATTACGATGAGACAATTGGTATGTAATCGTGAAGGCAGTAGACATCGAAAACATTATTTAAAAATAAATCGGTGTAGAGACCCCAGGCCATTAACACGAACTAAATGTGGAGCTAAATTTCGTGTTCACTTTGATCATAAGTCTTTGAAGTGGAAAGTTGTTGCCTTTGTTGATACACATAATCATGAGTTGACGCCAAGTGATGTAGTTCACCTGATTCCTGGGTATCATTCACTAGATGAAGCAGATAAAGCACAGGTGAACATGTTGCATTTGCATGGCATTCAAACTTCTCATATCTATGGTTTGATGGTGGGACAAAAAGGTGGTCATGATAGTTTAGGATTTTGCAAAAGAGATCTTTACAATCATATTGACAGAGAAAATTGAGAAAAAATAGAAGATGGTGATGCGTTTGCTGCCCTTTGTTATTTGCAAGCAAAAGCTGATAATGATCCTATGTACTTTTCTAAGTTTACAACTACTACTGATGGTAGATTGCAACATCTATTTTGGGTAGATGGAAGTTGTAGAGTTGATTATGAGTCTTTTGGAGATGTGGTTGCATTTGATACCACATATAAGAAGAATAAGTACAATCGACCTTTGGTCATTTTTTGTGGATACAATCATCATGGACAGACCTTTATTTTTGCATTTTCATTAGTTGCAGATGAGAGCTTAGAAACATACAAATGGGTTTTGGATACATTTTGTGAAGCCATGTTTGGGAAACATCCTACAAGTGTTGTAACTGATGGAAATCTTGCAATGAGGGAAGCAGTAAGAAATGTCTTTCCTAATAGTTCTCACAGACTTTATGCTTGGCATATGCAAAAAAATGCTGCTGATAATGTTAAAAATAAACATTTCTTGCAAGATTTTAAGCAGTTGTTGTATTTCAATTTCAGCATTGACGAATTTGAAGATGGGTGGAAGAAATTATTAGATAAATACGCAATTGCTCATAACAAGTGGATAAGAAAGATGTATAGAATGAAGACTATGTGGGCTTCAGCATATCTTCGTGATAAATTTTTTGCAGGAATCAGAACCGCCTGTATTTGTGAAGGTATAAACTCTTTCATTAAGAGACATATGAAAAATAAAAGTAGCCTTGTTGATTTAAAACATAACCTGGACAGGGCTTTGAAATAGTATAAGTATAATGAATTATTATCTGATTTCAAATCCACATACTATTTTCCTGTAATGACAACCGCATTGTATACGTATGAAGATGTGGCATAAAAAAATTTTACTTTTAAAAAATTTCTTGAGGTGAAAGTGAGATTGACGCTGCTACACGACTAGATGTTGTGCAGTGTGTTGAGTTTGACGTTGTTGTGAAGTTAACGATGAATGAATTTGGAGCTCTAAATAAGGAAATAATAGTTGCTTTTGATAAGTAAAGGTTTACTTTTGTTTGTCAATGTAGATTCTTTGAATGTTGTGGGCTTCCTTGTTCTCACATTTTTTGTGGCATAAAACATTTACATATAGACATCCTGCCTCCAAGTTTAATTTGTAATAGATGGACCAAATTTGCTAAGTTGGACTATTTATCTTCTATTGCAAAAGTGATACTAATGTAGATAAAGAGAAAGGGTGTATGCTGCGTGAAGGAGCACTAGCTGGACTTTGGTAGAGGTTGGTCAATATAGCTACAAAGAATGGGTTGGATTTTATGGAGGCTGCAGAAGATATTAATAAACTTGTTGGCAAGTTTGAGAAACGTGATAATTTACAGAATAGCGGGAATTTAAAATCATATTCATTAGTAGGTGATCCTGTGATGGTAAAAATTAAGGAGCTCCTAAAAAATGGAAGGGTGTGAAGCGTAGACGCAAAAAATATGGGCATACAATGAGGAAATATCCAAAATTTCTTTCTTGTGATGTGGTATGCTCTGTTCAGGAAAGCTTAGGGACACCTAAGTCCAATAAAGTAAGGATAATATGATTTGTTTTTTATTTATCTGATAATGTTATTTGTTAATATTTTGATGTTATTATTTGGGTGATGTGGTATGCTCTGCTGATAATGTTAATTATTCATTGTTATTTTTCTTAATTTGATACTGTGAAACAGGATTCCATTCAACTAGTTCAAAAGGAATCAAATTGCATTCGATAAGAAAAGGTATGTTAATCTTGTTAAAACTTTGTTTTTGGTCAGCGTGTTTAGTAATTATAATTGCTAACATTTTGTTAATGTATAGGACAATTTGCAAAATTTTCAATGTGGAGTGAGGATGATTGAAGAAGAATTAATACAAACACAATGTTCTGCAAAGGTTTATGACTATCGTAACCGTAATTCCGACAAGACGAAGAACTCGCTAAAAACTTTAAAATAGTAGAATTTATTTGGATTAACGTGGAGTCGCCACCAAATTTTTATTTAAGGGAAAAAGTTTGGAAAAACCCTAACTTGAAGATGAGATTCAAAGTTCGGGAGTCGGTTACGAGTGGGGAAGGTGTTAGGCACCCCACTCGCCCATTCCAAAGAATGGTACCCTTAAACTGAGTGTGTGATTTTTGAAAATTGTTTGATCCCTTTAATTAGAGTGAAAGTAAATAAATTGATGGATGTTATCCTGACAGGACTTGATCCTGCTCCTACGTATTCCCCAGTGCAATGGGAAACTCAAGGCTTACACAGTTTTGGTGTGTGAAGGCTTGACCTTCAGAGGTGCTTGAAAAGGAGTATTTGAAAATGAATGGTGCTCGAAGGCTTGACCTTTGGATCTAGCTTGGAAAGGAATATTTGAAAATGACTAGAGTGTTTTGAAAAATATTTTAAGGAGAATCCTTAGTCCATATATGCACAGGATCCAAGACAACTACAGCTGCACTGGGATCCATACGAATCCCTAAGCATCAAACAACAGAAAAAGCTACTGGTTCGTGCTTAGGGTTCGTCGCGTGAGACTTAGAGATTCTAAAGCAGAGTTTTTATTGAAATTATTTTACAAAAGGATTCTTAGTCCATATATGCACAGGGTCCAAGACAACTACGGCTGCACTTGGGACCCATACGAATTCCTATACATCGAACAGTAGAAAAAACTACCAGTTCGTGGTTCATTGCGTGAGACCTAGAATTGATGAAATTTTTATTGAAACTATTTACAAAAGGATCCTTGGTCCACATATGCACATGGTCCAAGATAACTACGGCTGCATTGGGACCCATATGAATTCCTAAGCATCGAACAACAGAAAAAGCTACCAGTTCATGCTTAGGGTTCATTGCGTGAGACCTAGGGATTCTAAAATGAAATTTTTATTGAAATAATAAGGACAAGAAAAGAATAGGGCTTGATTTAAAATAAAATGAACTTGATGTGGAATGAACTTGATTAGACTTTGATGAAAAGGAATTGAACTTTATTTAAAACTTGAGAAAGGCATTAAGTTTAATTTAACCCAAAATGACTTTGAAATTTGAAGGAAGGAATTAGATTTAATTTGAACTAGTTTGAGTTGAAACTTGATGGAAGGAATTAAATTTTGACTTGAAAGAAAGGAATTTTGATTGAAACTTAAGGAAAAGAATTAAATTGGATTCGAATAAGAATGAATTTTATTTAAAACTTGAGGAGAAGAATTAAATGAGTTTTGAATAAGATGGACTTTTTTTAAAACTTGAGAAAGAGAATTAAATTGGATTTGAATAAGATGAATTTTGTTTAAAACTTGAGAAAGAGAATTAAATTGGATTTGAATAAGATGAATTTTGTTTAAAACTTGAAGAATAGAAATAAATTGGGTGTGAATTAAATGAATTATTTTAACTTGAGGAATAGAAATAAATGGGATTTAAATAAGTTGAATTTTGTTTAAAACTTGAAGAATAGAAACAAATTGGGTTTGAATTTAATGACTTTGCTTAAAACTTGAGGAATAGAAATAAATGGGATTTGAATAAGATGAACTTTGTTTAAAACTTGAGGAATAGAAATAAATTGATTTGCATTGATACTTGAGGAAAATGATTAGGTTTAATCTAAATTTGAGAAAAGAATTGAGATTGATTGGAAAAAAGAATTAGAATTAATTTGTATTTGAGAGAAAAATTAAAGTTAATTTGTATTTGAAAAAAAAATTAATGAGATTGGTTTGACTTTTGAGGAGTAACTTGATTTAGAATGGAATACATTTGTTTCGAGAGAGTTTAGCATGGCCAATTGTTTCGATTTTTATGTGAACCATGTAAGGCCTTATCGAGGCCCAGATTGAACATCGCCAGCCCAATATTCACCACTATTAGTTGGCCCAGTATTCATCGTAAAGCATTATCAGCTTTTTTAAAACAAAAAGCAAGTGTGTGGAATCGAACCACGAGCTAGGAAGGCGTGGGGTATCCACTTTGCCACTAAACCAGGCTCTCAAATTTAGACCAAATAGCTCTGGGAATTGTTTTGGCTTAACTCAGAAGACCAAAAGAAAATCACATGGTAGAATCATGCATATGCTGCATGTATCCCTTTTACATAGGCCTAAAGCAAGTTTTACCCCCTGTTAACAGCATCGCCTAATATCAGGATATAAGGTGGTAGTGAGGCCCTCAAAGTCATCAAGACTTGACAATCTAAAACAGTGGTAAATTCAATGCTAACTACGATTCAAAGCTTGAGCCTCACATTAGGTAACCAGCGGCAGCCATCACTACATTGAAGAACCGGTGTCTGCGTTAATGGAGCCATATAAGATGGGGAAAACTGGATGTGCACCATATAAGCTAATCACTGTAGGGATCCCATTCAACTGGTGAGAATCCTCTTCTGATGGAGACCAACTCTATCAACTAGGCAATGATAGTAGTGGCAAACACGCCATTCACTGACACATACGAATGTAGACTCAACCTGTTCGACCAAACTATGGGCAAGACAGTGAGTGCAACCAGTCTTGCAAAGAAAATTCCTTTCATCCATTACTAAACCCGCCATCACATCCTCAAGTTATCACCTCCCAGAATCAAGAACTCGGTTACAGACAAGTGCAACTTAGTGTGCATTACCACTGAAACTGTTAGCCTCTATGTATGTTCACCTATATCAGGATGGCCCCTAATCCTATCCATGCATCTTTTGATCGGCGGACTTGAATAAGAGGACACAGTGACCATGACAGATCGGAGACTCAAGGTTACCTATTGTCCTCGATTTTCATGTATCTTTTCCAGCTTATGCTCTTCACAGTGTTAATCCTAAATTTAACTTGAGAAGTGACGCTCTCGTATAAGAAACCTCTAATCCGCCTTCTGGTGCCACCAACCTGCCAGAACATAGACTTCTACGTTTGAGCAGTTCTTAACAGCAATGTATACAGGTGATTTTACTCCGTTGAGCAAGATGATTTGGTCGAAGGATCCGGATCTTACTCAAGTATCAATGACTTAATAACTAACTCTATTTTTACAGGATTGGGCAGGGGACAATAAGTGGTTATGTTAATAGTAAGGTTTCATGCTGATTTGCTGACCTTCCGATCAGGTTTTAGTGACCACCGTAACAGAATAAATTTCATGCATATTCACCATGCAAATAAGATTTGATTCACGCAGATTTATCTAACCATTTGAAACTCAATTTTACCCTAAAGATCAAGGTTATATGTATCCTCTGTTTTGTCATTATCAGCTGAGGTATAATCGTTAATTAAGCACCATAAGCACGTAAAAAGAATCATTCTGATATAAATGCACAGATCAAATAATTAGGCTAACCTGGATAAGGTGAATCTTGAATGATGCAAGAACTCTTGTTGAAGAAAAATCGGATCTGATCCTTGAAGCATTAGTTCACTAGAAAGTTTGGATTCATCGGAAGGGAACCTCATTTCCAAGAATTATTTCGTTATCCTTGAGATGCAACAAGAACCAAAAGTCTTGAAGCTAGAAATCTTCGAAGAATCTCCCGCTACTGAGAGAGTGAATTCCTCCATCCTTGAGTCTTTGCAGTGGATGTTTTATGAATTTCCAAGAACTTGGCGTGGCCGATCCATCCGCTAAGTGCTAAGACAGACAGAGAGGGGAAGGGGAGAGCTCTGATTTCTAAAAGTGAGAGAACCAGCCAAAAAAAACCCCACAAAAAACGAGCCTTTTTTCCTTTTATATTGATTTCCCTCCCTTTTTTCTTTTATTATTTAGTTTTAAATTCATTTTTCTGTTTTTAATTTTTAGATTTTGTTTTTCCTTTTTTCCTATTACATGTATATATTTTCTATTTTATTTTTCTGCTCTCCTTTAATTCTCTTCTGTTTTTTTTTTTTGCTTTTCCTTTTTTACTCTGTTTTTAAATTAATTTTTTTTATTATTCTTTTTTTAGTTTTACTATATACTTATTATTTTTATTTTGCTATTTTAGTTTTTATTTTTTTTATGGTTTTGTTTATTTTTTATTTTTATTTTTATAATTTTTTGTTTTTCCTTATTTTTAATGATTTTTGATTTATTGATAAATATATATATATATATATATTATTATATGTATATTTTTTTTTTATCAGAATTAGATTTAATATTTATTTTTTTTATTATATTCTCTTTCTTTCTGTTTTCTGTTTGCTTCTCTGTTTCTTGTTTTTCTGTTTATTACTTAATTTAGTATTGGTTTCTTGATTAATTTTAACGATCGGAAGCCTCAGACATAATTGGGTGTTTACAATGACCAACATAATGTTCTATTGTAGTAAAAAATTAGATGCTAAAAATTAACTATTTTTTTCCAATTCCATAGGGAAAGGATGGTCGTGATGAATTAAACTGTTCAAACTTGAATATTGTTCCTGTTGAAGTGATGAAGACCAGTTTCACTTCCCTCCTACAAAACTTCTATGTTTTAGGCAATATAGAAGGTGAACATCATGTCAAACATTCACATGTTGTTGGTATTACCTTCATCCTTGCAATAGTGTATTATTTGAAGGTTTCATGAATTTATTGATGAATTAATGAATTTTTCTTTTTCTGTAACAGATTCAGAGGGTTCTTGTTAATTGTAGAAAAGGATGATGATAGCATTGATTTATGTTATGTTGACATTTTCTTATTTATGATGTGTAATATTTATTGACAAACTATTACGTACTGTCGGTCATATTTATGGTTTGATTTTATTTTAAACATTCTACTTGCGGCCATGCATCATTTGGTCTGATCTGATGGGTACTAGTTTAATTCTGTAAATTCATTGCATTCCATTGTTCATGAGACACTTGATGTTGTGTCTTTATGATAAAAGGTAAAATTTGAGCAACCACAGATGATGTATGTATGCAATTTTTTTCTTTTGCATTTCAGTTATTTATTATGTATCAATGGATAACAATTGACATGTAATTCCATTGTCGTATGTTTTTGTTTTATTATTTGTTTTATTATTTTTCAATTTTTAGTCTTAAAAAATTAAATTTTCTAAATTTAATTTTTAGTCAATTATATCGCTTATGTGTTTGGATGGAATCAATTAATATTTTAATAAAATTAAAAATCTTGAAATTTAACTGTGATGTTTAGGGTTTTTTCTTTTTTTTTTATGAAAGAATTTAATTTTGTTATATTTAAAAATACTTTATTTTGATGATAGAGTGTAAATTTATTAAACTGATAATTTTTATTATTTTATATATTTAAATTAATTCATTTAATTTTTAATATATAAATTTTATATTTAAATATTTATATATTTTACTTAATTTTTCTTCTATTATTTAAAAACTTTAATTTTAAAATTATTTTATTTAGATATAGGAATTTTAATTAATTATATTTAAAATCTTCATCCGGATGGTATAATTTATATTAAATTAAATAATTTTTAATATATACACCATTTTATTATATAATAAATATTAAAAAATTATAATTAAAAAAAAATTATAAAGTGTTATATATTAGTATTACACTAACTTAAGTATTATACTAACTTTACTTTTGATTTGTTTTAGAATATATACGAATCTTTATAAGAAATTATATATTATTACATGATATTTTATTATTTATATATATATATATATATATATATATATATATATCGATGAAGTGAAGAGAATATATATATATTTATTAAGATAAGTATTTTTTCTTTTTTTATTTAATTTTCTATTTAGAAGCTTTTTTCTAGGCGTGGGCATCGGACGGATTTGGATAGCAAAACGCAAAACTGGCAGAACCCATTTGTTATATAATTATGGGCCGTTTCCACTCAAATAGAAAATCGGATTAGTTGGATATCGAATGATGCGGGTAGCGGGTAAACAAATTTGGTTTATCAGATTGGGCCTCCAATTTGGGTTGACCAATTTTAATTTTTCATTTTAAATTTGGACATCTTTTTAAATGATTATTTTCGATATTTTAAAAATATTTTAACAGTAATCATTACTTAATTTTAATGTTCAAAAATTACAAAATTGTAACATTAAAATTTTTTCTTGTCCAAGTTTGTAAATGTTATGAACGTCTAAAAAGTTCAGACTATAATTTTTTCATTGGCAACTTTTAATATATTATATGATAATATATAACTCTAATTTTAAATTTTACCTACCAAACTTTTAAAATCATATATGATAATTATAACAATAATTTTTAATAAACTCTAAATATACTTAAATCTATAATTTTATTATCCATCTATCCATATGCAAAATAATAATATCATAAATAAATAAGGTTAAATTCAGCTTAAACTACATAATACACAACATTTCAGTTACACCGTTTTTTGAATAAAGAGCAACAGAATTATACAAAAAACTTTAAAATTAATTTACAAATTACATAATATCAACAAATAGTGAATGTTGACACTTAACAATTTTTATAAAAATGACAAAACATCTTATGGGGTATAGGTAGTGGTACATTAGTACCGCCACCACAAATTAGTTACAAATTGCCAAATTCTGCAAAATGAAGATAAAATAAAATTAGATAATATTATAATAAAAAAAAACCACTACGATCATAAATTAGCATATCAATAGAAGACTGTACATCATCAACAAGTACCCAAAGCAACTTAAAGTGAAAGAATGCCCACCAAGGTTGTGCAAGAGCATTGGGACCTTACATCGTTCTTGGATTTCCTTCTCTAAAACATAAACATCTTGGACCAAAGTAACAGCAACTGGCTTTCCATGATTCGTATCATCCCTGGGCACGATAGATGGATTCTTTTTTTGTATCAGCAAAATCCCAACAGCCAAAAAAAATTACAGATGCAACTTTTATGATTCAAAATATTCTTAATCAAGTAAAATAATACTGCAACTTTTACAGATGCACCGTGAAGCTTTATGGCCAAAAAAGAAGAATAGCCTAACTAAATTAAGATTCAAAAAATTGAATATTCTGTAAAATCTCCAAGTAAGATAAATAGTTCCTTAAACACGTTACTATGGACCATACTAATCAATAGCACATCCAACATAGTCAAGAATCACTATAATCTAAGTTACAGAACAGACATTGAAGAAATGATATTATTCAAATGCTAGTATAAAAGAAACAAATTAAAGTGGAAGATTAGTTTGATAAATCTTACCAGTGAACATATGTTAAATGTATGGGTTCGAATAGGTCAAAACTTGTCCTTTCATACGCTATAACAATGAAGAAGAAGGTTATTTATTAGAATCACAATTACATATTATTAAATATTAAATTTATTACTAAAATATAATATAATATGAAAAAAAACAGAGATAAAATATCATATCACAAAACATGAACTAATACCTTTTCACTCAGGTTGTTCACCACCCACAAATCGATTTCGAACCATATGGCATATGCAAAATAATTTATACAAATTAAAAATATAAGTATAATAAATGTTTAAGCATAAATAAAATAAATAAATTTACCTTTGTAAAAGGAATCAGGACAGGAGATATAGGACCATTCAAAGTCCGACCTGAGAGTCAATGACTAAGTACTAATAGTGACAGAATAAATAATTAATGTGAATAACATCAATTGTATCAGGTCAAATGAAGGAGATTCAACCTAAGCATTACACACAGCATACAATAAATAAAACCAAGTTAAAATATCAATATATAAATTATTGTACACTTTAAAAGTCGAAGATTAAAATACAAAAATTAGTACGATTACCGATTACCTTAATATAATCAACCCAATGCTGTCTTTAATGGTAGTTGGATGCATGTAAGGGACATTTACAACAATGAACAAATCTAAATCCCTAACCTCCAAAACCCTAGCACAAACCAGTCATTAGATAATAGAGACAATATATAGAATGGACATATGCGATGCTTACGGTATTACATAGGGGTACAAGATGAAAAGCACTCTCAGACAAGGAAAAAATAAAGAATAAGCAAAATGAGACAAGTCACAAACACTTCAACCTTAAAAGATGAAGAGTTGAGGTGAGGGAGGAAGACGGCGCAATAGGTAAGTAGCAATTATAAAATACGAATGAACTTAATGAAGGAACGAAAATTAGGTTAACATTGGATTGGATAATTAAATTAAAGGAAAAAAAATTCCAACTTATCAAGTGGTCCAATTTCAAAATAAAAATAAAGATGTAAAAATAATTAAATATAATATATATAGATATAATATATATATATATATATATATATATTGGGCGGGTCGGTTTGGATAAGTTGGGTGAGTTAAATTTTAGCCTGAACCCGTCCCCATTTACCCGTATCTATCCGTTAAATTTATCCCGATCCACCCATTTTGAACCGACCCAATTTTATCCGTTATTGGGCTTCGGTTTCGCGTGGGCAAATATTTTTTTGCCCATTTATTTTTTTGCTTTTTTAACTTCTTCACACGTCCTGCCGTACAGCTATAATTGACAACTGATGTGAAATCTTGTCGGGTAATATTAATTGTAACACAAATATTATTCACTTGCCACATATGTATTAACACCACCCGCATATTAATGAACAGTGATGTCTTCAAAAACATGTGTTTCGTGTTTTTCATTTTATTAAGTTGTTTTTAAAATTAATAAATTTTATGTAAGTTAAAAAATACTATGTTAGTTTTTATAAGTTTTAAATTTTATTTCAATAAATCTTTGATCAAGATTGATCTCATAAATATTTATATAAATTAATTGTTACAATTTTTTATTAATTTATAAATTTACTTCATCAGTGTGAAGGTATTATTAATATTAGAGATGAAGTCACACAACGAAGGTTTGTTTAATTAAAAAAATTAAATTATACATTTTAAAAAAATATTGTAAATAAATTCAGTACGGATAATAATTATTTTTCTTTTTATTATTTAACTTCAGAATTTTTATCTGACCTTCAGATAATTTTCATAATACTTTTTCGTTATATATTAAGCATTGTTTGTTCCAACGAATATAAAAAAAAAATATAAGACATAAAAGTAAATTTATTATTTATTTGTATATAAAAATATAGGACGAGAAAATATTTTTATAAGTTTTATATATGAAAATTAAAATTTTAAGTAGACGTGAAAATGGGAGTAAACTAATATTTATTTATTTTAAATTTTTTAAAATTATTATATTTTTAAAGATAAAAAATAAATATTATAGTAATAAGATTATAATACACATAAAATTTAAAAATTTATAATTTATTTTTAGAATTTGTATAAAATTACCTTAACAATTATTCATATTTTTAATTTATTTAATAGAACAAAATTTCTTTATATTTGGTCATTTAAAATTATTTTTTATTTCTATCTATGTTTAGGGTTTTTTTCATTTATTTTTATTTTTTTACTTTTAGTCAGGTATAAGAATCTATTTGGTTTGTAATTCACATTTTTATGAAACATAAACATTTACAAATTAAGTTTAGACATCTCAATTGTATTTAATGGATTAAATTAAAATTTATTAAAATTTATTATAATGCAAATGAAATTTATATTGATGAAAAAGTATTATTGAATTTAAAGTATCCATTTTAATTAAAAATTATATAATTTAGTTTAATTAATTTATATATGTGACATTATTTTTATAAATTATAATTAATCTTATCTAATTTTAAATATATGAATATTTGTTTATATTGATATATGTATTATTATTATTATTTAGTTAGAACCTTCCCTGTGCGCGAGAGTCTGGATAGGTCCAAGCATGGTAACAGGCGTAAGAGAGGGTTAAGATCTCTCCTTCTTCCCTTCTTCCACCGGAAAAGAAAGGTTTTTTCTTTGGTACGATTGTAAATTAGGGGATTTGTACTGTTATTTTCTATTAAACAAAACTAATATAATTATTATTTACAAAATTAGATAAATTAATTTATTAAAATTAAAAAACTAACATATTTATGAGTTTACTTTTATTATATTAATAATACAACTTTTTATATTATTAATTAATTAAAATTTATTAATTAATTAAAATTTATGATAAATATGATTTTGAAGTAATTATTTTAACAATAATAATTATTAATAATATATAATTAATAATTTAATGGCAGTGTGAAAAATATTTGTATTATCAACATATTTAAATTCAATTGAATATTTAATTAATATAAAGGGATTATTTTAAAACTTTATATTAAAACAACGAATTCAATTATAAGTTTGGCATTCTGTTTCATAAAATGTTTTCTATTTTTATTTTTTTTATTTTATAAAAATTGTTTTCATTTTCATAATTTCTAATAATAGAAAATACGTTTGTTTTATTTTTGTTTTATATTTTTAGAAAATAAAAATAATGAAAATAAAATTAGAAAACCAACAAAATATACTGCAAAAATCAGCCAAAAATAATTTTTTTATTTTACCATTTATCTTGTTCAATCAAAAAGCGTAGGAACTTATCCAAATAAAAATGACATTAATATGAGCATTCGTAAAATGGTCAACAATACTTTAACATAAAGTCACAAACACGGAGAAGTTAAAACCAACCCCAACAAATAATAACAATAATAATAAAATTATACAATTTAATTTATAATAATAATTAGACTACATATATAACAAACAGATATTAAAAATACAAAATAAAAGTGGAAGTAAACCAAATCTCACAATCGCATTTGACAATTAAAAACTCAAATAAATTAACGAAATAATATAAAAAAGTAGGAGTGAATTAAGGTTTACAACAATTACCAAATAACAACAAGATTTTAATTGTTTCCGTTTTAAAAATATAACATTCAAAAAATAGATAAAACGATATTTTAATCATTTTTAATTTTGAACTAATTTTAAAAAATATTTTTTATAAAAACATTTTTTAATAGTTAACCAAACATATTTTTTATACGGATTGATATTTTGATTGAAAATAAAAATAGAAAACGGTCATGACAGAAAACAGTTTTTTCAATACTATTTTCTGTTTTTATTTTTATTTTTTACTTTTACTTTTATTTAAAAGGCCTTCTTAATCTTGTTATCAATTTATTCTTACTTTTAAAAATTTTATACTTAAGTGTAAAAGTAGAAAATGATAACAGAAAACAAATATTTTTTCGTTTTTACTATTTGCTGTACAAAATGATAACAGTAAAAAATATAAATAAAAATAAAAATAAAAAATATTTTCTAAAAATAAACAGGTCCTAAACTTAATTCTATTTTTGTTGGGAAATAAAAATGGCAAATATTTTCGTTTCTTAATTTAATTGTCAATATATGTATATTCATATATTAAGAAAATTTAAATAATATTTTAACATATATGTGTCGTTTGAATTTTTATTATTAATTAAAAAAACATAAAATAATTAACTAAATAAAAATTTTAGTAAAATGTGTGGTTCGAATTTTTATTATTCAACTATTATTATAATTTATATGATTTACCCTCTTCCAATAATTAATCCATATTTTTAATAATAACAATTTTAACACTTCTTTTTTAGCATACGTGTGTGTGAGAAGTTGCAATTTTATAATAATGTGGCCTTCAAACAGATGTGAGGGAAGCATTGACGTTCCTAATTTATTAAATTTACCCTTCTTCACCTTTGTAAATTAGGAAACGTATCCAATAAAAATACATCGATGTTGAGTTGAATTAAGTATTTTACTTGGTGGAGCTGGTTTTAGATTTCATTATCTTGTTAAATAATATATTATTTTCCTTTTATGTTTCATCTTTATCAAATAATACAGTATTTAGATTTATGAAGATAGACATGACACTACCTTCATTCATATGGAGTACAGTATATTATGTACTCAGTTTTACAATGAAAGATATGCCATATTATAATTTTATAAACTGATCTAGCATTTAGCTTTACAGACTTTAAGTTTGATATTTTTGATAATTTTAAAAAATAAATTGAACTTATTTATTTGTTTGATATGAAAATTTAAGATTTTATATAATCTAATTTAAAAATATATTCAAACAACTAAATTATCTATTTAAGAAAATCTTACTTAATAATAACATTTAATAGTAAGGATCCAAACCAACAATTTTTATAAAACAAGGGATGAAAAATTTTAAAAAATATATCATAAAGAAAAATATATATCACAACCAAAAGTTTATTACAATTTATTATTATTATTATTATTATTATTATTATATCATGATTGAATATTACATAACATAATAAATAAAATAATAATTAATTTATCAAATAAATAACTTAGTCATTGTCATACATAAAATGATAGGGCAAAGAACTAAATTAACAAAACAAGTTTTAAAAGATGCAATCGAAACCAAAATGTTAATTTTTCCTTTTTCAATAATGGTCCCTTTTCTATAAAGATACTTAAAATTGTTGGTGGAAATTATTATTAATTCTGATTTTATCTTAATAAGTTAATATTTGAATTATTCAAGGATTGTTATCCTGGTTTGTAGGCATGTTAAGGTTAGTGTTTTAGTGGCTGCTAGTTGGCCTATTTTCTAGCATCTGTTAGTTGTTTAATTTCACTATATATTTCTGATGGAATATCAATAAAGTGTGTGTTCCAAATTACGTTTCCGAGCCTCTGTAATACCTGCAATTACAAATTCTAAAAAGTCTACTGTTACTTCTTATTTCATATTTATTTTCTTCAAGTGGTATCAGAGCCTCAGGTTCTGTTATCATGAACAACACTGCCCAATTATCAGTTCCAATCCTTGATGGAAAGAACTACAACAGGTGGTGTGTGCAGATGAGAGTTCTGTTCGATTTTCATGACGTGTGGGAAATCGTGGAGAATGGAGTGCCCTTATTAGCTAACAACGCAACTGATGCGCAACGAGTAGCGCACCGTGAACAGAAGAAGAAGGACAGGAAGGCATTGTATTTCATCCACCAAGGGATGAATGATGAAACGTTTGAGCAGATCGAAGGAGCAACTACTGCAAAAGAGGCCTGGACAATTTTGTCTACCTCTTATAAAGGTGATGACAAAATCAAGAGAGTGCGTCTTCAAACTCTAAGGCGTCAGTATGAACTGTTGCAAATGGAGACCACAGAAACTGTTGATGCTTACATCAATAAGGTCCTTGCCTTGACGAACCAAATGAAGACTAATGGTGAAGAACATTCAGAGCAAGCAAAGGTGGAGAAGATTATGAGGTCTCTAACTCCCAGGTTTGAGCATATTGTTGCTGCAATTGAAGAGGCCAATGACTTATCAACGATGACGGTGAGGTTATTATCTGGTTCTCTACGGGCACATGAACAACGGATGAATGATAATAAGATTGAAAAGCCAACTGAACAAGCTTTACAAGCTCAAGCCTCAATTGGTGCCTCTCGTCAGAAACGTGATAGCTCGAGAGGAAGAGGACGAGGTCGTGGTGGCAGCCATTCCAACAGAGGTCGTGGTGGCCAGAACCATGGAGATAACAACAATGGTTCCAATCACAATCCGATTTCCTCTTGGCAACAAAGGGGACGTGGTCGAAGGGGTCGAAGAGGTGTGGATAAATCGAATGTGGAATGTTACAATTGCCACAGACGAGGCCATTATGCAAATGAGTGTAGATCGAAGGGCGATAATCAGGTTGCAAATTGTGTTCAAGGAGACAATAATCACGAAGAAGATGAAACGGATCATGCTTTGTTAATGGTAGCCACATTAAATGAAGCTCCAAGTTATCAAACTTGGTATTTGGATACAGGTTGCACTAATCATATGTGTGGACATAAGGAGTTGTTTGCTGATTTGGATGAATCGTTTCGCAAGAGAGTCAAATTCGGCGACGGGAGGTTCGTTCCAGTGACCGGAAAAGACAGAGTTCTTATCACTTTGAAAAATGGTGATCATAGGTACATTTATGATGTTTTTTATGTACCTGATATGAAAAGTAATCTACTAAGTATGGGACAATTGGCTGAAAAGGGCTATATGATGCACATCTCTGGAAACCAATTCTCGATTTTTGATAAAGAAGGTAATCTGATTCTCAAAACCTTTTTATCAAAAAATCGTATGTTTCCAGTAGATATTAATGCTAGTGATTTCAAGTGCTTGAGTGTGGCGGTGAATGATGAATCATGGTTGTGGCACTTACGCTTCGGGCATTTGAATTTCCAGAGTTTGGAAAATCTTTCCAAACATGATTTGGTGAATGGTTTACCCCATATTAATCACCCTGACCAGCTGTGCGAGGCTTGTATTTTTGGAAAGAATCACAGGATGCCCTTTGTTAAGGAGGCTTGGCGTGCAAAATCTCCTTTGGAGCTGGTTCATACAGACGTTTGTGGCCCAATGAACATATCATCAATTGGAGGTAATAAGTATTTTTTAACCTTCATTGATGATTTTTCGAAGAAAACCTGGATCTATCTATTGAAGAACAAGGATGAGGTGTTCCATTGCTTTAAAACTTTTAAGGCATTTGTTGAAAGACAAAGTGGTAGACTAATCAAGATGATGCGTAGTGATGGAGGAGGCGAATACAATTCCAATGATTTCAAAAATCATTGTGAAGAGCTCGGGTTGCAGCATAACATTACTTCTCCCTACACTCCTCAACACAACGGAGTTGCCGAAAGAAAGAATAGAACAATCATGGATATGACAAGGAGCATGCTTAAAGCGAAAGGTATGCCAAATGATTTTTGGGCTGAAGCTGTTTCTTGTGCGGTGTATTTGTTGAACAGGTCACCGACTCGAAGTGTTTCTCACAAAACCCCTATTGAGGCATGGAGTGGATTCAAACCCAATGTGCAGCACTTGAAGGTATTTGGGTCAATTGCCTATGCTCATGTCCCTAAGGCAACAAGATCGAAGTTAGATGACTGAGCTGTGAAGACTATTTTCATTGGATATAAGAATGGGGGATACAAGCTGTACAATCCAATGACAAAGAAGGTGATTGTGAGCCAAGATGTTACATTTGCAGAAAATGAGGCATGGGAATGGAATAATGCAGATGAAATGGACTCAAAAAGACGTTTTATTTACGTCTTAAATAAGGATATGGCCCCTACAATTCAAAGTGAAGTTGCAGTCCCTGTTGCACAACCTGAAATTGTAGCTCCTATTACATTTGCCATGGAACGACCACGAAGACAGCAACAACAACCTTCACATCTTCGAGATTATGAGGTAAATCTTGATGATGAGGTTGATGACGATGGAGATTTGGTCCATTTTGCTTTTCTGGCAGATTCAGAACCTGTGGGATTTGCAGATGCAATTCAAAATCCCAAATGGAAAGAAGCTATGAACGATGAACTGAAGGCCATTGAGAAAAACAATACATGACAGCTCACTGATCTTCCAAAAGGACATAGAGCGATTGATGTTAAGTGGGTGTACAAGGTTAAAGTGAAAGCAAATGGTGAGATTGACAAATACAAAGCGAGGTTGGTGGCAAAGGGATTCGAACAAAGAGAAGGCTATGACTACGGAGAAATATTTTCTCCTGTAGCCCGAATGGAGACTGTGAGATTGATAATTGCTTTGGCTGCACAAAAGCAATGGAAAATTCACCAAATGGACGTTAAATCGGCATTTCTCAACGGTCCACTTGAGGAAGAGGTTTATGTGAAGCAACCTCCAGGTTTCACACAATCTGGAAAAGAGGAGAAAGTCTACAGACTTAACAAGGCCTTATATGGCCTTAAGCAGGCGCCGAGAGCTTGGAACAAGCGGATCGATTCATTTCTTCATGATATTGAATTTCAAAAATGTCCATCAGATCATGACCTTTATATGAAGACTAATGATTATGGAGACTTGCTAATTTTATGCCTTTATGTTGATGATGTGATTTTCACAGGAAACAATCTCAAGATAATTGACGATCTCAAGCATATTATGATGAAAGAGTTCGAGATGACTGATCTCGGCCTTATGTCCTACTTTTTGGGCATTGAAGTCATCCAAGGAGAAGATGGAATTTTCATCCATCAAAAGAAGTATGCTGTTGAATTTTTGAAGAAGTTCAAGATGGATGATTCAAATCCAGTCAAGACCCCTGTTGAAACCGGACTAAAACTCTCCAAAAATGGCGATGAACGCTTAGTAGATGCAACACACTTTAAGCAAATTGTTGGAAGCCTTCGATATCTCACGTGCACTAGACCCGACATCTGTTATGCCGTGGGATTGGTGAGTCGATACATGGAGTCACCTCGGCAGATTCATTTACAAGCAGTGAAGAGGATTATGCGCTACATCAAAGGGACTACAGCTCTTGGTCTGTTTTATGCTACATCCCAGAAGATTGAGATCGTTGGTTACTCAGACAGTGATTGGGGTGGAGATTCAGATGAGAGGAAGAGCACAAGTGGTTACTGTTTCATGTTTGGAAAAACCGTTTGCATGTGGTCATCAAAGAAGCAGTCAATTGTTGCATTATCCACGTGCGAAGCTAAGTACATAGCTGCAGCATCAAGCGCATGTCAATTAGTTTGGCTCAGCAACGTAATGTCTCAAATTGGCTTTAGTTTTGATGTCCCAATCAAGATTTATGTTGACAATGTTTCTGCAATTAATCTTGCGAAGAATCCCGTTTTGCATCAGAGGAGTAAACATATTGATATCCGGTACCACTTTTTGCGAGACCAAGTTGGGAAGAACATGATCAAATTGGAGTACTGCAGGTCTGAAGTTCAAATTGCAGATATTCTGACCAAGCCATTGAAGATTGAAGCCTTTATCAGACTTAGAGAGTTGCTGGGCATGAAGAACGTCCCATATCAGAATTAAGGGGGGATGTTGGTGGAAATTATTATCAATTCTGATTTTATCTTAATAAGTTAATATTTGAATTATTCAAGGATTGTTATCCTGGTTTGTAGGCATGTTAAGGTTAGTGTTTTAGTGGCTGCTAGTTGGCCTATTTTCTAGCATCTGTTAGTTGTTTAATTTCACTATATATTTCTGATGGAATATCAATAAAGTGTGTGTTCCAAATTACGTTTCCGAACCTCTGTAATACCTGCAATTACAAATTCTGAAAAGCCTACTGTTACTTCTTATTTCATATTTATTTTCTTCAAAAGTTAAGTATTGTATGAGTATTTTATACCCAGGTAATATTAATTTAATTGTTAAAATATTTATTTAAATATTTAATTTTTAATGATACAAAATTATGATTTTTAAATATTAAATTATTATTATATATATTTAATATAATATATATTATAACTATTTAAAAAATTATTTAATTAATAGTAATTTCATCATAATTAAATCATTAATTTTAAACCAATATATTGATGGGTTTAATTTTAAAAATAATTTTGCATGTTAGAATGAAAAATTAGATGTAAAGGGTTAAGAATAATATCCGGTGGTAGTTCTCCATTTTCGTCGATTAATGATGACAAACTCAACATGAAGCAGAATTTGCAAGAAGCCACTAGAGGAGGGGATGGGTCATGGTGGTTGAAGGTGGTAGGACCCTAAAGAACAGGGAATGGATCCTACACGTACAGAATAGAGATGGGGCGTGGCTATATAGAACAAAAGAATGCTGAACAAATTAAATGTCGACTGGATTCGAGGCCAACACAACTTAATTTACTTATTAAAATAAACAAAACAAATTGAAACATAATATTTGGCTAAAACCGTTCTATTTAGTAAAAAATCAATCAATATAATTTATAATATCTGAAGGTGTATTTAAAGGGATTATGTTCAAAATTGAAAGGGATAACTACAAAATTGATTTTAAATTATTAAATTTTTGTAATTAATTAAAATAATTTACACTTTTTTTTATAAATTAAAAAATTTTAGAAGTAAAAATCAAATTTTTACTATGTACATAAAATACAAAAAGTAATTTAGTAATTTATGAGTTGATGTATATAACTTAATAATTGTTGAAGTATTTATTGTCTTTTTACATTTATTGTGAATTCAAAATTTTATTTTTTAAAAAAGTATTTAATTTTTTAATATGAATTTTATCAAGTACAATGAAAAACATTAAACCATTAAAATTACTTAAAAGGAATAGTAATAGCTTTTTGAAAATACAGTTTCCATGTAATCAACAAAATGGAGAAGAAACGAAAAGGATAGTATATTAATTACGAATAGTTAATTATATAAAATTTTAAATTTTTAAAAGTATGATATTAATTTTATTTTAATTTATTGAGATACAATTTTGAACACAAGTAATAATAAGAGAACTGAAAAGGTAAAATGTGGAAAATGAGAGCAGAATACCAAAATCGAAGAAGGCCTCGTAAAACACGCGTATCATTTGAAAATCTAAACGTTTGCACGTGGCATGATTCATGCAAGTTGCGACGTTTATTATTGATTTTATTATGGACTTTTTTGAACGACACTGATTCTCCCTTTAGGATGTCTGTTTTACTTGTGCCGCTGTTATTGATAAGGCACCACGACATCATTTATACTTAACGTTCCATATGGCAGGTGTGGTCATTTTTGTCGTGATGGAATATGATGGTGCTGGACTGTAGATTATATTTGTAGTTATTTATCTAGGTTTATTTATTATATTATTTTTTGTATGTTTAAATTAAATATAATTTTTTTAAAAAAATTTAATAAAAAAATAACACATTCAAAAATTATAATTAAAACCTATTTTTAACTTAAAATATATAAATATATTAGTCCGACCTTAATATTTAAATATATTCATCAGATATTAATATATGTAAATGAAAATATTTTTCAGAAATAATAATTAATAATGCATTTGAAAATATACATTTTAAAACTTAAAAAAATAACAAAATACTGTAATTTTTTTTTCTATATATTCATCCGATATTAATATATGTAAATGAAAATATTTTCCAGAAATAATAATTAATAATGCATTTGAAAATATACATTTCAAAACTTAAAAAAATAACCGAATACTGTAATTTTTTTTTCTATATTACAATACGCATTCATGATGTTTTTATATTATTATTAATTAATTGATTATCATAAATTTAATTTTAACTTTGAATGTAACTTACAAAGGAAGACACTATACTGATCATATGTACTTGGCCAAATTTTATGCTAATTGAGACAAAGTGCCGTGAATTTTAAATTGAAACCCTAAATTATCAAGGCGTGGTTCTGTGAGTGTGTTGTGAGTCGCGAAGGTTAACTTTCCATATTTTCAAACTTCTCTCCCCGTCGCTCACTATGTTCCAATGTTCACCGTACAGTTATCTCATACTTATGCTGTATCAACGTTAATGACAAGATTTTACATATTAAAAGTACGGTTATATATAGTCTTCTCCTTCTTCATTCAATTCATAACATTACCCTAATATTTTCTAAAAGCTACCCATCAGACACATACGCACGTTATGGGTGCCAAGAGAAAGAGCATGTGCAAGAAACGAACCAAGAACGAAAAAGATATGGTAAGTGAATCAATGTCTTCCCCCCTTTTCAACCCTACCCTAGAAACAAAATCGAAACCATTGCTGACCTTGCCTGCAGTGATTGTGCTATCATCCAGGTAAGGGTTTTTTCGTACATGCATTCATGTTTTAGGGTTGAAAAGAATAATTTTTTTTCCAAATATGTTGATTGGTATATGTATATATGTATCGATAACCTTTTCGAACCATAGCCATGTAGAGGTAGAGGCATTTTCTAATCCACATCATGCCACATATGGAAAAAATCCTGCGAATGACGTCCCAGAAGCGAAGCCCGCAAATGATTTCAAAGAAGGCATACAGGAACAATCGTATGCAGTAATCATCCATGATTGTCCTTTTTCATCATCTTCCGTCATTTACATAAACCCTAAACCCTTAATAGTTTGGAACATATGGTATTCTATGTATCTGTTATAAACATGGTTGAAATATGATATTTTCGTCGTTTCCTACTGATTCTTTTGTATTAAGTCAATGTCTGTACTAATAATACATATTTCTCATAGGCACTTATGGAAAAGGTTCAAAGAATAGAGGACTAAATGAAAGATATTAAGGAAGCTCTGTCTTTGATTACTCATATATTGTGTAATCAGCCAATGTGTCAGAACTCTGAGCAACATCATATTTCGACCACCCCTAAAAAGCCTGGTTTGACGGATGATCTTAAAAATAAGGTCATTTTCAACAAGTTGGAAGAACCACCAAAATAGGAGATTGTCAAGCAGTTGTTTACTGCAAAAAAGCCCAAGCTATGTCCCACAAAAACTTCTTTGCGTACTATGAGCACTTCGACCAGTATCTATATCACCCCAAAAACCAAAACCACTCAAACAAACTTTGGAATTGTCCTGGCCCCGTTTGTTCCATTTGTAAGTTATTGGACAAATTTATATTTAACTTTCCTATTTCCCATTTATTCCTTATATAACTTAACTGCCAAGTCATATGTAGTGGATGACCACTCTGTTTAAACCAAAAAAAGACATCTGTTTCAGTAACATTCAGATGTCTATCGCTTCATACATGTTTGGAACCATGTTGGAGGAATTGTCTGACTTGTAAGTATTGTTAATTAATAGCAGAATTAAATCCATTGTTCATATACATACATATATTTAAAATAATCAGTAATTAATTTTGATGGCAGTAATGAAGTCCTTGTAATCCCAAAAAATGATTACTGCATAGGAAGAAGAGCAAATTTTCAATGCTTAAAGCCAAAAGCCTTGATTGACCAAGAGGTAATAGTTTCAATATATCATTTTTTTTCTTTCTATTTCCATTAAAAGAACATTAAACTTACTTAGGATATCAGGTACTTGATTTGGTCGTATGCTTCAAAACCTTTGAACAAAGTCCTGAAAAATATCCATCCGGTGATTGGTTTCTACCAACATTGTTCTCTGTGAGTATTTATTAAATAAACATGTTTATATTATAGTACAAATTGGAATCATGTTGCATATTATTACTATTCTTGTTGTAGCGATTTGTGCTTGCTAGCAGAGACTGTAGTCCCCAAATGTTGAACAATTACTATCGAGACTGTTTCATGGGCTATATTGATTACGTCAGCAAAGTGAGATTCAATCATGTTATTCTATTAATATCATATTTATAATTGCTCAGTATATAGTATCCTAAATTTGTTTACTTTGATATTTTATCCAATATATATGTTCCCATAAATGAGGATAATGCTTGTTGGTACTTGATGGTAATTGACTTTGCCAAACGTGAAATCGTAATGCTTGACTCCTACCCTTCCACAAAAAAATTTGACATAGAAGAAAGGCTATCAAAAAAGTGGTAACAATTTTCCTTATTAACACATTCACATGTCAATTAAACAAATTAATAAATTTTTCCTATAGGCATTGTGCTTTGATGAAATATTTAGCTTTCCTGAGTTCTACCAATTTGATGTGACAACCAGACCCAAGGTGTCTGATTACAATATTGTTGTCCCAGAAGGATTACTTGCCCAGGAAACAGAATCGTAAGTATTTAGTATAAAAGTATATATTATTTTCATCTCCTTTAGATTAATATATAACACATTTATCTCAGGAATGATTGTGGTGTTTGGGTTGCCATGTGGATGATAAAGCAATGCAATAATGATTTCAACATTTATGTAAGTATTAGTTTATTTATTTATTAACTTTCTTTGGTAAATTATTAAAATAGTTGACATAATCAGCTTAATATATTTTTGTAATGTTGTAGGTTGATGATGGAACAAGAATACAACTTGCGGTTGATCTCATTATGTACTCATACAATACACTTAAGGACAAAGTAATTTCTAGGGCACACCATCACCTTCAGGAATACAGAAGCACCGGGAGGAGACTCCATCTTAATGAATGAACTATGAAATTTGGATTTCCATGTGTTCATATGGCCAATTTTATGGGGCCATTTTTGTTGGATGATTGTAACTAAACAATCTTAACTTGGCCAAATATAGGGCCATTTTTTTTGGATGACTGTAACTGCATAATCTTAATTTGGCCAAATAGAGGGTCATCCATCTGCACTTTTGAATTTTTTGTTTCTATTTATTATACTGTGGATGACTGTACTTAAACAACTTTAGGCTTAGAGGAATTTTGGATCTTTATATTTATATTTATGTTTATATTTATCTTTCAGGTGGAAGAAGCTCAAACAAAACTCATCAGATTCTGTTTAATCTGTATTCTTACTATGTACATCTACATTATATATTTGTGCTCATTAATATGTATCTGTTTAATCTGATTGCAATTGATTTTTTCTTCATGTCACTATATGAATTACTTTAATTAAATGAAATAGTTTGTATGTGACTTCAGTGGTCCATAAAATCCATTTACTGTATCATATGAACAAAATTAATACCAAAATTTCGTCCACCACTATCACACACAAACAAGTCATTTTAACTTTAATCAGAGAATTAGAGCGTAGAAGAATAGAGGGTAGAAAAACTTTGTAATGTAATACGTTTTTATTTGTAATGATAAAAAAGTTAAATATGAATTTATTTATAGGGATGGCAAATAATTTCTATGAACATTTAATAATTTTAGTTTATAAATTCATAAAGGCATGAGGAGGATACTACATCATCTGTATGTATCAGTTGTTATAAACTGCTAATGATTATGACTTTCAGTTTCAGCTCATGATTTGAGATGCCCTCTTTCAGACTCTACAAAGCAGTCAATTTATTTCCTATGCTAGAGAAGTAGTTACTGTGGCTCAAGAGATTGTCAATACCATGATAGCAAAGGGTTATGTTCTCAGCAAGGATGCATTAGCTAAGGCCAAATACTTTGATGAGTCTCATCAGGTTTTTGCCTCTGCAACAACAAAGGTTGCTCACTAAGCCACATAATTTGCCTTACTGATAAGATATCTGCTGGAGTTGAAGCTGTTATCATGTCTCTGCATCCGCAACAGGAAGATCAGTAGTAGTAGCGGCTGCGAACGCTGTCCTCAATAGTAGCTATTTTTCAAAGGGTGCCTTGTGGGTGTCAAGTGCTCTAACCCAGGCCACACAGGTTGCGGCTGATTTGGGCAGTCGTGGCACTAATCTGTCTGTCTTTGCTAAATAGCATATGTTGTTACTATAATATTTTTGTATCTGAAATATACCTAGTATATGCATATCATAACTTGGTTAGGACAAATAGCATAGAACATTAGTACAACACAACTATGTGTATAATCGATTTAACAAAAGTTGCTGATGCAGATTAGCAATATTGCAATATATTTGACTTGCTGTTGTACGTTTACTATGCGTACAAAGTTTTACCCACGGGCAAGTGCACCTGTCGGTGTAGAAAGGGGTATTTAAAACCCTTAATATCGTTTCCACAAAGACTATTTTAACAATTTTAAAAAATATTAAATCCTAATTTTTGAGCTCACCAAAAAAGGGTTTGTCTAGAAATACTTAACGTGAATGTAAAAAGGAAAAAAATGAGAGTAAGCGATTTAAAGACAAAATGACACAATGGAGAGACATGGGACTTTGGTTTTCCTTATAATTTTACCCAATTTCACCCCAACTTCCTTCTGAATGATTTGAGTCAATTGCTAACCATCTGTTCTCATTCTATTAATACTCAATAATCATGCACTAGCAATATTCTTTCCCTCAAGTTACTATCCCTAATGATCATGCAAGGTATATAATTAAGAGAGGCATAAAGAACATGCGGATTTTTTAAATTAATAACTTATTAGAAATTAAGGATTCCGATTGATCCTCCAAAACCCAGGAACACGACTAATTATCAATTATTTTTATTAAAAGTTCTCATGTCCTTATTAGATACAATTAATGTTTGTTACAAAATATTAGAGATCCCTAAATCTTAAATTCACTAGCATTCCAAACAGTTAAGCATATAGGGATATCACAAGGAACAAGAATTTTTAAAACACATGAGGAGGGAGGTATCCCTCCTCCCTCCTCAAACTTAATCTTCTACCATTCTCTTAATTCATTGGAAAAATTAATTACCATAGTAAAGAGTAAAAACAAAAGAAGAGGAAGGATAAAAAATTCTGACAAATGAATAGGAGGGAAAGGGTCTCCCTCCTTAAACTTAAGCTCTTTTGTACATGCACATATATGTTATAGTGAAGAGTAAAGGAGAAATTCCCTGAAAAAGTAGCACCGAGGAGGGAAAAGGTCTCCTTCCTCAAACTTAGAGACCATTAATACCCTCAATGCATTTCTTGCTGGATGTTCATGGTTAGAGAAGAAGTCCTATCGCATTAGATTAACCTACTCACACTAAACATACATGTTAGAGGCAAAAGATAATAATGCATCCTAAAAATAAGTTTCATACATCCATGTAAAAGTAAAATAAAATTAAAGTATACGAATACATAAAGAAATAAGAATTATCTAATATCCTAAAATAATTAATCATAATAATTTATTGAAAAACAGGTTGCCTCTTGAAAGCGTTTGTTTTCCGTCACGAGCCTAATGTACTGTTACCAGTGCCTAAGCACAACCACGGGTGGCTACCTTAGGATCCAATAACACATTGATAAGTTTCTTAACCTTCATCTCTTTCAAGGTTTCCTCGTTCTCTTTGACAAAGTTCATCACTCCATATGGGAATGCTTTATTTACCTTGTAAGGACCGGTCCCCCTATACTTAAGTTTTCCTGGAAACACACAAAACTGTGAGTTATAAATCAATACTCTCTTACCTATTTGGGACTCATGTTTTCGAAAGTGTTTAAGATGTCCTATTTTTGTCCTCTGTTTTTGGACCCTTGAATTCTCATGCATTTTAATCCAAAGTTCATCTTGAAGGTTTGGGTCAAGCCTCCTTTGTTGTTGCATATTTGGTTCACATTCTTCCCTTATAAGAATCTCATGGGCGTAGAGTGCAAGACTTATGCCTTTCATGTCATGAGTAGACCATTTAAAGACTTCTTTATTTTCCCACAAGACCTTTCATAATTTCTCTTTCATTGTTCCTATAAGATTAGAAGAACTAATAATAGAAAGAAAAAAAGTAGGAGGTAGAAATGCATACTTTAGATTTAAGGAAAGAGGTTTGGGTTCAAGCACTAGAGGTTCTTCAATTGATGGTTTAGGCTTACAGGTTCCATGACCCTTTATACTGTCGAATTTATTACCTCCATCTTCAACTTCTTTTGAGCTCTCACCCATAGGGGTTAAAAGATCATTAGTAACCTGTTGGTGGTTGTTAGTAACCACGTGTTCCTTTTCCTTTTATTTTTCCATCGGCATCTCCAACTTTTTCTCACTCTTAAGAGTAACCGCATTGGCTTGCTCCCTTGAGTTCACCTCAGGATAGGTAGGTAAAGTCCCACGCGCTTACTGTGTCAAAAGGTTAACAAGCTGACCTAGTTGAGTTTCTATATTTTGGAATCGTGCTTCCATATTCTGAAATCGTGATTCTAAAGATGCTTGCTCCTTCCTTTCTTGCCTATAACCTCCTTGGTTCTGTATGTGAGGGGGCCTGTAAATATTTTGAGCATTGTTAGTATGATTATTACCTTGATGCCCTCCCCAAGAGAGGTTGGGGTGATTCTTCCAAGTGGGGTTATAAGTGTTTCCCACATAATTAGCCTCCTCATTTGTTGGGCTATATCAGCTTCAACAGTGCCTCCTTCATCATCGAGACTTATGGATCCACAAGGATTACACAAGTTAGGTTCATATGCCACTGGAGTTTGGATAGGTAAGGTACGTCGTGTTTGTGCTTGCATAAGTACCTCTATCTTTTTATTTAAGGCCTCTATTTGACCGGCTAGTAGAGTAATATGGTCAACTTGATATATTCCTTCTGGTTGAGCATATTTCTTCCTTACATGTCTATCAACATATCTCCATTGATTGCTATTAGCAGCCAAGTTCCCTATGATTGTCCATGTGTCCTCTGGAGGGCTATTTAGGATACCTCCACCAGATGCTACATCTATAACAGCTCTATTGGCATAGGAAAGACTGTTATAAAATATCTGCACAAGATGAGGTATTTGGTACCCATGATGTGGGCACCTTCGGAGAAGGTCCTGAAATCTATCTCAAGCCTCACACAGGGACTCATTTTCATATTGAGTGAAGTTGACAATCTCCACTATGATCCTGGACTTCATTGATTGTGGAAAGTATTGCGTCAAGAATAGATGCTGTAATTGGTCCCAGGTAGTGATGGATGCTTCCGGCAAAGAGTCTAGCCAATCGTTAACCTTTTTAGTAATGGAAAACGGGAACAATTGTAATCTAATGGCATCTTGTGTAACACCGTTCATTTTGATGGTATTTGTCAGCGTTAGGAAATTTCTAATGTGGAGATGTGGGTCATCTAAGGTTGTCCATCCAAATTGAAGCGAGTTCTGAATCATGTTAATAAGGTCAGGCTTAAACACATAGCTAGGAACACCTTCTAGTGATGGGATTGAAATGTTGCTTCATAGGCCCTCACCACTTAGGACCATGTAGTTTAATAATGCCCTTCGTCTTTGTGCTGCCATCTTTCTAATTTTGGTTTCTCGTCTCAATCTTCAAGCTACTTTTCTTAACCCAAGATTAAACTGTAGTTAAGAACTTCGAGAGCGAGTTAGCATAAATAAACAAAAAACCGCACAAAATTTAATAATATTTTTTTAATTTTTTATTTTTTTTAATAAAATATATACACGTCTCAAGAATTCAAGATTCAAACTTCTAAGATTGTTGGAAAATAGTCCCGGTAACGGCGCCAAACACTTGTTGTGCATTTGCTATACGTACAAAGTTTTGCCCACGATCAAGTGCACCCGTCGGTGTAGAAAGGGGTATTTAAAACCCCTAATATCGTTCCCACAGAGACTATTTTAATAATCTTAAAAAATATTAAATCCTAATTTTTGAGCTCACCAAAAAAGGGTTTGTTTAGAAATATTTAAAGTGAATGTAAAAAAGAACAAAATGAGAGTAAGCGATTTAAAGACAAGATGGCACAAATACGAGTTTAATTATGGAGAGACATGGAACTTTGATTTTTCTTATAATTTTACCCAATTTCACCCCAACTCCCTTATGAATTATTTGAGTCAATTGCTAACCATCCGTTCTCATTCTATTAATACCCAATGATCATGCAATTGCAATATTCCTTCCCTCAAGTTACTACTCCCAAAATATGATGCAAGGTATATAATTAAGAGAAGTATAAAAAACATGCAGATTTGTTAAATTAATAACCGATTAGAAGTTAAGGATTCCGATTGATCCTCCAAAGCCCTTAGATTCAATTTACCTTATAGTTCAGTTAATTAGGCAATGGTACGGTCGCCTATCCCCTAATTAACTTAGAAATTAATTCTCATTAATTAATTATGCATAATACGGAAAACACAATTGAATAGAAATACAGAATCATTCATAAAAAGGAAAAGGAGTTCAATTGGTTACATTATAAGTTTCACTAAAGCCCCATGATTTGGGGATTAGTTACACATTGAGAGATAAGACAAACAAAAACAATCTAATCCAACAAAACAATCCATAATCCTAATTTTAGAAAGAGAATGACAAAACCGTAGTGCTAGCAAGGCTGATAATAGGACGTTTCTTTCTCTTCAAGTCCATTTTTATTTTATTATTGGGTCAAGCCCAATTTCCTTTTAAAATTACTGTTTTATTAATTTCGTAAACAACGTGTGTTTCAAAAATACCTGCTTAAATTTTCTACAATTCGTGAACGGATTCTAATACGAAAAGGCAGCCTTCTCTGCAGTTCCATGTTTTAATTCGTGCAGATTCAAATACGCCTTACGACGATTTGGATTTTTGATAAGCATAGATTTCATAAATAATTATCTCTCACTTTTATCTCATTAAGACTTCTTATATGTTCAATTAAGTGATCTTTGTCATATTTTATGAGTTTGGGTTCATATGAAGTTTAATTGAATTTCTTTGCTTACCCGATTAAAATGACACTATTATAGTATTTTGAGCATAATAGGAGTTGTAGACATCCAAAAATCATGAAATCTATCTTGAATGAAAGCTTAAAGAAGTGTCCATATTTACAAAGCAAGAGAAGATTCTAAATGGGATGTTTAGGACTCCGAAATTATCTCAAAAGATGAGATAGTGTTGCTGACGTGGAATTTGAACAGTGTGCAAAGATCCGGCCATATCTTGAGATATAGAAGTCATATTGAGATGAAATCAACTTTGTTGGACAGCTAAGATCCAGGGCTACAACTTTTGTTCAGAAGGCAAGCTCTAATTCGGACATGTGAACATCCGAAATTTCGGTGCAAGAAAGTCAAAATTGTTGTGCTCATTGGTGGCAAAAATTCAAAAGTGTTTTGCAATTTCAACAAAGCCCATGTGAAAGCAAGAAAAGGGTAGAAAAGTAATATCCTAGTTGGTGACTTTCTGAAGATGATGCCTCAAAAATCCTCTATAAATAGAAGGGTTTGCAAGAGGAGACACACACCATTTTGGAGATTAACTCCAATACCACTTTCTTTCTTTCTTTCTTTCTTTCTTTCTTTCTTCCCTTCTTTCTTTCTTATTAGTTTTGCCTCCTTCATGGAAGGCTTAGTTTTTCTTTCTTGTTAGTTTGCCTCCTACATGGAAGGCTTAGCTTTTCTTTATTGTTAGTTGCCTCCTACATGGAAGGCTTAAGATTTATTTGTTGTTAGTTGCCTCCTACATGGAAGGCTTAGGATTTATTTGTTGTTAGTTTGCCTCTTTCTTTGTTGTTAGTTTGCCTCCTTCATGGAAGGCTAGGTTTGTAGTTTCAATTCAAGGATTCAAGCTATTTTCATTTTAACTTTGAGGTCTTGATCTTTATTTACGTGCATATTAAGTGGTTTCTACTCTGCTTCACTATATTCTTCAATTTTATTCTTTAATCAAAGTTTGATCGGTTGACGTATTTTGGTTAATGTATAATTGATTTATAATTGGTTTTTGATTGGTAAATCATTTTCCAAAAGTTTGAAGAGTAGAAATTAAGTAATTGAATTGAAGGTTTTCATTTTATTACTTACTTCAACTGAATTCTGATTGTAAAATTGGTTTAGATAAAAGATTAAGTGGTTACTAAATCTTGTTGATCATAATCAATTAAATTCTGAGAGGTTTCTCAGTAGAGAATTCAAGGATCATTTTAGGGGTTCCAGATGATCCTAGGTTGATAAACACAATGCATGATTTTAGTGATCAATGATTAGTTATGAAAATAGCCTCTGAATTCCTTGAGTTGATAATTGTTAAGTGAAATTAATTTCATTCTGTATTTTGTATTTAGCATTTGATATCACATCTTTACAAAAACCCCCTTGTTCTAATTTTCTCCTTATTTGCTTAAGAATCTGAAATGGTCTTTGGGAGATGACCTAGGTTGCACCTTATACTATACCAATAGTTTCGGGGAAATCTAGAAATTATTTTTACGCGTTTACGACGAGCGTGTCAAAATTTGGCGCCGTTGCCGGGGACCATTTTAATTTCCTAGGCTCATTTAGGAGTTTGTATAAAAATTTTAATCTTTCTAACAATTGTTTTTACTTTAGGTATATCATTCTTGGATTTTCTGTATGAATTCACCTTTTTGTGTATGACCCGATCCAATCCTGAAAATTTATATGCATATGATCCTGAGATTGATAGAACATTCCACCATTTGAAAAGAGCACATAGAAGGCATTCATCCAGTAATAACCAAGAAAGTAACAGTAGTGATTTTTCATCTTTAAATTTTGATAGTTTTAAATATTTTGCTAAGAACATGGCTGATAGAACCTTAAAAGAATTAGCTGCACCTGATGTTGCTTATCAACCATTGTGCATTCAATACCCTGATGTTGATGCACCATTTGAACTGAAGTCTGGACTAATACATTTGCTACCTAAGTTTCATGGCCTTGCAGGTGAGGACCCTCATAAACATTTGAAGGAATTTCACATTGTGTGTTCCACAATGCGGCCACAAGGAATTCTAGAAGATCATATCAAGTTGAAGGCATTTCCTTTCTCCTTAAATGATGGAGCTAAGGACTGGTTGTACTATCTACATCCAACATCTGTTACAAGCTGGAATGATATGAAAAGATTATTCTTGGAGAAATTCTTCCCTGCATCCAGAACAGCAGCTATCAGAAAAGAGATTTGCGGCATCAGACAGAACTCCCAAGAAACTCTCTATGAGTATTGGGAGAGATTCAAGAAACTATGCGCCACTTGTCCACACCATCAAATCAGTGATCAATTACTGATTCAGTATTTCTATGAAGGACTCATGCCAATGGACAGAAGCATGGTTGATGCAGCTAGTGGTGGAGCACTTATGGACAAAACTCCTACAGCAGCTCGAGATTTGATTGCCAACATGGCAGAGAATTCTCAGCAATTCAATTCTCGAACTAATTCCTTGTCTAAAGGAGTCCATGAAATGACCACCAAGACAGACCATACACGATTGGAGAACAGAATTGAAGAACTAACCTCCATCGTAAGACAGTTGGCCATCGGACAACAACAGCAACTTAATGTTATTGACAAAACCAAAACATGTGGCATCTGCACTTCTGCAGATCATCCTACTGATGCATGCCCAACATTGCAAGAAAGTGAGACACCTGAGGCTGCAGTAAATGGTATTTTTGGCACAGGACAACAATACAGGCCTCCTCAACATTATCAGCAACAGAAGTTTGAACCACCTTCTGGAACATACAATCCTAGTTGGAGAAACCATCCTAACTTGAGATATGGCCCTCCACAACAACAAAGGATTCAAACATCTGACTCCCAAAATAAATACCAACCACCGCCATTCAGACAACAACAACAGCATATGCAGCAATTTGTACCCTCTAATGCTTCTGAACCCTCTCTTGATGATTTGATGAAGCAATTAGCAACCAACAATCTTCAATTTCAACAAAATGTAAGTTCTACCATTCAGGATTTACAAACTCAAATTGGGCAGTTGGCTACCACTGTCAACCAATTGAAATCTCAAGGTTCTGGTCAACTACCTTCTCAACCTGTCATAAATCCCAAAAGTGTGAATGCCATGACCTTGAGAAGTGGGAAGAAAGTGCAGACAGACCCTACAATTTTAAAGCAACAAAGCTTCAATCAGACTAATCCACACCAAAAAGAAGCATTTATCTCCACACCTGGAGATATCTTTGATGAGCCATCTGAATCAGAAGGAAAGTCTGATGAAAAAAGTACACCAGCCTTCGATAAGACATCGAATGATCAACAAAAAGAAGCTTGCCATAAACGATCTGCACTTGAAGCATCTGATGAGAAGAAAACCCCAAATTGTGCTGATCAGAAGGTATCTTTACCTTTTCCAAATAGAATGGTTCAATCCAAGCCCAATGTTCATGCAGAATTGGATAAGGAGCTTCTAGATACTTTCAGGAAAGTGGAAGTCAACATACCACTTCTAGATGCTATCAAGCAAATTCCCAAATATGCCAAATTTCTAAAGGATTTGTGCACGCATAAGAGAAGACTCAAAGGGGATGAGAAGATTAGTGTGGGACGCAATGTTTCAGCCTTAATTCAACCCAGCCTCCCTCAGAAATGTAAAGATCCAGGAACTTTCACCATTCCTTGCACAATAGGAAACTCTACATTTGGTGATGCATTGCTGGATCTAGGTGCTTCCATTAATGTTATGCCCTCATCAGTTTATAAATCTTTGAATCTGGGAGAACTGAAGCCAACTGGTGTGGTGATTCAATTAGCCAACAGAAGTACAGCACATCCAGCCGGAGTACTTGAAGATGTGCTAGTTCAAGTGAATAAGCTGATCTTTCCAGCTGACTTCTACATTTTGGATATGGAAGATGAGTCATCCATCAATAGAGCAACCTTGATCCTAGGGAGACCTTTCCTCAAAACTGCAAAAACAAAGATAGATGTGCATACGGGGACTCTCTCTATGGAATTTGGAGATGATATCATCCAATTCAACATATTTGAAGCCATGAAGCATCCCATAGAGAATCATTCACTCTTTCAACTTGATGCCATAGACCTTCTTGCGGATGATTATTCTATTGACAATCTACTTTTTAAATTTTTTGATTTTGATTTAGATTACTTAGATAATTTTACTTGCACATGTGATGAATTTGATTCATGTATTGTGTGTTCCAGGATTAATGCTGCAGACCAACCTTCGTTGAAAGATGACATGTTAGATGCAAGTGTTGCAGACATTTCAATCTCAGATAGATCTCTTCCTTCCATAATACAACCACCTCCTTTGGAGTTGAAGCCTTTGCCTGAACATCTAAAGTATGCTTATTTGGGGGAAAATGAGAAGCTTCCTGTCATTGTAGCAAAGAACCTTCTACCACAACAGGAAGAAAGGTTACTGCAAACCTTAAAAATCCATAAACAAGCAATTGGATGGACTTTGGCTGATATTCCAGGTATTAGCCCATCTACTTGTATGCATAGGATACTGCTAGAGGAAAACACCAGACCTGTTAGACAACCACAAAGGCGTTTGAATCCAACCAGCCTAGATGTGGTAAAGAAGGAAGTAGGTAAGCTTTTGGCAGCTGGTATCATCTATCCCATCTCAGACAGTGATTGGGTAAGCCCGGTGCAAGTAGTTCCTAAGAAAACTGGCATGACTGTAGTCAAAAATCACAATGATGAACTAATCCCTACCAGAATACAAAACAGTTGGAGAGTGTGCATAGATTATAGGAAGCTTAACCAAGCTACTCGCAAGGATCACTTCCCTTTGCCCTTCATAGACCAAATTTTGGAAAGATTAGCAGGAAAATCTCACTATTGCTTTCTAGATGGTTTTTCAGGTTATTTTCAAATACATATAGCCCCAGAAGACCAGCATAAGACCACATTCACTTGTCCTTTTGGTACTTTTGCCTATCGAAGGATGCCTTTTGGTCTATGCAATGCCCCTGGAACCTTTCAAAGATGCATGGTAAGCATTTTCTCTGATCTCTTAGAAAGTTGCATGGAAGTGTTTATGGATGACTTCACTGTATATGGTTCTTCTTTTGATGCATGCTTAGAAAGCCTTTCTAAAGTTTTGGACAGATGCATTGAGACTAACCTGGTTTTGAATTTTGAAAAATGTCATTTCATGGCAACAGAAGGTATAGTCTTAGGACACTTGGTATCTAGCAAAGGTTTAGAGGTTGATAAGGCCAAGATAGACATTATTACTTCTCTACCTTACCCCACTTCTGTGCGAGAAGTACGTTCTTTACTTGGTCATGCAGGTTTTTACAGAAGATTCATCAAGGATTTTAGCAAGATTGCACAACCTCTTTCTAAACTACTACAAAAAGATACCAAATTTGTGTTTGATCAAGCATGCAAGGATTCATTTGATGAACTAAAGAAGCGGTTGACAACCACTCCCATCATTCAACCACCTAATTGGACGCTTCCATTTGAATTAATGTGTGATGCATCCAATTATGCCCTTGGTGCTGTACTGTCTCAAAGAGTTAGCAAGAGATCTCATGTCATTGCATATGCCTCTCGCACACTTGATGCAACCCAATCAAATTACACAACTACTGAGAAGGAGCTTTTGGCAATTGTGTTTGCATTAGATAAATTTCGCTCCTATTTGCTTGGATCTAAAGTTATTGTCTTCTCTGACCATGCAGCTTTGAAATACTTGCTGAAGAAGACAGATGCTAAGCCAAGACTGATTCGTTGGATGCTTCTGTTACAAGAATTTGATTTAGAGATTAAAGATAAGAGTGGTGCAGAGAACCTTGTAGCAGATCATTTAAGTCGGATCCAGCAACCTTGTGAAGAAAATTCAATTGCAGATTCATTCCCAGAAGAGCATCTCTATCATTTGCACGGGAAAGATCCTTGGTATGCAGATTTGGTAAACTATCTGGTTGCTAAAGAAATACCCAAACACTTCACCAAATCGCAACTTGCCAAGTTGAAAAGTGATGCCAAACACTACATATGGGATGAACCATACCTTTGGAAGACATGCAGTGATCAAATCATTAGAAGATGTGTTCCAGATCATGAAGTTCAGTCTGTACTTACCTTTTGCCATTCCTTAGCTTGTGGTGGACACTTTGGGCCACAACGGACAGCTAGAAAAGTACTAGACTCAGGCTTTTATTGGCCTACAATATTTCGTGATGCACACAGATTATGCATAACTTGTGAGCAGTGCCAAAGAATAGGGAGTATTTCGCGCAGAAATGAGATGCCCCAACAACCACTTCTCTTTTGTGAGGTATTTGATGTATGGGGTATAGACTTTATGGGTCCATTCCCTGTCTCTTTTGGCTTTGTTTACATTTTGCTAGCTGTTGATTATGTTTCAAAATGGGTGGAGGCAAAAGCCACCCGTACTGATGATGCTCGAGTTGTTGCAGATTTTATCAGGTCTAACATTTTTAGCAGGTTTGGCATTCCTAGAGCTCTAATTAGTGACCAAGGTACTCATTTTTGCAACCGCACAATGGAAGCCCTACTCCGCAAATATGGAGTCATGCATAAAGTCTCCACCCCATATCATCCTCAAACAAATGGTCAAGCTGAAGTTTCTAATCGAGAGATCAAGAAAATCTTAGAGAAAACAGTCCAGCCTAACAGGAAGGATTGGAGCTTGCGCCTTGTTGATGCATTATGGGCATATAGGACAGCTTACAAGTCACCCATTGGCATGTCTCCCTACAGGATTGTCTTTGGTAAAGCATGTCATCTTCCAGTTGAATTAGAGCATAGAGCATTTTGGGCAGTAAAGAAATGCAACATGGATCTAGACCAAGCAGGAATCCATAGAAAGCTTCAATTGCAGGAACTTGAAGAAATTCGATTAGAAGCATACGAAAACTCCAAAATTTACAAAGAAAAGGTCAAAGCTCTTCATGACAAAAAGTTGGCAAGAAAGGAGTTTTCCGTTGGACAAAAAGTTCTCCTTTTCAATTCTCGGCTAAAGCTTATGCCTGGTAAGCTACGCTCTAGATGGTTAGGACCATTTGTAGTTACTAATGTTTTTCCTTATGGTGCAGTGGAAATAAAAAATGAGGTAACTGAAAAAATCTTCAAGGTGAATGGACATCGTCTTAAACCATTTTTCGAAGGTTTTCAAAAGCACACGGTAGAAGAAGTGCATTTGCACAATGCCACATACCTGCAATAAATTCAAGAGAAGTCTCTCTCTCTCTCTCGCTCTCTCTCTCTTTCTCTCTTTCTCTCTCTCTCTCTCTCTTTCTCTCTTTCTCTCTCTCTCTCTCTCTCTTTCTCCCTCTCCCTCTCTCTCATTCCTCGCTTATAAGTTTCAACTACTCTCTCAACTTCCTTCTTCACCTCTTAAATCATCCTAACTATTACACCACATTGAGCTTGCAGGAATAATAACTTGAGTGTTTTAAAAAAAAAATGGAGAAAGCTCTCACCAGGATCAAAATTTTGTTCCCTACTCTCCCCAGAAATTTTCTTAAAGACATTTACAATTGCAGACTTGAACGATTGAGAGCATTAACACTCTTAGGCCTTCCAGAAGATGTCCGTTGGATCATTGAAGCTAAGGTACGTTTAGCAGGTGAATTTCAAGAATCATTTGTTAAAAATATGCCAGGTATGGGAAGAAGTTCCTATGCAAAGAAGAGAAGGGCAAAAAGAATTGGAGTTTGCTACAGGTGTGCAAGATGGACCTGTAACACAAGATGCAAGAACCCTGGAATGGTTTCAAGAAATCGAGAGGACAAAATTCAATTCATAAAGGATGGACTGAGTAAGGAGTCATTGGATGATATCATTCAGACTCTTGAGACGCATCCTAGTGGGCATGTACAAGGAGTCCTTCTTGATTTGTTTGAACTGTTCCGTAAGGAAAAAGCACGTTATAGTCTTGGGAATCTGACTTTAAAAGACCCTGTTGTCAGTTTACAAGAAAACTGAATGGGAAGCACATCCTCGACTCTTAGAAGGCGTTTCAGCCGTTACTGGACGTAAAACCAGAGGAAGATGTGAGCCACAATCACAACTACTGTTCATTCTCATGCGTGTATGTTTGTCATTTACATTGTCTTTTCAATTTATTGGGCCACCGTTTTTTTTGAAATTTTCACCCCTGCTTAAAGTCTTTCCCCTCTGACATTCACCTTTTCCTTGAACCCAAAATTCAAACTTTTGCAACCAAAATTCAAACTTTTGCAACAAAAATTCAAACTTTTGCAGCAAAAATTCAAACTTTTGCTACCAAATCCTGATCCCGCACTATTCAAGCGATCTCCTTGTCTGATATTGAGTCCCTATAAATTATCCACCTCTATGACATATTTTTTCAAAAAAAAAAAAAAAAAAAAAGACAAACACCGTATATGGATAAGATCAATACTATCTGTGTTTTTGGTGGGTCTAACCTTGGAAAGGATGGAGAATTTCAACATGCAGCTTCTACCCTTGGTAAGGCATTAGCTGCAAGAAAAATCAATCTTGTTTATGGGGGAGGGATTCAGGGTTTAAAAGGATGTGTTGCAGGATCTGCACTCACAAAGGGGTGTAACGTCTTAGGTGTTGGCTTAAAAAATGGGAGCACCTCCTACTTCACCCTGGGTACTGAATTGAAGGTTGCAACCATGCATGACCGTATGAGACACATGTTGGTTAATTCTAATGCATTTATTGCATTACCTGGTGGTCTTGGAACAATGGAAGAAATTTTTACCATTATATTTTGGGCCTATCGGAATTTTCATAAAAAACCTTTGGGCTTATTGAATATTAATGGCTTTTATAATGGTTTGATATCCTTTTTAGATCATGCAGTAGAGCAGGAGTTCATGCCACAATCCATGCGCAACATCATAGTATCTGCTTCAACTGTTGAACAGCTACTTGAGATTTTGCAAAATCCTACATCTGAGCTCAGTCAAGCAATGCAGCTGGTGAACCAACCAAATCAGGATGGCAGAGATAAAAGAGAACCAGATACCACTCTTCGGTTATAACTTTTCCTTACTTTGATGGTTTTCTTACATTTCTTTTCCTGTTATATGAAATTTCATCTAAGACATTGGGGACAATGTCTTGGATAGGTTGGGGGGAAGATGGTCCGATATCTAAAATTAAAAAAAAAAAAAAAACAAAACAAAACCCAAAAAAAAAAAAAAACAAAAAAAAAATTAGGTTAGATTCATAAACTTGCTTTGAGTAAGATGGCTGAGTAAGGAGTTACACTTGACTCTTGATACGCATCTTATGATTTAAAAAAAAAAAAAAAAATTGAATGTGGAAGTATGTTTTTCTTTAGATTTCATAAAATAATTGAAGCAAAATGATTTACATTTCGAGATTAATTAGTTTGGCAACACATATTTGAACTGGATAGATTAGATTTGATAAATATATTACCTGTGAGATTTTGAGCCTTATTATTATTTTCTTTCTTGTGTGATTTTCATCCATGGAATATGTTACTTCAGAACTTGCATTGATTCTTTTTGAAGCTACATTTTCACATGATTTGTACAAAAATGATTGAGGCACTGTTTTTCTTGAACAAACCACTTGGCCAAATAACTAAACCATATAATTTTATCCTTTGATCAGCCCTTTGAGCCGATTAGCCTTTTCTTCTTTTTAGCTCACCACAAATAAAAAAAAAAAAAAAAAAAAAAAAAAACAACTTTGTCTGACCATAGAAGGTGAGGAATACTGGATTTATCATACCATAAGTGTTTCAATAAGTGTGGGGGAGATTATTGTTGTGTTCATCAATATCATGGTTGAAAAAAAAAAAAAAAAAAACTGAAGCAATAAATTAATAAATAAACTATTATATTGAAAAAAATATATAAAAAAAAAAATTGAAGAAGTGATATCTGTTTCTCACACTTGCACTTACAATCAATTCTCAATCCTCACCATTTTCATTGGTCTAACATTGTATCTCTTCAATATATCATTTCATCTTTCTAATCCCGTTAGAACCAAAATAAAGACCTCTTGATTTGTGCATTGCATGTGTACATAGTAGTAGAGAAGTAGAAGATATGCAAGCCTATGATAGTTCATCTTTCATGGATTGAATTTGAGAGAAACACTTACCAAATCAAACACTTGAGAGATTCAGAGTATATCATGTGAGGTTTTATCTTTCTCAATCTATGTTTTTCAAATTAAAGTTGCCTTTCTAAGTAATTTCAAAAATGTGATGAAAGAATGCTTCATGAAATTTTGTGAATTATTGAGAAATCAACTCAAAACTTTGATGTTCTTTCAAAAAAAAAAAAAAAAAAAAAAAAAAAAAAAAAAAGTCACCAATCCTTAACTTAAGTTTGCCCGAGACGTGCAAAAGATAAGTGTGGGGGAATTTGATAAGCATAGATTTCATAAATAATTATCTCTCACTTTTATCTCATTAAGACTTCTTATATGTTCAATTAAGTGATCTTTGTCATATTTTATGAGTTTGGGTTCATATGAAGTTTAATTGAATTTCTTTGCTTACCCGATTAAAATGACACTATTATAGTATTTTGAGCATAATAGGAGTTGTAGACATCCAAAAATCATGAAATCTATCTTGAATGAAAGCTTAAAGAAGTGTCCATATTTACAAAGCAAGAGAAGATTCTAAATGGGATGTTTAGGACTCCGAAATTATCTCAAAAGATGAGATAGTGTTGCTGACGTGGAATTTGAACAGTGTGCAAAGATCCGGCCATATCTTGAGATATAGAAGTCATATTGAGATGAAATCAACTTTGTTGGACAGCTAAGATCCAGGGCTACAACTTTTGTTCAGAAGGCAAGCTCTAATTCGGACATGTGAACATCCGAAATTGCGGTGCAAGAAAGTCAAAATTGTTGTGCTCATTGGTGGCAAAAATTCAAAAGTGTTTTGCAATTTCAACAAAGCCCATGTGAAAGCAAGAAAAGGGTAGAAAAGTAATATCCTAGTTGGTGACTTTCTGAAGATGATGCCTCAAAAATCCTCTATAAATAGAAGGGTTTGCAAGAGGAGACACACACCATTTTGGAGATTAACTCCAATACCACTTTCTTTCTTTCTTTCTTTCTTTCTTTCTTTCTTCCCTTCTTTCTTTCTTATTAGTTTTGCCTCCTTCATGGAAGGCTTAGTTTTTCTTTCTTGTTAGTTTGCCTCCTACATGGAAGGCTTAGCTTTTCTTTATTGTTAGTTGCCTCCTACATGGAAGGCTTAAGATTTATTTGTTGTTAGTTGCCTCCTACATGGAAGGCTTAGGATTTATTTGTTGTTAGTTTGCCTCTTTCTTTGTTGTTAGTTTGCCTCCTTCATGGAAGGCTAGGTTTGTAGTTTCAATTCAAGGATTCAAGCTATTTTCATTTTAACTTTGAGGTCTTGATCTTTATTTACGTGCATATTAAGTGGTTTCTACTCTGCTTCACTATATTCTTCAATTTTATTCTTTAATCAAAGTTTGATCGGTTGACGTATTTTGGTTAATGTATAATTGATTTATAATTGGTTTTTGATTGGTAAATCATTTTCCAAAAGTTTGAAGAGTAGAAATTAAGTAATTGAATTGAAGGTTTTCATTTTATTACTTACTTCAACTGAATTCTGATTGTAAAATTGGTTTAGATAAAAGATTAAGTGGTTACTAAATCTTGTTGATCATAATCAATTAAATTCTGAGAGGTTTCTCAGTAGAGAATTCAAGGATCATTTTAGGGGTTCCAGATGATCCTAGGTTGATAAACACAATGCATGATTTTAGTGATCAATGATTAGTTATGAAAATAGCCTCTGAATTCCTTGAGTTGATAATTGTTAAGTGAAATTAATTTCATTCTGTATTTTGTATTTAGCATTTGATATCACATCTTTACAAAAACCCCCTTGTTCTAATTTTCTCCTTATTTGCTTAAGAATCTGAAATGGTCTTTGGGAGATGACCTAGGTTGCACCTTATACTATACCAATAGTTTCGGGGAAATCTAGAAATTATTTTTACGCGTTTACGACGAGCGTGTCAATTTTGCAAGCATGAATTTTAGAAAATCATTGTTTACTAACTCCGCTAAAAAGCGTCTGTTTCAAAAATATCTGTTTTAATTTTCTAAAATTCGTGCAACGGATTCTAAGACGAACAGGCAGCCTTCTGTTCTGTTTCGTGTTTTAATTCGTGTAGATTCAAATACGCCTTACGACGATTTTGATTTTGCAAGCATGAATTTTAGAAAATCACTATTTACTAATTTTGTAAAAAATTTGTGTCCAAAATGTCTATTTTGATTTTCTAAAATTTGTGTAAATGGACTTTAATACGAACAGGAAGCCTTCTCTGTTGTTCCGTGTTTTAATTTGTGCGGGTTCATACGCGGCTTACGACAGTTTGGATTTTGCAAGCACGTAATTTTATAAAATCACTATTTACACTTAACTTCTTCCAAAAGTCAATTTTTACCTAAAATCATCGTTTCATTGTCTAAGAGATCAAGTCTTTTAAAACCAGAACTACGTAGCCTTGAATTTTTCATTGCACCAGGGAATACGTAGGAGCATGATCAAGTCCTATCAGGTTATTTTCATATAAACCTATTTATTTTTATTCTATTAAGGGATCAAACAATTTTTAGATAAATCACACACTCATTTTAAGGGTATTGTTCTTTGGAACGGGCGAGTAGGGTACCTAACACCTTCCCTATTTGTAACCAACTCCCGAACCTAGAATTTCTTCCTCAAGTTAGGATTTTTCCAAATATTTTCCCTTAAAATAAAATTTGGTGGTGGCTCCACAATCAAATAAATTCTTTTCTAAAATTTAAGCGAGTTCGTCGTCTCGTTTTAATTACGGTTACGACAGGGCTTATACCTTTAATGTGATGGATTGACCATCTGAAGGATTCTTTATTCTCTCTCAAGACCTATAGCAATTTTTCTTCCACTTTTCCTGTAAGGTTACCATATATAATAATAGGAAGAGAAGAAAGAGGTGACAGGAATGCATACTTGCAATTGGCAGGAAGGGGTTTCATTTCAATAACAGGGAAGTCTTCATCTAATGGTTTTGATTTAGAGACCTCCCTCCCTTCATTAAGTCGACCCTATTATTGTCAATAGTAGCCTCTGTGGGCATACTTGGTTCTAAGGTTTTTAGGACCTCAATTATTTGCTCAGGGTCAGTGGTGGTTTCTTCCCCAAAAACTAGAATCTTATCCAGGGTATCTTTAATCAATACACTTTGCACAGAAGGGGAGCTCAGCGATGGTGGAGGCTCTAGATGACTTATAGCATTGCATTAGTCCAAGGTCTTTGGGTGCTTTAATATGTTGAAGAATCTAAACACCACTTCCTAATTTATTTAATGATGCAGAGGTGGAAGGAGGTGGTTCTTATGGATCAAAAGAGGTTTCAATTTGGTGAAGAATGGAAGAGGAATTAAGCCAAACTATGCCTTGACCTAGAAGCGCTACCTCTTGTGGATGATGAGTTTTTTCTCCGCCACCATAGCTATGGATGAGGAGGTTCCTCAACCCTAAGTCTGGTTCTAAAGGAAGGATAGGGAGAGAACTTCTCTAAAAAATTTGAGTGAAAACTCATAATTTCATTCAAAATGAACTAAGTGTTGAAAATTACATAAGTGATGCCTTTATATAGACAAAATGGAGAAGGTTCAAAATGGAGGGAAATAGCGGGTAGATTTGAATCTAAATTAGACTTGGATTTTATCCCAATAATAGTGTCCACTTCACTCCTCAATGCAGGCACATTCCTCCCAACCAACCATGGATACTTATGGATCCATTGTTACATGGCATGAGATACATAATGTGAATAGAGTTGTTCAATTGATTAAACCCCCATATCTTTATGTGCCTCATATAGTTGTACCTGTTCAATTCCCTAGCATGCTTAAATGCTTGTACTATCCACTTACATCTAGGCTAATTGAACATTTAATTATAAATAACTTGGTAGGTAAGTAATTTAATTTCTTGGTTAAAAATTTATTACCTCAACACCAATCTTGGACACTTTATAAAGGGGCCAAGATACCCCCTCCACATATTAGTGGGTATCATATCCCACCCAGTGTAATTCTTGATATAAGTCCATCAAATAAAATCCCAGGAACTACCACATATATCTTTTATAGAAACAATCAGGGAATAAAACTCATAAACTTAATTGCACTCCCTATTCTTCTATTTTACTCTCACAGGGGTTATGGGTTTGTTATTTTCTACTACCTCTTGTGTCTCATTTATTATAATTATATATTATTGAAATTCTTTGGAAGATTCAAAAGGTTAGTATTTGATCATGGCATTCCCATTGTGTCTGTTCATTAATAACTTCTCCTCTACTCACTTATGTCCTTGTTTAGAGTTAAAGTTGAGCTTATACATTTGATGATGAATGTTTTCGAATGGGAAGGAGTTGATGTAGAGGTCCTAATGGTACTTTGGAATAGGTTTTAGGACTCTTTTTGTATTTTAGAAGTAGAAAGCCCAAGACGTGTATAGAACCGACCCATTTTCCTATATTTATTTGCATAGCTTATTGGGGTTGTTTTGGCCAATTTATAGGCTACCTTGGAACACAAGGAGGGAATCATTTTGGACTCAATGGAGAGGCCAATTTGAATTCTCAAGGCTGACCCATGCTAGGTACCATTCTTTCCTATAAATAAGGCCTTCTATGTGTAATTTGGGAGATGGAGATTCATTTGAATGAATTGAGAGTTTTTTCACTCAGAATTTTGAGAGAATTTCTCTCCATTTTTCTTGTCTAAAACCAAACTTGGGGTTGAGAAACTTTCTTATCCATGGTAGTTCATGGTTGCAGAGAAAAAGTTCATCCTCCTCTAGAGGTGGCATTTCCAAGTCAAGCTTGAATTTGGCTTCATTACATCAACACCCTTCTCCAAAGTGTAACCTCCATTGATTTAGAAGAACCACCTCTGCATCAACTGGTATCAGAGATCCAACTTTTATTCGATTTAATTTTCTTGCTTTTTCTCAGATTTCTAAGTTCATCTTCATGTCTGTTTTCATTTTCATTTTTGATCAGTCAAGTGATCTCTGATTTTGAGATTTTTTTTTTGTTCTCTTCCTCCTTCTTTCTAGTTTTTAGAATGATATTTTTTTGTGTAATTGGGGTTTGAAATGAAGTTTTTATTGCCTAATTATTGAAGTATGTTCATCGTGGCACACAAATGAACCTATCTTGTTTGATTTGTGAAAACTTTCTCTTATGATCTAATCTTTGTCAAACTTGTTTTTTTTACTTCCTATGATCTATATCTTTCAATTGGTTAGTTTGAATTTTTCAGATCTACCAAAAAATGTTTAGAAAAGTTCTAATATTTGAATTCAAATTTTGGCGCCAAATGTTCATGTGTTTTTGAAGTTCTTGTGTAGATCTGGTTCTTTTAGTTTTATTTAGGTATTATTTTTAATGTTTTGATCCTTATATATGTATTCCTTTCTAAGTTGTTTGTGTTTGTATTTCCTCCTTTGAAAAATTCATAATAGTGCATGATCATGTGCACCTATCCTATATGATAAGTTCTAGCTTAAGTCATGCATGATTAAGTTATTGAACCTACAGGATTAAGTGTATGCTTGAATCAAATTAAAAATACTTAATTCTTATCCATGGATCTTATGGCCTGAGCTGGATTAGAGACAATTGGACAAGGACTTATGACTTAGAATATCATACCTATGCAAATGATGAAGAGCAAAATGCACTAGGATCAATTTATGGACTTAGGACCTTAACAAGAGTTTATGCAAGTATCAATTGAGGACTTGAAATCCCAGGAATTTAGACCAAAATTATGATAAAAATAAGTTGAGAAAACTTAAAATAAAAAATAAAAAATAAAAGAGAATTAGAAAGAAAAAGAAAAAAAACATATAAAAAAAAAAGCTTGCATAAAGGTCATTTGTTTTGCTTTCCTTGAGTATGGTATATTAGTTGAACATGTTTCATTTAAGCCATAGGTTCTACATCATATTAGTTTTATTTATTTTAAGCATGCCTTAATTGTTTGGCCGAATAGCATCTTCTCATTGAATAAGCATGTGCGTTCTATTCTTTAAAGTTTCTAGGTATTCCCTTTGTATGCCTACTTTCTTTGCTTGCCTTCAATTCTAGTTTCTCTTTTATTGACTTCTAATGGTCTTACTTAAGTTCCTTTTAAGTATACTTTTCTTATTTAGCTTTTCTTGCTTGTCTTTAAAATTCCTCTAAGTTTTGTCACCTTCCACCTACTTGCATGAGCACTTTCTTCACCACCTAAGCATCACTGGAGCACCTAAGTTAAAGTTGAGTTGTTCCTTTATTCCAACTGGATTTGGAGGCTATTTTGTATGAGTGAATTGGAGTGAGAGGACTGGTTTCTTGATGAGAACACTAAAGGGAAGAGAGCATAAACACTTGGTTAAGTTAGTGAAATTAACTTGAATTTTTTCTAACACTAACCAAGTGGAGCAACAAGTGTCCTTTTGTTTGTACTTGATTTTGTAAGGACTTGGAAAAGCTTAAACATAAGGCAAGGTGTGTCAAGGGACTTGAGAAAATAAGACTTGGAACTTATACTTCAAGACAAAAGTGAAGCATTAAGAGAAAAACCCAAAGTGAAGACCAAAGTGAAGACATTTTGTAAATTTACATTTGGATTTTGAATTGTAATTTCATATTGAATCTTTGTATTAGGATTTATTATATTGTAAATCCAAGTGAATTGTAGTATGATCTATGTGTTGTGTAATTCAAATTGCAAGTTATCTGTAATAAAGACTTGCACTTTTGGACCTTGGTGTAGGATACTCACCTAAAGTCAAGTTATAGCTTCTTGTGTGTTTGTGTAATTTAGACCTAGTTTATGTGCTAAGTGCTTCTTGAATTTCTTAGAACTATTTGGTTGCACTAACCTTGTATTCTTTTGCAAGGTAAAGGAGGCTAGGTAAATCACTTAATCTTCTGTGTTTGTGTATCCCTTAGAAGCTTAAATTGAGTGCTAAGTGTTTTAACTTGTGAGACTTGATTTCTTAACATAAGCAATCTGGTCGTGAAGAGGCATTTTCTATTTTGCAGATGAGTACCTATAAACTATCCCTTAGAAGCCAATGGAACAATTGGCCAATAGATTAGAAAGGATTTTTAAAACCCAAATAAGGGCCATAAAACAAAGACTAACTGAAACTAGTGGGTAGGGATGGAAGTAGGTTGAGTCGAGCTAGGCTTTGAGTATTCAAGTCTACCCTGTTTAAAAATTTTGAGGCCTGAGTCTGGGCCTGTTACCTATTAAAGGTTTTTTCTTCTGTCAAGGTTTGACCTGATTTAAAGCCTACAAGGCCTACGAGTCTGTTTAAAAGCCTACGTTGCAAAAAACACTAATACATAGGTTTAAGTCTTATATAAACAATTGATTAAAAAAGCTTGTAAACTTAAAGCTTACAAGATAAAAAAGTCATTAAATAAGCCTAAAATATATATATATATATTATAATAATATATAAATAAAATATATTAAAATAAATACTATACAAATATAATATATTAAAATAAATATAATAAACATAAATATATAAGATATAAAGATAAATAGGCTTTAAACAAGTCAAGTCGTAGGCTCCTGTCGGACGGTGTTGCTAACTTTCATCCCTATTAGTGGGTCTAGGAAGAAGGATAATTAGGATGAGGAGGAGACATTCAATGAAGATGTCGACTTCTTTGGGGAACACGTGAGTCATGGGGGAAGGAGAAGTCTTTCCCACCAAAGGGAAAGACCTTCCTCAAGGAATAGGCCACACATAAAGGATGACACTACCCTCCAATGACCATCCACCAAGAAGAGAAAGAGTTAGGGATCATTGGCATAGAGAAGCAACTGGGACTACAAAACCCTTTAGGACTAGGACTCATAGGCATAGATCCCATAGGTCTAGGAAGCACAGAAGTAGGAGTTACTCTAGGGATAGCTTAGATGATAGAGATTGTAGAGTTAGCCATATGAATATAGATCTAAGGGGTAGGGATACCTTAGAGCCCACAGAGCTACCTAAGATTAAAATGTCTAAGTTCTAAGGGAGGCACAATACAGAGACATGCCTAGATTAGGAACTAAAGGTAGAATAAATAGTTGCAAGTCATGCCATTAGGTAAAGATATAAGGTAAGCCTAGCTATCTTAGAATTTAGTGACTGTGCCCTAATTTAGTGGGATAGGCTTAACAAAGAGAGATATAGACCCTTGAGTGAGAAGGAGGAAATGAAGTATATCACGAGGACAAGACATGTACCTCCCAATTATTTAAGAGAGATCCACAATAGGCTAGAAAGACTCTCTTAAGGTTTCAAAAGTATAAATGAATATTACAAGGAAATAGAGGTTGTAATGATTAAGGCCAATTTGAAGAAAGTGAGGAAGCCACCATGGCTAGGTTTCTAGATGGGCTTAGGTATGACATCAAGGATATGGTAGAACTCCACCAATATCTAATCCTTAATGATCTTTATCACCAAGCAATAAAGGTAGAAGCCCAAATGAATAGGAGGGGTAAAGGAAAATGCACTTCATCTACACAAGACACTTAGAAAGATAAACAAAGGGTTCTAAGAGATTCTATTTTTAAATTTAGGAAGTTCAAAGAGACTAATGACTCTAAAGAGTCTAAATGCAAGACTCTAAATTTGTCTTCTAACAAAGAGTGTTCAGTAAAATGTTTCAAGTGTCTGGGTAGGGGCATGTTGCTTCCCAATGCCCAAATAAAAAGATTATGATCCTTAAGGACAATGGTAATTATTCATCATTAGAGTCCAATGGCTCTAGTTCCTCTTCCTCTTCACCTAATGATGAAGTCCAAGAATATGCACTTGAGGGTGACCTCCTAGTGGTTAGGAGGTTACTGGGTAATGTTGCTAATAGGGAGGGAGAAACTAAGAGAGAGAACATCTTTCATACTAGACGTTCTATCAAGGGGCACACCTTCTCCTTAATTATTGATAAGGGTAACTGCACTAATGTAGCTAGTATTAGGCTAGTTAGTAAGCTAAGGTTAGCAACCACCCCACATCCTAAGCCATATAAGCTTTAATGATTTAGTGATAATGGAGACTTGTTGGTTGATCATCAAGTCCTCCTCACATTCACCATTACAAGGTATGAAGGTAATTTTATTTATGATGTTGTCCTTATGGAGACTAGCTATTTGCTATTGGGAAGGCCATGGAAATATGATAGGGATGTCCATCATGATAGTCATACCAATAGGTATTCCTTCCAATTCAACTCTTAGAAAATTACCCTAGTGCCCCTATCCTCTAGCGAGGTCTATCTAGTCCAAATGCATATGAGTCAAAAAAGGAAGGCTAAGAGATAGAGTTTGAAAAAGAAGAAAATTAAAGAAATAAAAGAAATTAAAAATAATAAATATAAGCAAAGGCAAGTCAAAAGAAAGGTAAGTAAGTATTTCACCTCTCTTTTACACGAGGGTGAAATTCAACTTGTAATAAAGGATGAGGTGAGAAACATCCTCCTAGTTAGGAAACCTCTCCCTCTACTTACCATTACCTTGAAACTAATGGTTGGAATAGGGTCTACAATTTCCTTTACCCTAATAGAGGAACCTTTTCCTCTAGGAAGAGCTTAAGAACTGGTCCTTATAAAGGCCTATTTCTCTCAACCAACCATGGATACTTGTGGCACCATTGCTACATGGCATGAGGGACATAATGTGAATAGAGTTGCGCAATTGATTAAACCCTCATATCTTTGTGTGCCTCGTATAATTGTACCTTTTCAGTTTCCTAGCATGCTTCAATGCTTATATATCCATTTACATCTAGGATAATTGAACATTCCATTATAAATGACTTGGTAGGTAAGAAATTTAATTTCTTGGTTCAAAATTCATTATCTTAGCACCAATCTTGGATACTTTATAAAGGGGTCAAGATATCCCCTCCACAGATTGGTGGGTAACATATCCCACCCAGGATAATGCTTGACATAAATCCATCAAATAAAATCCCAAGAACAAACTTAGATATCTTTTCTAGAAACAATTAGGGATAAAAACTTGTAAACTTAATTTCACTCCCTATTCTATTATTTTACTCTCACAGGAGTTATGGGTTTTTTGCTTTCTACTACCTCTTATGTCTCATTTGTTAATATTACATATTATTGAAATTCTTTGGAAAATTCAAGGGGTTAGTATTTGAACCTAGCATTCCTATTGTGTCCATTCATTAATAACATCTTATATACTCACTTATGTCCTTGTTTATAGATAAAGTTGAGCTTATACATTTGATGACGAATGCTTTCAAAGGGAGAGGAGTTGATGTAGAGATTCCAGTTGTAGAGACCTACTAGGCCTATTAGGTCATCACCAGAATAAAAGCCCAATAGCTACAAGAAGAGGTGAATACTTTCTTGGACCTTTAAGAGGAGCACTTTCCAGCCCAATCCATCCCTTCATTTTTCCTATACACTTTAGAATAGATTTTAGGACTCTTTTTGTATTTTAGAAGTAGAAGACCCAGGACATGTATAGAATAGGTCTATTTTCCTGTATTTCTTTGCTAAGCTTTTTAGACCTTCTTTGGCCAATTTATAGGGTTCCTTGGAACATAAGGAAGGACTCATTTTGGGCTCAATGGAGAGGCCCAATTCAAATTATCAAGGCTGCCCCATGCTAGGCACCACCCTTACCTATAAATAAGGCCTTCTTTGTGTAATTTGAGTGATGAACATTCATTTGAATGAATTGAGAATTTTTTCACTCAGAATTTTGAGAGCATTTCTCTCCCTTTTTCTTTTCTAAAACCAAACTTAGGGTTAAAAAACTTCCTCATCCATGGTAGTTCATGGTGGCAGAGAAAAAGTTCATCCTCCTCTAGAGGTGGTGCTTCCAAGTCAAGCTTGAATCTGGTTACATTAATCCTCCATTCTTCCCCAAAGTGTAACCTCCATTGATCCAGAAGAATCACCTTCTTCTACCTTCACATCATATTGTATAAGTATCATAATTACCTACAACATAAGGACGACATACATAAGAAGAGCAGATATTATTATTTTTAGTTAAACAGATAATACTAGGATCAAATACTAACCTTTTTAATTTTCCAAACCACATGTAAAAATAAAAATTCAAAAATAAAAGGCAATAAAGACCCAGAAACTCATAATCATCATAAGAGTAAAATAAGAGGTCAGGAATTGTAAGTTAATTTATGAATTTCTTTACTAGCTTATATCGATATTAGATTCTAGTATATACCCTAGGATATTTCCTAAAATACTCGTGGACTAACGTACCCAGGGTAGGACATGATAATGACATAGTTGTGAAGAGGGTCTCCTCGCCCACCAAGTCATTGATATTAGAATTTCCAATCATCTTAGATGTAAATGGATACAAAAGTATTGAATCATGCTAAGGAACTAAAAATTACAACCATATGAGACACATAAAAAGATGAGGGTTTAGTTAATTGAACAAATCTATTCATATCATATCCACCATGCCATGTAACAATAGTGTCATAAGTAACCATGGTTGGTTGGGAGGGATGGGAATTTATAAGGCCCTATTCTTGACTTCTTCCTAGTGGAAATGATTTATTTACTAGCATAAAGGAAATACTAGATCCTATTCCAACCATTAATTTCAAGGTAATGGTATTTAGAGGCGAGGTTTCCTAACTAGGAAAATGTTTCTCACCTCATTCTTCCTTATAAGTCAATTTTCACCCTCCTGTATAAGAGAGGTGGACTCCTCACCTACCTTTCTTTTAGTGTTAGAAAATTAAGCCTAAAATCAATTAAATCTCACTTAGTGTTTCAATTCTCTTCCTCTAATTTCCTCACCATGCACCATCCTCTCATACCACTTCAGTTTGAACAAAAAGCCTCTAAACCAAACTTGAGGTTAAGGAATAACTTAACTCAAGCTCATGGTGCTTGGTATCAATAAGGTGCTGAAGGAGTGCTTAAGTAAGTATGGGTCATAGGTGAAAAAACTAGAGGACTTTTAAAGGCAATCAAGAAAACCTAAGCATAAGAACAACATACTCAAAAGGATTTTAAATAAGAAAAAATATAGAAGCTAAGAATTTAGACAAACTAGAATTAAAATTAATATTAAAGGTAAGCACATAAAAGGAATCCTAAAAACCTAAGAGAAGCATGCACATGCTCATGCAAAGGATGAATATTATTCGGCCATGCTATATGAATCATACACAAACTAAGTATTAAGACCTAATTTATGAACCCTATGACCGAACATGAATATATGAATACACAAGCATACTTCACTCAAATAATGGAACTTATGCATATGTCTTTTTCTTATATGATTTACTTGTTCTTTCCTTTGGTTTTTTTTTCTTTACTTTTTCTTCAAGTCCTTTTGTATTTTCTTGCTCTTTTGTTTTGATTTTTATATATCCAGTTCTTGATTCAAGCCTAGAATTCACAATCCTATAATGGTCTTTGCAAAGGCTTTTTCTTTCACAGTCCTAAGTCTCATAGTCCAATTAGAGCATTTGCCTAAGTCCCATAGTCCAACTAGTACACTCTTCCTTGTAAAGGTAGGGTAATCTAAGTCAAATATGTTTGTCCAATTTGTCTTCTAATCCAGCTCAGGTCATAGAATTTCCAGATGTGTTTAAATATCTATTAATGTTGCTTAAGATATTAATTAAGCTTACACTTAAGCACCTATCCTTAATTTCTTAGAACATGCATGATTCAAGCCTAATTAGCATTAGATTGCATGCAAATGATCATGCATCTCATTGGAAATTGAAATAAAAAAAACAACATTTAAATTAGAATAACACATAGAGAAGTATCAAAACACATGAATTAAACCTACATAATTTCAAAAAATTTGGATCAAAAGGATGAACTTAAGATCATTTAGTTCTTAGCGCCAAAAATTGGATTTATATTTCAAATTATTTTTTGAAAATTTTTTAAAGATCTATGAAATAAACACCAATTAATTGAAGGACAGAGATCAAATCAAGCAATGTCACACAAGGCATTGTCAAAGTAAGACTCACCAATGGTACAAAGTATAATGAAGCTCCCTAGATCTTTGAGCTTGGGTGGAAACTTATGAAGGATAATTGCATAGCATTCCCTGTTGAGCTTTACAATCATGTACTCTTCCAACTTCTTTTTGTTGCACAAAATTTACTTCATAAATTTTGCATACTTGTACATTTGGGAGATGACTTCCATAAAGGGGATGTTGATCCTTAGTTGCTTCAAAATGTTCAAGAATTTGGAAAATGCAAGGTCAACCTTGTTCGTTTTCAGCATGAAGGAAAGGTATCTTGGGTTGATAGGGCTCCACCCAAGGTCTCTCAAGTTTTTTTCTCTATTATACTTTCTTTCCCTTCTTCTATTATAGTTGGGTCCTCATTAACTAACATTAGAGGGTCATTAACAGCTTCTTGTTGGTCATCAATAACCATATCTTATTTTCTTTTGGTTGGTGCCTTCAGTTCCTTCCCGCTCCTTAGGGTGATTGCCTTGGCCTATTCTTTAGCATCCACCAATGGTTGCTTGGGTAAGGCTTAGGGAGCTTGTTAGGTTAAGAGGGTTAAGATATTTTCCCATTATTTCTCCATGTTCTGGACTTGGGACATTTACTTCTCTATGTTTTGGCATCTAGCTTCTACTCATTATAGCCTAGATTTTGTAGGCGTTGTTTCCTCTTATTTGTGTATGAGGTGGCTTGTAATCATTCGGAACACTGTTAGCGACATTCTTACCTTGTTGTCTACCCCATAACCAGTTGGGATGGCTCCTCTAAGTAGGACTATAGGTGTTCCCCATTCAATTGACTTCCTCTTCTTTTTTTTTTTAGTCAGGTGAGGTCCAATTGTGTAGCCTTCATCCTCATGGTATTGGGACAATGGAAATTATGGTCCTTGCCTAGATGAAACAAGTATTTGGATAGGTTGTTCTTGTGTTGATGCTTCTAACCTTCTACTCATATCCTTTGTTTGGTTAGCCAAAGTGGCAACTTGATCATCCTACACACAATAGTAGATTAAGGGTTTTTCCATCTTTTGCACATATCAACAATCCTTCTCTCATAATTTTTAGTAGCCAAGTTTCTTATAATCTTCCATGTATCTTTAAGGAAGTTGTGTAGGATACCCTATCAAAGGCTATGTCAATGATAGTTCTGTTGGTATAGGAAAGGTTGTTGTAGAATATTTTGTACCAAGTGAGGTAACTAATACCTATGGTGTAGACATATTAGGAGGAAAGTTTGAAACTGATCCCAAGCTTTGTACAGGGGTTGTTTCTTGATTTGAATGAAGCTTGAAATCTCCCCTATGATTCTGGACTAAAATAATTGTGGAAAGTACCATATTAAGAATAGGAACTACAATTGATCTAAGGATGTGATGGATGCTTTTGGGAACGAGTTTAGCCACTCATTTACCTACTCAATGATTGAGAAGGGGAACAGGTGTAGTCTGATAATATCTTGGGAGACATTGTTCATCTGAATAGTATTTGTCAACTTTAGGAATCTTGGATATGGTGATATAGGTCTTCTACAACTGCTCCTCCGAATTAAAGTGAATTCTGGATTATGCTATGAGTGCAGGTTTCAATTTGAAACTTCTCACATCTTCCAATAAGGGGTTGGCAATATTGCTACTTAGGTCCTTGCTAGTAGGGGCGATGTAATCCAATAAGGTTATTTGTCCTTGGTCTGCCACACCTTTCCTTTTACCTATTTCTTCTCACAAGTTAAAATATAGGTAAGGAGCTCACGAGCATGCTATCATGAATAGTATAAATGAGCATAGCTCAAGATATTTTTATAAGTGTTTTTTTAAAATAAGAAGAAAGAAGAAAGAAAAAAAATTGCAAACAGTGTTGCAAAATAGTCCACGACAGTGACATTAAAAAAAATTTCATGCAAAATATAAGTACAAAACTCTTGCCATGTTTTATCCACAGGCAAGTATACTTGTTGGTATATAAAGAGGGTATTTTAGGCCCTAAGTATCGATCCCATAGAGACTATGCTAACAATATATGTATGAAATTAAACTCCAACCTTTGAGCTTGCCAATTAAGAGTTTTGTGTGTGTGTGTGAATGCTTTTTAGAATGAAGATCAATAGTGATAAAATGACAAACAAAGGAATGTGATGTAGGTTATGAATAAACATGGGGATTTGGATCCCCTTTTTTATTTTACTTCCTTTCTTCTCAAATTCTCCCTTTCTTTTATGAATGATTTATACATATAAATTTCTCACTACCTACTCTAAGGATACTACTTCTCCTTGATCCAGGAGTAGTAATAATCTCTCTTCTAAGTATTACCCTCTTAGATCCACCAAAGTAAATAAATAAAAGAGGAAAAAAGTGTAAGAGAGTGTTAACTAAGTGTCATGCAATTCACTAGTTAGAAACTTAGGTTCCAGATTGATCCTCCAATACCCTTAGGTTTAGTTACCTAACAATTCTATCAGTTAAGAGTGGTACAATCTCCTTCCCCAACCAACTTACAATTAATAAGGTTAGATACATCTTACTAATTCATTAAGTGCAGCAAGGTAACACAATTGTGAAAATGACATAACCATACATAAAATACAGGGGGAAATGAGATTCAAGTAATTTAGATCGAATGGTTTTCCAAATCCCCATGAATTGGAATTTAGTTAAATATTATGCAAAACAATCTTTAAGTATCCATAATAAGCAATGAAAATAATACAAGACCAAACTATTGTGATCGGTATTACTCTAAGGTTGCAAAACTAAGAGATATCTTTCCACCAAGATTCTACAAGAGGATGTTAGAGGGAGAACTCAAAATGGAGAGTCCAGGAATGAATATAGGGGAAAGGTAGGGTTGTGCCCAAGGAGAGTTGTTACTCTCTGTAACATACCAATTTTCCCATGATAAAGGTTTGAGGTTAAAAATATTTTCTAGTTGAAACAAGGTGAAATTAGAAACCAAAAGCAAATAAATTAGGAAGTTTGGGGAAAATGATGAAAATGCCCCTGCACCTGGGAAACTCAAATAATGAGCCAGAAAAATGGAAATACAAGTATAATACATCCTGAAGGGATTATAACATCATGTATAGTTAAAAGTAAGGAGAAAAATTTAGAAACCTGAGAAGGAATGAAAACGCCCTTCGAAAATCCTGAAAATGACCAAAATACCCCTAAGAGCTATACTTTTTGCACAAAGCTAGTCAATTCTCATAAAAATAGAAAACGACCTTAGATTAACATGGGAACAAACCAAAAAGCCTTAGAAATGTCAGAGGAACAATTTGGAAAATTTTCCAGCAATACTGAGAAAAATTATGAAAATGTCCCTGGAAGGCCAGAAGGGCAAGATAATGTGACAAGTTTGCCAAGAGTGGACCCACACCAATGTGCACGAAATTTAGCAGCTGGAAAGATGGTGATGAGTCACCAAAGTGAAGTCAATCAAGTCTTCCACAAAATGACAAAAATGAATAGTAAAAAGGTTCCTTTAACCATAGTTAAGACTAATTAACCTTGGTTAATTAAAAGTAAAGCATGCTTAGGGTAAATTAATCATACTTAGAGGAAATATCAATCTAATTAACACTAATCTAAGCATAAAAGGATAATTCCTTTAATTTTGATTTATTTTGGAAAATAGGAAAAATTTAGGCAAAATTACCAAAATATCCCTAAGTGTAAAACTAATTCCACTTGGCCCATAAGAGTCCGAATTTTTTTGGGACCCTTGGGACCCCATTTATTTCAGATTCTTCAGCCTAGAAACTTATCAAAATCCTATCCATTCTCTCTAAGCTTACCATAACTCAAAACACCCAAAACTTACACTTTTAAGCCTAAGTCTTCATCTTTAAGACTTAAGCTATATTAAAGCCATAAACACTAAAGCCCCACCACAATCCTTTGTCCACGTCCAGAGCATACCAGAGGGGACCCAAGACAGCCTTTAAATCCCCACAAAACACTAAGGAGGTCTTCAACAAGTAGGATCTTTCTACTTATCTTTTTATGATTTTAACTTGCTTTTTTATGGTGTGTTTGTTTTCTTTCATGCATCTTTTCTCCAAGACCTGTGTGTCTTATTTGTTTTCACTTGTGAGAGTTTAAAACTATATTTTAACCATTCAAAATCAGCCCCACCCATTTTTATAGATTTTTGAAAAGAAAAACAAAGTTTTTTCGGTCAAAAGAGCTTCTAAGACACTTAGAAGAAATTTAATCGGTGGGTTTTGTTTTAAAATTATTTTTGAGGATTTGATCAGTTTTATGCTCTCATGAGAAAGGTTTTTGAAGCTTATTTGAAAGAGGATGTGTGGATCTTGGAGTAGATCATGAAAATCTACTCTCCGTGCCTTGGAAAAATATGCTATGTTGTTGTTTTCATGCTTATTTTTATGCTTAAGTTATAACCTTGTGATTTTCTTTTGTGATGAGTTTGGTATGATCTCTGTGCTAGATCTGCACCTCTGATTATGTTTGTTAAGAGGTGGAATAAAGTTTTTAATAAGTTCCAAAGGTTCCCTTTGGACATTAGTTAGAAAGTTACCACGAAAAATATGTAATTTGTAAACCAAAAGTGGCTAATTCCTTGTATGGCACCCAAAACTCATCATGACTAGCGCCAAAGCATCACAACCTAGATGAAAAAAGCATGGACCAGAGGCAAGAGGGGATGAAAAAGCTTAACACCATTGAACCAAGGAGGAGTAAGATGAACACTTGGAAGAAATCACCTTGGCTAACCAAGGAAGGCTTTCGGTCACAATTCCCAAGCAAATTTTAGTTTAGTTAAAATTTTTCAAAGTAACCTAAGCACTAAAATCAGGTTTTAAATAAACTAAATCAACCTTTATACAAAGTTAATCAAAGCAAAAATGGGTTAAAAACCTCTACGAGTGCATTCAGCCACCTTAGAGAGATTTTGGTAAAAATGGACTTAAAATGTGATTAAGAATAAATCAAGCTTTTTCAGCAAGTAAACAACCTATTTGGTGGTTTACTCAACATTTAAAAGGTTAAGTTTCACAATATATGGCCTAGGTAAGCTTAGGGGAAAATCCAAAAATAACTAAGTGGTAAAATTCTCAAATAAGCTTAAAATGGATAACTAGAAAATTTACCATAACTTAAGTAAGGGTAAATTTCAAATTCATCCATTCCATTAAATTTTGAGTAAAAAGACTTAAGATTACCTTAGAATATGTCAATTCTGAAATATAAACTTGGCCCCCAAGTAATGGTCAACTACGGTTATGAAATGGTCAACTTAAGTCAATTAGGGTTAGAAGAAGGAAACCCTAAATCTTGAAGAGTGGCATTCGGCCACTTAATGGTCAATTAACTTAAAGGAGGTTTTAATTTCCAATTAGAGTTAATTAAGGATCATTTTTATGTGAATAGGACGAATTTAAAGTATGAAAAAGTTTTAAGGTGGATAAAGAGACCTATTGATATTTTTTAGGCAAATGATCTTATGGTGAAGAAGGAAATTGTGGAAACCTAAGTCTAGGAGGTTGGAATTCGGCTACCATGTTTTAAATTAACTAAGAATGAGTTTCAATCCTTAACTAGGCCTAAATAATGATCCTAAATATGTAAGCAAAATATAATTAAGGTGTATGAAAGGTGGAATTGGAGGAAGTAGGTCATTCGGCCATTTAGGAATAAATTGACCTAGAAGATTAATTAATTTCTACTTAGATATTATTTGGTTTAGAATAAAAGAGAATTTAAAGGTTTAAGAGTCAATTATACCTAATTATTAAGGTAGTAGAAAGGAGAACATAAGGTAACATATTTCAAAGATTTATTAAGAATGATGGTTAGGATTTAAATATGAAGTTAGAAGTATATTATGTAATTTTGGTCATGATATACCCTAAGGAGAAAGAAGTTTTAAAAGTGTCTAAGATGGATTCCAATTAATGAGTTAGACTCCAAATGATCTAAACTACTTTAGTAACCAAGGGAAAATGAAATTAGAAGAAGTTAGAATTCTAGATTTTATATTCGGCCATACAAGGATAATAAAGAGAAACGGAATTTAAAGATCCTAATTTAGATAACTTAGGAAGTATTAGAATATTAAGGATTAAAAGTTTAAAGGGAAATAGATAAAGGTAAAAATTTCCATTTTGTCATGTTTATAAAAAATGTCCTAAATGAGTTAAAAGTTTTGTAAATACTTAATACTTGAACTTAGAATAGTTAGAACATGCATAAGACTTGAACGAAAAAGAACACAACGAGTAAATAACTTGAAAAGTGCCATTCGGCCACCTAGATTAAGATGCTAAGACGTAAAATCTTGATGAACAAATGTAAATTGAGAAAAGGAAAGGACGAGAGGTAACTTAGAATGATGAGTGATGTAAGTCCCTTGTGTGATTTCAACATCAAACCAAATTGAGGCATTAGATTGGTTGTGTAAATGTGACATTATGCTATGTGATTTACCAATCAAATTGCATTATTAGTTATGAATGCTCACTATCTATGAATGAATAAATAAATGATGGATGCTCATGAATAAGAAATGATGATGATCATGTATGAGAATGGTTCATGTTGATGATTGAGATGAAAATTTGAAACCTATATGTACATTTCATATTGGTTGGAAATTTGTTTGAGCATGCATAATTATCTAGAAGCTACTGAAATGAACTTAAAAAGATTAAAGGATCACTAAAGCAAATGTTATGTGAAAATGTAAAACTACTCTCTTTGTGCCTTGTGCACACTAGAATCTAGAGGGTCCTAAAAAGCTCTACTAAAGAAAAGTCAAAGGTTGCTTCTTGAAGCCAAAGGTTGCTTCTAGAGCCAAAGGTTTCTCCAAAAATTCTTCTACTATGAAGGCATTGAGTCCTTCACCCCTTATGTGGTGGTGACGATCACCTAGGAATGAGCTCATATCCTTAATTTTTAGTAGGAGGTGGGAGTTGAGTCAGTGAGAAGATATTGTTTGACAAATTTAATACATATCTATGTCTAATTGTTTTCTCCCAAAGGTGGTGAAACTGAATTCATAAAGTGTCCCAAAGGTTGGACAAAGAAATGATAAAGACAAAGAAAAGTAGTAAAGAATAAAGTTTAAGACATAGAATAATTGTATGTCAAATGATATCTTATATGTGATCCCAAAGTTATAAATGTTAATAAGAATGTATGATGAGACATTAAGTTGTATGTTTTGAATAAAATTGATCCACTTTAGAGAAATGTTTACAAAGAATTAAAAGTAACATTTTATGTAAGAAATGATTTTCTGAAATAAACTAAAGTGGCTGGGATTTAAGTGATGACATTAGAACTAAGTAGAAAGCCTACTGAGAAACTTAGTTTCTCATCCCTACTTCTTCCACTTTCTATCCAAATAGTCTGAACGTTGTACATGACGACGGAAACTCACGTTATTGAAGCAGATGCAAGGCACTTTCGTCTGAAGAAATTCACATCATGTTAATATTGTGATTAGAAGGATGCAAGCATCCTACATATTAGTAGTAAATAATATGTTATGTATATTTGACAAATGTAAATTAAGGATTGTAATAGTTATATGATAACGCCTATGTGCCTTGGACTTATATGATGTTTGAATGATATGTACAATTATTGTATGATGTGTATTTCATGCTTGAATCTTGTCTATCTATTATATGCAAAGGATAAACGAAAAGAACGATATGAATATTTTATATTCTTAAGGTTTTGAACGTACGTAGAAATCCACTTAACAATTTATTCTACCATTACGCACATTCCATCGACGAGCCTCGTATTTTATATCAAACAGTTTTAAAAAAAAATTATCGTATTTTCATATAAGTAGTTTCTAAAATGAATTTTGCATCATGAGATAATAAATTAAAAATGAAACTGAATTATCGACTTAAGCATGAAATTGGTATTCGTTTTTAGGGTGTTATACTCTCCCATGGAAAGGTGTTGTGGCTTTGGAAACTAGGACCTGTGTGTCTAAGTGGTGTGGTAGAACCCCCTTTTATAGGTAAAGATTTAGAATTTCCAATGTCGTAGCTCCCTTTTAAATGTTAACCTATCCATTCTATGGTCATCGTAGCATCGTAGCTACTCTGGATCTTCAATAATACCGTATGACTGACCAGGACGCGACCTGCATCACCAGGGCTAACATTGCACATGTTCCATCATTTTAGATTTTGGCATGATCATGCACATCTTGGCATAACTGTGCCACTTCATTTTGATGCAACCATGTCATTTCAACTGGCACAACTATGCATTTTTACATCAGCATCACCACGTTTACTTTGTCAAAATAAAGTTTTATCATTTTTTGGTTCTTTGTCTATTATTTTCTTTTTGTTCTCCTTTTATTTCAAACCTACTTAATTTTAAATTATTTTTTTTACGAATGTTTTTTTAAAAATAAAAAAGATTAGACTAAACTACAAATGAATAATGTTATATCAAACAATAATTATATTTAAAAATTTATAAAATAATATAATAACATTTTATCAAATATTATCTTTTAAATAAAAATATATGAGAATGATTGAATAATCTTTATAAAAAAATCCTGCAAGAAAAGGTGCTTAAAGATAAAGATAAAGGAGATGTCAAGAAGATTTTGAGATTGGCTCTCAACTTACCTTCGTCCCAGGAACTTTATATAAAATAAGTTTATCCATCCCTGTCCTTAAATTATCATCACCAAATGAGGCATCATATATACTCTCTAAAATTCACAAAAAGATGTTGTGGACAATACTTATGAGGAACGCATTGATGAAAAGGGAACTGAGAGTTGGATATATTTGGACAACTATGGAGGCTGATGAAGAAAAACAATTCTTACTATATTCATGTTGATATCCACATTACCTCCACCGAAGAGTTTTTTTTATCATTATTGATCCATGATACTTTTATGAACATCTAATTATACATGAGATTCTTTTTTAAATTAATAAATAATAATTATAATAATAATTATAATAAATAAATTTAATTAATTAATTAATTAAATTAAAAAATTAAAAAAATATAAAAAATATATTCTTTAAAATAGAACAATTGATGTTATTTTTTCTTATAGATTAAAATTTTGTATTTTTTAATGAATTAAAAATTTAAATTGACAACAAAAATTTAAAAAGCCAAAAATGGATAAGTACTTTTTTAGAAAGTTCTAGAAGCACCTAAGCAAACTGATTTTTGTCTAGAATATTCTTTCCATTTAAGTTAATTACTTTTTAGATAGGATTAGTTAAGAATTCTATTACTAATTATTTCCTTATCGTATAAACATGTAGATGAAATAGTTTAGAGGGGAACTTTTTTTTTTTTCGATCAAAAAATTTTCATTTCATCTTTCAGACAAGTCCTTCTAAATAACCATTTTATGGAGATAAATTTTGTCGGAAACATTTTCTGCTTTCGGGCTTGGGTTTCATTTGTGGAGAGGAATAATCGATTTGTCACTATTGCTACTCTCTTTTTAATACGAAATATTGGAGAATTTTTCTTGAAATATTCTTTTGTGCTGATAATTTTTTTGAATTTTATTTTTGAATTTTTTTTAGGTATACTCATAACATTTTTTTATTGAATTACTACATTTTAAATTATTGATTATATAAATTCTTGTGATGAGATATTTTAAGAGAAAAAAATAATTTTTAAAAAAATTTAAAATTTTAAGAATTGAAACATGTTGTTTGGATTTTTTTTTATAAAATTTTAAATTTTATAAATTTTAGAAGAGTATTTTGATATAAAAAATAAGATAATTAATTTTTTTTTAAAATAGGTAAAATTTAAAATTTCTTAAAATCCTCAACTCATTCTCATAAACAACCGTTCTCTTTAGTGTTACTTTTTACTTTTTTATTGTATTCTTTCTCCATGCTACTTTGTTTCTCTTATTGTTGTCTCACATCTTTTTTTTTTATCTTTGAACAAAATATTTTTAATATCAAATGATATAATTGTATTTGCTATCCTTTTAAATTTGTATATTTTTTGGGTTATTATTATATTTAAATATGTTGCAAAATAAAAATATTTGTTTATCTAAATTCTTTTGTGAACAAAAAGTGTAAAAACAAAATTAAGGAGAACTTATGAATATTTATATGTAAAATTTTGTATATAATGAAAATGAAATTATTTAATCTAAATAAAAAATTTAAAATATAAAAATTTAAAATTTAATGTATTTAAAATCTACCATTAAAATAAATAATTTTAAATATAAAAATTTAAATTTTTTTATCCAAAAAAAAATATTTTTTAAATAAAAGTATTTAAATTAAAAACACTTAAATTTTATTAAATTGTTTATAATGTTGAAATGATGCATCTAAATATAAGGTAATTAAATTATGCTTTTGTCTCAATTTGATGAGTTTTTGAACATGATTACATTTGTTATTGATTACTTTATTGAAATGTTACTTATTTAGTTAATATCAATCATGATATTCTTAATGATTATCTATTAATTTTCTTCTTAGATAAATTGTAGAATTCTAATCAGTTATATGTTAAATATTTCCAATTAATTTAACATTCCTACTTCAAAGGTGAATTATAAATCTTATTTATGATTATATTGGATTGTTATAATAAAATATTAGAGTGCTATGTTTAAATTAATCACATTTCATTAGTTAAAACTAGTGACAGTGAACATACCTATAATTTAAAATTTGTGTTGCGATGATACTAATTCAATTTTCTTAAATAATTAATAATATAAATTCAAAATACATACATTTATCTTTTATTTTCTTTTTAAAAATTTATGATTGTTTAAATAGAAAAAAAAGGAAGGAAAAAGATGTAGGAATAAATTTTTCATTGTTTATTTATGCATGAAAATAGAAAATAAGAAAATATTATTTGTAGATCATACCAAAATTTTGTTCTCTCAAATAAAAGAAAAAATTGAAAAAAAAAGTTTTTTTTTTATTTATTTTAAACTATTAAAATTATTATATAATTTTTTAAAATAAAAATATTATGTTAATAAAAATATAGTAAAAAGTCACTGGTTATAAACTTTAAACATGGTTGGCCTTTGATAGCTTTGATGAGAGTGGAGGCCTTATTTTCAAAACCTTCCCCAATTAAAGATTTATCAATTGCATTGTAAAAAATTTAAAAAGTTACCAAATAGGTTAGTAGTGTTGAATGAACATGCTTGCACTGTTCTAAATGTTGGGATTGATAAATTTGGCATGTCCATAATTAAATATTTTGGGCTCAAAATTCTTATCTAGTAGGATACAATGGGAGCATATACGAAGATACACAATATGTAAATTATAGTAGCAGTGGAGCCAAGATAAGGCTCTCGCTACCTTAAGTGCTATTTTGATCCTCTCAAGTCATTTTAATCTCGTGACTTCACTTTCTTTCACTGCAGAAACCAAGTAGGGGAACTATATTTTTGTGGCTGTATTTTCCCAAAATCCTCATTTCTAAAAGAAACTATCTCTTAAACTCTTTAGAATCGAATAGTCTCTTAACAGCAAGGTACCAATCCTTAGGTAGCTTTCCTTCGTACATTATTCCCATTTTCCCCGTCCCAATGGCATTATCAACAGCAAAGTCATCAGTTCCTTCTCTAAGTTTGTCCAACCTTATAGTATGGACTTCTTTTTTTCTTAGTTCTGAGATCTGTGGATGCACCACATAACTATCGATCATTACTGAAGCTTAAAATATTAACACTACAATTATGTATTATATGGATAGTTAATTATGTAATAAAACTGAGTAAACTTAATTGCCTAAAACTTTCAAAACACTAACACAGCCTTTATTTCATGGTATGTAATTTCATTTTTAGGAATAATATCTATGGTAGTTATGTTTTAAAGATGTTAAATTTTTATTAACTAAATACTTTTTGTTATATTTTAATTGAGGATATGCGGATAGGGATTATATAGTACCTCTTTGATTGCTTTTTGTTGCAACTGCAGAGTATTGAGTTGTGAAAGTATGCTTCTTGAACTAATATATTAATAGTTATTTTCTTTAACCAATATATTAATAATTGTTGAACGTATCACCACAGGTATTAAAAAGCTACAAACATTAGTAGTTAACTTTTACTATTAGTTGTTTTTGGGGTCAACTTATCTTATTTTCTAAATAATGAATTATGCAGTGAAGGATGTCTATATGTTAATATTTGTAACCTCACCCCAATTTATCATTTTTACTATAAGATCTTCAATGTTTTAGAAGTATCTATTTTTTTATATTTCTCCTTCATGAATATTGATTTTTTAACCTTTCTGCGATTAATGTAATAATTTTTATCTTTAAGAAAGGATAAATTTAGAATATTATAATAATTTTACTATAATAAATGTGATTTGGTCAAAAATATTATAAATAGAATCGAAAGAAATATATTTTATGGAGAAAGGTACAACTATAGATATTTCTAAAAACATTTTTAAAGTATCTAAATATTTAAATAATTTTAATATAGATGAAGAGAAATAAAGTATAAAGTCTTTTTAAATTTTCAAATTCAAAAAACATGTTAGTCAAAAAAGCATGCTCAATGGATTACTACCACTAAAAAGTAACAACTTATATATTAAATCTGGAAACAATAAGATATTTAAATATTTAGATTTCTCTTGTGCTATTATTTTTTTATTGGTAAAACAAATTTCCATTAAATGGAGTGGAAGATTTCTAGATAAACTTTAGAATTTAAAGTGAAGTACATTTTTAAAGTGGAGTGGAATCGATTTGAAAATAGAAAATCAATTATAGTTATATTTTGATTTTTGATTATTTATTGTAATTTTAGGATAATTTTTTATGGACCTCCTAGTAGTGGGACACAGTCTCCAATCCATCTATACTATGCAAAGGAGAAGGTGAAGAATGAATTAGGAAGCATGGTGGAAGAGATTGTTATGGAAAGAAAGGTGGGACCAAACCACTTTAGGCGAATTTTTGCCATTTTCTATAGATCTTTTCCAAATTGCCAAACCACTTAAGGCAAGTTTTCACCATATTTTCTATCCTATCTTTTTATTCAATCCATTCATTTTTCTCTTGTCTAGTATGTCCTCATTTAATGTTCAACCCCATACTTTTAGGTCTTATATCATGTAGTAAAATTTTTCTTTAAACTTGAATGGCATTTTTACTTTTAGCTATAATGACATTAGTTCTTGGATATGATTTGTAAGAACATCCAAGATCAAGGTAAAACATGGAAGGTCTTGGTGAACCAATTGCATTTTCTTTTGAAAATCTCACATCAACAAAGAACTCATTACATCATAGAAGTTCAACACATACTTAGAAGGTTGGTAGTTGTTCTCTTTGAAGGTTTAGGACTCATTAGTGCATGTTTGATTTAACTTATTTTGAAAAAGTAATAATTTATTTTTACTGGCTTTGTAATACAAATTTTGAAAAATAAGCAATTGTTTCTTCAAAAATAATGATCTCCAAACATGCATTTATATTTTTTCCACTCCAAGTAACACATCCAATTGGCTGAAATATTACAAAGGAGTGATTTGAATATCTCTATTGATTGAGTAGAAAGGGGAAGAAAACAAATATTAATAATATAAATTTTATTTTATATAAATTTAGAAAGATAAAATTTAACTTTAAAAATTATATTTTTTATTATATTTTTTAAAAAAAAATTTAAAATTTATAATATTTATAATAATTTAAAATAAAAAATAAAAAAGCTTCTTCTTCTATTTATTCTATTTATAAATAAACAAAATTCTAATAAAACCGTGAAAAATATTTCCTTCCTCGTTTGCCGGTGTAAGCATACCATAAATGTTAATCTTTGGTACGAATGCGAATTGGGCTGTTTAAAACGGATTTTGTATAGCTAATTGATTACACTTCACGGTGCAAAGAATCCAATGTTTTCAGCCTATATAATAGAGGATATGCGAAAAATATAAAGTGGAAGTAGTACAATTTAATTAGCCCCATTACAGATGATTCAAATTTTTACCTTTTAGTTTCCAAGTTAATTTTAAAAACTATTTTATTGGTAAACATAATTTTTTAAATTATCTTTTAATATATTTTTAAAAGTTTTTAATTTAATTATTAAAATAATAAAATTATTAATTATTTTTTATTTTAAAATATTTTCGTTTTTAACTTTATATCAAATCATATTACCAACAAAATTATCATTTCAATAATAATAACAATAATAAAATTATTATCTTAAAAAATTTAATTATCTGTTAATTTATTAATTAATAATTTATATATTTATTTAAATGAATTTATAATAAAATAAATAATATTATAATATAAATTTCTATTACTAAATTATTTTTAATATAATATTATTTTATATATATTATATTTTATAAAATAAATATTTAATAAAAAAAAATTATAATAATAACATATAAAATTATTTATCTAATATATTAATTATCAAAAATAAAAAATTATATTATTATATAACATTTTTATATTATAATAATTATCATTAATGTCATCAACATTATTATTGTAGGATTATTTTAATTATTATAATAATAATAATAATAATATAATATTTTTTATTTTCAAAAAAATATTTATTACTTTGTTTAAGTTAATTTTTTATTTATCAATTTTTTAAAATTTAAAATAAATAAATAACATTGTTATATATATAAATTATATTTAATATATAATATTATAATATAATATAATATTATATTATTATTTATAATATAATAATATAATATCTGTATATTTTTATATATAAAATAAATATTAAATATATAAAAAATATTATAATAATATTATTATTTATATTATATTTATTATTAAATAATATATCAAATAAAATATATTATTTTTATTATAACTAATATTACTATAATAATCACATTATCATTAACATAATAATGATAATAATAATAATAGTAATATAATTTTTTAAAATTTATATTTTTTTAAATATTTATTTTTAAAAATTTTAATTAATATTTTTATTTATCTAATTTTTTAAAATTTATAATAAAGCAATAAAATAAAATAAGTTAACTCACATTTATAATAATATTTAATTTAAAAATTAAAATTAAAAAATAAAAGTAAAAGCTACTTAAAATGAATTCTAATTTATAAGGTGTTGTTTTGTAAATTTGTGGAAAAGTTAATTAAAAGCTAAAAAATTAAATAAAAAAATTTAACTAATAAGCTATTAATTCAAATAAAAATATTTGATAAAATTAGTAATTGAATTAACTTATTAAGTGTAAAATAATAAGTAAAAATATAGTTAAATAACATATTAAAATATTATAAATTTGTATATATTTTTAAACAGAAAATATATAAAATTTAATTAAATAAAATTTATTTCTTGAAAATAAAATTTTAATACATAAAATAAAATAATATTTTTTAAAATTTTAATTATTTTTATATCAAATATTTTAATATTTTAATAAAATAAAATAAATCATATAATAAGTAAATAAATAATATATATTAAAATAATAATTTTGAATATAGTATTATATAATAATACAAAAATAAATCAAAAAATTAGTAATATTATTATAAAATAATAAAATAATATTAAATTTATAAAAAATAAATAAAGAAATAAATAGATGATTATATTATAAAAATATCTTAAAAATAAATTGAAAACATATTTTAATTAGAAACTGAAAGACATGAAAATTATTTGAAGTATATTTTTAAAAATACTAAATCATCTAAAATAATTAATAATTATTAAAATAAATTATTTTATTAAATATAACTGAAATGTCTTAACAATTTTTTTTATCTACTAATTTTAACTTTTATAGATTTATAAACTTAGGTTGAGCAACACATTTTATCTTTTAAACTCAATTTTAATAAAAAAAAATTACATTAAATTTTTTTCCTTTTCTTATTACATTTGTAATTTGATACAATTTTTTTTCTTTAGTCGTGATATTTTTAGTTTTAAATATTATATATATATATATATATATGAAAAATGATTACATGCCGTCTCCGATGTATAACTGAGCATCCAAGAATATGATAATTCTGATATAATTATAATAATATAATAATGATTAATAGCAATAGTATAAAAATAATTAAAATTATATGATCATAATAATTAATATTAAAGTTGATAATTTTTTTTTCTTTTTAGTGAAAATTTATTTTTGTTTATTTTCTTAATTTCGTATATAAATATAAATTTACATTTTAAATTTATTAAATAAATGTTTTAATTTTAAATTTTATATAATAAATTTTAAATATATAAATATAATATATTTTATCATCTTATATTTAAAGAATTATAATAGTTTACGATGTAATATTTATTTATTTTAAATTTTATGCATCAATAATATTATCTATTAAAAAAATATTTAAATTATTTTTTAAATAAATATCTTTTTAGTAAATATTATTTTTGAATAAATTTATATATTAGATTATATATATACATATATATATTTTCTTTTTTTTAAAAAAAATCTAAATCATCATATATTTAAAAAATTGTAAGAATTTACATTACAACTATTGTATATCTCCAACCTTATTCATGCATGGATTTAAAATATTTATTTTATACTTATATTAAGGAAATATTTACAGAACCTATATAACATTTTCTATCCTAACGTATTTGAGAAATTGTAAAAATTTACAATACAATCATTATATTCTTTAATCCATTTGTGAAATGAAAATTCACTTAATTATTTTATTATCTAAAAATAAAAACATTTTTTATTTTAAAAAAAATTGTAAAAGAATTTTCTTTGCAATTCATTTTCATAAAACAAAATTTATTTATTTTTAATTAAATAAACCTTTTTTTAAAATTCATTTTCAACAAATCAATTAAAATCTTTTTTTTATTTAAAATTATATAGTTTTAAGTTTCTCATCACATAAAAAAATAGTAAGAGAAGGATCAAAATTCTTCCTGTCTATTTTTAATTAAAATATTACTCTTACACGATATTATTTTATTTAAAAAGAATCAAATAATATTTTAAAATATTAAAATTATATATTTAATCTAAAATTCCATTCTTTGAAATGAAAAAGTACGGTACTAGCACAATTTTTATTTGTAACTAACTTTTAAATCTAAACTTTATCTCAATTAAAATTTTTGTAATGTTTTTTTTTTTAAATAAACATCGATGATGAATCAACTAATATTTAAGGATTTAAAATTATTTTTTACCATCCTATCATCATTTTTTTTTTGTAACATCTTTTATCAATGAGGTCTTGATATTTCTGGGATTTTTCCACCATTATGGTTATTGATTATTTTACTAGGTATATAAGTTGAGACATTTATCACCATCTTCGTGGTGAAGATTCATAAATTTTTCTACAAAAACATTGTAACAAAAGCTGAAATTTCAAGATCTATAGTTGGAACCAATTATCAAACAAAGATTTCAAGTCATTGTTATAAAGTCTTAACATTAAGAAACATTTCACTTCTGTGGAACATCCCTCAAACCAATGGTTAGCTTATTGATGTAAACAGTGATTCTAAGGACACTTAAGAAAAAAGTCGAAGTTAAAGGATTTTAAGTCTGAGTATATGGATCATGTCCCATGGGCTATTAAACCATCCCACATTTCCCCACTAGAGAATCTCTATTCAAATTGACATATGGGTATATGGGTTAAAGGATATAATCCCAACCGAGGACCGAGGTAAGAGAATTATCTTAGATGGATAAAAATTGTAATTAGAAAATTAACAACGCATTGTTAGTCAAAAATAAACTTACTAGATAAGGTAAGAACCTCAACTCACTTGAAGCATCAAGAAAAAAATCAACTACTAAATACAATAAAAGAGTTATCAAAGGATGCTTTCAAATTAATGACTTAGAATCTAAAAGAATTGAAAACAATTCAAAATAAGTTAAAAAGAAAAGCTCATCCCAAATTAAGAAGGATCTTATACAACAATGAATTAAAATGAAAAAGAAGCTTATAGGCTACCAATAGATGAAAAAGATATGTTTAAGATATATTTTTTTTCTGTATGTTGTTCCTAATATTTTCTTTGAAAAATAAAGCCTTTGGAATAGCGTCAACAATATTATTATATTATTATATAAATAATCATCTATTTATAAGTCTTCAATAAATCATGATCATTAAGCAAACATTGCCAGAAAAAAAATCTCTTAAAATGAAGTAGTTCATTCTCAAGGAAACATAAAATTATTAAATCTCTCAAGACCAATAAAAAAAACCATATGTTAAAAAAAAAACCTCAAGATAAATAAAGAAAGTCTCATAATCAATAAAAACTTCTGAAAATCAAGTGATTCATTCTTTACGTAGCATAAAAAGAAAAAAAAGTCATCACAACCACCAAAGTTACTAGAGCAAATGAAATGAATCATCCCCTAAGTAAAATAAAAAAGAACCTATCAAAGCTAATGAAGCTTCTAGGTAAGTGAAGCGATTCATCCACAAAGCAGCTTAAAATAAAAGTATTTAGAACCAATGAAGACACTTCATTCCCTAGATAACATACTATCAAGAAAAAAGTAAAAAAAAAAAATCAGAATACAAAAATCAAAGGTAAAAGTGATTCTAAAAATCACCTAATGATGGCAACTAAAAACGTAAGTTTAAAGGACATAAGAATGGTAAAGTTACAATACTCTATATATATATATATATATATATATATATATATATATATATATATATATATATATATATATATATATATATATATATATATATATATATATATATATATATATATATATATATATATATATATGTATTTATATACATATAGATGTTGAATAAATTTCTCATTACAGGATCGCTATTTGATCAAGTTATTATTTAATTCACCGAATGTTTATCGATGTTAAAATTATTACCTTTTCGTCTTCATGAAGGAAGTTATTACGTTACTCATTAGTAAAATTAAAAGGATGCAGGCATAGTTGTAGAAACAATATTAAATCTAAATTACAAGTTGAAATTGGAAAAAACATAAAATCTCAAAAAAAAAATAATATAAAACAAAATGTATGGGAGGTGCTATAGGCTTGACTATCTTCTTAAATAAAACAAATAAAGTCAAATGGATAACATTAACATTTGTCTCAACGTTAGCCGCCAACTTTTTATGCAGATAGATCGCACGTCTCTTTGTCTCCTTGGTTGATATCCTATGATATGGTCTAGAGATCATCTTCTCAGACTAAAAGTATGATTGGGAAGTTTCTTTTCTTGGATGATTGTCATTATGATCAGAATCACACTTAGGTTCTTGACTACATGATCACGAGAAAGTGAGTGTTTCCTAGGGGATTGGTCCTCCTCCATTTATTTTACTAATGAGTTTTAAGTCTGTAAAAGTTATAAGGGAGTCAAATTCAATAACAAAGAATCACCAAATATAAAAAAAATAATGAGACAAGATTTCTAAACAAAATGCTAGGATATATATATATATATATATATATATATATATATATATGCAAGGATAGGAACATCACCTAAAGATTATTATTATTTTCCTGGAAGAGGCCTCACATCCCTCTAAGGAACCATTTTACGATGATAGTAAAAGCATTGCTTTCGGCTTGAGTGAAACTCATTGGATCGCTTAAGCCCTTAAAAGCATTGAGGAGAACAGCCTCAATCTAAGCATATCTCCTCTTGTGCAACATTTCTCAACTTTGGCGTATAAGTTACACAAGGTAAATTATTCTCAGGACCTTCTTGAATACACTAGATTAGATGACACATTTCAACATTGCAAGCAGACAACTCAATACAACTTGGCATATCTCCTAATAGTTAATGCACCAAGCTAAGGGGATCTTATTATGAATCAAGAATACATTGGGTCAAGCCTGAGTCATACAATTTACAGAAGGACTTATAGAACCAGTATTAATCCTATGAAGACATCCTTAGTTAGAGTTAAACTCATATACCAATATGATTTGGTCTTCTTATTCCGGTCCTAGTCTACATCTCAAGCATCAAAGTGAGAGTCTTAAACTATTTCCATAAAAGATTACCATGCATAGCGCATACTATCCTTGTTGGAAGAATATTATGTTGTAATAAATGATAAGATAATCCTACCAAAATGAGAGCAATTAGGACAATCACTCCCTTCATTTAATAATGATTCATACATATTCATTTTTTATATATTGATCTCATGTGATAATTAAAGATATGTATAATTTGCATACTATTATTATACTAGGTATAACATCCTAAAAATGATTACTAATTTTGCGCTTAACTCATTCATTCGGTTCCATTATTAGTTTGTTATTTCATGATAAGAAATTCTTTAAAATATATTTATATAAAAAATACGGTAATTTTTTTTAAAAAAAATAATTTGTTATAAATTATGAGCCTCATCGATTTAACATACGTGACAGTAAATAAACTATTAGACATTCTTGCACTCATACAGAATGTTAAGAGTATGTAGTGCTTATGTTGTCCATTTGTTCCTTAATTCACAATAAATAATTAAATATAACTTGCTCATATAGCACATAATATCATATAATTATACAATCCATTTACATATTCAAAAGTCTTAGGCACTAAAGCCTTATCGTACAATTTATTACAAAGCATAATTTACATTCCTCATTTACATACATATTTACTACATTCTATCATACATCTATCATATATACATAGCATACTACTTCTTACGATTACCTGGGATGCTTGCATCCACTTATTCATAAAAATGTACATATCGGTATGACTTTTTATCCCCAAAGTCTTATTATTGATATTCACAATAAAGATATTATTTGACTCACATAGTTATTCTATATCTTAAACTTTATCTTTGTCTTTATTATATTCCACAACTTTAGGGAATTATAGATTAAGTTCCACAACTTCGAGGTAACTTCTAGACAGAGACATACATTAATTATAGTCAAACAATATTTTTTCACTGAATCTACTACTCTACCTTCTACTACAAAGGATATGAGCTCATTCCTAGGTGGTCGTCACCACCTTATAGAATGTGAAGAAACCTTTGTCTTCACTGTAGAAGGATTTTTGGAAAAACCTTTATCTCCTAGGAGAACCCTTTTGCCTCCTCTTCAGTAGAGCTCTAAGTGCCCTCTGAAATATGATGTGCACAAAACATATTAAGAGTAGATTAACTTTTCACATAAATTTGCTTTAGTGATCCCTTAAATCCTTTAGGTTCACTTTTTATGGCTTCTAGATAATCATGCTTACTCAAACAATTTCCAGCCAATATGATATGCACACAGATCTCAATATCTATCACATCATCAATCATAAATACTTCTCATACATAACACCATCCTTTCCTTACTTATGAGCATTCAATATTTCAACGTAAATAAGTAGTATGCATTCATGAAAGCATTACAAGTTTACTAGTAAATCATGTAACATCATTGTATATTTCAAGTACATGACTAACTTATTTACCTCGTTAACTTTTGATGTTGAATTATTCAAGGACTTAATTCTTTCAACCTTCTAAGTTGCTCTTCAACCTTTCATTTTCTCAAAGTTACATTAGTTCCATGATATTTTTACAACTTAGAAGTTTCCTCTAGATGGTCGTATGGCGCCTTTTAAGTTTTTATTCTTTGTGTTCTTCAATTGTTCAAGTCTTATGCATGTCCTACTTATACTAAGTTCAAATGTTAAGTGTGAACAAGTTTTTAACTTGTTTAAGGAATTTTACTTAAACATGGTCGAGTAGTTGTTGTCTATACTTTTGTCAAGCTTCTTTTAAACTTTTAATTCTTCATTTAACATTATAAGACTTCTTAAGTTACCTAAACCAAGATTTCAAAATATTTTCTTCTTATTTAACCTAGACTGACCGAATGTGAACCCTAGGCTGCCTTCTAGTTTATTTTCTCTTATTTTATGAGTTGATTTTTATTAGAGTTGTCAAAATGAGCTTTGGCCTTGGGGCTAGCCCTACCTAGTTTTTTTTATATCTTGTTAGCCCTAACCTTTAACTAATAAAACAATTAAAATAGCCCTGAAAAAATGACCCTAAATATATCTGATCCAGTGGGGCTTATCTGTGGGTCAGCCTTAACCCAATAAGATTTCACTCTTTCGAACGTTCATGTTTACATCTTTGAAGATTAAAAATAGAGTGAGCCAAAATTCTGTAGAAACTAAGAACCCTAATCCCAAAAACAGAGGATGATTCCAAAAACATCTTTCGATTTTTCTTGCTTAACTACGAAATCTTATAAAATCATGATTTTAGCGGCACTTGGTAAGCATTTCGTTTATATTTTGAATTTACATTTTCTGATTTAAATTGTATTCTCTTCAAATTTCTAGTGTCTCTTGCAGCATTCTAAAACTTACGGCTCTGCAACTTTCTCAACTCTTCAGCATTCAATTTCCCTCCTTCATTTTAAGGTATGTAAGAATTTATGAAGAATTAATTAAAAATAGAATGTTTAGATTCCTATTGAATATGGTATAAGCATTCTAGGCTGAGCCAAAACTTTGGGTGATATAAAATAGAAATGGGCTTGAATATGGTTCAGACATTCTTTTTGGCAAGAACCCGAAAAAGTAATCATGGTGCTGAGATTTGAGCTTGAATTTGAACACGACTGTGATGATAGAATTGAAATGATTTAAATGTTTAATGTTGTTTACATGTGTTTTATAATTAATGAATTTGGTATTTGATGGGCATTTTGTGTTTCCAAAGGGATGGACATAGAACAGTTGAGCTGACTCTTGATTGCTTACTGAAATATGTAACTCTACTCTATGCTATACAATTTTTCCAGTTACAGAACAATATTTCCTCTTAGCTTTAATGAGCAGAAATTTGAGTTGCAACATAGAATTGTGTTGAGTTCATCTTCCAATTTTCCTTGTTTGATTAACAAAGTACATAAAAATTTCATAATAAACTTTCTATTATTTCTTTGTACAGGTTCTATATAGTGAAAGAAACTGCACTAGGCTGTTAAGTGTTTTTGTTTGATGTTCTAGTTATTGGTTAGGGTTGTTGCTGTGAAATAAGTGTCTGGTTGGAAGTAATAAACTATTGTTCTGTTTGCAGAAATGAATATGTTCTGAATAGTAGTGAAAGCACTAGGATTAGTGATCCTGATATTGGAAGCAGTCAATGCACTAGGATTAGTGATCCTGATATTGGAAGCAGTCAATGTAATAATGTGGTTGATGATGAAATTAACTCATTAGATGATTCGACAGAAAATAGAAAAAAACTTTCCTCGAGAAACACAATTTGTAATCATTCTGAAAGATTCTCTTGCTTGAAAAATAATCATAGTAATTATTTCAAGGGTGCATTTTCTCCCAAAACACTACAGACAAAATGACATAAAAATACATACTCAAACCCATTAATATGTAGCAAGGTAGCTCAAATAGAGATATTATCTGTATATATAAAATATCTAATTGTGAAGTGTCAATATATAGTGATTGTAATAATACTGTCTTTCTACAACACTGTTAAAGGAAATGGCCAGTGCAACTTAAGTAACTACGTTCGGTTAGTTGAGTTAGAAAATATGTAAGTAATTAAGTTCAATTAAAATTAAATGCTACTGTGTAAGGTATTAAAAAGTATATATATATATATATATATATATATATATATATATATATATATATTTATATATATATATAATATTTAGATGTGTTGGATTTCACTAGCTTGTCAAGATTAGAGTATATTTTAGAATACAAAGAACGTTTATAAAGATATTTATAAATTGTTCCTCAACAAGATTTTTATTTATATTAGTAAACATTTGAACATATAATCTTATGAAATATGGATTTAATCCTTATCAATTGAGATTGCTATATGTTTTAAGTGTGTTCACAGCTACTTAAGTTATTATAATGGATTCCTCAAGAATTTCTTTGCTTTCAGTTTCACCTATTTCATTGATACTTGTTACTGTCAAATTCCATATTGTGCCCAATTTTAGCTCTGGTATCATTTATCTATTTGCACCTTTTGAGTGCACCTGTTTCTCATAAAGGAACATGAGGTTGAGTCTCAAAAGAAAAGCAATACAGGTAAGGTGAAGGTGCTAGTTTTCTCAGGAAAATGCTAGTCTTAAAAAAGTTGACAACTGATTGAGGAATAAGTACGTGAACATGCGCAGATTAATGTTAATGTGATTCCAGTACAGACTCAGTGGTAATAGAATTATAATTAAAAATAGGTGTACGTTTTGGTATGGAAAAAAAGTTGCTCCACATGCTTACTCTTCCTCCACATGCCACCTTGAAATATTAATCTTGATATAAAAAATAAGTAAAAAACACCAAAATGTATCCAAATTTTGTTAGTAGGATTGGTTTAGTGAGCAAGTGATTATATACAGAGAGAAAAGCAAATAAAAATGTGATTTGTTTTTGGTTGAATGCGGAGAAAAGGAAGACTTGGGTTATGTCATCTTTTTTGTGGTGAAAAATTACATTAGCATGTTGCAATCTCTTATATAAGATTCTATTAATTCCATTACTTAAAACTCAAATTCTAATTAGGAGCAACTAGCAACACTCCACCTATTTATTGAAACCCACGTACAAAATATCTTAATCTGAGGCAAAGGAATATAATTATTTTGATGTAGGGTATGTACAGTACTGTACGATTGGAACTTATTCGATGGGATATCAATTGAAGTTTAGTGCATTGTCCAAATCAGTATAGAAGGCTCTGTGAAGAGTAACACGTATGTATTAAATTAAATTAAATAAAAATTTAATTGGTGTCTTAACATCATAAGTTAAAAAATAAAAAGGTATGAAAAATTTAATTGAGAAAGAGAATATTTATTGCATTATAAAAATTATTTAACACATATTTTTATACAATGGAAAATATTTAATAAAATATATTTTTGTCCAATATGTTTTAGATATTGCTTAAGATATTTTCTTGATAAATGGAAGAATTGTATTTGTATAGTAAATTTATTTAGTTTTTTATATAATAAAAAGAAAATTAAGAATAAAAGAAAAGGTATAAAATAAAACAATTAATGTAATAAAAAATAGTATTATATAAAGAATTAGTCGAATAATGTAAATTTAATAAATATTAACTAATTAAGGTAATTATCACAAATTTTCATTAAAATAAAGTAGCTATCGCAATTAGCGAATGTGATAACTGTGGGATGAATCATGATCATAAACTGCGTCCATATCCGGTGGTCATGATGAGACCATGAATTCCTTTTGTTGAGTGGCTGAATAATTCGTGTGGTAATTACCACAATGAAATACTAACATTTAATTTCAGGGAGAGGACTTTTGCATTTCTTTTCTGCTTCTGTTTTTATGTCTCCCACTCTACATTTTTGGTTTTATACATATTGTGAAACTTTTAATAGCAAATTAGCTTTCAATTTTGAATTTGTGTATATGACTATTCAAATTCAGTTTGTTAACATGAATAATTAAAATGTATGCACGTGATTATTGGGGATGCAATACTTCTCGTGGTTTCCTATTGCTGTTATATAAAAAATTTTGAAAACTACCGGCGAATAAGGTTGAGAAAGAAATCACATTACACTAGAAAACGTGTTGCATAATTTTATTTTTTTAATTATATATTAATTTTTTTAAAATATTTATTTATTTTTTTCATAAAATATGTAAGTTGTAAGATTATTATAATTAAAATTGTTTAAGGTTGTTTTGAGGTTATCCTTATCTATACCATCACAAGTAAGTAAGTTAATTATATAAATACTAATATCATCATAATTTATGTTAATTTTTAGTTTCAGTTGACAAATCTTACAAACTTATTTTTATTTATAGATTTTTAACATGTCATCTGCGAATCAAAATATAGAAGATGAAATGATTTCTGAAACTCCTCCTACCTTTTCTGGAAATATTGAATCAACCAAGAGAGAGGTATGAAAATTTTTTTCAAAAATTGGAAAAGATAAGGATGGTTGTGATAAGGTTGCATGCAATTATTGTGAAAAAAAATTTGTAGTTGGCAAGAATCTAAAGACCAAAACGCATCATAGGACTTCACATTTAAGTCGTCATATTTTTTGTTGTAAAGAGTTTTCAAAATCAAATCTAAACATGGATGATATGGTTTTTAACCAAAAGTCTATCACCAAAAAAAATGATCAAAAGATGCATCGTGACCTTCTTGCACAAGTTATAAATTAAGCATGATTTACCATTTAATTTTGTTGAATATGACATGGTCAGAAAATGGATAAAGTATCTAAATCCAGATGTTGTGATACATTCTAGGAATACTGTTGTGTCGGATATTAAGAAAGTTTATTTAGAGAGAAGGATAAACTGAAGCAAGTTTTATCTACTTCCCAACAAAGTATGTTTGACATCTGATGTATGGACAGCCTCTGCCACGGAGGGATATATTTGTCTGATTGCACACTTTGTGGATGATAATTGGAAATTAGTGAGTAAAATTCTCAATTTTTATCGAATGAAACCTCCTCATACTAGATCTGAATTAAAAGCCAACATATTTGATTGTTTGAAGAATTGGGGAATTGATAAAAAATTATTTTCTATCACTTTGGATAATGCTTCTGCTAATGATAGTATGCAAAGTATTCTAAAAGCCCATATTTGTTTTCAAAATGGTTTATTGTGTGATGGTGATTTTTTTTTCATGTTTGATGCTCTGCTCATATTTTTAATTTAATTGTTCAAGAAAGTTTGAAAGTGGAAAATGAAAGCTCTTCATAAAATCAGGGAGAGTGTTAAGTATGTGAGAAGATCATACGGGAGAATGATTAAACTTAAAGCTTGTGTGCAAGAAGCAGGCATTGATGCTAATATTGGATTGAGATTAGATGTATCAACTAGATGGAATTCAACATATTTAATGCTTGAAAGTGCACTGAAATATGAAAAAGCATTTGATATTCTCAGAGTGATGGATACAAACTATAAGAATTATTCATCAGATGAAGAATGGAGAAGGGGAGAGAAAATGTGTAAATTTTTAGAACCCTTCTATGATACCACAAATATGATATCAGGATCATCGTATCCAACATCTAACTTATAATTTTTACAAGTGTGGAAGATTGAATGCATGCTAAATGAAAATTTGCTAAATGATGATGTGGTGATAAAGGAAATGTCAATAAGTATGAAAAGAAAATTTGACAAGTATTGGAAAGAGTACAGTGTGGTATTGGCTTTTGGAGCCATTCTTAACCCTCATTTGAAACTTGATTTGTACTCTTTTATTATATCAAACTTGAACAAACAACCTCTAAAGATAAGGTTAAAGATGTGAGGAAAAAGTTTGAGAAACTTTATGATGAATATGTACGTTGTTTCTGAGCAACCCCTTCTGAATCTCAATCATTTGGTGATTTTAATGTTTTGGATAAGTCAAACGAAGAAGGGAGTAGGCACAAGAGATCAAAGATGTTCAAGGTACTTTTTTAACTTGCAATCATAGTTTTATATTTTAATTATTTTTTTCTTAGCTAATTATTGTATTATATGTTGCAAGAGTTTAAAAGGTTTTAAAATCATACTAAATCTAATGTTGGGAAGAGTGAACTAGACATTTATTTGGAAGATAAGCCCCTTGACTATGATGATAATGAAGATTTAGATGTATTGGGTTATTGGAAGATGAACGAAAAGAGATTTCCCACGCTTGCTATTATGGCACGTGATGTATTGAGTATTCCAATCACTATAGTTGCATCAGAATCTGCATTTAGCATCGATGGACGTGTGCTTACTAAATATATAAGTTCTACACTTCCAAAGAATGTTCAGATGCTTATTTGCATCAGAAATTTGTTACTTGGTTTTGTTTTAGATTCTAATGGTAATATTTACATAATATATATATTCTTATTTACTTTTAATTATTTATATTAGGATTGCTTATCTAATTATGATTTTATTGATTGAGTTTTAGATTAAGATGATTGTACATCTATTTGTCATGAAATAGAGGAGCTAAATGTGCATCTAGAAGATGATGACATTGAAGAATAACGAGGAATTGAAAAATGAAGATTGATATCTTGGATTATGTGATAACTCAAGCCATGCAACTGGTTGAATTATTGTACTCTGGCTTATGCTATTTTGAAATTATGTTCACTCTCCTCTTTGCATCCATATTGGTGTCAATTTTAGATATTGGTCTTTTTGGAGGTTTTCTTTGATTTTTGACTTAGTTTGTTTCTAATATAGTATAATGTATAATCAATTTAGCATAACATTTTTTTGGATCATGCTTCTCTACTCAATTTGGTATAGTTCTTTTCTTTTTGTCATATGGTTCCTTAAATTAGGATTAGTTAATTAATTGATTGTGTGCGTTTTAGACCTTAATTTGGTATAGTTGATTAGTGTGATGCTTGTATAAAAGACCTTGTGAGAATTTTTGAAACATAGTATAATGTATTATTTTTTTTAAGGAAGGGTTGGCCTTAGCCCACTTGGCCCTAAGGGCTTTTTGGCCCTAGGTGCTTTTTATATCTAGGGCTTTTTGGTCCTAAGGGCTATTTTGGCCCTGACCCTTAGGGTTAGGACTAAATATGTTAGGGTTGGGACTAAATATGTTAAGGCTGGCTCATTTGACGGCTCTAATTTTTATCAACTGAAGACTAAATTATTAATTGATTAAGGGTCAGGGTTAAATATGTTAGGGTTGGCCCATTTGACGGCTCTAATTTTTATCAACTGAAGACTAAATTATTAATTGATATCTAACTTAGAAATTTTTAAAACTTCTTCTCCATCCTTAAAGATCATGGTTGAATGCCTTCACTTAGCTTCCAACTTCATATTCTATTCCTAAACACCAATGTTTTACATGCTTATGTTCAAGCTTGAATTATGATGACTTCTTGACTTCCTTTTTACTACCTTAGTGATTATGTCCAAATGACTATTTAAGCTTTGTAAAACTTACTCCCTACTTGTAATCCCTTCTAGTTATAATCTAAGGATGTTTAGTTCATGGTACTTAGGAATTAAATCTTCTTCTAAATCCATATATTCCTAAGTGGCCGAATGGTCCCTTTCCTTCTGTAAGGCTTTCTTACACTTTTAATCCATTATGCTTACTTGCTAAGGATCCTACATTTAGTCAAGTTAGGAATTAAAACTTCTCCTTAGCTAATTAAATACAAAGTGGCTAAATTACACCTCTAAGGCTTTAGGGTTTCTATTTTTAACCCTAGTTGACCAATTCTTGTAGTTAAAGTTTAGACTTCAAGATTGACCAAGTTTAGTAGATTTTTAGGTCTTTTTCCTACTCCTAAGGGTGATGGCCGAAATTGCACTTCCCCCTTCTCCTAAGTCATAGTTCATTTTTAGTTACTAATTTATGCCTTATTAAAATATAGATTAGCTACTAATTAAGGACTTCTCCTTGTTTTACCTAGGTTATTTATTATGGTCTTGGACACTTTTAGGTGTTACTTAAACCTTCAATTAGCCTCTTTACTTAATGAAAATTCTTAATACACCATGAACAAATTTTTAAACTTATTTTTCCTTTAGTTGTTTTAGGATGGCCAAATGCACACCTAGAGATTTTTGGGTCATTTTGGTTCAAATTCATTTCATTCAAAGGTTGATTTACCTCGTTAAAACCTAATTACATGATTTGTATCATTTATGGAAATTTTAATAAGTTTTATCCTTGATTATGTTACCATGGTCGAATGCCTCCCTTGACTTGCCAAGGTCACCTTTCTAAATTTTCTTCTCATACAACCCTGGTTTCTTGATTTTGTGCTCTTGTAGCACCTTATGCTTTTGGTCCATACGTTTTTTTTTCCAAATTCCACAGCTTGGGTTGCATCCAAAGTGAGTCTTGTGTGTCATGAAAAGCTTATGCCACTTTTGGATCCAAAATTCCAACTTTTACTTAAAAAATTTTAAATCTATCCCCAAAGCAAGCTTTTGGAACTTCAAGATTAATTTTTCTTTCACTTTTAAATATTTAAGTTTATGGGTTCAGATCTTGACAAATCCATACACAAGTTCACCATAAGAAGAAAAATCATCACTTACAAGCTTTAAGCATAAAAACATGCAAGACAACATTTTTTCCAAACAATAAAATGTAGATCCATAAGATCTACTCTAAGATCCATACATTTCCCACCAAGAAAACTTCAAAAAAATTTCTCATGAGTTCTCAAAAATTTCCAAAGCACCAAAATGGGTTTTAAAACAATTTTCATTGATTAAATTTCTTCAAAGTTACTTAGAAGCACTTTAAACCAACCAACTTCATTTTTCTTCTCAAAAATCACTAAAAAAGGATGGTGCTTATTTTGAACCATTTAAATGAAACCTTGAGCCCTCATGAGTTAAAACAAAAGGAGATCCATGAATTTTAGAGAAAGGATCCACAAAAGAAAGAAATCAAACCATAAAAAGTAAGTTTAATGCTTAAAAGGATAAAGTAGAAAGATCCTACTTGATGGTGACTTTGCGTAGTGATGGTGGGGCTGTGATGGCTTCTCCTTGTATCCCCCTTGGCTGGTCCACAAGATTTTCTAAGTGAAAGTGGTGGGTCTTAGTGTTTAAGGCTTAGATTTAGCTTAAATCTTAAAGTTGGAGACTTAGGCTTAATGTAAAAGGTTAAGATTTTTTAGACTTAGATGGATTTAGAGAGATTTTGAAGAGTTGGCTAAGTGTTTTAGGAAGTAAAAACTGAAGCAAATGAAGCCCAAAATTAGCTAAGTGAGTTCGGCCAAGCTTTGACACATTTTGATTAATTTTACACTTGTATTTTGATAATTTTACATGGATTTTCTTATTTTTCAAAATAATTTTAAATTTAAGGAATTATCCTTTTATACTTTATTTAGTGTTAATAAATCTGATTTATCACTAATCATGTTTTAACTTAACTTAAGCGTTGTTAACTTTTAATTAAAATTAATGAATGTTAATACAGGAATCTTAATATTAATTATTTTATCTTTTACGGTTAACTTGAGTTGACTTGACTTAGTGACTCACCATCAAGTTTTCCACATGATAAATTTCGTGCAGCCTAATGTGGGACTTACTCATGGCCTACTTCTCATACTTTCTTACCCTCCCAGCCTTTTAGGACAGTTTTTGTAATTTTTCTTTGTATTGTCCTAACAAATTTTAAATTATTTCTCTGAAAATTCTAATATTTTTTTATTTGTTCCCATATTAATTTAAGGTCATTTTTCATTTTTTTAGAAATTGTTTAGCTTTGTGCAAAAAGCAAAGCTTTTTAAAGATATTTTGAACATTTTTTAAAGGTATTTTTGTCCTTTCTTAATTTTCTAAGTTTTTCTTACTATTTTTTATCATTTATAATATTTTCTTATATATATTAAACTTTCTAAGTTCTCTATTTACTTAATTTTACTCTAATTTGTAACTGAAAAATTTATTATAAAAATTTGACGGTGTTATACTTAAAAAAAAGAAGAAAAAAGCTTAAACTATGGAGTGTCATATTAGGTATCATTCCCATGGCTCAAGCTTCTAGCAAGATAACAATACCCCACCATTTTTGGAGTATCATGATATGTTGCCCTCCTTACTTCTAGATCATTTCATATGTGTAGAAAATGAATTACGTACAAGGATATAAGGTGTGTATAGTATTATTTTTTTTTACTAGAAAAGTTTTTATTAATTAAAATTTGCTCAAAATATACCGCGTCTTTGTTAGGAATCATGCATAAAATAAGGGAGGAAAATTAGGATTCTTAAATCCATAATAAAAAATTATTTTAAACCTAAAAAAAAAAACAAAACAAAATAAAGATTATCTATTTGTTGTTAAAAATAGGAGAGAAGTAGTCACATCTCTAAAAAAAATCCATATGAATACTCTTAGTAAAAGGCCTCTTTTTATATCATGCTAATAGGGAAAAGGAAAACAAGTTTATCTAAGATAAAAAAGTTCTTTTATAAAATTAGTAGGCTTGTTGGCCTTTAACCTTATGGGTTTAGGGTTTATGACATTAAATAAAAATATTTATATTTAATATAATAAATAGTGAACAATATCTTGCGATATATATAACTATAATTCAAATATCAAGAATCTCATTATATTAATATAACCTATTTTATAATAATATTTTATACAATTAATTTATTTTTATAAATATCTAATTAAACATAGACATAAAACGTGTTACTTTTGTATAGTTCAATTTGTATTTTTTAGTATTTAAAAATAAATTTTTCTTATTTACCTTCTAAATATGTTTATGCATTTTATAGTCTAATTTTATTAAGTGGTTCATAAATATTATTCTAGTTATATGAAAAAATATGATATAAAATACATGTTTAAAACACATAGGTTCCTAATGAATATACTAATAATGAAACCTTATTGTTATTTTGCAAGACAACATTTATATATGAATTAGTCTCATTTCCTTTCATCATGCTGCTTAAGTTGACATGGAAGCAATATCCATGGTTGTCAACAATTGTGACATTTCAAAGTGGTTGATGAAGCTATTCTTGAAAAAAATATTTTAAAAATAATTACTATGAAAATTTATGTTTATTTAGAGTTGAAGTTTCAAATATAACAGCGTATCCCTAAAAAAAATGGTGGATTAAACTACGTAAAAAATTGTTATGTCCCTTAACAACTGGAATTTATTGCTATTAAAGCTTGCCATATGTCTATTGTATTTTAGATAATTGTTTTTATTTACACTAGTCTCTATGTTTATGTATCCATTAGCACCCATGAACGTATTCAATGCCAAATTAAAATGCACTTTTATAATATATCTTGAATATATAACATGGATCACTATCTTGCGAATGAAGTGATCTCAAAAGAGATCTTATATAAGCAAATCTTCAATAAAAATTATATTTTTTAGTATATATATATATATATTAAAATTTTAAAAATTTGTTAAATTATCATAAAATCTTATATATATATATATATATATATATATATATAGATTATTGAAATTTTAAAAAAATAAACAGTTAAAATCATCATAAAATTAAGATTTCACAAACTGCTCTCTAAATAATCACGTGGAATTGTTCCAACATTTTTTGGAAAGTAATTTATTAACCATTCTCTAAACGATGGTATCCCCCATCACTTGGAATACAGTAGTCTGGAGAGCGGTTCCAACTACTTTACTAAACAATTTTTCATTGTTCTCTAAATTTATTTTTAATGTAGTAGAATTGTTTATTGAAGGTTGATGTAATAAATTTTAGATAATAGAGATGTGATATAATTTTTATGATTCTTGACATGGTTCGAAAATATATCAAGAGTCTTTGTCTAAGACACTTGCAAAGCATTTTGGTGCGAGGCTAATTGTGCAGGATGTTGAATATTTATATAGACTTGGCTCTTTTATTTTTTGTGGCGGTTTTAACTATTGTAAAAAAATACTTATTTTTTTATTTTTTTACACGTTGAAAAATAAAAGAGCCTATGTGCAAAGATTTTTAGCACCATGAGGGTAGAGTAATGATATACAAGCATAAAAATAGTAAAATTTATCCTTTTATATCTCTTAATCAATGATTAAAATTTAAAAATAAAAAATAAAAAAGTAATTGAATGATCTTTTTCAGTTGTTATTGGAGGTTCTGTAAATTTTAATTGTTAGTCCTAACTAACTTATCCTCTTCCATGACTTTCACAGTTAATGTTTGCTTTTAGTTGTTGGGATGATGTCTTGTTAGAAGGTTTGTATTACCATGTTTAGGGATAGAAGTAAGCTCAGCTGAATTAGGTTTTAAATTTTTAAGTTTAATTTATTTAAAAATTTTAAAGTCTAAGTTTGGTTCTATTACTTATTAAAGGTTTTTTTTTTTCTATTAAGGTCTGACATGATTTGAAGTCTACAAGATCTGGAAGCATGTTTAAAAGCCTACATAATAAAGAAAATTAATAAATAAACATAAAATTTATACAAATAATTGATTAAAAAGATTTGTAAACTTAAAACCTATAAGATAAAAAGATTATTAAATAAGCTTAAGATATATATATATATATATATTAATATTATGTAAATAAAATATAAAATAAATATAAATATATAATATATATAAATATAAATAGGTTCCTGAATAGGTTAAATAGGTCTGACTTGTTTATCTAAAAGGATTTTATAACAAGTTTGAGTATATCTATTTATTAAACGAACCGAGACAAACTAAACTTTAAATAAGGCGAGCGGTAGAATGTGTCGGACGGCCTTATTCACTTCTATTACTAAACATGTTTCATGTCCATTAAAGATTCAAGTAGGATTGTGGATAAAAGAGATTTGAAACCCGCAATTATAAATGAGTAATGATTAACTTAGATAAAAAAATTAGTCAATATTCATATACATTTTAAATTCATTGATTAATAATTTTTTTATATTTTCAAAATATAAAAATAAATTATACGATTGTAAATAAGGTGAAAAGCAGATGGAGTATATTTTTAATATGTATTACTAGTATAAAATAAAAATTTTATAATTTTTTATATTAATTATTGTATAATCGATGTAAATAATAAAGCTATATATTTTTGCAATTTAAACGAAAGTTAATCGTGTTCAATGTATTTTGCCCTCCGCATTACGACCAATCATGTCTTCATAATTGGTTAAGATTGATTGGGCCCTAAGCCCAAACCATAAAATGTCACACAATGACATTGATTCCCTTTCTCAAGTCAGCAACTACGAAGCCTTTATTGGAGTCTCCTCCCTTTCTTCTTCCTAAGCATCGCAATCGACGGTTTGTCATTGCAAATATAAAAAATTTAGAGAAAAACAAGAATCTCATATTTGATTCATTTCACATGGCAACCAGAAAGTTGATTCATGATTTGTTACTATCTAATTGATCCCCTCTTCCTCCATACCACCAGGTTTCTTTCATTTTCCGTTTTAACTCCAAAACTCTCTCTCTCTCTCTCTCCATTTTTTTTTTATATAAAAAAATTATTTACTTTGACGACAGTGCTAGAGTATAGGAGTAGAATGATGCCACTGGTTTTGGTAGATAGTCATTGATACAGTGTTTTCAATGAGTTCTCTAAGAAGATTAAAGACGAAGCTATTAGGTTTTCCTCTCATTTTCTTTTGGCGTATTTGATGCATTGTTGCTTTTATTTTCATGGAAAATCATAAAATAGGAAAATCTCAACCAAATTTACATATTTATTAATTAAAATGTTTGAATCTATTGTTTTGTCTGTTAAACTTTTTCAAAGGTTGTTTTGATGGTTTTGAAAAGTAATTTTGGTTTTCATTAAAACTTATTTAATTTTTGAGAAAATAATACATAAAATAATAATTAAAAAAAAAAAAACATGATACATTGATACTATGATTGCTGATGGTATCATTTCAAATTCTCATCATATTGTTAAAGGTTTGCCATTGGGAGCATACACGGTTATGATGGGAAACTTCTTGGCTGGTTATGAATATCAGGTATAAAGCTTGTTTAAATATTGTAAATTACCATTGCGTATTTCTATTTTAAAAGCTTATGCCTTGTGTCAGAAATAGAGAATAAAGGAAGAATGTGTGATGCTGCTAGTTAAAGGTGAGTTATTCTGATGAAAAAGGAAAACTTTACTGGTTGGAAATAGATGTCAAATGGGAAGAGGAATAAAAATTATGCTATGGTGAAAAAATGTTTTAATATTTAGTGTGGACTGTTGGATACTAATGGTAAATCCAGAAGAACTATTGCAACAAAAATGCTGAAGGCTGATTGATTCAAGAGTACTAAGAGCCATTGAGATACACAAGATCTATCATTATTTAATTCTGTTCTTAGCTCTGCCTCACGTATGAGGGATACAATGTTCACTTCAGCACTTTCAGGTACACAAGTTCAATTTAAATTTTATTCTTAGAAGTAATAGAATGTGTAATATTTAATAATTACTTAAAAATCCAGTGTTTGATCATATTCAACCACAAACTAATTATGCAGCACGTATATAAACTAACAAAAGTTTTAGGACAGCAATAAAAGAACCGAACAATATTGTGCATATATGTATAAATATAATCAGAATTTTTTTTATAAGATAGCAAAGAAAGAGCCAAAACATTGTTCATTCAAGAGCTTATAATAGTTTTATGTATTGAAATGCTTTAAGTTATGAGGACAGGCAACATAGCTTATAATAGTCGTAATCTAATATGTTTATTTGCTTAAGACCTTAAATAGAAAAATAATAATAATTTAAAATGCTTTTCTTTTTATCCTAGACTTTACACTTTGTTATTATATTAGTTGCTAACATGTTTTTATCCTTTTATTTACTTTTCAATATGAATAATTCTAAATATTCCCACCTTTTATTCCTACAATTTTAATCAATTACTAAATAAAAATTATTAAATATGTTTTAATTTTAAAATAATAAATACATTATTTTTTAACGCTTATAAAATTGTAGAAAATAAATAAAAGGATATAAGAAAGCTCTTGCTATAAGGTTTTTGTGGTTCACTGCTCAAACCTGTGGATTGAAATCCCATGAAGAATGAGGATCCGAATCACCTCTCCTTTTATGATTTGTGTCTCCTTCTCTATCCTTCTAACTGAAAAGAGATACCTCAAAAAATAATTTAAATAAGTTACTGATATTTAAAAATATCATGGCTTTTAATTTTAGTCCTCGATTTCACATTATTTTTATTAAATATAATATTAAAATAGAATAAATTTTTTATTTTCCTAGAAAGTAATAACTTATTTAAACCAGCAAACAGGAAAGAGAAAGTTCTTTTTTAACATATAACATTATTTTTACCAGCGAGACAGAGAAGAGGATGGGAAAATTGGAACAGGTGATTTCTATCCCTAAGAATAAAAGAAAGTTAGTAGCACTAGTCTTATGTTTTCAGTTTGTTTGTTGCTAATATTGTGATTTATGAAAGTTTCTAATTCTTTGTTCTATTTTTTTCGGTTTGTGTATGTACCTTCTGACTCTGTTTTGATTACAAGCATAGCGCTGCATTAATTGGCCAGCATGTGGGGAGAAGGATAATTTCTATCTTCGGTCAAGCATCCATCATCATCTTTGTATTAGCATTCACAATTTTTGTGAGCGCAATATGTTTAGGTACTTTCTATGATTTTAATTAAAAGTTTTGACATTCTTTCCATCATTATTATTTTTTTGTTCATTAGTTTCTTCAAACATACTCACTTCCTTTTTATTATTTGTTTATCATAAGTGGAGTGGGAATAGAAAATATGATTGAGAAGAGGGAAAATAAAAAGTATATAGGGTTTGAGAATATCTGCTATCAATCTTATGAGTTTTTCTTTATAGAGCACTCAACGTTTTCTATAAATAACATTTTTCAGACTGGTGATGTGGCCACTTATTTTTCCATTTTCATTCAAGTAAAGAAATTATTTTTTCCTCTTGTATGTTATATTTGTTGTAGAATTATCTACACTTGCAATGGCCACGCCACATTCTTTGCCACCTCAATATGGATATCGTACATTTTCAGTCTTCACTTTGGTTTGTACAAAATTTTCAGTTAATTAAATGTTACAAATAATTAAATAAACGAAGTATAATATTTGAGACATGTAGTTCTGCATATTGTTGTAAAGCAATCTATACAAATATCCATAAAATTTTTTCTGTTCTAACACCTGCAGTACACTGTATTATGTAGCAATGAAACTAAAAGTTTATTTGTACTTTGTATTATGTAATAAGAGATGATATAATGCTTGTTTTAGTGACTTTATAATAGGATATAATTTAAGTTAGATATCTACATGTATTTGTTTGAAGTAGGCAAGGATAAATTTTTGTCCTTTCGAGGTGTTTTTTTTATTAATTGGATGGTATATTGTGGGAATTTGCAGCTCACCAATTGCTGTATTTTTTATTGATGGTTTATTTTTATTTATTGATATTTTTATATATTTTTAAAAATATATTGGCTGTGAAAATATCATAAAAATATTTTATTTTATTTTTTTAATTTATAATATTGATTATATTTTTAATTGATATAAAAAATAAATTTTTATATTTTTTTACATTAATTAAACTTAAAATTAATGTAAAAAAATAAATTTTTTACATCAATTGTTTAATATAAAATGTTATCAATTGTGTTTATACTACCAACAAATTGGTGTAAAAAATCTAAAATAATCGACATAAAAAATATTTTTTTTACTAATATATAAAAATAATTTCATTTTATAAATGCATCAACATCTGCCTTGATCTTTTTCTTTTGAACAAAAGAAAAGAAAATAAATGGAAACACGTGGTGAGATTGGAGCAGTTGACATGATCAAATGAGAAGAAAATTACTACTGCACTCAAAGGTTTGATGAATCAGTTGGTTTCTTGACACTGGGGTGCTATGAAAAAAAAAATAGAAGGAGATTTCATTATCGCAAACACTGGATTGAACTATGACAGGGAGAAACACTGGTGATGTTTAAAATTTAGAGCACCCCTTATTTAATGGATGGAAAATTAAAGATTTGAAAATATAAAGTCAACAAAAAGAAACTTAGTAAAACTTATTTCGAATTTAAAAAACGTGTATTGATTATCAAGCTACTGAAATAAAGAACAAAATGAGGTTCTATGTTGCTCCTTCCACTTCCTTGCCAAGCTTAGTTTAGGACTTACTATTGCAATTATATAAAAGTGATTATTGAGTCAATTGCATTTGAAAATAAAATAAACCCTAAACCTAAAGAAAAAAGATACCATTTCTGTCTCAGCAATTAAGTGATTGTTATTAATACGCACGTTTAACATTTCTTGGTCAAAGTAAGGAAGGTTTTGATACTACCCAAATTAAGATACCATAGAAATTACCAATAATAAGGAGGTGTTTTTTTATTTTTAAAATAAAAAATAAAAAGTAAAGTAACATATAAAAATATTAATATAATATTAAAAAATAGCTTAAAATTATTTTAATTTATAGTTTTAAAACTAAAAAATGTTATTTTAAAATAATCTTTAACAACTTTTCTCATCAAACGGTTTTTTTAATTTTTTATTTTTTAAAAATAATATTTTTAAAGGAGAAGATAAATAAATACTTAAAATATAAATATTTATATCACACGTCCTGTAAAATTTATAATGAAGATAGGCTGACAGCAAAACAAAAAAAAAAGTTGAAATAAAAATTATATGCTAGATTAATGTGTTAAAAATGGTAAGTCACCACATTCTTAAAAATTTTACAATCAAATTAATTAATTAAAATTATAAACATCTTTATTTTTTATTCTTGCAGACAATAGAAGATTGTAATTCAAAAGTAAACTTTAGTTTTAAGGAATAAACTATAATAAAAGTATGTAAAACAATATATATTAATTTTTAGAAGATTTAATTTATAATTGATTATATGAAAAAATAAGTTGATAGCATTTTTTGTCAATAAATTGATAACACTAATGTCTAAACGTGAGATTGAGGAATTTTAGATAGAAATCTATTTTTTTTATAGAAAAAACTTTTTATATATATAAACAATAAGATACATTTATTTATATTCAGGTGTAAATCGTTAAATTTATTGTATTATTTTATTTTTTTATATTTATTAATTATTAAATAAAAGATGTAAATAAATAGATGATACTATTTATATGTAGAAAAATTATTTTTTTTTATTATCTTTTCATTTATTATTTATTTACAAAATAAATCTCTTTCCCTACACATGTGATTACCAACTTTATTCATCGTGCTCCTGCTCTCTTTTATCCTTCCATCTTATCTTTTTTCTTACCCTCACCTCCGTATAATTTTATAACTTTATTATTTTTTTTAAACTGCTGTATTACCTACATATATCCCAAAATCAGCACTACAATATATTTCATGGAAAATTTCAACTTGTTGTCTACTTGTATTAGAAAAAGATATGTCTAACCTCTTCTTTTGCAGGCTCATTCTATCTCTCATCTTTCACAGCCACACTTTGCTCTCATTTTGTCCAATTTCTCTCTCATTTCTTTCTTTTAATTTTATCATAGCTTACTTTCTGAAGATAAGAAAAAATTCATATCCGCAAGTGTATAAGTGGGCTTAAAAAATTTGTCTCTCATCTTTTACAATCATAGTATATTCTCATCTTCGCTACCTTCTTCACATCCCCTTCCACAATTAAGATTAACATTTTCTTGCTCTCTACTATTGGACAAAGGTAAAATCTCTTTATCGTTCCTTGGTTATATATTTTTTTCATGGTTTATTTTTTAAGATAAGAAAAAATTCACATCCGCAAATTTGCAAGTAAGCTTAAAAATAAAGGTTTAACAAAATAAACAAATAAACAAAATATGTCAAGTTAAGGACCCTTTCCTGTGATATAAATAACTTATTTTTGTTCATGATATAACAATAGCATATTCCTTCCCTCATCTAACATATAGTTAGGTGTGATTTATTTTTGTCCATTGATCTTCAAAAGAGAAACATTATATGTATTACTTGTCATACATCATAAGTTACATTAAGTAGAAACAATTAAGTCTCATATTATTAATTGAATGTTAGCAAAATTATAAACGTATAATTTTGCAATAAAATCAGAAAATACAAGTTGTGAAATAAAATAAATAGTTAGCAATTAAATTAAAAATTCTATTGTAAAACTAAAAAAACAATAAAAATCAATAAAACATATAATAATATAAAATAAGAAAATAAATAGAATATAATATATTAATATGAATATTCCATATTCTTATTATTCTAATTAATTAATATTTATTTTAATTTTAAATATTATTAATAAATAGACATATTGATAGATAGATTGATAATTAAATAGAATTATATAGGAATAGAAGATATGAGTTAGGATTAGTGTAGTAAAGATGGGAATTTAAATATTTTATAGATTTACTCATAATAGCTAGGCTAACATAAAGATGTTAAAGTAGATAGGTATTTAACTTTTAAATAGTAAGTTTAAATATAGGAAATTAAAGATATGATAACTAAAAATTTCATTGTGTAATTAGTAAAATTAAAGTTGATAGTAAGTTTAAAATTTATATGTTAAATTGTCTAGCTTTCTATTTTATTTTTTGACATATCTGCGCAAGCATCATGCATTTCTTCAAATATAGTTAATGCTTCTTAAAAAAATTCTTTTTTTTAGCATTAATGCATATTAAAGATTAATTATACGAGTAGAATGACTTCCAAATTTAGAAAATATCACGAAGATCTCTGCCTTTCTGTAGTACATGATCTAATCATGCAAGTTTTCTAAATTTGGCATAGGATCTTATCAAAAATTAAATTTTCTTCAAATACTTATATCATAATTATATATCTATACATTAGTTTGAATAATTGATTTTAACACTATCAAGATGAGATTTTATATTTATGTACTTTATTTATTATTTTATAAGTCAATTCTTTCTTTTTTTCAATTATTTTATCTTTAGAAGATTTATTTTATTTCTTCGGTCAATCCAAATAAAATTAAATTAATATTTTTTATTCTTTATTATGATATGACATAATTTACTTATATTTATAAAAATAAATACTTTATTATATCACATGGACAGATCAAAATAAAAAAAAAAATTAATGTTCTTGATATAATCATGATAAAACATCTTGATGGTAGTAAATTTATAAATATTTTTTAAAAAAATAAAATTACAGGATAATAACCCCTTAAGATTAAGCAGATCTATTTGTGTAACTAAATAGAATCATTCTCATTCTATTACTATTAATTTTTATAATTATCTTATGATAAAATTTATTATTTGAAAGGAAAGCAATAATTATATGATTAATAAGAGTACAAATATTTGGAAGTTTATATATAAAAAAATAAACTGTTAATCTATTTCTTTGAATTTCACTATGATTTCAACCTTGAATTATTATATTATTAATATTAATTATTAGTGTTTTATTTATACAAATTAATATGAATTAATTATTTAAATTAATTATTTTAAATTATTAATATTAATTATAAGATTTATTTAATTCAACACACTATTATATATGTATATATATTAAGTTTTTCATATAAATAATAAATGATGTATTGATAAATTTAATTAATGCTTCCAAAAAGATTTTGATCTTTTCTTATAATTATTTTATTAATCAGTTATGTATGACTTTCATTTTATTTATTATATGACTCTTATTTTATTCATTAGCTTAAGAATAATTTATTCTTTTCTACATTTTTTCACGAATAAGAGAATAAAGAATACAAATTTTTCTATGATCTTTTTGAGTTCCTCTTTTAATTATTATTTAATTTTAGATTGACTTTTTTTTAAGATGTATTAATAATGTTTCATTTTATATTGTTTAATTTATTTCTTTAATTTTTTTTAACCATATAAATAGTATCCAAGTTAAGTTATATTGAAGATATCATTAATAAAAGTGAATTTTAAAAGATATTTATTAAAATTATTGATCATTGAATAGTACAAAATGTATAAATAGGACTGATGGATGAGAATGTAATATTTTGGCTGGTTTGTTTTTTTCTTAATTTTGTGTTCATTTATGTAGATTTACCTTTTATACGTTAAATACATTTCATTGTTATCAAGAAAATTATATTAATTATGTAAAAATGAAATAAGAATTTTTGAAAACTTTCATTAATTTCTAAAATTCTTTAATACGATTTTTTGGATTGTTAAACTTAATACTAATTCCATCAAATGCAATTTATGGTCTTGAAGAAATCTTTCCTTGAATATGTTATATCATATTAATAGTTGAATTTATGCATATAACAATGTGTTATTTTTTGCAGGAAGACAAAATTAAAGAACAAGTGAAGAATGACCATATCAATTATTGAAGACTAAAGCTTAGGTAAGGTAACACCTATTTAATGCAAAATTTTGATGTTTAGAAAAACATCGGATAATATAAGGTATCAAATCATAACTTCAGATTGGTGTTCAAAGCAATAATAGTGATGCCTAAAGATATTCCCTTAATTCTAGAATATGTTTATAATTTTATTAATTTTGAAGATACCATCTCAAATGTGTTATTAGGTATGATAAATATAGCACATACTGAATTAAAATTTGATACCTTAATTATTAATTTTCTTTATATATAGATATCATTGGTCAGTTTGAACAGATATTCCATTATCAACAGTTAAGTAATCCAACAAAAATTGTGATAACTTTGAAGAATCAAAGGTAAGAAATACTCACAAAAAAATTTGTTTTCTTTTATGTCTAGATATTAATATATATTTTTATCACCTTTTGTCATCAACAAAAGGATATATGGATAAATTGCACTTTGTGAAAATCTTTTGCAATAAAGTTAATATCATTCTTGGACAAGCATAGGATGGACTTGTTGTTCTAATATTAAGGAATAAAAATATAAAAGAAGAAAATGGTTATATATTTTTAAATTTTACTTATTTATTGACTTAGAGATTATATTATCTTACTTTTAAATTTACTAATACATTTAAATTTAGGGATATTTTTTATAAGTATTCAAAACTCAAAATTTTGTTCAAGATTCCTAGTTTATGATGATAATATTTATGAGATTAGTGAATATATATAACATCCTAAAAATAAAGTTTGTTTTACGTTTAGATTGTATTCGCAATTTCATTATTAAACAGTTAGTTCATGATACAGAATTCTTTTAAGAAATTGTTTGTACTGAAAATAAAGTACAATTATTTTTCCTTAAAATCACTTATTGAATATGTGAGCCTTGTCGATTTATTTGATTGATTATGTATCATTTATTATTATGCAAGGAAACAGTAAAGTCAAAGGCCTATGTTCATCTATTACTAAAACTGCACATTCATGTAATCACATGTACTTACATAACATTATTATTATATAGTCCAATAAGTTAAAGAGAAAAATAGTGTAAGGACACCAATATCCTTCCAGACATTCATATACACATTATACAACTATTTTACATAATACTTATTTATCATACATATTTTATGGCTATTTACAAAGTTTACATTGTTGGATAAAATCAGTATTTTGTCATCTTAAAACTTGGTTAACACTTCAACAACGTGGACTTTGCGGCTCCAACCATAAGCTCTCGTCTAGGGCATAGTAAGCTTTCTTTCCAAACTCCTAATAAAATCTAAGTGGGTATGATATCAAAAAGAAAGATTACCTTGTGAGGACTAGACATGCGACGAGTTGTACTTGTGAGAAAGAATTAGGAGATCACTTTCTCCCTTAAATGATGAAGTTTCTTCTACATGAGGAACCGAAGGAGCTTGATACCCCGGTGATGGAGAAAAAACCATATTTGGATGGAATGTCTCAAAGGTATAACAAAGTTCATGGTAAAGAAATTCAGCCTCAGCACAAAATCCATTTGACTCAAACAGTCCCTCCTTGTGCGTGCTTCCTATGTATTGCCTTAGATTAAGTTCATCATTTTACAAACCTATAACAAGTATATATCATCCATTTCATCTTTTGAAATATTCTTTTCGTTCCTTATTTTTTATTTTATTATCATTTTCCTTTTCTTTTTTTTAAAAACAAAGGTAAATGTAATTTTTTTTAACTATTTATCTATTTTAAATTAAATGAAACATTTAAATAAGCTGATTATTATGACCTTCCATGTTATATCTCGAAGGAAATATGAATAACAAAATAAGAGAGGTAATCTTACATTTTCCTCCTATTTCTCTTTTTAAAGTCAAGTCTACTGTTAAACCAAATTGCTTACTTCTTTACAGTTATTTTGTAAAAATAGGTACTCTTGCACTTTTATTTCTGATATTCAATATTGTTTTGTCTGCATACAAATTAGAAGGGTTAGATTTTCACTATTAGGGCACATAGGTACTTTCACCCACATTTATCCCATTTACTCTTTCAAACAAAATCCTTGAAAAGGTCCAAAGAATTAGCTTCAAGATCTTGATCTGGATGAGTTTTTTTTAGTTCAGATAAGGGTAGTTATTATGTAGCCATTCATAACTAATATCTGCATGATGAGATCAAAAAAAATTTCTATGTTATATTCAAATTAATATGGTTCAAGAAACAATTTCATTAGGATTAACTATGATGATTCATCCATAATTATTATGACTTTTAAGAACAAGAATATATATAGTGTACTCCCAATATATTATATAAGTAAAAAAAAAATCAGAGTTTTACTGTTATAGTTCTTAATATTAAAAATAGAGAAAGAAGAATAAGATGGTTTCCTGGGTTGAGAAGAACAGTTTGCAAAATGTTACGAGACTAAGATAAAAAAAAAATATGTAAGGAATAATACCTAGCTGTTAGCCTCAAACAGGAACTATAATATTATTCTCTGTAATTAATTGTAGTAGTTTACTAAAATTATATAATGAAAAATATTACCTAAGAAATAAGAAAAGAATATAGATAAAAAAAATATGTTCTATCTTGAACTAAATGCTCTAATAATAATAGATAAATCATATTTAGCATTTAGAAATTGAAAATTAATTGTCAAGCCCAACTTCACAGCACACATATGGGGTATTCCACTCTTCACTTATGTTTACAAGAATAAGAAAGATAAAACCTTTAGCAAGCCTCAAAATTTCAGTCCTCCATATTTATAAACATTCATTTAGCTTAAATAAAAAATAGTGAAAGTCTTTAAGGGTTTCCAAAAGCTTTCACCTATCAAATTTCATGGCAAATTCAACATACTGAATTGCTACCTACTTATGCATATATATATATATATATATATATATATATATATATGGATATTTCAAATTTACATTAGACTCTAAGTAACTCAAATGGAGCTAACTAAATTCATTTAAAAGGATAAAATTGCTTTTATACATAGTTTTATACTAATAAGAATTGAGTTGAGTTGAAATTACTTTTAAAGAATCAAGTTTCTCATCATTTGAACTAAAAAACAATAGTGATAGATTGCTTAAATCGGTTTTTTAAAATTAATAACAATAAAATTGTTAATTTATATGAATATTATTATTTAATATCTTAAAATTATAATATTAAGTATATTGAAAATATGAACGAGCTATTATAATTTTTAAATGAATTCATAATATATTATAAAATAATAATCTAAATTTAGTTTATCATTAATCATCTCATCGTATGCATAATTTAAGCAGGCAAGTAAAATGAACAATACAAAAATATATTTATAGCATCGTTAAATTGATTTATCATAATAAGAAGACTTGAAGTATTATAACACTACCATGGTTTCAGGATACATTGATTAGTATTAGTAATTAGGTACTAATTATGTTTTTAATCTTTGATTTTTTTTTGTAGTGAAAGAAAATTTTTTTTTCTACTTTTCAGTATGACTTATTATCCTAAATTTATTTTTAATTTTTTTTTGAATTTGATAAACATAATGAGATATAAAACTTGATTATATTATCAGTTGAACAATTAGTATAAAAAATTTGCTTTTTACACCTGTTTATAAAATAAATATCGTATAAAGTAGATTTTTTACATCAACTTCTAGAACAACTAATATAAAAAATTTACTTTTTATATTAATTTGTGAAACAACTACAATAAAAAGTATATTTTTACATTAATTTTTAAAGTAATTATAGTAAAAAATTTACTTTTTATATTAATTTCTAAAACAAACATAATAGAAAATGAATTTTCTACATCAGTTAAAATCTAAACCGATATAGAAAATAAGATTTTTGTTTAAATTCAAAACCTATTTTTAGTGAACCGCCAAAAAATTATAGAACAGACATAATAAATATAACACTCTAAAAACAAATACCGATTTCATGTTTAAGTTGTTTATTCGGTTCCATTTTTAGTTTGTTATCTCATGACGTGGAATTCATTTTAGAAAATACTTATATGAAAATACGGTAAATTTTTTTTTTAAAACTGTTTGATATAAACTGCGAACCTCGTCGATAAAACATCTGTAACGGTAAAATAAATCGTTAAACGGAGTTTTATGTACGTTTAAAACCTTAGGAATACTAAGCGTTTATATTATTCTTTTCGTTTATCATTTGCCTATAATAAATAAACAAGATTCAATCATAACACACATGTCACACAATAATTATACATAACATTTAATACAAGTCATAAGTCTTAGGCCCGTGGGCCTTATTAGATAGTTATTACAACCCACAAATTTACATTTTTGGATGATACAACTATTACATATTACCAAATTTACATAACATATTACCATAGTACTAATACACAGAGTTAGGATGCTTGCATCCATCTATTTACAACATGTACATTATGGGTAAGACAACTCAAATTCTATTGTCCTTAAACAGCAATGAAACCTCTTCCATCCTCGTGCCTACTCATGGAGTGAAGAAAATGCGTGCGACAAACTATAATAGTGTGGAGTTAAGGGGTCAGTCTCATCTCCCGAGGACTCAACTGCCTCTGCTACAGGGTTATGTTGTTGGGGAAATCCAGGAGGTGGTGGGAATACTCCATCGGAATGGAACACTTCCAAAGGGATTGCAAATCTAGTGGTACTAAAATTTGAGCTTAGAACTTCATGGATGAAGAGGTGTCCTAGGGAGAAGTAGATATGAACGCTCGCTTGGGCGGTGATGAGGTAGTCGTGGGGGGTAGCAGACCAATTTACGTTGCTAATGTCTAGAAACACTACCGCTGTCGCAAAAGACATTGGTATCATTTGGAAAGAAATTGGAAAGGAGTAGGGGTGAGAAACGAATTTCTCAGTAGGTCTTCTACTCTAACTAATGTCCTCACTTTAAATCCAACCACTTCAGTTTATTTCAGAAATCATTTTTTGTATAAAAGATTATTTTTAATTCTTTGAAAACATTTCTCTGAAGTGGATACATTTTATTATCAAACATACATCTGAGTGCTTAAATATACATTTCTCTTATCATTCATAAACTGTGGCGTCTCAACATACATTCTCATTAACATTCATAACTTTGGGATCACACATAAGATATCATTTGACATACAATTATTCTATGCCTTAAACTTCATTCCTTATTACTTATCTTTGTCTTTATCATTCCTTTGTCCAACTTTTGGGACACTTTATGAATCTAGTTTCACCACCTTAGGGAGAAACAATAAGACATAGACTTGTATTAAATTTATCAAACAATATTTTTTCACTGACTCTACTCCCACCTCCTACTAAAAATTAAGGATATGAGCTCATTCAAGGGTGGTCGTCACCATCTTATAACTTGGTGAAGAAACTTAAGTCTTCCCAGTAGAAGGATTTGTTGGAGAAACTTAAGTCTCCTAGAAGCAACTTTAGGCTTCTCTTCAGTAGTGCTTTTTAAGGCCCTCTGGATACTAGTGCACATAAGGCATAAAGAGAGTAGCTTTACGTTTTCACATAATGTTGGCTTTAGTTATCCCTAAAATTATTTATGTTCATTTTAGTAGCTTCCAGATAATTATGCATGCTCAAACAAATTCCAACCAATATGGAATGCACATATAGGTTTCGAATTTTCATCTCAATCATCAACATATACCAATCACATACATGATCATCTTCCTTTCTCATTCATGAGCATCCATCATTTATTCATTCATAGATAGTGAGCATTCATAACCAATAATGCAATTTGATTGGTAAATCACATAGCATAAAGTCACACTTACACAACCAATACAATGCCTCAATTCAGTTTGATGTTGAAATCACACAAGGGACTTATGCCTTAATTCAGTTTGATGTTGAAATCACACAAGGGACTTACATCACTCGACCTTCTAAGTTATCTCTCATCCTTTCCTTTTCTCAAATATACATTTGTTCATTAAGATTTTTCATCTTAGAATCTTAGTCTAGGTGGTCGAATAACACCTTTCAAGTTCTTCACTCTTTGTGTTATCTTTTGTTCAAGTCTTATACATGTCCTAATTATTCTAGGTTAAAGTATTTAAGTATTTACAAACTTTTATAACTTCTTCTCATTAAGGTATGCTATGATCAAATTACTTAGTGAACTTCTAACTTCAAGTTTAAATCATATCCACCCTTCTTAATCATGCCTCTAATAAACCTTTAAAATATGTTACCTTGTGTTCCCCTTTTTACTACCTTATAATTAGGTCTAATTGACTCTTAAACCTTTAAAGTCTCTTTTATTCTAAATCAAATAATATCTAAGTATAATTTAATTAACCTTCTAGGTCACTTTATTCCTAAATGGTCGAATGACCTACTTCCTCAAGTCCCACTTTTCATACTCCTTGATTATATTTTTCTTACATATTTAGGATCATTATTTGGGTCTAGTTAAGGATTGAAACTCCTTCTTAGTTAATTTAAAACATGGTAGCCAAATTCCAACCTCCTAGACTTAGGTTTCCATAATTTCCTTCTTCCTAGTCCTAGTTGACTTAAGTTGACTATTTCTTAACCGTAGTTGACCTTTACTTAGGGGCCAAGTTCAAACTTTAGAATTGACATATTATAAGGTAATCTTAAGTCTTTTTACCCAAAATTTAATGACATGGCCAAATTTGACATTTACCCTTGCTTAAGTTCTGGTAAATTCCTAGTTACCCATTTTAAGCTTATTTGGAAATTTTACCACTTAGTATTTTTGAGATTTTTCTCTAAGCTTACTTATGCCATATATTCTGAAACTTAACCTTTTAAATATTAATTAAACCTCCAAATAAGTTATTTACTTGTTCAAAATACTTGATTTTTCCTTAATCACATTTTAAGCTCATTTTTGCCAAAATCTCTCTAGGATGATTGAATGTACTCCTAGAGATTTTTAACTCATTTTTGTTTTGTTTAACTTTATTTAAAAGTTTATTTGCTTCATTTAAAACCTTATTTCAAAACTTAAGTTACTTAGAAAAATTTTAACAAAACTAAAGCTTGCTTAAGAGTTGTGGCCAAAAGCCTTCCTTGGTTAGCCAAAGCAATTTCTTCAAATCTTCCATCTCACACCACCTTGGTTCAGTTGTGTTAGGCTTGTGCAGCTCCTCTTGCCTCTGGTCCATGCTTATTTCATCCATGTTTTGATGCTTAAGTGCTGGCCATGATGAGTTTAGGGTGCCATATTTTAGCCATTTTTGGCTACAAATTACATTATTTGCTTGGTAGCTTTCTAACTAATGTCCAAAGGAAACCTTTGGAACTTATTACAAAACTTTATTCCACCTCTTAACATGCATACTCAGAGGTGTAGATCCAGCATAGAGGTCATACCAAATTCATCACACAAAAAAACCACAAGGTTAAAACTTGAACATAAAAACAAGCATGAAAATAACAACATAGTATATTTTTTTCAAGCCACAAAGAGTAGATTTTCATGATCTACTCCAAGATCCACAAAAACTCTTTCAAATAAGCTTCAAAAACCTTTCTCATGAGAGCATAAAATTTATCAAAGCTTCAAAAATAATTTTAAAACAAAACCCACCAATTAAATTTCTTCCAAGTGCCTTGAAAGCACTTTTAACCGAACAAACTTTGTTTTTCTTTTCAAAAATCACTAAAAATGGGTGGGGATGATTTTAAATGGTTAAAATACAATTTTAAACTCTCACAAGCAAAAAAAGAAGAAGACAAACAGATCTTGGAGAAAAGATGCATGAAAGAAAATAAGCACACCATAAAAAGACAAGTTAAAAGCGTAAAAAGACAAGTAGAAAGATCCTACTTGTTGAAGACCTCCTTAGCATTTTGTGGAGCTTTAAAGGCTGCCTTGCATCCCCTCTGGTCTGCTCTGGATGTGGACAAAGGATGGTGGTGGGGCTTTAGTGTTTATGACTTTAATATAGCTTAAGTCTTAAAGATGAAGACTTAGGCTTAAAAGTATAAGTTTTGAATGTTTTGAGTTATGGTAAGCTTAGAGAGAATGGAGAGGATTTTGATAAGTTTTTAGGCTGAAAATTTTGAAGCAAATGAGGTCCCAAGTGTCCCAAAAAAAATTCGGACTCTTATGGGCCAAGTGGAATTAGTTTTACACTTAGGGGTATTTTGGTAATTTTGTCTAAATTTTTCCTATTTTCCAAAATAAATCAAAATTTAAGGAATTATCCTTTTAGGCTTAGATTAGTGTTAATTAGGTTGACATTTCCTATAATTATGATTAATTTTATCCTAAGCATGCTTTACTTTTAATTAACCAAGGTTAATTATTTTAACCATGGTTAAAGGAACCTTTTTACTATTCACTTTTGTCTTTTTGTAAAAGATTTGATTGACATCACTTTGGTGACTCATCACCACCTTTCCAGCTGCTAAATTTCGTGCACATTGGTGTGGGGTATACTCTTGGCATGCTTATCACATTATCTTGCCCTCCCCGCCTTCCAGGGGTATTTTCGTAATTTTTCTCAGCATTGCCGGAAAATTTTTCAAATTGTGCTTCTAACATTTCTAAGACTTTTTGGTTTGTTCCCATGTTAATCTAAGACCGTTTTCTATTTTTATGGGAACTGAATAGCTTTGTACAAAAAGTATAGTTCCTAGGGGCATTTTGGTCATTTTCAAGGTTTTTGAAGGGAGTTTCGTCCCTTCTCAGGTTTCTAAATTTTTCTCACTACTTTTAACCATATATGATATTTATAATGCCTTTAGGATGTCTTATACTTGTATTTCCATTTTTCTGGTTCATTATTTGAGCTGTTGTGCAAGAGCATTTTTGTCATTTGCACCAAACGTCCTAATTACTTTGCTTTTGGCTTCTAATTTCTCCTAATTTCATTCTAAAAACTATTTTTAACCTCAAATATTTATCATAGAAAAATTAAGATGTTATAATAAATTTTGTCAAACTTTCAGAACATACATAATATCTCCAACAAATATGTAATTATTAACCAAAATTACTTCTTACAAAAATATAAACAAATTATCAATTAAAAGAAAATATGTTGCATGCATAGATTATATATAACTGTTACTTATTTTTAGTTTTCCATTTTTTCAAACAAAAGATATATGGAACTGAGTTTATATTATGTTATCCACTTAAATTAGATTCATAATGAAAATTATTAAGTAAAAAAGAAGGACAATCAATCGATGACCTGCCAATTTACTTTGAAGAATCATAAAAAAATAGATGAATTATGAATATATTTAAATTATTATAATTTTTTTATAGAGAAATACTAGCTATTAAAAAATTTTAAATACAATTATATCATAAAATTTACATATTGATGTAATCTCATATTGATGTAATATTATATTTAAATGTTTTATACTAAAATTCTAGTTTTATAAGTACAATTATAAGAATTTATTTTCAATTATAGAATAATTATTTCTAAATTTAAATAGTTAAAAATTAAAAGTATGACTAAATTATAGAAAATATATAATTAATTTAAAATAAAAAAATAATATATGTAACTTTTAAATACTTAGATTAACAATTTTTATTACATAGTGTCATAATCCAATTTCGTCCGAAACAAGGTTCATTAATAAATTTAAAAGTGTCTAGTTGTTTTTACAGTGTTTCAAAAACTGAAAAATTTAGAACTAGGAATAGGATTTAATCTAGAAATTCAAAATTTAAAAATATAAAAAATACTTAATCCAAATATGTTTTTACTTATTTTTCCTTAGTCCTCCAACACAAAAGCATATATTTCTACCGTTCATCTCAATAATAAATTGGATATTTTTTTACCACTGTCATGCACAAATAAAAATTCTATTCTCTCATAGTTGGATACACACAAGGGAATTCATTTTTGTTGGATTCACGTTCCTAAGGGAACAACCCATGTGTATGAAATTCTCCATACAATATTTACCTACCACCCTTCCATCACAAAAAGACAAAACCAACGTAACAAAATCCTCCAAGGATTTCTCTCTCTCTCTCTCCTACATCACTATATGCAATACACAGCCCCAAATCCTTTTTGGATTCATTTTTCCGAAGCTTTAAACAAAAAGCTCTCCATACTTCCATTCAATCATTCCCATAGACACACAACATTACGAACGCCTACTCCCTCCATCTCCCATTTCCTAACGCTCTGGTGATTCAATATTCAGTGAACCCACTCAACGATTCTTGTAGTAAGACAAGTGAAGAATAATAATTCTTGGGTTTAGCCTTGATTGTTTTGTTAGAAGTGGGCCATGTGCTTAGTTAATCCAATGGGATGATGAATTAATTATGATATAAAGGAAACAAAAAAGGTTAATATGTAAGAATGAATAAGTAATAGCATAGAAGATTCTCCTCTTATTTTCAATTAATTTATGTTTAGGTTAGTAATGATTCTTATGTTGTTTCTTTCCAAGCGGTCAATAATTAACCTTGAACAGGTTACATTTTAGCAAAGTGATTTGCTTATTTATCATGGTATTGATGCCAAAATATGTAAATTGTAGACATGGTAAATATTGCTTTAGACAAATAACATATTCATAAAATTTTATTCTTGATAAATTGTCTATTTACTTTTTTGTTCAGTGTATATTATCATATATTTAATATAGATAATTCTTTACACATGAAACATTTCTTAATTCATCTCTAATTCAATGTTTATAATAATTTTCTTTTTCATTTCTTATGCCGCATCTTATGTTATTTTATCTAAATTTCATTTCACATCTTATCAAAATTAATAAAATTAATTATTTTTAAATTCTAAATTTTATATAATAAATCTTAAATATTTTTACCAACACATATTTTTGAAATATAAGAATTTATAATGCAACTATTTGTCGTCTGAAAATTTTGTCTATATGTAAATTTAAAATTATTTTAATAATAAATATTTTATTATTTGATGAAATAATTTTAAGATAAGATATTACAATGAATATTAAATTTGCAAGTGTAGAATTATCTGATGATGCATATTTTTGCAATCATAAAAATTTACAATACAATTATTTATTGTCTTAAACACATAAATACGTTAAATTTAAAATATAATATAGGCTATTTTAATTAATTATTAAAAATCAATGAATTAAAATATAAAATATGTTTCTTAAAATTATCCAAGTCATATTTTAAAATTTCTTTTTAAAATATTTTTAAATTGATATTTTCTACTCAAAATTATATTTTCTGAGTTTAAATAAAGTTTTCTCCAAACTATTTTTAATTGTTAACAAAAAATTTTCATTGGTATTTTTAATTTATTTTATCAAAAAAAATTTAAACAAATTAAATGATAAAACTACGTATACTTAAATTTTTCATCGTATTCGAAAATATATAGGAACATGATTAAAATTTTGTTAAACTATTTTTTATATATATTATATTTTACTTCTTTAAATTTTATTTTATATTTTTATAAATAATTCAAATATTTAATTTTTATATTAAAATAAATCAAATAAATTTTTTTTAAAATTATTTTAAAATTGCATGTTTACTTTGGATGGATGCCTCACACCATCACTCTTCGTAAATTAATTCTCGAACCCAGAGTTTGTTAGGATTTTTTCAAGTTTTACATTTAAAAATAATATTTGGTAATGACACTACATTTTTTTGTTTAACTAAAATTATTTTTAAGATTCATCATCCCATCATGATTTAGGTTGCCTTAGATGACAACTACACTTGAAACATTAAGAGATAGTTGAAGTTATTTTAAAATTTTATGTGCAATTTTATAATAATTTTAAAAAATAATCTATTTAATCCCTTTTCTATTTGGTTATTTTGTTTTTTTACTTTATGTATTTAAATAATTATCTATTTCAAACTCTAGAAAAATCCTTATTCTATATATATTTGGTCTTATTTATGTATATATTGATTATGCTAGCTTCTTTGCAAGACATTTTCTTTTATTGGTATGTTGTCTATATTTAAATATTTACATTGTAATTACTTTTTTTTTAAATCTAGAGTAGAAATTTTTATTTTATACATATTTGTGTGTATATGTTCTATATATAATGGTTGTGTTATGTTTGTCGTAAGCTTTTATTTTATTTTGTATTGATTGTATTTAAATAATTATGAATATTGGTTTAAAATTTAAGATAGAAGACTTTTCATAATTAGACCACTCCTAATTGGCACATGCATATTATGAGTGGACCCAGGTATGAGTAAAACATAGGATTGGAGGGATTTAGTTATGTAACTTTGGATGCATATCCTGTTTGACTATCACAGAAAATCCAACTGTATCCTTTTCATGTGTTCCACGTCTAGTAGCATTATTTGTTGTTGTGGCCAACTATTGTAGACTAAAAAAGTCTTATACCTAGATTATAGGTTACCTTCGTAAGGGCACAAAGAGGCATGCTTCTTTCTATACTCATTTATCAATGCAACATTCATACATGAAGAAATCATATAAATTATTGGATTCAAATAAGAGAGAGATGATTTAAAATAAAAATAAGGAGAGAGAGGAAATTAAAAAATAAAAATTAGAGAGGAAAAGATTAAGAGAAATGAGTATGAGAGAAAAAAAATTAAAGAAAAATAGAAAAAAGAAAAAATAATTTATAAAATTTCATGATTGATTAACTCTCTAAAATTCTTATTTTAATTTCAAAATATTTTAATGGGTTAATTGTTTTATTTTATATTTTTAAAATTAAAAAATTAAATAAAATTTCCATAGCATGGCATGTTCATATTCTCATGAACATAACATTTCCTTGCATGCATGATCATCTCATTCAATTTGTACATATATTCATTTAAAAAAATTTTAAAAAATAAGTAAATCATATCTTATTTCATCCAATTCCTACTATGGAAAATTCAACTTGCAGTATTCATCAACAAAATGATCTAACCCAATTGTTGAAAGTTACCAAATTAATTATATGGGATAAAACTCCAATGGTGCACAGAAATTATTTCGAAGCATTGGATAAAAGCTTAAAAGATATTATGAGTAATGTTAATACTATAGAATTACCTTTTGGAGGTAAGATTATTATATTTGAAGGTGAATTTAGACAATTTTTTCTAGTTGTAGTAAGAGGAAGTGGTTCGAATATTGTTAATATCATAATAAATGCTTCATATTTATAACAACATTGTAACATATTAAGGTTGACTATAAATATGCACCTGCAGAATGATCCAACCACTACCAATGCAAATGAGCTGAAAGAGTTTTCACAATAGTTATCAAATGTGGGAGATGGAAAAGTTGGTGAGAAAAATGATGGCTATGCAACTGTAGAAATAACATTTTTCATGATAAATTTTGATAATCCATTGCATGCTATGATTGAAAATACTTGAAAAATGAATATTTTTTACAATCAAGAATTGTTCTAGCATCTATTATTGAAGTGGTTGAAAAAATTAATGATTATGTTCTTTCTTTGATTTCAGTTGATGAAGGACAATATTTGAGCTTAGATTCCATTGACAAGTCAGAAGTAAATTATGAATCAATCTTTGATAGCTTCACTACTAAGTTTCTAAACATTCTTCAACCTTCAAGTCTAATCACAAGATTATATTAAAAGTAGGTACTCCAATATTATTATTAAAAAATTTAAACCAATTCAAAGGGTTGTGTAATGGAACAAAATTGATTATCACTAAGCTAGTAAATCATGTTAGTGAGGCAAAAATTATAATTAGAAAATTATTGGAAGTTTAACATAGATACCTCAAATGTATATGTTTCTGTCTCAATCACCTTGGTCTTTTAGACTTATGAGATAATTTTCTATTATGTTATCATATATTATGATAATCAATAAGTCTCAAAATCAATCTTTAATTAATGTTGGATTATATTTACCTAAACCCGTGTTTAGTCATGGACAATTATATGTGGCCTTTCTAGAGTTCAAAGCAAAAGAGGTTTAAAGGTATTATTAATACATGATAAAGAAGCAAAGATCTTAAACATCACTATAATGTTGTGTTTAAAGAGGATTTTTAAAAATTAAAATAATAAATTATTATTCTCATGAAAATTACAAATACTAACCTAAGTTGTTCTACTTTGAATTTACCAAATTATTTTAATATTTGAGATATTTCTCTTCAATCAATGTTTCTTTTGCTATCAAATATGTTCCTTTGTAAAAAATTATGAAAAAAATGATTGATACACTTTGAATGAAAATCATCTCATAGTCATATTGGAAGTTATTTTTATAAAAACTATACAAAATTTCAATACATAATATGAGAAAGATGTGTTATGAAGTTTTCTAATAAATCAAAGATAATCATGAAATATAATGGTATATTTTTTTTAAATTTGGATCTCTAATATTTGATCTTCAAGAGAAGTTGAAAGGATAGAAAATTGAAGACTCTCAAAATTGAATATGTTGAGACATTTTATTGCAGAGTAGGTTAAAGTATTAAGAATGTAAAATTTAGAAGTTTAAGCAGGAAATCTAAATTATAAACCAAATTATATTTTGATTTGAACTAAAATAAATATAAATAAATATGAAACAAAAATTAGCTATATGTTATTTTTTTTAGATAAAATAATAAATAAATAAATAAAGATAAAAATACATAAAAAATATAATTTTATAATGTTTATAATTCTTAAAAAATTGAATCTTTTAAATAATTGTAGATTATGTTCATAAATTTGATGCTTATTAATTATTTTTATAAATTGTGTTTATATTTATAATATTTAATTTTTTGTTTAGGTCATAGATTGCTTAACCTATTTTACCATTATTATTAGTATTATTAAGAACGATAATTAATTTTGATTATTTAATTCTATATTATTTAAATTAAAATTCTACATTTTAATGATGCTTTGACTTAATTTTTATAATTTTAGGTATACTTTAATAAATTTATTTTAATTTCACCAATTTAAATTTATTAAAGTATAATTTAAATGTTAAAAATACACTTTAAATCATAGATAATGTTTTACTGTTATTGTTGTTCATTTGCTCTGTAAAATATGGAAATGTTCTAGAGCTTAAACATCTTAGCATGTGAAAAAAAATAAAGCAACTTACAAATAAATTAATTAATTATTACAGGAGTATTTTTAAAATTAATCTGGAGACTATTGTACATTAGTATTATAGATTAATAATAAAATTTTTAATTTAAAATATTTTAATTAATACTATTTTAAATTTTGATTTTTTAATTAATATATTATTCCATACAAGGCACATACAAAATAAAATATACTTTTTACAAATTTATCCGTACAATAGCACGGATTATATACTAACTAAAAAAAATTGAAAGGAAAGATGCACCGACACTTTAGATAAAAGTTAATCTTTTAGGTAAATGTTTCTCCAAAATATTTATGGAGACTCTTTAGTGGCTAAAAAAATAGTCTTTAAATAAGAGATATTTGAGTTCGTAAAAAAATTAATATAACTAATGTTTATAATTTTTTAAAATAAATTGATATGTTTATAATTCAGTTTTTCAACTATAGACATTAATATATTTTTTAAAATTTTTGCTTCCTAACATTGATGCACGGGCGCGGGAATTTTCAGCTGATGGATTAGAGATGAAAGCAAAATTTATTCCCTAATTTTTATTTAATATATTTTTTTTCCAATTTTTAAGATAGGATAAAATTAGTTTCAGTGCACAAATTAGTTTCACTTTTAAAAATATATTGATAAAATTTTTAAAATTTCTATCATCATATAAATTTTTTAATTTTTAATTTTAAAAATAAAAATTATTTTTGAGAACAGAGGATAAACAAATCCTTAATATATAAATATTTTATTCCGCACCTCCTGGGAAATATAAAATCAAGGTAGCTGAAAACAAAAAAAAAATTGAAATAAATTTTTTATTATCAAATTAATTAATTAAATATAAACTTCATTATTTTTCATTCTTGCAAAAGGAAAATACTTGAAAAGTGTGTTATAAAATTAAACTTTAGTAATTATTTCATATTTTGAAGAAACAATAATAAAATTATTTAAAGAAAAATATATTAATTTTTTATCTATAAATTGATAAGAGGATGATACATGAATGGGAGGTTGATGAATTCTTTGACAGAAGCCTGTTTTCATTTATCTTGCAATTACAAAAAAGAGAAAGAAAAGAAAAGATGGACCGACACTTTTGATAAAAGTTAAATTTTTAGGTTAAATTTTCTCTAAAATATTTATTGAGACCATTTAGTAGCTAAAAGGTTAGTCTCTTTAGATAAGAGATATTTTAGTTCGTAAAAAAATTAATATACCTAATATTTATAATTTTTTAAAATAAAGTGATTTTTTAATTTTAAGAATTGATGCGTATATAATTCAGTTTTTAAACGATAGATGTTAATATAATTTTTAAAATTTTACTTCCTCAGGAGAATTTTCAGTTGATGGTAAAAGTAATTCTAAGAAAACATGTTAGTATTAGAGATAAAAAAATATTCACTTTCCAACTTTTATAGATTTAATATTTCTTATATATTATTTTTTTCTAAGTTTAAAGTGAGATAAAATTTATTTTTATCATTTTATGATAATATTTTAGTAACGAAACAGACAATAAAAATTAGGATCTGAATGTTCCTAGACATACTAGTTAAAGAATTAATAATAAAATTATGTTAAAATTATTTTGAAAATTACGATAAAGATACATTAATAACATTTTTATTTTTAATCTTTTAATCAATATTCCTTTTAAATTGTATATTTTTTAATGGAAACAATCCTATTCAAGTTTAACATCATTTCAGATGATAATTTTTTAAAAAACATAAAGCTTATTGAAGTTAAATTAACTCATTGATCTAAGAACTTAATAATTACCAATACTTTTAGAATATTGATTAAAAAAATAATTTTATATAATGTGTTATATTCAGTTATATTATAATTTTTTAAATTTTCAACATATGTAAATATTCATAAATATTTAATATTTTTTTACACCAATATTTATTATTCAAATTGACACTGGTCAATAAAAATCAATAAATATTAATCAAAATCCTAAAAATTAATAACGCTGATTAAAATATAATTTTTTTTATTAAAAATATTATCTAGTTTAATACATTTAATATAATTTTTAATTAAATACTTTTACTTTTAATACATGCAATATATTTCGTATTTAATATAATTGTGATTTTTTATATTTACACTAATATTTATTCTATATAAGAATATTAACTTTAAAAAAGGTTAAATATTAGAAATAAAAAGTTGTATTACACATAATAGTTTCTAATTTAAGGTGAATGTGGTGTTGAAAAACTAGATACCAAATATTACACCCCATTATCATTCCAAATTAATGTGATTTAGTAAAAGAAAATAAAAAATAATTAATTAATTAATTTTGCAGTAAGATAATTCCAACGCAGAGTGAACAGTGGAATTTTTAATGTTTTACCTAAAGTAGAAGACGGCGGTAATAGCGGTCGCTAAGGTCTCACGCTGTTTCTCTTTAATGACCCCGACCCGACAACTTCCTCTCACTTTCTTTTCTCTTTTTCTTTTCTTTTTTTCATAATATTCTCTCTCCTTCTTCTCTTGCATCTGTGAGATTTCTCTGTCATTTTGCTTCTCGAATATATGACAAATCCTCCGTTCATTTTGGACCAAGAAAAGAAAAGTCTCATTCCATTTCTTATTTTATTTTATTCATAATACCTTTTTTTGTTTTTATCCATTTTTTTTTTTGACTTTTTTTTATAATAATTTTTAAACCCTTATTATTTCCCTTCCCTCTGAATCTATCTATCCTTCTTTATTCCCGTTCAACCCAAGCATCCATCCAACCTTGCAATTTCAACTTTCTGTTTCCATTTGACGCCCCATAGAAGAGGGAATTGGTTGTCTCTTAGGTAATCAAGTACCTTTTTTCATGTTTTTACGGTTCCTAATTCACGCATTTTGGGTTATCATTTTCTTTTTTATTTTATTATTTTTACAATGGTTTAGTTTGGATCGGTCTTGTTTGTTCAATTTCTTGTTAGCATAGCAGATCTGGTTTCTTCAAGGAAGCGTGTCTGGTTAAGAGCTGCTTCTTTTTTCAATTTTCCCTTATTTTGATCGTTGTTTTGTTGTGTCTTAATAAAATGTTGAAACATCAGCAGATCCAAAGAGCAGCATTGTGTTGCTTTTCCCCCCAATTGATATGATTTTGTGCATCCTTTTAAGAAAATGGAACCAATATTGATTTTTAGTTTACAAATTAGTCTCACTTTTCATGTGGTGAACCAATTGGGTAAAATTTTGTGTTTACATATGGAATTTCAGCTACTTCTTGCTACCTTTTATTTTTTCCCCTCTTTTTATCAGCTTCATTAATTTTACACATAGATCTCCCTCCATTTTTGTACTTAACAACCTTATTGAAGGCGTGGATTATGATTTAGTTGTTTGATTTTTGTTTGCTGGTGCCACAGGAGTATTGTTGTTCTGACACTAGCTTACTTGGTGCGTACAAGAAAGACTATCTTCCTTTCTACCTCCGTTTTGCATTGTGTGCGGGGTTTGAGAACTAGCATTGGTTAGACGGAGTCCATCGATTGTATTTACTGCTGCATGTGGTGTCTTCTACACGGTGCCACATCTGTATATATTCATGGGGGAGTGGATTGTTGGAGCTTTCATTAACCTCTTTGGTAGTATTGCAATAAACTTTGGGACCAATCTTCTTAAATTAGGGCATAATGAGGTATAGCATAGCTTTTCTTCTTCTTGTAACTGTTTGTGATGTACCTTTTTATACAGTGTGTGTTCGGTTTAGTTTATTTATAAAAAGTAATCCCTTATTTTTATTAGTTTGGGGAAGAAAATTTTTTAAAAAATAAGTAATTATTTCTTTAAATTTAATCGTTCGCAAACATGCTAATAGATGTTCCTCTCCTTTTAGTAATGTAGCAATGATGACAGAACTCTTCTAATTTCTTGAAAACTGCAACTTGGAATATTAAATTATTTGCGAAACGTGAATAGGTTAGGCTCTACTTTTTTGCAGAGAGAAAGATACTTACTTGGAAGTGATGGGGTAAATGGAAAGATGAATCTGAAGCCTGTTATATACTTCCAGAGCTGGAGAATTGGTATAGTCTAATTGCATTTATGCATATGGGATTTGCACATTTTACTTAGGTAGCTGATTCCTGATTTTTCTTTTCACCACATAATTGTTGAAATGCAGGTATCGTATTTTTCTTTCTTGGAAACTGCCTTAATTTCATTTCCTTTGGATATGCTGCTCAGGTATTTTTTTCCATGATATTATTGGGATATTTTTTCTAACATATTATGTAATTTTATGTGCAGTAGTTTTATTTTTATTATGGTTAGTTGTCATTTATTTCCATGATATTATTTGGATGTTTTTCCTTCTAGTTACTTATTCTTCTGTGTGCTGTGCAGTCACTTCTTGCAGCCCTGGGATCTGTTCAGTGTGTATCTAACATTGCCTTTTCTTACTTTGTCTTGAACAAAATGGTGACAGTCAAGTATGCCTAATTTGAATTAAGATTACTGTATCACTTTTATTTTCTCAAACCAATGTTCTAGCAATATGAATTCTTGAGCCTTAATTGTTGGCAGGGTACTGGTTGCCACAGCTTTCATTGTTCTTGGAAACGTTTTTCTAGTAGCTTTTGGCAATCACCAATCACCAGGTATGTAATTTTTCCTTGTTCAATTAAATCTTTGCTTCAAGGTTTCCTTGTGAGAAGACAATGTTAATTAGGCTGTGATAGTAAGATTGCCCATTGGATAGCATCAAGTATTATCTGCAGTTGAAAATTTAAAATGCTAATTCAGCAAATTACAAACTTAAAAAATATCCTACACTTTTATATGTAACAGGTTGGAAGAAGCATTTTACATTGATTCTGTTATGAACTTACACAATTTCTCTTTTGATATGTTCTCTATGCTTACTGAATGTTAAGATTCATGTCTGTTGATCATTGAATCATATAATAAAGCCATTATTGATTTCAATTTTGCAAACTAATTTGGGGTTGACTACTCATCTTTCAGTTTATACACCAGAGCAGTTGACAGAGAAATATACCAATATTGCCTTCCTTCTATACCTTCTAGCTTTGATCTCAATTGTTGCCGTGCATCACTCCATTTACAAGTAAATAGTGGAATTTAGTTATTTATTGCAAGTTTAATTAAACAATTTTTCTTATTTATGATTGACATGTGGATAATGCAGGAGAGGAGAACTTCTGCTTGCAGTATCAGGACATGACCTCAGACCCTATTGGAGCATGCTACTGCCCTTTTCATATGCTGTAGTTTCAGGGGCTGTAGGTTCATGCTCGGTGTTGTTTGCCAAATCACTGTACGTTAGCTACTCCAACATGCTATCATGCTTCATGGCACAATAGCCTTATACTTTATGCCTAATGTCAACTTCTTTGGCAGTTCTAGCCTCTTACGACTGGCTATGTCCAATGGATATCAGCTACACAGCTGGTTCATGTACTCCATGCTTCTTTTATTTCTTAGTACTGCTGGATTTTGGGTAAGGCTTATTTTTGGGTATAGATTCTTTGTAGGGATTTATCATTATGTGCTCTGATGTTTTGATCAGATAATTTTTTGAAATTAATTTATGACAAACATGAAAGCTAACCCAGTCTTTTCCAATTGTGCAGATGACTAGGTTGAATGAAGGACTATCCTTGTTTGATGCAATTCTTATTGTTCCCATGTTTCAGATAGCATGGACTTTCTTCTCAATCTGTACAGGGTTTATATATTTTCAGGAATATCAGGTACTTTCTTTGCCCCTTGCATACACAAGTAGCCTTTTTCCTTGCAGACAACTGCTTTGATGAAATGGAGTCACTTGAGTGTATATATCAGAAAATCAAATTGATTATATCATTTAGAAAACACTGGGTCCAACGTACCAAACCACACCTAGCCTAGATAATATAACTCAAACTCATTGTTGACTTAATCTTGCCTCTTCTATGTTCATTCCCCAAGTTATCAAGAAGTGGCATTTCATGTTACTGCTTGCTAGGTTCATTCTTTGAGGACGTATATATGCCAATTCTGCTGTAAGGCCTAAGCTACTGATATATACCATTCAGGTTATAGAAGTCTCTCTTCTCTTTCACACACACATACATCTTTCTGCTTTTACCACCTGAGCTTTTAACCATGGACCAGTGCCATAGTTTTCATGCAGAGGAACAATGTGAACTCCTAATAGTACTGCCAAAAATGCAAGCAAATTTAAACATGTTAAAGAAAACAGAATAAAATGAGGATGATGATGAACTATATCCTCCAAACAAATTAAGCCCATTAAAAATAATCTTAACTACTAAATCAGACAATGTGTAACAGATGCAGGAAATACAAATTGTGACTCAAAAATATTGTCAATTATACATGATGTATAATACTAAATGTTACACATGATAAAAGCATACTTCTTTTTATTGTCATTGTTTGGTAGAAAAATAAATGTCAAATCTTCTGTACCAAAGATGAATTTTTGTTTGGTACAAACATTCCATTAACTTACAAAAGTCTAAATGATCAGATGTTTCAATAGACTATAAAAGAAGCACAAACTAAACTAAAAGCACTCCTCACAGCCTGAAGCCAGAGTCATAGTTTTTGAACTGATTTCTCTCTCCCCCGTGAATGGAAGAAGTCTTCCAATTCCAACTTGGTAGTGAAAAAGCCATTCAATATCTCCATTGGCAGATATTTATATTTCTACAACATTATCTGTCACAATAAAAAGAATTCATTGTCTGTGCCACACTGCCACACATGTTTGTGATTTTGGATTTCTACCATAATGATCTCTAAGATCTGTGGCATGTGAAAGTCAATATACACTTGCATTCCAAAGCAATCTTGACCAATTTGCACTTATAATTAGTTTATCCTTTGGCTCATGTGCATTTCTCTTTTTTGGCATTATCTTCTCCCCTGGTTACTTCTTCGTCAATAATGCCCTGGAATAAAAGCTGTATATATCATTATGATGAGAAAAGACTAAAGATATATAAAATTGTAATAGCATAGAGTTAGCCGGAGATATACATAATACACAAGAAAATCAAAAGGAAATGAGAAGGTCTTCTGTGTCAAACATGTATATTCTCATTCTTGACTTGAAGGGCATCACTAGGACTGGGTGCTGGATTAAATCAACTTCCACAAATGAGTATCCTCTTCAGCAGGAAAGAAATTGAGTTCTTTCAGCTTACTCTGTTGTAATTTGCACAAAATGTCTTTGCAGCTGCCTAGAGGTATAAAGCTGCCTCACCAGAGGATGCTGTCCAGCACTTCTCCAAATTTCTAATCACAATCTGCTGTAACATTTTGGGTGTTTGGCAGCACAACTCACTGGACCAAGCTGTAGGAATTTAGAGACCATTTTGCAGAGCAAACAGTCATTTTAGATTTAGTAATACTTGTTGTAACCTGTAAGACCATTTGTCCCCCATAAATTGAAAATGTTTAATACTATTAGAAGTCCCACATTGGCTATAGGTAGATATATATTATGGAGGCAAACCTCACCTTATGATCTAGTTTTTGGGGCTGAGTTAGGCCAAGCTCAAATTCTAATATGGTATCAAAGCCTACCTTAGATCTGTTAATGGGTCACCTGCAGAAGTCTTGCAAACTTCATGCTCCAGATGCTCAGTCCTATGCATAAGGGAGGTGTATTAGAAGTCACATATAATATGGACACAAACCTCATCCTATGAGCTAGCTTTTAGGATTGAGTTAGGACAAGACCAAATTCTAATAAATACAAACAAATTATAAGAAGTTCAAACAGATATAGCAGAGCATCACATAAATACATAGAAGCTGAACTACCTAGGATGACCAAAAAATTATTCCGAAATTCAAAGTAGGCCAGTTGTCCAACTGAAGGAGTTATAAGTATTATAGATGAGATAATATTCTCAGGAAAAGGTCTCATTTTTCATATATAGGGTTCATTGGTACCCTTTATGTCATTTTGAATTAACTAAGGTTATAGATTAAAAATTTTGGGGAATCAACTGCAAAAATATGAATTGCTGAATGAACTGTGCCTGATGGATCTAAATTGTTTCTTTTATCATGAGATTCACGGTCTTATTTGGTTTTGAATTATTTCCCCGTTTTGCTTGACCCATGTTTCCTTTAAAATCAACTTTTTTGATTTTAATATTTATGTTCTGAACATGATATGGTTGAATGCGATAACCAGCTGCCTTGATTGTTTTTATTTTATTTTCTATTGAATTGGAGTAAAAAATAAAAATTGTAAGGACCATAAACTCAACTATTTGCCAGCAAACGTTTCCACCAAATGGTGAGATATGCTGCTGATAACTGCTGCCTGCCTCTATTGATTTATCTGATACTTGGTCTATAATAAGCAGTCAGTCATCTTGCACCTACACCTTTCAGAAGTAAAGGGTGTTCAGTATACAAAACTTTTTTCATTTCTGAGAATCATGTTTCCTAAAAATTATAATTGCTAGAAATATAATTATATTTGGTATATCTAAAAGGGTCATAGGAATGATATAATGAGTATCGTTAGAACTTTTCCAACTTTTGAGATCTTGTATTCTCGTCCCCTTTAATGAGAATGTTTTAGTGGAAACAGTTAAAATAATATTTTGTGAATATTGGTTTTTTGGGAATGTTTTTTAAAACATTTTTACCTAACATAGGAAACTAACCTACCCGAGTTAAGGTTCTTGGAAAACTTCACAAAATCCTCCTATCATACACCTAAATGCTTGTTAAGTTTTCTACTGAATATTTTTTATTTTATTTTTGTATGGTGGATGTTTGTATCATTACTTTGATGAATGCTGTGTGTTATGATAATGAATTTGTCATGTAAAATGTATATTCCTGGAAACAGGTATTTGACGCATTAAGGACAACCATGTTTATACTTGGAGTGATGTGTGTGTTCATTGGCATTTCCTTGCTGGCACCTGATGAGTCCAAAGGTATATTATAAATTTCTAATTGGTTTATGGTTTTACTATAATTCAAGGGATGCAGAGGATAATATGCAACTTTTGTTCTGAGAAATTTCAGGTGCTGAGACTAAAGATACTTCTTTGGATTCCATTGCGTCTCCTGCCGTTTCACCAGAAGCAAACAGGTACTGTGTGAACTCTCTGTCTCACAAAAAGTGAGATCTTGTATTTCCTTCATCTTATTATATTGAAGTACCTGTATCATCTTACACTTGTGCTGTAGCTTTGTTTCACCTTAATGATATCCCCACATAGATCATTGTCTATTATGTAGCTTCTAGTATATATTCTTCTAACTTCTGCATTGACCTTCTAACACAGACAAATGTCCTTTAAAATTGTTGACTGAATTGTATATGGCAGTGTCTTTTCTTGTTTTTCTTTCCCTATAATTTGTTCGCAAGTGTTGCACTTGTTATTTTCGCTGACTCATTGATGCCAAAATTGTTTATCCTTTTTAGGCTGGTAGTGTCTTCTGAAGAAGCACAAAACAAAGATGCAAGATCATTTGTTAAAGGAATGATGATAAAGATTACAGATATGTTGGTCAAGGCAAAGGTATTACTAGTTGCATAATAATTAACACTCTGGAGTGATGGCTTTCTGTCATGATAAATGACAATCTGAGCCTTTATTTCCTTGCAGACTACGTGTGCATTATCTCTCGGTTTCGGGGAGGATACCATTCATGCATCATCGGTTCTTGTGATGCCAATGATGTCATCTAGAATGACTGGATTCAGAGGTAATGTACTAGAGCGGTCAAGGATTTTGTCCATGAGAAATTCTGGTTGGAGCAAAATCTCCCTGGATGAAGATTCTGCAAAATTGCTTGAAACTAGTCCAGTTCCTCCTAGCCCTTGACAATGGTTGATAGTCGTCATAGGATGTCCCACGGTATCCATTTTTTATGTTTTCCCATTTTTCAATGATTGGTGTAGCTGAGATAACAAAACCTTCATAATTCAATTATTTGCTTTGTTAGCATTCATGTAATCTTCTCCATCGGGAAAAGAAGATAAAAAAATTGTTGTATATTGTATATATACATATTGTAAATTTTTGCTTGGATAATTGAAATTTAAAAGAAAAAGATTCTTCAAATATTGTAATAGAACTATAGATGTTACGATTCTGTTCTTTTTGCCATATACAGCTTTCGGTATTCACTCGCTCAATGTATTCATTAGATTACAAAATGATAAAATTTCGTAGATTACTATGTTAAGGCCGAAATAACAATTCTTCATATTTACCCGTTGCTAAAACCGTCGTTGATGAATAAGGTGTGTTTGACCATTAGCAGTTAAATGTTAAAAAGTTCAAAAAAAGTTAGTTGGAAGGTAAAAGATAAAAGGGATGTTTGTTTTATTTACAAAATTAATTTTCACACTTTTAATGTAAAACATACGTTCCTATAAAAATGTGGTTTAGATTGATTAATACATATTTAAAAAATATTTAATGATTTAAAATTATTTTATCAAAATTAATTTTATTTAACTTTAAATTAAATGAATACAAAAATTAAAAGTTGAAAAGTTAGTAGATTGAATTGAAAATGTATGGTAAAATTATTTTTTTAATAAATATAATTGTTAACTTAATTGATAAATGCAAAAATGAAAGATATAATTAATTATTGAACTAAAATTTGATAAGTGTGATGTGTTTTATATTTTTTTAAGAAAAAAGTTTATAAATAAACTTTTCTTTCTTTAAAACTTAAAGTATTTTTTTTAGTTTATATAAAAATGTAAATATTTAAAAAGAAATTATTTTCAAAATTTTAATTTTTGTCAATTAAACCAATGATTTTATTTTAAAAAATAAACAAATAAATTAATATTAAAATAATTTAAAATGTAATACTTTATATAAAAAATATATCAAAATTAATAATATTTTATAACAGAATAAAAAGGTACTAGAATTAAAATAAATAGATAAACAAACAATCGAATTATGAAAATATTCAAGGACAAAAATAAAAAAATATTTTAATTAAAAACTAAGAACTTTAAATGTTATTTGAAGTAGTGTTTGAAAAAAAAATGCTAGTAAGTATTAAAAAATCAGTTTACGAAACAAAAGATGAATTATTTTAACAATTTTTTTTTTATCTTGAACTAGTTAAAACTTATTATCAAACATAATGGATATAAGGGTAGCCATACCTGCAAATACATGGATGATAAAATTACTAGAATATCTTTAAAGATATAAAAGAAACAATCCTAATATTTTTTCATTTGAATTTATTGTTAATTATTATTGCAAAAAATATTGTGTTATTGTTGTATGGTAAGGTTCCATTTTTTTTATATAAGTCTAATTTTTTTTTTTCAAATTATAACTTTGTATAAAAAAAATTCTAAGATTTTTTTAAAACTTTTACTTTTCTTACTAATTCCTCTCGTTATTCGTGGATATTCAAAGATACCCGCAAATATTCATAATTGTTAATAGCAGGTATTTCGATGCAGGTATGGGATAGGTGCAAGATGAACTATTTATGTCTACCTCGTCCCATTAACATCTATGTTTTAAACTATTGATAAAAATATAAGAATATAAAGGTAGTAGATTCAATGTTGAGATGATTAGACACAAACTAGAAACAAAAACAAAGGTACAATTGTTTGGTTGAAGTTGACCTAAAGTAGGGTTGGTAAAATGAGTTAATTTGTCTCGATCCATCTTCGTCCATTATGAACCTCACAAAAAATAATTAACCTATTTTGTTTTAGAATAAATTGACAGACTAACTAGCTTGATAATTTTAAAAATAGGTTATTAATTAAAAATAAGAAAAGTATCATAGTTTTTTACATTTAAACATGACCAATTTAATTGATATTAATCAAATTTAATTAATAAAATAATTATAAGAGTTGTATTTCTATTAAAATTTAGTTATAAAAATTTAAAAAGAAAAAAAATACAAAAGGTTTTACCTGTCCTGTCCCATTTTAATAAGCAGATTATAGAGGTTAATTAACTTAATATTATAAACTAACTCGTCATGTTTTAGCGTGTTGATCTAACAGGTTGGATCCAGTTTATAATACCCCACTTAGAACAATCTTTGTCACGCATATTCCAAATTGGGAAAAACGAAACCGAACTTCAGGGAAGTAAAGAATGCTTCAAACACGAAATAACCTGTCACTGAATTCTAGCAAACTTGATTTTTGGTCTTAAAATTGCATAGATCTTAAGTTTTAATTAGTAGAAACGTTTAGTTATGATAAATTTTATTTGAGTTATTAGCATCCATCTCTTCTTTATACGTTTTATGATTTTCTTTTGTATTTTCCGATGTTACTATAAGCATTTTGGATCAATTTATATGTCTTAATAACGGAGCTGAAAAAAGCATTTTATCCGCGGTCACATTCATCCAAAATTTAAAAGATCCTAATTAAAATGGGATTCCTAATTAAGTTTGGATTTCAAATGAAAAATAAAAGGACTCGAGGATATATAATGATTTCTAAAAATGAGATCAAATATAAGGTTTTGATTTAATTGGTATATATTTAATTTTATTAAGTATTTACCTCAAATCTTCGCTAACTATTTGATTAAACTACCTCCAATTATACCCGCATCCCACTAATTCGATGATGAGAATGAACGAGATCGGATAACATTACCATGAAACTTATAAAGAGTATCTTCCATCTAACGACAGATAGATTCTTCTTAAAGAAAAAATATTCGGATGTATGCTCCTATTTGTATGTGTAGAAGTTTTCTCCAATTGATTTTGAGCTGTTAATAAGCACATGGCAAGTCTATTTGAAGTTGTAATTGACTAATAATTCATCTGGATTGATTATCACAAGCTGATGAGTATAAAATAAGTTAACTTGGTTTAATTTATTTCAAGTTTTTTTTTTTATAATAGCTCATTTCAAGTTGTGTTTTAATATTTAATGGAAAATTTGTTATAGAATAAAGTTTATTATTTCATTGTTTTAAAATTTTTATAATAAAAATAATTTTTTTTTCCAATTTTTAGAGAAAAAAAAAAGGAAAGAATATTGATGATGAATTTTTACATAATGCAACCTATTATTATTATTATAACAATTTTTTATAAAACAAATCTTAGAAGAGTGATATTCTCCAATTAAATAAACCTTTACTAGGTCCAACACACCAATCGCTTCTTGCTAGGGGGAGTAAATTGTAACATTCCACGAATAATCTCTCAACAAACTTGAAGGGTACTTTGATTAGGTGCCTAATTTATGGTTCATGTCCCCACTTTAATTTGTCTCAAAATGGATAATCTTCATGAGTTGAGCTTATCAATTGCTTTAACAACGTTAGGAATACTGCTCCATAGGTATGAATACAATTCTTTTGTTCTCTCCATCCATAGCATTTGGCTTATAGTGAAAATGCTCTTTGTTAATTTCCTAAACAAGCAAAAGAGCTAGCTACTATGATCCAAAAACCACTTTGGCTACAATAGGAATGGAAACAATGGAATGTGTCTAAAATGTGAAGCTCCAAAAATAAAATGTTATTTTCATAAAAACAACTTAGCTCAAGTTTTATAAGTTTGTTTTTTCAATTATTAACTGATGGATATTAAAAAGAAAATGTAAATATTTTAAATGTAATTTCAATTTTCATTAAACTTGACCTACCGTTTTATCCTTTCAAAAAAGCTATTAATCATTAGTGGCTATTATGGGAACCACATTTTAACACCTTGTTTTATCATTGCTTGGTCTGCAGTGGGGATGGAGTGGATAGCTAGCAGTCATAATTTAACACATCAACCTTTGAGCCAAATGGAGAAATTAGGTGAATTAATCATGCTAAAGCTAAACATTATCCTGTGTGTTGACCTACCCAGAGGAATCACTTCAATGTTTCCTTTGCAATGAGAATTAGTTAGATTGTTTTGTTTTCTAGTTCTCACACTTGATTTTCATGTTAAAAGAGCCTAGATTTCTATGAGACAACACAATGGCCTCCTTATGCCACTAGTGAAATTGTGAAAGTCACCCATCTGTACCTATGATGTATACCAACCAAGCAGGGTTATATATATATACATAAGAGAGAGAGAGAGAGAGAGAGAGAGAGAGAGAGAGAGAGAGAGAGAGAGAGAGAGAGAGAGAGAGAGAGAGAGAGAGAGAGTTAATCAGATGAGAATATTTGGTTATTGTGAGAAATAAGAACAATAGGTATGGATTATTAGGTATAGTCAAGAAAAAGTAAAAATGCATGACATTTTTTTATAGTCATATGAACATTAACTGAATTTTAATTTTAACCATTCATATGACTTAGATTTATAACCAAAGCTTTTCTTTTTGTTTTTATTATCAAAATTTTCATTATATATGTTTTAGTGGATTAATATTGAAAAAAAATATTAAAATTTGGAAGTTCTTTTAAATTACATGTAGACTCTGTAAGCAAAAAAAAAAAAAAAATCACATGCAGAGTTGAAACGGATAAATAATCTTATTCGTCTAGCTTAGCAATTGGTCATAAGACGGATATAAAAGATTGGATAAAGTTTAAATTGAATGATAATACATGAATAAAAAATAAATCATTAATCTATTTATGAGTTGATAAAATTGTATTAGAAAAGTTCCATCCATCCTTAATTCTTATAAAAAATTACCTAATTTATCCATTAACCATTTTTTATGAATGGATATTCAATCCTCTATTTAAAGTATATTATATTTTTATTTAAGTAAAATTTTTTATAAAATAAAGTTTATTATTTACACATTCTTTCCTTGAAACACTATAGCGTACTTGTTCCTTAAAATATGTTAAATAGTGTTTGAAGGATTTTTATTTGATTACAAAATAAAGTTTAGATTGCTTGATTCGACATATTACAAATATGTTAAATAGTTGATTATCCATCTAACAATAAATGATGATCCAATCCAGCCTAGCTATAATTCTTACTTTTAGAATTGGATGGATTGGTTAGATTTATAAAGGGATAGATTAAATGCTTATTGGATAAATGTATCAATAGAATATATTGCTTTAACAACTTCAAGTCTTGATCAAACTGTGACCTTTATCATGTACTCTATACAACAATTATTTGTTCCCCACCACCAAATGACTCTTATATATATATGCACTTATTTTCTTTACTAATGAGATGCCAAATAAATACAAAAGGGTAAACAATATAACAAATACTCCGAAATTGTAAGCTAGTTTTCACATCCTTTCAGCATATTTTTCTAATGCATATAGATCATCCTCTGTATATAAACCGATTTTGAACTTTGAATATATCTACAAGGAAGAGGGATTGCACATTTGGACATTTTTGATGAATAAATGAGGACCAAACTCTTAAGAGTGAAAATATATATCAAAAAGTGAGAATGGTAGTTAAATGTTGGTGCTGGTGGGTGAGTCCAGAAAGCTTAAACTGATATATATATATATATATCAAAAGGGAAAAAGCAAAAGCAAATATTATTCCCAAAGGTCCACCACTATACCTACAATGATGGAACACCAAAGCAGAAAGGGGAAAGGTACAAGCCAACATTTTGCATATCCTTTTATTACACCACAAAACATGAATATACCACACATGTTGTTACAAGGCAAACATAAAGATTGAATTTTATATTATGATAATCAATAGAATTACAAAGTGAAAATATATCCAAAGCTCAAAAACAGAGCATTTTGAAATCAAATATAGTGTAAGACCACAAACTGGAGGATAGCCCAATTTCCCAAGGAAAAGTGAATGAAAGATCAACAAATAGCAAATTTGTTCCCAGGAATGGCTACAAAAAAAGTTGTTGATGAGCAAATAGTTAAGCTTTTTCTTTAGAATTACATCTCTTGGTACTGCAGCAAGTGAATGCGGCTTTGCATTCTAAGCTGTTCATAGAATCTTTTGATGAAATCCTCAGCTTGATCATCAACTTGACCATTTACACCACCCTCTTCATTTTCATCCTCAGATGAGTAATTGGATATCCTCACAGAGAAAGGTGAGAGGAGAGGGCTCTTTCTGTCTCCAGGAGCAAAATCAGAAGCATCAAATCTAAGGTTGAAAGTGTATTCAGGTGTCATAGGCACCAAAACCACTGGCTTAGGCTCTTCATCAGCTTCTAATTCCTCTTCAATAACCTCAGGGGAATTGATGCAGGGGAAGTTGAAATGGTGATGCTTTCTCTTTGGCATATGGTGGAAAAAAACAGGATTTGGGCTGTTACTGCATGAGAATTCATATTCCTGTATGCCATAGCCACCATGTGCCAAACTCTTTGAATGATGATGATGATGAGATGACATGAAATTGCTCATAGATTTTCTGATCAATTTCCCTTTCTTCATCATCAAATTCATGTCCATAATCAGCTTCCTCTTTGACACCAAACCTTTCCTAATCATGAAGAAGGTGATCCTCAACACATTCCATAATTTCTTGGCTATAACAGGAGAGCGTGCCTCCATTTCTCAAACAAAATACCAATATGACTAAAAATGATGTTTATAAGTCCCTTGGAATATAAGGGATACTATGGTTAACGAATTGGAAGAGAGAATGAAAAGTGAAAGAGCTTTAAAAATGAAAGTGTGTATTTGAGTTTTCTTTTTTCTGCGAGGCCTAATAAACCTCGCAGAAACAAGAGAACCCGATGAGAAAAAATTGAAGAACAAAGAGTGAGAGTTATATAGGGAGGATGAGGGCATGATGAAGTGCTGAAGAAGGGTTATGATTAATGGACTCAGTTTTCAAAATGGACCCAACAACCGCTCCTCTTTCTATTCCATTCCACACCATATTTGAAGAAAATAAGACACAAAGAAAGTAACTATTCGTTTCAAAAATATAATCTTAATAAACAATTAATGATATAATAATGAAACAATAATTAATAGCACTATTTTAATGTATTAAGTATAGTAATCGATGTGTTGAATTCAAATAAACAGCTAGTTAAACTTATTAATATAGTTGTATGTTTAAAATATATTAATAAATTTTTTATATTTATAAAAAAATTGTTAAAAAATATAATTTACTTTATTAATCTTTATATTTAAAAATATTTAATCGTTTGTTAGAAAATATTTTTTGATATAAAAAACAACCCTGTAATTAGAAATAAAAAGGGCTATCCTATTTGACTATATAATACAATGGTTTTGGTCGGTGTGGGGAAAAAAAGGCATTCAATGGCTCAAATATGATCTGGCTGAAGGACCGGACAGACAACGAGGGACCCATCATGGAAATTTATTTATTTATTATTTATTTATTATGCAAAATGAATGAAGCTTATTCATATATAATATAAGAGTAAATATATTTTAATTTTTTAAAATTTTAATTTTGATTCTCATTTTTAGAATAGATTATTTTTTATTTTTTATTGTTATGTATCAATGATAAATTACTTTAGAAATTAAGAATCAAAATTAAACGGTTTAAAAAAATAAGCCATTAAAATTAAAATTTAAAAAAAATAAAAAATATATTCAATTCTATTATATATTTCACACGAAACTCTAGAGGGGCCTTCTATTGAGGACACGGTATTTCGTTGTTGAGTTAATAATATAGAGGGTCCCCTTTTGGAATAGCAATGGAAGGTTCTGAAGTGGTTCTTGGAGCTTTGATTTAGTTGGAAATATCCTTGCGGCTACAAAGAAACTTGGTACCCAATTCATGGATAACTTAACTTGCTTGTCCTCAATAATATGCTTATTATATACTTCACATTATGAGAAAGAAGGGTATAAATCCTTAGCTAAGTTAGGTTTTGCAAGACAGAATTTGAAGGTTTATTTCCTGCTTTATCTCTGACCGTTAAGGTTACGCGTTTAGTTTTCATACTTAAATAACACTTTTTTATTCACTGTTTAATGACTAATACAATTTTTATTTTTTGCCACTTCCTCTTTAACATTCAAGATTGGTTTGTTTCCTTGTTAGGAAAATTAAGTTCGATTGTGAAAATTAAATCAAGGTCTCATATAGTATTAGGCATGATTTACAAAGTACAATCCAAGGATGATTTATTTTTTTATGTTTATGGGATTTTTTTTTTTTGAGTTAGATGGTTGATTTATTGACGTTAGATTGGGGTTATATTGGAATTTAAGTAAAAAATTTATATTGCTGAATTTTGATATTTTTTAAATTATTTTTTATTATTTAAAATAATTTATTTATGATCGATTGATACTTAATTTTAATGTTAAAAAATTAGGATATTATAAAATTAAAATTTTGATATTATAAAATTAGGATATTATGAACATGTAAAACTGAAATTTTTACTTGAATAACTTTTAAAATGTTATATCATAATATATAACTTTTATTTTGAATTTTTATCTGACCAATTTTTAAAATTTTATATCATAATATATAACTGTAATTTTGAATCAACTCTAAATATATTTAAATTTAAATTACATTATCTATTTATCCATATGCATAATATTATAAATAAATAAATTTAGCTTAATTAAAATTTTAGTTTACATAATACATAACATTATATACTATTTTTGAATAAATACACAATTATATAAAAAATTTAAAATTAATTTACAAACTATAATTTATCAACAAATATTAAATGTTGACAGTTACATGAAACATTCTTACGGGCTATAGCCATAAACTATCTACAAAATCTATAAAATGAAGATAAAATTAAATTAGTTAATTATATATTAAAGATAATATAATAAATAAAAAATTACTATCATAAGAAATTAACATATTAATGAAAGCATAATCAACGATGAATATTAGTAAAAATTCATGAATATTAAATTAATAGTGTTCATTGTCAAGGCATACATAAACAGAAATTAGAGTTACAACCTAAGTGTATAACAATTAAGAAGAAGGTCATTGAATTACCAGATGCAGATGTTGTCATTGAAACATATAAGCATCACCATTCATTGATTCGCCACTTATGCATCATTAATCCAAAATTTTCCACTATTAGACATACATAAACAAAAATGACAGTATTGGACAATGCATAAGTAACAAAGTCTTAATCAATAGAAATAGTGAAAGATAATTAAATATTTGAAATCAACTTACTTAAAATTAAGTTTAACAGATTTCTTGACTTTGTGTTATGAGTTTCATTTCAAAATAAACTTCAATGGATAGGACAAGTTTAAAAATCATCAATTATAAATGAGTTAAAAAATAGACTCTAAAAAGCAAAAAATGATAGATTTGGAATGCTATAAGAGTAAGAAAAGATGTAACAGTTGAAAATATTAAAAATTATGTAAAATACATAATTAAAAAAGGAAGTGAATTTAATATTTTACTCTTCTGTATCAGCCAAGATTACTTCGCTGTGATTGCATGGAAGACCCTTCCCCCACTCTAATTCCACTATCAAATCTACCTTTTCCAAATTTTTCCAATTCTTAGAGGCACATATAGAAGTCACAAATAAATGAATAATAATAGAACATGATTAACAAAAAAAGAAATAGATGCAATAAAAAGTACCTGATAATACTTTTCTAAAAGCTCAAGTCCTCACTGAATAGACACTTCTTGAAGTGTTGAGTGGAGGATTTTAACCAGTTTTGTGTACAGATAAGAGCCTCAACCATTTAAGGGGATAGGGAACTTCTAAAGGTGTCTAATGCCCTACCCCCTATGCTGAAAGCACTCTCTGAAGCCACAGTGGAAACTAGAGTGGCTAAGACATCTTTAGTTAAGGTAGACAATATGGGAAAAACAAGAGCTGTTTTGTTTCTGTCATAAAAGGATGTCAAATTTTTTATCATAATCTACACATGGATCACTCAAGTACCTCTCAAGTTCATTTCTCATATCAATTGAATTTTTCCCCCCTTAGATGCTATCTAAATGCATCAGTTTTAAAAGTATGGCTAGCAACTAAAAGAGGGGCGGGTTCAATTGAACTATACTGAATTGAATGTTAAGATTGAATAAGATTGTGTTGCTGGTCATAGAGAGCAGCATCCCACTGGTAGAGTCTAAAAATATTCAACTTCACACTACAAGCTAACTTAACAACAAACTCACTCTCAATTGGATACATATCACAAAAGCACCACTCAACATAATTAAACTTAAACCTAGGATAAAACATGACTCCAAAACAAAGAAGGTTATTTGTATGAATAACCTAACCCCAATACTTATCATATTTTATTTTCATCTCATACTCTATGGTAGAAAAAATAGTATTGAGCTTCATAGAGGCTTGATTCAACTCATAATAGATAAGTGAAATTTGATGGAATGCAATAAGAATTGATATATGAGTAGAGATTGAAAAAACATTAGTGATATCATAATTTTTTTTAAAAAGTTGGTGAACACCTTAGCACTCTATGAATCAAAATTAGATGTTGTAGCTGCTACCCCAAAATATTCCCTAAAACTATGATTCTCAAACTCCAACTTATCAAATGTAATTTGGTATTTTTTAGCTGAATCTAGCATTTGAATAGTTGAGTTCCACCTAGCAGGCATATCTACCAGTTTCTTAGATGGAATCTTTGGGGTGAGGATCTAACAAACCTAACAACATTTCGAATGCTGGATATTGATGGTTGCATGTCTTTTAACTCATCATTTACCACTAGGTTAAGGATGTGAGCACAGCACCTCATATGAAAAATTCACCCTTTAAGACTAATGCATTAAAAAAGTTTAGTCTTTTTTTAGATAATTAATGGCAACATCATTGGAAGAAGCATTATCAATAGTAATTGAAAAACCATATTTAATTTCTCATTCTCTCAACACCTGTTCTACTTGTTTACCTACTATCTCATCCTTGTGGTTAGAAACTATTGAAAAAGATATTATTTTTTTATTATACAAGGTCAAATAATTTAAGTTTTGGACAAAAGTTTAACAATCTGTTGTTAAAAAAAATTCTACTACTGTTGGACCTAAAGAATGCCCTCAAACTGATTTTCTCATCTAATTACAATTGATAGAAATCTCTTGTTAGCGTGTGTCTAAAAGGTGGACTAAATTGAGATTGCAACTGCTTATAAAGGAGTTTGAACCCTCACCATCCACAAATTTAAATGGTTCTTCATCTAGGATGACAAAGGTGGTAAGAGTCTTCCTACAAGCCTCTACATTGAATCTTTGGCTAATAGTATGCAAACTTGAACACTCTTCACTCTTATTAGACATAAAGGATAAAATTCTTTGAGTAGGATCATTACTAATAGCATGAGTGTACTTTGGACATGTTGGAAGGAGGAAAGACATGGAGGAGGTGTCATGGATCTTAGGATGACAATAAAAACTTTTGCTATAATATTTACAAGCAACTTGAGGTGTAGCACCTTCAACTATAGACAATCTATTGTAATGGTCGCAAACATGTGAATTGGATCTAGTTCCACTTTCATTTGGGTTTCTTTTTCTGGAATTTTTAGGGTTTGGCTAAGATTGATTAGGAACAACAACTTCATTTTCTATTTGTGAATTTCCATCAATATCCATAGTTGATGGTTATTAAGTATTGGAGGTAGGTAGATTGGAAGTAACATATTTTTAAGTCCTAACCCACATAACCCTCAATTTAAGTGGGCTAGCCTATGACCCAACTCATCTAACCCTATTTTATTCTCTTCAATTTTGTTGTTTGTCTAAAAGTAGAATTTAAATATCCTAACCCATATAACCCTCAAATTAAGTGAGATAAGTGTGGATTAACTCATTTGATCCTATCTTATAATCCTTTATTTTTCAATTCATTTAAAAGCAACACTTTTTAGACCTTAATTCATGTAACCTTCAAACTAAATGAGATAGATATGTATTAATCTGGCCCTATTTTATAACTCTCTATTTTGTAGCTAATTTAGAAGTAAAGTTTTTTAAGCCCTAATCGTCAAATTAAGTAAGATGGGTGTAAGCTAACTCATCTATCCCTATCTTATAATTTTATATTTTGTAGTTCGTCTAGAAGTAAGATGTTTTAAACTTTAATCTATGTAATTATCAAACTAAGTGAAGTAAATATGAACTAACTCAATCCTATCTTATATATAGCCCTTTTTCTCTAAAATTTCATCTTCTCTCAATTTTTTCTTTCATTTCTTTCTTTCTTTATTTCTCTCTTTAAATAATCTCTTCAATATTTTTTTTATTATACTAAAATATTCTTTAATTTATTTATCTTTATTTTTATATTTTCTATCTTTCTCTAAGTTTTTTTTTATTTGTTTCTAGAATTTCCTCCTCTCTAATTTTTCTCTTTCTCTTATGTTTTTATCAATTTTTAATACTTTTAGATTTTCTATTTTTTTCTAAATATATTTGTCTTTCAATCTCTAAAATTATTTTTTCTCTTCATTTTCCCCTCCTCCTCTATCTAAATTTTCTTATTTATTTTAAATTTTCATCCTTATTTTATTTAAAGAGAGAGAAAAAAAGTTAAAAGGAAAATTATTTTTATAGAAAAAGATAAAAAAAATTAAGAGAAATTATTTGAAAAGAAAAAATTAAGCTCATGTGATGGCCTTAACTCATAGGGCTTAATGGGCTTATGCCCTATGGACCTTACGAGTGTGAACTTTGTGGGTTTGTAGGTTTGTGGGTCATTTTGACTCTAGCCCACATGGGCTAGGGTTGGGTTGGATTGGATTGGATGACCAAATTGACACCTATACTTAGGATTATCTGTGCAACCTTAATTACTTAGTGACCTTAATTTATTAAATTTTAGTTTCTTCTTACTTTTTTTTTTCCAATAGCTTGGCTGAATGACCATTGAGATCTTCCATGACCATTTAACTTATTTTTCTTGGATCTATGTATATGTCCTTAATATTAACATTTATGGGCAATGTTTAATTTTACTTCTTTACAAATTTTAAGTCTTTATTTCCTCATAAATGAAACGTTGGCCGAATTGTTTCCATACACCTAAGGTGACATTTTAACAAATTTTTTCCATCTTAACTTCTTGATCTATGGTCTCAGCTCTTAGTAATTTTGGTTTGTCTCAAGGTCAATCAAGTGTTTGACCTTATTTAATGGTCCTTGTATTCAGTGAAAAGTTTACATCTTTGTTTAATTTTCTAAGTCTAAAAACCCTTCACTTTTTAACTTAATATTTTAAAGACCAAGCCTTTAGGATTTATAGGTTAAAGTTTGAATTTTTATCCTGAAGAATTTGAGTCCACGATCATACTTGTCCAGTTTTGAGGTTCATAACTTTACATTTAAAGATCTTGACTTTTTAAAGTGAAAGGAACAAACTTTCACTTTTCAAGAAATAAAGTAACACGTGGTGGATTTATGCTCAAATAAGACAAGGTTCATATAGTCCTCTCTAAACTCTAAAATAACCTCCACTTGAACACCTTCCAATACTTAAAATGAAACATCTCAAATCTATCCAAATTTTCTAAAAATCATTTTAAAGAAGTTTTAATCAATTAAAATATTATAAGAGTACAAATAAGCATTCTAATCCATAAAAGCTTCATTTTGACTCCTTAGAAATTATTTCAAACTTAAATACTTATTTTAAGGGCTTAGAAAAACCTTGGACAAAAGAGTGCTCAAGGAAGTTAGATCTTTAAGTTTAGAGAAGGTATTTATAAGAATAAGAATAATAAGGAAAAAATAGTTAATAAAAGCATTTAGAAAATTTTAGGAAGACATCCAAGATCTTCCCAAATATCTAAATCCAATAAACTAAGGAATATGTATTTCCTTCTCATACACGTACTAGGAGGAAAATTATATGGTGGGAAAAAAAAAGCCAACATGTGAAAATGTTGAATGGTCTTGGTCAAATTTTTTCCCAGTCTTAGCATCAGTTGGATGTATGATCACGGATTCATCTTCACGCACACCATCCACATGCCAACGTATATATTGTGCAATCTTTTTTTACTTAAAGAGACATTGAAGTCTTGGAATAATGGAAAGTATCTCAAGACTTAGTATGGAACATCCTTCTGTTTGGTTGAACTTCTTTCTTTTGGCTTATATCATAGATGTTCATATATGGAGCAAATTTTTTTTTCAATATTTTCCCTGTAATACAGCATATAGTGTTTAGGACATGCATCTATTTTCTCATATTGTAATCCTAACTCACTAATCATTCTCTTGGACTTATAAAAGTTTTCAAGTAACTTTTGAAACTTTGGAAGCATGCTCTTGATTATCACAATCATTCGATCATAACAACTCTTACTCATGTTGAATTCAGGTTTCAGATTAAGAAGTTAGTTACAATTGATAATTTTGTATATTTATTCCAACCATCCCTTAAAGGTTCATTAGCATCTTTTAACAATTTATAAAACTTTGAAGTGGAAGGATTTCCTATTGTCCTCATCATGGTCTTGGACAACAAATGTTGAACCAAAACTCATCCATCTTTGCTCACTATGAAGGGTCCAATTTGTATAACCCTCAGTAAACCTATAGCGATACAAGTTTTTTTCTACCAAAATAATTCCTCTTTATTATGATTCTTGCATCGTGAACATGGACATGGAATTTGACCTAATACATCAACAATACTCAAGTCTCCTCTAGCAACCTTCATGAAGTCATCTACTCCATTTTTGAACTCTTCACTTACACAACCTGTATAATCTTTTCTTCATAGCATCCAACTTTGATCGAATCTCATAATTGTTGTATTTGATTTGACATTGATATATAATTATTCCTATTCTTCGTAACATCCAACTTTGATCGAATCTCATAATTGTTGTATTTGATTTGATATTGATATATAATTATTCCTAAATGAATCATTCCTTTTTTTACAGTATAATCCTATTTAATTAGAGAAAAAAACTCTTTCATCAATTGATTAAAGTTGTTTCTTAAATTTCAATTGTTATACTTGATTAAATTTTGACAATATTTTACATTGATCTTCAAATACACAACTTGAATATGATAGCATCACCATAATCAATCATGTACCTAGAGACAAAACGAAACGTAATAAATCAAAATTTTATCAAATATAAGATATGAAATATAAGAAATAATTGTTACTCAATTGATGAACAAGTTTCTTCTCAAACTATCCAACTTGAATAATTTAAGATTTAATACAATAAATAATTAACTCATTATAATAAATTTCAAATGAAAAACTAAGGTTTCACTCATCAAAATATCCAAAAATAAACAAAAATAATATTTCCAATACAAATAACTTATAAATAAAATATAAATATAATTTATTATGTAGAAGTAAATTAGATCATTTTAAAACTAACCTTTGTGACAAATAGAAATATCTTATGCTTCAAAAAATTAAAAAATATTTATGTTTCTATATCTTCTTTACACAACAAAATATAAATATGTAATATTTAAATAAAGAGAGGATATTAAGATGAATTAAAATATAAGAATGAATTCTATTATATAATATATCAAAATGTATATAATAATATAAAAAATAAAAAAAATATTAAACAATAATTATATAGTTTCATATATGTGTTCTTCATAATGATTAAAATTAAATTAAAAAATATATTATATAATCAATGGAAAGTTTATAATAAAACTAAATTTTTAAAATAAAAAAATATAAAACAAATAAGATATACATGTTATCAAAAAAGTATTAATGTATATTAAATAATAATTTTTTTATGATATTACTTTTGTAATTCTTTCTTTTATAAAATAGTTATTTTCTATTCGACTTAATTTTAATTTAATATAAGATGTAAATACCAATTAATAAAAAGAATTGATTTTTAAAAGATAAATTTAATCACATATTTTAAAATATATTTGTTTACAATATATGATTTATCAATAAGTGATATATTTTACTGGTGATATATTTTACTGGTATGATTGAAAGTTATTTTTTATTTAATTAAAATTATATTAGAAAGTTTTATATTAATTAAAAATAACATCAATCATGGGTATATAATGTGGTTACAGTCTTCATCCTGTGAACTAAATTTTAGAGTTGGGTTAAGTTACAAAGCTCAATTTTAAAATGATATCAGCGTTTACCTTACATTACTCTAAACCTGTTGTTGACGGGCAATGAGTCACTTGCAACTTGTAGATGTCTAGTATCACAAACTTCATGCTTCAAGGTCCAATCTTAGATGTGAGAGGAAGTTTTATATTGGATATATAATATGGAGACAACCATCATTTTATAAGCTAGTCTTTAAAGTTGAATTAAGTTCCAAAATTTAATTCTAATAAATTATACTTTTTTATATCGTCTAATAGTAATTAAAAATAAAAAATAAAATAAAAAATATAATTTAATTATTATGATAGTGTATTGTAAATTAATATTTTTCTTATATAACAGATTCATTACAAATAATTATAAATTATGAGCAAAAATAGTTACAAATAAAAATAAATAAACTACAAAAAATTTGATCTTTTATCTTAAGTAAAACAAAAGCACGACAACTGTAAAACTGGCCTTTGGCTTCGCGATTGCTCTCAACAACTTTGCCCTATGTTTTAAGACACTCACATTATTTTATTATAATAAAATAAATAAATAAATATAGCTTATTATGTCAATATATTACAGGTAACTTATTGAGCTAATAAAAAATTACTAAATAATCTAATTTTAGCATCTTATAAATATTTTTAACTTAAATAGAAGTAATTTTCATATAAAATATCTATTATAAAAATAAAATACTGTTTTCTTTTTTATCTATAAAACTTATCTTTTTGAACCTTTTAAAATAAAAAATTTCATACATTTATCAAGAATGAGATATTGTAGGTGAGTGAATAGTAATTCCGTGCACATATCTAAAATTTATAAAATTGATTTTAAAAGAACAAACCTTGCGAAGGAAGTAGGTGTATAATTGCATTTTATTCTCAAACATATTGCAAATTATATGTAAATGTTTCTCTACCACTTAATTTTAAAGATTTTAGTTTAATGATAATGGAATAAACAAATTTCAGTGGATTACATGCAATGAAAAATGCCCACTGGTTGGATCATTGTTCCAATTGTTTTTAAATTCTCTTATTTCTCTATTTATATCTTTCTTTTATTTTCATACCATAAATTTATTTATTACATAAATATATATTTCATTTTATGTTTCTCATTAATTTTTCTGGAATTTAACTTTCTTTCTTTAATCTTGTTTTAAATTTGACTTATTAAATTTAATTTTAGAATGTAAATTTAAAATTCTACATACATATTTAGATGAGAGTAAGAAATCACTACAAAACTAAAAGCCTAGAAAAGTAAAGAGAGAAAGTACATTTGGCACTCCTTGTGATTAGGTAGACTTGCCGATGGTAAAGGCTAATGACACTAAAAGGGACAAGTTTGGCTTTTAAACAGGATAGACTCGACAACCATATTCAATCTACTGTGTATATTAATATATGTCTCCAATAATTATTATAAGAAAATGATATTAAGAAAATGATATAGAATTCTAAGAGAGGAGAGCCGATAAATCTAACAAGATTGTGAAGTCTACACTTTGTATAACCAAATAAAAGTTTAAATCAATAATTACCATCATAAATCCAATTTCATCAAACTGTGGTATTCTGAGATCTATTTGAATCAGTCAACATTTTTATTTTGAAAATCTATAATATTATTAATCAATATGTATGAAAATACATAATTTAATTGCTACTATACTTTAATTTAATAAGGCGAAACTATTGAACAAATCATCTATTATATAAAATGTAAATGCGTATCATATTAGTATATGCCTTTTCCATTTTAAATATTTGGGTTGGTTTAAAAACATAACTTAAAGCTTACAGTTATAAAATCATAAAAGTATATTTGTTTTGAAGTGGAAGAAGCTAAAAAAGATTAATTCAATGTTAGGTCTACAAAATCAAGGAACGGAATCAATGTAATTTTGAAAGAGAAGTCTCAAATCATAAAATTATAAAGGAAAACCCTGTCAACCAACTTCAGTATTAAGGAAAAGGAAAAAAATACGACCTTACTAACGTATAACATGATAAATATATCAAGGAAGATAATATATTATTCTTCTAGTAAAACTCAATTTTTAAAATTAAAAATTATTACATAAAAAAAAGAAGAAAACTCAATAAATAAAAAAATATGAATGGGAAAAAAAGTAAATATTATATTAAAGATGTAACAAAATATGAATAAGAAAGAAAAATTAGATAAATGTTGTGAATGATTAAAGTAAAGACAATAGTGAAGTGTGAAGAATTATAGGAGAACATAAATCTCTATAGAAGGGGTAAGAGGCAAAGTTGTTGAGATTTTGAAAATAAGTTTTGGGATGTAAGAAAATGGAAGAGAAGATATAGTTTTACATTAAAGCACTAGTAGAAAAATAGTCTTTTATAACAGGATTTTATGTCGGTTATTTGTGAACCGATATAGAAAAAAGACGGTGGTATTTTTGTAAATAAATTTGACATTTTTTACATTGGTTACTTTACCACTGATGTAGAAAAATAGGCGGTGGTATTTTTGTAATAAAGTTTAAACTTTCTACATCGATCGCCTTATAACCGACGTAGAAAGTCACTTTCTACATCAGTTGCTTTATAACCGATGTGGAAAATCGCTTTCCATATCGGTTATAAAACAAACGATGTAGAAAGTCAGATTTTCTACATCGGTTGAGTAGTGTAACCGATGTAGAAAGCTCTTTTTACGTCGGTTCTTTGAAACAACCAACGTAAAATCTAGTTTCCCTCCTTTATACCTGATGCGACCGTTGTTGTCCTCATAAGTGTAAACACTCCATTGTTGTCCTCCTGCCTTAACTGATTTCTCTAAGCCTCCATTGTCGTCATTGCCCTAGTTGTTTTCTCTAAGCACGCCGTCGTCCGAACACCGTCGTTCTCAAAGCACACCGTCGTCCGAACGCGAAGAACACCGTCATTCTTGAAGCACACCGTCGTCGTCTACGCCATCGTCGTCGCTAAGTTAAGGTATGTAGCATTCTGGATCTCTGATTAGGTTTAGTTTAGTGTCTCTGTTTCTGCATTACTTCCAGAGCTATGTCTTTTCCTGAAGCTATTGCCATAATGCAAAAAAAAATATTGCCATTTCAATTGGTTATTGGAATGAAGAGGAAGCCTTAGAATTTCACAAGGAATGAACATATATAAAATATGATATGTTGTAATGTTGATTTAGATTTGTAATGTTTTATATTCTTAGCTTATTTTGTTAAACTAAAAACTGATATGATTTTTAGTGTTAGGATACTTATATCAGTTGAATGTTAAAATTTAGTGACAGAACGATGACATGTCAAGTGATATGTTGAAATCTATTAAAAATACAGAAGGATGTTGCTTACTCTAATCCATTTTACTGTTGCGATTATTGTTTTCTCTATAATCCATTTCATTTTTATATTATTACTATCCTAATGCTTTAAATTTCTTCCCTTGTTATTGAGATTATTATATATTTATCACCCTCATCTTTTTTCTATGAGATTACGGACACGGATCCTCTCCAATATAGGAGAGGTCCAGTTTAAAAAATAAAGAGAAATAGATGTGTGCGTGAGACTAACCATATGTGTAAGAGTGAGAAAAATTTAGAGAAATACAGAGAAAAAGAAATGGAAACGAGTTTTATCCTGAGATTACTATTGCGTTCCCTATCACCTCTTTGGTTTCCTCTTCTAATTTCTTTTTCAATTCACAACAACAATGTAGCTAGGGAGGGAGTTTGTTGAAGTGATGATGCTTAGTGCTTGTGGAAAAGGGTGGGAAACATGAAGTATTCTTGTGTTGTGGAAAAGGATAGCCTTAGAAGAATATACGTTTTTTTGAATGAATACACCTTAATTGTATGCGTACACTTATAATTTTTCTTTCATTAATTGAAAAACAAAATTGAAGGTATCGAAGAAAACCTAGAGTAGAGCATCTCTATACATTACTTGCCTTCAAGGGCTATCCTCCCTCCTTTGCAAATCGAAGTTTCTTTCTTCATTTTTTCTTCTCTTTCTTACTTGATCACCATCTCCTTTTTTAACTATGCCCCCTCTCATCCTTCTATTACCATCCTTTCCTTTTCATATTTCTTCCTCCTGATAATTGTACCATTAGACCCTCTACGTCAAACCTCAGCTGCATAACACCCTCAAATCCAACATTGTCTTCGTTGTAACTTTTGCTTGACTTGTTATTGAGAACGAGAAAAAAGAAGAAGAAAAGAAAAGTCTTCTTTCATTTTTCATGACTATTTTTTTCATAAGCCAAGGTTGCAATTTATTTTAGGGTTTGTTTTAGTTTTTTGCTGTGTTGACAAAATGTTATTTAGTTTTCAGCATACATAATTAAATTTAGGTGAGCTAGTAAAACAAACATTTAAAACTTAAACATACAAAATAGATAGAGCGAGAAAAAAAGAAAAGAAAAGAAAAGAAAGGTGATGGTATGCATGAGAGAAGAAAGCGTAGTTTTGGGAAGTTATCCATAAGTAGTAAAACATTATGCCTTCAAATTTTGAACTTTATTCTACTTATGAGCACTGTTAGTATAGTGCAATAGACTTGGTACAAAACTTTGTTTGGTGCATGGAGAAGAAGGAAAGTCAATTCCATTAATTTATTTTTATTAGTGTTTTGTTGGTGTGAAAATATTTAATTATTAATTATAAGCAAGACTAGTGTTTTGCAAGCATTTGTGATGAAGTGAATTTTCTGTTTTCTTTTTAACTGTTATGCCAGCTTTATGCAATGTTTCATATCTTGTTGTTCTTGCTTCATAACTTGCTGTTGTATTTAGTTTTCATATTTTTTTTCTCTACTTTTAACAGATACATGGCTGACCCTTCAGAGGTTCCTCCTTCATAAAGTGGGTCTGAGAACCCTTCTTTTCGACAAAAGAAGGGAAAACAAGCCACACGGTTAAGGGAGTTAACCCTTAGCCGAAGCGGCGAGCAGAGGATTCCCATAAAGTTTGATAAAGCCACTGAGAATCCATTAGGGCCAAAAAAGACAAAGTTTAAGAGTTATGTGGCCCTCTTAGGACGAAACAAAGCCAATATTTTGAAGAAGGATTGGGATGATGTTGAGATGCAAGTCAAGGATCAAATTTGGGAGACTATCATGATATTTAACTTTAAAGATTTAAGTTTTTCAATAAATTTATCATTCACTAACCAATTACATCTTCTTTTGTGCAGCTTACATATGATGTACCAAACACTAACTTCCTGAAGAGGAAGTGGCTTTCATTTGCTGGTGAACGTTGGAGGGGCTTCAAGACACATATCACCAACAAATATATATATGGGTCACTCAAGGATGTGTCTCCTTGTGAGGAGTACCAGTTCCTTGATGAAGACACTTGGTAGAGATTTGTTGAGTCTCAAATGGATCCTGCATTCGTTGTATGTATCTTTCTAATATTATATTTTTTAATTGACTAATATAAGCAATATTATGATTAATTGATTTGCTTTCTTATAACAGGAGAAAAGAAAGAAGGCTCAACAAATTTCTGCCAAGAACTATTACCCCCACAGATTATCTCGTGGGGGTTATGTGTTGCTTCAGGAGAGGCTGATGGAGTAGAAGTTCAAAGATCGTCAGCAATCATCTGACGCAGATCCCTCTACACTTCTCTTTCCACCCTCTCCATCTTCATGCCATGAGAAATGGAAGAAGGCACGCCAAAAGGCATCTGGAGAGTACACATCAGAGCCTTCTCATATTGTTGCTAAGAAGATTGTAAGTAATCGCACAATTTTGTAAATTTCCTTTTTATTTATCTTCAAACATGTACATTACTAATAACGGTCATTTTTTGTTTTGTAGGATTCTTTGGTTGAACAAAGCTCACAAGGAGTCTTTGTTCCAACTGACCAGGATGACATCTTAAGTACTGCTATTGGCCAACTGGAGCATCCAAGGTGTGTTCGTGTAGTTGGGTGAGGTGTTGGCCTTAGACAGTACTTTGGATTGTCTTCTAGACAGACATCCAAAGAAGGTTTAGTGTCTAGAGATGAGTTGGGCACCATGCGCGAAGACATGAGGCAAGCACTGCAGCAAGAACTTCGAGAAGAGCTCAGACAAGAGCTTAGGCAAGAGCTTAGGCAGGAGCTTGCATCTCTGGGACTTTCCCAAACATAGACACAGGGTCACCATCCATCACTTTCTCCTAGGCGCATGAGCACAAAGGGAAGTTGTGCTCCGACAGAGGAGAAACTACAAGGAGAAGATGATGGGGATGCAACTACATATGATTATGAGTTATATGTTGATGATCCATATCGTTTGGTAGCAATTGGGAAAGTCTACACCTTGGGTTCAACCATCCATCACCAGAAAATTGATGATCATGTTAGAGTGGTGGTTGAACAGGTTGAAGATGCAGATACTCCTGTTCCTGTCCCTACTGAGAAGGTTCATGTCGTGGGGCAAGTCCCCAATCATTTTATTATATGGCCGAGGAGACTTGTGCAGCGAGCTTAACCTCATGTATTATATAATTTTAGCCTATGTTACTAATTTTTAAATATATACATTATGTGTGTGTGTCTATATATATATATATATATATATATATATATATATATTTCTTACTATTTTTTGAATTTATCATAGGTTTATAAGGAAGATCGTGGGAAGAAGATTGATTTCAGTGCTAAAGGAGATCTTCCTGAGCCTCCTCCAAAGAAACATAAGGTTGATTTGTTCACACGTCTATTTGGTATTGCCATGAGCTTGGGCGATGAAACTTTGCAAATAAAAATGGAACTAGATATCATAGGGAAGCCCACACCTATCCCCTTCTATATTACTAAGAAGGATATATTAGAGCTGGTTGTGGGTAACGATCTCCTATGTGTAATAGTTCTACAATTATGGTTTATGTAAATAAATTTCTAAACCTTACTTGAATTATTTCATTATCAAAATCTAACATATGAAAATTATTTGCTATATTAGGTACCTGTATTGTATCTGCAATGAAAGAGGTAACTTACACCTCTATGAATTCATGGACCCAGTTCATATGCAGAAAACTGGGAACAAGGCAGCTAAGATATAGGGATACCTTTAGAGGAGATTGTAGTCTGATAAAGACTGTTACCTAGCCCCCTATTTTCAATCATAAGTCAATACTTAATTGCTTTATTTCATGAATTCAATTAAATTCCTAATTTTTGTTCATTGTCATCCATATTTTGTAGGGTCCATTAGCAATTAATCATTATTTGTCCAAAGCGGAATGTAGTTGTATTTCTATGCTCTGCTTGGCAAAAACCAAAGAAAGACATAAATGACATTCTAGATTTGTATGTTTTTAGGATTTTGGTATTTATATTCATATAATTTGTTATTCTCAAAGGTATTCATTTGCTTTTTATTTTACTGTAGAGCAATGAATGCTCGACTTTGGTTAAAAGGGACGCATTCATCAAATATTAAAAAACATGTATGGATAATTCCAAAGGTAAATTCTTTATTAAAAGTTATTCAATTATTTTATATTCTTTTATAACCATCTCTAATTATATTTTATTCTTTTTTTATCTTTTTCAAGTGTCCAAGACTACCCGGAGGAACCGAGTGTGGATATTATGTGATGAGACATATGTTTCTCATTGTCTCGACTCCTATTGTTAACTCTTGGCACCAGGTAATTACAATTATCCTAATTTAATTATTTAATTTTAATGCATAACATGACATTTTCACTAATTTTATTCAAAAACATTTTGTAGATATTTGACAATCTTCAACCTCTGTTAGATGAAGAAATTGATGATATCAGGAGACGTTGGGGGAATTTCTTATAAATGTTGCCAATTTGGGTTGAATTTATGGAATTTTTAGATATTTAGTTTGTTTTTATTATATTTTATAATAAATATTGATGTATTTACTTTAAATATATAGACTCTGTTATTTCTGTATTGTCTACCTGGTATTCTGTTTATATATACAGCTATTGTGAATAAATAATATAACAATTTCCCTAAACAAAAATAATATTTAAAAAAAAATAAACTTTCTACATCGGTTGTGACCTTAACCGATGTAAAAAGTGACTTTTTACATTGATTGTGACCATAACCGATGTAGAAAGTATGACTTTTTACATTGGTTAAAACTATAACCGACGTAGAAAGTCTTATTTTCTATATCGCCCGCTTCAATACCGCTCAAATAACCGATGTAAAAAGCCCATAGCAACCGATGTGAAAAGCTTATTTTCCACTAGTGAAGGTTATTAATGGGAGCAATGGAGAGAATTAAAGGATGGGTAAGAGACATAGCAACGATGAGAGAAGAAGAATTAAAGGTTCAACCATGAGATGGAAAATAAAAAGTTGACAAGGAGAAAGAAAGTAAAAAGAAAAATATTAGAGGAAATATTATAAAATTTTGCAAGAGATTAGCCACAAATTTTTTCTCATTACTCCTATCTTAATAAATTATTTATTATTATATCCTTAACAATAACTTTTTTTTTATTAATCTCTTACTAATTTTGCTAGGAATTTTTTTATTAATCTCTTACTGGTTTTCTTATGAATTTTTTTTATTAATCTCTCACTAATTTCTAGTTATAGTTTTATGAAGAAAATTTTAAACAATTTTTTTTCGTAGTTATTTTCATGTTGTTCCCTTACTATTTAATAACATATTAGCCAAAAAAAAATTTCATTAAATTTTTTATCATTTTTATTTTTCTTCTAGTTAAGATATGATCCTAAGATTTGGTAAATAAAAAAGACGGAACAAAATATATGGAATAACCATCTCTTTTACTATTCTACTTTTTATCCAATCATTCACAATTGATCCAATTCAATTAAGGATGGTTAATGGCAGGTAAAGGTATATCAACAAGACTTTTTATATTAATATATGGAGAAAAAAAGAATGAAGCCTATAAATAATAAAAAAAAACGTTCACTCAACTTTGAGGATAGACCCAAGCAAGCACGGTAAATGTCATTTTCTTATTACAAATGTTTAAAAAGTTTTAAAGGAGTGCTACTTCCAATTAACTAACTTAAAGGTTGAATAATAGCTGTTATGACTCTTATCTACACCACACACAAACAACTCTTTCCATTATTCAACATCCATTTTTCTCACTTGTACAACTTCAATAAACCTCTAATAGAAATAAAGAACTAAGTTTTTAACGAAGATTTATGCTATTTCCAACCATCAAAATATCTACCAATCATTTTTTTATTACTAGATCTTTGGTGAAGGAAAGGTCAGTAGTCAACAATGTTTAGCCTTATAATTATGTACGTATTCTTTTAAAAGAGATCTTTTGATTTATATGTCATCACACATTAATTGTAACCGATGCAAAAGTTGTCACAGTTACGAGTTACCATTTTCATTTGATAGCGGAAAGCAATATTAAATTTACTAGGTCAATGGAAATTTGATTTCTCATATATATATATATATATATACCTTTTTATTTTATATTTATTTAGCCTAAGATATAATTTATTGTAGATCAAATTTATCTATCAATACCTTGTTGGATCAATAGACTTTGAAACCTCATTACATTTGGAAGAGAATTAGATAATTATGAATCAACTTATTTAAGAAAATACACATAGCATTTTGAATCACCTATAACATACTTGGAAAACTATCCAAAAAATTCAACATTTTTTAAGAACTTATAATATTTTTAGAAACTCATAGACAACAGAGAAGTTGGAATCGTGATGATGTCAATTGGGAATGAAAACAAAAACACAGAATAAAAATTACAAGTAGTTCTTGTGTTATACAATAGAACTGTTTGGAAGACAATCTTATGTCACACAAAGGAGAAGAATAAAGAAGAATGCAATGAAGTTCATAGGAGAACCACAACAAGAGTCATGTTTAACGAACTGGTTTCACACATCTTAGCAAAACACAAATGATAAAAGGATGGATTAATTTTGAAGATAATCTTATGTTTCACTATTTTCGTTTTCAAAATGGAACACAAAATAGAGAAAATGGCATTTGAATCATTTTCAATTTTAGACCAATTTTAGAAATATTTTCGATGAAATTTTTTTCAAATAATTAACGAAACATATTTTTAACATTATTTTGTATTTTCTTTGAAAATGAAATAAGAAACACCCAAAATAAATAGGCTTTAAAATGTTAATAAACTTTTTCCTTAAAATTTCATATACAAGCCTATTTGTAAACATAAAACTAATGGCAAAAACCATCACAAACTAATGTGTGTACTTTCTACCTACTTAATTTTATTATATATGTTCAAAGAAATAATTAATGACGAAAGAATTTCATCTTCATGTTAGTAGTTATAATATACAAATAATTGTGTTAGTAGTTTTTCTTTTTAAAGGTTTGGTATTAGTAGTTTTAGTTTTATAGTTAATCATTTTAATTGAGTTTTATGAGCCTTAGTTGTGAGTAAATAAATTGTTAATGATGTAATTCTTATTTATAGGCACTTTGATATTAATATAGTGTATGTCTGTCAGTTTTAATTTGTCTCTCTATTCTTGAAAACTACTATAATAGTAACAGTGGTATAGTGTCCTTGAGAGTAAAAATATATGAAATGAGACATTAAAAAAATAGTCATAAATTCTAGTCTTGTACAAGCAACTATTCTAGACTTGAATGGTCACTATGACCATTAGAGCATGCTAATAGAGAGATTTCTTGCAAACAAAAAAGTATTGGGCAGTTGTTGAATCTGGTATTCAAGAGCCACCAGCAAGAAGACTTTCACATATGCTAAGAAAACAACATTTGAAACTAGAAGGATGAAGGACTTGAAGAAAACAACATATCTCTTTTGAGCTACATTAGGATTCTATAAAGACAAAATATCAAGGCTCATCAAGAGTTAAGTGAGCACAACTTCAAGCCTTGAGAAGGGATTTTGAAATATGAAGGATGGAGAATCTATCACTAGCTATTATTCTTGAGCAATGAAAATTAGTAACAAGATCCGATTTCATGAAGAAAAAATACAAGATGTTATGATCGTAAAAAAGATATTGCGATCCTTATCATTAAAGTTTGATTTTGTTTTTTGTACAATTGAAAATCAAAAGACATAGATAAATTATCCCTTGATGAGATTCAAAGTTTCTTATTGGTCAATTAATAAAGGATGAACAGAACTTTAACAATGGAAGAGCAAGCTTGAAAACTTCTACATATACTTATTCCAATAACTTTAGAGAAACAAGTAGAGGTAGAGGTAAAGGTAAAAGATGTGATAACATAGATTTTAGTAGAAATCCCAAAGGCAGTAATGACCAATTACAAGGCAAAGGAAAAAGTAGGAATCTTGAGAAATCCAAGGTACAGTGCTTCAAATGTCATAAAATTGATCATTATGCCTTTGAGTATTATGTTAGACTACGTAATTATAAAGAAAAGGAGGACAACTCAAGTTTTGTTAAGGAGAAAAAAATGTAAACCTTGTTGATGATTGCTCATAGTGTAAAGGCCAATGAGCCAAATATTTGGTATGTTGACATAGGTTGTAGCAACCATAGGAGTGGAAGTAAGTCCTCTTTCTCATTCCTAAATGAAAAGTTGCATTCTACTATAAGTTTCAATGATTTCTCTACCATGAGAATCATGGGCAAAGGTGATATAAAAATTAAGACCAAGATTGTATTTGTGGAAACTATTTCTAATGTGCGTTATTTTCCTGATCTAAAAAGTAACTTGTTAAGTGTTGTAAACACCTATTTATGTCCGAGGCCTCCAACTATTAATTCAATTAGGAAACCAATGAATAAATAAAAATAAATAAACAAATATAAAAATAATAATAAATAAATAAAATCTGGAATAAAAAAGAGACTAAAATAAAGAGGATAAATAACCAAAACAGAATAATAAATAGTAGGTATGAATGAAAATATATAAATCAAAGCGCAACATGAATAAAAACAAACCATTAAAACAAAAATTCTGAAAATTCTGAACTAAAAAATAATAATGATAAAAATAAAAATAAAAAAAATACATAGAAGTAAAAATTAATGAAGAAGTTTTTGAAAAAGAAAATAAAAAAAAAATGGAAATCTTGATTTTCTGGTTTTGGAATATTAGTAAAAGATTCAAAGAGGAAAAAGGATGAAAAAGCAAAATCAAAAAAAAGGGGCAAAGTAAAATTATTTGCAAAAAAGGACAAAATCCAAAAGGCAAAAAGGAGGGGGTAAGAAAGGAAATTAGGAAGAGGCTGGGGCCTATAAAAGAGGAAGGCGGAGTATAGAAAGGGGTTCGAATTTTTTTTGGAGGAAGAAAGAATGAGTTGATTTTCTTGGAGCATTAAGATCTTTCTAGGATTCAAGCATTTTGAACAGGCACTGGAGCTCGATCGGATTCAAGAAAAACCATAGCACATTCCAATTAAGGGATTGCTGTTAACACCGGAGATTCAAGTTTGAAACGACGCTTCACATAGGTCAGTTGCGTTCTTGCCTTAATACTTTTGAATCAAGATCGCCCTTGAACAATATGATTTGAATCGAAATTTGCAATGTTATATGCCCTGTAAGAAGTCAAGAATCATGCAAAATTTTGATAGCTGACGCAGGGTGAATAATGTATGTAATTAGAATATTAGATTAGAATTATACTCAAAGTTAAGAAAATTAGATGTTCAGATACTCGAGGGCAATTCAAGGAGAAATTGGTTGTCTGTTAAAAATGAATCTCTGAGTTTTGATCGTAGTATAGGCCCACCCTCTGTTTTGGGGAAGTAGAGTAATCAGAATTCAAGGATTCGTCTTTGCAAAATCTTGTGCCTTTGATGTTCATTCTCCTGTACATAATAATGCACTTAAATGATAATGCATCCGGGTGATAACACATAAGGAAAGAATAGATCATCAAGATAAATTGAGCCTAAACTTCACGCGGAGCCTCGTAATTAACTAACGTTAGCTGATCTCAAAATAAAGAAATGCTACACCTGATAGACCTTATGCTAAGATTTTCTGGTGACACTTTAGACCCATTTCATGAGAGGTTCTCTTGTTTTTTTGGTGGTTGTGATGGAAATCTAGAGGCCCGGGTAGTATGTACTACCTACACACGAGGAAATTGAACAGAGACAGGGGAGGTTAGCTTTGAGGAAGAAGTTGAAGCTGAAATGCTAAAAACAAAATCTCAATCCTGTTGACAACCCAACCCTGTGTAGATGTGAAGTTAGTGCTGATGGTAGCTTGCCCTTGACAAATCTTGAATGGCAACCAATTAAGTAGACGAATTGATAGGAAATGGTTTAGAATCTCATGAACAATGCAAAGAATCTGCCTTCGATATCCATAACAGAGACCTGATCCTTCCTCTAAGCATTTTTCCTTTTGAACAACCATCACACTTTGACACTGCATATAACTATAGAAAGGGGGAGATAAAACTAGTTTACAAGCTTGGCCCAGTGGCAAAAAGGGGCGCTACCCATGTATCCACGACACGAGGTTCGATTCCCTCGTAAACCATTTTTAAAATGGGTGACTTAATCTGGATCCCCATTATAGGCATAAAAAGGCATATCTCCACAACAATACCTGGGTATGGTTCAGTGGTTAGAGGCTCCGCCATATGCCCCAGGTCGTGGGTTCGAATCCAGCTGAGAACAATCCTCTTATTTTAGTGACTCAAGTCTTAAAAAAGGAAATTACCACACTGCCCCTGTCAAATCCCATTATGCCCAATAGGTCCTTGCTGTAGGAATTTACTACACTGCCTTAGCCCATTTCCAAAATACCTAACAGGTCCTTGCCTATGTAATTACTAAAGTGCCCTTGGTCCATTTCCAAAATGCCTAATAGGTCCCAGCCTCAGAAAGGACAACCCTGCCCTTAGGGAATTCCACAAATTCCCAATAAGTCCCATAGCCTAAAATTACTACAATGACCTTGGAGAAATCCGATAATCCCTTCCCTGTCCCTGCCACAGAAATTACCAAAACATCCATAGAAAAATTCTAAAATCCCTATTCTGTCCTCTAGTTAAAGATAATAGAAATTCCAAAATTAAAAGATTTTTCAGAACAAAAAATATAGAATAAAAATTCCAGAATTAAAAAATATATATAAAAAAAAATTATTATTAAAAAATCCAGAAAATCCAGAAAACACAAAAATAATAAAAAATAAAAAATCCAGAAAATACAAAAATTAATAAAAAATTCCAGAAAATTCAAAAATTAATAAAAATTACAGAAAATACAAAAATTAATAAAAAATTCCAGAAACACAAAAATTAATAAAAAATTCCAGAAAATTCAAAAATTAATAAAAAACTCCAGAAAATCAAAAATTAATAAAAAAATTCCAGAAAATCAAAAATTAACAAAAATGCCAGAAAATCAGAAAATTAATAAAAAATTACAGAAAATACAAAAATTAATAAAAAATTCCAGAAAATCAGAAAAATTAATAAAAAAAATTCCAGAAAATCAAAAATTAATAAAAAATTTCAGAAAAATGCATAAAAATTAATAGAAATTCTGAAAATATAGAATAACAATAAAAGCAGTAAAAAAAATTTAGAAAATTGGAAAATTCCGAAATAAATCATAAGACATTTCAAATTCCTAATTGCCTCCAAAAGTCAAAAAATGAAGAATCTTTTATTATATTCAAGCTTTCTTTTATTCAAAGATCGATATCCTTTACAAATTATTTCTATCTCAAAAATTTGAAGAATCTCTTTGATATTTTGGGATTTTTAAGTCTCACGCAATGGGCTCTAAATGGGGAACTGGCGGTTTACCTGCTGTTCAACGTTTAGTAGTTCATATAGGTCCTTGTGCTGCCTTAGCCGCCTCGGGCCTTGTGCATGGGTGGACTTGAAGTCCTTTTCAAAAAAAAAAATATATATGTTTTACTAAATGTTTTGGAATTCTAGGTCTCACGCAATGGGCTCTAAATGGGGAACTGGCGGTTTACCTGCTGTTCAACATTTAATAGTTCGTATAGGTCCTTGTGCTGCCGTAGCCGCCTCGGGCCTTGTGCATGAGTGGGCCAAAGACCCCTCCTAAAAAATAAAAATGCTTTTCAAATAGCAAAACTTTCAAACATTCTTTTAAAACACCCTTCGAAGGTCAAGCCTTCACAAACTAGAACTACGTAAGCCTTGAATTTCTCATTGCACCGGGGAATACGTAGGAGCAGGATCAAGTCCTGTCAGGCTAACCTCCATCAAATTATTTTTCACATTAAAGGGATCCAAACAGTTTTCAAAATCACACACTCAGTTAAGGGTGCCATTCTTTGGAATGGGCAAGTGGGGTGCCTAATACCTTCCCCACTTGTAACCGACTCCCGAATCTCGAATCTCATTTTCTAGTTAAGGTTTTTCCAAACTTTTCCCTTAAATAAAAATTTGGTGGCGACTCTACATCAAAATCAAATTCATTTTAAAAATTTTAGCGAGTTCGTCGTCTCGTCGAAATTACGGTTGCGACAAGTGTTAGTCAATTACAAGAAAAGGTTATATGATCACTATTAGCAAGGGTTCTTGTGAAATTATTGATCCTATTAAAGATGCCATTGTAGTTGTAAAAATGAGTCCAAACAAGTTATTTCCATTGAATATTGAAAGCATTCAATCTAGTTTGACGTTTAAAGTTACAAATTCTTCTTGGTTTTGGCATTATCAATACAGGTATATAAGTTTCAATAGATTAAGGATCTTGCATCAAAAATATATGTTAATAGGTCTTTCATAAATCACTGCTCAGTCTTAAGTCTGTAAACAATGTATTGTTAGCAAATAATATTGTTCTAAATTTCCTAAAGGCATGTCACGGAGAGAAAAAGGCCCTTTGGAATTAGTGCATTCAAATATTTGTAGGCTAATAAAACCATTTTCCAATCAAGGTAAAAAAATATTTAATTACTTTTATTGAATATTTTTCTACCAAAACTTGGGTCTACTTTTAAAAGGAAAAATAAAAAACTCTATCTATATTTAAAAGCTTGAAAGCTCGAGAAAAAAATAAATCATGAATGATTATTAAGTTTCTTTGAACAGACCATGGTGAAAAGTATTGCTCAGATGAGTTATCTGTTTCTTTTATCGAGCATGGAATCCATAAAAAGTTGATAACAACATACACACCACAACAAAATGGTGTATCAGAAAGAAAGAACAAAACCATTTTCAACATAATGTAGAGCCTTCTAACTAGGATCAATATTTCAAAAAGATTTTGGCTAGAAGTAGTTAATTAAAGTGTGTACATTCTAAGTAGAAGTCCCACATTTATTGTATAGAATATAAAATCGGAAGAGGCATGGAGTCGAAGAAAACCATTATTTCAAATTTTTTGGATGTGTTCAATATGCCCATATTCTTGACCAAAAGAGATTGAAGTTAGATGACAAGGATAAAAATATATTTTCTCAGTTTTAGTGATCAATTAAAAGTCTATAAACTTTATAATCCTAATATTACAAATATCATTATTAGTCGAGATGTTGTTTTTCATGCAATAGGTTTTGGGAAAATAATAATGGTGTTGTTATAGGAAAAATTCCCATGAAATGAAGATGAAAGACAACAACCAAAAGATCATGAACATCAACTTATTCCATCTACTATACCTAAAGAAAAGAGACCTTAACAAGTTAGAAAAATACCTTCTTGGATGGTTGATTATGAGGTAACAAGATTTGAAGATCCTATTACTCATTTTTCTTTGTAAATATGGAAAAATTATGGTGGATTATTACAAAACTAAGGAACAAGTGGTTGATATCCTGACCAAACCACTTAACTAAATGAGATTTATGATGCTTTGAAAAATGTTTGGAGTTTGCTTTTCAAAAAACGTTGTCAAAGCCTTAGTTTAAGAGAGATTGAATTTTGTTTTTTTTTTCTCTAAATTGATTTCTACACATCTTAGTTTAAGGGAGGATGATAGTAGTTATGTTTTCTTAAAGGCTTGATATTAGTAGTTTCAGTTTTATAGTTAATCATTTTAATTGAATTTTATGAGCATTAGTGGTGAGTAAATAAATTGTTAATGTTGTACTTCCTATTTATAGGTTCTTTGATATCAATATAGTGTGTGCTTTTCAGTTTTAATTTGTCTCTCTATTCTTGAGAATATAACAGTAACATATCAAGCTACTGGAACCTTCAAATTGTTTCGTTGAATAATTTTTCAAGTTTTTTTCTTTCATGTCAACTTGAAATCAAGCAACCATGATATTTATTTTTCTTATTTTTAGTTGAATCTTGGTACAAACCCTCAGCTATTGGATAATTCATAAGAAAAGAATAAGAATAAAGAGAGTGCGAAAAAGTATTCAAAAAACTCTAAAAATATCTTAAACGCTCTTAGAAAGTTTTATCTTCCACAAGGGTTAAACTGTTCCCACAAAAAAAAATGGCATAAGAATGGTTCAAAAATGAACCAATAAGTGTTAGAAACACTGGAGAAACAATTTGAAAGCCTTCTGGAAAATGTTGAAAAAAATTACCGTAATACCTTTGGAAGGACAGTAGAACAAGAAAATATAAAGTAGAATCCAGGAAGTGGACCACACCTCTTGGGCTAAAATAGCATATGGAAAATGAGGTGGTGACTCACCATATGAGTCATCACTTCATTAACACCATATAAGATAAAAATATTAAATAAGAGATATAAATATTAAATAAGAGATATAAAATTAACCAAATGTTAAAATAAATTAACCTTATTTAATTAAAATTAACCATACTTGGAATAAGTTAATCTTGATTAGTGAAAAATTTAGAATAATTAGCATTAATATCTAAAAGGATAATTTCTTATATTTACATTTATTTTAGAAAATAGAAATTATATGCAAATGTACCAAAATGCCCTTAAGTGAAAAATAAATTCCCAAATCACCATTAAGTGGCCAAATTCGATCTTAGCCTTGGGAGAGCTCATTGTCTTCATATTTCATTTCCTAAACACTTAGAAAAATCCTCTAAACTCGAACTACTAAAACCCAAAATTTACACTAAGTTTAAACTTTCATCTTTGAAATTTAAGTTAAATTAAGATAAATACATCAAGCCTCACTCCCAACACTAAGAGATCTTGTATGCACCACCAAGGAGGAGGAAGAGAATCCATAAATACCCACCAAAACCATCACAAAAGTTTTCAACAAGTAGGATTTTACCATATGTTTTCTAAGCTTTTAATCTTGTATTTATGATTTGATTTTCTTTTCTTTGGTGGATCCCCTCTAAGATCTATGGATCCATTTTTGTTTGAATTTGTTGGAGCTCAAGGCTATCCTTGAAGGTTAAATATGAGAATCACAAATTTTTTTAATGATTTTTGAAAGTTAAAGAGAAGTTTTGATGAATTAAAGTGTCCTATTTCTAAAGTTACTTCTATAGTAACTTATGACATTTGGTAGGTGTCGGACTCATTCCTTGTTCTATTCATCTACATTAATCTCTACATGTTGAAATGTCATACATACAAATATAATAGAGGAAAGTGAAACATTTCATTCATATAAAAGTTTGAATAGGATTAGAATATTATATCACATTTTAATATAAGCAACATAGAAATTTTTTGACATTCACAAAAAACTATCATAAAATCAATCATCATATGCAACATATAAACATGGTTATTTTATCATTCTCTTCATACGCTTTTATGATGACAAATTTAGAATTAGGTTGAGGTTTATTACATCTCATATCATAATAATCTTCACTAATTTAGAATTGATCATCCCCATAATATGCATATGTATAGAGCTCAAATCATCATCATCATCACTTTATCAAAGTAATAAAGGATACTAAGATCCAATTTCCATAATAATAGTGTGTCTATCACAACACTAACATAATCATCATCAACGTCATCATCATTTTATATTTCTAAAAATAAACATGAAATTTTTTTTATATATCCTGTTGTCATGTTTGGTTTGTATAGTTAAATTTTAAAAATTCTACATCAACAATGTTTACACGCTCCAAATAATTTGACCTAAATTATTAATTAAATAATGAAAGAGGTTTTTTCTAAAATTGTTGATTTTTTATTTATTTATATAAAATTTTTAATGTTTTATTTATTTTCTTATTTAAAATATAAAAATTACTTTAATTATTTTATAAAATATTTTAAAATGTTCACTCGTATATGCATCTTTATTTTTCCACCTTATTATACAAATAAACAATCAAATATAAATAAAGGCATATGTGATTATTAAATAATATGTAGCAACCAAAATAATAGTAATGTAAAAAAAAAAATCTATCAAGTTCAGTAAATGCAAAAAATTAAAAAAATTAATAACATTAAAGTTATTATTTATCTTGACAATAACTAAAGATATCACATCATTATATTAAATGGAAATATAATGAAGTTAATTATTAAAAATTTAATTAAAAAAATTTAATATTTTAATTATAAAAATTAATTTAAAATAAAAAATTATAAATACTAACTAATTATTTAATATTTAAATAAAATAAACAGCCTTCAACCTTTCCTTAATTGATATCCTTAATTTTAATAAATTAAATTGCATACTTACTTTCTCATAATTTTATTTTGCATAGGACTTTTGACACTCATATCTACTAAACATAAAGGTTTAGAATTATTACTCCAATAAAAATTAATATAATATTTTGCTTTTTAAAAAAAAGATAGGATAATTAATCAGCTCATTCTTATAATTTTGTTATAATTTTAATTTTTTATAATTTAAAATTTTTTAATTTTAAAATTTGTTTAATCAAATCCTAAATGATTAACATCATTAAATTTTTATAAGTATGAATAATATTACAATTTTAATTTTAATCTATTTTATACTTTTGTATTTCTAACATTCTTATTTTCTCTTTATATTTTTTAAAATTTATTTTTTAAAAAATATTTATTTTAAAATTTATAAATATTATTATTATTGGATAAATATCATATAATGTTACATTGATACATTGATGAATAATTCTAATATTTCTATATACAGACAGTATGAATGATTGACAAATAATGTTATTCACTCATTTATATGTTTATTAAAAGGTTAATAATTTTTTAAAAAAATAAAAAATAAATCTAACCATCTATGACTCAATATAAACATATGTATAATAGATATATATTATATTTGAATGTGTGACAATTTCTTTTCATCGGTGAATACCCAATTTTTTTTTATCTTCAAATCCGTTCCATCAATCTTACTTAGCCTTTCCTTTTTCTTGGCTCTATCAAGTTTTCTTTGACTTTCAAATGTTAGTGATATGCAAAACATATAATACAACTTCTATTAAATGAGTTACAAAGACATATAAAACTTCTACTGGACGAGCTACCATGACATACACAACTACTGCATCTCACATTTTATAAAGGGTATTTTTCTAAAATGGGATTTTTCAAAAATTTATTTACATGTTAAGGGTAAATTTCAAAATTATTCCCTGCAGGGGTTCCAAACAGTAGTTAAAACGTCATATATTAAGCGTATTGCGTTTCAATAAAAGCGAAACAGTTGATCTTACGTTTCAATTAAAGCGGCACATATTCTTTACAGGTGATATGACTCCACGAATGTCAGTGGCAGGGTTGCAGTGAGTAAGGCGCATCATTTTAAACGTATTCATATTACGTTTAAATTAAAGCGGAGTAGAATTTCACAGTTTTAGCACCTACATTTATATGTTTAAAATTGCCGCTTAAATTTTGGCGTTTAACATTACAATTTTATTTTCTATTTAAACATGTGGGGATTCTAAACCGTTTCAGTTTTGGTTATGCATGTTTCCCTTCTTTCTTTTTTGTTTTTTTGGCTATCTTAAGATTTTGTCAGGACCACAGCATAAACTTCCACTCTAAATTTTGTTTGGGGACCAGAGTTTAGCTTGGATTTGCTACTAATGCAAAAAGTTTGAAATAAAAGGTTAGTAAAATGTAGATAGCATGTTGTTAGACTAAACAGTTGGATAGTTATTTTGAGTTTAAGATTATGGTACTAAATATTAGGTTATTAAATTTAAATCTCGTTGTAAAAAAAAAATAAAATGTATATATTTAAAAAAAAAATTTCAAATTAATAAAAAAAAATTTGAAAATCAGTTCTTTATTAAAAAATTAGTTTGTTAAACAATTTTAAAATATGAAAAAATTTTAGAACGAAAGATTGTTTTTGTAAAAGAATCAAAAAGTAATGTTAGGGTATAAAAAACTTTATAATTAAAAATAAATTTAAAATTAAAAAAAAATTATAAAATATAAATTTAAAATTTATTTTAAGAAACATTTTGTGAAAAAAAACATAACAAATTAATAAAGTTAGAAATTTTTGAAACAACAATTGATTAAATTATATATTCAATTTTAAATAAAATTGGGAAAAAATAAAATTTAATAATTAAGTAAAAGTTAAATTGAAAAATAAGTTTGTGCAATAAAATTTTAGAAAACCTAAAATAATTAATAAAGTCACACTTTAAGATATAATTATATTAAAATAATAAATTGAAAATTTTGAAATTTAATAAAAAAGCTTTTTAAAAAAGTTTACGGAAAAGTTAAGAAAAAACTAAAAGAACAACAGATTTGAAAAAAATAATTTACTTGAAACTAATATTTCAAATTTAATAAAAATATTGAATATAAAAGTGAAAAATAGTTTAAAAAATGAGTTTGTGGAATAAATATAAATACATTGTATAAATTAAAAAATTTACAATTTATAAAATATTTTTATAAATAGTATATTTAAATTATAGTAAAAATAGTAAAATTGAGATTAAAAAATTAATTTCTCAAAAATTCATTAATAATAATATTGAAATAAAAAAAGTGGATCAGATAAATTTTTGATTAAAATATAAATATATTTATGATAGTTTCAATTTATGTAATATTATATAATTTTAATTATAAAATAATTAATATAAATTAGTATTTAGTATATAAAATTTATGTTGTTTATTTATTTGGTTTCTAAATTTTGTTTTTAGTTTAATTAATTATTTATTTATTTAATTGTGTGAATGTGAATGATTTATTTATTTATTTAATGTTGTTATTTATTTATTAATTTAAGCATTCAATGTTTAGTTAATTTATTATTATAATTAAATATTATAGGGTTAAATTCATAGGATTTATAAAATTTTTAAATTTTAAATGTTAAATAAAGTTTAAAAAGAATACAATTAATTAGGAAATAAATAATTAATATATAAAATTATATTTAATTTAATTTAAAAAATAGCTTTAATAAGTTGTTTTGAAAAGTTTATTTAAAAAATATTTAATAAAACATAATTAATGTTATAGTTATGGTATAATTTAAGATAGAAAAATATTATTAAAAAATAATTTAATTAAAAATGTTAATTTATTAAAAAAATAGGTTTTGAAGTAAAAAAAAAATTAGAAACATCATAACTTATAGAATTAAGAATTTGATTAATTTAAAGTAATTGAAAAACATTTAGTAAATTAAATGAAATTAATTTAAATATTTAGACAAATAAAAAGATTAGTAAATTGAAGAAAAATATATAACATTAGAAAAAATATATTTATTAAATTAGATTAATATTTTACATAAGTAAAAAAGTAAATAAATTTTACACAAAGATATCATATTAGAAAAAAATAAAAGTTAGTAAATTAGATAAAATTTTGACACAAATAAAAATTTTATAAATTTAAACTAATGAAAATTTATATATATGTATTTTCATAAAAATTGTACTATTTAAAATAAAAATATTGTATTATAAATTAGAGATAAATTTGGTGTTAGGAACAAAGTTAGTTAATAAGATCATGACATTTTACACAATAAAAAAAATTAAAGTATTAAAATTAGTATTTAAATAATTTACACAATATATAAATGATTTTTACACAATAAATTGTTAGACATATTAAAATTATAATAATTTAGAAAAAAGAGTTAAACATAGACAAATTGAAATAACTTCTGATAAAACTTTAAACCTTTGTACGGTATGACATCATCTAGTGAGCCATCACAATCGGCGCGCATCATTCGACCAGGACCAATAGATGCATCTCTTCTTACGCTGCAGAGTGTCCATATCTCTGAGCAGATATGGAACGGAGAACCTGATCGAGAGTTGAAGGTCAGGAGAGCAAAGTTTCATCATGATCGAGACAACGTTCCAGTGGTTCCGCCTCCGATTGTTGATAGGTTACGTCGAGCAGGGTTCTTGGGTGTAGCGCAATTACCTTTCATACATGTCGATTCTTCATTAGTCGAAGCATTGGTTGAGAGATGGAGGCCGGAGACGCATACGTTTCATACATTGCCTGGCGAGTGCACGATTACACTACAAGATGTTGCAGTTTTGACTGGGTTGCCCATTGATGGTCAACCAGTTATTGGTTGTACATCGTCTAGGGCTTGGGAGGGTATCCTATTTCAACTACTAGGTGCTTCACCTGCTGAGCGGGAGATCGTTGGCGGATCACTGAAGATGAGTTGGCTGCTCCAACATTTTGCTAGCATCGAAGACCACATGGGCAATGAAGAACAGTTAGATTGATTCACGCGTGCTTACATGTTGCGGCTGATTGGGGGAGTGCTTTTTTGTGATCACTCGAGTTCTAGAGTTCCTCTTCGATATCTTCCCCTGATTGCTGATTTTGATACTTGTGCTCAATATAGTTGGGGTGGGGCAGTTCTTGCATATCTCTATCGTGAACTGTGCGGTTGCACAGATTATGATAAAAAAGAGATTTGTGGATTTTCATCTTTACTACAGCTTTGGGCTTGGGAACGGTTTCCCAAGCTCTCTCCCGGCCGATTTCCATACGAGGATCACACGTTACCTTTAGGAGAGAGGTAATTAAGCAACGTCATCGACAAATATCTTTTATACTTTAAGGGTTTACATAAGTGAATGTTAACTTTTTTCCCTCTCATTTTAGATGGATCCGAGGGTGCCTAAAACCAGGGCGTCACCACGATATTGCTTTCTATAGGCATGTATTTGATTCGATGGATCGACGTGAGGTTCGTTTCATACTTCCATTAACCTTAATATATTTAGATTTCTTTGTTTAAATGTTTATATTTAATTAACCTTACATGTTTACAAACACAGATCACGTGGCAACCATATAGATGGGTCATTGATGATTTGCTTGATGCCTGTACAGCTGGTTCTGATATATGGACAGCTGTAGTACCTCTAATATGTTTCAACATTTTAGAGTGGCACCAACCGGACCGCTGTATGAGGCAGTTTGGGATGGCACAACATATCCCTCAGGCTCCATCTCAGCCAGAGGATGTACACGGAATGACGTTGAAGGGGAAGACTGACGAAAACTGGCGCAGAGTTTTCGGCCCTTTCTTGGCGGTTTGGGAGGAGAGGCATCAACGTGTGTGTGTCGGTATACCATCTGACGAGTTACTCAGTCATAACTCGGATTATATGAGATGATACATGCGACATACACGTCGATGGATCACACAAGAAGCTGCGGTGAAGGGGCGTGTGGTATGTTTTTATAACCCACTCTTGAATCATTTAAAATAGTAACTTTAAATTTCATAATTATTTACTTTTTATTTTAATAAAAGGCGGATGAGTTGGAAATTATTCATTACTTGATCACCGAGGTTGCTGCATCGGGGACTATGTCAACAACGGACATTTTTGACAGCATCCGACGATGTGTCGAAAGGACGATGGTGTTGAAGAAGGTTGAGGACCGCCTTGTCGAGGCTAGGTTCAGTGCACCTGAACCAACTCAACAAGCTCCTCCTGCAGATGCTAGGGCTGATATGGACCCCAGACGCGTGGAGCGACAGGGTCTTCAGCGACATCGACGACATGTAGTTGCAGTTGCACCTCCCATCCCAGATTTTCCACCTAGACAAGAGGGGCAATACTTTGTCCCCGCCGAGGATATCCCACCCTCGCCGATCCCGGTGTACACATACCCATCACAACGATACCGTAAGGATTGTCATTCATTACCTTTTAACAATATTTATATTTTTAAGAATTTGATGTTTTTATTACATTTAATTCATTAACATGTATTATGATATGATTGCAGATCCTTCTCATGTAGGTCCATCGATGGAGTTACAATTTGACGCGACATTTGGACTATTCACCTCGCCTGATCTACCATCTCCTACCTTCTTCGACCAGGGCAATGTTGGGGCCGGATTGACCTATGCAGGGACTGAGGGGATGTCATCATCACATGCTGATATGAGTTTTCATACACCTTTACCATACCAGACACCCTTGATCACTCCCGATCCACCCATGCATGCCTATGTTCATGATCAGCAGATTCTTCATCATTTCGATGGACATGGCCTTGACCTAAATGCAGATTTGTCAGTTGCCTTTCACATGGGAGCACATTTAGATCAGCATCCACCAAAATCTGCACCTGAGATACCTTGTCGGCAGACAAGGAGTACCACCAGGGCCAGGGGTGATTGATTCATGCAACGGATTGTATTTAATTTAAATTTATTTTTATGCATATGTTATGTCTTGGAGACTTTCATTTGGATTAGACATTTTCCCCTATTGCTTCTTATGCGTTTTATTGTACGCGGTTATTTTTTATTCGATTTAGTTTAGTATAAATATCATCTTGTTGACAATTTTTTATCGTTTTTGTGTTTATTGTTTCATACCAAGTATTAGAATATGAAAATTGAAATTATATTAATCGAATTAACTCGCAAAAATATTTAAACACATTTCAAACTATAATATTACAATAACTATTCATATCATACACATTGAAACACATTACAAACCTCGTGTTTCTTTTGATAATGTGATTTTTAACTAATCTCGAACTCTTTGTGGACATCGAGACTGATTATGACCTGATTCCCTACACAAGCGACATCTTGAACTAGGTTGCGATTCAACCCAATCCATTTCATTTCTTATACGAGTTGATTTAGGTCTACCCTTCCCTCTGACTGTTTCTTCATCTGGTATTAGAACCCAATCATTAACATCAACAAGGTCATTGTCATTTCCAATCGGCCACCAATCAAAAGAGTAAGCAGCAAATATATGTTGAAGGGAATATACGTCATCAACAAATTGATAGAAGTCAATGCTAACTACCGCACAAGCAGCGATCACATGGGAGCAAGGGTACCTTAAAAGTTGAAATCGACCACATTGACAATAACGATCAGCTAACCTTACCGACCATTTGTGACCTCCTCGTTGAGTTATTGGGTTGAAAGCTTCCTCAACTTCAAATCGTGAAGATTGTATATCATACCTTCTGACTTGATGTGAACATGCAGCTGCTTGATTTCTTCTAATGGCATCCATAACTTTTTTACAAAAACGTTGACCACTCACAATCTCAGCTTTAGACATTCCACCCCTTTGCACAAAATATTCAACCAAACGACTATAAGTACATTTCACAAGAGTGGTGATTGGAAGATTTCGTGCATCTTTTAACACTTTGTTAACTGCCTATGATAGATTGGTTGTCATGTGGCCAAATCGCCTCTCATGTTCATCATACACAAGACTCCATTTTTCTTTTGATATGCTATCAATCCACCTAGCAACATCTGTACTAGTCTGTCGAAACTTCTCTAACTTGTAATCAAAAATTTCTTTACATGTTGTGTAACCTGTAAAGTAAATTAACAACATATAATCACTTTCAACAAAATTATGAAGTACTTACGTATATATAAAATATCAATTCACTTTACCTAATTTAAGCAACTCTTGTTTCAGTTTCTGGTTTTTAAATCTGTGATTAAAATTGCTAGCAATATGTCTGATGCAATAAACATGATATGCATGTGGAGGTTGCCATCCCAGATAAGGGTTATTCACAGCTGATTTAATGCTTTGATGCCTATCTGATATCAAGCATATTCCATTCCTCTGAGTAACATATTCTCTTAATAAAGCTAAAAACCAACTCCATGCATCCAACATCTCACCCTCAACAATAGCAAAAGCAATAGGTAATACAGCGTTGTTTCCATCTTGACTTGTGGCTATTAGCAAAGTACCTTTATATTTCCCATAAAGAAATGTGCCATCAATTTGAATAAGTGGTTTGCAAAAGCTGAAGGCCTCACAACATTGTCTAAAACACCAAAAAACCCAAAAGAATTTTCTTACTTCATTCTGAACCTGATTACCGATAATGACATCTTTTGTCTCGAGCTTGTACCTAGAACCTGGAGCAAATTGAATCATTTTATGCAACCATTTCGGTAATAAACCATAAGAATGATCCCAATCGCCAAATACACGAACAATAGCTTTTTGTTTCGCAATCCACGCTTCCTTGTATGAAACTTTGTATCCATACAAACTTAGTATTCTTTCTTGGATTAAGGCTATTGATATAGATGGTTCTTCATTTACCATACCTAATCAACAATAAACAATAAAAAAAATTCAAAATAATTCAGTAGAATATAATATCGAAAAATAGACATTAAGTTTGTGGAAAGAACATACCCAATATGCATGAACAAATAAAATCAGAATCCAACTTTTTATGGTCTTGGGATAGAGAAGCATTTACGCAATTATGTTGACCTCCCCATTTTGTTACAGACCATTCATTTGATCGTTTTGATAAACATGCTCTCATTCGCCATGGACAACCACTTCCATAATTAGGACAACGAACAGAAAGAAATGTTCGTTTTGATTCAACAACAACAAAACTTTGGTGTACCTTCATACAATAATGTTTCAATGCAGTTTGCAGTTGTTCTTTACTTTCAAATTGTAAACCAACATATAACTCATCACCAACCACCCATTTTTCATGTCCAACATTTGTTGAAAAGTTAAGGTCTTCATCTGGATATTTCCAATTAATATTGCTGTAGTGCGAACTGGTACTCCAAAATGGCAATTCTTTTTTCAAAACAAGAAAAAAAGTTAAACAATTTATATAAAAACTAATATTAACAATATTCATCGTAACTTATTTACCCGATTGATCTCTTCGTTGAATAGATGTTTCGCATTCTGGAGACGGAATGTGAAATGAACTTCCACCTACACCTCCATCGAAACTTACCATAAATTGTTCATCAGCATTATTATCATCATCATCATCACTATCACCATCATAATCACCACCAATGTTTGCTAAATTTTCCCATTCTAATTCATTCACATTTAAACCATCATTTTCTTCATCAATCAACTCATGTATCGGAGACAAATAATATTCTTCATCATCATCAGAGACATTTACACCACCTTAAATAAGAAGAAATAAAAAATGTCATTTCATTTAAAATTAGTCAACTAAACAAAAATAATCAATGTAACCCATTATTTACTTACCACTTGCAGCAGATCTAATCTCTTTGTTAACAATATTAATATCGACATGTACTTCAAGGACAACCATTAGATGTTGTTGCTCAAATGCATTTATCATGCATTTTACATCTTCTGTATCTCTGATTTGAAATCCTTTGTACTCAACCTTTTCAGATGAGACTAAAAATCTTCCTATTAAGTTCAAAATAATTTGCCCAGATGAAAATTTTAATTTTTTGAAAATTTTTTCTTTCAATTCATCAAAACTAACATTTTTTGAAACCTGAATTGATTTTTTTTTCCTTCAAATGTTAAACCTTCCTCACCTTCAAACATTTTTCCATTAAAATATATAATAATTATTATTTCATCCATGATTAAAAAAAATATAAAAAAAATTCAAACAAATTCCTACTAGGACTCAGTAATTTTAAAAATAATTTATAATAATTTAAAAACTATTAAAGTATGAAACAAAATTACATTTACCGTAAAAGAAAATAAAAGTTACAAAACTCTTTTACTGAAAAATGCTCGGAATTTACTCTCATAATGCAATCAACTCACATATTTTTATACATGCTTACAACTTATAAATAAATGCGTAAAACAATTAAAATATAATAAATTTATGAATGTTAAACGTTTAAAATTATGCGACATAGCTTATGAGGCAGCGATTTGAATGACAAAAACGCCTAAATTTAATCGTCGCCACCAAAACGTATAAATTATTGCATTTTTTGCCCCCTCAACGCATAAATTGTTGCGTTTATATCTCTTAAACCGTATCAATTTCGGTGCATAAAAACCTAAAAATATTAACTATCAAAACGCATAAATTCATACGTTTTATTCTTTTATACCGCACCAATTTAAGCGTATTCATTTTCTAAACCGCAACAAATTTAACGTAACTTTAATATGCAATAGATTTTGCGTCTTAAACACTGTTACCGCCCCATACGTGGAATATCTTTTGCTGATACCCTTTATCAGGAAATTATTTTTTAAACAACCTCCTTTTAAGAAATTTGCCTTTTATAAAACTAGAACATCTGTAAGATTGTAAAAAATAATAATATCATCATGTACTAATCAACCCACTATCGGATATTTATTCAATAACAGTAATATTTAGGGATTTAAAGATGATTTTTAAAAAAATATAAAAACAGAAAAAAGATAAAAAGATAAAATAGGTTATTAATTAAATTAAAAAATATCATAACTTCATATTTAATAGAGATGTAATAGTATTAATAGTTAAGAATTTAATTAAAGAGTTTTTAAATGATAAGATTTTTTAATTAAAAATTTTAATATTATGAATACATGATTAAAAATTTAAAGAAGAGGTTAACCTATTAATTTAACCTTATTTAAAATTAATAGGGATTAAATCAAAAGATAGATGGTATAATTTCTATCTTATAAATAATGTTATAAAATCTAGTTCAACAATTGATCTATATAAGTGATATATTGAATTGGATGTATTATAAATTTGGTGTGATCCGGATGAATTTTTCTAAAATTTGATGAATTGGAGAATCTCATCAAAATTAAAAAATATATTTTCTAAAATAATATTATTTGATATATAAAAAAATAAAAATTATAAACAAAATTTAAAAGCTAAATAATAAAAATTTTGTGTCCTTTTTATAATGTTAAATTTTTAATTCTATTTCAATAAGTTCAACATCACTTATTTGTCGCTATTTAATCTCGTAACACAAAATAAAAATAAAAAATACAATGTTAATCCTAAGTCATGATTTTATTAGTTAACTTTAATTCCTTATATATGAATTCTACATGATTTATAATTTATAAACTTATATTTTAATAAAATTTTAAAAAATTATTTTATTATATTTAAAACTTATATTTTAAATTATATTATAATAAAATTATAACTTCTACTTATTTAATTAGATATTTATGTAACAGAATCATTTTTATTTTTAAATTTAAAATATTTTAACTTTATAAACAATGTTACATTTTGTATTTAAATTTTTTTAAAAAAATCAACTATAAATTTTAATATATACCAATCAAACAGTTAAACTAATAATTCATTTTTTTAATCAAATTTTTTAACATTGGTTATAAGTCACATGTTACTTCTATTATTACCAAACTAAATCAGAGTTTTTAAACTACCATTTTTTTTTTTTTGGGAAGTCAACTTTGTTTGACTCTCTCATCAAGCATGCTGCTTTGGAGCTTTGTTCAGGAAGATCTGGCCCAAGCCTATCTTAGAAGCCCAAACCCAGCTCCTTTGTTTTCTCTATCTTTGTAAATTTGTTTTACCTTTGTTGTTTTTGTTATAATGCATGAAAAAAAGTAGTAATTTTTTTTTTTAAAAGAAGCTGGCTAACTAAGCACATTTAGTAGCTTATTTTGAAAAAGAAAACGATATTATCGCAGTACCTATTTTTTTAGTTATTTTCTCTATTTAAAAAAATTAAAGTATGAAAAATTAATCATATAAAGGTGAGTATTTCCATGTAAAGGAAAGAAATATGTGTTTCTGTAAAATTAAAAAAAATATATTATTTTGGGTCAAACATGCTAATTGACAAGTTTACAAGCTATCAAATTTAATATTTATTTAAAATATTACAAAATTTTAATTTAATTTTAAATAAAAATTTTAATCTTCAAACAAAAATTGGCAAAAATTAAAATTAACTAAAAAAACTATAAATTATAATAAACTAAAAGTATATTTTTATACGCAAAAAGGTAACATTAATATAAAGATCATATAATCATTTTATATGTGTTGATTATTTTAAAATTAATTTGATGAAATATTTATAATTCTAAAATCATTATTTTAACATTAATATCAAAGATTAACGAGGAAAGCACCCAACACTTGGAACCGTAGAGGATTGAAATGAATAAAAAGGTAAAAGTGATTGCGTAACCTTAGTGGTTAAGGTTTGAAAAAGAAGTTGGGTAATGATTGCGTATTCAACCATTCCTCACTCTACGCCTTGAAACCGGTTATTGCAGTGTTGTGGCCAGATTTTTTAGTTGCCGTGTCCATTGAAACATGATTTCCATTCAAACAAGAAACAAAGCAAGTGGGATCCCTATAAATACTTTTTGCCAGGGAATTATTTTATCATACATTTTTTAAGGGTGCTCATATAAAAAATTGAATTTATAATTTTATTATTTTTAAATGTATATATATATATATATATAGTTATTTTTAAATATTTATAGTATGTTTAATACTTAAAAAATATTTAAAAAATATCATAAAACCTTTATAATTATTAAAATTTTTAAAATTGAATTAATTATTAAACTGATGAAGACATTGATTTAAAGTTTAATAATTTAACCTGATTAAATTATAATCAAAAGTAATAATTAAATATTATTTTATATATAAATTAATTTTTTATTGATTGTTGCTGGTTCACTGATTTATTATTTTTTTAAAAAAAATAATTTTGTGATTTAATTAAGTTTAAAAGAGAATTAGTCTAATTTAATCAAAAAAATTAATCTAATTTTAATAATCATAATAATTATGATAATATTTTTTATTTTTTAAAAAAATTAACAACTAAAAGATGATTAATAAGGATTTTATTTAGAATGATAACAAATTTTTAATTATATATATAAATTTAAAAATAAAATATATTTAATTAAAATTAAATTAAATTAATTTTTAATTTTATTTTAAAATATTTTTATCTTATTTTTTAAAATTAAAAATAATAATTTTAAATTATAATTATAAAAATAATATTTTTAACTTTTTTATTTTTCTTAAATGATATAATAATTATCAATATTACTATTATTATTATTATTATTTATATTATTAGTTAGTTATTGCTGCTAATTTTTTATTCTCATTATTATTTTATTATATTTTAATTTTTATGATAACGGATAAGGATCTCATAATTATTATTAAATTATCAGGATTATTATTATTATTATTTATATTAGTAACATTATTATTATATTAATATTATCATTAATGTAATTACTATTATTATCATGTTAACTGTTCACACTATTATTATTTGAACTATTAAAAAAATTCACACTTAAATGTATTTGATGGAGAGCATTATCCAATGTGACAGGATCATTTTCATTATAAAGATCATTTTTATTATTATATTTATTGTGAGTTGAATATTATTATTATTATTATTATTATTTTTTTTTTTTTTTCACTTTTGTTAGAATCTCTATCATTAAATAAAATTAAATTAAAAAATAAAAAAATCAATTTATATATTTTGCCGGTGGAAATTCATATTAAAAATTAAAAATCACAATCTTTAACTAAAAATTTTGTAATACTACAAAATTCTTTTAATTTATGAAAAATTTAAAACTTAGAATTGATAATTATACTAAACAGGTCTTAAACTTTTGTTTTATGTAGGACTTCTCGCCTTTATTTTGTTTTAAAAATAAAGTTGTAACATTTTATCAAATTAATAATTAATTTACTCGACCGGTATCGGGAAGTAAGCATTTTGTGTGCCAAGATTTAAATATAAATTTTATTTTTTATTATACATAAAAATAATAATAGTTAATGTACTTTTAAATTGGTACAAAATTTAAAATTAAAATTTATTTAATTAAAATTATATAACAAATATATAAATTTAATTTAAATATAGTAAAATTATTTTAAATTATAAAATATATACTACATAATTAAATTTAAAGAAGTGAAAATTTTAGAAATAAATATTAAGAATGATACATCTCATTTACGAAAAAAAATTAATATTTTTAAAACTTTTAACTATTTTTAAAAATATATTTTCTTATTAAATATGCATAAATAAATGTTTATGGTTATTTATATTTTGAGCTGAAAATAATAACAAAAGGTAGTGAGTTCACAAATCAATTCAGTTAAATTCGATCCATAAAATATTAACTAAATAATTAGATTAAAAAATTAAAAGTTTATTTGATTGGAAGTATTCAAAAGCAAATTCAATCCAAACAGATAAAAACTTATTAACGTGTAGATAACTTCATTTATAAAATTATTATATTACATATGCTTCTATATTGATATTTATAAAATTATGAAATAATTATGTTTTATTTTATATTTTATTTTCTAAATTATATTTGTAAAATTAATGTGATGTATACGTTTAGAATTTAGTTTTGATACATTGTTAATGTAAAAGCTTTTATAACATCAACCAATTGAAAAGCATGATAATAATGATTTTTTAAGTAATTATTATAAAAGTTAATCATTTCTAATAATATGACAATCTATAATTATATGATAGTGTGAAAAATTTTTGTATTATTAATATTTAATTAAATTTATAATGTTAAAATTTTATTTTTGTACATTATTAATATAAATTTTTTACATTATTAACTAATTAAAATTATGATAAATATATTTTTAAAATAATTATTATCAAATTTATAATTTTAATAATATTATAATTAATAATTAAATAATAGTATAAAAAATCTTTACACTATCAAAATATTCCAATTAAATTCATAAGTATGAAATTCTTTCTAGTGTATCTGATTCCCCTTTATTACATATAGAAAAAATAAAATATGATAAGATATCTTTAATGCATATACAAAATAAATCAAATAAAAAAGTAATTAGGTTAATTTTAGAATTTAAAATATTAGTTATAATCTAAATGAGTTGCATTAAGTCATTAAAACTTTAAACCTATAACAACAGACATACGTAATGGCTGATGAAGTATATGATATTCTAAATTAAATTGTTATATTTATTGTCTATTTTAAAGTTTATATAGAGTCTTTTAGGAAAGAAAAATAATATAAAAATTTAACTAGAATTCATCAAATTCAAACATTTTAAATTATAAATATATTAAATTTAAAACAATTAAATAGTAAAATAAAAAGCAATATAATTAAATTGAATAATTTCCTGTCAAATATCTTGTTAAGAGAGAAATACTCTGAACTAAACATTAAGAACATTACTTTTCGTACAATTAAATTAAGATATTTTTCTTATTTTTATTTTAAAGATTATTTTTAAGATATATACATATGGCAAAAATAAAAATGTAAATAGTTATGTAGATATGATTTAATTATTTAATATTTAATAATAGAACTTCAACATTAAAGTTATGTTCAAAAAGAGTATTTGGCTGTCGCATCTAGTGCGTTTGGTTTGTCTGTCTTTTCCTTTTTTCTTTACAGAATCCCCAAAGGTTCTCTACAAATGTCAAACTAATTTTCAAATCAAATAAATAATTGGAAGCGCCATACTAAAAACGGCTAAGGTCAAAAGATCAAAGCTTCCCCTTTTCAAATTAGTGTATAATTTTCTTGTTCCTTTTGAATACTTAAACACTACTTTATATTGTAACCAAAAAACTACAAATTTTATATGAAGTTTGGCGCATTTAATCAACATCTAAATATTTTAACTTTAGTCTTTTTGACATTATATATTTTCATTATTTACGGATTCGGTAAAAATATATAAATATTTTTTAAATTTTATTAATTTACATGTTGATTAGGTGCAACAAATTTCATAAAATTAATCTATTTACTAATATAAAAACTTTTCTAATCTATCTATTTATATGTTGACAATCTATTATTAAGTTATTGTCTTAATTCATGATATGATATTAAGTTATTTTTTAGTCTAGTAATTATTCAATTAATATCCATCATCAAACCAATTATTTTTTATGTTTATCTACTTCACAGGAATTGTAAAATCCTATAATAGAAACAGAAATTATTCTTCTATATTTCAACAGTACGCTTCTATTTTTCTACATTTCAATCAAACGATTTTTATTTAAAAAAATTAACAACTTATGTCAGGATATATTTAGATATAAATTAGCAGGATATGGTAGAATACACTCTGAAATATAAATGTAATATATATTCCTCATAAAGGACACCTAAATAATTTCATAACAGAAAAATAAATAATTAATAGTCATTGACAGAGACACACTTAATAGCCAGATTTCAAATTTCATAGTGGGATGTATTATTTTGATAAAGGAAAAACTGTAGAAATTAAAATAGTTTTGCAAATACACTTTCGATTGGGTGAGGTTTATCTTAAATTAGGGATGAATGTAAATCGAAACAAACTAAATTTTAAATTTGTTTTGTTTAAAAATTTTGAAATTTAAATTTAAGCTTATTATTTATTAAATATTTTTTAAAAAAAATTTAACCTAATTTAAAACATAAAAGATCTATAAACTATACAAAACATTAAATATATTTTAAACCTTATATTTAATCCAACTTTTTTTCTATTAAGGTTGATTAAATTTGTTGGTCGACTCAAATTCTTACCAACCTTTTTGAATAATAAAAATTAATATATTATATATTTTTACAAAATTATAAATATAACACTTTAATTTTATTATTTAAAAATATATTATTTTTACTTTTGTTGTTTGCTTCGTCATTTTATCCACCATGAGAAAGAAAATATAAAATTAATAAAGAAAAAATTAGACGTAGAATTTATAGAAAAATATTATTAATTTATTTAGAGATTTTTTTTATTTTAGAGCTCAAAAAAAATCTAAAAAAATACCTGTTAAGTGAATTTAGGCGATAATTATAAAACAAAAATTAATTTTTTAAAAATATAAATAAAATAAATTTGAGATGGATTTTAAAATGTTTCTTGAACGCATTTGTAGTTTTTTTTATAAATTTTGTTTCTAAAAAAAGTATCTTAAAATTATTCATTCGAAGTTGAATAAGGCTTAAAAGTGAGGGTAAAGACTTTTTGATAAAACTGTTAGAAAACTTATAAAAAATTTATATAAATTAGAAATAATTTTATATTAATTAAAAAATTATATTTTTCTAATAAAATTAAAAATAAGAGAATAATTTAGCTTAAAAATGTACATAAATTTCATTTTCTCTTTTAAAATATTTTTTGAATAAATTTTTATGACAATAACTTACCTAATATCGTTAATTGACACTTTTAAAGTAAAACAAAATTTAAGATTTTCTAAATACATAAATTTGATCAAACCGTGCTTAGATTATTTATAATAATAATAAACTATTTAAAATTTAGATTATATATATTTGTGTATGTATATATATACATAATATGGGTAAAAAAAATTTATAAAAAAATTAGAAAACTTATGAAAAAAATTGTATAAATTTTAAATAATTTTATATTAATTAAAATATTTTTTATATTTTTTCTCATATTTTCTTAAAAAATTTTAAAATAATGGATTGATTTAACTAAAAATATTTTCTCTTCCAAATTACATTCTAAATAAATTTTTATGTCAATACATAGTATCATTAATTAATACTTCCAAAGTGAACCAAAATTTAAAATTTTTTAAACACGAAAATTTGGTGGAACCACACTTAAATTATTTAAAATAATAAAATATTTAAAATTTTCATATGAATGTGTATTAATATAAAATAATAAGTGGGAAGTATTTATCTTATTCATCTAAAACTTCTCCTCTATTCATCGAATGGAAATTTAAGTTTAAAATTTATTTTTTTTATTTTGTTTAAAAATTTGAGCAAGTGTTTTCTTCTTCTATTTGTAAGGTAGGATTAGATACCAATTTTTCTTCAAATTTTTTTTAAAGTTTTCTTTCTTTCTCGTTGTTTGTATAAGTACTGAATAGCTATACATGTAAAGATTTGTAATTTTCTTTGATTTCTAACTTTGTTTTGGTTTAATATTAACCTATATTAGTTGTATTTATTATATATTATGTAGAGAGTATTTTTGAAAATAAGATATTTAATTTTTTTTCTTCCAAAAATTCAAACATATTTTGACTTAAAAAAAATATAAACAAAAAAAAAATAATTCATATATTTGTGACATGGAAAGATAGAAATAAGTTTCTCTTTATTCAATTTGTGTTTGTTTGGTAAAATTTTATAAGATTTTTGGGAAAAGCTTGGATAGTGACATTTCACTATCTCTTATTTTAAAATAAAATTAATTAATTAATTTTATTAAGGTGGTTTTTTATGATATTGGAAAGATCAAATAATAATGAGAATTATATATGATGATGGAATAAACCTAAATATATTTGATGATGGTAATCTTAGATTATGATGAAATTATATTATATTATATTATATATATATATATATATTTATATAATTTGATTGAAAATAGGATATTATATGTTTCATTAAATAAACTTTGAAATAGAAGATTATTAAAAAAATTAATAATTTTGTTGATATAAATCTTGACTTAAATAAATATTTTGTGATATATATATATATATATATATATATATAATTAACATTTTTAATATTGAGTAAAGCAGGTTTACTTTACCAATCAATATATTGGCGTGTGTTTTTTATATACTTGTGTGGTATTAAAGTGTAGAAAGGAAAATTACTGTGTATATGTTGTGGTATTCAAAGACTTGTGTATACAGCACACAACTAAGTCTTTGATATAGTCCAAGATTTATATTATACACAAGTGTGTTGAAGGATATATTTAATATATTCTGCATGTTTATACTTTTAGATTGAAATAATGAAAATTAGTTACACTTACATAAAAATATTTGGTCACAATACATAATGAAAATAAAAATTGTATTTCCCTAATTAATAAAAATTTAACACGGCTTGAATTTTTAGAAATAAATTTACTTTCTTAATTTCTCTCAAATTACTATTGTATTGAAAGGATATCTATCTTAATTTCTCACAAATTACTATTATATTAAAAGGATATCTATATGATTTTTTCTCATAAATTACTATTATATTAGAAGGATATCTATATGATTTGATTGATTGGGTAAAGCGCACAGTAGTAATGGAATTGAAAAGAGTATATAGAAAAGACAATTCTATTTTTATTTTAATAGTTCTATTTCTATTCTATTAGTATTTTCTATTAGTATTAGATTAGTATTAGTTAGTGATCTTAGTTCAGCGAATCTTTTCTTTCGTGATGAACTGTTGATACCAGTCTTACATTTTGTCACCAAGGAAAAAAGGAACTCAACCGTAAGAGGATTGTAATATGAGAGAAGCAAGAAGGTCAACATTTTTCAAATATACAACATAGGTTCTAGCAATGAAATGTGGTTGGATTCTCATGTTGATTCAAATGAATCATCCTTTTCACAAAGGTAAATCTTTACCTGCTATGCTTCATAAGTTGGAGATAAATTTCTTTTATTTCTATATCCTATAGTTTTTAGTTTTTTATTTTTTAGCAAACTAAATCTATTTTTAATTTTGAAACTTGAAATTTAGTTTTTAATATTTAAAAAGTTGTAAAAATAAATTGAAATTTATAATATTTAAAAAAAATATTTATTTTATCAATAAATACATCGAGATGTATGTTTTATGTGTTTGTGTGGTATTAAAATATATAAAAGAAGGTTATGACATATGTTGTGTTATTTAAGGACTTGTGTATGTAGCATATGATTATATCCTTTATATAATTGGAAATTTATATTATAGATGAATATGTTAAAGGATATATTTAATATATTTTGTGGTTTAGTACTTCTAAAATTGAATGAATGAAAATTAATTAGTCTAATATGAAAATATTTAGGCATAATATAATGAAATTAAAAATTATATTTCTATAATTAATTGGAAATTAACAAAGCTTAAATTTTTAGAAAGAATATGATTTAAAGTTAACTTTCTTAATTTTTCTCAAGTTATTATTATTTTAAGGATAAGTTTATTTTATTTTTGAATATGTTATCTTAATTTTTTTCTCAATTCATACTTAATTATTTAATAAAATAAATGGGTATAGACATTTTATTTAACCAAATGGATTATCATAAAATTGTTTTTAAAATAAAGAGAAGGATAATAATTGGAAAGAAACATATTTAATTAAGAAAAATTTGAATTTATGACCTGAAACTATATAAAAATATTAGAGGAAAAATGATGTTTGCTTCACAAATAATCATATGAAATAATTTCTATAATGATGATTTAATCTATAAGTGAAAATAAGTGTTCATGTACAAATAGAAGTTTTCTAAAATTTTACCTAATCAATAAAAAAATTGACTTAAGGGTAAAAAAAAAGTTGAAATATTAATGTATATGCATATATTAATGTGAAAGTATATTATTATTATTATTATTATTATTATTATTATTATTATTATTATTATTATTATGTGTGTATGATGTCATTAATGTGGACATGTAATAAGTTTGTTGCAAGTATGAATTTCATACATGCTTTGTACGAAGAATTGGAAACTAACAAATTGTAAATGTCAAGAACTTATAAGGGTCAATCTCAAAAACATACATGATTAGTGGTTGAGTGTAATGACTTATAGGGGCCTAAGATAGCTCCTTAATAATAGGATTCTCACGTTTTGTAACTTAGCCATCCTGATAATTCTCAGAAATTATCATGGATTCTCGAAAATTATCATGGTCAGAGAATTGATGAATTGCAATGGAAGATTAGGTAAAAACTCTAGATAAAAATTCAGGGTCTTGATAAATTTGCAAGATATTTAATTTTAGCTCACATGCATAACATATGGAGTGTGAAATAAACTGAAAGTTTAACAAGATTCAATGAGAATTTATTTATATTCACTTATCTAAGGGTAATAAGTTTCATCATGGTTTATTCATGCATAGCCTAAACATTGCATTGATGTTTTGAGTGATATATGATAGGTTGCTTTTGCTTTGGTAAATTAAAATAATGCTTTACATATGTGAGAATATTTTTTTAAACTTAATATACCATTATTTTATATTGTAGTACATTTATTATATGTATGAAGTTTTCTCACAAACAAATGCATTTGTTGGTGTGGAAAGAAAATATTTAAGACCTTCAGTATCATTCTAATAAAGATTATTTCAACAACACTAAAAGGTCAAATGAACCTTAACTTTTGAGTTCATCAAGAAAATAATTTTGTGGAGAGATGTTTTAAAATAGAAATATAAATATAGAATCAAGAATTGGAAATTAGAGGCAAAGAAAAATCACAAGTATGAATTCAATTATGGAAATATATAGAATTTTGATTTTCCTTATGACTTTATCAAATTTCATCCCCTAAATCCCTTATGAATGATGAAAATCAATTTCTAGTCACTCGTTCTAATTTTATTACTATCCGATGATCATGCAATAGTAATATTCTTTTCTTAAATTATTACCTTCAATGATCATGAAAGGTATATAATTAAGAGAAACATGAAGAATATTCAGTTTTGTTAATTTAATGTTTGGTTAGAAATCAAGGATTTTAATTGATCCTCTCAAACCCTTATATTTAGTTACCTTATAGTTTCATTAACAAGAGTGGTTAATTATTTTCAATTAATTAAGGATGATAGCACAAAATTGAATAGAAAAGATAATTATTCGTAAAAGAGATAAGAGATTCAATTGGTTACATCATGAGTTTCACTAAAGCACCATGATTGGGGATTGACTACATATAATGAATAAAGACAACCAATAACATACTAATCTAATAAAAGAATTCATAATCCTAAATTTAGAAAACAAGAATGACAAAACAATAATGTCGGTAAAGTTGGTAGTAAGGTGCTGCAACTTGTAATGTAGAAAGGTGTATGATTGAATGTGAAATCGTATGAAGGGGATACTTTCTTCCAAGGTATAACTTCCCTTTTTATAGGTTTGAATTGGACTTCTTTCACTGCAAATTGAGTTGACCTAAGTTATTTTCTGGGTTATTAGGGTTGGCACGATTGTGCTCAGGTTTGTATGACCATGTTCAAAAATCCAAAGATACTGAAGGTTGTGCTGAAGTTCAACCCAACTGTGATAACCATCCAACATAGTCATACTCAGGCCTGCACGACTATGTCAAGAAATTATGAACATTACAAAAGTGTGCTTGAGTTCCAACATAGTTGTGTTGGCTTCTTTTAGGAAAGTTTTTTTTCCTTTCATCAATCCTTTTATCCTTTTTATGCCTCTTTTTAACCTAAATTATATTGTGTTTCAGATTTTCTACTTGCATGACCATTTTTCAAAGAAATAAAAAAAATTAAGTAAAATTAAAACTAAATATATATTAATTATATCATAATTATAATTAATTTTTTACAGATAAATCAGTAGAATTATGATTTGTCATATATGCAAAAATAATTACAGTTTTCATTCCTTTTTTTATTGTTATTTTTTATATTTCATTTTAGGAGCTGTTTACACTAAATAACATAGTTCAATTGTCATTCCACCTTTAGGTAGATCTATGTTTCGATGATCAAGGACATTGGCAAGTGAATCCACTTAAGGCCAAAAGGATCATATTTGCTGGAGTCATTACTACTTGTGTTTCTCAGAATAAGTTGGAACCTTGTTCATTTGCCTATCATTTTAAAGTGTTGATGGTTCTTTATTTTCCTATCTTATAGGCTTTAGCTCCATACCTTTCACCACCACCATCATCAGATGATGATTATTCTTCTTCATCATCCATATTTTTCATTAACTACCTTTTGTGAGGTGGTGGTACCTCTAGCTCAAAAAAATAGGAGAATGGTTGAATATAAGTATAAAATTCTATTTAGAGTGAATGAAAGATCTTGTTGATAATAACTCTGAATTTAAGTAGTTATCTTTTTTTTATGTTGAACAGGCCTATGAACAAAGGATGAAGGAAAACAAATTTTTTTTATACTTATACAACTTTGATGAGGATGATAAAAAATGATTTTGAAAAAGAAAATCATAACCTTTTAAGAGATTTAAATAATATATAATATATAATACTTTAATAGTAATCTCTGTATTAATGTAAGGTCTTAGGATTTATTTTTTTTTTTGTAAAACTTTGTATTTGTGTATCTGCACGAATATAGACATATAACTATTCTTCTTTTGCATTGACATATGTTTATGTATACATGTAAATAATTTAGTATAATATGATATTACATGGATAAAAAATATGATATATTTTATTATAATAAAGAAATACATACTAGATTTAAATATATGAATATATTTATGATGATGTAGTTATATTGTGATGATAAATATTTATGATTATATATATATATAATATTATTTAGATAAAAATTGTGATATATCGTATTTTAATAGAAAAGTACATACTAAATCTAATTATATGAATAAATTTATAATGGTTAAATTTTATTGTGATAACAAATGTTTAGGATTATATATATGTATATGCACGTTTGTATGGAAAAATTCTTGATCCACTGTGATGTATGTATTAAATATTAAACTTCAGTTGATGATATGCTAAAAAAAAATATTCAATCTGAATTTCGTATGAAAACAAAAAAAATTCTCCAATTTACTATTTATATAATCGAATATTCTCTTTAATAATGAAAAACGATACAAAAGAGATAAACTATAAAATTGTATAATAAAATAATAAAATTTTAAGTTCTAATTCTTATAATTATTATTTATGTAATATATTTCATTAAAAATTGCTCAAGTTAAACATTTTTATTATAATATAGTCGTGTTAATTTAATGTAGGTTAATAAGTGTTAGCGTTTATTAAAAAAAATATTTATCATTTTTTAATTTTAATGAAAAATTGTCAAGCTTACCCTTAAATAATTAATGATTTTTCTAATTTATATCCAACAAAAAACAATGAAAATTTATATATAGTAATCTTTTATTGAAAATCATATGATCAATTCCATTGATAACACTAAATGCAGGATTTTCATTCAAAACATACTATTTTTTTTTAAAAAAATTATATATATTAAATATATCATTTTAAAATTATTAAATTTATAAAATAAAAATATATAAACAACAATAAATACTTCTAAAATATTGTAAAAGACTTATATTAAGTACTAATAAACTTATTTTAAAAAAAATTATAAAAAACAGAAAAAATAATTATTATGTAAAGAGAAAATTAATATAAAAATTAAAATAAGAGAAAAATTAATTATAAGATATAAAAGATATAATAAAAATTAAATAAATATTTTAAACATTAATTATGTATCATAACCTCAAATAACATTTATTATAAATCCGCGGTAGTGTTAATTAATGACAACTTATGATGCATGCACTACTTCTGCTCTTGAGTTAATTAGAAGTTCAACAGCAAACATTTTTTTAAGAGAAAGGAAAAGTTAAATACCAATTGATATATGGTTATTGCTCTGCTATTTTTTTTAGTGAAGTATCCGTATCTTTTTAACATAAATCAATTTATATACCAATATTTTTATTAATTTTTATATTAGTTTTATTTTGAATCTTAAATATATTCTTATAAAAATGTATTTACATAATAATCTATAAAAAAATTATATCTTAAAATCTTCAATTTTCTTTTTTATATATATTAATATATAAATCTATCTTTATCAAGAAAAATATAATACTTACTAATAATAAAAATATTTATGAGTTTTATTTAAATTTTTATATATAAATTTAATTCAATTCAAAAATACTCATTCACCCAACATGCTAATTCATATCCAAAGAGAAGATGATTCATTAGATGAGTGAACCGTGTCATTTCCCCTCTACTTTATTTAACTTTATTTTTTTGAAAAAATAAATCTAAAAATTGAAATTCTTCATACTACTTTATGAATTATTGAAAATGATCAAACCATGTTATATTTTTAAGATATTTTTATTTGATGCTTTTAAATTGTAAAACTATGAAGAAGATATTTTAGAGAGAAAATAACAAAACCTAATTTATAAACATAAAAGGTGAATTCCCACTATCCAACCGAACCCCACTAATTATTATGTCCGGCTCTGTTACCCACCAAAGTTTTCTATCTTCATCCATACTAAACCGATTATTCCTCACTATAAACCAATCATGAAAAGCCACGTGTAACTTCCTCTTAACCCTTTTTATTTTGCAATTTTTTTCATTTCTTAACTAACACTCTTTCTTTAAACATTGTTTCACTCCCACAGGACCAAAGCCAGTTGTCACTACTTGGATGCACCCTTTGCTATATAAACATATGTACCATCCTTGTACTCTTTCGTGTCAAGAACACTTCTTTTCCCACAATCCCATTTCAATAACCATTATCCTCTTCACAATCACCCCTCTCTTCACTAACACAAATAGAATTTTTCCTTTTTCTTTTTGTGATTGCTACAAGTTCTGTCACATATTTTTGCTTTGTTTATTTATAGACACAATAAGTTTTAGTTAGAGGGAAATATGAAGAATAGAAGATCTGTCATTTTGAAGTTGATAGGTGCTCTGACCTCAATGGCCAAGGCAAAAACTTTGGCTCTCAAGTCCAAAACAAACGCCATCAAGGCTCGTTTGATTATATTCTCACTTTTGATGAACAAGAAGTATGTGATGAGTACTATTTCAGATAAGTTCCAGTCTCTTGTGGGTCATCATCATTCACTTCCCAAAGAAGATTGCTTATTGGGAGATGGTGGCAATGAGGAGAACAGGTGCAGTGGTGTTTTGAATGACAATGCACACTCCTATGAGGCTGTGTGCATTCCTAGTGAGAGCCAAGTAGTGGTGGAGGATAAAGAGCATGATGGTGGGTATGAGTATGAAAGTTGCTACAGGTATGGAGAAAATGAAGATGAAGATGATGATGGTGATGATGATGATGATGAGAATAAGGGTGATGGGAAGTACCCAGATCTTACACACACAATGTTTGAGTCAGAGGATTTGGAGTTTGGAGGCTCAGTCATTGATTTGGTGAAAAGTTCAAAGGAAGAGGCAGGGCAAGAGTTCAAAATGGAGGATGAAATTGACCACATGGCTGATCTTTTTATCAGGAGATTCCGGAGGCAAATCTTGTTGCAGAAGCAAGATTCTTTGAAGAGGAACAATCAGATGCATCTCAACGGAAATTAGAGGCTTCAAAGTTGAAATCCATGCTTGTCTTCAGTATAGATCTTGTTCAGTTAGTAAGTTTTTTTTTTTTTTTTTTGCTTCTTGTAAGAAAATATGGTATGGGAGAAGCTTTTAGTTTGCTGAGAATTCTGGTACTTCATTTGTGGAAGACTAGAAGGTTTTTCTTTTCTTTTTTTTAATAAAAAAGAAAAATCATCTTACTGTTGGAGAGCCTTTAGGGTCCATGTTGTTTTCTTCCACTTTCTGTCTTCAAGTGGCTCCTCTGTTCAAAAAGAACAAAAGGAGAGAGAAAATATTGAAAAATGATATTGTGTATCCAAAAATAGATTAAATGAGATAAGAGAATGAGAGATAGATAAAAGGGAAAAAGAAAGTGACAAATGTAATGTGGTTTAGAAAAAAAAAAATGTATTGGATAAAAAAAAGATAAAATTAATGTTGTAAATCTGTACCCATTGCAGTTAATGGATTTTCAAAATGTTTTAATGGAATGAGTGTTTTTGTTTTTAATATTTATCAGTAATTTATAAGAGCAAAGAGATAAATGGAATACTAATTTGAGAAAGGAAAACTCAGTTGTATTGGAAAAGTGAAATGTGCACAAAAAAAGGGACTGCACACACAGTAGCGGCATAACCACAAATAACGGAAATATGAAGGGACCATTCAAATTTGAGAAAAAGAAATCCCACATGAACAAAGTAAAGTCAAAGAATAATTGTTTGCATACACTATTCTACACACCTGTCTAATATTTGTGCACTTTTTTTTCCTGTAAACCAATATACTCTGATTTGAAAAGATAAAATTATAAATATAAATTTTAAAATTTATATATTTTCAATTTTTTATATCTGATTTATTATATAGCGTATTATATATTTTTTTTATTTTTCTTCCTCATTAGTTTATACATCCAAATGGGATGTATGATAAATATTTTTTAATTGAAATTGTTTCATGTTAAGGACACACTTTAGATATAATTTAAGAAAAATATTTGTCATTCATTTCTTGTGTACATATATGTATTCTTTGTTTGGTTCATAATAAAGAAAATAAAAAGTTAAATTTAAAATAAAAATATAGGAGAGTAAAATTTTAAATTTATTTTTTTATTTTTAATGAGATAAAAAAATTGTTATTATCTATATATTTTTTATTTTATTTAAATAAATACAAATATTTGAACACAAAATAGAAAATAAGATTAAAAAATTGTTTAATCCCTATTCTTGACATTCTTTTACACATTAGTTTCTATATATATAAATCTTAAATTTTAATTTTCTATACAAAATTATTATTATAATATATCCTCTACCATTTGGATCCGTTTCATGTGTAAAGAAATATAATGTAACATGAATCATTTTAACATTACATTTTAATCTTTGTATGAAATTAACATTATATTTTATTCCATATATAAAATTAACATATTGTAGTCTTATATAAAATCAACCTTGCATTTCAATCCCTACATGAAATTACCTATTTCTATCTAATGTTTACTATTGATCCTAAATTATTACAGTGTTGAAGATTAATTTATAAGTTGAAACAAAAAAAAAATTGAAATGAATAAAGAAAATTTAAGTATCCATGTCTAATTTTATGTTGTACTAAGATGTACTTTTTTATTAATTCAAGCAAATTTCACTTATCCATGATCAAGTTTTTTTTTTAAAAAAAAAAAGGCATATTATAAGTACAATATAAGCATACTTTTTAAAAAACAAAATTGATTATGTGAAATTTACCTATATTTCATTTGTTGAGAGGCTCCAAACTATCATTTTCTAAGTGTATAAGCAATATATAATAGATGGAAGGCTAAACTAACTACATGGATTGAGGTTTTCAAAATATACTTTGATTTTTTTTAGTTTGATGAAAAAACTTAAAACTAATTTTTAAGATGAACCAAAATATCATTTTATTTATTCTTGAAGGTACAATTCACACTCTCAAAATACAATTAGAAAGATCAATGTATTAGCTAATAGGTTAAACATCCTTTTGCACGAACTGAGCAATACCAGAAAAAAAAATGTTGTACAAAAATTTATTGAATTAGTTAAAAAAACACTTCTTAGTACAATATAAAAATTACACATAGATATTTAATCTTATATGAGGTCATTACATGACACCAAATAGCAATAGATTTAATTGGACTATAAGTGGTGTGCTTTGGTACGAAGTTCATGGAATTCTGAATGTTATGGTGTCTCTTTGTATTAACTTGCTCTCAATAAATGACTCTTTGAACAAACGCATTTTAGGATGGTCCTAAGCTTCCACGAGCCAGCCATGGTCAAGGTTAAAAGTTTTTAAATTTATAATTTAGTCCTTAAAAAAAATAATGATTGCTTAAAAGTAGTTTTCCTTCTCTCTTTTTCTCCAGCAAATCTAACATAAAAGAAAATATCTCTGCATTGTCATACATACTAAAAATACATTAGATTTATTTTTATTTCTATTTAAGATTGTAAAAGAAATTATATTCTTTAAAAAATTATCAACTATAGTGTAAAGATAATTTTTACTCAAATTATATGTATCTCTTATGCTTAAGAAATATAACTACTAAACGAAGCATTCATATGAGAGCAAGGGTTTCAAATTTCATATGATGAGTTAAATTAGTAATTTAAGTATTTTTCTTTTAAGTTTGTTATTAGTTCAATCAAGTAAGAATCTTCACACAACTTAACCAAAACACGAGTTTGTGTAATGGATTTCAATAATTTGTAAGAAACTGTAGGTTGAACCTCTGCAAAAAATTTATAACTACCTTAATCCATATCCACTTCAACCATTTGAACCAAACTCATGAAACATTTCCTTATTATTTTAGATAATATGAAAAATCTTCTTGGGGATGTTGAATATAAGTTAAAAGAGCTAATAGCTACAATTAAATATTTTCAGTTACTTAAAATATATTTTTAAGTAAAAAATATATTAATTATTTTATTTTAGTATTTAACATTTTCTTTTTTTTCGTTAACTATAATTTCTAAGAGCATTCAATAGAAAATTCCCATTAAGAAATATTAATATCTTTTTAGCACGAAAAATAATATTTTTTAAATAATGATTCTGATTCAACATGATATACAAGTACTCTATTAAAATTAACAATTGAATATCATACTTACACAAAGTACTCCAGCAAATTACGACTATAATTTAGAATTTGACATAATAATCTCTTAAAGATACTAAATAAACATATATATAGTTCCTATAATTTTCACCGATTTTGATTAACAGACAGGAATAGAACCAACTGATTCATACAGTCATAAACAATGGTCATCATGTAAAGATGATGTCATCAAACATCAGATTCAGAGTTCTCTTCTTTCTCAAGATACAAGAAAAGTGCTAGAGACCTCGAAGGCTCTAGCAAGAATAATATTATTCCATTATTCAATCTGCACGTGCCTTGTCAACGAGATTTGAGTCCAAAAGTGGGTGGAAAGAGTGATCATTGATTGATACTCCTTCACTTCACTCTATGTTTGTGACTTGACTCTTATATGCAAGATACTAATAAAACATTATTTTTATTTATTTAGGCATGTAATTCAACGATCCCTATAAGAAAAAAAATGAAAGCCGAAAAACTGTGAAATGCTTACATTAATACTAATACTATAACTCTTCCAATGTGGATCAACAAATAAGGGAGTATATGATTTTTAGAGGAATGCTAAACAAACTCACGTTGGTTGGCCCTCTATTTTCAGCATGCATCTAAGGCTAGTCTCACTACGTAATCTGGGTCCACTATCTACAAATAATAGGACTTGCATGGGATTTCACCTCAATATAGTGTTAAAAAAATGTGTTGCTAATATTTCTCTAATCTTAATAATAGATGGATATTGACTTCCCCACTGTATATAAAATGAACGTGGTTCGATCAATACATTGGAAATGGTTACCAGAAAAATGTCATCTGGCCAACAAAATTTCTAGAGAGCATATTGACATTGACATTCTATAAGCAGACATAAATTAACAACACCATTTGTAAACAGTTTGGCAGTCACCAACATAGCAGGGGCAGTTGAAGCTCCATATATTCTGATAAACATGCGCAAAATGTTGAAATTGTTCTCTAAAACATCATCCTGCACGAGTGCATTAAATCAAATTAAGATTCAGAGAACAGTCTTGGTGGTTACTAAATTTGGATTATTGAACTGACCTCATAGTCATACCTGCAACATTATCACGACAGAACAATTATGTTCAATAAAATTATAATCTCAAAACAAGCTAGTATAAGACTCAAATTTGTATATGCTATTGTAATTATAGAAATAAAACATGAACAACAGTAAAGAAGCAGAACAAGAGTGAGTTTGATCTTATTTGAAAATAGTGGTGACAGGAAGCAACTTCCAAAAGTTACGGTGAAAAAAATGATGTGATAACTCCATACAGAAAATTGTGATGTCAACAGATTTTCTTCCATTGGAACTATCTATTTTTGGTAGAAATTGGTTTTATATTTGGTGAGTGCTCCAGTACCTCTGATTTTGAATGGGTTTACATACCCATCTTATGTGGATGAATTGTAAAGTGGCGTGTGTTTAGTAGCTGACCATCTATTTAATAACATAAGACCTTTTTTTTATTTAAAATTAAATATTTTAAGTAAATTTAATTGCAATTTAACCGGATGAAGTTAATAAGCACTTTCATCTTCAAATCCAAGAGGCTCAATCCCCATTCTAGTGATCCAAGGCTCGATTCACCTTGGTCATGTCCACCTACAAACTATTTTTCAAGCATAGCTAAATTTAAGATGAAAGAAGGCAGAGAGAATGGCAGTGACTAATACAAATTAAATGTGTCAAGTTCATGTAGATGATAATCCTCATTGTTACTAAAAAACTGCAGGTAAATTTAATCAAGGAAACAGACCAGAAACTTTTGCAACTTCGCTTCCTTGTTTGAAAACTGAATGTCTTGATCCACATAAATATCACAGGTGCACGGTACACAGTGCTGTTTATGTGGAATGTAAGTCATGTGTCAAAGCAAAGGATGTGAAATGTCAGGCTATACATGGGCAACAGTTTGAGACTCTCGGCCTGCTGGAAGTTGGAACTGACCCAGGCAAACAAGGCATTGAGGGGAGAATCTCCATTATCATCATCGTCCTCCTTTAAGTTCTAAGGTTTCCATAAATTTTAAGAAATTTCCAGACAGTGTTAATTGTTGAATGACTATGCTAGTTAATTTCAAACTTTAACAAATAGTCCTTGGATCCTTTTAACCATACATAAAATATTATATTTACACATAATTTAATTATACATATATATTTCAGATAATATATAACTTGGAGAATAACAAAACATGTCATTTAACTAGTTGTCCACCTATGATGGGTACCTAAACACATCCAAAAAGGTACCACAGATTCTACCTTTATATTTTTATTATTGTTACTTGATATGTAAAGACTTTTATTGCTCCTAGAGCAGAAAGGATATCTTTGGAGTAAACAAAATTAAAAGCAAAAGCAATTATTATAATGCAATCAGTTTTTTCTTTAAAGAAAATATAATGCAACCATTTATTTGCATCTAAGTGCTATCTTAAAAAAATTATAAGAAAAAGTGTTCAGAAAGTAATCACAGATTAATTTACTGATATCAATAAGCTTTGGAACCTTGAAATAATGTAAATGAAAAAGAAAGGACACTATGTTAGGAGCAACTACAAAATTCAGCCCAAGTATGTATGCATGCATGAGATATTATGGTACCCAGCACCAACCGAAACATAAAATATTACTTACACATCATCAGAAACTTCTACTAGGAACTCTGCAATAGAAATTTCATATGCAACTCCTCAACCTTGAAAACAGATTCAAAGGAACACATCATACAAAATCAATATATTTAGCTAACATCTTCGTCACCTTATGTAGAAATTTATGTTGCCAACAATATTTAAAAAAAAAAAAGGGTTAAAAACATTTTTAGTACTTTAAAAATTCTAAAAGTTTGGTTTTAGTCCTTCACTCCTTCATTTAAAAAATGATTGGTTTTGACCCCTCATTTTTTATAATTGACTGCTTTTAATCCTTTATCATTGATGTGTCAAACATTAGTATATATCACGTGTCAAACATTAGTTACTTTAAGGACTAAAAACAGCATATTTTGAAAACTGAGGGACCAAAACCTGTTGTTTTAAAAATGAAGGACTAAACAAAAATTTTAGAATTTTAGAGAAACTAAAAACATATTTAACCCAAAAAAATATCAACACCTAACTGGAGACTGAGTGTGTGAGTAGAGTTAGATGAATAATGCAACATCCGCTGTATATTTTTTGCTTATCAATTGTACCTTAGCTCCTTGCAATAGATAGAGAAGAATATTCAGTACTCAGTAATCACAAGACTTTAAATGAATAGCCTTCATCACATCTTCAACAAGAATCTGAGTAGCAGATATTGTTAGATTATAAACAATGAGCTTTGAGAAGGATTTGGCTCAATGTATATCCATTCTCTGAAGAGAACAGAAAAGGGCAGATGATTCACGTATATCTCCTCTTTGTTTATTAGTGCATAATAGAGCTTTCTTTCAATAGCCCAGTACTCTTCTCCATGTCTAAGCTCTTCTCTTATCCTTAGCTCATTAAGCAGAAGGAACATAGAACCAAATTCAGCTCAACCTTAACTACCCTAGGAAATGTAAGGTATAGAATGCAGAATACGGACCTTTCAGTTAAAAGGCCTTTATGATCAAGAATGGTCATAAGGGGTCTAACTGGGTGATTTGAAAAGCAGGAAAGCAATACTTGAGTTTCTTTCTACATGCAAAATGGTTATAGAGGAAAATTAAGGCATGAAGATTCAAATTGCCACTACTACAGATTTTCCATTTCCTTGGTGTTTGCAGCAATTTCCTCATTCATTTTATCAAGCTGCATCATAATAACTATAGATTCTCAGCACAAATAGGAGCTCGAAGATTTCATACTTACTGTTGGAATATATTTCACTAGTTCTCAAATAGCAACCGACAAAATTTTATCAAAACATGTGCTTCTTAGTGGAAAAAATTGCCCACAATGCCTACTTCACACTTGTGTATCAGTTGCATACAATATTGAGTTAAGAGACACACCACTACAAAGTCAAGGACCAAGTAACCTATTTAGAGAAACTGAGGCAAGTGCATAGAAATTTAAGTGTCTTAATGCAAAAAGCAGGCAGGGCAAGGCTGTGCAGGATAGTGAAGTCTAAGCAATGAAATCTTTAATTGCTTTTGCTGAAAATTTGGGGTGTCTGCATTTTCTGGTTAATATATTGTGTGTCACAATGGGTTACTTGACCTTCAACTCTGCTGAGGCAAGATTCTCAACAAAAATAAAGCGTGGATAAGGTGGAGGATAGTGCTTTTGCCGCCTAGGTTAAACTTAAACCCCAACGTGCACATATTGATGACAAATGAAATGAAGAGGGATAACAACTGAGGTTATTATGGAAACTAAAATGAAGGTTTTTATATAGGCCAAGCCACAAGGCAACAAAAAGTAATATGAGTCGATGCTGGTCATCATCATCATTAATTGACACTCAAGAGACATGCCTTGACCAGTCGCTTCATGTGTACTAAATACCCATCCTTTCAATTGTCAAATTGATATTAATCCTAAAACAGATGTCGTGTTGAGTGCCTCTTTAGCAAGGTCACTGAGTGCATACCCTGCCTCGCCTTCCATCTGGCATGAGGCGGTCTATCTAGATGCATGGACTTTTGGACTTATTGATTAACTCCATACATGTACTAGAACCCCATTTATAAACCACACATTCAAAACAATAATTGACTTATAAAAAAAGTGACCGGATTTAATAACATTAATCTGGCATATACCTGATACATATAAATCAGTAAATGAAAGAATAGGTAGGTATTTGAATATTGATTGTGGCTTGCTTACATCCAATCTATGAAACATAAAATAAGATCTGTGCTGAAAAAATAAGTTCACATTAACATTTAAATCATAAAGCAACTTTTGGATAGCTGGCTCGTTTGTGTAAAATAGTACTAAACCTTCTACCAAACTACACTTTTTGTAAATTGTTTGTAGAAAGCTGCAATGCAAACCTGATATATGGCACTTTATTCATCTATTAACCAACAGCAAATAATGGCATAAAACCTGGTATAAAGATAACAATAAAATTTGTCCATATTCCAAGATTGTCAAACTGCTACTTGATATGCAACTACTTGCGTAACTTCCAAATTAATCATCAAGAATTATGACAAAATACCATGATCACAGCAAAAAGGTTATTTTTTGAATATATAGTTACAAAGTCCTCAAGGGTAGATTTGCCTTTGGCATGGAATCCAACCCAACCATGGCCATATTTTCATTACAACTTTGCAACAAACTATATTCTTTCGTCTGATGGCAATGGCAACTATGCAAAGCATTTTCAAGGAGATTTTGTTGAAAACCTATGTGAAAGTAAAAATTCAAGAAAAATCCCAAAATATCGTAAAATTAGAATTAAAACTTGAAACAAAAGCATATGAACGAAAAACAATGAAAAGTGTTATTAAGAATATGAGCACACACTATGGTAATGCATCAGAGGAAGTCATTAATGTCAGCCCCCCATTGCAGATAGTTAGATACAAATTTGTAATATAATACCAATTTCACCTGGTGTCCTTCCCATTTCAAAGAAACCATGAGACGAGAAAGAAAAGTATTGCTATCTTGCATTAAAACAGACCTGGATAATGTCACACCAATAGTTACATCTATTTGACCAAAGGGTGTGTTGGGATGGCAGAAAAAAGGAAAAAAGAATAAGCTGTATTTCTTGTCCATTTTCATTTGATATATATTCACCAATAATTACAAAAATACCAAAGTTCTTCCTTCTATTTGGCAGTTTATGAAAGGAGGCAAATAAAATGAGAAATTCTCATAATATTTTATTTTTGAAACCCTCCCCCATTCATTTTTATAAGTATTCCAAAGTTCTCCTAACTTAAGAGGACTTCAAACAAACAAACCAACGAAGGGAAGAAACACAATTAGTTAACCCTCTTCCTTCAATTTTCTCTTTAGTTTCTCCCTTCTCAACCTCCAAACATTCAATTCAAATCCAAATATTATTCATTTACTTACTTATACTGTTGTACTTTATGTTGAGATTCGAGACAATATTTAATACATACAGAAATAGTAGTAAACCTAACAAATATATATAGCAGTACATTACCTATATTTTCTTGTTTGGCGGAGACAATGTGGTGTTGATATGCATCCTGGAGTAATGCAGATGAGAACTGCAAAAGGAAAATGAAACAATGTCACTCTCTATATGCAAATGTAAATGCAAATGAAATTTTGGGAAGTGGAACTGAGTGTGGGCATGAGCTGGGAAAGTCGCTACAGGGTTCAATAAAAAAAGAAAGGATGAGATTGGCAAGGAAGCGATTAGAGCGGTGATGAGAGTTTGAAACGCCCCTTGATTCCATGAAGTCCACCATCCTCTATGGTTTCTCAAGCTTCCGTTTCTCTTCCACCCCTTTCCTTCCACCCACGACACCACAGCACCCTTTGCTAATTACCCTCTTCATTTTTTTATTATCTAAAAAACTTCTCACGCATATATCATCTTTTCATCTCCAATGGTGCTGCTACAAGTTCAATGAAAAGATGTTATTTTTAGTTTTAAAATTTTAATCTTAGTTTTAGTTTTAAGTTTTACAATTTTATTTTTATTTTTTAAAAAACTATTGTAAAAATAAATTAACTTGTTTTATATTATTTATATGTTATAAATATATAAATATTGATATATTAAAATAAAAAATAATTCCTTTAATATAATAAAAATTAAAAAATTAAAAAATAAATTATTATTATTATAAAGATAAAGATAAATTACAGTGATATATCTAAAATTTATAAAAAATATATTTAATATTTAATATTTTTTTTTATATTATTTTTAGTTTTTTTATACATATAATATTATAAAAAAAAATTAATAAAATATATAGAGTTGTATAATAAAAAAGAGTATGCAATGTTTGTAGGATCATAAATCAACTACTTTTTAGATAACTATGAGATTAGATATCAGTGTAATTCCTTGCTTTTTTATGTTTGGATAGGGTATTTTAAAAAAAAAAATTTATAATAACTTTCTACTAGGTCAATTGCATTGAGTTAGATATTTTTTTAACAAAGTATTATTCTTATGTATCCATGTTGTACAACACATCATTAGTGTATATATACATATTTATACCATAACTTACAAATATAGAATATATAATGAATTTATCCTATCCTTACATTTACTTTTTTTATTATTATATGTTCTTATAATATGATATCATAAGTTAAAATTTTCACTCCATTCAATCAATATTATCCTAACCTTTTATTTTTAATCTAATTTTTTTCAAAAACTTTATGCATTCAATAGTCCTTCCAAGCAAACATACTTAATTACAACCGACTTTTTTATCACAGTCCTTATCTTTTTCATAACATGAATCTTTTAACCTCTTCTCAAACTTTAACTGATCCTCATTTGTATAGTAGAGATTAATATATAATATATATTAATAATAAATTAGGCATGTCAATCGTACATATAAAAAATACTATTTTTTATATTTCATCTTCATCTTTTCTATTTAAAATATCTAACCTTTTTTCGTATATTCAATTTTATCAAAAATTTATTTAATATTTTCATCTTTACTAAATAAAACAACAATTTTTTCATTCTTTATGAGTCTAAGTCTAAAGTTCCCAACAAAATTCTTCTAAAAAACTTAAAGATGAACTCTATGTATTTGATGACGTGATCACCAATACTTCTCCAATATTCTCGTGCCATACTATTTTAAAGTTAAAGTTGGACTCTATGTATTTGTGAACGTGCTCACCAATACTTTTCCAATGTTCTGGTGTCATACTATTTTACTAACCAAAAAATTCACCTTGATTCAGTGGCACCATAGATGAATTCATGTGTTTATGTCTATTTTAAAAACAATCTTAAATTCTTGTAATATTCCATTACATAGTAATAGCGAGAATTTTGTGTCACTCTTGCTCTGTTGCAAAGAAATTGCACTACTGTTTTTTTTTTCAAAGTTGTCAAATTTTATTTGCTCCCTTCGAATATCGTTTAATATATATATCTATATATATATATATATATATATATATATATATATATATATATATATATATATAATATAAAATCCAATTTACGGATACAATTAAAAAGAGACAAACACGAAGATCAATGATTTGCACTGTACAGTGTTTACATTCCAAATAAAAATGGATAAAGTAAAAAAATCTTATACTTACGCTTTGTTGATCGTACTTGGTTATTAGTATACCAAAAGAATTACAATTTTTTTTTAATTCTGCCCTTAGTTTACTCTCCTCTCGTCTCTTTTACCTTTTTTATTTTATATAATTATTATAATCTAGTTAATATTATAAGTATTCACTTAATTTTAATTTTAATTTTCAAAAAGTGTAAAATTAAATAAAATATTTAAATATTACAACTAATTAATTTGTGTTATTTAATATTTGACGAAAACTCTTATTATTTAAAGTACACAATGATATTAATAATAACTGTTAAAAAATGCTATATTTTATAATAGAGTAAATTATACTTAACTTTCTAAAGTTTAATAAAATTTTATTTAATATTTATTTTATTTTTTATATTATTTTAACTTTTTTTGTGCATAAAATTTTAAAAGAACTAAAAAATATATATGTAGAATCTATGTAGTTGAAAATGATATGTGATCTTGTATTTTATATAAATTAAAAAATATGTGTATTGTAAAAAATATATATCTAGTAAAATTTTATTAAATCTTAGGTATATGAGAATAATTTGTCGATTATAATATATTCATGTTATTGATCGTAATTTTTGTATAAATAGTATTGACAATAATTTTATACTTTTAAATTAATTTTTATATTTTTATTTAAAATAATGTAAACTAACTTTTATTTGGTACAATATTTTTATTATTTAAACTTTACTATTATAAATATTTATTATTATTTTTCATTTTTGTAACATTATTCATATTTTATATTTTGTTATTGTAAGAAAAAATATTATAAAAAATTAAAAATAATAATATTATTTAATAATTATTAAATCGAACTAATAAGACCTCTTTAATATATTTATATCATTTATATTTTTTCATGTTATAATATTATAATATTATTAATTTTAATTTTTTATTAGTTTGTTTTTATTTTATAAAGATTATAACATTATTTTCTGTTATTATTTTTATTCTTGAAATATAATTTTTATTATTATAATTTATTATACTATTTTAAAATAAACACCAGATATATAATATCAAATGGCGTAAAGTCTATATCAATGTTAAGTCACGTGCGTCACCAGATATATAAACATCAATTTCTATTCAAAAAATTTTAATTAAATCACAAAGGAAAATTGAAGGAAAAAGACAAAAAAAAATAAAAAAGGTAGAAATAATTAGAGTTTGGCTTAATAATAATAATAATAAAATATATAGAAAATAAAGTAAATAAAAGTTGAAAAGGGATAAAATTTAGTTTTTGTCCTAATTGGTTAGGGTTAGTTAGAAATTAGTTAGGATTAGTTAGGAATTAGTTAGAGTTGTTATTGTTTGGGTTAGGAAATAACCAAGGGTAGGTTGGGTATTACCATAGTTAGAAGGGGGTATAAAGGGATTTTTGAAAGGAAGCCTACGGCTACGGGACTTTTGGCACCAAAAATAAAAAATAGTTCGAAGTCTTCTCTGAGCAATTGCAAGCTTTGGTTGGCGATTAAACATCTCCCTCGAAAACTTGAGCTAAGGAGGTTAACTTTGGAGATTTTGGGAAGAGGAAAGGGATCGGTCACGAATTGTTTTGGTTCTCACCATTTTTGTCGATTGACTTTGGAAGCGTTGTTGGATTCGGAGTTTTCTCTTGGATTGTATTTGCTCTGAGCTTATATGAGCATCGTTCTTCGTTTTCTTCCATCATTTCTGGATTTTTCTTGAAAGAATCGCGAGGTTGCTCTGGTTTTCGACTCAACATTCACAGGTTAGGACTACATTTCTCTTTTCTTCGGCATTTAAGATACTATCGCCATCTCTCTGTATTATGCCTAAACTGTTTGAAAAATTGAGTATGTGACATGAATGAAAAATGGACTTATGAGGGGTGCCCTGAATTGTGACATTTGCTAATTCTTGTATCAGTGTGTGATTTAAATTGCAACATAGCTGATCTCCTGTGACTCCAGCTTGTAGGTGCCTCTTGTTGCTAGGACTATAGATAGGTCTGTTAAATCAGTACATAACTCACTTATACAAATTTGGCAAATACTGTCAAGCTTTGCTCAAAAGAGAAAGCCAGCCTCTGCATGCCTAGGTTCTCTTTATATCAAGTATGGCGAGTATAGGTCAACATAGGTCCAGGCAACAAACCCCATAGGTTTCATCTTAAAATCTCCAACTAGCAATTGGCCAACCTAGGAGTTTGGATTAATAATATAAATCTCTACAGACTCATGCCCAAAAAGAAACCAAAACACAACCCCACAGGTTCTGATCCTGGGGTCTCCAACTGATAACTTGACTACCTGTGCATTATCCTGACCAGTATTCATGGGGATGTTAGATCATAGTATCAGGCTTGACATCTAGCTCCAATTTCCAAAATATCAGTTTAAGTGGGCCAACAAATACCCTGAGAACCTTATACCTTCTGGTAGGGAGTTCCAATAACTAACCTTGGAATTCTGGTTCATAACATGGATCTCTGGAGCCTTATGCTTGTGAATCTCCCAGAACCAACCCATGAGTTCTGGTTCAAGACATGAACCTTTGGAATTTATGTAGTGGTGATTGATTCTATGTTAAATGATCCAAGTGTAAGGGGCTGGTCTCAACTGGTGAGTCAAGATTGGGGAGCTATTTTCATTAATAAACTAGGTTGATTCCTTTGGGTAGGTAATCTAGGGAATAAGCTGGTTCAAGATCTTGAATCTTAAAGTTTCACTCTGGTCTGGATGTGTCAAATTTGTAGAAAACCTGAGATTGTCTATACCTATTTCCTGTTGTTATCTTTATTGAAAGTTCTACTAAACTCACATTAGAACAGGCTAATGTCCCCCCAATTAGATGCTTAGAGAAGGTTACCAGGTTCATTGTGAATCTGGGCAATGTCCTGTAACAGCAGACTCGCCTCTCCTTTTTGCATATCCTTGGAAAACTTAAGGCCCTTGTCTGGTTGCAAATCACACTTGATAACCTGCATCCTAAAATAGCATCTGGTAAAGCCTTTGAGATGTATCTGGATCATCTCGTTTTGATAGGGACCTGTAAATTATAATTAGAATGAACTGTAGGTTGATTGCATAAGCTATGATCATTGAGGCTGAACAAGGTACAGTGAAGGTAGGAGGATGACTGGCTAAGATGAAACATAAAGTAAGAATCTGAATTTATATAGTTTGCAAGAGGAGGGTAGTAAATTTTAGGAAAACCTGTCAGTGAACTGATCATATGGCAGAATCCTAAGTCTGGACTCATATTAACCTAAACTCCAGCCCCTAGGTTGCTAGTATTAACAGCAGCAAGCCAAATGGAAGGGAAATAGCTTGAGGGGAGCACCAAAAGCCCTAAAGCCTCTTCCCTTCTACTGGATTAAGACAAGGCACCGAAATCATTTTACCTGAGCACTAATATGGAGGTCAACTGCTTTTAGTTCTGAGCTCTCATGCTATAGGTTACCCCATCGGGATTTAAATCCAAAAAGACCTAAGACAAAGTGTAAAATGGTATTAGGCCATGCTGCATTTTGGACTAGGTCAGAACTGATTTAGTCAAGGTAGAGAAGTCTGCTAGTAAAGACCAGGGCACCAGCATGTTCAGAGTGATTCCCATTAGTGATTACCTGTCTTGCAATTAAGTAGACTAAGGCAATGGACCAAGGACAATTCGTTAGCTAAATTCACCCTTGGATTAGTCACGGCAATAGGTCTGATCGAGGTAGAAATGAGATTCTGATCTAACCCCAGTAGCAGTTTTTTAGGAATCAGTTCTCATTGGAGTTCAGGCCATCGATGGATACAATCTAACAGATTTGATAAGTATTGACATCCAATAGGTATACAACCCGGAAGTAAATGAACAGCTTTGAGATAAGCACTGGGATATTAGCTCAGGTGTTTAGGTATGCATCAGTCTAGGAAAAACATGATCTAGAGCAGGCTTGTAAAACAAGAAGACCAAAACCTAAACTGATTCTGGGAACGAAGCATGGTTAACAGAATCAGATTTCAAAGTCTCATAGCTGCTGGGTACATACCTCGTCCCTAATAGCCATAGGAGAATTGAGGCAAAGACTAGATAATCCTAGTTCTGAATAAAATGAGGTGGCTAGGAAAGTGGCACTAAAAAAAACTGATAGTTTTCGTATGCATGAATAACTTGGTTTATGCCAAGAATTAAAAAGACTATAACTGAGAGTTATACAATTGTTGCTAAAGAGTGTTCACCAGGGAAACAGTAATGGTACTAATCCAAAATAAACAGATTAGAGAGAGTGGGTTCGAGGTCTAGATAATCATGGATTATGTTAATCATGCTTAGCTTCGTAGTTCAGTACTAAGTTCACCATCTGCATCAGGCCTAGAACTAAACATTACTTATGCAAATCCAGTCTTTATTAAAAATGATGACTGCATAGATAATGGATCAACGCTGCAAAGTTTCACAAGCTGCACCAGCAGTAAAAGAATGAAACTTGTTCAAATAGTTAGGCCAGTTACTGATTTCAAGTTCCATAGATGCATTGGGTAATACCTAACATTCCTGCAAGGTGGGATTCCAGATTTGTTGCTTAAGGGTTTGATACAGCTCAAGGAAGCTCGAAGGGACAGGTTTACCTATAACAGCAAATAAAACCTCATCAAAGATGAATCAAAAGGCTTTTAAAATTATCAACCAAGAACCAAATTAAGTGCTGGTTTTTATTCCTACAACCTAAGGTTAAAGATAGGAAGATGAACCACGCAAGAGAGAAAGACCCCAGATCCCCGCGTGGGTGAAAGTCTAGCATGTACCCTCATAGTTAGTAGCATTATGGGTAAAATTCGAGTCTTTTGCCAAAATTTCTTTTCTCCTAAATAACTTTTAGAAATCCTAAAGACCCCTTTTCTTAATTCTTTTAGAAATCCTAAATACCATTCCTTTAGAATCTCTTTCCAATTTTTTAAGTGATCCGAGATCTCACGCAATGAAACTCTAAAGTTGAAAGTGCAGCATACCCTATCTTTTGGTGATTGGAGAATCATATGAGTCGCAGTGCAACCCTCGCTTGCCTTCGACTCTGTGCATGTGGGTCGGAGATCTCCCTTTTTTTAAATCTTTCTTCAAAATTACTTTTTTTCAAAATAATTTTCAAATTTTTAAGTGATCCGAGATCTCATGCAATGAACTCCGAAGTTGAAAGTGGAGCATACCCTGTCTTTCGATGTTCGGAGAATCATATGAGTTGTAGTGAAACCCTCGCTTGCCTTTGACGCTGTGCATGTGGATCGGAGATCTCTCTTTTTTAATCTTTCTTCAAAATTACTTTTTTTCAAAATAATTTTCTAAGCTTTAAAATATCCGAGATCTCACGCAATGAACTCCGAAGTTAAAAGTGCAGCATACCCTATCCTTCGATGTTCGGAGAATCATATGAGTCGTAGTGCAACCCTCGCTTGCCTTCGACTCTATGCATGTGGATCAGAGATCTTCCTTTTTTAATCTTTCTTCAAAATTACTTTTTTTCAAAATAACTTTCAAAGCTTTAAAAGATCTGAGATCTCACGCAATGAACTCTGAAGTTGAAAGTGCAGCATACCCTGTCTTTCGATATTCAGAGAATCATATGAGTCGTAGTGCAACCCTCGCTTGCCTTCGACTCTGTGCATGTGGATCGGAGATCTCCCCTTCTCAATCTCCTTTCAAAATTACCTTTTTTCAAAATAATTTTAAATGCTTTAAAAGATCCGAGATCTCATGCAATGAACTCTGAAGTTGAAAGTGCAGCATACCTTGTTTTTCGATATTCGGAGAATCATATGAGTCGCAATGCAACCCTCGCTTACCTTCGACTCTATGCACGTGGATCGAAGATCTCCCTTTCTCAATCTCCCTTCCAAATGACCTTTTTCAAAATAATTTTCAAAGCTTTAAATGATCAAAGATCTCACGCAATGAACTATAAAGTTGAAAGTGTAGTATACCCTGTCTTTCGACATTCAGAAAATCATATGAGTCGTAGTGCAACCCTTGCTTGCTTTCGACTCTATGCACATAGATCGAAGATCTCCCTTTTTCAATCTTTTTTCCAAATCAAAACAATCCAAAAACCTAAAGCGCTTTTTCCCATTCCATATAAAACTTTCTTAAGGATAGAGTCCTTGAAACCAGAACTACGTAAGCCTTGAGTTTTCCATTGCACCGGGGAATACGTAGAAGCAGGATCAAGTTTTGTCAGGCTAACATCCACCAATCTGTTTATTTTCACTCTAATTAAAGGGATCAAAATAGTTTTCAAATAAAATCGCACACTCAATTTAAGGGTACCGTTCTTCGGAACGGGCGAGTGGGGTGCCTAACACCTTCCCCACTCGTAAGCGATTCCCGAACCTAAATCTCATCCTCGAGTTAGGGTTTTTTTTCCAAATCTTTCCCCTTAAAATAATATTTGGTGGCGGCTCCACATCAATACTAAATTCCTTTTTAAAATTTTAGCGAGTTTGTCGTCTCGTTGTAATTACGGTTACGACAGATGGCGACTCCACTAGGGACTTTAGAGGGTCAAGCCCGTTCATAATTGAGTGTGTATTGTCTTGATTCCTTTTCTGTTTATTTATCTGTTTGTTTATCTATTTATTCATCTATTGCACAACTCTAGGATAGATAAATTTTAAATTTGTATATATACTTGCCGCATTTTCCCCAATTGCAGGTATCCCCAAAAGGTTTGTATGCCCTTTGCACACACCACATATGCAGGCATAAGAGTGGGGCCCTGTACCCAGGTCTGAGAGAAACCGAGGACTTGAGGGGTCTAGTGGTGTCACTTTGGATGCACGTCCTGTTTGATAATCACGAAAACCCCAGCTAGAGTGCGTCCTATTTATAGTGCCCTGCAACTGGTAGCATTCACTACTGTTGTAGAAAACATTATGAACTGGAACTTGGCTCTAGTGACCTCTTATACCTTAAGACTATTAACCACCTTGCGAGAGGCGCATTCATTAGAAAGCCTAGTGCCTTAGGACAGGATACCCGTTATAGGACACTAAGAAGGGCACACGATCCTTTTGTCATGCTCATCTGCTGATTCACTGCATCATATATCTAAATAAATAGGGCATGTCATCTGCATTTCATGGCAACTAAGCATTAAAAAAAATAAAAATATAAAATATAAAAAATAAATAAATAATAATAATAATCAAAATAAGGAAAACCACAAAAAGAAAGGGGGCAGATCAAAATCTATGAAAAGGCTCCGTATACATGCATTGGATTTGTCTCACATACAAATACTAGATTTGCGTAACACGCTGCATGCATGTAAATCATCCATATTCGACCGGTGTGAATGCCTGCATATATATAAATCATTTCACATTCATAAATCATACCATACCATGCATTCAATTATTTAGCCAATGTCTAACTTGTGCACTTGTTTTTCTTTTCTTTTTCGAGGACCTAGATTCTTGAGAGTATAGAAGAAAAGGGGTGAAATGGAAATTAATGTGGAATCGGTGCAATTGAGAAAGAAGGGCGTATTGGCGCTAAGCCGATGGATCCCTCTAGTTTAGAGGGGTATAGAAATAAACTAACCAATATACAACAAATGTCTCTGATAAAGAAGTACGGAAATATACTGGATCTGTTAAAAGTCAGGGTGCAGGAAGATGCAATCACGACATTGGCACAATACTACGACCTTCCTCTCAGATGTTTCACCTTCTCCGACTTCCAATTGGCACCTACCTTGGAAGAATATGAGCAGATTCTGGATTTGCCGTTAGAAGGGAATAAACTGTATAACCACTTGGAGCACCACTCCTTGTTCCGACTGGCAGCACAGGCTTTGGGATTGCAGGCTAGTGATTTTCTGACAGATTATCAGGACAAGAACCGAATAAGAGGATTTACTAGAGAGTTCCTTGAAGATTATCTATGTTATTTGGCCGATATTAACCAACGGGACGTCTTCATTGATGTACTAGCTCTCACCATCTATGGCCTAATACTGTTCCTAAGCATAGAAGGCTTCGTGGATCAAGCGGTTGTTGATATATTTTTGGCCAGGAAGAATAGAATGGAAAATCTTGTTGTCGCTCTTTTGGCAGATGTATATGGCACATTGGAATTTTGCCATGAGAAAAAGGAAAAAAACTTGTGTGTTGCCTTTCTATGTTGTATGTCTGGTTAACAACTCACATATTCAAAAGAAATACTAAGGTGCAATGTCCTATATTAGATTTGTTGTGCTACTATCGCAATCGTAATTCCGACGAGACGACGAACTCGCTAAAATTTGAAAATGAATTGAATTTTGATGTGGAGTCACACCAAATTTTTATTTAAGGGAAAAAGATTTGGAAAAAAACCTGACTCGAGGATGAGATTTAGGCTCGGGAGTCGGTTACGAGTAGGAAAGGTGTTAGGCACCCCACTCACCTGTTCCGAAGAATAGTACCCTTAAACTAAGTGTGTGATTATTTGAAAATTTGCTTGATCCCTTTAATTAGTGTGAAAATAAATACTTGATGGGGGTTAGCCTGACAGGACTTGATCCTGCTCTTACGTATTCCCCGGTGTAATGGGAAACTCAAGGCTTACGTAGTTCTGGTTTATGAAGGCTTGACCTTCAGAAGTGTTTGAAGGAAAAATGATATTTTGAAAAGATTTTCATTTTTGGAGGGACCTTTGGCCCACTCATGCACAAGACCCGAGGCGGCTACGGCAGCATGGGGCCTATACAGACTACTAAATGTTGGACAGCAGGTGAACCGCCAGCCCCCCATTTAGAGCTCATCGCGTGAGACCAAGAATCCAAAAATATTTTAAAAAGAGCTTTTATTTCTTGGGAGGATCTATAGTCCACTCATGCACAAGACTTGAGGCGGCTACGGCAGCACGGGGGCCTATACAGACTAATAAATGTTGGACAACAGGTGAACCGCCAGCCCCTCATTTAGAGTCCGTTGCGTGAGACCAAGAATCCCAAAATATTTTGAAAAGTTTTGTTTTAAAGAAAAAGAGAGAAGATTTTGTTTTGACTATCCGAAGCATAAGGTGTTTTTGGGAAGGAACCAATTTTATTGGGGATTTGGGGATTTTATTGGCAATTATGGAATTTTGGAATTTTTATTAACGATTAGGGAATTTTTGGAATTTTATTGGAAATTATGGAATTTTTGAAATTTTATTGGCAATTATGGAATTTTTGGGAATTTATTAGCATTTTGGAATTTTTGGGAATTTATTAAAATTTTATGGATTTTTGGAATTTTATTGGAATTTTATGGATTCTTGGGAATTTATTAGCATTTTGGACTTTTTGGGAATTTTATTAGCATTTTGGAGTTTTTGGGAATTTTATTAAAATTTTATGGATTTTTGGAATTTTATTAACATTTTGGAATTTTTGGGAATTATATTAAAATTTTATGGATTTTTGGGGACGGTGGAGGGCAATTTGGTCATTTTACTTTTAGGGACAGGATGGTCATTTTTGGGAAAGAGGAGGTGTATTTTGGTCTTTTGGGATGGTAGGGACAGTTTGGGCATTATGGGAAATCAGAGGGGTAATTTGGTAATTCCGAGGGCTGGGGGCATTTCTGGAAATCAGAGGGGTAATTTGGTAATTCTGAGGGCTGGGGCATTTCTGGAATTATGGAAATCAGAGGGGGTAATTTGGTTTTTTGGGATGGTAGGGACAGGATAGGGATTTCCAAGAATGAGAAGGGGCAGTTTCGTCCTCTAGACTTGGTTCTTTAAAAAGGGCATTTAGCCTCCGCCAGGGTTCGAAGGGGGAAATATGAGGGTGGCTGGTCCAAGCCTTTCACCACTAAAGCCACCCTCATCTTGTGATCTGCTGGCTGTGTATATGAATGTATGAGGGGAGTCGAAGCTGTACTGCCTTCACTTGAATTCAGCCCCACCAGTGGGTCCCTCTTCTCTACTCTGCATGGCTTGCATGGCTCCAAAGGGGTTCTGATTTTGTTGTTGACGCCTTGTTCTGTGTCATAACCGTAATTACGACGAGATGACGGACTCGCTAAATTTTGAAAGAATTTTAATTTGATTGTGGAGCCGCCACCAAATTTTATTTTTAAGGGAAAAGATTTGGAAAAACCCTAACTCAAGGATGAGGTTCGAAGTTCGGGAGTCGGTTACGAGTAAGGAAGGTATTAGGCACCCTACTCGCCCGTTCCAAAGAACGATACCCTTAAACTGAGTGTGTGATATTTTGAAAACTGTTTGATCCCTTAAAATAGAATAGAAAATAAATAGGTTTATAGAAAATAACCTGACAGGACTTGATCTTGCTCCTACGTATTCCCCGGTGCAATGGGAAACTCAAGGCTTACGTAGTTCTGGTTAAGAGACTTGATCTCTAAAAGAATACAGGGTGATTTTAGATAAAAAAAAATAAAAATAAAAAAAAACAGACACTTGAATAGGAATTTATTGAAAGTGATGGTTTTCAGAAATTCATGCTCGTGAGATCCTAAATCGTCGTAAGCCGTATTTGGATCCCACACGAATTAAAACACGACACGGTAGAGAACGCTACTCGTTCGCGTTAGAACCCGTTTACATGAATTTCGAAAAATTAAAAACAGACGTTTTTATAATATTTTATTGAAAGTGATGGTTTTCAGAAATTCATGCTCGTGAGATCCTAAATCGTCGTAAGCCATATTTGGATCCCACACGAATTAAAACACGACACGGTAGAGAACGCTACTCGTTCGTGTTAGAACTCGTTTGCATGAATTTCGAAAAATTTTAAAAAAAACAAAGACGAATATGAACTCGAAAATCCGAGAAGAAGTAAGAAAATTAAGCTGAATAAAAGGTTGGATTGAACCTCCATTGATGTTCCTTGTTTATTTGTCTCCAATCCAGCTTAGGTCATAAGGTCCACAGGTAAGAATTAAGTTTTTTTATTTTGATTCAAGCAAACACTTAACTCTTTAGGTTCAATGACTTAATCATGCATGACTTAAGCTAGACTTAGCATATAGGATGCATGTATATGATCATGCACTCTTAGGAATTTTTTTCAAAGGAGGACATACAAACACAAACAAATCAGAAGGAAATACATATAGAAGGATCAACACATGAAAAATAATACCTAAACAAGGTTAAAAGAACAAGATCTACTAAAGAACTTCAAAGACACAAGAGATTTTGGCGCCAAAATTTAAATTCAAATCTCAAAATTTTTCAAAAAATATTTTTCCAGAGATCTAAAAAATTAAAACCAAAACATTGAAAGATATAGATCATAGGAATCAAACAAAACAAATTTGACAAAAAAAAAGACAAGAAATGAGCAAGTTATGCACAAACCAAACAACATAGGTTCATTTTCGCACCAGGACAAACATACCTCAGTAATTCGGCCATAAAAACTTCATTTAAGATCCAAATTAGACAAATAATACCATTCCAGAAACTAGAGAGAAAGATGAAGAGAACGCAACAAAAAGCACCAAAATCGGAGATCGTTTGACCGATAAAAAATTAAAACGAAAAACAGACACGAAAATGAACCTCAAGAACACACAAGTTTTTGGCGCCAAAATTTGAATTCAAATCTCAGAATTTTTAGAAAATATTTTTGGTAGATCTGAAAAATAAAAACCGATAAATTGAAATATATGGATCATAGGAATCAAACAAAACAAGTTTGACATCAATCCAATCAGAAATGAGCAAGATATGCACAAATCAAACAAGTTAGATCAATTCGCGCACCAGGATGAACATGCTTCGGTAATCAAGTGATAAAGATTTCATTTCAGATCCAAATTGGACAAATAATATCATTCCAGAAACTAGAGAGAAAGAAGAAGAAAACGCAACAAAAATCACCAAAATCGGAGATCATTTGACCGATTAAAAATTAAAACGAAAACAGACACGAAAATGAACTCGGAAATCCGAGAAGAAGCAAGAAACTTAAGATGGATAAAATTCGGACCTAACCTCCATTGGAAGGTGATGAAGAGCTGATTCTATGGAGGCCAAGGGCTGAATTGAATATCAGAGAGTTTCTTAGGTCCTCCCTTCAAAGGTTCTAAAAATCCCTCTTCTAAGACTCCAAGTTCTCCTCCTCCCAAGAATTTCCAAAAAATGAGAAAAAGCCCCTTTTCCTTTCTTGTTTGTAGGTATATATAGACACATCCCTTCTTGGCAAGGGTGAAGCTCTTTCAAAGAGCCAAAAGCCAGTTTCCTCTCTCTTAGCAAGGGTCAAGTCCTTTCCCAGGGCCCAAAAGCCACCCCCTCTCTAAGAGCCAAAAGCCAACTCCTTTGATTTCAAAATTTTTGTTCCCTATTTTGATTTTTCAGCTTTTTCTTTTTTTCAATTTTCATTTTTTTACCTTTTTTTTGTTTGTTTTTTTTAGTTTTATTTTTTTTATTTATCATTTTTACTTATTCTTTAATTTTCTTTTTATTATTATTTATTTTATTTATTTTATTTATTTTTTGCTTTCTGTTTTCTGTATTTTCTGCTCTCTGTTCTTTCTGTTTTTCAGTTTTACATCTTTTCAAATTTTTAATTAAATTAACTTTTGGTTAATTTTAATGATTGGGGGGCCTCGGACATAATTGAGTGTTTACATTCTGCATCCCCCCTTACTTGACTTTGGAGCCACTTCATGGCATCTTCCTCCATAACACGATGTTGGATTCCCCCAGGGCGCTCCACAAAAATCTCTTCCATAGCTATTAGTCGAAGGGTCATACTTGGTTCCCAAATCAATGTGCTTCTAGATGTCGAAGTTAAAACAGCCAGTGTTACTGAAGCTTCTCCTGAGAGGTTCGTATTCTTTTCTCTCCAAACCACTCTCAGAATTTGCCCAACCTTGTTGCCTATAATCGTCACACCGCATGTGATCCTTTCATTTCTTATGATACTGAAAGAACGTACCTTGTGCCTGGTTTTGGAGGAAATAGGGGTAGGGCCATGAGTTGATGTTGATGTTCACGTCTACAGGGATAGTCCAATGTTGTTCTTTAATCCATCCTGGCCTAGGCCACCAAGGAGTGGCTTTCGTGGGTGCGTGGTTCACAGCGTCAACTACAAGGTTGGGTCCATATGCTTCTACTAGGACTGGGTAGGTCCTATTGGCCTTTGCTTATTCAATGCTTTCTTGCATGGGACGTCAAAATAAGGGCCTCTTCTACGTAATGTTATGAGGGTTGCTTGGCCAAAGGGAGCCTTTTCTAGGTGACCTAAGGATCAGGATTGCATGGGCTCTCGTCCTTTCCCCTCGTGGTGTGAAGAGCGGCCAAGCGACAGGGCGGGTTACTCTTAGGCCTCCTGGATGATGGGTGATGTTAGGAGGTGACTACGTCATGGCGCATTCCTGGTGGTGGGATTCGAGGTTACAAGACCAGGAGACGCCCCTGTGGAGACCTGGCTTCCAGCCCAGTCCCAGACTACATTACACTCACTAAAACCCCAGGCAACGACAATGGTTGGTTATAGGTACTTCAACTCTATCCCATACCCCTGGAAATTAGTAAGTACAGGGACTTTCGATCCCCATGAGGGCTAGAGGACCAGAAGCAGACTCCACAAATACGTCCCCCTAACCCCTGTTTTTGAACTTAGACTAAGGCCAAGTGCCTCCACGGCATACATCTACGAGCTTCCCATTCCAATTCATGGTTTGTGAGCTTGATCTTCCAGAGATTCGATCTCCTCATTAGAAGACTCCATGAGGTTGTTGCTATTGTTATTTCCTCGTGGACCAATCCTTTTCGACTCAGAGGTAAGTAACCGCATATGATGGTGTGTGCTTAGTGAAGAGTGTAGAGATGAGAAACAACGAGGAAGACGGTTTAGAAGGTAGGGAGAGAGGATTTTTGTGAGGCAGTTTAGAAGGATATGTGAAGGCGGTACCAATTAGAAGACATGCAATCCCTCATTATTCTCATGCACTGGCCATTGATTCAGTTTCAGAATTTTGTATGCCTTGAGCGAAATTATTATGTGTTCGCAGTCTTACGGTTCATTATTTTGAGCAGCAATCACAACTCAGACGTGTTATGAATGTGCTCATGCAATTTCAGATTCACACCGTTGACATTCGATTAAGCATAACGTCGAACATGTGAGCTTTTCAGCATGAAAGCTATCAATACTATACTGGAGAAATTATGTAATTGACTACATATGGAAAATTATTATCGTGATCTCACAATACGCATGCACACAGGATTCCACTACTACTATGATGATTTATTGCATAATCTCTCCCGATCTGGAAGGTGATGGAGGAAGAAAGAAGAGGATCCTAACTTGATTGAGGTCAGTGTAGATTCCGCCAGCTCCGGTGATGCGAATGCTTTGTTCCCGCCTCCAAGGGAGTTCCCAGATCTTAGAGAGAGCAATGAGGGATTCTGCCAAAATTTTCTTCAGAGACTTTTTCAAAAATAAACCCCTTACTAAATCCCCTCCTCCCCTTTTATAGGGGTCCTTTCTTTAAGCTTTCCTTTTTCATTTTTTTTTCGATTTTCCAATTTCCTCTTATCTTTTTCTCTTTTCTTTTTGTTTTGGATTTTCCAGAAATTTACTAATTTTCCAGAATTAATTTTAATTCTCCATAATTTTCTATTTTCTTTGATTTTCTGGATTTTAAAGATTATTATTTTTTATTTTTCTAATTTTCTAATTTTATTTAATTTTTCCAGATTTTCTTTTTCCAATTTTCTGATTTTAATTTTTTCCAGGGTTTAATTTTTCCTTTTTTTCTGATTTTTCTAATTTAGTTTTCCAGGATTTCATTTTTATTTATTTTTCATAATTTTTATTTTATTTAATTTTCCAGAATTATATTTTTCCTTTTTCTGATTTTTTCATATTTTAACAATTTTTCGAATTTTCTATTTTACATTTTTTGAAATTTCTAATTTTATTTAATTTTTCCAGAGTTTTCCAATTTTATTTAATTTTCAGATTTTTTGGATTTTTCTAATTTTCAGAATTTCTTTTGTTTTCCCAGCATTTCTTTTTCTTTTAATTTTATGATTTTTAATTTTTCTATTTTTCAGATTTTTTGTTAATTTTCTGTCTAGTTTTTCTTTCAATTTTCAGAATTTTATTTTTCTTTAAATTTCCTTATTTGATTTTTAAATTTTCTATTTTTCAGATATATTTTTTTGTGTTTTTTTTTAATTTTCATTGTTTCTATTGTTTATTTTCAAAAAAATTTATGATCTTTTCTTTTTCTGATTTTTTGCGTTTTTATTCTTTTTTTTTTGTTTAATTTTTTTGATTTTTCCTAATTCCTTGTTTATTTTCCCTCCTTTTTGGTTTTTCTCAGATTTTTTTAATTTTTCCATCAAAGTTTTTCTTCTATAATTTACATTATTTAAATTAGGTTAATTAACTTTAGTGGACGAGAAGCTCAGACGTAATTGGGTGTTTACAGTTTGCCCCTCTTTACTTATTTCCTGCCTGATAATGTGAGGGATGACTCTCTAGATTATCGGGACAGGGAATGAGTAAAGACGTGAACACATTACGTCTTCACGTCTGAGGTGTCTCGGGAAACCCTAGATTCGCTTACGAAGCCCGACTAGGCTATGGATACTGCTGACGTGCAGATGAGACGGTGCGAAATGGGTGTGAGCAATGGATAGGGAGTCTTGACGAACCTTGCTCAATCGGAGAAGGCGAAGTGAGGGGGAGTCAACGACCTGACCTGGAGGCCAGGAATGTAGGAAGATGAACTGGAGTGATGCTTGACATCATAGGTCGAGGGTGCAGAATTTACACGTGCAAGGGCTTGACAACATAGGCCCGAGGGTGCAGAATTTAAACATGCAATGGCCTGAAAGTCGTAAACTAGACTAGGTGGTGGCCTGACAACATAGGCCTGAAAACAGTAAACTAAACTAGATGGCGGCCTGACAACATAGGCCTGAAAGCAACAAACTAAACTAGATGGTGGCCTGACAACATAGGCCTGAAAGCAGTAAACTAGATGGCAGCCTCACAACATAGGCTTGAGAGCAGTAAATCTAGACTAAGTGGTGGCCTGACAACATAGGCCTGAAAGCAGTAAACTAAACTAGATGGCGGCCTGACAAAATAGGCTTGAAAACGGTAACTCTAGACTAAGTGGTGGCCTGACAACATAGGTCTGAAAGCAGTAAACTAAACTAGATGGCAGCCTGACAACATAGGCCTGAAAACAGTAACTCTAGACTAGATGGTGGCCTGACAACATAGGCCTGAAAGCAGTAAACTAAACTAGATGGCAACCTGTCAACATAGGCCTGAAAGCGGTAACTCTAGACTAGATGGTAGCCTGACAACATAGGCCTGAAAGCAGTAAACTAAACTAGATGGTAGCCTGACAACATAGGCCTGAAAGCAGTAAACTAAACTAGACGGTGGCTTGACAACATAGGCCTGAAAGCGGTAACTCTAGACTAAGTGGTGGCCTGACAACATAGGCCTGAAAGTAGTAAACTAGATGGCAACCTGACAACATAGGCTTGAGAGCAGTAAATCTAGACTAAGTGGTGGCCTGACAACATAGGCTTGAAAGCAGTAAACTAAACTAGATGGCGGCCTGACAACATAGGCTTGAAAGCGGTAACTCTAGACTAAGTGGTGGCCTGACAACATAGGCTTGAAAGCAGTAAGCTAGATGGCGGCCTGACAACATAAGCCTGAAAGCAGTAACTCTAGACTAGATGGTGGCCTGACAACATAGGCCTGAAAGCAGTAAACTAAACTAGATGGTAGCCTGACAACATAGGCTTGAAAGCAGTAAACTAAACTAGATGGCGGCCTGATAACATAGGCCCGAAAGCGGTAACTCTAGACTAAGTGGTGGCCTGACAACATAGGTCTGAAAGCAGTAAACTAAACTAGATGGCGGCCTGACAACATAGGCCTGAAAGCGGTAATTTAAACATGCAATGGGATGGCCTACTGGTAGGCGCTTGAGGGGGAAAAATTTGCGACTTTTGTGTGCAGACTCCGACTTCCCAACTTTCCTTTAGCACTGATCGTATTCTTCAGAGTGAGCTAGACTTCGTGAATTACTTGCTTCTTTTCTCGCTTTTATAGGCAGATCGTTTGCGCGCACCATTCTTTTAAGAGATAAGATTTTAACTAGTAAGAACTTGCAGTTAAGAAATTTCAACATACTCCGACTTTGAATAGCCAGTAATGGTAATTGTCATTCAAAATTTAAGTGATTGCATTTTGCAATATACAGTTAGACAAAATAAAATACAGTTGCATATGGCAGGAAAATTTCAAGATGATCTAAATGATGCAGGTTGTTTTATGGCTGACTGTCTGATTTTGGTGGCATGGTTTTGCCTGGTGGGATGCCTTTGGGACGGTCAGTGCTAGTATTGTACTTCGGTGACATCTTCATGTGCTGCCAACCCAGCTTCTGAAGAAACAAAATTTTTCCCCAGTTTATTCGGCTTTCCCCAGACCAGTCTTGAACTTCTCTTTTTACTGTGGCCGAACCCAGTTCTATTCATCACTTTTTAGAACCCTGGATACTTGACAATTTTGCCCCAGTATAAGGACCAGATCGTCATTTGACTGCTGGTTTTCCCCAGTGTGAACGGAGATTGCCCGTCATTCCCCTTTCTTAGCTTTCTTAGCTAGAGGGAACGGCTCCCCACAACCCCTTCTTTATTCATTTTATCGGTGCCGCTTTTCCTTGATTTTTTACCTAAGTTTCTTTTTCTGCTTGAATCGCCCTAACTTTTTCCTAGGTCGCCCTTGCGGGTTTTCGACCTAGCGGGCTTTTTCTACTCTAGGCATAATATTTCTTGACGGCGTCCGAATTGACAGGGTTATGCAAGTCTTTCCCATCCATGTTAGCCAGGATCAAGGCACCTCCGAAGACAGCCTTCTGGACTATATAAGGTTCGTGGTAGTTTGGAGACCACTTCCCTTGTAACGCTTTCTGCATAGGCAACAGTCTTCTGATCACCAAATCTCCTTCCTGAAACTCCCGAGGATGAACCTTCTTATCGAATGCTTTCTTCATTCTTCTTTGGTATAGTTGGCCATGGCATATTGCCACCAACCTTTTTTCTTCAATTAAGTTCAATTGGTCCATTCGGGCCTGAACCCATTTGGCTTCTTCCAACTTGGCATCCATCAAGACTCTCAGCGAAGGGATCTCGACTTCGATTGGGAGCACGACTTCCATCCCATATACCAGCGAGAATGGCGTTGCTCCAGTAGATGTGCGGACAGAGGTCCGATATGCATGTAATGCATAAGGGATCATTTCGTGCCATTCTTTGTACGAGTGTACCATCTTTTGGATAATCTTCTTGATATTTTTATTGACCGCCTCGACCGCTCCATTCATCTTTGGTCGATATGGAGATGAGTTGTGATGTTGGATCTTGAATTGGTCGCATAGCTCCGACATCATCTTATTGTTGAGGTTTGAGCCATTGTCTGTGATGAGCTTACTGGGCAATCCATATCGGCAGATCAGCTCTCTTTTCACGAATCTGACTACCACGTTGCGAGTTACGCTAGCATATGACGTAGCCTCGACCTATTTGGTGAAATAGTCAATGGCCACCAATATGAAACGGTGTCCGTTAGAAGCCTTGGGTTCGATTGGGCCGATGACATCTATCCCCCACATAGCAAATGGCCAAGGAGATGACAGCACATTTAACGATGTCGACGGTACATGAATATTGTCTGCATATACCTGGCACTTGTGATAGGTCTTAACGTGTTTGTAGCAGTCGGCTTCCATAGTCAGCCAATAATATCCGGCCCTAAGGATTTTCCTTGCCATGGCATGTCCATTGGCGTGCACACCAAAGGACCCTTCGTGAACTTCTCTTAGAATCTTGTCGGCTTCTGCTGCGTCTACATATCTGATCAGAACCATGTTGTGATTCCTCTTGTACAGGATTTCTCCATTGAGGAGGAAACCTGCAGCCAATCTCCGTAGGGTCCTCTTGTCATTTTCAGACGCATCGGCAGGATATTCTTTGTTCCTCAAGAATCGTCGGATGTCATGATACCATGGTTTTCCATTCGGTTCCGCCTCCACTGCTTGACAAAATGCCGGTCTAGAGCGATGCTGGATGTGGATGAGAGGCATATCCTCTTCTCGTCCAATTTCAAACATAGAGGATAAGGTGGCTAGGGCATCAGCCAACTGATTGTCTTCTCGGGGTATATGTGAGAAGGTGACCTCTTCGAAATGTTCCAGCAATTCCTGGAGCGCGGGCCTGGTAGGGCACTAACTTTGCGTCTTTGGTCTCCCACTCTCCTCTGACCTGGTGGATGACCAAGGCTGAATCACCAAAGGTCTTTAGGCGTTTCACCTTAGCTTCAATTGCGGCTTGAATTCCCAAGATACAAGCTTCATACTCCGCCATATTGTTTGTGCAATCAAAAGCTAGTCGGGCGGTGATAGGTATATACTGCTTTTCTGGGGAAATCAGTATAACTCATATACCATGGCCCATCATGTTGGACGCACCGTCGAACAACATGATCCATTTTTCCCCTCTTGCCTTCTCCTCTTCGTTAAAGATTGTCATTAGGTCCTCATAAGGAAATTCCGGCTGCATAGCCTGGTAATCATCTATGGGCTGTTGGGCTAGATATTCTGTGAGTGCGCTGCCTTTGACAGATTTCTGGGTCACATACAGGATATCATATTCTGAAAGCACCATTTGCCATTTTGAAATTCGTCCTGACAACGCAGGCTTCTCGAATATGTACTTGATCGGATCCATCCTGGATATTAGCCACGTGGTGTGACTCAACATGTACTGCCTCAGGCGGTGTGCTGCCCATGCCAAAGCGCAGCAGGTTCGCTCTAATAGAGAGTATCAGACTTCGCAGCTCGTGAATTTCTTACTCAGGTAGTATATTGCCTGCTCCTTTCTCCCGGATTCATCGTGTTGACCAAGCACACAACCCATTGACTGGTCCGTTACCGTCAAATACAAGATTAGGGGCCTCCCGGGGACCGGCAGGCTCTGTAAATAGGATTTGATCTTTTCAAAAGCTTCTTAGCAATCCTCATCCCAACTCATAGGTTGATTCTTGCGCAAGAGCTTAAAGATCGGCTCGCATGTTGCCGTCAACTGGAAGATGAATCGGGAGATGTAGTTAAGTCTTCCTAGGAAACCTCGGATCTCTTTTTCAGTTCTTGGAGCCGGCATATCTATGATTGCTCGGGCTTTGTCAGGGTCGACCTCGATACCTTTTTCACTGACAATGAAACTCAACAGCTTCCCCGATTTGACCCCAAAGGTGCATTTGGTCGGGTTTAACCGTAGCTTAAACTTTCGAAGTCTTTCAAACAACTTCTGCAAATCTATGAGATGGTCATTTTCTGTTCGGGATTTGGCAATCATATCATCCACGTAGACTTCGATCTCCTTGTGAATCATGTCATGGAGCAGTGTTACCATGGCCCTTTGATAAGTTGCCCCAACATTTTTCAATCCAAAGAGCATGACCTTATAGCAAAAGGTTCCCCAGGCTGTAATGAAGGTGGTCTTTTCTCTATCTTCTTCGGCCATCTTGATCTGATTATAGCCTGAGAACCCATCCATGAATGAGAAGTAGGAGAATTGCGCAGTATTATCGACCAGCACGTCGATGTAGGGTAGCGGAAAATCATCTTTTGGGCTGGCTCGATTGAGATCCCTATAGTCTACGCACATCCGGACCTTTCCATCCTTCTTGGAGATCGGTACTATGTTGGCAAGCCACTCGGGGTAATTTGCAACGGCCAAGAAACCGGCACCAAACTGCTTTCTCACTTCCTCCCGGATTTTCAGGGACATATCCGATTTCATCCTCCTTAGCTTTTGTTTGACCGGCACACACCCGACTTTCATAGGCAGCTTATGCTCAATATAGAGGTATCTAGGCCTGACATGTCTTGATAAGACCAGACGAAGATATCACTATAGTCCTGTAAGAGCGAGACCAACCGCTCGCGATTGTCTCCTGTGATGAGCGTGCCTATCTTGACCTCTCGTTTGTCTTCCTCGGTCCCCAAAATATAGAAATATATGAGGCTAGACTTGTTGCAAAAGGATTTAATCAGTAGGAAGGAATCGATCATACAGAAACTTTTAGTCTTGTATTTAAGAAGATTTCTTACGCATCATGTTAGCATTGGTGGCTCATTTTAATCAACAGTTGCAACAAATGGATGTGAAAACAATTTTTCTAAATAGGAATCTAGAGGAGGAGGTTTACATGAGACAACTTCAAGGATTCTCCACTAGTAATGGGTATGCAGGCTAAAGAAATCCCTATATGGTTTGAAACAAACATCCCATCAATGGTATTTGAGATTTAATGATATTATCTCTTCATTTGATTTTGTTGAAAATATCATGGATCAATGTATATACCAAAAGGTTAATGGGAGTAAAATTTGTTTCCTTGTTCTATATGTGGACGAAATCTTGCTTGCAACAAATGATAAACATGTTGCATAAGGTGAAATAATTTTTTTCTAAAAAATTTGATATAAAGGATATGGATGATGCATCTTATGTCATTGACATTAAGATTCATCATAATAAATATAGAGGTATTTTAGGTTTATCTTAAGAAACTTATATCAACAAATTTTTAAAAATATTTTAGATGAAGGATTATTCACCAAGTGTAGCACTAGTTGTAAAAAGTGATATATTTAATTTTAAATCACCCTAATAATAACCTTGAGCAGGAACAAATGAAAAATATTCCATATGCTTATACTGTTGGGAGCCTAATGTATGCTTAGGTCTGCACAAGGCCTAACATTGTATTCGTTGTAAAAATGTTAGGAAGATATCAGAGTAATCTAAGTATTGATCATTGAAGAGCTGGAAAGAAAGTCACAAGGTATCTTTAAGGAATAGAGGACTATATGCTTATGTATAAATGCTCAGATTATTTGAAGGTGATTGGATTTTCGATTCTGACTTGGCTGGCTGTGTTAATACACAGAAATCAATATTTGGTTACATTTTCATGTTAGCCGGTAAAGCCATATAATGGAGGAATGTCAAGCAGATTTTGACTACTACCTCTATAATGGAGGCTGAGTTCATTTCATGGTTTGAGGCTTCCTCACATGGAATATGGTTGAAGAGTTCCATTTTCTAAATTCTATTTCTAGGCTAATAAAGATATATTGTGAAATTATGTTGTATGTTTATGACTAAAAATAATAAAAATGGAAGTCGAAGTAAAGATATAGACTGATATGAACCTTGATACCACTTTGCATGATCAAGTCCACCTAGAAAAAGACGTAACTCGGAGAGAAGGTTTATTGAAAAGAAGAAGGTTAAAAAAGATAAAAGAGATAATTGGAATCCACGTAAATGTACTTTCAAGAAAAAACAGCATATATGATCATGATTTTTATGGATGCAAATCAAGAAGATCTCTATGAAAGAACTTTTAAAAAGATATTTTATTTATTTTATTAAATTTGTTTTTAATTGTTAGAATTTGATTAAATTATTTCACTAAGATTTGTTAAGATTTAATTAGGATTATGTTAAATATTTGAATTATATTATAGATAGATGCTATTAGGATTTAGTTATGGTTTCCTTATATTAAATAGTTCTTCTATGAGCAATGGATCAAGATTATTGATGAATAATAGTAATTTCTCTTTGAGAGTTTTTCATCTTTGTGTGAGTTGATTTCCTTGGTTCTTGGATAAGAACTACCCTTGATAACGTTGGTTTTTCCGACAAGTCGCGGTAAGGGTCACGTTCCTCTTAATAATTTCGGTGCTTTTCGGCAAGTCATGTTTGTGTCAAGTTCCTTATTTTATCCATTATTGTTTTCGCTTTTCGATTTATTTAACCTACGCCATGAAGATTGGGACCACCCCATCAATTCATATCAGTTGATATCAGAGCTATTGGTTGACACGTTAGGTGTTTATTATTCCTTATTTTTATCCAAAAAAAAAAGTATATTAAAAGAATAAGAGCATTGGAAAAAAAATTAAAAAGAAAACAAAATATAAGTGGAAAAAAAATATATTCGCATGGTAGAAAATCAAGAGGTTGAATAAGGATTAAATACCTTCCAAATGCAAGCGTTGGTAAGTCAATTGGAAAGGTTGATTGATAGAAGAATAGAGGAAGTTTATAAACAAAAAAATCATGTGGAGGATCGAGCTGTGCAACATAATCGACTTTATTGAAGCCGAGACAATCGATCTCATGTTGACTTAGAGCATCAATATGAGGAGAATGAAGATCAGCGAAGGAGACAAATATTTGAGCATAATAATACAAGGAAACATAGAGATAGAAGGGATGATATTAGTGGAATTAAAATCAAAGTTCCCTCATTCCAAGGGAAGAATGATCCAAAGACATATTTAGAGTGAGAGATGCGAGTAGAACAAATTTTCTCATGCCACAGTTATTCTGAAAGTAAAAAGGTAAAGCTTACAACTCTTGAATTTACTAACTATGCTCTTGTGTGGTGGGATCAGATGCAAAAAGAAAGAGATCGATATGGTGAACGACCTATCACCACTTGGGAAGAGATGAAGGCAATAATGAGAAGACGATTCATTCCATCTTATTATCATAGAGAACTCTATAACAAACTGCAACGTCTCACTCAAGGATCGAGAAGTGTAGATGAGTATCATAAAAAGATGGAGATTATCATGATTCGAGCCAATATAGTGGAGGACCGAGAAGCAACCATGGCACGTTTCTTGCATGGGCTAAATTGCGATATAGCTAATATTGTGGAGATGTATCATTATGTTGAGCTTCAAGAAATGGTACATCAAGCCATCAAGGTAGAACAACAACTCAAAAGAAGAAATAACATGAAAAAGCATTCCCAGTCAAATTCTCTTAATTCATGGAAGAGTCATTCAGAGCATAACATCACTCCAACTTCACATTCTAAAGAGGCTAATTACAAGAGAGGTAAATTTGATATCCATTCAAGTAAAACTGAACTTAAGCCTAATTCTTCTAGGAATCGAGGTATAAGGTGTTTCAAATGTCAAGGAAGAGGACACATTGTCGGTGAATGCCTAAATAAACATGCTATGATCATTAACAACAATAGAGATTGGGAAACTGAAGAAGAAGTAATAGAAGAAGAATAGTCATCTAGTGTTGAATGTGAAGGTCCTGTAGAAGGAGAACTTTTAGTGACTAGAAAAACACTTAACATTTAAGTAATGGAAGAAGAGAACAAACAAAGAGAGAATTTATTCCACACACGTCTAATTCAAAAACAAGGTATGCAGTGTAATCATTGATGGTGGAAATTGTAGTAATATGGCGAGTGTTGAGTTAGTGGAAAAGTTGAGTCTACCAATGTTCAAGCATAATCATCCATATAAGCTACAATGGCTTAATGATTATAGTGAGTTGAAGGTAAAAAAGTAGGTGAAAATAATTTTCTCTATTGGAAAATATAAAGATGAAATAATATGTGACATTATTCCCATGAAAGCATGTCATCTTTTGTTAGGAAGACCATGGCAGTATGACAAAAGTTACACATGATGGATTTTTAAATTGTTATTCTTTTATACTAAAAGGAGAACTAATAATCCTTCTCCCTATGACATCACAACAAATATTGAAGGATCAAATTAAACAAAAGAAGAAGGATTATAATGAAGAGTCGAGGACGACTCTATTTCAAGAAGGGGAGAATGATATGAACCTTGATACCACTTTGCATGATCAAGCCTACCTAGAAAAAGACGTAACTCGGAGAGAAGGTTCATTGAAAAGAAGGTTAAAAAAGATAAAAGAGGTAATTGAAATCCTTGTAAATGCACTTTCAAGAAAAAAAACGATAGATATGATCTTGATTTTTATAGACATAAATCAAGAAGATCTCTACGAAAGAACTTTTAAAAAGATATTTTATTTATTTTATTTGATTTAGTTTTCAATTGTTAGAATTTTATTAAATTATTTGATTAAGATTTGTTAAGATTTAATTAGGATTATATTAAATATTTGAATTATATTATAGATAGATGCTATTAGGATTTAGTTATGGTTTCCTTATATTAGTAATTGCACAAATATAAATAGCTCTTCTATGAGCAATAAATCAAGATTATTGATGAATAATAGTATTTTCTCTTTAAGAGTTTTTCATCTTTGTGTGAGTTGATTCCCTTGGTTCTTGTGCAAGAACTACCCTTGATAACTTTGGGTTCTTCCAGCAGGTCGCGGTAAGGGTCATATTTCTCTTAATAACTTTGGCGTTATCCGGCAGGTCGCGATTTGTGTCGAGTTTCTTATTTTATCCATTATCGTTTCCGCTTTCCAATTTATTTAACCTACACCGTAAAGATCGGGACCACCCTATCGATTCATATCATAGACATTAAATATTTAACCATTAGAGAATGTGTTAAGGATATGAAAGCAATCATTCAACATATTAACACCAAGCTAATGCTAGTTGATCCTTTGACTAAAAGCATGCCACCATATAAATTTAAGAATCATGTAATCACTTTGGTACTTGGTTCTATTTTATAAATTGTTGTTGTTAGAACAAATGTTAATGAAACCCTACTTTCATTTCTCATATATCGTATTTGTGTATACACATTCGTTTATTTGAGAAATGTCACTACAGTATGGACTTAGAATAAACATTTGGCTTATTGATTAAGTAAATTGGGTAAGATTTAGAAGAAAGAAACATTGTGATACATGGATCAAGTGAGAGACTGTTAGCCATTCGTGCGAAGTGCATATTCATGGAACTTCCCACTAAGAGTCATGGAGTAGTTTCATTTTCTGATAATGGCTCGTAACTTTCCTTCCATATACCCATGATCCTACCTATTACCATCAGAGATGCTTTTTTATGGAAAAAAATATTTATAAATACTCATTTATTAGAGGTTTCTAAACACAAAAGAAACACATCAATATTCCATCTAGAGTGAGTTTTGGTACTTAGAAGACACCTGAGAGTGCCCTGTTCTACATCCATAAAATGCTTCATCTTGCGTTCAAAATTAAACAATTCATGTAGTAATGCGGGAGGTAATTTTGTTCTTATTCCTCTACTTTAAGGATCTTTAAAATGCATATTTATCTTACATATCTTGCATCATATGCATAAAATGTTGTCTTGGAAATATTCAATGTGGGGGATTGTTTGCGAGTCTTTTTGTGAAAAGAAGCCGAAAAATCTAAAGGTCGGCTCACATGAAAATAGACCATAATTTATGATAAATGGAAACTTCCAAGTCTAGGAGTACTTGAACTAGATTTGAGCCTCTCCAATGATTTAGGATTGCTCCTTGTAAGCAAGATTGCTCTGGTCAAACTTAGTCGCCTTGACAAGATCTTGACAATTATCATTATTGGTCAACCAATTTTTGTAGTTTTATAAAATGATGATGAGTATAATGATGATGATTATTTAAGTGTTATTGAGGGCACGTTGTATGGTAGAAATTAGATCTTGGTACCTCTCATTGTTTTTGATAAAGTAGTGATGATGTTTTGGACCCATATGCTTGTGTATATTGTAGGAATGACTAACTTGACATTAGTAAGGGTTATTGTGGTATGAGAAACATTAGACCTCAGCCTAATCTTGAGTTTTTCATAATAGAAATCTTCGAAGAAAATGGTAGAGTAAATACATGCATACAACAATTATTTTTATGAGTTGATTTTATGATTTTTTTTTTAAACATAAAAATTTATATGTTGCTTGTTTAGACCTTGAATCAGGTCGGTAAATAAAGTAGTAAGACTTGTACATTTGGGTATAAGGTTTATGAATGTGATTGATTTTGTGAGGTTCCTTGTGATTATCTAAGGAACTTTTTTATTTGGTACATTAAATGTAACACACTACTTTCGGTCAAATTTTAGTTGAATGAAATGTCTCACACACTATTATCTTATTTGTATGTGATTATGGATTCGATAGTGGAACTACACCTTAGTTCACATTCTCTTCAACGTTGAGATGACTATGAATGTAAAGATTGTATTGTGGTTTTCATACTCTGTGATCAAGAGTAACGATTACAAGACAAAAGTACCAATCATAGAAAAGATGTTAAAAAAGTAAACCTAGATAAATATTGTATTTCTTAGTAACATCAACCCTAATTTGCGTATGACTTACTTGTGTAGAGATTTATGTAGCTGATTTAGGGACTGTTACACTCGTTGTCTTGCACTTCCATGTTCATTATCTTACATCCCACCTTTGTTGTCTTGCTTGATAAGAATCATGTCTTCCATGTCTATGTTCATATCTTACATCAATATGTCTATCTTACTCGACTATATTAATATTCTTACATGATCATACTAAATGTGCTCATCTTACATAATTATACTTGTTTAACATAATTATGCAAGAACTAAACATATCTGTATAAATCTTAAAAATAAAAAATAATATTTTAAAAATATTTTACCATTTTCAACAAATACTCTATAATATCTAAACTATTATAAAAATTTAAATTTTAAAATAAATATACATAATTTTAATTTCTAAATTAAAAATATAACTATAATTATAATATAAAATTAAAAAATCATAAAAGTACTTTTAAATTACATTTTTTTATTTAAAATTAAAAATTGATAATTATTTTAATTTTTTAAAATTTTAAATTAAATTTATCTTTACATTTCAATATTAACTTAAAAAAAATTTACGAAAATTTTTTAAGAGGTTTTGAAAAAAAGCTTTTCTTTCTTCATCTAGTTCTTTCAATTTAATATAAAAGAGATGAGTTGCAAAAAGATTTTATCTAAAAAGGAAAGAAGGTGTTTTCTTAACCTTAAATAAATAAATTTTAAATTAAATAATTAAAACAATTTTATATTAGTAAAATATATAATAAAAAATTAATTTTTTAAAATTTATGTTAATTTTATAATAATATAATAATAATAATTATTCATTCATAAAAATATATTTTTATTTATTTACATTTCATGACAACCCTAGATTTCAATTAGAAATTAGAACCCCAATCTGACCCGAGAAGTAAGAACTAAGAACCCTAAACCCCAAATACAGCCCTAATCTAAATCTCTGCGTACCAATTCTCCGTTGATTCTCTTCGCGTTCGTCTCCGCAGCTCAACTTTCGGTTTCGCGTGAATCCACAATTTCATCCCGTTCGTTTGAATTCGTCTCTGACAGATCCAGGTACAAATAGGTTCTAATCAAACTTCGTTTGTTCATTCTCTTGGCATTTCATTTTCATATTCAAATGAGTTCTAATCAAACAAGTTCTAATGCATTTTGAAGATATGAATTTGTCGCATTATCCTTGAGCTTTGACGCGTCCTTTTTATTCTGTAATGCTGAAAAATTGATTTTTATGGTCATTCAGTTTAGTTTATGAGGACGAAAACACCTTGTAGCAAGTGTGATATGAGGATTCTGGTTTTGTGTTCTTCAAAACTAAACATTAAGGCGTGCAATTTATGTGTGGATAGTGTCTTCATGATGATAATTTCTACAAATACATTTTTTTTCTATCTGTACCCGCTTGCTGCGTCTGGAACCTGTGTGTAGGTTTAGAAGAATTGATGATTTGCGCTACACTAGCAAACTGTCTTTCTAGCTCAATACAATGTGAATAAATTTAGGAAGAAATAAAAAAGGGTCTGCTCTTGATTATCTTTTCAGTTCGAGCTGCTTTTGTCAGGATACATATATGATGGTTGGACTAGGGCCACTTAAGTCTCGAAGTTGGTTGATGAATCAATGTACTCAACGCCAATTATTTGTGTTCCAATGTCCAAAACAATCTATTTCTATTATAATGGTAAACTAATTCAACCTATAAATTAGACCCTGAGTATGTGTTATTGAAAGAAAATGTTCATTTCAAAATACATTTTGTTTTGTCGCGTCATCATCTTATCCTTAAATAAATCAACATATATTATGTAAGTATAATATAACCAGTGTTATAAAGTCTTTTTACATCATTGTTTAAGCATATAGGAACACATCATCAAAGAATTTGATTTGTTGTATAATTGTAATAATAGTCAAATTCTTTATAAAACAAAACTTAGCCAAACTTCTTTGTGTTTGCAATGTTCTGGTTGTTCTCTACATCACTGATTGAATCTTATGTCTGAGTGTGTGAGTTGTAGATTCTGTGAGTTCTACTGACATCATTGCTTCTCTTTTCGTATGGGTTGGAATTGAAGTGATCAAGCTTCAGCATGGGTTTGAATTGTTATTGTAAGGTTGTGAAATCTGGTGATGTAATTTGTGATCAGGAAGAATATGAAATGTTTTGTTTTCTTTTAGGGTACCTTTCTTTTTTGTTTTCTGCCTCCTCGTGTTTTGAGGGATTTCTGCTTAATTTTATGTCTTTTTTTTTTTTTTCTATTAATTAACAAGGCTAATTATAGATCTCTTTTTTTTATTGACCTGATTTTTGTTTGTTTTCTTTGTAATTTTTTTTTTGCTTTCTGGGTTTTCCTTAAAAGTATGGGGTGTGGCTGTATATGAGTTGCTGGGAAGTGTCAACTTCAACTTTTGCTAGCAACGGTATTAGATTGTGTGTGCTACTCTTATATCATGCCTTGCCTTGCCACTTTTATTTTTGCATCCAACTGGAAAAATAGTGATCTCAGTTCTCCCTCCCCATGGCACCAGATGGTGTCCTAAAACTCTTCGGTCCTGTTTGCACCTGAAAAATGTTGCAATATTTGTCGAGTTCTCTCTGACTCAGCAAAACGGGCAGGAGACATGTTAGAGGAGATGCTTTTGTGGTTCCATTAGAACATCCACCGCCATATTTTCTTTCTCAGCCTAACCCACCTTTCACTCCCACTGTTTGATCTGAGAGTTTCAGTTTGAATGATAAGGCCTTGAAGTTTAGTCCCAGCATCTTTCTTATCATTATAATTCTGGCTATTGTTTTCTTGATTTCTGGTTAGCCTGTGGAGACCCCAAAGTAGAGAGTCTGATGATTTGGATAATGTCACTGCTCTTCCTGGCTGGTATTAACCTGTCCTTCATATGATTATGCTATCTGTATGTGTGAATTTGAGCCAGAAGACAAGCTCGGGTTTTTGCCAAAATATAGCCATGCCTTTCTCATGAAGTCTATTAACACCTGGCAGTTAGGTGGCTTTCATCTAGGGAAGGGGCAGATAACTAGTGGATAGTTTTATTTTGCTTCTCAGTAGCGGTAGGATATAATCTGTCTTTTACGTTTTGCATTATTCTGTACATGGGTCAGGGGAGTAACATAGCATATATGCCATTTGGTTCTCACTATTACTGGGGCTAGGCTACATAATAAAATCTGTTTGTATCAATCTGGGAGTATTTCTGATACTCCTCTCTGAATATCCAAAGTTTCTGTGCTGTTAATTTGTAGTATATGAACATTGGGCAACAACTTAGTAGGAACTAGGAACTAATGGAAGTTGCTATTTGTAACATTTAGTAATTTTCCAATTAATTTATAATGGCTCCAGCCATGTAGGATTCTAAATGATACTTTACTAAATATTTAAGGCAATTTGTAACATTGAGCATGATGTAGTATATTACAGTACAGGACTCTTAGATGTTAATCCCAAATTCTTAAATTTCTTGAGATGCGTATCCTATATTTGTTCTTGCTAACTGGTAAATAGCTTGGAGAGATGAAGAGGATTTAGAGGATTGTAGTATGATGCCCCCTGAATTTTAAAAAAATAGTGGAAGAAAATAAGGAATTACTCTCTATCCTACTTTAACCAGTCATTGTGGGCGACATGCATTGTTATAGCCATTATGTTCGCTGTTGTATTAATTGCAGTGATTGAGATTCTTTCAAAAATTTTCCTAAATTTATGGAGTTACTTTATACCTGTTAGAATATGAATTTTGTACTTCATTGGGTCATCATTGTGATGAAATTTTATGTGTAAATTTCTTGCCTTATGATAAACTTTTGTGAGAATCAAGTTTTGGTTTGTCACTGCATTTCTGAAAATATGATTTGGCTTTTATGCTGCTTTCTTTATAAATATTTATTGAGTTTCTGAGCAAATGTTTTAGTCTCAAAAACACAACTGACCATGTGTTTAAGGTGCCATGGCCTAGGGGCAAAATATATGACCATGCGTTCTTGTTATTGATGAGAATGACTGTTGGAGATCTTCATGTTTGTTGTTATCATGTATAGCTAACTGAAGCTCAGGAACATTGTTGATTGTGTTATCCTGTGGACCAATGGGTGCTAGCGAGTATTATTTATAAGATGGTCATTGATGTGTGTGTATATGAAAAAGGTATTTGAGCACTCAAAAATCTTGTAAAAATTCACACCTTGCATGTATCTTGATATTTATATGTATATGTGTGTGTGTTTGTGTTAACACAAACACACATATATACATATAAATATCAAGATACATGTAAGGTGTGAAGGCATATATGCTGATTTATATATTTTTCTACATTTGCTTTGTTGGGTTGTACCCAGGACCAAACCACAAAAGGTTAACAACTGTGATGAATTTTGGCCTTCACAACCCACCCATGCAACAACTTGTCTATAGTTATATCATCATATCCATTCATGTCACTGACACAATTTTTATTGTTCTTGTTTGTGAAAAGAAGGGATGGGGAGCGAAGAGGAGAGCGGGGAATTCTACTTGAGATACTACGTGGGGCACAAGGGTAAGTTTGGGCACGAGTTCTTGGAATTCGAGTTCAGACCTGATGGGAAGCTCCGTTACGCCAACAACTCCAACTACAAAAATGACACCATCATCCGCAAGGAGGTTTACCTTACTCCTGCCGTTCTTCGTGAGTGTCGTCGTATCATTACTGAAAGTGAGGTTGGGACCCACCTAACTCTAACTCACCACACCTCTCTGCGCTTTCTTTCTCTCTCTTATTTGATTGGATTTGATGTTATTTGCTTCTTTGCAGTTGTAGGAATTGTAGATGAGTATGATTTATGTGCTTAGGCATATGACAAGTGTATGCGAAATCTGCAAGAGCCTTTTTAATCAGTTTATGTGCTGTCCAAGCTATTTCATGTATTTAAGGATTGGTTGAATTGCTGTTTTCGTTTTGACCCATCACTGGCCTGTTTGTCTAAGCTAAAAAAAATGTATTTTTATGAATCATACTACTTTTTTCAAGTTTCTTTCAAATGCAATAGTTTTTAGCTTAAGAAATAGTTTTAAATTTTAAAAAGCAAGAACAACCCTTAATGTCCAATAAAGCATAACAAATTAAACTGTTCATGTCTGTTTATTACAGTTCTTGTATGTGTATTTGATTTAACAGTGATTGTTTAATCATAAAGCAAGGGAGGACTTGAATAGTTCTTTTGCTGAGTATTTTTTCCTGTCCTTTGGCAAATGAGTTTTTGGGTTGCTATTTTATTCACTTTATTCTGCTTTCTCCTTGACTGGTTTCTTTGTCCAGATCATGAAGGAAGATGATAACAACTGGCCAGAACCTGATCGAGTTGGACGGCAGGAGCTGGAGATTGTGATGGGGAATGAGCACATCTCGTTCACCACGTCAAAGATTGGATCTCTTGTGGATGTTCAGAGTAGTGCAGATCCAGAAGGTCTTCGCATCTTCTACTATCTTGTTCAGGTGAGATGGGTGTTTGATGAATTTTGATGGATGTATATTGCAAGTTCTCCGGTTCACTGTTTTATATATTGTCTGCGCAATGTGCCTTTCCTTTGTCTCTCCAGTAAACATGATAGTTATTCATCTTGAATTATGCAACAATTCAACAAAATGAAAGTGAATCTGAGAGTTCTCAATAAAATTGTACTGTCAAAGTAATTAGTCATCATTCATGCAAAGTATCAACCTTTGGACAAAAACCTGTGAGTATGTGCATGTATCTGCAATGCTTTTTTTATTTTTTCAAACATAAGGATTCTTCTTGAATGCATCAATCATTTCATAGAAAAGGTTTACGACATTGTAAATTTTCTTGTCAAATAGAATACAAGAATCCATATAGGATAGCGGATGTCAAATCATTTCATTGCTAGTTAATTAGAGATCGCACTTTCTCTCTGTCCTTTATTCTCTATCTTCCCATTTCTAAGTTTTTAGGGTTCTTCTCTCTATTGGACATTCTTAGAAGCAATGTCTTGGTTAGACATTTTGCATGCAGGAATTAATATGATGAACAAAATTTCCTCTCAAGTTTGTTTATGGCCTTCATCAATAAATTCAAACTACTTCTCGATATAATTCATCTCTTATCACTGAACATCCAGGTAGGGATTATTTAACTTTCATGGATGAATTATGTTTTCTATTCTAAATATGATTTTACACTCGAATAACTCGTACACAGACACAAAGAATTTTGTCTTCCCAGAATAATTCAGGTGCTAGTATGTTGAATGCAAGTAACAATGATCCAAAATTGAGCAACAAAGAAAGATGATTCAGAGCATGTTCTTCTAAATGAACTTGTAATAAAGAAATAGTAGAAATACATAGGAGTTTACTTGAAGGTTTTAGGTAACAAGCTAAAGTAATTTTAGCTGATTGATAGTTTACAACATTGAGGGTGGAGCAGCTTAGATAATTGCCAAATATGGTTACCTGAGGAATATGCTCATGAGGTGAGGATTGTCCTCACCTTATATATATTTGATTGGTCTTATTTCTAGACAATGCAGGATTCTAACACACCTCACGTTCAGGACTGAACATTTGAGCATGGACAATTGTGGGTGGACTAATTGCAAGAATAAACATTTGTAAATATTCCAATAATGAATTTAGGATAACCTCCGATATCATGTTAGAAATTGAACTTGAGCCTAACTCAACCTTAAAAGCTAGCTCATGAGGTGAGGATTGTCCTCATTTAGTTGGCCTTAGCTCTAGACAATGTAGGATTCTAACAGAAGGATTTGGCTAAGCAAAATGAGCTAGATAATAAAGGCTGTCCTAGAGGAAGTTCCAACCATTTTAGAACTAATCAACCACATAATCAAGGACATTCTAGAGTTCATCCATACAATCTTGAAGACAGAGTTTCAGGTAAGTTTCAGAAAGCTCTTCAGAAAGTTGAATTACCTAAGTTTGATGGAGGTGATCCTATAGGGTGGATAACTAAGGCTGAGAAATTTTATACAATCCAAAATACCAAACCAGAGGTGAAGCTTTCCCTGGCCTTGATCTTCATGGAAGGAGCTGCTGTATATTGGTTCAGGTATTAAAAAAAGAGTCAACCAGAGATGTCTTGGGAGGCTTTTAAGGCAGAATTATTGCAGAGATTTTCTACTGGTGGAAGTGAAAATCCATATGAACAACTTGCAGCCTTGACGAGAACAGGTTGGGTGGAAGAATTTGTGCAATAATTTGAAATATTGTTGTCCAATTAAATGAAGTACTGCAGGAGTTGGCTTTGGGATCTTTTATGAATGGTTTGAATGATATGATTAAAAGGAAGGTGAGAACTCATGACCCTCAGAGTCCATTTGGCCATTCATTTGGCAGGAGAGTTGAGAATGAAATTTATGGAGAAAACATTGGGTTTATTTCAGAGAAAAATTCAAAGGGCCTTGCTTCTGGCATAGTGTGAAGTGCAGGGATAGTTTCAGAATGGTTCAAACCTGTTTTTGATGTGAAAGTATGGGGTATGGTCGAATTCTGGGATTAACCCACTCCATTCAAGTGGGACTCAAACCCAGGATCTACAAACTGGAGTATACTCGAATGAAAATGGAGGAAATTCCACTGTTTCTAGTACCAGTTCTGCTAGTGACATTCCAAATTCACCAGTTTAGGCATAGGGGGACACAGCATCTACCATACAAGGAGTTAGGAGAGAAGGAGGTTGTTATTTTCAATGTGGCCACTCATTGTGCCACTTTATGGGTGAAGGAAATTGAGAGCACTATATTGAGGGAGTATGATGATGGGGGAGACAAAGGAGAATTCAAAGGAGTTGAATTGATGGAACCAAATTGAAATGCAGATCTGTAAGGGACAATTCCCTATTTCAGCCTTGAGGACAAGGCTAATTTTGTACTGGGAGGCATTGATAGGCTAAGGTTTGAATTAGGTAGTTATTAAGCAGTTATGTTCTGAATTAGGCAGTTTTAATTTGGTATTAGGGAGTTATTAAACAGTTATTTTTGTAGTAATTTCGTATTAAGTAATTATAGGTTAGAATGTGATAGTTATGGTGATATAAGTTATGTTACAAACTTGTAAAAGCCACAGGTGTCAGAATATTATTCCTTGTGTTTTGATGGAGGAAACTCCTGGTTAGGGGGAAACACTATGTTTGCTAGGGGGAAATCCTGTGATTGTATTCAAATCTAGCCTAAAATCCAAATTGTTTAACTATCCCTCTACCTTGTATGCTAGACATGTATGATGGATTAACTACAAATGTGAGACTTCCTGGACGAGTGACTAAAGATTTTTACATAAGGATAGTTTTACATCAAGGTTTAACCTTGAGTCCTTATTTGTTTAAACTTGTCTGGGACGTGCTTACTAGGAGCATACAAAAGATTATTATCCTTGAATGCAAGTTGTGTATAAATGAAATAGTTCTAATTGAAGAATGGAAGGAAGAAGTTAGTTCACATGAGCTTTGGAGAAAAATTTTGGAATCTAAGGTTTTTGGCTTGAGTAAGAGTAAAATAGAGTATATGCATTGCAATTTTAATGAGAAACAAGATTGAAATGATTTGGAAGTAAAATTGGAGATAACATCATATTAGGGATTTTGCAGTTTAAGTATTTGGAATATATTTTACTAAAGCTTGAAGAAACTAACTAAGATATTACACATAACGCAAGCTAAGTGGTTAAAGTAGAGAAAAATATTGGAAGTTATTTGTGACTGGAAAATACCTACCAAGCCAAGCTCAAAGGAAAGTTTTATAAAATGGCAATACAATTAGCTTTCTTTTATGGTAGTAAATGTTGGGTTTTAAAGGGACAACATGAGGAAAAAGCTTTAGAAAGCAGATCAATTGCCCTTGAAGAGTGGTAGAGTAACAACTGTCTTGAGTGAGAAAATATATCATCATGAATCATTCTGAAATGTTGTTCTTGTCTTAGCTTGAACTTTGCTTTGTGCCATAGGATTTTATATTTGATGGGTTTGGATTCATTTGCTTGAAATCCAAATGGAGTCAAATTTCTATGGTGCTGCTAGCATACCTAAACAATGGTTTTAAGTTAAATTAAAAGCCAGATGTCTTATGGTTATGTGATTTATAGTACGTTAAGTATTATGTTGAGCATTAAATAGACAAAATTGACTTGGTAAAGAAACTTGCCTGGGTGTGAAACCCAGAATTCCTTTGGTATTAAATATTAACCTTGATAGGGAATTGCATGGTACATTCCTATGGTACCCTTTTGCATGGTTCACTTGTGTTATTATAAAAGGTCAAAATACTCCAGTTATTTAGGAGCATTTCTTCTATTGACTTGGTCTATATAGTAAAACTTATGGAAGAATTTCTTGCCAATTAGGTAGTGTTAGGATTCCCATCAACTTAAAAGACTTGTCCTAGTTCAGAAATGGGTATCAAATCAAGCCAAAGGCCAAATGAGAATAAAAAAAGAAAAAACTGAACAGAAATGCCAGCCTTGATGAGGAATCAGGAAAATTAGTGAAGTAGTATATAACTCCATATAGAAACTGAAAATAAACCTCTTAAATCAATACCATACTTGGACCTAAAACTCACTGATATAGTCAATGCGAGAATCTCAGTTTCGTAATCCCAATCCCAAATCCTAGTTCAATTTAGCCGATATTTAAATATTCCTTTGCTCTTTACTTATCTTGTTTTCATGATTATAGTTCATGTTTTAGATTATAATGATTTGTATCTCCTATTTGTGATGTTTTTGTTCTATTTTACTCATTTTTTTAGCCTTAGGGGAGCCTGCTGAATATTAGTAACCGCCCATTAACTTCTGTTTTCCAAATGCCAGATTTGCTTCATGTGAACTAATGCTTTTGGTTTATTTTTATTCTAATTACTGTTTGCAGGATTTGAAGTGCTTTGTCTTCTCTCTTATTTCACTTCACTTCAAGATCAAGCCTATATAAGATGTAGACGTTTGCAATGTTATGTATCCATCCTCGAGGAATGTCTGTTTGTTTAACAACTCTCCTTTTTGTCTAATGGAATTGGAGATTTTATAGAGGATCGCATTATTATTGTGAATATGATTTGGTTTTGTATTGGTGGTTTACGTGAATTTGGAAATTCCAAATTTGAGTGGATGACCTTTGAACCAAAATGTAGGCTGGATTGATACAAGAGTTGGCTGGATTGGCTTTTATGCATGGTTTAGTTATTCCCTCTTTCCCTTGCTTCCATGGTGGAGCCAAACAATGTTAGATTGAAAGTTGCTGTGGTGCCTTCTGCATTTTGTTTCTCCATCCTCGTTTCGTCTTTTTAAGATCAAGTGAGTCACCTTGCACGTATTTTAAAACTTAAAGGTTTTCAATTTTGATGTAGAAAAATTGGCACATGTACAAATGGGAAAATATTATTTACACATATATTCCAATATTTAACATTTTATTTAAATTTCAATATAATAACTTGAACTGGTTATCTATTGGGAAAGTGTATCGTACTTGATTGTTTTATATTATAAATCAATATTGGTTGATTTATGGAATTCAATTTGATTAACATATCAATGTGATTAATTCAATTCTATAATTGTTTTATTGTTAGTTACCCTCAAGGCGGGTGCTGCAACCTTTTATATTATGCTATTATCAATATCGATTTTGGATTGGTTAGCTGACTAGAATTATTCTTTTATTTGGTATATCATTTTGTATTTGGTTTCAGGCAAAAGAATAACTTGTAAGGGATTACAGTTTAGTAAATGAATGTTGCGTGTTTATAAGTAAATTATACATTGCTAACTTATAAAAATGAGAATATTCAAGAAATGATACGTTGCAACACTGCCTATATCATCTTCTTCACCCATACAAACCCAACAGCATCTCTCTCCCTCTCTCAAGCCCATAATTCTAACAGAAGCTCATTGACTCTCATCCACGGTCTGTGATCCTTTGTAGGCGAAGATTCCTCTTCTTTGTTTTCTATCATACTGTGCCCAGCTGTATCCGATCTCTCTATGTAGTGGTCAGCCTTCTTCTGGAATCCGAATATTATTTTTATTTTCATGTTTTTTGAAAAAAATGATTTTAAATAAATTGGTTTTTATCTATTATTTTATATATTTAAATAAAGATTTTAATTTCAAATTTTATACAGAAAATTTTATATGTATATGTATAAACTATTTTATTTTATCGTATTTGAAAAATAATATAGATTCAAATATCTCTATTTTAAATCTTGTGTATAATTAGACTTGGAATATTATTCTTAATTTTATGTTTCTTGAAAAAAAAATTATCTTGAATAAATTGATTTTATCATTTTATGTATTTAAATAAATATTTTAATTCTAAATTTTATACAATAAATTTTAAATATGTATAAATTATTATATTATATCATATTTAAAAAATCGTATGAATTTAAATATAATTTTTATTGGTCTTAAATTTTATATATATATGGATTCAGAATATTATTCTTAATTCAATATTTTTTAAATAAAAATTATTTTAAATAAATTGAATTTAGATTTATTATTTTATATATTAAAAAAAATATTAGTTATAAATCTTATACAAACATTAAATTTGTATGCGTAGTATATTCTACCTCTATGTATTTAAAATCTTAAGGTTCAAATAAAATTTGTGTTTATCTTAAACTTTGTACATATATAAATTTATAATATTAAAAAATATAATATTAAAATTTAAAATATTTCTAGTTAAAAAATCTTTTATATAAATTTTTTTTAAAAATAAATTTTAAACAAATTTATTCACGCTTTTTGTTAAATTATCAAAAATCAAACTTATTTTCAAATATGTTTCTTCAACAAAATTTATATTCAAAATTTAATTTTAAAATAGGATGTCTTTAAGATATTTTTAATTTATTTTTTTTTTAAAAATTAAATAAATTAAATCGATAAAATTATATGTTTTGAATTTTTCATAGCACAAATACATGAGAGCAGCACGATCAAAATTCTCTCAAGCTCTTTTTTATACACATTTTATTTTATTTCTTTCGTATATATATAAATATATTATTTAAGTATTCAATGTTTGTCTTTATCATTTATGTACATATGAATATTTAAATAGTTATTTTTCATTTTAAAAAATAAATTAAATAATTTTTTAAAAATTATTTTAGAATTATAAATTTAATTTTGCATATTTTTTTACATACAAATACGATCCTAGTATTTTTTTTCTATTTTTAATTGACTTTTAAATTTGTATTTTTTTACTTTAAGATTTTTTAAATATTTTTTCTAATAAATCAAATTTAATGATAATTTTACTTTTATATCAATTTTAAATTAATATTTTTACTGTTTCATCATCCTCATAATTCAAGTTGCAATGTTAAGAATCTAAAAAAATGTTTTGCAAATAGATGCTTCTTCAATTATTTAAATTAATTAAAATTAATTTAAAATTATTTCACCATATCTACTCTGCTCTCCTTCAGCATCGTGAACTATCCAATCCCATCGTTAACCACAACCATGTTTGTTTTCGGGAAATCAACGCAAACTCTTATAAATATGTTTAAGAAAATGACTAACATACTAAAATTGAAAAAAATTTATTACAAACATTCTAAAAATTTATATTATTAAGAGCATTCAAAATTTTATTAACTTTTATAAATTATATTAATGTATATTATAAAATATTATTTTTTAAAATTATCATGTTCAACACTTTAACGAATTCTCAAATGGGTGTGATAAAAAGCTCTCCTGGATCTTTCTTCTGTCCTCAAATGGGTTGATTAATTTGGAGCATCGCTGCCTTATGACCAATAGATTTGGATTTGGGATAATTAATTTTGAAATTGGCTCACTTGTTAAGTATATTAATTTCCTTCCTCTCTTATCGTGCTGTCCTGCTCTTTGATTTTTCAAACCTTTTAATTAATTAATTTAAAAAATAATGATATATTTGTAAAATATTTTTAAGTAGATCCATTAAAATTAAAGTAATTAAAAAATTAATGTTGATCAAATTAAATATAAATATATAAATGTCACAAACATAAATTTATATTTGCTATCTTTAAATTTAGAAATATGTTGGAGAAAATATATTTCTTAAATCATATTAATTTTTTAAAAAGTGCAATGATGGAAGGACAAAAATTAAATAAAGATGAAGAACTAATAATTTATAAAATTATATAAAAATTTTTATTGTAATTATTTTAATTTTATGAATTAATTTGATGATCCATATATATGTAGACAAAAATTTAAAATTATCTTAAAAAATAGAAATTCGTAAAAAACTAAAAAAGTAATAGTCGATAATGTAAAAGGAAAAAAGTTGAAAAAATGAGAAATAAAGAAATACAAGAATAAAAAATAAAAATAATATATATTAACTTTATTTATTTATTCTATTTTAATAAATAAATTTAAATTAATAAATATTCTAAGATTTATTATTTGTTAAATTTACTTTTTAAAATATATTTTTTTAAATTTTATAAAATTTTATAAAAATAATTTATATAATATAATTTATTAATGTAACAGTTGGATTGATAAAATTTAATTATTGATAAAAATTATTAAATAAAATAACTCTAACTAAAATTATACCTAAAATAATTTAATTCTTACTTTTATATATATATATATATATATATATATATTCTTACTCCAAACAAGGTAAAGCTACAAAGTTCATTCCAAAACGCACATTTCTTATGAACAATAACTATCAATATTTTGCGACGAAAAAATAAAAACCCTTGGATAATGAGGTTTCAAAATTCATTCTGTACATGATTTCCACTTCACTTTCCTTCTCCTTATTTTGCTTTGTGCCTAAGAAGCCTTCAATCTCCTGAACCCATCCCCATTGCATGAGAGTGTTAGAGAATCCCTTTTCTGTCATCCTTAAAATGCCAAGTAGGTGGTAGTAGTTTTGAGTAGAATCTGATTTTGACCTTAATAAAAATGAAATCTAGAGTGAAAAAGTAGATAGATAAACCATGTGAACAATTTTAGAATTTTAAAAATATAAAATCAACAATAAAAATTAAATTTATAAACAATTATAAATAATAACTTAAAAATAATTAAGCATGATAAAAATTTAATTTTATCTAAAAAATATTATCTAATTTTTATTTAATATAAAAATTACTTACTAAAATTTATAATATTTTAAAATTTTTTCTACTATTTTAATATATAATTTAATAATTTAAAATTATTTTATCCAAACATTAAAATAAGAAATAGTTAGAGGGAGGTGCGAAAATCATCAGCGGTGATGAAGGAGGCCTAACAGTGGGAGAATTTGTTAAGAAAGTAGTTGTGAATTTTTTTTTCCCTAAATTTTTAATGGTAAATCATCACTTTACTTTCTTTTAATCATTGATTTTCTAATCTTATAGGTAAATTATCACTTTACTTTCTTTTAATCGTTGATTTTATAATCTTATATACAAATTTTTATTATATATGCTAAGATATATATATATATATATATTAAAAAATATGTTTGATTAATATTAATATTTTTTTAAAAAAATAACAAAAATTCGAATCCATATAAACTATATTAATTTTAAATCAGTTGTTATTAGATAATTCTAATAGTTTTAGTATTAAATTTTTTAAAAATGTCAATAAATTTATTTAATTTAAAATTAAAAAAATATAATATAATAAAATGAAATGAAGGTAGAATATTTTATAAAATAACTTTCTCGCTTATATCCTTTATCATAAAATAAAAATAGCTAAAACATAGTTTTTAAGAATCAATATATGTTCATAATATATTTTAAAATTTATACCAAACATAAAAGTGTTACATTATCAAGCTTATTTTATTGGAAATATTTTTTCCATACCTCAAAATAAAAATAAGTATTAAAAAAAAACCTTGTACTAATGCAATCGCAAGTGAAATGGTGAAATTTGAAGAGATTGAAATAAAATTTTCTAAGGTAAAGTATAAATATGTAATATTATATTGTAATTTAAAAATTTAAAGTAGAATATCTATAGGGATAATATTAACATATGTCTAAAATTTCAAGAGATATCCATAATAGTGTGATGTGAATATATACTTGGAAATCGTTTTATTATATCATATATTAACTGTATTACATATCTAAAATTTAAAGTACATTGCTGTCGTAAAATTAATTATAAAATAATATTAAAATGTGTATATACTCTCAAGAGGTAATGTATGTTTAATGGTGTGGTGTCAAACTCACTAAAAAAATATATTTATTAACTAATAAAAATTATCAAATGTTAGAATGACTTTTGTTAATATATATTTAAAAATTGATATAATAAATATATTATAATAATATTTAATATATTGATAATATATGTCAATATTTTGTATTAATAAAAATATTTATTAATATAATTTATCTTACGATTAGATTAAATAACTAATAAATTAATTTTTCTTAAAAAATATATTAACAAAAATTAATACAACATTAAAATGTTAAAAATGGCCATTTTTTAATAACTTTTTGTTCAGATTTTTAAAATGGACCTTGATTTCAAGACATTAAAAGGAATAACTCTTTTAATTATGATTATCTCAGTACTTACCAAAGATAAAATAAATATTTTTGTAATTTTCATCATTTAAATATTAATATAATCTCAATTCTAAATTTTTTATAAAGAAAATTGGTGGTTTAGTATAATAAATAATAATAATAATAATAATAATAATTTTATATAAAAAATAAAATTTTAAAAATAGTCACATAATGATTTAAAAAAATTATATATATATATATATTTATCTTTTTTATTTTTTATAATAATCAATTATTTATATAAATAATATTATATATATATATATATATATATATATATATCTAAATTAAGTTAATTAATATGAAGGTTAAACTTAACGTTTATATTAACTTAATAAATTTTTATAAATACAAAATTTATTAATTCAACTATTGAATTATATAAGAATATATTTATAATTATAAATATAAAATTTTAAATATTTATAGATATATTATACAATTATTAATATTTATTTATATTTAAATAACATATAAAATATTAAATTAAAATAATGTAATAAAGTATTTACAATTTTTTATAATTCTTATTTTAATAAAAAATATTAAATTAACATAAATATTAAAATTTGATCTCATCAAATATATATATATATATATATATATATATATATATATATAGATAACATTTGATTTATAAAATTATATTTATTTATAAATCTGTTTTTTTTATTTTTTTTATTTTTGAAATTTTGAATGTTAAATAAATAATTTTTTATTTTTTATTATTTTTATACAAAATTTAAAAAATAAAAAAATTCTTTAAATAAATTGTTTTTTCACAAATTGAACAAAACCTAAAATCCATCCTTCTGTTGTATTATGTGTTTAAAGATGAAAATAGATTAAATCAAACTAAATTTTAAATGTTTAAGTTTATTATGTTTTGAAATTTTGTAGTTTGAATATTTGTCATAGGTTTTTATTTTATTATCAAAATTTAGTCTGTTTTAAAGTATATTAAGTCTAACAACTTGTTTAAAAGTCTACAACAAAAAAGTCAATCAATAAATTTAAAGTTTATATAAATGATTAATTAAAAAAGTTTATAAGTAGTAATGAAAATAGTTCAAACCAAGGTAGGTTTTATGTATTCAATTTTGATTTATTTAAAAATTTTGAGACCTAAGTTTGGACTTGTCTCTCTTAGATTTTTTTGTCAAAGTTTGCCTTATTTTAAAGCCTACGAGATCTGTTCAAAAGCCTATAATACAAAACTAAAATTTATATAAATGATTGATTAGAAAAGTTTAAACCTTAAAGCCAACAAGATAAAATAATCAAAATCTTAACTATATAATTTTAAAGAAAGAATATTTAATACTAACTATATATAAATATAATATATATATATATATATATATATATAATATAATATAATATAACTCATTCACACAAGTAGCACGCACACATATATATCCAAATTTAGATATACAAAAACTAAAATAAAATATAAAATACTTATTTTAAAATTAAAGTAACATGCATAACTCTATCAATAAACATTAGAGAGTTTCATTAGTTCTTTTTATTTGAAATTAAAAATTTTAATTTTAAAAAGATTATGTAAATATATTAATATTATACAAATATAATAAATATAAATATATAATATATAAAAATAAACAAAATTTTTAATAAGTTTAAGTTTGATTTGTTTATCTAAAAAAAACTTTTTTTAGCAAGTTTGAGTCAATCTATTTAATAAACAAAATGAAATATGTTAGGCTTTGAATAAGATAAGTCGTAGGCTCTTATCGGATGATATTACTTACTTCGATCCCTATCTTTTTCAAGCTTAACTTTTATAAGATAGAAGACTAATAAATAGTCTAATGCCGGAGGTGAAAATGGATTAGACCATGATAGATTTTGAATATTCAAACTTAACATGTTTAAAATTTTTTAAACTTGAACTTAAGCTTTTTATCTATCATATATATATATTTTTATTGTTAAGATCTGACATTTTTAAGACCTATCATAAGAGTTTGTTTAAAAGTTTACAATATAAAAAATTAATAAATAAACTTAAAACTTATATATATATATAAATATTAAAAAACTTTACTAATTTAATATATTAAAATAAATATAATATATAAATTTATATCTTATACATTATATATTAATATTTATATAATATATATTATATATTTTATACTGTATATATTATATTTCTTCTATATTATATATCTTATATCTTATTTTTATATATTATATTATAATAAATTATAAAATTATAATAAATTCATATATTTAAATGGACTTCTAAATAAACTAAACAATTTTTTTATAAATTTAAATCTGATTTGTTTATTAAAAAGAAGTTGAAGTCTATTTATTTTTTAAAAATAGGTGAGACCATAAACTCATGTAAGAGGATTTGGCTCATTCTCATCCTTACCTAAATTATATATATATATATATATATAATTTAAAAGGTTTGTAAAATTAATTTTTTTTTAAAAATATATTTAATAATATTTTTTAAGTTGTAGAATATGTTAAACTAGTTTTAACTAGTACTACTTGTATAAGAAGAATCAATACCACTCATACAAGAAGAATTAGTAGTTTCATTACTCTTAAATGGAAAAAATATTTGGAAGATTTATACCATTACAAATTTAACAATTTTAAAGCATATGTATTGAGTACTAAATATAAACAAATACAATAACATGCAAAAATGATATAACACATGTGTGCACGCATGCATAAATATGTCTAGATACACATGAAAATAAAAATAAAAATATAGAACACTTAATCTAAAATTAAAGTAAGATATACAACACTTATAATAAAATAAATTTTATAATTATTTATTTTATAATAATATAGTAGGTAATATATCACATATGAACATACATTTATTGTCCAAAATCATTCCAACAACTATTTGAGATATGAACATACATTTATTGTCCAAAATCATTCCAACAACTATTTGAGATAAATCGCTTGAATTATATCTTACTCAAAATTGATAATATGTAGAGTGGTTTCTGAAAGTGATGGAGGTAGACAAAAACCACAAAATAAGATTCTAATACGAAAATAAAGAAAAAATTGTCTAGAATTCTTTTTATTTAAAATTTAAAATTTAAAATTTTAATTTTAATAAATTATGTAAATATATTAATAATATATAATATAATATATTAAATATAAACATATTTAATATTTTATATAAAATAAAATAAATTTTTAAATAAACTAAATAATTTTTTTATAAATCTATACCTAATTTATTTATTTAAATTTATTTATTTATTAAATTAAATTAAATTTTAAACATATTAGATCGTAAACCGTCTTATGCCATTTTCATGATAGAAAAAAGAAGTGTATTTGTTTGTAGCCATGCATGGAATCACACACTAATTTCTCGTATACATCTGCTTTCTTTTGCTCAACTTAGCAAACAAGACTTTGGTTCATAGGTAATATATCTAGTATGTAAGGAGAGTTGCCACGTTGAGAGGATAACATTGGAATTTCATATTTCTATATATAAACCGAAAAAATAATAAAGCTACCTTTTATCAAAGATTTCAATAATTTCAATAGAGTTTGGATGGAGGAATTTCTCAACATTCTTTTGGTTGATTCTTTGATTTCACATAGCGTAAAATTTGATATTTCCTGTCAAAACAAAAATCCCACTTTCATATGATCAAAATCATCGAATTAGTTTATAAAGATTGCGGAAGGATATACAATTTTTTAATGTTTGGGATCAAAGATAATCGCTAGATTAGAATTTTTTTTATATTTAATAAAAAATTTAGCTTTATTCCAAATCATGAAACTTCTTGAAATTCTAAGCAGAATTAAAATTTAGGATTCATGGTGAACTGATATTTTAATACATGAAGATATAGAATAAAATAATATTACAAAAATTATAAATTGCTAATAAATAAAAATTATCAATTAAATGTTAATATAGTTTTTATTAATTTAGTCTTTATCTAATCAATAATAAAAGATTAATTTAATTTTAAATATTTATATTAACAAATAATATATTATACTAATGTTTGATATATTATATTATATATTACCATTTTATACGAACAAATATTATATGTTAGTATAATATATTATACTGTTAACATAAACATATAATTAACGTTTTTAATAATAATTTCATTTTTTACGAGATTTAAACAAAAATAATAAAATTAATAAAAAATAAAAGAAGATAGATAAATGATAAAATGTATTTTTTATTATAAAAAAATTATCATTTATTAATATTTTAGTATTGTATTATTATTAGTATAATTCTTTAACAAAAATTTAACCTAAATACAAGATTGAGGTTATTTCTCCAATCCAAAGATGTGGTTGTTTCTTCAAAGCTATATCTAGATGCATATTTTAATGTCTCCAAAGCTAAAAGGAGATATCATTAAAAAAATTTATCGAGCTCGAGATTCCCAGCTGATACCATAGATTCATGGATTGGGGGCAATCACGCAAGGCGTGGTTTATGTCTTCAATGGAGGTGTTCCATAAGGAGACTCAAGCTGCTAAGAAATTCCTCATTTAACTTTCGATGCATAGAATTTGATTTTCTCTTTAGCAGCTAATCTCCATAGTCGATACGAGTATAACCAAAGAAAGTACTTACTAAACAGATAAAATATTATTATTGAATACTAACCTAAGTAGAGGGTATATAGATGGTATTATTCTTTTACTCTTTCTAACTACCCAGAGCCTACGACTTAAAGAAAAAGATAATTTCTGCCACAAGCTTAATGCTTAAAATGAATAACAATTTTTTTCCCATATTTTCTTCCATTCTCACTGCATAATACTCACTTAACATAATAAGTAACTCTAAATATAAATATTAATTTTTACATAATCAAATTGTCATATTACTAAATGTTCCACTTTTTTAATTTTCATCCCTTTTTTATCTTCTGATATATACTTTTCAGATTTTAAACTGATGACCTGGCCTATTAGCCAATTGATCTAATTTTTTTAATTAATTTTTTTTTATCATTGATCCTAACATTTTTTTTCATTGCACTCAAAATCTTGTCTTTAAGGTTAAATGATGGATAGAGATGGAAGTGAATAAGGTTGTTCGATAGGATTTATAATTCGGTTTGTTTAAAGTATATTTTGATTTGACTTGTTTAATAAATAACCTTATTAAAAATTTTTTTTAGATAAACAAGTCAGATTTAAGCTTATAAAAATAATTGTTTAACCTATTCAGGGATCTATTTATCTTTATATATTATATATTTATATTTATTATATTTATTTAAATATATTATATTTGTATATTATTTATTTGAATATATCATATTTATATAAAATTAATATATTTACATAATTTGTTAAAATTTAAATTTTTTAACTTTTAATTTCAAACAAAAGAAACCCAAGATGACTTTTTCTTTATCTTCGAAATAGAGCTTTTCTTCTCCGTTTTTATCTATCTCTACGAGATTATGACTTAACTTTTAATTCCTCCCGATGTGATCTTGTGCAAGAATATATTATATATAACGCATCATGTAGTGTAATATCCCAAAATAAATAGTTGTGAAATTCTCTAATAGATAATTTTGATTTATTTTTTGTACAAGTGATATTGGTAAAGGCTAAACTGATAGATTCTATAACTTAAGAAATACTTAAATACATTTTCATAAAAGACTTTAAGTTTGTGAACCTATTAAATAATTTATATATAGGCCTAACACACACATACACATACGTGTGTGTTAGGTCTATTTAATTGTTTTTTTAATCTCGTAGGCTTTAAGTTTACAAGTCTTTTTAATCAATCATTTATATAAGCTTTAAACCTAATTAGTGACCTTTTTTTGGAATGTAGGTATTTAAATAGACTTGTAAGCCTTGTATGCTTTAAATCAAGTTAGGCCTTGACAAAAAAAAATAAAGCCTTTGACAGGTAACAGACTCAAACTCAGGCTTCAAAATGTTTAAACAGATCGGATTTGAACACTCAAAATCTAGTTCGGCTCAGCCTACTTCCATCCCTAATGATGGAAATTGGCTACGAATGCTGAATTCATATTCCCGAGTAGCATCTTCCATGGATTTAACCTTCCACTTCACTAACCATTACGTAATCAAGTTACTATCTCTTGTAATTTATTGAGTATCCAAAACAGATTCTGGTTCAATCATATCATTGATCTTTACCTTCATCCCCTTTGATAGTTGTTGTTCCACTAAATGCAACCCCACTTCCTTTGTTTAGTTGTGAAATATGGAAAACTAGATGAATTTTGAAAGTTACAAGAAGTTGTAATTTATAAGCCACTGCAACAATCCTTTCTACAATCTGAAATGGACGAAAGTAACATGGGGATAATTTGGAATGGATTCTTCTAGCCATAAATTGTTGCCTATATGGTCTAAGCTTCAAGAAAACACATTTGTTAACCGTGAATGATTCATCGCATCTATGTTTACTGGCAAATTTTTACATCCTGAAAGTGGAGTGTCCAAAATTATAATTCAATTGACAAAAAGCTTCACATCGATAAATGAAATCACTAGCTATCACTTCTACATGAATTTCTCCTTGCAAATAATAAGTAATGGTTAGTGGTTTTCCACCATACAAATGGTGTAACTCAAGTAGACACAAGGTAAGTGGTATTATACTAGAATTCAGTCTAATAAAGTTATAAGGGTCAATTTTTAGGTTATTCGTATACAAAACACCTAATATAAGTCTCTAGACATCTATTAATGACCTCAGTTTGTCCATCTAATTCAGGATGATGAGTTGAAGTCATTCATAACATATTGTCTTGAATTTTAAATAATTTCTTCCAAAAATTACTCACAGAAATGGTATCTCAATCATTCACAATGGATTTTGGGATGCCATGTAATCTAACGACTTCTTTCGCAAACACTTTCATGATCACCTTGGTTATTTATGGATGTTTTAATAATATAAAATGGTTGTACTTAGATAGCATATCAACCACTGACAAAATTGTTTCATATCCCATAGATTTAGGTAACTCAGTTACAAAATTAAGAGAAATATCTTTCTAAACCTGATCTGGAACACTCAAAGGTTGTAACAGCCCAACAAGTGATAGTTAAATATTTTTGTTGTTTCCAAGCATCACAATTTTTAACATACTCTTGCATTGTCTTTTTTCATGCCAATCCAATACAAATTTTCTCCTAATTTGCGATATGTACAATAATAAACATAATGTCCTCCCAAAGGAGTACTATGAAATTCATGCAAAAGAACAAGAATCCAAGATGATGCACTTGGAATTACCAACCTCCCATGATAAAGAAAAACCTTATTCTGAAATGAATAATCTGGTCTAGAGTTTGGTTTTATTTTAATGTCAACAATGATTGCTTGAAGTTTAGGATCCTATTGAACTTCTTCAACCATTTATTGGCCATCCAACCACTTCGGATAAGAAAGTAGCATATGAAAATCTTCATTTTCATGTAATCGGAATAGGGCATCTACTGCTTTGTTCTCTTGGCCTAGTTTATAAATGATATCAAACTGATAGCCAAGAAATTTGGTCATCCAACACTACTCATCATGGGTTGTGATACGTTGTTGAAGTAAGTGTTTGGGACTCTCTTGGTTTGTGCAAAATTCAAAACTCCTCCCTAAGAGATAGGATTATGAATGTCGAACTGATAAAGCAACTATCATAATCTCTTTTTCATATGTTGACTTGGCTAAAGATCTATTAGAAAGAGCCTTACTATAGAATGCAATTGGTCTACCATTCTACACTAAAACTGCACCTAATCCTGTACCAGAAGCATCACACTCAATTCTGATTTTTTTGCTAAAATCAAGAAGTGCAAGTAGTGGAGTAGAGGTGATAGCTTTCTTAAGTTTATAAAATGTCTCATATTCCCCCCAAAGAAACCCTTCTTTCTTTGTTAACTCTATTAATGGTTTGGAAATTCCACCATATCCTTCAATAAACTTCCGGTAATAACTAATGAGTCCTAAAAAACCTTTTACTCCTTTCATATTTCTTGGTATTAGCCAATCCACAATGTTCTCTATTTTTTTGGGATCCATTATCATACCATGTGTTGATACAATATGACCCAAATACTCAACTTCTTCTTATCCACCATTGATCACAAAGTGATTAGTTTCTAACAATTGGAATACTGTTACCAAGTGTTCTAAGTGGACCTCCCCAAAAGGGCTATAAACCAAAATGTCATTAAAAAAATACAAGGACAAACCTTAGCAAAAATGGTCTAAAGACATCATTCATCATGGATTGAGAAGTTGTTGGAGCATTAGTCAAGCCAAAAGACATGACTAAGTATTCGTAATGGCCATCATGAGTTTTAAATGTCGTCTAGTGGATTGGCTCTGTAGTGCTCACGGGTTGGAATAAATGAGAAGGAGATGTCATCAGTTCATGAGGAGATATCACACGAATCAACAAAGAGAATTGTGTTTTGTTTATGTTCTCTTTGTATGTCTTGTTATGGATGACTGTAACTTATAATGGATACTAACGACCTTATCTTGTTTTAAAGAACTTCTTGAGAACCGTGACTTACTATTTCTTTTGTGTTATACTACTTATGTAATTAATTATGTAAGTATTGTGGTGGAAATGAATGTATTAATATGATAACTAAATAAATGAAAGTTTTCAAAATTAATAATCTAAGTGACGTTATCATAATATTTATCTTCTATTACGTTAATCATTACAACGAGGCTCGCACTTCCAATAAGTGTTATTTTTTTAAAAAAATTATATCATATTTTCAGTACTAGTAATTCTACAAAAAAAAAAAAGAGTTTTGCATCATGAAGTAACAAACTAATAGTGGATCCGTGATATGACTTAAGCATAGGATATGTATCATTATTAGGATGCTACAATTAATGCCCAAAACATGGCTCCAAACAAAATGTACCTGCATCCAAGCTCTATACTATTGTAAAGTCTTAGCCTTTCTAGGGATTGACTTTCAATTTAATTGGTCAGATCAACCCCCCATCATTAAGAGGTCATAAGTTTATATTAGTGATTGTTGATTACTTTACTAAGTGGATGGTATTCATCCTTTAAAGATTGTGGATCAAGATAAATCTATTGTGTTTATAAAAGAGAATATTGTTTTTCGATTTGGATATGACAAGTCATCCCTTTTAATTTACCATGTGGGAAGTTAAACAATGATACCATCAACAAATGGATATGGATAACTCTCAAAGAAAAGACCATATAAGGTAACTTGTAGAGAAAATGGATATGGTCAAAGATCTTGTAATTTGTTAAAGGAATGCACAATCGATTTTGCCAAGCCAAAAGGATCATTTGGCAAGGGAGAAAATCTAATGTTGCCAATGGTCCCAAATTCATACCATTCTTGAAAATTCTTGGTCTTTTCAACTAGAACATCCATTGCTTTTTTTACTATCACCTTGATCCTTTTTGAATTATAATAGACATTATAATATTTTTTAAAATACTAAATTTTATAAATATGTATACTTTTTTGTTTCTTCTTTGGGTCTCCAACCTCCACATAAGAAAACCAGCATCAATACAAGTGTAGCAGACATCGAGGGGGAAAGATATTTGAAAGAAATAATCGCTCCACCAATCATCAAAAGACACCAAAATATAAGTGTTATGCTTGAAAAGGAAAGGTTCAAATTGTAGCCTAATAGTATCACTCCACTTCATAACATCACTCAAATCTTTAAGATTTTTGGCTATGAGATAGACCATGAGACTCCCCTCCATTGCAAAATAAGGCTTTGGAATGGTTTAGGATAAGTCAAATTGTTGAGTGAAGAGGTTGAGCTGATAGCAGAGGAGGCATAAATCCCGATTCGATACTATTGAAGTTAGAATTTGGGGACTAAGGTTGCCTAGATCTCATTGTTCTCAAACTAGACTTCCAGGGTATCACTCATGAGCATTCATCAAAGCCACTTATGACCCATTTTTTTATTGAATAAAGAAGTGGGATTTGAGTTAAGCTTTGACAAGGCATAAAACCAAGTGAAGAAAAATAAAATAAAAAATCGTTAGCAAAGCAATCCAGGGAAGAATGTTGGAGATTGGTCAATTAGAATATGGAAATTCTATCGTTTAGGATTTGGTCGAAGGTGTATTACATATGTTCCTCAAGTAGGACATTAAGCCATAATTGAAGGAACCAATAAGGCCCACCCAAATTAGTTAATTTTGGAACATCTCAATCAATTTGGATATGCATCTCCTGAAGAGCATTATAGACTTAAGCCAAAATAAGCTTCTCGAATAAGACAGGGACTTCTTGTTGAATTAAATTATCAAGGTGGACAAGGGTTTTTGGTATTTGTAAATACTTAAGGAAGAAGACGTAACCGCAAGTTAGTACATTGAAAAAAAAAATAACAAATTCCTTATTAGAAAAAGCACTACTGTGCCGATTATTCAATAAGAAATAAGAGAGATAAAATTTTCTTATATTGGATTCGATAAGTAATAAAGATGTTAGAGACAAAATTTTATTACTCTCAATCGATGTTACCCCCAAGGTAGCGGATACATTGAGCAGGGTTGGCATGATCGAACTATATGGAGTGTGAAAGGACTTGGTGATTTGGTTCTAAAAGTAAAATGAACTGATCAACATAGCAAGGTTGTAGTCGACATGAACACGACTTAAAGAAATAAGGTCATAAATGCCCATACAACGCCATGACTCCCCCTTGACTTTCTTGATGCGGTTAAGCCACTGAAAATCTATTGGAGGTTCGAAGTGTAATATAATGGAAGTGTCTCATTAAAGGCCAATGTAACACTCATAATTTCTTATAATGGACTATTTAGGTTACAAATAACCTCTAGTAAGAAACAAAGTAAAGATAAGAACAAAAGATGGAGAAATTAGAAAATTTTGTGCAAATGATGAAAATGCCCCTATATTAGGATAACCTAAATAATGAGAAAAATATAAAACAAAAGGTAAAATAAATTATAAGGGATTATAATATATCAAAGATGATTTAAAAGTCATAAAAAAGAATAGGAACAAAGATAGGACGAAAAAGCCATCAGAAAACTATGAAAATACTTAAAACGCCCTTAGAAAACTTTGCTTTTTCTAAAGGGCTAAACTGTTCCCAGAAAAATATCAAATGACATTAAAATGATTCAGGAATGAACCAATAAGTGTTATAAATTTCGGATGAACAATTTGGGAACCTCCCTAAAATTGTTGAGAAAATTACCAAAATATCCTTGAAAACTGGTAGAACAAGAAAATGCAAAGCAAAAGTTAGAAATGGGTCTCACACCTTGTGCACAAAATTCCCATGTGAGAAATATGATGGTGATTCACTGTATGATTCATCATTCCATTAAATACATATAAGACAAAAATAATAAATAGGAGAGATAAAATTAACCATAGTTAAAATAAATTAATCTTATTTAATTAAAATTAACAATACTTAGGATAGGTTAATCTTGATTAGTGAAAAATTCATAAAAATTAACATTAATATAATCTTAAAAGGATAATTCTTTACATTTAGATTTATTTTAAAAAATAAAAATTGCAAGCATATGTACCAAAATGCTCTTAAGTGCGAAATTAATTCCCAAACTACCCTTAAGTGGCCGAATTCTATAATGGTCATGGAAGGGCTTAGTTGCTTCATTCTCCATCTTCTAAACACTTAGAGAAACTCTCTATATCCTCTCTAGCTTAATCTACCTGAAAAACTCAATCATACATTAAGCTTAAACTTCCAACTTTGAAGTTTAAGTTAAATCAAGACAAAACCACCAAGCCACACTACTACCACTATAAGATCCTGTGTGGACCACTAAGGAAGAAAAAAATCAGCCATAAAACCCCTACCAAAAACCCATCACAAAGTCTTCAACAAGTAGGATTTTACCTTTTATTTTTATAAACTTTAATCTTGTATTTATGGTTTACTTTTCTTCTTTGACGATCCTTCTCTAAGATCTATGATTCTCTTTTTATTTAAACTCTTGAGAGCTCAAAATTTTCGTTGAATGGTTAAATATGAGAATTACAAATTTTTGGTGATTTTTGGAGGAAAAAGAGAAGTTTTGATGGATTAAAGCGCTTCTAGCAATCTTAGGAGCAATTTAATCGGTTAAAATTTCTTAAAAATCAATTTTGATGCATTGGGAAAGATTTGAGTGTTTATGAGAAAAGTTTTGAAGTGCTCAAAGTAAGATATTTGTAGATCTTGGAGTAGATCTAGTAAATCTACATTTGTTTGCTACTAAAAGAGTTCTCTTTAAAAAATGATGTTTAAAGTTAGTACTTGGTTATGTCTTTACTTAAAAATTTTATTTGTGATTTTGTTCTTGCTAAGATTCCAGATCTGGATTCATGTAATAAAACCCTTAAAGAAATAGGAAAAATTATGCAATAAGATCCATAAACTTAACTTGGACATGGACTTAAAACTATTAAGTGTAAAGGTGGACTTTTGGATCCAAAGTTACACAAATCACTTAAAACATTTCATGACCATGACCAAAGTTATGGAGTAAGAATAATTTATGAATGGATCTAAAGACATATGATGAACTGAGTCGTAAACTTCATGACACCAAGCTCATATGGGAAGAAAATTGAAAAAATACCCTTTCAAAACACTTATAACATTCAACCACTTCCTTGTAAATTAGGAAATCTTGAGTTTAAATTTTGATTATGGTATAAAACAGAACTTAATCAAGTATAACTATGAAATTATAAGATTGAAAGGGACTTGAAATTTTTAAAGAATGTATTTGGCCACTTTGGTTAAATCGAGTAAAAATATGCTAAAATTTATAGCACCAAAACCATGGGAGGATAAATTAAGGAAAAGGAACCTTATTTTAGCCAACTAGGGCGTTCGACCACTCTCCCATTAATTAGGAAAACTTGAGTTAAAATTTTAATTAAGGTGCAAAGTTGAATCTAAACAAGTTTAAGGAACAAATTTTAAAATTAATAGAGATTTTGTAATGGTTAGGTACCATTTGGTCATATGCACACAATTAGTAAGAATTAGTTAAGAAACCTTGCTAACATTTAAAAATGGTCCAAAAGTAGCTTAAGGATATGATTAGAAGTTAAATATGGAGTATAGGAAAAAGCAAGGGCATTCAGCCATGCCCAATAGATGTTAAAAATTTCTATGATTGGTATAAGTAATAGCCTAAATCTTAATTAGTGAAGGTCATCTCTTTAAAAGAAGAAGAATTGAACTATAAGGCCTTCGGACTATGAGATAAGTATTCGATCACTTAGGGAAGTAATAAGAAAATAGACTAACTTGGATGTTTAAGGATAACTACATTAGTCATAAGTAGAAAACTTAAAATTTATGAACAAAAAAAACAAATATTAGGCTTATGAACGGAACAAATCTAACTAGTTAAGTTATTTGTCAAGAGGCATAAAACATATAACAAATAAACTTGAATTAAGTACGTGATGCATAATACTTTCAATTAAGAACACAGAGTAAACCATGATACAAGTCATTTGGCCATCTAGAGAAGAAGCAATTATATACCATAATCTTTCATTAAAAGTGTTACGAAGAATTTAACCTTTGAGAAAATGAAAGGTTGAGGGGTAACTTAGAAGGATAACTGATCTAGATCCCATGAGTGTTTTATCATAAATGTTCACAATTGAGCAAGTTGGACAAGTTATGAAAGTAAGTGAATATGTTGTCCAAGAATTAACATCAAGTTAAAATCAATAAGTCTTGAATTAAAGATGAATCTTACTTGAGAATATTATGTCAACTTATTGTAGTACTTTATGAGTACATAAAGAGTAATGTGAAGTGTATGAACATTACTCATGAATGATTAGAGATGATGTTTTATATGAGGATCATGTATAAATAATGATATGACAGTAGTATGAAAATAGAGACTAAATGTGTATGGCATATTGGTTGGATTTTTTGAGCATGCATTTGGAAGGCTTTAAAAATAAACTTAAGTAATTAAGAGATCATTAAAGAAAAATATTATGTGAAAAGTTAATACTACTCTTAATGTGTCTTATGCATATTCAGAAGGCATCAAGTCCTTCTAAAGAGGAGACAAAAGGGTTCTCCAAAAATTCTTCTATTATGAAGCGCTAGGTCTTCAATATTTATGATGGTGACGACCATCAAGGAATGAACTCATGTCCTAAGAATAGAAGGTACAGTAGCAGAGCCAGTGAGAAAATATTGTTTGACTAATATTAATGTATGCCTATGTCTTAAATCTCACTTAGAGAGTGATAGAGAATAGAAAAGAGTTATGTAAGACATAGAGGAGATGATAGTAAAATGATATCTATAATGTGATCCCAAATATTTATAATTCTTAAGTAATTTATATGCTTAATTAAAGACAGTTAATCTTATGTAAAAAAAACTTACTTTAGCTAAAGTTTTTGAAAAATTAAAACTAAACTTGTATGCATGACATGTTTTCTAATAAATTGAAGTGGTTAAGATGAAAGTGATGTGCTAACCCTAGGGTAGAATCCTACTAAGAAACTTAGTTTTCCACTCCTTCTTCCACCATTTTCTTCCCAGATGCTGTAGATGTCTTTTGCGAATATGGTAGAGTTTGTGGAAATCAGTATAGTAAATTGGACTGGAAACGCTCATAGGCTGATGATTACAACTCTTACCAACATGCAGATTTACTCTTTGAGACATTTGTTTGTTTCTATGATGATGGGTCCAGATTTCTCCACCATGGAGTTTGTTATACCTCTAGAAACCTTCCACCTTAATTGAGTTTTTCCACCTCCTCCCAGCTACCAAGCACCACCACCAACACCTACAGAAGACTCCTCATTATCAGAAGGGGAAACCAACCTACAAACCGCATCCCTCAACCACAGCACTTCTCACGTCTGGTTGTCTCAGAACAGTTCTCCATATCCCAAGCCCTATCCTTTCCAAGTGTTCTAGGAAATGGCTGATGGGACTTTCGTAGCCCTGGATGAGAGCTTGTCGTTAGAGCAGTACCATCACTAATCTTAAAGTGTTGTATAGAGTTTTTGTCTTTAAAGGAAGAGAAAGCAAGTCATATCGATAATGTACCATTTGTAAATAAATGGATGAATGCATCCTAATTACCAGTAGGGAGCTTGTATTATAGTTAATGTGCATATGGTAGAAATAATTATGTATGTAATTAATTGTGTAGAAATATGTATGTAAAAAACTATGTAAAGACTCTAATGCCTTAACCAAATTATGTATATATAAATAAAGACTGTATAATTATTAAGGACTGTATAATTGTAAGTTGTATGAATGTTGTATGTTTCAATTATGATGACCGATTTATTGCTTACTAGGAAAAATTAAAACAAAAGAAATAATTTGTACTATTAATGAATTATACGTGCACGAGAATATCTATTTGTTTACATTCTGCTATGAATGTTAATTCGACGAGACTTGCATTTTATATTACATAGTTTTGAGTAAAGTGATTTGAAAAAAAAAATTACCATATTTCATTAATAATTATTTTCTAAAGATTTCACATCATGAGATAGCAGAAACCAAGAATACAACTTAAGCATAAAAATGTTATCCATTTTTAGGATGTTATAGCCAACATAATTTTCATCAAAGATCGGGGGAAAGTGAATACACACCAGGACACATTTAGAAGACACATGGGGACCTAAGAAGGCCAACTAACAACCTTAGCTAACAAAAGGGATAAGTACCTTGGAGGCCCAAAGTTTCTGTGTTGTAGCATCTTTTTCCAAGTCTTCGGCAAAGACATGACCATCACGTTCCACAAATCTCATCGTTGAACCATATTAAGCAGAGGAAGCATTGGAAGCGATGGTGGAGTTGGAATGGGTGCAACTACAAGTAAATATGCCATAATTACAAATAAAGTGGAAACCAAAGTGGTCTCTGACAATGTAGGTGTTGGAGAAGACGCAGTGGCATGGCTAGGAGTTGGCAATGGTGTTTCCTGAGAGGAGGAAGTAGTTGAAGCAGGAGTTTAAAAGGCTATCAAGAGAGTTTTGTGCAAATGAAATAAGGTATCTTGGCAAGAAAGCAAGAGAGCATGTAGGCAAGGAGAAGGGAGAAAACGACGGTTAATGATGAAGGTAAAAGGAAAAGAATACTATTCACTTAAAAGTGAAAATTTTGAAGTGACAAACGAAAAGACAAGGTTGCTCTTATCATTTCAATTGGCATCGTACAAAACTTTATCTGATTTGAAATTGGGCCAACCTCATAGAAAATGGAGGGAGTTATAGTTGAGAGGTTTATAAAAATAAAGGGGAATAGATATACATCATCTCCATAACTATCCCGAGGTCATATATCTAGAAGGCATCTATATAGGTACAAAAGTATCAAATTTAAGAATTTGATAGAGTATTAGCTCGAGAGTGCATAAGGGGTCACACAAACTTGAAGATAAAGATTGGCGGAAGTTCAACGCATGGTCAAAGTCAAAATCCGAGTAAATATGAGTAATTGGAAACAACCATTCTCAAAAAAACAATTAACATCGAATGATCAACATTGACAGATCAACTAAAGGTAGTTATTTGGAAGAAAATAAATTGTAAAGTTAAGACAGTTATGAGATATGAAACAGTTAATAAGATAATCGAAAGTTACATATTTAATCGATGATTAAAGAAATTACTATTTATACACAAATGATTATAAAAAAAATGATTAATTCTTTGAAATTCAAATGTACAAGCAACCGACCAAGTAAAAAAGAACAACAATATGCAAGTATGGAGGATCAGAAGATGTAATCACTTTTATTTTATTATTTTTATCTTTACCTTTAATATCTTTTATATACTTTGTGTTGAATTTATTTTCTTTCTTGAATCAGTTATATTTATAATCATTTGAATTATGTGTAAAACATTATGAAATTATAAAAGAGAGAATCTAAACAAAACTTGTTCTTTGCATCATAAATTGATCAAATAAAAAAAAAAACTAGTCAATTTCTCTTATCCATTCTTAATTTTTGATAAAATCTACAAGCAAACAATAACTACACAAAAATTACAACTATTAAGAAAGATGTTAACATCCATATGTCAATCAAAAATGTTAAGTATGCATTTAAATAGAAGAAAAGTATCTTAAAAATAAAAAATAAAAAATAAAAAATATAATAGATAATATAATAAAAATAAAAAATAGGTGAATAAAAAATTCTAATTACATTAAAATATTAATAAAATCGAAAGTGTAACAAATACACGATCACAAAATGTATTAAAGCAAATATTGAAAAGAATAAATGAAATAGCTAATAATTTAAATTTAAAAAAAACTATCAGCTATTTTAAATTTTCAAAAATAAAAAATTAAAATAACTAAATTTTTATTTTTAAAAACAAATAATTAATTATCTTTAAAAATAGAAATAATAATTTTTATATTTAAAAAAATATATACCAATTCCTAATCTTTCTTTAAGAAAATAACTATTTACTCCACTAAAAATGGAGAATATATATATATATATATATATATATATATATATATATATATATATATATATATATATATATACTTTTATTGACACACGTTGCACATTCAAAATCACTTAAATTCATTCCACTTTTTAATTGTTTCTCCCAATTTTTAGGCACTCAAAAGAATACATTGCATAAATTTTTTTAATCTAAACCTATAAAATAAATGAAATGGAAAATAATATTTGTCTAAAATGACCGTGTGACAATCATAAACACTGCAAAATGTTGGAGAGAACACAAAGGTAGCAACAAGTGTGAAAGGCTTCCAAGAAGAGTACACATAATTGGTAAACATCCCATATATGTTTCCCTTCTTCTTATCATTGAAGTACTTGTTAACTTTCTCATCTAACTTCTCTGTCTTTGTTGGTTCAATGGATTTACTCATCCCATTGAAAAGTTGTTCAGTTTCTTCCACACTGTCGTAACCGTAATTCCGACGAGACGACGAACTCGCTAAAATTTTAAAAGTGAATTGTTTTGATCAATGTGGAGTCGCCACCAAATTTTTATTTAAGGGAAAAGATTTGGAAAAACCCTGACTCAAGGTAGAGATTTAGGTTCGGGAGTCGGTTACGAGTGGGGAAGGTGTTAGGCACCCCACTCACCCGTTCCGAAGAACGGTACCCTTAAACTGAGTGTGCGACTTTTGAAAACTGTTTGATCCCTTAATTAATGTGAAATAAATAACTTGATGGAGGTTAGCCTGACAGGACTTGATCCTGCTCCTACGTATTCCCCGGTGCAATGGGAAACTCAAGGCTTACGTAGTTCTGGTTTGCGAAGGCTTGACCTTCGAAGAGTGTTTTGAAAGAATGTTTGAAGATTTTGCTATTCGAAAAGAAGTTTTATTTTTAGGAGGGTCTTTGGCCCACTCATGCACAAGGCCCGAGGCGGTTAAGGCAACACAGGGACCTATACGAACTACCAAATGTTGAACAGCAGGTAAACCGCCAGTTCCCCATTTAGAGCGCATTGCGTGAGACCTAGAACCCCAAAATATTTAGGAAAAGATACATATATTTTTTACGAGGACCCCAAGTCCACTCATGCACAAGGCCCGAGGCGGCTAAGGCAGCACAAGGACCTATATGAACTACTAAATGTTGAACAGCAGGTAAACCACCAGTTCCCCATTTAGAGCCCATTGCGTGAGACTTAAAAATCCCAAAACATTTATGAAAAGATATATTTTCAATTTGACAAGGACTTCAAGTCCACTCGTGCACAAGACCCGAGGCAGCTAAGGCAGCACAAGGACCTATACGAACTACTAAACGTTGAACAGCAGGTAAACCGCCAGTTCCCCATTTAGAGTCCATTGCGTGAGACTTGTAAATCCCAAAACATCAAAAAGATTCTTTGAATTTTGAGATATAGAAATAATTTTGTAAAGGATATCGATCTTTGAATAAAAAGAGAGTTTGAATATAATGAAAGATCTTCATTGTTATTTTTAGATTAAACGGGGTTTTAATGTAATTATGTAGCAATTATGGGTTTTTATGAAATTTCGAATTTTTATGAATGTTTATGGATTTTCCTGAAATTTTTATTAGAATTTTAATTAATTTTCTAGTTTTTTGGATTTTTTTTATTAATTTCTTGTTCTGGATTTTTTATTAATTTCTTGTTAAATTTTCTAGAATTTTTATTAATTTTCTAATTTTCTGGATTTTTTATTAATTTTCTAATTTTCTTTTTTTTAATTTCTGGGAGTTTATTATTTTTGGAAATTTTTGTTAATTTTCTATTTTCTGGACTTTTTTTTTATTAATTTCTTTTTTTTTTATTTCTGGGAGTTTATTATTTTTGGAAATCTTTGTTAATTTTCTATTTTCTGGAAAATTTCTAGAAAGGATAGGGATTTTGTGGATTTCCTAAGGGTAGTAGGGTAATTTGATTTTGAGCGACAGAGCTGGTATTTGAGGGATTGATGAGGGGCATTTTGGCCATTCGATGCTTAGGGATTTATGGTAATGCCTAAAAACATAATTGCCTTATATAGGATTCGAAGGAGGGACCACAGGTTCAAAGGCAAACATGCTTACCATTGGGCTCAAAGTTTATTTGATGATAATGACCCTCAACCCTTAATTTCAAACAAGCCTATCTAATTTGCCTATGAATTATGCATATAAAAAGGCTCCTTGTAGGGCTCGAAGACATGTCTTTAGAGGTGAGGGAGGACTTGTTTACCACTGGACCGAGCCTCTGTTTGGGATTGTAGTGTCCAAAATAAAATCAAGAATTTATTTTGCAAGGAGCCTATTCCTGTAGGTGAGGTTCTGTTGCATCTCCTCTCATCACATATTCCCGAATTCTGTCTGGGAAAGGATCAAGTAAGAAAGGAGGAGGAAACAATGCTAGAGAAGGGGCTTTAAAATGAACAACTACTTCATCATCCTTCTCCTGGTGTCACTTTCTGGTTCTACCCCCCAGGTATAGATTTACTGTTTGAGTAAATCCTAAATTAAGCTAAGATTCATGCCATTATTTGGCATTCAACTTAGACATATTTGGCCTTGGCTCTCTCGGGACTTCCGGTGATTCACATAATAAAGTATCATGATCCTGCTTTCTGCAAATTAAACCAGCATGCATCTGCGTATTCCCAAACTCAATTGTTCAAAGTTCTAATGGATAATCTTATGCTGAAAAGAGTTGGCTACACTAGGAAATATCTCTTGAAGAAACTGGAACAATGGCATAAGAGGTGATGCTCTATTTAATAGATCTATATCACAGAAAGTTAATGTCCATGACATATCTTATGACACTAGACCAGGGTTCAACCATATCCTTTCCTTGTAGATTAGTTTTCAGTTCCTCCGGATGGTGACCTGAATTCAATTCCTGCTGTATTGCCCCGAGCATACCTTATGGACGCCCCTGTTCCCATGGAGGTTGACATTCTCTAGACCTATGAACAACACCCAGAAATCTTCTGATAGGTTTATTATGCTGCCCTGAGGATCTTTTGGTCCACTATGTCAATGCAAGTTCTCAGTAACTCCCTCATATTCTCTCAATGGCCATGTTCTGATAACCATATCTTCAGGAATTTGGGCATACACTCTGCTATATATGGAGCATTTCTTGGAATCTACTTCAGAACCAACGAGCAGAAGCAAGTCCAATCTCCAATTTGCTGATACGAGCTATGGTTCTCACCCTATATCTATATGAATCTTACGATTTTCCACAAGGATCGAGAATGACATACGAATCTAATCCCATATGGTTGGGTGAACATCAAGAAATTACAACATTGGTATAACAGAACTTGGAATTTCAATTAAAAGATAACATCAGGTGCATGTACAGAATCAATGTTAACTTTTCAGAATTGACACCTTTATGCATTAAGATTTATTAATCAAGATTTGCTTTGGAGTTCTATTTCTCTTCACATGGATCATATACAGCATGCAGAATTCATCACTATTCATTGTAATCTGTTCTTCGATACTGAGCGTACAAGTTATTCCAATCTTGATTCGTATGGCATACCTCAGGCATTTTAATTTCAATTTGGCATGATTGGGAATAGCTAACCTGATTAGACTCTGGTCGTTGCAATTGACGCTGAAGATCAAGATTCTTGAAATATCTCCGGAACTCTTCTTCCCTAATGTGGCTTCTTCAGCAAGAATTTCCTTTCAAACTGGTTTTTTTGAATCCGATCGTTCTAGCTCCAATTCGAGATGCTTGAATTCCAGACCAATCTCTATGCTTCCAGAGAGCTCCGCTTGTTTTCTCTTCCTCCAATTCGCACCTCCAAAAAAAAGCCCCCTCTCCATTCTGCTTTTGCCCTTTTATAGGCCCCAGCATCTTGATTTGTTGATTTTGTCCTTCTTTGCAAATAAACATACTTTTGCCTTTTCCTTTTTTGCTTTTCAGTCCCTCTTCTTTTTAATCCGAAAATTAAGATTTTCACTTCCTTTGATTTTGATTTGATTTTTTTTAGTCTTTAGTAACATATATTTTTTATTTTTTATTTTTATTATTATATCTTTTTATATATTATATTTTTTTATTAGAATTTTTAGGATTTTTGTTTTAATGGTTTGTCTTTTCTTTTTTCTTTTTTAATTCTGTTGTATGTATTTATTTATTCATATATTTTTATTTACTTTTTGATTTTTATCTTCTTTTTGTTTTTTGCTTGTTTTTCCAGAATTTTATATATAAAAAAACTTGATTTTATTCGTTTTTTATTTATTTTTTATTTATTTGTCTGTTTCTTATTTGTTTGTTTTCTGTTTTCTGTTTTCCGTTTTCTGTTTTTTGTTTTTCTGTTTTCTGTTTTCTGTTTTCTGTTTTCTGTTTTCTGTTTGTCTGTTTTCTTGTATTTTCTTTTTCTGTTTTCTGTTTTCTGTTTTCTGATTTCTTGTATTTTCTTTTTCTGTTTAATCCTTTTCAGCTTTGTTTTTATTCATGTTGTGCTTTGATTTATATATTTTCATTTATACCTACTATTTATTATTCTTTTTATATTTGTTTATTTATTTTTATTTATTTATTGGTTTCTTGATTAATTTTAAAGGTTGGAGGTCTCGGACATAAATAGGTGTTTACAGTTTGCCCCTCTTTACTCATTTTCTTACCAGATAATGTGAGAAGCGATTCTCTGAATTATCGTAGTAGGAAATGGGTAAAGACGTGAACACCTTATGTCCGAGGCAGACTTTTGAAAAAGTTCCAAGAGTAATACTAGAAGTCCATGGATGGCCTGACAACATAGGCCTGAAAGCGGTAAATCTAAACTATGGTGGCCTGACAACATAGGCCTGAAAGCAGTAAATCTAAACTACGGAGGCCTGACAACATAGGCCTTAAAGCAGTAAATCTAAACTATGGTGGCCTGACAACATAGGCCTGAAAGCAGTAATTCTAAACTATGGTGGCCTGACAACATAGGCCTTAAAGCAGTAAATCTAAACTATGGTGGCCTGACAACATAGGCCTGAAAGCGGTAAATCTAAACTATGGCGGCTTGACAACATAGGCCTTAAAGCAGTAAATCTAAACTATGGTGGCCTGACAACATAGGCCTGAAAGCGATAAATCTAAACTATGGCGGCCTGACAACATAGGCCTTAAAACAGTAAATCTAAACTATGGTGGCCTGACAACATAGGCCTGAAAGCAGTAAATCTAAACTAGGGCGGCCTGACAACATAGGCCTTAAAGCAGTAAATCTAAACTATGGTGGCCTGACAACATAGGCCTGAAAGCGGTAAATCTAAACTATGGTGGCCTGACAACATAGGCCTTAAAGCAGTAAATCTAAACTATGGTGGCCTGACAACATAGGCCTTAAAGCAGTAAATCTAAACTATGGTGGCCTGACAACATAGGCCTGAAAGCAGTAAATCTAAACTAGGGCGGCCTGACAACATAGGCCTTAAAGCAGTAAATCTAACTAGGGCGGCCTGACAACAGAGGCCTGAAAGCAGGAATGAAAAGATGTGATGCTATGGCCTGACAATATAGGCCAGTGAGCAAGAATGAAAAGATGTGATGCTGTGGCCTGACATCATAGGCCAGTGAGCAAGAATGCAAATATGCAATGCTGTAACCTGACAACATAGGCCAGTGAGCAAGAATGCAAATATGCAATGCTATGGCCTGACAACATAGGCCAGTGAGCAAGAATGAAAAGATGTGATGCTATGGCCTGACAACATAGGCCAGTGAGCAAGAATGAAAATATGCAATACTATGGCCTGACAACATAGGCGAGTGAGCAAGAATGAAAAGATGTGATGCTATGGCCTGACAACATAGGCCAGTGGGCAAGAATGAAAATATGCAATGCTATGGCCTGACAACATAGGCCAGTAAGCAAGAATGAAAAGATGTGATGCTATGGCCTGACGACATAGGCCAGTGAGCAAGAATGAAAATATGCAATGCTATGGCCTGACAACATAGGCCTGAGCAAGAATGAAAAGATGTGATGCTATGGCCTGACAACATAGGCCAGTGAGCAAGAATGAAAATATGCAATGCTATGGCCTGACAACATAGGCCTGAGCAAGAATGAAAAGATGTGATGCTATGGCCTGACAACATAGGCCAGTGAGCAAGAATGAAAATATGCAATGCTATGGCCTGACAACATAGGCCTGAGCAAGAATGAAAAGATGTGATGCTATGGCCTGACAACATAGGCCAGTGAGCAAGAATGAAAATATGCAATGCTATGGCCTGACAACATAGGCCTGAGCAAGAATGAAAAGATGTGATGCTATGGCCTGACAACATAGGCCAGTGAGCAAGAATGAAAATATGCAATGCTATGGCCTGACAACATAGGCCAGTAAGCAAGAATGAAAAGATGTGATGCTATGGCCTGACAACATAGGCCAGTGAGCAAGAGTGCGAAGATGCAATGCTATGGCCTGACAACATAGGCCGGTGAGCAAGAATGCAAAGATGCAATGCTATGGCCTGACAACATAGGCCAGTGAGCAGGAGAAACCTTATGATTTTGTTTGCAGACCCTAACTCCCTGGCTTTCTTCTAGCACCGATCAGATCCTTCAGAGTGAGCTGGATTTTATAATTTGTTTGTTACTTTAGGAGGCATATCTGTTGCATGCGCTGCTTTAGTAAGATTTTTGGGTCAAAAGAACTTGTCACTAAGAAAATTTCGACATAACTTTTGCTTTAGTACAGTGTTAGTAATCAGCAATTGTCATTAAAACGAGAGGTTACATTTTGCATATACATTTTGACAATAGAAATACAGTTGCATGTGACAGGAAATTAACAAGATAGTCGAAAAGTCCTAAGGTATTTTATGACAAGGTGTTTGGTGAAATAGCTTTGGTTGACGGTGATGTCTTCGTGACGAAAAATGCTAGTATTGTATTTTGACGATCTCTTCGTGCCTTGATATCCCCAGCTTCTGGAGAGCCAAAATTTGCCCCAGTTTACTCGTCTTGTTCCAGACCAGTTTTTTTTTGAACCTCTCATTAGATCTATAGATACTTGCCCGTTTTTGCCTTAGCATGAAACACCGATTACAACGGATTTTGCCCCAGTATAGATGGAGATTGTCTACTACCCCTTTGTATCCTCTTGAATTAAAGGGTACGAATCTTGTTTCGTCGATGCCGCCTTTTGTCTAAACCGCCCTTTCGGGTTTTCGGCTTAGGATGTTTCTTGTCTGGAATTGCCCTAACTTTTGCCTAGGTCTTTTGATGGTTGACCTAGCGGGCTTTTCTTTCTTGTATTGCCCTAACTTTTGCCTAGATCTTTTGATGGTTGACCTAGCGGGCTTTTCTTTCTTGTATTGCCCTAACTTTTGCCTAGGTCTTTTGATGGTTGACCTAGCGGGCTTTTCTTTCTTGTATTGCCCTAACTTTTGCCTAGGTCTTGTGATGGTTGACCTAGCGGGCTTTTCTTTCTTGTATTGCCCTAACTTTTGCCTAGGTCTTGTGATGGTTGACCTAGCGGGCTTTTCTTTCTTGTATTGCCCTAACTTTTGCCTAGGTCTTTTGATGGTTGACCTAGCGGGCTTTTCTTTCTTGTATTGCCCTAACTTTTGCCTAGGTCTTTTGATGGTTGACCTAGCGGGCTCTCCTTTTTAAGCGTAATACTTTTTGACGGCATCTGAATTGACGGGGTTAGGCAAATCTTTCCCATCCATGTCGGCCAAAAACAAGGCGCCTCCGGAGAAAGCCTTCTTAACCACATAAGGTCCATGGTAATTTGGAGACCATTTCCCTTGCAGCGTTTTCTGCATAGGCAATAGCTTCTTGATCACTAAGTCTCCTTCTTGAAGTTCCCGAGGATGGATCTTCTTATCGAATGCTCTCTTCATTCGTCTTTGGTACAATTGACCATGGCATATCGCTGCCAACCTCTTCTCTTCAATTAGGTTTAACTGATCCATCCGAGCCTGGACCCATTCGGCTTCTTCCAGTTTAGCATCCGTCAGGACTCTCAATGAGGGGATTTCGACCTCGATTGGGAGTACGACCTCCATTCCGTATACCAATGAGAATGGCGTTGCCCCAGTAGATGTGCGGACAGAGGTTCGATATGCATGTAATGCATATGGGAGGATTTCGTGCCATTCTTTGTATGAGAGAACCATTTTCTGAATTATCTTCTTGATGTTCTTGTTGGCCGCTTCGACCGCCCCATTCATCTTTGGTCGGTATGGGGATGAGTTGTGATGTTGGATCTTGAATTGGTTACATAATTCCGACATCATCTTATTGTTAAGATTTAAGCCATTGTCTGTGATGAGCTTACTGGGTAATCCATATCGGCAGATTAGCTCTTTCTTCACGAATCTGACTACCACATTGCGAGTCACACTAGCATATGAGGCAGCCTCGACCCATTTTGTGAAGTAGTCGATGGCGACTAATATGAAGCGGTGTCCATTGGATGCCTTAGGCTCTATCGGGCCAATGACATCTATTCCCCACATGGCGAACGACCATGGTGAAGACAGCACGTTCAATGACGTTGACGGCATATGGATATTGTCTGCATATACCTGACATTTGTGACAGGTTTTGACGTGTTTGCAACAGTCAGCTTCCATGGTCAACCAGAAATATCCAGCCCTGAGGATTCTTCTTGCCATGGCATGTCCATTGGCATGGGTACCAAAAGACCCTTCGTGGACATCTTTTAAAATTTTTTCGGCTTCCGTTGCGTCTACGCATCTGAGCAGAACCATATCGTAATTTCTTTTGTATAGGACTTCTCCATTGAGGAAGAAACCTGCGGCCAACCTTCGTAAGGTCCTCTTGTCGTTTTCAGATGCATCGGCGGGGTATACTTTATTCCTCAAGAACTGTCGGATGTCATGATACCATGGTTTTCCATCCGGTTCCACCTCTATTGTTTGACAAAATGCCGGTCTGGAACGATGCTGGATGTGAATGAGAGGCATGTCTTCTCCTTGTCCAATTTCAAACATAGAGGACAAGGTGGCTAAGGCGTCAGCTAGTTGATTATCTTCCCGCGGTATATGTGAGAAGGTGATCTCCTCAAAGTATTCCAACAGCTCCTGGAGATGGGTCTGGTAAGGCACTAGTTTTGCGTCTTTGGTCTCCCATTCTCCCCTGACCTGGTGGATGACCAAGGCTGAGTCACCGAAGACCTCTAGGCGTTTAACTTTAGCTTCGATTGCGGCTTGAATCCCTAAGATACAAGCTTCGTACTCTGCCATATTATTCGTGCAGTCGAAGGCTAGTCGGGCGGTAATAGGTATATACTGTCTTTCTGGAGAAATCAGTACAACTCCTATACCGTGGCCCATCATATTAGACGCACCGTCGAACAACATCGTCCATTTCTCTCCCTCTACCTTTTCTTCTTCACCAAGGATCGCCATTAGATCTTCATCAGGAAATTCCGGCTTCATGGCCTGGTAGTCTTCTAGCGGTTGTTGGGCTAAATATTCTGCGAGTGCGCTGCCTTTGACAGATTTTTGCGTCACATACAGAATATCATATTCCGATAGTACCATTTGCCACTTGGCGATTCGTCCCGATAATGCAAGCTTCTCAAATATGTATTTGATCGGATCCATCCTGGATATCAACCATGTGGTGTGACTTAGCATATACTGTCTTAGGCGGTGTGCCGCCCATGCCAGAGCGCAGCAGGTTCGTTCTAAGAGAGAGTATTTAGCTTCTCCGCTTGTGAATTTCTTGCTTAGGTAATATATCGCCTGCTCTTTTCTTCCGGATTCGTCGTGTTGACCGAGTACACAACCCATCGACTGGTCTGTTATCGTTAGATATAAGATCAGAGGTCTCCCAGCAACTGGCGGTACCAAGACCGGTGGGTTCTGTAAGTATGATTTGATCTTTTCAAAAGCTTCTTGGCAATCCTCATCCCAACTCATGGGTTGATTTTTGCGTAAGAGCTTAAAGATCGGCTCGCATGTGGCCGTCAACTGGAAAATGAACCGAGAGATATAGTTGAGTCTTCCTAGAAAACCCCGGATCTCTTTTTCCGTTCTTGGAGCTGGCATGTCTATAATTGCACGGGCCTTGTCTGGGTCGACCTCGATGCCTTTCTCACTGACAATAAAACCTAGCAGCTTTCCTGACCTGACCCCAAAGGTGCATTTAGCCGGGTTCAACCGCAGCTTGAATTTTCTGAGCCTCTCAAACAACTTTTTTAGATCTGTGAGATGGTCGTCTTCCGTCCGGGATTTGGCAATCATGTCATCCACGTAGACTTCTATTTCCTTATGAATCATGTCATGGAATAGTGTTACCATGGCCCTTTGATAGGTTGCACCAGCATTTTTTAATCCAAAAGGCATGACTTTGTAACAAAAGGTTCCCCAGGCCGTGATAAAGGTGGTCTTTTCTCTGTCATCTTCGGCCATCTTAATCTGATTGTAGCCTGAGAAACCATCCATGAAGGAGAAGTAAGAGAACTGCGCGGTATTATCAACCAGCACATCAATGTGAGGTAACGGAAAGTCATCCTTTGGGCTGGCGCGATTAAGATCTCTGTAGTCTACGCACATCCGGACCTTGCCATCTTTCTTGGGGACAGGTACTATGTTAGCGACCCACTCGGGGTAATTTGCAACAGCCAAGAAGCCGGCGTCAAACTGTTTTCTTACTTCTTCCCGGATTTTCAGAGACATTTCCGGTTTCATCCTTCTTAGTTTCTGTTTGACGGGTGCATATCCAGCTTTCATAGGCAGCTTGTGCTCTACTATAGAAATGTCTAGGCCTGGCATGTCTTGATAAGACCAGGCGAAGATATCACTATAGTCCTGTAAGAGTGAGATCAACCGCGCACGATTGTCTCCAGCAATGAGCGTGCCTATCTTGACTTCTTTTTTATTCTCTTTGGTCCCTAAATTGATTAAATCCACGGGTTCCTGATGAGGTTCAATTGTTTTAGATTCGCGTTCCACCAATCTCAACATCTCGTCGGTGGGTTCACATTCAAATTCTGCCTCTTCGTCGACCAGGTCATCAACACAGTCGAAATCGCCTAATACAATACTAGCATTATCGTCACGAGGCGGTTTCGGATCGAATCTGCGTGTTAAGTATGAGAAGAATAAATAAGATATATATTTAACATGTGGAAGTATTTGAGGAGTAGAGGAGAGTATTTTTGGGTAATGCAACTGTATTTATTACTTGTCGAAAAATATGTACAAAAATGTTTATGTATAAAATTTTGTTATGACAATTACAGAATTACATTTGAACTGAACCAAAAGTCAGAGGTAGATCGAAAATTTCCCAATTGGTCAGTTCTCGTCCAGGGGGACAGGGCATCACCAAGTCTTCAAGATTCAACGTCCCTTCTTTGTCTATGACCGCGATCATGCTTGAATTTTCAAAGCCGGCACTTCGGAAACTTTGTGATATGTGGCACAGAGGGACCTTGTTATAACGGGGTCTTACTGCCTTATCCTCTTCGGTGGGTTGATATCCCAACCCATATCGCCATCTATTCTTTCCCATTAGTAATGGCTGAGATAAACCGCCCTTATTTTGCCCCAGTTTGCCGCCTGGCTTGAACCCATTCTTTAGCATCACTCGGGCCATCATCATCAGAGCTTTAGGGGGCAGCCCACGGTCAACCACATCTCCTTCCTTAATTGTAGTGACATTGGCGACTTCTAAAGCTTGGAAATGAGTTTCCAAAGCTTCTTCGGCAGCCTCAATATAAGGAGGATTAGTGGGTTTGCTGACCAAATAGTCTTCTTCCGCCGAGACGATAATTAGTCTATCGTCTATGATGAATTTCAGCTTTTGATGTAAAGTTGAAGGGACTGCTTTGGCGGAATGAATCCATGGCCTACCCAGTAGGCAGCTGTAGGCTGGCTGGATATCCATTACTTGGAAAGTTACGTCGAAGAAGACCGGGCCAATTTGGACTGGCAAGTTTATTTCACCTATCACTTCCCGTCTTGATCCATCGAATGCTCTTACTACCGTAGAGCTAGGCCTCATGTGGATCCTATCGTGTGGTAGTTTGGAAAAAGTCAATTGAGGCATCACATTCAGAGAAGAACCATTGTCTATCAAGACTCTAGCTAGAATGTGATCCATGCATTTGACCGATATGTGTAATGCCCTGTTATGTTTCGCTCCTTCATCCGGGATTTCTCGGTCGGCGAAGGTTATGAAGTTGTTGGCGGTCAAGTTGTTGGCAATTCCCTCAAATTTGTCCACTGAGATGTTGTGGACCACATGAGCCTCATTCAGAATCTTTAGCAGCACTTTCCGATGGGGTTCAGAATTCATCATTAAGGCAAGTAGTGAGATTTTGGCGGGTATACGGTTCAGTTGTTCTATTACTGTATACTCGCTTTGTCTTATTAATTTTAGGAACTCACAGGCCTCTTCATCTGAGACGGCCTTCTTTAATTCCTTCTCCACCTCTTTGACCGCAGTTTCAGGCTCCATTCTAGCCTGACTCTCTTTTTCTTGAATGGCCGGTTGCTTTCTTGTTTCTTCAGCGGGAGCGTAGACGCGACCACTCCTTGTCATTCCTCCTATTCCGGCTATGTTGGTTATGTCAGGTGAAGAGCTCTCCAACATATCCTCTTCACTTTTTCCTCCCAGAACCTTTACATCATACCTCCAAGGCACCTCCCTGTTACTGTGGTATTGGAAAGGTCCGGGCACTTTAATTGTGACAGGTCTTATCCCATTAGGCGCCAGTGGGACTGACGGTTCGGTGTAGCGGATAATCAGGGGTTTAGGATGCCCTGGGAAGGATTCATCGACCATATTCACTTCCTCCTCAATTTCTACGCAGTTTACCGAGGGTCCTGCTTCCCCATAGTTTGGCAGTGGATTGCTCCCCACACTAGGAGCATCTTTTTCAAAATTGAGCCATTTGGCATTAATCAACTTTTGGACCCTATGTTTTAGGGCCAGACAGTTTTCCGTAGAGTGCCCTATCGTCCCTGCGTGGTATTCGCATTTTGCCTCAGGATTGTACCACTTCGGAAATGGGGGTTCCAAAGGTTTCATGGGTACCAGTGCGACCAAAGAGTTTTGAATCAAACGGGGCAGCAGCTCCGAATAACTCATCGGAATCGGGTCGAATTGCACTATTTTCCTCGGGTTATTGTTGGTTTTTGGTTGAGGTTGGTTGGTACTTTGGTTCCATGGCATAGAGGGTCGTTGTTGAGAGAAGGTTTGAGGTGATGGAACTGTAATGGTAGTATTTGGATGGTATTGAGTAGGTGGGTTGTAGGATGGTTGGTGAGCAGGTTGGGCGGAGGCTACCATATGCGGGTGCGTGGGGTATTGTGATTGGTAGGGTGTTTGGTAGTTAGGTGGGGTTGTGGTTGATTGATATATGGGTTGTGTGGGAGTTGGTCGGTTTGGATCTGAGGAGATATAATGGGTCTCAGCCTCCCTTTTCTTCCATGTATTATTTGTCGGTTTTTTCGTGCTCACATTGCCGACGGCGTTATGTATAATTCTTCCTCGGCGTAGACCACTTTCTATGCGTTCTCCTATCAGTACCATGTCCGAGAAGTTAGCCGAGACACTGCCTACCATCTTATCATAGTAGGGTGCGGGGAGCGTCTCCATGAATGTGCTAATCATTTCTCGCTCCAACAGGGGTGGCTGGACTTGAGCGGCTAGCTCCCTCCACCTCTGAGCGTACTCTTTGAAGGACTCATTTTCTTTCTTGATCATGTTCTGCAGTTGAGTCCTATCGGGTGCCATCTCGATGTTATACTTGTATTGCCTGAGGAAAGCGTCAGCTAAGTCCTTCCATGAACGGATGTAGGACCTCTCGAGTTGGGTATACCAGCTGGCCGCTGCCCCTGTCAAACTGTCTTGAAAACAGTGAATAAGCAGCTTGTCGTTGTGTGAGTGAGAGGCCATTTTTCTGCAATACATCGTTAGATGGCTTCTCGGACAGCCAACCCCTCGGTATTTCTCAAATTCCGGAGTCTTGAATTTCGGAGGTATGATGACGTCCGGTACGAGGCAGAGCTCAGAAGCCTCGACTACTCCATATCCGCCTCCCTCGATTGCCCTAACTCTTTCTTCTAGATGCGTCCATCTCCCTCCGAGGAGGGCTTCTTGGTCCGCCATTCTTGGCCATGGCTCATTTAGAGGCCGGCTGGCCTGAAGAGGTAAAGCATAAGGTTCCCTAGGTCTTGCGGCATGACCGTAGGGATGTGGCTGGTGTGGGTTTGCTGGATGAACAGCGACTGGCACAGAGTATGTAGGATCTTCTGTGGCAGTCGTGTTCATATGGGCATAGTCAGGGTGGACATTATATGGATATGTGGTTGATGGGTTAATATGAGAAGGGAAAGATGGGTTTGTATGTGTAGGGAAAGCAGAAGAAGTGTTTGTATTATAAGGGTAGGGGTTCATGTTTGCGTAGGCTGGGTGTGAGTATGGTTGATAACCCATTGTATTAGCAGGAGGTAGGTAAGTTGGTGGATTGGTGTGAGGGTTGTGAGGGTTAAGGTTCGGGTGTGGAGGTCCAGCGGGAAAATTTGGGTGAGGCTGATGGGAAGTAAGGTTTATGTGGAGCGGTATCACATTATGGTTTTCACCAGCCAATATTTCTTGAGACCCATGAGGAGGTTCAAAACCGGGTGGTAAGCCATACGGCCAATCTTGTTCAGTGACAGTCTGAAGAGGCAAAGATGTATTGGCTGCCCCAAGTGCCCCAGTGCCTGCGGGTCCCTCTGCGTTTTTCTTAAGTAGCTTCATGAGCTTAGCCACTTGATCTTTTAATTCCGCGACCTCATTGCGGAGCTCCTCATTCTGTGTTTCCAGCTCACTCATGATTTTCGTTCTTGATCTGGTGCTATATGAATGCCGGGGAAGTCGTAAGCCCGCTATTTTGTTACCTGTTTGAAAGAGTTAAATTCATTTAAGTTAATTAATAATAACACACAGAAAAATTTGACTATGCGGCGGATGCGGAGGGACCAGAATTCGACAGCGTGCTGATCGTGTGCATCTTTTGTGCTTGTGAGTGTGAAATGGAAATTAATGTGGAATTGCAGAGAAGAGCCCATTTTATTCAACATAGATGATGTCTATTTTACATTTCTTTCCTCTTGCTTGGCTAGTACAATATATTTTCTCATCCTTAAGACTAGGTCTTTACAAGTTTGAATGAAAAAATCTACTTCAGGCGGGGTGTGGAGTGGATGCAGAGAAGCTTCCGCCTTCTTGAGTGATTGCGGTAACTCTTCTATGGCCGTATTCGCCAGGTATGCCAGCCTTTGAAAGCATCTGATCCAGTGTTCAGCCGTATCTTTATACCACCCGCTTTCCTTTTGTATGTCCTTTATGCCTTTTTGCTGCATTCTTATGATCTCGAGGACCTTCCATTTTTCCTCGTTCACCTCATCCTGCCAGGTTATGAGTAGGCCTTCAATTTGCTGTTTCATGTCCTCTATCTTTTGAAGCAATTCATTTCTCTCTTTTGTCACACTGTCTGCCTCTGCTTGGGCTTTCCTTTTCGCAGCTAGGATCTGATTTTTCTCTTCTTGGTTGTTGCGGACCTTGGCTCTTATCTGCTCCAAGGCATTTCTCAACTGGTTGTTCTCTTGGAGTGCGGCGTCCCTTTCTTGTGCTCTCATGCCGAGCTCTTTGTTGGCCGCTTGCAAATTCATGTGTACCCGAGAAGCACGCTCTCGTTCTCCTTTCTGCTGATCTCGGATAGAAGCTAAGAGAGCTTTATTCACTTCATCTTCTCTTCGCCACGCAGCGCTCTCTTGTCGTTCTTTCAGCAATTCTTCCTCTAGCTGAGCGTTTCTTTTGGTCATGGCTTCTAGTTTCTCTCTCAGGCTTTTGACAACCTCGTCTTCAAACTCTGTGGACGCCATTTGACTCTTGGATGGAGGAACAGATGGTTTGAATGGCAATTTGATGTGTTGCACCCTGTCTCTAACCCACTGTTTGTATTCTTCTTTAGCAGCGCAGCTTCGCACTCCCAGTTCTTTTCCTTTGCGGGTGACCCCTTCCCATGCCTCTCGAACTTTGCGGAGGTTCTCGGCAAAGTCTCCTTCATACTTTAAGTAGAAAGGAGTCAGTAGTTCGTCAGACGGGGGTGCTTTTATAGGGTAGGCCAACTGTCTCTGTCCCAGTATCGGGTTATAACTGATACAACCTCTAGCTCCCATGAGGGGTACATTCGGGAACCCCTTGCAGTGGTAGATAACCTCAGTTCTTTGTTGCCATGAAGGTTGCCATCTAACCTGGTCTTCGGTCAAGCTGGCGAAGTGGGAAGACCATTTGAGATTGCTCATCTGTTTCAGCTGGTGGTTCAAGAAGTCTGATATGGGATGTTGCGTCTTCATGTCCCTTTTGAAGATGTGGGCGGTGATCCATATGAATAACACAGGTAGGCAACAAATCAATCTTGTTCTCTTCTTCTCATGACAGAAGTTCAGCGTGCAATAAACATCTGCCAACAGGGCCGTCACGGGATTTTCTCCTCTATCTCTTTTGGCTAAGAAGATATCGACTGCGCTCAGATCGACGAAGTCGTCTATATAAGGGAAAAGAACTAACCCATAGATGGTAAGGGCTAACACATCCATGTATATAGCCCACTGGTTGTTGTCGGCTAAGTGTTGCATGTACTTCTCTAGAAATTCTCTAGTGAACCCCTTGACTTGGCCTTTTGTCTGATAACCTGCCAAATGTTCCCCAGTCTGTAACCCCAAAGCCTGTGCGACTGCCCGGAAGGAGGAATGATGTTCTAGGTAATGATACGGCCTAGCTCCCTCTAATGGCAGATCCAAAATCTGTTCGAACTCCTCCAGAGTGGGAGCCAGCTGAAAGTCTGAGAATGTGAAGCACCGGAGCGGCGGATCATAATATTGCACCATGGCAGTAAGGGCTCCTTCTTGCACTTGGACTTTTAAAAGCCTCAGTATGTTGCCATACTTTTTGGTGACGGCCATTTGCTGGATACTTGTCAACTTGTTTGCAAACACCTCTAAGCTGGCCAAGTCTGTTATTTTGACACCGATGCGTCTCTTCTTCTTCAACTGTTCAGATTCCACATTAATTTCCATTTCACCCCCTTTCACGATAGTCACCGAGAACCTGACCCCTCGTAAGAAAAAGATACAAACAAGTATGTTAGACCCTAAATGAATGATATTAATGTATGGGGTATGCATGAAGACAACAAAATATGGTTACTCTTACTAACCTCTCTCCCTCTTTTCTTTGGTTATTTTTTCATTTTATTCCTCATTTTAATTTTCCCTTTTTCGAAAAGACTCACCTTTCTTTTTCTTTCTTTTCTTCTCTCTCCTATTTTTTGTACACTTTTTCTTTTAAGTTTTTCTCTCTCCTCTTTTTCTTTCCTCTTCTTTTTTGTACAATTTTTTTTTGTACACTTTTCTTTTAAGTTTTTCTCTCTCCTCTTTTTCTTTCCTCTTCTTTTTTGTACACTTTTCTTTATTTTTAGAATTCTATAATCGCAGGTAAATAAAGTCTTACAGAGCTGATGTCGTATAAATAGGGCGTGCCCTCGTCGTGTCCTAGAGAGGTGACCTGTCCTATGGATCTAGGGCTTTTAATGCATGAACCTTTCCAAGGTAGGTTGTAATCCTAAGGTATAAAGGTCACTAGAGCCAAGTTCCAGTTCACAATGCTTGCCACAACAGTAGAAGTAGCCACTAGTTGCGGGGCATTATGAATAGGACGCACTCTAGCTGGGATTTTCATGATAGCCATACAGGACGTAAGCCCCAGCATGACACCACTAGATCCCTCTAATCTTGGGCAGCACTCAGACCCGGGTATAGGGCCCCACTCATGATAAATGCATATGCAATATATGAGGGCACATAAATTTGGGATACCTGCAATTGGGGAAATTGCACAGATATATATAGCAATTTATTGTTTATCTATCCTAGGGTTATACAGAGAATAAATAAACAGACAACAAATAAGTAAACAAATAGATAAATGAATCGTGCAATTAAACAGTGAAGGGATCAAAATTAAAACACTCAAATTGTTGGGCTTGACTCTCTAATATCCCCAGTGGAGTCGCCATCTGTCGTAACCGTAATTCCGACGAGACGACGAACTCGCTAAAATTTTAAAAGTGAATTGTTTTGATCAATGTGGAGTCGCCACCAAATTTTTATTTAAGGGAAAAGATTTGGAAAAACCCTGACTCGAGGTAGAGATTTAGGTTCGGGAGTCGGTTACGAGTGGGGAAGGTGTTAGGCACCCCACTCACCCGTTCCGAAGAACGGTACCCTTAAACTGAGTGTGCGACTTTTGAAAACTGTTTGATCCCTTAATTAATGTGAAATAAATAACTTGATGGAGGTTAGCCTGACAGGACTTGATCCTGCTCCTACGTATTCCCCGGTGCAATGGGAAACTCAAGGCTTACGTAGTTCTGGTTTGCGAAGGCTTGACCTTCGAAGAGTGTTTTGAAAGAATGTTTGAAGATTTTGCTATTCGAAAAGAAGTTTTATTTTTAGGAGGGTCTTTGGCCCACTCATGCACAAGGCCCGAGGCGGTTAAGGCAACACAGGGACCTATACGAACTACCAAATGTTGAACAGCAGGTAAACCGCCAGTTCCCCATTTAGAGCGCATTGCGTGAGACCTAGAACCCCAAAATATTTAGGAAAAGATACATATATTTTTTACGAGGACCCCAAGTCCACTCATGCACAAGGCCCGAGGCGGCTAAGGCAGCACAAGGACCTATATGAACTACTAAATGTTGAACAGCAGGTAAACCACCAGTTCCCCATTTAGAGCCCATTGCGTGAGACTTAAAAATCCCAAAACATTTATGAAAAGATATATTTTCAATTTGACAAGGACTTCAAGTCCACTCGTGCACAAGACCCGAGGCAGCTAAGGCAGCACAAGGACCTATACGAACTACTAAACGTTGAACAGCAGGTAAACCGCCAGTTCCCCATTTAGAGTCCATTGCGTGAGACTTGTAAATCCCAAAACATCAAAAAGATTCTTTGAATTTTGAGATATAGAAATAATTTTGTAAAGGATATCGATCTTTGAATAAAAAGAGAGTTTGAATATAATGAAAGATCTTCATTGTTATTTTTAGATTAAACGGGGTTTTAATGTAATTATGTAGCAATTATGGGTTTTTATGAAATTTCGAATTTTTATGAATGTTTATGGATTTTCCTGAAATTTTTATTAGAATTTTAATTAATTTTCTAGTTTTTTGGATTTTTTTTATTAATTTCTTGTTCTGGATTTTTTATTAATTTCTTGTTAAATTTTCTAGAATTTTTATTAATTTTCTAATTTTCTGGATTTTTTATTAATTTTCTAATTTTCTTTTTTTTAATTTCTGGGAGTTTATTATTTTTGGAAATTTTTGTTAATTTTCTATTTTCTGGACTTTTTTTTTATTAATTTCTTTTTTTTTTATTTCTGGGAGTTTATTATTTTTGGAAATCTTTGTTAATTTTCTATTTTCTGGAAAATTTCTGGAAAGGATAGGGATTTTGTGGATTTCCTAAGGGTAGTAGGGTAATTTGATTTTGAGCGACAGAGCTGGTATTTGAGGGATTGATGAGGGGCATTTTGGCCATTCGATGCTTAGGGATTTATGGTAATGCCTAAAAACATAATTGCCTTATATAGGATTCGAAGGAGGGACCACAGGTTCAAAGGCAAACATGCTTACCATTGGGCTCAAAGTTTATTTGATGATAATGACCCTCAACCCTTAATTTCAAACAAGCCTATCTAATTTGCCTATGAATTATGCATACAAAAAGGCTCCTTGTAGGGCTCGAAGACATGTCTTTAGAGGTGAGGGAGGACTTGTTTACCACTGGACCGAGCCTCTGTTTGGGATTGTAGTGTCCAAAATAAAATCAAGAATTTATTTTGCAAGGAGCCTATTCCTGTAGGTGAGGTTCTGTTGCATCTCCTCTCATCACATATTCCCGAATTCTGTCTGGGAAAGGATCAAGTAAGAAAGGAGGAGGAAACAATGCTAGAGAAGGGGCTTTAAAATGAACAACTACTTCATCATCCTTCTCCTGGTGTCACTTTCTGGTTCTACCCCCCAGGTATAGATTTACTGTTTGAGTAAATCCTAAATTAAGCTAAGATTCATGCCATTATTTGGCATTCAACTTAGACATATTTGGCCTTGGCTCTCTCGGGACTTCCGGTGATTCACATAATAAAGTATCATGATCCTGCTTTCTGCAAATTAAACCAGCATGCATCTGCGTATTCCCAAACTCAATTGTTCAAAGTTCTAATGGATAATCTTATGCTGAAAAGAGTTGGCTACACTAGGAAATATCTCTTGAAGAAACTGGAACAATGGCATAAGAGGTGATGCTCTATTTAATAGATCTATATCACAGAAAGTTAATGTCCATGACATATCTTATGACACTAGACCAGGGTTCAACCATATCCTTTCCTTGTAGATTAGTTTTCAGTTCCTCCGGATGGTGACCTGAATTCAATTCCTGCTGTATTGCCCCGAGCATACCTTATGGACGCCCCTGTTCCCATGGAGGTTGACATTCTCTAGACCTATGAACAACACCCAGAAATCTTCTGATAGGTTTATTATGCTGCCCTGAGGATCTTTTGGTCCACTATGTCAATGCAAGTTCTCAGTAACTCCCTCATATTCTCTCAATGGCCATGTTCTGATAACCATATCTTCAGGAATTTGGGCATACACTCTGCTATATATGGAGCATTTCTTGGAATCTACTTCAGAACCAACGAGCAGAAGCAAGTCCAATCTCCAATTTGCTGATACGAGCTATGGTTCTCACCCTATATCTATATGAATCTTACGATTTTCCACAAGGATCGAGAATGACATACGAATCTAATCCCATATGGTTGGGTGAACATCAAGAAATTACAACATTGGTATAACAGAACTTGGAATTTCAATTAAAAGATAACATCAGGTGCATGTACAGAATCAATGTTAACTTTTCAGAATTGACACCTTTATGCATTAAGATTTATTAATCAAGATTTGCTTTGGAGTTCTATTTCTCTTCACATGGATCATATACAGCATGCAGAATTCATCACTATTCATTGTAATCTGTTCTTCGATACTGAGCGTACAAGTTATTCCAATCTTGATTCGTATGGCATACCTCAGGCATTTTAATTTCAATTTGGCATGATTGGGAATAGCTAACCTGATTAGACTCTGGTCGTTGCAATTGACGCTGAAGATCAAGATTCTTGAAATATCTCCGGAACTCTTCTTCCCTAATGTGGCTTCTTCAGCAAGAATTTCCTTTCAAACTGGTTTTTTTGAATCCGATCGTTCTAGCTCCAATTCGAGATGCTTGAATTCCAGACCAATCTCTATGCTTCCAGAGAGCTCCGCTTGTTTTCTCTTCCTCCAATTCGCACCTCCAAAAAAAAGCCCCCTCTCCATTCTGCTTTTGCCCTTTTATAGGCCCCAGCATCTTGATTTGTTGATTTTGTCCTTCTTTGCAAATAAACATACTTTTGCCTTTTCCTTTTTTGCTTTTCAGTCCCTCTTCTTTTTAATCCGAAAATTAAGATTTTCACTTCCTTTGATTTTGATTTGATTTTTTTTAGTCTTTAGTAACATATATTTTTTATTTTTTATTTTTATTATTATATCTTTTTATATATTATATTTTTTTATTAGAATTTTTAGGATTTTTGTTTTAATGGTTTGTCTTTTCTTTTTTCTTTTTTAATTCTGTTGTATGTATTTATTTATTCATATATTTTTATTTACTTTTTGATTTTTATCTTCTTCTTTTTGTTTTTTGCTTGTTTTTCCAGAATTTTATATATAAAAAAACTTGATTTTATTCGTTTTTTATTTATTTTTTATTTATTTGTCTGTTTCTTATTTGTTTGTTTTCTGTTTTCTGTTTTCCGTTTTCTGTTTTTTGTTTTTCTGTTTTCTGTTTTCTGTTTTCTGTTTTCTGTTTTCTGTTTTCTGTTTGTCTGTTTTCTTGTATTTTCTTTTTCTGTTTTCTGTTTTCTGTTTTCTGATTTCTTGTATTTTCTTTTTCTGTTTAATCCTTTTCAGCTTTGTTTTTATTCATGTTGTGCTTTGATTTATATATTTTCATTTATACCTACTATTTATTATTCTTTTTATATTTGTTTATTTATTTTTATTTATTTATTGGTTTCTTGATTAATTTTAAAGGTTGGAGGTCTCGGACATAAATAGGTGTTTACACACACTAAGAGAACTACTTGCTTTAATAATGTTTGCATCTTTCAGCACCTTCACATCTTCCATAGTGTCTATCATTGCTCTCATAAGTTCTGTGTGCCTTGTGAATATGAGGAAATCTGGTTTGGTCAATGCTTCATGAGCCACAAGGTTTCTCATTATAACTTGAGTTAACATCCAATTTCACTCACCAATTTATTGATTTGGATGACCCAGGTGTCTTCAAGTTTGTTTGAGAGACCATGTGGGATATATTATTGCTTTTTTTAATGGATATTCTATGCAATATGTGCTAGTTTATCCCAACTAAATCTTTGCTTCCTGACACACAAAGCTTGCGTTTATTTATAGAAAGGTGGTGGTAATATATGAAAAACTTTGAATGATTAATGACACGCTCGTCGCAAACGCACAAAAATAATTTCTAGATTTTCCCCAAACTATTGGTATAGGTGCAACCTAGGTCATCTCCCAAAGACCATTTCATATTCTTAAGCAAATTAGGAGAAAGTTAGAACAAGGGGATTTTGTAAAGATTTGATATTAAGTTTTAAATGCAAAATACAGAATGAAATTAATTGGACTTAACAATTATCAACTCAAGGAATTCAGAGGCTATTTTCTTAACTAATCATTGATCACTAAAATCATGCATTGTGTTTATCAACCTAGGATCATCTGGAACCCCTAAAATGATCCTTGAATTCTCTACTGAGAAACCTCTCAGAGTTTAATTGATTATGATCAACAAGATTTAGTAACCACTTAATCTTTTATCTAAACCAATTTCACAATCAGAATTCAGTTGAAGTAAGTAATAAAATGAAAACCTTCAATTCAATTACTTAATTTATACTCTTCAAACTTTTGGAAAATGATTTACCAATCAAAAACCAATTATAAATCAATTATGCATTAATCAAAATACGTCAATCGATCAAACTTTGATTAAAGAATAAAATTGAAGAATATAGTGAAGCAGAGTAGAAACCACTTAATAAGCATGTAAATAAAGATCAAGACCTCAAAGTTAAAATGAAAATAGCTTGAATCCTTGAATTGAAACTACAAACCTAGCCTTCCATGAAGGAGGCAAACTAACAACAAAGAAAAACTAAGCCTTCCATGAAGGAGACAAACTAACAAGAAAGAAAAACTAAGCCTTCCATGAAGGAGGCAACTAACAATAAAGAAAAACTAAGGAGGCAACTAACAATAAAGAAAAACTAAGCCTTCCATGAAGGAGGCAAATTAAGAAGAAAGAAAGAAAGATGGAAAATGGTGTTGGAGTTAATCTCCAAGGGGTGTGTTTCTCCTCTTGTAAACCCTTCTATTTATAGAGGATTTTTGAGGCATCATCTTCAGAAAGTCACCAACTAGGATATTACTTTTCTACCCTTTTATTGCTTTCACATGGGCTTTGTTGAAAATGCAAAACACTTTTGAATTTTTGTCACCAATGAGCACAACAATTTTGACTTTCTTGCAGCGCAATTTCGGATATTCACAGGTCCGAATTAGAGCTTCACGTCTGAACAAAAGTTGTAGCCCCGGATCTTAGCTTTCCAACAGATTTGATTTCATCTCAATATGACTTCTGTATCTCAAGATATGGCCGGATCTTTGCACACTGTTCAAATTCCACGTCAGCAACACTATCTCATCTTTTGAGATAATTTAGGAGTCCTAAACATTCCATTTAGAGTCTGATCTTGCTTTGTAACTGTGGACACTTCTTTAAGCTTTCATTCAAGATAGATTTCATGATTTTTGGATGTCTAAAACTCCTATTATGCTCAAAATACTATAATAGTGTCATTTTAATCGGGTAAGCAAAGAAATTCAATTAAACTTCATATGAACCCAAACTCATAAAATATGACAAAGATCACTTAATTGAACATATAAGAAGTCTTGATGAGATAAAAGTGAGAGATAATTATTTATGAAATCTATGCTTATCAATTAACTCAATCACAGCCGTCAGTAATCATGAATTTGTGTTATTAATTATAATGATAAAATTTATAAGTTTATAACTGATACTACTTTTATTAAGGGATATTTAATTTTTGAAAAATATTTTTTTATTTTATTTTTATTTATAAAACATTGTACATTAATTTTATTTTTAAAATTTTGTATAAGAAATAATAAAAATAAAAAAAATTTCTATTATTTTTTATACAAATTAAAACTTTAAAAAAATAATATGAAATTTTTATAAATAAATATAAAAATAGAAAATAATTTTCCAAACCAAACATTATTAAAGTGACACGTAAAATGACTTTATGATTTAATATTTTTCTTCTGGAATGAAAATGCGGATGAAAAATGCTTTTATTTTATATGATAGTTCTTGAATTAATAGATTAACAATAGATCTTATATTTTGAAAATTCATCAAGTGATTCAGGTCTTACAAAGTCCAAAGTAACCCATTTCCACATGATTAATAGTAGTGTGATGCTAAAGCTAGCATTAGGGAGAATGATATCAACAAATAATATCAACATGTTACTACTATCGGTTCCTTCTTGGGAACCAAATCATGCGCTATAAAATCTAAACATATCATAGTGTAGGACTCAAATAATATAAGTGTTAAATATGTGAACTAGAATGGGTAATCTTTCAAATTGATTATATATGGGAATCAATATGAGCTAGTCATAAACCGAGTTAAAATAGTGTGAATAGATATCAATTTTTGCAGTTGAGCCTGTTTTGACACACATTTAGTATGAATGTTATATTGGGAATTTAGTTTGAGGTTTGTAACTTTAAGTAATAACAACCATCAACTTTAATTGAATTTGAGCCTTTTACACTTTAAAGAGTAAGATTGTTAATGGATTCAATTATCTTAATTATCATGCTTCTAAATTGAGATATAAGATCAATTTCTTTGTAATTTTTTTATTTTTTAAAATATTCAATATTAAATTTAGCATAATAGAACATTATTAACAATGAAGATATTTGGTTGTTATTTTCTTTAATTTTTACTTATAAATTTTAATTAAATTTAAAAATAATTATACAATACATTAAAAAGTTGTTAGTTATAATACAAGTACCAGTCAATTATACCCACAATTCAACCCGTTGTACCAATGACCTTACTTGATCAAGTCAATGTCAAAGATGATTTTAGTAACACAATGCAATTGTGCTTTATACACAATTCAACCCGTTGTGCCAATGCTTTATTTATTATATAAAATATAATATTTAAAATATATATTAGTATGAATTTAAGTGAACTTTATAACATATAATGCAGTCAAAAAAGTTAAAATTAATATATTAATGTAAATTTAAAATTATACTATATAGTTTTTAAATTATAATATTTTTAATTTAGAATTTTTTATCATAATATGATATATTTTTAAATATTTATTATAATTTTTATTTAAATATTTTGATGAAAATAAATATTTTTAACAGAAAAAATAATTTTTTAATAAATATTTATAATGTAGAATTAATTTTTAATAAAAATATTTTCAGTCCTGTTTTTTTCTCGAATAATTATATTATTATATTTTAAATATATTACTTTATCTTCTGATTTCATTTTTTAAATTTAAATATAATAATTTAATAAGTATAATACCAAATATATTATTTCTGTTTCTATACTAAATTTAAATTTTAAAAAAAAATTATCATTATTAATGATTAACAACTAATATTGTCACATATATTTTAATTATTTATATATTTAAATTAAAGAATAAATTAAAAACATTAATACGGTAAAATTATAATGAAATTTTTCTTTCTATATTGTATACTAGTTTTTAAATGTAATCTAGAACTTTAAAGTAAAAAAATAATTAAAAATAAATTTTTGTATAAAAAAATAAATAAATTTTTAAATAATATAAATTTATAAAAAATAATCTATGCATAAATATAATTTTTTTAAAATTTTATTAACAAAAATTATATATTATAATTTGCTGATATATATACAATGTTCAAGGTTTGCTAATCTCTAATTTAAAAAGGTAAAAAAAAAACATCATATATATATTTTTATCTAGTTTATTCTTTCTTTTTTTATTTTATTTTTCACTTTTCTCTTTTTATCCAATTATAAAAATATAAATATAAATTCAAAATCAAATAAAAAATTAACGTTGATAAATTCACAATCCATTAGTGTGAAAAGTGAAACTAGACATAGTCTGGACATGGTTTCTGCAAATTTAAAGAAAGCAGAAGGCAGAGATAGAGAAAAAAGAAAGCTGTTTTCAGATTTCTAAACAGTAAAAAAAGGGTGGATTTGAAAAAATAATGAAGCTTAGATCTAGTTAAACAGAAAATGTGATTTGAAAATAAAATGAAACGAAAACTTTACTGAATCAACTAAAATTTGATTAATGCATTGTTACAAATCATAAGCTAATAAAAAGAAAAGGCTTCTTCAACCTTTTTTTTTATAAAAAAAATTTACAATCAATCTTAAAAAACCATACATAGTAGAACCCGAAAGAAATTGATAAAATAAAAACTAGACAAAAAGAAAATATTAGGAAAAAGATTATATACACAAAATTAATAAATAAATATTTATTCTTAATATAATCCATAAAAAAATACACAAATATATATATATATATATATATATATATATATATATATATATATATATATATAAAGCTAACATAGTAGAATCGTGGAAGAGGTTTTCCTCTTCTCTTCTTTAATCCTTTTCATTTTCATCTCTAGAATTTTTTATTTTGGAACCACCACAAAATTCTTGTTTGTTATTTCTAAAAATAAAAATTATTCTAACGACCTAAATCGAAATGAAAGTCGGACAAATTAAAATGAGGTTAATCTCAGAAAAAAAAGAAATAGAGTCGTCACCAATTTTATTTTAAATTAGGAAAAATTGGAAAATCTTTTTATTTTAAATAAAAAATGATAAAAAAACTGTCTACGAAATCAAGATCAATTCAGGAGCCGATTTATGCACAGTGAATAGTAAAAACTTAATCCCACATCCACCCTAATTCGGTGGTTACCTTAAATCAATTTGTGCAAATAAGTCATAATTTTAGAATATTTATTTTACTCCTTTAACTTTAACGAATACACAATTTATTTTAGAATGGATGAATAAATAATTAATCAAATAAATAAATAGTTGGCTAAATACAAATTTAATAAATAGAAAATTTATTGGATTTATGGTTAAAGTTAAAATAAGCATGAATGTTATAAAAATTAATTTTTGACTTGACAGTTTAATTCCTGCTCCTAAGTATCATCAGGTACAACGAGGAACTCAAAGTTACGTAGTTCTTAAAAAAAATCGTAAAATGATTAAAAAAACAAAAAAAAAATTAAATGAATTTGAGAGCACAAAAAGTGATGCTTAAACTATTTTAGAGAAAATAAAATCATCGAGATGTCACAAAGATGCCCTAGTAAAAAAACAAAGATAATAAAACGTCTCGTTTAAATTATCCTTTTGTAATGTGAAATTAAATTAAATTATTTACAGAAAAGAAATCGAATTAAGGATCATCAAGCTGTCACAAATCATATGTCTCTAATTAAAATGAAGGATCGATAAGACGTTTCGTCTAAATTATCCTCTTTTTTTGGCAAAATTAAACCACAATTGAATTGTGTATATATTTTGGTATTATTTTTCGCTATTTTTATATTGAAGTTGAAACTTATGAAAACTCATAATGAATCATGAGCATAATAAATAAACAAGATAAGGAACAAGGAGGGATAACAATAACAAAATAAAATCCAACATCAAAGGTTAAACATAAAAAAGATAGTAATATTAACAGAAATAACACGATAGTTAATTAAAATGCAATGCATAATAAAAGGAGTTTAATTAGCTGATAAATGAAAAAAAACGTCTATGACATCTAATACAATAAATATGAGGTGTACAAACCTAATAAACAGTGACAATGACGAATCTTAATAATGGTATTAACGCAAATAATGGTAATAAAACAAACAACATAAAAAGTGATGGAAAAAAAAAATTATGACAATGGAAAATCAACCTAGCGAGGGAGACCATAAAATCAAATATATGTATAAAGAATGATGATAATACAATATCAAGAAAATAGAAATGACAATCAAAACTATAATAAATCTATAAAATGTCACTAAAATAAATAATAATATTAATAATAAAGAACTATATCATTTCTTAAAAAAAAAATAATTTAAAGCTAATGAATGTAATATTTTAAACTATTTAAAAAATACCGTTAATAATAGTAAAGAAAGAAAGAAAAAAAACTCAAGTATTAATTATAGAACAACATTAACAAATAAAATAATTAAACAATCACAAAAGAAAAAAATAAAATATAATTTTTAGTATAAAATGTTTAACATGAAAAAAAAAATGTATAATAACAACTGAAACTTTCTGAGATAGTTAAATAGAAGAAATAAGCAAAGAAAGAAAAAACATATATATAAAAATATAAATATTAAAAAAATAAAAAAAAACAAAAAATACACTAATAATAATAAATTATTGATCAAGAAAATATTGAAGATTAAATCCAACAATAAAAGTAAAAGTTGAGTCATTAAAACTTTAAGCTTAAACATTATTCTATAAATAAAAAAATAAATAAATAAAAAAACAGATTCACAATGATTGATTAAGAGTGTATGAGATATTATGGAACTCGGGTAAATGGTTAAGACAAATCTGCGGAGAAAACAACTACCGTTAATTAAAGGAAAGAAAGAATATATACTTTGGAGCATGTTGTATATGGGTGCACAGTAAAACGTGAATACAAGAATCGTGCATAGTGTAAATGCAAAAAAAAAACAAAATAGAGTTGTTGAGGTATACAAGTGTGTAAAGTATGGAGCAATAAATATTAGCAACTTACCTGGACTAGGACCTATTCTTCTCTCCTTTTCTGGAGGCTTCCTTTTCGTAAAGAAAATTGGTTCCTTCTCTTTTTTCTCTTCTTTCTTCTCCCTTCTCTTAACAAGCACTCTAGCTTCTACTTCGTCCTTGTTCTTCTTTTTTTTTTTTTCCTCTCACTCCATAAAAACCTTTTCTTTTATTTTTGGCTATCCCTATTATCAAAATTTGTTTTTTTACTTTTTGAATTCCAGTCTTTAATGTTATCCATTAGATTAATCCATTTGTTACAAAATTGCTCATTCTCCCAAATATCCGGAAAATATTCCTGTATAATTCTGTTTTTGGAATTGTTTCTCCTAGTATACTAATGTTTTGCTGGAATTTTTGATTAAGATTAATTTTACATAATCTATTAAGATGTTTAGCTTTCATTTCCAATAAGCGTACAGTCTCTTTCTACACTCCTCCTGTTATTGCCTTTCAGACAAGAAAACACTGCGACACACACTATGCTAAGCATATCACAATGATACAGGAGAATTTGAATATAATAATAGTAATAATAATAATAATAATAATAATAATAATAATAATAATAATAATAATAATAATAATAATAATAATAATAATAATAATAATAATAATAATAATAATAATAAAGTGTAAAGCCAGTAAAATAGATTAATTAAATTATAACAACAAAATCAACATATACTGGAAAGGTAAAAATATAAATAAATAAACAAAAATAATAAACAGGTATATATATATATAAAATATTTATAAATCAAATAAATAATACAAGAACACCTAAAGAACGGAAAGGTGAATTTAAAATTTCAAAATTTCTATTCATTCCTTTATTTAATTTTTTTGTTTAAATTTTGTATATAAAAGTAAAATTAAAAAGAAAGCAAAAAGAGTAAATAAATTTGTTTGAAAGAAGAGAATTAATTGGAATATTAATAATAATATAATTGGTAACAAAATGATAAAAATAATGATAATAATAATTAGACTAACTAATTTAGGCAATAATAATAATAAAAATAAAATTATATATATATAATAAAATATTAATTAAATATTTAAAATTTTAATTTAGAACTTAAATAATAATTAAATATAAATAAAACATTTTAAATTAAATAAGTGACTAGATTCAGAAATCAAACAAACATTAATAATATTAATATATAAAAATTAGATTAGAATAAATGAAATGTAACACCTGAAAATATATAAAAATTTTAAATTGAACTAATAATTAAAATAAAAAATAAAATGAGTTAATAATATTAATAAAATAAAAATTATATTAAAATAAATAAAATATAGCTGGTGAAGGTAGATAAATACAAACTTAAATTTTTTTAAAATGATTACAACCTTAAAAGCGTACTAAAAGAAATAATAAGTGATAATTAAATTAGGATATATAGAATATAACATAGATGGATTTAGAATTAAGTTAATCATTAAAATTATCAATTAAATAACTGTTAATGCTCATAAAAATATGATCAGATCAAAATAAAAATATATAAAAAAAATCAAAGTTAATGCTAATAATAAAATGATAATTAAATAAAAATAAATAACAATTTATAACTAAATTAAAATTAGTAATAATAACAAAGTAAGAATTAAATTAAAACCAAATAAAACATATATATATATATATATATATATATATATATATGAAAAAATAAGGTAACTAAAGATTTAAATAATAAATTTATAATAAGGATAACTAAAAATTTAAAATTAAATTGGTTATTAAAAATAAAATTTAATTATATAAATAGATGAAAATCCGTTAAAATTAAAGAATATTAAGAAAAAAAAGAATAATATATATATATATATATATATATATATATATATATTTACATGATAGAATAATAGTATTACAAGCAAAATTTAATGTTTCAATTTTTTTCTTATCTAAAAGATTATTTATTTATTTTTTAAATTTTAATTTGTGAGATTTATAAAATGTTTCAAATAATAGTAATAAAGAATAGAATGAAATAGTGTATGATAAAATAAATAAGTAAATAAATGAAAGTAAAATATTAAGAATAATAGTAATGATAATAATAATAATAAAGTATAAATGAATTAAAATTATATTTTGCTACTATTATTATTATTATTTTAAGTGAAAAAAAAAGTAATATGCAAAATTTAGTGTTCACAGTTGTCCTCTTTACTTTTTCTTAATAAAGAATATTAGAAATATCAATTTCTTATATTCTTATAATAAGAAACAAGTAAAGATATGAACTCCAATTTTGCATATCAAAGATAGAAAACCAAGATTAAACATATGCAACGTATTTCTTTTTTTAAAGAAAGAAAGAAAAAAAAACCATATTTCAAAACGAATTTCTCCAGTAAATGTATGCGCATAAATGAAATAAAATAGCTCATATTTTACAAACAAATAAACTATTTCACGAATCAATCTAATATGATCTTACAAATGGAGAAAGACATGCAAAGCAGAGTAATTGGATATAGATCAGACGAGGAGCAACTAAATAAGGAAATAAATTACAGACCTACTGGATATGAATCATTCAAAATGAGAAAAATAAAGATGATGTAGCACAACTTGATGCGAGTCAAGTATATGTAGAAAATTAAAGACAATGCAGACCTCTTGGATATGGGTCATACAAATGCGAAAAATAAATATGGCGTTGACCAACTTGATATGGGTCAAGTATATGTATAAAATTAAAGACAATGGAGACCTATTGAATATGGGTCATACAAAATATGGACAATAAATATGTTGCAGACCCACTTGATATAGGTCCAGACAAATGAAAAGTAAAGATGATGTTGACCAACTTGATATGGGTCAGGTGATAAGCATAAATTTCATAAATAATTATCTCTCACTTTTATCTCATTAAGACTTCTTATATGTTCAATTAAGTGGTCTTTGTCATATTTTATGAGTTTGGGTTCATATGAAGTTTAATTGAATTTCTTTGCTTACCCGATTAAAATGACACTATTATAGTATTTTGAGCATAATAGGAGTTTTAGACATCCAAAAATCATGAAATCTGTCTTGAATGAAAGCTTAAGGAAGTGTCCAGTTACAAAGCAAGATCAGACTCTAAATGGGATGTTTAGGACTCCGAAATTATCTCAAAAGATGAGATAGTGTTGCTGGCGTGGAATTTGAACAGTGTGCAAAGATCCGGCCATATCTTGAGATACAGAAGTCATATTGAGATGAAATCAAATCTGGTGGACAGCTAAGATTCGGGGCTACAACTTTTGTTCAGAAGTCAAGCTCTAATTCGGACATGTGAACATCTGAAATTGCGGTGCAAGAAAGTCAAAATTTTTGTGCTCATTGGTGACAAAAAATTCAAAAGTGTTTTGCATTTTCAACAAAGCCCGTGTGAAAGTAATAAAAGGGTGGAAAAGTAATATTTGGTGACTTTCTGAAGATGATTCCTCAAAAATCCTCTATAAATAGAAGGGTTTACAAGAGGAGAAACACACACCATTTAGGAGATTAACTCCAATACCATTTTCTTTCTTTCTTTCTTTCTTTCTTTCTTTCTTTCTTTCTTTCTTTCTTTCTTTCTTTCTTGTTAGTTTTGCCTCCTTCATGGAAAGCTTAGGTTTTCTTTCTTGTTAGTTTGCCTCCTACATGGAAGGCTTAGTTTTTCTTTATTGTTAGTTGCCTCCTACATGGAAGGCTTAGGGTTTATTTGTTGTTAGTTGCCTCCTACATGGAAGGCTTAGGATTTATTTGTTGTTAGTTTGCCTCTTTCTTTGTTGTTAGTTTGCCTCCTTCATGGAAGGCTAGGTTTGTAGTTTCAATTCAAGGATTCAAGCTATTTTCATTTTAACTTTGAGGTCTTGATCTTTATTTACATGCTTATTAAGTGGTTTCTACTCTGCTTCACTATATTCTTCAATTTTATTCTTTAATCAAAGTTTGATCGGTTGACGTATTTTGATTAATGCATAATTGATTTATAATTGGTTTTTGATTGGTAAATCATTTTCCAAAAGTTTGAAGAGTATAAATTAAGTAATTGAATTGAAGGTTTTCATTTTATTACTTAATTCAACTGAATTCTGATTGTGAAATTGGTTTAGATAAAAGATTAAGTGGTTACTAAATCTTGTTGATCATAATCAATTAAATTCTGAGAGGTTTCTCAGTAGAGAATTCAAGGATCATTTTAGGGGTTCCAGATGATCCTAGGTTGATAAACACAATGCATGATTTTAGTGATCAATGATTAGTTATGAAAATAGCCTCTAAATTCCTTGAGTTGATAATTGTTAAGTCAAATTAATTTCATTCTATATTTTGTATGTAGCATTTGATATCACATCTTTACAAAAACCCCCTTGTTCTAATTTTCTCCTTATTTGCTTAAGAATCTGAAATGGTCTTTGGGAGATGACCTAGGTTGCACCTTATACTATACCAATAGTTTGGGGGAAATCTAGAAATTATTTTTGCGCGTTTGCGACGAGCGTGTCAAAAATTTGGCGCCGTTGTCGGGGACCATTTTAGTTTCCTAGGCTCATTTAGGAGTTTGTATAAAAATTTTAATCTTTCTAACAATTTTTTTTAACTTTAGGTATATATTCTTGGATTTTCTATATGAATTCACCTTTTTATGTATGACCCGATCCAATCCTGAAAATTTATATGCATATGATCCTGAGATTGATAGAACATTCCACCATTTGAAAAGAGCACAGAGAAGGCATTCATTGAGTAATAACCAAGAAAGTAACAGTAGTGATTTTTCATCTTTAAATTTTGATAGTTTCAAATATTCTGCTAAGAACATGGCTGATAGAACCCTAAAAGAATTAGTTGCACCTGATGTTGCTTATCAACCATTGTGTATTCAATACCCTGATGTTGATGCACCATTTGAACTGAAGTCTGGACTAATACATTTGCTACCTAAGTTTCATGGCCTTGCAGGTGAGGACCCTCATAAACATTTGAAGGAATTTCACATTGTGTGTTCCACAATGCGGCCACAAGGAATTCCAGAAGATCATATCAAGTTGAAGGCATTTCCTTTCTCCTTAAATGATGGAGCTAAGGACTGGTTGTACTATCTACATCCAACATCTGTTACAAGCTGGAATGATATGAAAAGATTATTCCTGGAGAAATTCTTCCCTGCATCCAGAACAGCAGCTATCAGAAAAGAGATTTGCGGCATCAGACAGAACTCCCAAGAAACACTCTATGAGTATTGGGAGAGATTCAAGAAACTATGCGCCACTTGTCCACACCATCAAATCAGTGATCAATTACTGATTCAGTATTTCTATGAAGGACTCATGCCAATGGACAGAAGCATGGTTGATGCAGCTAGTGGTGGAGCACTTATGGACAAAACTCCTACAGCAGCTCGAGATTTGATTGCCAACATGGCAGAAAACTCTCAGCAATTCAATTCTCGAACTAATTCCTTGTCTAAAGGAGTCCATGAAATGACCACTAAGACAGACCATACACGATTGGAGAACAGAATTGAAGAACTAACCTCCATCGTAAGACAGTTGGCCATCGGACAACAACATCAACTTAATGTTGTTGACAAAACGAAAACATGTGGCATCTGCACTTCTGCAGATCATCCTACTGATGCATGCCCAACATTGCAAGAAAGTGAGACACCTGAGGCTGCAGTAAATGGTATTTTTGGCACAGGACAACAATACAGGCCTCCTCAACATTATCAGTAACAGAAGTTTGAACCACCTTCTAGATCATACAATCCTAGTTGGAGAAACCATCCTAACTTGAGATATGGTCCTCCACAACAACAAAGGATTCAAACATCTGACTCCCAAAATAAATACCAACCACCGCCATTCAGACAACAACAACAGCATATGCAGCAATCTGTACCCTCTAATACTTCTGAACCCTCTCTTGATGATTTGATGAAGCAATTAGCAACCAACAATCTTCAGTTTCAACAAAATGTAAGTTCTACCATTCAGGATTTACAAACTCAAATTGGGCAGTTGGCTACCACTGTCAACCAATTGAAATCTCAAGGTTCTGGTCAACTACCTTCTCAACTTGTCATAAATCCCAAAAGTGTGAATGCCATGACCTTGAGAAGTGGGAAGAAAGTGCAGACAGACCCTACATTTTTAAAGCAACAAAGCTTCAATCAGACTAATCCACACCAAAAAGAAGCATTTATCTCCACACCTGGAGACATCTCTGATAAGCCATCTGAATCAGAGGAAAAGTCTGATGAAAAAAGTACACTAGCCTTCGATAAGACATCGAATGATCAACAAAAAGAAGCTTGCCATAAACGATCTGCACTTGAAGCATCCGATGAGACGAAAACCCCAAATTGTGCTGATCAGAAGGTATCTTTACCTTTTCCAAATAGAATGGTCCAATCCAAGCCCAATGTTCATGCAGAATTGGATAAGGAGCTTCTAGATACTTTCAGGAAAGTGGAAGTCAACATACAATTCTAGATGCTATCAAGCAAATTCCCAAATATGCCAAATTTCTAAAGGACCTGTGCACGCATAAGAAAAGACTCAAAGGGGATGAGAAGATCAGTGTGGGACGCAATGTTTCTACCTTAATTCAACCCAGCCTCCCTCAGAAATGTAAAGATCCAGGAACTTTCACCATTCCTTACACAATAGGAAACTCTACATTTGGTGATGCATTGCTGGATCTAGGTGCTTCCATTAATGTTATGCCCTCATCAGTTTATAAATCTTTGAATCTGGGAGAACTGAAGCCAACTGGTGTGGTGATTCAATTAGCCAACAGAAGTACAGCACATCCAACCGGAGTACTTGAAGATGTGCTAGTTCAAGTGAATAAGCTAATCTTTCCAGCTGACTTCTACATTTTGGATATGGACGATGAGTCATCCATCAATAGAGCAACCTTGATCCTAGGGAGACCTTTCCTCAAAACTGCAAAAACAAAGATAGATGTGCATACGGGGACTCTCTCTATGGAATTTGGAGATGATATCATCCAATTCAACATATTTGAAGCCATGAAGCATCCTATAGAGAATCATTCACTCTTTCAACTTGATGCCATAGATCTTCTTGCGAATGATTATTCTATTGACAATCTACTTTTTGAATTTTTTGATTTTGATTTAGATTACTTAGATAATTTTACTTGCACATGTGATGAATTTGATCTATGTATTGTGTGCTCCAAGATTAATGCTGCAGACCAAACTTCTTGGAAAGATGACATGTTAGATGCAAGTGTTGCAGACATTTCAATCTCAAATAGATCCCTTCCTTCCATAATACAACCACCTCCTTTGGAGTTGAAGCCTTTGCCTGAACATCTAAAGTATGCTTATTTGGGGGAAAATGAGAAGCTTCCTGTCATTGTAGCAAAGAACCTTCTACCACAACAAGAAGAAAGGTTGCTGCAAACCTTAAAAAGCCATAAACAAGCAATTGGATGGACTTTGGCTGATATTCCAGGCATTAGCCCATCTACTTGTATGCATAGGATATTGCTGGAGGAAAACACCAAACCTGTTAGACAACCACTTCTCTTTTGTGAGGTATTTGATGTATGGGGTATAGACTTTATGGGTCCATTCCCTGTCTCTTTTGCCTTTGTTTACATTCTGCTAGCTGTTGATTATGTTTCAAAATGGGTGGAGGCAAAAGCCACTCGTACTGATGATGCTCGAGTTGTTGCAGATTTTATCAGGTATAACATTTTTAGCAGGTTTGGCATTCCTAGAGCTCTAATTAGTGACCAAGGTACTCATTTTTGCAACCGCACAATGGAAGCCCTAATCTGCAAATATGGAGTCCTGCATAAAGTCTCCACCCCATATCATCCTCAAACAAATGGTCAAGCTAAAGTTTCTAATCGAGAGATCAAGAAAATCTTAGAGAAAACAGTTCAGCCTAACAGGAAGGATTGGAGCTTGCGCCTTGTTGATGCTTTATGAGCATATAGGACAGCCTACAAGTCACCCATTGGCATGTCTCCCTACAGGATTGTCTTTGGTAAAGCATGTCATCTTCCAGTTGAATTAGAGCATAGAGCATTTTGGGCAGTAAAGAAATGCAACGTGGATCTAGACCAAGCAGGAATCCATAGGAAGCTTCAATTGCAGGAACTTGAAGAAATTCGATTGGAAGCATACGAAAACTCCAAAATTTACAAAGAAAAGGTCAAAGCTCTTCATGACAAAAAGTTAGCAAGAAAGGAGTTTTCCGTTGGACAAAAAGTTCTCCTTTTCAATTCTCAGCTAAAGTTTATGCCTGGTAAGCTACGCTCTAGATGGTTAGGATCATTTGTAGTTACTAATGTTTTTCCTTATGGTGCAGTGGAAATAAAAAATGAGGTAACTAAAAAAATCTTCAAGGTGAATGGACATCGTCTTAAACCATTTTTCGAAGGTTTTCAAAAGCACACGGTAGAAGAAGTGCATTTGCACAATGCCACATACTTGCAATAAATTCAAGAGAAGTCTCTCTCTCTCTTTCTTTCTCTCTCTCTCTCTCTCTCTCTCTCTCTCTCTCTCTCTCTCTCTCTCTCTCTCTCTTCCTCTCTCACATTCCTCGCTTATAAGTTTCAACTAATCTCTCAACTTCCTTCTTCACCTCTTAAATCATCCCAACTATTACACCACATTGAGCTTGCAGGAATAATAACTTGAGTGTTTTAAGAAAAAAATGGAGAAAGCTCTCACCAGGATCAAAATTTTGTTCCCTACTCTCCCTAGAAATTTTCTTAAAGACATTTACAATTGCAGACTTGAACGATTGAGAGCATTAACACTTTTAGGCCTTCCAGAAGATGTCCGTTGGATCATTGAAGCTAAGGTACGTTTAGCAGGTGAATTTCAAGAATCATTTGTTAAAAACATGACAGGTATGGGAAGAAGTTCCTATGCAAAGAAGAGAAGGGCAAAAACAATTGGAGTTTGCTACAGGTGTGCAAGATGGACCTGTAACACAAGATGCAAGAACCCTGGAATGGTTTCAAGAAATCGAGAGGACAAAATTCAATTCATAAAGGATGGACTGAGTAAGGAGTTATTGGATGATATCATTCAGACTCTTGAGACGCATCCTAGTGGGCATGTACAAGGAGTTCTTCTTGATTTATTTGAACTGTTCCGTAAGGAAAAAGCACGTTATAGTCTTGGGAATCTGACTTTAAAAGACCCTGTTATCAGTTGACAAGAAAACTGAATGGGAAGCACATCCTCGACTCTTAGAAGGCGTTTCAGCCGTTACTGGACGTAAAACCAGAGGAAGATGTGAGCCACAATCACAACTACTGTTCATTCTCATGCGTGTATGTTTGTCATTTACATTGTCTTTTCAATTTATTGGGCCACCATTTTTTTTTTGAAATTTTCACCCCTGCTTAAAGTCTTTCCCCTCTGAGATTCACATTTTCCTTGAACAAAAAATTCAAACTTTTGCAACAAAAATTCAAACTTTTGCTACCAAATCCTGATCCCGCACTATTCAAGCGATCTCCTTGTCTGATATTGAGTCCCTATAAATTATCAACCTCTATGACATATTTTTTCAAAAAAAAGACAGAAACACCATATATGGATAGGATCAATACTATCTGTGTTTTTGATGGGTCTAACCTTGGAAAGGATAGAGAATTTCAACATGCAGCTTATACCCTTGGTAAGGCATTAGCTGCAAGAAAAATCAATCTTGTTTATGGGGGAGGGATTCAGGGTTTAAAAGGATGTGTTGCAGGATCTGCACTCACAAAGGGGTGTAACGTCTTAGGTGTTGGCTTAAAAAATGGGAGCACCTCCTACTTGACCCTGGGTACTGAATTGAAGGTTGCAACCATGCATGACCGTATGAGACACATGTTGGTTAATTCTAATGCATTTATTGCATTACCTGGTGGTCTTGGAACAATGGAAGAAATTTTTACCATTATATTTTGGGCCTATCGGAATTTTCATAAAAAACTTTTGGGCTTATTGAATATTAATGGCTTTTATAATGGTTTGATATCCTTTTTAGATCATGCAGTAGAGCAGGAGTTCATGCCACAATCCATGCGCAACATCATAGTATCTGCTTCAACTGTTAAACAACTACTTGAGATTTTGCAAAATCCTACATCTGAGCTCAGTCAAGCAATGCAGCTGGTGAACCAACCAAATCAGGATGGCAGAGACAAAAGAGAACCAGATACCACTCTTCGGTTATAACTTTTCCTTACTTTGGTAGTTTTCTCACATTTCTTTTCCTGTCATATGAAATTCCATCTAAGACATTGGGGGCAATGTCTTGGATAGGTTGGGGGGAGGATGGTCCGATATATATATAAAAAAAAAAACCCAAAAAAATAAATAAATAAATAAAAATAAAAAATAAAAAATTAGGTTAGAATCATAAAATTGCTTTGAGTAAGATGGCTGAGTAAGGAGTTACACTTGACTCTTGATACGCATCTTATGATTAAAAAAAAAATTGAATGTGGAAGTTTGTTGTTCTTTAGATTTCATAAAATAATTGAAGCAAAATTATTTACATTTCGAGATTAATTAGTTTGGCAACACATATTTGAACTGGATAGATTAGATTTGATAAATATATTACCTGTGAGATTTTGAGCCTTATTATTATTTTCTTTCTTGTGTGATTTGCATCCATGGAATATGTTACTTCAGAACTTGCATTGATTCTTTTTGAAGCTATATTTTCACATGAATTGTACAAAAATGATTGAGGCATTTTTTTTCTTGAAAAAACCACTTGGCCAAATAACCAAACCGTATAATTTTATCCTTTGATCAGCCCTTTGAGCCGATTAGCCTTTCCTTCTTTTTAGTTCAACACAAATCAAAAAAAAAAACAACTTTGTCTGACCATAGAAGGTGAGGAATACTGGATTTATCATACCATAAGTATTTCAATAAGTGTGGGGGAGATTATTGTTGTGTTCATCAATATCATGGTTGAAAAAAAAACTGAAGCAATAAATTAACAAATAAACTATTATATTGAAAAAAAGAAAAAGAAAAAAAAAAAGAATGAAGAAGTGATATATGTTTCTCACACTTGCACTTAGACTCAGTTCTCAATCCTCACCATTTTCCTTGGTCTAACATTGTATCTCTTCAATATATTATTTCATCTTTCTAATCCCGTTATAACCAAAATAAAGACCTCTTGATTTATGCATTGCATGTGTACATAGTAGTAGAGAAGTAGAAGATATGCAAGCCTATGATAGTTCATCTTTCATGGATTGAATTTGAGAGAAACACTTACCAAATCAAACACTTGAGAGATTCAGAGTATATCATGTGAGGTTTTATCTTTCTCAATCTATGTTTTTCAAATTAAAGTTGCCTTTCTAAGTAATTTCAAAAATGTGATGAAAGAATGCTTCATAAAATTTTGTGAATTCTTGAGAAATCAACTCAAAACTTTGATGTTCTTTCAAAAAAAAAAAATAGTCACCAATCCTTAACTTAAGTTTGCCCGAGACGTGCAAAAGATAAGTGTGGGGGAATTTAATAAGCATAAATTTCATAAATAATTATCTCTCACTTTTATCTCATTAAGACTTCTTATATGTTCAATTAAGTGGTCTTTGTCATATTTTATGAGTTTGGGTTCATATGAAGTTTAATTGAATTTCTTTGCTTACCCGATTAAAATGACACTATTATAGTATTTTGAGCATAATAGGAGTTTTAGACATCCAAAAATCATGAAATCTGTCTTGAATGAAAGCTTAAGGAAGTGTCCACAGTTACAAAGCAAGATCAGACTCTAAATGGGATGTTTAGGACTCCGAAATTATCTCAAAAGATGAGATAGTGTTGCTGACGTGGAATTTGAATAGTGTGCAAAGATCCGACCATATCTTGAGATACAGAAGTCATATTGAGATGAAATCAAATCTGGTGGACAACTAAGATCCGGGGCTACAACTTTTGTTCAGAAGTCAAGCTCTAATTCAGACATGTGAACATCCGAAATTCCGGTGCAAGAAAGTCAAAATTTTTGTGCTCATTGGTGACAAAAAATTCAAAAGTGTTTTGCATTTTCAACAAAGCCCATGTGAAAGCAATAAAAGGGTGGAAAAGTAATATCCTAGTTGGTGACTTTCTGAAGATGATGCCTCAAAAATCCTCTATAAATAGAAGGGTTTACAAGAGGAGAAACACACACCATTTTGGAGATTAACTCCAATACCATTTTCTTTCTTTCTTTCTTTCTTTCTTTCTTTCTTTCTTTCTTTCTTTCTTTCTTTCTTTCTTTCTTTCTTTCTTTCTTGTTAGTTTTGCCTCCTTCATGGAAGGCTTAGGTTTTCTTTCTTGTTAGTTTGCTCCTACATGGAAGGCTTAGTTTTTCTTTATTGTTAGTTGCCTCCTACATGGAAGGCTTAGGATTTATTTGTTGTTAGTTGCCTCCTACATGGAAGGCTTAGGATTTATTTGTTGTTAGTTTGCCTCTTTCTTTGTTGTTAGTTTGCCTCCTTCATGGAAGGTTAGGTTTGTAGTTTCAATTCAAGGATTCAAGCTATTTTCATTTTAACTTTGAGGTCTTGATCTTTATTTACATGCTTATTAAGTGGTTTCTACTCTGCTTCACTATATTCTTCAATTTTATTCTTTAATCAAAGTTTGATCGGTTGACGTATTTTGATTAATGCATAATTGATTTATAATTGGTTTTTGATTGGTAAATCATTTTCCAAAAGTTTGAAGAGTATAAATTAAGTAATTGAATTGAAGGTTTTCATTTTATTACTTACTTCAACTGAATTCTGATTGTGAAATTGGTTTAGATAAAAGATTAAGTGGTTACTAAATCTTGTTGATCATAATCAATTAAATTTTGAGAGGTTTCTCAGTAGAGAATTCAAGGATCATTTTAGGGGTTCCAGATGATCCTAGGTTGATAAACACAATGCATGATTTTAGTGATCAATGATTAGTTATGAAAATAGCCTCTGAATTCCTTGAGTTGATAATTGTTAAGTCAAATTAATTTCATTCTGTATTTTGTATTTAGCATTTGATATCACATCTTTACAAAAAACCCCTTGTTCTAATTTTCTCTTTATTTGCTTAAGAATCTGAAATGGTGTTTGGGAGATGACCTAGGTTGCACCTTATACTATACCAATAGTTTGGGGGAAATCTAGAAATTATTTTTGCGCGTTTGCGACGAGCGTGTCATCAGGTAAGCAAAAAAAGTAAAGATGATGCAAGCCAACTTGATATGGGTCAAATGAATACAAAGATAAAGATGATGCAGACCAACTCGATATGGGTCAAGTAGAAGCAGAAAGTTAAAGACAATGCAGACCTACTGGATATAGGTTATACAAATGCAAACAATAAAGATTATGCAGACCAACTTGATATGGGTCAACTGGATGCAGAAAAATTAAAGACAATGCAGACCTACTAGATATGGGTCATACAAATTCGAACAATAAAGATGATACAGACCAACTTGATATAAGTCATGCAAATGTAAAAAGTGAAGATAATGCCTATCGAGTATTTTATGATAACTAATTAATAAAAAAAGTGTAAGACCCAAACACAAATCATTGAATCTTTTTTAAAAAAAAATTGAATAAATAAATAAAATAAAATAAAACAAAACTTTGTTAGAAGAATGTCTTTGTAAATTGATTAGAGATGACTTCTTATATAGAGGACTAAATCAACTAGCCTGGAAAAAAGGAGGTTTGACCAATTAGACTATTATTCACAACATTATCCTTCATCGTTGTGCTGAGGTGGTTTCATGATCTCCAAGCCTCATTTGCCCTCAATTCCTTTCCTTCGATTCTGTATTTTTACTGAGTTGCAGTGACATATTATTCAAAATGAAACCCTTGGATTGGACCACTTGGAAGGCTGTTATCAGTATTGCCACACCAGAAAGTTAACTTTAATTATTTTACTTGAGACGATTAATTAAATAAATAGCATCAACGAATGAATGAAATCGTATTTGACAGAAAGGTAAACAATAGTGAGGATAAAGACAAAACATTTTGGACTTCATTGGTGTACATTGAACTATACATGAGATGTTAACCAGAATGATTATAGAGTTACAAAATAATAGAGGTAGAGATAAAGGAAAAGAAATAAAAAAGGCTCTTTTTTGAAAAATTGCCCTAGTATAAGTCCTTTGACCCTTAATCAATCGATTCCATCTTGACCCTTTTTTAAGACCATACTATTGCTTCTGATGCCATTTCTTATATCCTACACCTCAATTATTCAAATCTAATTTTTGTCGATAAGGAGAGACAAAAATTTACCCCAGTGTAAGTCTTGGTGCAACATCGTTTGTTCACCTTTCAACTACCCTGATTTTGCCTAAGTCGCCCTTTTGGGTTTTCAACTTTGTAGACATTTCCATTGCTCTAATTTTTTCTTAGATCGCCTCTTTAGGTTTTCGATCTAACGAGCTTTCTTTTTTCTTTTTTTCTTTTTATTTTTCTTTTTTTGATTTTTTTGATTTTTTTTTACTCTAATTTTTGCTTAGGCTGCCCTTTTGGGTTTTCAACCTAACAGGCTATTTCTTTTTCTTTCCTTCAAGCATAAAACTTTTTGACAGCATTAGTGTTTGTCGGTCTTGGTAATTCTTGTTCATCCATGTCTTGCAAGATTAGAGCTCCACCAGAGAATGCTTGTTTAACAATGTAAGGACCTTCGTAATTAGGAGCCCATTTACCACGAGCATCTTCTTCGTTTGGTAGGATCTTCTCCAATACCAAATCTCCTTCCTAAAATTCCCTTGGACGAACCTTCTTGTTACAGGCTCTTGCCATTCTACGTTGATACAATTGCCCATGACAAAGAGCTGCTAACCTCTTTTCCTCGATCATGTTTAGTTGTTCATATCTGACCTTCACCCATTCAGACTCTTCCAATTCTACTTCTATTAAGACTCCAAAAGAGGGAATTTCAACCTCTATTGGAGAAACAACTTCCATCCCGTACACCAAAGAGAAAGGTGTTACCCCTGTGCTTGATCGTATATTGGTATGATACGCATACAAAGTGTAAGGTAACATTTCATGCCAATCTTTATAATTCACCACCATCTTGGCGATAATCTTTTTAATGTTCTTATTGGCCGCTTCAACTGCACCATTCATTTGTGGTCGATAAGGAGCTGAATTATGATGCTTAATCTTGAAATGGTCACAGAGTTTTCAAACTTCTGCGCTATTAAGATTAGGAGCATTATCTGTGATTATCCTCTCTGGAATACCATATCGACAAATGATCTCTTTCCTAAGGAACCTGATGAACACCTTCTGCGTGATGTTGGCGTATGAACATGCTTCCACCCATTTGGTAAAGTAGTCTATCGCAACCAATATAAAATGATGTCCATTTGAAGCTTTTGGATTGATTGGCCCTATAACATCTATTCCCCACATTGAGAATGGCCAAGGAGACACTAGGTTGTGCAAAGGGAATGGAGGTGCGTTGATTTTGTCAGCATATACTTGACACTTATGGCATTTACGAACATAATCTATGCAATCAGCTTCCATAATAGACCAATAGAAACCACTTCTCATAATTTTGTGTGCCATCATATAACCATTAGCATGAGTCCCACATATTCCTTCATGAATATCGTTCATGATCAAGTGAGCCTCTCGAGCATCGACACATCTCAAAAGAGTGCCATCATGACTTCTTTTATACAGAACCTCTCCACTTATGAAAAATGTCATAGACAGACGACGAATAGTCTTCTTAACAGCTTCAGTCGCCCCCGTTGGGTACTCTCTTTCTTGAATATACTTTTTGATGTCGAAATACCAAGGTTGTCCATCCGCTTCATCTTCAACATTAGCACAATATACTGGCTGATCTTTCATCCTAACTTGGATGGGTTGAACATCAGTATGGAGACCCAACCTAGTCATTGCTGCTAACGTGGCCAAGGCATCTGCAAATTGGTTCTTATCTCGAGTCAAGTGTGAAAAGGTTACTTCTTCAAATTTACCAGTCAACTGAGTCAAATACTTTTGATACGAGATCAGTTTTGGATCTTTGGTCTACCAATCACCATTTATTTGGTAAATTATTAGGGCTGCATCTCCAAAAACTTTCAATTGCTTCACTCCTAGATCGATTGTTGCTAACAAACCACTTGCATAGGCCTCATATTCGGCAATATTATTGGTGCTTCAAAGTTCAACTTGATTGCGATAGGATACTGCTTTCCAGTTGGTGAGATGACTACTGCTCCTATCCCACTACCATATATGTTAACAACTCCATCAAAATACATTCCCCACTCATCATCTTCAACCTCATCTTCTTCTACCATTAATATATCCTCATCTGGACTTTCTAACAACAGAAGTTGCTCCTCATCAAGAGGGTTTTCAGCTAAATGATCTGTGATGACACTTCCTTTGATTGACTTGCGGGTTATGTACTTGATGTCAAATTCTGATAACATAACCTGCCATTTTCAAACTCTTAAAGACACATGAGAACTTTCAAACACATACTTTAGCGGATCTATTCGAGAAATTAGCCAAGTAGTGTAGTATAACATGTACTGTCGCAGCCTCCTAGTAGTCCACACCAAAACACAACATGTCTTCTCAATAGTCATGTATCGAGACTCACAACCATTGAACTTCGTACTCAAGTAATAAATTGCTTGTTCTTTCTTTCCAAACTCATCATGTTGTCCAAGCATTGATCCCATTGACGTTGGCAAGACTGTCAAATATAGAATCAATGGTCGTTCGGGCATCGTAGGTACCAAGATAGGGGGATTCAACAAATATATTTTTATCTTATCGAATGATTTTTGACATGTTTCATTCCACTCAACCGACTGGTTCTTCTTTAATAGCTTAAATAAAGGCTCACAAGTGCTGGTTATGTTAGCAATGAATCTAGCAATGTAATTGAGTCTTCCTAGAAAGCTTCTCATTTCTCACTCTATCTTAGGAGCATACACATCTCTTATTGCTTTTACTTTGTCAGGATCCACCTTTATCCCTTCTTTGCTGACAATAAAACCTAGCAATCTTCCTGTCGATGCGCCAAAAACACATTTGCTAGGATTCAACCTCAAGTTGTATTTTCGTAACCTTTCGAAAAGTTTATGTAGAACCTCCACATGACTTTCTCTTTCTTTAGATTTAGCAACCATATCATCGACATACACCTCAATTTCCTTGTGCATCATGTCATGAAATAATGCAACCATTGCACGCTGATAAGTGGCTCCAGCGTTTTTCAGTCCAAATGGCATCACTTTGTAACAAAATGTTCCCCAAGAAGTTATGAAAGTGGTCTTCTCTCTATCCTCAACATCCATAGGAATTTGGTTATAGCCGGAATACCCATCCATGAATGAATACATATGATTCCTAGCAGTGTTGTCAACTAGGACATCAATGTGGGGTAGTGGAAAATCGTCTTTCGGACTTGCTTTGTTTAGGTCTCTATAGTCCACACACATTCTAACCTTTCCATCCTTCTTAGGTATCGGCACGATGTTAGCCATCCATTCTGGATGTCTTGATACTTCTATAAATCCAGCCTCCAACTGTTTGGTCACCTCCTCTTTGATCTTTAAAGACATATCTGGGTGCATTCTTCTTAGCTTTTGCTTCTTGGGTTCAATGTTGGGGTATAACGGAATTTTATGCAAGGCTATCTCTAGATCTAACCCCGACATGTCATGGTAAGACCAAGCAAACACATCGATATACTCCTTGAATAGGGCTATCATTTCTGCTTGCTAAGGATTATTCACCACTTTCAATTCTTTTTCTCCTCTTCAATCCCCACATTAATAATCTCTATCTTCTCATCATTCATCTTGAATTCTTTCTCAGACTGTTCAAGCAATTTCATGAGCTCTTCAATAACCTCCTTATCATCAGTAACTTCAGAGTCGTCTTCATCAAAGATCGCAAGGGAATCAATTGACAAGTTCTCAAAGTTCTTTTTATGAGATAAAATTTCTGTGACATCTTGCCCCCTGGAAAGTAATTGGTGTAATGTTGGAAATGAATGTAGAGTGAATAAATACATGAAATGAGTAGAGAATTGATATGAGGACGATAAAAGTATAATTAAGATTGTTTAAAAGAAAAGATGGAAATATATAAAGAAACACCAAAGGAATTCTGAAATTTCGTGTACATTCATTTAATTGCTAGTCTCAAGTAAAATAACAAAGTTTTTGTTTAGCATGAATGGCAAAATCATTGCCCACAAATAATACAAGAATTACTTTGGAACAACCACATCTGGTACTGGTTCAGCTTCCCAATTTCTCAATGGTGCCTCCTAAGTAATAGGATGGATTGCCTTGAACTCCTCTTCTTCATTATTCAAGGCATTGATGATGAAATGATATGGAAGATGAATAATCTTTTCTACGGTGACTACCTCAGCAGCTACAGGGAAGGTTTCTCTCAGGTGAGGGAATGCTTGCCTCATTTCCTTCTCATGCCACTTTACTAAATCCATGCTTGAGAATTCTTCTTCCAATGATGGCTCATACCCTAAGCCAAATCTTCCTGACCTTTCTGGGACGTTGATGGGCACTGGTTCACCTTGCAACTTCAATCTCAAACCTTTTCCTTCTTTGTATCCACTTTTAGCCATGATTCGTGCTACAACTTGGTTCACGGCGAGTGCAGTCTCTTTCTTCTGACTGGGGCCCGATTCGACCACCTCGAAGCTATGCCAAAGGTTTCCTTCAATTTGCTCAGTATTGTCCACATAAGGTACTGAAACAGGTTTAGTGACCATGATTTCTTCCTCTCCATGAATTGTATTATTGCCCCACCTTCAATATACTTGACCCTCTGATGCAGAGTAGATGGAACGGCGCCAGCTACATGAATCGAAGGCCTACCTAACAACATAGTATATGTTGGCTCGATCTTCATGACTTGGAATAACACTTCAAAAACGCTTGGACCAATCTCTAATGGTAGGACCACTTCCCCCAAAATGTCTTTACGGGTCCCATCAAAAGCTCTCACGACCATCACTCGAGGCATCAAATCATCCAGGCTTAATTGTAATTGAGTAAAGGTTGCCTTAGGTAGGACATTCAAGGCTGATCCTTCATCAATTAAAACTTTTTCCACGATGAAGCCCTTGCACTTCAAAGTGATGTGTAGAGCACGAGGATTTCTCTCAAATTGAGGAACAACTTCTTCATCAAAGAAAGCAATCATATTCACACGTTTCACAGGGTCTACCATGCTAATCACATTCTGAGGAGTGACATCAGGCTTAACGTATGCATCATTTAACACTTTCAAGATTGCTTTTCTATGTGGCTCTGATGTCAAGATGAGTGAGAACAGTGAGGATTCTAGCAGGTGTCTTTTTTTACTGCTCCATCACATCATACTCACTTTGCTTCATGATCTTTAAGAACTCATCTTCCTCCTCTGCTTTATCTTTATTCCTTGTCTCTTCAACTATTTATTCCTTATTCTTCTTTTTCACACCCTCCTCGGAACCATAAAACCTTCCACTCCTCGTGATTCCACCTACACCTATTTCACTGGTTATGATCTCCTTTACTTCTTGTAGATTGGAGCAATGTATCGAACTAGTTCCAATCATTTCAACTTTGGTCTCATAACTCCATGGAACTGCATGAGTGTCTTCATAAGAAAATTGAGTTGGCTTCTTAACAATCACGACCACTTTTTCAGGAGCAGGTGGTTGATTTATAAATGGAACTCTCAACACAAAAGGTTCAATAACGCTAACTTCTTCTAAGGAAGCAGTCTTTTGCTTTGCTTCTATAACTCCCATTGTGAGCAGACCTTGGACTCGGGCTTTGAATTCCCAACAGTTCTCAATGTCATGTCCTTTTGCTCCCGAATGGTAGTCACAGCTTAATCTTTCATCATGTTTTTCTTCCTCCTTCACGGCTTCTTCTGTTACCGTCACATTATAACCGGCTCTTTTCAACCCATCAAACACCTCCTTCATAGGGGTCTTCAACTTCAAAGTCGTCTTGGTCAACAATTCCTCCTTCTCGACAGCATTTACAGAACTTCTTTCATGGTTTGGGATAGGGTTGTTAATGATGCTAAGCCCCTTCTCGTCTTGAATATCCAGTCTTCCACATGCCATTAACTTTCTAACGGTCGTTTTAAACCCTTCGCAATCCTCAATCGAATGTCCAGCGACCCCCATGTGGTATCTACAGGTCAAGTTAGGGTTGTACCAAGCTGGAAATGGTGGTTGCATTGGGCGCACTGGTATTTCTGAAATTAAATGAGCATCAAATAGACGCTAGAACAAGTCAGCATTGGAGATAGCTAATCTTGGGAAAGGTGGTAAGTTTTGTGGGCGAGGTTGTCCCTGGTTTTGGAAATTTGGTCTTCGAGGATGGTTTAGGCAGTTTTGTGGGTACATAGGACAGTAGTTAGTGTTCACATGACGTGTATGGATGTATGGTTGGGGTGATGGTACGTTGTTGACTTAGAAATAAACAGTGTTTGGGCTTGGAATTTGTTGGTAGGATGGATGTGGAGACACATGTGTTTGGATGAATGGATAAGGGTTAGGATTGAAGGGTGACGTTTGGTACCTAGGGGTTGATGGTGGGTATCGTGGCACAAAGTTTCGACCTTGATAGACTTGATTCACTTCAGACTCTTTCTTCTTCGTGGGTAGACCTTTCTTTCCTTGATTACTTTCTACATGTTCCATCGGTAACTTCCAGTCTTTGCTAGAATCTCAACCCTTTCTCCAACAGTTATCAAATCAGCAAAATGTCGATAAGTCGCACCAGCCATCAATCCAATGTATGGTGCTCCCAAAGTTCCCAGAAAATAAGAACACATCTCTGACAGAGTCAACGGTGGTTGCACTTGAGCTGCTAGCATCCTCCACCTCTGAGCATATTGTTTGAAGGGTTCATCATTTCTTTTTTGCAAAACTCCTAACCGCTCTCGGGTTGGAGCAGTGTCAAGATTAAAACGGTACTGGTTCATGAACACATCTGCTAAGTCCTTCCAACAGGTGATCTTAGAATGGTCTAATTGGATGTATCATTCTAAAGAAGACGCAGTCAAGCTCTCGTGAAAAATATGACCAAAAATTTCTCGTCTTTAGACCAAACGATCATCTTGGTACAGTACATTTTTAGATGAAATAAAGGGTTGCCACTACCATCATATTTTTTAAAGTCGGGGACTTTAAAATCTTTAGGAACAACAGCTTCCATGGTTGGGCATAGTTCTTCAACTCCTAGGGACCGATATGTACTAAGGCCTTGGATGGCCTTAATTTTTTCTTCCATCTTCTCCATCCATACCTCCTTCATCTTGTCATGCGGTGATGGAATATGAACAACCCCTGTAGATTTCCCATGAGTGAATATATGAGGTCCTTCCCATGCTGGCTCAGCATTATTATAAAACTGAGTGTTAGAATTTCCCAATGATTGGTATCCTTCTCCAACTGGGATCTCAAATGGTGTTGTTTGGCTAGATGTCCATTGGGGATTAGTCACCCCTCCCATTGCACCAAATGCTCCTGAGCAACACTGGTGAATAACGGAACTGTTGTTGAGGTGATGAAGGATGTGAAAGGTGGCACTGACATTGATGAACTAGAAGAGGAGACAGCTGAAAAAGGTGGTAATGTCGTTGCAACAGTAGAAAATGGAATTGTCATGGCAGGGGAGGTTATCAAATTTGTAGGATTGGAGGTCATTGGGGGCAACTCCACATGCAATTGACCACTTGGCGGAGTCCTATTAACATTGAGCAGGTTTATGGCTTCATTCATTCTCAGTAGCATCTCTTCCATTCTCATTTGAGCTTCTGACATTTCATTCATCTTTCCTCTTACTGCGTCAACTTCCATACCCAGATTCCTCTCTGGCTGGTTTTCTTCTGCCATCCTGATTCAGGATATAGTGTTGTGAACTTAGAGTAATTGGTACTTCTCTTTCTAGGAAAGTGGTGATTATAAGTCCTGTGAAAAAAAATGAAAAGAAGAAATAAAAATTTATATTAGCTTAATTAAAAACGCTTATTGTGGTTTTGTCAGTAAAGATTGTTGAGAACTTTATTGTGAGTATCTCTTGTTTTGCCAATTGGAAACACAATAAACAACAAAAAGACAACTTCATTCCAAGCTTAAAGCAGAAATACAAGGTTTCTTTTAGAAAATTCATCATTCATTCCTTTCTCATCTAAGGCCTAGTCATTCTTTTCATACACCACACTAGATTTTTACAATGTTCAATGAAATCAAGAATTTCCTGCGGAGTCGAGATTTGACTAGTTACTGCGTCGACTATCTTCAGAAGTTTTGGCATTCCTTCAATTGCTTCATTAGATATCCATACCAAGTTTGCAAATCGAGCAATATAATGTACAACGTTCCTCTTGCAGTCGTATATCTCACCATCCTTTTCCTTTATTTGTCCCAACAAATGTTGTATATCTTCTTCTTTTCCTTTTAAGAATGTCTGGTACTCTATTGTCATGTGCTCCACCTCTTCACTCTTTTTCTTGATTTTTTCTTCATAATCAGCTACCATTTTCTTCATTTCTTCTTTGAGACCTTCTAATTGCTCGATTGCTTCCTTTTGATCTACTTGAGCATTTGCCAGTGCCACTTTGAGCTTATGATTCTCTACCCGAGCTTGATCTCTTTCTTGCCTCCTACGTTCCAAAGTTGCATAAGTCGCTTCTAAATAGTGCTTGGTATTGCCTCTGCGTCTTTCTTCAGTTCTTCTCTTTTGTTAGCTTTCTCTAAGGATTCATCCTTTTCATCATTCTCTAATTGCAAAGCCTCGAGTGTCTTGCGCACTTATTTTAATTCCATCTCTAACTTTTTCTTTTCTTCTTCCACCTTTGTTAGCTTTGTTTTCACTCCTTGCAACTCTTCCCTAATCACAGAAGTGTCTTCGTTGTCCTTAAAGACCATCATCGGTGTTTCTTCATCTAGAGGAATGGTGGATTGAAATGGCAGTTTTACCTCTAGAGCTCTATTTTTTACCCATATTCGGTAACCTTCTCCTATCCCACAACTTCTTCGTCCTATCTCCTTGCTTCTTCTAACGATCTTATCCCATTCTTGTCTTACCTGTCCTAATTGTTCAGTTTGAGTTTGATCCATGGTATATAGAACAAATGGTACCAAGTTATCACTGTTTGGAGCTTTCTTCATGGGATAACCAAGTTGTCTAAGGGCCAGCAGAGGGTTATAGTTAATGCATCCTTTAGTTCCCATGAGTGGAACATTAGGAAAATTTTCGCATTGACAAATCACTTCTTCTATTTCCTCCCACTGAGGATACCATCGAATAGTCTTCTCGGTATGATTTGCTAGTAGTTGGCTCCACTCTCGACCACTTTTAGGCTTCAACTGCAGTTGATGAAAATCAACAAAGGGATTTACACTTTTGGTCCCCCCTAACAAACACATGTCCAGTGAGCCAGATATACAACATAGGCGGACAACATAAGATCCTCCTTCCTTTTTTCTCGTAACAAAAACTCATGGTATAATATACGTCTGCAAGGATTGCTGGCACAAGATTCTCTCCTCGAAATTTGCGAGCCATAAAAGCATCAATGGCTGCCAAGCTGACAAACTGATTGCTGCTAGGAAAAATAACCACCCCATAGATCACTAGGGCCAATACATCCATGAATCCTTCCCAATCATTTGTCTCAGCCAAGAAATGAGCTTTCTCTTCTAAATAATTTCTTGGAAATCCCTCGACTGAACCTTTGGTCTTCTTGTTGTTCATCAAATTCTTCACTTGAACTTTAAGCACTTTAGCAATAGTTTGCGGCGAAGAGTAATGACCTAAGAATTTGTATGGTGGCTCTTTTTTCAATGATAGACCCATGATGATCTCAAACTTCTCTAAAGTGGGGACTAACTGAAAGTATCAAAATGTGAAGCATCTCAAAGGTAGATCATAATACTGAGCAAGTGCAGTAATCGCTTCTACTTGCACATCTACTTCAAGAAGATCAAGAATATTTCCATACTTTTTGGCAAACGTCATTCGTTGTATCTTGTTCATCTTTTGACCTAGATTTACTAAATTACCAACATCAGGCTTGTTAACACTAAACTGCAGAGTTTTCTTCATCATCAGCGAAGATCTCCCCTCGCACTATGATTTCGTTTACTTTTTACCAAAAATACTCACAATAGGTTCCAACACTGTTTTTGACAAACTCCACCTAAAGTGAAAGTAAACAAATGAAATGAGTAAAAAAAATAAAATAATAAAAAATTGCAAGATATTAATGCATGAATTAAGATATCTATATGCATGAAGCTCTCATCTTTACTTTTTCTCTTTTATTTATGCTATGAACATGCATGTCACAATGCAACGATGGATTATGATATATTTCATTCATTTTCCTTTTCTTTATTTCTCTCTTTATATTTTTTCATTCTTTTTTTCTCTCTATCATTTTTATTTTCTCATAAATAAAATGTATGATTGATCCTAAAATTTCATGAAACTAGACATGAGGAAGAGGAAAGGCGAGAAGTACGCTCCCTTTTGTCCTACATAGGGTTGCTTAAATATGGAAGGTCGCTACCTAATGGTCTATGGCTTTTCTAATTAGTGTTCTTCCATAGGTAATGGTCTATTCTAAAGGTCTTTGGTCTCCAGAGCTAAATTCCATTTAGGAACGTTGACCACAACAATAGGTGAACTATTAGATGTGGAGCATTCACAAAATAGATCATGCTCTAGATGAGGTTCTCGCAATAACCAAATAGGATGTACATCCAAAATGACTATCACTACTAAACCTCTTACCTAACTTACGTCATACTCAACCCGGGTATAGGGCCCCACTTAGAATGTGTGACAAGTGAAGGTGTGGTGTGTGAAGGGAGCATACAAACCTGTAAGGATTAAACCTAAAAACTATCCCAAACCTGCAACAAATCATAAAACAAAGGATACTGCAACATTATTGTTCATCTATCCTAAAGTTGAAACAAGTAAATGATAGAAAAATGAATATACTTACAAATTTATACATCATGGAATTATTAATACAAACAAAAAAAAAATTAGGAGTAGAATAAATAAATAAAAAACTATCACATAATTTGCACAATTGAAACATAAAAGGACTCACTCTCTAACTATCCCCAGTGGAGTCGCCAACTGTAACGACTTAGATCGAAACGGAAGGAGAACAAATTAAAACAAGGTTAATCTCAAAAGAAAAGGAAAAGGAGCCGCCACCAATTTTATTTTAAATTAAGAAAAATTGGAAAATCCTTTTATTTTAAATAAAAAAATGATAAAAGAACTGTCTATGAAACCAAGATCAGTTCGGGAGTCGATTTATGCACAAGAAAGGGTGAAAACTTAATCCCACAGCATCCCTAATACATCCACCCTAAGGCGGTTACCTTAAATCAATTCGTGCAAATTAGTCATAATTTTAGAATTATTTATTTTACTCCTTTAATGCATTGGGAAAAAAAGAGACAAAACGTCGAATGGCTAAAAAGCCCTATTTATGTATGTGGAAAGTCTATACTTAACACACCGACTCAATTGGAAGCTGAATCCTCACAAGCTTCGAAACCCCTTTTACTACACCACACCTGCTACCCACTTTCTTTGTTATTGGTTCAAAATACACAGTTTATTTTAGAATGGATAAATAAATAATGAACCAAATAAATAAATAGTTGGCTAAATACAAAGTTAATAAAAAGAAAATTTAATGGATTTATGGTTAAAGTTAAAATAGGCATGAATGTTATAAAAATTAATTTTTGGCTTGACGGTTTAATTCCCGCTCCTACGTATCCTCCGGTGCAATGAGAAACTCGAAGTCATGTAGTTCTTAAAAAAAATCGTGAAATGATTAAAAAAACAAAAAAAAATTATAAATGAATTTGAGAGCACAAAGTGATCCTTAAACTATTTTAGAGAAAATAAAATCATCCCTAAGATGCCCTAGTAAAAAAACAAAGATAATAAAACGTCTCGTTTAAATTATCCTTTTGTAATGTGAAATTAAATTAAATTATTTACAAAAAAAAAATCGAATTAAGGATCATCGAGCTGTCACAACTCATATGTCCCTAATTAAAATGAAGGATCAATAAGACATTTCGTCTAAATTATCCTCTCTCTTTTTTGGCAAAATTAAACCATAATTGAATAATTGAATTGTGTATATATTTTGGTATTATTTTTCGCTATTTTTATATTGAAGTTGAAACTTATGACAACTCATAATGAATCACGAGCATAATAAACAAACAAGATAAGGAACAAGGAATGATAACAATAACAAAATAAAATCCAACATCAAAGGATAATAATGACAACAATGTAACAAAGAATAAAATTAAACATAAAAAAGATAGTAATATTAACAAAAATAACACGATAGTTAATCAAAATGCAATGCATAATAAGAGGAGATTAATTAGCTGATAAATGAAAAAAAAAACGTCTATAACATCTAATATAATAAATATGAGGTGTACAAGCGTAATAAATAGTGACAATGACGAATCTTAAAAATGGTATTAACGCAAATAATGGTAATAAAACAAACAATATAAAAAATGATGGAAAAAAAATTATGACAATGGGGAATCAACCTAGCAAGGGAGACCATAAAATCAAATATATGTATAAAGAATGATGATAATAGAACATTAAGAAAATAGAAATGACAATCAAAACTATAATAAATCTATAAAATGTCACTAAAATAAATAATAATACTAATAATAAAGAACTATATCATTTCTTAAAAAAAAAATAATTTAAAGCTAACAAATGTAATATTTTAAACTATTTAAAAAATACCGTTAATAATAGTAAAGAAAAAAAAGAAAAAAACTCAAGTATTAATTATAGAACAACATTAACAAATAAAATAATTAAACAATCACAAAAGGAGAAAAATAAAATATAATATTTAGTATAAAAAGTTTAACATGAAAAAAAAATATATAATAACAACTAAAATTTGTTGAGATAGTTAAATAGAGGAAATAAGTAAAGAAAGAAAAAATATAAATATTAAAAAAATAAAAAAAAAATAAAAAATACACTAATAATAATAAATTATTGATCAAGAAAACATTGAAGATTAAATACAACAATAAAAATAAAAGTTGTCATCCATTAAAACTTTAAGCTTAAACATTATTCTATAAATAAAATAAATAAATAAATAAATAAAAAATAGGTTCACAGTGATTGATTAAGAGTGTATGAGACATTATGGAACTGGGGTAAATGATTAAGACAAATCTGCGGAGAAAACAACTACCGTTAATTAAAGGAAAGAAAAAATATATACTTTGGAGCATGTTGTATATGGGTGTACAGTAATCGTGCACAGTGTAAATGCGTAAATGAAAAAAGACAAAATAGAGTTGTTGAAGTATACAGGTGTGCAATATGGAGCAATAAACATTAGCAACTTACCTAGACTAGGACCTGTTCTTCTCTCCTTCTCTGGAGGCTTCCTATTCGTAAAGAAAATTGGTTCCTTCTCTTTTTTTTCTTCTTTCTTCTCCCTTCTCTTAACAAGCACTCTGGCTTCTACTTCGTCCTTGTTCTTTTTTTTTTCTCACTCCGTAAAAACCTTTTCTTTTGTTTTTGGCTATCCCTATTATCAAAATTTGTTTTTTTACTTTTTGAATTCCAGTCTTTAATGTTATTCATTAGATTAATCCGTTTGTTACCAAAATTGTTCATTCTCCCAATCATACATTCTTGTATAATTCTGTTTTTGGAATTGTTTCTCCCAGTATACCAACGTTTTGCTGAAATTTTCAATTAAGATTAAGTTTACATGATCTATTAAGATTTTTAGCTTTCATTTCCAATAAGCGTACAGTCTCTTTCTACACTCCTCCTGTTGTTGCCTTTCGAACAAGAAAACACTGCGACACACACTGTGCTAAGCATCTCACACCATACAGGAGAATTTGAATATAATAATAATAATAATAATAATAATAATAATAATAATAATAAAAAAGTGTAAAGCTAGTAAAATAGATTAATTAAATTATAACAACAAAATCAACATATACTGGAAAGGTAAAAATATAAATAAATAAATATAAAAATTAATAATAATAATAGAAAAATAATAAACAGATATATATATATAAAAAATATTTATAAATCAAATAAATAATACAAGAACACCTAAAGAACGGAAAGGTGAATTTAATATTTCAAAATTTCTATTCATTTCTTTATTTATTTTTTATTGTTTAAATTTTGTATATAAAATTAAAATTAAAAAGAAAGAAAAAAGAGTAAATAAATTTGTTTGAAAGAAGAGAATTAATAGGAATATTAATAATAATATAATTGGTAACAAAATGATAAAAATAATGATAATAATAATTAGACTAACTAATTTAGGCAATAATAATAATAAAAATAAAATTATATATATATATAATAAAATATTAATTAAATATTTAAATTTTTAATTTAGAACTTAAATAATAAATTAAATATAAATAAAAAATTTTAAATTAAATAAGTGACTAGATTTAGAAATCAAACGAACATTAATAATATTAATATATAAAAATTAGATTAGAATAAATGAAATGTAACATCTAAAAATATATAAAAATTTTAAATTGAACTAATAATTAAAATAAAAAATAAAATGAGTTAATAATATTAATAAAATAAAAATTATATTAAAATAAATAAAGTATAGTTGGTGAAGATAAATAAATACAAACTTAAATTTTTTTGAAATGATTACAACCTTAAAAGCATACTAAAAGAAATAATAAGTGATAATTAAATTAGGATATATAGAATATAATATAGATGGATTTAGAATTAAGCTAATCATTAAAATATCAATTAAATAACTGTTAATGCTAATAAAAATATGATGAGATCAAAATAAAAATATATAAAAAAAACAAAGTTAATGCTAATAATAAAATGATAATTAAATAAAAATAAATAATAATTTATAATTAAATTAAAATTAGTAATAATAACAAAGTAAGAATTAAATCAAAACCAAATAAAACATATATATATATATATATATATATATATATATATATAAAGGTAACTAAAGATTTAAATAATAAATTTATAATAAGGATAACTAAAAATTTAAAATTAAATTGGTTATTAAAAATAAAATTTAATTATATAAATAGATGAAAATCCGTTAAAATTAAAGAATATTAAAAAAAAAGAATAATATATATATATATATATATACATGATAGAATAATAGTATTACAAGCAAAATTTAATGTTTCAATTTTTTTTTATCTAAAAGATTATTTATTTATTTTTAAATTTTAATTTATGACATTTATAAAATATTTCAAATAATAGCAATAAAGAATAGAATGAAATAGTGTATAATAAAATAAATAAATAAATAAAAGTAAAATATTAAAAATAATAGTAATGATAATAACAATAATAAAATACAAATAAATTTAAATTATATTTTATTATTATTATTATTTTAAATGAAAAAAATAAAAAAAAAATATGCAAAATTTAATCTTAATATAATCATAAAAAAATACGATATATATATATATATATATATATATATATATATATATATATATATATATAAAGCTAACATAGTAGAATCGTGGAAGGGTTTTCCTCTTCTCTTCTTTAATCCTTTTTATTTTCATCTCTAGAATTCCTTATTTTGGAACCACCACAAAATTTTTGTTTGTTATCTCTAAAAATAAAAATTATATTTCTTTAAAAAATTATCCTAAACTTTTATTTTTCTAAATTTACTTCAAAAATAAAAAATATATACTTTTATTAAAAATATATTATAAAATTCTCTCACTTCAAAACTTTAATCAAAATTCTCTCTTTTTCAAATTTTATACTTAAAGTATATAAAATATTTTCTTTCTTCTCAATATTAAATAAAAAATTCAATCTAAAATTTATTCAAAAATTATATTTATAACCTTTCTTTTCAAAATTATTTTAAAGCAAATCTTTTTTCAAAATTTATTAAGAATTTCGTCTTCTTAAAATTTACTACAATCCAAATCAGTTTTTTTTAAAAAAAAAAACTTTACCTCAAATTATCCAATATATTTTTATCATTCCGAATATATCTGAAAAATATTTTTTCAAAATTTATTTAAAAATGTCTCTTTTCTCTATAAAAGTTTTATTTATTCTCCCTCTTTCCAAATTTATTTGAAATTATATCTTTTCAAAATTTATTAAAAAAGATTCTTTCTTTAAAATTTACTTCAATCAAAATTATTTTAAAATTTAAACTCAAACTTTGTCAATAAAAATATTTTCAAAAATTCAAACCCTTCCTTCAAAATTTTATATTTATTTCTCAAAAATTATTTTAATCAAATTTGTTTTTATCTTTAGATTTATTTTTAAACAAAAAAAATTCAAATTTATTTATTTGTAAATATTTTTATTTTTAAATAAAATTCAATCTTTCTCCAAATTTTTTCTACTTTTTAACCTTAAATTTCTCATCCTACCAAAAAAGTATTTTTTTATATTTATTTTTTTTAATTTAACATCAATTTAACTAAGTATCATTTTTTCATCAGAAAAATAAGATATTAATACTTTCTTTATTTATAACTGTATCTCAAACTTAAATCTCTTTAAAACAATTTTTTAATATTTTTATTTTAAAATAAAAATAAACTAAAATTTTTGGTAACGAACTCATTTTCCGTAAAACAAATTTTTTTTCTAATCTTCGTTCGGATCCAATTCCAGTTGTGACAGATAATAAGATCCATGACATAACATTTGTTCATCCTTTGTATGCAAGGTTTTATGATATTCAACAGTTAACAAGATCCACGTAAAAAAAAATTATTTCTTAATTTTATAAAGTAATTTTTTGTGACTTACGGTTGAGCTCGATAAATAGAACGTAAAAAAAAATTATCAAATAAATACAGTTTTCAAATATAGTTATTCTAATTGTTCATGATTTCATCCACTAGCTTTAATAATGAAATGTTTTTTAAAATACCTATTACCTTAATTTGCTTTATATCTTGGATCAACTCCCTAACCACTATTTTCATTAACATATTACAAATTTAGTGGGTTTACATACCCTTGAAAGCTAAAAGCTAGAATAAATAATAATAAATGCATCAAATTTTTCTATGGATGTAATTAACTAATAGTAACAGCTTCTTCTTATCAAATATCAAGCATTAATCAAATTTATTTAATAGAAACAAGTTCAGACAATACTTCATTTGAAAATTAGTTCTTGATATTTATTATAAGAGCATGACAAGCTAAGCCCTTCATAAATGACTGAGATAATCATAGCATAAAGATTTTTCTACGTCTATAACTATAACCTCAATTTGTTCTTTATTTAATTTGAGAAAATATTTTAAATTTATTTTATTTTTATAAATAATTACAAAAATATATCATTTTATTTTTTACTTTATTTTTTTATATTCAAGGAATTTGTATAGGAAATAATGAAACTAACAAAATCCCATTTCCATTGTTTCTTGGAAGATAATTACATACAAGACATAAAATAAAAAAACAGTATGAGCTAAAACATTTTTTGTAATTATTTAAAAAACAGAAAATAGAAAACCATTTTCTCAAATTAAATAAACCTTCCTTATTCTTAAAATTCACCAAACAGAATGAGCTGAAAGGTTATATTTCTACAATCTGCTTGCAATTTGAGGATTGGCTCTATCAGGAAGTTGCAAACGCTCCAAATCGTCATCATCAATATTTCTGAAACACTGATCCACCATTTCTTCGCTAACCAGCTCTAGCATTGAAGGTTCCCACTAGTTAACAAAGAAAAAACACTTTGGTAAACCATTACATATATACATATAATAATCTAAATCTATGTAGAAAGCAGAAAGGAAATATTGTACTTAATGTTTACCTTAGGCTTGTTGTCTTTATCAAACAGCTTTGCTCTTGAACCCTTTGCATGTGTTAGTTAAGTTAAACAAAGGGCCACAAAGAAAAAAGAGTTGTAAGTTAAAACAAAAAAAAAACTTATACATATACACATGATACATACACACACTATTATTATTAAAAAATATTAATTGTATATCTGAAAATAGGTAGATTGAGATGGAAAAAAAAAATGAAGATGTATATTATATAATATAATAAGATAAAAATATATAAAAAAAGATATACATTAAAATGAAAACTGTTGAGATATATGATGATGATAATCAAGATTGATCATTATTAATACTATGTATACTTATCATCTTCAAGGAACTTAAGCAAAAATTTATGAACAACTGACTTCAAAACTATTTTATAAAAAATTAAAAATAAGCATAAATTAGTACATATTACCTATTTTGTACACAAAAATGTTATATCTTCACCCTTTAAAAATATTTTTCTTTGCTTCAATAAATGGGGTTATTCCAACATAATTACCTCGTAGAAATCATTGCTAACAGTTCTTCTGACAATGTGGATGCCAATGGTGTAATCACGGTAAAGACATTGCTTAATATTTTGTCCCCGGCCCATTCTGATCTAATTATCCCAAAAAAATTCAAGAGTTTTAATTGATTCTTACATAAAATTATAATTATTTAGATAAACATTACAAATAAGAAAAAAAAATTATAGTTCATCACACTTACTGATTTCAAAAATATTTTGAGGCTCAAGGGACAAGCCAATCGCATGGAATTTAATGCATTTGTGATCCACTCTTCTGCTCCATTTTCTGATTCCTTTTCCTATAAATGATATAATTCATATGATATTCTATACTAACTGTTCAACATTATTGAAAAACATCACAAAGTAGAATAAAAAGAATAAGAAGTTTTTTCATATTTTATTTGTTATATACATGTGTACTTACCAAGCATATAATAATTTCCTCCACTGTTCCTTTTGAGAAACATTTGTTTATGGTCTCCAATCTTTTTTCGTGAAAATTAAGAATAGATTAGTATTCAAAATATAAGATATCTCATCTCTCAAACTGTACAAGATCTTAAGAGATCATTTTTCTTTGTTTACACTTTATATACCTTCTAAATGAACTACCTTCCTTCAATTCTACTTTCTCTGTGAATGTTTCTATAATTGCGGCAATTGGTAAACTTGAAGAAGTAACATCTTGAAGGACATTTTCTAGTATATTTAGCTTCTGTTACACAAACAAAATAATAATAATAATAATCAATTGAATTGAGTTATATATAACACTTCAAAATTACATAAGAAACCCAATAATAATGTTTAAATATAAACATGTGACAGAGAATAATAATCATTTAGTGTATTATATGGTTATAAAATACATTTTAATGAAAATTGTTAAATTCTACATAAATGTGTGGCATTATCCATTATGTTATATTACAATTTTTTATAACATTTAAAAATATATTATAAAAATATAAAAAATATTACCTATTAATTTTAGTGATATTTTAAAAAATATTATATCTAATTTATGTTGCAAAATATTATTAGTAACATTAAAAAAATTTATAAAAATATAAAAAAATATTACCTATTAATTTTAGTAATATTTTTTAAAAAAATTATTTAATACATATTATAAAATATATGATATTTAATACGTGATCCCATGCTTCCATGTTAGTTTTTCTTTTATAAATCAACGAATCCCATCGTTTTCAGATCCGGTATATTCCACATATTAACCATATGCTTATGACTTTCGATACCAAACCTTTGTTATTAAAGAGTTTAATTTTAATGTGTTGTAAATGTAAAATTTTATAATGTTAATTAATTAGAAATGATTGAAGATATAAATTTTAAAATAATTATTCTAAAATAATATTTTTTTAATAAATAACAATCAACAACTGAATAATAATGTAAAAAATTTAACTTGTACACTATTCAATATATATATTTTTTGATTAAATATACTATTAAAATATAATTTTTATACATTATTAGTAAAAAAATATTTTCAGTAAATTAAAAATTATAGTAAATAAATTTTAAAATAATTATCATAAAATTTAACACTGTATAATGATGTGATAAATATAAATGGATGATCATATAAAAAAAAATTATTAATACATTTCAATTAAATTTTTCCTAAAAAAATTTCACCAAATTAAAACGAAAATAAGAACAATTATATTTTTTTCATATAAGTAAATTTAAACAATTTTAAAACTCTAAATCGTAGACCACAAAGTGTGTAAAATAATTGTAGTAAATGTTGAATTACATTCCTTTTAATCTTTTAATTCTAAATTCAAATGGCATTTTAACTGAATCACTGATTTTATCTTAAGAATTTATAGATTCCTTTTTTATAAAACTGATATCACAATACATAAAATATCTCATCCTTTGGTTTGGTGGATTATTAAATGAGAAAGAATGTTAAATATATTTGTACCACTGAAGGGACAAAATGAGTGGCTAAGCCACATGCTACCATTTCTGCTCCATCTAACTGTGTACCAGTCAACCCAATGTATTCGCCTATAAAAAAAACAAATAAAATTAAAAACTTATAAATTTTGATACAAATATTAGAAAAATGTAATATACTTACCAAAATAGCCAGGTAGTTTCGAAAGGAAATAGGATGCACCCACATCTGGAAAAAGGCCTATAGATGCCTCTGGCATAGCAAATATCTAGCAATAATCCTTAAAATCAAATTAGTAACCATAAAGTTTTGTGGAGAATGATCATAGTTAATAATAGATTAGGTTTATAAATATGTCAAGGGAAACTATTTTTGTCTGGCAGAAATTAAATTGTTAATATAAATATTATGAATTTAAATTTATATATAATGATATATTGTATTAACAAATATAAGAAATTTGATCGGTGAATTGTATTATAGTTAGTATAATACAATATTTTTTTAGTGTAAACTCATAATTTTTATACTGACACAGTTAATTAATCAAACAACATACCATTAATAAATGAAATTTTGTTTGTAACGTAAGGAATATAGTAATTAATATAAGACCTAACATAACCATTTTTAATTAGTGAAAATATTTTCAGAATAATGTAAAAAACTTTCATTTCAAAATTTAAATGTAATTGTATCTCTAGGAGGAAATGAAGTCATCTTACAGCTTTTTCAGTCACAATTCTGAACTTGGTGTTCATGGATAGACCTGCTCCTGCTCCCATGACCAATCCATTAATGAGAGTGACCTGATTTCAAAATAGTTAAAACAAAATTATTTAGTACTTAGTTTGTTTTTATAGTTAATGACATCTAAAATTATACATGTTCCATAAATTTCAAAATTTGTTGGATGAATATAATTTCAAAAATTTAGATCCACAACTTGCAATCACAAAACAAATGGAGTGTTAGGATGATGTTTGGTTTTAGAAAATATTTTTTTTAATATTTTGTATAAAAAACAGTGAAAATAAAAAATAATTATTTTTTTATTTTTATTTTTCAATTCAAAATTTTAAAAATAAAAAAAGAATGAAAATAAGATAATATTTCTATAAATAAAAATGAAAATAAAAATAGAAATAAGAAGAATCATATAATGATTTTGGACTTCACAAACTCACCGTAAGCTTTTTGTAGGTGGCTATAAAATACTCTAAAGTGAGCAGTTTCCTGTAAAACATTGAAGAATAGGTCCAATGTCCTGTTTTCATGTAGAAAATCAACATTCAAAAATTGAGAACTTTAATTTGTTATGTATATATAGTGAACCCTCCTAGCATACATTATATATCAGTCTTTTATTTTAAATCTTCGAATTGATTAACTCAATGAAAATCATTATATACCATTATTTTAAACCTATTTTTCATTGAGCAAATTTTGGAATAATAGTACCTGCAATTGAACTCATGATTACTGAAACTACATCGCCCCCAGCAGAAAAAGCTTTTCCATTAGCCTATTATGAAATCATTTAAACAAAAACAAAATAATAAGTCACATAATATTCAATTTGATTTGGCCTTTTCCCCTATCCAAAAGAAAATATTGAAAGATTACCTTCAGTATCACAAGCTTCACTGAAGGGTCATTCTCATACAACTGTAATTTTTTTTTTATTTGACGAATCTGGGTACAGTGAAACAAATATTAACATTCTCATAAAACAAAGAGTAAATTCTCAATTTAGTTCTTTAAATTTATGTGTCATTATATCAGTCTTTTATTTTAAATATTTGAAATTTGATGACAGGTTAAACTTTTGATAAACTTATTTAGGGATAAAAAAAATTAGAAATGAATATAATTTTAGAAAATTAAATTGAGGGATTTGTCCACCTACCATTTCATAATTAAGGGTATTTAGCTTCTGATGTCTGTTCAACGTCACTGTCTTTACTTTGGAATTTCCGGAGAAAAGTACCTTGTAAGGAAGAATAAACTCATCAAACACTCATAAAATATATGGATAACTTGAAATAGTTCATTTGATAAAAAGAAATACAGTATAATTCTCCTATTTTATATTTTAATCATATTTATAATAATTTTTAATTGGTTGAAAGTATACAAAATTATATTAACAGTATATTAAAATTAAATTTTATGAAATTAATTAAAATATATTGAAAATATAAAATTAAAGTTTTTACACAATCAATCATCCAGTCATTAATTGTTATAAAATTAAAAATCATTAATTTATATAATAGTTATTTCAAAAATTAATGTATTATGATTTTTAATAAATTGATAGTATAAAATTTTTTACATTAACAATATATCAAAATTAAATTTAAAATTTATTTTCATTAGAATATATCATACCTTTTTAATATATAAAAAAATATTATCTATTAATTTTAATAACATTTTAAAAAATATTATATTTAATCTACGTTATAAAATATTATTAAAAATATTTAAAAAATATTATTTATTAATTTTAGTAATATTTTTAAAAAGTATTGTATTTTATCTATATTAAAAAAAATGTAATATATTATAGTATTTATTATTTAAAAGTTATACAAAATATAAGTTCTACCCAGTTGAATTGTAAGTATTCACTATATACTAAATTCTATATATACACAAATGTATAAAATAATTTTTTAATAATTTGTCGATTAATATTATTTTACTTATCAATATCAATGCAAAATTTGGGAAAATAAATTAATGACTCGTTAATATTTTTAACTGATAATAGAATAATAGAATATTTTATAAAAAAATGACGGATAAAAATGTTTGGAGAGGGTATTATTTTATATCTTTCAAAGATTATATGGGTGAAGAAATAAATAAAAAAATGTTGTAATGGTAGAAAAGAAGAACCTGATTTGCTTCTGTGTCAAATGTAAAACTGAGAGACATTATTATATGCTGTTGGAGAGCAGTTGGGGATGAAAAGGTTATTGAAAGAGAGAGAGATGGAAGCTGAACACAAGAAAGGTCTTTATATATAAATTGAGGAACAAGTTGTTTTCGTTAGTCACATGATGTGTTCGGTTTTATTTTTCAAACATCAATGTCCACTTTTACCACATTATACCAAATTATGTTTATACCTACAACATCTTCTTCCTTTTTTAATAAAACTTCTTTATATATATATATATTAAATGAATTTTTATTAAATATTAAATTTAATATTTATACTAACATAGTAATTTTTTATAAAATATAAATATAAAATTTATTAATTTAATTATTAAATTATTTTATAATATTTTTATAATTATGTATATTAAATTTTAAATAATTTTAATATTTATAGTTATAATATTTAAATATATATATATATATATTTATATATGTTTAAATAAAATATTAAATATTAAAATAAAATTATACAATAAAATATTTACTAATTTTTATTTTATATAAAATTATATATATATATAATCTAAAATTTTTAAAACAATGATTAGGTTAATAAATTTTATATTTTATAAAAAATTATTAAATTTATTTAAAAATTAAAATTTAATATATAATATCTATATATATATATATATAAATATAAAAGTAGAATTTATTGAATTTAAATTTTAAAATTTAATAATTACGTTAATTCAATTATTTTATATAAAATATATAATTTATAAATTTAATTATTAATTTAAAAATAATTAATAAAAAATTATATATATAAAATTTTATACAAAATATAAATTAATATATACCTCATCTCGTAAATTTATTTTAACGATTAATATATTATTTAAGTATATATAAATATTAATAGTTAAATAATATATTTATATATTTACAAATTTTTTAAAATTTAATATATATAATCATATAAATATTATAATATAATTTAATAATTAAATTAATAAATTTTATAATTTATATAAAATTATTAAATTAATATAAATATTAAAATTTGACGAATCTAAATATATATATATATATATATATATTAAAGATATTTTTAAGCTGTATTATTTATTTTGAGATACATAAATTAATAGAATAGGTGTTAACTTTTTTTTAATGTTTATTTTTATTGATTTTAGTTTAAATTTTTATTTAATTTATTTATTAGGGTAAATAAAAAATTTATGAATATGATTAATTACAATTTTTTATTCCTTTAATTTTATCTATGTATAGTTTTCGTTTTTTAAATATTTTTAGAAATATTTGTCCATTTTCAAAATTTAGCAAATTTAATCTTTCATTAATTTTTATTTTACCTAAATTTCATAATTCTCATTTTCTACTCAAATTTTTGATAAATCAATTGATTAAATTATTTTTTACTCAAAATTTACTAACCAAAATATTAAATTTTCTTCATAATAAAAAAATAATTTTTTCTTCTCAAAATCTTAATATCACATCTTATAAAATCATTCAATTTTTTTTTTAAATTCTACATATTTCTTACGTTTAAATTTTAAAATCAATTCATATTTTATTTTCATTACCAATTCCGGTAAAAAAAATTGGATAAAAATAAAAATTTGTATCTTATGATTTGAAAACAAATAACAAAGTTTTTTAATGTAAAATAAATAAAATTATTCAAAAATAACTTAAAAGATAAAAATTGTACATAAATAAAATAAAAATATTATTAAGGTAAAAGATAAATGTTTCATCAAAAATTATATATTATTCTTTAATAAAACATAAAATAAATTTAAATATCTTTAACAATATTGAAGCTTTCCCACTAAAAACGTCACATGACACTTTTTCTTAATAAAAACTTTTACCTTGAATTTTCCTACAATTATATTTTTAAATTTATTATTTAAATTATTTTATTATTAATTTTTTATTTACATATTTATTGATTTATTTATTTGATTTATATATCTCTTAATATTTTTTATTTAAACTTAATTTTTTATATTTTTATAAGTATTTTAATTTTTTTCAAAAAATAAAATAATTAAATAAAATAGTTTTTAATAAATAAAAAACCTTTATATGTGTGTTAAATAGATAAAATAATATATATATATAAGACCTATTTAATATTTTTTATCTAGATATCTATAAATTTATTCTTATATTAATATTAAATAAAATTTATTTAATCTAACTTTGTATATTCTGTAATAAAATAATAAAATTTATTATTAATATTTTTTAAAAAAATTTGATAATAATAATAATAATAATAATAAATGACTAGAAACAAATAATTTATTTGATTAAAATTTTAAAGTTTATAAATAAAAGAATAAAATAAAAAAATAGTGACCTTCAAACTATTTTTATTCTTATTATATGAGATTGTAATTATAAAAAAATTTAGATTTGAAACTTTTAAAATTAAATATCAGCGACACAAATTATATATTACAGTACAATTTTGTTAAATTACTATAATATAAAAAATTGATGTACACGGATAAGTTTATAATTGTACTCTAACATTCCAAAAATTTGTACTATATGTTATTTTAGTTTAAAAATATTCATGATCTTAAGTTATTTAAATATTAAATATATTTTTTCAAATTATAACCTAACAAAATAATTATTTTAATTTCATTTGATATACTTATTCAATCTCATGATTTTTTAATGTCTAAATTTATATTAAATAATTTTTGAATTTTAAATATATATTTTAGTGTTTCTTTTTCAATGATTTATAATAAATTTTTTATCAAAAATATTATTTAAAAATATTTTTTAGTATTGAAATTTATATAAAAAAATTTAAATATTAAATAGATATTTTAGTATTTCCTTTTTAAATAATTTATAATAAGATTGTTTTTATAAAAATGGTACGATATAAATAAAAATTTATTTAATGTTAGTTAAAATGTATTTAAATGATTGATAAATAAAAAAGAATTACATATTTTATAAATCCGTATGTTATATACGTATATGAATTTATTATTTTCTAAAGAGTTCAAAGAGATTACTCTTTTAATGAAATACGCTTCATACATGCAAATACCGTTGGATTGAAAAACATGTCTTAACGATAAAAATCGGATTCAACCCGTTGAATGTTACTTTTTAAGATTATATTAACTATAACATTATTTTAGTAAAAAATTAATAAAAAGTTGACAAATTGATGGAATCGACAAATAGTTTATATATAAAAAATAATATTTAAATATTTTAAAGATAAAAAATATATTTTATTTTATATTATATGTATAATTGAAATTTAAAAATTTAAAAATAATATTTAATATTTTATTTTTAATTATATAAAATTAAAATATTATTATATATTATATGTTATACATATTTTTTAAAAATATATTTAATTAATATAAATTTAAATATAATTAAACTATAATCTTCTACCAATATTTTAGCTTAATCGATTTTAAAAACTATGATATTATAACAAACTTTCCAATATTTTAACCTAATCGATTTTAAAAATTACGATGTTATAACATTCTTTCCAATAATTTGACAAGTCCAAAGAAACAACTTAAATAATAATTATAAATTATTTATATTATTACATGTGTATTATGAATTGAAAAAAATAGTTCTCAAAATTAAATTTAATTTATTTTAAAATTTTAGAATTTAAATTTAAATTTATTACCTATGATAAATATTTTATGTTATCAAGATTTAATTTGTTTTAAATTTTACAAAATTTATAAATTTATTTAAAAATCTACAATACAGAAAAAAATTAATAAATAAACTTTAAATTTATATAAATAATTAATTAAAAAAATTAAATTTTAAAACTGATAAAATAAAAAATTTATAACTTTAATTATATAATTTTAAATCATATATATTAAATATTAATTATATAAAAATCTAATAACATATAAAAAAAATATATAACGCATGCCAGTACACATATATACAAATTTAAATACATATAAAAATTAAAGTAAAATATACAATACTTTTTTTAAATTAAAATAATGTATATAATATTTATAATAAATATTAAAAAAATTTATAAATATAATTTTTTTATTTAAAATTTAAAATTTTAATTTTTAATATATGTAAATATATTAAAATTATATAAAAATATAAAAATAAATAAACTTTAAAATAGGTTAAACAATTTTTTTAATAAATTTAATTTTAATTTATTTATCTAAAAAACTTATTTATTTATTAAATAAATTAAATTAAATTAAATTTTAAATAAATCAAATCATAAATTTTTATTCAACAACCCTATATAATTTCATAACTAACTATAAATTATGCTACAATTAATATAACATCTAAGAATTTAAATTAAAACTGTTTGTCATGGTTTGAATTCGATTCATTAAATATCCATTCGATTTTATTTAATATTTTACTAAATAAAACAGTGTCAATATAAAAATATATATTTAAATATATTCATATATAAATTGTTAAATTTTTTAAATTAAAATTAAAATATATATTTATATATATCCAGATATAAATTATTAATTTTTTAAAATTTGAACTATTAGATGATAAGTATAAATAGATATATTTTATTGTACGTGTGTATAATTATATTTTTTAAAATAAAAATAATTATATAGATATATTAAGCCAAAGATTGAAACTGATTGTATAAAAAAAATTGAAACTAAAACATAAATACATATAGATAAAATTAATTTATAATTTTATTATTTAGTAAATTAATTATATTAAAAATATTATAATTGCCTAACTTATATAGGTTACTTTTTAAAATAAATCAATCTACCTAAGCCTCGGTATTTAACTGCTTGGCTTAACTCTTAATGTTATATTTAGTCTTCTTTTTTTTCCGAAGGTATCATTAATATCTTTGTTATGTCTACATCAATCTATAAAATATAATTTATTAATTTAATAATTAGATTAATAAAATTTAATTATTTAAATAAAATAATTCTAACTAAAGTTATTGTTAGAATAATTTATCCTGGTAGATGTATTATTGTACTACGAACATGCTTATTCCTTCTCAATTTATTTGATGCATTCTGTATTCATGCTTCACGCACAATGGATCGATATTATATGGCAATTGGGAAGACGTAAATTCGACTTTTCATTCATAACAATTATTTGTAATGAGAATCACATGGATTGATATTCATATGCCGCCAATTGGGAAAACGTAAATTTGACTTTTTCATTCATAACATTTATTTGGTACAAGAATCACACATGCTAAGCTGGGATAATTAACACACGTGAACTTGATGGTCGGTTCCACAGTGATTGTTGAGATATTTCTTTCGTATGGTTAACAATTAAACATTCCATTGAAATAATATTTAAGTATTTCTCCTTAACCATCATTTAACACTTCCCAGACATCTCTCGTTAATATGGAATGCATTTTACAGATTTTATTTATTAAAAAAAGTTTTTTTTTTCAAACTTAGGATAAATATCTATTAAAGGCCATCAAATAATAGAAAGATTAAAATATTTTACATTATCTTATAATGAGCAAACTTTTTTTTTTCTTGTTAATGAAAAGGTGTATTTAAAAAAAATAGATCATATATATAGGATTTAGTATAAAACAAAAAAAATTAAAAATGTAAACAAAAGAACTAGAAAAAAAATAAAATAAAATTAAGATAGCTTTTATGGTCATATATTTGTCTCATTTATTCTAACCATGCGAAGTTCCTTTTGAGGCATACATTGACGAGAAGCTGATAGAACCGTTATAATAGGTAGTGTCGTGCTTAAGTAACTCTTTGAATCCGGTCTTAGATGGATCATTGGTCCAGGGGATCGGAGTTTACATCTGCAACAGTACTGAACATTGGTTTTGCGTGAATGGCATGGTGTGTATTGATGTTAGAGCTGTTAAATTGGTTTATAGTTTATGGTTAGTTTATATAATTTTAAATTTAAATTTTATATTATATAGTTTATTTAAAAATATAAGTTATAAATTTGATATTATATAATTGTAATTTTAATTTATTTTTAAATTTTAACTTTGTATATCAAATTAATAAAATTTTTAATTAAATATATTTTAAATATTTTAAAATTTTAATTTTAGTCCATCTTTTTAAAAAATGGTTAGTTTTGATTTTCTATTTTTTAAAGTAGTCTACTTTTAGTCGGTTGACGTATAATTATAATCTTACATATACATAATTCATAATGTTATTTAAGTATTCTCATAAATTTTTAATTTTTTTTAAAATAATATTTTTAAAATAAAAATTATTTTGATTGAATATTTTTAGATATATATATTTTTTAAAATAATTATATTTTAATTCTAAATCTTATAAAAAATCTCCATGTAACATATTATTTAAAGTATTTTATTAAATCTTATAAATATATTTTTCTAAATAAATAGAATTAATTTTTTTATACCTTATATTTTATAAAATTATTTTAATTTTTAATCTCATATTGTAACATTTTCTATCATAAAATCGTATGAATTTATAGTTACAATCGTATGTTGTATTAAATCTTGTATATATATTAGAATATTATTTATAAATATAAAAATTTTAAATTTTAAATTTTAAATAATATTTTAATTTTAAATTTCATACAACAAAATTTAAATTAGTAATTGTAACATTATTTATTATCACATATTTTTAAAATTTTAAAAGTTTATAATATAATTGTCTTAAATTATATATATATATATATCAATTTAATAAATTATTTAAAAAATAATGGTAATAAAAATATATAATAAAAGAACATCAATTTTGTTCTATTAATATTTTTTTAAATAAAATCACCAAAATAATATTTTGAAATTGTAATTTTTTTTAAAAAAACTCTGTCTAAAATTTTATTTTCTAATCATCTTTAAAAATTTTAATTTTAAACAAAATTTTATTGAAATATTTTCAATTTATTTTTTTAACAAAATTTTTCTTTGAATTTCTAGTGAACCTAGAGAGTAGAGAATAGAAATACATAGACATATGTTATTTTTACTCTTTATTTTTTATTAATTCTATCATTTATTTGTATATATTTATTTTTTTAGTTTATTTAAAAATTTTGTAAAGCACTTTTTTATTTATTTTTATTAACTTATAAATATTTATTTATTTAATTATTTGTTAGTAAATATTTTTTGTTTTTATTTAATAAAATAATATATATATATATATATATATATTTAAAAGCTTAAATAAATACTTGTAAAATTAAATTAAAAATTATATAAAATAATTATTTTTATAATAGATAATACAAACTGTTAATACCTTTTTTTATCAGTAAATAACTTCCAAATTCAACTTTTATTAAAAATTTTAAAAATTATTTTTAATGTATTTTTTAAATTTTTTCAAATTACATAAAATTTATCGTGGTTCCACATTATTTTTTAAACTATGCACATTTCATTTTTTTAACAAAAATGATTCTTCAACACAACTATGATAAATTTACCTATTTACATTCTAAATTTTTGTTAATAAATTATCAAATTTCGGTATTCAATTATTCAAAAAGAATAACATACAATACAGAAAACGGTGATTAATTACAATTATGTTAACAAATTGATTTTAATAATCATGTAAAAAGTTGTTAACCATCATTTTGTATAGTGTTAATTTTGATTTTTTGTGATAATTGATTATTATATATTGGTAATTAATTATAAAGGAAACTTTTAAAATGTAAATAAGTATTTTTAATTGATTGTCAAAATAAATTTTGAGATATAAATAAATGTTGTTAATGTATGTATGTTTGCATGTCATTACTGTTTTCTTTTAACAGTTTTATTTTATTTATTTCTTTCTTCATAACCTTGTTGCTACAATATTCATACTTCTATTATGAGAGCTTTTACGTTTCTCAATTTACTTCTCGATGAGTTCACTTGGGAAATTTTAGAGTGAGCTATGGAGGCAATACTGCGAGATTTTTTATTGGCTGACTTTCATCTAATAATCTTAGTTTTTATCATATTTCGCTGGATACATACATTCAGTTTTTTTTTTCTTTTACATTAAATCTAGCTTGCCACTTCTTTGTGGGTTCTGGATTTTGTTGTTTTGACAATGGAGGGTAAACTGGGAGTCTCAAAGTTTCTTTATGTGTTGTTGATTGAAGATTATTAAATCATAGGGAATATTGCCAGTTCTGGATATAGTGGCACATAAGGTTAGCATCGATCTCTGGACAAAATTTAATTTCTTTGATGAGATCATTTTTGCTATTTTCATTTTATGAATTTAATCATGAGGCATGTAGACATTGTGAACCTATTTCTTGTGCATTGTTGTGTTTCAATTACTTTTTCACCTGTTGTGGTGTACATAGCGCTAGTCTTGTGCATGTTTTGGTGATTCCAATGTTGGCTTCTGATTTCTTGGATTTTTTTATTATTACTTTCTATCATTTCTATTGTTTTTATGGTATGAGAATCTTAATTTACTCCAAAGATATTTTTCGCTTGACTTACTTTTAGGTTAAAGCCTTAGGTTTTATTTCACCTTTGATACAATTATATTTTTTTATGTTTATTTTGCCCTGGCAATCTTATTCCTTTGTGTTGGATTCATTGCTTTGGTGGTGCAAGGTAACCAGTCATATGAAATTTACAGTGGATTAACATTGATAGATAACTTTAATTTCATTAATAAGTTTATTTTTATTATTTTCATGTTTTGAATTTGATCAGAAGGGATATGGATTGAACAATGAACCTTTTTTATACAGCTTGAAAAGTTTCTTATGATATTTTGCACATAGCATCACCTTAATGAATGATTAGCTGATTTATACCTGAGATTCATGAATTCTTGGATTATCGTTTTCTTTTTATTCTTTGTTATGAATATTTATTTTTTGTATTTAGTTCTTAATTATTTTTGTTATATATCCATTCTTTGCTGGATCTGTAACATCTTGAATTTCTTAAAAACAAGTAAGCTGCCACGATTTAAGCCATAGGCAAGTGACATGAACATGAAACAAAGACAAGTAAATTGATTTCTAAATTGAGAGGAAGAAATGAAAGTTAGCAAAAACAAAATTGAAGAAAGTGAGAAAAACAACAAAGGAAGAAAGCTTTTTGTGTGGAGAAAATTTTGAAGAAATTTCATCAAATTCTGGTACAAGTGATATTAGAACGAGAAGATTCATCACATAAAAATATTTAAAAAAATAAAAATTTTACCAAATTTCAATTTCAGTAGAATTAGGTGTAATTCTATAACCTTCTTAACTCTAAGTTAATATTTATTTTATTTTCAAAAAATTATAATAAATATATAATGATGTTTAAAATTTAATTTTAAATATAATTTTATATTTATACTAATTTTTATAATAAATGAGGATATTTAAATATTTTTAAATTTTTTATTTTTTTCATGTGCGATAGAGCATGGCTATGCTCATAACTAGCATGATCATGCCAAAACCAAATTATAAATTTATAGGTTTTTAAATTTAGCATGACCATAATAAAATTTAGCACAAATGTTTCAAGAATAAAATGAGCAAGTATAATCCTATTTAATGAATAAACAAGGTCATGCTTAAAGAACAACTAAGGTCCTGCTAGTGAGTGATCAATATCTTGTTAGATAAAATTATACTAAATGTATAATGATTTTAGAATTTAATTTTAAGTATGATTTTATGTTTTGTACTAACTTTCGTAATAAATAAGGGTATTTAAATACTCCTAAATCTAATTTCCTCCTATGTTATAGATCATGGCCCTGCTCATAATTAGCACGACCATTCCAAAATCAAATCATAAATTTATAGGTTTTTAAATTTAGCATGACTGTGATAAAATTTAGCACAACTGTTCCAAGAATAAAATGAGCAAGTATAACCCTACTCAATGAATAAATAAGGTCATGCTTAAAGAACAATTAAGGTGGTGCTAGTGAGTGAGTAATATCCTGATAGTAAACAAGGCTCTACTAAGCAAATGAGCATGATCCTGCTAAAATGGGTGGACAGGACCACTCACACTTTAAGCGAGACTTACTAAATGATGAAGATCAATACAAGTAAGACAGAGGAAAATATGAGTGTGTTGGACCAACACAAGCTCACCAAATATCAACATAGACATGTAAAATATTAAGAACATGATTGTACATTAGAGTCCACACAACTATGCAATATTGTGCTAATACAATCATGCAAGATATTAAGTAAGGGCGTACAACGTATTTGAAGATTGAAAATTATACATTTATTTAATTGGACGGACTAGAAGTCCTAAAATGCCAACATTGTGCGTTATAGTTAGGTGAATTGAATACTGTGTGTTTATGTTAAATGGACTAGAAGTTTAAACATCTACAATGCGTATTGCTATTGGATAATTGACAAGTGGAAGTTAGTAATCTTTTCGAGTGAAAATAGATTATCCTTTATTATATAAAGTAGTAGTGTCTAGGGTATTCACTTTCTGGCCCAAATGCACTTCCATTGTGTCCAATCTTTTACTTCAACCGTGTCCAATCTTTTACTTCCATAACATCCACTTATGACCAATCCTTTGTTGCCAAATTCGTCACTTGTAAAGAAGGTTGTATTTGTAAATATGCAGGCATCTTCAAAATCTTTCATTAAAAAGAGTCAATTATAGGTATCTGAAAAGTTTCCATTTCCGATTCTGCAATTCAAACGACTCTTTTACTGTCCGCATTATAACTCCTTGAATGAAGGAAATAAAAAATGTTTTCCTTCCTCCTCTTCCCAAAACTAATGCATTACTTCTCCAACGTTTTTTGCTCTTCCCAAAACTCCTCTCTTTCCTCCAACGATGGGCATTATATTTGAAAGGTCTTAGTCAAGCCATTTTACCAAATGCTGGTATATGATTTTGTTGTTTAAAACCAACAACAAGTTCTGTTTAGGAGCATACAGATTGCTTTCCATTAACCGGGAAAGGAAATCCTCTGATAATTTTTTCCCACTTTGCTGAAGGTATGTAAATTAGTAAAAGGTGTTCAACTTGAATGTTCATTACTTCCCCTTACTCATTGTCGTTTTTTGGTTTTTCGTCATTCTGTTTTGTTGTTTTTTTTTAGAATCGAATATCAATAACGTTCACTTTGAAGGTATTATTGGCCCTGGAGTTGTAAGCTTCTCATTCATTTTTCCATGAACCTGTGTTTGCCAAAATGTGATTACGTTATCTAATATTGTTTGTTGTGAACGCTTTTTTTTTTTAAGGTGGACATTCATATATGTCAAGCTTTTTGGGAGAAATTTTGGGATTACATGTTCCCTGGGACTATTATTGTTGTTGATAGAAGGGGAAAACCCCTACACAATTATTGCTGAAGAGAGAGATGACAGAGCTTATATCAGGTTGGGTGTTGGAAGTCTGATTGATTTTTACTATTTGGAAGCTCCCCATACAATTTAGTTTCATTGGATTTATCAGAATCAATTGAGGATAAGAATATTCAATCAATATCTTTTTTAAATTGATTATCCGAGTGGTTATGAACACCTTGACATGGATATACCTGATCATGTTGTTGTTTTGGATGGTGAACATGATTTTATTGATGTTGATGATGATGATGACGACGATCATATGGAGGTGGAGGAGCAGGTCCATCCTTCGGATGTTGTTGTATTGGATGATGCTAATGATGATAAGGATGAGGATGATGTCCAACGGGGTCCTGTTTCGTGAGACCTTACACTGACTGCTTCTCAAGCTTCTGGCACACAAGTTTTGGTATAAGCTTCTTTTACACCACAATTTTTGATAATTTGAGGCATGTTTATTTACTTACATATTTGAATGTTATTCTTTTTTGTTAAATGTTTCAGTACATTTCTGTGGAGCTTTCCGATGCTTTCAATATGTTACAATATCATTCCATTGATGTTATTGATGAAGATGATGTGCTCACACTTGCATCCTCAAGCGTAGACCTGGATGTTTATTCAGATATAAGTATGATTGAAAAAATTAGATACATCATGAACGTATAATATGTAAGGAATAATGTGCGAGTAATGTTAAGAGAATATAGGTAATTTGGAGGTTGTGATATTGAAATTAAAAATAAAAATTTTAATTTTTTAACAAATTATGTAAATATATAAATATTATATATTAAAATAAATATTATATAATGTTATATTAAAATAAATATAAATATATAATATATAAAGATAAATAGGTCCCTAAATAAGTTAAATAGATTTTTTTATAAGTTTAAGCCTGTTGTATTGTTTATTTAAAAAGATTTTTTTTAACAAATTTGAGTCTATTTATTTATTAAATAAAGGAGATCAAATAAGATTTTGAACAAGTTGAGTTGTAGATTCTTGTTGAACGGTTTGACTCATTTTCATCCCTAATAAAAAAGACTCAAATAATATAAAAAAAAAATGAAAGAATCCAAAGTTTTTTAAATAAATATTTAAGCCTTTATTTATTTTAAAAAAATAAAAATAAAAAAATAAAATATGAAAATGTTTCATCTTATATGATCTTGCTTGTCTTATGTGCAAAATCTAAAATATTCAAAAAATAAATAAAAATAAGTGAAAATAATTTGAGATAAACAAATAAAACCTAAGTATAATTGTGTTCATCTTAAAATTTCTAAAAATAAAAATTTTGAAACATTTTAATGTTTTTATTAACTATTCTACTATATCTAAATTATTATTAAAAATTTAAACTTTAAAACAAACTGGTATAATTTTAATTTTAAATTAACAAACATTAATTATAATTCTAATGACCAGGATATATACTTATTTCTAAATTACACTTAAATGTCCTTACTTAAAATTGAATAATGGTATAGATTTTATTTTTTTGAATTCTCCAACATAATTTATCTTTCCATTCTAACATTAACTTGATCAGGAATTGAAGAAAATTTTTTAAGAATTTTTTCAAATATAAATTTTCCTTAGACAAAGTGTATGTTGGTGCTATTTTTATTTTTAAAAAAATTGGTTGTTACAATTCAGTAAAAAGGTTACCTAATTTTACATAAAAAGGAAAAAAGATTTTTTTTCTTAACCTTAAATAAATAAAATTTTAAATTTATATTAAATAATTAAAAATAATTTCATTAAAAAAATTGTTTTTTAAATTTTATGTTAATTTTGTAAAAGTTTAATAATTTTTATTAAAATATTTATTTTATTATATTTTCTATTTATTTAAACAATATTTTTTATTTTAATATTTCGTATTTGTTATATCTTAATCCAAACATTTCACTTAAACGTTAGAACCCAGTCTAATCTGTAAGAGTGTAACATCCTTCTAAACACCTATGAAGATTTCCGCACAATTGAGTCGTGGGCAACCTAGGTTGTTATTACTAGGATAGGTGTTACTAGAATTAAGTACAAAATTTACCTAGGTTCATTTTTTTAACTTCTTTTCTATCATCGGTACTATTGCCTTGTGGTTGTTGCTCACAGTTACAAAGTATAAAAACCACGATTTAACGCCTAAGTTAACGGTTACCTCTGCGTTGATAGTTACCTTAACGTTGAAGAGAGTGCAATCCATGTTGTGGCTCCACTACAAAATCTATAAAATCCATAACCATATACAAGAAATATACTAGAAGGAGAGTGAGACATTACATTTAAGTAGAAGTTATAACTAGGAGCATTAATTACATTATATTTTAATATCACAACACATAGTTATTTGGCAATCACAAAGAGCTATCAGAATAATAGTCTTAGCACACACTATATATGTAAGGTTATTTCATCATTTGTATTTAACAGTCATATATGTCCATGTCAACTGTATCCAAACGCATGGGTGTCATGCTTTCGTATGTCGACCTGATTCCATATCCAATCAAACAATTTATATAAGCTCTTTATATTTATAAAGAACTATTACAAGTTCAATTTACAAAAATAATCGTCGTATGTAATGTATGCATATGTCAACTCTATCATTCCTTTTAAACATCTCTATGATGACGGACTTAGGATTAGGCTGAGGTCCACTATGTTCTATACTACAATAATCCTTATTAATCTATAGTTGGTCATCCTTACAGGATGTAAATGCATGTGAGCTCAAAACATCATCACCACTTATCAAAACAATGAGGGATACCAAGATCCAATTTCCACAACAATGTGCTCATAACAACACTCACTACAATGATAGCATGCCCTCGGCAGTGCTCAAATTATTGTCATCATAATCATTATCATTTCACAAAAAAATCCAAAATTTCTCAATTGATAATGATAGTTTCCAGGATCTTGTCGAGGCAATTAAGTCCGACTAGAGCAATCTCGGCTATAAGGAGCAACCCCATGTCATTGGAGAGGCCCTAACCTAGCTTATGTACTCCTTAAACTCTGAAATTTTCATTTCACATGAACTATGATCTATTTTCATGGGAGTTGATCCTTAAATTTCCCAACTCTTTTTTGTGGAAGTGCTCGCAGAGTATTTCCACGTTGATAATTTACAAAAACAATTTTTTATACATATGATGCATGACTACCACTCAATTGTTTCATTCATCATTCTCAATCAAATGTATCATTTTCTTCTCAAAAGTTAGGATCTTACTATCCTTTTTCACTTATCATGTGGGTACCTGTTTTAGTAACATTAAAATTTAAATATACCATCTTTTTCCATTGGAAGACTTCCACTTATTAATTTCTTTTATTTAATAAAACAATACACATTATCAGTGTATGGACTTCTAGTCCAATTAACCTGAACACATAATATCCACTCATTAACAAGTTGCATGGATAGACAAATTCTCTATATAACTATATAGTTGTAATTGTGTACTCTTGTGGAGATCCCTTAATACAATCATGCTCTTTATACTTTGTATGCTTGTGTTATCATTCATCTCACTCTTCTTCATCTTTATCATCTAGCATGTTCATATCGTTCCTCGACTCTTTAGTGCTCGCCATATGCATATTCTTCTTAAACTTTTTCAATTTTCCTTCAATTCTAAGTGTTGAACAAGGTTTCAAACCCTTATATATATATATATATATATATATATATATATATTTGACCTAATCCACATATTTTGATTAATATTTATTAAGATTTTAGAATCTCATTGAATCTCAAACCAAAATTTTATAGAAATTACTCTTAAGAGTTTATAATCAAATTACTATTTTTTTTAATTTTTTAGAAAAAATGTTTTAGAGGAATAAAATTTAAATAATGATAGATTATCTAGTTATAAAACATTTTGACAAATTAACTTATAAAAATTTTGTAGAATAAATATTAATATAAATTTTTTATTTTTTTAATATTTTATCCTTACATATCAAGGTTTAAATATAAAATTTTTTATATATAAAATAAGCCAATTAAATACTAATTATATATTTTAAAATATTGTAAAAAATCAAAAACGAAAGGAAAATAACTTTTATAAAATAATAGATTTCTATCATTTTTATAAAATATTAAATAATTCTATTTTTTTTCAAAGTTTTCAATCGAGTACTTCCTTATATCTATTATATATAAATATATTTATACAATTTAAAAACTATTAAATGGTATTTTCTTTTAGGGATTTTTTTAGTGACTCTAAATTTAAGTATCATAAATTATAAATTTTATATAAAATCGTATAAATTTATACTAGTTGTGAAAATTTGTGAACATAGTTCATAAATATATATTATTTATTACCTAAAATTTTACATCCAAAATCTCACGTACATGTGAGAACCACATAAATATCATTAAAAATTTTAGTATACTATTTTCCTAATCTATAATTTATTGTCAATTTAGATAATTATTTGATTTAATCTCATTATCCTACCTATATATCCAAGCAATTAAATATAATTAACAACCAAATCAATTTAATCCAACAATTAAATTTCAACATAATTAAATATAATTCCTAAATTTTTATGTAATAAATAAAATTTTATTTTAGAGTTAAGAATGTTTTAAAACTACTCCTAACTCTATTTGAATCTCCTCCTTACTTAAATTGAAGTTTGATGAACTTTTTAATTTTTTGAATGCTCATACATAATAAATCTTTAACAGTTGAATTTGGTTGAAAATTAATGAAGTATGCAAATTTTTTTTTCTAAATTTTTTTTTCAGATTTTTCTTTTCTATTACTTTCTATACTTCTTTCTTTAACAAATCTATATTATTTATTTTTTTTAAAAGATTTCTATTTTTTTAAAAATATCAAATATTAAAATCAATCTTAAAAGTTTAACATCTTATGCTTATTAAGATGTTTTATTAAAAGAAGTCAAGTGTTAAATAAGTATAAATATAAATATGAAAATAAAATGAATATAAAATTTAATTAAAATATATATATAAATAAAAAATAGAATTTAATTAAAAAATATATTAAAAATATATAAGTAATAGAGAAGAGAGAATAAAAAAAATAAAGAAAGAGGGAAGGTGACATTGAAAAGAAAAAGAAAAAAATAAAAATAAAAGAGATAAGAATACATTGGGGAGCAGAGAGAGAGAAAAGGATGCTTGATGAGAAAAGAAAAAAGAAAAGAAGAAGAATAAGATGTTGGGAGAGAGAGAAAAGGATGCTTGATGAGAAGAAAGAAAGGAAGGAGAATGAAATGGTGGAAGAGAAGAGAGATGAAAAAAAAAAGAAAAAATAGAAAGAAAAGGAAGAAGAATAGGATGGAATAAAAAAAATTAATTAAAATTTTAAAATAAAATAAAATAAAAATTAATAAATAAATTATTTAAAAAAATATGAAAATTTATTTTAAGAATATTATTAATTTTTTAATTATGAGAAATATAAATAAATTAATTTAAAAATAAATATAAATACTTCTAAAAATCATTATAAATACTTTAAAAAATTAAATAAATATAAATATTTAATAAATTATATAAAAATAAAACAGTATAATTTTTTTATTATTTAATAAATAAAAATATTTTATCAATATTTAATACTCATAATTTATTTTTAAATGTTTAAAAATAATTTATTTATTTTTAGCTAATCTTTAAAATAAAAATAAATATTTTTAAAATATAATAAATTATTTTATAAAATTTAATATAATATTTTTATAACTTAAAATTAGTATATTTTTAGATATTTAATAATTTTAAATAAATAATATAAATTTAAAAATAATATATATATATATATATAAATATTAAATATGGAATAATATATAGAAAGTATTTAAAAGTTAGTCGTTGAATCTGAATAAATACTAAATAGTTGCTTAAATTGTAAAGAATAAAAAAAAATAGAGTATAAATGTAAGATCCATAAAAAGAAATTAATAAAACAAATTTAAACATACTTGAGGGAGACGTGGGTGGTAGATGCTCTAAGAACGTGGTAGATGCTCTAAGAACCCTAAATCCCAAATAGAACTAGTCTAAACCTCTGCGTACCAATTCTCCGTTGATTCTCTTCTCGTTCGTCTCCGCACCTCAACTTTTGGTATTCGCGTTCGTCCACAATTTCATCCCGTTCGTTGGGTTCGTCTCTGACAGATCCAGGTACAAAGAGGGCTCTAATCAAACATCGTTTGTTCTTTCTCTTGGCATTTCATTTTCATTTTCAAATGAGTTCTAATCAAACGAGTTCTAAATACTTTTTATTCTGTAATGCTGAAAAATTGATCGATATGGTCATTCAGTTTAGTTTGTCAGGACGAAAACACATTGTAGCAAGTGTGATATGAGGATTCTGGTTTTGTGTCCTTCAAATTAAACATTAAGACGTGCAATTTATCTGTGGATAGTGTCTTCGTGATGATAATTTCTACAAAAACATTTTTATCTGTCTGTAGTATATTACACAACAGGACTCTAGATGTTAAATCCAAATTCTTAAAATTCTTGAGATACCTCTTCTATATTTGTTCTTACTAACTGGTAAATAGCTTGGAGAGATTAAGAGGATTGTAGTATGATGCCCCACGAATTTTAAAAAAAAAATAGTGGAAGAAAATAAGGAATTACTCTATCGTACTTTATACGGGTCACTGTGGGGCACTGCATTGCTATAGCCATTGTGTCTGCTGTGTCTATGGAAAAGGTGTTTCAGCACCCAAAAGTCTTGTAAAAATTTGCACCTTACATGTATCTATCAATATTATTGTATGTATATATAAAAAGTTTTTCTAATGTGTGCCCTTGACATCAATAAATACTAAGTTTTTATTGAAACTTGTTGCATTTAATATTATCCATGGATTGCATCTTGTAATTTTCAATAGAAATTTACTATATATAGATTTTTAAGGTATGCTCGTGAATACACATTAGAAAAATTGATATATAAATAGTAAAATAATTTCTTTTCTCAATACTTTATCTATTTGAATTCCCACCGAGGTTTCAAATTCTCCCTCTCTCCTTGCTAATGGTTTCAGATTGTAAGACAGAGCAAAATGTGCCCAACAGTGTTTGGATTATGCTTGTTTGCCTGTAATGATAAATACTTGTCTCATGAGGCAATAGTTCTAGGCTTTATTTTCGATAAAAAATTGTAGTTCTGTACTAAAATGTAATAAATAATGAATTAGATTTTTCCCTTAGAATTGGCGATGGAATAGACTGCTGTAATAATCTTGTCATTATTTGATTTTCTTTGTTCACACAGAGTCAAGTGATTGGTCTAAATTATCATATTTTTCTATCTTAAGTTAGAGAGTATTATTATGGTTGAGGTGAAAATTTGTAGGATAAAATAGTTGATATTGGGTGCTACACTTTCAGCCAAATGGGTTGAAAAAAATGATCTACAATTAAAGCTCAAATCCTTTGTCTTAAAAAAGAAGAATTTGATTTATGTGGTTAAATTTGTGCATTTTTCATAGCCTGAGATAACATCAAGATTTTGGCATTAATAAATTATTTGTTTGCCATACCTTCAGGGTTTTGTCAGTTCTGGTACGAGTTTCCTGATTTCTTCTCCACATCTACCTAATATCATCAATAACAAATAATAATGACCTCTTTCCCTCGCTCACTGTCCTATGTAGTCAATGCTGCTCTTCACCCAATTAGATCTGAGCAGCTGACACACATTGTTTCTAGCTCAGTGATGCGGCTCCTCAGCTCTTCGACTCAGCAGCATGAAAACTCTATCAGGGAACAAGCACAGGCACCGCAAGAATCTCTCCATGATGAGAGCAAACAAAGCAATGAGCCCCAAGAAGACGACGACGACGGCGATGATGTTAACAAAGAAACAGGAGAGGTTGGAGGGCCCAAAGGGCCTGAACCGACCAGGTATGGCGATTGGGAACGCAAGGGTCGCTGCTCTGATTTTTGAGCTTTTGCTTTGCCTTATATAAGATAATAAATAAATTCCATTAATATTATGTGTTTTTTCTATTTGGTGGTTATTCTATGATTATAAGTAATGATTATGTATTATTTTTGTTATTATTGTAAATCACAAAGTGATAGCATTGTCTTTTGGTTCTTTATTATATTATTCAGTCAAAATAGTGTGAATTGAAACAATTAATTCGGTGCTTAAATAATTTCCAAGAATGGATTGATGATTTGATCTAGCAATGATAATGTGGTGTAAGAGGAGGTTTCATAACGTGGAAACCCAAGGTTGGTGAACCGAACTGAATTGGAAATAAGGTTCAGTTATACTAAATTGAAATGGTTATACAATTGAAGAATTAAATCAAACCAGTTCTTTAGGTTCAGTTAACTGGTTTTTTGTTTTTCATGAACTGGTTCTGGTTTTCCATCTTTCCATGGAGGTTGAGACAATGTTGTTGCAATGTACCATCGATCTCAAATGAAACATTACTTCTTCTAATTGTTCCTTCAACATAGTCCTCCTTAGCTGGCATCACAGCATGCATCTTCAACAACGCTGCACCTCCTCCATTGCCACAACTTCACCCTAGGTATGAAGGTGGCTTTGAAGAGATATAATGGAGTTGGAACTTCCAAACAAGCCCCCAACATTGGAGGCAAAAAAAGATGGAGAAAAGAATTGGTGGTGTGAAATCAGGATGAGTGCATTTAAGTTAAATGCTATACAAATTAGGTGATTATTAATGCATGGTCAGTTCACCAAATTCGAACCAACAAGCAGTTCAGTTTTTGAGCCTGTTTTTGAAATATGGTTCAGTTCATCAACTGTAATGATTAGTTGGGTTGATTTTCAATTTAGTTTGGTTCACAACAGTTTTTGGACATCCGTAAGAACCCCTCCTTTATTTTTCAGTTGGAAATCCCTTTTCTACGTAGCTTAATAGAGTTTATGTATTCTCTTATGGGGTAATGATTGAGAGCAATTTGAGAGGCTCTTTTCTACGATTTGTTTCCGTTGTGTATGGACCAAAATCTGCAGGTAGATGGAAATTTGGTCTAAATATGATTCAGCATCTTCTGCAGGGTGATCCCTACCAACATTCTGAATTCTCGTATTTTTCTTTCATTTCTATCTTTGTCCATCTGAAGATGAAGGTAGATGGAAATTTGGTCTATATGTGATTCAGCATCTTTCGGTGGGTGATCCCTACCAAGATTCTGAATTGTCGTAAGTGTCTTCTTTCCTTTCTATCTTTGTCAATCCCAAGCTGCAAGGAGATGGAAATTTGTTCTAAACCTGATTCAGCATCTTCTCCAGGGTGCTCCTTACCAAGATTATGAATTCTTGTATCTGTCTTCTTTCATTTCTATCTTGGTTTGGCCCAAGCTGCAGGTAGATGGAAATTTGGTCTAAATGTGATTCAGCATCTGCATAGCGATCCCTACAAAGATTCTGAATTCTTTTATTTGTCTTCTTTCATTTCTTTCTTTGTCAGTCCCAAGCAGTTAGTTTTCTTGATTTATTTCTCGGTGATTATTGCTTGGGTCTTATTGGGGAGATGGGAAATGAATGTGTGGTAGGCTGTGGAAGTAATGGTGGGAATGTATTTATTAATGGACATGTAAGGCCTTTATAATATGTTCATTCGGGACTGGACTATCTTCCTCTGCTGCCTTTGAATTGATTTGTAATAGCGTTGCTTAATCCGGTAGTGTTAGAGTTCTTGTGTCTACCGAAGGCAAGAATGGCAGGACTATTTGGTTGGTCTTTATTATCTGTTAGATTTCCACATTGTCTAAAGATATGATTAATCAACTATATAAGGTGAGGACAATCCTCATTTTATGATCTTGTTTTTAGAATTGAGTTAGGTCCAAATCTAATTTCTAATCTAGGGTTTGAAATTTTCTGTTACTTGATGGTTGTTATGAGACTTGCAAATTACAAGTATCTTCTCACTTGGATATCCTCTTTGCAACAACAGTACATTTGGAATAGGTAATTGCTTTTTTCTTCTTACATTGAGAACCGGCATCTACAGCTAGATCCCTTCCTGATTTGTCTTTTTATTTTTGCTTCTATTTTTCTTTGTCTACTATGAGCATTTTGTTTTCTAGTTTTACTTCTCTATGAATTACGGATAATATGTTGTGGAGAAAGCGGCGGTAGAGTGTTGGCTGATTCGATGTAAAGCTTTTGTTAATCTTGATACAATCTCTTTCTTAACATGATTCTGTAATGGCTACCTTCTTCCATGGGTTCTAGACTTTTATGGTGTGCAGATCCTGGTAGAGTTAGAGTTCTTGTGTTTTTCCTGGATCTGGTATGAGTATGAAAGGTCTTGGAGTTCTCCTGTTTCTAGAGAATTCGTGTTTGTCTTTATCAATGGAAGGAGTATGGGAGCATGGATGGGTTCGTTGTTCTGGTGATCATCTGTGTCTTGTTTGGAGAATTGTGCTAGTCTCTTGCTATCTGTGTTTAATTAATAAATATAAAATAATAGATAAAGATATAATTAATTAAAAGATCTTGATAAATATGTATTTTTTTAACAAATTAAACTAAAATTAATTAAATAAAATTTATTTCTTCAAACAATTTTTCTAATATGTGCTCAAAAATATATAATAAGAATTTTTATATAGTAATTTTTTATGAAAATTAGATGATGCAATACTTTGATAGCATTAATACTACAATTTCAAATACAATTATTATTTATTAATTTTTTATTGTATATCATTAGACACATATTGAAAAATTCATTCTTTAAAATTAAAAAAATATTTATGTTATAAATTTTATATATAGAAAATTAAATAATATTTTAAAAATAATTATAACTTTAATTTTTTGTATCAAATATTTTATTAAAAATAATATGTAATATAATAATTAAAATAAAGAGTATAATATTAAAATAACAATTTAAAAATTAAGACTATATAAATATTAAAAGATAAGGATATCAAAATTTATAATATTACTACAAAAAATTAAGAAAGTATTAAGCTTATAAAAATAAACACATAAATAAAATATTTAATTGTAAAAATATATGAAGAATAAAAATAAAAAATATTTTAGTTATAAGCTAAAAAAAATTGAATGCTACTTAAAGTACAGTTTTAGAAAGTTAATAATTATAAAAAAACATAATAACTTATAAAATAAATTACTTTATTAAAAAATTTTGAAATATCTTAAAAAATTTATATTTAATAATTTTAATTTTAAGCTAACTGAAAATATATTGTGAAGCATACTCTAAATTTAAGATTTGAGATAATTTGATTGAATCACTGTCTCACAAAATTACCTAATAAATTAATTAATTAAAAGTTAAAAATATATGTAAAAATTAAAAGATTAAAAAATCATTGAATTAATTATAAAATACTAGATAAAATTAGTTAATAAATATAAATGATGGATAAGGATATAGTTAATTAATAAACAAGAACTTGATAGTGTGATATATTTTTAATAAAAATATATTAAATTTAATTAAATAAAATTTTATTTTTAAAAAATTAAAAATATTCATGTTAAAGTTTTTATATAAATAAATTATATATATTTTTTATTAAAAAATTAATTATTTTATAATTTTAATATATTATTAATAAAAGTTAAATATAATAAATAATTTAATATTAAACAATAATATAAAAACTAATATTTCATAATATGAAAAAATAATAAAATTTATAATATTATTAAAAAATAAGAGGCCTTTTATTTATAAAAATAAATAAATAACAGATTAAATTATAAAATATATAAAAAGAAAAGTTTTTAAAACTAGTGTGAACATGGAACAGATAAAGATATTATTGGTTTATATCTAACGATAGTTAAATCAGTATTAATTAAATATTTATAATATATATTATATTAAAAAATAATATAATAATAAATATATTAATTTTTTAAATTTAAATTATATATATAATTAAATAAAAATTATATAATAATAAATATATTAATTTTTAAAATTTAAATTATATATATAATTAAATAAAAATTATATAATTTTATTTTTTAAAAAAATATTAAAATATAATTATTTTATAGATGAATAAGTTTTTTTTAATTAATTTTAATTATTTTATGATTTATTAGTTTTTTTTATCAATTTTATCATTTTTCTGTTGTTTTTTAGTTAAAATATTTTTATGATTTAAATGATCCAAAAATATCTGATTCTTCTTTAACTGATCTGACTGGTGAGTTTAGTTCGATTTTTATAACAATGATAAAATAAATGGATAAAAATATTTTATTTGAAAGTTAAAAATAAGTTATATACTAAATCAAATTAAAATATTTTAATAAATTTTTGGTTAATAATTTTAATATTTAATTAGCTGAAATACAATTTAAAACATATTTTTATCAAATAAATTTTAAAACTAATTATCATATAATTTTCTTTTCTAATACATAATTTGATTTAACTTTTTAACCTGTTTTTTAATCTTTTAAGGATATTCTACATAAAAACAGGTAAAAGTATTTCCTTCGTGTAAAAATATAAATACTAAAAATATAATTTTTTTAAATAATTAAATTGAAAATAAATATATGTATTTTTAACAAATAAATACGTATATATTATAAATATATATATAATATGGAATTTTCTTTTAAAATAAATAAATTTGTAAAATATAAAAATAACTAAATGAAATAAATTTAAAATTAATGGTAACTATATGTGGTGTGGTTATGGTTCAATAGGACCTAAACTAGCACACCAATTTGTATTTAAACAAAAAATTCTATAATTAACAGCATTCTTAAAAGTTTTGCGGGAAAAAAATGAAATTCCCGTCAAAATCTCATAAGATAAATCCATAAAGATCAATCTGTCGTATACAAAGATCAATGGAGAATGAAATTTGGATTTGTACCCAAAAATTGATTAGCGGTTAAGAGGCTTTCTTGGGAGGTGGCATGTTATATAGAAGGGAAATGACTGTTTTGATGGTACAAATTTTGAACACCGAAAGGGTGAACATGTACACCAGCAAACCTGCAAGAGGTAAAGCCCGATTACTACTACGAATTTATCCAGTTTAAGCCAACAAGTTGCATAACATGAACTTTGAAAAGAAACTAACCAGTTTGAAATCATAAGGGCATTTGGAGAAAGAGTAATCAACTTCCAAACATATGTTTATGTAACAATGCATTTAATGCATTTATGCACACACGTAGTTGTACTACAAATGAAGCAATACCATAACAAGACCTGTTGAACGACCTATAAAACTTCCATAACTTAGTCTTGTACAGTCATATGCTAGCGCAATACATTCGGTAATGATGTACTCCCCTGCAGTACAATTGCATGTTTATGCTATATTATCTTGTAAATCTTTGTGATGGTGCACTTTAGAGAGTAAAGAAAAGCAAGAGAACTAAAAAGAAATAATCCAAAGGCAAACAATAAAAACTGAAACCATTGATCTTAGAAATGTCCTATGAAGGAAACTTCACAGCAAGGACTTATTTTTTGTCTCAGGTGGAAAACTAGAATAAGAGGCTTAATAACAAAATTTAAGAGTACCAATGGAGCAAAAATGGATAAATTCTTGCGCAATGATTAAGATGACCGATATCATACAACAATAAGAATTATAATGTAGAAAAAAGAAAGAATAAGAAATATAGTGCCCACATAAATTCATGATTTCAAGAATCACCTAGAAATTAGTTTCACATGTTTACTTCTTAGTTGAACTTCATCCAATACTATTAGTTCTTGGCAATTATGTCAAGTGCAGGAAAATAAACATGTTTTGTAGAGTTTCCCTCAAGAACAAAAAATAGCCAACTTCATAGTTTTATTTTTTATTTATAATTTAATGGCTTCAATGTTCATTTTTTTTCTACTTCTTCCATACTTCTCTGTTTTTTGTTGTATTTTTTTTCAGTTGTGTTCTCCATTTTTTTCTTCTTCCTGTTATTTTTCAATGTCTCATTTTCTTTTTTCGTTTTGTGATGGTTGTTAACATTAAGCACTAGTAATTATTTAAGCATCGGATACTAATTAATCTTGCCATGTTAACATCCTCCATCTCAACACTTTTGTATTAGATTCTTCACTATTAATTTTTTTAAACACCTCTCTTTAGAGGTTCTCTTAGAAGTAAATAATCACATGACTTCCTCTTCTTTTGGAACACACCAAATAATTGGTGTATAGGTTTTCTCACATTTGCAACTGAGGTATGTGCCTATAGAGGACCTACCAAGTCAAGTATTGATTCTTCTTCTGGGATTGACTTCAATCTCGATTTTCATTGTCCATAACAGTCCTGTTATTCCTTGGATAAGAATACTTTGAGTGGAGTAACCAATGAACAATCTTAATGAAATTTTTTTAAAGCTATTTAATTTTTATTTAAATAATTTATATATATTATTTTTATATTTTATAAAAAAAAAATCTTTAATTAACTTATATATTAAAAATTATGTAAAAAACATAAAATAAAACAACATTTAAAGTTCATTATTTTTAATATTTAAAACATTCACGAATGTGTTTCACCAAGCCCATTTGAAGTTGGCTTGACCTTTGATAAATATAAACTCTCTTTTTGTAATTATATCTCAAAGTTAGAACAAGACCATTACATATTTTATTTCTTAATATGTCATTATCTAAATAATTATAAAATAAATTAAAACTAGTATTTAATATGTGTTATTCGTTCATATATATTACATGATTAAAAGTATTTATATGCTAAGAACATGTTGGGCACATATAATTGTAAATTAAGATTGAAGCATTCTAAACATTCATTCTATATTTTTTTTTATTATTTTTTATGTTAAACAAATAATTTTTTTTTCTTCGTGACATTAGCATTGAGAATTTAAAAAAGATTAATAATAAATTTTTTTTAAACAAAAATATGGTGTTACTTAAATGTATAGATGTTGTTGAGGCACACCTGATTATTAAAAAAGTTCATAAAAATTCTTTTTAAAATTCACATAAATGGACATGTCATGACACAAAAGATATAAGACTTAATTATGATTGATTGACCATAAAATTGATTGATTACTTTAGTTGTGCAAAAATGTCACTAACGGCAGACATATGCTAAAAATATCAATGCTCTACCAATATCATTAAATATTTTGTCATTGCTTTAGTTATTTTCAATGCAGGGGATGAATATTAATAAGCCTGTTGAACTTAAGACGTCAAATGGATATCGCTTCATTCTTATGAAGAAAATTAATTACTTCACTAAATGAACTAAAGTTGCTTCATATACTCATGTAACTCAAAATGTGATAATAAGGTTTATAAAAAAAAAAGCTGATTTGTTGTTATGATCTACCTAATAAATTTATCACAAATAATGCAACCAATTTGAACAAGATAGAATTATGTAAGGATTTCAAAATTTAGTATCATAATTATTTCCCATATCATCCAAACATAAATGGATTAGTTGAAACAACAAATAAGAATATTAAGAAGATCATTCAAAAAATGGTGGTGACATACAGAGATTGGCATGAAATTATCCTATTTGTCTTTGATAAACCACCATTCAAATAATGAATTTCTATTTAATTGTAATTTTACCTCACTTTCTTTATCGCTTTCTGGAATAATCACACAAGTAGGAAATTTGAAACAGAACATAATTGGGATTAAAAAGGAAAAGGCATAAAGAGGATAAAGGATTGATGAAAAGATCAAAATACTCCTGTAGGAAGCCAGCATGACTGTTGTCGCAACCGTAATTCCGACGAGACGACGAACTCGCTAAAATTTTGAAAGGAATTTTATTGATAATGTGGAGTCGCCACCAAATTTTTATTTAAGGGAAAATACTTGGAAAAAACCCTGACTCGAAGAAGAGATTTAGGTTCGGAAGTCGGTTACGAATGGGGAAGGTGTTAGGCACCCCACTCGCCCGTTCCGAAGAACGGTACCCTTAAACTGAGTGTGTGATTATTTGAAAATGGTTTGATCTCTTTAATTAACATGGAAATAAATAACTTGATGGAGGTTAGCCTAACAGGACTTGATCCTGCTCCTACGTGTTCCCCGGTGCAATGAGAAACTCAAGGCTTACGTAGTTCTGGTTTGTTTTGAAGGCTTGACCTTCAAAAGTACTCCAAAAGGAGTTATTGAAGAAAGGTGCTCGAAGGCTTGACCTTCGGAGCTTCTTGAAAAGAGACAGCTAGAGTGTTTTGAAAATATTTTAAGGAGAATCCTTAGTCCACATATGCACAGGATCCAAGACAACTACGGCTGCATTGGGATCCATACGAATTCCTAAACCCTGAACAGTAGAAAAAGCTACCAGTTCGTGTTTAGGATTCGTCGCGTGAGACTTAGGAATTCTAAAATAATTTTTATTACTTTACAAAAGGGTTCTCGATCCATATATGCACAGGGTCCGAGGTGGCTAAGGCAGCATGGGGACCCGTACGAACTACTAAATGTTGAACAGCAAGTGAACCGCTGGCTCCCCATTTAGAGCCCATTGCGTGAGACCAAAGATTTCAAAATATTTTGAAAAGAATTTAATTTGAATATAAGAAATGAATTTGATTCAACGTTGAAGAAAAGAATAAAACTTGATCGGAATGGAACTCGATTTGGAATGTACTTGATAAAGAACAGACTTGAACTAAGATGAATTTTATTTGAAAATTGGATGAAAAGAATTAATTGGATTTGAGTAGAAATGAATTTTATTTGAATTTTGGATGAAAAGAATTAAATGGATTTGAGTAGAAATGAATTTTATTTGTATTTTGGAAGAAAAGAATTAAATGGATTTGAGTAGAAACGAATTTTATTTGAATTTTGGATGAAAAGAATTAAATGGATTTTATTTTAATTTTGGATGAAAAGAATTAAATTAATTTGTTGGGGGTTTAACTGTGATTTTAGAAAGAGTAGGGGTTTGATTGTAATTTTGAGAACTTGAGGGGCAATTTTGGAATTACCGGAAAAGTCCAGGGGCTGATTGGTAATTTTACCATATGAGGGCAGAATTGGTATTAGGGGGAAAGCATGGGGATTGGATGGTAATTTTAAGTAGAGGAATGGCAAGAAAAATGAAAATATGCTTGATGTGGGGCTCGAACACTTGATCTGGGGGTCATGAGAGCATGCAGTACCACTATACCAGGCGCTCAAACTTATAATCAATTCGCACCAATTATTTATCGATATCTCGTTCAGGGCAATTAAAACTAGAAGTTCAGAATGTGGGGATCGAACCCAGGCGTTGGGTCATTTATGGTTAAAAGGATGCCAGGAGCATCATCTATATTGAACAATTTTAGTTGAGAACAGAACCACCCAAAGCTTGATCAATCCTCGATCTTCCATCAACCACATTACCATTAGCCTTTTTCTTGCAGAACCCCCTCACACCTGGACTGAATTAAAGGTCACGCAGTTCATTATTCAGCTATGGATTTCGAGTCATAATTCAGATGTAATTCTTGGCTGGCTAGTCGTCAATCATCCTATGAAGCAAGCCAGACCCCCTATACTCTGAACAGGCACCACAGGGAGTTGCATATCAACTTGTTAATATGGTTGATTCTTGGTATTTTCTGATTGTGCTAAAGGAAGTATAGAAACAGTTCATGGGTTTCATCTAGGATCGTTTGGCTAAATTTTTTAGATTCTTGAATAGGTTATTTCTCATATGCAAAGTCCAGAGTCTAATGTAGAAATGTTGGCTCCTTCTGAAGCTATGTCGTTCCCTATCTGAAAGGGTTGTTTGATCTACATCATGCAACAGTATCTTACCATTAAAAGGTCCATAAACGAAACTAGTTTCTTCCAAAGTTCATGCATGGAAACAGGAAGCTTCCTATGATCTTTCAGAAACCGAATTTTACAGATGAAAAATTAAGTCACAGGATCTCATACACGATCTCATGCCACTGATAAAACTGACTCCTAGTTACACTTCACAAACCCAACAATGCTCAGCAAGATGAACCTGTATCAGGTCTTGATGCTATGGTATTTTTGTTAGCCTATGACTTAATTAAAATTCATAGAGACCTACAGATTCTATATTGGATTGTATGATCCTGCAGAGCCTTACGGATTTCTTACAAGTTTATGGTGGCTTACTTTCATGTGTATCAGGGGTCCTGGCTATCGAATGTGATATGATTCACCCTACGCGAATGAATCATAATACGGAAACGATAACGGAACGTCTTGGGAATCAGGATAAGATAAGAAAGGATAAGGTAAGATTAGGCTAAGATAAGATAAAGGAATCCGACACAAACCGCGACCTGCCGGAGAGCACCGAAGTTATCAAGAGGAACGTGACCCTTACTGTGACCTGCCGGAAGAACCAATGTTATCAAAGGTAGTTCTTTGCCCAAGAACCAAGGGAATCAACTCACACAGAGATGAAAAACTCTCAAAGAGAAAATATGATTAATACTCAAAGATCTATCTTTTCAATGAATCACTAACTCCTATTATATAGCTAACCTAATCTAGTAAAAAAGATAACAAATTAGAAATCCTAATTAGATTACAATTTGAATTGCAACCAATTTAAAATAAATAACTTCCAGATAAATATCAAATCCTAATGTAATCTATAGCAAATCATAAACCTTATCACTTAAGATCTTTAATGATATGACTACATAAATTAACCCATGTTGGAATTGGGCTTGGATCCATGTAGTCTTTTTCTTGAACTTCCTTGATGAGACCTTCAAGTGCTTGTTTCATACGTTTGGTCCTATTTCTCGTCATAGGACCTTCCATTCCTTGTAGATAATCTCTTAGATGATCTCTTTTGCTTATCGTGATGCCCACATTCACATCATTCCCTCCTTCTCCAAGAGGATTCGTCCTCGAATCTTGAAGGTCATCTGCATCAAATAATGATAACTCAAACATTGAAAGTGACACTCACATTACCATAGCTACTTGGAACATTGATTTTATAGTTATTATCGTTGATCCTTTCAATCATTTGAAATGGACCATCTCCTATAGGATGTAATTTGGAACTTCTTTGACTTAGAAATCACTTCTTTCGCAAGTGAACCCACACCCAACCACCAGGGTCAAATATCACTTTGGTGCATCCTTTGTTTGCCTGCCGAGCATTCTTCTTCTCAATATTAGCGCGAACCTTGACACTGAACTTCTGCACAAATTCAGCCTTTTGCTTTCCACCCACATTAAGAGAGTCATTAGTATAAAATGGGTAAACATCTAAAGATGATAAAGGATTAAATCCATATACGATCTCAAAAGGTGAAAAGGAAGTAGATGTATGAACAACCCTATTATATGAAAATTCAACATGAGGCAAACAATTCTCCCAATTCTCTAAATTATTTTGAATTATAGTATGTAATAAGGATCCTAAAGTTCTATTTACAACTTCAGCTTGTCCATCTGTTTGTGGATAAGCCACAATAGAGAACAATAATTTAGTGTCCAACTTACCACACAAGGTTTTCCAAAAGTGACTAAAAAATTTAACATGTCGATCACTTATAATAGTTTTAGGTAAGCCATGAAAATGTATAATCTCTTTGAAAAATAAATTAGCAATATGAGTGATATCATTAATTTTAGAACAGGCAATAAAATGTACCATTTTGCTAAACCTCTCTACAACGATAAAATTACTATATTTTCCTTTTGAGGTCCTAGACAGCCTTAGTACAAAATCCACAGAAATATCATTCCAGGGATATTCAGGAATAACTAAGGGTGTATACAAGCCATGATGCATTATCTTAGACTTTGCTTGTAAGAAAGTAATATATTTTTCACTAATAAGTTTAACATCATGCTTTATTTTTGGCCAAAAATGATGTTCATGTAAAATATGATAAGAGTTTTGAATGCCAAAATGTCCAATTAATCCTCTCCCATGAGTCTCTCTAATAAACATTCCCCTTACGCTACACTTAGGTATATACAATTGATTTTTCTTAAACAAATATTCATCTTGCCTAAAATAGTCATCAAAACAATGGTGAGAACACGTTTTCCATAATTGTCCAAATTTAATATCATCTGCATACATGGTTTTTAGTAATTCAAATCCAAGTAATTTTGTTTGTAAAGTCGTAAGTAATACATACCTTCGAGACAACGCATCCGTTATAATGTTTTTCTTTCCCTTTTTATACTTGATAACATAAGGAAACATCTCATCAAATTCGAGCCACTTGCGATGCCTTTTGTTGAGCTTACCTTGGGACTTTAAAAACTTCAAGCTGAGTTGATCAAAGTGGATGACAAGTTCCCTCGACCAAAGGTAATGTTGCCAAGTTTGTAAGGCGCTCACTAAACCATAGAGCTCCTCATTAGCATTTGTAGGCGTGGGCCAATCTCTAATTTCCTTAACCTTTTTTTCATCAACACTAACTCCTGTATCCTTGTTGACGACGCTACAGTCCATGCACATGCACCATGTTCTATCTTTCTTTGGTACCAAGATAACATGAACTGTACATGTGTTAAGATTTTCCCCCACAAAGCTTTTCTGCATCAACTCCTCTACTTGCCTTTGAATCTCTTTGACCTCTTCAGGAACAGTTCTATAGGCTAGTTGGTTTAGAATCACAGCACCGAGGAAAAAATCAATCTGGTGTTTAATACCTCTTATAAGAAGTAAACTTTTTGTTGATTCTCTAGGAAACACATCATCAACTTCCTGCAACAAAGATTCAACCACACTAGGAAAAGAAGAGTTATGATTATTAGTAAGATAAATATCCTTGTACATGAGTACAAGAACTTGTTCCTTTTCCCTTAAAACACTTTCGACCTTACCTTTGTGAGCAAATACACAAACTTTATTTTCTTTTTCTTTATTTTTTGAATTTTCTTTCTTTTTACTCTCATTTTTTTTTATTTTCTACTTTTTCGTCACTCTCAATTTCATCTCTCTTTTTTCTTTCTTGATTTTCTAATTCTTTCTCATTCTTTTTTTGACTTTCTACTTTTTCTTCACTCTCAATTTTATCTCTCTTTTCTTTTTCTTGATTTTCTAATTCTTTTTCTCTCATTTTACATTCTTTTGAATTTTTCATTTGGTCAAAATAAGCCTTCTTTGGTTTAGGATCTTCCTTCTCATTGGACCAATTAAACTTCGATGATGAACTAGAAGCATACTTGGGATATTTGCGAGTGCTCCTTGATTTGAGTTGTCTTTCCACATGAATAGCTTTATGAAGCAATTCATCCATCTCCACATAATGTTGTTGCTCCACCACATCAGCTATCTCTCTTTTTAGCCCTTTAATAAATCTTGCCATAGTGATTTCTCTGTCCTCCTCTACATTGGCTCTTATCATAACAATTTCCATCTCTTTGTAATAATCTTCAACACCCATGGCGCCTTGAGTAAGATTTTGTAGTTGTTTTCTGTGCAAGTCCCTATGATAGTGACTTGGCACAAATCTTCTTCTCATGGCTACTTTCATCTCTTCCCACATTCGGATAGGTCTCTCTCCATATCTCCTATTATTAAGGATAAAGTGATCCCACCAAATATTAGCATAATCAATAAAACAAAAACTGACTAGTCTTACCTTTTTCTCCTCCGAGTAATTGTGACAATCAACCACATGCTCCACTTTTCTCTCCCACTCTAGATAAGTTTCAGGTTCGTTCTTTCCTTGGAATGGTGGAAGGGATAATTTAAGACTCCCCAAGTTGTTATCCTTTTCTCGATATCGTCTTCTTTCTCTTAAACTTTCACTATTTGATTCTAAGTTCTTCCTCCAGTCTCCTTCTTCATCACAGTGAAATTATCTTTGGGGACTATTCCGATTAGAAACCCGGGACCTCCTTCTCGAACAACCCTCCATATCATCCAACCTCCTGTTCAACTGTTGGAATTGATCTTGAACTGATTTTATGAGTATTTTTAGATCCATTTTATTTTGATGGGATTCACCACTCATGTTGTCAATGCTGCAAATTGAACAAAATAAATAAATTAGAATAATAAAGCCTCACCAATCACTCCCTTAGTGTTTGCCCTCAATATTGACGCTCTTCACTTGTGTTTACACTTGAATTGGCTTTTTCGATAATGCTCTAACCAACTCTTGTCTTTTACCTCTCGATTCTCCTTATAAATCCTTGAATCAAGAACTTTACAAGTTGATCTTCCCACAGATAACAAAAGAGTCACAGATACACAAGATGCATAAGGTAAGGTTTTTATTGGTCAAGAATTAAGAACTAAAAAAAATTATATTGAATGAAGACTGATTTTTTTTTGAGTAAATTGTCACTTTAGTCCCTGAGATTGTTATCGAGTTTCATATTAGTCCCTGAGATAATTAAATTAACTCTTTCATCCTTGACTTTTTAAACCGTGATTCACGTTAGTCCCTGGGGTGAATTGAAGCTGACGGTTTGCTGATGTGTAACGTTACATGACGTTAAATGACAACGTGGCCAGCCAGGTGGACCTCAAACGCTATCGTTTTTTGACACACATGGATTTAAACGTTGAACAAATCCTTGGAGGGAAAACACATTTTTGGATTGGCGGTTGCATTGTTATATCTGCTTTTGGAAAGGGGGAAAGAAAGCAGTTCCTGAGAAGTGGTTGGCTGTTGCTAATATTGTTATCGAGATGGAACAGGTATATGCGCCCATTTGAAGCATGAAATTTTGTGTGTTTTGTGGACATTATCATGGTGTTTGTGTAGGTTAGGGTTTTTTGGAATGTTGGAAAATTGGGGGTAATTTTTTATGCAAACATTGGGAATGAAATTTTCGACTTTGCTGAAGGATAATGTTTGTTTATTGGAAGAGTGCTTTTCGTGTGGTCCTAATTTCTGTCTTTAATATATGAAATAGTTGTGGTCCCTGTGTCTGATTGCTGACTGGTACTGTTACTAATAAAATGGTTGTGGTCCCCAAGTTTGTCATTTTTTGAGTGTCTGATTGCAAGAGGTTTAAATATGTATGTGTTTAAAGATGCCCTGAGTCCCTTATCCTTGGTTGGTACGTGTTTTAAAATGCATTTATTATAGTTATGGTTCATTGTAGAGTTGATTTATTTATTCTTGGTGCAGTACTTAACTTTATTTATACATCATGATGGGAACTTTGTTGAGGAAGATGGAAGAATGAAGTACAAATGGGGCAGTGTGGACGTTTGGGAGGACTGTGATGAGGACACTTTGGATGTTTTCAGTTTCAAAAAATTTGGTATTTCTCTTGGTTATCATAATGTGAAAAGTGTTTATTGGTTGGATCCCAGTTTGAGTTTTCGTGATGGCATTAAGATTTTAGAGCTTGATGTTGATTTATTAGATATGATAGAAGTAGCAAAGATAAATGGATGCAAAATGGATATCTATTTTGAGCATTATGTGAATGAACCTGCAGACACAAGTTTTGATACAAAGTGGTGAGGAAGTGGGAACTAAAAATTTTGAAACTGGTGATAATGTTAAAGGTAGAGGGTCTTTTGCTGATATTGATGCTGCAGATGGTGGACATGATGCATTTGTAGGTGGTGAAAAGGAGGGTGTTAGGCCTGTTGGTGAGGGTTTAGTCAATGAAACAATGCAGGGGGCTGATGTATTAGGAACAAGCGAGCATGCTGAAGATGTTGAAGGTGATGATGGAGCACTGCATGTTGACTCAGTTAAGGGTGGTAGGGCTGTTGATGAGGGTTTAGTCAATGAAATAATGTAGGGGGATGATGTATTAGGAATAAGCGAGCATGCTGAAGATGTTGAAGGTGATGATGGGGCACTGCATGTTGACTCAGTTGAGGGTGGTAGGGTTGTTGGTGAGGGTTTAGTCAAAGAAACAATGCAGGGGCCTGTGCAGTTAGAAACAAGCGAGCAAGCTGAAAATGTTGAAGGTCATGATGGGGATATGCATGTTGAAGCAGTTGAAAGTGGTGTTTTTGAAACTGTTGTGACAGGTCATCATGAGCAGAGAACTTACATGACTAGGGGGCAGATAAACAAAGGCACAGTAGAAGCAACCTGTGCAAGTGGTAGTGAAGAGGTAAGGGAAATAAGAAAAGGAGTAAGGACTGAACAAAAAAAGTGGTGAAAAAGTAAAAAGTCCAACGAGAAAATCAAAAAGTCCTGCCAAGGTATTGAGGGAGAAAAAAAAAAGTTCTACTGCTGAAAAAAGTCCTGGAAGAAGGACAAGAAGTCCAGGTATGAAAGCAACAGAGAAAGGGAAAAGTGCAGAAGAGCAAATAAATCCCTCAAAAACAGTGGAAAACATAAGAAGAAGTACTAGGATTTCAGAAAGATTTGCACACAAAGAAAGTGAGAACCTGCAGACTCCTCACAGCAAGTCTGATAGCAACAGGGGAAAGGAAAAGCTTATTCAGGTTCAAGTTGGTGCTCCTAAAAAATCTCCCAAGAAGAAAGGATAAGAACCAATGGTTCAGGTTCAAGTTAGTCCTCATAAAAAATCAAATACTGCTAAAGAGAAAGGAAAACAAAAGGTTGTTGATGAAGGTAGTGGTCTTCAACAAGCTGATAAAGGGAGAGGAAAAGAGAAGGTTGTTGATGAAGGTGCTGGTCTTCAAAAAGCTGATAAAGGGAGAGGAAAAGAGAAGGTTGTTAATGAAGGTGCTGGTCTTGAAAAAACTGATAAAGGGAAAGGAAAACAGAAGGTTGTTGATGAAGATTCTGATTCATGGTCTGATGAAATCTTTGATGATAGTGATGAGAATTTAGAGTGTTTAGGAGAGGACGTATCTGATGACAGTGATTTTGATATACAAACTGTGCCTGAAGATAGAACTGATGATAGTGATGAAAGGCAGTCATGGAGATCTGAAGAAATTAAAACTCCTATTAATTTAGACAATGAAGAAATAGATAGGGAGGTAAACCCACAATGGAATGAGGAGTCAACAATTGGGCATATCCAGCTGGAACTTGGAATGGAATTCCCAACTATTCAATCATTCAAGAAAGCTGTCAAGGATTACACAATCCAGCTTGGTAGACAAGTCACATGGGTTAAAAATGACAAGGTACGTTCAAGAGCAAAGTGTAATGAGTTTAGCTGCAGGTGGGAGATTTTCTGCAGTTACAGCAATGCCCTTCATTGTTTTCAGATTAAAACCTTTCAAAATGAACATACTTGTGGAAGAGTGTTTAAGAATAACCAGGCAGATCAGAAATGGGTAATTGGCAAACTGGTAAAAAAATTGAGAAAGGACAAAAACATGAAGCTTGCAGAGACAATTGACTACTTTAAGCAAAGGTTTGGAGTCCATATTGATAGGACAAAGATATGGAGATCAGTGAAGAGAGCCAAGTCAATTTTGCAAGGAAGTGAATAAGAACAATATGCTAAACTATGGGACTACTGTAATGAGCTGTTAAAGTGGAATCCTGGGTCCACTGTTAAGATGGAATCAACACCACAACCAGATGGCCCTCCACAATTTCCAAGAATATACATCTGTTTTGATGGCTGCAAAAAAGGGTTTAAAGAGGGTTGCAGACCACTTATAGGGCTTGATGGAGCTTTTTGAAAAGGTACTATGGTGGTATACTTTTGTCTGCTGTTGGGCAAGACTCAAACAACCATATATGGGTCATTGCTTATGCTGTTGTGGATGTTGAGAACAAAGAAAACTGGACCTGGTTCTTGGATCTGTTACATAAAGACTTAGGAGACCATGTGCAATATGGGTGGAATTTTATTTCAGACATGCAGAAGGTATTTTATTTTGCATGCACACTGTCTACGTAAATTGGAAAAAATGTAAATTGACATTTTAGGGACCAAAATGAAACTTTTTAAATTTCTTAGGGACTAACTAGAGTTTTTTCACAGGGTCTGAGGCAAGCAATTCAGGATGTTATGCCAGGTGCTCCACACAGGTTCTGTGTTTGGCATTTGTGGCAAAATTTTTCAAAGCATTGGAAGAGTAGGGAGTTGATTAATCTGTTATGGGTTTATGCAAGATCAATAGAGGAAAACCAATTCAATAGAAATATGAACACATTGAAGGTCCCAAACTCACATGCTCATGACTATTTGGCTGAGAAACCTAAAGAAGCTTGGACAAAGGCATACTTTTCACCATGGCCAAAAGTTGATAATATTTGCAATAACAATTGTGAAGTCTTCAATGCCAAGATCCTAACAGCTAGGGAGAAGCCAATAATCACAATGCTAGAGGAAATTAGGGTGATGATATTCAACACCATCACCACAAACAAGTTGAAATTGGCTAGACACTATGGACACTTACCACCAATACAGCAAAGCAGGTTGGAAAAATTGAAAAAAGAATCAAATAAGTGGACAGCAACATGGTCAGGTAGTATTAGTCCATATTTTATAAGTTATGCTTATGTATGTCATACTTACATTATTGGTTGACATTGTAGGGGATGATGATGGGCACAAGTTTGAAGTCCAATGTTGGCCACATAGGGTTGCTGTTAATGTAGGAATACAAAGTTGTACATGTCGTTTCTGGGAATGCATAAATGCATAAATGCATTTTACAGCCATTGAATGATATTTGATGAAAATTTTAATCTCATTGTACACAGGAATGCCATGTGAACATGCAATAGCTGCCATTTCATATAAAAATGAGAGACCTGAGGACCATTGCCATGCATGGCTCACAATGGCCTCCTATCAAGCAACCTATTGAAATCATATTGAGGCATTGCCTGGACAAGAATATTGGGGCCATACAGATCAAACACCATTGGTTCCACCAAGCTTTAAGAAAAGACCAGGAAGGCCTAAAAAACAAAGAAGAAAGGAAGGCAGCGAAACAATTGTCACCCCACATAAAATTAAGAGAAAGTTAAAGGAATTTACATGCAGTGTTTGTGGTCAGCAGAATCACAATAAACAAACATGCCCTGTAGCCAAGAGGCAAAGGCAGGAACAAATGCAACATGTTGGGTCAACTGATCATCCACCTGGGGCAGGATAGGGCTCTGCAGCTGGGCCACCTCAGATGTCTGCAATTGGGCCATCTGAAGAAATAGTTATTGGGCCAGCTGAAGTATCTGATACTGGCCTAGGTGAAGTTGGTGCTGATGTATCTGGAGACACAGAAAATTTATCTGCCACTAACCTCTTCAGGCCAAAATTGACAATTAAGAAGGTTGGTTCATCATGTGCAACAGGTCCAACACAGGTTCCAAAGGATACAACTGAACCTCATAAAGGCAGTCCACATCCAAATTCTCCAGGACCACACACTGATGCAGCCAACACTGCTGCTAAGTTTATGCCAACACCTACCATAAGGGATCCAAGACATTAGTGATCATAGATTTGTGCACAATTATTTTGTAGGCCACTGATAGGCCATTAATTGACAACTGCTGGAACATATTTTGCCTTCTATTGTGCTTCAACATGTATTCTGTTTTGATGTTCTTTTTCATTATTGATGAAGTTAGTAGGCGTAAGCCAATTGTGTTACTTTCTCATCTGTTATGTTAAGTCATGATGCTGACATTATGTTGTATTAATGATAGGCCAACTAATTTTGCAATGCAGCTTAATATTCAACTGCCCATGTATTAATCATTCTACTTTGAAAACTTTGAAAGATATTTAAAGGGGATAAAAAATGCAAGTTGTATCTTCAACTGCCCATGTATTAATCATTCTTCAATGTTGTATCTACCCACCAAGAAGCATGTCTTGTAGCAGGTTTATGATGGGAAAATCAGATGTAGTTAGTCCAATGTGACCATGCCAGGCACCCACAAACTTTGCAGAACTATTGTTGTGTTCAATGGTGCATACAGAGTTGGTATAATTGAGAAGATTGCCAGAGAATAATGGCACTGGGAATTCATTTTTATGCACTTTATTTGGTTACAATATGATAATTTGAATGTAAAATCATAATAAAAAACGAACATGGACAAATTACAGAGTTTTACAGCTTGGTAATGATGTAACAACAGAACTTGCCCAAATCGAAGGTGATAAATGAAGGTGGCTTGGATTACAGAGAATATAAAGGAGTGAAGGGCTTCATATGATTGCAGTTGCCATCCACATTGCCCAGATACAAACTGGAATTGTTTGCTTTTAGAAGCATGAATGTCATGAATGTTGTTTCTGTTGGTAACATTAGTCATTCACCTATAACCTGCTACCTTAGTCATTCAACTATAACCTGATAACATTCAAATTTGCTGATAAAATTTGCATAAACCATCAAACATAAACAACTATATTCAACAAATCCAATAATCTCATTGTTCATTTATACTTCAAATATGTAAACAGAGTTATTATTACATTTAGTCAACTCCCCCATTCATCCCAACCTAGTTCTTCAAAACGAAAGCCATAAAAAATGCAACCAAAAAAACCAACAACCCCACCCCTACATTAACTATAACATTTAGTCTTTTAACTTCACAATCTAAGTCATTCAGCTTCCTTGACATGTTCTTCATCCATCTTTCGTCAATAGCTTCACCTTCAGCTTCAACATTCTTCACTGATACAGTTTCATTGTCAACACCAACAATACCATTAAACCACATGAAAAATTCACAACGTTCATTCACCTACATATATCATTCAAGTGTTAAATAAACTCTTTTAAGCATATTAACACCAACGTGGGAAATGAAACCCACTTACCTTTATTTTTGGGAAACCATAGTACAATTTTCCAGGATTCTTTTCAGAACCTGAAACCCTTATCACACATCGCAATCTGCAATGAAATTTCAGAACTTCATTTGTGTGTTCTGTTGTATGTGACATTCTTGACTCCATACTTCGTATGCACCTTCTATCATTCACCCCTGACATTGACTACGAATCAATTGAGTGGCTGAAGCTTCAATTTATAGATTACAAATCAATTGCAAAAATTAGGGTTCCAAATAAGGGTGCTCTCTAAAATCCCAAATCTCATACCATTTTATACGAAAATGGTGTGAACTTCTTAAACGACAGCGTTTAAGGTGAATGACATGGGTTTAAATCCATGTGTGTCACAAAACGACAGCGTTTGAGGTCCACCTGGCTGGCCATGTTGTCATTTAACGTCATGTAACGGTACACATCAGCAAACTGTCAACTTCAGTTGACCCCAGGGACTAACGTGAATCACGGTTTAAAAAGTCAGGGACGAAAGAGTTAATTTAATTATCTCAGGGACTAATATGAAACTCGATAACAATCTCATGGACTAAAGTGACAGTTTACTCTTTTTTTTTCAATTGTCTTGAATTTCCTTTTTTTTTAATTTCTATCACAAATTTTTTTTTCTTCTTCTTTTTTATCACAAATCTTTTTTTTTTGGGTAGATAGCAAAGGTAGTTCTTTGCCCAAGAACCAAAGGAATCAACTCACACAGAGATGAAAAACTCTCAAAGAGAAAATATGATTAATACTCAAAGATCTGTCTTTTCAATGAATCACTAACTCCTATTATATAGCTAACCTAATTTAGTAAAAAAGATAACAAATTAGAAATCCTAATTAGATTACAATTTGAATTGCAACCAATTTAAAATAAATAACTTCTAGATAAATATCAAATCCTAATGTAATCTATAGCAAATCATAAACCTTATCACTTAAGATCTTTAATGATATGACTACATAAATTAACCCATGTTGGAATTGGGCTTGGATCCATGTAGTATTTTTCTTGAACTTCCTTGATGAGACCTTCAAGTGCTTGTTTCATACGTTTGGTCCTATTTCTCGTCATAGGACCTTCCATTCCTTGTAGATAATCTCTTAGATGATCTCTTTTGCTTATCGTGGTGCCCACGTTCACATCAGAATGTCACCTGCTGCTGACATATCAGGCTCCCGGTTCGCTCACAAGCTCTCTCATCCATTGTTCGGTTCCTTACTTTTGATCAAGCCTACCTCTTCAAGTCTGTAGGATTATGCAGTTCAGGGGATTCGAATCTGTTTCATACATGCTTACGGTGATATTTGCTTTAAACTTCAGTTAGGATTTGATGCTTAGCACTTTGAGAACAGGCACTCTTATGGCTAGATGTTAACCAATTCTTGACCATATGGCTGAACCTAATTAGCATGCTACTATCTGGTCTGGAATCTAGTGAAATCACAATGAAACCACTTGATCTTTGGTAGGAAAATTAATTATGATATTTTGCATGGATAACGAGATCTCTTAATCACAAGCTGAACTTTTCAAATTAATTAAAGAACTTGAATCCTAGAATTTCCATGGCCCATCTTGTATCTGATTCGACCAAGGGCAGGTTTACTTAGAATATCCTCATTTAGCCAAGTGATGCAGAACAAGAATACACACAAAGTGTTAAGGCAACTACATTCTGTAAGATTCTTATCTTTGTTTTAATGTGGCAGTGTCATCAAGTATATACAGAATTTAGTTGGAATTCCTGACTTCAAATTTGGATAGAAATCTCAATCACTCATGCATTTCGCTTTTCTTTATGTTATTAACATACTCGCTCAAAAATTTCATGACATAGTATTCATTCAATCTGCAAGAATAGTCAGCATAAGTCTTGGACAAGATTTACTGATTCAATTGCTTACCAAAGAAGAAAAGGATGAAAGTACTAACTTGAATAGAATCGACTACTTGAGGTATGAGCTTTCTTTTTCCCTTCAATTCAGATCAGAGCAAATTCTTTAGAGTCTTCCATTGATTTTGCTTACTAGAGAACTTGACGAGCAAAAGCCAGCAGAGGGGAATTTCCGGAAAGCTTTGAGAGGCTCCCAGAGACCGAGGGACCAAGAGAAAAGCTCCTTGCTACCCCTCTCCGAAATTTCTGGAAAATCCAAAAAAAAACCCCTTCCTTTTCAATTCTCCTCTCTATTTATCTTGAGCACTCCTTAATTAACTAACAAGCTAACTAAATCCTAACGAACTAACCGAATCCTAACCCAAATTGCATACCCATTCTTTTAGTTTTTTTTAAAACCCCCCCTTTTTTTGATTATCATTATTATTTCTTTATGTTCTTTATTTTTTTATTTTTCTATTTTCAAAAATTTCTATTTTATTTATTCCTGATTTTGGTTTATTATTTTTGTGTGTGTTTTTTTTCTCTCCTTTTATTTATTTATTTATTTTTGTTTAATTTCTATATTTTTTTATTTTGTTTTTATTTTCTGTATATTTTGTTGGATTTTATTATTTTTCTATTGTTATTTTTTGTTTTTAATCTTTCAATGATTTTATTTATTCATTATTTCTAAATTCTGTTTTCTCTTTTTTCGTTTTTTTTTCAAAAGTTTTTTTTATTATTTAAAATAGTATTGTTTTCTCGATTAATTTCAACGCTTAGGGCCTCAGACATAATTGAGTGTTTACAACCGTGCTGGAAACTCAAACATGCCCTTGTAGCGTCTGTGGTTTTTCGAGATGGCTATGTAGACTTTAGCATGATCGTGCCAAATGTTTAGCACAATCGTATTAAAGTTCAACATGGCCTTGCAACGTCTCTCAATTTTTGAATATAGTTGTGTAAACTTGAGTATGGTCATGCCAACCCTAAACGACGCAGAAAAAGACTAAGGTCAACGTTAGCAACATAGAAGATGACCTGAAACATTATTAATAACGCAAAAAGATGACTTAGGTCAACCTAGTTCACAGTAGAAAAAGCCTAATTCATTCCTATAAAACAAAAGGCTAGGCCTTGGAAGAAATCATCCCTTCATATACCATTCATCGCCTTTTGTCATCCATCTACATTTCCATTACCCTTTTCACTCCTATATTCATCCTTCTTCTTGTGTCCTCTATAGGATGTTATATGTATAAGCTCTTTTATAGTACAAGTTACAATGTCCTATTATTAGCCTTATCGCACATATCCTTTAATGAAAATTGTACTTTTGTCTACACATCAATATAGGTAACTCCATTTTCATTGGTATATGAATGACGATAGTACTTCCCATTAAGGTAGAAATCTCTTCCTAGATAATATTGGTTGGGACTAAATTTAAAGATTGAAGTGGGTTCAAACTCATTTTGATCAATTAAATCTCATTAAAGGAGATTAAAAAAACATATAATAAAACATTGCATCCTCAAAAGTTTCAAGGAGATTTGGTGATTAAAATGATTTTACCAATTTAAAAATATCATTTCAATAATTGGGCTCTAATTATTAACTATATGAAATGAAGAAAACTTTTTTAGAAAGATCTTTGATCCTAGAAACATGAATAACAAATACATATCATATTTCATGAGTTTTGATATGGTGAACAATATTATTCTTGAAAAAATAAATAAACAAATAAGAGAGAGAGAGATAGAGAGTGAAAAATTGAAAAGGGTAACTTAAAATCAATTCAAAGGAATAAAGATTTGAAAAGAATTGTTTGGTAAAAGGAATGTGTCGAATTATCAATTAGAGCAAATGATGTTTTGAATCCATAAACTAGCACAATGGTGTGTTGAAACAAAAATTAGGGTAATTCATTTTTCTCTAAAGTTTGTAAATGGAAATTTAAGACTACTAATGTGTGATATTAGCATTGTTCATTTAGAAAATGTCACACAAACAAGAAATTTCTCTACTTATATGACCATTTTGTTATGGTTAAGAGTACAAATATGAAATTTCACTTAACTTTTATACCATTAAGCCTAATCTTTCTCTCATTCCTAATAAAATTCTTCATGTTACCTATCTTGATCATGGAAGCCTTAAAGTCTTTAGCATAAAAAGGATTTTAGATACATAGTTCTACCAATCTATCACTTTTACCACCATTTCCCTTGTAGATAGAGTTCTTGTTTAGAATTTAGAAGTCCTTGTTATACATCAATTACTTGTATATGCAATGAAAAATTTTGCATAATGGAATCAAATGGCGCTAACTATCATCTCCATCACTTTAAGGATATTTCTTCTACAAAGAGGTTGAAATGGTATGGTATTTGTTGTTGTTATTATAGATCCAATCAAAACGCTTTCTTTATATCATCAAAACTTAGCATTGTCCTTCACTAGAATTGTTATATATTACATAACAAAATAGGATAATACCATTGATTGCACCTTGTCTCATCCCAAAAATTAAATACCATATATGATGAATAGAAAATTTGCAACTAAATAGGATTTTTTATGGAATTCCCAAACCATTGTACTATTGTACATCTAAACACAAAGCCTACATTGTAAAATCATTGAAATAACTAATAACACTGTTGAATCTTAAGGCATAAAGCTTATAGCATGTTTTCAATAGATGGTAACAAGCATGATTTCATTTGGCTTTACATCATTGAAAATATCTACCATGTTTGAACCTACTTCTATTTCCTTTTGGAGATTATTGATCTTCTCCAAAAGTTCTTTCCTCTAATCAAAAGAATCTCTTAGTATTGATGTTTTATCCATCTATGATAAACATTAAAGGAATAAATTAATTAGATATATGCTTCATATTAATCATGGTAGTTCTAAATGTATAATACTAATTGAATGAATGACTCTCAATGCATACCTTATTTTTGTTTGTGACAATTACTTTTAGCATTAAAAGGTGATTGTTTAGTCTCTTTCTTCTTGTCCTTTTTACTATTGATGAAGAATGGGTTTTACTTTGTTTTATAATAGATTTCTTAATGTTTAGTTCCTTGAGGTTAATATGTTTAATTGCTAAGAATAAGTTTTGGTTGCACAGTCCTTGGGGTTTGGTTTTACTCTTTTTTAATTATAAATACTATATGTTTTTCTTTATGATTTATTAGACAAGTTTTATAGATCCATTTGCATCCAATGACTTTTACATATTTAACAAACAAGACAAGATATAAAATATTATTACTTTTCATGGAGTTCACCTCTTCCTTGATGGCATTGTACCATAATTCTTACTTCTTACAACTTATGACTTGTGAAAAAAATTCAGGACCATTTTTGGCTCGAATATTATACTCACATTTATACAAATATGCTATATAGTCATTTAGAATGACTAATTTTATTATTCTAATAGATCTTCTTAATGTTGTATCAATATTATCTTGAGGAACATGTTATTCAACTGGATGTTCCTAAATTTCTAACATTTGTTGAACATGATCTACTGGATCATTATCAGCAGCTTGTCGAGCTTAAAGAACAATTTGTTCAACATGTACTTGAATTGAAAGAATGTGATGAAAAACTATAGTTTAACTATGATTTGATGTGGAAAGTTCTAGGTTATATTACTCTAACTTAAATCTTTCACTTAATGATCCGATGCTCCCACTAATTAAGTCATTTTCAAAAAACTTGGCATATCTTGATTCCACAATTCTAGTACTATGAGACAAATAATAAAATTTATACCTTTTAGCATATCCAATAAAATGTTTGCTAATGGTCCTTGATCCCACACACGGATATGCTGCAAACTTGTTTTCCAACCTTTAAACAATTCAAAGGGTATCTTAGAGAAAGCCTTAGTTGGAACCCAATTCAATATGTACATAACTGTTTTGAGAGCTTCAACCTATAATGACTTTGGATGTTTATAACTGCTAATCATGCTATGAACCATGTCCATCAAAGTTTAGTTTTTTCTTTCCGCTAAACCATTCAGATTAGGAGAACCTAACATGGTGTATAGGAAAAATATTCCATTTTCTTGAAGAAATTTTGTAAATGAACTTGGTGTTTGTCCATCTTTAATGCATCTACCATAATACTTGCCACCTCTACTAGTTCTCACAATCTTAATTTGCTTACCCCCACTGTTTCTCTACTTCTGCCTTAGAAACCTTAAAAGCTTCCAATGCTCATTTTTGTTATGAAGCATGTAGAGATACATGTATCGTGAGTAATCATCTATAAAAGACGAAGTAATTTTGTCCATGAGCATCTATATCTAGGCAATAAATACCAGAATTGATGATTTTTAATACGGTTGAGCTTCTTTTGACATCTTTCTTAAACTTGTTAGTTTGTTTTCCCTTTGTACAACCTACACAAGTTTTAAAATCAGTAAAACCTAAAGTACTAAGTACACTATCATTCGCTAATCACTTAATTCTCTCAATGGAGATGTGTCCTAATCTCCGATGCCATAATGTAAAAGAATCCTCATTTATAACACACTGTTTGGTACTAGTTTAAACATGAAAAACATAATGAGTGGTATTATTTTGTAAATTAAGAGAATAAAGACCCTCACATAAAACACCACCACCACATGTTTATATTTAAAATATAAATTGAAACCAACGTTCATGAAATTAAAGTTATATCCCAGAGGAACAAGTCTTGAAATAGAAATTAAATTTCTAGAAAAATTAGAAATATAAAAGGTCTTTTCTAAAGTTAAAATAAATCAACTCCTAAGGATTAATTTGCAAGATTCAATAGCTTTTATGCACGATTGCATCTTGTTTCCTAAATAGATACATTGCTCTAGCTCCTACTTGCTCCCTCAGGTTTTGCAAACCTTTTAAGGTATTTATAACATGGATTGTAATTCCATAATCAATCCACCATATGCTATTACAAACATCAACCATATTATATTCATAATAGACAAGTGAGAGTAGGTTACCTTTCTTCTTAAGTCAGAATTGAAACTTAAGACAATCCTTCTTCATGTGTCCTTTCTTTTTTGTAGAAGAAGCACTTAGATTCTTTCTTTATATCTTTTTTGAGAGATAACTTTTCCTTTCCTTTCTTTTTTAATTTGGTCATTTTTTTACTTCTTCCTTGAGTTACTAGATGCACATTCTCACTACCTTCCATAAGCAACCTCTTTTCCTCTTGCATATAGATGGTCATTAGTTAATTGATAGACCATTTATCCTTATGTGTGTTATAAGAAATCTTAAAGGTCCATATTATTGTGGTAGGAAGTTCAATATGTAGTGCACAAGGAAAAACTCTAGCATGGTAACCTCAAGAGCTTTAAGTTGAGCCGTTAGATCCTTATGTGCATGATGCATTCATGCACTCTCTTAATATTGATGAGCTTCGTGGTAGAAATTTCATAATTAAGGTGATTTCTAAGGCTTTGTCAGAAGTTACAAATTGATCGGCAATAATCTTTAGTAGGAATCGAAAAATTTTATAGTGCTCAACGGAACCCCGAATGCTACAAGAGATGTTGGTCTTTATGAACATAACACAGAAAATTGGATCGCTCTCACTTTCATAAGGATCAACATCATCAGGCTCACTAATCTCTGTAATCAAGGTGGTTCGTCCTTACGAATAACATACTCAATATTCATCCAACTTAAATGAAGGAGAATTCTTTCCTTCCACACCTTATAATTATCGTCCTTAAGTTTAGAAATTTCACATTTTATATCAGATATATTCTTAGGTTGAAAAACTATATAGAAAATCTTTCTTTTAACATGGTTATAAGATGAGACAACTAAATAATTATTTTGTACCAATGTAAATCGTATAGGAAAAATATGAATTTTATGATAGAAATTTCCTGTGGCTTAAATTTCTAATTCAAATAAACTCGTATATCTATATTGATAAATTATTAAATTATGTTTCCTTTCCTTAATTCCTATAGATAATTAAGTAAACAATTTAATATTTTATCGTAATTAATTCATAAACATAATATAATTAGGACTTTATAGAATAAAATTTATTATATTATAAATAAAATAATTGCAAACAATTTCTTTAATTATAAGTGAGTTATGTATAAATTTTTTAATTTAAAGATACTGTGACTACTCCTTAAAAATTATACCAATCACAAGATATTAATTTCTAAAGTTTATAAAGTTATTTAATATTTATGACTCTTTATGTCATTCAAAAATAATTTTATTTAACTAAAGTTGTTGTAACTAAATCATAATTAAATAAAATTATTTTAATCACTAGATATTAAATTAATATTTATTAATAATTACTTTATGTAATAAATTTAAAAATTTATGTAATTAAATAATTTTTAAAATTTATATGTATAAATTATTAAACATACATATACAACTACAAAAACAATATTTAAGTAAAAAATAATTATTTATAAATGAAGGTAATGCCTATATTCGTAGTAAAAAAAATGGAAGAAGGATAGCCTTTATTGCTCACGTTCCTAAATAAAGCAAATCCATACCCTTTCTTGCTCACATTTCCAAATCCCTGACTGATTTGCGTATATTGAAATACATGGTATGAAATGAGAAATATAAAAAAAATTGGTCTTGAGAGCATTCAAACCCAAGATCATCCAAGATGAAGGTGCTAACACCATTAGGCTACCAACATTTGTTTATTAAATTAGGATAACATTATTATATTTAAATTAATGTATCAAGGATACTGTTCATCGTCTTCCTCACTTGATTTTAACGAAAATAGATTTGTTTGACATGTTTATAACCTGCACGAAAAACATCATTTTTTAACATGAAAAATTATGCTTTAATGCCCATAAATATTATAAATCAATTTTCTAATGATTTAAACCTTAAATTTTATTCAAAATAAGTAGAATTAGATGAATCAAGAATCACAAAAATGCACTCATAAAGTAAGACAAAAAGTGATAAGGCTCTCATACCAAATATAAGATAAATATACATTCTAAAGAGCCTTAAAAGCAGCAAATAAGATTGAAATTAGCTTCGACCATTACTACGTGAATTGCTTGATTTTGAATTCAAGATGAATATTTTTTCAAACATAGAATATGGACTCTCATACATCTTTCAAGCACTCAAAACTAACTCTAGGTAGAATATTAATCTGTTGTTTTGTGCCCAATGACCTTTGATGAATGGGTATTTATAGATGTTTTTCCCATTAAAAAGACCGTTTGCAATGGAAATGGATAGCATTATGGACATACATGGAGGGGAGTTATAAACCATTTATCAGAAAATGAAACTGTTCCATGACTCTTAGTAGGAAGTTACAAGAATGTGCATTTTACATATATGACTAACATATCATTGATCCCCATTATGAACAAGGATCAAGAGGAAAATCACAGAAGATATTATTCATGATCCCTTAGAAGAAGAATGGATGAGGTTAATATGTGAACAAGCCAATAGTGAGCAAGGTCATATGTGATTGTTCAACAACTACTTTTTTGAAAATCTAGTGCACATGAAACACAATTTTGTGGATGGTTTTGAATGCAAAAACATATATTTCATCGCATTGTAGAAGCCCTTAGAAATCATTATGAATACCCAATTTTGTTCGAAGTATTGAAAACAAAAAACAAAAAGAGATATAAAAAATGGAAAAGTAAAAAAAAAGAAGAGAAATATAGGTCCCACATCAAACAAAATTAAAAATGTAAACCCATCTTAATAACTTTTTTTAACTTTCCTTTATGAATAGTTTCTAAGTTTGTAAGTACGCAAAAGAGTAAATGTGTAAGATCATATAGTTATCATTTTAAAAGGGGCGTTTGTGAGTCACTTTAGAACATTTTCCAAGTAAGTGCAACTAACTTTTTTTCTAATTTTTATTTTATGATAATTATTTTTTATTTTCATCATTTATTATTCTCTTCATATATGTTCTTAGCCTAGATTTGTTATTTTTTAATTGTTACTATTTTTTATAAAATTAAAAAATATTTTAAGTTTGGGCAATGTTAAAGTAAGATGAATTGAGTGGTAGATAGATCCACCTTTGATGTCGCTTGTAACGTAAGAATTTCTTGAGTAATCATTTGCTAACTTGAATTCTTTGTAGTGGTAGGCTTGTTTCTCTTTAGGTTACTACTAATAATTTTTTTTTGAAAATATTTGTCAATATTTCAAATTTAAATTTTAATATTTTCAAAATTGTCTTTTTCTAAGAAATAAAAAATCAAAAAATGAATTTATCTTTAAATTTAAAAATAAATAATTTTTTTAAGAATTCAAAAATACTTTTTACAAAAATCAAGCTCAATCTTTCCAAAAAAATTCAAAAGCTTCAAAATATTTTTTCAAAAATTTAAAATTCATCAAACCTATTTTCTCAAGAACTATGTGGCTTTAATTTTCTCGTTGCACCTGAGGATGTGTAGGAGTGGTAACAGGAGCTGTCAAGTCCAAATAAAAAAAACTTCCAGACTATTTTTTCACTTATTTCATGAAAATAAAATGAATCAATAAAAATACTTTTCTTTGGAGTGAAATAAATGTTTCTAAAAGTTATTATATTTTTGTATAATTAATTAAAAGGTAATCGTTTTTTAATGGACATCGTAAGGTGCTAATACCTTTTCTATGCGTAAACAACTCTTGAATCCAAACTGGTTTGAAAGATCATATTTTCAAAGTTTTTCCAAAATTTTCTTTAATAAATTTTGGTGGCGCCCCCTCTGTTTTATAATTTTCTCATTCGTCGTCCTGTCATGATTCTGGTTACGACAATCATGTTGAGTACTTTCAAATGAAGGTTGATGCAATGGGAAGAGTAGGTTTTTCATCGCTACAAAAATGTACTGTTGTTATTTGTATTCTGTCATATGGATCACCTAGTAGTAATGTAAATGACTATGTATGAATCAATTAAAGCATCATAGTAGAATGCTTAGAAAGGTTTGTAAGAGGCATCAATGATATTTTTTTATGTAGAATACTTAGAGAGACTTAATGAGAATAACATTCAATAACTACTATAAGCAGAGAGCCAAATGATTTTTTAGGTATGTTGAGAAATATTGATTATATGCATTGGAAATAGAAAAGTTGTCCATTTGAATGGAAGGGATAGTTTTATTTGGACGATCGTGGTAAACCCACCATCTTACTTGAAATTATGACATCACAAGGCTTATGGATTTGGCATACATTGTTTGGAATTGCAAGTTCAAACAACGACAATAGTGTACTAAAGCAATCTCAAGTTTTAATGATGTCTTGAAAGGAATGGCACCTGAAATACAATTTAAGATGAATATAATCCACAGTAGGAGAGACACATGGTTTTCTAGAATGGGATACATTTGTCAATATAATCCCAATGCCACAAGGAGATAAGAGAAAATTGTTTTACAAACATGAAAGGAAGTAAGAAAGGATGTGAAACGAGCATTCATGGTACTTCAATATCGAATTGCAATAATAAGTATCTCATCTCGTTATTGGCATATGGATACATTAAACCACATAATGCATGCATACATCATATTGCATAATATGATTGTCAAAGATGAATGGCACACATATGATACTAATGTTGATTCAGACATACTTGATGATTTGCAAATGCACGAGTCTTTGATATAATAAAAAGTAATCATATCCATGGGATTGTAACATTAAGTACCGAAAGTTTTCAATTTAACTATTTAGATAATTTCAAGTTTAATATGTTGTAATGAGATTTAAAAGAGTATTCTCTAAACAAGATAATAAGATGAAAATATAATAGAGAAATCCTCAAGATTCATGTTTTTTGTAATTCAATATATGAGACCTTAAAAGTTATTCATATACCTGATCTCTATAATCCTATGAAGGGGAATCTCCTAGATTAACCACCTATCCGTTTCATAAATTCGACAACATGTTTAATTTAATTAAATCCTTTCATGGTATTATATTTTAATTCGACCTTTTAAGATTAGTGATACTCTCGATTAATCCTCCGAAGAGTTAAAACATATTTTCATGATTATAACTCTAAATCCAATTTTAGGAATCTCAACATTAGACTTCACCTCTCAGTTTATTACTTGATATTGAGATCGAAAAAGTGATTATTTCCAAAACACATGCAAGAATTACAATCATTCCATATAATTCAACCAAAGATTAAAGACAAAAAAAAATTAAAATTTAGAATAGTTACATCATGGTCCAAATGTCATAAATCCCAATTTTCTCAATCCTGAGAACATGTTAGAAATGCATGATTCCTTCAAACCCTAATACAAGATTAAACATACATCCCATGAGAAATAATAAGGAACAAAATCACAAGATTGAAAAAGGATTCGATCTTGATCTCTTAGTCCTCCTATTTATCAGGGTTATTCTTTCTTCTCTTTCCTTTGTTCTGCTCTGTTTTTCTCCTTCTAACCCTTCATATTTGGTTGTAACTACCGGTCATTATTAAATGAAATTTTGTCTTCAATTTATGAACTGCAGGAATGGTAGCCACCACAAGCTTCTCGTGGTTATCTTTGAAGGTTGGTGCCATTCTTTCCAAGTGAACTAAAGGACAACTATGATCGCCTCTAGTATTTGATGATGAGGGATCTCATTAACCTACACTTATGGTCACCATCACGGGTTTCCTATGGTTGCTTCTAAAGAGGGGGAGTTCAACGACCATGGCCACCATCATGGGTTGGCTATGGTATCTTTTGGTTGCAATCTCTCTTTCTTTTCTCATAGCTTTCTGATGTCATTCCTTAACTTTTCTCATTTTCTTATATTCCTACCAACAAAATAGGGGAGAAATAGAAAATTGAAAATAAAATAAGCGAAACTTAAGAAAAGGATGTAAGAAGTAAATACAATCAAGATATTTTCATGTAGATTAAGAGATGAAATGGTATGATTGATGTGTCTACATTAATACTTACAAAAGGAAGTCGATCTTTAATATAGGCAAATGTATTATCAACTCCAAATGGATTTGATGGAATATATTTGAGAATGTTTTAGATAATTTTAATTCAATGTAATTTTTACAAAATTATTACTGTTATATTTTTAACAAATTTTTATTTTTAATTAATTATTAATAAATATAAAACTAGTATTAAAATATTAAAATAGATAATGTATGATAATATATGAGATCCATTTAAAAATTTTATTGAGTAGCTCCATGGAAATAAAAAGTGGCTTAATTATGAAAAGTAAGAAGAGATAATGTATATGTGTAAATTCCACAAAAATTAGCAAAATGCTTTTAAGCAACTTTTATGCTTTGTTTGGATTACCAAAGAAATAGAAAGAAAAGAAAGAGTATGGAATTAAGAATGAAAATTGAGTTGTTTGGATGAATAATATTAAGGGGAAGGAAAGGTAAAAATTCTTTTTTTGTTTGGATGGATGAAGAAAAAAAGAAAAATAATATATTAATAGTATAAATTTTACTTTATATAAATTTTTTAAAAAATTATTATTATTTTAAATATTTTTAATTTTTGTAATTTTTAAAAATATATAATAATTTTAACAATTTAAAATAATTAAAAAAAAACCTCTCCCTTCTCATATTTCTTGCTTAAATAGGGGGATTAGAAATTTGGTGAGCCCTACGAAAAATGTTTTCTTCTCTTCCATTTTTCTGTGCAAACAAACAAAAAAAATTCTTTCCATCCTTTCATTCCTTCCTCCCCTTCTTCACACCCCACCAAACTGACTATTAGAGGATTAATATATTGAGATTTCTCTTAAAAATATAAAAGAAAAGAAAACTTTAAATAATTTATTTTATTATTTTGAATAGATTCTAGATATTTCTAATGCTTTGAGCCATTTAAACTCTTTAAATTTAAATACTTATTATGAAAATAATGAATATAATATAAATTTATTATTCATTAAATTTTGTTAAAACTATTAATATTTTCTATGATAAATCATAATAACAATATTTAATAATAATAATAATATTATTATTATTATTATTATTATTATTACTTTATATATATATTATTTGAAACTAAAGATTAGGTTGTTATTTTATTTTTTATTACTTAAACTAAAAAATAATTAAATATGATTACTATAAGAATTTTATATATATTTTATTGATACCCATATAAAAAGTCATGACCTATATGACTCTATGCATCTATTTTAGTATTATTTTATTTTTAAGGGGAACATGTATCACTTTTAAAGTAGCTATAGTTTTAAGATTTTATGTTTATTTTAAAAATTTTTTAGTTGTATTTTTCTATTTTTGTTCTTAAATATATTTAAATTCATTTAAACCTTATGATGTTTTATTTTGTGATCTCTAGATTACCTCACTCTCTTAACTTTATTCACATATTATTTCTAACGTATCCATATTACATGAAAATAATTGTACGATCGTAATGTACTTAATTTTTAAATTATATACATATTCGAGAATTCAAATTTCATATCTATACATATATAAATCCTTATCATAAGTACATCAATTATATATTCCTCAAATGTAAGTGATTTAAAGAACTACAACTAAGATGATAGATATAGATATGTACCAAATTTAAGTTATTTTATTTAAACTAAAGACAATAAGATTCTCTTATTGTCTTCCAACTAGTGCTCATGTCTCTGAGTCATTATCTGTGGTCATTGAGTGAGAGATTCTCTAGCCAACTTCTACGTCAACGGTCACCTCTATGCCGAGAAGAAGGAAATCCACGTGATTCTACTATGGAATCCGTAGCCATATATAAAAAGATAATAGAGATGGAGTGAGATATTATCATTCATGTAAAAGTTATAATAGTAGTAGTATATTATAATACCTTTTAATATAAGCCACATATAAGTCTTTTGATAAATGTCAAAGAACTATCATCAGTATGAATGTATTTACTTTACCATTCTCTTCAAACATTTCAGCAATGACAGATTCAGGATTAGATTGAGGTCTATTACGTCTCATACCATAATAATCCTTACTAATCTGAAGTTGGTCATTCTTACAATATGCACATCCATGTGAGTCCAAATCATCATCACCACTTTATCAAAACAATGAGGGGTGTGAGGATCCAATTTTCACAACAACAATTTTCTCACGGTAATACTCAAACTATCATCATCAAAATCATCATTGTTTCACAAAAACTATGAAATTGATCAATCGGTAAAATTCAAGATCTTGTCGAGACAATTATGTTTGGTTAAAGTAGTCTCGGCTATAGGGAGCAATCTCAAACCATTGGAGAGACTCAAACCTAGTTCACGTACCCCTAGGCTCGAAAATTCTCATTTCTTATGAACTATGGTATATTTCCATACGAGCCAACCTTTAGATTTCTCAACTATTCCACTTAAAGGGCCTTACAAATTATTTCCATATTGATGATTTACAAAATAATCTTTTATACACATGATGCATGTTTGACAATCTATTTCAGTTACTTCATTCATCATTCTCAATTGAAGGCTTTGCCTTCTTCTCAACGTCTAGGACCTCATTGTCCTTTTCCACTTGTCATATGAGTTTTTATCTCAAAACTCCACAAAATTATGTATAAGGTTCCTAACCTTCATTCATCAATTAATTTTACCCAATAACAACACACATCATTAATATTTTGGATTTCTTGTCCATTCATTATAAATATGTATAATCTTTAATCTTCAAATGATTGGCATGTCCTTGCCTAGTATCTTTCATGGTTGTATTAGACAATATTGCAGGTTCATATGGATTGCCATGTAGGATTGTACTCTTCATGCTTTGCACGTCTGTATTGATTTTTAGTGAGCCCATGTGAATTTTTGGCATGCTTGTATTTCCTTTTGTCTTGATTATCTTGATCTTTATTATTTAGCAAGATCTTGCTTAAAATTTGCATATCCATACTTATCTATTTAACAAAGGCATGCTCATTCACTTAGCAAGATCCTGCTCATTCATTAGCTGGACCTTGCTCATTTACTAGTATAGCCTTGCTCACTCACTAGCAAAGCTTTGCTCACCCTTTTAGCAAAATGAATTTGTAACCATGCATAATAAATAGCTATCTATCGCTAAAATCTATACTAAAAAATAAAATAAAATATAGATATATGTAAAATTATTTTATTAATAATCTTAAATTCCATCACTAAAATCTATAATGATCACATCAAAATTATAAAAGGCAAATTTATGATAATACTTTTAATTAACATAAACACTTATCTAACAATTGTTTGAAATTTGTTATCTTGACAAAATTAAAAAAATAAATTTAACTTTTATTTATTTATTATTATATAAAAAATCGTAAATTGTTATTTTATAATTATATGATAACAAATGAATTTTTAAAGATTGCTTTTGTCATTAGTTTAGTTTTGTAACTATATCATCACTAAAATTATTTTTTAAAAATTTAATTTAGTACTCAATTATTTATTTAAAATTTAAGATGTTTTTTAAATTAATTCTTCAAATGTTATTTTTTCTCATGGATCAATATGATGTATTTTAATATTTTCCCATAAAATATGTTACTAAATAGATATTTAATTGTTCTTTTTTATGACATATAATAATTAATATAATTTTTTAAATTTTTTAAATTTTTTTAATAATAAATTAAAATTTTAAATTATTAATTTAATTATTTTTGCAAAAATAAGTATGATAACATTATCGTAACTAAGATCATAATAGATAATGAATATAAAGTAATAACATAAATGATTTTTCATAAAAATTTATTAATTTTTTTTGAAGAACTTAATAATATTATGTTTGAAATCAAATTAGATTTGAAAGTCGTTTACGATAAAAAAAGATATTAGTATTCTACGACATCCATTACAACATGGTTACATTCTAATTAATTGTATAAAATATAATTAATTTTAAAAATATTTATTTTATTTTAAAAAAAAATTATTTTTATTAATTTTTTATTATTTAATTTAGATTATTGGTAAGAGTTATTTTTAGAAAATTTTAAATTTTTTTCAATTTTTTGAAATAAGTGAAAGAGTTCAAATGTTTAGTTTGGACTTGACGGATCCGTTCCTACTTCTATATATCCTTTATGTAATAAAAAAATCAAAACTACTTAATTCTTGAGAAAAAATATTGAATGAGTTTAAATTTTTAAAAGGGTTTTGGAGTTTGAGTTTTCCAGAAAATATTAAATTCAAAGTAAAAATTTAAAAATGTTATTGTTAATTTTAAAATGATAGATTCAATTCTTAAAAAATTATTTATTTATTTTAAATAAATAATTTTAAAATTTAGAGATAAGGTATTTTTTTTATTTTGTAGATTTTTTTGGAATTTTTTTTTAATTTTTAAAAAATTAATATTATTTGGATATAAGCTCATTTTTCACATAGTTTAAGTTAATAAGTAACTATACAATGAACTCTTAAGATTTAAGTAAGGTTAAAGATAAGTTTACTATTCAATTAATCCCACTTAACTATTACATAGACATAATATTAATAAAAATTATTATAATTTTTAAAGAAAAATATATGTTTTGAAATGAGATTAGTTTCAAAAAGAATAAAATACATTTTACTCAAAATTCAAGTTAACAAGTAACTACTAAATAAATCTTTGTAAATCAAATAATATTAAAAATGGATCATACACTTAACTAATATTAATTGGTCATTGTATAGATTAAAAATGATTTGATTGTTAAATTTTTTTTTTTAGATTTTGGAAGGTGAATTTTAGTTTTATATTAAATATTTTTATTTTTTTAGAAATTTAAAAGACTATTTGTTTTAGATTTTGAAAAGAAATTATCTTTCAACTTTTAAAATTTTTGAAAAAAAATATATTTAAAAATAATAAATTTGAATATATTTTTTATTTTTTAAAATAACTTTTTTAATTTTAAATAAATAAAATTGTACATTCACAAATATTTTGAATCTTTAAAATATAATTTAACATTAACTTAAATAATATTATGTGTGTGGACGTAATTATTCCGTTGTTAAGAAAGATTCTACTTTGGTATATTTCTACAATATTTTGCAAATTTTATCATATCAATTACATAAACGCATATAATATGTCAATTTATAAATAAATTAAATATATTAATATTTAAATTTGTTTATTTATTAAAAATTATTTAATAATTTTTTCTTTTTTATCCTATATAATTTTTTTTAATTTATACAAAAATATAATATTATATTTTTTCAATTATATAACTTTATATAATTTTTTTTAATTTTTTATAATATTATATAATTATATAATTAGAAAAATAAAAAAAATAATCAATATACTTAAAAAATGTCAATATAATTTATCTTAAAAAATGTTGACATAATTTATACAATATAAAAAAATATAAAATATTTATACTCGGTCCGTGCGTAAGAATCACAGGACCAGTTTTTAAAAAGTGTAACAATGAGAGGTTTTTTTTAATAAAAATTTAAGTTTATTAATATTTTCATTTTTCACTTATTTAGTTTTTTATATTTATCTTTAATTTTTAATATAATATAAATTAATTTTTTATTTTTCAAAATTATGTACATTAGTTCCTTCATTTAAAACAATATATTATTTTGTCTATAAATATAGTACAAAGGATATATTTAAAAAATAATAATAATAATAATTGAGAATTTATGAAATTTTTTAACTAGACAACTAATTTATAAAAATTAAATAAATTAAAAAATAAAATACCAGGAAACTCTACAAATTTTGCTAAAAATGAGTACTTTCATCGGAGGTGTTTATTCACTTTTTAAGTTAAATAACTATGTCTTATGTTACAATATTACTAAAATGTATTGAGGTTGCAACTTAAATAAGAATAAGAATACTTATATAAGAACTTGTTGTTTAGGTTAAAATAGAATTAAAAATAATAGATATAGAATAATTTATAAAATCATTTAATAGATTTAATATCTTTATAAAATAGAAAAGAATAAAATTAAAATTTAAAATATTTATCTAAAATTATTATAGTGGCTTAATTAATTTGTTATGTAGATTGAGTAAAATAGAAAATAATATATTATAACATAATCTTCTAAAAAATAAATTTTAACTTTGTAGGATTGCTCCTAATCATAACCTCACGAAGGCCCGACTCGCAACCTTTGAAGGAAGAGAAAACAAATCAAAATAAAAAATCGCCGTTTCGCTCAAAATTGAGGTACATCGACACTGTTACTGTTCCTGAAGCATTCAGAATTCAACTTCAATTTCAATTCCACCTTTGATTTTTGGGTAATTGCACGCAGCTGCAGGGAACACTTCGCATGTTTTGAAACCCTAGGGTAGATTAATTGCACCCTCTTCTTCTACTCCCTTTCCACCCAAGGAACAGCATGGCTGATTCTCACACCAATCAAAATGAGCCCCCGAAAATTTCATCTCTCACTACGGATGCTGATGCACTTAACGGTAATTCCTCCAAATTTCTTCACCTTAATTTACATGCTTTTAATTCATGTACTTTAAGCCTGCCTACGTTATTCAAGAATTTGGTTTTGGACAAAACAAAATGGAGTGAACACTACTAGAGATATTTTAACTTTTTAAGACGTTTTTTTTTAAAAAATTTTAGTGCCTTGATATAGAATGTGATGCCTTTATGAACTAGAAGCATGCTTTCGGAACTCAGAAATACCAACCTAATTGAGTTCAATTTTCTGTTTGTAATTTTAGATGCAGAAAATGATGTCAAGTTGAATTCTAGGGACCAAAGAGAGGCTCTGCCAGGTGAGCCCAAGTGTATTATATGTGGCCGCTACGGTGAGTACATATGTGATGAAACTGATGATGATGTTTGCAGTTTGGAATGCAAACAAGCACTACTTAGCAAAATCGCCAATTCCTTGTCTCCGGTTGGAGGTTTTCCACAGCCTAAAAAGATTCCTGCAGCTGATGAGTGCTTTTATGTTAGAGATAGTGATTACGAATCAGGAACTCTGTCTATGGCTAGTGGTCAAGCTGAATTGCTTAGAAAGAAACTTGATATTCACGTGAAGGGTGATGTGATGGCACCGGTGTTGTCATTCACTTCCTGTAACCTCCCTGACAAGCTCCTCCACAATATAGAAGCTGCTGGATATGACATGCCTACTCCTGTACAGATGCAAGCAATCCCTGCTGCTTTGATGGGCAAAAACATGCTTGTTTTGGCTGATACAGGATCTGGGAAGTCTGCTTCATTTCTTATTCCGATAGCTTCTCGATGTGCAAGTCATCGCCTACAATTTGTTTCAGATAAGAAGAGGCCTTTAGCTATGGTGTTAACACCTACCAGAGAGCTCTGTATACAGGTTGAAGAGCATGCTAAATTGCTCGGAAAGGGGTTGCCTTTTAAAACTGCTCTTGTGGTTGGTGGTGAGGCTATGGCTGGACAACTCTACCGCATTCAACAAGGTGTTGAATTGATTGTGGGAACCCCAGGAAGGCTTGTTGATCTTTTAACAAAGCACGAGGTTGACTTAGATGATGTGATGTCTTTTGTTGTGGATGAGGTGGACTGCATGCTGCAGAGGGGTTTTAGAGATCAGGTCTTCCAGATATATAGGGCTCTTTCACAACCTCAGGTCTTGATGTATTCTGCAACAATGTCTAATGATTTAGAGAAGATGATTAACTCTCTGGTGAAAGGCACAGTGGTTATCTCTGTTGGAGAACCTAATAGACCAAACAAGGCTGTGAAGCAGCTATCTATTTGGGTTGAGTCAAAGAAAAAGAAGCAGAAGCTGTTTGACATTTTGGCAAGTGAAAAACATTTTAGGCCACCTGCTGTTGTATATGTGGGCTCAAGACTTGGGGCAGATCTCCTGGCAAATGCAATTACAGTTGCCACAGGAATTAAAGCAGTTTCAATTCATGGGGAGAAGCCTATGAAGGAAAGGAGAGAAATAATGCAGTCCTTTTTGGTCGGTGAGGTCCCTGTGGTTGTGGCTACTGGAGTTTTGGGTAGGGGTGTAGATCTATTGGGTGTAAGACAGGTAATTGTATTTGACATGCCTAATTCCATTAAGGAGTATGTACATCAGATTGGAAGGGCATCTAGGATGGGTGAGGAAGGTCAAGCCATAGTTTTTGTGAATGAGGAGAATAAAAATGTTTTTGCAGAATTAATTGACGTTCTGAAATCTAGTGGAGCAGCTGTGCCTCAGGAGCTTGTCAATTCACGATATTCAACAGGATTATTCTCTCGTGGTAAGGGTTCAAAGAAGAGAAAGCATAAATGGTGAAGTTTCTTGTACTTGCATGATCCAGCCTTAATTTTAATGTCGTCAACATAGAAAACAACAGAAAATACATGTGAATGTTACACTTTTCAAAGATGAAATCTTTTTCATATTAAAGTATACACATATTCAAGTCTGGAGATTTTGTGAGATCACCACTATAGACCCTGATATGCTTTTAAGTTTAGTAGAAAGTCTCAGAGCTGTAGTATTAATTGGTTAGAGAAAGATACAAAAAGCTTCCTTAAGCGTACCAGAAATCAGAGATGCTAATTCTCTATCTGAAATTGTGCAATTCACTAATTTTTCCGTAATTGGTAACTAAATTTGTTCAGAGTTAGACATTACAATATAGAACCATTTCTCGTTTTAATCCAGTTCTCATAAGTCATAAGACTACATCTTACACTAATTTCCAACCCACAGCAAACAAGGTTCTGTTCTGTGAGAAAGGCCAGGGGAAAATCCATTTACGAGCCTTTGCCTATTGTTCTCTCCTTCACAATCATATACAGCTGTGGATGTCATTTCCCCCAAAAAATTATAACACTGCTGTTTAAGTTAATCATATTAAGCATTTTCTATGCTAAAGAAAGTATACAAGTCTACCTATCTGCTAGGCCTTAGATTGTCTGCATAGTGTTAACTGACTCAATTTTTCTGACATTTACATAGCAAGATTTAAGAAATTGGTCTGGCAGCCACATTCTTTTCTATGAAGTTATACAATTATTTTGATTTGTCATAATGTTGCTCGGGTTCCGAGTGTGTTCTCAGATACTACAAATATGGGTGTGAACTATTATGTTAGTCTTAGGAGGAAGTTGAGCCTTAGGCTGATGTGCCGAGGGAGCTGGTTGGATCTATGAAGAGTTGTGGGAATGCTGAATCTTCTGGTACATTTTTTCAAGCAATATATTTGATTCAAAATTTCTATGTGGACAGTTTTTTTTTTCTCCCAACAATGCCTATGTATGGCGGTATGTATCCTGTAAATTAGAACTTGATTTAGTACATTTTAAAGGTTGGGTTAGGAAGCATGTTTCCTATTTAAAGTGCTGCTGCATTATTCTGCCATAGTCACAAGCTATTGCAAACAAGTGTTTTTTGCGGCATTGAATTTTATGAAGAACAAAACTTAGATCCAATACTATAGATCTATTTTATCTTGATCTTTAGTTAAAATAGGAGATTCACATTGGTAACTGATGTTAACCTTTAATGTCTATCATTTGCTAAGATGAATTTCCAATTTTGATAGAAGAACAGGACAAAATGGACCTATGATATTGAACCTAAATTTCATCCTTTTATGAAACGGAAAATATGATATACATTTTATTTATTGACTAGCAGTCTACCACCTACTGTTGTCAAAAATCGTGAGGTGAAATATAAACGCGCATGATGTTGCGACTAATAGGAAAGAACCCTGGCTGAAATGCATGCAAACTTGGGAATTTGTGAAATCGTGGTGAGATCAAAGAGCTGATACAGAATCGTGGGCTCGAGCAAAAGCGAACGTCATCACCAATCATCGACGCGGGTTCTAGAACAGGTCGTGCCAAAGCTTGCGGATCCAAAAATGGGTTGCGATTAAGATTCGCGGGTCAACAACGGGTTAAAATGGGCCTCGTTAAAGTGTTTGGGTCAGAAACCGGGCTGCGTTAAGTGCTTGGGTAACTCCAGAAATGTGTCGTGACTTTTCCCAAACAAATCGTGACCTTCCAGTAAGCTTAATACATTGCACGTACACCTGAAAATGTTCCAAGGGACTTTCATGTGTTTTCAAAGCAGTTTGTGCCATTCTGGATTTATGGGTATCGAAAACGTGCACATGTTTACTGCTTTGTGCCATCTTCTCTTCACATCATCCTCTCTATTTAAGACTTGCTAGCCTTTCTTTTTCCTTCAGTCAAGCTATCACCTTCTTTCTCACCTCCTCTGTTTTAAATTTATTCTGTTCCATTAGGCTGTTACTTTCTGTTAGAAGCCTATAATTAGTCCTTTCTGCATTTTTTTCTGCACTTCTGCATTTCTTCAATTCTTCCTTCTCTGTTATTTTGTGGAGTGTGGACCTTGTGGCAATTTCCTGTTCAGATTCTAAATTAGAAACATGGTTGAAGCTGGTTCTTCTGCTGGTGGAGTTCTCCAGGACAACAAGATTAAGTTGTTGCATCATCTGTTTCATTTAATGCTGGAGCTTAAAAAATGCATAAAAATGCTACTGGATGTGGGGTGGAAACATGATGTATCTGTTGATGGTGTTTAAGCATTGATATGATTTAGTGATATATTTTTATTATTCATATTAATTTTATATGTTAGTATAATCTTATGACACGTTTTATGATACTGAATAATGATTTTTTTCCGTTATTCGATTTCATAAAATTTTGATTTTAACAACTTTTCCATTATCTATAGGTGTCAATTTGGCTCATCTAACTCAACTTAACTTTAGTTCATATGGGCTAGGGTCAAAATGATCCACAAGCCCATAAAAGCTCATATTTATAAAGTTCATAGGGCTAAAAACTCATTAAGCCCTAAGGGTTAGGGTTAATTTATGAGCATAATTTTTCTCTTCAAATTTTTTCTTTTAATTTTTTTAATCTTTTTTTATAATTTGTTTCCCCTCTACTTTCTTTCTCAAGATAAAATAGAAATGAAAAATTAAAATTATAAAATTAGTAAGAAAGTTTAGAGTAGGGATGGAAGTGAATAAGGTTGTCGACTTGTTTAAAGTCTAGTAATAAATAGATAGGTTTAGACTTATTAACCTATTGAGGAACCTATTTATCGTTATATATTATATATTTATATTTATTATATTTATTTTAATATATATATATATATATTAAGCTTATTTAATGACTTTTTTAACTTGTAGGTTTTAATCTTATAAGCCTTTTTAATCAATTATTTATATAAGTTTTAAGCTTATTTATTGGCCTTTTTTAGAACGTAGGCTCGTAAATAGATACAAGCCAAACTTAAACACTCAAAACTTAATTCGGCTCAAAATTTAACTCCGTTCATCCTATTTCCATTCCTAGTTTAGAGAAAGGATTGGAAAACGGAAAGAAAATATAATTTTAGAGAAGAAGAGACAAATATATCATAAAAAAAATAAAGAAAAAGATAAAAATATAAAAAAATTGAGAAAATTTGAGAGATGAAAAAAAAAATTTAGAATGGAAGAAAATTTTAGAGATAAATGAAAAAATATTTAGAGAAAGATAAAAAATATAAATAAATTAAATAATATTTTAATACAATAAAAATATTAAAGATAAAATTTTAAGAGAGAAAAAAAATTGAGGAAGATATTTTAGAAAAAAAGAGAGTTAAATATAAGATAGTATCATAAAAGTTAATTTACACGTGTCGTCTTATGTAGGTTAAAATTTAAAAAATATTATTTTTTTACGAGCTACAAAAATAGATGAACTAGTTAAAATTTAAAAAATATTATTTTTTGACACGTTACAAAAATAGATGAGTTAATCCATACCCATTGCACTTAATTTGAAGGCTACATGTGTTAGAGTTTAAAAATCTTATTTATAACTTAGTTACAAATTAGAAGATTAATTAACTTATATTTATTTCACTTGATTTAAGGATTATATAAATTAAAGTATATAAAATATTATTTTTAAATAAGTTACAAAATAAAGGAGGTAAGATAAGGTTAAATAAGTTAACTTACCTTCAATTCACTTAATTTGAGGGTCACGTGAGTTAGGATTTAAGAATTTTACCTATTTTTAAATAAGTTATATAACATGTAACCAAAACTTAGTATCAGATGACCAATTCATGGGTCAAGAGCCAATTTGATACCTCACCACCTATGCGATCAATGAGCATAATAAAAGAATTGATTGTTGGTGTTTTTTTGTTTGCAAATCTATGGAATCCCTCTTTGCTTCCTAGTTCCTCGCCGAGAAAAAGGTCTGCTTACGGAACATTTGTATATCTGTTTTGATGTGATTATATCAAATATACCTTCTTTGAGAGACCTTGCGCCGTCAGTTTTATTTCTACTCTAATGTGAGCTTGCTGTGGGTTGGATTGAAGATATTTCCTCATTCTCTTGCAATATTCAAAATTAAAGATATAAATGACTACTCATATACCAAAATGCATATTTATTGATTATTCTTCAGTTACACTTGAAGGGACCTCTTGTATTCATGATTATTTATTTACTGAAGAAATTATAAACGACTCTTGAAAGGATTTGTGGATGCCCGTTGGGTACAGTTAAAACTGTATTTTTGTAGCAATTGTTTACATAGTAAGCCGGGAAATGAAGTCATGCATGTGGGGCATAAGACATGGGAATTGCTTTTTGCACCCACTTTATTTTAGGATCCTTCCAAGGTGCAAGGGAAAATTGTGCTTCTACCTGCAATATTATATTTCATGTCCTTGAATTTCAGCCATTCTTATATCAATGCCGATCAACTCAAATCTGCTATTTGCCACAATCATAAACTAAAGATTTTTTTTTTTTGGTCTTCGATATGTAATGATAGGCTTCAAGCAATGGCTAAAACTTGCAAATATTTGGGAGAGCTTTGCATTTTTTTTATTTTTATTTTTTGTGTTAACACGAGGGAGGAGCTGCAGAAGCTTGAAATCAGGGATAGTGGTATTTCATTTAGATATATGTAGGTCTGCATATTAATATCCTCCTGCACCAAGCTCTGCTGATTGTATTTTCAAGATGCATCAATAACTGATATTCTTTGATTTCATTTGATTAATTAATTATATTTTTAATTAGTTAGTTACGTGAAAGAATATTATAAATAAAATTATTTTTATATTACTTCTTTAATTTTTCATAATGAATTTAAATAATTTATATGTTTTTAACCATCTTTAAATTTAAAAAATATAGTTTACAATAAAAAACATGTTAGAGAAATTAAATTTTTATTAAATTATAATTTATTATAAATGATTAATTTTAAACAAATTTTTAGTATAGTATGTATATTTTTTTTATTAAATTTAACAGTATATATTGTCAATCTTTTAAAGTAAGGTAATGAAAAATAAAATATATAAAAGATACTTCTATTGAGATTATTCATTAAATATTTCATTGTCAATTACACTTTTAATATAATCTTCATATTTCTCGTCTTGTAGAATAATATAAATTATTAGATGTCATTTTTTTAACTTTTTTTAATTTTTACTTTTTTTACAAAATATTTTAAACAAAAAACAAACGTTTTTATAAACTAAACACCAACGAACTTTTTTGAGATGGCATTTACCAATGCAACATATAATTAATTATGTGTCATAAAACACTGGTATAATGTTATATAAGTTGTTTGCTGCTCAAATTTTTTATTTTCTTTCAATTATGTTAATATGGAATTATTGATCTTATCAACAACATCATAATAATTTTCCTCGAAATTAAAAATTAATTCAGTCCTATTTCAATTTTTTATTCATTATATTTTAAAGTACTATAAAATTTGTAAGTTGTTCTTTTTTATAATTGTATAGATCTGTTTATTATATATAAACAATATGATTTAATTTATTTAATATATAATATAGAAAATGTCCTGAAAAAATTAATTTTTACCATGGTTTATAATTATTTTATTTTATTATAAATAGAGTTAATTTAGCATAACTAAATACATAAAATTAAAGTGAAATGAACAAATAATTTAGATGAAATTGTTACCCTATTAGAAATTTTAAAATTATACTAAACATTAATTTATATTTTATTACTTAAAACTTTTATGAAAAATAATAATTAAAAATAATAAATATTTAAATTTAAAATTATCATAAATTTATTTAAATAATAATTTAAATTAGAAATGAATTTATATATACAATATTTATATTTATTAAATAAATGGAAATATTATTTATTTTAAAATATGCTCTTAAACGAAATTTATTCTCAATAACAATAAAATAATAAAATTTTTATTAGTAAAATAATATTTCAACTTAGTAATTTAGAAATGAATTTATATATATATATATATATATATATATACATACAAATATATCATTTTATATTTATTATATCAATGTGAATTTAAATTTTATTTTTTAAAATATGTTTATAAAATAAATTTATTCTCAATAACAATAAAAATTAATTTTTTATTAGTACATACTTTTGTATATATTTTGAGATATTAAATTTATTAATTTCATAATAATAACTTGTTTTAGAATTTTATTAATATAAAAAATTATTAACCTAAGAAATATATTATAATTGATATAATATTTCATTATATTGTTAACATTTAATAGAAAAATTTCCATGATATTAATTATACATCACATTTAATTATAGTATCAAATACTAAGCCAATCTTACTTATAAAAATTATAAACACTTTAAAAATGAAAAAAATAGAGAATGTAGTTTGACTCCTGCAAAAAGTAAAGAAAAAAATTAAAAATTAATACTTAAAATAAAATACTGATATCATTAAAAAAATTAAATTTTTTAAAATTATATAAATTAACATAAAATATATTAAATTATGATAATTATATTATTTGGATTGTTAATGAATAATTTTTAATAAATATAAATTTGTAAAAAAAAGTTTAATAAAAATTAAAATTATCATTTTATTTTTAAAACTGTCTTTAAAATATATTATTTTAGTATATGATAAAAAATATGGTAATTAGATTGCAGAAATATCATTATTATAATTTACACCTAATTTATTTTATAAATAGATATATGAAATTTAGATAAAATAGTTTTCCAACCAATAATTCCATAAAAATATTGGTTGATATATCGTAAGATCTTACGCTATATAAAGTTCATCAAAATAACAAGAGATTTGGTATTTTTCCTAACATCTTATATTAAACATGAATATAAAGAGTCATGTAAAAAAATTAAAGTAACGAGAATTTAACCTCTTTTTCAACATCCATTCATCATTCAGCTCAACAAAAAAAGAATAAAAATTAAGTAATAGCATTGGCAACAACTTTAGGGGAATTAATATTGATTATTTTGGTTTTCAATCTCTTCCTCTTTTTCTTGTTATTGGATCTTTTCATCTTTTTTTGAAAATTGCAAATATTATATATAATTCAATGTTCATAACATGAAATAATTTAATCCATAAATTAATTAAGAAAAGTGGCACCATCATAAATTTAAATAAGCATATTATGCAATTTTGATTTCTATAATGAACAAGTTCTAGGAATACTATAATGAACAAGATATCTTCTCAGAACAAATTTTATGAATTTCTTTTTCTAATGTAATATCAAGACTTTTAAGATCCTTGACATTCATGCTACTCAACATTTCACCCATCATTGGCCTATAATGAACAAAATATTTTCATAATTATTAACATATAATAAAAAACTTGTAATAATTGACAAAAAATTTTAACAGTAATTGCAATAATATCATTTACCTTTCTCCTTTTGCAACATGATCTACATGATGAGTAGTAACACAAGAACGTACATCAATATCTTTATTTGCAAAGGGTATTCACATGTTAGATAAGTTTGGAACTGTTACTCCTGGAAAACTTCTCTGCAGCTCATTCAAAACAAATTTGAAACCACCTAACATTTCATTCTTAATTTCCTCAACCTGTTCTTTTAATTTTTTTTGCATTTCCTGAATGCTTTTTATCTCTGCTTCAGCATTTTTCTTCACTTTCTCAATTAATTTTTGAGTTTTAAGTTGAGATTGAGTTCCCCATAGTCTGATGGCACAACCCCTTTTTCCGTATGTGCGCACATGACCAGGTCTATCTTTACCAAAGATATCATCTTGACTCGTGCCTTGTTCTACTATTTCTGGATGTGAAGCTGCTACCTCTTCAAACTTTGACTATATTAGATGTTAGAATCGTAATTAAGAGGTAATAAAAGTTAAAACAATAACATGATATACATACAATAATTTTTCTCGTTGCTTCATTCTTAGACTTCTGTGTTAGAATGTACATTTCCACTCGAGATGGCTCTTTTCCATTTGGATCCTTGCTTGTCTATTCAAACATAAATATAAGATCACTTCAATAATTTAGAGTTCATAATAACATAGAACTATTAAATTATGAAAAATAATTTCTTTTACCTCTTCGTCATGTATTTCAGCAAAACTTTTTGATCCTGAGGTATGAACACTGGTGTGCATTACTCTACTAACTTTGTTCTTCTTGCTACGAACCTTTAAAATAAACTCCATATAAATACAAGCATAAAGCAGTCATATACAAAGTAAACTAAATTACATAACAAGAATGCATTTAAATCACCATAGCTAAATCAGATTTCCAGAATTTAACAAGAATTCTCCATTGCTCAAGAGGAACATTGAGTGGTCCATTCTTTATATTATAATCCTCAGTCATATTTTGCTTGAAATGTTTATTCTTTAATATGGATTTATAAGTTCTCCAGCTTGAACCAATAGTCTTCAAAACCCATTTTTTAGCGCGTTCATCAATGTCAAACTTTAAGTACACAAAAAACACAAGATACGGAATACTTAACAGGAAAAATAATTCTATAAAACAAAAAGATATGACACAGTACAATGACTATTTTCCGCATGTCATCCCAATTTACCTTTAATCCTTTCCAAGAGTTAGCGGAGCCAAATATGAATTCCTAGCTAGTGTCCCCAAATAACTACTCAACTTTGCTCGAAAGCAACCAACTGGTTGACCAAGAGCATTCAATCTAACTTGTAAACGATCTTCATAACTTAAACCATTGGTTTTTAGGGATCTTGTAGGATCCCTTTTCTTATTACTATTAGAACCTATAATAAAGTAATGTAACTTAAAAATATAAATTACACAATTTATAAAATAAAACATACTCAAAACAATAAACAAACAACCTCAATTACATACCATTGTCATTCAACTTAGGTGACATGGACATTTGATAAGGACTTGATGCATTTTCTTCTAACTCACCAAGCACTTTTTCCATAAACCCACTAGGCCATGAGACATTGTATTTTTTGGAGAGTTCAGGACAAAAAAGATGATTGACAAAGACTTACATCTTTAGTTTTGAGATATCTTGTAGGATCCCTTTTCCTTTTTCTATTAGAACCTACAATAAAGCAATGTAAATTAAAAATATAAGGAAATAAAACATACTCAATACAACAAGAAAACAACCTCAATTACATACCTTTGCCATTCAACTTAGGTGACATAGGCATTTCATAAGGATTTGATGCATTTTCCTCTAGCTAATCACACACTTTTTCCATAAAACCATTTGGCCATAAGACATTGTATTTCTTGGATAGTTCAGGAGAAAAAGACACAATTAAGAAAGACTTAGACCTTTAGTTTTGAGATATCTTGTAGGATCCCTTTTCCTTTTGCTATTAGAATCTGCAATAAAGCAATGTAAATTAAAAATATAAGGAAATAAAACATACTCAATACAACAAGAAAACAACCTCAATTACATACCTTTGCCATTCAACTTAGGTGACATAGGCATTTCATAAGAATTTGATGCATTTTTCTCTAGCTCATCACACACTTTTTCCATAAACCATTTGGCCATAAGACATTGTATTTCTTGGATAGTTGAGGAGAAAAAAAACAATTAAGAAAGACTTAGACTTTTAGTTTTGAGATATCTTGTAGGATCCCTTTTCCTTTTGCTATTAGAATCTACAATAAAGCAATGTAAATTAAAAATATAAGGAAATAAAACATACTCAATACAACAAGAAAACACCCTCAATTACATACCTTTTCCATTCAACCTAGGTGACATAGGCATTTCATAAGGATTTGATGCATTTTCCTCTAGCTCACCACACACTTTTTCCATAAAACCATTTGGCCATAAGACATTGTATTTCTTGGATAGTTGAGGAGAAAAAAAAACAATTAAGAAAGACTTAGACCTTTAGTTTTGAGATATCTTGTAGGATCCGTTTTCCTTTTGCTATTAGAATCTACAATAAAACAATGCAAATTAAAAATATAAGGAAATAAAACATACTTAATACAACAAGAAAACAACCTCAATTACATATCTTTGCCATTCAACTTAGGTGACATAGGCATTTCATAAGGATTTGATGCATTTTCCTCTAGCTCACCACACACTTCTTCCATATTACCTTTCTTACTTGCCATGTTTAAGTAAAATTAATATATAGGAATATATGTGAAACAATTAATACAACAAGTTTGTAAAGAAAAACTATTTATTAAATTTCAAGTATAAAATGAGAATTAGAAATAAGATTTTGAAAGAAAATATAAAATTTCTATGTAAAAACTCAATATCATATTTTTTTAACAACTAAATACATCAAGCATGTCATTAGATCCTTCTTCTCTTAGATAATGATCTAAGACACATGTATCAATTGTTATCCCGGGTATATCATCTCTAAACCAGCTAATATCTTCATCTTTATTCGTAGATCGATCAAGTATAGGACTTCTTAATTGAGTTCTAACATGCTTTTCTGCTTCACAATTCTGTAAGTCACCGAAGATATCAAATAAATCTCTAGGAATGATATTAGTAACAAAATGCCAATCATCACTTGGGTATTTTTTGTAGTACACTTGCTGTACTTGAGTTGCAAATATGAAGGGATCATTTTCATAAATCAGCTTTCTAAAATTTACAAGGATAAATCCAAAACCGTCTTGTTTGCTTTGAAACCAGTCACATTCAAATAGCACAAACTTAGAATTCCCATAGTAATCTAGCTCAAGTATGTCTTTCAAAACTCCATAGTATTTAACATCTTCTACTTCAGGATTTTCATCTTTCTTACTTCTAAATCTAATTGTAGATGAAGTGATCATAACTCCGGTATTTTGTATTTTTCTTTCACAACCTTCAATGACAAACTTATATCCATTGATCACATAAGATGAAAATTTCCTAGCAACAACGTTCGGCCCTGTAGATAACCATTTAACTTCTTCACTCACAGTCATATTCCTAACACGTTCTTCAAACCATTCAGAAAAAGTAAAACAATGATCTTTTGCCTTCTTCCACTTTCCTACCATACCATGTTCATGTTCTCTGTGAAGAAAGATCAAATATGTAATGTAAATTTTTTTTATCTTAAGTTAGAAAAGGTAAGTATATTTCTTACTTGATATACGACTTAGTTATATCACAATTAAACAACACATAGTGATGAACTTGCTCCAACATTGCAGGAACTTTTCATCACACCATTTCCTATTGGACCATCAATATTCCTTGCAACTCTATTGAACTTTGTTTGAACACTATCATTTAAGTATCTTGAACAAAATGTCAAGCATTCATCTGCTATATATCCTTCTGCAATTGAACCTTCTGGATGACTTCGATTACGCACATAACTTTTTAACTTTAGAAGGAACCTATGTATAAAAATAAAAATAAAAAACTCAAAGGACGAGAAACAAAATAATATATATATATATATATATATATCAACTTGAATAAACAAAGGCACCTTTCAATTGGATACATCCAATGATATTGTATTGGTTCGGCAATTCTAGCTTCATATGCTAGATGTATAGACAAGTGCATTGCTAGCACAAAGAAAGAAGGAGGGAAAATTTTTTCCAATTCACAAAGAATTAATGCAATTTCATCATCCAAACACTTAAATTCCTTAACATTAATGACTTTGGAGCATAATATCTTGAAAAAAGAGCTAAACTTGATGAGAACTCTTGCAACTTCTTTTGGTAAAGTCTTTCTTATTGCTATCTTGAGCAAGTCTTGCATCAATATATGGAAATCATGACTCTTAAGCCCAAGAATTTTATGTTGTTCAAGTTGAACACATCTAGAAATGTTAGAACCATAATTTTCAGGAAGCTTCACTTCTTTCAAAACATGACAAAAGATGTCTTTTTCTTTTGATGACATAGTAAAGCGAGCAGGTGGAAAAATTATCTTATTTGGACCTATTTTCATAGGATGGATGCCTTTCCTTATACCTTTTTTCACTAAGTCAAGGCGAGCTTTGAGATGATCCTTTGTCTTTCCCTCTAAATTCAATAATGTTCCAACAATATTTTCACATATATTTTTCTCTATGTGCATGACATCCAAATTATGGTGATGCAAATTAGTTTCCCAATACGGTAACTCAAAAAATATACTTTTTTGGTCCATGGATCATCATTACTTTTCTTCCTCTTTTTAGTCTTCCCAAATTCATTCTGTCAATAAAGTAACATTTCAAACATTTTCAAACCTGATAATGGCTTTGGTGCTATTCTTATTTCCTTTTTTCCATCAAAAGATTTTTTTTATCTTTTCTCCACCTATGCTTGGAGTCTAAAAATCTTCTATAACCCATAAAACATGTCTTTCTACTATGATATAAGAATTCAGAGCATGTGTCAGAGTTACATATGGGGCATCCTAATTTCCCACTTGTACGCAAACCTAATAACATAGCATATTCAGGTAAATCATTTATAGTCTATAGTAATGCAACACATGCCTGAAATAGTTGCTGACTTGAAGCATCATATGTTTCAACACCTTTTTCCCATAACTCCTTTAGATCATCAATTAGAGGTTACAAATATATGTCAATATCATTTGTAGGTGAAGAAGGACCTGGAATAAGTAATGACAACATCAAGTAAGGTTACTTCATACAATACCATGGAGCTAAGTTATATGTCATTAAAACCACTGGCCAAATACTGTATCTGCTACTCAATGTTTTATATGGATTAAATCCATCACTTGCTAACCCAAGCCTCACATTTCGAGGGTCCGATGCAAAATTAGGATGTAAAGAATCAAAGGTTTTCCAAGCTTGTGAGTCTGCTGGATGCCTTAACTTTCCATCTTCGGTGCGACACTCCTTATGCCATTTCATTGCGTCAACTGTTTTTGAAGACATGAATAACCTCTTGATCCTTGATTTCAAAGGAAAATATCTCAAAACTTTGGTTGGTATTGAAGGTGAAGCTACCTTGCAAGAAACTTTTCTCTTAGAAATTTGAAACTCATTTTTTTATACCTAGAAGTACCACACTTAGGACATTGAGTCATATTCTCATACTCCCCCCTATATAAGATACAATATCTAGGACAAGCATGAATTTTTACATAACTAAACCAAATCTTGAATGATGTATTTACAATCTTGAAATGTTGATGGCAAACAGGAGTTTTCCGAGAGCAATTCTCTTAAGAACTGTAGTAACATATTAAATGACACATTGCTCCACCTATGAATATTTTTCAGATGAAGTAGACGAACAATGACTGGCAACTTTGTGAAATTCTTACAACCAGGGTACACTTCTTCTTGGATTTCATGTACCAATTTGTAAAACTTTACTGTTTCTACATCAATCTCTTCTTCGTTTTCTAATATATCTTCAAATTGACCTTCTTCACATAGTTTTGACATCATAAACGTCTCTTCTAAAAGTTCATCCAAAATTATCATGCATTTTAAATTTATCATTCTCCTTATTCATATAATTTTTTGAAGATCCACCCTCGCCATGGAAAACCCAAGTGTTGTAGCTTTTGTCAAATCCATCACACACTAAATGCTCATATACTTCCTCACGGTCACACCAGAAATGATTGTTGCAATTTTTACAAGGACATAAAATTTGACTTCCTTGTGCAACATTAGAAAATGCAAAATCGAAAATTTTTTTTAACCCATCCAAATACTTTTCAGAAGCTCTTGGTTCATGCATCCAACTCTTATCCATTTCTCCTTTTATAATTTGTACAAAACAAAAATCATAACATAATTTAATTCAATAATACTTCTAATAATAAATAAAAATATATGCATTAACATAAAAAATTTAAAATAATAAACATGATAGTTCATAGTGAAGTTATAGATGAATGAGAATACTACCAAATAATGAATTTTCGTAGCCCTTCCACCCTTTTCCTCTATTGGTTGGAAAACAAGAATAATAATTTCCTATTTAAAAAATAAATAATAAATTATATTAGGTATCTATTAGATGGTTAAAACATGCATACATTAAAATTAAAAATGAAAACAGATAGAGAATGCCCGCATATATTTCGATCCAAACTCATGAATATCAATCAATTCTAAATATTTTTATCAAATAAATATTTAAAATAAAATAAAAGAAAGGGTCATCTTCCACTTTTTAGTAGAAAATTATTTTTTATTTTATATTTGATTTATTTCATTTAAGGATGATTGTATTTCAGGACCCTTAATTTCACCACAAACTACCTAGTATTGTTTTTAGAATAATAGTAACTAAGAATTTTAACAAGTTTAGTTATTCACAAAAATGAGTGTCACCACTAGACCTTTAAATTTATAAAAGAAATGCTTAAAATTAAACTAAAAAATATATAAGTAGTGAGAATGTGAAACAAGGGTGAGAGGAGTAAGTAGATAAACAAACTAAAAGATAGACTAACTTATGTATTAATATTTTGAGTAAACTTAATAAATTCAAACAAATGATAAACTTTTAATTATGTATGAAAATTCACTTTTTGGCTGATACTTAAATTTATAACTTCAAATAATTATGATGCAAAAATAGATATATACTTTAATAGAGTAGGAAGCAAAAACCTGAAAGCTAGAGATATAATAAAAGATATAATTTATTCTCATATGTCACACTAGACAATAAGAAAAAATGATAAGCAAGAGAATTTATTACTCATTGGAAAAGAGGCAGTCATGGGATCACATCATAGTTAATTACTTATATCACTTTATACTAAACAAGTGCAGAGTCACATGCAAATAATTCAGACAATAACTAATCTTTTCTTTCAGTTTCATTTGACCATAAATTCACATTCCCATATCTGTACCATGTATGAAAGTAATTATATACACAAATGAATTGCAGCTAAGCATAGGGATAAGATGGTAGAAAGGAAAGTCACTACAGGGTTCTCCTCAGGAAAACTAGTCCATTTTATGTTGTTCCCATCTAGAAACTTATATTGTAATTTTAAATTGAAGGTTCATCCATGAAGATAATAATTATAGAGCAAAGTTATTAGGGACATTAGCAACCAATAATTTTGGTATTCCCAATGCTTCAGGATACAAGGAGCTAAAAGTTATTTGATCATTATGAGTTCCTAGAAGTAGACATTTTTTAAGTATTGTAGTTAAAGATTTTCCTTCAAGTTGTGTTTAACAGCTCTTTTTTTGTGTTTGATACGTAGAAAAATAATAGTCAAGATCAATAAGCAAACCGGTTTGAAAATTACTCCAATGGCATCAACAAAAATCAGGTCTCAAATTATTGTCATGGCTAAGTGTCCTGCAATATAAATTAAATATAAAATTTCTACAGATATTCACACTAGCAAAATTCTCATGTGGGCCTTGAACTTTGCGTTGCAGTTACCATTGCCAGATCAAGACAAGACTCTGCACATTCTATATTCATTATTGGAGATCATGTACCGAGAGATATTATTTAAAAAAATGCATATACTCATTAAGTAAATAAATCCTCTCTCACACTATAAAGCTTTATTATAAAGACATCATAAGTAAATCACAAATTTACGCACAACTGATGCGTTAAAAATACATGCTCCATCAATGTGAAGCTTCAGTCCGTGTTTCTTTGCAACTTCTCCAAGTCCATGCTTCTTTGCAACTTCTCCAACTCTGTCTGTATATTCAACTAAGAGGCAGTGCTGCATTCAGTTATAACATGAGTCATAATTTTTCTGTAAATTTGAATCAATTAATAATAAGAAGGGACTTCTAAAGCCCAAGCAAAATTAACAAATTGCGTGGTTCCCACAACAATAGTAAACAGAACAATGAAGAGATGTCACTCCAACTGAATTATGAAACCATTGCCCATGTCTTGAGTACCCCACATGGTTAATCATACAACATTGGGAAAAACACAAAATGTTCGGAGGCAATCATTGAAGGCTCTATAATAGGAAACATTTCTACCCAATAATCAAAATATACATTATGTAAAGGTTATAAATATTTGTAAACAAAGAACTAATTTGGCACAATGAACTAAGTATATAATAAACATTTAATTAAGCACTGATCATTTAATCTAATTTATTTTTTGTAAATAATTCCAAGTGGAAACACTAAGCCACCATGTAAATGTTATATATAGTATGACACTTTCAAATCAGGATTCATTTTCAAGTTTGTAATTACAAGTCATTCTTTTTATGTTATATATGTACAGAAATTGCTGTAGAAATTGACGTAGGATTTATATAAATTTGGGAGGAATTTTGGCCAAAGAAATCTGACCTGATACGAGGACTTTTGGCCTTGTCTCAGAATTTCATTTTCTTTAACAGCCGCACTATATCTCAAGGAAGTGATCCTTGAATCCAAGAACTTAAAATGGAACTTGCAAATATAAGTCAAGGAGCCAATTGCATTCAAAGTTAAAACTGGTGGATATTAATGACATAGAAAATTTAACAACCAGTCTCTAATGAGAATTGACTTCAGAAAAACAGAGTTCCTAAAGAGTCCACACCTTCAAATATTTGATCACAGATTTTCTTCTTCCTAGAAATCAACAATTTAACCTGTTCAAGTAAAATTAGAAAGATGCATGGGCCAAAGCGGATCAGATAAAATGGAATATCAAATTAATTTTACAATAATCTTCATGTAAAGAATCTAGTTCCATTCTAGTTCAGATGATTACAAAATATAATCCTCATGTAAAATTTTCTTAATACACTTTTTATGATTAGTTAAAATTCATATAGGTTCCTATAATATTATAATTATGATTATGTTGTCAAAGAAAATACAAGTAGTCGTGTGGATTGTGCAGTTTGCTTGGAGAACCTCATTACAAGTGATAAATGCAAACTGTTACCTATGTGCGAACACAGTTCTCATGCCCAATGTGTTGACATATGGCTTCTACAGACTTCCATTTGTCCAATTTTTCGATCTAATGCTAACTCACATAATGGAGACCAAGTTATAGGCAACAATGACAACTGCATTGAACCGAGGGAGAGTCTCACCACTACCACCAGAATTAAGCTAGATAACAATATGGTATAGTTTAGAGAAATCTTAGAAAGTGCTCCATCTAAGAATGTTAGTATAGAAATGATAAAAAATCTAACATTAGGAAACCTTAACAATGGTCATAATTATAGAGGAATAAAATCTAAAAAGCACAAATAGTCAACACTGATTTCTACATCATCTATAGAGCTAACTATCAAAGTTGAAAGCAATCCTTTAAAAACAAAAAAAAAATTAAAACAAAAATAGAAAAACTCACCTTAGATTTGTAGAGAATTTGGAAACTCACAGTAAAAGATTCACAAAAGTAATTAGATCTACAAAAAGGAAAGATATATCAAGAAAATGTGAAATGAAACAGAATCGATTTAGAAACTATAAAAAAAGATTACCTTCTTATGTGAGGAGAGAATGTAAAAAATCTATAGAAGCTTCTTAAAGAAAAATGAACGGCAAAGTTGGTTAACGAAAGAGAAAGAGAAGCTGAAGCTTGAAGCTAGTTAACGAAAGAGAAAAAAGAGTGTGAAAAAGGAAAAACGTGAAAAAGTGCAAAGGATCACGTTCATGTTGCATCAAAATTCTAATTAAAAAGAAAATATTTTTCTCTTTTAAAATTTTATATATTAAAAAAATATAAATTAAAATATAAATAATATTTGGTAACATTTAAATTTAAAAATATTACTAAAGATATTAATTAATAAAATTTAATAACATTTTTATCAATGTTACTAAATAAATGTTACTAAATATAAATGTAGTGGTGAGAGTACATCTACTTTCCTTGCTAGCACTTATACAAATAGTGTCTTTTCAATTTAAAGAAAACCCATGTTGCTAGTAGAGAGAAAAACAATAAAGTTGTTTAACAATTTAGTCATAGAAGAAAATTTTTACCAAATTTAGAAAAAAAACTAATTAGATATCAATAATAATAGTATTAAGTGAAACATCAATACTAATTATCTTAATCTTTAATTTTTTACTTGATGATTGATAAATAAAATTTTTCCTTTCAATATTTTTAGAATATTCATATTAATTACACAAATATAAACCACTTCATATATAATAATAATAATAATAATAATAATAATAATAATAATAATAATAATCTTTTATATTTAGTATGTATATAATGAATTAAGAAAATAAATGCTATTAATTAAAAAATAAATTATCAGTTAATTTAAAATATCAAATAAATTCAGTTGATTATAAATTATTAGGATTAATGAAGAGTTTGAAATTATATAAAATTACAGATGAGAAACTTTTCACATTTCAAATTATAAAAAAAAAAATGAAGTTAACTATATACTATTCCTCAACACACAAGTCATTGAGCCTAGAAAAGGATTGGTTTAACGGTCAATGGTTCGATCTCGATCAAACTGGAGCTCAGGAACTCTAAGCTGTAAGCTTTAGCTATGCAATGACCAACATAAAAAAAATTGAAACAACACATATTATTTATTAAAAATATAATAATAATACAACAAAACAAAATTATAAAGAGTGATTATATATTTATATAAAGGATCAAATTATTTTAAAATTAATTTTACTTATAATTATTTTATTTAATAATTTTTATAAATAATTAAATTTTATCAATTCAATCATTAAATTAATAAATTATATTATATAGATGATTCTTACAAAATTTTATAAAATTTAAAAAATTTTGATATTTTATTAAATAAAGATAAATTAATAAATATTATAAAAAATATATTTTTCGTTAATTTAAATTTGTTTTTTGACATATTAAATCTTTTTTATAATTTATAAAATTATGTAAAAATGATCTATATAATATAATTTATTAATTTAACGAATAAATTGATAAAATTTTAACTATTTATAATAGTTATTAGATAGAATAATTCTGAATAAAGTTATTTTAAAAATAATTTAATTTTTCTTTATATATATATGAATTTATAAAAAAATCTTCTTTTCATTAAAAAATTTAATTAAAGTAAAGTTATTTCTATATTAACTTCATTTGTTAGTATACTTTTTCTTTAATTAAAAAAAGATTAATTAGGGTTATTAATATATAAATATACAAGTAATGTATAAGAAATATAATATATATATATATATATATATATACTTTTGATAACTACAATTTAAATCTATTGAGAAGTCGATCTGAAATTAATATTTAAAATTGGTATCAAACATTATTTTTGGTTATAAGCATAATGGTTGTTGGTGGATGGTGATCTACCTAATAATAATCTATAACTTATTTTTTTATATTATGCAGCTGCTTACCTACATGTTAATTGAATAAACTACCAACTTGACAATATCTTCCAGTCCTTATAACGTATTCTCAAAGCCAAATATGGGGATGAAGATCTCTCTCATTTCACAGTGCAGAATAAGAAAAAAGCGTCTTCTTGGTGGCGAGATTTATGCTCCATAGCAAATGACCAAGCAAGCACTTGGTTTAGTTGCGACCTCAAGAAGGGTATAGGGAATGACGAATCCACAAGATTCTAGGTAGATTGATTGGATGATCAAGGTATATTGCAAGATAGATTCTTGAGACTTTATAACCAGGTGAAGGATAAAGATTGCATAGTGGCCGAGGTAATCCACAACGAAGGTACATCGATAAATCTGAGACTTGAATGGTAAAGGCGACTGTTTGTGTGGGAAGAAGGTATGATATTCTCTTTAACAGAGATATTAGGAGGGGTAAACTTCGTAGAACAGAGGAAAGACATATGGAGCTGGAGTGGTGATCAAAAGCAAGGAATATACTATGAAATCAGGATATGCTAAGATAATGAAAACATTTTCAATATGATTCATCCTCTCAAGAAATATATCAGAATATTAATTTAGAATATCTTAAGAATTAGGATAAAATAGAATAAAAAAACTCGACACAAACTATAATATATTGGAAAACAATAAAGTTATCAAATAGAAACATATCCTTATGATAATTTGTCAGAAAAATCAACATCATCAAGGATAGTTTTTTATCTAAGAACCAAGGAAATTAACTCACATAAAAATAAAAACTCTCAAAGAGAAGTATTATTATTCATCAAACTTGTGTTTACACTGAATTTCTAAATTCTATTATAAAGAAAACCTCTTGACCTATATGAAGAGAAAATCTAATAAAAAAGAAAATGAATATACAATTATAATTAAATTATAAATTAATCTAAAATTTTAATTTGATTTATAAATATTTAAAATAAATAACTTGTAAATTAATATCAAATCCTAACGTGCTTGGTCCTATTCCTAGTCATGGGATTTACTATTCTTGTAGAGGATCTTTCAAATGATCATTTTCCTTTAATGTGGTGCTCATATTCACATAATTTCCTACTTTTCTGAGAGGATTCATCTTCAAATCTTGAAGGTCACCTGCATCAAATAAGGATAAGTTACAAATATTAAAAGTATCACTCACATTACCATAGCTACTCGAAAGATCAATCTTATATGCATTATCATTGATTCTTTCAATTACTTGAAATGGACCATTTCCTCTGGAATGCAGTTTGGAATTTCTTTGACTTGGAAACCTCTCTTTTTGCAAGTGAACTCACACCCAATCACCAGGTTCAAAGATCACCTTGGTGCATCCTTTATTTTCCTTCAAAGTATAGTGTTCATTCTTCTTCTCAATATTAGCAAGAATCTTGACATGTAAATTCTACATAAATTCATCCTTTTGCTTTCCACCCAATTAAAAGAATCATTGGTAGGAAATTGTAAAATATTTAAAGATAATAAAGGATTAAAACCATATACAATTTTAAAAGGTGAAAATGATTTAAATGTATGAACAATCCTATTATATGAAAATTTCATATAAGGCAAATAATTTTCTCAATCTTTTAAATTCTTTTAAATTATAGTACATAATAAAGTGTTTAAAGTTCTATTCACAATCTTAATTTGTTCATCTGTTTGTGGATGTGCTACAGTAGAGAATAATACCTAAGTGTCCAACTTATCTTATAAGGTTCTCCAGAAGTAACTAAGGAATTTAACATCTCGACCACTCACTATAGTTTTAGGTAAGCCATGCAAATGCACAATATCTTTGAAAAATAAATAAAAAATATAGGTGGCATCATTAGCTTCAGAACAAGCAATAAAATGTGCAATTTTGTTAAACCTATCCATAATCATAAAAATACCATCTTTTCCATTTAGGATCCTAGGCAGTCCCAGTACAAAATCCATAGAAATATCAATCTAGGATATCCAGGAATAGATAAGGGAGTATATAAACAATGATGCTCTACCTTAGATTTTGTTTGTAAAAAAATAATATATTTTTGACAAATAAGTTTAACATCATGCTTCATTTTAGGGGAAAAAATGTTCATACAAAACATCATAAGTTTTTTGAGTGCCAAAGTATCCCATTAACCCTTCTTCATGAGCCTCGCTAATAAGCATTTCTCTCACACTACATTTTGGCATGTACTATTTATTTTGCTCAAATAAATATTCATCTTTCATAAAATAGTCTTCGAAACCATGTTCAGAAAATGCTTCCCACAATTGTCCAAATTCAATATCACTAGCTTACAAGGTTTTTAGTAATTCAAATCCAAGTAATTTGGTTTGTAAAATTGTAAGAAACACATACCTTCGAGACAATGCTTCAATACAATATTTTCCTTCCATTTTTGTATTTGATGACATAAAGAAACATCTCAATAAATTCTAACCACTTAGTATGTATTTTGTTGAGCTTGCCTTGGGACGTCAAAAACTTCAAGCTGAGATGATTAGAATGGATGATAAACTCTCTTGGCCAAGGATAATGTTGCCAAGTTTATAAGGCCCTCACTAAGGCATAGAACTCTTTATCATAGGTTGGATAGTTAGTGTAGCTCTATTGAACTTATCACTAAAATAGGCCACATGTTTGGAATCCTGCATGGAAACAGCTTCTATACCCACTGCAAACTCCTCACATTTAATCTAAAAACTTTATCAAAATTAGATAAACTTAACATAGGGACATTGGTTAACTTATCCTTTAACAAATTAATCTTTTTCATGTTTCTCATCCCATTTTAAATTAACATTTTTTTAACAAGTTCATTTAAAGGGAAAACTATAGAACTAAAATTTTGTACAAACCTCTTATAAAAACTTGCTAAACCATGGAAGCTCCTTACCTCATTAGCATTTGTAGGTGTAGGTCCTTCTTTAATCACCTTGACCTTTTCCTCATCAACACTAAATCCTTGAGAATTTACAATAAATCCTAAGAAGATAACTGATTTCATACAAAAAGTGCACTTCTTAGGATTAGCATGCAATTCATAGGTTTGTAAAGTAGTACACATAGGATGTAAGTGATCAAAGTGTTCATCCATTGTATTGTTATAAATTAAAACATCATTAAAATATACAACAATAAATTTTTGAATAAAAGTTCATAAAACATGATGCATTAATCTCATGAAAGTGATCGACAAATTAGAAAGACCAAATAACTTGACAACTCACTCATATAACCCATGTTTTGTTTTAAAAGAGGTCTTTCACTCATCACCTTATTTCTTACGAATTTGATGATACCCACTTTTTAAATCCATTTTAGAGAATAAATAAGAATCACATAGTTCATCAAGTAAATTGTAACATCCCAATTTTTCTATGATAAATGTTTGAGGCTACAAATAGTTTCTAGAATAAAACTAGGTGAAATTAGGAGCCAGAAGTAGAGCAATTAGGAAGTTTGGTGCAAATGACGAAAATGCCCTTGCACCTGGACAACTCAAATAATGAGCCAGAAAAATGGAAATACAAGTATAAGACATCTTGGAGGGATTATAAACATCATGTATGGTTAAAAGTAGTGAGAAAATTTTAGAAACCTGAGAAGGGACGAAAATGCCCTTTGAAAACCCCAAAAATGACCAAAATGTCCCTGAGTTGTACTTTTTGCACAAAGCTAGTCAGTTCCCATAAAAATAGCAAACGGCCTTATATTAACATGGGAAGAAACCAAAAAGTCTTAGAATTGTCAGAGGAATAATTTGGGAAATTTTTCGGCAATGCTAAGAAAAATTACGAAAACGCCCCTGGAAGGCCGGGAGGGCAGGATAAGGTGATAAGCATTCCAAGAGTGGCCCCCACACCCATGTGCACGAAATGCAACATCTGGAAAGGTGGTGGTGAGTCACCAAAATGAAGTCAACCAAGTCTTCCACAAAAAGACAAAAGTGAATAGTAAAATGGTTACTTTAACCATGGTTAAGACTAACTAACCTTGGTTAATTAAAAGTAAAGCATGAGAGGAAATATCAGCATAATTAACACTAATATAAGTCTAAAAGGATAATTCTTTGAATTTTGATTTATTTTGAAAAATAGGAAAAGTTTAGGCAAAATTACCAAAATACCCCTAAGTGCAAAACTAATTCCACTTGGCCCATAAGAGTCCGAATTTTTGGGACCCTTGGGACCCATTTGCTTCATATTTTTCAGCTTAGAAACTCATCAAAATCCTCTCCATTCTCTCCAAGCTTGCCATAACTCCAAACACCCAAAACTTACACTTTAAGCCTAAGTCTTCATCTTTAAGACTTAAGCTATATTAAGGCTATAAACACTTAAGTCCCACCACCATCCTTTGTCCAAGTCTAGAGTAGATCAGAGGGGACCCAAGACAGCTTTTAAAGCCCACAAAAACACTAAGGAGGTCTTCAACAAGTAGGATCTTTCTACTTGTCTTTTTTGTGCTTTTAACTTGTCTTTTTATGGTGTGCTTGTTTGTTTTCATGCATCTTTTCTCCAAGATATGTTTGTATTATTTTATTTTCACTTGTTAGAGTTTAAAATTGTATTTTAACCGTTAAAAATCAGGCCCACCCATTTTTAGTGATTTTTGAAAAGAAAAACAAAGTTTGTTTGGTTAAAAGTGCTTCTAAGGCTCTTAGAAGAAATTTAATCGGTGGGTTTTGTTTTAAAATTATTTTTGAAGCTTTGATCAGTTTTATGCTCTCATGAAAAATGGTTTTTAAGATTATTTGAAAAAGGATTTGGGGATCTTGGAGTAGATCATGAAAATCTACTCTTTGTGGCTTGGAAAAAAATATACTATGTTGTTATTTTCATGTTTGTTTTTATGCTTAAGTTTTAACCTTGTGATTTTCTTGTGTGATGAGTTTGGTATGACCTATGTCCTAGATCTGCACCTCTGAGTATGCATGTTCAGAGGTGGAATAAAGTTTTGTAATAAGTTCCAAAGGTTTTCTTTGGACATTAGTTAGAAAGCTACCAAGCAAATGATGTAATTTGTAGCCAAAAGTGGCTAAAATCCTTGTATGGCACCCTAGACTCATCATGGCCCACACTTAAGCATCAAAACATGGATGAAATAAGCATGGACCAGAGGCAAGAGAGGTTGCACAAGTCTAATACAACTGAACCAAGGTGGTGTGAGATGGAAGATTTGAAGAAATTACCTTGGCTAACCAAGGAAGGCTTTCAGCCACAACTCACAAGCAAGCTTTAGTTTCGTTTAAATTTTTTCTAAGTAACTAAAGCTCTGAAATAAGGTTTTAAATGAACTAAATAAACTTTTAAACAAAGTTAAACAAAACAAAAATGAGGTTTAACCATTATTTGGAGGTTTAACCATTATTTAAAAGGTTAATTTTCAGAATATATGGCCTAGGTAAGCTTAGGGAAAAATCTCAAAATTAATAAGTGATAAAATTTCCAAATAAGCTTAAAATGGGTAACTAGGAAATCTACCATAACTTAAGCAAGGGTAAATGTCAAATTCGGTCATGCTATTAAATTTTGGGTAAAAATACTTAAGATTACCTTATAATATTTCAATTCTAAAGTTTAAACTTGGCCCCTAAGTAAAGGTCAACTAGGGTTAAGAAATGGTCAACTTAAGTTAATTAGGGTTAGGAAGAAGGAAACCCTAAAACTAAAAGAGTGGCATTCGGCACTTAGTAGTTAATTAACTTAAAGGAGGTTTTAATTTCCAATTAGGATTAATTAAGGACCATTTCTATGTAAATAGGATGAAATTAAAGTATGAAAAAGTTTTGAGGAGGGTAAGGAGACCTATTGATTTTTTTAGGCAAATGATCCTATGATGAAAAAGGAAATTATGGAAACCTAAGTCTAGGAGGTTGGAATTCGGCTACCATGTTTTAAATTATCTAAGAATGAGTTTTAATCCTTAAGTAGGCCTAAATAATTATCCTAAATATGTAAGCAAATATAATTAAGGTGTATGAAAGGTGGAATTTGAGGAAATAGGTCATTCGGCCATGTAGGAATAAGTTGACCTAGAAGATTAATTAATCTCTACTTAGATTTTATTTGGTTTAGAATAAAAGATACTTAAAAGGTTTAAGAGTCAATTAGACCTAATTATTATGGTAGTAGAAAGGAGAACACAAGGTAACATATTTCAAAGATTTATTAAGAAGGATGGTAGGACTTAAAAATGAAGTTAGGAGTACATTGAGTAATTTTGGTCATGATATACCCTAAGGAGAAAGAAGTTTTAGAAGTGTCTAAGATGGATTCCAATTAATGAGTTAGACTCCATATGACCTAAACTACTTTAGTAAAATGAAATTATAAGAAGTTAGAGTTCTAGATTTTATATTTGGCCATACAAGGATAATAAAGAGAAAAGGAATTTAAAGATCCTAATTTAGATAACTTAGGAAGTATTATAATATTAAGGATTAAAAGTTTAAAGGAAAATAGAAAAAGGTAAAAAATTCTATTCGGTCATATTTAATTAAAAATGTCCTAAATGAGTAAGAAGTTTTGTGAATACTTAATACTTGAAGTTAGAATAATTAGGACATGCATAAGACTTCAACAAAAGAGAACACAAAGAGTAAAGAACTTGAAAAGTTCCATTCGACCACCTAGATTAAGATGCTAAGACGTAAAATCTTAATGAACAAGTGTAATTTGAGAAAAGGAAAGGACGAGAGGTAACTTAGAAGGATGAGTGATGTAAGTCCCTTGTGTAATTTCAACATCAAACCAAATGGAGGCATTAGGTGGTTGTTTAAATGTGACATTAAGCTATGTGATTTACCAATCAAATTTCATTATTGGTTATGAATGCTCACTATCTATGAATAAATGATAGATGCTTATGAATAAGAAAGGAAGATGACCATGTATGAGATTGATTTATATTGATGATTGAGATGAAAATTTGAAACCTATATGTGCATTCCATATTGGTATTCCATATTGGTTGGAAATTTGTTTGAGCATGCATAAAATATTTGGAAGCCACTAAAATGAACTTAAAAAGATTAAGGGATCACTAAAGCAAACGTTATGTGAAAACGTAATGCTACTCTCTTTGTGCCTTATGCGCACTAGTACCCAGAGGGCCCTAAAAAGCTCTACTGAAGAGAAGCCTAAAGTTTCTTCTAGGAGACTTAAGTTTCTCCAAGAAATCCTTCTACTGTGAAGACTTAAGTTTCTTCACCAAGTTTTAAGGTGGTGACGACCACCCCGGAATGAGCTCATATCCTTAATTTTTAGTAGGAGGTGGGAGTAGAGTCAGTGAGAAGATATTGTTTGACAAAATTTAATACATGTCTATGTCTAATTGTTTTCTCCCAAAGGTGGTGAAACTAGATTCATAAAGTGTCCCAAAGGTTGGACAAAGAAATGATAAAGACAAAGAAAAGTAGTAAAGAACAAAGTTTAAGACATAGAATAATTGTATGTCAAATGATATCTTATTTGTGATCCCAAAGTTATGAATGTTAAGAAGAATGTATGGTGAGACACTAAGTTTTATGTTTTGAATAAAGTTGATCCACTTCAGAGAAATGTTTTCAAAGAATCAAAAGTAACCTTTTATGTAAGAAATGATTTATGAAATAAACTGAAGTGGCTGGGACTAAAGTGATGACATTAGAACTAAGTAGAAAGCCTACTAAGAAACTTAGTTTCTCATCCCTACTTCTTCCCAATTTCTTCTTAGACACCTTGGATGCTGATCATTATGGTAGTAGTTCACGTACTTGAAGCAAACGTGAGACACTCTCTCTAGGAGGTGTACATCGCACTAATATCAAAAAAATAATTGGATGCGAGCATCCTAACTACTAATATGTAGTATTAGCTAACTTATGTATAAATATTGTATAATATTTGTAATTTTATGGTTTGTAATAACTACATGAGAAGGCCCAGAGGCCTATGACTTATAGTATGTATGAAATGTTATGTATAATTATTGTGTGACATATGTGTTATGATTGAATCTTGTTTATTTATTATAGGAAAATGATAAACGAAAAGAATAATATAAATGCTTAGTATTCCTAAGGTTTTAAACGTATGTAGAAATACGCTTAATGATTTATTTTACCTCTAAGCACGTTTTATCGACGAGGCTCGCAGTTTATATGAAACAGTTTAAAAAAAAAAATTTACCGTATTTTCATATGAGTATTTTCTAAAATGAATTCCGCATCATGAGATAACAAACTAAAAATGGAATCGAATGATCGACTTAAGTGTGAAATCAGTATTCATTTTTAGGGTGTTATATAAATCATCTAACCTCGAAATAGGATAACAATATTTTATTGAAATCTTGTTGACGACTCTAGAGTCCATGTACATGTGCTACGTCTCATCCTTCTTTGGTACCAAGATAATAAGAACCATATACGAGTTAAGAATTTCCCTCACATAGCTTTTCTGCATCAAATCCTTTACATTTCTTTGAATCTTCTTGGCCTTTTCAGGATTAGTTCTATAGGATAGCAGGTTTGGAATTGCAACATCAAAGATAAAACCAATTTGGTGCTCCATGCCTCTTGTGGGAGGCAAACTTTTTGGTGCTTCTTTAGGAAATATATCATCAAATTCTTGCAATAAAGATTCAATCACATTAGGGAAAGAAGATTTATGATTGTAGTAAAATAAATATCCTTGTATATAAGTATAAGAATATACTTTTGTGTCCTCAAAACATTCTTAACCTCTCCTTTGTAAGCAAATACACAAACTTTCTTTTCTTTTTTTCTTTTTTGATTTTTCTTTCTTTTCACCCTCATTTTTTTTAATTTTTTACTTTTTCTCGATTCTCAATTCTTCTCTCTTTTCCCTTTCTCTCATTTTACATTCTTTTGAAATTCTCATTTGGTCAAAATAAGTATTAATAGGCCTTAATGAGATAAATGCAATTGTTTGATTATCCATTACAAGAGAATAACTATTTTTAAATCTATCATGTTTAACCTTCTCATCGTATTGACAAGGATGTCCAAATAATAAGTGACCCCCATGCATAGGGAAATGTCACACAACACAACATCCTTATACTTGCGTATGGAAAATGATATCAAGACTTGCTTACTAACCCTTGCATTACCACAATTAGTCATTTACTGCAATGTATAAGGATTAGGATGCTTCATAGTAGGCAAGTTTAATTTCTCTACTAGCAAGGTACTAGTAATATTGGTGCAATTGCCACTATTTATAATCATACTGCATTCTTTGTTGTTTACATGGAAACGAGTATAAAAGATATGTTCCCTTTGCTCTAAATCTCTTTCATCCTTTGGTTGGATGTTCAAAGCACGTCTTGTGACCAAGATATCTCCATGCATAGGTTTGGTTACATCAACATCACTACAGTTCTCCAACTTCAACATTTCTTCTTCCTCTAAACTCGTACTCTCTACTTCACCTATTGTCAAGAATGGTCATGGTCTTTTGATTTGGATATTGTGAAGCAATGTGCCAAAGACCTTGACACTTAAAGCAACGAATGTGACTTTATTTGTAATAGGATTTTAGTTTCGGGTTTACCTTTGGGAATAGGTACTACTAACTTTCCCTTAGATTCCTCCTTTGGTTTAGGAAATTTCTTTTTGTTGGACCAATTACACTTTCACGATGAGCTAGAAGCATATTCCTAGATTTGAGTTGTCTTTCCACTTGAATAGCTTTATGAAACAATTCTTCCATCTCCACATAATGTTGTAGCTCCACCACATCAACTATCTCTTATTTTTACCCTCCAATGAATCTTGCCATAGTGGATTCCTTGTCCTCCTCAATATTAGCTCTTATCATGATAATTTCCATCTCCTTATAATCATATTCAACACCTATAGTACCTTGTGTAAGACTTTGTAGTTTCTAGTGCAAGTCTCTATGATAGTGACTTTGGACAAATCTTGTTCTCATGGCTGCCTTCATCTCCTCCCATGTTTGGATATGTCTCTCTTCGTACCTCCTCCTAGTAAGCACAAACTGATCCCACCAAATATTAACATGGTCACTAAAAGATAGAGTGACTCGTTTTACCTTTTTCTCCTCTAAGTAATTATGATAATCAAATATATACTCCACCTTTCTCTCCAATTCAGGATAAGTTTCATTCTTATTCTTTTCTTGGTGGAAGGGATAGTTTGATACTCCCCAAGTTTCCATTCTTTCCTTCTCAATACCATATTCTTTCTTTGAAACTTTCATCTTCTGATTCCAATTTTTTCCTCCAATCCATTTTAGCATCATGGAGAGATAGTCTTTGGGGACTACTTCAATGAGAATTCTAAGATCTTCACCAAGATCGATCCACCATATCATCCAACCTCCTGCTTAACCTTTGGTTGATCTTGTATAGATTTTATGAAAATCTCAGGTTTGTCTCTTTTTAGTAGAGTTCATCATTCATCTTAGCAATGTTGCAAATTGAACATAAAAAAATAAATAGATTAGTATGGTAAAGCCTCACCAATCACTCCTTTAGTGTTTATCCTTAATATTGACACTATTCACTTGTATTTACACTTAATTCAAATTTTTATATAATACTATCACCAAGTCTTTTCTTTTTCCTCTCGATTCTCTGTATAAGCCCTTGAACCAAGAACTTCACAAGTTGATTTCCCGATAGGCAACAAAAGAATCAATAGTACACAAGATGAATAGAGTAAGGACTATGTATTGTCAAACAAATAAAGGATCAAGATAATCCGGAACTCAAATATTACATTGAACTAAGACTAAAGGCCTTTTTTTTTATTTTAATATCAAATTGTCTTGAAATTTTTTAGCTTGAATTTCTATCATAAATTTTTTCTTTTTTTTTTTATACTTTCACTTTTCTATCAAATACTTGGTAGAAAATAACTATGATGCTCCAAGAAATAGAGATAAAATTATTTTTCTTTTTAGAAAGAGAATTTATGAGGTATGTGATAGACTAAAAAAGTTAAACACAAGATGAACAAGAACAAGAAGGACAATGGAAAAAAAAGAAGACATAAATAAAAATAAAATAAGGGATAGATGTCACTTGATTCCAAGAGTTGAAGCTTTAATGTCAAATGATATGATTCGCCCTTCACTGAATTCATCAGAATGCAGAAATGTTAATTTGGAATGTCTTGAAAATTAAGATAGGATAGAGTAAAGTAACTCGACACAAACTATGACTTGTCGAAGAGCATCAAAGTTATCCAAGAGGAACATGATCTTTACCATAACCTACCGGAAGAACAAACATTATCAAGGGTAGTTATTTGTCCAAGAACCAATGGAATCACCTCACATAAAGATGAAAACTCTCAAAGAAAAATATTAATTATTATTCATCAAACTTGTGTTTATATTGAATCCTGAAATTCTATTTTATAGAAAACTAATTGGTCTAAATTGAGAGAAAATAGAATAAAAAAGAAAACAAATATGAAATCCTAATTAAATTGAAAATTAATCTAAAATATTTATTTGATTTACAAATAATTTAAAATAAATAACTTGTAAATCAATTTCAAATCCTAATGTAATCTATAAATTACAAATTGTAAATCGTATCACCTAAGATCCTTAAGAATATGACTATACAAATTAACCCATATTAGATTTAGGTTTGGATCAACATAATCCCTTTCTTGAACTTCCTTGACGAGACCCTAAAATGCCCGTTCAATACGCTTGGTCCTATTCCTAGTTATGGGATCTCCCATTCCTTGTAAAGGATCTTTCAAATGATCACTTTTCTTTAACATGGTTCTAACGTTCACATCAATATTTACCTCAACAAGAGGTTGATCTGACTATGATCTCATACTAGCTTATGTGGAAATACAGTGAATAGTATGATGTCTAAAAATAATGATGAAGACTTATCTACTACTAACCAAGAAACTTTGTCATCAAAGCTTTCGTACTAAGTTAGCTTAGTTCTGAGCACATTTAACAACTTGTTAATTTTCTCAAACGATTAAGTATTCAGCCTCAAATTGGTTATTTTCCTTCTATTAATCAAATAACCCATTAATGGTGAGTCATCTATTTTTCCATATCCAACTCCAAATATCGATTCAAGTAATGTCACTTCTCATAACTCTAGCCATATTGGAGCAACAGATCATGTTTCTTAATCTTTCTTCTTTTATTAGTTATGATGTTATTTGTCCCATTCCTATTAAGCTGCCTATTGGAACTTTTGTTACAACAAAAAATTCAAACATAGTAATATTTTCTAACCATCTTTCCGTTGGTAATGTTCTTTACATCCCTGAGTTCAACTTCAAAATTATTTTTGTTCAAAAACTAAATTCTTGTCTTAACTTAAATTGACATTTTATTCATCTTCTTATTAGATACAAATTTTGATACCTTGAAGATGATTGGGCTTGCTAAATTTAAAGTGACCTTTACATTTTAAAGAAATCAAGAGCCTCTTCCCTTTTTTCTAGTTATCTTTCTTACAACGTTATTGTAAACTCTATTCAATGTCTTTGTTTTAATTTGTTTCATTTTTTGATTAGGTTATCCTTTACATAAAGTAATTCATACTATTTGTAAAAGGTTTCCTTATGTATATTTTGATAATAATAAAATCCATAACTTTTTCAATATGGAAAAACAACAAAAATTGCATTTTTTTTTGTTTAGAACCAATACAACTAGTGCATCATTTGAACTAATTCACATAGAAATATGGGGACCTCTCACCATTTCATCCTCTATTCATGGTCATCATTACTTTCTTACTATTGTGAATGATTATACTAGACATTATTGGTTATTTCTTATGAAATCCAAATTTGAAGCTACAAGTATTATGTAACAATTCATTTCACTAGTAAAAACTCAATTTCAAACCAATGTTACAAATTTTGCCATAGTAGCTTTCTCATTTTCACTCAGGTTTGTCCAAATTACTGATATTTCTATCCCTTTGTAGTATTCATCTACACTCTTTGTGACTTGGATTAGTCTCTGAAGCCTATTGTGTATTTCTCTTAAGTAATGAAGGGGGACATACCTGGTTCTCATAATGTGATTCATCTCATCTCAATCCCTCAAGGGTTGGTACCTTTTCTTATTCAACTTATCCCATCATTTTAGGACGTAGTGATTAAATTTTAAGGCTGCTACTAGCCTTACCTTATTGCTCCTCCTTATTTGAATAACTTGATAATAATTGGTCATCCTTGAGCTCCCTGTTTAGGTATTATTTTGGGTCATTTCTCTCTTGAAATCTAGGCACCTTTACTTTGTGCATTTCCAGGGTCTCATGGTGGTATCTATTTCTAAGGTTCCTAATCCTAAAACTATGTCTATCTCTGTTGGTCCTAGCTTCTAGGGTATCCCTAGAGGAACTCCTATACTAATCCCTAGAAGGTTGTCTATCCCTAATCTTATGGGTTTTAGTCTTAGAGGGTTCCCTATGTCTAAGGTGACCATTATCTTTACCTTCCATATGAGATTGTCTCTTAGGGGTTGGTAACTTTCTTTGGGATGAGTGAAGTCTATCCCTTGAAGATGGTATCACTCTTTGTGGAGAGCTTCTCATTCTATCCATGGGATCTTGATTTTATCCAAATAAGTTGACATTAGCTTCAGATGTCTTGATGTAAGGTCCCATTAGCAAAGTTAGGCCAGTTGTAGTGACTTATTGGGCCTATTAGGCCATCACCATAATAAGAGACATGTAGCTACAAGAAGAGGTGGAGACCTTGTTGGGCCTTCAAGAGGAGAACCCTAAAGCCCAATCCATCTCTTCCTTAGCCCTTCACATGGTAGAATAAGATTTAGGTACTTTTTTTATTTTAGAACTAGGAGGCCTAAATGTGTATAAGATTGGACCTATTTCCCTGTAATTCTTTACAAAGACTTTTAGGCTTGACTTGACCCATTTCTTAGGCTACCTCAAGGAAGGATGAGGGACTCATTTTAGGATCTATAAGAGGCCTAATATGGACTCTCAAAGCTGCTCCATGCAGCCATGCTCCTAAGCACTATTAAAGGCCTATATAAGGTATATTTAGATTAGGAGCTTAAGGTAGAACACATCTTTGCAAGCCATGCCATTGGGGAAGGATATAAGGTAAGGTTAGCCGCCTTAGGTTTTAGTGACTATGCCTTAATTTGGTGGGATAGGTGTAACAAAGAGAGATATCGGCCCTTAAGTGAGTGGGAGGAAATGAAGCATATCGCGAGGGCAAGATATGTACCTCCCTATTATTTAAGAGAGGTCCATAATAGGTTATAGAGACTCTCTCAGGCTCAAAATATGTAGTTGAGTATTAGAAGGAAATGAAAGTTGCAGGAATCAGGGTTAATTTGAAACAAAGTGAGGAAGCTAGCATGACTAGGTTCATAGATGGGCTTACGTATGATATCAGAGATATGGTAGAATTCCACTAATACTTAAGCATAAATGACCTTTACCAACAAGCTATAAAGGTAGAAGCCCAAATTAATAGGAAAGCTAAAGGGAAATACACTACATATAGGTCATCTACATAAGACACTTGGAAAAGTAGGAAAAAGGATCCAAAAGACTCCAACTTTAAACCTAGGGATTCTAAAGAGGCCAAAGACTCCAAAGAGTTTAAGGGAAAGACCATAAATTTTCCTGATGGAAAAAATTCTTTAGTGAAGTGTTTCAAGTGTCTAGGTAGGGGGCACATTGTTTCCCAATGCCCAAATAAGAAAACCATGGTCCTTAAGGACAATGGAAATTATTTATCACTAGAGTCCTCTAACTCTAGTCACTCTCCTTCCTTATCTAAGGATGAAGTTCTTAGGTATGCCTTAGAATGTGACCTTTTAGTGGTTAGGAGGTTGCTAGGGAGTGAAATTAAGAAGGAGGAAGAAACACAAAGGGAGAACATCTTCCATACAAGATACTTCCTTATCACAACACCAACCTTGGTCACTTTATGAAGGGGTCAAGATAACCCTTCCACAAATTGGTGGTTATCATAACCCACCCAGGGTAATGTTAAACATGAATCTAATAGATAAAATCCTAGGAAACATTCTAGATATCTTCTATAGAAACAATCAAGGACAAAAACTCATAAACCTATTTGGAGTCCCTGTTCTTCTATTTGACTCTCATAGAGATTATAGGTTTGTGACTTTCTACTACCTCTTGTGTCTATATTTTTATGATTACATATTTTTGAAATTATTTTGAAGATTCAAGAGGTTAGTATTTGATCCTAGTGTTAGTCTTGTTTTTCCTTTATTAAAAGTCTTCTCTGCCTACTTATGTCCTCGTTTTGCAGATATTTTAAGTTTACACCTTCAAGGAAAAATGCTTTCGAAGGGGAGAAGATGATGTAAGGTCCCATAAGCAAAGGAAGGCTAGTTGTAGAGACCTACTAGACCTATTAGGTCATCACCAAATTAAGAGCCAACTAGTTAAAAGATGAGGTGGATACCTTGTTAGGCATTCAAAAGGAGCACCCTCAGACCTAATCCATCTCTTCCTTGGCCCTTCATATGGTAGAATAAGATTTAGGTACTTTTCCTTGGTCCTTGATATTTCCAAGATGAGAAGAAGGGAGGCTTATCTGAGAGAGAAGATGGCACAAGATAAAATTAAGAGTAGGTTTAAAGACAAGTAAGAAAAGCTAAACAAGAAATACTACTCAAATAGGAATAATGGTTGACATACAAGAGGCCAACAAGGACAAACTAAAATTAATAAAAATGAAAAAATAAAAAAGGTAACACTCAAAGATGGACACTAGAAAACTTAAGAAGTGTGCATGCACATACTTATGGATGACTCTAATTCTTGACAAATTAAGAAGGCCTAATCATGCATTAACTAAGAATTGAAAGCATACAATTTCGACCTAACATTACAACATGAATTCATAAACAAAATGCACACTTAAAAACATATAACAAAGACCAAAATATGCATTCCTATTTCCAAACACTTTTTCTTATACTTTTCACTTTCTTTTCTTTCTTCTTCTTACTCTTTTAATTTTATCTTTATTTTTTTTTTCACTTTTCTCAATTCTTTTGTCCTCAAACTTTCAGTTCCTTTGGTCCACATCCAAGTCTTGCATATGGATTTTTCATGTCTTAAGTCTATAAGTCTAAAATTTTTCCTAAGTACATTTTTGCACTTCCATGCTTAGGTAAGGTATATGTCCATGGTTCAAGTAGTTTTTGTTAAAATTATCCACAACTCTAGCATAGGTCTTAAGGTATAGAGTTGAGTATTAAGATTTGTAGAAGCTTAATTAAGTTTTAATTAAGCATACACTTATTTTGTAAACTTTAAAAACACTTAATACATGCAAGATTTAGCCAAACTACCATCATTTACATGCAAGAACATGATCATGCTCCTCCAATAGATTTTTGGACAAAAAAAACATAATTCATCGAACAACAAAGTAGAAATTAAAGGATCAACACAAATAAAACAAAGCCTAGACAATAGAACCTAGATTGGATGAAAAAAATTCAAATTCAAATTGCACCAAAAATAATGGTAAGAACATAATTAAGAACTCAAAAATAATTTTGAAAAAATTTCTAAGATTTAGAAAAAATCCATCGAAAAAAAAGATGTTGAACATTCAGATCATACAGAATTTAACAAGATCAAGCCAAAATGGATGAAAAATAAAGCAAAATTAATGATGATCATGAAGAACATTGGTGCAAAAATGTGTTGAGAATAATCAAGCAGATCTAAATGAGAAATGGATCAAACTGGATTGAAAAAAGATGAATTAAATGCAAATCTATGATGATCTAAAGGAAAGGAAAATAGATTAAGAAACACACATAAGAAAACTTTCAAAAACTAAACAAAAAAATTTAAGAGAAAAAAGTAGGAGTAGAAGAGAATTTGTGCAGAATTGAAGAATAAGTTTGGAGCAGATTATACCTCCATTGGAAGAGATTTGGTAGCACTTGATAGAGTTCTTAAAGGAAGGATAATTTTGGTTTAATGGAGGTTGGTTTGGACTTGCTTCAATGGTGATGAAACCAAATCCATCATGCTTGATTTGGAGGCACCACCTTAGAGGATAAGCCACCTTACTCCATCACCTTGGAGGATAAGCCAAGGATAAAGAGTGTTTTTCACTTTCAAAACTTAGAAGAGAAGAGAAGAAATAAGTGAGAAACCCTCATAATTTTCACTCAAAGTGATGTATGATTCAAAAGTGTCTAAAGTATGGTACATGGAGCTTATTTACAGGCCAATTTGGTGCCTAAGTAGAGGGGGATTTAAATCTGCATGGAGAAACTATTTAGGCTTGGAATGAAGCCCAAGAATGATGCCTTTTTTTGCTTAGATGCTGACCTATAAATGGGCCAAGGTAGGCCCAAACCTAGTCTTGCATAGTAAACATAAATGGGGCCTAAACCTATACAAAAGTGAGCCCACTAAAATCTAGATACAGAGGAGAGAATCTAAATCCTACACTAGTTACAATGAAGCCATGTAATGATGTGGAAAGAGGAACTTCAAGGGATATCATGAAAGGCTTAGTAGGGCTTCAAACTCTCCTTGAAGCTTCCGTGCTCTTACTCTAGTAATGGACCCAATGGTCTTACTTGGTAAAGACTCTTCATTGGTGCTGCTTGCAGGGGTCTTTACACCATTCTAAGAAAGAATAAGGAGAAAGATGTGGTTATTGAGTGCCACCTAACTCCTATTTAAGAGTTAAAAAAAAAAAGGAAGGAGTTCGATAAGATTATAGAAAGTGCTCCAAAGAGATGTCATGTGGAGCCTTATGAACTAATTATACCTTTTCCTCAAAGATTAAAGGGAAATAAATATTATCCTTAATTTGCTAAATTTTTGGGCATCCTAAAGCAGTTGGGGATCAATCTCCCCTTTGTGGAGGTCATTTCCCAAATTCCCAAGTACGAAAAATTCCTAAAGGATATTTTGGGCAATAAAAAGAATCTTGAAAAATTCATGACTATCAAACTTAACGAGGAGTGCTTTGCCATCCTTCTATGGAAAGTACCACCAAAGCTTGAGGATCCAATGGGTGTCACTCTACCTTGTACTATTGGTGAATCTTATTCTAAGGCTTTGTGTGACTTAGGCACTAGTGCTAATATAATGCCTTTATCTATTTTTAGAATGTTGGGAATGAATGAGCAAAAGCTTATCACTATCTCTTTATAGTTTTTGGATAGATCTAACACATATCTAAGAGGGATAGTGGATGACATTATGAAAAAAATGGATAGGTTCATCTTCCTTGCTGACTTTATCGTGCTTAATATGTAGGAAGATGAAGAAATTCCATAATCTTTAGAAGACCCTTCTTGGTCCATAGGAAAGCTACTATTGATGTGTAACAAGGAAAGCTCACTTTGACGCTTGATGATGAAGAAGTGCTGTTTAGAGTTATAAGCTAATTAAAACACCCAAACATTCTTTCCCCTTGTAATTTTATTAACTCGCTAGAACCTTATCTAAATTTAACTTTTGTGCAAAACAAACCCCAAAATGAAGCCATACAAGAGATTAAGGCTCTGTAAGGAAAACAAAAAGAGAGGGCACCCCAAACACATTTGAAAATGTATATTTTGAATAGGTAAGAGATTATTAGTTAATAACTTATGATCTTTAGAGTTTGCAGGAAATAGCCATCATGAGGTACTCCCTTATGATAAGATGGAACCTGCTAAAATAAAATGGGGAAATTCTTAAAAATAAAGGGAAAAATTACTAAGCACTATGAGGAAGGTGTGGCATAAGGGTACACTATTACACCAATGAAAGGATCACAGGTAACCACCCATGGCTCTGGTTAGGCATTGGGTACAGGTAAGGCAGGCTTGTGACATAAAATAAACACTTACAAGAAATAACCTAGTTTTTATTATTATTATGGTATATATATTTATTTCATACTTTAAAGAGAGAGAGAGAGAGAGAGAGAGAGAGAGAGAGAGAGAGAGCATAGTTGTGCACAATGAATCTAACATTTGTGATTTTTAATTTCTCCATGGACGTGCTCAATTTTGGCACACCTAGTATGATTTGATCCAACCTTAGACTAGAGGATAAACTTTAACTTGTTAATTAAGTAGTATAATATGATAGTATAACCGTGACCCTACGTTCATTTTTAAGAATAATCATAAATACTAGGCGACACATGACCATACTAAGCAAAGTTGTGCCCCTACTACATGGTCGTGCAAATTCATTAGATTATGAGTTTTGACATGAGCACGACTATGCAGAATGGTCATGAAAACTCATACATTCCAGGCACTCATAATGAGCAACGTCATGCCTCTATTTGCATGGCCATGCAAGTTCATTATTTTGTGGGTTTTCACCATGAGCATGACAATGCTCCTTGTTTAGCATGATCGAGCTTGTTTCATATTTGAGATTTTCATGTTTAGCATGGTCATGCCCCATACTTAGTATGGTCATGCATATTTTTGAAATTTATGAGGTTTCTATTTTAGCATTGTTGTGCTCTTCTTTACATGATCATGTCATATTATGGAGGCTTGATTACTCTAATTGGGCATGGCTGTGCCAATATCTGTTGAACTAATTTTTTCTATTTTATTTTTGCAAAAAAATTCCTTATCATACCTAGAAGAGAAGTCGAGCATCTACCTCTGCACAGGTCAAATCCTTTTAGGGGACATGTTATCCTATATCCATAGAGTACGTTGCTAGCATGTAAGCTCAATTTAAGCGGCTGAGCACCTTCTCCTTTATCTCCACCAAGAGTTTGGAGGAGGACTCACTGGATATCTTGGGATTAAATACCTAGATGAAGGGGTTTTTGGGAGTACTGGGATGGACCAGGGCTACGTTCATTTAGGAATCCTCTTACCGAGAACCCATATTGGAGTTCTTGGTTTCATTTGTCATCATCCCTCCCACACAGATGATGCTCATGCACATCATCCAGTGCCAACTGGGAGGATGAAACAATTGATTGACTTTGGCAGACTTCAAAGTCTTGGGATTTGAGACCTTATAGGGCATCTTCACTAAGGAGTACTTGAGTTCCCTCACTAACCTGTTAGAGGACTTCGTGGATGGAGCTTTCTAGTATGAGATCATAGACTCACATTTGTATAATAACCCTAGTGTCTTGAAGTCTACTCCCATCAGAGATCCTACGCTTAAGATGTTTCACCAATGACTAACACTTACATCTTTGCCAGAAACGACAGTATAAAATTCATTTCTCGAACACACCTGTTTGTGCTATGGGCTGCAATATAAGGACATAAGGTTGATCCAAAATAATTTTCAATTATAACCCATTTTTTATGATCAAATATGTGTTGGAAATATCTCTAAGAGTACACCAAACTATTCTAAAGAAACAAAATAAAAATCCAAAAGGAAATTCTTCAAATAAATTGGTTAAAGTTTCATGTTCATCTAAAAGTTAACTAATAAGTTATCAAACTTATTTTGTAATTTTTTGTGTAAATCCATGTATGAGAATAATTTAATTTTGTAAAATCCTTGTGCATAACTTGAACTATGTTAAGATTCCTGATTTTTTTTTTAAAATAAGGAACTAATTGCAAATTCTACAAGTTATAGGGACTTAAGTGCAATTTATCAAAAGTTTCATAAAAAAGAAAATTACAAAAAAAAAAAAATTGCACACAGTAGCTCCTAGATTCATTATGTAATTGTCTTTTTGAATTTTAAATCCCATTTTTATTTGATGCTTGTATGTAATAGCTCAAACTCAAAAACTTAAAGTATGTATTTATTGCAGAACTTAGTTTAATGTAGGTTGTAATTTTGTGATCCATGGAAAACTTTGTAAGAACACGTCATCTATGTATTTTTTTTTTCGTTTTGAAATCCTCCTAAATTTGCTTAATTTTATTTTTTCTTCTTTGATCTCTTTCTTGACTTGTTCCATACTTAATCCTTAGAGTATATATTCCCTTATATTTTGTCTTTGGTTGTGTAAATTATTGAACTCTTTTCTCTTCTCCACATTGGTAACACCAACTTCATCTTAATAGGTAGGTTGAGGGGTTTTGTAATCATTCAAACTTATGAACCAAGGAATTGAGTGGAAATAGGAAAGACAACTAGCATATGCTTAAAATCCCAAGGCTAAGTTTAAACATAAGTGAAATGATATTCGAAGACATTTAAGGAGTGGTGAGGTTCCTTATAATTGTGATTTTTATACTAACATTTCCTTATATAGCTTTCATTGTTGTGTGTGTTGCATGCAAAATGGGAGTGTAAAACTATTTATCAAGTTTTACCCATGGACAAGTATACCTATCAGTGTACAAAAAGGATATTTTAGACCTCCAATATTGATCCTATAGATACTATGCCAACAATCCATGAATGAGGTTTGAAATCTAACTTTTGAGTTCACCAGAAGAAGGGTTGGTTTGTAGAAATAAAAGAAATAGACATAAATTTTCTATTATATGATAAATAAAATAATTTAGTGCAAGTTATGGAAAGTATATGAGGCTTTGGATCCTCTTATGAATTTACTTGCTTTTACTCTCAGTCTCCCCGTTTTGTTCAATTGCTAACCACCTCCACTAATTCTATTACTACTAATTGATCTGATAATAAGAATAATCTCCCTTCTACATACTATCTACATTGATCCTACAAGATAGATAAATAAAGGAGGCATAAAGTTTGAGAGGGAATTAACTACACATCAACCATCTAATCAATTAGACACTTAAGTTTTCGATTGATCCTCCAAAACCCTTAAGTTTAACTATCCTATGGTTTTACCGATTGGGAATAGTTTAATTCCCTAGCCTCCTAACCAATAAAAAGATCAATAGAATTGGTCAGTTCCTCTTAATGGATTAAGTGCAATAGAATAACACAATTGCAATAATAAAAACATCAACATTCTCAATGTAATAACATTCAAATTATTAGGAAGGGGAAGGATTTAGGTTCAGGGAATGCACATCATAAAGTTTTCCAAAGCCCTATAAAAGAGGAATTAGTTATACATAAATAAGATATTCCATAAGTATCCATAACAAAAATGGATAAAGAATACAAAACCAAGATTTCCAACACAGCTGGCAACTACCTTCAATTTACATCGCACAAGGATTGCTCCCACAAAGATTCGATTGGAGGATGCCAGAGAAGGAACTAGAAATAGAGGGACTAGAAATGATAGATGGAGGAAAGGTAGGGTTGTGCTCGAAGAGATATGAGAGGTGTAGTTTTTAAAGCTTGGAGTGGTGTGTTGTGAAGGTGTGGTAGAGTCTCCTTTTTATAGGAGAAGATTAAAGTTTTTCAGTGTCATGAACCAGGCTTGACCTAGCTGCCTCTTAGGCGTTGCGACCTCTCTAGGTCTTCTATAGTGTTGTAGGGTTGATTGAGATGCTTCCTGCATCATTAGGATCAATGTGGAATTGTTGTTGGCACTTCTAATGTTAGCACAGTCATGCACATTCATACCAGAATAGTCATGCTCAAGTCTACATGCTCATGCTTGGTCCACCAAGGAGGGAATCTTTGTCCTTTTTTGTTTTCTTGATATTTTATGCCCTTTTTCCTTCTTTTTGGCCCAAAATCTACCTATTTTCATATTTTCTACTTGCTTGACTATTCATACAAAAATAAAGGATATTAGAATGAATTTCAAATAAATTGTGTCAAATTATGAATCATGCCTAAAATCATAGGTAAAATGAAAGAATGGCAGTTTATCAATGTGGTGGATAGTTTGGATCAAAAGGATCTAAAATCATCAAGGAAAGTTGCATTTAGCCAAGGGACAAGAAAAGAAGCTTGAAGACTATATTTTTGTTGTAAAATTGTTAAAACCTTTAGAAGTTAATTCTTGTGAAGTTTTAGATATTTCTGTATTAGGTTTCTTATGTAAATTTTAGAACATTTCTTAGGTTCTTTGTTTTCTTATAAAGTGTTTTTTCATTTTAATTTGGTTGTAAAAGGCGATTTAGTTTTTCTCTTAGTGTAGATTACTCAACAAGCTTGTTTGTGGGTGCCTAATTATGCATGTTATGGAAGTTATAAGGGGGTCTAATACTTCTTAGGATTTCATGTGTAGTCTAAGTGTTAAAGCTTTCCATAGAACCTGTGAAAATTGGCTTAAGAAGCCATTCCTAACCCCCTAAAGTTTGAATTCCTTAAATGCTAAGTGCTTATGTGGTAGAAACTTGAAATGGTATTAGTAATTGATTGCATTGGGAGAACAATAGAAGGATTGGAAGAAGAACTCCACTCTTAGGCCTAGAGAAATTAGGGAAACCAAGGACTCCAAAGACTCCAAGGTTAAAACCTCTAACCCAAGCTTTAGGAATAAAGAATCCTCCATAAAATGTTTTAAATGCTTGGATAAAAGTCACCTATCCTCTTAATATCCCAATAAAAAGAACATGATCTTAAGAAACAATGAAGAGTGCTCTTTTCTTGAATCATCTAGTTGGAGTTCTATCCAATCATAGATGATGGAACCTTAGTGTATGCCTTTGAGGGAGGCTTTTTAGTGGTAATATGATTGTTGGGTAGCATGACCAATGGAGAGGAGGAGAGTCAAAGGAAGAAATCTTCCATTTAAGGCCAATTTTTCTCTTTAATTATAGAGGTAGGGGTTGTATAAATCTAACTAGTGCTAGGTTAGTTTCCAAGTTAGATTTAGAAACCTCCCCATATCATAAGTTATATAAGTTTCAATGACTTAGTGGTAATGAATACCTCCTTGTATATAGGAAAGTTTTAGTAGCCCTTTCAATAGGTAGGTATATGGATAAAGTCAAGTGTAACATTGTTCCCACAAAGGCCAATCATGTGCTCTTAGAAAGTCCATGACAATTTGATAAGGATGTTCATCATAATGGACATTCCAATATGTACTCATTTATGTTTAATTCTTAGAAAATAACCAAAGTACCTTTTCCCCTTAATAAGGTTTGTAAAGACCAAACGAAAATAAGAAAGAAGGAGGAAGAAAGAAAGTGTTTCAAACAGAAAGACGGAAAGAAAGAGATAAAGTTTAAGGGAAATGTAAGGAAAATCAATCCCTTAAAATCTTGTTGGAAGAAGTTAGGAAAGTTAGGCAAGCCCTTTTAGCTATGCAACCCATATACCTTATGCACCTTCAATGAGAAAAATTTGATGAATGGACCAAAACCATTACCTAGAAATATTTCACCTCTACTAAAAGAGTTCAAGGATTTTTCTAAGGAAATCCCCACTTGATTACCTCCCATTATAGGCATTAAACATCAAATCGATTTAGTGTCAGGGGCTTCCTCTTATAAATAGAGTATCTTATAGGAGTAATCCTAAGAAACTAAAGAGATATAGAAGCAAGTTAAAAAGATTTTGAAGAAAGGATGGGTGAGAGAAAGTTTGAGCCCTTGTGTTGTGTCTGTGCTTCTTGTCCTAAAAATATATGGTAGTTAAAGAATATTGAGGATTGTAGAGTTATCAATAAAATAATTGTTAGGTATAGACACCCCATACTTAGGTTAAATGACCTCTTAAAAGATCTGCATGGCTGATGTGTATCCTCCAAGATAAATCTTAAGAGTGGATACCATCAAATCAAGATAAAAGAGGGGGATGAATGGAAGACAACTTTTAAGACTAAGTTTTGGTTCTATGAGTGGTTAGTAATTCCCTTTAGACTTACCAATTCCCCTATCACCTTCATGAGATTGGTGAACCATGTCCTTATGAATCTTTAGGGAAATATGTTCTTGTTTACTTTGATGAAATCCTCATCTACTCCAAAACTCATGAAGAACACCAAGGTCATGTGAGGGAGATGTTAACGGTTCTTAGGGAAGAGCATCTAAAGGATAACCTAGATAAGTGTTCCTTCTAATTGAATCATTTAGGATTTATGATTATCAAACAAGGAATCCAAGTAGATAGGGAGAAAATCAAGGCCATCCAAGAGTAGTCCACTCCCTAGAATATGGGTGAAGTTATGAATTTTCAAAGCTTGGTAAGTTTGTGTAGGATATTTGTCAAATATGTTAACAAATTAACTTCTCCATTGAATGAACTAGTCAACAAAAATGTTAAGTTTGAATGAGGAAGAAATAACAACAAACCTTTGATGCTTTAAAGCAAAGTTTAATTGAGGCTCCAGTTCTAGCTTTACCTAACTTTGATAGATCATTTGAGTTAGAATGTGATGCTTCCAATATGGCATAAGAGTAGTCTTATTTGAAGAAGGCCACCCTGTAAATTATTTTAGTGAAAAACATAAGGGTGAACCCTTAAACTATTCCACATATGATAAATAGTTATAAGCTCTTTAGGATCCTATAAATTTGGCAATATAGCTTGTTGTCCAAGAATTTTGTTATTCATAATGACCACAAGTAACTGAAGTACCTTAAGGATCAAGGTAAATTAAATAAGAGGTATGCTAAGTGGGTAATTCCCTTAGGAGTAAGTGAATATGGTAGTTAATGCCTTGCCTAGAAGGCATACCTTATTATCATCCCTTGGAACTAGATTGTTTGGATTTTATCATTTCAAGATCTATATCTTGGTGATGTGGAGTTTGGAAAACTCTACAAGAATTACAAGAGTAAAGAATGTGAGGACTATTTTAAGCAATGAGTTTTTATTTAGAAACAACAAATTGTGTATGCCTAAAAGCTCAATGAAGGATTCTTAAAAGAGTTCCATGAAAGATGATTAAGGCCACTTTGGTACCTATAAGACCTTGGCCATCCTAAAATAAAATTTCTTTTATCCTCGTATGAATATGGATGTCCAATGGTATTGTAGGAGGTGCATTGTATATAAGCAGGCTAAGTCCTCCTCCAAGCCCTATAGTCTTTATATTTCCTTGCCCATTCCTAACTCTCATTGGATAGAAAATAGTGTGGACTTTGTCCTAGGATTATCCAAAATCCAGAGAGGAACAAATTCCATTTTTTGCGTAAATGGATCGTTTTAGCAAGATAATACATTTTATCCTCTACTATTAAGTTGATAATGCTAGCAACATAGATAAGCTGTTCTTGGGAGAGGTTGTAAGGTTAGATGGTATCCCTAAGAGTATAGTTTCTAATAGAGATACTAAGTTCCTTAGTCATTTTTAGAGATCTTTGTGGGGTAGGTTAGGAACTAAACTCTTTTTCTTTATCACCTGTCATCCTCAAATAGATGGTCAAACTAAGGTGTTCAATAGGACTTTATCTACCTTGTTGAGAACCATGGCTAACAAAAATCTTAAGTCTTGGAAGGCCTCACATCTTCTCAAACATAGGGCATCATATCCCTCCTCCATTCAATGTATGAATAAACCTCAATTGGGAGAATTTGAAATTTAAATATAAAGACTCCAAGACACTTCATGGTGTTTTTAACCTCCATTCATTTATTCATCTCATTCAAAACAATCTATATTAGTTGATATTAAGGATATTTTAGTTTCCAAATCACAATACAATCAACATTTTAATTAAAAAGATATTTCATTGTCACACCTATCTTGCTGCACAACCATTTAGTTATATAATTGAACTTATGTTCACCTTCTCACTACAAAAAAAAAAAATTGCCTTTTGCAACCAAATTCTGTAACTGTCCATATTCGGTGGCAAGCAGTGACTTATTTGGCAGTCGAATACGGATATGACCATGTTTATTAAAAATTTAGAATTAGAAACCAAATTGGTCACCAAAAATTCGGTAGAAAAATTACAATTTTTTTTTTAAATTATAGCCACCAATTTTGTCACTTATCGAAAACTTTTAACTTTTTTTATTTGTAGTTGAAACCGATTTTGGTCTAGTCATCAATCTCAAATTTAGGGATTTTGGGTTTAGTTTTCACTTTCTGCACTTCTTCTCCCCCAGTTTAATTCTCAATATTTCCCTCACTCTCCCACTTTTACAACTAATTGAATATAAGACTTGAGTTTTTTTAGTTGCTGGTCTTATTAATTTCATAGATTGGGTTTGCGGCTATCTTTCTAATGCCTTGGCAAGAAAAATCTTATGGTTAAGGTAATTTTCCTAAATCCATTTTTCTTTTCCAAATCCATTAGAGAATATAAATTTTTCATATCCCTGAGACTAGAAATAACATGTATTTACATGGAAAAACATATAAAACTAGATACCGCAAGTGTTTGGGGGTGAGACAGGGCCATGCATGATCTGGAACCACGTGAATGTATAGATATCTAGGTGGGAAAGAATAAAATTAGAGAAAGCTATAACTCTTCTTTATGGATAGCTTAAATTAAATTTCGGTTGATTTTCTTCATTTTGAATCATGGGATACTATTAAACAGTTCTAGGACTAGGAGACTATAAATCATTATAAACCCCTTTCACCTTTTCCTTCTTTCCTTTTATTTTTGGTGATTTTTACAATATAGGAAATTGGCAAAGGATACTTGCCCTGTAATGCATTTGCAACTAGGAAAGCACACAAAAATTGGTATAAGCAGGAACCTCGTATTTTCACTACAGTGCAAGAAATAATACATTGCACAAGTTCAGTAATATTTGTCTACAAGTGTTAAAAGTTTAACTTACTGGTTATAATTTCTAATGCATTATAACCTTGCAAATATGGTCCAAAAATTATTTTTCAGATTGAGATAAGTTGACAAAGAAATGCACAAGGTAATTTTCCAGAAGGGCATCATTATAATTTAGCCTAGACATTTTTCCAAAACTGAACTTAAGCTTATGAATAGTTGATTTAAACATAGAGTCAAAGCCGCCAAGATCCACTGGTCTAGGAGTTTGATTCTTGCCACCCTCATTCTTTTACTGAAGAGTAGAATAGGACATCATAGGAGGGCTTTGTTGCTTATATTTGTAATAATAATTGGATTTATGATTCTATTAATAGGATTTCTAGCTACTATAGATACTTGATTTGCTATTGCAGATAGATCTTATTATTATTTTTCTTCTATATCATAAATCACTATCTTGTACAATTATTTTGTATCATAAATCATTAGAGTGAATGCCAATGTTAGAAATTTGGTATGAAATAGGAATCGTGTTATTTTATATAAAAAAACTAGTGGTAGTAATATGAAAAATATTAAGGGTTAGAAAGCTTGGTTGGCTGGTGTTTATGTTCCTTCGCTCCACATAGTGGGTGAAGAATCAATGAATAAAACGTGAAGAGTTTTAATTGATTCCTAAATGCAGAGGAGTAGTTTGTTAGTTAACTAGAGATGATTATAACATTTCCAAATTACATGTTAATGTAGAATAATTATCCCTTTTAAACCATTAAAATTGAAAAGGGAGCAAAAAAAGAACAAGTGAATCAATCTTTTTAATTTGGTATTCTAGATCTTTAAAAAGGTTAAAGTCAAGAATGCAAATAAAGTTGTTGAAATGAAGGAAAGTTCTGTAAACACAGCTTGCAATACATAAATCATAAATCATAAAGTATTTGATTAAAATCTTTATAGCTTGTAACTTTTGATTGTTGGCAAAAACATAGTAATACCCTTTGGGCCTAAACTAATGGGTTGTGTGATTGGCCCAATTAAACATTTTGTGGGTGAATCTTAGGCTTTAGGTGGTTTTAAATAGAACAAATAAAAATTCCATGTGATATAAGTTGATTTTTAAATTATTAAAGAGTATTCGCTTAACTTTGACCATAAAATTCCAAATATTCAGTTTAATTTGGTTCAGGTTTATGATATTTTGTTTCAATATATAAAAAAATGGCATGGTTGAAACTTGGAGAATATAGAGGAAATTTTTAGTTTATAAAGTATTTTTTATTTCTATTTTTTTAATTTTATTTATGAAAATGTTATATTATTTTTTTTTCATTTTTTAATTATAAATATTTATCCTAAATCCATTCACAACTTTAATCCATACTTAAATAACAAAAAATTTTAAATGTATTTTATCCCTCCAAATATTGTAACTTTAATCTGTACAGAGCTTTTTGGATCTATTAGTTGCTGCAAAATATGACTAAATTTGGATTACATTGTGTCTTCTGTACATTCAGAGTAATAAGGAAATGAGTTTTTAGATTTTGTTTTTGTGTGTGCATTTTTTAATTCAATTTTTTTTATGTTATTTATGCTATTGAGTCCCTCATATAAAAGATTATAGGGCTTGGTGAAGCAGCTTGAATCCTTATAGAAGGACTTAAATCTGCGTGGATATTATTCTAGTTAGTTCAACATTTCATGTTGGTGGTAAATATTCTGCTACTTCAAAGGCAGAGGATTTTATGCTGGTCTATTATTTAATATATTCCGTTGACCTTGACCCAAGTTGTGAACTATTGTTCTTTTTTTGGGTTTTATTCAGCAAACTATGTTGATTATTAAATATTTGATTCTAAACTGCTTAATGGAATGAAAAAGACTATCCATAGTGTTTTTTAGGAAGAATTAATTCTTTTGTTGTAGCTTCTTTTGTACTACTATAAGTAATGAACTTATGATTATAAGTTATATAAGCCTATGTAGTGCCTCTATCACACATATAACCATGTGACATTGTGCGACTGTGACTCAAATTTCCTTCTGCTTAGTACTTGGTCTTGATGCTAAATTGTCTTACAAGCATGATGCTCCATGTAGAAATGTATATACCATCCTAATCCTTATAGTATTCTACATATGTTTGTCTTTGTCACTGCTTTTTAGAGTAGTCATTTTATGTACGCATTCTTCATCACTTTCCCCTGAAATTACATGTAAATATATAGGTTTTTTGTGGTGAGATTTAGATTAAGGTTTTGAAATAATAATTATTTTCATTCATATAGTTACCAGCAATAGATATTTCCGAAAATCGACAATGGATGTATAATAGGTTGGATCATAATAGACATGTGAGACATGAATTTGTAAAAGGAGTTAATGAATTCATCTAATTTTCAACTAACCAGGAAAGCTTTCAAAGGTACCCAAAATTGAGGTGTCCTTGTAAGAAATGTCAATGTATACAATTTTGTTGTGTGGATGATGTGATGGTAAATCTTTATGAGAAGGGATTCATGGAAAATTACTATTATTAGACAAATCATGGTAAAATAATGCCACAACATCCTCCAATTACAATTGAAGAATCATATTATGGTTATGGTGATAGACGGGAAGAATTTAATCCATTTGAACAAATGATCATCATATTCGCCCTGAAATTGGCAATGCCATGCAACAAGATGATGGTCGAATAGGACTTAACATCTTCGAGGAAGATCCAAATCCAAAGGCTTAAATTTATGACATGTTAGAAGCTGCACAAGTTCCATTGTATAATACATGTGAGAATTACACAAAATTGTCAGCTTGCATGGAAGCATTGAGTATAAAATCTGATTCAAATCAGTCCGAAGATAGTTTTAATCGGTAGGTTCAATTTATGGTCAAGGACATGCCTAGTGAAAACCAAATGCCTACAAATTTTTATCATGCTAAGAAGTCAGTAGAAGGTTTGGGATTAAGTTTCATAAATATTGATTGTTGTCCATGTGGATGCATGTTTTTTTATAATGATGATGCAGATGAAAGTATTACAAGTTGCAAGCTTTGTGGGGAAGAAAGGTATAAAATAACCACTTGAAGGGATATATAAACAAAAATATCCTTGAAAACAAATGTGGTACTTTCCAATTACTCCAAAATTGAAATGATTGTACTCTTCATTGGCCACTACATTTCATATGCAATGGCATGGTGAGAACCATAGGGAGGATGATGTATTATGTCATCCATCGAAAGGAAAAGCTTGGAAGCATTTTGATAGGATTTATCCATAGTTTTCTCATGATCCCGAAATGTAAGGTTAGGATTATATGTTGATGGTTTTTCCCCTTTTGGTCAATATGGTAAGACATATTCATGTTGGTCAATCATTTTAACACCCTAAATCTTCCATCTGGGATGGGCATGGAAAGGGAGTTTATGTTCCTTACAATCATTATTCCTGATCCAAACAATCCTAAAAGTAAGATTAACGTTTATATACAACTTCTTATAGAGGAATTGACAAATTTGTGGAATGATGGGGTAGTTACATATGATGTATCATTAAGGCAAAATTTCATAATGAAGGCAGCTTTGATGTGGACAATTAATGACTTTCCAGCTTATGAGATGTTATCTGGTTGGTTAACTACAGGAAGACTTGCTTGTTCAATATGTATGGAGCAATCAAAAGCAAGTTGGTTGTACCATAGTCTAAAACATACTTTTTTTTACTATCATCGACATTTCCTTCCAATTGATCATCCTTATAGAAAAAGTAGAATGCTTTTTAGAGAAACTGAATGGATACCTTCTCCCCCCCCCCCCCCCCCCCCGCTTGACCGGAGAAGAAATTTGGCAAAGAACTTGGCAATTTCCATTCATATGGGAGTTTGAAGGACAAAAATTTCCTCAATTTGGTGAAAATCATAATTGGACTAGAAAAAGTATCTTTTGGAAATTATCTTATTGGAAAACACATCTTCTTCGTCATAACATCAATGTTATGCACATTGAGAGAAATGTGTTTATGAATGTATTCAACACAGTCATGGATATTAAGGGTGAGACAAAGGATACAAATAAAGGAAGAATAGATTTAGCCAAAATATGTAGATGACCAAAGCTTCACTTACACGAGGCTCGAGGTGAGAAGTATGTAAAATCAAAAGCTAAATATGCATTAAACAATTTTGAAAGAGTAGTTGTTTGCCAATGGGTTAAGCAACTTAAGTTGCCAAATGGATATGCTTCAAATTTAGATCGGTGTGTTGACATGGGATCAACAAAATTGCATGGAATAAAAAGTTATGATTATCATGTATTTATGCAATGATTACTTCTTATTGCATTTGAATCTTTACCAAATGGTATTTTGAAACCACTTGTTGAGCTTAGTCATTTTTTTAGAGAACTAACTTGCCCAACTTTATATGTAAACAAATTGATAGATATGGAATATGTTATTCCTATGTTATTGTCTAAGTTAGAGCAAATCTTTCCTCCAAGCTTATTTGAATCTATGGAACATCTTCCAAATTCACCTACCTTATGAAGCACAAGTTGGAGGTACAATTCAATATCATTGGATGTATCCATTTGAGAGGTATTACTTATTTTCAAATCAACTTATTCATATATCAATAATTTCATATAATCTTTTTCAATATATGTTTCACTTAATTAGTTTCTTTTCTTTTTAGATTTCTTCAATCCTTAAAAGAAAAGATCAAGAACAAAGCTAGGATTGAGGGTTCTATTTGTAAAACCTATTTAATGGAAGAAACATATACTTTTGCTTCTTTTTACTATCCATCGCAAATAAATACTCGAAGGAGTAAAATGCCGCGTAACATTGGAGGCGAAAGTTGTTCATTGAATATTCCAATTTCAATTTTTAATTATCCCAGATGTGGAAGTGATAAATGTATTCAATATTACTTAGAAGAACGTGACATGAAAGCTACGCACTTGTACATTCTTCTAAATTATGAAGAAGTTGAACCATATTTAATGTAACTTCACGCTTAAACTATCTTTATATATTTGAATAATATTTGTTACATGTTTTATTATCTAATTACCTATGTATGTTTTAATTTGTAGCAAGTATGCTGATTTCTTAAGAGAGCTTTAACTGGATTTCTGACTCTCAAATTGATAAATTACTACTTATTTCCCTAAATGGTTTAGATAATATCTATCTTCCTATTATATACATTATTCAAATAGTGTTATATTTTCATATATGATTTACAATTTAAACAAAGTAAGTTTGTTTATTATAGGTTCTAAACCCACAAAATCAATTTGAAGATCCACTGTTGATTTCTTTGACATGGAAACCAATAAGAATGGTACAATCATGGCCTATTTACATCATAAATGGATATAAATTTCACGCAAAGACATGGAGTGAAGGCATGCAAACTTCTAACTATGGTGTACGAGGCACTAATAATCAATTAGAAGATGATTTTTTTTGGAATTTTGACTGATATTATTGAGTTGGAATATCCTGGCATGCCCACTAAAAAGATAGTCCTTTTTAAGTGTGATTGGTTTGATAATACTCCTAATCATGGGATAAAGATAGACAAACAATTTGGAATTGTTCAAGTCAAACAATCAGAAAGATATAGAAACTTTAACTCATTCATATTTTCTCCATAAGTTGAGCAAGTTTATTATACATCATATCCAAAGGGACTTCATGGTTGGTTAGTTGTTATTAAGACAAGGGTGTGTAGTACGATCATAAATAATGTAGTTAATCAAGTTGAAAATGACATTACGTATCAAGATGTCCATGAAGTTCATGACCTGCATGTCATGTTGAATATTGATGCCGATGTTTATGATGATACTCTTGTTGATATGAATGTATCAATGAGGAAGTTCATATAGGTTTGCTTAATGAACCTGATTTGGATGAAAATAGTGACAACACATATATCTCAATGGATAATGAATATGATAGTGGGAGTGAGAGTGATTTAAATGATCCTAACTCAACTTAATTAGGTAATTTTGAATATTTTTTATGTCTTCCTTTTAATATATATATGTGTCTAACCTTTTACATTAATTGTTTCTAACATTTTATGCATACAGATGTATAACAACACAACCATAGGTAGAGGTTTAGGTCGACCAAGAGGTCGGGGCAGAGTTTATGGTAGGACATCTCTACCATGTGCAATAAGATCTCCTGATCCACAAGACACGTCTTCTCTACCGTCTTTAGTAGTTGTAGGAGTGGATGTTAGATCAAGATCATCCTTACCACATATCGATACATCAGGTCCATACACCCCACACATGGGTACATCTACCCCTACATCTGGTACACACCCTTCCTCTATACCAGCATACTCTGCTCATCAGATACTTCCAATTCTACCGGTTGTTGCAACCAAACATCCTACTGATAGAATGGTATGGATTAGCCTAGGAGCTAAACATAAGTAAGTATTTTATTTTTCTCCCATTTAATTGATTATCAAGTTTTTCTTGGTTTACATAAATGAATATCATTGTTAACATTATTTTTTGATAGCTTTTTGCCTCCAAATGTATGTAGTAGAGAAATTACTCAAAATTATTAAGTCAAAATTTGATGATTCTTGGCCTACTTGGAGTTCTGTCCTTGTAAAAGTTAGAAACATGTGGTTTCAAGAATTTCAGGTAACATTGTATTTAAAATTTTTAGTTTTTTTAGGTTATTTATCTTCTATTAATTACCTTATATGTATATCTTACTGTGATGCAAAAAGGTTATAAATGGCTACCACAACATAATGTTACCATCAAAACAACCTTTGAGCATAAAGGTTCAGTGACGATAAAGAATACAATGAATGAGGTGTAGACCGAAAAGGATAAAGGTATTTGGATTACTCTGGAGGTTAGACAAAGATTGGATCTTCATTGGGCTGGACAGGACTTCGAAAAGAAGAGCACTATTGGCAAGCAAAATTGAGCTTGTGATAGTGGAGCCTCTTTATACACTAGTGGTTTTGTATCTGTTGTTGTGCATCGTAATAGGACGATAATTTAAAATGAAATATTTAAGTTATTTGTATTCCTTTTAGTTATTTAAAAGTCACACTCAATATTATTTGCACAGAGTAAGGAGCTTGAACGAGATCCAATTGCATTTGATATTATGGAAAGAACTAAAAGGAATAAAGCTGGAGAATAGGTCAACAAAAAGGCAAAAAGTGTTGTTGTATGTATATGTCAACTATAGTTTTATTTATACATTATTTTATTTTTTTATTCTAAACACGTATATGTACTTGTACTTTGTAGGAAGAATTTATTCGTCGTCGAGCCGAATCTCTTCAAAATGGTAGACATGTCTCTAGTGATGGGGAACATTTTGTAGCCTTTGACAATGCCATTTTTTTAGATGTTGTTGGAGGACGAAACAAAACGGGACATGTATATGGCTTGGGTCAGCTGGGTGATGAGTTTTTGTCCTCATCCACTAACTGTACCTAGCCTAGTGTTGATGTGGGACAAACTAAGACCAGATTATCACCAACCTCAGTGAAGAGCTGCAACAGACAAAAACAGAGCTAACTCAAGTAAAGGCACACACACAGATGCAATCAATCGAGATAAATAACACTAAATAAGTTCTTCAACAAATAGTGCAGCATTTAAGATTACCATCTAGCTCTAATTTCATGAGCTTCAATGAGAATGAATTTACTGATGATGTTGCTTATGATCATGATGATGACACTCAACCTCCTAGTCATTCACCTGTTTGATTTAGTTTCAGAGATTTTTATCTGTATTATTATTATATATGGATTTTGTATGAACTTGTACTTATTTACATTTAAACTATGTTTGAACTACGTTATTTATGGTAATTTCTTTGTTTAATGATTTTTTATTTTAGACTTTATAATTTGATTAATAATGATTGTGTATATATTTTATATGACCAGGTTTATTACAATTAACTTTTATGTAAACAGCAAAAAACTTGGAAATTTTAATTAAATTAATTTTAGCAACCAAATTTGCTACTCATTATTCAGTCACAAATTTAGTCACTTGTATCTCGTTTGCGACCGATTTAGCGATTGATTTAGTTACTGAGTTAGCGACCGATTTAGCTATCAATTTAGCGAGTAATTTTGTGACTGCCTTGCTAGATTAGCGACCGATTGAATAGATTTTTGAGACCGAAAATTTGTTCGCTAATTTAACTTTTTTGTGACCGACTACAATAATTGGTCGCTAAATTTTTTGCGACTAAGGTTTTAGCAACCAATTGATGTCAATCTCTAAATTGATCGCAAAAACATTTAGCGACCAAATTATCAACAGTAGTGATAGATATTTTCAGTCGCTATATATCATTTTTTTCGTGTCTCAAGGTTCCTCATCTATTTGATGTTAATTCACTTAAGTTTCAAAGTCAACACTTAGTTTAGACTTCTCTACCTTCTAGAAAATCCTCTACATAGGTCATTTATTATCAAAGATCATTGGGAGCTGCCTAAGGATGTGTTTGAGAACATATTACTTAAGCAAAATCGTCTCGTCTAATCTAAAGTAGCCTTGTCTGATATAAAGAAACCTTATTTAGAGAAGGATCGTCTGGAATAAGGTCATTCATAATGTCATCTATAGAAGGTTTATTTATAGTATTGTTTGTAGAAACTAGTCAATAAACTCGTCTATAAAATACTTGTCTATAAAAGCTTGTTTACAGACTCGTCTATAGAAATTTTTCTATAGACTCATCTCATCTATAGTATTATCTCATCTACATCATTGTCTATAGGAAGTCTATCTATAGACTTATTTGCAGAAACTTATCTATAGACCCTTCTATAAAAACTTATTTATAAAACATGTCTACAAACTCGTCTATAGAAGATCGTCTACAGACTCTTCTATAGAAATACTTGTTTAAACTTATCTAAGAATGTTTAATCCCAGAAATATATTTTTTTCACCTAAGAACGCCCAATTGTTCTTAGTTTGTACTGTAGAATGAAAAATCATCTTTTGAACATTCCAAGTTTTAAGAAAGTAACATAGACAAATCAATTTATGAAAGATATATTATAGATCCAATGGGCGCTCTAAAATACTCCTAAATTTTACTTGAGTCTCCTCTTGTTACTTGAAAATTGAAGGTTGATGTTGACATTATAGGTTAAGAAGACTTGTGTTTCGCCAACAAGTCCAAATTCATTAGTTTGCAAGGAGACCAAGGCTCAAAGTTTATTTCAAATTTTTAATGGTAATTGTTCCCAACTTCTCCATTGGAAATCAATACCAACTTTACTTATGGATAGAGAAGAAAAAAATGTTAGAAAGTAAAAATAAGAAAGTGAAGTGGGGATTTTTTGAAAAAAAATCCCAATGCCTTTTCATGCTTTGGTTTTTACATGATGAATACCATGTGAATAGATAAGTAGTGGTTAAGTAATGCAACTTACTGTTGCATGTGTGACCCTAGGAAGGCATTAGCCTTCATGCAACTTTTATGTTGGCAATGTTTCTTCTTTTAAAGAAAAACAAATAGGTTGTTACAAAATTGAACCCATAAGTTCATTTTCATAGTCCCTTTTAGAGAAAAATTCATTTGTTTTATTTTGAAAAAGATGGAAAAGTCATTAAATCAAAGTTTTTACACCCTTCCTGAAGACACATCTATATCTTTTTTGGTGCGATTCTGTAGGCATGGTGGATTCATGGATTGCCTATGAAGTCATCTTCTCTTTTTCTCTTTGTTTTGCTTCCTTTATGCATGTAATTTTCCATATGCCACTAATTTAGTCTTTAAAATTCCTAAAAATAACTCTAAATATCCTTGAATGCTCCTCTTATATGAAAAGCAAGAAAACAAAGTAAAATTTGAGGTTGCAAGAAAATAGTCATCCTAAATATAACTAAAACACATAATTATACAAATTATAGATGATAAGTAAAGCTTAAGACCTAGATTAATTTCACACTTATCAACAATGCATTAAGGCATTGATATGGTTAGGTTTGTGTGCATGGAATTATATGAGGGATTAAATAAGGAAGCACGTATCATAAGTGGCGCTTACATGCATGCATTTCATATTATATAACTATTATAACTGTTATTTGTGATTGCCTTATTCAACATGATCCCTTAATATGTGTGTGATTATACTAATTGTTATTCTTTCTTAACTCTTTCTATCTCTATCCCCGTTTGTGTATAATTTTATATGTATGCTCACCTATGTGTCATTATATTTATTTTCATATCTATCTTATTTATCTTATGTTAAATTAATGTAGTTAATGGAGAATGTGTTTCTTCAATTACATGTAACCTATGCTAGTGACAAGACTTGGCTATATAACCCAATGGCCTTTGAGTCACCCATCATGGTTGATTGATTTTTCTCGTCTTCCACCCCAACCTTACTATATAGTTACTCCTAGTGGTACTATTTATATCCATGAACATTCCTTCATGTATACCACTTGTCTTTGCATTGATATTACCACCCCATTATTGCCACCACTTTCACTTTATGCATTTGTGCTTCCTTGAGAGGAAGAACCTAAGCTAGAGTGTTGAGATATTCATATGGTTTTAAAGTTAGTGCGACTCTATCATCTTAGACCTGTGGAAGAGAATGATGATGACAACAACAACAATTACTCATGCAATCTTTCATGTGTGAGTAGGACTCCCTTTGAATACCATGTCCTTGGTACACTTCTTAAATTTTCCATGTGTTAGTTTGATAAGGGAACTTTTATGTGGTTAGATGAATTAGACTTTGATTAAGATCTAAAGGAGGATTTTGAGGAGAAATAAAGGGAGAGGACCTCCTCTTGGATTAGCTAGTTTCTAAAGATACCTTTTTAAAAGATGATAGAACAAGAGTGCAACTTTAGAGGTTTTCCCTTTTATCATTTTTTTATGCATTCACGTAGATATTCAAGATAGGAATATTTTGTTGTATAGGTTCTATCATTTTTTTTTTTTTTGTATTTTACTGGTAGATTACCAATGCTAGTCTAGGTAATATTTTTTGAAAAACTTATTTTTTAGATGTATTTATGATGACACATTCACTAATAAGGCTGTTATGTTTATATATATACATATGTTCATATTGCATGAGGTACTCTATTTTAAACTATTTGTACGATGATATTAAAAAAATATTTTTATAATTAAATTGATTATTCATTTTGCTATGTTTAGGTTTACTATATTTGAAAGTTATCCTTATATTCAATTTTTTTTTTCAAAATTTTTGGTAACAATAATATGAAAAACACTTGTTTTGCCAAGGATTTTTAATATGATATTAAACAATAAGCATAACTACTTTCTTTTAACTATTTTTTATTAACTTGATTGAGCATATTTATTTGGAATAATGTTCATAATGGTGTAACACTAAGGTGGTATGGGAATTATTTGATTTGTTCAACCTTAGGTATGATTCAAACTACCTAATTCTGTGTGACTAAATTGTTTGAATCCTTAAGGACTTGAGTGTTTAGATTAATGTTTATATTTTTTATTGATTGTCTATTTGAATCTTGCCACTTGAGGCAAGATATTTTTGTACAAGATTTTACTTATGTCTTCAACACAAAGAGGATCGCACCAAGAGCAAGAGATACTACTATTAACTACTAGTTAACATATGATGGGTCAATTTTGGGGAGGGAAGTGGAACCTAATTCCACCCACGAACTTATTAGGTTCTTAAAATTAACTCATCTAAATTTAAGGGCAATTTCAACCTTGTCAATGCTTAACTCTAGATGGAGGAGATGGAGAAAATCTTTAAGGTAATGATTTGTGTGGAAGATGATGAACTCGCCTTTTTTTCATTCATGATGATGGGGATGAGAAGCATTAGTGGATATTTACTTTCTAGCTGTTGAAGACTAAAGAAGGTTAGATTAACTGGGAGATGTTGATACATGGGATTTAACTAATACAGGATAATTCCTTCAAGTGATCAAATCAACAAATAAAGAAGTTGTAATTTCATTATCAATATAACAAGTGCAAAGGAATAAGTGTTTCCTATAATAATCTATAATGAGTGAGTAAAGTATGAGTGAATAGAAAAATAAAGACAACCTCAAGTATAAGGATCAGAAGTAATCATAGCATCTAGATATTAGTCGTATGCACCTGGAAGAAGAATGGATATCAAAGGAGAGAGAAATATAATAGATGAGGTGAAGAAAGAATTAGGAGGAAAAGAATGCTCACATGACACACTACTCTTTCCGTATTCCCACTAGCTTGTATAACCTCCTAATCACCTAGACCTTTGGCGCATTCTATTGCTTCTTCCGAGCATTCTTCGATTCCCCAAAAACATTAATTTCCATTCTTGGTGGATCTACTATCATGTGTTGGTTTCTAATCGGATGTTTTGGAATTCTATTGTTTGTATCATATCCATTACCTTTCAAATTGACCTTTCCTTCAAGTTCAACATTAATAGGAGCTTGCTTGAATTCTTCAGTTGTTCCCCTATAGCCTCTTCCACTAGCAGAGAATGCCATTGACTAGAATTTCCTTTTACCAATTATTATTTCTTTTCACCCTATGACGATCAAGTATTAATGTAGGCTGTAATAGAAATCCTTTTCCATTAGAGTAAGGTTATTGGTATAACTTGCATTGCAGGGTTTCCCTCACATTGCTTAAGGAGTGAAGCATGAAAGATAAGGTGAATTTTATCTGAATCTAGAAACTTTAACTTATATGGAACCTGAAAAATGATAAATTTCTGCATGTTATGCAGTGATAAATATTTTTGATGATATGGTTAGAGTTTGACAAATACCATATCACTAACTAGAAAATGTAACTCTCTTTGCTTGCTGTCTTTATTCTTTTTCTGTATTTCAAAAGATTATGTTTGACTTGAATCAATAAGTCATCATGCTCTACTAATTTCTTTTTACACAACTAGATTATCCTTTGTGGAAGGTTCATACCTAAGAATCTAAGGTGGATCTCTACCAAAAAATGCTCTATAACAAGTCATACCAATAGCATATTGGTAAGCCGTGTTGTACCAATAAGTTGTCCAAGGGAGGAGTTTATACCAATCTTTTGGATTTTATTGAGAGTAACACCTTAAATACATCTCCAAACAATGATTCAATACTTCCATTTGACCATCTTTTTACGGATGGTAAGATGAGCTTATTGCTAATGTGGTTCCTTGCTTTTGAAATAGTTGCCAAAATTGATTGGTGAAAAATTTATCTTGATAAGAAATAATTGATTGAGGAATACCATATATCTTAACAATATGTTGAACAAATAATTCTACTACCATCTTAGTTGTGAAATCAGCTAGTAAGGTATGAAATAAGAGAACTTTGAAATCCTATCTACAACCATCATAATTACTTAACAGTTGTGAAATTGAGGTAAGCTCGTAATGAATTACAATAAAATATCTTGCTATTGTTTGAGTGCTATATTCACTTGTTGATAAACGTCTTGACATCATTGTATAATCCCTTCCACAAAAATTGTTATGAGATATGAGCCAAAGTTCGTTAAATACCATCATGTCAACCAATTGTAGAATCATAGAATTCCCTAAGTATCTAGATAATATTAGATACAACCAATGCCACAATACAACCTATCCAAAACCATAAACCATGCTTCTTTTCTAAAAGAGATGATAAATGAATGTGTAGCTGCTAGAATGTCCTTAATAGGATCACAGTTTTGAATTTCCTACTATAATTAAATAATGACATCAATATTGTGGCCTAAATAAGATCATAAAGGATCTTGTAAAAGCATCTGCAACTTGGTTCTCATTTTCCTTCTTGTACTTAACAGTAAAATCAAATCTTAGTAGTTTGGGAAGACCAACTTGCTATTTTAGGGTTTGGATCAGTTGCACTTGCATTTCCTTTAGGTTTTTATGATAGGTTCTTATAATAAACTTATGGCCAAGTAAATAATATTGAAACATAACCACAACTTGCATAATAACATATATTTCCTAGGCATATGCAGACTACTTTTACATTTGAATCAAAATCTTCTTTTAAAAATATGCAATGGGGTCATCATTTTGACCTAACATAATGCTAATACTAATGTTAGACGCATCCATTTCTTACATGAATGGTTTGCTAAAATTAAGGAGAGCTAATACTAAGGCTTGCATCAACACTGTCTTGAGATTAATGAATGCTTGATTTGCTATGTTAAACCAATTAAATGTATTTTTCTTCGAGAGATTAATCAATGGGGGTAGCAAGCATAGCAAAATGCTTAATAAATTTGTGGAATAACTCGCTAAGAATAGGAAAGCTCTTAATTTTCTTGATGGAAATTAAAGTAGACCATTGTGTGATTGCTTGGATCGTCGAATCATCTACCTTCACACCTTCCTTTGAGACTACATATCCCAAATAATCTATTTGAAACTATCCAAATAAGCATTTTGACATCTTGGAGAATAAAGAATATTGCTTCACATTGTAAAGAACTTGGGTGAGGTGATCAATATAAGAATTCCAATTAGGATTATAAATAAAAATACTGTGATAAAATATAAGCACAAATGTTCTCAAAAACTTGGCAACACTAAGTTCATTAAATATTGAAATGTAGCTAGTGCATTTGTAAGACTAAATGTGATAGCACCTTGGAAGATAAGGAAAAAACTGGTTCAATAGAGGCCAAAGTGATGCTGAATGGGATGCGAAAATAAAGAGTATCTTATCCACCACTCCTAAGGAGATAAGTCATGCTTGCTCCACCATCTTGGAGTTCCTAGGATAAGGAGGTTTTCACCTCAAGGCAAGGTTAAGAGAGAGAATTTGAGAGAAAATCTCACTATGAAAATTCTTATTTCAATTAGTGACTCAAAGTGTCTCAAAATGACTACAAAGTGGTCTATATATAGACCAAAGAAGGGACATCAACGTGGACCTTGAATCTACCTCCTTCCTTTCCTAAAATGGGCCTTGATTGGCCCAAAATATAAGGCATGTATCCAGCCACTATGCAGCCCTTAATTGGGCTTGGATAAGCCCATGTTATGGGTTTAAGAATTACACAAAAGAGATAAGTCCATTTTATGAGCTTGATTATTACACATAAAAGGTGCCCTAAGCCTACACAAGTAAGGCTCTCTAAACTTATTACAACAAACATAATCCTAAATTATACATTGTGATGGACCAATAGGCCTAATGGTCCTTTGCAGCTAGGACCTCTCCATCATCTCCTCCCCCTTCGAAAGCATTCATCCTTGAATTTTTAAGCTCAACGTTATCTACAAAACAAGGACACAAATAAGAAGAGGAGATGTTATTAATAACAAAGAATGAAAGACAATGCTAGGGTCAAAGATTAACCTTCGAAACTATCCAAATAGTTGTAAGACTAGACTAGTAGAGTTGATTAGAAAAATAAAAGGATTAAGACTACTCACAAGCTCGCAATTATTATCAAATATGAAACAAGTATGCTTGTGGGTTGCACTCAATTTTCCTGTTCCTAAAAAGAGGTTATTCTTATTACGTAAGGTATGCCTTAAAGTGAGTTGTAAATGATTCACTCCTTGATATAACAGTGGCATCTCATTACAGGGTAAATAATGATGTAAAAGTGGAAGACTATCATGCAACAAGGAAGTAAACGCTTGAATCATGTCAATATTTGATGGAGTGTAAGATATGCACATGGGATCCATATTTGAAAAAGTGTACTTGATATGGATTTCGTTGAATATTCCATACAATATTGATATGTAAGGTGCACTAGTACCATATATAGTTGAGATCAAAAACAAATTAAGTATTCTAGGTGTATTATCAAAAAAACAAGAGTTGGGGTAAGATAGGAACCTTTATATGTGAAAATGTATGACCACAATAGGGCACATAAAAATAAGGTAAAGGTCATGTGATGTGATGTAATCTAGGCATATAACCCTCAATAAGTAATACAATAAAGGTAACCTAATTATACAAGATTGTGGTAGAAGATTAGAATCTCAACAGTGCCATCTCAGGACTAACTCTCCTCAACAATGACCTTTCAATTCCTATATTAGGTAAAATGGATTGAGGCATACTAGGAAATATCCCAAGATTGAGGTTTAAGTCAATTTGAGTTCGATGAAGAGGTTTCCTAGTTAAGAGTAGTTCACTCACCTCATTCTTACTTTTAAGAGAGTTGGGTACTTCACTTACCTTATCTCTTTCCTTCCTTTTTTTCTTTTTATTATTTTCAATTTCTTCTATCTTTTTCAATGCCTTTCTCTCTGCATCCCTTTTCTTTCTCATTTGGATCTAGTCTTTACAAACCTCACTTGTGACTAAAGGAACCAAGGTTGTTCATTGGAAATTTAACATGAAAGAAAACTTATTGGAGTGCCCATTATGATGAACATTCCTATCAAATTGCCATGACCTTCCCAGTAGCACATGGCTGGCCTCCATAAGAACAACATCACACTGGACATCATCCTCATACCTACCTATCCTAAATGAAAGGAAAACTTGCTTATCAACCAATAGGTCTCCATTGTCACTAAGCCATTGAAGTTTGTATGGCTTAGGGTGGGGAGTAGTTTCTAACTCTAACTTAGTCAATAACCTAGTGCTAGCTACGTTAGTGCAACTATCACCATCAATAATTAAGGCATATGTGTTCTTGAATGGAACATCTTGTATGAAATATGTTCTCTCTTTAGTTTTCTTCCTCCATATTAGTGAAACTTCCTAGCAACCTCCTAACCACTGGTAGATCTCCCTCTACTGTATATTCTAAAGCTTTATCACTAGAAGATAAGGAGTTGGAGCTAGAACTCGAAGATTCCAAGGAAGAACAATCTCAATTGTCCTTAAGGATCATGCTCTTCTTATTGGGATATTGAGAGACTATATGTCCTCTTCATAGGCACTTAAAATATTTAATGGAGGATTCTTTTCCTAAGGGTAGGTTAGGTGTTTTTCCCTTAGACTGTTTGGAGTCCTTGGTGTCCCTAATTTCTGTAGGTTTAAAATTTGATCCTTTCTTCCTATCTCTCCATTGTTCTTGTGTGGAGGACCTATAAGGAGTGTACCTACCCTTATCCTTCCTATTCAATTGAAACTTTACCTTAAGGGCTTGGTGATATAAATAATTAAGGCTTAGGTAATGATGAAGTTTAACTATTTTCCTAATCTCATGCCTAAGGCCGTCTATGAACCTAGCCATTGTAGCTTCCTCACTTTCATTCAAGTTAGCCCTAATGATAGCTATTTCCATCTCCTTATAGTACTCATCTATACTCTTGGTGCCTTGGGTCATTCTTTGAAGCCTATTATACACTTCCCTAATATAGTAAGGAGGTACATACCTATTCCTCATCATATGTTTCATCTCATCCCAATTACTCAAAGGTTGGTATCTTTCTTTATTTAGCTTATCCCACCAAATAAGTACATAATCACTAAATTTTAAGGCAACTAACTTAACCTTTTCATCTCCCTAATTGAATAACTAGAGAAGAGCTGCTCAACCTTGAGCTCTCAATCCAAATACACCTCAAGATCATTTCTCCCTTGTAACTTAGGCATTTTAACTTTAATTTCATCCAAGGTATCATGATGGACTTTAACCTTATGGTCTTTATGTTTAGGGCTACGTTTACTCTTATAGAACCTTTCCTTTGTACTATATTTAAAGGAACTTCTATGCCTATGCCTAGAAGGATGCCTATCCCTACTCCTATGATTCCTATTCCTAAGGGGTTCTCTATCCCTACTCCTAGAGATACTTCTACCTTTACATATATTGACTCTATCCTTGTGTTGGTGACTCCTCGATGTTGAAGATTTTCTCCTAGGGGAAGAATGTGGTCTATCTCTTGAAGAGGATCTTTCCCTTGATTGAGCCTTCTTCCTATGTGAATGGGTTTTGATGATATTTTCACCAAAAAAGTTAACATCATCCTCGGATGTCTTCTCTTCTGTTCTATGATATCCACCCTTCCTAGACCCACTAGTTTCCAATTCAACATGTTTACCTTTGTTCATTTTAGACCTAGATGAACTTTGGATCTTTTCTACTTTACCTAAGCGTTCTTCAAAGGCCTTACTTTTTATTTGGAACCCTCTTTCTAACTTAGAGGCTAGTTGTTCAATTTGGGTCCTAGGTATAACACCCTAAAACCGAATACTGATTTCACGCTTAAGTTGATCATTTGATTCCTTTTTTAGTTTCTTATCTCATGATGCGGAATTCATTTTAGAAAATACTTATATGAAAATACGGTAAAAAAAATTTTAAACTGTTTGATATAAATTGTGAGCCTCGTCGATAAAACGTGCGTAGCGGTAAAATAAATCATTAAGCGGATTTCTATATACGTTTAAAACTTAGGAATACTAAGCGTTTATATTATTCTTTTTATTTATCATTTTCCTATAATAAATAAACAAGATTCAATCATAACACACATGTCACGCAATAATTATACATAACATTTCATACATACTATAAATCATAGGCCTGTGGGCCTTATCATGTAGTTATTACAAACCATATACTTAAAACTATTATACAATATTTATACATAAGTTAGCTAATACTACATATTAGTAGTTAGGATGCTCGCATCCAATTATTTTTTGACATTAGTGAGATGTACACCTCCCAGAGAGACCTCACGTCTGCTTCAAGTACGTGAACTGCTACCATAATGATCAGCATCCAAGGTGTCTAGGAAGAAAGTGGGAAGAAGTAGAAATGAGAAACTAAGTTTCTCAATAGGCTATCTACTTAGTTCTAATGTCATCACTTTAGTCCCAGCCACTTTAGTTTATTTCATAAATCATTTCTTACATAAAAGGTTACTTTTAATTCTTTGAAAATATTTCTCTGAAGTGGATCAACTTTATTCAAAACATACAACTTAGTGTCTCACAATACATTCTTCTTAACATTCATAACTTTGGGATCACATAAGATATCAGTTGACATACAATTATTCTATGTCTTAAACTTTGTTCTTTACTACTTTTTCTTTGTCTTTATCATTTCTTTGTCCAACCTTTGGGACACTTTATGAATCTAGTTTCACCATCTTTAGGAGAAAACAATTAGACATAGACATGTATTAAATTTTGTCAAACAATATCTTCTCACTGACTCTACTCCCACCTCCTACTAAAATTAACGATATGAGCTCATTCCTAGGTGATCGTCACCACCACATAAGGGGTGAAGGACTCAATGCCTTCACAGTAGAATGATTTTTGGAGCGACCTTTGGCTCCTAGAAGCAACCTTTAGCTTCTTTTCAGTAGAGCTTTTTAGGGCCCTCTGGATACTAGTGCGCATAAGGCACAAAGAAAGTAGCATTATGTTTTCACATAAAGTTTGCACATATAGGTTTCAAATTTTCATCTCAATCATCATCATAAACCAATCTCATACATCATCATCATCCTTTCTCATTCATGAGTATCCATTATTTATTCATTCATAGATAGTGAGCATTCATAACTAATAAAGAAATTTGATTGGTAAATCACATAGCATAATGTCACATTCTAATGCTTCAATTCAATTTGATGTTGAAATTACACAAAGGACTTACATCACTCATCCTTCTAAGTTACCTCTCATCCTTTCCTTTTCTCAAATTTATATTTGTTCATTAAGATTTTACGTCTTAGACTCTTAATCTAGGTGGCCGAATGGCACCTTTCAAGTTCTTTTCTCTTTGTGTTCTCTTTTGTTCAAGTCTTACGCATGTCCTAATTATTCTAAGTTCAAGTATTAAGTATTTACAAATCTTTTATAACTTCTTCTCATTAAGGTATTGTCGCAACCGTAATTCCGACGAGACGACGAACCCGCTAAAATTTTTTAAAATAGATTAATTGATTGTGGAGTCGCCACCATATTTTTATTTAAGGGATAATACTTGGAAAAACCCTGACTCGAGGAAGAGATTTAGGTTCGGGAGTCGGTTACGAGTGGGGAAGGTGTTAGGCACCCCACTCGCCCGTTCTGGAGAACGGTACCCTTAAATTGAGTGTGTGATTTTTGAAAATAGTTTGATCCCTTAATTAGCATGGAAATAAATAACTTGATGGAGGTTAGCTTGACAGGACTTGATCCTGCTCCTACGTATTCCCTGGTGCAATGGGAAACTCAAGGCTTATGTAGTTTTGGTTTTGAAGGCTTGACCTTCAAAGATGCTTGAATAGGAGTATTTGAAAATGAATAAAGTGTTTTGAAAAATATTTTAGGGAGATTTCTTAGTCCACATATGCACAGGATCCAAGACAACTACGGCTGCACTGGGATCCATACGAATCCCTAAGTATCTAACAATAGAAAAAGCTACCAGTTCGCGCTTAGGGTTCATCGCGTGAGACTTAAGAATTCTAAAATGAAATTTTTATTGAAGTTATTTATAAAAGGATCCTTGGTCTATATATGCACAGGGTCCAAGACAACTATGGCTGCACTTAGACCTATATGAATTCCTAAACATCGAACAGTAGAAAAAGCTACCAGTTCGTGCTTAGGGTTCATTGCGTGAGACCTAAAATTGAAGAATTTAAGTTGGAGGTGATAAAGATAAAAAGGAACGAACTTAGGTAAAAAGAATTGGGGCTTGATTTAAAAAAAACAACTTGATTTTGAATTTAAGAAGTTGGACTAAACTTGATTTAAAGTGGACTCAAATTTGGGGTGAACTTGATTTTGAAATGAATCTTGAAATGTAATGAACTTGGTTTGATTTGAAGTAAACTTGAAATGAAATGAACTTGATTCAAAATGAATTTGACTTGAAATAGACTTAGTCAAAAACGAGCTTGATTTTGATTTTTTGCAAATTTGAACTCGATTTAATTAAAGATGAATTTGACTTGAACTGGAAAAAGAGAGCTTGACTCGAATTTACTTTGAATGGAAATAAGTTTGATTTGATTAAAAAGATGGAATTAAACAAAAAAGAATTTGGTCTTATTTGGAAGAAAGAATTTAACTTGATTTGGAAAGGGAATTTTGATTTTCTTTGAAAGAAAGAATTAAACTTGATTTTGAAAAAGAGCTCAAATTTGATTTAATTTTGAAATCGATTTTGAAAGGAAAGAGACACAAAAATTTGATTTAATTTTGAAATTCAATTTTAAAAGAAAAGAGACACAAAAATTTGATTTAATTTTGAAATTCAATTTTAAAAGAAAAAGACACAAAAATTTGGAAAAGGATTTTGAAAGGAAAGAGACACAAAAATTTGATTTAATTTTGAAATTCAATTTTAAAAGAAAGAGACACAAAAATTTGATTTAGTTTTGAAAGGATTTTGAAAGAAAAGAGAAACAAAAATTTGATTTAATTTTGAAATTCAATTTTAAAAGAAATTGACACAAAAATTTGATTTAATTTTGAAATTCAATTTTAAAAGAAAAGACACAAAAATTTGATTTAATTTTGAAATTTAAGAGATAATGAGAAAATTAAATTGAAACCATCCAAGATGAAGGTGATGAATAGTGATCGCTTGGAGTAGTTTAGGGTTTAGGGTTGTTACCTTGCTGCAAATAAGAGAGAAAATATCCCGGACAGCAGCCCACGACATGCAGCGTGCCCTTTTTCTCAAAAATCACCCGATGACATGCAACGTGCCCTTTTTCTCAAAAATCACCCCATAGGGTTCGAACCCATGGGCGGAGGGATAGGAAAGGCAAGCTAACCATATAGACCAGGCTTGCTGTTGTTGGATAATGCTCGTGATTTATTTAAGTATCGAGGGCCTGTTGCACACACGCATGTGAGGATATCGTATACATGCAAGTCAGGGGAGCAACGCATTATTCACAGACTTCAGTTTTAGAGAGCCTTTAACTGGTGGCCAAGTGATGGTTGACGACCCTATCAGTCATGATGGGTGGCTTTTAAGACCAGATAGTACCAAAAATGTTGCATCCACCAGTGTTACTCTATAGTATGTAACTACGTATTTCTATTCACCAATCACAATATCCTGGCCTGCGGGACTCTGTGCCACCAAGATCACTTGTGTCTAATGACTGCAATATGCCTCAAGGTTTGCTTGAGCTCGTGTGTGCATGAAGTTTCCACATGACCCTGCAAATTGGACGTGAATTTGGCTTCATACACCATCAACCGAGCACGTGTGATTCTGCTGTTCCATCAGTGCTTCCAGTAAGACGTGTGAGATAAGTGTACAGGAAATTACAAGGACTTTCTCATATAATTGAGCTCCAACGAGAGACCTCAGGTCTCGAGCAATCTTGATGTGGACATAATCAAGTCACGTATGAACGCAATCAAAACGCAACCTGCACTGTAATCACCACGCATACAGAGGATTGTTGTTGGCGTGAACGGAATCTCCATGAATATGCTTCACCTAGTCTTCTTGGCGTAAGTCCAAATTTTGCATGGTCATTTGCATGGATAGACAAACGTAGCACCAGGCTTCCAATTCTTGATGCAAGGAATGTGAGCGTGCGCTGGGAAGATACATGCCTTACCGCTCTCATGCATAAATTGAATCCATTTAGCTTCAATACTGGTCCTGATCTATCCACTCTGAGCATCCATTTCTCGAGCACTTGCACCTTCAAAAGCAGTATTGCTTGGGACGATCCTCACCATCGTTTTGACTGCCTAGTGTTGTAAGGGGCCTTGTTAACTAGAGTGCCATTGAATGGTTAGTGTTTCAACTCCCTAGATGCCGCGAGAATATTACCAACTAGGAGTTTCTGCGCCATAACAGTTCGAACAGAGATGCTGGTGTTCTAATATCTCATGACTTACCAGGGGAATGCAACTTATAATTCATGCCAATAGTTCAATTTCATGGGATTGCATCGTGGTATTATACTCTGTGAATGTGGGGCTATACTATTGCAATATCTACAAGGAGAATTTTCACTCCGCGCTTGACCCCGAAATACAATCTACAAAGTGATTTTAAGTGAAAGATTTTCTAAATGACTCTGAAACCGCTTGGAGCTCTGATCACATCTTACAATTAAACATGATAACAACATAGAGCAACCAGTTTTGTTGATGAATGCATTTACACAAAGACCTTATGCATGAACTTTAATGCAAATTCCAAATTCAAGAACAAAAGAATAAGACTTGGAAGTTCCATCAATTCTTGGTACACAGGTAACGAAAGACAGAAATTAAAATCGAGGAACCAAACTAACCTGGAAAGTTGAATTTAACTTTTCTAGAAGATCTGATGGCTTGATCAATGCGCCACAGCGGCACCAAGAATACAAACTCTCCAAGGCGAATCAAACCACAGAGTAGGAAAATGCGTTGAAACTATATGGCGTATGTGCTTCGCACCCTAGGCTAGAATCGATGGAGTATCTTTGCTTCTTTTTCCAGAATTCTCTCTTCTCCTTCCCTCTGCACCAAAGTTGGTGAGTTTCTTGGCGTTCTTGGAACGCTCTAGCAGGGAGAGGATTCCTCTCTCAAAGCCTCCTTGATGGCTCCTTCCAAAAGTCAGAGACTTTCTTCCCTCCCCCCAAACCGTTTTTTCAGTTTTTTTTCTTTTATTTTTTGTTTATTTTCTAATTTAAAAATCTATTTCTTTCTTTTTATTTTTTGCTTATTGATTTATTTTTTATTTGTTTTTACTACCTTAAAAAAATGTTTTATCTTCTTTTATTTTTATTTATTTTTATTTTTTTAATTTTTTAATTTCTATTTAAGTTTCAGATTTCATTTTTATTACTTTTATATATTTATGTTTTAATTTTCAAAATTATTTATTTTGTTTTAGTTTCAGATTTTTATTTCAAAAAATTCTCTTCTTTTTTCTTTTTTTCGAAAATTCTATTTTAGTTTTAGTTTCTTCTTTTATCTTTATTATTTTTTTCAGATTTTCATTTTTTACTTTTTATTTTTTCCTACTTATTTATCTATTATTTCTATTTCAGATTTTCCTTTTTATTTTATACGTTTTCTATTTTCTTTCATTTTTTAACCGTTTCTAACTATTGTTTTTAATATTTTCCTTTCATTAATTTATTTAAACATTTTACTAATTAATTTTGGGACTAAAGGGGGGTCTCGGATATAATTGGGTGTTTACAGGTATGTTATGATGAAATTACTTAGTGAACTTTTAACTTCAAGTTTAATTCATATCCACCCTTCTTAATCATGCCTCTAATAAACCTTTGAAATATATTACCTTATGTTCTCCTTTGTACTACCTTAATAATTAGGTGTAATTGACTCTTAAACTTTTAAAGTCTCTTTTATTCCAAACCAAATAATATCTAAGTAGAAATTAATTAATCTTCTAGGACAATTTATTCCTAAATGGACGAATGACCTATTTCCTCAAATTCCACCTTTCATACACCTTAATTATATTTTTCTTACATATTTAGGATCATTATTTGGGCCTAGTTAAGGATTGAAACTCATTCTTAGTTAATTTAAAACATGGTAGCCAAATTCCAACCTCCTAGACTTAGGTATCCATAATTTCCTTCTTCACCATAGGATCATTTGCCTAAAAAAATCAATAGGTCTCTTTACCCTCCTTAAAACTTTTTCATACTTTAATTTCATTCTATTTACATAGAAATGGTCCTTAATTAACCCTAATTGGAAATTAAAACCTCCTTTAAGTTAATTAACTACTAAGTGGCCGAATGCCACTCTTTTAGGTTTAAGGTTCCCTTCTTCCTAACCCTAGTTAACTTAAGTTGATCATTTTTTAACCCTAGTTGACCTTTACTTAGGGGCCAAGTTTAAACTTTAGAATTGACATATTATAAGTTAATCTTAAGTTTTTTTACCCAAAATTTAGTGACATGGCCGAATTTGACATTTACCCTTGCTTAAGTTCTGGTAAATTTCCTAGTTACCCATTTTAAGCTTATTTGGAAATTTTATCACTTAATAATTTTGAAATTTTTCCCTAAGCTTACCTAGGCCATATATTCTGAAACTTAACCTTTTTAATTAATGATTAAACCTCCAAATAATTTATTTACTTGTTGAAAATACTTGATTTTTCCTTAATCACATTTTAAGCGTATTTTTTTTCACCAAAATCTCTCTAGAGTGGCCGAATGCACTCCTAGAGGTTTTTAACTCATTTTTATTTTGTTTAACTTTGTTTAAAGGTTGATTTAGTTAATTTAAAACCTTATTTCAAAGCTTTAGTTACTTAGAAAAAATTTTAACGAAACTAAAGCTTGCTTGGGAGTTGTGGCCGAAAGCCTTCCTTGGTTAGCCAAGGTAATTTCTTCAAATCTTCCATCTCACACCAACTTGATTCAGTTGTGTTAGGTTTGTGCAGCCCCTCTTGCCTCTGGTCCATGCTTATTTCATCCATGTTTTGATGCTTAAGTGCTGTCCATGATGAGTCTAGGGTGCCATACAAGGATTTTAGCCACTTTTGGCTACAAATTACATCATTTGCTTGGTAGTTTTCTAACTAATGTTCAAAGGAAACCTTTGGAACTTATTACAAAAATTTATTCCACCTCTTAACATGCATACTCAGAGTTGCAGATCCAGCACAAAGGTCATACCAAACTCATCACAAAAGAAAATCACAAGGTTAAAACTTAAGCATAAAAATAAGCATGAAAACAACAACATAGTATATTTTTCCAAGCCACAAAGAGTAGATTTTCATGATCTACTCCAAGATCCACAAATCCTCTTTCAAATAAGCTTTAAAAACCTTTCCCATGAGAGCATAAAACTTATCAAAGCTTCAAAAATAATTTTAAAACAAAACCCACCGATTAAATTTCTTCTAAGTGCCTTAGAAGCACTTTTAACCGAACAAACATTGTTTTCCTTTTCAAAAATCACCAAAAATGGGTAGGGCTGATTTTGAACGGTTAAAATACAGTTTTAAACTCTCACAAGTGAAAACAAAAGAAGACAAACAGATCTTGGAGAAAAGATGCATGAAAGAAAACAAACACACCATAAAAAGGCAAGTTAAAAGCATAAAAAGACAAGTAGAAAGATCCTACTTGTTGAAGACCTCCTTAGTGTTTTTGTGTTCTTTAAAGGCTGCCTCGGGTCCCCTTTGGTCTGCTCTGGACATGGACAAAGGATGGTGGTGGGGCTTAAGTGTTTATAGCCTTAATATAGCTTAAGTCTTAAAGATGAAGACTTAGGCTTAAAGTGTAAGTTTTGGGTGTTTGGAGTTATGGCAAGCTTGGAGAGAATGGAGAGGATTTTGATGAGTTTCTAAGCTAAAAAATCTGAAGCAAATGGGGCCCCAAGGGTCCTAAAAATTCGGACTCTTATGGGCCAAGTGGAATTAGTTTTGCACTTAGGGGTATTTTGGTAATTTGGCCTAGATTTTTCCTATTTCCCAAAATAAATCAAAATTCAAGAAATTATCCTTTTAGGCTTAGATTAGTATTAATTAGGCTGATATTTCCTCTAATTATGTTTAGTTTAACCTAAGCATGCTTTATTTTTAATTAACCAAGGTTATTTAGTCTTAACCATGGTTAAAGTAACCTTTTACTATTCACTTTTATCTTTTTGTGGAAGACTTGGTTAACTTCATTTTGGTGACTCACCACCACCTTTCTAGCTATTGCATTTCGTGCACATGGGTGTGGGGCCCACTCTTGGCATGCTTATCACCTTATCCTGCCCTCCCAACTTTCCAGGGGCGTTTTCGTAATTTTTCTCAGCATTGCCATAAAATTTTCCAAATTATTCCTCTGACAAATTCTAAGACTTTTTGGTTCGTTCCCATGTTAATATAAGGCCATTTGCTATTTTTATGGGAACTGACTAGCTTTGTGCAAAAAGTACATTTTCATCCCTTCTTAGGTTTCTAAATTTTTCTCACTACTTTTAACCATGCATGATGTTTATAATCGCTCCAACATGTCTTATACTTGTATTTCCATTTTTCTGGCTCATTATTTGAGCTACCCAGGTGCAAGGGCATTTTCGTCATTTGCACCAAACTTCCTAATTTCTCTGCTTTTGGCTCCTAATTTCACCTAGTTTTATTCTAGAAACTATTTGTAACCTCAAACATTTATCATAGAAAAATTGGGATGTTACACTAGGTGAATTAGCGTTGTTACTCATATTGCAAAACCTCTCCACACATGGATTTTTTGCAAGAGAGAGAGAGAGAGAGAGAGAGAGAGAGAGAGAGAGAAAACACTCAAGGAAAATCAAGAGTCAATAAAAAGCATGCAACCTTATCCTTCTAATCAATCAAGGAAAACCAAGAGTCAATAAAAAGCATGCAAGCTTATCCTTCTAATCAAGCAATCAAACAACACTTATGGTTCCGCCAACCACCAGAAACCATGAATGAAAGTCCAATGTCCTTTAAGTCCACAAGTTTTATGTAAAGCTATAACACCTTTAAGAAAGTTTAGAGATATATCTAGCTTGCTTCAACCTCGCAAAACAACCTTAGAAACACAAGTTAGTCATAGAAATTCTAGAAATTCAATCAACACTTAGCACCCTCCTTATGACTCCAAGCATGCATAAACCAAGAAACTAAAGTTCTTGGTAAGTATCCTACACCAAGATTGTAAAGTCCAAGTCCTTTACACCCATATTAAAAAACAAAATAGAATTTGCTACTCAAACACCTACTACAATTTCTAAAAAATTTACAACACAATATTAACCTACTGCAAGCCAACTTCTACAAGGTTACAAGTTAAAACAGAATGCACAATAATACTAAGCTATTACAATCTTGAGTCACTCTTCAAACTTGTGATGTCCTTGCTCCTTTTTTCTCCAAATTCCACCTAAATGGGATAAGGAAATATGCAAAATCATGCTGCCTACACACAAAAAGAGGTTATACAAAGAGTTAAAAAAATTATCTCTTCACCAAGTGTTTCACTCTTCCCCACTCTTTGTGTTTTGCTCACTAAATTTCAAACTTATTTTACACCTTTCACTCAAAGAAGACCTTAGGTCCAGTCTTGAGAAGAGAAAACTCAACTTCAAGTCTTGAGACTTAATGTTTCCAAATTGAGGTGCAAAGCTTACCAAAAGGTCAAAGGAGTTAGAAATTCAAGAAAAAACCAAAGGAATTTTTAAATGATAAGCAACAAAATCCTTATCGCAAGAATTAGGTAAACTCAAATGGAATTTGAATATGACAAACTAAGAGTTAAAGAAGATAAACTACAAATAAGGTTTAAGAAAAGGCACTCAAAATTGAATAGAATAAGAAGAAAGTAGAATGCTATTTAATTTAGTGTCCTTCAATTTATAGTTTGACCATCATGAAATTTGAATTGTTTTTATGCAGCCTTGGTTTCAAAAAGGTTCATCTCAACTCAAGAACATATATTACATTACAAATTTAAAGAGAACATATATGTACTTTTTTTTTACAGTACCACCACTATATTCATCAACATAAGACCATATAAGTATATGCAATTTTCCTTTTGCACACTATTTTTTTCTGGAGAATTTTTTTTAGAAATTTATTTTTTACTTCATACACTTAAATGAAGCTTCATTTAATGTCTTTCAATCTTGAGTTTAGGGACTTTTCTACTTTGGATAGTGTTTTAGGCCACTCAAAATAATCCCAAACAAGTATACATTAAACACAGAAACAACATTCAAAGTACTTACACAAGATCAAAGTGAGTTGAGATCAAGAACACACACAAATAATTTTCATATTTTTAAAAAAAATTTAAGATCCTTGTAAATCTCGTTGAATTAAAACACTTTTTACATTACAAGTTCTTCAAATTTCTTTTAGATTTTGGAAGATCTAAATTTTAAATTCAAGAGCACAAAAGTGAATTTCTAAATTTAGATTAGATCTAGGAGTTTTGATGCAAATTCCACTGATTAATGTGAACATCCAATTCTGTCCGAGCCTCCAATCGTTAAATTAATCGGGAAATCAACGTTAATTTAAATAATAAATAAATAAACAAGAAGCATAGAAATAAAAATAAATGGAAAAACAAAAACAGATACAGAAGGACGGACAAACAGAAGAAAATGCCAAAACAGGGAGAGACAAATAAAGTAAATTAAATAAAAATAAAAAATTAAAAGCCAAAATAGAAAATGAGATAAAAATAATATATCACAAATAATGATAATATAATGAAAGTAAATAAGAAAAACAAAAACAAAAAGAATAATAATATAAAAATAAAAATAAAAGATACAAAAATAAAAACAAAGAGGCTAAAAGGAAAATATGTAGCAGATAAATAAATAGATAAAATAAATGAATAAATAAATAATAAAAATAATAATATATACAAAAAGTAAAATAAAAAGGAAAAGAGAGATAATGGAAAAGAAAAATGAAAGTTAAGGTGAGAGGGGGTTGGCCCAAGCCCTATAAATAGAGAGGGTTAAGCCTGAAACGGGGTTCTTTTCTTTTGGGAAAAAATTCTTGAGCAAAAGAGAGAAAGCGAGGTTGAATCCCAAAGTCCTGGAGCACCGTTGATTCCCCGCTGAAGAATGCTCCAACTGTCGTGCATCTAGAGAAGATGTGGATTCACTCCTTCAACGTCAATTCTCCTCTATCGCCACACCTCGTCGCCGGCAGTCTCCAATTGCGATCAAAGAGAACCTAGGTTAGTAACCATACGCTCTCATCACTGCCTTTCATTGTTGCTGCACTATGTGATAGTTAATCTGGATAAGAAATAGATTTTGAATCATGATAACTTGAGTATAAACCTAATCGAATATAAGTGAATCATGTGTTGACAAAATGCAGAACGAATTAGCATAAATCGTGTGGTCATTCTTGCATGCGTGATGAACGAGTCTCGATTAGGTCGATGCTAAATTGGCAAATGCATAGTGAAAGTCTGATCATTAAGCTCAGGTTAGGTTCAGAATTATTAAGTTCGTCTGGATTCATATAGATTTGCATACACTAGACACGATAGAAGCTTGTGCCTGGAGCTGATGAATGTTGATTCTTAATCCTGTAGAAACCGAATATAAACGAATTAAAATCATGTTAATCGAACATGAATTCTAGTGATATAACTCAGATCGGATTAGGATATGGCTTTAGTTTTAGCACATAATAGGTGTCGCCTCTGGTCGCGACATGCCATGTAAAGCCATTCCTCACGCCGCGAATCAGAGGCATAAACATGTCGACTTGAATGTGTGAGCGGAGGGAAATTGAGGAGCATCGTCGGAGGCTGGTAATCCGAAAGGAGCTCTAACGTGATCGGCCCCTGTTGGCGGGAGTATGTTCCCCTGTTCTGCTCGTGAAACTCTTCCAAGAAATCGTGCCGTACGTTGAAACTCCCAAGGGCAGGAAACTTTTGAAGAATAAGACTAAGGTCAGACTAACTCACGCATCTCAGCTGCTTCCAGAGCAAGACCGTGCGACCGAGAAACAGAGAGGGAGGGTCATGGCCTAAGTAGGTTTATAGGAAGATTCATCGTAGTAGAGTTCCCCGCCAGAACCACCCGAGATTGGGACCTTTTGGGTGGCGAGAATGGTGGCTCCACTGATCACGAGGTCGAGATCAGAGGCTCGTTTTGAGTAGCCAGGACGTACGACATACTCTGTTTCCAAGCCTTTGAGTAGGTTCGACGCGCACCCCTTCCCCTAGGCTTGATATGTAAGTGAGTATTATACCCATCAATGGACGAGGACATGCCCATCTCATGGGTTGCCAGCAGCCAAGGAGGGAAGGAATCTCACCAATAGGTAGTGGGAAGCCAACCCAAACGTTCCCACGTAAAGCAGGCCAAGCAGACACAAGCATTTTCCTAGATCCGAAGCCACACTTACGCTGGTTTTTCTATGAAAATCAATCACCCTAGCAAACTAGGACCAAGATAGTTGAGCACGGGCAGAGGTAAGCCGGAAAAGGTCCGTTTTGGCGTAAAGTGAATCTACGTATAGGAGAACCACATACATATGTCGTCCAAATGGGTAAGATCGATCTAGGCGTGTCCTAACAGCCTCTGCCCGTCGTTCAACCCCATGGCCTATGTCGATGGCAAGTAGCGCGATAAACGCTCGAGAAGAATAAAAATGGCGCGAGGGGGGGTTCCTGTGGTGCAAGACAGAATTAACAGCATAGTTAAGCTCCCAACCAGCATAGGAGACTCGAGCACAAGCTTAGGAGAAGGACCTTCTGGCCAATCAAATATGGTATAGCGACCCACTAACAAGTTACATTCAAAATGAAGGCAAAAGAAGATAAGGGAAAGGCGAGTCCCACTGATAGGACTCACCTGGAAGGGCGAGAGGATCCTCTTCATACATATACAAAACCAGAAAAAAAAAAAGAACAACAAACTCGGATGGTCTCAGTGGTTAGAGACTTGGCTGGCCACCTCATTGTCCCACTTCGAACCCTATGAATAACATTTTGGGTTTCTTTTGATCAACTCCAGAATTACCAACAGTTTCCTATTCCCCTTTATTTGCAGGCAGACCCTCACTCCCTTTTAATTACAATAAAGCCCTCACACTTCCCCCCAAATTGCACACTGACCCCTATATTTTCCCAAATTGCAAACCGACCCCATATTTCCCAAATTGCAAACCGACCCCATATTTTCCCAAATTGCAAACTGACCCCTACCTTCCTCCAAATTTAAATTTAACCCCCAAACTTTTCATAATTAGAATTTAACCCCTCAAACTTTTCATAATTAAAATTTAACCCCCAAACTTTTCATAATTAGAATTTAACTTCCAAACTCTTCATAATTAGAATTTGACCCCCCAAGCTTTTCATAATTAGAATTTACCCCCAAACTTTCATAATTAGAATTTGACCCCTAAATTTTCCAAAATCAACCCCAAGCTTCCCATAATTCAGAAGCTAGGATTCTTTTTTTCGCTAAAACAGGGCCAATTCACCTCATTACCATAACAGTTTCAAAAATCAAATTCTTTTAAAAAAAATGCTTTGAGATCTACGGTCTCACGCGACAAACCCTAGACGGTAAACTGTTGGTCTACACTGTTGTTCGATGTCTAGTGGTTTGTATAGGCCCCTGTGCTGCCTTAACTGCCTCGGACCTTGTGCATGAGTGGACCGAAAGTCCATCAAATAAAATAAAATTCTTTTAAAAAAAATGCTTTGGGATCTACGGTCTCACACGACGAACCCTAGACGGTAAACTGGCGGTCTACACTGCTGTTCGATGTCTAGTGGTTTGTATAGGGCCCCGTGCTGCCTTAGTTACCTCGGGCCTTGTACATGAGTGGACGAAAGTCCTTCAAACAAAATAAAATTCATTTCAAAAATGCTTTGGGATCTACGGTCTCACGTGACGAACCCTAGACGGGAAACTGGTGGTCTACACTGTTGTTCGATGTTTAGTGGTTTGTATAGGCCCCCGTGCTGCCTTAGCCGCCTCAGACCTTGTGCATGAGTGGACCGAAAGTCCCTTCAAAAATTTTGAAACTCTTTTCACAATATTCCTTTCCTTTTCAAGCAATTTGAAGGTCAAGCCTTCACAAACACCAGAACTACGTAAGCCTTGAGTTTCCCATTGCACCGAGGAATACGTAGGAGCAGGATCAAGTCCTATCAGGCTAACCTCCATCAAGTTATTTATTTTCATGTTAATTAAGGGATCAAATATTTTCAAAAATCACACACTCAGTTTAAGGGTACCGTTCTTCGGAACGGGCGAGTGAGGTGCCTAACACCTTCCCTACTCGTAACCGACTCCCTAACCTAAATCTCTTCCTTGGGTTAGGGTTTTTCCAAATCTTTTTCCCTTAAATAAAAATTTGGTGGCGACTCCACTTAAGTAAATAAATTTATATTTTAAAATTTTAGCGAGTTCTTCGTCTCGTCGTGATTACGGTTGTGATAATTAAAGTTTATGTAATGTGAAAATCTATACATTAGACACATAACCTCACAAAGATTAACAACTTTGGATCAAAAATTTGAAAATTGTTTATGTTGAATTTTGTCAAGAACAAGCTTTCAAGGATTCAAAATTTGATGCAAATTCAAGCCAGTTGTAGAGGATTTCACTGAACATTTTTCTTGTAACATGATGATCCAGCATAAAAAACGAAACCTTAGGAAGATCTAAGAGAATCAAGGCTGAATTTTATGAAAACTTTTCCAGAATTTCAAAAATATTTTGGTGCCAAAAACTGAAAATTCATATTTGAAATATCCAACAACTTTCAAGGAAATTCAAGTATATTTCATTGATTATTATCATCATAGAACATAGATCCACATAGATCAAACTCAGATTTGCACAAAATCAACACAAAATCTATCCAAATCTTGACAGAGGAAAAACAAAAAAAGAGTGCAAAATTAGAATAGGAGAGAATGTTAATTGACATAAGTTTTGGCCTAAGATCTTACCTCCATTGATGTGCTTTGATACCACTTGATAGAACCTTGGAAGGTGAGGAAAAAATAGGTTCAATGAAGGACAAAGTGATGTGGAATTGGTGTGAAAATAGAGAATATCTTAGGCGCCACTCCCAAGGACATGGCTACTCTGCCACCTTGGAGTTCTAAGGATAATGAGGTTCTCACCTCAAGATACGGTTAAGGGAGAGAAAATTTGAGAGAAAATATCACTTTGAAAATTCTTATTTCAATTAATGACTCAAAGTGTCTCAAAATGACTACAAAGATGTCTATATATAGACTAAAGGAGGGGCATCAATGTGGACCTTGAATCTGCCTCCTGCCTTCCCTAAAATGGGCTTGAATTGGCCCAAAATACTAGCCATGTATCTGCCATTATGCAGCCCCTAATTAGGCTTGGATAAGCCCATGTTATGGGTCCAAGAATTACACAAAAAAGATAAGCCCATTTTATGAGCTTGATTATTACATATAAAGCTGCCCTAGGCTTATACAAGTAGGGCCCTCTAAACTTATTACAACAAACCTAATCCTAAACTATACATTGTGATGCGACAATTGGCCCAATGGTCCTTTGCAGCTGGGGCCTCTCCATCAAAATGACATAACAAGCCCCTCATAAAGTGCTTTATTTGTCTTAAAATTTATTTTGTAACAGTCTTCTAGCCTTAGAAAAATTTGGTGATAACGAGTTCACAAATCTAATTTGGAGAAGTATTGAGCTCAAAATAACTCATCATGTGTAGGCATAGGGAAAGAATCCTTAATAATCATAACATTTAGAGTTCTATAGTCTATGTAAAATACTTTACATACCATCCTTGTTTTTTACTAGTAACAATGGACAAAAAAAACAAATAGGATATTCTCTCCGTTAGCATGTTTACTACTATTTTGTCAATCTTAGATTTTACTATAGGAGCAACAATATGGTTGAACCTTCATTGGTAAAGTATTGGGAAACAACAAAATATTACGGTCATGAGTTCAAGTTGGTGGTAAACCATATGGTGTAGCACACACTTCTTTATATGTGTGCAACAATATTCAAATGTTAGGCTCAATTATGTTGGGCAGGTCCAAGAATTATGGAACAGGGGTCTCCAGGGTCTAGAATTGAAGTGCATAGGGCACAACTATGGAATCTATAGTTTAAAGACGTTTAAAGTGATGAAATTATGTTGGATTGGATAAATTTTGGTTGTCTCCCCATAAAGTAATAAACTCATTATTGATATAAAAACCAAGGAATCGTTTATTATAGTTCACAAGGTGAGTGTCAAGGATGGCTAGCCATTGAGTTCCTAGGACAAGTTCCACTGCCACAATAGGTAATATGTAGGCTAAATTTTACAATGGATGTCTATGTACATGTACTAGAATATCCTTAACTTTCTCTTCACATTCGAGCAAGGCCTCATTTCTTGTTACCACCTTAAATCGAGGAGCATCATAAATAAGAAAGAGGGAATTTCATAATGCATGATTCAATGAAGTTGTTTGAGCTTCCTCCATCCAAAAAAAGATATATATGTTGGCCATTGATAAATCCAGTAAACTTAGATGGTGTCATTGCTAGAAGTTCCTTTCATAGCATTGTAAGATAAGTGATGAGGTTGGTCTTGTGGTGGTTCAATCTTTGATGGTATCTCATCCTCACACTTAATAAGGTAATAATTCTTATTAGCATACTTGTGCTTTAAAGTGTATTTTTCATCACATGTAACAACACGAGCCTCTCTCTTCAAAATTGTATCTCTTCTACAGATAATCTCTTGCAATTATTTTAGTTTTGATGGTGTAAGTAAAGGTACGGTGATGTTTGGATTAAGATGGATTTGTGAGTTCATAGGTTTAGGTTGTAGATGTATGTTGGGTTTTGGCAATTAAGGTGAGTATAGGAAGCAGGCTGTATGGTTTCTATTTGTGACAAGTGGTGGTAAAAATTTCTCCTCGAAAAGCTTAGCCAACAATATAGTTTGAATCAAAGAATAGGAGCCCTTAAAAACCATTTTCATTCCAGTTCTGGTCGTAATACTCCAATAAAAGAGTCCAACAAAAAAGTATCATCCATACTATAACCCTGATTGATTGACATCGTGAAAGATTCATAATAAGCATTCACAATAGATGTCTAAGTGATAAGAACCAAAGCGGGTGACCTGATCTTCACGACATAGGTTAATAAATAAAATTACTAGATAATACAAAAAGGATGAAATAAAAGTTCTAATGACGTGATAGGATCAAATAGCCAACCAACATTATATAGAATGTGACATGTTACTTAGACCTCTTGCCCAACCACAAACTTAAGAAAACCAATCCACACAACAATGCACCTAGCATGAAACATGAATTGAAGGTTTTTTGTGAATTTGAATCACCAACCTTATAAGAAAGATTAGCAAGACGAAATTTCACAAGTGTAAAGAAAGGTATAATCTTCAAAATTAAATAAAACTCTTATTTAAGTTAATAGAAACTCTTATCTCCTTTCACTACTCATAGAAGAGTTGTTTGTACTTTAAAAATCACTAATATAAGAAAAATATAACTAAATCCTACTAGAATCCCTCCATCTCTAAAATGAGAAAATTATGACCAATCCTAATAGAATCTACATATAATATGATTCAAATTCTTAACATAATTTAAATTAAATTTGAACAAATCTTAGTCAAATAATTTGAACAAATCCTTACAAATTGAAAACAAAATTAGTTGAAAATTTTAATTAAAATTAACATAAATCCTAATAAAAATAAATATCATGTCTTATAAATCTTGTGATCTTATTGTAAATGGGATCTTCTTTATCTGCCTTTTTTTCTTAGAAATCCATTTATGTGGATCCTAATTGTGTTTTGTATTTTTTTATCCTTCCTTTTCTCAATGAGCTTTCTCTTGGAGTTAAGTCTTTCTCTACTTGGACTTGATCATGCAAGATGGTGTCCAGGTTTATATCACTAAGTTAGTTTTAACAATTCATCTTCAAGATTCTCAAAATGAGAAGGACCAAATTGATTTGTATAGCAGTTGAAAATGTGATCCGTTCTGGTACTTGATGCATTTTCTCTATCATTTAAAACCAAGGAAGTATTTTCCTTTCGAAATGTACAAAAGTAATAGAAACATGTTGATCCTCTGGTATGTCATATTTGTTGAAAAATCATTCTTCCTTGTAGATCTGTTGTAGAGCATCATCACTGGTGAATCCATGGAAGTCGATCTTCATAGATCAAGGTTGTGTGATACTTGAACAATTTTAAGGTTTCCACCGACTAAATGTTCCTTGTTTCTATGTCATGATGAGTTGTAGCGCACTAGGAGTTTGGTCTATTTTCAACAATTTTTCTTGTTATGTTTTCCACATATTAGAAAGTCGCTTAAGATTGACTTGCATATCCTTCATTCGTGTGTTATCTAACATAAAAAAACTCTACCAAAGCACCAATGGTATGTGAAATTTAATTAAAACAAAGTAATTCCTTGAAGAGATCAAACCAACAAACAAAGAGGTTGCAATTTCATTATTAATATGACAAGTGAAAAGTAATAAATGTTTCCTGTAATAATCTATAATAAGAGAGTAAAGTACAAGTGAATAGAAAAATAAGGACAACTTCAAGTATAAGGACTAGTGGATTAATCCTAGCTTTTAGATATCAGTTATATGCACCTAGAAGAAAATTGAATATGAGAGAAGAGAGAAATATGATAGATGAGGTGAAGAGAGAATTAGGAGGAAGAGAATGCTCACATGATACATTACTCATTCCATACTCCCACTAGCTTGTATAACCTCCTAACCAATTGGACCATTGGTACATTCTAGTGCTTTTCCTTAGCATTTTTACATCCTCCATATTAGTTTCCACTCTAGGTGGATCTACTGCTATGTTTTAGTTTTTAACTGGATACTGGAATTCTGTTATTCATTTCAAATGTTCAAGAATTGCTTGATGGAGAAGTATTTCTTTAAAGACTTAAGAAAGAAGAAGAAGCTTGAATTCCTCAACCTTAATTGAGTATAAGCATAAGAGATCTGGGTGTGACATATTCCTTGATCTTTGATGATTATGTGGGATGTTTGGACTTTCCTATATATTCATTATTGTATTGTGTCTTTGTTTCCACTCTAACCAATGAGTTTGTTACTACCTCTAAAATATGTTTGAATTATTCCCTTGAAATCGATAATAAGACATTAAAGGTTGATATGATTTGTTTATTGATTTTTGACTTAGACATAATCCTAGGAATGGATTGGATTTTTATCAACCATATGCTTTTAAACTATCATGAAAATGCTAGTTTTTAGTTCCAAAGCTAGCACAAACCCTAGTATTGAGGGCTCAAGATTTTTTACTAATAACCAATCAAATGCTTTCATAAGTGATAGAACTCAAGTTTAAGCAATCCTTACTTCTTAGAAGTACAGGAAGCCTTAATAGAAATAAACTAACTGTCAACTATAAATAACCTGAAGTGTTTCCTAAGGACATTCTTGATTAGCCACTTGAGAGAGATCAAGTTCAAAAAGTGTTTCCTAAAGGCATTCTTGATTAGCCGCTTGAGAGAGATCAAATTCAAAAGTAACTTGTAGTAGGAATTAGACCAATCTTGATAGGGCTATATAAGATGTCACCCATAGAGATCATAGAACTAAAGAGGCAACTAAAGGAACTATTGGAAAATGACTTTGTGAGATTGAGTATATCATTATGGGGAGCCCCATTGTTGTTAGTAAATAAGAAGAATGGGAGCATGAGCTTGTGCAAAAGCTAAAAAGCTAGCAAGGGAAAATTTGAAAAACTTATTTGCATATGTGGGGCCAGGAAAGGGTGTGCTTTACATGTTTGTGAAGGATATTGACATAGATCCCTATTGCATTAACTTTACCTCTAAGTTAATGTCAAAGGGTTACATTCACAATGCATTGTCTTTTCTTTCCTTCTTTTCTTTTCAACCGTCTTAGAATTTTGATTTCTTAATCTCTTCATATTATGATTTATTTTTTGAATTACAGATATTTACAACTTTCTAGATAGGACTAGAGTATCACTATATTAGGTTTATATATAGTCTTCGTATGCTGTGTTTTTAGTTTCAACCATGATATATGTTAACAATTTTGATAAATAGTAATTTTATTTTAATGTCATTGGTTTCTCTAGTTCAGAATTTAATATTTGAATAAGAATCTTAGCTTGTAGAAATTTTAATCTTAATGGATGATAATCATGCACATACATAAAATGCTAATTAATTAATGTAGTGGTGGAAGAAGGTGATTCTTCTGGAGCAATGAAGGGTGCAATTTGGTGGAGAATGAAAAAGGAATGGATTCAAATTAAGCCTTAATTTGGAAGTGCCACCTCTTGTGGAGGATGAACTTCTTCACTGCCACCATGAGTAACCATGGGTGAGGAGGTTCCTCAACTACAAGTCTGGTTCTAAAGGAAGGATAGAAAGAGAATTTCTCTAAAAAATCTTAGTGAAAACTTACAATTTCATTCAAAATGAATTTGGTGTTGAAAATTACACAAGTGATGCCTTTATATGGGCAAACTTGAGGAGGTGCAAAATGGAGGGAAGGGGATGGTAGCTTTGAATCCGAATTGATCTTAGATTTCAGCCTAATAATGGTACCTTCTTCACTCCTCAATTCAGCTTCAAATTAGGTCAAAGAAAACCCAAAAATCCAACACTAAAATATAGGAAAATTGGGTCCAAATCCTATATATATATATACATATATATATACATATATATATATATACATATATATATATATACATATATATATATATACATATATATATATACATATATATACATATATATATATATATATTAGGTCTGCTAGTTCCTAGAATATAAAAAGTACCTAAATCCTATTCTACCATGTGAAAGGCCAAGGATGAAATGGATTGAGCCTGAGGGTGCTCCTCTTAGAGGCCCAAGAAGGTCTCCACCTCTTCTTGCAGTTGCTTGGCTCTTATTTTGTTGATAGGTCCAATAGGCTTAGTAGGTCTATATAATTGGCCTTCCTTTACCGCTAGGACCTTTATGTCATTAATGCTCTTGGTCCATATCTTCATGACTACTTGCATTTTATTTCAGGAGGTTCTATTCCAATAAAGATTGAATTCCATTAATTCATCCCCTCCTTTTAAACTTCAGAGTACTATTTTTTTTTATAATTATATATATATTCTAGAGCGTATGCAAGCAAGTGTTTAATTTCATTTCCTTAAGCTTATTACAAATGTAGAGTTAGAAGAGTCACCTCTCTTTATTCCCTTGCATTGAAGAAAGTTCAACTTTCAGAAGACACACTTGATGGAACAAATCCTTCATTATGTTGTTGGATAAAAATGGATTATTTCAAAGTATACCACTTAGGAGACATAACACCAATCTTGGTATTTTCAACTTTTAATATTCTTTTAACCTATCATCATTATATTATTATTGTGTTCACTCAATCAAAACCTAGCATTCATGAAGTTATATTGATTTATATTGAATAATCTTCTCCTATGATATCATTCAATGTATGGCATCTTTGTGATGATTACATCCACTTCTAGTGGTTCTAAATTTTGATGTACTTGTCACTTCAATCGAGTAAAAGAAAAAATTTATCTTTCATTTTTTATGACCTTGCAAATGGTCATAGCTTTTTAAAAAGCCTTTTTTAGTCCCTCACTTATTGATTTGTCTTGCAAATTAGTCATCTTGTCTATTTTCCATTAATATCTTGTTGATTTGACACATTAAATGTCATGTAAACACCATTTATATAAAATAAAACAACTATATGGCTTTCTCTCATTGGTAGGGGAGATAAAAAATTGTATAGCGACATTTCCTTTTTACTCATGTCTTAGGGACATCACCTTCTTCTCTTCCTAGAGACAACTAGAGAACTCTTATTCCATCTTATCATTTTTCCCTCACTTCACAACATCGACATCACTAGGTTATATCTTACACAACAAACATAAACTTCCTTTCATCTACACATCATATAGAAACTCATCACCTTCATATAACTTAATTACAGGTTTACAACACATTACTACTATGAGTTGGATTTTTACGTTTTGCTGAAAAAACTTCACATAACTTCAAAGAAAAAAAAACAAATCCCCACATTTGTACAAAGTACCCCTCTTTTTGATTGTTTGTTACACGAGTGTAGCCAAATCAAGAATGGGTTAAGTTAAGGTTACATATTAGTTGTGTATCAATTAATTTGCATATGTGTTTAGATGTATTTGTTAGACTCTAATAACTCTTTGTATATCAATCATGCAATAAGCCTTAACTATCAATTATATCCTTCCTTACCTTCTTTATTTCTTTATAACCTTTTATTTAAATCTCATCTCATGTGCAACAAAATAATGAAGGTAGGTTCGACATAACAAATAAGTTCTATATCACTTTTAAATTTTACTTCTTGGTCTAGAGTGTAGGCAATCATAACTATTATAATCATTATTATTATTAAGAATACAAGACTCTAAACCATTTTCAAATGAGAAGTAGTTCTCTCTCTTCTAAACTTTATATAATTGTCATTGGCTCTACAATTTTACATCGTTGCTTGTGTTTCTAGGAATGTGGATGGGTGCTCCTTCTCATGTCCTAGTTGTTCCATCCAATGATACAAACCAGAGTATAAAACTTCTTCCTACTTTGGTTGGAAAATTATTTTTGATAGCTTGTGTAAATTTAGGTCCAGGGATCCTTTTAAAGCTTATGCAACACATGAACACATGAATTAGAAAGATTTTTACTATTTTTTTTTTAAAAAAGATTAAACCCAACTGAATCAAAAATAACATTATGCATCTAAAAAATCACCATTCTTCAGGCTATTGTTTCACAAGCATAACTTTGTAGCATCTTTCCATTCATTAGCCACCACTAAATTGCTCTATTTGTTATTACCTTGGCACAAGCTTACTCCTAGTCAAGAGTTTTTCTTTCTTCTTACATGGTGTCAAACAAACCATGAAATAATTAAGATGCTTTTAATTATAGGAAATATAATAATTAAGTAATGAATCTAAAAAAGTAAAATTGATGAAGTTAACAAGTTACATTCATTTTTCTATGATGGTGGACTAACACTAAAATTATTAAATATACGTAGAATCCATGAGTTTCTTTGTGATGTGTAGATGAGAAGAAATCGATGTTTATTGTGGGTACTACGTAAGATATAACCTAATGATGGTGTTATAAAGTGTGGGAAAGATGATAAGATGAAAGGAGAGTTCTTTGGTTTTCTCTAAGAAGAGAGGAAAGTGATATTTCTTGGAGATGATTGAAAGGAAAACGCTATTGTGCATGTTTTTAGCTTCCCCATCAATGAAATAAAGGCACGTGATCTTTTTGTTTTATATACATAATGTTTACATGGCACTTAATGTGTCAAATAAGATTAACGAAAAATAGATGAAAAGATTGATTTTCAAGATGGATCGATAAATCAGAAACTAATAAAGGCCTTTTGAAAAATTAGGAACCAATTTGTAAAATCATAAAAAAATGAGGCACAAATTTTTTCCTTTACTTAGCATAAATGAATTTTCCTAAAACACTTGCTAGTAAGTAAAGTAAATATACGTATAGCACAATAATATACTTCAATTTTAAAAAATGAAGCATTTTTGTTTATGATTAGGATCATAATGAATATAGAAATCTTATTGTCATAATAAAAATATTTATTTTTAATTTTTATATTTTTAATTTTACAAACAATAAATATACAAAATTAGATCATTAAAAGATACTAAATCTATAATGCTTTCAAGACTTGAGATAAAGGAACTATCTTTAAGATGAATTTTTTTTTATTATTAGAATAAATTAATTCAAAGTACAAGTATCTATATATACATGCATATACAATGATGATGAAATTAATTGGCAGAAGCATAATAGTCTTTAACTAATATAACTGATTTCTAAGTCATCTATTAGTAATGGATCCCTCAAATAAAAAAAATATAATGTTTGATTGAAAAATAACTTAACTTACTTTGTGGTCTTGAACTCTTAGGGATGCTTTTATGCTTTCAATAACTGTAATAAGATGTATCTATTTATCTACCGTAATTATTATCAAATATAATTATAATAAATCCATCTATCTATATTTTAAATTTTAAGTTTGATAATTAAAAAAAATATGTAATTGATTACTTACTAATTACATAACTGAGTTAATAATTATTGAGTTAATAATTATTTTTATAAAATTAACTGTTATACTTTTTATAATTGATTACCAGTTTTTTTAATCAATTACAAGCAATAATTAATTACAAAATTTAGATAATCAATTATAAAAAAATATAATGGTTAATTTTATAAAAATAATAATTAACTTAATTATGTAATTGATTATGTAATTGATTATTAAAAATATTTAATTGATTATTATAAATAAATTAATTGACTACAAGACGTAGAAGAATATTTTTGATTTAAAAAAAATTAATTTTTGATTTAAAAGGATCAATTCTTTTCAAATTCGACGGTGACAATAGAGAAAAAATGAATTTAGTTATTTTTTCATTAGAAGAATTTTTTTATGCTCAATTAATACTATAATCCATTACAAGAAGAGATTAGCGGAAAGCATGGGCTCTGAAATTATGAAATAAATTTCCATAAATTGTTGTTAGTGTTGTAAATCCTTTTTAGATGAAAATCTGTGGTAAATTCGTTGAAGTTTGAGAACTCGAGGCCCCTTGCATCATGCCAAATGTCAAGTATTGGTCTTTCTGATGGAATGAATTTCAAGAAGGACCTATGTAAATTTTCATAATATTAATATTAATATCTACAAATAATATAATCACAAGGACTAAATAACAATTTAAAAAAATGACCTTACCTACTAAATGCCGTCACAATTACCTGGTCCGGTTGTTACAAAGTCCAAGCTAGCTTGGCTGCTGGTTAACGTTGTCCGTGTCGGTGCTTTTTTTTTCTGCTGTCTTTTTTTTTTATATTTTATTTAAATGATGGAAATGAAAAAAAAAAGAGAATAAAAAAAAAACAATGAAAAAAAAATATTTAAATTAATAAAAAATATCTTATATTTTGATTGGATAAATAAAAAAATAAAATACATTAATAATATAAATTTATAAAAATAATATTTAATTTTTATAATATTTTTTATTAATATAATATTTATATTTTAAATATATAATAATTTTAATATTTATAATAATAAAAAATCATCTTTCATTCTTTTTTTTTCCTGTTTGAAGAAAATTAAAATTTAGATGATAATATGAAAAGTATTTCTTTTTTTTTACAAACAAGATAAAAAAATTATTTATTATTTCTTTCTCTATCTCCAACCAAACAAATGGCAAAATACGATCATTTCTCTTCAATTATTATATTATAAGAAGAAAAAAGACGCTGACATAACAAATAGAGTATCACAATCACGCACTCAACTTTCATCGAGAAATAAATGACTGTCATTGAAAAAAGTTTAAACGAAGATACATAGATGAGATAATATTACAGAAATAAATAACAGATTGGACAAAAGTCCAAATCTAGACAGACCTTATTTACAAGAAAAGCGAATTCTTAGACTTTTTGTTTTTGTATTAATTTTTGTAAAAAACTAGAAAGTTGATTTTTGATTGCCAACATAAAATTCGAATTTAAATGAGAAAGAGAATTTAACCTTTTTAAATTTTAGCATATCTGTAATTAAATACCATAAATTTTAATTATCTCAATTAATTTTTAAATTCTATCTCTATTATAATTAGATAATTTGAACTTTAAATTTATCTTAATTAATACTTAAATTTTACTAATTTTACAAACAGACAATTTAAATTTAAATTTTTAATTAATTGTTAAAGCTTTCCTTTATTTATAAATAGTTCCTTCTCTAAATTAAATTATAAAATAACAAATTTTTTAATAATTTATTTATATTTAGAGTTAGTGGTTATTTATTTATTTATCTTTCTAAAGATTGAAACATAATAAAAATTCTGAACACTAAAAGAACCATAATGTATTATTATTATTATTATTATATATATATATTATTGCATAATTTTTATTAATTCAAAATTTTTATTAATTCAAAATTTTTATTATATTTTATGAATAACAACAAAAATAATATATAATAAATTATTTATAAAAGTTGATAAAATTTAAAGATGAATTATAAATGAAATTAAAATTTAGGTTGCTGTTTTATGAGATTATTACAATTAGGATTAATTGAAATAAAATTTAAGCTAAATATATTTATTTATAGAAAAGAAAAATTTAAGATCAATTAGGATAAAATTAAAATTTAAAATAACTATTTATACAAGGGTTTAATAGTGATTTAGTCCCTCGTTTTACATTTAATTTTGGTATTCGTTTCTATAAAAAAAATTATAATTTTGATTCTTTATTTCAAAAAAAATTGTTAATTGTAATCCCTATTATTAAAAATTTTAATCTCAATGATAATATTGTTTAAATAATATACAAACTATTCTCTAAAAATTATTTCTTGTATATTTTTAGTTTCGAAAATGTTGGTGTATATAATATGAGGTCTAAAGGTGTTAAGTATGTCATATTTTATTTTTCTCCAACATAAGTTGAATGAAATATAAATAAAATTAACTACTGATTATATAAATTAATAATTTATGGACCAATTAATTTTCTAAAAGATTAAAACGTACGTAAATAAGTATATTTAAAGACTAAATTGTACATACTGACATTTTTAGAAATTAAAAGTATAAAATTTTTTAATAAAAGAAACTAAAGCAAACAATTTTGTTAAATAAGAGATCAAAATCATAAAAAAGAATGATACAAATTAAAATCAAAATCAAATGTAAATTGAAAAGTTTTAAGCTAGTTAGACATTTTTTCCTAAAAACCATTTCAACTAAAATTTGTGATAGTATTTAGGTTTAATTTAGCTTTTAGTTACTCATTTTATATTTAATTTTTATTTTAATCTTTAAATTTTTTTATGATTTAATATCTTATTTTATAAATTTTTTGTTTTTGGTCCTTTTTATTAATTTTTTAAAAAAGTTATTGTGAATATTTTGATTTTTAAATTTAATTATTTATTTAGATTTTAATTTTTATGAAATTATTTGATTAAAAAAATATTAGTTTATAGCTTTTTATTTTTAAATATTTTAATTTTATTAATATTTTATTTATATATTGTTCACACATTAAAAAAATTAAAATATAATTAATTAATCAAAACTTTTTAGAACTAAAAGTATATAAGATATAATTTTAAAAAACTAAATTATATATTTACCTAAAAATATCATTTAATAAATTTTTATAAGAATTAAAATTACATTTTTTATATAATAAAAATAAAAAAACATCATTAAATCTACTATTTAAATTTTATTTTATTTTAATCTTTTACTTGTGTTTATTTAATGCTATGTTTGGTTGAAAAGAAACGAGAAAAAAAATATATAGATATATATAAAATAATTTTGTATTATTTATTTATGTATGAAAAATAAAAATAGAAAGAAAACAACCAATTTTTAAATCTTAACAAATTTTTTTTTCTAAATTGATAAAAATAAAAAAATTATATTTTTATTTTAAATTATTAAAATTATGATATATTTTTAAAATATAAAAAATTAAAAATTTTAAAATTAAACTTTTTATTACTAATATAATTTTTTTTCTATTCATAAAAAATTATTATCTTTTTTTATTTTAACTCATTTAAACATTTTATTTCTGTTTTTTATTTTTTTTTCTTTTCCATAACTTTCTCATTTTCTTATTTCTTTAAGTGATCTAAACAAATCATGCGTGTACGTGGAAAAAGCAATACTAACTAACAATGTGTCTTATGCATTGACATTCAAGTTATCTTCTCTCACCAAACAGAAAAAACGCGGAATTGAAAACTTCTTTATTTATAAGTCTCACACACTTTACTGCTTCCTTCTTCTTCATCACACCCATTCATTGCATCGTTGATCTCCAAGAGCAACTCATTATTCACTCGCAAAAGAATCGCAGGTTTTCTCTTCATCTATTTATCTAAAATTTAATTGAACATAAACTTTTATCTTCGTTGCATAGGATTGGATTTTGCTGATTATTCTCAACCCTTTTTACGCTGTCACTCACCTTTTTTGTTTTCAGGTTTGTTATCAGAATCGACGATCTGATTGTGTGTTAAAAAATTATCTTTCGTCAATTGAAACTCACCCACTTATGGTCATTTCATATTAAATTTTCTTGGTATTAATTCCAAGCTATATATCCACCTTCCATAAATGGAATTGAAAGGGTAGGTCTATGATACTGCTCTTGCAGGGTTTTTATGGTGTTGTTTCTCTTTGTGATCCCTGTTATATGGTTTTACACTTACTGGTATCATCTTTCAATTGGAGCATTATGTGAGTTTGTGTTTCTCTATTGAGTGTTCTAACTGGAGTTTAAGGACAGATTACAGAAGATTTAATAAGATTGTCACTTGTAAGACAAATTTCAGGTTGTGAAATGTTTGATGATTGTCAGGGTCTTTTAATTGTTGCAGGTTCAGTGGCCGTGGATTGTTGTAAAATTTTGCTTTTAGGTTGAAACTTCAAGTGCCAGCTCAGGATATGATGAATCGAACTCAGGCTGAGTATTGGGGTGAAAGTTCCGGTTCAACTTCCCACAGCAGTCAGCAGGATGTTGAGGATGACCGGATGATTGCTCTTGTGCTGTCAGAAGAGTATGCAAAACTAGATGGAGCAGTTGCCCGGCGCCTTTCCAACTTGGAACCTGTTCCTGTAAGCGTCCCTGCTTTTGGGTTATTTCCCTGCATGAAACTTTGGACTTTGACCAGTTATAGGTGCCGGTTTCTATTTCTGCTTTGGAAACCATGTGTTATAAGACTTATTTATCTTACTAGATATAAAAGCATTCATGTGAACTGATGGCTTAAGCTTTTATAAGAGTTACTCTGTGACTAAGTGGTCTTGGGTTTGATCCTTATTTCCTACATCTTTCTAAATAAAAGTTAAATTTTAGCTTAAGGTAGGGTAGATGGATTGGCCATTGTTCAAGCCTAGAGGGTCCTTGGGTGAGAGTGCGTGCTAAATATAAATCATTCGCATTCTCTCATCTAACAGCTTAAGCTTTTGGGAGATTGGTTCAGGACATGCATAAAAAGTTTGAGATTTTGGTCTTAATTTTGTCTTGTTTTTATTTTATGGTGTTACAAATTTTGCTTAATTTGCATTGTCATCACACAAAAAGCAAACTTCCATGGGTTATTGCCCTTTCCCTTTTCTGGGATGGGGCTGGATGGAGGAATATCTGAAATTTTCACTACTTTTGATTTTCTTAATTTCTTCTAATTCCAACTTCTTGAAATTACAGCATGTTCCCCGGATAAATTCCTTTATCCCCACTGTAAATGATGCCAGCATGGATCACCAGCGTCTACTTCAGAGGTATGTCTTTCTCCTATATAAAATCTGCTATTTCATCTGAGAATATTATAGAACTTTAAGTTTCTATCTATGCTCTTTTGGCAGAAAGATGGCCAGGGAAATAAGGACCATGGGCAGGAAAAATCCATTTCTATTATTTACAATTTATAATTAAAAACATAACTGGTCATGTAAATTTTTTTGCCTTTCTTTCAGTTAAAGATAAATAGAAACAGCAAATACTTGGTTATTTAAGTGAAAATGACTTGGGATACACATATGTTCTTTACAGTCAAGTAGAGAGTTCTAGGCAATGTTGTAGCTATAGAGGCTTTTTTGGGAGGTCATGTCATTTGTGGTTAGAAAAATAAGATAGCAAACTTCCATAAAATGTCTTCATGAGAGCAGTATATTGGCATTCTATCAACCTCTTGGAATAAACAAAGGTGAGGATTAGCAATGTTTCATCAGTGAAATGTAAAAGACAGATTATGGGGTGAAATCAATCAGCACCCTTTTTGTAACTGGATCTTAGCTCACAAGTATCTGGTTTTTTAACAGTAATTCTTGGTTCTTAATGATGGAGACGATACATATTCTGAAACACTAAGATTTGAAGAGTAGCATTTTTGTAACTTCGTCTATTGCTTTTACCATTTACCTTTGTTGACCAACATATTGATGTCCTTAGGAACCTAGATTTATCAAATAATGAGGATAAGTTCAGCCAGTAAAATATTATACACATTCTTCCAATGCATTTACTTTTTGCCGAAGGTATTAAAACCATTCTCTCTTCACCCCTTTAGGTTGAATGTCTATGGTTTATGTGAAGTTAAGGTATCTGGAGATGGAAACTGTCAGGTATGTTGTTATAGCAACTGTTATGAGGCATAAGTACTATCCTAACATCCTTTTGAATTTTTGCTGATGATTTTCCTTACATTACAGTTTCGTGCACTTTCTGATCAGTTGTATAGGTCACCTGAACACCACAAACATGTTCGTAAAGAGGTTGTGAAACAGGTATTTTGTACTAGTAGTGGTCATGGAAAGAATAATGTCCATGAAATATGTCAACCTTTTGAAGACATCTGATTTTCTTGACTTGTGATTGTTTAACTAGTTTAACAGGTTTAAATTTGCTGTTGTGTAGAGTTTTGAATCAATGAAGGAATATTAGAGAGCATAGAGGGGTGAGGGGAGATACAAAGTTGCTTTTTTGTTCTCTTATAGTGTCTGAGATTATTTGACCCTTGTTGACTAAGGAAAAATGAATTAGTTATGTAGAAACTATTAGAGTAGGAAATGTCCTCCAAGAGAAGAAATTGGAAAGTTATAAAAAATGTAGGTTATGTTATTGGCATATCTTGTAATAAAATTATTTTTAAATCTGTGAGGGAAGTGTCACAAATCCTCTGTTCTAGATGGTGTATCAACAAAACAAATCTATTAATTATATTAAATATTGCAAGCAGATAGTTTGAGATACTTATTTGCATAACGTTTCTCTTTGCCAGCTCAAAGATCACCGTTCCTTATATGAATGCTATGTACCAATGAAGTACAAAAGATACCACAAGAAAATGGCTAAGTATGTATCTCAGATAAACCATCACTTAAACCATTATATATAAAATGAGCCATCACATTTGTGGATTATTTAAGTTGCATTTTCATCAAATGCACTATATTCACCTTTCTCTACTGCATGGCAGATCTGGAGAATGGGGGGACCATGTTACATTACAGGCAGCTGCCGATAAGGTTTGTAATTCTGTATCCTAACAGTTAGGTTTCTAGGATGCTACCAATTGATAATTATTTTATTCCTTTCTTGCAGCTTTTCTAAAATATTTAGATTTTTCATTCAAACTAAGATGTAAAAGTTTAATTTGATTTTAACTTAAGGAACATTCTTGCATATAGAAAAAGATGATTTCAGTCGGTGAAGTTTATGATAGGTGTTTGAGGTTCACTCTATCTTGGAAGAACATACTTCTCAAGCTCTCACTAATGCTATGCTGCTGACCTACATAGCTGATTTTATAAATTTTTCTCTAGGAATTTCAGCTGATGAAAAATATTAAGGTTTTAGGGATTAAAATGGAAAACTTAGTTGCAATTTTTTTTAGTGCTATTTAAATAAAATTTTTATGCGTTGTATCCCTTGTTTGATTCCCTCACTTAGGACTTTTGTCCATAGTCCAATTGGGTTAAAATGATAGAACAGGCAAAACTAACAGGTTATTGCATTATGTCCTCTAGCAAAAGCTATTATTAATATAGTAATGTGCTATTTGAATGATATTTATATGCTAATATGTATTACATCCTTTATTGCTTTTTTATTTTTAATTTACTTGTGTGCATGTGTTTACCATTATTTTCTTTTATTTTGGGGTCTTTAGTAGGTTAATTCCTTATAGTAGTTGACTGCCATTAATCTATTCCCTCTCTTTGGAATGGCTTACGTAGTAGATTTTTCTATGGTTTATTTGTTCTTTCCACTTAACAGAGTTGTTGCATCTAATGAAGAATACAGTATCTGTAATGTATTACCAATTCAAAGATTATATGTTGTAATCTAAGCCACACATTTAGAGTGCAATGAATATATACGCTTCTTATTGTTAATATGATGTTATTTGTTGAGTAATACTGTCAAAATGTCATATAGTGATTCTTGTTTTTAATGTAGTTTGCAGCAAAGATATGCCTTCTGACATCATTTAGAGACACTTGCTTCGTTGAAATAATGCCACTGTACCAAGCACCACAGCGTGGTAAAACCATCATCACCATTTTTATATCCTGCTTTAACTTCATTTAGTCTTTGGAGTTTGATTATGACCAGGGCAAAGCTTCATAGAGACTACATGCCCCATAAAAGTTTGACTTCTTATAGTATGTTGTTTCAAGAAAGATAATTGGACATTCTGAAATGGCAATGCCCCTCACCTTCCTTAAAATGAAAATATTTTTGTAGTAGTGAAATATATAATTCCAACCAAAGTTATGATTTACCCTAACGCAATATAACACTATCCTCGTCTCATTAACTTAATACATTCATAAGATGATTCTCTTAAAATGAAGCCTATAATTGAAATATTCTCAGGTCTTTAATTTAGTACTAATATTATATTGTAGTATTCTCTTACTCCTTTGTCTCCATTTACTTTCTTAATGCAGAACTGTGGTTGAGCTTTTGGTCTGAGGTTCATTACAATTCACTGTACGAAATCCGAGGTTTGTTCACAGTAACTTTCATTAGATTTGAACTTCCGTTACTTTTGGTGTATTGAATATGACTTTTATTAGTTTTTGATTTATTATCTTGCCTTTGTTTTAGATGCTCCAATCCAGCATAAACCAAGGAGGAAACATTGGCTGTTCTAGGAAATGCATGAAGGTCATAAGATGTATTGTTGTGTATACATTCTGTACCATTTATAGGTAAGGGAAAAATGTCCATAAAATTGGCAAATAGATCTCTTGACTTCTAATTCAGAATTGACCTCTTTCAAATTTAGAAGATATCTTAATAGTCACTTTTATCTACTTTTTGTTTGTCAGTCTATCTTTGCCACTACCTCCGAACCATTTCAACCACTCTTTCACCCCGTTGGATCTTTTTGGTCACCACCTCTTTGCATGAAGCAAAATATCTAAAAATTAGTCATCCGTTGTGAATACAAAGTAGCTATTATACATTATTCACTGAAGGCAAACTACAAAATTGAAAATTGAAATTCTATTTGCCAAAGTATTAAAGATGCAGTGCACTGTGGACATTTTTTTCCTACACATAAAGAGAGAAGGAAGTGGGAGGGGAATAAATCACTTGTATGTTTTCTTCCTTTATTAATTCATTACATTATACTTGTGATATTTTTTTATTAATTTATTATTTTATTTTAATGTCTTTTCTTTATTGGGGAGAGCAATTCAGTATGACTTGTATTTTTTTCATCATCTTGTAAAGCAAATCATGTATTGATTTACAAAATTTTCAAAACTGTTTTGAGCCATACAATTGCTTTGCTTTTCCCATATGCGTTAGCCTACATATATGCATGTTTGGGTAAAATATCTTTGATGCTTCTTCAATAAAACTCATCACGAGATGTTTGGGTAAAATAACTTTAGAGCTTCTTTAATAAAACTCATCACGGGAGTTTGAGTTAGTTTTGGTAAGCTTTTGTATAAGGATTCGTAGGAGAAGAAAATGAAATAAAGTAAAGAGGTAAAATGAATTAATTTTTTTTTTAAAGTTAAAGTTAACTTGTACATCTCACCTTATAGAGAATCTATATGAAAGAATTTTAAAAAAAAAATTAAGGTGTATAAATTTAAAATTGAGGTTATCTTATACCTCCTTGATATATCTTATTTTACTTTATGGTATTAAGAAATTCATCTAAACTAACTCTGTTGTCATAAGTTTTTATAATGAAATAAGCTAAAAAAAAACCTACGAGACAGTTGCAAGTTAGTTTTGTATACTTAACCAATTTTTTTTTCCATTTTTATCTTAAATATTTATATAATAAGATGAATTTAAATGTCATTAAAACTCTTCCAAGTACTCTTTAAATGAAGTAGGTGATAATTCTGAAGGATCAAAGATTAGCTTATCCTTTTGGGGAAAAAAAAAAGCTTATTGAGAAATGAATACGCCTTTATTATTTTGGGTCAACAATAACGTCTTTAGTTATGGTTTTTTATTAAAAAAGAAAAGGGATATTATTGTTTGAATTTTTTTTTTCTTTTTGCATCATAATTATATTTTTGGGAAAGGTACGTCAACAGTTTTTTTTATAACAGATAATCTTTCGAAAATAAAAATCTAGAAATCAAAATATAATTTTTAAAATTTTTATTTTCAAAAATCAAATATTAATATTTAATAGTGAATTTTTAAGTACATAAAAATCAAAAAAATCAAAAGGATATTGCATGAATAACCACCTTAAATGCATCCTTACATAACAAAAGGATATTGTATAAAAAAATTACAAAAAGAATCTAAAAATAAAAATTTTAAAATTTTATTATTGTATATTTAAATTTAACTTTTAGAAATAAAAATCTAAAATTAAAAATATGGTTTTGGATTTTTATTTTTAAAAATTTATCTCATAATTTTTTTTAATATACCTCCTATAAAGATATAATGATATTTTCATTAGGAATGAGAGGTAAAAAAGTAATACTCAAATTTTATTTGGGTAGTAAATTAAGTCCCTACTTGCCTCTGTTTCATGATCGCAACTCGTGCAATGTCAGCCCATTAGGAGAACTATTTTATTAAATGACTTAAACTGCCTAAGTGGTTCCTTCTATATGTGTTTAAGCTCATTATGCCACATTTTTTATCAGTCCAAATTTAATTTAACAGTCATTAAATTGACTCAAACTATTAAATTGTACTTTAAACAACTACATCAGAGATTGGGCAAAATAATTGAAACCTAATAAACAAAGACTAGTAAAACCCCAAGAGCCTCATAGCTCAAGTTGCATCAAATATCTATCCGAGATTGCTTTTCTTTATTGTTACGCAGCCCCATCTACGGCACGGAGAAAAGGAAATTGGTGAAGGATCAAACATTTTATACGACGAAAAGTCCTTTTAGGAGTCTTGTTCAAGATTTTAAAAATCTGATATAATATCTGTCTTCAAAATTGATATCTTTTAAAAGTTGTTTTTATTTTTTTTAAAATAGATTAATTACAAGAAGTCGGATAAAGAAAATTTTAAAAAGTTACTTTTTCTTTTTTATTCTTTTTTAAAACATATCAATCTATGTAAATTATTTTTATATATAATAGTATTATTGTTTTTTCTATTAAAAAAATTTCTTTTATATATTAAAAGTGGCTTACATTGGATATAAATCATTAATTTTTTTTTAAATAATTAGAATTGGGGTGTAAGGATGTAAGAGAATAATAATTACTTTTAATATATAAAGTATTATTCTTTTTCTCCTGAAAAAATTTCTTCCACATTTTAAAAGTAGGTTACGTTCAGTTACATCCAAATATAAGTTATTATCTTCTTTTTTTTAAAAAAAAAGAGAATAAAAATCCTATTTTACACGTAAAAGTATTATTGTTCATTCTCTTAACATAAAATACATCACCTCACCTCTATTTGTGAAACATCTCTAGCTGAAAGCTCATAGACGGTTCTAAACACAATACATCGCCTCTTTCTAAAGATAACATTTCACCAATTTTATTCTGCCAATGTTCTTTTCAGTATCAAAATTTTTGCGTTATTTGAAGAGGAAGAGGAGGGAAAGCAATCACTTATTAGCGGCATTGGATGGAGATATTGTTGCACATTTAGGTGGTAGATGGCAATGATAGAAATTGGTTTTTCCGTAAGCAAAATGAGTGACTGCAAAAAATTATTTTAAATATAAAAATATTTTGAGTAATATGTTAAAGTTATATTTATATTGTTTATTTTAAAATATATACTATAAATATAATTTTTTTTAACTTTTTAATTATAAGATTCAGTTACAAATATTGTTAAAATTAATATATTATGTTAATAAATTGAGTTGAGTTGATCATATCTTATACAATATCAAATTTTAATTAAGTTTGAGTTTAAATGTATGACCTCTATTATAATTTTGAATTGAGAAAAGGACCAAAATATACTAGTCCCGTAAACATTAGGAGTCTTAGTTGGGTTGTAAAATTGATATATGTGTAGAGAATATTTTGGTTATGATTTGACTTCATTTATGGAAGAAATATATACATATTTGATGGATTGTTGAAACTAAAAATACTTGACATTCACTAGTAAAAAATAGTCTTTTATAACAGAATTTTACGTCGGTTATCTGTCAACCGATGTAGAAAAAAGGCGGTGGTATTTTTGTAATAAAATTTAAACTTTCTACATCGGTTGCTTTATAACCGATGTAGAAAGTTAGACTTTCTACGTCGGTTGAGTAGTGTAACCGATGTAGAAAGTTCTTTTTACGTCGGTTCTCTAAAATAACCGACGTAAAATCTGTTTCCCTCCTCTATACCTGATGCGACCGTTGTCGTTCTCATTAGTGTAAACACTCCATTGTCGTCCTCCTGCCCTAACTCATTGGTCTAAGCCTCCATAAGTATAAACCTAAGCACGCCGTCGTTCTCAAAGCTGCCGTCGGCCGAACACGAAGAGCACCGTCGTTCTCGAAGCACGCCATCGTCGTCTACGCCATTGTCGTCCTCTACATCGTCTGCACCGTCGTCTACACCGGTATGTAGCATTCTAGCTCTCTGATTAGGTTTAGTTTAGGGTCTCTGTTTCTGTTTCTGCATTACTTCTTAGCCTTAGGGTTCTCTGTTTTATTAAATCACTTTGTTTCTCTGTTAGCTTATGTTTTTCCTTCTCTGTTTGTACCTGTTACTCTTAGTCTGTTTTTCCTTCAATAAATCAGGATGTTTAAATGAATCTATAATGAAGATGGTTATTGCTAATAGATTGAAATTGGTTCTGCATGAGGTGATGAATATTACACAGAGTGCTTTAGTTCTAGGCTATCTTATAACAGATAATGTTCTGATTGGATTTTAGATCTTTCATTATATGTAACATTTGACAAGAGGTAAATCATGCTCTGTGCTAAAAATTCACATGTCTAAGGCATATAGCAAGGTTGAATGGGCTCTTTTGGAAGTTGTATTGAAGTTTATAGGTTTCACTATTGCTTTGGTAAGCTTAATCATGAGATGTGTTTCTCTGTTAGCTTATGTTTTGCCTTCTCTGTTTGTACCTGTTACTCTTAGCCTGTTTTGCCTTCAATAAATCAGGATTCCCATGCTTCATAGTTAGTAGATAAGTATATGTTCAAATTCTACGGATTCAATCCAAATTTTAGCTAAGGCTGGGTAGGGGTGCTGATCCTTGCTAAATTTTTTTATTACAAATGCAACGTAGAAAAATACTCCTTTTGTGAGATGTGTGTAAGGTACATGTTAACCAGAGTCATTGTCACTGCATCAGTGAGCTATATCCCATAAAAACTTAGCTTTGCTAGAAAAATACATAAGAATTGGAGATAAAGGCATATTTATACATACTTATATACATACATTCATATATGTGTACGTTTAGTCTTATACAAAATGTCAACCAACATAAACTTTAGTAACATTTCACCTTTCCTGATCAACATTGTTCTCTAGTTTCAATATTTATTCACTTTTAACTTGGATGCAACCTATATATATGTGTGTGAAAAAAAAATCTTATTTTGGTAAAATGAAGAGTAAAATGAGAGGATGAAAATGATTAATTTTTTCTTATTTGATTGAGAGAAAAAATATTGTATATTTTCATATTCTTCTAATATCAGAGTTAGTAGATAAGTACATGAATAAATTTATTAGTTTAATACCTTCAATGTTTGGTTTAAAAGATTTATTAGTTTAAAAGATTTATTAGTTAACACCAAGCAACCATCAAACATTGTGTGGTCCCTGCCACACCAAATGCCTTAACTCCTGAGATGAAAAAGAGAAACACATTCTGATAGACTTCAAGGGCTAGTGGCTTGGTTGATTTAGTGATGTTTAGATGAATCTATGTGACTTCTTTTTGTGTCCTTTTCTCACTTCTGTTTGTGGATCTGTGTACCCAATGGTGAATTTAGTTTGTTAAGCATATGGCTCCCATGCATCTTAGAGACCAAATAATCAAATAGGATTTTAATGTTCAATGTGGTGTGATTAAAGCTTTAAGAAAATTAACAGGTAGCTATTTGAGCATAATTTAAATATGAATTGTATTTATTGTTTCTATTCAATAATTTTTTCATATTTGTTTCCTCTGCTTTTAACAGATACATGGCTGACCGTTCTTCTCGACAAAAGAAGGGAAGACGAGCCACATGGTTAAGGGAGTTAACCCTTAGTCGGAGCGGTGAGCAGGGGATTCCCATAGAGTTTGATCAGGCCACTGGGAATCCATTAGGGCCAAACAAGACAAAGTTTAAGAGTTATGTGACCCTCCTTGGACGAAGCAAAACCAGTATTTTGAAGAAGGATTGGGATGATGTTGAGATACGAGTCAAGGATCAAATTTGGGAGACTATCATGGTATTTAAATTTAAAGCTTTAATTTTTTCCATAAATTTATCATTCACTAACTAATTACATCTTCTTTTATGTAGCTTACATATGATGTACCAAACACTAACTTCCTGAAGAGGAAGTGACTTTCATTTGCTGGTGAGCGCTGGAGGGGCTTCAAGACACATCTCACCAGCAAATATATATATGGGTCACTCAAGGATGTGTCTCCTTGTGAGGAGTACCAGTTCCTTGATGATGACACTTGGCAGAGATTTGTTGAGTCTCGAATGGATCTTGCATTCGTCGTATGTATCTTTCTAAAATTATATTTTTTAATTGACTAATATAAACAATATTATGATTAATTGATTTGATTTCTTATAACAGGAGAAAAGAAAAAAGGCTCAACAAATTTCTGATAAGAACTTTTACCCCCACAGATTATCTCATGGGGGTTATGAGTTGCTTCAGGAGAGGCTGATGGAGCAGAAGTCGAAAGATCGTTAGCAATCATCTGAAGCAGACCCCTCTACACTTCTCTCTCCACCCTCTCCACCTTCACGCCATGAGAAATGGAAGAGGGCACGCAAAAAGACATTTGGAGAGTACACATCAGAGCCTTCTCACATTGTTGCTGAGAAGTTTGTAAGTAATCACACAGTTTTGTAAATTTGTTTTTATATATCTTCAAACATTTACATTACTAATAACGGTCATTTTTTGTTTTGTAGGATTCTTTGGTTGAACAAAGCTCACAAGGAGTCTTTGTTCCAACTGGCCGGGATGATATCTTAAGTACTGCTATTGGCCAACTGGAGCATCCAGGGCGTGTTCGTGCAGTTGGCCGAGGTGTTGGCCTTAGACAGTACTTTGGATTGTCTTCTAGACAGACATCCAAAGAAGGTTTGGTGTCTAGAGATGAGTTGGACGCCATGCGCGAAGACATTAGGCAAGCACTGCGGCAAGAACTTTGAGAAGAGCTCAGACAGGAGCTTCGGCAGGAGCTTAGGCAAGAGCTTAGGCAGGAGCTTGCATCTTTAGGACTTTCCCAAACACAAACACAGGGTCACCATCCATCACCTTCTCCTAGGCGCGTGAGCACAAAGGGAAGTTGTGCTCCGACGGAGGAGCAACTACAGGGAGAAGAGGATGTGGATGCAACTACAGATGATTATGAGTTATATGTTGATGATCCATATCGTTTGGTAGCAATTAGGAAAGTCTACACCCTGGGTTCAACCATCCATCACCAGCAAATTGATGATGATCATGTTAGAGTGGTGGTTGAATGGGTTGAAGATGCAAATGCTCTTGTTCCTGTCCCTACTGAGGAGGTTCATGTCGTGGGGCAAGCCCCCAATCATTTCATTGTATGGCCGAGGAGACTTGTGCAGCGAGTTCAACCTCAGGTATTAAATAATTTTATCCTATGTTACTAATTTTTAATATATATATATATATATATATATTGTGTATGTGTCTATATATATATTTCTTACTATTTTGTGAATTTATCGTAGGTTTATAAGGAAGATCGTGAGAAGAAGATTGATTTAAGTGCTAAAGAAGATCTTCCTGAGCCTCCTCCAAAGAAATATGAGGTTGATTTACTCACACGTCTATTTAGTATCGCCATGAACTTGGGCGACCAAACTTTGCAAATAACAATGGAACCAGATATCATAGGGAAGCCTACACCTATCCCCTTCTATATTACTAAGAAGGATATATTGGAGTTGGTTGTGGGTAATGATCTTCTATGTGTAACAGTTCTACAATTATGGTTGATGTAAGTAAATTTCTAAACCTTACTTGAATTATTTCATTATCAAAATCTAACATATGAAAATTATTCGCAAAATTAGGTACCTGTATCATATCTGCACTGAAAGAGGTAACTTACACCTCTATGGATTCCTGGACCCAGTTCATATGCAGAAAACTGGGAACAAGGCAGCTGAGATACAGGGATATCTTCAGAGGATATTGCAGTCTGATAAAGACTGTTACCTAGCCCCCTATTTTCAATCGTAAGTCAATACTTAATTGCTTTATTTCATGAATTCAATTAAATTCCTAATTTTTGTTCATTTTCATCCATATTTTGTAGGGCCCATTGGCAATTAATCATTATTTGTCCAAAGCGGAATGTAGTTGTATTTCTATGCTCTGCTAGGCAAAAATCAAAGAAACACATAAAAGGACATTATAGATTTGTAAGTTTTTATGATTTTGGTATTTATATTCATATAACTTGTTATTCTCAAATGTATTCATTTGCCTTTTATTTTACTGTAGAGCAATGAATGCTCGACTTCGGTTAAAAGGGACGCATTCATCAGATATTAAAAAGCTTGTATGGATAATTCCAAAGGTAAGTACTTTATTAAAAGTTATTCAATTATTTTATATTCTTTTATCACCATCTTTAATTATATTTGATACTCTTTTTATTTTTTTGAAGTGTCCAAGACAACCTGGAGGAACCGAGTGTGGATATTATGAGATGAGACATATGTTTCTCATTGTCTCAGCTTCTATTGTTCACTCTTGGCACCGGGTAATTACAATTGTCCTAATTTAATTATTTAATTTGAATGCATAACATGACATGTTCACTAATTTTAATCAAAAACATTTTGTAGATATTTGAAAATCCTCAACCTCTGTTAGATGAAGAAATTGATGATATCAGGAGACGTTGGGGGGAATTTCTGATAGATGTTGCCAATTTGGGTTGAATTCATGGGATTTTTAGATATTTAGTTTGTTTTTATTATATTTCATAATAAATATTGATATATTTACTTTAAATATATAAACTCTGTAATTTTTGTATTGTCTGCCTGGTATTCTGTTTATATATGCAGGTATTGTGAATAAATAATATGACAATTTTCCTAAACAAAAATAACATTTAAAAAACAATAAACTTTCTACATCGGTTGTGACCTTAATCGATGGAAAAAGTAACTTTCTACATTGGTTGTGACCATAGCCGATGTAGAAAGTTACTTTCTACATCGGTTAAAACTACAACAGATGTAGAAAGTCACTTTCTACATCGGTTATGGTCACAACCGATGTAGAAACTTAGACTTTCTACATCGGTTGTAGAACCTATGTAGAAAGTCTGAGTTTCTATATCGCCCACTTCAATACCACTCAAATAACCGATGTAAAAAATTCATAACAACCGATATAAAAAGCTTATTTTCTACTAGTGATTTTTAAGTTTCAAAGTTTTAATGATGACACAATCTTAATTTGATAAATGAGTTGAATATCTCTTCTTTTAGCATATAAAATATCTAGGAGAACTACATCAAGGCTATATGCTAAGCAGTACAGAGAAGTTTTATCAATAAGGAATGTCTAAAAAACTTTAAAAAAATATTTGAAACATCAATCGAGATAAAGCTTTAAGAAACGTATGAAGAGCATCTAAGATAGCATCCTTTATCAGCCTCTACTCCTTTTAAGTTATGAAGGATCATCTAAAGACACGTCTTACAAATTTTAATATCTGCAATCTTTCTCATTAAGCTTGGGAACCTTGTTAAAATCAAATCCTAAGAAGAACAAGCTTCTAAAAATCAAAGAATACCAAACAAAAGATAATATTTCTAAAAAAACATTCTTGCTTTTCTACCTCAATTATCTTAAGACTCAGGTGATTTTAGTGAAGAACTATTTGAACCTTGACAGGTTATTTTAAACTAAGTTTTTCAAAAATCTTCTAACATACATGTCACATTATAAAAAAAGGTTTGATTGGAATTGGTTAAGCATAGAATACACCCATAGTTAAAACCACCCCGAATGATGGTTTGAAGACTCTCGGAGTATCTAGTGCCACTTAGTAAACCAACCACATTTTTTCATAATTGTTGAAATAACCGTCATAAAATAGAAAAAAGCTAATGGCAGTTATAATCATTACCAAGTTAACAATTAAATGTGATCACCAAATATTCATTGATGGTTATAAATTGATGCCAAATTATTTTAATAATTAAATCTATATTTTATGGCCATGCAAAATCGATTCTAACCTTTTTTTTTAAAAAAAATAAAAATTGGATTAGTCCTAACTTTTTAGTCTTAGCTCACATGAACTAATATAAAATATTTCAATTATAAAAAATAATAGAATTCATATAATATATATATATATTTTCCCAAGGTGAACTATGACAACGAAGAAGGATGGAGAAAACAACATTTCTAAATGACACAACGCAAGAAAAATTTGTTCTTTAAGTTCGTTTATGTCATTATGATTCAACACTCGGGTACATAATAGTTTCAGAATTATGCTTAAATAAACCAAAATAGTAGTAACCTGGGTGGGCAACATATTCCTAATTAATTTACAAAGGTATCAATGGCTCCATAAGAATATGGGACTCATTGCTTTCTAAACGAAAGATTTTGCGTAACCATCTGGTCAATATTATCCTTGAAGATGTTTTGTGTTACGTTTATTTCTTCCTTTGGTATAAAGTGAATAGAGCTCTGGGGAACCTTTTCTCATCATCTGATGGTTAAAGTTCTCATCTAATATCCATTGCTTGCAAGTCTTTTCAAACCTCTAAATGATATTTTCTTTTTTTTTTATCATTTAAAATTGTGAAAAGTACATTGTCACAAACATTTTTTTAAATATAAATTTCATTAACATTATGCTGCAACAAGTAAAATGTTCGCACAGTTCTCTTTTACAAATTCTACCTATTTGAAAATTTCAAAACTAGATAATTGTCTTGGTGGATCCTTATCCTCAATTTTTTCAACAAAGCGAATCTGATTCATGCGAAACTTATGTGCTCTAGATAAAAATCGACTCTGACCCATAAAATTCCACTTTTGTGTACATGGAAGATAAAGAAGATTTGTATTAAAATTACAAGATGGACAAGCTAGGCCAATAAGGGTACTCCATCCAGAAAGCACCTCAAGAGCTGGAAAGTCACTAATGGTTCCTAAAACACACACTTGCATTATGAAAACTTTAATTCTTGAAGCATTCATATGTCTCAACACCTTTTTTCACAACTCCCTTAATTCCTCATTTCATTAAATGTGACTTAATTGCTTGTTTATCTTTAACTGACCTCTTAAGTTTATCATATTAACTTCCAAAATTTTAATGTGCCTATTTTTTTTTTTTTGAGTTTTTTTTATTTGTCTTCAAATTTTTTAAGTTGTCTTGGAATATTTCTACCATTGTTAAAGAAAAAGTAATTATCATATGAGAAAGACATAAAGAAGGGAATAAAAATGTCAAGAATCAAATAAATTGAAAAGACAATACAATGATAAGAGTATATTCATAAAAGTGAATAGTAGTAATGATTATGAGTTACATCTTTCTTCGGTTTTATGTCTAATAATGGTTGAAACACATTTTAAAAGGTAAGAATATGTTTTTCAATTCAGTTTTCTTGTAAAATGACAACAACTAACATCAAGTTTTCAAGATTGTAATATTCTTTTTTTTTATGGAATAGTTCAATCAAATCAAGAACTCGTTGAACATTTCTACTGGATGCATTTCTATTCATCCTTTATGACTTAGAATCTTGTCCACTTGATTTTTCGGAGTCATTCTAATGATATTTCATTGTGTGTTATAAGTTCATTTTGCACAATTGTAACAAACTTTCTTAGCATATGAGCTTTTTTCTACACTTGACATGTGTGTATTAAATGAATATTGAAATTAACCAGCTAAATGTACCTTAACTTCAATGATCTAATGAACATCTTTTGAAAGGTCTAAACAGGTTAGTACATTCAGTTTTTCAAGTCTACAATTGTAAATTTTTTTATGAACATTTTGGAGAAAGTAGGAAACCAAATTTTAAACTTTGTGAGAGATTTATCTATTTTTTTAACAACCACTTCTGTTGTGATTATTATAGGCTCAATATGATGTAATGGTTAAGATGATTTGTATAAATAATCTAAGGATAGTGATTTTAAGGATCAAATAATAAAACAAAAATGTAAAAGTAAAAGAGAAGGAGAGAGAAAATAAAATATAATCTTTAACCCTAGATCCTTCTTCCACACTTGTATTTTTTACATGTTCTAATTCAAAGATCAATAAAGCTAAAAATTCAATAAATTTCATCAAAGATAGTTGTAGAATAGATAAAATAGAGGATATGGAAAAAGAGAAACTTCTCTTAAAGTCATGTTAAGAATGTGACATTAGGCAAGTACACTTCCTTTGTCGATGCTCCTAAAATGTTTTGTAAAACAGTTTAAGTCAATGTGCAATTACCTTCAAGATCTTATTAATCACCTTATGTTTTATTTTCACTACATCATAGGAAAAATTATTAATAATTACAAATGGATATAACCATCTACACTATAGCTTACTAAACATAAGTTTAAGTCAAGAATTATAGAAGAGAATTTTTTTCCAAAGAAAAAATCTTTTGTCGTCAATTTTTGTCATGAAAGGATTTGATCTTTTCCTTATAAATCCTTGAGTTTTAATAAGCTTCTAATCAAATATATTTAAGTTATATTGAAGCTTTTTACATGAATTCATATTGCATTGCTTAATAGTCCAATATGCATTTTGCTTAATTTATACCAGTAAATGGAAACCTACACCAAAGATTACCTGATAAGAAGTCACCCCTATAGAAATATTGTAAGCAGTTGTATATGCTCATAAGGTGTCATCAATCTGTTTTCTCTAATCTTTTTTATTTGGTTGAATTGTTTTTTTTCCAAAATTTTGTTTAATTCTCTAGTGGATATTTTGGCTTGATCATTAGTTTAGAGGTTGCAAAGTGTAAAAACATCATGCATCACCCCATACTATTTCAACAAAGATTCCATGGTATGATATCATAAGTCCGTTCCTTGATCACTAATGATAGCTTACACCAAATCTATAGAAAATGTTAGATCAAATAAAATCTAGGAACAACTTTAGAATCATTAGTTCATGTAGTCTCAAATTCCACCCTTTTACAAATTTAATCATTTGCAAGTAAAATATAATCATATATGAAAGATAAAGTGAAAGGTTCCATGAAATCTATCTCTAATTTTGATATATTATTATGCGTTATGACTAAATTAATATTTCTTTTTAATAAATTAGGAATGATTATGGAAATGCACACATGGTTGAAATTTGTTTCCTTACATGAGGTCCAATTCAAGAAGTAAGAAAGTTTACCACATATAATGTGAATGAATATAAATTTTGATCCTTACAACATAAGCAAGGAATTAAAACACAAAATAATGGTGTATTTTGTAGTTTTGGAATAACAAGTTGCAAGTGATATTAGGCCAACAGAAAGTTTAGTTTCAAATTATGAAAAATTGGTTGACATTAATGATTTAAACTACTTTAAAAAATTGGTTGACATTAATGATTTAAACTACTTTGACCAATTCTATGTAACCTTGTTTAAATGTAAGCAGGCTAATACTACAAATTTTTTATATATTAAAAGGGATGCATTAAGCTTCACCTTAATCAACTTTTCTTATTTGATCCATATGCATGCATGACAAGATGACAGACCATACATTAAGGTTAATTGGTGTATTATGTGAAGGTTAAGATGAATGAAGGACGATATACCCCATTTCATCTTAAAGGAAGAACTTTTTTTGATGTGGGTGACAATGATTACTACAAAAATAAGAAAATTTTTTGGTAGATATTTTATAGGGGTATTAAAAAATTTCCATAGAATTCACAATTTCTTGCACTTTGTTTAAATCCAACAAATTTTTATAAACATATCGTATAATTTATTATTCTAGTTTTATGTCTTTTCCTTTTTCTTTCACTTCCAACTGGTTTTCTAACTCTAAAAATGAATTTGGATCAACTTTTCCTTTTCCAGCTTTTCCCCATTAAGCTTTTCACACTCCCAAAAAATCACCCTCCAATCTCGCATACAAATAGAAACTAAGAGAAGTCCTATCAGAAATTCAAATAAGAGAACAAGTTCACCCTCTTAAGGACTTCTTGTAATGAGATTGGTTTGGATAATGTCGTAACCGTAATTACAACGAGACAACGAACTCGCTAAACATTTTAGAAATAATTTAATTGATTAGTGGGAGCTGCCACCAAATTTTATTTTAAGAAAAAATATTGAAAAACCCCTAACTTGAGGATGATTCTAGGTTCAGGAGTCGATTACGAGTAGGGAAGGTGTTAGGCACCCTACTCGCCCATTCCGAACAACGGTACCCTTAAACTGAGTGTGTGAATTTGATAGTTTTAAAAATTGTTTGATCCATTTAAATAGAATAGAAATAAATAGGTTTCTATGAAAATAGCCTAACAAGACTTGATCCTGCTCCTACGTATTCCCTGGTGCAATGGGAAATTCAAGGTTACGTAGTTCTGGTGGGCGGACTTGATCCCTTGGAAAAATAGAAAAGGTGTTTATAGGCAAAAATAATTTTTTTTAATGGAGTTAGTTAAAACAATGATTAAGATCACATCCTTGTAAAGCTCAAACTGTCATAAGCCGCGCTTGAGTTTGCACGAATTAAAATACAGAACAGCAGAGAAGGCTGCTTGCTCGTATTAGAATCTGTTTAGACGGATTTTCCGACAAAAACGGATGTTTGGAATGGAAAACAAATTTTTTGAAAAGACATCTGCGCAAAGGCCAAACCGTTGTAAGTTACGTTTGAACCCGCATGAATTAAAATATGGAACAACAGAGAAGGCTGCCTACCCATATTAGAATTTGTTGCATGAATTTTAGAAAATAAAAAAATAACGTTTTTGAAACAGACGTTTTTTAACAGAGTTAGTAAATAGTGATTTTCTAAAATTACATATTTGTAAAATTCAAACCGTCGTAAGTCACGTTTGAATATGCACGAATTAAAACTCGGAACAACAGAGAAGGCTGCCTGCTCGTATTACAATTCGTTGCACGAATTTTAGAAAATAAAAAATAGACATTTTTGAAATAGACGTTTTTTAACGAAGTTAGTAAACAATGATTTTCTAGTATTATATGCTTGCAAAATCCAAATCATCGTAACCCACATTTGAATCTGCATGAATTAAAACACGGAACAGTAAAGAGGGCTGCCTGCTCATATTAGAATCCGTTGCATGAATTTTAGAAAATTATAAATATTTTTGGAAAATTTTATAATTAGAAAAGAAGAAGAAAAACCAAATATAAAGATGATAATTCCTAAACAAAATAAAGAAAATAAAGTAATAAAGGATAAAAAATAATAATTAAAGCAAAGTTGCTGCACTTACTTGGGAAAAATTACAAATTGACTTTCTTCCTTTTTTTATTTTTCTTCTTCTTTTTTAAATTGAGAAGGTCATCTCGTTATATAGGAGGAGGAGGGATTGAAGAAGTACTCCTTGTCCAATGTAGGACTTCTTTCCCATATCCCAAATTTAGAGAGAGGACATCTCCTTATATAGGAGTAGGAGGGCTTAAAGAAGTGCTCCTTGTACAATGTGAGACTTCTTTCCCATATCCCAAAATTTAGAGAGAGGACATCTCCTTATATAGGAGGAGGAGGGCTTAAAGAAGTGCTCCTTGTCCAATATGAGACTTCTTTCCCATTTCCCAAAATTTAGAGGGAGGACATCTCCTTATATAGGAGGAGGAGGGTTTAGAGAAGTGCTTTTTGTCCAATGTGAGACTTCTTTCCCATATCCCCAAAATTTAGAGGGAGGACAGCTCCTTATATAGGAGGAAGAGGGCTTAAAGAAGTGCTCCTTGTCCAACGTGGGACTTCTTTCCCATATCCAAAAATTTAGAGGGAGGACATCTCCTTATATAGGAGGAGGAGGATTTAAAGAAGTTCCCTTGTGCAATGTGAGACTTCTTTTTCGTATAGGAGAATTAGAGAGTTGACGAGTCTTACTCTTCCAACGTGAGACTCTCAAAGTATTTTTCCTTTTTTGGAATTCTTATTTTATTTGTTGTGGGATTTATTTTTCTCTTTTCTTATTTTTACTCTTTTTTCTTTTTTCTTTTTTTATTTTTTGTTATTATTATTTATTATTTCTATACTTTTCTTTTTTCTCTTTTCTTTACCTTTTTCCTTGTTTAAAAATTGATCTCGAACATAATTAAGTATTCACAGATAATATTTTGCTTTGTTTTTTTTAAAAAGTGTTTTTATTATGTTATGTTCATTCTCTTTTTGTTACATCCATGATTTAAATATGGCTTCAATCTTGTAATTTGTGGCTTTGGATCTAAGAAGGCTCTCATTGAAAATTTTGCTTCAACAACACTTATTAAATCTATATAAAGGTATTGATTTCTCTGTCAATAATTCTCTACTACACTTTTTATTTACTTTCATTTTTACCATCAAATGTGTGTATGAGTGCTAATGATGTGCACGGTGTAAATTCCAATAAGAAAAATTTTCGTTAATTTCAATATCTAAGATACACTTCTTCATTTGTTGGTTTTTATATAAAATCCATTTAAGAAGTCTTGTATTCCCCTTTGTTCTGTTTCCATATCATCTAGGGACTATTAGGAATCAAATCAAATATATATGATTCAATAAGCACGTGATCCATTCTGTGTAATGTCCATGATGTGGTTTATTATAATCAAAATTTAATTGTATTTTTATTTGTTAAATTTTAAGATTTAATGATTTTAATTTTTATAATTATTTTTAACAATTTATAGTTTTAAGTTTTAATTAACTTTTTATCTAATAATTAATATTCTTATTTTTTGTTTAACTTTATTTATCAATTATTAATTTAAAAATTGTCTTACCGAGATACACATAAAGTTTCACATTTAGTTGGTAAAATTATATTGCACAAGCAGTAATTATACTTTTGAAATGTTTATATTTATGGTTTGTAATCATATAGGGTAGGTTGTTAGCCATGTGACATGTGTATTTGAGACATTCTTTATGATATTCTGGAGGTCCCTTAACATGGGGACTTTATATGGGTGTAGGTAGCTCTGTTTCCTCACATAAATCATGCTTAGAAATTACAAGTTACAATTGATTGGCTGAGTTTCATTTTCTAAAGAAGCGCATAACCAATATTTTGGGAAAATTTTGGCTACTCTTGTAGTAGCTAATTCATTGATAGTTATACACTTAACAGTTTTCTCCCATTGTTATCTCAAAAATAATTTTATAAATAAGTAGAAAACCATCATATATAATGAAAGTAGTAAATATTCTAAAAGCATTGATTGTCTTATTTATTTCCAATCAATATCCACTTTGGATTGAAAATATTCGGATTTGGGCCTCTATCTTTTAGGCCCATTCCAAATTCATAACAGTCTCAACAACGCAACATGTTATGTTCAGCATCAATGGATTATACTAAAAAAAATCAATGGACATGCACTGTATATGGAATGTAGCTAACCAAATTTTGAAGGACATGTCTTGGGTTTTTGTGGTGCCTCCCTTAATCATCATTTAGCGATATATTACTGTTAAATATGAAGTGCATCAAATATGAAGGTTAAATTACACTCCATCTCCCGATACATGATTAAATTGTAAGCATAAACTTTCTCATATATCTAAAAATTACAATCGATACTTTTTGAATATGCGTATATGTGTGTTACAGATGAAATTTTAAAATATTTGGTTTGGAATATCTAAAATTGAGTTTAAGATTATGACTGATGTAAGGGATTGTAATTATTTTAGACTACTAGTAGAGTAGTATTCAAATCCATTTCAACAAGTATATTAGAAAAATGGCATTCTTTCACTCACCAATATAGAAAGCCATAGTTTGGCGTTCATTGAGGAGCAAGAAGCCACATTGCAATTGAAGCTCTCTTTGAGCATTTTTTATGAAACCATTTCAAACTGCTTTGTTCCTATACCTATGAGTCCATCCATCCATGTTAAGCTTGACTCAATTATTCACCATAGTTCTTTGGATTGATTGTATCCATCCATCCATCAATAATTTTGGATTAATTGTAATTCTTTTTCTCTCTCTGCTCTGTATCTTTTATATATATATTAATTGTAATTCAATTGTAGGAACAAAGTGTGTTGGAGTGTCTTGAATTCTCTTAACTCTTTTGTTATTATTTTGATTTGTATCACTAAGAGTGAAGGCTTAAAAGAGGATCTCCTTAACTTTAATGTGTTGAACATCACCCTAGAAGCATCAGGCAAGGAACTCCTACTATTGTTCTTAAGTGAGTCTTCTTAATTAACTTTTTTTGATAAAATTAGTCTTTTTATTTGGTAAATTTTAATTGTAAACATTAATGTATTTCATACACAAGCATGTGTTTTTGCAACCTTATCTATTCTTTTTTAACAATAATTTATCATTATCTCATTTTAGTATATTGTTAAGCTAGCTAGTTTTTTTTTAAAAAAAATGATGAAATTGTATTTAAAATGATGACATTGTATGCTTACATTTTTTTAAAAATGTAGTTGAATGGTCATAACAATGGATAAATCATGGATTAATATGCCACAAAACATGAATGAATATCTAGATAGGTTGGATAAGTCTTTAGATTTTGCATTTGAAAATGGATCAATTAATGACACAATTAGGTGTCCTTGTCCTAAATGTCACTTTAACAAATGGGAAACTAGAGATAATGTTTGAGACCATTTAATTTGCAAGGCATTCCTGAAAAATTATAAAGTTTGGATTTGGCATCGTGAAAAGTATGAAGAGATTATATCAGAAGAAATTCAAGTAATAGATGAGGCAATGCAAGACACAAATGCAGTTTCGAATATGATAAATGATGCATTTAGAGTTTACAGAGACCATTTTATGGAATCTATCTCTTTAGATAAACCATTAAAGCCTATAAGCACCATTCCTATAGAAGGACATAGAGACATTGATGATTTTCTTAAAGATGATAATGAAGAATTGTATGAAGGGTGTCACAAATATTCAAAGTTATCTTTTTTTGGTTGTACCATATAAAGTTCTTGTGTGGTGTGACTAACAAAGCAATGATGCTGATTTTGGACTTATTGAAAGATGCATTTGAATATAAAATAATTCCTACTTCTTTTTACGAGGCAAAGAAGGTGATCCACAAACTTGGGCTGAATTATACTAAGATAAATGTGTGCAAAAATAATTGCATGTTGTATTGAGGAGATGAAACATTAGATATTTGAAAACATTGTGTAAAGTCTAGGTGAAAGACAAAAGGTAAGGGTAAAAAGAAAGTACCTGTAAAGGTTTTACGTTACTTTCCACTGAAACCAAGATTGTAAAGACTATTTGCATGTTCTAAAATTGCAAAGCACTTGAGATGGCATGCACTAGGGAGTAACCTAGATGGATTGTTAAGGCATCCAATGGATGGTGAAGCATGGAAGAAATTTGACCAAATTCACTGCTGGATTTGCTTCTGAATCTCGAAATGTGTGCCTTGGCTTAGCTATAGATGGTTTTAGTCCTAATAGGACCATGAGTAATAACTATAGCATATGGCCAGTGATTCTAATTCTATACAATCTTCCTCCTTGGGAGTGCATGAGAAAAAATTCTCTCATTATTTCTATGATCATCCCTGGTAAATGAATGCCTGGTAAAAATATAGATGTGTACCTACAACCTTTAATAAAGGAGTTAAATGGGCTATGGAGTGAGGGTGTGCACAGTTATGATTCATCCTTGAATGAAGTGTTTAGAATGCGAGCACCTCTTATGTGGACAATTAGTAACTTTCCTAAGCTTAGTGCTTTATCTGGGTGGAACATTTATACTAGTTAAGCTTTCCTATCTTGTAATTTTGATATAATCCCTTGTTGATTGAACTATAGTAAAAACTAGTGTTTTATGGATCATGGACGATTTTTAGAGAGGGGCCATACATTTGGATTGATGATGAAGCACTTTGATGGAACCATTGAAGAAAGGCGGACACCATTATTATTATCTGGGTATGAAATTCTGAAACAACTTGATGCCATCAATGTAACTATTGAAAGAAATGTTGAGTCAAGTAGTAGAACAAAACGAGCCTGTGTAGAAGATAAAGTAAAACAATGGGAAAAAAAAGCATCTTATTTGATCTTCCTTATTGGAAGGATAATCTGTTACGTCATAATCTTGATGTTATGCATATTGAGAAGAATGTATGTGATAATGTGTTTTATACATTGTTTAAACATGATAAATCAAAAGATCACCTTTAAGCTTGTCAAGATTTAAAACATATGGGCATAAAAGAAGATCTTTGGCCAAATGAAAATGGAAAATATCTTCCTTTATTGTTTACAATGACAAAGAAAGCAAAGAAGATATTTCTCATTACGCTAAAGAATGTAAAGATGCCAAATGGTTACTCAAGTAACATTTCTTAGTGCATTGATGATCAAACTACAAAGATATTTGGGTTGAAGAGTCATGATTGTCACATCCTTATGCAACATTTACTTCCACTAGCTATACGTAATATATTGCCTAATGGGGTGACTTCAGTGTTGGTGAAGTTTTGCTCATTTTTCAAAGAGTTGTGCAGTAAAAAATTAAATATTTTAGATCTTGACAAACTACAATATCGAATTATGCTCACTCTTTGTCATTTGAAAGTATTATTACCCTTATCATTCTTCACAGTAATGGTCCATTTAACTTTTCATCTGGTTGAAGAAGTGAGATTAGGAGGACCAATGCATTACCTATGAATGTATCTAAATGAGAGGAAAATAATTTTTTCTTTATGTTTAAGTCATTTACATCTTTAAGTAAATTTATTTTTATGGATATAGGAAGTTAGGTCATTTGAAGTCCTTTGTACGGAATAAGGCACAACAGAAGGTTCTATAAGTAAAGCTTATTTAGTTGAAGAGACCCTCAATTTTTATTCACTATATGAAGAAGTTGGGTCAAGGATGAATAGAGGTTGACGTGTTGATGATCGTCTTAATGATAACGATACTTCTCAAATGTCTTCCATCTATCCTCAATTTGGTAGACCGATTGGAAATTCTTCAACTTACACTCTTACACCACTAGGAAAAATATAAGCACATCGATATTTGCTACTGAATTATCCAAAATTCAAGTCGTATATTGAGTAAGTGTCTAAATATATTATATATGATACAAGAAATATCTAAATATATTAACATGTTATTTTGTTATGTTTAGTGAATTTAGAACATCCATTAAGAGGAGAGCAAGAAGTCAATGACCTTTCGCTATTGAGATAGAAAAGTAGTTACTAAAGAATTTGCAAATTGGTTTTTGAATAAGGTGAGTCCAATAATAATTTTATATTAATAGTTTAATAAAATTTTGTGATTAACATAATTCTTTAATTAGGTTACAAATCCAAACATTACAGATTTAGTGCCTGATGACATAAAGTACTTAGCCAGAGGCCCAATGTCAGTTACAAGAAGATATACTGCATATAACGATAATGGATTCAAGTTTAGAACCATGAGACAAGATGAAGGTCTAAAAACTCAAAATAATAGAGTGTTTTTAACTCAAGTACATCATGTGTTGCAAGTAATGTTGATGGAAATGTGAGACAAGTAGATTTGTCATACTATGGAAAGTTGGAAGATATAATTGAGCTTAACTACTATGATTTTTTATAAGTTACACTTTTAAGTGTAAATGAGCAGATACTACACATGAAAGGGGATTTAGAAAATATGCTTAGCAGTTTATGTAAACACTCAATTATGTCTGAGGCCCCCAATTAGTAAACTTAATCAAGAAACTAACATTAATTTAATAAACAAAAAAAGAAATACAATAAATAGACAGAAACAAAAAGTAGAAAAATTAAAACAGAAAACAGGATAAATAGACAAAAGCAGAAAGCGGAAAAATTGATAGAAAAAAGAAGAGGAAAATAAATAATAATAATAATAATAATAATAATAAACTGGAAATAAAAAAAAGATAGAAAAAAAAATCCAAAGTCAATAAAAAAAATTAAAAAACAAAATATATAAAAATAACAAAAAAAAGAAAACAATAAATAAAACTTTTTGGAAAAGATGAAAAAAGAGAAGAAAATAGAATTGGAAAATAAAAATAGATTTAACAAAATAAAAAATAAAAACTGAGCAAAATAAAAAAACTAATGAAGAAAAGGATAAATAAGTAGTAAAAAATAAAAAGGTAAAAAACGAAAATTGAAAAAAGAAATGAAAAATAAATACAAGAAAATAGCAAAATCAAAAAAATAATAATAAAAAAATAAAAAAAGTGAAAAGAAAAAGTAGAAAAATGAGAATTGAAAAAAAATAAATGAAAAATCAAATACAAGGAAATAAAAAAAGTACAAAAAATCAGAAAAAACATATACAATTTGGAAATCAAAAAGAGTGGCTTTTGGGGCTCCTTAAAGGAGCTTGGCTTTTGCCAAGAAGGGAGGATTGGCTTTTGGCTCTTTGAAAAAAGCTTGACCTTCACCAAGAAAGGGGAGATGGCTATATATACCTACAAATACAAAAAGAAAGGGGTTCTTTTGGATTCTGAAAAACTTGGCAAGGAAGAAAAGGTGAGGGGGGAAGAAGAGTTTGAAAAGGAGAAGAAAAGGAGGAGAGGCGGTGATATGAAGGAAAGCTCCGTTCTCCTCTATCATCCGCATTAGGAGTCAATCCCCCATGCGAGACGGTGTATGCTTATGAGAATCAAGAAGAACGAACCAGCAAGGATCGGACACGAACAAGATCGCAACAAAAAGGTCCTCCATAGTCGCTAAAATACACCTTTGTCTTAACCAGGTTAGTACCTCCATCGGATGGATTCGTGAATTCAAGTCAGCATTATTCTTGACGTTAGCTTGCATGGCTTAGTGAAGAGATTATTTTTTACATACACCTTTAACTAAGAAAGATGAAGTATAAATGATCTTGGATTTTATGCGTAAATCGGGCTTAGAATTCTTTGAATTCCTAGGTAAATATAGTCAAAATTTGTGTACAATGAGTGCGCACAGCCTATATATTCCACTGTAATGGCCATTGGATTTTGATCGGCTTCACGAAATGAAGTGGTGAACCAGCATCTTATCGTAAAAGGTGTGGAAAATCCATTTCTCTTCCAAGGATTTAATGAAAGAGAGATTCAATGAAAGAGCACCTCTGTTTAAGGCCATAGCGTAGAGGGATCATTACAGAAAAGGTGTCTTCTCGAACGACCATTCGAGCATTGAAGCCTGGGGTTGTTTCTAGAGCGAGGCATTGATCCAATGATTGAGTAACATTGGCAAAGACTGAGCATAACAAAGTTTCAAAAATCAGGTCAAGAACAGAGGAAAGTCACAACAAAAAAAAGTGCAAGGTAGGTTCGCTTGGCATTCGAGCATTACACCACCACACGGTCTGGGTATCTGGTTTTTTGAATATGTTCGAGCTATACTTGGCTTCCCGTAGAAGAAATTGTTATGGTGATTAAACAATACACAACCTTGAGCTAACCAATACCAGGCTTTGCGGCATGGAATTTCGTTCTTGAGGCTCTTTTGGTGATCACCATTGCTGTTAGTCTTACGTGCATAGTAGAGCTTGGCCAGAGCATCGACATGATATGCTTAATGTAGTCACTCTCATACCTACAATGGGTATCCACAACATGACGCGCTAAGAATATGCACACAATGCTAGAAGAAATCAGGGCAACAAGCTGAGCCTGAGGAGAAAAGTGAACCAGGTCTATTGTGAAGGCATCCAAAGGGAGTTAGTAACGTGGAAGTTCTTCTCGTGTTGGAATTCAAAGTATTCTTCTGAGTCTGGATCAGTTATTTCCAGTGCATGCCCACCCCACATTAGGATTTTGTGTGCAAACTTGGAAACCATTGATTAGCACCCAAGACCATACAGGAACGGGTTCGCTTCGAAAATTGATAAAGACTCAACAAGAACCATGCAAATATCCTGTGGTAGGATCTTCCACTATAATGGCATGTACTGCGTCACATTTTCCAATGGCCATGCAATAAAAAATAAGGACTCATGCTCACTTATTCATCTCCCAGCCTAAGGGCGTCTCAGACATGGAAAAGGGTGATCCTTCACTCTAGAATCTCAGCCTTAGTTCTACAAACAACCAAAACTGCAAGCCACCGAACTTGCAAGATGACCAAAATGTTGAAAAGAGGCTATACCGCCCCAGAGAATAGTTGAGGGTGTACCTTGGAGGTATGTCCTTTCCCTATCCAGCCTTTTGCTAGCGAAGTAAAGTTGTTCATCCTTGAGACGAAGACCTTGCTCTGGACGAAGCTGTGAGCAAGAATGCAGCTCATGGTGAAGGCACTCCGAAAGGAGCTTGCATAAAAATAAAAATGGAATATGGCTCAATGCTGATCGTCGCTTGGGAGACCCCACCAAAGCTCATTATCCAGACCCCCTTCTAACTTCCAAGTTTACGCAGCTTTATTGGAACCTCGTGAGAGAATTATGGCACTTGACCTTACCCATGGTGAGCATCTATCACATGGCTATCAGACTGATACCAAGAAGATATCTGCTGTCTCTATATTCTTTAAAACAAAGCCCTACAGATCAAGTGAGAGCATTGGCTATATTGATTGCTACCAGCTGGAGGAAAGTGCTTATGCCCACCTTTATAATTCGGCACGTATTCGCAAAGTTTGTGATGAGCAGAAGGTAGTTTCGTTGGCTGACGTAGCACGACTCGAGGGTAGGCAAGCGATGGTACCAAACATGCATGCGCAAAAGAACCCTCACATGAAACCAAGCCTGGCACCAAGCTCAAAAACTGCTTTAGTCAGGTCCATGATAAGTGGTACCAAGTTCTGCAATATCTGGAGGGAGGCTAGGGAAGGAAGAGCAAAGGTCCTGTTCATGCAAACACACCATCCAATTTTTGTCTCCATTTCTCACCCTTGCACGTGGGATGTTTCACGTAAATGGCCATGCAAGAGGGTAGACTCCCATAAGTGAGGGGGACCCACAGAGCTTTAACTGGAAATAGAAGAAATAGCCTACTCTATATACTTATATTTGGGTTTCGTAATTGTGGCCTATAAAGGCAATGTAGCCCAAGTGGTGGGTTCCTAATGCTCTAAATCCTGGGTCCATGGTTCCTTATGCTCTAAATGTGTGGCCTTTGTTATTTTTCTCTTGAATGCCAAGTCTTGAGCCTCCAACAAGCCAGCTCGCAGCAGACGAGCCATGAGCCGATGGAAGCTCCCAAGCCACTGAGTAAGCCGTGAGCCAATGGAGAACTCCCCCTGATAAGCATAAATCTCATAAATAATTATCTCTCATTTGTAGCTCATTAAGACTTCTTATATGTTCAATTAAATGGTCTTTTTCATATTTTATGAGTTTGGGTTCATATGAAGTTTAATTGAATTTCTTTGCTTAACCGATTAAAATGACACTATTATAGTATTTTGAGCATAATAGAAGTTTTAGACATCCAAAAATCATGAAATCTATCTTGAATGAAAGCTTAAAGAAGTTCCCACAGTTACAAAGCAAGACCAGACTCTAAATGGAATGTATAGGACTCCGAAATTATCTCAAAAGATAAGATAGTGTTGCTGCCGCTGAACCTGAACAGTGTGCAAAGATTTGGCCATATCTTGAGATACCGAAGTCATATTGAGATGAAATTAGATCCGTTGGAAAGCTAAGATCCAGGGCTACAACTTTTGTTCATACGTAAAGCTCTAATTCGGACACGTGAATATCCGAAATTGTGCTGCAATCAACGTCAAAATTGTTGTGCTGATTGGTGACAAAAATTCAAAAGTGTTTTGCATTTTCAATAAAGCCCATGTGAAAGCAATAAAAGGATGGAAAAGTAAAAAGATGGTTGGTGACCTTCTGAAGATGATGCCTCAAAAATCCTCTATAAATAGAAGGGTTTACAAGAGGAGAAAAACACACCTTGGATATTAACTCCAATACCATTTTCCATCTTTCTATCTTTGTTGTTAGTTTGCCTCCTTCATGGAAGGCTAAGTTTGTAATTTCAATTCAAGGATTCAAGCTATTTTTATTTTAACTTTGAGGTCTTGATCTTTATTTACATGCTTATTAAGTGATTTCTACTCTGCTTTACTATATTCTTCAATTTTATTCTTTTAATCAAAGTTTGTTCGGTTGACGTATTTTGATTATTACATAATTGATTTCTAATTGGTTTTTGATTGGTAAATCATTTTCCAAAAGTTTGAAGAGTAGAAATTAAGTAATTGAATTAAAGGTTTTCATTTTATTACTTATTTCAACTGAATTCTGATTATGAAATTAGTTTAGATCTAATGAAAGATTAAGTGGTTACTAAATCTTGTTGATCATAATCAATTGAACCCTGAGAGTTTTCTCAGTAGAGAATTCAAGGATCATTTTAGGGTTCCATATGATCCTGGGTTGATAAACACAATGTATGATTTTAGTGATCAATGATTAGTTAAGAAAATAACCTCTGAATTCCTTGAGTTGATAATCGGTAAGTCAAATTAATTTCACTCTATATTTTGCATTTAGAACTTAATATCACATCTTTACAAAATCCCCTTGTTCTAAATTTCTCCTAATTTACTTAAGAATCTGAAATGGTCTTTGGGAGATGACCTAGGTTGCACCTTATACTATACCAATAGTTTGGGAAAATCTAGAAATTATTTTTGTGCGTTTACAACGAGCGTGTCACCCCCCAAGCCAAACGAGCCATGAGCCACCTGAATAAGCCCCCCAAGCCACAAGCAGCATAAAAGGCTTTCCTAAGCCACGCGAGCCTGCCAAGTAAATCTGCCCCTACACTTTTCATAATTGCAACCATACCCTCTAAAGTTCCTAAAATTACAATTCTGCCCCTACACTTCCCATTATTACAATTTTGCCCCTACATTTTCCATTATTCTCATTTGACCCCCCATACTCCTCAATATTCCAAGTAAGCCCCTACACTCCTCATTAATGCTAATCCAAAATCAACAAAATCAAATTCTTTTGCCAAAAAATTCATACTAAACTCCTTTTTTTCTCTTTCTTCGAATAAAATCAAATCAAACTCAAGTTAATTCTTTTTCTCTTAGGTTTCCGAATCAAACTTCAATGCCTCTTCTCAAATCAAATTCAAATTCGAGTCTTTCAAAATTATCAAGTCCGAGTCAAGTTCATTTTTGATCAAGTCAAGTTTCATTTCCCAAAACTTAAAAATCAAATTCGCTTCAAAATAAATTTCTTTTCTTATCTTTATTATGTTCAAAAATAAAACTCCTTTCAAAATACATTGGGATCTTTGGTCTCACGAGACGAACTCTAAACGGGAAACTGGCGGTCTACACTGCTATTCGATGTTTAGTGGTTCGTATAAGCCCCCATGCTGCCTTCGCCGCCTCGGACCTTGTGCATGAGTGGACCAAAAGTCCTTTCTAAAAAATAATAAAATTCTTTCCAAATGATTGGAATCTACGGTCTCACGCGACGAACTCCAAATGGAAAACTAGCAGTCTACACTGCTGTTAGATGTTTAGTGGTTCGTATAGGCCCCCGTGCTGCCTTAGCCGCCTCGGACCTTGTGCATGAGTGGACTGAAAATCCTTTCAAAAATTAAAACTCTTTTCAAATATTCCTTCTAAATCCCTTCTAAAGGTCAAGCCTTCAAACCAGAACTACGTAAGCCTTGAGTTTCACATTGCACCAGGAAATACGTAGGAGCAGGATCAAGTCCTGTCAGGCCAACCTCCATCAAGTATTTATTTTCACACTAATTAAAGGGATAAAAAAAATTTCAAATAACCACACACCCAGTTTAAGGGTACCGTTCCTCGGAACGGGCGAGTGGGGTGCCTAACACCTTCCTCATTCATAACCGACTCCTGAACTTCGAATCTCATCCTCAAGTTAGGGTTTTTTCCAAATCTTTTTCCCTTAAATAAAAATTTGGTGGCGACTCCACACATAAATAAGATTCATTTTAAAATTTTAGCGAGTTCGTCGTCTCGTCGGAATTACGGTTGCGACAATTTACATCAGTATATATTTTTCGATGTATTCACACTGGTGAACGTAAAGAGCATGATCCTATTATTGAAGCTTCACAAACACAAATGATGTAGTATGGTGATGATGAGGTAAATAAAGGATGGAGTGTGGTTGTTCACATGATGCCAAGGGATTTCTATGATATGGGAGAAGTTGGAGAAGATATTACATGCGAAAGTAAGGCATACCATGAACAAGACTTAAGTAATTTATTTTCAAATGAAGTTGACACAATAACTTTGTCAAGGGAGGATGTAGCCAATGAATTCATAAGCATAAGCCATATTGAAAATAATATTACTTAATGTATTTTATGGTAATATATCTACCTATTAATTTAAATTTTATTTTACTTATAGTTGTTGTTTATATGACTCAAGTTATGCATGACTAATACTTTTGTTTTTCTAATTCCCAATCATATCTCCCATTGAGAAACAACATTTAGGACATAACGCTAGTCGAGTATGGACCGTACAAGTTATAGGTAGTATTATTTTTCTATTTAACATTTTATATTTTATTTAAACTAATTATGTTTTATTTTGGTAGATGAACAAAAAAATATAAAGAAGATTCAATTGAAAAAACAAGGTATATTTGAGATGCCACGTGGTCAACGTATAATAGTGTCATTTGATAGGCTAAAGCGAGGCATTGGAGAAGCAACTACCCTTTTTTCTAGTGTTTGTGGTTGTGTTGTTAGTGATTGAAGAAGTGTTCCCATTAACTTTGATAGTTGGTCAAAAGTACCTAAATCATATAAGGAGGCTTGTTTTAACATTTTGAAGGTATATTCATAACCCTCAATATCTTTATACATCTAATTGTAAAATACTAATATCTTCTTTCTTTTTTATAGAATCTATTTCATTTTCAATCTTCAGAATCAATTGCTAGACGTTATTGTTACCATACCATGTCAACAAAGTATTGAAATGGAAAGATAAAGTTATGGAGTAAAGCTTTTGATCCTTCATTATCAAGAGAACAAATAATTGTTAATGTTCTTGATGATATTTACAAAAATCAATGATCATCATTTATTGATAGTCATTTGAAGGCATAGTATAAGGTAGTTTTAATAAATAAAAAATACTTATTATTTATTTATTTTTATCCTGCTTGTGTAACAACTTTTGTCATATAGTAGGAGTTGTGTTGAAAAAATGTTGAGGCCAGAAAAGAACAAACAATCCCACATACTAGTGGGTCTAAACTATTGTCTGCGAAACATTATGAAATGGTAAGTAATTTGTGATCTATTATTGGTATTAATTGATAGTTAATTTTATTTTTCATTTGAACTTATATGGCCATGTATGTTAGGAAATAGAGCTTGGGCATGCCGTGAATCGATGTGAATTATTAATAAGGAAGCGAGGTTTATTGCGGTATGTTACATTTGATCCTTTATTAGATCACATGATGCATATTGTGGAATTCACATATAGCTATAGATGTGTTTGTATTTATTTATTTTTTGGTTCAATATAATTTTTACTAAAACATTTTGACTATGTAGGAGAAGGTGACTCAACAAATAAGTCAAAGTGTTGATTCTACTGAAATTTTTGCTAATGATGCTCTTTCTAAAGTGTTGGGAAACAACCATCTTGGACGTGTACGATGTGTGGGCTTAGGAGGTCTTCAAAGTATTGCATTTTCATCCACTATAAGATTTAGTGGTGTAGGTTGCAGCCACTTAAGTTCTAGTTCAACTGAAAATTCTCAATTGAAAGAGAAGGTTATTGCTTTGAAAAAGAAGTTAGTTGCATCTGAGAATAATGATAAAACATTACAAAATGTGATGCTTGCATATATATAAATGAAGAAGGGACATATTCCTGTGAAATTGGATGCTTTTGGTACTTCTACTAATTTATTGGTAATAATTTCATTTATTATTAACATTTCCTTGATGTTTAATATTGATATATCTCCTTTTCATTAAGCTAATATGGTGCAATAATTTTATTTTTCATAGGATGAAGTGAGCAAACAAGATGTAACCACATCATAAGAAGGATATTCATTAGCTAGTAATCGTCATTAGAAATATTAGATGAATTGAACCTTAAACTTTTTGAAATATTTGATACAAGTAGAAACTATAAATATGCTAACTTTCTAATGTAAAGTGTTAAGTCAGAACTATGAATATACTGTTATACCTATGTAGTTTTCTATCCATTGATTGATATACTTAACCATTGTTCATATAAAAATGTATTGTTGATTACATTGGCTGATATTTTGGAAATTGATTATACTGGATTCCTTGTTCTTCCTTTGAATCATATGTGCCCTTTTAATTTTTCACAATATAAGGAAGAAAGTGATTGAAAAGAAAAAGAGAGAGGAAGGAACCACTCAAGTTAAATGTAATATACTATTTGATCATCTGTATATTATACCACTCTTTGCAGGATTTGTATTGTAGATTATTTCACTTCAAATGAAGTATTTTCATTGTTGACGTTTAAGTGGTGGTGATTTTGCATTTGGTTCATATGGATCATTTTGTATGTTATTGTTATGGGCACATTCAATGCTATGCTATATATGCATGTCCACCTTATGTTTAGTGTTTGAAGTAAATCATTCTTTCATTAATATTTTGGGATCGGAATTGTGATGACCTCATAAATTAGATGTTATTGAATTATTTAGAAATAAGAGATTGAAAATGAGTTATCTAGTAATAAAAGCTATTTTATTGAGAGATATGGTTTTCCAATTAATATCCATTTCAATGTTAGGAAATTAATAGACATGATAACACAAAGCTTAGATAAACTGTTGATTGCATTGGATGATGTTGTTTTGAGTATTTTAAAAAATTATTGTTGCACACATATTTCAATAAAATATTTTTGTTAATTATTTTATAAATATATTTATCAAATCCTATATATTTTAATAATTATGTTAAATATAGATATAACTTTAGATCTTTTAACATTTTAACTTTTATTTTTTTATTTAAGGATAATTTAAAATATTTTTAAAATATATTTTTTATTAAAAAATGATGGTATGAACATTTCAAAAGTGTATATAAAAAATTTAAAACAAAATTAAATGACCAAAACTATATATATTTTTTAAATAAAAGTTTCTAACAGTTAAAAATTATCATTAAGATTTTAAATACAAAATAAAAATTGTGTCAGTATTTTTACATTTCTATTGATTAAAAATTATCAGTCAAATTTATTCATCATTTTCGGTGGTATTGATTAACCAAAATTTATCACAAATTATTTGTAATATTTAAAAAAATAATATTTTTTAAAAATATCAATAACGATATTTGTAGCAGTTAAATTTTTTTAAAAAAAATATATTTATAATTGTTACAAATTATAAATTTTATTGTAGTAAATGTAGAAAAAACTAATCGGTCAGATAACAACATTGGTGGCCGGTTATATAGTTCAGGTGTACATGTAGAATTTGGTTAAAATTGATAATATGAGTATCTTTTTCCCTTATTGTTATTTATTTATGTAGTATTTGTTATCAACTTATGTTATTTGTAACTTTCTTAATTTTCTTGTTCATGTCTTGTACGTATGCGTGTATTTCATTTTGTACTGTGATTGGATGGTCATAATTAATTATTTGTTTTTGTTATTTCAATTTTCTCATTTATGATATACCCTAAACCCTACAAAGTATGACATGAAGAGGTAAACAAATACAATCCACTTCGTCTTATATGTAGGTACATCATACATCTCACGATTAACTAGATGATGAGCCATTTCTACATTATGACCCATTTCTAGATGATGAGATTGAGGAACCACCACATGAGTCCTAAACTGTAGGTAAAGGTCCATCTATCGATGCACAAAAAAGTCGTTTGATTTTATATATATTAAAATGCAAACATTTTCCTAGAGAGGTTATAATTCCTTGTAACTAGAGATGTTGATGGGCTATTTTAGGAGTTATTGAGTCGATGGACTACAAATGATAGGTTCTTCAATTATGGTGGGATCCAATTTATGATGTTGCAATAAGACCATATATATAATGTCAAACATAGAAAAAAATATGGAGGAATATAACAGGATAAGATTGTATAATAAATATTATGACAAGATAAAGACTAGAGAACAAAATATTAGATTCCTCTAAAGGGGATTTAAAATAGTGATGCAAACTATTAAATTACTTCTAATCTTAACAAACTATGTACCATCCAGATTTAGTCCAAGCTTTCACAATAACAACCTTCTCTTACTTATATGTTTCATATTGTGATATACAAGAAGGAAGAGAGGGAGAAATTATTTATGAAATAATATAAAATTAAGAAAATTAAAGTATATGTTTTTTAATTAAAAATATCAATTATATTAATAATATATAAATTTAAAAAGGTGAATATAATTTTTAAATAAAAGAGGCAGAATATTGTATAAAGCACAACATTTAAAAAATGGCATACTTATCTATTAAAGTATTTTCTATAAATGTATATAGTAAATTAGATATAATCATTTTCTTGTTATCCATAGAATATCATCAAAGCTGATAAACTAATTGTAACTCAGATGTGAATCCTGTCCAGTGTAAAAAAAATGAAAAAAAATTAAACAGCTAGAAATATCAGCTATAAAAGTTACAGGATAAATTTTTTATTATATAATATAATTCAATGAAACATCCTTCATATAAGAAACTACATCCTCATATTAAAGTTTGCAATTATAAGGAGACGAATAGTACTATATAATATAATCTTTTCTATACATTATTTATTAATGTGTAAAATTTATTGTAAATTATATAACACACTATAAATCTCATTTTTTGTTTAATTATTTCTACATATCAATTTGTAATTTTTTAAACAAATTTTAACTCATTATAAAAGTACGTCTTTTAATTTATAATAACTCTCACATAATCTTAGAAAGCAGATTATATAGGTGTAGCAACTGGGAAGTTCTTAAAAGACATCACATGAGGGTTTATGTTACAATTATAGAATCTAGTTGAGTAGTTGTTATGAGGCTAAGCCTAGACCCAGCTCATTAAATGTTGCATTGCAGATAGCAAAAAAGAGTGAATTGTAACAACGTAATTCTGGTCGATGACAGCCAAATTTGGCAAAATGCACTGAATCTTCCCATCGTTTTGGTATTATGGATTCGCACAGCTACACTGAATCCATTTGTTTGGTCATTCGATTGGTCCCGCTTATAGTGATATGCTTTTCTGGTGCAGGTAGGGTGAAAATATGTTGGGTTACTTTAAAGTTTTGTAAAGGTTGAATTTGATCTAATTCTCAAATTTAAAATTTAAGGTTGACCTATTTATTAAATTTAGGTTATATTTTAAGATTTAATCTGACCTTTTATATAGTTTGATCGTGTTTAAGAGTTTAATTAAAAATTATTTTATAGTTATAAATCTTTAAAATAAATTAAAAATTTACCTTTAGAAGTTAATTCGTAAACTTAGGTTACTATATGTAGTGTTTGCTAATATAGTAGTTAGTAGTTATTGCATCTTGTAATTAATTTTATGTTGCTTCGGTTATTACTATTTTTCACTTATCAGTTTGTTCTTTTTAGAGTTAATCCCCTATATATTATAGGTTTTACTCCTTTTTAATTTTAAAATAATATAGATACACATAAGAAGGGTAGTGAATTGTATATTAAAAATTTTAGCAACCATTTACTTTTACAAATAAATTTTGTAAAATTAAAAATTGAAGTTTAAGTTTATTTTAAAATAGATATTTGAAAAGATTTGATGTTTTAAAAAAAAGTTTTGCAAACACTTTATAGAGAAGCTATGGGAAGGGCAAATATTAAAATCAATCTAGTTAATTAAAGAATAAAATGATAAAGATAAAGAATGTAATATGAATGATAGCATCTTGATTTTTATGGCGTAAGTTAAATAAAAAAATTATAAAATAATAAAAAAAGATAAAATAAATGATTTAGTGATATGACGCAAGTAAATAATTAACCAACGTTATAAGGAACGTAGCCTGCTGCTTAGACTTTTTTCCCAACCACAAATTAGAGATAACTGATCCACACAGCAACGCATTTGGGTTGAAGTACAAACCGAGGGCCTTTTATGAACTTGAATCACCAACCTTATGAGAATGACTGACAAGACAAGATTTTATAACAGCGAAGAAAAGATATGATTCTCATGATAGAGAAAAACTTTTATTTAGTTTAATAGAAATTTTGATATCTAATGTATATTCTATTGCTCATAGAAGAGCTATTTATACTTATGCAATTACTAATATAGGGAAACTATAAATAAATCTTAATTGAATTTCTCAATCTTTAATATGTCCTAATAGAATCTATCTGTAATATGATTCAAATCTTCAACAAAATCCTACGTAAATCTTAACAAATCTTCGTCAAATAATTTAATCAAATCCTAGAAAATTGAAAACTAAATATAATAAAATAAATAAAATATCTTCTTAAATCTTGTAGTCTTTTTATGGAGATCTTCCTGATTGCATCTATAATAGTCACGATCTTATTTGCTTCTTTTTCTTGAAAGTACGTTTACATTGATTTCAATTATCTCTTTTATCTCTTTTAACATTCCTCTTCTCATTGAGTCTTCTCTTCAAGTTACGTCATTTTCTAGATGGGCTTGATTATGTAAGGTGGTATGGAGGTTCATATAAGAATGTAGGAAGAACAAGATGAATATTAATTTACTCTCAGTCGTCCAGAATTATGTTCAATTTATGTTATACTAACTATGAATTCCATTAAAAAAATAGAAACATTCTTTATTATAGAGATAACCTTTCCAATATTCTTGTACAAGCTTTTTCAAACTTACAATCCAAGTATTCATAAACAAACCTCTTTAGACTCATCACCGAAAATAAAGAGAAGTTATTATCAACCGAGAATACAAAATGAAAAATATTCATCAAAAAGAAATCTTTTATTTTTTAAAAAATAACTAAACTAAATGTTCAATGTATAATAAGAGAGAATACAAAATAAAGAATGGAGACTTGAAATTTTTGTCTAATATGAATGAATGAATTTGTTCCTTATTGTCATTTTTATTTAATGACTTCTCTTTATATACGTAGGACAAAAAATAATCATTATGAGAAGAATTAGGATTTACAGCATCTTGTCTTTTATTAAATATATGGTTTTATTATTTGTAATTTTCCAAAGCTTTTTATATTAGTCTATAGTACTTGTAACATTTTTCTTTTTCCAATTTTGTGTAAGCACAGGTACAAAAAGTGTTAAAATTTTTATTTTGTTTTATCTTATTATAGCATAACATGAGTTCTTTGTTGTTTGTTTCATTTTCATCAAGATTTTCCTATTTTGATAAAAGGAACATTGCAAAGGAAAATTTATAGATACTTGCAATACTATAGATATTAGGTGTTCGAAAATGCTTTTTTTAATACACTTTGATACAGGTGTTCGAAAATGCTTTTTTTAATACACTTTGATACTTCAAATATCAAGTGTCTTAAATTTTCTATAAGAACTTTTTTTCAAAGGAACCATTTGAGCATTTATTCTACAAACTATTTTATGAAAATAAGTTGAAACCTACGTACTTAAAAGAATTTATAAATATACAAATCATTGAAGTTATGTTCTCATTAAAAAAAATTTAGGGTATAGAAACCCTAGATATTTTGGTTTTTAATAATATTTCCATTTTTTATAATGTCAAATCTTTAATTATGTGATGTATCTTTAAACATAGGTTAATAACAAAAAGTATAATCACTTCAATATCACATATACTTTAGAAATACGATATATAGAAAGTAAATATTGTGTGTTCATATAATATTATAATAATCCTTTTTTTTAACTTTATTAATATATATAGAGAAAAGAAAAGATCAAGTTACTTTAAAAGAAACTCATGCTAAGGTTACTTTACTCAATAAATCTTTTAAACGGTTGATTTTGATTAATTAAATTATTAAATTAGTAGATTTTATTGTTTATATCATGTTTACAAAATTTCATAAAATTTGAAAAAGATTTGATACTTCGTTAAATAAAGTCAAGTTAATGCATATTAGAAGAAGTATATTATCTGTTAAAATAAAGTTATATAATGAAGTATCAAATCTTTTTTAAATTTTATAAAAAATTTTAAACATTATCTACACAATAAAATCTATTAATATAATGGCTAGATGGTTACAAGAGATAGGGACTCCACTAGGGACATTTAGAGAGTTGAGCCTATTTTAGAGTTTGATGTTCAATTTTATAATAATTTTGAAAAATATTTTCTTTGATCCCTTTTTTATTTTGTTTCTTTTATTTTCTGTATTTAAATAATTTTATTGTAGGCTTTTGTTCTGAACTCTAGGATAAAAATCCTTATTTTGTATATATTTGTTCTACTTTCTGTATATGTTAGTTATGCTATCTTCTTTGCAAGCCTTTTTCTTTTTTTAGTGTGTTTTCTATATTAAATATTTGTGTTGTAATTACTTGTTTTCAAGTTTATAATAAAGAATTTTATTTTGCACATATTTGTCTATATATATGTTGTATATAATGATGGTGCTATGTTCGTCGTAAGCTTTTATTTTGTATTTTCTGTATTTAAATAATTGTGTTGTAAATATTGGTTTAAACTTTAGGATAGAAGACTTTTCATATTTGTGTATCCTTGTTTTGTTGGCTAGGCTATTTTCTTTGCAAGAATTTTGGATTTAAAGGGTTTATATGCCCTCCATACACCACTCCTATTTAATATCTACATATTATGACTGAGGTCTTATACCCGGATCTGAGTGAAGCCTAGGATTAGAGGGGTTTAATGGTGTCACTTTGGATGCACATCCTGTTTGACTATCATAAAAACCCCAGATAAAGTGCGTTCTTTTCATGTATCCCACATCTAGTAGCATTCTCTACTATTATGATCAATATCATGGATTTGAACTTGGCTCTAGTGATCTATAAACCGTTAGGATTACAAGCCACCCTTGCGAATATCATGGTTTAGAAAAGCCTTAGATCCGAATGATAGGTTACCTTGCTTAAGGACACAAAGAGGGCATGTTTCTTTTTATACTCATTACATGTGTAGCGTTCATGCATAAAGAAATCATATAAATTATTGGATTCAAATAAAAGAGAAAATAAAAATTAAGAGAGAAGGAATCCTAAGAATCCTATTATTTATATGATAAAGTATTTTAATAGGTTAATGATTCTATTTTGATTTTTTTTAAATTAAAAAAGATAACACTGTTCACTTTCTCATCACCATAACATGTATGCATGATCACTTTATCAATCATGTGTAAAATAATCCATCAATCATACATTTTCATGAGCATGACATTTCATTTCAATTTTTTAATATAATATATATATATATATATATATATATATATATATATCATTTCTTTTTATTGTATATGATATCATTTCCCATCATGGAATGTCATCTTGCATGAAAATAATAAAAAGTATATTTTATCATTTAGATTAAACATGCATATGTTTTGAACATTTTTCTCTTTATCAATGTTGAAAAAATTGAAATTTTATCCTTTGCATTGTCATGCATAAATTTGACATTATCATAGTCGGTTTATTAATTCATCAATCATTTTTACATTTGCATCCATATAAAAATCATGTTTATTTTCTATTGTCGGATCAAAATAAAACAAAACATTCTCTTGCATGTCAAAAACAACATTTTTCATTCATTGAGTTTTCATAAATCAAAACAAAAAATAGCCATGTCTATTTTGAGTTTGATAAATAATAAATCTCATCTAGAGAATCATGTTTGATTGTTCGCACCAAATACATTTAAGGTTTTGGAAAAAATATGAGTATAAACTCACTTGACTTGTGAACAAAGTCTCTCATTTTCAGATTTTGTATTTTTGTTATATCTCAAATAAGGAATTTCTGGTCCAAATTTATTTGTAATGAAAATATTGATGAGCAATCAAGCTAATCAACCATTTCATGCCTCATTTTATTCATCACTGCCTTCATTTCTCATTAAAAATTTCTAAAACACCTCATTTCGTGCCATGCCTCACATTTGTGTCTCTCAAAATAAAATGATTTAGAAAAAATGGAGGATGATGTTAATCTAAGATCCCGAAACTTAAAAACTCTAAAAAGAGAAAAGAAAACATATTCCTAAGCAAATTTTGTCAATGATAAAGGCCTTTTTCTTTTTCCAAAATAGCATGGAGTTTGGTCCCTTAATACCCCTTTGAGCTTAGAAGTAATGGTGTTCCATTGTGTGATCCATAATTTCATTTTACCCAGGGAAGGTAGTCTTTTCAACGAAGTTTGTTCGTATTTGAATATAAAAAAGGATAATTTTGTTTCATCTATCCAAACACTTCATCCATTGCTAATTTCGTTAAGCCAAAAATAATAAAAAGAAAATTTTCTTTCTTAGCCTATCAAAATAATACCCAAGCAACAATGAGATTTTCAAAACCAAGTGATTCTTGTTTTCAACACATCAAATGTCAAAATGATATTGAAGAATTCAAAATTCAAAAATGAATAAAACTTGATTGATTAAAAAATCAAAATAATGAAAACAGAAGCATGAAGAAGAGAAGCAAAAAAGAAAAATAAATAAATATCTTAGTGAGAGAATCAGATAAAAGAGAAAAAAATTAAAAATTCTTCAATTTCAAATCAATTAAATGCATGAGCAAAATCACAAAATTTCAAAAAAAGTTAGAGGTGGAGCTAAGGAAAATAGAGTGGATTTGGGTAATGTGACACAAACCTATGATTTTCGTTGTCATGGCCAACTGTCAAGTGGAAGTTGGTAGGAGTTTACTGGTAACTTCATTAAAGTCTTTGCTGATTGGATTTTAAAAACTAATAAGGATAATTAAAAAAATTCAATAACGATTTATTAAATTACCTTTCTTTAGTAAATAAGCTTTGAGTTCACATTATAATTAAATTGATTGGAACTATTTTTCTTATATTTTGTGTTTAGTTTTACAATTTAAAATAAAATCAAATTTAGTGTGCTTTATGTTAAATGCCTAATAAAAATCAAGATCCATAGATTAAGCATTTGTCACGTTACAAACTAAATTATGATGGGATGACGAATCCTAAAAAATCCTGTTCTAAATGATAAAAATGTGTAGCGGCCACCATCTTACTTTTAAGGATAAAATTTGAAAAATAAAAAAATTCTAATGAACTCTAGATCCTGGAGTCCGTTACAAATGAGAAAGATGCGATGCACCCTATTTTCCCATTACAAGGAATGGTATTCAAAATTAAATATACAATTTTAAAATAATTTTAAAAATCACTTATTTGATCCCTTATAATATAAAAATTAAATATTTTAATTAGTTATTTCTGTACATAAAAGAACTTAAAGAAACAAGATATAGAATGTACAGAAAATAGTCTGACAAAATTTTAATCTTACTCCTACATATCCCTTGCCACGATGAAAAACTCAAGGCTTTCGTAATTATATCTGTTTGATTTTGTTGAAAATAATTTTGTTAAGAAATAATTTTAAAATATAATAAATAAATTTCATTTGAATTTAAATTTTAAAAAAGGAATGATTCTAAGAGTAAATTTGATTTTTGGTAATTTGAGAATGAGTTTTTATAAGAAATTAAATGTGAAGAAATTTTTTTTAAAATTAAATTTTGGAACAAAATTTTTGTAAAAGAATGATTTTCAATCAAAAATATTCTTTCCTTTTTTAATATTTTAAATCAGCATATGCACAAGGTTTAAGGAAAACTTAGTGATGCACCGTAAACCTTACGATTCCCAAAATATGAATGATGAAGAGGATCATGCATTCATATTTTAAGACTCATTGCGCAAGATTTTAAATTAAAATCGTTTTGTTAGTTAGTTTAAAAATAAATTATATAATTTTTCTGTTAACAAAATATCCCAGATCCACTTATGCATCAGGTTTAAGGCAAACATAGTGATGCACGGTAAACCCTTACAATTCCAAAAAATATGAATGATGAAGGGGATCACACAAAACAATTAAAATCACAAGAGAGAGAAAATGGGGTTTCGCGCATGCATTAAGTACTTTCGGAAAATAAAAGCACACTGTTGGGCAACCTATAGGTCCATCATGATTGTTGCTTTCTAGAGTGGCTATGAGTGAATCCTTAAATTGTTTATATGTTTCTTAAAACTGTTAGTACAGGAGTATTGATTCCTAACATAAAATTTGGCTTTACAACAACTTGGATAAGTCCTATATGTATAAAATTGAACCCATTCCTTATATTTTCTTTTATTTGGTCTTCTTCTAATATGCCGATAACATCATTTCCAGTTCCAAGATAGCTATATTCAAACATACGAATTTCTTTCTCATTTTGGGACCAAAAGCATTGAATTTTATAAACTTCACTTTTCTTAATGATTGGTATAAACCAATTGTTTAACCTTTATTCTGTCCTGGCTATTTTTAGTTCGGATGATGAATTGTTGCTGGAGAGAGCTTTTTCATTACTTGTTCTTAGTACTATTGAATTATTTTTCTCTAGAATTACCATCCTAGCTGACCAACAGTTACTAGAAAAATACCCTTGATATCAGGACCACTACTTGGGCAGACCAATGTATGAACAATATCTATTGCTACCCCAGACAGTTACAAGGAAACAAAGGCTCAATCGTTGCCTAGAACCTAAGCTAGGATCCCTCCCAACAAAGGCTCTGATACTAGAGGTTTACAGACACAGGTTATGATGGGGAAAATAGTGTACGTTATGAGAGAATAGGAAAGGTCCAAAAGAAAATTTTCACGACCCTGTATATGAATGCTGAGAAGACAAAAGAAGCTTGTCTCCTACTATTCTTATTTCTTTGTTCTATTGTTTCTTGGTTGAATGTGAAGAGAGTGTTGTGAGTGAATGGAATGTCTGTGGAGAATGGAATGGCATGGGGGAGTAAGGTTGAATGATTCTTGGAGGATAAGGCACATGGAGAAACAAACAAATACAAAATTAGAAAAGACATAAATTGATAATAACTATAATATTATCTTGAATTTGAGAGTATTTTAAAATTTAACTAAAATTAATAAATAAAAATAAAATATTTTTATTATTAATAAAATTGTTATATTGATAATAAAAGAAATAGAATTTAAGATTAAAGATAAAATTAAAATATAAATATTAAATTATTAAATTATTATATATAATTATTATTGATATGATATATTAAAATTAAAATTAAAATTTAAGTTAAGATCAATTAAGATTATGACTTGATTTTGGTGAGACTATTATTAACAAGTGTATTACGCTATCAAATAATACAATATTTTAAATCATAATATTAAATTTATACGGATAGATTAAGTATCAACATATATTTGTTGTGAAATAAGTTGAATAGAACAAAATGTAGAAATAATTTAAAGCTTGAAACAAATACTAAAGTAAAAATGAAACATGATTTAATTAATCAAAATGAATGTTAGGATGTTTAACTTCATTTAATTTTGAGATTTTATCATGTATTTTTTCAAACACATGTAACCCTGAATATCTCAACTTGGTGTTGGACAAATTAGGAAGCATGAAATTTAATATAACATATGATCATTAAAAATGAAAATTAACCAAAATTCATACTCAACGTGGAAGAAACATACAATTAAGATACATCTACATTCTAGCAAGAATGATTTAGTACATAATTAAACAAACCTATATTAAGTTAAAAATGGAGTAGAAAAAAGAATACAACCATTCCCAAATAAAATTGAGAACAAATAGAAGAAATAAAAAAGAAGCCAAAGAGGAATCTCTTTCAAGCCTTTAGCAACTTGATCCTATCTTCAAGTCTCCTAGTCTGTTAGGGTTAGGAAACAATCCCGTTCTCTTATCTGTTTCGAAAAATATTTCCTAACCCCTAATTTCATATTTTTCATTTCTATTTATAAGGGAACATGATACTTGAAATGAAAAACAAGTTAGATGTTGAGTCTACATTATAGCCATCCAGCTCACGTTGTGGTGTGAGGGTTAATAACACATGGTGTCTGATATGAACCTCGATACCACCTTACATGATCAAGTCCACCTAGAAAATGACGTAACTCAGAGAGAATGCTCATTGAAAATAGGAAGGTTAAAAAAGATAAAAGAGGTAATTGGAATCCACGTAAATGCACTTTCAAAAAAGAGAGGCAGATATGATCGTGATTTTTATGGATGCAAATCAAGAAGATCTCCACGAAAGGACTACAAAAATTAAGAAAATATTTTATTTATTTTATTAGATTTAGTATTCAATTGTTAGGATTTGATTAAATGATTTGACTAAGATTTGTTAAGATTTAATTAGGATTATGTTAAAGATTTGAATCATATTATAGATAGATGCTATTAGGATTTATTTATAGTTTCCTTATATTAGTAATTACACAAGTATAAATAGCTCTTCTATGAGCAACAAAGATCACAGATCAAAATTTTTATTCATCCAAATACATGTTTTTCTCTATTATAAGAATTATATCTTTTCTTTGCTCTTGTTGAAACGTTGTCTTGTCGATCTTTCTTATAAGGTTGGTGATTTAAGTTCATAAAAGCCCTTGATTCATGTTTCAACTCAGGTATATTGTTGTGTGGATCGGTTATCTCGTGTTCGTGGTTGGGTAAGAGGTTTAAGTAGTAGGTCACGTTCCATATAATGTTGGTTGGCTATTTGCTCATGTTAGGTCATTGAACCATTTATCTTTATTGTTTTCTACTATTTTGTAATTTTCTTATTAACCAATGTCGTGATGAGATAAGATGGGATGAAATAGGTAAGATAAGGTGAGATAAGATAAAGGAACCCGACACAAACCGTGACCTGCCGGAGAGCACCGAAGTTATCAAGAGGAACGTAACCCTTACCGCGACCTGCCGGAAGAACCAACGTTATCAAAGATAGTTCTTTGCCCAAGAACCAAGGGAATCAACTCACACAGAGATGAAAAACTCTCAAAGAGAAAATATGATTATTCGTCAAAATCTGTCTTTTCACTGAATCCCTAACTCCTATTTATAGTGAACCTAATCTAGTAAAAAATAACCAATTAGAAATCCTAATTAGATTGCAATTTGAATTGCAACAAATTTAAAATAAATAACTTCTAGATAAATATTAAATCCTAATGTAATGTATAGTGAATCATAAACTTTATCACTTAAGATCTTCAATGATATAACTACATAAATTAACCCATGTTGGAATTGGGCTTGGATCCACGTAGTCTTTTCCTTGAACTTCCTTGATAAGACCTTCAAGGGCTTGTTCCATACGTTTGGTCCTATTTTGCGTCATAGGACCTTTCATTCCTTGTAGATAATCTTCGAGATGATCTCTTTTGCTTATCGTGGTGCCCACGTTCACATCATTCCCTCCTTCTCCAAGAGGATTCATCCTCGAATCTTGATGGTCATCTGCATCAAATAAGGACAAATCAGAAACATTGAAAGTGGCACTCACATTACCATAGCTACTTGGAAGATCGATTTTATAAGCATTATCGTTCATCCTTTCAATCACTTGAAATGGACCATCTCCTCTACGATGTAACTTGGAACTTCTTTGATTTGGAAACTGCTCCTTTCGCAAGTGAACCCATACCCAGTCACCAAGGTCAAAGACCACCTTGGTGCGTCCTTTGTTTGCTTGTCGAGCATAATGTTCATTCTTCTTCTCAATATTAGCGCGAACCTTGGCATATAATTTCTACACAAATTCAGCCTTTTTCTTTCCATCCAAATTAAGAGAGTCATTAGTAGGAAACAGTAAAACATCTAAAGGTGATAAAGGATTAAATCCATATACAATCTCAAAAGGTGAAAATGAAGTAGATGTGTGAACAACCCTATTATATGCAAATTCAATATGAGGCAAACAATTCTCCCAATCCTTTAAATTTTTTTGAATTATAGTACGTAATAAGGTGCCTAAAGTTCTATTCACAACTTCAGTTTGTCCATCTGTTTGCGGATGAGCCACAATAGAGAATAATAATTTAGTGCCCAATTTACTCCACAAGGTTCTCCAAAAGTGACTAAGAAATTTAACATCTCGATCACTTACAATAGTTTTAGGTAAGCCATGCAAACGTACAATCTCTTTAAAAAATAAGTCAGCAATATGAGTGGCATCATTAGTTTTAGAACAAGCAATAAAATGTGCCATTTTACTAAACTTATCTACAACGAAAAAAATACTATCTTTTTCTTTCGAGGTCCTAGGCAGCCCAAATACAAAATCTATAGAAATATCAGTCCAGGGATATTTAGGAACAGGTAAGGGTGTATACAAGCCATGAGGCATTACTTTAGATTTTGCTTGTAAGCAAGTAATACATTTTTCACAAATGAGTTTAACATCATGCTTCATTTTGACCAAAAAAAATGTTCATGTAAAACATCATAAGCTTTTTGAACGCCAAAGTGTCCCATTAATCCTCCCCCATGAGCCTCTCTAATAAGCATTTCTCTTATGCTACACTTAGGTACACACAATTTATTTTTCTTAAATAATTACTCATCTTGCCTAAAATAGTCTTCAAAACCATGATCAGAACATGCTGCCCATAATTGTCCAAATTCAACATCATCGGCATACATGGTTTTTAGTAATTCAAATCCAAGTAATTTAGTCTGTAGAGTCGTAAGTAATACATACCTCTGTGACAGAGCATCGGCTACAATGTTTTCCTTTTCCTTTTTATACTTGATAACGTAAGGAAACATCTCAATAAATTCTAGCCACTTGGCATGCCTTTTGTTGAGCTTACCTTGAGACTTTAAAAACTTCAAGCTAAGATGATCCGAATGGATGACGAATCTTCGACCAAAGGTAATGTTGCCAAGTTTGTAAGGCCCTCACCAAGGCATAGAGCTCCTTATCATAGGTTGGATAGTTGAGTGCCGTTCCACTAAGTTTCTCACTAAAATATGCCACAGGTTTGGAATCCTGCATTAAAACAGCTCCTGTACCCACTCCAGAGGCATCACATTCAATCTCAAAAACTTTATCAAAATTGGATAAATTTAATACAGGGGCATTGGTTAACTTGTCCTTTAATAAATTAAAAGTTTGTTCATGTTCCTCATTCCATTTAAAACCAACATTCTTTTTAACAAGTTCATTTAAAGGGGCAACTATAGAACTAAAATTCTGTACAAACCTCCTATAAAAACTTACTAAACCATGGAAACTCCTTACCTCATTAGCATTTGTAGGCTCAGGCCAATCTCTAATTGCCTTAACCTTTTCTTCATCAACACTAACTCCTTGAGAACTTACAATAAATCCTAAGAAGACAACTGATTCCATACAAAAAGTGCATTTTTTAATATTAGCATGCAATTCATGGCTTCGTAAGGCAGTACACACAGCACGTAGGTGATCTAAGTGTTCATGCATTGTCTTACTATATATTAAAATATCATCAAAATAGATAACAACAAATTTTCCAATAAAAGTTCGTAAGACATGATGCATTAATCTCATGAAGGTACTCGGTGCATTAGAAAGACCAAACGACATAACAACCCACTCATATAATCCATATTTTGTTTTAAAAGCAGTCTTCCACTCATCACCCTCCTTCATACGAATTTGGTGATATCCACTTTTTAAATCAATTTTAGAGAACAAAGAAGAGCCATACAATTCATCTAGTAAATCATCTAACCTCGGAATAGGATATCGATACTTTACCGTAATCTTGTTGGCAGCCCTATAGTCCACACACATACGCCAGGTTCCATCCTTCTTTGGTACTAAGATAACAGGAACCGCACACGGGCTAAGACTTTCCCTCACATAGCCTTTCTGCATCAACTCCTCTACTTGCCTTTGAATCTCTTTGGCCTCTCCAGGACTAGTTCTATAGGCTAGTCGGTTTGGAATCGCAGCGCCAAGGATAAAATCAATTTGGTCTTCAATGCCTCTAACAGGAGGCAAACCCGTTGGTGGTTCTTTAGGAAATACATCATTAAATTCCTGCAACAAAGATTCAACCACATTAAGGAAAGAAGAGTTATGGTCGTTAGTAAAATAAATATCCTTGTACATGAGCACAAGAACTTGTTCCTTTTCTCTCAAAACACTCTCAACCTCCCCTTTGTGAGCAAATACACAAACTTTCTTTTCTTTTTCTTTAATTCTTGATTTTTCTTTCCTTCCACTCTCACTCTTTTTTTGACTTTCTACTATTTCTTCACTCTTAATTTTCTCTCTCTTTTCTCTTTCTTGATTTTCTAATTCTTTTTCTCTCATTTTACATTCTTTTGAAATTTTCATTTGGTCAGAATAAGCCCCAATGAGCCTTAATGGAACCAATACAATTGTTCGAGTATCCATTACAAAAGAATATCTATTTTTAAATCCATCGTGCATAACCTTCCTATCGTATTGCCAAGGACGTCCTAACAATAAGTGCCTAGCATGCATAGGGGCAATGTCACACAACACCTCATCCTTATAATTGCCAATAGAAAAGGACACCAAGACTTGCTTACTAACCCTTACATCCCCACAATCATTCATCCACCAAAGCCGATAAGGATTAGGATGCTTCTTAGTAGGAAAGTTTAATTTCTCTACTAGCAATGTACTAGCAATGTTGGTGCAACTGCCGCTGTCTATAATCATACTACATACCTTGTTGTTCACATGACAACGGGTATAGAATGTATGCTCCTTTTGCTCTGAATCTCCTTCATCCTTTGGTTGAATGTTCAATGCACGTCTTGTGACCAAGATTTCTCCATGCACAGGTTCTGCTATCTCCATATCACTACAATCCTCCAACTTCGGCATTTCTTCTTCCTCCGAGATCACACTATCCACTTCGCCGTTGTCACGAATGATCATAGTCTTCTGATTCGGACATTGAGAAGAAATATGCCCAGACCTTGACACTTAAAACAACGAATGTGACTTGACTTATTAGAGGATTTAGTTTCAAATTTACCTTTGAAAATAAGTACTGCTGATTTTTCATGAGATTCCTCCTTTGCTTTAGGACCTTCTTTCTTATTGGACCAATTGGACTTCCATGATGAACTAGAAGCATATTTGTGAGTGCTCCTAGATTTGAGTTGTCTTTCCACGTGAATAGCTTTATGAAGCAATTCCTCCATCTCTACATAATGTTGTAGTTCTACCACATCATCTATCTCCGATTTTAATCCTCCAATGAATCTTGCCATAGTGGCTTCCCTATCCTCCTCCACATTGGCCCTTATCATGGCAATTTCCATCTTCTTATAATAATCTTCAACACCCACAGCGCCTTGAGTAAGACTTTGCAATTTTCGGTACAAGTCCCTATGATAGTGACTTGGTACAAATCTTCGTCTCATGGCTACTTTCATCTCTTCACACGTTTGTATAGATCTTTCCTCATACCTCCTCCTATTAAGGACAAATTGATCCCACAAATATTAGCATAATCATTAAAAGATACAGTGGCTAGTTTTACCTTTTTCTCCTCCGAGTAATTGTGACAATCAAACACATGCTCTACTTTTCATTCCCACTCCAAATAAGTTTCAGGTTCATTCTTTCCTTAGAATGGTGGTAAAGATAATTTAATACCCCCCAAGTTGCTATCTTTTTCTTCTCGATATCGTCTTCTTTCTCTACAACATTCACCGTCTGATTCTAAGTTCTCCCCCCAATCTGTTTCTTCATCACGGTGAAGTGATCTTTGAGGACTACTTCTATGAGACACCCGAGATCTCTTTCTCGAACAATCCTCCATGTCCTCCAACCTCCTGTTCAACTGTTGGAATTGATCTTGAACTGATTTTATAAATATTTTTAGATCCATTTCATTTTGATGGAGTTCACCACTCAAGTTGGCAATGCTGCAAATTGAACAAAATAAATAAACTAGAATGATAAAGCCTCACCAATCACTCCCTTAGTGTTTGCCCACAATATTAACGTTCTTTACTCGTGTTTACACTCGAATTGACTTTTTTCTATAATGCTCTAACCAACTCTTGCCTTTTACCTCTCGATTCTCCTTAAAAATCCTTGAACCAAGAACTTCACAAGTTGATCTTCCCACAGATAACGAAAGAGTAACAGATACACAAGATGAATAAGGTAAGGAATATTGGTCAAAAATTAAGAACTTAAAAAAAATTATATTGAATGAAGACTAATTTTTTTTTTCAATTGTCTTGAATTTCTTTTTTCTTTTAATTTCTATCACAACTTTTTTTTTGAATTTTTATCACAACTTTTTTTTTGAATTTCTATCATAATTTTTTTTTTAATTTCTATCACAATTTTTTTTTGCTTCTTTTTTTTTATCACAAATATTTTTTTTTGGGTAAATAGAAACTTTATCACGAGAAATTAAAACAATAGATGACATCTGATTCCAAGAGCCGAAGCTCTGATGCAAAATGATATGATTCACCCTACACGAATGAATCGGAATGCGAAAACGATAACGGAACGTCTTGAGAATCAAGATAAGATAAGGTAAGATAAAATAAGATGAGATAAGATGAGATGAAATAGGTAAGATAAGGCGAGATAAGATAAAGGAACACGACACAAACCGCAACCTGCCGGAGAGCACCGAAGTTATCAAGAGGAACGTGACCCTTACCGCGACCTGTCGGAAAAACCAACGTTATCAAAGATAGTTCTTTGCCCAAGAACCAAGGGAATCAACTCACACAGAGATGAAAAACTCTCAAAGAGAAAATATGATTGTTCGACAAAATCTGTCTTTTCACTGAATCCCTAACTCCTATTTATAGTGAACCTAATCTGGTAAAAAGATAACAATTTAGAAATCCTAATTAGCTTGCAATTTGAATTGCAACCAATTTAAAATAAATAACTTTTAGATAAATATCAAATCCTAATGTAATCTATAGTGAATTATAAACTTTATCACTTAAGATCTTCAATGATATGACTACATAAATTAACCCATGTTGGAATTGGGTTTGGATCCACGTAGTATTTTCCTTGAACTTCCTTGATAAGACCTTCAAGTGCTTGTTTCATACGTTTGGTCCTATTTTACGTCGTAGGACCTTCCATTCCTTGTAGATAATCTTCGAGATGATCTCTTTTACTTATCATGGTGTCCATGTTCACATCACCTAACGTAATACTTCAATACTCAAGTTAGTCTTTATACAAGTATAATAACACTATGAAAATTGTGTGTACCTTTTCTTGTGACTCTAATTGTGACTCTAATTATATATGTATGGATGATTAACATGAAAATATAATTTGTAAGAATCGGATGGTTCCTCTTAACCATTTTTTTAATGCATAATTTTCTCCCTACTATAAATATGAAATATTTTCATTTTCCTCAAGCATAGGAATGGATGAGTCATGTAAGTTAATTTTTAGGAGTGATGGTATAGGATTTTTATTTTATTTCCTAAAAATTATATTAGGATCTAGCTGTGAGGACCTAATTATATGAGTACATGAGTATCTTTAAGGGTGTACTCCTAGGCCCTAATCTATGGTATTGCATTAGGAAATATGTTAAGTAGTAATGATTATTTTTTCTTGCTTTGTTGAAATATGACACAAATAGTTTAGTACATGAGGTTCTTAAGCACGAAAATGATTATGTTGCATGACTTATATATTAAGACAGAAAAGTGTTGCATTTGAGGAGTTATGCTTCCTAAGTAGCTTAAAAGTTAAGGCTAGGAGTGTGTTCCTTTTGAGGGGGTTCTGAACAATAAGGATGAGGACATGCTTTCTCCGAGGAGATTGATATGCTAAGGTTGGGTGTGCTTCTAAAGGGTTTTATATGCTAAATCAATGGTCCTAGGAATTATTTTAGTTGGTCCGAAGGTTTTATGTTAGTATGTACTAGGATACTATATATTTTCAACATATGTTTGTATTATGTTTATCTGTATTAAATAGTAAGATATTTTAGTTCTTAGAATAGTAAGTGTTATCTTGATTGGATGTTTAATATATGATTTGATTGTGAGATCCTACATAGTATTATTCTTAAACATGACCTAGTCAAATATTAATATTATAATAATATAATACATTAAAATTAGTGTATGAATGACTAGTCATCGAATCTCATGGATTATGGATGAGATAACAACTTTTCATACAAATACCTAGTAAGTGTAATGATGTACTAGATTAATCCTTCATGAGAATATTTTATAGATCGTTACATGATGTGATAAACAATTATCAATGAGATCATGTTAATAACTAATCATTTGACATGAAGTTATTATGATTTTAACATGGGTAATTCATATTTTAATACCGTCAACCATCACTTATAATAAAGTGATTATAAAGGAAATAATTAAAAATATAAAAAATCATATAAAAGGATGTAAATGATATAAATAAAATTTGTCCTTTTTATGTAACAAGTAATATATGTGAACCACTTGATAGAGATGAACTTTAAAATGTATGACCATACTCAAAAAGGTAAATATGACATGTATTTTTAAAATTTTTCTTAAATATTAAGTAATATAGGTTGAACTATACAGAGATGACATGACCATATCTTATGTTCAACTAAATATATAAAAAAATAACCAATCATATAAAATATTTTCACAAATAAATTATGTTAAAGTAAAAACATTTTTGGTATTTGATTACAAGGATGTATTACTAGATATCGTTCATTATTTATGATATTTAAATTATATATTTATATATTTAATTTAATATTATAACCAATATAAACTTAAGAGGTTATATATGATAAATTAGATGTTGATTTATATATAAAAAATTAGTTATAATTATTATATAATTAATGATTATTTGAATAAAATTTTATTTTATTTTTTTAATTTTTATAAGAATGGTCATACAAATAAGAAATCATAAATTTAAACAAATTTAAACCAGAAAGAACAAGAAAATATATAAAAAAAAATAAAGGAATGATATAAGAATAAAAATTTTCCTCGATCCAACATACCTTTATGTTGATGAGTATATTTATTAATAATTATAAATATTAAATTATGTTAATAATAAATTAAATATAAAATATAATTAATAAATAATAACACAAAATATTTTTTATTTGATATATCAACATTTAAAATTTAAAAATCAAATTCAACTTATGATTCATGAAAATTATAATAATTATAAATTTAATATTTCAAAAAATAAAATATTTTAAATTTTAATAATATATTAATATTAAAAATTAAAATTAAATTATTATTTTGTAGATATAAAATTTTATAAGAAGTAAATAATTAATATAAGAGAAGACACGTGGCTTATTAAAAAGAATATAATTCCTACAATATTTTTTGAAAAATATAATTTAATATATGAAGGTAGATTTGTATTTTATTCAAATATTTTTAAAGTTTAATGTTAACTTGATTCAAAATTTTCATTTTAAAAAAACTTGATTCAATATTTTAAATCCTTATACGTTATAATTTTAATTTAATTACTAAATTTTAAATTTACTATACTATTTTAATAAAAATAATGTGTTTAAATTTTAATAATTTTTTTATAATTTTCTTTTCAATTTTAAAAGGTTTAATTCATTAATTTATTATTAATATAGTAAGTATGGTTAGTGTGAGAAGTCGAAAAGATTGATAAAAGAATAGCATTCAAAACCAGGATGAACTGATTTCTTTTTAAAATAATTCTCTTTTACTTTTGTTTATTTTTTAAAATATCATACATTTTAAAATAAATAAAGGTTCATATATAAAATATGCATATAAATTAATATTATTTAACTATTTATTATAATTTTTATCATGAATAAATATATAATACGACTTTCTCTACACATCTGTACATAATAAAATATTTACATCTATATATAACACTTATCTCCTTAACATTACCATTACCTATAACTTTAAAATCATCCTTTTCCAAAATTTTATTTGTACATAAAATTGTGTAATTATTTTTAATAATTAATAAGTTTTCTATGCATTGTAATTTTTAAATTAAAATAAGATTTATAAAAAAAGTTAAAAAAATAATAATAATAAATATATTTATATTTTATTATATTAAATTTAATATTATATTATCTATTAAATTAAATATTATATTAAATTAAAAATATTTAAAATAATAAAAGGATAATAAATCATTTTAAATAAAATTTTAACTTTAATATAGATATTAATAAATAATTTTTAAATTTAAAATTAGTATTTTAATAAATACTTGTCAATATTCAATTTTTTCTTTTATATAAAAAATTAAAAAATATAAAATATAAAAAAAGAAAAAAAAAATAAAAGAAGTAAAAAACAAACAAGAAACAATAGCAATAAAAAAGCAACAACATAAAGGTCTAAAATAATGGTAAGACTACTAGTTTAGAAAAAAAGTATCTAAAAAAAATAATAAAGGTAAAGATATTAGTTGATGGTAGTTTCCAATGTTTAGATTGCTAAGATAGATGAATTTCAAATGCAATGAAAGAAAGTTAAATATTTAAAAAAAGTGATTAAATTATCCTATAAAATCATTCATTTTCAATTTCTTTATATGCAAAATAATTTGATTTCTAAAAAAAAGTGCTCTAAACTGCATTCTATTCTTTAACTAGGTTTTATATCACATGAATTATAGTTTGATAAACCTGATGTATAATCTTTTTTTATTTTGATGGTTTTGTTCTATTTATTTTTTTGATTAATTTACTTAATTAATGTGTGATTGCATTTATATTGCTCTAGTGCTAATGATCAAAATCAATGTATTCACGCATGTATAGTTGTCGTAACCGTAATTACAACGAGACGATGAACTCGCTAAAGTTTTTAAAAGATAATTTAATTGATTAGTGGAGCCACTACCAACTTTTATTTTAAGGAAAAAATATTTGGAAAAACCCTAACCTGAGGAAAAAATCTAGGTTCGGGAGTCGGTTACGAGTAGGGAAGGTGTTAAGCACCTTACTCGTCCGTTCTGAAAAACGGTACCCTTAAACTGAGTGTGTGACTTTTGAAAATTGTTTGATTCCTTTAAATAAAATAGAAAATAAGTATGTTTGTTAGAAAATATCCTGACCAGACTTGATCCTGCTCCTACGTATTCCCTAGTGCAATGGGAAACTCAAGGCTACGTAGTTCTGGTTTCAAGGACTCGATCCTTGAGAAAGTTTTATATGGAATGGGAAAAAGCGCCTTAGGTTTTTGGATTATTTTGATTTGGAAGATGGATTGAAAAAAGGGGATCTTCGATTCACGTGCACAGAGTCGAAGGCAAGCGAGGGTTACTCTGCGACTCATATGATTTTCCAAACATAGAAAGACAAGGTATGCTACACTTTCAACTTCAGAGTTTATTGTGTGAGATCTCGGATCTTTTAAAGCTTTGAAAGTTGTTTTTTAGAAAAAATGGAGTTTTTGAAGATTTGATTTAGAAAGAAGGACATACAAACACAAAAACAATCAGAAAGAAATACATATAGAAGGATCAACACATGAAAACTAATACCTAAACGAGGTTAAAAGAACAAGATCTACACAATAACTTCAAGAACACAAGAGGTTTTGGCACCAAAATTTGAATTCATGTTTCAAAATTTTTTGAAAATATTTTTTGGTAGATCTGAAAAATTAAAACCAATCAGTTGAAAGATATGGATCATAGAAATCAAACAAAATAAGTTTGACAAAAATCAAACTAGAAATGGGCAAGTTATGCATAAATCAAACAAGCTAGGTTCATTTGCAAACCCGGACAGACATGCTTTAGTAATTAGGCGATAGAAATCTCATTTCAGATACAAATTAGACAAATAATATCATTCTAGAAACTAGAGAGAAAGATGAAGAGAACGCAGCAAAAATTACCAAAATTGGAGATCATTTGACCAATCAAAAATGAAAACGAAAATCAGAGATGAAGATGAACTCGGAAATCTAAGAAGAAGCAAGAAAATTAAGTGGAATAAAAGTTGGATCCAACCTCCATTGATGTACTCCAAATGCTAATTCATAGAACCTTGGAATTTGATGAAGAACTGGTCCAATGAAGGCCAAGGGCTGAATTGGATGAAAAAATAGAGAGAGTATCTTAGGTGCTCAAAGTGTCCCTTTCTCTCCCTCCTTAGAAATTCTGAATTTTTTTCTTTAGAAGTGAGGAAGCCCCTCCTTATATAGAAGGATGAGGGATTGAAGAAGTCCTTCTTGTCCAATGTGGGACTTCTTTCTCATATAGGATCATTTTCCTTTTTTCCATCCTTTTTTGGAATTCTTATTTTATTTGGTGTGGGATTTCTTTTTCTCTTTTCTTATTTTTTCCTCTTATTTTCTTTCTTCTTCTTTTTTTTAATTGATTATTTATTCATTTATTTATTTTTATTTTTTCCATTACTTTTATTTTTATTTTTTGAACTATTTTAGCCTAAATCACCTTTTGGCTGAAAACAAAATAATTTATTTTGGGTTTTGAATCCTCGAACATAGGTCGTTGTTCACAATAGTTATAACTTATTTCTCTCAAGTTTTGTTTGAAAATGACTAAACTTAAACATTATTTTGAAATGATTTCAAAATAGAATGAAAATCATACGATCCTAAGACTATTCCTCGTTCTTCTTGTTCATCCCACTAGTCGTCATCAACCCTGACTACCATTTCCAATTTCATTAGCCACCAAATTCACCATTCAAATACAATTTTTCTCAACAAAAGATAACAAAATATTAGAAGTTTAGGCAAAGATTTTTTTTAATTACACATTAAAAATAAAAATAAGTTCTTCCTTTTACCTTAAATTTTTACGTCGTTTCTTTTGCCATCACCATCGTTATCAGAATCTTCTTCGATCATCACCACAGAAGCTGTGTCCTTTTACAACCATCATCATGCTCATTGGAACCATCATGTCTTTAAAGAGGGTGGTCTTGTACCTTGTCTTTTCGTTCACCGTTGATGGCACCACTCTCCTCCTCACCACCACCGGTGACGGTGGCCATCTCTCCCTGGGGTAACCAGAAACACCTCACACCAAATGCCCTAGTTTCACTCTCTCCTCGACGTTAGGTTCCTCTCCCTCTTTGACAAAACTCCCCAAGTCACCGCTTTCACTCACCCCTGACCTAGCAGCAACTAAACTCACCTCATACCTAGCATCACCGTTTTACTTTTTCAAGCGGTAGCATCTCATTTCTCATCCTTTTATTTTTCTCTTAAACCCTAATCTCCTTTTACCCTAATTTTCTCCAAAATCTCCAAGTTTAAATCGTTATAACTCTGCTAAAGATATGTATATTGTATAATTACTTAGAACCAAATTTGTATAGATATCTATCCATTTCTAATCTTATATTAAATAATATTTATGAATATTAAATTACAGTTTTGAAGCTGTTGGTGTAAAATCGAATAAAGGCAAATGCACCTTATCGTTTTAGAGAGTAAAGAATGAATAAGAGTATCTCTCCACAGGGATTTGGTTCAAGTATTGGATTCCTACTAGTCCACTAATTGAACTCTGATATGGAAGTGCGTAAGCAACGCAAACAGAAAATAACAGGATTCACTGGTTCTGTCATAATTCTAGAGCTCTGTTCCAGTACGTATAAAACAATTCAGAAGGCGTTCAAGACTATCTACTACTCAATGATCAATATAAATGTGTAATGAATCAATGTAATGGAGGTGTTAGGGTTAGATTTCACCAAAACCTCCCTTATGTAATAATGAATCTTTACATGTATTCAAGATAAAATGTAGTTAAAGATCGAATTCACAATTATTGATTGAAGGTCAATCCCTTGACTCATCAATTCTTCACTTCAAATTAGGAATTCTAATTCCTTAGCAATTCCTAATTTGAAGTGAGCCTTACGTTCAAGAATTCAAACGATCTCAAAAATGCGAACCTCAATCCCTAGAGCCTTCACAACTATGTTATTCAATCCCAGTTCCAATTCAAAAACCAATTTCCCAATTGCGAAGAAGAATTTCCGTTCAATCTATAGTGGCCAAGTCATAGAAACATTAAGCAAAGAGATGAATAATCAACGTTTAAGGGAAAACAATCTTGAATACAGGCAAAGCATCTGAATTACATAGGATCAGTTAAGGATTCATCCTTCCCTAACAGGGATTTAGTTACACATAATAATACAGAACGAAAATAGGGGAGAGGCAGAAGTTTGTGAGCATGAAGACACGCTGCAGATGCACTTTGTCCTCAACCCTAGGGTTCATCCTTCACCCAGAATAAAACCAACGTCCAGGGAAACGGCGGCTCTATCATCTAGGTCTGCGCTATGAAGATAGATCAGTGGGTCGAGTCATTGATCCTGTTTTTGTTCTGTTCTAGGCTTTTTATAGTTAGTGGTTTGTGTTGTCGCGTGTCCAACACGGCGCGAATAACAGATTGCTTCCTTCCCTTCAAATCTTCATGTGCTCCACGTAAGTTCAGTCACGTTTCCAACACGGAACCCTGTAATAGATTGCAGAATTTAAAACACATCAGATTCATGAGAATTTATCACTTAAAAGGCTCTAAAACTATATTTTTCAGATTGTGCATGGGTTATTCAGTTTCATGTCATTTTCTCATGTGTTAATGGTGTTTTAAGCTTCAATTACTTGAAACTATATTGAATTATGTTCCAAATAAGTGTCTTATTGGACACTTATCACAACCCCAAACTTAAACTATTGCTTGTCCTCAAGTAAGCACTAAACTATAGGAACATAATTAATTCTGGATAATTCACAGCATGCATATCATTTCTCTCAAGTGTATTTCACTCTCCTTCTTCACTCCGACTTGCATCAATCAAAATTTTCAAATTTTATTTCAAAGATATTCCATCAAGCATTGGGAATAGAAGGCAGATAATTGTAGATTTAGAGTATAGCGTGATTTCGTGAGTAAAACAGTGTTTATATTATGGTTGCAACAATTTGTTATTAAGGAGACATGGTCTAGACTTGCAAACTCTCATAGGGTTAAGTGTTTCACTCTTTCTCTCAAGCGTTTTAGGTTAGGTGTTTCTCTCTATGCCACCAAATCAAAATTCCATTACCATAGGCTTGCCCCTATTCTTTGTCTCTAACAATGAGTCGCGTACTTACATAAATCAAAAGGTCTTATAATGGGTTGTAACGTGGCTTAGGTGAAAGGTGGGTGGAATTTGGGAAGTGGGTTTATTTAAGCCAAAGAAACTATGAGAGGGTTGGAGAATTCACTTTCCATTAGTTTGGAGATGCAAAACCACCCCGATAGAAGTGTGTTCTTGTTTTCAATGTGTCTTTGCCTTATTTGGGTACCCAAATTCCTCTTCTTTTCTTCTTCTTCTTCTTCTTCTTCTTTCTTTTTTTTTAATTAATTAATTTATTTATTTTTAAGGAAACCCACTTCCAATTACATTGCTACTGACACCGTTTATCCCAAACTTTGAAATGTTGCTTGTCCTCAAGCAACCCCAAACTTAGAAGTGTTGCTTGCCCTTAAGCAACTTCAAACTTAGTGTAAAACTTAACCTCAAATACAAGCAACCTTCTCCTAGTTCTTTTGGCTAGGCATATTCATGGTTTTTCACAGTCTTGGCTGGAAATGAGCTAATCAAACACAAAGAATTGGGTATAAGGCTCAAGGGGCTAAACAATGGACAAGAATGCAAGATGGGTCATTTGGTCAAGTAAGTGCATATCAAAGAAGTGCCTTAATCCTGTTTATGCAAGCACGTGATACTGGATTTCAACTAAGAAACAGGGCAAGTTCTGAAATGAAACTCAATTTGTGACCATGTACACACAAAAGAAATAAGTGTTGAGGTCCAACCGCTTACAGGCAATTTGTGCAAGCCTAGAACATGCATTACAAATTAATTGTTGCAAACCATAACAGAATAGCAAAGTAATTCACATTCAATCATGCTACATTCTGCATCATGCAAATGAACATTTAGGAACTGTGCAATCTCTCCATGCTTTGGAGAATGAAGTTCTATAATTGATGCTTATTGGAGAGGGAAGAGGAATGATGTTAAAGGTTGATTTGGATGCTGGGGTTGAGAAAACCCTTGCATTGTGTTATTCAGTGGGTAAAAATCATGCATGAGTGTGCTCTGGTGACCAGATGAGTGAATGTGGTACCCTCTGTCAGCCCAAACGTGTTGGGCATGCAAGGACCAGTCGCGTTGGTAACTTAACTAGGCATAATGCAGATTCATGTGAATTCATTTCAAATTCTGCATAATTGATTCATCAGCATTGAAGCAGTATTGCAATAGCTAGAGTTAGAGTTCATTCATTGATCTATGCACGACTCATTGTTTAATTTTTAATTGGAAGGATCTCACCCAGATGTCAAAATCCAGGGTGCGTTGACAACGTAGCTTCCCTTGCATTGGCAATGTGTTGTGCCCTGTGTCTAGTTGTGTCTGTGTGTAGCAGTTCTGTTTTATTCCAATCCTCCCTATCTGAAAAAGACTTAGAGATATGTATACGTGGTTTAGTTTGTACTCAGTGTGTGCAGTAGAGAGTGGGGATAAGACTTCCTGACTATCTGAAAAGAGAAAAAAAAATTTCAAAAGAGAACTAAGTCCTAAAAAAATATAATTGTTTTGTCTAATGGAGAAGACTTTTCAAGGCAGCTGTTCAATCTTCGTCCATATCATTCCTTCCTGTGGATCCTCCCTCGCTTTCACTATCTTCCAGATTGATCCACTGTGGTGTTTGTTCTTCGAGGCTATCAGAGAGGTCTTCATCAGTTAGCCCGATATGTTTCCCAATTCTCTTGAGAAACTGTTGGTTCCTCTTTGTTCTTATATGGACCTTCCGCAGGTACTTTTGCAGCATCTCCACCTGGCCTCTGATTTGGAGGTTGAGGGCTTGTTGTGCTAGTAACAACTCCCTCTGCTCGGTCAGCATCTTGTATATTTTGGGTGGCAGAGGTGGTCCAGGCTCCCTGCGTGGTGTTGGTTCCTGCTCTGTGAGTATGTGCCGCTCGATATATGTCTTGTTGAGCGTTGCTTGTGGAGAAACCTTGGTGCATCCTTCAACATTGACTCCTTGGCTCTGACATAGAGCAATTATCAGGCTCGGATACCCGAGGGAGGCCTTTGGTTTGGTAGCAATCTCTTCCATTTCCTGGGCAATGATGGTGCCCAGGTCCAAGGGTTCAGACTTCATAATTACCCAGACTAAAACAGCTATCTTCTTGGCTACGTCATTCGAATGGAGCAGAGGTAGGATATTGGATTGCACGAAGGTGCACCAATCTTCACTGTGGGTACCAAATCTACCTTCCGCAGCGATTTTCCATCCCCTGATTTATCTTTCTTCTCGTCCCATCTTGCTCCAGGGATGCACAGCACTTGTAGCGAGCTTTCTTTGTCTACTAGGACATCTTTCACCTTGCTGTATTGGCAATTTCTCCTGGGGAGACTAGCCTCTAGCAGTTCATTAATCACCTGGGGCTTGAAAGAGATGGTTTTACCCCTTACGTAGGAGGTGAATCTCTGTTCTGCCCCAGTTAGTACCAGGTTGGCGTAGAATTCCTTGGTTATTTCTTTGTAACCTTCTCCAGCCAGGCTGCACAGCTTGTGCCATTTTCTGTTCTCAATCTCTTCAGTGATTGTAGGGAACTCTCCTGTACTTAGGCTGATCTTTCTGCCCTCCACTACAGAGCTTCCCTTAAGGTTGTCAAATCACTCCTCGTTTTCAGCGAATTTGAAACGGTGGGTGTCCTCAGCTCTTGATTTTCCACGGAGGGCTGCCGCTGGGGTTATTTTGATACGCATGTTCCTTGAGGTGATGCCATTCTGAAAAAAATTTCAGTTAGTGGGTATAATAGATTGTAGCAGTTTCATTATTTTTCAACAGGCATGCAGAGATTATTGTGGGTTTAAAAATGAAAGCCCCAAATCCTTGTTGCATAACCCTTTATTAGTTACAGTGCAACCCAGTGTCCTGTTTCCATGGATTGGTTTTCTGAGAAGACCCAATGCATGCATGCCCATGTATCGCCAAATGTTTCCTTTCAATATAACGTTTTGAACTTACTCTCTTCTGTAGGGAATGGCATATTTCCTATTCATGGAATCGATAATCTCGAAATAGAGATGAAAAGAAACTTCATACCTTACTTCTCATGTAGTTGAGGGAGTGAGGAAACTGCTTTTTGAGTGGAAGACGAAGAGTAAGTTGAGTGGGAGTGTTTAAAGGTGCTTGGGGTGAGTGGGAGTTACTTACCTGGTGCCTTTTTATAACTGCTGTGTGGGATACGAGGGGTCAAACGCATTAGAAACAGATTAGGTCAAAACCCTTGGTCCCCTTTACCTGTGACGTTGCGTTGGCCATGCGGCTAGGGTTACATTGGCAATGCAACCCTGAGTAAATCCTTACAATTCCACTTGATAACCCCAAACTTGTTCCTTGTTGGCCATTCGTTTAACTTGTTTTAATTTCACATATCAGGATAGAGTTGGTATGTATATATATATATATATATATATATATATATATATATATTTATTTTTTTTTATTTTTTTTTCATCTCCTGATTAGAACTTGGAACCTTGTACGCCCTGTAGTTCAGTGGTTTGTGATAATTCAATTGCCTTGCTATACTTTAGTCTATTTGTGTTGGTAACGCTGTTAGCACAGGGTTCTGTTGGTTCTAGCCATTTGAGCTGCTTTTCATTTGAGTTAGATCACACACATAACAAGTCCAGTTAGCCTTGAAGTTATATTAACCATGTGGATAACACAAAGTTTATAATTAGGAAACTATACATATTTTGCAATACAAAAAAAAAAAAGAAACGGAAAAGAAAAGGAAGAAAAAAAAAATAAAGAGGGAACGCAAAAGAAAATTGTTGGATGTTGCAGATATATTACCATAGTTAATCAAAGAAAAAAACTAAGTCCTATTCATGATGCTTAATCTTATTCCATTTGAGCTACGGTTGCTGGTCCGACCTTGCTCTCAATGTTATCCAAGTCAGCCCATTGCAATATCAGCTTTTGCTCTGTATCAGAGAGCTCGTGCTCAGTCATGCCTATCCTTCTCCCAATATTCATTAGGAGCTGCTTGTTGACCTTCGTCCCAAGGTGGATTTTCTTCACGTTTCTGCGTGTAACTTCGACTTGCTTGCCTAGGCGGCGCACAAGGAGATGCAGTTCACTCAAACGCTCTGTTTGCTCATTGAGGATCTCATAGACCCTTGGTGGGAGTAGGGAGTCGGACTGTGTCTTGTGGAGGATGTGACGCTCAATGTCGGCTTCGTCCAGAGTGGGGTGAGGATTCACTCGGGTGCAGTCTTCAATCTTGACTCCCTGGGATTCGCATAAAGTCGTGATAAGGCTAGGATATCCCAGGGGGACGTAGCCCTTCCGAGCAATGTTCTTCATCTCTCAGGAGATTATATGGGTGATGTCCATCTCGCTGGATGTCATTATCGTCCATAGCAGAATCGCCCGCTTGTTATTTACTTCATTAAAATGAAGCATCGATAGCAGATTTGACTGCACAAAAATGTACCAGATTTTGGCCACTGGCACTAAGTTGGCCTTGTGTAAGGACTTCCCGTCATTTGATCCATCTTCCTTTAGTTCCCATCTGGCCCCTAGTACACAGAGTACCTTTAAAGAAACCATCTTGTCTACTGGGGCACTCCTCCGGCGATGATACATGTACCCAAATATGGTGGGCCTGGCTTCCAGCAAGTCCCTTATGACTTGAGGGTAGAAAAGATAGTCTTCCCATGAACGTAGGATGTATAGTTGTCCTCTGCTTGAGTTAATGCTATGTTGGCATAGAACTCGCGGGTGATTTCCTCGTATCCTTGGCCAGCCAAGTTGCATAACTTCTCCCACTTTTTGTCTTCAATCTCCATTTCAATCGATGGAAACTCCCTATTGCGTAGGTATAGTTTCTTATCCCCTACTATGGGGTTTCTCTTGAGTGTCTTGAACCTTTCCTCATTTTCTAGAGATTTGAACATCTGTATGGTTGTTGCCTCGGCCTGGGTCTTTTGGTCGTCTGCAAGTGTAATCTTAGAGGAGGAAGCCATTGGAACAGTTGTTGCCCTTGTGAAGTAGAAGAACAATTTGCATGGGGGGAGAGTGAAGGGTTGCAATGAGAAAGTTCAAATTGATTTGGTGGGAGTTATGGTTAATGGAAAGCCTTTTATATTCATGTGTGTGGGATACGAGGAGTCAGGTGGGTGGACAACGGCTTGGGCAGTTAATGCTGACTTAATTGCTTATGGGCCACTTTGGCACTTATGCTGAGTGTTCCTTTTTGCCCTTTCTGATGCTTTAATGTTGTGTACGTAGTCATGTTTTCGTTTACAATGCGATTTTTCATATATTACAGGACTGAATTTTGTTTTGTACCCCTTATGCCCTTGGTTTCTGTTGGTCACTTGTTGGGGTTTATCTTCTTAACATGCCATAAAAAAGAAAAGAAAGAAAAAAAAACTAAGGAAAATTAAAATTAGTTCCAAGGGTTGCCTCCCTTGCAGCGCTTGTTTAATGTCTCTAGCTTGACACAGTAAGTTTTCAATTCAGGGTTTGAAGGGTGCAGGTAATCTTTTCCCTGCTGATTTCACCTCCATGGTAGTGCTTGACATGTTGCCCATTGACCTTAAAGCTTCTTTGGGCTTGTGTATCTTCAAGAGTGATGGCACCAAGATCTGAGACCTCCTTAACTACGAAAAGGCCAGACCATTTGGATCTTAGTTTTCCTGGAAATAGTTTGAACCTGGAATTGAACAATAGAACTAGTTGTCCAGGTTCGAAGACTCTGTGTTTGATCGAATTATCATGCCATTTCTTGGTTTTCTCTTTGTAGATCTTTGCGTTTTCGTAGGCGTTGAGGCGGAATTCCTCTAGTTCATGCAGCTGTAGTAGTCTATTCTCTCTGGCAGAATTGGCATTGAAATTTAGGAACCTGGTTGCCCAATATGCTTTATGCTCAAGTTCCACAGGTAGGTGGCAGGCTTTCCCAAAAACCAGTTGGTATGGAGACATACCAATTAGTGTTTTGAAAGCTATTCTGTAGGCCCAAAGTGCGTCATCCAACTTGTTAGCCTAGTCTGTTCTGGAGCTGTTCACAGTTTTCTCCAGGATCCTCTTTATTTCTCTGTTGGAAACCTCAGCTTGGCCGTTACTTTGTGGATGATACGCTGTGGTGATTCTATGCCTGACACCATATTTGCTCAGGACTGCTTCCAGCTACTAGTTACAGAAGTGTGTTCCCCCATCACTGATTAGAATGCGTGGGACACCAAATCTGGATAGAATATGCTTCCTCAGAAATTTGATTATGGATTTGGCGTCACATGTGTGTGTAGGGGTATCTTCTACCCATTTAGACACGTAGTCTATAACTAGTAATATGTATTCGTTGGAATACGAGGTAGGGAATGGTCTCATAAAATCTATGCCCCACACATCAAACAGTTCCACTTCTAAGATGTTAGTGAGGGGCATTTCATCTCTCCTTGAGACATTCCCACTGCGTTGGCAGGCATCATATGTAACAAAAATCTTTGGCATCTTTAAATAATGTAGGCCAGAAGAATCCACTCTGCAACACTTTTGCTGCTGTCCTTTTTCCATTGAAATGGCCTCCATAGGCTGAGCTATGGCAGTGCCACAGGATGTCTTTTTGCTCTTCGCGTAGGACACACCTTCTAAGCAATCTATCCACACCTCTTTTGTATAGAAATGGTTCATCCCATAGGTAGAATCTACTGTCATGGTATAGCTTCTTCCGCTGCTGCCAGGACCATTCATTTGGAATAATCTGTGCAGCTTTGAAATTCGCCATGTCTGCATACCATGGCGCAACAGCGATGGCTAATAGCTTCTCATCAGGAAACTCCTTATTGATTAAGACTTTCTCATCTTCTATGATCTGCGTAGGAAACCTGGATAAATGATCAGCTACACCATTGTCCTTGCCTTTTCGGTCTTGGATTTCAAAATCGAACTCTTGGAGGAGTAGGATCCACCTGATCAGCCTCGGTTTTTCCTCCTGTTTTGACAACAAATGTTTCAAAGCAGCATGGTCAGTATACACAATTACCTTGGCACCAATTAAATATGATCTAACTTTTCAAAGGCGTAGACAACGGCCAGCAGGTCTTTTTCAGTTGTGGTGTAGTTCAACTGTGCACTGTTCAGCACCTTGCTAGCATAATATATGACATGTAATTTCTTATCTCTCTGCTGTCCTAGTACTGCACCTACAGCAAAGTCACTTGCGTCGCACATGAGTACAAATGGGAGATTCCAATCTAGGGCTACAAGTATAGGTGCTCTGATTAGCCGTTCCTTGAGTGCGTTGAATGCCTTTAGACATGCATCATCAAATGTGAAGTCAGCATTCTTCATCAAGAGGTCACATAACGATTTGGAGATTTTGGAGAAGTCCTTGATGAATCTTCTATAGAATCTGGCATGCCCGAGGAAAATTCTCACTCCTTTCTCATTTACCAGAGAAGGAAGCCTTTCAATGGCTTCAACCTTGGCTTTATCAACTTCTACACCTCTTGATGAGACCTTGTGTCACAACACGATGCCTTCTTGCACCATAAAGTGACATTTCTCCCAATTCAGCACTAGGTTGGTCTCCTCACACCTTTTCAGCACACAAGACAGGTTACTCAAGCAATTGTCATAATCCAAGCCAAATACTGAGAAGTCATCCATGAAGACTTCAATAAAGTTCTCCACCATGTCAGAGAAAATGGCCAGCATGCACATTTGAAATGTAGCTTACATAACCCAAAAGGCATCCGGCGATATGAAAATATTCCATAAGGACAAGTGAAGGCAGTTTCTCTTGGTCCTTGGGATCCACCACAATCTGGTTGTAACTAGAATATCCGTCTAGAAAACTGTAGTAGGCATGCCCAGCCAGTCTTTCTAGCATCTGGTTCATAAATGAAAGATGGAAGTGACCTTTTCTGGTGGACTCATTGAGTCTCCTATAATCTATGCAAATACGCCAACCAGTCACTGTTCTTATAGGAATAAGTTAAATTTTCTCATTAGGAATCATTGTTATTCCTCCCTTCTTAGGCACAACCTGTACTGGGCTAACCCAAGAGCTATCTAAAATTGGGTAGATGATACATGCATCCAATAGCTTGAGGACTTCTTTCTTAACAACCTCTTTCATAGTTGGATTAAGTCTTCATTGGGGCTGCACCACGGGTTTAAAAAATCTTCTTCCATCAAGATCTTGTGCATGCAGAAGGAAGAAATTATCCCTTTTAGATCTGAAATAGTCCATCCAATAGCAGATTTGTGAGCTCTTAGAATCCTCAACAATTTCTCCTCTTCTTGTTCATTGAGGGAGTTGCTCACAATCACTGGAAATCTGTTCTTTTCCCCCAAGAATGCATAACGAAGGTGAGATGGAAGCTGCTTCAGTTCTGTCTATGGGCTGTCTACTCTTCCTTCTTCCTTTGGCAAACCTTCAGAGGGTTGTGAGCTTGTCTTCATGGGAGGATTGGCTTCAAGTGTGGCTATACATTCCTCCACATCTTGGCTCTCTTTTTCTCTCTCCTGGCTCAGGCCTTTGGATTGCCAGAGTACTCCTTCAAGAATGGACTCACTGTCCTGTTTTTCAAGAGGGACTGACAGTGGCGTTGCCAACGCGGTTACTGGCAGCGTTGCCAACGCGTCCATCCTCATGCAATATGGTTGTTCAGCAGGATGCTTCATAGCTTTAAACACATTGAACGTTACCTTTTCATCCTGCACTCTCAGCATCAGTTGCCCTTGCTACACATCAATAAGTGCTCGTCCTGCAGCAAGGAATGGCCTTCCTAGGATCAATGGAATTTCGGCATCTTCCTCCATGTCCAACACCACAAAGTCAGCTGGGAATATGAATCTTTCTACCTTGACCAGGAAGTCTTCCACCACACCATATGGATATTTGATTGACCTATCAGCTAGTTGAAGGCACATCATGGTAGGCTTCACCTCCTCTATTTCCAGTTTCTTCATTATGGAAAGAGGCATCAAGTTGATGCTCGCTCCTAAATCGCATAATGCCTTGCCAATCTGCAAATTCCCAATGGCGCGGGGAATTGCAAAAGATCCTGGATCTTTCAGCTTCTGAGGGAGCTTCCTTTGAATGATGGCACTGCATTCTTTTGTAAGAGCTACGGTTTCATCTTCCTTAAGCTTCCTCTTCTTGGACAACAACTCCTTCATGAATTTCGCGTATGAGGGCATTTCTTCCAGTGCTTCAGCTAGTGGTATGTTGATCTGCAGTTTCCTGAATATATCCAAAAATTTAGAACTTCCTCTCTTCCTGCTGTTTCTTCAGCCTTTGAGGAAATGGGACATTTGGCGTTGCCAACGTAGCTTTTTCCCCGTTGGCCACGATTTCCTCAAATAATTGCTTTTTTCTTTTTCTCACTGGCTTGTCATGGAATTCTTTCTTCTGTTCTTCCCTTGCTGCTGGTTGTGGATTGACTGCTGGTTCCCCTCCAGATTGCATTTCGATTTCAGTTCTGGATGGTTGGTCTGCTGGATCAGCAGCATCATTGGTTTGTATAATTACATTTCTATTGTCTATGGTAATTTGGTTAGCCTCGGTTCTATCATCTTTCCACTCCTTGTTGTGATGGCATTGCACTACTCCTTAGGATTCACTGTGGTGTCACTGGGAAAACTCCCAGTATTTCTTTTTGTGAGTTGTTTGGACAGCTGTCCCACTTGATTCTCCAAGTTCTTGATGGATACTTGAGTGGATTGCATGAACTGGCTGAGTATGTTACTCAAGTCTGCAGAGTTGTCCTGTGGTTGGTTTGTTTGTTGTTGAGAAGGTTGTTGCTGCGCATACTGTCTGTTCCTCCTAGGGTTGTTCTAGTTCCTGAAATTAGAATTATAAGAGTTAGAATAGGGAGGATACTTAGGCCTTTGTGGCTGGCCCATATAGTGCACTTGCTCCTGGCTGGATGCTCCTGTTACGTCTGTGTCACAACATCCGTTTTCATGTTCACCCTCACAAAAGTCACATTTCAGGACTTGTGCTGGTTGAGGGATTCCTACGTTGAAGACCTGCAACTGTTTTGTCAACGCCTCCAACTGTTGTGAGATCAACTTATTCTGAGCTAGTATTGCAGTTTGCGTGTCCAACTCCAGCACACCTCTCTTGGGAACGCTTATGTCAGTTGGTTATTGGTACTCATTGGAAGCCATTATTTCAGTCAAATCCATGGCCTCCTCTGCAGTTTTGGTATTCAGAGATCCTCCTGCTGAGGCATCTACGATGAGTCTTGTGGCTGGCTTGACTCCATTCTAGAAAATGTGAACTTGGACATCGGAGAAGCCATGGTGTGGACACTTCTGCAAAAGCTCCTTGAACTGCTCCCAAGCCTCACAGAGTGACTCTTCTTCCTTCTGACCGAAACAGGAGATCTCTCCTCTCAGCTTGTTGTATTTAGAGGTTGGGAAGTACTTTATGAGGAATTTGGATACCAATTCCACCTAGGTGGTAATACTTCCTCTTGGTTGGGTTTGCAACCAATACTTGGCATGGTCTCTTAAAGAAAACGGGAATAGTCTCAATCTGATTACTTCGTCAAAAACGCCATTCATCTTGATTGTGTCACATATTTGGAGAAAGCTTGAAAGGTGGAGGTTTGGGTCTTCCACTTCACTTCCTCTAAAATGGTCCTATTGCACTAGATAGAGTAGTGCCGGTTTGATTTCGAAGTTGTTGGCAGCGATCGGTGGTCTCACGATGCTAGCGCTGCAACCTGCAAAATTTGGGACAACGTACTCTCCCAACGTAATTCTCCTGTTACGTTGGTGTTCCTCCATGATAGAGTGATGTACAGAGTTATTTTCGCTAGTCCCTTGCAGTCTCTGTTGCTCTTGCTATGCTTTTCGTATTCTTACTTCCTTTCGGTTTCTTCTTGCGAGCTTTTCAATCTCAGGTTCGAAAATCAATTCCTGTCCTTCACCTCGCATAAACAAGTTAAACAAGATTAAATTGAAGAAAGAATCAGTATGCAAACAGAGTTAGAAATATCAAACAGAATTGCTCAAGCTAGTGGCGTTCATAGTACTCTTCAATATTGAAAAACAAATGCCCGGCAACGGCGCCAAAAACTTGTTGGTGTAAAACCGAATAAAGGCAAGTGCACCTTATCATTTTAGAGAGTAAAGAGTGAACAATAGTATCGTCTCCACAGGGATTTGGTTCAAGTATTGAATTCCTACTAGTCCAATAATTGAACTCTGATGTGGGAGTGCGTAAGCAACGCAAACAGAAAATAACAGGATTCACTGGTTCTGTCACAATTCTAGAGCTCTGTTCCAGTACGTATAAAACAATTCAGAAGGCGTTCAAGACTATCTACTACTCAATGATCAATATAAATGTGTAATGAATCAATGTAATGGAGGTGTTAGGGTTAGATTTCACCAAAACCTCCTCTATGTAATAGTGAATCTTTACATATATTCAAGATAAAATGTAGTTGAAGATCGAATTCACAATTATTGATTGAAGGTCAATCCCTTGACTCAGCAATTCTTCACTTCAAATTAGGAATTCTAATCCCTTAGCAATTCCTAATTTGAAGTGAGCCTTACGTTCAAGAATTCAAACGATCTCACAAATGCGAACCTCTATCCCTAGAGCCTTCACAACTATGTTATTCAATCCCAGTTCCAATTCAAAAACCAATTTCCCAATTGCGAAGAAGAATTTCGGTTCAATCTATAAGTGGCCAAGTCATAGAAGCATTAAGCAAAGAGATGAATAATCAACGTTTAAGGGAAAACAATCTTGAATACATGCAAAGCATCTGAATTACATAGGATCAGTTCAGGATTCATCCTTCCCTAACAGAGATTTAGTTACACATAATAATACAGAACAAAAACAGGGGAGAGGGAGAAGTTTGTGAGCATGAAGACACGTTGCAGATGCCCTTTGTCCTCGACCCTAGGGTTCCTCCTTCACCCAAAATAGAACCAACGTCCAGGGAAACAGCGGCTCTATCCTCTAGGTCTGCGCTCTGAAGATAGACCAGTGGGTCGAGTCATTGATTTCGTTTTCGTTCTGTTCTAGGCTTTTTATAGTTACTGGTCTGTGTCGGCGCGTATCCAATGTGGCGTAGCTGCGTTGCCAACGCGACGCGAATAAAAGATTGCTTCCTTCCCTTCAAATCTTCATGTGATCCACGTAAGTTCAGTCACGTTACCAACGCGGAACCCTGTAACAGATTACAGAATTTAAAACACATCAGATTCATGAGAATTTATCACTTAAAAGGCTCTAAAACTATATTTTCCAGATTATGCATGGGTTATTTAGTTTCATGTCATTTTCTCATGTGTTAGTGGTGTTTTAAGCTTCAATTACTTGAAACTATATTGAATTATGTTCCAAATTAGTATCTTATTGGACACTTATTAGAAGCCTAGCTTAAATGGTTAGCTGCTTGTAAAGCATTTAACTAATCCTAAGTTTGAATCCTAATTTGTTTCTTTTATGTGAAAATAACTTATTAGCTTGGAAGTTTATGTTTAAGTTCAAGTCTGGTAATAATAATTATAACCATGAACTTGGTTTGGTGGTTGGCTTACCTAGAGTAGCTTAGGGTAAGGGCTTGAATCCTCCGGTTTAAGTTCAAATTTGATAATAATAATCATAACCATGAACTTGGTTTGGTGGTTGGCTTGCCTAAAGTAGCTAAGGCTTGGGGTTTGAATCTTGGAGAAGCATATTCTCTTTTTTTTTTTTTATTATTTTACATGTCTAAGGCCAAAGAAAAACAAATCTAAAATTCAAAAAAAAAAGAAAAAGAAATTAGGTTTATTGCTGCCAACAAAAACTGAACCTAGATTAGTAAAAAAAGAATAAGACCAATGTTTAAAAAAAATGAAAAACTCATTTTTTTAAAAAAATATAATTTAGACAAAATCCTATATACTTCACTAAAATAAGCCTAAATTTTTTAGAATAAATTCTATAGAAAGTAATTTTAAAATAATTTATTATAAAAATTATTATCATTAGTTGTTAAATAAAAATGATAAAAAAAATTTAGAAATAAGCTTTGCTCATTCGGTAAAACTAAATTTAAATACATTATCATAAAATTTTACTATAATTAATTTTTAAGATAAAATTTGGTCAAATCAAATTTCTTTATAAACAAATTTTGCTGAATTTTATATATGATAAATTTTGAATAAGTTATTTGTTACTATTAATTTTTATAATTAAAAATTATGATAATAATATATCTAAGTAAATATTTTAATTTTGTTTGTTGTATTTCTCTTGATGCAAAGTATCTCTTTTTTTTTCACGAAATAAAATTCTTTCAATTTTAAATATTTTAAATAATATTTTAATTCTGAATTTAACACAACAAATCTTAAATTTGTATGTGTAATATATTCTACCTTCACATATTTTTGAAATTATAAGAGTTTATAATACGACCTTCGTTTTTCTTAAACCCCTTGCAAATATGGATTTTGAGTTTCTTTTTATTTAAAAATTAAACCTTGTATTATTTGATTAATAAATATTAATTCTAGATTTCACATAATAAATCTTAAATTTGTATGTGTAGTATGTCGCAACCGTAATTACAACGAGACGACGAACTCGCTAAAATTTTAGAAGAATTTGATTTGATAATGTGGAGTCACCACCAAATTTTATTTTTGGGGAAAAGATTTGGAAAAGCCCTAACTTGAGGAAGAGATTTAGGTTCGGGAATCGGTTATGAGTAGGGAAGGTGTTAGGCACCCTACTCGCCCGTTCCGAAGAACGGTACTCTTAAACTGAGTGTGTGATTCATTTGAAAACTGTTTGATCCCTTTAATTAGAGTGAAAATAAATAGATTGATGGAAGATAGCATGACATGACTTGATCCTGCTCCTACGTATTCCCTGGTGCAATGGAAAACTCAAGGCTTACGTAGTTCTGGTTTGAAAGCTTGACCTTCGAGATGCTTGAAAAGGAACAGAGTATTTTGAAAATATTTTAGAGAAAAATCCTTAGTCCACATATGCACAGGATCCGAGGCAAACGAGGGCTGCACTGGGATCCATATGAATCTCTAAACATCGAACAACAGTGAAATGACCAGTTCTATTTTAGAGTCCATCGCGCGAGATTAGAGATTTCAAAATGAAGTTTCTGTTGAAGTTATTTAAAAAGGATTCTTAGTCCACACATGCACAAGGTCCAAGACAACTACGGTTGCACTGAGAACCATATGAATCCCTAAACATTAAACAACAGAAAAAGCTACCAGTTCGTGCTTAGGGCTCAATGCGTGAGACCTAGAATTAAAGATTTTAATTTGAAAATGATAAAGATAAAAAGAGGAATGGGCTTATATAGAAAAAGAATTGGGGCTTGATTTAAACTAAAAAAGATGAACTTGATTTTGAATTTAAGAAATTGAACTAAACTTGACTTAAAATGAACTTGATTTAAGATGAACTTGATTTGGAACGGACTTGATTTAAAATGAACTTGATTTTGAAATGGACTTGATTTAAAATGAACTTAATTTTGAATGGACTTGATTTAAAATGAACTTAATTGAAAATGAACTTAATTTGAAACTTGGGGGAAAGGATTAAATTTGATTTAAACCAAAATGAAAGAAAAGATTTAAATTTGATTTCATTTAAAGTTTAGGAAAAAAGTTTAAACTTGATTTGAGATTTTTGAAGAAAAGAATGAAATGAACTTAGTTAGGATTTTGAAGGAATGAGTTAAACTTGATTTGAAATTTGAAGCAAAGAATTGAACTTGTTTTGAAAATTTGAGAAAAAAACAATTATTTGACTTGGATTTGACAAAAGGAATTTGATTTAATAATTTTAAAAAAATAATTAAACTTGATTTTGATTTGAGCAAAGGAATTTGATTTAATTATTTTAAAAAAAAAATAATTAAACTTGATTTTGATTTTAGCAAAGGAATTGAACTTGATTTAAAATTTGAAAGAAAAGGATTTGATTTCAATTGAAATGAATTTGATTGGGATTTTGAAGGAAAGAGTCAAACTTGATTTGAAATGAAATTGAGGGAAAAATTTGAATTGGTTTTGAATAAAAATGAATTTTATTTAAAACTTGATGAAAAGGATTAGATTGGATTTGAATTAAAATGAATTTTATTTGAAACTTGATGCAAAGAATTAAATTGAATTTGAATAAAATAAATTTGATTAAGCTTGAAGGCAACAATTGAAACGAATTGATTGTAAAGGGATTGGGGTTCACTTGGGCTCGGCAGATTAAGGATCAACCAAGTCTGTACGTGAGATACAGGGCATCCTTGTTGCAAACAGGCGGTTATGGGGTTTGATTCAGTAAGGTCCAATTGGAACTAATGTGAATTGTCACCATGGATTTTGTAGTTCAATTGAGATTACAAGTGTTGTATGTGAGAAACTTTAAAATTTGTCATGTGCAAGGACTCGAACCCATGGCTTGGGGAGTGCAGGTGATGCACTCAACTACCGGAGCTGCTTGTTTTGTAACCTATGCTTTGCAAACTGAGATTAACACTGTACATCAAGGGGCTAGGCCACTTCCTTCATCTTAATCAGGATTTAGCAATGGGCCCCTGATTCGCTTTGATTTCATTCGCGTTGCATGAGGTTGCACCCCACATATAGCAACCAATCTGCATGGATTTTGCGCGACCTTCCTGTGCTGCCCTGACTATATGTGGTGGCCAAATTGCATAATAATTAAGACGATCAAGACACGAAGCATAACCTGCCAAAGGTCGAACCCCATCACTTCACTAGCATGAAGGAGCATGGTGGAAACAAGGTGATCCATTACAGACATGAACTAGAATTGGCGTGGTCTTGAATGCTGAAATAATAGCTTCTAAATCTTCTGTATGTACAACCCATGCATCAATAGGAGTAGGGAGAACAGCACCACTCGTCCACATCAAGTGGGCCCTTAATGGAAGCTAGTTACCAACAATTATTGTCCTTTCTTGAGAAATTGAGGAGGATGTATCAAAGGCAACATCCCAGCAACAATTGCCACCCGAGGGAGCCTTTTCTTCTCGCGACCAAAAATTGGAGCATCACATGAAGTAAGATCTAACAAATCAATGGTGCTTCAACAACTCTTGGTGGCGAGATTAAGGGAGCGAATCTGGTTTCGACATTTATCCTATCCAATTCCTTGATGTGGCATATACTGTTATGGCCATTTCTCTATTCACAGTCATTAAAGAACATTTCAGACTGAGAGCGGTCCAGGATATTGCCTGAACTCAGTATATGGCCGCTTGAATACATGCATAGAGCCTAAAACGTGTGGGACTTACAGATTTTACTTCAGTTCTTGCTCCTCTCAGCACGTGACTGTATCTTTTAAGAGCAATATTGCTTGCTCGAAGATCTTGGTCGCCCAAATACATGCAGAACGAAACTTAGGTGCAAATTTAACACATGGAGACTCAAGTGCTTAAGAATCACAATGTTGTATTAGCCGCTGCTCCTTATTGCCAATGTGAGTCAGAATGTGTGTGGTTATCGTAGGGTCTTCTTTAAAGTTCCCTTCCTATGCAGAGAATATAACAACACATGGAGTTATGACATGTGAATGATTCAAATTCCAGGCTTGCGTCTGTTGGCATAGGAACCTCCTAACATTAGCATGATATCTTCGATCGTATGATACCCCTGCTTACTCATGATTTTGGTCACTTATACGACGTCTATTCGTGACCTTCCAAACACCAAGATTCTCACTGTATTTGGATGCATTCATGATCTCTTTGTCATCGCTGACTTGGTGCTTTCAAACTTGTTTTACAGGTTTTAGATCTCAATCAATACAAGGACCTTTTACAAGCACATAAAGATCAATCAAGAATTACCATGATTCACGTAGTAGTATGGGATCTTGGATTCTAACCAAATGTAGAGAAGTATACACGTACAAAAGTATGTAGAATCCTCGTTATAGTTCCTAAATTCCTATCACATTTAGCCATGGATCAAAAATACTCAAAATCATACTTGAAGGATACGTTGTTGAACACTTCTTGCAAACCTTTTCCAAGTGAAAAGAGTAGTCAATCTCTTTCTCTGTGCGATGCCAAGAAGGAAGTCTTCTCCCAGGACTTTTGGTTGGCGTCCAAGCTCTTGGAGCCGGAGGAAGAACCTCCTTCAATCGAGAACCTCCATAGAAAAATTGGAAAAGCTATCTTTTCCCTCCCTTTTCCAAAAGAAAAAAAAATCCCCTTCAAAATTTCTTTTTCCCTTATTTATAGAATTTTTCTAGTAAATAGTTATTTTCTATTTTTCATTTTTTAATTTTTTTTTGTATTTTGTTCTGTTTTGATTTCTATTTTTTATTTTAATTAGTTAGTCATTTTCTTCTTTTTTTTTGTTTTTTTTTTCTCTTTTTTTCCAGTTTTTGCTTTATTATTATATATTATATTTTTTTTTTCAGATTTTATTTCTCTCTCTTTTTTTATCTTGTTTTTTTTTAGTTTTCTATTTATTTATTTCATTATTATTTTTTTAGTTTTCATTTTTTATTTTTTTTATTCTTATTTAAATTATTTATTTACGAATTAATTTAAAAGGGGTCTCAGATATAAATAGGTGTTTACATAGTGTACATTATATTCACATGTTTTTTGAATCGTAAGGGTTTATAGCGCAACATTCGCTTGTCTTAGACCCCTGCACGTATGGATTTAGGATATTTTTAAATTAAAAATTAAACTTGTTATTATTTAATAAATTGATTTTAATTCTAAATCTCATGCAACGACTTTTAAATTTATATGTATAGTACATTCTACCTTCACATATTTTTGGAATTGTAAATATTTATAATAAAAATTTTTTTTGCCTTAAACCTTGTACATACGTGGATTAAACCTTTGTAAAAATAAATTTTAATCATACAAATTTTGTCAAATTTTCTTAAAAATTTTTCTTTTCAAATAAAATGGTCAAAATTATCATTCCAATTTTTATTTTTTAATATTTTAAACTAATTCTCTCTTTTTTAGTAATTTTAATTTAAAATGATAATTTTTCTAAAATTTAATTATAAAAATATTTTTTTGAAAGATATTTTTAATTTATTTTTTGTAAATTAATTAATTAGAACTATGTAGACTTTGATTTCTATTACACTTGACAATACATAGGCATAAATTATTTATAGAAGACAAAATTTTGCAAATATCTTTTTTCTCTTATTTTTTATAGTTAATAGATTAAATAAATATTTTAAAATTTAAGATAACTTTATGTAATCAATTTAAGATAACCATTTTATAATAGATGCTTTAAGATGCTAATTTATTTTCTATTTATAAATGACTCGTGATAAATGGATTTTTATACACTTATTTTCATTTTGTTTTAGATTTAATTGGGTTTGAATATTGTATAATTATATTGTTTTTAGTGATTTTTATGTTATTGGGCTTTGTTGGACTTAAGTGATAAGATTGGTATATTTTTTAATTTTAATGTTTTTTTGACCTTTATTCGTTGCATAGGCCATATCTTGGGTTATAAAATTGATATTGAAGTGATTCTAGAGACATTAGAAAGGCAAGACAAAACTCTAAGATAACATGCATCCCTACATGGCCTAACCTCAATGGATGATAAACTTATTTGGGCCGAACCATGATTCAGAGCTTCTATCTAGACAATTTAGACGTGTTCGAGTAAAATGAACATATCTAGGGCTACAAAATTGATTTTTAGATGGGGTTAATTTCTAAAAATTAAGGATACAATTTTCTACGACTTCTTTTCTTAAGAAAAACACTAATTTGGTCATCAACGCATCCTTTGGAAAAAGAGACATGAGATAAGGATCCATATTTTGTGTATAATTTGAATTCAAATTATATAGTCAAATAGAAATTTAAGTGCAAATCTAGAAGAACAAGGAACCAATTTAGTTTTTATCTTTATTTTAAATTTTCAATTCGAATAGACAAACTGAGTCTATAAAAGGGAAAGCCCTTACACATTATAGATATATCGGGAAACTTATTCACAATTTTCAATAAAGTCTCATTGTTCTTTTTTTTTTTTTTTCATAAAAAGTTCCATGAAAGACTAATTTCCTTGGTTGGATCATTGGTTTTAATTTTATAAGTAAAAGATTTGAGGTTTGTTTTTAATTGAATTTCTATTGTGATTTATTTTTCTTTCCTTTTTATATATTGCAATTGATGTTTGTAACTGTTAAATTAGATGCTTAATTTAATTTCATCTTACATGCTTCAATTTTAAAATTAAGGTTTGCTTAATTCTCTAATTTGTAGGCAAAAAATAAAAAGGGGTTATGAAGTTTCCTATAAATTTGGTAATTTTGATTCTTAAAAATTAATTTAGGAATTTCGAGTGATACTTAATTATGTGAACATGAATTAATTTAAATTTTAGGTGTTATTCTAGTAGGAAATCATGAGTTTAATTGACATTTGTTTGATTGAATTTAAACCAAACAGGAATTAAAATTGTTTTCAAAAATAATTTTTGTTGAACTTATGATAATCTCGTTTATAAATTGAACTAACAGTTAATCAATTTTTAATATTATTATTTTATTTAGTTTCATTTTTATTTTATACAAAATAAAATATAATTCTTCCATTTTTTTAAATTTAAATTCAATCCAATTATTTGTCAAGATTCTTGAAAGACGACCAAGGTTATGTTTTATATTACATTTTTATTTTATTTTATTTTATTTTGATCCGACCGGAACATCAGTTATTAACTTTCAAAATTCATTTTGATTTATAAACTAATTGTAAAAATTATTTTTAATAAATTTTTTAAATTTTTAAATTAAAAAAATTGATGATGGTTCCACGATCTTAAGTCAATCATCATACATTTTTTTAATTAATTTATTTTATTAATTTTTTTTTGCCTTGCCATGACCTCATATTTAACTCATAATGGCAATTATCATTCTAAAAACAAAAACAATATAAAATTACGATGATTTTCATTTCACAAGTTGTGTGTGAGAATTATATTTTATTAAAAGATATAAAAGTAAATTAATAAAAATAATTGAATTTGTTAATCATTTCATTCTTTAATGTAAACATTTTAATAAAAATAACAAAATTTTATTAAATTTTTTTTTAAAAATATAAATAAAATAAATAGTAATATATAAAGATTAAAAATAAATTTTAAAATTGTTTTGATGGGATGTTGAAAATTTTTGTATTTAAACTAACAGGTGAAATACCAAGTCATAGTTAAACTACATATTAATTTGAGCTAATTGATAAATATAGATTTAAATCTAACTACTAATGTAAAAATTTTATATTTTAAAGATATGTTTTGATACAGATTAACTTAAAAAACAAAAATTCTAATGCTAGTTAGATTCTAAGTATGCTAGTCAGATTTTTAGATGATCATCTAAGAATGACCTTACAGTATATTTTCCGGTTTTAAAATAAGATATAAAATGATAATTATGTGCTTAGTTATTTTTGCTGCCCTTCGCTATCTTTGGTTTCCTTTCTTACCCACACTTAGCATTTGCAAAATACTTCAACCTTGGTCGTATCAAAATGCAAAGGAAGAAAAATAAAAATGCATGAAACCATGTGTTAATATTTCACCAGAACATATATGTTATGTATATGGAAGCTTCCATTCCAAGGAAGGGAATGTAAAATTGAAGCCAGTGAATAGGTTCTATTGGATCCAATTAATTTCTTAGTAGGACATGGCCTCAAGGGGGTACGTTAAAGTTAGATATCAAAGTTGCATTGGTTATGAAATGAAGTCTTTTATATATATATATATATATATATATATATATTTATTGTGCTCAAATTCGGTATTGTGATTGGAATTTGACCATATATATATACATGATGTTTTTTCTTTCTTCTGAAATTTTTTTTTTCCAAGGAATCCTAGCATTGGTAAAGGAATGATCGAAACAAAGATAAACGAACATCATGAAACATTCTCAGTTGAAATTCTCTACTCTATGTAGTTAAATTAATTATAACTGTAGTTAAATAGTATAGATTTTAAGTTAATATTTTAATAATAAAAAATTAAATACAATAATTATATGTCGTTAAATTTGCATTTAACAATTATGATTTGTTAAAAGAATAAATGAAGAGAATGTGTTAAACAGTTGGTATATGAACCGACGTCCACGAATAGCTGTACCGTGTAAGAGCCCAACGTTGACAACTCGAAGATCTTTCTCTCAACAATGCTTCTCGAGGTTAAAAAATAATATTAATTTTTATATTTAAAATAAAATAAATATAAATAATCTAGCAAAGATATGACAAAGGTGAATGAGAGAGAAAGAGGAGGTTATTATTGAAAATTTAAATAAATGAAAATAAAAAATTATATATTTATAAATTTAGACCATTCATATTTTAATTTATTTTAAATTTAATTCAGATCGTTTATGTTTTATAACTAAAACAGTAGATTTTTATTTTAAATTCATACCATCTATTATATAAAATATAAATTAAAAATTAAAATACCATGTAATTATTTGTCACTAAGTTAGGCGACCGTTTAGAATCAGCCAGTATGATAACGTATAGCATATTTTGAAAGTAAACAGCCAGTATGAACGTATAAGATTTTGAAAGTAAAATTCTATAATATGATTTTTAAATTTTAAAGTCATTATTAATTTTTAGTTGTTTGCATGAAGATTCACTTATATATATAATATTAAAAATAAGAATAATTTTTAAATATAAAAAATAGGAATAATTAACATAAATTATTAAATTTTATTTAATCATTAATATTTATATATTTATATAATTTAAATATATTGTTTTAACTTTCAATATAATGATATATATATATATATATATATAAAATCAAATAAATTGATATTAATGTGAAATTTTAAATTTACACCAATTTAATAATTTTATATAAAATATAAAATTTAAAAATTTGTAAATATATTTTAATATTTACATATATTTATATAATATATAAATCGTTAAAATAAAATTATAAAATAAAATATTTATAGATTTTTAAATTTTGTAATATTTTATATATATAATCTTTCTAGATATTATAACATAATATTATGTTTGAATTAATCAATTTTATATTTTATATATAAAATTATTAAATTAATATAAATTAATATATAATGTAAACGGATCTAATATATATATATATATATATATTATGTATAACATTTTGAAATAAAAATTATACACGAAATTTTCTTTTCCTGTGTAACTTTTTGAGGAACAGAGTTTTTCGGGTTGTCACGAATTGACGGGTTCAACTTGAATTCAATTCACAGGATTGCACCTAACCTTGGCATCTCTCACAATCAAAGTGTTATGTAACTAATGAACTTAATCAAAAAGGTTTTTCTGGTGATACGTTTTGTCTGATAGGAAAGCACCGTGTTGATGATTGTCGGTTCAAGACAATACACGTTCCCTTGTTTATGTATCTAAAATCAACATTTCAGGTATCGATAAGACATTTGATCCTTATGTATTAGTTCTGAATTTTTCTCTTTATCAACGGATATATCTATATCCAAAAAGAGAAATGATATATTGCATTTTATAATATTAATTTCTATTTAATATTTTATATCATCTATTTTTTATTCTATTACATTATTTATTATATCTATATTTTTTATGCACAAAAGTGTTGATGTATAAAACTTCATTATTTACTCTATATTCCCATTCTTACAGCGATGTTAATCCGTTTTCTTCTTTCTTTTCCCCCTTATTTTCGTTTCTTGTTCTAGTTATCCGGGTCATTCTAATACGTAACTTACATTACTTGTCACGTTTAAAAGATAATGAATCATGTATATGAAACAATAAAACAAAAGTACGAGTAAGATAACAGACACATTTTTCCACTTCGAAAAATTAAAATAACAAACACATAGAAAAACATAACTATTATTTATTTAAATTCATCGTTAGATTAAGATCTTTAACTTTTTATTAATATTCGAACACCTCAGCGAAAAAATTTATATAAAAAAAATTACTTGAGTGAAAACATTTTTTAAAATAAATATGTTAAAATTATTAATTTTTTTTAAATAGAAAAATTTGAGATTATTAGATTTAATATTTTTAAATAAAAAATATTAAAAAATAATAGAAATTTTAATTTGAGTAATTTTTAATCATATTTTAAAATTTTCTCAATTTATTTATTTTTTAAAATTTCTGTTATGTTAAATTTTTAATTATTATTTATATATTGTTTAGTCAAAAATTCTTAAAATTTAAAATTATCTATTCAAAGATAAAGTAAATGGTATATAATTCAAATACAGCCTAAATATAAATTAAAACTATACCATGACATTTATTTTATTAGTAAAAAAAATATTTTATATTTTTTTATATAGGTTCTAAAAATTAGGATGATATCTTTTTTAATTATAATTAATATTATTATATTAATTATTTTATAATTGATATAAAAAATTATATTTATATTGCTTTCTATTATAACTGATGTAGAAAAAAGATTGAAGAAATTTTTATTTTTGTTGAACTGATATATATTCTTAATATTATTATTGAAAAACCATCTAGGATGTGTATGTGTTACTGGATGAGGTGTAGGCATATAAAATATGATAATATTTTGGATGTCTCCATTACACATGGCTCAAAATAAGAATTATTGTCAAGAGAAAAGTTAGAAGTCATAAGAGAAGACAGTTAATTAACTATTAGGTATATAAAATATGATAATGATTGATGTAATATTCCCTTCTAAACCTTACTTGAATTAATTAAGTATTAAATTCTAAAAATTAAGATTTATTAAAATATTAGGTACTTGCATTGCATTTGTATACAAAGAGGGAACAGTATGAATTCCTTAACCCAATTCATATCTAGAAAGTTGGGAAAAAGTCAATTAACATATAGGGTTACATTTAGAGTATATTAGAGAGTGAAAAAAAAGTGTTATTTAACACCTTATTTTCATTCATCAGTTACATTAAATTATATTTCTAATTTTAACTAATTTTTATCCAAATTTGGTAAGTCCCATTAACAATTAGTCATTATTTGTCTAAAGTAAAATATTGTTGTCTTTCTATGTTTTGCTTTGCAAAAGTTAAAGAAAGATATAAAAGAGGTTATTAATGTGTAAGTTGTTTTATCATTTTTTTTCTATTTATACTTATTATTTTTATTCTTATACTTAATTTGGTTCTTCTTTTATTATAGAGTAATGAATTCTTGTCTTCTATTTAAAGAGACGCTTTCAGCAAATATTAAAAACCTTCATGGAAATATATATATATATATATATATATATATATATATATATATATATATATATATATAGTGTGTGTGTGTCGTAAGCGTAATTACAACGAGACGACGAACTTGCTAAAAATTTAAAAAGAATTAAAATTGGATTATGGAGTCGTCACCAAATTTTATTTTAAGGGAAAATATTTGGAAAAACCCTAACTTGAGGAAGAAATTCTAAGATCAGGAGTCGGTTACGAATAGGGAAGGTGTTAGGCACCCTACTCGCCCATTCCAAAGAAAGGTACCCTTAAACTGAGTGTGTGGTTTATTTGAAAACTGTTTGATCCCTTAATAGAATTAAAATAAATAGGTTTGTATGAAAATAGCTTGACAGGACTTAATTCTGCTCCTACGTATTCCCTAGTGCAATGGGAAATTCAAGGCTATGTAGCTCTGATTTAAAAGACTTGATCTCTTGGAAAATAGAAGGGTGATTTCAGGAAAAAATAGATTTTGAATGGAGTGAGAAAGATGTTCATGCAAAGTTCAAATCGTTGTAAGCCGCATGTGAACCTACACGAATTCCAATATGAAACAGCAGAGGTTTTGAATAAAAACAGAGAGTTGTTGGAAAAACATCCATGAAAAAGTTCAAACCATCGTAAGCCGCGCTTGAACCCGCACGAATTCGAATACGGAACAACAGAGAAAGCTTCCTGCTCGTATTAGAACCCGTTTAGACAAATTTCCAAAAGGAACGGAGGTTTTACATAAAACAGAGATTTGTCGGAAAAACATCCGTGCAAAGTTTAAATCATCGTAAGCAGCATTTGAACCCGAACGAATTCGAATACGGAACAACAGAGAAGGCTGCGTATTCATATTAGAATCCGCTTAGACGAAATTCCAAGAAGGAAAGAGGAGGCTATAAATAAAACAGTGGTTTGTCGGAAAAACGTCCGTGCAAAGATCAAACCGTCGTAAGCCGCGTTTGAACCCGCACGAATTCAAATACAGAACAACAGAGAAGGCTTCCTGCTCGTATTAGAATCCGTTTAGACAAAATTCCAAAGAGCAAAGCGGAGGTTTTAAATAAAACAGAGATTTGTCGAAAAAACGTCCGTGCAAAGTTCAAATCGTCGTAAGCCGCGTTTGAATCCGCACGAATTCGAATACGGAATAGCAGAGAAGGCTGCTTGCTCGTATTAGAATCTGTTTAGACGAAATTCCAAAGAGGAAAGTGGAGGTTTTAAACAACAGTTTTCTAAAATTCTATGCTTCCGAAAATTCAAACTGTCGTAAACTACGTTTGAATCCGTACGAATTAAAATATGGAACAGAAGAGAAGGCTGCCTGTTCGTATTAGAATTTGTTGCACGGGTTTTAGAAAATTAAAACGGATATTTTTTAACAGACGTTTTTTATCGGAGCAAACAACAATTTTCTAAAATTTCGTGCTTGCAAAAATTCAAACCGTCGTAAGCCGCGTTTGAATCCGCACGAATTAAAATACAGAACAACAGAGAAGGCTGCCTGTTCGTATTAGAATTCGTTGCACAAATTTAAAGAAATCGAAAACAGAGATGAAGATGAACTCGAAAATCCGAGAAGAAGCAGAAAATTAAAGAGACAAAGAGAACACAACAAAAAATCACCGAAATCGGAAATCATTTAGCCGATCAAAAATGAAAATGAAAAACAGAGATGAAGATGAACCTAAAGAACACAGGAGATTTTGGCGCCAAAATTTGAATTCAAATCTTAGAATTTTTTGATAATATTTTTTGGTGGATCTAAAAAATTAATACTAATAAATTGAAAGATATGGATCATAGGAATCAAACAAGACAAGTTTGACAAGAATCAAACCAGAAATGAGCAAGTTATGCACAAATCAAACAAGTTAGGTTTATTTGTCCACCAAGACGAACATGCTTTTGTAATTCGGCGATAGAAATTTCATTTCAGATCCAAATTAGACAAATAATATCATTTCAGAAACTAGAGAGAAAGAAGAAGAGAACGCAAAAAGAAAATCATAAAAATTAGAGATCATTTGATAGATAAAAGAGTGAAAATGAAAAATAGAGATGAAGATGAACCTCAAGAACACAAGAGATTTTGGCGCCAAAATTTGAATTCAAATCTCAGAACTTTTGAAAATATTTTTTGGGGGATCTAGAAAAATTAATACCAATAAATTGAAATATATGGATCATAAGAATCAAACAAAATAAGTTTGACAAAAATCAGACCCAAAATAAGCAAGTTATGCACGAATCAAACAAGCTAGGTTCATTTGTGCACCAAGACGAACATGCTTCAGTAATCAGGCAATAGAAATTCCATTTCAGATCCAAATTAAACAAATAATATCATTCCAGAAACAATAGAGAAAGAAGAAGAGAACTCAAGAAAAAGCACTGAAAATCGGAGATCATTTGACCAATCAAAAATGAAAACGAAAAATAGAGACGAAGATGAACCTAAAAAACACAAGAGATTTTGGCGCCAAAATTTGAATTCAAATCTCAGAATTTTTGAAAATATTTTTTGGTGGATCTGGAAAAATTAATACTAATAAATTGAAAGATATGGATCATAAGAATCAAATAAAACAAGTTTGACAAAAATCATACCCGAAATAAGCAAGTTATGCACAAATCAAACAAGTTAGGTTCATTTGCGCACCACGATGAACATTCTTCAGTAATCAGAAAATTGAAAATCTATTTCAGATCCAAATTAAACAAATAATAGCAATCTAGAAACCAGAGATAAATATGAAGAGAACGCAATAAAAATCACCAAAATCGAAGATCATTTGACCGATCAAATATGAAAACAAAAAATAGAGATGAAGATGAACTTGGAAATCCGAGAAGAAGTAAGAAAATTAAGTGGAATTAAAGTTGGATCTCACCTCCATTGATGTTCTCCGAATTCCACTTGGTAGCACCTTGGAAGATGATGAAGAAACTAGTTCAATAGAGGCCAAGGAGATGCTGAATGAGATGTGGAAGGAGAGAGTATCTTAGGCACCACCCCTTAGAAAATTCTCCATCCCTTCTCAAAGTGCCCCTCTCCCCTTATCCCCTTATATATACCTCTTTTTTTTTTTTTGAATTTTGGTAGGTTCTCTCCTTTTTCCCTTTCTATTCTTCTGATTTTTCTTATTCGTTTTTTCTTTTTTTTGTTTTTATTTATTTATTTTTATTTTTTGAACTATTTTAGACTAAATCACCTTTTGGCTAAAAACAAAATAATTTATTTTAGGTTTTGAATCTTCGGACATAATTCAATGTTCACAATATATATATATATATATATATATATATATATCAATTTAAATTATCTATTATATGTATGACCAATTAGTCATTCTCCAAGGTGAACATAGCCATTCAAAAGTTAAACCCTCTTTTTTATCTAATTAATTTTTCTCCATCATTATTTACCTTGGATATAAAAGCTAAATTTTTTTTTACTCTCATTACATTTATCCTGGTCATCTAACTCTTCTCCTTCATTCCCACTCTTTATTTCTTTGTTCTCTCTGCTCTCTTTTCCTCAAGATTGGAAAACCCTCCCTCCCCTCCCCCCTCCCCCCTCCCCACCTAAAGAACCTTCATTTCCTCTTATTTCATTCAACACTTCCGCCGCTCAAAATCTTTTACTATTGCAGTTTTTGAGAAAATACCACAAACACCTAAATCTCTCCTTTCTTGGATGAAGTATCGAAGGATCTACAGGGGGAAGATCTTTTTACCTACATTCTCAAGAACTTTAGTATGTTCATGCATGAAAATAGTTTCCTTGGTATGTCTTTGGCTTGAAACTTTCAGATCTTGGAAATTTATTTTCTAAAAATCAAATTGAACTATTTAGAATGTATTTCTAAAGATTTTAAACAATTAATTTTCTTTCCAAGACTCTTTTAAACATTTTAATCAGTTAAAATTATCCTAAGTTTTTTATGCATTTTAACTGTTAAAAATATTTGACCCTTTTAACACCTTGGAAAGTTAGTAAAATATTTCCAAATCTCTCATGATTATGGTCACATTTTGATTTCTCTTGATGCACAGATGACGAACCCCAAGTTTAAGGGTCTATTTCATAATAAAAAATCATCATACCCACATGGACTGCGTTATTGAATATCAATAATTTGCAATCTAATTATGAAGACTAAACAATTTAATTATAAGATAATTAAAATAAAATAATATATAAATTAAAATAGATAAGTTGATTCAAAAGAGAAGATGAATAAGATGAGAAAACTCTTAGCATTTAGGTTCATTACAATTTATAATTGAGATAAAATGGATTCTCAATTTATATTAATTTTTATGTATTAGAGGTAAACCATCTTATTTTAATTATTGATTCCCTTCAGAATCATAATAACGTGCATAATTAAAATAAATCATACTTTCATGGTATTCATATTCAATTAAACTCCTTAAGCTCCATGATGATTTATTTTAATTCCTTGGAGGATAAACGCTTGCTTTCGTGATAAAATCCTAAGTTCAATTTTGAAGAATCCAATACCAAAAATCATATTTTAGTTCTTCCAGTGTTTGAAATCAAGGAAGACTATATCTAAAACTTAAGCAAGCATTATGCACATGTAGAAATCAAATCAAGAACACGTGGATATCAATGCAAATGGAAATTAAAGGTTAAATTACACTCTCAATCCATAAATTACAATTATCCCAAAATCCTAAGATAATTAATCAATCATAACCTTGTTAAAACCTAATACAGAAATCATCATGAATTAGGAAATTAATGGAAACCATGCAAATGAGAAGAAATTAAGGCATAAGAGCGATCTTCAATCCTCCTATCCCCAATGATCTTCTTATTTAGTCTTATCTTCAAGATACTATCCTTCTTCTCTATCTTATTCATCTTTTGACTCTCGATGCCTCTGTCTTATCTACCTTCCATTTAAAAAGAAGGGTAAAAATTGATTGTCTTTTTCTAAATCACGATTGTGGTGATAATCACAAGGAACCTGTGGTTCTCTATTAGAGGAGAAATTGTAACTCCTTCGAAGAATCATGACCATGATGGTCACTATAAGCAACCCATGTTTTTCTTTGAAGGTCATTTAATATTTTCTTTTCCATTGGTTATAACCATTGGATATTAATGGTTATCTCTACTTTTGAAGCTTTGAAATCACTAATCCTCCTTCACCCGTTTTAGGTTATTTTGCCTCCAAATCCCTTCCCTTTCACTTCCTTATCAAATGAAAACTCAAAAAAGTAATAAATTCTAAAACAAAGAAATTAATAAAGTGAGAATTCCAAAAATTCATGCTACATAGGAATTTAAATAATAAATTAAGATTAAAATGTATGAATCTAACACATGTATCAGTAGATCTACCCTTTTAACTCTATTTTAGAAGCTTTTATTGTATAAAAATGTATACTTGATGTTTATGGGATTAAAGCGTTGGTTTTTCATCATTATATTAAACGACATTTATGATTGTTGGATAATATGTATAGTTAGTTTAAAATAAAAAATAAACCATAATGTTTAAGCACTAAGACACTTCTAATGACTTGTTAGACCTATAAATCTCTCAAGTACTAAAAAGATGAGGACTTTAGTATAGAAATAATTTTGAACCTTAAAGTATTAAAGATCATCGATGAAGCTAAATGGATGCATAAAACTTGTATAGCTTGAAACCAATATCTTAAACATATCTCTTAAATTTAACATTAAAATAATTCATACAACTCATGGACATAGATCCCTTAAGTTGATACAAGCAAGAACTATAAACTAGAATCCTAGAGAAAAATTAAATAAAGACATCAAACAACAAAAGGTTGATTCAACCATGTATCTAGTTTAAGATATAAGTAATAATTAAATTAACTTAGTAAGGGGTGTAGGAACTAATAGAATTTAGAATAAATAGTTGTGGATATAAATAAGAGTTTAAGAGAAGCTTTGAAACACAACTAAATGGTTAAGTTAGAATGCAAAAATTTAAGTACAATGGCCTATTTGAGTGTTTAATAAAAAATTTAAAGATCCTTAATTTTATGCAAATAAATTATGTAAGTTAGTGATGATTAAATGAGAAAAACCTTACTTAATACATTATGTTGAGAGTTTACAATTCTACTTAAATTTTAGTTAATTCAAAAGGGAACATATGTTATCCAAGAAAATCGAGAATCAGGTATCCAAACCTAGTTTAACTTAGAAGCATGGTGTAAGAGTAGTTGTTGCCCAAGTTTTTCTAATTAGTTATACAACAATAAAAAAGACTTAGAAACTTGATTTTGGAACAGGTGTTGCCCCGTAAATACATAAGACACAAATCTTGTTTCTCAATGTTCTAAGCAAGAATGATGCCATTAGAATAATTCCTCATGATGTTGGCTTATTATCAAGGTTGTGTGGTCTCTTATGATTTGTTATGAATGTATGCCTATGTGTTTTTTATGATGGATTTTCTCATGGATTTAAAATGAGTGTATATTGTATTATATCATGAGATTGAAATTTCATTTGACTCTTGCATGAAATTTATGCAGGCTTAAAAGAAAATGATATAAGGATTAAAAAATATCACCTTCACATTTAAGACAAAAGATATTAAGTTCCTATCTCATCAAAGGAAATCTTATAATTTTCAAAAAATGGTCAAATGACAACAATCATCAAATTAAAATGGTGAAGATAATCACCAAGGTATGAGCTTATGTTCTATTTTATTAAGGGTTGAGTAGGTATGAATGATGTAGAGATCACTTCCCACAATACCACTCCTAAGACATCACCAAGAAAGGGTATTGGGCCCATCACTAGGGCTAGAGCCAGGAAGCTGCAGAAGAAGGTGGAAATCTTGCTAAGTTTGCAACAAGACCTTCCCTAGGACCCTACCTCTCCCATGGACCTACATGTTTTATAATAGGCCTTAGATTATTATTGTATGCTAGAACTTGGTAGGCCTAATATTGTATAAGCTTGAGCCAATTTCCTTATACTTTCTTTATATTTTTAGCATGGGTTTTTGGGCCTGTTTCTTGCCCATATTTGGGTTTCAAACCAATCCCAATTCCATTCTCCCATGCAAATTCTAATCCGCATGCCTTATGCTTCACATGGTGCCCAAATTTAGCTTATAAATAGGCTTCTCATGCTTTCCTTGTAACTTTGGAAATCATTTGAGTGAAAATTCAAATGTGAGAGCTTGAATCTTTTTGACACTCCACTTCCTCACTTTTAATCGGTGAAACTGATTTGTTCTGGCATTTTTCTTTTTGATTTTCATTCCTCTATGCTTTTCTAGTTCGATCTACATATGTTGTTCAACTTTGGTTCCATCTACAACCTAGCTTACTTGAAATGATTATATCTTGTCTAATTTTAATCCAATTTTACTAAAATTTTTTTTTGGTTTGTAAGACCTTAACATTAGCTTGAATTTAATCAGTGTAATTTGTGAAAATTATGGAAAACTTTTTTAAAAAAATTTTAAATTTTGAATCCTTGTTCTTGGGTCTAAAATCTTGACAAATTTGAATTTGTGATCTGAATTTGTACAACTTGTCTGGGCTTGATTCAATCATTTTTTTCATTCTAAGTGTGATTATTATTAATTGAATGATACTTTTTTATCTAATTTGATTCCAATAGTGGCATGTATGGCGCTAGTTTAAACTTGATTTATGCATGATCTAAGTGCCTAATACTTAGTATTAAATATGTGCTTAATCAAGTCATTTAAGCTTCCCTAAAATACACTTAATATACCTCTAAGCCTATATGACCTATGCTGGACTTGGAGACATTGGACTTAGAATTCCCTATGTAAGCAAGGAAAAGTGAAACATTGTACTATATTGAACTATTTGGACATATATACCTTGTGGACCTTGGAAAAGCCTATGCAAGGAGTATTTTAAGGACTAATTGATATGAATCAATGGGGGTCCCGATCTTCACGACATAGGTTAAATAAAAAATAACAAGAAAATAGAAAACAATAAAGATAAATGGTGACTTGACACGAACAAATAGCCAACTGATAAGTGTCCAATAAGACACTTATTTGGAACATAATTCAATGTAATTGCAAGTAATTGAAGCATAAAACACCATTAAAATATGAGAAAATGACATAAAACTGAATAACCCATGCACAATCTGGAAAATACAGTTTTAGAGTCTTTTGGGTGATAAATTATCATAAATCTGATGTGTTTTAATTTCTGCTATCTGTTACAGGGTTCCGCGTTGGCAACGCAGTTGGGCCGTGTTGGACATGCGACGCTACAGACCAGTAGCTATAAAAAGCCCATAACAGAACGAAAACAGGGCATCATTCACTCGATCATCTGATCATTCACTCTATCCACTAATATATCTCCAGATCGCAAACCTAGAGGATAGAGCCGCCGTTCCCCCATACGCTGGTTCTATTCTGGGTGAAGGAGGAACCCTAGGACGGAAGAGGAAGTGCATCTACAGCGTGCTGCCATGATCATGACTTTCTTTTCTTCCCCTGTTTTCTTCTTTTTCATGATGTGCAACTGAACCCCTGTTGGGGAAGGATGAATCCTTAACTGATCTTATGTAACCTAGATTTTGCATTTATTTAAGATTGTTTTCCTTTAACGTTGATTATTCATCTCTTTGCTTAATGCTTTTATGACTTGGCCACTTATAAATTGAATCTAAATTCTTCTTCGCAATTGGGAAATTGGTTTAAGAATTGGAACTGTGATTGAATAACACAATTGTGAAGGCTCTAGGGATAGAGGTTTGCAATTGTGAGATCGTTTGAATTCTTGAACTTAAGGCTCACGTCAAATTAGGAATTGCTAAGGGATTAGGATTCCTAATTTGAGTGAAGAATTGATGAGTCAAGGGATTGACCTTCAATCAATAATTGTGAATTCGATCTTCAACCATATTTTATCTTGAATATACATAATGATCAAAGGTTACATAAGGGAAGTTTTGGTGAAATCCAACCCTAACATCTTCTATAATTTGAATTCTTACACATTTATATCAGTTGTTGAGTGTTTGATAGTTTAGATATTATTTTGAAATATTCTTTACGTACTGGAGAGAGTTCCAGATTTGTGATAGATTCTATGCATTCTTGTTGATTTCTTTTTGCATTGCCTACGTGATCCCATAACTGAGTTCAATTAGTGGACTAGTAGGAATTCAGTATTTGAACCAAATCCATGTGGAGACGATACTCTACTCATTCTTTACTTCAAAAAACGATAACGTGCACTTGCCTTCATACGGTTTTACACCAACAAGTTTTTGGTGCCGTTGCCGGGGATTTGTTTTTCAATATTGAAAAGTACTACGAATACACTAGATTGAGCAATTCTGTTTTATATTTCTGACTCTGTTGCATACTGATTCTTTATTCGGTTTAATCTTGTTTAACTTGTTTATGCGAGGTAAACAAGAACAGGAATTGATCTTTGAACCAGAGATTGCAAAGCTCGCAAGAAGAAACCGAAGGGAAACAAGGTTACGAAAGGAGCAACAAGATCAACAGAGACTGCAAAGGACTAGCGAAGAGAACCCTGTGCATCATTCTATCATGGAGGAACATCCGCTTAACAGGAGAATTACGTTGGGAGAATATGCAGTCCCAAATTCTGCAGGTTGCAGCGCTAGCATTGTGAGACCACCAATCTCTGCCAACAACTTTGAAATTAAACCTGCCCTACTCCATCTAGTGCAACAGACCAGTTTGGAGGAAGTGAAGTGGAAGACCCGAACCTCCACCTTTCAAGCTTTCTCCAAATATGTGACACAATCAAGATGAATGGCGTCTCTGATGAAGCGATCAGATTGAGATTATTCCCTTTTTCTTTAAGAGATCGTGCCAAGTATTGGTTGCAAACCCAACCAAGAGGAAGTATCACCACATGGGAGGAATTGGTATCCAAATTACTCATGAAGTACTTTCCACCCTCAAAATACAACAAGCTGAGAGGAGAGATCTCCTGTTTCACTCAGAAGGAAGGAGAATCACTCTGAGGCTTGGGAGCGGTTCAAGGAGCTTCTGCGAAAATGTCCACACCATGGCTTCTCCGATGTCCATCAAGTCCACATTTTCTACAATGGAGTTAAGCCAGCCACCAGACTCATCATAGATGCCTCAGCAGGAGGATCTCTGAATACTAAAATTGCAGAGGAGGCCATGGAACTGATTGAAATAATGGCTTCCAACGAGTACCAATCACCAATTGACAGAAGTGCCCCCAAGAGGGGTGTGCTGGAGTTGGACACGCAAACTGCAATACTTGCTCAGAACAAGCTGATATCACAGCAGCTGGAGGCTTTGACAAAACAGCTACAGGTCTTTAACGTAGGAACCCCTCAACCAGCATAAGTCCTGAAATGTGACTTTTGTAGGGGTGAACATGAAAACGGATGCTGTGACACAGACGTAACAGGAACCTACAGCTAGGAGCAAGTGCACTATATGGGCCAGCCACAAAGGCCTAAGTATCCTCCTTATTCTAACTCTTATGATTCTAATTTCAGGAACCAGAACAACCCTAGGACGAACGGACAGTATGCGTAACAACAACCTACTCAACAGCAGACAAACCAACCACAGGACAACTCTGCAGACTTGGGGAACATACTCAGCCAGTTCATGCAATCCACTCAAGCATCCATCAGGAATTTGGAGAATCAGGTGGGACAGTTGTCCAAACAACTCATAGAAAGAAATGCTGGGAGTTTTCCCAATGATACAACACTGAATCCCAAGGAGCAATGCAATGCCATCACAACGAGGAGTGGAAAGATGATAGAACCAAGGCTGCCCACAGTACTAAAGACAACAGAAAAAGTAATCATACAACCCAATGATGTTGCTGATCCAGCAGACCAACCATCCAGAACTAATACAGAAACGCAATCTGGAGGAGAACCAGCAATCAGTCCACAACCAGCAGCGAAGGAAGAACAGAAGAAAAAATACCATGACAGACCAGTGAAAAAAAGCAAAAAGCAATTGTTTGAGGAAGCTGTGGCCAACGGGGAAAAGGCTACGTCCGCAACGCCAAATGTCCCATTTCCTCAAAGGCTGAAGAAACAGCAGGAAGAGAGAAAGTTTTCCAGATTCCTGGATATATTCAGGAAATTGCAAATCAACATACCACTAGCAAAAGCACTGGAAGAGATGCCCTCATACGCAAAATTCATGAAGGAGCTGTTGTCCAAGAAGAGGAGGCTTAAGGAAGATGAAACCGTGGCTCTTACAGAAGAATGCAGTGCCATCATCCAAAGGAAGCTCCCTCAGAAGCTGAAAGATCCAGGATCCTTTTCAATTCCTTGCACCATTGGGAATTTGCAAATTGGAAAGGCATTATGTGACTTAGGAGCTAGCATCAACTTGATGCCCCTTTCCATAATGAAGAAACTGAAAATTGAGGAGGTGAAGCCTACCACGATGTGCCTCCAACTGGCAGATCGATCAATTAAACATCCATATGGCGTGGTGGAAGACCTCCTCGTCAAGGTAGACAAATTCATATTCCCAGCTGACTTTGTGGTGTTGGACATGGAGGAAGATGCTGAAATTCCATTGATCCTAGGAAGGTCATTCCTTGCTACAGGATGAGCGCTTATTGATGTGCAACAAGGGCAACTGATGCTGAGAGTGCAAGATGAAAAGGTAACGTTCAATGTGTTTGAAGTTATGAAGCATCCTGCTGAACAACCACATTGCATGAGGATGGACGCGTTGGCAACGTTGCCAGTAACCGCGTTGGCAACACCACTGTCAGTCCCTCTTGAAAAACAGGATAGTGAGTCCATTCTTGAAGGAGTACTTTGGCAATCCAAAGGCCTGAGCTAGGAGAGAGAGAAAGAGAGCCAAGAGGTGGAGGAATGCATAGCCACACTTGAAGCTAATCCTCCTATGAAGTCAAGTTCACAACCCTCTGAAGGATTGCCAAAGGAAGAAGGAAAAGTGGACAGCTCACAGACAGAACTGAAGCAGCTTCCATCTCACCTCTGTTATGCATTGTTGGGGGAAAAGAACACGTTTCCAGTAATTGTGAGCAACTCCCTCAATGAGCAAGAAGAGGAGAAAATGTTGAGGATCTTAAGATCTCACAAGTCTGCCATTGGGTGGACTATTTCAGATCTAAAAGGAATAAGTCCTTCCTTCTGCATGCACAAGATCCTAATGGAGGAAGATTTTAAACCTATAGTGCAACCCCAACGAAGACTCAATCCAACCATGAAAGAGGTTGTGAAGAAAGAGGTTCTCAAGCTATTGGATGCAGGTATCATATATCCAATTTCAGATAGCTCTTGGGTTAGCCCAGTTCAGGTTGTACCTAAGAAAGCAGGGATGACAGTGATCCTTAATGAGAAGAATGAGCTTATTCCTACAAGGACAGTGACCGGTTGACGTATGTGCATAGGTTACAGGAGACTTAATGAGTCCACCAGAAAAGATCACTTCCCTCTTCCATTCATGGACCAGATGCTGGAGAGACTAGCTGGGCATGCCTACTACTGTTTTCTGGACGGATATTCCGGTTACAACCAAATCGTGGTGGATCCTAAGGACCAAGAGAAAACTGCCTTCACTTGTCCTTATGGAATCTTTGCTTATCGTCGGATGCCTTTCGGATTGTGTAATGCACCTGCCATATTTCAAAGGTGTATGTTAACCATCTTTTCTGACATGGTGGAGAACTTTATTAAAGTCTTCATGGATGACTTCTCAGTGTTTGGCTCAGATTATGACAATTGCCTGAGTAACCTGAGCTGTGTGCTGAAACGATGCGAGGAAACCAACCTAGTGCTCAATTGGGAGAAATGTCACTTCATGGTGCAAGAAGGCATCGTGCTAGGACACAAGGTCTCGTCAAGGGGGGTAGAAGTTGATAAATCCAAGGTGGAAGCCATTGAGAGACTTCCTCCTCCTATAAATGAGAAAGGAGTGAGAAGTTTCCTTGGGCATGCTGGATTCTATAGGAGATTCATCAGAGAATTCTCCAAGATCTCTAAACCATTATGCGACCTCTTGGTGAAGGATGCTGAATTCAATTTCAATGAAGCATGTCTGAAGGCATTCAATACACTTAAGGAACAATTAATTACAGGACCTATACTTGCAACACCAGATTGGAGTCTCCCGTTTGAGCTCATGTGCGATGCAAGTGATTTTGCTGTAGGTGCTGTGTTAGGATAGCGGAAGGACAAGAAACTACGCGTCATATACTATGCTAGCAAGGTGCTTAACAGTGCACAGTTGAACTACACAACAACTGAAAAAGAGCTGCTAGCCGTTGTCTACGCTTTTGACAAGTTCAGGTCATATTTAATTGGTGCTAAGGTAATTATGTATACTGACCATGCTGCTTTGAAACATTTGTTGTCAAAATAGGAGGCAAAAATGAGGCTGATCAGGTGGATCTTACTCCTCTAAGAGTTCGATTTTGAAATCCAAGATCGAGAAAGGGCAAGGAAAATGGTGTGGCTGATCACTTATCCAGGTTGCCTACACAAATCATAGAAGATGAGAAAGTCTTAACCAACGAGGAATTTCCAGATGAGAAGTTGTTAGCCATTGCTGTTGCACCATGGTACGCAGATATAGCAAATTTCAAAGCTGCACAGATTATCCCGAATGAATGGTCCTGGCAGCAGAGGAAGAAGCTGTACCATGACAGTAAATTCTACATGTGGGATGAACCATTCCTATACAAACGAGGTGTGGATGGACTACTTCGAAGGTGTGTCCCACATGAAGAGCAAAGGGATATCTTGTGGCACTGCCATAGCTCAGCCTATGGAGGCCACTTCAATGGAAGAAGGACAGCGGCTAAGGTGCTGCAAAGCGGATTCTTTTGGCCTACACTATTCAAGGATGCCAAAGATTTTACCGTTGCGTGTGATGCCTGCCAACGCAGTGGAAATATTTCAAGAAGAGGTGAAATGTCCCTCACTAACATCTTAGAAGTAGAGGTTTTTGATGTGTGGGGCATAGATTTCATGGGACCATTCCCTGCCTCATACTCTAATGAGTATATACTACTCGCTGTGGACTATGTGTCAAAATGGGTAGAAGCTATACCTACACACACATGTGATGCTAAATCTGTGATAAGATTTCTAAGGAAGCACATTCTGTCCAGATTTGGTGTCCCACGCATTCTGATTAGTGATGGAGGGACACACTTCTGTAACAAGCAGCTAGAAGCAGTCCTGAGCAAATATGGCATTAGGCACAGAATTACCACAGCATATCACCCACAAAGTAACGGTCAAGCTGAGGTTTCCAACAGAGAAATAAAGAGGATCCTGGAGAAGGCTATGAATAGCTCCAAGACAGACTGGGCAAACAGGTTAGATGACGCACTCTGAGCCTATAGACTAGCTTTCAAAACACCCATTGGTATGTCGCCATACCAGCTGGTTTTTGAGAAAGCTTGCCACTTACCTGTGGAACTTGAGCATAAGGCATACTGGGCAACCAAATTTCTCAACTTCAATGCTAACACATCCAGAGAAAATCGACTGTTACAGCTGCATGAATTAGAGGAATTTCGTCTCAATGCCTACGAAAATGCAAAGATCTACAAGGCAAAGACCAAGCAATGGCATGACAAACTGATCAAACATAGAGTCTTTGAACCTGGACAGCTAGTGTTGCTGTTCAACTCCAGGTTTAAACTATTTCCAGGAAAGTTGAAGTCCAAGTGGTCAGGTCCTTTTGTGATTAAAGAAGTTTCAGACTATGGTGTCATCACCCTCGAAGACATGCAGTCCCAAAGAAGCTTCAAAGTCAATGGTCAATGTGTCAAGCACTATCATGGAGGTGAAATCAGCAGGGAGAAGACTACCTGCACCCTTCAGTCACTTGACTGAATCTCAAATTGTCAAGCTAGGGACATTAAACAAGCACTGCAAGGGAGGCAACCCTTGAAAAACTAGTTTTTCCTTTCATTTTAATTTAAATTGAGAAAAGTATATGTAAATACTAAGTAGAATAAATAAAAGCAGTGCAGTTGACTATTCATGTAGGTCTAGACCAGCAGGAGCAATAGAAATGACAGGTTACATGCCCAGAATTTCACAGCTTGACACACATGTTCCACACCAAGGACCTTAGCTAACCTAACCACTTGGTGAGATCTTTCCAAATGGTTTTAAATAGTGAATTGTGCATTAGATCAATGAGTGAAATCTAACTCAAACTATTACAGTGCTGTTTAAATGTTGATACATTAATTATGCAGAATTTAAAATGAATTCACATGAATCTGCATTCTGCCCAGTTGCGTTGTCAACGCAACTAACCCTCGCGTGCCCAACGCGTCTGGGTTGAGTGAAACACCACATTGCTACTTTCACTAATCTTATCACCAGAGCACACTCATGCATAGTTCACCCACAGAATAAACACAGTGTAGGGGTTTTTTCAACCCCAACACTCAAATCAACCTTTAACATCATTCCTCTTCCCTCTCCAATGAGCATAAATTGTAATAGAACTTCATTCTCCACAGCATGGAGAGATTGCACAGTCCCTAAATGTTCAATTGCATGATGCAGAATGTAGCATGATTGAATGAGAATTACTTTGTTGTTCTGTTATGGTTTGCAACAATTAAATTGTAATGCATGTTCTAGGCTTGCACAAATTGCCTGTGAGTGGTTGGACCTCAACACTTATTTCTTTTGTGTGTGTATGGTCACAAATTGAGTTTCATTCCAGAACTTGCCCTGTTTCTTAGTTGAAATCCAGTATCCCATGCTTGCATAAACAGGATTAAGGCACTTCTTTGATATGCACCTACTTGACCAAATGACCCACCTTGCATTCTTGTCCATTGTTTAGCCCCTTGAGCCTTATACCCAATTCTTTGTGTTTGATTAGCTCATTTCTAGCCAAGACTGTGAAAAACCATGAATATGCCTAGCCAAAGGAACTAGAAGAAGGTTGCTTGTATCTGAGGTTGAGTTTTACACTAAGTTTGGAATTTCTTGAGGACAAACAACAACTCTAAGTTTGGGGTTGTTTGAGAACAAGAAATATTTCTAAGTTTGGGGTTAAGGATGTCAGTAGAAATATAAGTGGCAATGGGTTTCCAAAAAAAAAAATAAAAAAAAAACAAAAAAAAAACAAAAAACAAAAAAAAAACACAAAAAAAGGGGGGGATTTGAAAACCTAAATAGGGCAAAGAAAAATTGAAAACAGGAACATACTTCTATGAGGTGATCTTGTATCTCCAAACTAATAGAAAGTTAATTCTCCAACCCTCTCATAGTTTCTTTGGCTTAAATAAACCTACTTCCCAAATTCCACCCACCTTTCACCTAAGCCACGTTACAACCCATTACAAGACCTTTTGATTTATGTAAGCATGCGACTCATTGATAGAGATAGAGAATAAGGGTAAGCCTATGGTAATGGAATTTTGATTTGGAGACATAGAGAGAAACACCTAACCCAAACACTTGAGAGAAAGAGTGAAACATTTAACCTTATGAGAGTTTGCAAGTCTAGGTCATGTTTCCTTAATAGCAAACTGCTGTAACCATAATATAAACACTGTTTTACTCACAATCTAATGCTATATTCTGAATCTGCAATTATTTTTCATATATTCCCAATGCTTGATGGAGTGTCTTTGAAATAAATCTGAAAATTTTGATTGATGCAAGTTAGAGTGAAGAAGGGGAGTGAAATACACTTGAGGGAAATGATATGCATGCTGTGAGTTATCCAGAATTAATTATGTTCCTGTAGTTTAATGCTTGCTTGAGGACAAGCAAGAGTTCAAGTTTGGGGTTGTGATAAGTGTCCAATAAGACACTTATTTGGAACATAATTCAATGTAATTGCAAGTAATTGAAGCATAAAACACCATTAAAATATGAGAAAATGACATAAAACTGAATAACCCATGCACAATCTGGAAAATACAGTTTTAGAGTCTTTTGGGTGATAAATTATCATAAATCTGATATGTTTTAATTTCTGCTATTTGTTACAGGGTTCCGCGTTGGCAACGCAGTTGGGCCGTGTTGGACATGCGACGCTACAAACCAGTAGCTATAAAAAGCCCAGAACAGAACGAAAACAGGGCATCATTCACTCGATCATCTGATCATTCACTCTATCTACTAATATATCTCCAGAGCGCAAACCTAGAGGATAGAGCCGTCGTTCCCCCATACGCTGGTTCTATTCTGGGTGAAGGAGGAACCCTAGGACGGAAGAGGAAGTGCATCTGCAGCGTGCTGCCATGATCATGACTTTCTTTTCTTCCCCTGTTTTCTTCTTCTTCATGATGTGCAACTGAACCCCTATTGGGGAAGGATGAATCCTTAACTGATCTTGTGTAACCTAGATTTTGCATTTATTTAAGATTGTTTTCCTTTAACGTTGATTATTCATCTCTTTGCTTAATGCTTTTATGACTTGGCCACTTATAAATTGAATCTAAATTCTTCTTCGCAATTGGGAAATTGGTTTAAGAATTGGAACTGTGATTGAATAACACAATTGTGAAGGCTCTAGGGATAGAGGTTTGCAATTGTGAGATCGTTTGAATTCTTGAACTTAAGGCTCACGTCAAATTAGGAATTGCTAAGGGATTAGGATACCTAATTTGAGTAAAGAATTGATGAGTCAAGGGATTGACCTTCAATCAATAATTGTGAATTCGATCTTCAACCATATTTTATCTTGAATATACGTAATGATCAAAGGTTACATAAGGGAAGTTTTGGTGAAATCCAACCCTAACATCTTCTATAATTTGAATTCTTACACATTTATATCAGTTGTTGATTGTTTAATAGTTTAGATATTATTTTGAAATATTCTTTACGTACTGGATAGAGTTCCAGGTTTGTGATAGATTCTGTGAATTCTTGTTGATTTCTGTTTGCATTGCCTACGTGATCCCATAACTGAGTTCAATTAGTGGACTAGTAGGAATTCAGTATTTGAACCAAATCCCTGTGGAGACGATACTCTACTCATTCTTTACTTCATAAAACGATAAGGTGCACTTGCCTTCATACGGTTTTACACCAACACCAACCAATGTTATAAGGAATATGACCTGCTACGTAGACCTCTTGCCCAACCACAAACATGAGATAACCAATTCACACAACAATGCACCTGGGTTGAAGCACTAACCGGGGGATTTTATGAACTTAAATCACCCTATAAGGAAGATTGACAAAATAAGGTTTCACAATAGAAAAGAAATGATAAGATTCTCATAACAGAGAAAAACCTTTATTTAGGTGACTAGAAATTCTAATCTATGATGTCTTTCATTGCTCATGTAAGAGCTATTTATACTTGTACAATTACTAATATAAGGAAACTAGAACTAAATCCTAATAGAATTCCTCACTCTCTAATATGAGGAAATTATGATTAATCCCAATAGAACCTATTTATAATATGATTCAAATCTTTAATTAAATCTTAACAAATCCTAGTCATATACTTTAAACAAATCCTAACAAATTGAAAACTAAATCTAATAAAATAAATAAAATATCTTCTTAAATCTTGTAATTTTTTCATGGAGATCTTTCTGATTTACATCCATAAAAATCATGATCTTATCTCTTTTAACCTTCCTCTTTTCACTGAATCTTCTCTCCGAGTTATGTCTTTTTCTAGATTGGCTTGATCATGTAAGGTGGTATCAGAATTCATATCACTAATTGTGACCTAGACTTTGGACCAAGGACATAAGAAAAGAACCAAAGCAAAATAAATAAAGGAGACTAAAATAAAAAGAAGAAGAAAAAGAAAAGAAAAAAAATTAAAAAAGTAAACAAAATTATGAAGAAGAAAGGAAATGCATGAAGGTCTAGTGTTTTGAATGTTTGTATGCTTATTTCTGCATGTTTCATGCTAGGTAATAGGTCCTAGACTTCTAAGCCTTAGTCTCTTAGTTTTTGTATGTTTTGGTTTTCTTAGTCGAATAACATCATGGATCTTGTTTGAGCATATGCATGCATCTCTTGAGTTTCTAGGTTTTCCTTTGTGTGCATACTTTCTTCTTTGCCTTTAATTCTAGTTTTTCTAATTGTTGACCTCTTAAGTTTGGCTTGAATTACTCCTATTTGAGTATGCTTTCCTTATATGAGATTTTCTTGCTTGTCTTCAAACTTATCTTAGTTTTGTCATCCATCACTTTTACTTTTAATAAGATCTTCCTCCTTTTCACTTTGGAAACATCAAGGATCAAGGGTGAACTAAGAATATCCTCTTTTAAACCTAGATCAAGGATTTAGTAGCTATAATATTTTAGTGATTTTGTAGCCATAATTCTTAGCACTAACTTTTCTTCTTTAGCAAGGACAAAGGGCCAAGGTATCATTCCTAAACTCTTGAAGTGTTGTATGCTTACACTTTAGGGTTGCTTGCTACTAGATTAGTTTATTTTATCCCTAAACTGATCGCCAGACGTGGGTGGTCAATAGGATCCTTTCTACCCTCCTCAGGACAATGATGAGTAAAAATCTTAGGACTTGAGAGGAGTGTTTGTACCATGTAAAGTTTACAAATAAGAAGGCACTCCACTCCATTATCCAACATTCACCTTTTGAGATAATGTATGAGTTTAACTCTCTTATTCCTATACATCTTATATCCATCCCTGACTTAGCCAACTTTCATAATAAGGATATATTCAAGAGATCCATAGAACAATCAAAGGCATTATTGAGAAGAAAATGACTTATTATACTAGGTTAGCCAACAAAGGGAGAAAAAAGGTTCTACTTGAACCTGGTGATTGAGTGTGGCTAGGAAAGAAATATTTTCTTCCCTTAGGAAATCTAAGGTACACCCTACGAGTGATGACTCCTTCCAGGTGTTCTTGAGTGAATAAGTCCTAATGTTTATCGCTTAGACTTACTTGGCAATTATGATATTAGTACTACTTTCAATGTATCTAACATCTCTCCTTTCTCTACAAGGATAGATGATGATGATTCTCGTTCAAGGATAAATGTCCTCAAAAGGGAGAAGATGATGCAAAGATTACTTCCCACAACATCACTATTGAGACATCACCAGGCAAGGGCATTGAGCCCATTGGGCCCATCATTAAGGTCAAATCTAGGAAGCTGCAAAAGGAGGAGAAAGCCTTGTTAAGTCTGCTCGAAGATCTTCCCCGGACCTCACCTATCCCATGGCTCTACATGTTGTAGAATAAACCTTAGATTCTTTCTTGCATGATAGGACTCAGTAAACCCAATATGTATAAGCTTGGACCAATTTCCATGTACTTTCTCTGTATTTTTAACAGAGGTCTTTGGACTTACTTCCAATGCAGTTAGTACTATCTTGAGGGGGGAAGAAGCATTATCTTTGGGCTCTAATCCAAGCCCAATTTCATGCTCCTATGAGGATTCTAATCTACATGCCTTATGCTCCATATGGCGCTAAAATTTAGCCTATAAATAGGCTACTCATGCTTTCCTTTGTAACTTTGAAAATTATTTGAGTGAAAATTCATATTTGAGAGCTTGTGTATTTTCTCTTTTCTCTCATTTTCTTGGCTAAGTTTGCAAGTGGAAAAACTCCTCATCCTTGCCTTCCAAGATGGCAGAGTGGAGCTTATGTCCTTGAAGGATGACTTTCCAAACTTTTTCCTCTTGCTTCTACATCTTCATTTCCACCAAAACTGTCTCCATTCATCCAGTTCCATGTAGCCTTTGAAGTCTCCATCAATGGGCAAGTGATAAGATTAAATAAAAAGATCCAATTTTAAAATGACAAGTTATAAGATCCCATCTTCAAATGCTGATTATTAGATCTTATCTTTGAGTGATGATTATGTGATCCCATCTTGTGTTGCATGTTTTGAAATCTATGGAAGCAAATTTCATAAGATCTATACTAGAACTTAGAACACCTAAAGTAACAGGAATTAATAGGAACTACGTATCTTTTTAAGACACCTTGAAAATGTTACTTTTCTCCATGTCCAAATTTACATGTTAGGAACAGAATCTTCCGCTCATGTTCTTCCTTTATCACAATCCTCACTTTTATGAAACCATGAATAATCAAAGTGTATGTAGAGACAAATGAGAATTCTGCCCTCTTATAAAAAATACATGTAAGATAATTTCTCTTCATCATAAATATTAGGTCCACTAGACCTTACACAAAATTCTCAGCACACTTATCATTGAATTTTTAATAATCCAACCTTTGAATAACATGTATTTGAGATTCGACTTTAACATAGAATGTTTTAACAATTTATCGTGTTATATGGCATGATAATAAAAGTCATAAGAAATAAAGATAATAAAGTGCATTCTTTGTATGGTTGGCCATATGAATGTGTTTACTTCACATGCTTATTTAGTTTACAATATTTTATATTGGCACATGTATAAGTTGTAGAAGTTTTCTTTATTTAATTATGAATTGTTCAATGGTTAAGTTATTTAATTATAAGATAAACTCATTTCGGATAAATATTTCAAAATCTAAAATTGAACTTACTTTTACGTCACCTTTTCTAAAAATACACCAAAGTAATTGAGAACCATGGAATATTTATTTCTCATCCCTATGGTCCATATCGTCTTCAGATTCTCATGTTGTTAGCTGCCACGATGAAAATCTTCTGGGAAATAACTAGTCTAGACTAGCATTATGACCCTACAGTTACGGCTATATATAATTCTCATAACACGGTTATCTATGAAATTCTTCTTTTAGTTTTAGAATCTATTTTTTGCCTATATGATGAGCCCAGAGTTCGCAAAAACCTTTAACATCAGTCTTTGGAAACAATCACCTTGCGACTATTTCCCCCACCTCCACATATCCCACATTCGCTATGATTTATCATAAGGAATTATTCCTTCATTTCCTTAACAACAGCCCCTTCTCGTTATCATGACCAGTCGTATGAGTGATAACTTAAGGAAGTTCTTCCTTCGTACCAGATCCAAATGGTATTGGTGCTGGACTATACTTTCAGTATATAGGAGTTGCAGATTGGGGATGCTCATCTTTATGAATGTGCAATGGATATTTTTGGTTTTTTATCATTGTACTTGTATTCATATGTATTTATTTAGTTTAAAGATTTTTTTGTGTATGTATTTTTTATGACATGTATGTTAAACGAGGTATTGATATTCTACTATAACAGATTGTAGTTTTTTTAACATAAATTAAATACAATATTTTTTAAAAATATTAGTAAAATTAATAGATAATATTTTTTAAATGTTATTAATCATATTTTACAATATAAATTAAATATAATATTTTTTAAAATATACTAAAATTAATAGATAACTTTTTATATTTTATAACATTTTTTATATATTAAAAAAAGTGTAATATTACCACATCAATATTGGTTTAATTTATGTCTAGGAAAGCACCTATAGATATCGTATGGTTATTGTATTTTGATTTCTTATTAAGCTCGTACTTTTATAAAAATATTTTAAAAAATTATTCATTATTTTGGTTTAAAGTATTTTCTCAAAAAGTTTTTATATAACATAAAAACTAATAATAAATTTGTAATTATGACATAAGCATGGACAAGATTATACAGTATTACATTAAGCATAATTAAATATTTATAAATCATTATCAAAACAATATTTTATTTGAGATATTTTTTAAATTATTTAAACTTAAAAGATTCTAATGTTTATTTCTTATTTAAAATTTATCATCAATAAAATAACTTTTCTTAAGTTATTTTTAAATTTATATTTTACATATTTTATTAATATTTATAAATTTGTACAATGTATGGAATATTGTTAATCTATCTTTATATTATAAATTTAATTTTTAAATTTTAAAAAATATTCTCTTCTTACTATCTACCCGTTTGTATATATAATTTTTTTCTAATTAAGTTATGAGTCTTGCTAAATTTTTATGGTATGTTTCTCATAAACATTTAACAAATATGATTTTTATTTTATTTTAATTAGTTACTAATTCATCTAAAATTTCTAATTTCTTTAATTATTTAAAATAACATTTAAATTTATTCAATTAATATTAAGTATAATTATGTATTAACATATTAGAATTAAAATAATATTTTAATATTAATTAACTTATTTTTAATCGTTTTAACATAAAACACTTCAAATATCTTTTTTTTATGTTTTTAATTAATATTTTTCTGATTAATAAATAATATTTTTTCCAATTTTAAAATTATAATATATATATATATATATATATATATATATATATATATATATATATATATATATATATATATATATATAGATATTACATGTTGATGTGTCGGAAACCGATTGATAACTTATTGTCATTTAACATTGTTCATAACTCCCTTAAGAGTAAATTATGTGGTATAAAATAATATTTTAAAATATTTAAATTTTAAAATAAATTGTTATTTAAAATTTAATTATAATTTATTTATTATTTGTTTAAATTATATTTATTAAATTTTAATTATAAATTTTATAATATTTTTATTATTGATTTTAATTTTTATTTCTTTTAATTCTGACCGTATAAGTTGAATTTTATGGAACTACATATATTGAATTTGATAAATTATTAATTTTAAATATTTATTTAATTTTTATTTGAATTTAAAAATTTAAATTCAAAGTTTAAATCGATTTTATTAAAAATTTTAAAAAGTATTTATTTATATTTATCAACACATTAAATTTTTGAAAAGTTTTATTTTTATACAAAGAAGATTACTCTTTCCATTTTTTAATACTCAAGAATTACTAATATTTTTTTGATTTCTATATTTATTATTCTTTCTAATTTTGTTTTTTTTTATATTTTATTATAGAAGAGGTGGTTGAATCCTAAAGAATCATGCCGTAAATACACAGATTCTTTAGGACATTATTATAGCCTATAAAATAGTATATCTAAATTTTTCAACAATCTCAAAGATATGTCAATATCATCTCAATAAAAATTTGTATGATTTGTCATTCAAAATAATATTTATTTATTTATTACTTTGATTAATATTATATTTTACTATATATATATATATATAATTAATAAATTTATGATGCTTTTGAGGGATGTGAATTTAATTATATGTATATGTAACATTCTATATCCTATGTTTCATGTTTTATATGTATTAATGTATATGTTGGAAATTGCATTGATATGTGGTTGTTATTTTTTCTTAAAAAAATGAAGTTGTTATTATATAAATTTAATGTCAATTCTATTAAATGAGAGGTTATTTTGTAAAAAAAATATATTAACTACCTGCATGTTTGCGGATATAAGTTTTTTATATATCATGCATATTATATTATGTTTAATAACAATAATGAAAAAATAGAAAAAAATATATATTTCATTTATTATATGATATAAAAATTTTGAAAAATCTTCTTAGTATGCATATATGGAAGTATAGTTATTTTCATATTTTATTTTGTTGTGAAAGAATAATATTGAGAATGCTGAAATTAAAATATTAGATTGTGTAAAAAAAAAATCTTATTAGATTATATGAAAAAAAGAAAAGATTTTTCTGGAATGAGATGTTTGAATTTGTTTTGGCATACTTTATTCAAGATGTAAAAAAAGTTATATATTTTGGATCATCTAAATTCTCTTCTTATTAATTATTATATAATATTAAAAAAAATCTTACTTGCTATAATATTTGTGAAAGAAGTTGAATAAAATATGCATATATGTCTTTCACATTATCTAAAGCTAAATCAACTAATATTAACTAATGTGTAATATTTTTGATATATTGGTGTCTTTATCATTCTTTTATCATGTGACACAACTTTGCAAGGTCTTTTAAGTTTGATATTTTGCCACTTTTGCTATGATTCAAAGCATAAAATACAACAGTCATTTATAGGATATGCATGACATGAAAAATCGAGATAAAATGTGTTTATTACTCTTTTAACTGATTATGATAATTACTGAACTAAAATTTTTTCTGTTATATACACTAATTAGACTTGATCTTATATTACAACAAATAAGAGAGATATAACATGTAAATTTTACATGTTAAAATCACAAAAAAAGTGATACAATAATATTATAGCAAAATTATAAATGATCTTGTTGTATGATATAAGTATATCAAAATTTTTGAGAAAATAATTGATAGCATTATTATGAGTTTATAGCAAAAATATCTTTGTTGTGCATGTGATATTCATTGAATGTTTGAGAGATACCATAAACTATGGTATTAATGAATTTTATACTATATTAAAATAATATAATTATGATAAATAAATTTAATTTATACGAAAATAAATTATAAACGGATTTATTTTAATTTCAAAAGAGATTCATGATTTTGATTATTTAAATAGATGGTAAAATATATTACGGAGATCAAGTTATTATTTTTAACTTGGAAGAATTTAAAAATATGTAGTAAGAAAATTTCTTAATAAATACTTTATACCAAAAACTTACGTTTCTTGTAAGCATACTCATGATTGTTAAGGAGAAATAGTGAAAAATAATTAAGAAATATAAACCAAGATGTGATAATATACATCAAAGTCTTGTGAATGACTACTAAATAATTATGGATGCTAATTAATGTAAAGTAAAAAATTAATTTAATTGTATTTCTAACAAATCAAAAGTTTAGTGAATGATATTGGGAGGAATGAAGTTTTAACCAAAATATTGGGAGGAATGAAGTTTTAACCAAAATAAAATCAATAATGGAAACCCAACATTGGAGATCTCATGAAAAAGGTTCAGATGGATAATAACAAATTATTGTTGGTCCTTCTAGTACTATTTATTTTTCATTCTTATGGTGTAAGAAGTGTTAGGCTACATCGAACGAGATATTAAACTTAGTATTTTTAATGACTAGCATATCTCTTATGGATGGTGTGTAAAATACAGGATACACTTGATGAATTCAATTATATGAATATCAAGTTTGGCTGCTTATATGAGATTGGGGCACAATTTTTAGAGCACTCATGAATTACCAGACATGCACAGGGACTTATTTGTGCAAAACCAGCAAAAATGAAAAGAATTGTGAGGGTGTAATGTGACAAATGAGCCTCTAACTTACACCAGAGTGTTTTTGGTTCATACAAGCTTTGCTTCCCTAAGATACTGTAAGTTAAGTTTATTTGTTTAAGGTTTAGTTCATAGTCCAAAAGATACAAAATTTGATACATTACATCCATGATGTGAATCCAACAAAACTTATTTCATATATTCTATTTTATTAAAAGTTTTCTTAAAACCTTTTAAAATATATGAAGGATTTTTGTAAAAATGAATATTTCAAAGGGTTTAAAATTTTAAAATAAATTATTATTTAAAATGTAATTATGATTCATTGATTATCCATTTAAATTATGATAATTAAACTTTTAATTATAGGTTTCATAGCCACTCTTTTATTACCAATTTTAGTTTTTATTCCTTTTAAACTTGACCGCATACAATGAGTCCTTTTGCAATGTGACTACATACATTGAATCTGATTGATTATCGATTTTAAATATTCATTTAATTTTCGTTTACATTTCAAAATTTAAATCGATTTAATTAAAAGTTTTAAATAATATTTAATTATATTTTTTAACAAATTAAATTTTTAGAATGTCCCTCTCCTATATAAAGGAGATTACTCTTTCCATTTCTAGATGGTGCTATCATATTTGGAAATAGCCTCTTTCTTGACTATCATATTTTCCTTGTAGAGCCCTAACTCTTACAAGTATGGGATAGGGGATTCATAGCCTAATGGTGCTATATTTGATGGCTCCTCAAGTTCATGTAATCCTTGTCATTGTTGAGAAACTTAAAATTCATATGCTCTCTAGGGTTTGTCACACTAATACTAGAAAATGTTCTAGCTAGCCTATATGCCAATTGTTGAGATATCTAATCCACTTGATACTCAATGTTTTTAATTGACATATCTTGGTTCCTAAAATTGGTGTCATACGTTTTGAGTTTAACGTTTGTTCTCTAAACACAAGTATGGATTTTCATGAACTATTGGAACATATCTTTTAGACTCATCCTCTTCTCCTTCTGAAGGAAAGGATCATGTTATTGTTAGGATTTCCTTAGGGCTCCTTCGTTGCTCCATGAGAATTTTGGATGATTTCTTCATCTCGGATTATAGATGTTGGAATAAGGATTATTCCTTGGATCATTCCCATGTAGTTCATCTGCTCCCCCATAACATATTCTCCATTGGGATAATTTTTCTAGCACAAAACCTCTTCAAGCAAAGCAAGAAGAGTGATTGAAATCAATCCAAGTTACTTTTTAAAGGATACATTCTTCATAATGAGGGCTTGAATTTGTGCCAACAAGGCATTCGTGGTGTCCATCTCCATGAATCCTCTAGACCTATGAGTGCTCTCACTTAGCCTTTGATAGTTTTTGCTGGCCAAGACTTCAAACAGGTTCATGGATTGTTTAGAGTGTTATAATTTAGAGAACCTTTTACTGCAACATCTACCATGACTTCGATATTGTATAGTAGCCCATTATAAATTGCATGCACCTGCATCCACAAAGGAATACTATGGTTACAAAATTTAGCTAACATCTCTTTAGAATGATCCCAAGTTTTATAGAAGGGTTCTTCATCCTATTGTGAGAATGACATGATGTCATTCCTCATTTTAGTTAACTTTCCAAGTGGGAAGTATTTCTTCAAGAACATTCGAGCAGTGATCTCTTAAGTAGTTAGAGTTCCTTGGGGCAGTGACTTCAATCAAGATTTGGTCTTGTCCCTCACAAAGAATTGAAAAAGCTTCAGTTTAATTGCATCCTCAATTGCACCATTAATCTTAATTGTATCACAACCTCCAAGAATGTTTCCAAGTAGTCATTTGGATCATTGTATGGCAATCCTCCAAACTGGAAATTTTGTTGTATAAAAGAAATCAATGAGGTCTTCAACTCAAAATTTTTAGGCTAGATAGTCAGTCCCATTATGCTTGAAAAACATCCCTCCAAGGAAAAAGTGGTTTCTTCCCTCATCGCACAAGATCCATCATTCCTAGCCATAGATCTTGGAATTCTAGTAATCTGTTTCCTCCTTTTGTTTACTTCAATCCTTTGTGGAGTGATCGTTAAATTTTTAGATCAAAGGAAAAATCTTTAATGGGTATCTCTCTAGGTATACACTACAAAATAGAACAAATGATTAGAAAAAATAAGAATAAAAGAAAAATATGAGTAATAAAAAATATTAACAAAGAAATGAATAAATAATATATGAATAAAAATATAAACTGTTGAATCTAATATGCAATTAGGCTAAGGGGTGATATTGAATTCATCCCTCACAATGATGTTGAAAACATGATATGACCCCCAAAGGAAATCTAAATTAGCAAGTGTAATAAGAAGTTAAGTAGAAGAGTATTTATAACCTAAAAATGTCAAACCTATAGAGATAGATCAAGTATCAATTGTTAGCTAGTTACTATATAAGTTGGATGAAATGAAGTATGGAAATGTTGATAATATGAATATAAATGAGTAAGAATAAAATACGGTTTTGATTATCAAGATAGGAGCTAGGATGTCCATTTATACCTAATCTTAATATGTTCTTATCATGTATGTTGATTAATTAACTTTTATTCATATTAATCAATGACAACTTATCTAATTTTACTACAAGTATTTCTTAAGGTCAGGTAATACTATGAACATTATGTTACATTCATGATGTCAATTAATACTATGATCATGGGAATGAAAATCAATTAACCTTCATACAAAAAATGAAATATCATATAATTATGATCTCGCTACATCCTAAAAAAAGAAAATTAGAACATGATTACAAAAGATAACATCTTGAGTTTAGAAATGGAATAGATAAAAGACTATATCCCACTTAGAATGATGTCTCTAACAAGAATGAGTAGAGAAGAATAGTCTTTAATGGAATCTCTTCCTAGCTTGTTTTCGATCCTATTTTTGAGTATCTTGATATCCTAGGATTGGATGATGACTATGCTCTCTTATTTGTTCTTGTAAAAAATTTTTTCAGGAAAAATTAAGTCATAACTTCCATAGTCCACACTTATATTTATAGGGGCTAATTAATTTAGAAGTAGAGCCCATTTTGTCACCTTTTCATCAGTGTTATAGCTTAGCCATTAATTCTTCATGATGCTTATTGGAACCCATGTTATGACATGCCTCCCAAGTTAAATCTGCCAAATTCTTTTGTTCGAAATATAGTGACTTTTCCATGTTATATCATGGTTTCTAGATTAGCATGCTCCTCTCTACGTTAGAGGTTGTGGAATTGGTTAACCACACTATAGTGTGGCTCTTAGTACTGCACCTACTGCATCAAGAACAAAATTAAAATAATGATGCAATTAAAGGTAAATAGCTAGATACAAAACTACTAAGAGGTAAGTTAACCATTTCTAAACTAAAATAAAAATCAACAAAAAATAATAAGTACTCATAATATTTCCACATATTTCCACATGGCATTTTTTAGAGTGTATCACTATGTAGATACCATTAATGTATACCATGTTTTGCCAATTCCATTATTACAATTTCCTTTGTTTCCTAATCAACTTGTGTATACCTCATAACTTCATAATTATATTTCTAATATACTTGCTTTCGTGGACTAAATGTATTTGAGACTTAGATGAATTTATGGTCTTAGTTGTATAGAGTTATGAAGCTTAAGATACTTATTGAGTTCAGGATTTTTAGGTAGAGGATGAAGGAAATGACAGGTCGATTACTCTCTTAAGAGTTATTGTTTTTAATTCATTTTTATCCATTTTAATGCATATTTCCTTTCATATTTGGTGACTTTCTTATTTAAATCTATATTTTATCGTATTTTTTTAAATTCCTAGGACATAGATTATTCTTAGTAATATCGCCTACTTTTTTCTTATGCAGGAGCAGGTTTGCTAAAAGTCATGCTATGGTGTGACTAACCTAAGACATAACCTTGGGCACATATAGGGGAAAAGCAAAACTGTAGACCACATTGTAGCATGGCAAACCCATACTACAATGTAAAGAATTAAAGGACCCTCATTAGCACTAAGAACCACATGATAGGATAATTAATCCATTCTATAGTGTGGGCTCTGGAAAGACACCTAACCACTAATTCACATGTTATAATGCTAGGTGTACTCATCATAAGGGTAAGCACAAGTTCACCTAATTAATTCATAAGTTTATATTCCTTTCTTATAAATAGAAATTCTAAATTTAAAAGTGGGGGTTCATAAACCATTTTCGAACAGATACGAGAGCACAATCAGTGCAGAACCTTAGGAGACTAGCACTAGTAAAAAATAGACATTTAATAACAAGTTTTTACGCCGATTATTAAAGAACCGGTGTAAAAATTAATACAATGGTATTTTTATAAATATAATTTAATTTATTACATCAGTTTATTTATAATTAATATAAAAAGTTTTTTTTCTTGGTTATTAATATAACCGATGTTATATCTCAAATTTATACTTAAAAGTTTCCTGTTGTCGTAACCATAATTACAACAACATGACAAACTTGCTAAAATTTTCAGAAAGATTTCAATTTGATTGTGAAGTCGCCACCAAATATTATTTTAAGGGAAAATATTTGGAAAATCCCTAGCTTGAGGAATGAGTTCGAGGTTCGGGAGTCGGTTACGAGTAGGGAAGGTATTAAACACCCTACTCGCTCGTTCCGAAGAACCCTTAAACTGAGTGTGTGATTTTGATATTTTTGAAAACTATTCGATCCATTTAAATAGAATAGAAATAAATAGGTTTGTGGAAAATAGCCCAACAGGACTTGATCCTGCTCTTATGTATTCCTTGGTGCAATGGGAAATTCAAGGTTATGTAGTTTTGGTTAAGGACTTGATCCTTAAGAAGGTTTTGTAAAAAGTATGAAATCTGTATTAAATGAAAAAGCATTTGGATGTTTTGATAGTTTTACTTTTGAGGAAGGGGAGAAGGAACGCCCTTATCCACATGCACAGTGTGAATACCAATTTTTGTCCGAGGCCAGATAAACTAACATAGGTTATAATGAAACTGAAAAAATAATAGTAAAAATATGACAAATAATGAAAAACGAAAAATAAATAAATAAATATAATCATGAAAAAAATAATAGCAAAATAAATGATAAATAAATAAAAGATATTAATAAATATACAAATAAGAATAAAAACAATAATAAAAAAATAAAAATAATAAGAAAAAATAAAAATAAAAAAAAAGAAAAAAATAATAATAAAAATAGGGGAAATAAATAATAATAATAATAATAATAATAATAATAATAATAATAATAATAATAATAATAATAAATCTTTCATAAAAAAGGGAGGGAAAGCAAAAACGGTTAAAAGTTAGTTAGTGGTTAGGACTAGGGTTAGAAAATGACTTGAAGGTGGAGTCAAAGTAACTTTAGTTATGGAGAAGGTATAAAAAAGAAATAGAAAGAAAGAAAAAGGGTTTTTTTTTCGGGCTTTTGGCATTTTTCGAGGAAAAACTCTCAAAAAGGGATTCTTGCTCAAAAACTCTCTCGGCGGGAATTTCTGGAGCTTTCTTGGATTTTGGTTTTCTTGAACATCGCCGGAAGAATTCAGAAGTGACCTTGCATCAATCTCATTGCTTTGATTCATCAAGAACCAGCTTCACAAGAATCTACTCCTAACCTGAATCGAAAGAAATTCTGTATTCCTCAAGTTTAAGCTCTGTTTAGGTCAATGCTTTGGTTCATCTCCTTTATTCCCAATGTATGAATCATCTTGGAGTTTGTTCGAAGGAAATTAAATGCAATCCTGTTTGTTAGTTTAGGTATTAATCTTATGCTTTTTGGTAGTATTCCTAAGCAATCTGTTAGACCCAACACAATAAACTAGTGACAGATGAATCTATATAAAATAGGCTCAGAACAGTTACTGTGCATCGCATCTGAATGGCAATTCAAATCCTCTTGCGATTGGATTCTGGTAAAATTGAGAAATAGAATGTTGTATCTCTTATAAATTCTTGCTTCAAAGTGAGTTAATCAAGAACAGATATAGTTAAGCCAATAAGTGAGAGTGTGTGGAACCTTGTGAAACGTTAGTTAATAGTTTTTATGCCAAGCAGATAAAAGGTCATAGATCAGTTCTTGGGTAGAAGGATTAAACACCTGTTTTGTTTAACCCCTCCTGCACCTAGCCTGATGGCTATCCTCAGGCTGAAGATTATGTCCTTGATTCTAGCTTACTTAGGAATTCCCCAGATGCTTACATGGATTTAGGTAAGTAGCAGTAGGATCCCAATTCCTCCTACTTATAGCCTCACCTGCCCACTGGTGACCCCTTGAATCAGTCTTTGCAATTGTTAGTCACATAAGATCTGGTCTAATCCTCGAAACTGCTTGTGTGAACTTATTAGTGGTCAACTGAACCCTAATACCTCCAAAATCTGCAAGGGCTAGATTCCAGGCTAGATCCTGAATTAAAGGAAGGAATAAGAGCCTTGTTTGAGAAGGGCAAGGTTAATACTTCTTTATAGAACCTCGTATAGATTATCACATCTAAGATGTTCTGTTGCAGAGGTCCTTGCTGGAGATCCTGAATATGGCTCTACAATGTTTCATTTGGCTATAAAATGTAGTATGCAGTAGACCACTTACTGGGTTAGGAAGCCTAGGACATTAGCCCAAGGTATAACCAAAGATAGTTAGCATTCCTATGTTAACTAAGCAATAGATTCAGAACCCATACCCTAAGGCCTATAAGGATCTAGACTACTCACACTAATCCTGTTTCATAGCAGTTATATCAGCCAGTATAAGAATGCTTGATAGCAAGAACCCCAGCTAGGATTAGCAACCTAAGGGATAAGGGTAGGATTAGATATGAAAATAGGGGGAGACCTTGTGAATTTGATATTGACACTGTACCCAGGTCCATTCTTATTCCTGGCCTGAGCTTGAAGACGTGAGTCAAACCGCTTGATTGGTTGATGTTCAAATTAAGACTCTATACCTCTGATTTCTGACCAAGCTGCTCGCTCTAAGCATCTAGACCTGTGGGGGTGTGGCGTATGCTAACATAGAGGCAAATTGGGGGATAGGTCAGTTCTGATGGACTAGCCAGATGCAGATTAAGACGAATCAAGAACTGATAGGAAAAGGTCCTAGTCTAATAATAAGGAACCTTTCAATTCAATCTATGCATTGGCATTAGTGTAACATAGGCTAATCCATAATGATCCCTACTAGCTCCAAACAAGGGAACAACTTAATATATAAAAAGTTCAAGGCTCAGGTAAGTAATAAAAAAGAATGGCTTGTATGGTTACCGTTAAATGAATGATAGAATAATGTGAAGCTACCTTTGAGGCTGTTCAATGTCTCTAAAGAGCCATAAGCACCATCTTAAATATCAGGCTAGGCACATTAGTCTGGTTGACTTGAACAGAGTTGATTGAATCAGGAAGTTAGTCTTAGGTTATCACATCGATTACGTATAGGTCTGAAACTTCTCACAACAGCAAAGTGCATGGTAAGTTTGTGCCTGCAGAAATTTAACCCAAAAAAATATCCAGATTGACTGTACTAGAAAGAGGAACTTAAGCCTAAAGAAATCCTATAAGACAAGCTTTGAGTTAAGTAAGCAGCAAATTGAGCCTTAAATATGAATATGATGCTACTCCTTATTGCCTTTAGCACAGAACCAAATGGCTCACACTCTGGTTATAGAAAACCTACAGGCCCCTGTGGGCTAATATCACTAGTGCAGCTCTAATTATAGATAGAGAGGTAGAAGGTCTGGGGCTTGAGTCTTAAGAGATGAAAAGGCAGAAGTCATTAAGAGAGCTATCCAGTCTAGTAGCATTAATGGATCCAATCATAAATTGGGATTTCCAGTTCATTCTTGCTCCAAACAAAGACTGGATCAGTTTGTAGTGGTCAGGGCAAGGGGTGAGTCAGTCATATGGACATTATATTAACCTGACATGATCTGAACCTTTAGAATGAACAGGGGCCAGAATTGATGTCAAGATCTTATAGCAATAATTAACATAGCCATGAGGCAAACCATTCTATAGTCCTAGTCAAATAGGAAGCAGGTTAGCCAGGAAGATCCCAAAACCTGAAACTGGAATCTTGATGGGTGAACTTTGAAAATATTTGGGAAATGCATTTAGGTGGGGTTTCATCAAAGCTAGTCTTTGCTCCATCCCAAAACCCCTTTTACTACAGTTTGGTCCTAGAAAGAGGGATCTAGGGTAAGATCCTCAGGAGTTGCTGTAACAGTAGGCTTAATTTAGACATATATTGGACTGCATATTAACCTAAAACTAGCCAATCTGGGACTAAATATTGGTTCCAGTCCTTAATGACATAAACTGCAGGTGAATAGGAGAATGAAATTGATAAGCTGTGGCAGGTGTCTCTTTTGTGTCAACAATAAGATTAGAAGACACATGAGAACTGCTATAGTTGTTCAATATCAGTATGTAAGCCTCAAAAAATAACCTTGGAACTTAGCTCAAATTTCAAGTCACAACATTGCGCCTATAGGCCTGTACCTTAAAGAGGTATTTTCTCAAGACCTCCAGCCAATTAGTCAGTAAATGTAACAGTCAAAGATAGTGGTGGGTGATGGACTAAACTGGATATCAATATATCTAATATAACACTGAAGGCTAGGTATGCAAATGTGCTTTATCAAACCTGGCTAAGTAGGACCAGATTCAGGTCCAAGATTCACACCAAAACTAGCCAAAGAGGCTAAGGTCAGGATTATACAAAGATCTGCTACAGTAGGTTGATAGTTAAGCAGCAGAACCATTAGTAGGTTGTCGCAACCGTAATTCCGACGAGACGACGAACTCGCTAAAATTAGAAAATTGATTTTTTTGATAATGTGGAGTCGCCACCAAATTTTTTATTGAAGGGAAAAGATTTGGAAAAACCCTAATTCGAAGATGAGATTCAAAGTGGGGAAGGTGTTAGGCACCCCACTCGTCCGTTCCGAAGAACGGTACCCTTAAACTGAGTGTGTGATTTTGAAAACTGCTTGGATCCCTTTAATTTATGTGAAATGAATAATTTGATGGAGGTTAGCCTGACAGGACTTGATCCTGCTCCTACGTATTCCCCGGTGCAATGGGAAACTCAAGGCTTACGTAGTTTTGGTTTGTGAAGGCTTGACCTTCGAAGGGTGTTTAAAAGAGTATCCGAAGATTTTGTTTTGAGAAAGTTTTATCTTTGGGAGGGATTTTTGGTCCACTCATGCACAAGACCCGAGGCGACTAAGGTAGCACGGGGACCTATACGAACTACTAAATGTTGAACAGCAGGTAAACCGCCAGCTCCCCATTTAGAGTCCATTGCATGAGACCTAGAATCCCAAAATATTTAGAAAAAGAGGTTTTTAAAGTTTTGAAGAGGACCTCAAGTTAACTCATGCACAAGGCCCAAGGCGGCTAAGGCAGCACGAGGACCTATACGAACTACTAAATGTTGAACAACAGGTAAACCGCCAGCTCCCCATTTAGAGTCCATTGTGTGAGACTTAAAGATCCTAAAATATTTAGAAAAAGAGGGTTTTTTAAAGTTTTGAAGAGAAATAAAATGCAAATGATATTGACCTTGAGTAAAAGAAACTTGAATTTAATTGAAGAGTTTTATTGAGTTTGAAATAATTGGAGTTAAAATGGGATTTTGGTGCAAATTATGTCACAATTAGAAATCTTGGGGGATATCTAGAAATTATGAATTTATTTAGTAATCTTATGAATTTATTTTGGGATTATAGAATTTTTATGAATTTCCTAGGAATTATAGAATTTTTATGATTTATTTAAGAATTATTAGAATTTTTATGAATTTTCTAGGAATTATATAATTTTTGTGATTTATTTAAGAATTATTAAAAGTTTTATGAATTTTCTAGGAATTATAGAATTTTATGAGTTTTATTTTTAATTATGAAATTTTATGAGTCATATAATTTTCTAGGAAATAGAATTTTTATGGATTTTTTCATATATATATTTTTTTGAATTTTATGAATCATATAATTTTTCAAAGTCAGTTCAGTGAATTTAACTATCAGGGACATGGCTGGTATTGTGGAATTCTAGCAGGGGCAGGATGGTAATCTAATCAACATGCATAGCTTGTAAGGAAAAATGAAGGGAAGTTTATTTCCTGGTGGGTTTGAACTAATGCATGGAGGTGTGTCAAGCCACTGAACCACTTCCTTTGTAGGGGACTCGAACCCCTTGTCGAGGATATAAGGACAGCGCTTCTCCTGCCACTAAGCCAAGCTCTTGCTCATGTTGTTTGACTCACACAACTAATTTATCAAAGGACCACTTCATAAGCCCCCTTAACTTCAGGTTCTGCGTATTTGGTAATAAGGCATCGAGGGTTCTTTAATTGGCCTCAAGACATTGCATGGGCCTGAGATTAGGACTACTGATATTACCCTTTTACGAGTGTATAACTCCCTATTCCTTTGCGATCAAGATGACTTTGCAAACTTCTCTACCCTACAACTTCATCTGCTAAGATCCATTTAAGTGGCTAGTTCCCCTCCTTCTTGATCAGGTTGTAGTGAGTATCAGGCGGGGACATACAGCTCTTGGTCAGGTCGCTCAAAGCTTAATGCATATCTTCTTGCACATACAGCTACGTGATAGAACTCCATTCAAATGGTAATTACTCGAGTGTTTATTAACTTATGCACGCGGTATAAAGGCATACTGTGGTCTCCATTCCAGAGATTCACAGCTACCTATGCGAACAGAGCACCTACTCCTGAAAACAGAGTACAACAGAGTGCACGATCAAGAGGATTGTGTGGGATCTTTTCATCTCGCGGCTTCTCAGAAGCTGGTTCCAGCCATTTACAGGTTCACTCATGGTTCTCAAGGGTCATTCTGTTTGGGATATTGCAGGGGGAGACGCTCTACTTCAGGCCTGGTTTCTGATATCAATGGTGTGGTTGATCATTTCAACTAAACTACCTTTCCCTAGCAGTCTTGGGGGAAACCAAGAGATTATCAAAGGGTCCTAAAGACAAATCTCAGGTGATCTCTTCCAGTATTGAACCCAGATTATCAAGGAAGGCTCTCGGTTAAAAGTGATAAACACTGAGATTTGGAAGATTGAGTCGCTCATTCTTGCTCATTCTCAGGGTCGGTTTCTATGGGTTGGATTCAGCCTATCTGGCAGTTGTGCACGACGTTATTGCAAACACTGCATATACTAAGATGTGGGGACTTCTATCACTCTCTCTGAATCTCTTAGCGAATGGACTACGATGATCCCCCCCGAGATACCCTCCATTACTTGGCAAAAAGGGGTGGTACCAGTCTCTCAAAGCCACTCAAGATGAAAAACAAATTCATACTAAAATCGGCTCTCATACGCCAACTTTAAGCAAGAAACAAACTCTTTCATGTATAACTTTTAGGCAAGAAACTGATTCTACAGTTCTTAAGAAAAAATTGAATTCTATCATGCACAATTTGTGAGCAAGAAATCGATCCTATGTTTGAGGTCTTTTGATTCAGTCATGCACCGACGAATTCGTGCAGGATCCACGTAGAATTCGTGTAGAGGGATTTGACAACTAACGTGTTGTAGGATCAGAAACGATGAAGCTTTGTCCGATGCAGGCTTCTTGCTCACTGAGAATTGCTTTTCCAGAATTCTGCAATCACCTTCCCCCTTTTTTTTGCAAAAGGCCAAAAAAGACCCCCAAGGCTCTGGTTGCTACCCTTTTATAAGCCTTCGAAAATCCTTTTTCGATTTCCCTTTTATTTTTTATTTGTTTTTATTTTTAATTTTTTTATTTATATTTATATTTTTGCATTTCTGAATTTTCTTAATTTTTATTTTTATTTTCAGGTTTTCAACTTTACCAAATTATGTTTTTGTTAGTTTTTATTTTTCAGATTTTATTATTTTTCAAAATTTTACTTATTTTATTTTTAGCTTTTTACCATTTTCCTTTAATTTATTTTCAGAATTCTCAGATTTTCTAAAAAGTTTTTGTTCTAAATTTCCAGATTTTTTGTTTTACTTTTGTGTTAATTTTTATTTTTATTTCTGTTTCTGATTTTTATTTATTTTTATGTCTTTTGGTTTTTCTTTTTTTTGATTTATTATTTCTAGATATTTTTCCAGTTTTCTTTAAATTTTTATTTTTATTTTTTTTATTTCTGATTTTTTATAATTAATCATTTTTGTTTTTCCAGACTTTCTGTTTTTATTTTTTTTTTCAGAATTTATTTTTTTAGATTTTTTTATTTAATTTTCAGAATTTCTTTTTTTTTTCTTTCAGAATTTATTCATTTTTTAGATTTTTTTTTGTGTTTATTTTTTTTAGATTTTATTTTCTGTTTCTTTTGATTTCTTGGCTTCTAATTTCTTATGGATATTTATTTGTCTCTTTTCTTTTTGTTTACCTTAATTTTCATCTTCTCTTCCATTTTTACTGTTTAATTATGTTTTATTTTAAATTTCTTAAGGTTTTTAATTTAGGCTAATCCACTAGACTTAAACTGGGCCTCAGACATAATTGGGTGTTTACATAGGCCAAGCCATAATCTGTGACAGACACCTAGAGACCTTGTTTTCCCTGCATCCAGGGACCACTCATAGTGAGGTAGGTGTGGGATAGGGCGTCGTGTATGAATAACTGGCACCGGGGCAGAGATTAGGGAAAACCAAACTGGCTTAAGATGGTTATGTATGGTTAGGTGTCAAATCTGAATTTTAGATGTAAAAGGGGAGATCAGCAGGCTACAAACGATTTCCAACAAATTAGGATAAAAGAAATCAGCCCATTAGTCATCCAAATTACAACAAACTTGGCCCTTCCGAACCATAAAACATGCCTCATGTCCTAATTTCTTGGGTTACATTAGTTTTGCTCAAATGAAACTAAGATTCATTGGAATCTGAACTGTGTTCTGCAGGCTGGTTATGATGAGAATTTTTTTGCCATAGTGTCATAACTCACTGCCTTATGTACAGAGATAACTCCTTACCACCACATTCTTTCTGTTTGGTGAATTATCTTGACATTACCAAACTGAAACCTGATCCTAATGACAATAAAACTACCAGCTGGAGCATGAAGCCACGGGTTTGAATTCTGACTTGTGACACCTACATAGGAGTTGTCCTTAGTCCATTGCTCTGAGTCCAAAGACCTGATGCTGAACTCTAACAAATCGGCTCTAATGCTTGGCAATCCTATGGAAACCTTAGCTGAACCTTAGAGTGAACCAAGTAGTTTTTATATAAATGATAAGGCCTTATGCAGAAAGGGTCAACCTAGGGCCTGGGATATCTAAAAATCCCCAGCGTATAACCTGTTTTTTGGTTCAAAAGGCATGCTCCTCTGTTGTTAATCTCTTGCAGGGGGTTTGGCAACCCTTCCCTGGATCTCAAGTGGGTAGCTTAAAGCCTAATCTACATAGATTCCATCAAGACCAGTTTGGGTGATTCCAAAATCTCAATCCTGGGAAGTTAGGCAGCAACAGGTTTAGTATTTTCTTGCCCATAGATCTAGGAGAAGAGAACCTGGCCATTTTAGGTTTCTTTCAAACCTTATCGTCCAAGAGCTGAAATCCAAAAGCAGTTGGGAAACCCAAATTAGAACCTAAGGGCAATAAGAGAAAATGTGAGATAATAGTCAAGTATAAGGGTTGTCCAATAAGCTGGGATCAGGATATGAGATAAGGAATCCTAAATTTTTAGTACACAATCCATGCACATGCTAGCATAAGCCAGTATTGTCAAGAATGGAGCTGAACTCACAACCATGAGGTTTGGAATACATTGTCCCTACCTGAATCTGTTAGAAAAACTAAGAAAATCATAAGGTGAAGTTTGGGTTACATGAAAGAAGTTATAGTCAATACTACAAACCGCTTCAAATTCTCAAGCTCTTAACAATTCCAGTTTACAATATCTATAGTACAATGACTTAACGCGAGTATTAGGCCAAGTACAGGCCAGCGCCATAGTCATAATATCTACTCCCCTTTCGTTTGATAAATTTGGAGTTATACTCATTGGATTGAATCAACCTCTACACCTATTTCAAAACTCTGTTTTCCTATTAGGAATTTTGTCTAAACGGGTCTTGATACGAACAGGCAGCCTTCTCTGCTGTTTTGTATTCTGATTCGTGCGGGTTCATACACGACTTACAACGATTTGAACCTCGTGTAAACACTTTTTCGACAAACCTCCGCGTCTATTTCAAAACTCTGTTTTCCTTTTAGGAATGTTGTCTAAACGGGTCTTAATACAAACAGATAGTCTTCTCTGTTGTTTCGTACTCTGGTTCGTGCGGGTTCATACACGGCTTACGATGGTTTGAACCTTGCGCAGACACTTTTCCGACAAACCTCCGCGTCTATTTCAAAACTTTGTCTTCCTCTTAGGAATGTTGTCTAAACGGGTCTTAATACGAATAGGCAGCCTTCTCTGTTGTTCCGTATTCTGGTTCGTGCAGGTTCATACACGACTTATGACAGTTTGAACCTTGCGCAGACACTTTATCGACAGACCTCCGCGTCTATTTCAAAACCCTGTCTTCCTCTTAGGAATTTCGTCTAAACGGGTCTTAATACGAACAGGCAGCCTTCTCTGTTGTTCCATATTCTAGTTCGTGCAGGTTCATACACGGCTTACGACGATTTGAACCTTGCGCAGACGCTTTTCCGACAAACCTCCACGTCTTTTTCAAAATTCTGTTTTCCTCTTAGGAATGTCGTCTAAACGGGTCTTAATACGAACATGCAACCTTCTCTGCTGTTCCGTATTTTGGTTCGTGCAGGTTCATACACAGCTTACGATGGTTTGAACCTTATGCAAATGCTTTTCCAACAGACCTCTGCGTCTATTTCAAAACTCTGTCTTCCTCTTAGGAATTTCGTCTAAACGGGTCTTAATACGAATAGGCAGCCTTGTCTATTGTTCTGTATTCTAGTTCGTTCGGGTTCATACATGGCTTACGACGGTTTAAACCTTGCGCAAACGCTTTTCTGACAAACCTCCGTGTCCATTTCAAAACTCTGTTTTCCTCTTAGGAATTTCGTCTAAATAGGTCTTAATACGAACAAGTAGCTTTCTCTACTGTTCCGTATTCTGATTCGTGTGAGTTCATACACGGCTTACGACGGTTTGAACTTTGCACAGACGCTTTTCCGGCAAATCTCTTGTTTTCATTCCCAATATCCATACTTCAAGAAAATCTCTAGTTATCCAAGCAGCACCAGAACTACGTAGCCTTAGTTTCCCATTGCACCAGGGAATATGTAGGAGCAGGATCAAGTCCTGTTAGGCTATCTTCCATCAATCTATTTATTCTCACTCTAATTAAAGGGATCGAACAATTTTCAAATAAATCACACACTCGATTTAAGGGTACCGTTTTTCAGAACAAGCGAGTAGGGTGCCTAACACCTTCCCTACTTGTAACTGACTCCCAAACCTAAATCTCTTCCTCAAGTTAGGGTTTTTCCAAATGTTTTCCTTTAAAATAAAATTTGGTGGCAACTCCACAATCAATTAAAATTCTTTCTAAAAATTTTTAGCGAGTTCGTCGTCTCATTGTTATTACGGTTGCGACAGATTGTGACTCCATAATCAATTAAAATTCTTTCTAAAAATTTTTAGCGAGTCCGTCGTCTCGTTATAATTACGGTTGCGATAGATGACGACTCCACTGGGGACTATTAGAGAGTCTAACCTAATTTAAATAGAGTGTGTATGATATTTTGATCCTTTATTTGTTTGGTTATTTATTTATTTATTTGTTTGCTTATTGGATTGTTGTTCAACCCTAGGGTAGAAGAATTTTAAACTACTGTATGCATCTATCGCACTTTTCCCAATTGCAGGTATCCTCAGAAGGTCTGTAGCCTCCACACTACACATACACATGCATAATCATGAGTGGGCCCTATACCCGGGTCTGAGCGAAACCTAGGACTAGAGGAGTTTAATGGTGTCACTTGGGATGCACGTCCCGCCTGTCTATCATGAAAACTCCAGCTACAGTGCATCCTTTTCATAGTGCCCTGTAACTAGTAGCCTTCTCTATGGTTGTAGTAAGCACTAAGAATTGGAACTTGACTCTAGTGACCAATTTATCCCAGGATTATAACCCCCCATTTGAGAGGTTCATGCATTAAATGCCATAGTCCCGTAGGACAAGTAACCTCAAAACAAGAACATGAGGAGGGCACACTTTCCTTTTATGTTATTAAATCACATTTACTTGCAGACATCATATCTAAAGTTACACCACGCATTAGAGCATAATAAAGAAGAAGGGAGAAAAACAAAGTAAAGGAAAAGAGAGGTGAGAGAATATAAAAAAATGAAAAAAGAATGGAAAAACAAAAGAAAGAAAAACAAAAAGAGAGAGAGAAAAGAGGAAAAAAGAAAGAAGGAGAACAAATGGAAATAAAAAAGGAGAGAAAAAAAGAGGTAATGCCTAGGGCAAGTCTTTGAAATTCACCCATAACATGCTTGAGTTCATGTATGTCATCCCACATCATGTTCCCGCATTTTAATGTACATTACATGTCTCAAGGCATTATCATCTCATACCATGTTCTGATCTACGTCACCTCATTTTTAATGTCCATTGCATGTCATCTCATGTCTCAAGGCATTATCATTGTATACGGTATCCGATGCCCATCACTTATATCACGTCGCGATGCCGCGGTGGATATGCATTGTCTCATACCATATCATACTTTAGTGCGAGTCAGTTCATACCTGACGTATTATTCCATATTGTTCTCCCATTCATAATTTACCATGCTCAAATTAATGTTATCATGCTCGAATTTTTGTGCACTATTGCTTCAATCCATATACTTTGCATTAAATTATTCGGGCATACATCTAATTCGTTTGTTTGTCTGCTTTTCTTTTTCTGTTGAGGGAATCAGATTCTTGATGGCGTCAAAGAGAGGTGAAATGGAAATTAATGTAGGGGCAGAATTGAGAAAGAAACGTAAGATCGAAGCCAAAATGACTGATTTGTCCAGTCTGGAGCAGCTTGTTAATAAACTTCAAACGGTACAGAAATTAGCTTTCGAGAGAAATTATAGGAAAGTGCTGAGTCTACTGAAGGTGAAGGTATAAGAGGAAGCCCTCACTGCCTTAGTACAGTATTATGATCCACCGCTGCTATGCTTCACATTTTTGGATTTTCAGTTGGCCCCAACTCTGGAAGAATATGAGCAGATTATGGGTTTAACGCTGGAAGGAAGCAAGCCCAACAGTCATTTGGAACACAATCCTTCTTTCCAGGTGGTGGCCAAATCCATAGGATTGCAAAATAACGACCTCCTCATGGACTTCCAGGAAAATCACTTGATAAGAGGTTTCACGAGGGAATTTTTGGAAAATTAACTACAGTATTTGGCGAATAATAACAACTGGGAGCTATATATGGACGTACTTGCTCTGGTCATATACGGCTTGGTATTGTTTCCCCAGATTGACAACTTCATAGACCTGGCTGCGATCAACGTATTCTTGGCTTGTAAAAGTAGATCTGAGAACCCAGTTACTGCACTGCTTACCGACTTGTTTTGTACACTAGACTTGTGTTATGAGAAAAACAAGAGAAGAATAACCCGTTGTTTGCCGATATTTTACATCTGGAACGCAACACACATATTCAAGAGAGAGGTGAAGGTTCAATGTCCTATTTCTGATTTGTTGTGCTATCAGTTAAAGGACATGAGCGGAAGAGAATGGGTAGAGCATTTGTCCAGTTTAACGGAAGGTGGGATTAGATGGCATCCGGCTTGGCAGCAGAGAACGACAGTCATCTACCATTGCAAAGGCTTCTACAATGTTTCACTCATGGGGACAAAGGGGTGCATCAATTATAACCCTATACAGGGGCAACGTCAGCTTACGTACCCCATCCGAGGGCCCCCGCCTGCTGAATTATTGACTCCTCTCAACATCCACTTCGAAGGAAATTTTACGGAGCAACTTCGAAAGGTACGAGAGGCTTGGGAAGTAGTCACCAGAAAAGGGAAGGAGTTGGGAGTCAGGAGTTATGCAGCAAAGGAAGAGTATAGACAGTGGGTCAGAGAAAGAGTCTAGCGAATCAAGTTACCCTTTAAACCTCAAGGAGTCGCCTCAGGAAGCCAGCCTGTACTAAAAGAAATAAAAGATGAGGTCGTGAAAGAGTTGAAAGTAAAATTGGAGAATATGACCTCAAAAAATAACGAGTTAGAAGAGAAACTGCTGAAAGCATAATAAGAGATTGTTGCGTTCAAAAGGGAGGACCAGGAGAAAGACGTCGCTATCACAAAAATTCGGGAACAACAGAAATTAGAGAGAGAATATGCATCTAAAATCCACATGAATCTACAAGCAGCTAACAAAGAATTAGGGTTAAGAGCACAAGAAAGGGACACAACTCTACAGGAAAATCAAAGAATGAGGGATGTGATTGATCAATTGAGAGACTGAGTTCATAAAGTCAGGCGGGAAAAAGACCAGGTGACAAACGAAAAAAACCAGCACGAGCAGAAAAAAGCCGAATAATGGACGAAAGAAGCATGTTGCAACAACATATAGAGGATTTGAATCAGTAAATCCAAAACCTAGTAGCCTAATGGGGAAACAAAGTGAGCAAAGAAAAGTAGAAGGTTATTGAGGTAATCAGAATGCAACAGAGAGGCATCAGTGATATACAGGATGAGATGCAATGTTATAAGGACACGGCTGACCACTGGACTCGATGTTTCGGGAGGCTAGCCAGATTGACCAATACTGCCATTAAAGAAATCCCACCATTGCTCAGGAAGGCTGAAGCTTCGCTGCATCCGCTCCACACTCCAACAGAGGTCGAGGAATTTATCCACTTTTGTAAAGAATTGATTTTAAGAATGAAAAAATACATTGTTCTAGCAGAAAAAGAAGAACAAAATGTACCCTGAAACTCGTGTTTTGAATGAAAATCTGACTCTGCATTAATTTTCGATGCTGCATTAATTTTCATTTCATGCTTGAAGCGCTCAGCAAACAAACGATGCCCATTGAGATATCCGATCCCTCATGTTTTGATTTATAATTTTAAGTTTTGTATTCACTTATTTTTGTTATAATTAATCAATGCTAAATTTTCAGAAAACACAATAGCAGGCTCACGCTTTCCCCGACATCTTTATAGCACACGCTCTAAAGCCAAGATGATGGACGAACTAGAATCCCAGAATGAAGAGTTGAGAAATGAGGTGGCTGACCTGAAGGAGCAGGTTGCCAAATTAATGAAAATGCTGGAAAAAAACGCAGAGGGACCCTCTAGTGGGGAGACGACCGAGATGGTTAATGTTTCTCAACTTCTCCACATAAATGTGGATCAAGAATAGGGTGTGCCACCTAGGTTCACACCCTCATTCTATCCCAACTCACAACAAGCGCCCAGTATTCCCACAAACCCGGGTGAAAATCCTCACGCCTACCCTTCACACACAAATCCTCCTGTCACTTACCACACAAATCCTCCCGTCACTTACCACATGAATCCTACCATATATCCACCACAAACAAATCCCACAATCTCTTTCCCTCAAAACACCATCTGCAATTACACTTACATAAACACTACCACCTCCGAGAATCCCACATACTCCATCCCTATAACCACCTATCCGCTAAACCCACAACAACCGCCACTCCATTCTTATGGTCCTGCTGTCAATGGACCTAATACTTTGCCCCACACGATTGGGCAATCGGGAAATGAATTTCGGGCAAATCATGTTGGCCCTGAAGCCTACCTTAGTGGCAGGTGGCAGCATTTGGAAGAGAGAGTCAGGGCCATTGAAGGCAGTGGCTACGGGATGACAGATACTTCCGATCTCTGTTTGGTCCCTGATGTAGTAATCCCCCCCAAGTTCAAGATGCCATAGTTTGAGAAGTATAAGGGGACGGGGTGTCCGAGAAGCCATTTGACCATGTATTATAGAAAAATGGCTTCTCACACCCATGATAACAAGCTATTGGTCCATTGCTTTCAGGATAGCCTCACAAGAGCAGCAGCCAGCTGGTATACACAATTGGAAACGGTGTACATCCGTTCTTGGAAGGACTTGGCTAATGCCTTCCTCAAACAGTATAAATACAACATCAAGATGGCCCCTGACAAGACCCAATTGCAAAATATGATCAAGAAAGAGGAGGAGACCTTCAAGGAGTATGCACAGAGGTGGAGGGAACTGGCTGCTCAAGTTCAACCAGCTCTATTCGAACGAGAGATGATAAGCATGTTTATGGAGACCCTCCTGGATCCTTTCTACGATAAAATGGTGGGAAGTGTTTCTGCCAATTTCTCCCACATGGTGCTGATTGGAGAATGCATCGAGAGTGGCTTACGTCGAGGGCGTATCGTCCACAATACGGTTGGTAATGTAAACACGAAGAAGCCAGTCAATAATTCTTGGAAGAAGAAAGATGGAGAAACCCACCACATTACTTATGACCCACACCGTCAAATAAACACACCACCACCACCCAATTACCAGATGCCATATCCACCATAATACCCTCATATGGTGGCCACATCCCAACCTAACTTCCAACCCCCCTACATACCTCCCACACCTTTCCAGCCTATGACCCCATTCACAGCCCAGCCACCACAAGCTACCCCTCAACTGCCACAAAAAACTTAGAACCAAAACACTAACCCAAATACTAACCAACCTCAATAGAGACCGAATAATGAAAGAAAAAACATACAGTTGACCCAATCCCTATGAGTTATACAGACCTGTTACCCCGCCTGATCCAAAACTCCTTAATAGCACCCTGCCCTATGAAACCATTGGAACCTCTATATCCAAAATGGTATGACCCGGCTGCTAAATGTGACTACCACGCTGAGGTAGTAGGGCATTCTACTGAGAACTGTCAGGGGTTGAAGTATAAGGTCCAAAGCCTAATAAATGCTATGGCTCAATTTCGAGAAAGATGCCCCAAGTGTAGGAAGCAATCCTTTGCCCAACCATGCTGGGCATCCGTAAATTGTATTGAAACTGAACCTAAAGTAGATATGCTGAACGAGGCCTTACCCGTGTGTCCCAAGCCACTAGTTATCCGGTATGTGGAGGGACCCGTCATCCCAACCCCGAGCGGGTTGAAACCAATCACGATAAAAGTACTTGGGCCATTTCCATACCAAAGCAATAAAGAGGTACCTCGGAAATATGACGTGGAGGTACCTAGAGGCAAAACAGAAGAGGAAGAAAAGCCTGAAACCTCAGCTAGTCTAGCTTCGGACGTGGTAAACATAACAGGAGTCAGAGGTATGACCAGGAGTGGTCGCATTTACACTCCTATTGAAGAAAGGAGAGGATCGCCTTGCGGTGAGGCGATATTGGCAGGTCCAGAACCAGGAGTTAGCGAAAGGCAAGAAGTAGAAGAATTGAAAAAGCCCGTCTCAGAAGAAGATGCCTGTGAATTCCTGAAGATGATTAGACAAAGTGAGTACATGGTGATTGAACAGCTTAACTGTATACCCGCCAAAATCTCATTGTTGGTGCTCATGATGAACTCTGAGCCCCATCGGAAGGTGTTACTGAAGATACTTAATGAGGCTCACGTGGTTCATAATCTATCTGTGGAGAAGTTTGAAGGCATTACGAGCAATATAATGGCTAATAACTTCCTCACTTTTGCTGACCATGAAATCTTCGAAGAAGGAACCGGGCATAATAAAGCTCTCCATATATCAGTGAAATGTATGGACCACATCTTGGCAAGAGCATTGATTGATAACGACTCATCCCTGAACGTAATACCTAAAGTAACTTTGTCCAAGCTACCATTTAGAGATTCCCAGTTAACGTCAAGTTCAATGGTCGTTAGGGCATTTGATGGATCCCGAAAGGAGGTCATAGGAGAGATTGATCTGCCAGTTCAGATTGGACCAATTATCTTTAATGTGACCTTCCAGGTGATGGACATATTGCCCGCGTATAGTTGTTTATTGGGCAGACCCTAGATTCATTCTGCAAGAGCTGTCCCATCAACCCTGCATTAAAAGCTGAAATTCATTACGGATGATAGGTTGATTATCGTCTCGGCTGAGGAGGACTTCTTGGTCAACAAACCCAACCCTTCTTATATTGAGGCTGTTGAAGAAGCTCTGGAAACACATTTCCAAGCTTTAGAAATCGCTAATATCACCCCATTAAGGAAGGGGAAGTGGTGGACCAACCCTGGACCCCAAAAACTTTATTGATGATGGCCAAGATAATGTTGAGAAGTGGATTCAAGCCCGGGGACAAACTGGGGCAGAATGAGGGTGGATTGACCCAACCTCTGCAGTTGAGCATAAACAAACGCCGATATAGGCTTGGATATGAGCCTACTGGAGATGATAAGAAAGAGCAGAAGAGGGTCCCTCTACGTCACCTATCAGAAAGCTTTTGGAGTGCTGGATTCGAAGCTCCATATTTTGTGGTCGTGCTAGATGAAGGAAAGATGATGCCTAACATTGATGACTTAGTGATGGCCTAACCACCTGGGCAAGAATTGAGCAATTGGGAGACCATCGAACTACCCATGACTTTTAATTCAGTCTCAATATAATTTTGTAATTTCCATATTTTTTTAAAAAATAGAACAATATTTTTGTACATATTCTGATCAATATAATACAATTGAATTCTTCCATAATCATTCTTGTCTTTCTTTTCTCCCAATCCATCCCCATATCTCATTATCGTTTCGCTTATTTCTCCTAACGCAGATCCAAAAATAACCCACTTAATACCGATCATGCTAGTATTGTATCAAGCAATTTTGACTGCCTCAATAATCAAGCGGATGAAGAAATCGAATTTGACTATGAACCTTCGGAGGAATTGCTCAGGTTGATAGGAAGTGAATCCAAGTCAATACAACCTCACGAAGAATCTATCAAACTAATAAATCTAGGGACAAAGGAAAATGAAAAAGAAACAAAAGTAGGCTCATTTGTCGTGGGAGACAACCGCTCTCAGTTGGTATCGTTATTACGTTAGTACAGCGATATTTCCGCCTGGTCTTATCAAGACATGCCGGGGCTAGATACATCTATTGTTGAGCATAAACTGCCTTTAAAACTCGAATGCCCACTAGTTAAACAAAAATTGAGAAGAATGAAAGACAAGGTATGCTAGACTTTTAAATTCGAAGCTCGTTGCATGAGATCTAGGATGGCTTGAAACTTGGACGAATATTTGGAAAAAAATAATTAATGAAGAACGATTGAGAAATGAAGATCTTTGACCAACATGCACAGAGCCGGAGGCAAGCGAAGTTTGCACTATGACTCATATGACTCTCCGAATATTGAAAGACAGGATATGCTGCACTTTCAAATTCGAAGCCCATTGTGTGAGATCTAGGATCGCATAAAAAATGGACTTAATTTTAAAATAACAAAAATAAAAGTGAATTGGGCTCGATCTAAGTTAAGCAAGAATGAATTTGATTTCTAAAAAAAGGAAGAATTGGGCTTGACCCGACAGAAAATGGACTAAAAAAGGAAATTGGACCTGACCCAAAAAGGCTTGATTTCAAATAAAAAAAGAATTCAGCATGACCGAAATAAAAAAAGGAATTGGGCTTGACCCAAAAAATAAAAAATGGACTTGGTTTTAAAGTAGAAAGAATTAAGTTTGACCCAAAAAAAAAAGAAATTGGGCTTGACTCAAAATAAAATAAAAATGATCTTAAACTTTTAAAAAAAATATTGGGCTTGACCCAAATTAAAAAAGGGCTTGATTTTAAATTAAAAAAAGGAAATTGGGCTTGACCCACATAAAAAAACATGATTTGAAAGGATTTAAACTTGATAAACAAAAAGAATTGGGTTTGACCCTAATTAATTATTAAAAAAAATAAAAGAATTTATGAAATTAGTTTGATTTTACTATGGCCCATTTAGAGAGGCAACTGCTTATCTTGGCCAAGCCCGCTTATGGCCCAATTTAGATTCAGAATGGTGCTAGAGCATGGCTCAATTGAGGCCCAATTTGCAATCAGTATGCACAGCCCAATTGAGGCCAAAGGGTTTCCTAGCTATTTGCGGTTCAATCAATTATGAACTAAAAAAACTCCAGGCAGGAATCTAATCCTAGACCTGGTAGTGGTGTGTAGTGCACTAACCACTAAGTCAAGCTTCTGGTTGGGATGATAACGCCTCACATTAAATTTAACAATAGTTAATGAGGCATTCAATCAGTTTGTATGTTTTAGAAGGCAGTTTCTATATGTGGTTTGAAAATTTTCTCCCTATCCGTATGTTGTATGATAATTAGAGGTACATTGTGTTCCTTCAGTCCAAAATACTGGAAAGCACCTTGACTAGCCTTAAGGTCTGCCATCAGAAAGCTTACACCTTGTTGTTTATATTGCAAAGTAGCTTCATGGTATTTTGATTTGAAAGTTTCAGCACCTTCGACAGTGAAGTTAATGAACAACATTGTCTTTGCATGGGGGATGTTAAAGAATTTGACAACAAAAGGGGTGATTTCTTCTATCATTATCAAAGACAATCACAAGAGGAATGCTAGATTCTTCAACAAATTTCTCTAGAGCGTCCCTATGGAAATCTTGGAAGTCAAAAAAAAGCTCGTCAAATGGCTTGAATAACCCAATTATTGGCCCACTCATTGATGATTCTCTATTTGGAAGGTATTTGGCATTCACAGTGTGACCAAAGTCATAGTCAAAACGCAACTTCTCTGCTAAGGTAGTAAATTTATTAAATTCCTCCCTAGAAAATTTGGGAAAGATTCCAACAATAGCAACTTTATTTACACCAATAAGAATTGCAACATCATCAACAGATTTTATTTCCGACGAAGCAGGAACACTTTGTCTCTTCAAATAATCAACAATACCCTCTACTTCACAAGGACCTTTGTATTCTTGAACATTCTTCCCCCCATCTCTCAAAATCTTAATTGTCGGGAATCCCTTAAAGTCATATTGTGATGCAAGGTCTGTGTTGCTCTCATCATTGGCATCAACTTTAGCCAAAACAATTGGAGGATCACGATTGCTTAAGATAGAAGTTGCTTTTTCATACTCCAGAGCAAGACCCTTATAGTGGCGATACTAGGGTGCGTAGAACTCGACGATGATGAAATTATGCTTACTGACAGTGTCAGCGAAGTTGGAGTGGTCCAATGTAATCACGAATTCCTTGGCTTAAAAATTCAAACGCTATAAGACCCCTAGAGGATTTTCAAAAGAACGGAGGTGAATCTACAATTGAACTAATGGATGCACAATTTCTAAAACTTACCTCAATATCATCATAACAAACTTCTACTAATACACATGCAATACACTTTCAGCCTCAACAATGCCTATATTGCTTAAATCCCCTGGTTTTTAGTGTGTTACTTTATGATGTAGAACTCTTTTATAAAATATTTATATTGAAAATGTAATGATGTTTCTTTTAAAAAATAATACATTTTTTGAAAGTACAACCTTTATCGTAATAATTAATATAGAAACTAGTAATCATTAAAACATTGTCACTTGCATAAATCTTAAAACTCTCAATCATTTACTTAAGATAATATAAATTCACATGTACAATCATATACATGTTATTATTTATACAGTCAATCTATAATTCATACATAAATAGAAAATATTAAAGTTTAAGGTTCTCAATGCATCTTTTATATCATACACAAGGCCTCAGTTCTCTTCCTAGATGTACAATTATCCATTACATTTTCTACATATATTATAAACTGAAAACATCTTTAGTGCTTCGCAAACCAGTACCCTATGGCACCAAGCACATGTCATTGTCAATCGAGTAGTATTCTCCCACATAATATCTTTGATAAACATTGTCATGTGGTGCCATGTGATATGGTGACCTTCCCTAGGATGACCATGCATAAGATGGGCTATGATAATACGAAGAAGTAAAAGGATCACTCTTATTGCTTGAAGATGCCACTACTTCCACTAGTGGTACCAATGGAGCTTGAAAATAGAATGCCTTGAAAGGCATGGCTAACTCAGTTGTGGAAAATTTCAGGTTTGACAGTGAAGATATAAAAGTCTATCCAAACAAGAAATAGATCCTCAAATTGGCTTGAGCAGAAATCACTAGTCTATGTGCACTAAAATGCCAATTCGGTAATTCGCATTACATAGGTTGATGTAAACTACGACCATTGTGAACAACATTAGAATCTAGAAAAAGAAATGGGGATAGGGTATGAGAAATCAAAATTTCTCAACAAGCATCTATCTTAGGGTTGATGTCATCATTTCTAACCTAATCACTTCAGTTTATTTATAAAAAGTGATAAAAAAAATATGCTCAATTTATCTAAAGTGGATTCTTGTTAGTGATAACAAAGAATACATATCTTGAAAGCATACATTTCATTAATCTTTAAGTCCTATACTCGTGAAACTTTACATATCAAATTACTTATTCACTCTTTAGATCATATTTTCATCATTTCATCATTTCATACATGTCATGTGACCTTTATTCATTTTACTCCTTAATCATAAATATACTCATTCTCTAGTCATCCTTTGAGTGATAATTTCATATAGGACATACTATTAAGAATTTAGTAAAACAATATCTTCCACTTGTCTATTATTTTACCTATTATTCTTAGGACATGAGTTCATTCCTTGATAATCATCACCATCATAAATTCTTTGAAGACCTTCACATTATTATAGAAGAATTCTTGAAGATCTACGACTTCACCATAGAAGGACCTTTGTTTTCTAAGTATGCACAAGCTCCAAACTTAGCATACTAATAGTATTAAGTTTTCACATAGGGTTCTTCTTTAGTGATATCTTAATTTATTAGGTTCTATTTTAAGTCTTCATAATAACATGCATGCTCAATATCCATCAATATGGTATACATAGATAGAATCTAAATCATTCAATTTTAACATCATTCATCAATATATGGAACCGTAAATTCACAACAATTCTTTGCATCATTCAAGAGAGCATACAACACGTTTGAAAATAAATGACATACTCAAGTATAATCATGATAAATAGGATATAAATGGTAATCCAAAATTTCACTTCCTTAGTAAAATTTTTTTCTTATGCATGGTCTTGAAATTTTGGACAATATGCACCCTTTTCTTAAAATTGTGCAAGTTGTCTACATTCTTGATGTTTTATGATAAACTTCTGGAAGGAAACCTATATCACTAACTCCTTCTAAATTCCTCTCAACCTTTCCTTTTCTAAAGAGTTTGTTTACTAAATCTTACTCAAATTTTAATCCTTCTAGCCAAATGGTCTTAATATCTTTGAAGGGTTTTTTCTCTATTTTTTCTTATCCCTAAAATTTATTTTCTTGAGGTTTTGGTGTAACTTATTAGGTTAGTTAATCATTAAAAATTTGTAGCTCCAATACATCATTTTTTCTAAGGTATGGTCAAATGGCCTATATGCATTTTAAAGGTCACTAAATTTATTTCTCTTGTTTCAAAAGATTATTTTTCTTAAAGTATTATCTTAAGAGGGTTAACTAATTAATTCGATAAATTTTTCAACCTTTCCTCCCCTAATTTAGGACTTATGGTTGCATGATCATGTCTACTCACAAAAGTCTCTTAATTTAATTTTTTCTAGTTTTATGTGTGAATCTTTTATGATAAAAATTATGGAGGATATCAATTATCATGTAATTGAACTTTTTAAGTCTTTTCTTCTTCATAAATAAGGCCATGATAGAATGGCCAATCTTCCACCAAGGTAACATTTTTACCAAAATTTCACCACCAAAACTCTTGGATCTAAAGTCAAGGAACTTAAGAAATTTGTTTTTAATCTCAAGTCTACCAAGTCCTTGCAAATATTTTTCCTTGGTCCATACCTTTTTTTCTTGGGTAAAGTTTTAAATTTTTTATATTTTCTAAGTTCACAAGTCCTTTTCATTACCTTTTAGTCATAAAGGTCCAATCTTTAATTCTCAATTTTAATTTTGATATGACTTCCATGTAAAATCTTCGGGACCATGACCATTATAGTTCAAGTTTAAGGTTCTTTAAGTTTTAAATCCCCAAGATCTTAGTTTTATGTTGTAAAAAGGATAAAATTTCAAGTTTAGCGAGAATAAAACAACATAACATCACTTTAAGTTCAAATAAGGTGAAACTCACAAGATCCATCCTAAACTCAAAACAACCTCCACTTGAACAATTTTTTTCAAATTAATTCAAAACTTTTAAAAAAAATTCTAATAATATTTAATCGATAAAAATTCTCAAGGGATTCAAATAAGCCCTTTAAACTATTAAAACTTTATTTTGGACTCTAAAAATTATTTAAAAATATAAATGCTTATTTTAAAATTTTAGGACAATTTTAAATCAAATAATACTGAATGAAGTTAGATCTTTAAGATTAGAGAGAAAATCTACAAAGAAGAAGATTAATAGGCATAAATACTTAACGAAAGTACTTAAAAAATTTTAGGAAAAGAACATCCTACTTGTTGAAGCTAGAGAGAATGCTTAGTGGGTTTTGTGATGATGATACACCTTCTTGATATTCTCAAAATAAAATTCCTTGATGGATGGGTTGTTTTTTTTTGCTTTAATTATGACTTAAGCTTCAAGGTCGAAAGCCAAAACTTGGTTAGATCTTTGTTTAGGAACAGTTGAAAGTGGAAACTTAATTTTGGAAACTTTGTTAAGTGTTTGGATGAATGTTTTTTTTTTGTACAATCAAAAAAATGATGAGGTTTGAACTCAAGATCTCATGTTAAACTATTCTAATTCTGATCTCTTACCACTAGACCAATCCTAGTGTCTTTAGATAAGTGTTTGTGAGACAATAAAGATAGCTTTCACCCTTATTAAAATTTGGCCACTTCATGATTACCTAGAAATTTATTTTTTAACCAAGGAAAAAATAGTCATTTCACTTATAATTTTACTGTTTAAAATTAATTCTAAGTGATGGAACATCATCGTCTAAGGTTAACCATGGTTTAATTAACATAATCATAGTTAATGTAACCTAAAGTAACTTAACCATTATTAGTTTTCTCTCTCCTCATTATGATTTTTGTCCATTAGTGATTTATGACCCATCGCTCACATTAATTGCATGCCTATCCACTCATCTCTTCCTTTAGAAAGACATGGTTATAGATAAGCATAGGTTGCAAGTCTTTAGAGGCAATTTCTGACCTCCCTAAACTATTAGGGACATTTTGATCATTTTTTAAAAAAGTTTCTAAACTTCATTTCTAAAGCTTCTAGTCTTTGTTTAGTTCTCCAAGTTTATTTTTAAATCATTTACTTATTTTCGACGAAAATTTAACACTCATCGAAAATTTTGAATTCTTTATAAGTAATCTAAGTGTTTCACTATAAAATTTTTTATTTTTTTTATCTATCACTAATTTCTTTCAGTGATATCATAGTAATTATTGTTAGGTTCTAGGTTTCTTGGATGTTTCTAAGCTCTTTCCCTAAACCGTCTATACTTTATTTATTATTTTTTATAACCTAAGAGCATTTTCATCATTTCCTAAAATATTTCTAATTTTTTTAAAATATTTCAAATCTTTAATTTTTATTTTTTATTTTCTTCTAAGAGATATTATTTCATGATTTATGGAATTTATCACAAAGATTTGGGAGTGTTACAATCTATAAGTTTAATTTGGAGATAAATTAAATCTTTGAAAAAAAATGTATAATTTTACTAAATTAATTCTTATAAACATATAAAATTGTAAAAGAAAAGATAAATATGATAATAATTTAAATTTTAAAAAAATAATCTAATGATTTAGATCTTTAGAAAATCTATTTGATAATATTTTTATTTTTAAAAGATGAAATTATAAATTTTATAAATAATATTATAATGCATCAATAAGTTTAGACATAAATTTTTTTTTATATTGATAATGTATCAAAAAATTAATTTGGATTTCATGTATCATGAATTAAAGGAAACTAAATATGTTTGTGTATCATTTATTCTTTATGTATTCACCATTAAATTGGTTTTTTTGGTGCTTGGAAATAAAAATAGATTAAATCAAGTTTTTAAGGGTTTAAATTTAACATGTTTAACAATTAAAAATAATTTTATTTATTAATGTCTAACTTGTTTTAAAACTTATAGTACAAAAGGTCAATATACAAACTTAAACTTATATAAATGATTGATTAAAAAGATTTACAAACTTAAAGTTTATAAAATAAAAATGTCATTAAATATACTTTTTATATATATATATATATATATATATATATATATATATATATTGTTTAAAAAATTTATAAGCTTGAATCCTTTTATAATAACATTTTTTAATTTGTAGAACCTAAAAAATCAATCTTTACTTGTACCAGTTATACAAAAGATAATTAAAATTATCTAATAAATAATGAATTTCAAGCATACCATTTTAAATTTATGTAACACTATAACTTGCTTCACATACATAATAAAGAACAATATACAAAATAAAAATATGCAAATAAATACTATATTACTAGATTGTCTGGAATGCCATAACAAATTTAAAAATTAGATTTCCAAATACCAAATAAATTAATAACAAATACTTAATTTTTTTGAAACATAAAAATAACTAAATATAATAAATAATAAATCATCTTAAAAACTACCGTTAAATAAAGGTAAATTATATGAATCGTATGTTGTTCAAAATTTATAAAGTGCATAATGGAATTCTAGAATTGTGGATATAAAAGAAAATAATAAAAAAATGTTATATTTTAAGAAAAAAAAAAGAAATTTGTTTACGTTTCTTTTACTTAAAATTTAAAATTTAAAATTTAAATTTTTAATAAATTATGTAAATATATTAATATTATATAAATATAATAAAATAAAAATAAATAAATTTTTAAATAAATTAAATAATTTTTTTTATAAATCTAAACTTATTTTATTTATTTAAAATATTTTTAATAAAATTAAATTTATTTATTTATGAAATAAATTAAGTCAAATTATACTTTAAATAATTTCAAACAGTAAACTTTTGTCGCCCTAACATATTTCCATCGTTATAATGGTGCTTTATTTTATCATGGACGAGATAAAAGCACATGTGTTGGGTATTCTCAATTTCAAGACAACGCACGTTCCTTATATACGAATCCACACTCCAACATGCATAAGTAATTCAGCCCTTTCTTTTCCTTATCAACTACCACATGAGCCATATATTCGAAGAATAAAACCAATTCGTCTTGCCCCAGGGGTCCTGAATGAAGACTTACCCTATTATAGTTAGTACTTCATTCTTTATGTTCCCTTTTTTTAATCTCTTATTAAATATGAACGATCACCCTCTTTCCTTTTCAAATTTAATTATAATGTATTAAGATGTTGTTTGATAAGAAAATTATTTTAGGCTCGTTTGAGATGGTTTTTAATTTTTAGTTTTTTATTTTAAAAATTTTAAAAATTAGAATTAATTTTTAATTTTTTAAAATTATTATAAAAATAAATTAAACCACTCTATTATATTATTTTATTATAAATTTATAAAAAAAATACATAAATAAAAATATTAATACAAAAATTTAAATCATATCAAAATAATATAAATTTTAAAATATAATAAATGTAATATTATTATTATTATTATTATTATTATTATGATAATAATAATGATATGGATAAAGATAAAAATAAATATAATGATGTACTGATTATAATATAAAAAATATTATATAATTATATAAATTTATATTTAAAATATTAATTGATTATTGGTATTCAAGATAAAAAATTATATATGTTATTATTATAATATTTATATATTATTCAATATTTATTTTATTTAAAAATAATATTTATTATAATATTATATTATAAAAAATTATATAACATAAAAATATATTATAATATTATAAATTTAACATATTATATAAAAATTAATATTATTTATTTTTTAATATATAAAATTAAATAAATAAAACAATTAAATTTTAAAAAAATAAAAAATTATTATTATTATTATTATGATAATTATGATCATGATTATAATATAAATAATATTATAAATTTATATAATTTTATATTTTATATATTATTTAATAATTAAAATATATAAGATAAATAATTTTATATATTATTATTATTATTATAATATTTTATTTAATATTTATTTTAAATAAAATAATATATAATATATCATAAAAAATTATATAATATAAAATTATATTTTAATATTACAAATTAAATATAATTTTTATATATCTAATATTATTGTTTATTTATAAATTTATAAAAATAGATAAATAATTAATATTAATTAATTTTATTTAAAATAATATAAATTAAAATTTTAAATGTAAAATTTATTATTATTATTATCACTACTATTACTATTATTATTACGATAATAATGTTGGTAATGATAAAAGTAAAATAATGTTTATAAGATAATAATAGTGATATAATAATTTTAATATAAAAAATATTATATAATCATATAAAGTTTTATATTAAATTTTGATTATCAACATTTAAAATAAATAATTTATATGATTATAATATTTTTATATTAATTAGTATCTATTTTATATAAAATTAATATATTATAATCTAATGAATTTAATACAATTTATATATTAAATAATAATAATAATAATAATAATAATTACTATTATTATTATGGTAGAGTTGAGTAGATTTAAGAATGAAAATATTTTAAAATTAAAAATAGTATTTAAAAAATATTTTTTATTTAAAAATGTAAATTAAAACTATTTTGAAGATATGTTAAAAATTATTTCGAAATTATTTTTTTTCGAACAGGTTTTATTTGTAAAATTAAGTTAAAAATTAAAAATTGAAAACTTATAATCACGTTTTTAAAAGTTTAAATTAAAAATATTAAAATTATATGATGTAAATATTTAAAAGATATTTTTAGAAAATTATTTTATTTAACTTTTTATAATTATACTTGTTGATAAAATATTTCTAGAATATAGGATTAGAATTTAAAATTTTTATAAAGTAAAAAATTAATTATACTCACAATAGTATAATTTTTTAACATTATTAAATAATTATAAATTAATATATCATTTATAATTATTTATATTTATAATAATTATTGTGAATAACTAATTTTTTCCATATTCATATATAATAAAAATTAAAAAATAATAATAATAATAATAATAATAATAATAAAAGATAAAAATTTGATTAATAAAAGTTAATAGGATAATAGGGATAAGGGAGGTTACTTTTCTGATAGGTAGGCGATATTGGTAGTCAGTTTTTCTTTATGTTTAGTAGTGGAAGAGCAGTTACATAATAAGTGGAAGAGTGATTACGGTGAATGTGATAGTGGTAGAGTACTTTCAGGTAACGAGGAAGGCATATAAATAAGGGGGAACTTATCAGAAAAAGGCATCTATGCATATCCACATATACACACAGAGACGTACGTGACAAAGAGCATTAGACAGAGGACGTCGTACATATCAAGGAAAGAGCAACAAGGAAAGGCAAATCAGATCCAAGTTTCGAAACTAGGTAATATCTTTATCCCGTTTTGTGATTTGTTTCCCCTCATATTCATTCGTTGTCCTTTGTTTGTTTTGCCTCTTATTTTTGTTTCCTGATGTATAGAATCTATTCCCTGATATGTCATATGTTTCCTTATTGTTTGGTTTTTAATATGACGATAGATGTTCCCAATATCCACCAAAACTGATCTGTGAGATTCCCTGATATCCTAATCATTTTGAAATTAAGTTGAAACATCTCTTCGTGAATTTTGATTGATTAGTTTTTTTCTTTCATATGAGGGGTCAAGCAGTGTTAATTGAGTGGTTGATCCACCTTTGACACCGTTTGTTTTGTAAGAGGTTATTGAGTAGCCATTTGCTACCTTGAACCCTATGCATTTCCTTTCAAAAACTTTAAAAAGGGGGGATTTTCTAAATTTTTCTTAAATAAATTTTCAGGTCTTCTTCTTCGTTTATTTCATAAAATAAATAAATAAATAATTTTTATTTGAGTAATATGTGATTGATATGGGAACGCTCAACGTGCATGTACCAACTTGAAGCTGCTCCAGTTAAACTATCTTGGAAGAAATGAATCAGCAACTTGTCATCATGAGCATGTGATGCCATCTTCCTACAATACATGGTCAGATGACTTTTTGGACAGGTGGTTCCTTTGTACCTATCAAACTTTGGCACTTCAAACTTTGGAGGTATAACTACATCAGGAACAAGGCAAAGATCTGTAGCTGCTCCGATGTTGTAGCTACTACCTTCTACAGCTCGTAGTCTCGCCTTTAACATCTGTAATTTTCCTTGCTCACAAGAGCTAAGTTGATTAAACCCATCCGTGTCTTGGTGGAGATTAGGTTGAGATTGCAGGGTGACTTGTGCGTTAAACTTGGAAAGTGCTTCAGGGGTTCTTGTGGCCAATCTTAGATTAGCTGGATGGGCTTGAATGGCCCGCAGGTCAGCCTCAGCTTCCGGAGCTACACAACCAGGGGGGAGGCCATATTCTAGCCATTGGTCCTCTTGAGAATCGACATGTTCTTGCACAAGTTTGTTGTAATGCAAAGTGAGTGGTGTCTTTGACTGAGCCTGGGGGGTCTGTTCAGAGTTCTTCTTTTCCAAAGCTCGTAAAGCCCCTAGGACCAATGTCATTTGCTCCTTTAGTTGGTTGATCTCACTCCTTAATTCCTCATTCTGTTGTTCTAACTCATCCATGATCTTGGATTGCGAGCAAGTTCTGTAGGGATGTCGGAGGAACAACTTTCCTGCTTTGTTATTTTTCTTTTATCTAAAATGGAAACATGTTGTTAGTATATAAAGACAAAATAAAGGTTAGTAAGGGAATAATTTCATTTGAGCATTCAAAATTAGGGAAGTTCCCCACACTTCTATTCAAGGACCACTCGTTTCGAGATGGAAGTGTGGTTGACACTCAACCTAAGGGAGTATTCACTCCTCAATAGGTGAGGTCTTTATCAACTAGCAATGTAGTTGGTGACCCATATCTTCGATCAGGGACCACTCATCTCAAAATGAACACATGGTTGACACCTAATCCAAAGGAGTATTCACTCCTCAATGGATAGGGTCTTGACCAAAGCAACCAACAAGTGAAGTGACCCATATCTTTGATCAAGGACCACTCGTCTCAAGATGAAGACATGGTTGACGCCTAATCCAAGGGAGTATTCACTCCTCAATGGATAGGTTCTTAACCAAAGAAACCGACAAGCGAAGTAACCCATATCTTCTTAAAGTTTACACGAGCTTCTTTGGTCATTTTCTTGCAAACTGCATTCACTTTTCGAAGATCATTGATTTGTGCTGTGATTCTGATGCTTCTCATTTGGTCATATACATTGCTAGTACAACCTTGAACTTCCTTCATTTGAATGCTATTAAATCTTTCCAAAAAAAAAAGAATAAGGAATAGATAAATGATGCAATACCCTGTGTAAAATATGCATGAACCTATATGCCTAAAATATTATGTGTGAGCTTATATGAACATATTAAAAAATGCATGGACCTATATCAAAAGTTTTTTTATTAAAAACTCAACTGAAACATGATATATATGTGATTTTTTTATATATATTTTTTATGTAGAAATGTGATAAAAAAATTAATTCTAAAAAGGGGGATGGACATGTTATTTTTGTGTTTTTTAAATATCCAAAAAGAAAACAACGCATGAGCCTATATGAAAAGGTCCAACTAAAACTAAACATGTTATTTTTGTATTTTATTTGTCTAAATGTTCAAAAAATTGTGTGAACCTATATGAATTTTTTTTTTCATTTTTGTAAAATGCCAACAAAACAAAAACTGAATGTACCTAACACATTATATATTTGTTTTTTTTTAAAAAAAATGAATGAATATGTTATTTTTTTAATTTTTTTTAAACGTACAAAAAAATGCATAAACCTATATGAAACTTTTTATTTTTTCTAAAAGTCCAACTAAAACAAAAAAATAAAAATAAAAATGAACGCACCTAATATATAATTTCTTTTGTATGAACATGTTATTTTTATTTTTTGTTTATCTAAATATTCAAAAAAAATGTATGAAATTTTTTTTCTAAAAGCCCAACTAAAACACAAAAAATGTATCTAAACATGTGATTTATAAATGTGAAAAAAAAAATGTATGAACATGTTATTTTGTTTTTTGTTTCTCTAAATATTTTAAAAAAATGCAAAAAAAAAATTATTTTCTAAAAGTCCAACTAAGACACAAAAAATGTATCTAAACATGTAATTTTTTTCTTTATAAATATGAAAAAAAATGCATGAACATGTTATTTTTGTTTTTGTTTTGTTTATCTAAATGCCAAAAAAATGCATGAATTTTTTATTTTCTAAAAGCCCAACTAAGACACACAAAAAAATGTATGAACATGTTATTTTTATTTTTTTTATCTAAATATTCCAAAAAAAATGCATAAAAAATTTTTATTTTCTAAAAGTTCAACTAAAACATAAAAAAATGTATCTAAACGTGTAATTTCTTTTATTTATAAATGTGAAAAAAATGCATGAACATGTTATTTTGGTTTTTTGTTTTGTTTATCTAAATATTCAAAAAATAAATTTTTTATTTTCTAAAATCCCAACTAAGACACACAAAATATATCTAATCATGTGACCTTTTTTATGAAAAAAAAATGCATGAACATGTTATTTTTGTTTTTTTATTTATCTACATGTTAAAAAAATTATTTTATTTTTCTAAAAGTACAAGTACTAGAAAAAAACTAAATGTATCTAACGTGTGATTTGTTTTTTTTAAGTAATTTTTTTTATAAAAAATGTATGAACATGTTATTTTTGTGTTTTGTTTATGTCAATGTACAAAAAAAAGCATGAAATATTTTCTATTTTCTAAAAGTTCAACCAAAAAAAAATGCTAAGTGTACTAAACATGTGATTTTTTTTTATGTATAAATGTGATAAAAAGATTTATAAGAAATGCATGAACATATTATTTTTTGTTCTTTTTCGTTTATCTGAATGTTTAGAAAAAGCTGAATGTACTGCACATGTGTTTTTTTATGTATAAATATGGTAAAAAAATTTAAAAAATGTATGACCATATTACTTTTGTTTTTTTTTTTATCTAAATGTAAAAAAAAATACATGAAATTTTATATTTTTCTAAAAGCCCAACTGAAACAAAAACTGAATATACTTTGGATGTGATTTTTTTTTATGTAAAAAAAAATGCAAGACCGTGTTATTTTTGTTTTTTTGTTTAGCTGAATGTTAAAAAAAAGCTATTTTATTTTTCTAAGAGCCCAAGTAAAAGAAAAAAAACTAAATGTATGTAACATGCGACTTTTTTATGTATATTTTTTTAAAATAAAAGGTATGAACATATTATATTGTTTTTTTTTTGTTTATCTGAATGTTAAAAAAAACTGAATATACTAAAAAAAATTTAAAAAGTGCATGAACATATTATTTTATTTTATTTTTGTCAAAAAAATAAAAAAATACATGAAACTTTTATTTTTCTAAAAGCCCACACTGAAACAAAAATTGAACATACCAAAGATGTGATTTTTTTTAAAAAAATGCATGAACATGTCATTTTTGTTTTTTTTTATTTATCTAAATGTCCGAAAAAAAAATTTATTTCTTGAAAAGTCCAACTGAAATAAACAACTGAACGTACCTAACATGTGATTTTTTATGTATAAATGTGATAAAAAATTTATAAAAAATGCATGAACATGTTATTTTTGTCTTTTCTTTATCTGAATCTACAAAAAAATGTTTGAACCTATATGATATTTTTTTTATTTTTTCTAAAAACCCAACAAAAAAAATTGAATGCACCAAACATATAAAAAGAAATTAATGAACATGTTATTTTTATTTCGTTTTTTTTCTAAATGTCCAAAAAATGCATGAATTTTTTTATTTTTTCTAAAAGCCCAAAATAAAACTGAATATACCTACAATTTTTTAAAAAAAAACAAAAAAAAATGATTAAGATTCATGTCCAAATTTTAAAAAAATTAGTATTATTTTCAATGCAAAAATGATGATAATGATGTGATTGACTATGCTCGTGTTATAATATGATTAGATGTGAATACACATGTGCAAGATAAAGAGAAAGAAACATGCTCCCCATGTGTCCTATTTTAGGTGAAGAACTAAGGTAGGATATTACTAATCTTCACATCCTAACTTTGGAAGGTTGCTTAGTTCTGTCTATGTGCATGCTTTCATGGGTTGATCTAGACAACTCACAGATTATCATGGCCCTCAGATTGCCCTTATCATATAGACAAGGACCCAGTTCCTGAACCAGTCATAAGTAGGGAAATGCCCTCTCAATATGACTAACTCATGATACCAGAACACTCTGAGTGGTGAGTTAACAATTACCAAGTGGGCATGAAGCCCCTCAATAGTAACTATCAAGACACCCGCTAATCCTAAGCTCACACAGGCTCGGGTATAGAGCCCAAAAGGTGTGTGAGGTAAGTGAAAGTGAATTGTGTGAAAAGGGAGCATACAAACCTTTAAATCTAAAACTACCCAACCCCACCTGCAATAAAAACAAGCAACCAAGAATATACAGCAGAAATTCTTCTACCCTATGGTTCATAACATTGAATATGTACAAACACAATGAACATGAGAAAAAAAAATCACATTGAATATATACGAAAACAACGAATACGAACAAAAAAAATCACAACATTAAATACATACAAGCACAATGACCACGAACAAGAGAGAAAAAAGAATAAAGAATACTTACATAAAAATAAAAATAAAAAAAGAGTGAAATAAATAAGAATAAAGTTAAAGAGAACATGCACAATTAATTAGATTAGGCTTAACTCTCGAAGATATCTCAGTGGAGTCGCCATCTCTCGCAACCGGGATCACGACGGAACGACGAACAAAAGCTTTTAAGTAAAAAAACAGAGGAGTCGCCACCAAAATTTATTATAGAAAATTTTGGAAAACTTAAAATTTTGATCTTTGAAACCAGTTTGGATTCAGGAGTTGTTTACGCATAGGGAAGGTATTAGCACCCTATGACGTCCGTAAAAAATGGTTACCTTCTAATTAATTGTGTAAAATTATAATTAACTTTCAAAATATTTATTTCACTCCAAAGGAAAATTATTTTTAGTTATTTAAAGAGTTTTTTTTTTGTCTCATGAAATAAATGGAGAAAAATGATCCGGAAAGTTTATTTGGGCTTGACGGGTCCGGTTCCCACTCCTACGTATCCTCAGGTGCAGTGAGGAAATCAAAGCTACGTAGTTCTTAAAATCAATTTCAATGCATTTTAAGTTTATGAAAAAGATTATGATGTTTTTGGCTTTTTAGAAAAGATTATGCTTGATTTTCATGAAAAGTATTTTTGAAAAATTAGAGAAAATTAGTTTTGTTATTTTTATTTCTTGGAACTTTGAAAATATTAAAATTTGAATTGGAAAAATTGGATTATTTATTTTATTTATTCATAACTTTTGAGAAGAGAAATATTTTTTAAATTTTTTAGAAGAAATAATGTAAGAAGAAAGAAGTTTGCTCTTGCACAGAATTCAAGGTAGCAAATGGCTACTCAATAAATTCTTATGTTCCAAGTAGTATCAAAGGTGGATTGACCATTCAATTGATCCCACTTGGCCATTGCACAAACTTAAAATATATTTTTTAATTTCCCTTTTTAAAAAGAATGATAAGAAAACAAAAAAAATAATGAATCTAAACTAAAAACAATATTAAAAATAAAAATAAAGAAAATAAAATAATAAATAATAAATATTAAAAAGAAAGAAAGGTTAGTTGCACTTACCTGAAAAAAGTTTTGAAGTGACCCATAAGCTTCCCTCCTTGAAATGAGGAAGTGACCCATAAGCTTCCCTCCTTGAAATGAGGACTAGATGGGCTTACGCTTTTTTGCGTACTCCCAAACATAAACTAATCATAAGGGAATAAAATTTTATAAATGATGGGCATACGCTTTAATGCGTACTCCTAAACACGAGCTTTGCAGCTCAGGTGGAACCTCCATTGTCTGATAAAGAAATGGTAGCATTGTTTATTGATACACTACGAGCACCTTTCTATGATAGGATGATTGGAAGCATCTCCTCAAATTTCTCTGACATAGTCATCATTGGATAAAGAATCGAGAATGGTCTGAAGAGTGGAAAGATTTCTCACATTCCTTCGGGAACGAACACTGTAAAGAAACCCTCAACTGGATCAGGGAAGAAGAAGGAAGGAGAAGCCAATGCAGTAATAGTTCAACCTCCTAGGGCCCCCATCTTTCAACCTCCTCATCTCCAACCAACCTACAACCCCCCTCACATGCCTTACCCATATATCACCACCATCTCACAAAATTCATACCCTCAATCTCACCTTTCAATCCCACCCATTTCATCCAACTCACCCTCTCTAAGGCCACCTCAATTCAATCAACCATGGAACAAAAATCCAAACCCCCAAAGCAGCCCTAGCAACCAAGGTAGGAGTTCAGTCCAATTCGACCCAATCCCCATGTCTTACACAGAACTAGTACCTCAGCTTATCCAAAATTTCCTAGTAGTACCTCGCCCGATGAGACCAATAGAACCACCTAATCCTAGCGGGTATGATCCAAATGCGAAATGTGATTACCATGCAGGTGCTATCGGCCATTCAACTGAAAATTGCAGAGCATTAAAATTCAAGGTGCAACAAATGATTAATGCAAAATGGTTTAACTTCAAAAAGGACACTCCCAATGTTGGAAGCAATCCTTTACCAGGGCATGGAGGGCCATCGATCAACTTTATTGAAGATGACAGACCACCCTTGAGAAGTAAGGTAGAAGATGTCAAAACCCCATTGAAGTTCATCTTTGCTAAAATGCACAAGTTCGGTATGATCAGGGGAAATTTTGAAGAGAATGATAGGTGTGGATTACACCCGGGTGCAGATCACTCAATACAAGAGTGTGATGTCTTCAAGTTGATTCTGCAAGACCTAATGGACAAATAATTGGATTAGCACCCTATGACGTCCATTAAAATCAACTGTGATGTCTTCACAGTTGATTCTGCAATTGTGAATAACTAATTTTGTCCAAATTCGTATAGAATAAAAATTAAAAAAAAATGAAAGATAAAAATTTGATTAATAAAAATTAATAGGATAATAGGGATAAGAGAGGTTACTTTTCTGATAAGTAGGGGATATTGGTAGTCAGTTTTTGTTTAGTGGGGTAGTGGAAGAGCAGTTACACAGGAAGTGGGAGAGTGATTACGGTGAGTGGGGTAGTGGCAGAGTACTTTTAGGTAACGAGGAAGGCATATAAATAAGGGGAACGTATCAGAAAAAGGGCACCTACGCATATCCACAGCTACACAGAGACGTACGTGAGAAAGAGCACTAGACAGAGGACGTCATACATAGCAAGGAGAGAGCAACAAGGGAGGGCAAATCAGATCCAAGCTTCGAAACTAGGTAATATCTTTATCCTGTTTTGTGGCTTGTTTACCCAATTCCCAATTTTGACATGTAAAATATGCCCCTTAATATTCATTCGTTGTCCTCTGTTTGTTTTGCCTCATGTTTTTATTTCCTGATGTATAGAATCTATTCCTTGATATGCGATATGTTTCCTTGTTGTTTGGTTTTTAATATGACGATACATGTTTCCAATTTCCACCAAAACTGATCTGTGAAATTTCCTGATATCCTAATCATTTTAAAATTGACTTGAAACATCTCTTCGTGAATTTTGATTGATCACTTTTTTTTTCTTTCATATGAGGGGTCAAGCGGTGTTAATTGAGTGGTTGATCCACCTTTGACACCGTTTGTTTTGTAAGGGTTTATTGAGTAGCCATTTGCTACCTTGAACCCTATGCATTTCCTTTCAAAAACTTAAAAAAAAGGGGGGAGGGGATTTTCTAAATTTTTCTTAAATAAATTTTCAGGTCTTCTTCTTCGTTTATTTCATAAAATAAATAAATAAAATTTTTTAACTTACATGTTAAACAACACAAATCAATACAAATATTTTTTTATTTTAGTGAAATAAACGAAGAAGAAGACCTGAAAATTTATTAAAGAAAACTTTAGAAAATCCCCCCTTCTTTTTTTTTTTAAGTTTTTGAAAGGAAATACATAGGGTTCAAGGTAGCAAATGGCTACTCAATAAACCCTTATAAAAAAAACGGTGTCAAAGGTGGATCAACCACTCAATTAATACCGCTTGACCCCTCATATGAAAGAAAAAAAATGATTAATCAAAATTCATGAAGAGATGTTTCAGGTCAATTTTAAAATGATTAGGATATCAGGGAATTTCACAAATCAATTTTGGTGGAAATTGGGAACATGTATCATCGTATTAAAAACCAAACAAAAAGGAAACATATGGCATATCAAGGAATAGATTCTATACATCAGAAAATAAAAACATGAGGCAAAACAAACAGAGGACAATGAACGAATATTAGGGGGCATATTTTACATGTCAGAATTGGGAATTGGGGAAACAAGCCACAAAACGGATAAAGATATTACCTAGTTTCGAAGCTTGGATCTGATTTTCCCTCCCTTGTTGCTCCCTCCTTGCTATGTATGACGTCCTCTGTCTAGTGCTCTTTCTCACGTACGTCTCTGTGTAGTTGTGGATATGCGTAGGTGCCCTTTTTTCTAATACGTTCCCCTTATTTATATGCCTTCCTCGTTACCTGAAAGTACTCTGCCACTACCCTACTCACTGTAATCACTCTCCCACTTCCTATGTAACTGCTCTTCCACTACCCCACTAAACAAAAACTGACTACCAATATCCCCTACCTATCAGAAAAGTAACCTCCCTTATCCCTATTATCCTACTAATTTTTATTAATAAAATTTTTATCTTTTATTTTTTTTAATTTTTATTATATATGAATATGGACAAAATTAGTTATTCACAGTTTCCCCTCTTTACAAATTTCTTATCAAATAATAAGAATAATAAAGTTTTTCATATTATTATTATAAGAAATTTGAAAAGAAGTGAATTAATGTTGTCTAAAATAAAAAAAAATAAAAACAAACATTCCTATGAGTCAATTCTTGACAAAATGTTTGTGCAAATTATGAGCGTTGGAAAGGGGTATTTTGCACCATGAACGCAAAGTTTTGATGATCTGAGGGTTTGGAGGATACATGGATACTAATAATGCATAGGTGTGAGGACCCTTGGAATGAAGTGGATGCAAGGACTCCTGGAATGAAGTGGATGCATGGATCCTTGGAATGAAGGGCTGCATGGATTATTGGAATGTAGTGGGTGTTGTGGACCCTTTGAATGCAGTGGTGGGTGCGTGGACCATTGGAATGAGGTGGGTGCGTGGACCCTTAGAACGAAGTGGGTGCATGGACCCTTGGAATGAAGTGGGTGCATGGACCCTTAGAACGAAGTGGGTGCATGGACCCTTGGAATAAAGTGGGTGCGTGGACGCTTAGAATGCAGAGGGTGCGTGGACCCTTGGAATGAGGTGGGTGCATGGACCCTAGGAATGCAGAGGGTGTGGGGACCCTTCGAATGAAGTGGGTGCGTGGACCCTTAGAATGCAGAGGGTGTGGGGACCCTTGGATTGAGGTGCGTGCATGGACCTTAGGAATGTAGAGGGTACGAGGATCCTTCAAAGGAAGTGTTAGGTGCGTGGACCCTTGGAATGAAATGAGTGCGTGGACCCTTGGAATGGAGTGGGTGCATGGACCCTTCGAATGCACTGGTGGGTGCATGGACCCTTATGTTGAGGTGGGTACGTGAACCCTTGGAATGAAATGGGTGTGTGGACCCTTTGAATGCAAAGGGTGCATGGACCCTTGGAATTGAGAGGGTACGTGGATCCTTGAAATGCAGAGGGTGCGTGGACCCTTGGAATGAAATGGGTGCGTGGATCCTTGGAATGGAATGGGTGCGTCGACCCTTAGAATGCACTGGTGGGTGCGTGGACCCTTAGAATGATATGAGTGTGTGGACCTTTCGTATGCAGAGGGTGCGTGGACCCTAATGATGAGGTGGGTACGTGGACCCTTAGAATGAAGTGGGTGCATGGACCCTTAAAATGCAGAGGGTGTGTGGACCCTTCGAATGAAGTGGTGGGTTCATGGACCCTTAGAATGGACTGGTGGGTGCGTGGACCCTTGGAATGAAATGGGTTCGTGGACCCTTGAAAGGCAGAGGGTGCGTGGACCCTAAGAATGAAATGGACCTAGAAAGGGTGCATGGACCCATGGAATGGAGTGGGTGCGTGGACCCTTGAAATGTAGTGGGTGCGTGGACCCTTGAAATGCAGTGGTAGGTGCGGCGACCTTTGGAATGAAATGGGTGCGTGGACCCTTAGAATGCAGATGTGGGTGTGTGGACCCTTGGAATGAAATGGATGCATGGACCCTTGGAATGCAGAGGTAGGTGCGTGGACCCTTGGAATGAAATGGGTGCGTGGACCTTTAGAATGCAAAGGGTGCATGGACCCTTGTGATGAGGCGGGTTCGTGGACCCTTGGAATTCAGAGGGTGCATGGACTCTGGAATGAAGTGGTGGGTGCGTGGACCCTTGGATTGCAGAGGTGGGTGCGTGGACCCTTGGAATGAAGTGGTGGGCGTGTGGACCCTTGTGATGAGGTAGGTGCGTGGACCCTTGAAATGAAATGGGTGCATTGACCCTTAGACATATGCTTGAGATAGTTTATTAATGATGATGATGCAAGAGTGCATGATACTAAATGCTTTGATGATACAATTCAATGATGATGCATGATGGTCAAAAACTATTGTGATTTTATTAAATGACTTTTGTGATGTTAAAATAAGATTACTGTTCCTCGTGAGCTCGCTTGTCCAAGATCTAAGAATGAGTGGGATTTCTTGATTTAATTTGACCCCATCTGACATTCAAGTGTCTCCTTGTTTGGTCTGAGTTACTTTTAGTCTGCCATGAAGATTCAACGAATTAGAGCAATGTTCTTACTTTCCACCACACGCAAATTTTATTGGGTCCTCATTAAGCTTACTGCAACATTTAACACACAAATAATTGTAATGCTGTTATTTTAATACTAACACCTATTTCCTTTCGGTATATCATTATTAAATGTTGTGAGGTTAGGTGGTAAGAGAAAAGTCATGGTTTTTTTATTGAACAAAGTGATTGTCAAAGACAATAATATTTGGCAAGGAAGCAATGGTACATACATTGAGTGAAGTTTACAAAATGAAAATTATTTATAGAAGGGTGCTATGAGTAGTATAACTTTATTCAGGATCGTTTTTCCAATGAGTAATGTCAGTATCACACTTTAGTAACTTCAGTAACCTCAGTAAACCATTAATAAGCTTCAGGGAAAAGAAGAAATTGCCCCAGTTATTCGTTTGTCACAGCATTTCCCCCAGATTGTAACTGTCAATCCATAACTTGTCTCGATTTTCACATTCAACTATTCAATTGCCTCAGTCTGTCATTTAATGCAACTCTTGCCCCAGTTTGTAAAGTCTGATGTATTCTTTGTGCTCGTTCATCTTCTAGACCGCCTATCCAAGTTTTCAGTCCAGTGATCACTTTATTTGATCCTAATTTTTGCCTAGATCGCTCTTTTTGAGTTTTCAATCTAGCGGGTCGCTCTAACTTTTGCCTAGATTGTCTTACAGGTTTTCAATCTAGCAAGCATTTTTTTTATTGCTCTAACTTTTGCCCAGATCGTTTTTTGAGATTTTAGATCTAGCGAGCCTTTTTTTTTCAATTGCTCTAACTTTTGCCTGGATCGTTTTTGAGGTTTTCGATCTAGCGAGCTCCTTTTTCTTATGCATAGTATTTTTTTACTGCATCCGAGTTCACAGGGTGTAAGAGATCTTTGCCATCCATTTTTGCAAGGATCAAGGCTCCTCCTAAGAAAGCTTTCTTGACTACATATGGCCCTTCATAATTTGGAGTCCGTTTTCCCCTATGATCTTTATGAATTTGCAAAATTTTCTTGAGTACTAAATCTCCTTCTTGAAACTCTCGCTGATGCACTTTCTTTTCAAATGATTTCTTTAGTCTCCTCTGATATAACTGGCCATGACAAATTGCATTCAATCTTTTTCCTTCAATAAGATTTAATTGGTCAAAACGAGTTTGGACCCATTCTGCTTCATTTAACTTCGTTTCCATTAATACTTTCAAGGAAGGTATTTCGACCTCAACAGGTAAGACCCCTTCAATCCCATAAACTAAGGAAAATGGTGTTGCCCCAGTTGAGGTGCGAACAGAAGTACGATATCCATGCAAAGCAAACGGAAGCATTTCATGCCAATCTTTGTAACTCACCACCATCTTTTGAATGATTTTCTTAATGTTCTTATTAGCTGCTTCAACTGCCCATTCATCTTTGGCCGATATGGGGAAGAATTATGATGTTTAATCTTGAATTCTTCACATAACTCGGTCATCATCTTGCTGTTTAAATTGGTCGCATTATCTGTGATGAGTTGATTTGGTAGACCATAACGGCAGATTAACTCCTTTTTATGAACCTTACTACCACATTTCGGGTTACATGCGCATATGAAGCTACTTCAACCTATTTAGTGAAGTAATCAATTACAACCAAATTAAAGCGGTGTCCATTTGATGCCTTAGGTTCAATAGGACCTATGACGTCCATTCCCCACATCGAAAATGGCCAAGGCGATGATAGAACATTTAATGATGTTGGTGGAGCATTAATATTATCAGCATATGCCTGGCATTTATGACATTTCTTCACATGGTTAAAGCAGTCAAACTCCATGGTCAACCAGTAGTAACCGGCCCTCAAGATCTTTCTTGCCATTGCATGTCCATTCGCATGAGTTCCAAAAGATCCTTCATGCACTTCCTTGATGATTTTTACGGCTTGAGTAGCATCAACGCATCTAAAGAGCACCATATCATAATTTCTTTTATACAACACTTCTCCATTTTGAAAGAAGCTCATTGCCAATCTTCTTAAAGTTCTTTTTTCGTTCTCTGAAGCACCCAACGGATACTCTCTTCTCTTGATAAAATTCTTGATATCATGGTACCAAGGTTTTCCATCTAGTTCTGCTCCGATGGAATGACAGTGGGCCGGATAATCATGACGCTGGATCTTTATAAGTGGCATATCTTCTTCCTGACTTAGTGTGAACATGGACGACAAAGTAGCCAGTGCATCTGCCAACAAATTTTCCTCTCGGGGGATATGATCAAAGGTTACTTCTTCTTACTATTTTATTAATTCCTTAATATAGGACTGGTAAGAAATTAATTTTGAATCTTGAGTCTCCCACACTTCTCTTAGCTGATGAATGACCAAAGCCGAATCACCATATATGTCGAGGATTTTGACATTTGATTCTATAGCTGCTTTGATCCCTAGTACACATGCTTCATATTCTACCACATTGTTTGTGCAATCAAAGCATAATCGGGCTGTCACTGGGACGTACTGCTTTTCTGGGGAAATTAGTATAGCTCCAATCCCATGCCCCAATACGTTGAAAGCACCATCAAATAACATCATCCATCTTTCTTTCTTTGATGGTTTCTCCTCACCAAATGATGCCATTATGTCTTCGTCAGGGAACCTGCATTGCATTGACTCATAATCTTCCACGGGTTGATGTGCCAAGTAGTCTGCCAGAACACTTCCTTTGTGCCTTTTGGGTGACATATACAATATCGTACTCTGATAAGAGCACTTTCCAATGGGCAATCGTTCCTGTTAGAGTGGGTTTTTCAAAAATGTACTTGATTGGATCCATTTTAGACACTAACCAAGTTGTGTGACTCAGCATATATTGTCTTAAGCGACGGGCGACCCAGGCGAGAGCACAACAAGTTCGTTCCAACAATGAGTAACTGACCTCGTAATTGGTGAACTTCTTGCTTAAGTAGTAAATGCCTTGTTCCTTTCTTCCAGACTCATCCCGCTGGCCTAACATGCAACCCACAGACTCATCAAGCACTGTCAAGTACATAATGAGAGGCTCTCTAAGGATTGGTGGTACCAAGACTGGGGGACTTTGCAAATACTGCTTGATCTTCTCAAAGGCTTCCTGGCAATCGTCATTCCATTCCATTGGTTGATTCTTACGCAACAACTTGAAGATTGGCTCACATGTAGCTATCAACTAAGATATAAATCGAGCAATATAATTTAGCCTTCCAAGAAATCCTCGAACTTCCTTTTCTGTGCTGGGAGAAGGCATTTCAAGAATAGCTCGAACTTTTTTAGGATCCACTTCAATCTCCTTTTGGCTAATTATAAATCCCAATAAGTTGCCAGACTTTACTCCACACGTACATTTAGCTGGGTTTAGCCTCAAATTGAACTTTCTTAGTCGCTCAAACAATTTCTGTAAATGAACCATATGATCTTCCTTATTTTTTGACTTGGCAATCATGTCATCTACATAGACTTCAATCTCCTTATGCATCATGTCATGGAATAAGGTCACCATTGCCCTTTGATAAGTAGCCCCAACATTCTTCAATCCAAATGGCATAACTTTCTAGCAAAATGTGCCCTAACGTGTGATAAATGTGGTCTTTTCCATGTCTTCTTCAGCCATCTTGATCTGATTGTAACCCGAGAAACCGTCCATAAAAGAGAAGAAGGAGCGTTGAGCTGTATTATCTACCAGTACGTCGATCTGAGGTAAGGGAAAATCATCCTTAGGGCTAGCCCTATTTAGGTCCCGGTCGTCAACACACATTCGGACCTTCCCATCTTTCTCAAGGACTGGAACTACATTGGCAATCCATTGGGGGTATTTTGAAACAGCAAGAAAACCAAAGTCGAGTTGCTTTATAACCTCCTCTCTGATCTTTAAGGACATTTCTGGCTTCATTCTCCTTAACTTATACTTAACTGCGGGATATTCTGCCTTTCATGGTAGTTTATGCTCTACTATACTGGTGTTGAGGCCTGGCATATCCAGATATGACCATGCAAAGACATCTTTATAATCATGCAAGAGCTTTATCAACCTGCAACGCCCCTCCTCTTTCATGAGTGTGCTAATTTTGACTTATTTTTTCTCCTCATTGGTCCCCAAATTAATCATCTCAATCGGTTCCTTATGAGGTTGTATTTCTCTAGCCTCTTCCTCCATCAATCGCAACAGTTCAGTGGATGGTTCTGAATCATTATCATCCTGCTCATTAGCCTGATTAATGGGTAGATCAAAGCTACTTGATGTGATACTAGCATTATTTTCATCTTCAAACATGCTATTTTTATATCTACATTATTTAGGAATGAAAAGAGGGAAATGAACAAAAATTCTAACAAGGTAAAGAATACAAGTAGAAGAGGGAGGCCAGTATTTGGAAAATTCAAAATGCATTTTATTAATGATATACTGAATAGAAACATGTACGCCCACAACAAAGAGAATCTTAAAGCCTTGGGCAGAGCAATAAGATTAAAATTACAAAATTACTTGATGTCTGAATTAAAAATCACAGGAAGCTCAACGATTTCCCAATTGACAAGTCTTATGTTTGGTGGACAAACGTGAACCCAATTGACATGCTCATCCTTCAGAGTATACTCTTCCACGACAGCTGTTGGGCTTGAAAACTCAAACCCAACACTCCAAAAAGTCTTCCTCAGATCATATATGGAGATCCCCTCAGTCTTGGGCTCTCTGTCATCCAACCTAGCCAATCTTTTCTCTCTTTTCTCCTCTGCAATCTTTTTCTTATCTTCTCTTGAAGGTTTGTACCCTAACCCAAAGCAGTCTTTATTTTCCACCAGACTTGGTAGCTTGCTCAAACCCTGCTCGTATTTTCCCAAACCATGTCCATATTGATACCCATTCTCAAGCATGACTTTTGCTAGCATTGTAGAAATACCCGATTGCTGGATCGTTGTAATGGGCATTCCCTCCTTAACATAACTAGCATTTGCAATCTCAAGTGCCTGAAACGAGGTCTCAAGAGCCTCTTCAGCTGCTTCAATATAAGGGGTGGAAAAAGGTTTACTCACTAGTAAATCTTCCTCAGCAGCGACAATGATCAGATTGTCATTGAAGATGAACTTCAGCTTCTGGTGGAGTGTAGATGGTACAGCTCGTGCACAATGAATCCATGGCCTTCCCAGAAGGCAACTATAAGCGGGAGTAATATCCATTACTTGGAATGTCACTTCAAAAGTAATTGAACCAATCTGAATAGGTAGGCTTATCTCTCCTATCACTTCTCTGCGAGATCCATCAAATGTCCGGACTACCATGGTACTCGGTTTCATATGTGACATGTCAAATGATAGTTTTGTGAGTGTTGCTCTTGGCATTACATTCAGTGAGGAACCATTATCAATTAAAACTCTGGCCATAATATGATCCATGCACTTCAATGATATGTGTAAAGCCTTATTCTGCCTTACTCCTACCATTGGTATCTCATCATCAGTAAAAGTAAGGTAATTATTGGCGGTGATATTACCGACAATACCTTCGAATTTTTCCACTGATATATTATGGATGACATGAGCCTCATTCAAGATTTTTAACAATGCTTTCCTGTGAGGCTCTGAGTTCATCATCAGGGATAGAAGTGATATTTTAGCCGAAACTCGGTTCAATTGATCAATCACTGTGTACTCGCTTTGTTTCACAAGCTTTAAAAACTTATACACTTCTTCCTCTAATAGTTCTCTTTTCTGTTCTTTCCTCTCTGTAGCTTCCTCGTCGATCACTTGCCTTCCTTTTTCTTTTCCTTTCTCAGTCTCATTCATCGCTTTGACTCTTAGTTATTCGGGAGTGTAAATTCGAGCACTTCGAGTCATACCGCCGACTCCGGCAATATTGGTAATCTCATAATCACCTAAATCAGTATCTTTTTATAGGTCACCTTCGGCATCATCAGTACTCACCTTGAATCCATATCTCTAAGGTACTTCTTTGTTGCTTTTATAAGGAAAAGCTGTTGGAATTTGAATTGTGATAGGTTTCGGCCTACCCGAGGTTGGAATGGTAGGAGTACTAGTATAACAGATAGTCAGGGGTATTGGTAAGCCTAAAGTTGAATCGTTAACTACCGACACACTATTTTCCCCTCTGAGATGACCCACTTGGACCAATTGTTTGTCCATTAGGTCTTGCAGAATCAACTTGAACACATCACACTCTTGTATTGAGTGATTTGCACCCGGGTGTAATCCACACCTATCATTCTCTTCAAAATTTCCCCTGATCATACCGAACTTGTGCTTTTTAGCAAAGATGAACTTCAATGGGGTTTTGACATCTTCTACCTTACTTCTCAAGGGTGTTCTGTCATCTTCAATAAAGTTGATCGATGGCCCTCCATGCCCTGGTAAAGGATTACTTCCAACATTGGGAGTGTCCTTTTTGAAGTTCAACCATTTTGCATTAATCAGTTCTTGCACCTTGAATTTTAATGCTCTGCAATTTTCAGTTGATTGGCCGGTAGCACCTGCATGGTAATTGCATTTCGCATTTGGATCATACCCCCTAGGATAAGGTGGTTCTATTGGTCTCATCAGGCGAGGTACTACTAGGAAATTTTGAATAAGCTGAGGTAGTAGTTCTATGTAAGACATGGGGATTGGGTCGAATTGGACTGGACTCCTACCTTGGTTGCTAGGGCTGCTTTGGGGTATGGATTTTTGTTCCATGGTTGATTGAATTGAGGTGGCCTTATAGAGGGTGAGTTAGATGAAATGGGTGGGATTGAGGGTATGGATTTTGTGAGATGGTGGTGATATGTGGGTAAGGCATGTGAGGGGGGTTGTAGGTTGGTTGGAGATGAGGAGGTTGAAAGGGGCCCTAGGAGGTTGAAATGTTACTCCATTGGCTTCTCCTTCCTTCTTCTTCCCTGATCCAATTGAGGGTTTCTTTGTAGTGTTCATTCCCGAAGGAATGTGAGCAATCTTTCCACTCTTCACACCATTCTCAACTCTTTCTCCGATGATGACTATGTTAGAGAAATTTGAGGAGATGCTTCCAATCATCCTATCATAGAAAGGTGTTCGTAGTGTATCTATAAACAATGCTACCATTTCTTTATCCGACAATGGAGGTTCCACTTCAGCTGCTAATTCTCTCCATCTTCCAGCGTACTCCTTGAACGTCTCTCGATCCTTTTTTGACATGCTTTGCAATTCCCATCGGTCTGGTGCCATGTCGATATTATATTTCTACTGTTTGAGGAAAGCATCGGCCAAATCCTTCCTGCAACGGATATGGGAACGCTCAAGCTGCATGTACCAACTTGAAGCTGCCCCAGTTAAACTGTCTTGGAAGAAATGAATCAGCAACTTGTCATCATGAGCATGTGATGCCATCTTCCTACAATACATGGTCAGATGACTTTTTGGACAAGTGGTTCCTTTGTACCTATCAAACCCTGGCACTTTAAACTTTGGAGGTATAACTACATCAAGAACAAGGCAAAGATCTGCAGCTGCTTCGATGTTGTAGCTACTACCTTCTACAGCTCGTAGTCTCGCCTCTAACATCTGTAATTTTCCTTGCTCACAAGGGTTAAGTTGATTAAACCCTTCCGTGTCTTGGTGGAGATTAGGCTGAGATTGCAGGGTGACTTGTGCGTTAAACTTGGAAGGTGTTTCAGGGGTTTTTGTGACCAGTCTTGGATTAGTTGGATGGGCTTGAGTGGCCCGCGGGTCAGCCCAAGCTTCCGGAGATACATAACCAGGGGGGAGGCCATATTCTAGCCATTGGTCCTCTTGAGAATCGACATGTTCTTCCATAGGTTTGTTGTAATGCAGAGTGAGTGGTGTCTTTGACTAACCCTGGGGGTTTGTTCAAAGTCCTTCTTTTTCAAAGCTCGTAAAGCCCCTAGGACCAATGTCATCTGCTCCTTTAGTTGGTTGATATCACTCCTTAATTCTTCATTCTTTTATTCTAACTCATCCATGATCTTGGATTGCGAGCGAGTTCTGTAGGGATGTCGAAGGAACGGCTTGCCTGCTTTGTTATTTTTCTTTTATCTAAAATGGAAACATGATGTTAGTATATAAAGACAAAATAAAGGTTAGTGAGGGAATAATTTCATTTGAGCATTCAAAATTAGGGAAGTTCCCCACACTTCTATTCAAGGATCACTCGTCTCGAGATGGAAGTGTGGTTGACACTCAACCTAAGGGAGTATTCATTCCTCAATGGATAGGGTCTTGACCAAAGCAACCAACAAGTGAAGTTTTGACCCATATCTTCGATCAAGGACCACTCGTCTCAAGATGAAGACATGGTTGATGCCTAATCCAAGGGAGTATTCACTCCTCAATGGATAGGGTCTTGACCAAAGCAACCAACAAGTGAAGTGACCCATATCTTCGATCAAGGACCACTCGTCTCAAGAAGACGTGGTTGACGCCTAATCCAAGGGAGTATTCACTCCTCAATGGACAGGGTCTTAACCAAAGGAACCGACAAGCGAAGTAACCCATATCTTCTTAAAGTTTACACGAGCTTCTTTGGCCATTTTCTTACAAACTGCATTCACTTTTTGAAGATTATTGATTTGTGCAGTGATTCTGATGCTTCTCATTTGGTGATATACATTGCTAGTACAATCTTGAACTTCCTTAATTTGAATGCTATTAAATCTTTCCCAAAAAAAAAAAAAAGAAATCACAAGTTTAGGTGCATTTAATTTTTTTCGTTAGTTGGGCTTTTAGAAAAATAAAAAATTTCATGTATTTTTTTTTTGACATTTAGATAAACAAAAAAACAAAAGTAATATGTTCATACATTTTTTAACTTTTTACCACATTTATACATAAAAAATCAACCCAAGAGTGTGTTTCTTTTTTTTTTTCTATTCTTAGCCCTTATAGTTTCATGTTGAAGATTTCAAGGATGAGCCAAAAAAATTTTGGTTTGTTTTGATTGTTCAGCTTGAACAATTGTTGAATGTATGACCAAAGTGCGAGTCAGAAAATATGGTTGTCTAAATCTCGGTAAATTGCAAATGACAGTATTCTTGCTCTATGTTGTGTCAATTGAGAGCTTGTTAAGTTAACATGATTTTTAAACCATCAAAATAACTGTGATGCTTTTATTTTTATTGGTAACACATGTTTTCTTTCAGCATATATGATTATTGAAATGTATGAAGAGATTATTGGTGAGGGGAATAGAATTATTCTACGTAAAGAAGATAAGGTCATATCTACAAAGATAAACAAGGTTTAAGAGAATGATATGTAAAAGAATAATGTTTGGAAGGAATGGAAGAATTTACAAAGTAGAGTGATTTTGATATTGTGTGGAATGATATATACAAAGAATAATGTTTGGAAGGAATGAGAGAATTTACAAAATAGAGTGATTTTGATATTGTGTAGAATGATATGAAGTAAATTTTGGGAGGAAGAAAAGGATTTACAAAATGGTATCATGTGTAGAGAAATTTGTAATTTGAGTCATGCTTTCTAGATGAACAACGTTAGTACCACACTCTAGTAACCTTGAAGGTCCATCAATAAGCTTTAGAAGGAAATAAAATTGCCCTAGTTTGAAACTTCTAAGCACATCGTTCACCTTAGTTTATAACTACAATGACATCATTTGCTCCAGTTTACAACTAGAGATGTCATTTTCCTCCACTTACAACTGTGAAATTCTTTTGTGATTTCCAAAGTATCATTTGCCCCAATTTATAACTTCCAAAGCATCGTTTGCCCCAGTTTATAACTTCCAAAGCATCATTTGCACCATTTTTTATCACCAACATGTCATTTGCCCCAGTTTATGACTTTGAGCACATCATTTGTCCCAATGTATGACTTTGAGCACATCATTTGCCTTAGTTTATGATTTTAAGTACATCATTTGCCCCAATTTATGACTTTTAGTTGCCCTTCTTTACAAATTTCTTATTAAATAATAAGAATAACAAAGTTTTTCATATTATTATTATAAGAAATTTGAAAAGAAGTGAATTAATTTTGTCTAAAATAAAAAATAAAAAAATAAAAAAATAAAAATAAAAACAAACATTCCTATGAGTCAATTCTTGACAAAATGTTTGTGCAAGTTATGAGCTTTGGAAAGGGATATTTTGCACCATGAACGCAAAATTTTGATGATCTTGGGGTTTAGAAGATATATGGATACTGATAATGCAGAGGTGCAAGGACCCTTGGAATGGAGTGGGTGCATGGACTCTTGGAATGAAGTGGGTACGTGGACTCTTGGAATTGAGAGGGTGCGTGGACCATTGGAACGAGGTGGGTGCGTGGACCCTTAGAATGAAATAGGTGCGTGGACCTTTAGAATGAAATAGGTGCATGGACCTTTGTGATGAAATGAGTGTGTGGACCCTTGGAATGAAATGGGTGCATGGACTCTTGGAATGAACTTGTGGGTGCGTGGACCCTTGTGATGAAGTGGGTGCGTATACCCTTGGAATGAAATGGGTGCATGGACCCTTCGAATGAAATGGTGGGTGCGTGGACCCTTGGAATGAAATGGGTGCATGGACCCTTCGAATGGAGTGGGTGCATGGACCCTTGGAATGAAATGGATGCATGGACCCTTTGAATGCAGAGGTGAGTGTGTGGACCCTTGGAATCAAATGGGTGCGTGGATCCTTAGAATGCAGAGGGTGCGTGAACCCTTGAAATGAAATGGGTGCATTGACCCTTAGACATAAGCTTGAGATAGTTTATTAATGATGATGATGCAAGAGCGCATGATACTAAATTCTTTGATGATACAATTAAATGATGATGCATGATGGTCAAAAACTATTGTGATTTTATTAGATGACTTTTGTGATGTTAAAATAAGATTACTATTCCTCGTGAGCTTGCTTGTCCAAGATCCAAGAATGAGTGAGATTTCTTGATTTAATTTGACCCTATTTGACATTCAAGTGTCTCCTTGTGTTGGTCTGTGTTTGAGTTACTTTTAGTCTGCCATGAAGATTCAACGAGTTAGAGCAATGTCCTTACTTTCCACCCTACGCAACTTTTATTGGGTCCTCATTAAGCTTACTGCAACATTTAACACACAAATAATTGTAATGATGTTATTTTAATATCAACACATATTTCCTTTCAGTATGTCACTATTAAATGTTGTGGGGTTAGGTGATAAGAGAAAAATCATGGCTTTTTATTGAACAAAATGATTGTCGAAGACAGTAGTATTTGGAAAGGAAGGGTATATACATTGAGTGAAGTTTACAAAATGAAAAATATTTACAGAAGGGTGCTATGAGTAGCAGAACTTTATTTAGGACCGTTCTTCCAATGAGTAATGCCAGTATCACACTTCAGTAACCTCAGTAACTCATTAATAATCTTCAGAGAAAAGATGAAATTGCCTCAGTTATTTGTTTGTCACAACGTTTCCCCCAGATTGTAACTGTCAATCCACAACTTGTTCCAATTTTCACATTCAACTATTCAATTGGCCCAGTCTGTCATTCAATGCAACTCTTGCCCCAATTTGTAACTGTTCAATTGCCCCAGTTTGTAAAGTTTGACGCATTCTTTGTGGTTGTTCATCTTCTAGACCGCCTATCCAGGTTTTTAGTCTAGTGATAACTTTATTTGACCTTAATTTTTGCCTAGATCGCTCTTTTCGAGTTTTCAATCTAGCGGGTCGCTCTAACTTTTGCCTAGATTGCCTTAGAGGTTTTCAATCTAGCGAGCATTTTTTTCAATTGCTCTAACTTTTGCCTAGATCGTTTTGTTTTTTTTTTTGAGATTTTCGATCTAGCGAGCTTTTTTTTTCCAATTGCTCTAACTTTTGCCTAGATCGTTTTTGAGGTTTTCGATCTAGCGAGCTCCCTTTTTTTCAATTGCTCTAACTTTTGCCTAGATCGTTTTTTGAGGTTTTCGATCTAGCGAGCTCCCTTTTTTTTTATGCATAGTATTTTTTTACTGCATCTGAGTTCACAGGGTGTAAGAGATCTTTGCCATCCATTTTTGTAAGGATCAAGGCTCCTCCTGAGAAAGCTTTCTTGACTACATATGGCCTTTCATAATTTGGAGCCCATTTTCCCATATGATCTTTATGAATCGGCAAAATTTTCTTGAGTACTAAATCTCCTTCTTGAAACTCTTGATGATGCACTTTCTTTTCAAATGATTTCTTTAGTCTTCTCTGATATAAATGGCCATGACAAATTGCCTTCAATCTTTTTCCTTCAATGAGGTTTAATTGGTCAAAACGGGTTTGGACCTATTTTGCTTCATTTAACTTTGTTTCCATTAATACCCTCAAGGAAGGTATTTCGACCTCAATAGGTAAGACAGCCTCCATCTCACATACTAAGGAAAATGGTGTTGCCCCAGTTGAGGTGCGAACAGAAGTACGATATCCATGCAAAGCAAACGGAAGCATTTCATACCAGTCTTTATAAATCACCACCATCTTCTAAATGATTTTCTTAATGTTCTTATTAGCTGCTTCAATAGCCCCATTCATCTTTGGCTAATATAGGGAAGAATTATGATGTTTAATCTTGAATTCTTCACATAACTCAGTCATCATCTTGTTGTTTAAATTGGTTGCATTGTCTGTGATGAGTTGATTTGGTAGACCATAATGGTAGATTAACTCCTTTTTTATGAACTTTACTACCACATTTCGGGTTACATGCGCGTAGAAAGCTATTTCAACCCATTTAGTGAAGTAATCAATTGCAACCAAAATAAAACGGTGTCCATTTGATGCCTTAGGTTCAATGGGACTTATGACGTCCATTCCCCACATCAAAAATGGCCAAGGCGATGATAGAACATTTAATGATGTTGGTGGAGCATTAATATTATCAGCATATGCCTGACATTTATGACATTTCTTCACATGGTTAAAGCCGTCAAACTCCATGGTCAACCCAGTAGTAACCGCCCCTTAAGATCTTTCTTGTCATTGCATGTCCATTCGCATGAGTTCCAAAAGATCCTTCATGCACTTCCTTGATGATTTTTATGGCTTGAGTAGCATCAACGCATCTAAGGAGCACCATATCATGATTTCTTTTATACAATACTTCTCCATTTAGAAAGAAGCTCATTTCCAATCTTCTCAAAGTTCTCTTTTCGTTCTCCGAAGCACCCAACGGATACTCTCTTCTCTTGATAAAATTCTTGATATCATGGTACCAAGGCTTTCCATCTGGTTCTGCTTCGATGGAATGACAATAAGTTGGATGATCACAACGGTGGATCTTTATAAGTGGCATGTCTTCTTCCTGACTTAGTGTGAACATGGACGACAAAGTGGCCAGTGCATCTGCCAGCGAATTTTCCTCTCGGGGGATATGATCAAAGGTTACTTATTCTAACTGTTTTATTAATTCCTTACTATAGGACTGGTAAGGAATTAATTTTGAATCTCGAGTCTCCCATTCTCCTCTTAATTGATGAATGACTAAAGCCGAATCACCATATATGTCGAGGATTTTGACCTTTGATTCTATAGCCGTTTCGATTCCTAGTACACATGCTTCATATTCTACCACATTGTTTGTGCAATCAAAGCATAGTCGGGCTGTCACTGGGACGTACTGCTTTTCTGGGGAAATTAGTATAGCTCCAATCCCATGCCCCAATACGTTTGAAGCACCATCAAATAACATCGTCCATCTTTCTTTCATTAACAGTTTCTCCTCACAAAATGATGCCATTATGTCTTCATCAGGAAACCTGCATTGCATTGACTCATAATCTTCCACGGGTTGATGTGCCAAGTAGTCTGCCAGAACATTTCCTTTGATTGCCTTTTGGGTGACATATACAATATCATACTCTGATAAGAGCACTTGCCAACGGGCAATCCTTCCTGTTATAGCGGGTTTTTCAAAATTGTACTTGATTGGATCCATTTTAGACACTAACCAAGTTGTGTGACTCAGCATATATTGTCTTAAGCGACGGGCGGCTCAGGCGAGAGCACAACAAGTTCGTTCCTACAATGAGTAATTGACCTCGTAATTGGTGAACTTCTTGCTTAAGTAGTAAATGACTTGTTCCTTTCTTCCAGACTCGTCCCGCTGGCCTAACATGCAACCCATAGACTCATCAAGCATTGTCAAGTACATAATGAGAGGCTTTCCAGGGATTGGTGGTGCCAAGACTTGGGGACTTTGTAAATACTGCTTGATCTTCTCAAAGGCTTCCTAGCAATCGTCATTCCATTCCATTGGTTGATTCTTACGCAACAACTTGAAGATTGGCTCACATGTAGCTGTCAACTGGGATATAAATCGAGAAATATAATTTAGCCTTCCAAGAAATCCTCGAACTTCCTTTTCTGTGCTTGGAAAAGGCATTTCAAGAATAGCTCGAACTTTTTCAGGATCCACTTCAATCCCCTTTTGGCTAATTATAAATCCCAATAAGTTGCCATACTTTACTCCAAACGTACATTTAGCTGGGTTTAGCCTCAACTTGAACTTTCTTAATCACTCAAACAATTTCTGTAAATGAACAATATGATCTTCCTCATTTTTTGACTTGGCAATCATGTCATCTACATAGACTTCAATCTCCTTATGCATCATGTCATGGAATAAGGTCACCATTGCCCTTTGATAAGTAGCCCCATCATTCTTCAATCCAAATGGCATAACTTTCTAGCAAAATGTGCCCCAAGGTGTGATAAATGTGGTCTTTTCCATGTCTTCTTCAGCCATCTTGATCTGATTGTAACCCAAGAAACCATCCATAAAAGAGAAGAAGGAGTGTTGAGCTGTATTATCTACCAGTACGTCGATCTGAGATAAGGGAAAATCATCCTTAGGGCTAGCCCTATTTAGGTCCCGATAGTCAACATACATTCGGACCTTCCCGTCTTTCTTAGGGACTGGAACTACATTGGCAATCCATTGGGGGTATTTTGAAACAGCAAGAAAACCAGCATCGAGTTGCTTTCTAACCTCCTCTCTGATCTTTAAGGACATTTCTTGCTTCATTCTCCTTAACTTCTACTTAACTGCGGGATATTCTTCCTTTAACGGTAGTTTATGCTCTACTTTACTAGTGTCGAGGCCTGGCATATCCTGATATGACCATGCAAAGACATCTTTATAATCATGCAAGAGCTTTATCAACCTGCAACGCCCCTCCTCTTTCATGAGTGTGCCAATTTTGACTTCTTTTTTCTCCTCATTGGTCCCCAAATTAATCATCTCAATCAGTTCCTTATGAGGTTGTATTTCTCTAGCCTCTTCCTCCATCAATCGCAACAGTTCAGCGGATGGTTCTGAATCATTATCATCCTGCTCATTAGCCTGATTAAAGGGTAGATCAAAGCTACTTGATGTGATACTAGCATTATTTTCATCTTCAAACATGCTATTTTTAGATTTGCATCATTTAGGAATGGAAAGTGGGAAATGAACAAAAATTCTAACAAGGTAAAGAATACAAGTAGAAGAGGGAGGCCAGTATTTGGAAAATTCAAAATGCATTTTATTAATGATATACTGAAAAGAAACATGTACGCCCATAACAAAGAGAATCTTAAAGCCTTGGGAGAGCAATAAGATTGGCACTACAAAATTAGTTGATGTCTGAATTAAAAATCACGGGAAGCTCAACGATTTCCCAATTGACAAGTCTTATGTTTGGTGGACAAGCGTGAACCCAATTGACATGCTCATCCTCCAGAGTGTACTCTTCCACGACAGCTATTGGGCTTGAAAACTCAAATCCAGCACTCCAAAAAGTCTTCCTCAGATCATGTAGGGAGACCCCCTCAGTCTTGGGCTCTCTGTCATCCAACCGGCCAGTCTTTGCTCTCTTTTCCCCTCTACAATCCTTTTCTTATCAGCTCTTGAAGGTTTATACCCTAACCAGAAGCGGTCTTTATTTTCTATCAGACTTGGTAGCTTGCTCAAACCTTACTCGTATTTTCCCAAACCATGTCCATATTGATACACATTCTCAAGCATGACTTTTACTAGCATTGTAGAAGCACCCGATGGCTGGATCTTTGTAATGGGCATTCCCTCCTTGACATAACTAGCATTCGCAATCTCAAGTGCCTGAAACGAGGTCTCAAGAGCCTCTTCAGCTGCTTCGATATAAGGGGTAGAGGAAGGTTTACTCATTAGTAAATCTTCCTCAGCAGAGACAATGATCAGATTGTCATTGATGATGAACTTCAGCTTCTGGTGGAGTGTGGATGGTACAGCTCATGCATAATGAATCCATGGTCTTCCCAGAAGGCAACTGTAAGCGGGAGTAATGTCCATTACTTGGAATGTCACTTCAAAAGTAATTGGACCAATCTGAACAGGTAGGCTTATCTCTCCTATCACTTCTCTGCGAGATCCATCAAATGCCCAGACTACCATGGTACTCGGTTTCATATGCGACATGTCAAATGATAGTTTTGTGAGTGTTGCTCTTGGCATTACATTCAGTGAGGAACCATTATCAATTAAAACTCTTGCCATAATATGATCCATGCACTTCGCTGATATATGTAAAGCCTTATTGTGTCCTGCTCCATCCATTGGTATCTCATCACCAATAAAAGTAAGGTAATTATTAGCAGTGATATTACCGACAATACCTTCGAGTTTTTTCACTGATATATTATGGATGTAATGAGCCTCATTCAATATTTTTAACAATGCTTTCCTGTGAGGCTGAGTTCATCATCAGGGATAGAAGTGTTATTTTAGCTGAAACTTGGTTCAGTTGATCAATCATTGTGTACTCACTTTGTTTCACGAGCTTTAAAAACTCATACACTTCTTCCTCTGATCGTTCTCCTTTATGTTCTTTCCTCTCTGTAGCTTCCTGGTCGACCACATGCCTTCCTTTTCCTTTCTCAGTCTCATTCATCGGTTTGACTCTAAACTCTTTGGGAGTGTAAATTCGACCACTTCAAGCCATACCGCCGACCCCGACAATATTGGTAATCTCAGAATCCCCTAAATCAGTATCTTTTTGTAAGTCACTTTCGGCATCATCAGTACTCACCTCGAATCCATATCTCCAAGGTACTGCTTTGTGGCTTTTATAAGGAAAAGCATTTGGAATTTGAATTGTGAGAGGTTTCAGCCTACCCGAGGTTGGAATGGTAGGAGTACTAGTATAACAGATAGTCAGGGGTCTTGGTAAGCCTGAAGTTGAATCGTCAACTACCGAGACACTGTTGTCCCCTCTGAGATGACCCACATGGACCAATTGTTTGTCCATTAGGTCTTGCAGAATCAACTTGAACACATCACACTCTTGTATTGAGTGATCTGCACCCGGGTGTAATCCACACCTATCATTCTCTTCAAAATTTCCCCTAATCATACCGAACTTGTGCATCTCAGCAAAGATGAACTTCAATGGGGTTTTGACATCTGCTACCTTACTTCTCAAGGGTGGTCTGTCATTTTCAAAAAAGTTAATCTGTGGCCCTCCATGCCCTAGTAGAGGATTGCTTCCAACATTGGGAGTGTCCGCTTTGAAGTTCAACCACTTTGCATTAATCAGTTCTTGCACCTTGAATGGCCGATAGCACGTGCATGGTAATCACATTTCGCATTTGGATCATACCCCCTAGGATAAGGTGGTTCTATTGGTCTCATCGGGCGAGACACTACTAGGCAATTTTGGATAAGTTGAGGTAGTAGTTCTGTGTAAGACATGGAAATTGGGTCGAATTAGACTGGACTCCTACCTTGGTTGCTATGGCTGCTTTGGGGGTTTGGATTTTTGTTCCATGGTTGATTGAATTGAGGTAGCCTTATAGAGGGTGAGTTGGATGAAATGGGTGGGATTGAAAGGTGAGATTGAGGGTATGGATTGTGTGAGATGGTGGTGATATGTGGGTAAGGCATGTGAGGGGGGTTGTAGGTTGGTTGGAGATGACGAGGTTGAAAGATGGGGGCCCTAGGAGGTTGAAATGTTACTACATTGGCTTCTCCTTTCTTCTTCTTCCCTGATGCAGTTGAGGGTTTCTTTGCAGTGTTCGTTCTCGGAGGAATGTGAGCAATGTTTCCACTCTTTAGACCATTCTCGACTCTTTCTCCGATGATGACTATGTCAGAAAAATTTGAGGAGATGCTTCCAATCATCCTATCATAGAAAGGTGCTCGTAGTGTATCAATAAACAATGCTACCATTTCTTTATGAGACAATGGAGGTTCCACTTGAGTTACTAATTCTCTCCATCTTTGAGCATACTCCTTAAACGTCTCTTGATCCTTTTTTGACATGCTTTGCAATTCCCATCGGTCTGGTGCCATGTCGATATTATATTTTTACTGTTTAAGGAAAGCATCGGCCAAATCCTTCCGGCAACAGATATGGGAACGCTCAAGCTGCATGTACCAACTTGAAGCTGCCCCAGTTAAACTGTCTTGGAAGAAATGAATCAGCAACTTGTCATCATGAGCAAGGGATGCCATCTTCCTACAATACATGGTCAGATGACTTTTTGGACAGGTGGTTCCTTTGTACCTATCAAACTCTGGCACTGTAAACTTTGGAGGTATAACTACATCAGGAACAAGGCAAAGATCTATAGCTGCTTCGATGTTGTAGCTACTACCTTCTACAACTCGTAGTCTCGCCTCTAACATCTGTAATTTTCCTTGCTCACAAGGGTTAAGTTGATTAAACCCTTCCGTGTCTTGGTGGAGATTAGGCTGAGATTTCAGGGTGACTTGTGCGTTAAACTTGGAAGGTGCTTTAGGGGTTCTTGTGGCCAGTCTTGGATTAGTTGGATGGGTTTGAGTGTCCCGCAGGTCAGCCTCAGCTTCCGGAGCTACATAACTAGGGGGAGGCCATATTCTGGCCATTGGTCCTCTTGAGAATCGACATGTTCTTGCACAGGTTTGTTGTAATGCAGACTGAATGGTGTCTTTGACTGAGCCTGGGGGGTCTGTTCAGAGTCCTTCTTTTCCAAAGCTCGTAAAGCCCCTAGGACCAATGTCATCTACTCCTTTAGTTGGTTGATCTCACTCCTTAATTCTTCATTTTGTTGTTCTAACTCATCCATGATCTTGGATTGCGAGCGAGTTCTGTAGGGATGTCGGAGGAACACCTTGCCTGCTTTGTTATTTTCTTTTATCTAAAATGGAAACATGATGTTAGTATATAAAGACAAAATAAAGGTTAGTAAGGAAATAATTTCATTTGAGCATTCAAAATTAGGGAAGTTCCCCACACTTCTATTCAAGGACCACTCGTCTCGAGATGGAAGTGTGGTTGACACTCAATCTAAGGGAGTATTCACTCCTCAATAGGTGAGGTCTTTGTCAACTAGCAATGCAGTTGGTGACCCATATCTTCAATCAGGGACCACTCATCTCAAGATGAAGACATGGTTGATGCCTAATCCAAGGGAGTATTCACTCCTCAATGGATAGGGTCTTGACCAAAGCAACCAACAAGTGAAGTGACCCATATCTTCGATCAAGGACCACTCGTCTCAAGATGAAGACATGGTTGACGCCTAATCCAAGGGAGTATTCACTCCTCAATGGATAGGGTCTTAACCAAAGGAACCGACAAGCGAAGTAACTCATATCTTCTTAAAGTTTACACGAGCTTCTTTGGTCATTTTCTTGAAAACTGCATTCACTTTTTGAAGATCATTGATTTGTGCAGTGATTCTGATGCTTCTCATTTGGTCATATACATTGCTAGTACAACCTTGAACTTCGTTCATTTGAATGCTATTAAATATTTCCCAAAAAAAAAAAGAACAAGGAATAGATAAATGATGCAATGCCCTGTGTAAAATATGCTTGAACCTATATGCCTAAGATATTATGCGTGAGCTTATATGAACATGTTAAAAAATGAATGGACCTATATCAAAAGTTTTTTTTTATTAAAAACCCAACTGAAACATGATATATGTGTGATCTTTTTATATATATTTTTTATATAGAAATGTGATAAAAAAATTAATTCTAAAAAGGGGATGGACATGTCATTTTTGTGTTTTTTAAATATCCAAAAAGAAAACAATGCATGAGCCTATATGAAAAGGTCCAACTAAAACTAAACATGCTATTTTTGTATTTTATTTTTCTAAATATCCAAAAAAATTGCATGAATATGTTATTTTTTTAATTTTTTTTTAAATGTACAAAAAAATGCATGAACCTATATGAAAATTTTTTATTTTTTCTAAAAGTTCAACTAAAACAAAAACATAAAAATAAAAATGAACGCACCTAATATATAATTTTTTTTGTATGAACATGTTATTTTTATTTTTTGTTTATCTAAATATTCAAAAAAAATGTATGAAATTTTTTTCTAAAATCCCAACTAAAACACAAAAAATGTATCTAAACATGTGATTTATAAATGTGAAAAAAAAATGTATGAAGATGTTATTTTTTTTTTGTTTATCTAAATATTTAAAAAAAGCAAAAAAAAAATTATTTTCTAAAAGTCCAACTAAGACACAAAAAATTTATCTAAACATGTGATTTTTTTTATTTATAAATATGAAAAAAAAATGTATGAACATGTTATTTTTGTTTTTCTTTTGTTTATCTAAATGCCAAAAAAATGCATGAACCCTAAAAGCCCAACTAAGACACACAAAAAAAAATGTAGCTAAACATATGATTTGTAAATGTGGAAGAAAAATGTATGAACATGTTATTTTTATTTATTGTTTATCTAAATATTCCAAAAAAATTGCATAAAAAATTTTTATTTTCTAAAAGTTCAACTAAAACATAAAAAAATGTATTTAAACATATGATTTTTTTTATTTAAAAATGTGAAAAAAAAATGCATGAACATGTTATTTTTGTTTTTTGTTTAGTTTATCTAAATATTCAAAAAAATAAATTTTTAATTTTCTAAAAGCCTAACTAAGACACCCAAAAAATGTATCTAAACATGTGACCTTTTTTATGAAAAAAAATGCATGAACATGTTTTTTTTATTTATTTATCTACATGTTAAAAAAATTATTTTATTTTTCTAAAAATTCTAGTACAAGAAAAAAACTAAATGTATCTAACATGTGATTTGTTTTTTTTAAGTAATTTTTTTTTATAAAAAATGTATGAACATGTTATTTTTGTGTTTTGTTTATGTAAATGTACAAAAAAAAAGCATGAACCTATATGATATTTTCTATTTTCTAAAAGTTCAACCGAAAAAAAATGTTGAGTGTACTAAACATGTGATTTTTTTTATGTATAAATGTGATAAAAAGATTTATAAAAAATGCATGAACATATTATTTTTTGTTTTTTTTTTGTTTATCTGAATGTTCAGAAAAGCTGAATGTACTCAACATGTGATTTTTTATGTATAAATGGGGTAAAAAAAATTTAAAAAACGTATGAACATATTACTTTTGTTTTTTGTTTATCTAAATGTCAAAAAAAAATACATGAAATTTTTTATTTTTCTAAAAGCCCAACTGAAACAAAAACTGAATATACCTTGGATGTGATCTTTTTTTTTGTAAAAAAAAAATGCATGACCGTGTTATTTTTGTTTTTTTTTTAGCTGAATGTTTAAAAAAAAGCTATTTTATTTTTCTAAGAGCTCAAGTAAAAGAAAAAAAATAAATGTATCTAACATGCGACTTTTTTATGTATAAATTTTTTTAAAAAAAAAAGGTATGAACATGTTATTTTGTTTTTTTTATTTATCTAAATGTTAAAAAAAACTGAATATACTAAAAAAAAATTTAAAAAGTGCATGAACATATTATTTTATTTTATTTTTATCAAAATGTCAAAAAAATAAAAAATATATGAAATTTTTATTTTTCTAAAAGCCTACACTGAAACAAAAACTGAATATACCTAGGATGTGATATTTTTTAAAAAAAATGCATGAACGTGTCATTTTTGTTTTTTTTATTTATCTAAATGTCTGGAAAAAAAAATTTATTTCTCGAAAAGCCAAACTAAAATAAACAATTGAATGTACCTAACATCTGATTTTTTATGTATAAATGTGATAAAAAGATTTATAAAAAATGCATGAACATGTTATTTTTGTGTTTTCTTTATCTAAATCTACAAAAAAAATGTTTGAACCTATATGATAATTTTTTTATTTTTTCTAAAAACCCAACGAAAAAAAATTGAATGCACCAAACATGTAAAAAGAAATTAATGAACATGTTATTTTTATTTCCTTTTTTTCTAAATGTCAAAAAAATGCATGAATTTTTTTATTTTTTCTACAAGCCCAAAAAAAAACTGAATATTCGTACAAATTTTAAAAAAAAAAGCAAAAAAAAATGATTGAGATTTATGTCCAACTTTTAAAAAAAATAGTATTATTTTCGATGCAAAAATGATGATAATGATGTGATTGACTATGCTCATGTTATAATATGATTAGATGTGAATGTACATGTGCAAGATAAAGAGAAAGAAACATGCTCCCATGTGTCCTATTTTAGGTGAAGAACTAAGGTAGGATATTACTAATGTTCACATCCTAACTTTGGAAGGTTGTTTAGTTCTGTCTATGTGCATGGTTTCATGGTTAGATCTAGACAACTCAGTTTATCATGGTCCTCAGATTGCCGTTATCATATAGACAAGGATCCAGTTCCTGAACCAGTCATAAGTAGGAAAATGCCCTCTCAATATGACTAACTCATGATACCAGTAACACTCTGAGTGGTGACTTAACAATTACCAAGTGGGGATGAAGCCCCTCAATAGCAACTATCAAGACACGCGCTAATCCTAAGCTCGCACAGGCTCGGGTATAGAGCCCAAAAGGTGTGTGAGGTAAGTGAAAGTGAATTGTGTGAAAGGGGAGCATACAAACCTTTAAATTTAAAACTACCCAACCCCACCTGCAACACAAACAAGCAACCAAGAATATACAGCAGAAAGTTTTCTACCCTATGGTTCACAACATTGAATATGTACAAACACAATGAACACCATAAAAAAAATCACATTGAATATATACGAAAACAACGAATACGAACAAAAAAAAATCACAACATTGAATATATACAAGCACAATGACCACGAACAAGAGCGAAAAAAGAATAAGCAATACTTACATAAAAATAAAAATAAAAAAGAGTGAAATAAATAAAAATAAAGTTAAAGAGAACATGCACAATTAATTAGATTAGGCTTAACTCTCGAAGATATCCCTAGTGGAGTCGCCATCTGTCGCAACCGGGATCATGACAGGACGACGAACAAAAGCTTTTAATTAAACAAACAGAGGAGTTGCCACCAAAATTTATTAAAGGAAATTTTGGAAAAACATAAAATTGTGATCTCTGAAACCAGTTTGGGTTCGGGAGTTATTTATGCATAGGGAAGGTATTAGCACCCTATGACGTCCATTAAAATGGTTACCTTCTAATTAATTATGTACGGATACCATTAACTTTCAAAAAAAATTATTTCACTCAAATAAAAAATATTTTTATTGATTTGTGTTGTTTAACATGTAAGTTAAAAAAATTTTATTTATTTTATGAAATAAACGAAGAAGAAGACCTGAAAATTTATTTAAGAAAAATGTAGAAAATCCCCCCTTCTTTTTAAGTTTTTGAAAGGAAATGCATAGGGTTCAAGGTAACAAATGGCTACTCAATAAACCCTTACAAAACAAACGGTGTCAAAGGTGGATCAACCACTCAATTAACACCGCTTGACCCCTCATATGAAAGAAAAAAAAAGTGATCAATCAAATTTCACGAAGAGATGTTTCAAGTCAATTTTAAAATGATTAGGATATTAGGGAATTTCACAGATCAGTTTTGGTGGAAATTGGGAACATGTATCGTCATATTAAAAACCAAACAACAAGGAAACATATGGCATATCAGGGAATAGATTCTATACATCAGGAAATAAAAACATGAGGCAAAACAAACAGAGGACAACGAATGAATATTAAGGGGTATATTTTACATTTCAGAATTGGGAATTGGGTAAACAAGTCACAAAACGGGACAAAGATATTACCTAGTTTCGAAGCTTGGATCTTATTTGCCCTCCATTGTTGCTCTCTCCTTGCTATGTATGACGTCCTCTTTCTAATGCTCTTTCTCACGTACGTCTCTGTGTATAGCTGAGGATATGTGTAGGTGCCTTTTTCTGATACGTTCCCCCTTATTTATATGCCTTCCTCGTTACCTGAACGTACTCTGCCACTACCCCACTCACCGTAATCACTCTCCCACTTCCTATGTAACCGCTCTTCCACTACCCCACTAAACAAAAACTAACTACCAATATCCCATACCTATCAGAAAAGTAACCTCCCTTATCCCTATTATCCTATTAACTTTTGTGAATCAAATTTTTCTTTTATTATTATTATTATTTTTTAATTTTTATTATATATGAATATGGACAAAATTAGTTATTCACAATTATACTAAAAATCATTTTCATCTAATATGTATATTCTAATTAGTTTGCAGTGTGAAGGTTTAATATATTATATTAAAATTAATCGTGAAAAAAAACTTGTTTCACTTTTTCCTATCTGAAGTACATGTTATCGTGGTATATTATGCTTAATTTTGCATAATAGTAGGCATAAAATTGTCAACTTAATTTATTATATATATTCAATTCATCCCGCTTTATATTTTAGTTTCTTATTTTGTCGATCATTTTTATAGTAAAATTTTTTAATTTTAACCCATATGATGCTTATAAGTAATAGAGATGAAAGTATGATGAACCAAGTTCGACTTTAAATGTTTAAATTTGATTTGTTTAAAAATTTTGATGTCTGAATCTGGTTTGTTACATGTTAAAAGCTTCTTCTTCTTTTTTTCTGTTAAGACGTGATATGATTTAAAGCTTACAAGCTTTTTTAAAAGTTTATATCTAAAAAAGTCTAATAAATAGATTTAAAGCCTATATAAACGATTGATTAAAAAATTTTGTAAGTTTAAAGTTTATAAGATAAAAATATCATTAAATAGGCCAAATATGTAACATCCCAATTTTTCTATGATAAATGTTTGAGGGTACAAATAGTTTCTAGAATGAAATTAGGTGAAATTAGAAACCAAAAGCAGAGAAGTTAGGAAGTTTGGTACAAATGACGAAAATGCTCCTACACCTGGGCAGCTCAAATAATGAACCACAAAAATGGAAATACAAGTATAAGACATCCTAAAGGGATTATAAACATCGTGTATGGTTAAAAGTAGTGAGAAAAAATTAGAAACCTGAGAAGGGACGAAATGCCCTTCGAAAACTCCAAAAATGACCAAAATACCCCTATAAGCTATACTTTTTACACAAAGCTAGTCAGTTCCCATAAAAATAGAAAACAGCCTTAGATTAGCATGGGAACGAACCAAAAAGTCTTAGAAATTTCAGAGGAACAATTTGGAAAATTTTCCGGCAATGCTGAGAAAAATTACAAAAGCGTCCCTCGAAGGCCAGGAGGGCAAGATAATGTGATAAACATGCCAAGAGTGGGGCCACACCAATGTGCACGAAATTCAGCAGCTGGAAAGGTGGTGATGAGTCACCAAAGTGAAGTCAACCAAGTCTTTCACAAAAAGACAAAAGTGAATAGTAAAATGGTTTCTTTAACTATGGTTAAGACTAATTAACCTTGGTTAATTAAAAGTAAAGCACACTTAGGGTAAATTAATTATAATTAGAGGAATATCAGCCTAACTAACACTAATATAAGCCTAAAAGGATAATTCCTTAAATTTTGATTTATTTTGAAAAATAGAAAAATCTAGGCAAAATTATCAAAATACCCCTAAGTGCAAAACTAATTCCACTTGGCCCATAAGAGTCCAAATTTTTTTGGAACCCTTGGGACCCCATTTTTTTCATATTTTTTAGCCTACAAACTTATCAAAATCCTCTCTATTCTTTCTAAGCTTACCATAACACAAAACACCCAAAACTTACTTTTTTAAAGCCATAAACATTAAAGCCCCATCACCATCCTTTCTCCACGTCAAGAGCAGACCAGAGGGGACCCAAGGCAGCCTTTAAAGCCCCACAAAACACTAAGGAGGTCTTTAACAAGTAGGATCTTTCTACTTGTCTTTTTATGCTTTTAACTTGTCTTTTTATGGTGTGCTTTTTTTTCATGCATCTTTTCTTCAAAATGTGTGTGTCTTCTTTTGTTTTCACTTATGAGAGTTTAAAACTGTATTTTAACTGTTCAAAATCAGCCCCACCCATTTTTAGTGAATTTTGAAAGGAAAAACAAAGTTGTTCGGTTAAAAGTGCATCTAAGGCACTTAGAAGGAATTTAATCGGTGGGTTTTGTTTTAAAATTATTTTTTAAGCTATGATCAGTTTTATGCTCCCATAGGAAGTGTTTTTAAAGCTTATTTGAAATAGGATGTGTGGATCTTAGAGTAGATCATGAAGATCTACCTTTTAATTCTTAAGAAAAGTGATGTGTTGCTTGTTTTCATGATTGTTTTAATGATTATGTTTTAATATTATGATTTATCTCTTGTGATGATTTATGTGCTAGATCTGCACCTCTGAGTATGCATTTTAAGAGGTGGAATAAAATTTTGTAATAAATTCCAAAGGTTTCCATTGGACATTAGTTAGAAAGCTACCAAGCAAATAATGTAATTTGTAGCCAAAAGTGGCTAAGATCCTTGTATGGCACCCTACACTCATCATGGCCAGCACTTAAGCATCAAAACATGGATGAAATAAGCATGGACCAAAGGCAAGAGGGGTTGCACAAGCCTAACACAACTGAACCAAGGTGGTGTGAGATGGAAGATTTGAAGAAATTACCTTAGCTAACCAAGGAAGGCTTTCGGCCACAACTCCCAAGCAAACTTTAGTTTCGTTAAAATTTTTCTAAGTAACTTAAGCTCTGAAATAAGGTTTTAAATGAACTAAATCAACCCTTAAATAAAGTTAAACAAAACAAAAATGAGTTAAAAACCTCTAGGAGTGCATTCAGCCACCCTAGAGAGATTTTGGCAAAAATGGACTTAAAATGTGATTAAGGAAAAATCAAGTATTTTCAGCAAGTAAATAACTCATATGGAGGTTTAATCAATATTTAAAAGGTTAAGTTTCAGAATATATGGCCTAGGTAAGCTTAGGAAAAAATCCAAAAATTACTAAGTGGTAAAATTTCCAACTACGCTTAAAAGGGATAACTAGAAAATTTACCATAACTCAAGCAATGGTAAATATTAAATTCGGCCATTCCATTAAACTTTGAATAAAAAGACTTAAGATTACCTTAGAATATGTCAATTATGAAGTATAAACTTGGCCCCCAAGTAATGGTCAACTTAGGTCAACCAGGGTTAAGAAATGGTCAACTTAAGTGATATGATTCACCCTACGCGAATGAATCGGAATGCGGAAACGATAACGGAACATCTTGAGAATCAGGATAAGATAAGAAAGGGTAAGGTAAGATAAGGTGAGATAAGGTAAAGGAACCCGACACAAACCGCGACCTGCCGGAGAGCACCAAAGTTATCAAGAGGAACGTGACACTTACCGCGACCTGCCGGAAGAACCAATGTTATCAAAGGTAGTTCTTTTGCTCAAGAACCAAGGGAATCAACTCACACAGAGAAGAAAAACTCTTAAAGAGAAAATATGATTAATACTCTAAATCTGTCCTTTCACTGAATCCCTAACTCCTATTTATAGTGAACCTAATCTAGTAAAAAGATAATAAATTAGAAATCCTAATTAGATTACAATTTGAATTGCAACCAATTTAAAACGAATAACTTCTAGATAAATATCAAATCCTAATGTAATCTATAGTAAATCATAAACTCCTAATTAGATTGCAATTTGAATTGCAACCAATTTGAAACGAATAACTTCTAGATAAATATCAAATCCTAATGTAATCTATAGTAAATCATAAACTTTATCACTTAAGATCTTCAATGATATGACTACATAAATTAACCCATGTTGGAATTGGGGTTGGATCCATATAGTCTTTTCCTTGAACTTCCTTGATAAGACCTTCAAGTGCTTGTTCCATACGTTTGGTCCTATTTCGCGTCATAGGACCTTCCATTCCTTGTAGATAATCTTCGAGATGATCTCTTTTGCTTATCGTTGTGCCCATGTTCACATCATTCCCTCCTTATCCAAGAGGATTCGTCCTCAAATCTTGATGGTCATCTGCATCAAATAAGGATAAATCTGAAACATTGAAGGTGGCACTCACATTACCATAGCTACTTCCAAGATCGATTTTATAAGCATTATCGTTGATCCTTTCAACCACTTGAAATGGCCAACTTCTCTAGGATGTAATTTGGAGCTTCTTTGATTTGGAAACCGCTCCTTTCGCAAGTGAACCCACACCCAGTCACAAGGGTCAAAGATCACCTTGGTGCGTACTTTGTGTGCTTGTCGAGTATAATGTTCATTCTTCTTCTCAATATTAGCGCGAACCTTGGTATGTAGTTTCTGCACAAATTCAGTCTTTTTCTTTCCATCCAAATTAAGAGAGTCATTAGTAAGAAACGGTAAAACATCTAAAGGTGATAAAGGATTAAATCCATATACAATCTCAAAAGGTGAAAATGAAGTAGATGTGTGAACAACCCTATTATATGCAAATTCAATGTGAGACAAACAATTCTCCCAATCCTTTAAATTTTTTTGAATTATAGTACGTAATAAGGTGTCTGAAGTTCTATTCACAACTTCAGTTTTTCCATCTGTTTGCGGATGAGCCACGGTAGAGAATAATAATTTAGTGCCCAATTTACCCCACAAGGTTCTCCAAAAATGACTAAGAAATTTAACGTCTCGATCACTTACAATAGTCTTAGGTAAGCCATGCAAACGTACAATCTCTTTGAAAAATAAGTCAGCAATATAAGTGGCATCATTAGTTTTTGAACAAACAATAAAATATGTCATTTTACTAAACCTATCTACAACGACAAAATTACTATCTTTTCCTTTCGAGGTCCTAGGCAGCCCTAATACAAAATCCATAGAAATATCAGTCCAAGGATATTCAGGAACAGGTAAGGGTGTATACAAGCCATGATGCATTACCTTAGATTTTGCTTGTAAGAAAGTAATATATTTTTCACTAATAAGTTTAACATCATGCTTTATTTTTGGCCAAAAAAGATGTTCATGTAAAATATGATAAGATTTTTGAATGCCAAAATGTCCAATTAATCCTCTCCCATGAGTCTCTCTAATAAACATTTCCCTTACGCTACACTTAGGTACATACAATTTATTTTTCTTAAACAAATATTCATCTTGCCTAAAATAGTCATCAAAACCATGGTCAAAACACGTTTTCCACAATTGTCCAAATTCAATATCATCCGCATACATGGTTTTTAGTAATTGAAATCCAAGTAATTTGGTTTGTAAAGTCATAAGTAATACATACCTTCGAAACAACGCATCCGCTACAATGTTTTCCTTTCCCTTTTTACAGTTGATAACATAAGGAAACATCTCATCAAATTCGAGCCACTTGCGATGTCTTTTATTGAGCTTACCTTTGGACTTTAAAAACTTCAGGCTAAGTTGATCAGAGTGGATGACAAGTTCCCTCGACCAAAGGTAATGTTGCCAAGTTTGTAAGGCGCTCACTAACGCATAGAGCTCCTCATTAGCATTTGTAGGCGTGGGCCAATCTCTAATTTCCTTAACCTTTTCTTCATCAACACTAACTCATGTATCCTTGTTGACGACGCTACAGTCCATGCACATGCGCCATGTTCCATTCTTCTTTGGTACCAAGATAACATGAACTGTACAAGGGTTAAGATTTTCCTTCACAAAGCCTTTCTGCATCAACTCCTCTACTTGCCTTTGAATCTGCTTGACCTCTTCAGGAACAATTCTATAGGCTAGTCGGTTTGGAATAACAGCATCGAGGAAAAAATCAATCTGGTGTTTATTACCTCTTATAAGAAGTAAACTTTTTGGTGGTTCTCTAGGAAATACATCATCAACTTCCTCCAACAAAGATTCAACAACACTAGGAAAAGAAGAGTTATGATTGTTAGTAAGATAAATATTCTTGTACATGAGTACAAGAACTTGTTCCTTTGCCCTTAAAACACTCTCGACCTTTCCTTTGTGAGCAAATACACAAACTTTATTTTCTTTTTTTCTTTATTTTTTGAATTTTCTTTCTTTTCACTCTCATTCTTTTTTTGATTTTCTACTTTTTCTTCACTCTCAATTTCATCTTTCTTTTTTCTTTCTTGATTTTCTAATTCTTTCTCATTCCTTTTTTGACTTTCTACTTTTTCTTCACTCTCAATTTCATCTTTCTTTTTTCTTTCTTGATTTTCTAATTCTTTCTCATTCCTTTTTTGACTTTCTACTTTTTCTTCACTCTCATTTTTATCTCTCTTTTCTTTTTCTGGATTTTCTAATTCTTTTTCTCTTATTTTACATTCTTTCGAAATTTTCATTTGGTCAAAATAAGCCTCCTTTGGTTTAAGATCTTCTTTCTCATTGAACCCATTAAACTTCGACGATAAATTAGAAGCATATTTGGGATATTTGAGAGTGCAGATTTGAGTTGTCTTTCACCTGAATAGCTTTATGAAGCAATTCATCCATCTCCACATAATGTTGTTGCTCCACCACATCAGTTATTTCTCTTTTTAGCCCTCCAATAAATCTTGCAATAGTGATTTCTTTATCCTCCTCCACATTGGCTCTTATCATAGTAATTTTCATCTCCTTGTAATAATCTTCAACACTCATAACGCCTTGAGTAAGACTTTGTAGTTGTTTCCGATGCAAGTCCCTATGATAGTGACCTAGCACAAATCTTCTTCTCATGGCTACTTTCATCTCTTTCCACGTTCGGATAGGTCTATCTCTATATCTCCTCTTATTAAGGATAAATTGCTCCCACCAAATATTAGCATAATCGATAAAAGAAAAATTGGTTAGTCTTACCTTTTTCTCCTCTGAGTAATTGTGAAAATCAAACACATGCTCCAATTTTCTCTCCTACTCTAGATAAGTTTCAGGTTCGTTCTTTCCTTGGAATGGTGGAAGGGATAATTTAACACTCCCCAAGTTGTTATCCTTTTCTCGATATCGTCTTCTTTCTCTTAAACTTTCACTATTTGATTCTAAGTTCTTCCTTCAATCTCCTTCTTCATCACGGTGAAATAATCTTTGGGGACTACTCCGATGAGAAACCTGAGACCTCCCTCTCGAACAACCTTCCATATCATCCAACCTCCTGTTCAACTGTTGGAATTGATCTTGAACTGATTTTATGAATATTTTTAGATCCATTTTATTTTGATGGAGTTCACCACTCATGTTGGTAATGCTGCAAATTAAACAAAAATAAATAAATTAAAATAATAAAGTCTCACCAATCACTCCCTTAGTGTTTGTCTTCAATATTGACGCTCTTCACTTGTGTTTACCCTTGAATTGACTTTTTCTATAATGCTCTAACCAACTCTTGCCTTTTACCTCTCGATTCTCCTTATAAATCCTTGAACCAAGAACTTCACAAGTTGATTTTCCCACAGATAACGAAAGAGTCACGGGTACACAAGATGAATAGGGTAAGGAATATTGGTCAAGAATTAAGAACTTAAAAAATATATATATTGAATGAAGACTTTTTTTTTCAATTTTCTTGAATTTTCTCTTTTTTGTAATTTCTACCACAACTTTTTTTTGAATTTCTATCACAATTTTTTTTGCTTCTTTTTTTTTTTGAATTTTTATCACAACTCTTTTTTTTTGGAATATTTGGTAAATTGCAACTTTAACACGAGAAAATTAAAACAAATGATAGATGACACCTGATTCCAAAAGTCAAAGCTCTGATGCCAAATGATATGATTCACCCTACGCGAATGAATCAGAATGCGGAAACGATAACGGAACGTCTTGAGAATCAGGATAGGATAAGAAAGGGTAAGGAACCCGACACAAACCGCGACCTACCGGTGAGCACCGAAGTTATCAAGAGGAACGTGACCCTTACCACGACCTGCCGGGAGAACCAACGTTATCAAAGGTAGTTCTTTTACCCAAGGACCAAGGGAATCAACTCACACAGAGATGAAAAACTCTTAAAGAGAAAATATGATTAATACTCAAAATCTGTCCTTTCATTGAATCCCTAACTCCTATTTATAGTGAACCTAATCTAGTAAAAAGATAATAAATTAGAAATCCTAATTAGATTGCAATTTGAATTGCAACCAATTTAAAACGAATAACTTCTAGATAAATATCAAATCCTAATGTAATCTATAGTAAATTATAAACTCCTAATTATATTTCAATTTGAATTGCAACCAATTTAAAACAAATAACTTCTAGATAAATATCAAATCCTAATGTAATCTATAATAAATCATAAACTTTATCACTTAAGATCTTCAATGATATGACTACATAAATGAACCCATGTTGGAATTGGGCTTGGATCCACGTAGTCTTTTCCTTGAACTTCCTTGATAAGACCTTCAAGTGCTTGTTCCATACGTTTGGTCCTATTTCGCGTCACAGGACCTTCCATTCCTTGTAGATAATCTTCGAGATGATCTTTTTTGCTTATCGTGGTGCCCACGTTCACATCATTAAGTCAACTAGGGTTAGGAGAAGGAAGCCATAAACCTAGAAGAGTGGTATTTGGCCACTTAGTGGTTAATTAACTTAAAGGAGGTTTTAATTTCCAATTAGGGTTAATTAAGGACCATTTTTATATGAATAGGATGAATTTAAAGTATGAAAAAGTTTTAAGGTGGATAAAGAGACCTATTGATTTTTTTAGGCAAATGATCTTATGGTGAAGAAGGAAATTGTTGAAACCTAAGTCTAGGAGGTTAGAATTTGGCTACCATATTTTAAATTAATTAAGAATGAGTTTCAATCCTTAACTAGGCCCAAATAATGATCCTAAATATGTAAGCAAAATATAATTAAGGTGTATGAAGGGTGGAATTTGAGGAAGTAGGTCATTCAGCCATTGAGGAATAAAGTGACCTAGAAGATTAATTAATTTCTACTTAGATATTATTTGGTTTAGAATAAAAGAGACTTTAAAGGTTTAAGAGTAAATTATACCTAATTATTAAGGTAGTAAAAATGAGAACATAAGGTAATATATTTCAAAGGTTTATTAGAGGCATGATTAAGAAGGATGGATATGACTTAAATTTGAAGTTAGAAGTTCACTAAGTAATTTGATCATAGCCTACCTTAATGAGAAGATGTTCTAAAAGTATCTAAGTTGATTCAAATGAAGGAGTTAGACTTCATATAATCTAAATTAACTTATTTGAAGGGAGGAAATGAATTAGAAGAAATTAGGATCCTAGAGCTTATATTCGGCCATTCTAGATTGATAAAGAGAAAAGTAGCTTTAAAATCCTAATTTATATAACTCAAGAAATCATAGAATGTTATAACAAGAATTAAAATTTTAAAAGAATGTAGACAAAGGTACAAGTTTCCATTCCACCATGTTTAATCAAAATATCCTAAATAAGTAAAAGTTTGTAAATACTTAATACTTGAACTTAGAATAATTAGGAAATGCATAAGACTTGAAAAAAAGAGAACATAAAGAGTAAAGAACTTGAAAGGTGCCATTCGGTCACCTAGACTAAGATGCTAAGAGGAAAATTCTTAATGAACAAATGTAAATTGAGAAAAGGAAAGGATGAGAGGTAACTTAGAAGGATGAGTGATGTAAGTCTCCTGTGTGATTTCAATATCAAACCGAGTTGAGGCATTAGATTGGTTGTGTAAATGTGACATTATACTATGTGATTTACCAATCAAATTTCATTATTAGTTACGAAAACTCATTATCTATGAATGAATAAATGATGGATACTCATGAATGAGAAAGGATGATGATCATGTATGAGATTGGTTTATGATGATGATTGAGATGAAAATTTGAAACCTATATTTGCATTCTATATTGGTTGGAAATTTGTTTGATCATGCATAATTATTTAGAAGCCACTAAAATAAACTTAAAAAGATTAAGGGATCACTAAAGCAAACGTTATGTGAAAACGTAAAGCTACTCTCTTTGTGCCTTATGCGCACTAGTATCTAGAGGGCCCTTAAAAGCTCTACTAAAGAGAAGCCTAAAGTTGCTTCTAGGAGACTTAAGTTTCTCCAAGAAATCCTTCTACTGTGAAGACTTAAGTTTCTTCACCAAGTTATAAGGTGGTGACGACCACCCCAGAATGAGCTCATATCCTTAATTTTAGTAGGAGGTGAGAGTAGAGTCAGTGAGAAGATATTGTTTGACAAATTTAATTCATGTCTATATCTTATTATTTCTCCCAAAGGTGGTGAAACTAGACTCATAAAATGTTCCAAAAGTTGGACAAAGAAATGATAAAGATAAAGAAAAGTTATAAAGAATAAAGTTTAAGACATAGAATAATTGTATGTCAAATGATATTTTATGTGTGATCCCAAAGTTATGAACTTTAAGAAGAATGTATGGTGAAGTACTAAGTTGTATGTTTTGAATAAAATTGATCCACTTCAGAGAAATGTTTACAAAGATTTAAAAGTAAACTTTTATGCAAGAAATGATTTTTTTGAAATAAACTGAAGTGACTGGGATTTAAGTGATGACATTAGAATTAAGTAGAAAGCCTACTGAGAAACTTAGTTTTTCATCCCTACTTCTTCCACTTTCTTCCCAGACATTCCAGACGTTGTTCGTAACGATAGTTGTTCACGTACTTGAATAGGATGCAAGGCACTTATGCGAGGCACTCTATTTTGAAGAAGATTTACATCATACGAATATTAGGAATAGAATGATGCAAACATCCTAGATATTACTTAGTGGGAATTTTCTATGTATTTTTACATATATAATGTGTATGATAGAATATAGTAAATATGTATGTAAATAAGGAAGGTTAACTATGTTTGTAATAACTATAGATAAGGCTCACGGGCCTAAGACTTATGGTCTATATGATATGTTATGTATAATTATTCTATGATGTGTATGATATGCTTGAGTATTGTGTATCTAATATATGCAAATGATAAACGAAAAGAACAATACAAACGCTTAGTATTCCTAAGATTTTGAACGTATGTAGAAATTTGCTTATTGATTTATTTTACCACTACCCACGTTCTATCGACGAGACTCATATTTGATATCAAACATTTTTTTTAAAAAAAAAATTACCATATTTTCATATAAATATTTTCTAAAATAAATTCTGCATCATGAGATAACAAACTAAAAATGGAATCGAATGATTGACTTAAGTGTGAAATTGATATTCGTTTTTAGGGTGTTATAATATATATATATATATATATATATAATGTAAATAAAATATATTAAAATAAATATAAATATATAATATATAAAGATAAATAGATCTGAATAGCTTAAATAGAATTTTTTATAAATTTAAGTTTGGTTTGTTTATCTAAAAAAATCTTTTTAAAAAGTCTAAACTTATTTATTTATTAAACAAGTTAAATCAAGTTTGATTTTAAATCAATTGAATCAAATTAGATTTGAAACGAATCGAACTATAGATCCCATCAAATGACTTTATTCACTTTCATCTTTATTAAATAAACATAAAAATAAATTTGATTATCCAATAAAAATCTACAGTCTAATATATTTAAAATTTAATTTAACTTAATCTATTTACTAATTAAATAAATTTAAATTTATAAAAAAATATTTTTAAATATTTAGATTTCTAAAAACAACTATTATATATAAAAATTTATATTTATATATTATATACTATATAATATATATTTTAATATATTAAATTTATATATTTAAAATATCTTTTTAATCTTATTTATATATATATATATTAAACATTTTAACAATATAAATATATTTTTAATAATTTTATACATCCAACAATTTTTTAAAATGTCAAATTTTAACAACAAAAAATTAAATTTAAGTTTAAAAACTTTAGAATTGTCCAAGTGTACAAATATAAAATCTATTTTATTATCTATTTCTATTTGTACTCATAAATAGGAATTACCTATGGTTAAAAAATATTAATAAAAAATTATTTTATTTATATAAATTATTTTCAAATTATTCTCTCTAATATTTTTTCTTTAAAATTTTTCTTATTTTTAAATTGATTTTTCTATTTCAATTTTTTTATCTAAATTTTTTCTATCAAACTCTTTCTATATCTATTTTTTTTCCCATTCTCTTTCTATTTATTTAAACATCTCTTCAATTTTTTCTTTTTCTAGCGAATTCTACTCTTTTTAATATTTTTTCTAAATTTTCTTTCTCCTAAACTTATTCTAAAATTTTCTATATATAAAATTATATATTTTTTGCTAATTTTTTTCTTTTAAAATTCTCTACTTTTTTTTACCTTTTTTTTCACTAATTTTTCTTTAAAAAATTTTCTTCTGAAAATGTTTTCTTTCTAAAATTTGTTTTTTTATCATTAAATTTTCTCTATAAACATTCCCTTATAACTCAAATGATCTGTATCTCTTTAAATATTTTGCTTTCTCAAATTTATCTTAATATTTTTTCTTTTGAAAAACTTTATTTCTACGTTTTATTTTCTAAATTTCGTTGTAATTTATCTTTTTTTTTCTTTAGTTTGTTTCCCTTTCAATTTTTTTCACTCTCAAATTCTCTCTTTTTAATTTTTTTACTCTTTTTCATTCTCTCTATTTTTTTTTATCTTTTTTCAAATTTATTATCTACATTTTTCTTTTTTTTAAAACTTTCTGATTCTCTCTAAAATATCTTCATCTCTTTAATGTTTTATCTCTTCCAAAATTCTTTGTTTCTCTTTAAATTTTTATATCTATCTTTCTTTAAAATATTTTTCCTCCTAATTTTTGTTTTCTTTATCTTTAAATTATCTCTCTAAATTATCTTTTTTTTATAATTTTTTTTTCTCTCAAATATTTTTCTCTTTAATTCACTAAAGAGAATAAAATTAAAATATATAGGACAATAAATTTTATAGAGAAAGATAACAACCCTAAGAATAAAGAGATAGAGAATTGTGAGAAAAAAAAATGAAAATGTTTTAGTAAAAGATAGGGAATTTGAGAGATAAACAAATTAGGAGAGTAAAGAAAATCTAGAGAGAAAAATTTTAATGTGAGAAAAATAGGAAGAAAAAATTTGAAAAGAGTTAAAAAAAATTAGAAAAAGAATTTAAAGTTGGGGGAAATATTTTGAGCGAGAGAAAAGTTAAAGTGAGATAAAAAATTATAGAAAAAGTTAGAAATTAAAAGGGGAAAAAATCTAATCAAAGAATTTAAGAGAAAAATAAAATTAGAGAAAGAAATTAAGGAGAAGACAAAATTTTAGAGAGAGAAAAAATCAAAGAAAAAAATTTTAAAGAGAGAAAATTTTAAAGGAAAAAGAAATTTTAGAAAAGGAAAAAATTTATAGATTTTATACTGAGAAAGAAAAATTCAGAAAATGAAAAAAATTAGAAATTGAGAAATAAAAATTATATAGACAAAAAAAAATTAGAGTGAACCATTTAACTCATACGGTGGATCAGTCTATAGATTAATTCTAAACTTTTTAAATATTTAAAAGTTTTGTTTAATTATAAGTTCTACGTTAATCTTAGTTCCAAAAATTTAGTGGACTTTTTATCTCTTTAAACTTTTAATGTGTAGACTTTTGGATACTATGAACCATTTTTATCTTATTCATATGAACAAAGACTAACGTAAATTTAGTGAACTTATTTAATAGCTTTATTTAGAAATTAATTAAAGGTTTATGTACTGCCAAATCTTAACCAATATTAAGGTCCACTACATGAACATTTTTAATTCAATTATATATTTCTATTTGTTTGTTTAGATAGAATGTACCTTTTGTCTCTCTGAACTTTAAATGTAAGATTTTAGATCCTACGAACCATTTTTACTTTGATTGATGTGGATTAGGATTGAATTAAATTAAGTAAACCAATTTTTAACTCTAATTAGGTATTAATTAAAGATTTGGATACTACCAAATCTTAACCAATTATTGAGGTACTTGTGTATGGAAAACTTCAATTCAAGCATATTCTATCTTTGTTATTATTTATCTTATTGGAAAGAAGAAATAATTTTTGTTCTTAATATATATGTACAAAGGTTTGAAATAATATTAATTATTATTTTTTACTAATATTTTTAATCAAACAAATAAATAAAGGAAAAAATAGTATAATTAAATAAATAAAGCGTAGACTAAAAAATTATTCAATAATTATAATATAATAATTAAATTTTTTATTTTATATAATTTTTTGATAAATAAATAAGAGCGAAACCTAAACTGGTTATTAATTTATTTTTCTTCAAAACTTTGATTAATAATATTTGATAGAAACTCAAATATAAAGAGATGAAAAGATAAAAAAAATACATTGAAAATATAATAAATAATATAATATAATAAAAAATAAAATTCTTAATATTAAATAAATATTAATATTATTAATATATTTAAAATCAGAATATGTTAATATTAAATATTAAATTTTAATATTTATATTAATTTAATAATTTTATATAAAATATAAAATTTATCAATTTAATTGTTAATTTAAAAATTATTAAAATATCATTTATATAAAATTTTATATAAAACAAAAATTAATAAATATTTCATCTTATAATATTATTTTAATAATTTATATATTATTTAAATATATAAATATTTAAATACTATATTTATATATATAAACTTTTTGATATTTAATATATATATATAATTATAAATATATTATAATATAATTTAACAATTAAATTAATAAATTTTATATTTTATATAAAATTATTAAATTAATATAAATATTAAAATTTATTATAAAATATAAATAAATTATTATTGTACTTCGATTCCTAACTTAAAAAAGCGTTTATTCATTTGAACATGGAGATGGGGTTGTATTAAATTATATATAATAGAATGAATGCAATAACGTTGAGAAAGTTTGGTGATTATATTTTGGGAGAAGAGGGTCATATCAGAGAAGAGGCCTACAGGCTGAGATAATGAACGAAACAGATCAGAGTTGGTCCAGCAATTGTATAACAACTAATAATGCTTATAATTATTGCTCAACTCATTTGCAGAATACGCATAAAACATCGCTTATCTTAAACCAAATCATGTGAACTTGTTTGTACGTTCCACCAACTATCTCTTCCTAAATAACCCACTCACATCTTTCTATCCAACTCATGCACCCACATGCAATGCTTTTCTATTTTTTTTATTTTATTTTTTATTTTTTTTCATTATTAGATTTATCGGTCAGGTGTCAAATACCATGCACATCCACAATAACGGCTATTCATAGACTTTGGTTTATATTCAACAAGCACAATTCTTCCTTACTTCCATTCACACAAATTACACATAAATTATACGAAAATTATTACCAAAAATAGAAATTTTAATATATATTTTTTTCAATCGATCATCAATTTTGATAATTAATTATTAAAAATTATAAATATCAGTATAAAATATAATGATTAATTCGTAACGTCTATAATTATTTAAAATAAAATTAAAAATCAATTATGTAATATAATAATTGATTGTAAGAAATAATTGATTATGAATCATACATATAAAAAAAATTAATTATATTTATTAACTATAAATTTTATGATAATAAAATATCGATAATAAAGTACCGAATTTTGAAAAATATAAATGGATATATTTATTTTTATATGTTTAGATATCGGGATAGTAAATTATTAGAAGATTTCTATTTGACTATATACGATCTGGTCACAGCATTGAACCTAACATTAGAAAATAATTTTCATAAAGTTTGAAGTTGAAGCGAATAATTTATAAGTTGACATTTAAACTTCAGTTAGATACTGTTAAATTATTGTCTAATTGAAACGACTTCCAACTTTTTAAAATCTTTATAAGTAAAGAATTTTAAGCATAATAGATATCTTAAAAGGAATGAAATGATATACAAGTAAAAGAATTTTAGGAATAGTAACTATAATAATCAAAGGACCCGTTCCTTCGGTCACCATCAATAAAATAAAGAAGATGCTAGGTTAACACTTTTTAAGTATTACATATATCTTGAGAGAGAGAGAGAGAGAGAGGTAAAAAACAGAATAATAAATACAACGATTTATATATTATAATAAAAATTAAACAAAAATATATGAACGAGGGTTAATAATATGAAATTTTGAAACTTCAGAAAATAGGTTGCATGGAATTTCAAGTTGAAGCAGAGAATTTATAATTGACTTTTAATACATGATAATTCAGTTAGATACTATCAAACTTTCATTACATGATAATTGACTTTTATATAACTTTATAATCTTTATATGTAATGAACTTTATGCATAATAGTTGATCTCTTAAAGGAAATGAAATGATATGCAAGTAAAAGATCTAAGAACCCGTTCCTTCGGCCATCATCCATCATCCATAACAAATAAGAAAAACATTTGATGAATGCTATTTTCGTATATACATGTATCTTCAGAAGAAAAATAATAAATACAATGATTAATATAGTATAATAAAAATATATATTAAAAAATGTCAATAATTAAAAATTAAATTTTAGAAAATAATTTATATAATATTTTAAGTTAAACCAAATAATTTATAAATTAACTTATAATAAATGATAATTCAGTTAGATTTTGTCAAAACTTTTGTCTAATTGAAGCGGCTTGACAAACTTTTTAATCTTTATATGTAATGAAATTTAAGCATAATTCTTAAAAGGAATGGAACGATATGCAATTAGAAGATTTGTTTGAATACCCACCGGAATCATCAAAGGATCCGTTCTTTTGGTCATCATTAATAAATAAGAAAAATATTTGGTGAATACTTTTAAGTTTATACATGTATTTTGAGAATGAGAGAAAGATATAAAAATATAAAAAACTAATAAATATAATAATTATTATAATATAATAAAAATTAATATATTAAACCAATCTTAATAATTAAAAAATTTAAAATAATTTTCAGAAAATTTTAATTTTAAGTGAATAATTTATAAATTGTTTTAATAAATGTCAATTCAATTAGATATTGTCAAACTTTTGTGTAATGTGGTTTAACAATTTCTTAAATGTAATTAACTTTATAATAGATCTCTTAAAAAGAATGGAATGATCGATAGGCAAGAATAACAAATTTATGTATAGAAATTTCAAGGAGGCAAGGATCCGTTCTTTCTGCCACTATCAAATAATAATAATAATAATAATAATAATATTATTATTATTATTATAATAATAATAAATTTAGTGTAAGAATAATTTAAAGTTATTTTTTAATATTTTTTAAATAATTTAATTTAATTTATTTAATTATTAAATTCATAATTATTATTTTATAAATTAAATTTATAATTTTTAAAAATTTAGTAATTTAAAAATTATTTTAATATAATATTAAAAAAATATTATATATTAATTTAAAATTATTTAATAAAATAATATCAATATAAATTATTTATAAAAATAATTTTATATATATAGAGAAGAAATTAAAATATTTTAAAAATAATTTTATCCAAAATAATTTTATTTAATAACTTTTATAAATAACTAAATGTTATCAATTTAACTATTAAATTAATAAATTATATTATATAAATTATTTTTACAAAAATATAAAAATTTTAAAAAATATAATATTTTATTAAATAAATTTATATGATAAAATATATTATTTATTAATTTAAATTTATTTTTTAAAATATCAAATTTTTAAAACATAATTTATATAATATATTTATTAAATTAACAATTTAAATGATAAAATTTAATTAATTATAAAAATTATTAAATAAAATAATTTTAACTTAATTTTTTAAAATAATTTAATTTCTTTATATATATATATATATATATATATATATATATATATATATATATCCTATTTGTTGTAAAATAACATCTCCAAATGAAATGAACCAAGCATAATGAATTAGATCGATGTGACTTGGATCCGTTCGGTGTGACTTGTCATTAGTCATATCAAACTGGAAACTGGATGCAGCTGAACCGAGAAAAGTGGGGTCTAATGTCAGTCCAAGTTTTAGGTCACAAAATGTCAACCCAATTTGAAAATGTGGAATTGTATGTGTACATTTCTTTGTACATTTGTAAGATAATAAATGATATTAAAACAAGAAAAAAAAATAATGATAAAATAATTACTAAGACCTGTTTTACATAATTTTTATAATTTTCTATCAACAAGGAAAAAATTTAAAAAGATTTGATAAAAGAAACAAAACGATACAAAAGAAAATTTATTGTGAAATTTATAATAAAAATTATATATCTCTATTAAGATAAATAATAAAATATCAACGAAATTTTTTTTATTAATCCTGCAATACATATTTTGGTTTAGATTATATATTTATATAAGATAATTTAACTTAAATATAAAAATATGTCATAATAAAATTAATTTTTAATATTTAAATATAAAATATCATTGGTAGAAAATAAATATATATTACTTAAATTAATAATCCATTAATAATTTTATCACCCATATATATTTATTAAAAAATAATTTTATTAATTATGTTTCGCCAAAATGTTACGAATCGATGCATAAGTGATGAAAATAAAAAAATTAGGGGACTCAAAGCAACTGTTAACTAAAATTAAATTTGAATATAAGATTTTTAATTTATGTAGTAAATTAAAATAATAATTTATTTAATTGATAATATTCTGTACCTAATTATGTAAACAATTTTATTTGATGATACAACTAAAGCTATCTCTAAAAGAGCAATTCTAATATATTTTATGTAATTTAAAATATAATAAAATATATAAACAATGCTTTTTTTAGTTATTTATATAAATAAATTTTATTATTTATAAGTGTTTGCATGAGTAAATCTTTAAAAATATTTAAGTAACCTTCAATGTTCTAATAAATTTAACCATTTTTGAAACAACATTAACTTCTAATAGTACTATTATTATTAATTTTAATTTTAATTTTTTTTAGTTAGCAATTGCTAGAAATATTAAAAAATATTATAGGTAATTTTTTTTCATCATTATAAAAAATTCATACACCTTTCTTTAATAGGTAAAAATAGGTAAAGAATATATTAGGTTGACTGTAAGAAGTACTCTGACACATACAAAATATGAATTATTTCAGACATATAAAAAGAGACATCCATATAGCAGTAACAATTATAAAAATAGTATGATATATTAACAAATAAATTCTTCACAAATAAAATTACACTAGTAATATATATCAATTATTTGTACTAAAGACTATATGTTAGTATAATTTTATCATTAGTATATATTTCAATTTCCCTACAAATAATTCAATTTCTATTAAATAAAGTGTATATTAAAAGAAACAAACGCAATAAATGAATATTAGCATATGATATATATTTTTTCTTCTGATAGCGAATTGAACGCGTTGATTGGAGTATTATTCTATGCTTTCATTATTTGCATTAACATGTTTTGCTTCAAAAAAAGTAAATCTAAACGATCATTGCACTAATAAGCTAGCAATAATTACGAAAATATGAGTGAACAAGGCTTAAAAACTAAACAAATGAAAGTATGATATAAAAAAAATGAAAGTTTTATAAGGAAATGGTTTAAGCATTATGCAGTGAAAAAGTTAAAAGAATGGGCAATGTAAGTAATATATTTTTTAAAATATATTTTTAATATATTTTCTATACACGATTAATTTTTAAAAATTTAATATTTTTAAAATAAATAATTTATGAAATAAATATTTAAATTTTGGGATTAAAATTTAAAATTTATGTGTATGTACGTGTATGAACACACATACGGACATTATATATGAATTCATGTAAAAAATAATCAAACAAAAATACTTTTTAATATAAAAATATATTAACAAATTTTAACCATTAAATTTTACAAAAATCATCAGTATTAAAGCATAAAAGTCATGTGAAATTTATAATATTTACTTGTTACAATAATTATAGAAAGTAAATAGTATTTAATTTTAATATATAATGGTATAATTTAAATTTATCATTTTCTAAAAAATTAAATTTTAAATTAAATCATCCATATATATGTTTTAATATCAAGTGTAAAACTTTAATATTTACACTAACTTAATAATTTTATATAAAATTCAAAATTTATTAATTTAACTGTTTAATCATGTTATAATATCTAATAAATTATGTATATATAAAATAATTATAATATAATTTAATTATTAATTAATAAATTTTATATTTTATATAAAATTATTAAATTAGTATAAATCATAAAGTTTAATATCCAATGTCAATAAATTTTAAATAAATATATATATATAATTGTCTAATTTAAATTTATTATTTTTACTCTTACAAAAAATTAATTTTTAAATTAAATATTTCTAAATATATATATATATAATTTTATAATTTAAATTTATCATTTTTACTCTTACATAAATATATATTATATATATAATAAATTAAAAATATAAAATACCAAAAGCATTCAAAGTAATAACAAACAATCAGCTTGTAATCAAATTGGCATATAGGATGATTTAAAATTTCTATCTATGGATATATAAAAAACTCCTTCAAACTCTCTTAAGATATGTGCAAAGTCTAAACTCAAATATATGTTCAATATTATTAATAAAAAAAAATATAATCTAAAAAATTATTTAACCAGCACTAAATAGAACATAAAAAAATGGTTATTCTTTATCTTGATTTACATTTAAGATCTTATCTTTATTAATTTTACAATTTTATCATACCTATCAATTGAAGATAAGATGGTTTCTTTCAAATTATGAAGATCAAACTACAACAAACCAAATGATCATCCATATAGCTTTTATATATATATATATATATATATAAACAAAAGTTAGGATCCATGATCATCCATATAGCTTTTATATATATATATATATATATATATATATATAAACAAAAGTTAGGATCCGTTGACATCAGGTGTTAAACTTTAACATTTATACCATCTTAGTAATCTTATATAGAATGTAAAGTTCATTAATTCAACTGTTAAATTATGTTATAATATCTAGTAGATCATGTATATAAAATCTTAGATAAAACAAAAATTAATAGATACTTCATCTTATGACTTTATTTTAACAACTCATATATTATTTAAATATATGTAAATATCAATAGCTGAAAAATATACCTATAAATTTTCAAATTCTATGAAATTTTATATACACGATCTATTGGATATTATAACATGATTCAACAGTTGGATTAATGAATTTTACATTCTATGTAAAGTTACTAAGTTGGTGTAAGTGTTAAAGTTTGATACTTGGTGTCAACGGACATTAACTCTTTCTCTCTCTCTCTAGATATATATATATATATATATATATATATATATATATATATATATATATATATATATATATTTGTCTAAGTATTCTACCACTTTGAAGTTTGAGAAACCCCTTTTGCCAACGTCTTCCTCTTCGCTTAATAGTAAAGGGCTTCTTTAACAAATCCTTTATTTCTTTCTAAACTTATCTCATCATCAAACTCTTGAATTGGATTGTATTGGTTGAACTTCATTTGGATGGTCTTCTTAAACTCACCCTTATCCTCCTTAGATTTTAGAAAAAATAACTCATCCATAAATGTCTTCTTTAAGATGATAGTGATGAAAGTGTCGTAGAGCAGGTTGGCTACCTTTTCCACTAAGAACCAACCTTTTCCACTAAGACCTCATTCATGTAACAGAAGATCAACACTAGAAGGTTGATCAATTGTTTCTTTAAAAAATGATAGATGCAAAATCTATCAAAGTTCAAAACATGCTCCTATGATCCTTCTTAGAGAAAGATGTCATTCCTTAGTACTTTGTGAATGACCTTAGCCTTCTAGGTCATTTTGGAGCTTTTAAGGTCCTTTAAATAGGGTTGGACATAGGGAGTCTTGCCACCCTTCTCTTTAATTCTCTTCTCTAATTTAGGATCAGACACCAACCCTTTAACCTTGTTGTTTGTGGTTTCTATAATGGTATTATCTATTATGGCTAGATTATCTCCCATGACCATAATGACAATGACAGATTCTTCTTTCAAGGAAAAAGCGTAAGCATTGTTCTAAAACTTTAGAGTTAGATCCTTAAACCATTTTCTGTCATGGATTTAAAGAACTCGAGCCATTTAACAACTTAGATGAAATGTACAAATGTATAAATGAACATTAGCTTTATCAAGAAATGTGAGGAGCACAATTCTAAACTTGATCACCTTTTTGATTTTGAATGACACAGCTTCTCTTTTGAATGCCATGGATAAAGTGAGAACAAAAGAGATATATAAAGATGAATAAATTTTAAGAAAATGAAGTTAAAAGATGATTTTAAAAATGTAAAAGATTAATATGAAATTGAAAAATAATTTTTAAAAGAATGATAAAAAAATAAGACATAACCAAAAACTATTTTTTGAAAAATGAAAAAGTAGTTTTAAAACAAAAGAGAGATGTAAGACACCATAACAATAATTTTCTAAAAAATAAAAACATTTTTTAAAAAACAAAAAAAAAACTTTTTATTTCAAGATTATACTCATATTAAAAGAAAACATAATCAGCAGTAACACATGCTTTATACAATTATATGAATGCATTTTAGAAAACTTAATTTTAGATATTATCAAGGCATATGTTCAATTTCTTAAAAAAAAAAAATTGAACCTCAATTGAATTTTAGCAATATGTTTCATTAATATATTAGCTCATTGATCCTCAATATCAATAACTAGTATATCAAAACATTATTTTCAAATATAGTTCATAAATAAAATGAATCCTAACCTTTATATACTTAGCACACGAATATTATATTGTATTAGATTCTTAGATAAGTTAATAGTAAATTTATCATCATATAGAATGAGTATGTCATGTTCAAGGATATTAAAATAATTTAACTGATATTTTATTTATAATAGTTAACATCAATATCCTATATTGAAGATGTATTCTACTTCTACAACTAAAAAAATGATGATGCTATGTCATTTATTGGTCCAAAAATTAAGGTTTACTTTAATGAAGTAAAAACATTTTTCATGCAGGATTCCTTTCAACTTAATCTTTAGCATAATTAACATCTTAGCAACCTATTAATTTAAAATGTTTTTTATACTTATAAAATAAATCAATATTAGTAGTACCTTCTAAATATTTGAGTATACTCTTAACAATAAGATATAATTTTCTAGAATCACTCTGAAAGCAAGTACAAAAACAAATACTAAATATGATATCAGATCTATTAGTAATCATATATAATAATGAACTAATCAATCATATTTCTATATGTTGTTTGATCTATAGGTTTACTTTGTTCATCATTGCTTAGGATAGTAAAAGGATACATGGGTGTTACCATTAACTTGAAAACTTGTATTTTAAATTTCTAAAGTAAATCTTTGATGTTTTTCTTTTGATGGATATATATATATATATATATATATATATATATATATATATATATTGATTTATTTAAACCAAGAAATAATTTTTGTTCTCTCGTCATGCTTATTTTAAATTTATTTTTGTATTAATTTAGAGAAATTCTTGTAAGATATTTGTTAGTAGCATTGAAGATAATATTATATACATAAATATTAAATATAATAAATTATATATTAAAATATTTCTAAAACAATGTTATATCCATATTTCCTCTAGAAAATACTATTTTTCATAAGAAAAAAGATTAATTTTTCATACCAAGATTTGAGAGCTTGTTTAAGATGGTATAAAATATTTTTTAGTTTAAATACATGTTTAGGATAGGATTGATCAACAAAGTTAGGAGATTGTTTGACATAAACTTCTTCTAATACTCTTGAGAAAAGAAATTTTAACATCTAATTAAAAGAGTTTTATGTTATATTGAGATACATATGCAAGAAAAATATGTTTGACTTCTAACTTTGAGGAGCGAAAGTATCGATGAAGTCTATATCTTTTTGTTGATTAAAATCTTATGTTACAAGTTTTTTCTTATTTCTTGCAATTGTTCCATCTTCATTGATAGATTTTAATGATAGATGAAGTTTATAACTTTTTTAAGAACCTATCTAATTTCAATGATAGATTTCTTGTCATGTTTGGAAACAATAGTCCAAATATACTCCTAGTAAACTAATTTAGTACCTCTTACATATCCATGATCCATCATTTTTCTTGAAGTGTTTCATCTATTGTATTAGGTTTTACATCTAATAGTCGATCCATATTCCTATATTCCTTGAAGCTTGACAAGTTTTGATTCGTTCATATGATTATCTAATGATTTAACTAGCTAGGTGAAAGGTCTTGAACTTTTAGTCTCTTTAAGTTGTTTAAACCTCAAAGAGTCGCTTAGATGAAAGTGTTGGTTTATCTTCAGATACTTCTTATGATTTTCTCTTTTCATACAGGTCTTTCCTATATTGCAACAAGGGTTTTCCTTATCTTTGTTCAAGTCCACATCTGCACAATCCTCTTTAGATCTAATAGCTTGTTATTAGTATTTAGTGCATCATTAAACTTCACATGAATATATTTTTCTACAACTAAATTTTATGTATTAAAAATATCATAAGCTTTAGATGTGTTTGAGTACCTAAAAAAGATATCCTTTTTTCAACTTTTGAGTCAAACTTTTCATTTTGATCTTTAGTACATGATAAATCACTTATGTCCAAAATAATGAAAGTAGGATATGTTGAATCTTATACTTTTCATAATTCATATGGATCTTATTCAACCTGATCTTATCAAAATATGATTCTGTATTATGTAGTGTTAACTTCTTCAGCCTATAAAGAAAAAAAGTGTTACAAATCATTGTTTTGGTCATATCTTGCAAAGTTTTTTTTTTTAATTTTTACCACATCGTTCTTTTGTGGTATTCTAGGAGTCCAGAAATTGTGAAAAATGCCATACTTATGTAAAAGTTGAATATTTTTGTTTTCAAATTCACTTCCATGGTCACTTCTTATAACAGTAATACAAAATCTCTCTTGTTTTGTACATTCTTATAGAATATCTCAAAGACCTTATAAGACCTATTCTTGTTGGCTAGTTAGTATATCCATGTTAATCTAGAATATCATCAACAATGACTAGACCATACTTTTTCTTGTCCAGACTTTAAATACTTGTTGGACCAAAAAAAATCCATATGTAATAATTATAATGATCTAGAAGTGGAAACAATTTTTAATTTTAAAAGAGACTTTAACTTTTTATTCCTTCTTATATGCTTCACAGGGGTTTTTATTTTGAAAGATACATTGAACAATCCTTTGATAAGACCATGTCTATGAAGCTTTTGAAATATCCTTCATATTGATATACCTAATTTTTTTTATGCTAAATTCATTTTTCATCTTTTTTTTTAAATGATACATGTTACATTTTGGTCATTTAGATCCTTCAAATTAATCTTATAAACATTATCATATCTTTTTTTATATAGCTTGGTTTTTCGATGTTAAGGTATTTAATTTTTCTATATTTGTCACCTTTTATTTTTAGGTTTTAGGAAGGTTGTCAAGTAGATTAAGGTTGTTTTCTTTGACAATATACTGTTTTGCAAGAGGCATCACATTCAATTTCAAAAACTTTATTAAAATTAGGTAAATTTAACATAGGGGCATTGGTTAACTTATCCTTTAGCAAATTACAAGTCTCTTCATGTTTCTTATCCCATTTAAAATTAACATTATTTTTAACAAGTTTATTTAAAGGGGCAGCTATAAAACTAAAATTTTGTACAAACCTCCTATAAAAACCTGCTAAACCATGGAAGCTCATTACCTCATTAACATTTATAGACGTGTGTCATTCTTTAATTTTCTTAACTTTTTCTTCATCAACACTAACTCCTGTAATCTTATTGACGACTCTACAGTCCACACACATGCGCCATGTTCCATCCTTCTTTGATACCAAGATAACATGAATTATACATGGGCTTCGATTTTCCCTCATAAAGCCTTTCTGCATCAACTCCTCTACTTGCCTTTAAATCTCCTTGACATCTTCAGGAACAGTTCTATAGGCTAGTCGGTTTGGAATCATAGCACTGAGAATAAAATTAATTTGGTGTTTAATACCTCTTATAGGAAGTAAAATTTTTTGTGGTTCTCTAGGAAAATATATCATCAAATTTCTGCAGCAAAGATTCAACCATACAAGGAAAAGAAGAGTTATGATTGTTAGTAAGATAAATATCCTTGTACATAAGTACAAGAACTTGTTCCTTTACCCTTAAACCTCCCCTTTGTGAGCAAATACAAAAACTTTATTTTATTTTTCTTTATTTTTTGATTTTTCTTTCTGTTCACTCTCATTCTTTTTTTGACTTTCTACTTTTTCTTCACTCTCAATTTTATGTCTCTTTTCTCTTTCTTCATTTTCTAATTCTTTTTCTCTCATTTTACATTCTTTTCAATTTTTCATTTGGTCAGAATAAGCCTCCTTTGATTTAGGATCTTTCTTCGCATTGGACCAATTAAACTTCGATGATGAACTAGAAGCATATTTGTGATATATACGATGACTCATAGATTTGAGTTGTCTTTCCACTTGAATAGCTTTATGAAGCAATTCATCCATCTCCACATAATGTTGTTGCTCCACCATATCAGCTATCTCTCTTTTTAGCCCTCTAATAAATCTGGCCATAGTGATTTCTCTGTCCTCCTTCACATTGGCTCTTATCATAGCAATTTTCATCTTCTTGTAATAATCTTCAACATTCATGGCACCTTGAGTAAGACTTTGTAGTTGTTTTCGGTGTAAGTCCCTATGATAGTGACTTGGCACAAATCTTCTTCTCATGGCTACTTTCATCTCTTCCCACATTCGGATAGGTTTTTTCCCATATCTCCTCTTATTAAGGATAAACTGATCCCACCAAATATTAGCATAATCGATAAAAGAAAAACTAGCTAGTCTTACCTTTTTCCCCTCCGAGTAATTGTGACAATCAAACACATGCTCCAATTTTCTCTCCCACTTTAGATAAGTTTCAGGTCCATTCTTTCCTTGGAATTGTGGAAGGCATAATTTAATACTCCCCAAGTTGTTATCCTTTTCTCGATATCGTCTTCTTTCTCTAAAACTTTCACTGATTGATTCTAAGTTCTTCCTCCAATCTCCTTCTTCATCATGGTGAAATAATCTTTGGGGACTACTTTGATGAGAAACTCGAGACCTCCTTCTCGAACAGACCTCCATATCCTCCAACCTTCTGTTCAACTGTTGGAATTGATCTTGAACTAATTTTATGAATATTTTTAAATCCATTTCATTTTGACGGAGTTCATCGCTCATGTTGGCAATGATGTAAATTGAAAAAAATAAATAAATTAGAATAATAAAACCTCACCAATCACTCCCTTAGTGTTTACCCTCAATACTGGCGCTCTTCACTCGTGTTTACATTTGAATTGTCTTTTTCTACAATGCTTTAACCAACTATTACCTTTTACCTCTCGATTCTCCTTATAATCCTTGAACCAATAACTTCACAATTTTTTTTACTTTTTTTTTTTTGAAATATTTAGTAGATAATAACTTTAACACGAGAAAATTAAAACAAAGGATAGTTGACACCTGATTCCAAGAGCCGAAGCTCTGATGCCAAATGATATGATTCACTCTACGCGAATGAATTGGAATATGGAAACAATAATGGAACGTCTTGAGAATTAGGATAAGATAAATTAAGATAAGATACAATTAGGATAAGATAAGGTAAGATGTGATGAGATAAGATAAGGTAAGATGAGATAATGTAAGATGAGATAAGATAGGATAAGTTGTGATAAGATATGTACGGTAAGATAAGGTGAGATAAGATGAGATAAGATAAAGGAACCCGACACAAACCGTGACTTGTCAGAGACACCAAAGTTATCAAGAGGAACGTGACCCTTACCGCGACCTGCCGGAAGAACCAACGTTATCAAAGGTAGTTCTTTATCTAAGAACCAAAGGAATCAACTCACACTTAGATGAAAAACTCTCAAAGAGAAAATATGATTATTCCTCAACGAGAAAATATGAAAAACTCACACTGAATCCCTAACTTCTATTTATAACTAACCTAATCTAGTAAAAGAATATAACAAATTAGAAATCATAATTAGATTGCAATTTGAATTGCAATCAATTTAAAAATAAATAACTTCTAGATAAATATCAAATCCTAATGTAATCTATAGCAAATCATAAACTTTATTACTTAAGATCTTCAATAATATGACTACATAAATTAACCTATGTTGGAATTGGGCTTGCATCCACGTAGTCTTTTTGTTGAACTTCCTTGATGAGACCTTCAAATGCTTGTTCCATACGTTTGGTCCTATTTATCGTCATAGGACATTCGATTCCTTGTAGATAATCTCTTAAATGATCTCTCTTACTTATCGTAGTACCCTCATTCACATCAGTATGGATAATGGGGTGGTCTTAGTTCTGTTGACATTTTTTGTTCCTTCGTTTGCAATAACAATAGTATCCTATATTTTTTTTTTTGTTCCACAATGAAACACTTTGTTGTATTCTAAATATGATAAAGAACACATAAAAAATATCTAGCTTTGAGCATTGTTACGCATGCATTAAATCTCCCCAACAATCCATGCATCTTTGTTAAATGAAGTTGGTGATGAATAATGTCCTTTAGTGATCACTTCCCAAAGACTAATCTATGTTAAATTTATAAACATTTTCATTCTATCTCTCTAGTAGAGATAATATTTTTTAAAGACACTAATGATCAAAGGTTGAGACTCTTTTTAATGATAAGTTGATCTTTTAAATTTATCATGAATGTGGATCTTTTCTTTGTATTGTTAAATGCTTAATCCAATAGAATCAACCATGATACCAAATAAAATAAAATAAAAAATATACGGGAAAAAAATTTGAATTGTATATTAGATATTTTCACAAATAATTTATAATAAAAAATGATTTTCATAAAAAATGAAGTTGAACTTCATTTTAAACATATATTTAAAATACTTCAAACACCTTAACAAGATTTTTAGAATTCTTTTAAAAATGGATATCACAAACAATTCAATTAGTAAAATACATAATAAATATAGAGAAGAAAAAATTTAACACACCACAATCTTCCAATTCAAAAATTATGTTAATTTTTTGTTAAACTTAATAGAAATTCCATCATACATAATTTTTACACAAATAACAAACAAATTTTTAAATATTTTTATATAAGCTTTTCAAACTTAAATCCAAATATTCTTCTTAAATAAGCATTTTTGGACTCAAAAATTTTGAAAAAAAGGAAAAAATAACTATCAGAAAAGGTAGATTAAAATAATAGAGAAATCTTATAATATTTAAATAAAGAATTTATATGTATAAAAAAATAAAAAATAAAAAATAAAATAATTAAAAGCTTTTAGTTAATTTTATTAAATGTATAACTAAGTGTCCTCTTATCTTATTTTTTACTAACTTTTTTTTATAGGTAAAATAAAAAAATTAAAAAATAAAATAAAGTTTGTAACACATTCTATCTTTTATTTAATATATCATCTCAAATACCGAGCAGAGCTAATCTTTTTTTAAAAACCTTTTATATTTTACCTGCTATCACTCTTCAAACATTGTACTTATAACATTGGTTTCTTCTCTTTTTGTACAAGAGTGTTTTCTTAAGAATACTTGAAAGTTACCTTTTGTATGAACTTGTTTATGCAAAAGCTAATTTCATAGCTATCCATTTAGCTTCTGAGTGAGGTGTGATTTCTTCGACAAAAGATTGTTGTAGTCGAGTCTTGCATACTTCATAACAAGTGTTTGAAAGGTTGTAGTTGCGTCAGGATTTACATATCTTAGATGACAGATGTCAGAGACCCAAAACCCGAAACGTTCTTCTACTTCAAATATTTTTTTATTGGTACACTTAAAAGCTTCAGATAACATGTGTTTGAGATGAACTTTAGATACTCTTCAAGAGACTATTTCAAACGTTTATTTAGAAATTTGAAACTCAATAATTCTACAAGCTAAACAAATAGAGAATTATATACAAACTATATGCACGTAATTAAAATTTATATCACCATTAAAATTTTTAAAACATAAAAATCTCATTTTAATTCGAAATATTTAGCATTTCCTTCGTCAAAATCAAATTGAAAATTGCTAATAATAATTTGAGCACTTCTAGTTTGGTCGAAGGATTTACATGTTTGGTGACATTATGTGTATGTTTCCCGCAACCAAAGCCTTTGTTTTGTGACATTTTAATTCTTTTTGTCCTTTAATTTTTTCTTTATTTTATTTAATAATATTTTTAACATGTATTCAAATGTATATAATTTTTTTAAAATATAATAAATTTTAATTAAAAATTACATAATTTATTATATTAATAAAATCAAATACTGTCTTTTTAATAAAAAATATTATTTTCTTGCATATCCTTAAGCACCTATTAAAAACAGTTTCTTTTATCCGTTTCTTGATAAGCAGCTAGCAGTGAAAGCTAAGCGCTTTATAGCCTTATATTCATTCCAAAGAGAGGTCCAAAGCAAGGGTCTTGTGCCTATATATACCCAGTGGAATGCACAAGGACGTATCACAACCCAAGTTGAAACACATAGAAAATGGGTTCTTCTTTATGGACTTTTCTCATTTTGTTATCACTTGTTTCTGCTTCCTTTGCCGCCATACCAAGGAGACCCGTGGATGTGCCATTTGGCCGAAACTATGTGCCTACTTGGGCCTATGATCACATCAAATACCTCAATGGAGGTTCTGAAATTCAGCTTCATCTTGATAAGTACACTGGTATGCTAATGCTATTGCTATTCTATGTGTACCTTCTGATTTCTATCTTTTACAAAACTCTTTCTTTTTTTGTTTTTTTTATAACATTCATGCAATTTTGTAAAGGTACTGGCTTCCAGTCCAAAGGGTCCTACTTGTTTGGTCACTTCAGCATGTACATAAGAATGGTTCCTGGTGATTCAGCTGGCACTGTAACAGCATTCTATGTGAGAAAAATAAAATGTTTATTATATAGTTGTTTTCACTTCACCCATTTGATTTCTTAGTTTTGTTATGTGACCTTTTTGGTTGTGATTGGAACTATGCAGTTATCTTCCCAAAATGCAGAACATGATGAAATAGACTTTGAGTTCTTGGGTAACAGAACTGGGCAACCATACATTTTGCAAACAAATGTGTTCACCGGTGGCAAAGGTGACAGAGAACAGAGAATCTACCTCTGGTTTGACCCTACAAGAGAATACCACAGATACTCAGTGTTATGGAACATGTTCCAGATTGTGTAAGTGTTTATTTACACTTACATTTCTTCACTTTATAAGTAATAATTTCAGCATCCATCTTGTTCCCTGTGTAAAATTAAAATCTAAAATCTTATATAAATTATTCTAATCCTTAATCTATCACCCTACATCAATTTTAATTCCATACATTATTATTACTAATAGAAACACTCAAATATGGGTTGTGCAGTTTCTATGTGGATGATGTCCCAATCAGGGTGTTCAAGAACAGCAATGACATAGGAGTGAAATTCCCATTTAACCAACCTATGAAGATATACAACAGCTTATGGAATGCTGATGATTGGGCCACAAGGGGTGGTTTGGAGAAAACAGATTGGTCCAAAGCACCATTTGTAGCCTCTTACAAAGGGTTCCACATTGATGGGTGTGAAGCCTCTGTGAATGCCAAATTCTGTGCAACTCAAGGCACAAGATGGTGGGACCAACCTGAATTCCGTGACCTTGATGCTGCTCAATGGCAAAGACTCAAATGGGTGCGTCAAAAATACACCATCTACAACTATTGCACTGACCGCAAACGCTACCCTCAAATTCCCTCAGAGTGCACAAGAGACCAAGACATTTAATCTAATTAAATTAATTAACCAATTTCATCTCCTACTCCTATTATACTATACTATAAAATTCCCAGCTACTTAATTTCATCCCCATACCTATTAAGTATTGATACAAATTTAATTTGGGTTTCTTGTTTGTATTGTTAATAATTTATGTCTCATTTATTGCTACCATGTGTAATTGTTTGAGCTGTGTAACAAAAAGATTGGTAATGGTGGGTGGAATGTGATATGCATTGTATCTGTATTTCAAAATTCGTTCGGAATCAATATATAGTACCCTGTTACTAGCAGGTATATAATATTCTTGGTTTATCATGTTGTTGTGTACTAATATATGGGACCTTTTCTGGCGAATGAGTTGTATTGCATTTGCATATATATATATCCGTATTCTGGTTCTATGGTCCCGGAAATGACATCACACCGACAAGCGTTGTAAATGAGAAAAATGAAAAGTGAAAACATACACAAAATCGTTGAACTCTTCCGCACGTGAACAGTGACAGGTTAATGCAGTGGACAATAACATTTGAAATGGTGTTTTGTACTACTAAATTTGAACTTCAATAAATTCATTTTTCTTTTAAAAAAATATTCAATTTGAACAATTTTTGGATTTTTTTTATTTTGGAAAAGTAAATTTAAAATATGTATACATAAAAATTTAAAGAAGTAATAATTATATCATGGTGTTAATTAATAATTATAAATACTATAGACATATATTTTTATGATTTTTAATATATTACGATATGAATTTTAATAAAAAGTTTGGATTCTAATTTTTTAACTCATATCGTTAAAGAACTGGATAGTAGGATTCATCAAATAATTATATAATACTAGTAGTATTAAATTTTTAATTATTTGAACTTAACAAGATTTAAATTTAACATGATATATTTATGTTTTGGTTGGATAATGTAAGAAAAAAAGAAAAAATTAGAGTAAAAATATAAAAGAAAAATAAGTTATTAGAGTAGAAATGTATGGTAAATTTTTTTTTATTTAGATGAATAAAAATATATATTAATAATATAAAAAAAATTTATATAAATTTTTTAAAAGAAATTAACTTTTAAAAAATTTAATTTTTAACTATTTTTTTATTAATATAATTTTTATTTTTTAAAATATATAAAAACTATAACAATTTAACATAAATAAAAATATTTTTTCCTCCCTTTTTTTGTTCAAATAAAAATTAATTGTCATGAAGGTTTTGGAAAAAATATTTCATCTTTTTTTATTTTTATAAACAGATAAATAATATAAAATATTTTTATTTTTTTTAATTTTAATAAAAATATGATAAAGATAATGATAATGCAGGATCACGAAAGAAAGAATGATTATCAAAACGTGGTTGATTGATAAAAAAATATTATATTCACACAATAAAATATGATGATAATTTATATTATATTTTTATTTTTTATTTATATAAATTATTATATATTTTTTATGTCTAAATATAATTTCTCATTGAGAAATTTGGATCCACAACAACGACTCTTGTCAGTAGGTTGGAAAATAGCACGTGCCTTGATGTGGTTGCATTATTTCAATGTGAAAAATAACATTATTTGCTCTTGGATTTCACGCGGTTAAATTAATAGAGCGACATGAATCATTAAACGAATGGATATAAACTTTTTGAATGCATTCTCTTGGCAAGTTAAAATATAAATATCACAATGTGTGATTTATAGGAAAGTTGTTATTGTATATTTAAAAGCTCATGCAATAAGATAAAAAAAATAGAAAGAAAAAAATAGCATGAAAGATATGATATAATATAAAAAAAAGATATAGGAAAAAAAATGAGATGTATTAAGATGAAAATTCTTTTAAAATGTATGATAATCAAAATTCTTTTAGCAGCAGCATGCATTCTTATTTTTTAGTAGATTTTTTTAAACTTATTTTACATGTTTGAGATAAAGAAAATTTGTTAAATTTTGATCTCAATATTTATTTTTTTTATAAGACAAAATTTTTTACAACTCAATACATGTAAAATATGTAGGAAGTTTTGCATATGAAGTTATGATTTCCCCTTTCTTTCTTCTATAAAGGGAATGAGTATGGGGCTAGGAAGGGAACGTTGTGTCAAGATATTGCAAAAAATTCTATGCACATGCGACAAATTTTTAATTTTATTCAATTATCTTTAAGTATATTACTGGGTAAATCTCATTAAGCTACAATAATAACTAAAACAAAAGTAAAGTTTGAGCATTAGATGACGGTAAAAACGTAACACTAACAAATACAATCATGGAGATTAAGCTCAGCAGAGTTACTATTTGAATTATTTTATTTTATTCTTAGGTACAGAGAAGTATGATGTGAAGGGGTATTCTCTATTAGCCCATGTTACGTTATCCTATTTCGCAGCCAAAAATCAAGCAGTGTGGACCATTGTTTGACACTATAATCTATGCCGCCACAACTTTATTGACTTGATTATTTGAAAAGTAAACAAAAAACCACTACTTGTGGTCCTTCATCTTGTAGTGTAAAGTACTAGTATGAAAATATGGTGGGTCACCAAACAGGGTTCCATCATGAATGAGGTTTATTACGGGTTCAAGTTATTTCAGTCTGTCGGCACATGGATATTTCAAGTGAAATAACTTTGCTATGTGGTAATTTTTATTATTCTGTCTTATTCTGTCTATATATATATATATATAAAAGGTTTAAAGTAGATTTTACCTTTATAGTTTCTAATTGATTTTGATATTTAGAATAATATTTTTTATTTATTTATTTTCTGATCTATCATATTATATATATTAAGTATATTGGTGTTACATTTCTACTTATTTAGATTTCAGAGTTATAAGTTTATTTTATTGATGAAAATTTGATTTCTGTAATTTAGTGTTAATTATTAATGTAATGACCTACGAAGAATTAAAATGTTAATAATACGAAATTATAAAGACATAAAGATAGAGATCGACCAAATTGATTGGGCTCAAGTAAAACGAAAACTTAGTTCTATTTAAGGTCATTAGAATTTGATTTTTATAGAAATTAAGAGTCAGTTTTAAGAAAGTAAAGTAAAACTAATTTGAGAGATTTTAAAATTATAAATATTAAAATATTTTGTTTGGATATTTTTTTAAAAAATTTTAAATTTTATAAATTTTAAAAGAATATTCAATAATTAAAATAAAAGAATTTTTTTTAAAATAAATAAAATTTAAAATTTTTTAAACCTTCCTATCCAACTATCATAAATAAAAGATTCCTCCTGATGTTGTTTTCTTTTAATGTTATTTTTTATTATTTTTTCTTATTTGTTTTTGGATAATCTTTCATTATTCTTACATTTTTAAATATAATATTTTTAATAATTAGATGTTATAATTATATTGTGTTGTTTTTTTTCCTTTTATACAACTACCAAAAATATGCTTTACAATATTTTGAAAGTTATTTATATATTTAAATTTTTTAATGGATAAAAAATAAAAATAAAATTAAAAAATACTTAAATATATAAAATAAAATTTTATATATAATAAAAATTAAATTATTTTATTAAAGTATAAAAGTAAAATTTAAAAATTTAAAATTTAATAAATTAAGAAAAGAACTTTTTTTTATTCTATTTAAAACTTTTTCTTTTATTTGGATTATTTAATATTTAGAAACTAATGATATATATATATATATATATATATATATCTGTTGATAGTAAATATTTAATTTAATATTTATATTAATTTAACAAATTTTTATAAAAGATAAGATTTATTAATTCGATATTAATTTAAAATTTTTTATTAAGTATATTATGTTATCAAAATTAGTAGTTTAAGGCGTGTGGTAGCACTGTCCTCAAGGATATTTGCGCCGGAATGCGGTATCCCCAGGATTCAACAGACTTGTCTGTCAAAGGTAGCAGGAACAGAACTAGCAAAGCAGAGAGAGACCAGCAGAGCGTGTGAAAATGGTAGTGTGTTCAGGTGCTTTCGAAAAGGTAAGCAGTGTCCGATAAGTTTCAAAATAAAATTCAATAAAAAATAATACCGGTCATTTGATAATAAAACCCCATAATGGCTAGTAAAAGACAATCAAAGGGAAACAGAAATTTTGAAGCCTTATAATAGAGATTTTCGGGTAAGCAATATATTTTAAAATCTCCAAGTAGCAAAAAATTCGTGGCCCTCAATATTACGCGCAGGGGGGTTTTCACTGGTTTTGAGCTAAGTTGGCTCAAGCTCATGCGCGCGAGGGTGTGTCCCTTACTTGCTTGTCTACAAGCCCAAAGAGTGTCCCCATATATAAAGCCTAACAAGGACCTTTGGCCAAGCAATATGGGACTTGGTCCCCTTTTGAAATATCACCAACAATCCCCCACATATTTTAAAAGGGTTTAAAACATTTGTGTTAAAAAAAAAAGAAAAGGAAGAAGAAGAAGAAGAAGAAAATACTGCTGGGTTTTTGTTTGGGTATAATATGCATAAGGCCTGGTGTCTTTTGGACTATGAACCAGACTTTAGACAGATGAGCTTAGCTTGCTGTGTTTTGGTGAAGCAATGCTTCTATGAACCAAATCTACATTAATGAAAGTTAGAGACTTATCTATCACTTATACCCGCACAATTTCTTTGCCCTTTTCGCTGGTTTTGCGCTAATAGGCCATGCGCCTGCCTGGTAGTTCATAAATGCTCTAGAGATGGAGCCTTAATCTCATACAAGCGGCCTCACTTGACATTTATATAGGTGACCTCATCAAATGTATTCTGCATTTTAATACATTACCCATAAGGGATATGAGTGTCATTAAAACCATTAAGGTTTTGCCTTTCGACTAATGCAGCCTAGCACTTCTCTCATCATAGGAACGGAAAATTAATTAGTGCTAGAGGGTCCTATAATGACTTGTTATTACCCATATGAACCTTCTTCATGGGGTCTCCAATCACAAAGGTTGGGTTCCTACCATTGTAGATTTAATTATTGGCTCAAGTCCCATTCCCCTCGATGTTTCATAAACCATTTTTCTTCCTAATGGTTTGGTCAGAGGATCGGCCAAATTTACCTCTGACTTCACATAATCAATGGAAATAACTCCATTCTTTAGCAGCTGCTTTATCACATCATGCCTTAGACGAATGTGTCGATTCTTACCATTGTAAGAGTTATTTTTTGCAATTGCTATTGCAGACTTATTGTCACAATGCATAGACACTGAGGGTGTAGGTTTGATTCCTAAGGGAATATTTGCTAAGAAGTTTCTTAGTCATTCAGCCTCGTTTCCAGCTAGTTCCAGAGCAATAAACTCTGATTCCATAGTGGACTTTGCAATAATAGTTTGTTTAGATGATCTCCACGATATTGCACCACCTCCCAGTGTGAATACATAACCACTAGTGGATTTTGTCTCATCTGAATCTGAGATCCAGTTTGCGTCGCAGTATCCTTCTAATACAGCAGGAAATCCACCATAGGAAATACCATAATTAATGGTACCTCTTAAGTATTTCATTAGTCTGACTAATGCAGTCCAATGCTTGTTATTAGGGTTTTCTGTATATCTACTTAATCTCCCCACAGCGTAGGCTATGTCTGGTCGAGAGTAGTTCATTAAGTGCAACAGACTCCCAATAATTTGTGCATATTTTTTCTGTGAGATTGGTTCTCCCAAATTCTTCTTTAAGTGATAACTTCCACATAAGGAGTACTCACGGGTTTTGCGTCAAAATGACCAAACTTCTTAAGAAGTTTCTCGATATAGTGTTCTTGAGATAATATTATGCTATCTCCTTTCCTTATAATCTTAACACCCAAAATCACATTTGCTTCACCCATATCTTTCATGTCAAATTTGGAAGAAAGAAATGCCTTAGTTCTATTCACAACATCAATACAAGTGCCAAAGATAAGCATATCATCAACATAAAGACATAAAATTACACATTCATTATTTTCTACTTTAGTATATACGCACTAGTCACTTTCATTAAACGAAAACCCGTGACTTACAAGAATGTTATCAAATTTATCATGCCATTGTTTAGGTGCTTGTTTTAGTCCATATAAAGATTTATGAAGCTTACACACTTTATTTTCTTGACCGGTAATTACACTACCTTCTGGTTGGACCATATAGATTTCCTCTTCTAAATCTCCATTTAAAAAGGTTGTTTTGACATCCATTTGGTGAATAATTAATTTATATATAGATGCTAATGCAATCAAAACTCTAATGGAGGATATTCTAGTTACAGGGGTAAAGGTGTCAAAGTAATCTACGTTATGTTTTTGGGTAAACCCTTTTGCTACTAAGCGAGCTTTATATTTTTCAACAGAACCATCAGGATTATATTTCCTTTTAAAGATCCACTTGCAACCTATTGGTCTAGCCCCTAAGGGTAGGTCAACTATAGTCCATGTGTTACATTTTCTAATAGATTCAAGTTCACTTTTAATCGCATTTTTCCAAAAGGAGCATTTGAAGAAGAGATAGCTTCATGATAGGTTAATGGATCATTTTCCATAAAATATAAGTAAAAGTCATTGCCTAACGAGGTTTCTTTTCTTTGTCTCTTACTTCTTCTTAACTCTTCATGTGAAGGTTCATTATCTTCATGTGAAAGTTCATTATTGCATAGATTAGGTTCTTTAGGTATACTTTCGATTTTCAAAGGGAAAATATTTTCAATAAATTCAACATTCTTTTTTTCTGTTATAGAATTTTTGTCTAGCACGTCACTTTTTAAGACTAGAAACCTATAAGCTGCACTATGTTGAGCATATCCTATGAATAAACAATCAGAAGTTTTAGACCCTATCTTTCTCTTTTTAGGATCGGGCAACATAACTTTAGCTAGACACCCCCACACTTTAAAATAATTTAAATTTGGCTTATAACCATTCCACAATTCATAAGGGGTTTTTCCAGTTTTCTTATGGGGAATTCTATTTTGTATGTGACATGAGGATAGTAAGGCTTCACCCCAAAGGTTATCAGGTGTATTAGAACTAATGAGCATGACATTCATCATTTCTTTTAGTGTCCTATTTTTTCTTTCTGCTACACCATTTCATTCGGGTGAGTAAGGGGGAGTTGTTTCATGTATTATACCTTCTTTTTCACAAAACTCATTAAAGGTTATATATTCACCACCCCTATCGGATCTAATTCTTTTAATCTTCCTATTAAGTTGGTTTTCTACTTCTGCTTTGTATGATAAGAACATTTTAAAGGCTTCATCTTTGTTCCTAATTAGATATACTTTGGTGTACCTAGAGCAATCATCGATCAAGGTTACATAATATTTCTTACCTCCTCTAGTCATAGTTTGTTTTAAGTCTCCTAGGTCTGTATGAATTAAATTAAGCAATTCTGTTTCTCGTTTTACTACAAAGCATGTCCTTTGGTTGATTTCGATTCTATGCAAATCTCACATTTATTTAGGTTTTCATCCTTAATCCCAGAAATTATACCACTACTTTGTAACTTTTTAATATAAGAAGAATGTACGTGTCCTAATCTAGCATGCCACAAATCATACGACGCTATCATATAAGCAGAAGAAGATGAAGGATTCTCATTAAGGATTTCAGAAACATTCAATACAAATAGACCTTGGTCACAATACCCCTTGCCCACAAACATGTCATTTTTGGTCATCACAATTTTATCTGACTCAAAAGAAACCTTAACCCCATTTTTTCCCAAAAGAGCCACAGAGATCATGTTGGCTCTAATGCTCGGTACCTGTAGTACGTTTTGAAGTGCCAGAGTTTTTCCAGAAGTGAGCTTGAGAAGAAATTTTCCCTTCCCGAGCACGGATGTAGTTCGGGAGTCTCCAAGATAGACAATGTCTTCTCCTTCCCCTACAGAAGTGTAGGAGGTAAACATGTTTTTGTTAGCACATATGTGCCTGGTAGCCCCAAAGTCTACCACCCATTTGCTCACGTTGGCCACGATAAGAGCTTGAGAAACAACAGCGGCTACCACATCATCTCCTTCGATCAAGTTTGCCTTAACTTTAGGAGGGGCAGCGTTTCGGTTTTTGTATCTACATGCTGGTGCATGATACCCTGGCTTTCCACAAACATAGCAAGAACCCTTCTTTTTGAAGGAAGTAGGATTAGGCGGCTTAGGGAATTGAGAAGAAGGTTTACGGTCGTACCTAGTCTTTGGAGACTTCTTTGTTTGCAGCAGATTTGCTCTAGTGGCCAAGGCTTTTTTGCTCTTGCATTTTTTATCTCCTTTCGATTGGTGTCTTCAATGATGATGTGTGTTATTAGGTCCGCAAGTGATAGCTGTTCATGTTTATGTTTGAGTTGTTGTTTATAGTCATTCCAAGTTTCGGGTAATTTTTCAATGAGAAAACCAACCACCAGTTGGTCTGGCATTGTGATGTCTTCAGCTTTGAGGTCTTCTAGGAGTTTGTGATATTGATTTATCTGCGTTTTGAAGTCTTTGTCATCGGTCATTTCCCACCGGTAGAAGTTGCTGATGATGAATTTCTGCTTCCCAACATCTTTAGCAGTGTACGTTGTACGCATCGACTCCCAAATTGCCTTGGCCTCCTTATATGAACAGTAGACATCGAACAACTCATTAGACAAAGTACTTAGTATGGTGTGTCGACATACCTTATTTGCATTAGTCCAGTTTTCAGCAAATTTGGGATCAATGGGTTTGTAATCAACGGGTGCATATGCAACCCCATGCATATCTAGGATGGAGTGGATCCTTTCTTGCTAGCGACGATAGGCTTGACCTCCAAAGACCTCAATCTTGGAGACATTGGGAAGCGGCTTGGCATACACAACAGGAGCAGCAGGTTGGGCCGGAGGAGCAGCGACGACGTTGTTTGAGGACTGAGTGCGAGCTGGTTCGGTTGCCATGGAAATATCCTTGACATTGTTATCAAAATTAGTAGTTTGAGGCGTGTGGTAGCATTGTCCTCAAGGATATTTGCGCCAGAATGCGGTATCCCCCAGGATTCAACAGACTCGTCTGCTAAAGGTAGCAGGAACAGAACTAGTAAAGCAGAGAGAGACCAGCAGAGCGTGTGAAAATGGTAGTGTTCAGGTGCTTTCGAAAAGGTAAGCAGTGTCTCTATTTATAGGAGAGACACTTCAGAAGCAGTTTAAAAAGGCTTTAAATTATAATTAAGTCGAATTTGAATTTGAATTTAAAAATTGAAATAAAATTTAATTGTGTCGAATAAAAACAGACGACTTTTGAATTGCTAATTAAACAGGTTTTAATGGTATTTTAAACGAAAATAAATAGCTAATAAGTTTCAGAATAAAACTCAATAATGGTTAATAATACCGGTAAGTTTCAGAATAAAACTCAATAAAAAATAATAATACCGGTCATTTAATAATAAAACCCCATAATGGCTAGTAAAAGACAATCAAAGGGCAACGAAAATTTTAAAGCCTTATAATAGAGATTTCCAGGTAAGCAATATATTTAAAATCTCCAAGTAACAAAAAATTCGTGGCTCTCAATATTGCGCGCAGGGTGTGTCCCTTACTTGCTTGTTTACAAGCCCAAAGAATGTCCCCCTTTTGAAATATCACCAACATATTATATATATAAAACTTTTAAAAAAATAAAAATAATAGATATTTTATTATATAATTTTATTTTAATATCTAATATATTATTTAAATATATATATAAATATTAATAATTAAATAATATATTTATAAATATTTAAATAAATTAAAATTTTATATATCATCATAAAAATATTATAATATAATTTAACAATTAAATTAATAAATATTGTACTTTATAAAGATATTATAACATAATTTAAAAATTTTAAAAATTATTTAAAAATTTATATATATAATTATAAAGATATTATAATATAATTTAATGATTAAATTGTTAGATGCATATTTTATAAAAAATTATTAAATTATTATAAATATTAAGTTAATTATCTTTATATTAAAAAAAGTATTTATTTTTCGTTTTGAATAAAGTTGGGAAGCGTAACATACTTTCAGACTATTTAACTTAACCAAAAGTATAGGATTCTTCTTGGTATTCGAATTAGGAATATTAACGAGTTTCCAGGTTTTAGACTTTCTTTGTCATCACATCAAGAAGTTTCCTCGTAATAATTTCACTATAAAACTCCTTCAGCTCTGCAGTTTGTTAATTTCTAGTTTTGCTAACAAACGGATTTTAAGCAAAAGTTTTGGAGTGATGACCACCTAATGCCAGAGTACGTAATATTAATTCGAAAGGAATATATGTGTAACTTTTCAAAACTTCTATGAGAATTTAAATTTTTATTGAATGGATATACCTCTCCCAATTCATATTCATAAGAAGACTCGCTAGTTATTTTCTCTTGAATTATCAAGGAATCTACAGTGGCAGTTGTTTAAAAAAGTAAATAAAAACTTATTTTTAAATTTTATTATTATTATTATTATTATTAATTATTATTATTATTATTATTATTATTATTATTATTATTATTATTATTATTATTATTTATTAGTTTGGATCTAATTCAACTAAGTTTGATCCAATTCATATGTATTCAATACCTGCACCAACGAAGTATTTTGGACCAACCTCCATTCGAGGTTCAAAGCTAAATTTGCGGTAATAAATACTAACGTTGTATGTTCTCACATAAAGAACCAAGTACCTATATATAGTTCACACAATTGTTATTCTAGATTCTAACCCCGTGGTGAGATAGTCATTATAATTGGCACATAAGATGTACAATGTGAATATGTTTTATATTCTAGTTGTGACTCACATACATCTAACTTCTACAGTAAGAACACTTATGCATGGTTTAAGTAGTCATTATTTAATATACTATATATTATTTTGTTGAAATATTTACTGACTTGAGTAAAAGTATTATTTCAAGTATCCCACCGTTTATTAAAGACCTTCTTACGAAGTAACAATTTTCATTGTTGTTAGTAGAGTTTTGGATCTGAATTGTGGAGCTCTCTAGGACTACACTAACTAGATCATTTTGACACAATCTATAGGAAATTTTAAATATTTTCACCTATATGGTTCATTATCTTGCTTCATAATGGTGAAAATTTTTCATCATCCAATCCTTCAAGTTGCTTGTGTGCTTTCATTCCTTTTAAGTATAACAATTAAAAATAAAATTCGTTTTACACTTAAATTGTATTTACGGTTTTATTATTAAATTTTTATTTCATAATATAAATTATTTTAAAAATTACTAATATTAAAAATTTAATTTTTTTAAAAAAAACTTTATTAAAAATATAAATCTCATTTTAATAATTGTTGTGATAAAAAATAAATAATTAAAAGATGTTACGCAGTCTTAATTTACTCTAATTGCTTAATATCAAATAGAATAATGTATGCAATAACTAGTTCACATTATTTGTAAAGTTCTTAATAACTATTACGTGCTCTTAAGTTTAGGAGTTAGTATTAGGATATTAGTCCTCTTTTCTACATCACGTCTATTTATTATGCAAATACTTCACACATTACATATTGCTTATTTATATTACAATCTGTCGCAACCGTAATTACGACGAGACGATGATCGCTAAAAATTTTAAAATAGAATTAGTTGGGTTAATGTGGAGCTGCCACCAAATTTTTATTTAAGGAAAAAGATTTGGAAAAACTCTAACTCGAAGATGAGATTTAGGTTCAGGAGTTGATTATGAGTAGGAAAGGTATTAGGTACCTCACTCGCCCGTTCCGAAGAACGGTACGCTTAAACTGAGTGTGTGATATTCAAAAATTGTTTGATCCCTTTAATTAGAGTGAAAATAAATAGCTTGATGGAAGATAGCCTGACAGGACTTGATCCTGCTCCAACGTATTCCTCGGTGCAATGAAAAACTCAAGGCTTACGTAGTTCTGGTGTTTAAAGGCTTGACCTTCGGAGATGCTTGAAAAAAAGGAACGGAGTATTTTGAAAATATTTTAAGGAGGAATCCTTAGTCCACATATGCACAGGATCCGAGGCAAACGAGGGCTGCACTGGAATCCATATGAATCTCTAAATATCGAACAACAGTGAAACCGTCAGTTTCTCATTTAGAGCTCATCGCGTTAGACTTATGATTCCCAAAAGGAATTTTAAAAAAGTGATAAGGATAAGAAAAAAATAGGCTTGATTTGAAATAAGATGAACTTGATCTTGAAATGAATTCGACTCATAATTTGAGGAAAATGATGAAACTTGATTGAAAATGAACTTGGTTTTGATTTTGGGAGTTTGGGCTTGACTTGAGAAATTGAATTTGACTTGGATTTGAGAAATTGATCTTGACTTGAATTTGAATTTGGGAATTTGAACTTGATTTGATAAATTGAATTTGATTTGGATTTGAAATGAATTTGATTTGGGAGAAAAAGGAAAAGGAACTTGATTTGATCCTGATAAAAGATAACTTGAATGATTTTGAAATTGAATTGAACTTGGTTTTATCAGAATAAAAGGAAATTAAATTTGATTGAAGAATTAAACTTGAGTTTATTTGAAATTGAAGGATTAAACTTGATTTCATTTGAAGAAGAAGATTAAACTTGATTTTATTTGAAAAAAGATATTAATTTGATTTTATTTGAGGAAAAGAAGTATATTTTGAAGGAAAAGAATTTACTTTGCATTCGGGGAAGAAGAATTCGATTTCATTTGAAAGAAAGAAATTAATCTTGATTTAGAAAAAAAATTTGATTTTTATTTATATTTTTAGGATTGACTTTTCATTTTATTTCCCTAGTGTTACTCGTAGGCCCAATTTGAGGTTTGGTTTAGTTCTATGTGACTTAATTGAATGGACTGCCCATGAGATGACCCTTAGAGTGAAAAAGGGGGAAGGGGGCTGGCTTTTTTTTAAAAGAAAAAAAAAACTCAGGCAAGGATCGAACCCATGCCCTGGAATTTAAGGTTAGCTAACTAACCACTTAGCCACGCTCAGGTGCTGGCCATAATCTCACCTTACTATAACTATATCAAAAACTAAGATTTAATTACCCTGTGCAAGAAAAAGTTGCCAAGGGGATTCGAACCCCTATTATGCTTATTATAAGCAGCACCTGTGACCACTGGGCTAAGCCTTTTAGCTACGATTTTTAACAGTGCGCATTTAAATCTAAAGCAAGTTTCCTTGGATATGAGATTCGTCCTATTGGACATGTGGCCCACGTTGCTGAATAGTGTGATATAAAACTTCAAAACGAAAAAGGCTATGCGCTGGATGGGTCTCGAACTTGCCAATAATCAGCTCAACCACCAAGCTGGGCCTTCAGCTTGGTTTCATTATTCATCAACTTGACTAAGGTCTATTGGAGGCAGGTTTGTTGAGCAACAAACGTAGTCCCAGCCATGCACGTGCATGCCCAGATCAAGACGCTCCCTCGTTTCTCCACTGACCTGCCTTTAGCCCCCCCTTTTTTTATCTGGATGATTCACACCAAGACCACCAGAATGAGACCCTCCATTGGCCAGGGCCTCTTCATTAACTTGGAGGTTCTTTAATAATCTTTTCACCATTACTCCACATCATGATCTTGCTAACCATAACACCTTTGGCAAGAATCGGTTGCATGGTTCTTACGTTCATAATCTTAGGCCTTCCAAGACAACGTACTGTACCCCTTGCTTCGCGTTGACCTGAATTGGATGATCCTGGAATACATCATCAACGAATTTCCTCTCCCTGGTCTCTTATGTTTGCACCGACACAGGTATGCAGGAGCTAGCCCTTCATTCCCAACGACCCAAGTGTATACAGCAACATTCACCCTCTGATCATATGCCTTTTTGCCTCACGTGGGGACTGCATGGTCCTTATCCTACGTTCTCAATGAAGTCATTTATGCCTCCATAACACACAGGGCTCTCGTACACTTAGCAGAGTCAAGTTCAAATCCTCGACCATGCATACTGGGAGAGAAGTTTTGGACATCAAAGCTGGTCACCATGGTATGCATCAATCAATAATGGTTGTAGCGTCCATAAAAGTATACTCTAGAACAGCAGAAGTGCACGCAATTCTCTTTTTCCCAAAGTGACGCAGAGCGAAGGTAGAGGTCAGAATCTTGGTGTGTGAAAGAGCTGGCAAACAAGCTTGTTTTTGCATGACCTTTGTGCAACTAAATGGTACAGAATCGTGCGTCTCGTGAGGAGTAACAACGTATCACATCTTCTTCTAATGCTTAAATCAATTCACATACCATAAGAAGCTAGGAATCAACTATTTATTGGTTATCCGATCTTATGCCTCCACCGTGTGTACTGACAAACACAAGCATGAAATCTTTCCACCATGCAAGGATCAGGGTAGGAGGTGACACTGCACCTTGACAATTCAAATTTGCATCACGGGAGAGTCCTCGCTCTGATGCTACTTTGCATGCTTGGAATGCCACGAGTACGAGACCATATGAAGTCTTCTGCACAAGAACCTCCCTATCATGGGCGAACATTAAAGTATATGCTCATGCATACGTCGGATACCAATCCTTCCATGGTGAATCGTTGTCCTATATCGTCTTCAATTTTTCCCAGGACCGTAGGCCTCGTTCTCAGCAACCAGAGATCTTGAAGTTTGGATTCCCACCCAACTTGAGCACGATATATACACACACATATTTGTTTTCGTTCTTGAATCACTCCTATTTGTCGAGCTAATCTTATGGCGATATAATCAGGCCATGATCAACAACCTAATCCAACATTCATATCATAGTGTTAAAGATGCCAAGAATTGGATCGCATGCCAACTCGAAGCGTTCTCAAATGCTAATGTTAAACCTAAGATGCATGGATTAATACTAACTAAATGCATGCAGAGAGGCATGAATCATGATTCTAAGGAAGAACCCTGCATAATTCCAATATTCCAGATCGTACTTGGTGATCTTGTCGAGCCAAGAATTCTTCTTGAGGGCTTCCTAAATTTCCGTCTCGGTGTTCAGGGGTAAAGTCTTCTAACCATAGAATCCTCCCTCCGCGCCCTCCTTTTAGAGAGGTGTTCTTCCCTTTTTCTCCTAAAGTATTCCCTCAACGCGTCCCCTTCTTTCCGAGTTGTTCTCTCCTCCTTCCTGAACCTAGAAGTTAGCCACCAGTGACCCTCCTTTTCTTTTGTTTTTAATTTTTCATTTTGTTTCCTCATTAGTTAGTTAGTTTTTGTGTTTTTATCTTTTCTGTTGCTTTTTTTTTTTTGCATTGTTATTATTCTCTTTTTTTAATTTCCTGATTTTTGTTTTTTTTTATTTCAATTTTTCAGTTTTATTTTTATTATATTTTTTTATTATTCTTCCATTTTACTTTCTCTTTTGTTTTAAATCCCTTTTCCTTTATATTATTTTATAGATTTTTCTAGCAACCTTTTTTTTCCAGCTATTCCTTGCTTTTTATTTTATTTGTTGTTTTATTTATTTACGTTCTTATTTTTATTTATTTTGCTTCTTTCTTTTTTCTGTTTATTAAATTTTTATTTTCCAACTTTTATTTTTTCTTTTTATTATTTCCTTTCTTTTCTTTTCTTTGTTTAATTTTTGTTATTTATTTCTTCAATTCTTTGTTTTCTTATTTTTCACCCAATTTCTTTAATTTACTCATCTCTTTTTGTTTATTATATATTTTTTATTTTTATCTTCTGCTTTTCTATTTATTAGTCTGCTTCTCTGTTAATGTTTTTTTGTTTACTTTTGTTTTATGTTTTTAGTTTGTTTCTTTATTATTTAAATTAGCATTGGTTTCTTGATTAATTTTAACAATTGGGGGCCTCAGACATAATTGAGTGTTTACACAATCATCCTTAACTATCATACAAAATATATATATCATTGGGGTGAGATTAAATTTCCATAAACGCTTTAAACATGAGAACCTTGAGACTCCAACTACCCAACTTACGCTGTCAATTTCTACGAATACACTGCCTTCATGAAGGACATTATTGGGGTCTAGGGAAGAAAATGGTGAAAAAGGAGTGTGAAACTAAGTTTTTCAGTAGGATTCTACCTTAGCTATAGTGTCAACATTTTTAACCTAGTCACTTTAGTTTATTTAGAAACATGATATGCATACAAGTTCACTATTAAATATTTAGAAAATCTTTAGCTAAAATGATTTTTTTTTATATTTGTAGAACTAACTTCTATCATAAGCATGCAAAGCATTTATTTTAGATTTCATACATCTTTTATTCTCTTGAGATTATATTATATTATATCATAGATCATTTGAATATCATTTCATTCGTGCCTTAATCATAATTAATTCTCATTTTCTAGTCACATTTTTTGTGACAATTTAATTTAATGTATACAATTAACATTTTTAGTCAAGCAATATCTTTTACTTCTCACATAAACCTTCTGTTCTAGGATATGACTTTATTCCAGATGATTGTCACCATCAAAATTTCTTGAAGTCCCATGGCTTCTATATGAAAAGTCTTATGACTTTCATATGTGCACAAGCCCTATGACTTGGCATCGTAAGAGTAGTGTCTTAAAATTTTATATAGAATTTTCTTTAGTGATCTCTTAAATTATTAGGTTCTATTTTAAGTTTTGTGATAATATGCATACTCAATATTTAATCAATATGGTATGCACAAATAGCATTCAAATCATCCAATTTCTCATGTAATTCACACTCATGGAACCATAATTCACATCAATTTTATTCATCATTCAAGAGAATACATATAACCTCTAATTTGATCTATTTTCTCATTTATAATCCACACATGAGCATCATATAACACATCACTTTTTTAAACAATCAAGAGAATATTTCATATACTTTATATTCATATTTGTGTGTTCAAGAGGAAACTTAACAAGTTAGCATAATTATTCTAATTAGAAATCTATCTTCTAATCAAGATTTCTTAATTATGATTAATGTAAATCTCTTAGACAACATGCAACCTTCCTCCAAAATTTTGTACATCTTACTTATTTCATAAGATTTATGAGAAATATCTCATAGGAACCTAATCCACTCATCCTTCTAAGTTACCACTTAACCTTTCTTTTTCTCAAAAATTAAGCTCCTCTTAATATTTTTAATGTAAGTTCATGAAATGCTAGAGTCTTAGATTAGTTGGTTGAATAACCTATTTAGATAAATCTTCTTTGTGTTCATAAATTTGGATATTTTATGCTCAACTTACTTTTATTTTGAGTGTTAGAAGTTTTATGATTTCTTGACTAATAACTTTACTAATCAAGTTTGAACCCCTAGTTAATTTACTTGTTTATCTCCTTTCCTATGAATTCAAAACTTCTTACTCATATTCAATTTAAATGTCTTTAAGCATCCAAATTAACTTACTGTACCTAATTATCCTATAGGTGGCCAAACCTACTCCTTATGCTCCTAAAACATTGTGGTCAAGTTTTTCTTACATAAGGTAATTTATACTAGTTAGGACTTCAACTATTAAACTACACCAACTTAGAGATTTTTAGGAATTTCCCTCTTACTTGGTAGACATGGCTGAAAGTTTTATCACACTCTCACGACTCCATTGTTGATTTCTAATCACCACCTTACGCATACTTGATTTCATTTTTAACTGTTAATAAGATTTTAATTTACTTTCACCAATTTATCCAAGTATGGCCAAATGGTTACCCAAACCATTACCAAGTCTCTTTCAATCTTATAATTTCTTTCTTATACATGGTTAGTCTCATCATTACACCTTAATCAAAATTTTAAGCTCAAGTTTCCTGAATTTAGTGGGAAGTGGTCAAATCCACCATATGTACAAGCAAGGGTCTTTTTCTCAATTTCTTCTCACTTAACCTTTATATAATGAATTTAAGCACTTGTGACATCATATAATTTTGGGTCCATATGTACAAGCAAGGGTCTTTGGTCGTGATCATGGAGGATCTTAAGTGTCTTGTTCAATTTTGGGTTCATAAGTCCATTTTTGCTCTTACTAGTTTTATGTTAAGTTTGTAACATTTGTAGCTTAACCTTTTTGATGTTTTAGGATATTTATCATATAGGTCCAGATCTGAAATTTTATCAAAGTCCAAGATCAAGATTAAAGTTTTTAAGAAAAGACATAAGCAAGCTTAAAACTTTCAACATAAATACCATAAAGAAAATATTTTTCTAGACAACCAAGTGGAGATCTACTAGATCTACTCCAAGATCTATCCATTATTTACTTTGAGTATCTCAAAAATTTTCATAAAAACTTTCAAATCTGCCCAAACTTCAAAGAAATCATTTTTAACAAATTTTAATCGATTAAATTGTTCCAAAAGTTGCAAGAAGCACTTTAATATGTCAAAATTCACGTTTAACTTTCAAAAATCCATAAAAACTTGTTTATGTTCACTTTTAACCATCAAGAAAAGTTTTAAACTCCATCAAACTCAAGCAAGTGGGATCCATACAACTTAGAGAGAGATCCACCAAAATAGAAGAAAAATAAACCACCAACACATAATTAAAAAGTTTAGAAAAAGTGTATTGTAAAGACCATACTTGTTGAGGACTTTTATAAAGTTTGGTGGGTGTTTTGAAGTTGGTTCCCTCCTTCTTGTTGGTCCACACAAAATCTCCTAGTGATGGTGGTGGGGCTTTTTTTATTAGTCTTGTTATAACTTAAACTTCAAAGATGAAAGTTCAAGTTTAATATAGGTTTTGGTGTTTTGAGAGAGGTTGAAGTTTTGTGTGAGTTTATAGAATTTTCTTAAGTGTTTAGAAGATTGATAATGAATCTCCCCTTGGTCTATAGCAAATTTGGCCACTTAAGGGCTTTGTGGAATTAAATTCCTACTTAAGGGCATTTTGGTCCATTTACATGTAATTTTTATTTTCCAAATTAAATGTAAATGTCGAGAATTATCCTTTATTATTAGTTTAACACTAATCAATCTAAATTTAACACTAATCAAGGTTAATCATTTTAAGCATGATTAATTTTAATTAATCAAAATTAATTTACTTTAACCATGATTAATTTTATCTTTTCTCATTAATACTTTTATCATACAACCATAAATGGTGTGATGACTCAAGTGATGACTTTATAATCATCATTTATGGATTCTAAACCTTTATAATGTATTTTAGATTTTTTTTTGTTTCCTGCACATTTATTTATGTCATCCTAGTGTAAGGGTATTTTAATCATTTGCTAAAAATTTTGTAATTTCTCTAGTTTTTGTTCTTATTTCTACTTTATTTCTTTCTAAAGGAAATTTGTAACATAGGGAGTTTATCATGAGAAATTGTGAATGTTACAATAATCATGTTGAAATTTGGTGTGATCAACATGACCCAACTTCATCAAGATTCAAGAGATTAGAATATTCATTAGTTAGAAATGAAGAGATTAAATCCCTATTGATCCTAAACTTGATTTCTATACTTGGTGTTTGAGATAATAGGATTTGTGGTATGATTGCTCGTATTGGATTTGACCTTAGCATTTATATGATAGAATAAATTTCTTATAAATGTTTCATACACATACACACATAAGTGTTTGATTGGATTTCAAGGAAGCTGGTAAGAATTGCAAGATTCTAATTGAGAGGGTCAAGCAATAAGTGCTAGCTTCCGCAAAGGGCTATAAGAATCCAAGGCCCAAGCATCCATTCTACCCGTTTTACTTTTATTCTTTTCCTTTCTTGAGGACAAACAAGAGTTTAAATTTGGTGTTGTGATAACTCTTTGGAGAGTTATTATTTTTTATTAAATTCTAGTATAAATTAGGGTTGATTGGTTATTAATCTTTTCTTTTTTACTTTAGTTTTATTATGATTTATGAGTATTCTCATTATTTAGGTATTAGGAATTTTTTTAACTAATTTCCCTTATTTTTATGCTATTTTGAGAAAGGCCAGCTTTGAGAGTCATGTTGTAGCATGGATAACCCATGCTAGTCAATTCTTGATTACTAAAAGCCACGTCGTAACATGGCATACCCATACCACAACTTGGGAGATAGAATGAATGGGTTAAGACTTTGGAAGCCATATTACAACGTGGCTATGATATGCCATAATGTGGGTTTGAGAGACCACCATGAAGGAATGACATGCCACGCCACAACATGGGACATCAAGCTATAGCATGGGATCGACTCTTAACCTAATTCATCCCTATAAATAGAAGGATCAAGTATGAAAGGTTGTGTCGTTAGGGCTCGACCTAATTTTTTCTAGAATTCATTTTTTAGTGCAACCACCACCTTAATACTTGGAAGTGAACATCCTAGATATCATCTTGATAAGTGAACCTCTAGTTATGATAATTGAACTTTCTTGTTTCATTTTTATTTTTCTTTAATTATTTCATTTCTATACTATTGATTTTGTTCAACTTATCTCACAACCAGTTAATCTTGATACTTGATCTATCCCTATGAGTTTGACATGTTGGATATTTAATATTCTATTGCTTGGAGACCTAATGCACTTCTAAGGAGATTGGAACCACATTGTTCAGAGAAGCTGTTAGTCTTGCAAATTCAAGCACGACCAAGTGTGGGACTTCTCATTTTTTGACATGACTATGAAAAATCAAGCACAACCAAGTTTTGGAGTTCTCATTTTCCTACTCTATCAAAAAATATTTTATATAATCATGCAAAATTCCAAGATGCCCATGAAACATCTTGAATTGTCATGCAAGCTTTTCACACTATTATTTTTTGGAGAAAATAACGTAGATTTCCTCTTGGAAGTGTTTGTTTAATGTTAAAATTTTAAAGTTATTCTCCTAGTTATCATTGTGAAGAATGAACAGTGATTGTTGGGTCTTCTGTGGTAGTCCCTCTGAAATACATTGAATTGTAAATCATGTTGAGGAGAGTAGTTTTTGACTTCTTGTTGTGTGTATTCCCAACAAGAATTGCAATAATATTCAACAAACTACTATTAGTTAGAGTTATGCAGTATTACAAAGTCCCCCTATCTTCTCTAGCCATTTTTTTTTAATTTAGTCTCCTTTCTCAACATTCTATAGTGTTTTTTATTTCAAGATCAAATTACTAACTATGAATATAAGAAAAGGCTAGCATACGTAGTAAAAAAATTTAAAAGGAAATTTTATTTTAAAGTTTTTTATTTATATCAACTACCAGGATATGATCTTTCTAGGAGCTTATGGAATAGTCATAGGTAACAATGCCAAAAAAAAACTTGTGAATTTTACCTACAAACAAACATATTCTCGAAGTTAGTAAAAGAGTTCGTGAATATTTTAGAATCCTTAGTATTGTCTCAAAGAAAATATCCTAACAAACATTAGATTAATATTTTTTATCTTTTAAACTTTAAAAAAAGGAATTATGATAATATTAAATATTAAATTTAATAAAAAAATAAAATAAAGGAGACCAATATTTTGAGTTGAAAAGATGATTATAGAATAGTTTAGGGCCTTGGTTTTACATATTACTTTACTTAATTTAATTCCTAATTTTGTTAAGAATTATGTTTGACAATTTGCTAATTAATTATTTGTTCTATTAACACTATTGTCCAATAATAATGTAATAATAGTAATATTTTTTCTTAAATTATTATTCCCATCGATCATGCAAGAAAATTAATTGTGAAAAAACTTGAATCATAAAAATTTTTGTTAATAAAAAATTATAAATCTAAAATTGTGATTGATCCTTCAAGATCATAGATTTAGATTATCCTAAAGATCCATTAACAGATAATAATACAATCGCTAATTAATAGATTAACAAAGGACTATTATGCAAGGTTTTTAAAATTAGTTCGACCATTGAATTGGTTCAAGGTTTAATGGTTTAATCACGATTGAATTAGTATTAATTAAATATTATTTTTAAAATATTTAATAATATATTATATTAAAAAATATAAAAAAATGTATATATAATAATAAAATATATTAATACCATAATTTTATATAATTAAAAATTGAAAATTACATATATTTTATTTTTTAAAAATTAAATTATACACAAAATTAAATTAAATATAATATATTTTATTTTTATTTTTCTTAAAAAATATTAAAATAATATTTTTTTTATATAAACCAATTTTTTATCAATTCAGTTAATTCAACATTAGTTTACCAGTTTTTTTTTAATGATTTTACTAGTTTGTTATCGATTTTTACTAAAATGGTTTTTTGATTCAATTAACTTAGAGAGAGAATTGGTTCCCGGTTCAATTGGTCTGATTGACTAGTTCTGATTGGTCTGATGAGTTCTTAATAATTTAATAAAGAATATTAGGAAAAACAAAATTGAAAAGGGAAAACATGATTTTGAAAGAAAATTAAAAATTAATAATTACATCATAAAATCCACCAAAACCCTTGACAGGTGATTAGTTACACATAATGGAAAATAAAATGAAAAATAATCTAGAAAAATTTGTAAACAAGAAGGAAAGAAGTATGAAACTTGTTCTCCATTTGGAGCCTCTAAATATCCCTTAGAAGAGATCCTACCGGAGGAGAAGAATCTAAAGAACGAAATATAGAGTTGTGAGTTGTGTTGTATGTCAAATATTGTTCTTTTACCTTCCTTTTATAGCTGAAGTGGTGGAATTTTTCTCTAACCTCTTGATAAGGTTCTTCTTATTGATAGGACTTCTTTTAAATTATACCTTATCTTCAAGATTCTTCCTTTTATTTATGTTTTATCTCTAAAAAACTTCCTTTTTGTTTATACTTTATCTCCAAGTTCCTTTATGAATTTTCACTTTATCTCCTATCTCCAAGGATGTACTTTCAAATTTAAATCTTTCATCGTGATGAGTTATCACATTCTTAATCTCTTTTTTCTACTACAATTGGCTTATTTTTATTCAAATTTTATTTTTTTATATTTAATGAAAAATTATAAAGAATTCAAATAAGAAGGAAAAATGAGGCTTTTTATGTAAAACTTGTTATAATTACTTAGATAAATTAGTAGAATGGTGATTTATCATTTCTTTCCTTGCTATTAGTCAAATTGAACCATAATACTATGATACTTGGAGATGAGGGCCACTAAATATGCAAAGATGAAGAACAACATGGTATGCACAAGTTAAGAGATATAATCACAGACACCTACATAAGGAAGCCATCTTAATATGTAAAAGAATGGTGACAATTATAGAAAGAATGAAGATAGATGTTAGAGGAATAATGGTGAGTAGATGAAGGATCTCCTAATAAGATTTATCAGGAGGTGATGACCATAAAGTTTGAAAATGTACATAGTCCACCCCTATGAAGAAGAAAGGCTATGACAGGAGTAGGTACTATTCCTTCCATCATTACAACAACAAAAAACTTTACAGATGACGCTTTTTTTTTCTATTCAGAAGAGATAGAATGATAGAGAATCAATGTGAGGATCTATTGTTGGATTTGATTGGAGAGGACTATGAACGTGAGATATTATAAATGGTTTTGTGTGTGTTGGTGTTGATCTTGATTTCTCTAAGAGCATCCTATGATGCTAAAAAATTAAAGAATGAAAGAGAGGCACTTCCTCGATTGAATCAAAGGTTATCAATGATCATGGTGGCTCATTTTTCCAATTATATCTCAATAGAATAAACCCCAAGAAAAAGAAACATATCAGATTGTGATTTTACTTGCATAAATCTAAAAAAATTAACTAATAACAAGAGCATAAGATTTGACAAGATCTAATTTTTATTCAATTTATATTGATTTTAGTGAAAATTATTAATTAAATTATTTTTAGGATTTTTTCAAATTATTTGACTAGGATTTATTTAGATTTAATTAGGATTTGAATTAAAATTATGTTAAAGATTTGAATCATATTAAAAGTAAGATAATATTAGGATTTGATCATAGTTTTTTCATATTAGAGATTGATGGATTCTATTAGGATTTGGTTATAGTTTTCTCATATTAATGAAGTATAAATAGCTCTTTCATGAATAATGAAAGACCCATAAGAGTTTCTATTCATTTAAAAAGAAGTTATTTTCTATTGTGAAGATTATATCTTTCTTTACTCTTGTAGAAATTTGTCTTGTTAATCTTCTCTATAAGGTTAGTGATTCAAATTCATAAAAGCTCTTACTTTTTGCTTCAACTTAGGTGCATTGTTATGTTGATTGTTTATCTTATGTTCGTGGTTAGATAAGAGGTCTAAGTAGCAAATCGTATTCTACATAGTGTTGGTTGACTTTTGCTCTTGTCAGGTCATTGTATATCTTATTTTATCTTTTATTTATTCTTTTTTGTAATTTTATTTATTAACCTATGTCATGAAGATAGTTCCATCTCAATGAGTTATTAGCAATGGTTCTTTACTACCATCTCCCACAAGAAAGAGCATGTGTTCCTTTTTAGGGAGAGAGAACTTTGTATATACATGAATGGTATTCGTGTTTTCGATAGTGACGTGAGAATGAGGTCAATAAAGGAATCAAAGAGAAATCTCTATGTTGATATCGAAAGAAGAGATATAATGGAAGAGGGTAGAGAAATTTCAATCTATTAGATAGAGAGAAGTTGAAAAGAGGTGACCAGCCCTTATGAAAATAAATATTGTTGTTTTTTAAATAATTTCTCTCTTGCATATGCATATGGTGCCCTCACATATGGAGAGAGAGAAAGAGATCTGAGTCATTCTCAAATCCAGAAATGATGGAGAGAATGTGAAGGATTTCATCAGTTCATTACCTATTCTTTAACTGAATGGATAAAGAGAAAAATTTGAAGACTAAGTATCATAACTTTAACAAAAGCATGAGAAATAAATTTTCTTTTTCTACAATTTTTTAATAGAAAAAAATTGAACTTTATAAAATATAAATATGACAATTTAAGGAAAGACGACTTAAAACTCACAACTATTAATTATTTTGATTTTTGTTCTTTAATAATTATTTATTTACAAAAATTAAAATAAAAAAAAATATCTCAAACATAATTTAGTGTTCACAACATTTACTACAATATTATATTAGGTCTAAGTAATGGTGAATTATATTTAATTATGTTGTTTTGGTTAAATTTTGTATTATGGAACCATTGTTGGCTTAGTTACTGAACTTAACTAATTTTTTAAATTTTAATATTGTTTGACTTGTGTTCATTAGGTACGCCATATATTAGATTATACTCATGATTTTGTAGTGACTATGAGGTATTAGAAAGTTAACACATAGTTTAAAACATCTATGGAGTTATTTGAAGCTGAATTAAACATGAGAATAGAGTAATTTGGACTCATATTATTTGTGAACTATGTTTAACATCTCAAACATATTTCATTCAATTGGGTATATTTAGAGCTACAAAACTAATTTAGATAGGATCAAAGCCTATCTTTCAAAAACTTAATTGTATACGACTGTTATTGGTATTGGAAGAGTTGATTCAGCGCCTCGATCATATTTTAAATTTTCGAGAACAAAGTTGCATCTAACAAAGTTCAAAGTTTAAATTTCTGATTTTTAATTGAGCTAATTACCTCCAAGTAAGCTCAACTTGTGAAAAAACACTTAAAAAATCATTAGGAATCTATTTATAGATATTATAATTTAAAATCTTGAGATTTATCATGACTAATTTTTATTTAGGATTTTTTTCTTCGTTCTACTAAAATTTTTTATTATATTATCTTCATTATTCTTCAATCATTTTTACGCAAGACCTTATCAAAGACTTAACCTTTATAATTAACTCATTGGTTGTAAATTTTTAAGTAATAAATTTAAGATTTGCATTTTAATTTCTTTTTCAATTATCATCTTAACTTTCTTTTCGTCTTAATTTCTTATGAAGTCTCATTTTTAAATATGTATTTTATTATTTAATCATTTTTATTTTTACAATAAGCATCTTATTTATTTTTATGTTCAACCAAACTCATGATTTACTTAATTTTTTTAATTTGGATAAAAGTTAAGAAAAATTAAAAGACTTTGATGTAAGTTTGATTGATATTTGATTATTGATATTTGATTTTTAAGACTAATTTAGTATTTTAAATCATACCTAATTATCTAAACCTAGGTTAATCATATTTTTGGATGCTTAATCTAGTAAATAATTTACTCTTATTTAATTAAATTAAATTAAACAAAAATTAAGGATATGATTAGAATTTTTTCTTTGAACCAATGATCAATCCATTTAGAAATTAATTTAGTGAATTAGTTTCTCTAATTCAATTTTTTTCTATAATTAATTTCTATTTTATTGTTCTTTAAAACTTATAATTTCCTTTTCAATTTGTGAATTTAACTAATTGATCAAGATTTAAAAAAAAATTATTTATCTTTTTTTATATATATATTATTTGATCTAACTATAATATTAATATCATTTATTAATAAAGGAAACATCAAATCTTTTCAAAAATTCTCATTTGGATATATAAAATATAGATTAACTTAATTTTATAAGAATTTTAATTCTCATTACTATGATTGTTGTTTTCTAAATTTTTATTATTAAAAAAACTCAAATTTTATACCATATTTAAATTTATCATAGAATTAGGATATTGTATAAAAAAAATAAACAAAAAACAAAAGGAGAGATAATTCTCACATAAAAAAAAAAATAATCTTCTCATTACTTTGATTGTGCTGCATAGCATTCACTCTTAAACATACACCATATTCATATACTAACTCTAAGTATTTTATGAAACCTATGCAATTATATTTAATTGTAAGAAATTAAAAGATATTTATGCAAGTAATAAGCCATAAAATATTCATAAAATGTTATTTATAAATCTAACATATTGGCCAATGTCAAGATTTCTAAAAGTTTTTCAACCTTGGCTATGATGGAACGTCTAATTAGTCCAATTTGACATTCCAATGTTCATAGGTGTGGATTCGAGAATCCAAATAATGACTTTATTAATTTGATGGGCTTACCATTAAATTCAAATAGATATTTTTATTATAAATAGAAATAGAAATTTGAACATTGAACCATGGCCCACGGAGGTTTCGGCCCATTCTTCCCCGGTCTTGGATATTCTACATTGGACATTTTTAATTTGTTCTCTATTTCTTTTAAATATATTTTGAGTATAGATAAAAAATGCCACCTAATTTGGATTCACATATTTTGCATTACACTTGGCTATATTTTTAAGGATATACTTGGTTGGATTGAGAACCAACCAGTTAAAATTTTTATGATAAAGTTTAAATTTGGTCATTTTTCATCTGTAGAAATTCAATGCTAGTACAATATGCTATTTTTTGAATCTTTTTACTTACCCCTAGATACTAGTAACTGTAGTCAATATAAATTGAGTGACTCACATATGAGAAAGAAAAACGTATCAACTCCGCGAGACATTTCAAATTCGGAGGCCATTTCTATTATCAATTAACTATAGCTAAAGCTCAATAACAATTTTACAAGACGCATTATCAACATTCACATTTTATGATAAAAATTAAGAATTAATCTCCAAATTTGTTCGTCACTTATGTAATATTTTGCAAATCCGTTTTTAATTCTATAAAATTGCAAGTTAGTCTCTATACATACACTCAGTTACCGTGGATGATGTTAAATAAACAAGGAAAAATTTAGAGGTTAATCTCTGAAAATTAATATGATTGCACATTAAAGAGAAGCAAGGGAAGGTGATGGTTGTATTTCAGGGTACAAGTTTAGCAAGGAATGTTGAAATAATTAGTACAAAACTATAATAACATCATACAAATCATAATTTTAATTTATTTATTTTTTAAAAATGGCTTAGGGTGACTTCCAACTATCGGCAACAATGTGAGCCAAATCCACAACCCTTTGGGAGTAACCCCACTCATTATCATACCAAGCAATGACCTTGACCATGTCATCACCCATGACCATAGTCAAAGATGAGTCAACGGTTGATGAGACATCAGAGCACCTAAAATCTACGGAAACAAGTGGCTCATCACAGACAGAGAGAATGCCCTTAAGTTCATTTTCTGCACTCTCTCTGAAAGCAGCATTGACTTCTTCAGCAAAGGTCTTGTTAGAGACCTGAACAACAAGATCAACGACAGAAACATTTGGTGTTGGGACACGCAGTGCAATCCCATTGAGCTTCCCTTTGAGGGTTGGAAGGACAAGTGCCACAGCCTTTGCTGCTCCTGTTGAAGTTGGAACAATGTTAAGGGCTGCTGCTCTCGCTCTCCTTAGGTCACGGTGGCTCGCATCAAGAAGCCTTTGGTCACCAGTGTATGAGTGGGTTGTTGTCATCGTACCCTTTATAATACCTGTCATCAAATTTCAATTACCACACCGTATAATAATGGATTTTCATTATCAAACTTAAACACACTAATTTACACTCATTTACAAGTGATAATAAAAAAATATTGTTGTTACTCGGGATTAACTTAATTATGTACCTAATTTTATAATTAATTACACATTTTTATTAATCGTTTAGTTAAAGTAAAATTTAATATGTACATAAGTCTATTAACTGTAATAATTTTTATATAATATTTTCTTTAGCTTCATCTTTTTCCTTTAAGTTAAATAAGAATTGGATAATTTTTTATTTTTTTTTTAACTTTAAATTCATATAATCTGTATGGATGGATCCTGTTTTCTAATATATAATTGTTATTTGTATAAATAATTTTTTTTAATGCAATTTTTTTTCATATGTAACTTTAATCCTATAATTTATTCTGCAAGTGTAACTTATTTTTAAACTACTACGGTTAAAATTGTTCTAATGGTCTAAAAATAGACTTAAACAATATTATTGATATCATAAAATGGGACAAATCTTACATTTCATGTATCTCACTATTAAAATCTTAAATCAAACAATGACAAAAATTTCATATATCATTAGTATAAAGATTTTTATACTATCAATTTATCGGAAGTTATAATAAGTTTGACGTTTGAAGTGATTATTACAAAGTTAAGGATCTTTAATAATATAAAAAATTATGATTAAATAACAGTATAAAAATAATTTTACACTGTAAATATATTTTAATATTATTTAATCTGCAAACTTAATAATATAAATAAATTATCTAAGTTTCATTATTTAACAAATGTTGTTGACGCATGAATTGGAGAATTAGAAAAAAATAAAAAATAATTTTATGAAAATATAGATATTTATTATATTAAAATTTTAAAAATAATTTAATACTTATTTTAAAATAATTTAAAACATTTAATAAGATATATTAAATATTTCTCAATTGATAACTTTAAGATGCTGTTAGCAAGACCCTAACTCCCCCTCCTCCCACCTAGTGAGTACTTGGATTCTACCATAAATTTTATTCGATCCACTTCAAATGAAATTCTCTCCATGTTTTTGAGAAGCCTATGCCGGGTCATGTCAGTTTTTTAGGCAAGCAATTTTCAATCTTCCTTCAAATTGCATATATGAATAATTTTTATGGCTTTCTAAGAATTAGACAAATTTGGCTCTTAGCTATTAGCCAAACATCACCAAGCATTGAGGCCTTGGAATTCAACATAGAGATGGAAAATAAAAGAAGTAGAAAATTTGGTGAATTTACCGAATTTCTGATCAAGGACCTTGACAAAAGGTGCAAGGCAATTAGTGGTGCAAGAAGCATTGCTGATGATGGGTTCATCATGGCTGTATGCATCAGCATTGACACCAACCACATAGGTGGGAATGTCTCCTTTGCCAGGGGCTGTGATCAGCACCTTCTTTGCTCCTGCTTGAATGTGCTTCCCTGCACCTTCTCTGTCCACAAATACCCCTGTTCCTTCAATCACCAAGTCCACTCCCAAGTCCCTGCAACACCATATACATGCTTATTTATTTATTTATTTTCAAAATATTGGTTGTTTTAAGGAAGAGATATTGTTTCATTTTATCTATCAGTTTAAAAGCTCCAGAAGCCATTAATTTGTTTAGAGATAGAATTCAATTTGGTCCCTTAATGGTTGATATTGTAATTTATGTTACTTTGGTTCTTAAAAGTATTCATTGATACAAATTAGTTTCATAACAAATGAAGTTATTTATAAATTGACAATTTAGTGCCTCTTTGTATAACCAATGAAAGCAAATAATTTATTTTGTTTAGAAAATAGAGCTTTGGAAAGTGTACTCTGCAATTCAAGTTTGACAAGGAAAACAGCAGACCATTAACAAGGTAAATTTGTTAGTAGTAAATTGATACTTCAAGACCAATTTGTATAAACATGCATTTGTAAGGATCAAAGCAACACAAGTTGTCACTTTTAAGTACTAAATTATATATTAATTCATAATTTTTTTTCTAACTTTTATCATTCTCTAATTGTTTCCACTGAATAAGAGAGCATTAACAAAGTGAAAAAGGATATACTTCTAAAAATCAAAGACATTTAAAGACCTTAGCATGATCAAGAATATTTAATTTCTTCAAAACATAGTAAACTAGTTCAAATAAATCAATTTAGATAGTACTCAAGAGTTCATAAGTTCGAACTTATGTGTGGTAGCAACTAGGAATGCAACAAAGAAAAAGAATGTGCATACTTCCAAGGAAGGTTGGCAGGGTTGCGGTCAGAGACAACCTTGATGATCTTTCCATCAACAGAGATTGCATTATCACCAACAGGCTTGACATCAGCCTCAAAGATTCCAAGGGTGGAATCATACTTGAGAAGGTGAGAGGCTTGCTTGACACCTCCAGTGTCATTGATGGCAATCACATCCAAAGGAGAGTCTTTGCGACCATGCCAGCATCTCAAGAAGTTCCTCCCAATCCTCCCAAATCCATTTATGGCCACCTTCAGCTTTGCTTCCACTACACCTTTCCTATATATTCTACTGCTTCCAACCTTCAAAAGTACATGCATAGGCACAATGTTGTAAAACATGTTTGGTTGGTTTTTATTTTTCTCTTCATTTTAGCTTCTTTAATACATCAAGTACACTTGCTAGCACAGCTTTTCACCCTTCTGGTGTTTCCTCCTTTCTATATATATTTGTCAAAGTTAAAGCTAGTGATGTTCAATGATGTAATGCAATGCTTTAAATGTTACTTGTCTAAGAAACATTAGCTTATTTATTACATGCAAATTTAACTCATTGGTCACTATAGTTGTGTAATTGACTAAAGATACAGTTCTTTAAGTTTAAATTACTGCCTTTAAAGTTCCTCTTAGATCAAGTTATTATATCCTTATCATATGTTATTCAAACAAATTAGGACAAATTTTACCACACATTTAATGGAAGTTATTTAATATTAGAAAAAAAAATAGCCACTCATGTTATTTCTTGGAGAACTTAATGGTAAGGATCTAAGGAACTTAATCTAAGATTTAGTCATATTTATTATACAACATTCTCTACCATACAGGTACGCTTAAATGTGGATCTTGATACATATTTTTGGAAGCAACTTTATTACTTATTACTCACCCAAGACCATTCATATAAACCATGTCAATCTTTTAAACAAGATAGCCCCTGAACTTGGTGATTATAATAATTTTTTGCATGCACATCTTCAACTTAGGAAGCATCATTACTTTACAACAAATTGGACAATCATTGCAAGCAAATACTTACTGCTGAGATCTGGAAAGCAATAAGTGAATGGAAGTCCTCAGAATTTCTTCTAGAAGAAAATGGAAGGTAACTTGTTGATAAGTTGCGAAGACCAGAGAATTCAGAGAAGCCCTTCCCATTTGCCTGGATAGAGCAAATAATAATAATGATAAGCTATTATTATATACAAACAGCTACTTATAGTTTTAGCATAAAATGACACATCCAATTCTACTATGGTTTTCATAATGTGCATGTCAATGATTAACAAATACAATAATTTCTTGAACCTGAAGAGCTGGTTTGGCTACAGAAAGAGTAGCCGAAGCCATTATTCAGCTAACAATTGAGATTGAAATGTTTTGATGGAGAAGTGGAGTAGACTTGGAGCAAGAAAAACGGTTGAAATAAAAATATTTTTGCAGAGCTTCAATAATATGGTCTATTAATTTTAATATGTGCCCAAGAGGATGTAACGGTGGATGTGTGGTTGTGATTGAAGAAGGTGAGTGAGGATGAGATTACGGATAGCCTCTCATTGAATTAATGGCTATGATTGTGAGTACAATCATCTTCTCCTCATTGATCATTGGGCCTGCGCCTCAAGTCTTCACTGGGTCCTTTTATGAGTTCTTTTTGTCCTTTTTTTGCTTCCATTGGAAGGATAATAAAAAATTCTTAGCAAATTCTACAGTTATTTTTCCCTTGTGACAAAAAACAAAAAAAAATAAATATTTGTGTTGTCCCTAATGACCACTAGATTTGTGTGTGCGTGTGTAATTAGACAAAGACTTATATATACTATACACATGCTAGTGTTTGGATCCTTGGGATTGGGATGCATGGAATTATAAATGTTTTTTTTTCTAAAACCTTAATGCATTAATTAACTTTATATATTTGTTTTTATTAATTTTTTTAATTTTTAATATATAATATAAAAATTTTGAATTATATTTTTAAGTCACTCAAAATATGAATAACATATGTATGATATTTTATTATTTAAATTGTTAAGACTATTCATATGTTATTTTCCTTTTGTATAATAAAAATAATAAAATTTAAATTTAAAATTTCCTGTAAACTATTCTTCATCACTTCTAGTAGCTTATTCCTACGTTATTTAGAAGATTCACAATTTTGTATAGATTTAAAAGTTTTAGTGATTAAAGCACTTTATTATTTTAACTTTCCTGTAGAAAAATTGGCGATCTTCATATATTTCTTAAAATAGAAATATAATGCATGTCCTAATAAATTATAGTATATTACAATTAAGATTTTATAATAGATGTGTATCCTTATTATTTAATGATTCATAATTTTTCATAGATTTAAAAATTTTAGTGATTAAAACATTTTATTATTTTAACTTTATTGTAGAATAATTGGCGATCTTTATATATTTCTTAAAATAGAAATATAATACATGTTCTAATAAATAATAGTATAATAAAATTAAAATTTTATAATAGATGTGTATTCTTATTATTTAATTATTTTTATTATTTATATATATACTTTTTTATACTTTTCAAAAGTAAATATTTAAACATTTAAAATATATAAAAATATATACCATTAATATGTTTAGATTTTTTTAGGTTCTTTAATATTATATAAATACATGAATATAACGATAAACATATCTAAACATCCAATTATATTCGAGATCAAATTATGGTTTAATTAATCAAATTTAATAAATAAAAATAAATAAATAATAAAAATGAAACAAATAAAAAAAAAATAATAAAAATGATAAAAAAAATTAATAAAAATAATCAATAAAAAAGAAAAAAATAAAAATTTTAGTTAGAAATTTAGTTAGGAAGTTATTAGATTAGTTAACTTTAATTATGAATTAGTTAAAAAAAAGAAAAAATAATAAAAATAAAAAGAAAGTAAAACAAAAAAAATATAATTTAGTAGCCTGCCACAGTTAAAAACAAAAAAAAAATTATATCTCGTAGATGAACCACAAAAAATCTTTAGGTTATGGGCAAAGAGCTAACCACTTGAACTATGCTCCAGATTACAATTTATGGTCCACAAATTTAATTAAAACTAAGTCGATGGACCTAATGCACTTAAAATAGATCAATTTATTCAATTAACATAAATTCTTCCTTTTTTTTGGGTCAATCCCAATCCTTTTTATTTGAAACCAAAGTCATTTTTTTTTAGGTCAAGCCCAATTTTTTTTTTCTCTTTCTTTTTATTTTTTTAATTTCAAATCAAATCCTTTTTTTTTAAAATTTAGGTCAAGCTTAATTTTTTCTTTAATTTTAAAATCAAGTTCAATTCTTCTTTTTTTAAGAAATCAAATTCATTCTCGCTTAATTTGGGTCAAGCCCAATTTCCTTTTATTTTTGTTTTTATTATTTTTAAAAATCAAGTCCATTTTTATTTAAACAATCCTAGATCTCACGCAATGAGCTTTGAAGTTAAAAGTGCAGCATACCCTGTCTTTCAATGTTCGGAGAGTCGTATGAGTCGCTGTGCAGCTTTCGTTTGCCTTAAATTCTATGCACGTGGGTCTAAGATCATCCTTTTTTTTTCAATCAAATCTTCACAGACTTAATTTTTCCAAACACTCTTCAAAGCTTTAAGTGATCCCAGATCTCACGTAATGAACTTCGAAGTTGAAAGTGCAGCATACCCTGTCTTTCAATGTTCGGAGAGTCATATGAGTCATAGTGCAGCCTTCGTTTGCCTCCGACTTTGTGCATGTGGATCAAAGATCATCCCTTGTCAATCAAATCCTCAAAATTTAACTTTTCCAAATTCTTTTCAAAGCTTTAAATGATCCTAGATCTCATGCAATGAGCTTCGAAATTGAAAGTGCAACATACCTTGTCTTTCAATGTTCGGAGAGTCATATGAGTCACAGTGCAACCCTCGCTTGCCTTCGGCTCTGTGCATATCTGGGTCCAGGAACACGCTTAAAAGCTAAATATATTTTTAAACAATTCTAAGTCTCACACGATGAGTTCTGGATACGAACTGGTAGCATACCCTACTGTTCGATATTCAGAAATCATATAGGTCTTAATGCAACCCTCGTTTGCCTTGGGTCTTATGCATATGTGGACTAAGAATTTTCTTTAAAATATTCAAAATACTCTGCTTTTTCAAGCACCTTTAAAGGTCAAGCCTTCAAACCAAAACTACATAGCCTTGAGTTTCCCGTTGCACCAGGAAATACGTAGGAGCAGGATCAAGTCCTATTAGGCTATTTTTCAGCAACCTATTTATTTTTATTCTAAACTAAAAGGATCAAATAGTTTTCAAAAATATCAAAGTCACACACTCAGTTTAAGGATACCGTTCTTTGGAACGGGCGAATAGGATGCCTAACACCTTCCCTATTCATAACTGACTCCCGAACCTAGATTCTTCCTCAAGTTAGGATTTTTCCAAATGTTTTCCCTCAAAATAAAATTTAGTGGCGGCTCCACTTAACCAAAATTCCTTTTTAAATTTTTAGCGAGTTTGTTGTCTCGTTGTAATTACGGTTGTGACAACATAATAAGAAAACGATACGTTTAAAAGGATCAACTTTCATTTATAATTCAACCTCTACAAAAATTAAATAAATTTTTATCTCATATGAATTATATAAGACTTTAGTTAAATTAAATAAATATTACCCAAATAATATTTTTCATTAGACTTTATAGTTTTAAAATTAAAAAAATAATAAAATTTACAACACTAATTTTTTTACATCTAAATAATAAATTCACCTATTTACACTTTAAAATTTATTTTTGGTAATCGATTGTAATTATAAAAAAAGTTGTAATTAATACTATAAAAAATAATAATTAACTCAATTATGTATGTAATTATAAAAATAAAATTATAATTGATTATAAAAAATATGTAATTAATTACGTAATTGATAATTGATTACATGTTTGAGGAATAATCAATTACTTACTATATATATAATTGTGTTAACTATCATTTTCTATAACATAAACCATAACTTTTTTCAATAATCAATTACTAAAAAAATTAAAATGTAAATGGATAAATTTATTGTAATTATATACAAAAATCATTTTTTTTAAATTTATAAATAAAAAATTTGGCATATATTGTATTAAGATATAATAAAGTCTTATTTACTGAATATTATATGTTAAAAATAATATCATTAAGCATGTATTAAGCATGTATATTAATTGATTGGGAGTCAATTCAATTTATCGATTATTTTAAGATTAAGTTATAAATAAATAGTTATATTAAATATTTTTAAAAAAATATTATGCATGATAGTTTTACCCAACTTACATTTATAAATACATGTGATTTTATATAAAAAATAAATACATGTATGAAATAATAATTCGTTTATGTTATCAAAATATAAATATATTTTTTATTATTATTTATTTATTTTGAATCAATAAAGTAGAAATGTTTATTATGAGAAAGTATTTGTGGGTACTCCATACCTATTATTTATGTTTATATGGCTTTTTTAAGCATCCAAATGGATGATTATACTCATCCAAATACACATAACTAGTGAAGGGGTCCATCCTATATTTAAACCATAATCGTAAGATGATTTTTGCTATGTCAAGTACTCTTAAGTCATCTCATGAGTTGCCATTGAAGACAATGTTGTTTTAAGCTTTCCATTTCTCTTATATGACTAATGTCCAAATAAGTGTGCTTATGTATTTCTTCACCTTACATCCCTTGTGATGTCTGAACAGCAGGAATAATTCTTCTATTGTGTTAAGTACTAGGGAATGCACATCAATCCATGTCAGAGTTCTTGTCCATATGTGATATTCTTTCTCAGGCATTAAACGAATAGATGGTTAGCATCCTTCATTGCTATATTTCATAAGACACAATCATCATTCACCATAATGTTTTAGTTGGCAAGGTTGTCTTTAGTTAGGAGTTTGTCATAGAGCAATTTCCAAGCTAATCATAGAGTCTTTTTCGGTGTTGCACATTTTCATAAAGCTTTAAATATGGAGTTGCACGGGGTTGCACAAGGTTGTTGGAGTTGTCTAGTTGTTATAGTGTATTGTAGTATGATTTTACAACATACTTTCCATTAGGGTCACCACACCATCTCCATGAGTTTGCACTGTCTAAGAGTTGGAGGTGGTTTTTTGCCTTGTCTAAGAGAAGATCTATGGAGATGCTAATAAACCATTATTCTGTTGATTTATTTGCGATAAATTAGTTATAATTATGGTATAATTCATTATTATTTAATTGTAATTCTACTTAATTTTTCTTATTTTTGAAAGAATGATTATGCAAGCAGAGAATCCGAAAATAGGCAAATTTTGGGCTAAAAATAAGGTAAAAGAGCATAAAAAACACAAGGAAGTCAAGGAAACAATTTCACATCAACTCTAATGGTGCAGGAAGCATCCAAGTCAGCCTTATAGCACTACAAGATGACTTAGAATGGCGGCAATGACTATGAAAGCAGCTAGGGAAAGCTTGATCCACGACAGTGAAACCCTTATCAATGTCTATAAAAGGAAGGCTCTACCACACCATTCTACAGGGATCAAATATCTCATTACCCCGGAGACATATCACTCCAATACCTATTCCATTTTCATCTTTCTTCTGGTATCCTCCCATAGGATCTTGAAGGCAGAAACTCTTTCATACTGCGAGTTGCAACGTCCTATTGCCAACTTTGCCGGTACTAAGATTTTGTTATTCTTTTTCTAGAATTATGATTATGGATTGTTTTGTTGGATTATTATGATTTTGTTTGTCTTATGTCTGTGTGTAACTAATTCCTAAATCATGGAGCTTTGGAAAAACTTATGATGTAACTAAACGAACCCTTTTTCCCTTTTATGAATGATTATATCTTTCTATTCAATTGTGTTTTTCTTATTATGCTTAATTAATTGATGAGAATTAGATACTCTAGTTAATTTCTAAGTTAATTGGGGGATAGGCTATCGTGTCATTACCTAATTAACGAAACCACAATGTAAACTGAATCTAAGGGTTATGGAGGATCAATCGGAATCCTTCATTTCTAATTGGTTATTAATTTATCAAGTCTGAATGTTCTTTATACTTCTCTTAATTCTATATCTTACATCATTATTTAGAGTATTAACATAAGGGAAAGAATGTTGTTATTGCATGATCATTTGGTAGTAATAGAATGAGAATGAATGGTTAGCAATTGACTTTAAGAGAGTTAGGGTAAAATTGAGTAAAGTTATAAGGGAAACCAAAGTCTCATTCCTTTCCATAATTGAATTCACTCTTGTGTTCTTTTGCCTTTAAATTTCCTACTCTTGTTTCTTTCCTTTTTATATTTACTTTAAATATTTACAAATAAAACTCTTTCCCGGTGAGCTCAAAAGTTAGGATTCAATCATTCTTTTAAAGATTATTGAAATAGTCTTTGTGAGAACAATACTAAGGGTTTCAAATACCCTTTTTTACACAGACAGGTGCACTTGCCCGTGGGTAAAAAGTTTCACTAAACACAAAACTTTTCCTCGAAAATAGTGCCAAAAACTTGTTGTGTGTACAAAGTTCTAGGTTCCAAAGTGCCCCATTAGTCCCCTTTTGTGGGACTCTTTAAGGAAAAAGTGTCTCATGAGCATCTAGGCACATATAATCAATTATGTCTAAATAAAAGTCTTTGATGGCTAAAGTACTCATTGCATGCCTTATGGGCACAATCCTTGTAAATTTTTCCAAACTTTACATCATTTTTATATAAATTTTTGAAGTAATCAAATCCTAATAGTTTGGCACTAGACAGGCTAGCAAGGAAAGCCTCCTAGAGAAGGCATAAGTAACTTTATTGCTATCTTCCTTTTTACGTTTTATGGCATAGGAGAATTGTTTCAAAAACTATACCCATTTAGCATGTATTTTATTCAGTTTACTATGCGCCTTAAGGTATTTTAGTGAATTATGGTCGCTATGGATCATAAATTCCTTGGACAACAAATAATGTTTCCAAGTCTGCAGGGCCCTAATAAGAGCATAAAACTTTTTATCATAGATAGTGTAATTGAGACCTTCCCCTTTAGCTTTTCACTGAAGTAGGCAATAGGATGTCCTTTTTAAAGAATGACTGCTCCTATCTCTATATTGGAGGAATTACACTCTAACTCAAAGGATTTCTCAAAATTAGGAAAAACTAGAATTGATGCCTCAATAAACCTCTACTTCGGAGTATCAAAAGCTTGTGTTGTTTCTCTCCCCAATTAAATTTTCATTTTTCTTAACAAGTTTATTCAAAGGAGAAGATATGGTACTCAAATCTTTGAAAAGCCTCCTATAGAAACTTGCTAACCTATGAAAACGCCTAACTTCTAGATTTTAGGGAGTTGGTCATTCTTGAATGGCCTTGAATTTCTCTTAATCTACCCGAACCTTGTCCTTTCCTATTACAAACCCTGGAAATATTACTTGGCCCAAGCAAAAGGAAATTTTTTTTCTAACTTAGTAAATAACTTCTCCTCCCTTAAGATCAAGAGAGCTGCCCTAACATGTCTAATATGCTCTTCTTGACTCTTAGAGTATATTAAGATGTTATCAAAATATACTACTACATACTTCTAATGAGGTTTCTCAACATATGGTTCATAATCATCATGAATGTGCTAGGGGAATTGATTAGCCCAAAATGCATGACTAACCACTCACACAATCCAAATTTTATTTTAGAGGTAATCATCCACTCATCTTGTTCTCTCATTCTTATTTGGTGGTAGCTAGATCTAAGATTTATCTGAGAAAAAGATCCAAGATCCATGGAGCTCTTCTAAAAGCTCATCTAACCTAGGTATAAGGTGTCTATACTTAATTATGATTTGGTTGATGGCACCATCCTTTTTGGGGATTTGTAGAACAGGCGTAGCACAAAAGCTGAGACTCTCTCTCACCCACCCCCTTAAAGATATTCCCTTACTTGCTTTTATATCTCTTTGGTCTTCTTAGGATTACTCCTATATGCTAGCTTATTAGGTAGAAAGGAACCAAAGATTAAATCTATATGATGCTCAATATCTCTCAAGGGAGAAATTCTTATTGACATCTGTAAACACCCAATTATGTCCGAGGCCCCCCCCATTTGTTAAAATTAATCAAGAAACCAATACTAAATTAAACAACAAAAAATATGCAGTAAGCAGAAAGACAGACAAACAAAAACAGATAAAAAGAATAATAATGAAAAAAAAATCTGAAAAGAAAAGAAAAAATAAAATAGAAAAAGTATAAAATCAAAAGGAAAATCTGAAATAGAAATAATAGATAAATAAATAAAAAACAAAAATAAATAAAGGTAATAAAAACAAAGCTGAAAAAATGAAATTTATTAAAAAAGAAAAAAAATAAAACAGAAAAACATTTTAACAAAAAGAAAAAAAATTAACAAAAACAAAAAAAAATATAAAAAGAAAAACGAACTAACGAAGAGAAAAAAAAAAGCGAATTCTGAAAGGGGGAAGAAAACGGAAAAAATGGTTCTGGGAGGGGAAGAAAAAGAGGTCTCTGATCTTGGAAGGAACGAGGAAGGAGGCTTTGAGAGAGGAATCCTCTCCCTATCAGAGCATTCCAAGAACACCAAGAAACTCAACGAAATTGGGGGGAAAAGGAAGAATTTGTCCGGTGGGCACCGACGGATCCTACAAAGGTCAAAAGAAGAGGATACTTTGGTTCAGTTAGAGGATGGAATCTTGAAGAGAAAATCAGAAACTCATAGAAGGCACCTTTCTCAGTCAGATTCCCAAATTTTCTCTACCTTGGATTCAACTTCCCTGGATTCTCTTCTACTTCCCAAAGCTTTGTGCGATTCTCTCATCGAGTAATTCTAACCTTTAGTGGTAGAAGTTATGCATCTTTGGAATTACACATTACTCGGGTTAATGGTCTCGGCTGATTCTGCTTGAGGTTATGCTCGAATCATTGCATTTTTCTCATTGATGGCTCGACTTGGCAAGAAATCGTAATGAATACTATTTTATGATGGGTTGAGTTAATGATTCCAATTGCATGTTCGATTCGTGACCTAATTTGCATGAATTGATTGGATTTCTCTCGATTCAATGTCGATTTGATGCATTGCTTAATTAATATTTTCTTCTATCCAAGTACAGATCTTTTCTCGCTATTACATAATATGGTCAGTAGAGGCATGTTTGGTTTGTTCGTGGTTCCAGCATTTCAACTTAGCTTGGTTCAGTGATTGCATGTTGGTTTTAACAATTTTCCTTATGGAAAATAGTCTGAATACTCTTGCATGTCCTATTTTTATAAGATTATGCAATCTGGATGAATTCTGGTTTAATAATTATTTTTAGGTAACTATTGGATGATTCCTATATGTTGTTGCATTGCATTGCCAACATTTAGCTATTTTCCTAAAGACCACACAATTATGAATCAAGTGCTAGCTTTAACCTTAAGCTAGGTCATGGAAAACGTTAATCATAGGTAGAATTCTGTCAATTAAGTGATTCTCGTAGGATAAGGGCCGAAAGCGAACCAATTCCTAATAAGTCATGGAGGATCTGACTTAGCTAGTATACTAGGTCTTCATACCAGGTTTGGTAACCTGATCCAGGATTTCAAACATACAGCTTAAATTCTAGCCTCCAGGTCTCTGGGAAAACCTTTTGTCCTCTATACTTATCATCTCTGTACCTACTTTGGAGTTTGGGTCTAGTTCTGTTTTCAGAAACTCCTTAGACTCACCTACAAGATTGGATTCCTGACAAATAGCCATAAACCTATTTCTAGTTCGTGGTTTGCTTAAGGACCCCAATTTTGTGCCTTCTAAACCCTGATCTGAGCTCTCGTAGCCAGCTCCATGATATCAAGTTAGTAATTTGGACCTAAGTACCTACACAGGCTCAGATAGGCAAAGATAAAACCCTTAGTTCCCTATACCAATTGTGAAAAGGTTCAAATACCTAGAAGCCAGACCTAAGTCTAGGACCTTTAACTGTTGTAGTCTGTCAGGGAATGAGTTCATTGCTGATTCTAATCTCTGTGAACCTTTGGAGATTAGATTGACCATGCCTGGGGTAAATCAAGTCTCGAAAACCTAAATCTGACTTCCATAAAGGTAAGTTCTTTTAGTTAGCTAAGTTTGTTGTTGGGTCTACTACCCCAATATTCAAAACCTGGAAACCAAATAAGAACTTAAGACCAATGAGTTTTGCTTGCAGAATTAAGGAAATCATGATAGGTTTTAAGCAGGAATTGTTGAGTGATAAAACAGGATCAAAGACACGGACACTCAATCCTAACTCCTAACGCCAAGAACCCATAAAAAAACCTGGGCTAGATTGGCCAAGCAAGGGCTAAGTCAATTTGTGGAAGCCCAAGTTAAAAGGTGAAATCAGTACGTTCCAAACGATTTTAGCAAATTAGAAAAGAAGAGACCTACCCTAAAGGGCTAAGAACAGACTTGCAGGAACATTGGGCCCAAGGTTGGGACCTGAAAAGTAAATAGAAACCTCTAGGTTTTGTGTCATAAGACCTTTTGAGGAGAATGAGGTTTAAAGCTAGCCAAAGAGACCAGGTCCAGGTTATGCAAAGGCCTGCTACAGCAGGCTAACAGCAGTGCAACAAAGCCATTAGCCAGCCAAATACAAATCAGTCTCAAGTAATAGCTAGAACCTTCAGATGTAGGAACTAACCCGTAATTATGATAGTTATTCCAGCAAACTATTGAACCTGTGACAACTGCAGGTCCACATTGGATCATAAGTATTCAGTATTAAGGCAGATTTCTATCATTAAATAAGCCCATAACATGTTTTGAAGCTTGCTGACGTCCAGGAGCTAGATCAGTTATGCAGGAACAATGTTAACAAGGGCAATCTTTGTTGCTGCGTCATTTTGATTAGGACCAAATCAATCTAAGAAGACAGGCCAGAGAAGTGGAAGGATTTTTTAGATGGTTCCACTTCTTTGGAACTATCCCTAGTATACCTCTAGATTGTACCTACTTGAACCATGTGCTAGGAACTCATTCCTACGCACCTAAGGGTAATAAACAGAAGGCAAGGTTAGAAAAATAGTAATTGATTTCTACATGGTCAAAGATTCATTCGCATCCCCTGGCCCAGCTGTGACAATAGTTCATGTGCTAACCCTTGCATCAAAGTATGAAGTTGTCAAATTAGCGAGGAATTCAAAGGATAGTCAAATATAGCTAACTCTATTCAACATAGGCTAGTCATGTTCCCTAGGCAAATTGTTAGAATTTTAAGCAACACTAAGTTTAGAAGTGCTCGAATGTATGCTGGTTTGGTTTACATTTTGCGAGATTGTGACATTTTACTGGATGAATCACAAAAATGGATCAGCATCAATGGCTGATCGCCAGGAGTCATAAGATATCAGCATAAGTAACTTATTATCTGTGTATGCTAAGACCAAACATATTCAGGCTGAACATCAAGTAATAGCATGAGGCTTAGCTTAGCCCAAGTCCAATGTCGGAAGTTATTCAGACGATGAATCTTAACCTAGGGTTTAGTACCATAAATTGATATGAAGGTGAAGGTGGTGAGGTAATACTTTCATAGGCAGAACCTGATATCAAGCAGGATTAAAGGAGTTCTAACTTCTTGAATTTGACAAATTATAGAATCTGTGGGTCTATGGTAGGTCACCAAATCAATGGTGCTTTCACTGCAAAAAGAGCCCCTAATCAAATCTTGGGATATCTTTCCACCTTGGTTTGAATGCCATGGTTCTTGAGTTAGATTGGCCCTTAATTAGAACCTGGTTCACATTCCCTGGTTACCTTGAAAGAAAATCTGTTATCTGGCTATATACCCTTAGGTTCTTGATTCAATAGGATGTTGTTTGGTCATGATAGGCTTAGTTTTGTGATCCTAAAACCCACGAGTGATTCAAATTAAGCCACATGCAAGTACGTCTAACACACTACCCCTGGTCCCACATGAAATCCAATGCATGCATGTGTTGTTTATTTGAATTAGCAGGGCAGCGAGATATTGAATAGGGAGCCAGATCGTCTCGTGACCTTCAAGATGAGTTACATAACATGCACTCCTAGTCAAGTTCATGCATCCTTAATGGGGTGAGCCAGGGCAAGGCAACGAATCAACATTGCTCTTGGAAGCCTTATTTGGTGCTCTGGCAAATGAGAATAAGTTCCATAATCAAGCAGTCGTTGGTGTCATGAATACATTTATGGAACCACCTAGACTAATCGACCAGCCACATGGAACATCCTTCTTGAAGGGTTGCTGATTACTATAAACAAATGTGGTTCCAGAGTTTAAGCCTGAGAAGTAACCCATGTCAGCTATGCCACTCAATTAAGAAGAAACCCATATTTCTCTAAGACAGAAAAGCTGGAGAATGCATATGCCTTGAATGTTAGTGGTAGTTAATTTCGTTTGGTCGTGAACCACAAGGCTTCAGTGTGGCCCAAGCGATTGGGGCATTTAAAGCTCATACAAAAGACCCCAGTTCGAGCCCTACAGCATGCAACTCTCACATTCCAAAAAGGGGTATGCTTAAATATTGATGAAAGTGACCAAAGATCAAACTAGAGGTGTGGCCTAGTGGCGTTGCTGCTTGCCCACAATGTCTTGCCCCTGTGTTCGAACCCCAGGCCATGCAATTTTAGTCTCAAAATCCCCTCATTTACATCTCACACGCCGCCGCATGCGCACCCCACGTGGCCAGGCCTCTCATCTTACATATACACCTCACATGCGCCTCACATGCCCAGAGTCTTCAAGCCAGCCACGAGCCGCTGCCAAGCCGCAAGCCACAGAAGCTACCAGACGAGCCATAAGCCATGCAAAGGAACCCTCAGAATTACCCAAATTGCCCTTAACCTTTTCCAATAATTCCCATTTTGTCTTAAATCATAAATTACCCATCTGCCCTTAACCTTTTCCAATAATTCCCATTCTGTCCTAAATCATAAACTACCCATCTGCCCTTAATCTTTTCCAATAATTCTCATTCTGCCCCAAATTTCAAATTACCCAAACTGCCCCTAAACTTTCCACTAATACCAAATGTACCCCTTGAATTCAAATTACCCAAACTGCCCCTGGCCTTTTCCACTAATTACGAATTAAATCCCTAAAATTTTCTCTAAAATCATAATTCTTCTCCCCTAAAATTCATAATAAAATCTTTTTCTTCAAAATTCAAACTAAATTCCTCTTTATTCTTTTCTTCGAATAAAATCAAATTAAACTTAAGTCCAATCCTCTTTACCTCAAGTTTTCAAATTCACTTCAAAACCAATTCCTTTTCCAAATCAAGCCATTCCTTTCCTTTATTATATTCAATTTTTTTTCAAAACATTTTAGGATCTTTGGTCTCACGCAATGGGCTCTAAATGGGGGACTGGCGGTTCACCTGCCATCCAACGTTTAGTAGTCTGTATAGGCCCCTGTGCTGCCGTAGCCGCCTCGGGTCTTATGCACGAGTGGGCTAAAGATCCTTTCAAAAAACGAAAACTCTTCAAAATGTCATCTTTCTTTTAAACACCTCTGAAGGTCAAGCCTTCATGAACCAGAACTACGTAACCCTTGAGTTTCCCATTGCACCGGGGAATACGTAGGAGCAAGATCAACTCTTGTCAGGCTAACCTCCATCAAGTTATTTATGTCCAAGCTAATTAAAGGGATCAAACAATTTCTAAAATCACACACTCAGTTTAAGGGTACCGTTCTCCGGAACGGGCGAGTGGGGTGCCTAACACCTTCCCCATTCGTAACCGACTCCCGAACTTCGAATCTCATCCTCGAGTCAGGGTTTTTTCCAAATCTTTTTCCCTTAAATAAAAATTTGGTGGCGACTCCACACATATCAAATAAATTCATTTTCAAAATTTTAGCAAGTTCGTCGTCTCGTCGGAATCACGGTTGCGACAACATCTCCTTAGGAAAGAAGTTCTCAAATTCTTTCAATAGTGGTTGAATAACCCTATGAATATTTTCTACCTCTTGGAGCAAGAGTTTCTTCTTGGGAAATATTAGGTATATGGTCTTCCTAAAAACTAAGGTTTGCCTCACTATGATAAGGATAGAGATCTCTTTTATATGACCCTTAGACTTTTTTCCTTTCAGTTCCTTATTTTATTTAGCTCTTTTCTTTTTCATTTTTACTTGGTCTTTTGCAAACCTCACTAGGATTGGGGAACCAAAGTTATCTTATAGGAATTAAATAGGAAGAAATACATATATGTATGCCCATCATGAGGGATATTTCTATTATATTGTCATAGTCTTCCTAATAGCACCTAACTGACCTCCATGGAGACAACATCACAGATATCATTGTCCTTATACATTTTAATGGTAAGAGTGAGGAGTACTTGTTGGTTAACCATCAGATCTTCCTTGTCACTAAGCCATTGAATTTTATATGGCTTAGGGTGGGGTGTGGTTACTAGCCCTAACTTGTTGACTAGCAAGGTACTAGCCATGTTGGTGCAATTACCTCCATCAATAATTAAGGAGCAAGTGTACCCCTTGATAGAACATTTAGTATGGAAGATGTTCTCTCTCTAAGTTTCTTCCTTCCCCTTAGCAACACTATTCCATAACCTCCTAACCACTTGAAAGTCACCTTTCAATGTATATTCCAAAGCTTCATACTTAGATGAAGAGAAATAGGAGTAGACTCTAGGATGAATAATCAACATTGTCCCCAACGACCATCATCTTTTCATTTAGGCATTGGGAGGACATATGGCCTATCCTTAGGTATTTAAAGTATTTGATGGAGGATTCTTTTCTTAAGGACAAGCTAGGAGCTTTTCCCTTGAATTCCTTAGCATCTTTAGGATATCTAGGTTTGAAACTAGAGTCTTTTTTCTCATCCTTCCAAGATTCTTGTTTGAAAGACTTAAATATAGTGAACTTACCCTTACCCTTCCTATTAAGTTGGGACTCAACCTTATATGCTTGATGGTAAAGGTCATTTAAACTTAAGTAATGGTGGAGCTCTATCAGATCCTGAATTTCATACCTAAATCCATCTAAGAACCTAGTCGTAGTGGATTGTTCGCTCTCACTTAAGTTGGCTCTAATCATTGCTATCTTCATTTCCTTGTAATAGTCATCCATATTTTTAGTGTCCTAGATGAGTCTTTGGATCCTATTATAAGCATCTCTCAGATAATAAGGAAGAACATACCTAGTCCTCATTATATGTTTCATTTCCTCTCATTCACTCAAGGGTTGGTACCTTTCTTTGTTAAGCTTATCCCACCAAATTAGGGCATAATGGCTAAACTCTAAGGCTGCTAATCTTACCTTATGTTCTTCTGCAATAAAATAGCTTAGAAACAACTACTCAACCTTGAGCTCCTAATCTAAATATGGCTCTAGGTTGTTCCTTCCTTAGAACATAAGAATTTTCACCTTTGGAACTTCTAGGGGTTCTAGGTGGTTCCTACCCTTTTTGTAACTAGATCTAGTCATATTCCTATGAGATCTATCTTCTACACTAATAAGTGCTAAATTTTTCCCAAAACTTAAAAAATGACATAATAATGATTTAAGAATGAACTATAAGTGTTGGAAACATCCAAGGAACAATTTGGGAACTTTATGAAAAATTCTCAAAAAATTATCAAAATACCCCTGGAATGTCGGGAGGGTAAGAAAATATGAAGTAGAAGTTAGGAATTGGACCCTATCCATTGAGCATGAATTTGACATGTAGAAAATGAGATGATGACCCACCTTATAAGTCATCACTCCATTAATGACACGCAAGACAAAAATATTAATGAGGAGATATAAAATTAACCATGGTTAAAGTAAATTAACCTTGATTAATTAAAATTAACCATGCTTAAAATAAGTTAACCTTGATTAGTGATAAATTTAGATTAATTAGTGTTAAAATAATCCTAAAGGATACTTCCTTACATTTACACTTAATTTGGAAAATGAAAATTATATGTAAATGGACCAAAATATCCTTAAGTGAAAAATTAATTTCCAAACTACCCTTAAGTGGTCGAATAACATCTTAAGCTTAAGCCATGGGAAGCTGATTTGCTTCATAAGAAAACTTTTAGACACTTAGGAAAATTCTCCATAATCATCCAAAACTCCAACTTCTCTCAAAACACCAAAATCTACACTAAGCTTAAACTTCCATCTTTGGAGTTTAAGTTAAAACAAAATAAACAAACCAAGCCCCACCACCATCACTGGGACATTTTCTGTGGACCACCAAGGAGGAAGGAGACCAACTTCAAAAATCCACCAAACCTTCATAAAAGTCTTCAATAAATAAGGTCTTTATCATACATTTTTTCTAAGATTTTAATTATGTGTTTATGGCTTGTTTTTCTTCTCTTTTTGGTGGATCTCTCTAAATTTTATGGATCCAACTTGATTGAGTTTGATAGAGTTAAAAACTAGCCTTTATGATTAAAAATGAGCATCATCAAATTTTTAGTGATTTTTGAAAGTTAAAGGGGAATTTTGATGGATTAAAGTGCTTCTAGTAACCTTTACAACATATTAATCGTTTAAAATTTCATAAAAATATATTTTTTTAAAGTTTGGGCAAATTTGAAAGTTTTTATGAAAAGTTTTAAGATGCTCAAAGTAAGGGATGGATAGATCTTAGAGTAGATCTAGTAGATCTACGCTTGGTTATCTTGAAAAATGATTTCTTTATAGTCTTTATGTTCAAAGTTGTAAGTTTGTTTATGTCTTCTCTTAAAACCTTTAATATTTAGATCTAGACCTATATGATAAATATCATAAAAGTTTTAAAAAGTTAAGTCATAAATGTAACATCCATAAATTCTCATAATGGACTTTCTAAGTTACAAATATCCTCTAATAAGAAACAAAGTAGAGATAAGAGTAAAAGACAGAGAAATTATAAAATTTTGTGCAAATGATGAAAATTCCCCTACACTAGGGTAACCCAACAAATGTACAGGAAAAACCTAAAGGAAAGGGTAACATACATTATGAAGAATTAGGATACAACAAGGATGATTGAAAAGTTATGAGAAAAGAATAAGAACAAAGAAATGGTGAAAAAAAACATTAGAAAACTCTGAAAAATATTTGAAACACCCTTAGAAAGCTCTATCTTTCACAAGGGCTAAAATGTTCCTAGAAAAATGACAAATAACATTAGAATGATTCAGGAATGAATCAAAAAAGTGTTATAAACATCGAAGGAAAAATTTGGGAACCTTTTGAAAAATGTTGAGAAAAATTATCAAAATGTCCCTGAAAGGTTAGTAGGGCAAGAAAATGTGAAGAAAAGCCAGAAAGTGGACCCCAAACCTTGTGCACAAATTTACCATGTGGGATATGTGATGGCGACTCATCATATGAGTCATCACTCTATTAAATACATATAAGAGAAAAATAATAAATTGGAAAGATAAAATTAACCATGATTAAAGTAAATTAACCTTGTTTAATCATAATTCGCCATGCTTAGGATAGGTTAATCTTGATTAGTGAAAAATTCAAAAAAATTAACACTAACCTAATCCTAAAAGAATAATTCCTTACATTTGGATTTATTTTGAAAAATGAAAATTACATGCAAATGTACCAAAATGCCCTTAAGTGGAAAATTAATTTCCAAGTTATCCTTATATGGCCAAATTCCATAATGGGCATGGGAGGACTCATTTGTTTCATTCTTCATCTTCTAAACACTTTGAAAAACTCTCTAAATCCTCTCTATACTTAATCTATCTCAAAAATCCAAAATCATACACTAAGCTTAAACTTTCAACTTTGAGGTTTAAGTTAAATCAAGATAAAACCACAAAGTCTCACCACCATTGCTAGAAGATCTTGTGTGGGCCATCAAATAAGGACAAAATCAGCCATAAAAGCCCCACCAAAACCCATCACAAAGTCTTCAACAAGTCGAAGCACTTTAATCCACTAAAACTTCTCTTTTCGTTTGAACTCATGGGAGCTCAAAACTGTCCTTGAATGGTTAAATATGAAAATCACAAATTTTTAGTAACTTTTGAAAATAAAAGATAAGTTTTGATAGATTAAAGTGCTTCTAGCAACCTTAGAAGCAATCTAATCAGTTAAAATTTCTTAAAAATCAATTTTGATGCTTTGGGGAAGATTTGAGTGTATATGAGAAAAGTTTTGAAATGTTCAAAGTAATGGATTGATAGATCTTGGAGTAGATCTAGTAGATCTAGATTTGTTTGTCATAAAAGGTGCTTTTTTTAAGACTTTTATGTTCAAATTAAGTAACTTGGTTATGTCTTTTCTTAAAATCTTTGTTTATGGGTTTGTTCTTGTTAAGAGTACAGATCTGGACTCATGTATTAAAAGCCTTAAAGAAACAATAAAAATTATACCATAAGATCCATAAGATTAACTTGGACTTGGACTTAAAACTACCAAGTGTAAAGGTGAAATTTTAGATCCAAAATTGCACAAATCACTTAAGTCCTTCCATGACAACCAAAGCTTTGGAGTAAGGACAATTTATGGATGGATCTAATGAAATAAAATGAATCAAGTGCTAAACTTCATGACACCAAGGTCATGTGACAAGACAATTGAAAAGGGACCCTTGTCAAATACACCTATAGCATTCGGCCATTTCCTAGTAAATTAGGGAATCTTGAGTTTAAAATTTTGATTAGGGTATAAAGAGGAACCTAATCAAGCATAACTATGGAATTATAAATTTGAAAGGGATTTGAAACTATTAAAGAGTTCATTCGACCGTTTTGATTAAATTGGGTAAAAATATGCTAAAATCCATAACACTAAGACCATGGGATGGAAAATTAAGGAAAAGGAACCTTGTTTTAGCCACCTAGGGCATTCAGCCACTCTCCCATTAATTATGAAAACTTGAGTTAAAATGTTAATTACGGTGTAAAGTGGAGCCTAAACAAGTTTAAGGAGCGAAATTTAAAGTTAAGAGAGACTTGGTAATGGGTGGATACCATTTGGTCATGTGCACAAAATTAGTAAGAACTAGTTAAGCAACCTTGCTAGAATTTAAAAGTGGATGAAAGTGGGGTTAAGGAGGTGATTAGAAGTTGTGTATGGAGTAGATAAAGGAGCAAGGGCATTCGGTCATGCTCACTAGACAAGGAAGAAATGCCCCAAAAATTTCTATGGTTGGTGTAATTAATGGCCTAAATCTTAATTAGTAAATGGTTACCTTTCTAAGAGAAGAAGAATTGAACTATAAGGTCTTAGGATTACGGAATATGCATTCTACTACTTAGGTAAAAAATAGGTAAATAGACTAATTTGGATGTTTAAGGAAAAATAAATAAGACATGAGTAGGGAACTTAAAGTTTATGAACAAGGAGGCAAGCAAGTAGGTTTATTAGTGGAACAAACCTAAATAGCTAAGTTACTAATCAAGAAGCATAAAACATATAACACTTAAACTTGAATTAAGTAAATGGTGCATAATACTTTCAATCAAGGACACAAAGAGTAAACGATTAAAAAGGCCATTCAGTCAACTAGAGAAGAAGATATTATACACCAAAATCTTTCATTAAAATTATTAGGAAGAACTTAACCTTTGAGAAACGGAAAGGTTGAAAGGTAACTTAGAATGATGAGTGGACTAAGACCCAATGAGAGATTCATCATAAATTCTAAGAATTGAGCAAATTGAACACGTAGTGGGAGTATATGTTTCCCAAAAACAACATCAAGCTAAAATAAGGAAGTCTTGGATTTGAGAGGAATCTTTACTTAAGAATTTTATGCCAACTTGTTATACTACTTTATAAGTACATAAAAGGTAATGTGAAGTGTATGAATATCACTCATGGTTAATTAGAGACTGATGTTTTACATGATGATCATGTATGGGTAATGATGTGATAATAGTATAAAAGTAGAGACTAAATGTCCATGACAGATTGGTTGGATTGTTTGAGTATGCATATTATCTCAAAGCCTCTAAAAAGGAACCTAAGTAACTAAGGGATCATTAAAGAAAGAACTTAGGTGTAAAGTTAATATTACTCTTAATGTGTCTTGTGCATATTTAGAAGGTATCGGGTCCTTCTAGAGAGGAGACAAGAGGGTTCTCCAAAAATTCTTCTATTATGAAAAGTCAAGTCTTCAATATTTATGATGGTGATGACCATCAAGGAATAAGTTCATGTTCTAAGAATAAAAGGTGGAGTAGTAGAGTTAGTGAAAAGATATTATTTGATTATTAATGTAAACTATGTCTTAATTATTATACAAGTGTGATAAGAGAATAGATATAAATAAGGTAAGACATAGAAGAGATGATAGTCAAATGATATCAATGATGTGATCCCAAAGATTTATGATGCTTAAGTAATTTATATTCTTAATTAAAAACGGTTCATCTTGTGTAAAAGAAATCCACTTCAGCTAGAGTTATTGAAAGATTAAAAATAAACTTGTATTCATGTCGTATTTTCTAATAAACTAAAGTGGTTAGGATGAAAATGATGACACTAACCCTAGGGTAGAATCCTATAGAGAAACTTAGTTTCTTACCCCCCTTTCCTTCTCCTACCATTTTCTTCCCAGACACCCCTGATGTCTTTCGCGAAGGCGGTAGTCTTCGCGGAAATTAATAATGTGAACTAGACCGCGAATGCTTGTGGAATGATGATTACAACTTAAGCCAATGTGTGAATTTACTTCTCTCTGGTCATATGTTTATTTATGCTATGATGAGTCCAGACTTCTCCACCACCAAGTTGTTATCCCTCTGGAAGCTTTCCACCCTAAGGGGTGTTTCCACACTCTCCGGGCTACCAGGCACCCCCAATAACACCTACTAAAGACTTTTCTTCTTCAGAAGGGGAAACTAACTCGCAACCATATTTGGTTGTCTCAGGGTAGTTCCCTGTACCTTGGGCCCTATCCATTCCAAGCATTCCAGGAGATGGTTGATGGGACCTTCGTCACCCTGGATGAGAGCTAATGGTCGGAGCACTATCACCACCAATCATGAAGTGTTGGAAAAGTTTTGTCTCTAAGGAAAGACAAATCAAGTCATACCCATAATGTACAATTTGTAAATAGATGGATGAATGCGTTCTAATTATTAGTAGATAGATTGTAAAATAGTTAATGTGAATATGGTAGAAATAATTATGTATGTAATTAAGTGTGTAAAGGCTCTAATGCCTTAACCTAACTATGTATAAATATGGACTGTATAATTACTAAGGACTTAATTATAAGTTGTATGAATGCTAGTATGTTTAAGTTATGATGAATTGATTTACTCCTTATTACATAAAATTAAAAAGGAAGAAATAATTTGTAGTATTAATGAATTATACGTGCACAAGAACGCCTATTCGTTCACATTCTACTATGAACGTTATATCAAAAAAAAATTAAAGGAATAAGAAAAAAAATGTATATCTCATTTTTCATAACAATAATTTTATAAATGGATTCCGCATCATTAAGTAACAAACTAATAATAAATCTGCGATATGACTTAAGAATGAACTCAAATATGCATAAGATGGTGAGTAGAAATTAATTATAAAGTTCAAGGAGGAAGATGGACCATTCAACCATACCTACTAAACAAGTAGGAAAAGACCTAAAAATTTCTAAGTTGGTGTGAATTAATATGCTAAGTCCTAACTAGTGTAAACCACCTTCTAATATAAAAAAAAAAAGTGAACCATAATGCTTAAGAACCTTAGGGAGTGGATTTGGACACCTATAGAGTAAACAGGTAAAGTAGGCTAATTTGGATGCTTAAAGATATCCAATTAAGACATAAGTAACAAACTTTGAATTTATCGACAAAGAGGTAAACAAGTAGGTTAATTAGTGGTTCAAATTTGATTAGCAAAGTTATTAGTCAAGAAAGCGTAAAAATTCTAACACTTAAACTTGAAATAAGAAAGTTGTGCATAAAATATCTAAATTGATGGACACAAAGAATAAATAACTAAAGAGGCTATTCAGCCAACTCAATTAACATTCCAACGTTTCATAATCTTATATTAAAAATATTAAGAGAAACTTAATCTTTGGAAAAAGGAAAGGATGAGTGGACTAAATTCCTATGAGAGATTTACCATAAAACTTATGAAATAAAGTACAATGGAGAAGCTCTTAGAGAAAGGTTTCATGTTGTTCAAGAAATTTACATCAAGCATAATTAATAAATTCTTGATTAGATTAGTTTCAAATTACAATAATTATGCCAACTTGTAGTGTTTTTCTTATGAATACACAATTATGAATGTAAAGTGTATGGAATGTACTCTTGAATTATTTAGAAAGTAATTTGTTATATAATGCTCATGTGTGGATGGTAAATGTGACGGTAGTTTGGATTAGGGATTAAAGACTACATATCTATGACATATTAGTTAAATTGTTTGAACATGCATATTACTTGAAAGCTTTAAAAAGGAACCTAATTAACTAAAGGACCACTAAAGAAAGAATTAATGTGAAAGGTTAATACTACTGTTAATGTGCCTTGTTCATATTCAAAATGCAAAAGGTCTTTCTAAGGTGGAGAAAAAAGGATTCTCCAAAAATTCTTCTTTTATAAAGCGTTAGGTCTTGAATAATTATGATGATGATGACCATCAAGGAATGAGCTTATATCCTAAAAATAGAAGGTAAAGTAGCAAAACCGATGAAAAGATATTGTTTAACTAAGTAGTATTATATGCCTATGACCTAGATTATCATTATGAGAGTGAAAGATAAATAAGAAAAATTATGCTAAGGCATGAATGAATTGATAGTCAAATCATATCTATGATATGATATGATGTGATCCCAAAAGTACATGAGATTTATGAAATCTAAAATATTTAACCTGTATGCTTAAATTAGAAACTAGTTCCTATTTATGTAAAAATATATCCATTTCAGCTAAAGTTTTCTAAAAATTAAAAATGAACATCTATGCATGTCACATTTTCTAATAAACTAAAGTGGCTAGGTTGAAAGTGTTGTCACTAATTCTAGGGTAGAATCCTACTGAGAAACTTAGTTTCTCACCCCTCCTCCTTTTTAGTATTTTCTTCCCAGATGCTACAAATGTCGTTAACAAGCACAGTGGTGTTCATTGAACTCAACAACATTAACAGTTCCGCGAACACCCATGGGCTAGTCATTACCATTCAACCCAACGTGCGAGTATACTTTTATATAGGCCACTCATGGAAGCTTTTCATCCTAATGTGGTGTTTGCCCCACCACCCGATTATCAAGCACCTCCTGTTGTACCTGCAATATACTCCTGATCATCTAAAGGGGAAAGTGACACCCATACATCCTTTTACTACTATAGCACTTCTCATGTTTGGCTATCGCAAGGTAGTTCTCCTTATCCTAGGTCAAACCCATTTCAAGTCTTCTAGAAAATGGAAGATGGAACCTTTTATACCTTAGATGAAAGTTTATGGCTAGAGCATTGTGGCCCCCGTTACTGAAGCGTTTGTGTGGACCTTGTTGCAGATAATGTTTTAAGTCATACCGATAATGTACATTTTGTAATATATTCATAGATAACTATAATATAAATAAGTAGTATGTAATTTTATATTATATTGTATGTGATTTATATATGATAGTAGTAACTATATGTGTTATTTAAAGGCATAGATGCCTTAACTTATCTTAACTTTATTTAAATCCTATGGAGTGTATAACTATAATGTTTGTGTAATTTATGACATGTCAGTTATTGTGCTAACTTGTGAACCTCAGTAATTGAAATAAGTGGTAAACATGTATAAGTAAAATAGACAATGTATTAATTTGACACAAGTAAGCTCATCTGAATATTTATTTTTCGATATAAAAATTATTGCGATGAGGCTTGTATCTTCAACCAAAGTTTTTTAAAAAAAAATTACTGAATTTTCAAAAATAGTAATTTTTAAAAAGATTCTGCATCATGTAATAACAGTCAAGTAATGAAACAGTGTACACGAATTAAGCATAAAAGCAAACTTTATTTTGAGGATGTTACAATAATGTATAAAAAAATCTATTAAAATGGTCTAAAAGCTTACAAACAACAAATTCCTAATTACACAAATTATTCCTAAGTTTTACATTATCATGAAGTTTAGTCTACTTCCATGTGAACCGATCCTTATATTTTCCAACTCCCTTTCATAGGAGGACTCATAGATTATCCCCCGATTAATAATAAAATTTTTATGCACATGATACACGCTAATTAATCATTCCAGTTTTCATCTCTACTTCACTTGAAAGCCTTTCTTTCTTTTCAAAACATAGGACCTCATAATCCTTTTTTAATAATCTCATTATTCTGCTCAACATCTTAGAATTTAATTAAAGATTTTCTAATACATTAGATGAGGTTTCTAATCTCCAATCAATATTTTGTTATGTCTAGGCTAGCGTACTATGATCAATCTAATAGAACTTTCATCCTTCAAAAATCTATATAGTACGTTTTTTGAATTCTAAACCAAAATTTTGTAGACATTATTCTTTTTAAGAGTTTACAATTGAATTACTATTTGTAAACACCCAATTATGTCTGAGACCTCCAATTATTTAAAATACTAGTTTAAATAATAATAATTAAATAAACAGAGCAGCAAAGAAAAAAAACAGAATGCAAAAGCAGGAAACAGAAAACAAAATGATAAATAAATAGAAAAAATAAAAATAAAAAAATAAAAAAGGTGAAAAAGGTGAAAAATAAAAATTGAAAAAAGAAATGAAAAATCAAATAACAAAGGGTACATAAAAGCTGAAAAATCAAAATAGGGGTAAAAATTTTTGAAATCAAGGGGCTGGCTTTTGGCTCCTGGAAAGGGGGTGGTTTTTGGCCCTTTGAAAGAACTTGGTCCTTACCAAGAGAGAGGGGGCTGGCTTATGACTCTTTGAATCAGCTTGACCCTTGCCAAGAAGGGGAGGTGTCTATATATACCTACAAACAGGAAAAGAATGGGTCTTTTTTTTGCTTCTGGACATTTTTTGGGAAGAAATCGGAGACCAATGAGAGAGGAGAAGCACTTGGAGTCTTAGGGGGAAGAGGATTTTTCAGAATTTTTGAAAGGAGGACCTAGGAGACTCTCTACCTCTTCCTTCCAACCAGTTCTTAATCACCTTCCAATCGAGGTTAGATCTGACTTTTATTCCTCTTAAGTTTATTGCTTCTTCTCGGATTTCCAAGTTCATTTTCGTCTCTATTTTTCGTTTTCATTTTTGATCGGTCAAATGATCTCCGATTTTAGTGATTTTTGTTGCATTCTCTTTGTCATTCTCTCTAGTTTCAGGAATGATATTATTTTTCTAATTTAAATTTAAAATGAAATTTATATCTCCTGATCACCGAAGCATGTTCGTCTTGGTGCGCAAATGAACCTAGCTTGTTTGATTTGTGCATAACTAGCTCATTTTTTATTGGATTTATGTCAAACTTGTTTTGTTTGATTCCTATGATCCATATATTTAAATTTATCAGTTTTAATTTTTCATATCTACCAAAAAATATTTTCGAAAAATTCTGAGATTTAAATTCAAATTTTGGCGCCAAAAGCTCGGGGTTCTTGAACTTCATTTTCGTCTCTATTTTTTGTTTTTGTTTTTGATCAATCAAACAATCTCCGATTTCAGTTTTTTTTGTTTTGTTATCTTCTTATTTATCTCTAGTTTCAGTAATGATACTATTTGTCTAATTTGGATCTAAAATGAAATTTCTATCACCTGATTACTGAAGTATGTTCGTCTTGATGTGTAAATGAACCTAGCTCATTTGATTTGGGCATAACTTACTCATTTCTTGTTAGATTTGTTAGATTTGTGTCAAACTTGTTTTTTTTATTCCTATGATCCATATATTTCAATTTTTTGGTTTTAATTTTTCAGATATACCAAAAAATATTTTCTAAAAATTCTGAGATTTGAATTCAAATTTTGGCGCCAAAAACTCTTGTGTTTTGAGGTTCATCTTCGTCTCTATTTTTTATTTTCGTTCTTGATCGATCAATTATCTCCAATTTCAGTTCATTCTATTGTGTTCTCTTCGTATTTCTCTCTAGTTTCTAGAATGATATTATTTGTCTAATTTGGATCTGAAATGAAATTTCTATCGCCAGATTATCGAAGCATATTCGTCCTATGCGCAAATGAACCTAGCTTGTTTGATTTGTGCATAACTTGCTCATTTCTGATCTGATTTTTGTCAAACTTGTTTTTTTTTATTCCTATGATGCATATCATTTAATTGGTTAGTTTTATTTTTTTTAGATCTAACAAAAAATGTGTTTGAAAAAATACTGAGATTTGAATTCAAATTTTGGTGCCAAAATCTCTTGTGTTCTTGAAGTTCTTGTGTAGATCTTATTCTTTTAACCTTCTTTAGGTATTAGTTTCCATGTGTTGATTCTTCTATATGTATTTATTTCTGATTTGTTTATGTTTATATGTCCTCCTTTCTAAATCAAATCTTCAAAAACTCCATTTTTCTAAAAAATAACTTTCGAAGCTTTAAAAGATCTGAGATCTTACACAATGAACTCCGAAGTTGAAAGTGCAGCATACCCTGTCTTTCGATGTTTGGAGAATCATATGAGTCGTAGTGTAACTCTCGCTTTCCTTCGATTCTGTGCATATGGATCAAAGATCTCTCATTTTTAATCTCTCTTCAAAATTACCTTTTTTCAAAATAATTTTCAAAGCTTTAAAAGATCCGAGATCTCACGCAATGAACTCCGAAGTTGAAAGTGTAGCATACCCTGTCTTTCGATATTCGGAGAATCATATGAGTCGCAGTGCAACCCTCACTTGCCTTCGACTCTGTGCATGTGGATTGAACATCTCCCTTCCAAATTACCTTTTTCAAAATACTTTTCAAGGCTTTCAATGATCCTAGATCTCACGCAATGAACTTCGAAGTTGAAAGTGTAACATACCCTGTCTTTCAATGTTTGGAGAGTCATATGAGTCGTAGTGCAGCCTTCGCTTGCCTTCGGCTCTGTGCTTATGTGGGTCCAGGAACATGTGTAAAAACTAATTATGTTTTAAATAATTCTAAGTCTCACGCAATGAGTTTTGGATACGAAATGGTAGCATAGCCTACTGTTCTGGATTCAAGAATCATACGGGTCCCAGTGCAGCCTTCGTTTGCCTCGGATCTTGTGCATATGTGGACTAAGGATTTTCTTCAAATATTCAAAATACTCGGTTTTCTCAATCCCTCTTGAAGGTCAAGCCTTTGCACCAGAACTACGTAGCCTTGAATTTCCCATTGCACCAGCGAATACGTAGGAGCAGGATCAAGTCCTGTCAGACTATTTTCATACAAGCCTATTTATTTTTATTATATTTAAGGGATCAAACAATTTTCAAAAAAATAACACACTCAGTTTAAGGGTACCGTTCTTTGAAACGGGCGAGTAGGGTGCCTAACATCTTCCCTATTCGTAACCGACTCCCGAACCTAGAATTTCTTCCTCAAGTTAGGGTTTTTCCAAATGTTTTCCCTTAAAATAAAATTTGGTGGCGGCTCCACATAAAAAAAATTCTTTTTGTTTTGAATTTTTAGCGAGCTCGTCGTCTCGTTGTAATTACGGTTACGACACTATTTTTTCTAAATTTTTAGAAACTCATTTAAGGGAATAAAAATGAAATATTCTAAGACTATCTAGTTAAAGAATAACCTAATAAATTAATTTATAAAAAATATATAAAATAAATAAATATTAATATATTATTTCAATCTTTTTATATTTTATTCTCATATATGAAGGTTCAAATATAAAGTTTTCTATATATAAATAGGAAAATTAAATTCCAATTATATATATATATATATATATATAATATTATGAATAAATTGGAAGAAAAAAATAATAGCTTTTATAAAATAATAGATTTTATACATTTTTATAAATTAGCAAATAACTTATTTTCTTACCAAACTTTTCAACTTAGTACTTCCTTATACCTAGTATGTGTAAATATATCTATATAATTTTAAAAATTATTAAATGTTGTTCTCTTTTAAGAAAATTTTCTTATAACTTTGAATTTAAATATTATAACTTCAAAAATTTATAAAAAATCGTACAAATTTATAATACCTATGAAAATTTGATGACATAATCCAAAACAATATATCATCAAGCACCTAAAATTTTATCTCCAAAATTTCACATATGGATAAGAGCCATAATTTAAAATTTAGAGTTTTAGTATACTATTTCATATCAATTCAAATAATTTCACAATCTAATTTTTAACTAATTCAACCATCAATCAACAACCACACAAATTCAATCCAATAATTAAATTCAAACATAATTAATAATAATTTTCTAAATTTTTAAGTAATAAATAAAATTTTATTTTAGAGTCAAAGAAACTCTAAAACTGCTCTTCAATCTAGTTGAGTCTTCTCCCTTGACATGAAATTGAAGGTTGATATAGAATCTAATTTTTCAATACTTCTACTTCAATTTAAATTCTCATTCTATTCACTAGTACAAAAATAGGTTTCTATAACAGGATTTTACATCGGTTGTTTAGAAACCGATATAAAAAAAATGCGGTGGCATTTTTGTAAATAAATGTAAACTTTTTACATCGGTTCATAAAAGAAACGAGGTAGAAAGTATTTTTTACATCGGTTACAAAACAACCGATGTAGAAAGTACTTTCTACATCGGTTCTCTTTTGGACCGATGTAGAAAGTGAATTTTTTTTTAAACTTTCTACATCGGTTACAGAACAACCGATGTAAAAAGTATTTTCTACATCGGTTGTTTTGTAACCGATGTAGAAAGTGGATTTTTTTTCAAACTTTCTACATCGGTTACAAAACAACCGATGTAGAAAGTACTTTCTACATCGGTTACATAACAACCGATGTAGAAAGTGGATTTTTTTTAAAACTTTCTACATCGGTTACAGAACAACCGATGTAGAAAGTACTTTTTACATCGGTTCTAAGAAACAACCGATGTAGAATGTCTTCCCTTATCACTTATTTTTCGACGCTAGTCGTCTTTAACTTCATTCTCCAAAACCCTAGTTTCTCGTTTCGGCTTATTCTCTCTATTTTCGTTTACGTCTTAGCCATTGTCGTCGTTCCTACTGTTCGTCGTTGCACTCCATTCTTACGTACATGGTTGTCGTTGCCGTTGCAACCATTTCCTCCGTTCGAAGTCGTCGTCGCGCACCCTAAGGTTTGAAGTTGTCTTTGTTGTTATTTATACATCTCATTCTGTTATTATAATTGAAACTTACATTCGTTTTGGTTGTATTTTATAATTTTCAAGCTTCTTATTTGGCTACCACTGTGTTATGTTGTCGTTCGACTACCGTTGTACCTCCATTAGGACACCGTTTGGTCACCGCTCAACCATTTTTTCTCTGTTTTCAACAGGTACATGGCTGGTTACGACATTTTTTGTTCAACTTTCAACACTTGCTTGACGTAATTTTAAGTTATTTCCTTTGTAAATTAAAATTTGATAATAAATAATGATGTATTTAGTTTAAATATATAGATTATGTGAATTCTGTATTATCTGTCTGGTGATTCTGTGAATAAATAATACGGTAGCATACCTAAACAAAACGAACATTAAAAAAAATGAACTTTCTACGTCGGCTAAGATTATAACCGATGTAAAAAGTACACTTTCTACATCGATTATGGCCTTAACCGAGGTAGAAAGTATGACTTTCTACATCGGTTATAAGTCCAACCGATGTAGAAAGTGTACTTTTTACATCGGTTCCAGAACCGATGTAAAAAATCTTATTTTCTATATCGCCCGCTTCAACACCGCCCAAATAACCAATGTAAAAAGTCCATAACAACCGACGTAAAAAGCTTATTTTCCACCCGTGATTGCCTTCCTTTGTCCAAATATGTAGTTATGAGAGCTTTACAATATCATTACCATGTGTTGGAATTATTTATTTTTCTTTCATAAATCAGAAGTGACAACTAAGAAAATAAAGAAGAGGGAAAGATTGAATCAAATCTTGAATACATGTGCTTCTGGAATTTCTCTCCAACATCGAGATGATCCAATGATTTTTACTAAAATTAAAAGCAAGCCACAATGAGATAGAGTTTTGTGAGTTAAAAGCAATCTTGCCAAATTTTGGATGAGCATAGAAGGAAAAAAAAATATTATTAGAATGAATTGTAATTGAAATGTCCTTTTACACAATGACAAAGCACTTGGCATTCTAAAGTGACATGTAACCTCAAAGGACTAGCTACGTTGGCTTATCTACATGCTCTTAGCTTTGAAGCACTTTGTAAAATCATGTTTATTGGCATTGGTGGCATTTAAATGCGTTTCCCATGTATTTTTTTTTTAATGAAAGTATGAGTGTTACATTTTATATTATTTTTATAGTGATGGATAAAACTATGGGAGCTTCTATTTAGAGAGGAAGTCATAATGACCAACCCCATCCCATTGCTTCAAGATGAAGAGATCGTGTTCGTCAACATGTTGAAGACCATCTAAGTGTTGATGATGTTGATGTGGGTGCTAATGATGGCCTCGGTATTCCTGTTGTTGAGGAGTTATCTTTCTCTGGTGATCCTTTAGACATGTTCGTTCTTTGTTCATATGCTAACCATATTGTTATATCCTTATAGGTTGGAGAGATATTCACTTTTAGTTCTTATATATGTCTAATGTTAAATATGTTCATTCAAAAGTGATGTGTAACCTCAAGGGATCAGCTACATTGGCTTCTTTACATGCTTTTGGCTTTGCCCTTTGTAAAATCATGTTTGTGGGCACGGGTGGCATTTAAATGCCTTTCCCATGTCTTTTCTTTTTTATGAAAGTTTAGATGTTACATTTTATATTATTTTTGTAGTTATGGCTGGAATTAAGGGAGCTTCTATTCAAAGAGGAGGTCATAGTGACTGACATGTCGCACTACTTCAAGATAAAAAGATTGTGTTCGTCAACATACTAAAGACCATCCGAGTGTTGATGTTGTTAATGCAGGGTGCTAATGATGGCCTTGGTGTTCCTATTTTTTTACGTTCATATTGTAAGCTAATTCATATTGATGATGTGGCCCCCATATTTATCATACTTCTTCATTTCATGACCTATTGTTGCCAAAATTGTATTAAGGTCCATTGATGCCTGGTTTAGCTCATAATAAATCACAAGTTCATGAAATGCAGCATGGATGGTCACATGAATTGATGAGGAAATTTTTTTTGTTGCATCATAAAAGATCTTTAGGAATTTTAGGAAGACCCTAGTATTCTCCCAATCAAAAGTGGATGGAACAGATGTTGATCCAAAGAACTCCCTAAAATTAAGGTCCTCAAAGTCCAACTTTTCAAAGGTAGCTTGATATTTTTCAGCAGCCTCCAACATGTGATAAGTAGAGTTCCATCTAGTGGGAACATTTAAACAAACCAACTTCTTACATGCAATTTTGGAGTATGTTATGCATTCTTTGAACTTAACTAACCTTTGTGGGGATGACCTTACGTATCTAACATTATTTCTAGTGCTGACTATAGATGCATGCATGTCTTTCAATCCGTCATTATCTATTAAATTCAAAATGTGAGGACAACACCTTATGTGGAATAACTCACCATTTAAGACCAACGCATTAAAAGAATTCGTTCTCCTTTTCAAGTAAGACATAGCAACATCATTAGAAGAAGCATTGTCAACAATTATGCCAAACACATTTCTAATGCCCCATTCCTTTAAAATTTCTTCTACTTGTTTACCTATGGTTTCACCATTATGATTGGGAACAATGGAGAAGGAGAGAATTCATTATTAATAAATCCAGTCATTATCAATGAAATGGGAAATTAAAGTAAGATAATTTAAATTCTGGACAGAAGTCTAACAAACATTTGTGAGGTAAATCCTACTAATGTTTGACCTAAAGAAACTTTTCAACCTATTTTTTTCATCTAAATATAGTTGAAAACATTCCTTGGCTAATGTTTGTCTAGAAGGAAGGGAAAATTATGGTCGTAGGTGTTTACATAATATGTTAAACCCTTCCCCTTCTACCATTCTGAATGGTTGTTCATCTGGTATAACAAACATAGTCAATGCTTCTCTACAAACTTCTAAATTAAATATTTGACTAACAACTTGCATTGAACTACCTTCTCCATTCTTACCTAACCCGAAACTCAAAATTCTCTTGTTAGGATCAGTGCTAATGACATGAGTGTATTTGGCACACTGAATTAAATGGGATGACATGCTTGATGTGCCATGAATCTTGGGGTGGCAGAAAAATGTCTTCTTACAATAATTACAAGCTACTTCAATCATACTACCTTCAGTAACAAGTAATTTATTAAAATGATCCCACACATATGATGTTGTTGAGGATCCACTTGAACTTGGCTTCCTTTTTCTAACAGGCTTAGGAATTGGAGGAGGAGGATTAGATACATCATTTGTAGTTGATGGATCAAATAAAGAGGTTATAACCACTTTATTCTCTATTGCAGATGTTTGTTGGAAATTAGAAGGTGCAAGGTTTAGGTTGGGCTGCTCCATACTGTTAGAATGAAGAAGTCATAATCAACCACCACCCTACTATAACTAAGGATACATAATGTATTGAACACTTTTATTTTAGGTGCTATAGCAATCCTTGGCTAACTCAGACTTAAGACTAGAACCTATGTCAAGTTTACATAACCCAATCAGTACTTCAAAGAAGAGAATAGAAGAGGGATGCTTAAAAAACTATTTCTAAATTAAATATTGGAATAAAGAAAGCATGTTTTGCTTAAAAAATTACGGAGAAGAAATGAGAAGAGAAAAGAAGAGGGATACTTAAAAAAAATTTCAGATTTACATCATTGACTAAAGGTGGCATACCTTGCTTAAACAATCATATATCAAAAAAGAGAAGAGAAAATGGTTACTTAAAAAATAATCTCAAATTTACATCATTGACTAAAGGAAGCATGTTTTGCTTAAAAAATCACAAATTAGAGAAGAGAAGAGAAAAGAGTTACTTAAGAAACACTCTTAAATTTACATCATAGACTAAAAGAAGCATGTCTTACTTAAAAAATTATTAATCAGAGAAGACAAGAAAAGAGGTTTACTTAAAAAACAATCCCAGATTTACATTATAGACTAAAGAACACACGCCTTGCTTAAAAATTTATATCAGAGAAGAGAAGAGAAGAGGGTTACTTAAAAAATAATCTTAGATTTACATCATTGACTAAAGGAAGTATATCTTGGTTAAAAAATCACAAATCAGAGAAAAGGAGAGAAGATGGTTACTTAAAAAACAATCTCAAATTTACATTAAAGACTAAACGAAGCATGCTTTACTTTAAAAATTACAGATCAAAGAAGAGAAAAGGTTTACTTAAAAAACAATCTCAGATTTACATCATTGACTAAAGGAAACATGTATTTCTTAAAAAATCACATATCAGAGAGGAGAAGAGAAGATAAGAGGGTTACTTAATCTCATATTTACATCATAGACTAAAGAAAGCATGCCTTGCTTAAAAAATTATAGATCAAAGAAAAGAAGAGGGATACTTAAAAAAGAATCTCATATTTACATCATTGACTAAAGGAAGCATACCTTGCTTAAAAATTCATAGATCAAAAAAGAGAAAAGAAGAGGGATACTTGAAAAATAATCCCAGATTTACATCATAGACTAAAGAAAGCATATCTTACTTAAAAAATCATAATCAGAGAAGAGAACAGAAGAGGGTTACTTAAAAAACAATCTTAGATTTACATCATTGACTAAAGGAAACATGCCTTGCTTAAAAAATCACAAATCAGAGAAGATGAGAGAAGAAGGTTACTTAAAAATAATCTTAGATTTACATATAGACTAAAGAAAGCATGCCTTACTTAAAAAATTACAGATTAGAGAAGAGAAGAGAAGAGAAGAGGGTTACTTAAAAAAAAACATTCTCAGATTTACATCATTGACTAAAGGAAGCATACCTTGCTTAAAAAATTACATATCAAAGAAGAGAAGTGGGATACTTAAAATACAGTCTCAGATTTACATCATAGACCAAAGGAATCATGCCTTACTTAAAAAATCACAAATCAGAGAAGAAAAGAGGGTTACTTAAAAAAAATATCATATTTAAATTATAGACTAAAGGAAGCATGCCTTACTTAAAAAATTACAAATCAAAAAAGAAAAGAGGAATACTTAAAAAGCAACCCTAGATTTACATCATTGCATAAAGAAATTGTGCTTTTCTTAAAAAATCACAGAGAAGAAAAGAAGAGCAAAGACAATATTTACATCATTGGTCAATGCATGCTTAGCATAAAGGGTATCAGAATCACAATCACATATATCTAAAAAATTAGAAGGGGAAGGACAATATTTTTAGTCTCAGATTTACATCATAGACATCTACAATTCAAACAACTCCTTTTGATAACATAGAAAAGAAGGAGAAAAGAATCCATAACATGGTTAGTCATAAAAGTATAACATAAGGTGAACATATATCACAAAAATTTACAGGGTCGAGGGGGGGACAAAGTTCATCTCAGACCAGAGCATGCATTGACCTAAGCAAAATACATAGAAATATTATGGGAAACATGTAACTCAAGACTAGAGTTCCATCTCAGTTAAGTCAACAACATTAGATGCACATTATGCAATAATAGCCTAATCAATTCATAATAATAATAAAAGAATTTGACTAAGAGAACTTTAATCTATATTTTTTAGTCCCTTGAAGCTTTAAACTTTGCACAAAAAAAGGTACACCACTACTCAACAATTTCCCTCACTATACTCACATAAATCATCCTTAATCAACAAGCAAATCAAGTAATAAAGAAAATTTACAATAAAATGAATCAATTCTTAATAGTAAAGAATCATGGTTTATATATATAAAAAAACAACCCATACATTCTCAATGGCAATACAAATTAGGTGATAATCTCAGTAGCATCATGGCATGGACAAATAAAAAAATGTATAAAATCTTAGAGAATAAGTCACTTTTACCTTTGTCATAAAACATTTCCTCCAGTTCGCACCTCCCCATTTTAATCACATAAATGTACCTCGAATCAATAAAGAGATAAACAAATTAATAAACTATATCAGTAAGATCAGTAATAGTAAACCTTAAAAAGTATAGAGTAAGGGTTTGTAATAAAATTAAAAGATTATTATAATGAACAAATAATAAAAAATTTCATAAATAAACCTTAAAATAGGTTTCGCAGTAATCTGAGATTGTCTTCTAGACACACTTCCAAAGAAGGTTTAGTGTCTAGAGATGAGTTGGACGCCATGCGCGAAGACATGAGGCAAGTACTACGGCAAGAACTTCGAGATGAGCTCAGACAGGAGCTCAGACAAGAGTTTAGGCAAGAGCTTAGGCAGGAGCTTGCATCTTTAGGACTTTCTCAAACACAGACACAAGGTCACCATCCATCACCTTCTCCTAGGCGCGTGAGCACAAAGTGAAGTTGTGCTCCGACGAAGGAGCAAATAGTGGAAGAAGAGGATGTGGATGCAGCTACTAACGATTATAAGTTATATATTGATAATCCATATCGTTTGGTAGCCATTGGAAAAGTCTACACCTTGGGTTTAACCATCCATCACCAGCAAATTGATGATGGTCATGTTAGAGTGGTGGTTGAATGGGTTGAAGATGCAGATGCTCCTGTTCCTGTGCCTACTAAGGTGGTTCATGTCGTGGGGTAAGCCCCCAATCATTTTATTATATGGTCGAGGAGACTTGTGTAGCGAGCTCAACCTTAGGTATTAAATAATTTTAGCCTATGTTACTAATTTTTTTAATATATACATTGTATATATATATTTCTTACTATTTTGTGAATTTATTGTAGGTTTATAAGGAAGATCGTGGGAAGAATATTGATTTTAGTGCTAAAAAAGATCTTCCTGAGCCTCCTCAAAGGAAACATGAGGTTGATTTGCTCACATGTCTATTTGGTATTACCATGAACTTGGGTGACAAAACTTTGCAAATAACAATGGAACCAGATATCATAGGGAAGCCCACACCTATCCCCTTCTATATTACTAAGAAGGATTTATTGGAGTTTGTTGTAGGTAATGATCTCCTATGTATATTAGTTTTACAATTATGGTTGATGTAAGTAAATTTCTAAACCTTACTTGAATTATTTCATTATCAAAATCTAACATATGAAAATTATTCGCAATATTAGGTACCTGTATCGTATTTGTACTCAAAGAGGGAACTTACACCTCTATGGATTCCTAGACCCGGTTCATATGTAGAAAACTAGGAACAAGGCAGCTGAGATACAAGGATACCTTCAGAGGAGCATGCACGCTAATAAAGATTGTTACTTAGTCCCTTATTTTCAATCGTAAGTTAATGCTTAAAAGTTTTATTTAACGAATTCATTTAAATTTCTAATTTTGGTTCATTGTCATCCATATTTTGTAGGGCCCATTGGCAATTAATCATTATTTGTCCAAAGCGGAATGTAGTTGTATTTCTATGCTCTGCTTAGCAAAAACCAAAACAAGACATAAAGGATATTATAGATTTGTAAGTTTTTAGGATTTTGGTATTTATATTCATATAATATTTTATTTTCAAAGCTATTCATTTGCTTTTTATTTTGCTGTAGAGCAATGAATGCTGGACTTCGGTTAAAAAGGACGTATTCATCAAATGTAAAAAAACCTTTATGGATAATTCCAAAGGTAAGTACTTTATTAAAAGTTATTCAATTATTTTATATTCTTTTATCAATATATCATCATCATCATTAATTATATTTGATACTCTTTCTATTTTTTTTAAGTGTCCAAGACAACCTGGAGGAACTGAGTGCAGATATTATGTGATGAGACATATGTTTCTCATTATCTCAGCTTCTAATTCTTAGAACCAGGTAATTACAATTGTCCTAATTTAATTATTTAATTTTAATGCATAACATGACATTTTCTCTAATTTTATTCAAAAACATTTTGTAGATATTTGAAAATCCCCAACCTCTATTAGATGAAGAAATTGATGATATCAGGAGACGTTGGGAGGAATTTCTGATAGAGGTCTCCAATTTGGGTTGAATTCATATAATTTTAAGATATTTAGTTTGTTTTTGTTATATTTCATAATAAATATTGATGTATTTAGTTTAAATATATAGACTCTGTTATTTCTGTATTTTCTGTTTGGTATTTTGTTTGTATATGCAGGTATTGTAAATAAATAATATGGTAGTTTTCTTAAACAAAAACAACATAAAAAAAATGGACTTTCTATATCAGTTGTAACCATAACCGAGGTAAAAAGTGACTTTCTACATCGGTTGTGACCATAATCGATGTAAAAAGTCATACTTTCTACATCGGTTAAGATCATAACCGATGTAGAAAGTGTAGTTTTTACATCGATTTTATAACCGATGTAAAAAGTATTATTTTCTATATCGCCCGCTTCAATACCGCTCAAATAATCGATGTAAAAAGTCCATAACAATCGATGTAAAAAGCTTATTTTCCACTAATGTCTTTGCTATAAGTTACCAAATTAGTATTATTATTATTTTTCTTTTTTTGATAAAATATGATCTTTTTAATTTAATCAAACTAGTTTTGACTGGAGAATGTGATTGGACCGCATCTTTACTTATATAATTTCTTTCCAGCTTTTCTTTATTGACCTAAGTTGAAAATACTATTGATTGACATCTTTTGACCTCCTTAAAAAAAAATTTAGTTAAACCCTTTCTTTGTAAAATTATTTTTCTATCCTTTTCTTGGATAAATAATGGAATTTTTTTTTCTATTTTTTCTTATTTTTTCTATTTATATTCTCTTTTTCATTTTTCATATTTTTATTAAAATAAAAATATCAAACTATCATATAAGAAAACTAGAAATAAGTGGTGGTTTAGGACAAGCTTTGTGAAAGCATTGGGAAGCTTTATTGTCAAAAGTGAGTTTTTATTTTTGGTTGTGCTTCTGAAACTTAAAATTTGAAGAATCTGTAATTTCAAAATTTAAATTTGAAAAAATTATTATTGTTTCAAAATTTAAATTTTAAAAGTTATTTTTGTAAGCACATTTCTGGAATTTAAATTTTATAAGTCATTCTTGGAATTTGAATTTCAGAAATTATTCTTATTATTTAGAAATTAAAATTTTCAAACTTTTTTAGGATGGTTTTGGAATTTAAATTTTATAAGTTAGGTTTTATTTTCTAAAATTATATTTACTGAAGTTATTTTACAATCTTTCAAAGTCTACATATTGAAAACTAACTTTTATAAGTTTTAGAATTATATTTCCAAAATTATTTTTTAACAAATTTTCAAATTTTAAATTTTGAAGGAGAAAAAATTAATTTTATTTATTCTGATCTATTGTTTATTATTTATAGATGAACACACAAAATTCTTTATCCTAGTATAACAATGTTTCTTATATATTGGACATATCTATATTTGCACAAATTCACAAACAAGTAATAACATGTTGTAAAATTAGATAATTTTAGTTGAATTTAAAATTGTATTAATCTTAAATTTATATTTATTGATTTTTATTACAAAGAGAGATATAAGTATTGAGGAAAATAAATTTTTAATCATAAATAAAAATGAAAATTATAACAATCCATTCATGGTTAGCGTCATAATTAGATTGTAAATTAAAACTTTAATTTTAAAATTAGTTAATATTATCTGATTTGATTTATTATTATTATTATGATAAGATATTTTTTTTTCAAGATGAATTGTTAAACTAAGTTCAAATTATAGGTAAAAATAATAGATTTGTTGTTGTCATTTCAAGGCCGGGCAATGGAGATATAGGTAAAAGGTTAATATTAATATTGAGATTGTAAGAGGAGTGGAAAAAGATAGACAATATAAGAATAAATTAATGTACATGATTATTAATATTAAAAAATGTGTGTGATCCTTTAGACTAAGAAAAAGACCGTTGAAACATTATTAAGGATGAAAGTCTTATATATAAATTTTACAACCATGTTGTAGTTGAAATATTACAAGGTCATACATATGCAAGTTAATTAAGTAGGGAGGAAATATTTATACTTGATGTTATAACAAGGAATATGATTAAACTGAAAAATATTTTACTAACATTAAAAAATCATGATGAGTACAAGCTTATTGAACAGAAGAAAAAAATTCTAAAATAAAAATCTAACATTTGATGAAGTTAATGGATCATGATAAATATTTTTTATTAGCATAGAATGGTTGATATGCCTAATGCTGGTGCAAGATATATTTTGGATACATTCAGATACCGTTAAATTGTTGAATGTATTCACATTGTTACAATGTACAAAATCAAAAATAATGTTTTCATTATGTGACATTGTTGGACTAACATAAAAAAAAAAGTTGACATTCTTAATTCTGATTTTTGCTTATGCAGAGTTTGAGCGAGTAGTTGACTTCAAATGGGTATTACAAAAGTTAAGATAATTATTTTTAAGAAATAAAGAAATATCACGTCATTGTGAGCTTTATTATGTCAATCCATAATTCTAAGAATATGAAGGATAAATGCAAGTTACTCATATATCTACCAAATGAATGGAAATGGATAATGGATAATGGATGCAAAGATTAGTGTTATAGATTACTTTGTTGAGGATTCTATGAAGACACTTTAAGTAAATTGGAGTATATATGTTCATAATTTCCTATTTCTTTAGACTATGTAAACAAAACATGGTTGATTCTTAAAAAAATTTATCAACTTTTGGATAGATGAAGTGATGCTTCTTGAAAATATGACAAGTAATAGACATGTTTAAATTTAAATTATTTCTTGATTTATATATTAATGAGAATTACAATGATTTTTAAACATTTTGCATATGCTTATAGGGTTAAAAGTTATCATCCAGTGAGTTTGACGAAAATTTGCATCACTTAAAGTAGTTATATAAGTATGCTAAAGTGATTGCACCTAAGCATACCTACCCACCATATATACATTCTGAAAATAATTCTAGGGATAAAACCCTTACAAATGTTATACTCTTATCCACAAAAATAGTACAAGTTACAAGTTAAAGTAAATATGACTTAATAACAGCATTCATGTGACCTTTCTCTAATGTAATTGTTATACACATCTCACAGCAAACTAAATCTCATATTTTTACTCCATATGTGAATTGTCTTAAGGTTTGTGCCTACGAATACTCTCTTATTACTAGAAGATGTAACAAGATACATAATCTAATGTGATGATCAATTATCCTACCAATAAATGAAAAATACATGTACTTCTATGCAATCACTCAATAAATATAAATATTAATCTCTTATCCACAACTGAGTGATTACATCGAACAAGAAATCCTAATCTAAAATTTTGAACTATATCGCAATTGTAAACATCTTGAGATTCTTACAACTTCTATCTATGCATAACTACCTTAAGAACATCACAATCTTATAACAAAAAATGTTTATTAAATCACTTCATAATTTTTGACAATAGTTAAAATACTAACACCAACAAATATTACCACTCAACCCATAATGGATGAGCAATGTACCTACGGTATGACCAAAGCATAGACGGATTTGAAGGATAAAAAAAAAAAATATCCGTCCTACATGCATCATTAGAATTTGTATGACCAACAATGACACTCGCAGCCCCATGTATAGAACTTGTAGGAGGAGTGTGTTCTTGAGGTCTTCCTTCTTTAATATGACCTCCTCTATGTAATGAGTCTCGCACAGTTCTTATCATACCTATAAATACAACAACAAATTAATGTCAACAAAAAATTCACAAGTCCAAATAAAAGATAAGGGCAAAGATAATAATATTACTATTTATAAATAAATTTATCCAATTTTAAAATTTAAAATTTCGAATTGAAATAAATATTTTAAAAAATAAATTCTAGAAACAACATAATGGTATTCTAGATTTTAACTTTAGCAAAATTATTCAATTTTTAAATTTAAAATTAAATTAATACATTTCAGAAATTAAATTTCATAAACAAATAAATTATATTCAAAAATTATAAATCTAAAATATATTTTTACAATTTTAGAGTTTAAAATGATGATGAATAAATGTATTTGGATTTTAAATTTTAAAAAGGGGGATTTTGTATTTTAAAATTTTAATTCTAGAAATTATATTAATGAAATCAAAATTAAGCTTTCGAAATTTTACTTTAGAAAGGTTAACAATTGATTTTCAAAATTTAAATTCTAGAAGTCAATTATTTACCTTCTATAAGTAAAGTTTCGGAATTGTAAAATACAAGTTCTAAAACTAAGATTTTGGAAGTCGTCTATGATTTCCAAAGACTTGATTTCAAAATCTACCCTATATTAACCAATTTAACACCAATCATATCAACTTACCTAAGACGACAACATACACAATGGCATAAAAGTTTAGGACAAGGACGATGCTACTTCCATAACCAAAGATAAAAACCACAAAATAAAATGGCCATGAAAAGATGAGCAATAAGGCCAAAAGGAAAACACACATAGAAGAAGATAAAATGGGGGATAGGGGTGAGAGGGGTAATTTAGGAATAGAAACTTCAAAAATGGATGGGGATGCAAAGAGTTAAAAATGGGGAGGTTATACTTTCACACCCTTTTTTTCCTATTCCCATCCCTTTCTTTTTTATTGTAAATTTTGTTTCTCAATTTACCCTTTTGTAAACGTATAAAATTTGTTTCCAAAATTTAAATTTTGAAACATATTTTATACTTTCAAATTTTAAATTTCATAAGCATATTTTATAATCATGCTTTGGAAACTTATCTTCAGAAGTATAAAAATACACTTCTGGAAATGTGTAAAAAAATACTTTTAAAAATTTAATTTTGAAAATATTATTTTACATAAATATTTTAAAATTTAATTTTGAAAATATAAAAATACTCTTGCAAAATTTAACTTTCAAAAATATACTTTTAAAATTTCAAAATTATATTTTAATATTTTGAGATGTTAATTTTTGAAATTGTAAAAATATATTTCTGAAAGTTAACTTTAGGTGAACAAAGATGGGAATCGAAAATTTTAAAAGAGGGGTGCAGTGTCTGTAGCTTTATCCGGGGAAACAAAAAGTAATATCCAAAGTTTTTGGGCCCTATTAATTTAAGTCTACGCGGTAAGGCCCAATACAACAAAATCTAACTTAGTATGGTCATGTTTGCATGAGATACACGACTTAAATGGCACAGTAACATATCATGTTTGCATGATTATTTGGATTTTAAAATTCAATTATGTATTCTACCAAAATGATTCAATTATGTAGTGCCATCAATTGATTGGGATAAGTAAAATTTACAGCCTTTCCATTAACAGTGATTGATTTTGGACATGAGAAACATAAAATATATCTAAATATACATCTTTAAAGTAATTTATTTTATTATTCAAATAAAGTAATTTTTAAATTTCAATTCTTTAAAACTAATCTTATTTTTCAATTATGCGGCGTGCTACACAAAAGCAACGGCTGATAAGAGTGGTTGTGAATATCCAAAGGGTAAGCTTTGCTTACAGAGAAAGCTGTCCCCAAATGCTTTTGCGTTGTAAAAAAAAATGTAAAGTTACATTGAGAATACCAAATAGTAATATTAGAAAAGAAAAGCAGACATTAATGTAATGCACCATTTTGCTCTATATATAGAGAGTCCCCTGAACCAACAGAGGCTGCAAAAGAAACTGTTTCATACAATTTTTTATTTTACATTTCTCACTTTCCAATTGAGTACTTCTAGACCCATTTCAGGGCTCACTCCAATAGAGTAATAAATTGACCAGAAATACATGGAAAAAGAAGTGGACTTAAAGGTCCTCAAAGAAAATTTTTAGTTTTTTTTTTAATTTTATTTCCCTTTCTTTCATTTCATCTTTACTTTGTTACAAAATAACGGTTGAACTGAAATGAATTTGTTCCAGAAGATTGAATTGAAGGTGTCATCTAACTGCTGTGAAGGATGCAAGAGGAAAGTTAAGAAGGCATTAAGAAACATTGAAGGTACTATATATAATACAAGGCTTTTGAAAAATTTTCTCTTCTATTGCTTTTTTTTTTCTATTTATTCTGCTGGTAATAATAATCATAATTGGTTCATGTTAGGTGTTTTGAACATAGACATAAACCCCTTGCAGCCGAAAATAACAGTTTTAGGAAACGTGAATCCTCACATTTTGATTAAGAAGCTTCTAAAAATTGGGAAACGTGCAGAACTGTGGAGCTATGAGGAAGTTAAAGCTGAAAAGAAAGAAGCAGTGTCAAAAGAGAAGGAAAAACAAGACTATGTGTGTGAGGAAGAAAAAGAGCTTGATGAATGTGACATTAAAATTGAGAAAAATAGGGATGAAGATAACAAGATGAGTTATTCAAATACTTATAATTCTCAAGGAATGGAAAAGGAAGACCCCATTGTGGCTCATCAAGGGGTGAATTTCAAGGTGCATCCAAGCATGCAGCCATATAGTAACATCAAAATTCATCATCCTCAATACTGTTACATTGCTCAGCCTTGCACTGTTGCAATGCCCTATTATGCAATTTCTTCATATTCAGCTCCTCCTCTGCCTCAAGCTTGTGTTGAAGAGTGCTACTGTCACTTTGACATGCCAAGATTTCAGCCTCCATTCTTGAGACCAATGGTGAGAGTAGGGGACTATTTCAGTGATGAGAACACCATGGGATGCCATGTGATGTGAATGTTAGGATCTTCCATTTTATTTTTATTTATAAAGATATCATATTGTTTTTATTTTATTATTATTTTTAATATTTTGTATAAGAATTAATAAAAATAAAAAATTTATTATTTTATATACAAAATTTTAAAAATAAAAATAAAATAATATTTTATGAATAAAAATAAATACTTTTACATATCAAACAATCCCTTGACTATCCAGATTTTGCAGGATGTGACTAACATTGAGAAAGATGAACCAAACGGTACCAAAAAACAAAACATTTAGCTAGTTTCGTCTTCTGTAGCATTTTAATTGTAAGAAACTGGATCAATCATTTCAGCAGGTAGTATAAGTGATAATTTGTGGCTTGTCATAAAGTGTAATTCGCTTATCACAATTTTGTGCACTTACCTTCTGTTCATTCATTTAACTCACGTTATTGTCAATTCCAGAAAGAAAATATAGGTAACTTTTAAAGTGTACATATCATCATTAAATTTTATTTTTTTACCGTTAACCATTAATAATCGATTATATAATTTTAATCATTAATAATCGATTATGCATTTTTTAGTTAATTATTAAAATATTTTAGATAAATATAAAAAATATATTATTACACGTATGAAAAATTTTATTTAACTAACATCATTTTAAGATATGAACAAGCACCATTTCATTAAATGATGAATTTTATTTTAATGATTAATCATTACTAATCAATTAAATAACTTTTAATTGATTATTAAAATATGTTTAATCAACTATAAAAAAATATATTATTACATATATGTAGGAAAATGTTTTCAGATTAATACCGGTTCTAGACATGAATAAGCACCACTCCACTAAAATATGCTTATTTAATATATATTATAAATAAAACGTACATTGAAGAAAGATTAAAGGCTTATTGTATTTGGGTTTCATGTTTTTTCTCATGGGTAGTTTTGATATCTCTAATTTTATTGTTTGCATTTTGGTTTTCATAATTTTTAAATTGTTTAAATTAATTTTTTATCTTAAAATTTATCCACTAATTAATGAATATGTAATTAAGATTTTTCATATCATTAACTTATATAAATTAGAAAAAAAATATAAAAATATTTAAATAAAAATAAAATATATAAACTATAATAAAAGTCATTTTTATTAATATATATATATATATATATATATATTCCTTTATAAATCTATATAAATCATTATATATTTATATAAATCATTAATATACCATATCTCAATTATATTTTTATTAATTATAAGATAAAATTTTACTATTAAAAAATAAAATTAAGGGAATAACATGTATATTAAAATATATAAAAAATAAAATATAATTAAATGAAAAAATAAAAATATAAAAAGTCATAAATTTAAAATTTAAAATATGTTTGATAAAATTGGATAAAAGCATAAATTACTAACTGAAAAGTTTGTTAAGATATTTCATACTAAATAATTTATTATAGTAACTTTTAGACTGTTATTAGAATTCTTGAAAAGTTACTTTAACTAGTTTTAATATTTTTAACTCTTAATTAAATTTTTTTATTTTTATAATATTTTTATAATTTAATATTTTATTTATCTATTTATTTTTAGAAGTTTAATATTATTTAATTCTTTTATAATAATATTATTAATTTTAATAAATTTATTTTTATTTTATTATAAAATATTATATTTTAAATTATTATTTTAATATATATTATTTATTTTAATTATTATATTATTTATTTTATTTTATTTTATTAAAAAATATTGAATCATTTGATAAAAATTAAAATTATAAAAATAATTATTGTAAAAATTTTGTATTTAAAATTTGTTTATATATAAATTAAAAATAAATATTTTTATTTAAAAATAAAATAAATTTTATTTAATTAAATTTTAATATATTTTTTAAAAATATATATATATATCATATTTATGATATTTTAATTTATTATTTAATCATGTATTTATTTATTATTTTATATTTATCAACTAATTTACTAATTTTTTATTTTTTATTTTTATTTTTTATCTTTCAACTAATTTATTCATTAATTTTACCAAACTCATCCTTAATCCTATATCCCTTAATAGTATGACGAGATATCACTACCTCTACTTTGATCCAAGTTAATTTACATATTACCTTTTATTCTGTAATTTAACTCTTACTGAGAATTTTTTATTTTACAAGATATTTAAAATAGTTCTTTTATATTAATTTAAGATCATACATAAAATTTAATTTTTTATACTTTAATTTAATTTATTATTTAATATTTTATAAATATTAAAAATATGATTAATTATTATCAATTAAACATAATAATGTAATATTTTCATCGATTTAATAATCAAATTGATTTTAAAAGCATTTTGTGTATACTCATCCATGAATGTTTTTATTCAGCATTGTGTTCCTATTCTGATTCCCAAATCAAGCATGTCAGAAAAAAAAACCTTATTGGGCACCGATGAATGCTAGCTTTAAGAGACATACAACTAAAATTGCAACAACCATATACATGAATATGTTTACTTTGTGTGAAGTGTATTGTATACACGATCTAACCCTTTTAAAAAAGCTTTTTAAGTTAGATTTAATTTATTAACCAATTAATTACAGAAGTTTATACGAATATGTGTGGAATATTCGAGTATCAATAGTCATTATATATTACGAGGACAAAAAAAGAAAAAAAAAATGCCAGCCAAACCATGCTAGTATAGTGTCACACACAAGAAGCCATCATATAAAATGTATCACTTTATTCTCTAGAGATCCAACAACTCACTGTCATTTATACTAAACTACTTTTATATCAATTTCTTGTTTAATTATATAACAAGAAACTCTTAAAATCTTGTATGACATCTTTTACATTATTTTAACACCATTAATCTCTCATATCTGATTTTATCTATTTTAAAAAATACTACTAAAATCATAACTTCATTTCCTTTTTTTTCCAAAATTTCAGGAGTTTTTCATTTTAATTTTAATTTATTTGTTTTAGGTTATATTTATAAAAATACCATCTTAGTTAATTTTATTTGAATTTATAAATTTTTTAAAGAGATAACACTTTTTTTTAAGTATTGATAAAGATTTATTAATAAAAATTGTCAATACCAACTCAATAAATAAATAAATAACAAACCCCGACACAGCATTTGAGGTGGCACTTGACAAGCTGTGTGATTCAATTTCAGATGCGTAATTTAAATTTATTTTACTTTTTTTAACTTTTATTTCGCTTTTGAAAATTACTTTTATTTTAGTTTTTTTCCAAACAAAAGTGAGCATAATTTAAATTCACCGCCTTCTTATAGATATTAAATTGAAGTCAAATACTTATAGTATAAGTAAATATTATTAGTAATAACTATATCATTAAAATAGAGAAAAATGTTTTTATTTATTAAAACTTGAGTATAATTTTAGAAATAAAATAAAATATAACTGAGAGATAGATGGAAGATAATTCATTTCCTTCCATTTTAGTTTGGATGATAATAATATGAATACGAATTTTAGGTTAAAGAAATATAAAAAATCCTAATGAGTGAGCGGTCAAGACAAAAACGGATGAAATGTAACTAAAAAAAGTTAGATTTTTATTGATGTAGAATGAAAATAATAAAATTTAAATTTAAGTTTTATATAAATTATCTAAATATTCTATTATTTTTTATTTGATGACGTTTGTCTAAGTGATACTTTATAAGACTAGAAGATAGACACATTTAATGTCATGACACAATGAATTTCAGTGATAAAAACTATCTCAAATTAATCAAGAATTTTAAATAATCTCAATTTAATAAATTTTTTTTCAAAACTTCCTCTTTGAATTATGTTTTCCACTGCATTATTTTATACTATGTTTGGACCATAAAATAAAAATTAGGTGGGTGAGAAAATTGAAGATAAAAAAAGTTATTAAAAAATATAATCATGTGTGTTAAGAAGATTTGTTTTTAATGGAGAAAAAGAAAAGTTATTTAATGGGACTTATTTATTTATTTTCTCATCATGGGATTTTGGAGGAAGTAGTGATAGATTTTTTATATGTATTTTTAAAAAATATTTTACATACTATATAAAAATATTATAAATTAAATTAAATATTTATTAAAAATTATTGTAATAAAAATTATTTTTTAATAATTACCATCAATAATTTTTTATACCATTTACTTATTTTTCCAGTTTTTTTATTCATCTAAACAAATGAATTTTTTTTTCAATTTTCCCTCCTATTTCTGTTTATTTAGGCAACATAATTTTTTTATCCTATTTTTTATTTTTCTTTCTTTTTTTTCTCTCCCTATTTTAGCCAACATCCAAACAAAGCCTTAATGATTGGGAGGGAAAGCAAGAGTTTACATTGTTTACTTTCTGCTCATTGTTGGCCAAAATAATCTCACCAGTTATAGGTTAAGCATTTTAAGGTTTGTCTGGATTCACATTATAAAAGGAAATTTTGTAAAAGTAAATTTAATTTTAAATAAATATTACTTCATCAAATTATTTCAAAAATCGAAAATGTACATTTTTACTCCATTTAGTTTCAAATTCAAACAGACTCAATAAAAATGATAATTCTAAAGAAAGTGAAAACTAACAATAAAACGAAAGAAGACAAATTTTCATCATTATCACTTTGATTAAATTGAAACGTCAAATAAGGAAAGGAAAAAAAATTTTAAATTGTTTTTTAACATAATAAACCAAACATATCTAAATCCCTAAAGGTACTCTTTTAAAATTTATTCACCTTTTACTCAAAAACACGTAATGATTAAGATGCATAGATTCTTTTAAGATTCAGTTATTTTAACTAAGAAATATTGGTTTCTTATGTTTGATAGAAATATTTTAAAAAGTATTCCTAAAATACTAACATTTTCAAAAATATATTTTAACTATATTTTTCAATAAAATATTCCTATGAATAAGAGATGGAAATTCAAAATTTTCATAAAGATGAAATTTTTTTAACCATTCTCGAAATAATATTATCATAAATATTTTAAACATGCCTAACATATTTATAAATTTTCAGAAAATAAAAATTCCTAAAATTAAAAAAATTTATATACCAAACATCCCTTGAAATATAAGTATGTAAACCAAACATAAAAAGGTAACTGAAGTTGAAACAGTAATACAAAGTTTGAATAATTTCCATAAAATTCTCCATTCAACTCTCATTACCTTTAATGGACAACCAAAAATATATATATAGTGAAAGTGACAAGTTTGTTGACCAAACAAAATAGAGGAAGAATGTTTGTTCAGCAGTGAGTTCCTTCGAAGCTAATAATGTGTTTCTTGAATTAAGTACTTGCTTAATAAACACTTACTGAAAATATCAAGTGACGTTTATTTTTAAAAAATATTTTCTATTTTTACTTTTTATTTATAAAAATAACATTTCATTTTCTGTTTTAAAATTTTATAAGTAAAAATAAAAAACAAATATTCTTTATTTTCACTATTTTCATATATAAAATGTCAAAAACAGAAAACAATAAACATTTTTTTAAACCAAACATCACCTTTCCCATTTATCATGCAAACCCAGTACTCCATTATGCAACAAGTACGCAACGAAAAACATTTAAAGCTAATTTAAGCAGAGATGTGTTATCAAGTGCTTAGAATTGCTAAAATTTAATAAATAACTGCTTCAAAAAATAATAAGATTTCAATTATAAGTTACTCGAGTCATGTATGTAACCAAGAAAGAGTATAAAATCCAGATGCCACAATCATTTAGATACCACAGGAGGTTAAAACATTAGAGACTCAAGAATTCCACAGGAAAAAAGTGTCTTGCTTCTCCTTCTTGAGGAATCAAAGCACAATCTGGCAGAGTTGCCATAAGCATACATTGACTAACAAAAAGGTAAGCGTATGAAGCATAGTAAAGGAAAAAGTAAATAATACATATCTTATGGATCAAAGCCAAAGGGCAAAGTCTTGCAACAATAAAATCCAAGTGATGCTTGGAGGCCTCAATCATAGAATGACAGTTTTCATCCAGTCATCCAAAACTAAATAGAGGTTCTGCAGTAACAGACACTTAATCAGAATCCTCGTACACTTCTCCATCATCAGATAACTCATCAAATGATCTGATATCAAGTTGGTAGCGAAGAATTCCACCAATGCCACCGAACCCTCTGCAAAACTGTGACCCTTCTTGAGATTTGTTGGTCACAAATTCCAGGGAGCATCCAAATCGTTTGTACTCATTGGCAAACCACTCAAGCAAGGGCATCTTCTCCTGAACTTCCAATTCTGCAGAGGTGGCTGAATCACGGAAGTTGCTTTGATTAGTCTCTTGTTCCTTGCCCAAGTGCTTTACGATAACCTCACCAGTGCTCGTGTTTTTCAGCGTATACCTATTTATGTCCAAATTTTCCCATACAATAAGTGTTTCCACAGCACCCATCTCCAGAGCCTTCAAAGTATCATCAACCCCAAAGACATATTTCCCAGTGTCCTGGCTGATCTCTTCAAAATATTTCCCTATCAAGCGTTTCTCTTGAATGAACTTAACATTTGACAAAATCTCGGCAGATAACTCAATAGCTTGATTAAATCCATTTTCCCCACCATAAGAAACATCAACCACATTCAATATTTTTGCTTGCAAACGAGGATCAAACATATCTGACTGGCTCAGCTCAGTCTTGAAGTCGGCCGAACCAGCAAGTATAAGTCCAGAAACATTAGGCTGACTGGTAGCGGGATTGATGAAAAACTGTGTAGCAAGCTCTGCAGTCTTCCTAACATAGTTGTGCCGCTTTTCCATCCTAAGACGAGCAAAACGCAGAGCTGACTGACCTCCTCTACCATGTTTCTTTGGTAGGTCAACAGTAAATTTGTGAAGCACTTCACGAGTGTTTCCACTTAAAGTCCCAAAAAGGGTGCCATTTCCATCCATAACAATGAAACCAAACTTGTCATCAGACTCTAGGAGTTCATTAAGAGCTTCAGTGTGAAACTTATTATCACAGAGGTAGAGTGATGCATTGATAGGTTTGAAAGGTTCAAAATCAATTGTCACTTTCTTTTCCTTGCCATCTTCAGTGACGATAGTACCAGTATAAAGAACCAAACCATTTGGAGGAACCTTATTGTATAGTTTCAACCTCTGCTGAGCAGAAGTAATGGCTCCCAACACTGACTGTCGATTTACCCTACTTTTGATGTTTGAAGCAGTTCCAAATTCATCTCCCAACATCTTAGTGACCCGGGATATTTGATCACGTGGAGGCATGATCAGAGAAATCATGCTGGTTCCATTACCTCTAGCAGCTTCCAATGCTTTGATCAATTTCTTGATCTTCCATATTTCAATGTTCTTGTCTGATTCTTGACCATCAGCCATTGTTTGCAACAACAGGAAGACTAGCCTACAAGAATAACACCACAGATATATTGTAGCAAATTCAGCAAACAGCAATTTAGAACCACTTGACAATCATATTAAAAGCAAAGTCAACAAACAAATACTTTAGCATACTATGAAGGAGAATTATGTATATATAATAAAGATGGAAACTAAGAATCAAATAATATAGGCCTGTTCAATAATTATACCGAATGAAAAACTTGATAATGAAGCATCTGATTAAAAACAAAGTCATGTGATATGGTCTGGGATGTGGGTCAAGCCCAAATAGATGGGAAATTTGGTAAATACTATATGAGAAGAAAGAAAAAGAGGATTGTAAAGGAAATTGAGGAGAGAGAAATCATATAACCAACTGTGGAGTTGGCTGTGAGAGGAGTGGAATATATGTGGGGAAACAAGGGAGTGGGGCAGGATGGAAAATAGTTAGGATTGTGGAAGTGGTGTTGGGCATTCTCTAACTGCCTAGGCATTTTCTTTCCTTTTCTTTGTCCTTCTCACATATCTTAACACTCAGTTTCTGTATAACACTGATACAGACCTGCACTTAATCAATAGAAGTTACAATTCAAAAATGCAATTATCTTATTCTAATTCATCACTTTATCAATAGGTATCAAAGCTCTTGTTCCTAGGGGTAGATGGCCACAGCACATATAGGACTGGAATCAAGACTGGAGAATTTGGAGCAGAGTATGTTGGAGTGGAGGAACAAAAGTCAATCAAGTGGAGAAGATTAGACGATTGCTAATGGAGTGCAATCAGAGGGTTTCACATGGTTGTTCATTCAGACATCAATCACCAAATCAACATGTTGGAGAAGAGAGTAGCCAGAGTTGAGCTGAATCATTGCAGGTATCCAAGTCGCACTTTCAGACTTGTGAGTGATGCAAAGATAGCAAGTCGACAAGGTGGGAGCTTAGCAAAAGGAAGTTGGAGATACCAATTTTTTCTAGGGATGATGCCTTCGGGTGGATCGATCAGGTTGAACTATATTTCAAGCTGAATTTCGTTGGGGAAAATAATAAGTTGGAAGCTGTCATGGTGGCTCCAGAGGACCAAGTTCTTAATTGGCTCCAATGGTGGGAGAAGCAAGCGCACTCTCCCAACTGGACCTAATTCAAGTATGCATCAATAGTGATATGATATTTCCAACCCAGGTTGATACAGTATCCCTTGAGATCCTTGCTGAGCATGAAGCAAATGAGCACAATCATGGAGTATAGGGAGAAATTTGAAATGTTATCACTCCATTGAGAGATGAAGATGTGCAGATATTTTAGAAAATCTTACTAAATGGATTAAGGGAGGAATTGCAAGCTGAGTTGTGATTGTGCGACTTGAATGCCCTTCTAAAAATCATGGATTGCAATTGTTATTAAAAGAAAAGAGCTGGGCACTAAAGAAAGTAGGCCTGAATTTTAGGGGAAAAGGAGGACATTGTAGGAAAGTATCTCCTGCTACGTAAACAAATCCAGTGGTAGTGGTCAAGAAAGCTCCTTTTACACTTAGCAGATCAAACCAAGAAGGAAAATCTCCATTAGAGCTGAAACCTCCAAACAAATAGGCTAGGGGTGGGAAGAAGTTGCCTCGGGCAAAGTTGCAAGAGAGGAATAGGATGGGACTATCTTTTAAATGTGGGAAGCGGTGGAGGCATGATCATATTTGCAAATTCAAACACTATCAATTGTTGATTGTTGAAGAGGAAGAACCTAGGGAAGAGGAGGAAAGCGAAGAACAAGAGTTGGAGAAACAAGATTGTGTAGTTATCTCTCAATAGTCGATTTGGATTGACCTTCCACCAATCCTTGGGAGTGTAGGGTCAACTTGGGCATAGGTAGGCCTAAGTGCTAGTAGACTTTGGAGCAACTAGCAACTTTAGTTCAACTAAGGTAGTGAAGGAGCTTAAGCTTAAGTAGAGTACATAGTAAAAGTCAAGACAAGAGAGAAAGGTGAAGAGTAAAGGAGTATGCAGGTGGGTTGGGGATGGATTGGTGGGCAAGTCTAGGAGACATTGAAGCAAAGTTTAGGAATCTAACAATCAAATGGGTGAAGGAATGCAAAAGATCATAAAAGGGGATCCCTTTCTTTGCAAGGAACAATCCTCATGGAAAACAACATTGAAGGCCCTCTTGGATGATGGAGAAGGGTATTAGATTGAGTTCAACCAACTGCAACCTAGAAGTCAGAGATAGGCTCTAATTTCATTTGAATTTGAAGTTGTATAAGCAAAATTTAAGGATGTTTTTCAACTGTCAAAAGGATTACCACCAAAGAGGGAATATGATCATGCCATCACATTGAAGGTGGGAGCCCAAATTCCCAACATAAGGCCCTATAAGTACCCTTACTATCAAAAGAATGAAATAGAAAAGATAGTTGGAGAAATGTTGCATGCAGGCATCATTTGGCTTAATACTAGTCCTGTCATTATAGTGAAAAAGAAAGCTGGGGATGGAAGTTGTGTGTAGATTATAGAGCCTTAAATAAGTTGACTATAACAAATAAATTCCTAACACCTGTTATTGATAAGCTTCTAGATGAAACAGGGGCTACTACAATATTTTCTAAATTGGACCTCAAATTGGACTACCACCAAATTTAGATGAATGAAAGAGATATTTGCAAGACGATCTTTAGAACCCATGAAGGGCACTATGAGTTCTTAGTAATGCCTTGTGGGTTAACCAATGCTCTCTCTACCTTCCAAGCATTTATGAATAAGGTTCTAAATTGAAGACTATACTGCAAGGATAGGTTGGTGATCCTCATCAACTCCTCAAGGATTTCAAAGACATTACAAGAATTTCATGATTCAATCATTGCAGGGCATTCAGGTTCTTTAGAACTTACAAGAGGATCTCTGAATTGTTATAGTGAGAAGAAATGAAGAAGTGTATTAGCAGAATGTCCAACAATGACAAGTCCAAAGAAATAAATGCCAAGCTTAGTCCAAACCAGGTTATTGCAGCCTTTATCCATTCCAATACAAACCGGGACAGACCATAGAATGGATTTTACAGGAGGTTACCTAAGGCTTATAGGAAAGACACTATCGTGGTGATGGTTGACAGGTTAACAAAGTATGCTCATTTCATAGTTGTTGCTCATCCTTCTACAACTAAAGATATTGCCGAAATTTTTATCCTTAACATAGTTCAACTCCATGAATTCCCTTCTTCCATTGTTTTGGACAGGGACCAAATCTTCCTTAGTACCTTCTAGATTGAGTTATTCAGGTTGGCTGGCACTAAATACCTTCTAGATTGAGTTATTCAGGTTGGCTGGCACTAAATTGAAATTTAGTTCCGCCTGTCACTCATAGTCCAATGGGCAAATAGAAGTCATTAACTATTGTTTAGAGACTTATCTAGGGAATCTCACAAGAACTAAACCCAAGCAATAGCGAAAATGGCTTGGGTAGGCCAAATTTTGGTATATACAAATTACAATTCAGCCACCAAAATGATTCCATTAAGGCCCTCTACGGCAAAGATTCTCTGGTGTCGATCCATAAAGATGTGCAGCCCCCATCAGTTGAAGAGGTAAATAGATCGATGGCTGAGTAATGTGATGTTAGAGGAATTGAGGAAGCATTTAGTACAAGCCCAAAATAGCATGAAGATTCAGGTAGAAAAACATAGGCATGAGGTGGAGTATCAAGTTGGAGATAGGGTTTTCCTCAAGTTGGAGTATCCAGCTTTTGGTGGAGGATAGAGAGTTGTGAGGGAAACCAGTTGAGGTATTGGCCATACTCACTACATCAAAAGTTGATAAAGAAGTTCTCATCAAGTGAGCAAAATTACCAGATTGTGAAAATTCTTGGGAGTCCATGACTGCCACACAAGACCAGTTTCCAGGTTTCCACCTTGAGGACAAGGTGAAACTTGAGGAGGGGAGTGTTGATAGGGCCTGGGATGTGGGTCAAGCCAAAATAGATAAGAAATTTGGTAAATACTACATCAGAAGAAAGAAAAATATAAATGTAAAAGAAATTGAGGGGTGAGAGAGAGTTTATATAACCAACTGCTGAGCTGGCTGTGAGAGGGGAGGAATGTATATGTGGGGGAAATTAGTAAGTGGGGGCAGGCTGGAAATTGGTTAGGATTATAGGAGAGGTTGGACACTCTCTAACTGCTAAGGCATTTTCTTTTCCTCTTCTTCATTTTATACCTTCTCGGTTCTCAAACATCTTACCTCTCAGGTTCTGTATATCACTGATATAGACCTGCACTTCATCAATAAAAGTCATAGTTCAGAAATATCATTCTCCTTTTATTTTATTTCTGGACTCTATCTTCATGACTCAATAACAAAGCTGTAACTTAGGGGTGGCAAATGGATGGACTGGATGGATTTTGGATCAGATAACAATGGATGGGGGAAAAAATAGAGCATTAATTTCAGATCCAGTAAAAAATTCAAACATCCAAACTATTCATGACTCATTTAAATGGATAAATATCCAATCCATCCATTAAACTCAACGCTCCTATGGACAATATCCAACACATCCATTTGAAATTATATTATTTGTTTTTCAAATGGACACTTCTCTCTCCTCTCCTTGAATTCTAGTAATGCAGCTACAGCACCCAGGTTCATTAAGAAAGAAAAGGCATATATTTCTACAAACTAAAATCAACTTAGTAATAAACAGCAAACTTTAAATAATGCAAGTAATTGCCCTGATACAAGTCTTGGTTTATGAGGATTCAATTAGCAATAAAAAGTGTGAAAACCCAAAATCAATTTACAGAATAGGAAAATAAATCTTCCAAGAAGGGAATTAATGGCAGCAAGCAGCAGAACATATGGAGAAGGGAAGTACAGAGTGATGATGGTGATGGTTACAACAATGAAAATGGCTTGGAGAGAACAATGTAAGGGTAACAAGAGGGAAACTTCCAAAATTTAGACAATGTTGGCTGAGTTTAGGCCTTGAAGGTGGCACAGTGGTGATTGGTGAGCAGTTGTTGAATGGATGGATCCTATGGATACGTCTGGTGATTCTTTACTCATCCAACGAATGAATTAGAATTAGTAAATTTAACCCATTAAAAACCAATACACAGAGATTGATTGTGGTGGTGAGATGTCATACATGGAAAATGAAACTAATTGTTAATGGTAAAACCTCATATATAAATGGCACACTGATCTAGAATTCTAAAGAAACTGAAAGTACAAAAAATGACGAGACAGGAAAAGTTTTACTTATCCGTAATTAGTATGCATAAATCTTTTGTCATGTGGGAGGATTATTATGTATTAGTACAAGTGAAAATGCCACAGATATAAACCAGCAAAAACACGAGATTTAAGCGAAATTTTTTATACTAAATACTAGGTACTTTTGATTGAACCATCCGAAAATACAAAGGCTGGAAGATCAATCACGGATGCATAAGAAAGAAGAAATGAACTCAGGTTTTTTCTTTCCAAAACTCATGAACTGTTTCTTACTTTCTTTGGTCTTTTAAAAAAAAATATTGTGGAAAACCCAAAAAATTTTTAGACCCATTATTACCATTCCAAACCATTCAGACAGCAGAAAAGTACTTCAAAATCAGCCAAAAAAAAAAGTAAAATAGCAGTCAAAAAGACGTCAATTTCTAGTCAAACCATGAAAGACCCAAACTCAAATTGCAAACTGACACATCAACCAACTAAAACACCCAGATGCGGTTTAATAACAGAGCGCATAAACAAATCAAATCAAACCAAGATGGAAGCTTTTGGATTCCAGTAAACAAAAGCCACGTGAGTGACCCAAAACCCACTCCAAATAGGACCAAACTATCCCAGCATAAAAAGAAACACACACACGCACATAGTTATGCAAATCGAACACAGTCGGAAGAATTTGAATCTAGCAAGTGAGGTTTCAGAATTACAAGTTAAAAGGATTTGGTGAAGGGAGTCTACCTCTGTGACGACGATGCTGAAGATGCGAAAAGGGAGTGAAACTCTTCCAATTAGGGTTTTCTCACTTGTGCTTGCTTCTTCAACCTCTATTATTTTTTTATAATTATTATTTTTTATAATTATTCGATTTGAATAATAGGTTCTGGACCCACCACCGGCATGTTGCTGAAGTTGATGCTCCTTCTCCATATTATTTTAACCTTTTCTTCACTCCCCACCATAGGAACACCGATTACCCAATGCCCCTGGTTTTGCCCTTTCCTTTTATTAAAAAGCTATTTTATAATTCGCTTATTCACCCTTTTTAATCTTTTATTTTAATCTAATTTTTATTTTTATATTTTATAACTTCAATCTTTTATTTTGTAAAATTTGTATAATTTTAATCTCTGTTATTAAAAAATTTTATACGTTTAATCTCAAAATCATCAATATATACAACATATTTCCTAAATTTGTTTATTTATTTATATTTTAGTTTTTTTTTAAAATGATTTAATAAAAATATTATTTTATAGATATTTATATTTTAAATATTCCAATTTTATTTTATAGATATTAAGTTGTTCAGGAATTTGGTCAACGTTATGATTTCAATTCACTAACTGAACATATTAGGATTACTCTCAAGCATTTGTTGTTGTAATGTATTTAGTGTGAAATTCATAAGAACGAGAGAAAAGGTTGTATCTCCCTTAAAATCTAATTTAAACTTGGAAGTGGGATTAAGGGTTGGTGCTACCAACCCAATTGTTTGAGAGTTCTTCTAGCCATCAATGTTGGGATTTTCAAAACACTTGAATTGCCTAAGGCTAGAAATTTAGTCGATGTAGTGGTCATTAATATTTGATGTTGTAATTCTTTCACTGCACAAGCCCGTGAACTTAGGGACATATTGAAACCATAGTCACGTTTCATATACCTTAGGCCTGCCTGGGCCTTCAATTTTGTTTCTACTTGAAAATCATATTGCAAACCTTTGTTAATTTCCATAAACCAATTTAGGAAAACAAGCAAACTTCCTAGCATGATTTTAAGCACGTAACCAAATTCGATTTTCCTTTGTTAATTTGTTTGATTCTTCTACAAATTTGTAGATTTTTAGAACTTCAAGAATTCCAAAAAATTTTGAGTCCATTTGAATCATTTACGAAAAGATTTTCAAAAACTTGAGGATTCAAGTAGTTGTTCAGAAAACATGAACTCCATACTTAAAATACAAACAGCAAGGATGTGAAGTGTTCTTGATTGTAAATGCAGGAGATGACGTGAAAGGAAATAGGAACAGATTCACGAAAAGTAAATCTAAAATAATAAATTGCATAAATGTAAAGAACTGAAATAAATGATGTTACACCACTTGCTGAATGAAAGACCCCTAAAATTGGAGTCTTAGCCTTCTATTTATATATAACAATTATTTTTAAGTAAAACGACACTTGGTTTCAAAACTACTTCGACAATTTTATAGCTACTTGAATGGTTTCATAACTGTTTTGACGGTTTCGTAATAACTATTATGGACTTTCCTAAGTCTTATTTTTATTCTTCACTTCTTGGATTGCTTTTAGACAAAATGCTTAAGGTTGCTAATTGAAAGGTGATTTCTAATTTCTACCAAGTATCAATTTAGTTTCATGCTGAAGCATAACCTTGGCTGTAAATTTTTTTTTTGGAGATTTCACCTTTTGATCACAACCAGATACATTTATTTGATTGAAATGCAAATTTTAGTTCAGATTCCATCCTTAAGAAATTAATAAATATACTTCTGGTTATTCTTTTAATTATGATCCGAAACCCTATTTTCTAAAGCTAACAACAAATATCACTCGTCATTCACTCAAAAACCTCTTTATACATATGTGCTGATTTTTTTTTCCATACTAACAAGCTTCAATTAGATAATATAGCCTTTCAAAAAATGTAATTAACAAAAAAAATGTAATTAACTTAAAATATAGATGGGATATGAGAAAAATATAATTTCACATTTAATGAATAATCTATTGGAATAAAATGGATTAGCTTTTAAAAGATTCTAAAAGATTACCAACAAGAAGGGAAGAATTACATAAAAGATGAGACACTCACATGATACACACCCTTTCTGTTGCCTCTCCTACTGTATATATTCTTTCAACCATTTTGTCGCTGTGCGTTTTTTGCTCCCCAACCTCACATTTTCCACTTTAAGTTTGTGAAACACCTCTATTTTCGGATCTTTGGCCGTGTGTTCATTTTCAACATCAAGGTCTCAAAACTATTAGGCTCTTTACTTGTATCATAGCTCCCCCTATTGATATTGACCTTGTCCTCAAGGTTAGAAGTAGCGTCTGATTGGTCCATGTCAACGTTTAATAATGCAATAGGAATAACCTGTTGTTGAGGCTAACCAACACATTTCTTGAGTAATGAAATGTGGAAAACAGGATGTATGCACGCAGTCCTTGGCAATTGTAGTTTGTATGCCATAGCTCAGATCCTTTCAGGATTCTGAATGGACCAAAATAACGCATGCTCAGTTTTTTATTCTTGCGGAGAGTTAATGAGTTCTGTCGATATGGTTATAGTTTGACATATACCAAATCTCCTATGTCAAATACCACTTCTCTACATTTACCATCAGCAATGGTTTTCATTTTTTATTGGGCTTTGCTTAAGTTTTGTTTCAATTGGGCTAACAACATGCCTCTTAGTATTAGTTGTTGTTGCATAGGAATAGAGTCTATTGGGAAATTTTCATATTTCAATATCTATGGTGGTTCTCTGCCAAACACAACCTTATAAGGAGTCATGCCAATTGCTCATTGGAAGGACATATTATACCAATAAGTAGCCCATGGAAGTAGCTTAAACCAATCTTTGAGATTCTCTTGTGTATAACATCGGAGATACATTTCAAGGCAACGATTTAAAACCTCTGATTATCCGTCTGTTTATGGATGATAGGATGAACTCATTACCAACGTGGTTCCTTGATTTTTGAAAATTTGTTGCCAAAATTGACTTGTAAATACTTTTTCGCGATCAGAGACAATCAAGTGAGATATACCATGGATTTTGACCACATGTGAAATAAATGCGTCTATGACTTCCTTGGCTAAGAAATTTGTTGGGAGGGGAACAAAATGTGCAAACTTAGATAAGCAATCAATTATCATCATTATAACTGAACACCCATTAGATGAGGGCAAACCCATAATGAAGTCCATGGCAAAGTCTTGCCAAATTTGTTGCGGTACTAGTAAAGGTTGCATAAGGCCAGTTGGTGGTTGTGTCATATATTTTGCTTGATGACAAATAAGACAGCTCCTCACATAATCTTTAACATCTTGAGATAATCCGTTCCAAAAAAATTGAGTTGCAACTCGAGTCAAGGTTCTTTGCATCCCCGCATGACCTCCAAGATAAGAAGTATGAAATTCTTCTAGAATTTTTTGTTTAAGATCTGAAGTGGAGGGTATCATTATCTTGCCTTTCCAAAACCACAACCCATCTTTGTGGTGAAGGTGATGATCACTGTCAGATGTGATGGACAATTCTGCCTTAGGATCAAAATGTAACCATTGTTGTTGTATGTCTCCCAAAATTCTATATTGGGGTTTAGAAAAAGCCATGAATGAAGAGGAAAGTGCTAAAATAGGAGCTTTTATTAAAAATCGCTTGTAAGGTCAAAAATTCTTCTTGGACCTTTATTGTCCATTTAAATGCATCCATTTTTAGTAAATCTGTGAGTAGGGCAGCTACCACTGCAAAACGATGTATAAATCGTTGATAATAGCTAGCTAAGCCAAGAAATGATCTGAGTTGTTTCACTGATGTAGGTACTTGCCATTGTCATATGGCCTCAATTTTAGAGTTGTCAACTTTCACACCTTCCCTTGACACTACATGACCCAAATATTTGATTTGTTGTTGTCCAAAGTAGCACTTAGAGAGTTTGAAAAATAAGCAATTTTGTCTCATTCTCTATAGAACTTTGGAAAGATGCTCAACATGCGCATTCCATGAGGTGCTATATACCAAAATATTGTCAAAGAAAACTAGAACGAATTTGCGAAGAAAGTCTGTGAACACTGTGTTCATAAGAGATTGAAAAGTTGTTGGTGCATTTCTAAGCCCAAATGGCATAACAAGCCATTCGTATAGACCTTGGTGGGTTCGAAATGTTGTTTTGTGTCTATCTTCTTCTCTAACCAAAATTTGATGATAACCAGAACATAAGTCTAACTTGGAGAAATATTAAGCTCCAAAGAGTTCATCTAGAAGTTCATCCACTGTTGGCATGGGAAAGGAATCCTTAATTGTTATTGCATTAAGGGCCTAATAGTCCATGCAAAAACACCATGTCCCATCCTTTTTCTTGACCAATAGAATCGGTGAAGAGAAAGGGCTACAACTTGGTTGTATAATGTCCTCCTGTAACATTTTTGCAACCATATTTTCAATTTCATCCTTTTGACTAATGAGGGTATCGATACGGATGAACTTTCATAGGAGATGCATTTGGAAGTAAAGGAATGCCATGGTCATGAGACCTGTGTGGTGGTAGACCATGTGGTTGACCAAAGACATCATGGAATGACTGTAACAACATTGCTAACTTTGGTTCTACGGTAGTGGGTAACTCCAACAAGAGAGGGGTTGGAGTTTTTGGCATTTGTAATTGTAGTGCATATAGTTCCGCAATTGATCTAGTTGCCTATAAACGTTTCATGTGAGTGAATTGAGCCTCACTAGGAAAATTATGTTTCATCCCTTGCAGAGTGTACATGTGATAATTCAAGAAGAAGATGATGAATTACTTGTTATAATTAACTAAATGAGTGTTTAGTGTGGCTAACCATTGTGTCCCCAAAACCAAATCAGCAGCTCCAATAGGTAATACGTAGGCTGAGATTGAGAGTGAATGTCCTTGAATTTGTATTGGCCATTGTTTAATTTCCCCCTCACACTCCAATATATTACCATTGCCAACTATCACCTTATGTTATGGCGTAGGATGAATTTTCAGCTGTAAGAATTTGGCAATCTTTGGTTGGATAAAGCTATCTGAACTCCCCCATCAATCAATATTTGAATCTCATGGCCATTAACACAACCTGTAAACCGAAGTGTCCCTATACCTTGTGTGCCATTCATGGCATGATAAGCCAAATGATGTGCTTGGTCCCTGTTGGAATCAGTTTTTGTAGTATTTATCTCTATGGTGGTTCTATATCTGGAGGTTTTTCGGACTGTTCCTCACATTAGATCAAATAGTAGTGCTTATTATTACATTTGTGACTTGGGGAGTATTTCTTATCACAAGTGAAACGTAAACCTTTGTCTCTTCTGAATTGAATCTCAACAGGGTTAATTTCTTTAGGTAATTTGGTTTAGGTGGTAAAGGTAACAGTGGTAAATTGTTTTTTTTTTTTTTGTGGTTTGTGTTTGAGCTTGGCTTAATGGTTGTGGACAGAATAGCTAACAGTGATTGTGGGGTGGATGATTTTTTAGGAAACTGATTAAATGGTTGTTGTTTAAGATTTAGTGATTGTGGTAGCCATGGTGTGGTAAGTGGTTGGAACTTCTCTTATATAACTTGGCCAGTGAGATAGCTTGCAAAAATAAAAAATAAAAAAAATAGGAACATCTAGATTGGACTTCTCTTTTAAGCTTAGGTTTCAACCCTCCAATGAAACGTCCTAGCAAGAGAATATCATCTAGGTCATACAACCTATTTGCCAAATCCATAAAGGCTTCTTGATAGACATCAACTGAAGAAGTTGAGCTAGTTTAAGCAAGTCTGCTCTTGGGTTTGCAAATTGTGAGGGCCCATATTGTAATAGTAGAGCAGTGATAGAGCTAACCAATTAAGTACTAGATTGGATTTCTCCATCAACTAGAACTAGGGTAAAGCCTTACCTTCGAAATGCACAAGGCTATGTCAACCTTCTAATCGTCCGGGATTGAATAAATGTGACAAAAACGTTCAGCATTGTATTCCTAATGTACAACATCCTCTCCACAAAATTTTGGGAATTCAGTCTTGACAGATCTAGGATAAAAGGATATGGTTGATTATTGGTGTTGGAGATTTTCGTAAGGGTTCTTCTCATCCAAGGGTGCATGCTTAGAGGAACTAGTTGTGATATGTTGAGTTAATAGTTGGTGTATGGATGACATTTGTTGTTCGAGGCCTTTAAATTTATCCTGAAATTGCTGGAACTGAGTAGTGTGGTTACCAACGATTTCAATCACATGTTTCAGCTTAGCTTGGATTTCTTTCATGCGAGTATTATCTGCCATGGAGGAGTCAATGTAAGCACCAATAATACAGCCCTTCAAAGAATGCAACTAACCAAAATATGGACGGGAAACGAGAAAAATATAATTCCTTACTTGATGAATAATCTGTTAAAAATTTACAACGTACCACCAGAGTATATGTCTAACACAGTACAATTAACAAACAAGTGGAAGAAATGGGCTTAAAGTCTGCAAGAATGAGCACTATGAGAAAAGAGATTGCAATTACAATTCAGGTCATGTGAATCCTTAACTGTATAATGGTAGCTCAAACATTATTCCTACGCGTCACCTGAGAAGGAATGAAAATGGATTAGTTTCCAAAAGATTTCAGAAGTTTACCAGCAGGAAGGGAAGAATTACAAAAAAGATGAGACACTCACATAATACACACCCTTTCTATTACCTCTTCTAGTATATATATTCTTTCAACCATTTTATAGTTATACGTTTTCTACTCTACAATCTCACGTTTTTCGCTTTAAGTTTGTTAGACATCTATATTTTTGAATCTTTAATCACTTATTCATTTTCGACATCAAAAATCTTAAAACTATTAGATTTTTTACTTATATAATTAGATCCTAATTGAACTAAAGATTTAAATAAATAATATCATATTATTAAGTAAGGATCAATTAGATTAAACTGTAACCCTACAATAATGTTTACAATATTAATTTTTTTTATAATAGAAAAAATATAATATTTAAATTTAAAATTTTATATAAATTTTTTAAATTTTTATTATTAAAAAAATTTGAATAATTTAAAATATTAAGTTTAATCACTCATAAAATATATTGGATAAATTATAAAAACGAACAAATTATTTATCCATTGATAAAAAAAAGAAGATTTGTTTCATAGTATAATTTTTTTACAGAAAAATAATAAAATTTAAATTTAAAACCTTTTATAAACTATCTAATTCATTATTAGATGAATTCTAATAAATTTTGTAAAACAAGGTTACAAATAAGCATCATTAATTGTTATAAATGGAAGGTAGTCCAACTTTTCATATACTTTTAAAAGTTCTAACAATGACTTTTATCGTGGCATCAATGACGTCCTTCCTATTTGTTCAACAACATGATCCTAAAATTCATTTTGTCTCGAGCCCTTATGCAACATTTCATAAGTAAAATTTATTTTGCTTATAGAAAAATAAATACTTCCTCCTAAAATACATAAACCAAATATCTGATTTGATTAGCTTTTCTTGACGTTAATTGGGTTCATACTCTAACTGGCTTTGGCCTTACTCTGCAAAACAGGAATACAATGATTTCCATCTTTTTTTAAAAGTAATATATACTTTTAAAATTACACCTCTCATCAAGGCTGCGTTGAATGCGCAATCCAACCCCATTTTAGTAGGCAAGAACTGGATGTGCTTTCTCTACCTAATCCTACTTCTAGGAAAATAAAGAATGTTGACTATTCTCATAAGATATTAATTAAGTAATTAAAAATGATTATTTTGAAATAATATAATTTAATGTTATCACCCTATAACTTTTAATAAAAAATTTCTTTTAATACATTTAGTAACCTTGGGTGCACTGTGAAAACAAATTGCAAGTGTGAAAATATATAGAAAATCATAAAAAAAAATATGTTAAAAATACCTTTTTATAAATTTTGTTTTTACTTTTAAGTTCTTTAACTAATGTTTAAAAAACGTTTCTTGTTTGCATTAAAATAATAAAAACTTCTAACCAAAGTACTAAGGTCAATGATTTAAAAATTAAAAAAATATTATAAATGTACAAGTATTATAATTTTTAATATATTTTAATATTGATTTTAAAAATTTTATTTTATTTTAGTTTCTTAAATAATATTTTTAGAATACTTGTTAATAACAACATTCCAAAAGAAATAAAATAGATAATCATTGTTGTACATATTAATTTCAAGTATGCAAAGCAACATAGTCACTCTTTTGACCTCCAACCAACAAATTTAGCCTTAATTATGCACAACCTGTCTTTTATTCTTGAAACCTACTAACCAACCACCTTATCTTATATTTACGGTTGATGGGCAACAAACTCCTTAATTGACACAGCATAAGGCCCTCTACCCTTCCGGCTCATGAAAATGCACTACTCTTGGTCATAGCTAGCCACTTGATTTGTTTACAAACTACCATGAAATTTAATCTTATTCACACTTTAACACATTGAATCATTTCTCAATCTCTCTTTTTTTCTTACATGCTTTCATGTCACAATCTTGACCACTCTTTGTTTCAACTAAGTTGGCAAATGCAATAAGGTGCATGCCATTGCTATAAATTAAATTACACCCACTACATATGTATAGAAGGTCAAGACTAGAGAGAGTTTATCAACAAAGACATACACACAAACACCATTTTAGGTAACAAGATGGGAACCTCTTGCCATGATGCTACTCCTCCTCCTCCTCCTGTACATCAAGACCTAAAGGTCACCATCCACAAATCCTCCATGGTTTTTCCATCCAAAGAAATTGAGAGAAAGTCCTTGTTTTTGTCAAATATAGATAAGATCCTCAACTTTGATGTAGAAACGGTTCACTTTTTTGGTGCCCATAAAGATTTCCCTCCTCAAGTTGTGATTGAGAGGTGCAAAAATGCCCTCGAGGATGCTCTTGTGATTTATGACTTCTTGGGTGGAAGATTAAGGTTGAACTCTCATACCAACAGGTTAGAGATGGATTGTAATGTTGAAGGAGCTGGGTTCGTTGTTGCTTCTAGTGAGTACAGATTGGATCAAATAGGTGAATTGGATTATCCAAATCCAGCTTTTGCACAATTGGTTCATAAGAATAAAGATTTTCTTAAACAAGGTGATGATCCACTATGTGTTTCCCAGGTATAGATAAATTCTATATTAGATCATTACCATTTCATCTCATTATTTCAATCGTATGTTTTATTTCTCAATTTTTTTTCCTATTTTGTTATATACATACATTTCAAAAATGCTTTCCGAAAAATTTGAAGAAAATACGAACATTTTCCTTCCGCAATTTGCTTTGGTGACTCTATTATTGTCTCTCTATGTAAAGAGCTAGGCTCTAGTCTTTATTTTACTCCATATTTTTCTTTCTTATTTTTAAATTTTTAAAATATAAATTATTTATATTTATTTGTTTGGTTAGACGTTTAAGATAATAATGATTATTTTTTGGAAAAGTTATATTTCTATCTAATTTTAAATATTTTAATTACACACTTACCATAAAAAATTAAAAATAACAGAGATTGTATTAAAATTCTAATAATAATTTTGATATAAAATATAAGTTATATTTTTTTTTATCCTTATTAAAAGATAAAAGAACAATTGCTGGTGCACGTGCTTATTTGGCTATGGTTGTGTTGTGTGTGGCAATAGTTTTCAAATACAGTTTTCTGTCATATTCTGAAAGTAGCTTGAAATAAATGTATATGGCTTTTTAGCAAATGCTAATTGACTTTACAGCCGTCCACTGCTCTAGCGTGTGAAAAGACTCTCTGGAATAGATACTCATTCTTTAAAACTTCACATGATTTTATCATATAATAATTCTTTATTTACATTTTTAGTCGTAAATTTTACATATATAATATCTATCAAAATAAAAATAAACACAATATTCCTTATTAATTTATAGAAATCACATAGGAAATGGTTAAATATAAGAGGAAGTTATTATTGTGCATACCCCCGGCCCTAATAATAATGCATTTTGTTGCCATTATTTTATCGGTAAGCTCTAACTGCAAAATTTAAAGCTTTTTATTGAATATAATAATTGAACAATTGATAAAGTTCAATTTGAATTTATAAAATAATTAGGGTATTTTTAAATAAATTTAATTAGCTAAAATATTCGTCTATCTGAATAATACAAATACTCTCATTTCATATGCAACGGTTTCAGGTAAAATATAAATATATGTTATTTTTCTGTATAAAAAGCATATCATTTATATATATATATATATATATATATATATATATATATATATGTTGTGAGAACGGTGCTGTAACTTAAGATCAATAATGTAATCAACTTATTTGTTATTAGGACTATAGAGACATCCATGTTTTCATGCTACATAATATATAGTTCCTTTTTTCCCCCCTTTCTTCATTCTACCCTAACTTCTGAGATTAAAGTTTCAGTGAAAGAATGATTAGGTTTGGCGTCAAAAATAAACATGGTGACTGATGCCATATAGAGTTATTACTTTATAACTTGCATATGGCTTTTATTTAATGAGATAACCCTTAAAATCTTGACTTTTAAAATTGTGTATTAATAACATGGAACCCAGCTGTATGTGTTAAGATTGTATGGTTTATTGGAGTTATATATCCCTCAATCATGTTGGCAAAATTTCTTATCCTGTTTAGTAAATTTCACATTGGTTGTTATATATATAAATAAATATAAAATAACCTGAAAAAAACGATATATTTTTTCAGAAAAAAATTTCTTCTATTGTTTTTTGCATAAGTTTTTTTATGGAAATATTTTCAATTTTTTTATCATTGACAAATTGTATTGATATTTTCTTATTTTATATATAAAAAATAACAATCGTATATATACAAGTATTCAAATGATACAATAGCATTGAATAATATCTATTTGGCATAGAAAACAAATTTACACAATAAATTCCATACAAATAAAGTATAGAAATAAAAAGATATCCAGAAAGCAGACCAAACATTTATTATTATTATTATTTGCAAGACCTATTCCTTCATTTTATATCTCCATATTTTCACAAATAAAAAAAAACACAATTATACTAGCAGACCCAACCTTACACATGACTTGCTTACTTTAATATATATATATATATATATATATATATATATATATATATATATATATATATATATATATATATATATTTGGTCTTCAATATTACAAACCTATAGTTGGTTCATTTAATTTATTGTTAACCAATATTGACATTACGTTGCTTTGCCAAATACTAAATGCTTGTCAAAGTTAGATAACAGAAAATTCGGCTTCCTTTACATCATTGAAAGCCATTCTGATAATAATTATAAATTTCGCGCATCTACATTTTTATAGCTTCCTTTTTTTTTAACAATAAAAAAATATGAGGTTCCAATGTAATTCTAACCACTCATTGCTTCTATAAGCACGTAGATAAAAATATTAATAAAACTTTTTTAATATCTCCGCTCAATATTTTTTATTGTTGGATAAAGTTTTGATATTTTTTAATAAACTATTATTTTGTTTATTAAAAAATTTGAAACCAATTTTATTAATTTCTTAAAGATTAATATATTACTACTTTTATTTTCAAAATATAAAAATCATTTAATTTAATTTTTCAAAAATTATATTGATAGAAATATAATAATATATTTATTAAGAGATAAAAATTTACAAATTTTATTTTTTAAAGAGAAAAAAATTACAATTTTTATCTACTAGAAACTGATTTAATTGAAAGAAAACGATAATTTTCTCTTCTTTTCTTTTTTTTCTAGATTTAACTTTGAGCACTTTTAGGGGAGTTCTTCTTGAAGGATTGATCTTTTAACAAAATTAAAATTTTCTATATTATTTTTAAATTTAAAATTTTTGATAAGCACTAATTTGTTTTATTGTTTCTCAAACAGGTGACATCCTTCAAGTGTGGTGGCTTTGCTATTGGCTTCTCAACCAGCCACACAACCTTTGACGGACTCAGCTTCAAAATCTTCCTAGAAAACTTCGCCGCATTAGCTGCTAAAAAGCCCTTAGCTGTGACGCCATGCCATGACAGGCATCTTCTGGCCGCTCGATCTCCGCCACGTGTCAGTTTCCCACACCCAGAGATGCTGAACCTCGGTGACATCCCAACAGGCGAAGAAACTTGCATCTTTGAGACCTCCACGGAGCAACTTGACTTCAAGGTTTTCAAACTAACTTCCAACGACATAATTAAGCTGAAGGAAAAAGCCAAAGATTCAATTAGTGGTGGCACGTGTCACTCGGCGACACGTGTGACAGGGTTTAATGTTATCACTGCACATATATGGAGGTGTAAGGCACTATCTGGTGATGATGATGCTAATAGGTCATCAACTATTCTATATGCTGTGGATATACGAGCAAGGTTGAACCCTCCATTACCTAAATCATATGCTGGAAATGCGGTTTTAACCGCATATGCAACGGCTAAGTGTAAGGAACTAGAAGAAGGGCCATTCTTGAAGTTAGTTGAAATGGTGAGAGAGGGTGCAACTAGAATGACTGATGAGTATGCAAGATCTATCATTGATTGGGGAGAGATAAACAAAGGGTTCCCAAATGGGGAAGTTTTGGTGTCTTCATGGTGGAGATTGGGATTTGAACAAGTGGAGTATCCATGGGGGAAGCCAAAGTATTGTTGTCCTGTGGTGTATCATAGGAAGGATATTATTTTGTTGTTTCCTCCTATTGATGGTGGTGATGGGGTCAGTATTATTGTGGCTCTTCCTCCCAAGGAAATGGAAAAATTCCATGCTCTCTTTCATAAGTTCTTGATTTCAGATTGAGGAGGGGAAATGTGTTTCCACCTCTATATATTCATATATACCGTTTTTAATATTATATCCTTAGCCTTTTAATTCTAGTTGTTTTTGTAATAAAGTAAACATGGCTTTTTGTTTCAATATGAGAATGATGCCAATGATTCAGTAATTCTTATACAGATGAAGATTTTCAACCAATATGTATTGCGTAACTATAACAATCACAAAATTAGTTCCTAATTTATTTTCAATATTTTGTTAAATTTTGCTCAACCATTTAGTTCTTAATATATTATAAGTATTAGTATTAGAGTAATGCAAACTATTCTTGAAGTTCAATTAAATGAAACAATTCCATTTTCGTTAAAAAAAATTGCACCCCATCCCACTCAATGAACGAAATATGCATTTCGTGAGAGTATTTTGTAAAGAATTTCGTTTGAAATTAACCTAGGTTAGATCACATTTTATTAAGAAAAAAATGAAACTCTGCATCATCAATGTTGTGTCACAATGATGATTCTTTTATATATATATATATATATATATATATATATATATATATATATATATATATATATATATATATATAAAGTATATATATACATAAGTTTAGATTTTGTATTTAAACTTCTTTAAAGATAGTACAAATCATGATTTGGTTTTAGAAAGATTAAGTTTGCCAACTTTAATAATATAAACAAGACATTGATCGACTTGTAAATTTAATGATCTTGACACTATAAAAAAAATTAAGTGATAATTTTAAAAGAAAATAGTGATAATTTTTATTTTTATTATACTTTTTTGATAAATTTATATTTATTAAAAATTATTTATTAAAAAATATTTTAATGACAATTTAAATAATGTAATTATTAGAATAATATATATGTATATGTTAATTTAATATATATTTTTGTTAATTTAGAAAATCACTAAAAAAAATAAGTCTTAAAAGAATAATTTTTTTATAGTGTGATAATAAAACCTAAAAATTTCATCTAGCAAATCTTTAAGATAAAAATGGTCTTATCTTAAAAAATACTACAAAAGATTAACCATAATTAATGTACTAAAAATAATAAATGGTTTAAATTAAAAAAAAACAATAAAATTGTAAAAAAAACAAACCATCCCATTCGAATTACAAATAAAAAGGATAGGAAATGTTTTATATAATTAGTTAATGCCTATGATAAAAAATTATAAAATATACAAACAACAATTTTTATGGTCAAACAACAATTATAATACAGTTATCAAAAAAATAACAACAAGATTAATAATATTTTAAAATAAGTAATGTTAGATAAATATATTATAGAAAGATTTAATTTTATACATTTAGAATTTATACAAATACCAGTTAAATTAAATTATAGGTTACATATCAACACATCCATCATTATGTTGTTACAAAATATAAGGCTAAAAAGATTTAATGATTCAATAATAGCGGTCTCCATAATACATTATGCTTTGTTAATTGCTATCCAAATTTTTCTATAAATATTAGAACGTATGCTTCTAAATTAATAAAATTAAATATTAAATCCCCAGATAAAATTTTTAATGAAAAATGGCTTGACTCCATATAATATGTAGAATTTATTACAAAGTAGTTAAATCAACTCCACATTTAAATTTTTAAGAACTTCACAAAAAATTAAAACTATATTAGAAGAAGCAAATTTTAGAAAATTCAAAATTAAAGTTTGTAAAATGATTAGTCACTAAGAAATTGTAGATAAAATATTTAAAGATTGATTATGGGATGTGATGTTAGAATGAGAAAAAGTTTATAATACAAATAATTCAAGAAAGAAGTAATATTAAACTAAGAATAGACATTATTAAATATACAAAAGCCTAAAAAATTATATAGAAAAGAATCAAGATATTCAATAAATGAATCTAAAATAAATCTAAATTTAAATGAATCAAATAGTATGCATAAAATATTCAATATAATCTATAAAAAACTAGTAAATTAGAATTTTTTCAATACTCTTCTACTACAATCTAGATCTTAAATACCGTAAGTTGAAAGAAAATCTTTAAAATAAATAAAATTTTGATTAGAGAAGATTTTGAAGTTCAATATAATCAAGAGAAGAAAAGGAAATGATTTTTCTCCACCTTTAAAAAAAAACAAAACAATAAAATTTAAAAAATGTTTTACAAATATTTAGAAGAAGAAAAAATAATATATATTTCTTAAATGGTTTGTAGATTACTATAAAACTAATAAATTAAGTTATCCTTCTACAGAAACAAAATCTATACATCCCTTGGATAAGATAAATACAATATGGAAAACATAAAAAATACTATTGTAGAATCAAAGTAACCTTGCTTAAGAGAGTATAAAAATCCAAATAACAAATGAGTTAAAAATAGAAGTAGCATCCTTCAAACATGTAATTGGAGAATAAAAAACAACAAATGAAAAAAATATTAACAAAATATATCACCAATTAAATTATTCAAATACCATATCAAACATAATGTTTAGGAAATTGACTAGAATAGTAAATAAAAGCAAAACTGTGATCGATACTCTAGGTATTTCAAACTATAAATCTTGAAAAACTCCAACAAACATAACAAAAAAAATTAATGTTTAGCGATCGAATAAATCCGTCACCAATATTAAGTAATCGGTAGCTAAAAATTTTAGTGATCAATTTAACAACCGACTAAAAGTGATGGCTAAAACCCTAGTCGCAAAACAGTTAGCGACCAAAATTTTAAATCGGTCACAAAAGATAAGATTTTGGCAACCGAAACTATCTGTCACAAAAATATTAAAATTCGGTTGCAAATTTAGTCGCACAAATATTTATAGGGGACCAATATTGCAACCGAAAAAGTTGTTGCAAAATTTGTCGCTAAATGTATGTCACTAAATTGGTCACTAAAATTTGAAAATGAAGACAAAATTTGCTACCAGTAAATTGGTCGCTAAATTGGTAGCTAAATTGTGGTCGCAAATTCAGTCGCTAAAATATGCAAGTGGAGACCAATTTTTTCACTAATAAATCGGTAGCTAACCAATGGTCACAAAATGTGCTAGCGAAAGCCAATTTTGCTACTAATTAATTGGTCGCTAAATCGGTCTCTAATATTATTATATTAAAATTTTTGAATCTTTATTTATTTATATAAATTAATTGGAATAAACCTGTTTATATGAAATATATACAGAATAATTACTAAGAAAATTAGGGATTCCAAAATCATAAATCATTAAATAAAAAAACTAACATAAATAACATAGTCCAAACATAACCAAATGTAGATAAGTATAAGTTCATACAAAATCATTACCTGATTAAAATACAAATAAAAATGTCAAAGTGAAAAAAAAAAATTCAAGCAAGTGGATGACCAGTGCTAGGAGGTTCACTGTCATCATGATCATCAACATCAACATCATTAGTGGAGCTCATAAAATTAGAGCTAGATGGTAATCCCAAGTGCTGCACTACTTGTTGAAGAACTTGTCTAGTATAAGTTAACTCGGTCGTTTGCCTATCCAATTTTGTTTTTGTTTGTTCTATCTCTTCACTAAGGTTGTTGATGATTTGTTGATAGTCAGTTCCAACATTAACACTAGGCTGACTACAGTTAGTAGATGAGGACAAGAATTCATCACCTAGTTGACCCAAGCCATATACATGTCCCTTCTTGTTCCGTCCTCCAACAACATCCAAAAAAATGGCATTACCAGAGGCTATAGAATGTTCATTAGAGCCATGTATATTATCTTGAAGGGATTCAGCTCGACGACGAACAAATTCCTCCTACAAAGTATATATAATAGAATAAAAAAGAATCAAGAATATACAAATGAAACTATAGTTGAAATATACATACAGCAACATTTTTTGCTTTATCGTTGATCTATTCTCTAGCTTTATTCCTTTTAGTCATTTCCATAATATCAAATGCAGTTGGATCCCGTTCAAGCTCCTTACTCTGCATAGACAATATTAAAATAAACTTTTAAATAACTAAAATTAACAAAAATAACAAATATTTGATTTTTAATTACCATCCTATTACGATGCACTGCAACAGATACAGAACCACCAGTATATAAAGAGGCTCCACTGTCACAAGCTCGATTTTGCTTGCCAATGGTACTCCTCTTTTGGAAGTCCTGTCCAGCCCAATAAAGTTCCAATCGTTGTATAACCTCAGGAGTAATCCAAGCATCCTTATCTTTTCCACTTCGCAACTTGTTCATTGTATTCTTCATCATTACTGAGCCTTTATTCTCAAAGGTTGCTCTAATGGTAACATTATGCTGAGATAGCCACTTATAAGTTTTCTGCATCACAATAAGAAATGTATAAAAAATAAGGAATAATAGGTAAGTAATCTAAAAAATTTTAAAAATTTAAATACTTTGTTACCTAAAATTCTTCAAACCACATATTTCTAACTTCTTTAGGAACAGAACTCCAAGTAGGCCAAGAATCATCAAATTTAGACTTAATAATCTTTGTAATATATTTGCTACATACATCTGGAGGCAAGAAACTATTAAAAAATAATGTTAATAGTGATATTGATTTAAATAAACTAGCAAAAGCACAATAATCATATTAAGTGTAAGAAAAATAAAATACTTACTCATGTTTGGCTCTTGGGCTAATCCATATCCTCCTATCAATAGGATCTCTGGTTCCAACTACTGGTAGAATGGGAATTATATGATGAGCAGAATATGCAAGTGTGGAGGAAGGATGTGTACAAGATGTAGGGGTAGATGCACCTGTGTGGGGAGTGGATGAAACTGATGTATCAATATGTGGCAATGATGATCCTGATCTAACATGTACTCCTATAGCTGCTGAATTCGGTGTAGGAGGCATGTCTTGTGGATCATGAGATCCTACTACATGTGATGGAGATGTCCTACCATAAATTCTTCCCCGACCTCTTGGTCGACGTCTACCTCTACCTCTAACTGTGTTGTCATCCATCTATATGCATTAAGTTGTCAGAAATAATTAATGTAGAAGGTCTAATACATTAAAAAGAAAAACATAGAATATATTCAAAATTACCTAATTAAATTGAGTTACGGTCATTAAAATCACTCTCACCCCCACTATCATATTCATTATCTGTTGAGATATATGTGCTATCACTATTGTCATCCAAATCAGGTTCATTAAGCAAACCTATATCAACTTCCTCACTAATAGTGTTTATATCAACAAGATTATCATCATAAACATTTGCCTCAATATTCATCATGACATGGAGGTCATGAACTTCATTCACATTTTGATATGCAATGTCAGAGTCAACTTGATTAACTGCATTATTTGTGATCATACTACGGCCTTTTATTTTAATGATAGCTAACCAACCATGATGTCCGTTTGGATATGATGTATAATAAACTTGCTTAGCTTGTTGAGCAAATATGAACAGATTAAAGTTTCTATATCTTTCTGATTGTTTGACTCGAATAATTCCATATTGATTGTCTATCTTTGTCCCACGATTAGGAGTATTATCAAACCAATCACATTTAAAAAGAACTATCTTTTTAACGGGTATGCCAGGATATTCCAATTTAATAATATCAGTCAAAATTTCAAAAAAATCATCTTTTAATTGACCATTGGTGCCTCGTACACACATACCATAGTTAGAAGTTTGCATTCCTTCACTCCATGTCTTGGTGTGAAATTTATATCCATTTATGATGTAAATAGGCCATGATTGTACCATTCTTATTGGCCTCCAACCCAAAGAAATTAAAAGTGGATCTTCAATTTGATTTTGTGGATTTTGAACCTATAATAAACAAATTTAATTTGTTGAAATCGTAAGTCATATTATGAATATATAAAGTTGTGCAATTGGATAATGTGTGTAATAGGAACATACGTATTCTCTAAACCATTTAGGAAAATGAGAAGCAATTTCCTTATCAATTTGAGAGTTAGAAATACCAGGTTGAAGCTTCCTTAAAAAATCAGCATACTTACTACAAAAGAAAACATACATATAAAAATTAGACAATAAAACATATTTTAGAGATTATTCAAATATTTAAAGATAATTTTCATGTCAACTTACTCTAGATATGGTTCAACTTCTTCACAATTTAGAAGAACGTACAAATGGTCAGCTTTCATGTCACTTTCTTCTAGGTAATATTGAATACATTTACCACTTCCACGTCCTGGATAATTGAAAATTGAAATTGGAGGATTCAATGGACAACCTTCGCTTCCAACAGTACGTGACATTGTACTCCTTCGAGTATTTACATGCGATGGATAGTCCATAAGATAAATTCACCTATTTAATATTACAAATCCTTAAGATAAAAATGGTCTTATCTTAGTAAATATTACAAACGATTAACCATGATTAATGGACAGAAAATATTACAAAAGATTAACCATGATTAATGTGCTAAAAATAATAAGTAGTTTAAATTTAAAAAAACAATAAAATTGTAAGAGAAACAAACCATCCCATTCGAATTACAAATAAAAAGGATAGGAAATATTTTATATAATTAGTTAATGCCTATGATAAAAAATTATAAAGTATACAAACAACAATTTTCATGGTCAAACTCTTTCAATAAAAAAATTTATGCTATAATACACGTATCCAAAAAATAACAAGATTAATAATATTTTAGAACAAGTAATGTTAAATAAATATATTATAGAAAGATTTAATTTTATAAATTTAGAATTTATACAAGTACCAGTTAAATCAAATTATAGGTTACATATTAACATATTCATCATTATGTTGTTACGAGATATAAGGCTAACAAGATTTAATGACTTAATAATAGTTGTCTCTATAACAGAATATGCTTTGTTAATTGCTATCCAAACTTTTCTATAGACTTTAGAACGTATACTTTTAAATTAATAAAATTGAATATTAAATCTCCAGATAAAATCTTTAATGAAAAATGGTTTGGCTCCATATAATATGTAGAATTTATTACAAAGTAGTTAAATTAACTCTACATTTAAATTTTTAAGAACTTTACAAAAAATTGAAACTAGAAGAAGCAAATTTTAGAAAATTTAAAATTAAAGTTCCTAAAATGATTAGTCACTAAGAAATTGTAGATAAAATATTTAAAAATTGATTATTGAATGTGATGTTAGAATGAGAAAAATTTTATAATATCTAAATACAAAAAATAATTCAAAAAAAAAGTAATATTAGACTAAGAACAAATAGATCTTCATCATTAAAAATATAAGAACCTAAAAAGTTATATAGAGAAGCATCAAGACATTCAATAAATAAATCTAAAATAAATATAAATTTAAATGGATCGGATAATAGTATGCATAAAATGTCTAATATAATCTATGAAAAAATTAGTAAATTAGAATTTTTTCAATACTCTCCTACTACAACCTATATCCTAAACCTATATCCTAAACATGGTAAGTCGAGAGAAAATCTTTAAAATAAATAAAATTTTGATTAGAGAAGATTTTGAAGTCCAATATAATCAAGAGAAGAGGAAGGAATGGTTTTTCTCCACCTTTAAAAAAAGGCAAAACAATAGAATTTAAAAAATGTTTTACAAATATTTAAAAGAAGAAAAAATAATATATATTTTTTAAATGGTTTGTAGATTACTATAAAACTAATAAATTAAGTTATCCGAAAAAAAATCTCTACATCCCTTAGAAAAGATAAATAAAATATATAAAACAAAAAATACTATTGTAGAATCAAAGTAACCTTGCTTAAGAGAGTATAAAAATCCAAATAACAAATGAGTTAGAAATAGAAGTAGCATCCTTCAAACATGTAATTGGAGAATAAAAGACAACAGATGAAAAAGATATTAACAAAACATATCAACAATTAAATTACTCTAATACTATATGAAACATAATGTCTAGGAAATTGACTAGAATAGCAAATAAAAGCAAAACTATGATCGACACTCTAGGTACTTCAAACTATAAATTTTGAAAAACTCCAACGAACACAACAAAAAAATTAATGTTTAGCGACCGAATAAATCCGTCACCAATATTAAGTAATCGGTTGCTAACAAATTTAGTGACCAATTTAGCAACCGACTAAAAGTGGTGGCTAAAACCCTAGTCGCAAAACAGTTAGCGACCGAAATTTTAAATCAGTCACAAAAAATGAGATTTTGGCGACCGAAATTATCTGTCACAAAAATACTAAAATTCGGTTGCAAATTTAGTCGCACAAATATTTATAGGGGACCAATATTGCGACCGAAAAAGTTGTTGCAAAATCAGTCGCTAAATGTATGTCACTAAATTGGTCACTAAAAATTTGAAAATGAAGACCAAATTTTCTACCAGTAAATTGGTCGCTAAAACGGTAGCTAAATTGTGGTTGCAAATTCAGTCGCTAAAATGTGCAAGTGGAGACCAATTTTGCCACTAATAAATCGGTAGCTAAATCGGTAGCTAACCAGTCACAAAAATCGGTCGCTAAATGTGCTAGCGAAAGCCAATTTTGCTACTAATTAATCGGTCGCTGAATCGGTCTCTAATATTATTATATTAAATTTTTTTGAATATTTATTTATTTATATAAGAATTAATTAGAATAAACCTTTTTATATGACATAGTCCAAACATAATCAAATGTAGATAAGTATAAGTTCATACAAAATCATTACATGATTAAAATACAAATAAAAATTTCAAAGTGAAAAAAAAATTCAAGCAAGTGGATGACCAGTGCTAGAAGGTTCACTGTCATAATAATCATCAACATCAACATCATCAGTGGAGCTCAGAAAATTAAAGCTAGATGGTAATCCCAAGTGCTGCACTACTTGTTGAAGAACTTGTCCAGTATGAGTTAACTCGGTCGTTTGCCTATCTAGCTTTGTTTTTGTCTGTTCTAGCTCTTCATTAAGGTTGTTGATGATTTGTTGATAGTCAGTTCCAACATTAACACTAGGCTGACTACAGTTAGTGGATGAGGACAAGAATTCATCACCTAGTTGACCCAAGCCATATACATGTCCCTTTTTGTTCCGTCCTCCAACAACATCCAAAAAAATGGCATTATCAGAGGCTATAGAAAGTTCATTAGAGCCATGTATATTATCTTGAAGGGATTCAGCTCGACGACGAACAAATTCCTCCTACAAAGTATATATAAGTACATTTAGAATAAAAAAGAATCAAGAATATACAAATAAAACTATAGTTGAAATATACATACAGCAACATTTTTTGCTTTATCGTTGACCCATTCTCCAGCTTTATTCCTTTTAGTCCTTTCCATAATATCAAATATAGTTGGATCCCGTTCAAGCTCCTTACTCTGCATAGATAATATTAAAATAAACTTTTAATAACTAAAATTAACAAAAATAACTTAAATATTTAATTTTAATTACCATCCTATTACGATGCATTGCAACAGATATAGAACCACTAGTATATAAGGAGGCTCCACTGTCACAAGCTCGATTTTGCTTGCCAATGGTACTCCTCTTTTGGAAGTCTTGTCCAACCCAATAAAGTTCCAATCGTTGTCTAACCTCAGGAGTAACATTATGTTGAGATAGCCACTTATAAGTTTTCTGCATCACAATAAGAAATGTATAAAAAATAAGGAATAATAGGTAAGTAATCTAAAAAAATTTTAAAAAAATTTAAATACTCTGTTACACCTGAAATTCTTCAAACCACATATGTCGCAACCGTAATTCCTACAAGACGACGAACTCGCTAAAATTTAAAAAAGAATGATTTGATATGTGGAGTCGCCACCAAATTTTTATTTAAGGGAAAATACTTGGAAAAACCCTGACTCGAGGAAGAGATTTAGGTTCAGGAGTCGGTTACGAACGGAGAAGGTGTTAGGCACCCCATTCGCCCATTCCGAAGAACGTCACCCTTAAACTGAGTGTGTGATTATTTGAAAATGATTTGGTCCCTTCTATAAGAGTGAAAATAAATACTTGATGGAGGTTAGCCTGACAGGACTTGATCCTGCTCCTACGTATTCCTCGGTGCAATGGGAAACTCAAGGCTTACGTAGTTCTGGTTTGATTTGATTTGAAGGCTTGACCTTCAAAAGTGTTTAAAAGAGTGTTTGAAAGGTACTCGAAGGCTTGACCTTCGGAGCTACTTGGAAAGTAATATTCGAAAACGACTTGATTATTTTGAAAGAGAAGGGCAATCCCCATCCACATATGCACAGGGCCCAAGACAACTACGACTGCACTTGGACCCATACGAATCTCTAAACAACTGTTGTTCTTAAAGCAATAAGACACATAAACAAGAGGGAAGAAAGCTATTGGAGTGGAAGATGCATATTTCCTTCATTTACAGTTGTATTTATAGTGCTAGGAATAGCAAAAATCAGCTAATAACAAACTCCAAACAAACTAACAACAAAATAGCAAAAAGATAGCAACAACCTAACAACTTATTTGACCAAGACTTAGTCAAATCTGAAAAAAAAATAGAAAATAAGAAAAAACTGAAATGAGAAAATAATAGGTAGTTCTAAAAGCATTTTCAACACTTCTCCTTGCTTCAAGAACTACAAACTCCAAGTTTTTCCCTGTTAAGTTTGAATCTGCTAATTGATAAAGGATTTGTAAATATATCAGCTAGTTGGTCTTTTGTCTTGCAGTAGACAAGAGTTATATCTCCATCCTTTTGCACCTCTCTCAAGAAGAAGAGTTTGATATTGAAGTGCTTAGTTTTCCCATAAAACACAGGATTGTGAGAAATTGCAATTGCAGCTTGATTGTCCACAAACACTTCCGTACCTTTGGTCTGCACCATATGTAAATCAACCAAGATTTTCCTTAGCCACAAAGCTTGGTTTACTGCTACCGTTGCCGCCACAAATTCTGCTTCTGCAGTTGATTGAGCCACAACGTCTTGTTTTTTTGAACACCACGAGAAAATTCCTGAGCCAAGATTAAAGCGGTATCCTGAAGTGCTCTTCATGTCATCCAAGGAGCCACCCCAGTCACTATCAGAGTACCCAACCAATTTCAGATTTTGACTTGTTTGGGACATTCGAAACTTGACTCCATAGTTGATGGTTCCTTTGATGTACCTCATAACTCTTTTGGCTACCTTTAGATGCATTTCATTTGGACAATGCATGAATCTTGACAAAATGCTTACAACATACATTATATCAGGCCTTGTTGCTGTAAGATACATTAAACATCCAATGAGACTTCTAAAGTATCTTTCCTCTACCTTTTCAGCTTCATCATCTTTGCTTAATTTCTTCTTTTGGTTCATTGCGGCACTCATCTCTTTGCAATCCTCCATTTTAAATTTTTTGAGTATCTCCTTTGCATACTTCTTTTGGCAAATGAAAACCAAGTCTTTTCCTTGATTGATCTCTATTCCAAGGAAATAAGTCATCAGACCAAGGTCAGTCATATCAAAGGCCTGCATCATATCTAGCTTAAACTCATCAATAAGCTTTACATTGCTCCCTGTAATTAAAAGATCATCCACATAAAGAGAAACAACAAGAATCTCATTGTTATTGTTTTTAACATAAAGTGTGAATTCTGAAAGACTTCTTTTAAAACCAAGGCCAAGCAAATAATCATCTATTCGACTATACCAAGCTCTTGGAGCCTGTTTTAGGCCATAAAGAGCTTTATGTAATTTTTAGACTTTGTCTTCTTTGCCTTCCACAATGAAGCCTTCTGGTTGCTCGACATAAATTTCTTCTTCAAGGATTCCATTAAGGAATGCTGATTTGACATCCATCTGATGCACTTTCCAACCAAGTTGTGCAGAAATAGCAAGAAGTAATCTGATTGTATCAAGTCTGGCAACTGGTGCAAATGTGTCAGAGTAATCAACACAAAAAATCTGGGCATACCCCTTGACTACAAGCCTTGCTTTATGCTTATTGATTGAACCATCAGCATTTTGCTTTGTTCTAAATATCCATTTTACCCCAATTACCTTTCTACCTTGAGGTTTATCAACAAGCTCCCAGGTTTTGTTCTTCTCGATCATAAACAACTCCTCCTTCATTGCATTCTTCCATTTTGAGTCTTTGAGAGCTTCTTCAGGGGTAGCAGGTTCGCATATTGCGACATTGCATCTCTGATATATTTCAGAGAGCAATTGAGTGCCTCTAACAAGTGGATCATCCTCCCTTTCATCTAGCCATGAGCTTGACTTTGACACGAAAGTCTTCGAGTCTTCCGAGTTCCATTTTTCATTTTCAATGAAATGGATATCTCTGCTTATGGTTATAGTTTCAGTTTCTGGTTGGAAAACTTTATAAGCTTTTGAAACTGTACTATATCCAATGAAAATTCCTACAACAACCTTTTTGTCTAGTTTATCTCGTTTAACCTGGGGAACATAGGTAAAACAAAGGCAACCAAACACTTTAAGAAAATTTATTGAAGGTTTGTATCCATACCATGCTTCGAAAGGAGTTTTATTTTTTACTGCCTTTGTGGGAAGCCTGTTTTGAAGGAAGACGGCTATACTTGCAGCTTCTGCCCAAAATTTCTTTGGTAGATCCTTTTCATGCAACATGCATCTAGTCATCTCAATGATAAATCGATTTCTTCCCTCACTGACTCCATTTTGCTCTGGAGTATAAGGAGCTGTTAATTGACGTTCAATTCCTGTTTCTTCACAAAATGAATTGAACTGATGTGGGGTATACTCCGTGCCATTATCAGACCTTAAAGTCTGAATTTTACAGCCACTTTCATTTTCCACCTTTGTTTTGAACTTCCAAAAAATACTTCCAACCTCTGTATTGAGTTTCAGAAAATAAATCCAGCACATTCGGGTTAGATCATCTATAAAGATAACATAGTAACGGTTACCTTTAAGTGAAGGAGTCCTTTGAGGACCTCCTACATCAGTGTGAATCAACTGCAACCTTTTTGTTGCTCTCCAAGTGGTTGTTGGGAATGGAAGTCTGCTTTGCTTCCCATATTGGCAAGCATGACAATTTGTAGAGATCAACTCAAAATCAGGCAAGTCTCTTACCATTTCATGTTTTTGCATTTTTAGAAGCCCTTGATAGTGATAATGCCCAAGCCTCTTATGCCATAAATCAGCAACATTTTCTTTTGCTGAAAGAGCTACATGCTCCTCTTGAGTTGGATCTAGTGAGAAACTTTTGCCTCTCATCTTTACTTGAAATAAATCTTGACCTGTAGCATATTTGATCAAGCAGTAATTATCCTCAAAAAACACTTTGAACCCTTTTTCTACGAGTTGACCAACACTTAACAAGTTCTGGTCTAAGTCAGGTACATATAACACATCAGAAATTGTTTTAGTACCTGAATGTGTCTCAATGGAAATGGTTCCTATTCCTTTTGCAAGAATATAACCGCCGTGACCTATCCTGACTTTTGAGATTTTAGAGGGTTTTAGTTCCTTGAAGAGCTCCTTGTCATGAGTCATGTGATTGGTGCATCCACTATCAATTAGCCAAGATTCACTTGAAACATTGCTGGAAAAACAGGTTGCAACGAAAAGTTGATCTTCCTCCTCTTCATTAGCAACCTGAGCTGCTTCATGCTTCTGGGTTTGGTTCTTGCAAATAATTGCTTCATGCCCAAGTTGATTGCACTTGGTGCACTTAGCATCAGGCCTTCTCCAACATTTGAATGGAGAGTGACTTAGCTTGTTGCAATGCTTGCAAGGAGGATACTTTCCCTTTGAGCTTCCTGGTTTGCTTTTGTTGCTAGCACCACCTTCTCCATTCGCTTGTTGGTTTTTGTGCTTCTTCTTCTTGTTTCTCCCACCAACCTCATGTTTAGCATGCAAGGCTTCCTCAAAAAAGCTTTCTTCTCTCATAATCCTTCGTTGTTCTTGTGCCTGCAAAGAATTTAACAACTCTGCCAAGGTGATCTTGGATAGATCCTTGGTATTTTCTAACGTGGTTATGGTAGCCTGAAATCTTTCAGGTACAGTAACTAGAATTTTTTCAACAATACGAGAATCTTTAAATTCAGAACCAAGCAATCTTACTCTATTTGCTATGTTCAAAAGCCTTTCAGAGTACTCTTTGATGGTTTCTGACTCCTTCATCTTCTGTAATTTAAAATCTCTGATAAGATTCAACACTTGCATGCCTTTGATTCGATCATATTTTGCTTTGAGATAATCCCAAATAGCTTTAGCTGACTTTAGAGACATGATTCGTGTGAAGACTGTTGATGAAACTGCTGCAAAGAGGCGCGCCTTTGCCTTGGATTTTCTAGTTTTTTTGTCCTTATGATTCTTGATTTGAGCCATCGTGGGATTTTCGGGTAGTGTAGGGACTCCGTAGTCCTCTTCAACAGCCTCCCATAGATCCAAAGCATCTAGGTAGGCTTCCATCCGTACTGCCCATATTTGATAATTTTCTCCATGGAAGATAGGAGGTGCCATTGCTGAGAAACTTGAGTCTCCTTCCATGCCTAAATTTCTGAAGTTGAAGGGAAGTGTTTGGTGGAACTCAACTTACTTGAAAAACCTTCAAATTTTTCTCTCACAGGTCCCTCAAGAATAAAGCTTTGATACCAATTGTTGTTCTTAAAGCAATAAGACACATAAACAAGAGGGAAGAAAGTTATTGGAGTGGAAGATGCATGTTTCCTTCATTTACAGCTGTATTTATAGTGCTAGGAATAGCAAAAATCAGCTAATAACAAACTCCAAACAAACTAACAACAAAATAGCAAAAAGATAGCAACAACCTAACAACTTATTTGACCAAGACTTAGTCAAATCTAAAAAAAAATAGAAAATAAGAAAAAACTGAAATGAGAAAATAATGGGTAGTTCTAAAAGCATTTTCAACAATAACGAACAGCAGAAAAAGTTACCAGTTCGTGCTTAGAGCTCGTCGCGTGAGATTAAGAATCGCAAAACAAGATTTTTATTTTGAAAATCGATGAATAAAATGAGCAAGGTTTTTATTTTGTAAAAAGGAAAGGCAACCCTAATCCACATATGCACAAGGCACAAGACAATTAGGGATGCACTTGGACTTATACAAATCTCTAAACAACGAACAGCAGAAAAAACTACCAGTCCGTGCTTAGAGCTCGTTGCGTGAGATTAAAAATTGCAAAACAAGATTTTTATGTTTTGATAAAAAGGGAAAGTCACAAGTAAATATTTTGAAATTTTGGAGGAATCTATCAACTAAGGAATGTTATGTTTCATGGATTATTTAGGAATTTTGGATTTTTTATGAATTATTTAGGTATTATAGAATTTTTTTTTAATTTCTGTAATTTTTGAATTTTTTATTAATTTCTGGAATTTTTTAAATTTTTATTAATTTCTGGAAATTTTGAATTTTTTATTAATTTCTGGAGTTTTTAAATTTTTTATTAATTTCTGGAAATTTTGAATTTTTTATTAATTTCTGGAATTTTTGAATTTTTTATTAATTTCTGGAATTTTTGAATTTTTTATTAATTTCTGGAAATCTTGAATTTTTTATTAATTTCTCGAATTTTTGAATTTTTTATTAATTTCTGGAAATTTTTGATTTTTTATTAATTTCTGAAAATTTTGAATTTTTTATTAATTTTCTTAATTTCTGGAATTTTTTATTAATTTTCTTAATTTCGGGAATTTTTATTAATTTTCTTAATTTGTGGAATTTTTTATTAATTTCTGAATTTTTGGAATTTTTTATTAATTTTCTTTAATTTCTTGATTTTTATTAATTTTCTTAATTTCTGGAATTTTTATTATAATTTTCTTAATTTCTGAAATTTTTTATTAATTTCTGAATTTTTGAAATTTTTTTTTAATTTTCTGAATTTTTGGAATTTTTTATTAATTTTCTTTAATTTCTGGATTATTTATTAATTTCTTTAATTTCTGGATTTTTTATTAATTTCTGAATTTTTGGAATTTTTTATTAATTTTCTTTAATTTCTGGATTATTTATTCATTTCTTTAATTTCTGGATTTTTTATTAATTTCTGAATTTCTGTAATTTTTTATTAATTTCTGAATTTTTGGAATTTTTTATTAATTTCTGAACTTTTGGAATTTTTTATTAATTTTCTTTAATTTCTGGATTTTTTGGATTTTTTTTATTTTTCTTAATTTCTGGAATTTTTATTAATTTCTGAATTTTTGGATTTTTTATTTTTTTTAATGAATTTCTGGATTTTTTAGTTTTTTTTAATGATTTGGAAGGGCAAAATGCATGGTTGGTTTTATGAGAATTAATGTTAAGGAGGAAAAAAATGCCCAATGCAGGGTTCAAACTTAGGACTCCTCACTTAGTATCACAGGAGATGACCATTTGAGCCAAGCTTTGGGTTGTGATCAATAGGATCCGAATTCATTAAAACCACACAACTCCCTCAAATTAGCGATTTAAAAAAAAAGAATGGCTGCCCACAGGTTTCGATTTTGGGGCAATGATGAGCCCATCACTAATTCAGCCACTCATTTGACGCTAATGCACATGGAGGTTCGTTTAACCAAGCCAAATTGAAAAATGTTCACTAACGGGTCTCAAACCCACGGTTCCTAAGGCGGGATGTCAGCATGTTGACCACTAAACTGAATGATTGGTTTTAGGCTTAGATTTCATGAAATTAATTAATATATGAAGGGATTACATTGGTGAATGTAGGGGACTGAACGTCCCGGGTGTATCCATATTACCCACTGTTCCCCTAACATATGTTTGCCCTGGGGAGTGAAATCTGGGTGGCAGAGAACTATAGTCAAGGTTGGCTCATTTGCTGATGAGCCTAAGCTCAGACTTCGTGTCAGGCCTTTTACTACTAACTCTCTTATGCCTATGGTTCTTGGTTCTGTGAGACAGAATTCTTCTGCGCTCAACATCGAAGTCCTAGCATGTGTAGAGACCAAGTTCTTCTTGCTTTCAGTCAGTCAGCGAAGGAGTGGTGAGGAGTTTATCATGCATCCGAGATACAAAACCCAGCAACTGACATAGCTATTCACTCTGCACGCCAGCTTTCCCATCGAATACAGAACAAGCCTTAAAATATGGCTCGGTTTGGGTTTTCTCCGTCATTGAACAGGGGTATTGATTCCTAATGCTACGGGCTTGGCAATTGTGGATCAGTTAGCAGGTGTATTACTATAGTTAGCATCTACTAATGTCAACCATAGGAAGACATGCCTTCCATGGTGTTACCTCGCTACACCATGAATTAAACAGAGATGGCATTCTCAGAGACCTACGGAGGGGAGTGATCCTCCTATGTTTTAGCAAGATATTAACCTGATTTACCCCACTCATACCTCTGTTTATGGATCTAATCTGAATCCAATAGTAATTACATAATATCACACATATCTTGAGTATTTATTGCAAACGAAGTTCTGACTAGGTTCTCGCAGGGAATCAACAAAATCTACATTCAATTTGCGAGCAAGAACTAGACTATTTGCATTTCTTCCTTCTCAATTAAAGATGAATTTTAAACAATGATACTTGACATCAAGAATGGTGCTAGTCTAAATTCACCGATACTAACCTGGTTCGGATCGATCTTGAACTATTGTGGAAGTGATAAGCATAGATTTCATAAATAATTATCTCTCACTTTTATCTCATTAAGACTTCTTATATGTTCAATTAAGTGATCTTTGTCATATTTTATGAGTTTGGGTTCATATGAAGTTTAATTGAATTTCTTTGCTTACCCGATTAAAATGATACTATTATAGTATTTTGAGAATAATAGGAGTTTTAGACATCCAAAAATCATGAAATCTGTCTTGAATGAAAGCTTAAAGAAGTGTCCACAGTTACAAAGCAAGATCAGACTCTAAATGGGATGTTTAGGACTCCGAAATTATCTCAAAAGATGAGATAGTGTTGCTGATGTGGAATTTGAACAGTGTGCAAAGATCCGACCATATCTTGAGCTACAAAAGTCATATTGAGATGAAATCAAATCTCTTGGACAGCTAAGATCCGGGGATACAACTTTTGTTCAGACATGAAGTTCTAATTCGGACATGTGAACATCCGAAATTGCGGTGCAAGAAAGTAAAAATTGTTGTGCTAATTGGTGACAAAAAATTCAAAAGTGGTTTGCATTTTCAACAAAGCCCATGTGAAAGCAATAAAAGGGTAGAAAAGTAATATCCTAGTTGGTGACTTTCTGAAGATGATGCCTCACAAATCCTCTATAAATAGAAAGGTTTACAAGAGGAGAAACACACCACTTGGAGATCAACTCCAATACCATTTTCCATCTTTCTTTCTTTCTTGTTAGTTTGCCTCCTACATGGAAGGCTTAGTTTTTCTTTCCTGTTAGTTTGCCTCCTACATGGAAGGCTTAGTTTTTCTTTATTGTTAGTTGCCTCCTACATGGAAGGCTTAAGATTTATTTGTTGTTAGTTGCCTCCTACATGGAAGGCTTAGGATTTATTTGTTGTTAGTTTGCCTCCTTCATGGAAGGCTAGGTTCGTAGTTTCAATTCAAGGATTCAAGCTATTTTCATTTTTACTTTGAGGTCTTGAACTTTATTTACATGCTTATTAAGTGGTTTCTACTCTGCTTCACTATATTCTTCAATTTTATTCTTTAATCAAAGTTTGATCGGCTGACGTATTTTGATTAATGCATAATTGATTTATAATTGGTTTTTGATTGGTAAATCATTTTCCAAAAGTTTGAATAGTAGAAATTAAGTAATTGAATTGAAGGTTTTCATTTTATTACTTACTTCAACTGAATTCTGATTGTGAAATTGGTTTAGATAAAAGATTAAGTGGTTACTAATCTTGTTGATCATAATCAATTAAATTCTGAGAGGTTTCTCAGTAGAGAATTCAAGGATCATTTTAGGGGTTCCAGATGATCCTAGGTTGATAAACACAATGCATGATTTTAGTGATCAATGATTAGTTATGAAAATAGCCTCTGAATTCCTTGAGTTGATAATTGTTAAGTGAAATTAATTTCAGTTTGTATTTTGTATTTAGCATTTGATATCACATCTTTACAAAACCCCCTTGTTCTAATTTTCTCCTTATTTGCTTAAGAATCTGAAATGGTCTTTGGGAGATGACCTAGGTTGCACCTTATACTATACCAATAGTTTGGGGGAAATCTAGAAATTATTTTACGCATTTGCGACGAGCGCGTCAAAAATTTGGCGCCGTTGCTGGGGACTATTTTAATTTCCTAGGCTCATTTAGGAGTTTGTATAAAAATTTTAATCTTTCTAACAATTTTTTTTTACTTTAGGTATATATTCTTGGATTTTCTGTATGAATTCACCTTTTTGTGTATGACCCGATTCAATCCTGAAAATTTATATGCATATGATCCTGAGATTTATAGAACATTCCACCATTTGAAAAGAGCACATAGAAGGCATTCATTCAGTAATAACCAAGAAAGTAACAGTAGTGATTTTTCATCTTTAAAATTTGATAGTTTCAAATATTCTGCTAAGAACATGGCTGATAGAACCCTAAAAGAATTAGTTGCACCTGATGTTGCTTATCAACCGTTGTGTATTCAATACGCCTGATGTTGATGCACCATTTGAACTGAAGTCTGGACTAATACATTTGCTACCTAAGTTTCATGGCCTTGTAGGTGAGGACCCTCATAAACATTTGAAGGAATTTCACATTGTGTGTTCCACAATGTAGCCACAAGGAATTCCTGAAGATCATATCAAGTTGAAGACATTCCCTTTCTCCTTAAATGATGGAGCTAAGGACTGGTTGTACTATCTACATCCAACATCTGTTACAAGCTGGAATGATATGAAGAGATTATTTCTGGAGAAATTCTTCCCTGCATCCAGAACGGCAGCTATCAGAAAAGAGATTTGCGGCATCAGACAAAACTCCCAAGAAACTCTCTATGAGTATTGGGAGAGATTCAAGACACTATGCGCCACTTGCCCACACCATCAAATCAGTGATCAATTACTGATTCAGTATTTCTATGAAGGACTCATGCCAATGGACAGAAGCATGGTTGATGCAGCTAGTGGTGGAGCACTTATGGACAAAAATCCTACAGCAGCTCGAGATTTGATTGCCAACATGGCAGAAAATTCTCAGCAATTCAATTCTCGAACTAATTCCTTGTCTAAAGGAGTCCATGAAATGACCACTAAGACAGACCATACACGATTGGAGAACAGAATTGAAGAACTAACCTCCATCGTAAGACAGTTGGCCATCGGACAACAACAGCAACTTAATGTTGTTGACAAAACCAAAACATGTGGCATCTGCACTTCTGCAGATCATCCTACTGATGCATGCCCAACATTGCAAGAAAATGAGACACCTGAGGCTGCAGTAAATGGTATTTTTGGCATAGGACAATAATACAGGCCTCCTCAGCATTATCAGCAATAGAAGTTTGAACCACCTTCTGGATCATACAATCCTAGTTGGAGAAACCATCCTAACTTGAGATATGGTCCTCCACAACAACAAAGGATTCAAACATCTGACTCCCAAAATAAATACCAACCACCGCCATTCAGACAACAACAATAGCATATGCAGCAATCTGTACCTTCTAATGCTTCTGAACCCTCTCTTGATGATTTGATGAAGCAATTAGCTACCAGTAATCTTCAGTTTCAACAAAATGTAAGTTCTACCATTCAGGATTTACAAACTCAAATTGGGCAGTTGGCTACCACTGTCAACCAATTGAAATCTCAACGTTCTGGTCAACTACCTTCTCAACCTGTCATAAATCCCAAAAGTGTGAATGCCATGACCTTGAGAAGTGGGAAGAAAGTGCAGACAGACCCTACAGTTTTAAAGCAACAAAGCTTCAATCAGACTAATCCACACCAAAAAGAAGAATTTATCTCCACACCTGGAGACATCTCTGATAAGCCATCTGAATCAGAGGGAAAGTCTGATGAAAAAAGTACACCAGCCTTCGATAAGACATCGAATGATCAACAAAAAGAAGCTTGCCATAAACGATCTGCAATTGAAGCATCTGATGAGACGAAAACCCCAAATTGTGCTGATCAGAAGGTATCTTTACCTTTTCCAAATAGAATGGTCCAATCCAAGCCCAATGTTCATGCAGAATTGGATAAGGCGCTTCTAGATACTTTCAGGAAAGTGGAAGTCAACATACCACTTCTAGATGCTATCAAGCAAATTCCCAAATATGCCAAATTTCTAAAGGATTTGTGCACGCATAAGAGAAGACTCAAAGGGGATGAGAAGATTAGTGTGGGACGCAATGTTTCTGCCTTAATTCAACCCTGCCTCCCTCAGAAATGTAAAGATCCAGGAACTTTCACCATTCCTTGCACAATAGGAAACTCTACATTTGGTGATGCATTGCTGGATCTAGGTGCTTCCATTAATGTTATGGCCTCATCAGTTTATAAATCTTTGAATCTGGGAGAACTGAAGCCAACTGGTGTGGTGATTCAATTAGCCAACAGAAGTACAACACATCCTGCCGGAGTACTTGAAGATGTGCTAGTTCAAGTGAATAAGCTGATCTTTCCAGCTGACTTCTACATTTTGGATATGGAAGATGAGTCGTCCATCAATAGAGCAACCTTGATCCTAGGGAGACCTTTCCTCAAAACTGCAAAAACAAAGATAGATGTGCACACAGGGACTCTCTCAATGGAATTTGGAGATGATATCATCCAATTCAACATATTTGAAGCCATGAAGCTTCCCATAGAGAATCATTCACTCTTTCAACTTGATGCTATAGACCTTCTTGCGGATGATTATTCTATTGACAATCTACTTTTTAAATTTTTTGATTTTGATTTAGATTACTTAGATAATTTTACTTGCACATGTGATGAATTTGATTCATGTATTGTGTGTTCCAGGATTAATGCTGCAGACCAAACTTCGTTGAAAGATGACATGTTAGATGCAAGTGTTGCAGATATTTCAATCTCAAATAGATCCCTGCCTTCCATAATACAAGCACCTCCTTTGGAGTTGAAGCCTTTGCCTGAACATCTAAAGTATGCTTATTTGGGGGAAAATGAGAAGCTTCCTGTCATTGTAGCAAAGAACCTTCTACCACAACAGGAAGAAAGGTTGCTGCAAACCTTAAGAAGCCATAAACAAACAATTGGATGGACTTTGGCTGATATTCCAGGTATTAGCCCATCTACTTGTATGCATAGGATATTGCTGGAGGAAAACACTAGACCTGTTAGACAACCACAAAGGCGTTTGAATCCAACGATCCTAGATGTGGTAAAGAAGGAAGTAGGTAAGCTTTTGGCAGCTGGTATCATCTATCCCATCTCAGACAGTGATTGGGTAAGCCCGGTGCAAGTAGTTCCTAAGAAGACTGGCATGACTGTAGTCAAAAATCACAATGATGAACTAATCCCTACCAGAATACAAAACAGTTGGAGAGTGTGCATAGATTATAGGAAGCTTAACCAAGCTACTCGCAAGGATCACTTCCCTTTGCCCTTCATAGACCAAATTTTGGAAAGATTAGCAGGAAAATCTCACTATTGCTTTTTGGATGGTTTTTCAGGTTATTTTCAAATACATATAGCCCCAGAAGACCAGCATAAGACCACCTTCACTTGTCCTTTTGGTACTTTTGCCTATCGAAGAATGCCATTTGGTCTGTGCAACGCCCCTGGAACCTTTCAAAGATGCATGGTAAGCATTTTCTCTGATATCTTAGAAAGTTGCATGGAAGTGTTTATGGATGACTTCACTGTATATGGTTCTTCTTTTGATGCATGCTTAGAAAGCCTCTCTAAAGTTTTGGACAGATGCATTGAGACTAACCTGGTTTTGAATTTTGAAAAATGTCATTTCATGGTAACAGAAGGTATAGTCTTAGGACACTTGGTATCTAGCAAAGGTTTAGAGGTTGATAAGGCCAAGATAGACATTATTACTTCTCTACCTTACCCCACTTCTGTGCGAGAAGTACGTTCTTTACTTGGTCATGCAGGTTTTTACAGAAGATTCATCAAGGATTTTAGCAAGATTGCACAATCTCTTTCTAAACTACTACAAAAAGATACCAAATTTGTGTTTGATCAAGCATGCAAGGATTCATTTGATGAACTAAAGAAGCGGTTGACAACCACTCCCATCATTCAACCACCTAATTGGACGCTTCCATTTGAATTAATGTGTGATGCATCTAATTATGCCCTTGGTGCTGTACTGTCTCAAAGAGTTAGCAAGAGATCTCATGTCATTGCATATGCCTCTCGCACACTTGATGCAACCCAATCCAATTACACAACTACTGAGAAGGAGCTTTTGGTAATTGTGTTTGCATTAGATAAATTTCGCTCCTATTTGCTTGGATCTAAAGTTATTGTCTTCTCTAACCATGCAGCTCTGAAATACTTGCTGAAGAAGGCAGATGCTAAGCCAAGACTAATTCGTTGGATGCTTCTGTGACAAGAATTTGATTTAGAGATCAAAGACAAGAGTGGTGCAGAGAACCTTAGATCATTTAAGTCGGATCCAGCAACCTTGTGAAGAAACTTCAATTGCAGATTCATTCCCAGAAGATCATCTTTATCATTTGCATGGGAAGGATCCTTGGTATGCAGATTTGGTAAACTATCTGGTTGCTAAAAAAATACCCAAACACTTCACTAAATCGCAAATTTCCAAGTTGAAAAGTGATGCCAAACACTACATATGGGATGAACCATACCTTTGGAAGATATGTAGTGATCAAATCATTAGAAGATGTGTTCCAGATCATGAAGTTCAGTCTGTACTTACCTTTTGCCATTCCCTAGCTTGTGGTGGACACTTTGGGCAACAACGGACAGCTAGAAAAGTACTAGACTCAGGCTTTTATTGGCCTACAATATTTCGTGATGCACACAGATTATGCATAACTTGTGAGCAGTGCCAAAGAATAGGGAGTATTTCGCGCAGAAATGAGATGCCCCAACAACCACTTCTCTTTTGTGAGGTATTTGATGTATGGGGTATAGACTTTATGGGTCCATTCCCTGTCTCTTTTGGCTTTGTTTACATTCTGCTAGCTATTGATTATGTTTCAAAATGGGTGGAGGCAAAAGCCACTCGTACTGATGATGCTCGAGTTGTTGCAGATTTTATCAGGTCTAACATTTTTAGCAGGTTTGGCATTCCTAGAGCTCTAATTAGTGACCAAGGTACTTATTTTTGCAACCGCACAATTGAAGCCTGATAAGCATAGATTTCATAAATAATTATCTCTCACTTTTATCTCATTAAGACTTCTTATATGTTCAATTAAGTGATCTTTGTCATATTTTATGAGTTTGGGTTCATATGAAGTTTAATTGAATTTCTTTGCTTACCCGATTAAAATGACACTATTATAGTATTTTGAGCATAATAGGAGTTTTAGACATCCAAAAATCATGAAATCTGTCTTGAATGAAAGATTAAAGAAGTGTCCATAGTTACAAAGCAAGATCAGACTCTAAATGGGATGTTTAGGACTCTGAAATTATCTCAAAAGATGAGATAGTGTTGCTAACGTAGAATTTGGACAGTGTTCAAAGATCCGGCCATATCTTGAGATATAGAAGTCATATTGAGATGAAATCAAATTTGTTGGACAGCTAAGATCCGGGGCTACAACTTTTGTTCAGAAGTCAAGCTCTAATTCGGAAATATGAACCTCCGAAATTGCGGTGTAAGAAAGTAAAAATTGTTGTTCTCATTGGTGGCAAAAAATTCAAAAGTGTTTTGCCTTTTCAACAAAGCCCATGTGAAAGCAATAAAAGGGTAGAAAAGTAATATCCTAGTTGGTGACTTTCTGAAGACGATGCCTCAAAAATCCTCTATAAATAGAAGGGTTTACAAGAGGATAAAAACACCACTTGGAGATTAACTCCAATACCATTTTCCATCTTTCTTTCTTTCTTTCTTGTTAGTTTGCCTCCTACATGGAAGGCTTAGTTTTTCTTTATTGTTAGTTGCCTCCTACATTGAAGGCTTAGGATTTATTTGTTGTTAGTTGCCTCCTACATGGAAGGCTTAGGATTTATTTGTTGTTAGTTGCCTCCTACATGGAAGGCTTAGGATTAATTTGTTGTTAGTTTTCCTTTTTCTTTGTTGTTAGTTTGGCTCCTTCATGGAAGGCTAGGTTCGTAGTTTCAATTCAAGGATTCAAGCTATTTTCATTTTAACTTTGAGGTCTTGATCTTTATTTACATGCTTATTAAGTGGTTTCTACTCTACTTCACTATATTCTTCAATTTTATTCTTTAATCAAAGTTTGATCGGTTGACGTATTTTGATTATTGTAGAATTGATTTATAATTGGTTTTTGATTGGTAAATCATTTCCAAAAGTTTGAAAAGTAGAAATTAAGTAATTGAATTGAAGGTTTTCATTTTATTACTTACTTCAACTTAATTCTGATTGTGAAATTGGTTTAGATAAAAGATTAAGTGGTTACTAATCTTGTTGATCATAATCAATTAAATTCTGAGAGGTTTCTCAGTAGAGAATTCAAGGATCATTTTAGGGGTTCCAGATGATCCTAGGTTGATAAACACAATGCATGATTTTAGTGATCAATGATTAGTTATGAAAATAGCCTCTGAATTCCTTGAGTTGATAATTGTTAAGTGAAATTAATTTCAGTTTGTATTTTGTGTTTAGCACTCAATATCACATCTTTACAAAACCCCCTTGTTCTAATTTTCTCCTTATTTGCTTAAGAATCTGAAATGGTCTTTGGGAGATGACCTAGGTTGCACCTTATACTATACCAATAGTTTGGGGGAAATCTAGAAAGTATTTTTGCGCGTTTGCGACGAGCGTGTCAAAAATTTGGCGTCGTTGCCGGGGACCATTTTAGTTTCCTAGGCTCATTTAGGAGTTTGTATAAAAATTTTAATCTTTCTAACATTTTTTTTTTACTTTAGGTATATATTCTTGGATTTTCTGTATGAATTCACCTTTTTTGTGTATGACGCGATCCAATCCTGAAAATTTATATGCATATGATCCTGAGATTGATAGAACATTCCACCATTTGGAAAGAGCATATAGAAGGCATTCATTCAGTAATAACCAAGAAAGTAACAGTAGTGATTTTTCATCTTTAAATTTTGATAGTTTCAAATATTCTGCTAAGAACATGGCTGATAGAACCCTAAAAGAATTTGCTGCACCTGATGTTGCTTATCAACCGTTGTGTATTCAATACCCTGATGTTGATGCACCATTTGAACTAAAGTCTGGATTAATACATTTGCTACCTAAGTTTCATGGCCTTGCAGGTGTGGACCCTTATAAACATTTGAAGGAATTTCACATTGTGTGTTCCACAATGCGGCCACAAGGAATTCCTGAAGATCATATCAAGTTGAAGGCATTTCCTTTCCCCTTAATTGATGGAGCTAAGGACTGGTTGTACTATCTACATCCAACATCTGTTACAAGCTGGAAGGATATGAAGAGATTATTTCTGGAGAAATTCTTCCCTGCATCCAGAACAACATCTATCAGAAAAGAGATTTGCGGCATCAGACAAAACTCCCAAGAAACTCTCTATGAGTATTGGGAGAGATTCAAGAAACTATGCGCCACTTGTCCACACCATCAAATCAGTGATCAATTACTGATTCAGTATTTCTATGAAGGACTCGTGCCAATGGACAGAAGCATGGTTGATGCAGCTAGTGGTGGAGCACTTATGGACAAAACTCCTACAGCAGCTCGAGATTTGATTGCCAACATGGCAGAAAATTTTCAGCAATTCAATTCTCGAACTAATTCATTGTCTAAAGGAGTCCATGAAATGACCACCAAGACAGACCATACACGATTGGAGAACAGAGTTGAAGAACTAACCTCCATCGTAAGACAGTTGGCCATCGGACAACAACGACAACTTAATGTTGTTGACAAAACCAAAACATGTGGCATCTGCACTTCTGCAGATCATCCTACTAATGCATGCCCAACATTGCAAGAAAGTGAGACACCTGAGGGTGCAGTAAATGGTATTTTTGGCACAGGACAACAATACAGGCCTCCTCAACATTATCAGCAACAGAAGTTTGAGCCACCTTCTGGAACATACAATCCTAGTTGGAGAAACCATCCTAACTTGAGATATGGTCCTCCACAACAACAAAGGATTCAAACATCTGACTCCCAAAATAAATACCAACCACCGCCATTCAGACAACAACAACAGCATATGCAGCAATTTGTACCCTCTAATGCTTCTGAACCCTCTCTTGATGATTTGATGAAGCAATTAGCAACCAACAATCTTCAGTTTCAACAAAATGTAAGTTCTACCATTCAGGATTTACAAACACAAATTGGGCAGTTGGCTACCACTGTCAACCAATTGAAATCTCAACGTTCTGGTCAACTACCTTCTCAACCTGTCATAAATCCCAAAAGTGTGAATGCCATGACCTTGAGAAGTGGGAAGAAAGTGCAGACAGACCCTACAATTTTAAAGCAACAAAGCTTCAATCAGACTAATCCACACTAAAAAGAAGCATTTATCTCCACACCTGGAGACATCTCTGATAAGCCATCTAAATCAAAGGAAAAGTCTGATGAAAAAAAGTACACCAACCTTCGATAAGACATCGAATGATCAACAAAAAGAAGCTTGCCATAAACGATCTGCACTTGAAGCATCTGATGAAACAAAAACCACAAATTGTGCTGATCAGAAGGTATCTTTACCTTTTCCAAATAGAATGGTCCAATCCAAGCCCAATGTTCATGCAGAATTGGATAAGGAGCTTCTAGATACCTTCAGGAAAGTGGAAGTCAACATACCACTTCTAAATGCTATCAAGCAAATTCCCAAATATGCCAAATTTCTAAAGGACTTGTGCACGCATAAGAGAAGACTCAAAGGGGATGAGAAGATTAGTGTGGGACGCAATATTTCTGCCTTAATTCAACCCAGCCTCCCTCAGAAATGTAAAGATCCAGGAACTTTCACCATTCCTTGCACAATAGGAAACTCTACATTTGGTGATGCATTGCTGGATCTAGGTGCTTCCATTAATGTTATGTCCTCATCAGTTTATAAATCTTTGAATCTAGGAGAACTGAAGCCAACTGGTGTGGTGATTCAATTAGCCAACAGAAGTACAACACATCTAGTTGGAGTACTTGAAGATGTGCTAGTTCAAGTGAATAAGCTGATCTTTCCAGCTGACTTCTACATTTTGGATATGGAAGATGAGTCATCCATCAATAGAGCAACCTTGATCCTAGGGAGACCTTTCCTCAAAACTGCAAAAACAAAGATAGATGTGCATACGGGGACTCTCTCTATGGAATTTGGAGATGATATCATCCAATTCAACATATTTGAAGCCATGAAACATCCCATAGAGAATCATTCACTCTTTCAACTTGATGCTATAGATCTTCTTGCGAATGATTATTCTATTGACAATCTACTTTTTAAATTTTTTGATTTTGATTTAGATTACTTAGATAATTTTACTTGCACATGTGATGAATTTGATCCATGTATTGTCTGTTCCAGGATTAATGCTGCAGACCAAACTTCGTTGATAGATGACATGTTAGATGCAAGTGTTACAAACATTTCAATCTTAGATAGATCCCTGCCTTCCATAATACAACCACCTCCTTTGGTGTTGAAGCCTTTGCCTGAACATCTAAAGTATGCTTATTTGGGGGAAAATGAGAAGCTTCCTGTCATTGTAGCAAAGAACCTTCTACCGCAACAAGAAGAAAGGTTGCTGCAAACCTTAAAAAACCATAAACAAGCAATTGGATGGACTTTGGCTAATATTCCAGGCATTAGCCCATCTACTTGTATGCATAGGATATTGCTGGAGGAAAACACCAGACCTGTTAGACAACCACTTCTCTTTGGTGAGGTATTTGATGTATGGGGTATAGACTTTATGGGTCCATTCCCTGTCTCTTTTGGCTTTGTTTACATTCTGCTAGCTGTTGATTATGTTTCAAAATGGGTGGAGGCAAAAGCCACTCGTACTGATGATGCTCGAGTTGTTGCAGATTTTATCAGGTCTAACATTTTTAGCAGGTTTGGCATTCCTAGAGCTCTAATTAGGGACCAAGGTACTCATTTTTGCAACCGCACAATGGAAGCCCTACTCCGCAAATATGGAGTCATGCATAAAGTCTCCACCCCATATCATCCTCAAACAAATGGTCAAGCTGAAGTTTCTAATCGAGAGATCAAGAAAATCTTAGAGAAAACAGTTCAGCCTAACATGAAGGATTGGAGCTTGCGCCTTGTTGATGCATTATGGGCATATAGGACAGCCTACAAGTCACCCATTGGCATGTCTCCCTACAGGATTGTCTTTGGTAAAGCATGTCATTTTCCAGCTGAATTAGAGCATAGAACATTTTGGGCAGTAAAGAAATGCAACATGGATCTAGACCAAGCAGGAATCCATAGGAAGCTTCAATTGCAGGAACTTGAAGAAATTCGATTGGAAGCATACGAAAACTCCAAAAATTTACAAAGAAAAGGTCAAAGCTCTTCATGACAAAAAGTTGGCAAGAAAGGAGTTTTCCGTTGGACAAAAAGTTCTCCTTTTCAATTCTCGGCTAAAACTTATGCCTGGTAAGCTACGCTCTAGATGGTTAGGACCATTTGTAGTTACTAATGTTTTTCCTTATGGTGCAGTGGAAATAAAAAATGAGGTAACTAAAAAAATCTTCAAGGTGAATGGACATCGTCTTAAACCATTTTACGAAGGTTTTCAAAAGCACACGGTAGAAGAAGTGCATTTGCACAATGCCACATACTTGCAATAAATTCAAGAGAAGTCTCTCTCTTTCTCTCTCTCTCTTTCTCTCTTTCTCTCTCTCTCTCTTTCTCTCTTTCTCTCTCTCTCTCTTTCTCTCTCTCTCTTTCTCTCTCTCCCTCTCTCACATTCCTCGCTTATAAGTTTCAACTAATCTCTCAACTTCCTTCTTCACCTCTTAAATCATCCCAACTATTACACCACATTGAGCTTGCAGGAATAATAACTTTAGTGTTTTAAGAAAAAAATGGAGAAAGCTCTCACCAGGATCAAAATTTTGTTCCCTACTCTCCCCAAAAATTTTCTTAAAGACATTTACAATTGCAGACTTGAACGATTGAGGGCATTAACACTCTTAGGCCTTCCAGAAGATGTCTGTTGGATCATTGAAGCTAAGGTACGTTTAGCAGGTGAATTTCAAGAGTCATTTGTTAAAAACATGCCAGGTATGGGAAGAAGTTCCTATGCAAAGAAGAGAAGGGCAAAAAGAATTGGAGTTTGCTACAGGTGTGCAAGATGGACCTGTAACACAAGATGCAAGAACCCTGGAATGGTTTCAAGAAATCGAGAGGACAAAATTCAATTCATAAAGGATGGACTGAGTAAGGAGTCATTGGATGATATCATTCAGACTCTTGAGACGCATCCTAGTGGGCATGTACAAGGAGTCCTTCTTGATTTGTTTGAACTGTTCTGTAAGGAAAAAGCACGTTATAGTCTTGGGAATCTGACTTTAAAAGACCCTGTTGTCAGTTTACAGGAAAACTGAATGGGAAGCACATCCTCGACTCTTAGAAGGCGTTTCAGCCGTTACTGGACGTAAAACCAGAGGAAGATGTGAGCCACAATCACAACTACTGTTCATTCTCATGCGTGTATATTTATCATTTACATTGTCTTTTCAATTTATTGGGCCACCATTTTTTTTGAAATTTTCACCCCTGCTTAAAGTCTTTCGCCTCTGACATTCACCTTTTCCTAGAACAAAAAATTCAAACTTTTGCAACAAAAATTCAAACTTTTGCTACCAAATCCTGATCCCGCACTATTCAAGCGATCTCCTTGTCTGATATTGAGTCCCTATAAATTATCAACCTCTATCACATATTTTTTCAAAAAAGATAGAAACACCGTATATGGATAGGATCAATACTATCTGTGTTTTTGGTGGGTCTAACCTTGGAAAGGATGGAGAATTTCAACATGCAGCTTATACCCTTGGTAAGGCATTAGCTGCAAGAAAAATCAATCTTGTTTATGGGGGAGGGATTCAGGGTTTAAAAGGATGTGTTGCAGGATCTGCACTCACAAAGGGGTGTAACGTCTTAGGTGTTGGCTTAAAAAATGAGAGCACCTCCTACTTCACCCTGGGTACTGAATTGAAGGTTGCAACCATGCATGACCGTATGAGACACATGTTGGTTAATTCTAATGCATTTATTGCATTACCTGGTGGTCTTGGAACAATGGAAGAAATTTTTACCATTATATTTTGGGCCTATCGGAATTTTCATAAAAAACCTTTGGGCTTATTGAATATTAATGGCTTTTATAATGGTTTGATATCCTTTTTAGATCATGCAATAGAGCAGGAGTTAATGCCACAATCCGTGCACAACATCATAGTATCTGCTTCAACTGTTGAACAGCTATTTGAGATTTTGCAAAATCCTACATCTGAGCTCAGTCAAGCAATGCAGCTGGTCAACCAACCAAATCAGGATGGCAAAGACAAAAGAGAACCAGATACCACTCTTCGGTTATAACTTTTCCTTACTTTGGTAGTTTTCTCACATTTCTTTTCCTGTCATATGAAATTCCATCTAAGACATTGGGGACAATGTCTTGGATAGGTTGGGGGGAGGATGGTCCGATATCTAAAAAAAAATTAAAAAAAAAATTAAAAAAAAATTAAAAAAAAACCCAAAAAAATAAAATAAAAAACAAATTAGGTTAGATTCATAAACTTGCTTTGAGTAAGATGGCTGAGTAAGGAGTTACACTTGACTCTTGATACGCATCTTATGATTAAAAAAAAAAAATTGAATGTGGAAGTTTGTTGTTCTTTAGATTTCATAAAATAATTGAAGCAAAATGATTTACATTTCGAGATTAATTAGTTTGGCAACACATATTTGAACTGGATAAATTATATTTGATAAATATATTACCTGTGAGATTTTGAGCCTTATTATTATTTTCTTTCTTGTGTGATTTTGATCCATGGAATATGTTACTTCAGAACTTGCATTGATTCTTTTTGAAGCTACATTTTCACATGAATTGTACAAAAATGATTGAGGCATTGTTTTTCTTGAACAAACCACTTGGCCAAATAACCAAACCATATAATTTTATCCTTTGATCAGCCTTTTGAGCCGATTAGCCTTTTCTTCTTTTTAGCTCACCACAAATCAAAAAAAAAAAACAACTTTGTTTGACCATAGAAGGTGAGGAATACTGGATTTATCATACCATAAGTGTTTCAATAAGTGTGGGGGAGATTATTGTTGTGTTCATCAATATCATGATTGAAAAAAAAAAACTAAAGCAAGAAATTAATAAATAAACTATTATATTGAAAAAAAAAGAAAAAGAAAAAAAAGAATGAAGAAGTGATATCTGTTTCTCACACTTGCACTTAGACTCAGTTCTCAATCCTCATCATTTTCCTTGGTCTAACATTGTATCTCTTCAATATATCATTTAATCTTTCTAATCCCGTTATAACCAAAATAAAGACCTCTTGATTTGTGCATTGCATGTGTACATAGTAGAACAGAAGTAGAAGATATGCAAGCCTATGATAGTTCATCTTTCATGGATTGAATTTGAGAGAGACACTTACCAAATCAAACACTTGAGAGATTCAGAGTATATCATGTGAGGTTTTATCTTTCTCAATCTATGTTTTTCAAATTAAAGTTGCCTTTCTAAGTAATTTCAAAATGTGATGAAAGAATGCTTCATGAAATTTTGTGAATTCTTGAGAAATCAACTCAAAACTTTGATGTTCTCTCAAAAACAAAAAAAAGTCACCAATCCTTAACTTAAGTTTGCCCGAGACGTGCAAAAGATAAGTGTGGGGGAATTTGATAAGCATAGATTTCATAAATAATTATCTCTCACTTTTATCTCATTAAGACTTCTTATATGTTCAATTAAGTGATCTTTGTCATATTTTATGAGTTTGGGTTCATATGAAGTTTAATTGAATTTCTTTGCTTACCCGATTAAAATGACACTATTATAGTATTTTGAGCATAATAGGAGTTTTAGACATCCAAAAATCATGAAATCTATCTTGAATGAAAGATTAAAGAAGTGTCCACAGTTACAAAGCAAGATCAGACTCTAAATGGGATGTTTAGGACTCCGAAATTATCTCTAAAGATGAGATAGTGTTGCTGACGTGGAATTTGAACAGTGTTCAAAGATCTGGCCATATCTTGAGATATAGAAGTCATATTGAGATGAAATCAAATTTGTTGGACAGCTAAGATCCGGGGCTACAACTTTTGTTCAGAAGTCAAGCTCTAATTCGGACATGTGAACATCTGAAATTGCGGTGCAAGAAAGTCAAAATTGTTGTGCTCATTGATGGAAAAAAATTCAAAAGTGTTTTGCATTTTCAACAAAGCCCATGTGAAAGCAATAAAAGGGTAGAAAAGTAATATCCTAGTTGGTGACTTTCTTAAGATGATGCCTCAAAAATCCTCTATAAATAGAAGGGTTTACAAGAGGAGAAAAACACCACTTGGAGATTAACTCCAATACCATTTTCCATCTTTCTTTCTTTCTTTCTTGTTAGTTTGCCTCCTACATGGAAGGCTTAGTTTTTCTTTATTGTTAGTTGCCTTCTACATGGAAGGCTTAGGATTTGTTTGTTGTTAGTTGCCTCCTACATGGAAGGCTTAGGATTTATTTGTTGTTAGATGCCTCCTACATGGAAGGCTTAGGATTTATTTGTTGTTTGTTTTCCTCTTTCTTTGTTGTTAGTTTGCCTCCTTCATGGAAGGCTAGGTTCGTAGTTTCAATTCAAGGATTCAAGCTATTTTCATTTTAACTTTGAGGTCTTGATCTTTATTTACATGCTTATTAAGTGGTTTCTACTCTACTTCACTATATTGTTCAATTTTATTCTTTAATCAAAGTTTGATCGGTTGACGTATTTTGATAAATGTATAACTGATTTATAATTGGTTTTTGATTGGTAAATCATTTTCCAAAAGTTTGAAAAGTAGAAATTAAGTAATTGAATTGAAGGTTTTCATTTTATTACTTACTTCAACTGAATTCTGATTATGAAATTGGTTTAGATAAAAGATTAAGTGGTTACTAATCTTGTTGATCATAATCAATAAAATTCTGAGAGGTTTCTCAGTAGAGAATTCAAGGATCATTTTAGGGGTTCCAGATGATCCTAGGTTGATAAACACAATGCATGATTTTAGTGATCAATGATTAGTTATGAAAATAGCCTCTGAATTCCTTGAGTTGATAATTGTTAAGTGAAATTAATTTCAGTGTGTATTTTGTGTTTAGCACTCAATATCACATCTTTACAAAACCCCCTTGTTCTAATTTTCTCCTTATTTGCTTAAGAATCTGAAATGGTCTTTGGGAGATGACCTAGGTTGCACCTTATACTATACCAATAGTTTGGGGGAAATCTAGAAAGTATTTTTGCGCGTTTGCGACGAGCGTGTCAAAGCCCTACTCCGCAAATATGGAGTCATGCATAAAGTCTCCACCCCATATCATCCTCAAACAAATGGTCAAGCTGAAGTTTCTAATCGAGAGATCAAGAAAATCTTAGAGAAAACAGTTCAGCCTAACAGGAAGTATTGGAGCTTGCGTCTTGTTGATGCGTTATGGGCATATAGGACAGCCTACAAGTCACTCATTGGCATGTCTCCCTATAGGATTGTCTTTGGTAAAGCATGTCATCTTCCAGTTGAATTAGAGCATAGAGCATTTTGGGCAGTAAAGAAATGCAACATGGATCTAGACCAAGCAGGAATCCATAGGAAGCTTCAATTGCAGGAACTTGAAGAAATTCGATTAGAAGCATACGAAACTCCAAAATTTACAAAGAAAAGGTCAAAGCTCTTCATGACAAAAAGTTGGCAAGAAAGGAGTTTTCCGTTGGACAAAAAGTTCTCCTTTTCAATTCTCGGCTAAAGCTTATGCCTGGTAAGTTACGCTCTAGATGGTTAGGACCATTTGTAGTTACTAATGTTTTTCCTTATGGTGCAGTGGAAATAAAAAATGAGGTAACTGCAAAAATCTTCAAGGTGAATGGACATCGTCTTAAACCATTTTTCGAAGGTTTTCAAAAGCACACGGTAGAAGAAGTGCATTTGCACAATGCCACATACTTGAAATAAATTCAAGAGAAGTCTCTTTCTCTCTCTCTCTCTCTCTCTATTTCTCTCTCTCTCTCTCTCTCTGTCTCTGTCTCTCTCTCTTTCTCTCTCTCCCTCTCTCACATTCCTCGCTTATAAGTTTCATCTAATCTCTCAACTTCCTTCTTCACCTCTTAAATCATCCCAACTATTACACCACATTAAGCTTGCAGGAATAATAACTTGAGTGTTTTAAGAAATGGAGAAAGCTCTCACCAGGATCAAAATTTTGTTCCCTACTCTCCCCAGAAATTTTCTTAAAGACATTTACAATTACAGACTTGAACGATTGAGGGCATTAACACTCTTAGGCCTTCTAGAAGATGTCCGTTGGATCATTGAAGCTAAGGTACGTTTAGCAGGTGAATTTCAAGAATCATTTGTTAAAAACATGCCAGGTATGGGAAGAAGTTCCTATGCAAAGAAGAGAAGGGCAAAAAGAATTGGAGTTTGCTACAGGTGTGCAAGATGGACCTGTAACACAAGATGCAAGAACCCTGGAATGGTTTCAAGAAATTGAGAGGACAAAATTCAATTCATAAAGGATGGACTGAGTAAGGAGTCATTGGATGATATCATTCAGACTCTTGAGACGCATCCTAGTGGGCATGTACAAGGAGTCCTTCTTGATTTGTTTGAACTGTTCCGTAAGGAAAAAACACGTTATAGTCTTGGGAATCTGACTTTAAAAGACCCTGTTGTCAGTTTACAAGAAAACTGAATGGGAAGCACATCCTCTACTCTTAGAAGGCGTTTCAGCCGTTACTGGACGTAAAACCAGAGGAAAATGTGAGCCACAATCACAACTACTGTTCATTCTCACGCTGTCTATTTGTCATTTACATTGTCTTTTCAATTTATTGGGCCACCATTTTTTGAAATTTTCACCCATGCTTAAAGTCTTTCCCCTCTGACATTCACCTTTTCCTTGAACAAAAAATTCAAACTTTTGCAACAAAAATTCAAACTTTTGCAACAAAAATTCAAACTTTTGCAACAAAAATTCAAACTTTTTCTACCAAATCCTGATCCCGCACTATTCAAGCGATCTCCTTGTCTGATATTGAGTCCCTATAAATTATCAACCTCTATGACATATTTTTTGAAAAAAGACAGAAACACCCTATATGGATAGGATCAATACTATCTGTGTTTTTGGTGGGTCTAACCTTGGAAAGGATAGAGAATTTCAACATGCAGCTTATACCCTTGGTAAGGCATTAGCTGCAAGAAAAATCAATCTTGTTTATGGGGGAGGGATTCAGGGTTTAAAAGGATGTGTTGCAGGATCTGCACTCACAAAGGGGTGTAACGTCTTAGGTGTTGGCTTAAAAAATGAGAGCACCTCCTACTTCACCCTGGGTACTGAATTGAAGGTTGCAACCATGCATGACCGTATGAGACACATGTTGGTTAATTCTAATGCATTTATTGCATTACCTGGTGGTCTTGGAACAATGGAAGAAATTTTTACCATTATATTTTGGGCCTATCGGAATTTTCATAAAAAACCTTTGGGCTTATTGAATATTAATGGCTTTTATAATGGTTTGATATCCTTTTTAGATCATGCAGTAGAGCAGGAGTTCATGCCACAATCCATGCGCAACATCATAGTATCTGCTTCAACTATTGAACAACTACTTGAGATTTTGCAAAATCCTACATCTGAGCTCAGTCAAGCAATGCAGCTGGTGAACCAACCAAATCAGGATGGCAGAGACAAAAGAGAACCAGATACCACTCTTCGGTTATAACTTTTCCTTACTTTGGTGGTTTTCTTACATTTCTTTTCCTGTTATATGAAATTCCATCTAAGACATTGGGGACAATGTCTTGCATAGGTTGGGGGGAGGATGGTCCGATATTTAAAAAAAAAATTAAAAAATTAAAAAAAAAACCAAAAAAAAAAAACAAAAAAAAATTAGGTTAGATTCATAAACTTGCTTTGAGTAAGATGGCTGAGTAAGGAGTTACACTTGACTCTTGATACGCATCTTATGATTAAAAAAAATTTTTTTTGAATGTGGAAGTATGTTTTTCTTTAGATTTCATAAAATAATTGAAGCAAAATGATTTATATTTTGAGATTAATTAGTTTGGCAACACATATTTGAACTAGATAGATTAGATTTGATAAATATATTACTTGTGAGATTTTGAGCCTTATTATTATTTTCTTTCTTGTGTGATTTTCATCCATGAAATATGTTACTTCAGAACTTGCATTGATTCTTTCTGAAGCTACATTTTCACATGAATTGTACAAAAATGATTGAGGCATTTTTTTTCTTGAACAAACCACTTGGCCAAATAACCAACCCGTATAATTTTATCCTTTGATCAGCCCTTTGAGCCGATTAGCCTTTTCTTCTTTTTAGCTCACCACAAATCAAAAAAAAAAAAAACAACTTTGTTTGACCATAGAAGGTGAGGAATACTGGATTTATCATACCATAAGTGTTTCAATAAGTGTGGGGGAGATTATTGTTGTGTTCATCAATATCATGGTTGAAAAAAAAAATTGAAGCAATAAATTAATAAATAAACTATTATATTGAAGAAAAAAAGAAAAGAAAAAAAAAGAATGAAGAAGTAATATCTGTTTCTCACACTTGCACTTAGACTCAGTTCTCAATCCTCACCATTTTCCTTGGTCTAACATTGTATCTCTTCAATATATCATTTCAATTTTCTAATCCCGTTATAACCAAAATAAAGACCTCTTGATTTGTGCATTGCATGTGTACATAGTAGAACAGAAGTAGAAGATATGCAAGTCTATGATAGTTCATCTTTCATGGATTAAATTTGAGAGAAACACTTACCAAATCAAACACTTGAGAGATTCAGAGTATATCATGTGAGGTTTTATCTTTCTCAATCTATGTTTTTCAAATTAAAGTTGCCTTTCTAAGTAATTTCAAAAATGTGATGAAAGAATGCTTCAAGAAATTTTGTGAATTCTTGAGAAATCAACTCAAAACTTTGATGTTCTTTCAAAAAAAAAAAAAAAGTCACCAATCCTTAACTTAAGTTTGCCCGAGACGTGCAAAAGAGAAGTGTGGGGGAATTTGATAAGCATAGATTTCATAAATAATTATCTCTCACTTTTATCTCATTAAGACTTCTTATATGTTCAATTAAGCGATCTTTGTCATATTTTATGAGTTTGGGTTCATATGAAGTTTAATTGAATTTCTTTGCTTACCCGATTAAAATGATACTATTATAGTATTTTGAGCATAATAGGAGTTTTAGACATCCAAAAATCATGAAATCTGTCTTGAATGAAAACTTAAAGAAGTGTCCACAGTTACAAAGCAAGATCAGACTCTAAATGGGATGTTTAGGACTCCGAAATTATCTCAAAAGATGAGATAGTGTTGCTGATGTGGAATTTGAACAGTGTGCAAAGATCCGGCCATATCTTGAGCTACAAAAGTCATATTGAGATGAAATCAAATCTGTTGGACATCTAAGATCTGGGGATACAAATTTTGTTCAGACATGAAGTTCTAATTCGGACATGTGAACATCCGAAATTGCGGTGCAAGAAAGTCAAAATTGTTGTGCTAATTGGTGACAAAAAATTCAAAAGTGTTGTGCATTTTCAACAAAGCCCATGTGAAAGCAATAAAAGGGTAGAAAAGTAATATCCTAGTTGGTGACTTTCTGAAGATGATGCCTCACAAATCCTCTATAAATAGAAGGGTTTACAAGAGGAGAAACACACCACTTGGAGATCAACTCCAATACCATTTTCCATCTTTCTTTCTTTCTTGTTAGTTTGCCTCCTACATGGAAGGCTTAGTTTTTCTTTCTTGTTAGTTTGCTTCCTACATGGAAGGCTTAGTTTTTCTTTATTGTTAGTTGCCTCCTACATGGAAGGCTTAGGATTTATTTGTTGTTAGTTGCCTCCTACATGGAAGGCTTAGGATTTATTTGTTGTTAGTTTGGCTCCTTCATGGAAGGCTAGGTTCGTAGTTTCAATTCAAGGATTCAAGCTATTTTCATTTTAACTTTGAGGTCTTGAACTTTATTTACATGCTTATTAAGTGGTTTCTACTCTACTTCACTATATTCTTCAATTTTATTCTTTAATCAAAGTTTGATCGGTTGACGTATTTTGATTAATGCATAATTGATTTATAATTGGTTTTTGATTGGTAAATCATTTTCCAAAAGTTTGAAGAGTAGAAATTAAGTAATTGAATTGAAGGTTTTCATTTTATTACTTACTTCAACTGAATTCTGATTGTGAAATTGGTTTAGATAAAAGATTAAGTGGTTACTAATCTTGTTGATCATAATCAATTAAATTCTGAGAGGTTTCTCAGTAGAGAATTCAAGGATCATTTTAGGGGTTCCAGATGATCCTAGGTTGATAAACACAATGCATGATTTTAGTGATCAATGATTAGTTATGAAAATAGCCTCTGAATTCCTTGAGTTGATAATTGTTAAGTGAAATTAATTTCATTCTGTATTTTGTATTTAGCATTTGATATCACATCTTTACAAAAACCCCCTTGTTCTAATTTTCTCCTTATTTGCTTAAGAATCTGAAATGGTCTTTGGGAGATGACCTAGGTTGCACCTTATACTATACCAATAGTTTGGGGAAAATCTAGAAATTATTTTTGCGCGTTTGCGACGAGCGCGTCAGGAAGATTGAATCAAGATCTACTTGCTTTTCCACCTACTGTACGTAGAAGATCTTTCCAGGTTCCTCCATGCAGCCAAATCCTGATCATTCTCACTTCACCTCCCCTAGGTAGGGTTTATTCTCCTTGGGCTCCAATCCAGGAAGGGAAAGCTTCTAATTGGAGAGGATTCGTCCAGCCCCTCTTCTTTTTTTTCTCCTCCCTCTCTGCTTCTCTTTTTTGTCTGATGCCCCTTCTCCTTGCTTGTAAGGAACCTGATCACAGGATCAGTGTCCAAATCCTGAAGGCAGAAGCCTTCACCTCTCTACTCTTTTTATCTTTTGAATTTATATTCTGTAAAACCGTTTTTCTGTTTTTCCCTTAAAATCAGGTTTTCTATTTTTCTCAAAATCAGTTTTTTCTGTTTTTTTTTCCATTTTTCTTCTTTGTTTATTATTTTTCATTTCCAGATTTTTAAAAAATTTATTTCTATTATTTTTTTTTATTTTTTATTTTATTTCTATTATTTTTTTTTATTTTTTATTTTATTTATATTATTTTTATTTATTTATTTGTTTAAAATTCTTATTTTATTATATATTTTTTATTTTTTGGCTCTTTCTCTTTGTTTTTAGATTTTGTTTTTATTTTTTTTATTTTTTATTTTTCTTTTAACTTTCTATTCTTTTTTCTGTTTTCTCTTTTTATGACTGTTTTTCTGTTAATTATTTAATTAGTGTGGGTTTCTTGAATAATTTTAATGGTTGGGGGCCTCGGACATAAATGGGTGTTTACAACATGTTTCTAACTTCTTTAGGAACAGAACTCCAAGTAGGCCAAGAATCATCAAATTTAGACTTAATGATCTTTGTAATATCTCTGCTACATACATCTAGAGGCAAGAAACTATTAAAAAATAATGTTAATAGTGATATTGATTTAAATAAACTAGCAAAAACACAATAATCATATTAACTGTAAGAAAAATAAAATACTTACTCATGTTTGGCTCCTTGGCTAATCCATATCCTCCTATCAATAGGATCTCTGGTTCCAACTACTGGTAGAATGGGAATTATGTGATGAGTAGAATATGCAGGTGTGGAGGAAGGATGTGTACAAGATGTAGGGGTAGATGCACCCATATGGGGGGTGGATGGAACTGATGTATCAATATGTGACAATGATGATCCTGATCTAACATGTACTCCTATAGCTGCTGAATTCGGCGTAGGAGGCATGTCTTGTGGATCATGAGATCCTACTGCATGTGATGGAGATGTCCTACCATAAATTCTTCCCCGACCTCTTGGTCGACCTCTACCTCTACCTCTAACTGTGTTGTCATCCATCTATATGCATTAAATTGTCAGAAATAATTAATGTAGAAGGTTAAATACATTAAAAAGATAACATAGAATATATTCAAAATTACCTAATTAAATTGAGTTACGGTCATTAAAATCACTCTCACCCCCACTATCATATTCATTATCTATTGAGATATATGTGCTATCACTATTGTCATCCAAATTAGGTTCATTAAGAAAACCTATATCAACTTCCTCACTGATAGTGTTCATATCAACAAGACTATCATCATAAACATCTTCCTCAATATTCAACATGAACTTCATTCACATCTTAATATGCAATGTCAAAGTCAACTTGATTAACTACATTATTTGTGATCATATTGCAACCTTTTGTTTTAATGACAGCTAACCAACCATGATGTTCGTTTGGATATGATGTATAATAAACTTGCTCAACTTGTTGAGCAAATATGAACGGATCAAAGTTTCTATATCTTTCTGATTGTTTGACTCGAATAATTCCATATTGATTGTCTATATTTGTCCCACGATTAGGAGTATTATCAAACCAATCACATTTAAAAAGAACTATCTTTTTAACGGGTATGCCAGGATATTCCAATTCAATAATATCAGTCAAAATTCCAAAAAAAATCATCTTCTAATTGACAATGATGATCCTGATCTAACATGTACTCCTATAGCTGCTGAATTCGGCGTAGGAGGCATGTCTTGTGGATCATGAGATCCTACTGCATGTGATGGAGATGTCCTACCATAAATCCTTCCCCGACCTCTTGGTCGAACTCTACCTCTACCTCTAACTGTGTTGTCATCCATCTATATGCATTAAATTGTCAGAAATAATTAATGTAGAAGGTTAAATACATTAAAAAGATAACATAGAATATATTCAAAATTACCTAATTAAATTGAGTTACGGTCATTAAAATCACTCTCACCCCCACTATCATATTCAAAATTACCTCTGTAAAACCGTTTTTCTGTTTTCTCTTAAAATCAGGTTTTCTGTTTTTCTCAAAATCAGTTTTTTCTGTTTTTTTTCCATTTTTCTTCTTTGTTTATTATTTTTGATTTCCAGATTTTAAAAAAATTTAGATATGTTTTTTTTTATTATTTTTATTTTATTTATATTATTTTCATTTATTTATTTGTTTAAAATTCTTATTTTATTATATATTTTTTATTTTTTGGCTCTTTCTTTTTGTTTTTAGATTTTGTTTTTTTATTTTTCTTTTAACTTTCTATTCTTTTTTCTTCTTTCTCTTTTTATGGCTGTTTTTCTGTTAATTATTTAATTAGTGTGGGTTTCTTGATTAATTTTAACGGTTGGGGGCCTCAGACATAAATGGGTGTTTTGCCCCTCTTTACTCATTTTCCTACCAGATAATATGAGAATTAATTCTCTAAATTATCAGGATAGGAAATGAGTAAAGACGTGAACACTTTATGTTCGAGGCGGCTTTTTGAAGAAAGTCCGAGAGTAACACTAGAAGCCTTGAGCTTAAAGTGAACTTCATGGATGCCTAAAGGGTGGCGATTGAAGGACCTTACCGGTTTCGTGTACCGATAGGGTTTAAATATGCAAGGCTTGAGGGTATAGCCTAATTAGGCTAAGTGAAATGAATGAAGACTGCTGAAGCACAAGAAAAGTGAAGTGAGAGGGGGCCGTTTGAGGCGGGAGAGCATGCAAGAACTAAAATGTAAGATATGTACAAGGTGGCCTGACATTGTAGGCCGAAGTGCAGAAAAGAAAACTTGAATGTGCAGAAAGGGAAACTTGATGGTGGCCTAACACTATAGGCCGTGATGCAGAAAACTAAACTTGATGAGGCCTGACATCGTAGGCCATGATGCAGAAATGTAAACTTGATGGTGGCCTGACACTATAGGCCATGATGCAGAAATTGAACTTGATGGTGGCCTGACACTATAGGCCATGATGTAGAAATGTAAACTTGATAAGGCCTGACAACATAGGCCATGATGCAGAAATTAAACTTGATGAGGCCTGACAACATAGGCCCTGATGCAGAAATTAAACTTGATAGTGAACGAAAATTAACATGCTTGAAGCCCTGTCGTTGACAGGAGAATACAAATGAGGTCCCGCTGTTGCCGGGAAAATGCAAATGAAATCCTGCTATTGCCAGGATAAATGCAAACCTGCTTGACAGGTGGACAAAAAATTAAACATGCTTGAAGTCCTGTTGTTGACAGGAGAATACAAATGAGGTCCCGTTGTTGCTGGGAAGAATGCAAATGAAATCCTGCTGTTGCCAGGATAAATGCAAACCTGCTAGACATGTGGACGGAAAAATAAACATGCTTGAAGTCCTGTTGTTGACAGGGGAATGCAAATGAGGTCCCGCTGTTGCCGGGAAGAATGCAAATGAAATCCTGCTGTTGCCAGGATAAATGCAAACCTGCTAGACAGGTGGATGGAAAAATAAACGTGCTTGAAGTCCTGTTGTTGACAGGAGAATGAAAATGGGGTCCCGCTATTGCCGGGAAGAATGCAAATGATGAAATCCTGCGGTTGCCAGGATAAGTGCAAACCTGCTTGATAGGCGGACAGAAAATTAAACATGCTTGAAGTCCTGTTGTTGACAGGAGGATGCAAATAGGGTCCCACTGTTGCCGGGAAGAATGCAAGCCTGCTAAATAGGCAAAGGGAAATGAAAGAAGTCTGTTAAGACAGAAAGAAAAGATCCTGTTGTTGACAGGAAAGATGCAAGCTTGCTAGATAGGCAAAGGAAAATGAAAGAAGTCTGTTAAGACAGATAAAATGAATGACGAAAACTAACTTGTTAAGACAAGATGAATGTAGATGGACTCTTGACAGAAGGAAAAACGAGCCTGCTAGACAGGCAAAAGGAAAGATGAAAGCTTGTTAAGACAGGCAAAACAAAAAGATCCTGTTGTTGACAGGAAAGATGCGAGCCTGTTAGACAGGCAAAGGAATGATGAAAATGATCTGTTTAAGACAGGCGAAAGTGTAAAAGTCCTGTTGTTGACAGGATGGAGGCAAGACGCCGGGCACAACAGAATTGTGAAAACCCATTGAGACAGGAAAAGGGAAAGGAAAGAACCTGTGAAGACAGGTAAAATGAGTGACAATGACTAAACTGTGTAGACAAACTCCTATTGTTGACAAGAGAAAGCAAGCCTGCTAGACAGGCGACAAAGAAAAAGGTGAAAACCTGTTAGGACAGGAGAAAGAAAGTGAGCCATGTCTTGCTAGGACAGGTTAAATGTAATGGCCCTGTTGTTGACAGGGTGGAACGAGGCACCTGTTAAGACAGGTATAACAGAATGAAGAAAAACCTGTTAGGATAGGTATAATAGAAGAATCTTGTTGTTGACAAGAAAGAGATGAAGCTGTTAAGACAGGCAGGAATTGACGACGCATACCTGTTGAGACGGGTCATGTGAAAACAAGATGAAGATGGGCCTGTTACGACAGGTAAAGGAAAAATGACCTAATGTGCCTTAGAAGTGCACGTGAGGGTGGAATGTGGGCTCTTTGTCAGCTGCCTCGGACGATTTATTTTTGAATTTTTTTTTGCATTAAAACAAGTAGCTTATTTAGCCTTGAACTCGAAGGTTCTTAAGCACTTGATAATTATTTTCTTGAAGAGACTTGGGCAACCACTTTGCCCCAGTTTAGAAGATTCTAGATGTCTTGATTTGAAGGAGTTTTGGGCAGGCATTTGCCCCAGTTTGGGGGATTTTTGGCAATCGAGGACTGCCTTAACTTGAGGGGGTTTTGGGCAAGCGTTTACCCTAGTTTTGTTCTTGAAATTAAATGTTTCTTGGGCAAATTTTTGCCCCAGTTTGGACTCAATCCAGAATTTAAGGATGTCCTCAAATTGAACTTTTGTGGGCAAGCGTTTTCCCCAGTTTGAACTTGATTTAGAGGACTTAAGGATGACCTCGACTCGAATTTTTGTGGGCAAGCGTTTGCCCCAATTTGGTTTTTCTGACGTTGACGAATTGGGGATTGCCTCAACTTGAATTTTTCTGGGCAAGTGTTTGCCCCAATTTTGTTCTTGATTCAGAATTTGAGGATGGCCTCAAATTAAATTTTAGGGGGCAGATGTTTGCCCCAGTTTGGAAGTCTTTTAATTATGATCGACTCAGGCAAGTTTGCCCAGGTCTTAATTAGTTTTTGAAAAATGAGTCATGAAATGCTTGAATGACCAAATGCTTATTGCGGTGTTTGAATGAATGAAAAAGAATATGGTATTTGTGAAGCTTGCAAAATAATGCAGGGTTCTTATTTTAATGCTTGAAATAATTATTTGATGAAACAGATGCTATGAGATGAAAACATTTTGTTTCTCTTGATTTTTGATTTTTCTGACACATTCTTCTTTGACAACCCCATAGTGGGTGTGAAAGGTATCAAGAATCAAGGCTAGTTGAATTGACGTGCTATCACTATTGTCATCCAAATTAGGTTCGTTAAGAAAACCTATATCAACTTCCTCATTGATAGTGTTCATATCAACAAGACTATCATCATAAACATCTTCCTCAATATTCAACTTGAACTTCATTCACATCTTAATATGTGACACGCTCGTCGCAAACGCGCAAAAATAATTTCTAAATTTCTCCCAAACTATTGGTATAGTATAAGGTGCAACCTAGGTCATCTCCCAAAGACCATTTCAGATTCTTAAGCAAATAAGGAGAAAATTAGAACAAGGGGGTTTTGTAAAGATGTGATATTGAGTGCTAAACACAAAATACAGAATGAAATTAATTTCACTTAACAATTATCAACTCAAGGAATTCAGAGGCTATTTTCTTAACTAATCATTGATCACTAAAATCATGCATTGTGTTTATCAACCTAGGATCATCTGGAACCCCTAAAATGATCCTTGAATTCTCTACTGAGAAACCTCTCAGGATTCAATTGATTATGATCAACAAGATTTAGTAACCACTTAATCTTTCATCTAAACCAATTTTATAATCAGAATTCAGTTGAAGTAAGTAATAAAATGAAAACCTTCAATTCAATTACTTAATTTCTACTCTTCAAACTTTTGGAAAATGATTTACCAATCAAAAACCAATTATAAATCAATAATGCATTAATCAAAATACGTCAACCGATCAAACTTTGATTAAAGAATAAAATTGAAGAATATAGTGAAGCAGAGTAGAAACCACTTAATAAGCGTGTAAATAAAGATCAAGACCTCAAAGTTAAAATGAAAATAGCTTGAATCCTTGAATTGAAACTACAAACCTAGCCTTCCATGAAGGAGGCAAACTAACAACAAATAAATCCTAAGCCTTCCATGTAGGAGGCAACTAACAACAAATAAATCATAAGCCTTCCATGTAGGAGGAAACTAACAATAAAGAAAAACTAAGCCTTCCATGTAGGAGGCAAACTAACAAGAAAGAAAAACTAAGCCTTCCATGTAGGAGGCAAACTAACAAGAAAGAAAGAAAGATGGAAAATGGTATTAGAGTTGATCTCCAAGTGGTGTGTTTCTCCTCTTGTAAACCCTTCTATTTATAGAGGATTTTTGAGGCATCATCTTCAGAAAGTCACCAACTAGGATATTACTTTTCTACCCTTTTATTGCTTTCACATGGGCTTTGTTGAAAATGCAAAACACTTTCGAATTTTTGTCACCAATGAGCACAACAATTTTGACTTTCTTGCACCGCAATTTCGGATGTTCACATGTCCGAATTAGAGCTTGACTTCTGAACAAAAGTTGTAGCCCCGGATCTTAGCTGTCCAACAGATTTAATTTCATCTCAATATGACTTCTGTATCTCAAGATATGGCCGGATCTTTGCACACTGCTCAAATTCCACGTCAGCAACACTATCGCATCTTTTGAGATAATTTCGGAGTCCTAAACATCCCATTTAGAGTCTGCTCTTGCTTCGTAACTGTGGACACTTCTTTAAGCTTTCATTCAAGACAGATTTCATGATTTTTGGATGTCTAAAACTCCTATTATGCTCAAAATACTATAATAGTGTCATTTTAATCGGGTAAGCAAAGAAATTCAATTAAACTTCATATAAACCCAAACTCATAAAATATGACAAAGACCACTTAATTGAACATATAAGAAGTCTTAATGAGATAAAAGTGAGAGATAATTATTTATGAAATTTATGCTTATCAATATGCATTGTCAAAGTCAACTTGATTAACTACATTATTTGTGATCATATTGCGACCTTTTGTTTTAATGACAGCTAACCAACCATGATGTCCGTTTGGATATGATGTATAATAAACTTGCTCAACTTGTTGAGCAAATATGAATGGATCAAAGTTTCTATATCTTTCTGATTGTTTGACTCGAATAATTCCATATTGATTGTCTATATTTGTCCCACGATTAGGAGTATTATCAAACCAATCACATTTAAAAAGAACTATCTTTTTAACGGGTATGCCAGGATATTCCAATTTAATAATATCAGTCAAAATTCCAAAAAAAATCATCTTCTAATTGACCATTGGTGCCTCGTACACACACACACACACCATAGTTAGAAGTTTGCATTCCTTCACTCCATGTCTTGGTGTGAAATTTATATCCATTTATGATGTAAATAGGCCATGATTGTACCATTCTTATTGGCCTCCAAGCCAAAGAAATCAAAAGTGGATCTTCAATTTGATTTTGTGGATTTTGAACCTATAATAAACAAATTTAATTTGTTGAAATCGTAAGTCATATTATGAATATATAAAGTTGTGCAATTGGATAATGTGTATAATAGGGACATACGTATCCTCTAAACCATTTAGGAAAATGAGAAGCAATTTCCTTATCAATTTGAGATTCAAATACCAGGTTGAAGCTCTCTTAAAAAATCAACATACTTACTACAAAAGAAAACATGCATATAAAAATTAGACAATAAAACATATCTTAGAGATTATTCAAATATTTAAAGATAATTTTCATGTCAACTTACTCTAGATATGGTTTAACTTCTTCGCAATTTAGAAGAATGTACAAATGAGCAGCGTCCATGTCACGTTCTTCTAGGTAATATTGAATACATTTAGCACTTCCATGTCCCAGATAATTGAAAATTGAAATTGGAGGATTCAATGAACAACCTTCGCTTCCAACATTACATGGCATTGTACTCCTTCGAGTATTTACATGCGATGGATAGTAAAAAGAAGCAAAAGTAGATGTTTCTTCCATTAAATAGGCTTGACAAATAGAACCCTCTACCCTAGCTTTGTTCTTGATCTTTTCTTTCAAGGAACATAAAAATCTGAAAAGGAAAGAAAGTAATTAAGTGAAACATACATTAAAAACGATTATATGAAATTCGTAACGTAGAAATAGGTTATATAAAAATAAGTAATACCTCTTAAAAGGATATATCCAACGATATTGAACAGGACTTACAACTCGTGCTTCATAAGGTAGGTGAATTGGAAGATGTTCCATAGAATCAAAGAAACTTGGAGGGAAGATTTGCTCTAACTTACACAATAACACAGGAATAGCAGATTCCATATCCATTAATTTGTTTGTGTATAAAGTTGTGCAAGTAAGTTCTCTAAAAATGTAACTAAGCTCAACAAGTGGTTTCCAAATAGCGTTTGGTAAAGATTCAAACGCAATTGGAAGTAATAGTTGCATAAATACATGACAATCATGACTTTTCATTCCATGCAACTTTGCTGACCCCAAGTCAACACATCGACCTAAATTTGAAGCATATCCATCAGACAACATAAGTTCCTTAACCCATTGGCAAATAGCTACTCTTTCAAACTTGTTAAGAGCATACTTAGCTTTTGGTTTTACATACTTTCCACCTCTAACCTCTTGTAAGTGAAGCTTCGACCGTCTACATATATTGGCTAAATCTATTCTTCCTTTATCTGTATCCTTTGTCTTACCCTTAATATCCATAACTGTGTCAAATATATTCATAAACACATTTCTTTCAGTGTGCATAACATTGATGTTATGACGAAGAAGATGTGTTTTCCAATAAGGTAACTTCCAAAATTTACTTTTTTTAGTCCATTTATGATGCTCACTAGAACGAGGTAATTTTTGTCCTTGAAAATCCCATATGAATGGGAATTGACAAGTTCTCTGCCAAAATTCTTCTCCAGTCAAACGAGGGGGAGTGGAATAAGTATCAACATAATTTCTCTTAAAAGCATTTCTATTTCTTCTATAAGGATGATGACTTGGAAGGAATTGTCAATGACAGTAAAAAAATGTATGCTTGTGACTGTGGTATAACCAGCTAGCTTTTGATCACTCCATACATATTGGACAAGCAATTCTTCCTGCAGTTGACCAACCAGATAACATGCCGTAAGCAGGAAAGTCATTAATTCTCCACATTAAAGCTGCCTTCATTAAGAAAATTTTCCTTAATGATACATCATACGGAACTACCCTATAATTCCACAAATTTGTTAATTCCTCTATAAGAGGTTGCATGTAAACATCAATCTTACTCTTAGGATTGTTTGGACCAGGAATGATGATTGTAAGGAACATAAACTCCCTTTTCATGCACATCCCAGGTGGAAGATTGTATGGAGTTATTATGATTGGCCAACACGAATGTCTTACCATATTGACCAAAAGGGGAAAAACCATCTGCACATAATCCTAACCTTACATTTCGGGGATCATGAGAAAACTCTGGATATATCCTATCAAAATGCTTCCAAGCTTCTCCATCTAACGGATGACATAATACACCATCCTCTCTATGGTTCTCACTATGCCATCGCATATGAGATGTAGTAGCCATTGAAGAGTATAATTGTTTCAATCTTGGGGTAATCAGAAAGTACCACATTTTTTTTGGGAGATTTTTCTATCAACACCCCTTTTATTGGTAATCTTTATCTTTCTTCACCACAAAGCTTGCATCTTGTAATATTTTCATCTGCATCATTATTATAATAGGGCATGCATCCACGTGGACAACAATCAATATTTATGAAACTTAATCTCAAACCTTCTACTGACTTCTTAGCATGATAAAAATTTGTAGGCATTTGGTTTCCACTAGGCATGGCCTTACCCATAAATTGAACCTATTGATTAAAACTATCTTTGGATTGATTTGAATCAAATTTTATACTCAATGCTTCTATGCAAGCTGACAATTCTGTGTAATTTTCATATCCTTCATATAACGGAGCTTGTGCAGCTTCTAACATGTCATAAAATTTCTGAGCCTCTGGATTTGGATCTTCCTCTAAGATTTCATGTCCTATTCCACCATCATCTTGTTTCATGACATTGCCAATCTCAGGTCCAACATGATCCATGATCATCTGCATAAATGGATTGAATTGTTCCCTTCCGTCACCATAATCATAATATGATTCTTCAATTATAACCGGAGGATATTGTGGCATTATTTCACCATGATTTGTCCAATAATGGTAATTTTCCATGAATCCCTTCTTATAAAGGTGTACCATCACATCATCTTCATAACAAAATCGTCTACATTGACATTTCTTACAAGGACACCTCACTTTTGGATACCTTTGAAAACTTTCCTGATTAGTTGCAAATTGGATGAATTCATTAACTCCCTCTACAAATTCATGTCTCACATGTCTATTATCATCCAACCTATTATACATCCATAGTCGATTCTCAGAAATTTCCATCGGCATAACTATATCAATAAAAATAATTGTTATTCCAAAACATCCATCTAAATCTTACCATAATTATTCTTTATTCTTTATCTTACAATAAACATGCTCAAAATAAAAACATCATTCATTATTATTTTTTCTTCTCCCTTACCAAACAAATACATTAAAAATAGAAAACCAAAACGAGAGAGACCATTTATGAATTTTATATGAACCTAAATATCTAATTTGAATTTGAAAGGACTAGATCAATAAAATACTAACATGATATTAAGTTATATTGGATGAATTTATATTGATTATTTTATTAAGTACTCTTTTCAAAGTCAATTTTTGGGGAGCAATGCATTAAACATTATTAACATGTGTATCAACTAAATCAATTGGTTTAGCTCAACAGTCACGCATGATTTTCTCTTCTACCACTAACCATTGTTTTGCTTTTGACTTCTGGGATCCTTCTCTTTCCCTTTACTTGACCTGTGTGGGAGTTTTATTTTTTCTCCCTTTGTTGCTGCAATGTTAGTTAGGTTAATGCATAATAATTTGTTTTACCAGATTCGATAACTTTCTTAATAATAATCTGTACTTTTTTTCAATTTGAATTTATTAATTTGGGTAAGAGTTTGTCAATCCTCTACTGACACAACAACATATATCTCGAAACATGAAACAAGTTTTTTTTAAAAAAAGTTATAGATATAATATTTTTCAATATAATAAAATATTTAAATTATCAATTAAAATTGTTTATAAGATTTAGTTGAATAGTTATTAACTATTTTTTAGATGATTATTTATTTTTTTTTAAAAATTACTTTAAGTATTTTTTATGTTATCATTTTTTATCTAAAATATTTTATTTATTTTTACTTTTAATATGTTTTTATAATTTAATCCTTTGTTTATTTATTTATTTTTTAAATTTAATATTATTTAATTTTTTTTAATAATATTATTCATTTTGATAAACTTATTTTTATATTATTATAAAATATTATATTTTAAATCAATTTTTTAATATATACTATTTATTTGAATTATTATATTATTTATTTTATTTTATTAAAAGTATTAAATCATTTGATAAAAAGTTGAAATTATAAAATATTACTTTAAAAAAATTATTTATAATTTATTTATATAAAAATAAAAAATAAACATTTCATTTTAAAAAAAATTATTTAATTAAATTTTTATATATTTTAAAAAAGGTAACATATTTGTTATATTTTAATTCATTGTTTAACTAAGTTTTTATTTGTTATTTTTACATTAATTACATGGTTCAAAAGTTAGTTTTACTAATATTTTTTATTTGATTAAAAATTTGATCAACTTTCAACTTTTAACTAATTTTTTAGATTTTAATTTCTATTTTTCAAGTAACTTATGTCATAGTTTACCAAATATATCCTTAACTTAACCTATAGTTTACCAAATATATCTTTAACTAATTATTTTATTATTTTTTCAAATAATAAAATTTAAATTTTATGTAAAGCATCTGTTTTAAAATTTAAGTACACCATCTTTATTTATTATGCTAGAAAACGATTAAACTTCAAATAGGCCAACTAATTTAAATTCATTCAATGTGAAAGAGAAACTAAAAGAAAAAATACATTTTATATCCAAAATAATAACCATGTCTATTTTAAATTAATATTTACACCATAACATTTAAATGTATTCATTGGGACTGAAAAATTTTTTTAAGATAAAAAAATTTGCAGGAGATTATGCTTATGATTCATATATGAGAGAGTGTATGAGAAAGGATTATAGAGATTATACAAGCCTTCATAAAATTATTAAATATATAAACATCTGCATCTATTATTTAAAAATAATAAAATATAATTTCAATAGCATATAAACTTCATAAAAAAAAATACAAATACTTTTCTAACCTTAAAAGACAAAATACTGAAGAGCCTTTATTCTTTGGAGATGCAAACAATTATATGAACCTGAAAAAAAAAAGTTAACATGATATCAAATCTTGCAAGTTATTTTTAAAATATCCTTAATTTTCAATTTATAAACATGAAAATTCAAATACCAGAAATAATATTATTGATATTTATTTTTCAAGTTAACTTACCTATATATATATATAAATATATATATATATATAAATATATATATATATATAAATATATATATATATATATATATATATATATATAACGGCCTTTATAACTTATGAACGTTGACTGCAGTTGCAAATGAAAGTAACATCTATGAGATAGGTAAGCGACTCTTCTAATTTTCTATAGAGAAAAAAAGGAGAAATTAAGGTACGATGATTGCATTTTTTTATTTGATGTTCTGAACCCTCTCTTTATGGTATGTCTTATTCATGAATTTTTTGGGTCCCATTCCAGTGATAGAATTATGAGAATATGCTGCAAATGTTGACATTCCAATTGCAAGGGAATTAATCTGGGCTGTTGGGAAGATAACGTTGTAGTAGTATGATGTCAATGCTATTGATGATCGACTTCTACAATTTCTTGAGATGGAAAAGGACTATGTTAGGTACCCTGGAATTTCGGCCTACGAATAGTATTGCAATGGTTCATATTATTATGCAAATATATGAGCAAAGTATGGCATTTTGATTTGACTTGGTTACAGTAGGATAGACTAATGCAAAGTTTGAAAGTTCATTTGAGCAGGTGGTTGTGAAAAATCTGCTTAGAAAATATCCACAATGGAGTTAGGATTGTATTGCTGTTGTTGGAAATATCAGTGCAAAAATGTCCAAGAACCCAAGGTTAAGGCAACTCTTATATAGATGTTAGGGGAATATTCTCTAGACATGCATGATGCTCCGTATGTCTTGGAGAGTTTAGTTGAAAATTGGAGGAGCATTCTACCGTGGTAGCATACATAACTCTTTATGCTTCACATTTCACAATCTTGGAATTTCCACATTTGAAATTTAGATTTCCATATTGAATGCCAATTTTGGCCCAACATGGGGCAATTTAATCTACTTATAGATTCAGTTCTACCCTTGTTGGACATAATGGTCTTTGATGGTAAGATTAACCTTTTTCATTCAGCATATCAATCTCTGACCTTTTAACACGAGTCTCGGCTCTCAAATGCTCTGTTCTCATCCGGTCATCCTCCAGTATGAGTTCCTTTACATCACTATACATGGGTAAACTAATCCTAAGAAACAGTCTCTAAGATACCTACTGTTTTCTAATATATAATCAACATAACCTGATTAAGGTATTGGGTTAATGTGTCACCTAAACTAAATGTTTTCATACATGATAAATCATAATTATAAATATATTATAAAACAAATATGCTGATAAAATAAATTAAACAATATTGTACTCTAATTTATTTAGTTACTCCTTAGAGAAATGCTTTAAGAGTTACTATCATTGTTAATGTTTAGAAAACTAAATAATTGTCAAAAGAGAAATAGTATGAGAATCAATTTAAAAATTTGTAAAATTAACTCATGTTTTTTTAATTTTAGTTTAGTTTCGAAAAGAATTAACCATGTTCTCAATTAAAATTTAATTTATTATCTTATCAAAATTAATCTGAAAAGCATAAATATTGTTTATATCATAGTTTAGTTTATATGATGAATTGAATAAATGTAAAATTGCATTAATTATAAATAAAATTACTGTTAAAATAATGAAAAAGTCTACCAACGGAATTATTCTAAAACAACAATTTGAATACCCGTTATACTCAGATATTATTTATCTTAATTATTGTAAAGTTGTTTCATTTTGATAAGAAAAAAGGAAAGAAGCTAAGGTTGATTCCAACCGTTGATATTAGGAAGTCCTGTATTGACCAACAATATTGCCAGAAGCTGTTTCCCCTTGTATAAATAGAGGAAATGATTGTGGCTAGCCCTTAGGTGTTAAGCAGTATGGGCCATAGTTATTAAGTCATAGGCTTCTCAATATTGTTATATAATGTACGGAGACAAGGAAGAGTATGTTATCTAGTGACATACGTGCTAAGAGATTTTGGCAATGAATTTACAGTTGGGTTTTATTAAATTGTCCTGGTTGAATGGGTTTGACAAAAACCTGTGGATTGTGACCAACTTTGACCCATTCAATTTGCAGTTCTATTCCACTTTGAGCTTAACCAAGCTGAGCTCCAATTTACTGCTCACACTAGCTAGACTATATTATAAGAAAAATACACCACAAACCTGAACATATGTAATATAACATTTTTGTAGTATATATTTATTTTTAGAGATTCATTAACAAATTTCTAGGTTTATTTTCTTGTATCCTACCAATTTTGTGGCAGTGGCATAGTCCTAATCATTATTCTATTGTTCTACCAGTATAATGAAAAACACTATTTATCATCTAAATATCTCCATCAAAAACAGTAGGGCCAGAGGCAATGACTAGCTTTTGCATCCCTCCCTAGTCATGCCATGATTACCCATGTCTGCCATGGAATCATTATTGGGTTTGGATATGAATGAGATTCTAATTTGATTGTCCTATAATTCTATCTTTGTAATGAATAAAGAAATGTCAACTTCATTGACACTCCCTCTTGAAAGTTGTGTGTTAACCACTGAACCATTTTTTTAATAGAGAAAGATAAGAATGTATTTAGTGGTATCTATTGTAAGTATTGCAGTGGATGTAGTATTAGCTTTTCTTTATGTTTACTCCGTTATATTTTGAACAACTGCTCTCATGATGCAGGTTTGCTTACATCTTCTTACTGCAGTTATGAAGTGTTTCTTTAAGAGACCACCTGAAACTCAAAAAGTATTAGGAGCTGCATTGGCGGTTGGTCTTTTTGATTTTCACCAGGTTTTAATTGTTGTTGCTACTTACAAATTTGAACTGTTAAAACAATGAAATATTTGAATATTTGCTTATATTGCAGTGGTTTGTTACATGAGCTTTTTGTTGATTGCAGGATGTTCATGATAGGGCCTTATTTTAGTACCAGCTTCTGCAATACAATGTATCAGTGGCAGAGTGTGCGGTGAGCCCTCCCAAACAAGTAGTTTCAGTATTTGTTGATACTCAGAGCAGTGAAATCAAAGATCACATATTTGATGAATTTAACAGTTTGTCTATTGTATACCAAAAGGTAACTAATCTACTCACTTCCCCTAGTAGTTTTGAATGAACACAAATTATTTGCTAAGTTTGAACCAACAGAGCTTTCTAGACCTATGTTTGACTATTGAAAAAAGAAGAATCTTGTTCAATTCCAACTACAAGATGAGATCACAAAGAATTAAGGTAATCAATTTGAAATAAAATCATAATCCTTAATATCAATAGTTAGATTGAATAATATGTAATTGATGTTCTAGAGGTTGCTTATTATGATTTTCTTCATCAACATTGATAACAGTCACACACCAAAGTTAAGCAAAATTTGCAATGACAAGGAAAACTAGAAACAATACTTCTTCATGAGCAGTAGCAACACACATCATGGCGTCAACCAATAACTAAACAAGGGATTACATATTACCTTAATGTTTCTTAAATGTGCTTCTAGAATTTTTTTCTCAGTGCTTTTCCAAGCCGTAACAACATGAAGCTATTCTTAGGCTCTGTTAAAAGGACAAAATAATTATTAAATTTTAGAAAAAATTAAACATATTAACCGAAATAATTTTTAATATATAAACTAAAAAGGGTACATTGTAAAAAAAATCAAATGAATAAGTTTATTTGAAGAGGAGAAGTTTAGTTTTTCAAATTTCAGTTCTGGAAACTTAAGCTAACTCACACAAATCAACAAGCACGCAAGATAATGATAACAAACCTTTGATGGAACTCGAGAGAGCAATAACACTGGAGAGCAAGCACAAAGGAGAAACCCAGCAAAGACAATGAAAGAACTCAGGAGAGCGAGCATGGACGAGAAACTCAGAAGGGAGGATGAAATAACTCCGCACAGCGAGCATGGACGAGAAACCACCGGAAGAGAGAATAATCCCCAAGAAGGAGAAACGAGAACAAAGAGTTACTGATGTGAGTCATAAACAGGAGGAAACATAAAAGGGAGAAGTTAGAGCTCGAGTCACATGAAACATAGAGTTACCGATGTGAGAAATTGATTTTGAGTTAGGGTTAAAATTGGGGGAAACGTAAAAATTGAGAGGAGGGAAGACAAAAATTAACATGTTTTGTGATTGAAATATTTCGTCTCCAAATATATTAATAATTTTATATATTAAAAAAATAGCCACTGAATTTACCTACCATTCATATTTTTTGGATTTTCCACCGATAATTCGATCACTAATTCAGTAGCTAAATAAAAAATACCATATTTTTGGTTGCAATCTTGATTGGTCTCTAAACTGGTCTCTAACAACAACCGAAATGTGGAGGTGACAAAATTCGGTCGCAAAACTCTTATTTTGTAGCAGTGAAAACTTATATGCAAACTACAAAACATTCCCCAAAAAGATCTAGAAGCCATAAATTTAGAAATGACATAAATAAAACTTGAAGGAATATAAAAGTATAGACAAAATAAGTTTAGATAATCCTCTAATTAATAGGCCTTTTGTAAATACATTAGAATTAAATAAAATAAGATCTCAAACTAAAAATCATCCCAAAATACAAAATTACTATCTCTGGTCTAGTTATCCAGATATATAGTTTGATGAAAGAGGAGAATCAGTAAAAGATTCTTATATTGGATCTGATTTAATAGAATGGGATTTAGATGAATTAAGTGAACAAAAAATTTTAGATCTAACTTACCAAATGTCCATGGCAAAAACAACCTATAAAGGAAAATAATGCTTAGATAGAGATGTAGCAATAGTGATAATTCAAGGTTTTATTGATCAATTAAAAAAATAATAGGATATTTTATGTAACCAAGATGATAGGAACATTATATTAAACAGTATAAAAGAATAAAATTAAGAACAAGATGCAGTATCAACCTTAATTTATATTAAAATTTCAAAACTTTATAGGAGACCCAAACATTTTCAAGGATAGGGCAGCAAGTTAATTAATGAATTTTATATTTTCCAACAATGTCATATTATAGATGATATAAAAATACATTATTATCAAAAATATCTCTTAGGGAAGATAAATTTTCAAGATTTTGGAAAAAAAGATTTATAGCTGGTCTTCCAAAACTATTCTCCAAAAAGGTGAAAGTAAATTTATGAAAAGTATACAATAATCCAATACCATATGAAATATTAACCTATGGTTAAATACATAATATAGCAATAGACACTAGAATCTAACTATGTACAAATTATAAACTTTAAGATAAATTTCATACAGAGAAAATGACAAATAGCAACAATATGGATTAGCATGTTATATTTTTTCTATTATGTATAACTAATCCCCAAACTATGAAACTTTGCTGAAACTTATGGTGTAATAATTTGAATCTATATTCTCCTTTATGAATTATTATATGTTTTTATTCAACTATGTTTACTTTTTCATGCTTAATTAGTTGATGATAATTGATCTCTCTTGTTAATTTTTAAATAGGTTAGGGATAGGTGATAGTATTATTGCCTAATTAACATAACTATAAATTAAGTCGAGTATAAGGAATTTAGAGGATGAATCAGAATCCTAGATTTTTAACTTGTTATTAAATTAACAAGTTTGAATATTCTTTATGTTTCTCTCAATTATATATCTTGGTTGATCACTAAGGATAATACTTAGGAGAAAGAATATTACTATTCATGATAATTTGGTGGTATTAGAATTAAAATGAAAGGTTAGAAATTGAGTTTTCAATTATTCATGGGGGAGTTTATGAGTGAAATTGGGTAAATTAATAAAGGGATCCAAAGTTATGTTCCTTTCCATAATTGAATTCGTGCTTGCATTATTTTCTTTACATTTTCTATTTTTCCTTTTATACTTTCATTTCCATTTTAAAAATACTTTTAAAATGAAACCCTTTTTTTGGTGAACTTAAAAGTTGAGATTTGAACATTCTTTAAGAATTGTTGATATAGTTCTTGTGAGAATGATACAGGAGGTCTTAAATACCCCTTTTCACAATGACGAATGCACTTGCCTATAGGTAAAGTTTGACACACATGATTTTCTCACAACAAAGTTTTTGTGAAGGTAACATATAAGATAAGACATAAATCTTGCATTTCATGCTTATCTCTCTAATGTATTAGGTTAGGAAGTCACATTGCATTTGTGTACCAAAAATTGTAAGAGCTAACTAATAATACGCCTAGGAGTTGTGTGAGTTGAGTGTGATGGTTTACAAATGACTTGGGATGGCTTCCCAATGAAAAATCTATCATAACCAAAATTTAGCCTCCTTAACTTTCATCAAGGATTATCATGGTCAATTGAGTTGGTGTTGTTATAGACGATATTAACAATTGAATAAGCCAGTATTTATAAGATCAAATCAATTCAACATTTTCAGTGATGGATACAACAATGGAAACTTGGGGTCCTAACAACTTCATAGAGATACACAATTCGACTTATATGAATGAAATTTGGAGATGGTAGAGTTAAAATTCAATATGACTTAATATGGTGTGGGACATATTGAGTCACTCACGAGTATGTAAATTTATCATTATGCATTCATGCATTTCATATGCACTTGTGATTATTGTTGGATTGAATGTATCATAAATGGTATGATTTTAACTAATTGAGAATGGTTGGAGATTATATTTTCTATATGCTAAGTGTTGTTTTTTACAACTGATTAATGATTAATTTGATCATGTAGTGTTTATGCTAAGTGATGTGTATGATTATTTACCTTATGCTTGTATTCTATATATATGTATATATAAATATATGTTTATGTTCTTGTAAAATAAATTTATTATATGAGACTCAAATCTTGCATTTCATGCATGCCTCTCTAAGGATTTGATTTGGGAACTCACAGTACATTTGTGTGCTAAGAAATCATAGGTTCTGACTAATAATATCCTAGATGGTATATAAGATAAGTGTGATGTTTACATGGGACCTAGGAGGGCTTTCCAATGTTGAAACTCTCATAACCAAATCTTATCCATCTTAACCGATCTCGAGGATTGTCATGGTCAAGTGAGTTGGTTTTTCTATCGATGATATCAATGATTAAATTTCCTAGTATTTTATAAGATTTGATCAATTTAACATTACTAGTGATGATTAGAACATTGGAAACCTGAGGTTCTAAGGACATCATAGAGATAAACAATTGAGAGAACATGTATTGTATTTAAAGATGATAGACTCTAGATTTGGTGAGGTTCAATATGGTGTGAGACACATTGGGTCATTGACAATTCTTGAACTTTATTAATAACCATTGACATGCTCGTCGCAAACGCGCAAAAATAATTTCTAGATTTCCCCCAAACTATTGGTATAGTATAAGGTGCCACCTAGGTCATCTCCCAAAGACCATTTCATATTCTTACGCAAATTAGGAGAAAATTAGAACAAGAGGGTTTTTGGAAAGATTTGATATGAAGTTCTAAATACAAAATACAGAATGAAATTAATTTCACTTAAGTATTATCAACTCAAGGAATTCAGAGGCTATTTTCTTAACTAATCATTGATCACTAAAATCATGCATAGTGTTTATCAACCTAGGATCATGTGGAACCCCTAAAATGATCCTTGAATTCTCTACTGAGAAACCTCTCAGAATTTAATTGATTATGATCAACAAGATTTAGTAACCACTTAATCTTTCATCTAAACCAATTTCATAATCAGAATTCAGTTGAAGTAAGTAATAAAATGAAAACCTTGAATTCAATTACTTAATTTCTACTCTTCAAACTTTTGGAAAATGATTTACCAATCAAAAACCAATTATAAATCAATTATACATTAATCAAAATACGTCAACCGATCAAACTTTGATTAAAAGAATAAAATTGAAGAATATAGTAAAGCAGAGTAGAAATCACTCAATAAGCATGTAAATAAAGATCAAGACCTCAAAGTTAAAATGAAAATAGCTTGAATCCTTGAATTGAAACTACAAACCTAGCCTTCCATGAAGGAGGCAAACTAACAACAAAGAAAAACTAAGCCTTCCATGAAGGAGGCAAACTAACAACAAAGAAAAACTAAGCCTACCATGAAGGAGGCAACTAACAATAAATAAAAACTAAGCCTTCCATGAAGGAGGCAAACTAAGAAGAAAGAAAGAAAGATGGAAAATGGTGTTGGAGTTAATATCCAAGGGGTGTGTGTTTCTCCTCTTGTAAACCCTTCTATTTATAGAGGATTTGTGAGGCATCATCTTCAGAAAGTCACCAACTAGGATATTACTTTTCTACCCTTTTATTGCTTTCACATGGGCTTTGTTGAAAATGCAAAACACTTTTGAATTTTTGTCACCAATTAGCACAACAATTTTGACATTCTTACATCGAAATTTCGGATGTTCACATGTCCGAATTAGAGCTTGACTTCTGAACAAAAGTTGTAGCCCCGAATCTTAGCTGTCCAACAGATTTGATTTCATCTCAATATGACTTCTGTATCTCAAGATATGGCCGGATCTTTTCATACTGTTCAAATTCCACGTCAGCAACACTATCTCATATTTTGAGATAATTTCGGAGTCCTAAACATCCCATTTAGAGTCTGCTCTTGCTTTGTAACTGTGGACACTTCTTTAAGCTTTCATTCAAGAAAGATTTCATGATTTTTGGATGTCTAAAAATCCTATTATGCTCAAAATATTATAATAATGTCATTTTAATCGGGTAAGCAAAGAAATTCAATTAAACTTCATATGAACCCAAACTCATAAAATATGACAAAGACCACTTAATTGAACATATAAGAAGTCTTATTGAGATAAAAGTGAGAGATAATTATTTATGAAATTTATGCTTATCAAATTCCCCCACACTTATCTTTTGCACGTCTCGGGAAAACTTAAGTTAAGGATTGGTGACTATTTTTTTATTTTTTTTTATGAAAGAACATCAAAGTTTTGAGTTGATTTCTCAAGAATTTACAAAATTTCATGAAGCATTCTTTCATCATATTTTTGAAATTACTTAGAAAGGCAACTTTAATTTGAAAAACATAGATTGAGAAAGATAAGACCTCACATGATATACTCTGAATCTCTCAAGTGTTTGATTTGGTAAGTGTTTCTCTCAAATTCAATCCATGAAAGATGAACTATCATAGGCTTGCATATCTTCTACTTCTCTACTACTATGTACACATGTAATGCACAAATCAAGAGGTCTTTATTTTGGTTATAACGGGATTAGAAAGATGAAATGATATATATGAAGAGATACAATGTTAGACCAAGGAAAATGGTGAGGATTGAGAACTGAGTCTAGGTGCAAGTGTGAGAAACAGATATCACTTCTTCATTCTTTTTTTTCCCTTTTTTTTCAATATAATAGTTTAATTATTAATTTATTGCTTCAGTTTTTTTTTTCAACCATGATATCGATGAACACAACAATAATCTCCCCCACACTTATTGAAACACTTATGGTATGATAAATCCAGTATTCCTCACCTTCTATGGTCAGACAAAGTTGTATTTTTTTTATTTTCTTTTTTTTTATTTATGGTGAGCTAAAAAGAAGAAAAGGCTAATCGGCTTAAAGGGCTGATCAAAGGATAAAATTATATGGTTTGGTTATTTGGTCAAGTGGTTTGTTCAAGAAAAGCAGTGCCTCAATCATTTTTGTACAATTCATGTGAAAATGTAGCTTTAAAAAGAATCAATGCAAGTTCTGAAGTAACATATTCCATGGATGAAAATCACAAAAGAATGAAAATAATAAAAAGGCTCAAAATCTCACAGGTAATATATTTATCACATCTAATCTATCCAGTTCAAATATGTGTTGCCAAACTAATTAATCTCGAAATGTAAATCATTTTGCTTCAATTATTTTATGAAATCTAAAGAACAACAAACTTCCACATTCAATTTTTTTTATTTTTTTTTAATCATAAGATGCGTATCAAGAGTTAAGTGTAACTCCTTACTCAGCCATCTTACTCAAAGCAAGTTTATGATTCTAACCTAATTTTTTTTTTGGGTTTTTTTTTTAATTTTTCTTTTATATCAGACCATCCTCCCCCCAACCTATCCAAGACATTGTCCCCAATGTCTTAGATAGAAATTATATAACAGGAAAAGAAATGTGACAAAACCACCAAAGTAAGGAAAAGTTATAACCGAAGAGTGGTATCTGGTTCTCTTTTGTCTCTGCCATCCTGATTTGGTTGGTTCACCAGCTGCATTGCTATATTCTAAAGATGGTGAAAATTTCAAATAAATTGAAAAGAAAATGTAAATGACAAACATACATGCATGAGAATGAACAGTAGTTGTGATTGTGGCTCACATCTTCCTCTGGTTTTATGTCCAGTAACGGCTGAAACGCCTTCTAAGAGTCGAGGATGTGCTTCCCATTCAGTTTTCTTGTAAACTGACAAAAGGGTCTTTTAAAGTCAGATTCCCAAGATTATAACGTGCTTTTTCCTTACGGAATAGTTCAAACAAATAAAGAATAGTATACCTTAAAAAAATTGTTAGAAAGGTTAAAAATTTTATACAAACTCAAAAAATTGTTAGAAAGGTTAAAAATTTTATACAAACTCCTAAATAAGCCTAGGAAACTAAAATGGTCCCCGACAACGGCGCCAAATTTTTGACACGCTCGTCGCAAACGCGCAAAAATAATTTATAGATTTCCCCCAAACTATTGGTATAGTATAAGGTGCAACCTAGGTCATCTCCCAAAGACCATTTCATATTGTTAAGCAAATTCGGAGAAAATTAGAACAAGGAGGTTTTTGGAAAGATTTGATATGAAGTTCTGAATACAAAATACAGAATGAAATTAATTTCACTTAACAATTATCAACTCAAGGAATTCAGAGGCTATTTTCTTAACTAATCATTGATCACTAAAATCATGCATTGTGTTTATCAACCTAGGATCATCTGGAACCCCTAAAATGATCCTTGAATTCTCTACTGAGAAACCTCTCAGAATTTAATTGATTATGATCAACAAGATTTAGTAACCACTTAATCTTTCATCTAAACCAATTTCATAATCAGAATTCAGTTGAAGTAAGTAATAAAATGAAAACCTTGAATTCAATTACTTAATTTCTACTCTTCAAACTTTTGGAAAATGATTTACCAATCAAAAACAAATTATAAATCAATTATACATTAATCAAAATACGTCAACCGATCAAACTTTGATTAAAAGAATAAAATTGAAGAATATAGTAAAGCAGAGTAGAAATCACTCAATAAGCATGTAAATAAAGATCAAGACCTCAAAGTTAAAATGAAAATAGCTTGAATCCTTGAATTGAAACTTCAAACCTAGCCTTCCATGAAGGAGACAAACTAACAACAAAGAAAAACTATGCCTTCCATGAAGGAGGCAAACGAACAACAAAGAAAAACTAAGCCTACCATGAAGGAGGCAACTAACAATAAATAAAAACTAAGCCTTCCATGAAGGAGGCAAACTAAGAAGAAAGAAAGAAAGATGGAAAATGGTGTTGGAGTTAATATCCAAGGGGTGTGTGTTTCTCCTCTTGTAAACTCTTCTATTTATAGAGGATTTGTGAGGCATCATCTTCAGAAAGTCACCAACTAGGATATTACTTTTCTACCCTTTTATTGCTTTCACATGGGCTTTGTTGAAAATGCAAAACACTTTTGAATTTTTGTCACCAATTAGCACAACAATTTTGACTTTCTTGCACCATAATTTTGGATGTTCACATGTCCAAATTAGAGCTTGACTTCTGAACAAAAGTTGTAGCCCCAGATCTTAGCTGTCCAACAGATTTGATTTCATCTCAATATGACTTCTGTATCTCAAGATATGGTCGGATCTTTGCATACTGTTCAAATTCCATGTTAGCAACACTATCTCATCTTTTGAGATAATTTCGGAGTCCTAAACATCCCATTTAGAGTCTGCTCTTGCTTTGTAACTGTGGCCACTTCTTTAAGCTTTCATTCAAGACAGATTTCATGATTTTTGGATATCTAAAACTCCTATTATGCTCAAAATACTATAATAGTGTCATTTTAATCGGGTAAGCAAAGAAATTCAATTAAACTTCATATGAACCCAAACTCATAAAATATGACAAAGACCACTTAATTGAACATATAAGAAGTCTTAATGAGATAAAAGTGAGAGATAATTATTTATGAAATTTATGCTTATCAAATTCCCCCACACTTATCTTTTGCACGTCTCTGGCAAACTTAAGTTAAGGATTGGTGACTATTTTTTTATTTTTTTTTATGAAAGAACATCAAAGTTTTGAGTTGATTTCTCAAGAATTCACAAAATTTCATGAAGCATTCTTTCATCACATTTTTGAAATTACTTAGAAAGGCAACTTTAATTTGAAAAACATAGATCGAGAAAGATAAGACCTCACATGATATACTCTGAATCTCTCAAGTGTTTGATTTGGTAAGTGTTTCTCTCAAATTCAATACATGAAAGATGAACTATCATAGGCTTGCATATCTTCTACTTCTCTACTACTATGTACACATGTAATGCACAAATCAAGAGGTCTTTATTTTGGTTATAACGGGATTAGAAAGATGAAATGATATATTGCAGAGATACAATGTTAGACCAAGGAAAATGGTGAGGATTGAGAACTGAGTCTAGGTGCAAGTGTGAGAAACAGATATCACTTCTTCATTCTTTTTTTTCCCTTTTTTTTCAATATAATAGTTTAATTATTAATTTATTGCTTCAGTTTTTTTTTTCAACCATGATATCGATGAACACAACAATAATCTCCCCCACACTTATTGAAACACTTATGGTATGATAAATCCAGTATTCCTCACCTTCTATGGTCAGACAAAGTTGTATTTTTTTTATTTTTTATTTTTTTTTATTTGTGGTGAGCTAAAAAGAAGAAAAGGCTAATCGGCTCAAAGGGCTGATCAAAGGATAAAATTATATGGTTTGGTTATTTAGCCAAGTGATTTGTTCAAGAAAAAAATGCCTCAATCATTTTTGTACAATTCATGTGAAAATGTAGCTTCAAAAAGAATCAATGCAAGTTTTGAAGTAACATATTCCATAGATGAAAATCACACAAGAAAGAAAATAATAATAAGGCTCAAAATCTCACAGGTAATATATTTACTAAATCTAATCTATCCAGTTCAAATATGTGTTGCCAAACTAATTAATCTCGAAATGTAAATCATTTTGCTTCAATTATTTTATGAAATCTAAAGAACAACAAACTTCCACATTCAATTTTTTTTATTTTTTTTTAATCATAAGATGCGTATCAAGAGCCAAGTGTAACTCCTTACTCAGCCATCTTACTCAAAGCAAGTTTATGATTCTAACCTAATTTTATTTTTTGGGTTTTTTTTTTAATTTTTCTTTTATATCAGACCATCCTCCCCCCAACCTTTCCAAGACATTGTCCCCAATGTCTTAGATAGAAATTATATAACAGGAAAAGAAATGTGACAAAACCACCAAAGTAAGGAAACGTTATAACCGAAGAGTGGTATCTGGTTCTCTTTTGTCTCTGGTTTTACGTCCAGTAACGGCTGAAGCGCCTTCTAAGAGTCGAGGATGTGCTTCCCATTCAGTTTTCTTGTAAACTGACAAAAGGGTCTTTTAAAGTCAGATTCCCAAGACTATAACGTGTTTTTTTCTTACGGAATAGTTCAAACAAATCAAGAATAGTATACCTAAAAAAAATTGTTAGAAAGGTTAAAAATTTTATACAAACTCAAAAAATTGTTAGAAAGGTTAAAAATTGTATCCAAACTCAAAAAATTGTTAGAAAGGTTAAAAATTTTATACAAACTCCTAAATAAGCCTAGGAAACTAAAATGGTCCCCGGCAACGGCGCCAAATTTTTGACACGCTCGTCGCAAACGCGCAAAAATAATTTATAGATTTCCCCCAAACTATTGGTATAGTATAAGGTGCAACCTAGGTCATCTCCCAAAGACCATTTCATATTCTTAAGCAAATTAGGAGAAAATTAGAACAAGGGGGGTTTTTGGAAAGATTTGATATGAAGTTCTAAATACAAAATACAGAATGAAATTAATTTCACTTAACAATTATCAACTCAAGGAATTCAGAGGCTATTTTCTTAACTAATCATTGATCACTAAAATCATGCATTGTGTTTATCAACCTAGGATCATCTGGAACCCCTAAAATGATCCTTGAATTCTCTACTGAGAAACCTCTCAGAATTTAATTGATTATGATCAACAAGATTTAGTAACCACTTAATCTTTCATCTAAACCAATTTCATAATCAGAATTCAGTTGAAGTAAGTAATAAAATGAAAACCTTGAATTCAATTACTTAATTTCTACTCTTCAAACTTTTGGAAAATGATTTACCAATCAAAAACCAATTATAAATCAATTATACATTAATCAAAATACGTCAACCGATCAAACTTTGATTAAAAGAATAAAATTGAAGAATATAGTAAAGCGGAGTAGAAATCACTCAATAAGCATGTAAATAAAGATCAAGACCTCAAAGTTAAAATGAAAATAGCTTGAATCCTTGAATTGAAACTACAAACCTAGCCTTCCATGAAGAAGGCAAACTAACAACAAAGAAAAACTAAGCCTTCCATGAAGGAGGCAAACTAACAACAAAGAAAAACTAAGCCTACCATGAAGGAGGCAACTAACAATAAATAAAAACTAAGCCTTCCATGAAGGAGGAAAACTATGAAGAAAGAAAGAAAGATGGAAAATGGTGTTGGAGTTAATATCCAAGGGGTGTGTGTTTCTCCTCTTGTAAACCCTTCTATTTATAGAGGATTTGTGAGGCATCATCTTTAGAAAGTCACCAACTAGGATATTACTTTTCTACCCTTTTATTGCTTTCACATGGGCTTTGTTGAAAATGCAAAGCACTTTTGAATTTTTGTCACCAATTAGCTCAACAATTTTGACTTTCTTGCACCGCAGTTTCGGATGTTCACATGTCCGAATTAGAGCTTGACTTCTGAACAAAAGTTGTAACCCCGGATCTTAGCTGTCCAACAGATTTAATTTCATCTCAATATGAATTTTGTATCTCAAGATATGGCCGGATCTTTGTGTACTGTTCAAATTCCAAGTCAGCAACACTATCTCATCTTTTGAGATAATTTCGGAGTCCTAAACATCCCATTTAGAGTCTACTCTTGCTTTGTAACTGTGGACTCTTCTTTAAGCTTTCATTCAAGATAGATTTCATAATTTTTGGATGTCTAAAACTCCTATTATGCTCAAAATACTATAATATTGTCATTTTAATCGGGTAAGCAAAGAAATTCAATTAAACTTCATATGAAGCCAAACTCATAAAATATGACAAAGACCACTTAATTGAACATATAAGAAGTCTTAATGAGATAAAAGTGAGAGATAATTATTTATGAAATTTATGCTTATCAACCATTCATGAACTGCATATGAACTTGTGAGTACTATTGGATTGAATATCTCATAAATGGTATAATTATTGACTGATTTATTATTGTTGGAGATTGTTTTTACCTTATGTTAAGTGTTGGTGTGCACCAATATGATATGGCATGGTAATTCTCATTGTTTACTTTCTTATGTTTTCTCATTATTCTATGTTTGTATACTATGAAGAAACTCTTGACATTTATCTTTTATTTCCTTTTTTCTTGATTACATATAATAGAGAGAAGATTTAATACTTAGATCTCCCTTTCATTTTAATGTGTTCAAAACATGAGTGATAAAAGGGAATGTCATGTTTTTCCTACAAGCAAGTATACCTGTCACAATGAAATGGAGTATTTTAGACCCCTAGTATTGATTTTATAAAGACTACGCTAACAATCTATAAAAGAAGTTTAAATTCAAACTTTTAAGCCCACCAAAAGTGGGATTTTGTTGGAAATGCCAAGAATAAGAATTAGAATGCAAAAATAAAGACAAATAAAAGAGCGGAGAACATAAGTGCAAAGTTATAGATAAGTATGTGACTTTGAATCTCCTTATACTTTACCTATTTTTACCTCAAAGTTGTCTTACAAATAATTTAAACATCAATCTCTAACCACTCGTTCTAATGTTATTACTACCTAATGATCACACGATAATAATAATATTTCCTCTAAGTACTGTCCCTAGTGATCATACAAGGTAAATAAGTAAGAGAAACATAAAACACTTAGAATTTGTTAATTTAATAACTAGTTAGAAGCCTAGGATTTCGATCGATCCTCTAAAACTAAGAGACCTAGTTACCTTATATTTCCTTCAATTCAGAGATGATACAATTTCCTACCCCTAACTAACTTAGAGATTAATAAGAGTAGCTAATTCTCATTGATACACTAAGCGTAATAAATAAACATAATCAGATAAAAAATCTTATACTCATTCATATTGAAAGCATAAAATCATTCATAAAGAAAAATATAATTCAAATAATTATCTCACAAGGTTCACCAAAAATCCATAATTTTGGGGTTAGTTAAAAATATCAAAAGATGATGAACGAGAATAAACCATCCAAACAAAATCCATAATCCTAATCCTAAGATAAGAAATACAAAACAGTAATGCCAACTAAGTTGACAAGAGACTCTATAACTTGCACTATGCAGGGATTCCTTCTGTTAGGATCCTATAGGAAGACGGTGGAAGAAGAAATTAAAATGATGGAATAGAGATGGAAAATGAGGGGAAGTAAGGCCTACAGCCTCTTATAAGGTGTAGGTAAGAGATGAAGAGTTGTAGGTGATCTGAAATGTTCGAAGGTGTCTTTCTCCCAAGGCATATTCTCCTTTTTATAGACGTGGATTAGGACTGACTCTGTTGGGAATTGGGTTGACCAATGTTTCCTCCTTAACTATCACAGTTGCTTTAGGTCACCTGCATTATTGTCAAGGATGATCGAAATTCCTTATTGCATTATTAGGGTTGATTAGGGTTATGTCTCATGCCTCCAAAGGTTAGGATGACTGTGTTCAAGTCTGCACGACTATGTTAACAACTCAAGGTCACTGCAAGGGCATGCTCAGGTTTACATAGTTGTGCTCCTTCATCTGGCACAATTATGCTTAGGTTTGCATGACCATGTTGGCTTTCTCCTATTATTGTTCTTCTACTACCCCTTTATCTTTTTATGCTTTTTCTACTTTTTTTTTGGGACCAAAATCTACCTAGTTTTTTATTCTCTACTTGCATGACTATTCCTATAAAATAAAGAAAACTAGATGGATTTATGATCAAATAATCATTTATTACATTGTAATTATAACTAATTTTCTATAGATAAATCAACAGAATAATGGTTTATCATATCCTCAAACTTAAACATTGTGTGTCTCCATGCAATAATCCAAGGATTAGGAATGTAGCAAGTATAAAAATCATATAAACCTCAAATTTTAACATGAAATAGATAAATACAATTACCATTATATGAACAATCAAAAATTATCCAATTAAGGTCTTCTAGTTCCCTAAAATCAAGTCTCACAAATAGAGAAGGTCGATCTTCTCACCATCTCTCATGTATTTGAGGGTATAAATAATTATTGTTTTTTCCCTTGCAACTGTACACTATCATATGCTTTTCCATAAATATCAATCTTTACCAAAAAGTTAAATTACATACAAGAATCAAAAGAACTTCATTAAGATTCTAATGCAGCCAAGGAAATTCATGCAATTATGTGAGATATAAGAAAAAAGGAAACATAAAAAGTTTTTCCTTTCATTTTTTTTCAAACACCTTATACCCTTAAATTATGAACTTAATTACTTGTAGGTCTATGAACTTTAATTTTTTTTAACTTCCAAGATTTTTCATTCTTTTCCATTTCTTTTGTTTTTTTTTATCTTTTCTTTTCTTTCTTTTTCCCTTGTTGATCACTTTTTCATCCACAAGCACTTATGTTGCTATAGTTATGATACAAGGATAATTGAAATTATAGCAACTTTATGAGGGATACCAAAGAAAGTAAATTTAATCTTTTCATGCTCAAAAGGAGGCACTAAGAGATATTCTAGGTCTGTGTCCATTAAAAAAAACCTAATTTTTCTTTATCATTTTCTTGTAACGCAATCAACTTATGCAATCCTTGACAAGGTTACAAGACAAGTTCTAGAATGTAAAAATCGGAAGGGAAACCCTCAACAAAGAAAGAAAAAGGTTGTGTGCAACCTTAATTAGGCTCAATCCTTTACTAAGACTACTCTAGTGTAAAACAAGATGATAAAAAACAAGGATAATTTTTAATTATTTTATTAAAAGTTTTCATATCCTTATTAAGTTCCATCAATATATGTCACAAAATATTAGAGGTTTCTTAATCCTTACCAATAATATAGAAAAATGGGGTTATCCTAGGTTCAATAAATTTTTCAAAAAAATAAAGAAGGGTATCCCTTCTCAAATTTAATATTTTATCATTCTCTTAATTTATTTGGAAAAGTTTTTTCTTAAGGTAGAAATTAGTATATACTATAGGAAAGATAAGTGATTTTCCAAAAAAGATAGTTAGAAGGAAGAAGATCTCCATCTTCAAACTTAAGCATTTACATACATGCAAATTATATAGGTATAGTGGAAAGAAAAAGAAAAGTAGAACTTTCCTAAGTGGTGGTTGACGAAGGAGATGGTATACCTCCTAAAACTTAGAGGTTAGTAGTTTCCTCAATGTATTTCCCCTGTTTGGTGCTAACAATTGGGAAAGAAGTCCTTAAACTTGAAATCATCCTGCTCATACTAAACACTTGTGTTAGAGTAAAAGAATCATATAATGAAACAAAAATAAGATTAGTGTAAACCAAGATAAGTTTTGTACAAAAAGAAATAGAAAAATATATCAAAACTAAAAATATCTAATAATCCTAAAATAAAATCTTAAGAATGAGAAAATAAAATAAAAGAAAAATATAAGGACAAGATCAACATTGAGACTATGGAAGGCTATCTAGCCATGCAGTAATTGGAGAAGCATGGAAAACTGGGCATCCATCCACGTGAAGATCGTGTTAAGGGCCTGCTAATACCTAGTATACAGTGGCATGTGCATCGAAGCAGTCATTAATTCCATCCACCTATAGATGTCGATGATCGAGGGGTAGGAGATGGAATGGTCTTGTAGAAGCTTATCTCCAAAATTGTCATCAATCTCCTCCTCTACCACTTGAGACTCCTGCTAATTCTATTGCATGGGTGACTGTGGCTAGGGATGAGAATATTGCTATTGAGGTGACAAAATATAGATGCTATGGGGCCTTTTCTATATCACCTTCATGGGCAACCATGTGTCAATGTCCAATGATGTGATCTTGTACATCTGAGTTTCCATCGAAGAAGGGATCATATGGTGATGGTAGAAGATGGTGATGTAAGAGCCAATACCTATGTGGCCCTCTACCTTGTCTATAGGCGATGTCCAATCCCTTGGTAGGATATTAGAAAAATCATCCTAGGTCAACCCTCCAACCTTGTACTACAACACAAACAGATGTGTCCAAGAGATGAATCTGGTGTTGTCACTTTTTGTTAAGATGTCAAGTGTCAGCCACCAATCTAGCATCCTAAGAATGGGGTCTTTGATAATGATGGACTTTGAGACACGAGAGTTATACTAATATAACCTTATAATCTCGTGTAAGCCCCCTTCATGAACTCTTTCGGAATGTTTGTACGGTCACTCAAATACTCATATGCAAAGATGCCCTCAAGACACTATTCCAAAAATTACATATTACAACACATTAGAAAACATTTTATAAATAAAATGTTTTAAAAAATAATATAATTTTTTTAACAAAACTTGTAAAAATAAATGCTTTAAAATATAATACTTATTATATCATTTTTATAATTAAATTTTTTAATTATAAACATAAAAATAAAAATAAAATAGTATTATATAGCCATTTATTTATAAATGTTTTAAAATATTTTTATTTTTACAATATTAATTTAAATATAAAATATATTTTTGATTACATTGTTATAATAAGAAAACACTTTATCAAAATTATTATTTTTAATTTATTTAATCCTTCTTCTTAGTGCTTTTTTTTTGCCTCTGGCCACATTCCTTTCCTTTTTCAGGTCTTGAAAAAGTAAAGAAGTTGATTGGGTTTATGTTGCAAGGTAGCAAGAAGAGGTCAATTCAAAATGTGAATGAGCTTCTAATGATAAAGATTTATAGTAGACCAAGGGAGAGAAAATAAAAAAGGAACAAGGAGGGTGAAAGTGTTTTATGACAAATGGTTGAGGAAACCACCATCATCGATATGGTGGTGATAATGGAGTGAGATAAAGCTGGCTTCTCTAGTGACAGCTTCGGCTACGATTGTGGTTTTTAACGTTAGTAGCAGAACAATGATAATATGCACATGCACAATGTTGGAGAGATTTTTATGGAAGGAAACCTTGATTGTGGTGGAATTGAAGGTAAAATAATGTCAACTAGAATAAAGACCTTGAATGGGGTTAATGTTTGACAAAAGTAATAACTAAAAGTGAAACCTCCATCTTAAAAATGCTCTACTATGTTGTTATTGTATTATATTATTTTAGCTCACCAATTGCTTGATGTTTAACAAGGTTATGTTTTAATAAGAAACTTTCATTTCAAATATTATTATTCTTGTATAATGATCCCATTCATATAATGAGAGAAATTCGTTATTCATCATCTGCTAATTGTAAATTCAACCTTTTCACTCTTTTATTTTGTGATAATGAATGTTCCTTTACACAAATATAATGTCTTTGATCATCAAATCATACTAAATTTAGTATAGTTTTTCAAAGTTGTTTGAATTTTTTTATGTTGAATAATCTTATTGCTATTCAAGAAAAAAATTATAAAAAAATAGCAAATATGTGAATTTATCTAAAACTGTAACGACAATGATACATGAATCAAGTTTCTCAGTGATAATGCTAAATTTTCATTTCTCTTTGTTCTTACCCAGGAATTATGTGTAAACACGGGTTGAAGATCCCAAGAAATTCAAAATAAACCATAATTAAATTAAGCAATAAACAGAAAAACCTGGAAAATTAAAGGATTTCAAAACCAAAAAAAATCAATCATCAGAAAAATAAAGAAAAACTAATAAAAAGTTTTTCAAATTTTAAATCTAAAAGAAATTGAAGTAAAGAAAAGTTTGGAAAAGAAAAACCTAAAATAATAATAAAACTTTTTAGAAAATGAGAACTAAAATTTTCTGAAAACAAAAATAATAAAAAATAATAATAAAAAACAGAAATAAAAAATAAAATTATAAAAAAGAAGTTTTAAAAGAAAATCAAAAAAGTGAATAAAAATTTTAATTTTCTAGTTTTTGAAAAATTAATAAAAATAGGAAAAACAGAATATAAAAAAATATATACAAAAAATAAAAAAAATATAAATATAAATAATAATCAGAAAATGAAAGTTTAAAAATAAAAAGGAACAAAAGAACAAAATTCTGAAAAATAAATAATAAATAAAAACAAAAAAAGTTTAAACGCAAAAAAATCTTTTCTATAGATCTGGAAAATAAATTCTAAAAACTAAAAATCAAGTAAATCAAATAAAAAATATATATAATAAAAAAAATTTACAGAAAAGGTTTAGAATTAAATAAAGAGATAAACAAAATAACAAAAAAAAATAAAAAAAAAATCAAAGGGCTAGGAGGCGTAAGGGGGAGGCCAGAAACAATATAAAAGAGGTGTCTGGGTTCAGAAGCGGGGTTACGGGTTTTTCGTTTGATTATCCAAAGAGTAAGAAGAGGATTTTCTAAGGAAAAGGATCTGGACGCTGCGCAGAAGCATTCCTCAGGAGTCTTGATAGAAGGAACGTAGAAGAGAGGAACCACAGGAAGATCGTCGATCACCTCCTCAAATCCATAACAGGTTAGATTTATCTCCTTCATTTCAAGAACCTTGCCAAAAGTTGTTCAATAGCTTAGTATAGTTCAAGAATCAGTGTAGTTTTCGACAAATAATAGGCTTTGGACACTGTATATTCTTATAGAAATCAAGAATTAGGTGAAATTATTGCTTAATGAATATGTAATTAATGTTGTGGAATTCAAGAATGTACAATTCTAGTCGCTGCATGCTCGATCTGGAATAAAAACTGAATGAAATTTCCTTTGATATACATGATACCAACACTGCAATAGAGTCATATTCACGAGTTGTTCGACGTAAGTCAGGAAAGAATCAGTCCTGCATCTTGAAATTACCAAAATACCCTCAGAAAATTAATAAAAAATTCAAGAAAGTATATAAAAATACAAAAAATTAATAAAAATTCGAAAAAATTCCAAAAATAATAAAAATTCCAAAAATTAATTCAAAATTCCAGAAATTAAATAAAATTTAGAAAATTAATAAAAAATTCAAGAAATTAAATAAAAATACAAAAAATTAATAAAAATTCAAAAAATAATAAATAAAAAAATCAAAGGACTAGGAGGCGTAAGGGGGAGGCCAGAAACAGAGTATAAAAGAGGTGTCTGGGTTCAGAAGCGGGGTTACGGGTTTTTCGTTTGATTATCCAAAGAGTAAGAAGAGGATTTTCTAAGGAAAAGGATCTGGACGCTGCGCAGAAGCATTCCTCAGGAGTCTTGATAGAAGGAACGTAGAAGAGAGGAACCACAGGAAGATCGTCGATCACCTCCTCAAATCCATAACAGGTTAGATTTATCTCCTTCATTTCAAGAACCTTGCCAAAAGTTGTTCAATAGCTTAGTATAGTTCAAGAATCAGTGTAGTTTTCGACAAATAATAGGCTTTGGACACTGTATATTCTTATAGAAATCAAGAATTAGGTGAAATTATTGCTTAATGAATATGTAATTAATGTTGTGGAATTTAAGAGTGTACAATTCTAGTCGCTGCATGCTCGATCTGGAATCAAAAACTGAATGAAATTTCCTTTGATATATATGATACCAACACTGCAATAAAGTCATATTCACGAGTTGTTCGACGTAAGTCAGGAAAGAATCAGTCCTGCATCTTGAAATTACCAAAAAACCCTCAGAAAATTAATAAAAAATTCAAGAAATTAAATAAAAATACAAAAAATTAATAAAAATTCCAAAAATTCAAAAATAATAAAAATTTCAAAAATTCCAACAATTAATTTGAAATTCCAGAAATTAAATAAAAATTCAAAAAACTAATAAAAAATTCAAGAAATTAAATAAAAATACAAAAAATTAATAAAAATTTCAAAAATAATAAAAATTCCAAAAATTCCAAAAATTGATAAAAAATTCCAGAAATTAAATAAAAATTCAGAAAATTATTAAAAAATTTCAGAAATTAAACAAAATTTCCAGAAATTAAATAAAAATTCAGAAAATTAACAAAAAATTCCAGAAATTAAATAAAAATCCAGAAAATTAATAAAAATTTAAAAATTCAAAAAATAATAAAAAATTCAAAAGTTCCAGAAATTAATAAAAATTTCAAAAATTCAGAAAATAATAAAAAATTCAAAAGTTTGAGAAATTAATAAAAAATTCAAAAATTCCAGAAATTTCCAAAACATTAATAAAAATTCAGAAAATTAACAAAAAATTCAAAAATTCCAGAAATTAATAAAAAATTCCAGAAATTACATAAAAATCCAGAAAATTAATAAAAAATTCCAAAATTCAAGAAAATAATAAAAAATTAAAAATTCCCAAAATTAAACAAAATTTCCAGAAATTAAATAAAAATTTCAAAAATTCCAAAAATTAATAAAAAATTCCAGAAATTAAATCAAAAATTCTAGAAATTTCCAAAAAATTAATAAAAAATTCAAAAATTCCTGAAATTAATAAAAAATTCAAGAAATTAAATAAAAATTCAGAAAATTAATAAAAAATTTAAAATTTCCATAAATTAATAAAAATTTCAAAAATTCCAGAGAATAATAAAAAATTCAAAATTTCTAGAAATTAATAAAAAATTCGAGAAGTAAAAATTGTTTTCCAAAATTCCTAAATAATTCGTAAAAATTCTATAATTCCTAAATAAATTCAAGATTATCAAGTATTTTCATAAAATTCCTTAACTGATAAATTCCCTCCTAAATTTCTAATGATTATTTGTATCTTGTCTTTTTCATTCATCGTTATTCAAAAATAAAAAAATCTTGTTTTGCGATTCTTAATCTCATGCGACGAGCTCTAAGCACGAACTGGTAGCTTTTTCAGCTGTTCATTGTTTAGAGATTCGTATGGGTCCAAGTGCAGCCGTAGTTGTCTTGGGCCCTCTGCATATGTGGATTAGGGTTGCCTTTCCTTTTTACAAAATAAAAACCTTGCTCATTCTTATTCTACGATTTTCAAAATAAAAAAAATCTTGTTTTGCGATTCTTAATCTCACGCGACGAGCTCTAAGCACGAACTGATAGTTTTTTCTGCTATTCGTTGTTTAGAGATTCGTATGGGTCCAAGTGCAGCCGTAGTTGTCTTGGGCCCTGTGCATATGTGGATGAGGATCGCCCTCCTAAAAATAGTTTTCAAAAATAGTCAAGCTATTTTTACTTTCCAAGTAGCTCTGAAGGTCAAGCCTTCGAGCACATTTCAAACACTCTTTCAAACACTTTCGAAAGTCAAGCTTTCAAAACATAACCAGAACTACGTAAGCCTTGAGTTTCCCACTGTACCAGGGAATACGTAGGAGCAGGATCAAGTCCTGTCAGGCTAGCCTCCATCAAGTATTTATTTTCATATTAATTAAGGGATCAAACATTTTCAAAATTTACACACTCGGTTTTAGGGTACCGTTCTTCGGAACGGGCAAGTAGGGTGCCTAACACCTTCCCTACTTGTAACCGACTCCCGAACCTAAATCTCATCCTCAAGTCAGGGTTTTTCCAAATATTTTTCCCTTAAATAAAATTTGGTGGCGACTCCACACCTATCAAATAAATTTATTTTTAAAATTTTAGCGAGTTCGTCGTCTCGTCGGAATTACGGTTGCGACAGATGGCGACTCCACTGGGGACATTAGAGAGTTAAGCCCGTTTGATTGAGTGTGCATTGTATTGATCCCTTCTCTGTTTATTTGTGCGATTTGTTTATTGCACGATTCACTTATTTGTTTGTTTATCTATATGTTTGTTTATTCTCTGTATAACCCTAGGATAGACGAATATTAAATTTGCTATATATATCTGTGCAATATTTCCCCAATTGTAGGAATCCCAAAAAATTAAAGTGCCCTCCATGCATAACATGTATATTTTATCACGAGTAGGGCCCTATACCCGGGTCTGAGTGCTGCTTAGGACTAGAGGGATCTAGTGGTGTCACTTTGGGGCTTACGTCCTGTTTGACCATCACGAAAATCCCAGCTAGAGTGCGTCCTATTCGTAATGCCCTACAACTGGTAGCTTTTTCTGCTGTTGTAGCAAGCATTACGGACTGGAACTTGGCTCTAGTGACCTTTATACCTTAGGACTACTGACCACCTTTTGAGAGGTTCATGCATTAATGGCCATAGACTTTTAGGACAGGTTACCCAAATAGGACAAAAGGAGGGCACGTTCTGCAAATTCAGGTCCAATCTTTTTACTTATGATGGGATGATTAAAGAATAGGGGAGTAGAAAAATTAGAGAAAAAGAAAAGAGGAAAAGAGGAAAAAGTTCACATGAGAGATGAACAAAAATGAAAAGAAAAAGAGAAAGAAAGAAAATAAAGAGAGAGAGAAATTAAAGAGAGAAAAAAAGAAAAGAAAATCAAGTGAGATAAGAAAAAAGGAAGTCAAAAAAAGGGAAAGACAAAGAGTGAAGAAAGAAAAAGGGGGATATTGATAGATTTTGTGCAAATGAAGTTATGTTTGGCATTCTATTATGGTCTATCATGCATCAATTCCACCTCATAAAAAACCTAACATGTTCATCTTTGTTGTTTTCTTCTTTTCTTTTATTATTGAGGGACCAGGTTCTCAGTGACATCTAAAGAAGGGGTGAAATGGAAATTAATGCGAAAATCGGGCAGTTAAGAAAGAGAAAGAGGGTTGGGGTCAAGCTGACTGATTTTGCTAGCCTGGAGGACTTCGGAAACAAATTGTCAAGTGTCCAGTTAATGGCGTTCACCAAAAAATACGGAAACATACTGAAACTGCTGAAAGTCAAAGTGCAAGAGGGGGCCCTCACAGCGATGGTACAATACTATGATCCTCCTCTCCGATGCTTTACCTTTCATGACTTCCAACTGGCGCCTACCTTGGAAGAATTCGAGCAGATTTTGGATCTGCCCTTGGAAGAAACCCGGCCATACAACCATTTGGAACACCACACTTCGTTCCGAACTGCTGCTCAGGCTCTGGGTCTACAGGCAGGCGATCGGTTGGCCGACTACCAAGGAAAGAATCAGGCCAAAGGGTTCACTCGAGGGTTCCTGGAAACCTATATGCGACATTTGGCCGACAACAATCAGTGCGACATTTTCATGGATGTATTAGCCCTTTCCATCTATGGATTGGTCCTCTTTCCAGGCATAGAGGATTTTGTTGACCCGAACGTCGTGGATATATTCTTGGCCTGAAAGAATAAAGCTGAAAACCCTGTTACCGCCTTGTTGGCCGACGTATACTACACGATGAATCTCAGTCACGAGGGGAGAGGGAAAAAGTTGCTTTGCTGTCTGCCGATGTTGTACATATGGATAACTGCTCATGCCTTCAGGAGGAGCATGAAAGTTCAATGCCCCATATCCGACCTACTGTGCTATCAAATAAAGCCGATGAATAGTGAAGAATGGGCAGCTCATTTCGCCGGCTTAAAGGAAGAACAGGTCTAATGGCAACCCACTTGGCAGCAGAGAACGGAGGTCATCTACCACTGTAAAGGGTTCCCAAATGTACCCCTCATGGGAACCAGGGGTTGCATCAACTACAACCCGATATTGGGGCAGAGGCAGCTGGCTTACCCCATCAAGGCACCTCCATCAGATGAATTGGTGACACCGTTCCTTTTGAAATACGAAGGAGATTTCGCTGAGCCCCTCCGCAAAGTACGAGAAGCATAGGAAAGTGTTACTCGGAAAGGAAAAGAATTGGGGGTCTGAAGCTGTGGAGCCAAAGAAGAATACCGACAGTGGGTCAGAGACAGGGTGCAACAGATCAAGCTGCCATTCAAACCTCCGACCACCCCATCTGAAAATCAACCATCACCAATGATGTTTGAAGATGAGGTCATTAAAAACTTGAAAGAAAATCTAGAAGTTATGACCAAGAAAAACGCCCGACTAGAAGAGGAACTTCTGAAAGAACGACAAGAGAACGCCACATGGAGAAGAGAAGATGAAATGAACAAAGCTCTCTTAGCCTCTATCAAGGATCAGCAAAAGGGTGAACGAGAGCGTGCTTCACGGGTACATATGAACTTGCAAGCGGCCAATAAAGAGCTTGGACTGAGAGCGCAAGAAAGAGACGCTGCCCTCCAAGAGAATCGTCAACTGAGGGGCGCTTTGGAGCAAGTGAAGGCCAAGATCCATACCATCTGTGAAGAGAAAAACTAGTTCTTAGCCACAAACAAGAGAATCTGAATGGAGGCAGACCATGTAGTGGAGGAAAGAAACGACCTGTTGCAACGAATAGAAGACATGAAAAATCAAATCGAAGGTCTATTAGCGGCTTGGCAAAATGAAGTAAACGAAGAAAAATGGAATGTCATCGAGGTAATTCGAATGCAACAAAGGGGTATTAAGGACATCCAAAACGAGAGTAAATGGTATAAAGATACAGCTGACCATTGGGCCTGATGCTTTGGGAGACTGGCTAGTTTAGCAAATATGGCAATTGAAGAAGTACCAGCGTTCCTCAAGAAGGCCGAAGCCTCATTACATCCGCTGCATACTCATCCCGAAGTTGAAGATTTTATCTTATTTTGTAAAAATCTGATACTAAGGATGAACAAGTATATTGTGCTAGCCAGACAGGAAGGGCAAAATGTAAAATAAATTCGGTCTGCTTGAATAAAGTTGATTTCTCTCCGTCTATGATTTCGCATTAATTTCCAATTCATGCTCAAAACGATTAAAGCACACACAATCGATAGATGATCAACGAGAAACTGGTCCCTCAATGTTTTATTTTCACGCCAAAAAGATTACTTTCAATTAACGATTAATTAATATAATGATTTGTTCTTTCTTCTTTTCAAAGATTCAGATAACAAAATAGTGGGCTCACGACTCCCTCGGCATTCGTACAACACTAGATCAAAAGCCAGAATCATGAGTGAGCTGGAAATGCAGAATGAGGAGCTCAGGAATGAGGTAGCTGAGTTAAAAGATCAGGTAGCTAAGCTCATGAAGCTACTTGAAAAAGGCGCAGAGGGACCTACGGCAACCGAGGCAACAGGGGCTGCTGCTACTTCAATGCCCTTACAAGCTGTCACTGAGCAAGAATGGCCATATGGGCTACTGCCTGGTTACGAGCATCCATATGGACCGAGCTCTCAAGGGATCATCGCTGGTGAAAATCCCAATGTACTGCCACTTCATATAAACCCTGCCGCCCACCATTATCATCCAAACCTTCCGACTGGGCTTCCGCACACAAACCCTACCGCTCATCCTCACCATGTGAACCCACTAACCTACCCTCTTCCTACCAATACCACCAGTTATCCACCTCACACATACCCAACACACACAAACCTTCAACCTTACCCCTACAACACAAACACTTCCACTGTTTTCCCTCCACAAATAAACCCATGCTTTCCTCCTCACATCAACCCAACTACATACCCATATAACATCAACCCCGACTATACACACATGAATACGACCGTCACCGAGGACCCCACATATTCTGTCCCGGTCACTATACATCCAGCCAACCCTCACCAACAACACCCTTACGGTCATACTATAAGACCCGAGGGCCAACACACCTTACCTCACCACATTGGCCAACTTGTGGACCAAGAAGACCAGTTTGGCGGAAGATGGCAACACCTAGAGGAGAGGGTTAGAGCCATCGAAGGGCATGGATATGGAGTAGTAGAGGCTTCCGAGCTATGCCTCGTACCTAATGTCATAATACCTCCTAAATTCAAAATGCCCGAATTCGAGAAATATAGGGGAGTCGGATGCCCGAAAAGCCATCTGATAATGTATTGCCGAAAAATGGCCTCCCATTCACACAATGATAAGTTGCTTATCCACTGTTTCCAGGACAATTTAACTGGAGCAGCTGCTAGCTGGTATACCCAGCTCGAGAGGTCATACGTCCACACATGGAAGGACTTGGCAGACGTCTTCCTTAAGCAATACAAGTACAACATAGAGATGGCACCTGACAGGACTCAATTACAGAACCTGACCAAGAAGGAGAATGAGTCCTTTAAAGAGTACGTGCAGCGGTGGAGGGAGCTGGCCGCCTAAGTTCAACCACCCCTGCTGGACAGGGAGATGATCAGCACTTTTATGGAGACTCTCCCTGCTCCATTCTACGACAATATGGTGGGCACTGTGTCCGCCAACTTCTCCGACATGGTACTAATCGGAGAACAAATAGAGAGCGGCTTGCGCCGAGGAAGGATTGTACACAACGCCGTCGGCAATGTCAGTACGAAAAAGCCGACGAGCAATCCATGGAAGAAGAAGGAAGCCGGGACCCATTATGTCTCAGCCGACCCTAACCGCCCAATCACCACACAACCTTTGTACCAACCACCCACCATGCCACCTAATTACCAAATCCCATATCAACCACAATTTCCTACACATCCACATACGGTGGCCTCCGCCTAACCTTCATACCAACCAACCTACAACCCACTACCTACTCCATTTCAGCAAAACGCTACCTCCATAACTCCACCTACCCAAACATTTCCCCAACAACAACCACCAAAACCATGGAACCAAAACATCAACATTAACTCACCTCAACAAAAAACCAACAATAACCAAAGAAAAATAGTGCAATTTGACCCGATCCCGATGAGTTACTCGGAGCTTTTGCCTCGTTTAATTCAAAAATCCTTAATTGCATTGGTCCCCATGAAGCCATTGGAACCCCCATATCCAAAGTGGTACAATCCTGAGGCAAAGTGCGACTACCACGCTGGGACGGTGGGGCATTCCACTGAAAACTGTCTGGCCTTGAAACATAGGGTCCAGAAGTTGATCAACACCAAGTGGCTAAATTTCGAGAATGATGCACCCAGCGTGGGGAATAACCCACTACCAAACCATGGAGGAGCAGGGCCCTCCGTGAACTATATTGAGATAGAAGAGGAGGTAGACATGATCGGCGAATCCTTTCCCGGACCTCCCAAACCACTGGTCATCTGCTATACTGAACCATCAGCTCTGCCTACGCCCGATGGAGTGAGACCAGTCACAATAAAGGTGCCGGGACCCTTCCAGTACAATAGTAATAAAGAGGTACCGTGGAAATACAATGTCGAGGTACTAGGAGGAAAAACCGAATAGTATAAGATAGAAATCCCCTCGCTCAGTGTGACCAACATAGCCGGTATTGGGGGAATGACCAGAAGTGGTCGTATCTACACCCCTGCCAAAGACATAAGGATACAACCGGCCACCTTAGACAAAGAAGATCGGGCTACGCTCGAGCCCGAGAACAGCAATAAAGGAGTGGAGAAAGAAATAAAGAAGGCAGTTTCAGACGAAAAGGCATGCGAGTTCTTGAAATTGATAAAACAAAGCGAGTATACGGTCATCGAGCAATTAAATCGTATACCTACTAAAGTATCATTGTTAGCTCTGACGATGAACTCGGAGTGACACGCTCGCCGCAAACGCGCAAAAATAATTTCTAGATTTTCCCCAAACTATTGGTATAGTATAAGGTGCAACCTAGGTCATCTCCCAAAGACCATTTCATATTCTTAAGCAAATTAGGAGAAAATTAGAACAGGGGGATTTTGTAAAGATTGATATTGAGTTCTAAATGCAAAATACAAAATGAAATTAATTTCACTTAACAATTATCAACTCAAGGAATTCAGAGGCTATTTTCTTAACTAATCATTGATCACTAAAATCATGCACTGTGTTTATCAACCTAGGATCATCTGGAACCCCTAAAATGATCCTTGAATTCTCTACTGAGAAACCTCTCAGAATTTAATTGATTATGATCAACAAGATTAGTAACCACTTAATCTTTTATCTAAACCAATTTCACAATCAGAATTCAGTTGAAGTAAGTAATAAAATGAAAACCTTCAATTCAATTACTTAATTTATACTCTTCAAACTTTTGGAAAATGATTTACCAATCAAAAACCAATTATAAATCAATTATGCATTAATCAAAATACGTCAACCGATCAAACTTTGATTAAAGAATAAAATTGAATAATACAGTGAAGCAGAGTAGAAACCACTTAATAAGCATGTAAATAAAGATCAAGACCTCAAAGTTAAAATGAAAATAGCTTGAATCCTTGAATTGAAACTACAAACCTAGCCTTCCATGAAGGAGGCAAACTAACAACAAAGAAAGAGGCAAACTAACAACAAAGAAAAACTAAGCCTTCCATGTAGGAGGCAAACTAACAACAAAGAAAACCTAAGCCTTCCATGAAGGAGGCAAACTAACAACAAATAAAACCTAAGCCTTCCATGAAGGAGGCAAACTAACAACAAATAAAACCTGAGCCTTCCATGAAGGAGGCAAACTAACAAGAGAGAAAGAAAGATGGAAAATGGTATTGGAGTTAATCTCCAAGTGGTGTGTGTCTCCTCTTGTAAACCCTTCTATTTATAGAGGATTTTTGAGGCATCATCTTCAAAAAGCCACCAACTAGGATATTACTTTTCTACCCTTTTATTGCTTTCACATGGGCTTTGTTGAAAATGCAAAACACTTTTGAATTTTTGCCACCAATGAGCACAACAATTTTAACTTTCTTGCACCGCAATTTCGGATGTTCACATGTCCGAATTAGAGCTTGACTTCTGAACAAAAGTTGTATCCCCGGATCTTAGCTATCCAACAAAGTTAATTTCATCTCAATATGACTTCTATATCTCAAGATATGGCCGGATCTTTTCACACTGTTCAAATTCTACGTCAGCAACACTATCTCATCTTTTGAGATAATTTCGGAGTCCTAAACATCCCATTTAGAGTCTGATCTTGCTTTGTAACTATGGACACTTCTTTAATCTTTCATTCAAGACAGATTTCATGATTTTTGGATGTCTAAAATCCCTATTATGCTCAAAATACTATAATAGTGTCATTTTAATCGGGTAAGCAAAGAAATTCAATTAAACTTCATATGAACCCAAACTCATAAAATATGACAAAGATCACTTAATTGAACATATAAGAAGTCTTAATGAGATAAAAGTGAGAGATAATTATTTATGAAATCTATGCTTATCAAATTCCCCCACACTTATCTTTTGCACGTCTCGGGCAAACTTAAGTTAAGGATTGGTGACTATTGTTTTTTTTTTTTTGAAAGAACATCAAAGTTTTGAGTTGATTTCTCAAGAATTCACAAAATTTCATCAAGCATTCTTTCATCACATTTTTGAAATTACTTAGAAAGGCAACTTTAATTTGAAAAACATAGATTGAGAAAGATAAAACCTCACATGATATACTCTGAATCTCTCAAGTGTTTGATTTGGTAAGTGTTTCTCTCAAATTCAATCCATGAAAGATAAACTATCATAGGTTTGCATATCTTCTACTTCTCTACTACTATGTACACATGCAATGCACAAATCAAGAGGTCTTTATTTTGGTTATAACGGGATTAGAAAGATGAAATGATATATTGAAGAGATACAATGTTAGACCAAGGAAAATGATGAGGATTGAGAATTGAGTCTAAGTGCAAGTGTGAGAAACAGATATCACTTCTTCATTCTTTTTTTTTTCAATATAATAGTTTATTTATTAATTTCTTGCTTTAGTTTTTTTTTTCAACCATGATATTGATGAACACAACAATAATCTCCCCTACACTTATTGAAACACTTATGGTATGATAAATCCAGTATTCCTCACCTTCTATGGTCAAACAAAGTTGTTGTTTTTTTTTTTGATTTGTGGTGAGCTAAAAAGAAGAAAAGGCTAATCAGCTCAAAGGGCTGATCAAAGGATACAATTATATGGTTTGGTTATTTGGCCAAGTGGTTTGTTCAAGAAAAACAGTGCCTCAATCATTTTTGTACAATTCATGTGAAAATGTAGCTTAAAAAAGAATCAATGCAAGTTCTGAAGTAACATATTCCATGGATGAAAATCACACAAGAAAGAAAATAATAATAAGACTCAAAATCTCACAGGTAATATATTTATCAAATCTAATCTATCCAGTTCAAATATGTGTTGCCAAACTAATTAATCTCGAAATGTAAATCATTTTGCTTCAATTATTTTATGAAATCTAAAGAACAACAAACTTCCACATTCAATTTTTTTTATTAATCATAAGATGCGTATCAGGAGTCAAGTGTAACTCCTTACTCAGCCATCTTACTCAAAGCAAGTTTATGATTCTAACCTAATTTTTTTGTTTTTTTGTTTTTTTTTTGTTTTTTTTTTAATTTTTTTTTCTTTTTTTTTTTAGATATCGGACCATCCTCCCCCCAACCTATCCAAGACATTGTCCCCAATGTCTTAGATGGAATTTCATATAACAGGAAAAGAAATGTAAGAAAACCACCAAAGTAAGGAAAAGTTATAACCGAAGAGTGGTATCTGGTTCTCTTTTGTCTCTGCCATCCTGATTTGGTTGGTTCACCAGCTGCATTGCTTGACTGAGCTCAGATGTAGGATTTTGCAAAATCTCAAGTAGCTGTTCAACAGTTGAAGCAGATACTATGATGTTGAGCATGGATTGTGGCATGAACTCCTGCTCTACTGCATGATCTAAAAAGGATATCAAACCATTATAAAAGCCATTAATATTCAACAAGCCCAGAGGTTTTTTATGAAAATTTCGATAGGCCCAAAATATAATGGTAAAAATTTCTTTCATTGTTCCAAGACCACCAGGTAATGCAATAAATGCATTAGAATTAATCAACATATGTCTCATACGGTCATGCATGGTTGCAACCTTCAATTCAGTACCCAGGGTGAAGTATGAGGTGCTCTCATTTTTTAAGCCAACACCTAAGACGTTACATCCCTTTGTGAGTGCAGATCCTGCAACACATCCTTTTAAACCCTGAATCCCTCCCCCATAAACAAGATTGATTTTTCTTGCAGCTAATACCTTACCAAGGGTATAAGCTGCATGTCGAAATTCTCCATCCTTTCCAAGGTTAGACCCACCAAAAACACAGATAGTATTGATCCTATCCATATACGATGTTTCTGTCTTTTTTTTGAAAAAATATGTCATAGAGGTTGATAATTTATAGGGACTCAATATCAGACAAGGAGATCGCTTGAATAGTGCGGGATCAGGATTTGGTAGCAAAAGTTTGAATTTTTGTTGCAAAAGTTTGAATTTTTTTGTCCAAGGAAAAGGTGAATGTCAGAGGGGAAAGACTTTAAGCAGGGGTGAAAATTTCAAAAAAAAATGGTAGCCCAATAAATTGAAAAGACAATGTAAATGACAAACATACACGCATGAGAATGAACAGTAGTTGTGATTGTGGCTCACATCTTCCTCTGGTTTTATGTTCAGTAACGGCTGAAACGCCTTCTAAGAGTCGAGGATGTGCTTCCCATTCAGTTTTCTTGTAAACTGACAACAGGGTCTTTTAAAGTCAGATTCCCAAGACTATAACGTGCTTTTTCCTTACGGAACAGTTCAAACAAATCAAGAAGGACTCCTTGTACATGCCCACTAGGATGCATCTCAAGAGTCTGAATGATATCATCCAATGACTCCTTACTCAGTCCATCCTTTATGAATTGAATTTTGTCCTCTCGAATTCTTGAAACCATTCCAGGGTTCTTGCATCTTGTGTTACAGGTCCATCTTGCACACCTGTAGCAAACTCCAATTCTTTTTTCCCTTCTCTTCTTTGCATAGGAACTTCTTCCCATACCTGGCATGTTTTTAACAAATGATTCTTGAAATTCACCTGCTAAACGTACCTTAGCTTCAATGATCCAACGGACACCTTCTGGAAGGCCTAAGAGTGTTAATGCCCTCAATCGTTCAAGTCTGCAATTGTAAATGTCTTTAAGAAAATTTCTGGGGAGAGTAGGGAACAAAATTTTGATCCTGGTGAGAGTTTTCTCCATTTTTTTCTTAAAACACTCAAGTTATTATTCCTGCAAGCTCAATGTAGTGTAATAGTTGGGATGATTTAAGAGGTAAAGAAGGAAGTTGAGAGATTAGTTGAAACTTATAAGTGAGGAATGTGAGAAAGGGAGAGAGAGAAAGAGAGAGAGAGAGAGAGAGAGAGAGAGAGAGAGAGAGACTTCTCTTGAATTTATTGCAAGTATGTGGCATTGTGCAAATGCACTTCTTCTACTGTGTGCTTTTGAAAACCTTCGAAAAATGGTTTAAGACGATGTCCATTCACCTTGAAGACTTTTTCAGTTACCTCATTTTTTATTTCCACTGCACCATAAGGAAAAACATTAGTAACTACAAATGGTCCTAACCATCTAGAGCGTAGCTTACCAGGCATAAGCTTTAGCCGAGAATTGAAAAGGAGAACTTTTTGTCCAACGGAAAACTCCTTTCTTGCCAACTTTTTGTCATGAAGAGCTTTGACCTTTTCTTTGTAAATTTTGGAGTTTTCGTATGCTTCTAATCGAATTTCTTCAAGTTCCTGCAATTGAAGCTTCCTATGGATTCCTGCTTGGTCTAGATCCATGTTGCATTTCTTTACTGCCCAAAATGCTCTATGCTCTAATTCAACTGGAAGATGACATGCTTTACCAAAGACAATCCTGTAGGGAGACATGCCAATGGGTGACTTGTAGGCTGTCCTATATGCCCATAACGCGTCAACAAGGCGCAAACTCCAATCCTTCCTGTTAAGCTGAACTGTTTTCTCTAAGATTTTCTTGATCTCTCGATTAGAAACTTCAGCTTGACCATTTGTTTGAGGATGATATGGGGTGGAGACTTTATGCATGACTCCATATTTGCGGAGTAGGGCTTCCATTGTGCGGTTGCAAAAATGAGTACCTTGGTCACTAATTAGAGCTCTAGGAATGCCAAACCTGCTAAAAATGTTAGACCTGATAAAATCTGCAACAACTCGAGCATCATCAGTATGAGTGGCTTTTGCCTCCACCCATTTTGAAACATAATCAACAGCTAGCAGAATGTAAACAAAGCCAAAAGAGACAGGGAATGGACCCATAAAGTCTATACCCCATACATCAAATACCTCACAAAAGAGAAGTGGTTGTTGGGGCATCTCATTTCTGCGCGAAATACTCCCTATTCTTTGGCACTGCTCACAAGTTATGCATAATTTGTGTGCACCACGAAATATTGTAGGCCAATAAAAGCCTGAGTCTAGTACTTTTCTAGCTGTCCGTTGTGGCCCAAAGTGTCCACCACAAGCTAAGGAATGACAAAAGGTAAGTACAGACTGAACTTCATGATCTGGAACACATCTTCTAATAATTTGATCACTACATGTCTTCCAAAGGTATGGTTCATCCCATATGTAGTGTTTGGCATCACTTTTCAACTTGGCAATTTGCGATTTGGTGAAGTGTTTGGGTATTTCTTTAGCAACCAGATAGTTTACCAAATCTGCATACCAAGGATCTTTCCCGTGCAAATGATAGAGATGCTCTTCTGGGAATGAATCTGTAATTGAAGTTTCTTCACAAGGTTGCTGGATCCGACTTAAATGATCTGCTACAAGGTTCTCTGCACCACTTTTGTCTTTGATCTCTAAATCAAATTCTTGCAACAGAAGCATCCAGCGAATCAGTCTTGGCTTAGCATCTGCCTTCTTAAGCAAGTATTTCAAAGCTGCATGGTCAGAGAAGACAATAACTTTAGATCCAAGCAAATAGGAGCGAAATTTATCTAATGCAAACACAATTTCCAACAGCTCCTTCTCAGTAGTTATGTAATTGGATTGGGTTGCATCAAGTGTGCGAGAGGCATATGCAATGACATGAGATCTCTTGCTAACTCTTTGAGACAGTACAACACCAAGGCCATAATTACATGCATCACACATTAATTCAAATGGAAGCGTCCAATTAGGTGGTTGAATGATGGGAGTGGTTGTCAACCGCTTCTTTAGTTCATCAAATGAATCCTTGCATGCTTGATCAAACACAAATTTGGTATCTTTTTGTAGTAGTTTAGAAAGAGGTTGTGCAATCTTGTTAAAATCCTTGATGAATCTTCTGTAAAAACCTGCATGACCAAGTAAATAACGTACTTCTCGCACAGAAGTGGGGTAAGGTAGAGAAGTAATAATGTCTATCTTGGCCTTATCAACCTTTAAACCTTTGCTAGATACCAAGTGTCCTAAGACTATACCTTCTGTTACCATGAAATGACATTTTTCAAAATTCAAAACCAGGTTAGTCTCAATGCATCTGTCCAAAACTTTAGAGAGGCTTTCTAAGCATGCATCAAAAGAAGAACCATATACAGTGAAGTCATCCATAAACACTTCCATGCAACTTTCTAAGAGATCAGAGAAAATGCTTACCATGCATCTTTGAAAGGTTCTAGGGGCGTTGCATAGACCAAAAGGCATCCTTCGATAGGCAAAAGTACCAAAAGGACAAGTGAAGGTGGTCTTATGCTGGTCTTCTGGGGCTATATGTATTTGAAAATAACCTGAAAAACCATCTAGAAAGTAATAGTGAGATTTTCCTGCTAATCTTTCCATAATTTGGTCTAAGAAGGGCAAAGGGAAGTGATCCTTGCGAGTAGCTTGGTTAAGCTTCCTATAATCTATGCACACTCTCCAACTGTTTTGTATTCTGGTAGGGATTAGTTCATCATTGTGATTTTTGACTACAGTCATGCCAGTCTTCTTAGGAACTACTTGCACCGGGCTTACCCAATCACTGTCTGAGATGGGATAGATGATACCAGCTGTCAAAAGCTTACCTACTTCCTTCTTTACCACATCTAGGATGGTTGGATTCAAACGCCTTTGTGGTTGTCTAACAGGTCTGGTGTTTTCCTCCAGCAATATCCTATGCATACAAGTAGATGGGCTAATGCCTGGAATATCAGCCAAAGTCCATCCAATTGCTTGTTTATGGCTTCTTAAGGTTTGCAGTAACCTTTCTTCTTGTTGTGGTAGAAGGTTCTTTGCTATAATGACAGGAAGCTTCTCATTTTCCCCCAAATAAGCATACTTTAGATGTTCAGGCAAAGGCTTCAACTCCAAAGGAGGTGGTTGTATTATGGAAGGCAGGGATCTATTTGAGATTGAAATGTCTGCAACACTTGCATCTAACATGTCATCTTTCCAAGAAGTTTGGTCTGCAGCATTAATCCTGGAGCACACAATACATGAATCAAATTCATCACATGTGCAAGTAAAATTATCTAAGTAATCTAAATCAAAATCAAAAAATTCAAAAAGTAGATTGTCAATAGAATAATCATTCGCAAGAAGATCTATGGCATCAAGTTGAAAGAGTGAATGATTCTCTATGGGATGCTTCATGGCTTCAAATATGTTGAATTGGATGATATCATCTCCAAATTCCATAGAGAGAGTCCCCGTATGCACATCTATCTTTGTTTTTGCAGTTTTGAGGAAAGGTCTCCCTAGGATCAAGGTTGCTCTATTGATGGATGACTCGTCTTCCATATCTAAAATGTAGAAGTCAGCTGGAAAGATCAGCTTATTCACTTGAACTAGCACATCTTCAAGTACTCCAGCTGGATGTGCTGTACTTCTGTTGGATAATTGAATCACCACACCAGTTGGCTTCAGTTCTCCCAGATTCAAAGATTTATAAACTGATGAGGGCATAACATTAATGGAAGCACCTAGATCCAGCAATGCATCACCAAATGTAGAGTTTCCTATTGTGCAAGGAATGGTGAAAGTTTCTGGATCTTTACATTTCTGAGGGAGGCTGGGTTGAATTAAGGCAGAAACATTGCGTCCCACACTGATCTTCTCATCCTTTTTGAGTCTTCTCTTATGCGTGCACAAGTCCTTTAGAAATTTGGCATATTTGGGAATTTGCTTGATAGCATCTAGAAGTGGTATGTTGACTTCCACTTTCCTGAAAGTATCTAGAAGCTCCTTATCCAATTCTGCATGAACATTGGGCTTGGATTGGACCATTCTATTTGGAAAAGGTAAAGATACCTTCTGATCAGCACAATTTGTGGTTTTTGTTTCATCAGATGCTTCAAGTGCAGATCGTTTATGGCAAGCTTCTTTTTGTTGATCATTCGATGTCTTATCGAAGGCTGGTGTACTTTTTTCATCAGACTTTTCCTCTGATTCAGATGGCTTATCAGAGATGTCTCCAGGTGTGGAGATAAATGCTTCTTTTTGGTGTGGATTAGTCTGATTGAAGCTTTGTTGCTTTAAAATTGTAGGGTCTGTCTGCACTTTCTTCCCACTTCTCAAGGTCATGGCATTCACACTTTTGGGATTTATGACAGGTTGAGAAGGTAGTTGACCAGAACCTTGAGATTTCAATTGGTTGACAGTGGTAGCCAACTGCCCAATTTGAGTTTGTAAATCCTGAATAGTAGAACTTACATTTTGTTGAAACTGAAGATTACTGGTAGCTAATTGCTTCATCAAATCATCAAGAGAGGGTTCAGAAGCATTAGAAGGTACAGATTGCTGCATATGTTGTTGTTGTTGTCTGAATGGCGGTGGTTGGTATTTATTTTGGGAGTCAGATGTTTGAATCCTTTGTTGTTGTGGAGGACCATATCTCAAGTTAGGATGGTTTCTCCAACTAGGATTGTATGTTCCAGAAGGTGGTTCAAACTTCTGTTGCTGATAATGTTGAGGAGGCCTGTATTGTTGTCCTGTGCCAAAAATACCATTTACTGCAGCCTCAGGTGTCTCACTTTCTTGCAATGTTGGGCATGCATCAGTAGGATGATCTGCAGAAGTGCAGATGCCACATGTTTTGGTTTTGTCAACAACATTAAGTTGTTGTTGTTGTCTGATGGCCAACTGTCTTACGATGGAGGTTAGTTCTTCAATTCTGTTCTCCAATCGTGTATGGTCTGTCTTAGTGGTCATTTCATGGACTCCTTTAGACAAGGAATTAGTTCGAGAATTGAATTGCTGAGAATTTTCTGCCATGTTGGCAATCAAATCTCGAGCTGCTGTAGGAGTTTTGTCCATAAGTGCTCCACCACTAGCTGCATCAACCATGCTTCTGTCCATTGGCATGAGTCCTTCATAGAAATACTGAATCAGTAATTGGTCACTGATTTGATGGTGTGGACAAGTGGCGCATAGTTTCTTGAATCTCTCCCAATACTCATAGAGAGTTTCTTGGGAGTTCTGTCTGATGCCGCAAATCTCTTTTCTGATAGCTGCCGTTCTGGATGCAGGGAAGAATTTCTCCAGGAATAATCTCTTCATATCATTCCAGCTTGTAACAGATGTTGGATGTAGATAGTACAACCAGTCCTTAGCTCCATCATTTAAGGAGAAAGGAAATGCCTTCAACTTGATATGATCTTCAGGAATTCCTTGTGGCCGCATTGTGGAACACACAATGTGAAATTGCTTCAAATGTTTATGAGGGTCCTCACCTGCAAGGCCATGAAACTTTGGTAGCAAATGTATTAATCCAGACTTTAGTTCAAATGGTGCATCAACATCAGGGTATTGAATGCACAATGGTTGATAAGCAACATCAGGTGCAGCTAATTCTTTTAGAGTTCTATCAGCCATGTTCTTAGCAAAATATTTAAAACTATCAAAATTTAAAGATGAAAAATCACTACTGTTACTTTCTTGGTTATTACTGAATGAATGCCTTCTATGTGCTCTTTTCAAGTGGTGGAATGTTCGATCAATCTCAGGATCATATGCATATAAATTTTCAGGATTGGATCGGGTCATACACAAAAAGGTGAATTCATACAGAAAATCCAAGAATGATATACCTAAATTAAAAAAATTGTTAGAAAGATTAAAAATTTTATACAAACTCCTAAATGAGCCTAGGAAACTAAAATGGTCCCCGGCAACGGCGCCAAATTTTTGACACGCTCGTCGCAAACGCGCAAAAATAATTTCTAGATTTTCCCCAAACTATTGGTATAGTATAAGGTGCAACCTAAGTCATCTCCCAAAGACCATTTCATATTCTTAAGCAAATTAGGAGAAAATTAGAACAGGGGGATTTTGTAAAGATTGATATTGAGTTCTAAATGCAAAATACAGAATGAAATTAATTTCACTTAACAATTATCAACTCAAGGAATTCAGAGGCTATTTTCTTAACTAATCATTGATCACTAAAATCATGCATTGTGTTTATCAACCTAGGATCATCTGGAACCCCTAAAATGATCCTTGAATTCTCTACTGAGAAACCTCTCAGAATTTAATTGATTATGATCAACAAGATTAGTAACCACTTAATCTTTTATCTAAATCAATTTCACAATCAGAATTCAGTTGAAGTAAGTAATAAAATGAAAACCTTCAATTCAATTACTTAATTTCTACTCTTCAAACTTTTGGAAAATGATTTACCAATCAAAAACCAATTATAAATCAATTATGCATTAATCAAAATACATCAACCGATCAAACTTTGATTAAAGAATAAAATTGAAGAATATAGTGAAGCAGAGTAGAAACCACTTAATAAGCGTGTAAATAAAGATCAAGACCTCAAAGTTAAAATGAAAATAGCTTGAATCCTTGAATTGAAACTACAAACCTAGCCTTCCATGAAGGAGGCAAACTAACAACAAAGAAAGAGGCAAACTAACAACAAAGAAAAACTAAGCCTTCCATGTAGGAGGCAAACTAACAACAAATAAAACCTAAGCCTTCCATGAAGGAGGCAAACTAACAACAAATAAAACCTAAGCCTTCCATGAAGGAGGCAAACTAACAACAAATTCCACGTCAGCAACACTATCTCATCTTTTGAGATAATTTCGGAGTCCTAAACATCCCATTTAGAGTCTGATCTTGCTTTGTAACTATGGACACTTCTTTAATCTTTCATTCAAGACAGATTTCATGATTTTTGGATGTCTAAAACTCCTATTATGCTCAAAATACTATAATAGTGTCATTTTAATCGGGTAAGCAAAGAAATTCAATTAAACTTCATATGAACCCAAACTCATAAAATATGACAAAGATCACTTAATTGAACATATAAGAAGTCTTAATGAGATAAAAGTGAGAGATAATTATTTATGAAATCTATGCTTATCACGGAGCCCCATCGAAAAGTGTTGCTAAAGATCTTAAACGAAGCCCATCTAGTCCACAATATCTCAGTGGATTAATTCGAGGGGATCGCCAGTAATATAACTGCCAACAATTTCATAACCTTTGCCGACCGAGAAATCCCGGAGGAAGGGGCGAGACATAACAGGGCATTGCATATATCGGTCAAATGCATGGATCACATTCTAGCCAGAGTCTTGATAGACAATGGCTCCTCTCTGAATGTGATGCCTCAATTGAATTTTTCCAAACTGCCGCACGAGGGGATCTACATGAGGCCTAGCTCTACGATAGTAAGAGCATTCGATGGGTCAAGACGGGAGGTTATTGGCGAAGTAGATCTACCAGTCCAAATTGGTCCGATCGTCTTCAACGTAACTTTCCAAATAATTGATATTCAGCCAACCTACAGCTATTTACTGGGAAGACCTTGGATTCATTCCGCTAAAGCGGTCCCTTCAACTTTGCATCAGAAGTTGAAGTTCATCATAGACGACAGGTTAATCATCGTCTCAGCGGAAGAAGATTATCTAGTCAGCAAACCCACCAATCCTCCTTATATTGGCAAAACAATGGTGGTTTGTCTCGACCATTGTCTGTGAATAAAAACAGGCGACGATATGGGTTGGGGTATCAACCCACTGAAGAAGATAAAGCGATAAGATCCCGTTATAACAAGGTCCCTCTGTGCCATATATCGCAAAGTTTCCAAAGTGCTGGTTTCGAAGACCTAAACATGATCGCAGCCGCAGATGGAGAGTGGACAACGAGTATTGAAGATCTGGTGACGCCTTGTCCCCCTGGACGAGAACTGACCAATTGGGAAATTTTTAATCTACCTCTGACTTTTGGTTCAGTTCAAATGTAATTTTGCAATTGTCATGAAAAATTTTATACATAAACATTTTGTACATACTTTTGACAAATAATAAATACAGTTGCATGGTCCAAAATAATTCCTTCTTTCCTTCTCTCAATTTACGCCCTTTACTAAATATACCTGTCTTATTTCTTCGTCTCCTCCCAATACGCAGATCCGACCCGAAACCGCCTTGCGACGACAGTGCTAGTATTGTAATAAGCGATTTCGACTGTATTGACGACTTGGCTGACGAAGAGTCAAAATTTGAGTGCGAACCCACCGATGAAATGTTGAGATTGGTGGAACGCGAATCTAAAATTATTGAACCTCATCAGGAACCCGTGGATCTAATAAATTTGGGGACCGAAGAAAATAAAAGAGAAATCAAGATAGGCATGCTTATCGTTGGAGACAATCGTGAGCGGTTGATCTCACTCCTACAGAACTATAGTGATATCTTCGCATGGTCTTACCAGGACATGCCAGGCTTAGATACTTCTATAGTGGAACACAAGTTGCCTATGAAAGCCAGATGTGCACCAGTCAAACAGAAACTGAGGAGGATGAAACCGGAAATGTCACTAAAAATCCGGGAAAAAGTAAGGAAGCAGTTTGACGCCAGCTTCTTGGCTGTTGCAAACTACCCCGAGTGGGTCGCTAATATAGTACTGGTCCCCAAGAAGGATGGCAAGGTCCGGATGTGCGTAGACTACATAGATCTCAATCGAGCCAGCTCAAAAGATGACTTCCCACTACCTCACATCGATGTGCTGGTCGATAACACGGCGCAAATCTCTTATTTTTCATTCATGGACGGTTTCTCAGGCTACAATCAGGTTAAGATGGCCGAAGAAGACAGAGAAAAGACCACCTTCATCACAGCCTGGGGAACCTTCTGTTATAAAGTCATGCCCTTTGGATTGAAAAATGCTGGGGCAAACTACCAGAGGGCCATGGTCACATTATTCCATGATATGATTCACAAGGAGATAGAAGTCTACGTGGATGATATGATCGCCAAATCCCAGACAGAAGATGACCATCTCATGGATCTGCAGAAGCTGTTTGAGAGGCTTCGAAAATTTAAGCTGGGGTTGAACCCGGCTAAGTGCACCTTCAGGGTCAAATCAGGAAAGTTGTTGGGTTTTATTGTCAGTGAGAGGGGAATTGAGGTAGACCCTGACAAAGGTTGGGCAATTATAGATATGCCAGCTCCGAGAACTGAAAAAGAGATCCGAGGCTTCCTAGGAAGACTCAATTATATCTCTAGATTCATCTTTCAGTTGACAGCTACATGCGAGCCAATCTTTAAGCTATTGCGCAAGAATCAACCCATGAGTTGGGATGAGGATTGCCAAGAAGCTTTTGAGAAGATCAAATCATATCTACAGAACCCACCGGTCCTGGTACCGCCAGTTGCTGGGAGGCCTTTGATCTTATATCTGACAGTAACGGACCAGTCAATGGGTTGCGTGCTCGGTCAACACGACGAATCTGGGAGAAAGGAGCAGGCTATATATTACTTGAGCAAGAATTTCACGAGCGGCGAAGCTAGATATTCACTCTTGGAGCGAACTTGCTGTGCTTTGGCATGGGCGGCACACCGCCTAAGACAGTATATGCTGAGTCATACCACATGGCTAGTATCCAGGATGGATCCGATCAAGTACATATTCGAAAAGCCTGCGTTGTCAAGGCGGATCGCCAAGTGGCAAATGGTGCTATCGGAATATGATATCCTGTACGTGACGCAGAAATCTGTCAAAGGTAGTGCGCTCGCAGAATATCTGGCCCAACAGCCCATAGATGATTATCAGGCCATGCAGCCTGAGTTCCCTGATGAGGATCTAATGGCGATCTTTGGTGAAAAAGAAAAGATAGAAGAAGAGAAATGGACGATGTTGTTTGACGGTGCATCCAATATGATGGGCCATGGTATAGGAGTTATACTAATTTCTCCGGAAAGACAGTATATACCTATCACAGCTCGACTAGCCTTCGACTGCACAAACAATATGGCGGAATATGAAGCTTGTATCTTAGGGATTCAAGCCACAATCAAAGCTAAAGTAAAATGCTTAGAGGTCTTTGGTGACTCAGCCTTGGTCATCCACCAGGTCAGAGGAGAGTGGGAAACCAAAGATGCAAAGTTAGTGTCGTACCAGGCCCGTCTCCAGGAACTGCTAGAATATTTCGAGGAGGTCACCTTCTCGCATATACCGCAGGAAGATAATCAGCTAGCTGATGCCCTAGCCACATTGTCGTCTATGTTTGAAATTGGACGAGAAGAAGATATGCCCCTCATCCGCATCCAGCATCGCTCCAGACCGGCATTCTGCCAAGTGGTAGAGGTGGAACCGGATGGAAAACCGTGGTATCATGACATCCGGCAATTCCTGATGAACAAAGAGTACCCTGCCAACGCATCTGAAAATGACAAGAGAACCCTACGGAGATTGGCTGCAGGTTTCTCCTCAATGGAGAAATCCTGTACAAAAGAAATCATGACATGGTTCTGCTCAGGTGTGTAGACGCAGCAGAAGCCGACAAGATCCTAAAAGAAGTTCACGAAGGGTCCTTTGGTGCTCACGCCAATGGACAAGCCATGGCAAGGAAAATCCTCAGGGCCGGATATTATTGGCTGACTATGGAGGCCGACTGCTACAAGCACGTCAAGACCTACCATAAGTGTCAGGTATACGCGGACAATATCCATGTACCGTCAACATCGTTAAATGTGTTGTCCTCACCATGGCCATTCGCCATGTGGGGGATGGATGTCATTGGCCCGACAGAGCCCAAAGCATCCAATGGACACCGCTTCATATTAGTCGCCATCGACTATTTCACCAAATGGGTCGAGGCTACCTCATATGCTAGTGTGACTCGCAATGTGGTAGTCAGATTCGTGAAAAGAGAGCTGATTTACCGATACGGATTGCCCAGCAAGCTCATCACAGACAATGGCTCAAATCTCAATAATAAGATGATGTCGGAATTATGCGGCCAATTCAAGATCCAACATCACAACTCATCCCCTTATCGACCGAAGATGAATGGAGCGGTCGAAGCGGCCAACAAGAATATCAAGAAAATAATTCAGAAGATGGTTCTCTCATACAGAGAATGGCATGAAATGTTCCCTTATGCATTACATGCATACCGGACCTCTGTCCGTACATCTACTGGGGCGACGCCATTCTCACTAGTATATGGAATGGAGGCCGTACTCCCTATCGAGGTCGAGATCCCTTCGTTGAGAGTCCTGATGGATGCTAAATTGGAAGAGGCCGAATGGGTCCAGGCTCGGATGGATCAGTTGAACTTTATTGAAGAGAAAAGGTTGGCGGCAATATGCCATGGCCAATTGTACCAAAGACGAATGAAGAAAGCATTCGATAAGAAGATCCATCCTCGGGAATTTCAAGAAGGAGATTTGGTGATCAAAAGGCTATTGCCTATGCAAAAAACGTTGCAAGGGAAGTGGTCTCCGAACTACCATGAACCTTATGTAGTTAACAAGGCTTTCTCCGGAGGCGCCTTGATCTTGACCGACATGGATGGGAAAGACTTGCCTAACCTTGTCAATTCGAATGTCGTCAAGAAGTATTATGCTTAAAGAAAGAAAAGCCCGCTAGGTCAACCATCATCAAAGACCTAGGCAAAAGTTAGGGCCATGCAAGAAAGAAAAGCCCGCTAGGTCAACCATCATCAAATACCTAGGCAAAAATTAGGGCCATGCAAGAAAGAAAAGCCCGCTAGGTCAACCATCATAAAAGACCTAGGCAAAAGTTAGGGCCATGCAAGAAAGAAAAGTCCGCTAGGTCAACCATCAAAAAGACCTAGGCAAAAGTTAGGGGTAGTACAAGAAAGAAAAACCCGCTAGGTCGAAAGCCCGCGAGAGCGGCCTAGGCAAAAATTAAGGCAATCCAAGCGAGAAACATCCTAAACCGAAAACCCGAAAGGGGGGTTTAGACAAGAAACGACATCGATAAAACAAGATTCATTCCTCCTGATTAAGGAGGTCGAAAAAGGGTAACAGGCAGTCTCCGTCTACACTGGGGAAAATCCATGACTGGCAAAAATGGGTAAATATCCATGGTTCTAGTGAAAGGTTCAAAACCGGTCTGGGGAAAGCTAAATAAACTGGGGCAAAATTTTTGGCATTTAAGAAGCTGGGATGGCAATGCATGAAGGGATCGCCAAAATACAATACTAGCACTAATCGTCTCGAAGGCATCACCGCCAACCAAAATCATTTCACCAGACGCCTCGTTGCTAAAACACCCTATGTCCTTTTGACTATCTTGTTAATTCCCCATCATATGCAACTGTATTTTCTACTGTCAAAATGTATGGGCAGAATGTAATTACTCGTTTTTCATGACAATTTTTGATTACTAACACTGTGCTGAAGTAACAGTTATGTCAAAACTTTCTTAATGACAAGTTCTCTAGAACCCAAAAATCTTATTAAAGAAGCGCGCGCGACAGACATGTCTCTCAAAGTAATAAAAGAAACAAACAGCATATAGAGTCTAGCTCACTCTAAAGCATACGATCAGTGCTAGAAGAAAGCCAAGGAGTTTGAGTCCCCAAACAAAATCACGAGGTTTTCTACTCAAGCATACCAGTAAGTTGCATCATTACACTTCTGCTCACTGGCCTATGTTGTCAGGCCACAACATTGCATCATTACACTCCTACTTTCAGGCCTATGTTGTCAGGCCACCCCCTAGTTTAGATTTACTGCTTTCAGGCCTATGTTGTCAGGCCGACATCTAATTAGATTTACTGCTTCATGGCCTATGTTGTCAGGCCATCCTCTAGTTAGATTTATTGCTTTCATGGCCTATGTTGTCAGGCCATCCTCTAGTTAGATTTACTGCTTTCAGGCCTATGTTGTCAGGCCACCCTTTAGTAGATTTACTGCTTCATGGCCTATGTTGTCAGGCCATCCTCTAGTTAGATTTATTGCTTTCATGGCCTATGTTGTCAGGCCACCCTCTAGTTAGATTTATTGCTTTCATGGCCTATGTTGTCAGGCCATCCTCTAGTTAGATTTACTACTTTCAGGCCTATGTTGTCAGGCCACCCCCTAGTAGATTTACTGCTTCATGGCCTATGTTGTCAGGCCATCCTCTAGTTAGATTTATTGCTTTCATGGCCTATGTTGTCAGGCCACCCTCTAGTTAGATTTATTGCTTTCATGGCCTATGTTGTCAGGCCACCCTTTAGTTTAGTTTTACTGCTTTCAGGCCTATGTTGTCAGGCCGCCTCTAGTTTAGATTTACTGCTTTCAGGCCTATGTTGTCAGGCCGCCATCTAGTTAGATTTACTGCTTCATGGCCTATGTTGTCAGGCCATCCTCTAGTTTAGATTTACTGCTTTCAGGCCTATTGTTTCAGGCCATCCTCTAGTTAGATTTATTGCTTTCATGGCCTATGTTGTCAGGCCACCCTCTAGTTAGATTTACTGCTTTCAGGCCTATGTTGTCAGGCCACCCCCTAGTTTAGATTTATTGCTTTCATGGCCTATGTTGTCAAGCCACCCTCTAGTTAGATTTACTGCTTTCAGGCCTATGTTGTCAGGCCACCCTCTAGTTTAGATTTACTGTTTCATGGCCTATATTGTCAGGCCATCCTCTAGTTAGATTTACTGCTTTCAGGCCTATGTTGTCAGGCCGCTATTTAGTTAGATTTACTGCTTTCATGGCCTATGTTGTCAGGCCACCCTTTAGTTTAGATTTACTGCTTTCCGGCCTATATGGTCAGGCCATCTTCTAATTTAAACTTAATGCCTTCAGGCCTATATTGTCAGGCCATCACTTAGTTCAGTTTAGTGCTATCCCGTAATTTTATCATCTCAGCATATGAGGTCCATCGTCATAGGACTCGTCTTCGTTCAATGGTCAAGTTTTTCACACATAATGTTACAAGCTGGATAATCTCGAGAGCACAGTGATTCCAAGATTATCCGGCACTTGCCTCGGACATAATTTGTTTACATCTTCACTCATCTCTTACTACGATAATATAGAGAGTACTGTTCATATTATCTAATAAGAAAATGAGTAAAGAGGGGCAAACTGTAAACACCGAATTATGTCCGAGGCCTATTTCAAGTCGACTAGTAGATAAACACGGGTTGAAGACCCCAAGAAATTCAAAATAAACCATAATTAAGCAATAAACAAAAATACCTGGAAAATTAAAAGATTTCAAAACCAAAAAAAATCAATCATCAGAAAAACAAAGGAAAACTAATAAAAAGTTTTTCAAATTTTAAATCTAAAAGAAATTGAAGTAAAGAAAAGTCTGGAAAAGAAAAACGTAAAATAATAATAAAACTTTTTAAAAAATGAGAACTAAAATTTTCTGAAAACAAAAATAATAAAAAAAATAATAAAAAACAGAAATAAAAAATAAAATTATAAAAAGAAGTTTTAAAAGAAAATCAAAAAAGTGAATAAAAGTTTTAATTTTCTAGTTTTTGGAAAATTAATAAAAATAGGAAAAACAGAATATAAAAAAATATATACAAAAAATAATAAAAAAATATAAATATAAATAATAATCAGAAAATGAAAGTCTAAAAATAAAAAGGAACAAAAGAACAAAATTCTGAAAAATAAATAATAAATAAAAACAAAAAAATTTTAAACGCAAAAAAATCTTTTCTATAGATCTGGAAAATAAATTCTAAAAACTAAAAATCAAGTAAATCAAATAAAAAATATATATAATAAAAAAAATTTACAGAAAAGTTTGGAATTAAATAAAGAGATAAACAAAATACAAAAAATAATAAATAAAAAAATCAAAGGACTAGGAGGCGTAAGGGGGAGGCCAGAAACAGAGTATAAAAGAGGTGTCTGGGTTCAGAAGCGGGGTTACGGGTTTTTCGTTTGATTATCCAAAGAGTAAGAAGAGGATTTTCTAAGGAAAAGGATCTGGACGCTGCGCAGAAGCATTCCTCAGGAGTCTTGATAGAAGGAACGTAGAAGAGAGGAACCACAGGAAGATCGTCGATCACCTCCTCAAATCCATAACAGGTTAGATTTATCTCCTTCATTTCAAGAACCTTGCCAAAAGTTGTTCAATAGCTTAGTATAGTTCAAGAATCAGTGTAGTTTTCGACAAATAATAGGCTTTGGACACTGTATATTCTTATAGAAATCAAGAATTAGGTGAAATTATTGCTTAATGAATATGTAATTAATGTTGTGGAATTCAAGAATGTACAATTCTAGTCGCTGCATGCTCGATCTGGAATAAAAACTGAATGAAATTTCCTTTGATATACATGATACCAACACTGCAATAGAGTCATATTCACGAGTTGTTCGACGTAAGTCAGGAAAGAATCAGTCCTGCATCTTGAAATTACCAAAAAACCCTCAGAAAATTAATAAAAAATTCAAGAAAGTATATAAAAATACAAAAAATTAATAAAAATTCGAAAAAATTCCAAAAATAATAAAAATTCCAAAAATTAATTCAAAATTCCAGAAATTAAATAAAATTTAGAAAATTAATAAAAAATTCAAGAAATTAAATAAAAATACAAAAAATTAATAAAAATTCAAAAAATAATAAAAATTCCAAAAATTAATAAAAATTCCAGAAATTAAATAAAAATTCAGAAAAGTTATAAAAAATTCAAAATTTTCAGAAATTAAATAAAAATTCAGAAAATTAACAAAAAATTCCAGAAATTAAATAAAAATCCAGAAAATTAATAAAAAATTTAAAAATTCAGAAAATAATAAAAAATTCAAAAGTTCCAGAAATTAATAAAAAATTCAAAAATTCCAGAAAATTCCAAAAAATTAAACAAAAATTCAGAAAAAATTAAAAAATTCAAGAAAATAATAAAAAATTCAAAATTCCAAAAATTAAACAAAATTTCCAGAAATTAAATAAAAATTCCAAAAATTAATAAAAAATTCCAGAAATTAAATCAAAAATTCCATAAATTTCCAAAAAATTAATAAAAAAATCAAAAATTCTAGAAATTAATAAAAAATTCAAGAAATTAAATAAAAATTCAGAAAATTAATAAAAAATTTAAAATTTTCAGAAATTAATAAAAATTTCAAAAATTCCAGAGAATAATAAAAAATTCAAAATTTCTAGAAATTAAAAAAAAATTACAGAAATAAAAAAAAATTTACAAAATTCCTAAATAATTCGTAAAAATTCTATAATTCCTAAATAAATTCTAGATTATCAAGTATTTTCATAAAATTCCTTAACTGATAAATTCCCTCCTCAATTTCTAATGATCATTTGTGTCTTGTCTTTTTAATTCATCGTCATTCAAAAATAAAAAAATCTTGTTTTGCGATTCTTAATCTCACGCGACGAGCTCTAAGCACGAACTGGTAGTTTTTTCTGCTGTTCATTGTTTAGAGATTCGTATGGGTCCAAGTGCAGCCGTAGTTGTCTTGGGCCCTATGCATATGTGGATTAGGGTTGCCTTTCCTTTTTACAAAATAAAAACCTTGCTCATTCTTATTCTACGATTTTCAAAATAAAAAAAATCTTGTTTTGCGATTCTTAATCTCAAGCGACGAGCTCTAAGCACGAACTGGTAGCTTTTTCTGTTGTTCGTTGTTTAGAGATTCGTATGGGTCCAAGTGCAGCCATAGTTGTCTTGGGCCCTGTGCATATGTGGATGAGGATCGCCCTCCTAAAAATAGTTTTCAAAAATAGTCAAGCTATTTTTACTTTCCAAGTAGCTCCGAAGGCCAAGCCTTCGAACACATTTCAAACACTTTCGAAAGTCAAGCTTTCAAAACATAACCAGAACTACGTAAGCCTTGAGTTTCCCACTGCACCAGGGAATACGTAGGAGCATGATCAAGTCCTGTCAGGCTAACCTCCATCGAGTATTTATTTTCATATTAATTAAGGGATCAAACATTTTCAAAATTTACACACTCGGTTTTAGGGTACCGTTCTTCGGAACGGGCAAGTAGGGTGCCTAACACCTTCGCTACTTGTAACCGACTCCCGAACCTAAATCTCATCCTCAAGTCAGGTTTTTCCAAATATTTTTCCCTTAAATAAAATTTGGTGGCGACTCCACACCTATCAAATAAATTCATTTTTAAAATTTTAGTGAGTTCGTCGTCTCGTCGGAATTACGGTTGCGATAGTATGTAATTATCAAGAACTATGAATTGATGGAAAAGACTCTTCATTTGTATATGTATAAATAAGGAGAAAAGCCCATAATGCATTTACCATATCTTTTGGGAATTTATGCTTCCAAAGAACGATTTATGGAAGCTAATAAAATTTTGTTACCAAACATACAAAGAAGGCTCACTTGTTTTATTTACCTTTTAATTCTTTGATGCTAGAGGAAACTTTGTTCATACCAAATTCATATAATTATAGGAATTTCGTTCAGTATTTAAATAATTATGTAGACTTGATTGCCAAGAAACTTTGTTTAGACTTGATTACCCTAAACTTTGTTTATTTTTAATTTTTTTTAATTAATAAAAATAAATAATCATTTCTTTATTGTTCTATGATCCTTTTCTTCAGGTAGGACTCTTAAAGCAGGATGTTGTCAAAGATCTTCTAGAACAAGGATTTGCCAATGATGTGGTACAGGTACACAAAGTTGGTATATTTTGATATTGATCGCTGTTCAATTTAGTACATGTATTCTTGCTAGCTTTACAATGTTAAATTCTTATCAGTCTCTGCTATAGACTCTATGCCATTACACAATAATTTCATGCTTATTTACTACACTTACATTTTTTTTGCTTATGGACAAAACTAGCAGTGAAAAGACATACATAATAACATGAATAACAAAGAAGGCTATCAATGATATCTATAAGTATATGGTGAATGTAAACTTTTCCAAAGCTAATGCATTTTGGTATTTGACTCATGTCATCTATGTTCTTCATAATTGCATTGAACTTTAACATAAGGTAAAATAAGTCCGTTCATTGTTTACAATTCAATCCAAAAGAACCCGAGTGAAGTGGCATGCTAGAGATTTGATAAAACTAGTGTTGGAATTCCTTTTGGATATTACTTTTTTCATGGGCTAGTAAAATGTACATGTGAGGGGTACTCATTGACTTAATAGGATTGAACATGTTATATTGTTATTACTATGTCGTATTTTTTATTCAGCTTTGACACATTTTTATTTAAATTTTTTTTAGTATAATTTATGCAGAGTCTTGATATTTATGACTCAAAACAAGTGAAACAAGAAAATAACATAAATTATTAGAAAGGTATGCTTATTTGGTTCTCTTCCTTCAAGTCCCTGTCTCTAATAGTATAAATATGCAAGTTAATTGAATGTTGACATATTCATTTAATGGATGGACTCCCGGTAAGCTCAAAGCAAAAATGCAAGGATACATGGTTAGAAAGTGACAATTTTCTATTATTTTTATAACCAAAAGTTAAAGCTACATATAATATTGTATATTTAATTTTTTTATTTGTAATTTTAACTTAATTTACTTTATAGATTCATTCATTCATTAGTTTGTTATTTTCTTTCGGTTGGATGCTCTTTGTTTTAGAAATTCGGTGTAGAAGATTGCACCCATCTCCACTGAAACTCATTCTAATAACTATATATCAATTATTCGGATAGTTAATTTCCATATTTCCTTTTTAAATGAATGTTTGGTTCTCATGTATTTAAATTATTTTATTAATTTTATATATATGTATTATATAATAAATTTTTATTGAAAATTATAAAATTTAAATACATTAATATATAATATTAAATAATATAATTTTTAATAAATATATCATTTATCAACTTTTTATTTTGTTCTTAAACAAAGATGTTAATGTAGATTAATTTTTTCAGTTAATAATACCTTTGTAAATAGAGGCATAAGATCATTTATTGTATTTTTGTTATTTTTAAAATGAAAACAAAGATTACAATTTAAATTTTACTAGAATTTGTATCATTAGAATTCTAATGGTAAGTAACCTTTTCCTTCCTTTCATGCATACTTTATTTTCACACAAGTAATAGAATAGAAGCATTAGAGGGAAAAAAAAAAGTGATGGACTCTTATTATGATATGCCTGAAGGAGTGGACATACAAGGAAGATGTGATGAGGAGTGAACTCTTATTCTTAGTGAAAATACAGTATTTTTTTAAACACCTTGATATAAAATGCAAGTCTCGTCGGAATAGTTGTTGTATCGGAAAATAAATAAGTTGACGTCCTCGATCACGTTTAATTCATTAATGGTCTATGTTACTTTTACTGTTCTATACTTCTCTAATGAGTAGAAATATAGCTAACACAAAATACAGAGATAATAGAAGTTATGCAAACTTTATAATTATACAGCTTTTATTTATACATACTTAGTACAGATAAGTTAAGTTACAAAAAGGCATCTATGCCTTTACACACCTAATTACATTCAAAATTACTACTACTATATACATACATTAATATACTATGATACAAGCTAAAAACTAGTTAATTAGAGTACAATCATCCTATTTATAAAATGTGCATTATGGGTATGATTTTAAACTTCTTCCTCAAAAAAGAACCATGCAAACACTTCAGGAATGATGGCGATAACACTCCAACCATAGGCTTTCATCCAAGGCAAAGAAGGTCCTATTTGTCATCTCTTGAAATGGTTAGAACTGATATGGCCTAGGAAACAGAGAATTTCCATGTGACGACTAAACATGAGAGGTACTGTAGTAATAAGATGGTGTTTATGGATCGCTCTCCCCTTTAGATGAGGATGAATCTTCGGCAAGTGATATTGGAGGTGCCTGGTAGCTAGGTGGGGGTGGAAACACCCTATTGGGATGGAAAACTTCCAGAGGAATGGAAAACTCTATTAGTTGAAAATTTTGGGTTCATAACGGTAGATACGAATAAGTGGCCCAAAGAGAAATAAACTCGCATATCAGCCTAAGCGGTCATGACCAATTCATGGGCATTTGTTGTCCAATTAACATTACTGAGCTCCATGAAGATCACTGCGGTCGCAAACGACACTTGGAGTGTCTGGGAAGAAAACGGTGGGAGAAAGGTAAAAAACTAAGTTTATGGTTTAGGGTTTAAGATTCTACCCTAGGGTTAGTGACCACACTTTCAACTCAACTACTTCAGTTTATTGGAAAACATGACATGCATACAAGTTTATTTTTAATCTTAAGAAAAATTTAGCTAAAGTGAATTTCTTTCATATAAAGAAGAACTAGTTTCTAATTAAGCATACAAAGTACATAGTTTAAATTACATAAGTCTCGTAAACCTTTGGGATCATATCACAGATATCATTTAACTATCTTTTCATTTATGCCTTAACGTAATTCTTCTCATTTCTCTATCACTTTCTTATTAATAGTTTAAGAATTAGGCATATAATACTACTTAGTTAAATAATATCTTTTCACTAGCTTTATTACTCTACCTTCTATTCTTAGGACATGAGTTCATTCCTTGATGGTCGTTACCATCATAAACATTAAAGACCTAATGCTTCATAATAGAAGAATTTTTAAAGAACCCTTTTGTCTCCACCTTAGAAGGACCTTTCGCCTTCTGAATATGCATAAGACACATTAATAGTAGTATTAATTTTTCACATAAATTCTTTTTTTAGCGATCCCTTAGTTAATTAGGTTCCTTTTAAAAGCTTTCAGATAACATGCATACTCAAATAATCCAACTAATATGTCGTGCACATTTAGTCTCTTTTTTCAAACTTCTTTCATATCATCATCCATAAATGAACATTATATAATACATCACTCTCTAAAAAATCAAGAGTGTTATCATACACTTCACATTCATCTTTATGTACTCATAAAATAATATAACAAGTTGACATAATATTTCTAAATAGAAACTAATCTTCTAATCAAGAATTTCTTAATTAAGTTTGATGTTACTTCCTTGGACAATATGTAAACTTCCTCCAATAGCTTGTCTATCTTGCATTAATAATAAAATTTATGATAAATCATTCATAAAATCTTGGTTCACTCAACCTTCTAGGTTACCTCTCAACTTTCCTTTTCTCAAACATTAAGTTTTTCTTAATATTTTTAATGTAAGATTATGATATATAGGATTTCCTCTCTAGTTGGCTGAATGATCTTTTTTAGTTGTTTACTCTTTGTATTCCTTAAATTGAATGTCTTATTCACAACTTACTTAATTCAAGTTTAAGTGTTATAAGTTTTATGATTTTTGACCAATAACTTGGCTAGTTAAGTTTGACCCACTAATGAACCTACTTGTTTGCCTCCTTGCTCATAAATTCAAAGTTTCTTACTCATTTCTTGCTTAATTATCTTTAAATGGCTAAACAACCTATTTTATCTATTTATTACCTAAGTGGTCGAACCTACATCCCTTAGTTCTAAAGTGTTATGGTTCAATTTTTCCTCCCTTAGCGGGTGATTTACATTAGTTAGAACATAAGCTACTAATTCACCAGACCTTTAGAAATTTTTGTAACCTTTCTTCCTTGTCTAATAAGTATGGCCAAATTGGCCATCATCCTTTCTACGCCCTATGATTAATTTCTAATCACCACCTTAAGCATGTATTAGATCATTCTTAAATTTTAACAAGGTTTTTAAACATATTTTCATCTATTTTAACCAATATGGCCAAATGGTAGCTCCACCGTTTCCAAGTCTCTTTCAAATTTATAATTTTTTTATACTTTATTAGGCTCCTCTTTACACCTTAATTAAAATTTTAAATTCATGTTTCCCTAATTACTTGGAGGGTGACTTAATCCACTAAGATACCAAACAAGGGTCTATTCTCAATTTTTTCTCACTTGTTCTTGTGTTATGGATTTTAACACTTGGTACATCACATGTCCTTAAATCCATCATGATTTATCCTTACTCCATAACTTTGGTTATGGTCATGGAAGGTCTTAGATGACTTTTTCAACTTTTGGTCCAAAATTCTACCACTGCTCTAACTAGTTTTTAAGTTCAAGTCTAAGTTAAGTTTATAATTTTTGTGATATAAATTTTTAGTCTTATAAGAAAATTAACTTATGAGTTCAGATCTCGACTTTTATCAAAGTCTAACTTCAAAATTAAATCTTTTAAGAAAAGTCATAAACAAGCTTCCAACTTTAAATACAATGATCTTAAAGAAAGCATTTTTCAAGGTAAACAAGTGTAGATCTTAGATCTAATCCAAGATCTATCAATCCCTTACTTTGAGAACTTAAAAAAGTTTTCTTACAAACTTTCAAATCTACCCAAACATAAAAAATTATTTTAAACAAATTTTAACCGATTAAGTTGCTCTAAATGTTTCTAGAAGCACTTTAATCTATCAAAACTTTCCTTTAACTTCCAAAATCACTAAAAAAATTTATGATGCTTGTTTTTAACCATTAAAGGAATTTTTGAGCTCCATCAAACTCAATCAAAAGGGATCCATAAAACTTAGAGAAAGATTCATCAAAAAGAAGAAAATTAAACCATAAATACAAGATTAAAAGCTTAGAAAAATATATGGTAAAAACCCTACTTATTGAAGACTTTTATGATAGTTTTGATGGGTCTTTAATGCTGATCTTCCTCCTCCTTGGTGGTCCATAAAATATCTCTTAGTGATGATGGTGGGGCTTGATGGTTTTGTTTTGATTTAACTTAAAAATCTCAAAGATGGAAGTTTAAACTTAGTGTGAATGTTTGGGTTTAAAGAGTAGCTTGAGTTTAGAGAGAGTTTATAAAATTTGTCTAAGTGTTTAGGAAGTGTAATATGAAGCAAACGAACCTTCCAAGGCCTAAGATATTGTTCATCCATTTAAGGGTGATTTGGGAATTAATTTCCCATTTAAAGGTATTTTGATACATTTGCATGTAATTTATATTTTCTAAATTAAATATAAATATAAGAATTATTTTAATACTAATTATTTTGAATTTGTCACTAATCAATATTAACTTATTCTAAGCATGGTTAATTTTAATTAATCAAAGTTAATTTACTTTAACCATAGTTAATTTTATCTCTCCTATTTAATATTTTTATCCTATATGAAATTAATAAAGTGATTGTTGATATGGTGAGTCACCACCTTATTTTCTACATTTTCATTTTCGTGCTCAAGAGATGAGACCTATTTCCTAACTTCTGCTTCGCATTTTCTTGCCCTACCGATTTTTCAAAGGTATTTTGGTAATTTTCTTAAGAATTTCTCAAAAGGTTTCCAAAATATTCCTCTGATGTTTTTAACACTTATTGATTTGTTTCCAAATCATTCTTATGTCAATTTTTATTTTTTCAGAAATAGTTTAGTCATTGTAAAAGACAAAGTTTTCTAAAGGCATTTCAGATATTTTCAAAGGTTCCTGATGGCTTTTTCGTCCTTCCTTTATTTTTGTTTTTTTCTCATAATTTTATAACTATCATTGATGAATTCTAATATCTTAAAATATTTTTTAATTTTTATTTTATATTTCCTGCACATTTATTTGTTTTATTCTAGTGCATAAACATTTTCGTCATTTATTAAAAATTCTGTAATTTCTTTAAATTTTGTTCTTATTTTTAATTTATTTTTTATTAAAAAATATTTGTATCCTAAAAAGTTCATTATAAAAAATTATAGATATTATAATAAACTTTTAGAATAATTTATTCTCATCAAATAACCAATTAATTTTACATAGTTTAACTGATACAAAATTTCATCTTTAAGCCTAAAATTATTTATTTGATCATAGAAAAAAGATACTAGGTATAAAAATGAATAATAAAAAAGAAACTCCTTAAAAACATCCTGAATTCTTATTATATAAAACCATTGCACAATGCTAAATTTAGATAGCTTCCTTCCACCACCAACTTCAATGTCAAGGAAAAAATTACACGATTAAATAGCTTAATGTTAAAATAGACAACAAACAAACAAATTTAATTAATATTATCAATGAGTAACTAAAATATATAGCAAACAATTATACTAATGATAATGCAAAATCATTATAACCAATCATAAAAAAAATACAAGATTCATTAAAAATCAACATTATAAAAGATTCTACTCATCGTTTAATACATCAAAAGGTACTTTTATTTGATAAAGGCATACAAACATGAATCTACTACCAATTATAATAAAAGAAAATAGTACTTCCATATGAAATGAAACTAACATTTTTCTCACTTGGCTCTTCTAACCAGTTAGCTAAATGGTCTACTAGAAGGTAAACATTTTGTTCCGCTTTCTCTCTTGAATGATAACTTAGAATCTCTCTTATTGAAAATCTAAAGGTAAAAATATGAAATTCCTTTAAATTGTATCATTCTACATACTTATTTAAATAAATTATAAAACAAGTTTAATCAAAAAATTTATATACAACCTTTCCTCTAATTCTATTTTGCAGGATCTGAATCACAGGAAATTGAGATGGTGAACATGGATTAGATGCATTAAGTAAAATAGATCTTTTAAGCATATTTTCTTAATATGGAAAATATTATTTAGATCTGAGTAGTTGAGAGGCATATTAACTCTATTCACCTCTACCAATCCATATCATATTTTATTTTAGCATAATGATTCAATTTTTTGAAATCTTATATATTTCAACTTTTAGATACAATGAACCATTCATAATTTTAGCTGGTCAACATAAAAAAAATTACCAATCCATCCAATATCACACCATGAAAATTAGCATATGCATAAAAATGCAACCAACAAGTGCTGTGATTTTTCTAAAACTTCTTGGAAAACTAGATGAAATGCGATATTGAATAATAATCAAACGTATACCTCCTCAGCCATAAAATATCATAATATAATTAAGAAAAAAACTTATATGAAAAGCTTATTAAGGCATACCTCAACTATATGGTTGTTAAATAATATGATTCTTACATTAATTGTAAAGAAAAATAAATATATAAAAATAAACTATTATAGTAAATATAGTGAGAAAAAATATAAATCGATGAACCAAATCAAAGTATGAAAAAAAATGCAAATAAAAAAATTAAACTTGTAATAATAGAGGAATGAATAAATAAGAACTTAGGAAAAATTAATAGTAATAAAGTAAATAAATTAATAGAATCGTGTTCGTAATGAAAAATGCTTAATAGCAAAAAGAACAAACCAACAATAACAACGAACAAATAAGCATGAACCAGCAATAAAAGCAATAAGCATAGGTGCAATCGCAACAATAACAACTATGAACAACACAACATTAGTAACAAGAATAAATGCAACAGTGAAGGAAAAGAAAAATAAAAAAATAATCACTTTCAAAAGGAAAAAATTGGTAATAATTAATTTCTAAATCAGATTTCGTAAATTCAATGATAGGAGAAAAAAATTAATAACATTAGAACAATATTTAAAAAAATATTAATAATAAGAAACCAAATCCTTCCTCTCTATTGGAAAGTTAAATATTTTAAAAGTGTTAAAATTTTGTTATAAAAATTTTCTAAAATATATTTTAAATTTTAAAGCATTTATTATTATAATTGTTGTAAAAGTAATATTATTTTATATTTTATTTTTTATACCAGTATTTAAAGCATTTCAATGTATAAATATTATAATAATTTTTTATTATAAAGTATTGTTTTTACAAATACGTTAAAAAATGTTTTATATTATTTTTTAAAAATATTTTATTTATGAAATATTTTAAAATGTATGCTGTAAAAAGTAAATTTTGTAGTACTGTATACTATGCTATTTGAGAGGAACTATGATGTTTTGATGAGAAGCTTAAATGATTTTCAATTTTCAGATTGATTTGATGATTTGGATCACGCTTCTTTACAACCTAAACTATGACCATAGTTTGACTGTTGATCTCAATGGCAATTTCTCAAATTTAATTGATCCTTAGTTGATTGAATTTGGTCAAATAAGAATTAAATCAATAATTAGGATTAATTGTATGAAACTTATGATAAATTCGAATAGAATTGTAGCCAACAAGTTAACTTTTTATTAATTTGATTTTCTTAGTTGCATTTATGATTTTCTAGCATTTAAATCTCATGAATATTTCCTTTCTTAACCTCTTAATTAGTAAATTACGTTCAAAGTTTCTTGTAAGAGCCAAGATTGTTTACCTTAAAATGTTCGTAACTGTATTACTTTTTAAATGGCATCGGCTGAACTTGATAATTAGAGAAGTTATTTCTAGTGGATCTACTACTAGTGCCATTTCATGACAATCGTTGATGAATCTGATGATGCTTGACCAGTGCTCTATTCACAAGAGGAGCACCACCATTGCAACAACAAATTCCAAAATCCCTTCACAAAAGCTATTGATTCTTTTGATATCCCCAACTATTGTGATCAACCTTTGTCTATAACGATGGATCAAGGAGATCCTCACCTTTAAAAGCACCTGGACATCTTCACAACAAGATGCTTTTTGTCAAAGCACTTGAGTCAATTATCTAAGGAATATCTAAGGCCCAATCCTCAGTAATTGGGACACTTCCTGAGGGTTCCATTGGTATTTGGGACACCCTTGCTTCATAATTTTCACTCTACTTCATCACATATAAGGAGATTCTGAGAATGTTACACTTGCTTACTCGGATAAGGTAAGGAAATGAGGAACCATTGTGAAGATTCCTTACTTTCTTTTACAAATAAATGTTTCCAAGTCTACAAGTGCCTTTTCAACTCCACATCATAGTGGAAGTAATCTAAAAAGGAACCTTTTTGCATTATCTCTTTCCAAATCCAAACCAACCATAAGGAGGTGCGAAACTCAAGGGTCAAACACCAGCAACAGTATGTTATGTGTACCACTACCGTCGTTATGCAATAGACAAAACGACACCTAAAACAATTTTTTTTACAGTTTTAAAAACGATGAGCATCGAAATCCAAACCTTCATATTAAACTATTTTAATCCCTAACTTTATATCAATTCTAAGGACTTAAACGAGACCTTAACATTTACAAAACCGTCACCACCCCCAAGTCTTCTACACCTTTTCATCAAGCCCTTAATCACCTGGAGGCTCAAGTTGTTATTGGGAAAATGCTTGCACAAACAAAGTGTCAAGTCATTCAGTAATTTACAAATGCTCATATAATTATGATAACAAATCTTTTTCTCTAAGGATAAGGATACTTCTTAGCTTGGAATATTGAATTCGCTGATGTACCAAAATGGGAGGCTTACGTTCTAAGTCTACACAATTGGCCCCATTCCAATATATTTGACCTGTGACCGGATACTATGTTGGTGTTTTCCAAAATAGTAAAAAATTTAAGGCACTTACTCCACATTGAAATCACCTAATGGTTGCACTCGGATACTATGATTTTGAGCCACCTGCATTCAAATGCTATAAATAGCACCTCCAACACTACTAGGTAGACTCGTCATATATTATTACCCTACTAGAATACACACGGGCTTGAATGTTGAAATGTCTTTACAAGTATCTTTCACCTTTATTTTATTTTTTTGGATCATCATCTTCACCTTCTACCTAAATTAGATCTTTTGAATCTTTGGATTATAAAGGATCTGCTAGATTAAACTTTTGTTATTGAAATATATGTTATCCACAAGATTATACAATTAATTAAGAAAACACTTGTACTCAAATGTTAAAGGATCAGATGAAAATATTACTTAATTGACCTGAGTTGAACTCAAAATTGGTCATATCATCCGTAACCTATATTATTAATAAACCAAAAGGTTACTTTCCTAAATTCTTATAACCAGTAAGAATTTCTTCAAGAAAATTCTGGAAAATAAAAATAACACTACTTTTTCTTTAAAGCATACCTCCAATTTTTCTATTAGAATACACCGATGGCTCAAGAGGAGCGGGTAGTTAAGCATACCTCCAACTTCTCATTTTTCTACAAAAAAACTACTTTTCTTTTAAATGTTTCATTTTTGTCATTTATTATTTTTAATTAATAAAGTAACATTATATGTTAACTTCATTAACCATTCTTTTACTTCATTCTACTTCTTAAAATGATCCTCTTTTAAATGTTTGGGTACTGTCTTTCAGATCAATTTTATACATCAAATCATTCACTGAAAAAAGAATCAACCATTCAATTTATTTATTCTTAATTTTTTTAAAGAAATGAGTAGCAGCAACAGTATTTATTAATAAATGAACCGCTTTGTCTTCAAACTGATAAACCAAAGATATAGAGGGAAAAAAAAGGATAGGGATTTAGATATAGAAAAACAAACTAACATTTAACTCAAAAGTTCTAAAAAGACTAAGAATTTAATTTTAATACTATGTTAGGATAAAACATTTTACATTGTTAATAAATTATTAACCATCCTAAATATGACTGAAAAATAATTATTATAAAAAAGATAATAATTTTTAATTATATAATAATATAAAATTAATATATTTCAATTAAATTCAATGACTAAATTATTAAAAATTGTAATATTGTACCTCTACACATCACATATGAATATTAAAAACTTGAGCTATAACGATCGACGAAACTACAACCTAACTAGTATTTAACAATTTTTAAAATAATCATACAATGATTAATAAAAACGGAAAATATACTATGCAAAACAAAAGTTGGATTCAGCTTATTATTTTTGCATGTACACCTTTCTTTGCACGTTAATTAAAAAATCATTTCCATTACATGAGTGCTTCCAAACATAAAATTTAAGCCAGCCCCTATTATTTGGACAGTCGCCACTCCCCCTTCCTTTATTATGCCATACTTTTTACACCTTTTTTTTTTTCACACTCTTCCTTTTTCAAATTTTTATTATTTTTATTTTATCATTTTCACTAATTTACAAAATACGCATATATATCCATATTCCGTAAACTATTCTACAGGATGTAAAAATTAGTTTACAAAATATATTTATTTTAAATTTTCCTCATTTATACTAATACATATACACATTCCATAAATGAATTTACAGGATGGATGAATACACATTCCATGAACCAGTTTAGTAAAGAAGACTGAATTATTTTATTTTTTTCATACAAGGAGGGTGAAAAAAGTAATTTAAGAATGTAAGAAGTAACTACCTCTTTATTATTACCAGACCAATGCCTTTAAAAGAGAACAACACATGGACCCAAAGAGAAACAACAAATCGAAGATAGTGCTCGCATTCAAAATTAAGATATAGGAAGCTACCATGATACCAAAGAAGCATATCCCTTTTTGATTTTTTTTCTCAATCAACTAAAGGAGGAGATGACTTAGTTGAATGAATTAGCTCAAGCTAAGAATGTTGGAGAAAAGTGAGACTTACCATAATCTACCGTATGTTTGCATAGGTAATTTCAGAATTTAAGAGAAAATAAAATGAAACACAGAATAATTTAGTTAAGAATGACAAGAATTATGAATAAACACATGTAATTTAATTAAAAGTATACAGTATACTAAACTGTTTTTTATTGTCTAAACACATGTAATTTAATAATTTAAAATTAGTCTACCCAAACACTTAGTTTTTCAAGATTGTCTCCCTACTCTATTTAGAGAATAATCTGGGGGTTTATTCACTTTATATAAATTGTCCACATTCTTTTCGGAGCCTTAGATCTATAGTTCACCATGACCGAATCCAAGCTAAGCTTAAAATTGGAAAGCTGTAAGAGAAATTAAAAAGTGCTAAGAAAGGAGCAACACCGTGACCAAATCAGAGCTAAAATTAAAATTGGAAAGCTGTAGAAGAAATCAAAAGTGCTAATAAAGGAGCTACATTAATGCTTGAAGGAGACTAGTACAGTATATTTCATAGATCCGTTTCTTAATGCTTAAAGAATCTTTTTTATGAGACAGAACATCAAATTAATAGAGTATAACGAGCACTGCAGACCCATCTACATCCAAATTCAAGGTAAATCTATATCATATACAAATATTTTGCAAAATCACTAAAAATAATTGACACATCATAAGTAAAAAATTCCCTCCAAGGCTCCAACTGTGATCTTCATACAATAACAAGACTTAATTTTCATCAAATCCATAAATGCTAAGTTGACATGACCATGATAAATATTACCTCATTCCACTGAATCCAAATCAACTAAAGGGTAATGAACCAATGTACCATCCATACCTTTTCTATTTTCTTTCATCACATAAGGTCACTTAGGGAGGACTAAGATCCCGTGGCAATGCAAGAAAATAAAACTATCACCCATAAAATGCAATTAGTCATAAAAGCGCTTTATTAATTCTACTTGGTTAAGATTCCTTATTGTATTGGCATTTTCACATTAATCAAAATCTTATATGTCGGTTAACGGGTCTTCTTTCATCAATGAGTCACAGTGGAAATATTGTTAAACAGATAAATATAAATTAAATGGTAAATAATTCGTATCTTCAGTCTTTTATACAAACCAAGAATCCCAGGCACAAGAATTGAGTGAGTTTCGCATAACATCTTCTGGAATCAAAATTCCAGGATTGAGATTCCCCAATCCATGCAAACAAGACTTCATTATCAGATACAAATTCTTACTCCAAGAACAAATAATTGAATATATTGTGAAGCTGCTCATTGTATATGATACTAAGAAAGAAATAAACAAGGACAGAAAAAATTACAGACATACCTGTGTACGGACAATGTACAGACATTAGAGGAAAAGATACTGCTTTTTCTTGGCACCTAATGCTTCACCATCAAATCATAATCCTATATATCAGTTATTGAAAATGTCCATTCTATACACTGCAAAGTCTTTAGAAAATCAATATTATATTCTATAATCAGCAGATTAGTTTTGTTTCTTATTCAGTCTCTGCTTTAGGAGCAATTTCCTTCAATGCAATCTTTCGCTTATTTTGAATTTGGTGGACAAATTCAGAAGCTATTACATGGAACTTTAGAGTAGGCTTACGATTGGTAGGGATGTTACTCCCTCCCCCTGCCCTTCTTAGTGCACGAGCCAAACACCTTTCACCCAATTGGTAATGAGTGGGGCATGCAGGAGGAACCACAGACCTCAATACAGGCTTATTACAAAAAGAAGGCCCTGTTGGCAAACTGCATCAAGCCAAGAACTTCATCAGCAAAGCTGTCTGCTCTAGATATTGGTAAGTATTGCAAATAAAAAATATGCAATACCAAGTAAATGTAAGTAATGAAAGTGTGTGGCAAGTAAATATGGTTTAACAATTAAATGGAGATAACCCTAATAACAGAATAAGAGAGCATGGATTTTCAAAAGGAACTTAAGTTTTAATTGCTTGATAGAGGCAATTATATAAAATGAAAGGAAATGAAAGTCTCTATCTCTGCCTATTAAAGCATGCCTCTTGATTTCCATCATGTATTGCAGAAGCATAAGAAAGGAAAGTGATAGATAAGGTTTATATTCTTTATAGCAATTTCTACAAGATTTAAGGCATCAATCTTTTACCATGGATAAAGGTTGTTATTTGTGCTCATTTTTATTAGTAAGAACTATGAATTTTCAAGATCCTAATTCTAGATGATTCAAACATCAAAGTTTGCAGTAAATGGGAAAGGCAGAAAGATTGACTTACCAATTGTGGAAATGATTAAATGAAAACAAAAATCCAGTATAGAACAAGTATTCATTACCTTAAACAAGCAAGATATGCTAAAAAAATCTAAGTTTTTATGCAAAACGTGTTCAGTATAGAATCCAAAAATGGCGTGCAACCGGTTTATTGGTTTGGTAAGTGGTGAATGAACATTACAGTTCAAGCAAGCTGTTACAACAATCAAATAGCCAGACATTATAAGAGCTAGATATGTTTGAAGTCCTGCAGGTGACATTCCAGTATGTAACACAGCATGTCAATCTCTAAAAGACATAATTTTGAATCAAACTACTCCCTAAGACAGAAATATGGCTGGTTCTGGTTCTGAATCCTTGAACTTGAAAATGAATTCATTATTAGTAAAATAAAAGAAATCATTTGGTTTGTGAAAATGTTTTCCATTTTCACTTTTAATTACAAAACTGTCACCTTGTTTCCATTTTGTCTCCTGATTTTGAAAGTTTGTAATTAAAAGTGAATGCAGAAAATAAAAACAAAAGATGATTTTGTAAACCATAAGGCCCATCATTAGTCACAAGGTTGTATCTTTTTCAATGTAAGTACAGATTTTTGGCGAAAGATTGTCAAATGGATTTCGTGCAGCAAAATTACCTTAGCAATACAGATTTGCAAACTAAAGAAACCACTCAAGCAGAGATATGTGTTACAGTTTTCATTGAATCAACGTCACTGACAAAAAGTGAGTCCTTAAGGTGTGCATCGTGCTTGAAACACGCATTAAATGGCTACATTTTTTTATCTTAAAAATTCAATTAGAAAATTACATGTATCCAAAACCAAACAGAAGCATATAAACGACCCAGAAGCCACACCGATTCTATACACACTGCAAGAAATCATGAACCAATGGAAAAATTACTAACCTTTTAACATAGTGAACATTTATGCGTATACCGAAGCGCCAATCAGTAATAAAACGGTCAACTTTTACACAGCCAAACAACTAATTTTGAGAAACAAAATCCATTTGAAATAAATAAATAAATATACACGAATAAAGACAACCACGCTCTTTTCTTCTACAAACATAACCGACCCTAGAACCACACAGTTTAAGCAAATAATCAACTTAATCTTTAAAATAATAATCATATTCCAGGTTCTTAAAAATATGCATTTAATCGTTAAATTAGTCATGAACATGTGCTCTATCTGTCAAAAGATAAAACCTTAAAAGTGTAATTTTCATTATTCAAACATAACCAACCTTACAATTTTAATTATCTGCAGCACACTATTTTCTAATTCCACTTCAATGCGCATAAAACATTTTTAATTTTAAAAAAGAGAAATCAGATTTATAAAAATAAGAACTCACTTTTTAGCGACGGCTCCGCATCCCTGGTAGAGCACCTGTCTGGAATCGGATAATATATGAGCGTGGCAAAACTTGGTTAAAGCCATAGCTTTAGTTTTGCATCCAGCAAAACGACACCGTACGATGTCAACACCAACACCAGAGACGACGCCGTTTGGATTCTCGTTGTCGCTGCCAGGGTTATCTTCCTTGAAGGGGCTCTTGCCGTAAGTCCAACAGTATTCCCTGTACTTGGACTTGAGCTCTTCCATCAAGGCCCAATAGTGGACCCGATAGAACCGACTCAGTTGTTTCACTCGCCGGAGTCGGCGCCGGAGAACCTCTTCACGAGTCAGGAATTGTGAGTTCGCCAGAACCGCGTCATGGTCGTCGCCGTCGATGGTCACCGGCCGCGGCGGAGAGAGAGCAGAACCCGACTCGTCCATCAATGCTGAGTCGCCAACTCGGCGAGAGAATGGGAAAAGGTGAAGCTGGTTTCTCGGTGGAACTTGGAGAGGTTAGTTACAATTTTTTTTTATTATTTTGATTTTGATTATAATTTGAATCTTTGATTTTGATTATAATTTGAATCTTTGAGTTAGAAGAAACAACTTTACTTTCGCCACTGCCAGCCAACAATGTGACAAAAGGAAATATTTATTTTATTATTATTATTATTATTATTATTATGTTCGAATCAAACACAGGAGAATAGGGGAATGAGAACCGCTTTAACACATTAACTTGTTATATTGAAGAGTTTACGAAAGTTGTAAAAATAATTAATAATTAATATAATATTTAATTTCGTTTTTGTAAATTTTATGTAACGCAATATAGTAAATTATTTTTATTTGTTTTAATAAATTTTCGCATTAAATTTATCATATAAAAAATTAGTAAATAAACATTTAATTAATGTACCAAAAGGACAAGTGAAAGTGGTCTTATGCTGGTCTTTTAGGGCTATATGTATTTGAAAATAACCTGAAAAACCATCCAAAAAGCAATAGTGAGATTTTCCTGCTAATCTTTCCAAAATTTGGTCTATGAAGGGCAAAGGGAAGTGATCCTTGCGAGTAGCTTGGTTAAGCTTCCTATAATCTATGCACACTCTCCAACTGTTTTGTATTCTGGTAGGGATTAGTTCATCATTGTGATTTTTGACTACAGTCATGCTAGTCTTCTTAGGAACTACTTGCACCGGGCTTACCCAATCACTGTCTGAGATGGGATAGATGATACCAGCTGCCAAAAGCTTACCTACTTCCTTCTTTACCACATCTAGGATGGTTGGATTCAAACGCCTTTGTGGTTGTCTAACAGGTCTGGTGTTTTCCTCCAGCAGTATCCTATGCATACAAGTAGATGGGCTAATACCTCGAATATCAGCCAAAGTCCATCCAATTGCTTGTTTATGGCTTTTTAAGGTTTGCAGTAACCTTTCTTCCTGTTGTGGTAGAAGGTTATTTGCTACAATGACAGGAAGCTTCTCATTTTCCCTCAAATAAGCATACTTTAGATGTTCAGGCAAAGGCTTCAACTCCAAAGGAGGTGGTTGTATTATGGAAGGAAGGGATCTATTTGAGATTGAAATGTCTGCAACACTTGCATCTAACATGTCATCTTTCCAAGAAGTTTGGTCTGCAGCATTAATCCTGGAGCACACAATACATAGATCAAATTCATCACATGTGCAAGTAAAATTATCTAAGTAATCTAAATCAAAATCAAAAGATTCAAAAAGTAGATTGTCAATAGAATAATCATCCGTAAGAAGGTCTATGGCATCAAGTTGAAAGAGTGAATGATTCTCTATGGGATGCTTCATGGCTTCAAATATGTTGAATTGGATGATATCATCTCCAAATTCCATAGAGAGAGTCCCCGTATGCACATCTATCTTTGTTTTTGCAGTTTTGAGGAAAGGTCTCCCTAGGATCAAGGTTGCTCTATTGATGGATGACTCATCTTCCATATCCAAAATGTAGAAGTCAGCTGGAAAGATTAGCTTATTCACTTGAACTAGCACATCTTCTGTTGGCTAATTGAATCACCACACCAGTTGGCTTCAGTTCTCCCAGATTCAAAGATTTATAAACTGATAAGGGCATAACATTAATGGAAGCACCTAGATCCAGCAATGCATCACCAAATGTAGAGTTTCCTATTGTGCAAGGAATGGTGAAAGTTCCTGGATCTTTACATTTCTGAGGGAGGCTGGGTTGAATTAAGGTAGAAACATTGCGTCCCACACTGATCTTCTCATCCCCTTTGAGTCTTCTCTTATACGTGCACAAGTCCTTTAGAAATTTGGCATATTTGGGAATTTGCTTGATAGCATCTAGAAGTGGTATGTTGACTTCCACTTTCCTGAAGGTATCTAGAAGCTCCTTATCCAATTCTGCATGAACATTGGGCTTGGATTGGACCATTCTATTTGGAAAAGGTAAAGATACAATCTGATCAGCACAATTTGGGGTTTTTGTCTCATCAGATGCTTCAAGTGCAGATCGTTTATGGCAAGCTTCTTTTTGTTGATCATTCGATGTCTTATCGAAGGCTGGTGTACTTTTTTCATCAGACTTTCCCTCTGATTCAGATGGCTTATCAGAGATGTCTCCAGGTGTGGAGATAAATTCTTCTTTTTGGTGTGGATTAGTCTGATTGAAGCTTTGTTGCTTTAAAATTGTAGGGTCTGTCTGCACTTTCTTCCCACTTCTCAAGGTCATGGCATTCACACTTTTAGGATTTATGACAGGTTGAGAAGGTAGTTGACCAGAACCTTGAGATTTCAATTGGTTGACAGTGGTAGCCAACTGTCCAATTTGAGTTTGTAAATCCTGAATGGTAGAACTTACATTTTTTTGAAACTGAAGATTGTTGGTTGCTAATTGCTTTATCAAATCATCAAGAGAGGGTTCAGAAGCATTAGAGGGTACAGATTGCTGCATATGCTGTTTTTGTTGTCTGAATGACGGTGGTTGGTATTTATTTTGGGAGTCAGATGTTTGAATCCTTTGTTGTTGTGGAGGACCATATCTCAAGTTAGGATGGTTTCTCCAACTAGGATTGTATGATCCAGAAGGTGGTTCAAACTTCTGTTACTGATAATGTTGAGGAGGCCTGTATTGTTGTCCTGTGCCAAAAATACCATTTACTGCAGCCTCAGGTGTCTCACTTTCTTGCAATGTTAGGAATGCATCAGTAGGATGATCTGCAGAAGTGTAGATGCCACATGTTTTAGTTTTGTCAACAACATTAAGTTGCTGTTGTTGTCCGATGGCCAACTGTCTTACGATGGAGGTTAGTTCTTCAATTCTGTTCTCCAATCGTGTATGGTCTGTCTTAGTGGTCATTTCATGGACTCCTTTAGACAAGGAAGTAGTTCGAGAATTGAATTGCTGAGAATTTTCTGCCATGTTGGCAATCAAATCTCGAGCTGCTGTAGGAGTTTTGTCCATAAGTGCTCCACCACTAGCTGCATCAACCATGCTTCTGTCCATTGGCATGAGTCCTTCATAGAAATACTGAATCAGTAATTGATCACTGATTTGATGGTGTGGACAAGTGGCACATAGTTTCTTGAATCTCTCCCAATACTCATAGAGAGTTTCTTGGGAGTTCTGTCTGATGCCACAAATCTCTTTTCTGATAGCTGCTGTTCTGGATGCAGGGAAGAATTTCTCCAGGAATAATCTCTTCATATCATTCCAGCTTGTAACAGATGTTGGATGTAGATAGTACAACCAGTCCTTAGCTCCATCATTTAAGGAGAAAGGAAATGTCTTCAACTTGATATGATCTTCAGGAATTCCTTGTGGCCGCATTGTGGAACACACAATGTGAAATTCCTTCAAATGTTTATGAGGGTCCTCACCTGCAAGGCCATGAAACTTTGGTAGCAAATGTATTAATCCAGACTTTAGTTCAAATGGTGCATCAACATCAGGGTATTGAATGCACAATGGTTGATAAGCAACATCAGGTGCAGCTAATTCTTTTAGAGTTCTATCAGCCATGTTCTTAGCAAAATATTTAAAACTATCAAAATTTAAAGATGAAAAATCACTACTGTTACTTTCTTGGTTATTACTGAATGAATGCCTTCTATGTGCTCTTTTCAAGTGGTGGAATGTTCTATCAATCTCAGGATCATATGCATATAAATTTTCAGGATTGGATCGGGTCATACACAAAAAGGTGAATTCATACAGAAAATCCAAGAATATATACCTAAAGTAAAAAAAAATTGTTAGAAAGATTAAAACTTTTAAACAAACTCCTAAATGAGCCTAGGAAACTAAAATGGTCCCCGGCAACGGCGCCAAATTTTTGACACGCTCGTCGCAAACGCGCAAAAATAATTTCTAGATTTCCCCCAAACTATTGGTATAGTATAAGGTGTAACCTAGGTCATCTCCCAACGACCATTTCAGATTCTTAAGCAAATATGGAGAATTCCTAAGTCTCACGCGACGAATCCTAAACACGAACTGGTAGCTTTTTCTGTTGTTCGGGGTTTAGGAATTCGTATGGATCCCAGTGTAGCCGTAGTTGTCTTGGATCCTGTGCATGTGTGGACTAAGGATTCTCCTTAAAATATTTTCAAAACACTCTAGCCGTCTCTTTTCAAGCAGCTTCGAAGGTCAAGCCTTCGAGCAGCTTTCTTCAATCACTCCTTTTAGAGTACTTTTGAAGGTCAAGCCTTCAAAATAAACCAGAACTACGTAAGCCTTGAGTTTCCCATTGTACTGGGGAATATGTAGGAGCAGGATCAAGTCTTGTCAGGCTAACCTCCATCAAGTTATTTATTTCCATGTTAATTAAAGGGATCAAACCATTTTTCAATAATCACACACTCAGTTTAAGGGTACCGTTCTTCGGAACGGGTGAGTGGGGTGCCTAACACCTTCCCCATTCGTAACCGACTGCCGAACCTAAATCTTTTATTCGAGTCAGGGTTTTTTTCAAGTATTTTCCCTTAAATAAAAATTTGGTGGCGACTCCACATTATCAATAAAATTCCTTCCAAAATTTTAGTGAGTTCGTCGTCTCGTCGGAATTACGGTTGCGACAAAGCCAAGAACTCTTCTATGAGTATGTGATGAGGTTCTGTACTTAATAATGACTAGCAATCAGGGATCACGAATCTAGACTACCTATTTGAATTCAGATTCAAATCTGATAATTAAAAGCATGCAAAATTAGTACCCAGATCCCTAGAGGAAAATTCTAAGTAGCAAAAAGGATAAATCTGGGCACCGGTAGAGTAGCATGTTGAAAGAAAAGCTTGGCTGTTAGTATCTGAGCATTTGGTCATTAAAAGCCTAAAGGTTGGCCTAGCTGGAGTTATATGCACAAGGATGTGACAAATCCTGCAATGGACTAGCCCAGAAATGAGGGATCATTCAATTGCATTTATTAACCAATTATAATGATAGAGCTTAGATCTCATAGGCCAGTTGGAGGTTCTGAGTTCTATAGCTCATGAAATAGATAGAAACCACAGTCCTTTAAAACTATTACAGCATCAGATGCTTACCAGGCTGTGTCAAGCCAATTCTAATAATGATTTGAATATTAGTCTTGCAACAATAAGATCCTGTTGGGTGTTGTATCCTGTTTTTAATGGGTCTAGGCCAGTCCAACTGCAGGTTTAGCCTTAAGTCACCTCTGCTGGAGTTCCCCAGACAAACAAAATACTGATTAGTTTTAGAGTGCAGGCTTAAAATTTAGTAATTTCTTTTAGGATAGTCAGCATAGACAGAGAATTAAATAGAATCTAACCCAAAAACCCAAGCAGGTTGCAGCAAGATTGTGATGTCACACCTTTCTCTGCATTACTGCTAGGCCAGCAAAAGATAAGGCTATTTGAAAAGCTCAGAAGAGAAATGAAAGAGGGGCCTGAACTAACTAATGAATTGCAAGCATAAGGGAAACTTAACTAGGGCCAATATCAGGAAATTTATGGAAAAACTTCAGACTCCATCAGGAGTTAAAGCTGTTCAATTTGCCTTACCCAGTTACTGTTTTGCTTATGAACAGAGAGACTAGTCGGATTTAGCAGCCCAAACTTCAGCATTTCATTAGAATAGGTCTTTGGTCAATGAAACATTTTGATTGAATAAGATACTGATTACTAGTAGTCCAACACCTGGCCTTGCTGTATTTAGAAACCAAAACTGGGAGGTAAGTTTAGGATGGACTATGCACACATAGAGGTCTAGTTTGTCTGATGGCAGGCCTGTAACTACAAAGTTGAAATCACACATTGTCACAAAAACTGCACATTATAGGCATCCTCAAAGCCATAAATAATGACTCAAAGAGGCTATGCCCACCTGTAGTTGGGGTTCCGTGGCTTGAAATCTCAAGAGGCAGGTAGAGAGATACTAAAGGCGCCAAATGCCAACACTGTTATAAAAAAAAAATAAGTGATACTTGCGAAATTAGTTAATAAACATAAAGTGTGTTCGTCAATAGGTTTGTTGCCCTCGATTTTGGGTTTCCGTTTTATCTTAAATTTGGGTCAAGCCCAGTACTAAACTAGTTTGGAAGATCAATATTTTTTTATTTTTCTGAAATTCGTGCACCAGATTCTAATACGGGCAAGTAGCGTTCTCTACTGTATTGTATTTTAATTCGTGCAGATTCAAACATGGCTTACGACGGTTTGGATTGTAAGCACGTGATTTTAGAAAACCACTGTTTTTACTAATTCTGTCTAAAATGTCTGTTTTCAATTTTTCTTCAAATTCGTGCAATGAATTGTAATGCGGGTAAGTAGCGTTCTCTATTATACCGTATTTTAATTCGTGCATATTCAAACACGGCTCACGACAGTTTTGATTTTGCAAGCACGTGATTTTAGAAAATCACTGTTTTTACAAAATGTCTGTTTTTGATTTTTCTGAAATTCGTGTAACGGATTCTAATGCGGCCAAGTAGCATTCTCTACTTACCGTATTTTAATTCATGCATATTTGAACATGGCTTATGATAGTTTGGATTTTGCAAGCACGTGATTTTAGAAAATCACTATTCTGTCCAAAATGTTTATTTTCGACTTTTCTAAGATTCGTGCAACAGATTGTAATGCAGGCAAGTAGCGTTCTCTACTGTACCGTATTTTAATTTATGCAGATTCAAACACGGCCTACGATAGTTTGGATTCTACAAGCACGTGATCTTAGAAAATCGCTGTTTTATTAACTTTATTCTAAAAAATCAATTTTTACCTAAAATCACCCTTTTATGTTCCAAGAGATCAAGTCTCTTAATCAGAATTACGTAGCCTTGAATTTTCCATTGCATCAGGGAATACGTAGGAGCAGGATCAAGTTCTGTCAGACTATTTCATGCAAACCTATTTATTTCTATGTTATTTAAAGGGATCAAACAATTTTCAAAAATATCAAAATCACACACTCAGTTTAAGGGTACCATTCCTCGGAACGGACAAGTAGGGTGCCTAATACCTTCCCTACTCGTAATCGACTCTTGAACCTAGATTTCTTCCTCAAATTAGGGTTTTTCCAAATATTTTCTCTTTTAAATAAAATTTGGTGGTGACTCCACAAATCCAACTAAATTCTTTCAAAACTGTTAGCGAGTTCGTCGTCTCGTTGTAATTACAGTTACGACAATATGTTTCATCATATTTATCAAATGGTACTAATTTGTTATGATTTTATGTACATGACTTTAAAAGCATAAGCTACTCCAAAATATAGGATTTAATGATTAGAGGAAGAACTTTGAAATATGGCTCTTGTTTTTGCCATATTTTCTCTATCACTTTAATTCAGTTTATATTTCACAATAAAATTTTATAAGTTTCATAAACACATTGAGTCTCTAGAGTTTATTTGGATACACTATATCAAAAGACTAGTTTTAATGCTTAAATTTATATTTGTATATTGTAAATAAAGAAATGAAAAGAACAAATATCTACATCAATTAGGGAATGGTATTGTAGTTTCTTGTGAATGATCCTAAAACAACATTAAATATAAAAAATTTTATAATGATACTTTAACATGTTTTGGCGGAATAATAATATAGAAATAAGCGTGTTATATATTGAGGCTCAAATAATATTAAGGTCAAAATGATTATTTTGTGCCTTTTCTTTTGCAGGAACAAAAATTCAAGAATACGAATCCAGTTCCACATGCCTTTCTCAAGATGTATCAACATAAGATTCTCTGATTTATGTCTAGAAAGTTAAGAACATTATGGTCATGTACTGGGGTTGGGACTGGATCCTTATCCATCTCAAATTTTTGGAAGTTTCTCTTGTTCATATAGTGGGATGACCTCATGTGCACCTTCTTACAAGGAGTTAGAAAACCAAGTTTTTGCATTTAAGTCACAAATAAATAAACAAAATGAAAAGATTGATATGCTTGATGAACAAAATCAAAAGCTTCTTAAATAAAATGAAAATTTTGAACAAAATAAAAAAATTTGATGTAATGATAAACTTTTTTATGCATAACTTTCATGTTCAACTTCCTCTAAACTTAGTTATGTTTCACTCTTCATTGGTAAAATTGATAGGTTAGATTAACTTTGTGTGTGTGTGTGTATATATATATATATATATATATATGTATTATAATTTTAATATTTCTAACCATGAATTTATTTACATTTTAGGCATCAGATCAAGGAAGTGCACATTCATCTAATTTGACTAGTCACTCTCCAACAAATTTTGAAGTTAAAAAGTAGTTCACTTGTAGAGTTTGGTAAATAATTTTAAATCTATAGTTCATATTTATCTTTGTTGGATAGTGTGTAGATTAGGTTGGTTCATATTAAGTTTAAATATGATACATTATTGCTACCATCAAAAAATGCATGTATTCATATAATTAAGAATTGAGCAAGTAGAACTAAAATGTTTATTTTTTCTATTGTATGATGATGAAAGAGTTTTGTTGAATGGATGGTTGTTGTTTCATCTTTTTTGTGTATTACGATACAATAGCATGTGATATTATAATATCACAAAAATATAATCTAATTTTTTTTTTGTTTCTTATTATGTTGATTAGATGTTGAGTTTAAATTCTTTCAATATTATAATATACTTCTAATGTCGATGTTAGATATTATAATACTAGTTTAACAATGTATATTACAATATGAGATTTTGAAATGTATATTTTGATATAATTTTTTCATTCTTAATATTATTTTTTAATTCATAAAATAGTTCTTTGTCAATTGTTTCAAGAAAATAATAAAAAAATAAATTAACCATATTTTAAGTTATTAATAAAACATAAAATATTAGCAAACATTTTTTTTAGTATTAATAATTTACTAAAGATTTTTCAAACTATGGACAAATGTCAAGAGTTCAAATCATTGGAAAATATGAAACTCCTAATAGGAGTTTTACATAAACCATGGATAGTTAAATGTGTTTGAACCGTTTTTAATCTTCTAAAATTTAGTAAGGATTATAAAAAATTATGGATAAATACCCACAATTTTGATATAAACTACCCTTGCTTCCTTAAAACCATAGGTAATCTGTTTGGCACACATGGTTTCTCAATTGTTTAAGTAATTATGGGTAAATAATATGACAAAGGTTTAAACTCCTAGTAAAATAAAAACTAAAAATAAATATTCTTGTAGTGATTTTAATACATAATAAATTTATTAAAATTATTCAAAAATATTGTAAAAAATTATCATTTTAAAATGTTTTTTTTAAAAAATGTTGTAAAAGCAATACTTTTTATAGCTTTTATCTTCTAAAATACTATAAAATATACAATAACACATTACCTATTAGAGCACTTATTTTTCAAAATGTTTTATAATATTACTTGTTATGACACTTATTTTTAAAACGTTTTAATATATAGTATTTTAAAACAATTTATTAAACAAACATTGTAAAATGGTTTTTTTAAGACATTATATCAATATTCAACAATCTGGGTTACATATTATGTAATTTCTAATATATTAATATATTTTGTAGTAAAAAAATTTATTTATTAATTTTAATATATTAATTTGTATTGAGAAGACAACTCTATATATATGCTGCTATATTCAATTGCCAAGCATTCCAAATATCTATCCTCTATGAGTATCAAGGCACATTGTGCAATGACATAGATTACACTTTCAGCCACTTGTGTCTCGGTAATTGAAAAGTAGCTTTGGGTAAACTGTACTGAAAGCACTTGATTTCCATGAGCCATAATTTGGTCAAAGAATATATACATTGCAAGAAAGCTAATTTTTAACAATAGTTACATGTTATGTTATCAAGGGTTTAAATGTAACATTTCAAATTTTTCGCTTAAGTTGTATGATTAAAAAATAAATGATTATAAAACTTTTTTATGAAATTTTTAAGGAAATTAGAGAATTTTTAGTAAAATGAGGAAAATGTCCCTATACTAGAGCAACCCAAATAATGTACTAGAGAAATGTGAAACATAAATAAAAGACATTCTAAAGGATTATAAAATATCATGAATGACCAAAAATAGTGATAAAAACTTAAAAAAAAAAGAAGGAACCAAAACACCCTAAAAAAAACTCCAAAAATACTTATAGAAAGCTTTGCATTTTGTACAAAGTTAGTCAATTCCTAGAAAAATAAAAAATGACCTTAGATTAACATGGGAATAAACTAAAAGGTGTTAGAATTGTTAGAGGAATAATTTGGAAATATTTTGGATAATGCGGAGAAAAATTATAAAAACGTTCCTAGAAGGTTAGAGGGCAAGAAAGTGTGAAAAATAAGTCATGAGTGGGACCCACATTGGGTTGAGCGAAATTTATCATGTGGAAGACTTGGTGGTGACTCACTAAGCCAAGTCAACCATAAAAGATAAAAATAATTAATATTAATATTTCGTTAACCATAGTTAAGACTAATTAACCTTAATTAATTTAAAGTTAATCATGCTTAGGTTAAGTTAAACATGATTAGTGGAAAATTCAGCCTCATTAACACTATTCAAAGTCTAAATGGGTAATTTCTTGAATTTTGAATTATTTTGAATAGGAAAATCTATGGAAAATTACCAAAATTTCCTTAAGTGGGAATTTAACTCCCACATGCGTAGGTGGATGAAATTTATTAGGAACACCGAGGAGGGGGCTCACTTGTTGTTGTGCCAATCTTCTAAATACTTGGAGAAGCTCTCAAAATTTTCTCAAATCTTAATCCACCCAAAAACCTAAAGATTACACCTTAAGCCTAAACTTACATTTTTGAAGTTTAAGCTAAACTAACAACTAACCATCAAGTCTCACCACCACACTTTGGGAGCAGTTTTGTGGACCATCTAAGGAGGGTAAGGTCAACCCAAGAAGCCCCACGAAAAATTAATCACTAAGTCTTCAACAAGTAGGATTTTTCTACTTTGTCTTTTTAAGCTTTGAACTTGTTTTTTATGGTTTGATTTCTTTCTTTTGTGAATCCTTTCTCTAAAATCCATGGATCTCCTTTTGTTTGGACTTATGAGGGCTCAAGAGTGCATTTAAATGGTTCAAAATAAGAACCACCATTTTTTAGAAGAAAAATGAAGTTTAGTTGGTTTAAAGTGCTTCTAAGTAACTTAAATGAAATTTAATTTGTGGAAATTTTTTTAAAACCCATTTTGATGATTTGGGAAGTTTTGAGAAGTCATGAGAAATTTTTTTAAAGTGTTTTTGGTGGAAGATGTATGGATCTTAGAGTAGATCTTTTGGATCTACCTACATTTTGTTGTTTGGAAAAAATGTTGTCCTGCATGTTTTTATGCTTAAAGCTTAAAAATGATGACTTTTCTTCTTATGTTGAACTTGTGTATGGATTGTTTCCAGATCTGAACCCATGAACTTAAATATTTAAAAGTAAAAAAAAAATTAATCTTGAAGTCCCAAAAGCTTACTTTGGGCATAGATTTAAAAGTTACTAAGTAAAAGTTGGAATTTTGGACCCAAAAATGGCATAGGCTTTACATGACACCCAAGACTCGTTTTGGACACAACCTAAGATGTGGACTTTGGACAAAACATGTATGGACCAAGAGAATAAGATGCTGCAAGTGCACAAAATCAAGGAATCAAGGTTGTATGAGAAAAGAGTTTGAAAAGGTGACCTTGGCAAACCTTTGAATGAAGTAAATAAACCTTTGCATGAAGTTAATTTGAGCTAAAAAGGCTTAAAATGTATTAAGTGTGCATTTGACCATCCTAGTATAACTTAAAGGAAAAATGAACTTAAAAGTTTGTTAATGGTGTATTAAGGGTCTTCATTAATTAAATTGAATAATTAAAGGTATAAGTAACACTTAAAAGAGACCAAGGCCATAATAACCACACATAGTTTAAAGAGTCATTTAGACATAATCAATAAGGTAGTAAAAACGGAGTCAAGAAGTTATCATAATTTAAGCCTAAACCTAAACATGTAAAACATTGGTGTTTAGGAATAGAATATGAAGATAGGAAGCTAGGTTAAGCCATTCGGCCATGACCTTTAAGGATGGAGAAGAAGTTTTAAAAATTCCTACGTTAGATATCAATTAATGAATTAGTCTTTTATTGATAAAAATCAACTCATAAGAGAAGAGAAAATAAACTAGAAGGCCTTAGTGACCTAGGGTTCACATTCGGCCACTTTAAGTTAAATAAAAAGAAAAGAGTTTGAAATCTTGGTTTAGGTAACTTAAAAAACCTTATAATATAAAATAAAGAATTAAAAGTTTAAAATAAGTTTGACAAACACATGGACAATCACTCGACCATACTTAAGGAAAATGTCCTAAGTAAGTTAAAAAAACTTGATAAGACTTAATATTTGAACTTAGTATAAATAAGAGGTCTATAAGACTTCAAAATTAAAGAGTACAAAGAATAAAAACTTAAAGGTGCCATTTGGACACTTGAGAATGTGTGTGAAAGAGCTAATAACACTTGAGAAATATTTAATATGGTACCATTAAAAGTATAATGGTATGGCAGGAGATATTGATGGTCAAGTAATATCTTGATGTTATGTTTCATACAAGCATGACTATGTGTATGGAAAGATACATTAATGTGTCAGGTAGTGTCCTGATGTTAAGATGCAACATAGTGATAAGGTTAAGCATGTTAAGAATGATGTTTGTGATTGTATTTATCATGAACCCTTCCATAATTTAGGTGGAACCACCTTAGCAAAATAGAATATTTCTAAAATACAGAAGAAATTTGTATACTTGACATGTTTTTCATAAATAAACTAAAGTGGATAGGATGGAAATAATGTCACTCACTTTAGGATAAGATCCTACTGAGAAACTTAGTTTCTCAGTTCCCCTTCCATAATTTTCTTTCTCAAACCCTAACAATGTGTCCAAGAGTGTTGTGATGTTCGTAAAGATTGACCAGGTAGGCTGGGAAGTTGGATCCTTGTGGTCTTCATATCTAAAGTAAAGGCAGAAGTTTGGATGTATCGAATAATGTATAATATATGACTGTTATGGATGATTGTAAATTATGAGAGAGTACTGGTGTCATTGTATGTCCTATTTTAAATGACTCACAAAGAGTCATAGCTTATCATTTCATAAGAGTTTTACAACTTAAGTAAACAATTATAAGAAGTATGTATAGGTTGTGTTTAGATTGTGTTACTGTTGATAGAAATAATTAAAACAAAGGAAGTAATTGGTAATGGAAATAACTTATACACGTGCAAGAACGCTTAGTAATTTATTTATTAACATGTACACTATATCAACGAGGGTCGCAATTTATAACAAGCAGTTTTTTAAAAAAAAAAATTACCGTATTTTCTATAATAAGTATTCCAAAGATTTTACATCATGAGATAACAAACTAATAATGGAACCAAATGAATGACTTAAATGTAAAATTGGTATTCAATTTTAGGATGTTATATTAAATCTCCATCATGTCATTTATCCAAGGATGGCCAAACCATTGAAAAATTATGCGTGAAAAAATATTTACCAACGGTTTTAAGGAAACTTCGATAAATCTAACACAAACCATTGGGATTTGGGTTACTTATAATTTGTTATAACTTTGCTAAATTTTAAAAGATTCCCAGCAGTTTAAACCCTAGGTAATTATTTACAATCATGAAAATCCTTGTCACTTATTTTGTATTTTCCAACGGTTTAAATGCTTGTTATTTGCTCATTATGATAGAAACCTTTGATAAATTACTATAATGATAATGGATTTATTCTAATATTTTTTGTATTTCCAACAATTTAAAATGTGATTTATTATTATTATTATTATATTAAAACAAATGAGAAAAACATAAAAATATTCTAAGAATTGAAATTTATCTCAGAATATGCATTAATAAGTTTTCAAAAATCTCAAATTATATTGTATGTTGTTAAAATAATATTATAATATCTAACATTAATATTATAATTGTACTAAACTATTAAATACATTTTTATTAGAAAACAAAAACTATAAAGAAAAAATTGAAGAATTAGGATAGCTTTGAGATTGTTGAAGCTCTCTCAACATGGTTTTTCACATCACATTCTGGATCAATGTATTTGTAACAATCTCTGCTCATAAAAATTTAACGTTAAAAAAATTAAAAATATTTAAAAAATACACTAAAAACTATAAAAGAAATGAAGAAATAATAAACATGCAACTACACTACAATACATGTAATACTCATACAAAATGTAAAAATTTTAAAAGAATGAAAAATAATACTTGAAGAGTGATTGATAATATAAGATGAAGTGCTTTAGCAAGCCAAAATCTGAAGTTTAGGTATAAAAATTAATCCTCCCTATAAAGCAATTATCTAAAGAAAAAAACAATCACAATATTCAGGCATTAGTCATTAAAAACTTAAAATAATATTTAAAAATTCCAGTTAAATAATTTTTAAAGTAACTATCTTTTATCAATTATTAGAAATATATACAGTATGAATTGGTCAAAAATTACATTCAAAGTTGCTTACTTTGAGTATGAAAATAGTAATATGGTAAGGTATAAGATAATGTCAATTTTTTAAAAGAAAAATTATTTATAATATTTTAGGTGTTATAATAATTTTTTATTAAAATAATAACTTTATATCTACAATTAATACTTTTTTTATTTAGGTTACACACCTTTTTATATGAAACAGTTTTATTTAAATAAAAAAAGTTTATAATATTTTTGTTTTAAAATTTAAGTATACATACTTAAATTAATTATTTAATATTTTAAAAATTAGAATGAGAGCATTCATAGGACCAAAAAAGGACTTTTAATTTCAGTTTCCTTTTTTAGCTTGGGATATTGTTCAGTATCATGATATTGAGCTTGAAATTTAGATTTTTTTTATTTTTCTATTTTGTTGAATTTTATTTATTTTTTATTTTAAAATTTAAAAAGAGCAAGAAAAAAACTCCATTAAGGATGGTGAATAGGGACAGGACCAAAATAAGGATAGAAATACTAAGACAAGTTTTAAAATTCAAGAAGCAATAAGAAAAACTTTAATACTAACCTTTGCCAAAGCTCAATGAAGATAACCATATTCTCACAACCAAGTCATATTTTTTTTTTTTGTCATTTGGAGCCTAAGAAATTGTAGGAAAGAATCTAATAAGCAAGGATCATATATATTTCTCATATATGTGTTAAACATCAAACTATAAAAAAAGAAAAAAACCATAGGATGAATACCCAGTAGATGTATGTTTAGGTAGTTTTCAAAGATGACGAACAACAATAAGACATTATCTTTTTGATTTTGATCAATGATCAACATACCAATATTAATCATTTTTCCCCTAACATCAAAATTTAGATCAACCTACAAATCAAATAAATTCTAAAAGTTAATTGTTATTAGCCTTTTACTTGAAAATAAATATTTTTTCAAATCTATATGGAGTGTAGTGAGTGTCTATATAGAATGTACTATATAGTAAGTAGTATACTGCAGCTTGTTAGTAGAATGCTACCAATGGCCCAATTTATATCTAAGAAAGCCATTTTCTTGTGAAAGTTGAATGGAAAGGAAGTTATTAGTAATCAAAACGAATGGCCCTTGGTAGAAAGTCATAATAAATTCACCTAATATTGATATAATGCTACCCAAAACTAGAGCTTGGATAATTCTACTTTTATTATCTTGTAAGTAAAATTGAAATTGATTATTTATAAATTCTTCCTTTTTTTGAAAATAGTATAGGCTGCTCTTTCAACTAGATTTATTTTTCATATACAAAGTTTGAACCAAAAAAATATTTCTTAAAAAAATGAAACATATACCACTTAAATTAGTCAATCATTAGTACATTAATTTAAATTAAGAGTATATACACTTTTATTTTATTTTTTTACTTTACACATTTTCTCATATGAACTAAATACTTTTATAGAATAGTTTTTGGGTAATTTCATGTGAGTTTCATTAAAAAATTTGGACCTACCTGGTCTTTCTCGTAACATTTATGGAAAATTCACCAAATAACATATTGAATTAAAATTGTCAATCAAAGACTATGATCCTATCATTCTTTTTTAAATAATTTTTCAAAGGAAAAAATAATTTATGAAATATAATTTAAGAAAGAAAAAGGAAACCTGCAAATGACAACAAGCATGAAGGTGAAAATTATAGTGAGGTTAATGATTGTAGAGGAAAGTGTGGGATTATAATGGTGAAAATTATAGTGAGGTTAATGATTGTAGAGGAAAGTGTGGGATTATAATAACAAGCGTGAAGGTGAAAATTATAGTGACACTAATGATTGTAGAGAAAAGTGTGGGATAGTAAAAAATAAAAAAAAATAAAAACAAAAGCCAGAGAAATTATAAGATTTTTAGCAAATGACAAAAATGCTCTTATACTAGGATAACAAAAATAAATATAAAGAAAACCTAAAAAAAAGTTAAAAGACATTCTAAGGAATTAGAATACCTCAATGATGGTTAGAAATACGAAAAGAATAGAAACAAAAAGAGGACAAAAAATTCATTAGAAAAGTTTGAAAATATCCAAAATACCCTTAGAAAACTCCGTCTTCCATAAGAACTAAATTGTTCCTAGAAAAATGGAAAATGGCATAAAAATGATTCGGGAACGAACTAATAAATGTTAGAAACATTGAAGGAACAATTTGGGAACCTCTCAGGAAATGTTGAAAAAAACTATCAAAATGCCCTTAGAAGGCCGGTAAGAAAGGAAAATGTGAAGCAGAAGGCAGGAAGTGGGCTCCATCCTTTGTCCACGAAAATGGCATGTGAAAAATGTGATGGTGATTCACCATATGAGTCATCACTCCATTAATTTCATATAAGACAAAAATAATAAATAGGAGAGATAAAATTAGCTTGGTTAAAGTAAATTAACCTTGTTTAATTAAAATTAACTATTCTTAGAATAAGTTAATCTTGATTAGTAATAAATTCAGAATAATTAGCATTAAACTAATCCTAAAATGACCTGAAAATTTCTAAAATGTCATTAAGTGGGAATTTAATTCCCATATGTGCTAAATTGCACAAAATTGATCTAAAGGCTAAGGAGGTTCATGTGCTTCATATTACATCTCCTAAAAATTTATACAAATTCTCTAAACTCTCTTTATACTCAAACTACTCCTAAAATCCAAAAAATTACACTAAGCATAAACTTTCATCTTTGAAGTTTAAGTTAAAATAAGACAAATCTACCAAGCCCCACCACCAACACTAAGAGATCTTATATGGACCACCAAGGAGGAGGAAGATCAGTCGTAAAGACCCCCTAAAACCATCACAAAAGTCTTCGACAAGTAGGATTTTACCTTGTATTTCTCTAAGCTTTATTCTTGTTTTTATGATTTATTTTTCTTCTTCTTTTTGGATGCTTCTTTAAGATCTATGGATCTCTTTTTGATTGAACTCATGGGAGCTCAAAACTTCCCTTGAATGGTTAAGTGTGAGCATCACAAATTTTTAGTGATTTTTGAAAATAAAAGAGAAGTTTTGATGGATTAAAGTGCTTCTAGCAACTTTAGGAAAACTTTACTTGGTTAAAATTTCTTAAAAATCAATTTTGATATTTTGGGGAATATTTGAGTTTTTATTAGAAAAATTTTGAAGTGTTAAAAGTAAGATATTGACAGATCTTGGAGTAGATCTACACTTGTTTTCCATGAAAGATACTTTCTTTGAGATTTTTATGTTCATAGTTAATAACTTGGTTTTATCTTTTCTTAAAATCTTTGTTTATGAGATTACTCTTATTAAGATTTCAGATCTGGACTCATATATTAAAATCATTAAATGAACAAAAAAAATTATACCATGAGATCCATAAACTTAACTTGCACTTAGACTTAAAAACTGCTAAGTGTAAAGGTGAAATTTTGTACCCAAAGTTGCACAAATCACTTAAGATCTTACATGACCTTGACCAAAGCTATGTAGTAAGGATAATTTATGGATGGATCTAAGGACATATGATGAACCAAGTGCTAAACTTCATGACACCAAGGTCATATGCCAAGAAAATTAAAAAAGGATCCTTGTTCAATACACTTATAACATTCGACCACTTCCTAGTAAATTAGAAGATCTTGAGTTTAAAATTATGATAAGGATATAAAGAGGAACCAAATCAAGTATAACTATAGAGTTATAAATTTCAAAGGGAATTAAAATTATTAAAGATTTCATTTGGCCACTTTGGTTAATTTGGGTAAAAATATGCTAAAATCCATAACACCAAGATCATGGGAACAAATTAAGGAAAAGGAACCTTGTTCTAGCCACCAAGGGCATTCGGCCACTCTCCTATTAATTAGGAAAACATGAGTTAAAATTTTAATTAAGGTGTAAAGTGAATCCTAAACAAGTTTAAGGAATAAAATTTAAAGTTAAAAGAGATTTGGTAATGGTTGAGTACCATTTGGTCATGTGCACAAAATTAGTAAGAACTAGTTAAGCAACCTTACTAAAATTTAAGAGTGGTTCAAAGTGAGCTAAGGAGGTGATTAGAAGTTAAATATAGAGTAGAGGAATAAGCAAGAGCATTCAGCCATGCTCACTAGACAATGAAGAAAAACCTAAAGATTTCTAAAGTTGGTGTAATTAATGGTCTAAATTTTAATTAGTGAAAGTCACCTTTCTAAAAGAATAAAAATTGAACCATAATGCCTTAGGACTAGGGAATATGCATTCATCCACCTACCTAAGAAATGGGAAAAGGTTATTTTGGATGCTTAAGGATAATTGAATTTAAACATGAATGGAAAACTTAATTTATGAACAAGGAGGAAAATAGGTAGGCTTACTAATGGAACAAACATAAATAGCTAAGTTACTGGTCAAAAAGCATAAAATATATAACACTTAAAATTGAATTAAATAAGTGGTGCATGTGACATTCAATTTAAGGATACAAAGAGTATACAATGAAGAAGGCCATTCAACCAACTAGAGGAGAAGATTTTGTACACCATAATCTTTCATAAAAAGTATTAAGAAAAACTTAACCTTTGAGAAAAGGAAAGGTTGAGAGGAAACTTAGAAGGATGAATGGACTAAGTTCCCATGAGATATTTCTCATAAAACAAAAAAAAACGAGGACTAGGATTTTTTAGAAGAAATGTGCATGTTGTCCTAAATTTAAGGACCATGCTTAAGTGAACATTTTTACTAAGAAAGTGGATCTTTGGATAACTATTAATGTCCTGTTTATGATGGTGATGCTTGAACATGTCTTTAAATATGTTATGCGCTATCTTGGATGATGTAATGATGTAATGAATTGTGCAATCTCTTGGATGACATGATGAATGTGTTAGAAGGCTATTACATAAGGAGGTAGAAGCTTGATTAGCATACATATAGCAGCCGTGGATGCTTTTTACTCTCAATTTCTTATCCTATTTCACATGTAATTAGTTTAGGTATTTTTATTTTAATTTGGTTTAGGGTACTTTTTCTTTCATTTTTACCATGTAAACCTAGTTCTTAGGTTTAGGCCTTAGAAGGAACAATTTAAGAGTATATGAAGGGTGGCTTTAATGGCTTGGACAAACCGTCCTTGTCTTATCAATAGCTTCATCTCTTATAAATTGATCACTTTTTAGTCATAATTGAAATTTACTTCTCTTTAGTAAGGTTTGAAAGCATTCTTCTTTCTAGTCTTTTCATGAAGCTACAAGTCTTGAGTTAATTTTCAAGCACCCCTTATCCATGGTGAATTGCACCAGAGATAATGAGCTTATCAAATGATTATTCCATAAGCATTTGTGGCGCTAATCATTCTATATATGTCTTCTTCTCTTTTTCTTATTTTCTACTTTAATTTCAATTCTATTTTTGTGTTTTAAATCTAAATTGAAGGTTTATTGTGGCTATAAATTGTGCTCTTCGAATCTTATATCCTTCATCAAGTATTTTTCATAGAATACCACATCATAGTGGTATTAAAGTTTTGGTAGTTTGGAGGTAGATTCTTAAACTTTTGTTCTTCAAATTTGGTAGATCATTCTTTGATAAGCATAGATTTCATAAATAATTATCTCTCACTTTTATCTCATTAAGACTTCTTATATGTTCAATTATGTGATCTTTGTCATATTTTATGAGTTTGGGTTCATATGAAGTTTAATTGAATTTCTTTGCTTACCCGATTAAAATGACACTATTATAGTATTTTGAGCATAATAGGAGTTTTAGACATCCAAAAATCATGAAATCTGTCTTGAATGAAAGCTTAAAGAAGTGTCCATAGTTACAAAGCAAGATCAGACTCTAAATGGGATGTTTAGGACTCCAAAATTATCTCAAAAGATGAGATAGTGTTGCTGACGTGGAATTTGAACAGTGTGCAAAGATCCGGCCATATCTTGAGATATAGAAGTCATATTGAGATGAAATTAAATTTGTTGGACAGCTAAGATCCGGGGCTACAACTTTTGTGCAGAAGTCAAGCTCTAATTCGGACATGTGAACATCCGAAATTGCGGTGCAAGAAAGTCAAAATTGTTGTGCTCATTGGTGGCAAAAATTCAAAAGTGTTTTGCATTTTCAACAAAGCCCATGTGAAAGCAATAAAAGGGTAGAAAAGTAATATCCTAGTTGGTGACTTTCTGAAGATGATGCCTCAAAAATCCTCTATAAATAAAAGGGTTTACAAGAGGAGAAACACACCATTTTGGAGATTAACTCCAATACCATTTTCTTTCTTTCTTTCTTTCTTTCTTTCTTTCTTTCTTTCTTTCTTTCTTTCTTTCTTTCTTTCTTTCTTTCTTTCTTTCTTTCTTTCTTTCTTTCTTTCTTGTTAGTTTTGCCTCCTTCATGGAAGGCTTAGGTTTTCTTTCTTGTTAGTTTGCCTCCTACATGGAAGGCTTAGTTTTTCTTTATTATTAGTTTGCCTCCTACATGGAAGGCTTATTTTTTCTTTATTGTTAGTTGCCTCCTACATGGAAGGCTTAGGATTTATTTGTTGTTAGTTTGCCTCCTTCATAGAAGGCTAGGTTTGTAGTTTCAATTGAAGGATTCAAGCTATTTTCATTTTAACTTTGAGGTCTTGATCTTTATTTACATGCTTATTAAGTGGTTTCTACTCTACTTCACTATATTCTTCAATTTTATTCTTTAATCAAAGTTTGATCGGTTGACGTATTTTGATTAATGTATAATTGATTTATAATTGGTTTTTGATTGGTAAATCATTTTCCAAAAGTTTGAAGAGTAGAAATTAAGTAATTGAATTGAAGGTTTTCATTTTATTACTTACTTCAACTGAATTCTGATTGTGAAATTGGTTTAGATAAAAGATTAAGTGGTTACTAATCTTGTTGATCATAATCAATTAAATTCTGAGAGGTTTCTCAGTAGAGAATTCAAGGATCATTTTAGGGGTTCCAGATGATCCTAGGTTGATAAACACAATGCATGATTTTAGTGATCAATGATTAGTTATGAAAATAGCCTCTGAATTCCTTGAGTTGATAATTGTTAAGTGAAATTAATTTCAGTCTGTATTTTGTGTTTAGCACTCAATATCACATCTTTACAAAACCCCCTTGGTCTAATTTTCTCCTTATTTGCTTAAGAATCTGAAATGGTCTTTAGGAGATGACCTAGGTTGCACCTTATACTATACCAATAGTTTGGGGGAAATCTAGAAATTATTTTTGCGCGTTTGCGACGAGTGTGTCAAAAATTTGGCGTCGTTGCCGGGGACCATTTTAATTTCCTAGGCTCATTTAGTAGTTTGTATAAAAATTTTAATCTTTCTAACAATTTTTTTTTACTTTAGGTATATATTCTTGGATTTTCTGTATGAATTCACCTTTTTGTGTATGACCCGATCCAATCCTGAAAATTTATATGCATATGATCTTGAGATTGATAGAACATTCCACCATTTGAAAAGAGCACATAGAAGGCATTCATTCAGTAATAACCAAGAAAGTAACAGTAGTGATTTTTCATCTTTAAATTTTGATAGTTTTAAATATTTTGCTAAGAACATGGCTGATAGAACTCTAAAAGAATTAGCTGCACCTGATGTTGCTTATCAACCGTTGTGTATTCAATACCCTGATGCTGATGCACCATTTGAACTAAAGTCTGGATTAATACATTTTCTACCTAAGTTTCATGGCCTTGCAGGTGAGGACCCTCATAAACATTTGAAGGAATTTCACATTGTGTGTTCCACAATGCGGCCACAAGGAATTCCTGAAGATCATATCAAGTTGAAGGCATTTCCTTTCTCCTTAAATGATGGAGCTAAGGACTGGTTGTACTATCTACATCCAATATCTGTTACAAGCTGGAATGATATGAAGAGATTATTCCTGGAGAAATTCTTCCCTGCATCCACAACAGCAGCTATCAGAAAAGAGATTTGCGGCATCAGACAGAACTCCCAAGAAACTCTCTATGAGTATTGGGAGAGATTCAAGAAACTATGCGCCACTTGTCCACACCATCAAATCAATGATCTATTACTGATTCAGTATTTCTATGAAGGACTCATGCCAATGGACAGAAGCATGGTTGATGCAGCTAGTGGTGGAGCACTTATGGACAAAACTCCTACAGCAGCTCGAGATTTGATTGCCAACATGACAGAAAATTCTCAGCAATTCAATTCTCGAACTAATTCCTTGTCTAAAGGAGTCCATGAAATGACCACTAAGACAGACCATACACGATTGGAGAACAGAATTGAAGAACTAACCTCCATCGTAAGACAGTTGGCCATCAGACAACAACAGCAACTTAATGTTGTTGATAAAACCAAAACATGTGGCATCTGCACTTCTGCAGATCATCCTACTAATGCATGCCCAACATTGCAAGAAAGTGAGACACCTGAGGTTGCAGTAAATGGTATTTTTGGCACAGGACAACAATACAGGCCTCCTCATCATTATCAGCAACAGAAGTTTGAACCACCTTCTGGATCATACAATCCTAGTTGGAGAAACCATCCTAACTTGAGATATGGTCCTCCACAACAACAAAGGATTCAAACATCTGACTCCCAAAATAAATACCAACCACCGCCATTCAGACAACAACAACAGCATATGCAGCAATATGTACCTTCTAATGCTTCTGAACCCTCTTTTGATGATTTGATGAAGCAATTAGCTACCAGTAATCTTCAGTTTCAACAAAATGTAAGTTCTACCATTCAGGATTTACAAACTCAAATTGGGCAGTTGGCTACCACTGTCAACCAATTGAAATCTCAAGGTTCTGGTCAACTACCTTCTCAATCTGTCATAAATCCCAAAAGTGTGAATGCCATGACCTTGAGAAGTGGGAAGAAAGTGCAGACAGACCCTACAATTTTAAGGCAACAAAGCTTCAATCAGACAAATGCACACCAAAAAGAAGAATTTATCTCCACACCTGGAGACATCTCTGATAAGCCATCTGAATCAGAGGGAAAGTCTGATGAAAAAAGTACAGCAGCCTTCGATAAGACATCGAATGATCAACAAAAAGAAGCTTGCCATAAACGATCTACACTTGAAGCATCTGATGAGACGAAAACCCCAAATTGTGCTGATCAGAAGGTATCTTTACCTTTTCCAAATAGAATGGTCCAATCCAAGCCCAATGTTCATGCAGAATTGGATAAGGAGCTTCTAGATACCTTCAGGAAAGTGGAAGTCAACATACCACTTCTAGATGCTATCAAGCAAATTCCCAAATATGCCAAATTTCTAAAGGACTTGTGCACGCATAAGAGAAGACTCAAAGGGGATGAGAAGATTAGTGTGGGACGCAATGTTTCTGCCTTAATTCAACCCAGCCTCCCTCAGAAATGTAAAGATCCAGGAACTTTCACCATTCCTTGCACAATAGGAAACTCTACATTTGGTGATGCATTGCTGGATCTAGGTGCTTCCATTAATGTTATGCCTTCATCAGTTTATAAATCTTTGAATCTGGGAGAACTGAAGCCAACTGGTGTGGTGATTCAATTAGCCAACAGAAGTACAGCACATCCAGCCGGAGTACTTGAAGATGTGCTAGTTCAAGTGAATAAGCTGATCTTTCCAGCTGACTTCTACATTTTGGATATGGAAGACGAGTCATCCATCAATAGAGCAACCTTGATCCTAGGGAGACCTTTCCTCAAAACTGCAAAAACAAAGATAGATGTGCATACGGGGACTCTCTCTATGGAATTTGGAGATGATATCATCCAATTCAACATATTTGAAGCCATGAAGCATCCCATAGAGAATCATTCACTCTTTCAACTTGATGTCATAGATCTTCTTGAGAATGATTATTCTATTGACAATCTACTTTTTGAATTTTTTGATTTTGATTTAGATTACTTAGATAATTTTACTTGCACATGTGATGAATTTGATCTATGTATTGTGTGCTCCAGGATTAATGCTGCAGACCAAACTTCTTGGAAAGATGACATGTTAGATGCAAGTGTTGCAGTCATTTCAATCTCAGATAGATCCCTTCCTTCCATAATACAACCACCTCCTTTGGAGTTGAAGCCTTTGCCTGAACATCTAAAGTATGCTTATTTGGGGGGAAATGAGAAACTTTCTGTCATTGTAGCAAAGAACCTTCTACCACAACAGGAAGAAAGGTTGTTGCAAACCTTAAGAAGCCATAAACAAGAAATTGGATGGACTTTGGCTGATATTCCAGGTATTAGCCCATCTACTTGTATGCATAGGATATTGCTGGAGGAAAACACCAGACCTGTTAGACAACCACAAAGGCGTTTGAATCCAACCATCCTAGATGTGGTAAAGAAGGAAGTAGGTAAGCTTTTGGCAGCTGGTATCATCTATCCCATCTCAGACAGTGATTGGGTAAGCCCGGTGCAAGTAGTTCCTAAGAAGACTAGCATGACTGTAGTCAAAAATCACAATGATGAACTAATCCCTACCAGAATACAAAACAGTTGGAGAGTGTGCATAGATTATAGGAAGCTTAACCAAGCTACTCGCAAGGATCACTTCCCTTTGCCCTTCATAGACCAAATTTTGGAAAGATTAGCAGGAAAATCTCACTATTGCTTTCTAGATGGTTTTTCAGGTTATTTTCAAATACATATAGCCCCAGAAGACCAGCATAAGACCACCTTCACTTGTCCTTTTGGTACTTTTGCCTATCGAAGGATGCCCTTTGGTCTATGCAATGCCCCTGGAACCTTTCAAAAATGCATGGTAAGCATTTTCTCTGATCTCTTAGAAAGTTGCATGGAAGTGTTTATGGATGACTTCACTGTATATGGTTCTTCTTTTGATGCATGCTTAGAAAGCCTCTCTAAAGTTTTGGACAGATGCATTGAGACTAACCTGGTTTTGAATTTTGAAAAATGTCATTTTATGGTAACAGAAGGTATAGTCTTAGGACACTTGGTATCTAGCAAAGGTTTAGAGGTTGATAAGGCCAAGATAGACATTATTACTTCTCTACCTTACCCTACTTCTGTGCGAGAAGTACGTTCTTTACTTGGTCATGCAGGTTTTTACAGAAGATTCATCAAGGATTTTAGCAAGATTGCACAACCTCTTTCTAAACTACTACAAAAAGATACCAAATTTGTGTTTGATCAAGCATGCAAGGATTCATTTGATGAACTAAAGAAGCGGTTGACAACCACTCCCATCATTCAACCACCTAATTGGATGCTTCCATTTGAATTAATGTGTGATGCATCTAATTATGCCCTTGGTGCTGTACTGTCTCAAAGAGTTAGCAAGAGATCTCATGTCATTGCATATGCCTCTCGCACACTAGATGCAACCCAATCCAATTACACAACAACTGAGAAGGAGCTTTTGGCAATTGTGTTTGCATTAGATAAATTTCGCTCCTATTTGCTTGGATCTAAAGTTATTGTCTTCTTTGACCATGCAGCTCTGAAATACTTGTTGAAGAAGGCAGATGCTAAGCCAAGACTAATTCGTTGGATGCTTCTGTTGCAAGAATTTGATTTAGAGATCAAAGACAAGAGTGGTGCAGAGAACCTTGTAGCAGATCATTTAAGTCGGATCCAGCAACCTTGTGAAGAAACTTCAATTGCAGATTCATTCCCAGAAGAGCATCTCTATCATTTGCACGGGAAGGATCCTTGGTATGCAGATTTGGTAAACTATCTGGTTGCTAAAGAAATACCCAAACACTTCACCAAATCGCAAATTGCCAAGTTGAAAAGTGATGCCAAACACTACATATGGGATGAACCATACCTTTGGAAGACATGTAGTGATCAAATCATTAGAAGATGTGTTCCAGATCATGAAGTTCAGTCTGTACTTACCTTTTGCCATTCCCTAGCTTGTGGTGGACACTTTGGGCCACAACGGACAGCTAGAAAAGTACTAGACTCAGGCTTTTATTGGCCTACAATATTTCGTGATGCACACAGATTATGCATAATTTGTGAGCAGTGCCAAAGAATAGGGAGTATTTTGCACAGAAATGAGATGCCCCAACGACCACTTCTCTTTTGTGAGGTATTTGATGTATGGGGTATAGACTTTATGGGTCCATTCCCTGTCTCTTTTGGCTTTGTTTACATTCTGCTAGCTGTTGATTATGTTTCAAAATGGGTAGAGGCAAAAGCCACTCGTACTGATGATGCTCGAGTTGTTGCAGATTTTATCAGGTCTAACATTTTTAGCAGGTTTGGCATTCCTAGAGCTCTAATTAGTGACCAAGGTACTCATTTTTGCAACCGCACAATGGAAGCTCTACTCCGCAAATATGGAGTCATGCATAAAGTCTCCACCCCATATCATCCTCAAACAAATGGTCAAGCTGAAGTTTCTAATCGAGAGATCAAGAAAATCTTAGAGAAAACAGTTCAGCCTAACAGGAAGGATTGGAGCTTGCGCCTTGTTGATGCGTTATGGGCATATAGGACAGCCTACAAGTCACCCATTGGCATGTCTCCCTACAGGATTGTCTTTGGTAAAGCATGTCATCTTCCAGTTGAATTAGAACATAGAGCATTTTGGGCAATAAAGAAATGCAACATGGATCTAGACCAAGCAGGAATCCATAGGAAGCTTCAATTGCAGGAACTTGAAGAAATTCGATTGGAAGCATACGAAAACTCCAAAATTTACAAAGAAAAGGTCAAAGCTCTTCATGACAAAAAGTTGGCAAGAAAGGAGTTTTCCGTTGGACAAAAAGTTCTCCTTTTCAATTCTCGGCTAAAGCTTATGCCTGGTAAGCTACGTTCTAGATGGTTAGGACCATTTGTAGTTACTAATGTTTTTCCTTATGGTGCAGTGGAAATAAAAAATGAGGTAACTGAAAAAATCTTCAAGGTGAATGGACATCGTCTTAAACCATTTTTCGAAGGTTTTCAAAAGCACACGGTAGAAGAAGTGCATTTGCACAATGCCACATACTTGCAATAAATTCAAGAGAAGTCTCTCTCTCTCTTTCTCTCTCTCTCTCTCTCTCTTTCTCGCTCTCCCTCTCTCACATTCCTCGCTTATAAGTTTCAACTAATCTCTCAACTTCCTTCTTCACCTCTTAAATCATCCCAACTATTACACTACATTGAGCTTGCAGGAATAATAACTTGAGTGTTTTAAGAAAAAAAATGGAGAAAGCTCTCACCAGGATCAAAATTTTGTTCCTTACTCTCCCCAGAAATTTTCTTAAAGATATTTACAATTGCAGACTTGAACGATTGAGGGCATTAACACTCTTAGGCCTTCCAGAAGATGTCCGTTGGATCATTGAAGCTAAGGTACGTTTAGCAGGTGAATTTCAAGAATCATTTGTTAAAAACATGTCAGGTATGGGAAGAAGTTCCTATGCAAAGAAGATGGACTGAGTAAGGAGTCATTGGATGATATCATTCAAACTCTTGAGACGTATCCTAGTGGGCATGTACAAGGAGTCCTTCTTGATTTGTTTGAACTGTTCCGTAAGGAAAAAGCACGTTATAGTCTTGGGAATCTGACTTTAAAAGACCCTGTTGTCAGTTTACAAGAAAACTGAATGGGAAGCACATCCTCGACTCTTAGAAGGCGTTTCAGCCGTTACTGGACGTAAAACCAGAGGAAGATGTGAGCCACAATCACAACTACTGTTCATTCTCACGCGTGTATGTTTGTCATTTACATTGTCTTTTCAATTTATTGGGCCACCATTTTTTTTGAAAATTTCACCCCTACTTAAAGTCTTTCCCCTCTGACATTCACCTTTTCCTTGAATAAAAAATTCAAACTTTTGCAACAAAAATTCAAACTTTTGCTACCAAATCCTGATCCCGCACTATTCAAGCGATCTCCTTATCTGATATTGAGTCCCTATAAATTATCAACCTCTATGACATATTTTTTCAAAAAAAAGACAGAAACACCGTATATGGATAGGATCAATACTATCTGTGTTTTTGGTGGGTCTAACCTTGGAAAGGATGGAGAATTTCAACATGCAGCTTATACCCTTGGTAAGGCATTAGCTGCAAGAAAAATCAATCTTGTCTATGGGGGAGGGATTCAAGGTTTAAAAGGATGTGTTGCAGGATCTGCACTCACAAAGGGGTGTAACGTCTTAGGTGTTGGCTTAAAAAATGATAGCACCTCCTACTTCACCCTGGGTACTGAATTGAAGGTTGCAACCATGCATGACCGTATGAGACATATGTTGATTAATTCCAATGCATTTATTGCATTACCTGGTGGTCTTGGAACAATGGAAGAAATTTTTACCATTATATTTTGGGCCTATCGGAATTTTCATAAAAAACCTTTGGGCTTATTGAATATTAATGGCTTTTATAATGGTTTGATATCCTTTTTAGATCATGCAGTAGAGCAGGAGTTCATGCCACAATCCATGCGCAACATCATAGTATCTGCTTCAACTGTTGAACAACTACTTGAGATTTTGCAAAATCCTACATCTGAGCTCAGTCAAGCAATGCAGCTGGTGAACCAACCAAATCAGGATGGCAGAGCCAAGAGAACCAGATACCACTCTTCGGTTATAACTTTTCCTTACTTTGGTGGTTTTCTTACATTTCTTTTCCTGTTATATGAAATTCCATCTAAGACATTGGGGACAATGTCTTGGATAGGTTGGGGGGAGGATGGTCCGATATCTAAAAAAAACCCAAAAAAAAAAAAAAAAATTAGGTTAGATTCATAAACTTGCTTTGAGTAAGATGGCTGAGTAAGGAGTTACACTTGACTCCTGATATGCATCTTATGATAAAAAAAACAATTGAATGTGGAAGTATGTTTTCCTTTAGATTTCATAAAATAATTGAAGCAAAATGATTTATATTTTGAGATTAATTAGTTTGGCAACACATATTTGAAATAGATAGATTAGATTTGATAAATATATTACCCGTGAGATTTTGAGCCTTATTATTATTTTGTTTCTTGTGTGATTTTCATCCATGAAATATGTTACTTCAGAACTTGCATTGATTCTTTTTGAAACTACATTTTCACATGAATTGTACAAAAATGATTGAGGCACTGTTTTTCTTGAACAAACCACTTGGCCAAATAACCAAACCATATAATTTTATCCTTTGATCAGTCCTTTGAGCCGATTAGCCTTTTCTTCTTTTTAGCTCACCACAAATCAAAAAAAAAAAAAATAACTTTGTCTGACCATAGAAGGTGAGGAATACTGGATTTATCATACCATAAGTATTTCAATAAGTGTGGGGGAGATTATTGTTGTGTTCATCAATATCATGGTTGGAAAAAAAAAACTGAAGCAATAAATTAACAAATAAACTATTATATTGAAAAAAAGAAAAGAAAAAAAAAGAATGAAGAAGTGATATTTGTTTCTCACACTTGCACTTAGACTCAGTTCTCAATCCTCACCATTTTCCTTGGTCTGACAATATATCTCTTCAATATATCATTTCATCTTTCTAATCCTGTTATAACCAAAATAAAGACCTCTTGATTTATGCATTGCATGTGTACATAGTAGTAGAGAAGTAGAAGATATGCAAGCCTATGATAGTTCATCTTTCATGGATTGAATTTGAGAGAAACACTTACCAAATCAAACACTTGAGAGATTCAGTGTATATCATGTGAGGTTTTATCTTTCTCAATCTATGTTTTCAAATTAAAGTTGCCTTTCTAAGTAATTTCAAAAATGTGATGAAATAATGCTTCATGAAATTCTGTGAATTCTTGAGAAATCAACTCAAAACTTTGATGTTCTTTCAAAAATAAAAAAATAAAAAAAAAGTAGTCACCAATCCTTAACTTAAGTTTGCCCGAGACGTGCAAAAGATAAGTGTGGGGGAATTTGAGAAGCATAGATTTCATAAATAATTATCTGTCACTTTTATCTCATTAAGACTTCTTATATGTTCAATTAAGTGATCTTTGTCATATTTTATGAGTTTGGGTTGATATGAAGTTTAATTGAATTTCTTTGCTTACCCGATTAAAATGACACTATTATAGTATTTTAAGCATAATAGGAGTTTTAGACATCTAAAAATGATGAAATCTGTCTTGAATGAAAGCTTAAAGAAGTGTCCATAGTTACAAAGCAAGATCAGACTCTAAATGGGATGTTTAGGACTCCAAAATTATCTCAAAAGATGAGATAGTGTTGCTGACATGGAATTTGAACAGTGTGCAAAGATCCGGCCATATCTTGAGATATAGAAGTCATATTGAGATGAAATTAAATTTGTTGGACAGCTAAGATCTGGGGCTACAACTTTTGTGCAGAAGTCAAGCTCTAATTCGGACATGTGAACATCCGAAATTGCGGTACAAGAAAGTCAAAATTGTTGTGCTCATTGGTGGCAAAAATTCAAAAGTGTTTTGCATTTTCAACAAAGCCCATGTGAAAGCAATAAAAGGGTAGAAAAGTAATATCCTAGTTGGTGACTTTCTGAAGATGATGCCTCAAAAATCCTCTATAAATAAAAGGGTTTACAAGAGGAGAAACACACCATTTTGGAGATTAACTCCAATACCATTTTCTTTCTTTCTTTCTTTCTTTCTTTCTTTCTTTCTTTCTTGTTAGTTTTGCCTCCTTCATGGAAGGCTTAGGTTTTCTTTCTTGTTAGTTTGCCTCCTACATGGAAGGCTTAGTTTTTCTTTATTATTAGTTTGCCTCCTACATGGAAGGCTTAGTTTTTCTTTATTGTTAGTTGCCTCCTACATGGAAGGCTTAGGATTTATTTGTTGTTAGTTTGCCTCTTTCTTTGTTGTTAGTTTGCCTCCTTCATGGAAGACTAGGTTTGTAGTTTCAATTGAAGGATTCAAGCTATTTTTATTTTAACTTTGAGGTCTTGATCTTTATTTACATGCTTATTAAGTGGTTTCTACTCTACTTCACTATATTCTTCAATTTTATTCTTTAATCAAAGTTTGATCGGTTGACGTATTTTGATTAATGTATAATTGATTTATAATTGGTTTTTGATTGGTAAATCATTTTCCAAAAGTTTGAAGAGTAGAAATTAAGTAATTGATTGAAGGTTTTCATTTTATGACTTACTTCAACTGAATTCTGATTGTGAAATTGGTTTAGATAAAAGATTAAATGGTTACTAATCTTGTTGATCATAATCAATTAAATTCTGAGAGGTTTCTCAGTAGAGAATTCAAGGATCATTTTAGGGGTTCCAGATGATCCTAGGTTGATAAACACAATGCATGATTTTAGTGATCAATGATTAGTTATGAAAATAGCCTCTGAATTCCTTGAGTTGGTAATTGTTAAGTGAAATTAATTTCAGTCTGTATTTTGTGTTTAGCACTCAATATCACATCTTTACAAAACCCCCTTGTTCTAATTTTCTCCTTATTTGCTTAAGAATCTGAAATGGTCTTTGGGAGATGACCTAGGTTGCACCTTATACTATACCATGGTTGAAAAAGAAAATTGAGTTGTGATCCAAAAATATCATGTGAATATCCATTTGAAATGTTATGAAGAGTATATTATTTTTTTCCAAAGAATCCTAATCTAATTCTCAAAGAATCTTACACAAATTAAACGTCAAAGTTGAATGGTTAAAAAGAGAAGTCAACTTTAGCTTATAGAAATTTTTTTCGTAAAATCTTTTATGTAAAGGAGAAAAAACTAAAAGAATAAACCAATTTGTGCATAAATAAAAGAATACAACTCTGTTTCTAATTTTTTTTTAAAATTAAAGGACTAAATAGTAATTTTTAGAATTTAGGAGTTAAAATATAATTTTAAAAAGTATTAAAAAAAGAACAAAAAAAAAACCACAATTGTAGCTCATATTTCTCATTTGTAAATTTTTATTTCAATTTTTAATTGTAATTTATGCTTTGTGGATTTCTTGTCATTGAGATCATACTTCATGAATCAAAGACATGCATGTACTTAGGTTTTTTAATTTAGAATAGACTTAATATTTATGTTTAAGAAAGTTTAGGAGGAAATTAAATTTCTCGTATACTACCTTTGAGTGCTTTTAATGATTCTTTAATGGTTTCTTGTCTTCTTGATTCCATTTAGTTTTGTCACATGAATTTATGTTGTGAGTTTATCATCTTTTTTAAACTTTTCTTACTTATCTTCTAAATTCTTTGGTTTTATCCATAAACTTTCCATTTTGGTAAACTTCTTCTCTTTATTAGTGGTTGAATCAAGGAATTTACATTAGTTAAATCGAGAGCTTGAAGAATTTATTAAACACTTGAAAGCTAAGAGTGAGTAATAAAAGGAAAAGGTAAATTCATAAATCCTAAAATCCTTGGCAAGTGTGAAACAAGAGTGACTTGTATAAACACTTAGGAAGTGGTAAGGAACATCTCCTAATTCTTTTTTACTAACTTTGTCTCTTTTGGAAGCATTTTTCTGGATTCTTTGGTGTAGGAGGAAAATTGGAGCAAAGAACCAAGGAAATAAAATAAAAAGGATCATTTATCCATTAAAGAAAATTGGAAACTTGAAGATACATTTTAAGTTGTAATTGTTTATCAATTTAGATTTCAATCTATTGTACCGGTTTTACAAATTTCATAGTAAATTTTTCTTGTAAGTTTTATAAAAGTTTCTTAGGAATTCTATACTTGTAATTCATTTTCCATTATGATTTGTGTGTGAAAAGGAATTTGGAATTGGTGTAGGATACTCACTAATTGTCTGGAGGTTTGCATGTGTGCATGTTTGAGAAGATATAAAAGGGTCTAATAATCGCTTTATGTTTACAAGGTAGTCTAAGTGATTAAATATTAAAACTTCCCTTATACTTGTCAAAAATGACTTGGGTAAGAAGTCAATCTTTAACCCTACTGTTACAATTTCAATTTCTTAATTTCTGAGTATTTAAGTGGTTAGAACTTGAGAATAGAATAGATTTTGGATTGAATTTCTTGGTTTGATTTGCTTGATTCAATGAGTCGAGATAATAACCATGAGCAGAGACGAGTATACACCTAGGTCCCAAATGGAAACTTAACTAACAAACTAGAAAAAATGCTTCAATATCAAAGTAAATCCTTAGAAGAATTCCTAGAAAGGTTTAAAAGAAAACATAATTCTTCTAAGATAAAGGATAAATATGAAGAAGATAATAAGACAAGAAGTTATAGGAAAGGAAGTTTTTATAAGGAAGGTTTCCCAATGGAAGAGACATCCTCTGATGATGTCAATTTCTACCAAAACAAAGTTCTAGGTCTCACTCAAGAAAAAATAAAAAAAAATAAAATTCATTTTAGAAATAAGGGTAAATCAACTCTAAAGGAATGAATAAGCTCTATTCTAATGAAAGACATCATCACTGTAGGGATAGATATCATCATTCTAAGGAAAGAGGTTGAGGGTTTTCTAGGCATAATGATCAAAATAGGGCTAAGCATAGACATCTCTCTAGAATAAAGAATCCTCAAAAGATAGGAGTAGTTCTAAGGAAAGTCTAGTCATAGAAGTATGATAAATAATGACCTTGAAGATAATTTAACCAGGGTTAAGAAAGGAATGACCTTGAGATGTACATAAAATATGAACTCAAGGATGAGAATTTTTTCTTATTACTCCATTAGAGAGGATCTTAAGCTTAAGATTGTTTCCCTTGAATGCACACTATACCCTCATACAATTGGATAAATTAACCAAGGAGAGGCAAAGGTTTCATCCATTATAGTGATGTATGGTTTGATATGTGACACCCTACTATCTTTTGGAGTTTCATAATAGCTTACAAAAACTCACCCAAAAGTGTAAGAGTATGTATGGGTATTGTAAAGAGATGAAAATAGTCATCATAAGAGAAAACTTAGAAGAATAAGAGTAAGGATAGAAAGGTTCCTAGAAGGAATCAAGGAGGAAATTAGGAATATATAACTATATCATTACATCAGCCTAAATGAACTATACCACTAAACCCCAAAGGTTGAACAAAAATTGCAAAGAAGAAGGAAAAGTAAGTATTCTTCTTATAATTCAACATCCATAAACTCATGGAATGATAATAAGAAGGAAGGAAGTTTTAATCCTAGGGAGTTTAGAGAGACCAAGGACTCTAAGGAATCCAAGGAAAAAACCTATTACACTTTGTCTAGTGATAAAGGGTCTTGTATCAAATGTTTTAAATGCTTAAATAGAGGTTATATCACCTCTCAATTTTCCAACAAGAAAAGCATGATTATAAGGGACTATGAATAATAAATACTCTTCTCTGTAATCTTAAAATTCTAACTCTTTCCAATCTTCCTTTTTAGGAGATGAAGATTTAGAATATTTAATAGAAGGTGATCTCTTAGTGGTTAAAAGGATGTTAAGTAGCATGGTAAATGGGAAAGATGAAAGTTAGAGAGAGAATATCTTTCATACAAGATGTTAAATCCAATGTCATATTTATTCTTGAATTATTGATACCAATGTAGTTATTACTTAGTTAGTGGTTTAGGTTAGGATTAGCTATCACCCCTAAGTCATACAAATTTTAGTGGTTTAGCGACAATGAGGATCTGTTAGTTGATAAATAGCTCTTAGTTTCTTTTTCCATAGGTAGATATTTTGATAATGTAAAATGTGATGTAGTTCTAATAGGGGTTAGCCACGTTCTATAGGCCATGGATATTTAACAAGGATATCAATCATGATGGGTATTCTGATAGGTATTCCTTTATGTTAAATTCCTAAAAGATAACCATAGTTCTTTTGCTCCCAAGTAAGATCTGTAAGGACCAAATTAACATAAGGAAGAAAGGAGAGGAGGAAAGGAAGCAGTTAAAGAGAAAGGAAGGGAAAAAAAGAAAGGAAAACTAAAGGGAAAATTGAAGAAAATCAAACCCTTAATAGCCACTTAGTGTAAGATGGGGAAGTGAAGCAAACACTACTTGCTAGGTAACCAAAATACTTGATGTACCTAAGAGAATAAATCTTGGTGAAATTGAGTAGTTTCCTAGGAAAGTTCAACAAATCTTGGAAAAATTTAGTGATGTATTTTTCAAGGAAATCCCTAAGGGATTGCCTCTCATTAGGGGAATAGAACATTAGATAAACTTGATTCTAGGTGATTCACTATCCAATAAGTCAACCTATAGAAGTAATCCTAAAAAATAAAGGAAATATAAAGGCAAGTAGAAGAAGAGCTTCTACAAAAAGGATAGGCTAGGGATATCATAAGCCGATGTGAGGTTCCTATTCTCTTAGTCCCTAAGGAAGATGAAAGGTAGAGGATATGTGTAGATTGTTGAGGGTATAAACACCTTATATCTAGGATAGGTGATATCTTTTAGAAGATTTAAATGGATCCTGTATTTTCTCTAAGATTGATCTTAAGAGTGACTACCATCATATTATGGTTATAGAGCAAATGAGTGGAAAACAATATTCAAGACTAAGTTTAGGTTATATGAATGGTTAGTCATCCCCTTTGGACTAGAAAATTCACCTAGTACCTTCATAAGGTTAATAAACCATGTCTTAGGGAATTTAATAGGGAAATGTGTTGTTGTGTATTTGAAAATATACTTGTATACTCTAACACCTATGAAGAGAATTTAGGACATGTTAGAGAAGTATTATTGGTTCTTAGGAAATAAAAGCTCTATGCTAAACATGAGAAGTGTTCATTTTTCTTAGACCATGTGGTATTTTTGGCTTTTGTCATATGCAAAAGAGTCTAAGTAGATAGAGAAAAGGTCAAGGCTATTCAAGAATGATTATTCCCTAAAGTGTTAATGAAGTAAAGAATTTTCATGGTTTGGAAATTTTTTATATAAGATTTGTCAAAGACTTTAGTATCTTAACTTCCCCACTTAATGATTTGGTCAAGAAAAATGTGAAATTTGTTTGGGGATAAAAACAAGAGAAATCATTTGAAGATTTTAAAACAAAGCCTAATATAGGCCCAAATACTAGCTCTACTAAATTTTGATAAATCTTTTAAGCTAGAGTATGATACATATATTATTGGCGTAGGTGCAGTTTTACTATAAGAAGGATACTCCATTACCTATTTTAGCAAGAAACTAAAAGGTGATACTTTAAATTATCCATTTATGATAAAGAATTCTATGCTCTTATCAGAGTCCTACAAACTTGACAACATTATTTGTTGTCAAAAAAGTTTACAATTCATAGTGATCATGAATCACTAAATTATACCATAAAACCCAAGGTAAACTAAACAAGAGGCATGTCAAGTGGGTATTATGGAACAATTCCCTTATATGATCAAACACAAAGAATGGTAGGTTAATAAGGTAGCAGATGCATTATTTAGGAAACATACTTTTTTAACCTCCCTTAGCATTAATCTATTAGGTTTTGAGGACTAGGGATTTATATAACAATGATGTAGAGTTTAAGAAACTATAAGAAGATTCTAAGACTAAGGCATATTAGGTAACTTTAGGCATGACGGATACCTTTTTATGCATAATAAGTTATGTTTACCTAAAGGATCGACAAGGGATATTTTCCTAAAAGAATCCCATGAAGCAGATTTGATAGGTCATTTTTGGGACCCATAATACTTTAGTAATAGATCAAATATCATTATATCAATTTATCTACGAGAATTAAGGCCTAATTATTTCCTAATTCATGATTATTTATTGGTAATTTTGTCTAATTTCTTGTATTTTTACAAAAATGGTCACAGAAGCATTGAATTAGATAATGAGTGAATTTTAGGTCAAAAAACGGGCAAAAAGGGAATAAAAAGACAAGAGAGCAGTATAAAGATAAAAATTCCCCTTAAAATTACTCATAGAAAATCGAGACTTCTAGAATAGGAGTTCATACCTGAGCGTAACCGTGAAGAACTGAATATAGTTGTGCCAATAAAAGGCAGCATGCCTGTGTAGAATAGTGAGCACGACCATGCTTAGATTGGAAGGCGTCTAATGAAAGCCACATCAGCCCTAACAGTGATGAAGATGACCTAGAACAGTCACAATGGCTGAGGGAGCAACTAGGTCAATTTAGTTCATAATAGTTGAAGTTATAATCATGCCTATAAAAAGAAGGTTCCACCTTGGGAGACATATACATGCTCATACATACTTCTTGGGAGGGTCGAATTGCTGACACCTCCACACTCTGGGCATAACCTTACTTTTTCCTTATTCTCCATCTTTAGCCTCTCTATTCCTGGTTCCCCCTCCAATGTCCTCCCATAGGATCTTAAAGGAAGGAATTCCTTCATGGTGCAACCTCAGAGTTGATTTCCAACCTTACTAGTAACCCAATTTTGTATCTCTCATATTAGGACTAGGTTATGGATTTTTGAGCTAATTTTTATCATGTGTAACTAATCTTCAATTCATGGTGATTTGGAGAGTCTTATGATGTAATTGTTTGAACCCCAATTTTTTGGTGTGAATAATTATATGCCATTATTTTGAACAATGGTGTTTTCTTATCCAAATATGTTTCCTTACTATGCCTAATTCATTGATAGAAACTAACCACTCTTGTTAATCTGTGAGTTAGTTGGGAGGTTGGTGGTCATACCATCTCCCGATTGACAGAACTATAAGGTAACTGAATCTAAGATTTTCGAAGAATCAATTGGAATTCTGAGTTTCTAACCAGTTAATTGCCTAAATAGTAGTTGATAGTCTCCTATGCTTTATACTTCTCTTATTTATCTTCCTTGGAAGATTATTGGAGGTAGTATTTAGGAGAAAGATTAATACTATTAATTGATCATGTCATATGCTTTATGCTTCTCTTATTTATCTTCCTTGACATATTATTGGAGGTAGTATTTAGGAGAAAGATTAATACTATTAATTGATCATTTCATAGTAATAGCTTTTGAATAGGCAATTATCAATTGATGTTCTAATTAATTCTTAGGAAAAAATTGGAGGTAAAAGTAAGTAAAGGCGCAAAGGGATCTAAATTTCATGGTGTTCCATAGCATGCATCGTATTCTTTTGTTTTCCTATATTTCAAAATTATTTCTATTTTCAAACCTGTACACAAAACCTTCTTTCAGTGAGCACAAAATATGGAATTCAAATTTATCATACATATTATTGGCATAGTCTTTATGGGATCAATATTGAGGGTCTTAAATATCTCATTTATACATTGATGGGTATACTTACTAGTGGATAAAACTTAACAAATAATTTACACTCACATTTGAATGCAACAAGTTTTTGGCACCTTTTATAGGAACTATTCCCAAGCAGTCTTTAAAGTTTAAATTCTGATTGCTTGAGAATTGTATATAATTTAATTTATTTATTATTATTCATGTTATATATAGTTTCTTTTTAAAAAAAATATACAAAAACATTTAATTTTTTTAAAAGAATTCTAAATTACCCTTGCATATTATTTTATTTGTTAATGGTCTTTGCTTTCCAATCTCCAACCTACACACTAAAAAAAATTGCCATATAACTACGGTCATTTTTAGTGACATATATTAAAATTGTTAGTATAAATATTATATACCTACAAAAAATTATTCCATCACTATTTATTTTTATAAAAAATATTAAAATATAGAATTTATATATTAGATACAGTAAGACGTATAGTTTGAACGAATTCTCATTCAATGAATTTTTTTGAATCCACATTCAATGCTTCGATAGTAGTAATAAGTGGGGTTAATAAAGTCATTTTCAAAAGTATCTCTTCCTCCTATTTTCTTAATCCCCAATTTTTTTCTGAAACTTTCTCCAGCCATAACTCTCCATTGTAGTAAGTAGTAGAGTTTGACGGTTTTTTCTTCTTCCTTCATTTTTACTCTTTAATTTTTTATTTTTTATGTTCTTTTTCTTTTAATTTATAAGCTCATTCTTTTTATTTTGCAGAACTTAATATGTTGTAGAGTTCTTTGCGGAACAAGATGTCTTAGTTGAAAATCAAATTGTTGTAAGTTTTACTTTTAATATATCAATATGCGTTGTGGAGTTCTATTTACTCAATGTCATTGTTAAAATCATATGATTTGATGTTTTGTTCATGTATGTTTAGTTTTCTACAATCAGATTGTTTAAGGTTTACGTATGTTTATATTTAACTTGTGGATCACTTCTAGTTGCAATCCACTTTATGACTAAGTCAACTAGTAATCAATGGAGGAAGGATATTGATATAAATTCCAAGTCATGGCTTGAAAACGACCATTCTTTATAAAATTCAGACAAGTTTTTCTGTCCAACCGAGCTAAGACCTTTTCCAAAATCAAATGAAACATTAGTAATGATTCTGTGGTTGCAAAAGTTGTGTTAAGTTAATTAAGGATTTTTCCAAAATCAAATGAAAAAAACGATGATCTATCTTTAACCAAACCATTTGTGAGATAGACATAATTAAGGCCCCATTATCCTGATTTTTCTGTTGTTATTAATAATTCTTACCTATATCATTAAGTATGCTTTATTAGTTTTACCATTCTAACCTTAATAGTTGTTATTTTTTTCAATCAAATTTAATTCACTGTTACTAAATGAGATATCGTTGCATTATCATAGTGACTATAATTTTTCTTTGGTAAAGTTTTTTAATCTTAAAATGATATAATTTTTTCTGTTCATGTGAAACTTTATATACAATTTTTAAATTATCACTAATTCTATATTATTGTAAAATGATTATTTTATTTTATTTATTTTAAAATTATCTTTTCTGTTCTGTTCATAGTGACTTTTATTAGAGAATATTAGTCTTTTGGTTATTTTATTTTGTATTTACTGCACATATATTCTCATTATTATGAAAATTTTAAAAACCGATCTGTACAAACACTACAATTAATCATGAATATTTTGTTTTCAAATGTAGCTCATTATTTTGTTATCAAATGTTGTTCAGAGTAAACCTTTTTTTCCAAATTTCCATTATAGTTGCATACTTACAACTTAAATCTGCAACCTAATCAATTGATCTACGTGTTCAGTAGCATTCAATCTTATTTTACAAATTAATATGAAAATTAGAAGTAAATTTTTATAATATAGAAGATATATCTACACTGTGTAATAAAAACAAAATGAATCAACAGATAATTCGCTTAATGTATTAAGTAGGTATAGGCAATGAACCGATTAAGGATTAAGGAACGACAGTGATTGTGTGTTGTAGCCTTGGTCTAGCATAAGCAAACTCCATGCCCACAATTTATGCAACATTGTAAACCACCACATCATCTTGAATTGTATGTTTCCCTTCAGTCTCATTATCCATAGAATCCTCACTTAAAGGAAGAATATAAGAAGGTTTAGCACTGTACTTCCAAAACCCCCCTAAGAAATCAAGCATTGATATCTTTTCTACTTCTAAAAACTAGAGCTATGTAAATATCCTTGTCATAAGTTGCTATCTTCTGGAAGTGAAAAAAATTACAGATGAATCTAATTGTAATCACAGAATAATGGTAGCTTATAAAAGATAATAAATACAAATGAGAAATGTTGTTACCTCTAAGATATCAAAGTAGTTCTCATTCACATCACAGCTCAATACACATTGAATAACTTTTGTATAGGGCAGAACTACAGAATTGTGGTTATCGTTAAGACATATCCTACAAAAGATTAGGACAGAACTGCCATCAAAAGATGCTATTTAAAGTGGGGAAATAATAACATTGCATGCCAATACAATTTGAAAGAATTAACTTTTATTATTTCAAATACCTATTTTTTTTTATTTATAATTAAATTTTATTCATCTTTGAAATTTTCTTAAAAATATTTTAGTATATATTTATTGATTTTATTAATCTCAAACTTGTTTGAATAGGTTCTCATGGCCTATTGTACCAATTAGTGTCATGCGATGGAAAATTAGTATCTTTGGTATTGATATTAGTTGATTTTTCGAGATCTATAACATCAAAGTGTAGTGCCCTTTTATGATTTTGATCTCAAGCCACTACAAACAAGGAAACCCAATACCTATTCCTTTCAGGTACTTTAATGCTACTTTTTTTGTATGGTTCTATGAATATTCTTTTTCATATGTGAAATCCAAGCAATTAGACTATGTTATATATATATATATGTATATATATATATATGTATATATATATATATATGTATATGTATATATATATATATATATTAAATGGACCTATGAGAAGCTCTTTGTATTGCTTTGTCACTTTGTGTCTATCATTATTTACTTGAATATTTAATATTTTTCTGTATAACTTTTATTCGGTATATTGATGTTATTGAATATTATATATTGCTTGCTTTATTTTCTAGATATATGATGAATGATTATATCTATTGAAATAAATTTTTATTCTATTTTTCAGTTTATATCATCTAATGGATAAAAGTTGGATATTTGAAACCTCTCAAAATAAGGAGAGATATATTAAAGGAGTTTTAAATTTTCTTGACTTAGCATTTGCAAAATCATCTAAGGATGGAAAGATTTTATGCCCTTGCATTAAATGTGTCAACTAAAAATGGCGCTCTCGAGTAGATGTTTATGAGCACATAATCAACTATGGATTTCTAAAGGGATATACTAATTGGATCTTTCATGGTGAACAAGTTAGTTCTTCTAGTTCTACAAGCACATATCATAAAGAAGGGGAGTTTGATCATGATATGGATGCATTAATCCATGATGCTTTTGGGATGAATATAATTAATGAAAGTGATGATGCAAATACACCTGAAGCTATGAGTGCTTCAAACCATTCTGAAGCATTAATAAATGATCCCAATGTACAACAGTTTGAGGAGGAAAATAATTCAGATAAGTTATATCAATTGTTAAAAGAGGCAGAACAAGACATTTATCCTGCTTGCAAGAAATTTACAAAATTATCCTTCATTGTACATTTGTACCACTTAAAGTGTTTAAATGGATGGACTGACAAAAGTTTTTCAATGTTGCTAGAGTTGTTGACAGATGCATTACCTGCAGAAAATACCTTGCCCAAATCATTTTATGATACCAAGAAGATTATTTCAGGGTTAGGTTTAGGATACGAAAAAATTCATGCTTGTCCAACAAGTTGCACATTATTTTGGAAGGATTTGGCTAACACTGAAGTTTGTCCAAAATGTAATTGCTCAAGATGGAAAGTGAATTCAGATGATGTTGAAGGTAGAAAAAAGATACCTGCAAATATCCTTTGTTGGTTTCCTCTTAAACCTAGACTACAAAGACTATTTTTGTCTTCAAGAACAGCTTCTTTTATGACATGGCATGAAAATTGCCGAACTAACGATGGACTCATGAGACATCCTGCTGATTCTCTTGCTTGGAAGGATTTTGATAGTCGACATCCTGATTTTTCATGTGACCCTCGTAATGTTCGACTAGGTTTGGCTTCTGATGGCTTTAATCCTTTCAAAACTATGACAATTTCTCACAGTACTTGGCCTGTTATCTTAGTTCCTTATAATCTTCCTCCTTGGATGTGCATGAAGAACCCTTGTTTGATTCTTTCATTACTTATTCCTGGTCCAAAAGCTCCGAGTAATAACCTTGATGTCTATATGCAGCCTCTTATAGAAGAATTAAAAGAATTGTGGGAAGTTGGAGTAAGAACTTATGATGCACACAAAAAAGAGCCATTCCAAATGCGTGCTGCAATTCTTTGGACTATCAATGATTTTCCTACATATGCAAAATTATCTTGTTGGAGTACAAGTGGTAAATATGCTTGTCCATGTTATGGTTTGATAATCCTTCTATGTGGTTGAAATATAGTAGAAAGTGGTGCTACATGTGTCATCGTCATTGGTTAGAACCTAACCATCCATGGAGATATAATAAAAGGGATTTTGATGGAACTGAAGAGTTTAGGCCTCCTCCTGAGGTGCTTAATGGAACATCTATTTTGAGACAATTGAAAGATCATGAAATTCATAGTAAATCACCATGGAAAAAGAAAAGCATATTGTTCACCCTGCCTTATTGGAAATTTAATGTTCTTCGTCATAATCTTGATGTGATGCACATTGAAAAAAATGTTTGTGATAATATTATTGGAACATTGTTGCATTTAGAAGGGAAGTCAAATGATAACGATAAGGCACGATATGACCTTGTAGCCATGAACATTAGAAGTCAACTACAGCCAAAGATGCATCAAAGCAAAGGTAAAAAGTATTTACCTAGAGCTTGTTACCAAATGACATCTAAAGAAAAACAAACATTTTTGGAAGTGCTCAAGGCAATAAAATCTCTAGATGAGTACCTATCTAATATTTCAAGATGTGTGCAAGTGAAGTAATGCAAGATATTTGGTCTGAAAAGTTATGATTGTCATCTTTTGATACAAGAGTTTCTTCCTATAGCTATGAAAGGGTGTTTTCCTGACAAAGTGATTTCTACAATAGTTGATCTTTGTTACTTCTTCAAAGAAATATGTGGTAAGGTGCTTAATGTGAGTAATTTGGAGAACTTGGAGCATCGAATAGCTAAAACATTGTGCCAATTTGAAAGGATTTTTCCTCCATCTTTTTTCACTGTAATGGTACATTTAGTAATTCATTTAGCATATGAGGCAAAAGTTGCAGGTCCAGTTCATTACAGATGGATGTATCCCATTGAAAGGTACTAAATTTTTTTAATTATTTGATATCCTTCAAAATTTGTAGAATAAAATGATTTTATCTTCTATTGATCTTATTTTTAGGTTTCTCTTTACTCTGAAGTCATTTGTCCGTAATCGAGCACATCCAGAGGGGTCAATTGCAGAGGGATATTTAGCTCATGAAAGTTTAATATTTTGTTCAAGATATCTCTCTGGGGTCGAAACCTATTTTAATCGACCTAGTCGTAATGTAACTCTTTCTTTGCTGAGAATACAAGTTTTATGAATCCTAAAGGTAGACCATTGGGGAGAAAGTGCCAAGTTGGGTTCAATTTGAAGAAAAGAAAAAGAGTTTCTCGAGTATCACTTGAAAAGCAAGCATTAGTACAAGCACATAGATATGTTCTTTTCAATAACAAAAGCATTGACCCCTTTCAAAAGTAAGATAAATCCTTATGTATATTTTGCTACTCGAATTTGGTTTGATAACTCTTTATTATTCTTATCTTTTATCATTTCATTTTTTTATATAAAGAACACATTATCTTATTCGGAGGAGAAATCGATGGCTATATCCTTATGATATTGACAAAATTCACAGTCAATCTTTTACTGATTGGTTTTGTGAACAGGTAATTGTTAAGAATTTTCAATAATAAGTTTCATGATTATTAATAATTTCTAATCATTTGGATTAAAAATGTGGTAGGTTGTACGTTTGGAAGAGCAAGGTAGTGCTCTAGTGACAGATGAAATCAAGTGGTTAAAACTTGGTCCACTAGAAATGGCAAGAAAATATAACGGTTATATTGTTAATGGAGTTAGATTTCATACAAAGAAGCATGAAAGGTGCTTAAAGACTCAAAACAGTGGCATTGTAGTTACTGTTAAAACAAGAAGTTATGCTAGTTCAAGAGATAAAAATCCTAAAGAAGGAGAAATCAACTATTATGGTGTATTGATGGATATAATTAAAGTGGATTACTCAGGAAAATTCAAGGTTGTACTTTTCAAGTGTGATTGGGTCGAAATAAATAGGGGTTACAAAATTGATAATTTAAACATGACATTAGTAAACTTAAATTATCTGCATCATACAGGGAATGATATATGTGATGACCCATATATTTTGGCCTCTCAAGCCAAAAAAGTATTCTATGTAGAGAATAAGAAAGAAAATGGTTGGCTTGTTGTTGTGCATGCTAAAGTTAGAGATATATATGATTTGGATGATGAACATTCCAAAGACATAGAGCAAAGGAATGAACACATATTACAAGAGATAAATGACATTGATTTGATCAGACTAGAAGTTGATGATAATGATGATATTATGGAAGTTACAACAAATATGGAAGATATTTTAAAAAATAATGAGAATGATGGTGATTTAGAGGATGAGGATGAAGAAAACCTTTTTTAAATTATTATTATTTTTAAGTGGTTTAATGTAAGGTGTGTATTACTCTTTACCTTTCTATATGTTTATATTTATTTTTTTTTGAATTATATTATGTAAAATCATCATATTTATAATAATCACTCCATTTTGACTATGAAACAGATATCATGGGAAGGCGTAAAATGTTGAAGACCATTCAAAAAAATGGCGTATCTCAATTTATGGAGAAATCAATTGATAACTCTAATGAAATCAGTCATACCAACCATTCTATAGATGAAGAAATTACACAATTTGGAGAAGGTATACAACTTTTATTTAGTTACTTTTTTTATTGATGTTTCATAATTTTTTATTTGTAATTCTAATGATATCAAATCTTAACCACTATAATGATTAATCCTAATTAGAGCAACAAGTACAAGAGGAAAATCATGATATGTCTCATTCAAGTGAAAGTTCAAATGCAGGTCAGTGTAGTATATGATGAATAATTTATACTTTTCTTAAGATATATTTTGTTAATTTAATATTCTTACATGTTATAGGTGGAAAGAAAACTAGAGGTTATACACATATGTTAGATGTGTGGGATTTTCCAGATGGAGAATTCATACTTGTTGAAGTAGATTCTTTAGGAAATCCTATGGGATGGGAATGAAAAACTCTACTAAATGCAATTGGCAGCTTGGTAAGGAGGCACCAATGTGCTCCTCAATTACCTCAGTTGGAAAGACATGCCTCAGCCTTATGTTACTAACATGCTTGAATTGATTCAGGTACTATATAAGTTTTTGTAATTTTATTTAATTTTTTTTATTATAACAATTTATGTTTTGACAATATATGTAACAATTTTTTTTATGAATGTTATCATAGGGTAAGTTTCAATTTGTTCCTAAATTAACTGAGTAGACAAAGCAAATCTTAAAGGATAACATGAGTTGCAAGTGGAGGCAATTTAAGCATGACTTAAAGGCAAAATGATATGATCAAAGTAAGACAGAGGAAGAAATGGCTGCCAACATTCATGACAAAAGGGTTGATCCTTCTTAATATCATGATTTGGTGCATCATTGGTGTTCTGAGAAAGGAAAGGTATATGTATAATGTTATTAATTTTTTTAACTAAATAATTTACATAACATATGTTGAATATTATGATATATTTACTATTCAATTATTTTGATCCTTCTCAATATCATGATTTGGTGCATCATTGGTGTTCTGAGAAAGGAAAGGTATATGTATAATGTTATTAATTTTTTTTAACTAAATAATTTACATAACATATGTTGAATATTATGATATATTTACTATTCAATTATTGTAGCAAATAAGCAACATAAACAAAAGAAATCGTTCAAAATATGAGTATTTGCATTTCATGGGAACAAAGAATCTTCCACGACTAATTAATGAAATAGTTTGTGTCTTTTTATTTAATTAATATTTTGTTACTTATATGACTGTCGCAACCGTAATTCCGACGAGACGACGAACTCGCTAAAATTTTAAAATTAGAATTTTATTTGATTAAGTGGAGTTGCCACCAAATTTTTATTTAAGGGAAAAAGATTTGGAAAAAACCCTGACTCGAGGATGAGATTCGAAGTTCGGGAGTCGGTTACGAATGGGGAAGGTGTTAGGCACCCCACTCGCCCGTTCCGAAGAACGGTACCCTTAAAATGAGTGTGTGATTTTGAAATTGTTTGATCCCTTTAATTAGCATGGAAATAAATAATTTGATGGAGGTTAGCCTGACAGAACTTGATCCTGCTCCTACGTATTCCCCGGTGCAATGGGAAACTCAAGGCTTGTGTAATTCTGGTTTGATTTGAAGGCTTGACCTTCGAACGGAATTTAAATTGAAAAGTGAATGCATTGTTGTCTTTTTTGAAAATATTTTGAGGGTGCAATCCCAATCCACCTATGCACAAGTGACACGCTCGTCGCAAACGCGCAAAAATAATTTCTAGATTTCCCCCAAACTATTGGTATAGTATAAGGTGCAACCTAGGTCATCTCCCAAAGACCATTTCATATTCTTAAGCAAATTAGGAGAAAGTTAGAAAAAGGGGGTTTTGTAAATATATGATATTAAGTGCTAAATACAAAATACAGAATGAAATTAATTTGACTTAACAATTATCAACTCAAGAAATTCAGAGGCTATTTTCATAACTAATCATTAATCACTAAAATCATGCATTGTGTTTATCAACCTAGGATCATCTGGAACCCCTACAATGATCCTTGAATTCTCTACTAAGAAACCTCTCAGAATTCAATTGATTATGATCAACAAGATTTAGTAACCACTTAATCTTTCATCTAAACCAATTTTATAATCAGAATTCAGTTGAAGTAATAAAACGAAAACCTTCAATTAAATTACTTAATTTCTACTCTTCAAACTTTTGGAAAATGATTTACCAATCAAAAACCAATTATAAATCAATTATGCATTAATCAAAATATGTCAACCGATCAAACTTTGATTAAAGAATAAAATTGAAGAATATAGTGAAGCAGAGTAGAAACCAGTTAATAAGCATGTAAATAAAGATCAAGACCTCAAAGTTAAAATGAAAATAGCTTGAATCCTTGAATTGAAACTACAAACCTAGCCTTCCATGAAGGAGGCAAACTAACAACAAAGAAAGAGGCAAACTAAGACCAAATAAATCCTAAGCCTTCCATATAGGAGGCAACTAACAACAAATAAATCCTAAGCCTTCCATGTAGGAGGCAACTAACAATAAATAAAAACTAATCCTTCCATGTAGGAGGCAAACTAACAAGAAACAAAACCTAAGCCTTCCATGAAGGAGGCAAAACTAACAAGAAAGAAAGAAAGAAAGAAAGAAAGAAAGAAAATGGTATTGGAGTTAATCTCCAAAATGGTGTGTTTCTCCTCTTGTAAACCCTTCTATTTATAGAGGATTTTTGAGGCATCATCTTCAGAAAGTCACCAACTAGGATATTACTTTTCTACCCTTTTATTGCTTTCACATGGGCTTTGTTGAAAATGCAAAACACTTTTGAATTTTTGTCACCAATGAGCACAATAATTTTTACTTTCTTGCACCGTAATTTCGGATGTTCACATGTCCGAATTAGAGCTTGACTTCTGAACAAAAGTTGTATCCCCGGATCTTAGCTGTCCAAGAAAGTTGATTTCATCTCAATATGACTTCTGTATCTCAAGATATGGCCGGATCTTTGAACACTGTTCAAATTCCACGTCAGCAACACTATCTCATCTTTTGAGATAATTTCGGAGTCCTAAAAATCCCATTTAGAGTTTGCTCTTGCTTTGTAACTATGGACACTTCTTTAAGCTTTCATTCAAGATAGATTTCATGATTTTTGGATGTCTACAACTCCTATTATGCTCAAAATACTATAATAGTGTCATTTTAATCGGGTAAGCAAAGAAATTCAATTAAACTTCATATGAACCCAAACTCATAAAATATGACAAAGACCACTTAATTGAACATATAAGAAGTCTTAATGAGATAAAAGTGAGAGATAATTATTTATGAAATCTATGCTTATCAAATTCCCCCACACTTATCTTTTGCACGTCTCGGGCAAACTTAAGAACTATTTTTTTTTTTTTGAAAGAACATCAAAGTTTTGAGTTGATTTCTCAAGAATTCACAAAATTTCATGAAGCATTCTTTCATCACATTTTTGAAATTACTTAGAAAGGCAACTTTAATTTGAAAAACATAGATTGAGAAAGATAAAACCTCACATGATATACTCTGAATCTCTCAAGTGTTTGATTTGGTAAGTGTTTCTCTCAAATTCAATCCATGAAAGATGAACTATCATAGGCTTGCATATCTTCTACTTCTCTACTACTATGTACACATGGAATGCACAAATCAAGAGGTCTTTATTTTGGTTATAACGGGATTAGAAAGATGAAATGATATATTGAAGAGATACAATGTTAGACCAAGGAAAATGATGAGGATTGAGAACTGAGTCTAAGTGCAAGTGTGAGAAACAGATATCACTTCTTCATTCTTTGTTTTATTTTTCTTTTTTTTTTCAATATAATAGTTTATTTATTAATTTCTTGCTTTAGTTTTTTTTTCAACCATGATATTGATGAACACAACAATAATCTCCCCCACACTTATTGAAACACTTATGGTATGATAAATCCAGTATTCCTCACCTTTTATGGTCAAATAAAGTTTTTTTTTTTTTGTTGTTTTTTTTTTTTTTGAGATTTGTGGTGAGCTAAAAAGAAGAAAAGGCTAATTGGCTCAAAGGGCTAATCAAAGGATAAAATTATATGGTTTGGTTATTTGGCCAAGTGGTTTGTTAAAGAAAAACAGTGCCTCAATCATTTTTGTACAATTCATGTGAAAATGTAGCTTCAAAAAGAATCAATGCAAGTTTTGAAGTAACATATTCCATGGATGAAAATCACACAAGAAAGAAAATAATAATAAGGCTCAAAATCTCACAGGTAATATATTTATCAAATCTAATCTATCCAGTTCAAATATGTGTTGCCAAACTATATAATCTCGAAATGTAAATCATTTTGCTTCAATTATTTTATGAAATCTAAAGAACAACAAACTTCCACATTCAATTTTATTTTTTTTTAATCATAAGATGCGTATCAAGAGTCAAGTGTAACTCCTTACTCAGCCATCTTACTCAAAGCAAGTTTATGAATCTAACCTAATTTTTTTTTTATTTTTTTTGGGTTTTCTTTTTTTAAATTTTTTTTTTTAATTTTTTTTTTAGATATCGGACCATCCTCCCCCCAACCTATCCAAGACATTGTCCCCAATGTCTTAGATGGAATTTCATATGACAGGAAAAGAAATGTGAGAAAACTACCAAACTAAGGAAAAGTTATAACCGAAGAGTGGTATCTGGTTCTCTTTTGTCTCTGCCATCCTGATTTGGTTGGTTCACCAGCTGCATTGCTTGACTGAGCTCAGATGTAGGATTTTGCAAAATCTCAAGTAGTTGTTCAACAGTTGAAGCAGATACTATGATGTTGCGCATGGATTGTGGCATGAACTCCTGCTCTACTGCATGATCTAAAAAGGATATCAAACCATTATAAAAGCCATTAATATTCAATAAGCCCAAAGGTTTTTTATGAAAATTCCGATAGGCCCAAAATATAATGGTAAAAATTTCTTCCATTGTTCCAAGACCACCAGGTAATGCAATAAATGCATTAGAATTAACCAACATGTGTCTCATACGGTCATGCATGGTTGCAACCTTCAATTCAGTACCCAGGGTCAAGTAGGAGGTGCTCCTATTTTTTAAGCCAACACCTAAGACGTTACACCCCTTTGTGAGTGCAGATCCTGCAACACATCCTTTTAAACCCTGAATCCCTCCCCCATAAACAAGATTGATTTTTCTTGCAGCTAATACCTTACCCAGGGTATAAGCTGCAAGTTGAAATTCTCCATCCTTTCCAAGGTTAGACCCACCAAAAACACAGATAGTATTGATCCTATCCATATACGGTGTTTCTGTCTTCTTTTTTTTTGAAAAAATATGTCAGAGGTTGATAATTTATAGGGACTCAATATCAGACAAGGAGATCGCTTGAATAGTGCGGGATCAGGATTTGGTAGCAAAAGTTTGAATTTTTGTTGCAAAAGTTTGAATTTTTTGTTCAAGGAAAAGGTGAATGTCAGAGGGGAAAGACTTTAAGCAGGGGAGAAAATTTCAAAAAAAAAATGGTGGCCCAATAAATTGAAAAGACAATGTAAATGACAAACATACACGCATGAGAATGAACAGTAGTTGTGATTGTGGCTTACATCTTCCTCTGGTTTTACGTCCAGTAACGGCTGAAACTCCTTCTAAGAGTCGAGGATGTGCTTCTCATTCAGTTTTCTTGTAAACTGACAAAAGGGTCTTTTAAAGTCAGATTCCCAAGACTATAACGTGCTTTTTCCTTACGGAATAGGTCAAACAAATCAAGAATAGTATACCTAAAAAAAAAATTGTTAGAAAGGTTAAAAATTTTATACAAACTCAAAAAATTGTTAGATAGGTTAAAAATTTTATTCAAACTCCTAAATAAGCCTAGGAAACTAAAATGGTCCCCGGCGACGGCGCCAAATTTTTGACACGCTCGTCGCAAACGCGGAAAAATAATTTCTAGATTTCCCCCAAACTATTGGTATAGTATAAGGTGCAACCTAGGTCATCTCTCAAACACCATTTCATATTCTTAAGCAAATTAGGAGAAAGTTAGAAAAAGGGGGTTTTGTAAATATATGATATTAAGTGCTAAATACAAAATACAGAATGAAATTAATTTGACTTAACAATTATCAACTCAAGAAATTCAGAGGCTATTTTCATAACTAATCATTGATCACTAAAATCATGCATTGTGTTTATCAACCTAGGATCATCTGGAACCCCTACAATGATCCTTGAATTCTCTACTAAGAAACCTCTCAGAATTCAATTGAGTATGATCAACAAGATTTAGTAACCACTTACTCTTTCATCTAAACCAATTTTATAATCAGAATTCAGTTGAAGTAAGTAATAAAATGAAAACCTTCAATTAAATTACTTAATTTCTACTCTTCAAACTTTTGGAAAATGATTTACCAATCAAAAACCAATTATAAATCAATTATGCATTAATCAAAATACGTCAACCGATCAAACTTTGATTAAAGAATAAAATTGAAGAATATAGTGAAGCAGAATAGAAACCACTTAATAAGCATGTAAATAAAGATCAAGACCTCAAAGTTAAAATGAAAATAGCTTGAATCCTTGAATTGAAACTACAAACCTAGCCTTCCATGAAGGAGGCAAACTAACAACAAAGAAAGAGGCAAACTAACAACAAATAAATCCTAAGCCTTCCATGTAGGAGGCAACTAACAACAAATAAATCCTAAGCCTTCCATGTAGGAGGCAACTAACAATAAAGAAAAACTAAGCCTTCCATGTAGGAGGCAAACTAACAAGAAAAAAAACCTAAGCCTTCCATGAAGGAGGCAAAACTAACAAGAAAGAAAGAAAGAAAGAAAGAAAGAAAGAAAGAAAGAAAATGGTATTGGAGTTAATCTCCAAAATGGTGTGTTTCTCCTCTTGTAAACCCTTCTATTTATAGAGGATTTTTGAGGCATCATCTTCAGAAAGTCACCATCTAGGATATTACTTTTCTACCCTTTTATTACTTTCACATGGGCTTTGTTGAAAATGCAAAACAGTTTTGAATTTTTGTCACCAATGAGCACAATAATTTTGACTTTCTTGCACCGTAATTTCGGATGTTCACATGTCCGAATTAGAGCTTGACTTCTGAACAAAAGTTGTAGCCCCGGATCTTAGCTGTCCAACAAAGTTGATTTCATCTCAATATGACTTCTGTATCTCAAGATATGGCCGGATCTTTGGACACTGTCCAAATTCCACGTCAGCAACACTATCTCATCTTTTGAGATAATTTCGGAGTCCTAAACATCCCATTTAGAGTATTCTCTTGCTTTGTAACTATGGACACTTCTTTAAGCTTTCATTCAAGACAGATTTCATGATTTTTGGATGTCTACAACTCCTATTATGCTCAAAATACTATAATAGTGTCATTTTAATCGGGTAAGCAAAGAAATTCAATTAAACTTCATACGAACCCAAACTCATAAAATATGACAAAGACCACTTAATTGAACATATAAGAAGTCTTAATGAGATAAAAGTGAGAGATAATTATTTATGAAATCTATGCTTATCAAATTCCCCCACACTTATCTTTTGCACGTCTCGGGAAAACTTAAGTTAAGGATTGGTGACTATATTTTTTTTTTTTGAAAGAACATCAAAGTTTTGAGTTGATTTCTCAAGAATTCACAAAATTTCATGAAGCATTCTTTCATCACATTTTTGAAATTACTTAGAAAGGCAACTTTAATTTGAAAAACATAGATTGAGAAAGATAAAACCTCACATGATATACTCTGAATCTCTCAAGTGTTTGATTTGGTAAGTGTTTCTCTCAAATTCAATCCATGAAAGATGAACTATCATAGGCTTGCATATCTTCTACTTCTCTACTACTATGTACACATGGAATGCACAAATCAAGAGGTCTTTATTTTGGTTATAACGGGATTAGAAAGATGAAATGATATATTGAAGAGATACAATGTTAGACCAAGGAAAATGATGAGGATTGAGAACTGAGTCTAAGTGCAAGTGTGAGAAACAGATATCACTTCTTCATTCTTTTTTTTCTTTTTCTTTTTTTTTCAATATAAGTTTATTTATTAATTTCTTGCTTTAGTTTTTTTTTTCAACCATGATATTGATGAACACAACAATAATCTTCCCCACACTTATTGAAACACTTATGGTATGATAAATCCAATATTCCTCACCTTTTATGGTCAAATAAAGTTGTTTTTTTTTTGTTTTTTTTTTTTTGAGATTTGTGGTGAGCTAAAAAGAAGAAAAGGCTAATCGGCTCAAAGGGCTGATCAAAGGATAAAATTATATGGTTTGGTTATTTGGCAAAGTGGTTTGTTAAAGAAAAACAGTGCCTCAATCATTTTTGTACAATTCATGTGAAAATGTAGCTTCAAAAAGAATCAATGCAAGTTCTGAAGTAACATATTCCATGGATGAAAATCACACAAGAAAGAAAATAATAATAAGGCTCAAAATCTCACAGGTAATATATTTATCAAATCTAATCTATCCAGTTCAAATATATGTTGCCAAACTAATTAATCTCGAAATGTAAATCATTTTGCTTCAATTATTTTATGAAATCTAAAGAACAACAAACTTCCACATTCAATTTTATTTTTTTTTAATCATAAGATGCGTATCAAGAGTTAAGTGTAACTCCTTACTCAGCCATCTTACTCAAAGCAAGTTTATGAATCTAACCTAACTTTTTTTTTGTTTTTTTTTTGGGTTTTTTTTTAATTTTTTTTTTAATTTTTTTTTTAGATATCGGACCATCCTCCCCCCAACCTATCCAAGACATTGTCCCCAATGTCTTAGATGGAATTTCATATGACAGGAAAAGAAATGTGAGAAAACTACCAAACTAAGGAAAAGTTATAACCGAAGAGTGGTATCTGGTTCTCTTTTGTCTCTGCCATCCTGATTTGGTTGGTTCACCAGCTGCATTGCTTGACTGAGCTCAGATGTAGGATTTTGCAAAATCTCAAGTAGTTGTTCAACAGTTGAAGCAGATACTATGATGTTGCGCATGGATTGTGGCATGAACTCCTGCTCTACTGCATGATCTAAAAAGGATATCAAACCATTATAAAAGCCATTAATATTCAATAAGCCCAAAGGTTTTTTATGAAAATTCCGATAGGCCCAAAATATAATGGTAAAAATTTCTTCCATTGTTCCAAGACCACCAGGTAATGCAATAAATGCATTAGAATTAACCAACATGTGTCTCATACGGTCATGCATGGTTGCAACCTTCAATTCAGTACCCAGGGTCAAGTAGGAGGTGCTCCCATTTTTTAAGCCAACACCTAAGACGTTACACCCCTTTGTGAGTGCAGATCCTGCAACACATCCTTTTAAACCCTGAATCCCTCCCCCATAAACAAGATTGATTTTTCTTGCAGCTAATACCTTACCAAGGGTATAAGTTGCATGTTGAAATTCTCCATCCTTTCCAAGGTTAGACCCACCAAAAACACAGATAGTATTGATCCTATCCATATACGGTGTTTCTGTCTTCTTTTTTTTTGAAAAAATATGTCAGAGGTTGATAATTTATAGGGACTCAATATCAGACAAGGAGATCGCTTGAATAGTGCGGGATCAGGATTTGGTAGCAAAAGTTTGAATTTTTGTTGCAAAAGTTTGAATTTTTTGTTCAAGGAAAAGGTGAATGTCAGAGGGGAAAGACTTTAAGCAGGGGAGAAAATTTCAAAAAAAAAATTGTGGCTCAATAAATTGAAAAGACAATGTAAATGACAAACATACACGCATGAGAATGAACAGTAGTTGTGATTGTGGCTTACATCTTCCTTTGGTTTTACGTCCAGTAACGGCTGAAACGCCTTCTAAGAGTCGAGGATGTGTTTCTCATTCAGTTTTCTTGTAAACTGACAAAAGGGTCTTTTAAAGTCAGATTCCCAAGACTATAACGTGCTTTTTCCTTACGGAATAGGTCAAACAAATCAAGAATAGTATACCTAAAAAAAAAATTGTTAGAAAGGTTAAAAATTTTATACAAACTCAAAAAATTGTTAGATAGGTTAAAAATTTTATTCAAACTCCTAAATAAGCCTAGGAAACTAAAATGGTCCCCGGCAACGGCGCCAAATTTTTGACACGCTCGTCGCAAACGCGGAAAAATAATTTCTAGATTTCCCCCAAACTATTGGTATAGTATAAGGTGCAACCTAGGTCATCTCTCAAACACCATTTCATATTCTTAAGCAAATTAGGAGAAAGTTAGAAAAAGAGGGTTTTGTAAATATATGATATTAAGTGCTAAATACAAAATACAGAATGAAATTAATTTGACTTAACAATTATCAACTCAAGAAATTCAGAGGCTATTTTCATAACTAATCATTGATCACTAAAATCATGCATTGTGTTTATCAACCTAGGATCATCTGGAACCCCTACAATGATCCTTGAATTCTCTACTAAGAAACCTCTCAGAATTCAATTGAGTATGATCAACAAGATTTAGTAACCACTTACTCTTTCATCTAAACCAATTTTATAATCAGAATTCAGTTGAAGTAAGTAATAAAATGAAAACCTTCAATTAAATTACTTAATTTCTACTCTTCAAACTTTTGGAAAATGATTTACCAATCAAAAACCAATTATAAATCAATTATGCATTAATCAAAATACGTCAACCGATCAAACTTTGATTAAAGAATAAAATTGAAGAATATAGTGAAGCAGAGTAGAAACAGCTTAATAAGCATGTAAATAAAGATCAAGACCTCAAAGTTAAAATGAAAATAGCTTGAATCCTTGAATTGAAACTACAAACCTAGCCTTCTATGAAGGAGGCAAACTAACAACAAAGAAAGAGGCAAACTAACAACAAATAAATCCTAAGCCTTCCATGTAGGAGGCAACTAACAATAAAGAAAAACTAAGCCTTCCATGTAGGAGGCAAACTAACAAGAAAGAAAACCTAAGCCTTCCATGAAGGAGGCAAAACTAACAAGAAAGAAAGAAAGAAAGAAAGAAAGAAAGAAAATGGTATTGGAGTTAATCTCCAAAATGGTGTGTTTCTCCTCTTGTAAACCCTTCTATTTATAGAGGATTTTTGAGGCATCATCTTCAGAAAGTCACCAACTAGGATATTACTTTTCTACCCTTTTATTGCTTTCACATGGGCTTTGTTGAAAATGCAAAACACTTTTGAATTTTTGTCACCAATGAGCACAATAATTTTGACTTTCTTGCACCGCAATTTCGGATGTTCACATGTCTGAATTAGAGCTTGACTTCTGAACAAAAGTTGTAGCCCCGGATCTTAGCTGTCCAACAAAGTTGATTTCATCTCAATATGACTTCTGTATCTCAAGATATGGCCGGATCTTTGCACACTGTTCAAATTCCACGTCAGCAACACTATCTCATCTTTTGAGATAATTTCGGAGTCCTAAACATCCCATTTAGAGTCTGCTCTTCCTTTGTAACTATGGACACTTCTTTAAGCTTTCATTCAAGACAGATTTCATGATTTTTGGATGTCTACAACTCCTATTATGCTCAAAATACTATAATAGTGTCATTTTAATCGGGTAAGCAAAGAAATTCAATTAAACTTCATATGAACCCAAACTCATAAAATATGACAAAGACCACTTAATTGAACATATAAGAAGTCTTAATGAGATAAAAGTGAGAGATAATTATTTATGAAATCTATGCTTATCAAATTCCCCCACACTTATCTTTTGCACGTCTCGGGCAAACTTAAGTTAAGGATTGGTGACTATTTTTTTTTTTTTGAAAGAACATCAAAGTTTTGAGTTGATTTCTCAAGAATTCACAAAATTTCATGAAGCATTCTTTCATCACATTTTTGAAATTACTTAGAAAGGCAACTTTAATTTGAAAAACATAGATTGAGAAAGATAAAACCTCACATGATATACTCTGAATCTCTCAAGTGTTTGATTTGGTAAGTGTTTCTCTCAAATTCAATCCATGAAAGATGAACTATCATAGGCTTGCATATCTTCTACTTCTCTACTACTATGTCCACATGGAATGCACAAATCAAGAGGTCTTTATTTTGGTTATAACGGGATTAGAAAGATGAAATGATATATTGAAGAGATACAATGTTAGACCAAGGAAAATGATGAGGATTGAGAACTGAGTCTAAGTGCAAGTGTGAGAAACAGATATCACTTCTTCATTCTTTTTTTTCTTTTTCTTTTTTTTTCAATATAAGTTTATTTATTAATTTCTTGCTTTAGTTTTTTTTTTCAACCATGATATTGATGAACACAACAATAATCTCCCCCACACTTATTGAAACACTTATGGTATGATAAATCCAATATTCCTCACCTTTTATGGTCAAATAAAGTTGTTTTTTTTGTTTGTTTTTTTTTTTGAGATTTGTGGTGAGCTAAAAAGAAGAAAAGGCTAATCGGCTCAAAGGGCTGATCAAAGGATAAAATTATATGGTCTGGTTATTTGGCCAAGTGGTTTGTTAAAGAAAAACAGTGCCTCAATCATTTTTGTACAATTCATGTGAAAATGTAGCTTAAAAAAGAATCAATGAAAGTTGTGAAGTAACATATTCCATGGATGAAAATCACACAAGAAAGAAAATAATAATAAGGCTCAAAATCTCACAGGTAATATATTTATCAAATCTAATCTATCCAGTTCAAATATGTGTTGCCAAACTAATTAATCTCGAAATGTAAATCATTTTGCTTCAATTATTTTATGAAATCTAAAGAACAACAAACTTCCACATTCAATTTTATTTTTGTTTTTAATCATAAGATGCGTATCAAGAGTCAAGTGTAACTCCTTACTCAACCATCTTACTCAAAGCAAGTTTATGAATCTAACCTAATTTTTTTTTGTGTTTTTTTTGGGTTTTTTTTTAATTTTTTTTTTAAAATTTTTTTTTAGATATCGGACCATCCTCCCCCCAACCTATCCAAGACATTGTCCCCAATGTCTTAGATGGAATTTCATATGACAGGAAAAGAAATTTGAGAAAACTACCAAACTAAGGAAAAGTTATAACCGAAGAGTGGTATCTGGTTCTCTTTTGTCTCTGCCATCCTGATTTGGTTGGTTCACCAGCTGCATTACTTGACTGAGCTCAGATGTAGGATTTTGCAAAATCTTAAGTAGTTGTTCAACAATTGAAGCAGATACTATGATGTTGCGCATGGATTGTGGCATGAACTCCTGCTCTACTGCATGATCTAAAAAGGATATCAAACCATTATAAAAGCCATTAATATTCAATAAGCCCAAAGGTTTTTTATGAAAATTTCGATAGGCCCAAAATATAATGGTAAAAATTTCTTCCATTGTTCCAAGACCACCAGGTAATGCAATAAATGCATTAGAATTAACCAACATGTGTCTCATACGGTCATGCATGGTTGCAACCTTCAATTCAGTACCCAGGGTCAAGTAGGAGGTGCTCCCATTTTTTAAGCCAACACCTAAGACGTTACACCCCTTTGTGAGTGCAGATCCTGCAACACATCCTTTTAAACCCTGAATCCCTCCCCCATAAAAAAGATTGATTTTTCTTGCAGCTAATACCTTACCAAGGGTATAAGCTGCATGTTAAAATTCTCCATCCTTTCCAAGGTTAGACCCACCAAAAACACAGATAGTATTGATCCTATCCATATACGGTGTTTCTGTCTTTTTTTTTTTTTGAAAAAATATGTCATAGAGGTTGATAATTTATAGGGACTCAATATTAGACAAGGAGATCGCTTGAATAGTGCGGGATCAGGATTTGGTAGCAAAAGTTTGAATTTTTGTTGCAAAAGTTTGAATTTTTTGTTCAAGGAAAAGCTGAATGTCAGAGGGGAAAGACTTTAAGCAGGGGAGAAAATTTCAAAAAAAAATGGTGGCCCAATAAATTGAAAAGACAATGTAAATGACAAACATACACGCATGAGAATGAACAGTAGTTGTGATTGTGGCTCACATCTTCCTCTGGTTTTACGTCCAGTAACGGCTGAAACGCCTTCTATGAGTCGAGGATGTGCTTCTCATTCAGTTTTCTTGTAAACTGACAAAAGAGTCTTTTAAAGTCAGATTCCCAAGACTATAACGTGCTTTTTCCTTACGGAATAGTTCAAACAAATCAAGAATAGTATACCTAAAAAGAAATTGTTAGAAAGGTTAAAAATTTTATACAAACTCAAAAAATTGTTAGAAAGGTTAAAAATTTTATACAAACTCCTAAATAAGCCTAGGAAACTAAAATGGTCCCCGGCAACGGCGCCAAATTTTTGACACACTCGTCGCAAACGCGCAAAAATAATTTCTAGATTTCCCCCAAACTATTGGTATAGTATAAGGTGCAACCTAGGTCATCTCTCAAAGACCATTTCATATTCTTAAGCAAATTAGGAGAAAGTTAGAAAAAGGGGGTTTTGTAAATATATGATATTAAGTGCTAAATACAAAATACAGAATGAAATTAATTTGACTTAACAGTTATCAACTCAAGAAATTTAGAGGCTATTTTCATAACTAATCATTGATCACTAAAATCATGCATTGTGTTTATCAACCTAGGATCATCTGGAACCCCTACAATGATCCTTGAATTCTCTACTAAGAAACCTCTCAGAATTCAATTGAGTATGATCAACAAGATTTAGTAACCACTTAATCTTTCATCTAAACCAATTTTATAATCAGAATTCAGTTGAAGTAAGTAATAAAATGAAAACCTTAAATTAAATTACTTAATTTCCACTCTTCAAACTTTTGGAAAATGATTTACCAATCAAAAACCAATTATAAATCAATTATGCATTAATCAAAATACGTCAACCGATCAAACTTTGATTAAAGAATAAAATTGAAGAATATAGTGAAGCAGAGTAGAAACCACTGAATAAGCATGTAAATAAAGATCAAGACCTCAAAGTTAAAATGAAAATAGCTTGAATCCTTGAATTGAAACTACAAACCTAGCCTTCCATGAAGGAGGCAAACTAACAACAAAGAAAGAGGCAAACTAACAACAAATAAATCCTAAGCCTTCCATGTAGGAGGCAACTAACAACAAATAAATCCTAAGCCTTCCATGTAGGAGGCAACTAACAATAAAGAAAAACTAAGCCTTCCATGTAGGAGGCAAACTAACAAGAAAGAAAACCTAAGCCTTCCATGAAGGAGGCAAAACTAACAAGAAAGAAAGAAAGAAAGAAAGAAAGAAAGAAAATGGTATTGGAGTTAATCTCCAAAATGGTGTGTTTCTCCTCTTGTAAACCCTTCTATTTATAGAGGATTTTTGAGGAATCATCTTCAGAAAGTCACCAACTAGGATATTACTTTTCTACCCTTTTATTGCTTTCACATGGGCTTTGTTGAAAATGCAAAACACTTTTGAATTTTTGTCACCAATGAGCACAATAATTTTGACTTTCTTGCACCGCTATTTCGGATGTTCACATGTCCGAATTAGAGCTTGACTTCTGAACAAAAGTTGTAGCCCCGGATCTTAGCTGTCCAACAAAGTTGATTTCATCTCAATATGACTTCTGTATCTCAAGATATGGCCGGATCTTTGCACACTGTTCAAATTCCACGTCAGCAACACTATCTCATCTTTTGAGATAATTTCGGAGTCCTAAACATCCCATTTAGAGTCTGCTCTTGCTTTGTAACTATGGAAACTTCTTTAAGCTTTCATTCAAGACAGATTTCATGATTTTTGGATGTCTACAACTCCTATTATGCTCAAAATACTATAATAGTGTCATTTTAATCGGGTAAGCAAAGAAATTCAATTAAACTTCATATGAACCCAAACTCATAAAATATGACAAAGACCACTTAATTGAACATATAAGAAGTCTTAATGAGATAAAAGTGAGAGATAATTATTTATGAAATCTATGCTTATCAAATTCCCCCACACTTATCTTTTGCACGTCTCGGGCAAACTTATGTTAAGGATTGGTGACTATTTTTTTTTTTTTTTTGAAAGAACATCAAAGTTTTGAGTTGATTTCTCAAGAATTCACAAAATTTCATGAAGCATTCTTTCATCACATTTTTGAAATTACTTAGAAAGGCAACTTTAATTTGAAAAACATAGATTGAGAAAGATAAAACCTCACATGATATACTCTGAATCTCTCAAGTGTTTGATTTGGTAAGTGTTTCTCTCAAATTCAATCCATGAAAGATGAACTATCATAGGCTTGCATATCTTCTACTTCTCTACTACTATGTACACATGGAATGCACAAATCAAGAGGTCTTTATTTTGGTTATAACGGGATTAGAAAGATGAAATGATATATTGAAGAGATACAATGTTAGACCAAGGAAAATGATGAGGATTGAGAACTGAGTCTAAGTGCAAGTGTGAGAAATAGATATCACTTCTTCATTCTTTTTTTTCTTTTTCTTTTTTTTTCAATATAATAGTTTATTTATTAATTTCTTGCTTTAGTTTTTTTTTTCAACCATGATATTGATGAACACAACAATAATCTCCCCCACACTCATTGAAACACTTATGGTATGATAAATCCAGTATTCCTCACCTTTTATGGTCAAATAAAGTTGTTTTTTTTTTTTTTTTTTTTTGAGATTTGTGGTGAGCTAAAAAGAAGAAAAGGCTAATCGGCTCAAAGGGCTGATCAAAGGATAAAATTATATGGTTTGGTTATTTGGCCAAGTGGTTTGTTCAAGAAAAACAGTGTCTCAATCATTTTTTTACAATTCATGTGAAAATGTAGCTTCAAAAAGAATCAATGAAAGTTCTGAAGTAACATATTCCATGGATGAAAATCACACAAGAAAGAAAATAATAATAAGGCTCAAAATCTCACAGGTAATATATTTATCAAATCTAATCTATCCAGTTCAAATATGTGTTGTCAAACTAATTAATCTCGAAATGTAAATCATTTTCCTTCAATTATTTTATGAAATCTAAAGAACAACAAACTTCCACATTCAATTTTATTTTTTTTTTAATCATAAGATGTGTATCAAGAGTCAAGTGTAACTCCTTACTCAGTCATCTTACTCAAAGCAAGTTTATGAATCTAACCTAATTTTTTTTTGTTTTTTTTTTTTGTTTTTTTTTTAATTTTTTTTTTTAATTTTTTTTTTTTAATTTTTTTTTTAGATATCGGACCATCCTCCCCCAACCTATCCAAGACATTGTCCCCAATGTCTTAGATGGAATTTCATATGACAGGAAAAGAAATGTGAGAAAACTACCAAAGTAAGGAAAAGTTATAACCGAAGAGTGGTATCTGGTTCTCTTTTGTCTCTGTCATCCTGATTTGGTTGGTTCACCAGCTGCATTGCTTAACTGAGCTCAGATGTAGGATTTTGCAAAATCTCAAGTAGTTGTTCAACAGTTGAAGCAGATACTATGATGTTGCGCATGGATTGTGGCATGAACTCCTGCTCTATTGCATGATCTAAAAAGGATATCAAACCATTATAAAAGCCATTAATATTCAATAAGCCCAAAGGTTTTTTATGAAAATTCCGATAGGCCCAAAATATAATGGTAAAAATTTCTTCCATTGTTCCAAGACCACCAGGTAATGCAATAAATGCATTAGAATTAACCAACATGTGTCTCATACGGTCATGCATGGTTGCAACCTTCAATTCAGTACCCAGGGTCAAGTAGGAGGTGCTCCCACTTTTTAAGCCAACACCTAAGACGTTACACCCCTTTGTGAGTGCAGATCCTGCAACACATCCTTTTAAACCCTGAATCCTTCCCCCATAAACAATATTGATTTTTCTTGCAGCAAATACCTTACCAAGGGTATAAGCTGCATGTTGAAATTCTCCATCCTTTCCAAGGTTAGACCCACCAAAAACACAGATAGTATTGATCCTATCCATATACGGTGTTTCTGTCTTCTTCTTTTTTTTGAAAAAATATGTCATAGAGGTTGATAATTTATAGGGACTCAATATCAGACAAGGAGATCGCTTGAATAGTGCGGGATCAGGATTTGGTAGCAAAAGTTTTAATTTTTGTTGCAAAAGTTTGAATTTTTTGTTCAAGGAAAAGGTGAATGTCAGAGGGGAAAGCAAAGACAGATTTCATGATTTTTGGATGTCTACAACTCCTATTATGCTCAAAATACTAGAATAGTGTCATTTTAATCGGGTAAGCAAAGAAATTCAATTAAACTTCATACGAACCCAAACTCATAAAATATGACAAAGACCACTTAATTGAACATATAAGAAGTCTTAATGAGATAAAAGTGAGAGATAATTATTTATGAAATCTATGCTTATCAGCAAGGCTCGAGACAACTACGGCTGCACTTGGACCCATACGAACCTTTAAACAACGAACAGCAAAAAAAGCTACCAATTCGTTTTTAGGTCCCGTTGCGTGAGATTAAGGAATGCAACACGACATTTTTATTTGTTTCAAAAAGGGAAGGGTAATCCCCAATCCACATATGCACAGGGCCCAAGACAACTACGGCTACACTTGGACCAATACAAATCTCTAAACAACGAACAGCAGAAAAAGGTACCAGTTCATTTTTTAGAGCCCATTGCGTGAGATTAAGGAATGCAAAGTGAGTATTTATTTGTTTGAAAATGGAAAGGCAATCTCAACCCACATATGCACAGGGCCTAAGACAACTACGGCTGCACTTCGACCCATACGGACCTCTAAACAACGAATAGCAGAAAAAGATACTAGTTCGTTTTTAGGGCCCGTTGCGTGAGATTAAGGAATGCAAAATGAGTTTTTATTGAGGTCATTTGAAAGGGGTTCTTAGCCCACATATGTGCAGGGCCCAAGACAGCTACAGCTGCACTTGGGACCCATATGAATTCCAGAGCATCGAACAGCAGAAAAAGCTACCAGTTCGTGCCTACAGTTCATTGCGTGAGACCTAGAACCAAAGAATTTTCCTCTGAAAATAATTGAGAAGAAGATTAGGTTTGGTTTAAAACAAACTGGGCTTGATTGGACACTTTTAGAGAAAACGAATTGGTTGAAAAGAAATAGTTGACTTGAAATTTTATGGAAAATTAAACTTGATTTAGTTGGAGAAAGAGAATCTAAAAGAAATTGGACTTGATTTGGTAAAAGGGTTTGATGTTATTTGAAAAAAGAAAAGAAAAAGAACTTAAAAAAATTGGTTGGGGCTAATTTGGAGTAATGGGGAATTAAGGGGCTTAGTTGCAATTTTGGGAAGTTTATATGCCTACTGGAGTTTCTGGAAGCTTGGGAGCCCGTTTGTAATTACTGGAACTGCAGGGGCCAATTTGAAATTTCTAGAAGTACAGGGACCAACTACACAATTTGTAGTTTCTGGAAGTTTTTGCATGGTTCGGTGGCTCATTTGGCTTGGGAGGCTTGGAGAAGTTGGATCACCATTGGCACGTGAGGTGCACGGGATTGAGGAAGGGAAATTGGTGGCAAAATAGTGACGTGGTTCAGGCGGGGTTTGAACTTGCGTCTGGAGAGACCAAGGGCTCCCCTTTACCACTGAGCCAACACCCCCTGGTTACCTCCTTAATGCCTCAAATATAAAACATATCCTTGGGGACATAGGCTTATGCCCTGCATGTGAATTACATGGTTCTTTTCCTTTGCACCAGTCACCTTGACGCCCAAATACCTCTGCACCTGCCATCTCAGTAACTGGGTCTAACATGGGTCTTTAGAGGGCATGCGCCTGGGTTCATCTACTCGAACCACAGCCCCTGGACGTCCAAGGATGCTTGGAACCCACATGCAACTCTCCCAGCACTTGTGCAGTACCTGAATAGTGCCTAATGTAGAGGCCAACTCATGGCTCCGGGCGTACGAATTATGGGCACTTTCATTGCTAACAACTTATGAACGTTGGCAATTTTGACGAGCCTTGCCTTAAGGAAGGTGCTGGATGGTAGCTTTGGGTCGCTAGACACCGTGACTTTAAGGAGGGACTTCTGGACATGCTAACGGACCAAGACCTGTCCTGGGAACGAGTCAAACAGCTCAACCCCTCACTGTTGCTGTCTCTGGCTGCTGTACGAGTCAGACACAAACAAGAACCAGCCCCTGTTCAAGATTCCCACAATCCTAAACTCTAATAAGAAATGTACATGGCCTAACAGCTCTGAGTTTTGATTTGTAGAAACCTCTAACAGACCCTCTACAATATCTCTTACGAGATGCAAACCTCACTCAATCATACTCCAAGATTTGGAATCACTCACACGAGCTTACCTCTTAACTATTTTTGCAGTTAGCATTCAGATTCACTTGAACATCTTTGCTTCCACCATTGTTTGTATGAAAGTACAGTGTGTGACCCACCGCATATGCAAAATAATGACAATCATCCAATTAAGATTTGGTAAACAATTTCGCCTATGCACTGGACAATTCCATTCATGGTGGTATTCAGTGTGCACTATTTTTGGTGACAATCCGAATTCATTAACATTCACAGGATCACCAAGAAGTACACATGCAAGTCACCATACATATTCAGACAAACATCTAATTCACAACTAGCAACCTTCTAACAGATTCTGAAAATCAAGATCACAATCGGGAAATCATACCTATATTTCTCAATTAGAGGCAATATCGTTCATACAATTCAACGAGAAGGTCGTTAACCTAGTTACCACAACCTTGAACAAAGGAGAGAGTCTCTTCTACGTAGCTGAATCAGGTGAGTCCATCCATGACTTGTGGAAGAATTCTGGATGCCTTAGCCGAAATGCAGGGGAACCAAAGGAAGCGCGATCTTATTCAGTCCTCTGCTGCTTCCTCCTCAATCTGAATTTCTCCCCTTCCTCCCGAAAAGCCGAAAATCCCCCTTTCCAAAGTTTTTTTTTCTAATTTATAGATAACTTTTTCAAAAACCTTTCCCGTTTTTTTTTTTCAATTTTTCTTAATCTTCCGTCTTCAGATTTTTCCTTCTTTTTCTTTTTGATTTATTTTATTTTTCTGCCCTTCTTCTAATTTTCTGTTTTTTATATATATATATATATATATATATATATATATATATATATATATATATTTTTTCTTTTTAATTCATTTTTTTCCTTAAACTTTGTTATTTTTCATTCTTTTTCTTTTCATTTTTGTTTTTTTTTCTTTATTCACTGTTTTTGTTTTTTCTTCTTCTTTTTTTTGATTGATTTTTTCTTATTTATTCTTGTTATATTTTCCTTTTTATTTTTATATATCTTTTATTTTGATTCTTTTTCGGTTTTGTTTTTATTATTATTCATTTTTAATTTGTTGCCTTTCTTTGTAATTTCCTTTTTCTATTTTTTGCTTTTTGTTTATTATTATCCTTTTTTATTCATTTACATAAATAAAAAATGAAAATGGGAGCCTCGGACATAATTGAGTGTTTACAATGACTAGTTATTATTATTTTTTGATACAAATATAAATAAAATTATTAACATTTCTATTATTAATGTTAGACAACAAAGGCTAAAGGGGTGCAACCTACACGTGCTCAAATTTATATTGATACTCGAACTCGAAAGGATGGAAGTATTGTGACTGAAAAGGCAACTGAAGTGATTGTAATAATTTCAATCTTAATGAAAACATTTAACTAAATTCTATGATAGAAATTAATAATAGAATTGGTTGTTTAATATTTACAATATGTTTTGTGTAGGATGAACTAAAGAAGCATATTACAGAAGCAGGAAGTTCACATGATTCTACTGATTGGAAAAATGATCTATACTCAAAAGTAAAAGGACCTGAAAAAAGAGGACATGTGGGTTGCCAAAGAAAACTTCCACACCAAGCAAGTTTAAATGCTACATCTCAAAGTTCTAAAGCTGAGATTAGGCTTCAAAAAGTAGAGAATTTGTTCGAAAATCTTGTCTTAGTTCTACAAACACGATTTTCAGAAGATCCTCAAATTAATGTTATTTTACAAATTGTTGCGGAAGAGGTATCAAATTTTATGATTCAAAATCTTTGAAAATTTAATTATGATATGTAATTTTACAATTTATTTAGTAGGTACCTGAAGCTTCGAGTGCTCCAAATAATGCCATTGGAGATAATCAACAAACCACAAGCAGTAACAACAATTGAGTGATTAGTGAGTAATGAATAATTTGAATTATTTCCTCTAGATTTTCATTTTTGAAACTTTGAATACTTCGTGAATCATGTTTATGATCATTGACTATTATTTGGTTTGGTAGAGCTTATGAATTTGGTTCCTCTATGCTAGGTGTATAAGACTCCATGTTAAGGTACTCTTCTATTCTCTTTCCTTGCATCGTTATATATTCTACCACTATGTTTCAATTGGTACTAATGCGATAGAATATATAAGATATCTTATATGCTTTTATTATATATGAAAGATTATACCAATGCTCACCATAGGAAGTGGACACCTAAGGTGGTGTAGTTGTAGAAGATATAGTTTCCAGATAGAAAGCATGACCTGTTTGCTAGAATGATGTTATTTTTGGTAAAACGTTGTTGGAATTCAGATGATGAAGAAACCATAACCACGGATAGTATATGGATAAACGTAAGGAAATGATAGTGAAAGAAAATAAATAGTTATTTTAGGATTGGTTTCTGTCTTGTCTAGTAAGGCTGGTAAATTAATTTTAGAAAAAAATTTGACGCTTTGAACACGCTTTCTAAAAAAAAGGCAAGTCTGATTGCTTCGTAAGTGAATAGGGTGAGTTTAGCTAATGAATTGGACCGAAAACATACTATCCACGTTTCAATGCTATAAATTAATGCCAAATTCATATACTGATCTAAGCATTTGTTGTCACGGATCCGATTTTTCATGTAAGCATCTTATATTATATTTTCTTGTTAAATCTTAAGTATCATAAAATATATTCTAACAATATAATTACATGATACAGATCCGACTTTTCATGCTTTTGGCTATGATAGATGCATATGGACGTTAACTACTCTACCTATATATATTAAGGTATTATATTTACTCTTTCTTCTTATATTTTTTTCTATCATTTTTTTTAAAATATTTATTGAGAAGTTTATTCAAATTAATCCTATATATAGATTAATTTAGATAATTTTGGAAAATAATGTAGACAAATAAAAGATAAAAAAAATTAGCTTTTAATTTTTTTAAATTATGTTTCTTTATAAAATACCATTTTATTGAAAAGTTTAAGGATATTTTTATTCTATATATTTTTTAATATAAGAATATGATTTTAATTTTATTAATTGGGATAAGATCGTTGGAGAGGAAAGAAGAAATAGTAGTATGTAAATTATGCATTATAATTACTAAAATTATAAACTATATTTATTGTGATTCTTAGAAATAATAATAAGAATTATTTTGATTCAAAATATATAGTTGATTTTAAGTGTAAACATTGAATGTCAAGTTTCATGATTTCTTTTAAATTATTTAATTTTTTGTTGACTATTTGTCCTCTATAAAAATGTATTATTATCATGTAATTTTTTTGTGCAGAAAAATAATGAAGTTGTAGGAGCAATACAGGAAGACCCTTTCAAATGCATTAGAGTGAAGAAATTATGCAATGCGCTATCACCAAAACTATAACTATTATCTCGATTATTGTTAATTTTGTCATTGAAATTTTTTAAATAGGTATCCTGTTCATATTAGTCTTTTAAATTAGTAATCTTTTAGCTATTTTTTTTTTACATTGTGACAATTACTTATACATATATGGATATGTAAGCATTTTCTTTTGAATATCTAGTCATTGTTAAAGAATATTTCATTAAATGATTTTAAGTTCTTGTTTGAGTAAACTCATGTTTCTTCCAAATAAACATTGATCTATAAACATTGATCTAATGAAGTTTGATAATTATAATATAGAAAATCTTAAAATTTGTTTCATATTTGTTAGTAGTTTGTAATGACGTAACTATATATATATATTCAAGTAAAATATGATACATTTTTTATATTTAATTCAAGGTCGCTCAAATTATTTTAAAAATTAATCATTTAGTTTTGTTGAAAATCATTTAACAACAGTATCAGTTGATAGTTTGTTGCATAAATTTTACGTAGGCACGTAAACCTATAGATAAATATTGACACATAAACCTTTAGCTGTAAAATTGTAGGTAAAAATACGCAAAAGAATTGTTTATAAACTTTTACCTACACTCGTACAAAGTTGTAGGTAAAGGTTTACAATCTTTACCTACAACCACAGCAAATTGTAGGTAAAAGCACGACGGTCTTTATATTTAAACTTATACCTGGAGTTTTTTTACATTTAGTGATAGATTTTGTCTATCACTACAAATGCACTTTGTTGTATCGACAGTTTAACCTTAAAATAGAAAGAATACTTAAAAGTTGTACATAAATTAAGCCATCACATTTCCTCTTCACAAGGTTAAGAAAAAAACTTTTATTTTATCAATCAATTATAAATTATTATAAATATAATTTTAAAATAAAATTTATAATTTTAATTATATAATAACTAATAATTAGATAATAACATAAAAAAAACTTTCAACTACCTTACATATTTCAATCGGATTCATACATGTATGCGTGTTATCTTACATTTGATGCCTTTGAGGTTATATTTGGTCCATTCACGTACCATTTAATTTGTACCACTTTTAAAAGTTTTCCTTATTTCATTTTCTACATCCACATCAATCCGGAAGAAACCCGAAACCCACCTTATGTATTTTGAAAGCTAACTGTTTAAAATATTCTTAAAAAAAGAAAAATAAACATTATTATCATTTTTACATTTAAAATTCAGCAAACCATCACTTTAATTTTTAAAATATTTTAAACCAGTATATTAATTTTTAAAAATTAAAAATATTTATTATCATTTTTAAAAAATAAAAAATAAAATATTTATTTATTTATTTATTTAAAATTTATGTGTTGTTCTTGATTATTCATGATTCTAAGACATTTCTTTTTCCCAAAATGTTAAGATATAACCGTAATATATATATATATATATATATATATATATATATATATATATATATATATATATATATATATATATATATATATATATATATATATATATATATATAATACAACCCAGTAGTATTAAAAATGAACCCAAAGTATAAATATTTATGTATTTATAGCCTGTAAATATATACATTAATTGAGTAATTGAATTGGAGAACACTCAATATTCAGAGCAATGTTTGAACTGGTGGGAAGTGATGGAATGAAATTTTAATACGCTCCATTATTTGGAGTTGTTGAATTAGAATAGAGTGGATTCTATTCTATTACATCCAAAACCCCAATTTTTATTCTCTCCAAATTTAGAAGAAAAAAATAAAGATATATATATATATATGATGGAACCAAAATAAAGTTTTCATTCCATCATACTAAATCAAAATAATAGAGTAATAATTCTATTCTATTTCATTTGATTTTATTCTATATTAACTATTAAATATCCAAACACAATTACCCTAAAGGAAACCCACAACTTTATTTCTTCAATAATCTAATTTTCCTAACAAACGATAGCATGATATTTAATATAACCTCCTTCCACCAGTGCCAGACTCCCTTTGAATGTTAAAATAGACAGAAGCAACGGGTAATCCAAGATTGTAAAGTTCAGCAAATTCTCTTGTATTGAAATTCTGACGCCATCCTGGAGCATATACTGTTTCCCTACCCAGTTGACGAAATAACACAAACACTATGCGATGTATTCCCATCAAGGGTCGTGGACTTTCATATGTTACAACTTCATGACCTGTGCAAATAATGCATATTTATCATTAATTAATTCATCAATTAGCTTTAAATACTCTTTTTTTCACCTTATATACCTAGAGGTAATAAAGTAGAATATAATATATTTAATGCAAATTTATTTTTGATGAAATAATGTTAATTGTTTTTAGATTTTTAAGAAAACTTTTACAAATAAGTGATTATTTTTATATATAAAAAAACTCAAATATGCCCTTCATAGCTTTGAAAATAGAGAGTATATATATATATATATATATATATAGAGAGAGAGAGAGAGAGAGAGAGAATTACTCAGTTTGGTCAAGATGTTTAGAAATGGAGCTTGTACAAATCTAGTTACTATTTTACTACACTTGATCGGTTTTATCTAAAACTGCATTAAGTTACATCAACAAAGTTCTAGAATCTGACGTAGCTTTATTATTATAAGTACTTTGATGTATTTGGATTTGGCAACAAGATGAATTATTCCAAACAACAAATGGTTGATTTACAGTATATTTGAGATCTTATCATAAAAAACTGTGTAACATATGTTCTTTTTTGTCTTTGTATACGTAGTTTTAGTTTCCCAAAATTCTTTTCTATTGGTTTTAACTTTTATAAATTTTAAAACTTTTTAAAGTGGTCTTGATCATTATTTCATAATGATTTTACATATGTTTATTCACATTATTTTACATATATTTTATAATATCGGTTAACTTAAATTTATTAAATAAAATATTAAATTATTTTAAATTTTATAAAAATATTTTAAAATAATTTATATAAATATAATTTATTAATTTAACTGTTAAATTGATGAATTTTAATTATTTATAAAAATTATTAAATAAAATAACTTTAAACAAATTTATTTTTAAAATAATTTATCCCTTCTCATAAAATTATATTAATTAAAATTCAAAATATATTTGAAGCTATCAAAATTACATCTCAGTGCTATAGGGTAGTAAAGCTTGATTTTTTTTTTTTAATTTGAACATGCAATTCTCCTATACATTGCATAAACCATGGATGTATTAAATTGTTAGAGTATCCCCAATACTCTTTTGATATTAATTATTTTTTCTGATAAAAAAAAAACATGTTTTAGTTTAATTAGCATTAAGAATTTCTGTACAGGAAAAAAAAACAACTCAAATCTATTCCACAATAACATCAACTTTTAATCCTATTGGGATAGGTATATGTTTGTCATCAGGTGGCTCATCGTACTCTATAATGTGGCGCCCTACTATGAAACTCATCTCAGTTTTTTATTCCTCTTACAAAAAGATAAAAAGCTATTTATTCTAAAGATGGGGGTGTGATGGAAAGTTGGATTCTCTTTCAATAATAATAATAATAATAAATAAAATATGAACCTTGAAGAATGTAGTTGTTGAGAAAGTCTTTTTAACTAGTAATAATGGCGACCATACTCATAGGATTAGTCTCAGATTCCATGACATAGAGTCAAAGAAAAAATAGATATGATCTTATAGCAATGCATAACGCAATTGCCCTTTTGCTTTCACAAGACATGCTAGCTCCACAATATCTAAAGTTCTATACTTTTGTACTTCATGTCTGCAACGTTTCGAAAGGAGATTAGTGTTTCATACTATGTGTTGTCCACACCAAAATGAATTAAAACTACTTTATATATCTTTATAACAAAAAAGAAAAAAGAGATGACTACTTTAATTTTAAATTCAATTCACAGGCAAACGTACGTTTTGGAGATTTAAGATTGAAACCAACCAAAATTATTTAAGATTCGAATATCATTATAATATTAAATTTTGTTTTGGAGATTTAATTCTTAATACGATCTCTTATTTCTCCTCCTTATTCAAGTTTTGTGACGGATTGGGTAAGTTTTCTTTGTTAAGATTTTAATCTAATTGTATGCGTACCTGAATTTAGTTTTATTGTCATGTTTAACTTTGTCTCTCTAATATAACTTAAAAGAATAGTGCAAATTAGTACTATACTAATTAATAAAATAATCATAAATTATTTGATAAAATAATATTTATTAAATAAAAATTTTAAAAATTATTTAATAATATAATTTAAGTGATTAAAAACAATCAATAGAGTATCTTCAGTGCCCTTTAATCAATATTCACCGGTCACTTATTAATAATTTTGTTAATAAAAAATAATCAAGTCATTGGGTAAAATATATGAAGAGCAAGAATTAAAGTAGTAATTTTAAGTATATGTTTTGATCTTGGTGAATCTTCATGACTTAATTCATTTAAAAAAAATTTAATAAATAAAAATTATTAAATTTAGACCGTATATATATAATTGATTTTAGGGTAACAAATAACTAGAAAATTAAGTTTCTCAATTTATTTATGTATTGCAAATTTTCTTTTAATTTTTAAAATAATATAAATTAGTTTTTTATTTTAAATTTTTTTCCAAAATAATATTTTTATTTAATTAAATTAATACAAACCAGCCCCTCTCTAAATATAAATTTGTAAAAAAATTTTAAAATAAACAACTAATTTATATTATTTAAAATTTACAGATAAATTTGTAATATATATTCAAAATAGATAAATGAATGAATATTATTCATACCAAAGTTAGGGCCCGTAGTTGCTGGAATATCAGTCACTAACCTGAAATACATTGAGAGAGAGAGAGGGTGCAATAATATTACAACTTTATAAAGCTACAAAATCTCATAATAACTGCACAGTTTAGTTCATGTGTACGATTGTACGTATATATTCCAGGCTTGTTCGAACCACAAATTTTTTTTCTCACCAATGAAGGTATTCCCTCAAATTCGGGTCACTCGGGCTAGGTGCATCGGGGTCAACCGCAATCTATACAAGTTATGAAATCAAAGAAATGAAATCAAGTTAGACTAAGTTGTTATATATTGGATCGGTCTAATAGGAGATAAAGTTATGAATAGTTTATATATATGAGATTAAATTTAAATTTTATTATCTTCATTTTATATATCTTATAAAAGAAAGTTAAACTGTGCTCGAAACTACTGTATTGTAAAATTTAGTGCACATATATCATGGTTTTAAATCGTGGTATTGCATTAACCTCATGTATCCGCAACCTGTAGTTTTATTAAAAGCAACACAACCGTAAATGAAATTTAAAAAAGTGGCCATGATATATAGATGTAGAGAATAGAAAGAGTAGATTATGAGATAAATGTTTTAGACAAGGTCAAATTAAAATGACTTCTTATAGTGTTGGTTTAGATCAAGATTATTCAAGTTATGAAGGTGGTAACAAATGTGTTTCTAACTGGTGTGTTAATAATTTTTCTTTTATAGAGTCATATCTTTTTTAATATAAATGGATTTGAATATCTCTTGTATATTAAGTTGATAAATTTTATTTAATTTTTTTTGTGGATCGAAAAAACAAAGAAAGTGTAGTTATGGAACAAAATTACCAGGGTGTAGAAGTTCCTGAGGTCATCTCCACCAATAACTACTCTTGGTTGGTTGACAACTTGTGAAGGTTTGAATTCACAGCCATTGCTAACATCTCTATTGTAAGTGACTCTAAGAGGAATAGAACATTCAAAAGGGTCCAATACATCCCCAATCACACGCCCAACAACAAGAGGGTCCCTACTTCCTCCAGGCATGGATGGATTTGATTTTGTTATATGCAAGACTCATCTATGAGTTCTCTAGCTATTTATAGTTGAGCCAATACCTAGCTTTGGTTCTCATCTCTTTCAAGGTACATGGTGTCCCTTTCCCAATAAATTAGAAATCCTTGGACCTATACGCATATATGGATGTTAGCTCATTAAGATTTTGAACTACATAAAAAATGATTCTATTTCTCTGTCGTGTATTTGTTGTGCTAGTGGATATGAATTTTACTTTATCCTCTTGCTTATGACATGAGTACATGTTATGAACTAGGAATGTAGGAATGTAGGACAACCCTCCGTCATACTTGATAAAAAAAAAACCTGCTTGATGTAAACATATATTGGTTGCACAATTACAACAGATAAATTAAATTAGTTTTGTTTACTTATAAAATATTATCTTTCATTTTGCTATTTGTAAACATGTATATGTTACACAATTACAACAAATAAATTAAATTATATTTGTTAACTTATAAAATATTATCTTTCATTTTTGTAGTATGTAAGTGTTTAGTAATATTTTATAGAAATAAATGATGATATAATTAATTAAGATACTTTTTTTATACTCAGAACACTCCTCAACGGTTCATTTTTATTTCCAAATTTCTAGTTTAGATTTTGGTTTTTGTTTCAAGATTTATTGTTGGTAAAGTCTTTTTTTTTTCTTTTTGATATGTAGGAAAAATCAAAGAAGTGCCATAAAAAAAATAGTAATCTGTGATAGGGTTTGAGTATGATTACTACTAGAGACTATTAATGCTTAGAACAAAAGTTTTGAGTCCTTATTCCTAAAATTAGAGTATTTTCATGAGCTACTTTTACTTTCAATATGCTATGTGATTTTTCAGATTGAGTATTTATTTATTTGTTACTTTTTCTTATTTATTTATTTATTTATTATTTAATTTTTGAATTTTAAATTTTGACCCACTATTCAATAAATATATATAATTATCTTTAGAAATATTTATTGTTTTCTTTAATTTTTACTTAAATTTTATATAAATTAAAAAATGCTCAAAATGCATTAGAAAGTAGAAAACATATTGATAAAAATTTATAATCTTATAAAATAAAAAATATACAAAATTAAAAATTAGAAATGAAAAGAAAATCCTAGGTAATGCTTAAAAACTACTTATTGGGGTCCTCATCACCCCATGACTATGATGGCCAACAACATAAGGAAGATAATTTGCACCTCTTTATCTACATTAAATACTAACCTATTCACTACATTAAATAACAACCTATTCAGTACTTTTCACAAAAACACTTCGCTTCCATTTTTCAATAAAATATTTATCGAATTCGAAGTAATGAGAGAAATTCAAATTTAATGCAATTTTGATCCAAATTTTAAAAAAAAAAATTTTAATATTATTTATATAAATTTAAATAATTAAGAATGAAAAAATAATATAAAAATTATTATAGTCAAATATTTATATATAATATTTAAATCTATTTAAAATTGTAATTGACTTGTTTTAAATTATCTAAAAATTTATTTAATTAATGAGTGATTTATTTTAATTATTTATAAATTAAATTTAAATTTAAATTAATTTATAATATAATTAAAATTATTTAGGATATGTTATTTATTTTTGTTAGTATATTATTTTTAATTTAAGATAATTAACTTTTCTATATAATATGGTTTAAAAAGTTAATGTAAAAAGATTTTGATAAATAATAATATTTTTTTCGAAGAATTTTTATTTGATTCGTTTCATTTTTTATAAAGAACTATCTTGATAATGTTGGTTCTTCCATATGATTGCGGTAAGAAACACGTTCTTCTTAATAATTTTGGTATTAATTACGGTTTATGTTAGATTCCTTTTATAATTGACATTTGACAGAAATATTAAAATAAAAAAATAAATTATATATGAATATATATAAAAGATAATAAAATTTATAAAATAATAAAAATAATAATTAATGAAATAATATTTTTTAATTTATTAGTATTATTGTATTTTCTGTTCATTTAAATATTTTAAAAATAACATAATAATTTAAAAATTAAAATTTTTGAAAGGTAAAAATATGAAATGTTAAGAAATATATACATGAAGTATATAATAAGTTAAGAAAATTAAATGAAGCGATTAAATTGAGAGAAATTTTTAAAAAATTTTAAAAATACCATACAGTAATTTTGTGAAAAAAATTGAATAAAAAAAATTAATTTTATATATTTATATAAAATATATATAAAATTATTAAAATTAGTCTAATAATAAAAGATTAAAGATTAAAATAATTTATATAAAAATTTTAATTTTAATTTCATCTTTCATTCATGGTACCAAAATATAATATATAGATGTAAAAAATATGTATAACTTTATCTTATAATATCAATTACTTAAAATAAAATATAATAAAATTAAATATTTATTTATATTAAATAATATAAAAAATTTATTTTTATATAATAAATTAAAATAATGGATTAAATATGTTTTTAATTTCTTGAAAATATTTAAATATTGATTTTGGTTCTTCAATTTTAAAATATTTGATTTAAATTCTTTATTTTTTAAATTATCATAATTATAATCCCTAATATTAACTATAATTATATTAAATTAAGTTAGATTAATTATTATTAGAGGAAATTTTTATCATTTTATAAAATGTCTTGATTATAATTCTTTAATTATATTTAATTTATTTTAAAATTGAAGTTAATATTAGAAATTATAATTAAGGTATTTTAAAAAATGAAGGATCTAATTTAAAGATTTTAAATTTAAATGATGAAAATCAAAATTTGAATATTTTAGAAGAACTAAAAATATAGTTAACTCTAAAATAATTTTTTTTTATATCTTTCAACATTTAAAGAATTTAATATAATATTGTAAATATTTAAAAAACTAAAAAATATTAAAATATCAAAATATATTTTATAATTTATTTGTGCATATAATTATTTCTGTATCATAATAATCATTAAATATATAAACAAAATAAATCATATATGTTTAACCTAATAAAAGAATTAATTCGTAATATATATATATATATATATATATATATATATATATATACTCTAAATTTATACTAATGTCCAGTTTGAAAATATCAAATCTAGTTATTTTTATTTTATTTTTATTTAAAATTTAAAAGTTTAAAAACACATACATCTACTTTAGTTTTTCTATTTATAAATTTTAAATTTTAATAAATTAAAATATTTATTTACAATAATTCTTCTCTCATTCATTAATTATTATTAAAATAAATAATTTTTATTAAAAAGCTTAAATATCTAATATTTTTTAACTTATAATTATACAAATATATAATTTATAGAGTTGTCCTGTTCTATTAGTTACCGGCTGGCATGTGGGAGGGTCAAAGAATTGTTGAGGTTAAGTTGTCAAAGAAAATGAATAATTTTTGTAATCCTTCTTTGTAAATTGTTATTGATTTCATCCAAAACTTTGAAATAAAAGATGTCAAAATGTTAACGTATTTTTGTTATGTACTAATTTTATTGATAAAATTTTATTTTTAAATTATTAAAAAATATTAAGTAAGAATTATTATCTTAAAATAATTATGTTAATCTCTACTACAATTTAATTTTAATTTATAATAAATCAATACAATTATACACTCATAATATATATGTTGAAGTTTTATGGTTGAAATTATATATATATATAAAAGGAGGAATCAAATTACTTTTAGAGTAATTTTTTTTAAATTACTTCGTTTAATAACTTTTATATATAATTATATTTCATCAATCCATCCATAAAATTAGTAAATTATATTATGTAGATCATCTTTACAAAATTTAAAAAATATTTAATATTTTATTAAATAAATTCAAATTAACGGATATTATAAAAAATATATTATCCATTAATTTAAATTTATTTTTTAAGATATCAAATATTTTTAAAATTTTATAAAATATTATAAGGATGATTTATATAATATAATTTATTCATTTAGATTGATAAAATATAATTGTATATGAAAGTTATTAAATAGAATAACTTTAAATAAAATTTTATATATATATATATATATATATAATTTAGCGACTATATAATAAAAATAATAATTAAATTTCTGTCTTGTTTTCTAATGTTACAATTTCTAAAATAAATTTTAAAAATAAAAAATAAATCAAGAAAGTAAAATGCGATTAGTTGAATACGATAACTTAACCCAATAATTCTTAACCTAATAGTCAATATAAATAATAAAATTGTGAATTTAAATTTTTTATAAAAAATATAACAACAATATAAAATATAAAAAATGCGAATAAATTATAGATGATTTGAGTTTCAAATATATAACGTCTTTGAGTTGTATGGGGGGAAATTCTTATATACAGAAAACCACCAATCATATAACGACAAGGGAGCCAAAATAAAAATATTTATATGTATATTTGCAATAGCAGAATAACTTTTAAATGGATTCTGAGCCATACCAACGTGTTTAAGAATCTCCTTTAAATATGCCTCTAACTTGTTGTTCTATCATTCATGATCTTAGACTTCAGACGTTTCTTTCCTATTCACCCTTTTTGAGAGCTTTCCCCGTCAGGAATCACTTTCACACTTTTCAACTCTTTTACAAAGTAAAGCTTGAATTTCATTGGTCTCACATTCACTTTCTTTGTGCAGATTTAACAAGCCCTCTCTTACCTGGATGAAGCATTCAGTGAAACTAGCTACCAAGCACACATGAATATTCTCCCATTTCTAATCTCACAACTTCATTGGTTTTGTAGGAATAATGTTTTCTCTTCTCATGGAAAGAATAAATATCTAACTGCACTTTTTTCATTAATTAGGCTTTCTTCTTCTGGCCTTATAACTATTTAACTATCGCTTCTATGCTTTTTTATCCTGTACATAGGATAGAATTTTGAAACATTAAATTAAAAGGATAATTAAATATATTTTTATTCTTTTTAAAATTCTGAAATTTTTGTTTTACTTTTTCATTTTCAAAATATTAGTTTTGATATTTTATTTTTTAAAATAGACTATTTTTAATTTCTTCAATAACCAATGTTTACAAGTGCTGTATACCAATATTTGATAATATAATGATGAGAAAATAAAATAAAAAATAAAAAAATTAAAATTAAAATTTCGAATTTTTAAATAGATTAAAAATATATTTAATTATAATATAAATTAAAGTATTGGTAGAGAAAGCATTATTGTTTATGGAGTAAACAATTATTTCAATTTTTAAAAGATTTCTGATTATAAAAGTTATAATTTTTTTCTTTGAAAGATGAACATGTTTAATTTTTAAGGACTTAATTAATGTTAAAAAATAAATTAAATATTACAATTATATCTTTTAAAAATTAATATAACCGATTTTAAATTTTTTAGAAAATCATAATGATAGTTTAATTTACTTGTTATAGATGTGTTTAGATCGGTTTGATGCATGATTGAAATTAAACGCAAGGCACGATCCATTTGGAGAATAAAAGTAAAATTAAAAATGTTAATTAATTAATCTTGGATTAGAAGCTTTTATACATGAAAGAAGGTACATAAACTACAAAAGAATCACGTAAATAGCATAGAGATATGAGAAAGTAATAGAACCGTGACAGTAGTATATACATATGGGACTTATAAGAACTATTATACAGAAAGGAAATCAAGAATATTTTCATTCCATATTGTTTACGAAACTTTCGCAATTATTGAGATATTACTTCGTATTTGCTTACATCCACTTTGGTAAATAACGATCTAGAAGTTGCGTATAATCAACTTTAATGTATGTAATAAAAAGTAATACAGAATTCAACATCACAACGTATCATCTCAATATTTAAGATTTTATACTATAATTTGGTTCTCTATTTTCTTTCATATTTTAATTAAAATTTAGTTAATAAATTAATTCCCTATTTTATGTATATATCATAAATTAATTTTAAAATTTTAAAATAATAAAAATTAATCTATATTTTTAAAATTTTTATAAATTAATCTTTTTTATTTAAAATAATGTAAATTAATCTTTTTCTAGATCGAATTTGTAAATTTTTTTAAATTGATGAATTAATTTAATATTTTAAGAATTATAAATCAATTTACAATGTCATCTTAAATGGAAGACTAATTTAAATGTTATGTTTTTATTTAAGGATGTTTTACTTAATATTTTATAATATTAAAATAATAATATAATTTGTATTAATTAATATCTTAATAAAAGACAAAAATATAACAAAAAAAATAATGTTAAATATTAGTTTGAAAATTTTAAAGTATTAAATAAAAAATAACAGAAAAAAATATTAATAAATTTAGATAGTCGTGGTAGTTATTTAAAATTTTAAAAAAAATAATACAAAAGTTTTCAACATGAAAAAAATCCTTAAAAGTGCATGGAAAGATGTTTCGTACAACAGCGAAATGAATGAAGTTCCACTAAAAGATGATAGTGGGCAACAAATTCCAACACCACTCACATATTCTATGCTGACCAGTCACATTGGCCAATCGGTCACATTACATTCTCTATTCCAACAAATATTTACTAAAATTGTATCTCTTCTTCATCCTCGTCAAGATATAGTTGAATTGAAAAAGTTAAAAATTTTAAAATTTAAAATTTGTAATTTTTTATAATTTTGTTTACATTTTTTCTTATACAAAGTAAAATTAAATTTTATATAATTAATTAAAAAAATAAAATTATTTTAAAAACAATTTTAGTTAAAAATATTTTATTTAATAATTTTTATAAATAATTCAATTTTATTAATTTAATTTTTAAATCAATAAATTATATTATATAGATTATTTTTATAAAATTTTAATATTTAAAAATATAAATATAAATTAATAAATAATATATTTTTTATAATATTTATTAATTTAAATTTATTTAATAAAATATATTTTTTTTAAAATATTTAAAATTTTATAGAAATAATTTATATAATATAATTTATTAATTTAACAATTGGATGAATAAAATTGAATTATTTATAAGAATTATTAAGTAAAATAATTCTAACTAAAATTATAAATTTTATTTTTTATCAATTAATTATATATCTAGTTTAATTTAATATTTTGATATATAATAAAATTAATATTTAAATATATAAATTATTATGTATATTGTAATTATATATTATTTTATTTGTTATTAATTTTTTTACTTCTAATTATAAATTATAAACTCTTTTGTTATATATTATATTTTTTATAATTTTAAATATAATATTTACATTTATTTAATAGTACTTTTATTATTAATTTTTTTTAAAATAAAATTAAAATTAAAATAATTAGATCGGATCAAACCGTTGTAAATAAATTTAATTTTTATAATATATTTAATCAAATTAAAATAAAATAAAAATATTTTTTCAGATAATTTTTTCTACTACAACTAACCCAAAATTTACATGTCAACCTTTGATATATTTTCAAGAAAGTTTAGCTCCATATTTCGAGCCTAAACAAACCATCAACTTCATTCCAAATCGACAGTGAAAGTATATAAGTCGTTCACCAATAAATATTGTTAGAGTCGAACTTGAAATGATACAATTATTATGAGTTTGTTAGGTTAAGGTTAATTTTTTCTATAATCTAGTTTAAGGTTAACTGAAACTAAAAGAAAAGGTGATTAATATAGTTTGATAGTTGGTTCATAAAAAATGTGAACCTTGGAACAAGCATGTGGTATATTTCAATGTATCTCTGGTTTGTTGGTCACCAAAGTAAGGTTTTAAAATGAAGATGAATCATGTTGGAAAATCTTATGCCGTTTAAAGAATTGGTTGGCACTAATTGAAAAATGGAATTTCTTGGAGTAATTCCATTCTCATACGTACCATCTATTGGCTAGAAATTCGTCTTTGCATCAATTGGTTTATCCCCTTTGGTTCCTCCAATTGCTATGTAGAAATGAGGAATCTAAAATGAAGATTAAATGTGAAAGAGACTTGAATGCATGTGAATCAGTTTTTGAACTTTATTGTTTGCCATCACAATTGGCTTTTATCTTCTATTGATGGAAGAACTCGAGAGCCTTGGCTTCAGAATCATGTTCCAACATTGGAAAGCAATTTATCTTTGGTGGGTCCCACAACACCAACAACTGGGTTGGGATATTTTGTCTCACTCTTTCTAACTTTAACAACTATTAATCAATTAAAATTAGTACTACAGTCAATTTGGTATTCTAAATTACCAAATCAGTCAATTTTGTCCAAGGATTTAACAAGCGTCATCACTTTGCTCCTGACTTAGACAACCATATGTCACGAACCAACTTGACAAATACATCGTACAATCAATAATCAAAATGATTGGTAGTAGGCAATGATAAGAATAAAATTGACATGGACAGTCCTAACATTACGGGTTGAAATGATTATTAAATTCTTAATGATAAAGTTTTGTTTTAAAAAAAAAGAATGATTAATAATTATAATTTCTAGAACTTGTACAATGTTTTATTTGGTAAAGAATAATTTCTCCTTAATTATGTTAACAATTTTTATTTTTTATTATTTATGCTTTAAGATTTATCATAAAAAAAATTGACAAATTATTATGAATTTCTTTTAAAGATAGTTTAAATGACATTTTAAGTGTGATATTATTTAAAAAGTAATTAATAAATTTTTATTCAAGTATCTTTAAAATATTACAGTATAATATTTTTCTTTAATTTTTTTTAAAATGATAATTATTTGATAAATTATCATTTTATTGATTTATATGTAAAAAATTAGATTTAGTTATTTTATAATTTATCCTAAATTATATTTAATTTATGTTAATTATTTCAGAAATGGTTGCAAAAATTTGAAAACTTTCAATTAAGAAAAAAAAATTGAGTAAAAAAGTTATAAAAAAAAGCAAAAAGGGAAAACGTAATTAAAAGATGAGATTGAACCTTTCAAGCATTCAACACAATTGTGTATACATAAGTAAGGTCGTGCACGATTAACCTAGCAAACTCATGCAGAGATCAGATCAGTATGACTATCTGATAGAAAGAGGGTATTCGACACAACCATATAGCCATGATCATGGTCATCATGCAAAAGCCATCAAGCATTCCCATGCTAAAAGCAACCCACATGGTGTAAAAAAATATTATGACATAATAATGCAAACCTGAGTATAGTTGTGCAACCTTAAGTGAGAATACCCTTAATTCAAAGTATTATGCCCATGCAATAATGGTGTCATTTCAACACAATTGTGTAGATCTAAGTAAGATCGTGAAAAAGAGACAGGTTAGGAGATCATTAAACTTTGAAATCTAATTTTTATATATATAAAAAAGGAAGATAGAACTTCCATTTAAGAACATCGAATACAACGAGCACATTTCATCTCGCAAAGCTAGAAGACTTAGTTTGGTTCAAGTGGATTGTTTCTTGTAAGATCTCTTCGAGCTTTCTCTTGGATTGTAACACATGTTTTATTTCCACTTTTCCATTTTTTTTATAAGTTATGAACTCTTGGTTTGGATTTGGTTTGATGTTATCATTTCATATTATGTGCAACTAATTTGCTTGTAAGGGGAGCTGACCTTCATCTGCTCTGGGACCTCTACATTACTAATACTTAATGATCATGCAGTATTTTTTCCTCAATCGCTTCCCTTAATGATCATAGAAGGAAACAACAAAGTAAATATAAAGCAATGAAAATCTTGTTAATTAATTAATTAATTGGATGGAAATCTAGAACTTATATTAATCCTATAGACTCTAGATTCAATTAATTTGTTAATTAATTAATTAATTAGATGAAAATCTAGAACTTATATTGATCGTATAGACTCTAGATTCAGTTAATTTTATAGGTATTAACTAGTTGTGGTACGGTTGCCTACTTCCTAATTAATTATAATATTAAGAGTGATCAATTCTTAACAATAATTAAATCACTAGAGAAAATACAAATGTAATAAAAAGAATACACAATAAGAATAAATTTCATTCATAAAAAATTAAGATTCATCTCTAATCATCAATAGACCATCCTAGTCTTATGACTAAGGATTAATTACACATTTAAATAAAATAATTATTAAAATTATAGTTCTAATCTAAAACAAAGAATAAAAAATTATGTATGACAAACTATTCTAATGTCAAGAAACCTAAATCTCCACCCGAATATGTGTTCAATCTTCAAAGATGTTTTGTAGAAAAGATGATAATGGAAAACGAAAGTAAAAAGTAAGAGAAAAGACAGATGATGGAAGAATTTCTAGAAGTAGAAAATGGCATATAGAACAAGTGAAAATGTATCTAGAATTCCAAAGATAATGGTAGGCATAACTGATAAATCTATACACATTCTTTTAAAAGTTGTGATAATATACTTTTTCTAAAAGATCACTCAATTTTTCTTTGGATTTATTTCTAAAAAATTTATATTTATTCTAAGATAAAAAATCATTGAAAAAAGAAAAGCATTTATTACATGTGAAAAGAAGAAAAGATGACATTACAACTCTCCTTACCTTTTAAAAAAGTTTTCCTCAAAATTTAAATATCTTATTACAAAATTCAAGGATGTGCTTACCTATAGGAAGAAAACAATTAAATGATCCAATTATTTCTTCTTATGCATTTAATCTATAACATTGGAATGATCGATCTCAGTGCTACATCATTGTGTCTTAGAACCAACCATTAACAATTTAATTAGTTCTAACATCTAACTTATGTCTTAACTTCTCAAGTTTCCATTACTAGTGTCTCACAAATAGGGTTAGCATCCACAAGGCAAGATTAGTTTTTGTGAAAATCAAAAAACTTATGTAAAGAAAAGGTCATCAAGAAATGTCATTTGATTTCAAGGAAAGATCTATACCATTCAAAAATAAACAAAGCAATTTTCAATCCTTCCAAATTTAATATGGGCGTTATAGAGATTCAAAAAATAAATGAAATAAAGTATGACAACTTACAAGAAAAATTAAATTCATCAAAGTGAAATATAAAAAAAAAAATTAATTTAAAAAAAAAAGAAAGCATCACCATTTAACATTAAATAAAACAAATCTTCGAATTACCAAGAATTGCTACAAGGATCTATCTTTGACATTTTAGAATAGTTATCCAGATGAAACATGGCCAATTCAATAATTAGGTTGGTAAATAAATAAACTTTGTATTAAAAGAAATGAAACAACCAGCCAAATAGAAAAAATTAAATCAATAGTGGGAAAATGATCAATGGAACATAACATATTAATTTAGACATAAGGAAACTTCAAATATATTAAAAAAGGAACAATAAAAATAATTATGGAAGAAAAAAAAATCATCACAACAATCAAATAAATAGATGACCACAGACATTTGACAAGATTAAGGGATAAGGAAAGTAACAATTGTAAGAAGAGATCTTTCATATCTACAGGCAAACAAATTTTGATAAAGACTTCCACTTAGTAATAGTATGGCTAAGTATTATAATTATAGGTATGCATTGATAGCTTTCAAATTTTGATCAAGCTCTCTAAATTGATTTTTGAAAGAAAAGCTTAGCAAGATTCTTAAATGAAAGGTTTCAAAGTTAAATTCATGTTTTAGAAATAATACTTAAAGTGAAATGATTTTCATAATGAACCTAAGTATTTTTGAATTATGACAGCTTGGTTTTTGTAATATCGATGAGTTAATCAAATGTTACAAAGAGTTAACCAAATTTTAGTACTGACTTAACCAATCTTGTAACCGATTACCACATGTAGTAATTAATAACCAAAACTTTCTAAAGTTACAAAACTTAAAAAATATTGATTTAATCAATTACCAATAGGCTTAATCGATTATCAATTCATTTTGAAAGTTAAGTAGTCAATTAAAAATAGGTGTAATTTATTATCAATAAATTATGGAGTTATAGTAATCGATTAACAATGAATTTAATTGATTATAGAAGTAACAAAGTTCTTTAATAATCAATTATCAATTATAGTAATTGATTATCAAGGTAAAGTTTTGAAAAGATTTTCAACTACAAACAATTTAAAACTAACTCATCTGAAACTATCCTCTAAGTTTACATATAACTACTTTTTTTGAACTAATTTTTTATAAGAGCATAATAATAATAAAAAAGAGAAAAAAATTTCAAAATTGGTTTGTGAGAGTTTTGTCAAAGTGTGAAATTTTATCATCGCACAGGTTTGTCATTGTATTATGCTTCAAGAGTGAATTTGTTTTGATCTTCTGCTAACTCTTCTTATTCTTGATTGTTGATTCTTGAGAGAAAGGGTTATCTCTTGAAGATGTTTGTGTCTATGCAAAATAAGTAATCTTTGTATGGTTCATAAGGTTTCAAGTGAGAATCTTGAAATGGTTGTTTGTAAGAGAATATTGTATCGTTGCAAATAGTGAAGAAAATCGCAAGTGGTGCTTGGGGACTAGATGTAGCTCTCTAATGGTTGAGAATGAACGGAGATAAATTTTTGTGGGATCTTCTCTACACTTTAACGTTTCAACATTAATATTTTATGTTATGCATAATCTATTATTCTTGATCAATCTTGATAACTTAATTTTGATTTTCTTGAATTGATCACCAAGATTACGTTAATATTCTAAATATTATGAAACTCTTATATCATATTTAAGGTTGTTTAAGTGACTTCTATTTTTGGGCTTATTGTTTTTAATTTTTTAGTAAATTATTGAAAAAAAATCTATCAAACTTAATTCACTCCCTCTTAATTTATGCCCATTTGATTAATAGTACTTATGTAATACACCAAAGTTACACTACTTATCAAAAGAGATTCTTTCTAGAGACAATCACCCAAAAGAGATTCTTTCTAGAGACAATCACCCGACATTAAGTTATCAATTTGGATAGCTTAAATGCTTCTCATAGTAGAGATATTTGTCTTTCTCTTTCATTCCCTTGCCTGAATGCTATCAATGTTTTTATGGTTGAGGTTGTAGTTGTTAATGTAATTATTGTCCCTTTGGCTTACCTTATTTCAATTGTAGCTTAAGTATACTAACCTCTCACACTTGTAACAACAATTGTTCTTGGTAGGATACTTTTTCTTGCAATGCAAACCATAGATGTTAACGACAAACCAAGAGGGTGACAAGAATTCAAGAAAGAGGAAGGTCACGTATGACTTGCCTCATCCATGAAGAAAAATGACCAGCAGTCAAAAATCTCACTCAAGTGCTACTAGCTAAAACAATCATCCATCATTCAGATATATCAAATGTAAAGACCCTCAACTAATTAAATACTATGCTACTACGAAGGGCATATGCTAACTGTAGGAAGCCAGGACATCACCACTAGTGTTGTCCTAACATGAAGGAGAAAAGTTTAAGGGAATGAAAGATCACATTAACATCTATCTCAACATCAAGGCAAAGCATCTAAGGGTCAAAAACCCTTAATTGACATTGTTAAATCAACCTATTGAAAGTGCAATGATTTAACCATAATGATTCACATTACAGAAGAAATCTTCTAGTTAAAGAATAAATGTTGTTACAAGTGCAAAAAAGGATACGACACTAAAGTTATGATTTTAGTGAGATAAACCAAAGAGATAACAATGATAGTAGTAATTAGAGTTTTTAAAAACATAAAAACATTATTTATCATCCACATATTATTTTTAGTCTAAAATATATTTTTCACAATTTTATCAAATTTTTAATAATTAAATTTTTGTGTTTTTAGATCTATCACAACAGCTTTAAATAAACATTTTTTTAAATTTTTTTTAAAAAACATAATAAATTAGTAAAAGTTATTCTATCAATTTTATCTAAAAGACCACACTCAGTTTTTCTTTAAAGTTTTTCCTTAAAAAATTTATCTAAGTTTTAAGATATAAAAAATCAAGAAAAAAAAAATACCGATTACTCAGCAGTGATAATAAAAAAAAAGTTACATGTAATATTCTTAGCATCCATGTTGAGTACCATTTCTAAGCATTGGAAGGCCGTTGAGACCAATTTTTTTTATTGTTGCTTCCTATTACGCTATAATAATAATTTTGTGTAAAATACTAATTTGTTTAGATTAAATATATTTTTAATATATATAATATAAAAATAGTTTTTTTTATAATTTCTTTAAACTTTTATTTTTGATCTTTGTAGTTAGATATTTGTTAACTTGATAGACAAATGTTCATCTAAACTCTACCATTTTTTTATCAGCAATTTAAACTTTATAGTATTTTTTAACTTATTGTATATATTAAAAAAATTAAATCAATTAATATAAATTATAATTTTTATTATTGAATTACATAACAAATTATATATCTATTTTTTATATAATTAAAAAATAATAAAATTTAAACTTATAATCTTAAATAAACTATTCTTATCTTCAGCCCTTCATCATTATCAATTCTAGTAACTTCATATTATATCTCATCTAAATCGGTTGCTTGTAAATTTTTGTTTTAATACAACCAAAGAATTATTACACATTACAAAATTGAACTTAACATCTATTAACTAAGTTAACAAATATCTAATAGTAAGACTGGAAATAAAATTCATTATAGTGATAAAACTAAAAACATAGTTAAACCTTTTTATTCAAAACATAATCTAAATAAATATTTTTTAAAATGACCAAATTATAATTTTAACAAAAACCACCTTAAAAAAATCTACGCTCCTGCAAGTTATCCCTTCTCACCCTAACCACGTCTATTTTAATATTATATCAATGGCTTGAAAAGAAACCATGAAAGATCCCTAAAACTAGGTGGGTGATATAAGAAAATTTCGCTGTGAAGACCATTAGGACAGCACCATAATTTAAGCCCCCTTCTTTCTTTTCTACTTGCAAACCTAGGCTGCATTGTTGATGATAGACAGGGAAAGTAGATAAGAGAGGAGAGGAGAGAACTGTTTTATTTGGAGAGGCTGAGAGAGAAACTTGGGAAGGGGATAGGAGGGTAAACTTTTATAATTTTATTGATGAGACATTCAGCCCTTATAAGAGCTCATTCAAAATAATAGATACCTTTCCAGAAAAAGAAAAAAAAAATTCAAGAACTATCACAATCATTTTTAAGGTTAAATGTTTGCTCTTTACCTTTTAAACAACAAATATGAATAACCCTCAAAGTCCTTATTGAGAATTTTGACTGCAAACACGTTAGTTCTCAAAAATGTGAAAATCCGAAGATAGTCCCTTAAAAACCATGAATGTAGGCCAGCCATAAAGGCCAATACAACTGACATTTGTCTTTTTTAGATATTATAATGAAGTTTTTCTATTATGAAAGACTAATGTGCATCCTAAATTTCTCAACAAATATGGAAAGTACACATCAGAAGAGAAAGATGGCATCTCAGAATTATGTATAGCATCCCATTGCCTAGTCATACGTAGACAAATTTGGGGATATCACCAAATACACTATAGAAGAAAAAGATGCCAATTGATAATTATGTAATTTCTCAGTCATATATAGTCAGTAGTTTTCATGTTTAGAAATAGTATAATTATTCAGACGCCTTGCCATCGTAGTTTAGAAATATTGAATGGAATAAACTTTGGCAGGCCCACACTATCATTTATTTCATATTCATTGACAAATTGTTCCTGTAATCTATCTGCTCGTACTTACATGAAAATCTAGTTGGGACTTTCTAAAAACTTTTCCAAGCTAGGAATCATTTCTCAAAGCAACCTGTTATTTCGTTTACTTTTGAAGTACTTTCGAACCTTCATAGGAGAATAACCGAACTGCATTTTGGTAACTTAAATCTGCAAGTTCTTCTTTCGTAATCTCTAGCATAGATGCAACATAATCAAGTACCTGCAAGAGTAAGGAATCGAAGAATATAAATCTAACAAAACGGATCCCTGTACATGCATGCGGGGTATACATTCTACAAAAATCAAGCAATTTACAGTCTAGTATTTCATTCCTGTTAACTTCTCTTCACACTGCTAGCAATGCCCCGTGCTTAATTTAAAACTGTCACTGTTAGGATCCATTTGCATGATTCGGAACTTGAGTCTCACATTGAAAGTACCGGATTATAGAATAGGGTTTATAAGACCTTGAACTCTTCAACTTTAACAGTTGGCTTTCTTTATGTCATTCTCCCAAGATTCTTATCCTCTCAATGTAAGAGGGAAGCACCCTCATACATGCGTGAGATTACTTTTTCAACCCTATAGTTAACTAAGGGCCTATAATTTTAGAAACAGAATTTCCATGAAGAAAGCACACTTGACAATGTAATTTTTTACGAAAGCGAACAAAAGCTGCCATGAGGAAACAATAAACCCTTGGGTTTTGGAAGGAAAAGGAAGGAAGGACAAATATTTTATTTTTAAATGAAGAGTTATATAATATTTATAAAAATAAATAAGATTAATACATTAAGTTTATACAAACCTGTCAATTTATTCCTTTTATTTTAAAAGATTATGAAATAAGAAAATATTTATTATAAATGAAAAATTTTCCCTCCCCTCTCTTTCTCTCCGAAAAACAACTCCTAAACATAGTGCAATTAACAGGTAAAAAAAGAAACCTACTGGTTCAATTCATTTCCACGGACCCTCCATGATAAAATTCTGTACGAGTGAAATTAAGATATCATGGGAGAGAGATTTCTGTATAATTTGAAACTAGAGATAGTTAAAAGCTTCAAGGGAGGGCAATACAAATAACAAATATTAATATTAATAATATTAAAAATATTAAAAATAATAACAATTATTATTATTATTATTATTATTATTATTATTATTATTATTATTATTATTATTATTATTATTATTATTTAATGATTATCAGAGGAGTTAGAAGAAATACAGAGGATAATAACCTCTAGAGTATAGAACAATTGTGATTTCTTTTAGTATGACAGTTACAAGTTTGTTCCGCTGTTAGTAATAAATAAAGGAGGGAAGCATTAGGAGAGGGTATGATCTGTACTGGATTGTAGGAGAGAGGTCAGAGTCTCTTGACCACACAGCTGTACCAGTCTCATACAACCCACATTGGTTGGGGCTGAGGAGGAGATTCAATAAGCTCATTCTATATCATTTCTCTCTATCATTATTATTATTATTTGTTGGGATCCCGCTCAATTACTGATATAGTCAAAGTAGAACTCACAGACTTTGTTAATCCTCATTTCTTGAGCAAACTTTTAAAGTTGAGCTAAACTAAGGCTCATATTTAAAATGATGATGATGAGTATTATTATTATTATTATTATTGTTGTTGTTACTACTACTATTATTATTATTATTATTGAACAAAAGATTTAAGGATAATTTGAGTGTTATTCACTATAAAATCAAGTTATATTATATACAATTGAAGGACTTGTTAGGCTTAAAAGGAGATTAAAAAAGGAACAAATCCCTAAACATTAGCTACTAATCAGATCCTATAAAAAAAGGAAACAATATTCTCCTAATAATTACAAATATATAGCTAATAACTCCAAAAATTTTGTTAACATGATCTTTTGATTCAGAATCCAACAGTCTTTCTCAAGTTGATGAATAGATGTTAATCATTCCCAACTTGCTAACTTCTGAATAAAATTCTGACTTTAGTAAGGACTTAGTGAACATATCAGCTTCTTGAGACTTGGTCGCTACATAGTGTAGGCTGAAGTTCCATTTTCGATTTCTGACTTTATGAAGGTGCCGATCAATCCTCACATGCTTCACCCTATCGTATTGTACAGGGTTATGAATTATGCTAATAGCTGATTTACTATCCTTGTACAATTTCATAGGACCTTCAAGTGGAATAACTAGGTCTTGCAGTAACCTACTTATTCAGATAAGTTCACAGACACCTTGTGCAATTGCTCTATATTCCGCTTCTGCATTACTCCTTGCAACAACTATCTACTTACTTCTCCAAGTCACAGCATTTCCCCACACTTTGGTGCAATATCTAGTAGTTTACTTTGCATCTTCTATAGAACCTGTCCAATCTGCATCAGCATAGCATTCAATCATCCGATGATTATTCTTTTGAAGTAACAATCCCTTACCAGGAGTTCCTTTTAGGTAGAGAAGAATCTGGCTTAAGCTTCAAGATGTCTTTAGGTAGGAGAATGCATAAACTTACTACTCTTCTTCATTAATTTACCTACCAAGTGCTGGTAGGATTCCTTCTGCATAGGAGGATCTTCTTCATTAAAGTCTGGTGTCCAATTTCTGTCCAAAGGTGTTCCAGCAGCCTTGCACCCCAGTTTTCCACTCTCCTTTAGCAGATCAAGGGTATATTTCCTTTGGGAAATTGAAATACCTTTCTTGCTCCTTGTTATTTCCATCCACAAAAAATTTGTGTCCAAGGTCCTTGGCTTTGAATTTTGCCTGAAGTTGATCTTTAAACATCTCAATTCCTTGGGTGTCATCACCGATAATGACTATATCATTGACATAGACAATAAGGACCACCTTCTTCCCATTCTTAGCTTGTTTGACAAAAAGGGTGTGATCCGCTTGCCCCTATGTGTAACCAAATTGTTTCATAGCCAAGCAGAATTTAGCAAACCATGCTCTATGGGGCTTGCTTTAGTCCACTATAAGGACTTCTTCAACTTGCACATTGTACCTGATTTATATTTTCCTTCAAGGCCAGGAGGGAGCTTCATATAAATTTCTTCCTCCAAATCTCCATTTAGGAAGGCATTTGTAATGTCAATTTGGTGCAATTCCCAATCAAGATTTGCAGCGAGAGAGATTAAGATTCTGATGGAGTTTAATTTTTGCCATTGGTGTGAAGGTTTCTTCATAATCAATACCATAGGTTTGATTATACCCTTGAGCTACCAGCCTAGCCTTGTATTGATCTATGTTTTCATCAGCTCCTACCTTTATGGAAAAAATCCATTTGCATCCCACCACCTTTTTTCCTTCAGGAAGGTCTACTACATCCCACGTTTGGTTTTTGTTTAGAACATTCATTTCTTCCATTATAGCACCACTCCAATTAGGATCTTCAAGAGCATCATAGATACTTTGGGAACTTCCATTTGATCAATCTTTGTGATAAAGGCCTTGTTCTTTTTTGACAACTTAGAATAGGTGAGATAATTAGATATGGGATGTCAAGTGCAAGACTTTATTCCTTTTCTAATGGCAATAGGAACATCAAGATCACAAACATCATATGAATCATTAGTCATGCAATTACCTTCATCAACCTTTGTGTCTTCCACCAGATTTAGCAGCGGTTCTATGTCTTCCACTTGATTTGGCACCCATTCTAGTGGTTGATTTTGTTGAGGAATTCATGGTCTCCTAGAGTAGACTCGATGATCATTTTTTCAGGTTCTTGAAAGGTACACTCTTCTAGAGAAGGAGTGGGAGGTAAAATAGGAAGGGGCATGGCGGGGTTCAAATGTGTAGCTTCACTTAGATTCTCCCCCTGAGATATGGAACTTCTTTGTGGATGGATAATAACACTTGTATCCTTTTCTAAAAAGGAAAATAACCAACAAAGATGCATTTAATAGCTTTTGGGTCAAACTTGCCTCGAGTGGGACAAGAGTTGTGGACAAAGAGAGTACAACCAAAGCACTTTAAGAGGAAGAAACTAAAAATTCTAGCATAGGGAAAACATTTCTGCAAGCAACTCAAGGGTGTTTAGAAGTTAAGGGTTCTGGAGGAAAGTCTATTGATTAAATATGTGGAGGTTAGCACAGCTTCACCCCAATAAGAATGTGGGACTTTACTAGCAAACATTAGAGAACAACCAACTTCAAGAATGTGGGGACTTTCTTTCGACAACACCATTTTGTTATAGAATGTAGACACAGGTGCTTTAATGGAATATGCTATGTTCAGCGAGTCAAGCTGCTGGGTTTCCTCCATGGTTGGAGTCACATTCATCATTACTTTCCTTCAACTTTCTTCTCTTCTAACTGCAGCAAAGACTTCCTTCATTGAGGGCAAAGGCTTGGTTTCAAGAATACAACCTCTCACTTCATCAAGGTCCTTGTTAAGTCCAAGCAAAAAATTAAAGACCCTTTCCTTTTCAAGCATTTTGTTATACAGTTGGCGTCTTCAGTGCATTTCCACTGTATGATATTGAACAAGTCCATTTCCTGCCACAAAGTAACTAATATAGTCTATATTCCGTGACAGACTAGTTACCTTGCTGAGTATTTCAAGAGGAGATCAGATCTCAAACATTGAGATGCATTTTGAAGTTCTGAATACATTTCTAGGATAGTTGTCCAAACTTCATGAGCTCTGTTATAGAATAAGTAGGTTCTGCCAATTTGAGGCTCCATCGAGTTGATTAACCATGCCATCACAATAGAGTTTTCTGCTTCCCATGCCTTGTAGTTTGGATCTGTTGACACTAGTGCAGTGATGTCACCAATGAGATAGCCCATTTTCCCTTTCCCTTTGATACAAGAAGAATTGATTGATACCATTCTCGCAAATTGGACCCAGTGAGTTTATGCTGGCTTATTTGGAAGGAATGGCTGAGGTTGGCTGAGAAACTAGGTGTTGGGTTTTGTGTTATCAGACTTGGATAGTTGGATAGGTTTTCATTGTCTTTGGCCATTAAGATCTGTTTCTTTTTTCTAGCTAGTGAATAACCTAAGTAAACAAAAGATTTAGGGATAATTATAATTATTATTATTATAATTATAATTATTATAATTATTATTCTTATTATTATCATTATCACTACTATTACTATTATTTTCAAAGAGCAAACTCAAACTAAGACTTTGGTATTCACTAATAAAAAAGATTAACATATATCTTCAAGGGAATTATATAATAAGAGAAGCATATGTTTTAAAACATAAGGTGGACAATAAAGGCAATTACTTGGGCTACGTACATTATGAATGTTTGCCGGATGATTGAGTGTTTCCTTTGGCAACATTGAAGTATCTGTTGTGACATGGGATGAGTTACAGAGGAAGGAAGAACCAGAAGTTGAGGATGAAGTTGTTTGGCTATGAAGCTCTTCAGTGAGAGAAGTATCTCCTTCAACAAAATGAAGAGAATTTATGTTTGACTTTGGTAGTGCATCAGGTGCATCTGTCTCCAACAAAATCCTATCAGAAGGGACCTAAATAGAAAAATAAGAATTTCAACGCTTTGACATGTTTTACATTCAACATTAATCATATATCAAAAGAGCAAAAATCACCATCTTCAGCATTTTCTTTGCCTTATTTTCTTTTAGTGACATAAGAAACCCAGAGAAGGAAAAATAAGCACCAAGCTTGGAAAATTCTGGAACCATCTCTGCAGAACCAAGGAAAGAATGAAGAATGATGCCAGCAGGAAAAGGACCCATAGACCTGGAAATATTGAAATTTTTAAGACAGTAAGTTTGAAGATGCCACTTCATAATAATTGATCAAGGAGAACATCATTATAACATTACTTCATTCAAATTTCATTAGATAACGAGAATCTGTGTATCTAACCATGTCAACAAAAGAGGCCAAATTACAAAACATTGGGAAAAGGTTATGATATTCTTATGTAAGAACCTAATGAGTAAAAACATTACATCACTTGAGCTCTAATACAGAAGAAATTTGCAAAGGCAGACAGCATTGCAATATACGTTTACAGTTTTGAATAACATTTCAGTTTCTTCAGAATGCTCTCTCCTTCCCAATTGTTGGTTATATAGAAAGGCTACATTATGGTGATAGTCCTCGCAGAAAACAGACTTCTATATAGACAGGCAACACTTTCCTTCTCTGATTTTCGTGGAACTATATCAGATAAGGGAAAAATGATTCATAACAAGACACTTGATGCTGCTTTGAACGCACAATTCTTGGTCCATTTTGGCATTTTTACTGCAATACCACTGATAAGGGATTTATCATAAATTAGGATTACTGCAGACTCTGAATTACCACAATAAGGGATTTCCACTTTGGCTTATCATTTTCTCCCAATTTACCTGAAACTTGAGATATTTGAGAGTGATTGGAAAAATATGCTTATTCTGATACCAACACTGTACAGAGAATGCATCAATTTAAACAGAGATAAATCTCAGCAGTTTAAACAGAGATCTAGAAAGAAACAGATTGTCACCAACAGCAGTACACTGCAGAATGCATCCTTAGGTAAATATGATATGATTTATCTCTTTTCAATCACCTTACTACTATGGAAAAGACATTTTACATTTCAAATACATATGATTATTGATTATTAAGCACTCTTGTAAAGCAACAATTGAAACAAATGAGAGAAGAATAGATATTCATACTTCATTAGCTCAAGCAGGTCGCCAAAAGCACGAACGCAGTGAACTGATGCTGGTTTATTTAACTCTTTCGCAAGTTCAAGCTGCTGCCTCAATACGTCAACCTGCACAAACATTAGCAGCCAACGGTCTAGGTAGCATTGAACAGCACAGAAGGGTGATATTCTGTCATTCATATATGATTAGTCAATGTGTTTCATATTAAAGTTAAAATTTCATGTCATTTTCTTTTCAATAGATCCAGGTTTCCACAAAGTCCAGAAGGCCAGAACTTTGTTCGATAATCTGCCATTGAAAAGTCATTCTTAACTTTAAGGACATGTGATTAACCTTTGTATGTAGTAATTTAGGGGTAGCATTAGAAGCAACAAAATTTTGATAATGATTCTCTATAAAATATAACCTTTATATCAAGAAAAACTAAATGTTCATTGAGAAATTGTAGTCAGCCCCATTTTGAAGCCTATATGCTATGTTTTGTAGTCTTGTGAAAACTACCGTCCTTAAGGCATCATCTATAGAGAAGTCATATAGATAAACATAAATGGAACTGACCATTAATATTCAGAAGTCATCATCTATAGAGAAAAACCTTAACACTCACTAATGATCAAAAAGCTCAACAAAATAGGGCCAATCATTCCACTAGCAATTCCTAGCCGATACTTGGCAGGGTTAAGTACTTTATTTGTTGGTAAGACCATAAGGCATCCCCAAACTTAAAAGGGTGAGGGACTAAGCTCACTCAGCCAATTGGATGTCAGCTTAGCTCTAACAACAAGGTGCATCCAGCAGGCTTCAAACCTTGAACTGCAGGGTTTAAGTACTGAACAATAAAGATTCTGAGAAATTAAATCTGTGTATTGTTTAGAGGCAATCTGCCTCTATATATATACAGGATGTACAAGAATTGATGATTACAATTAAGGTAATAAATCTCATCCTAATCAATAGCAGTTGACTAAACAAAATAAGGAAAGGAATCTACAAAATACATGGAAATAATATATACAACAAATAATAAGGAAATAATTACAGAAATCTTTATTAAAAAGGCAGAGGAGATATCATAATATCTCTCCAAATTAGAGAAGATCTTGCAACACTCCCCTTCAAGCTGGTGAATGAATGTCCTTTAGTCCCAGCTTGCCAATTAGCTCCTGAAATCTCTAAGTTGCCAGGCCTTTAGTAAGAACATCTGCAATTTGATCCTCTGACCAAATATATGGAAGATTAAGGATGGCATCTACTAACTTCTCTTTAATGAAATGTCTATCAATCTCCACATGTTTTGTGCGATCATGTTGGACAAGGTTGTGTGCAATGCTGATTGCTGACTTATTATCATAATACAAGTTCATTGATTTTGTTCCCTCAATTCCCAAGTCACCTGGAATTATTTTTAACCATAATAACTCACAAATTTCCACAACCATTGCTCAAAATTCTGCTTCTGCACTTGATCTTGCTACTATATCTTGTTTCTTACTTCTTCATGTTACTAAATTACCTCCAATGAAGGTGCAATATCCTATTGTAGAACGCCGATTAACTAAGGATCCACCATAGCCTGCATCTGTATACCCTTCTACTGTTAGGTCCTTACTAGGTCTAAGTTTGCTCCTGGTGTCCCTTTCAAATACTGCAAAATTCTTTGGACTGCTTGCATATGTTCTTGCCCTGGATCATGCATAAACTGACTAACAACACTTACTGCATATGCTCTATCTAGTCTAGTGTGTGATAGATATATTAGTCCTCCAACCAATCTTTGGTATCTCCCTTTGTCTTCAATGACATCTTCGTTTCTTTCACTCAATCGATGATCTCTCTCAATAGGGGTACTTGCTGGTTTACTCCCCAAAGTCCCTGTATCTTTTAACAGATGGAGAATATATTTCCGTTGTGACAGAAAAATCCCTTCCTTGGAGTAGGCGACTTCTATTCCCAAAAAATACTTGAGTCTTCCTAAATCTTTCATTTCAAACTCACAAGCTAATTCAAATTTGAGTTTTTCTCTTTCAACCATGTCATTACCTGTAACTATTATATCATCAACATACACCAACAACGTTGTTAGCTCACCCATAGAAGAATGCTTAATGAAGAGTGTGTGATCTCCCCTACTCTGGGCATAATTCATTCTCTTTATTGCCTTGGTAAATTTTTCAAACAATGCTCTTGGTGATTGTTTTAGGCCATAAAGGGCTTTTTTAAGTTTGCACACTTTGTTACCAAAGGTTGTGCTAAGACCGGGAGGTGGCTCCATACACACCAATTCTTCTAAATCACCATGCAAGAATGCATTTTTTTACATCAAATTGATGTATAGACCAGTTAAAATGGACAGCAAGAGCTAATAGGACCAAACAGTATTCATTTTTGCAACGGGAGCAAATGTTTCAACATAATCTATCCCTTGTTTTTGAGTGTACCCATTTGCCACCAACCTTACCTTATAACATTCCCATGTCCCATCTGCCTTGTATTTCACATTGAAGACCCATCTACATCCAATGGGTACTATGCTTGAAGGTTTAGTAACGACATCCTATGTGTTATTTTTCACTAAAGTTGTCATTTCCTCATTCATAGCTTGTGACCAATTCTTGTTCCTTAAGGCTTCTTGCACAGTCTTTGGGGTATCCATGGTGTGTAAGGTTGACAAAAAGGATTTTTAGTTGTTTGACAGGTTATGGTAAGATACATAATTAGATATGGGGTGCTGGGTGCAACTTCTTTTTCCTTTTCTAACAGCTATGGGTAAATTAAGATCTAAAATTTTTCAAAAGGTAAAGTGGCAGCATCCTCAAGAGGACTAGGTTCGGGTTCCATACCTGATAGTTCTCAGTGAGTTTCAGTGAGAATTGGATCCAATGATTGAACATGTTGATGGGTAGATCTAGACTTTTCCTTCCTGGAGTACACTTTAAGTGGAGTTTTTATCCTTGAGACAGGTTTTGGTTGTTAATCGGGAAGTGTAGGGATGGGTCCAAGTAGTTTGGTTGGATTAGATGAAGAGGATAAGGGAAAAATAATCTGAGGAAGTTGAAGAGTGGGTGATGATTGCAATGGTCAAGATCATAAACCTGTAGTACTTGACGATGAGATGAGTAGTATGGAAGGGATTCACAAAAGGTTACATCCATAGAGACATAAAACTTTCTAGTTGAAGGATGGAAACATTTATGTCCTTTTTGGACATTGGAGTACCCTAAGAAAATACATTTGAGAGCTCGAGGATCAAGTTTACTGTCATGATGTTGTTTATGAATGTGGACAAAGGCAAGAAGCCAAAGACCCTTGGAGGTGGTTTGTTTAATGACATGGAATTTGGGTGGTGACTTAATAGTACATCTATAGGCCTTTTATTTAAGAAGGACTTAGAAGGGAGATGATCAATAAGAAATGCTACAGTGAGTACTACTTCGCCCCAAAAATGTTTAGGAACATTCATTTGAAAGATTAAGGAATGAGTGACATTCAACAAATGACGGTTCTTTTGTTTAGCAACTCCATTTTCCTACGGGGTATTAACACATGAGGATTCATGTATGATTCCTTCTTGATCGAAAAAGGAATTGAGACTTGGATTGAAGTAGTCTCTTGCATTATCTGAACAGAATTTTTTAATGAAAACCCCAAATTGGTTAAAGATCAATTTACAAAACTTAAGAATAATTTGACTGGTTTCAGATTTTTCTTTCAGGAGATAAATCCAGGTTAGTCGAGTACAATCATCAATAAAGGATATGAACCATTTTGCTCCATTAACATTTGAAATTTTGGACGGTCCCCAAACATCAGTGTGAATCAAGGAAAAAGGTGTATCTGAAATTTTATTGACCACAGGAAAATTTACTCGATGATGTTTGGCAAGTTCACAAGACTCACAATGTAAAGTATTAAGATCAAAATTCTTAAACAAAGCAGGAAACATAGATTTCATCAAAGAAAATGGTGGATGACCATGCCTATAATGTTCTAGCCAAACACTATTGATAGCATTCTTTGATAATTTTTTTTGTAGCAAATAGAGAGGATAAATGTGGCTGGTTGATAAGATTTTGGAGAGAGGAAGGGTCTGTATTCTCAAGATAGTATAGTCCATTTCGTTCCTTAGCATATCCAATCATCTTCCCTGATTTTCAATCTTGAAACACACAATAGGATGGATTAAAAATAACCAGGCGATCAAGGTTCTTTGTGAGCTAGTGGACAGAGAGAAGATTGTTAGAAATTTGTGGAACATGGAGGGAATTTTTTGAAGAGATTGTTGGTGAAAGGTTGATGTTACCTTGTCTCTTAATTGTAATGGATTTTCCATCCGCAACAAAGATGGACTTTTTAATAGAGATTGGCATGTAAGTTTTAAAAAGATGTGAAGATTGGGTCATGTGGTCAGTTGCACCTGACTCTATAATCCAAGACTCTGGGATAGTATTAAGTGCCTTAAGGTTATTAGAAACTAGACACTTACCTAAATGTGCTAGAGAGCTTGAGCTATTTATGGTTTCAAGAAAATGCCACAACTTCTCAATCTTTTCTCTGTTGAGGAACTGAACCTCCACTTTCTCTAGAGTTGAAGATTCTACTTTCTTCTCTACAACCGTAAAGTCTGTTGCATTCCTTCTTTGTTTTATGCAATTCAACATTCTTTCTTTACCATGGAGCTTAAAGCAATTTTCCCTAGTGTGCCTAGGTTTGTTGCAATGGGTACACCATAGGTCATCACGAGAAGAGTTCTTGTTTTGTTCTGGTTTAAACATTCTAGATTTGTTCTCCTTCCTTGCTGTGAGTGCTGAGTCAATATTAGGTTTAGAGGCAGAAGCGTTCTCCAGCATCACAGTACAACATCTCTCTTCCCCTCAAACTAGTGCAAAATTCTCATTTAGACTGTGTAAAGGATCCCTTCCAAGAATTTGGACACAAACTTGATCAAACTCTACATTTAGACCAGCTAAGAATTCAAAGACTCGATCTCTCTCCCTCTCCTGAAGAAGAGCTTGATTATCTTCTTTGGACTTCAGTTTTAAATTCTTGTATAAGTCCATCTCTTGCCATAAACTCGTTAGTACATTAAAAAATTTTGTAACAAAGAGATTACCTTGTTTGGTATATGTAATTCAGGTCTTTAATTCATAGATCACAGCAGCAACTCGGGCTTTTGAGTATGTTTTATTTACAACTTCCCAAATTTCCTTTGCTGATTCAAGGAACATGAAATTTTGGGATATCTCAATCTGCATTGAGTTCAGCAACCAGGTCATGATGATAGTATCATCAACATCCCAGGTCTTGAACTTCTCATCATTACTTGTTGGTGGATGCTCAAAGAGATGGTCAAGTTTCTGCTTCCCCTTCAAAGCCAATTTCACCAATCTCGCCCATTGTAAATAATTTTTTCCATCTAGCCGCATAATAATTCCCAGATTTTGCAAATCTGAGGCAGGAGTATTTATCTTCGAGGTTCCAACAAAATGGGTTGAGGTTTAGAGGCATGTACTAAAATTTCAAACATGTCATGGATGGCAATGAAGGCCTTTGAGTTTTAGGTAGGAGTGGTCAAAGATGATAAGCACCTGACCGTGGATGGCAATGAAGGCCTATGATTAAGAAGAAAAGGAATAGTTGCACCAAAGCTCCCCTAAGAAAGCTCTGATACCATGAACAATAAAGGTTCTGAGAAATTAAATCTGTGTATTGTTTAGAGGCAATCTGCCTCTATATATATAGAGGATGTACAGTAGGGTTTCTCCCATAATTAAGGAGAATTTATGATTACAATTAAGGTAATAAATCTCATCCTAATCAATAGCAGTTGACTAAACAAAATAAGGAAAGGAATTTACAAAATACATGGAAACAATATATACAACAAATAATAAGGAAATAATTACAGAAATCTTTATTAAAAAGGCAGAGGAGATATCATAATAACTCTCCAAATCGCAGAAGATCTTGCAACAAGTACTTTAATAAGTGGATACATTTCAAATACTCCAAACCAAATAGATTTTTATATCTTAAAGAGAACTTTTTATTTCAACTGCTTTTTGCTTAAAGTAGTAAGTGGTAATTGAATTTATTTATGAGTTAATCTGCTTCACAAGATAAGATATAAAATACAATTGAAATTCCTACAGTGAACTCCTAAATAACTTGGCCAATATCATACTCTCCACTGGAATTCAAGATGTACCAAATGGCACCTTAAATAATTCAACCCGCAATATATTATAAATACTCTCAAGCTCTACTTCATTATCAAATAACTCTTCTCTTCTGATCCATTGAAGTATACTACTCACAGTATTGGTCAATTTAGCAACCTGATCAAAATCTGAGGATTGATAGCACCAATGACCGGGATATATTTGGTCAAGGTAAAAAGAAAAGGGACTGGAGCATAGACCACCAACCAACTGCCATATGATGTTTGATAAAACAACACATATACACCCAGCTTTCCTGAAACTGAATGCAAATATATGCATCTGCCTATCTGGATATTGCATTGCATTTTATACAGTTTCCATGTTGAAGTAGATATGACTTATCAATCTAACTATTAGTGTAATTACATGCAGAATTGCTGATACGCATCTATGAACAATAGAAAGAAAAACAAGTGCATCTACTTATTGCTCCAAGAGAAGTGCTTAGAGCTATAAAATCATTGGCGTAAAAATACACTGTATAGCCCAAAAGTATAATGGTAAGCTAAAACCTGCTCAGAAAAATCAATCTTCCTTCCCTGTGATCCTTTGTCCACACCAATCTGAGGAAAAGTCAAAAGCCCAATCACATCAAATGCTAAATTAGCGATGCATGCAAGCAAGAGAAAAACAAATTTTCAACATTAAAAATGGATGAAAGAGCATATCAAAGCAAGCGTAAATTACTATTTGTGACGTCAGTGCTCAAGTATCTGAGATTGGATGTTTTACAAAATCAATACAAAGAAAACAGCAAAAAATGATGATATTCCATAACGAAACATGGAAAGAAAAATTACATGGAATGGACCAATTGAAAAGGCTAATCCTTTAATCTCAGTAACTGCGATTTCAAGTTCCATGCAACACTTTCCCTGCACTTAACGATAGAACTATTACTATATACAATTACCTCTCCAACTGCAGCAGAGGGCGTAGAATCAAAATACTCTTTCAAAGTTTGAAGCCAATTGGGACTCCTCTCTGCAACAAACCTGAAATGTCTTATAACGTAAGGCCCAAAACCATTAAATAGAAGCCCAGTTGAGCAAAAAAACAAAAAAAAATGGGATTGGATAAGAAAAATGGAAAAGTGATAATGAATGACCAGGGATGGAGACCGAAGCAAGGAATGACGCAAGGATGGGTTTCAGCCAAATGCTTTACCACGTGCCAATCTTGTTCGGAAACTCCATTCACGGCGAAGCGCACAACCCCTTTGTCTTGTGCGGTTTTGATGAGTTGGGGAACCTTGCTTAAGATTCTCGGGTCCTGCAGGTGACAGTGTGCATCGAACAGTTTCATCATCGGATAAGCCTCAGTCTCAAAACCAACCTATGGAATCAATTCTGTCAATTGCACCCTCCCCGCGTATTATCAACGACTCCGGTTACAAACTTACAATTCGAGGGTTGGAGAATTGTTTGACATATTTATTTTAAATTATATTTTAACCAAAACAAAATGGTCAAGATCGTCTCTAGTTTTAAAATAAGTTAAATTAACTTGCTAGGAGGTGTTCGTTCATTGGTGGTTTTTGTTATTGTTAAAATAATTTATTAAAAATATAATTTTATAATTTATTAAAAAATAAAAAAGTTAGAAACATGATGTAAAACAATGGAATATTAGAAAAAGAAATTACGTACAAAAATTGAATGCAATACATAAAGTTACATAGAAGAATATTATATTAATAGCATACAATGATCAATTTTATGATTATTCGCTTGTTGAATAATATCATAATATATTATAAATAGAAAGATGTTACGAGAATATTTTATTTGATAGAAACAAGTTGTAATATATGGAAATAATTTTATTATTGTTATGTATCATTCTATCATATCCTAACGGGAAACATCAAAGATACTATGTTACATCAATATCAATAACAGAAAAGATATATCAATGTCAATAAAGAAAAAAATAAGATAAAACATCATGTGTTCATCATATGAAAATATATTTAATTGTGATGACATAAAAAAAATATTTTTATGTAAGATCACATCACAAACAAGCAAAATCAACTAAAATCATTCATTTTACCATTTCATCTTTATTTACCATATAGTTACCCATACATTATTGACAATTAGTTTTAGTTTAACCTTTACAAAACTCTTTTAACATGTAAGTTTGATTTTATGTTTATTTTTTATTTTTATTTTTTTATTAAATGTATGATCTCATATTAATATTTATATTCATAGAAAATATTTTATACTACTTATTTTTATGTAGTGCTATAATTACTTTTTGAACATAAAAAAATATTTGCTAAAGAGTATATTATAATTATTTATTGAGATAAATTTTTATAATAATAATTAAATTTAGATTATTTTTATTTTTAATTTATTAGTTACATATTTTTATTTTGATGTAATTTTATGGTAATATATTTTTTAATATTTTAATTTATTCTTGTATTATGTAAGATTGTTTTATTTAATAAAAAATAATTATTTGATTGAATAATTTTAAAATGTATATAATATAAATATATTATATTTATTATATTTATTTTGTATTGATGTTATATTTATATTTTTATATTATTTAAATATTATAATAATAATTAAATATATTTTATCTATTATATTTATAGTCTAATTTTTTAAATTATAGATTATGTAAATTATATTTTATAATACTATTATTTGTATTTTATGAATTTATTATAGTAATAATATTAGTGGCTTAATATTAATTTAATTTAACTTTTCTTATATATTATTTTATATATATTATTTGCTTGTTTTTAAAGTGTGTATGGTGTTAGTATAAAATATTTTGTATGATATTATAACATATCATAAAACATAGCAGAATTAGTATTTTATATATTCAATATTTTGTTTAATTTTAAAAAAATATAGTATGCTAATATATAATTTTATTAAATAAAAATTTTATATAGTTAGTAAATAATTTTTATTAAATTAATAAATTAGTTGAGTAATTTTTTAAGAATAATGTATATATTTTGTATAAGATAGTTTAGTTACTAAATAAATGTAAATAAAATGTGATGTTAGTAGTTAGGGGTACATAAAAAAAAATTTGGTAGGTAAGAGTAGATAAATAATTATTAAAAAATATATATTGTTATTTAAATTTATTATTTTAATCTTGTAGGGAATTATTTTATAACATTCTATACATCATTATTATTACGTAACATCAAATATAGAAAGATAATTTTTATTTGGATTTTAAAGTATCCATATGTTAGAACAAATATGAAATAAAGCACAACTTAAAGTTAACATGCAAAATATTTTCATGAATTAGATAACAGACCTTATATTTTTAATCAAATTATTCAATATGTATCATCCTCTTTTTAACCTTTTATTTGTTTATTCTTAATTATTGTTGTTTATAGAGATGTGAGGACTAGTCAAGTTAAAGATTCACTAGTAATACATGATGTATTTTCCTAAAAGTACATGAAATGAAGAGGTTGTTCTAGAAATATGATACCTTTTTTTATAGATGTGACAAATTGGTAACAGAATGTGACATGTTGTCAAGATACGTGACATATTAGAAAAAGTGAGAACAAGAGATTAAGCGATGTGATATATTATTATCCATTCTAGCTAATAAATGAAAATGAAATTTCCTTAACTCTTGATATTGATGAGTGAGCAATTTTAGGACCGTTGGATATTTTTTTTATTTTTGTAAAGCACAAAATTCAGCCCACCATATCTCTTTCTTTTACATATAGTTTGTCTACCCATTTCATTTTCAAGCAAACCTAGTTTTCTTTCCTATTCCTTCAAGTTTTCTCTTATTCTTTTCATTCTCAAGCATTACTAACTTGAAGGAAGAGCTTTGAAACCAAGAACAAAGACATCACCATAAGGAGGTTGTGAGGCCAAGCAAGTGGAGAATCAATATCTCTTCCTCTGACATCCAACCTAGATGGACACATTTTGAAGTAAGGGGAAGCTCATCTTCTACCATAAAGTAGAACAGGGTCTTTGAGAAGGAATTATTTCCTTTAAAGAAACTGATTAGTGAAATGTTTGATAAAATTTATTTTTATCCTGGTTTTCATGGTTAAATCTTTGATATTTCATGTCCTAAATCATTTTCTAGCCTTGCATGTGACATTCAAGAGAAAAACTTAGAGCTTTCTTGGTTTCATGTGGGAAAAGCAATGGTCTTTGGACATTTTAGAGGTTGGAAAGTGTTTTTTTTGTTCTACATGTTTGAATAGTGAAACTGATATGATTCACCTTACGTGAATAAATCGAAACATAAAAACGGTAATGGAACATTTTAAGAATCGAGATATGATAAGATAAAGGAGTCAGACACAAACCGCAACCTGCCGAAAGAACTAACGTTATCAAGGGTAGTTCTTTTTCCTAGAACCAAGGAAATCAACTCATACAAAGATGAAAACTCTCAAAGAGAAATATTATTATTCATCAAAATCTACCTTTTCATTGAATTCCTAACTCTTATTATATAGATAACATAAGTGATCTAACTATGAAGAAAAACTAATAAAAATAAAACAAATATGAAATTCTAATTAAATTGAAAATCAATCTAGAATCTTAATTTAATTTGCAAATAATTTAAAATAAATAACTTGAAAATAAATATTAAATCATAATGTAATTTGTAGCAAATCAATTACAAATCATAAACTTTATCACTTAAGATCTTCAATAATATGACTACATAAATTAACCTATGTTGGATTTGAGTTTGGATCCATGTCGTCCTTTTCTTGAACTTCTTTTATGATATCTTAAAGTGTTTGTTCCATACGTTTGCTCCTATTTCTCGTCATAGGACCTTTCATTCCTTGTAGAGAATCTTTTAGATGATCTCTTTTGTTTAACGTGATACTCACATGCACATCATTCCTTTCCTTCTCCGGGAGGATTCATCCTCGAACCTTGAAGGTCACCTGCATCAAATAAAGATAAATCATTGAAAGTGGCACTCACATTACCGTAGCTACCCAAAAGGTCAATTTTATAAGCATTATCGTTGATTCTTTCAATCACTTGAAATGGACCATCTTCTCTAGGGTGTAGTTTGGAACTTCTTTGACTTGGAAACCACTTCTTTCGCAAGTGAACTCACACCCAATCACCAAGTTCAAAGATCACCTTGGTGTGTCTTTTCTTTGCCTACCGAACATAATGTTCATTCTTCTTCTCAATATTAGTGCGAACCTTAGCATTTAATTTCTGCATAAATTTAGCTTTTTACTTTCCATCCAAATTAAGAAAGTCATTAGTAGAAAATGGTAAAACATTTAAAAGTAATAAAGGAGTAAATTCATATACAACCTCAAAAGGTAAAAAGAAAGTAAATGTATGAACAACCCAATTACCAAGTTCAAAGATCACCTTGGTGTGTCTTTTCTTTGCCTACCGAACATAATGTTCATTCTTCTTCTCAATATTAGTGCGAACCTTAGCATTTAATTTCTGCATAAATTTAGCTTTTTACTTTCCATCCAAATTAAGAAAGTCATTAGTAGAAAATGGTAAAACATTTAAAAGTAATAAAGGAGTAAATTCATATACAACCTCAAAAGGTAAAAAGAAAGTAAATGTATGAACAACCCAATTATATGAAAATTCGACATGAAACAAACAATTCTCCTAATCTTTTAAATTCTTTTGAATTATAGTACGTAATAAGGTGTTTAAAATTCTATTTACAACTTCTGTTTGTTCATCTATTTATGGATGAATCATAGTAGAGAATAATAATTTAGTTCCCAACTTACCTATAAGGTTCTCTAAAAGTGACTAAGAAATTTAACATCCCGATCACTTACAATAGTTTTAGGTAAGTCATGCAAACGTACAATTTCTTTGAAAAATAAATCAGCAATATGAATAACATCATTAGTTTTAGAACAAGTAATAAAATGTGTCATTTTTCTAAACCTATCTACAACCACAAAAATACTATCTTTTCTTTTAAAGGTTCTAGGAAATCCTAGTACAAAATTCATAAAAATATCAATTTAGGGATATTCAAGAACAGGTAAGGATGTATACAAGCCACGATGCATTACCTTAGATTTTGCTTGTAAATAAGTATACATTTTTCACAAGTAAATTTAACATCATGCTTCATTTTTTGCCAAAAAAGTGTTCATGTAAAACATCATAAGATTTTTGAATGTCAAAGTGTCCCGTTAATCTTCCCACATGAGCCTTTCTACTAAGCATTTTCCTTACACTACACTTAGGTACACATATTTTATTTTTCTTAAATAATTTTTTATCTTGCCTAAAATAGTATTCAAAATCATGGCCAAAACATGCTTCCCACAATTGTCCAAATTCAATATCATCAGCATATATGGTTTTTAGTAATTCAAATCCAAGTAATTTGGTTTGTAGAGTCATAAGTAATACATACCTTCACAATAAAGCATCAGCTACAATGTTTTCCTTTCTCTTTTTGTACTTGATAACATAAAGAAACATCTCAATAAATTCTAGCAACTTGACATGTATTTTTTTGAGCTTACCTCGGGACTTTAAAACTTCAAGCTGAGATAATCTGAATGGATGAAAAATTTCCTCAACCAAAGGTAATATTGTCAACTTTGTAAGGCCCTTACCAAGGCATAGAACTCCTTATCATAGGTTGGATAGTTGAGTGTCGCTCCACTAAGTTTCTCACTAAAATATACCACAGGTTTGGAATCCTACATTAAAACAGCTCTTATACCCACTCTAGAGGCATTACATTAAATCTAAAAAAATTTACTAAAATTAGGTAAATTTAACACAAGGGTATTGATTAACTTATTCTTTAACAAATTAAAAGCTTGTTCATGTTTTTTATCCCATTTAAAATTAACATTCTTTTTCACAAATTCATTTAAAGGGATAACTATAGAACTAAAATTTTGTAAAAACCTCCAATAAAAACTTGCTAAACCATGGAAACTCCTTATCTCATTAGCATTTGTAAGTGTGGGTCATTCTCTAATTTCCTTAACCTTTTTTTCATCAACACTAACTCCTTGAGAACTTACAATAAATCCTAAGAAGACAATTGATTCCATACAAAAAGTACATTTTTCAAGATTAGCATGCAATTCATAGCTTTATAAGATAATACACATAACATGTAAGTGATCTAAGTGTTCGAGCATAAGTGTTCACACATCATTTTACTATATATTAAAATATCAACAAAAATAGACAACAACAAATTTTCCAATAAAAGTTTACAAAACATGATGCATTAATCTCATGGACCAACTAGGCTTCTATGATAAGCTAGAAGTATTATGAGTGCTCATAAGTTTGAGTTGTCTTTCCACTTGAATAGCTTTATGAAGTAATTCCTCCATCCCCACATAATGTTGTAACTCCACCAAATCAGTTATCTCTCTTTTTATCCCTCCAATGAATCTTGTCATAGTGGCTTCTCTGTCCTCCTCCACATTAACTCTTATCATGGTAATTTCCATCTCCTTATAATAACCTTCAACACCCATGACACTTTGAGTAAGACTTTGCAGTTTTTAGTGCAAGTCCCTATGATAATGACTTGGCACAAATCTTCTTCTCATGGCTACCTTCATCTCTTCCCACATTTGGATAGGTGTCTCTCCATACCTCCTCCTATTAAGCACAAACAGGTCCCATTAAATATTAGCATAACCGTTAAAAGATATAGTGATTAGTTTTACCTCTTTCTCCTCCGAGTAATTGTGACAGCCAAACACATGCTCTACTTTTCTCTCCCACTCAAGATAAATTTCGGGTTTATTATTTCCTTGAAATGATGGAAGGGATAATTTAATACTCCCTAAATTACTATCTTTTTCTTCTCATTATCATATTCTTTCTTTGAAGATTCCACTGTTTGATTCTAAGTTCTCCCCCTACCCCTAATCTGCTTCTTCATCAGGGTGAAGTAATCTTTGGGGACTACTTCGATGAGAAATCTGAGACCTCCTCTTCAACCAATCCTCCATATCCACCAACCTACTGTTTAATTGTTAGAATTGATCTTGAACTGATTTTATGAATATTTTTAAATCTATTTCATTTTTATGGAGTTCACCATTCATGTTGGCAATCCTGTAAATTGAACAAAATAAATAAATTAGTATAATAAACATCACCAATCATTCCTTTACTATTTATCCTGAATATTGACGCTCTTTACCCATGTTTATACTCAAATTGGCTTTTTCTATAATGCTCTCACCGACTCTTGCCTTTTACCTCTTGATTTTCCTTATAAGCCCTTGAACTAAGAACTTCACAAGTTGATTTTTCGACAGATAACAAAAGAGTCACAGATACACAAGATGAATAAGGTAAGGAATACTAATAAAAAAAATAAGAACTCAAATATTATACTAAACAAAGACTGAAATATTTTTTTTAATATCAAACTGTCTTGAACTCTATTTTTGAATTTCTATCACAACTTCTTCTTTTTTTGCTTTTTTTTTCACTTGTCTATGAAATATTTGGTAGACAAAAACTTTAATGCTGCAACAGGTAGAGATATAATTATTTATTTTTAGAGAATTTATAGGGTAGGTAATAGAAAAAAAGATAAACCAAAAGATGAACGAGAACAAGAAAAATAGAAGAAAACAAGAAAGACACGAATAAAATAAAATAAGGGATAAATAACATTTGATTTCAAGAGTCGAAGTTGTAATGCCAAATGATATGATTCACCCCACGTTAATGAATTGGAATGCGAAAAGGATAGTAAAATGTCTTGAAAATCAAGATATGATAAGAGAAAAGAACCTGACACAAACCGCGAATTTTCGGAGAGTATCGAATTTATCAAGAGAAATGTGACCCTTACCGCACCTACCCAAAGAACCAACGTTATCAAGGGTAGTTCTTTGCTCAAGAACCAAGGAAATCAACTCACACAGAGATGAAAATACTCAAAGATAAATATTATTATTCATCAAAATTTGCATTTTCATTGAATTTTTAGCTTATATTATATAGATAACCTAATTGACCTAAATATGGAGAAAAACTAATAAAAAGAAAACAAATATGAAATCCTAATTAAATTAAAAATAAATCTAGAATCTTAATTTGATTTGCAAATAATTTAAAACAAATAACTTGTAAATAAATAGCAAATCCTAATATAATTTATAGCAAATCAATTACAAATCATCAAACTTATCACTTAAGACCTTCCATAATATGACTATATAAATTAGCTCATGTTGGATTTGGGTTTGGATCCATGTAGTCCTTTTCTTGAACTTCCTTTATGAGATCTTAAAGTGCTTATTTCATACGTTTGGTCCTATTTTTCATCATCGGACCTCTTATTCCTTGTAGAGAATCTTTTAGATGATTTCTTTTGCTTAACATGGTACTCACGCTCACATAAGAAACGCTAGAGTTTCACTTTGAAATTTTGTTTGCTAATACTATTTCTCATCTAGTACGTCCTTTTAAACTCTAATTTCCAAATTTATTGACTTTTGTGGGAATTGCAAGTTGTTGTTCCTGATTATAGAGTAGGATTCGATTGTCCTATGAAGAAATTTTTCTATTCGATTTTGAATGAATTTAATGGTGAAACATTTTATTTTTAGTTTGAAATTTTGTTTGTTGATATTATTACATGTCAAGTGTAATTTTGTAAAATTTTATTCATGAATTCATTTTGTATGATTTATGGAAATTTTTGTAAGTCATTATTCCAAATGAGGAATTAGAATTCTCCTATCCTATTGAAGGATCCCCCTATACTGTTGTCTTTCAAGTTCATGCAAGTCAACACCAAATAGTTGAACAATTGAAAGAATCAACCTAAATCCAGTATATGTAATTGATATGCCTTTCTATCATACATTAAAACTAATAAGATGGAGAGAGCTGAGAAAGAATACTCCACAATAATGAAGGTTATGTTAGACAGGTTATATTGTGTTGAGACTTAGGTAGGCTATTTTATAAGCATATTATATGCTAGATGATGTTGAGATAGTGGATTTGAGAACAAATGGGTTAATGATAAGGAATTAATGTTGATATGAATAAACATGTATCATGATATGTGGATGTGAGGAAAGTAACTGTTGGTACATTGAGGGATACTAGTGTTGTGACTTAGATGGAGATCTTGGAAATATATTAGGGGTGGAAGGTCTCAATGACATAGAGGGCCTTGGGTCAAAGTATCCACCTGCAAACCTGACTTACTTTAATTGTAGCAAGTATTGACAAGATCGGTTGGAAACCATTCCCGAACAATTGAATGAAAGCTTGGGTTGAAATATTTTTTGAACTAAGGGTTGTGGTACCATAGTACAAAATGGAAATTTTTTTATTACTTCCCTAGACAAATGGTGAATGCAATGTGTGGAGACATTGAATTTGATGGGATTTCCATGCATAACATTCATGAGAATGACTAAGAACAGAGAATTGAAATCATAATTAAATTTCCATACATGCATTGCATCCATTATGAGAATTGCATATACCTATGTGATGAGTGTATACTAATATAGAATGAAATCTATATGTTTATTAATTCTTGTCTATTATGAATGGACTAACTCCTTATTATTTCTATGTCTACTCTGAGTATGGATTGTAGATATGTGCCTACCCATGTTTATTTGTTTATGCTTTATTTCTCCATTACGTAATTCGATCAAGAGTAGACGATGGACCCTCTAGACTCGCAATTATTCCTTCAGATATGCCTAGAATTCTCCCCATGAAGATATGATACCATAGTGATGCCACATAGGATAGGATATTATTCTTAAGGTCACATTGTGACTCCATTATGTATTGGCTACCTTAGAGAAGATTGATTCTACTAGGATAAGTACGAGAATACTTTAATGTTACATTTGATGTTTATTTTGTGCACAAGTATGGAACTGGTGACCCTTTATTTTAGGTGTTTTGATATGTATTTTGCTTAGGAGGGTTGGTTTTAATGGTTTCATCTCTTAACGTCTTTTTGTGGAAGGTTGGAAACATTACTTATGCTTATATTATAGACGATAGGATCATAATGAGATCTCTGTGTGTGTGTATATATATATATATATATATATATATATATATTCATACATAAGTACATTTAAACATATGTTAGTTTAATGTGATCATCATTAGTCAAATTTGAACCATAACCTACAATAGTTGTGCAAGTAAAAAAAGGGAACGTCGAGTTTATATTTAGCTGTCTACATATTCAAAATGTGATTACCTCTCGTTCAGTGTTATAAAAGGTGTGTTTTAAATAATTCATCTTTAAAAATTTATGCATTAAATAGATAAAAGATAATAGAAAGAAAAAATATTTACTCACTTAATTACCCAATTATATGAAATACGTCTAGTAGAACAAGGGTGTCACACCACACGTAAGGTGAGTTAGGTTCCTAATCCTTGCATAATTGAAATTTTTTGAGCTGATTTAGATATAGTCTTAGCTTTAATTGAGGGATGGAGACCAGAAATACATATCTTTCATATGTCAGTTGGAGAGTGTACCATTACATTACAAGATATTGTTGTGTTGAGTAGTTTACAAGTTAATGGTATATCAATTATGAGAAGTACATCTACGCACATATGGGAAGCTATCATAGTACATTCACTTGGGATAGCTCTACTAGAGAGAGAATTGCATAAAACATAGGTTAAAAGGTCTTGATTGCTTCAATATTCTTCTAATATCAAGGACCACTCTCACAATGTTATTTAGATGGAAAATTTTTTGAGAGCATACATTCCTCAAATGGTTAATGATGTTATCTTTTACAATCATTTAAGTAGAAGGGTACCATTTATATATCTTCCTTTTCTATTTGATCTAGGTCAATATCGCTAATATAGTTTGGGGTTGGATGCATTAGCTTATCTATATTGTGAACTATGTATGATGATTAATTATGATAAAAGAAAATGTGGTTTCACATTGTTGCTACAAAGGGAAAGATTGTCGGTTATTGCACTTATTGATCCTTGAGTTAGTGATTTTGCTCATTCATAAGGAGTTTAGTACCTATCAAATCAATCATCTCTAACTATAATTTTGCCTTATTTTGTTTTTAAATTAGTAATCTTAGTATAACTCATTTATGCTACATGTGAAGGGGGTTATCCTTTATGCTTTGTTTGGATGATGTGAGAAACAAGAAGGAAATAAATAGTAGGATAAAAAAATAGAAGGGTAAGAAATAGAATGAAAATAGAATAGAAAAAATAAATTATTTGGATGAATAAAAATAGAAGAGAAAGAAAAGAAAAAGTTCTCTTCTCTTATTTGGATGGAAGGTAAAAATAATAGAAAGAAATGAGTTGATAATAGAAGTTTTATTTTATATTAATTAAAAAATTAAATTAAACTTAAAAAATTTATTTTTTTTGTGTTATTTTTATTAAGATAATAATTTTTTATTTTAAATTTTAAATTTTAATTTTTAATTTTTTTATAATTTAAATATTTAAAAAAAAAATAGAGTAGGTTATCCAACCTAATTCTCTCTTATTTGGGAGGATTATTTTTCTATGAATCCCATAAGAAAATAATTCCTCCCTCTTATTTCCATGGTGAGGAAAACACACAAAAATATTTTTTTAGTAACCTTATTTCCTTCCCTCCTAACTTATCCCAAACAAACAAAGGTTAAGATTGTTAGGAAGGACATAAACTTTTACCGACATGCCTTTGAATCAATGAAACGAATACATGTAAGGGTTATTCTTTTTAATAATATTTTTTCTCATAAGTAAACTAAAGACTTAATATTCAATAATTTCTAATTAATGGCATGTAAGGATGAATTATGTGGGAACCATATCAATATTTCCTAATCTTGTTATTTGAAAGTTGCAATGATGGAATGGATTGCACGATAATTATCATGTCACTTATTTGTTTTATGGAGTGATACCAACCCTAATTGTGTCATGAATCTTATTAGTTAGGTGAACCTTATGATGGTATGTTGAGTGTAAATTCCAAATATACGAGATGGTACATTCAACATACTCGATGTTGAATCACGAGATCGTACATAGTTAAGGATCGACGTAAGATCATTTGTCTTTTATTATATACTCCATTATAAAGATGACTTTTATTATTAATTTCTTGTTAATATGATGTTAGGTTGACCAAGTAGACATGATATATTACTTGGACTTTGAGATGACATAGTCAAGGAAACAATCACTTTCCATTAGTCCTTGATCAAATACAATAACATGTAGAAAATATTTTGGTAATATATAAGGAGGAGGATCGTGTTGCAGAGGCATGAATATATGATCCTAATGTTACATCCGGTTGAGTGTGTAACATCCTCTCTTCTGCCTTCTATTTGTTTACTTCTATTATTATTATTATTATTATTATTATTATTATTATTATTTATTCAAGAGATGTGTGGATTAACCAAGTTATGGTTCATTTACGTCAATATTGATGCGGTTAATATGTCTACAAAGTTGATCGAAGACAATGAATATTCAAATTGAAGAAGTTTTCTCTCTAATATTTGGTAAGTTAATGGATTAGTATTACATAATAAATATAAATTTAGGTGTTATAATTTTGTTAACAATAATTAATAATTAATGACATATTTTTTTGAAAGGATATTCTAATAAAGGTGTAAATTTATCAAATGATGATGCTGATAATCCAAATTATCATTTTTCACCAACATGATCAAGTAGTAAGGATGATGATAATTTTCATGAAGGTGTTGATTGGGATAATCTAATTGACATAAATGAAAAGGATCCAACAAATTTAATGATGAAAGTTAATCCAATATCTTCTTCAAATGGTGTAGTTGGATTTTCTATTATAGCATCACAGCAAATGACAGAAACAAGTAGCCATAAACACGAGACCTCTTATAAATCAATGTCTTAATTTAATTTAAAATTTTAAAATTTTTGAGTTGGTGTTGCAGGTTCACCATTTTGGCATAGTTTTTTTTTTCCACTATAGCAACATTTATTTAAAATATAGAGATGAAGAGACAAATTTTTCTAATTTTGCTACACCTCATAATTGGTGTAAAGGCGCATCATAACTTTATTGTAATTGATTTAAAATTGTCTTCTTTATATGTGAAATATCTCAATCATATGCATGGTTGTGCATGAAGAAAGTGAGCAATCAATTAAAACAAATAAATGAGTTGTAACAAAATGGGATGGGGAATTGATAAATGTATTTTATACATTTATTTTCATTCTATATTGGGCTTAATTGGGTTTAAGGAATTTCTAATTTTATCATTTTGAGTGAGTTTTATGTTATTGGATTGCATTGGACTTAAGTGAAAAAATTGGTTAATTTTCAAATTTTAATGACTCTTGACCTTTGTTTATTGTGTAGGTCATATCTTGGGCTATAAAATTGATATTGAAGTGATTCCAGAGGCATTAGAAAGATGAGACAAAGCCCAAAGATAAAATGTATTGGCCCAACCTCAATAGATCATAAACTTAGTTGGGCCGAACCGTGACTCAAAGCTTTTATCCAGACAACCCAGACATGTTCCAGTAAAATAAGCATATCTAGGGCTACAAAAGTCATTTTCATATGTAGTTAATTTCTAAAGCTCAAGGATACAATTGTATACAACATTTGTTCAGAATGAAAACCCTAATTTGGCCTTCAACACACTCAGAAAAATTCGGAAAAACAGATGTGAGATAAGATCCCATATTTCATATTTTGAATTCAAACAATAAAGTCAGACAAGAATTCAAGTTCAAACCTAGAAGATCAAGGAAACCAACTTAGATTTTATATTTATTTTAAATTTTGAATTTGAATTTGAATGTTAAATTGGCAAACTAGGTCTATAAAAGGGGAAGCCTTTACACATTGTAGACACACCGAAACTTATTCGCAGTTTTCAATAAAGTTTCAATTCTTATCATCGTTCTTATTCTCATTCTTCTTCTTTATTTCATAAAAAGTCTCGTGGAAGGCTAATTTTCTTGGTTGGCTCGTTGGTTTTAATTCTATAAGTAAGAGATTTTGAGGTTTGTTTTTAATTGAATTTTTGTTGCGATTTATTTTTCTTTCCCTTTTATACGTTGGAATCGATGTTTGTAATGATAAAATTAGATGCTTCATTTAATCTCATCTTACATGACGAAATTCTAAAACTAGGGTTTGCTGAATTCTCTAGTTTATAAGTAAAAAAGGGTTATAGGGTTTCCTATAAATTTGGTGATTTCAATTCTTAAAAATTAATTTGGGGACTTCGGGTGATGCTTAATTATCTGAACATGAATTAATTTAAATTCTAGGTGTTATTCTAGTAGGAAATCAAGAATTTAATTGACGCTTGCTTGATTGAATTCAAACCAAGTAAGAAACAAAATTGTTTTAAAAAAAATTTATATTTTTTAAACCTATGATTATCTTGCTTATGAATTGAGCTAACGAGTTAATTGGTTTTTAATATTATAAATTCATTAAGTTTCATTTTTTATTTACCTAAATTAAATTATAAATCCTCAAATTTTTTCTAAACTTCAATTCAATCAAATTGTTTTAGGTCCTTGAGAGACGACCAAGGTTGTGCTTTGTACTGCATTTTTTTTTTATTTACCTTTATTTCATTTTGATCCGACCGCGACATTGGTTATCAGGAATACACATGCGTTAATGCTTCACTTTCGCGGGATCATAACAAACTCAAATTTTATATGTTCTTGCATTTAAGGTATGAATTATATTAATGCCTATATTTATGACAAAAGGAATTATCACAAAATTGAAAATTTTGTTATTTGTATATGCATAGGTATGGTAAATCAAGAACCAGTTGTATTTATATCATTGATACAAAAAAGAATATTAAGTCAATATGAATACAAAATTTCATATAGAAAAGCATGGATAATAAAAAATAAGAAATTATCCATGTTTTGGTGACTTGGGACAAGTCATAATATTTCCTATATGATTATATTTCTTGATAAATTTTTCACTAGGATTAGTATATAAACTCAAAACAGATGAGGTTGTAATTGGTCATAAAGTTGACAATTGATACTGAAATTTTCTTTTAAGTTTTTGGACATATAAGAAGTCTTGCAAAACCTTTAAGTATTGCAAGACAATAATTAAAATTGATGGAACTTTCCTGTATGAAAAATATAAGGATGCGTTATTAATTACAAAAACTCAAGATGGTAATAATTTCTTTTTGTTGATTGCATTTGCTATTGTGGTAAGTGAGACTTGAGATGTATAGAGTTGGTTTTTGGCCTTGTTAAGGGAGTTTGTGACCCAAAGAGATGGAATATTTTATATCAAATCAACACCAAACATAAAGTCAGATCTTAACAATAGGAACATGAGATGCTAACCTCCATATGCTTATCATGTATATTTCAAATAATTTTAATCATCATTTCAAAAATCTAAAATTAAACTAAGAATTTCTTAAATTAGGTATGTTTTATATTTATGGTGTTCTGCAAGTCTTATGGATACAATGTGATTAATTGTGTTTTTTATTTCCTAACAGGATACACATCATGCAAGAATATCTCTAATGAAATTTTAAAAAGTTTAGGCAAAATAGCCTTGAGGTTGTTAGATGAATCAATAGAATTTCAAAGGAAAAATAAAGTCTAGCTTACGATCACAATAGTAGATGATAACTAAGTTGTCTGAGTCATTTAATACAATATTTAAAGGTGTTTGTAATCTTCTCATTACAACTTCTTTTAAATGTAATATAATTCACTAGTTAAATACTTTATGCAAAGGGAACAGTTGCTAAGGTAGATATGAACTCTGATCAATAATATTATGCTAAACTAATGGATACCATTAGAAATAAACCAAGAGAAAGCATGTTCTCATCAAGTGTATATATATGAAATCTAGTCTTTGTGTTTCAAAGTTGAAGAAATATTTAACCTAGTCACACAACGATGTGGTAACAAATAGGTTGTCATTTTATCATAAGGATTTTTTTCAATATGGAAAATTTTAATTGTTAAGATATCCATGATCCCATGTTTGTTGCATGAGTTATAATTAGCATTGATTTTTACCAATTTGTGGATCTTGTGTATATGTTGCAAAAAGTTTTGATTGTATATTCAAATGAATGATGGCTAATTGGCAACAACATTGCTCTTCCACATGTCATAGATTGGATACTAGTGATAGATGATGGAAAATTACGTGAAAAAGGATCGACCCAAGTCTACACATGTAAGAAATAAAATAAATTGGGTTGAATCTCAACCAAGACAAAGATGTTGATTGGCAGAGAAAAGAGTCATAATCAATCTCGATTTCTACATCAAGGATAAGGACAAAACTTTTAACAATCATAATATAAACATCTATGTACATCAATAAAAGTGTTGTAGTTTGAATTCTCAATGCATTTAATTTTAACAAGTGTGTTCATGTTCTTATTTGTTTTTTCTTTTGACAAAACCATAAAATATATTATGTACATATGGATTAAAAGAAATTCGATAGTCATAAGACACATTAATAAAGATAGAGCCAAATTTAATTCATCCAAACAAGTTTGTTACACAATCTACATCATACTAAAAACAAATTTGTTAATCATCAACATCCCTATCCCTAATAGATATTTTTGGATTTTGACGATGATATTGTGTTATGTCATCCTGAGTATCATCAATCCCAGCAACAACATGGAATGCATCATATATGTGTCTATATTCAAATCAATTTCCTGTCCACTAAAATCTTAAAAAACATATAAACTACCAATATCGGTGGATCATGATGGGATTAAATAGAGACAGCTGACACGCTCGTCGTAAACGCGCAAAAATAATTTCTAGATTTCCCCGAAACTATTGGTATAGTATAAGGTGCAACCTAGGTCATCTCCCAAAGACCATTTCAGATTCTTAAGCAAATAAGGAGAAAATTAGAACAAGGGGGTTTTTGTAAAGATGTGATATCAAATGCTAAATACAAAATACAGAATGAAATTAATTTCACTTAACAATTATCAACTCAAGGAATTCAGAGGCTATTTTCATAACTAATCATTGATCACTAAAATCATGCATTGTGTTTATCAACCTAGGATCATCTGGAACCCCTACAATGATCCTTGAATTCTCTACTGAGAAACCTCTCAGAATTTAATTGATTATGATCAACAAGATTTAGTAACCACTTAATCTTTTATCTAAACCAATTTTACAATCAGAATTCAGTTGAAGTAAGTAATAAAATGAAAACCTTCAATTCAATTACTTAATTTCTACTCTTCAAACTTTTGGAAAATGATTTACCAATCAAAAACCAATTATAAATCAATTATACATTAACCAAAATACGTCAACCGATCAAACTTTGATTAAAGAATAAAATTGAAGAATATAGTGAAGCAGAGTAGAAACCACTTAATATGCACGTAAATAAAGATCAAGACCTCAAAGTTAAAATGAAAATAGCTTGAATCCTTGAATTGAAACTACAAACCTAGCCTTCCATGAAGGAGGCAAACTAACAACAAAGAAAGAGGCAAACTAACAACAAATAAATCCTAAGCCTTCCATGTAGGAGGCAACTAACAACAAATAAATCTTAAGCCTTCCATGTAGGAGGCAACTAACAATAAAGAAAAGCTAAGCCTTCCATGTAGGAGGCAAACTAACAAGAAAGAAAAACTAAGCCTTCCATGAAGGAGGCAAAACTAATAAGAAAGAAAGAAAGGAAGAAAGAAAGAAAGAAAGAAAGAAAGAAAGAAAGTGGTATTGGAGTTAATCTCCAAAAAATGGTGTGTGTCTCCTCTTGCAAACCCTTCTATTTATAGAGGATTTTTGAGGCATCATCTTCAGAAAGTCACCAACTAGGATATTACTTTTCTACCCTTTTCTTGCTTTCACATGGGCTTTGTTGAAATTGCAAAACACTTTTGAATTTTTTCCACCAATGAGCACAACAATTTTGACTTTCTTGCACCGCAATTTCGGATGTTCACATGTCCGAATTAGAGCTTGACTTCTGAACAAAAGTTGTAGCCCTGGATCTTATCTGTCCAACAAAGTTGATTTCATCTCAATATGACTTCTATATCTCAAGATATGGCCGGATCTTTGCACACTGTTCAAATTCCACGTCAGCAACACTATCTCATCTTTTGAGATAATTTCGGAGTCCTAAACATCCTATTTAGAATCTTCTCTTGCTTTGTAACTATGGACACTTCTTTAAGCTTTCATTCAAGACAGATTTCATGATTTTTGGATGTCTACAACTCCTATTATGCTCAAAATACTATAATAGTGTCATTTTAATCGGGTAAGCAAAGAAATTCAATTAAACTTCATATGAACCCAAACTCATAAAATATGACAAAGATCACTTAATTGAACATATAAGAAGTCTTAATGAGATAAAAGTGAGAGATAATTATTTATGAAATCTATGCTTATCAACAGCATATAAAAAATTTGACCAACTTCAAGATTGGTGGAGGTGATGACTAGGAAACATCAAAGAACACCTTAGGAGATGAAACATCAAGCAATATGAATTGAGCAAATGTTGACGAAGTTCCTCCTCCATGAAAGAAAGATCCTCCTATCTGAAATAAGGATAATCCTCCCTAAAATTCATTAGCCTCATATGAAGTCGATCCATAAGATATGGGTGCATAAGATGGACCTTCACCTAAAAATCATGCAAATAACGAACCTGCATCTTCACTAAAATGTTATGATGGATAAACATATGTAGGTATCGATGATGTTGGAACCTCTTACGAGGGGACAAATTATAGGCCTTCTTATCATGATGGAAAGGATGGAATGTTATGTGTTTGATGCTTGACACACCTTTGATGATGTTGAAGCCCTTGATGTTCAATCTTATTCTTAAGCATATCTACTTGAAGAACCTGGCGAGGTAAATCCTATGTAGCAGTTAGTGCAGACATTTGCACATCGATGACATGATCTTCCTCTTTGTACATCATCAACATTTATTCAATATGTTGATGAATGTTATCAAATACAATGTATCTAGAGTTTCTAACTGCGCCACCTCCATTATCAAGTAATGAATCATCTCCGCCTGATCCACCTACAAATATGACAAGAACATAACTTCATTAAGGTCAAAAGTTTCTTAGGTTTCTAATACTTTGACGTTAAAGGACTTACTACTTAGCCTTTAAATGCATCTTCCCTTGTAATCCATCTCCTTATATAATAACTGTACCATCTCATATATTATGAGTTTACACTTAACCTACCATCATCGGGCAACCCCAAGAACACATATTGATGCATGTTATTCTATAAAGAAAAGAATGGGGCATAAAGTTGTAGTCAATTATCATTAATTTTTTCTTTTAAAGTCAACCCATAAATATCTTCTGGTTGGCTAGGAGGCTGGGAAATATGTTGACACATTCAAAGTTATCGCATAACACAAACTAGTTGGTGTCATCTATAATGTGAAAATAAAAAAGTAGCACAACAATTATCCAATAGTCTACTCCATCTCTACAAGTCTTAAGAAACACGTTAATGACATCCGTGTATGATTACCACTTAATCTGTAAAATAAAACAATTAACAAAATTTTCAATTTTTAATTTTCATATATAATATTTAAAATTTCAAAAACAAACGCACATGATTCCTTTTCATGCTTTCAAAAGTATGTTTATAAAAAGGTCAAATATTGTCAAATTTTCTTAAAGATCCTTCAATTATAAAATAAATGCATTATATTACAATAATATTTAATCATAATTTTAAATTAACAAATAATACTAAAAATAAATATTTACTGAATATCATATGGAATTATAACGTCTATTATCCAAGTATCAATAAGAGCAATATGAAAAAATTTATCTCAAGCTCGTAATTGTATTAGCAATATAAAAGTAGATATTTCCTTTTTTTCATAGTTTTTGGTTGTACATAGCTTACAATATATACAAGCTAGTGTAACTAATCTCCAACTATATTGTTTACACAGATCAAAATCGACCAATAAAGAAAGGTACCTAAGTGGTATCCTACTGCTTAAATGATCATAAAATATTACTCTCCATATCAAATGAAGAATATAAGCTCACGTATATCTTTTCAACTAAATTCCAGCACCACCGTATGATCCTCAACATTAAAGAAATGTTGAAGAAACCAAGTCATCTTCAACGATACTCCATGTAACTCATTCTTAGGTGGTGAAATCCTTAGCTATTGCATGACAATTGGCTTCAAAGATCAATCGGAGGTATTACCAATAGTTGGATGACCGTTTATGTGTAATTCACTCAACATAACTACATCTTGAAGATTAATTGTATATTCTTCTGATGGTATATGAAACGTATGTGTTTTTGATCTTCATCTTTCTACCTAGTCTTTAATTAAGATGAGTTCATTTTGAAAAAATTGTATCTGGATAATGCTTAAAATCAACTCTTCTTAAGTGGTCAACAATTTGCTCAAAAATTGGTGCAATATTATGCCTCTACAAACTAATTTTACTCTTCAAATTTCAACTTTCAATCCGAAACTTTATACAAATTTGTATTGATATATGTACATTTTTCAATTTTGAAAGTAAAAAATTATCAAATTTTAATTGAATATTATATAAAGTTTATGAACAAGATGCCATTGATTTTTCTTCTGAAAAAGTAAAAGAATAAACCTTCAATGTTATTAAATTTATAAAACATAATTCATTAAATAATATAAATAAAAAATACTTTACATAAATAATTATTATGACATTAAAAATCTCTTAAACAAATTTTTAAATCAAAAAATTCAAATTCACATTTATAAAATTAAGAACGTTACTTTAAATAAAATGTTATTATTATACTAAATAAAAATTTCATCAGTTTTCATAAAATAATATATTAATATTATTATCAAACAATTAAATATATACAAAATATAAAAATATTTTAAAAATATAATTTAATGTTAAAACTAAATATTATTTTTAATATGAAAAGTATATCTTTATTTTAAATTATTAATTAATATGAAAAATAAAATTTTTAAATTTACATACGTTACTTTAAATAAATTATTATTAAGAAAATTATATTAAATAAAATTTCAAATAGTTTTATAAAATAATATATATTAATATTATTATCAGATATTTAAATATGTAAAAAAGCTGAAAAATATTTTGAAATATATTTTAATTTTTAAAATAAAATTATTTTCAATATAAAAAAATGTTAAAGTTATTTTATGTTATTAAATAGTATTAAAAAATAATATTATTTAAAATTACCTACGTTATTTTAAATAACTTTTTATTCAGCAAATGATATTAAATGGATTTTTCAATAGCTTCATAAAAATATATGTTAATATATTTAAATATTTCCAATATATAATAATATTTTAAAAATATTATTTAATTTTAAAACTTATTATTATTTTTAATATAAAATAATTTAAGGTTATTTTAAATTATTAATTATTATTACAAACAGTTTGCATACTTGAACTTTTTTAACATTATTTTAAAATATTTAATTTTAAAATAATAAATTATTAATTATTTAAATTATTTTATATATTAATATTATTATTAATAAAATTTTAAATAGATTCATAATTTAATATTTATTATTATTATGTTGAAATAATTAATATATAAAGTGAATATTATTTTCTATACAAAAGATTAAATATTATTTTAAAATATAACTTAATATTCTATATTTATAAATTATAAAACTACTTATGTTACTTTACTATTATAAAACAATAAATTATGAAATTACCTATGCTACATTAAATAACTTATATTATTATGATATTAAAAAATTTAAGGAATTTTAAAATTTAATATTTATTAATATTATTTTGACATAATTAAATATATAAAATCATTATGTTATTAGCAAATATTCTAAATAGTATTATATAATAATAATTTAAAATTAGTATTATACAATAAAATTTTAAAAAATCAATATTTAACACACATATCATGTAAGAATTTAAATATTTAACATAAATAATTATCAAAATTAAAATTATGTCAAAACTTTAAATTGAAGCATATTTATACCAACAAAATAGATTTAATAAATAAATAGTAACACACTAATATTATGAACATTAACTAATTTTTCCAAAAAATATTATCGGAAGAATAAATTAATTTAATTAACAGAATACAATTAACTAATCTTGAATGGTCAAAATTAAGTACGAAAAGAGAAATTTCACAGTTTAAAATTTTCTTTTTCCTCTTTCAAACATTCAACAGCGATGAAGGGGAAGGTGGAAACGAAGCTCAAATAGTGGTTCCAAGGTCATACCCTCCTGTGCAAACACAAGCCAAACATATTCTGCAACTTTGGACAACAACTACAATATACATATGCGACATTTGCAACATTTGAAAGGAGGGAGGAGGAGTCTATGTCACACGTCTGTCTCCACATTGCACATTGACACGACAAGTCCTAGATGCAGTAGACGCAACTTGTTCACAGGCTATGACACAACTATCTAGGTTGTGTTGCTTGCTACAAAAGGGAAGCTTAATCTGTGTCGTATGTTGAGGAAAGTCTTTAGAGCCTAAGTAACATTTGATGAATTTGATGAATTTGATGAGATCTTAGTCCTGGTGTGTTGTGCATTTAGAGTACAAGGTACAGACTTTTTACTTACCTAGGCAAAAAATATAGTTTTTCAATTACATTATTTTGATATTTTGTTAAAATTTTAAACCCAATTTGGTAAAACAAAATGCCCCACACTAAGTATGTTGATACATGACATTTACTTTATAAATATTCTTAATGTTATATAGAATTATAGGATTTTATCCACCACATTTTGTCACATGAGTGCAATTTTTTTAAATTTTTTAGTGTAACTTATCCTATAATCACATAGTATGTTCTGACACGAATCAACTATTTTTTTATATATATTTTTAGTGTAATTTTACTCTTAGAGGATGTGATAGACCATGTTCTCACATATAGCATTCAATTTTTTTTAAAATTTTTAATGTTATTTATCCTTCTAGAATATCATACACCACACTCTAACACATAATAACATTTTTTTTTTAATTTTTAAATGTAACTTTCCTTTAATGGTGTCATACAATGGAACATGACATTGTGTTACATAATATGATATGATACATGAAATTTTTTTAAATCAGTTTTTTATAAATGGTATTATTATAGCATTTTTTCTCAAAAAATTAATGTGTTGATGATGTTTTAATTTTTAGTTTTTTAAAAATTTTATAAAGTAATTTTTAAAAAATATTTTTTATAGCAATAAAAGAAACTAAATAGAAAATAAAGATAGAATAATACATAAATAACATAAAATTGTTTAAAGCTGTTTTAGTATTTTGGTTTTAAAAATAAAGAAATTGTTTTAAAAACAGTTTTCAAAAACTTCATTATAAATTTTAAAATTAAAAAACTTTTTAAAACAAAAAATCTATAATTTCATTAAATTCTTATAATTTTTAAAAAATTTATTAAATTTTTATAATTTTAAAATCTATAATTAAATTTTTAACAACTAATACTATTATATATATATATAAAACAACATTTTTATTTGATAAATTTTTTTTTTCAACCAAGAATTATCAATTTTGAATATTTTTTTCATATTTTTTTTTATTTCATATTTCTCTCGAAATCATGTTTCCCCTTTTAAGGAGCTTCTTGATCAGTGGCGCATAGGCTTGCAGGTCAAATTATCCAAAAGCCTTCTACAGGCACCAGCGGTGAAGAGCTTGATGAATTCATGAGGTGGACATGTCCAAAAGAGCACAGATATTGACCCTTCAATAACTGAACTTCTAGAACATTCTTGTTTTTGGTGCCAAAATATATAAGGGATGCTAGATATGTGTGCTTTATCCCCACTGGAATTGCTACCAAAGCTGCTGAGAATGCCTAGGTATCCCAATGCCCTGCAAATGTTCCATATTCAGTACATTTCCATTGTAGCAAAACGTAAAACATTAATAAGAGGCACTAAGCTCATCCCAATTTATAACCATTAATAAAAAATATAAATCATTCTAATGCCTAAAATGACGAGGATAGAAGTAAAATTATTGATGTCAATGTTTTAAAAGAGGAGTTTCACATGAATTAAAGTAAGGATGGTTGAGATTCTTATATATTTGGATTTATTCGGAGTATGTAAATAAGCGAAGATATGTGATTTCGTGCACATAAATTTGTTACCCATACGAAATTTTTTAATTATCATTTTTAAACTTTTTTTTAATTAAATAATAATTTGATCTTCATAATATATTTTATTATATATTTAGATAATATAAATTATGATATTTTATTTAAAATTAAAATAAATCTAATTTTAATTTATTTTCATACAAATTAATTTTATCATCACTATTTTAATATAATAAAAAAATATTTTCATACTATAATTAATAGTGTCTCTTGAATAGTTTAACTATTATAGGTAGAGTAAAATATTTTGCAACAAACTTAAAATATTTTTAATAATATCACTTTTTTAATCATTTGAATATACTTAACAAAATCAATTATATGATTTATTTTATTACAACAACTAGTGTATGTACTCATCACGTTTTATTCAATAAAATCAAATTAACTCATACTTCAATATATACACGTTCTATATACACACTATATATATATATATATATATATATATATATATATATATATCATAAATAATTTTAAATTCATGATAATCTAAATTTTCATTAGTTAAATTTAACCTTTTGAGTTACTCTAGAATGCTAGTGCCTACGACATTCCCAATGATTTTATATAAATGAATGAATAAAACCAAACAAGATGTGCGCTTTGAAATGTAAAATACTTTTATTAGTTTGATTTATGTTAAAAATAACTTCCTTATTTTTATCAATTTTAAATATAAATAAATCTTTTGAAAAATACTTCAAAATAACTAGTTTTATAAAATAGGAAAACTTTCACCAGTAATATATCTCCTCCTCTTCTTTTATTTTCCCCACAAATTGGACTTCTTTTTTTTTTTTTAACAACTAATAAACAACATATAGGGATGTCAAAAAGTGTTGAACCTCTTCTTTTATTTTCCCCACAAATTGGACTTCTTTTTTTTTTTAACAACTAATAAACCACATATAGGGATGTCAAAAAGTGTTGAATTCTACCTTTTATATGCCACGCGGAGTGAAGGATGAAATAGGAATAACAAATATCCGTACAAATGAATTAGACAATAAACCTATTCCATAATTTATAGATAGAACTGGACTTTTAAGCGAAATACCTGAAACTTGCAAAAAAAAATTAATGTAATAGATAAAAATTAAAAAAATGTATGTGCTCTTACAAAAGAAAAAAAAAATCTAATTCGTTGTAAAGATAATATTGCATAAATCTTTAAGATTATTGAAGAATTTGAATGACTCGTAGCTTGAGGCGCGTGAATACACTGTTCTCAAGGATTTATCCGCCCAAAGCGGATCCCTGTCATATAAACCTCTTCTGAATTATTCAGAAATAGAACTAATAAGAAATTTACCTCTGTTAACCCAGCAGAAAATAATATTATATATAGAAGATTTTGGTGTAATCAACATGGTTGAAAATTAAATTTCGATCAAAAATTAAATTCATAACGACAAGAAATAAAGCTGTAATAATTTTTTAATTAAATTATTAATGGATAATTAAATAATTAATTAATAATTTAAATTTAAAATAATTAATAATAAATTATAAAAATCTTAAAATTATTAATAATAATTATTTAAATTAATTTAAATATTTAAATTTAAATTAATAATATTAATTATTATATTTAAAATTTTTTTAAAATATCTAATTTTTACAACAAATTGATATATGATTGTAATAGGTTTGATGGGGATAGGGTAGGATAATTTAACAGTATAAGAAGTTAATTATCCAGAAATTTAATTAAAAATTAAGAAATTATAGAAATTAGTTAAAATCATTTATAATCATAAGAATTTAATTGAAAAATTAATGAAATTATGAAATCCTACAAATTAATTTAATCTTTAAAATATTTGTAAAAGTTTGTGATTTTACAATGATGATGAATGATAATATATAGCTTCAATGCATAATTGATACTCGCTATGTTTGGAGATGCAACTAACCATTGAATTGCGCCGAATAGAATAGAGTTTATCTCCGGCACCTGGTTTTATGGCGCAAAAAAATAATAATAAGATGAGCGTGAAATAAATATATATATTTAAAAAATTATATAAAAAATAAATATAACAATGAAAAATAATTTATATGAATTTATTAATTTTTTATGACTAAAAGTTTAGATAAAGAAACAATACTTAATTATATTGGTTAAAAAGTTGGTAAAACATTTCATCCTCAATTCAACATATGACTTTCTTAATCATAAAATTTATTAATAAAACTATAGTCCAATTTAAAATTTGCCAAGGTTTCAGATATCTTACTAATGGTGAATAGATGTGCCGGGTGCATGGAAAGACTATGGACAAGAGTTCCTCATAAAGAGTATATCCAAAGTAAAAAGGTTCTAAGATGTTGTTGAGTTTGTTATAGTATAATATGTCTACTTTAAATTAATTTAAAAATTCTCCTTATAAAATTTTTAAAGTAAATTATACAATGTATCCAAAAGCTTAAGATTGCATAAATGCATTTAGCATTTTAACCATTAATTATTTTGAAACATAAATCAATGAATAGAAAGCATCACTTGATTGATGAATAAAATGTTAGATGCATTCACACACTTGACATTTTGGGTGTAATGTAGTATTAAGTGATATTTTAAAATAGGCAGCAAAAGTTGTAAGTCCTACTTCTCAACCTCAACAGCATGAATTGCTGTTTGTTCTCATTCTATCCTTCTATGATTGGTTTGTTGATAATTATCTTTGAATTGTCCTCCTAGACATTCTAAGGGGTAGGAGGGATGAAACCTACAATAGAACTAGCAGTTTATTTTAAATATTAAATATATATTCAAAGTTCTACTAACCTTAGTTACTACCAAACAATTTAGATAGTCAAAAATTCATTTACTTTGTGAAGTTATAGAGGACTTAAAGTTCTTGTAAAAACATTTTGGCTAGTGATGATATGTGCATTCCCTTTTCTTTAATTGTATCATCTACGTAATTACATAAAAGAAAAGAAAATATAACAAAAATAATTTTGTCATTTGTATTGTCGTATATCGATTCTTTTTACATTCGTTCCTGGATTTTTCTTTTGTACCCAACGATTTAGCAAGTATTTCTCTTATTTAATGCGCTCATTTTTATGTGATTAGAAAGGTTTTCTATAACACATAACACAGAAGGTACAGTCGCATATTTTAAGTCTCTACACCTAACTTGTCACAACCGCAGTTGAAACCCATAGTTTAAAATACTTTGATCCTATTTTCCCAACCCCGCTCCTTTGTAACAAAAGGAGGGAAATTATTTTTTCACCTTTTTTTTTTTTTTACATTTTTTTGTTTTAAAAAAAAGTTTAATTATATTTTTTAATAAATATATTCCGTAAATTAATTAGTGGAACATAAATTTTTTATATTTTGTATACTAATTTACAAAATATATTTTTATATTTTGTAAATTAATTTATGAAATGTATATTTTTAAATTCTGTAAATTAATTTGCGGAATGTAAAAATTTACCTTTCACAAATTAGTTGGCTTTCATAAAATATATTTTATAAATTAATTTATGAAATGTAAAATTATATTTTGTAAACTAGTTTGTAAAGTATAAAAAATACATTCCGTAAACTAATTTATAAAATGTATTTTTTATATTTTGAAAATTAATTTATAAAATATATTTAAAAAAATAAAAATAAAATAAAAATATTTAAATTTCTACAAATAAAAGAATGTAAAAAGCAGGAATGCAAAAAGTAAAACCAAAAGAGAAAAAAAATGTTGCATGATCTAAAATTATAAACATGATCATAAAAAAAAATCTAAAATTATAAGCATGATCATCATAGTGGGATGGTATGCCACATATAAAATTATAAATATGATCATCGTAAAAGACTATCACACATTCAGAATGTGATCCATCTTTTTATAATAGTAAAACATGAAAATTGGAAGATATTTTTTATTTTTAGGTAAGAATAATAACATCTATCATCTTCTCAACTTGTTGTTTCATGTGGATGCCATTTCGCCTTTGGGTGACATCCAATTCAAAGGTCACAAATTTTTGAAGACTCCCAAAGCACGAATGATTTTGTAAATACGAGGATAGTAAACCTTATTTAATATTTTTAAAAGTTTAATTTGTAAGATTTTAAAATACTGTTATTATACATTAGTTCTTTTAAAAATATATTTTTATATAAGTAAATAAAAAAATAGTTTAACATAATTTAAAATAAATGAGTATTATATTATTTAATTTGTTTTTCAATTAAATTTTATTTTAATTATTATCTAAAATATTTAGATAAATTTTTAGATTTAATTATTATCTTAATTAATTTATTACATTAATCTTCTATAATAGTTAAATTAATTTTGAAATTTTTATTATCTTAAATTAAATTATACATTAACATATTATCATAATTACGTTACGTTAATACACTAATTCTATATATAATTTAAATTAAATTTTAAATAAATTTATAATTTTAAAGAATTTAATTTTGGAATTATCTATAAATTTTAAAGTAAAATTTAAAATATATTATTAGTTTAATTGGATAAAATATTAAAATAAAATTTAAAATTAACTTATTATCTTAATTAACTTAAAACCTTAAATTTATTACATGCAAATGAAATTTTACAAATAAATTTTAAATTGATTTATTATCAAAATTATTTATAATAATTTAAATTTTAAATTAAGTTTAAAATTAACTTGTTACCTTGATGACCTAATATCTGTAATATATAAATAAAATTTACCTTAATTACATTAATTTTTAAATTTACATATTCTAATTTATATATATTTAAATTAAAATATAAATTAATTTTAAAATTTACTTCTTCTCTTAATTATCTATTTCATTAAAATTAAATTTTATATTAAATTATCACCATAATTACCTTAATTAACTTAAAACACTGAACCTATAACATATAAATAAAATTTTATATATTTACTTATAATATTTAAAATAAATTTTAAATTAATTTATTATCTAAATTTTAAACTCTAAATTATCTATATAATATTAAAATTATAATAATTAAATTAATTTTTAAATTAACTTTAACCTTTACATCATATTAAATAAATATAAAAAATTATAAAATTATGCTTCTTATGCTTCTTATGATTTTTATTTTAGTTATAAAATAATTGTTTAATAATTTTTAACCCTAAACAAACAATTATATAAATTATTTTTTATAAATAAAATTATAAATAATTTACATATTTTACTTAAAATTAATTCTATTTAAAATAATATTTATTAATTAATAAAATATTATTTAACTAATAAATTAAATTAATATAATTATTTAATTTACATATTTTACTTAAAATTAATTCTATTTAAAATAATATTTATTAACTAATAAAATATAAAATAATTATTTAATAATTTTTAACCCTAAACAAACAATTATATAATCTATTTTTTATAAATAAAATTATAAATAATTTACATATTTTACTTAAAATTAATTCTATTTAAAATAATATATATTTTATAATTTAATTATAACCTATTTTATCACAATTAATTATAATATAAACTTTTAAATTCTATTATAAAATATAAAAAATATTTTTTTCAAATTTATAAAATTATTTTTATTTGTATATAGAATCAATAATTATTTTAATAATCAATAATTATTTTAATAATCAATAATTAAAATAATAGCATTTTTTTATTGAGTTAAAAGTAAAGTTAATAATTAATTTTAGAAAAAATCTAATCTATATATTTAAATGAGTTAAAAATTACAAAATTAAAATGTTATCTTTATTATAAACAAAGATTGAAATTTGGATTTACTGTAATATTAAATTATTTATCAAATCAGAATATGAAATAAATTTTATCAATTATAATAATTATTTAATAAAATTAATTTTTAAGTTGATACATAATTTGATCAACAAAAATTTTAATGTTTTCTAACATTTATTATATTTTTTAACAAATTATATTGCAAACATATATAAATTATTTACATTTTTTATTTAAAATATTTTAAATAAATCTCTATCAATTATTTATAAATAAGATAAATTAAAAACAAAAAGAAATATCAAGTACCAAATTTTAAGGATCAATCAGCAATTACACCTAACTTAATTAATTCATAACCAGCAATTACCGGTGAAAAAACTTTTAAAATTTGCAATTATTCGTAGATCAAATAAACAAATTGGAAAAGCATAAAAAAAAATTGAATTCACCATTAAAAAGAAAGTAAAAATTTACAAAACAACACTATAAGGAGCTGGTATAGCTTAACCCATCACGCAATCGAAACGACGATGAGTCGTCCGTCGTACAACTCACCAGGTGGACGAAAGAGTAATTTAATTGAAACACAGAATGTTCAAGAACTAGTAAAACTGGTTGCAATGGGAATAACAATAACAAGAATGAGAATAAGCAGAAGAATCAACCCAATACACATCCACTTCTTGCTACTCCTCTGATACTCCTTTGCACTCTGAAGATTCTTTGTACCATCCTTAACATAATTGGAAGCATGAAGCACGTGATGTTCAATATCATCCATTTTCTCACCTTGAGCCTCAACCATCACAGCCATATCCAAAAACACCTGATGAAGCTCCAGCAAACTCTTCTCAACCTCCTTAGCAGTATCATGCCTATCCTGAATTTCCACCACTGTTTCTAGAACCTTCCCTCTCCCATGTTCCTTAATAGCCTTCCCCAAAAACTCTTCCTCTTTCCCATTTCCAATTATCTTCTCAATCACCTCTTCATCTGGATATTCCCCAGTCACAGTAAAGTACCTTCTCCCAACAGTATCTTTGTACTCACTCATCATTCTCTGTCTCAGCCCCTGAAATTCCATCATCAGCTCCTTCAGCTTCTTTCGTAACCCGTTCGTCACCGCGATTCGGGTTCGGTATATTGCCGGTGTCCCATCTTTGAGTCCGGAAAGTCTTCTGTTAGCTGCATTGGCACGGTCCATTTCCTCCAATTGGGTTTTAATTTCCCTTGCTTTCTTCAGCACTGTCACAATGTCTGCGTTGATTCTGTTTCTTAGGGATTTCAAAGCATCGGGTTTGTGAAGGGACTTGCTCTCTTCGTTGGCTTGTTGAAGCTTTTCGAGAATGTCACGAAGGGACCCCATTTCGGTTTTGACCTTCTCAGCTTCTTCTAAGAAGAGACCCATGTCGGTGTCTAAGTGAGTTGTGGAAGAAGTTAGCTCCACATTGTTTGGAGGAAGACCAGCTTCCAAATCCACGTCTTTCATAGCCGCTTTCTTCAGATCCACGTAGTTTGTGAAAGACTTGGTCATTAGATCGTTCATTTTGAAGAGTATTGGTCCCTGTATAGAAATGAAATCAATGAGAATAAGAAATTTGGAATAATATTTACAAAAGTTATGTTATATTGATTGATCATACCTTAAGTTGGGTAAGATGTGAAAAAGAAAATATGGTAACAAACGCAAATTAAGAAGAATCAGTATAAGAAAGGATTAAGAGCTGTGGTGGAATGTGAAGCAGATTTGAAATTGTGAACAAAGGGCCACATGGGAAAGTGTAACGGATAGTTTAAGAAGAAAGTAGCCGTTGCTTCCCTGCCAAGTTCCAACGGCTACATTTATTTTAAATCTATACTTTTAATCAAGGTTTATTTAATAAATAAAAAACTTAAATCATACGTTCATTTTATCCTTATCTTTAATCAAATTTAAAGATTTGCTTTAACAACGGATACCAATCTTTAATATCCACCAATTATTAAGGTGATTTTCTAATTTTGATTAAAGAATAGAATAAAATGAAAATATGATACTCACATAAATTTTGTTGTTTAAAAAATAATTTACCATTAAAGTTGGTTAACGTATTGATTTAAAATTTAATAATATAATCTTAGTTGGACTGTGATCTCTTAATTAAATATTATTTATAAAATATTTATAATATATAATAATTAAAAATATAATAATATAATATTATAATTTTTTATGATTAAAAATAATATATTATTTTTAAATTTTAAATTTTAATTTCACATGCAAGATAGAATAAAATATAAAATTTTTTTCTTTTTTTGAAAAAATTATTAAAATGACATCCTTTTATACAATTTTTTTTTATCAATTCAATCTAGTTTGCTATCTTTTAATGTTGGTTTGCTACCGATTTGGTAGTTTGAATGACCTGAATGTATGTCCAGATCCAATTTTTAAAACATTACTTTTAGTAACCAAGTGCTGAAATATTATATATCACTATTCAATTTGTGTTTTTTTTTTTTTTTTACTTCCCCTCAATTTTGGATATCAAAGTATGAAAAGAATGATTTACACTTTTCACATCTTTTTTTCTTCTGACATACCCCTTTTTTTTTCTTTTCTTAGAATTTATATGTTTAGAATTTATATGTATACAAAATATATTTTTACAATTTAAATTTCAAGGAAAAAAATATTCTTCTACTTTTAAAATTTGAATTTTAAAAATAAGAAAATAATATTTTAAAATTTAAAGTTGAAAAAAGTATATTTTATAACTTACAAAGAAATAATTTTAAAAATAAGTTACAAAAAAGGGTGCAATTAGGAAAAAAAATCAACAAATCATGAGTTCAAAATTTTTAAGATTAAATTTCTCATAATTTAACTTTTATATGCGAATAAAATTATAAGAACATAGAATTGGATGGTAATTTTGAAAAATAAATTTCAAAAAAATATTGATATCTTTACAAATAAATACCTATCACAATTTTTTCTAATTTTCTATATTCTTCTTTAATAAGATATGTAATCATGTATTTTTTGGTTATACTTATATAAATATAATTGTTTATTATTATAATCTTATATAACAATCTTTATTAGTTACTTTTTTTCATTTTCTTTACTATATAATAATGTTGAAATAATAAACAGTAAACCCACTTTACAAAAAATTTATTGAAATATTAAAATGTAATAACTTCTTTATACTGGAACATTCAACTGGTAATATTATAAAAAAATAAAGTAATATAGATGTTTTTAAAATTTATATTTATTTGTGTGAATAAAAAAAATTAAAAGAAGAAATAAATTTTTTTTTGAAACGTTTAGGTTGTACTAGCATAAGAATAAAAAAAAGTAAAGAAATCTAAAAAATAATGTTAGAATAATAGATGGTTTATATTCCAAAATTTTAATAATTTTAAAAAAAATTAAGATTTAATAAAAAAAATTAAATCTACTAATAATTTATATTTTAATATTAAAAAAAAATATTATTCTAAAAAAATATTTAACTTATCATATCATTTTAAGTTTCACCCGTTTACATGATTCCTAATATGAACGATGTTTGCACTTTATTTTAAAAAAATAATTACTATAGTACAAGATAAAAGTTAATATCATATTTATTTAAATATTTTTTATTTAATTTTAAAAAAAAATTATCTTATAAAAAATTTTAAAATTTTAAATATTATATTTAGATGAATTGAAAAACTGCAACATAGAAGGATAATATGTGAGATTGTACACATTGATTCTTAATTATGGTGAGCTTTGTTTTTAACTAATAACTTAGAATATTATTATTTTTTAGATTGTAGTTCTCACAAAGATAATCTTTCTTCCTAACATATAATAAATATTTTTTATTTATTTAAAATAAAGATGAAGAGAAAACACTACTGAAATTTAAAAAATACTTTTACATTATATTTTTTTTTATCATTATTTTGTAACTCTTATTCTCTAATAGACTAAGTTCAAATTTTTTATTAATATATGTACGTTATAAGTTTAGCCTTGAAAAACTTGAAGAAAGAATACTTAAGTCTTAACCTTTGAGAGACCTGCTATGAAACAACACTTATCCATGGTCAAAGACTAGACGTAGTTCTTTGGTCTTAATATGATGAATTAATATAATATTTTTATCTGAATTTATCTTTCCTTTTACTTTCTTTTTAACGTATATTTATTTAAAAATCTTCTCATTCCTCGTCATTTGCAAAAGAATCTAAAATTTGACTCAACCTCTATTTTTGGTTTATTTCACTTTTCTCTTAGCTAGTATTAGAGCTAAATCTCTTAGGTTAAGCACTCAAATAAGTGAAAAAGATAAAGAATCCTACATCAGTGACAAATTTTTGCAAGCAACTTATCCATGAAGAAGCTTTTGTAATCAGACCTCCAGTTTTTCTTGGAAAAGATTATCTCTGCTAGAGAGATCATATGGAGATGCTCATCGAATCTTTCTAATATAATGTACAGAGTGTCATCATGAGGGATGACTATAGTCCATTAGATGCCCATGGACATAAAATTCCAAAAGATCTGTGAACTCCTAAACAGACTTCCAAAATATAAAATAATTCAAAGGATAAGCTTTTATTAACTTTTTCCCTATGCAGAAAATCATCCAACAAAATATACGAATGGAAAAATCTAAAAAATCTAAGATAATTTATCCTTAATTCATAAAGGAACAAATCAAGTAAAGAAATCTAAGATAAGTTTTCTTATGTCCAAGTATGAAGGTTTCAAAATGAATGATGGAGAAACAATTGATGATATGAATGGAAGATTTCAAACTATCATGAATGGTTTCAAAGTTCAAAGAAAGGAATATAAACATGAGGATAGGGACAAAAATATTATGAAGAATCTACCTATTCAATAAAGGTCAAACGCTATAGCCATTGAAGAAGATAAGGACTTGAGCACTTTCAAGCTTGATGAACTTATTCGTTCTCTAAGAATTCATGAAGTTTAGATGAATGAGAATAATATAGAAAAGAAAAGAAAAGGAATTGCCTTAAAATCAAAACAATATCTCAAAAAATAAAACTCATCTATCAAATCTGTGAAAGCATACTTATCTAGAGTAATGAAAATAATGAAGATGGTGATCTCTACAATTGCACTAGTATTGGTTACTTAGTATGTAGACCAAGGAGCATCTTATAGAGAGAATTAGGATGGTTTAGTCATCTCTCCCAAAGAGGTAAACAAAGCTCTCTATGGAAATAAGACTTCATAGAATATGAAGGCATCAGAGATGGTGTAAAGAGCAAGGATATTCCACAACTTGGTGTTGTATCTCATCATCCCTTGGGAAAAGGTTCAAAGAGCATGTCTTAAGAATTGATAGATTTTGCATCTATCATTTCTTTATTAGAAAACATGAAAATCTACCTAAAACATGAAAATCTACCTTCTTAGATGCTTCCAATAAGGGTAGAAGATTCGATACGAAATGTTCATTATTGAGCTCTTTCTTATGTACCAAAATAACACCTATGAACAATAAGAGATAGGAACAAGCCAATAAATCATAGTTTTCAATATTCAATAGATACAAATCCTTCCTCTACACCTTATGCTAGATAGAAAAAGGGAGATTTTGGTTCAGGTGCAAGCCCAAAGATGTAATTAAAGACAAACGTCTAGGTTCCCCTACAAAAATTTTAAAGGGCCTTAAACTCAGCCATCTAAGCCCATACAAATTATCATGTATCCTCCAAATAGAAGCATAAAATAGTTTATTAGAGAGTCTACCTCAAAAAGGAAGAAAGTGGATCATTTACATTTGTCTCCATCATCTAAACGACTAAGAATCTTTATTGATGCATCTTATGATGACCTAACTCAAAAATATGAATAAATCGATCTTAAGGATCCTTAACTGATTGCTCAACTTCAAAAAATGAAGGAGTAACTGATTAAAAGGAACTCTCACAAAAATAATCTTCCAAGCATCCAACTAAAAATCTTCTTAGCTCTTCCATAACAAGAACAAACTTCTCAACCAAGTCCACCTAAACCTCTTCGAACAAGGCAGGATGCTTAATGGTTATTAAAGCCTCCTAATCACCTTAGTTCATATGAAGTGCAAAAGATGTTTGTTAAGGTAATTTAGATAAGGGAAAAACTTTATATATGTTTTGATAACCCTCATCGTAAAACTCTTCTTCAAGAGTAACATCATCTATAAAATAAGATGGATGATATAGATGAATATGTTGAGTTCTTGGAGGATTTTAGACAATAATGCATGGACATCTTCTATAAATCGTAGTTTGATCCAATCACCATGAAGATCATCATCGTACCAAAAGAATGTCTACCCTAAGATTTACTAAGATAGGAGATAAAGTCGTATGAATGAAGCTCTAAGTCTTGGTATCATGCTCCAAATTTGTGTCAACCTCATCATCATCATCATTACTTTCATGAACCTTTCTAGTTCACTTTTCCTAGGACTGAGATCCTTACACTACAAGATATCTTAGAGAAAGAAGCATCATCCTCCAAGATGAAAAATAAAATCTAATCTCGTCTAAAAATTTCTTTTGAAACTCTCTTAGTCTTTATTGATAATTCAAATTTAAAGACACTTAACCTATATTTAACCCATCATAGAAGTAAAAGAAACCATTTAAGTGATATGGTTTCTTAATATTTTCTAGCAGCAAGCCTGGTATGCACTTAGTCCAAGAGAAGACCATCATCAAGCATTTATCATGATGTAAGCATGCACCTGAGGAATCTTTAAGCAAACTAATCATACACCCTTGGTACAAACCTATTATCACTATTAATTGATTGATACCAAGATTATCAATCTACAATAAATTTAAGGGTAGTATGTAAAGGCAAACCTTACTTCATCTAACCTAAACTTAAAACCTGTTTTTTGTACTCAGATTGAGTGTAAGTGTCTCCAGCAAAGAAAAATAAAGATGAAGCATTCGTTATATGTTTTCCACAAGATAACATGTCCTTAATGATGAAAGAGACAAAGTCTTCTATCCTCTTAGGAGAAGACAATGCATTCATTCCTACTATTAAGGGATTTTTAGGTCATCTCTCTTCCATAGATATTAAGGTGGATCTGTTTTTCTTAAACCTCCTTAAATTATCTTTTACACCTTACCTTTTCCCTAGCCCTAGCTTGCATATCTACACAAGTCTGGAAGCTCATCTTCCTTCCCAAAACTTTATCTCCACCATCCATGTATATTATTTCAAACACCCCAACAAAACAATTTCTTAAAGCCCTCCACTACCACCAAGCCCTTCTCCACCCTCTCCTTTACCTTCTCCTCCATCACTATCATCATCGTTGCACCTCCTTTGTCTAGACTAGTAGCATCCCCCATACCCTTCAAACAAGTGATGGATTACCAAGTAGAATAGTTCTCCCATTTGACTATCAAAGTTGACTTAAAAACAATTCTTCTTTCTCTCACCGAATCCAAGTTGAAGGATTGTGAACTACTTATTTTAATATTTTTACAAATGAGGAGAAAAAATGTATTGTACAATTTTTTTTCATTTTCGTACATAATAAAATTCCTTCTTTCTATATATTCTCTCTTCGGTTGTATATTATTTTTTGAGGGAGCCTTTTCTCTTTACTTACCAAAAGACAATTCATGAAATCATAATATTTTTATCATCATCAAAAGAGGGAGATTGTTAGAACTAAGACAACCAATACCCTAAAATTTTGATTATAACATCCTAAAAATGAATATCATTTGTATGCTTAAGTCGTACTATTTGTTTCATTAATAGATTATTATCTCATGATGTGGAATCTTTAGAAAATAATTATTAGTGAAAATGCGGTAAAAAAAATTTGTTTAAATCATTTTGGTACAAAATGAAAGTCTTGTCGAAATAGTGTTCGTAGCAAAATGTAAACTAATAGGCGTTCTTGTGCATGTATAATGCGTTAACAACATTACAAATTATTTCTTCTCTTTTAATTTTCTCTAGTAAGCATTAAATCAATTCATCATAATCAAACACACAACATTCATACAGTACAGTCTTTATTTATACATACATGGTTAGGTTAAGGAATTAGAGCCTTTACCACTTAATTACATACATAATTATTCTACCATATTCATAGTAACTATTTTACAATCTACCTATTAATAATTAAGATGTATTTATCCATCTATTTAAAAATTATACATTATTAGTATGATTTACTTTCTCTTTCATCAAAGAAATAAATCTGTAGAACACTTTAGGACTGGTGGTAGTATTGTTTCAACCATAAGCTTTCAACGAGGATGACAAAAGTCCCATAAGCCATTTCCTGAAATGCCTAGAAAGGATAAAGTCTGAGATATGAAGAATTTCTCTAAGACGACTAGACATGTGAAATGTTGTAGTAGTGGGATAACGTTTGCCGGTCAATCTCCCTTTTTAAAGAAGAAAAGTCTTTAGTAGGTGCTGTTGGAGGTGCCTAGTAGTGGGAGAAGGTGGAAACACCTCATTAGGGTAATAGGCTTCCAAAGGTATAACAAACTCAGTGGTGGAGAAGTCTGGACTCATTACAACAGAAACAAACAGATGTCCCAAGGAGAAGTAAATTTGCACGTTGGCTTGATCTGTAATCATGAGTTCATGAGCGTTCACAATCCAATTCTCATTACTAATTTCAATGAAGACTGCCGCATTTGCGAAAGACATCTGAGGTATCTGGGAAGCAAATGGTGGAACAAGGAGTGAGAAACTAAGTTTCTTAGTAGGATTCTACCCTAGGGTTAGTATCACCACATTCATCTCAACCACTTTAGTTTATTAAAAAAACATGTCATACATACAAGTTTAATTTTAATTTTTCAAAAACTCTAGCTGAAATGGATTTCTTTTACACAAGATGATCTATATTTAATTAAGTATATAAATTGCTTGAGCATCATAAATCTCTGAGATCACATCGTAGATATTATTTGACTATCATCTCTTTTATGTCTTACATATCTTTTATTTATTCTCTATCATCCTCTTAGTGATAATTAAGACATAAACATACATTAACATTAGTCAAATAATATTTTCTCATTAGATCTGATATTCTACCTTCTATTCTTACGACCTGGGCTCATTCCTTGATGGTTGTTACTATCATAAATATTAAAGACCTAGTGCTGCATAATAAAAGAATTTTTGTAGAACTATTTTGTGTCCTTTCTGGAAGGACCTAACACCTTCTAAATGTACATAAGGCACATTAAGAGTATAGTTAACTTTTCACAAAAGTTCTTTCTTTAATGATCTCTTAGTTACTTAGGTTCCTTTTTAAAGGCTTCCAAATAATATGCATGCTCAAACAAATCCAACCAGTATGTCATGCACATTTAGTCTCTACTTTCATACTACTGTCACATCATTATACATATGTGATCATCATAAAAAATATCATTATTTAATCATTCTTGAGTAATATTTGATAAGTATAGATTTCATAAATAATTATCTCTCACTTTTATCTCATTAAGACTTCTTATATGTTCAATTAAGTGATCTTTGTCATATTTTATGAGTTTGGGTTCATATGAAGTTTAATTGAATTTCTTTGCTTACCCGATTAAAATGACACTATTATAGTATTTTGAGCATAATAGGAGTTGTAGACATCCAAAAATCATGAAATCTGTCTTGAATGAAAGCTTAAAGAAGTGTCCATATTTACAAAGCAAGAGAAGATTCTAAATGGGATGTTTAGGACTCCGAAAGTATCTCAAAAGATGAGATAGTGTTGCTGACGTGGAATTTGAACAGTGTGCAAAGATCCGGCCATATCTTGAGATATAGAAGTCATATTGAGATGAAATCAACTTTGTTGGACATCTAAGGTCCAGGGCTACAACTTTGGTTCAGAAGTCAAGCTCTAATTAGGACATGTGAACATCCGAAATTGCGGTGCAAGAAAGTCAAAATTGTTGTACTCATTGGTGGCAAAAATTCAAAAGTGTTTTGCAATTTCAACAAAGCCCATGTGAAAGCAAGAAAAGGGTAGAAAAGTAATATCCTAGTTGGTGACTTTCTGAAGATGATGCCTCAAAAATCCTCTATAAATAGAAGGGTTTGCAAGAGGAGACACACACCATTTTGGAGATTAACTCCAATACCATTTTCTTTCTTTCCTTCTCTCTTTCTTTCTTTCTTGTTAGTTTTGCCTCCTTCATGGAAGGCTTATGTTTTCTTTCTTGTTAGTTTGCCTCCTACATGGAAGGCTTATGTTTTCTTTATTGTTAGTTTCCTCCTACATGGAAGGCTTAGGATTTATTTGTTGTTAGTTGCCTCCTACATGGAAGGCTTAGGATTTATTTGTTGTTAGTTTGCCTTTTTCTTTGTTGTTAGTTTGCCTCCTTCATGGAAGGCTAGGTTTGTAGTTTCAATTCAAGGTTTCAAGCTATTTTCATTTTAACTTTGAGGTCTTGATCTTTATTTACATGCATATTAAGTGGTTTCTATTCTGCTTCACTATATTCTTCAATTTTATTCTTTAATCAAAGTTTGATCGGTTGACGTATTTTGATTAATGCATAATTGATTTATAATTGGTTTTTGATTGGTAAATCATTTTCCAAAAGTTTGAAGAGTAGAAATTAAGTAATTTAATTGAAGGTTTTCATTTTATTACTTACTTCAACTGAATTCTGATTTTGAAATTTGTTTAGATAAAAGATTAAGTGGTTACTAAATCTTGTTGATCATAATCAATTAAATTCTGAGAGGTTTCTCAGTAGAGAATTCAAAGATCATTTTAGGGGTTCCAGATGATCCTAGGTTGATAAATACAATGCATGATTTTAGTGATCAATGATTAGTTAAGAAAATAGCCTCTGAATTCCTTGAGTTGATAATTGTTAAGTAAATTGATTTCATTCTGTATTTTGTGTTTAGAACTCAATATCAAATCTTTACAAAATCCCCTGGTTCTAACTTTCTCCTAATTTGCTTAAGAATATGAAATGGTCTTTGGAAGATGACCTAGGTTGCACCTTATACTATACCAATAGTTTGGGGGAAATCTAGAAATTATTTTTGCGCGTTTGCGACGAGCGTGTCAAAATTTGGCGCCGTTGCCGGGGACCATTTTAATTTCCTAGGCTCATTTAGGAGTTTGTATAAAAGTTTTAATCTTTCTAACAATTTTTTTTTTACTTTAGGTATATATTCTTGGATTTTCTGTATGAATTCACCTTTTTGTGTATGACCCGATCCAATCCTGAAAATTTATATGCATATGATCCTGAGATTGATAGAACATTCCACCATTTGAAAAGAGCACATAGAAGGCATTCATCCAGTAATAACCAAGAAAGTAACAGTAGTGATTTTTCATCTATAAATTTTGATAGTTTTAAATATTTTGCTAAGAACATGGCTGATAGAACCTTAAAAGAATTAGCTGCACCTGATGTTGCTTATCAACCATTGTGTATTCAATACCCTGATGTTGATGCACCATTTGAACTGAAGTCTGGACTAATACATTTGCTACCTAAGTTTCATGGCCTTGCAGGTGAGGACCCTCATAAACATTTGAAGGAATTTCACATTGTGTGTTCCACAATGCGGCCACAAGGAATTCCAGAAGATCATATCAAGTTGAAGGCATTTCCTTTCTCCTTAAATGATGGAGCTAAGGACTGGTTGTACTATCTACATCCAACATCTGTTACAAGCTGGAATGATATGAAGAGATTATTTCTGGAGAAATTCTTCCCTGCATCCAGAACAGCAGCTATCAGAAAAGAGATTTGCGGCATCAGACAGAACTCCCAAGAAACTCTCTATGAGTATTGGGAGAGATTCAAGAAACTATGCGCCACTTGTCCACACCATCAAATCAGTGATCAATTACTGATTCAGTATTTCTATGAAGGACTCATGCCAATGGACAGAAGCATGGTTGATGCAGCTAGTGGTGGAGCACTTATGGACAAAACTCCTATAGCAGCTCGAGATTTGATTGCCAACATGGCAGAAAATTCTCAGCAATTCAATTCTCGAACCAATTCCTTGTCTAAAGGAGTCCATGAAATGACCACCAAGACAGACCATACACGATTGGAGAACAGAATTGAAGAACTAACCTCCATCGTAAGACAGTTGGCCATCGGACAACAACAGCAACTTAATGTTGTTGACAAAACCAAAACATGTGGCATCTGCACTTCTGCAGATCATCCTACTGATGCATGCCCAACATTGCAAGAAAGTGAGACACCTGAGGCTGCAGTAAATGGTATTTTTGGCACAGGACAACAATACAGGCCTCCTCAACATTATCAGCAACAGAAGTTTGAACCACCTTCTGGAACATACAATCCTAGTTGGAGAAACCATCCTAACTTGAGATATGGCCCTCCACAACAACAAAGGATTCAAACATCTGACTCCCAAAATAAATACCAACCACCGCCTTTCAGACAACAACAACAGCATATGCAGCAATCTGTACCCTCTAATGCTTCTGAACCCTCTCTTGATGATTTGATGAAGCAATTAGCAACCAACAATCTTCAGTTTCAACAAAATATAAGTTCTACCATTCAGGATTTACAAACTCAAATTGGGCAGTTGGCTACCACTGTCAACCAATTGAAATCTCAAGGTTCTGGTCAACTACCTTCTCAATCTGTCATAAATCCCAAAAGTGTGAATGCCATGACCTTGAGAAGTGGGAAGAAAGTGCAGACAGACCCTACAATTTTAAAGCAACAAAGCTTCAATCAGACTAATCCACACCAAAAAGAAGCATTTATCTCTACACCTGGAGATATCTCTGATGAGCCATCTGAATCAGAGGGAAAGTTTGATGAAAAAAGTACACCAGCCTTCGATAAGACATCGAATGATCAACAAAAAGAAGCTTGCCATAAACGATCTGCACTTGAAGCATCTGATGAGACAAAAACCCCAAATTGTGCTGATCAGAAGGTATCTTTACCTTTTCCAAATAGAATGGTCCAATCCAAGCCCAATGTTCATGCAGAATTGGATAAGGAGCTTCTAGATACTTTTAGGAAAGTGGAAGTCAACATACCCCTTCTAGATGCTATCAAGCAAATTCCCAAATATGCCAAATTTCTAAAGGATTTGTGCACGCATAAGAGAAAACTCAAAGGGGATGAGAAGATTAGTGTGGGACGCAATGTTTCAGCCTTAATTCAACCCAGCCTCCCTCAGAAATGTAAAGATCCAGGAACTTTCACCATTCCTTGCACAATAGGAAACTCTACATTTGGTGATGCATTGCTGGATCTAGGTGCTTCCATTAATGTTATGCCCTCATCAGTTTATAAATCTTTGAATCTAGGAGAACTGAAGCCAACTGGTGTGGTGATTCAATTAGCCAACAGAAGTACAGCACATCCAGCTGGAGTACTTGAAGATGTGCTAGTTCAAGTGAATAAGCTAATCTTTCCAGCTGACTTCTACATTTTGGATATGGAAGATGAGTCATCCATCAATAGAGCAACCTTGATCCTAGGGAGACCTTTCCTCAAAACTGCAAAAACAAAGATAGATGTGCATACGGGGACTCTCTCTATGGAATTTGGAGATGATATCATCCAATTCAACATATTTGAAGCCATGAAGCATCCTATAGAGAATCATTCACTCTTTCAACTTGATGCCATAGATCTTCTTGCGAATGATTATTCTATTGACAATCTACTTTTTGAATTTTTTTATTTTGATTTAGATTACTTAGATAATTTTACTTGCACATGTGATGAATTTGATTCATGTATTGTGTGTTCCAGGATTAATGCTGCTGACCAACCTTCGTTGAAAGATGACATGTTAGATGCAAGTGTTGCAGACATTTCAATCTCAGATAGATCTCTTCCTTCCATAATACAACCACCTCCTTTAGAGTTGAAGCCTTTGCCTGAACATCTAAAGTATGCTTATTTGGGGGAAAATGAGAAGCTTCCTGTCATTGTAGCAAAGAACCTTCTACCACAACAGGAAGAAAGGTTACTGCAAACCTTAAAAAGCCATAAACAAGCAATTGGATGGACTTTGGCTGATATTCGAGGTATTAGCCCATCTACTTGTATGCATAGGATACTGCTGGAGGAAAACACCAGACCTGTTAGACAACCACAAAGGCGTTTGAATCCAACCATCCTAGATGTGGTAAAGAAGGAAGTAGGTAAGCTTTTGGCAGCTGGTATCATCTATCCCATCTCAGACAGTGATTGGGTAAGCCCGGTGCAAGTAGTTCCTAAGAAGACTGGCATGACTGTAGTCAAAAATCACAATGATGAACTAATCCCTACCAGAATACAAAACAGTTGGAGAGTGTGCATAGATTATAGGAAGCTTAACCAAGCTACTCGCAAGGATCACTTCCCTTTGCCCTTCATAGACCAAATTTTGGAAAGATTAGCAGGAAAATCTCACTATTGCTTTCTAGATGGTTTTTCAGGTTATTTTCAAATACATATAGCCCCAGAAGACCAGCATAAGACCACCTTCACTTGTCCTTTTGGTACTTTTGCCTATCGAAGGATGCCCTTTGGTCTATGCAATGCCCCTGGAACCTTTCAAAGATGCATGGTAAGCATTTTCTCTGATCTCTTAGAAAGTTGCATGGAAGTGTTTATGGATGACTTCACTGTATATGGTTCTTCTTTTGATGCATGCTTAGAAAGCCTTTCTAAAGTTTTGGACAGATGCATTGAGACTAACCTGGTTTTGAATTTTGAAAAATGTCATTTCATGGTAACAGAAGGTATAGTCTTAGGACACTTGGTATCTAGCAAAGGTTTAGAGGTTGATAAGGCCAAGATAGACATTATTACTTCTCTACCTTACCCCACTTCTGTGCGAGAAGTACATTCTTTACTTGGTCATGCAGGTTTTTACAGAAGATTCATCAAGGATTTTAGCAAGATTGCACAACCTCTTTCTAAACTACTACAAAAAGATACCAAATTTGTGTTTGATCAAGCATGCAAGGATTCATTTGATGAACTAAAGAAGCGGTTGACAACCACTCCCATCATTCAACCACCTAATTGGACGCTTCCATTTGAATTAATGTGTGATGCATCTAATTATGCCCTTGGTGCTGTACTGTCTCAAAGAGTTAGCAAGAGATCTCATGTCATTGCATATGCCTCTCGCACACTTGATGCAACCCAATCCAATTACACAACTACTGAGAAGGAGCTTTTGGCAATTATGTTTGCATTAGATAAATTTCGCTCCTATTTGCTTGGATCTAAAGTTATTGTCTTCTCTGACCATGCAGCTCTGAAATACTTGCTGAAGAAGGCAGATGCTAAGCCAAGACTAATTCGCTGGATGCTTCTGTTACAGGAATTTGATTTAGAGATTAAAGACAAGAGTGGTGCAGAGAACCTTGTAGCAGATCATTTAAGTCGGATCCAGCAACCTTGTGAAGAAACTTCAATTGCAGATTCATTCCCAGAAGAGCATCTCTATCATTTGCACGGGAAAGATCCTTGGTATGCAGATTTGGTAAACTATCTGGTTGCTAAAGAAATACCCAAACACTTCACCAAATCGCAAATTGCCAAGTTGAAAAGTGATGCCAAACACTACATATGGGATGAACCATACCTTTGGAAGACATGTAGTGATCAAATCATTAGAAGATGTGTTCCAGATCATGAAGTTCAGTCTGTACTTACCTTTTGCCATTCCCTAGCTTGTGGTGGACACTTTGGGCCACAACGGACAGCTAGAAAAGTACTAGACTCAGGCTTTTATTGGCCTACAATATTTCGTGATGCACACAGATTATGCATAACTTGTGAGCAGTGCCAAAGAATAGGGAGTATTTCGCGCAGAAATGAGATGCCCCAACAACCACTTCTCTTTTGTGAGGTATTTGATGTATGGGGTATAGACTTTATGGGTCCATTCCCTGTCTCTTTTGGCTTTGTTTACATTCTGCTAGCTGTTGATTATGTTTCAAAATGGGTAGAGGCAAAAGCCACCCGTACTGATGATGCTCGAGTTGTTGCAGATTTTATCAGGTCTAACATTTTTAGCAGGTTTGGCATTCCTAGAGCTCTAATTAGTGACCAAGGTACTCATTTTTGCAACCGCACAATGGAAGCCCTACTCCGCAAATATGAAGTCATGCATAAAGTCTCCACCCCATATCATCCTCAAACAAATGGTCAAGCTGAAGTTTCTAATCGAGAGATCAAGAAAATCTTAGAGAAAACAGTTCAGCCTAACAGGAAGGATTGGAGCTTGCGCCTTGTTGATGCGTTATGGGCATATAGGACAGCCTACAAGTCACCCATTGGCATGTCTCCCTACAGGATTGTCTTTGGTAAAGCATGTCATCTTCCAGTTGAATTAGAGCATAGAGCATTTTGGGCAGTAAAGAAATGCAACATGGATCTAGACCAAGCAGGAATCCATAGGAAGCTTCAATTGCAGGAACTTGAAGAAATTCGATTGGAAGCATACGAAAACTCCAAAATTTACAAAGAAAAGGTCAAAGCTCTTCATGACAAAAAGTTGGCAAGAAAGGAGTTTTTCGTTGGACAAAAAGTTCTCCTTTTCAATTCTCGGCTAAAGCTTATGCCTGGTAAGCTACGCTCTAGATGGTTAGGACCATTTGTAGTTACTAATGTTTTTCCTTATGGTGCAGTGGAAATAAAAAATGAGGTAACTGAAAAAATCTTCAAGGTGAATGGACATCGTCTTAAACCATTTTTCGAAGGTTTTCAAAAGCACACGGTAGAAGAAGTGCATTTGCACAATGCCACATACCTGCAATAAATTCAAGAGAAGTCTCTCTCTCTCTCTCTCTTTCTCTCTTTCTCTCTCTCTCTCTCTCTCTCTCTCTTTCTCTCTTTCTCTCTTTCTCTCTTTCTCTCTCTCTCTCTTTCTCCCTCTCCCTCTCTCACATTCCTCGCTTATAAGTTTCAACTAATCTCTCAACTTCCTTCTTCACCTCTTAAATCATCCCAACTATTACACCACATTGAGCTTGCAGGAATAATAACTTGAGTGTTTTAAGAAAAAAATGGAGAAAGCTCTCACCAGGATCAAAATTTTGTCCCCTACTCTCCCCAGAAATTTTCTTAAAGACATTTACAATTGCAGACTTGAACGATTGAGAGCATTAACACTCTTAGGCCTTCCAGAAGATGTCCGTTGGATCATTGAAGCTAAGGTACGTTTAGCAGGTGAATTTCAAGAATCATTTGTTAAAAACATGCCAGGTATGGGAAGAAGTTCCTATGCAAAGAAGAGAAGGGCAAAAAGAATTGGAGTTTGCTACAGGTGTGCAAGATGGACCTGTAACACAAGATGCAAGAACCCTGGAATGGTTTCAAGAAATCGAGAGGACAAAATTCAATTCATAAAGGATGGACTGAGTAAGGAGTCATTGGATGATATCATTCAGACTCTTGAGACGCATCCTAGTGGGCATGTACAAGGAGTCCTTCTTGATTTGTTTGAACTGTTCCGTAAGGAAAAAGCACGTTATAGTCTTGGGAATCTGACTTTAAAAGACCCTGTTGTCAGTTTACAAGAAAACTGAATGGGAAGCACATCCTCGACTCTTAGAAGGCGTTTCAGCCGTTACTGGACGTAAAACCAGAGGAAGATATGAGCCACAATCACAACTACTGTTCATTCTCATGCGTGTATGTTTGTCATTTACATTGTCTTTTCAATTTATTGGGCCACCATTTTTTTTGAAATTTTCACCCCTGCTTAAAGTCTTTCCCCTCTGACATTCACCTTTTCCTTGAACCCAAAATTCAAACTTTTGCAACAAAAATTCAAACTTTTGCAACAAAAATTCAAACTTTTGCTACCAAATCCTGATCCCGCACTATTCAAGCGATCTCCTTGTCTGATATTGAGTCCCTATAAATTATCAACCTCTATGACATATTTTTTCAAAAAAGATAGAAACACCGTATATGGATAAGATCAATACTATCTGTGTTTTTGGTGGGTCTAACCTTGGAAAGGATGGAGAATTTCAACATGCAGCTTATACCCTTGGTAAGGCATTAGCTGCAAGAAAAATCAATCTTGTTTATGGGGGAGGGATTCATGGTTTAAAAGGATGTGTTGCAGGATCTGCACTCACAAAGGGGTGTAACGTCTTAGGTGTTGGCTTAAAAAATGGGAGCACCTCCTACTTCACCCTGGGTGCTGAATTGAAGGTTGCAACCATGCATGACCGTATGAGACACATGTTGGTTAATTCTAATGCATTTATTGCATTACCTGGTGGTCTTGGAACAATGGAAGAAATTTTTACCATTATATTTTGGGCCTATCGGAATTTTCATAAAAAACCTTTGGGCTTATTGAATATTAATGGCTTTTATAATGGTTTGATATCCTTTTTAGATCATGCAGTAGAGCAGGAGTTCATGCCACAATCCATGCGCAACATCATAGTATCTGCTTCAACTGTTAAACAGCTACTTGAGATTTTGCAAAATCCTACATCTGAGCTCAGTCAAGCAATGTCTTGGATAGGTTGGGGGGAAGATGGTCCGATATCTAAAAAAAAAAAAAAACCCAAAAAAAAAAACAAAAAAAAAACAAAAAAAATTAGGTTAGATTCATAAACTTGCTTTGAGTAAGATGGCTGAGTAAGGAGTTACACTTGACTCTTGATACGCATCTTATGATTTAAAAAAAAAAAAAATTTGAATGTGGAAGTATGTTTTTCTTTAGATTTCATAAAATAATTGAAGCAAAATGATTTACATTTCGAGATTAATTAGTTTGGCAACACATATTTGAACTCGATAGATTAGATTTGATAAATATATTACCTGTGAGATTTTGAGCCTTATTATTATTTTTCTTTCTTGTGTGATTTTCATCCATGGAATATGTTACTTCAGAACTTGCATTGATTCTTTTTGAAGCTACATTTTCACATGAATTGTACAAAAATGATTGAGGCACTGTTTTTCTTGAACAAACCACTTGGCCAAATAACCAAACCATATAATTTTATCCTTTGATCAGCCCTTTGAGCCGATTAGCCTTTTCTTCTTTTTAGCTCACCACAAATCAAAAAAAAAAACAACTTTGTCTGACCATAGAAGGTGAGGAATACTGGATTTATCATACCATAAGTGTTTCAATAAGTGTGGGGGAGGTTATTGTTGTGTTCATCAAAATCATGGTTAAAAAAAAAAAAAGCTGAAGCAATAAATTAATAAATAAATTATTATATTGAAAAAAAAATAAAAAAAATGAAGAAGTGATATCTGTTTCTCACACTTGCACTTACAATCAATTCTCAATCCTCACCATTTTCCTTGATCTAACATTGTATCTCTTCAATATATCATTTCATCTTTCTAATCCCGTTAGAACCAAAATAAAGACCTCTTGATTTGTGCATTGCATGTGTACATAGTAGTAGAGAAGTAGAAGATATGCAAGCCTATGATAGTTCATCTTTCATGGATTGAATTTGAGAGAAACACTTACCAAATCAAACACTTGAGAGATTCAGAGTATATCATGTGAGGTTTTATCTTTCTCAATCTATGTTTTTCAAATTAAAGTTGCCTTTCTAAGTAATTTCAAAAATGTGATGAAAGGATGCTTCATGAAATTTTGTGAATTCTTGAGAAATCAACTCAAAACTTTGATGTTCTTTCAAAAAAAAAAAAAATAGTCACCAATCCTTAACTTAAGTTTGCCCGAGACGTGCAAAAGATAAGTGTGGGGGAATTTGATAAGCATAGATTTCATAAATAATTATCTCTCACTTTTATCTCATTAAGACTTCTTATATGTTCAATTAAGTGATCTTTGTCATATTTTATGAGTTTGGGTTCATATGAAGTTTAATTGAATTTCTTTGCTTACCCGATTAAAATGACACTATTATAGTATTTTGAGCATAATAGGAGTTGTAGACATCCAAAAATCATGAAATCTGTCTTGAATGAAAGCTTAAAGAAGTGTCCATATTTACAAAGCAAGAGAAGATTCTAAATGGGATGTTTAGGACTCCGAAAGTATCTCAAAAGATGAGATAGTGTTGCTGACGTGGAATTTGAACAGTGTGCAAAGATCCGGCCATATCTTGAGATATAGAAGTCATATTGAGATGAAATCAACTTTGTTGGACAGCTAAGGTCCAGAGCTACAACTTTGGTTCAGAAGTCAAGCTCTAATTAGGACATGTGAACATCCGAAATTGCGGTGCAAGAAAGTCAAAATTGTTGTACTCATTGGTGGCAAAAATTCAAAAGTGTTTTGCAATTTCAACAAAGCCCATGTGAAAGCAAGAAAAGGGTAGAAAAGTAATATCCTAGTTGGTGACTTTCTGAAGATGATGCCTCAAAAATCCTCTATAAATAGAAGGGTTTGCAAGAGGAGACACACACCATTTTGGAGATTAACTCCAATACCATTTTTTTTCTTTCCTTCTCTCTTTCTTTCTTTCTTGTTAGTTTTGCCTCCTTCATGGAAGGCTTATGTTTTCTTTCTTGTTAGTTTGCCTCCTACATGGAAGGCTTATGTTTTCTTTATTGTTAGTTGCCTCCTACATGGAAGGCTTAGGATTTATTTGTTATTAGTTGCCTCCTACATGGAAGGCTTAGGATTTATTTGTTGTTAGTTTGCCTTTTTCTTTGTTGTTAGTTTGCCTCCTTCATGGAAGGCTAGGTTTGTAGTTTCAATTCAAGGATTCAAGCTATTTTCATTTTAACTTTGAAGTCTTGATCTTTATTTACATGCATATTAAGTGGTTTCTATTCTGCTTCACTATATTCTTCAATTTTATTCTTTAACCAAAGTTTGATCGGTTGACGTATTTTGATTAATGCATAATTGATTTATAATTGGTTTTTGATTGGTAAATCATTTTCCAAAAGTTTGAAGAGTAGAAATTAAGTAATTTAATTGAAGGTTTTCATTTTATTACTTACTTCAACTGAATTCTGATTTTGAAATTTGTTTAGATAAAAGATTAAGTGGTTACTAAATCTTGTTGATCATAATCAATTAAATTCTGAGAGGTTTCTCAGTAGAGAATTCAAAGATCATTTTAGGGGTTCCAGATGATCCTAGGTTGATAAACACAATGCATGATTTTAGTGATCAATGATTAGTTAAGAAAATAGCCTCTGAATTCCTTGAGTTGATAATTGTTAAGTAAATTGATTTCATTCTGTATTTTGTGTTTAGAACTCAATATCAAATCTTTACAAAATCCCCTGGTTCTAACTTTCTCCTAATTTGCTTAAGAATATGAAATGGTCTTTGGGAGATGACCTAGGTTGCACCTTATACTATACCAATAGTTTGGGGGAAATCTAGAAATTATTTTTGCGCGTTTGCGACGAGCGTGTCAATATTCATACACTTTATATTACTCTTTATATAGTCATAAAGTAATATAATAAGTTGACATAATATTCTTAAGCAAAGATTCATCATTAATTCAAGACTTACTTATTTTAACTTAATGTTAATTATTGGGAAACATATTCACTTATTTTCATAACTTGTTCAACTTACTCAATTCTTAAAATTTATGATGAACCACTCATGGAATCTTAGTCCAATCATCCTTCTAAGTTACCTCTTAATCTTTCCTTTTCTCAAAGGTTAAGTTCTTCATAACACTTTTAATGTAAGATTATGGTGTATAACATCTTCTTCTCTAGATGGCCAAATGACCTTTGTAATTGTTTACTCTTTGTTTCCTTAATTGAAAGTCTTATGCATCATTTACTTAATTCAAGTTTAAGTGTTATATGTTTTATCTCTCTTGACAAATAACTTAGCTAGTTAGATTTGTTTCATTCATAAACCTACTTACTTTCCTTCTTGTTCATAAACTTTAAGTTTTTTACTCATGACTTATTTGATTATTCTTGTTCATAAACTTTAATTTTTCTACTCATGACTTATTTGATTATCCTTAAACATCTAAATTAGCTTATATGAATATTTCTTCCCTGAGTAGCTGAATGCACGTTCTCCAATTCTAGAAATTATAATTCAATTTTTCTTCTTTAAGGAAAATGGTTTTCACTAATTAATATCTAGGTTATTCACTATAACATCTTTGGAAATGTTTAGGTTCTTTCTTCCTTGAATATGAATCATGGTCAAATGCTCTATATCATAATTCTATTGCATAATTAATTTTCAATCATCTCCTTACCTAAATCCATCCTTCAATTTTTAACAAGGTTTTAAGCTAGTTCTTACTAATTTTGTATAATATGGATGAATGGTATCCAACCATTACCAAATCTTTTTCAACTTTACAATTTTTCCCTTAAACTTATTTAGACTCCACTTTACACCTTAATTGATATTTTAACTTAATTTTTCCCTAATCAATGAGGAAGTGGCCGAATGCCTTAGATGACTAAAGTAAGGTTCCTTTTCCTTAATTTTTCCTCTTATAGTCTTGGTGTTATGAAGTTTAGTATATTTTTGTCCAAACTAATCAAAGTGGCCGAATGAGCACTTGGTAAACTTCAAACCTCTTTCAAATTTTTAATTCCATAATTATACTTTATTAGGTTCCTTCTTATATCCTAAGCCAAATTTTAAACTCAATTTTTTCTAAATTACTAGGAGGTGGTTAAATGCTCAAGCAACTTGAACAAGGGTTCTTTTTAAAATTTTCTTACCACACAATCTTGGTGTTATGAAGTTTAGCATTTGGTTTATCATATATTCTTAGATTCATCCATAAATTATCCTTACTCCATATCTTTGGTCATGTTCATGGAACGTCTTAAATGATTTGTGCAACTTTGGATCCAAAATTTCACCTTTACACTTAGCAATTTTAAATCCATGTCCAAGTTAAGTTTATGAAACTTATCGTATAATTTTTCTTGTTCCTTTAAGGATTTTATTATGAGTCCACATTTGGACTCTTAACAAGAACAAACTTATAAACAAAAATTTTAAGTAAAGACATAACCAAGTTACTAAGTTTGAACATAAAAATTTTAAAGAAAACACCTTTTATGGCAAACAAGTGTAGATCTACTAGATTTACTCCAAGATCTACCAATATCTTACTTTGATAACTTTAAAAATTTTATCATAAACACGTAAATCTTTCCCAAAGCATCAAAATTTATTTTTAAGAATTTTAACCGATTAAATTGCTCCTAAGGTTGCTAGAATCACTTTAATCCACCAAAACATCTGTTTTTCTATCAAAAATAGCTAAAAAATTATGACGCTCATATTTTAATCATTCAAGGGAAATAAAAAGAGATACATAAACCCACAAAGAAGAAGAAAAATAAATGATAAATACAAGATTAAAAAATAGAAAAATATAAGGTAAAATCCTACTTGTTGAAGACTTTATGATGAATTTTTGGTGAGAATTTTATGGCTAATTTTTTCCTTCTTTGGTGGTCCACACAAGATCTTCTAGTGGTGGTGGTAGAGTTTGATGGTTTTATCTTCATTTAACTTAAACTTCAAAGTTGAAAATCTAAGCATAGTGTATGATTTTGGGTTTTTGGGATAGATTGAGTTTAAAAAGGATTTGGAGAGTTTCTCTAAGTGTTTACAAGATTAAGAATGAAGCAAATGAGAACTTCCATGACCAATATGGAATTCAGCCACTCAGGGATAACTTGAGAATTAATTTCTCACTTAAGGATATTTTGGTACATTTGCATGTAATTTCCATTTTTTAAAATAAATTTAAATGTAATAAATTATCCTTTTAGGATTATATTAGTGTTAATTTTTCTAAATTTGTCACTAATCAAGATTAACCTATCCTAAGCATGGTTAATTTTAATTAAACAAGATTAATTTACTTTAACCATGATTAATTTTATTTCTCCTATTTATTATTTTGTCTTATATGTATTTAATGGAATGATGGATCATATGGTGAGTCACCACCATATTTTTCACATGATAATTTCATGCACAAGGTGTGGGACCCATTTCCTAACTTTTGCTTCATATTTTCTTCACTTACCAACTTTTTAAGGGTATTTTGATAATTTTTCTCACCATTTTCTAAGAGGCTCCCAAATTATTTCTCCGACATATATAATTCTTATTGGCTCATTCCCAAATTATTCTAATATCATTTAACATTTTTATGGAAACAATTTAGCCCTTGTGGAAAGTAGAACTTTCTAAGAGCATTTTGGGCATTTTCAAAGTTTTTTTTTATGGTTTTTTCTCCCTTTCTTTATTTCTATTCTTTTCTCATAAATTTTCAGTCATCCTTAATATATTATAATTCCTTAGAATTTATTTTACCTTTTATTTTATATTTTTCCTACACATTATTTGGGTTATCCAAGTGGAGGGACATTTTCAGCATATGCATAAGATTTTCTAATTTTTCAGTCTGTTACTCTTATCTCTACTTTGTTTCTTACTAGAGGTTATTTGTATCTTAAAGATCTCATTATGAGAAATTATGGATGTTACATTGATGATTCCAAAGGTAATAAATATTTTTTGAATAAATTCTTAAGTTTACTAAATTTATATTTGAGTATTAAAAAGAAGAAAGGACATCTCAAAGAACATTCAACTTGCCACATCATCTCAAGTATTTTGAGAAGACTTCAAATTTTGATAAAGTATTGTCTATTCAAACGACTCCAAGAGTCTAAGGATGTTCATACTCTAATTCAAAAAATGACTACTTCAAACAAGAAAAAAATGAAAGTCATGTTTTTCGACACTGCTTATGACTAAGCACCAGAAAAAGGTTACCTTACCAAAGAAATTTCAAACTTTCATATATTAAGCTTGGATGAATTAGGAAATTTCAAAATGCAAGACCAATACGTCAAACTATACACATTGGTTCTCAATAAAGTTGAATTTTTCCTCGAACCAATAGGTTAGAGCCTTAATTGCTCAAATGAATTCCTCACAACAATCTTCTCCTTTAGTAGTATACGATGAATACTTTTCACTTGCTTGAAATAGAGACAACAAAAGAACACTATGCTGAAAATAAAAAATACTTCTTGCATTTTGTTTTACTTTCATTATTTTGTAACTCTCCTTTTTTGTAATAACCTAACTTTAAATTTCATATTAACATTTGTACATTCTAAATTTAGCTTGAAAAAATAATACTTGGATCTTAAGTCTAAAGAGGCTTGCTACGAGACATACTTTGGGAAATAGTCTATAGATACAAACATTATGTAAAACCTTATACTTAATAAAATTCTTCACAAAGGTCAAGGATTGATGATAACCGATGCTGCGGACGAATCAAAATGAAATAAAGGTAATAAAAAAAATGCAGTACAAGGCACAACCTTGGTCATCTCTCAAGTACCTTGGAAAACAATTTGATTGAATTCAAATTTAGAAAAAAATTAGGGGATTTTTAATTTAATTTAGGTAAATAAAAAATGAAATTTAATGAATTTATAATATTAAAAACCAATTAACTTGTTAGCCCAATTCATAGGTGAGATTATCATAGGTTTAAAAAACATAAATTTTTTTAAAACAATTTTTTTATTCTTACTTGGTTTGAATTCAATCAAGCAAGCATCAATTAAATTCCTGATTTCCTGCTAGAATAACATCTATAATTTAAATTAATTCATCTTCAGATAATTAAGCATCACCCAAATTAATTTTTAAGAATTGAAATCACCAAATTTACAGGAAACCCTATAACCCCTTTTTTATTTATAAACTAGAGAATTAAGCAAATCCTAGTTTTAGAATTTCATCATGTAAGATGAGATTAAATTAAGCATCTAATTTTATCGTTACAAACATCAATTCCAACGTATAAAAGACAGAAAAATAAATCACAACAAAAATTCAATTAAAACAAACCTCAAAATCCCTTACTTATAGAATTAAAACCAACGAGCCAATCAAAGAAATTATCTTTCCATGAGACATTTTATGAAAGAAAGAAAAAGAATGAGAATAAGAATGAGGGTAAGAATTGAAACTTTATTGAGAATTGTGAATAAGTTTCGGTGTGTCTACAATGTGTAAGGGCTTCCCATTTTATAGACCTAGTCTGCTAATTCAAAATTCAAAATTTAAAATAAAGATAAAATCTGAGTTAGTTTCTTTGATCTTCTAGGTTTAAACTTGAATTCTTGTTGACTTTGTCGTTTGAATTCAACATATGAAATATGGGGCCTTATCTCACGTCTATTTTTCCAAATTTTTGTGAGTATGTTGACGGCCGAATTAGGGTTTTCATTCTGAACAAATGTTGTAGAAAATTATATCCTTGAGCTTTAGAAATTAACTGCACCTGAAAATGACTTTTGTAGCCCTAGATATGCTCATTTTACTGGAACATGTGTGAGTTGTCTGGATAAAAGCTTTGAGTCACGATTCGGCCCAACTAAGTTTATGATCCATTGAGGTTGGGCCATATAGGGATACATTTTATCTTATAGCTTTCTCTCATCTTTCTAATGCCTCTGAAATCACTTCAATATCAATTTTATAACACAAGATATGACCTGCACAATGAACAAAGGTCAAGAGTCATTAAAATTTAAAAATTAACCAATTTTTTTCATTTAAGCCCAATGTAATCCAATAACATAAAACTCACTCAAAATGATAAAATTAGACATCACTTAAACCCAATTAAGCCCAATAAAAAATAAAAATAAATGTATAAAATACATTTATCAATTGGACATAGTTCTTTGATCTTGAAAAGGTAAACTAATATAATATTTCTATTTTAATCTTTGTTTCTTTTAATTATCTTTTGAGTGTTTATTCATTTAAACAATTTGTCCATTTGTCATTTGTATATGAATATAAAAACTGGTTCAATCATCCTCTCGATCTATTTCTATTTTATCTTAATAATTAATTTAAAATTTAAAAGATTATACTTCTTAAAATTGAACTTTTGTGAGCCATTAAAATAACAAAATGATGAAACTAGACTCTAGTTCTAAAAAATAAGTTATAAAAAAATATTCATATCCATGCACATGAATCTATGTATATAGTTGTTAAACCAAAACTCTGAATTTTAAAAAATTTTTTAGTTCAAGATAAATTCTCGATAAATGATCGAGAAAGCGTGGAAGTACAGGTTCAAACTTAGTTGTGATTATGATTTTCTATGTTGGTAAAGTTTTGTGATCAAGCCCGAGTGGGTTGGCATGTATCATCAATATCATCGAATGAAAGTTGAGTATAATAAAACTAATTCAAGTGATGAGTTTGGATTGTTACAAAGGTTGCAAATGATGAGTAATGGAGTACTTATGAAATAAATTAAAAGATAAAATAAGCTACATGACATGTTTAGTTATTGAAAAAAACATCATGGTCAAAAGTTATAATAACAAGAGTAAACTGCCACTTTAGTCCCTGAGATTGTTATCGAGTTTCATATTAGTCCCTGAGATAATTAAATTAACTATTTAGTCCCTGACTTTTTAAACCGTGATTCACGTTAGTCCCTGGGGTCAACTGCAACTGACGATTTGCTGATGTGTAACGTTAGTTGACGTTAAGTGACAACGTGACCAGCCAGGTGGACATCCAAACGCTGTCGTTTTATGTGACACATGGATTTAAACGTTGAACAAATCCTTGGAGGGAAAACACAAACTTTGGATTGGCAGTTGCATTGTTATATCTGGTTTTGGAAAGGGGGAAAGAAAGCAGTTGCTAAGAACTTGTGGGTTGTTGCTGATATTGTAATCGAAATGGAGCAGGTATATGCGCCCATTTGAAGCATGAAATTTTGTGTGTTTTGTTGACATTTTCATGGGGTTTGTGTAGGTTAGGGTTTTTTGGAATGTTGAAAAATTGGGGGTAATTTTTTATGCAAACATTGGGAATGAAATTTTCGATTTTGTTGAAGGATAATGTTTGTTTATAGGAAGAGTGCTTTTCGTGTGGTCCCAATTTCTGTCTTTAATATATGAAATAGATGTGGTCCCTGTCTGTGATTGCTGACTGGTACTGTTACTAAAAAAATGGTTGTGGTCCCCTGTCTTTTTTTGTTGTGTCTGATTGCGAGAGGTTTAAATATGTATCTGTTTAAAGATGCTCCTAAGTCTCTTATCCTTGGTTGGTACGTGTTTTAAAATGCATTTATTATAGTTGTGGTTCATTGTAGAGTTGATTTATTTATTCTTGGTGCAGTACTTAACTTTATGTATACATCATGGTGGGAACTTTGTTGAGGAAAATGGAATAATGAAGTACAAATGGGGCAGTGTAGATGTTTGGGAGGACTGTGATGAGGACACTTTGGATGTTTTCAGTTTCAAAAAATTTGGTATTTCTCTTGGTTATCATAATGTGAAAAGTGTTTATTGGTTGGATCCTAGTTTGAGTTTTCGTGATGGGATTAAGATTTTAGACCTTGATGTTGATTTATTAGATATGGTAGAAGTAGCCAAGATAAATGGATGCAAAATGGATATCTATTTTGAGCATTCTGTGAATGAACCTCCAGACACAGAAGTTTTGATACAAAGTGGTGAGGAAGTAGGAACTGAAAATTTGGAAACTGGTGATAATGTTAAGGGTGGAGGGTCTTTTGCTGATATTGATGCTGCAGATGGTGGACATGAGCCATTTGTAGGTGGTGAAGAGGAGGGTGGTAGGCCTGTTGGTGAGGGTTTAGTAAATGAAGCAATGCAGGAGGCTGATGTATTAGGAAGAAGCCAGCATGCTGAAGATGTTGAAGGTGATGATGGGGCACTGCATGTTGACTCAGTTGAGGGTGGTAGGCCTGTTGGTGAGGGTTTAGTCAAAGAAACAATGCAGGGGCCTGTGCAGTTAGAAACAACCGAGCAAGTTGAACATGTTGAAGGTCATGATGAGTATATGCATGTTGAAGCAGTTGAAAGTGGTGTTTTTGAAACTGTGGTGACAAGTCATCATGAGCATAGAACTTACATGACTAGGGGGCAGATAAAGAAAGGAACAGCAGAAGCAAGGGATGCAAGTGGTAGTGAAGATGTTAGGAAAATAAGAAAGGGAGTGAGGACTGAACAAAAAAGGGCTGAAAAAGTTAAAAGTCCAACGAGAAAAACAAAAAGTCCTGCCAAGGTATTGAGGGAGAAAGAAACAAGATCTGCTGCTGAAAAAAGTCCTGGAAGAAGGACAAGAAGTCCAGGTATAAAAGCAACAGAGAAAGGGAAAAGGACAGAAAAGCAAATAAGTCCCTCAAAAACAGTGGAAAATATAAGAAGAAGTAGTAGGATTTCAGAAAGATTTTCACACAAAGAAAGTGAAAACCTGCAGACTCCTCACAGCAAGTCTGATAGCAACAGGGGAAAGGAAAAGGTTGTGCAGGTTGAAGTTGGTGCTGCTAAAAAATCTCCCAAGAAGAAAGGACAAGAACCAATGGTTCAGGTTCAACGTAGTCCTTATAAAAAATCTAATGAAGGGAAAGAGAAAGGAAATCAAAAAGTTGTTGATGAAGATAGTGGTCTTCAAAAAGCTGATAAAGGGAGAGGAAAAGAGAAGGTTGTTGATGAAGGTGCTGGTGTTCAAAAACCTGATAAAGGCAGAGGAAAAGAGAAGGTTGTTGATGAAGGTGCTGGTGTTCAAAAACCTGATAAAGGGAAAGGAAAACAGAATGTTGTTGATGAAGATTCTGATTCATGGTCTGATGAAATCTTTGATGATAGTGATGACAATTTTGAAGGTTTAGGGGAGGACGTATCTGATGAGAGTGATTTTGATATTGAGACTATGCTTGAAGATAGAACTGATGATAGTGATGAAGGGTTGTCATGGATATCTGAAGAAATTAAAACTCCTATTAATTCAGACAATGAAGAAATGGATAGGGAGGTAAACCCACAATGGAATGAAGAGTCAACATTTGGGCATATCCAGCTGGAACTTGGAATGGAATTCCCAACTATTCAATCATTCAAGAAAGCTGTGAAGGATTACACAATCCAGCTTGGTAGACAAGTCACATGGGTGAAAAATGACAAGGTACGTGCAAGAGCAAAGTGTAATCAGTCTAGCTGCAGGTGGGAGATTTTCTGCAGTTACAGCAATGCCCTTCATTGTTTTTAGATTAAAACCTTTCAAAATGAACATACTTGTGGAAGAGTGTTTAAGAATAAGCAAGCAGATCAGAAATGGGTAATTGGCAAACTGGTAAAGAAATTGAGAAAGGAGAAAAATATGAAGATTGGAGAGACAATTGACTACTTTAAACAAAGGTTTGGAGTCCATATTGATAGGACAAAGATATGGAGATCAGTGAAGAGAGCCAAGTCAATTTTGCAAGGAAGTGAACAAGAACAATATGCTAAACTATGGGACTACTGTAATGAGCTGTTAAAGTGGAATCCTGGGTCCACTGTTAAGATGGAATCAACACCACAACCAGATGGCCCTCCACAATTTCGAAGAATATACATCTGTTTTGATGGCTGCAAAAAAGGGTTTAAAGAGGGTTGCAGACCACTTATAGGGCTTGATGGAGCTTTTTTGAAAGGGTACTATGGTGGTATACTTTTGTCTGCTGTTGGGCAAGACTCAAACAACCATATATGGGTCATTGCTTATGCTGTTGTGGATGTTGAGAACAAAGAAAACTGGACCTGGTTCTTGGATCTGTTACATAAAGACTTAGGAGACCACGTGCAATATGGGTGGAATTTTATTTCAGACATGCAGAAGGTATTTTATTTTGCATGCACACTGACTACGTAAATTAAACCAAATGTAAATTGACATTGTAGGGACCCAACGTGAAACTTATTAAATTTCTTAGGGTTTAAATTGAAACTTTTTAAATGTATTAGGGACTAACTTGAGTATTTGCACAGGGTCTGAGACAAGCAATTCAGGATGTTATGCCAGGTGCTCCACACAGGTTCTGTGTTTGGCATTTGTGGCAAAATTTTTCAAAGCATTGGAAGAGTAGGGAGTTGAGAAATCTGTTATGGGTTTGTGCAAGATCAACAGAGGCAAACCAATTCAACAGAAATATGAATACATTGAAGGTCACAAACAAACATGCTCATGACTATTTGGCTGAGAAACCTAAAGAAGCTTGGACGAAGGCATACTTTTCACCATGGCCAAAAGTTGACAATATTTGCAATAACAATTGTGAAGTCTTCAATGCCAAGATCCTAACAGCTAGGGAGAAGCCAATAATCACAATGCTAGAGGAAATTAGGGTGATGATATTCAACACCATCACCACAAACAAGTTGAAATTGGCTAGACACTATGGACACTTACCACCAATACAACAAAGTAGGTTGGAAAAATTGAAAAAAGAATCAAATAAGTGGACAGCAACGTGGTCAGGTAGTATTAGTCCATATTTTATAAGTTATGCTTATGTATGTCATACTTACATTATTGTTTGACATTGTAGGGGATGATGATGGGCACAAGTTTGAAGTTCAATGTTGGCCACATAGGGTTGCTGTTAATGTAGGAATACAAAGTTGTACATGTCGTTTCTGGGAGCTCACAGGTTTATTGGTTAATTAGCTTTTATGTATAAATGCATTTTACAGCCATTGAACGATATCTGATGAAAATCTTAATCTCATTGTACACAGGAATGCCATGTGAACATGCAATAGCTGCCATTTCATATAAAAATGAGAGACCTGAAGACCATTGCCATGCATGGCTCACAATGGCCTCCTATCAAGCAACCTATTCAAATCATATTGAGGCATTGCCTGGACAAGAATATTGGGGCCATACAGATCAAACACCATTGGTTCCACCAACCTTTAAGAAAAGACCAGGAAGGCCTAAAAAACAAAGAAGAAAGGAAGGCAGCGAAACAATTGTCACCCCACATAAACTTAAGAGAAAGTTAAAGGAATTTACATGCAGTGTTTATGGTCAGCAGAATCACAATAAACAAACATGCCCTGTGACCAAGAGGCAAAGGCAGGAACAAATGCAACATGCTAGGTCAACTGATCATCCACTTGGGGCAGGAGAGGGCTCTGCTGCTGGGCCACCTCAGTTGTCTGCAATTGGGCCATCTGAAGAAACAGTTATTGAGCCAGCTGAAGTATCTGATACTGGCTTAGGTGAAGTTGGTGCTGATGTATCTGGAGACACAGAAAATTTATCTACCACCAACCTCTTTAGGCCAAAATTGACAATTACGAAGGTTGGTTCATCAAGTGCAATAGGTCCAACACAGGTTCCAAAGGATACAACTGAACCTCATAAAGGCAGTCCACATCCAAATTCTCCAGCACCACATACTGATGCAGCCAACACTGCTGCTAAGTTTATGCCAACACCTACCATCAGGGATCCAAGACATTAGTGATCATAGATTTGTGCACAATTATTTTGTAGGCCACTGATAGGCCATTAATTGACAACTGCTGGAACATATTTTGCTTTCTATTGTGCTTCAAGATGTATTCTGTTTTGATGTTCTTTTTCATTATTGATGAAGTTAGTAGGCATAAGCCAACTGTGTTACTTTCTCATCTATTATGTTACAATATGATAATGACATTACTTTTGCAGTGAAGCTTAATATTCAACTGTCCATGTATTAGTCATTCTACTTTCAAAACTTACAAAGACATTTAAACAGGATACAAAATGCGACATGCTGCTTCTTTGCTGACAACAATTACAAACTTTGAATTGGGTTAAAGGGGATTATTATAGGTTCCACAAGGAGGCATAATATGTTGTGGTGCATTGCCAATCTTTGAGTACCCACCAAGAAGCATTTCTTGTAGCAGGTTTATGATGGGAAAATCAGATGTAGTTAGTCCAATGTCACCATGCCAGGCGCCCACAAACTTTGCAGAACTATTATTCTGCACTGGGAATTCATTTTTATGCACTTTATTTGGTTACAATATCATAATTTGAATGTAAAATCATAATAAAAACCGAACGTGGACAAATTACAGAGTTTTACAGCTTGGTAATGATGTAACAACAGATTAAGAGTCCAAATCCAAGGTCATAAATGAAGGTGGTTTGGATTGCATAGAATATAAAGGAGTGAAGGACTTCATATGATTATAGTTGCCATCCACATTGCCCATATACAAACTGGAATTGTTTGCTTTTACAAGCATGAATGTCATCAATGTTGTTTCTGTTGGTAACATTACTCATTCACCTAAACCCTGCTACCTTAGTCATTCAACTATAACCTGATAACATTCAAATTTGCTGATAAAATTTGCATAAACCATCAAGCATAAACAACTATATTCAACAAAGCCAATAATCTCATTGTTCATTTATACTTCAAATATGTAAACAGAGTTATTATTACATTTAGTCAACTCCCCCATTCATCCCAATCTAGTTCTTCAAAACAAAACCCATAAAAAATGCAACCAAAAAAAACAACAACCCCACCCCTACATTAACTATAACATTTAGTCTTTTAACTTCACAATCTAAGTCATTCAGCTTCATTGACATGTTCTTCATCCATCTTTCATCAATAGCTTCACCTTCAGCTTCAGCATTCTTCACTGATACAGTTTCATTGTCAACACCAACAGTACCATTAAACCACATGAAAAATCCACAACGCTCATTCACCTACATATATCATTCAAGTGTTAAATAAACTCTTTTAAGCATATTAACACCAACGTGGGAAATGAAACCCACTTACCTTTATTTTTGGGCAACCATAGTACAATTTTCCAGGATTCTTTTCAGAACCTGATACCCTTATCACACATCGCAATCTGCAGTGACATTTCAGAACTTCATTTGTGTGTTCTGTTGTATGTGACATTCTTGATTCCATACTTCGTATGCACCTTCTATCATTCACCCCTGACATTCACAATGAATCAATTGAGTGGCTGAAGCTTCAATTTATAGATTACAAATCAATTGCAAAAATTAGGGTTCCAAATAGGGGTTTAGGGTCCTCTCTAAAATCCCAAATCTCATACCATTTCATACGAAGATGGTGTGAACTTCTTAACGTCACATAAAACGACAGCGTTTGGATGTCCACCTGGCACGCCACGTTGTCACTTAACGTCAACTAACGTTACACATCAGCAAATCGTCAGTTGCAGTTGACCCCAGGGACTAACGTGAATCACGGTTTAAAAAGTAAGAGACTAAATAGTTAATTTAATTATCTCAGGGACTAATATGAAATTCGATAACATTCTCAGGGACTAAAGTGGCAGTTTACTCTAATAACAAATAAAAATAATTATTTAAAATAATTGTTATTTATATCAAGTAAGACAAATGAAAAAGTGGTTACTTATCTAAAATCCTACATACATAAAAGATCAAATAAAATCGACAAAATATAAGCATGAAGATTCAAAAAATATAAAATTATTTTAAATTTTTTACATTTTTCATATTTCTATTTACATTTATATTTATTTATTTTGATTGTAAATCTAGTCAACGTGATATTAAATTTATTAAAAAAATAAATTATCTGTATTATATATTTTTTTAATTTCTTCTCTTTTAATTATTGTTATTTATTCATGTTATGCATGTATTTAATATTGAAGAATTTAAAAAAGATCATTTTACTTCCTAGACTGTAAATTAAAAATAAAATTAATTATAGCAAATTTATTTTTTATGCTAAAAAAATTAATATATTAACAACATTATTTTTTAATATTATTTACAAAATGTAATAAATTTATATTCGTTTACATATATGGAAAACTTTCTGCAACGTTGTTTTCCATCATAAATATTATATAACAACCTTGTTTTGTTTTATTATATTTTTTATTGCATAATATTGAAATAATAAACAATAAACATACTTTACAAAATTTTTATTTAAATACTAAAATATAATAATTTGAACATGTCTCATACAAATCATTTGACTAGTAATATTATAAGAGAAATCAAGTAGAATGGTTTTTGTAAACAAATATTGATTTTCATTTGTGTAAAACCTAAGTACGTCAAATTTTTAAAAAACCAATAACATAATTCAGCTTTACTCGGACAAGTTTGAGTAAACTACGATTACAACGTCAAGTTCAAACTTTCAATATATTTATATGATCAAATAAACCAGCATATTGGCTAATTTCCAAAGAATAATGGGTCAGAAGACAGGGGAACATTAGTTGTTAACAATTATAATTAAATTAAAATTTCATTATTTTGTTAACTTGCCACTTTTGTTAGCAGAGGTAAAATAGTATACAATTTGCTTGAATATTTTACAGATTAAAGGAAAAGGACAAAAACTAAGAAAAGGACAAAAACTACAAAAAATATCCTGAAATATCTAACATGCTAATTATAACAGAAGCGATAAAACCAATCACCTTATCCACATATAGAACCAATTTTTAGCCATGCCAACAAGACTGAAGAAACTGGTCTCTTCTTCAAGAATGTCTTAACTAAGAACCCGTTTGGTATGAAATATGACCATGGCTTTAACATCACTATTTTGCCTCAGCGGTTTCATTCCAACATCCACTATTACTTCTGCTAGAAACACACCTTCTCCACACACTTGTTTTTTACCTTGTGCTAGTTACATTCCACACAAGCACACCAAGAGAGAGTTTCCACTCCCTGCAGTGGCTTCAGTCCCTTACCAACCCATCAACTTTGAGTACTTGGAACAAGAGTTCAGTGGACATGGAGTCACATTTGAAGGAGTTGGTGAGAGTTGCATTGCCAAAATGGAGTTGAAAAATGGAAGCACTGTGACCATGATGCTGCCAAGTGGGTTAATTACCTCCTACAAGGCCCCCATGTGGCATGGTGGCAAGGTGGAGTTGCTCCACACTTCTGTGTCTGAGGGAGAATATGGTGATGTTATCATTCAAGGAGGAGTGTCTTTGAATCTCAATTTTCAAACTGATGATGGTGAATTTTTGTGTTCTCCAACTAATTGGGTTCTACATAAGATTAAAGGCAATGCTAAGGAATCCATTCAGGTCTGTCTTCCCATTTGTAATTCAGTATTGTGTGTAACATAAATAATGTTCAAATTGTTTTCTTTTTGTTGAGAATTTCTTCATAATTTGGCAAGGAAAAATATCAAATTCTTGTGGACATCATGGGAACTTCCCTTATTGTAATATAAGAATATTAGAATTAGAACTAGAATGGTGGACACATGGGTCTGAGTGCTGACCTATTAATATTCAACCAATACATCAATTTTGTCCCTAAAAGTATAAGCATCAAACAATTTAATCCCCAAAATTATCAAGATAGGTCATTTTAGTTTTTATTTCTGTATTTTCGAAATTAAAATGATGTCGTTTTGTAACTCCAAAGACTAAAGTAACCATCATTTAATCATTTCAAGAACCAAAGTGATATTTTTATAATTTCAAGAACTAATTGGTGAGCATGTGTGTTCCTACAGGCACTTATTTATTATGTATATTAGTGATTTTTTGTATATTAACTATTAACTTGTACATGTTGAGGATATTCATGCAGGTAGAATTAATAAACAGACCATCAGATGACAAGATTGGATTAAAATACATTGTGACTTTGGAAGAAGATGTCTTAAGCTCAGAGCTTGAAATCTCAAATTCAAAATCTTTGCCCCTTCAGATGAAAGGGTCCATCCTGAGCCATCTGACAGTAAGCTCACCAGCAGCAACTTATGCAATGGGATTAGAACAATCAAGTTACTGTAGCAAGCCACCTTTTGAATCAGAATTTATGTTGACTCCTTCAGATTCAAGCCAGGAAGAAGGTTTTGGAAAAATGAGGAATTCACCACATTGGACTACAAAAAATCTGAATAAAGGAGCAGAAGGAAGCCAAAGAAATATTGAAGAAATGCAGGAAGAAATGGACAACTACAAGCAGTTAGGTGGGAACATTAGTTGTGTGTACACATATGCGCCTCGAAGTTTTACTGTGATTGACAGGGTATGTAATTATCACCCTCAACCCTGGAATGAATAATGATACTTGTACATACACTTGCACATTCCTGGCGGCATATTTTGATTCATGCCATTAAGTTTAAATATATTTTAAGTTTTTGTAAATATGATCCAATTTAATTTTATTCTTTTAAAAAAATTGTTGGTTTTTGTTCTTATAAATTTTAGAATAATTTTGTTACTAATTTATAATAACACAACATATATCTACCCACATCATTTTATTGACCATTTAGAGGTAGCAAGTAACGTGACATTTCTAGATGTATAACATATAATGATCAAAACCTAAAAAACAATAGAGAACTAAAATAAACTTTAATTATATTTACAAAAACTAAGAATCTATTTTACTCCATGCATATACCTCATAGTTTATGCTAGAATCTGAACAGGATTATATCTACTTTAGTGTACTAGTCTATACACACACATATATATATATTCTTTTTTTTTGGAAACTCACTACAGATTTCAGGATTTTAAAAATCAATTGTAGCTCCATATCTTCATTAACTTTCTTGCTAAAATTTAGTTGCAGGTTAGTATGTCATGAAATATAGGCTCACAGCCAACAAGTTTGGCATCTAATTTATGTCACATTGGTCTACTATATCATTTTCTTTTCAATTCTTCAGATGATCTCATCCGATAAATCTTTGATTTTATCAGGGTAGAAGAAACTCAGTGTTAATTGGAAGAAATGGATTTGATGAAATGTACCTCTTCAGTCCTGGCTCAGATGTGGAAATTTACAGCAAGTATTCTTACATATGTGTTGGCCAAGCTGCCATCCTCAAACCAATAATACTAAGTCCCGAAGATGTATGGAAAGGTGGACAGTATATACACAATCCAAATCTAGATGTCTAAGCTTGTCTTTGAAATTGTTATATGCAAATTAATTGGATAGCAAAGATATATACGCCTGATGTGTCCTGAATTGTATTTTTGGGTGAGTTGAATAAATTTTAAGAGCACATCAAATTGATGAATACAAAAGGGTGACAACAAAAAAATTGGCATTGTTATTTTCCATCATTCCAAATGGCCAAACAATTGGAATTGTACAATTTCTAATGATAAAATTGTTCTATTTTCTTAATATGTTGTCTTCATAAGGGTAGGTAAAGCTTAATCCACTAAAAACAATGTTAATGACAAAGTTAACCATCCGATATGGAAACCAAGAAGCTAAATTTATCATAATGATTCTTGCTAGACATGTAAACAGAGAAAAAACATCTAAAAACAATATAACTTTGATATTACATGAAATTAGTTAAAAGTTCTTACAGACTACAAGAAAAATAAAAGGACATTGAGTGTGGCCAATTTTACATATCTTTTACTTCTACACTGAACTTTCCAACATGTAGTTGGAATTGACTAATACTTTCACAGAACCATCCCCTTAATTCTAAGGTTATATGCAGTAGAATGAACACATTATGTCGGAACAAGAAAATGGCCTTCTTTTTGACTGTTGATCCAGAGTAAAGGAGCAGCAATTGCAATAAGAACAAAAGGAAGGCCACAAATGAATTTATATTTAATCTTTTGAAGTGACTTTTTCATGAGAACAGTTTGAGTACCATTTCTACTTTCAGGAACCACCTCTAGAGGCCTCAGCATATCCGCATCACCAAGAAGGTCATTTGTTGATGAGACTGATTCCAGTCTACCTTGGAACTGCATATCATCATATAAGCTTTCATTCTCTTTAGAAGCATAGTTGACATGATCTGCAATTCCGTTCTGAACATATTTAGAATTAGAACAAGATGCAGTGCTCCACTCAATATTGCCTACAGATAGACTCTTGATCCTTCTCATTGATTTCTCAGAGGAATCTGAAGTCTCGTCATGTGACTCTTGAAGAGAGTGAATGAGCTTCCTAGGAGTCCTAAAAATTTTGATGCTGTCAACATTAACCGGTGCACGGGGTCTCTGAGCACAGGAGAGAAGACATGATCAGCTAACTATTTAGAGCAAAAACTTGTGATTTTAATCACAAGCATGCATCTTAGGAAACCACTGAAGTTTCAATTGACAAAAGAATGTGATATGACTTCATGTACTGCCATAAAATTGGAAGCTTTTATATTCCACTAAATAAATTTGCATAAAGTTTGAACTGATGTATGCACCTGAGAAGCTTAGGCTAAGTGATGGTGCATTCATGCTTATGCAAATAACACTCTTACACAAATGGTGCATAATTTAAGGTGTAGATAAAACTGAGTAAAATGAAATAGTATATCGACATCAAATGCAAGTTCTTTCCAATTCCTGTTCTTTTATTTTTCTTCCTTCAACTAATTTAATATCATTATTGTTATGCAATGTGACATTCAACCATTTTATGTTAATAAAGCAAGGGAAGGAACAATTATGGAAACAGATGCTTGTGAATTTTAAGTTGTGAATGTCAAGTGTAAAGCTGTCCCTGCAGCATTTGCAATTTCATGCCATGAATTACAATAAAAATGTCTAATATCTGAGACACTTACAACGGGACTCAAACTGGCGCTTCTGGATACTCCTTGCCAAGGATTTCTGTGCATGAAACCACCAAATTCCTCAGTTAAATCTCCACCTCCATTAGAAAACTCGTGATCCTCAGTGTGGTCCACCAAGGCATTTCCCTGCCCTGCCTTCGAGAATAAACCATCCTTGAGAGACACATCAACCCCTCCATTTTCATGACTCCAAAGCTTCCTATTCACATTCCTTCGCTCATATAAGCTCTGAGTCTCCTGACTTGTTGAAATGGGAGAGTCAATAAGGGATTCATATCCATGGAAAAAGTCCAAGGTAGACTCAGGAGAAATAGATCTAGGAGAACGCTCTCCATCACCAGAAAAGCTCTCTCCCTCCATGGAGTCTTTCCTACTGAAATTTGATCCCGTCATAGAAGCAGGACTCTTAGGACTTGTTACACATCTTGATTTTTTATCAATGGCAATTCTCTTAGCAATTTGCAAAGCTTCAAACGCAGCACCTTTTACATATGCCATTTTGTCAGATTGACACTGTTCCATCACCTCAACTATCTTTTCAACCTCTGAAAAAATGCTCCTGGGATCTATGCACTTCATCAAGAAGGTCACCATTTGAATGGTTACAAACTGCTTTTGAGAATTCCCCTCCACAATCTCACCGCTAGTGTTTAGTATCCGCAGTCCGGATTGTATGAGTAATCTAGCATAGGCTTCAACAATCAAAGCATTCCGTTTTGCCAGGGCCATAACAAGACCCATGTGTGAATTGGTTTGAGTGGACTTTCCCTCTAAGGCCACGGCAACATTCTGGCAAACCATGTTGACCATTTCATCAGAAGCAAAACGCCAGTTATCTGAATCCACAAGAGCCCTTAAGCAAAGTGCTGCACCGCAGGTCAAACTCTCTTGTGAACTCGAGAGAGAATCAGAAAGGGGCTTACAAAGGGAGTGAATTATGTGCCTCTTCTTCTCTTCTGGGGTTGTGGGGTCAATTCCATACCTTGCTATAGCTGGAACCACCTTTGAACAAGCCTGCTGAAGAGGGAAAGACCCTGCACTTGAAGCTAAGGTCTGAACTATGGACTGCATAATGCTGTCTATCATAGGAACAATCTTGACTCCATGAACCCGAGCAAGAGCCTCATAAAGTGAAATTGTGAATTCTCCGGACAAATTACCAGTTTCCTTGGTCTCAGAAACTTGTGCTAGAAAGATGGGAATTGTCTTTGTGTCTAAAACTTTCACATATGACTTCAAAGCTTGCATTGCGGATTTGCGACTATCTGGATCTTTGTCAAGATTTTGGATCTCTCTCTGTAGGACCGGACTCAGACTTCTTCCCATTGTGGAGCTAAGGCCAAAAAGAACCACCATAAGCAACAATAACAGTCAAATACAAAGCACAGTGTGAAACAAGAAAAAAAAAGATAGATCTCACTTTGGGCGCTTCATTGCAGAATCCCACAACAATTTTGATTTAAAGTTCATAGCTTTTCAGACAATAATGAATAAAAGATTAATCTTACAATAGAGACAACTGAAAAATTCATGATCGAATGAAAAAAAAAACTAACTATTTGAATTAAAGTTTATAGCTTTTTCAGACAAAAATGAATAAACGATTAATCTTGCAAACGGCCCAATCCAAAATTTCAAAATTGAATAAAAGAAAAAAAAATAGCAAACTACTTGAATTGAAGTTTATAGCAGAAAACGACTAATCTTGTAAATGCGATGGCTTGAAAATATTACAATAGATTGAAAATCTAACAGACTGCAAACTCAATTACTCCCTTTGCAATGTTGAATCTTCAGCATTTAGTTCAAAAAGCATAATTTTAGGGGGCCATTCACAATAACAGTTGATTGAAACAAAAAATGAGAATTTAAAACACTAGAAAACAAAAAAAAAAGCACAATAAGCAGTGTTTTCAGCTTCTAACTGTAAATCAAACAGACAGAACAAAAAAGGAGAGAAAAGTTAAAACTCAATAAGAGGAAAACACACCTCTATTAGGTAGGAATGAAGGAAGATGTGAAATTGTGGATTGCAATTGGCAGCAAGAAGAGCAATAGAGAGAGAGAGAGAGAGAGAGAAGGGATTTTTTTCTCAAATTTTGATTTTTGAGTGTGTATTAAGGGATAGTGCAAATGACAGCTATGGTATGTGTTAATTGTTTTCCATTCTAACTTTAACGTTATTGGAAGGTGTGATCCTTTTGAATTGAATGAATCCCTTTTGTTTTCAAAACTCTTTTCTCCAAATTCCACCGCTATCCCTGCTAGGTGACTGCTTCCACAAATTCCAGATTTTAAAACCCTTTTTTGGACCAAAATACCCTCCTCCTGTATTTCCCAATTTGAAAAAAATTATATTTTTTTATCAGCTTTTAAGCTTTGTTTGAACATAAGGATGAAATGGAAAAAATAATAAAAAATTAGAAGAATGAAAAATAAAATATAAAAAAAATATTTAAATAAAAAATTAAATTTATTTTTACTTATTTGAATAATTTAAAAAATAAAAAATAATTAAATAATATAAAAATTATTTATAATAGTTATAAAAATTTAACTTTATTTATTATAATATTTTTCTTAATAAAAAATATCTTAAATTTTAATATTTTTATAATATCTAAAATATTATTTTTAAAAGATAACACTATCCCTTTCTCTCTTAAGATCTCACTTTTGGTAGAAAAAAATAAATATATTGATATCTCGTATAACTCTTTTAACTTCTTTTTTTTCTACTAAAACCAAAATTCCACAACACATGTAAAATTATATCTTTTTATTGATGTTTGGTTAGCCAAATTTATTTTATAATTTTACTTTTATTTATAAAATATTATTTTGCTTTTATTTTATATGTTTTTAATATTTTGTAGGGTAAAAATAAGAAAAAAATTTATCTTTTTATTTTTTTTAATAAAAAAATTTAAAAGCAGAAAAAAAAATAAAAACAAGGTATTTCTTTCATTTTTTTTATTTATCTAAAAATATAAATATTAAAAAATACAATTAACAATGATAACTTTCTAAAAACATATTTATTTTTTTAATTTAACTTTTATGAACTGTGTTCTTGTTTTTCTTCATTTATTATAATCTTAATTTCTTTCTCATATGCTAATAGTAAAAATATTAGATATAATAATTAATTATAGTTAATAATAACTAAATAAATATAAAAGTATATATAAAAAATATAATTAATATTTTTAAAAAATCAGAATAAATCGATAGGTAGAAATATTGTTTTTTACTTTTTTTTAAACAGATAAAATAAATAAATAAAACTGAAGATAAAAAATATTGTTTTGACAAAATATTGTATATTTTTAATTTTATTTTTATTTACAAAAATGTTATCTTGTTTTTAATTTTTTTTCAAAATTTTGTATTGAAAAATAAAAAGAGAAAATAAAAATAATTATTTTTTATTTTCATTGTTTTATGTACAAAATAATAAAAATAAAAAATAAAAAATATTTTCTGAAATTAAACACCACCTATTCTAATCATCACATGTTTTCATTTTTATCTTCTTCATCCACCTAATCTTCAACATCCAAACACAATATTAAAGAAAATGTTTAGAAATTAATAATAATTCTGTAAAAAAAATTAATTTCAGTCAAACATGTTCTATAATAACCACTTACCATTTTTGAGAAGAGTTTTTGAAAAAGAATTTTTTAAATAAATAATTATTTCTACAAATTTAAACTACACGTGTACAAAAAATGATTATATATATATTGTCTAATTAAGTGAATGTTGGATAAATTTATTTGAGAAAAAATATTTTTTAAAAAATTTCTTAAAATGTTGATAAAAAAAAATATTCATAATAAGTTAAATTAAACAAGTTTGATCATACCAGGTTAGAAAAACCTTTTAATCAACTTGAGTAGTTATATAATTTTTAAAAAAATATAATGTCAAAATAGTATTATTATATTAATTTTTTGGAAAAATATAATCCTGTTCTTTAAAACTTTTTAATACATATTGAGGATTTTTTTTTTAATTCGTAACTGAAGACTAATCCTTTAGAAGTATGAAATTTGTGGAAGGTTTCTACTAACAAAAATTTTCTATGCATACAATCAAAATTTAAACTTTTATCATATCTGATTTAAAATTTCTCTTAATATAAAATCATAACAAAAAAAAAAGAAACACTTTATTCGAAGTGCTGAAAAATAAAATTAACGAAAAATCATATGAATTAAGTTTTTTCAATTTTTATTTAAGATATTTACATACATAATAAAAATGTAATTAATTATTAAGTTTTCCATGAATTTGCATTGGTTTTTAAATTTAAGTAAAATTTATAAAATAAAATAACTAATAATAATAATATTAGATATTTGTGTTATTAATATTACTTGGATATTTTTTATTAGATAAAAATAAATTAAAGAGATAATTTTTAAATTGATAAAAAATACAAAAATAAAATATTTAAATAAAGATACATTATTCTTATTAATATGATGTATTAAATGACACTTTTAAAGGTCAAATTTAAATTATTATTGATTAAAAAATTACAATAATATTTAAGTTTATTAGAAACTATGAAAAATAAATAAATATAATTTCATAGGTGAATTGATTGGTGGAGCTCAATCCAATTTAATTAAATATATTGGATTTATTTTAGGTATGTAATTATGTTGAAATTTTAAAGAAAATCTTTTATATCCATAATGTTCCTAACTATTTAAATAAGTTTGTCTCCGATGAAAATATAAAATAACTTCAAAGAAGATGTTTAAAGATTTGCTTATATAAAGGAGTTACTTATGTATAATAAAAGTTGTTTTTATAAGCAATTAAAACATACTTAAAATATTTTACTCGAGGTGTTTAAAATATATTGGAGTTCTTCTATTAAAGATGTCCTAAATGATATATATATATATATAATATATATATATATGTATATATATTAATTTCATATAATATATTATTAATTTATAGATATTTAAAATATAAAATAAAATTTAGTTGTATGCTTTTTTAAAAAATAAATACTTATTGCAAGAACAGTTACATGGTTCAATAAAAAATAAAATTACCTCTTAAACATATACTTATTTCAAAATTAAAAGTCAAGATGATACATATATTTTAAGAAAATTGTAATGAAAATTATTATAACAAAGTTATTTCTATGACTAAATTTTTCCTTTTTAGATCTTCAGAATCGGAGAAATATAATTTAATTGTACAAATAAGATATTAATAAATGGGAATATTATTAAAAAATAATTATTTTTTTATTTTAAAATATAAAATTATTTTTTATTCAAACTAAAATATTTAAAATGTAAATAATATGAGATAGAAGAAATATAAAATTAATGATCATCTTAACAAATATCCTAAAAGTATTATCAATAGAAATTTATTTAAATGGTACATGTTTATTCTTATTAAATAAAATCTCATATTTGAATTTTGTGTATAAAAAAAATCTACTAAAAGAACTAATTACATCATGATATAGATATTCTTACCTTGAGTAAAATTATCTAATGCACAGTGTTAATGGAATAGTGATATTAGTGGGAGGGTAATATGGTCAGATGCTCTTTTGAATTTTGTCTTTTACAGCGCGAGCCTCCCTCCCGCCTTTGACAATTTTTCGTTTGCAAATTTGAAATAAAATAAACTAAAATGAAGTACCAAACAAACATCCCAAAAATTAAAATGCTTCTACCTACCAATGCATTGGATTCTCAATCTGGTAGATAGCGATTCAAAAATGGTTACAATTGTTCCGTATTGAATTTAATTTTGCGTGTGTTTGTTTCTCTCTTTAACACCAGCACTGGCTCCATTTGTATTGAGATTCGTCGAAAATTAATTTTTGCCATCCCCAACTGGTATACAAACATATGTTTAAACCTAATAAAATGTGGTTAAAATTTTTTGATTTAAATACCTTTATATATGAAATATAAGTCTTCATTATTAAACTAGAGCAATTTAAAAGGTACTTTTATTTCTATTAGGTTATATATATATATATATATATATATATATATATATTAAAGATTTGTTTATTGTTTTTAAAATAGTTCTTTTTATTTTTAAAACTAAAAAACTGTTTAAAAATAAATTTTTTGAAAATTATTTTAAAAAAGAATACGTTACTTTTTTAAAATTATTATCAAATAATTTTTAAGTTTTTTAAATTTTTTATTATTCATGTTATTTTATGTATTATTTTATCTTTTTTTTTCACTTATTTTCTTTCATTTTTATTTAGACAATTTCTAAGTTTTTTTTAAAATATTTACCTCTATATATTAAAAGTGTTTGAAAAAATATTTCAGATAAGTAAAAATTTAAATTATCAGTTGAAGAATTTATTAAGAAATTTTAAATTTTTTATAAAATGATTTATTTTAATAACTATTAATTATTTTTAATATTTTTTGAAAAATTAATTTAAATTAATTTTATGTTTTTCTCTTACTTAAAATATATTTTCATTTTTATCCTAAATAATATATTTATATAATATGATATTTTTTATCTATTTATTTTTATAAATTTAATATTATTTGATAGTTTCATAATAATATTTCTAATTTTGATAGATTAATTTTTATATTATCATAAAATATTATTTTTTAAATTATTATTTTAATTAGTATTATTTATTTTATTAAAAATATTAAACTATTTAATAAAAAATTAAACCTATAAAAATAATTACTTTTTAAAAAATTTATATAAAAATTAAAAATAAAATTTATTTAATTGTTTTTTAAAAATATATCATATTTTAATTTATTATTTAACTATACATTTATTTATTATTTTATATTTATCTTTAATTTAACCAAACACTTTTAATTCAATTAGTAAATTATAGTTTTCATCTTTTAGGTTTGAAGTAGTTTATTGGTGAGTTTTACTAAACACACCCTAAATTAATGTTCTTTCAAATAAAAATATTTTAAAAATTACTTTCTTCTTTATAAAATCACATAACTTTTTTTTATATAATTTTTAAAGTTTATATTTTTTAATATTAATTTAATTTTCATTTTAAATATTAATTTATTATATAATTATATGTTAATAAATTAAATATTATAATTATCATAATTATTATTGATTTTATATAAATTGATTTTAAATTTTAATATATGTAATCAATAAAAAAAAATTTATGATTTTGATAACTTATTTTTAATTTTATATTTAACTTAAAAGCTTTAATTCTCTTTATTTTTATTATTATAAATAAATAAATACATCATTTATAAAAATATTTATGATTTTAAATTTATTTATATATATAAATTTATTTAATTAAAAAATCCAATTAATGCATAGCAACATATTAATAAATTTAAAAATTTAAAAATCAACCATACAATGAAAGGTCTTTTATGTATTCAGTTCTTTTATTTATATTTTTAAAATATTAATATATACAGCAAACTAAAACGTTATCCTAATGTTATTGTAATTTAGTAAGGAACTCCTTCCATTTAACTAAGTAAACTTGTTTAAAATCATCAAGACTAGTCTAATAGTAAGAGTGTACAAATTAAAATAATTTTACATGAGAAGATCTTGAAATCGAATCTTATCACTTTCTAAATTATAAAAAAAATAAACTTGTTTAGGTTGTCTTAAATTTTGATGAAAGACTATCCTAATATCATTTTATAACATGATTTTTTATAATTATTTGATAATTTGAAACTATTAGTGATTTAAAGATTTCAAAACATCTAGATTTCTATATATTTTATAAATAAAAAGAAACAACAAACCATAATCCCTAATAAAGGAGTCCTTCATCTAAAGCTACATATTTAAGTTAAGGAAGCTTTAAAATTTATCATAACAAAGATTATTGAAATCTTTTTTATTAACAAACAATTTTCACCTTGAGTGAGTTAGTTGTCATGTATATGAAATTATGATATTATATCACATATTATAACCAAAAAATAAAAGAGTTGGTTTTTTTAGAATTCCAATGATTAAAGATATTTCTACATAGTTACTTTTTAAAATTTTATTCCAAAAAATATTTGAATTATACAATTATACTATAGCATCAAAGCAATACTCCTAATTTTTTTCTTAACATAAGAAATATTCATTAAGGTTGATTAACACAAAGTCCTAAAATATTGTAAAATTGGTTTAAAAACCTCTTTAACCAAGCAAATTGTCTTGTTCTTACTTTCACAAAAAATACAATCATCAACAAAAAATAAATGAGTTATTTTTGTAAAATTTTACCAATTTTTAAGCATAACCTCATGCATTCTCCTCGGTTATGATGACTTTAAGGAGTCTAATATAGCTCTTAAATATTAGGATTGTTATAACCAAATTTAACCATCTTACTAAAAATTAATAACAATTATTATAGTAAGTTGAACCTACTTTTATATTTGATGATTTGATCAACACTTGTGATAAAAACATGGAGTTCTAGCAACTTTTCAAAGGACGACCTACCTTTAAAGCTTAATTTGAGATTTCAAAAATATAAAACTTTGATGATCAAAATGGATTATGAATTCTCTTAGTCACAAGTAATACTACTAATTTTTCAAAGTTCTCACCAATACATACAACTTCTTGTAATATATAGAATAATTCAATTTTGCCTCACTAAACCTTTTACTAAAATATGCAATTAGTTTGGACTCTTACATCAGTACAACTCATATTCTTACATCAGAAGCATCATATTCAATTCTAAAAGCTTTATTGGAATTAGGTAAATAAAACAAAGATGCATTGGTTAACTTATCTTTCAAAGAATTTAAAGAATTTAAAGATTTTTTATACACATCATCCAACTTGAATACATCAATATTTTTAACAAGTTCATTAATAGAACTAAAGTTTTTCATAAACCTTATATAAAAACTTGTTGAATTATGAAAACTTCTTACCTTATTTGAATTCTTAGGTATAAGTCATCCTCTAATCATGTTTACCTTTTCTTCATCAACTATAATTTTTTTGGAACCTATAACAAAGCCAAGGAACACAACATATTACATAAAAAATGAACATGTTTTAAGGTTGACATACAATTTTTTCTCTCTACAAATACCAAAAATGACATATAAATGTTCAACATGTTCATTTAAGTATTTGCTATCAACTAATATATCATCAAAGTTGATCACAATAAATTTCTCAATTAAAGAATGCAAACAATGTTTCATTAATATGTAAAAGTGTTAGGTGTGTTAGTTAACCAAATGTTATCACTAAACATTCATATAATCTATATTTTATTTTGGAAACAAATTTTCATTCATCATCACCTTTTATGAAAATACAATGGTATTCACTTTTTAAATAAATTTTAGAAAACACACATACAAGTCATGCAATAAATGGATAACACATACACATATACTTTACAATAATTTTTTCTAATGACTCGACAGTAAACACACATGTACCATGTCCCATTTTCTTTAGAACCAATATTATATGAACAAAATATGGACGAAGAATCTCCCTCGTAAATCTCTTTCTCAAAAATTCATCAATTTGCCTCTACATTTCCCTTGCTTCCTTCGAACTTCTTCTACAGACTGGTTTATTTGGAATTGAAGAACATAGGGTGAATTCAATTTGATATTCAATATCTCTTAAAAGGATGCAATCTATGTGGTACTTCTAAAAAAATTTTAAAAATTCTTGTAACATAGAAACAAAAACATTAGCAAAAGAAGAATTAATATCATTAGTTTAATCAACATTCTTGCATATAAGTACAAGTAGTTACTTTTTTTTCTAATAAAACACTCAACTTTTCTTTTCTTTACAAACATACTTTCTTTTTTTTCCTCATTTCACTCTATGTTATTATTTCCTTTCGCTTATTTTTACTTTTTTTATTTATTAAGTGTTTAATTATTCTTCTCTTAACTTACACTCTTTTATAATTCTAATTTTATCACATATAGTTTAACAAGTTTGAGAATTCTTAATATAATTGTGCAATTACTCACGATAAGGGTATATATTTGTTTACCCATCATAAGTGATCTTTCTCTCAAATTGTTGTGAATGTACAAGAAGTGTATGTCTAACATGTGACATCCTCTTCTAATAATACTATTTCATATACTTTTTTAATTATACAAATGAATTTTAAATTTTAATTAATTATCTAAGATGAATCATTCACAAAAACTCAACGAGAGTGAAACATATTTTTTTTGTGTAGCCGTCTAGTCATAAAACTAATAGTTTTTTTAATACTTGCACAACTTAAACGAGTCGGGATTAAAATCGATAGATGATTAACATATTAACTAACACTTCTCTAAAAACACATGCATAGATAAACATATAGAGGAGGTTAGGGAACAACTATGCCTCATAGACAAGTACGTTACTTAAATGTAGAATTCATCATATCATGTTATCTAAAATATACATACAAGAACAGTTTCTAGCACCAAAAGACATAAGACAAGATCCAAATAAAACTAACCTGTCTATATAATTTACACATAAATACTCAAAAGGTATATATGGTTAATAATTCAAAGATGTGCATAAAATAAACGTCTAATATAGATACACAAAACATTCTATATCTATCCTTAAGAGAAAGACTCTTCTTAGGTTAGCGTCATTGTGAGGCCAAATCCTCGTTGGAAAAAATCCTATGTGTGTTTGGAAGAAAAATTGCATGTTTAGGTTGTCCTTTATCTCTTTCCGATCACCATGCATAAAAAGGAAACATAGTATATACAAATAGCAAAAAAGGGTAAGAAAATATCTACAAATCATATTCAGAATAAACAATAGGAGAAATTCAGGAGTCCAACCATTCATATAGACAATATATCAATAACATATATACCTATCATTCCATACCAATTTACAATCATAAAATATATATATATATATATATATAATATACACACACATACACTCACACATATATATAGTCCTCATGTGGGATGTAATGGGTGTATGCACGTTTAGTTATGATTCCAACTATCCATTCTTATCCATTCTCATGAATGTTATGCATGAGGATCCCACCAACACCAACATCTCAACATATTGCGTTCACCGTTCATCTAGGGAAGCGATTGGGAACTCACATTTAGTACTATGGTATCCAGAACCTATAGTTCCAAAAAAATTTCACCCATGATTTTCATCAATCGTTTGGGAAGTTCTAATCGATTATGGCGATGCCTGCTACTAAGTCAAAGTAAATCAGGGTTGTCATGGTATCTTTGACAACAGGACATGACCCATTGTCATTAAAGAACCTTCCCACCCATAGTAGACTCCCAAGGTCTCAATCTGGTCACCATACTAACATTTCGTAGTGTACCAATTGTTACTATCCTCTAAGAAACATATATCATGATGCATGATTCATTCAAATTCACATTAATTTCTTAATAATAAGGCATTCACTCGCCTTTCCGCATTCTTAACATCGTCTAGCCCACACCATGCTTATAAGATGGGCCTATCATATCTCAATACAATGTAACTCGTCTAACTGGCCATCTACCATGTGAAGTATTCTTTCTTAAATTTTTTCACCTTATTAGTTTTATGCATCATAAAAGGTACATCAATCATGTTTACTATACTTATTCATGTGTGTGTGTGTTAGATAATTTATACCTCAACAGAAACCAACCCGTTTACAATACAAGTATTTATAATATAATAACATGAAAAACTTACCATAAGTCACACAGAAGGAATTTGCAAATGAGGTTTTATAAGGGCACACTGGACATAGAGTACTACCAACACAAAAATTCCCAAGGTGAAACTCAAGCATTTCTCCATTCAATACATCTAAAACTGGATGAGGAAATTTCAACACAACATAACAAAATCCTGATTTTTCAACAGAGAACAACTTGTGAAAATTGTTGTAAATTCCACAGAATAAATGTATGAATGAAATTTTGTAAGGATACTACATAAGAAATACTACTATCATAAAATTTTTTAAAGTGAAACTCTAACGTTTCATCAATTAACATCCTCAAAACTGAATAGGGAGTTTTATTCATAGAACAACATAATTTTGTTTTCTCAACAAAAATAGAAACTTGAAAAAAATTGCTATAAATCACAAAAAATGAATCTCTGAATGAAATTTTATAGAAATGAACTAGACATATAGAAATACCAACATAAAATTTCAAAGTGAAACTTCAATATTTCATCGTTCAAATCTCTAAAAGTAAACAGAGAAATCTTTTCAAAGGATGACAGGATACTAACTTCTTAGTAGTAGCAAAAACTTGGAAAAATTACCATCAGCGAACAAGTTTGAAGGTTAAATTTTACAGGATAAACTAGATGAGGAATAACATTAACACACCAAATTTGAAGATGAAACTTCAATATTTTATTGTTCAAACATGTAAAGACGGGACAACATATATGAACCTCAACAACCAAGAAAGCTCTAAGTTTTTCCCCTTAGATGTTACATGAAAGGCTAGAAAAGGATATAAATACATTTAACCATCAAAGTTTATAAATACAAGAAATTTAATAAATTAAATAATCATGGAGTTCTTTCCTTGAAAGAGCTCCCCTTAAAAACTCTATTCTACTCTATTGTTGAAGGTAAGCTTCCCTTTTACCTAAAAGCGTCTTCGTCTAGCTTTGATGTAAGAGAAAGGGATGTGAGTTCTTCACTTTCTCAAGCTTGTTCTTGGTCTCCAAAGCTCCTTCGCAAAGTGGTGGTGTTTTGGAAGTGAAAAGAGGAAAGAAAGATTATGAGGAAATAAAAGAGCACAAGAATTAAAATGGGTCAAACATTAAATGAGTTAACCTTAGGAGAGAGGTGTGTGTCTAGTGGATTGACCTTCCCACTCACCAAAATCAAGGAATAATAAAATGTCACTTGTTCTTAACTTGATAAAATGGGTGACAACATATCATATCACTTGACCTTTTATCCCCACTCTTTCCAATATGTCACATCTCCTTGCCAACTGGCCACATCTCCATTTAATGCTCCACATCTTTTGTCTCTTGTACTTCTAGGCAAACATAACTTGTCTAATTTACAAGTCTTGACTCATCTAATCTTTCAAACCATAACTCATTTAACCTTCACATCTTTTCACGAAACATATCTTATCTAATAATTGATTAACCCTAATTCGACTAATCTTTATATGTCTAGAATACATATTACGACACCAATAAAAATGGCAATACTACTAATAATAATAATAAACAAATAGGAAGTTAAAAATAAGGTTTTACATAACATGCATTGGTGCAACATCATAAATAATCTCTTTTTTGTATTTACCAATGGAAAATGAAGCCATTATTTACTTAGTCTCACACATGTCTTCACAATCATTTAACCACCAAAGTCTATATGGATCAAGATGTTTTTCTATTGGTAGATTCGATTTCTCAACTAATAAATTACTAGCAACATTAGTATAACTTCTAATACAAATGATCATGTTATATATCTTATCATTCATGTGGTAGTTAGTATTAAAGATATGCTTATGTTGCTCTAAATCACCAAATCCATTAGTTTGTGATACTAAACCTGAGAATGTTCTTAATGGATCCTTTTATTATGAGTATGTGATATTTAATGATGCTAAAATTGAGTATGCATATGGTCCATGATAATAAATTTGAGCTTTTTTGGATATTATATTCTTAACTATAATTAATGAAGTTCATTAGTTGTTTTGTACGCTAGAGTTAGATTATAGTCTTAAGTTAAGTTAAAGAGGTAATACCTAGGAAGTGTAACATAAATCAATTAAAAATTTAGCATAAGAGTTAGACTTAGTTGGTGGTAGTTGAGTAGGACTTCTTTATTTAAACAATATGGATTAGTCTAGTCAACATTTACTCTCTTTTCAAATACCTAGCAACCATCAACTATAGTTGTAGGTGAAAATTAACCAACAACCAACTTATTTTCTTTAAATGAAGTTGTTTAACCTGATTAAACCCTTCCTAATCCTAAAAATATTATAAAAATAAAACCTAATTCAGATGGAACTCTTACCACATCTCATGCATGTGACCATTTCAATAGATTACCTATAGTTGTAACATCATAATAATGACACCTGTCCTATGCTTAAATAGTATCAAAGATTCATTATTGGTTTGTTACTCATGATGTGGAACTCCTTTATAAAATATTTATATTGAAAATATGGTGCAACTTCTTTTAAAACATTTGTTTAAAGTGCAAGCTTCGTCATAGTAATTAACGTAGTAAATAATAAACGTTAAAACATTGTCACTCATGCTAATTTTGAAAACTTGCATTCATTTATTTAAGGTAATATACATTCACATATACTACCATATGTACATTATTATTCATATAGATATCAAATCCTAGCAAATCTAAGGCTCTTAACGAGCCTTTTATAACATAACAAGGACATTAGTACCCTACTTATATTACATTTATCCAACACCAAATTTACAAACATCACAATAACACAACTAAAATTCTCTTCAGTGCTTACAAATTAGTGCCCAGGGTAATAGTCATTTATTGGGTATCTTAGATAGAATCACTCATTGAGGGCATGTCATAGTGCGATAGAGTGAGAGGATCGTTCTCACTATTGGGTGAAGATGTATCCACGTTTAGCAATGCTTAGGGGAGTGTGAAATCAAGGTGTTGGTGAAGGAAACATTACATCCTTATGAAATGCCTCCAACGAAATGGAAAACTCGGTGGGGGAGAATTATGGACTAAGCACGAGTGTGATAAAAAGTTGCTTGAAGGAAAAGTACACCCGCACATTGACTCGGGCAGTAATCATCAAATTGTGAGCATTGGAGAGCCAGTGAACATTATGCAGGTCTAGGTACAGTACCGTTATGGTGAACAATATTTTTAAAGTTTGGAAGTGAAATAAGAGGTAGGAAATGAGAAATTGTACGTCTACCCTAGGGTTGGTGACATCATTCCTATTCTAATCACTTAAATTTACTTATTAAAAGGCCACAAGAATATAAATTCAATTGTTACTTTTAAAAAAACAACACTTATTTGAAATGGATTCCTTTTAATAATAGGAAGGATTAAATTTCATACAATAAAACATCTCTTTGATTTCTTGAGTCATATTTTCAAAAAACTTTACAGAACAAAACACTTATTGATTCTTTAGATCACCTTCTTATCATAACATAGATATTATTTGATTCTTACTCATTTTATGTCTTAATCATAATTATTCTCATTCTCTAGTAACCACCACAATGATAATTTCATTTATGGCATATTATTAACAATTTAGTTAAATAATATCTTCCACTTGCCTACTACTTTACCTTCTATTATAAGATATATGCTCATTTCAGATGGTTGTCAACATCATAATTCTTAAAGACCTACAACTTACCATAAAAGGACCTTGTGCCTTTTGAGTGTGCACAAGTCCCAGAATTGGTATCATAAGAATAGTGTTAAGTTTTCACATAAGGTTTTCTTTAGTGATCCCTTGATTTATTAGGTTCTATTTTAAGTTTTCATAATAACATGCATGCTCGATATTCAGCCAATATGGTATGCATATATAGCATCCAAATCACTCAATTCTCACATAATCTCTTCACGTACAAAACCATATATTTGCACATAATTTATTACATCATTCAAGAGAGTACATAACACACTTGCATATAAATACATATACTCAAGTATCATCATGATAAATAGGATATAAATATGTTGGAACCTATAATTTAATTAAATATTTATTAAAAGGTTCAAGCAATATCTAAAGTTTTAATAATTGATAAAGATATATGCAGAATTGTATATTTAGACAGATGTAAAAAGAAAAACTTATTTAGACCCATTCAAGTGTTTAAGTGTCTTAAGACATTACAAGTGTCTAGGCATCTTATTCTAGAAGGAGTACTTAACAAGGTCGTCCAACTGACCTTAAGAAAAAATATACTTTTTCAGTACTGGTGCAAGATAAAAAGTAGCTATCAAATAATTAATGAAAAGCTAACTTGTCTTACAAAAAGAAAAGGTGAAAAGTATCCTATCATAGTAGTTGCTTAATTGTTTCACAGCAACAACAACTACTTTTGTCTCACAACAGTAAATTTTCACCTAAATTAAGACCATGCATTTAATGGATGTGCAGAAAACTAATTATTAACCTTGATTAATTAAAAGCTAACCATGCTTAAGATATGTTAAACATGATTAGTGATAAAATTAGCCTCATTAATACTAATCAAAGTCTAAAAGGATAATTCCTTGAATTTTGAATTATTTTAAAAAATAGAAAAATCCATACAAAATTACCAAAATGCCCCTAAGTGTAAAATTAATCCAAACATATCCTAGACTTGGTCGAACCCACTAAACAATTTTTAGACCTCATTTTTCTCAGTTTGAATCTCACAAAACACTTAGCCAACTCTCCAAAATCTGGCCAAATCCATCTAAGTCCAAAAAATCTTAATCCTACACCTTAAGCCTAAGGTTCGAACTTTGAGATTTAAGCTAAAACAAGGCCTTAAACATTAAGCCCCACCACTTCCACTTAGAGATCCTAGTGGACACCCAAGGGGGGGCAAGAAGCAACCATCACAGCCCCACCATCACTACACAAAGTCATCATAAAGTAGAATCTTTCTACTTGTCTCTTTTAAGCTTTAAACTTGCTTTTTATGGTTTAATTTTTTTGTTTTGTGAATCCTTTCTCTGAAATCCATGTATCTTCTTTTGTTTCAACTTATGAGGGCTCAAAAATACATTTAAACCGTTCAAAATCGTCCCCACCAATTTTTAGGGATTTTTGAAAAGAAAAACAAAGTTTGGTTAGTTTAAAGTGCTTCTAAGTGAGAACTTGATGTAGAGAAATTTTCTAAATGTTTTAGGAGAGTGTTTGTAAGTCAACATGAAAGTTTTTATTCAAGTTAATATTCAGCCACTTAGGGGTAATTAGGGGTTTAATTTTTAACTAAGGGCTAAATCATCATTTCACTTGTAATTTCATTTTTGAAATTAATTCTAATTGATGCAACCTTATATTTTAAGGTTAACCATAGTTTAATTAACCTAACCATAGTTAAACATAACCTAATCATAGTTAAGTAACTTAACCAAAGTTATTTTTCTCTCTTCTCATAATGGTTTCTCTCTTTTAGTGAGTTAAGGCATGAATGATTTATCTCTCCCATTAATGGCACACTTATCTCTTTGTCCAAGCATTTAGAAAAATATGCTTGAAGATAAGCACGGGTTGCAATTCTTTACCAACAGTTTTTGGCCTACTCGAACTATTAGGGACATTTTGATTTTTTAAAAATTTTCTAAAAAATTTGCTAAACATTATTTCTAAAGGTTATATTTCTTGATTAGTGCCTCTTGGTTTATTTCTATGTATTTTACTTATTTTCTAGATTAGTTTAGCACTCACCAGAAAACATGAGTTCTTTGTAAATGTTTCAAGTGTTTACTACAAAGTTTCTATCTTTTATCTATCACTAGTTTCTTTTAGTGGAATTGTAGTAATTTATTGATAATTTCTATGTTTATTGAAGATTTATAAGATCTTGTCCTGAGCTTCTTACACTTTATTTGTTGTTATTTTTAACTCTTGAGCATTTTCATCATTTTTCAAAAATATTTCTAATTTTTGTAAAACCTTTTTAAATTTTAATTTCCATTTTCATTTTCTTCTTAAAGATATTACTTTATGGTTGATGGAATTTATCAAGGAGATTTTGGAGCATTACAATAGTTGAAGGTGTTGTTCCTAATGAGACATGTAAATGTTGTGAAATAATATTTTTGTTATCATCCCAAAATTTATGAAGCATCCAACATGTCATCCAACCTCATTCATTTTCCAAAATACTCCTATGCCATCACCAATGATCCTATCCAAAGACTCTTGTATTTTGGTCTAGTAAGAGTAAAGGGGTAATGATTTACAAGTTGTTAGCCAAATTTGAATTTAGACAACTAAAAAGGTCATTTGACCAACTAGAGAGGAAATCCTACATACCATAATCTTACATTAAAAACATTAAGAACTTAATCTTTGAGAAAAGGAAAGGTTGAGAGGTAACCTAGAATGATGAATGGACTAAGATCCTATAAGTGATTTATCATAAATCTTATGATTATTATAAGATGGACAAGCTGTTGGAGGAAGTTTACATGTTGTCCAAGAAAGTAACATCAAACATAATTAAAAAATTCTTGATTAGAAGATTAGTTTTTATTTAGAAATATTATGCCAACTTGTTGTATTGTCTTATGATTACACAAAGATGCATGTAAAATTTATGGATAGCACTCTTGATTTTTTAGAGAGTGATGAATTACATGATGTTCATATATGGTGATGATATGAAAGTAGTTTGAAATATAGACTACATGTCCATGTTATATTGGTTGGATTATTTAAGCACGTATGTTATCTAGAAGATTTTCAAAGGAATCTAATTAAATAAGGGATCACTAAAGAAAAAAATTATGTGAAAAGTTAATACTACACTTAATATGTCTTGTGCATATTTAGAAAGTAAAAGGCCTTCTAAGGTGGAGACAAAAGGGTTCTCCAAAAATCTTTCTATTATGAAGCGTTAGATCTTCAATATTTATGATGGTGACGACCATCAAGGAATGAACTTATATCCTAAGATTAGAAGATAGAGTAGCAGAGCTTGTGAAAAGATATTGTTTGATTAAGTATTAATATGTGTCTATGTCTTATATTATTACTAAGAGAGTGATAGAGTAATGAGAAAAATTATGCTAAGGCATGAATAAAGTGGTGGTCAAATGAAATCTGTGATATAATCCCAAAGGTTTGTGAGACTTATGTAGTTAGACTATGTGACTTGTATGCTTAATTAGAAACTAGTTCTTCCTTATGTAAAAGAAATCTAGTTTAGCTAAAATTTTATAAAGATTAAAAATAAATTTATATGCATGACATGTTTTCTAACAAACTGAAGTGTTGGGATGAAAGTGATGTCACTAGCCTTAGGATAAAATTCTACTGAGAAACTTAGTTTCTCACCCCTCTTCCACCATTTTCTTCCTAGACATTCCAAATGCTGTTCGCAATCGCGGTGGTTTTCATGAAGTTCAGTAACGTTAACTAGATAGCAAAACTCTGTAAGTTAAGTTTATCTATTTAGGATTTGGTTCATAATCCAAAAGATGTTAGATGAGTTAGCATTTTACTTCCAATCCATTTTTTCTATTTTTTAAGTCAAATTTAGTTGTTTAAAGTTAGTTATTAATGATTTAGTGGTAGTTTTATTTTTGCATTCAACTTTAACCATTTTTGAAAGTGGTGCTTAGTGGCTTAGTGGTAGTTTTAACCACCTTGAGAGTGGCACTTAGATAGGAAAAGCTCATTATTTTTTCTCTATTTAAACTCTCATGTTTCACAATTATGAACACAATTCAGTTTTAACTCATTCTCCACTTTCCTATCCCTTGAGTTATACCTTTTTCAACTTATTTATTTTATAGCAGTGGTATCAAGAGCCATAGTTGATCTTACGGAATCCACATTTTCCTTTCTTTTCAACCCACAAACCCATGGCTTACAACAACCTTCCTTTGAACCCACCCTTTACCTTCACCGGTGAAAATTATCACCTTTGGTCAGTAAAGATGGAAGATTTTCTAAGATCTTATGACCTCTGGGAAACAGTGCTTGAAGATATCTCATTACCTTCCCAACCAACAAATCCTACCTTGGCTCAGATAAAATCTAACAGTGAAGAAAAAGCAAAGAAATTCAAGGCCAAGTCCCTTATACAAAATTCTGTGGCAGCGATAGAACACGTCGAATGCAAGTGCTGAACCTGAAACGTGAATTCGAATCTCTGCATATGCATGAGGATGAAACGATTGGTAAGTATGCTGATCAAATCTCCTTAATTGTTAATAATATTAGATTACTTGGTGAAGACTTTGCAGACAAAAGGATTGTGGAGAAAGTTCTAGTAACTCTTCCTTAGAGGTTTGAATCCAAAATTTCCTCTCTTGAAGAATCCAAGGACCTTAGCAAAATCTCATTAGGTGAACTGATGAGTGCTCTACAAGCACAAGAGTAAAGAAGGACCTTAAGAGAGAGCAGGTTCACTGAAGGAGCCTTTTCTGTTCAAAAGCAACATTCTGGTAAAGGAAAACAACACCTTAACCAGAAGAATAATGGTAAGCATGATGGTGGAAGTAGTAGTGATTCAAAACAAATGTCGTTTCCTCCTTGTAAGCATTGTAAAAAGACAATACATATGGAGAAGTACTGTTGGTGGAGGCCTGATGCTGTATGTGGAAAATGCAAACAATTGGGGCACGTAACCAAGGTTTGCAAATCTAAAAACAAATTCTCAAAGCCTTTACAAGCACAACTAGCAGAAGCGACTGATACATAGGAGGAGCAACTTTTTGCAGTTTCTTGCTTCTCAACAAATGACTTATCTGATTCTTGGCTTCTTGATAGCGGTTGCACACACCACCTGTGTAATGATGCCGAGATGTTCAGTTTCCTTGATGGTACTTACAAGTCTAGAGTAAAGGTGGGAAATGGAGAATTTTTAGAAGTCAAAGGTAGAGGATCAGTGGCTGTTTCAACAATCTTAGGTATTAAAACTATTCCCGATGTTTTATACATACCTGATATTAGCCAAAATCTATTGAGTGTTGGACAGGTGCTCGAAAAGAATTACTCAATGCACTTTAAGGATTGCAAGTGTATTGTTTTTTATCCCTCTGGTGTAGAATTATTCTGCATCAAGATGAACAAAAGAATGTTTACAGTAGACTTGGGGAAAGTAGTTGAACAATCCTATATTAGTGTTTCAAAGACGATCACAAATTTGTGGCACAAAAGGCTCGGTCATCTCAATCATAGAAGCATGACAGAAATGAACAAAAAGGAGTTGGTGGTAAATATGCCTGAAATCTCATATGATGCTCAAGTTTGTGGGACTTGTCAGCAAGGTAAGCAATCAAGACTACCTTTTCAAGGAAATCAAGCATGGAAGCTAAGCAGAAACTTCAGCTTATCCACACTGACGTGTGTGGCCCAATGAGAACTGAATCCTTAAATGGTAACAAGTATTTTCTCCTCTTCATTGATGACTACACCAGAATGTGTTGGGTTTATTTCATTAAACTCAAGAGTGAAGTCTTTAATATTTTTAAACAAATTAAAGCTTTTGTGGAGAATCAATGTAATTTGAAAATTAAAGCTTTGAGATCTGATAATGGTGGAGAATATACCTCTGCTCAATTTGTAGAATTTTGTAATAGTGCAGGCATTGAACATCAACTGACCTTACCATATACACCATAACAAAATGGTGTATCTGAAAGGAAGAACCGAACAATAATGGAGATGGCTAGGTTTCTTTTGATTGAAAAGCAGATGCCAAATCTGTTTTGGGCAGAGGCAGTCAATACCTCTATTTATTTGCTGAATAGGCTTCCCACAAAAGCCTTACAGGATAAGACTCCATATGAAGCTTGGAGCGATAACAAACCTTCAATGCACCATCTCAGAATCTTTTGGTGTATATGCTATTACCAAGTGCTAGAACCTAAAAGAAGTAAGCTGGACAACAGGGCTCACAAAGGAATTTTCATAGGCTACGGTTCATCAACCAAGGGCTACAGAATTTTCTGTTTAAAAATAGAAAAAATAATTTTGAGTAGAGAAGTAAATTTTGATAAGGAAGCTGTTTGGAATTGGAAAAATCAAAGGAATGCTCATTTTGACTTGTTTCCAAATAAACAACCTCAACTTGACATAAATGAGCTAGTGGATGACCTACTGGTGAGGGGCACAAGAACTTTGGAAGATGTTTATCAAAGGTGTAGCTTAGTCATCTCTGAACCAACATGCTACGCTGAAGCATAAGACTCTAAAGCTTGGAGGAGAGCTATGCAAGATGAATTAGACATGATTAACAAAAATGAAACTTGGCAGCTTGTTGATAGACCCACGAATCGCAAAGTGATAGGTGTAAAATGGGTTTTCAAAACAAAACTCAATCCCGATGGATCAATTTGCAAACACAAAGCTAGACTGGTGGTGAAAGGTTATGAACAACAGTATGGTATAGACTACCAAGAAATATTTGCGCCGGTAGCAAGGTGTGACACAATCAAGCTTCTTCTTGCCTTTGCAGCTCACAATCCATGGCAAATTCATCAACTTGACGTCAAATCAGCTTTCCTAAATAGGTTGCTTGCTGAAGAGATCTATATAGAGCAGCCTGCTGGTTTCTCAACTCTTGGTAAAGAAGATAAAGTCTATCTTTTAAAGAAAGCCTTGTATGGACTAAAACAAGCCCCGAGAACATGGTATGAAAGAATGGACAAACATCTCATCCAGCTTGGTTTCGACCGAAGCCAAAATGAAGTCACTTTATATGTGAAAGTCATTGGTGGTGAGTCTTTAATTGTTTCAATTTATGTAGATGACATCCTTGTAACAGGAAGCAAAATTGAACTAATCCAAAAATTCAAGGATGAAATGGAGAAAGTCTTTGAAATGACTAATCTTGGAGTCATGAAGTACTTCCTTGGCATGGAAATAACGCAGTCCAATGATGACATCTTTATATGTCAAAAGAAATACATTTTTGATATCCTAAACAAGTTCAAAATGCAAAACTGCAAATCTGTAAGCACTCCAATTACCACTAGTTTGAAGCTTGGCAAGGATGAGAATTCTGAAAAAGTAGATGAAAGTATGTACAAAAGCTTGGTTGGCAGTCTCATATACCTCACTGCAAGTAGGCCTGACATTCTATTTGCTGTAAGTTTGCTCTCTAGGTTTATACATTCACCTAGAGAAACACACTTTACGGTTGCTAAAAGAGTGTTAAGATATATTAAAGGAACCAACATACTTGGAATTTTCTTTGCAAAATCTGCAGAAAAAACCATGAAAATGATGGGCTACTCTGATAGTGATTGGGGAGGCTGTATTGATGATTCCAAAAGCACTTCTGGATACTTATTTTCCTTGGGAACGAGTTTTTTTAGTTGGAGCTCTAAGAAACAAGAAACTACAGCTCAATCAACCGCAGAAGCTGAGTATATTGTTGCTTCCTCTGCTGTGAATCATGCAATATGGCTAAGAAAGATGCTAAAGGACTTGGGGCATGAACAAATAGAAGCTACCAGGATAATGTGTGATAACATTCTGCTATTTCAATCTCAAGAAATCCAGTGTTTCATGGACGAACCAAACACATCAAGATCAAGTTTCATTTTATTAGAGAAGTTCAACAATCTAATGAAGTGATGCTTGTTCATTGCTCATATGAGAACTAGCTAGCTAACATTTTTACTAAGTCAACACCAAAGGAAAGATTTGAAGATTTGAGACAAAGAATTGGTGTTTGTCACCTAAATGCCAAGGAGGAGTGTTAGATGAGTTGGCATTTTAGTTCCAATCCATTTTTTTTGTTTTTTAAGTCAAATTTAGTTGCTTAAAGTTAGCTATTAATGATTTAGTGGTAGTTTTATTTTTGCATTCAGTTTTAACCACTTTTGAAAGTGGTGCTTAGTGGCTTAGTGGTAGTTTTAACCACCTTGAGAGTGGCACTTAGATGGGAAAAGCTCATTATTTTTTCTCTATTTAAACTCTCATGTTTCACAATTATGAACACAATTCAGTTTTAACTCATTCTCCATTTTCCTATCCCTTGAGTTATACCTTTTTCAACTTATTTATTTTCTAACAAAGATACCAGATTTGATACATTACATTTATGAAATAAATCCAACAAAATTTATTTCTTATATTCCACTTTAATAAAAGTTTTCTTAAAGTCTTTAGAAATATGCGGGAGTTGTTGTAAAAAATTTATTTTTAAATTAAAATTTAAAATTATTATTATTATTATTTTAATTTAGAATATATTTTATGATTTATTGATTACTTGATTTAATTTATGATAATTGCTAGTTTTAATATGAATGAGGATGTGATAGATATTGAGACCTAAATGTGCATCACAAATTGGTTGGATATTGATTGAGCATGTATGATTATTTGGAAGCTTTTAAAATGAACCTAAATAGTTTAAAGGATCACTAAAGAAAACTTATGTGAAAAGTTAATCTACTCTTAATATGCCTTGTGCACATCCAAAGGGCAATAGAGTCCTACTGAAAAGGAGACAAAAGGGTTCTCCTTGGAGACAAAATGATTCTCCACAAATCCTTCTATTATGAAGACAAAAAGGGTTCTTCACTTATTATGGATGGTGATGACCATCTAGGAATAAGTTTATATCCTTAAGAATAAAAGATAGAGTAGCAGAGCCAGTGAGAAGATATTGTTTGACTAATGTTGATGTATGATTATATCTTAATTATCACTAAGAGAAAGTGATAGAGAATAGATATGAGATATGAAATACATAGAGGGAATGTTGGTCAAATAATATCTATGATATGATCCTTATGAATTACAATGTATGAGTAAGTCAGGTGTTTACTTAAGAAAAATTTTCCTGTATAAAAGTAATTAACTTCAGCAAAAGTTTAGAAAAGATTAAAAATTTACCTTTCATGCATGACAAGATTTTTCTAATAAACTGAAGTGGTTGGGATGAAAGTGATGACATAAAACTTAGGGTATAATCTTATTAAGAAACTTAATTTCTCAATCATTCTCTTCCCATTTTCTTCCTAGACGAACAAAATGTCCTTCACGAGGAGTGGCTTTCGAGGACATCAATAATGTAGATAGGACAACAAACCCCCATGGGATATTGATTATAGCCCAAGCTAGTGTAAGGATTTACTTTTCATTGGGACACCTTTTTATCTTTGAAGTCTTGAGTCTGAAAATTCACAACGATGGGCTTTACCATCCCATTGGAGGATTTTCATCCAAATGGGGTTTTCCTGCCTCCTCTTGGCTCTAGAAGGCAAAGAACTACAACAACTAAGGATTCCTCTTCCTCAGAAGAGAAAACAGATCCACATACTCCATCTCACTATCACAGTTCTTCACATGTCTGGTCGTCATAAAGAAGATCTCCTTACCCTATGCCTTATCCTTTTCAAGCTTATCAGGAAATGCCCGATAAAAACCTTTCTTTCTCTGGATCAAAGTATGTGGCTGGAGCGTTTTCATCGCTAGACCTGAGGTGGTTTGTTGGTCCCTTTGTGTTTTCACAAAGAAAACGAAGAAGAAGTTATATCCATAATATAAATTTTGTAAATAGTTGGATGCAGGTACCCTAGTTATTATTATATAGTTGTAGAATAATGAATGTATTAGAATATGTAATAAACACATATGTAATTATGATATGTAATTAAGTATATGAAAAGACCTTAATATCTAAGATTGACTATGTAAATGTTATAATGACGATATAATTATGCAAAGTTTGTAAATGTATTATGAAATATATTTAAACTGTTTTACTGTTGGTCTGAGATAACTAAAATACAGAAATTAATTTGTATTGATAATAAGCTTATTTGAGATAACTAAAATAAATTAATTAATTTGTATTGATAATAAGCTATACGCGTGTAAAAATATTTAATAATTTATTTATTGTCACAAACATTATATTGATGAGGTTTGTAATTTTATATCAAAATGATTGTTTTAAAAATAATTATTATATTTTTTTAATAAATATTTTTTAAAAATTTTATATAATAAAATAACAAATTATTAACTGAATAAACTATTTAAACATAAAAATAGTATTTAGGACATAGCAAAATGAAGTTTAGGATTCAAAATTTTCAAAGTCATACCTCTACTTTAATTACTTATATTTTTCTAAATTTAGGAGATAGCAAAATAAAGTTTAGGATTCAAAATTTTAAAAAATAATAATAATAAGACATACGCAAATTTCGGTAATATACTCGTGCATGTGAGTGTTCATTAAATTATCTATATCGTTACATCTATACAACTTTTCTAGATGTATTATCAAGTCTGAGATTTTAAAGGGTCATATAACTGTAAAATATACGAATTAATTAATCATTTTATCATCGGTGTAGCTAGCTAATTGATAATTCCTTTTCTCCATGGAACTAGTGTCCTATTGCTTTGTTTAACTAGTGTCCTATTGCTTTGTTTCTTGAAAGAGTTACGATGTAATTCATTTTATGAAAATTTTGAATTAATATCTAATTTTTTTATTATCTGTTGCAATGTTGGTCGTTCTAGTGCTTAGTATAAAACTTTTTGTGCAGCATTTCAAGGACATTGACTATTTTAGTGATCAGGAAAATTATTGTTTGTTTCATGCAATTAGTCTTACATATAATTTGTGATAGATTTGCTCAATTTTGAAGTAACGTATTGCAAGAACTGAATATGGTGACAAGGCATCTTATTTATGACCCATTGAGAAATATATTCTAAGACTCTTAAAGTTTGTATAGGATCTTCATTTATTTCATTTCATAATTGCCAATTATCTCTCTGTTTGTTATACCTATGAAAATTGGTGCAAATTGGTGTGAAAATGTCATTGTAGAAAACTACATAATGACTGTGATGTGTTTTAACCCATAAAATTTGATTATGATACTTTTCATTTTCTTCCAAACAAGATAAAGAAAAATAGAGGCTTGTTGACGGATCAAACTCATAGCTTCATCAGCATAAAGAAGTTAACTTATTATAACTTTAAGTTTGCAGTTTTAGTTTTAAATTTAGTTTAATGTTTAGTAAATTTTATAGAATGTATTTTGAAATTTTAAGAAAATTTTTAATAGATTTGCGGAATAATGTTTGTCTTATTATTAGGTATGGATTTTTTTATTTTAAATAATAATTCAATAAAAACATATTTAGCAAATTTTAGTGATTATTGAAGAAAGCAGGTTACTGTCTAAAAAAACTTCTTAATTAATCATGCATAATGCATGAGTAAGAAAGATGATTAATTGATAATGAATCGTAAAATCTATGATATTAATTTGTGGAGGATGGGGTCTAATATGTACGTTACGTGTAACTTGCTTGTTTAGCTTAAAAATAATAGCACATCAATTTTTTAGAAATCCTTTTATATTATTTGGTTCGAGTGGTTTATACAAATTCTAATCTTACATTTATACGAATATTTTAAATAAAGAATTCATGAACTAATCTAATTCAATGTGTAAAAAAAAATACTAGAAACTGAAAAAAGGTTATTAAATTTGATTAAACTTATGAATCAAAATTTAAAAATTAAATTATATTTAATCTAAAGTAAACTTATATGTAGATATATAAATCTTATTTATAAACTTAGCATGTCACTCACAATTTGTCCGCTTATTAAAAAATAATAAAATAATAAAATTAAAATAAATTTAATTAAAATATATTAATCATAGTTTTATGTTATCATTAAATTATTAATTATTATATAACTAAAATTAATTATTTTTAAAATTATATTAATAATAGTTTATAATAATTGATAGTATATTTTTATATTAATAATATATTAAAATTAAACTTAATCAAAATTTAAATTTTTATTATTTTTTTTTACATAACACAAGTAAAAGAGAAAAACAAAGTGGATAATATGCATGCACCAGAGTTATTCTCGTTCACGGGTATTGTTGGAAATTATATTTTAATTTAGTTTTATATTGATATGGTGATTTTGATTTATGAAAATAGAATTGAATGGATAATTTAATTTGTTTTTTAGGTTTATATAATTTTAAGTAATATGTTATGAATTTTGGAAAATATCATGTATAAATATTATAAAAAATATTTTTTTATGAATATTTTGTAATATTTATATAAACCTATATAAAATATATTAAATCGATATAAAATATATTAAATTTTGGCAATTATACCATTTAAATCGTCGCTAAAGTATCTTCCGATAAATAATTTTTATAAATAAATATTTATAAAAATAAAAGGTTTAGTGAAGGTTAACACTATCATTATCTATTATTTAAAACCGTTATTAAAAGATTTTTTTTTTGTAATATAAGTGTTTATTGAGCTTAAACCCATTTGACAAGTGTGCTGATATGCAGGGCCTAATGAACCTAATATCCATGATGGAGAGGAATTAGGTTACATGTATATTTTTATTAAAGGGTGAGATCTCCATTAGTCTTTATACAGTCTGACTACCCATGGTTCTATTATGGTGAGGGTTGTGATAAAGAAATAGTATGGGTGGATGACTCTGTCTCTAATGTGTATATTTGGACATGGAGAAAGACAACATTTTGAAAGTATTTTCAAGAGGTATGTAGTTCATATTAATTCTTTTACTTTATATGTTCTAAATTCTAATATAAATCTTATTAAATGTGTTTACATGTGGTATTAGAGATTGGTTATACTAGATTTAGAATCCTAAAATTTTAATTTATAAATTGGTTAAGATTTAGGAATTTAGGATTAATATTTTTTAAGCTAAGGAAAATAAATTTGAGTTTTATTTTTTTATTATAATTTAAAACATTATAGGTGATGTTTTCTTCATTGGATTTTTTGCATACATCTTGGAAATTTATATGTATAAAAGATAGTTTCTCATTCTTTATGTGATAATAAATATATAATTAATTATTATGTTCCTTTTTGTACTTGGAAAATTAAAGTTGAAGGAGCTCTTTTGATTAAGTAAGTGTACACCACCACACTAGATTATTTACTAAATTGATAAAATTTCTTTAAAATCTTAATTATTAGGATGTTGTATTACTTGAATTGACTTTTGTTTTAACTCATCCATACAGGGTTAATTCATTGATTGATTTCTTATGACATGTTAACTTGAGGATGATCTTGATAGTAAAATTCTTCTATCCACATGTTTTGAATTTTTGTAACTGTTGTCTTGTATGATATAATCTCTATCCACTGGAAAATTTATATTATAGGTGTTAAATTCCAAACTTTAGAAATTATCATTTTGTTGATTTCCCATGTTATTAATGATTTTATTATTATTTTCATCTCTTTTTAAATTTTTCATAAATAATTTTGTAAATAATGTTTCAGTTGATGAATGAGAACAATTACAAGAGATGGTGAGTTTTTATGGTAGATACGGTAATGTCTATGATGAGTTAATCCAGTTTAGTTGAATCACTTTGAGAATAAGCTTTTTAAAATAATTATGTAGATTCTAAAGAAGGCATAGATCCTACTATCCTACCTATAAAATAAGGATAATTGAGACCATCATTGCTAAATTTCTAGAAGATGACATGAGAGATTCTAATATCTCTATGATGATAGAGGAGCTTTTGTAAAAAGATTTTATTATTTTAATCCTTATCTTGCAAAATAGATTGTTTATTGATTAGTTTATAAGGCGCCTAAGAAATCATAGCAAGAAGTTTCAGGAGATATGTCACCTCTAGAAAAACAAGTTGAGGTCCCTTTATTTTATGTGATTATAAAAGAAAGGGTGAGAGTCCAATTATTATACCTTTTTTTGAGACTTAAACTTTATCATTAATTACGTACTAGATCCAAATAACTATATATGGGATAGTTTCTAGTATCTTATCTGATAAATGAATATAGGTTATGAGTGATGAAATATTCTTTATGAATTGTAATAGTGTGTGGAAGTTAGTGGATGGTTCTGTTAGTATTTTACTACATTAGATGTAAATGGATATTAAAAAAAAAAGTAGGAAAGACTCTAAGAAAAGTATAGAACATTTTAAAGTAAGATGAATGATAAAAGGATTTGTTCAAGGCAGGACATTCAATATAAAAAAACCATTTTTTTTTTCTAAATTCCTTAAAGGAATCCTTTATGATTAGTTATATTCATAAGCTTTGTGAAAAATAAGGTGGATTAGTACATATGTCTCAAGATTTATAGGAGTAAGTTTTATTATTCTTATTCTCTATATAGATGAAATCTTACTTATTACTAACAATGGGATTTGTTCATTGTAACTAAGAATATGTTGTCAATTTTTGCATGAAATACCTTAGGGAAAAAAAATTTGTTTTAAGAATAAAGATCCATACAAACAAGTTTTGTAAGTTTTACGGGTGTAAAAAAAGGGAGTTATATTGAGTGAGTTTTAAGATGATTCAATATGAAAACTTGTAAACTCAATGATATTCATATTTATAAAGATGATAAGTTGTGTAAGGATCAACATTCTAAGAATAATATTGAAATAAACTCTACAAATAGTGTTTCTTATATCAACGCTATAAGAAGTTTGATGTATGTTCATATATGCATTAGGCCTAATTTAACTTTTGTTACTAGTATACTTCGTAGGTTCCTATCAAACACATGAGATGCTAATTAGGTTGTTGCTAAAAATGTCATGATGTATTTGCGAAAGATAAATGAAAAAACATGCTTGTTTATTGGAAGGTAACAACCTAGAGTTGTTGGATTCTCTGATTTATATTTTGCTAAAGGTGTAAATGACAAGAAATCCATTTATGGATATATAGTCATATTGACTAGAGGTGCTATATATTAAAATAGTGTTAAGAAAACTTTGATAGTATCATTCACCATGTGTTAAGTTTATTGCCTGTTATAGGGCTATATCACATAATACATGATTGAGAAACTTGGTTTCTACTTTAAGAAGTTTAAGCTCTATTTCTAAACCATCGAACATTTATTGTGATAACATCTCTATGGTCTTGTTAACCAAGAGTTGTAGAATTATTATAACTTCAAAACATATTAGAATTAAGTTCTTGGTTATTTGATAGATGATAAAAAATGAATAGATTCTTGTTAAGCATAGTTCCATTAAGAATATGCTTATTGACCCCTAACCAAGAGACTTAGACTCATAATGTTTATGAAACATGTTGAGAATATGGTCATTGTAAGGTATTTTAATATTTCATATTTACCTTTATTACATTGGATCTATGTAATTATCTTAACAAATTTATACGCATGTTAACGTTTCTTACTATTATCAACATCATTATTCATGAGTAGTTTTTTATACTATGGTTGTCTTCAGATGCTTTGGTTCCTTATAGGAATGGTGTTTTAAATGAAACATGAATTATAATTTCTTTTAGAGATTGTTTGTGTTTTAAATGAAACATGAATTATAATTTCTTTGAGAGATTGGTTGTGTTTTAAATGAAATGTGAATTATCATGCCATGATGTGTACCTACAGCCCAACACTTTGTGATATGATCATAACAATAAGATTGTTGGTTATATGGTCATCGGTGAACTAAATTCTTAAAAATAATTTATCTTTGCTTGTGGCTTTTGACTAATAATTTTATTGACGAAGATGATCATGTTTTTGTGGTGACTATGTATAGATTATTTTTATGGCCACATTTGTTTGACCCAACATTTGTTTTCAAAATAAATTTTAAAATAAAATAAAACCTAATCAATATTAATGTTGAAAATTTTATTTCAATTTGGGTGACCTGCTATTTTTCTATAGGCCCATAGAATTTTAAGTAATCTATTATGAGTTCTGAAAAGTATCATGTATATGTGTTTATTGGGCTTAAGCCCAATATACAAGTGTGTTGAAAATATTTGTGTAGAACCTAGTGGACCTAATATTCATGATGAAAGGAAATTAAGTTACATATATTTTTATATAAGAGGGTGTGATCCTTATTCGTCTCTATACACTTTGACCACTTACGGTTCCATCAAAGTAATGGTTGTGATAGATAGAGAAAGAGCATGAGTGGAAGACTTTATTCCTAATGTGTATATTTGGACACAAAAATGGTAATGTTTTCAAGGTATAATTCCTATTAATTCATGTTACTTTAAATATTCTAAATTATAGTATATATCCTATTAAATTTTCCTATAGGTATCACCTTTTTTTAAAAAATAAAATAAAAAATTCAAATATTTTTCTTTTTTATGATCTAATTTTGATCCACAATTAATATAAAATAGTTTTAGATTATAATATAAAAGTTTTGAAGGAAATAAAACATGAATTATAACAAGATTAATGGGAGACAAAATTAAGATATAAAATTGGAACATAAAACTAATATGTAACATTAATAATTTGGTTTAATGTTAACTCATTCTGCATGTGCTCCTAAACATTTTCAAAGTGTTGGAAAAACTAATTCATCTTTGTTGATCCTCCAATAATCTTAATTTTAGTGGAAAACATATCTAACAAGTTATCAACAACAAGTTGGAAAAATTTAGAAGATGGACTTCCAATTACAGGAAGTCCATCTAATGGAAAACCTGTGAGAACTGCGACATCTTGCAGTGAAAATGGTACACTCTTCCAGGACCATGTGAAACATATATATCTTCGACCTCCTAGTTTCACTATAACTTTAACCAATGAAGCATTGTTATGAATAAATTATAGTTATACAACACCTAAGAATCTTGCTTTCCTCAAAGAATATCCTTGTATTCGTGTCACAACTTAACTCTCTTAATCTTAAGTTCTATGTGAAGAGTTTTGTTCTATAACTAGTCTGAAACATGAACAACTTGCATTCGTGTCACAACTTAACTCTCTTAATCTTAAGTTCTATGTGAAGAGTTTTGTTTTATAACTACTCTGAAACATGAACAAGTCGAAGCAAAACGTATGAAGAGACAGGTGTTCTAGACTAGTCTAATGGCAAACTGTAATGATAATGATAATATACTATATAACATAATGTATAATAATTATTAACTAAAGTAATATGCAATAACAAATATGAATTTAAAGTTAAATAATTAAATAAAAAAACTACATAACTTACTTTAAGTAATAACTATTAATTTCAAGTAATACATAGTAAGTAATAATTAAAATCTTAAATTAATAAAATTTTAAATAAAAATAAATTTTAAATAAAAATAAATTTTAAATTTTAACTATAACTAAATTAATTTAAAATAAATAAATTTTACCTAAGTAACTAACCTAATTAGGAGAGATTATTAAGTTACTAATTTTTAACTCAAAATAAATAATAAATATTTACTATAACTTAAACTAAATCAAATTAAACTCAATAAACTAATTAACTTACTAATTTTTTGTTTACAAATAAATATTAAGTACTTATCTATAACTAAATTAAGTTAAACTAAATCAACTATTTAACTTCCTAATTAACTTACTGAATTTTATGTAAAAATAAATATTAAGTATTTATCTATAATTAAATTAATTTAAATTAAATCAAATAATTAATTTACACAATTCTTATTTGCAAATAAATATTAAGTATTTATTCATAACTAAAATAATTTAAACCAAATAAAAATAAATAACTTACTAAATCTTTATATAGAAATGAATTTAAAGTAGTTATCAATAACTAAATTAATTTAATCTAAATCAATTGATTAAATTAAAAAATTTATAACTAATAATAAATATTAGGTATTTTCTTTAACTAAATTAACCTAAAATTAATTCATTTAAATAAAATAAACTAAACAACTTTCTAAATTTTTATTTACAGAAAAATATTAAGTACTTATTGATAACTAAATTAATTTAAATTAAATAAACTAATTAACTTATTAAATTTTTTATATATAAATATCAAGTATACACAACTTCGCATGACTATTCTTATTAGAAACTAATCTTCGAATTAAGAATTTCTTAATTATGCTTGACTTAACTTTCTTGGACAACATGTAAACTTCCTCCAATAGATTGTCCATCTTGCATTATCCATAACATTTATGATAAATCTTTCACAGGATCTTAGTCCACTCATCCTTCTAAGTTACCTCTCAACCTTTCCTTTTCTCAAAGATTAAGTTCTTCTCAATATTTTTAATTTAAGATTATGGTATATAGGATTTCTTCTCTAGTTGGCCGAATGGCCTTTTTATTTGTTTACTCTTTATGTTCCTTAAATTGAATGTCTTATGTGCAACTTACTTAATTCAAGCTCAAGTGTTATAAGTTTTATGCTTTTTTCCTAATAACTTGGCTAATTAAGTTTAATCCATTAATGAACCTATTTGCTTGCCTCTTGGTTTGTGAACATAAAGTTTTCTACTCATGTTTTATTTAATTATCTTTAAACATCTCAAATAGCCTACTTGCCTATTTCTACCTAGGTGGCCAAATTCACGTTCTGTAGTCCTAGGGCCTTATGGTGAAATTTTTTTTCTTCCCTTAGAAAACTAATTTACACTAATCAGAATTTAGGCTATTAATTAATACCAACCTTAGAAATTTTTAGGGCTTTTCTTCCTTGTCTAGTGAGCCTAGCCAAATGCTCTTATTTCCACCTCCACTTCATAATTAATTTCTAATTACCTCCTTAAGGTCATTTAGATTCACTCTTAAATTCTAGTAAAGTTTTAACTAGCTCTTACCAATTTTGTTCAACATGGCCAAATGGTATCCAACCATTACCAAGTTTCTTTCAAAGTTAAAATTCATTCCTTAAAAATATTTAGGCACCACTTTACACCTTAATTGAAATTTTAAACTCAAGTTTCCCTAATTAATTGGAGAGTTGCCAAACTTTCTTAATGTTATGGATTTTAGTATGTTTTTACCAAAATTAAACAATATGGTCGAATGAGAACTTTATTAATTTCAAGTCTCTTTCAAATTTATAATTCTATAGTTATACTTAATTAGGTTCCTCTTTATACCTTAATCAAAATTTTAAACTCAAGATTTTCTAATTAACTGGGAAGTGGTCGGATGTTATAGATGACTTAAACAAAGTTTTTTTTTTAAAATTTTCTTGCCACTTGATCTTGGTGTCATGAAGTTTAGCACTCGGTTCATTATATGTCCTTAGATCCATCAATAAATTGTCCTTACTCCATAGCTTTAGTCGTGGCCATGGAAGGTCTTAAGTGATTTGTGCAACTTTGGTTCCAAAATTTCACTTTTACACTTAGTAGTTTTCAAGCCCAAGTCCAAGTTAAGCTTATGGATCTTGTGGTATAATCTTTCTTAGTATTTATATGAGTCCAGATCTAGACACTTAACAAGAAAAAACTCAAACAAAGATTTTAACAAAAGACATAATCAAGTTACGAACTTTGAACATAAAAATCTTAAGGAACACACCTTTTATGGCAAACAAGTGTAGATCTACTCCAAGATCTATCAATCCATTTCTTTGAGCACTTCAAAACTTTTCTTATAAACACTCAAATCTACCCGAACGCATCAAAATATATTTTTAAGAAATTTTAGTAGATTAAATTTCTCCTAAGCTTGCTAGAAGCACTTTAATCCATCAATTTTGGTAATTTTGGTGGGAATTAAATTCCCACTTAAAGGCGTTTTGGTAAATTTGCATGTAATTTCTTTTCTAAACAAATGTAAATGTGAGAAATTATCCTTTTAGGATTAGTTTAATGCTCAATTTTATTCTGAATTTGTCACTAATTAAAATTAACTTATTCTAAGCATGATTAATTTTAATTAAATAAGATTAATTTACTTTAACCATGATAAATTTTATCTCTCCTAATTATCATTTTTGCCTTATATGAAATTAATGGAGTGATGACTTATAGGATAAGTCACCATCACATTTTCCACATGATATTTATATGCACAAGGAATGTGGTCCACTTCCTGACTTTTACTTTGTATTTTCTTACCCTACCGGTCTTCTAAAGGTATTTTGGTAATTTTTCTCAGCATTTCTCAAGAGGTTTCCAAATTGTTCCTTCGAAGTTTCTAACAAGTATTGGTTTGTTCTTGAATCATTCTTATGTCATTTTCTGTTTTTTCATGAACAATTTATCTCTTATGGAAGATAGAGCTTTCTAAGGGTATTTTGGGCATTTTCAGAGTTTTCTAATGACTTTTTCATCTTCTCTTAGTTTCTATTCTTTCTAATAACTTTCTAACCATCATTAAGGTATTATAATCCATTAGAATGTCTTTTAATTTTTGTTTTGGGTTTCCTGCATATTTATTTATGTTACCTTAGCATAGAGACATTTTTATCATTTGCTAAAAATTTTCTAATTTCTCTAATTTTATTCTTATTTCTGGTTTCTAATTTTTGTTCTTATTTCTGGTTTATTTCTTATTAGAGGATATTTGTCGCCTAGAGAGTCCATTATGATAAATTATGAATGTTACGTACCTTTTTATTTTTGCTTTCAAATTGTTAGAAAAGAGGAGTACGATGTGCTATGAAAGGACTACTATCTTGTAAGTAAAAATCTAGCATACCTCTAGTGCAACTTAAATCCAGCTTTACTCTTCAAGGTTAATATAGCAACACATAAGGAATCATGCATTCAAAACCTACAAGTGTTGGAGTCTCATCAACAATGTCCAAAAGAAAAGATTTAAAGGATGAGAATTTTAGTTATATATCTCAATTGCAACGACTAAGTGATATTTGTTACACCCAAAAAAATGAAGTTTGTTTTACGCTTAAGTCATGTATATGGTTTTATTATTAGACTGTTACTTCATTATGCATAACCTTTTTAGAAAATTATTATTAGTGAAAATATGGTAAAAAAAATTTAAAAAAAAACTTGGTTGGAAATGAAAGTCTCGTCGTAGTAATTGTCGTACCGAAAAATAAATAATAGGATGTTCTCACTCACGTCTAATTAAGAACTTGTCTATGTTAATTATACAAGCTTACTACTTATTTCATTCACCTAGGTTCATAACTTAGCACAAATAGTTACATGTCATGAATTATAAAACATTATAGTCACACAGTCCATAGTATTTAATGAAAGTTAAGTTAACTACTACTGTTATATTTACTTCATATACAACATAATATAAATCTACACACTACTTATTTATATTATAATTATCCATGAATATCTTAAAATATACATTATGGGTATGATTCAAACTTATTTGCTTTAAGGACCACATAAACACTTCAATAATGGAGGCCACGACATTCCAACCACAAACTCTCATCCAAGGCATAAAAGGTTCCATCTTCCATTTCCTGGAAGGCTTGATATAGGTGCGGCTTGGGATATAGAGAACTACCCTGCGATAACCAAATGTAAGAAGAACTATGGTAGTAAGAGTGCATCTAGGGGTCATTTTCCCCTTCACATGAAGAGTTGTCTACCACTGGTACAATTGGAGGCACGTGCTAAACAAGTGGTGGAGGAAACACCATATTGGGATGAAAAACCTCCAAAGGAATAGCAAAGTGAATTGTCGAGAAGTGTGGGTTCAAGACAGTAGATACGAAGAGATAGCCCAAAGGAAAGTAGAACCTCATATTGAATTGGGAGGTAATAACTAACCTATGAGCGTTCGCGAATCAATTAACATTGTTGAGCTCAATGAACACTACTGTGGTTGCGAACGACATCCGTAGTGTCTTGGAAGAAAATGGTGGAAGAGGGTGAGAAACTAAGTTTCTCAATAAGATTCTACCCTAGAGTTAATGAGAACATTTTCCATCCATCCACTTCAGTTTATTAAGAAACATGTCATGTATACAAGTTCGTTTTTAATTTTTAGAAAAACCTTAACTGAAGTGGATTTCTTTTTACAGAAATAGGATCTAGTTTCTATCATAAGCATACAAATTACCTATTCTGGATTTCATGAGTCTCATACCTTTTGGATTACCTTACATTATATCACAGATATCATTTGACTATCGTTTCATTTATGCCCTAACATAATTTTTCTCATTTCTATATCGTTCTCTTAGTGACAATCTAGATCATAGGCATATAATATAATTTAGTTACACAGTATCTTTTCACTGGCTCTGTTACTCTATCTTCTATTGTTATGACATGAGCTCATTCCTTGATGGTTGTCACCATCATAATCATTGAAGACCTAGTGCTTCATAATAGAAGGATTTTTGGAGAATTATTTTGTCTCCACCTTAGAAGGACCTTTTTGCCTTCTGAATATGCATAAGAAACGTAAAGAGTAGTATTAAATTTTCACATAAATTTTTTCTTTAACGATCTCTTAGTTAATTAGGTTCCTTTTAGAGCTTCCAAATTACATGCATGCTGAAACAATCCAACCAATATGCCATGCATATATAGTCTTTAATCCAAACCACCTTCACCTTTACCATCCACACATGAGCATCATATAGCATATCACTTTCTAAAAAATTCAAGAATACATCATATGTTTTACATTCATATTTGTATACTCATAAGACAACACTACAGGTTAGAATAATTATTCTAATTAGAAACTAACCTTCTAATCAAGAATTTTTTAATTATGCTTAATGCAGATTTCTTGGACAACATGCAACCTTCCTTCAAGATCTTGTCCATCTTACTTTGTTTCATAAGATGTATGATAAAACTCTCATAGGAACTTATTCCACTCATCCTTCTAAGTTACCTCTCAACCTTTCATTTCTTAAAGATTAAGTTTCTCTTAATATTTTTAATGTAAGATTATGAAATGTTGGATTCCTATTCTAGTTGGGTGGATGGTCTTTCTAGTTATTTATTCTTTGTGTTCATCAATTTGGATATTTTACGCACAACTTTCTTAATTCACGTTTGAGTGTTAGAAGTTTTATGATTTCTTAAATAATAACTTTGCTAATCAAATTTGAATCACTAATTTACTTACTTGTTTACCTCCTTGTCCATGAATTCAAATTTTCTTACCCATGTCTTATTTAAATATCTTCAAGCATCCAAATTAGCCTACTTTACCTAATTAATCTATAGGTGGCCAAATCCACTCCCTAAGATCCTAAAGCATTATGTTTCATTTTTCTTTCTTCATTAGAAGGTGATTTAGACTACTTAGAACTTAGGTTATTAATCCACACTAACTTAAAGATTTTAGGAATTTTCCTTCTTGTTTAGCATGCATGGCTGAATGGTCCATCTCCCACCCTCAACTCCATAATTAATTCCTACTCACTACCTTATGCATATTTGGGTTTGTTCTTAAGTCTTGACAAAATTTTAACTTACTTTCACCAATTTATTCAAGTATGGTAGAATGGTTACTCAAACCATTATCAAGTCTATTTCAAATTTATAATTGCTTTCTTATACATGGTTAGACTCCTCTTTACACCTTACTCAAAATTTTAAATTTAAGTTTTCTTAATTAAGTGGAAAGTGGCAGAAACCACTAAATGTCCAAACAAGGGGTCTTTTTTCTCAATTTCTTCTCACTTGACCTTTATGTCATGAATATTAGCAGTTGGCACATCATATGTCATTGGGTCCATCAAGGTTTATCCTTACCCTATGGCTTAGGTCATGGTCATAGAGGATCTTAAGTGTCTTGTTCAACTTCGAGTCTATAAGTCCATATTTGCTCTTATTAGTTTTAATGTCCATGTTTTTTAGTTAAATTTATAACTTTTATGACTTAACTTTTTTATTCTTTTACAATATTTATCATATGGGTTTAGATCTGAACTTTTACCAAAGTCCAACTTCAATATTAAAGCTTTTAAGAGAGGTCATAAGCAAGCTTAAAACTTTGAACATAAAGACCATAAAGAAAGCATTTTTTTAAGATAACCAAGTGTAGATATACTAGATCTACTTCATGATTTATGCATCCCTTGCTTTGATAATCTTAAACTTTTCATAAAAACTTAAAATCTTCCGAAACTTCAAAGAAATATATTTTAAGAAATTTTAACCGATTAAATTTTTCCAAAGGTTGCAAGAAGCACTTTCATCCACCAAAATTTCTTTTTAACTTCCAAAAATTACTAAAAACTTGCCGATGTTTATTTTTAACCATCAAGGAAAGTCTTGAACTCCATCAAACTCAAGCAAGTGGGATCCATAGAACATAGAGAGAGAGAGATCCACCAAAAAGAGAAGAAAAATAAGTCATAAACACATAATTAAAAGCTTAGAAAAAGTGTATGGTAAAAACCCTACTTGTTGAATACTTTTATTAACGTTTGATGGGTCTTTGAAGTTGGTTCCCTCCTTCTTGGTGGTCTACATGAAAACCCCTAGTGAAAGTGGTGGGACTTGGTTGATTTGTCTTGTTATAACTTAAACTTCAAAGATGGAAGTTCAAGTTTAGTGTAGGTTTTAATATTTTGAGAGAAATTGAAATTTTAGGTGAGTTGAGAGAATTTTATTAATTATTTAGAAGGTTGATAATGAATCAAATGAACCTCCTTATCCCTTAGATGAAATTCAGCCACTTTAGGCAATATGGGAATTAAATTCTCACTTAAAGGTAGTTTAGTCATATACATGTAATTTCCATTTTTCAAATTAAATGTAAATGTAAGAAATTATCATTTGGGATTAGTTTATTACTAATGAATTTGAATTTAACATTAATCAAGGTTAACTTATTCTAAGCATGGTTAACTTTAATTAATCAATGTTAATTTTCTTTAACTATGGTTAATTTATCTCTTCTTATTAATATTTTTATCTTACATATCATTAATAATGTGATGACTCATGGGCTAAGTCATCCCTTCATTTTCTACATGTGAAATTCATGCTTAATGGATAAGGTCCAATTTCCAGCTTTTACTTTGCATTTTCTTGCCCTCCTCACCTTTCGGGGATATTTTGGTAATTTTTTAAGAATTTCCTAAAAAGTTTCCAAATTGTTCTTATGATGTCTCCCACACTTATTGGTTTGTTCCTAAATCATTCTTATGTCATTTTTCATTTTTTGGGGAATAGTTTAGCCCTTATAGAATATAGCGTTTTTTAATGGCATTTTGGACATTTTTCGTTCTCTCTTTGTTTCTATTCATTTCATATGACTTTATAACCATCATTGATGGATTTTAAATATTTAGAATGTCTTTTAAATTTTCTTTTGGATTTCCTACACATTTATTTGTGACATCCTAGTACAGGGCATTTTTATCACTTGCTAAAAATTTTCTAACACTTTACACTAATTTGTTTGGAAACTCAAGGACTCCAACGTATGGATATGCAAAATACAGGATTTCCAATCCTAGCAAGAAAAGGAGGGGAAACGGTATTTTTCTAGCTTTTGTTCTTATTTCTGCTTTATTTCTTACTAAAGGGTATCTTTAACTTAGGGAGTCTATCATGAGAAATTGTGGGTGTTATAATATTTATAAGAAATTCTAATCCAACCAACAATCAAGTATTAATATCAGAATGGTCAGAAATTAAATTCACAACGATCAAAAATTAAAACCATAACAATAAAAAGTAATGGTGTAATAATATCCTAATAATTTCACAATGGTCATCAAAATAAATCCTCAATAAATCTCCAATGGCTATATAATAAAATTGTGTAATGATATCATGGTCTTCTACTGTTACAAAACAAATTTTATGAGTATAAATAAATTACACTTACAGGCCATTTATCTAACACTTATTTTGTAACATCCTAATAATGATACCTATCATACACTTAAATTGTATCGTGGATTCATTACTAGTTTGTTACTTCATGATACGAAACTTCTTTGGAAAATATTGTTATTGAAATTATGGTACAATTTTTTTAAAAAAATTTGTTAAAAATGCGAGCCTTGTTGTAGTAACTAATGTAGTGGATGGTAAACATTCAAGACATCATCACTCACACTAGCTTTGAAAACTCGCATACATTTACTTAAGATAATATACATTCACACATACCACCATATGTACCTTATTACTTATATTTAACATACACGTATCAAACATAAAGAGAAAAAGGCTCTTAGCAAAGTATTTTATAACAAAACAAGGGCATCAGTGCCCTTTCTCATATATATAGTTATCCATTATAATTTACACCTATACTACATTTCACATAGGAAAGGTTCTTCATCTTTTCCTGCATCATTTCCCGTGATCATTAAAATTCCAATCCACATTATTCATTTCTACATAGATCGTTGCCACTACGAAGAGCCTAGATAGACTATGGGAAAAGAAATCAGAAGTAGGGAGTAAGAAATCATAATTTCTCAATAGATGTCTACCCTAAAGTTGGTGACATCATTTCAAATCCAGCCACTTCAATTTATTTATGAAAAGGGTGACAAGCATATAAGTCCAAGTTTTCTTTTTAAACAATACTTATTTGAAGTGGATCCTTTTTAACAATGGTAAAGATTAAATCTCATACAAGAATATAACTCATTCTTTATTTAATGACATGGATTAAACCTCACAAGCATATAGCTCATTCTTTAATAAATGGCAGAGATTAAACCTCATACAAGCATATAGTTCATTCTTTTCTTAGGTCACCATATTAACATGATAAATCATAACATCAAAGATACTACTTGACATATTAATATCTTTTTTCATACTCATAATATTCTCATTCCCTAGTCACCCTCCCAATGACACTTTAACATATGACACACTATTATACTCTTAATGGCACATTAGTAAACACTTGTCAAGTAGTATCTTCTCACTTTCACACATACTCAACTTTATTTAGGATATAAGCAAATTCTTGATGGTTATACCACCTTAACTTGAAACCTTATGACCTCTAACATGGATAGTCCTAGACTTCCACATATGCACAAGTCCCAAACTTGGCACTTTACAAGTATGTGCTTATTAAGTTTTCACATAGGATTTTCTTTAGTGATTTCTTGAATTATTAGTTTCTATTTCAAGTCTTTAAAATAGGATGCATGTTCAATATTCAATCAAAAATTCATGCACACATAGCACCAAATTCAAATTCATTCACCAACACATAATCATTTCCCAAGTTAAATCTTGTTCTTTATGTTTTATAATAAATTTCTCAAGGGAAACATAACTCATTATACCTTTCTAAGTTTCTCTTGTATTTTCCTTTTCTTAAATGTTTTGTTGGTGTTTTTTTATCATTAAGTTTAAGTTGGCCAAATGGCTTTTTCATTCTCAAGTGGACTTTTTGTTCATCTAGACTCCATTACTGCTTTTATTTCCCAAATCCATTCCTAAGAGAGATGAGCATGTAGATTCTTGTTTATTAAATATTATCTATCCAATTCTAATCTCTCTTGATTGAATGGCCTCTTCTAATCCCACAAGTTTTGTGTTCATCTTTCTAAACTTTTATGGCCAAACTTTTAAATTCAAAGCCCAATGAGAATAATTCTTTAGTCCTTGCCCACTAATTTATTTTACTAACTTTATTACTAATTTAGGTTAAATTGTTCATATTTTTGGCTACAAAATCATATCCATTTACTTGAAATCACCTTTGTATCCTAAAATACCTAATGACTTTTAATCTAGAATTTATTAATCATTCCTACCCAAATTTTTGAAGACTTGGCCGAATGGCCTATATGAACTTGAGAGGTCACTAAATTTGTGTTTCTTGTCCTCCATAAGTTTATTTTTCTTAAGATCTTATTTTAGGATATTTATCAAATTAATTCTAAAAAATTTTCAACATTTGCTCCTTTAATTTTGGAGTTATGGTCGAATGGGCATATCCACTCTCTAAGGTCCTTTAATTTAATTTTTCTTATCCTCAAGTGTGGATCTTGTGTGTTAAAACTTGGGGAACTTAATAATCATCATGAGTTGTAGATTTTAAGCCTTTTGTTCTTCATGGTAGGGTCATGTCTAAATGGCCTATTTTCCATCAAGATGTCATTTTTATCAACTTTCACTAACATAACTCTTGGATCTACTATTAAGGGACTTGTTAAATTTTGTTCTTGGATCAATTCCATCAAATCCTTTGAATTATTTGTTCTTCATCGATGTCTTTGTCCTTAGGTAAAATTTAGAGAATTTTCTTCCACCTCTTAAATCCACAAATTCTTATCTTCACTTTTTTGTCATAAAGATCCAATATTTAACTTTTCAAATTAAATCTTTGTGCCTTAGTCTTTAAAGTTTTAAGTTTATGTCTATAAAAGTCTATATCTAATAATTTTAAGTATTAAAGGTCAAAATTTTAACTTAACATGAGAAAAATAACAAACTAGAACTTTTGGAAGAGATGGGACAACATATAGACAAGTTTAAGCTCAAATAAGACAAGGCTTTCAAGATATTCTCAAAAATATAAATCCACCATCACTTGAGCATATTTCAAGGCTTAACTAAAGCTTCTCAAATCTATCCAAAACATTTAAAAATCATTTCAATAAGATTTAATCGATTAAAATGCTTAAGCGGTTCCAATAAGCACTTTAAATCATTAAAGCTTTGTTTTGGAATCTTAAAAGTTATTCAAAGTAGAAATGTTTATTTTAAGAGCTCGAGGAAGTTTTAAACCAAACAATACTTAAAGATATTGGCTCTTGAAGTTTAGAGAAAAAATCTACAAAGATGAAGAAGATTAGGCAAAATACTTAATAAAAGAACTTAAAAAAATTTAAGGGTAGAGTATCTTACTTGTTGAAGCCTTAAAATGGAAAGTTGGTGGATTTATAGATGGAGAGTCCCCACCCCTTTGATGGTCCCACATAAAATTTCTTCAAGGAAAAAGGAGGAAGCTTGCTTGCTTGGTGTTTGAGCTTAAGCTTTAAAGATGGAAGCTTAAACTTAGTAGATTTTGGCGTAGGAAAGTTTAGAGATGAAAGGTTGATTTTGGAGATTTGGCGTACTTTTTTGGAAGGATTGTTTTATGAGACAATGAGATGGCTAATTCCCTTAGTAAATTCAGCCACCATGGCCTTCTAGGCATTAGTTTTTTAATTAAGGGCAAAATAGTCATTTTATTATAATTTCTCTTTTAAAATTAATTATAAATTATAAACACTTATCTCATAAATTTAACCATGATTTATTTAACTTAACTATAGTTAATGTAACCTAATTATAGTTACATTTTAATTTAACCATGATTAACTTAGTTTAGCCTTGGTTAATTTTCTCTCTCTTCATAAATGTTTTTGTCCTACATTAATGCATGGTGACTCATGAGGCTTCTTAATAGAACATCATTTTCCTTGTCCAATCACATAGAAATTTGTGCATGAAGATAAGCACAAGCAATGGGCCTTTGCCAATAATTTTTTATGGCTTGCTCGAATTGTTAGGGATATTTTGGTCATTTTTCATAATTTTTTCTTAAAAGTTTCTAAAATTCATTCTTAAGGTTTCTAATCCTTAATTATTCATTTCCAAATTATTTCGGAGTTCTTTCCATGTTTTTCTGGTGAAGTTTAGTTCATACAAGAGTTATGATTCTTTGAGTTTCTAGGGTTTTATTGTAAAGTTTCTATCTTTTATCTATCACTAATTTATTTTTGTGGTATTATAGTAAATATTTTTAGGTTTTATGTTTCTTTAAGGTTTTCTAAGCTCTTTCCTTGATCTTCTTATACTTCATCTGTTGTTATTTTCATCGTAGGGGTATTTTCATCATTTCTCAAAAAAATTTCTAATTTCTTTAAAATTCTTAGATTTTTAATATCTATTTTTGATTTCTATTTAAAATTATTAATTTCTAAATCCCAAAATCAAGTAGAAAAAATTTGGGATGTTACATATTTCATGCCTAAAACAACTCCTGGAACTCTACCTTGCTTAAAAAGTGTGCTAGAAAGTAAAGAAGTAATAGAAAATGTGATCTAGTCATCTCAAAATGGATGATTGGTGCTTTTGTGTCTTGTAATTCTATTAATTCAACATATTATCAACCTATGATTGATGTCATTCTAGCATGGACCTTGAGTATAAAGGTCCAAATTTTCATAGAATTTGTGATTATTTGTTAAATAAGTGGGTTGAAGACATAAATAAACTTGTTGAGAGTTATCACGATGTTTGGAAACAAATTAGATGTACTCTTATGGTAGATGGATGGATTGATCATTCAAAAAGAACCTTTATTAATTTTCTAGTTTATTGTCCTAAAGGAATAATTTTCATAAAGTTTGTTTATATTTCTCATGCTTCTAAATTTGCCGAATTATTGTATAAATTTTTTAAGGAAGTGGTGTTATTTGTTGGACTTGAAAACATTATTTAGGTTACAATTAATAATGCTACAAATTATGTAACTGCTGGTAGAATATTAAAGTTGAGTTTCCTAAGTTATATTTGTCTTCATGTGAAGCACATTACATCAGTTTAATATTGTGTGACATCTAAAAATTAAAGAAAGTAAGTGGGACAATATCATGTGTATCTAAAATTAACAAATACATTAATAATCATTGTTATTCATGGTATTTGACGAGATCTACACAAGATGCAAAAGAAATACTTTTAACTAGTTCCAACCTACTTTACTATTAATTTCATTTCCTTACAAAGTATTTTGGATAAAAAAATACATTAAAAACCATAGTAACATATAGAGAATGGACAAGCTCTGCTTATGCTAAAGAAGCCAAGGAAAAAAAAATTGTGGAACAAGCCTTAAATTCTAGACTTTGGATACAATATGCTGATATTGTAAAATTTACTAACCTACATGTGTTATGTATTATTGATAATGAAGATAAACCTACAATGAGTTTCTTTATCAATCTATATACAAAGTTAGAGGAAAAATTGTGAAAAGATTTCAAGAAATAAAAAGAAAGTACAATCATACTTGAATATTTTGGATAATCCTTATAATTCTCAACTTCATAAAAATCTTCATGTTGCTAGATATTGGTTAAATCCATTTTGTCGATTTAATGTAGATGAATTTAAAAAATATAAATCCATAACAACCGGTCTTTTGGATGTTATTAAAATATTTTCTCATGAAAATTCTAATTTAGAGACTAAATTGATAAACAAGATGAAAATATTTTAAAATTCCGAAGAAGACTTTGAAAGATAATCTGTTGTTCGTGAATGAAATATTATGATGCTAAATAATTTAGTGATCAATATTTTTTATTATTCATAATTTTTATTCTATATTTTAGTTTAATAATGTATATATTAATTTATTTTCTTGCTTGTGATATTTTAAATCAATGGTGGGAATTGTATGAATGTGGTCCATCGAATTTGTGAAAGTTAATTATTCGTATTTTAACTCAAATTTATAGTCCAATTATAAACAAAATTAGAGTGTATTTGAACATACTCACTCTAATAAAAGAAATAGATAAACATCACAAGTTCAATGATCTTATTTATGTTCATTATTATTTAAGGTTTTAATATAAATAAATTTTTTATTTTTTATTAATAGATAACTATTTATATAATGTATTTTATTAAATTCCCTTATGTTAATATTTAATCCAATAACATTTTAGAAATTGATTGAGACATCAAAATTATGATTCTATTAATTTAAAAACATTAAATAAATATTATAATTATAAGTTGGAGAAGTCATCTCAGCATAACGGTAGAAAAAATAAAAATTTTATATAATAATCTTATAAATATATCTATTCAATCTTCTTTAAATAATATTAGTATATTTATTTATTAAATTTTAATTATAATTTTATTATTTAATTTTTGATATTGTTAATATTTAAAATTATTATTTTATATCTAAAATAATATGGTAAATAAATTAAATTTATACGATGAACGATAAGAAAAGTAAACAAGATAATAATATGAAAACTATAATTTCAAATCAAAATGCTGACAACTGAAAGATTTAAAATTTTCAAAAATAAAAGAGTATCTAAATTTCATATTATATTTATTCCTTAAATATAAGTTTTTAAAAATTATTTTAATAACGTTTCTAATATGTGATTTTTGTTATAGACTTCTAAAAATTAGATTATATTAATGTTAATATTTAATTATTATTTGTTTAATTAGGTTGTATGATATTAATTTTTTAAATTTTAAATTGAATATTTTAAATTTTTAATAGAAATTTTAATATACACTAACGAGTTCAAATTGCGGATCCAATCAATAATCCATTCAACTAATACTGTAGCCGAATCAATTTCCAAATCGAATCTTACAATCTTAGTTATAAATTGAGGGGCTGACCTACATTCACCGAGGTTAATAATGCCTTGTCCCTTTTTTAAAGAAAAAACTTTTTAAACATTTATATAAGATCATACATCAGTTATAAATGGTTGAAATAATTTAATTTTTTATTTTTTATTTTAAAAAATTATAAACCCTTCTAAGGATGGAAGTGAACAGAGACCTCCTTTATTATCCATGCTGGTCCTATCCTAATTTAAGGGATAAAGTGTTTTCCCCTCAGGAACAAAAGCTATAAGAGGAACCGAACTCTCGTGTTCATCCTTTCTTACAAACTCATCATTTCTTCTTCAAACAGTTCTATGTGAAAACCGTTCGGAAACACACTTCTTGTGACAACTACCCTCTATGCTTACTTCTCCCCTTTCTATCCGTCCTTTCTTCTTTCTATGTCCCAAGCCCAATTCTTTTTCACGCAAATGCAAATTCACACATCCAATTTTACCCAAACCAGTTTCCACTTATCACAAGGTAATGCTAAATCACAACTTACTCGGTTATCTTCACTGTTATTGTGCTCAAAAGTTTGTCTTTTTTGTTTTCTCTGTGCAGTTCCTGTGTGAAAGGTTGAATTTTGCTGCTTTCAGCAGCACTGCACTGAGTCATGCTTACAGCTACTACGATGAAGGGGATGCAAATGCAATTGATATCTTGCATCTAATGGAAGAACGTGGGGTTCGTGCCAATTCCCAGACCTATTTGTGGCTCTTAGAAGGGTGTTTGAATTCTGGGTCGTTTTCTGATGGTTGGAAGCTTCATGGGAAGATTCTGAAGATGGGATTTTCTGCAGAAGTGGTTTTGTGTGAACGTCTTGTGGATTTGTACATTGCCTTTGGTGATTTGGATGGTGCAGTCAAGGTGTTTGATGAAATGCCCGTTAGACCATTGTCTTGTTGGAACAAGATTTTGCATAGATTTGTTGCCGATAAGTTGACGGAACATGTTCTGGGATTGTTCAGGCGAATGATGGGGGAAAATGTGAAGCCTGATGAGAAAACTTTTGCTGGGGTTTTGAGGGGTTGTGGTGGAGGTGTTGTTCCTTTCCACTATGTGGAGCAGATACATGCAAGGACTATAACTCATGGTTATGAGAATAGTTCGTGGATATGTAATCCTCTGATTGACTTATATTTTAAAAATGGTCGTTTGAATTCTGCAAAGAAGGTTTTTGACAGTTTAGAGAAGAGGGATAGTGTTTCTTGGTTAGCTATGATATCTGGTTTATCGCAAAGTGGGTGTGAAGAAGAAGCAATTTTTCTATTTTGTGAGATGCATGCATTGGGAATCTGTCCTACTCCTTATGTATTTTCGAGTGTTCTAAGTGCCTGTACAAAAATTGAGCCTTTTGAGTTTGGAGAGCAGCTCCATGGCCTTGTTCTGAAGCTGGGATTTTCTTCTGAAACATATGTTTGCAATGCCCTTGTGACGTTATATTCCCGTTTGGGGAACTTAATATCTGCTGAGCAGATTTTTAATGCAATGATGCAGAGGGATGAAGTTTCATATAACTCGCTCATCTCAGGTCTAGCTCAACAAGGATATAGTGACAGAGCTTTAGAGTTATTTAAGAAAATGTGTCTTGATTGCCTAAAGCCTGACTGTGTAACAGTTGCAAGTCTTTTGAGTGCTTGTGCATCAGTTGGTGCTCTTCTGATAGGAAAGCAATTCCACTCATATGCAATAAAGGCTGGAATATCTTCAGATCTAATCTTGGAAGGTTCATTGCTTGATCTTTATGTAAAATGCTCGGATATAAAAACTGCCAGTGAATTTTTCCTTTCAACTGAAACTGAAAATGTGGTGTTGTGGAATATGATGCTAGTGGCTTATGGCCAGTTAGACAATCTAAATGAATCATTTAAAATATTTTCACAGATGCAGGTAGAAGGCATTGTACCTAATCAATTCACCTATCCAAGTATTTTGAGAACTTGCTCTTCTTTGGGAGCGCTTGATCTAGGAGAACAAATTCATACTCAAGTCCTAAAAACTGGCTTTCAGTTCAATGTGTATGTCTCTAGTGTGCTTATTGACATGTATGCTAAACATGGAAAATTAGATACTGCCCTGAAAATCCTTAGAAGACTAAAAGAAAAAGATGTTGTTTCTTGGACAGCCATGATTGCTGGGTATGCACAACATGAAAAGTTTGCTGAAGCTCTTAGCGTCTTTGAAGAAATGCAAGATCAAGGGATACAATCTGATAATATAGGACTTGCAAGTGCAATTAGTGCATGTGCAGGTATCCAAGCACTTAATCAAGGAAAGCAAATTCATGCGCAGTCATGTGTCTCTGGTTATTCAGATGATCTTTCAGTTGGTAATGCGCTTGTTGGTCTTTATGCTAGGTGTGGGAAAGTACAGGAAGCATACCTTGCTTTTAATAAAATATTTGCTAAAGATAATATATCTTGGAACTCATTGATATCTGGTTTTGCACAAAGTGGCCATTGTGAGGAAGCACTGAATATATTTTCTCAAATGAATAAAGCTGGACTAGAAATCAATTCATTCACATTTGGCTCTGCATGTAGTGCTGTTGCCAGTGTTGCTAATGTTAAACTAGGGAAGCAAATTCATGCCATGATTATAAAAACTGGCTATGAGACAGAAACTGAAGTTTCTAATGTTTTGATCACACTATATGCAAAATGTGGTAGCATTGATGATGCTGAGAAACAGTATTTTGAAATGCCTAGGAAAAATGAGGTTTCTTGGAATGCCATGATTACTGGTTATTCTCAACATGGTCATGGATTTGAAGCACTAAGCCTTTTTGAGGATATGAAGAAGCTTGATTTATTGCCAAACCATGTCACCTTCGTGGGAGTTTTATCAGCATGTAGCCATGTGGGTTTGGTGGATGAGGGAATTAGGTACTTTGAATCAATGAGTGAAGTTCATGGTTTGGTGCCAAAACCTGAACATTATGCATGTATTGTGGATCTTCTAGGACGGTCAGGTCTTTTAAGCCGTGCAAGGAGATTTATTGAGGACATGCCAATTCAACCAGATGCAATGGTCTGGAGGACCCTTTTAAGTGCGTGTATTGTTCATAAGAATATTGATATTGGAGAGTTTGCTGCAAGTCATCTTCTGGATCTGGAACCCAAAGATTCAGCTACCTATGTTCTGCTTTCAAATATGTATGCAGTGACTGGGAAATGGGGTTGTAGGGATCAGACAAGGAGGATAATGAAAGATAGAGGTGTTAAAAAGGAGCCTGGTCGTAGCTGGATAGAGGTTGATAATTCAGTTCATGCTTTTTTTGCTGGGGATCAGAAACACCCTTGTGCAGATATGATATATGAATATCTCAGAGATCTGAATGAACGGGCAACTGAAAATGGTTATGTACCACAGTCCAACAATCTTTTGAATGATATAGAACAACGTCAGAAGGATCCAACACAAATTATTCACAGCGAGAAACTGGCAATTGCTTTTGGTATACTTAATTTGTCTAGCTCCACCCCTGTCCAGGTTTTTAAAAATCTTCGTGTTTGTGGTGATTGCCACAACTGGATTAAGCATATCTCTAAGATTTCAGATCGGGTGATCATAGTGAGAGATTCATATCGCTTTCATCATTTTAAGGGTGGCATTTGTTCATGTAGAGATTACTGGTAAGATGGCCAAGTTTCACTAAAATGAATGAATCCCCCAGACTTGGGGGATGGACCAGAATTTATGACTAGTATTGCAGAATATTTTTCATTGGTCACCCAAGTCAGTGGTAAGAACTCTAAACTGAAATAAATGGATAGATTTTAGGACAAGAAGGTGACTTGATGCTTCTTATATGATACTGTACAATTAGTGTGTAGTGTACAAAGAATGTTCTGTCCTCTTCTATAGCTTTACTTCATCTGAATCAGGTTCTTGTGTACTTTTAGTAGGCTTTCTGGTTTTGGAAATTCAACATTTATTTTAGTCATATTTTTCAGTAAGTAGCATGATTAAAGCCATGTTTCTCTATTCTCCTTTTCAGGTGAACAATAATAATTGGAGCCTTTCCTGAGCATTCTCTATATGCATTTTTTTTACCCATATATACCATGCTCAAGCTTTTGGAGACATTTGGTTTGACTCAATGCTGATTTGGGTAGTGCTTCACCGGATATCAATGGTCAACATTGTAGGAGACTTTACATAACTGTCTACTTTAACTTCCTGAGTCTGAAAGTGCAAGGCTCGCATAGGCTGGTTGGTCATCTGCTTCTAATTTTACTTTGATTTCTGTTCTAGATTATGATCAGCAACCATTGCATTTCTCTTTACTAACATTGGTATCAAGAGGAGAAAGCAAGTGGAAACCTGGTTAGATCTCAGAAATGAAGTGTTTCTTTCTTTTTTTTTCCTTCTGCTTATGTGTTTAATTGAGCCTTAGTCTGAAGCTCATCTCCATTTTATTGCCCGTTCACCATGTGTCTACAGTTAACATTTCACTAGATGGAAAACTCCTGATATTGTATTTCCTGACAATAGGTAACTGCTTGTGCCAAATGCAACTCAGAGGAAAGCAGAAACTCTAGAGGAAGCAAAAATGAAGTTGATTAACGTCCCCGAGGTACTTCCTTCTCAATAACTATGACAAATATGCTTTATTATATGTTTTTTTCTTTTTGTAATAAGAACCTTACTGTTGTTATTCAGGTCCCAAAGCACTATGATATACGTGCCGTACCTCTTAAGTAGCATGGTGTTAAAAATACCGACAATAAAAGGGGAACACCTAAAGAATGACATTGATATCTGTCAAGATGGGGCTTTTTGACCATTTGGGGTTCTTATTTAAAACAAATCCTTTAATAATGTCATTTGAAAATTATTTGCTACAATGGGATCATAGTAGTAATTTTTATCCATCTCAAAATACACTCATAGCTCTTATGTTTGAAGAAGGTATGTCAAAGGCCATTTCTAGTACTACAGTGTGCATGCATGCAAATCCCAACCCCAACCTGTTAGTCACCATGTGGAGGTATCACTTCCTAAGTTGTTGCTACTTCTCATGGTGTGCCAAAATTGTGTAGGCAGGTTAGAGCAAGTCATCGGTCATGGTCAGGCACATCGGAAATAATCAGAGATATTCCATTGAGTCAAATATTTTCATTGTGGTGCATCTGTGTGGTGCATCAGAATGTCCCGGTTAAATCGAACATGTACCTGCTACTGGTGCAATTGTAGTGGTGCCTGTTTGAGTTGACTAGGCATTTTAATGCATCATACAATTGTAGTGGGAATCTTTGGCTCTCTGGTAGAGAATTTCATATTGTTTTTGGCCTATCTGTTTGCGACTCATGACATGCTTCGAGTAGCTGGCTCAAATTGACTAGACATGACTTTGTTGCACCATAAGAAAGAGCAACAACTTGGATAGTGACGTCTTGTCCCACCATAAGAAGGAGCAACAACTTTGGAAAGTGACGTCTTTCCAGAGTGAATGAGTAATAGGTTGAAATTTTACATGCATGTTGCACGTACCATAAATGGCCTGTGATGCACCTTCGAATGCAGCAGCTACGATGACATTTTAGGATGCGTAATAATTACAGTTAGAATCCTGTGACGGCAAATAACACAAGCCACATTACTAAAGTAATTATTTTAAATAAGATTCCAGAATAGTTAAAAATTTGTCCATATGGTCTTCAGAACCATGGATTAATCCTTTGCGACAGTTGCTCACGTTCATTGTCCTTGTTCACATAAAAATCCTCACTATTTTTAGGTCATACTCAAAAAATAACAAATTATTGTAAGCTTTTGCCCTTCTATCTCATGGATTATGTGATTATGTAATATATTCGATAATGTAAAAATTTTCACACTATCAAATAATTAAAAATATAGTAAATATAAATTTAAAAATAATTATTATAAAAATTAATAATTTTTAGTGATATGACAATCTATGATTAAAAGATTGTGTATAGCTTTTATATTATTTACATAAATATTTTAATTAAATATATAGATATTTACATTATCAATATAATTCAACTAATATATATATATATATATATATATATATGAATGAAAGGAGGGATTGACTTATTTTAAGAATAAGTATACCATGAGTTATTATGTTCAATATCTTTTTTATATGATTAAATTTTATTGATTCCACTGTTAAATTAACAAATTTTATTGTATAAATTATCTTTATAAAATTTCATAAAATTTAAAAAAAATTTGATATTAAATTAAATAAATTTAAATTAACATATATTAAAAGAGGTATATTATTTGTTAAAATAAAGCAATATAATAAAATATTAAGTCTTTTTTAAATTTTATAAAATTTTGTAAACATAACATATATAATAAAATATATTAATTTAACGGTTGGATCGATAAAATTTAAACGTATAAAAAATATTAAATAAAGTAACTTATGGTAAACTTATTTTGAGAATAAGTTGATCCTTTATCTTTCTCTTTATATATATATATATATATATATATATATATATATATATATATATGTATGTATGTATGAGTAGGAAATTTACTCCAAAAATATAACTTTAGCATGAAATACTATGTTCAATATTAAATTTTATTAATCTTATTGTCAAATTAATAATTTTTATTATGTAGATCATGTTTATAAAATTTCATATAAGGGATTAGATACTTTAATTTCCTGTATAATATATTTATTTTAACCTACATTAATTCAAAATTATTTAATAAAAAATAAATTAAATTAAATTTTGAAAAAATTAAACTAGCATCCTTTAAGATTCATAAAAAAAATATCTGATTCCATTGTATATCTTTATTTATTTCATAGTTTTAAATAATTTTTTTAATATCTTATGATACTGTATGCATAAGGTTAAAGTATTGTGAAAAATAAAATAGTATTGGATTTTTTTATAAATTTTAAAAAGTATCAATATAATTTGTTCTTAAAATTTTGTAAATTTAATTTAAAAAATAAAAAGTTTTAATTTGATAGTTAAATTAAATTAAAAATTTTTATAAGTTATTTTAGAAAATAATTTATGTTAAAGTTGTTCTGAAATGCGTTATTTCCTTCTATATACATTTGAACATACACATATCCACACATGTGTGTATATATATATATTGATAACAAATGTTAAATTTAATATTTATATTAATTTAATAAATTTTATTAAATATAAAATTTATTAATTTAATTGTTAAATTATATAATAATATTTTTAAGATGTATATATATATTTAAATATATATTATAAATTTAAAATAAAGTTATGTAATTAAATATTTTATTAATATTTATTTTATAAATTTATAAACATAGTATATTTGATGAAAAGATTTAAATTTATTATTCAATTAAAAAAATTATTTTATAATTTATTAAATTTATTATAGTTTTATTTAAAGTTTACCTTTCAGACTCTAAAGTAAAATACTATTTATTAAATTATTGTAATAAGTAATTAATGTTTATAATGATGATAACCTATTTTACTGCTTAATTATAGTATTTGTATATATTTTAATTTAGATTAGATAGAAAAAATCAACTAATAAAATAAATGAGATGATTACTAAATAAAAAAAATTATAATAAGATGATTATATTTTTAGAAAGAAAATATTTAACCCTAATATTATTTGATTGATTAATGAATAATTTTATTCTATATTCTATTTTTATAAGTAATATTATTCATCCGTAATATGAATGTGGGCAGTTTATTTTTTAAGAGAAAAATATTTACACTTAATTGTTACTGTTAATTAATTAGTATTAATTATTTTTAATGAAGAAAATATTAACTATTAATCATATTTTCAAATAAAAATAAAAATTTTATTTATACATATGGATATATATTAAAAAAATATTTTGTTATCATATATATTATATTGTATTTTTTTTATCTTTCTTTTTTTTTTTCTATCTGTTTCATCTATTTTAAAATATACACTATCTTTTTGGTATACATTAAACAATTTGTAATCATGGTTATCCGGATTATCTTCTTTTATTATGTCATTTAAATATATGCATGGTGATGGGAAATGTTCATCTTATCATTGAATTGAAGTCAACTTGTAATTGTAATAATTAAATATGTTATCTGACCAATTACATATACACCTATCTTTATATAAGTGTTCTTATCTCAATGAATAATCATAACTTTTTCTGTATTTACCTATTTCCTTTCATTTTTCCTACACATGAGCATTAGGGATGGAAGTAGGCCGAGTCAAGTTAGACTTTGAGTGTTCAAGTCTGGCCTGTTTAAAAATTTTGAGGCCTAAGCCTGGGCCTGTTACCTGTTAAAGGCTTTTTTTTCTGTTAAGGTCTGGCTTGATTTAAAGCCTACAAGGCCTGCAAGCCTGTTTAAAAGCCTACATTACAAAAAATCAATAAATAAACTTAAAACCTATATAAATAATTAATTAAAAAAGCTTACAAACTTAAAACCTATAAGATAAAAAAACCATTAAATAAGCCTAGAACATATATATATATATATTAATATTATGTAAATAAAATATAAAATAAATATTATATAAATATAATATATTAAAATAAATATAATATATAAATATAAATAGGCCCCTGAATAAGTTAAATAGGCTTTTTTATAAGCTTAGGCCTGATTTGTTTATCTAAAAAGGTTTTTTAATAAGCTTGAGCCTATCTATTTATTAAACGAGCCGAGTTTAACTAGGCTTTAAACGAGCCGAGTTGTAAGCCCCTGTCAGACGGTCTTGTTCACTTCCATCCTTAATGAGCATTTTGCTTTGATGGTATCAAAGCTTCCTTTTGGAACTATGGTGCACACCTAACCGAATTGAGTTAATTATTCTGATGATTTAGGGTACATCAAATTTTTTTCTTGATCTTGAAATGGTCCACTCTCACATCGAGATTGTTTTCAACCAACATCAACATTGTCTTGATCTTTTGTCAAATGCTAGAATGTTCAACAATAAGCCTACCTCCACACCATTGGCAGCACACTCACATCTTTATCAAGATGATTCTCCTCTCCTTGGTGATAGTATGTCCTATTGTGAACTTGTTGATTGTCTCTTGTACTTAACAACCATTTGACCCGATATTATCTACGTTGTTCAACAACTTAGTTCTTGAGTTGTCTTACCTTAGCTCATCATCACGCAGCTGTGTGTCCATACTATCTAAAGCCTAGTTTAGGTGATGGTCTTTACTTTCCACAATCCTCCAACCTATAGGTAATGGGCTTCAACAATGTTGACTGAGGAGGTGGCTGTTTTACTTTTTTGGAATAAAAATGTAAATAAATTTCGTATATATATATATATTATATAACAATTTACATGTCTAGGTATGAAACAGTGATTGTTTCCCATCTCTAAAATGTACCACAAGGTGTGCCTCCCTTCCAAAATGCACCATAAAATGTGCCTCCTGTCCGATATGTAGCATAAGGTGTGCCTCCTTTCCAAAATGCACTACATGGTGCACTCAAATTTGTCAGCCATTTTTCAAATTTCGTGCAGCATGCTCTCATACATCAAATTAGTCATGAGGTGGCGTACTGATGCATTTGTCTTGGTGCGCATTCAGCAATCCTAGCAATGCAGCGCACATGCATTCAACAACAGTCCCAACAGTCAATGATGCAGTGTAAGTGTGGCTCCCCTTGAAGTTACACCACAAGATGTTATGTCTCCTTTCCGAAATGCACCACACCTCTACACAAGACCATTGTAAATTGACCATTTCGTAACAAAATTATAAGTGTAAAAGTGAGTAAGGTGAGAGTTAAAAGTTGAAAGGAAAGGACATGAAGAATCGAAAAATTTAAAGGTTAGTGCATATTTAATTTTGTTAAAGTATTTTATATAAAATAAATTATATTTATAATAAATTAAATATGTATTAATTTAAATTAATTAGTGTGTATAATGTAAATGAATAAATTTTTAATAATATTTATTAATAATACTTGAATTAATTATAAATTTTAGAAGATTAATTAGTAATTAAATTTTAACATAATTTATTTATACTTAAATTTAAAAATAATAATAAATTTTTAAAAAATATATAATATTATTACATTATAACGTTAAAATGAAGGCTAACGTTTAATAATTTTTGTAATATAACATTAAATTTGTAATGTTAAAATAAATGATAATGTTAAATAGATTTTATTATAATTTAATGAAATTAAATATATTTAAAATTAGACAATATATATATATTATAATATTAATATTATTATTGTTATCCAAATTATATTTAATTAATTAAATATTAAAGTTTTGTTAAAAATATATAATAATACTTAATTAATATTTTAAATAATTGATTGTCATAAACATTCCAGTGTTCCATTCATTTTTGTTTTTTCCTTTTTGAGTCATTGCAGTTACTATTTCACGCTATTTTATAAAAGTAAACGGTTGTTGTTATTACTATTTTTTTCTTTTCTTTATCTTCCATGTAGCCTGATAATCACGCATCATATTTTCGAATTTGTTGATGAAAGTTACATAATAAGAGAAACCACTCTCTCTCTTTCTTGCAGCTCAATATACTTGTTTTGTGTCAAATGTCTGTACATGTTTTTCTCCCTCTGATTCGATACTAATAATCAATGTAAATTATATAATAAGAAAATCTTTTTGTTTTTCTAAAATCTTACTAAGGAACTTGCACATGCTGTATCTACTAAATAAACACATTAATTATATATATATATATATATATATATATATATATATATATTACTTTTTCATATCAATATTTTTTATTATTGTTTAAAACATAGGTTGTCAATTATGATAGTATTAGGTTTAATTTTTATAGAATTTAAATTTTTTTTATCAAATTGAAATTATGAATAAGAATTGAAAATTTGAATTTAATTTATTCATTAATTTTATCATTTTATGTTTAAACAATATTTTTGGCACGCTCGTCGTAAACGCGCAAAAATAATTTCTAGATTTCCCCGAAACTATTGGTATAGTATAAGGTACAACCTAGGTCATCTCACAAAGACCATTTCAAATTCTTAAGCAAATAAGGAGAAAATTAGAACAAGGGGGTTTTTGTAAAGATGTGATATCAAATGCTAAATACAAAATACAGAATGAAATTAATTTCACTTAACAATTATCAACTCAAGGAATTCAGAGGCTATTTTCATAACTAATCATTGATCACTAAAATCATGCATTGTGTTTATCAACCTAGGATCATTTGGAACCCCTAGAATGATCCTTGAATTCTCTACTGAGAAACCTCTCAGAATTTAATTGATTACGATCAACAAGATTTAGTAACCACTTAATCTTTTATCTAAACCAATTTCACAATCAGAATTCAGTTGAAGTAAGTAATAAAATGAAAACCTTCAATTCAATTACTTAATTTCTACTCTTCAAACTTTTGGAAAATGATTTACCAATCAAAAACCAATTATAAATCAATTATACATTAATCAAAATACGTCAACCGATCAAACTTTGATTACAAGAATAAAATTGAAGAATATAGTAAAGTAGAGTAGAAATCACTCAATAAGCATGTAAATAAAGATCAAGACCTCAAAGTTAAAATGAAAATAGCTTGAATCCTTGAATTGAAACTACAAACCTAGCCTTCCATGAAGGAGGCAACAAAGAAAGAGGCAAATTAACAACAAATAAATCCTAAGCCTTCCATGTAGGAGGCAACTAACAACAAATAAATCCTAAGCCTTCCATGTAGGAGGAAACTAACAAGAAAGAAAACATAAGCCTTCCATGAAGGAGGCAAAACTAACAAGAAAGAAAGAAAGAGAGAAAGAAAGAAAGAAAATGGTATTGGAGTTAATCTCCAAAATGGTGTGTGTCTCCTCTTGCAAACCCTTCTATTTATAGAGGATTTTTGAGGCATCATCTTCAGAAAGTCACCAACTAGGATATTACTTTTCTACCCTTTTCTTGCTTTCACATGGGCTTTATTGAAATTGCAAAACACTTTTGAATTTTTTCCACCAATGAGCACAACAATTTTGACTTTCTTGCACCGCAATTTCGGATGTTCACATGTCCGAATTAGAGCTTGACTTCTGAATAAAGGTTGTAGCCCTGGATCTTAGCTGTCCAACAAAGTTGATTTCATCTCAATATGACTTCTATATCTCAAGATATGGCCGGATCTTTGCACACTGTTCAAATTCCACGTCAGCAACACTATCTCATCTTTTGAGATAATTTCGGAGTCCTAAACATCCCATTTAGAATCTGCTCTTGCTTTGTAACTATGGACACTTCTTTAAGCTTTCATTCAAGACAGATTTCATGATTTTTGGATGTCTACAACTCCTATTATGCTCAAAATACTATAATAGTGTCATTTTAATCGGGTAAGCAAAGAAATTCAATTAAACTTCATATGAACCCAAACTCATAAAATATGACAAAGATCACTTAATTGAACATATAAGAAGTCTTAATGAGATAAAAGTGAGAGATAATTATTTATGAAATCTATGCTTATCAAATTCCCCCACACTTATCTTTTGCACGTCTCGGGCAAACTTAAGTTAAGGATTGGTGACTATTTTTTTTTTTTTTTTTTTTTGAAAGAACATCAAAGTTTTGAGTTGATTTCTCAAGAATTCACAAAATTTCATGAAGCATTCTTTCATCACATTTTTGAAAGTACTTAGAAAGGCAACTTTAATTTGAAAAACATAGATTGAGAAAGATAAAACCTCACATGATATATACTCTGAATCTCTCAAGTGTTTGATTTGGTAAGTGTTTCTCTCAAATTCAATCCATGAAAGATGAACTATCATAGGCTTGCATATCTTATACTTCTCTACTACTATGTACACATGTAATGCACAAATCAAGAGGTCTTTATTTTGGTTCTAACGGGATTAGAAAGATGAAATGATATATTGAAGAGATACAATGTTAGACCAAGGAAAATGGTGAGGATTGAGAATTGATTGTAAGTGCAAGTGTGAGAAACAGATATCACTTCTTCATTTTTTTTTCAATATAATAGTTTATTTATTAATTTATTGCTTCAGCTTTTTTTTTTTCAACCATGATATTGATGAACACAACAATAATCTCCCCCACACTTATTGAAACACTTATGGTATGATAAATCCAGTATTCCTCACCTTCTATGGTCAGACAAAGTTGTTTTCTTTTTTTTTTCTTTTTTTTTTTTTTGATTTGTGGTGAGCTAAAAAGAAGAAAAGGCTAATCGGCTCAAAGGGCTGATCAAAGGATAAAATTATATGGTTTGGTTATTTGGCCTGGTGGTTTGTTCAAGAAAAACAGTGCCTCAATCATTTTTGTACAAATCATGTGAAAATGTAGCTTCAAAAAGAATCAATGCAAGTTCTGAAGTAACATATTCCATGGATGAAAATCACACAAGAAAGAAAATAATAATAAGGCTCAAAATCTCACAGGTAATATATTTATCAAATTTAATCTATCCAGTTCAAATATGTGTTGCCAAACTAATGAATCTCGAAATGTAAATCATTTTGCTTCAATTATTTTATGAAATCTAACGAAAAACATACTTCCACATTCAATTTTTTTTTTTCATAAGATGCGTATCAAGAGTCAAGTGTAACTCCTTACTCAGCCATCTTACTCAAAACAAGTTTATGAATCTAACCTAATTTTTTTTGTTTTTTTTTTTTTTTTTTCATAAGATGCGTATCAAGAGTCAAGTGTAACTCCTTACTCAGCCATCTTACTCAAAGCAAGTTTATGAATCTAACCTAATTTTTTTTTGTTTTTTTTTTTTTTTTTTTTTTTTTAAGATATCGGACCATCTTCCCCCCAACCTATCCAAGACATTGTCCCCAATGTCTTAGATGGAATTTCATATAATAGGAAAAGAAATGTAAGAAAACCATCAAAGTAAGGAAAAGTTATAACCGAAGAGTGGTATCTGGTTCTCTTTTATCTCTGCCATCCTGATTTGGTTGGTTCACCAGCTGCATTGCTTGACTGAGCTCAGATGTAGGATTTTGCAAAATCTCAAGTAGCTGTTCAACAGTTGAAGCAGATACTATGATGTTGCGCATGGATTGTGGCATGAACTCCTGCTCTACTGCATGATCTAAAAAGGATATCAAACCATTATAAAAGCCATTAATATTCAATAAGCCCAAAGGTTTTTTATGAAAATTCCGATAGGCCCAAAATATAATGGTAAAAATTTCTTCCATTGTTCCAAGACCACCAGGTAATGCAATAAATGCATTAGAATTAACCAACATGTGTCTCATTCGGTCATGCATGGTTGCAACCTTCAATTCAGTACCCAGGGTGAAGTAGGAGGTGCTCCCATTTTTTAAGCCAACACCTAAGATGTTACACCCCTTTCTGAGTGCAGATCCTGCAACACATCCTTTTAAACCCTGAATCCCTCCCCCATAAACAAGATTGATTTTTCCTACAGCTAATGTCTTACCAAGGGTAGAAGTTGCATGTTGAAATTCTCCATCCTTTCCAAGGTTAGACCCACCAAAAACACAGATAGTATTGATCTTATCCATATACGGTGTTTCTGTCTTTTTTTTTTTGAAAAAAATATGTCATAGAGGTGGATAATTTATAGGGACTCAATATCAGACAAGGAGATCGCTTGAATAGTGCGGGATCAGGATTTGGTAGCAAAAGTTTGAATTTTTGTTGCAAAAGTTTGAATTTTGGTTGCAAAAGTTTGAATTTTGGGTTCAAGGAAAAGGTGAATGTCAGAGGGGAAAGACTTTAAGCAAGGGTGAAAATTTCAAAAAAAACGGTGGCCCAATAAATTGAAAAGACAATGTAAATGACAAACATACACGCATGAGAATGAACAGTAGTTGTGATTGTGGCTCACATCTTCCTCTGGTTTTACGTCCAGTAACGGCTGAAACGCCTTCTAAGAGTCGAGGATGTGCTTCCCATTCAGTTTTCTTGTAAACTGACAACAGGGTCTTTTAAAGTCAGATTCCCAAGACTATAACGTGCTTTTTCCTTACGGAACAGTTCAAACAAATCAAGAAGGACTCCTTGTACATGCCCACTAGGATGCGTCTCAAGAGTATGAATGATATCATCCAATGACTCCTTACTCAGTCCATCCTTTATGAATTGAATTTTGTCCTCTCGATTTCTTGAAACCATTCCAGGGTTCTTGCATCTTGTGTTACAGGTCCATCTTGCACACCTGTAGCAAACTCCAATTCTTTTTGCCCTTCTCTTCTTTGCATAGGAACTTCTTCCCATACCTGGCATGTTTTTAACAAATGATTCTTGAAATTCACCTGCTAAACGTACCTTAGCTTCAATGATCCAACGGACATCTTCTGGAAGGCCTAAGAGTGTTAATGCTCTCAATCGTTCAAGTCTGCAATTGTAAATGTCTTTAAGAAAATTTCTGGGGAGAGTAGGGAACAAAATTTTGATCCTGGTGAGAGCTTTCTCCATTTTTTTTTTTTAAAACACTCAAGTTATTATTCCTGCAAGCTCAATGTGGTGTAATAGTTAGGATGATTTAAGAGGTGAAGAAGGAAGTTGAGAGAGTAGTTGAAACTTATAAGCGAGGAATGGGAGAGAGTGGGAGGGAGAAAGAGAGAGAGAGAGAGAGAGAAAGAGAGAAAGAGAGAGAGAGAGGGAGAGAGAGAGACTTCTCTTGAATTTATTGCAGGTATGTGGCATTGTGCAAATGCACTTCTTCTACCGTGTGCTTTTGAAAACCTTCGAAAAATGGTTTAAGACGATGTCCATTCACCTTGAAGATTTTTTCAATTACCTCATTTTTTATTTCCACTGCACCATAAGGAAAAACATTAGTAACTACAAATGGTCCTAACCATCTAGAGCGTAGCTTACCAGGCATAAGCTTTAGCCGAGAATTGAAAAGGAGAACTTTTTGTCCAACGGAAAACTCCTTTCTTGCCAACTTTTTGTCATGAAGAGCTTTGACCTTTTCTTTGTAAATTTTGGAGTTTTCGTATGCTTCTAATCGAATTTCTTCAAGTTCCTGCAATTGAAGCTTCCTATGGATTCCTGCTTGGTCTAGATCCATGTTGCATTTCTTTACTGCTCAAAATGCTCTATGCTCTAATTCAACTGGAAGATGACATGCTTTACCAAAGACAATCCTGTAGGGAGACATGCCAATGGGTGACTTGTAAGCTGTCCTATATGCCCATAATGCATCAACAAGGCGCAAGCTCCAATCCTTCCTGTTAGGCTGAACTGTTTTCTCTAAGATTTTCTTGATCTCTCGATTAGAAACTTCAGCTTGACCATTTGTTTGAGGATGATATGGGGTGGAGACTTTATGCATGACTCCATATTTGTGGAGTAGGGCTTCCATTGTGCGGTTGCAAAAATGAGTACCTTGGTCACTAATTAGAGCTCTAGGAATGCCAAACCTGCTAAAAATGTTAGACCTGATAAAATCTGCAACAACTCGAGCATCATCAGTACGGGTGGCTTTTGCCTCCACCCATTTTGAAACATAATCAACAGCTAGCAGAATGTAAACAAAGCCAAAAGAGGCAGGGAATGGACCCATAAAGTCTATACCCATACATCAAATACCTCACAAAAGAGAAGTGGTTGTTGGGGCATCTCATTTCTGCGCGAAATACTCCCTATTCTTTGGCACTGCTCACAAGTTATGCATAATCTGTGTGCATCACGAAATATTGTAGGCCAATAAAAGCCTGAGTCTAGTACTTTTCTAGCTGTCCGTTGTGGCCCAAAGTGTCCACCACAAGCTAGGGAATGGCAAAAGGTAAGTACAGACTGAACTTCATGATCTGGAACACACCTTCTAATGATTTGATCACTGCATGTCTTCCAAAGGTATGGTTCATCCCATATGTAGTGTTTGGCATCACTTTTCAACTTGGCAAGTTGCGATTTGGTGAAGTGTTTGGGTATTTCTTTAGCAACCAGATAGTTTACCAAATCTGCATACCAAGGATCCTTCCCGTGCAAATGATAGAGATGCTCTTCTGGGAATGAATCTGCAATTGAAGTTTCTTCACAAGGTTGCTGGATCCGACTTAAATGATCTGCTACAAGGTTCTCTGCACCACTCTTGTCTTTAATCTCTAAATCAAATTCTTGCAACAGAAGCATCCAACGAATCAGTCTTGGCTTAGCATCTGTCTTCTTCAGCAAGTATTTCAAAGCTGCATGGTCAGAGAAGACAATAACTTTAAATCCAAGCAAATAGGAGCGAAATTTATCTAATGCAAACACAATTGCCAAAAGCTCCTTCTCAGTAGTTGTGTAATTTGATTGGGTTGCATCAAGTGTGCGAGAGGCATATGCAATGACATGAGATCTCTTGCTAACTCTTTGAGACAGTACAGCACCAAGGGCATAATTAGATGCATCACACATTAATTCAAATGGAAGTGTCCAATTAGGTGGTTGAATGATGGGAGTGGTTGTCAACCGCTTCTTTAGTTCATCAAATGAATCCTTGCATGCTTGATCAAACACAAATTTGGTATCTTTTTGTAGTAGTTTAGAAAGAGGTTGTGCAATCTTGCTAAAATCCTTGATGAATCTTCTGTAAAAACCTGCATGACCAAGTAAAGAACGTACTTCTCGCACAGAAGTGGGGTAAGGTAGAGAAGTAATAATGTCTATCTTGGCCTTATCAACCTCTAAACCTTTGCTAGATACCAAGTGTCCTAAGACTATACCTTCTGTTACCATGAAATGACATTTTTCAAAATTCAAAACCAGGTTAGTCTCAATGCATCTGTCCAAAACTTTAGAAAGGCTTTCTAAGCATGCATCAAAAGAAGAACCATATACAGTGAAGTCATCCATAAACACTTCCATGCAACTTTCTAAGAGATCAGAGAAAATGCTTACCATGCATCTTTGAAAGGTTCCAGGGGCATTGCATAGACCAAAGGGCATCCGTCGATAGGCAAAAGTACCAAAAGGACAAGTGAAGGTAGTCTTATGCTGGTCTTCTGGGGCTATATGTATTTGAAAATAACCTGAAAAACCATCTAGAAAGCAATAGTGAGATTTTCCTGCTAATCTTTCCAAAATTTGGTCTATGAAGGGCAAAGGGAAGTGATCCTTGCGAGTAGCTTGGTTAAGCTTCCTATAATCTATGCACACTCTCCAACTGTTTTGTATTCTGGTAGGGATTAGTTCATCATTGTGATTTTTGACTACAGTCATGCCAGTCTTCTTAGGAACTACTTGCACCGGGCTTACCCAATCACTGTCTGAGATGGGATAGATGATACCAGCTGCCAAAAGCTTACCTACTTCCTTCTTTACCACATCTAGGATGGTTGGATTTAAACGCCTTTGTGGTTGTCTAACAGGTCTGGTGTTTTCCTCCAGCAGTATCCTATGCATACAAGTAGATGGGCTAATACCTGGAATATCAGCCAAAGTCCATCCAATTGCTTGTTTATGGCTTTTTAAGGTTTGCAGTAACCTTTCTTCCTGTTGTGGTAGAAGGTTCTTTGCTACAATGACAGGAAGCTTCTCATTTTCCCCCAAATAAGCATACTTTAGATGTTCAGGCAAAGGCTTCAACTCTAAAGGAGGTGGTTGTATTATGGAAGGAAGAGATCTATCTGAGATTGAAATGTCTGCAACACTTGCATCTAACATGTCATCTTTCAACGAAGGTTGGTCTGCAGCATTAATCCTGGAACACACAATACATGAATCAAATTCATCACATGTGCAAGTAAAATTATCTAAGTAATCTAAATCAAAATCAAAAAATTTAAAAAGTAGATTGTCAATAGAATAATCATCCGCAAGAAGGTCTATGGCATCAAGTTGAAAGAGTGAATGATTCTCTATGGGATGCTTCATGGCTTCAAATATGTTGAATTGGATGATATCATCTCCAAATTCCATAGAGAGAGTCCCCGTATGCACATCTATCTTTGTTTTTGCAGTTTTGAGGAAAGGTCTCCCTAGGATCAAGGTTGCTCTATTGATGGATGACTCATCTTCCATATCCAAAATGTAGAAGTCAGCTGGAAAGATCAGCTTATTCACTTGAACTAGCACATCTTCAAGTACTCCGGCTGGATGTGCTGTACTTCTGTTGGCTAATTGAATCACCACACCAGTTGGCTTCAGTTCTCCCAGATTCAAAGATTTATAAACTGATGAGGGCATAACATTAATGGAAGCACCTAGATCCAGCAATGCATCACCAAATGTAGAGTTTCCTATTGTGCAAGGAATGGTGAAAGTTCCTGGATCTTTACATTTCTGAGGGAGGCTGGGTTGAATTAAGGCTGAAACATTGCGTCCCACACTAATCTTCTCATCCCCTTTGAGTCTTCTCTTATGCGTGCACAAATCCTTTAGAAATTTGGCATATTTGGGAATTTGCTTGATAGCATCTAGAAGTGGTATGTTGACTTCCACTTTCCTGAAAGTATCTAGAAGCTCCTTATCCAATTCTGCATGAACATTGGGCTTGGATTGAACCATTCTATTTGGAAAAGGTAAAGATACCTTCTGATCAGCACAATTTGGGGTTTTCTTCTCATCAGATGTTTCAGGTGCAGATCGTTTATGGCAAGCTTCTTTTTGTTGATCATTCGATGTCTTATCGAAGGCTGGTGTATTTTTTTCATCAGACTTTCCCTCTGATTCAGATGGCTCATCAGAGATATCTCCAGGTGTAGAGATAAATGCTTCTTTTTGGTGTGGATTAGTCTGATTGAAGCTTTGTTGCTTTAAAATTGTAGGGTCTGTCTGCACTTTCTTCCCACTTCTCAAGGTCATGGCATTCACACTTTTGGGATTTATGACAGGTTGAGAAGGTAGTTGACCAGAACCTTGAGATTTCAATTGGTTGACAGTGGTAGCCAACTGCCCAATTTGAGTTTGTAAATCCTGAATGGTAGAACTTACATTTTGTTGAAACTGAAGATTGTTGGTTGCTAATTGCTTCATCAAATCATCAAGAGAGGGTTCAGAAGCATTAGAGGGTACAGATTGCTGCATATGCTGTTGTTGTTGTCTGAATGGCGGTGGTTGGTATTTATTTTGGGAGTCAGATGTTTGAATCCTTTGTTGTTGTGGAGGACCATATCTCAAGTTAGGATGGTTTCTCCAACTAGGATTGTATGATCCAGAAGGTGGTTCAAACTTCTGTTGCTGATAATGTTGAGGAGGCCTGTATTGTTGTCCTGTGCCAAAAATACCATTTACTGTAGCCTCAGGTGTCTCACTTTCTTGCAATGTTGGGCATGCATCAGTAGGATGATCTGCAGAAGTGCAGATGCCACATGTTTTGGTTTTGTCAACAACATTAAGTTGCTGTTGTTGTCCGATCGCCAACTGTCTTACGATGGAGGTTAGTTCTTCAATTCTGTTCTCCAATCGTGTATGGTCTGTCTTGGTGGTCATTTCATGGACTCCTTTAGACAAGGAATTAGTTCGAGAATTAAATTGCTGAGAATTTTCTGCCATGTTGGCAATCAAATCTCGAGCTGCTGTAGGAGTTTTGTCCATAAGTGCTCCACCACTAGCTGCATCAACCATGCTTCTGTCCATTGGCATGAGTCCTTCATAGAAATACTGAATCAGTAATTGATCACTGATTTGATGGTGTGGACAAGTGGCGCATAGTTTCTTGAATCTCTCCCAATACTCATAGAGAGTTTCTTGGGAGTTCTGTCTGATGCCGCAAATCTCTTTTCTGATAGCTGCTGTTCTGGATGCAGGGAAGAATTTCTCCAGAAATAATCTCTTCATATCATTCCAGCTTGTAACAGATGTTGGATGTAGATAGTACAACCAGTCCTTAGCTCCATCATTTAAGGAGAAAGGAAATGCCTTCAACTTGATATGATCTTCTGGAATTCCTTGTGGCCGCATTGTGGAACACACAATGTGAAATTCCTTCAAATGTTTATGAGGGTCCTCACCTGCAAGGCCATGAAACTTAGGTAGCAAATGTATTAGTCCAGACTTCAGTTCAAATGGTGCATCAACATCAGAGTATTGAATACACAATGGTTGATAAGCAACATCAGGTGCAGCTAATTCTTTTAAGGTTCTATCAGCCATGTTCTTAGTAAAATATTTAAAACTATCAAAATTTAAAGATGAAAAATCACTACTGTTACTTTCTTGGTTATTACTGGATGAATGCCTTCTATGTGCTCTTTTCAAATGGTGGAATATTCTATCAATCTCATGATCATATGCATATAAATTTTCAGGATTGGATCGGGTCATACACAAAAAGGTGAATTCATACAGAAAATCCAAGAATGATATACCTAAAGTAAAAACAATTGTTAGAAAGATTAAAATTTTTATACAAACTCCTAAATGAGCCTAGGAAATTAAAATGGTCCCCGGCAACGGCGCCAAATTTTGGCACGCTCGTCGTAAACGCGCAAAAATAATTTCTAGATTTCCCCGAAACTATTGGTATAGTATAAGGTACAACCTAGGTCATCTCACAAAGACCATTTCAAATTCTTAAGCAAATAAGGAGAAAATTAGAACAAGGGGGTTTTTGTAAAGATGTGATATCAAATGCTAAATACAAAATACAGAATGAAATTAATTTCACTTAACAATTATCAACTCAAGGAATTCAGAGGCTATTTTCATAACTAATCATTGATCACTAAAATCATGCATTGTGTTTATCAACCTAGGATCATCTGGAACCCCTAGAATGATCCTTGAATTCTCTACTGAGAAACCTCTCAGAATTTAATTGATTACGATCAACAAGATTTAGTAACCACTTAATCTTTTATCTAAACCAATTTCACAATCAGAATTCAGTTGAAGTAAGTAATAAAATGAAAACCTTCAATTCAATTACTTAATTTCTACTCTTCAAACTTTTGGAAAATGATTTACCAATCAAAAACCAATTATAAATCAATTATACATTAATCAAAATACGTCAACCGATCAAACTTTGATTACAAGAATAAAATTGAAGAATATAGTAAAGTAGAGTAGAAATCACTCAATAAGCATGTAAATAAAGATCAAGACCTCAAAGTTAAAATGAAAATAGCTTGAATCCTTGAATTGAAACTACAAACCTAGCCTTCCATGAAGGAGGCAACAAAGAAAGAGGCAAATTAACAACAAATAAATCCTAAGCCTTCCATGTAGGAGGCAACTAACAACAAATAAATCCTAAGCCTTCCATGTAGGAGGCAACTAACAAGAAAGAAAACATAAGCCTTCCATGAAGGAGGCAAAACTAACAAGAAAGAAAGAAAGAGAGAAAGAAAGAAAGAAAATGGTATTGGAGTTAATCTCCAAAATGGTGTGTGTCTCCTCTTGCAAACCCTTCTATTTATAGAGGATTTTTGAGGCATCATCTTCAGAAAGTCACCAACTAGGATATTACTTTTCTACCCTTTTCTTGCTTTCACATGGGCTTTATTGAAATTGCAAAACACTTTTGAATTTTTGCCACCAATGAGCACAACAATTTTGACTTTCTTGCACCGCAATTTCGGATGTTCACATGTCCGAATTAGAGCTTGACTTCTGAATAAAGGTTGTAGCCCTGGATCTTAGCTGTCCAACAAAGTTGATTTCATCTCAATATGACTTCTATATCTCAAGATATGGCCGGATCTTTGCACACTGTTCAAATTCCACGTCAGCAACACTATCTCATCTTTTGAGATAATTTCGGAGTCCTAAACATCCCATTTAGAATCTGCTCTTGCTTTGTAACTATGGACACTTCTTTAAGCTTTCATTCAAGACAGATTTCATGATTTTTGGATGTCTACAACTCCTATTATACTCAAAATACTATAATAGTGTCATTTTAATCGGGTAAGCAAAGAAATTCAATTAAACTTCATATGAACCCAAACTCATAAAATATGACAAAGATCACTTAATTGAACATATAAGAAGTCTTAATGAGATAAAAGTGAGAGATAATTATTTATGAAATCTATGCTTATCAATTTTCAAATTAATATTTTGTAGCTTATTATATATTAAATTTAAATATATTTATTAATTTTAAGTTAATAGTTAGATTGTTATTATATTTAGTTAAAATATATTTGATTATTATAATTATAATAATAATAATAATATAGTTAAAAAATTATAATGACAGTATTTAATTAATTATTAGTTGTTAATGTATTAATGATTAACTTATAATTTTTGTATAATTTGTAAGAGGAAATTTAATGGCATCTTCGTCACAATCTAGTTGTAATATTAGACCGGGGCCGAATAATCCATCACTTCTAACGTTGAAAAGCGTTCATATATCTGAGCAAATTTGGAATGGAGCGTCGGATCGAGAGTTAAAAATTCGAAGGGCAAAATTATTTCATGAAAGAGATAATATTCCACACATTCCGCCACAAATTATTGAGCATCTAAGGAGAGATAACTTTTTAGGGATTGCTCAAATTCAATTCTTCCAAATTGATTCTCCTTCGATTGAAGCTTTGATTGAAAGGTGGAGACCTGAAACACACACATTTCATATGTCACTAGGGGAATGTACAAATGTACAATTACTCTTCAAGTTGTTGCAGTATTAAGGTCTACCTATAAATGGTGTTCCAATTATTGAAAGTACTTCGGCTCGTGTGTGAGAGTCTATTATTGTGATTGAACTTTTGGGAATTTCTCCACCTGAAAATGAAATGCATGAAGCTTTTGTAAAGATGACTTGGTTGATCAACATTTTTCAAATATCGATGACCATTTGGATAATGAAGTTCAGTTGCACAAATATATTTGTGCTTATATTCTTTATTTAATTGGTGTAGTAGTTATTTGTGATCATTCAAGCAGTAGAGTACCGCTTAGGTATCTTCCATTATTGGCTGATTTTGATCAATGTGGGCAGTATAGCTAGGGATCAACTGCTCTGACATATTTTTATCGTGAGTTGTGCACTACGACTAACTACGATAAGAAAGAAATATGCGAATTTACATTGTTGCTACAATTATGGGTGTGAGATAGATTTCCTCGTATTGCTCTAATTGATCCATAATAGATTTTACTTTTTCATACGGAGCTAGGTATGATAATTGTCAAGTTTTTTTTATTAATTCAATATTTAAAATTATTATCATTTAATACATTTATTTTTATAGGTGGAGGAGACGTTCCTTTAAGGCAGTGACAGGATTTACAATTTTATAGACTCAATTTTGAAACCATGAAACAAAAAGATGTAAATAATTTATTTGTATGATGCTTAAAAATTATATGATAAAAATTATAAATTTATATACTTACTTTGCATTGTTTTAATGTGCAGATAAAATGGCAACCATATGCAAATGTAATTGACCTATTGCCTGAAACATGTAGAGACAGACACGATTTTTGGACAGCTGTTGTGCCATTATTTTGCTTTCATATTGTAGAGTTGCACCAACCAGATCGTGTTATGCGACAGTTCGGAATGTGTCAACATAATCCCCAACCTCCAAGCCAATCAGAAAATATTCATGGGTTCATACTAAAAGGGAAGACAGATGATAACTGGGCTTGAATTTATGCTCCATCTCTAGATTTATGGAATAATAAGCAACAATTTGTTGCTTAGGGATGCCTGATGATGATGTGATGAGTGTTAATTGAGAATATATGATATGGTACACACATCATACAAGGAGATGGATCATAAGGGAATATGCAATCAAAGGCCAAGCAGTAAGTCTAAGAAGAAGATATTTGGAAGCTCCATAATTATAATATATATATGATTTAGTAATTTATTTTTTTCTTATTTGTAGGTCAATCAAGTAGAGTTAATATATTACATTGCAATAGACATGGCTCATTTGGGAAGAGAGTCCTTGCTAGTCCTTATGGATCTCATCCAGCAACATAGAGAAAATATGCTAATGATATGCGAAGAAGAGAACCGTGTTGTGATCGCTCGAATGGCTACACCAGTTGCTACACAAGATCCACCTCGACAAGAGGTTCATGCGGACATGCTGGATAATAGAGTTGAGCAAAAAGGCCTTCAACGTCGTCGTAGACGTTTGGAGCATCAAACTCATACCATTCCTTCTCTTCCAACTCAACAAGAAGGATAATATTTTGTGTCATCACAAGATGTACCACCATCACCATTTCCAACATATGCATTTCCATCACAACAATTTAGTGATGATACAGGTTCGTCATCTGCAGGACCTTCAAGAGATGGTCCATCTGCTGCACCTAGTTGTTATGGGCAAGCATCATACGATGATATTGCTTTTGAATGAGGACTACCACCATTTGAATTAGGAGGTCATTCGTTTCAGGGTGGAGGAGAATTTTCAACATTTGCTCGTTTCACATCACCTGATATTCCATCTCCTACGGCGTTGTATGGTATTTCTCAGCCCTCACCTCCGACAGATCTTGGTGTTGGTAAAAGTTTTAATACGTCATCTTCATTTAATCCCACGATGATCATACCACCTTCACCCATGCACACATATGTGCATAGTCTAGATATATTTAAAGATTTTACAGGTCAAGGAATCGACTTAAATGCAGAATTATTAGCTGCATTACATGATGGTGCTCGAATTGATGATCCTCAGTTTGATGTCACACAGCATCGCCATCGCAATCCAAGAAGATCTGTGAGGGATAGAGACATTGATGATAACTAGTTTTATCTTTGGTTGTGTGTTTTTAGACTCTTTTATCTTTGTCTTTAATGCTTTATCACTTTAATGCTTTATATCTTTGGCTGCTTCATGTATTTAGACTATTATGATGAACTTTTTATTTGGTTATTAATTGGTTTGTTTAGATTATTATGTTTGACTTTATCGATAAATATGTTATTGTTATTGAATGATTTATTGTTAGAAGAAATTATTATGTCACAATAATATAAGGAACACTAACAATGGACTAAACTTATTAAAATGCTAATGTAATTTGATCAACCATGATTAAAATGCGAAACATCGATCATTCCTTATGTCATCAATAACTAATGTTTTGTCCTTATCCTCTACGTGGACATCGGGATTGATTATGACCAACTTATTTACAGAGACAACATCGTTGTCTTGGTTGTAATCCAATCCAATTCATTTCATTTCTTATACATGTAGACTTCGGCCGACCTTTTGCCCACAATCTATCCTCATTTGGCACTAGTATCCATGGATGAATAAGGGGAAGTCACATCTCATTTCCAATTGGCCACTATTCACTTGAATATGCATTAACAACGTTTTCAATTGTATAAACAAAATCCACAAACTGATAAAAGTTCATACTAACAACAGAACATGCAATGATAACATGAGAGTATGGATATTTGAACAATTGAAATTTACCACATTGACAACATCCTTGTGACAAACTTAGAGCCCATTTGTTACCACCACGTTGTGTGATAGGATTGAATGCTTCTTCAACCTCAAAACATGAAGATTGTATGTCATATCTTCGCACCTGATGAGAACATGATTCTTCTTTATTTTTTCAAATGCAGTCCATTAGTTTACCACAATATCGTTGATCTGAGTTAAGTTCAACCTTAGCAGCTGCACCCCTTTGCACAAAATATTCAACCAGACGACTATACGTACATTTAACAAGAGTTGTAATTGGGAGATTACGAGCACCTTTTAAAATTTTATTGATCGAGTCTGACAAATTTATGGTTATGTGCTTGTATCGTCTACCATGTTGATCGTAAGCGAGACTCCATTTTTCCTTTCAGATGCTATCAATCCATCTAACAATCTCTGGGCTACTTTGTCTAAACTTTTCTAACTTTTCGTCAAATATATGTTTACATGGTGTGTAACCTATCAAGGTTTAACAACGTCATTAACAAAATATCTAATGAATGTTATTAATATGAGACATTGTAAACATAAAACATACCTAATTTAAATAACTCCTACTTCAATTTTTGATTCTTGAAACGATGATTATAATTACTTGTAATGTATCGAATACAGTACACGTGATAAGCATATGGAGGTTTCCATCCTAAGTGTTGATTGTTCACAGCAAATTTGATGCTTTGGTGCCGGTCTGAAATAAGACAAATCTCATCCATTTGTGTCACGTGCTCACTAACAAGGCTAGAAACCAACTCCTTGCCTCCAAAGTCTTGCCTCCTACAGTAGTAAATGCAATCGGTAACATAGAATTATTACCGTCTTGAGCTGTTGCTATTAATAATGTACCTCTGTATTTTCCATACAGGAAAGTCCTATCAATTTGAATCAATGCCTTGCAATATTTGAAAACTTCACAACATTGCTTAAATGTCCAAAAAACTCGAAAAAAAATTTCAATATCGGTTGTCAATTTGTTGACCAATAACAACTTCTATCGTTTCAACTTTATATACTGATCCTGGGGAAAAATTAATCATGTAATGTAACCACCTCGGTAATATTGCATAGGACTCATCTCAATCACCAAAAACACGGACAATCGTTTTTTATTGTATCAATGATATGGATACAGCAGGTTCTTGATTTACCATGCCTAAATAAAAATAATTAAAACTTCATTAGTTTAACATATTATATTTTATAATACATATATATTTGATTATATTTCATACCTAAAATGCATGAACATATGAAATCTGAGTCAAGTTTATTATGATCTTATGAAAGCGATACATTGATGCATGTGTGTAGTCTGCCCCATTTTGTTACAAGCCATTTATCTATTCTTTTTTATTTGATTGCTCGCATTCGCCATGGACAACTATGCACGTGATTGGGACATTTCACATATTTGATTCAATAACAATAAAAGTATGATGTACCTTCATTAAATAATGTTTAATTGTCATCTTTACCTTATCTTTTGTCTCAAATTATAACCCATCTCCTATACACCAATTAGAAGGTGCATTAAATCCAAATAAATTGATATCTTCATCACCATGTTCTATACAAATATTTGTATAATGGGAAGAACTATTCCAAAAAGGTTTACCTCCTGCATAAATTATTTAAACATGTTAATATAAACAATTAATTTACAATATATGTTACATGTTTACCATTACCTGATTGTGTTATTTGTTCAGATCCAAATAAAGATAAACCAATTGAAGAAGATATTGGACTAGCTCTCATTAAACTAGGAGTAGGACTAGTACTCATTATTAAATTTGGTTGTTCTCCTTCATCTGAATCAGTTAGATTATCCTAGTCAACACCTTCATCAATATCATCATTATCCTCACTACTTAACCATATGGGTGGAAAATCATAATTTGGATCATCACAATCATTATCTGATAGATTCACACCTTCATTAGAAGTTGCTTACAAAAATAACTTCTTAATTAGTAAAAGTTTTAAACTAATTTCACAAAAATATTATCAATATTTATGTACACATATATCCATTAACTTACCATCCTCAAACATGTGCACACATAATAAATTTTTGACTTCGTAATTCCATCACCAATCGAATTTCATTGACATTTATCCTCATTATTTTTCATATTAGTAACTATTTGAGAGCAATCTATAATAGTTGAATTTTTAATAGACCAATTTGTCAATATCCTTACAACCGACTATCTTAAGATAAAAAACAAAGTTTCCAACCACATAAATTTATAAGCTTTTGAGCTTGCAAAATTTAACAACACCATTAACCATTATTTAAAAGCAAAAGAAACAAAGAAATATTACTATACATTAAGGTATTTTTCTTGAGAAAAAAAAAAGAGATAATGGAAACTTATTTATACAAAATAATACATTAATAAAATGTATTTAGCCCTTTGGTAATAAAAAAGTTGGGATAAACCACTATTTGTGCTAAAATTGGTAAAGACAAACATGAACGCCACCAAAACTTTCATTTTTTTTTTACTATAAATTTAAAGCACCTCTAATTCATTTGCAAATGAACAGTCGATCAAGTCATATTTTTCATCAAGTGATAAAATAGCGTTTAAGTATAAAAGATATGAAGAATCTTAATTAAAAATAATAAGCTTGCAAGCAAACATAGGAAGTCTGAATGGACAAATTCTATCAAGGAAATGTCATGTTCATTCAACAATGAAAAAAATAAAATCAAAAATCACAAAAAAAAGACCAACATACATGTAATAGATCATATATTAAAAGAAGAAATTTTTTCCATACATATATGAACATAAGAATTTAATGCTTAATTTACCAAAAAAAAAAAAGAAAATACAAGTCATGAAAAAAATCCTATAGAAAGATGCATAAGTGGTGAGTTTTCATTATACAACAATAATTACGTTTATATCACAAATAGAGAATGATACAATGCTAACTATTCCAAACCAAAAACCATTTAAAAAGGAAGAATTAAGGGAAGACAAATATCACATCTTTACATCTAATAATTAAACATGATTAGTAGTAATAAATAGATAATTTTTTAAGAAAATGGGATTAAAACTAAAGTTTAACTCTTTCCTGTAGTAACCAAGTGACTGCACATGATCTATCATAAAAGAGACATTGTGAAACATCATGTGATGATGTACATATTGAAACAAGGTATGAAAAATTGAATTTTAAAGAATGTGAGGGTAACTTATAATTGTGGAACATATACATGAACATAAAAAAAGAATCATGAATGAGTGTTCCAACAAGAAATATGAAGCCAATAAAATTTATGTATTTTTCATTGGTGACTAATATCACTGTGAAGAAACTTTTACGATAGTTTTATAAATTCTAGATGTTTATAATGTCCATAGCAAGATTGTAGCAGTGGATGGCAGCAAGTGATGATTACAAAAAAAAGTAGAAAAGATTATGGCAGGCTATTGCTGAAATAAAAAAAAATGAGGAATTAAATGAAAATTGAAATGAATGTTATATAAATAAAAATGACAATGTTTAGATTCAATCGTTACAACCAAATTGACATTTAATGTGACATGTTATTAACGAAAAATAAAATAAAAAATTAACATACAACATAAATGATAAAGTAAAGAATTAATAATTTAATTATAAAAAATTAGGATTAAATTAAAATTTGTTAATAAAATATAAATTAAAATAGTAATTTATTTAAATATATAATGTGTGATAATATATGAAATTTATTAAAATAATTTATGAAATTATTTTATTAGAATAAAAATGTATTTAAATTATAAAAATAAAAAGATAACTTATACATTTAAAGCTTAAAAAATTATTAAAGTATTTTTAAACAACTTTTAAAAGATTGTCCATTAAAAGTTGCTCTTAAGCTGGCCAACAATGTACGATATAACATTGAGAGGGACACTTGATTAACTCCCATAGTCATTACCTGTACAAAATCAACATGAAACAAATTTAGGGATAGTTATTGATAGAAATAAGATACCTTGATGGTTGTGCAGGACAATAGATATTACTTGAATTATGTAGCATTTACAATTTGACCTTACATTCCTTTAACACAGTAATTGATTTGGAATGTATTTGCTGTTGGAAAAGAATAAAAAAAGTAAGACAGAGAGAGTTGGTGAAAGGATGAGTTTTGGTATGAAAAAATAATATAATTTAAGCCATTCATTCAGCTTTAACGAGGAGGGTTTGGATTTTACTAACACGATATTTTCAATGAGAGAATCTTGACCCGTGTGTATAGCTAATTTTGTTATATATAAATTTAAATTCAAGATATTATTTAAAGAAAATTATTAATAAACTGTTGATTTAATTGTATGGGTTTGGCCAAAATAAAAATAAAAAGAAGTTGAAATGAGACTCTGATAGGAAAATATTTTTAGTAACATGGGTGAATATATTTTCTTCTCTTTAAAACATCTTATATGTATTATTATTTTTTCTCAAATTAATTTTTAAAGTAAAAAATCCACTTTTTACATTCTAAAAATAATAATAATAATTAGTACGTTATAATTTGATAAATATTAAATTTATTAAATAATGTACTAACATACAGTTAAAACACGTTTTTACATTTTTTTTTTATTTTTTAATGCATTTGTCTTTTAAGTTGATGATCCCTGAAGATCATGTCATATACACTGTATGAATGTGCATTGTTGACTTATTATTATAATTATAATATTATGATTATCATTATATGCATCTAAGCTAGAGTGCTCAGATCTTTAATCAAGCTTAATCAGTGTTGGCACTTGGTACTATACTAGTGAGTAGAATCAGCAGATAGAGATGGCCGCACCACAAGAAAGCTGCGCCACTTCCACCCAATCCTTTACTCTTCAAGACCGAGTCGCAATCGTTACCGGCTCGTCCCGCGGAATCGGTCGTGAAGTCGCTCTCCACCTGAGTTCACTCGGCGCTCGACTCGTCATCAATTATTCCTCCACCAACTCGGTCCCCGCCGACACACTCGCCGCGGAGATCAACGCCTCTGCCACCCTTCCACGCGCCGTCGCAGTACGTGCCGACATCTCCGACCCGGTTCAAGTACAATCCCTCTTTGACTCGGCCGAGCGAGCCTTCGACTCGCCGGTTCACATCCTGGTGAACTCGGCCGGAACCCTAGACAGCACCTATCCATCCGTCGCCAACACCTCCGACGATAGCTTCGACCGCGTCTTCGCCGTGAACGCGCGTGGCGCGTTCCTCTGCGCCCGGGAGGCGGCGAACCGCGTGAAGCGCGGTGGCGGAGGGAGGATTATTTTGTTCTCGTCCTCGCAGGTGGCGGCGCTGAGGCCGGGCTTCGCTGCGTACACGGCGGCGAAGGCGGCGGTGGAGGCGATGACGAAGATTCTGGCGAAGGAGCTGAAGGGGACAGGGATCACGGCGAATTGCGTGGCACCGGGGCCAATCGCAACGGAGCTGTTCTTCGGCGGGAGGACGGAGGAGCAGGTGAAAAAGATCATCGACGAGTCGCCGTTAGGGAGACTCGGCGAGACCAAGGATGTTGCTCCTTTGGTAGGGTTTTTGGCTTCTGATGCGGGTGAATGGGTCAATGGTCAAATCATTCGTGTTAATGGCGGTTATGTTTAGCTTTCAAATTGCAAATTATGTTCCTTTGCTATTGCATATATTGATGAATTTTTGAATTGTGATAAATTGCTCTGCTAACGAGTAATTGTTGTAACTTGTGATATCTCAATGTGAGTCTTCTGATTTAGACTTCGATGGAGATATCATGTTGTTGTTAAAACTTAAATATTGATTTGTGATTAGGACTTTTAGAAAGCCTAGATTCTTTGGTAGAATAATTAGTCGTTTGTTTTTTCTTTTGGATTGGTAGCATTTATTTTTGAAAGGTGATTTTGAACTGTTGAATGTGAGTGAGATATATACCCAAATTAAGTCAAAAGATTTTACATTGGAACATGTGTCACAGACACAGTATGTGAAAGTTATTCTCAGTGCTAACCAAACAAGTACTAATTCTTGCACTAGCGCAATGCTTATTAACGCAATAACTTTAGCAAGAATTTTGTACAGGCTCTATTATTATTTTAATATGTTTTGAGCTTTCAATTTGTTGTCCTTAGTTAGGAACAACTGGCTAAGTGTAATTACATTAGAATTGCTCTACTTAGTAACTTTGACTGAGCATCAGTCTCTGATAAATGATAATATAATAATCAGCCCATTTTCCAAAGGTCCTCAAGGCTGTTTGTGTTAGTTAATTAGGTCCCATTTGGATGCATTGCCTTTCAGCTTATGAAAACTTCTCTACTAAGTACTAAGCTAAGCACTTCTGTTTTGTGGGAATTGATGTTTGGATGACTTATGAATAATCCCTTATCAAGCATGATTGAGAGCTTATGAGAAAGCTATGTCATGGTGCTGTCCCAAATGATGCTAGATACCTAAGATGATATGCATGCCTTAAATTGATTTGAGATATCAGCTTTTTGGCTTATCTCCTACTGTTTTGCATACCAACTAGTTCTGATTGGTCTCTTTTGGTTAATAAAGAAATTCTTTGGTACTCTTAGAGGAAGAGATCTTTTCTTGTTCATATACTTAAATATATTACACCTTAGTTATAATATTAAAATGTAGCTAAAATGGGAGACAATGATAACCCAGTAGCTGAATTGGTACACAAGAAATGGTATGTATTTAGAAAAAAAAATTTCTTTGAGAACATTTAAAAATTTCTCTGGGCAATATGCTCAGTGCTGGCAAACTGTTAATTGACTTAATTCCCTTTAAAGATACCTCTATACATCTACATTTGAATATTCCGGATTCAATTTTATCATAAGATTCAAGTGAGATTTTAGACATTGTATCATCAATTGGTATGATTGTCAGTGTCATTGAAGAAGAGGGAGCACAGGCAAGAAGAAAGGAGGGATTCAAAAACCGGCAGAAATTTTTTACTGTAGCATACTCTTGATCTGGATACTATTATCTGTTGAAGCTTTTAGTTTTTCAGCTTTCTACTGTATCCAGTTTATTGATAGAGATCTTCAGTGGCCAGTTGCAGAGAGCATGATATATATATATATATACTCTGACAGTTATATTACTATATTATTAGTGATGACAATACAAATTCTGTCAAAATCAATAATAAATAGTAAGTATATAGAAATTCACCCAGAATTTCTCTTGACCAATGGATTGCTGCGTCTCTTGCCAGGTCTCAGTATCTCATCTGGTTTTATTGACTTTGTGCATCATGCTTTCAAGGAGTTTGTCTGTTTTGCAGTTTCTTAAATAACTGAATGAATACTGCCCCAGAGGATAAACAAATATTGATGCTATCTACACACAAAGGTGCTCGAAGTTGAAGACTCACCATCTAGTTCCCAGGTGTATAATTCTGACACCTTCAATTATTTTGCCACAATGTTCTTTTTTTCTTTTCTTAGATGTCTAGTGCATTGTTATGTGCACACTATAGCCCTGGAATTAAATTGCTCCAAGGTGGACCATGGGTAATTTAAATTGCTCCAAAAGAAACTTACCCTACCTTTTAAACAATTAGTTGTTTTGTACATAATAGTTAATTTTAGCATTATGCGATATTAGGAAATGGCTATTGCTTAGGTTTTTTCTTCCTCCTCCAAAACTTGATTACTACAAGTCTGGCATAGCAGCATTGAAGGGTATCACTCGCAGTGTTATAGCTCATATGAATACCAGGTTTTTTTCTTGGTTGATATATGAATACCAGACTTAAAAGGACCAATTCTGGCACAGGACCAGTTTCTTCAGAAGTTAATTGGGGGACATCGCGGGAGCTGGTATGATTGTTCCGGATGTACAACAATTGGGCTAATATCTAATTTAAACTGACCAAGAAATTTTGGGAGTTGGTTTTTACATCCTTTTTTATTTTTCTAATCCCCTTCTTTTTAAAAAAAAAAATTATACTGAAAATATCCTTATAGAAGAGCATAACGATTCTTTTTTTTTTTTTCTGTTCCAGAAATTTATTTTTGGAATTCAAATTTTATATTCTGAAAATAAATTTTTAGAATTTATTTTCATAAATATATTCTAGAAATATAATTTTGGAATCTATTAATAACATTTTGAAAATGTATTTTTGTTTTTGGGATTTTATTAATGAATTTTGAAAATATATTTTTGCAATATATTAATAACATTTTGGAAATGAAATTTACGCCTTATTTTAAGGATATTTTTGGCATAATTTTTATTAAAAAAAGGTTGCGAAATGTAAAACTGGGGTGCGAAAAGTAACTCCTACAAATCTTTCACAATATAGGTCTAGCTGAGTCTGCACAACTATTTATAAAATGTCATAGGTTCACACTTTTGAAATTAATTGCGGTTGATATCTTTTAAATAGAAAAGGCAATTACAATTTTAAATTACATGTGTGTTGTTAGCGAGTTTTGTATTTTATTTTGAATAAAAACAGCTATGAAATTACTTTTGTAAAAGCTTTAACATTGATTCTTTTTTTGGCGGATAAAAAAGTTTATATGAATTGGATTCTGGAGTTTTCCAAGATCAAGACAAACTTAAAGGATTAGTAAAAATTTTACGAAAATATTTGTAAACGATTCACCCCATAAAATTTTCATATGGATGGTAGGATTTAAATTTGGATCCTTATGGGACAGGAATTCAACCTTCATTTACATTAAACACATTGATAATTTGACTATTTACACATTTATTCATTTAATAAAAAATAATAATAAAAGAACAAAATTGTGGTGCATTAAATGGAATTTTATGTAAGTGACATGAATGGAAGCTTCAAGTTCCTGCCCACCTATGATTGTACGGGGCTTGTTTGATTCCCTTCTTAGTAATAGTTATAAAAACTAAATTTTAAAACATTTATTAAACCATTTTCAAAAGAAAAGAAATGCAAGAAACTACGTCTATTGTCACTGAGAATAAATTTTAAAAACACCTAGAGCTGTTTGTTTTGAAAACTATATTTAAAACTCAGTAAAAAAAAACTCTTCAAACAACTTTTTTCTTTTCTCAATTTTTAAAAACAATAGTTTTCTAAAACAGAAATTCAACAAGGCCAGCTTTCAATTTCAAGAATAATTAAAATAGTGCAAGCAACTGTCCAATCCATTTGTTCCAGACGAAAGTCTATGCTATGCTCTCTCCTAAAACTAGTCTATATAGAAAAGGATATAATTGGGCTAGCCCATATACTTGTACACAATTCATTTCCTTGTAGAGATAATTGAGTTTTTTTTTAATATATTCATCTCTAATCTACTTCGATGGTACATCCCTACTCTTGATCCAAGAAATCTTGATATATTCACATGTCTCAGAATTAAATTCTAGAATAATTTTCAGTTAAAATGTCTTTCCCTTTAATTAAATTGTTAAGGAAATAAAGAAAGTTTGTTCAATCAAAGTTGTGACTCATCCACAATCAAATACTATAAATAAGGCATTGTTAATACATCCAGTATGAAAACAATTTTAAGCATTATTATTTTACTAGCACAACATTAACTTCAGTCAAAGTTCCTTCGTAGTTATTCTTACCATCTCATCTCTGACAATGGAGCTTCCAAATTTTGTATTATTCATGTGGGACTTTTTCGTCAAAAGATTTTAGGTAGAACACCATGATCCCACCAAAGTTACGGTAAGCACATACTTGATTCGTCATTCTTATATAATAGAAGTGTAAAAGTATGATATATAATATAGTGATTTTTATTTAATATTTAGTGCACTTTAAAAAATTAAATAAAACATTGGATCTAAAAGATATTGATTTTACTAAGGAAAAGCAAACTTGGGGAAAACATAATAGAAAAAAATTGTTTTATTTTATTTAGTGCATGTATCATATAGAAGCGTTAATGAACAAACTCTTTTAAGACATTCTTTTAATAATATGCCTAAAAATTGTCTTTTTAAAATATTTTTGTCATTAATTTTTAATTTAAATAATGTGTGAAAATTTTATTTTAATTAAAAGATATATTTTTAATTTGATACGAAAGGATAATAAGCCTAATTGTTCTTTTAGGCCAGATACTCTCCGATTAATGGAGAGGTGAGAAAGATAGAAAATGATTATTTAGAATTCAGTATTATAAGAGAAAAAAAAATGAGAGGAAAAAATAAAAAGGAAGAAATGGAGATAATTTTTGTCCACTCTTTACCCTCTCCAATCTTTCTCTTGAAATCACAAAAATCCTCTCTAGTCTACACTCTATTCTAATATGAAATATCTGATGTTAAAGGGCATATTGGTCAATCCAACAAATCCAAGCAGCACCAGCAACAAAAAGGATATTCCATACTGAATTTTGGGAAAATGAGAAAACGTGTGGTGGTTGCAGTTTTCTGTTTTTTTCCATGAGGAGCAAATTCATGTCCTAATTTTTGTTGGTTTTTCCGTCTAGAATCCATAATGTCTTTGCTTTCCAAACTTCTCTTCCTCATGTTGACGTGTAAATTGATTTGACCAAGACAAATATCTAAAAATGTCTCGTAGTTGGGCTTGTTTACTAGCTTTAAGTTTCATTATGCTTCAAGTTTACAACTTGCAAGTAAGAGGTGAATAAAGGGTATGGCTCAGTCTATACAAGGTCGCTTAAAGCTTCTTTTGGATCACAAGGACGCATTTTTTCACTTCAAGTGTAGCTCAATTCAGACTCACACCCACCGCAGGCAGAGGCCAAGATGCTTAGGTTCTTACGCTAGTAGTTACCGTTCATCATCTCTGAGTAGCAAAACCAACCGTTGCAATGTGGAGGCACGCTCCAATGCTGAGGGTGTTCATGATCATGACCAATATTATGAAGATGATGATGATGATGAGTTTGAGAATGATGAGTTGTCCTGTTTCCGAGGTTTGGTGCTGGATATATCCTACAGGTCACTGTTATTTATTTATTTATTTTCCATTTTCGTTCTTTTCTTTCTGTCATGTATAATGGATGTATTGCTTTACACAACAATGATTTAAAGTTTTGAACTTTTTCCTTAATTAAGTGGTATTAATATATTGAGAACTTTAGATCTACAGGGGTTAAAACCCTTTAATCTTGAGGAAAAAAAAAGTGGTTTTTTATGGGTAAATTATACTCTCTCTCTCTCTCTCTCTCTCTCTCTCTCTCTCTCTCTCTTTATTATATACAAACTTTCTTTAATTTATATAATAACATAATACTGTATACTCGTCTTTCTAACACAGACCATTCTTGATTTCTTACATAATTATATAATTCAAGGGAGGTTAAAGTAATGTTAATAAAAAAGAGTATCAATGAAATTTTATTAAAATTTAGGGAAAGAGAATGTAATTTGCCCTTTTGCTATTGCTGTTGTGACTGGTTTTTTTTCTGAATTTAGTAGTCCAAGCTTGTTTGGTTATGCTTAGTATTTTAGGGAATTATAAGTTAAGTTGTGGTTTGGTGAACATTGAGGGGTAGTCACATAGAAAGATTACACTATTTCATTTTTTCTGTTGTAATAATCAATACCAAGACACCTGCTCAGTTTTTTGCTTATGGTTCTGATTGCTATCATCCTGCTCCAGGCCAGTCAATGTTGTAGGATGGAAACGTGCTATATGTTTGGAGTTTATGGAGAAGGTCTCATTTTTCAGCTCAACCTTTTAATTTGTTATGTCAATTCTATGATGCAGCTTCATTGCTTGAATATGTAACTGTAATCTAAAGCTGTTTCATTTCCAATGCATAACATGCATATTCTTTTTGTTTTAGACAAACACTTATGTTTATGAAGTTATAATTTCAAAAGTTGCTATATCCAGGCTGATGTAGTAGAGTATTATGCTCAGACTGTGAACTCTCCTAGTGGATCATTCTATATTCCTGCTGTTTTAAGGGTATGCATTCAGTAATGCTTTTGATTTATTGTATTTTGTGAATCTTCTTCACAATTCTAGATTTCTAGTAACAATGTTGGTTCTTGATCAGTATTTAACAAAATAATAAGAAATTATATTATTACTACATATTTTCTTGTTATTTGTCTGCTCCCCTCAAGTTAGATTAGCTCAACATATCCTCAATTTTTGTACAGGTTCCTCATTTGCTGCAGGTTGTTAAAAGAAGAATTGTCAAGAACAGTCTTACTCGGAAAAATATACTTTTTCGGGACAATTACACCTGTCAGTAAGTCTCTACAAAGTCTTGAATTCTCATAAGACCAAAAATATATGTTTGATGTCTGTAATTTGTCACAACACAACCCTGTTTTCATAAATTTATCAAATGATGTAGTCGGTTTCCAAACTCAATAATCTCAATCAAGACCATCATTAGCAAAAGAAATTATGGGGTCTTCATATTTTTGTGAAACTTAGTTCAGTAAGATAACACAGAGTAAATAAGTCCATTTAGTGTGACTTGGATTTTTTTATTCCTACTGCAACTTTAATGTATTAGAATTAAAACACTAGGCATTATATTACCTGGATAGATGACCTCAGTGGAATTGTCTATTGACATGTTATTCAAGGACGAGACTGCAAAATGAACAAGCTATGTAAAGCTAACTTTATAACAGGTTAAGGTGTTTATTCCTAGGAAAAGGCCAACCTGCCAGGGTTTCACTTGGTGCAGTGCAATTGAGACAAAGCATAAAAATGGTACAATTCAATTGGACTGCTGGTTGAACTTGGACATATTATCCTAAATAAATTGGTTTTGTAGGTGAAATGTATATCATACTCTAACTCTTAGATTAATTTTTAGGGATAGGCAGTTTCCCATTTTCTCAACCTCCCTAAAACTTTTCTTTTTGTGTCACTAAAACCCTGAAGTTTTGGTTGAAGTGAAACATGTTAAATTCTATTAGCTTTCCTTAATTTATCTATGGTTTTGGGCTTATTAACCACAGTTTTAACTGTGGTTATAGCCTTTTTCACTTCAATTCAAACTTTAGGGGGTTAGTGACAGAAAAGATAAAAGTTAAGGAGGGTAAGTTGAGAAAGTGTGAAACTATAATGGGGTAAAGTATAATTTACCCAAATTTTAATTCATTTTTCTGCTTCCTTTTTCTGTGGAATTGAGGGACAAGGCATGTGGGCTAGAAAAGGGTTGCTGAGTGCTGAGTGCTGAGTGATAAGCATTCTTGTCTTCTTCTTACCACCCTTTTTCCTTGGTTACTCTGTTAATTGAGAATATGAGCTTAAAAGTGGCTTCTTTGTTAACATATTTTCTCGTGTAGACTCACAACTTATAATAATTATTAGCAGTGCCCATGGCAAACACCATTTAGCTATCCTCAATGAACCCTTATGCTATGCACAACCACACTAGCAAATTTTAATTGGTGCAGTTACAGGTGAACTATTTGATCAAACCAAATTTTACTTTTAATTGCACTATGTGCAATATTTGAGTTCCCTAGTAGAGCCTTTTAGTATTTCATAAAAAATTACATGAAACTCAAAGTGCTGCCTCTAGTGCTTCTCAAATATACATACTGGCACCCTGTAATAGCCTCCTTACCTCTCCATTTCCTTCTTTTGTATCTATCTCTGTTTCAAGACCCATTCTTGGTTTTAATCAGATTCTGTTGGCATCTTTTATAGATACCCTAAGATTATCCTAATTTGATAAATACATATTTTTCCAATTTAGGCTACTTCCAATGTGAGGTCTAAGTGGTCAATTTGATATTCATGTATGCTTTTAGTTTAGTTTATACCTATTAGTTGTTTAAATTTTGTATTTTTCATTTTATTAAAATATGTAATCTTTTATCATAATATGCTTCATATTTCAAAATAGTTGTGCTACTAAGTGCACTATTCACTATTAATGACTAGTAAACCTACAAAATTTGAAACTCGAATAAAGAACACACCACCATTGTTTTGTGTTTAAATTTAACAGAAGAAATGGGATGGGCCAGGGCGAATTTTGGAGTGTTAAATCAAAGAAGTTTGAAACCCTAAATCATTCATTCAGAAATCTTAATCCTCTCAACACAGGTCCAAAAATTCTTTAAAACGACTTTTAACAAATGTTTAATTAAAACATTCAAACAAGAGAGGAGTGTATGATTAACCTTTGCTTCCCTTCTCGTGTTTCTTAGCATCCTGTAGAAATTCTTCCTGTTTTTTTTAGTTTCCCGGATCTAACCATTGAGTTTAAGTTATTTGACAAGACTATAATCGTAGTCCAGCTGAAATTTACTTATGGTAGGGTACTCATCCTCGGATTCCAGTGAGATTGGGATAGCCAAATTAATTAGCTTAATAATATGTGAAAATATGTAAGTTTAAAACCATAAATGCTCAAATATTAAGATTATAACTTATGATTTTGTCAACAAATATGGGATATAGATGCATATATGCATTTTGTGTTTGTAGTAGCAATTAGAGTATTGGTTGGGGTCTTAGCAATTTGGATATATGGAAGTACATGATGGATCTTTAAATTTTATGTTATCTAGTATGATTTGCTGTTTGTTCCTCATCGAGGCCCTTAACAGGAAAGAATCAGTTGCTTCTACAGTTAAGAGTTGGTATCAAGTCCTAGGCTTGTTCTCAACATTTCATGGCTGTGGCATAGGTATCAGTCAAAAGAAACAAATTGGTTTTTATCTTTCATGGAGGTCTTTGTATGAAATTAACAAATATAAAAGGATGCAATGGTAATCTAGTCATTGGAAGTAATCAGATATTTGGCTTTGCATTGACATCTTTCCCTTCTCAACAGGTATTGTTCTTCTCAAGAAAATTTGACCATTGATCATGTGATGCCTATTGCACTGGGTGGAAAATGGAAATGGGAAAATCTGGTGAGATAATCTTTTTGTTATAGAGAAAATATCAACTAGTTAATTATTTTCTGAAATTTGGACAAGAAAGAAATGAAACTATTGTCTTCGAACCTTTAACAATGCATTAAATGGGTCATCACTTTGATTTCTATTATAAAATATGATAAGCTTTCACTGCATTTCCCTTTAATAACATTGGTATCAAGAGGAAGAGGCAATTGGAAAACAAGTTATAATTGAAGAGTGTTTCTTCTTTTCCTTCTGCTTATGTTTTTAATTGAGCCTCAAGTGTGAAGCTCATCTCTTCTTTATTATGTGTACTGTGTGTCAACAATCAACCATTTATTCCTGATACAGTATTTGCTGTGGATAGGTGACTGCCTGTGCCAAATGCAACTCAAAGAAAGGTAGAAAAACTGTAGAGGAAGCCAAAATGACATTGATTAAGGTCCCCAAGGTAATGCTTGCTTAACAAACTACAACAAATATGGTTTCTTTATATGTTGATTCAAATGAGTAGAAACATTATTGAAATTTAGTTGTTAACAAAAAATCACCAGCATGTCAAGTCTGTGTTCCTTATTAACATACTGTTCATGTCCTTGTGTAGGCATGAATGGAAACATGATAGCTTCCAAGAAAGAAATGCCAGTCTTAAAATTCTGTCCTTTAATCAAAACATTCTACCTAGATATTTCAAGATATTCATGTGTTTTAACATTTCCATTTTGACAGTTAAGATTCTTATACACAGTTGTTATTCAGGCCCCAAAAAATTATGAAATACTTGCCATACCTCTGAGTAGTGCAGCGCTTCGAATGCTGACGGTTAAAAAGGAAACACCTGAAGAATGGCGTCAGTATTTATCAAGGTCCTATTCAGAACCATGAATTAATCCTGGCTAGCAGTTAGACATTCTTGTATGTCATGTCATACACATTAACTATCCTAAAATATCCACATAATTTCAAGATCATTTTAAGTAACTTCAATTAAAAAAGTAAAAATAAAAAATCATTGTATTTTAAGTGTAAAATATATGTACATTAAGATTGATATTAAACTTGCCAGACATTATGATGCCTCACTGAAATGAACTAGTATGGTGGCCTTATTGAAATTATGTATATAATTGATATAACTAATATTTCCTTGATTTTATCCTCATCTATTGTGGGCTTGCTAATCCTAGGAGTTGATTTGATATTCCCTTATTTTGGGGTAATTATTAAATCTGTGATATTTCTTTTTTAAAAAAAAAACATTGATCTCTTCCTTTAATTTCTCACCTTTACTTTTAAGGAGGAAAAACTGGGCCTAGAAGTTAGAACTATCTATCTTTCTTAGGAGAGATCTAGTAATGCGGTTCACCTAGCACTTCATCTTCAGTGCACCAAAAATGAAGAGTGTGTGCTGGAGAACCATGACACAAAGCTGAGTATGAACTATTTCATGCAAATCCTGACCAAACACTAAACATCATACATAACACATCCACTCTAATTTGGGAAGAAAACCTATGCTTCTTACACTGTCATCTCAGCACTAAAAGAGTTGAAACGAGGCCCTCAAGTTGGTAGAATTTCTGAAATAGAAATTTTATTGCTGAGTAGAATTTTTATTTTTTTATTTTTTGTAACAGAAAACTGGAATCATGCTACTGAACTGATCCTATGTTATATTTTATTTATCAGTCAAACTATTTATTATTCCAGTTAAGGAGATATTGGCACTTGATATGTATGAATTTTACAAGAAAACGTAAATTCTTGTGTACCTTCTATGTAGGGAAATTTAAAATTCTCATGTTTGATATATATAGTTTATGACACACAATATGCATGACATGTTTAAGAATATGGATACCTTGAATTTTCAAACATCGTACATTCTCATGTTTTGGTATGATGTTAAGACAGTCTAGGCATTCAAACTACAGGATATTTTATTTATACGAATTGATATTGAAATGCATACCAAATGCCCCGAAATTTGAGTTATTACTATCTTACTAAAATTGTAATTATAATTATGCGCACCTGATAAGTAGCAAATTTTTTTCTCTCTCACCAATTTTAATTTTGGTTATATAGAAGTTGCAAGCCGCTTTTGTTTTGTTGTTTGGGGAGGGGTGCCCAGTGGAGGATAGAACCCCTTATATTATCATCATCATCATGCCCAAGTTTAAGGACTTGGTCTCAATGGCAATTTATTGAGTTTATATGGAATAGTATGAAAATGTTCCATACACTTGAGAGGGCAAAACACAAATTTTGCCACCTTCAATAGATATGATATAAGTGACTAGATTCAAAGGGTTGTTGCAAGTAACATTGCTTGAAAGTTGCATATCCTAGATGAGAAAAAAATGGAAAAGGGGAAAATAGTTCCTCACAAGACTTTATGCACACTAAAGAGGTGTAGAAATCAGAATAGTGGGTTCAGCTAAACTCACGGTGACATGAAATTGATGCAGATAAAGTGTGCAAATAGTGAGATGGTAGTGGTAAAGGAACTTTCAACACATCGATGGATCATAAAAAACAGACCCATCATACATATCCTTAGAGTAGGTGGCTGTTTCCTTTACCACATTATTGTTTATTCATATGCATTGAAATTGCTGGTCACACTCACGCCTCATCTGATCAAATAATTACTACACAAGTCACTTTTTTATGGGCCTCCAACACCCTTCTTCATCCATACAGTTGTTAGCCCTTATCCACTCTCTCCCACCTAAATTAGTAAAGTGAGTTCCTTTCATAATTTAGCTGTTACCCTTTTCTTCCTTCCCAAGGCAGTGCCACACTATGAACCATGCATATCTATCTTATTTGAAGTGTTGCAGTGTTACATACATTTTCGACACCCACATCTAGGTGATACTTGTCCAACACATGTTGAACACTTCTCATCAGGTTTCCAATTTAAAACAATTTTTTTTTTGTTCATATATTTGAACCAACCCTACTTCAATATGTATGGCACCCTAGTATTAATAAAAAATTATTGATTTTTAACTTTTAGAAAAATTAGCTTAAAATTTAATATAAAATATTTAAAAATAATGTCTCTTTTTTTAAGATTTATTATCATAGAAAAATATAAAATTTATCATATTAGTTTAAGAAGATAAATATATTTTTTGAAAGATATATTTTTTTATTTTAAATATTATTATATAAAATTATGCATATTATATATATATATATATATATATATATATAGAGAGAGAGAGAGAGAGAGAGTTGTGTGTATGTATATGCGTGTAAATATATATATATATATATATGTATGTAAGAATGCAATGAAGTATCCTATAATTTAGACATTAATTAAGTTATAGTATATGGCCAAATGATTCTCGTGCATCCAACACAATGTTTTATACCCACTTACATTCGGATGGAAATTGTTGGATAATTTTTTTTAAAAAAAAAAAAAGTAGCCGCCGTTGATGATGGGGTGTAAGGAGGTGGAAACTTTATTTTAGTGTGGATTAATCATTTCTGGAGTATATGTATCCATGTTATGTCCAGAATCAAAGTGTGTGTTTTGTAGGTGCCACATGAAGTTAGAGCTTATTTCAGCCATAAGATAGAGAGAAGTAAACCCAAGTCAAAGCATCATTTTTCTAACACAGCATCATCATGAAAGGTGCGTGAGCAAAATAATGTACGGAGTGTATTTGTGGACCTCCAGTCATAGAAACTATGGGGAGCATGTGCAATGATTTTAGGAACTGATGGGGATAATGTTTGAAGCTGTGAAGATTTTTTGTTGGCACTATATGACTTCCACCATGAATTGGCTGATAATGCAAGTTTGGTTATTATTGTATGTTGATAGGCATGCTTGAGTAAATAATTTAATGAAATATTTTGTGTGTATTTAGATAAATAATTTAATTAATAAATTTTTGTCATAGAAGTTATTGAAATAAATCAAAAGATATTATAAAAACTATAAACTGTTTTCATAAATTTAAATAAATTTAGTAGAAAATCTTTCAAATGTGCTTATTTTACAAATTTACTCTGAATGTATTAATTAGCAGTTTTGTTTTATCTATGATGAATTTTTGTGATGGCATCTAAGTAGACATTGTGTTTGATGCTATATGTAACTATTAGAATTTTATATTCTTTAAAAATATAACCAACTAAAAATATATATAGTAAGCTAACTTTTGAATTGAATTAAATTTAAATCCAAATTTAATTTTTATTATACAAGAGACTATTCTAAATTTGGTAATGGGTCACCTGTAGTCCTAAGTATAAGTATGAAAGAAATAAGATTTCATGAGCAGGCTAACAATAACTTTTTTCTTTGCAATTATATTAATTTTAAGAAATAAATAATTGATTATTTTTTGAAAGATAAATAATTGATTACTTTTCTCTTGAAGATAAAAAATGACTATTTTAATTTCTATAAAAAGATTAAAAATAACTTATTTTTTAAAAATAACTTATTTTTTAAAATAATAATAATTTTTATTTTGTAAAATTAAAATAATCAACTCCTAATCTTTTAGAAATGAAAATAACTATTTACTCCAGTAGTATAAATAAATGTTTATTACTTTCTATTATCTTTTTTATAACAAACAATAAGGAATATTCTTTTGGTTCTAATTATAAAAATATACTTATTTTTAGATGTATTAATTAGTATTTTTTATATTTTTATTTTATAATAAAATTTGTATTAACAAGATTTCACTCACTCTCTAACCACCAGTTCAATAACTTAATACCAATTACCAAGTATTGTTAAAATAAAATGATAACATTAATTAATTTAACTATTTTATTTATTTTGATGAATTATTTATTTATTTATTAGAAAAAGAATTATAACCTTCATGCTAAAACTTATTCCAATAGGTTGAGAATAATGTCTAAAAAAGTTGTATATCACTTAGATAAGCTTAATAAAATAAGTAGCTTTTCAATTAGACAGCATAACATGGGGGGATTTGGGTTGAAAAGAGACCAAAGGCCCTTGAGTTGTGTGGAATGCAAAGCCATAGGAAAGAGGACAAAGGAATACAGAAGGGCCTGTTAATTCATAAGCAGTTCCTTCTGTTTCTGTCTCTTCCTCTATTACAATTTACACATCTTCTTTCAATATCATTCATTTTCAATCAATTGCTCATCTAACAAATGACCCACCATAAGATTCATCATGGTTATGCACATATTGGCGGTGCATTTACATTTTGGTTCAAATCTCTAGTCCTCCACCTATCACCATCCACCAATTCAACATGTATTAGTTCACATTTTGTTAAACTAAGTTGAAAGTATGTATTAAAAAAAATTAAAATTTTTTAATTTTTAATTTTGATATTTTTATATATAAATAGTATCATCCATTAATTTCCATTTTTTATTTAATAATTGACATTTTTTAAAAAAATAAAAAAAACAAATTCAATAATCTACAATTAAATGTAAATAGAGATATATTACTATGTTATGTATAATAATTCTTTTTCTTTAATTTAAGAGGTTGAAATTATGTACTAAATTTTTTTAATATTGTTTTAAGTTAGTTTTAAATATGTATGTTAGAATAAAGATGCTATGCTACTTCGAAATTTCAATTTTGCTAAAGGTTTAAATGTTTTTAATTCTACATTTTTATGATTTTTTATTTTAATTCTTAATTATTTTAAAGATACCCTTTTTAATCTTTAATGATAATTAAATAATGATGTAGTTAATAGAGAGGTTGCTATATATTAATTATTTTTATAATTATATCATTGAGAGAAAAAACACTTGAACACCTAAGTTATTTAAATATAGATATCACAATTATAGAAAATTTTTAAAAATAAAAATAAGAACAAAACTCATAAAATTTTAAGAAATAGAAATATACTTAAACCTTTTGTGAAAATACATTTCTTTTAGAATTGTGTGTACCTTTATAACATGCTTGGGACAGTCCATTTATGATGTTTAAATAAGGTTGGGACAATTTATACTTTCCTCAGTGACCACATATTTAACGTGAGTTTATATTTCCCTTACGAGGTTTAATTTGCCAAAAATTCCATAAATTTGGATGAGAAAAAAACTGAGAAAAATTAACAACATTCCATATCACAAGCAGATAAAAAAGAATACACATCAGTCAATCATATTGTTAAGAAGGCTTTATAGCCACGATAATGTTTGAAGGTCAATTTCATGATGACGTTTGAGGGTCCAATTCATGGATTTAATTATTCTAAACTGAGGAAGAAGCACGTTTAAACGATAAAGCGCAATTAGAAATGTTAATTAAAAAATTAATAATAATAAACCAACAAAAGTTGTTTTAGATGGTAAAAATGAAATTTATATTTTATAAGGTTATATATTAAAATTTTACCATTAATGTGAGAATTTAGTTAATATTTAATGGATAATTTATAAATAATTTTTAATCTTGAAACATATCGTAATTTTTGTCAGTTTCTAAAATCCTACTCACTTAAACTTTTGTTAATAAAAAACTAATAATTGAGATCCTAATAACATTATAATTTATTATATAAATATATATATATATATATATATATATATTATTACAATCTTAATTATTGATTTTTAATCCACAGTTACAAAGTGCACCTAATTTTAGAAAAGCTGAATCGTAATTTTACATCAGTCCTTATGAGAATATCCTGATTAAGGACAAAACAAAATTATCAGAAATTTGTAAGAGAGTAAAGATCGGGTGAAAATAACTTTTTGAGTTATATATGAAGTGGGGGAGAAAGTGTGCTAATTCGTAGTGCATATAACTTCTTTAACAAATAACTTTTTTATTATGTTTAGGAAAGTATTTCATAGTTGAAATTAGTTGATATTTTTCTTAAATTTTTTAAATTTTTATAAAGTAGTTTATTTTAATAGTTATTAATATTTTTTAGATAGTTATTAGTATTTTTGAAAAATTATTTAAATTAATTTTCATACTTTTCAGATTCTAGTTAAAAGATTTATTTTTATTTTTATTTTTAACATACTTTTATAATTTGGTCTTTATTTATTTATTTTTGTAAATTTAATATTATTTAATTATTTTATAACAATATTAATAAGTTTAATAGATTTATTTTTATATTATTATAAAATATTATATATTACATTTATTTTAATATACTTTATTTATTTTAATTATTATATTATTTATTTTATGTTATTTAAAAAATATTAAACCATTTGATAAAAAATTAAAAATTAAAAATTTATTTATGTAAAATTAAAATAACATTTTAATTTTACAGAAATAAATTTTATTTAATTAAATTTTTCATATATTAAATAATAATTTAAAAAATAAAATTTTATAATAATATAAAAAATAATTCTATCAAAATTAGTAATATTATTAGAAAAGAATCAAAGAATATTAAACTTATAAAAATAAATAAATAAATTTGAGATTATAAAATTATATTAAAAAATATTTTAACTAAAAATTGAAAAGAATAAAAGTTACTTCAAATAATTTTTAAAAAAATGATAATAACAGTCTAAAAAATGTTAGTAATAATTAAAATAAGTTATTTTGTCATAAAATATCTTAATAACTTTTTTTTTAGTAATCTTAACTTTCAAATAGCTAAAATACTTTTTCAAATATATTTTTTGTCATTTAATTTTTTGCAAATTTTTTAATTTTTAATTAACTTCTTTTTTATCAAACATATTTATAATATATATATATATATATATATATATATATATAAGTAGCTATTCACTGATTAATTTTATCAATTTATTCATCATATTTATTTTTATCTAATAACTTGAGGAATTGAAGTGTGGACATCGCACACCATAATATCTTAGCATTGAAAGTTAACATTAATTTTGAGTACAAACATCCTTTGTTTGAATATAATCATTTTATAACATTTTAATCAACATTTTCCTACTTTAAGTAATTAAGATTAATTTAATAATAAAAATTACGGATTAAAATAATTTATATAAAATTATGTGTTTAAATCTTGTTATTTTCTTCATTGTATCGAAAATGTACATTTTTCTAATTTAAAAATTCTGAAATATAATAGTATTAACTGAATGGTTTATTAAAAAAAAACTGTTGTTTAATTATCAAGAAGTGTTCTAAGAAATTTTCAGTATATTGGTAAACAATATTCAAATATCATCCCATGACATTGTTGTACTCCATAACCCAAGTTAGGTCAATCTACATTGATATATTTAGAAAATTTTTAATATCATGTCAACACTTTATGATATTTTTAACTGCAATTCAATAGACTAAATTGATAAAATTATTGCTGAGTAACTAAAAAAATAGATGTATGTTTAGCTGTTAAAAACACATTTTTTAACTATAATTTTTAACACAATTTTTTCTTTAAAAAATGATTTATAGTGATTCCCGAAAGGAGATTGATTTTCACTTGCACAGGAATTCGAATGATACAATTCTAATACCACAAAAGGCATAAATGAAAGTAATTTTAAGTTAGGAAAATACTAGAGAGTTCTTGGGGGAGGGGGGAATTAAGGGAAAAGACTGTGTTTGTTTTAGATGGAGAAAAAAAAATGATTATGTAAAGTAGTTTTCACTGTAATTGGCATAAAGCCCATACTCGAGTGCGATAGTGATGCCCATTTCCTAATGCTTACATCTTCGATTTATGTTTTTTTCTTTTAAAGCACGCTAAATACATTTAATATTAACACGTGTAGCAATATACATTTATTTAATCTTTAAGTTATGCTTATTTTAAATTTATTTAAATTCATACTACGCTTTTATTTAAATTAAGAGATAAAAATAAATAAATTAATCTTTTATTTATATATGTATATATATATATATATATTAAAAAAACAAAAAAAATTGAGAAAGAAATTTACATAAAATGACATTGTTTTTTTTATTTTAGATTATATTTTTTTATTATCTTTTTTATTTTTTCATTTATAGCAAACTGTGTCTAAATTTTAATATTTTGTTGGATTAAAATAGATTAAAAAAGAAAAAAATATAGAAATAAATAAAATATAAAAAAATAGACGCCAATAATTTTGATAGAGGTTTATAATTTTTAAATTATTTAAAATTTATTTTTATTATATTTATTTAATAAATAAATATACTTATGTTTATTAAAAAATTTATATAAATAAGTTAAATTTTAAGTTTATTAAAAAAATTGTTTAATTGATTTATAAACCTATTTGTTTTTATATATTATATATTGTATTAATATATTTATAGAATTTATCAAAAAAATTAATTTTTGATTTTCAATAAAAATAATTTTATGTTTATAAATTTTTTTAATATTTATTATAAGATATATATATAATTTTAATTTTAAAATAAATATTTTATATTTTTTAAAAATTTTTTATGTATCTAAAAATTTATATATACTTGTGTATGTTATATTTTTTTACATGTTATTATATTTATATATAATTAATATTATATGTTCTAAAATTATATAATTAAAGTTATAAATATTTTATCTTGTTTGTTTTAATATTTATATTTTTTTAATTAATTATTTATATATATTTTTTAAATTTATTTATAATTTTTTTTATTGTAAACTTTTAAATAAATTTTTAAATTTTGTAAACTTTAAAATAAGTTAAACATTAATAAAAAAAATTTATGTCAAATAACAGCTTAAATATCAAAATTTTTAAACATTCAAATTTTAATTTGATTTAATATTTTTTATCTTTAATAAAAATTAAATAAAATAAGATGTGAGTAAAATATTTTAATTTTTTCTATTTTCTATTTTTTATATATATTTTATTTTTAATATAATTTTTTATTTTATAAATATATTATATTTAAATTTTATATTTTATATTTTTATTTTTAAATAAATTATTCTTTCTTTTTTAAAATATACTTAAATTACACTCGCCTTCTTTCTTATTTTAAAAGATATACTCGTTTTTTCTAAAAAAACATTTATACAAAACGTGTCTAAGTATTAATATTTTGTTTCATTGGCATATAATAATATATATATATATATATATATATATATATATATAAATAAATAAATAAAATATAAAAAATTAGGCACTAATAGTTTGGATGAGAACTAAGAAGAAAAATATGTGAATAAATTATTCTATTTTTTCTATTTTGTATTTTTATATATTTTTATATTTAATATAATTTTATATTTTATAAATATATTATATTTAATTTTTTTTATTTTTTAATAAATTATTCTTTACTTCTTTAAAATATGCTTAAATTACACTCTCTTTTTATTTTATTTTAAAAGATACACACTTTTTCCTGAAAAAATAAATATGTATTATACTTCAAATTTTTTTAATATAAATGAATCCCTTAACATGGCCAACAATTAAAAATTTATTTTTTAATTATATTTTAAATTTTTATAATTATTATTATCGTCAATAACTAATTTTAGATATTATATTATAAATTCTAATATTTTAAAAGGTATAATGTTATTTTAAATATTTTTATTATCATCTTTAATTTTCATTTAAACTTTTTATTTTATTTTTTTAAAGTCACAAACTTAATATTAGATATTTAAAATTATTTTTTAATCATGTTAAAAATTATTGCAATAATAAACATCTTTTAAGATAAAAACAAAATACAATTTACTCTTATTTTTTATCATACTGATAAAACTACTTTTCTGATAAATTTTGATCTATTACATAATCTCCCTTCTATAAATTAAACACTACATAAATCATCCTTCTATTTTTTAAATACATTGCAATTAAATCTAAAAAATAATAAAAATATTAAATACTTAAACATAAAAATTTTAAAATTTTAAATTAGCATATAAAATTTATTAATAAAATAAATTATAGGTTCATAGATTTAAAATGATAAGGATTATTTTAATTTTATTGCAATAAAAAACTTCCAAAACTTTATAATTTGAACAGTTGTTAATTTTTTGAAACATAATTTTATTTTCATATTCTTAATTCTTAAAACATATTTTAATACATTAGTTTTATTTTATTTCTAATAATTTAAGTGATTATATTTTTATTTTAAACTATTTTTAATACAGGAATTATAATTTATTTTATTATTTTAATAAATTTTAAAATTTTCATTTGTTAAATATTTAATAATAATAATTTTTTGGATTTAATTATAATATATTTAAAAATTAAAAAAAGTTTGTGTACTGTAAGGGTATTTTTGTTAATATAATAAAAAATAAAAATTTAAAGAAATAGAGAAAATTTTATGTAACAACGCTAAAATAAAAGAAAATTTAAAATAATTTACTCAAGAAATTTTAATAGATAGCTAACGATTAGGTTTGTTTGATTTGAGAGAATATTTTTTTTAATTATAAAAAGTTATATAAAAACAGTAAAAATAATTTAATGTTATTTTTAATCATTCTCCATAAAAAAATTTAAAACAAAAATAGTATACAAGTAAAATAATACTTTTATCATAAAAAATATTTTTCAAATCAAAACAGTTAGTATTTTTAAATTTTTTCTTATTTTTAGGATGAGGCCCATAATATATTACTTTTCTTTTAATTTTTTAACTTAAGAATAAAATTATCTTTTATTAAATATTATAATTTGTAATATTTACTTAATTAAGTAAATGAAAAAAATTTTAATATTTATATTTTATTTTTATATCTTTATTTCTTCTTAATTTTTTTCCTTGACCAAACAAACTATAAAATGTTGTATTTTTCAATCTTACGGACTTCTTTTGTACTTTTCTTAAAATAACAGGTTGTTAGGCTCTACCCTGCACGGTGAGGATATTTATTATCTTATCTGTCTTACTAATTGAACATAACCTAAAACTAATTTTCAAAATAGATCCAATTTTGAGGAAGATTATATTTTAAGTTGTCTTAACTGAGTTCATGTTCAATTAATTTTTGATATATGTGTAAAAAATATATAATAATAATTAATCAATAATAAATTATTATTAATATAACATTTAATATTAATAATATGTATATATATATATATATTAAATTTTATAATTTTTAATAAAAAATTATTATATATTTTTATTATGTGCTCTTGTATACATAGACAACCCATTTCAATAATTACGTATTCATCATAAAATATCTTGATTTAATAGATAACATTTTGCGTATGAGATGCTTATATTAATATTATTTGTTTTCAAATAAATACTATAAAATATATTTTAATTTTATATATAATTTTTTAGATTACATGTTTTGTTTTACTACAACATTTCATCCAAGTGAGGCAGAATTACCGTAAGTGAAAAAACTTTCCGTTCAAATTTTTTAAACTTATTTTAAGATTTAAATTCAAAATTTTCTAATTAAGTTAAATCAATCCTACTACTCCTGCTAATTTATAATTTAAAAGGTAGTTTTAAATTTTATAATTTAAGTATGTAAAATATTAAAATTAATAAAATATATCAATAAATCAAATTAACCTAATTTAGTTCCCTCTATAATTGGTTCTTCATCCAGTTAAGTTCAATTTCAAAAAATATCTTTTCTTAGTTTTGGATCAAATTAAAACTATCTATTTTATGAACATTGTTCGCTTGTTAGTTCTTTATTATTGTTTGATGATTAATTTTTTCATTGGAGGCTGGAGTCGTATAGGAAAAAAACCATTTTATGATAAATTAACTATATTTCAATATACATAGCCATACAACCAATTTCTAATTGTGCAGAGGGAGCAGCAATAGTGAATAACGTATTATCTTCTTACGGATGAAAATAGGTGAAATGAAGTTAAACTTTGTTTAAGTTTGATATGTTTTAAATTTTAAAATTAAAGTTTTAATTTGTTATTTATTATAATTTTTTTAATAAATTTTAAAATCTATTATATCTATAAATTTATATAAAAATTTAAAATATAAAAAAATTAATAATAAATAGACTTAAAATATGTACAAATAATTAATTTTAAAAATTTATGAACTTAAAATCAATAAATATATCTAATATTATATGTATAATTTAAAAAATTTATAAATTTTAATTTTTTATAAAAATATATTTAATAATATATTTTTTAAAATTATAAAATTCATCAAACCAGCTTTTACTAACTAATATTACTTGTATTATAAAAATAATAATTTTATTATTTTTAAATAAAAAAATATGTACCGATACAAATTAAATAATTTTAAACTATATCAATACTAACTATATATAAAAAATTATAATGTATACACATATAAATAAGCTAAATATATAATACAATTTAAATAAAATATAGAATATTTAGCTTAAAATTAAAATAAAACATATAATATTTATAATTAATATTGGATAAATTTGATAACAAAATTATATATTTTAGAATATCACACTCATGTATTATATATGATATATTTTTTAAATAAAATTATATTTTGGTTAAAATTAAAAATGTGTGAAATGAAATTTTAGAATTATTGAAAAAATAAAATTGAACGAGAAAAATTTTATTTTGAGAATAAAGAAAAATTTTCTAGAATTTTTTATTTAAAAAAAATTCTAAATTTTAAATTTAAAATATTATATAAATATATTAATATTATATAAATATAATATATTAAAATAATTAAATATAATAAATACAAATATATAAAGATAAATAAATTTTTAAACAAATTAAAAATATATTTTATAAATCTAAGTTTAATTTATTTATCTAAAAATATTTTTAATAAATTAAAATTTATATATTTATTAAACATATTTATTAAATAATATTTTTATTTTCATTTCTAATCTTAAGCTAATTTTTGCATCCATGATCCAGTCATATATATATATATATATATATGTCCTTCATTCTTCTGGACAATACTGTTTTAGTTTTAAAAAATTAATATTTGTCAAGTTAATTTTTAAAAGATAAAATACTTATTTTTTTATTTTTAAAAATATAAAAAATTATTTAATTTATGCTTAATATCAATTTAATTGTTTTAAAAATTAAATCAATTAAATTTTTATAAAAATAATAATTTTTATCTTTTAAAAAATAACATAACATTTAATTTTTTTTAAAAGTTTGCTTTCTTTATAATTACAAAATCATTTTTATATTTTTAATATAACATATATAATTCAAGTTAATTATATGTATATAAAAATATGAAATAATTTAAAATTAATTTTATTTAATTTAGATCAAATAAACCCTAAAAAGTTATTTGCTTAGATTGAATTAAAAAAAATCCACGGAAAAAATGGTAAAATAGATGAGAAAGAAACTGTAACATGCGGGTCTGACCTGAAAAAAAAAAAAAAACTTCAAAGGCGAGGTATAGATAAAAATAGGTCATACCATATTACACTTCAAGTACTTAGGCCTATTTTATTTAAAAAAATTTAAATTTAAATCTATTACTAGTTATAACTTTTGTTTTGTTGTCAAAGTCGAATTTATTTTAAGGTAGATCCAACCACGAGCAATATAAAAAAATAATAAATAAATCTAATATATATATATATATATTATATTATATAAATATAAATATAATATATTAAAATAAATTATAAATTTATAATTAATTTATATATAAATTGATTTCTAAGTAAATTAAAAAAAATTATATTTAAATTTAATTTATTATATAAATTTTTTTAAAAAAATTAAATTTATATATTTATAAATAAATTAATAAACGAAATCAGATGAAATTTTAAATCGATTAAACCGTAAATTTTTGTGGTACAGACATATTTCACCCTAGGAGAAGGGATATGGTTTTTTCTAATTTCTTCTAATGTTTTAAATTTATAAATATTTTATATGATATTAAAATATTTATAAATAAATATTTTATTTATAAAATATTACAAAAAATTTAATTTTTTATTAATTATTTTGGTGATTATTATTATTTTATATGATTTAATTATCTTCTTATTTTTTCACTCATTTAAATAAATAAATTTTTTAATTTTTCTTATATTTAATCCATTTAAGCAGCATATTTATTTTATTTTTCTCTATTTATTATTATTATTTATTTTATCACAATCCAAATAGCTAAAAACTAGATTTTTTTTAATATTTTTTTAAAATTTTGTATTGTAAATAGTAAAAATAAAATAAAAAAGTAAATTTGTTCTTTTTTTACAGTTTTTTTTTCAAAATATTAAAAACAAAAAAATAAAATAAAATACATTGACATTTTTATAATAAAAATAAAAGATAAAAAATATTTATAGAAATGAAATGGCAACTAGATGATATTTTATTGAAGCCTGCATTTTCAAAACTGGGGCAGGTTAAAAAGGAAAGGATTTTCAAAGAATCTAAGACTGCAAAGCATGCTGCCACAACCAGTCTGTGCTTTCTGGCGATGCATCTTTTGAGAGGATTGCAAAGGAAAAAAGTGTAAAGTAAAAACAAAAGAAGAAAAAAAAAAGGTACAACAATGAGTATATATAATTGTAAATTGCTGCCATAAACGTTTAAGGTTTGAGAAAATGTTTTTTACTTTTAGTTTTATAAATAATTATAGAAGCATATTTTTATTTTTATATATTTTCTACTTTTATAAAAAACAACAAGTTACATTATGTTATTTTCATGACTTTTATACAAATTTTTAAAATAAAATATGATATTTTTATAATTATTTATAAAAAAACAAAAATTCACAAATCAATCAAGCCGTAGTTTTTCTTAGTTTACTGCACCCATATATATCTTGTTTGGTACTATAATTGTCTCTTATATTATATGGATATTTTAATTTTTTATTTATCATTTAAGATTTTTGATGCTGGTTTAGAAATACGATAAAAATGGGATTTTTTTTCTTCTAAAATTTGCTAGTATGTTCTTAATTTATTTGATCTATTCTCTTCATAATAATTTTTAATAAAAAATAATAATTAATACTATTTCAAGCTTATTTATTACTTGAGTTATAGCATGTATGCAATTGTATAGTTTGAAACTAGTAATTACAAGAGCTTAAAAATAATGTGTTAAACAATAATACTTTTATGAATTTTATATTGAGTGTAACAAAAAATTTAATATGATATTTAAATCTTAAAATTTAAGATTTCATTATCACATGAAATATCTTGTTCTACACATAATATACAATAAATTACACAACTCTCCTATTATAATCATAATCATAGTTATAATAGCTATAATAATTACGTGAATTTAGCAAATCCATTCAGCTCTTTCAATTTTAACTCGACATAAAGGTAAAATTTCCGATTAAGGAGTTGTAAAATATTTTGGTATTACAGTATTAGAAAATTACTTTACTCTGCATTATTATTATTATTATTTATAGGACAAAAGGAAGAAGAAAAGGTGTGTATATAACATAAAGTAAAGGCATAAAGTTAAGTTACGTTAAGGGGGTAAAAGATATTAAGGTAAAATGAGAGATGTTGATTGGTGAGTGTGTGCATAGACAGGGATGTTAACTTTCTCGCCGATTCATTTTTCAAAATTTTGATTTGTTTTCTTAAGCCTTTATCTGCCGACAAAAAACTCAGAGGACCATAAAGAGAGAGAGCACTCAGACAGTGTTGTTGAGTAGTGTGACATGTAGCACCAAACTTAACTTTGTTTTCCTCTTCCTCCTTCTTCTTCTTCTTCTTCTTCTAAGTTTCACTCTCTTGCTCATGGACATGGATGTTTGCCGCCAAGACCTTCCTACCCTTGATGACTTTTTCTCTACTCAAAACACGGTTAGTGAGTGTATTTTGGCTTCTTCATTCTACTTTTTTTCCCCATCTTTTTTTGGCTTTTGGCACTTTACTAGACAAAGCCTTCCTAGTTCTTTCCATGTTCTACCACATGGGTTTTTCTTGAAAACCCCTCCCCTTCTTGATTTCAGAGTGATGAGAAAGGGATTCCCACCTCTCACTGTATAAATATATATATATTTTGCCAATACTCTGTTTACAAAGTTTGCAGCTTTAATATCTGTTGGTGTGTATAAGTGTTTATTTTTATAGAAAAATATTAACTAGTGTTTAAATTATGGTTAATGATTAAAAAATTTAAAATTTTATTGATATATTTTTATTTAGATTTCTAATGTTTTTTAGTATATTTTTAATATATTTTTTTACTCTTAATCTCATCAAGATCCAATTTTTGTAATTTGCAAGTACTTTATGAAGTTTGTAGTTATAATATTGTTGAAGTTATATATATAAAAAGTGTTTATATGCTGCTTTATGCCATTTTTCCTACTAAATTTTGCATTTTTCTTGTTGGGTACCCAAAATGTATGCAGGAAGTGGATTTTGGGATGGAATGGTTGTCAGTGTTTGTGGAAGATTGTTTTTCTAGTAAGCCAAGTTGCCTCTTGGCACCTGCTGGAGTTCAAACCACAAGCAGTAGCAGCAAGCCTTCAAGCACAATGCAGGGAACCCAACAAAATATGTGTCCTTTGCCAAATTTTGCTGTGCCAGGGAGAGCCAGAAGCAAGAGGAAAAGGCTTTCAGCCCCTAGGACCAAGGACACTTTGAGCTCTACCTGGTCACATCATTTAAGCACACAATTAAGTGATGGATTGAGTTCAGACCCTCCTCTTTTGAAACAAGCCTATTGGTTGGCTGATAGTGAACTCATTGTCCCTAAGAAGAAGGATGAACATGAAGAAAGGGCCTCCAAAGTGGAGGAGGAGATTGGGGTGGTGAGAAAGGAGAAATTGGGGGATTGTGAGGATGAAGTTAACAATAATAATTATAGTAATAATAATAATGGGCAGCATCCAATTCCAAGAAGGTGCACACATTGTCTGGCTCAGAGGACCCCACAGTGGAGGGCAGGACCATTGGGTCCAAAGACCCTATGCAATGCATGTGGAGTGAGGTACAAGTCTGGAAGGTTGCTGCCAGAGTATAGGCCAGCCAAGAGTCCTACTTTTGTAAGCTATTTGCATTCTAATTCACATAAGAAGGTCATGGAGATGAGAATGGGTGTTCCATCATCCATTCCTACAGAGCCATAGTGAAGTAGTGAAGTCATGTTGCTACATACTTTTCATGTAAAATCAAACTTGAAATTTAAGGAACAAATTATTTGGAAATAGATATACCATTAAGGGGAGATTTGTTGGGATGAGAGCTACATATATATTTGTGACTCCATGCTCCATTTCCCTACATCTTTGCCTCTTAAGAAGAGCTATGTGAAGCACACTTTCAAAAGGACTACTGTAATGTGCACATTATAGCTTGTAATATACAAGGAAGCAATTTTTTCCCATCTCCCCATTTTACTCAAATCATGCCTTAAGATATAAAATTATGTTGAAATATCATTCAACTATAACTTTACTAAGAATTTAATTTTAAATATTATCAATTTAATTTTTTTATATTACTAATTAATTAAAATTATTCTAGATAAGTTATTATTATAAAAGTTAACAATATTTAATTATAGGACAATTTATAACTAGAAAAGATAGTATAATTCTTTTACACTATTAATATATTTAATTAAATTCTTTTACTAAAGAGTTTAATTTTAATAGTATATAAATTTTTATATCCTCAACCAAATAGAAATTATAAAAGTTAATATTTTTAATTAGAATTTAATAGAAATAAATTAATAATAATGTAAATAAAAAGGTATACTGATAATGTATAAAATTAAAATTTTCAATTATATAATAATTTATAATCAAATAATAATATAAAAAAAATTAAATGGTTAGTATTTATTTTAGTTAAAATTTTTTACGAAAGATCTTAATTTTAATATATTAAAAATGTTATTTGTAGACCAAATTGTAGATAATAAATTATAATCCAGGCATGTTATATAAGTATTGGGCATGTTCTTAACAAAAGAATGCTGAGTAGTCCAAATAAGCTTTTGGAGAGTGTGATCTTAACTCCTGCCTAAATATATACACACACTCATTGTTGCTTTCTTGGATTTTTCCAATAATTCTCCATTTTCCTAATTTTGGTCTTTTTGTGCTGTGAAATTTCCTTGTCAGCGTCATGATTTTTGTTCCACTCGGTATCATATGCTTTCAAAATAAGCATATGGGAGTGCTATTTGTTTAATTTTTGCAGTTGGCAAGTTCTACCTCACTCCATTGCGGTATCCATATATACGCTCGTGACTTTTGATTTCACAATACTTTCAACTAAGAATAAGAGAATAAGAAAGGAAAGTGGTAAAACGAATTTCTCAACTTTCATCGTTTTCTTTTGCACTCAGATTTAAGAATGGGTATGGGAAACGGAGCTTTGAAGAAACTCTTGTCCTTATCATGAGAATGACCGATCTTTTTTTTTTTTTTTTTTTTTTTTTTTTTTTTTTTGAAATGAGCGTGAAAGCAAAACCAATAGTATCATGTGTTCAACTAAAGGTTTTAGAGGAAAAGAAAATAGAGAGGGAAGATAATTTTTTTATTAATAAAAAATATGTTTTTAATAATATTTAAAAATTAAATTAATAAATTAGTTTAAAGTTAATATTTTAATATTTTATTTTGATTAGAAAATTTTTAGATGAATCATTAAATCAAGTTAACAATTTTAACGATGATGGTAAATATTGTTAATTTATATGAATGTTTTGAGTATAAGGTGATGGACACCTGTAATGACATTCTAACATTTAAGTTAGAAACAAATTTAATATAATAATAATATATAAAATAATGTGTATCTAAATTTTGCATAGATATCCTATAAATAGGTAAAGATTGGAATGCATATGAATCATAGTTAGTGACATGGAGTATACTTATGTAGCACACCTAACCAGGTAGTGAAATCTTGACCATTGAATATTTTAGATCAAGCAACAATGATTGTATGTGTTGATTCAATATGCTTGAGTGCATGGTATTCTTATTTAGTGTTTAGAGATTGACTTTTGGACCTTGTATGGAATTAGTCAATGGATTACCTTTGGTGTCGTACGTTAGTTGTTACGAGTATTTGAACTGGTCTTGGCCCAATTGATTTTGGTCTAAGAATAGAAGCCCCCACCTTGATGTATTGAGCTTGAGAGATGTCCCAAATTGTGAAAAAATAGTTTTTTTAATACATTTGAAGTCATTTGAATCCCTTGGGTGCTTAATATGAGGAGTCCTTTGGATTAGGATATGAGTGCACTCATTAGATTTTCTTTAAAGGTTTTAGTATATGTGAGGAAGTTTTCTCAAAGAGAATTTCTTAGATTTATGTTTATAACACTTAACAAGATTTTTGAATTGCAATGTGTTCGTTGATCTGCAATTGAAGATGTTAGTAGAAAACGTGGGACATTTTTATTGGTGAGTTTTTTTATTTTTTGTATATCATTATGTTGTATGATTAGCCTATATGTAATGTGCTAGTTACCTTCAATTTTGAAGATGAAATTTTTTTTTAATGTATTGATAAGCATAATTTTTTTAAATAATTATTCTTCATATTTATCTTATTAAGACTTTTTATATATTCAATTAAGTGATTTTTTTATATTTAAAAAATTTAGATTCATATTAAATTTAATTGAACTTTTCAGCTTAATTGAACGTTTATGATAACAATTACACTATTGTAATATTTTGAGTATAACAAGAGTTTCAAGCATTCAAAAATCATGAAAGTTATCTTCGAGAAAAGTTTAAAGAAACATATAAAGCTTCAAATAGAGATAGAAGGTTAAATCTGATGTATAAAACCTCTACATCATCTCAAATGTTAGAATAATGTTGCTGTCCCTGAATTTGGAGAGTGTGCAATGACTTGGCTATATCTAAATTTACAAAAAAATTTTAATTGAGTTAAAAGCAATCTATTGGAAAGCTAACATTTAGGACTTCCACTTTTGTTCATACCCCAAGAGCTAATTTGGACATGTGAATGATCTAAAACCAGTTTTAATAAACATCAAAATTAGAATTTTAGTGGGAGAGAAAAGTATAGTGTGTTTTATATCTTAGTTAAAGTGCATGTGAATAAAAGAATAAAGTGATGGAAAAAGTATTAAATGTTAGGATGATTTTTGAAGAGAAAGAACCAAAATCCATAAATAGAAAGATTTGCAAGAGAACACACCTTGGATATGAACTCCAATACCATTCCATCTTTCCTTCTTTGTTCTTAGTTTTTCCTTCATCATGGAAGATTTATCTTCTTTTTTATTATAATTTTTACCTTCTTTGTGGAAGATTTTATTTTTATTTATTATTAGTTTTACTTTTCTTTATTGTTAGTTTTTCCTCCTTCAACGAAGGCTAGTGTGTATTATCAATTCAAGGATTCAAGTATATTTTTATTTTAACTATGCGATCTTGATCTTTATTTACATCCTTATTATATTATTTTTACTTTTCTAACTACATTTTTTAATTTCATTATTTTAATCAAATTTTTTTCGATTGGTGTATTTTGATTATTAAAATTGTAATTGATTTTTATTTGGTCTTTGATTGGTAAATCAATTTTCAAAAGTTTGAAGAGTAGAGATTAAGTATTTGAATTGAAGAGTTTCATTTTATTGCTTAATTCAATGGAATTTTGATTATGAAATTGGTTTAGATATAAAGAAAGATTAAGAGTTTACTTGATCTTGTTAATCTTAATCAATTCAATCCTGAAAGTTTTCTTAATAGAGAATTCAAGGATCATTTCAGGGATTCTGAATGATTCTAGGTTGATAGATATAATTCTATGCATAATTTTAGTGATCAATGATTAGTTATGAAAATATCCTTTGAATTTTTTGAGTTCATCATATTAAATTGAGTTAATACTTTCATTTTGCAATTTCATTCTTTTAAATTTACTTCCAAATCCTTATGAAATCCCTTTTGTTCTATCGTTCTTGTAATTTACTTGAGAAGCTTAATTGGTATAACACTCAAAATTTCATATAATGGACTTTCTAGACTAAAAATATCCTCTAATAAGAAATAAAGTAAAAATAAGAATAAAAGTCAAAGAAATTAGAGAATTTTTGGCAAATGATGAAAATGTCTCTACACTAGGATAATACAAATAAATATGTAGGAAACCTAAAATAAAATTAAAAGACATTCTAAGGGATTATAATCTATCAATGATGGTTATAAAGTCATAATAAAAGAATAAAAACAAAGAGAGGACGAAAAAATTATCAGAAACCTTTGAAAATGTTTGAAACGCCCTTAGAAAACTCTATCTTCCATAAGGGCTAAATTCTTCCCAGAAAAATGGAAAATGACATAAGAATGATTCAAGAACAAACCAATAAGTGTTAGAAACATAAGAGAAACAATTTTGAAACCTTCTAGAAAATTTTCAAAATGTCCCTAAAAGGCTAGTAGAGCAAGAAAATGCGAAGCAAAAACTAGGAAATGGGCTCCACCCATTGAGCATGAAAATGAACATGCGAAAAATGAGGTGGTAACTCACCCCATGAGTCATCACTTCATTAAGGCCATATAGGATAAAAATATTAAATATGAGAGATAAAATTAACTATAGTTAAAGTAAACTAACCTTGATTAATTAAAATTAACTATACTTAGAATAAGTTAATCTTGATTAATGATAAATTTAGAATAATTAATGTTAAAATAATACTAAAAGGATAATTCATTACATTTACATTTATTTTAGAAATAAAAATTACATGCAAATGTACCAAAATACCTTTAGGTGGACAATTAATTTCCAAATAGTCCCTAAATGACCAAATGGCATCTTAAGTCACGAAGGGCTCATTTTCTTCATAATAAACTTTCTAAACACTTAGAAAAATTCTCTAAACTATCTCAAAATTTAAATTACTCTCAAAACATCAAAATTCACATTAAGTTTAAGCTTCCATCTTTGAAGTTTAATTTAAAACAAAATCAAACCCATCAAGCCCCACCACAATCACTAAGAGATCTTGTGTGGACCACTAAGGAGGAGAGAGATCAACCTTAAAGACCCACCAAACCTTCATAAAAATCTTCAACAAGTAGGATCTTTATCATTTATTTTTCTAAACTTTTAATCATATATTTATGGTTTGATTTTCTTCTCTTTTGGTGGATTTCTCTCTAAGCTATATGGATCCATTTTGCTTGATTTTTTTGGAGGTAAAAACTACCCTTTATAGTTAAATATGAGCATCACAAAGTTTTTAGTGATTTTTGGAAGTTAAAGGAAAATTTTGATATATTAAAGTTCTTCCAGCAACCTTTGAAATAATTTAATCTGTTAAAATTTTTTAAAATGATTTTTAATGGTTTGGGGAAGATTTGAGACTTTTTGTGAAAAATTTTGAAGTTCTCAAAGTAAGGGATGGATAAATCTTGGAATAGATGTACACTTGTTTATCTTGAAAAAAATACTTTCTTTAAGATCTTTGTGTTCAAAGTTGGAAGCTTGTTTACATCTTTTCTTAAAAGATTTAATCTTGATGTTGGTTTCGATAAAAGTCCAGATTTGAACTCTAATGTTAAATATCTTAAAATACTAAAAATTCATGTCATAAAACTATAAACTCAACTTGAATTTGGATTTAAAAACTAGTAAGATCAAATGTGGAATTTTGCACCAAAAGTTGAACAAGTCACTTAAGACCATCCATGACCATTACCAAAACTATGGAGTAAGGACAAATCATGAATGGATCTAAGAACATATGTTGTACCAAGGGCTAAAATTCATGGCAAAAAAGTCAAGTGACAAGAAATTGAGAAAAGGACCTTTGTTTTGATCACCAAAAGCATTCGACCATCTTGTACATAAATAAGGAAACTTAGGTTTGAAATTTTAGTTAAGGTGTAGAGAGGAGCACAATCAAGTATAAGAAAATAATTATAAATAGAAAAAAACTTGGAAATGATTGGAAAACCATTTCACCATGTTGATTAAAAGTGGTGAAAATATGTTAAAACCTTATTAGAACTTAAGAATGAATCTAAATATGATTAAGATAGTGATTAGAAATTAGTTATGGGGTATAGAGAGGATGGCCAACATTCATCTATACTCATTAGACAAGGATGAAAAACTATAAAAAATTATAAGGTTGGTGTGAATCAATAGCCTAAGTCCTAATTAGGTGTAAATCACCTTTGAAGGAAAGAAAAACTGAATCATAATACCTTAGGACTAAGGGACATAGATTTGGCCACCAAGAAAATAAATAGACAAAGTAGACTAATTTGGATGTTTAAAGATAATTAAATATGACATGAGAAAGAAACTTTAAATTTATGAGCAAGGAGGCAAGCAAGTGAGTTCATTAGTTGATCAAACTTAATTAGCCAAGTTATTAGTCAAAAGACATAAAACTTATAACATTTAAACTTGAATTAAGTAAGTTGTTCATAAAACATTCAAATTAATGAACACAAAGAGTAAGCAACCAAATAGGCCATTCAACCAACTAGATTAGAAATTCAACATTTCATAACCTTACACTAAAAACTTTTAAAAGAACTTAATCTTTGAGAAAAGGAAAGGTTGAGAGGTAATTTAGAAGGATGAGTGGACTAGGATCTTGTGAAATATTTATCATAAATATTATGAATAATGCAAGATGGTCAAGCTATTGGAGGAAGTTTACATGCTGTCCAAGAAAGTAACATTAAACTTAATTAAGAAATTATTTATTAGAAGATTAGTTTCTATTTATAAATATTATGCCAACTTGTTGTACTGTCTTATAAGTACACAAAGATGATTGTAAAGTGTATGGATAATATTCTTGATTGTTTGGAGAGTGATGTATTACATGATGTTCATATGTGGATAATAATATGAAATTAGTTTGAAATAGAGACTATATATACATGACATATTGGTTGGATTGTTTGAGCATGCATGTTATCTGGAAGCTTTTAAAAGGAACCTAATTAACTAAGGGATCATTAAAGAAAGATTTAATGTGAAAATTTAATATTACTCTTAATATGTCTTATTGCACATTCAAAAGGAGAAAGGTCATTCTAAGGTGGCGACAAAACGGTTCTTCAAAAATCCTTCTATTATGAAGCGCTAGGTCTTTAATTTTTATGATGGTGACGATCATCAAGGAATAAACTCATATAATAAGAATAAAAGTTAGAGTAGGAGAGCTAATAAAAATATATTATTTAACTAAGTATTATTATATGCCTTTGTCTTAGATTATTACTAAGAGAGTGATAGAGAATGAGAAGAGTTATACTGTGACATGAATGAAATGATAGTCAAATGATATCTGTGATGTGATCGCAAAAATATACGAAACTTATGTAACTTGTATACTTAATTAGAAACTAATTTTCTTTATGTAAAAGAAAACCCACTTAAGCTAAGGTTTTCTATAATAAAATTGTATGCATAACATGTTTTATAATAAACTAAAGTGTAAAGTGATGTCACTAATTCTAGTGTAGAATCCTACTGAGAAACTTAGTTTCTTACCTTCTCATCCACCATTTTATTCCTATAAGCTCCAAATATCATTCACGACTGTAGTGGTTTTCATAGAGCTTAGTAATGTCAACTGGTCAACAAACACCCATGGATTGACCATTATAGTCTAGGCTAACGTGCAAGTCTATTTCTCTTTGGGCCACCTATTAGTATTTGTTGTCATGAGCCCAAACTTCTCAACCACTGAGTTTTCTATTCCTCTAGAAACTTTCCACCCTAATATGGTGTTTCCACTATCACTTGGATATTAGGCGTCTCTGGTTGCACCCGTGGTAGATTCCTTCTTATCTAAAGGGAAAACAACCCATAGATACCATCCCATTACTATAGAACTTCTCATATCTAGTCATCACATGACTATTCTCCATTCTCTAGGCCATATCCATCCCAGGAATTTCAAGAGATGACAGATAAAACTTTCATTGCCTTGGATGAAAGTCTATGGCTGGAGCATCATGACCTCCGTAAATGAAACATTTGCATGATTGTTTTTCTTTGAATGAGACTATTGAAGGCATACTCATAATGTATATTTTGTAATGTAGATGGATGATTGTGCTCTAATTAACTAATAAGTAGTTTTGTATCATAGTATATGTGATATATGTATATAATAGTAGTAATTGTACATGTAATTAGGTGTGTTAAGGCATATATGCCTTTTCTTAACCTAACTTATCTAAAATAAGTATGTATAAATATGGACTGTATAACTATAAAGTTTGCATGACTTTTGACATTTCTGTATTTGTAATAAGTTGTATTTCTGCTCATTAGAGAGAAGTATAAAACGATAAAAATAACATAGACAATTTATTAATTAAATGTGAATGAGGATGTCTGCTTATTTGTTTTTTGATACGACAATTATTCCGACAAGGCTTGAATTTTAAATCAAGGTTTTCTTAAAAACAATTTACCATATTTTCACAAATAGCTATTTTCTAAAGATTCTGCATTATGAAGTAATAATCTAATAATGGAACCGTGTGTATGACTTGAACATAAAAATAAAATTTACTTTTTAGGTGTTACAATTGGTCATTGGGAGATGACCTAGGTTGTACCTTATACTATATATTAGTTGGGAAAAATCTAGAATTTATTTTTGGGTGCTTGCAATAAGCGTGTCATGTATGAAAGATTTTAGGTCATTATCTTTCTTTCTTAAATTTTGAAATTCATCTTATTTTTCTTTATGTGAGTTCCTTGTCCATATCCATTGTTTCTTTTTTTTCTTCAAAATTCTTTTTTCCTGGTGTGTTTGTGTTTGTAATCTTTTCTATTTGATTCATATCTTTATTTTCATACTCTCACATAAGCTTCTTTTTTTAGGTATTTCTCCTTTTATTTTTCATTCTCTCTTTTGGTTTTTGTTTAATTTCTTACTTGAACCTACTTATATATCCATTGTAGTTAATTCTTATTTTTTCCTTAGGAAGTTAAATAGTGGGTCATTTTGTCTATAGAGGAAAGGAAGACAAGGACAACAACAACTTAAGTATCTCACAAAGTTCTTCCTTTATTTGCAACATAATTATCCACAAGTTGGTGAGAACTTGGCTGCCTTTTTGGGGCAAGTTGAAAATATCCCTTGAAAGGGAATAAAAGGAATAATGTCGTCCAGTAAGCCTTCATAGTGGGAGTCGGTAAGGTATACCTCTAGGGTTTATAGGCTGAGAACAATTTCCATTTTTTATCATTTTTGTTTGAATTAGAACTTCTTGTTTGTCAATGATGACTTCAAAGGGATTTTACAGGCGTAAATTATCATAGGAAGATGTCTAAGGATAATGGTGATATGAGGAGAAGTCATATTTCATCTTGCAGGCCCAACCAATCTAAGAAAGGTTTATCTCGTGATTAATTAGGTTAAGGGTAATTTGATCATGCTTCAATAGAGGCAAGAGATTTTTCTTTGAGATGAGGGAAATCATTACTTAACCCATTTGGTTGGCTACCCTTGAAAGTAAAGCATACTGAGAACAGTATGGGAGAAAGTGAAGTCTTGGGTTTTCTAAATGCCTTGAGGTCAACGATCCAAATTTTACCTTTGTTTTAGTATCCAAGGGTCAGGGAGTTTGTGATTATCTAAAGTATGTCAAGGAATTATCATACTTTTACATGTATGATTACATTGTGACTATCTTGGAGATAAATCTCCCTTTAGGGAAGTTAGACCAAGGGGTATTATGTCAACAGGGCTTTGACTTATGCAGCTCCACCCTAATGGTTGGGTATACTTGGATGCATATTGCCTTGCTTATGAAGAGTATCAGCCTATTAAATATTTTACTATGGTACAAGCTCAAAAAGAGTTCTACAAAAGATGGTAGATATGTTGTTGTGACATTGAAGAATCTTGATGATTGCTAATGGTTTATCAACTACACAACTCTTACAACGTACGAAATGTTAAATTTCATCATAGTTTCTTTTGTGTCCTTATGAATGTAAAAAGATCCTCAATTAGGGCATTGTGGATATTTCAATGGTTTTGAAAAAAAGTGACATATCTTGACATGATCTAATACATCAGCTTCTATCATGGGCCAATAGTATCCTTTCATGAGTATATTTTTTAGTAAAACTCTTCCTCCTAAGTGTTATCCACAACTACTTTCATGGACTTATGACAAGACATATACAACCTTAGTAGGTGATAGAAATTTTTTTAAGTGTCCTAGAAAGGCTTATTTTGTATAATACCCCATTGAACTAGGGTGAAACATAGGTCTAACTTCAAAATCTTCTCAGCTTTTACCTATTCTAAAAAAGTACTCCATTTTCTATGTAGGCTTGGATGAAAGGTGCTTTAATATTCCTCAACTAGTTGGATTTGGATGATCTTCTTGAATTTTTCAACACTGGTTGAGGTCAAAGAATTATAAATAATAAATTCATCATTTTCCTAAATTTTTTTATGTTGAACAATCTAGACAAGGTATCAACCTCAAAATTTTCTTCCCTTGTGGCATAAGAAAACTTAACTACTATCTTGAATCCTTCTAAGGCTTCTTTGACCAAAGCCAAATATTGTCATAGCCCTAGTTCTTTTTACCTAGTATTTCCTATTTACTAGTGAGATTAGGAATTGAAAGTCAGTACTAAGAGTGACTATTTTGGCCCCTAAGTCTTTGTAGATGGCCAAGCTTCCCCGGCATCCTTCATATTCTTCTTGGTATTTTAAAGTTTTGACTTAAAATTCAAAGATTGATAAATGGTTACTCCATTCCCATCTTCAATTACTATGATTGCTCCCATTCTTTTCATGTTTGATGACCTATTAACATGAACAAGACACTTCTTCATTGGAGGAAAACCATAAGAACTAGTCATCTTCACCATAAAAAATATGCCAATATCACTAAAAAAAATCAACTACTCAATTGATCATTCTCCTTGATAAATCTATTTTGCATAGAATCACTATGATAAATAGATAAGTTATGACAATGAACAAGTGACTTTGAAAGTATTGTTTCAACCTTTTTTCATGAGGCAAATTATTTCCTTTTCCAAATTATATTAAATTAACTCCTTTCTCTATAAGGACTTTCTTACAAATCAAATGGTCCTCTAACCTTCCTTTGTCTCCCTAATAATAAAAAAGCTATAACTTTATCAACCACTACCATGTATAAGATGAGTTTCTCTCTTCTAAACAATACTTTTAGTCTGAGCCCTTTTTAAAAAAAAATATTTGTTTATATGATAATAATAGTAATAATAAATAAATTAAATAGTAATAGTGAATAATAGAAAAAATAATACAATGATAGGCCAAATATAATAGAATATAGAACAAATCAAAATGAGAGAATAAAAATCATAAATAAAAAATAATAATAATAAAGAATAAGAAAGTAATGCAAAATAAAGAAATAAAAACAAAAATGTATAATAGAAATAAATAAAAATAATGAAAATAAAACAAAATTAAAATGGTAATAATAAAATAGATAAATTCAAATATGTAATAAAAGTAGATAAGTAATAAAGGTAAATAAGTAGATGATAGAAATAATAAAATAAGCAGTACAGATAATGGTAAAAAGAAAAGTAAAATGGAAGGAGGTTGGTTAATTTAGTTTAAGGGTAGTTAGTTTGTTAATTAGGGGGGTTAACGATTGATTAAGTAAAAGCAATACAGAGCAAGGAAGGATATAAAAGGAGGGAAATGAGGATTGAAAAAGGGTTGAAAAACTAGAAAGCAATAATGGTAGTGTGAAGGGCTTGATAAGCTCTTTGAGGAATACTCTAGTTTCTCTGGTTGAGATTGCGTAGCTTTTCTTTGAGTTCTCCTTCGACACTCCTGGTTTCTGAGATCGAAACGTCAATTCTAGGCTCTCCTATTCACGCTTCAACACGAGCTAGAAGAAAGGATCCATTCTTTTGAATCTTGTTGTGATTCCTGGTACGAGCAATAAGTCAACTTCATATAGGTTAGTCATGTTGTTTTCTTGAAACAAGAACATTGCATTGATCAATATTAGTTTATGCTTGAGTTTAAAAAACCTCGTGATGATTTTGTTTGAATGCTGTTTAATTCTTGTATGAGAATTTCGTTCGTTGATGTAATTGTTGAATTGGAGATATAGTTTTGCCAAATTTCAGTCCTGGTTCCCGTTGGATCCCATTGTGACAATTTGATTTCCATTCAATAAGAAATTGACGATATAATTGGGGATGGGTCTGTTAAACCTCTGTTGTTTGTTATAAGCTCCTAGAGTCTGTCAATTGCATTTTTCAGTTTGAATGTGAGAATGTAGCCCCGTGAGTTCCTCATCTCCATCCTAAGATTCGTGTAGTTTTTGTAAACTCAGAAGCCAAATCTGTAATTTGGTTTGATTTTGTTCTGAGCTTGGGGTACAAATAAATTGTGGTAAAATGTTGTACCAAAGGTTCTTGCTGATGAATCAATGCTAGAATCAACGAAAATACAACACATGTAAATGGAATTTTGGCTGGTTAGCTTGCTGGAAATTTGTGTCAATGGATGGTGGCTTGAGCACTAGGCATAATCTATTATAGTCAGTCCTCGATCCTGTATCCCCACTTATGCAGACCAATGGTTTCTATTTTTGATTGAAAGTTGGGAGCTCCACATGATCCTACCCGCCGCTACCTTTCTTGCCTAATGATTCCTCCATGTCACGTCGCTGCCCCAACATACTGATTGGCTAAGCGGGAAGGAAATGATAGACCTGCTACAATTCTTTTCTCACCTTGAGGAACCTTTGGTATTGTGCCTTAAAGAGAAACGGTGAGTTAGTGTGTCGAGGTTTGAAGATGTTTGAGTTTTGGGTGGATGGTTTGAGCCTTGATTTCCTTGAGACTAGTATGGTTAATGTTGTATCTGGAATGATTCCGAATTTTTAGCCTCACTAAAGATAAACCTCATTCATAATACCATTTGATTGATGCGTAAATCTTGTTGCACAATGAACTAGCTAAAGCCAAAAATATATTCGATCAGCAAGTGGTGTAAATAGGAAGTTTGATTCAATGGCTTCACCTGCTAAGGCCATTACAAGTCAACTCTCACCTCATCACTCCCCTGTATCCCATGCTAATGGCATTCCAGAGAGTGCTAACTCAAAGATGGGAGCGACCCTGGGATGTTACAAGGGATGTAGTACACATAGTTCAGGTTATGTTGCAGGCTATGTTTCCTGGTAGTCCTCTTGGAGAACGATGTGTAACTAGAAATCTACGAAATATATGAGCGAAACATCGAAGATCAGAGGCGTTAAAGTTATACTGCAAGGTATTGGAGACAATATGCCGAGCACAAGCCCAAATACTTTAGGAAACTAATTTAATCTCTCCACTAACTAATGAAAGGTTCATTGGTGTATGCTTGCATGATCTCCAGAATTAGGCCTGGCAACTCACAAGATTGTAATAATATTGTTCCCTATAGTACTAGAGAGGACTGGAATTACAACCTCTGATCTTAGCAAGGTGATTGAAAGTTTCATTAGACATGAAGAATCTCTCCTAAGAAGATCGAGGCGACATTTGAATTTGTAGGAAGAAGGAATGATGGCGTGGTCTCTATTTTCTTCTCCACATATCCTACACCCTTGCATTATGATCAGAAGTTCCAGGTGAATTAAGAGATCCATTTCTACAAAGAATCGAAAGAAGCTTTTTAGAGAAAGCTTAGGCCTCTTATTCCTCGCTCACTACCATCAGCAAGATCAACAGAGACGTAAAGTTTCGGATTGATAATCATGATTTCTGTCATGGACTTATGTAACTTTTGGATCGAAATTAGAACACTAAATTCGCAGTGAAAAACAGAGACAATAATATGTTTCCATGGTTCTGTTTCAAGCATGTGCCAACACTAGTGATGTGGTTTCGACCTCCAATATTAAGGATGGTTTCATTAATGAATTAATATCATGGCAGAGCCGTAGAGAGATAGTTTGTGGAAAATTCAGAGTTTTGCATTCGTTGGTTGCTTTTTCCAGTATCAAGCTTAATGGAATGGGATCATGTTTTATAGGTTCTGAAACTGATAGCATAAAAGTGACTTTATCCCCTTTGACCTTAGATTTCTCCAGATAATATTTTCAAATTGGCCTCCATGAAGTCACCCGTAGCATGCTAACAAAGAGCAGTGATCACTTGGATCACAGAATTAGAATCTTATCTGGGGTTATTCCAATCTCTAGTTGTGCAGTACCATGCCTCATGTCAGACTTATTCAGAATGCACATCAACAAAGTTCGATGCTTGTTCAGCTATATGCATGCCATTGACAGTTTATCATTTATCTTAGTGCGCTCGCCCGTATGGCAGTCTGGTTTTCTGGATTCATTCATCTCCCGTTCCATAATAATGGCTACGAGATATGCAGCAAGTGCATTAAAGGAGAAATTACAGAATTAGTGAACAATATCATCAAGGCCGATGAGTTCACCATGCACGATGCCTTAAGCACTGATAAACATAAATTTCATAAATAATTATCTCTCATTTGTAGCTCATTAAGACTTCTTATATGTTCAATTAAGTGGTATTTGTCATATTTTATGAGTTTGAGTTCATATGGAGTTTAATTGAATTTTTTTGCTTAACCGATTAAAATAACACTATTATAGTATTTTGAGCATAATAGGAGTTTTAGACATCCAAAATTCATGAAATCTATCTTGAATGAAAGCTTAACAAAGTTCCCACAGTTACAAAGCAAGATTAGACTCTAAATGAGATGTATAGGACTCTGAAATTATCTCAAAAGATGAGATAGTGTTTTTGTCGCTGAACCTAAACAGTGTGCAAAGATCTGGCCATATCTTGAGATACAGAAGTCATATTGAGATGAAATTAGATCCGTTGGAAAGATAAAATCTAGGGCTACATCTTTTGTTCAGACCTATAGCTCTAGGTCGGACACATGAATATTCGAAATTACGCTGCAATCAACGTCAAAATTCTTGTGCTTTATTGGTGACAAAAAGTCAAAAGTGTTTTACATTTTCAACAAAGCCCATGTCAAAGCAATAAAAGGATGGAAAAGTAAAAAAGCTGGTTGGTGACCTTTTGAAGATGATACCTAAAAAATCCTCTATAAATAGAAGGGTTTGCAAGAGGAGAAAAACACACCTTGGGTATTAACTCCAATACCATTTTCCATCTTTCTTTCTTTGTTGTTAGTTTGCCTCCTTCATGGAAGGCTAAGTTTTTCTTTGTTGTTAGTTTTCCTCCTTCATGGAAGGCTAAGTTTGTAACTTAAATTCAAGGATTGAATCTATTTTCATTTTAACTTTGAGATCTTGATCTTTATTTACATGCTTATTAAGTTATTTCTACTCTGATTTACTATATTCTTCAATTTTATTCTTTTAATCAAAGTTTGTTCGGTTGACGTATTTTGATTAATGCATAAATGATTTCTAATTGGTTTTTGATTGGCAAATCATTTTCCAAAAGTTTGAAGAGTAGAAAGTAAGTAATTAAATTGAAGGTTTTCATTTTATTACTTCAACTGAATTCTAATTATGAAATTAGTTTAGATCTAACGAAAGATTAAGTGTTTACTAAATCTTGTTGATCATAATTAACTGAATCCTGAGAGTTTTCTCAGTAGAGAATTCAAGGATCATTTTAGGGGTTCTAGATGATCCTGGGTTGATAAACATAATGCATGATTTTAGTGATCAATGATTAGTTAAGAAAATAGCCTCTGAATTTCTTGAGTTGATGATCGTTGAGTCAAATTAATTTCATTCTGTATTTTGTATTTAGAACTTAATATCACATCTTTACAAAATCCTCCTGTTCTAACTTTCTCCTAATTTGCTTAAGAATCTGAAATGGTCTTTGGGAGATGACCTAGGTTGTACCTTATACTATAGCAATAGTTGGGGAAAATCTAGAAATTATTTTGGGAGTTTGCAACAAGCGTGTCAAGCACTAAATATGAAAATAAAGGAAAAGCTGAATTCAGTGAAGTGGATCCCATGCAGATCGGATTTCTCAACATGAAGTGTGACTCCATGCAAAAGGTTTAAATAAAATAATCAAACGAGGTTGGGGCCACCAATATATCTTGCTTAAAACTAAAGTAAAAGGTGCAGTCCCTATATAATGTCACATACTAGCATGATCGTCGTTTAAATTAAACTTGGGAGATCATAAATCATAAGCTGCACTTGGCTCAGGTGGTTGCCTAAGCTAATTCTGTCCGAGAGGTCTCGAGTTTGACCCCGTGCTCGACCTTTTCTTTTAAATAGCCTTACATATTCGGTTATATTGGGACCTATCTCATATAAGTAGTGGTCACACTCACTCTATATCTAACCAGGCCATGTTAACTGGGCCATGCCAAAGCCAGTAGTTGTCTTTCTCAATTTGACCTTTTCTTTTAAATAGCCTCACATATTCAGTTATATTGGGCCTTGCCTCATATAAGTAATGGCCACACTCACTCTACATCTAATCAGGCCATGTTAACTGGGCCATGCTAAAGCCAGCAGTCGTCTCTTTCAATTGGGTCCGAATTGGGCTCCGTTTCAAATTGGATCACACTCATGTTCAAATCGGGCCCTTCATACAAAATGGGTCACACTAGCAGTCCCTTTATTTGGGCCATACTAATGGCTGCCCTCTAATCGAGCCCCACTAAAGTCAAATTGACTGTCTTTTAATTATCATTTTCTAAGCAAAATAATCATTCTAGTTCAAACAATTTTTGTGGGCAAGCCCAACATGCCTTTTAAGAACAAATTATTTTTTTAATATATTTTATTAAAGCCCACTTGGTCCAGTTAATTTGGGCTCAACCCATTCATGCCAAATTGACTTAACGACCTTCAAAATAGGTTTTTATAATTTAAAAGCTCATTGTGTAAATTCTTGATCTCACACAATGAGCTCTAAATATGAACTGGTGGCATGCTCCGCTGTTCGGTATTTAAAGATTTATATAGGTCCTAGTGCAGCCTTAGTTGTCTTGGATCTTGTGCATATATGGACCCAGAAAATCTTTTGAATAATAAAGTATTCCAGAAAACCTCATTTTAATAATTCCAAGTCTCACGCAATGAGCTCTAAATACGAATTGGTGGGATACTCTACTGTTCGGTATTTAGAGATTCATATGGGTCTCAGTGCAACCTTAGTTGTCTTGGATCCTATGCATAGGTGGACTAACGATTATTCAAAATTAGTTGAAACGCTTTTAAAATTCTTTTACCTCCGAAGATCAAATCTTCAAAAACCAGAACTACGTAGCCTAGAATTTCCCATTGTACCAGGGAATATGTAGGAGTAGGATCAAGTCCTGTCAGATTATTTTTTATAAACCTATTTATTTTCTACTTTATTTTAAAGGGATAAATTTTTTTTCAAAAATATCAAAATCACACACTCCGTTTAAGGGTACCGTTCTTCGAAACGGGTGAGTAGGGTACCTAATACCTTCCTTATTTGTAACCGACTCCCGAACCTAGAATTTCTTCCTCAAGTTAGGATATTTCTAAATATTTTCCCTTAAAATAGAATTTGGTGGCAGCTCCACTTATCAAATTAAATTCTTCACAATTTTTAACGAGTACGTCATCTCATTGTAATTACGGTTACGACATCTCCTAATTTTGATTTTGTGAGCATAAGGTCTTCTTCCTTATCTTCAACAATTTATACAATGGAAGGGATATGTGGGTAGATTTAGCCATCAATATAGATAATGTTGCAAACATGTCATTTATTTATTATACCTTTCTTATCATATTAGGATTGTTCACCTTCAATATGACCCTTCACTTAAATGGATTGGCCTTAATACCTCTCCTCGTGAGTATATATCTTAGGAATTGTTTCACTTTTACAATGAATGATCACTTAAGGGGATTGTGTCTCATATTGTGCACCTTTAGCTTATCAAAATCTTGTGCCAAATTATCTATATGGTCTCATGAATTAATGCCTTAATAAATATGCAATCAACATATACATACATAAATTGTCTAATTAGGCCTTCAAATGCTTTGGTGTTCTTTAGCTATTGTCCAAGTGGTTTTAGCATAACAAATCTTCTAAGGAACTTTTCTCATGTGTTACCAAATTAGTTCAAACTTGGATTATCTCATCAAATATATCCATCGTTTGAAAGGTTATCATATCTCTTTTTGAATGAGGTTGTTCCTTTTAATGAAATTCCTTATTTGATTTTATCCTAAGATATAAATGGGTGAACGTGACCTTATGCAACCTCAAATTAGCTGAAACTTATTTCATTCTCTTGCTTCTTTCGTATTCCTTATTAAATAATAAGCTTGTGTTATAAAAATTTCTAGTTACAACTTGATCTGCTTAGATAATTATTATACCTCTTCTAGTGGGAAATTTGAGTGTAAGATAAGAAATTGAAATAACTATGCTAAAAGCACTCAATGATGGTATGCTAATATGAAATTGTAGGATGAAAGAATGTCTACCACCAGAAACTTTACATCTTTCATTCTTTTCATGTCTCCTTCGCTAATGATTATCCTCATTTTGATGTAATCCCTTAGGATAAATGTAATTTCCGATGAATATGATTAGTTGCATGTCAGGGATATGTGATTCGATTATAAAATTACTATATTTTTAAATATATCACAAAAGAGAATATTATTTGAGCTTCCTTGGTCTACAAAGGCCATGCAAACATTTACATCGACTATGGTGGCTTATATTTAAACAATATCATCATGACCAGGGTCGATAAATTTGTAGTCTTTATTGGAGAAAGTAATGACAATCTAGATGGTTTTCCTAATATGACATCGGTGGTTTTTTGTTAATCCTCATGATTATTTTATGTGCATTTTCCTTGCATTTATTGTTTCTCAATGGATAATGAAACCTTTAGCAATCTTGTTAGTATCTTTGCGTTTAGAAACGTTAGAATCTTCTTTATTAAGAGGTGGACTTTGTCTTCTTTCTTCACAAGGTTGTGTCCTGTGCTTCTTTGGTGATCTTCTCTTTTCTTCATAGCCTCCTTCCTATTTAGACTTAGGGAGAGCCTATGATAATCCATACAATGATATCCTCCCTTGTTCCTATCATATTGCATATAGTATATGTGCCCTTATCTTTAGATTTTTTATTAAAAGAAATCCTTCATCTAAATGTATTCATTAATTTTGTGTCCATAATCATGATGGAAGATACAATATATCCTTATATCACAATCCTTCTTCTTCATAATGAGATATGTGTTAAGGATGGTATAGTTATTAAATTTCCTCCTTTGTCCTTTGTTTGATTATCATTGTTCCAAAGTATTTTTGCTCCTTAACTTAAAGTTGTTAGGCTATCCTCCATACAAATAGACTTGGTTGTCCTTATCCAAAAATCTATCATGGTAGCTAGCTTAGATTTAGCAAGGGATGGGATGAAGGGTGTTCCTTTTGGTATAGTCTTAACAATAATATGTGATTAGATTGTTGGGTTCAAGTTAGGAACTAGCATTTCTCCCTATAAATCAAGAGAGAAAACACTTTAATGTTTCATTTTTTTCCTTGACAAATTTGAGTGAGGGAATGAGATGTCCTCAAAATTTCTTGTAAGTAATAAAATGATGTGTAATCTGAGAAGTTAATTAGTTTTAGTTAACTATGGAGCATTCAGGTAAAGACATGAACCATCTAAGGGTTTCTGCTCTCAGGATCCTAGGAAACATTTTACAAACAACAGTCCATAATGAATATAGAATGATGATCTTGAGGGTTCGTATCCTTTTAGTAAATTGACATGTTCTACATATAAAATATGAATTTTAGAAAGTTTAAAAGTTAGATATTTCATTAGTTAATGGATGCCTTTTCCCCTTACTACTTGCAGCTAAGGCTCAACTAAGGGTATGTCTATTTAAAGTCACCTTGACTGCTGGAACAATAATCCTTTTCTTTTCTTTTCTTCTAGACCCTTGGTTTTGAGGCCTAAGCCTATTCATCATGGTAACATTTCAAGATAAGTGCATAGATATTTGTAGTTCAACAATCTTCATTTCTAAGTGATGAATACATCGTTCTTTGGGTCTAGGCCAAGGTGATCATCTTAGTAGAAACTTTACACCCTACATGACTTTCATGTAATTGAGAGATGATGGTTAAAGCTGCATTTTCTTGGTTTAGTAGTGATGGCAGTGCTTTTTAGATGGATGAAGATTGAAACTAATATTGCTTTGTGTTGAGAGCACAATTATTCAATATGGACATTGAGGGTGAGGAAACTTGGATGGAAGTGGATGAATAATAAGTTATTGCCAATGTAAATAAATAATAAAAAGTGTAGGTGGAAATAATTTAATGTTTCCTACAAATGATCTAAAATGATGTTGTAAGATCTCAAATAGGCCTTTAAACCAGGTCTAAAACTTTAGCAATGATAATGAAGAAGACTATTCATTCATAGGAATATGCTGAGGACAAAATGGGAGGGGATATCTGTAATGTCATTCTAACACCTAAGTCAATAATAATTTTAGTAGAGTAATTGTATATGAAATTATGCATACCTAGACTCTGTATAGATGCCTTATATATAAAGGTTGAAATGCAGTTGAATTACAATTAGGAGAGAGAGTATACCTATGTAACACACCAAATGTGGAAGTGGAGGTCCTAATCGTTGAATATTATAGAGAATGTAACATTGGTCATGTGACTTGTGGAAGCTAATTTTGTGTGCTTAGGCTTAGGATGTCACTATTTAGTGTTTAGGGATTAGTTTGTGGGCATCAAACGAAATTGACTCAATGACTTTCCTTTGGTGCTTTAGGTTAGTATGTTGCTGGGGTATAGGAACTACGCTTTTAATTTAAAAATAAAATATATTTATTTTTATTTTTTTAATTTTACTTCTAAACATATCCTAGGTATAATAATTTGATTTTCGTACTAAAAATGTTTTTTTTTGTTTAAAAACAGAAGTACTTTGTTGGTAAATGTTATATTTGATTTTTGCATCCAATAATTTATCACGTATATGTATATGTAGTAGATGAAAACATGCTTTAACCTTAAAAGAATTAATTTCTTTTAGCTCAACAAAGGTTTAAGTGTCTTATTTTGTACTTGAATTATTGTTTTAATTCTTACCATATTTTTTTATGGTTTTAGTTCCTTGTTTTTATAAAAGTAGTTAGTTTTAGTTCTTATCATTGAAAAGGAATTTTAGGTAATGATAGTGTTTGGGCAAAACTATTGTTTAGTCACAAAAGTGTTTGCGTATATTTTTAAATATGTTAATTTTTTTATATTTTAATATTTTTCTCATAAAAGTATGTATAAAATATAAATAAAATTAGCATATTTACAAATCAAAATTTATAAATTAATATTTTGATCTAATTAGTCTTCTAAAGGATCAAAATACGAGCAAGTAATAACATTCAGAGAACTACAAAAATATAGAGAATCCTAATAGTATAGACCAAAGTTAACAACTTCTCTCTAAAATGAGGGATTAAAACTATGAAAAAATAGCAAGTACTAAAATCAAAATGGTAAAATAAGAGATTATAATTTTAATTAAGCTATTTCTTTTTCATGATTGGGCATTTCAATGATCAAAAGTCATTGGAAATAAAAAAAAAACTTATCATTAGTAGAAAATAATTGGTGACTAGTTAATCATAAAAAATCATTACATTTATTAACAATTTAGTCATCAACAATTAACATTGGCCTTATATTGATGATTGATCAAAATATTAATTATTAATTAATATTTTTAGAATAACTATTAATTTATATTATTAGAATAATTAATTTTAAAATTTTTATTCTCATAGTAATTACTTATTTAAATTTTAAATAAATAAATTTTAATAAAAAATTGTAAAAATAATAAACAAGACATGATATAAATGAAAAAAAATAACTTAATAAAATCCCTTTTGTGCATCTTTTCTTTATTTTATTCCATTGATATTATTTTTGTCCTATTACAATTCTTAAAATGATCTTTTAAATGTGTTTTCATTACGGAAGCAAAGGTAATTATTTCTACTTTCATACACTTTGAAAGCATAATAAGAACTCCTCTTTGATATAAACTTGATTTCAATAATCCTACGTCTTAAATGAATTTATGTTTGAGTGTTTCTACGATGGTAATTGTTTATATATGTGTTATACGGTTCAATTTCTAGGTTCCTTGAATTTTTAATTCTCAACTCCACTTATTTATACTTAACCTAGTTTATTTCTCAAGAATAAATAATTATTAAATGTGGAGAGATTGATAAATAATCATTTTTAAGTTTTATATATAAAAAATAGGGTATAATTCTACTCATTCTGTGTTTAGTAACTTGAATTTTCATTTAATTTCTCTTATTTTTTCTTACATGAATGGTAGATTGGACTTAGAAGTACAATTTGAGATAAAGAGACCAAAACATTGTCGCAACCGTAATTCCGATGAGACAACGAACTCGCTAAAATTTTGAAAATGATTTGTTTTTGATCAATGTGGAGTCGCCACCAAATTTTTATTTAAGGGAAAAGATTTGGAAAAACCCTGACTCAAGGAAGAGATTTAGGTTCGGGAGTCGGTTACGAGTGGGGAAGGTGTTAGGCACCCCACTCGCCTGTTTCGAAGAACAATACCCTTAAACTGAGTGTGTGATTATTTGAAAATTGTTTTATCCCTTTAATTAGAGTGAGAATAAATACTTGATAGAGGTTAGCCTGACAGGACTTGATCCTGCTCCTACGTATTCCCCGGTGCAGTGGGAAACTCAAGGCTTACGTAGTTCTGGTTTGTGAAGGCTTGACCTTCGAAAGTGCTTGAAATGATTATTTTAAAGATCTTGTCTTGAGAAAGCTTTATCCTTGGGAGGGATTTTTGGCCCACTCATGGACAAGGCCCGAGGCGGCTAAGGCAGCACGGGGACCTATACGAACTACTAAATGTTGAACAGCAGGTAAATCGCCAGTTCCCCATTTAGAGCCCATTGCGTAAGACCTAGAATCCCAAAATATTTAGAAAGAGAGGTTTTAGAGTCTTGAAGAGGACCTCAAGTCCACTCATGCACAAGGCCCGAGGCGGCTAAGGCAGCACGGGGACCTATACGAACTACTAAATGTAGAGCAGCAGGTAAACCGCCAACTTCCCATTTAGAGTCCATTGCGTGAGACTTAAAAATCCCAAAACATTTGGAAAAAGATTTTAAGAATTTTGAAAAGAAATAAATTGCAAACTATATTGTCCTTGAGTAAAAGAAAACTTGAATTTAATAGAAAAAATTTCATTTTTTTACTTTTGGGGTAATTGGGGTTTTAATGTAATTATTTAGCAATTACGAGATTTTTATGAATTTTCTGGATTTTTTAGAATTTTTTATTAATTTTTTAATTTTCTGTAATTTTTTATTAATTTTATGATTTTTGGGAATTTTTATTAATTTGATTTTGTGGAATTCCTAAGCGCAGTAGGGTAATTGTCATGGCAGAGACTGAACTGGGAATAAGAAAAATGCGGAGGGGCAGAATGGTAATTTTGGAATTGGGACAGAATTGAAATTGGTTGAAAAAGGGCTTCTCCAGGATTCGAAGGGGGAGCGTTAGGATTGGGGGCCATGTCTCAAACCACTGAGCCAAGCCCAATTTTGATTATAATCCTAAAAGGTCATGGCTATTTAACAAACCAAAATTTAATCATCATTTACAAGGAAAAAGCCACCAGGAGGATTCGAACCTGGTTACTGTGGGTTGTGGGGCGCGCCCCTTACCACTGGGCCAAGCTCGTGATTGTATGTATCGTACTTTTATTTTACTATGACCCATGTGTAAGATGCATTATGTAAAATTGACAAAATTGTGTGCCGTGAGACTCGAACCCAGGGGTCCTGAGGATGACAGGCAGCATCCCTTGCCACTTGACCAAGTTATTTGTTGAGAGTCTTAGTGCCCTCGACTATATTAAAATGACATCTTCATGAGCCCGAATTAAGATTCTGCACGTGACTTTTTGCATGGGGCTCTTCCTTTGCCTTTCATTGATTACCCTGTTACCAGTACCTCCCACTTGCAACGTTCTGCTTATGGTACCAAACGGAGCTTCAATAGAGCCACGATATATGACCACCAATTTTTTTTATTCTTGATTTAATATCAACATTTAACGACATGTGATTAAGGGAACGCTATTCCCCTACTTCTCTTTCAATGCACTGACCTGGGGAACTTGCTATACGGGAGTTACTTTGACATAGATGAAGATTGGGGCAGGTGCAAGCATCCATATAATATTTGACGACCCTAATCAACACAGCTCATTCTAGCCTATACCCACGGATAGCCTTGTTTAAAGCATTATAGATGGGTTTTCACATTTTAACAAACATGCGAATCGTTGGCATGCACTTCTAAGTTATGATTCAAGAATCGTCCTATCTTATGAAGCAATAGTGACCAGCGAGTATTCGACTTATAGCTTTAATTATTTAAGAACTGTGCATGCTTAATTTGGGATTTTGAATAACCATGCGAAACTTCTCGATTCAGGCATATGTATAGAATCAGTAGGTGACCTCGCGTTTTGCATGGTTCAAAGTGTGCACTCAAATAGTTACAAGCACGAAGATCTAGATTTAATTTCGTTCCAACACAGAATTTTATTGTTTAATCCAAGAAATGAACACGTGAAATGATGTTACCTACAGAATCTGGTTTTTATGTATGATAAATAATAAACGTTGAGAGACTTACTTGGTTGTCCGAAGAAAATCTTTTTTCTTCATTCAAGAATCACTGTCTTTTCGCCCTCAATCTTCTCTGCGATTCTTGATTCCTCTCCCTCGAACCAGTGAGGATAGCCCCTCTAACCTTCTCTTGGAGCGAATATCCTATGAGAGTGTGAGCGTCTAATTGTTTTTTTCCGACGAAAAGAGAAGTCCCCCCAGGAGCAAGACGCCCCCTCCTTCTCTTTTTTAATTCTTCTTCTTTTTTTCAAAAAGCAAAAAAAAGGCCCCTAAACCTTTCTCAGCTAAGCTTTTTATCTCTAACAGAGTCCCCTTCTCCTTTTTGCCTTATTGGCTTCTTTTTCGTTTTTTTATAATATTCTTTTTTTGTTTTTAGAATTTTATTGCTTTTTTCTTGATTTTTATTATTTTTGTATATATTATTTCTTTCTGTTTTTTTAGTTTGTTTTAATTTTGTTTTTAGTTTGTTTTAATTCTGTTTTTTAATTTGTTTTCTATTTTTAATTTTTTTATTTAGTATTTTTTTATCGTATTTAATTTATTTCCAGCAATCTTCATTTTTTCTAATTCTCCCAAATATTAATTGGTTAAAAAAAACATTCAGAATTTTAATTTTCTTCAATCTCCTTTTTCGATTTTTTTTGGATTTTGTATTTTTCTTCGTTTTTCAATTTTTAATTTTTCTTTAATATTAGTTTCTTGATTTTTTTGCGTTTTTCTTAGTATTAGTTTTAAAGGTTGTGGGCTTCGGACATAAATGGGTGTTTACATTTTGCCCCTCTTTACTTATTTTCCTACCCGATAATGTGAGAAATGATTCTCTGAATTATCGAGGCAGGAAATGAGTAAAGACGTGAACACCTTATGTCCGAGGTGGTTTTTGAAGAAGTCCAAGTAGCACCAGAAGCTTTGAGCTTAAAGTGGACTCCACGGATGCCTGAGGAGCGGTGGTTGAATGACTTTACCGGTTTCGTGTGTCGATAGGGTTTAAATATACAAAGCTAGATGGCATAGCCTAAGTAAGCTGAAATGAATGAAGACTTGTTAGGACATGCGTGGAATGCCATGGGATTGCTTGTTAGGACAAGCAAAATGAAAAGAAAATAGCCTATTAAAATGGGCAGAGTAGAAGAGAATGGCCTGTTAAAACATGCTCAGTGGAGTGGAAAGGGCCTGTTTGAGGCAGGGAAGCGTGCAAGAACTAAAAAGTAAGGTATGTACAAGGTGGCCTGACACTATAGGCCGGAGTGCAGAAAGCTCAAAGGGGGCCTGACATTATAGGGAAAAAAGGAGAAAAGAATATTTAGCGATGCAGGAAAGGAAACATGAGGGAGGCCTGACATCATAGGCCATGACGCAGAAATCTAAACTTGATGAGGCCTGACACTATAGGCCATGATGCAAGAATTTAAACTTGATGAGGCCTGACACTATAGGCCATGACGCAGAGACGTAAACTTGATGGTGGCCTGACAACATAGGCTATGATGCAGAAATTAAAACTTGATGGTGGCCTGACAATATAGGCCATGATGCAGAAATTTAAACTTGATGGTGGCCTGACAACATAGGCCATGATACAGAAATCTAAACAAAATGGCGGCCTGACAACATAGGCCTGAAAGCAGTAAATCTAAACTAAACGGCGGCCTGACAACATAGGCCTGAAAGCAGTAAATCTAAACTAGAAGGCGGCCTGACAACATAGGCCTGAAAGCAGTAAATTTAAACTAAAAGGCGGCCTGACAACATAGGTTTGAAAGCAGTAAATCTAAACTAGAAGGTGGCCTGAAAACATAGGCTTGAAAGCAGTAAATCTAAACTAGAAGGTCGCCTGACAACATAGGCCTGAAAGCTGTAAATCTAAACTAGAAGGCGGCCTGACAACATAGGCCTGAAAGCAGGAATGTAAGGATGCAATGCTATGGCTTGACAACATAGGCCAGTGAGCAGTAAATCGAAACTAGAAGGCGGCCTGACAACATAGGCCTGAAAGCAATAAATCTAAACTAGAAGGCGGCCTGAAACCATAGGCTTGAAAGCAGTAAATCTAAACTAGAAGGCGGCCTGACAACATAGGCCTGAAAGCAGTAAATCTAAACTAGAAGGCGGCCTGACAACATAGGCCTGAAAGCAGGAATGTAAGGATGCAATGCTATGGCCTGACAACATAGGCCAGTGAGCAGTAAATCGAAACTAGAAGGCGGCCTGACAACATAGGCCTGAAAGCAATAAATCTAAACTAGAAGGCGGCCTGACAACATAGGCCTGAAACCAGGAATGTAAGGATGCAATGCTATGGCCTGACAACATAGGCCAGTGAGCAGTAAATCTAAACTAGAAGGCGGCCTGACAACATAGGCCTGAAAGCCGTAAATCTAAACTAGAAGGCGGCCTGACAACATAGGCCTGAAAGCAGTAAATCTAAACAACAAGGCGGCCTGACAACATAGGCCTGAAAGCAGTAAATCTAAACTACAAGGCGGCCTGACAACATAGGCCTGAAAGCGGTAAATCTAAACTACAAGGCGGCCTGACAACATAGGCCTGAAAGCAGTAATGTAAAATGCAATGCTATGGCCTGACAATATAGGCCAGGGAGCAAGAATGTAAAGATGCAATGCTATGGCCTGACAATATAGGCCAGTGAGCAAGAATGTAAAGATGCAATGCTATGGCCTGACAATATAGGCCAGTGAGCAAGAATGCAAGAATGCAAGGATGCTATGCTTTGGCCTAACAATATAGGCCAGTGAGCAAGAATGTAAAGATGCAATGCTATGGCCTGACAACATAGGCCAGTGAGCAAGAATGCAAAGATGTAATGCTATGGCCTGACAACATAGGCCAGTGAAAGATGTAATGCTATGGCCTGACAACATAGGCCAGTGAGCAAGAATGCAAAGATGTAATGCTATGGCCTGACAACATAGGCCAGTGAGCAAGAATGTAAAGATGCAATGCTATGGCCTGACAACATAGGCCAGTGAGCAAGAATGCAAAGATGTAATGCTATGGCCTGACAACATAGGCCAGTGAGCAAGAATGCAAAGATGTAATGCTATGGCCTGACAACATAGGCCAGTGAGCAAGAATGTAAAGATGCAATGCTACGGCCTGACAACATAGGCTAGTGAGCAAGAATGCAAAGATGTAATGCTATGGCCTGACAACATAGGCTAGTGAGCAAGAATGCAAAGATGTAATGCTATGGCCTGACAACATAGGCCAATGAGAAAGAACGTAAAGATGTAATGCTATGGCCTGACAACATAGGCCAGTGAGCAAGAATGTAAAGATGCAATGCTATGGCCTGACAACATAGGCCAGTGATGCTATGGCCTGACAACATAGGCCAGTGAGCAAGAATGCAAAGATGTAATGCTATGGCCTGACAACATAGGCTAGTGAGCAAGAATGTAAAGATGTAATGCTATGGCTTGATAACATAGGCTAGTGAGCAAGAATGCAAAGATGCAATGCTATGGCCTGACAACATAGGCCAGTGAGCAAGAATGTAAAGATGCAATGCTATGGCCTGACAACATAGGCCAGTGAGCAAAAATGTAAAGATGTAATGCTATGGCTTGGCAACATAGGCCAGTGAGCAGGAATGTATGGATGCAATGGCCTGATAACATAGGCCACGAATGAATGATGCATTCTACCTTGCGCTTGAAGGTTTTTTGGCACTTGATGATTATTTTTTAGGCGGCTTGGGCAACCATTTTGCCCCAGTTTGGAAATTTCTTGATAACTGAGAGATGTCTTGCTTTGAAAGAATTTTGGGCCAACGTTTTGCCCTAGTTTGGAAGGTCTTTGGTAGTCGAGGAATGCCTTAACTTGAGGGGATTTTGAGCAAGCGTCTACCCAACATTTTAGAATTCTAGAATTGAGGATTGCCTCAACCTGAGTTTCCTTGGGCACCTGTTTGCCTTATCTTGAATTTGGAATTGAGGGTTGCCTCAACCTGAGTTTTCTGGGCCTATGTTCGCCCTAGTTTGTTCCATGATCTTAAATTGTGTTTGAGGGTGACCTCAAATTAAATCTTTTGTGGGCAAGCGTTTGCCCCTGCGTGAGCTTGACTCAGAATTTGAGGATAACCCCCAATTGAATTCGTGTGGGCAAGCATTTGCCCCAGTTTGAACTTGTTTTAGAATCCGAGGATGGCCTCAAATTGAATTTTCTGGGCACATGTTCGCCTTATCTTGAATTTGGAATTTTGGAATTGAGGATTGCCTCAACTTGAATTTTCTGGGCGCATGTTTGCCCTAGTTTGTTCCATGATCTTAAATTGTGTTTGAGGGTGACCTCAAATTGAATTGTGTGGGAAAGCATTTGCCCCAGTTTGGGCTTGACCTAGAGTTTGAGGATGCCCTCAAATTGAATTGTGTGGGCAAGTATTTGCCCCAGTTTGATTTTCTGACGTTGAGGAATTGAGGATAGCCTCAACTTGAATTTTCTACACAAGTGTTTGCCTCAATCTTGTTCTTGGTTCAGAATTTGAGGATGGCCTCAAATTAAAATTTTTGTGGGCAGGCGTTTGCCCCAGTTTGGACTTGATCCATAATCTCAAACTGTATTTTTGTGTGGGCAAGCATTTGCCCCAGTTTGAACTTGATTTGGTTTCAAATTATGATTGATTCGGAAAATTTAGTTTTGAAAAATGGGCTATGCAATGCTTGAATAAGGATGCTTTTGTGCTGTTTGAGTAAATGACGAGAATGCAATAATGATGTGGGGTTCTTATTTCGATGCTTGAAATATGTAAAATGATGCAGGATTTTTATTTTGATGCTTGAAATCCTTATTTGATGAAACAGATGCTATTGAATGCAAACCATGAAATGGTGTAAAATTTTTGTTTCTCTTGATTTTTTGATTTTTCTGACACATCCTTCCTCGGCAACTCCATAGTGGGTGTGAAAAGAATCAAGAATCAGGACGAGTTGGATTGACTTGATTTCGGAGTTTTCTTGGTCAATTCTGTAAATTTGCTTTTGTCAGGATCTTTGAGATCCCACAATGGTCAGTAGTATTGAATAAGACACACTCCTTCTTTGGTGGCATCATGGCTGGTAGGAAGACGAATCTTTGGGAAACAGTCATGTCGTGCCGCGGTGGTCGAGGATTCGTCCGACTTGTCATGACTTTTCAAAATTAATCCCTTTTTTATTCTTTTTACATTTTTCTTTTCCTTGTGGCACGTGCATTTTGAGGTGTGCAAAGTGATTTTGGATGGTCAATAGAAAAGAAAAGAGAATTTTGAGGCTGTATGTTTTAAGGTAGTGTACTTGAAAGGGAAGGGATGATGAAAGGGGTGGGTTCAATTGCCCAAATGGCATCTTTTGATGAAAAATGCCAATGTTGCTTTTCATAATCTTGATTGTCAAATTAACCAAACTTTGAGAAATGGCAAAATTTTTCGCTAGTTTTAGGAACATATGAGGTGCAGAAACGTCATGCTGTCTTGGGATTCCTGGATTGACCTTAATTTTTGCCTGGGTTATTTTTTTGAGTTTTCAACCCAGCACGTCTTTCGTTTCGCCCTAACTCTTGCCTAGGTCGCCCTTACGAGTTTTTCGACCTAGCGGGCTTTTGTTTGATTATGCCCTAACTTTTGCCTAGGTCTTTTTTGAAGATTTTCGACCCAGCAGGCCTTCTGCTTGATTGCGCCCTAACTTTTGCCTAGGCCGCCCTTACGGGTTTTCGACCTAGCGGGCCTTTTGCTTGGTTGTGCCCTAACATTTGCCTAGGTCGCCCTTACGGGTTTTCGACCTAGCGGGCCTTCTGCTTGATTGTGCCCTAACTTTTGCCTAGGTTGCCCTTACGGGTTTTCGACCTAGCGAGCCTTTTGCTTGGTTGTGCCCTAACTTTTGCCTAGGTCGTTCTTGAGGATTGCTGACTTAGCGGGCTTTTGTTTGATCGTGCCCTAACTTTTGCCTAGGTCTCTTTTGAAGATTGTCGACCTAGCGGGCCTTCTGCTTGATTGCGCCCTAGCTTTTGCCTAGGTCGCCCTTATGGGTTTTCGACCTAGTGGGCCTTCTGCTTGATTGTGCCCTAACTTTTGCCTATGTTTTCTTTGATGATTGTCGACCTAGCGGGCTCTTATATGATCCTGATTTTTTTCCTGAATTGTTGTTGAAAACCGGCAAGACCTTTTTTGATCATGACTTTGTCGATTCATTATTTTGAACTTTAACCCTACTTTTTCCTGGATTATTTTTGGCTTTTAATCCAGCGGGCTTCTCTTCTTCTTGAATTTTATGTTTTGACCTTGATTTTGCCTGGATTATTTTTTACTTTAATCCAGCGGGTCTTCTCCTTTTTCTTGAATTTTGTGTAGTTGAATATTGATCTTGCCGGGATCATTTAAGGCTTCCAATTCAGCGGATCTTTTCTTCCATCCCTAATTTTTCCTGGATTTAAACTTGGTTCCAGCGGGATATTTTTGTTTGACAATACAACTTGAATGGTGATCTAGAATCCCTTGTTGTTTATTCTACTTCCTCATTGGGCTTTTCTCTTTTAAGCTTGATTAATTAGACGTTCAAGATTATTTATTACAGCACTTGCATCCTCACCAATTGGTATTTATTGTTTTGGTATAGGAATAAGAAGTGGGCTAAGTGATGAAAAGGAAGGGTAAAATTTTTTAGAAGTAAAGCCAAAGATGTAAAGCATGTGCTCAAGAAACATGAAAAAAATGTAAATTTTTATTATTCATTGAAATTTATTTACAAAAGATTGATTTTGAAAAGTACGACAATTTTCGGATGAATACCCTCAATTTGTACAAAGAGACTCGTTGTGTTGTTCCCATCTCGGTCATCTGGTCGATGGGCTCTCGTAATTTGGCAACAGATTGCTTTCTGTGTTAGGAGCGAGCCTCCCGAAATCCAACCATTTTGCGTCAATCAGGCTTTGTACCTTTCGCTTCAACGCTAGGCAATCCTCTGTAGAATGACCAATGAATCCTGCATGGTAATCACATCTGGCATTTGGGTTGTACCAATTAGGATATGGTGGCTCCTGAGGTTTTGGATCAGCCGAGGTAGGAGCTCAGTGTAGGAGGTTGGGATAGGATCGAATTGGACGGGTTTCTTCTCCTTTTTCTGGCTTTGATTAGGATTCTGGCTCATGGCTTGTGTTTGGGTCGTATATGGTGTTGGTGGTCGGACTTGTGTCGGATAACTGTAAGCATGAGGGTATGGTGTTTGGTATGTAGCTGCAATGTAAGGATATGGTAAGTAAGGTGTATATGGTGTATATGGTGGTGGTTGAAAGCCAGCTGGACCATACTGTGCCATTTGAGGATACCCGTAATGAACTCCTTCAGTTAGCGGAGGCATAGTTGATGGTGGAGTGAACCCAGGAGGATATGATAGGTCAGTTGGTTCTTTCGGCAAGGATTCCGTCGCCTCCTTTTTGTTTTGACAATTGGATGGTCTCTATTAGCTTGGCCATATGCTCTTTCAGTGATTTGACCTCATTTCTTAGCTCCTCATTTTGTCTCTCCAACTCATCCATGATTCTTGATTGTGCTCGAGTTTTATAAGGATGTCGAGGAAGCTGTGTTTCTCCAATTTTCTGGTGAAGTTAAAAAATTGATTTTTGAGAAATAATTTGAATGCAGAAATCATGAATGATAAAGATGTTAATGTAGTGAGTATGAAAAAAAAGGTATGGAATGATTTTTCTTGAAATTTTTCTCTTTTTTTTTCTTTTTTACGATAAATTTATGACTGGATGAATGAATGAATATCATGCACAAATAAGTTGTAGAGATTTGAAGTTTGACTATTTTGAAAATAAATCAGAGTTTCTTTATTTATTCATTCTTGATTTTTAAGGAATTCGTTTTTAGGAGTTTTGGTATTTTTTATTTTGCTAAAAAGCCTTTAGTTTTGTTTTGAAAATCTTTTATCTTTACTGAAATCTTTCTAGAAAGCGTTCTTTAGGTTTTCAAAATTTCGTTTTCTCTCCTATTAAATCTTTTTATATTTTCAGTATTTTCAAAAGATTATTTTCCTAATTTTCTATTTCTAAAACGTCTTTTTAAGCCTTTTTTTTGGAGTCTTTTCAATATTTTCAAAATATTTTTCTAATTTTTCCTAGGAATTTTCTCCTTCTATTTTGTTTTCTTGATTTTTATCTTGATTTCAAACTTTTATTTGATTTCGGTTTTTAATTTTTGTGTTTCCCCAATTTTAGCTTTTAGCTTCCTTTTGCTGCTTCATATTATTTGATTCAAATAAGTGCCTATGAGCGGCGAACCTTGTATCTTGAAAAGGGTGTGTGTGCCCTCTTTGCTTCTTATGCGGGTTACCTGTCCTAAGGATCTATGGCCTTTTGTATGAACCTCTCAAAGGTGGTTATTAATGCTAAGGTGTATAGGTCACTAGAGCCAAGTTCCAGTCCATAATGCTTGCCACAACAGTAGAAGTAGCCACTAGTTGTGGGACATTACAAATAGGATGCACTCTAGCCGGGATTTTCGTGATAGCCAATCAGGACGTAGGCCCCAGAGTGACACCACTAGATCCCTCTGTCCTAGGTAGCACTCAGACCCGGGTATAGGGCCTCACTCATGAAAAATGCATATGAAAAGTGTGGAGGGCACACAATTTTGGGATACCTGCAATTGGGGAAATTATATAGATATATATAGCAATTTATTGTTTGTCTACCCTAAGGTTGTATAATGAATAAACAAACAAACAACAAACAGATAACAAATAAAAAAATCGTGCAAATAAACAAATCGTGCAAATAAACAAGAAAGGGATCGAATATGATACACTCGATTGAACGGGCTTGACTCTCTAAGGTCCCCAGCGGAATCGCCATCTGTCGCAACCGTAATTCCGACGAGACGACGAACTCGCTAAAATTTTGAATATGATTTGTTTTTGATAAATGTGGAGTCGCCACCAAATTTTTATTTAAGGGAAAAGATTTGGAAAAACCCTGACTCAAGGAAGAGATTTAGGTTCGGGAGTCGGTTACGAGTGGGGAAGGTGTTAGGCACCCCACTCGCCTGTTCCGAAGAACAGTACCCTTAAACTGAGTGTGTGATTATTTGAAAATTGTTTGATCCCTTTAATTAGAGTGAGAATAAATACTTGATAGAGGTTAGCTTGACAGGACTTGATCCTGCTCCTACGTATTCCCCAGTGCAGTGGGAAACTCAAGGCTTACGTAGTTCTGGTTTGTGAAGGCTTGACCTTCGAAAGTGCTTGAAATGATTATTTTAAAGATCTTGTCTTAAGAAAGCTTTATCCTTGGGAGGGATTTTTGGCTGACTCATGCACAAGGCCCGAGGCGGCTAAGGCAGCACGGGGACCTATACGAACTACTAAATGTTGAACAGCAGGTAAACCGCCAGTTCCCCATTTAGAGCCCATTGCGTGAGACCTAGAATCCCAAAATATTTAGAAAGAAAGGTTTTAGAGTCTTAAAGAGGACCTCAAGTCCACTCATGCACAAGGCCCGAGGCGGCTAAGGCAGCACGGGGACCTATACGAACTACTAAATGTGGAGTTGGGGCAGAATTGAAATTGGTTGAAAAAAGGCTTCTCCAGGATTCGAAGGGGGAACGTTAGGATTGGGGGCCATGTCTCAAACCACTGAGCCAAGCCAAATTTTGATTATAATCCTAAAAGGTCATGGCTATGTAACAAACCAAAATTTAATCATCATTTACAAGGAAAAAGCCACCAGGAGGATTCGAACCTGGTTACTGTGGGTTGTGGGGCGCGCCCTTTACCACTGGGCCAAGCTCGTGATTGTATGTATCGTACTTTTATTTTACTATGACCCATGTGTAAGATGCATTATGTAAAATTGACAAAATTGTGTGTCGTGAAACTCGAACCCAGGGGTCCTGAGGATGACAGGCGGCATCCCTTGCCACTGGACCAAGTTATTTGTTGAGAGTCTTAGCGCCCTCGACTATATTAAAATGACATCTTCATGAGCCCGAATTAAGATTCTGCACGTGACTTTTTGCATGGGGCTCTTCCTTTGCCTTTCATTGATTACCCTGTTACCAGTACCTCCCACTTGCAACGTTCTGCTTATGGTACCAAACGGAGCTTCAATAGAGCCACGATATATGACCACCAATTTTTTTTATTCTTGATTTAATATCAACCATTAACGACATGTGATTAAGGGAACACTATTCCCCTACTTCTCTTTCAATGCACTGACCTGGGGAACTTGCTATACGGGAGCTACTTTGACATAGATGAAGATTAGGGCAGGTGCAAGCATCCATATAATATTTGACGACCCTAATCAACACAGCTCATTCTAGCCCATACCCACGGATAGCCTTGTTTAAAGCATTATAGATGGGTTTTCACATTTTAACAAACATGCGAATCGTTGGCATGCACTTACAAGTTATGATTCAAGAATCGTCCTATCTTATGAAGCAATAGTGCCCAGCGAGTATTCTACTTATAACTTTAATTATTTAAGAACTGTGCATGCTTAATTTTGGAGTTTGAATAACCATGCGAAACTTCTCGATTCAGGCATATGTATAGAATCAGTAGGTGACCTCACGTTTTGCATGGTTAAAAGTGTGCACTCAAATAGTTACAAGCACGGAGATCTTGATTTAATTTCGTTCCAACACAGAATTTTATTTTTTAATCCAAGAAATGAACACGTGAAATGATGTTACCTACAGAATCTGGTTTTTATGTATGATAAATAATAAACGTTGAGAGACTTACTTGGTTGTCCGGAGAAAATCTCTTTTCTTCATTCAAGAATCACTGTCTTTTCGCCCTCAATCTTCTCTGCGGTTCTTGATTCCTCTCCCTCGAACCAGTGAGGATAGCCCCTCTAACCTTCTCTTGGAGCGAATATCCTATGAGAGTGTGAGCGTCTAATTGTTTTTTTCCGACGAAAAGAGAAGTCCCCCCAGGAGTAAGACGCCCCCTCCTTCTCTTTTTTAATTCTTCTTCTTTTTTTCAAAAAGCAAAAAAAAAAAGCCCCTAAACCTTTCTCTGCTAAGCTTTTTATCTCTAACAGAGTCCCCTTCTCCTTTTTGCCTTATTGGCTTCTTTTTCGTTTTTTTTAATATTGTTTTTTTGTTTTTAGAATTTTATTGCTTTTTTCTTGATTTTTATTATTTTTGTATATATTATTTCTTTCTATTTTTTTAGTTTGTTTTAATTCTGTTTTTAGTTTGTTTTAATTCTGTTTTTTAATTTGTTTTCTGTTTTTAATTTTTTTTATTTAGTATTTTTTTATCGTATTTAATTTATTTCCAGCAATCTTCATTTTTTCGAATTCTCCCAAATATTAATTGGTTAAAAAAAGCATTCAGAATTTTAATTTTCTTCAATCTCCTTTTTCGATTTTTTTGGATTTTGTATTTTTCTTCGTTTTTCAATTTTTAATTTTTTTTAATATTAGTTTCTTTATTTTTTTGGGTTTTTCTTAGTATTAGTTTTAAAGGTTGTGGGCTTCGGACATAAATGGGTGTTTACAAACATAAAGAAATGATCTTAAAAGAATCTAGTTAGAGATAATAAGCCAATGTGAAGCAAAACAACTAGCTAAAAAGTGAAAATGAAGAATACAAGCTTATTCTAAGTCCTTAACAAAGTTCAACACCATTAGAGTTTTTGACATGACCACACAAAAAGTATCTTAAGGATGCAAATGGGTTCAATATCTATCAGGTACCTATAATGAATATGGTAAATATCTATTTGATGGGTTTGAGTTTGGTATAGATTAGTGCCCACAAAATTTTATGGATACCGGTATTGTAGTATAGACACTCATTATCTTGCATTATATATAAAATTAAAATTAAAACTAAAGGTTCATATTTTTCTACTTAAAAAAATTTGGTGTGTTGAAATTTAAGAAAAAAAATCTAGTCTCATGATTTTAATGATGTTTTTTATATTTCATAATGGTATTTATATTTTATTAATTCACAAAAATATATTTGGGAATATGAAAGATTTCATTTATTTAATTAAACCGTGGTTGTTAGGATAAATATGGGATATAGGCATCCAACTAGTATAAGGATGACGATCAAAGTTGTTGCTTATATGAATATTAGAACAAGTATAGGTAATTTTTTAAAATATAAGTATGGGTATTGATGTACCCAACCTAAATGATATCCATGACCATTTTAAAGGAATTTTCATACTTTTGTTAGGATTGAACTAGAAGATCTGCATGATCATATACCATGTTTCATAATCATACTACTCTTTTTGCATGCTCATACAACTTGAAATGAAAACTTTAATAAGATTATCCTATTGGACTTCTATAAATAGACATAACCATACCAACATCATGTTTTCTTAATAATTTTTTGATTTTATTTCCTTTATCTCTTATTTTTATCTTTTTCAAAATATCCTGACAGTCCCTGGATATATAAGGATATCTTGCATTAAGGATCTTCTATTTCTTTCCCATGAAAGAATCATGTCAAATTTTGTAAAGGGTTTTGTACTTTTTTTTTTACTCTTTTCCTTTAAGTTTTTAAGTATGGTTTGTTTAGTTATATTAATGATTTATTATTATGCAAAACTAACCTCATAATTATGACTATGAATATTCATAGAAAGGAAACCTTGATTCTATTTTTTTCTTTATGGTAAATATTTTTTTTCAATTAAAAATTTTCTATTAATTTATTTATTTTTTATATTTTTCAATTTATCCAATTTATTGTATGTTAATTGTGTTAGATGTGATCAAACCAATCCTAACTAATATGATCAAAGGATAAAATAAACTTAGGAATTGTAGAATCAATATTTACCTTATGTTGTTAACTAGTAATTAAGGCCCAATTTTAAAGGTGTTTGAGTTTTTGTTTTTTATTTTTAAATGAAAATTTTAAATCAAAATATGTTTGGTTAAAATGGATTGAAATAGTAGTTAACTTTGTTTCAAAATGAATTTGATATTATATGATCATTAGGTATCAATAGATGTAAAATATAAAATTAACAATTAATTAAAAAAAATCATAAAAGGAATAGAAAAAAACTTAGCAAGCATTCATGGTTGCTAACGATATCCATTTACATTTAGAAGGAATATGTTAGAAAATTATTACTTTAATTTTCTTACCATACACATGAAGGTGTAGTTTGATAAAATATTTCTTTTAAAAAATAGATGGGGTGTGTGACTGAAAGCCTAATATACACACACTTTTATATTTTAGGGGTGCATTAACTATTGTGAGATGAAATGTGTTTTTTAGGATTTATGTTAAGCAACAATGAAGGCATCACTTCATAAAGCATGCAATAATGAAGAAAATGATAATGAAAGGTGGAAAAAGAGGGAGCTTCACAAATCTCTTATGCTTTAAAGATAAAGGTATAAAAATTGGACAAGCCAATCATAAAAATAAAGATTTCTAAAGAAAGAATGTTTGATGAGATGGAGGGTAAGACTAAATAGAAATGGAAAAAAGAGACAATAAATCAAGTAAGATTGACAATGGTTACAAGAAGGATAAATTCTCCCTCTCATATGGGATAAGAGGATGCATATGTCATGTGTGTTAGAGTAGTAAAGTTTAAGAAAATAATCATGAAAAAATTACATTGACATCCTCTGAGATTCATTGAAAAAGCACCTGATACCCCTTCCTTTTTTTTATCCTACCCATCAATATAATTTTTCCTATAATCATTGATCTCTTAAATGATTCATTTAAGGGTAAAACAAAAGCAAAAATAGAAATGCTTAATTATGTTTATATTATTAAAAATAAAATACAATAAAATGCTAATAAATTTTTTTCTAAAATATTTTAATGGAATAAATCCATTGAAATATTTCTATTCTATTTAAATTAATAATTGATTAATAAACAATGAGAATACTTTATTTGTAACATACTTTGCTTGTTAATACTTTCTTCCTGTTTTGTTTGAGTGATTTAATTAAGTTAATTTATGTCATTGTACTCGGATGTTATGGTGAAATGTGCTTAAATTAAAACTTTTACTTATAGATCTTCCTTATTAGGCCATAACTTGAGTTGTACAAATTCAAATGAGATATTTTTATATGAATAGAAAGCTAAAATAATTGTATACAACTTTCAAGTTCAACTTGAGAGGAGAACCAATTTGAATATGGATAAAAGTATAGTTGTATGTATCATATGAAGGAATGTTTGAAATTTAATATGAAGAAGGGAATCTAAAGTTTAAACTGAAGTTTTATGATAGGATTACCCTTGTGGCAATTAAGTAACATATAACATGATACACTTATGATAGACTTGTATTTAAGTTTGAGGAATTTTTATTACATTGTAAATCTAAGAGACATATGTAAAACTTCTTTCTTTACCTAAAGACTTGATTCAATCTCTGACTTGGTTAAAGCTTCTTTGAAAGGGAGTCGTTTGAAGATTTTTATTTATTTTACCTTTGAATTTTCTAAAGAAATTATCTAGAATAGTAGACTTCAAAATTGAGTGAAATCAAATTAAAAAAAAATTAACATCTAGGTCAATAATATTATTGAAGAAGTAATGCTCAAAATTTTCCATGAAGTTGCTACAAAATGCCTCACATCGAAGGTGGAAATAATTAGTAGAGTCTAAAAACTATTACTCAATCATACTAAATTAAAATAGAGTATGTTAAAGCCTATTTTCTCCAAATAAATCTAATGATATTTTCAAATTTTGGAAATATAAATAAGATCAGAAATAAAATTTATGTTTAAATAAGAATAATACTTATATGTTAAGGAAGTTTAAGAATCTCTTTAGAATTTTTGGATATCTTTATCCTAACTTTTATCCTAGATTTTATCCTTTTTCTTTTGAATGTTGTTGTCATAATCTTTTTATCCTTCTTCATTTTTATTTTCTAAATTCTCACCCACATTAATTGATTACTAAACTCCTTAATCTCTTAAGACTTTCATCTTTTTTTGATGCAAACTTGAAATCTTGTAATAAATGGATGTCAACACTTAATTATGTTTGAAATTAAATTTTTATTTTTTATTATTATTATTTAAAAAATAAATAAGAATTAATTAAATTTATTAAATTAGAAAATTAGAAATAAATAAAAATATGAATTTTTTTATTGATCTTAATTGATAAAATTGAAAGCCCAAATTAAAAAATTACAATTAGATCCAAACTTAATAAAAAGTATTTTTGGCCCAAAATTATGTTTTTTAAAAACAAAAATAAAATAAAAAATAAAAGAAAAAAAAAGCAAACAAATTATAGACATTTCTGTTGCAAGTTAGTTAAGAGTTAGTTAAACAGTTATTAAGTTAATTAAACTATGATAAAATTAGTTAAAAAATCAGTTAAATTAATTTATCTATATATAAAAGAAAAGGTAAAAAGAAAGGGGGATTTCATTCTTTCAAGATGTTCAGGAGAAAATTGAGAAAACTTTTCTCTCTCTCATTCTCGAAGAACCTTTCTAGTGGTTGAAGATTAAGTTTGGAAGGATCTTTCATTTTTCAGAAAATGGAGAATTCAAAATTCTCTCTCGGGGATGCTTATTGGTTTCTTTTGAATTTTCAAGTCTAGAGTTGAAAACCTCGGAATCTTCTAATTTTTCTAAAAATCCTTTTGGTTTGAATGAAAATTCCTTGAAGAGTTTGCACTCATTTTTGGAAAATTAAAGCTCGACTAGATTCTTGGAGAAATTTTCATTGGATTTGATTTCCTAAATACTCTCAACTGGATCTTCTTCTGGTATGTATTTCATCTTTAGCTCAATTTTTATTGAAGTTATAAACACTATTCTTATCTATAGTTAATGTTGAACATACGATTGAATCTCTAGTTTCGTGATGCTAAATTAATTTTGAATGAATGTTCTAAATGGTGTTTCTTTTATTTCAGATTTCATATCATAATTGATGTAGTTATTGTTTGTAACATGATAAATTGATACTTCTCTAGTCAAAATTTCATAAGCATTACTCATTGTTTATCCTATTTCCTTATATTCTATTGGTTAATTGTCATCGGTTAATCCAAAATAATTAGAAGTTCTATATCATCTTTGGCTGTTTTTTTTAATTGTATTTATTCATCTACCAGTTGGTCTATGTAAAAATGAAATTGATAACATCTACATAATATATTCGTTTAGCATATTTAAGGTAGACAATAAAATCGAGCATCAAATTCACATATGCATGCACACTCTCCATATCCTCACCATGATTTAATTTTCATCATCATCATCATCATCATCATACAGAGATCAAATTTCGCTCATACCACATGTCATCACTTCTAATCACACACACACACACACACACAGACACACACACACTAAAACCAACATGCAAATCGTGCAATTTCTCACACACAGCAGACTCTGGCATGCACACTGATAGACCCCCAATTAGACAAGTGTATAGTAGGAGAAATAAAACCTAACAGAATTAAGGTTATATTAGTTGGTTAGTTGTTATAACTGACAACTAGCTTAAGAAATGAAACCTATAAATAAAAGGTACGAGGATAGAGTAGTGTGGGATAATTTTGAGAAGTTTGTAAGTGGAGTGCCCTGGGTCTCTCGAAAACTCAGAATTAGTGAGGATTGCTGTAACATTCTTCCCCAAACTTTGTATTTCAATTCTGGTAGGGTTGAGGCTGAATCACAGGGGGGTTAGTAATAAAGATTCATTATTTTTTCGTTGTTCTTGGGTACCAGTCCCTATCAACTGGTATCAGAGCTCCCGATCTTGGGAGCTTCCTATGGTGCGCACAAAAATGGGAACTAGATTGGACTCTTTGGAGCAAAGCATACTGGAATGCAGGACCAGCCAAGAATATTTTAGAAAAGAGGTGGCTGATAGGTTTGAGATCTTGATGAAGGAGATACAAAACCTACATAATAGAAGGGGTCCTAGGAAGAGGGAGGAAGAAGAAGGTGAGGTGCATTTTTCTACAGATAATGAATCTTGGTCAGAATCTAGACATCATCATGTTCATAATGATAAATGGAGAAGGATGGACATTCCACTGTTTGATGGGGATGATCCTTGCGGGTGGATGCATAAAATTGAAAGGTATTTCAAATTGAGGGTTGCTAATGACAAAGAAAAGATGGAGGAAGTTCTGGTAGCAATGGAAGGAAGAGCTCTTAATTGGTTTCAGAGGTGGGAGCTCAAGACCCCACAATTGTCATGGAGAGAATTAAAGAAGGCAGTAATAGAAAGGTTCCAACCAATAGCTATTTTTAATTCATTTGGACCCTTAATGCAGTTAAAGCAAACAGGATCTGTTGCAGATAATAGGGAAAAATTTGAATCCCTAATGGGCCCTTTAAAGGATGTGGAAGAGGTATATCTCAAAGTAATTTTTCTTAATGGGCTAAAGGAAGAATTGCGGGCAGAATTGGAGATGAAGAACTTCATATCCCTTGAGTTACTAATGCTTAAAGCACAGAGGTTAGATGGAAGAAACCAAGCAATATTCAAGAAAGGAGGCCATGAAGGTGGAAGATTGCTAGGGGGTGCAAGAACCCAAAATTTTCAAAGAAGGGCAGATTCTGATGTGGGATTGAAGGGAGCTATTTCTTTTAGGCTAGCAATGGTAGATGCTGCAGGATCATCTAATCTTGGGGGAAAGCAAGGAGAAATCAAGGGGAGCCGAAATGAAGGGTTCAAGAATCTGACATATGAAGAGATGTTGAAGAAGAAGGCAAAAAGACTTTGTTTTAGATGTGATGAAAAATTTGGGCCTAAGCATATTTGTAAATTCAAACAGCTCCGAATTATGTTAATGGAAGATGATCTTGAAGAAGAAAATGAAGAGGAGGAGGTTGTTTTGGGAGACAACAAGAATGAGGAAGCCTTATTACAACTATCCTTGAAATCAATGATGAGGTTAACTTCAAAGAAAGCCAGGAAATTATAGGGGAAATTTGGAAGTAGAAGGGTGATAGTACTCATAGATTGTGGAGCTTCAGACAACTATATCTCTCGGAACTTAGTAGAAGAGATTAAGCTCAAGGTGACACCAACCTCCCCATTTCTTGTAGAGGTGGGAGATGGACAGTTGATAGGAAGTCAAGGCAAATGTCAGGAGGTTCCATTGGAGTTACAAGGGCAAAAGATACTGCAACATTTTTTCATATTTGACTTGAAGGGCACAAATGTTGTTTTGAGGCTGGCATGGTTGGAAGGGCTAGGGAAAGTAGAGACTGATTTTGGAGCCTTAACCCTCACCATAGGGAAGGGAGAAGATGCTGTAATCATCAAGGGTGATCCAACACTTAGTAAAGGACAAGCGTCCTTGAAATCAGTGGTCAAAGCCTTAAAACAAGAGGAGGAAGGATATGTGATTGAATATGCAAAAGCAAGGGCAGTAAGTCAAGAGATTCTAGCAGGTATTATGGAAATTTTGCAGCAATATGCAGAAGTCTTCGAGCATCCAAAACGGCTACCTCCTGAAAGGGTTCAGGATCATGCCATTTACTTAAAGGAGGGAGCCAACATTCCTAATTTGAGACCATACAGGTATTCCCATACCCAAAAGGATGAGATAGAGAAACTGGTAAAAGAAATGCTAGAAGCAGGACTTATAAGACGTAGTATCAGTCCATATGCTAGCCCAATAATACTAGTAAAGAAAAAAGATGGGGGATGGAGGTTTTGTGTTGATTATAGGGCTTTAAATAAGATCACTATAAGAAACAAATTTCCCATTCCAGTTATAGACGAGTTGTTGGATGAAATTGGAGGAGCTAAACTTTTCTCTAAGTTGGATCTTAAATCTGGATATCACTAGATTAGGATGAAGGTTTCTGATGTGGAGAAAACAGCCTTCAGAACACATGAAGGCCACTATGAATTCTTGGTAATGCCTTTTGGTCTTACCAATGCACCATAAACTTTCCAGGCACTTATGAATGAAGTTTTAAGGCCATTTTAAGGAGATATGTGTTGGTATTCTTTGATGATATTCTGATTTACAGTCTAGATATTGAATCATATGCTGAAAACCTTGCTACTGTATTAAATGTTTTGAGGGAGCATCATCTTTATGTCAATTGGAAGAAATGTTTCTTTGCACAACCTGAATTGGAGTATTTGGGGCATGTTATTTCAGGGGAAGGAGTCTCCGCAGATCCAAAAAAGATAGAGGTGATGAATTCTTGGCCTATACCGAGGGATATCAAAGGCGTGAGAGGATTCTTGGGTCGTACAGGCTATTACCGTAGATTTGTGAAAAATTATGCAAAAATAGCCAAACCTTTGACTCAATTACTAAAGAAAGATAACTTCAACTGGAGTAAGGAGGCACAACATGCTTTTGAAGAATTACGAACAGCTATGTCTCTTTTACCAACACTGGTTGTACCTGATTTTACACAGCCTTTTATAATTGAAACAGATGCTTCAAGCAAGGGTATAGGGGCTGTCTTGTCCCAACAAGGTAGGCTTATAGCATTTTTCAGCCAAGCCTTCTCAGAACATGTTTAAAGGAAGTCAATCTATGAGAGAATTGATGGCAGTAGTACTAGCGGTGCAAAAGTGGCGTCATTACTTGATGGGGACTCGATTTACCATAGTAACAGACCAAAGAAGTTTGCAATTTTTGACTGAAAAGAAATTATTAAATGAAGAGCAATTTAAATGGGCTTCAAAGTTAATTGGGTTTGATTTTGGGATCCGTTACAGACCTGGATTAGAGAATCCAACAGCAGATGCGTTATCTCGAAGGATGCAATTTCCAGAAATGACCACCATGGGGGTGCAAGACATAGAAGAATGGGCAGAGGGAATTAACAAGGATGCCCGGTTGAGGAAGATTTTTCAAGACCTAACCTTAAATCCTTATTCACACCCAGGATACAGTAGATAAGGTGATCGTCTATACTACAAGAATAGGTTGGTTTTACCCAAGAATTCCCCACGAATCCCTACATTACTAGAAGAATTTCATGCTTCTCCAATGGGTGGGCATTCTGGTTATTTTCGCACCTATAAGAGAATAGCTGGGGTACTTTACTGGGAGGGAATGAAATGAGACGTCCAGAAATTTGTTTCAGAATGTAGTGTCTGTCAGAAGAATAAGTATGAGGCTTTATCACCTGCTGGCCTATTGCAGCCCTTGCCTTTACCTGATCAAGTATGGTCAGACATTACTATGGATTTCATTGATGGTCTACCAAAGGCTAAAGGTGTGGGTTCAATTCTGTTCGTTGTGGACAGGCTTAGCAAATATGCACACTTTATTCCTTTAAGTCACCCTTATACAGCAAAGGATGTTGCTGCAACATTCATGAAGGAAATAGTGATGTTACATGGTTTTCCTTCATCCACAGTATCTGATCGGGACCAATTATTTCAAAGCAATTTTTGGAAGGAATTATTTAGAATGGCGGGGACCAAACTGAAGTATAGTATAGCTTACCATCCTCAACGGATGGTCAAACGTAGGTGACGAATCGAGGCTTGGAAGCTTACTTACGATGTCTCATAGGGTCTAAACCAAAGCAATGGCCAATATGGTTAGCCTGGGCTGAGTTTTGGTACAATACAAATTACAGTATTGCTACTAGAATGACGCCTTTTAAGGCTTTATATGGCAGGGACCCTCCCATCCTTCTCAAAGGGACCACCATACCCTCTAAGGTTGAAGAAGTCAACCAACTGATAATAGAAAGAGATGCGGTTTTGAAAGAGTTGAAGGAGAATTTGGCAAAAGCACAGGAGAGAATGCGACAACAGGCCAACAAGCAGCAAAGAGAAATTGAATTGCATGAAGGAGACTTGGTGTATTTGAAGTTCCAACCTTATTCTTTTTTCACTGTTCTTGGGTACCAGTCCCTATCACACACTCTTGCTTTAGTTGCCATTTTTCAAAACACCACCAACACACAAACACAAGGTTCTTATCATCTAGAAATATGTCAATACATACACATATGTTTCTTACTCTATACAAAAGTCTAGTCCTGTCTTAGTTACAAAAGGCAGGAAATTAACTAAACTAAATTAAAAATTACACATAATCATTTTTTCCTTCCTACCTTCAAAATAGATATTCTTCACTTTTAGATATTTCTACAAATATTTTGTGTTTGTTAGAGCATGACCCCTACGCATTTTCGCCTCCTCTTCTACCTTTAGCATTAGATTTTCTCCATAGCAAGCAAAAAGGAATTTTTGAAAAAAAATCAAATAATTATTTTAAAAATTCAACATCAAATCTCTTCCCAGATCTTACCAGGCCATTGCTATATCATAAAATCCTATCAGATCATCAAATTTACAAGCTAAATAGATGGTGTTTAAGAAGACCAAAAGGTTAAGAGAAAGGAAATTTAATTAAAAGAAAATAAAATAAATACCCATTTGAACACTGCCCTCGCTGGAAATCTTCTCTCCACCACAGTTGTGGGAGTCCCCATCTCCTTCCTTGCGACTTCCATCAACAAGTATGAAAGCTCGCCCCGTTCTCGGTAAAGCCCCCTGTCCACGACCAAACCTCCATCACCGTCTTCATCCTATTCGTGGTGCGTCTCAAGCCACTTCCTTCCTCTCACTCCCTGCTTGTCATCATTCTTGGACAAGCTTTCATCCTTTTACCACACTCTTTTTCCCTCTCTCCTGCTCTCAATGAAGCCACTGTCGCTTCCTTTTTGCTCACCCTGAGTGACTTTCCACCACACCCCAAAACCCCAAGCTCATCGTCATCGTCGTTAGTGGTCGTGATTCCATTTCTCATCCTCTCCATTCTCTTGCCATTCTCACTCTCACCCACCTCTCATTTCACTCTCCTTCATCCAAGCGCCACTTTTTTTCTCATTCACCCGCAAGAACATCTACTCTCTAGCGGTGGCGCAGTTCTCCTCTTTCCCAAGTTCTCTCAACAATGAACCTATTCCCTCTAGATTTCTTAGTGTCTCTATGCTAGGAATGAAGAACTCGTTCCCAGTGAATTTGGAGCATGGTTCAGTAGTTGGCATGCTTTAGGAAGTTTGAGGACTTGGTTCAAGTCCTATTACAACCTCTTTTTTAATAAATAAATACTAATTCTCCTATCTTTCTTTAACTAAACCTTGAAATATTTTTACATTAACATTAAAGCTTAGCTTAGGGGTAGCTTAGTTGAACACAACCTTGCACCTTGGGTTCAATCCTTACTTGGTTTTTTTATACTTATATTTCCTTATTTATTATTAGGTCAAAAAGATAATTCCATACACTTCTTACTAAACAAAATATGTTTAATAATGAACCCCAAAACTAACAAAAAAAAGTCCAAATAAATCCAATTCTATTTTTGAGCAATAAAAATAAAATCTAAAAAAACTATTTGTCTAACATGAAATTTATTATTTAAATTAAGATGAAAAAATAATTCATTCCTTTAAACAACTAATTTGGGTCAAGTCTATTCTTTTTTACAACTATTTTGAATCAAGTTTATTTTTTCCTTTTAAATTTAATTTGGATCAAGCCCAACATACCTTATAAAATAGAATTATCCTTCTTTAAGGAGAGTGTGGTTTAAATTTAGTAAGGTAAAGTAAAATTTAGAAAATAAATTTTAAATATGAAATATCAACGAAGATAAAATATTATTTTCCAACAAACAACTCATTCTTTACAACTTTGTTATGTATATCCTACTTCGATTATTTCTTCCTTTTATTAAAATGTAAATTTCTTTCATGATGAAATTAAATTTATTTTTCATTATTTCATAATAAATAATTTTTTTTTCTAAACTTCACGCAATGAGTTCTTAATACACATATAACATAGAATATCGTTTGTTGTTTTCAGATTTGTATAGGTCTTAGTGCAACCCTTATTTGTCTCGGACCTTGTGCATATATGAATTTGGAAGAATATTTAAATATTAAATTCTTTCAATTAATATTTTAATTAAAATATCATATAAAGCTTACTTCAATTTAAATTTTAAAAAATAATGTTCTAATATTTCAAAATTATAAATCTCACACAACAAACTCTTAATACATACGTATAACATACCCAATTGTCTACTATTTTTTAGAATCGTATAGGTTTTAGTGCCACCCTCGTTTATCTAAAATCTTGTGTATATATGGATTAAAGATTTTTTGTTTAAGTATTCAAGATATTTTCAAATAGTCTCATAATTCCCCAAAAATCCAACTTTCACAATATCTACAAAGATTAAGTTTTTAACTAGAACTATGTAAGCTTGAGTTTTGCACCACATCAAGGAATACATAGGAATAGGATCAAATCTTGTCAGACTATTTTTCATAAACCTATTTATTTTTATTTTATTTAAGAGATCAAATAATTTTTAAAAATATTAAAATTACACACTTAATTTAAGGGTACCGTTCTTCGAATGAGTGAGTAGGATGCTAACACTTTCACCATTCATAATCGGTTCACAAACTTAGAACTATTTTTTTGTTGGGATTTTTTCAAATATTTTTCTCTTTTAATAAAATGTGGTGGTGACTCCATAATTTTAAAACTTTCTTTCTAAAATTTTCGATTCATCATTTTGTTATCATATTGGTTACAAAAATGGATTCTATTTCTTCATTTAGTTTTTTAAATATCTTTCACTCTATATTTAAATGTATTTTTATATTTGCTTTGCTTGGATGAGTTTAACTTTACCTTTTACACTTAATTTTTTTTCTAATAGATTTTAAGTCAAGGAGAGAGGCTTCTGAATTTGGTCAAGTGGATGAAAAATTTGATGGAGTCAAATCTTTTGTAGGATTTAAACATTCAAAATTGTTTGTTTACTGGGTTTGAGGATTCTAAGTTTTATATTGTTCTTGAATTTGAGTTTTATTTGTTAACTTTGATATTAATTGCATTTTCAACGTTTGTTTCACTAAAAGATTATTGATTTCCCATTGTTGCCTTCAAGTTAAGTGTTCAACCTAATAAATCATTTAACAACTTAAAATAGATATGTTTATGGTCTTTGATGGTTTTCAATACTTAAAAGGATTGATTCTTAAAATTATTGTTTTCACCTATTAATTTAATCTTTTAAATTTTGATTTTATTATTTTAAATTTTTACTACAATCAAGCTTAATCATCACCTATCTTATTTGCTTCATTTTATGTTCTATTTTTTCTTTTATTTTTTTATTTTATCCTTGGTTTATTTATCTATTCATTATTTATTCTATTAATCTTCATTAAGTCCATAAAAGAACAATTCTAAGATCATTGGCAACTTGTACTATATTTTAAGTTTCCATTCACAAATATTTTTTAATGACCATGTTGATGTTGATAGTATTCATTTCCTTCAACTATAATTTAAAGAGAATAATATGATTTTTTATATTTTATTTTAATAGTTTTTAGATACTTAAATTTTTATTTTTTTTATTAGGATATATTAATATAAATTAAGATGATAGAATGATATAAATTAAGATTATAGAAGACATTTGAATAAATATATTTTTTTGCATTTTTAGCTACAACTTTTCTATTTAAGATAATAATAAAAAAAATACAAGTAATAATCTAACTAGCTAAATGGGGGAGATATAGGCTTAAATGAGTGAGATATGTGAAGTCCATAATACTTATGCATTGAGCCATTCCCATAATGTATATAATTCTTAGGTATTACTTTTTGTATTTTATTTATCTACACTGTTTTACATTTTTTTTAATTTTTGAAACTTTTTATTGAAATTAAAATTTTAAAAATATATTTTTATACTTTTGCAAGTTAAATTTCAAAAGTACTTAGGTAAAATAATGCTTCCGGAATTTAACTTCTAGAAGTGTTTTTTTTTTTAACACTTTTAAAAATATATTTCCAAAAGTATAATTTTATCCTTTCAAAAATTAAATTTTAAAAATTTTATACGAGGATAAATTTTTAAACAAAATTTACCAAAAAATAAAGGGACTGTGAATAATAAAAAAGGATGCGAAAAAAATAATAGTCATAATTTTTTATGGTTCACATTTCATTTAAAAGACTCAATGTTATTTTGCTTAAGTTTGTATTTATGAAGTCCTAGTTTAATGGAACCGTCTTCCTTCTTTCTCAAAAAAATAAAATAAATAATAAAATACATTTCATCTTCTTTTGTTCTATCCTATCTTATTTTAAATAATTTAGATAGTAAATTAATTAGTATTTAGATAAATTATATTATTTTTAACAAAGCTTTCTATTTATCTTTTTGTATTTTAAAAAATATTAAACAAACATATAACTATGTTTAATATATTAAAAAATAAAATATTAAAATTTTCTTCATCTAATAAATAAAAAGATTTATACAACTGTAAAAAAAATTAAATTATCCTCACTTAATAAAAACCTCCATATTGTACAAATGAATAAATAAAATTATATTATTAATAATTTAAAATTAGAAAAATAAGTATATAAAATATAATAAAAATATGATAACAAATATTTTTAAAATAAAAATATGTCAAGGTGTTTATGTAATAGAAAAAATATCAATTAGCAGTATAAAAATGACAAATTGATAGTAGCATGGCATTCTACTAAATATATGTTTGTCATATATTTGGAGTTTTTCCATTATTTGCATAAATTTATCTTATAAGCCATTTTTCAATTTTTTTTTTCAAATTTTGAATAAGCTTAGCTTTTTATTTTAGATGTTGTATTACTTATTTGTTTGGTTACTTTTAATTTTTTATTATATACTACATATATTTTATAGTAACTTTTTATTTGATGATATTCTTTAATTTTATTTAAATATTATTAATTATAAATTACTCTTAGATCTCAATTTGATTTTATTTATTAATATTGTTTCTCACTATTTTTTATGTATCTCAGCTTGTACTTATTATAATAATTGCACAAGTTGTAAATATATTTTAAATATATAGAAATATTTATATTTTATATTAATTTAGAAAAATTTAAGTACAGTCATGCATAAGATTTTCTATTTCAATTCAAATAAATATTATAGAAATTAAAAATTATAGAAATTAAAAAAGGAGTTCGATTGTAAAAAATTTTATGTTATCAACCAATTAAAAATTATGATAAGTAAAACTTTTAAAATAATAATTATTTTTATCTATAATATTTAATAATATAATAATTTATAATTGGATGATAAGGTAAAAAAATCTTTAATATGGCAACATATTATGATTAAATTCAATAAAATCAAATTTGTATAAAGATTAAGATAGAAAAGTATACCCACATTGTGTTGGAAGAATAAAATGTTGGCAATTAAATTACAATGTTAATATGAAAATTTTGTATCATTAAGTATCACATATATTTAGCATCATAATTATTGAAATAAAAGAAATATAGGTAAGAGAATATACTAATATTTGACACACTTCTTAAATGTATAACTTGCATGTATATATACATGTAAATTTGAGTCCTATGCTAGTGACTATGGAAGTGAGTATAAAAGAGTAAAGGTTGGAAATTGGGTATAACCACCCACACGACTCTCAGAAATGTAATTTGACTAAAAAACTCAACACATATACAGGTGAACATCTATTGTTATGTCAAGTGTGCATATGAAAGCTTGTATCAATCATGCAATACCCACCCCTTCCACAAGCCTTAGGGTGGTGTATATCTACCATCCGTAGCTTGGATAGGATAGAATGGAAGGCTGGGGAAGAGAGTCCCTTTGTAAATAAATCTGAAATATGTTGTGAGAAAGATATGGATAGTAACTTCATCAATCCTTCGCGTAGCCTTTCTCGAACAACATGACAGTTAATCTCGTGATGTTTGGTACGCTCATGGAACACTAGATTTGCTGCAATATGCAAGGTACTTTGGTTATCATAACATAATACTACAGTAGGAGATATGATGTATAAATCAGATAAGTGATACGTCAACCATTGTAGTTCATAAGTTGCTTGCGTAAGGGCTATATATTTAGCTTTTGATGATGATCTTGCAACAGTGGTTTGCTTTTTAGTATGCCAAGATATCATAATTTACCCAAGAAGGAAGCTTGATATTGATTGATGAGTGTTAATACAAGTTACTCAGTCTGCATCACTAAATCCCTTCAGTTGTTGTTAAGAAGAATAAGAGAAGAAAAGTCCTTTTTTTGGACTCCCTTTTAAATATCTCAGTACCCGAATTATTACTTAATGATGCTTCTTAGTGGGTCAATCCAAAAACTAACTTGACTGCTGTGTGGCAAAGGTGATATTAGGTCTTGTGTTAGTTATGTACAAGAGCTTCCTTATAAGTCTTCGATGACTAGCTAGTTCCATATATGAAGGACTATCTTTATCACGAAGGTGTAGACATGGTTTTGATGGTGTAGTGGTTGGTCTACATCCTAATTAGCTTGTTTCCAAAAGGAGATCAAGGAAATATTTTCTTTGATTTAGGTATATACCTTCTGGAATTTTGCCAAGTTAAGACCTAAGAAATACCTCAAATCTCCTAGGTCTTTGATGCTAAAGGTAGTATAGCATGTCTTTGTTAGAGAAAATTTTATGAGAGATGTTCCTACTAGGACAATATCATCTACGTACACAAGAAAAGCTATCAATGAACTAGACCTCATCTTTATGAATAAAATGGGATCAAAAAAGGCTTGAATAAATTCATGCTCAAGAAGAAAATTAGTTAAACAATTATACCAACACTAACTAGCTTGTTTAAGTTCATAGAGGGATTCAACAATATGCATACTTGATTGGACTTATTTGTAGTGACACCGAGAGGTAATTCCGCGAATACTTCTTCATCTAATATTCCATGTAGGAAGGCATTGTCAACATCAAGTTGATATAAGTGCCAACATTGTGAGCCTACCAGTGCAAGTACGATTCGTATGCTTGTCATCTTAGCCATAGGAAAACGAGTTTCAAAATAATCAGTCCTTTTTATTCGAGTATACCCCTTTGCAAAGAGAGGAGCCTTGTATCATTCAATTGTTTTTTCGAAGCGTCTTTTCATCTTGAACACCCACTTAGTTCCTAGGGTGGAGGTAAGTCAATGGCCCTCCATGTTTGGTTCCTTTCCAAAGCTTGAATCTCAGCTTTGATAGCCTTTTGCTAGCATTCAAATTGAGAGGTTTCTTGATAATTATTTGGCTCACAGTCAGCATCAATGGTGATAATGAAAGACTTATGATTAAGGGATAATCTGTCATAGTTGAGATGAGAACTTATTGGATATCTCATTGAATTATTACAATGAAATTTTTTTAGAAAAGAGGAGAGTCTCCTTGTTTGTGTAGAAGTATGTCGAGTCTCAAAGAATGGTCTAATTAGATCTTCATTATTTCCAATAATATTAGTAGAATGGGGTTCACTGGTTTGTAATCGAGAGAAACTATCAGTAATTTCTTTGGATAGGAGCTATCATTATGATCCAAGAAATCTGCCAATGAAAGATCCTATTCATGAGTATTAAAGTTTGGTTCTAGAGTAATTTCATCTTTCTGCTCTTCATGAAATGGGAAGATATGCTCATAAAAAATTACATCTCATAAAATAAAGATTGCTCTGGTCTTGAGATCCATCAAGATATGACCTTCAACATCATTTTTATAACCAAGAAATATACTCCGCTTGCTCAAGGATTAAGCTTGTTTGGTTGATTTGGTTCATTTGTGGCATAACATAGGCATCCAAAGACCTTAAGGTATTGTAAGTCTAGTAATTCTCCATGTAGTTTCATATATGAACTCTCTCCCTTCAAAACTCTAGATAGGGTTTGATTGATTAAGAAAACTTCATGTCTCACCGTATAATTGCAATATCATTTTGGTAGATTTAATTGTAGCATAAGCCCCTTGCCCACAATTAATATATGTTGGTGATTCCTTTCTACTCTGTCGTTTGTTGCAAAGTATTTACATAACTCGTCTCATGCTTTATTCCTCTTGATTCATAAAAATTTAGGCATCACAAATTCCATGCAATTGTTTGATCGTATCATCATTATCATTTATTATGTTGTACTTTCACTATCTCAGTAAAACGAGACATTTGTCCTTTAGTTTTAGATTTGTGTTTCATTAACGCCACCCACACATATTTACTATAGCCATCTAATATAGTTAAGAAAAAACAATGACCATGCACAAAATTAATATGAAAAGGTCCCTAAATACCCATATGTACTAATTGAAAAGAGTCTCTTTCCATTGAATTGTTAATTAGGAATGAAAGTCATGATTATTTGGAAAAGTGACATATGTCACATGGTTTACATTTTCTGCCCTATACATATAGATACTTACTTTTCATAATAAAAGCCTATCACTTGATAAATGACCAAGTCTATAATGCCTTTCAACACATACGCCTTTGTTTGTCTTCAAATAGTAAAGTCTATTATGGAGTTTACTTGAACCAATTGTCTTCCCACTACTCTAAACCTAAATATCACAACTATACTCATGAAACGTAAGAGAGCAATAAAAATATTGACATAATTTCGATGTTGCAATAAGATTAAATTGAAATTTTGGTATATAAAGAGAATCATCAATTCTTAGATGAGGAGTGGGCTGAATTACTCCAACATAGTTTGTTGTTATATTGCTTCCATCAGGAAATTTGACATACAAAGGATTAATCTTCTCACATGAAGAGAACCAACTTTTATTTAAACAGATATGATCATCCTGAGTCAAGAATCCAATCATTAATGCTGAGATTATTCACATAACATAGTATGTCAACTTTACCATCTTTTACTTTCTTTGAAACTCCTCCTAATTACATCATCATAAGATTGGTGTTGTGAGTGGAACGATCATTACTTTCTGGTTCACATATTAGTACCAATAATGCTCGATTTTGCTCTACGGTAAATGGAAACTGAGTTCCTTTGTCATTATAATATTTATTTCCTGAAGAATCATCTCTATCTTTTTCACAACCAACAACAACATTAATTGAAGTTCCTCCTTTAAATTTGCTGAGACCAAGTGGAAAGACATTTTTCCTATAGCACACATCGATTGTGTGTCTGGGTTTACCGTAGTGGCTGTAGAACCTTATGTGATTCACAACAAAAAAATTGATATTTAATGACTGAATATATCCATCACTATATTTATTAAATCGGTCGCTAAATATTTTTGCGACTGATTTAGAGACAGATATCAATCGGTGGCTAAAACCCTAGTCGCAAAAATATTAGCGATCGATTATTGTAGTTGGTCGCAAAAAAGTAAGATTAGCGATCGAATAATTGGTCGCAAATTCGGTCGCTAAATTGGTTGCACACAAGGTATAGGTGTTTAAATTTGTGATGAAATAGGGAGTAGCAAATTCGGTCGCAAAATTAATTTAATTAAAAATTTTCCAATTTTTTTGCTATTTACATAAAAATTAATTGCAATAAAACCTAGTCATATGGATATATACACAATCATTATTAACAAACTGATAAATTATAAAATAAAAAATCATTAAACAAATAAATTACCATAAATAACATAGTTCAAACATAGTTTAAGTGTAATCCTAAATGCAAGTTTATACAAAATCCATATATAATAATAATACAGATAAAAATCTCTAAAATAAATCTCTGAAACTAAATAAAAAAGGTGGATGACTATGAAGTTGAGTGTCATCATCATGATCATGAGCAACATCATTAGTAGATTCATTCTCATTGAAGCTCATGAAATTAGAGCTAGATGGTAATCTTAAATGCTGCACTATTTGTTGAAGAACTTGTGATTGCATCTATATATGTGACTTTGCCTGAGTTAACTCTGTTTTTGTTTGTTGCAGCTCTTCACTAAGGTTGGTGATAATCTGGTCATAGTTTGTTCCAGCATCAATACTAGGTTGGGTACAGTTACTGGATGAGGACAAAAACTCATCACCCAACTGACCCAAGCCACATAAATGTCCTTTTTTGTTCCGTCCTCCAACAACATCCAAAAAAAATGGCATTGTCAGAGGCTACAGAACGTTCACCATCACTAGAGACATGTATATCGTTTCGAAGAGAGTCAGCTCGACGACGAATAAATTCTTCCTACAAAGTACAAGTACAAATACGTGTTTAGAATAAATAAAATAAAATAATGTACAAATAAAACTATAATTGACATATACATACAGCAACATTCTGTGCCTTGTCGTTGACCCATTCTCCAGCTTTATTCCTTTTAGTTCTTTCCATAATATCAAATGCAGTTGATCTCGTTCAAGCTCCTTAGTCTATGAAAATAATATTGAGTGTGACTTTTAAATAACTAAAAAGAATATAAATAACTTAAATATTTCATTTTAAATTACCATCCTATTACGATGCACAACAACAGATATAGAACCACCGGTATATAAAGAGACTCCACTATCACAAGCTCGATTTTGCTTGGCAATAATGCTCTTCTTTTGGAAGTCCTGTCCAGCCCACTAAAGATCCAATCTTTGTCTAACCTCCGGAGTAATCCAAATACCCTTATCCTTTTCGGTTCGCACCTTGTTCATTGTATTCTTTATCGTCACTGAACCTTTATGCTCAAAGGTTGTTCTGATGGTAACATTATGTTGTGGTAACCATTTATAACTTTTCTGCATCACAGTAAGATATACATAAAAAAATAATGAATAGAAGGTAAATGACCTAAAAAAATTTAAAAAGTATAAATACAATGTTACCTAAAATTCTTGAAACCACATATTTCTAACTTGTGCCGGGACAGAACTCCAAGTAGGCCAAGAATCATCAAATTTCGACTTAATAATTTTTGTAATTTCTCTACTACATACATCTGGAGGTAAGAAGCTATCAAAAAATAATGTTAACAGTGATATTCATTTTAGTAAACCAAGAAAAACTTGATAATCATATTAAATGAGAGAAAAATTAAATACTTACTCATGTTTAGCTCCTGGGCTAATCCATACCCTTCTATCAATAAGATCTCTAGTTCCAACAACCGGTAAAACTGGAAGTATCTGATGAGCAGAGTGTGCCGGTGTAGAGGAAAGATATGTACTAAATGTAGGGGTAGATGTACCCATGTGTGGTGTGGATGGACCTGATGTATCGATGTGTGGCAAGGATGATCCTGATCTAACATCCACTCCTACAGCTACTGAAGACGGTGTAGAAGACATGTCTTGTGGATCAGGAGATCCTATTGCACATGGTGGAGATGTCCTACCATAAACTCTGCCTTGACCTCTTGGTCGACCTAGACCTCTACCTCTAGCTGTGTTGTTATCCATCTGTATGCGTAAAATGTTCTAATCAATTAATGTAAAAGGTTATACATAGAAATATATTAAACAGAAGACATAAAAAATATTCAAAATCACCTAATTAAGTTGAGTTAAGATCATTTAAATCATTCTCACTCCCACTATCATATTCATTATCTGTTGAGATATATGTGTTGTCACTATTTTCATCTAAATAGGTTTCATTAAGCAAACTTATATCAACTTCCTCATTGATACCGTTCATATCAACAAGAGTATCATCATAAACGTCGGCATCAATATTCAACCATGACATGGAGGTCATGAACTTCATGGACATCTTGATACGCAATGTCATTTTCAACTTGATTAACTACATTATTTGTGATCATACTGCGCACCCTTGTCTTAATAACAACTAACCAACCATGATGTCCCTTTGGATATGGTGTATAATAAACTTGCTCAGCTTGTAGAGCAAATATGAATGGGTCAAAGTTTCTATATCTTTCTGATTGTTTGACTTGAACAATTCCATATTGTTTGTCTATTTTTGTCCCACGATTAGGAGTATTATCAAAACAATCACACTTAAAAAGGACTATCTTTTTAGTGGGCATGCCAGGATATTCCAATTCAATAAGCAAACGTATGAACTAAAGCCTGAATACAGAAAATTTGACGATTAAACAATTTTCAAATAGGTTTTATGTTGATCAATTTATAAACTTCAAATGATATAAAGGTTACTCATTTCAATTTTTTCATTTAGCTCAAGTTCCAAAATGGAACATCATCTATCCTGTTAGTTTAAGATTTTCTTTCCCCACACTCTGTTTTCAATGACTATTATGAGGTTTAATCAAATCATTACCCCTTCACTTATTTTTCTCTCTTTGTCTTTTTTGTGCACATTGTTTTGCAGATTTTCCTACATCACTTTTTACTTCCTTTGCTTCCAAGTTTAAAAGCAAAACTAGAATTAGAACCTTTTCTTTCAAATTACTTCCGTAATGTTTATCATAAAAATATTAAAGGAAAGGGAAAGTCACATCAGTGAGGTTTATATAATGAGGTGTCCTTTTTTAAGTTATGGAAGAAAAAACAAGTTAGGGACCTATAATTGCGAACGTACCGTTTATATAGTTTTGTTCTTTTCAGAATGTATTATATATCATGTGTTCCTCATTTAAAAATCTTCCTGTAACATAGTTCAACCTACATGTTCCATCATATTGAATATGGAAGGAATAATCAAACTCATTCAATCAGTCACCTCATTTAACTAACCAGTGGAAGCAAGTGTGCAATGAAAATTGTGCAAAAATGCCATTTGAAATCACCTTAATGAAATTCTTTTAGAGTTGCTATAAGATTCTTTGAAAAAGTGATTCATATATCACTAAATTGTTTACGAAGCAACTATACAAATGATATTTTTGTAACATTATATTATTATTTAATCACAAGCAATTGGAGATCAGTTGCAACACCAAATTGCTCTTATATACCCTGCCAAGAACTACATGCAAGTTGCACCTCCACACTAATTACACTTATACTGGGAAGAATATTTGATGGGTAATTACCATTGTTTTATACGATGCTATTATACCTATTTACAGAACTTTCTTAATAAATTTTGGATTATGCTAATAAATAGTCTAAAGAAATTGGTTAAAAATATAATTAAAAAATTTAAGCTAATATTTACTTACAATTTTTTATTCATATTTATATTATTTTATAATTGTAAAATTAAACTAAACTATTTTTTTACGATTCTACCTTCAAAATAATTACATTGTATTATTTTATCTCTTTTTATTATATTATTTATCATATTTTTCTATTATATATTATAAAAATATAGTATAAAATGATAATAAAATTATCATTTTTTAGTATAAAATATATACAAGACAATTTATTTAACAATACTTTAAAAATTATTTATTAACAAATAAAAATTTATCAACTGTTAAGATAAATTTTATTAATGTAAAATTTAAAAATTTATACTAATATTATACAATATTATACTAATTTAACATATACTAATATTTTATACTGACAAAATAATTTATTATTATAACATATTTACTGTTAATATAAATTTATGATCTATATATTAACAATTAGTTTTTATTTAAAAATATACTAATAAACATTAATTCGACAATAAGACATTATAGAGAATAAAGTCAAATTATATCCGTGCAATAAGAAGTTTAAACGTACTTATATGTACATCAGTCACGGGAGGAACTCCTACAGCGTGCTCCTTCTCTTTTCAGTTTGCCCCTCTCGTTCTGTTCAAGAAAGGCAGTAGCCCATTAGCAGTCAAAGGGAATATCGATTTCCTAAAGGTCCTTTGCTTTTCCCCATCTCCACTATCCCGATTTGGCTACCTTCTTTCTTTTCAGAAGAGTTAGAAGAAGAGGAGTCTTACTGTTGCGAAGCTACAGGGGACTACTCACCCAAGCAGCTTAACGCTCGAGTTACAAGACAAGAGCGAAGTGAGAGACAGATGTGCTGGTACCAAACCTTGGGTAGAGAGATGAACAGTGCAATGGAGGAATAATGAAATCAAAAGCTTCAATGTCAAGGTTAGGTGGATGAAGTATCAAGGGAACAAAGAAATCGAATATTTCAAATGCTCATGGAAGATAAGGAATCATATCAAAGAAAAGAGGGAGAATGAAGGAAACTACCTAGGACTGGGGAGAAATGAAAGAACCATGAAAACATGTGCAGGAATGAGACAAACTAAAAGACAAAATATCATATTTTTAATTTAGCAACCGATATAAATACCAAATTATCCACAAACCAGTTATATCTTATTTTGAGACCAAAAATTCAGTCGCCATTTCGGTCTCAAATTATTAAATATTTGCATACGTGGTCTCCTTTTCAACGGTCACCAATTTAGAAGCAAACTGCAACCAATTATAAGTAGTCACAAACGTTGATCATTAATTATGTGTTTTCTTGTAGTGATTTCTGCTATATGGCTTTTGACTACTATTAATTACATTGATGAATATCCTGGACTCATCATTCGCACATGCTTGTTTCTCATGTTGAAGTACCATGGAGAAGACTTTGTTGAGAGGAAGGAGAGGATCCATTAAAAGGATTTGAGATTTGACTATAATAAAATCATTATTTAAGCTTGTTAGGAATCGTATCACCTTGTCTTAGTGTCTGTACTCTCTTACATTTCTCATGGCTGGGCATCTACAAGGATGCGGACATGTGCATAATGGCATGGATCGATAATTCTTGAGCTCTTTCCAGAGTGTCTTAAGGTTTGTGAAAAAATTCATCACAGTTAAGACACCTTGTCTTAGGTTGTAAATCTCTTGTTGAAGTTTTGAAACATAGATTAAGTTTTCTTGAGCAAAACATTCTCTAAGATCATTCCAGACATCTACTACATTATCTATGTATACAATGCTCTACGCAATTGTATCAAAAACAGAATTCTTAATCCACGAGTGAATCAAGCTGTTACAACGTTCCCAACTTTCGTAAGTTGGATCAAAGGAATCAAGTATTTGACTTGTTCCATCGACAAACTTAAATTTACTGTTAGACACGAGTGCCTGCTTCATTTCTCAAACCCAAACATGATAGTTATTCCTTGTGAGCGGAGCAACTACCATTAATGTCAAAAAAATTTTATTAGGATGAATAGAGTTTGGACGAGCCTGATTCTGAAATGGATTAATGTTGGTATGTTGATGGACGTTGCTATGTGATTATCTTGAGTTTCAAGTCGTAATAAAAACGCAACAAAATTTTAGAATTTAAAACTTTGATACCATATTAAAAAAAATATATGTAAATTGGATCTTATGCCAGTGACAGTAGGAATGAGTATAGAAGAGTAAAGACTGAAAATTGGATATAACTACTTATGTGACTCTCAGAAATGTAAGTTGATTAGAAAACCAATACATATACAAATGGATGTCTATGGTTATGCTAGGTGAGCATATAATAGCTTGTATTAGTCTTACAATAATAATTTATATTTCATAATTTATATATTGTAAGCAAAGAAATTAAGAAAAAAATTATAAAGATAAATGAGAATTAAATTTATAAAAATTAAGTTATTATGATTAATAAAAAATAAAATAGTTATTATTAAAAATTAAAATAAAAAATACAAAAATTATGTTTGAAAGAGAGAATAATGATAATTAAGAAAACATATCTTCTATAAAAAAAATTAAACTAAAATGTTGGTGTGAAAATATTTTATTGTACAATGTTGCTTACACGGTAACATTACTGTTTGTATTTTAAAATTTGTATAAATAGATTTTATTATATATTGCATCATTTTATTTTGTTCTCTTATTAAAATATCTCATTGATTATGAAATTTGCGCTAATTAAAATAATATATATTTTATTTCAGCATCTTAATATTCTTTTAATTTTTTTTATTAAATGAGCCAATAAACTAATAGGATTCAGACCATCTAGAAGTACAACAACAGATGAAAATATATAAATAAATAATAGCACCTACATTAATACACGAAATATTTTATATTTACCCATATAATTTTTCTTCCGAGTTAGTTTTCATGGATGAGTTGACATAATCCGTTTCCAATATAATATATAAACCTAATCTTAATATTGAACTATTCGTGCATTTTCAATCTTGTAAACTTCATCATTAGAGATCCATTTCTGGATGTAATCGTATATGTGAAGAAAATGTGTTAAAATATCTTACATTATGTTTGTTTGTCCATTCTCTCAACCAAATTACATGATCAAAGCTTAAAATTTGAGCAGACATAAGTTATAGAACATTTAACGACTTTGAATTTTAATTTACTTGTGATAGAATTTTTTTATATGTTGAGAATCAGGTTCTAATACTCTATAAAATTTGAATAATTCTTTCTTGAATTCATTTTAAAAATAAGTTATATCTATTCTTTTTATAATATCCCATTAATTCATAGAAATATAAAGAAATTCAATTAAGTATTTTTCTTTTCAAATAGAGAGAGGGACTTCCACATGAACCATCATTATATAAGGTAATTCCAATACATGTGACAAGTGCAAAATTAGATCACGGCATCAAAAGTCAAATGCATTAAAGAGCAACTTCTGGGCACTTCCAATGCAATGAAGGCATTCGTTTACCATCTGAGGTACACTGCTGAAGCCTATAAAATTCTTTATTAAATGAATCTATAAACTATACTATTCCAAGTACAAAAACCAATGAAATATATAAATAACTAAGTAGTAGCACCTACAATATATGTACAAGTTCCTATAAGTATAATAGAATCATGGATAATGTAACAAATAAGAAAGCCACTAGTGAAGGCCTCAAAGAAGGGGATTTTGAAGGGTTGATTTGAATAATAAAATTGCAAGTAGGAGTGGAAATATTGTTTGTTGTAAGCTTTGCTAAACCTTCAAAATTGCAAGCCATGTCATTCTGGTTCTGCATTTGGTAATACATATTGAATGCATATGAGGCATTTCCATTAGCATCAAGGTTGTTGCAAGATGATCCATATCCAAGAGCAGTGCAATCCGCATGAGAGCAAGCATAGTTTATATTATCTGCAAGTTTGCTTAGATCATTGACATCTGAATTAAACATGCACCACTTTGAATCAAGGTAATGCACATTTCGTGCACCAACTAGTAACTTGTTTTGACCTTTGCCAGAAAGATCCATTGGAAACTTGGGTTTGCCATCATACCTAAAAATTCCCCAATGGCGCTCAAAGTTTCCTGGATCAATGCTCTTTGCATCTTCATCAATAAGCCCAAATAGATAAACTTCAATAAATCCAGGCCTAAGTGGGGTTCCTTTATTTGTTGCAAGTTTTGGTAGAAGCCCACTATAGAACCTAAAAGCATTGGCAACATTAGCATTCTTGTCCCCATCTGTGGGCCACCCCACTTCTCCAACCAAAATGGGCATGTCCCCAAACCCCACAGCTTTGAGGGCAGAGACCAAAGTATCAAAATTTGCATCAAAAACATTGGTGTATAAAATCCCATTATCATTTATTGGATTGGCCACCCCATCAAAAAAGGCATAATCAAAGGGAAAATTGTCATTCCCATAAAGGCTTAAGAAGGGATAAATATTCACTGTGAATGGTGCACTATTCTTGTTCAAAAATTGCACTATCTGGGTAATGAGATCACTTATATCAGGCCTAAATATTCCTGCAGAAGGAACAGGATTGTTCACTGGAGACTCATACACATCAGCATTTAAGGGCACTGTGGCCTTTATGGTTTCTCCTACACCAGCCTCATTAAGGGCATTTTGAATGTTCTGTAATGCAGGGAAAGTCACATTCAAGAATGAATTGTTGTAGGATTTTAAAAATGGCTCGTTCCCAACTGCAACATACCTGTGAAAGAATTAAAGAATGGAATGAATTAACACTGTTGAGAAAAAGACTTCAACTGAAAAAATTATATTAGAGTTAATAAATTTTCTACAAGCACCAAGCAAACCTATGACTCTTTCAATTGTTTAAAATCCCAAGTTGGCAATACAATCCTTAGGCCAAACACCGTTCTCTTAAAATCCTAGATTTGTCATTTTTGGAGAAGATTTTACTTACTACTTTATCTAAAATTACTTATTGCATTGAGAAAAAAGGGAAAAAAAAAAAACAAAACCATTCTCACCTGCAACATAAAAAATTATTGCAAGAAAATATATTATTTTTTGCATTTTTTTTATAAGAAAAGGACTTCTAATACTTTTTCCTAAACATAGAAATATAATATTATTTTCTTATATATTTACTATTAAGTTCCTTTTATACCTTACTTAATTATGAGTTTTATGTTAATAAAGCATACATCTACTTCTTATATTATAAACTTAAACATTTAATGTTATCAATATTTTTAAAATAAAATTTAAATTTATAACATATTAACTATTTTAATAACTTTTCATTAATGATCATTTATTTCTTATAAAATAGATGGGAAGAAATAACTTATACTATTAAACTCCATCTGACTTAATTAACTCTTAGCTTTGTTTTAGGAAAATCGGTGATTGAACTGAATAATGTCATAATAAATATTTAAAAAATATTTTATACTAAATGTATGATTTGAATTTTCAACAATATTTTAATTTAGACAGAAAATAATTATTTAGTTAAAATTAAAATTGTTTAATTTTTTTCTTTCACATTAAAAATTTAATATATGAAAAGCTAACATTTTTTATTTTCGGACTATCTAAGATTCAAAATATAAACCTTAATATTATTATTATTATTACATAAAGTGTCTATCTTAATATTAAATAATTTATGTCATTAAGATTAATTTAATAATAAAAAATTAAGATAATTTATATGAGATATTAAGTTAAAATCCATATCTATGTATACTTCTTCCTTCTCTATCTCCTTAACGGATAACTATGGAAGCTTTTGAACATTCCTTCAAGACTCGATGGTTTATGATAGTTGTGCAAGGGCATGCTTGGAAATCGGTTTATTGAGAATCTAATCTATATTGAGAAAGTTACAATTTAAGTTGTACTGACATGTATATTTCAACTTAATTTTAGAGAAATAATTAGTTACTTTTCGAAAATTCTATAAAAAAATCGAAAAAAGAAGAACCTAAACACAATATGCAGTTTACTTTTCCAAGTCTCTGCATTCCACAACACTATTGCCTGTCCCTAAACTCAAGCAGAAAAAGCAGAGCCCAGAACTTTCTTCTCATGTCAATAATATTTGATTATATGGAACTAAAAAAGTTTTCATAAGAAAAAGTATAAGCTAAAATAATACCAAAAAATGGTTTTCCACAATTTGATCGGCTTAAATTGTCAAAAAACATGTATAAGAAAATAGATATAATGATAATAACATTCAATATGAGGTCAATATTTAATTTTAAATAATGCAATAAAAACTAATATAGCCCATAAATCACAAAAATAAATGCCGTTTGATTTCTAAAAATATTTTTTGATTTTATTTATAAAATGTTGTTTTATTTTACTTTATTTTTCAAAATTTTTATATAAAAGTGAAAAACACAAAATTTTAAAATCAGAAAATAAAATAAAAAAATATTTTTTAGTCAAAATTAAAAACTCATACACCAAAAAATACCGAAAGTTTAAAAACAGATAATAAAACAAGAAATCAAATAATTACCAAGAACAATCTATACAATAGCATTAGAAATTAGAGTCACAAAGATTAACTATGTTAAATGTCAATCTAAGTGAAATAAAAAATAATAAGAAGAAAAATAGTAAAAGTAAGAAACTGACTTGATGTTAACTCCACCCTGAAAGTTGTAACTGGTAACATTCTTCCTCACCCACTGCATGGCACGATCATAATCATTCATTTGAGCAAGTTGGTTATTAGGAATTGCAATCATGACTTCAATTCCAGAACCAGAAAGAGCACTCATGCTAGATTCATCTGCATCAAACAACTTCACCTTCTCAATCCCATTATCCTTCAACATCTCAACCACTGTGTCTGCCCTTAACTCATGTGTGGCTTGGGTTCCCCAATTCACCCCAATCCCTTCCACACTCCAACCCATCATCACCCCAACCACCAATACCCATATCCAAAACCACCCTTTTCCCATTCTCCCCACAAATTAGTATCAAAATCAAAACAAGGCTAGTGTTTATTTTTTGGTTCTTCAAATCCTTTAAGCATCTACAAAAAGGTGTGGCAAGTTGGCAAAAGAAGGTGGGGCTCGAGGAATAACCGAAAATTTGGAATACTTTTTGTTGAATGAGAATGAGTTGGCCAAAATAAACTAGACAAGAAAATAATTTGATTTGATTTTAAAAAAAATTTGGAGAAAAATTTTTATTCTTTTTCAATTTTTTTCTTTCATCAACCTCTATTGATGAATCAGATAGAATTGATTTTGAAACAAAATTAAAAGAGAAACTATATTAGGGCATATATATATATATATATATTTACTGAAAATGTAAAATCTATGAATTTGGGATCGAACCTTATTTGTTAGTTCTGTTGTTTATAGTGTGCTGAAACAGAGTAACAAGAATAAGTTTCTTTTCTTTTTGTAGAAAGGATGGAGAAAAATATGAGATGGGAATCTGAGAAAAAAGAAACTTGTGAAGAAAGATTGGTTGAATGAATATATTCCCCAAAGTGAATAAAGACAAAAACTACTACTAATTACCACCACAATATTTTTTGTGATGGGTAAAGGTGACACCTAATTGTGGATCTAGAGAAAGCAATTATAACATCTATTATTTGAGAAAGTTTTGTTTAGCTATGTGAGGGAAAAAAACAAAAATAACTGTATAAATAGTATGAAAATGATGATAGTTTGATCTGGAAAGAAAAGAAAGAAACGAAAGAGAAAGGTATTGTAGAGAAAGAGTTTGGTTTTGGTTATTTTGAGAAGTGAAGAAGAAAGGTTTTGCGGTGCTTTTTGTTGTTTATTTTTTTGGTTGAAGGAAGTGATGGAACATGGGAATTGATGTTGTTTGTTGTGTGAACTGGAAAGTGGTAAGAGCTTATTCACAGAAGAAAGGGAACGACGTGCTGGTGGGTGTTGCGGTTTTCACGATTTTCAAAATAAGAAATATTATTTATTCCCAAATGTTCAAGTTTTTTTTTCTGAAAAAACAAAAAAAATTGAAATAGAATTATAAATTAAAATTTAATTTTGATATATTTTTAATATATATTTTTACCATCTTTTAGATATAATTTTTTATGTAATTATATGAAAGTTAACTATTTTTAATGATGTAAAAATTTGTGATTAAAACGATAATATATTTTTTATATTGTTAATATATTTTAATAAAAATTAAACAGAGATTATTTTATGCATTATACTAGAAGTTATAAATGTATAATAATATAAATTTGTGGGTGATAAAACATTAAAAAGAATAGTGGGTAGTTTCTCCTTTTTTACCAACTTATTTTTCTATTTTACCCAAATTTAATTGTCCTTTCTAGCAGGATCTATAGTGTGGAGTTTCATTTCGCAACAGATCTAGAAAATAAATTATCTATTTTTATATGTGGGGATAGTGGGTAGTTTAACTTAATCAAGGACTTATTTGCAAATCATCTTGTACCCTATAAAGGGACTTGACAATAAATTGTCTATTTTTCTAATCATGCATAATCATGTACTTAACTTAAACAAGGACTTATTTGCAAATCATCTGTAAAAGGACTCAAAAAAAAGGTTCAAGAAACCAGTCATCTTTGGCTCACTATTGAGTACTGCAGATCTCAATTATACAAGTCCAACTTAAAAGAGTCCATATTTATCTTCTATCTTTCATTTATTTTAATTTAATATATTACTTGAATTTTATATTTTTATATTTGTATATTTTTTATTATTAAATTAAATAATATTTTTATTACAAAAATATTGACAAATTACTTTTCTTAAGAAAAATATAAAACTTTTAAAAATATTTATTAAATAAATTAAAAACAAGTGATATATTAGTATACAATTTGAATTTGGTAAAAATTTACAATAATTTTTTAAATTAAATTTCATATAGATGATTTTCACTTAATAAAATTACTTAATATATAATTATATTTTATTATTAATTATGTTACTAATATAATTAATATATTTTAATTATATTTGATGCCTAGCTCTATATTTGTTATTAGTATTTTAATAAAAATTAAATTTTATTATTTTATAAGTGAAATATCATACATTGCCCAGGTCAATAATGTGTTATTTATGAAATAATTTTTTAATTCCTTATGAGTAAATTCCTTATTTTAATAATGAAGAGATATGCATCAAACTTAATTAAAATAAAAATTATAATATATGAGTAAATTTATATTGTGTTCGGATTAGGAAATTAAATAATATAAAATAGTTTTTTTGGAATATTGAAAGTGCCTAACAAGTTGAGTGATCCTTTGTAGAATAAAGTTTTGGTGTATTTAATTTGATCTATGATCAGATCAATATTTTTAACTCAAAACTCAACCAGATACCGACTAAACTGAGACTAAATTTGGACTCGTTTGACCTTATTTTGATTTTCAATATGTTTGACCTAAAATTTACAATAAATTTAAGCATTATGAAAAATTAAATTATAAAACTAAGAAACGAAAGTTTAAAAATGTTTTACAATATATATTTCATGATAAATTGTTTAACACAAAAAAAAAAAAATCATGCTCCGCGAAATACATTCATTTAAGTCGAAAGTCTTATAATTTACCATTAACCTTTTTTTTTTATATATAAAAGTCATGCTTTAAAATATTACCTAACATAAAATCTGATCAATATAATTAACCTAAATCACAGTAAAATTTCATTCTATATAATTTTCATAACTCAAACCTGATTTAATTAACATTAAATATAACTAAATTATGAGACTAAATTTTAAGTTATGATAGGTAAATGGTAATACACTTCATTTTTTTCTTCTCTAATATTTTATACATGTGACAGAATAGTACACGAATGTGTAAGAGTTTATTGAAATTACTTTTAACTAAACAATAATTAATTACATAAATATAAAATAAAAAATAAGAAACATTTGTAAGTACAATTATTTAATTCTACTAAAAGATGATGCATAGGAAAAAAAAACGAAACACGACAGATTGGATTTATTTATTGTTTTTGTAGATATCGATGCTCTTTGGAGTCAGGTGGTCGGTGGCTCCATATGAACTCTGCCATACTTGCACTTGTACCCATATTCCGTCAGGGCATTTTTTTTCCTTTACTTTTTCAATCTTGTTAAGAACTAATTTTAAGAAATTAAGAATATAAAATTTTATTTTAAAGCCATATATTATATTTCTAAGGATTAAATATATTTTTTATTTAAAATTTATGTTTCGGTTTTTGTTCCTGTATTTTTTTTTTTTCTTTTGCATGTTTCGTCCCTCTTTAATTCCAAACCTTTAAAATCAGTTCTCAACGTTAACAGATGTAACTTTGTGTTGATGTGTCTAACAAATATCCAGCTTTGCTATGCAGATATAATATTTTTATTTTTCATGTAATTGTGAAACTAAGCAGTTAATGTGGTAATTAGTTCCAAGTAAGCATGGCACGTGTGTTGCACATGACTATATGGTTCTTGTGGAGGTGAACCATGTTGGAGCATGCTCTTAGAGTTGCATTGTTGATGTTGGAGTCGAATATATATAGTGTAGGGTTTAGGGTTTGGAGATGTGAAATGTAAGTTGAGTTTTGTTTGGCTCTCATTATTTGTCGTTTGCAAGTTAATTTCTAGAAATAAAGAGATTCAAGAGTTGAAAAAGAAGCAAGGGATTAAAAGGCTGAAAAAAATACAAGAAATTGAAGAGTTGAGAAAGAAAGGTGGAAATGTTGATTTGTCTTGTAATTTTAAGTTTGGGAATGACTACTATTGGTCTGTATTTGTGCTCTGCCATTAAATCTGTTGGTTTGAGGCGGTGTGGGTAGACATGTAGCTCTATGTTACATTGAGATAGGTGCAGGTAGAGATATGCTATTAAATAGGTAGGTTTTGGTATGTAATTTAATGAATATATATATATGAGTTGGGATGTATTAAAATTAGGTGTCAAATTTTAGTATTTATATTAATTTAATTGTAAAATTTATTAGTTAAATAATTGAATTATGTTATAATATTTAGTAAATTATATATATAAAGTTTTATAAAATTTGAAAATTTATAAATATATTATTCAACTATTGATATTTACATATATTTAAATAATATATGAATCATTAAAATAAAATTATGAGATGAAGTATCTATCAATTTTTTTTAGTATAAAATTTATATATATAATCTACTACATCTTATAATATGATTCAACGGTTGGATTAGTGAATTTTGCATTGTATATAAAGTTATTGTAAACACCTAATTATGTCTGAGGCCCCAATGGTCGAATCAATTAAAAAACCAACGCTATTTTAATAAAGAAATAAAGAAGTAGAGAAATAAATAGAAAATGAAAACGAAAAACAGAAAGTAGAGAAGCAAGCAATGGAAAACAGAAGTAAATAGTAAAGAAGGGCAAAGGGATAGAAAATTAAAAGATGGAAAATAATAATAAATAAAAATGATAAGCAAATAGATAAAACAAAAAATAATAAATAATAAAAATAATAATAATAAAAAAAAGAAAGAAGAAAAGGAGGAAGAGAGGGAGAAGAGAGAAATATGATATAATCAGGATCTTTATAAGGGGAAGTAATTATAATAACAATAGTAACGAAAATAAGGAAAATAAAATAAATACATAGTAAATAAATAATCAAAATGGAAAATCATAATAATATACAATAGGCGGAAGGAAAATAACGCGGATGTGTTATCAAAGGGGTAGCAGGGGATTAACATTATAAATACAGAACAAGGAACCCAAAAAAGAGGTTGGAAAAGAAAGGATCAAGAGGGATACGAAAACTCTGAGAAAGAAAGTTCTCAGAAATACTCTTGGTGTCTTGAAAGATCAAGAATCCGATGCTGATCTTGGAACTCTCACGAGTTGCTTCGTTCGGAGGGAAGGATTGAGCATTGGTTAACGCAATTCTTGCACAGGGTAGTCATATCCCTTGTTCTGTTTCGAGCCCAGATTGTATAGAAATGCATACCTAGATTCTGCTTGAAATGAAGAATGAGATTGAATGTTGTCGTACATGTATTTGATTACACAGCTGAGTGGAAATTACCGAATGCAATTGATAATGTTAAGCTTATAGTAATTCCATATGCAATAAATATAGACTAAAAGGTAAACTCCATTTAAGTTAAGATCGGATTAACCAAGAACATCTACACTTATCATGAATAGAAAAAACCTCAAGAAAATTCCCTAGTGTCAAGATTAGAGCCACTTGATATTAGGATCCTTTCTGGAATTGAAATCCTTTTAGTTAATCTGGTAAAAGCTGTATGCCATGGTTAGCAAGGGCCCTGGATAGCTCAGTGAGGCCGATATGGGCCTGTCTCCTCATGGTTGAGATGTCGTGACCACAGTTCCCCGTCCAGATTAGGAACAATTGCTGAGGGGTAGGTGAGAAAACAACTTCTCATGCATCGGTCACAGAAGACCTCAACACGAAGGTGATCAAATAATATGGGCCCGAGGTATACCATATATGAATTTCTTTTGATATAGGCTTAGTTGGAAGGGGTACTAGCAAGGCGGGACTGCAGTAGTTTAGGTTGACTTGAGTGGTTGTAGGTGGAGAGTGATTAAGATCACTGAGGCATTCACTAGGAATACATTATGGAAGAGCATCCAACGTGATTGTATGCCAACAATCCTAAACAGGGTAAAACTAAAGAAACAGAGTTCTGGTAAAGGGTTCCTTTTGGGGGGGGGGACTTTCTAGTGTTCCGGAGAAGGAGAGGAGACTCCACTTTCTGGGCTCCTTCAGGATCTTCTCTCTGAGGCAATCCAAGAAAAATTGGGAGGACTTCATTTCTCGCAGGAAGAGGGAGTAAGAATCTGCAAAAACTAGTTTTCAATTGCTGATTCTTGGAAGAGAAAATGAAGAATAGAGGAACCGCAAAGTTCTCGGATATTGAACGTCGATGAATAAGGAATCATTTTTCGTTCCCTTCTAGACGATAGGTTTTATGATACAATGATGCTTGTTGTGCCTGCATGAACTACCTTGGATCTTTATTTCAATTATGACCTCTCACCATTTCAGAAGTAGGATAAACAACTTCTTGCACGACAATGTAAATCATGGTGCAAACTGATAGAGTCAACGATTTTGGTAGGTTTCGCTTCTGCCTAGTTCATTAGAGCTCTGGACGTCTTCTATTTGAGGGAATTATTAGTGTTCGAATGAGCCTAAAAGAGATTAGAGAGTAGTGATCTTGGGTAGGAATCATGGCTTACACCATTAAGACTTGGATGTTCTAGAATGGGATCAAAACGTTCAGTCAATGATGAACAAGATAAGGATGATTGATCAAAGGCAGTGCGTGTGTAAGAGATGCGAAGTTGTCTACTCCCAGGGGCAGTTATCCTGCTTGACTGATCAAGAAACCAAGGCGGAAACTGTCTTGAACCCAATACACATCATGAGACTGAATATCTTTGGGGGCTGGCCACTGTCGTAACCGTAATCACAACGAGATGACGAACTCGCTAAAATTTTTGAAAATGGAATTATTTGGATGGTGTGGAGCCGCCACCAAATTTTTATTAAAGGGAAAAATATTTGGAAAAAACCCTGACTCGATGATGAGATTCGAAGTTCGGGAGTCGGTTACGAATGGGGAAGGTGTTAGACACCCCACTCGCCCGTTCCAAAGAACGGTACCCTTAAACTGAGTGTGTGATTATTGAAAATGTTTGATCCAAGTAGTTAATTTTGAAAATAAATAACTTGATGGAGGTTAGCCTGACAGGACTTGATCCTGCTCCTACGTATTCCCCGGTGCAATGGGAAACTCAAGGCTTACGTAGTTCTGGTTTGTGAAGGCTTGACCTTCAGAGGTGTTTAAAGGAAAAATGACATTTTAAAAAGATTTTCATTTTTGGAGGGACCTTTAGCCCACTCATGCACAAGACCCGAGGCGGCTACGGCAGCACGGAGGCCTATATAGACTACTAAGTGTTGGACAGCAGGTGAACTGCGAGCCCCCCATTTAGAGCCCATTGCGTGAGACCAAGAATCCCAAAATATTTTAAAAATAGCTTTTATTTCTTGGGGGATCTATACTCCACTCATGCAAAAGACCCGAGGCGGTTACGGAAGCACAGAGGCCTATACGGACTACTAAATGTTGGACAGCAGGTGAACCGCCAGCCCCCCCATTTAGAGCCCGTCGCGTGAGACCAAGAATCCCAAAATATTTTAAAAAGAGCTTTTATTTCTTGGGAGGATCTATAGTCCACTCATGCACAAGACCCGAGGCGGCTACGACAGCACAGGGACCTTTACGGACTACTAAATGTTGGACAACAGGTGAACCGCCAGCCCCCCATTTAGAGCCCATTGCGTGAGACCGAAGATACCAAAATATTTTGAAAAAGAATTTAATTAAAATATAAGTAATGAATTTAATTCAATATTGAAGAAAAGAATAAAGCTTGATTGGAATGGGGCTAGATTTGACATTGCTTGATAACGAATGGATTTGAACTAAGATGAATTTTATGGAATGAAAAGAATTAAATGGATTTGAGTAGATGAATTTTTGAATTTTGGATGAAAAGAGGATGTAGGGGCTGATTTGGTATTTTGGGAAATGTTGGGGGTTAATTTGGTATTTTGGGCATGTAGGGACTGATTTGGTATTTTGGGAAATGTTGGGGGTGATTTGGTAATTTGGAAATGTAGGGACTGATTTGGTATTTTGGGAAATGTTGGGGGCAATTTGGTAATTTGGGCATGTAGGGACTGATTTGGTATTCTGGGAAATGTTGGGGGCATTTTGGTAATTTGGAAGCTAAAGGGACGATTTGGGTATTTTTGAAATCTGAAGGGGCAGTATGGTCATTTATGGGTTGCAACTGAAATGGGAAATAATCCCAAAAAGCAACAAATGGGGCTCGAAGGCAAAACCAGGGGCTTGAGAGGCGAGGCAACAGTCACTGAGCTAAGCGCTCTTTTGGGATTTATGGGACCTAAATTTGGACTTAAGGTAAATGAAGGGGTATGGGATTTAATGTGAAATAGCAAAATGTGCAGGAGTTAGGAATCGAACGAAGGATTTGGGAATTAGTGAGCAATCACTTTTCCATTTAGACTGGGCTCTTGAACTGAACATTACATTTATGAAGATTGATTTATTTGGATTTGTTATGACTGTAAAGGAACGGTGGGGTCAACTGTATTGAAGTTTCTCCAGACAAAATTCCCTTTATCTTGCTTAATCTCTCAGCATACATTGTTTCCATTGGATCCTCGGGCACACTGACAGCAGAAGCCGAGCCACCCTCTGTCATTTGAACATCGTCTGGTCCATTTGCATTAGCATTTTCAGTAGAAGCTATGTCACTGGGTTTGAGCTACGCAATTCTGGAGGCTGAGACTTCAATGATGCAAGACGATCCTTAACATTTAGAAGAAAAGCTTGATGCTCATTCCCTACCAAATCAAAAGCTATTTGAAGTGCTAAGAGGGCGTCATCTTTGTTCTCCGAACGTAAAAGCTTCTCTAGTATGCTTGCAACACCCTCTGGACCATCCAAGGACATAAAACATTGGCCAATGCTCAGATAATCGGGTGAAGGTAGTTTTTGAAATACTTTAACAAGGATATGAAGAATCTCCTTTCTGTATTCCTTAAGATTCACAAAGGAATGAGGGACATAAATGCAATATGATGGAGTTCCTTGAACATTGTCACTCCCTGTAGTTGCTTCCAACCTTGAGTCCACCTTGATAGATTCATCACTTGATTCTGCTGCCTTGGACTTCGAACTAGCATATTCATCTATGGCTTTAGCAAGAAGAGTATGCCCACAGTCAGAAACCTCTGAAACATCAAACAGAGGACCAGCTCCAAGGGCATAAGATACTGAGTCATTAAGTTCACCCAGGTAATGAAAGATCTTTGATACGAGAAGAGAAGCAAGTTGCCTTTGATGCTAATCGGACTATACTTAAGCATTGGACATCTTACTGAATCAGACACTCTAGGTTCTTCTTAACTTGAGGTCACTAACCTTCTAACTATACTCCAACCAGTAGCATAACCACTATGTGCCCCCGTATCACATCCATTCTGTTTAGTACCATAAGCGCACCCCCTTAGGACTACCCTTGACAAACTCAGACTACAACAAGCATAGGGCAAGTGTGATGATTCGGAGCATTCCTAGTTGACATGGGCCAACTAATAGGGGTTACCACGGGGACGTCAAGTTCCTATTTATTGCATACTTCTATCCTAGACATGAATATGCAAATTTTTCCAATTATGCAGAGTAAAGGAGCAGGGACAGGCCATAGGATTGCTAGGATAAGCCCCTCCTCCCTAAACTGATTTGGTTCCTGGCTATCACTGAATGTGGACCTATGAAGGCCCTGATAAAACTGACATTCATCACTCTCGACCTAAGTTTTGTTCAGGTTCATCTAGTTCCTTATCAAGCTATCAGCCTTTTCCTATTAATTCTTATCCTTAGAGACTTTAATTTGCGAGTTCAGGGTCTGAATTTTTTTGCCTTCTGCAGGTTCCTTCAATTTCAAGATTTCTAGCAGGTTCCAAATTTCCTCACAGCTAGTTTTTATTGCCTTCTTAACTATGCTCTATGGTTTGAAATCCCATCTCAATATCACCTAAGTTTGACACTTACTGGTTCTAACAGGGGTTAAGGTGGGAGAACCATATTTTTTGAAGTTATATCTCTCAGCCATAAAGCCAAAACACAGAAACTCCTCCTATCACATTATGATATATAACCAAAGAATACGGAACTGGACGCACATTTAGCTACTAATTGGGATAATCATATGCATAAATTCAATGGTTCAAAAGCCAAGATTATGGCAGCCGATGGCAGATCTACTCTTAGCAGGATCCAAAAATTCTATTCAGACTTTAAGTTCATTATTAAGTTTACTTAAACTGTTTATCATCTGATGGAGGCTAGAGGAATAGGATCTACTCATAGAAATAGCAGTGACTATTCAGAGCTTAGTTTAACGTATTTTCATTGAATCCTTCATACACAATTTTTGATCATATTGATTCAAACGGCTGCACAAGTATTTCATCTAAAGATTTCAATCAAAACTTAAGCATGCCATCAGCATTATCCATACATTTAGATCTGCCTCATCCTAAGACTGAACTCATTGTAAAACTTGCATTCATTACAACTATGAAGTGAGCAAAATCAACTTGTTAGAGGAAGTATAATGATTTCAAGTGCACGGATAGAAGGAATTTTTAGGAAACACTGACTTGGATGAAGCCTAAATTCCAAGGTGCAGAACTGACTTGCTAAAGTCTTTGAGCATTGATTTGCCAAAATCCTTGAGCTAAAGAAGATCAAGCGATTCTAGAGATACTGTTCCTAAGTCTCTTTCAAGGATGAATAGTGCAGGATTCCCTTCCTTAAAGATAGCTTTGAGGAAACTTATATGAATTAGGTACGCGCGAAAAGAATTTCTATGCTAGACTGCATGGAGGTTTCCTTCTTCCAAATCTGTATGGAACCAATTGGTGAACCAAAGATGAGGTGAGGCTCCAGAATGTCCTTCAACAAGAACCAGTCATGGAGGCAGAGAGAAAACTTCTCCAATTTCTGGAAGTTTTGAAACTGAATTTCCTCTTCAAGCTTTCGTGATCGTTCGAAAATTTGCAGAGAAAAGCTAGGAATTATCTAATCTCCGTCTTCGTTCTTGATTCTCCCTAACCAGCTGAAGACTTCCTTCTCTATTCTTGATTCTCCAAATGACCAAAAAAAAAATCCCCCTAACAAAGGAACCCTTGATAATTTATAGAGGATTTTACAAGAGACCCTTCCCGCCTTTTTTAATTTTTTTTTAATCCTCATTTTCAAATTTTTCTTTCTTTTTCTTTTCATTCTTATTTTTTATATCTTCTATTTTTACATTTACCTTTTCTTTTTCATTCTTTTTTAACCCTCATTCTTATTTTTTCTTTTTTCTTTTTTTAATTTCCAGATTTCCATATTTCCTTTAATTTTTCATATTTTTCTTTTTCTTTAATTTTCCAGATTTTTATATTTCTTTAATTTTTTAGATTAAAATCTTTTTAATTTTTACTTTTCCTTTTCTTTTTTTCCAAATTTTTTTTTCTTCTCTTTCATTTTTATTTACCCTTTTGTTTTTATTTTTGGATTTTCTAAATTTCTTCTTCATTTTTCTTTTTTCTTATTTATTTTTTTTGCATCATTTTTATTTTATTTTTGTTTATTATTTTTATTTTTCTATTTTCCCTATTACTATTTTTTTTATTATTATTTTTTATTTATATTCTTTTTGTTGTTTTTTCCTAATTTATTTGTTGTTTTATTTATTTATTCTTATTTTCTTTATTTATTTGTCTTCTATTTTTCCCTTTTTTATTCCTTTTTTTTAATTTATTACTTAAATTAATTAAATTTGAAAGAGGGGTCTCGGACATAATTGGGTGTTTACAGCCACCGCCCGTTTTCATGAACTGGCTACATGTAACTACATGGACAAGGGGCCAACAACAGCACCTGTAGTCTCATTTGACTCCTAGGAGGTCGTGGGCAATTCCAAGAGTCCTGTGGGAAGAGTGGAGTCAGCCATGCATGCATGCACTCCACGTCGAGCTCCAGCATATGCGGCTAATCCCGTTTCAGTTCTTCAAGTAGCAAATCTGAAAGTGGCGATGCGTCAGCGTTAGTTTTAAACAGGACTTGCTCTGAATTAGATCGAATGCAACAAGGCAAATTTACCAGTTGAACCTAAGCTGAAACTGTGTCACAAAGCGAAATGCTAGGAATCAAAGCCATGCAACAAGGTCATGTGACATAGAGCGATCTTTGAAAATATCAGGGATCATAAGCCTTGGCTTAGTGAGCAAGAAGTGAAGGGTTCAGGTCTTGTGGAAGGCTACTCCTAGCTGTCCTAAGATAATCCCAAGGCATTTAGCTAAATAGGGAGTCTAACCAAGTGAACTTGCACACTGCTCACGTAAAGTTCACGCTGCCCACGTAATGGTTCGAGGGTGCATTCATGCAAAAATCAAATACATGCGCATAAAGCCCTGTATCTTTCATGCCCACAACATTAGGCTTGAAGAAGAAATAGATGAAGAATGGAAGCCATTTTCACATAGGAGAGACGCACTAGTGCACCCACGCTCAGTCGCTCACCCTTGCACATCACGCTACTTCTCAAGCCTCAAAACACAACCTTCCGCTTAGCCACTCGATGGCACAAAATAGTATTAGACAGGTGCAAGTTGGGTTTCTCGAGCAACAGACGAAGAGGTCATGGTTTCGTATGCTTGTATAGTAGAGTCCTACACCAAGGGATGCGTCGGAACCGCCGTATATTCAGTCCAAAGTTTGCAGCCATCCCTTTGGTTGAAGTATCCAGTGTGCATGCTTCCTCGTATTGATAAATCCCCCCTGTGTTGAGACTAAGTTCCCAATTTATGTAGGTACTGCATGTAGGAGTCCAAGTTAGTAGGAAAGTCATCGTTTCAAGGAGGTCAGGGTACACTTCATATTATAGTAATGGTTGGGTTTTGAGCCACATGGGCACGAGCCAAGGACTGGGGCATACCATTTCATTCCTCCTTTTAAGTGCAAGTTTTGAGGCTGGTAACGAAGCTTGTAAGCCTGCATAACACTATGCGGGGCGTCCCGACGTAGGAAGGATTCATGCAAAAGAAAAACCGATCACAAAAAGGGGGGAGGGGGCCACTGGTAAGCATTATTTAAAGGAAGCGTTGGTCCCCACCCATTATACATATATATATATATATATGTTGACCAAGTGGAGTGTAGACTATAAATCCCAGTGGCTCCAATGGCTCCAGTGGTTGGTGGTATAGTTGGCGACTCCTTTGCTTTCCCTTCGAGCCCCACATCCAGCATTTTTACTCCTCATTAATTAGGATGTGTTCAAAAGGAATATCACTCCATTATTGCAACTAAACCCTCAAACTTCCCATTATTACAATAGGACCCCCAAACATTTTGCAACCCAAATTTAACTCTCGTGTTTTCTATTTCTTTAAAATATGACTAATTTACTTCATTATTACTACGATTGTTCAAAAATAATGTTCTTTTCCAAAAGTTTGGGATCTTTTAGTCTCACGCCCAGTTCCCCGTTTGGTAGTTCGTATAGGCTCCTGTGCTGCCTTAGCCGCCTTGGACCTTGTGCATGAGTGGACCGAAAGTCTTTTTTTTTTTTTAACAAGAAACTCCTTTTAAAAAAATAAATCACATTCCTTCTAAAGTCCTTTCGAAGGTCAAGCCTTCAAACAAACTAGAACTACGTAAGCCTTGAGTTTCCCATTGCATCGGGGAATACGTAGGAGCAGGATCAAGTCCTGTCAGGCTAACCTCCATCAACCTATTTATTTTCACTCTAATAAAAAGGATCAAACAAATTTCAAAAATCACACACTCGATTTAAGGGTACCGTTCTTCGGAATGGGCGAATAGGGTGCCTAACACCTTCCCTATTCGTAACCGACTCCCGAACTTTGAATATCATCTTCCTCGGGTTAGGGTTTTTCCAAATCTTTTCGCTTAAATAAAAATTTGGTGGTGGCTCCACTTTAATTCAATAAATTCCATTCTAAAATTTTAGCGAGTCCGTCATCTCGTCGAAATTACGATTGCGAAAATTACTAAATAAATTTTTATATTATATGTATATATATATATATATGAATTTGATGTTGAAAGGATCCTATGCAGACTTTTATAAAATAAGTAGGCAAATGAATTAGAAGATAATTATTACATGCCAAGATTTATATAGTGATATTTTTGAATTATGATGATTTATTGAATTTATTGTTATATACATATATAAATTATATATATGTAACATTTTAATAAAGTATTTGAAGTTGATATATAATAAAAAAAAATATTATTTATGATTAGAAATGAGAATAAAATAAATATAACGTAAATTTTATTCTCTTTATTTTTGTTTCATTAAAAATTAGAATGAATGTAGATATAAATTTAAAGGAACCAGAAAAATTTTAAAACTTAACTCTAACCTCATCAGATTCAAATAAATTCGTAGGAAATTTATATTTTATTTTTTAAAAATTTAATTTTTATTTATTTATATATATTTAAATAAATAACATATAAAATATATTTTAATTTAAATAATATATAAAGTAGATATTAAAAATTTTAATAAAATAAAAAATTTAATAATAAAATCATATTTTTAAAAAAATATAATAGTTCAATAATTTTATTTAAATGATATCATAACTACTATATCATATGCAAGTCGGGGCGGAATATGTATCTAAAACCTTCTCAAATCCAATTTTATCTTTTACAAATCGGATATAAATCGGTACGACTTCTCCTTAAATCCTAGTCAAAATAATTTTTTTTTTGTTAAAATAAGGATAAGTCAATCAAATATCCAAAGATTTAAATTTTGTTATCATATTTATTTACAATGATTTTTAATATGACCATGCAAATATTGTATGGTTGAAATGTGCAGCAAACCAATCTGTTAATCTTATATAACCATCAAGACATAAAAACTACTATCACCAATAACAATCCAAGTTAATAGAACAATCCAAACTAATAGTATCATGTCTTGATATGCAAAATCATGGTGATCTATATATTATTAAGAATAATTATTAAAAAATATATTTTTTCGATAAATATTATTTGATTGTTATATAAGTTGACACAAAGTATATTAAATTGATATAAAATTAATTAAATTTTAACGGTTATATCTTTTAAATTATCACTAAAAATATTTTCTAAAGAATAATTATTAATAAATATAGATTTGTTAAAGAGAATACGGTGAAATTTAAAATTTTCACAATTTATTTTTTAAAATCATTATTAAAACAAATTTTTTTAGTAAGTTATCCATTAAAAAAAAGCAAAGCAATAAGTGGTAAATTCAAAATAAATTAAAAAACGCTCGTCCTATAAATGAGTATGGTAGACCCTTCTTTACCTTTGATCCCACTTACTTGAGAAGGGATACCTTCATGTGTCTCTTGAAAATTGATTGTCTCTTAACCAACATCATCATATTGGCTTAACCTTTCATAGAGATTGAAAACTTGGCCATTTCCTATCACAACTACAACAAATAAAGTTTAAATAAAGCTGCGTGAATAAAAAGCATTTTACACATTCAAAATTATAAAAGTTTGATAGAAATATAATAGGGTTAAATAGTTTTAAAGATTATGTTATAAAATAATGAAAAATATATTAATTAAAGTAAGTTAAAATTATAAAAAAAATTACGTAGGATTTGGTTATGAATATGTAAATTAAATTAGATTAAGTATAATAAAATCCAAAAAGATGGATTACATGCTTACAAATAAATGAAGGATGGAACCTAATTAAAATTTAACAATTTAGAGAAATTAAACGGATTATATTAGTTTAATTTTGATTAATTATTAAATAAACTTAATTTTATATTTTTATATAATTTTTGTGTACCATTTTAGACTGTAATTTTTGTGCATCATTTTTAATGTTTCTAGGTTAAAATTAGTGAATTTGTAACTTCATAAATAATTATGAATAATGAGTCATTATATAAAGTTTCAAGTATAAAATAAAAATTATTATAGGTTTATTATGATGATATAATTATTGTATTGAATTACAATAATTTTGGGTATTTCTAAAGTTTTTTTTATAAATAGAAAGTTATGTTATTTAGAATAATTAAGTTGAATGAAATTTGAAATTAATTTTGAGAGTCTACTTTAGGTTCTTAGATAAAGAAATTATTGGATATTATCAAGGTAATTTGTGGTGATTAATCCTTATTTGTCATTTATCATCTCATCTTCTTTCTTGAATGTGATACTAATATCTTTTTCTTTTTAAAATTCAAGATGATTTTTTTTTCATTTCATGGTTGTATCAAAGTTTGATCTATTATCCTTAAACCCAAAACTTACTGTTGTTTGTGAATGTTTTGGAGTAGCAAATGTAAAAGGATTCAAGGCAGAAAATGGTGGGCTTTTTCTTTGTTAACAACTTGTACCAATTTTATATTTAAATTTTTATATTTTTTGGTAAGAAAAACTTTTAAAAATTTTTGGACCTTCCTTCGATTTCTTGTAGGTTGTGAACCAACTAATGCAAAAACTTATAAAATGGAAAGCGTTTTTGCTTTGCAAAATGACAAATGTCACATACATAATCCTTATTTATAATTACATATGGATGAGAATTTTGAAGTAAGTGCATATGTCGATGAGACAAGTGGCCAAGCCGGTAATGCCAAATCTAAGAGGGTGTAAGTGTGTGGGTTGTATGATGACAAACTTTGTGTTCCTAGGCAGCTTCTTCAGCCTTTATATAGTATAAGCCTTGGACCACTTTAGCCAAACCAATCTGCATCAACGATTCCCTTTCCTATATAATACATGAATTCTCATGGAAGATTAAGGTATACCCCATTGAGTGCGTTAATTTAAAATAGAAACCAAATTGAATTGGAATTGAGGAACATATAGAACATCAGTAAGAGTAAGTGATTGCGATAAGGTAACTGATCCTTTGTGTTGTGTGATAGTGAAGTTTCCATTGGGAAGTTTAATTCTCAGTGGCTTAATTTTAATGTATGAATCAAATTGGTCAAGAGTGCATAGTGGCCCTTGAGTCAAGTATCCAGAGTCTATGATTAGTGTTTGAGAGACATACGATGTTGGAGATAGTACCTGAATCTAAGTTTCCAGCGATGATTATTGATGCTGCTTGTGTAGGTGATTCAGTTTTTGCATTTTTAGTTTGTTTGAGTGAGAGAATTCCTTTTATCTACTCTAGAGTAAATGGAATACTTTCGTATTTTACTAAGGTTTGATCATCATTTTCAATTTCTCGATTTGTCATGCTGTTATTGACTATTGATTCATTCTGAAATCATGAAGCAAGTGGATAAACATGCTTCTTGAAACAAGTTTCAACGGTATGTTCATTCTTATCGCATTATGTGCAAGTATTAAAAGCACCTTTTCTAGTATTATCATTCCTCATCCTCGATCTTGACCCTTGCGTGTATTGGCAGCATTAATCATTATCTTTGAATCATCCATTATCATTCCTCCATTCTATCTTTCTTGTTGCAATGCCATCGAAAATACCTTTTTTAGATTAGGTAGTGGATCCATGAGAAAAATATGTGACCTCAAGTGATTGAAGTCTTCATTTAGTCCCATAAAAAATCGTATGATGTAGTCCTGTTTCTTATATTCTCGTGCGTTCCTCATAGCCGCACATGAGCAAGGTGAAGGGCAAGTACACCAAGGGATTGGGCGATAATTTTCTAACTCCTCCCATAAGGACTTTAGATTTGTGAAGAAATCAATGACTGGAACTATACCTTGCTTCAATGAAAATATTTCTTGCTGGAGTTCTATTACCCGCACAAGATCACCTTGTGAGAAACGCTCTCGCAGATCCTTCCATGCATCTATAGCATTTTGATGTAGAGGATTCTTTGGCCAATCGAAGGAGAGATTGAGTTTATGATCCATGAATGGATCAAGTTGTTGCAGCGTCCCAGTATTCATAGCTCATATCAAAGGTTGATGGTACAAATATCCTTCCATCTAGAAATCGGAATTTGTTCTTAGAAGTGAGGGCTCATTTCATTGATCTTACCTAAGCATGGTAATTCTTCCAATCTAACAACGAAGGTACCATCACAGCGGAAGAGTTCTCATTTGTATGAATGAAGTATGGGCTCGATTGGTTCTGTGCTTGATCCATGCTCACATGGTTTGTGACTCCATGGGAGCCTCATACATTGTTGTTTTGAACTAAGTGTGAATTTCTAGCCATGGATGCAAGCGCGCAGCAAAGCTTTGAAATATTAGAGTTCTAATACCATCTTAGATTTCATACGAATCATTCAAAAAGGAAATCATGCTGAAAGTGATATATAGAAGAAGGAAGAAATTATCCTCTCATTTGTTGATTACTGTATAAAGTGTGTACATGTATATATGCCAAGATGCTAGAAAATTATTTTGCACAGATGGAAGTTATAACTAAATTGAGTAATCTGTTATAACAGCACATTGCATTCACGGAGGACGGATGATAAGGCACATGCAAATTTTCAGATTTGTTTCTAGATTGTGTATGCTCTATTAACTAAGTAATAACACCTTTGGCTGCTTTAATCTTCATCTATAATAAGAACAAAAACTTTTAGTTGTCTATGTAAACATAAAATTAATATAAACACCTCATTACTTGGTATCTTTTATGTATTGGATTATATTTCATGGTATTGTTTGTTGGGTAGATTGTTGTCATGTTAGTTGTACAATATAATTTGATGAGGAATTTGTTGCTTTACTTTTCCCTATCTTAAGAAAATACATGACCATGAAATGTTAAGGTATCAAATTTTGATAACCATATTACAATTACCTTTGGTGCATTTGATGGTTTGGGAAGCAGTTGATGCAATGATTGAGGTTGCACTTTACTTTTTCCATATTAATACAGCAATTAATCAATAAACTAATTAAGAAAAAAAAAGTTAGTTATAGAAATGTGTATTAGAGTATGCTTACCTTTCTTTGGTCCTTTCCAATTTGTAGCGGAGATCTAGTGTCACTAGTTGGTGGGTCATTTATGATTAAACCTTGAGGCTTTGAGTTAGGGGTCGATGATGGGGTCTAATAAGCACTTGCGACAGTTATATTTTTTACGACGGGTTTTCCATAGTTTGGATCATTAGAAGAGTTAGTACAAGTTCTAGCATTGTGTCCATATATGTGAAATCTCCCACATTTATTAGATGTATGTGATTTTCTCAACTTTGTGTGTGTGTGTGGGGAGGGGGCGTTATGGATCATTATCTACCTCTTTCTCCTCTTTAACTTTTTAGATCTTCTAATATTCTTTTGTATTTTGGAGGTAAAATGTCTTCCTATTTTAGGATATTTTTTTTATCATTGATAGTAGATATTATTTATTGCTAATGAAGTTCATAACATTTTTTTTATAATATCTATGCCTATAGCTCTCAAAGTTATTTTCCTTATAATACACAATAACTACAACATACCTATAAAATATGCTTACCAATTACTAGAAGTTGTGGAGATAAGAGTGTTTATCTAAACCTATTATAAACTTATCAATAAACTTTTTGAGTTACATCAAATTTCATTTATCCAGGTAGAAAATAGATTTATAGCATTCTCAATCTATTTATCAAGTCTTATCATTATAAAACAAGTTTGCTTTAATAACAATTTTAAAAGATAAATAACAATAATGTTAACCTTCGTCGGGCTCTTTTCTAGAAAATCGATATTCGATAGAATTATCTATCAGGAGGCATTTTAATGATGGTTCAAATGGTATAACTGTCACAATTTAAAAAAAAAATGTGTGTCAACTTATACAACCGTTAAAAATATTTGTTGAAAATATATTCTTTTTTAGTGTATCCTAAATTTATGCATCACATCACCTCCTAACTTAAGTAAACCTACTTACATAATGTGATAATAAGTCTATTCCTAGCTAACAAAATTGTTCTATTAAAAGAATTAAATAAGTTGTTAACCAACATCATATTAATAAACCATCATTCTGTTGATTTATCTAGAAAAATTAGTTATAATTACGATATAATTTATGATTATTTGATTGTAATTCCACTTAATTTCCCTTATTTTTCAGGAATGGTCACGCAAACATAGAACTTGAAAATAGGAAAGTTTTCGGGAAAAAAAGGTAAAAGGAGCATAAAAAGACAATGAATCTAGTGCAACAATGCCCCATCAACCCGAATAATGCAGAAGGTGACACAATCAGCCCTATTGTGCTGTAAGATGACATAGAATGGTCACGACAACTAAAGAAGCAATTAGGTCAAGCTCGACCTATGACAGTGAAACCCTAATCCATGCCTATAAAAGGGAGGCTCTGCCACACCATTCAAGACATCACCCTAGGCCCTAAAGGTCAGGCCACTCTCTTGGGGACAAGCCTCTCATTACCCTAGAAACAGACCATTCTACTCATCTTTCTTCTAGTATCTTCTCATAGGATGTTGGAGGTAAAGGTTCTTTCACAATGCAAGTTGCAACGTCCTATTGCATACTTTATTAGCACTACAATTTTGTCATTTTTTTTTAGAATTAGGATTATGGTTTGTTTTGTTAGATTAGTATGTTCTTGTTTGTTTTATCTCTCTATGTGTAACTAATCCCCAAGTCATGGGGATTTTGCGAAACTTTTGATGTAATCAATTAAACCCTCTTTTCCCTTTTATGAATTTTTGCGTTTCTATTCAATTGTATTTTCCTTATTATGCACAATTAATTGATGATAAGTAGCTACTCTTGTTAATTCCTAATTTTATTGGGGGATAGGTGATAATGGAGATAATATTGCTATTGCATGATCATTGAGTAGTAATAGAAAGAAAACAAATGGTTAGTAATTAACTTTAAATCATTCATAAGGGAGTTGGGATGAAATTGGGTAAAGTTATCAGGGAAACCAAAGTCTCATGTCTTTCCATAATTGAATATGTGCCTATGTTCTTTTGCCTTTAAATTTCTTACTCTTATTTTTTTTTTCTCTTTCTTATATTTATTTTAAATATTTCCAAACAAAACTATTTTTTGGTGAGTTCAAAAGTTAGGATTCAATCATTGTTTTAAGGATTGTTGAAATAATATATGTGTAAATGATATTGAGTATTTTAAATACCTCTTTCTACACCGACAGGTGCACTTGTTTGTGGGTAAAACTTTGTTTTCATAGTAAACGCACTACAAGTTTTTGGCCCCGTCGTTGGGAACTATTTCCGAATGATTTTAGAAGTTTAAATCTTGATTACTTGAGATATGTATATATTTTATTAATAAAAGTTTAAAAATAAAAATTTTAAAAAATAAAAAATTTATTGTTATATCTTTATGTGGTCTTTTTTTTTATTATGCTAACTTACTCTTGAGTTCCTCAATTATAGTTTAAGCTTGAGATAGAGAAAATAACTAGAAGATTGAAACAAGAAATTAAAGCAAAAAAGATGGTAACACAAAGACGAAGTATATTATTGGATTACATGACCCCAAGTGGTGAGGGCCTATGGAGAAGCATATTGATCCCAAACACTTGAAGGTGTTCCTAAAAATAGAAACTCTTACACTCAAGTGATAAGATAATAACTAATAATATTTGACAAGACTAGGACTTCTTTTGATCTATATTTAGAAGAATATGGTTAGATCTAATGTGTTCATAATTTTATGAACACTTGGAGGAATCTATGGGTAGAAATATCATATAAAATAGCACCAAAATATAAGAAAAAATTACGAAAAATTAAAGCATAAAAACATAGGAATGAAATAAAAAATAAAAAGGTTCTTAGAAGATAATTTATTGAGTGTTAGTTGACAAGGTTTCTTATGGAAGGAGAAATCTATAAACCTTCATCTTTATCACATTGATAATCATCTCCAATGATAAAGAGAACTTGAGCAATGACACAAGAATTGAGATCCGAATAGAAGACTTAAGAAGAGACAAAATGTTCTCAAATTTGAGAAAAGTAAAAATAAATTATAAAGTATGTTTTTACAAAGGGAGAGGTTTATTTTGGTCTTAACCTAAGAATCTATGATACATAGAGGTGTCAATTTGGATTTTGATCCTAAGGTCAGCCTTCTTCAGCTCTTTTATAAATCTGTCTAACTTACTTTTTATTTAAATAAATACCTAAAATATTCCTAATCAAGTCAACTCTAAAATATATGGATCACAGGTCAACTTTTTACTTTTTAAATCCTTATTGTAATATATAGCAATAAAATTTCAACACTCATTCATAAATTCTATTACATTCATTAAGCAACTTTTTAATTTAATAAAAAATTATAATAAGATCCAACAACTAACATCATTGATATTTATATTTTATTATGAATTTTTATTAGCTTTGGAATTTAGTTGATTGATGTCACAAGAATTAGGGATTTTTATTAATAATCAAATGCAAGGTTTTAGTTAAGGTAGGTTGAAATAGGTTTTGTTTTTTCTTCTTTTTGGCTATCTTGTATAGAAGAAATAAGTAGTGTGAGTTTTAGGGTTATGGAAAGTAGTTGAGTTTTGTAGTATGTAGGCATTTTTTTTGGATAAATTTGTTTTGCATATATTATATGTAGATCAAAGCTTGGTTTTATTTCTTGATTGAGAATGAACTGAACAATGAATATAACATGACGATACAATTTCCAATGAGATCTTGATAAAATAAAAGGGCCAACTTTAATTATAGAGTGATTGAGTCATGATCAATGTAACCATTTAGGCAGTATTATGTGAGTGGCTTGTAACTTCCAAGTCATCCTCAATACCATTTCAAATAGAATGAATAAAATAAGTGATGGTGTAATCCTCTTATTTTAGAAGAATGATAACAGAGTTGTAGAATAATCATATTGTATGCAATCAGTAATGCTCCTTTAGTCATCTTATTTAACAACTACATTTATAGTTCCTTTAGTTCCATAACCAAAATGGGATCAATAGAAAGGGGTGGGGAAGAAAGAATGAACGTATTTTCAAACTTTTATGAACAACCTAGGAAGAGACTGAGGTATAACAACAAGTCACAAACATATTGTCTTCTGGTTCTTTAAAACATAAACATTTCTCTTTTATTGTAAAAAAAATTCAACCTGATATCTTTGTGGAGTCTTAATCTCTCATTCAAATTGTATGCATTTTAAAACACATGGAATGTTTTCTAAACTTCATCACATTTAAATATGAATTATATTTCATCACATTGAATTAACATTTGGTATGATTTTTTGAGTTTAAAAGTTATTTTAAAGTTAAAAATAAGAGCTTTAAATTTAAAGCCAACGATGTTTGTTAATTCTGTAATTACTTTAAAATTAAAATAATAGCTCTAGAAGATAAAAAATGTTTGTTAATTTTATAATTTTTTAATCTTAAAAGATAATTTTAAGTTAAAAATTCTTGATAGTGTTTTAGGATACTAGAATTTGAAATAAAATAAAAGAAAAAGTAGGAACAAAAAATTTCTTAAAGTTAATTTTTTATAGAATTTTCTTTATTTACAAAAGCTATTTTCTCAGCAGCTCATGTTCGTTTTCTTTTTGCCTAACTTTTGTTTTTAAGGAAAAGAGAAGCCCAAAATAAGTTAGACCAAACACTACATTAGACATTTATTTTAGGAGTAAGTAGGATAAAGTTAACAATTGCAATTATTGAATGCATAACTATAAATTAACAGTAAGGTCTAAACAATTATGTTAGGATAGGAGCTGCAAGCATTCATAAATCTAAAAATAGAATATAAATTTTCTCACATGATAACACCCATTTTTGTATAGGATAGGAGTAAGGTAATAAATTAATACTATATATATGGTTGTTGGTATTAAAAGATCCTTTATGTTAATTAGTTTCTATGTAAACAAGACATTTGTGGATAGAATAATAACGGTTGCACCAAAACAAAAAATAATTTTTTATGTGTTATATGCATCATTTCAATTAATGAAATTTTCTCTTTCTTAAAACTTTATTATATGGCTCTCTGTATGAGATTTTCTAATTCTACCTTTAATTACATTTATTATATTCTTTAGGCGATTGTATGATCAATAAGCACAAATGTGTTTTATGCTTATATTAATCAACATGCTTGACATGGGAGGTTTTTATCTAAAAACTTCTAGCAGAGAGATAAATCTACGTGAATATATAGAATTTAAATATTTTATATTTTTTATCAATAATTTAGGAGTTAAATTAGTATTAACATTTAAAATTTTAACTTCTAATATTTTTATATAACAAGATTATATACTATAAAAAAATATAATAAACAAGCGTAAGTAAAATGTACAAATATCATTTATTCGTTATTTAAATTTATCTTTTTAATAGAGCATTGCTCTTAATTGTGTTAATTAAAAGATTATAAATTAAGAGATTATTATATTACTAATAATAATTTATAACCTTATTCCTCTATAATTTGTTTTCAGCACAGTTTCAAAATTGATAAAATATTAATTTCAATTAATTAATTAAAAAATTGGTATTTTCCAGCACATTTTCAAAATTGATAAAATATTAGTTTTAATTAATTAATTAAAAAATTGGTATGATATGAAACTAATGTGAGCACTAATAATACCTTCATCCATAGGTGTAGTGAGCTTCACCACATACAAATCCTATTTACTTATCATAAAGTCACCAATATTATAAACTCTATTCATTGCGTTACACTGATATATATATATATATAGAGGTTGTAGTGGTGTAATATATTGTTTTAAATTAACCATTCCTACTTATTCACTATTTTAATTAAGTTAATTTAATGCAACAGTATTTTGTTTATTTGATTAACTAAATTGTAGCTTGAAAGTTGAATTGTAATTAACTATATTTGTTTTAAAATTTGAGTGATATATTTATTTTTGATATTATATTTATTTTCTATTATTTTTAAGATATTGGCTGCTTGATGATCTGCCATTAATTTTGTTCTAGGGACATTATGAAATTACCTTATCTTAGTTTGGTAAAGGAATTTACTAATCTAACATTAAAATATATTTCTATTTATTAAGTTCTTTTGATCTTTAAAAATTTATTTTTATTTATAAATTTCTAGTATGGTATCTACAATTAGAATATAGAAGATGAAATAGTTTCTGAAATTTCTCCTACTTTTTTTAAAAATATTAAGGTAGCTAAGAGAGAAAATTCATTTGTATAGAATTTTTTTTCAAAAATTGGAAAAGATAAGGATGGTTGTGATAAGATGCATGCAATTATTGTGGGATAGATTTTATAATTGGTAAAAATTATAAGACCAAAATGCATTATGGGACTTCACATTTAAGTCATCATATTTCTAATTGTAAAGAGTTTTCAAAATCAAATCCAAGCATGAATGATATTGTGTCTAACCAAAAGTCAATATCACTAAGAAAATTGATAAAAAGATGCACCGTGACCTTCTTGCTAAAGTTATAATTAAGCATGACCTACCCTTCAATTTTGTTGAATATGACATGATTGGAGAATGGATAAAATATCTAAATCCATATATCGTAATGCATTTTAGGAACATTGTTGTCTTAGATATTATAAAGGTTTATATGTGAGAGAAGGATAAACTCAAGCATGTTTTATCTATAATCTCCAATAGAGTAATTTTAACCTTTGATGTATGGATAACCTCTACCACTGAAGGATATATTTGCTTGATTGCATACTTTATGGATGACAACTGGAGATTGTTTAGTAAAATTATTATTTTTTATCGAATGAAACCTCCTCACAGTGGATTTGAATTAGAAGCCATCTTATTTGATTGTTTGAAATATTGGAGAATTGACAAGAAATTATTTTTTATCACTTAAGACAATGCTTCTATTAACGATAATATGCAAGGGATTCTAAAAGCTCATCTTTGTCTGCATAATATTTTGTTGTGTGATGGTAATTTTTTTCATGTTTGATGCTTGACTCATATTCTTAATTTGATTGTTCAAAAGGATTGAAAGTAGCTAATGAAGCACTTGATAAAATTAGAGAGATTGTTAAGTATGTAAGGGGCTCATATAGGAGAATGATTAAATTCAAAGTTGTGTGCAAGAAGTAGGGATTGATAGTAGTATTGGTTTGAGGGTGGATGTATCAACATGGTGGAATTCAATATACTGGTGCTTGAAAGTGTATTAAAATAAGAAAAAAATTGATATTATGAGGATGATAGATATAAATTATAAAAATTATCCATCAGATGAAGAATGAAGAAGGGGAAAGAAGATGTGTGAGTTTCTATAACCATTTTATGATACCACAAACATGATATCAAGATCGTCGTATCCAGCCTCAAACTATATTTTTTGCATGCGTGGAAGATTGAATGCATGCTAAATGAAAATTTGTTAAATGATGATGAGGTGATAAAGGAAATGGCTATAAGCATGAAAAGAAAATTTGACAAGTACTAGAAAGAGTATAGTGTGGTATTGGATTTTGCAGTCATTCTTGACCCACATTTGAAACTTGATTTTATCCTCTTTTGTTATAAAAAACTTGATGAATCAACTTCTAAAGATAAAGTTAAAAATGTGAGGAAAAAATTTAAGAAACTTTACAAAGAATATGTATGTTGTCACCATCTTCTAAATCTTAATTATTCGGTGATTTTAATATTTTGGATAAGTCAAATGAAGAAAGGAATAAACACAACAGATCAAAGGTATTCAAGGTACTTTTTTAGTGCTTAGTCATGAGTTTAATATTCTAAATATTTTTTGTTTAGATAATTTATATATTAAATGTGGTAGAAGTTTAAAAGGTTTTAAAATGAAACTAAATTTAATGTTGGAAAGAGTGAACTAGATATTTATTTGAAAGGTAACCCTTTGGTTATGATGATAATGAAGATTTAGATGTGTTAGGTTATTGGAAGACCAATGAAAAGAGATTTCTTATGTTTGCTATCATGGCATGTGATGTTATCAAGCATTCCAATCACTACGGTGGAATTGAAATCTACTTTAACATTGGTCGATGTGCATTTACTAAATATTAAAGTTCCACCCTTCTTGATAATGTTCATATGCTTATTTTTAATAGAAATTGGTTGCACGGTTTTGTTTTGAATTCTAAAGGTGACATTTACATCATTTACATTGATTTTTTTATTTTTATAAAATTTTAATTGATTATGATGGTATTAATTTTCTAATTATTTTTTTATTGATTGTGTGATATGATTCACCCTACGCAAATGAATCGGAATGCGGAAATGATAATGGAACGTTTTGAGAATCAGGATAAGATAAGATAAGATAAGATGAGATAAGATAAGATAAAATAAAATAAGATAAGGTAAGATAAGATAAAATAAGATAAGATAGGATAGGATAGGATAAGATAAAACAAAGGAACTGGGCACAAACCGCGACCTGCTGGAGAGCACTGAAGTTATCAAGAGGAACGTGACCTTTACCGCGACCTGCCGGAAGAACCAACATTATCAAAGATAGTTCTTTGCCCAAGAACCAAGAGAATCAACTCACACAGAGATGAAAACTCTTAAAGAGAAAATACTATTATTCATCAAAGTCTGTCTCTACATTAAATCGTTAACTCCTATTATATAGATAATCTAATCTAGTAAAAAGATAACAAATTAAAAATCCTAATTAGATTACAATTTGAATTGCAACCAATTTAAAACAAATAATTTCTACATAATTATCAAATCCTAATGTAATCTATAGCAAATCATAAACCTTATCACTTAAGATCTTAAATGATATGACTATACAAATTAACCCATATTGGAGTTGGGCTTGGATCCATGTAGCCTTTTTCTTGAACTTCCTTGATGAGACCTTCAAGTGATTGTTCCATACATTTGGTCTTATTTCTCGTCATAGGACCTTCCATTCCTTGTAGATAATCTCTTAGATGATCTTTTTTGCTTATCGTGGCGCCCACGTTCACATCATTCCCTCCTTCTCCAAGAAGATTCTCCCTCAAATCTTGAAGGTCATCTGTATCAAATATAGATAAATTAGAAACATTGAAAGTGGCACTCACATTATTATAGTTACTTGGAAGATCAATTTTATAAGCATTATCGTTGATCCTTTAGATCACTTGAAATGGACCATATCATTTAGGATGTAATTTGGAACTTCTTTGACTTGGAAACCGCTCTTTTCGTACGTGAACCCACACCCAATCACCAGGGTCAAAAACCACCTTGGTGTGCCCTTTGTTTCCCTGTTGAGCATAATGTCCGTTCTTCTTCTTAATATTAGCGCGAACCTTAACATGTAATTTCTGCACAAATTTAGCCTTCTACTTTCCATCCAAATTAAGAAAGTCATTAGTATGAAATGGTAAAATATCTAAAGGTGATAAAGGATTAAATCCATATATAATTTCAAAAAGTGAAAAGGAAGTAGATGTATGAGTAACCTTATTATATGCAAATTCAACATGAGAAAAACAGTTCTCCCAATTTAAATTCTTTTGAATTATAGTACGTAATAAGGTGCCTAAAGTTCTATTCACAACTTCTATTTGTCCATCTGTTTGCGGATGAGCCACAATAGAGAATAAAAATTTAGTGCCCAACTTACCCCACAAGGTTCTCCAAAAGTGATTAAGAAATTTAACATCTCGATCACTTACAATAATTTTAGGTAAGCCATACAAATGTACAATCTCTTTAAAAAATAAATCAGCAATATGAGTGGCATCATTAGTTTTAGAACAAGCAATAAAATGTGTCATTTTGCTAAACCTATCTACAACGACAAAAATACTATTTTTTCCTTTTGAGGTCTTAGGTAGCCCCAATACAAAATCCATAGAAACATCAGTCCAAGGATATTCAGGAACAGGTAAGGGTGTATACAGGCCATGGGACATTATCTTAGATTTTTCTTGTAAGCAAGTAATACATTTTTCACAAATAAGTTTAACATCATGTTTCATTTTTGGTCAAAAAAATGTTCATTCAAAACATCATAAGATTTTTGAATGCCAAAGTGCCTCATTAATCCTCCCCATGAGCCTCTCTAATAAGCAATTCCTTTACACTACACTTAGGTACACAATTTATTTTTCTTAAATAAGTATCCATCTTGCCTAAAATAGTCTTCAAAACCATGGTCAGAACACGTTTCCCACAAATGTCCAAAATCAACATCATCAACATACATGGTTTTTAGTAATTCAAATCCAATTAATTTGGTTTGTAAAGTTGTAAGTAACACATACCTTCGTGATAGAGCATCAACTACAATGTTTTCCTTTCCTTTCTTATACTTGGTAACATAAAGAAACATCTCATTAAATTCCAGCCACTTGCCATGCCTTTTGTTGAGCTTACCTTAGGACTTTAAAACTGAGTTGATCAAAATGGATGACAGATTTCCTCGACCAAAGGTAATGTTGCCAAGTTTGTATGGCCCTTACCAAGGCATAGTACTCCTTGTCATAGGTTGGATAGTTAAGCATCACTCCACTAAGTTTCTCACTAAAATATGTCACAGGTTTGGAATCCTACATTAAAACAGCTCCTATACTCACTCGAGAGGCATCACATTTAATCTCAAAAACTTTATCAAATTTAGATAAATTTAACACAGGAGCATTGGTTAACTTATCCTTTAGAAAATTACAAGTTTGTTCATGTTTCTTATTCCATTTAAAATTAACAGTCTTTTTAACAAGTTCATTTAAAGAGGCAGTTATAGAATCAAAATTTTGTACAAACCTCCTATAAAAACTTACTAAACCATGGAAGCTCCTTACCTCATTAGCATTTATAGGCGTGTGTCATTCTTTAATTTTCTTAACTTATTCTTCATCAACAGTAACTCTCGTAATCTTGTTGACGGCTTTATAGTCCACGCATATGCGCCATGTTCTATCCTTCTTTGGTAACAAGATAACATGAATTGTACATGGGCTAAGATTTTCCCTCACAAAGCCTTTCTGCATCAACTCCTCTACTTGCCTTTGAATCTCCTTGGCCTCTTCAGGAACAATTCTATAGGCTAGTTGGTTTGGAATCATAGCAGCAAGGATAAAATCAAATTGGTGTTTAATACCTCTTATAGGAAGTAAAATTTTTTGTGGTTCTTTAGAAAATACATCATCAAATTCCTGCAACAAAGCTTCAACCACACTAGAAAAAGAAGAGTTATGATTGTTAGTAAAATAAATATTCTTGTACCTGAGTACAAGAACTTGATCTTTTTCCCTCAAAACACTCTTGACCTCCCCTTTGTGAGCAAATACACAAACTTTATTTTCTTTTTTTTAATTTTTAATTTTTCTTTCTTTTCACTCTCACTCTTTTTTTGATTTTCTACTTTTTCTTCACACTCAATTTTATCTCTCTTTTCTCTTTCTTGATTTTCTAATTCTTTTTCTCTCATTTTACATTCTTTTAAAATTTTCATTTGGTCAGAATAAGCCTCCTTTGGTTTAGGATCTTCCTTCTCGTTGGACCAATTGAACTTCCATGATGAACTAGAATCATATTTGTGATGTTTGCGAGTGCTCCTAGATTTGAGTTATCTTTCCACCTGAATAGCTTTATAAAGCAATTCATCCATCTTCATATAATGTTGTTGCTCCACCACATCAACTATCTCTCTTGTTAGTCCTCCAATGAATCTTGCCATAATGGCTTCTCTGTCCTCCTCCATATTGGCTCTTATCATGACAATTACCATCTCCATCTAATAATCTTCAATACCCATGTCACCTTGAGTAAGACTTTGTACTTGTTTTCAGTGCAAGTTCCTATGATAGTGACTTGGCATAAATCTTCTTCTCATGGCTACTTTCATCTCTTCCCACGTTTGGATAGATCTCTCTCCACACCTCATCCTATTAAGGACAAACTGATCTCACCAAATATTAGCATAATCGTTAAAAGAAAAAAATGGCTAGTTTTACTTTTTTCTCCTCCAAGTAATTGTGATAATCAAACACATGCTCCACTTTTTTCTCCCACTCTAGATAAATTTCAGGTTCATTCTTTCCTTGGAATGGTGGAAGGGATTATTTAATACTTCCCAAGTTGTTATCCTTTTCTCGATATCATATTCTTTCTTTGAAATTTTCACTGTCTGATTTTAAGTTCTCCCCCCAATCTCCTTCTTCATCACGGTGAAATAATCTTTGGGAACTATTTTGAAGAGAAACTCGAGACCTCCTCCTCAAACAACCCTCCATATCATCCAACCTTCTATTCAATTGTTAGAATTTATCTTGAAATAATTTTATGAGTATTTTTTAGATCCGTTTCATTTTGATGGAGTTCAGCACTTATGTTGGTAATGCTACAAATTGAACAAAATAAATAAGTATAATAAAACTTCACCAATCATTCCCTTAGTGTTTACCCTTAATATTGACGCTCTTCACTCGTGTTTACACTTGAATTGACTTTTTCTATAATGCTTTCACCAACTCTTGCTTTTTACCTCTTGATTCTTTTTATAAGTCCTTGAACCAAGAACTTCACAAGTTAATTTTTCTACAGATAACGAAAGAGTCACGGATACATAAGATGAATAGGGTAAAAAATATTGCTCAAAGAAATAAGAACTAAAAAAAATTATATTGAATGAAAACTGATTTTTTTTTATCAATTGTCTTGATTTTTTTTTTAATTTCTATCATAATTTTTTTGAATTTTTTTATCACAAATTTTTTTTGCTTCTTTTTTTTAAAAAAAATTTTATCACAACTTTTTTTTTGCTTCTTTTTTTTCAAATTTTATTTTTACTTATCTACAAAATATTTGGTAAACAGAAATTTTAGTACTGAAAAAGATAAAGATATAATTTTATTTCTTTTTAGAATATTTATAGGGTAGGTAATAGGAAAAAAAACGGCTAAAGCAAAATATGAACGGAAACAAGAAGGATAGTGAAAAACAAGAGACACAAATAAAAGAAAACAAAGGATAGATAACACTTGATTCCAAGAGCCGAAGCTCGGATGCCAAAGATATGATTCACCTTACGCGAATGAATCGAAACATGGAAATGATAATGAAACGTCTTAAGAATCAGGATAAGATAAGATAAGATAAGATAAGATAAGATAAGATAAGATAAGATGAGATAAGATAAGATAAGATAAGATAGGATTGGATAAGATAAGATAAAGGAACTCGACAGAAACCGCGACCTACCGGAGAGCACTTCGAAGTTATCAAGAGGAACATGACTCTTACCGCGACCTGCCAGAAAAACCAATAATATCAAAGATAGTTCTTTGCCCAAGAACCAAGGGAATCAACTCACACAGAGATGAAAACTCTCAAAGAGAAAATACTATTATTCATTAAAGTCTGTCTCTACATTGAATCGTTAACTCCTATTATATAGATAACCTAATCTAGTAAAAAGATAACAAATTAAAAATCCTAATTAGGTTGCAATTTGAATTGCAACCAATTTAAAATAAATAACTTCTAGATAAATATCAAATTCTAATGTAATCTATAGCAAATCATAAACCTTATCACTTAAGATCTTCAATGATATTACTACATCACTTAACCCATGTTGGAATTAGGCTTGGATCCACATAGTCTTTTTCTTGAACTTCCTTGATGAGACCTTCAAGTGCTTGTTCCATACGTTTGGTCCTATTTCTCGTCCTAGGACCTTCCATTCCTTGTAGATAATCTCTTATATGATCTCTTTTGCTTATCGTGGTGCCCACGTTCACATCATTGTGATTTGTAAGTTTTAGATGAAGATGAGTGTACATCTATTTATCATAGAATAAATGAGTTTAATGTACATTTAGAGAATGAAATTGAAGACTAATAAGGAGTTTAAGAATGAAGATAATGTAACTTGTTAATATTTGTTTATGATAAATGAGTTCATCTCTCATGATCAAATTAAAAACAGATAAAAGTTGAAGACTAATAAGAAATTGAATAATGAAGATAATGTAACTTGTTAATATATGTTTATGGTAAGTAAGTTCATCTCTTATGATCACATTAAAAACAAATAAAAACTTTGGAGAATTTGGTAGATCTTAACATTTTTTTTATCAATGCTTTGGTGGATTTTTACTCTACATGTAGGTGTTGGTTTGGTGTAAGAAAGTATTTTAAACTCATACAAAAGGATGTTATTTTTTGAAACTTGTTGGTTTCTGTTTACAATGAGAAATTTTTGGTGGTAAATGCTTTGGAGTACTTATTTACTGTTATGCAACTTGGAAGCGTAGGCCATTTATTTGTTCATTGGAAACTTTGTTGAATGTGTACAATAGAGACTACAAAAAAGATAGACTTTTTTGACGGATATTTTGTGACGATTTTATAAACCTACAAAAAATATATTAAATCGACACTTAATATATTAAATTTTAACGGTTATACCATTTAAACTATCATTAAAGTACCAACCGATAGATAATTTCTAATAAATAAATATTTGTTAGAAAAAAGCTTGACGAAGGTTAAAATCGCTACTATCTATCATTTAAAATCATCACTGAAAGATATTTTTTTTTATTGTAAGAGATATTTATTGTTAACTTATCTCTATATATTCTTAAAAGTTAAACTCTTGTTATCTTAAAATTTATTTTTTAATGTTTGTAATATTTTTCATAAACTACCATAGATTTTATTTATTAATGACTACAAGATATTAAGATTGAATATTATGATGTTATGGATGATCTTAAAATTTTAATTCATATATGTATCGATTTATTTCATTTACATTTGATGTCATACATATATCAATGTTTCTAGCTTTTTAGGTAAGCCATTTAATCTTATAAATTTTTTATATGTAGAAATTTTAAGTTCTATGAATTTTTTTTATATATTATCCTAATTAAATAAATAAGAATTGTCTCATTTGATAATTTTAATAATATATGATTGAATTTAAAGAAAAATTGCAAAAAATAGATGACGTCCTTAACCTGTACATGTTTACTACCTTATCCTAATTACAATTAAAATTTCTAAAAAAATATAAAACTGAGTGAGGAAAAGCCTTTATTGATGGTGGCCTCCATCAAATTGCGAGTGGTGATGATAGGTGGGAACACCTAAGGGCCCATCTATAAAATAGGCGACCTCAATTTTAGTTGCTGCCCTTATTCTAGGAATGATGCGTCTACCTCTTTCTCCAAGTCATGCACGAAGGAGTTATTCGCGAAGGTTGCTCAACACCAAACATGGGTTGAGACTTCAACGTTGGTAAACCAGAAATTTCTATAGATAATTCAAATGCTTCACCAGTAAATAAATCAATCTTTGTAACATTAGCATTCTTTCTTATCTCTACTCCTACCTTAAATAAATCAATCTTTGTAGCATTAGCATTCTTTTCTATCTCTACTCCTATTTTATCATACTTTATCATGATTATAAGACCATAATTTGATAATGATTATGATGAAGAATTTAATTTTTAGTTTATTATTATTATAATATATTTATTATTTTATTATTTTATTATGATTTTTTATTGATATAATGTCCTTTATTATTATTATTTTAATTATATTTATTTTTATCAACAATAATTTAAATTTATAATAAATATTAATATTTAAATTGATTGATTATATTTATTTTAACTTAAAAAATTAGTTATTGACAACTTTTAAAAGTAATAAGACATGATAATGATCGACGAATATAAATTTATCATCAATAATAATTACTGACGCGATAATTACTAATAGAGAAAAAAAAGCCACTGGATAATTATGGTAAAAGGACATTATCGAACATTTTGTCCCATTATTGAAGGCTTTTGGATGTTGATAATGATACGTTTTATGGTAGTGCATTTTGGGTTCATGGATATTATTATCTCTCCTGGTTGTTTAGTATAGATTCACTTTCACATTTGATTTCTACTTCTTTATATGGTGCACAAATGCAAATTGGACTTTGGTTCATGATATAGATCTAAAATAACTATTTTTTAAAAAATTAAAATTTGTTCTCTAAAAGTTTATACTAAGGTAGTACTTGATCTCACTTTTATCAAGCTTAAGATTTACTTTAATTTAGTTGAAGTAAAAAATAAAAATGTTAATTAAATTTACTTTAATTTTTTAATCTAAAAGTTATTTTTCAGTTAAAATTTTAATAGGTTATTCTTAAATGTTGACATTTTATGTAAAGAATGAATAGGAAAGATAGAATTCAAAATCTTCTATTTTAAAAGTTTTCATCATTAAAAAACGTAATTTTGTAAAAGTTCATTTTCTTTAAATTCGTTTTGACGCAAATACTTAATATAAGGATAAAAAATAAAAAAATTTCAGTCAAACATTATCTAAGTAGCAATATTTTTATTTTGCTTATGATAAATGCTTGTGAATGTTTAGATATTGAATATGTGTATCACACTGTCACTTAACTTTTGTTATGTAAAATATCAATTTAGTCTCTGAAACAGTTTGAATCAATTCAAATATCAAATTTGACAATTTTGTTCTGAATTTAGATAATCAAAATTCAATTGGTCATTGACATTAGGGTTGACATAATCAATTATAAATGCTAAAGTTAGAGATTGGATTGATTCATGTATAGACTAACGCTATAAATTAATTAAATATATAAGTTTGTTAAATATTAGTATAATTATTTAAATTTTTTCTAAAAAGTTTTAAATTTATTTGTTGATATAAATTTTGAAGGTATATATTACCATATAATATATTATATTCATTAACATTTAATATATTGATTATATATATATATATATATATATATATATATATATTTCAATATTCTATACTCACAAATTTTATTCTTTGTATTAATTTTGCACTAGTGCAAAAATAGCTTTTTATAACAGGATTTTACATCGGTTATTCGCCAACCGATGTAGAAAAAAGGCGGTGGCATTTTTGTAAATAAATTTGACACTTTCTACATCAGTTTCCTTATAACTGACGTAGAAAAACAGCCGGTGGCATTTTTGTAAAAAAATTTAAACTTTCTACATCGGTTGCTTAATAACCGATGTAGAAAGTCTTACTTTCTACATCGGTTGATTTATAACCGATGTAGAAAGTAACTTTTTACATCGGTTGGGTAGTGTAACCGATGTAGAAAGTACTTTTTACGTCGGTTCTCTGAAACAACCGACGTAGAAAGTCTGTTATATAGCTGATACGACCATTGTCGTCCTCATAACTGTAACACCCGATTCCTACCCTAACTCATTTCCTCTAAGCTGCCAAAGCTTCCGTCGTTCTCAAAGCCGCCGTCGTGCTCAAAGTCGTCGTCGTCGTCTTCGTCTACGCCATTGTCGTCTTCATCTGCGCCGTCGTCGTCGTCGTCGTCTACACCGGTACGTCGTTACAGCGTCGTTTAGGTCTCTGTTTCCTGTTTCTGTTTAGTCTTAGTCTTAGTCTAGCCTTTGGTTTGCCTGTTAAAATGTGTTTTCTCTTTTTTGACTTTTCATGCCACAAAAGTAGCTTTACGACTTGTTCAGTTCATAATATCTTATTTAAAGTTACTTTTATGAGCTTTTAGAATTTTTCTATGTTGCTAGTTCTATGCTGTTTATAGTTATGATAGGTTAGAGGAGAATATGCATCATATAAACTTCTTTGCATTGATTGATTTTATCAGAACAGATGTTTGTTATCTTTGTTGAATTAATTGCATATCTGCACTCCTTTTCTCTACTACTTCTCTTACAAAGTGATATTGAATTCCTATATGCTTTCTCCTTAAATGAAAGGCTGGATTTCTTACAATAAAGAGTAATCTTCTGTTGATTTTGCCTGAGTTCTTCCATTAAATGTTGAATCCAAATAGCTTACTTTCATACTTGGTTAATTGCCATTTATTCAACTTCTAAATAGATAGAGCTACAACAGTCTGTAGTTTGGATAACCAACTTACCATTTCTCCTGCAGGTGTAAACATATAGCTCTTAGATTTTCTTTTGTCAAGAGTACTTACAAAATCTAAATATGTTCTTTGATAACAAACTTTGATACTCCAAAATACAATGCAGCATTCCTTTAATATATCTTAGGATCCTTTTAACAACATTCCAGTGCTCTCTTCTAGGATTTGCCATAAATTTACTTACTGTCCCAACTGCTTGAGCAATACGTGATCTTAGTACAAATCATATCATACATAATATTTCCAGATGCTGATGCATACAATATATAAAATTATTGAAAAAATTTCAATAATTTTTTCATATTTGTTTTCTCTTCTTTTAACAGATACATGGCTGATCCTTCAGAGGTTCCTCCTTCACAAAGTGGGTTTGAGAACCCTTCTTCTCGGCAAAAGAAGGGAAGACGAGCCACACGGTTAAGGGAGTTAACCCTTAGTCGAAGCGGTGAGCAAAGGATTCCCATACAGTTTGATCAGGCCACTGGGAATCCATTAGGGCCAAACAAGACAAAGTTTAAGAGTTATGTGGCCCTCCTTGGACGAAGCAAGGTCAGTATTTTGATGAAGGATTGGGATGATGTTGAGATGCGAGTCAAGGATCAAATTTGGGAGACTATCATGGTATTTAACTTTAAAGCTTTAATTTTTTCCATAAATATATCATTCACTAACCAATTACATCTTTGTTTATGTAGCTTACATATGACGTACCAAACACTAACTTCCTGAAGAGGAAGTGACTTTCATTTTCTGGTGAGCGCTGGAGGGGCTTCAAGACACATCTCACCAGCAAATATATATATGGGTCACTCAAGGATGTGTCTCCTGGTGAGGAGTACCAGTTCCTTGATCAAGACACTTGGCAGAGATTTGTTGAGTCTCGAATGGATCCTGCATTCGTTGTATGTATCTTTCTAATATTTTATTTTTTTAATTGACTAATATAAGCAATATTATGATTAAATGATTTTCTTTCTTATAACATGAGAAAAGAAAGAAGGCTCAACAAATTTCTGCTAAGAACTTTTACCCCCACAGATTATCTCGTGGGGGTTATGAGTTGCTTCAGGAGAGGCTGATGGACCAGAAGTCGAAAGAACGTCAGCAATCATCTGAAGTAGACCCCTCTACACTTCTCTCTCCACCCTCTCCACCTTCACGCCATGAGAAATGGAAGAGGGCACGCCAAAAGGCAACTGGAGAGTACACATCAGAACCTTCTCGCATTGTTGCTGAGAAGATTGTAAGTAATCACACAATTTTGTAAATTTTCATTTTATTTATCTTCAAACATTTACATTACTGATAACGGTCATTTTTTGTTTTGTAGGATTCTTTGGTTGAACAAAGCTCACAATGAGTCTTTGTTCCAACTGGCCGGGAGGACATCTTAAGTATAGTTATTGGCCAACCGGAGCATCCAGGACGTGTTCGTGCAGTTGGCCGAGGTGTTGGCCTTAGACAGTACTTTGGATTGTCTTCTAGACAGACATCCAAAGGTTTGGTGTCTAGAGATGAGTTGGACGCCATGCGTGAAGACAGGAGGCAAGAACTGCGGCAAGAACTTCGAGAAGAGCTCAGACAGGAGCTTAGGCAGGAGCTTAGGCAAGAGCTTAGGCATGAGCTTGCATCTTTGGGACTTTCCCAAACACAGACACAGGGTCACCATCCATCACCTTCTCCTAGACGCGTGAGCACAAAGAGAAGTTGTGCTCCGACGGAGGACCAACTACAGGGAGAAGAGGATGTGGATGCAGGTACAGACGATTATGAGTTATATGTTGATGATCCATATCGTCTGGTAGCAATTGGGAAAGTCTACACCTTGGGTTCAACCATCCATCACCAGCAAATTGATGATGATCATGTTAGAGTGGTGGTTGAACGGGTTGAAGATGCAGATGCTCCTGTTCCTGTCCCTACTCAGGAGGTTCATGTCGTGGGGCAAGCCCCCAACCATTTCATTATATGGTCGAGGAGACTTGTGCAGCGAGTTCAACCTCGGGTATTAGATAATTTTAGCATACGTTATTAATTTTTTAATATATATATTATGTGTGTCTATATATATATATATATATATATATATATATATATATATATATATATATATTTCTTACTATTTTGTGAATTTATCGTAGGTTTATAAGGAAGATCGTGGGAAGAAGATTGATTTAAATGCTACAGCAGATCTTCCTGAGCCTCCTGCAAAGAAATATGAGGTTGATTTGCTCACACGTCTATTTGGTATCGCCATGAACTTGGGCGACCAAACTTTGCAAATAACAATGGAAGCAGATATCATCGGAAAGCCCACACCTATCCCCTTCTATATTACTAAGAAGGATATATTGGAGTTGGTTGTGGGTAACGATCTCCTATGTGTAACAGTTCTACAATTATGGTTGATGTAAGTAAATTTCTAAACCTTACTTGAAGTATTTCATTATCAAAAGCTAACATATGAAAATTATTCGCAATATTAGGTACCTGTATCGTATCTGCACTGAAAGAGGTAACTTACACCTCTATGGATTCCTAGACCCAGTTCATATGCAGAAAACTGGGAACAAGGTAGCTGAGATACAGGAATATCTTCAGAGGAGATTGCAGTCTGATAAAGATTGTTACCTAGCCCCCTATTTTCAATCGTAAGTCAATACTTAATTGCTTTATTTCATGAATTCAATTAAATTCCTAATTTTTGTTCATTGTCATCCATATTTTGTAGGGCTCATTGGCAATTAATCATTATTTGTCCGAAGCGGAATGTAGTTGTATTTCTATGCTCTGCTTGGCAAAAACCAAAGAAAGACATAAAGGACATTATAGATTTGTAAGTTTTTATGATTTTGGTATTTATATTCATATAACTTGTTATTGTCAAAGGTATTCATTTGCTTTTTATTTTACTGTAGAGCAATGAATGCTCGACTTCGGTTAAAAGGGACGCATCCATCACATATTAAAAAGCCTGTATGGATAATTCCAAAGGTAAGTACTTTATTAAAAGTTATTAAATTATTTTATATTCTTTTATCAACATCTCTAATTATATTTCATACTCTTATTATTTTTTTGAAGTGTCCAAGACAACTCGGAGGAACCGAGTGTGGATATTATGTGATGAGACATATGTTTCTCATTGTCTCGGCTTCTATTGTTAACTCTTGGCACCAGGTAATTACAATTGTCTTTAATTAATTATTTAATTTTAATGCATAACATGACATGTTCACTAATTTTAATCAAAAACATCTTGTAGATATTTGACAATCCTCAACCTCTGTTAGATGAAGAAATTGATGATATCAGGAGATGTTGGGGGAATTTCTGATTGAGGTTGCCAATTTGGGTTGAATTCATGGGATTTTTAGATTTTTAGTTTGTTTTTATTATATTTTATAATAAACATTCATGTATTTATTTTAATTATATACTCTGTAACTTCTGTATTGTCTGCCTGGTATTCTGTTTATATACACAGGTATTGTGAATAAATAAAATGACAATTTTCTTAAACGAAAAAAAGATTTAAAAAAAATATAAACTTTTTACCTCGGTTGTGACCTTAACCGATGTAAAAAGTTACTTTCTACATCGGTTGTGACCATAACCGATGTAAAAAGTCAGACTTTCTACATCGGTTATGGGCACAACCGATGTAGAAAGTCTGACTGTTTACATCGGTTGAAGTTTTAACCGATGTAGAAAGTGTACTTTCTACATCGGTTCTACAACCGATGTAGAAAGTCTAAGTTTCTATATCGCCCGCTTCAATACCGTTCAAATAACCGATGTAAAAAGTCCATAATAACTAATGTAAAAAGCTTATTTTCCACTAGTGTTGTGATATTTATATTAATAGTTTAACTTTTATTAAAAATATATAATAAAAAAATAACATTAAAGTATTAATTAGTAAATATCATCTTTTATACTGGACTTGAGCTAATATTAAGACTAAAATAATTAACATATATTTTCATATTTGAAATTAAAATAACTGGTGTAATATGATAATTTCTAAAATTTCTTAATGTAATTTTCGTCTTTATTTACTACACATGAAAGCCAAGGAAAGCATGTATTGTGGCCCTCCTAATGACAATACCAAATGACCAATTGAATCAAATAGATTAAAAAGATTGTAAACACAATTAAATCATACCCAATGAGCAAACGCTGCAAACCTAGCGAGTTTATTTTGGTGTAGTGCCCGTTTCTTTTAACCTTAGAGAATTAAATTCTATATTTTTTAATATAAATTAAACGTTTTTTAAAATATAATGTAAATGAATTTATTTTTATATTTAATAAATTAAAATTAATTTTAGCTAACTTCAAACAAAATAAATATTATTTAATTAGCATTCTTGTTATGTTTTTCTGGGATTATTGATTGTGAACTCAGATGGAAGATGGAAAGTGATTGATAGATATGGTGAGAAGGTAATAAAGTGGCAATGTCGACGCCGTTGCCTCTGCATCTACGACTATAATGTACAAATACACATGCATGCATGTGTAAGTGTTTGCATGTCTCAGTCAACTTGTAATTGTGGTGTCTTATGAGTACTTCTAGGTGCCCCTGGATGCGTATTTGTCAAACAATCCTACCTGTCATAGTTTCTAGCCTTTTCCTTTACATAAAACTAACTAACAATTTTTCATAATATATTCTTATTATAGTAAGTATTTTACAAGAAGAGATAAGTTTATAATTTATCCCCGTATTATAAATTTATTAAATTTCATTAATTGAAACAGAAATAAGAGATAAGTTTTGCTAATTAGTATTTTAAAATTAATAACGAACATTTATTATCTTTCAAATGTTTCTGATATCTATTTTTTTTCCAACAGAAAAAAATAGAGAAACATTTGATAAAGAATAAATTTAATTTTTTTATATTTGCATGTATTTTTATTTTGTTATAATTATGTGTCTTTATTAATTTACGAGGCATGCTTTTTAAGATTTCATTACAGTTCAAGTCAATTAATGTTTTCTTCCTTTTTTAATTATTCAAATAAACAAAAAAAATGCATTCCTTAATTTCTTAATCAAAAGTTATTCTTCTTCATTCAATATTAAATATAATGATATTATTTAAATTACTATTAAAATAATTTTGTATAAGTCAAATTATTTTTTAATATTTTAAAATTAAATATTAGAAAAAAACATTTTAATATTCTAGTTATACTTTTACTAATAATAAAATAATATCCACTTACATCATTTTTTAAAATATTCATATAATTTATATTTGTCACATTTACGGTTACATCCTTTCATCTGTTCACTCTTCTCCACACATATAGAAAAAAAAATTATAAATAGTTTTTACAAAATTTTTATAAAAAAAGGAAGAATATGTTTAAAATATAAAAAATATTTAATAAATTATATAATAATTATTTTGTAAAAATAATGCATCTCTTGTAAATATCTATATATTATAAAATGTGCTTGTTAATATTCAACAATTTGACATAATTGTGTTTTTGTATTTTGACATAATCATTTTGTTTTGGCATTTTGTTTTATAATTTCTTTTCTTAAGATATGGTTAATCTAACAATTTAATATACTTGTTTCACTTATTAAGTTATTTATTATTATTTTTAAATTTTGTGAAAAAAATTTAACAACGCTTATTTTGAAATAAAGAGAATAATTATTTTAGTTACTTAAAAATGTTATGAAACAATATTAACGAAAAAAATTAAAGAAAATAAAAAAAGATAAAAGAAAAAATATAAAGAATAGTTATTTTATCTTCTTTTCATTCGTTTAAAAAATATTTCTACAAATAAATCGAGGTTAATAAAATTAATGAGAAACTTATGATTTAAAAATATTTATAATATCTTATCAAAAGCACACATTTTATCAATAAAAATAAGTAAATTTATATCAAATTATTTTTCTAATTGATGATGGATATCACAAAATTATAAAATTTATAATGATAATCTCTAAAAATGTACCTCAATAAAATTAGACTAGAAAAAATCTTATAGAACAAAAATATAGTGAAAAAATAGTACAATGTTTTTTTTAATGATAAAAGAAAATAGAATCATATATATGAATATTAGAAATACACTCTTAAAAAAACATATTACAAAGATTATATACATATTTATTATTTATTCAAACAACTTTGAAAATAAATCTTAAATTATCTAAGAAACTATCTTCTTCTTTATAATATATGATCAAGAACTAATACATTATAATAGTGACATAATCCAATTATAAAAAAGGATAGATAAAAGTTATACACCTTGCTATCAACCAAGTTCATGATCTTACTTGAATCATCTCTACTACAGATTCTATTGTGGATTTGTCTGCATGGAATATTATGTTGTTTCTTACTATCCATAAACTCCAAAATTATAGATAATGATCCCATCCATCAGCAAATATTGCTCTTGCCACACCAATTTAAACATTTAATCCAAACTAGTTGAACCATTTGGCATTGAAAGAATAGATAAAAATGTTATTTTTGTATGCTCCTCACACATGGGATATTTCGCATCCTTCTCCAAGATGATTCCTTGACTAACTAGTTCTCCTCTCCAAGATGTTGTCTTTGCAACAAGCATTGCTAAGCCAGAATGTTAATAGACTTAGATTGTTCCAGAATCCATTGAAGAACTCATCAGTTTGAACATTGTTATAACTCTCCGACTAATCATACCCTAATTTTATAGAATAGTATGATGAGATATATGTCATCCAGATCCACCTATCTCTCTTTCCTTTCTTTGTAGATACACTGTTAATATTCTGTACATCTCTTTAACAATCTCTTCCTCCCATACAAACAGGTTCCTATGCTAATTCCATCTCCAAACACAACCTTCTCCCCGCCAATATCCCATCTCCACTATATAACAAGACTTGTTAATAGCTACATCATATATTCGTGGAAACTTAGTTCTCAGATTTTCATTATTAATCCACTTCTTAGTCCAGAATTTGGTCTCTTTTCCATTTCCTATTTTCTTTGCTACTAATCTTTCCTACCACCCTTCCCTCCCTCCTTATTTGAGTTAATACTACATAAGTTTAACCACCACCTTTAAGACTTCCTCTGGGTTATACCATCAGGTACCTCTTGAACACCATTTTTGGGTTGCAAAATTCTAACTCATAACTAATTTGATTCAATTTTTTCTCTCCATAACCATTTTTCCAACAATGCTAGATTCAACCATTTAATGTTTTTCAAACTCAATTCGCCTTTATCTTTACCCCTACATAAAATCTTCCATACTAGCCAATGTATTTTCCTTTTTAACTGACCACCTCCCCATAAAAATATAATCAACAAGGATTGTAGTGTAGATAAAATACCTAGAGGTTCTTGAAAGAAAGACAGGTAATATATAGGCAAGGATGATAATACTAATTTTATGAGTACCACTCTTGCTCCAATAGAAAGATGTTTGCTCTTCCGTGTTGATAACATTCTCATCATTGATTCAATCACATATTGCCATATTCCTTTTTTTTCGATGTGAATCTTCCAAAGGCAAATAATTTTTCGGCAATGTGTTGTGTCTACAATGAAAGAGCTTTGCAACCTTTGAAATCCAATTTCTAGACACATTAATTTCCATCACCAAATTTTTTTGATAGTTTACCTTTAAACTAGAACATAATTCATAAGCCCTCATAATGTGTTTAAGTGCCAACATATTTTTTCATTCTACTTGACCGAAGAATATGTGTTATTTGCATATTTTAAATAAGAAATAGACATCTTCTACTTTGCTACGAATACCTATTGAATAACCTATTATTTGATCCTTTTTTAATCAATAAACTTAATCATTTTGTTGCTTTGATAAACAAAAAAGAAGATACTAGGTCTCCTTGCCTTAACCTTTTTCCTAGTTGAAACTCTATTGTAGGACTTCCGTTAACTAGCATTGAGATTCTGGATAACTATAAGCTCCCCTGAATCCATACGTACCATTTCATAAGAACCTTATCTTATTCATGGAATAAAATAGAAATTCTTAATTGACTGTGTCATAGGCTTTTTAAATATTAGCCTTAAAAATAAAACATCTTTTACCTCTTTTCTAGGCATCCCCACCAACTCATTAGCAACTAAAATGTTGTCCAGAATCTTTCTTTTTTCATTAAATGCAAACTGATTTTTAGAAATAATATTTCTTAATATTCTTCCCATTCTAAGAGCCAACAATTTAGCTAATGTTTTGTACATGAATCTTACCAACTGAATGGGTCTAAAATCTTTAATGATCTGTGGGTTATCTACCTTTGATATTAGCAAAAGAAATGAGTTATTAAATCCTTTCACTAATTTTTCATTTTGATGGAACTCATGTAAAAATTTACAAAAATATCTTTTTAGTACTTTCTAAAAATTTTTTATAAAATAAAAATTTATTCCATTCGATCTCAAACTTTTATTATGCACAACTTTAAACTACCTCTTTAATTTCAGCCTCTGAAAATTTTATGATGAATAACTTTCTCTCTTCTTCATCCAAAGATTTAAATTCTAGCCCCTTCATTTTTGGCCTTTCTCCATTTCTCTTTTGTTAAGAATTTCTCATAATGGTTGATTAAATCTTAAGTAAAAATATTACTTCATTAAAAATATTTTTAAAAACATCCAATACAGAGAGAAATTAAGGTTAAGGAAAAAAGAGTAAAAAATATATTTTAGTTGAAATCTTTTAGTTGCCAAATTCTAATGTTGCATATGAGCTTTCAAAAATTGTAATTGTAAGGCCTTGATAAATAAAATATTTCAAATTATCACTTGAACAAATTTGTTGGATGTATATGTCTCCATTCTTTTGTAGGTCGTGAATAAAGAAGAGTGTTGATGATATATGCTTTGTTACATTTCCTTTAATGCATCCTTCCTTTACTTGAGTAATACATGTAGTGTTATCTTCATATATAATTGTTGGAAGCATCTTTATAAAGAATAAATCGTAAGTGTCAAGTGTGTATTTAATCACGAGTCTTAATCAAACATATTCCCAACTTGCCTCATGTAATGCTAATACATTTTTATGATTAGGTAATGTGGCGGTTACAGTTTATTTTACAAATCGTCATAAAATAGTTATGCCTTCACATGAAAATAAATAACTTTTTTGTGATTGTCTATTATGTGGAATTGATAAATATGCCATATTTACGTAACCAATTAGATATAGCTTGGATATATTAAAAATCTCTATATCTATTATTCATTTTTGACTAAAGCTTACTTGTTTTAGTGAAGGAAATGCTATACAAAAGACTTCAAGATACTAGGAATATTTTAAACACCAAGTGCTTGAAGTTGTTTTTGTTCGAGTACTCTTTGACTTTAAACACCAAGTGTTTGAAATGTTTTTTAAATATTTTTCTTCAAATGAATTCTTAAATCGCGCATTTAATAGACTACTTTATGTAAAAAAGATGAAATTTATATGCTTAAATAATAAATACATATAATTAAAATTATGTTATCATTAAAATTTCTGAAGTATAAAAATTTTATAAATTTTAAATTTTAATATTTCTATTTTTAATATTTATTAAATCGATATAATAAGATATAACTTATTTTAATATAATTTATTCATTAAACTATCATATGATAGCTTAAATTCTTATGTTGGATTAAAAATTATTAGAATACGATAACTTTTTCTTTTTGTTCTTTTTCTTACTTTATATATTTTTAAATATTTTATAAGAAAATTTTTTTATTTTAAATATAATTTGTTTCATAAAAATAATTTTTAATAAAATATTTATTTATTTTATAAAATATAATATTAAAAATTTATAATTTATTTTTCTTTGAATTATAATTTATTACAAAAATATTTTAAATTTTAATTTTAGAAAATATAATAAATTTAGTAACAATTTTTAATATTATTTTTTTTCAAAAATAAATTTTATAATTTTAAATATATTTTTATTAAAAATTTAGAAAATTGTATTAATTTTAATAAAGAAATAATTTCGTCATGTCAATATATTTAATATTCTATCATATTATTATTTACTCATTTCAAATATAATATAACATAATATATTTAATTGATTATCCTATATATATTAAATATAGAATATAAAAAATTGTCTATGTTTCTATATCCTATTGCATTATTATTAAACTTTAATATTATCCTATTCTTATTGTAAAATGAGTTTAAAATCTCAATAATTTTTCCAATTTTTTATTTAAAATTTTAATATTTATTATTTTCATTTCTATCACAATTAGAGGGCCATTTCTATGTTTCTAATTCGTTAGTTATCATTATTTTATTTTAAATTCAGCTTCTCCTTTTCTAAAAATAAGACAACTATGTTTGAGAATATTCTCTAATTTAATAAAGAAAAATCGTAAAATTTTTATGTTTAATAAATATTATCTAATTTAATATTTTCATTTTAAAAAATAAAAATGATAAATTAATATCATAAATTTAATATCCTTATCTATTGTTTTTCCTATAAAAGTTGTATAATTATTTTAAGAAATAAATTTATTTTCCAGTTTCTTCCCTTCCATAACCTCACTGGTTTGAGGTTTGAAACTGTCTCAAAAGCTTGTTTTAGATAGATGCTCAAATGACACAAAAGGATTAAAAGGCCTGCATGATCAATTTAACACCGGCATAAGCTTTAATTTATAAAATATTAATGTTTTATGCTAATCTATAAGTAATAAATTGTATAACTTCGATACATTCAGTTATAATTATATCTAAAAAAAATAGTCACTTGAATGTTAATAAGTTTTTGTGAGGGAATAATTAACATATAGTGTATTCGACTTTCTAAAAAACTAAACATGACTTTTATTAAGTATACCATGGAAAAATATGGTCGACAAATATCTCTCTTTATCCTCATCCAAATATTACAGTGGTGTCCGAAAAATATAAAATAACGACCTCTGCTAAACTAAGTATTATAGTCACTTTAATATAATTTTATAAAATTATTATTATAAATTTTACAAAAAGTCTTTTTTCTATTTAGTTTTTAAAATATAAAACGAAAATATAAAATTATGTAAAAAATTAAAATAAATGTATTTTTTATTCGTAATTAAAATAAAGATTCTATAAATTAGAGACAAATATTGTATTTACAATCTTATCTTAATAACTAAAATGGGAAAATTTACTCAACGAAAATTGAAAAGGGTGTCTTGAGTTACTCTATGCTAACAAGGAATTGGTTAATCTTGTTGTGAGGATTTGAGACAGCTAGCCAGGTATCTATATCATAATGAAATATACCTTGACGGATAGGAGTATAAAATATAACCTTGCTTTATCGTAATATTATTTCAAAATGCTCCTATGATTTTGCACCTTTGTATGTTATATATTTCTACAAATTTACCAGGAAAGCCATCCGGAATTAATAGAGTAATTGACAGATTGAATTAAAAAATATGTTTGTATATATTTATTTTAATTTTTTATAATAAGTATTTTTTTTTTATCTTAAGAAGACTTTTAATATTGATCAAATTAATTTTCAGTCTTTAACTAAATATTTTGACATTATTCGTAAAATTTATTTCCACCGCGACTAATTACTATTGAGTTAATAAACAGATTTATTTTCAGTCTTTAATTAACAATAGTAGATTTTGAACTTTTAAATAAACAGAGAAATTAAAATAAAATTTAATTTAAAAATAAAAATCAATATTTTAATATACTAATTAAAAAATTAAAATAAAAAATATTAAAAATTTTATTTATGTATTTTTTTATAGTCTTTTTTAATTCATTTCAATACTTTTTTAATAAAAAATTTATCTTCAAATCTTTAATCAGTATATAAAAACTTGTTAGTAAGATATTTATTTTAAAAAATAAATAAAAATAGGAAGAACAACACTTTTTCTATTTTTTTATCTATTCAAAAAGATAATATAAATTTTATTTTTATTTATTTCAACTTTTAAGATAGTATTTTTTTTTATCATATATACTCTATATCTATATAAACTATTAGTAAAATTTATATATATTAAATAAATTAAAAATTAATAATATTAATTATATTTTTAAAATTTATAATTCCTCTTTTTCTAAATGATAAAAGGGAACGGAGTATTTTTCTTCATATTCATATTCACCTTTTGCACTCAATCCATATTTATTGGAAAGTGTTTTGGTGGGTTTCTCAATGCCTTGCATTTCATGGAAATAGGAAGACCCACCCACGTGTCCTGAATGAACAAAATTGATGAAATTGAAAACTGGATCTTTAACCATTTAATTATTGAGAAGGATCGAAGACATGAGACATGGGATACAAGTCATGGGTCCTTCACGTCCCTTAAATTCTATATTCCAACTGTCAACCTAATCGTCAGACCACATATCACAGCAAGTCAAAGGGAAGGGCAGCCCATGCTTAAAATTGAAGCAATCTTCCTTCCTTCTTTAGTAGAAAGTTTGATTATTTTTTTTATAAAGGTAAGCAATTATTTTTATAATTTTTTAAAGTTAACTGAAATTTTATTTAATATTTCTAAATTTCAAATTTTTTAATAGTAGAAATATATTTATGTTTCTCAATATATAAATTATTCTTAATTTTTTGTACAATTATATAAATAAACATCGTTAAAATAATATAAAATACAAGAAAAGTATTTAATATATTTTTTTTAAATCTAATTTCAAAAAGTAAATGATATTTTTTAAAAATTATTTTAGTCTATATTATGTTGAAAATATTTTAAAAGGGATAAGTTACATATGGTTTGAATTAGGGACCATTGAAGTTATTATATACTATGATATCATTTAGGTTTGTAAACAAGTAAGGTAAAGATGTGTTTTCATGCACATGAGTTTGGACTGATTCAGTTCAAATCGAAAATCCTCCATGCACATAAATGATGATTCATGTCATTTTTAAATTTAATATTTATTTTCGAAAATTTATCTAAAAAGTCTTATATTTGAGAATTTTAGTTTTAAGCTGTCAGTCATTACACATTATTTGACCTTAATTGTTTTGATTTTAAAACTGATCGTTTATTCATTGTGATGTGTGTGTGGATATGTACAACTGAAATATTTGACTTTGTGATTAATCTTTTATTGGAGCTTTCTTTCTTTTCTTTAGTTGCAACTTAATCCAACTTTTGAATTGTGCTTGCTCATGCCTCTTTATGCTAGGTTGTTGCTTTAACCATTTATGTTATAAACCATCGTTAACTACCAACTTAGAGCATCATTAGTGTGGTTGTCTATACTTTTTCTTAGTAAGCGCACCTCTTTTATTTATTTCCACACAACATCTATACTTTTATTCACCAATTCATAGTATTCATCACAAGGAGATACTTCAGATGCCACCTTCATCATTTAACATGCCAAATGTCAATACCATCGTGTGATAGAAAGTCTAGGGGTCCTCTTCAACCTTCTTTCCCCTAACTTCATGTTCAATACCACTACGACCTTCTCTTGTTCACCTCTTGAGAATGTATTTTTCGGGGATAACCTTTACATCATTGGCTTCAAATACTTTCAATGCATGAGAACAAAGAATGCCAGTTTGTTCAAATTTTCTACAATTTCAAGATATAGAGGTTGAAGCATGATCAAATAATACTTTCCAATATCTTTCATGGTTGATTCTTGTGATAATATATTACAACAAAAAGAGAGATTCATTTTTTTATAATATGCAAAAGGCTAAGAATAATGTAAACTCTTATTGAAATAAGTCAAACACAATATGTGTAAAAAAATTTCCCATGTTTAACAATATTGGAGATATCTCATTTTGTAAATTTACTAACTTTTGGTGAGAATCATACTCACAAACTAGCTCATTGTAACACTTCTTCTCAACAACTTGTTCAAAGATTCTAGATAATTGTTTTATATTAATATCAAGCTTTATAAAAGCTTTGAAATCAGAATTTAAGCTTTCAATTAATTGGGTACTTCACATTCCAAATGTGAATGTTTCCTTCATATGACACAATGTCCATTTTTATTTTATGGCATAAAATGATTTAATCCAATTATCTTCTTGAACATTGTAGCTTGTAATCAATTCGGTCCAAGACTCCTCCAACTTAATTTTGGTATTAAATTCGAAAATGTATTTCTTAAAATCTCTTAAAAAATAACTTCCACCCTTCACCAAATTGCCAAAACTTTTAATTCCATTTTGCATAAAGTGCCAAGTACATAAACCATTGTGTGCCTCGGGTATCACTTCAATAAGTGTCTGAGCCATTACTTGGTCCTGATCAGTGAAAATAATTTGAGGCGTTTTTTAAGCATATGCTTCCAAAATATCTCAAATATGTAGTATTCAAAAACACAACATCACCAAAATACACATAATCCAACACTATTTTTGCATCTGACGTAAATACATTTGTGATTTGTTCATCAACATCAATCTATATGCATGGAAAAATGAAGGATTCTCTATTAATTATTGTTGAAAAATATTTCATTAGACAACCAACCTCCTCATACACCATATCTCTCTCTTTTTTCCTTAAGGTAATTCTTTGCATCTAACCGAGTATATTAATATTAGCTTTATGCCATGCATATGGGCTCATTAGCTGAAATGATGCCTTTTCACGTAATCCAAAATCCTCAACTAAAGCAATCTCATAAGCTTGGATTTCTGTTATTTTATGGTATGAAGCAAGCATGTGTGTTGTTTCTAGAAGTTGTAATAGGTGATTATGCCCTTCTACAATCTCATGTATCAAAAATTTTCCACTCCTTGCCAATGACACTCTAATTCTTACATAACAATTAGTTGTAGTCTCATTCTATGCTTGGTAAATTTTTCATCCTTTTTATCTAGCTTTCATAATCCTTCCTTACAACCAACATATCAACAAGAGGTTATAGTACCATCTTCTTTTTGCCTGTTAACGTATTGCCCTTCTAACTTCAAAACCTACTTTCCTACCATATTCCTTCCAAAATTTCTATTCCTTTTTTGAGTCTTCAAACTCCATACCAAATTTTGGCTTCCAATTAATATTTTTTCATGTCATGTTTGGTATCCTAATCCAAAAAAAACAGTGATCATTTCTTCTAATATTTCAAAAAATAAATTCTAAATATTAAACAAGAGGGACACAAGTAGAGTTGTCAAATGAGTCAGCCCTAGCCCTATGTGCCAGGGCCAAAAAATCCCTAGATGTAAAAAATCCATGGGGCCAAAAAGCTCATAGGGTCAAGTGGGTTAGGTCCAACCCTTACATAAAATATCATTACTATCCCAAACCACTAATTGCAAATTTTGGTTGAGAAATAAAAAGACTACCAAATGGAATAATGAACGCTTATGTTTTTGAAGATTGTTTTAATAATAAAAACACTTCAAGCAAAATAAAAGAATTTGTATTAAATGGAAAAAATATAGCTGATACCATGTCCTACACTTTGTGAATATTAAGGAAAATTAAACCCCAAAAAACTACAAATGATAAGTAATGTACAACAAGTTCAAAACAATTTATAATCTTAAAAAAAGCATTACTCACAAAGTTATATGTGAAGGATCAAAACAAGTTTGTCACAGGGAAACAATGAACAATGTTAAAAGATCAATGCATCCTTAACAATTTTCTCTAACCAAAATGCTATATCTAATATAGGTACACACTCACTTGGATTTTCTCTGACAATAAATTCTGCTATATCATCAAATTTAAGTAAAATCTGTTTAACTTTATAAACTTATATAATTATATTGTCTACTCTATTTTTCTACCCATTTAAAAATTTTGGCCCTTAAAATTTTTAAAAATAATATTTGGAAAGTACTTTTATCAAATAAGTTTTTATTTTAGTTTTTAAAAATAGACTCGTAATTTTAATCATCTAGTATAATTGTATAATTTAGATTTGTTATTTTTATTTTTATATAAAAACATCATTCTCATTAAATAATTTATATATATATATACATTATATATAATTTTCATGTACAAATATATTAATTATTTTGACTTTCTCAAAATATTCAGTAAAATTTCATCATTACAGATAGTCTACCAATTAAAAAAATATAAAAATATAAAATACTAACCAATACTTTAAAGGTATTGATAAGAAAATTAAAAAAAAATTATATTAAAAATATTATTAATGCACATTTCATATAAATTTTAATAATTATTTTAAAACCTTAAATTAAGAATCCTACAACACCAGTTATCAAGATGCTAAAATAATTGTATAAATTGAGAAATTGAAAATTTGTTTTGAGACAAGCAACACATTACAATTTGGTTCAATTTTAGAAAAAAAATTATTCAAATCAAGTTTAAGAAAAAATTATAGTTTAGTTTGATTTTATTATAATATATTAAAAAAATTAAACTAATTTTTTATGATTTAATTTGGTTCAATTTTTTTATTTTATTATTTTGTTTTAAAAATCTAACAACAAAGATAAGTCAATAAAAAAGATAAAATAACAATTTTTAAAAATTAAAAATTAGTATTGATTAAACACAAAGGAATACTAACATTCATACTTAACATACTTCAAAATAAAATTTAGATAGGCATGTTACATCCTATGTAAAAAATTAATTAAAAAAAAATTCAAAACTAACAATATAAAAATGTCAACTAGGTATAGGTAAATTTAGTTATATTTTGATAAATTTTATTTTAATATATTAACAAAATAAAATATCTAGTACAAAATATATTATAAAATTTGAAGAAATCCAAGAAATTTTTTAGACAACCTGTGTCAACTAAAAACGCAATAATTTAACAATATAAAATTAAAAAAAAAAGTGAAGGGAAAATAGGGATGAAAGTAGGTCAAACTGAGCTAGGTTTTGAGTATTCAAGTCTGATCTGTTTAAATATTTTGAAGCCTGAGTCTGGGTCTGTTACCTACTAAAGGGTTTTTTTTTTCTATCAAGGTCTGACCTGATTTAAAGCTATAAGGCCTACAAGCCTATTTAAAAGCTTACATTACAAAAAAAGATCGATAAATAGACTTAAAGCCTATATAAATAATTGATTAAAAAGACTTGCAAACTTAAAGCTTACAAGATAAAAAGACTATTAAATAAGCTTAAAACACACACACACACACACATATATATATATATATATTAATATTATGTAAATAAAATATAAAATAAATATTATACAAATATAATATATTAAAATAAATATAAATATATAATATATAAATATAAATAGGCCTCTGAATAGGTTGAATAGGCTTTTTTTTATAAGCCTAGGTCTTGCTTGTTTATCTAAAAAGGTTTTTTAACAAGTCCGAGTCTATCTATTTATTAAACGAGTCGAATCAAGCTAGGCTTTAAACGAGCCGAGCCGTAGGCCCTTGTTGGACGGCCTTGTTCACTTCCATCTCTAAGGGAAAATTTCATCTAACTTATTTAGTTTTTGCAAATCAATGGCAAATTTCATCTGACTTATTTAGTTTTTCCAAATCAGTCCCTAACTTACAGAAACTAAAAAAAGTCCCCAACTTATTACTCCATCATTCAAATTCATCCTTCCATCCATTCTTCATCAGTTGTTCGTTAATATGGAACGTTAAGTAGCATACGAGATGCCTTATTAGATCAAAACGATGTCATTTTGGGATAAAATTTCATGTAGGCTTTACTAAGTTTCAAAACGATGCTATTTTAAATTGAATATGGGTTTGGAGGATTGTTTTATCCAAAATAATAACATTTTGATCATCTTCCTCATCTTATGTTGTAATTTTTCATTTTAAGGTTTTCTTATTTTTGTTTAGAAAAGTGGTGTTGGGTTGTGCTTATAATTTCTTCTCTTGTGCGATTATTTAGAAGTGATACTTAAAGACCAAGCATGGAAAGTGGTACAAAGGGTGTTTAGGCCACTAATTCTAGTTTCTCACATCAACATAATATCGGTACTGAAGGTGTGAGGTGTTTGGGTAAATATAAAATTGTAAGGGTCTCTAGTTTAGAAAGGAACCTTGGTAAACTCTATTATGGATTCCTTAAAATAAAGGTTATTACTTTTTATTTTAGATTAAGTGTTTTGTCACTATGGTATTTTATGATTGTAAACATCCATTATGAAGGTAGAGGAAATATGTTCTTTTTTTATGTGGTTTAATGAAAATAATGTTTCAATAAAGGACAATTTTACTGCTAGTACGGAAGCAACATCAATTATGGGAAATCCTAGAAGTGCTAACGAGGGAAACTAATTTAAGATTGCTCCTATGAAGCTGATGAATCTAGAGAGAGAAGTTAGGAGACTAAATTTAATATTTTTTTGTTGGATTGATTTATGGTCTTTGTTGTATCATTTTTCTTTGAATTTTTCTTAAACAATTAGATGTTTTATTGTAATAATTAACCTTCATTTGAAGGTTGTATAATGTAATGTTGTTAACTTAATGTTAAATACAATTTTCTTTGAAGAATGAGTTAACATAAATTGTATAAAATTATTTGAAACTTGTTGAATATAAGATATCAAGTAGGGAAATAATTAATATAATCATGATGACCAAAGTGGCTACATCAATATAAGATAATAAAAGCCATCATTAACATAATGTTAAACCAAAGAATTAATAATAAAATTTGAATAAAAATCACAACTAATATCGAACTTGTGTTATAAAATATAACGGGTTCAACAAGAACCATAAGTAACATCAAACTTGTGTTCCAAAATATAACTACTTCAACAAGAACAATAAGTAACATCCAAGTTTTGTTTTCAAATACAATTACTTTAATAATAATCATAAGTAACATCGAACTTGTGTTCTAAAATAAAGCTACATCAACAAAAACCATAAGTAACATCCAACTTGTGTTTTGAAATAAAACTACTTGAACAAAACAAAAGGCATAATTATTGATTACAACTTGTGCTCTGAAACAATTATAACTTCCAACTTAAACAAAATATGTATGTTTGTCACCTTCTTAAGTTTAAGTTGATATGAACTTGTAAGCTTTTTAAAAGTCATCATCATGTGGAGATGAAGAAGATGGTGGGCTTTTTACTAGGCTATATGTTGGATTCATTCCTTCAGCTAAGGCAACATGTGTATTCACTTGTGCTTTTGTAGGAGCAGTTACTGATGGATGCGAAAATTAGCTAGAGGGTTGAGCAACTATAGATACTCTTTTTCTTATCCTCATCTTAGGTCTAAGAATCATTGTAAGCTTTTTAGGTGAGGGATCCTCAGGTGGTGGTTGTGATTGGATAAGATCTATTTCATCAGCAATAGAAGAATCACCATCATTAGCAGAAGAACCAACAGTAGTAGGAACACCTTCAATAAGAGCTACAATAGATTGACCTCCACCTGCATCTTGTCCAAAAGCATTACTTTCAAATTGACTTCTTGTAGTAGCAGCAGTCTGGGCTTGTAAGCCCTCCAGCCTTTAATTCTTTTCCACCAAACATGTTTTCTTATTATGATTAAGTTCTCCACATACAATTAAATTTGTTTAACCTTCTCTTTAATTTGTGAGCTTTTGTAGTCTCTTCAATATTGTCTTTCTTCCTATTTCTTCTTTGGCCTTCCTATTCTCTTCTAAAATGGAGGTGGGAGTGGAGGTATCCAGTTTGTTTTGTTCCAATATTCTTCCCTTGGCAAAGCCTCAGTAGGGTGTTTATATGTTGCTTGGTATGATGACATAGTAAGCCATGCATGACAATGATATTTTGGATATTCATTTTTAAAAGCTATAGTAGCAATTTCATATGACATTCCTATCCAATCACATGTGGAAGATTAATAAATGAAATTATTTGGACAACAAAGTGACAATAAATTTAAAGATGAAAACAAAGTCATCCATCTATAAGTTACCAAAACCTACATTCCAAGATTGACAACAACCTTTGTAGGCTAGCAGTGAACTTCAAATTTATGCCCATCATCGTCCTTTGCAATGTAACATAGGATAGTGAATTTTTGTTCTATTCCCAAAGCAAAGTTAGCATGAAAACTAAAATATGTAATAACTGACTGTCTTGTTGTCCACTTGTTTCTTTCCTTTTTCTCTTTCTCTAACCCGCTTTGTTGAATTGAAGCAAATATCCAATGTACCTTGCAAGCTTGGGTTTATTGGTGCCGATCTTGTTAAAAATAATGACTCTTATATCCTTTAGCATTATTATTATTGGTTTCACCCTTTCCCTCAAGATTTTTCCATTAAAAACCTTATAATTATTGTTACAAATATTGTCTATTTTGGCAATTCATCAAGCCTTTGTCCAACTCTTATTTGGTTTCTCTGTCATATACTGAAAAGCTTTGGAGTTTGTAAGTTTTAATATATTTAGGTTCCTATTAAATTGTTATGGAGTAGTTGATCTAGTACACTTCTAAAGCAAGCTTTTCAACTCTCGATCATTCTATTGCTTTGAAAAATTCTACCATATGTACCACACACAAAATCTGTAAGGTGTATCGAGCATGATCTACTGTAAAGTAATGTTTAAACTCTAAAAGGAAAATGACTTTATCAGTAATGAAACATTTTCAAATTGCATGCTGGTCCTCAATATTTTAAAATCATGCAAATAAGTCTTAACATTACCTTTTGCATATCTGATATAAAATTTTATTTATTTTATCTATAATCTCCTAAGTCAACATTTAGCAGCTACAAGAATAATATCTAGTTATTCTTATTCTTAATATCTACAACAACATAAGTTATAACCCATATATGGTTATTAGCATCTTGCCCAACTGCTGATAGCAGTTTCCCTTCATGGTAATCCTTTAAAAAACACCATCAAGGTTAATGACTTGCAACCTTCTGTAAAACCGTTTTTATAGCATTCCAAGAAAATATACAGTTTGTGAAAAAATGTTGGACCCTGTGGCTAGGGTATTGTCTCCATCTTAATGGTTGACCTAGAATTCCACTTCAGATGCTCGACATAATAATCCTAGATCTCAGCATACCTTTCTTTCTCACTACCTTGGAGAATATTCTTGGCATCCTTCATTTCCCTCTACACTCTGATGTTATCTATTTGGACACTAAACTTTTGTTTTAACTAATCTACAATCTCACCATGCTTCATAGCCTTCTCTTTCTGAGTTTTTTCATAAGTTTTTTTGGCTGCCCAAGCTTGTGTTACCTATTTATTCTTAAACACTCTTCCACATGTGTGTTCTTATACGAAGGTTTTGATTTGAAAATAATGTTTGAATTATTGTAAGCATTGTACACCTTTCATGCATAGGTTTTCTCCTTGCATTTTTCCTAGCTTTGGTTTTATCATTCTTTACCCACAAAATTTATCTTCCAAGTTAAATTGTGTAATCTTTCACTCCTTCCTTAAATGCATCAATGGTGGAAAACTTCATTCCCAACTCAAGTGTAACATGTATAAATGTAGCACCTTCATTGAGTTGTGGGAATACATCTTATACAGTGAGTCTTATCATAATTTTTAGGAGACCTCATCTATTCAAACCTCTTATTATTAGAATCTTCATCATCACTATTCCTTTTCATAGTGGGAATTATGACATCATTTGAATTTTGAAAAAAAAAGGTTCTTCAACCATGATAGTCTTCCCTTTACTGGTACCACCATCCCTTCTTAAGGTTCTTGCACCTACACCATCATTTTGTTTGGAGACTCCTTTTCTTACTATTTTTCTTTTTTTAATCACTTTTTTTCTATACCCTTCCTTCTTCTTCTTTTTTATTGAGTTTGTTGTTGATCCACATTTATTTCAACAACTAAATCATCCCCTACATTCACTTCTCTAACACTAGCATCACCTCCAAAATCCATGTCTTCTGCAGCACCATGACCCTTAAATCCACCTCTTGAGCAGTAACATCCAAAATGTTTCATCATATTCCTTCCAAAGTTCAACTTTTTACCTCCCTTATACCTAATGATTCCTTTATTGTCTTCTATGAAATTACCACCATTAAGAATACACACACACACATACCAATCCTCATCTGCATTAATATACAAAATACCATAATCAAATAAATCTTTACTTTATGGGACCATAAAGGCAAAATAAAAATATAATATAACACAATATAATAATTAGGAAATTAATTTTTTATTAAAGAACTATTTCATTAAATTCATATAGGACCACAAACACCTCCAACAACACTAAAATATTCAATATTTATCCACTATCCATAATCAAAAACTCATTCTAACTCTCAAAAAATGATATACCCATTTTACAACATAACATCCCGAGACTTACTTAAAAAAGACAAACCAAATGGGAAGGGAAGCATTTTAATAAACTCTAAACTGAATTTAATCTTAATATTTAACTTAGTTATGAGAAACGTATGCATTATCCTAACTATCATTGCAATGTTTTACTCTTAAAACCCTAAAAAATTGTAGGAACACTTTCTAAGTGCAAAAGAAGTTCTATGTTTTTTTGATAACTTCTCACACAAACAAATCATAATTTTTTCTCCAATAGGTTAGTTACTTGCTTAATCAAATTTAATCTACAACCAATGACCACTCTAAACAACATTGTAGTCAGTGGTAATGACTTACATTGCATACTAATCCCAAAAAAACATCATTTTGGGTCCAAGCAATGCATACATGAAATTTTAATCCTAAAATGATGTTATTTTAATCCAACAAAACATCATAGGTAGTGTTTAATATTTTACATTAACAAATAATTAACAGAAAATAACTGAAAGGATGAATTTAATGATAAAATAATAAGTTAAAAAAATTATTTTTTTAATTTTTTGAAGTTAAGATTAATTTGTAGAAATTAAATAAGTTAGGAATAAATTTATTTATTTACTTAATTAAAAATATATATAAAATTATATTCAATTCATTTGGTTCGGATCGATTTTATAAAGAAAAAGTGAAAACTGAATTAAATCATATAAAAAAATTAAGAGTTTTAAAAATTTTAATAATTTTTATTTATTTTTAGTTTGATTCGGTTTAGTTTTACAATTTTATCTGTATTGATTTGATTGTTAAACATATTACTTTTATCAACCCTTTGATTTGATTGAGTTGTTTATTTGACGTAAGTTGAGTATTGAAAACACTCGCTTTCATGAACTTTCAAGAAACTGTTTTAAAACTTATTGTGAAGGGTGCTTCTATGATGACTTAAATAAATTATTTTTCCATAACAATACTGATTAACCAGCATTAAATATATTTTATAGTGTATTTTTTAATTATTTAAAAAAATATTAGATGATGTTTATATTTTTAATATAACATATTTTATTTTAATAAAATTTTCATTTTGTATTGTCGTAACCGTAATTTCGACAAGACAACGAACTTGCTAAAAATATAAAAAAAAAATGATTAAGTTGATTATAGTGGAGCCGCCACCAAACTTTTATTTAAGGGAAAAAGATTTGGAAAAACCCTAACTTGAGGAAGAATCTAGGTTCGGGAGTCGGTTACGAGTAAGGAAGGTGTTAGGCACCCTACTCGCTCGTTCTGAAGAACGGTACCCTTAAGCTGAGTGTGCGATTTTGATGTTTTTGAAAAATTGTTTGATCCCTTTAATTTAGAAATAAAATAAATATAGGTTGTATGAAAATAGCCTGATAGGACTTGATCCTGCTCCTACGAATTCTCTGGTGCAATGGGAAACTCAAGGCTACATAGTTCTGGTTTCAAGGACTCGACCCTTAAGAAAGTTTTATATGGAATGAGAGGCGCTTGAGGTTTTTGGATTGTTTTGATTTGGAAAAAGGGTTGAAAAAGGGAGATCTTCGATCCACGTGCACAAAGTGGAAAGCAAGCGAGGGTTACACTGCATCTCGGATCTTTTAAAACTTTAAAAATTATTTTGAAAAAAAGGTAATTTGGAAAGGAGATTGAGAAGGGGAGACTTCGATCCACATGCACAGAGTCGAAGGCAAGCGAGGGTTGCACTGCGACTCATATGATTTTTCGAACATCGAAAGATAGGGTATGCTGCACTTTCAACTTCGGAGTTCATTGTGTGAGATCTCGGATCTTTTAATGTTTTGAAAATTATTTTGAAAAAGGTAGTTTGGAAAGGATATTGAGAAGGGGAGATCTCTAATCCACATGCATAGAGTCGAAGGCAAACGAGGGTTGCACTGCGACTCATATGATTCTCCAAACATCGAAAGACAAGGTATGCTGCACTTTCAACTTCGAAGTTCATTGCGTGAGATCTCAGATATTTTTAAAAAATTTGAAAGTGATTCTAAAGGAAAGGTATTTGAAAAAAAATGAATTAAGAAAAGGGGTCTTTAGAATTTCCAAGAGTTATTTAAGGGAAAAGAAATTTTGGCAAAAGACTCGAATTTTACCCATAATGCTACTAACTGTGAGGGTACATGCTAGACTTTCACCCGCGTGGGGATATGGGGTCTTTCTCTCTTGTGTGGTTCATCTTCCTATCTTCAACCTAGGATTGTAAGAATCAAAACCAGCACTTATTTTGGTTCTTGGCTGATAATTTTAAAAAGCCTTTTGATTAATCTTTGGTAAGGTTTTATTTGTTGTTATAGATAAACTTGTCCCTTTGAGCTTCCTTGAGTTGTATCATATCCTTAAGCAACAAATCTGGAATCCCGACCTTACAGGAATATTATGTATTACCCTATGCATCTATGAACTTGAAATCAGTAATTGGCCTAACTATTTGAACAAGTTTCATTCTTTTACTGCTAGTGCAGCTCGTGAAACTTTGCAGCGTTGATACGTTATCTATGCAGTCATCATTTTTAATAAAGACTAGATTTGCATAAGTAATGTTTAGTTCTAGGCTTGATGCAGATGGTGAACTGAGTGCTGAACTACGAAGCTGAGCATGATTAACATAGTCCATGATTATCTAAACTTCGAACCCTCTCTCTCTAATCTGTTATTTTTGGATCAGTACCATCACTGTTTTCCCATGTGAACGCTTTTAGCAATAATTGTATAGCTCTCAGTTATAGTCTTTTTAATTCTTGGCATGAACCAGGTTATTCATGAAAACTATCTAGTTTTTGCCTCAATTCTCCTATGGCTATTAGGGACGAAGTATGTACCCAGCAGCTATAAGACTTTGAAATCTAATTCTATTAACCATGCTTTGTTCCCAGAATTAGTTCAGGTTTTGGTCTTCTTGTTTTGCAGGCCTGATCTAAATCATGTTTTTACTAGACTGATGCATACCTAAGCACCTGAACTAATATCCCAGTGCCTATTTCAAAGTTGTTCATTTAGTTTTGGGCTGTATACCTATTGGATGTCAATACTTTATCAAATCTGTTAGACTACACCCATTGATGGCCTGAACTCCAAAGAGAACTGATTCCTAAAAATTGCTACTGGGGTTAGATCAAAATCTCATTTCTGCCACAATCAGTCCTATTGTTGTGACTAATCCAAGGGTGTATTTAGCTAACGAATTGTCCCCGACCCATTGTCTTAGTCTACTTAGTTACAAGATAGGTAATCACTAATGGGAATCACTCTGAACATACTGATGCCCATGTCTTTACTAGCAGACTTCTCTACCTTGACTAAATCAGTTTTGACTTAGTCCAAAATGCAGCATGGCCTAATGCCATTCTACACTTTGTCTTAAGTCTTTTTGGCTTTAAATCCCGATGGGGTAACCTATAGCATGAGAACTCAGAACTAAAAGCAATTGATCTCCATATTAGTACTCAGGTAAAATGATTCTGATGCCTTAGTCTTAATCCAGTAAAAGGGAAGAGGCTTTAGGGTTTTTGGTGCTCCCCTGAAGCTATTTCCCTTCCATTTGGCTTGTTGTTGTTAATGTTAGCAACCTACGGACTGGGATTTATGTTAATATGAATCCAGACTTAGGGTTCTACCATATGATCAGTTCACTGACAGGTTTTCCCAAAATTTACTATCCTGCTCTTGCAAACTATATAAATTCATATTCTTACTTTATGTTTCATCTTAGCCAGTCATCATATGTTAACTGACAGTTAATGGAATCCTAGCTCCTACCTTCACTGTACCTTGTTCAGCCTTAATGATCACAGCTTACGCAATCAACCTGCAACTTATTCTAATTATAATTTACAGGCCTCTATCAAAACGAGGTGATCCAGATACATCCCAAAGGCTTTACTAGATACTATTTTGGGATGCTTATCACAGGTATTTTGAGAACAGCATTAATCGCAGGCCTATACTGGATTTTGAGGTTCCAAATTTCAAGTTAACGTGTACTCTAGGAAAACAACCTACTTTATCAAAAGACATGACTTCCCCAACCTTGACTCATGAGTTAGGATAAGCCCCTCTTTGTTTGAATCAGTCAAAGACAGCCAGAAAGATGGAGACTCTAGGAGTCTGTGCTACAGGTAAGAACTCACAGGCTACTTTAACCAGCAAGTATAATGCTCCAGAGGTTTCTACTGGAAACCAGAAATTAGAGGCCCACTATTGGGAACATGCACTAGAAGGTATAAGGTTCCAGGGTATTTGTTGCCTGCCCAAATTACTCCTTTTGAAACTTAGAGTACGGTATCAAAACTGATACCAAGAGTCTATGGGAGATTTGGGATGTTATCCTAGACCCTGGGCACGGATTACTATACTTACTGTAAAGGGACCTTAACTATGTGAGATTTGGTTTTCTCTCCTAAGTAGTGATCTGGGCAGTATTTGTTAGCTTACCAAATGGTACCAAGCCAGGGCCTAACAAATCCACTCCTCTAAGTATAACAGTGGCACATTTTGTAGATTAAACTCATAACTGTATTTTTTTGAAAAGAGCTCATCTGAATTTAGACTCTAGCCACCACTATCACAGGGAATAGCAAGTATCAAAATTCAGAACCCTTACCCAGTTTCTGAGAACTCTAACTGTATTAAGGCTTCCTAACAGCCTCCAGATGGAATGTGAGTCTATGACGCCCTGCAATTACTAACTTGAGGTTTAGGAGACTTGGGATTCATGGTTGTGCGTGGAGTTGATCAGCAGCCTGGATAGATGATGTTTGTTACTTATCTGCCTCTTTAGTGAACTAAGAGCTCACTTAGAATATAAACTGATTCACCCCCAACCAAATGGCTGACTTATCTTAGACTATACCAAACCTAATCTATGGATTACCTCATTTTAATTTATAAAAGGCAAGCTACTCAATGTTCCTTCCTACATGTTGGCAGGCAATGGAACTTGGCAGGCCCACACATTGGTGTTACAGAATTCATTGGATAAACAAACATAAAAGATCTTTTCACTAAACAGTGGGACAAAAATAGACAGTGTCCTAACACCTTTTAGGAGCTTGATATAACAAGCTGGTACAGCAAAGGATTAATCATTCCTAGGGAGCAAAGGCAAACGGTATTGTGTAAGTTCTGGAAACAAAATTGAGATGGAGAATAGTGGTGTGCCAGAGCCTACCCTAGGAATGTAGTTCAGGTAATAGCTAAGGCTCCCTAGTGTTTATGGGACACCTAAACTGCCTAGCTTGAAAGTTGGAATCAGGTGTCGAGCCTGATATACGGGCCCAACAAATTTCACAGCTGTTATCTGGAGTAGAATACCAGTTGTCCAGTTATCAACGGGGAATTCTAAACTCAAAACCTATGAAGGTTTTCTTTTCTTTGGCCATGAGCTTGTGGGTATTAAGGCTGTTGTCCTGAACTCTAGATATAGGTCAACACACTAGATACAAGAGAATCTTATATATACCCAACATATCAGACCATTTCGCTGCTACCTACACCTAGACTTTCAACTGAATGCAAGCAGGCTCAGCCAACTATATATTCACACTCACAGGTTGTTGAAAAGACTTGCTTAGGACCTAATTTTGGACCTCAACAAAGCTAGTCAATGAACCAAGGATATTTTAATCATGTCATTAGAATCCAGTATGCAAACTATGCTTAACCTTAAATTCATTTAGTGATATATTGTCCCTTATTTACCTAAATCGAATCCTCATCAATTACTGAATGATTATTGACTTATAAGTCACTTAGTTCCAAGGCTTATAACAGCATGCAATTTCTTTAGGTACCTACGGGACTAGACTTTCCGAATCCTAAGAACATGTATCAATCAAAAACAAGGCTCAACTCCATAAGTTTTTCTTTTAGGACTCTGTACTTACATTTAACACAGAAGCCTTAGTCAAACATGTGAAATCCCTGACGATTTTAAATCGCAATCCTAAAACATTTCACGCATAATATGTCGAGGCAGTGATAGGATCCTAAATGCTAAAGAAAAGAGGAACGTAGGTCTGACTTGTGCGTTGTGAACAAATAGGAACTCTGCAACCTTTCTACGAGAATCAGGCAGTGATGGGAGAAAATGACGACCTAGGCTCGTATCCGTTCAGAGCAAGTGACCTACTGTAAATCGGCGAGTATCTCTTCCTCGGTTCGCACAAGAGAACGCGTTCTTGAAGAGACTTCTCCTGGAATCAAAGACTTTGGAGTAGCTGAGAAGAGAACACAGGAATCAAAAGAGAGAATCCCAAAAAATATAGAGCAATCCTGAGATGATTTTCCCAAGAAACTTTTCCGGAACCAAGAAAAACTTCCCAAGTTAGAGAGCATTCAGTTTTTGATGGGAATCAAGCGTCCTCAGAGAAAAGCTTCGAGTTCGTTTTTTTCAGTTTTTGGTGTCCAAAAATCCAGTAGTCCTAGACTTCCTTTCAAAAGTCCCATTATTTCCCTTCTAACCATGGTAATACCCAACCTGCTCTTGGTTATTTCCTAACCCAAACATTTACGATCCTAATTAATTCCTAACTAACCTTAACTAACTTCTAACTAACCCTAACTAATTTCTGACTAAGCCTTACCAATTAGGACAAAAACTAAATTTTATCCTTTTTCAACTTTTATTTACTTTCTTGACCCTCTGTTTATTATTTTCTAATTTTTATTATTATTATTATTATTATTATTATTATTATTATTTATCATCATCTTTTATTTGTATTATTTACTATTTATTTTTATTTTTATATATATTTTATATATTTGTTACTTATCTTTTTTCTTCTACTTTTTTTATCAAGCTACGTTTTTATTTAACTCTAATTATTTCTACTTTCTTTTTATTTTTTTTTGTTTTTTTCTTATAAATTATTTTTGTGATTTAATTAAAATTTTTCGAGTAGGAATTGGTTAGTGTTAACATTTATCAATGAATAAAATTATTATTCACACAATACCTCTGGCACCGAAGTTCAAAATTTTCAGACAGCTATGCGGACAAAATAATGCATTTTGTTGCATTAAACGTGTATGCCACATAACAGTATCAAATAATGTCCTTGATGACTAAAATTGGGAATGGTGTTCGAGCCTAGAATTAAAATTAACCGTATTAATTTTAGTTTTAATTTGTAAGTTTCAATGCTTTTGTTGAAATTAAAATTACAATTTCCATTCCAATTTTATGGAGTTAGAAATAAACAGCCCAAACCCATTTTTCATGTAAAAACAATGATTCTAGTACATAGTTTCAAATTAATCCATTAGGTTTAATCAAATAAAAATTATATTAAATGATAATTTTTCGTCTATCAATCTAAAATTAATGCAGCACAGATTGGATATTTCATCCAACAACTAATATGTAAAACAGATAGAACTAAATTAATGTAGACCAGGAAAGTACAATGAAATTTATTTAAGAGCAGGTTTGATTTGTAAAAATATTTTAGTTTTATTTTTATATAAAAATATTTTATTTTATTTTCTGTTTTTAAAATTTTATTATAAAAAAGAATGAATTTTTTTTTCATTTTTATTAGTTTCTTTATAAAACTTTAAAAATAAAATAAAATAAAATAAAAATAATGTTGTATTTTTATAAATAAAATAAAAATAAAAATAAAAACAAAAACATGAAAACATAAAACGGTTTTTCAAACCAAACAGCTCCAAATATTTCCAGTCTGCTAAGCTTCCCAATCTCAAAACTTCTGCTATTATTTGTTTTTAAGTGAGCAAAGTACAGAATAAAATTTACACAAAACCAAATAAAATCAATGAAGTAGTTAAAATGAGAGAGCATTGTCACTTCACGAGACTACTATTGGTACCTCAAAACCATCAACGAGAGTTATGATGAATGAATTGCTACAACATAGAACGAGATGATGCAAAGAAAGAGTGACAGAGTGAGGCAACAATATAAAAGGAGGAAACCATTAAGGACAATGTAGAAAATCAAAGAGAAAGGAAAGGAGCGAGAAGGCATGAACCAAATTTTAGATTTTTTATAATTTTTTCCCCAATTTTTTTTTCTTAAAATTGTTCATGTATTGCTGATCTAGAAAAATTTTCACGTTAGCAGGTGTCTATTGGAGTATTGGGCGATGCATAATGTTGGAGCGTTCATCTATGGATAAACAAAATCTTATTAGCTACTATAAAATAGGCCGAGTTAAAAAAATTTAATTATTTATATAATTTTTTTTAAAATAATCATGACTTTTAATCATGACAAGAATAAGTCTTAAAATTTTCCGCTTAATAAATTGGATGATTTTTAATCTCACTCACAATATTTAAAAGTAAAATATACTCAACATATTCAATTTATTAATATCAATCCTTTAAAATTTATTTGAAGTATATATAAATAATAAATTATTAATAAAAGAAAATATTTATTACACTTTAATGTTGAGGTTGTGTTTGAATAGAATGATTTTAAATTGTTAAATTATGTGTTTAGATGATTATAAAACTACAAAATTTTATTTGAATAATTTTTATGTTAACTAGAAGGAAATTTAAATTATAGATCTTTAAAAAATAATGTAAAAATTCTTATATAATGCTTAATTCTTTTTAGATCATCACTCACAACTTTTATATTTGACTCTCTTCTTAATTATTCTTTAAGATTGTTGATTTTATATCCTTCAAAATTTTAAAATTTTCCATTCAAATATAATGTCAATGTAAATATTTCTACTTTTTCTATAAAAAAATCTACTATTTTTAAATATTTGAAATCATTCTTTAACATTTTCTTTATCTTATTATATTGTCTCCATTCGTTCCTCTCTTTATCAACAACAGTACTCCATCCCATTTTGTTGAACGTTTTAACATTTTAATATTTTTATCACTTATATCCCTAAAGTATTAAATATTTTTCTATTATATCTCCTTAACCATTATCAATTAATGTCTTTTGACGAAACCTATTTAATATGAAATATAGGGTATAAAAGAAAATCTATAAAATCTAGAACATTAATTATATTTATTAATTTATGTGCCAAAATTTCAAACGTCAAATAAAACAGCATGAAGTAAAAATAACTAATATTATCTCAATTTTTTATTTGAACAAATAATAAAAGCAAATTTCTTCTTCACTTTAGATAAATAAATAAAAATATATAGAAAATTATTAGTTCTACTTTAGCTTTTTAATAAAAACAGGTGTAATAACTATTATACATACTATATTTTTATTCATACTTTGTTACCCTTATTATATTCATATACCGTGCACTTCTCACATTGGGAAGAATGTTCACTACTTGAATGCTGAGCTCGAACCCACTTCACAGTTCACAGTTCACACTACTCATTCCGATGTTATTACTTTTGGCATTTTCTTTCTTTTTTTTTTTTGTTAATTACAACCACCTTTATTTCATTATTTCCAAAAATTTAATTTTAGAAGAGTAATACATTCCAGATTTTAAATTTTAGAAGAATTCTTAAATACTCTTCCAAAAATTTAATTCTGAAAATAATTGTAAATCACTTTCAGAATTAAACAACTATTTCCAGAATCAAAAAATTATTTAATACGTTCTGAAATTAAATTTCTGAAAATGGTACAATTAAGAAAAAGAAAAGGGGTGGTCCAAAAAATAACCTCATTCCAATTAGTGCAGACTGCAGAGGCATTGTCAGTGGCTGATCAATCCATTAAAAAAAAATGGCTAGTTGCTACAAGGGTTAGGGATAGTTTAAAAGGTCATACGATACATCATACAAATTATAAAATCAAACACAGGAAATCTGCCAACATCATCAACAAGAAAAGCTTTACGAAAAAAGATTGTGCAGGAAAGCTTATTCAACATATCTGTGATGTTTTATTTACACTCTTTTGGAAGGTAAAAATAATTATCTATGTACTACAATGGCTTGTGAAAAACTGAAAACTAAACAAATGCGAAAAAGAAACAAGAGGTGACATAATTTCCAGATGGCATCTTCGTCGAATCTTCTTCTAGACAATAGGCTCGTCTTCAAGATAATTGTATTCAAAAGTGAATTCAGTCTTGATTCTTTGACACCTGAGAATAACCACATCAAGGCACAGATAAATCAGGATAACCAGAAGTGCCGTGTCAAATACCAACAATCAACCATTTCACGGACAGAACCAGAAAAAGGGGAAAGTAGAAAATACAATCCATACGATTGTTTTAAATTAGATTGAGAGTAGACAAATCAGGACAACCAGAAACACACCGTCAAAAATCAGCAAAATCAACAGGGTTATTTTAAAAAAAATTGAGAGTAATGCCCATTTTAGTCCTTAAAAGATATATATGATATCATTAACCCTTCATTATCTTTGACATCAAATTGGGCCTTCCTTTAGTGATAATTAAATGGTCATTAGTTTCGACCTTTAAGGGATCAAGTTGACCTCACTTTATTGACCAATTTGATGACATAAATTGACATTGAAGTACAAAAGTGTATTTAGAAGATGAAAATGGACAATTGCCCAAACTTTTAAAAGATGGCCATCTCTGATATTTTTATAAAGTGAACCATGACTGTGACTGCAATAGCAGGAATTATAAATTCACTAAGCATACCACCCATGTTGAAGATCATCATTTGCAATATGGAAATCGAAGTAAACATATGTTCCCTGCTCATATTCATCTGTTGCAACTTTTGGCTCTTCATGCCGTTGAAACCATGTATTATATTTTCGGTGATATCTCCAAGACTGCTTCTTTAGCTCTTTTGCAGCCAAATGTTGTTGGTATGTGTTCTGCAGAAAATAATATATGTAAGCTTGCATGACTGAATGAGAGTAATACTAATAACACAAAAAGTACATGTACCTGTTGATAATAAAATGCAAAGAACAGGGTATCAGTGCCAAATGGTTCAAGACCTACTCTCTCCCAAAAAGCAGGATTATTAATAATAGGTGCCTGCACTTGAGGATAACTAGGAGGAGTTATCGTTGGGTGTCTCTGCATAACCAAAAAAATAAGGGAAAAGAATGATCTTATATCATATAATAGCTTATTCAATAAACATGAGGATTAACAAAACCAAAAAAGCATACAGGAGTATAGGTCCTAGGACGTTCTGAGTCCTTGGGCTGTGGAAGTTTGTGGTGAGCTGCCTCAAGCATTTGCAGATTATATAATTGATCACGAACTCCACCAGAATTAGCAATTGGTCCACTAAAGTTGTCACCAATAGCTCCAAGGTCAGCAAAACTTCTTCCTATAACACCAAGGTTACCAGTACGTTGATTCAATTGTAAAGGTTGGCCTGGAGACAAATCAATATCTCTAGAAGCCTGAGTAGGTTCTGGAAGAGAGGCAGGTACTCCAGCCTGCAGCATAAACGATAAACAGCTAACTTGAATCACCCATGAATAAATTTTCTTTATACAATATAACCATTAGACTCTTCCACATCATGATCACAAAAGGATGAAATAAGTCTGATATGTCAGTTTCAACCAACCCATATATCCTTAATCAGCCTCACTCCTTAAAGAATTAAATACTGAGTTACTCTTCAGGCTTTCAAGTTTAAAATCAGATGTTATCTATAATTAATTTGTTTTCCTATAAAAGCAAAAATTGAAGAAACCCTAGATGTAGAATTAGATTGGCCATACCTGCATGTGTGATCTGTGTCCTACAAATATATTTACGCTTGCATATTTTACACATCCTACCTTCCTAGGTAGACAATGGTCATGATTGCAAGTTTAGTTTTTCTTTTCTGGTCCATTTCTTTTGTTACTTAATCTAAATAGTCAGATTAGGATGGCCAACTCACTGCCTTTTCCAGCTTATGATCCCACCCGGGTTTATTGATACAAAATCAGATGCATGACAGGCATAGATTAAGTAGAAACATAATGTGTGCATGGGTGTGTGCCTGCGAGAATATACACTTCAGCAAGTTGTAAGCTGTAACAGAAGATTATAAGACAATGTATCTTAAAGAATATAAAAGCCAGTGAGTTAGTCAGTATACAGGAGAATCCACAGCATATGAGGATTTCAATTCATCCTCGTTCATGAAATTCTTGCCAATCCCAGAACTAGCAGCAGATTCAGGCCCTGAATCATCAAGAATAATCTGTTGTTGCTGTGGTTCTTCAGTACTAAAATTTCCAACATCTGCAGAAAATAAAAATTATGAATACCCCATCTTTTACAATAATACCAATCTTGCTACATCAGTCCTTCTAAAAGTGGACCCATGTTTTTAGGAGATGTGTGAAATTTACTCAATATTAGAATGTGCTGCAAGGAATTTGCCTAATAGTTTATTTCTAGTATTGCTTTATCAATATTGAAGTTGCGAAAATTGAACCTAATTCAGTCTCAAAAGCTATTGATTAGAGCTTGTTAGAATTTAGAGGGAAAGAAAGAAAATGAACGTTATTCATTATGAATTGCAAAGAATACAATAGGGAATTTATACGTTATAGCAATCAGCAGCTAACTAATAACAGAAACGAGTAACATAACAGAAAACGGTTACAAAGCCTAACTGTACAAACTATAATAGCTATAACTGATTACTACTTACTAGTTAGTTGGAAATAACTAATTAGGTTGAGTTCGTTAAACTGTGAGAGGTCAGTAATGTGTTTAAATAAAGGGTAGGGATTAGGGAAAGGTATCTTGTCATTTGAGAGGATTGGCATTGGGAGGTGTGGATCCTTGAAGTTCTGCGGTGTGTGTACTCTATTCTGTAAATTGGGAATTCCTCTCTGTATTTTCATAATAAAGATACTAGGTTTCTATTATTGTTGGTTTTATAACAGGAGAGAAAGTTTATGTAACCAAAGCTTGATTGCTGATGGAACCCTTTGGCCATTAGGCGGACTTTGTATATGTTGACAGATCCATCAGGGTTTTCTTTGATTTAGACAACTAATTTGTACCCAATTGCTTGTCTATTGGGCTGAAGGGGAACTAAAGACCAAGTCCTATTTCTAAGCAAGGCATCATACTCTGTTTTCTTTGTTGTGAGCCATTCTGGAGTGGTCAAGGCCTGTTTGACATTGTTAGGTTCTACATGACTGTAAAAGAGTAGACTGTAACCTGGGTTTGTGAATACTAGATTTTGATATTGTTTGCATGGGGATGAATGCTGGGTAGCCGAATAGGAACAAAATTATGATCAGTGACTTGTTGGGACCCAAAAAGAGGAGGGGAATAGGATATAGATCCATAGAATGAAAAGGAGAGGAAGTGGAAGTTAGGACAGTGTTTTGAGACGAAAGATTCTGAAATTGAGTAGTGGAAGGTTGGACAAGAAGAATGGAGGATATGACAGAAAGAGAGTTGTTGAGGTTTTGAGTAGGAGTGAAGGGAGAGTAAGGAAACATGGATTCTTTGAAGATAACATCTTTTGAGATGTAAAGACAATCACTTGGTGCAAGACATTTGTAACCCTTATGAGAAGTGGAGTAGCCAAGAAAAACACATCCACTGAAAATTGAGTTTGTGAGTTGTAAGGTTGAAGCAAAGGAAAGCAAGCACAAGCAAACATTTCAAGTAAATGAAACAGAGCAATTTGATGGAAAAGTTTAAGAGGAATTTCATATTGTAGGGAAGTTACGGGAAATTTATTAATGAGATATAATGCAGTGAGAAAGGCATCATCCCAATACTTGTAGAAGACAGAAGCTTGAGCAAGGTAAGACCAAGCTCAAAATTGTAATGATGTTTTTGCTCAACCACTCCATTTTGGTCATGTGTGTGTGGACAGATTATTTTGTGATTCCCAAGTCTGTGGTCTATGGCAGTTTTAGAAAGAGATCGAAAATTCCCACCCCTATCAGTTTGCAAAGATTTTATCTAGGTATTTAATCAAAGTTCAGCACAAGTTTTGAATGGTTTGAGGGCTGTTAAAGCTTCAGATTAAGATTTTAGGAGATAGATCCATGAATAACGAGAGTAAGCATCTACAAAAGTAATATAGTAGAGACAACCACAGGAGGAAACGACAGGAGTGGGTCCCGTAGGTCACAAAAAACAACCTCTAGGGGAGAAGAGTAAACAGTCCAGGAAGAAAGAGAGGGTAAGCGATGCGCTTTACCAAGAGAGCATGCTGAACAAAATCAAGTGTAGCTTTATTCATAATGGGTATTTTAAAAAGAACACCCTTTACATGATGACCCAGCCTACAATGCCAAGTGGTGGCAATACATGATGAATTAGAAACAGAATGTGTTATAAAACTTGAGATTACATCAGAACAATTTTTAGAAACATCAGAAGATATAGTATTGACAAATTTGAAAGGCAGGTGAGAAGGACTGGTGCCCAAGTCTGTGTTCAGCAGTCAGTGTTAGAGTAGATGATAAGTTTACTGTATTCAGCAGTCAGTGTTTATTAGAATAACTAACAGTTTCCTCTTGTAACTAACTCTAGCAACAGATTCAGTTACTTCACTTAGGCCCTCTCCCTCTGTTTATACCTGAACCTTTTATCATTGTAAAACAATCAATTTTCAATCAATTCATTCCAAGGTAGTCAAAATCGAAATTTTAACTAGATCAGGAGGGAGGTTTAAGATTGTAAAGCATAGGATTGTAAACATGGATTGTAAAATCCTACAAATAACATGTTTTTCCATATGCAAGTAAAATAGCATAAATAAGCATTTAAATCGCCACAAACATTTAATTAAACATAAATTGATAGATGATAAGATCATCAACAACTTATGGATCATAAATAACAACTTAAACATAAAAAAATACCCAATACTAAGTCCTAAAGTCTTAACAATAACAAAGACATATAGCTTAAACACCAAATACTAATCTAGGATATCATGAGAATTAAAGAAATCATCCTCTTGCTCCATTTGATCTTCATCTTCATGAAGTTCATCTTCATCCAAATTAGCAATCCCCACATCATCTTGAGAAGAATCACCAACCACATCCTCTCCAACTTGGTCTTGAACCAAGTCCTCATGTAAATCTTCAACATCTTCATTGTCATTATCCATAATCTATTCATCATCGGATGAAATGTCGTCAAGATTTAACTCAATTGATGATTTCTAACCTTTTTTTGGTTTGGTCAACTTGAATTAGCCATGACAAAGACAACATAATTCATTGTTTTTTGCTTCAACCTATTTCCTCTCTGTGTGGACCCAATAGTGATACAATTAAGATAAGCAAAGCAAGTTCTAGGTGTTAGGAAATTTAATAATAGGATTAGAAAATTGCAATACAATTCATATATCATGTGTTTCAAACCTTACCATCTCAAATGCTCTCAAGTTACGCTCTCATTCAAAGGAACTACATGTCAAGCGTAATATATGCAGGCAACAATTTTTGAGCTTTGATGTTCATCTCCATGAGCATCTCACCATGGTGCTGAAATATGTCTCTTGAAATCATCAATTTGAACATCAATCTTAGTTTGCTCCTCCTCACTACGTACAATCCTTGTCAAACAATCCAATAGTTTAACTTCGAGGTCAGCTTTGAATTTAGGATTGTAGTGTAATTGAGGATTAAAAAAGTAGCCTCCAACATGCGAAGGCAGATGGAGCTATTTATCCCATCTTTCATCAATGATCTCCCATCGAGGTAGATAACTGAACAATAAAATAAATAAATTAGTTTTCAAACAAAGACCACAAAATTTCAATTTAAATAAACTAAAGTTAATTTTCTTGACGATTGATAGTTACCATTTTTGACACCTGTGAAAACACTTTGTATCTTCTCTTCAGCTTGATTCATCTCGTCATAAATAAACCCCATGGCAGGGATCTCATCCAAATCAACTAAATGAAGTACTTTGACTAAAGGAATTGCATCCTTCAAAACAAATTATAACAAATTTTCCAAAACTCTTTGTTGAAGATCGCAGCCTTAACAAATTTTCCATCTTTTGTCTTTGCAAAATGATTGGACTTCCATTCTTCACTTGTGAACATTCTTAGCAAAGCTCCTTTGTTGTTATTAAGGCACCCCAAAGTTAAGTAAGATGTGGAAAATTGAGTGAAATGAGAGAAGTTCTTGAATAGACAAAGGATGTCAATTTTCTACCTTTTGGAATAATCTCTTGATGAGTGAGTATCTTCTTCTCAGTCTTCCAACATTAAGTCAATACAATGTGTTGCACAAGGAGTCCAATACAACCTTTTCCATTTTTCCATCAAAATCTTACCAGCAACTTTATGATTTGCTGCATTGTCTATCACAACTTGGACAATATTTTTTTTGCCCACCTCTTCAATTACATCTATCATCTAAAAGATCTTGTCAGATGTTTTGCATACGAGAGATGCATCAATTGATCTCAAAAAAATTATTCCCCTTCGACTGTCCACCAAGAAGTTAAGTATTGTCCTCCTTCTCTTATTAGTTCACCCATCAGTCATTATGGTGCAACCTGTCATCTTCCATTATTGTGTTCTTTCAAAGCCTCCCTTGTCATCTTAACTTCTTCCTTCAAATATTTTACTCTAAGTTTATGATAGGATAGTGCCTAAAATCCTTGCCCATATAATGCAATCAAATCACACATTTCCTTAAATTCATCACTCTTTGCCTCATTTAACGTTGTGGGATTGTTGTAGAAAACACTTGCAATTGTTCAACATGCATCCTTTCTCACACTTTTCTTGAACATGGTATTGATGGTAGCTTGAGCATTCTTAGTTTTTCTCTAGAAAACATTTTCAGAATTCTCACTAACCAACTCACTACCTTTCACTAAACAAGTTGCAGCTTGAAAAATTGCACAATCCTACGATCTAGATTGCAATTTTGACAATCATGATTCATTCTCTCTTTCATAAAATATTTTCTCCACTATCTTCTCTAAGTTTTTAACGTGGTATCATAGAGTTTTCTTTTCTTCTCTCTGTTTGATCAACAGCTTTAATAAACAAACCTTTCCAACAATGAGGCAATCAGGACCTTCGTAAGGTCTCATAAATTGAAGATTCCTCCTGTTAGGAATGATCGGGTATGAAGCACTAGAATCAGGATACCAAGACTAAAGGGATGGTGTAGGAAGTGTTTTAGCATGCTGGACTAATTTAGCCTGAGGACCATGCCAATGTGTGTGATGTTGATAGCCCTAAAATTGAGAGAAGGAGGCCTAATAAGAATTGTTCCAAGATTGAGTTGGAATCGAATTTCATTGCAAGCAGAAGGCAAGAGGGCATGCAAGATTGATTGAATCATTGATAACACATCTAAGCTTTATGGTCAAACTTGTTCGCTAGGACCACTTCTGTTGCCACCACGTTGCTTAGCCACCACAAGTACCATGGCCATATGAATGACCAACACAGTCCATATCATACAAGGCAAGATGTGCTTGGACTAGATTAGAATTGTTCAAGGTTGATGACTTCTACACAAGATTTAACAGAGGCATTGTTAGAAATAATGCAATGCTTGTAGTTTTCAAGCTAAGCTTCTTTGGCAAGAAAGGCTTCAATTTCATCAATGCTAAGGGCCATAAACTTGCTATTGAAGAAAGTGACGATCTTCATATTTAGTAGGAAGACCCCCAAGAATCACATCAAGGTGCTCTTGTGACAAAACTGGGTCACCAACAATAAGGAGAGAAGATATCGTTGATCCAGAGAAGAAACTTACAAATGGGGTGTTGCATAGCTATGCAGATTTGGCACAAGTTTGGCTGTGGAAGAAAGAGTGAATCTTGTCCCATAGTTCAAAGGAGTGGATACATCTAATCATATGAGTGAGAAGCAGACTCAACAAGGACGATTGGCTATGAAAGAAATTGGGTGGGATCAAGGGATTCACAAGTGTGAAGCTTGTGACCCTTGATGATAGGTTCGACTAAGTTGTTCTAGAGAAGGAAATTCTTGTTGGAGAGTTTCTCAATAATGGCATGATAGAAAGTGATTGGAACGTGCATCTCAATTGGTGGGTGACTACACAAAGGTGTAGCATGAATGAAAGGAGGTGAGGGAGAAGGAGGGCAGTTTTTAGAATCCATGGCCAAGGAGCTTGTGATACCATGTTACAATTTAGGGTGAGAGAAAGAAAATGAATATTATTCACTATGAATTGCAAAGAGTACAATGGGGTATCTATAGTTCAATACATTATAGCAACTAGCAGGTAACAAATAACCAAAAACAGTTACAAGTCCAACTGTATAAACTATAACAACTATAATTGGTTACACTAACAGAACTTTTTTAAGTACTTCGCTCATATACCCAATTGATGCAGAATCTTAACATACCCCTTAACACAGGACTAAACATTTGGAGCATTGCAATGCTAGAATTTGCAAGTAGCCCAGCATTACAACTCAGATAAGCTCTAATTGTATGTCATAAACCAACTCTCAAAAGATTGAGCTACTTGGTAAAAACACAAATGGTTTTATACTAATAAAACATCTCCAACACATCCCTTCATCCTTCGCACTTGTAGCATAGTTAATGCACAAGCCAACCTATATTTAGAATGGCACTGGCAAAGGATTGGAACTCTACCATTTGATCATAGAATCTCTATTGATGGGGAAATTCTAGGTGTTGACTAAAGCTTATGGAGTAAATATTGAGGTGAAACCCTAAAAGGCGCTTTGACAAGACAAAAGACACACTAACAGGAACAATAAACAGTTAGAGGATTCCAAAAGAACACACCAAGAGACAACTAACTGTAATCATGAAAATAAGGTGTGGAACACCATATTTTAAGGAAAATAGTCCTGCTCAAATACCACAGTGAAATTGCAGGGATATAGGTAGTGGATAAGGAAAAAAAGAGAAAAAAGAGATTGCTAATAATATTCTCTTATTGATATATATGTGATACAGAAGGCAAAGCACAAATCCCTATTTTTACTACGACTAGACTCTTAATCCTAATTCCTAACTATATAAGGAAGCAAATCATGTAACATATCAAAAATGATATCACTGATAAAAAATTATTTAAGTTACTGTAAAATATTCTAAGTACAATAATGATATTATGAAATATTTTTAAATATTCTAATTTCTAACACTGTTCTTTAAGTTAAAACTTGCTATGCTATAAGCTTATTAGAATTATAACATTAATAGAAAAATAAAATAAAAATATAAAAAGTGGTAGGTGATATCATCTTGGACTGTAGACCAAGAGAAACTACATTTGGGGCTGGACAGGGCAGGGTCGAACCTAGGACAAAGATAAGGTCAGAATGCATTTGAGACAAACCAACAAAGATGAATTTGGTGTTAGTCATGGCCAACATAAAGTCATGACTGGAATTATTCAGCCTTGGGAAAAAGTCACCGCTGGAATGATCACCAATAGGAAAAGTCACCCACCACTAGTATGATTCATTGGTGCAAAAGGGCAATATTACAAAATCTTTCCAACTTGACAAACCCTTAAACACTATGCTAGGCATTAGAAAAGAGCTACACTACAGCCAAAACAAAAAACAATCAAGAGCTAAGCTAACCACCACAAAACACCAACAAACAGCTCCAACGCATCAAAGCTAACACCAAAAAGAGAAAATACATAAGATCTGTCCCTCATGCAAGAACCACAACTTAAGGGAGCCAAAATAGCTATGGGAAGTGGAGACCTGAGGTGATGACTAGACCTGACTGACAATGTGACAAGGCAAAGAAGGGCATATAGGTGGAACAAATAGGGGCAGCATGCACAGGAGAAAGGTTGGCTGACAGACTCCAGTGGGGACAATGAGTCAGATAGAGGTGACTATGGTAAAAAAATAGTCAAGTGTTGTCATGTACTGGTAGAAGGTAATGGACCTGGGAGCTTGAGGTGGCTTGTGGCGGTTTTGGCAAAAGAAAAGCTATGTTTTCAGTGGCCGGAATTCGCCATACCCAACAAGAAAAAAAATCATTGTGGATCCTGGAAATAAAGCGGAGATCCAAACTTTAGGGAACATGATAGCAAAAAGTGACGGAGCATGCATGGTGGATAGTACTACCACTTTGATATTATGTTGGAATTGAGAAGATTGACCTACTTGAATGCTAAATCTAGCCTATGCACTGATACTCCTGTTGAGATATATCACAGGGATATGATAGTGATTTATTGATATCACAGGGATATGATGCTGATTTATTTAGATTTGATACTGATGCTGATATATTGTTATTCTTTCCCTTTGTATCAAATTTATGTATTTATCTGAATAGTCCTTTTTAAGGAAGCTTATGGTATATTATGTAATTGGGGTTATAGCTAGATTTAGGTCTAATTCTTTCCTTATTTTCAACTCCCTATACAGCTATAAATTCATGTACATTATGTACAGTGAAATATCATTAGAAAGTGTATTTTCCAGCCAAGTATCAAGTTTCTCAAGTACTCCAAAATGGTCATTGTACAGTACCAGGTACTATTTATTAGATACATGGGTACATACACAATATACATGAGTATGTGAGCGGGGCATCAGGCCCATGATTGGATGTATAGAGTATGAAATTTACATGATTAAACATGTGTAATAGGCTCTCGTCAAAATACATGGAAATATCCAAAATTATCTTATCATAGCTTAGATTATCCTCTAGGATTAATTTCCTATTTTCTCATTATCTCTTACGTTAATTTCCATATCTCCTTATCATAATTTGTTTCCTTAATTAGTTAGGATTACAATTAATATAAATAATAGTGCTCTAGGTTTTATAAACACATCCAAAACATATCAATACATTGTAAAACATCTCAATTAATATCAATTCTCTTTTATATCTCTTCCACCTTATATACCTAAAACACCATAATTTCAACATCTCTAATAACATATTATGAATCAATTCTCCCAAAAACTATTAGGTGAAGACAGAAGAATGATTTTACACTTCTATAACATCTCTAGCAATCTTCAACAAATAACACAAAATATACCTGCATCTTTAGAAACAATTGACAGCAATGGTTGTTGGCTAGATGGGGAATGGACAGAATTGGGTGGCTGTGATAATGCGGTAGAAGCAATACCATTAAGACCTGGTGACTGGACTCCGAGTCCCACACCAGATTGAGATCCAACAGATGAGCCTTGAGAATTGAACTGCATATATAGTTGGATGTTATGGGAATTATATTTTTCCATTGTAGATAGAAACTCTAAACCAGATTGAGAACAATTGGATGAGCCTAAAAATTAAATCGCATATAAAGCAGTATGTCATGCAAAAATATATTTTTCCATTTGTAGAAAGCAATCAGGTAATATTCAGAAGATGTATTTTATTATTTAATAAGACTTTTTATTTTTAAGCATCTAACAAAATTGATGATAGGACAGTTAAGTGAACAGTATGGCAGTTATGTATGCATTTAGTAACTATGTGGCACTTACGTGTTTAGTAACAGTTTTAAAGTTGTGTGTCTCTTATGTACATGGCATGTTAGTCTCTGCATTCAGTGTATACATTTGTATTTTGAGAATGAGTGAGAGAGGAAGACTCTGTTAGGGCTTAGGCCCATGTATCGTGTGTATTGAGAAAAGTTACTCTCTGTGAGGAACTTTGTCCTGTGCTCTCATTTTGCTGTCTGGTATCTGTAACCTTTTTTCAGGTTTAATCCAGAAAATATACAAATAAAACCACCTAGTTTGTGTGTGTAATTCTCAAGTCTAACAATTAATCGCAGAAAAAATTATATGTAAGAAAACAAAAGATAAAATAAAACCTCTGGGAGATTAGAGCATATTCAAAATTTCTTCCACAAGCACACTTGTGCCAAATCATGCCAACTGCAATTTGAACTGCAGTCCAACAAGAAAGGAACTGGTTTCATCTTTGAATATCTAGCTCAAATTCCATTGCTGATTCTCTCACGTCAATTGGGAAACCTGTTCATCTTTATGATGAACTTGATGTCATTCTTGAAGTACTTCCTGCGGAATACGATCCTTTACGATGAGCTTGAATCGCAGCTTCTGGCTCAAAAAGCAAAGATTGAGAAGAACCGTAACTCTCTCACTGAAACTTCATCCGTGAATTGTGCTGAATCAACTCAGCCTAACAGTTTCAAAATCTGTCTCAGCAGTAAACCTGCAACATTGACTCTGTTTTCTCATCCATATTCCTCATCAGTTTCACCCTCAGGCCCCAGGTTTCAGAACCCTATCCATGCCAAAATCAATATAGAGGTTGTGGTGGACTCATTCATGCTAGATGAGGTTGCTATGGTGGTTGTTCTTGAAATTGTGGTGGCTACTATGGTGGTCGATACTGTTATCAGTCAGATATGCAATAAATAGGGACATGAAGCTACTATCTGTTTACAGCTGAACCTGCTCAACTGATCAATCTCCCATGTATCCATATTATTTTCCTCCTAGTCAAAACACTTGGCCAGGTCCCTCCACCACCACTCACACTCAAAATTCATCTGATTATCCACCACATCATGCACCAAATCCAATTTATTGTGCACCTCCATCACCAACTCAGAACTCTAAGTTACTACCTACTAATTCCTCTCATGTTCTGTTGAATGGTTCTGACAGTGCCTTACCACAGGCATTGTACCCTGATTCAAGTGAAACTCAGAATATTCTTTTTTTTATAGATCTGATTAGTAGCTACTAGCTAAAGTTCAGGGATTTACTCCTTTCCTATTTTAAGCTTGACAGCAAGCCCTTCTGCTGTATATGATCCACCTTGATTGTATAGTAAATACACTATTCTACCATTAATAGTGAATATTCTGCTAGTGAGGGAGAATGATAACTCAGCGATCATAGGTTTCTCGGATGGAGTGACAATCAACATCTATGTGCTTTGTGCATTCATGGTAAATAGGATTTGTTGTAATTTGGATGCCACTTGTATTGTCAAACATGTAGAAGAGTTGGTTGAGCTTGTGAGAAGCCAAGCTCTAAAAGAACACCATGCAACCATATAATCTCAGAGCATATTGCAGACATGGCATGATAATATGCTTTAGTTGATGACTTAGAGACCGAGTCTTGTTTCTTGCATTTCTAAGAGATTGGAGCATCACCTAGAAACATACACCAGCCAGTAGTAGATTTCCTTGTGTCTAGACATCCAACCCAACCAGCATTGTATGTTTGCAGTTGTTGTGAGGAACCAACAGGGAAGTATAATACAGTTGTGAGGAACCAACAGGGAAGTATAATACAGTTGGAGGTGCCACGAAGATATGTATAATGTACTGTACTGCTAAAAGGTGGAAATGTCTAGAGGATTGTATGAATTTGTTGACTGTGTGGATAGTGAAAGAGATGTCTAGTCTTGTGATAGTTATGTAGATAAGGCTACCAACCAGCTTTTGGTAGAAAGTTGGGTCTTCTAGAAGTTCACCTTTGTCTCGCCTATATTTCACATTAATTTCCATGGAGGTGTCAACAATTGTTGCATTGGTGAGACCAGCTAACTGAATAAGGTTTTGAATATACTTGTGCTGAATTACAAAGATGCCTATTTGTTGATAATGTACTTCTGATCCAAGAAGTAATTAAGAAGGCCAAGATCTTTCATGTGGAAAGTTGAATGCAACAATTTGTTTGACTTTAGAGATAGCCTCTTGATCTAAAGCAATCACCACAATGTCATCCACATAAGGAGTACCACAATTCATGTAGAAGTCCTTCGTATAAAAAGGAATAGATCATACTAACTTTGGGTTAAAGAAAAATCAAGTAGTGTTGTTCAAAGTTTTTCAAACCAAACTCTTGGTATATGTTTCAATCCATATAAAGAGCACTTTAGTTTGCAAACAGCATTGGGTGATGGTGTAGGCATACCTGCAGAAAGTTTGATGTAAATTTTCTCCTTGAAGTTATCATGGAGGAAAGTGTTCTTGACATCTACCTAATGTAGAGACCAAGATTTAGATGCAGTAATGGCAAGAATGGTTCACACAATAGTCTCTTGGCAATGGGTGCAAAGGTCTCCTCATCGTCAAGTCCAAATTCCTACTTATTTCCAAGAACAACCAGCCTAGCCTTGTAATGATTGATGGATCCATCCGAACAAAGCTTTATGGTGAATACAAATTTGCTGCCAAGTGGTTTAATAGATGGGAGGCATGGAACAACATCCCATGTTTGATTTTCTTCTAATGCTAGTAGTTCTATCTCAATAGCTTATTCCCAACATTCATGCTCCATTGCCTATTGATAGGATGAAGGTATAGAAATGGAAGATAAAATCATTGTCAAGGATTAAGGGGAAGAAAAACCAGACTTTTCTGCAGGTTTACATATGTATGAATTTCCTTTTAAAGGAGCTGGTTCTGGATCAAGTATAGGATCAGAACCCTAAGAGTGATTTACTGAGGGCCTTGGAGGTGCAGATGCTTGATTTGGAGTGGTTGTTGTACATCTTTGGTACACCAAGAGAGGTTTTGGTGTTGCTAGTCCTGGAGAAGTGTTAAGAAACAATGGCAAAATAGATATGGAGAATGAAGAGTTAGTGTCATGGTTATTTGCAAAAAAGTATGTATTTTCTTGAAAGATCACATTTCTAGAGACTTGAATCCGATATAGATTAGGATCATAGCCTAGAAAACCTTTTTGGTAGGCAGAATATCTAGGAAAAGCACATTTAACAGATTGTGCTATGAGCTTGTTCCGTTCTTGGGGGGGAGATGGACATAACAAACACAACTAAAGATGTGAAGATTAGAACAAGTGGGTGGGTGACCAAACAACCATGAGAAATGAGAATCATTGTTCAAAGATGAAGAAGGCATGTAGTTGATAAGATGGATAGCATCAGAGAGACTTTCACACAAAAAATGAGATGGCACAAAAGATTTCAACATACAGGTATGGACAACATCAAGAAATTTTTTTCTTTCAGCTACCCTATTTTGTTGGGGAGTGGAAAGACATGGCCTTTGAGATAAAATACCATTTTTTTTGCAGGAATTCTTGGAATAAATGAGATGTGTATTCTCATCCATTGTCAAATTAAAGTACTTTAATTTTTGAAGAAAATTTAGTCTAAACAAAGACATGAAAAAGTTTGAAAGCAATGTGTACTTCATGTTTTGAGCACAAAAAAAAAAAAAAAAAACTCATGAAGTGACTCTAGTCATTAATAAAAGTGACAAAGGGCTTGTAATGAGCATGAAATATAGTAGGTGTTATCCTCCATAGTTCATTATGAATCATATTAAAACCTGTCTTACATTTCATTAATTAGTTGGAAATAGTAGAATTTTGTTTTTACCAAGTTTACAAAAATTGTAATCAAATTGAGCATCACTAAGAGATGGGGACTCTTTATTACCAAGAACACCAAATTTCAACGAATCATGACATACATTTGAGTTTGAATGACTAAGATGCTTAACCCATATTTTGAAATTAACAATAGCATAATTACAAAAAATAAAACACAAGAAAGAGCATAGAGACACCGAGGAAAAAGAGGAAAACAAAGTCCAACTTTAGACCCCTTCGTGATCATTATCCCTGAGTGTTGATCCTACACAAGACAACCAAATTGTGAAAATTCAACTTGGCAATCATAGTCAACTAACTGACCAATAGAAATAAGATTACTAGTGAGATCAGGTGAAACAAAGACGTCACATAGAGATGAAGAAATATCACTTTTCCATCAACGGTATGAATTTTGAGATCTCTAAAATATTTGGTGACATTTTTTTTAGGGTTTTGGCAATGTTGGTCATATGATTTGATGCCTCGAAGTCAAAATACAAAGGAGAGGAAGTAGAAGAAAGTTTACCTGACAGTTTTAAGAAAATGCTGAAATTATCATTTGTTGAACAATTTCAGGGATCAAAGTTTAAACTGGCATAGGGGCATTATGTTGCAAAGTTACAATATCCACGGAACTAAGAGCAACAGAAGAACCAGAAAACATAATAAATGTTGTTGCAATTTTCTTAGCTAACCTGATTGGACATTCTTTAATGATATGGCCATCTTTTTTGCAATAATTACAAACATTTTTATGGCAGTCTGAAGCAAAAATGGCCAAATCCTTTACAACAGAAACATTGAATAGCACTTATGTCTTATCCTTTAGGCTTGCTTTGTGTAACATATACAACTTGAAAATAGGTAGATTTTTGTTATTCCATGGTTGTTTAAGTAAGACATTATTCTTCACGAAGTAGTTCCTTAAGGCATGTGTCCAAGGAGGGCATAGTAGCTCTATTCATGAAGTTAGACCAAACACTTTTAAAATCATATCTTAATTTCATTAAAAAATGATCTCATTTAGTAGTTTCATGAGTTGTTTGTACTAAAGTAAGACCTTCAGCTAACAAAATTTTAGAAACAATATCAGTGTATTCAACCAAAAGATTCAAGAAATGGGAATAAAATTCAGCCAATCTTTTTTAGAATCACTCAATCTTAGGATCAAATAATATTCCTAATGTTGTACCTTCACAACAACTTGTATCACCTTTTTTTTGTGATCAACAGCAGCAACGCAGGTCATTGATGATTTTGGTAAAGGCTATAACAAGGGTTATCCAGGTCGCAATAATCGAGGATACTATGGCCGTAATAGAGGCTATTTCTAACCTCTGGAACATCCTACTAGCCAAGTCTACCAAAAGGCTGGTAGAGGCTATAACAAGGGTTATCGAGGTCACAATAGTCGGGGATACCATGGCCGTAGGTAGAGGCTATTTCCAACCTCTGGGACATCCTACTTGCCAGTCTACCAAAAGGCTGGTCATGACCCACTCGATTACTATCACTGCTTTGACCCAACATATGCATTTCTTCCTTCCAATCAGCCTCACCACAGTTAGTTTCATCCATACGTTCCTCACAAGGCTCTCTAGCCACATTCCCTCCACAACATCAATTGTATTCCATCTCAAATCAAGCATATTATGGTCAGGTTGCTCCTCCAATTATGAACTCTTCTTCTAATCCACATGCTTTTCTAACCCACATCAGCAACAGAACCCACATCCCATGACTGGTTTCCTATTTCTAGAGCTACACACCACGTGACTTCTCATGCAAGCAACCTTTAATAGAGCATTCCTTTCCAAGGTACTCATCATCTTCTTGTTGGAAACGGCCACAGTTTGCATATTGACTCTATTGGCTGCTCTTAATTTCAATCTCCACCACAACCACACACCTCGTTGGTAAACAATTTGTTACTTGTTCCAACCATTGTTAAAAATCTTGTTAGTGTTAGTAAATTCACACAAGATAACCATGTCTATTTTGAGTTTCGTCCTAAACAATGTTACGTCAAAACCCAGGATTCACATGAAGTTCTCTTAGAAGGAACTCTTGGAACTGATGGTCTCTACAAGTTCAATAGCATGCACATACCAAATAAGTGTCCTCCTACTTTACTTCCTGTTATTGTAGTTAATGACAATACTTTTGTGTCTTCTGATGTATCTACCATCTCTTACCTACACAACTTGGCACAATTGTTTCGGACATCCATATTCCATTGTTCTTAAAGCTATAATGCAACCGTGGAAAAGCCACTCAATAATAAAGTTGATTCAAATTTTTGCACTGTCTGCTACCGTGGAAAAGCCCATCCTCCACCTTCTTCTAATTCCACATTAGTATATATTGCTCCATTTGATTTAATACACAATCTTACCATGTATCATTTGTCGATGCCCATACATGGTTTAATTGGCTTTATCTTAACAACAAATCATAAGTGCTACCCACATTTAAAAAGTTTAAAAGCATGAAAGAACTTCAATTCTCCACAACGGTTAAAGCAATGCAATATGCCTTTCACACCCATCCTCAAAACGGCATAGTCTAACATAAACATCAACATATAGTAGACGTGGGGCTCACTTTATTAGCCCAAGCTTCTTTACCTTTTTCCTTTTGGGACCATGCATTTGCTACTCAGTTTATCTCATCAACTTGTTACCCTCGGCTTCCCTTTGGTGGATTACACCTTCTCTAGACTCTTTCACATTGCACCTAATAATAAGTCTCTTCGCACTTTTGGGCATGCTTGTTACCCTCTCATGTAGATCTTACAATTGATTTAAATTGGATTTTGCTCTCAAGAATGCATATACTTGGGGTATTCTCCTCAACATAAAGGATATAAGTTATTCATCATAAGAAAAAATCTATATATCTAAGGATGTCATCTTTAATGAACTAAGGTTTCCTTATCCCTCTTTTCCCTTCAACACCTAAATCAACATCTTCACTTACTCCTTCAATCTCATCCTCCATTCCTATCATCTACATTACTTTCAACATCAGCTCCCTCAACTGTGCTTGATTCCTCTACAATTCAACACTCACAAACTTTATCTCTTTCTTTGTCTAGGATTCCCAATCCTCATCCTCCAAGATCTCCATCAACACATCCTATGCAAACTTGCTCAAAAACTAGGATTTTTTATCTTAGGCTTCAACCTATACTACTACTGTCTCACATGAACCCATCCATAGTTTCTCAAGCTTTGGCCAACCCGAACGATATTCTACTATGAAAGAAAAATACACTGCACTTCTGACCAATCATTTTCCAAGTAAAAGAAAATCTTGATGGCTCTATCAATAAATATAAAGCTCATCTAGATGCAAAAAGGCTTTCATCAACAATATGATTTTGACTACATAGAGACCTTTTCTCCTGTGGTAAAGCATGTGACTGTCCATACTATTTGTATTCTTGCCTTAAATCATAAATGGAACATTCAACACCTTGATATTAACAATATCTTTTTAAATGGCACTTTTACTAAAGAAATCTACCTCTCAACCACCAGGCTTTAAATTTACAGGATAAGTCTCTAGCCTGCAGGCTGCACAAATCCTTAGATGGGCTTAAAGAGGTGTCTAGGGTCTAGTTTGACAAATTAACTACACTCTTCATCAATTTGACTTCACAACTTGTCGTTGCGATTCCTCTCTGTTTCTTTTCAAGACTCTCATTGCTTGTATATATCTCCTAGTTTATGTAGATGACATTTTACTCAGGTAATTGTTAGAATCCAACATTGTCTAGAGATAAGGCCAACCAAATATATATAAGGTAAGGACAATCCTCACCTCATAAGCAAGCTTTTGGGGTTGAGTTAGGCCCATGTCCAATTTCCAACAGTAACTATCCTAAACTCCTCTAAGTCCTAACATCAAAACCAAATTCTGTCTCTACTCTCAAACAATTGGGCAATCTGGACTAGTCTCTTGGCATTGAAGTTAAATATCTCCCTAATGGATCCATCTTACTTTCACAACAAAAGTACATCTGTGATCTTAAAAAGGCCAATATGGTCAACAATTCTAAACACTCCAAATTTGAAGCAAATTATGTTGATGACCCTTCATTTTATAGATCCATTGTTGGAGCACTTCAGTATGTCATAGTAACAAGACCAGAAACTTGTTATGGTGTCAACAAAGCCGGCCAATTCTCTCGAAACCTTTGCACAACCATTGGAAGCTTGTTAAACAAATTCTTCGGCATCTCTGTGGTACTATCTCTTATTGTCTGCAACTTCAACCTACTGCATCCACTCAAGATCTTATCATAGATCAACATCTGGTGCTTGCATTTATTTAGGACCTAATTTAATCTCTTGATGGTCTCATAAGTAAACAGTAGTAGCTCAATCTAGTGCAGAAACTGAATATCACGACCTATATTCTCTGGATTCAATCTCTCCTACAAGAACAAAAAAATTCTCACCTATACTCCAGTTGTATACTATAACAACATGAGCTCTGTTGCTTTAACCTTGAATCTAATCTTTTACTCTCAAACCAAACATATAGAATTGGATCTTCACTTTGTTAGAGAACATGTCCTCAACAAAACTCTCTCAATCTGCCACATTCCAACAGAGGATCAACTTGCAAACATCCTAACTAAGGCTCTTGGAACCACCAACTTCTATTCTATTCGAAACAAAAAGTAATTGATCATTCATCATTCATCTACTTTGAGTTTGAGGGGCCAATATTATAGTATATTATCCAATCTGTTAGTATAACAGATTAACAACCTGGTTATGCTGATACTATTAGTATAACAGATGACATAGGTAGTTATAAAGTTTGTAAGGAAAAGACTCTAGACTATTCTTCCTTTTGTATATAAAAGTCTTTAGCATTGTGCACTTTCTGATGCTTAATTCATTTTCAAGAAACTTCAGTTTTTGAGATTCTTCTTCTTCTTAACTTTCTCTGCATCCTATATGTTTCTAACACTCTACAAGCTCGTTTGGGGGTGAGGATAGGATAAGATAAAAATAAGGTACTCTTATTCTATCATTTGTTTAATGCAAATCAGAATAATAAACCAGATAGTATTGTATTATCCTATCCAGCATTTTAGATGGATAAATAATACGATAAAATATAAATTATATTAAAGTGACAAGATTATCCGTTTTATCCAAATTTCATATAACCTTTTAAAATTATTTTAATTTAATTTTTTGACTTTTCAACAAAAATATATCAATATATTAAAAATAAAAAAAAATATTAAAAGTTTAAAATTATTTTTATAAATTTATTTTTATGTACAAGTAATATACAAAAATTAATAATAAAATTATAATTTTTTTTTTAAAAGAAGGAGTTTTTACATTTAAAATTTAAAATATCTTTTATAAAATAAGTAAAATATTTGAGTTTTTATATTTAATCAAATCATTTTTAATGTTTTACAAAACTAAATAAATTATAAAAGTTTTAAAAGTATATTTTATAAAATAAGTAAAATATTTTTATAAGAAATTATTTTTAAAAATAAAAAATTCAATATAAAATATTGAAAATAATTTTTATATAATATTTTTATAAAATAATTTAATTATTTTATAAAATATTAAAAAGGATACAAGATAAGAATAAGAAAGGAAAGAAAAAATTTATTCTATTTTGGTGATTTCTAATCCATCATCTCCCTCGATAAGAATTGAACTATCTCGATAAGATAAGTCACCAAGATAAGGTATATGTCTTATTAACTCAACAAACATTGGAAATAAGATATGATAGGATAAGTTATCCTATCTTAACTTCTTATCTTGACTACCAAATGAACCCTAAAGGATTTATTGAAATTTTGGTTCTTCATCAATCCTATTGCATCAATTGATCCAAACCCCAACTAAAGGGATAAACATTGGTTGTTATTATTGTTATAGTGTGCAGAAGAGGTCTAAACAATTTAAGCATCTTTTTCATAAATGTTTCAAAATTCAACCATGATGTGACAAATTATCAGGTTGTAAATTTAAAGTAATTGAAAAAAAATGGGACAACTTTTTTCTCCACATCTTCTTTATCAATCCTATAGAAACAAAAAAAAGTAAAATCAACCAGTGTACTTCCAACCATATCAAGAGGCACAAAATGTAAAAAATACTATGTCCAAAAAATATCAGAAGAAATGCATGGACTGCATATTTAGGCTGATAACTCAAGGATTCCAGCCAAGCCAATGCAGAGGTCTCAGCAAATCTCCACTTCAAAATCAGGCACTATGTGTGGATGAGATGTTAATTTTCTGAACATTCAGGTCCACATTGAATCTTCAATCTTTAAATTATGTGTAAAAGCAAAAAAATGCAGAGAAATGGTACCTGCTGTAAGAGAGGATTTTGTTGCTGGGAAGAATACTGCTTATGATTTCCTCCCACAAGTGACGGCATATTAAGAAGGGCACTTTGCCCTTGCTGCTGCATTTGCTGCAACTTCTGCAAATACTTTTCCCTTTGATCAGGAGCTATTTCAGTTCTTCCACGAAACTGACCCTGAAGTATAAAATGAATAAGTCCCTTCAAAGGTATTAAACATATAAAATAACAAACTACACAGCATATATCCCATGTCATGAAATTCTAGCTTTACATGTGACTATTACATGTATTGAGAAGAGCAGTTAAGCTTCTACCCTCATTCTGCATACCAGAACAATGCATTTCTATGTAACTAAAAATTTACAGCTTCACAGACTATTTATGATGTACATACTTTCATTCAACTCATCAATTACTAAAAAGGAAAGGATAAGGTAGCTATATTAAGTGACCAATTTGTAATGGTACAAGAATGCTTAAAACTGATACTAAAAACCAGTATCCAACATACCAACCACATAGTATATATCTGTGCACCCAAGTCCCAAGAAAAGAAAAGCATGAAAATATTAATTGAAGGAATTCATTCATAACTTATGAAATGATCTTAGTTCAGATTATGATCATAAGCTGTGATGAGCTCCGATACCCATAATAATACACTACAATAAAAAGTCATTTAACATCATACATTTTCTTTCCTCACTTTACTTCCCAACTAAATAGGAGGAAAGAAAAATATTCATTTTTCTCTCCTTCAAAACAGTAGAAGAGAAAATTAGGCTCTATTTGGTTTGAAAAATGTTTTGTTTTCAGTTTTAGTTTTCATTTTTAATTACAAAAATGTCATGTCTTCATTTTGTTTTCAGTTTTCAAAGATTTGTATAGGAAAAGTGAAAACAACTTTTATTATTTTCACAATTTCTCGTACAAATCTTTATAACAAAAATAAAACGAAAAGGTGGTATTTCTATAAATATAAGTGAAAATAAGAAATGAAAACAAAAAACTTCTTCTCAAAGTAAATAATAGATCCTTTACTTTTCTCTTTATTTTCCCTTCTTCATTCTCCTTCATTCCATCTTCTTCTCTATCATTCTCTCCAACATCTAAGTAATGCATAAATAGCAAAAGAAGATTCAAGAAAAAACTTACCACATCATTCTGATTCTGGAAGGGGCTTCCAGGTCTCCATTGCATGCCAGGAACAGCAGAAGGGGAGAAAACTCTCCCAGACACAGTTGCAGCTTCATTGACGACATTACTGGAGTCAACAGAGGCAGTTCCATCATTAGCCCTCACAACCTGAGGCATGATCATTCTGTTACTCATGGGGGATACAAGAGGCTGCACCATCCCATTGCTTCCAAGTCTATCGTCAGCTACCAATATGTTTCTCTTGGTTATTTCAGAGGTAGAAGGGACTGAACCAAGGGCCACATTGCTGGAAACCACATTGCCAGAAACAAGAGAGATATTACTTGTTGCTTGATTTGATAGGTTAATTCTGCTGGTGTTCCTTACAAGTGTGCCATCAGAAAGTGATGGAGATGGTCTTCGGCCAGGGAAACTATTGAGCTCTTCCTCCTTCATAGTGGTAGACTGATTTACAGAAGAAGAAGCATTGACAGCACCACTAATCTCCAAGGGACTCCGAACAGAATTTGAATTAGGCATGACTGATGCAATGGCAGGTGGACTTGACAAGTTTGGCACTGGAACATTCATAGGAACAGGAGGAGCAAAATTCCCAGCTGGTGTTGTAGTAACAGAACTAACTACGCTACTTTTAGGAGGTGGAGTTCTTGCACCAATATCAGAATTGCTATCCTGAGAAGCTGTATCATCAGCTTGCTCCTGCACAGAAAGCATCTTGATGATTAGAAGTCAGACTTGCCGAAAAAGGGGCCCATAAATAATATTAATCTACTTAAAATGGCATCTAACAAGGATGTGGGTCTATATTTTGTCAACTATAAGTCTGGTGTTGCAACCACACGTACTTAGTAGAACTACAACCATGATCACATCATGTACTATTATTCTTGAAAAGGTTGTCATCACAGAAATTGTTCAAGTTTGAGTACTTTTATCATTTCATAGGTATATGATCTTTTAATTAGTTTTCTTAAGCTATTTATCAATTGATTATGATATCTCAATCTTGTGAAGTGATACCATTGACAATAAGTTATCTTATTTAACAATTAAAGATCAAAATTCCCATAACTTGGAGTTGAATAAACACATCCTTATACAAAACTAATTAAAACCTATCCAATGTTATTCATAGTTATCAATCTTGTATGGTGGCAGGGAGCAGCCAACTGGGAAAATGCTATAGCAGGATGGCCACTATTTTAAATATTATACTACAAACTAAATTTATATTACACATAAAAAGACTCAATAACAAAAAGAAAATGAAACAAGAAATTCATGATAAATGGTTAATCACAGTTTACACACAGCCACCATCAATCTTGGACCAATAAGAACAGAGTAATGAAGATAAAAGAGAATGGTGAATTTAATAGAAAAAGAACAGAACACCGGAAAAAAAATTAGTCTTGTAAAGTGTGAAGGAACAGAGATAACTTTTGTGTGAATGATCAAGGAAGGGATTCAAATCCTATTACCTTTCTGAAGTAAATGCATAGAAAATGGGGGAGAAATCACAATTTTACCCAAAAAAATCCCTCAAAAACATTGTTTCAGGGCTTAAAGTGGCTTTCTGAAACCTATATAACAGTAGCACTGCTATAGTGCATGAAAAGCCACTATTTTTGCTGCTACAATGGCTGCAATGGCCAATACTTTGGCCACTATTGAAAACTGCTCCACTATTTGAATCCCGTAGCAACCTAGGGCTGTTATGTTTTGCCACCCCTATAGTGCTATTGACTACTATTTATTATTTATATCAATGAAAGCCGTCAAAAAACAATTTAAGAGGCAAAGTAAGCCTCCTGTGTGCAACATAATATCTCTTGTAGGCACATCATTTTGGAAAATATACTGCATAAATATCACACTGACAATTTCTGAAAAACAAATCCATACTTCTCAAATATATTGACTCATAAGAAATATTTTCAGCTCATCAAAATAGGAATTAAGAAATTCATACAGATGTCTGTGATGCTGAAGCTGATGCTGGTGCTGCCAAAGAAGTCTTTAAGCTAAGCACAGGTGCCACCTGCTAAAATAGAAAAAGACGCTTAATGAAATTTTTAATACCTTAGTTTATACTCATTTTTATTTTAGTCAATGCCATCTTGTCTTTATGATTTTGGTCTCTTATTTTACAAAAGTTGTTGATTTTGAGCCCTACTGTTAAAAATCTCCATTAAGAGATGATGTTGGTGGGGTAAATATGCACTTTAATCCCTAAAAGTTGCACCATGTATACTTCTTGTCGCAAAAAGCATTGGTGTGTACAATTTGATATTGATTTAGTTGTATTTTGGTTCTTTCCTTACAAAAAAGTGAGCAATATATGAACAAAATATAAAGTTAGCACATTGAGGAACCAAAATGTATAAATTGAAATTTTTTGAAAACCAAAGTTTTCTAAAAGGTCAAAATGTGAGTAACAAACAATTTAGGAATCAAATTGTAGGGAGACTAAAAGTATAGAGAAATTGTTAAGATTGCATAAATATTTTATATTTGGAAAGTTAGGATAGAATAAAATCAGGTCAAAATCTTCCTCTAATCTGATCTGATATTGTCTATTTTCTTTATTTAAATACTTTCATAGTTTTTCTTATTTAAATTATCTTGTAATCTAGTTAGGCAAAAGGATCTCTCTAATTGATTCTCTCTTTGCCTATTTAAATCTTTGTAATCCCTTGAATAATAAATCAGAAAAATTACTCTCTTCTCTTTTGGTTATGTTCCTATTTTAAGTTCTCTTACTCTCCATAATGTTCATGTCCTCAACTTATCTTGCAATGTCTTGTCCATTAGCTAGTTGATACATGATCAACAAGGTCTTGTTGTTTTTTATTCTTTTTCATGTAAATTTCAAGATTTGAAATTGGGGAAGATGACTGGCAGTGCTAAGGATGTTGATGGCCTCTATTTCTTTGAAGAAGGAACTATTTTCAATAAGGAGAGTCAAAGTAAATGTCTCAATTCAGTATCTATTTCTAGGAATGACAAAATTATGTTATGGCATTATAGATTAGGTCATCCAACAACAAATAAAATTTTTTAGAAGTGATAATGGAGAGAATGTTTTAACAAATGTTTAAATAATTTTTTCCTTCAAGAAGGAATTATTCATCAAAGTTCTTGTGTTAATACCCCTCAACAAAATGGTGTGGCTAAGAGAAAAAATGAACATATTCTTGAAGTCGCTAGAGCCTTGTTATTTCAAAATAATATGCCTAAATATCTTTAGGTGAAGCAATCTTGACTGCAACTTTTTTAATAAAGAGAATGCCTAACAAAATCTTGAATTTTAAAACTCCCTTTGATTTCTTCATGAAAATTTTTCCAACAAATAAAATTTCAGCTTGTTTGCCCTTGAAGATATTTGGTTGTACAATGTTTGTTCATTCACATGAGCCTAATCAAAGTGAACTTGATCCAAGAGCAACAAAGTGTGTTTGTTGGTTATGCTCCCAACCAAAAAGGTTACAAGTATTTTGATCCTATTTTTAATAAAAAATTGTCACTATGGATGTCACTTTCTTTGAGGAAACACCTTTTTTTGGAACCCATCTTCAAGGGGGGAGAAGAGTTGAAGATGCAGAACATAACTATCAAAATTTTGAAGAACTCTTGGAACCAGAATTTTTAAGTTCTGGAAAAAAGTCAAAAATACTAGCTAAACATAGTGAATAGCAACATGTTTTAAGTTCTAAAAAAAATTCTGAAATACTAGTTGAACATAGTGAACAACAACATGTTTCTAGTTCTAAGAGCCTTGAAACAAAGGGAAATGAGGCAATTACAATGACTGAGGGCATAAAACCCTTTAATTTTGTCTACTCAAGGAAGAAAAAGGGTTAAACATTGGGGCCAAGTGATACTATACAACCTCAACATTGCCAAGAGTCGGAAAATGCACTAGGTAACATTTTTTCTAAAACTGTCCAGCCTACTAATAAGTCTATTAACTTAGAGTTAGATCAATCTAATCTTCCAATAGCTATTCGAAAAGGGATTAGGTCTCGTACAGAGTATCCTATCTCTCATTTTGTGTCAAATGATAATTTATCACCTTTTAGAGCTTTTATTTTAGAATTGACCAAAGCAAAAATACCAAGAGATATACATTCTGCTCTAAAGGTTCTAGAGTGGAAGAATGCTGTCTTGGAAGAGATGAGGGCTCTAGAGAAGAACCAAACCTGGAATATAGTGGATTTGTCCATGGGAAAAACAATTGTGGGTTGTAAATGGATTTTCACAATCAAGTATAAAGCAAATGGGTTGATTAAAAGATACAAAGCTTGGTTAGTGGCCAAAGGATTTACCCAAGCATGTGGGATAGATTATATGGAGACCTTTGCACTCGTTGCAAAATTAAATACTATCAGAGTTCTCTTATCCTTGACAACCAATCTTGACTGACCGCTACAACAATTAGATGTGAAGAATGTTTTCCTAAATGGAGACTTGGAAGAAGAAGTATATATGGATGCACCACTAGGTTTTGAATCAATCTTTAAACAGAAAGTTTGCAAACTTAAGAAGTCACAATATGGATTGAAGTAGTCCCCTACAGCTTGGTTGGAGAGGTTTGCTACATTCATAAAAAAGCAAGGGTATATGTAATGTCAAAGTGATCACACTATGTTTGTAAAACACTCTTTTGAAGGAAAATTGGCTATACTGATTGTCTATGTAGATGATATAGTTCTCACAGGGGATGACTTGATTGAGATGAGTCGATTGCAGGAGTCCCTAGCCCTTGAATTTGAAATCAGGAATCTAGGATCTCTAAAATATTTCTTGGGAATGGAGGTTTTCAAGATCTAGAAAGGAAATTGTGGTTTCTCAAAGGAAATGCATATTGACCCTCTCAACGAAACTGGAATGAGTGGATGAAAACTAGCTGAAACTCCGATTTACCCTAATCAAAAGCTTGGAAACAACCAAGAAAGTGCATCGGTGGATACTTCCAGGTACCAAGGATTGGTAGGAAGACTAATTTATTTATCTCGTACTCGTCCTGATATTGCATTTGCTGTAAGTTTGGTAAGCCAATTTATGCACTCCCCTCGTGAAGAACATTTAGATGCAGTTTACAGAATTCTAAGACACTTGAAGAGTGCACCTGGTAGAGGGTTGTTTTTTAAGAAGACTAGACAACAAACAATTGAGACCTAATCTTATGCAGATTGGGCTGGCTCAATTATAGACAGGAAGTCAACATCTAGGTATTGTACCTTTGTGTGGGGAAACCTGGTTACATGGAGGAGTAAAAAACAAAGTGTAGTTGCAAGGAGTAGCTGAAGCTGAGTATAGAGCCATGGCACAAGGAGTGTGTGAAATCTTGTGGCTGAAAAGAATTCTTGAAGAGTTGCAGCTTCCTATGACTCTTCCTATGAAACTATACTATGTGGCTGTCATAAGTCTATCTCAAAATCCTATCCAGCATGATCGAACCAAGCATGTGAAAATTGATAGACACTTTATAAAAGAGAAAGTGGATGAAGGAATTATACGCATGCCTTTTGTTCCAACCTCACGACAACTGGCAGATATTCTCACTAAAGGATTGTTTAGACCTAACTTTGAATTTCTTGTAAGCAAGTTAGGTACGTTGGATATCTATGCACCAGCTTGAAGGGGGTGTTAAGATTGTGTAAATATTTTATATTTGGAAAGTTAGGATATAATAATATCAAGTCAAAATCTTCCCTTAATCTGACCTAATATTGTCTATTCTTTTTATTTAAATACTTTCCTAGTTTTTCTTATTTAAATTATCTTGTAATCTGTTTAGGCAAAAGGATCTCTCTAATTGATTCTCTCTTTACCTATTTAAATCTTTGTAATCCCTTGAATAATAAATCAGAAAAGTGAGAACAATTACTCTCTTCTCTTTTCCTATAGAATTTTAGTAGTAGGGATCAAAACCAACAATTTCTATAAAATGAGGGCCCAAAATCATAATAAAAGATGGTAGAGACTAAAACCAAAAGTGAATGTAAAATAAAAGACTAAAAACTTGAATAAGCCTAGAAATAAATTAGGAACTTTATATATAGAATAATTCTAATATATTAACATAAAGAAAATGTCATAATGATAGGTACCAGAAAAGCAAATATAAAAATAGGACAAAATCTGTCCTGTATTTGACATAGAATCAACAGTCACAAGCCTAACATAATGTTTAAGTATATAGTAATGAAATGAAAACACGCCTAAGCAATTCAAGAGTGCTCAATCTCTCTTAGCTAAGTCCAACCTCAGTTCTCCCATACTTCCTTCCACTCACATTTCCCTCCCTACAATCACTCTCCTCCTAACGGCCTCACATGTATCACACCACATACCACTGCCAACTAGGAAATTATTTGCTTCTTTCCACTGCTTAATTTTGACTGTGTGCATCACACCTGCTATACCTACTCCTCCTATAAACATGCTTAAAGTCTGGGCTACTTATCTTGGCCCATAACATAAACAAATATGGATTGCAATAACTAGATTGAAAGCTGCAGGCTAAGTCAAAATCCTCAGCATAAAAATGCATTAAATTAAATTTGGAAAGAAAACATTGTTGCAAGTTGCAACCAAATAGTGGCTCAGAGCACCCAACCACAAAATCACTACAGCAGAATAGCAGGTTGTAGGATGATCATTATTCTGAAGTTTGACGATACAAATTAACTAATTTAAATTACATGTATATAATGCTAACAAACCCAAAAATAAAGACATTTACATTAATAATCAAAAATCATAATTTCAAGCTAACTAAACACACAAGCGAATAATAACAGAAGTAAAAAATAAAAAAGTATAGCATGAAAGAGAAATGTAATTCATATATCCCAATCCCAAAACACGAACCTAATGTGTTTGGATTAACGTATTTTGGAGAAATATGCGCTTTATTCTGTATCTTTGTGACAGAGCTTTATTAAAAAGGAAAGTGAGTTATTTGTCTAAAATTAAGCTAGAAAACACGCACCTAAAAATGCAACAGTATGTGTTAGTGTGTGGGGCTGTGCACCTCTCTGTTTTTGCCATAGAGCAATAATCATTACAGAAATACCTTTGCAAGACCAGGAGAAATTGAAACCATCTCTTCAAGTGACTCCACCTTGTCTAAAGGTAATGAACTATATAGCTCATCAACATCACTAAATTCTTCAAAGTCCTCCTGTAAAATAAAAAGAAGAATAGAAAAGACAAAATGAATACCAATTCATAAATTTTACAGTATCAAACTTGAAAACTCTCTCGGAAGGACTATACAAAGGGCAGATGTATACATTTATTCATTGATAGCATTTGATTTTTAAAAGCAGAATGCAGGAGTACAAGTTCCAAAAGGCAAACCTGATTACGCTCTACATAGTCATCCAGGAAATCTCTGACATCATTAACTTGCTCAGGACTTAATTCATCATTATCTAGTAGCCTCAAGATAAATTCACATTTCTTTATATGAGCCTTGTGCCGAGTAATTGATGTCTCTAGATGTGTCTGGCAAACAAAAAGAAACATTTGAATGGCTGTGACTTTGATAAATCACCACTCCCTTAAAATGTTATTCATTTATTCTGTACCAATCTGGGTGGCCTGCTCTTTCCTTTCTTAACGGAAAGCCCTTCAAGCTCAGCTTCAAAGTTATCAATCTGAGATTCTAACTCCCCAACCTACTCAAACATTTAAAATAATAACATTTTCCAGACAAAGAAATATAAGTATGAATGTCAACCTAATCAAACTTCTAAATCATACATGAACACATCAACAGCCCAACATGAATCATGAGGAAAACAGGCATTAGACTTGTATAAATATCATTGTTAGGAAAGCAAAATTTAAGAACCAAGTTGAACTAAAAAGTTTCCATCAGAGGAAATGTCTTTAACAGTCAACAGTGAATCAGCTTTACAACTTTATCATGTTTCAAGCACCAGTAGATACCAAGTAAACATGGGTGCTCATTTGCCTTATACTATGAAGTTACATTAAGCCATACAAGCTAATGCAACAAGTAACAGCTATATTTTGATCATAACAAAAGTAAAGATGAAAGCAATTCATAGCAATTGATTTCATAGTCATACCACATTGTTCAACCAGTCCCTTGTCTCCGATTTAGCCTTCTCTCTAGGATCCTGTCACAAAACATTGAGAATGTGATATTCTTCAGCCATAACAGACACAGGCATAATCATAACACACCTAGAAATGCCCAAATAAAAATTTGGAAACAAGCATATTTTCCCAGGTCAAAGACTCACAGTTTTAGGCTGTTGACCCAAGCCTTCTTTGGAGAACGCTTTTGTCTTTGTCTCCTTCTCACAGATCTTGAATCTTTCCATTTCACGCTCAATAAGCTTTCGTGCATCCACCAGAGCCTGCTCATATGCGGCACTAACCTATGTCATGATGCGTCAAAAATGAGAAAACACTGTCAAATTCAAAACCAGAAGTTAAAAAACCAAAATTTTGTATTAGAACATTTTATACCTCACACTATCACACAAGTCAATCCAAGCAATACCACCATCTAAGCATAAAAAGAAAAAAAGCTCCGCATACAACAGACAGGAGAATACATAGTAGCACTACTTAATAAAAGTGGTTAACATGAGTTTCCTAGATCCATACTAAAACATGCTGTGATTACTGATTCCTTGCCATTCAGTCAAAGAGAACAATAAACAATTTGCTCCATAATTGTTCATGCTTCAGATATCCAGTCCTGGTCATGAGGAGGTGTGTTAGAGTCTCATATTAACTAGAGATATTGTCAATCATGTGTATATAAGATGAGGACAATCCTCATCTTATAAGCTAACTTTTTAGGTTGAGTTAGGCCCAAAACCCTATTTCTAGAACTTCTCACCTGAACAAAAGGTTAGATATAAAACTACTCATCTACCAACACCTAACAACTTAAGATTTTGGAAGAGTTAATTCATGATATGGTTTCAAAGCTTCTAGGTTCATGTGATCTATGATTCAATCCTTGTTATCCTCATTCCTCAAAATAAATGTTTTCAACAGAATGTTGGGGACATGCAATGTTCATGCTTCATAAAGAGTTTTGGTTCGATGCACAAATAATCTTGGGTGTTCTATGTCTCATGTTATCATCACATAACCAAATAATATAATATAATATAATACAACATTGCACGTGTTTGGCTCAACTTACGTAAGAAAAAACAACTGAATTTTTTTAGTAAATATCCAAAGTAGTCACTAAAACAAAAAACACAGGACACACTTAGGGCTTGTGGATTATGTTTCCATTTCTTATTTTCAATTTTAATTACTAAAATATCACCTTATTTTCACTTCGTTTGAGTCCTTTTTCTCTCTACTTTTAGCATATGATTTTGTCAGGGACTAAGTTGGTATACAGGACTCGCTTCTTCAGAGACTAATAATCAATTCACGTACTGAAGAGGATAAATGACCGAAAGCTAAAGTATTTGGTATTTATAATCTTAAGAGACTAAACAGTTTATTTTCTTTTCCCTTCTTTTTTTTTTTAAGAGACAAAGTGCCTCTGGTATATTTTTTTATTCTTTCATCTTTATAAAAGAGCTTTTGATTAGAAAAGAAAGAAATAGATTAATTCTCCAAAGATAAAAAAGAAGAAATAAAAGGAAAGAACCTTCTTGTCTTTGATCTCACTGGACTGAATCCAAGTCTTAATCTGATCCCTATACCTTTGCAGCTTCTTAATCTCCTTCTTCAGGTCAGCTTCGAACTTCTCCTTCTGGTTCACATTGTCCGTGTCGTAAACCTAACCATTCATCGAAACAGCCACGTGTCACGTCATGCTTTTGGAAACAGAGGGAAAACTGAATCCACAAAGAAGAAGAGGAAAAGGACCTTGTTCCAGATGCTATCGAAGACTTCGACGCCTTCCTGTACCTTCTTGAGAACACGATCAATCTCTCCCTGAAGCTTTCGACTAGCTCCCATTTCCGTTGATAATTCAATTCTTACTTTGATTTGAATAAGATCGATTCTGCAGCTTCTGCACGTTCAACTTCTATCTTCTACCTCACACGCAATTTTTTTCCTCAACTTGCGCGATCACCGTTTCGTGCAAACGTCATTATTGATATCCATATTATCGAGTTCCGTTATTTTGGAAAACAAAAAAATATAAAAAAGTTATTTTTTTAAATTTTACTTTTTATTTATTTAAATATATTATTATTTCAATTTCAATAAATATATATACATATAATCATACGAATACATTAGGTTTCATGGAAGATTGCTTATTATAATTCATACTTTATAAAAGGAATTACAAAATATTTATTAAAGCATTTGTTTTAGAAAATATGCCAAAATATTTAGGACGAATGATTATTTTGGTAATTGTTTGAAAAAGCAGTAGAAATTATTATTTAATTTTTTTTCAGTAATGGTAAGAAAATCAACTTATACCTTTGATTTTTTTAAAAATATAATTTATTTAAAATATGTAATTTTTAAAGTTTATAATTATAAAAAATAACTTATTTTTACAATTTTAATATCAAAATTATTATTATTTTATATAATCTAAAAAAATTAATTTTTAAAATTAATTTTTATCTAATATATTCACATATAAAATTTTATTTTATAATTAATTATAACAATAATTAATTATTAAAAAATTCTCTTAATCCAAGTACAAACTTAGATAGTTAAAAATATTATTGATAGACATGTATTTTTTAAAAAAAATTAAATTATAAATATCTTATTTATAAACATAATTTTTTTAAAAAGAATTACATTAACATTTTCGATGTTTTTTATTTTTTATTTTATACTAATTTTTATTAATTTATATAAAAATATAACATTATATATTATTTTTTATTATACAATTTTATATAAAAATTTAGTTAAAATAATTAAAAATATTAAATATTTCTAATAAATATTAAAAATATCAATATAATTTATTTTTTTAATAATCATAAAATACAGCTTCTTTTAATATAAAAAAGACATTTAATAAAAAAAATTTACGTATCAATTTTGATAATTTAAAATTAGTGGAAAAAGTTATTATTTTGTTAATAATACTTATAATGACTCATTAATATTTAAGTCCATCTCGATCTCATTATCATAATAATAGAAAGAATTGTATATATCTTTAATTATTATATTAGTGGTTTATATAAATTATATATATATTATATAAATGAGAATTGAAAAGTAATTTTTCTCTTGACAATTTATATTTTATTAAAAATATTTTAACCATTTATTAGTTTACCATAATGCAAAAAGAAAAAGAATTCAACATGTAATATATTGAGAAAAACCAATTACTTTAATACATAAATTTCTACAAAATATTTTCACAATTTAAATTAAATTGTATCTGATATATCTTAATCCAGAATAAATAGATTCTATAAGATTATTATAATAATATAAAAGTATCAAAATTTTACTCCTTAAACACGCATATAATATGTAGCTTGGTTAATAATTAAAATTCTTACAAATGAATAAATAAATCAATTGACAAGAATTATTCGACCTTTACTAATAATCTTAAATTCGAATATAAGAATACATCTCCATAAACTTAAAAGGAAATTATTTTTAACAGTCCTACCTAATACTCAAAGCTGAATAACGTGAATCAATAAAAAAAATTAAAAATTATTTTAAAAATCGTAGGAATAATTAATATATTTATTGGTTTAAAAATATATTTTAGAATTGAGAATGTTCCTATTTTATAAAGTATATTATTTAAATATTATCTTTTAAGTAATACATAAAAGATAAGACAATTATACCTAAATAATAAATATTTTTATATTAAAGCAAATAATAAAATAAATGTGTCAGCACAAAACATTGCTATGTACTACTGATAGTAATCTAAATAGCCAAACATTACTTTCTGCTAAGTAGCAATGTCAACGGTTGAATTTGCCTTTACCGTACTAAAACAAACAAATGCCTTACCAATTGTTTTTTTTTTTTTTTCCTTTCTTAATTTGTCAAGAGTAAGTGAAGTTACGGTGGATAGAGATTATTTTTTTAGCAAAATGTACTTCCTTCATAAGAATAGAATCTATCCTACAGGATACAATTTTCCTAAAAAGAAAATATATGCAAAAATATTATTTTACCTCTTATTAAACATGTAAACAAATACTTTCAAGAAAAAATACATTTTATAAATATCTCCTAATGCATTTTTACTTCAACTACGTACGTATATACTAGAATAGTGATTACATTTACTTGACAAAAAAAATTTTCTATTCTCTTATTTAATTATTTATTTTATTAAAAATTATTTCTTACCTTATGTTTGAATGAAACATTTTAATATTTTAAAAAATTTAAAATATTTTTTTTAAAAATTTAAATGTTTTTAATTTAAATATTTTTATTTTAAATTATATTATTTGAATAAAGGATTTTAAATTTATTATATTTAAAATTCTTTATATGAATGATAAATTTTAAGTTCATTGAATTTTAAATTTGTATTTTAAATTTTTTATTTCGATTTAATAATTTAATTTTTACTATAGAAAAAATTTTATATTTAAATATTCATAAATTTTTCTTAATTTTACTCCTACTTTTTGTTTACCGAAAAATTTAGATTTACAAAAATTTTATTGTGCAACATATTTAACCAGGATAATAATCCAACAAATATACATAATTAAAATAATAGCAAACTACGATTATATCATTTGATATTAAAAATATTATATCTAAAAATAAAAGAGATGAGAAAGAAAGATATGAGAGTGTAACAAGGAAATAATGAGAGAAAAAGTAGTATGGATAAAGAACAATAAGAGATAAAGTAGCACAAATAGAAAACAATGAGAGAGAAAGTAATATAGAGATACAATTGTTGTTCAAGAGAATGAGTTGAGAGATTTGGAAGAATTTTAAATTCCACCTATTCTGGGTGAATTTTAAATTCTCTCATTTTAGTTGGTTAAAATACTTTCTTAAAATTCATAGAATTTAAAATTCCTTACAAAATAATATCTAAACAAGATATTTCAATAGTTAAAATTTTAAATTCTCTTCAAAATTACTTTTCACCTTTAAAATACCTCATTCAAACACAAGATTAAGGATTCTATTGTTAACAACACTTGAAAATTGATTTGATCTCAAGATCTCTCTTTTACGTAGATGAGTTTATCTTTATAAATGAGGTAACAATGTAGTAAGCTAATACTATTAACTAAATTCTTCAAAAATTATTATTTATCTTATCAAAATGTAAGCTTATCACAATCTATAATATTTTATATAATAATTTTTTCCAAACCCTATCAGGGAAAACACCTCGTTGAAGGACAGATTGCACACGAAGCAAGTTGAATTATTATTGTGTATTTGATGCATGAAGTAAAGAGGTATTTATGCACAAGTGAAGAGATAAACGATAAAAATTGTTACAAGCAATTGCAACAAAAAAACATGTTTTAATTAGATAAAGCATCTATGTGTACATATGAGGATGACTCGTGCATAAGATATGGAGATAAGGTAACGAGGGAAGAGCCAGGAGACCTTTCTATAAGTTGGTATATATATATATATATATATATATATATATATATATATATATATATATATATATATATATATATATATATATATATATATATATTAATGAGACCTAACTTGGAAACGTTAAAGATGAAAGAAGTTGAGAGAAGAGGTTTAGTGAAGATTTCTGCTATCTAATGGTAGAAGAATAAGGAGCAAACAAGTGCACTAAGTGTTGTTAGATTTTTTTTCTCATACCAAGTGACAATTAATCTCTATATGCTTTGTTCATTCAAGAAAATTGGATTATGAACAAGATAAGTAGAAAATCTTTTGTCCCAGAAGACCAAAATTGGTCAAGAAGATGGAATGCAAAAATCAACGAGAAGACAACGAAGCCATTACAATTACAAACCAAGATGCGAGAGAACGATGTTCAACCTTTAAGGAAAAGCGTGAGACATTAGTTTGCTTCTTAGATTTCCAGGAGATAAGAATGTTGTCAAAAAGGATGTAGAAACTAATACTGGAACACTAGGAATCTAGGCATTTAGCCCAATCAAAACCTTTAAAAAGCATGAAGAACAAGCTAGCTGGAGCTAGGAAAGAAAAAACCACTAGCAGGGGAAGATTTAAGATATATGAGAATCCTTATGGTAACTAAAAAGTAGGGTTATTGAGGAGCTACAACAAATTGGCTAATTTGGTGAACGGTAAAAGCAATATTAGGATGAGTCTTAGTAAGATAGAGAAGACATCAAACAAGTCATCAAAAGGAAACAGAATCGATAATAGGATCATTTTGGTTAGAGGTATGTTTGGTGATGTTAGAAAGTGTAGATGCAAGTTTAGCAGCAAGAGCACCACCATCAGCCAACAATTCAAGAGCATATTTGCATTGATTAAGGATGATGTTGTGAGAAAAATGAGAAACTTCAAAGCCCAGAAAATATTTTAAGGGACCAAGGTCTTTAGTACTAAATCGAGTATGGAGAAATTGTTTCACAAGGTGGATTTCATGAAGAGAATTTCCAATCAAGATGAAATCATCCACATATACCAAATGGGTAGTGACCATCATGGCACATGGTATCGAGAGAAAGTTGAAAGAAGACTAAGAATATCCAAAAGAAGTAAGAGCGGAAGATAACTTTGCATACCATTATCAGCTAGTTTGCTTAAGAATATAAAGAGTTTTGTGAAGATTGTAGACTTGAATAAGGAATGCACAAGAGAACCCAGGGGAAAAATACATATAAACATCCTCAGAGAGATAGCCATCTAAGAAAGCATTGTCAATGTTAAGTTGTTTAAGATGTCAATCGTTGAGACTGACGAGGGATAAGATAAGATGAGCATAAGTAATCTTAACAATGGAAGAGAATGTTCCAAAGTAATTGACACCTTCAGTTTAAGAGAAACCCTTGGCAAAAATTTTAAATGCACATATGCACAAGGTCCAAGTCAAATGAAGGTTACGTCGGAACCTATATGATTCTTAAAATACAAAATGATAGAGTATGCTACTCGCCAGTATTAAAACTTCGTTGCATGAGATATAGAAATTTGAAAGTACTAAAATTTTATTAAAACCAAACATAATATTTAGAAAAAAAAGTTTTTTAATTCACATATACACAAGGTTTGAGCCAAACAAATGTTGTATTAGAACCTATACAATTATTAAAATACAAGACAGTAGAATATGTCAGTCATCTGTATTAATGGTTTATTACATGAGATTTAGCGATTTAAGATATAGAATTATTTTAAGTTTGTAGAAATCTTCAAAATTCTGAGTAGGAATTATTCGTTCAAGATTTGGAAATAATAAAATCTTGTTTTATGAAAGTATGACTTTAGCATAAATGTATGATCAAGGAGGAGATATATAAGGGAGAGGAGGGATATTAATACTAATTAATTTAAGTCAATTTAAACTGTTGAGTTAAAGAAGATAATACAATAATTGATTAAATGTGATTGAGGAAATGGATAAAGATAATTGGATCATGATTAAATGCCTAAGAAAGTGTTGAGCCCTCCCAAAAATCTTACAACCCAAAATTCAAATGGCTTAAAACTACTTTATTTTGTTTTCATCCCCTGATTAAAATTCTCATTACTAACCTACATATTGGAACCAACTACTTTAGTGATTTATTTGATTCAAAATCTTTAATCACATGTAAACATATATTGATTGGACATGTGTTGCATTAAAGGCACAACACCCCAATTCTATTATTATAACAATTATTTATGGATTAACATTGGGATTGGTACTTTCTCTTAATTCTTGAGCAATTGAGTTATTAAATCACAATAGGTTGTTGTCGCAACCATAATTCCGACAAGACGACGAACTCGTTAAAATTTTTTAAAAATGAATTTTATTGATGATTTGGAGTCGCCACCAAATTTTTATTTAAGGGAAAAAGATTTGGAAAAAATCCTGACTTGAGGATGACATTTAGGTTCGAGAGTCGGTTACGAACGGGGAAGGTGTTAGGCACCCCATTCGCCCATTCCGAAGAACGGTACCCTTAAACTGAGTGTGTGATTATTTGAAAATGATTTGATCCCTTTTATTAGAGTGAAAATAAATACTTGATGGAGGTTAGCCTGACAGGACTCGATCCTGCTCCGACGTATTTCCTGGTGCAATGGGAAACTCAAGGCTTACGTAGTTCTGGTTTGATTTAAAGGCTTGATCTTCAATGGTTCTGGAATAGAGTGTTTGACAATGGATGGTGTTCGAAGGCTTGACCTTCGAAATTGCTTGAAGAAGGGATATTTGAAAATGGCTAGAGTGTTTCAAAAATATTTTAATGAGAATTCTTAGTCCACATATGCACAGGATCCAAGACAATTACGGCTGCACTAGGATCCATACGAATTCCTAAACCCTGAACAGTAGAAAAAGCTACCAGTTCGTGCTTAGGATTCGTCGCGTGAGACTTTAGATTTTTAAAATGAGGTTTTGTTGAAACTATTTACAAAAGGATCCTCAGTCCACATATACACAGGGTTCAAGACAACTACAACTGCACTTGGGACCCATATGAATTCCTAGGAAGCCAACAGCAGAAAAAGCTACCAGTTCATCCCTAGGGTTCATTGCGTGAGACCTAGAACCAATAAACTTGATTTTAAAAAAAAATAAAAAAAGATTGATCTTGATTGATTTAAAAATGAATTTGATTTGAATTTTCTTGAAAAGAGCTTGTTTTGAAATTTTGGGGATTTAGCTTGGATGGAAGGATTTTCACTTGATTTTTAAAAAGGGAATTTGATCTTATGTGAAAGAAAGAATTTGGATTTGTTTTGAGAATTTGAGGAAAGAATTAATTAGAATTATAGAAAAATTCTTTTGGGGTTAGTAGTAATTATGAATTTTTGGGGCTAAATTTGGTATATTTGGAAAGGTTCAGGGGCATATTTGGTATTCTGGATTTGTGGGGGGTATATTTGGAATTCTGGATGTCGGGGCATATTTAGTATATTTGGAATTGTGGGGGGGTATATTTGGAATTCTGGATGTTGGGGCATATTTGGTATATTCAGAAAGGTTGGGGGCAGAATGGTAATTGTCTCGCTTGGGGCTTGAATTATTAAAAGGAGGGAATTTCCTTCAGGCTTCTGGACATCCTGGGTTAGACGCCTTGGTTTCATTTTCTTGCACTTATATTAGCAGTCTGGACTTTCCTGTTATTTGTGAAAATGTGTAAAAGTGGGATTCGAACCCTGGTCTTGTAGTTTGCAGGCAGCGCCTTTGCCAGGGGGCCAAGCTTGTGGCTGCGCTGTTAACGACGCAAACTAAATTAAAAAGCACCTTCTTCGTGAGCATGGACTTGGGCCTTGCACATGGACTGCATGGGGCCCTTTCTTCGTTAGCTCTGCAGGAACGGGTCACATAAGACTTGACAGAAACGTTCCCCTATCACTCTGGGAATCAATTGGAAGGAAAAGACCCAAAGCTTTTTATAGGACCCCACAGTTGAGCCAGAAAAATTTGTTGCCTTGTACCCCCTGGGCCATGACTTGGGTGGTCAATTCCAACGTAAAATTAAATGCCCATTGCATGCATTGCTATTCACATGGGATTCAAGGTTACCCCCTTTTTATAAGCTCTAATTATAGAAATACCTTTGCCTGCGACCCTTGGGTGTAGACTCCTTTGTCATTTCCTATCCTTTAAAGATTAACCATGGCACTTCCCTAGTCTTATGTATGACCCTTTCGTTTCATCACCTGGAAGAAGACTGGTGGCTTGGATAAACAGATCAGGGGGGATTATAGTATAGGCTTAAGCATGGTTTCGTGCCACATTTTGGCAGCCTAAAGACTTGCCATGATCAACTAATAAGGATATCTTGAAGTTACCAAGACCTGACATAATGATAGCGTTACATATGTTGAGTTGGGACAGGTGGGATTATAACCCCGTGCAATACTTCGATCGATCCGATGGCTCAACCACGTATTGCTTGATGCTTATAATGTTTCAGCTGGGACATAGCATGCAAGGAGCAGGGGACCTACCAAGTTCCTCTCAATGCACCATTCTAAATAGAATTGCGATGCTAACTGGAACACTATTTGACATGCATCCATTACACATCTCAAGTAACGATATTCCTGAAAGCATGATGATTCATCATTTTGGACAATCTGTACTTTAGACTGGGAGTTACTCTCCCTGCATAGTATTTTTCAGTGCCTATAGCGACCAAAATTCTTCCATGGCCAGAATACTGCTCCCTCTTATTACCTTGGGCCTTTTCTTGGTACGAACTTTGAGCATCATTACGTCTTTATCTTGCCTGAGTTATTCATAGCCTCTCTTAGTAGAACGGTCATCATTAGGCCATAGACTCCAAAATCACATGCAGTGGCAAAGAGGCATTTGGTGTTCTGTCTTGCAAATCACAAGACAGATTCGGGGCCAATCATGAATGGCAGATGTCATAGGAGTTTATTCCTGATCATTCATTAACTCCTCTGCAGAGGATTAACCGGAACCAAATCGGGAAGCTTGGCAACAATAGATTTTTAACTAGATTCGAACAACACCATAATTACATAAATAGCTTAAACTGCATGCAAGATTCATGATCCAAGAATAAACTAAACATGGCTAATATCAGGTTCTTTTGGCTTGTAGATGGAAAAGGATATAACTGACCTACTCTGAGATCGATGGAGTGTTCTTATTGTTATGCCTCTGCTTCCATCTGGAGAGTAATTCTTCTTTCGCACTTATAATCTGGATGTTTGTAGGACTGCATATGCTTACCCGCTATTGGAAGCTTCTCCCTTTTCTTAGATTAAGAACTACCAGCCACATTTCCTTCTAGGATCTCCCAAGAAGAAGCCAGCCTTTTTTTGTCCATCTCCCTTCAATCCTTAAGCTTCTTCTTCCCTTCCCTTTCCAGACCTGAATCCTTCAGCTTGAATTCGCCGGCCCCCCTTTTCTTTTTTCTGTTAATAAAACCATTTTTCGTTTCTCTGTTTTTCTTTTTAACTTTTTGTTTTCATTTTTCGTTTCTTTATTTTTTCTTTATTTTTTTTTGGTTTTTTTTATTTATTCATTTTCAGTTTTGTTTTCTATTTAACTTTTGATTTATTTTCCAGATTTTCTTCTTCCTTTTTTTGTTTATTTTCAGATTTTGCTATTATCTTTAATTTTTATTTTGTTTTAATTATTATTTAAATTTTCCTGATTTTATTTTAATTTTCACTTTTAATTTTCTGTTTTATTTATTTTTTTTATTATATATTTTTTAATTCTTTGTGTTATTATTATTATTTTATTTGTTTTCTGCTTTTATTTTTATGTTCAGTTTTTATTTATTTATTTTATTTATTATTTTTCTTTTAGCTGTATTTTCTTTATATATATTTTCCTTTTCCATTTATTTATTATCTTTTTTAAAAAAGGTTTTTCTATTTTAAAAAAAAAGTTTTTTTTCTATTTTAGAATTTTTCCTAATTTGACTTCTATTTTTATTATTTATTTATTTTTGTTTTTATTGTGTTTATTTTTCTCTTTTTTCTGTTTGTGTGTCTTCTTGTTTTCTACCTATTTTCTTTTTGTTTATTATTTAGATTAGTATTAGTTTCTTGATTAATTAATTCTAAAATGTAACCTCGAACATAATTGGGTGTTTACAGTTGTAAAAGTGAAACTTTAGTGACTATAACACATGGGATTTAGAATTGGGCTAAATTTAAATTATGTTTGTGTTTCAAAATTGAATTATAATTGTTTATATTAGACCAAAAATAGCTTAATGACCCAATTGTGAATAGATGTGTAGGGTGGGGTATCCAGAGAAAGAGGAAGACGTGAGTTTTTTGTTTTGTAATGGGTGAGTGAGTTTGTTAGAAGGATTAAGGTCTTGGTGATGCATGTGGAAATAGAGTTTCTAGAATGTATGGATGCATTCATGCAAGTCTAAAAATTGGAAAATGAGATGGACATTATATTATTAGGTTAGATATTTTACAAATTTACATTTTATTTTTAGATTTTTAAAATTTTTAATAGAAGCAAAATATTTTTGGTTTTTTTTCTAAAACAAATAATTTGTGATTTAAGTTATGATAGAAAAAAATCTCTGACAGAATTAGGTGTTCACAGAAGGGATAGGAGAAGAAAAAGGAAAATCATTATGCGGTGTAACTGGGTTAGAAGAAAGAAGGGGAGAACAGAAAACAATGTCAATAGGATCAAAATGAATTGGGTAATAAACAGGGTCATAAAAAAGGTCAATAGGGGAAAAGGTGAGGAATAATGGAAAAGGGAAAATGATGTTCATAAAATAAAACATGATGAGAAATAGAGAGCATAAGTTTGAATATTATACAAGAGATAATCTTGTTTACCATATTTAAAGATGATAAACTCCCATTTTGTCATCTACAGGAATTTAGGCATAATTATTGTATAATTTATAATTATTCATTATAATTTTGCCTAATTTCCTTTATTTTTTTTAAAAAAATAATCATATAAGTAGATATAAAAAAATAGACAAATTTTGGGTAAAAAAAAGTCATAAAAAGATAAAGGAGCAATAAAAAGACAAAAATATCCCTCAATATGTCCCACAACGGACCAAGCCTTCTAGTATGATTGTGAAAAATGAGCACGATCATGCCAAATATAGCATGGTTGTGCTAAGATTGTGAAGCACTAGAAAAGAGCCATGTCAACCCTAATAACATAGAAAAAAACTTAGTCAACCTTAATGGTGCTACAAATGACCTAAGAGTAATGTGATGGTTAAGGTAGAAACTAGGTCAACCTAATTCGTAATAGTTGAAGCCTTAATCTACATCTATAAAAGGAAGGCTCTTAGGAGAGCCTACAGAGAACTCTCTCACCACATTCAACCATTTTGAATTACTAACACTTTAACCCTAAAATAAAGACAACAACTAGAAGGTTGAGGCGAGAAACCAGAATGGGAAAATGATCACGCACAGGGTAAAGAACGTTGTTGGATTATATGGCCACATTGATGATTGTCTAAGAAGCAATGTTTTCATCCTAGCACTAGAGGGTGTTTAGAACTTCAAGTTGAAGTTGACCCTTATCAACATGATCCAAAATTCACTTCAATTCAAAGGGTCAGCCTTGAAGGATCCTCATCTTCATATTAGAAAATTTATGAGTCTAATGAGCACCATCAAGATGAATGACATCTCACAGGATGCCATTAAATTATAGTTGTTTCCCTTCTCCATCATTGAGAAGATGAATGACTAGCTAAATTTTTTTCCAAAAGGATCCATTACAACCTAGGATCAATTATAATGTCTCTTATTGATGCTATACTTTCCATAATCCATGCAATCTAAATTATAGAGATATTTGGATTTACATAGTATGAAAATGAGTCTATGTATGAGGCATGAGACCAATTTGAGAATCTTCTTTAAAAGTGCCAACACCATGGGTACCAGACACCCCATCTTGTGCAAAATTTCTGCAATAGTCTCTCCTATGCCAATAGGGCCATAATAGATGCAATCTCTAGAAGGGGAATTCTACATAATCTTTTTTAAGTATACATGGACAATCATAAGAAACCTAGTTGCTAATAGTAACTCGATAAGGTCTACTCATAGACACGTGAAAAAGAAGGACCCCCAATCGACAGGAATATACCAAGTGGACCATAATGCCCAATGAAGGTCCTAAACAAGAAGATAGAGGTGCTTATGCAAGCAAAGACATGTAACACCCTAATAATGATACTCGTCCTACACTTAAATCGTAGTGCAAATTCAATATTAGTTTGTTACTTTATAATGCTAAATCCATTTATAATATTATTGTTATGAAAAATATGATATAAATTTTTTCTTAAAATTTTAGTTGAAAATGCAAGCCTTGTCATAGGAATCAACGTAGTAGATAATGGATTTTAAGACGTTATCACTCATGTTTATTTTAAAAACTCACATTCATTTACTTGTCATATTATACATTTTTCTACAACAATATTTACATTATTAGTTATATAGGTAATACAATACACAGACAACAATAAGTTAAAAGCTCCTAGTGAGTCCTTTAAATAAAACAAAGATTTCAATTCGCTTCACAAGTTACAGTCATCCAAAGCAAAAAGGTTTACAAAGTTGGACAAAGCAGAATAAGATCCTTTATAACTCTTTCTACATTCCATTTCGTGAACATTAATCCCTTATCCATGCTATTCGTTTCACATAGACCATTGCCACTGCAAATAGAGTATGATCGGATCTTGGGAGAGAAATGGGAGATAGGGAGTGAGAAACTGTAATTTCTCAATAGGTGTCTACATTAAGGTTCGCACATCATTTCTAACCCAACCACTTCAGTTTATTAAGAAAAGGTGACAAGCATAAAGTTCATTTACTATTTTTAAAATTATACTTATATGAAGTAGATTCTTTTTAATAATAATTGAATTCAATCTCATACAACATGCAATTCATACATACTTTAAATTATTTTTTCTATAAAATATCTTAGACATAAATATCATACATTTTTTAGATCACTTTCACATCATAACATAAGTATTGTGTGACTCTTACTTTTTTTATACCTTAATCATAATCATTCTTATTCTCTAGTCACCCTTTCAATGACAGTTTCATTTAAGGCATAACATTAACAATTTAGTCAAACAATATCTCCCACTTGTCTACTACTCCATCTTCTAATCTTGGATATGAACTCATTTCAAATGATTGTCACCATCACGAATTTGGAAACCTACAGATTCCCTATAAAAAATTTATTTGAAGCCCTATGGCTTCACCAAAGAAGGTTATGGATCTTCTAATTACCATAGAAGGACTTATCACCTTCTGAATGTGCACAAGTCTTAGACTTAGCGTAACAGGAATAATGTTAAGTTTTTATATAAGGATTTTCTTTAGTGATCTCTTAATTTATTAGATTCCATTTTAAGTATTCATATTAGGATGCATGATCAATATTCAATCAAAATACTATATACATATAACACCCAATTCATTAATTTAATCTCAAATCATGGAACCATATAGACATACACAAGTCATTATGTCTAGCAAATATGGCATCACCATGATAAATATGACATTAATTTTCTAGCAATTCGGGTATGGAGAGGTAATTTTCTACTTTGCAAATGAGTTCCCACGAATATTCACCAAGGATCCAAATAGAGCAACTTGCCTCAATATTATAAAAAGTAATTGAAACCAAAACATGAGGGTTTGAAGATCGCTTAGAAAACTTAGAAAGAAGACACTCTAATATGCCAAAAAGGAACCAAAGGGTAATTGAAACAAGTGGGGTCTAGAAATGGGGATATTACAATGAAGAAGAGACATAAAACAATGATGCCAACTTCTTTGGGAGAAACATGAATCCTTGGGAAAATAGAAGACACTCCCCACAAAATGAGAGACGGTCTTTAAGGGATAGGCCTTCCTCACAAAGAAGAGCATCAACACCTCATGACCATGCACAAAGGGTAGATAGAGATAGAGATAGAGATAGGGGTCATATGCATAGGGAACCTACAAACCATAAGGAACCCCCTAGGCATAGGACCCATAGGATTAGGAACCATAGAGATAGAAGTAGAAGCTCTTATAGGGATAGCCTAGAAGTTAAGAGCCATAGGAGTAATGTTAGAAATAGAGACCCAAGGAAAAAAAAGCACCTAAACTCCCTAGAATTACCTAAAGTAAAAATGCTTAAGTTCCACGGGGAATAATCCATAGGCATATCTAGATAGAGAACTCAAGATAAAGCAAATGTTTGTACGCCAATCCATTAGGAAAAGATATTAGGTGAAGTTAACTGCCTTGAGGCTTGGTGATTATGCTTTAATTGAGTATGTGATTTTGATATTTTTACAAACTGTTTGATCCCTTAAATTTAGAATAAAAATAAATAGGTTGGTAGAAAATTGTCTGACAGGACTTGATCCTGCTCCTACGTATTCCCTGGTGCAATGGAAAACTCAAGGCTATGTAGTTCTGGTTTTTGAAGACTTGATCTTTGGAGGTAGAGGAATTTGAAAGATGAATTTTAAAAGCATCTCAAGTATTTTTTAATAATCCTTAGTCCACCTATGCACAGGGTCCAAGACAACTAAGGCGGCACTAGGACCCATATGAATCTTTAAACGTCAAACAGTAGAGTATGCCGCTAGTTTGCATTTAGAGCTCATTGCGTGAGACTTATAATTATTAAAACAATGTTTTCTAGAATATTTTTATTGTTTAAAAGTTTTTGGGGGTCCATATATGCACAGGGTCCAAGACAACTAAGGCTGCACTAGGACCCATATGAATCTCTAAATATCGAATAGTAGAGTATGCCACCAGTTTGTACTTAGAGTTCATTGCATGAGACCTAGATTCATTAATCAAAAATGGACTTAATTTTATAATATCGAAAATAAAAGGGAATTGGGCTTGACCCAAATTAAGTAAGAATGAGCTGATTTTTTTTGAAAAATGAATTTGATTTCTAAAAAGGAATTGGGTTTGACTTAGATTTAAAAAAAATGATTTAATTTCAAAATAAAATAAAGTAATTGGGTTTAACCCAAAAGATGAATTCGATTTCAAACTAAAAAGGAAGGCAAGAATTGGACCTGTCCCAAATTAAAAGACTTGAAGTCAAAATTATTTTTATTTTGAAAAAAGATTAATGAGGTTTTAGAAGGTATGTTGGGTTGGGCCCAAATTTGGGAATTTGCTGGCTTGGCAGCCCAATTAATTTGCATGCTAGCTTGAGCCTAATTAATTTTTAAGAATTTGCTGGCTTGACATTAACCAATATTGGGCTGATGGAGGGGGGAATTCTTGCCCATTAGGAATCAATTACTTGAAGGAGCAACTAGGCTGTAATTGGGCCTATTATGATGTGCGGCCAGGCCCAGTAACTAGCATTCATAATATGATATTTTTGGCTCTATTTGATGCACGTGAGGCCCCTTTATGTCTTGCAGCATAGCCCAAGTGGAGGAGCTACCATATATTGACTTTAAATCAACAAGGCCTAAATAAAAGAGAGCTAATCCTGACTCGGTCCTTTAATTATTTATTTTGTGTAACTTTCTTTTGCATTGGCTAAATATCATGCCATAGGGCCCACCAAATGTCACTTCACTGTTCTGCCTCGGGACAACTTCAAATTCAAGGATCACGTATGCACGGGCAGCTACTTTAAAGCCTCTCTAAGCAAATTATTATTCAACTTCATCCATGCTAGCCTTTTTAGAAGCAAATACTAGGGTATCACATTGCTAAATATCATGCCATGGGGCCCACTAGATGCCACTTCCTTGTTCTGCATCGGGACAACCTCAAAATCAAGGATCACGTATGCATGGGCAGCTACTTTCAGCCGGTAACCTTCGCCCCAAAGTTTTTCCTTTAAGGTCGTATCATTTATTTCAACAATAATTACTATTCTTCTAAGGAGATCATTGGAGGAGACTGAGTTTCATTGATGGATAACGACTCACCCTACTTCCAGAACAATATTTGCATCCATAGGGCTTCTTGACTCTAGAGATTAATTGAGCACCCTTGGATTGACATCAAATAGATTTACAACTTGGGAAAATCTTTAGAATCACATATGGTGCATTCATCAGATGTATTTGGAAGTCCCTAATGTGAACATGTGACCTGCCCGACCGCATTTATCTCCAAAGCAAAATTTGTCTTCATTTGCTCTTATCATTTTTCTTATCCCACAGTTCATTGCCAAACCGCCCTTGCTAAGATTGCCACCCTTATCCTTATTATGTTGAACAACATCAGGGCGCTCTGAATGAGGAGTTGACAAGCTTCATATGAAGAATACTCACAGGAGAAGTGTGAGAAGCTACAATTAGGACCTCTCAGTTTATGGAGCCATTTCTAAGAGCTCTATCTCAATTCGCACCCTGCTTCCCGGACCTTGCTGATCCATCCCTCCAGTGTTGAACTTTGTGGCTCAGCCTATCAGTTTTAGAGTCAACTTAGGAAAGAATGATTTGTTTTCTTATATAGCTCCACCGCTTCCAAAACCGGAGAGCAAGCCAGTTCAACTAGAAAGGGTAATGCATCTCTCATTTTCTGTTGTGAGGTTTCATTATATCGATTGCTGAGCAAGCTACTGGTCCAATAACCTTGCTGAATTGCTGCTACAAAAGGCGTTTGTGGCATGAGGAGCAGTTCAGGATCAACAAAAGTAGAAGCTTGGATCTTCTATCCTCTGAAGTAACGTAGTCAATGCATGAGACTTTTGGACCAACTGAAATACTAATTCAAGGAAGAGTTGGTGAGGTTTTTGGTTGCATTTCTTTCATTCAATCAATCAAGCCATTGAGTGGGTCATGCACTTTCAAGCTAATCTCGACATTGTACGAGCTTGGTATAATTGCATGGTTATGGCTCTATTCAAATCAAGTCACCAATGTTGATCAGGTGGCATGCATGTTCAATCATTCCTTTTGTAATAATAAAGCACATAAGTCCCTCAGGAATGGTCATTCATATGCGAAAGAAGAGACACGTAGCCATTGAGTGGAGCTTCCTGCATGAATCTCAAACTCTAAAATTGTAGGGATCTTATCGCAGCAACCCCATTCTCATCGGCTGACTTATCAACGAGAATGACCATCTTGCACCAAATTTCAATTCTATGGTTCTAATACTGTCTCTCGGTGATTTTTAAGCTTCAAGATTCTTGTCACAGCAGGCAGTATTTGTAATAATCATGACCTTGTTGCCTCAAAGTTTCAAACTGATTCTTATGGAACTCTGGATCTTAACCACGCTTACTAACATATGGATCACTTAATCGAATACAAAACCATATTTAAATTCGTCTAAATGATTCGTCATCTACTTGAATCTCATATTATGCAAGTGTAGAGGTGCAAGCATGGGTGCAATTATCAACAATCCTAAGCCTACCATCTTAGTTTTGATTCATTCCCATTACAAAATCACATGCAACTAGATGGAGATGGAAAACATACCTGAAAGCAACGAAGGCGAAGTTCTTCTTATTATCAAAGTGCAGTCATGAAGGATGAAAGCTTCATCTGCTTTTTAGTGAAGCTCGAGCCAGCGCTGTGAACATTTGTTCTTCTTCTTGAAGAATTCACTGAGTTCTTGGAGCGCTTCTGTAATTTCTTCCAAGAATCCCCACTTTGCTCACTTTCGAAAGGAGCTTTAGTGCTTCTAGAGAAGCTGAAGTTCCAAACCCCCTCAAGTCTTAAACGTGAAAAGTCCTTTTTTTAAAAATCGAGGAAGAAGATGGTATGTTCTTTTTCTTTGAGAGGCCCCCGGGAATCTTGAGAAAGATCAGAGAACCAAATCCCCCGTGGCCGAGAACCTCTTCGGTCTTTTTTTCTTTTTTTTTTTCGCTATTTCTCTTTTTTTCAATTTTTTAGCTTTTTAATTTTTTGTTTTATGATTTTTATTTTATTATTATATATTTTATATTTAATTTTATTATATTTGTTGTTCCTTACAATTTTATTTTTTATTTCCTTTTTCTTGCTCCTATTTATTCTTATTTTCTTTTCTTTTTATTTTAAATTTATATATTTTTATTTTATTTTATGTTTTTTTTCATATATTATATTTTAATTTTAAGCATTAATTTGAGAAATGATATCTCGGATATAATTGAGTGTTTACACATGTATAGGATTTAGGCCTAATTTTCCTTATTTTAGCTTAGGACTTTTGGGCCTGCTTTGGCCCAATTTGAAGTTTCATTGAGGTGTGAAGAAGGAACCATTATTAGCCTTAAATCAAAGACTAATTCAGATTGAAAGATGTCTCCTCTTTCCCTCCATTTTTCACCTCTTCCATGTGACCTATATAAGGCATCTTCATGTGTAATTTTGAACAATTAATTTATTTGAATCATCTTATGAGTTTTTCAAGAATTCCTAATCCATCTTCCACCTTTTGCAACCTCCATTGCACACCAAATCAAGTCCGCCTTCCATCCCTGCATCAATAACAAATTTGATTTGAAAGATAGAGGAAAATTAATAATAGAGTTAGTGATGTGATATGTGGCACTAGTTTCTAAGATCCATCAAGAGTGAGAAGAATTACTTGAAAAGGTGTTAATTATCTTTATGATTACTGGTGGATTAGAATTTTAAGATAAAAAAGGGTATGTCTAGCATTAATATTAGACTCATGAATAAGAGCCAGTAGACTCTTATATCCTTCTTTTGGATAGGGAAACATAAGAGTCTTGGGTCTTACTCTAGTGGTTTAACATTCACCATTATCACTGGACGATGAATTAGAATGGTTTGACTCAAATCTTATCAGGAATTGTGGGAGTTATATCTAGGTGGGAGGCCATGTTTATAATAATAAGTATCAATGGTATGGTTGGATCACCCATAGTGAGTGCAAGGTTTCCCAAAGGAGTTATTTGGTGTCCACTTCCCCTTCTTCCATTCCTATTATGTCTTCTTTGAGAAGAATGATCTTTGTTGTTAGAGGTATTATTAAAGAAAGTTTTAACTTCATCCTGATTCTTAGTATGAAGTGTTAGTGAATTGGCATTCATGTTGAATGACCAAAGAAAAAGGCCTTAGTAATAGGAGAAGTGGATTGATTAACATTATTTGGGAACAAACAAGAGAAATGTGATCATTTAATCCTTTAAGAACTCACATGGTATGGTCAATGTCTCTATTTTTTATTCATTCATATTAGGAAAAGCATCTCATTGAAGAGGAAAGATTGCACAGAGAAAATTGAATTATTATTGTGTATTTGATCTAGGAAGTAGAGAGATGTATATATATAAGAGAAAAGATAAAAGATAAAAACTGTTACAAATAGTTACAACAGAAAATGTGTTTTAGTATTGGTTAGGTAAAGCAGCTATGTGTGCACGTGAGGATGGCTTGTGAATAAAAGATGGAGATAAGGTGACAAGGGAAGAGTCATGAGAAACTCCACCATAAGAAATTTGCCATATACCTATAGCTACTTTTAGTGACAATTTCTAAGCTACATGTATAGGTATCCTACAATGATGGATGCCAAATTTTGTTACTAATTATTTTAATAATAGTTGTTAAATTATATGTACATGTATTTTATACCTACAAACACAAGAAAAACTATTGGAATAGTTATCATACATTCTCAAATGTTAAATTTTATCATAATTGTTTACTAATAGTTATTAAACTATAATCATAGGAATCCTATACCTACAAACACAAAATGAATTGTAGGTACAAACATAAGATAAATCGTAGGTACATGTATCAAATATTTATCAGTTACAAATTTTGTTATGTATAAATAATATTAAAAAATTATTTTTAAAATAATAAATTCAAAAATTTTATAATTAAAATTTAAAATATTTTGTAATAAGTTATAATTAAATAAACAAATTTATGAAAAAAATTAAAATTATATTTTAAAAAATGAGTAAAATTATCTTTATAAAATAATTTTATATAAAATTAAAAAAATTATTAAAAACCATGATACATTATTATTATATAAAAAATGAAATTTAAAAATAAATTTTAAATTAAAATAAGATTATAATAACTTTAAGATTTAATTTATCTAAAAAATATTTTCAAATTTAATATGATATATCAGGGGTTTAACATTTAAATAAAATAATATAACTGAATTCAATGTAGGCATAGGAATGAAACCTATATGAGTACACTATCTCTTTAGTCCCTAACTTTGTTAGTGAATTTCAACATCATTCATGACTTATTAAAAATAAATCGTTAATCTTTTATTTTATCATTCGTCATTGAAGTTGGTCTCTGTTGTTTAATTTTTGCTAACGATATACTTATATGTCATGTGAAATGCCATAATGGCCACTTACCTGGATCCAAACATCATCGTATTATGCAACATACTAAGTGTAATTGCTACTTCTAAACATCATTGTCATCCTTGCCCTTAGAATTGTGGTTTTAGAAAGAATCCCTTTGTTGGAACCCTAATTTTTCATTAAGGAAATTGAGGATAGATAGCATTGTTATTCTTCTTCCTCATCTGACCATGTAAAATAACCGTAATCATGATTGGTAATATATGATGATGGATACTAATAGAAGGCCTATATAAAGTGGAGATTTAAGAATGTGACAAGCATGCATAAGGAAAATGAGTAGGTGAAGTGTTTATGCAAACATCAAATTATTACCAAGATTTCTGGTTTTGAAAGGAATCCTGAAATGATTTATTATGGAAGTCCAAAAATGAAGGTAACAGTGTTTTATTTCTTTGAAGCTTTACTTGGAAAGCTTTACTATGCAGAGCTGTTTTAACACTTTAAATATGTTATCTAGATGGATGATAAGTATGAGTTTTTTATATGGTAGAATGACACCATTGAAAAATAGAATGAAGCTAAATTAGCATGAATGTTGAATATAATGATGAAGAATGGATCATAGAAGCATACTATTTTAGGTAATGAAATTAGGATACTAAATGTGATATTGATGTTGGTGGCGGGGTTGATGGTTTATATGCTTTCATTTTTTATGGGATTTAGTTTGAAAAACTAAATTGGGATGATGGAGCTTATGTAATTGTAATTTTTTTTTCATGTTTGAAAAACCATGTATTATTTCATGTTTGTTTAATGTAACAATGAACCTTAGTAGAAGGTTTTAATGTTATTCAAATTTCCCAATTATCAAAATACAATGCTAGTTCAAATTCAATATGGATATTGTGCAACAAGCAACAAGTTGGTAAATAAATGACCTATGTTGCCCATATGCAAAGTTGTTTAAGTAACTTAAAAGCAACCATAATTATGAAAAAAAAAATTAAAATGGATGTGACCTAAAAATGGCCATAACTATTTTATATTACAATTGGAGATAAGTTAACATTTTAAATTAAGAGGTTGTATCCCTTCAAGTTGGCATTGACATAAATTTGGTTGATTTGGTGCAGTAATCGATGTATACAAAGGAGAATTTGGAGTTGGGCTTCCTTATGCAACAACCTATGCAAATTATGCTCTAAATGATGATCCTATTGTATTTGTGGGCTTTCTTGGAACTGATGATACTAGTGTAGCTTAGTCAACCTTCCTAATTATTAGTGTTCAAAATTGGGATAGGGCTTAACCCCATAAGCTAATTCATATAGTGAGGATTATTTTAACCTTATATATATATATATATATATATATATATATATATATTTGGTTTACCTTTTCTCTAAACAATGTGGGATTATAACATACCCCCCACTCTTAGGACAATTATGGGTGGACTAATTGTAGGAATAAACATTTGTGGATATCTAATAATGGATATAAGATAGACTCTAATACCATGTTAAAAATTAGGCTAGGGCCTAATTCAACAACATAAGCTAGCTTATGAGATGGGAATTTTCCTCACCTTATATATTTTCGGTTGGTCTTATCTTTGATAATTTGGAATTCTAACAATTAGTTTAGGCCTTAACAGCTTCTTAGGGGAGACTTCTTTTAGGATGTAGGAGTTGTGGATGAGATAATTCTATCTAATCTTGCATAGCTTCCCTAAGACCAAGTCGAGTAGCAGCTTCAAACCCAAGTCTAGCAGCAGTAGTCCCTAATGCAATAATAATCCTTGATCTACTAGCAACCCTAATCTAGAAACATTAGTAGTATCTTGTTGCTGGGCTTGTAACTATTCCAACCTCTGCTTCTTGGCCAAAAGACATGTTTTATTGTGATGTCACGATTCATCATAAACCCTGCATGTAACATCTTTAAGTTTTCTCTTTAGTTTGTGTGGGTTGAAAATTTCTTCAGTGATGTCTTTTCTCCTCTACTTCTTAGACCCACCGGCTTTCTTTTTAAGCTTTGGTGGTACAAGTGAAATCTAATCAGTATGATCCCAATACTCTTGTTCATGCAAACCTTAAAGTGATTTGCATAAGTATCTTGGTATGATGCCATTATTAGACAAGCGTGATAATGGTCTTCGAGTCTCTCATTGTTAAATGCTACAACATTTACATAATGCATGCAAGACATTCTTGTAGCATAGTATAAACCAAGATTAAAACATATGAATGTTATATGATGAACTAGTTCTAGTTTAATGTGTAATCTATTAACTCCCAAAATATAGGTGCAACTTTGGATTCCTAGATTAACAACAACTTTTGTTGGCCAAGAATGCACTTGAGACTTATGTCCATCATCATGTCTTACATTTTTAACCAATGATGTAACTATTACATAAATAGGAAATATATGATTAGACTAAACTTGGTCATATATATCCTTCCCTTTTACATAATAGTACACTATCCATCCTCAGCACCAGGATCAACAACAACCACCTAGGTAGGTGTCAACCCATCATCACTATCTCTACCCTCAACATCATCACCTTGTCCACCATTAGGCTGTCCAGCCTCATCATAGCATCAATAGTAGCTTCCTTAAACCTAGCAACACGTTAAACGTAGCAACATCATCAGCATCTTTAAGCTCAACAACACCATCTCCATCCTCTCCACGGGTACCATCTTCATCCTCACAAGAAACACCATATCCATCCTTACTAACAACCTTATATACATCCTCACTAGTAACATCTTAGCCACCCTGAACATCAACACCTTTATTGTGTCCTCAACAACAGCCTCATCCCGACCCTCACTTGACCATCCTCACCATGCATAGCCTCAACAACCTTATCCTATGGAACCTCAACTTCACTTTTAACAGCCTTATCTTATAAACTTTTATCATAACTTCCATATGTGTGTCTTCATTCACTAAATGTTTATAGTATATATTCTTTTTCCTACCATTTCTCTTAGAAACCTTTACCATATGGAATAAATTCACATTAAGTTCTAAAATCCTAAGACTATCACCAAAATTCGATGTAAGGTCCAACCAAAGTACATTTTTTACATTAAGGTAACCTACCTCCATATTAAATTTGTTAAAATTGAAGACGTCCAACATGTACTTGTCATAGTCATCCCAGATTTCCACATTACCATCTTTATACTTGAGTCATCCATCATTCTCAATAAATTTCCCACCATGATGAATAAACAAAGTTAATTACTACACCAAGTAAAAAAAACAAGTAATTAATAAGGGCCACATATAATAAATGCATCTTACTAACTTAAATAACATGTTAAAAATAAATTCTTCCTAATCATACAATAAGAGACCACAAGTACAATATGATAAAAGATGTTAGCCTTGTCACAAACACTTTGACATAGTAATGTCAAAACTCCAACATTCCCTCTATTTGAATAAACAATTTCTAAAACATTCCCCCAATAATCGAATAAACCTTAACCAAAGTTAGATTGCGATAATAATCAAAAGAAAAAAAAATTTATGGCATAAGATAAGGACAAATACTTAGTCCATTTCAATGGATTTGAATAACCAAAACCCTAGTAACACAAAATCATATTTTTGTTCCATTGAAAAATAAATGCAATCGCCAAAAAGATAATGTGTTTTCCCTCCAACCAATCCTAAATGGTTTTATCATAGAGCAGTGAGAAATATGATAGGTTTAGTTGGGGATCCATCATGACATATAAGCATGTTGTTAAAAGAAAATTAGGGAAAAAATTAACATGCTGCACAAATGACAAAGTAAGGAACTAACGACTTAATTTTATGGGTCAAGGATGATTTTAAAATTTACTAATAATTTTAGGAACTAAAATGATAGTTTACTCAAAATAAAATTACAGTGGCATGATATGATATTTAAATAAGTTTACCATGTATTGTTATAGCTACATTTTCCTCGAAAATAAAACATAATTATAAAATAAAGGATTGATAAAGAAATAAAAGAAGTTCTATTTTATCCCATTATGATTTGATTCAATACTTTAGAGAATTCATGAGCTCTCTCCATGTCTCCATAGCTTTGTGTTTTCTATAGTAATCATGATTTGTTTTGAGAACATTCACTTTGTTCCTCCCTTATTAACTTCAACAACTTCAGTGTAACATATTCTCTTCCATTCTTGCAATTTTAATATTTTTTCTACATTTCTCGAAATTTTATATTTTGTCTTGATGCTTGATTTGATTGATACAATATGGAAATTGTTTTTGTTGCATGATTTGGATTTGATCTTGTCATGGTTCCTAGAGAACCCAACTTTGTGTTATTATTAGGTTGTTCAATGAAATGCCTCTTTCCTTCCATTTTCCCATTCTCTCTCTCTCTCCCCCTTCTCTTTTCTCTTTTAATTTTTTATTTTAAAAATTATTTTTTCCTTTTCATTCTCCTTTCTTTTTTATTATTAGGTTGCCTATCTAAAATCTTAATTTGGTTTTATTGCTTTCTATTTGTCACTTACGTGAATCTCTTAAAGAAATGGATCCACTTTTTGTCATAAGGAATAGTTTCTTATTTAGGTAACTGTTCTTTAAAATATTTTCCAAATTAACAAGCTCTATTTGGAAAAATAAGTAAGTACCAAATACTTAAGTTTAAGAACTTCTTAATAACCTCCTGTTTAGAGATGCTCTTATGAAGTTGTATTTTGTGCCATAAATATAAATGTAATAACCATGTTATTGATACTGTGTTGTTGTGCATTTATCGTATGTACAAATTTTTACCCACAGGCAAGTGCATCCATCGATGTAGAAAAGGGTAGTTAAAATCCTCAATATCATTCCCACAGAGGCTATTTCAACAATCTTAAAAGAATTATTGAATCCTAACTTTTGAGATCACCAAGAAGAGTTTTGTTTTTAAATATTTAAAAAATATTAAAAGGAAAAAAATACAAGAGTAAGAGATTTAAAGACAAAAGGGCATAGATACAAGTTCAACTGTGGAAAGACATGAAGCTTTGGTTTCCCTTATAACTTTACCCAATTGCATTCCAACTCCCTTACAAATGATTTAAATCAATTGCTAACCATCTGTTCTCATTTTATTACTATCCAATAATCATGCAATAGAAATATTCTTTCCCGTAAGTTACTACCTTCAATTATCATGCAAGGTATATAATTAAGAGAAGTATAAAGAACATGAAAACTTGTTAGATTAATAACTGATTAGAAATCAAGGATTCCGATTGATCTTCTAAAACTCTTAGATTTAGTTTAGCTTATAGTTTCGTTAATTAGGCAATGGTACGATCGCTTATCCCCTAATTCACTCAGAAATTAATTCTTACTAACTAATTATGCATAATAAGGAAAAGACAATTGAATAGAAATACCGAATCATTCATAAAAAGGAGAAGAGGTTCAATTGGTTACATTATAAGTTTTACCAAAGCCCCCATGATGTGGTAGAGCCTCCTTTTCTTATGTGTGAGTTAGGGCTTCACTATCGTAGATCGGGCTTGACCTAGCCGCTTCCTTATTGTCACGACTATTATAAATCATCTTGCAACGTCGTAGGACTAACTGGGAAGCCTCCTACGTTACTAGGGCTATCATGGCATTGTTGCACTAAATGTGACATTGTCGCAGTAGATTCCTTATCCTTTTATGCTCCTTTTACTCTCTTTTTGACCTAAAACTTGCTTATTTTCAAATTTCTTACTTGAGTGACTATTTCTGCAAAAATAAGGAAAATGAGGTAGAATTACAATTAAATAATCATAAATTATATTGTAATTATAACTAATTTTTCGTAGATAAATCAATAGAATGGTGGTTTATTATATGTCAATCAAGTCTTCATCTTTAGTTATTCAATGAAATATTTATTGTGCCTAATGTTATGAATGGCCTCTTGAATTGTTAAGAATCATAAAGAAAACTCTAGTTTTAAGATGGATCATTGGGCTCTAAGTTCTTAACAAATAAAATCACTACACTCATTCTTCATTAATTAACCAATTTTATTTTATTTTTACTAATAAAAATGATTGGCGTTCGAACTAAATTAAATATACTTTTTTTCCTGTTACTTATCCTAAATAATTGAACATATATATATATATATATATATATATATATATATATATATATATATATATATATATGCCATTTGTTATTCTTTTAATTTTAATTTTTTAGTACCTCTTTTTTACTCCAATTAGATTAGGGTTACTCCCTTCCATCTCCCATCTCCCATCTTCCCCCATAATCTTCCACCCTTTTCCTTCTACATTTTCCCCATCGTCTTTCACCATGATCTGTGGCTTAATCTACTACAAATGAAACCAATTCCCATCCCTAAATTGAACTTTGCTAGAAACTTTGCATACCTTATCAATGTGAAACTGTATTCACATAATCGCTACAACATAATAAACCGCCATTTTGTTGATTTATCCTTTTGAAATTTATTATAATTACTGTACTATTAATGATTATTTGATTCTAATTTCACCTAATTTTCCTTACTCTACTGTCGCAACCGTAATTCCGACGAGATGACGAACTCGCTAAAATTTGAAAATGATTTTTTATGATTAATGTGGAATCGCTACCAAATTTTTGTTTAAGGGAAAATACTTGGAAAAAACCCTGATTCGAGCAAGAGATTTAAGTTCGGGAGTCGGTTACGAGTTGGGAAGGTGTTAGACACCCCACTTGCCCGTTCTGGAGAACGGTACCCTTAAACTGAGTGTGTGATTTTTGTAAATCGTTTAATCCCTTTAATTAAAGTGAAATAAATAACTTGATGGAGGTTAGCCTGACAGGACTTGATCCTGCTCCTACGTATTCCGCGGTACAATGGGAAACTTAAGGCTTACGTAGTTCTAGTTTGATTTGAAGGCTCGACCTTCGAAATCGCTTGAAAAGGAGCATTTAAGAATGAACATGTTGTTTTAGAAAATAATTTTAGAAGGATCCTAATCCACATATGCACAGGATCCAAGACAAATACGGCTGCACTTGGACCCATACGGATCTCTAAATATCGAACAACAGAAAAAACTACCAGTCGTGCTTAGAGCTCGTCGCATGAGATTAGGAAATGAAAAATGGTTTTATTTGTTTGAAAAGGGCATTCCCAATCCACATATGCACAAGGCCCAAGACAACTACGGCTGCACTTGGACCCATACGAATCTCTAACGAACAGCAGAAAAAGCTACCAGTTCATGTTTAGAACTTGTCACGTGAGATTAGGAAATGCAAAATGAAATTTTTATTTAAGGGGCGGCAACTGATAGAGATTGAACGTGATTTAAAGAGCATATGAGAGTATGGAGGCTCGATTTGAATTAGGAAAAGTACCAGGGCTTGATTGGGATTTCGGGAGGTCCAAGGGCTTAATTGCAATTTTGGGAAATTAAGAGGGCTAAATTGAAATTTTGGAAAATCCAGGGGTTTAATTGTAATTTCGAGAAGTCTAGGGGCTTAATTACAATTTGCTAAATATGGGGCCAAATGGCAATAACTAGAAGCAAAAGGGCTTGGTTATGGTAACTGGAGGTGTAGGGCCTTATTAACCAATTGTTTCGCCCACATATAGGCAATGAGAGTGGCTTGAGACATGCGGTGGGTCCCCCTCCCCTATTTGCATGGCTTTTCATGGCTCGAATGTGGCTCTGTTTGGCCACGAGGCTCCGACGCTCAGGCCCTTTCCCCGTCTCCATTTGGCTCACCACTTTTGCATGCTTTTGTTAAGGGTCCGTCTACATGACTCTACTTAGTTGCCTGACTTAAAGCGTGTGGGTCTCTTTTTATTCCTTTTCCACCACTTTGGGTTAATTGATAAGGGGAGTGTGCGCTTAACATATGTTGTTATGGCAGATCAGAATATATTTTCTGGTGCTACACAAATAAAGCCGCTTCATGGTGAATTGCATCCCTTCTCTGCTCCTTTAAGCGTAGGTAACAGAATCTGCCATCTCCCCAGAATAATGCGTCAGGTGAGTGAGATTATGGGGCTCCATGAGAACTTCCTTGGGGCACATGGACGTGCTTTACATGCGGGTCACGTGGCTTTCCCTATGTGAATATAGATGGGCTTAAGAATAAAGAGAGCTTCTGTTAAGAGTTGAACATGGAAGCCGGCATTGAGAGGTAGCGTGTTTGGCCACTGAGCTAATTTTCTACTGCTGCTTAAACTCATGCAAACTAAATTTCCAAATGGAGGACCCCTAGGATTTTGCATGGCTTTCTGAACATTCACCTAACGTTTGACGACACCCAATCTAACATTCGTTATCTTAATTCAAGGTAGGAACCCTCATCATGATTTGGGCCATGCGTACATAGACTAAGAAAGTTCCTTATGCCGCCAAATGTGAGTTACCACCTGCTTATTTTTATGGTTTTTTTTATACATCTTATCACCATACCTGCGAGCATAAAACTGCATGGTTTTGCATGAATGAGTCTGAACGGGACAGGGTACTTTCAGAGACTGCTGTGGGCAAAAAGTACGAGGCCCAAGGGGTTATGCTCATGGAGAAGACCCAAAGGTAGAGGAGAAGGAGTAAGTCTGAATGCTGGGCCAGATTGTTCAACATGTCGAAGGAGAATAGGAACCTCATTGAGCGTTAAGATATGAACGAAGTAAGGAGGATTTAGGTGATGGCACGAAGAATTAGTTGCAACGAGAAGAATCAGGGAGAATCCTAGGGTTAATGACAGGAAGCATGAGGGGGGAGTTCAAGCAAAAGTCTAGCACAAAGTGCATGGTCTATGGCAGCACCATGGCATAGGAAGTGTGACGATCCCGTGAGGAGGAATTGCATGGTCTCCGCGAGGCTAATCTTGTTAGGAGCCAGGACCATGAATCTTGACTTTTAATTTGATGGCAAGCCTGTAGGGGTGTGGGTCACCACGTCTAGAATTATAAATCCAACCTTAAAGGGAAAGGCAGCGCCTGAGAGGGTGGTAGTTTGACGCAGAATCATTGTCTCATATGCTCGTATGACTCCTCCCCGATTTAGAGAAATCCTAAAGGCATCAAAGGTTAGGTCATGCCCCACTGGGCCTGAGTTTCTTGCAACCTAAGGGTGCGTGGTAGCAATTTAACACTCGCATGGTCTTCCCTTAGCTGTTCGGATCGCACATAGTTCATGTGAATTATAGCATGATACGAGAGGGGGCAATACGCCATATGGGGTGATTAAAATCTACCCTGAGACGGGAAACATGGCCGAGGGCGCTTACTAATCATGTCTACAATGCCTAGAAGACCAAAGCTGAATTATTTGGAGGGGCCTTTCCTAGATGGTGATCATCATGTGACAAGTTACGTGGTAACGAGTCATAGGTCTTTGAAGGTATGGAGATGCATCATAGAACGTGGCTCGATACAGTAGTATTCCTTGGAGGCATGCCTGATTTCTTTCATGTCAAAAACAATATAGTAGGTTGTTCAGCATGGAATGCTTTCACCAGGGCAATCTAGGATTCGTTTGGTAAGGCCAGGTTCTCACCATGTTTGGGCAGGGTGCAAGTTCAAGTTCTTAGGGGACGTTGCCCTCCAAGGATCCTTTTAACTCCCCCTGGTTTGGACCTACCCCAACTGCCCTATTTTGGACTGAAGTTCCCCTTGTCTAATAGCTGAACCTAGCTTAGGGAAAATGGTCAAGGGATGATGAGACTTAGATTCATTACCAGTTGTTGTTGTGCCTAAGTTCCAGCATGGATAGGTGTAGGAGGCTCGGGATTTCAGACCAGGATTACCGTGATACCTAACAAAACATTTGACTCAATCTGAATACATGGTTTGGATGCAACTCGAAGGCTCTGCACATGAATCGCACACTCCCTTCACGAAGCATGTGCGGGGATGAAAACATAGGTAATAATATCACGCATAAGCGTTCTACTTTCAAGACAATATTTGATAGATTTGAGCTTGCCATTCATTACATAGGCTATGATGAGTTAATCATGCACTTACTGTGTTAAGCAAAACTCGATCTCGACCAGTGCAAAACGCGATCATCATCTGGATCCTAGCTAAAAAGCGATCTCACAGCCGGCCATTTGGAATAATATCTCGTCACATTAGGCCATTAGAGATTCCTAAGTCAATCGGTTCCTCTTGTTTATGCGTAAACACCAAAATCTCTAGGCATTTTCCATGATCGAATTTCTCAGGTTTGGATTCGGTTTTAGGAACAACAAGAAATTTACTATTCAGGTGAAGACTACATGCATGAACTAGACCTAATATTCCAGCAAATCAACGAAGAAGGAAGATTTCAGTTCAGCAATGTGCATATTTGGGTAAAGATTACGTACGAACCTGGAATTGCAGTGTGATTTATGTCAATGGCAGCAAGAAACGTTGCAGCAAAATTGGCATATTCCCCCTATAGAGACCCAAAGGAAACGCCTTATCTTAGGAGCCATCGAGGAGAGATCCCAGCTTCCAGAAGATCTCTAGATCCCCCCAAAATGGAGAAAAAATGACAAAAGCCCCCCTTATTTTCACAGAGCATTTCTCCTATATACCATTTTCAAGAAGAAAATCCCGCCTTTTCTCTTTTCTCTTTTTGAATTTTTTGTTTTATTCACATTTTTTGTTTCCTCTTTTTCCTTTTTATTTATTTTTACTTTCATTTCCTTTTTGTTAAATTTTGCTTTTCTTTTTGTTTTTCTTTATTTTTTTAGCGTTATTAGTTTTTTGTTTCAAGTTTTTTTCTTTTATTATTTTTCTTGTTATTTTTGGTTTATATTTTTTTTATTTTCTTCCAGATTTTTAATTTTCCTGGTTTTTGATTTATTTTTCATTTCTAGCTTTTAATTTTGCCATATTATTCGATTTTGTTTATTTTTATTATTTTTCATTCTTTTCCTTTTTTGAATGCTTTTTTTGGTTCTTTTTTTTTTTTGTTCTTAACATTTATTTAAATTATGGTTTGTTGATTAATTTACTATTTACTCACTTAATTTAAAAAATGAGGAGCCTTAGACATAATTGAGTGTTGACATCTACAAACCTGAGTATAACCATGTCAACGCCAGGAGATTCTAAAAGTGATCCAAGTCATTCCTAATGATGCAGAAGGATCCTAATCAATCCTGAAAACTTAATGGGTAATTCAAAGCAACCTTATGGTTCAAAAAGCAACTTAGGTCAACTCAGTTCGCGATAAAGGAAACTCTAATCTACACCTATAAAAAAAAATAAGGTTTGTCATTAGAAGAGACCATTGACCATACACTTAAACACCACGACATTTTTCCTTCTAGTTTTTTATTTCCCATTCCCATTTCCATTTCTTTTACCAGATTCCTTCCATAGGATCTTGGAAGAAGGATCTCCCTTCACATGCAAGTTGCAGAGTCTCTTACTAGTTTTTCTAACTTTACAATTTTGTATTTCTATCTTAGGATTAGGATTATGGATAATTTTGTTGGGTAAACATATTTGATTTATTTTGTCATATGTAACTAATTCCTAAATCATAGGGTTTTGGTGAAACGTGTAATGTAACTACTTGAATGCCAATTTCCCTTATGAATGATTGCATAGCTTCTTTATCCAATTACGTTTACTTTATTACACTTAGTGAATTTATAAGAATTAGCTACTCTTATTGATTTCTAAGTTAGTTGGAAAGTATGCGATTGTACCATTTTCCAATTAGCAGAACTAAAAGGTGACTGAGTTTAAAGGTTTTGAATATCAATCATAATCTGAGGCTTCTAATCAGTTATTAACTTAAAAATTGAATATGTTTAATACTTCTTTTATTTGTTTAACTTGATCATTGAAGGTAGTACTTAGGAAAAATATTATTACTATTACATAATCATTGAGTAGTAATAACATCACAATAGATGGTTAATAATTGACATTTTAAATTATTAACAGGGGAGATTAGGAGTAAAAGTATCTAAACTCATAACAGGATTCAAAGTCCCACTTATCTATAATTTTGCACTTGTGTTCTCTTTCTTTGTATTTTATTTAATCTTTTTCTCATATATTCATTTATGATACTTGCAACAAAAGCTATTTTAGGTGAGCTCAATAGTTAGTAGTTAAACCTCTTTTATAAATTGTTGGTATAATCTCTATGGAATTGGCACTAGGGTTCTAAAATATTCCCTTTCTGCACAAACAGGTATATTTTCTCGTGGGTAAAACTTAGCATATAGTTTTTACAAATAGTTTTCGCACATCAATTTTTAGCGTTGTTGACAGAGACTATTCTTAACAATCTTAGAAGTTTTAATTTTGATTGTTTGAGACATGTATATATTTTATTTAAAAAAGAAAAAATTAAAAATTAAAAATATAATTTAATAATATTCTTGCATAGTCTTTTTATTTATTATCCTAACTTGTTCTTGAGCCTCTCAATTGTAATTTAATCAATTAGGAGATTGGGATAAGAATCTAAATTAATAAAAATGACAACGTGAGGACAAAGGACATTGTTGGATTATATGGCCCAAAGCGATGAGGTTCAAAGGAGTAGTGTAGCAATCCTGACACTTGATTTAGTCCATTAACATTATTCAGAACTTGTTTTAGTTCAGAGGGATAGCCTTAGAGGACCCCATACCTTTACCTCAAAGTTTTTGAAACTAACAAACACTATCAAGATGAATGGTGTTATGTAGGATGTCATGAAATTATATTTGTTCCCCATTTCCATCACTAAAAGTGTGAGTGATTGGCTAAATTCCCTTCCAAAGGCATCCATTACTACTTGGGAGTATTTATAATATCTATTTTTTACATAATACTTATTGATGAAATTCAAGATCATAATGGAGATTGCTAGCTTCAATCAGTACAAGAATGAATCCCTATAAGAAGTTAGGGAGAGATTTCAAAATTTCTATGGAGATGCCCACATCATGCGCACCAAGTGCCCTATTTGGTGTAGATTTTCTATAACAATCTTTCTTATACCAATAGAGTTGTGATTGATGTAGCTTGTAGCAGGGGCATCTTATGTAGACCCCTTGATAGACATGTAAAAAAGAGAGATCATCAACCTGTGACAATGTACCAAGTTGATCATACTTCTTTCTTAGCCAACCAGATTGAGGCTTTCATGTACAACCTATCCCTCTTATCAAAACTTTAGTTGCACCTAAACTTGTTCCATGTAACCTTTGTGGCTCCATAAGCCATGATGATGAAGGATAAATTGTAGAAGTTCATCTGGCTCAATAAAATGGGGAGGCCAACTACTTGAGGAATACCCATAACTTTATTAGGAATAATCAATCACCTAAATATCTCATAAGAATGATGTCAAGGTAATACTCTAATAAATAATATTTGAAATATTTACAAGCCTTCTCACGTGAAGAATAAAACAGTTTACATGCAGAAAAGGAAGGAACCACCTCCTGTAAATTCATGGATCCAAAACATAAAGGCATGAGTCCAAACATAGAGACACAAATGTCCTAGAGAAAATTAATTGGGAGAGATCCTTAGCCTCTTGTGATAGTGAACTCGTAGGACATTTCCCAGCTAACTCGAAGTGAATCCAAAGGAGGAGGTCAATGCAATAACTCTTAGGAGCATGAAAGAGCTTGATATGTCTATGATAAAGGAGAAGGAGAATATGGTTACTGATGACCACCAAAATGTTACTAAAGACCTCTTAGCTCCTATTTATGGAGCTCAAAAGAGAAAAGAAAGGAGATTCAAGAGAGTCTTGAAAAGGCTCCTAAGAAATCTTATGTTGAGCCTTACCAACCAAGGATACCCTTTTGTCAAAGATTAAAGGAAAATAAAAAATACCTTTAATTTGCTAAATTTTTGGACATCCTAAAACAACTGAGGATCAATATCCCCTTCGTGAAGGTCATTTTCCAAATTTCGAAGTACACAAAATTCTTGAATATTTTTTGCAACAAAAGGAAGCTGGAAGAGTACATGCCCATGAAGCTCAATCAGGAATGTTACTCTCCTTGGGAAACTACCACCAAAGCTGAAGGATCCCAGGAGTTATACTATACCTTGTACTATTTAATAAATCTTTGTATGAGTTAGGTTCTAGTCTTAAAATAATTCCTTTATCTGTATTTAGAAGGTTAGATATGGATGAACCCAAATCTACCATTATCTCTTTGCAGCTTGTAGATAGGTTTATCACCTATCCCGAAGGGATAGTGGATGAATTTTTTGTAAAAGTGGATGAGTTCATCTTTTCTACTGATTTTATTATGATTGTCATGGAAGAAGATGAGGAGATTTTAGTAATCTTAGGAAGACTCTTCTTGGCCACTGGGAAAGCTATGATTGATGTGCAGTAAAGTGTTGCAATCACAATTTCGACGAGACGACGATCTCGCTAAAATTTTAAAATGAATTTATTTGATTAATTGTGTGGAGTCGCTACCAAATTTTTATTTAAGGGAAAATACTTGGAAAAAACCCTGGCTCGAGGTTGAGATTTAAGTTCGGGAGTCGGTTACGAGTGGGGAAGGTGTAAGGCACCCCACTCGTCCGTTTCGAAGAACGGTACTCTTAAACTGAGTGTGTGATTATTTGAAAATAGTTTGATCCCTTAATTAATGTGAGAATAAATGGATTGATGGAGGTTGGCGTGACAGGACTTGATCCTGCTCCTACGTATTCGCTGGTGTAATGGGAAACTCAAGGCTTGCGTAGTTCTAGTGTGAAGGCTTGACCTTCGGAAGTGCTTTAAAAGGAATAGAATGTTTTAAAAAGCTTTTTTATTTTTTTTATTTTTTGGAGGAGTCTTTAGTCCACTCATGCACAAGGTCCGAGACAGTTAGGGCTGGACGGGGGCCTATTGTTGGTGTAAAACGTATTAAGGCAAGTGCACCTTATCATTTTATGAAGTAAAGAATGAGTAAGAGTATCGTTTCCACAGGGATTTGGTTTAAATACTGAATTCCTACTAGTCCACTAATTGAACTCAGTTATGGGATGACGTAGGTAACGCAAATTTAAGCGTGTAGGCAACGCAAACAGAAATTAACAAGAATTCACATAATCTATCACAAATCTAGAACTCTGTCCAGTACGCAAAGAATACTTCAAAATAAAATCTAAACTGTCAAACACTCAACAACTATATAAATGTGTGAGAATTCAAATGTTGGAAAATGTTAGGGTTGGATTTCATTAAAACTTCCCTTATGTAATCCTTGATTATTGCATATACTTAAGATAAACATGCGTTGAAGATCGAACTCACAAACTGGTAATTGAAGGTCACTCCCATGACTCAACAATCCTTCACAAAAAATTAGGAATTCTAATCCCTTAGCAATTCCTAATTTGCAGTGAGCCTTATGTTCAAGAATTCAAAAGATCTCACAAATATGAACCTCTATCCCTAGAACCTTCACAATTATGTTATTCAATCCTAGTTCCAATTCTTAAACCATTTCCTAATTGCGAAGAAGAATTTTGATTCAATTTATAAGTGGCCAAATCATAAAAGCATTAAGCAAAGAGACGAATAATCAACGTTAGAAGAAAGCAATCTTAAATAAATGCATAATCTGGATTACATAAGATCAGTTAATGGTTCATCCTTCCCCAACAAGGACTTAATTAAACATAATAAAGAAGCAGAAAATAGAGGAGGGGAAGAAGGTTCTGGTTATGGCAGCTTGTTGTAGAATCACTTCTCCCTCTACCTTAGAGTTTCTCCTTCTCCAAAAGCAGAACTAATCATCCTAGAAAACGACGGCTCCCTCTCAGAGCTCTCGCTCTGAAGATAGATTAATGGATAGAATGATTAATGCCCTGTTTTCGTCCTGTTCTGGGCTTTTTATAGATACTGGTCAATGTCGTCGCGTGTCCAATGCGACCCAGTTTGCGTGGCCAACGCGACGTGATTGACGGATTGCTTCCGTTTTCTTCACTTCTTCATGTGTTCCACGTGAGTTCAGTTACGTTGCCAACACGGAATCCTGTCACATTTTTTTTTTCAGAGATTAAAACACATCAGATTTATGAGAATTTACCACCTAAAGGCTCTAAAACTGTATTTTCCATATTGTACATGGGTTATTCAATTTTATGTCATTTTCTCATGTTTTAATGGTGTTTTATGCTTCAATTACTTGCAATTACATTGAATTATGTTCCAAATAAGTGTCTTATTGGACACTTATCACAACCCCAAACATGAACTCTTGCTTGTCCTCAAGCAAGCATTAAACTATAGGAACATAATTAATTCTGGATAACTCACAGCATGCATACCATTTCCCTCAAGTGTATTTTATTCCCCTTCTTCACTCCAACTTTCCTAGATCAAAATTTTCAAAGATACTCCATCAAGCATTAGGAATAGATGAAAAATAATTTACAGATTCAGAATATAGCATGGAATTGTGAGTAAAACAGTGTTATATCATGGTTACAACTATTTGCTATTAAAGAAACATGGCCTAGACTTGCAACTCTCATAAGGTTAAGTGTTTCACTCTTTCTCTCAAGTGTTTAGATTAGGTGTTTCTCTCTATGTCACCAAATCAAAATTCCATTACCATAGGCTTACCCCTATTCTCTATCTCTACCAATGAGTCGTATGCTTACATAAATCAAAAGGTCTTGTACTGGGTTGTAATGTGGCTTAGGTGAAAGGTGGGTGGGATTTGGGAAGTGGGTTTATTTAAGCCAAAGAAACTATAAGAGAGTTGGAGAATTCACTTTCCATTAATTTGGAGATGTAAGATCACCCCCATAGAAGTGTTTTCTTGTTTTCACCGTTCCTTTACCTCGATTGTGTATCCGAATTCCCTTTTTTTTCTTTTTTTGGAAACCCACTGCCAATTACATTGCTACCGACACTTTAAATGTTGCTTGTCCTCAAGCCACCCCAAACTTAGAATTGTTGCTTGTTCTTAAACAACTCCAAACTTAGTGTAAAACTCAACTTTAAATACAAGTACTTTCTCCTAGTTCCTTTGGTTAGGCATATTCATGGTTTTTCACAGTCTTGGCTAGATATGAGCTAATTAAACACAAAGAATTGGGTATAAGGTTCAAGGGGCTAAACAATGGACAAGAATACAAGGTGGGTCATTTGGTCAAGTAGGTGCATATCAACAAATTGCCTTAATCTTGTTTATGTAAGCATGGGATACTGGATTTCAACTAAGAAACAGGGCAAGTTCTAAACTAAAACTCAATTTGTGATCATACGCACACAAAAGAAAGAAGTGTAGAGGTCCAAATGCTCTCAGGTACTTCATGCAAGCCTAGAACATGCATTATAAATCAGTTGTTGCAAACCACAACAGAACAGTAGGTTAATTCTCAGTCAATCATGCTGTATATTCTGCATCATGCAATTGAACATTCAGGAAATATATAATCTTTCCATGCTGTGGAGCATAAGGTTTTCTTAGGTTTGAGCATCATTAGAGATGGAAGAGGAATGATGTTAAAGGTTGATATGAGTGTAGGGGTTGAGAAAACCCCTACACTGTGCTGATTTAGCATGTGAGTTACCCAGAAGTATGCTCTGGCACTTAATTGAGTGAGAGTGGCATTGTGGTGCTTCCCTCAGCCTCGATGTGTGAGGTACACAGGGGTTAGTTGCATTGGCAACAGAGCTAGGTAAAATGAAAGTGTATGTGGATTCATTCTAGACTCCGCATAATCAATGTATCAGCACTCAGACAGTATTGAAATATTTAGAATTTGGCTCCATTTATTTATCCTTATGCATAATTCACTATTTAAGGTAGATTGGAAAGATCTCACCAGTATGTGACAAAGTTATGCGTTGGCAACACTGTTTCACCCCTGAATTTTCATAATGCACGGTGTTCCTTGTCTTGCAGTATTACTGGTTTATCTCACTTTCCCTTCATCTCGTGCATGGTTCTTTTTGACTTGCGTTAGAGGTGTATACTTAGTTTTATGCACAGTCAGTGTATAGTACCTAAACAATCCACATGAAGAATGCAACCTATTAAAGTTAGTGTTTTTAGGTCAAATTGTAATAATGGTTAATTCATATATGGTATTCACAGAGTTGATACATGGTTTGCCTGATTACAAAAAAAATTTGAAGACAAATTGGGGAAGGGAACTACAAGAGAGGACAACAAATCAACATGAAATCCCTACAGACTAAGTTTAGAGGTCCTATTTCACTTTCATGGAGAAGATTTTTAACTACAACTTCTTTAATCTTCGTCCATGTCATTTCTTCTTGCTAACCCTCCTTCGCTTTCGCTGTCATCTATGTTGATCCATTGCGGGCCTTGTTGTTCCTGTTCATCCGAGAGGTCTTCCTCAGGCAACCCAACGTGTCTCCGAATTGTCTCAAGGAGTCGTTGAGTTTTCCTTGTTCTCCTGTTGACCTTCTGTAGGTATTTGTGTAATGCCTCCACCTGCTTTTCCAGTTGGCGGTTGGAGGCTTGCTGTGCTTGCAACATCTCCTTTTGTTCGGCCAGCATCTCATATATCTTGGGCGACAGAGTTGGTCCAGGCTCCCTGCGGGGAGTTGGTTCTTGCTCGGTAAGTATGTGCCGTTCGATATATGTTTTGTTGAGGGTTGCTTGTGAAGGAACCTTGGTGCATCCTTCGATTTTCACCCCCTGGCTCTGGTAGAGAGCAGCAATGAGACTCGGGTAGCCAAGAGAATCCTTTGGTTTGGGGGCAATCTCTTCCATTTCATGGGCAATGATGGTGCCCAGGTCCAGAGGTTCAGATCGCATGATTATCCAAACCAGAATAGCCCTCTTCTTGGCTACGTCGTTGGAGTGGAGCAAGGGCAAGATGTTGGACTGCACAAAGGTGCACCAAATCTTCGCCATAGGCACCAAGTCTGCCTTTCTCAGTGACTTCCCATCTCCGGACTTGTCTTTCTTTTCGTCCCAGCATGCTCCGGGGATGCATAGTGTTTGTAGTGAACCTTTCTTATCCACCGGGGCATCCTTCAGCTCATTATATTTGCAATCTCTTCTAGAGACGTTAACCCCCAGCAGCTCGTTGATTACCTGGGGTTTAAAGGAGATGGTCTTCCACCTCACGTAGGAGGTGAACCTTGTCTCTGCCCTTGTTAGCACCAGGTTGGCATAGAACTCCTGAGTTACCTCCTCATAGCCCTCTCCCGCCAAGTTGCACAGTTTGTGCCACTTCCTGTTTTCGATCTCCGCAGCGATTGAGGGGAACTCTCCCCTCTTTAGAGTGATCCTCCGGTCTTCCACGATGGAGCTGCCCTTAAGGTTATTAAACCGCTCCTCGTTGTCGGCATACTTGAACCGGTGGGTGTCCTCAGCCCTTGGTTTCCCTCGGAGGGCTGCTGCGGGGGTTGTCTTGATGCGCATTTTTCTTGAAGTTGATTCCATCCTGCAAGGAAGAGAAACCCCTGTTAGCCAGTATGTTGGGGAATAGTAGTTCTATTACCTTTCACTATGCCTGTCGAGATTTCTGCATGCTTGAAGCTGGGGCTTCGGATTTTCGCTTTCATCTCTATTACCCTGTTTCTGTGAGTAGATTTTTCGAACATCCTTGGCACATGCATATTCAGGTTTCTTCACATTGTGTAGTGTAGAATCTCCCTCCTTCTGTAGAGCCGGTCTGTCTTCTGTCTATGGATTTGGCGACCATGGAATTGATGAATGAGAGGAGAGAATGGAAGAGTTTCATACCTTGGTTTTTTTGGACTTGAGAGAATGAAGGGACTGTGTTCGTTCTGCTCGAGTGGGGAGTGAGGGATAAACAGAGTGTGAGTTCTTAAAATTTTTGGTGGATGGGAGTTACTTACCTGCTACTGTTATATAACTGTTGTGTAGGATACGAAGGGTCTCGCGTTAAGAACAGATTAGGTCAAAACTTTTGACCTTCCTTGCCTTGTGACTTTTCGCTGGGTTGGCCACGTGGCAGGGATACACTGACCTTGAGTATGCCTTTAGTAACCCCAAACTTGCTCCTTGCCAGCCATTTACTCTGCTTGTTTGAATTCCACCACCTCTGGCGGGAATTAATTAATTATTCTATAAAATATATTTATATATATATGTATATAAATTTTTTTTTCAGAGGTGGGGGTTTTGTATGCTGCTTAATATGGTGCTTCTTGTTAAGTCAACTGTTTGGTACTGTCCTCGCTCTTTTGCGTTGGTAACGCTGTTAGCCTTTTTGTTCTGTTTGTTCCAACCAATTGCACTCTTTCTCTCCCCCTTTTTTTCTTTCTGGATTTGATCACACAGTCCATACATCTAGTTAGAATTGGAGTTAGGGTGCCGTATAAGTAACACAAAACTCTAAGTTCCTGGATTTATAATTAGTTTTAGTATAAACATGAGGAAGGAAATAATAAAAAAAAAAAAGAAAGAAAAAAAGAAAAGAAAAGAACGAAAAGAAAACAAAAGGAAAAAATTTCTTTGAGATTGAGCCAGTTGCACCAAGAATAGTGCATTTGATCATGCAGGCTATAAGATTGAGTGCATCTTATATTGGTCAGTCTTCTTCCATCTGGGTTGTGGCTACTGGTCCAGCTTTGCTCTCGACGTCATCTAAGTCAGCCCATTGCAGTATCAGCTCTTGTTCGGCATCGGAGAGTTCTTGCTCAGTCATCTCTATCCTTCGTCCGAAAGTTGTTAAAAGTTTTCTGTTGGCCTTCGTCCCCAGATGGACTTTCTGTATATTTCTGCGTGTAACTTCGACTTTTTTTCCTAGGTGGCGTACAAGGAAGTGTAGTTATTTCAAACGCTCGATCTGTTCTTTGAGCATGTCGCAGATTTCTGGTGGAAGTATGGCTTCAGGTTATGCCTTGTGGAGGACGTAACACCCAATGTAGTCTTCATCCAGGGTAGGATGAGGATTTACTCGGGTACAACCTGTAATTTTGACTCCCTGGGATTCACATAGGATTGTGATGAGGCTGGGGTATCCTAGGGGGCGTTGCACTTCCGAGCAATTTTTTTCATCTCTCGAGCAATCATTTGGGCGATGTCTACCTCGAAGGATGTCATTATCATCCAAAGCAAGACCGCCCGTTTGTTGTTTACTTCATCAGAGTGAAGCATTGGCAGCAGGTTCGACTGCACGAAAGTGTACCAGATTTTGGCTACTGGTTTTAAGTCAACCATGCGCAGGGACTTCCCATCGTTGGACTCGTCGTCCTTCAACTCCCATTTGGCTCCTGGAGTGTATAGTACTCTCAGGGATACTGGTTGGTCTATTGGAATGCTTTTGTGACGCTGGTACATGCATCCAAATGTGGAAGGTCTGATCTCCAGCAGGTCCCGTATCACTTGTGGAGCGAAAAAGATCGCTTTTCCATGAACGTAGGATATGTAGCAGTCCTCTGCCTGATTTAGTGTCACATTGGCGTAGAATTCCCGAGTGATTTCTTCGTATCCTTGGCCAGTTAGGTTGCATAGCTTCTCCCATCGTCTGTCTGCGATTTCGTTCTCCACTCTCAGGAACTCCCGCATGCGCAGCTTCAGTTTTCTGTCCCCTACTATAGAGTTTCTCTTGAGTGTTTTGTATCTATCCTCATTTTCTAAAGACTGAAACAGTTGCATGTTTTCTGCCATGACTGGAGCTTTGGAGGGGGATGCCATTAGAGTGTTGTTGTGCTTATGGAATGGAGTGGCAGTTTATGAGGGGAAGTGAGGAGTTGCAATGAGAGAACGATTGGGTTTTGATGGGAGTTGTGGTTACTTAGATTCCCTTTTATATTCAGACTTGGGGTATATGAAGGGTCTGGTGGTTAGGTGGCAGTTTAGAGAACATAATGCAGGCTTAGGCTTATTAATTTAATACTTCTGCTGAGTGTCCTTTCCCTTTCCTGTTCTGTTCAGATGCTAAAGCGTTGGCTACGCACTTGCGTTGGCGTGTACTACGCGATCATGCACCCTATTGTTGGACTGAGTTTAAATTTCGATCTTTCTACACTTTTTATCCGTTTGATGCCTCTTGGTCAATTTCTCGGTTTCACCTCTCCAATCTGCAAAAAGTTTGAGAAAGTAAAAACCATTAAGAAAAATTAAAATTAGACTATGAATTCAAACTACTTCCAAGGGTTGCCTCTTTTGCAGCGTTTGTTTAATGTCCTTAGCTTGACAGTTTGAAGATCAATTAGGTGATTGGAGGGTGCAGGTAGTCTTCTCCCTGCTGATTTCACCTCCATGATAGTGCTTGACACGCTGACCATTGACTTTGAAACTTCTTTGAGACTGCATATCTTCAAGGGTGATGGCACCATAGTCTGAAACTTCTTTAATCACAAAAGGACCTGACCACTTGGACTTCAACTTTCCTGGAAATAGTTTAAACCTGGAATTGAACAGCAAAACCAGTTGTCCAGGTTCAAAGACTCTATGTTTGATCAAGTTGTCATGCCATTTCTTGGTCTTTGCCTTGTAGATCTTTGCATTTTCGTAGGCATTGAGGCGAAATTCCTCTAATTCATGCAGTTGTAATAGTCGATTCTCTCTGGATGTGTTAGCATTGAAGTTGAGAAATCTGGTTGCCCAGTACGCCTTATGCTCAAGTTCCAAATGTAAGTGGCAGGCTTTCCCAAAAACCAGCTGATATGGAGACATACTAATCGGTGTTTTGAAAGCTGTTCTATAGGCCCAGAGTGCGTCATCTAACCTGTTTGCCCAATCTGTCCTGGAGTTATTCACAGCCTTTTCCAGAATCCTTTTGATTTCTCTGTTAGAAACGTCAGCTTGACCGTTACTCTGTGGGTGATATGCTGTGGTAATTCTGTGCCTAACGCCATATTTGCTAAGGACTGCTTCTAGCTGCTTGTTACAGAAATGTGTCCCTCCATCATTAATCAGAATGCATGGGACACCAAACCTGGACAAAATGTGCTTCCTCAGAAATCTTATTACAGACTTAGCATCACAAATATGTGTAGGAATAGCCTCTACCCATTTTGACACATAATCCACAGCCAGCAGGATGTACTCATGAGAATATGAGACAGGGAATGGTCCCATGAAATCTATTCCCTACACATCAAACAGATCTACTTCTAAGATATTAGTGAGGGACATTTCATCTCTCCTTGAGACATTACCATTGCGTTGGCAAGCATCACACGCAACGGTAAAGTCCTTAGCATCCTTGAATAATGTAGGCCAGAAAAACCCACTCTACAGTACCTTTGCTGCTGTCCTTCTTACATTAAAATGGCCTTCATAGGCTGAGCTATGGCAGTGCCACAAGATGTCTCTTTGCTCTTCGCGTGGGACACACCTTATGAGCAATCCATCCACACCTCTTTTGTACAGAAAGGGTTTATCCCATAGGTAGAATTTGCTGTCATGATATAGCTTCTTCCTCTGCTGCCAGGACCATTCATTCGGGATAATCCTTGCAGCTTTGATGTTTGCTATTTCTACATACCATGGTACAACAGCAATGGCTAACAGCTTCTCGTCTGGAAATTCCTCATTGATTGAGACTTTCTCATCTTCTATGATTTGCGTAGGCAACCTGGATAGGTGATCAGCTACACCATTATCCTTGCCTTTTCGATCTTGGATTTCAAAATCGAACTCTTGGAAGAGTAGGATCCACCTGATCAGCCTCTGTTTTGCCTCCTGTTTTGACAGCAAATGTTTCAAAGCAGCATGGTTAGTATACACAATTACCTTAGCACCAATTAAATATGACCTGAACTTGTCAAACGCGTAGGCAACGACTAGCAGCTCTTTTTCAGTAGTTGTGTAGTTCAATTGTGCACTGTTCAGCACTTTGCTAGCTTAATATATGACATATAGTTTCTTGTCCTTCCGCTGTCCTAGCACTCAACCTATAGCAAAATCACTTGCATCGCACATAAGTTCAAATGGGAGACTCCAATCGGGTGCTGCAAGTATGGGTGCTGTGATTAATTGCGCCTTAAGTGCGTTGAATGCCTTCAGACATGCCTCATTGAAGTTGAATTCAGCGTCCTTCACCAAGAGGTCGCACAATGGTTTAGAAATCTTGGAGAAGTCTCTGATGAATCTCCTATAGAATCCAGCATGCCCAAGAAAACTTCTCACTCTTGTCTCATTTACAGGAGGAGGGAGTCTCTCAATGGCTTCAACCTTGGCTTTATCAACTTCTACACCCCTTGATAAGACCTTGTGTCCCAGCACAATGCCTTCTCGCACCATAAAATGGCATTTCTCCCAATTTAGTACTAAGTTGGTTTCCTCGCATCGCTTCAGCACACAAGCCAAGTTACTTAGACAATTGTCATAATCAGAGCCAAACACTGAGAAGTCATCCATGAAGACTTCAATAAAGCTCTCCACCATGTCAGAGAAGATGGCCAACATGCACCTTTGAAATGTTGCAGGTGCATTACACACAACCCAAAAGGCATCCGACGATATGCAAAGACCCCATAAGGGCATGTGAAGGCAGTTTTCTCTTGGTCTTTGGGATCCACCACGATCTGGTTGTAACCAGAGTATCCATCCAGAAAACAGTAGTAGGCATGCCCAGCCAGTCTCTCCAGCATTTGATCCATGAATGGAAGAGGAAAGTGATCTTTTCTGGTGGACTCATTGAGTCTTCTGTAATCAATGCACAAACCTGAACTAGGAATAAGTTCATTCTTCTCATTAGGGATCACTGTTATCCCTCCTTTCTTAGGCACAACCTGAACTAGGCTGACCCAAGAGCTGTCGGAGATTGGATAGATGATACCTGCATCCAATAGGTTGAGAACCTATTTCTTCACAACCTCTTTCATGGTTGGATTAAGCCTTCTTTGGGGCTGCACTATATATTTAAAATCTTCCTCCATTAGGATTTTATGCATGCAGAAGGAAGGACTTATTCCTTTTAAATCTGAAATAGTTCATCCAATGGCATACTTATGGGCTCTTAGAATCCTCAACAATTTCTCTTCTTCTTGTTCATTGAGGGAGTTGCTCACAATTACTGGAAACGTGTTCTTTTCCCCCCAAGAATGCATAACGGAGGTGAGATGGAAGCTGCTTCAGTGCTGTCTGTGGGCTATCCACTTTTCCTTCTCCTTTTGGCAGACCTTCAAAGGGTTGCAGATTTGACTTTAATGGAGGATTAGCTTCAAGTGTGGCTATGCATTCCTCCACATCTTGGCTTTCCTTTTCTCTCTCCTGGCTCAGGCCTTTGGATTTCCAAACTACTCCTTCAAGAATGGACTCACTGTCATGTTTTTCAAGAGGGTCTAACAGTGGTGTTGCCAACGCGGGTACTGGCAGCGTTGCCAACGCATCCATCCTCATGCAATGTGGCTGTTCAGCAGGATGCTTCATGGTTTCAAACACATTGAATGTTACCTTTTCGTCCTGCACTCTCAGCATCAGTTGCCCTTGCTGCACATCAATAAGTGCTCTTCCTGTGGCAAGGAATGACCTTCCTAGGATCAATGGAATTTCAGCATCTTCCTCCATGTCCAACACCACAAAGTGAGTTGGGAATATGAATCTGTCTACCTTGACCAGGAGGTCTTCCACCACGCCATATGGATGTTTAATTGATCGATCAGCCAGTTGGAGGCACATCATGGTAGGCTTCACTTCCTCTATTTCCAGTTTCTTCATTATGGAAAGGGGCATCAAGTTGATGCTAGATCCTAAGTCACATAATGCCCTTCCAATCTGCAAATTCCCAATGGTGCAGGGGATTGCAAAAGAACCTGGATCCTTCAGCTTCTGAGGGAGCTTCCTTTGAATGATGGCACTGCACTCTTCGGTAAGAGCTACGGTTTCATCCTCCTTAAGCTTCCTCTTCTTCGATAACAATTCCTTCATGAATTTCGCGTAGGAGGGCATTTCTTCCAGTGCTTCGGCTAGTGGTATGTTGATCTGCAGTTTCCTGAATATATCCAGGAATCTAGAGAACTTTCTCTCTTCTTGTTGTTTCTTTAGCCTTTGAGGAAATGGGACATTTGGTGTTAATGACGTAGCTTTCTCTCCGTTAGCCACGGCCTCCCCAAATAGTTGTTTTTTGCTTTTTCTTATTGGTCTGTCATGGTATTCTTTCTTCTGTTCTTCCCTTGCTGGTTGTAGATTGATTGCTGGTTCTCCTCCAGATTGTGTGTCTGTTTCAGTTCTGGATGGTTGGTCTACTGGATTAGCAGCATCATTGGTCTGTGTGAGTACACTTTCTGTTGTCTTTGGTATTGTGGGCAGCCTTGGTTTCATCATCTTCCCACTCCTTGTTGTGATGGCATTGCACTGCTCCTTGGGATTCACTGTTGTGTCACTAGGAAAACTTCCAGTATTTCTTTCTATGAGTTGTTTGGACAGCTTTCCCACTTGATTCTCCAAATTTTTGATGGATGCTTGAGTGGATTGCATAAATTGGCTGAGTATGTTCCCCAAGTCTGTAGATTTATCTTATGGTTGGTTTGTCTGCTGTTGGGAAGATTATTGCTGCGCGTACTGTCCATTCCTCCTAGGGTTGTTCTGGTTCCTGAAATTAGAATTGAAAGAGTTAGAGTAAGGAGGATACTTAGGCCTTTGTGGTTGGCCCATATAGTGCACTTTCTCCTGACTGGAGGTTCTTGTTACGTCTGTGTAACAGCATCCGTTTTCATGTTCACCCCCACAAAAATCACATTTCAGGACTTGTGCTGGTTGAGGGGTTCCTACGTTAAAGATCTGTAACTGTTTTGTCAGAGCCTCCAGCTGCTGTGATATCAGCTTGTTCTGAGCAAGTATTGCGGTTTGTGTGTCCAACTCCAGCACACCTCTCTTGGGGGAACTTCTGTCAATTGGTGATTGGTACTCATTGGAAGTCATTATTTCAATCAGCTCCATGGCCTTTTCTGCAGTTTTAGTATTCAGAGATCCTCTTGCTGAGGCATCTATGATGAGTCTCGTGGCGGGCTTGACTCCATTGTAGAAAATATGAACTTGATGAACATCGGAGAAGCCATGATGTGGACACTTCCGTAAAAGCTCCTTGAACCGCTCCCAAGTCTCATAGAGTGATTCTCCTTCCTTCTGACCGAAACAGGAGATCTCCCCTCTCAACTTGTTGTATTTAGAGGGTGGGAAGTACTTCATGAGGAATTTGGATACCAATTCCTCCCAGGTGGTGATACTTCCTCTTGGCTGGGTTTGCAACCAATACTTGGCACGATCTCTTAAGGAAAATGGAAACAATCTCAATCTGATCGCTTCGTCCGAGACGCCATTCATCTTGATTGTGTCACATATTTGGAGAAAGCTTGAGAGGTGGAGGTTCGGGTCTTCCACTTCACTTCCTCCAAACTGGTCCTGTTGCACTAGATGGAGTAGGGCAGGTTTAATTTCAAAGTGGTTTGCAGCGATTGGTGGTCTCACAATGCTAGCGCTGTAACCTGCAGAATTTAGGACAACGTACTCTCCTAACGTAATTCTCCTGTTAAACTGGTGTTCCTCCATGATAGACTGATGCACAAGGTTTTCTTCACTGGTCCCTTGCAGACTCTGTTGCTCTTGTTGCTCCTTTCGAAACCTTGTTTTCCTTCGGTTTCTTCTTACGAGCTTTTCAATCTTAGGTTCGAAGATTAATTCCTGTTCTTGTTTACCTCGCATAAACAAGTTAAACAAGATTAAACTGAAGAAAGAATCAGTATGCAACAGAGTCAGAAATGTAAAACAGAATTGCTCAATCTAGTGTATTTGTAGTACTTTTCAATATTGAAAAACAAATCCCCGGCAACGGCGCCAAAAACTTGTTGGTGTAAAACGTATTAAGGCAAGTGCACCTTATCGTTTTATGAAGTAAAGAATGAGTAAGAAGATCGTCTCCACAGGGATTTGGTTCAAATACTGAATTCCTACTAGTCCACTAATTGAACTCAGTTATGGGGTCACGAAGGTAACGCAAATTTAAGCGCATAGGCAACGCAAACAGAAATTAACAAGAATTCACAGAATCTGTCACAAATCTGGAACTCTGTCCAGTACGCCAAGAATACTTCAAAATAAAATCTAAACTGTCAAACACTCAACAACTGATATAAATGTGTGAGAATTCAAATGTTGGAAAATGTTAAGGTTGGATTTCACCAAAACTTCCCTTATGTAATCCTTGATTATTGCATATACTTAAGATAAACATGCGTTGAAGATCGAACTCACAAACTAGTAATTGAAGGTCACTCCCATGACTTAATAATCCTTCACAACAAATTAGGAATTCTAATCCCTTAGCAATTCCTAATTTGCAGTGAGCCTTACGTTCAAGAATTCAAAAGATCTCACAAACGTGAACCTCTATCCCTAGAACTTTCACAATTATGTTATTCAATCCATGTTCTAATTCTTAAACCAATTTCCCAATTGCGAAGAAGAATTTTAATTCAATTTATAAGTGGCCAAATCATAAAAGCATTAAGCAAAGAGACGAATAATCAACGTTAGAAGAAAGCAATCTTAAATAAATGCATAATTTGGATTACATAAGATCAGTTAGTGGTTCATCCTTCCCCGACAAGGACTTAATTAAACATAATAAAGAAGCAGAAAACAAAGGAGGGGAAAAAGGTTTTGGTCATGGAAGCTTGCTGTAGAATCCCTTCTGCCTCAACCTTAGAGTTTCTCCTTCTCCAAAAGCAGAACTAATCGTCCAGGAAAACAACGGCTCCTTCTCAAAGCTCTTGCTCTGGAGATAGATTAATGGATAGAATGATTGATGCCCTGTTTTCGTTCTGTTCTGGGCTTTTTATAGATACTGGTCTGTGTCGTCGCGTGTCCAACGCGACCCAGTTTGCGTGGCCAACGCGACGTGATTGACAGATTGCTCCTTGTTTCTTCACTTCTTCATGTGTTCCACATGAGTTCAGTTATGTTGCCAACATGGAATCCTGTAACATTTTTTTTTCATAGATTAAAACACATCAGATTTATGAAAATTTACCACCCAAAGGTTCTAAAACTGTATTTTCCATATTGTACATGGGTTATTCATTTTTATGTCATTTTCTCATGTTTTAATGGTGTTTTATGCTTCAATTACTTGCAATTACATTGAATTATGTTCCAAATAAGTGTCTTATTGGACACTTATCACCTATACAAACCTCTAAACCTCGAACAACAGTGAAAATCGCCAGTTTCCCATTTAGAGTTCATCGCATGAGACTTTTGATCCCAAGGCCTTTTGAAAAGAATTTTGTTTTGGAGGAACCTTCAGTCCACTCATACATAAGGTCTGAGGCATCTAGGGCTGGACGGGGGCCTATACGAACCTCTAAACATCAAACAACAGTGAAGACCACTAGTTTCCCGTTTAGAGTTCGTCGCATGAGACTATAGATTCCAAACATTTTGGGAATTTTTATTTTGCAGACCATAACGACAATAAAATTGAATTGATCTTGATTCAGAGTCAAAGAGAATTTGGAGACTTGATTGGAAATGAACTTGCTTTAAGATGCACTTGATTTAAAACTATAGAAAAAAACGAAATCGAATTTGAATTAAGATGAATTTTATTTGAAACTCAAAGAAAGGAATAAAGGTTTTTGAACAAAAAGAATTTTGAATTGAAAGAAATGAATTTTTTTAACTCCGAAACGTCTTTGAGGAAAATAGTTGAATTAAAATCGAATACAACAAAAAGAATTTTATTTATCTTGAAGGAAAAGAATTAAATTGAGTTTGAGTAAAAAATATTTTCATTTGTCTTGAAAGGAGAGAATTAAATTGAATTTTTAGTAAAAATAAAAGAACTTTATTTGTCTAGAAGGAAAAGAATTAGAATGAATTTGAGTAAAAGAATTTTGCTTGATTTTGGGGGGAGTTAAATTTAATTTGAATTTTTCATGGCTTGGGGAGATGGCTCGCGACTTATTTGATGGCTGAAAGGGATGGCTTATTTGGCTCATTTGGATGACTGGAAGGGATGGCTCGTGGCTCGTCCCATGTGAGCTGGCTTAATTGGATGGCTTGCGGCTCGTTACGAAGCTTGGAGGCTCGTCGGCTAGTGCAGCAGTTTGGAGGCTTGTCCGGCTCGTCAAACGGCTCGCGACTCGTGGCTTAGCTTGACGACTCAATCAATTAAAACAAAACTTGGTCCCAAGCGGTTGTGGACCACAAGCAACACCAACAGGCCATGCTCGTGGTTGAGCTTATAGGGCCCCTGTTTTAATTTAAACCACGCATGATCTGTATGAGGATTATATTAAAAAAACTGCATGCTGTGGGACTCGAACTCGGGGTCTTATGAGTTATAGGCAACATCCTTTGCCACTGGGTCAAGCTTGAAGTTATGATTTTAAGTGTTTCAAAATTATAAAGCCTTGCCTGACGTCTACACCTATTTGAGTGGACACCTTACGAACCAAAAATGGGATTTTCTTTCAAAGTGTTTAAGAAGTTTCCAAGGTTTTGAACCGTCCCCTGCCAATGAACAATCAAGGCTTTTTGGGTCTCAGTGTTTGCAACTGAACGTGATGACCCCCTAACCAAGCTCACTTTGGATGTTCTAGGTGCCTGGATGCATAACCCAAGCAAGGGAGAAATTTCCTTCTTTAAGTTACCTCGAATCATTCCATAAATCTTTTCCACATAAGCTGTAAGCTACTGTTTGAAAAGCAGATCTGGGTATTTGGCTTCAACTTGTCTTAATGTATCTACTCCGCCATCCATGTATAAGCAAAACTGTAGCACTACGAAGCTTTGAAATATCCGTTTTGTTGTTTGCATGTTGTTTACAGGAAGCTTCCCCTCTGTTACCGACGTAAGATCAAGTCTGCATGGCATTTATGTAGCCTTCCTTGTACACTTTGCTCCACCCTCTGCATGGGAATGCATTTCATTTTGAGAAACTTGAATCTGCATGGGTTAATCAGACCCTGCTTACAAAGGATATTCACAACCCAGTCGAAAGCCAGTGATCATCCTTGTGCGAAGGTAACTCCCTAAAATTTGATCTCCTAATTGCTAGACCTCGTTGCCTACTACTGTGATGTTGCAAAAGGCTAAATGTTTGCCCAATATGTGTGCGCTCAAACCAAATCCATTGAGGTAAGCCCATTGACGACCGAATGCACCCACGCATAAGTTGACTTTGGGGAAGGTATCATGAAGGTGTGTAGGCAGTGCTATCAATAAGAGAAATGAGGAAGCATTCATAAAGCCTTCCTTTCTATCCAAGTTAGACGCTCCAACCTAATATACCTCAAGTAATCAGTTAACCCTTCTTTACTAGCAGCACTTGAGATGTTTAGGAGGATTCCTACTCGCTGGTGTAGAACCTATGTGCCTATAAAGTCATGTAGAACATGAAGTTGCTCCAAACCATAGTGCTAACCTGCCCCCACTTGCAAGATTTTCATATATCAGTTCGGCATTTCCCACGCCCACAAGAATTTTGTTTACCTATGCATGGTGGGGGCTTGCGTGCATCGGTTCCTATGTGAGATAGTCGACACTATAAGGAAGATTACAGTTAAGGTGGTCATTCCTCTTTGCATGGGTATGGGTTCAGTGATGCGGCTCTCCTAACATCAATATCTTTATAAACAGTATTCTAACTACTCACAATGGGGTTCGTTTCAAAATTGTAGGAGGGAAAACGACTACGCCTTCGATACCATGTAATTGTTAAATCTTAGCCACTACGTCAATCATTATTAGATGCAAGCCATATGGTAGCTAAGAACGAACCATAAATTGATACATGGAACATGAAGATACACTGCATGAACTTACGTACAGATCTTAAACCTTCAGTGAAGAAAGGAATGTGCTATCTGTGGCTGAGATTGATACATACTGAATTCGATACTAAGATTTAATTACCGAAATAGTAAGCATACATACAGGATTGATTTGGTCACATTCACGCTCTATTCACAGAATTTCATTCATATTCTAGCATGGTGAATTAGCCAAGCATGTTTGGTTTTATTTGTTATGAATCAAGGTCTAATTTCATGCAGAATCGTAGGAACTTGCATATCAAATTAAAGCAGAATTGTTCAAGAACAATAAGCTTTGACTAACCTCCAAGATGTTAATTGGATTCGGTGTGGCGTTGGAACCTAAAGAACCTCACCTTCTCTTTACCTTGAGCTTTGGTCACCATGAAAGGACTACAAGATTTAAGAAGATATTTTATTTATTTTACTACATTTAGTTATCAATTTGTTAGGATCTATTAGATTATTTGACTAAGATTTGTTAAGATTTAATTGAAGATTTGAATCATATTGTAGATAGATTTTATTAGGATTAATCGTAATTTTCTCATATTAGAGATTAAGGAATTCTAATAGAATTTAATTCTAGTTTCCTTATGTTAGTAATTGTACAAGTATAAATAGCTCTTTTGTGAGCAATGAAGACACATCAAATATCAGAATTTTTATTCACCTGAATACGGGTTTTTCTTTATTGTGAGAATCTTATCTTTTCTTTACTCTTATGAAACCTTGTTTTATCAATATTCCTTATAAGATTGATGATTCAAGTTCATAAAAGCTCTTGGTTTGTTCTTCAACCCAGGTGCGTTGCTGTGTGGATCGATTATCTTGTGTTCGTGATTAAGCAAGAAGTCTAAGTAGCAGGTCACGTTCCTTATAATGTTGGTTGGCTATTTTCTCATGCCTGGTCATTGAACCATTTATTTTATCATTTTCTATTATTTTATAATTTTCTTATTTAACCTACATCGTGAAGATCGGGACCACCTCAACTATTCATATCAAAACAGTTTCTAACATAATCATGGCTACAACTATTCAAGTGACCTTGATATTTCTCATGCCTTTCTTCTATTTTACACCAAATGTTGTCTTAGAAGTCATTATCATCACTGCTATGATTGGGCTAACAAATTATCAATTTGTATAGAAATTCCCTTCTGTTGAACATGTGCTTTCCTAACTGCTTTAGTTTTCTTGATTCAGCTTAATTAAGTAGTAACTCATATACTTTAGGAGTAAGAAAGTACTTTCTAGATTTTTTGAGCAACTAAGTAGTTCCTAAAATTTAGGAGCAAGTAAGTTGTTCCTAGACTTTAGAAGCAAGTTAATTTTCTTTTGTTTACTATAAATGTAATATTTCTCTTTAAATGAAAATAATGCCCAAATCAAGGATAAGGGTAAAAAGAAAAATTACCCACCTAGTCGACATTGTGGCAAAATGGGTCATCCATCATTCAAGTGTTGGAAAAGATCAGACACAAAGTGCAGTAAGTGAAATCAACTCACACATGAATCAGTGATCTGTAGAAGCAAATTCCAATAGCATGAAGTTAATGCCCAAGTTGTTGAGCAAGATGAAGATCATATTTTTGTTGCAACAATTTTTTCAACAAGGTGTAGTATAAAATGCTTGCTAATTGACAATGGTTGTACAAGTCACAAGACATGTAACAAGGCTTTATTCAAGGACTTGGAGCCCACTGAAGTCTCTAAGGTCATAATAGGGAATGGTGGTTACATCTCTGCAAAGGGAAACAGAACCATTGTAATTTTAACAAGTTCAAGTACAAAAAAATCTTAGATGTTCTTTATGTTCCTGACATTGACTAAAACTTGCTAAGTGGAGGTCAACTGATTGAAAAAGGATTTAAAGTTTCCTTTCAAGGTCAATGCTGCCTTACCTATGACATTGCTGGTTGGGAGATTCTAAGGATTAAAATGAATGGTAAAAGCTTCTATATTCATCATGGACTATTGTTTCCAAAATGTTTCCTAGGATCCTGAGAGGAGAAACCCTTGGATGGTTCATGTCTTTACCTGAATGCTCCATAGCTAACTAAAACTAATTAACTTCTCAGATTACACATCATTTTATTACTTACAAGAAATGTTGAGGACATCTCATTCCTTCACTCAAATTTGGCAAGGAGAAAATGAAACATTAAAGTGTTTTCTCTCTTGATTTATGAGGAGAAATGGTAGTTCTTAACTTGAACCCAACAATCTAATCACATATTATTGTTAAGACTATACCAAAAGGAACACCCTTCACCCCATCCCTTGTTAAATCTAAGCTAGCTACCATGATAGATTTTTGGATAAGGACAACCAAGTCTATATGTATGGAGGATAGCCTAACAACTTTAAGTTAAGGAGCACAAATTCTTTGGAACAATGATAATCAAACAAAGGACAAAGGAGGCAATTTAATAACTATACCATCCTTAACACATCCCATCATGAAGAAGAAGAATTGTGATACAAGGAAGAATTGTGATACAAGGGTATATTGTACCTTCCATGATGATTATAGACACAAAACTAATGAATACATTTAGATGAAGGCTTTCTTTGAATAAAAAATCTAAAGATAAGGGCACATATACTATATGCAATATGATAGGAACAAGGGAGGATATCATTGTATGGATTATCATAGGTTATCCCTAAGTCTAGATGGGAAGGAGGCTATGAAGAAAAGAGAAGATTGTGAGCACCAATTTTTGTCCGAGTTGAGATAAATCAATTTAAATGAGCAATAACAATGAGAGTAATAAAAAAATATATATATAAAAAAGAAGGAAAAAGAGAGAGAGAAAACCAAATAAAAGCAGAAATAATAATAAAAGAAAATAACAAGGAAAAAACCATAAAAAAAAGAGAGAAAGAAAAGGAGGCAGGAAGGTAGTTAAATTAGTTAGAACCCTGGTCAAAAGAGAACCATGGTTTAGAATAAGTAACTTTGGTTAAGAAAGGAGTATAAAAAACAAAAATTCAAAAAAAGAAGGGGTCCTTTTTTTCGGAGGGGATTTTTCGAGAAGGAGGAAAAAGAAGAGATTCAGAGAGAAAAAAAGGGCGGAAATCCGAACACCTTGAATACAGATTCTCTCGCACATCGCGGGAGGAGTTTAGAAACGGCCTCGCGTCAATCTCATCGTCTTGAATTTCCAAGGGCTTGCTTCACAAGAATCCACTCTTAACCTGAATCGAAGGAGATACTGTATTCTTCAAGCTTGAATCCCGTCCAGGTCAGCATTCTGGATGAACTCTTATGAATCTATACGCCGAAATCGTTAGTTCTTCTCATCATATATCTGAAATGTGTGTTGATTCACTAATAAAACTTGTTATTATGATTGCGTGCTGGAAATTTGAATCAATTTCACTTGTCCAATCGGATTACACTCTCGTATATGGCTTAGATCATTAATAAATTAAACATGTTGATTGATAATGCGGTTTCTGTTGCTAATGGTTGATATCTTCATCTTATATGTATTCAATGTAACCATGAGCCGCTGAGTTTCTAGGGAGATTTAAAATATGATCAAAATCAGTAGATTATGGTTTATCATTAGTATAATTTAACTATTGTATATTATGAAAACGGAAGCAAATCTGCCTCTATCTAATGTAAATTCGGTCTGATACGGCTCTGTCAGCTATAAGTTTGAATGGAGAGATTAGATGTGTATTGAACTCAGGATATATCGATCACTTCGAGTTTAGACTTGGCATAGATTTGCCTTTAGCTGCTATCTTTGTTAATTATACCTAAGTGTAGTCATGCCCTGGTTATAGCTGGGTTCCTCCATGGTTGGAACATGAGGCAAGACAATGCACCACATACTTGTTGTGGTGATTGGGTTCAACTTGAGTGAGTATAATAGGCCGTTGGGATTTTCCATTGTCAAAGTCAGTCTAGTCTAGTGTAGTGATAACAGAATCCTGTTTCAAAGCCAAGAAGTCAGCATCTAACAAAACATCCTTAAAACGTTCAACTGGAGCTAGGCCTAGTTCCATCTTGGTCAGTAAAGAGGTGTAGGAGAATTCCATGAATAGTGTAGAAGGCCTTCCTTAACTCTGCTGAGGTAGAAATATTAGTCATGATCAGGAGCTTAGGTCCCAACCAGACAGCCTTGCTTAGCCAAATCTGATTCTGTTGACTGGTGGAAGCTCAAACCTGAGAATAAGAACCCATGCAGTGAATGAGTAAAAGGAAACCCTGAACATAGCCCTACAATGCTACCCTTGACTAAAAACCTGATATGTAGAAAACTACTTATTAGGCTAAGAGGCCTAGGACATTAGCCCGAGACAGGACCAGATGCAGCTAGCAGTCTTATTGTTAGTTAGGTAACAAATTCAGAACTTACATCCTAGGTCTGCCAGAGGTCCAGACTACTCACATTGATCTGGTGGCACAACATGTATGGTTGCTAATATTGACCAATCTACCAGCTGGAACTCCAAAATTAAGGGCCTGATTCTCTGATTCTGAAACAACTACCTAGGAATTTTTCTTGGCAGGTAGAGATGAACCTGGAGGCCCATCCTGGATCTCCACCAGATTTTCCAGATGTCTCAATCCTCTGAAACCCTGGGATAGATTAGCCTGCCAAAACCAGTTGCAGTACTTAGACCTACCAGGTTTAAAAGGCCTTATGAATGTAGCAACACCAATAACAACCTGATGTAGTCTTGATCCATGTAGAGGCAAGAGAATTAAACTACTGGAATCTGGTCTTTAATTAATTCCCCCTGGAGCACAGTCAATGTTCTCCTCATGGCCTTCAAATAGGTTCAACCACACCCCAATTTTTACTTCTCACAAGGTCTTGTCAAGCTTGGCTTAGTTTGAGAAAGGTTTTAAAGTGTAAGTTGTAAAACCACCTCTAGGCCTAAACAGTAAGTTCTAAACTGCTGGGAGAACAGGCCTCAAATCCATCACATCAGCAAACATGTTGATATCCTCTAATTTCCGCAGATCCTTAGCCAAAACAGATATCAATCAGGGTATGTCAGTTTAAGGAGGGAATACCAATAAGTGAGTTCTTCACGTCCCTAACCAGATTCGTGGCCAACCTTCATGAACCTATTAGGCTATTAGATTAGCATACTTACCTTAGGTTGTAACAGAGGTTTGAGAGTGGCCTGTGCATGAAATTCACCATTTTGTACCTGGTTGGTTGAGTAAGCTTAGGTTCAATCTCAAGATAAACCTCTGGAACTCCTCTACTATCAAAAACATCCTTGTTTGTAACAACAGGATCCAGTTTCAGGGCATGGATTAGGTCTGCTGTGTCTCAATATGACCCTCACTACTAATGCCCCTAAATTCAGCTACTCAGTTTTAATCAGGACTAGAAGATTAGCACATCATGATAGAAATTTGACTGTTCAATTGAACCTAGGCCTAGCTTATTCTGAACCTAGGATGGTGTAAGGGGAGTCTACGGATAATAAGAGCACTGTTCAACATTCTGTTAGAGTTAGTTGACAATAAAAGTCATACCAGTTAATCCCTGGTCAAAATTAAACTCAGGAGTCAAGTATCATCTGTGCTTAAAAGGATCGAGCCTAAATCTGGTGCCCTCATCAAGTAGGTAAGTCTAGGATTCACACCTAGACTAATGTATGCAGACTTTGCGAGAGGAAATAGGAAAATAATGATGATCTGGGGTAGTGGTAAGGAAAATAAACTCATGTTGTGGGTTGTAAGCTATGACAGTATCTGAAACTTGAAAGTTGAAATGCTGATTTTGTAGCAATCCCTGATATCTCTGATATGAAACTTCAAGATCTAGCTGTGGTTCGGATTTGAGAGATGTGTTTAAAGGTTTTCTGGTCCTCTGCACAATGAACTGTTGTGAAATATTAAGTCCAAGACTCAAATCTGTTAAGACTTGAATCTGCAGTAACAGCAAATGTAGATCCCTGATCCTGCATACTGCACAAAGTAGTGTCCTATTGAACTGTGCTTCCTTAGAGCTGTCACAGTTGGAAGCAGCAGCCGTCAAACTTTGTGATTGATCTTGGCTACCAAGAGCGTAATATAAGGTTTGTTAGGTTCACCTCAGGCTCTGTTGTGGCCTTGGCAATAAGTCTGTTATAGGAAATTGCCCTAAAAGTAAGAGTTGAGGAGTTTCCTAACCTAGCTAAATTTGCATCAATATCATTCAACTAGGGAATATACTAGTTGCTGTAACAGGTTTTAGTATGCTTTTATAAGCTAAATTAAGACTAAGGTAATTGAAAAAAAAGGCCGAGGATGGCTCAGAAGTTAAGGGGAGGCTCTCCACATGCTTAGAATAATCATGACAGTAGGATCACCACTTAACTGTGCACCTTTAACTATTGAATAAACAGTATGCAAACTCTGAAAACCGGGTCGTATCTAAAACCATTCCTAATCATAAAACAATAGTAGTTTTGTCCTGACAGGCCTTAGGGAAGTTGATAGAAAGATCCTTGCTCAGATGTCTTAAGGAAACCATAAGAACCTGATAGCTACTAGGATTGTATGTAATCAGTAAGCATGAGACAGGGACTGGAGAGAGTCTAGGGATAGGAAGAGACTTCAATTGAGAACCATCTCCTTTAGAAAGGCTAACTAGATTGCATAAGATTGGTCCTAATAGGTACCTAATTCTCATCATAACAGTAAAGTAAAGTACAGTCCAGGTCTTGTTATAACATCAGTACCTGACATCTGCTAGTACAGGCTAACAATGAGAGCTATTAAGTGAGTACTAATCAAGATAATATAACATGGATTCAAATAACCTATGCAAACAGTTTCCTAAACAATGGATCATAGGCCAGAATTAGACTCAGTAGCTGAACCTTATAAACTTAATGCTTGCGCTAAAAGGGAAGTGGAACAAATGCAGTAGGAACCTAGGAACTGACACTTGGTTAGCGTACTAGTCATATGAGAGCCTGTAGGAATTTAAGTCCTGTTAGCATGATGTTAAATAACTGAACACCAATTTTCCGATACCACCTATAACACATAGGCAAAACCAGAAATAGTCCATGGTACTGCAGGTGGCTTTCTTTGCTTAGGTCCACCATGACCTTTGTTTTAATTTTAGATCAGATACCTCAGGCCAAACAATTGATATGGAGGAACAAATCTAAACTTGGCCTTACCAAAATACAGGAATAGGTTATAGAAAAAGGAAATTCTAAGAGAATTCAAGCCAGGTAGTAAAGACTCTCTGTACAATTAATACCTGGGTGTACCAATTGGGTTACAGTAGTGGCAAAGATGGAAAACTATATCTGATTTTGAAGCATTAAAATTGTTCAGGCGTTAGGTGCTGATGCATGATCAATGTAAGAAGTGCTCAAATTTTGCAGGAACTGAGTCCTAGTTACAGTCTGGTATTAGGGTCTCAATATAATTCATTGGCTTAATCATAAATGAAAAGGCATCTATTATAGAATCATTGGCTAATGCAGAGAGGAAATTAGTCACAGGCCAACCACAGCTAAACAGAATAATAGAATCATGCCAACCCGTAGAGGCCTGGGCTGAATAAGTTGGAGCCTGTATATTTGAATTAGAAAAAGGGCTTTGCTGACAAGAAACCCATAGTCTTGATGTGGAACATAGGGTGCAGGTTCAGATTAACCTCATGACAGCTAGTGGCTTTAGGACCATTTCAAGGTCCTGAATTAGTCAAAAAGGAGCCATGATTCCTTGAAATACTCTTGGCTCAATTCTGTTGACAACAGTAGCTTAAAGGATGGCATCCTAAGAACCTTTCTGTCTTGTGGCAGTGGTCACAGTGGCAGACCAAATCTAATAGGCATCAGCCAAATTTATAGCTTGACAAATAGGATCTGTTCAGGGCATCAAACCTGATTCAGAGTTTACTTGAGACTCATATGAGAGAAAAAAGGATCTCAACTAGGAAATTGATGGGAGAGTAATGAGAGTTCATTCCAATGAAGGTGAAACAAACAACTTATTACAATCAAGTTAGTCCCACAGAACTTTGGCATAAGAGACTTGGTCATTGTCATCTTCAAATAGTGCTGAGCAGGAGAAGAGAGATATGATAATAGATCTACCAGTATTTTTTTATCATTTGCCAAATTGTAATGCTTGTCAATTTGGTAAGCAAAATTGAAAGTCATTTCCAAAATCATCTTGGAGAGCCTCTCTCAAAAGCTGCAACTAGTTCACGCATATGTGGCATGACCTTAAAGAACACCATCGTTACAAGGTAGTCTATACTTCATCCTTTTCATAGACGATTATACAAGAATATATTGGATTTTTTTCTTGAAGTTCAAGCATGAAGTGGCTGGAGTACTTATGAAGTTCAAGAAAATGGTGGAGATTCAAAGTGGCTGCAACATTCAATTTCTAAGATTTGACCACGAGAAGGAATATACCTCAACAAAATTTAATCTATTTTATGAAAATGTTGGCATTGAGCATCAACTCACAACTCCTTACACTCTGGAGTAAAATGGGGTTAGTGAGAGGAGAAACAGATAGGTGATGGATATGGCTAGATGTATGTTGCATGAGAACGAGACGCCTAAAATATTTTAGGTAGAGGCATCTATACAACAATCTTCTTGCAAAATCAACTTCCAACCAAAGCCTTGAAAGATACAACTCCATTTAAGGCTTGGTATGGATTTAAGCCTTCATTAACCTTTCTTAAAGTGTTTAGTTGTGTTTATTTTACACATGTGCCATAGGTTAAGCGTGAGAAACTCGACAAAAAGGAAATTCTGGGTATCTTTGTGAGTTATAGTTTAGTTTCAAAGGCCTACAAAGTGTATCAGCCTCAAACTAGAAAGATGACTATCACTATAGATGCCCATTTTAATAAGGATCAACTGTGGGAGTGGAAGAACTCACAAAGAACAACTTCATCCCTTCACAATGTTGACAAAAGCTAACTTAAAAAGAAAACAACAAAGTTATTGCAAGATGAATTAGAAGAGGATCCTTCAATCTGTGGCATAATGTCATTGTTAGACATCTATCAAAGATGTAATGTAGCAATATGTGAACCTACTAGCTATGAGGATGCACCAAAGGATTCGAAATGGGAGAATGCAATGAAGGAGGAGATAGTTATGATATAAAAAAAAACAAGCCATGGGAGCTAGTTGATAGGCCTAAAGATAGAAAAGTCATTGGAATTAAATGGGTTTTCAGAAAAAAGCTTAATGCAAATTCCTCAATCAACAAATACAAGGTCAAAATCATAGTTAAAGGGTATGCACAAATTTTTGGTGTTGGTTATTTTGATACTTTTTCCCATGTCTCTAGATTAGATATAATTAGATTAGTGTTAACAGTAGCTGCACAAAAGGGTTGGAAAATATTCCAGCTAGATGTTAAATAAGCTTTTTTTTTAAATGGATATATATATATATATATATGTGTGTGTGTGTGTGTGTGTGTGGGTATGTGTACGGAGCAGCTCGAGGGATTTGTGAAGCAAGATGAAGAAGATAAAGTTTATCTTCTCAAAAAGACGTCCCATATTTTTCCTTCTCATCACAATTCCAATATCCTGTCTTTTAGCTTTTCCATTTTATTTTTCCGCTATAAACCAACACTTTCTTCCTCTCTCTGCACTCTACAAAAAGAGTTTTAAGACTTGAAGAGTTATCTTATGCATGGATATAATCCTTTTATCATCTCCTTAAATGGAATTAGTAGTTGATTCCTTGGCTTGTATGCAGAAGTTACATTCATAATTCTTTTCTTAAAAGACTTAGTTCATTAAGAATGAGTAACGACCTCTATTAAAAATGTCATATATGAAAAGGTATTTTTGTTTATTCTGCATTTAATTAACCTATGGCTTTTATTGCATATGCTTAACCATTTTCGTCAAAAATTGATTTGATTTTATTTCATATTCTTTTGGTGTCTTCTAATTAAGGTTTCTAGAAATCTTGTGCTTGATGGACTGCTCACTAAGTAACGGTGATAAGAAAACATTGAACCGATGGTTTTTCATAGACAAGAGAGTTGGTTGAACTAAATTTTTTAATAGGCTACATGGAAATCAATTTCTATTTCTCTCATTGTTGATATGTATATAGCTACCTAGCTAGGTCCAAATTTAATGGACTTGAAGTCCTGTTCCAGAAAATAGGTCAAGCCTAGGAATCCATTTTGATCTTCTAACTTACTCCTAATAAGATTCCCAAGGAAAATATTCAAGAAAAAGTACAGGGAGTAGCCTTAATGATGTTCAATCTAATGGTTGGTTAGATACAATGATGGCCTCTTTACCTCCAACGAAGAAGCTACTTAAAGGTTCCAATCCTAAGGTTGCTTCAATTAATATATGCTCGCTACTTAATTTCATTATTCATTAATATTTTAATGTATAAATTTACTACTATTTAGTTAGCCTGACTACATTGTCAATTTCTCATTCATTTATTTTCTTTTACCATCTCCACTAGAATTTTGAGAAAATTATTGACCATGCAAAGAGTAAGAAGGTTATAGCATTTCTAGACTATGATGACACTCTTTCACCAATAATTGATGACCCATATTCGGCTATAGGGAGCAACCCTAGGTCATTGGAGAGACTCAAACCTAAGTCACCTATAGGCTCAGAAAATATCATTTCTCATGAGCTATAGTCTATTTCCATGTGAGTTGTCCCTGAAATTTTCTAGCTCCCTTTCACAAAAGGGATCACAAATTATCCCTCACATTGCGATTTACAAAAATAATCTGTTTATGCATATGATGCATGACTACCACTTAATTGTTTCATTCATCATTCTCAATCAAATGCCTCAAATTTGTCTCAAAATCTAGGATCTCACTATCCTCTTTCACTCATTCATCATTCGCAACTAAATGCCTCCCATTCTTCTCAAAATATAGGATCTCATTGACCTCTTTCACTCATTCATCATTCTCAACCAAAAGTCTCATCTTCTTCTCAAAAGTAAGGACCTCACTGTCTTTTTCACTTATCATGTGGGTACCTATTTCATTACCATTAAAATTTAAACATATCATCACTTTCCACTAGAAAAGATTCCTAACTTCCTCTTATCAATTCATTTTACTCAATAAACAATAAACATTATCATTATATGGACTTCTAGTCCATTTAACATAAGCACATAATATCCATTCATTAACAAGTTGCATGGACAAGTAGATTCTCTATATAACTACATAGTCGTACTTTGTACGCTTGTATAAATCCCTCAATATGGTCGTGCTCTTTATACCTTGGACGCTCATGTTATCATTCTTCTTGTTCATCTTCATCTTTATGATCTAGTAAATTTGTATCATTCCTTTACTCTTTCATCCTCGTCATATATATATTTCTCTTAAATTTCTTTAATTTTTCCTTCAATTCTAAGCAAGTTTTAAATGTAACCCTCATAATTTATCATAATGGATTTTCTAGGATACAAATACTATTTATTAAGAAATAAAGTAGAAATAAGAGTAAAAGGTAAAGAAATTAGAAAGTTTTTGCAAATAACGAAAACATGGTTCACTAGGATAACACTAATATATATGTAGAAAAACCTAAAAAAAAGTTTAAATACATTCTAAGGGGTTATAATACATCAAAGATAATTAAAAATTCATAAGAAAAGAATAGGAACAAGAAAAGAATAGGAACAAAGAGAAGACAAAAAAGTTATTAGAAAAACGTAAAAATACCTGAAACATCCTTAGAAAACTCTATCTTTTGGAAGGGCTAAACTGTTCCCAGAAAAATATAAAATGACATAAAAATGATTCAAGAATGAACCAATAAGTGTTAGAAACATCAAAAGAAATATTTGAAAACCTCATGGGAAATGCTGAGAAAATTACCCAAATGCCCCTAGAAGGCTAGTAGGGCGGGAAAATGAGAAGCAAAAGTCAGGAAGTAGACCTTACCCCTTGTGCATGCAAATACCATGGGAAAAATATGGTGATGATTCATCATATGAGTCATCACTTCATTAATAAAATATAAGATAAAATAATTAATAGGAGAGATAAATTAACCATGGTTTAAGTAAATTAATCTTGTTTAATTAAAATTAACCATACTTAGGATAAATTATTTTTTGATTAGTGACAAATTCAGAATAATTAGAATTAATCTAATCCTAAAAGGATAATTCCTTATATTTACATTTACTTTAGAAAACAAAAATTACATGTAAATGTACCAAAATGCCCTTAAGTGGGAAATTAATTTCTAAACTACCTTTAAGTGGCTGAATTCTATCTTAGCACTAGGAGGGCTCATTTTCTTCATATTGCATCTTGTAAAAAATTAGAAAAATTCTCTAAACTTTCTCTAAACTCAAACTACTCCTAAAATCCAAAAATTTACACTAAGCTTAAACTTTCAACTTTAAGGTTTAAGTTAAATTAAGACAAATCATAAAATCCCACCACCAACACAAAGAAATCTTGCATACACCACCAAGGAAGAGGAAATGTAGCAATAAAATTCCCATTAAATCCATCACAAAAGTCTTCAACAAGTAATATTTTACCATATGTTTTTCCAAGCTTTTAAATCTTGTATTTATGATTTAATTTTCTTCTTTTTGGTGGATCTCTCTAAGATATATGGATCCTTTTTATTTGAGTTTGTTGAAGCTAAAAACTGCCCTTGATGGTCAAATATGAGCATCAAAAGTGCTAAATTTCATGACACCAAGGTCATGTGGCAAGAAATTTGGAAAAGGACCTTTGTTTAAGTCACTTCAGCATTTGATCACTTCCTAGTTAATTAAGAAATATCGAGTTTAAAATTTTGATTAGGGTATAAACAGGAACCTAATCAAGTATAACTATGGGATTATAAATTTGAAAGGATCTTGAAATTAGTAAAGTGCTCATTCGGTCATTTTGGTTGATTTGGGTAAAAAAATAAAATCTTGCTAGAACTTAAGGATGGACCTAAACATACTTAAGGCGATGATTAGAAATTAATTATAGGGTAGAAAAAAAGGTAAGCATTCAACCACTCATATAAAATAAGAAAGAAAAACTAAAAATTTCTAAGGATAGTATGAACCTGTAGCCTACGTCTTAATTAGTGTAAATCAACTTTTAGGAGAAGAAAAAAATGAACCGTAACACCTTAAGATAATCGTGTATGAATTCAGCTACCTAGGTGACAAATAAGTAAAGGAGTTTGGTTGTTTAAAAATAACTAAATAATTCAAGAGTAGAAAACTTTAAATTCATGAGTAAGGAGGCAAGCAAGGGGGTTTACTAATGGAGAAATCTAACTAACCAAGTTATTAGTCAAGAAGCATAAAACATATAACACTTAAACTTGAATTAAGTAAATTGTGCATAAGACATTCAATTTAAGTAACACAAAGAGTAAACAACTATTAAGGACTATTCACCAACTAGAGAAGAAGTTTTACATTCCATAATCTTATATTAAAAATATTAAGAACTTAATCTGTGAGAAAATGAAAGGTTGAGAGGTAACCTAGAATGACGAGTGGACTAAGATCCTATAAATGATTCATCATAAATCTATGAATTAAGTAAGCTAGATAAGCTATAGGACTAAGTAGACATGCTGCCCAAGATAGTAATATCAAGCTTAATTAAGAAAATTTTGATCAAATGATTAGTTCTATTTAGAAACATCATGCCAACTTGTTGTATGAATTTGTTAGTACACAGAGATGTATGTGAAGTGTATGGATAATACTCTTAATTGGTTAAAGAGTAATGTATTATGTGATGTGAGTACACAAAGATGTATGTACAGTGTATGGACAATACTCTTGTTGTTTAAAGAGTAATGTGTTTTGTGTTGATCATGTATGGATAATGATTGAAAGTAGTCTAAAAATAGAGACTAAATATGCATAACATGTTGGTTGGATTGTTTGAGCATGCATATTATCTGGAAGCTTTTAAAAAGAAACATAATTAACTAACAAATCATTAAATAAAGAACTTATATGAAAAGCTAATACTACTCTTAATGTGCCTTGTGCACACTCAAAAAGCGCTAGGTCCTTCTAGAGTGGAGACAAAAGGATTCTCCACAAATTCTTCTATTATTAAGAGCTAGGTCTTCAATCCTTATGATGGTGACGATCATCAAGGAATGAGCTCATGTCCTAAGAATAGAAGGTAGAGTAGCAGAACCAATGAGAAGATATTATTTGACTAAGTAGTATTGTATGTCTATGTCTTGACTTATCATTGAGAGAATGATAGAGAAAAGGACAGAGTTATGTTAAGACATAGATGAAACGATAGTCAAATGATATGTATGATATGATCCTAAAGGTTCATAGGCCTTATGTAATTGTATGCTTAAATAGAAATTAATTCTTCTTTATGTAAAAGAAATCCACTTCAGCTAAAGTTTTCAAAAGATTAAAAGTGAACATGTGTGCCTGACATGTTTTCTAATAAATTGAAGTAGCTGGAATGAAAGTGATACCACTAATCCTAGGGTATAATCATATTGAGAAACTTAGTTTCGCACCCCCTTCTCCCACCATTTTCTTCCCAGACGCCTTTGATGTCTTTCACGAATGTGATAGTCTTTATAGAACTAAGTAATGCCAACTGAACTGTGAATGCTCATAAACTGATGATTACCGCTCAAGTCAATGTGCAAGTTTATTTTTCTTTAGGTCACTTGTTTATTTCTGATGTGATGAACCTGAATTTCTCCACCACTGAGTTCATGGAATTGAGTAATGTCAACTAGACTATGAATGCTTATAAACTGATGATTACCACTCAAGTCAATGTGCGAGTTTATTTTTCTTTGGGTCACTTGTTTATTTCTAATGTGATGAGCCTGAATTTCTCCACCATCAAGTTCTATATCCCTCTGAAAGTCTTCCACCTTAATAGGATGTTTCAACCTCCACCTAACTACCAGGCACCTCTAGCAACACCCACTGAAGACTCTTCTTCATTAGAAGGGGAGATCGACTCATAGACACCATCCTACTACTACTGCACCTTGCATGTTTGGTTATCCCAGGGCAGTTCCCCATTTTCCAGGCCCTATATGTTCCAAGGGTTCTAGGATATGGTAGATGGGACCTTCGTCGACTTGGATGAGAGCTTATGGTTGGAGCGTTATCACCACTGGCCCTGAAGTGTTTGCATGGCTTTGTCTTTAAGGAAGGAGAAGTCAAGTCATACACATAATGTACAATTTGTAAATATATGGATGAATATATCCTTACCACTAGTAAGTAGATTGTATCATAGTATGTGTAGTATATGTAATAAAAGTAGTAATTGTACATGTATTTAGGTATTGAAAGGTGTAGATGCCTTTTTCTACTTAACTTTCCTGGACTAAGTATGTATAATTATGGACTGTATAATTATAAGTTGTATGACTTCAAGCATGCTTGTATTTTTGATTAGTTGCATTATTACTTATTGAAATATTTTGGCATAGTAAAAGTAACATAGATTATAAATGAATTAAACGGGAACAAGTATGTTTACTTATTATTTTCCGCTATGAAAACTATTTCGACAAGTCTTACATTTTATACCAAAGTGTCTTAAAGAAAATTTTTTTTTACCATATTTTCACTAAACTTTATTTTCTAAAGATTTCTCATCATGAAGTAATAGTTTAATAATAAAACCGTGCATACAACTTAAGCATAAAAATGGACTTCATTTTTAGGGTGTTACATTAAACAAGATTTTTATCGCTTAAATATATATTATTTTTCTTAATTCACATTTTTTAATATTTATTATGATTTTAGAACCTCGTTGAATCCCAAACCAAAATTTTATAGAAATTGTTCTTTAAGAGTTTATAATTAAATTACTATTTTTATAAATTTTTAAAAAAGTTATTTAAGAGGAATAAAAGTTAAATATTATAATGCTAAGTGGGTTGTGGGTCAAGAAAACTATTAATCCATTTAAATGTGGGTTCTTTTGAACTAGCTCGTTTAACCTATGGGTTAACTCGGTTAGACATGTGGGTTAACATGCCAATCCATAGGCTAATTTTAAAAAAAAAATTAAATTTTTTTTTTTTATATATATTTTTATTAATATATTTTAATAATTAAATATGTTAAAGAGGCTAGCTCGTAGATCAAAGTGGGCCAAATACAGGTCATAACTTTTCTTGGCCCATTTATTTAATAGGCTAACCTGGCCTGTACTATTTATAGCGGGCCTATACGGACTAGGCTTAAACAGGTTGGGTTGACTTGTTTACCCAGCTCTAGTTACAAGAAGAACCTCCAGACTATTGGAAAGGTTCAAACTATCATCTATTTCTCATGAACTATGATCTATTTTCATGTGAGCCGACCTTTATATTTTCCAGCTCTTTTTCACGAAATGGCTCGCAAATTATCCCCATATTCATGATTTACAAAAATAATATTTTTATGCATATGATGCACGGCTATCACTTAATTGTTTTATTCATCATTTTCAATTAAAGGCCTCACCTTCTTCTCGAAATCTACAACCTCATTCTTCTCTTTCACTCATTCATTATTCTCAACTGAAATTCTCACCTGCTTCTTAAAAGTCAGGACCTCACTGTCCTTTTTCACTTATCATGTGGATACGTATTTTAGTAACAAAGTAACATTAAAATTTAAACATATCATCTCTTTCCACTAGAAAATATTCCAAACTTTCACTTACCAATTCATTTTACTCAATAAACAATAAACATTATCGGTATATAGACTTCTAGTCTATTTAACATAAACATACAATATACATTCATCAACAAGTTGCATGGATAGTTAGATTCTCTATATAATTACATAGTCGTATTTTGTATGCTTGTGTAGATTCGTCAACACGATTGTTCTCTATATCCTTGCATGCTCGTGTTGTCATTTATCTCGTTTATCTTCATCTTTATTATCTAGTCGGCTCGTGTTGTCATTCATCTCGCTTATCTTCATCTTTATTATCTAGTAGGTTCATATTGTTCCTTAACTCTTTCCTCCTCATCACATGTATATTTCTCTTAAATTTCTTCAATTTTCCTTTAATTCTAGACAAGCGTTAAACAAGATTTTTAACCCTTAAATATATATTTATTTTGCTCAATTCACATGTTTTTATTGGTATTTAATATGATTTTAGAACCTCATTCAATCCCAAACCAAAATTTATAGAAATTATTCTTTAAGAGTTTACAATTAAATTAATATTTTTTATATTTTAAAAAATTATTTAACAGAAATAAAAATTAAATATTCTAATGTTATATAGTTGTAGTACAACTTGACAAATTAGTTTGTAAAAAAAATTTATATAATAAATAATATAAAATTATTCTAACATTTTCATATTTTATACTCATATATTAAAGTTCAAATATAAAATTTTCTATATATAAAATAAATCAATTAGACGTTAAATATATATTTTTAAAACATTATAAAAAGATTGAAAGAAAAAGGAAATAATTTTTATAAGGTTATAGATTTTTAACTTTTATATAAAATAGATGATAATTCAATTTTTTTACCAAATTTTCAACTGAGTACTTACTTTATACCTACCATATGAAAATATATCTGTATAATTCTTAGGAACATTTTTTACTGTCTCTAAATTTAAATATTATAACTTCTAAAATTTATATATAATTATATAAATTTATAATAGTTATGAAAATTTGTGAACATAGTCCACAAATATATATATCATTGACTACCTAAAGTTTTACATCCAAAGTCTCACTTATAAGTGAGAACCATACAAATAAAATTCAAAAGTTTCATTATACTATTTTATATCATTTTAAATCATTAAATTTTATTATCCTACTTATATCTTCAAGTAATTAAATATTAATAAACAACTAAATCAATTCAATCCAACAATTAAATTTAATCATAATTTAATAAAATTTCTAAATTTTTATATGATAAATAAAATTTTATTTTAATTCTATTTAAGTCTTTTCGATGTAAGTTTTTAATCTTTTAAATATTTTCATGTATTAATCTTCTTGTTCTTGTAACACCCTAAAAATGAATACTGATTTCACGCTTAAGTTGATTATTTAGTTCCATTTTTAGTTTGTTATCTCATGATGCGGAATTCATTTAGACAATACTTGTATGAAAATACGCTAATTTTTTTTAAACTATTTGATATAAAATGCGAGCCTTGTCGATAACACGTGTGTGGCGGAAAAATAAATCATTATGCGAATTTCTACGTAAGTTCAAAACATTAGGAATACTAAGCGTTCATATTGCTCTTTCTGTTTATCATTTGCATATATTAGATACACAAGACTCAAGCATGTCATACACATCATAGAATAATTATACATAACGTATCATATAGACCATAAGTCTTAGGCTCGTGAGCCTTATCATATAGTTGTTACAAACATAGTTAACCTCCCTTATTTACATACATATTTACTATATTCTATCATACACATTATATATGTAAATACATGACACATTTCCACTAACTAATATCTAGGATGTTTGCATCATTCTATTCCTAATATTCGTACGATGTAAATCTTCTTCAAAATAGGGTGCCTCGTATCCTTTTCAAGTACATGATTTGAAACCGTCATGAACAGCGTCCAGAATGTCTCGGAAGAAAGTGGGAAGAAGTAGAGGTGAGAAACTAAGTTTCTTAGTAGGCTTTCTCCTTAGTTCTAATGTCATCACTTAAATCCCAACCACTTCAGTTTATTTCAGAAAATCATTTCTTGCATAAAAGGTTACATTTAATTCTTTGTAAACATTTCTTTGAAGTGGATCAATTTTATTTAAAACATACATCTTAGTATCTTATCATACATTCTTCTTAACATTCATAACTTTGGGATCACACATAAGATATCGTTTGACATACAATTATTCTATACCTTAAACTTCATTCTTTATTACTTATCTTTGTCTTTATCATTCCTTTGTCCAACTTTTGGGACACTTTATGAATCTAGTTTCACCACCTTAGGAAAAACAATAAGACATAGACTTGTATTAAATTTATCAAACAATATCTTCTCACCGACTCTACTCCCGCTCCTACTAAAAATTAAGGATATAAGGTCATTTCGGGGTGGTTGTCACCACCTTATAACTTGGTGAAGAAACTTAAGTCTTCACAGTAGAAGGATTTCTTGGAGAAACTTAAGTCTCCTAGAAGCAACTTTAGGCTTCTCTTCAGTAGATCTTTTTAGGGCCCTTTGGATACTAGTGCACATAAGGCACAAGGAGAGTAGCTTTACGTTTTCACATAATGTTTCCTTTAGTGATCCGTTAAATTCTTCATGTTCATTTTAGTAGCTTCCAGATAATTATGCATGCTCAAACAAATCCCAACCAATATAGAATTCACATACAGGTTTCAAATTTTCATATCAATCATCAACATATATCAATCTCATACATGATCATCTTCCTTTCTCATTCATGAGCATCCATCATTTATTCATTCATAGATAGTGAGCATTCACAACCAATAATGCAATTTGATCGGTAAATCACATAGCATAATGTCACACTTACACAACCAATACAATGCCTCAATTCGGTTTGATGTTGAAATCACACAAGGGACTTACATCACTCGACCTTCTAAGTTATCTCTCATCCTTTCCTTTTCTCAAATATACATTTGTTCATTAAGATTTTTCATCTTAGAATCTTAATCTAGGTGACCGAATGACACCTTTCAAGTTCTTTATTCTTTGTGTTCTCTATTGTTCAAGTCTTCTGCATGTCCTAATTATTATAGGTTCAGGTATTTAAGTATTTACAAACTTTTATAACTTCTCATCAAGGTATGCTATGATCAAATTACTTAGTGAACTTCTAACTTCAGGTTTAAGTCATATCCACCCTTCTTAATCATGTCTCTAATAAACCATTGAAATATGTTACCTTGTGTTCTCCTTTTTACTACCTTAATAATTAGGTCTAATTGACTCTTAAACCTTTACAGTTTCTTTTATTCTAAACCAAATAATATCTAAGTAGAATTTAATTAACCTTCTAGGTCACTTTATTCCTAAATGGCCGAATGACCTACTTTCTTAAGTCCCACTTTTCATACTCCTTGATTATATTTTGCTTACATATTTAGGATCATTATTTAGGCCTAGTTAAGGATTGAAACTCCTTCTTAGTTAATTTAAAACATGGTATCCGAATTCCAACCTCTTAGACTTAGGTTTCCATAATTTCGCTCTTCACCATAGGATCATTTGCCTAAAAAAAATCAATAGGTCTCTTTACCCTCCTTAAAACTTTTTCATGCTTTAATTTCACCCTATTTAGATAGAAATGGTCCTTGATTAACCCTAATTGGAAATTAAAACCTTATTTAAGTTAATTAACTACTAAGTGGCCGAATGCCACTCTTTTAGGTTTAGGGTTTCCTTCTTCCTAGCCCTAGTTGACTTAAGTTGACCATTTCTTAACCCTAGTTGACGTTTACTTAGGGGCCAAGTTTAAACATCAAAATTGACATATTAAAAGGTAATCTTAAGTCTTTTTACCCAGAATTTGATGGCATGGCCGAATTTGACATTTACCCATGCTTAAGTTATGGTAAATTTCCTAGTTACCCATTTTAAGCTTATTTCGAAATTTTACCACTTAGTAATTTTGAGACTTTTCCCTAAGCTTACCTAGGCCATATATTCTAAAACTTAACCTTTTAAATCTTGATTAAACCTCCAAATAAGTTATTTACTTGTTGAAAATACTTGATTTTCCCTTAATCACATTTTAAGCCCATTTTTTCCAAAATCTCTCTAGGTTGGCCGAATGCACTTCCTTGGCCAAGGTAATTTCATCAAATCTTCCATCTCACACCATCTTGGTTCAGTTTTGTTAGGCTTGTGCAGCCCCTCTTGCCTCTAGTCCATGCTTATTTCATTCATGTTTTGATGCTTAAGTGTCCATCTGTCGCAACTGTAATTTGGACGAGACGATGAACTCGCTAAAAATTTGAAAAGATAAATGTGATTTATTGGTTATGTAGAGTCGAAACAAAATTTTATTTAAGGGAAAAGATTTGGAAAAATCCTAACTCGAGGAAGAGATTTAGGTTCGAGAGTCGGTTACGAGGGGGGAAGGTGTAAGGCACCCTACTCGTCCGTTCTGAAGAATGGTACCCTTAAACTGAGTGTGTGATCTTGATATTTTTGAAAATTGTTTGATCCCTTCAATTAGAGTGAAAATAAATAGGTTGATGGAGGTTAGCCTGACAGGACTTGATCTTGCTCCTACGTATTCCCTGGTGCAATGGGAAACTCAAGGCTTACATAGTTCTGGTTTGAAGGCTTGACCATCGGAGGTAAAGAACTCGAGAGAAAAAACTTGAAAGGTTTTATTATTTAGGAGGAACCTTTAGTCCACATATGCACAAGATCGGAGGCAACTAAGGCTGCACTGGGGCCTATATGAATCTCTAAATATCGAACCGCAGTGCAAAACCGTCAGTTTCTCATTTAGAGCTCATCACGTGAGACTAATGACTCCCAAAATGAACTTACTTGGAAAAATAAGAAAGTGTTTGATTAGAAAAAATCGATTAAAAATGAATTTGACTCAAAGTTTTGAAGAAAGGAATAAGCCTTGTTTTAAAAATAAACTTGATTGTGAATTTGAGAAGTTGGACTTGGCTTGGAATGAACTTGATTTAAAAGAACTTGCTTTAAAATGAACTTGATTTAAAAGGAACATGAGAAATTGTACTTGTCTTGGATTTGGGTTAGAGAAATGGGAATGACGTTTGAGAAAACGAATTTTATTTGAAAGTTGATGAAAAGAATTAAATTGGACTTGAACCAAGTGAATTTGATCGAAAATTTTAAAGAAAAAGAATTTGAATAAAAAACTAAGGTGAACTAGATTTAAAAAACAAAGAAAAGAATTAAAATGATTTTGATTTAAAAGAATTAAAATGAACTTAATTTTAGAATGACTTTGGTTTAAAATTAAAGGAACTTGATTTGGATATGTGACAAAGAATTGAACTTGATCTCAAAATTAAAGAAAGTATTGAGTTTGACTTAAGCTTAAATTAATTTCAGATTAAAATTAATTGTAAGGAGGGTTGAGTAGGAATTTCTATGAACACTGAATTATGTCCGAGGATAAATTTAAAACCCAAAATAAATCATTTTTTTAGTCTAAAATCAAAAAATAACAAAAAAAAATAGAAAAGGAAAGAAAAATAATTTTTTAGTTAAGAATTTAGTTAGAAAGTTAGTTGGATTAGTTAATGACGGTTAAGAATTAGTTAGAGAAAAAATAAAAAATAAAATGAAAGAAAAATAAATTTTTAGTTAAGAATTTAGTTAGAAAGTTAGTTGGATTAGTTAATGACGGTTAAGAATTAGTTAGAAAAAAAGAAAAAAATAAAATGAAAGAAAAAAAAAATAAAGAAAATAATAAAAAGAAAACAAAAAAGAGAAAAATCAAAAAAAAAAAGATGGAAGCTTCTTCACTCCTAAAAAATTTGAGAATTTTTAAGGAGGGAGAGAGAAAGGAGCACTTTGAGTCATTGAAAGAGGATTTTCAGATCTTTTCTAAGAGGAGCACCTAAGAGACTCTTTACTTCTACATCCAATTCAGCACCTCCTGCCTCCATGGAACCATTTATTCATCACCTTCCAAGGTGCTATTAAATGGAATTTAAGAACATCAATGGAGGTTAGATCCAGCTTTTATTTTTCTTAATTTTCTTGCTTCTTCTCAGATTTCCGAGTTCATCTTCGTCTCTGTTTCCATTTTCATTTTTGATCAGTCAAATGATCTCCGATTTTGGTGATTTTTATTGAGTTCTCTTTGTATTTCTCTCTAGTTTTTGGAATGATATTATTTGTCTAATTTGGATCTGAAATGAAATTTATATGACCTGATTACTGAAGGATGTTCATCTTGGTGCGCAAATGAACCTAGCTTGTTTGACTTGTGCATACATTGCTCATTTCTGGTCTGATTTTTGTCAAACTTGTTTTGTTTGATTTCTATGATTCATATCTTTCAATTGGTTGATTTTAATTTTTTAGATTTATCAAAAAAATATTTTTGAAAAATTCTAAGATTTGAATTCAAATTTTGGCATCAAAATCCCTTGTGTCTTTCACGTTCTTGTATAGATCTTGCTCTCTTAACCTTGTTTAGGTATTATTTTTCATGTGTTGATCCTTCTATATATATTTCTTTCTGATTTGTTTGTGTTTGTATGTCCTCCATTGAAAAAAATTTCTAAGAGTGCATGACCATGTGCATGCATCCTATATGCTAAGTCTAGCTTAAGTGATACATGATTAAGTCATTAAACCTAAAGAGTTAAGTGTATGCTTGAATCAAATAAAAAAAACTTAATTCTTACCTTTGAACCTTATGATCTAAGCTGGATTGGAGACAATTGAACAAGGAACATTAATGGAGGTTAGATCCAGTTTTTATTCCGCTTAATTTTTTTTGCTTCTTCTTGGATTTTCGAGTTCATCTTCATCTCTATTTTCAATTTCTCCTAAACTGTGCAACGGATTCTAACACAAACAAGTAGCATTCTCTACTATTTCGTGTTATAATTCGTGCAAATTCAAACATGGCTTACAACGGTTTGAATTTTGCAAGCACGTCTGTTTCCAAGAAAATCATTGCTTTCCTAAAAACGTCTGTTTTAATATTTCTTCAATTGTGCAAATGGATTCTAACACGAACAAGTAGCATTCTCTACAGTTTCGTGTTCTAATTCGTGCAAGTTCAAACACGGCTTACGACAGTTTGAATTTTGCAAGTACATCTGTTTCCTAAAAAAATGTCTTTTCAATTCCTCCTAAATTGTGCAACGAATTCCAATACAAGCAAGTAGCATTCTCTACTGCTTCGTGTTCTAATTCATGCAAATTCAAACACAGCTTACGATGGTTTGAATTTTGCAAGAACGTCTGTTTCCAAAAATCATTGTTTTCTTAAAACGTCTGTTTTAACTTTTTCTTCATCTGTGCAACGAATTCTAATACAAGCAAGTAGCATTCTCTACTGCTTCATGTTCTAATTCTTGCAAATTCAAACACGGCTCACGACGGTTTGAATTTTGCAAGCACGTCTGTTTCCAAAAATCATTGTTTTCTTAAAACGTTTGTTTTAACTTTTCCTCAACTGTGCAACAGATTCTAATACAAGAAAGTAGCATTCTCTACTGCTTTATGTTCTAATTCGTACAAATTCAAACACGGCTTACGACGGTTTGAATTTTGCAAGCACGTCCGTTTCCAAAAATCATTGTTTTCTTAAAACATCTGTTGTAACTTTTCCTCAACTGTGCAACGGATTCTAATACAAGCAAGTAGCATTCTCTACTGCCTTGTGTTCTAATTCGTGCAAATTCAAACACGACTTTCGACGGTTTGAATTTTGCAAGCACGTCCATTTCCAAATTCATCGTTTTCCTAAAAAACATTGGTTTTAAAATTTTTTACTTAAGATCACTCCTTTCTTTTCCAAGAGATCAAGTCTCTTAACCAAAACTACGTAGCCTTGAGTTTCACATTGCACCAGGGAATACGTAGGAGCAGGATCAAGTCCTGTCAGGATATTTTCTATAAACCTATTTATTTTCTATTCTATTTTAAGGGATCAGACAGTTTTCAAAATATCACACACTCGGTTTAAGGGCAAGTAGGGTGCCTAATACCTTCCTTACTCGTAACCGACTCCCGAACCTAGATTTCTTCTTCAAGTTAGGGTTTTTTCAAATGTTTTCCCTTAAAATAAAATTTGGTGGTGGCTCTACAATCCATAAATATTCATTTTAAAATTTGTAGTGAGTTCGTCGTCTAGTTGTAATTACGGTTACGACAATTTCAATTCAAGCTCACGGCGACCAATTAGGCGACCAATTAGAAAATGAAAAAGGTATGGCCCGATTAGAGAAGCCAGGCAGCCTGTATGGCGAGGCCTAACTAATTCACCTATTGGCCCAATTAAGTTTGCAAGGTAACCCAATTAGTTCGTAGTTAGCTTGGTCCAATTAAGTTTTCAAGGTAGCCCAATTAGTTCGTAGTTAGTTTGGTTGGTTGCCGTTCCAAAACTGCCCCACCTGGCCCCTTTTAATATAGCCTAATTTCAATGGTATTGTGGCAGCTAACTTGGCCCACTAGCATGTGCTGATTGAATGCCTACTTTTGAAAAGCATAGTGCATAGGGTTTGAACCTGGGCCCTAAAAGACATCTGCCTAGCATACTTACCACTAGGCTAATGCTTCTATTTGGGTCCTTAAAAGCTTTGATCATTTTTAACACTTACCTTTGTGAGCCCCAGCTTTCAACGTTACCATTGTTGCACTCGAGTTAGCACTTGTACATGCAGTTTCCTCCTTGTTAATAATCCATGAGGTGCCTTCTAATAACTACTGTAAACACCCAATTATGTCCAAGGTCCCATTTTAAGATTAATCAGTAAATATTAAGATTAATAAATAGAAAAACAGAAAACAAGAGAAAATAACAAAAATACAAGAGGAATAAAAGGAAGAAATTGAAAATTTTTCGAAAAAGTATGAAAGAAATAAAAACACAAAATATTAACAAAATAGAAAATTAAAAAGTAATAGATAAATTAATTAAAAAAATGGAAATAGATAGAATAAATTTTATGAATAAAGAACCGAAAAATATACATAAAAATAATCATAATAAATAAATTCTTTTATAAAAAAAGTAAAATAAATAAAAAACAGAATTAAAAAAATTAATAGAAACAATAAAAAATTGAAAATTGAAAAATAGTAATAGAAAAAAAATTTAAAACAGAAAAAGAAAAAAGAAAAATATATAATAAAAAAACATATAAAATAAAAAAAGGGATTGAAATGAAAAAAAATAGAATTAGAAAAGGGGAAGAAAATAGCGGGAATTTTTGAAAAGGGATATAAAAGAAGGAAAATGCTCGGTTGAAGGGGGATTTTTTTTCTTTTTTGAGTTTTAAAGGAAAAAACAACGAAAAATTTTGGAGGTTCTTAGGCTGGCTCTCTCTCTCTAGACTTCTCTGGAGACTTGGATTCCCCTCCACAACTCTGAGCATCGGGATTTTCGTAAAAGATTGAGGGTCATAGAGTTGTGTACAAAGAAAAGAGCCTGGTACAACCAACAAGGTGAGTCTCTTTAACTTGATTGCTTTCAGAAACGATGGCTTTGGCGAAAAAAATCCTTGGACTCTGATTCAAATTCTGTTAATGATCTTAATTCCTATGTTCAGATCTTTGATTATGATGCAACCTTCAATGCAATTTGATCTAAATTAAACCTACTCCAAAATCACAGTACTTGTGTTTTCAATTCTATATAAATCGTGATACTGTTCGGTTATCAATATAAAATTGTCCAAGAATCCTCGATCAAATGTAACTGCCAGAATTATTGATTGTGCCTAGGAAGCCTGTAGCATTTAGGGGGCAATAGTCTGCTCAATTTCCATTTAATTCAACCGGATTTTGCTTTTATATCCATGCGTATTGATATTAATGTCTACGCTGCAAAAGTAAGATGCTGGGTTGGGAGTACCTAGTCTCAAGTTTGGCGATCCTCGAACATATTGGAAAGAAAAGCAAGTTCTAGTAAGTGAGAGTTATGGCATGTACCAGCCCTTCAAGAACAGGATGAGGTTAGTTCGATCATATTGTCAAGAAATCTAATGAAAGAAAGGTTTGGGACTCAAATGCTACACGTGAATTGTTGCACCTCTTATACATGATATACTCATTAGGATATGTGAGCGGCGGAAACTGATCAATGGTAAAAGTTTTCTTAACCAAGTGCAAGCTCTGTCAGGGTTGTTTCCCAGCAAGGACCTATGCTCAAGAAGGCGATTAGCATAGAATCGAATCTTCCTTCTTCGAGGATAAAAGATTTCACTTCGGCTGACCTTGATTATTGCATGAAGAAATGGATCTTCTGGTCCCAAGAGTCAGAAGAACCAGCCTCGATATGTTGAGCCCCATTCGGCAGTCGGTAAGTCCGTGCACAGCCATGCATAGTTTGGCTTGTATAAGATTCAATGAATCCTACCCTTGTTGTTATTATGCTCGAGATATATGGATGAAGCTTCTGAAAGGCCCTGCTCAACCATGAATAGTTTGGCTCACGTAAGGTTCAATGGTCCCACCTAGCTATTGTTATCAAAACGTACAAACTGCTCCAAGAAGTACGTCATGGATAATGTGGCAATTCTTACCGATCCCTTGAAGCAATAAGCAGGCCAAGGTGATATCTCTCTAGGGGTGCCCAGGGGTTCTGATGAGCTGAATCATGTGAGCATATTGCACACTCTCAAGCACTTGAGATAATGAAGTCGTACGCTGTAGGGGGTATCCAAGGCCATCAATAAATTCAAGGTGCCCAGCTTCTTAGTCTTAACTATGCTTACATCTAAAAATGACCAGGAGGGTCCAGCGCTAGTTCATTCGTTAAGTCTCATTCCACCTATACCTGAAGGACCATACCTTAGAGAAAGTGAAGCTGCATGCAGAGAGACGTGACCAAGCACTATGGAGGAAGGTGGCTAAATGGAATCGTGACTCTGGGATGGTTCCAGTCTCCAAGCCCAACTGCTTGCGGCATTCCAAAAGTTGTTCTGTGCACAGTAATTCCATAGATGAATAAGATTGGCTTGATTTGAAAAGTAGGTTGCAGCGCATGTCCTTGGTACAGCTGAAAAGCAAGGCCAAATTGTGATATCCAAACATCGAGCCATCAGTTGCTGGATCAAGTCTTCGGTTCATAGTCAAGGAAAGTTAGTATTTTTCCAGTTGGAATCTATAAACTTGGAATCGTGTAGCGCTACAGTGGTCTCGTAGTTCCCTTGAAATCTATTGCTTGAGCTATAATGGGTAAATATTTGCACAAGGATTTGCCAGTTAACTATTACCAAGACGAGGGCTCCACGCAAGCTGCCTCACGAGATCGACGTGTAGGATTTTTCTTTTGGCACAGTAGCAGAAGTAGCATCAAATGAACGTAGTGATCCATGTCTTCCCTTTCCGATAACAGAATTTTGCAACAAGCGGTCACTTTATGCGACGAGGAGCAGTGCATGCATGCACGTCCAGGCGGCCTCCTCTCATTTATTAAAATGACAAGAATTATTTCCAACCATGGGCCAGGCGCAGTGGTTCCCTCGCCACACACTAATTACCACGTCCGAGGATTCCAGTCTTGCCCATGCCTATTTCCTTTTAAGCATATTCACCTTACCAAAATTTAACAATAATGGGCCAACTTTTCTTTCGAATAGGCCACCTATCCTTGGTCATTACCTCCAGTACAGTGTACCCAATTTTACTTCCCAGTAGGATGGATCTTTTGCTTTTAGTTTACCTAGCTAATCCAACTTTTGACCAAATTTAAATTTAGCTTAAATTCTTTTCGCTCCGATCCAATCCTTTTCGACAAGTTTCAAATAGAAATCATTCTTTTATATATCAATTTTGATTCAATTTCCCAAATCCTAACCAAATTCTTCACAAGTTATTTTTTCCAAAAATTAAATTCCTCTCACAATTCCTAACTAGTTTGTTTTTTAATTTAAATCAAATTCTTTTTCTTCAAAGTCAAATCAAACTCCTTTCTTCTAAAACCAAATCAAATTTAACTCTTTTTCCTCAAAAGAATTTTTCAAATCAAATTTAAAGTTTTTATTCGATTTCAATCAAATCCTTTTTCTCAAAAATTTCTAAATCAAGTCTAAATATTTCCCCAATTCCAAATTAAACCAAGTCCCTTTTTCCTCTAAAATCAATTCAAGCTTAAATTTTTTCCTCAATTTCAAGTCAACCCAAGGATAACTCTTTTCCTCAAAGTCAAATTTCAAATAAAATTCATGTTAGTTCAAATCCAATTTAATTCTTTTCTTCAAGTTTTAAATCAAATCTCAAAAATCAAGTTCGTTTCAAATCAAATTCATTTTGTCAAGTCCAATTATCTTCTTCCTCCTACTTTAATCAAGACAATTAAACTCACAAATTCTGAGGTTTCACGCAATGAACCCTAAGCACGAACTGGTAGCTTTTTTCGTTGTTCGATGTTTAGGAATTCATATGGGTCCCAAGTGCAACTGTAGTTGTCTAGGACCCTGTGCATATGTGGGCTAAGAATCCATTTCAAATAACCTCAAGAAAAATTCTTTGGTTCTAGGTCTCACGCAATGAACCCTAAACGTGAACTGGTACCTTTTTCTGCTGTTCGATGCTTAGGAATTCATATGGATTCCAGTGCAGCCGTAGTTGTCTTGGACCCTGTGCATATGTGGACTAAGAATCTTTTTGTAAATAATTACAATAAGAACCATATTTTAGAATCCCTAAAGTCTCAAGCGATGAACCCTAAGCACGAACTGGTAGCTTTTTCTGTTGTTCGGGGTTCAGGAATTCGTATGGATCCTAGTGCAGCCGTAGTTGTCTTGGATCTGTGCATATATGGACTAAGGATTCTACTTAAAATATTTCCAAAACACTCTAGCCATTTTCAAAATATCCTCTTTTCGGATAGCTCCGAAGGTTAAGCCTTCGAACATCATTCATTTTCAAATACTTCTTTTTCAATCACCTCTGAAGGTCAAACCTTCACAAAACCAGAACTACGTAAGCCTTGAGTTTCCCATTGCACCGGGTAATACGTAGGAGCAGGATCAAGTCCTGTCAGGCTAACCTCCATTAAGTAATTTATTTCCATGCTAATTAAGGGATTAAACTATTTTCAAATAATCACACACTTGATTTAAGGGTACCGTTCCTCGAAACGGGCGAATAGGGTGTCTAACACCTTCCCTATTCGTAACTGACTCCCGAACTTCGAATCTCTTCCTCGAGTCAGGGTTTTTCCAAATCTTTTCCTTTAAATAAAAATTTAGTGGCGACTCCACACATAATCAAATAAATTCATTTTTAAAACTTTTAGCGAGTTCGTCGTCTCGTCGGAATTATGGTTGCGACAACTACCACATCCGACCTTATATGTGGCCACCCCTATTGAAACTTGCACCTCCCACTTACTTCCCTTAAACTTCACGAGTTTTGGAGATCCTACCTGCAGCGTCATTATCTTGTATTTAAGCATACAACTTGGCCATGGCATGTAGCAAATTTCGTCCCCGCACTGGATCGGATTTGGGTGTCATGTTCAATAGCTCAAACAGAAGCTGAAAGGGGTAGTAGAACCCAAACTATGTATGTGTGTCAAATGCAGGGGCTTCCCATGACAAAATTAATGACCCGAATTGCACACCAACCTTTAGGGTGTGCAGAACCTGTATACTTGAGCGCGGATGCATGCAACGACGTCTTTGCCCAAGGTATCTAACTATGGAACGCGAGCGTCAAGCTTTATCACAACATCCCAACTCGTACCTATTTCACTTTTCATTGATATTATGTAAAACATGGCACAACTTGTGGCTCAAAGATTCATTTCCCTCACTTACTAGGCACAGCTCAACGTGAAGGCGGGGCTTATTTTAGTCTAGTTTAGGTCAAGTTATGCATGGAATAACATCCCTACCAAGGCGCTAACTTCTTGCATTGATGCAATTTCAATAATAAAATTCACAAAGGTTGACCCAACTAGAAGTAGAAGAAACTCCTGAGGTCGCGGCACGTCTTGCCATGTTATATGTTGTCATGAAGATGTCCTAAACACCTCGCAGTGGTGGCATCAACCATATGTCCCATGCTAGGAGATTTCTATATAGTGTTAAATATCTCCATTAATGTGTCCAAGCTTACCGTTTGAGGGATGGGACTATGGTCACCCTTTGCATGGGCTGAAGCGAGAGAGAATGCCTACATATTTGACATGAACTTTTCATATTTTCCTCTTCCATTAAAGATGCAAATATATCTCTTGGAGATTCATACGCATATTCGTACTATTATCCTAATGGCGGCCTTCAAATGATTTCATACGAGAAATGGCCCACGAATGAAACCTGGATTGGCAGGGAGCATCTAAAAGCCCCCTCCCTTCTGTCTTATGCACACATAGGATGGCCAATATTCTAGGAAGAGATTGGAGCTTAAAGAGGCAGAATCACCCCACCACCCTTGATTATAGTAGCCTTGAGAGCAACTGAAATTCCTGCCACAACATATCGTGGCTAACCTTCCTGCAGGCATTGCTCAATTTTTAAATGATCCCAAAAATTAACGCCAACCACCTTGATTGGATCAAAATCATGAGAGCATAACATCTGACGCATGTGCATTCAAATCGGGTTATGTATATTGCTGAAATTTTTCAACGTTCGCGGTAGACTGAAGATTGTAACTCAAGAAAAGCTTACACCTTCATTCTTATAATATTGATCTTCCTTAGGCTCGATTACATATTATCAACCTCAATCCACCGAATTAGGATGATCATCATGAATGAGCAAAAACAATTGACTTATGAAGACTTCAAGCAGTTTTTGTTATTCCACAAATAAAGCAAACATCTAGAATGTAAATTAATGATGAATTATATGCTAGCTGACCTTGAACTCCACTAGGGATTGAACCCTTCTGCCAGTCTTGTTGTTGATCCTCCCAAGGTGAACAAAGTGAGATCTTCGAGAGCCACCCCGCCCTGCTCGCCTTGATTTCTTTCCTCTTTCTCTCTGGTTTGAAGAGCCTGGATCCCTTTCTTTCTTGGGGAAAAGGTTGCTAAGTCTTTGTGGTCTTTTTTCGCCCCCAGCCATGATAAGAGTTTTTTTTCTCCTCTAATATGTGCAGTCTCTCCGCCCCAAACTGGAGGAATATTGCCTGAGATTTGTAGTTATTCCAGAGGTATCAATGCAGCCTAGACTCCCAAGGTCCAGAGTGACTAAGAAGAGCCAAACTTCCAAGGGTATTCACGCTGCCAAGATTGCTAAGAAGGGTCAAATTTCCAGAGAGAGAGTCCTTTTCTCACGTGTATGCATGCAAGTTTTTAACCCTCCCTCCTTTCATAATAGCTTCTTCAAGAACAGAATCGAATCCCCCTTTTTTCCAGGTTTTCCCTCGCTGAAAAAAAAAACCTTATGCATCCATTCCTATCTTTTTATATATTTTTTTCTTTTTCGTTTTTATTTTCTTTCTTTTGTTTCATTATTTTCATGTTTTCTGTTAAAAAAAATTTTATTTTCTGTTATTAATTTTTCTGTTTTCTATTTTAAATTTTTTCTGTTATTACGATTTTTTTATTTTTTCATTTATTTATTGTTTTTATTAATTTTTTTTATATTAATTCTATTTTTATCTTTTTTTATTTTATACCTTTTCCAAAAAAAAATTTCTTTTTTCTTCATTACTAATCTTTTAATTATTAATTTTGTATTTTTATATTTTTTGGATTTTTTGTTTTATTATTTTTTCTTTTTTATCTTTCATTTTCCTTTGTTTTATTATTTTTTAGTTAGTTAGTTAGTTATTTATTATTACTTAAATATTTTTGTTTTTATTATATTTGCTTTTCTTTATTTAAATTTTGTACTTTTTATTTTTCTGTTTTTATTTTTTTACTGTTTTATTATTATTATTATTATTTATTTTATTTCTCTAGTTGTTCTTTTTTAGTCTTTTTATTTATATATTCTTATTTTATGGTCTTCTGTTTATTTGTTTTTCTTCTTTTATTTGTTTCTTCGCTTTCTGATTATTCTGTTTTTTTTACTTTATTTATTATTTAAATTAGTATTGGTTTCTTGATTAATTTTAACAATTAGGGGACCTTGGACATAATTGAGTGTTTAAACCATGATGAGTCTAGGGTGCCATACAAGGATTTGAGCCACTTTTGGCTACAAATTACATCATTTACTTGGTAGCTGTCTAACTCCAAAGGAAACCTTTGGAGCTTATCACAAAACTTTATTCCACCTCTTAACATAGATACTCAAAAGTGCAGATCCAGCACAAATCATACCAAACTCATCACAAAAGAAAATCACAAGGTTAAAACTTAAGCATAAAAATAAGCATGAAAATAACAATATAGTATATTTTTCCAAGCCACAAAGAGTACATTTTCATGATCTACTCCAAGATCCACAAATCCTCTTTCAAATAAGCTTCAAAAAGCTTTCTCATGAGAGCATAAAACTGTTCAAAGCTTCAAAAATAATTTTAAAACAAAATCCACCAATTAAATTTCTTCTAAGTGCCTTAAAAGCACTTTTAACCGAACAAACTTTGTTTTTCTTTCCAAAAGTCACTCAAAATGGGTGGGGTTGATTTTGAATGGTTAAAATACAATTTTAAACTCTCACGAGTGAAAATAAAAGAAGACAAACGGATCTTGGAGAAAAGATGCATGAAGGAAGACAAACACACCATAAAAAGGTAAGTTAAAAGTATAAAATGACAAGTAGAAAGATCCTACTTGTTGAAGACTTCCTTAGTGTTTTGTGGGGATTTAAAGGCTGTCTTGGGTCCCCTCTGGTTTGCTTTGGACATGGACAAAGGATGGTGGTGGGGCTTCAGTGTTTATGGCTTTAATATAGCTTAAGTCTTAAAGATGAAGACTTAAGCTTAAAAGTGTAAGTTTTGCGTGTTTTGTGTTATAGTAAGCTTAGAGAGAATGGAGAGGATTTTGATATGTTTCTAGGCTGAAAAATATGAAGCAAATGGAGTCCCAAGTGTCCCAAAAAAATTCGGACTCTTATGGACCAAGTGGAATTAGTTTTGCACTTAGGGGTATTTTAGTAATTTTCCCTAAATTTTTTATATTTTTCAAAATAAATCAAAATTCAAGGAATTATCCTTTTAAGCTTAGATTAGTGTTAATTATGCTAATATTTCCTCTAATTATAATTAATTTATCCTAAGCATACTTTACTTTTAATTAATCAAGATTAATTAGTCTTAACTATGGTTAAAGGAACCTTTTTACTATTTACTTTTGTTTTTTTGTGAAAGACTTTGTTGACTTCACTTTGATGACTCATCATCACCTTTCCAGTTGCTGAATTTCGTGCACATTGGTGTGGGGCCCACTCTTGGCATGCTTATCATATTATTTTGCCCTCCTAGCCTTTAGGGGTATTTTTGTAATTTTTTTCAGCATTGCCGAAAATTTTTCAAATTGTTCCTCTGATATTTTTAAGACTTTTTGGTTTGTTCTCATGTTAATCTAAGGTGGTTTTCTATTTTTATGGGAACTCACTAGCTTGTGCAAAATGTACAGCTTTTAAGAACATTTTGGTCATTTTTGAGGTTTTCTAAGGGCGTTTTCGTTCCTTCTCAGGTTTCTAAATTTTTCTCACTACTTTGATGTTGATAATCCCTTTAGGATGTCTTATACTTGTATTTCCATTTTTCTGACTCATTATTTGAGCTGCCCAGATGCGGGAGCATTTTTATCATTTGCACTAAACTTTCTAATTTCTCTACTTTTGATTTCTACTTTCACCTAGTTTCATTCTAGAAACTATTTGTAACCTCAAACATTTATCATAGAAAAATTGGGATGTTACAATCACGCTATCACTTTGGCTAGAATATGATAAAAGTTTATTTCAAGAATTGAATGAACTTTTCTTTCTTTCTCACCTTCTGTTTCCCCTTCTTTTTACCGTTTTGGTCTCCCCTCCCAATGACTTTTACCATGTCTTTGTTAAGACATATGACATGTTGCATGTTTTTTTTTTCTTTTTACAAACATAAAATTATTATTTATTTATTTATTTTATAAAAATATGAAGATTACAATTATATGTATTATGATTAATTTTTTCATTATTATTATTATATTATTATTATTAACTTAAATAAACCAATAATGTAGTTTAAAATTTTTTTGGATAGTTCAATATTTTCTTTTTTTATTTCACTTAAATATGATTTAAATTTTTTTTATCTAATAAATTAGTCTAACTTATCCTATTCATAAAATAAGTTAAATGGTAGACTCCAGATCTAACCATCAACCTGTTTTTTTTTTATTCTTATTTAAAAAAATTTATTAATTATTTAAAAAGTTCTAAAAAATTTTTTATTTTTTTTTAATTTATAAAAAAAGCAATTATTGACATAAAAAAAGAGTCAAAATCTTATAAAAGACGTATCATCTATAAAAAATAAATTTTGATAAAAATATTAATTGAAAGATCACAAATTTTGATAAAGATTCTTCCATCTTATATACATATAAGATGAATTTAATCTATTTTTTGAGTTGATTTGAATAGTTTTTAAATTATGAAATTGAAAATCATGTCTATTGTTTTTATTATAATTTCAAAAGTTTAAAGTTTTGAACGAGATGAATAAAAAAATATATCAATCTTAAAAGAATTCAAGCATTAATGAATGAGATTAATACTTCCATTAGAAATATTAAATCCTAAAAATAAATTTTTCAAAATTTAAAAGTACTTAATTCTCATTTAAGATTAACAATATTGTAAACTGAATTAAATGGTTTAATTATATCATTTATTGAGAATAAAATTATATAAATTTTAATTATAAGTTTTAATCAATAATTTAGTAGCTCAAAAAATTAGAAAGAGTAAAATAAAAGAGATGAATTATTTTAAATTAAGCCTCAAACATATAAATTAACCTCAGAATTTCTAGACATAGTCCCACTAGATTGCCTTAAACTTAGATTTAGAATAGGATATTACCCCTTGTAAATTGTAATGGGATAGCCTCATCTTACAGTCTCTCCTTAAACTTTTTATTTTCCAAACCAAGATTGCATGACATGGAGTTAAATCGGCACCGTATATTATGAATAAAATATCTTCTCTAAATCCATGGAATCAATGGATTTAGGATGACAATATGGGTGTCACACATGTGGGTGAAATTTTATCCAAAATTCGCTCTCATTAACTTTAGCAACTCCAAATTCAGATTCACAAATTGTGATCGAAATTAAGTTATCAACTTTATCACATGTTATAATCTAGCTAAAAAAAAGTATGGTGCAAATTTGCCATCCATTCAACATAGCTTTGCTTACTAAAAGGAAAGCAAGCAAAATCTGAATTCAAATTTAACCTTAAAATGCAATAATAGAGAGAGAAAAAAATGATTGGTGTAAATCTTCAACCTAAAAGAAACCAAAACTAAAAAGGAACATTTGTAGAAGGTATAAGAGGGTCTACCATTGAATGTTATTCTTCATCCACTTTCACAGGTCAAAATGGTATGAACAAACTTTTCATTTATATTCTAATAACAAAATTTCATTTGATGTTACTTTTTCCTTTATTCTGAGAGCTTTTAGGCTATCACATGTAAACTTAATTGAAATTTTGATTTGTTTGTTCTTTGCATAACATGTCTGTTTTAGATTCTTCTGTTCCATGGATGATGATCCAACTTTGCTATGTGTTACAGGATTTCTGGAAATAACTTGTGGTAGCTAGGAAGGTACCAAATCTCTTTAACGAGATTTCAAAAGAAGACCACCTTCATTGAATGGTATTATTGATTAGTTATTATTGTTTTCCGTTTATATAAACAAGAAAAGGGAGGAAAAAAAGAGGTGAAAAAAGAAAAAAACAAAAGGATTGCAATAAGTTATGTTCTGAAAGGGATATGGAGAATGATATGGAGGGTGTACAGTGGTGTAACATATGCTCCAAAATGGTGAACCCAATGACAAATGCTGAGAACAAATGCCCATTTTGCGAGACAGAATTTTCTGAGGTGATGGACAACCTAAGGGACCAAAATGATGTAATTGATTTAAGGTCAGCTTGGGTGTTCTCACTTTATGCACCAATATTTCTTGGTTTGATGGGTGCTTTCAGCCCTTCTCTAGCAAGCATTGCTTCACAAGGAAGCAGTAGCAGCTCAAGAGGGGAGGAAGAGGTTGAACAAGAGAGGGAAAATGAGCTTGTACTTGGGAGAAGGAGAAGAACTTCAACATATATGATGCATCTCTTCCGCGGTCTTCATGTGAGGATGGTGTCTGAATCTGAGAGCCTTGAAGACAATAGGAACATGGATAGCAGCATACTTGTCATTGATCCATTCAATGAAGGTGCTTTGATTGTTAGAGGTCCTAACTTGAACCACACAAGTAGTCCAAATGAGAATGCTGTTGGCTCCTTGAATGACTTTGTGGTAGGGTCTGGCTTTGATTTGTTGCTACAACATTTGGCACAGATTGGCCCTGGTGGATATGCAAGTGTTAACCCTCCTGCACAAAAGGCAGCAATTGAGGCAATGCCTAGTGTGACTAGTGAGGAAAAATTGCAGTGCACTGTGTGTTTGGAGGATGTTGAGATTGGGACTGAAGCAAAGGAGATGCCATGTAAGCATAAATTCCATGGTGACTGCATTATCTCATGGCTAAAACTCCATGGTTCTTGTCCAGTTTGCAGGTTTCAGATGCCATCTGAGGATTCAGCTGTTGAAGCCAATGTGAATGGAAATGGGGACAATCAGAACAGTGAGTTGGTCAGAGCTGGAGAAGAGAGAACAAGAAATGGAAGGAGGCATTGGTTTCCAGTGCTGCAGTCATTTAATAATTTTCTTCCTTCTCCTTGATCAATACTTTGTTGGAGTCAAATCTCCCTTACCCTCATCAAGCATGAACAGCAAAATCTAGACACTGTCTTGCTGCTTAAATTCTTCCTAATTGTATATATGTTTCAGATTTCCTGGTCTGACTTTCTTGGACTATTCAAATATGTATATATTTATTAACTTATTAATATTTTTATAAACATAATAAATTTTAGTAGGATTTTCTACTCAGATTGAGGGAATTATTTTTCTTTACTAATCTAAAAAGAAAATAAACATGGTGCCACTGCTAATGTTTAGTTTTTGAGTAAACTGTTAAATTAGTTCTCGAAATTTTTATTACTGGTCCTTTTTATTATTGAGAAATCACTAAAAACGAAATTTACTCCTTGAAATTGGCACAAGTCAGTCCTTCATGTTAAGGATTTGTCAATTTGATCTTTGACTTCAACAATTATCAATCATTTTAATCCTTAACATTGGTGTGCATAAGTTAATTTGATCACTTTGTCAAATTTAGAGATCAAATTGATGATAGTCATCACATTCAGGACTAAATTAAATTCATTGATTTTGTAATGTTAGAGACCAAATTTACCGGTGGTATAAATTCTATGGACTAAACTGATTGAAGATAGTAAAAAAAGTAAGGGACAAATTTGACTTTGTTATATCAAAGACTAAATTAGTTTGTGCTTATAATTTTAAGAGCTAATTCAATGTATTATTCTGTAATTCCAACAAGGGATCACTTCTATTCAATCAAATTAGAAAGAAGACACAAAAAACTATATTTTGAAAACTTGAAAAAGAGTAAAAACGGGCCAAAAGCTAGAAAAAAAAAATGCAAAACTAAAAGCAAGGGATTATTCCTAGTCTCATGTCTTCAGTTAACATCCAATATCTTGATCACAGTACCAGATTCAACTCTGTGCAATGCTACAACACAGTCTCTTGGCTTGCACAACTCATTTTTCTTTGCATATGCAAGAGCAAACTCTATGGTTTCTTCTGTTGACTCGGTCATGGAAGCTCCATAAGAACCTGTGCTCAAAACAGGTATTAGGCCACGATAAATAAGACTATGCCTTGCAGGGCTTTCCTCACTACAAAACCATTCAAAAGAATCTGTTGTTATCTCAGGAACTACCACGGACAAAATAGGCATTCTAGGTCTATACTTTGCCACCAACTTGGCCGTGGTTCCACCTCTAGTTAGAACTAAGATTAGAGCAGCATTGATGCAATTTGAAGTTCTAACTGCTGCAGAAGCCATACTCTCTAGTGGACTCATTGGAGTTGGAGCTGTTTCCATCATTCTCTTGAATAATTCACCATAGTCTATAAAACTCTCTGCCTCTAAACATATTCTAGCCATGGTTTGAGCAGCAATGTCTGGATAGGCTCCTGCAGCAGTTTCTCCACTCAGCATAACACAGTCTGTGCCATCAAGAACTGCATTTGCAACATCGGTGGCCTCGGCTCGTGTTGGCCGGGGAGATTTAATCATGGACTCCAACATTTGGGTGGCAGTTACCACAGGCTTACCTTGTATATTTGACTTGTGTATCATAACTTTCTGAGCAAGAAAAATCTTTTCAATGGGAATTTCCATACCCAAGTCACCTCTTGCAACCATAAATGCATCTGAATTTGCCAATATTTCATCGAAGTTGGCAATTCCCTCTTGATTTTCAACCTAACAAAATCAAGAAGACAATAAATAAGTACAACATGGGAGATTAATCAGTGTAAGTACTGTCTAGCTTGAGAAAAATCTTTTGCCAATATTTCACTTTATTTCTTACTTTCAAAGATTTGAGTAGGAAATGATAAACCAATAAAATTACTTTTATTGTTTCTTATACAAGGTTTGAGGATGGAAAGAAAGTAAAAATAAGGTGATAGATTTATAATTAATTTTAAAAAGAAATAGAAAATGCTTTTTCAAGCAACTCTAGAGCAGAAAGGTTTGATATTTTTTGTTTGGAAATTTGACAATAAGGATACCTTGGACATGAGAAGTATGTTTTTTGCATGCTTCCCAAGTAGATCTCTAACTTCCACAAGGTCTGAACCTTTCCTAACAAAAGAAAGAGCAATCATGTCAATCTTATTAGGAATCCCCCACTCCAAAATATCCTCCTTGTCCTTCTCTGTCAAAGTTGGAAGATCAACAACTACTCCAGGAAGGTTAACATTCTTCCTCTCCCCTAGAATTGCTGAATTTTCACAACGACAACGAACCAAGCCATTCTCCTTGTCACATTCCAAGACAGTGAAACTGATAGTCCCATCAGCACACAGAACATTACTTCCTGGATTCAAATGGTGTGCCAACTTTTTGTAGCTCATACTAATCATCTTCTCATCACCTTTTATGCTATAATCAGTTGTGATTGTAATCTCTTTTCCTCTGTGGATTTGTATGGGCTTTCCTTCTTTCAAAAACCCTGTTCTTATCTCTGGACCCTGTAATGTTTCCAAGTAACATAAACGCCAGATATATCATAAAATCATTCTCAAACCAAGACTGGAAAATAAAATTCTCAAAAACTTCTCTAATGCCATTAAGTACTTTAAACAGTCTCGTTGAACTTTGCTTATTTTTTTGAGATGATAAACACTGGACATTGAATGTACTAGTATATATACAATACACAAACTGTTTTCATTTGTAGTGTATATAATTCTTTTGGTTTAAATATGTTTTTAATCTTTGAAAATATAATGCTTTTATAGAAATCAGTCATATTTAAACTTTATTTCATTTTTTAAAACAAATAAATTTAATAGGAACTAATACAAAGCATCTTTTCAGACATGAAAATTTAATCTAAGACTTTTATTAATAATGAAAATAATTAGAAATCGAGTAATTAGTACTAAAACTGTGTTAATAATAATAAAAAAGACAACAGAGTCCTTGCTAAATCATCATATTTTAATGCCATTGAATTCGGGTCATGAGACAGACAAGGCTACAGTGTAAACCACAAACTGTTGGAATATAAGGCATATAAGATGCATACCCAGAAGAAACCTTGAAAAGGGCATTAACAAGAAAAAAGAATTATTATTTTACTATAATTTTGTACTGCAACTTGTACAACAATGAGTAAGAAAGAGAGAAAAACATGGAATTTGATGTATAATGTGATACAAAAAGATTGAAAGAAAAAAATATGTATTATAAATTGTGTATGAATATTCTAACTCACAAGAAAAAGAATTTGAATAAACAACACAACATAAAATAAAAGCACATATACAATGCAATGAAGTTGAGTTCAAAATAACCTTGGTATCCAACATCACAGCACATAGAATGTCAGTGTTGTTCATTGCAGTTCTGAGATTGTCAAGAGTCTCTTGGTGATAAGAATGAGAACCATGAGAGAAGTTGAAGCGAGCTACATTCATCCCTGCCTTGAGAAGCTTCTCCAACATCTCCACTGTCCTACTTGATGGTCCTAATGTGCAAACTATCTTGGTCTTTGGCTTGAGACTCTTTCTCCCCATTGTTCCAGCTACTAGCACATTTTCCATTCTTGCTAATTCCTTAGATATGGATATGGTGTCTCTCTCTTCCTGTCACACTATGTATGAAAAATAATTAAGAACTTTAGATTAAAACATAGTTTTGTAAGGGCTTTTCTAAGAACTTTCTGACACAGAAGGAATATATAACATGGCACGGTCAATATGCTAGGAAACTTGTTTGAGAAATTAGCACTAGCTTCAAATCCAAGCAAATTATAATATGGACAATCAACTTTAGATGGTTTAAAACAGAATATGCTCTTAAAATACCCATGTGATGAATGAATAAATACATTGAACACAATTAACGCACCATCTAATTTATGAGAAAATGTATTTGTACAACATAAATGTGTAATAATAGATACAACAAAGAGAAAGAAAGGAAAGTGTAGGATGTGATGATTCATACAATGGAAAGAGATAGAAAGAAAAAGTTCATTGTACAAATTATTATGTAAATTTATTACCTCAATAATGTTTAGAGCAAAGCAAGAAGAAGAGTTAGAGCAGAGAAGTGTAGTGAAACGTGAGGCGAGACCCTTATGTTAATGGTTAAATAGAAATATTTGATGCGTGGGATTTATTAGAAAATCCATCCCTCCAAATAGCCACGAAAATAGGGAGGGAGAGCTTTTTTTTTTATTTTAAATGTTTAAATTATTAAATATTTTTAAAATAAAAAATAAAATTATTATACTAATAAAAAAAATTATTTTTTAAGTTTAATTTAAATTTTATTAATTAATATAAAAAATTATACTATCAATTTATATTTTTATTTTATTTTTTACTTATTTTAAATTTTTTTCTTTTTTCTTCTATTTTTAATCTATTCAAACAATTTGTAAATGATAAAAAAAATTTCAATATTTTTAATCTATCCAGACAACTTGTAAATGATAAAAAAAGTCTTCCAATTTCACTTATCAAAGAAAGATAGTATTATAATATAATTTCGATTTCTAATAGGATTATGATTAAATCCTAACAAGTTTGTGATCAATAATTTTGTCCAATATATGATTTTAAATTATTTAATAATTAAATTAAAATTATATATTATCTAAATTTAGTAAAATTTAATCAGTAATAAAAAGATAACTAAATAATTTTTTATATATTTTAAAAGTTTATATTTCATTAATTTTGATATATATGAATGATATATAAAATTATTTTAAATTAATCTAAATTTTTATAAATATGATTTATATAATAGAAAGTTTTAACTTAACAATAATTTTTTAAAATAAAATTATTTAATATAAAGGTCAAAAGTTATTGAAGTAGGTAAGAGGGAATGTAATTAAAACTAATTTAAGTTGATTCTTCCTCAATTTTAATATACCATTAAAAAATTAAATATTGACATTACTTTATGACAGTATAGGTTATTAATTTTATTTAACTTTTTAAAAATAGTTAAATATCGCTATATATTATATCCGTGGGTCAACTATTTACTAAAGGGATTGATTCAATTTAACTAAAGGTTTTTGAATTCGATCAACTCCTAAAACATGCAGCTGTGCTTATAATAAAAGAATTTTATCATTTATAATGAGTCTATCTCTATCAAGAAAAATTGTCTTTATCATTGAGGTAAGTTTAACAAAATTATCGAATAAATTAATTGAAAGTTACAAAAGTGAGTCAAAAATATTAATTTTTTTAATTTTTATATGATAAAATTTTAAATAACATTTTAAAAAAAATAATTATTTTTATAATTTTAATTTTTACCATTAAAGATATATTACTTTATTTAAATAATATAATACTTCAAATAAATAATATAATAATTAAAACAAATAGTATATTATTAAAATAATAATTTAAATATAATATTTTAAAATAAAATAAATATATCAAAATAAATAATATTATTATAAAAAATAATAAAAAAGCTAACTAAACTTATAAAATAATATTTAGATTAATATTTCAAAAATGTTAATAACTATTAAAATAAATTATTAGATTATATTTTTTATAACTACTAAAATAAATTATTTTTCTAAATAAAGTTAAAAATTTTAACTAATAATTTTAATTATTAAAAAAACTTTTTTAACAAATATGAATTAATATACCTTATCAAACATACTTACTGTCATTAGAGATGGAAGTACATTAAACTGAATTAAACTTAAAATTTGTTTGAATCTGGATCTGTGAAAAATTTTTTTTTTTATTTTCTATCAAGATTTGATCTAATTTAAAACCTACAAATATATGAACTTATTTAAAAGTTTATATTAAAAAAAATTAATAAATAAATTTAAAATCTTTATAAATAATCAAGTAAAAAGACTTGTCAACTTAAAGTTTACAGGATAATAATATCATTAAATAGGTTTAAAATATATATATATATTATGTAAATAAATATATTAAAATAATTATTATACAAATATAATATATCATAATAAATATAAATATATAATATATAAAAATAAATAGACTTTAAATAGTTTAAATAGATTTTTTTATAAATATTTATTTATTTAAAAAAACTTTTTAATAAATCTAAATCTATTAAATAATAAGTTTATATTCGATAATCTTATTCACTTTTATTTCTGATTGAGATTAATAAAAATATTAAAAATTAATATTATTAAAAAAATTAAACTAAACAAATATATTACTATATTAATTTTTTATCAATGTTCGATAATAATAATAATAATAATAATAATAATAATAATAATAATAATAATAATAATAATAATAATAATAATAATAATAATTAATAATAATAATAATAATAAAATTATTATTATTATTTGTATTTGTTTTTCTTACCCAGGGAAGGCATCGTTGTGATGCTTTTGAAGAGGAGGGAAAAGGCACCAAACGCCGGACAATGCTTATCTTTTTTCTGTAATCTTTCTTTATATGGCGTAGAACAATTCGCATGTTCTGGGCCACTAGCAAAGAATCACGCAACTACAACAGAACTTTAACAGAGCATTTAGCATGCCGCTACTACCACCAATGAAAAAGTGTTAGTTTTTAATTTTATTTTAAAAAACAATCTTGCGCGGTTGCATATGCATTTTTTTTTAAAAAATTATTAATTAAAGAATCAATTTATAATTTAATAATAATCGGTGCGGTGATATTTCTATACTCATAACGTATCTAATTATTTATTCATCTATCTATAATATAATATAATATTTTTTATTAATATGTTAAAAAATATTTTATATATATTATAATAAAATAAAATATGATGATAAAATATCAACATGTATCTTTTGATATTAAAATATATGAAAATATACAACTAAATTTACAATTTTATTAAGAGTATAATAAATATAAAAATAATTTTTAGTCAAATATGTATGATAAAAATAAGTTAAATTTTGATAAATTTTAAATGTTTAGATATATTTTATTTAAAAAATATAATTTTAAATAGTTTATTATATATTATAAATTTTTTTATCAAAATTTTACATGTTTTAAAATTATTAAATTTACACGTATATTTAAAAGTTTATGTATGAAAAATTTAATAAATAAATCATAAACTTATATACATAAGTATTTAAAAGTTCTGTAAATATATTTAAAAATTTATAGTTAAAAATATTGATAAATAGATTTAAAATCTCTCATTATAAAAAGAAATATATTTTTTTTATAAATATTTTGTGATAATTGTATAAATTGATATAAAATATATTAAATTCTAATAGTTATATTATTTAAATCATTACTAAAAAAATTTTCAACGGATAATTTCTGATAAATAAATATATATAAAAAATTTAATAAAAATTAAAATTTTTATTAGTTATCTTTTAAAATTGTCACCAGAAAATATTTTTTATAATTTATATATATATTATTATTATTAAAAAATCTATAAACCTACTTAAAAATTGTAATATAAAAAATATAATAAATAAATTTAAAATCTATATATAAAAAATAAAAAAAAAACTTAAATTAAATAGATTTACAAAAGTACATACAAGTTTAACAACAATGAATTATTTTTATTATTTTAAATTCAAATAATATTATAATTTGCATCAGACATATAATATAGCATAATATATAAAATATAACTATAAAAAAATATTATTTAATTAAGTTATTTATAATATAATATAATATAATATATATTTATATAACATATTAAAATAAATTGATATAAATTAATATAATAGATTAAAATAAATATAATATATATAATATAATATATTAAAATAAATATAAATCTTTGAATATGTTAAATAGATATTTTTTATAAGTTTAGACTTAATTTTTTTATCTAAAAAGATTTTTTAATAAATTTAAACATGTTTATTTATTAAACAAATTAGATCAACATTCACTTTAACACGTTGGAATAAGATACACTTTAAGGATAAGATACACTTTAAACACGTTAAACTTAGGTTCTATCAAAAGATTTGATTCATTGTCTCCTCGTATGAAAATGTATCAAATTAAAAAAAAATCAATAGAAATTATTGAAAAAAAAATCATAGAAAGAGCTACTACAAACTTAAGAAATATGCAATGATGATTAGAAAGATCAATTCATCCTTAATTGTTGTGTTGCATTTGGAGAGAACAAATATATCAAATAATCTAATTTTCAAGAATTTCTTTTTCTATTTCGTGGCTATGAGATTAAGCTTTAATATGAGTAGCCAGTTCATTGGAATGGATGGTTGCCACTTAAAAGGTATGTACGATAGAGTGATGTTGGTAGTGGTTTCTTTTAAGGGTAAAAATGAGATATTCCCTTTGGACATTTTAATAGTTGAGGTGGAAAATAAGGAGGCCTAGACTTGGTTCTTGCAATTTTTGGAGTTTGTGATTAAGAAAGAATCTAAGGAAATGATGTAGAGGTCCTAGCAGTAGAGAAATGCCAGTTACAAAGACCTGTTGGACCTATTGGGTCATCACCAGAATAAGAGTCAAACAACTAAAAGAAGAGGTGGAGACCTTATTGGGCCTTTAAAAGGAACACCCTCAAGCCCAATTTATCCATTCCTTGTCCCTACATATTTTAGAACAGGTTTTTGGACTCTTTGTATTTTAGAAGTAGAATACCCAAGATATGTATAGAACAAGCTCATTTCCCTGTATTTCTTTGTTGAGTTTTTTGGGCTTACTTTGGCCAATTTATGGGCTACCTTACAACCCAAGGAAGGACTCATTTTGGGCTCAAATAAGAGGCCCAATTCGGATTTCCAAAGTTGCCCTATGTTAGGCACCACCTTTTGCCTATATAAAGAAATCACTTATGTAATTTTCAACATGAAGTTTATTTTGAATGAAATTGTGAGTTTTCACTCACATTTTTGAGAGAAATTATCTCCCTATTCTTCCTCTAAAACCATACTTGGGGTTGAGGAATCTCCTCATCTGTGCTTGCTCATGATAACGGAGAAGAAACTCATCCTCCACAAGAGGTGACGCTTCCAAGTCAAGGCTTAATCCGGATCCTCTTCCATTCTCCTCCGACTTGCAACCTTCATTGGTTCATAAGAACCGCCTCCTTCCACCTATACATTAGGAAAGTCCATTGATGTTGGTGATAAATAGGAAAATATAATAGATATATGTGTACTTTGATGAGGTACATCATTTTTTGTTGTCATCATCGTCATAGGACTCATCTTTCTTCTTCGGTTTTCTGGTTTGTAATCACTTGCTTGTTTTGGGTTTTATAATATTTAGTTTGGCTTTTTCTACCTCATTTCTATATCATTTTTCTTTATCTTCTTCACTAACCATGGCAGCTTTTGTATCATTTTGTAAGACATGTCAATTCCAGTTTTATTATGTTGGTTGTAAACATTAGTAAATCTTTTACTAGCCTCTCTTATTCTTCCTCTTTGAGTCGTGAAGTTTTTGGTACCAAGACCACCAATCACATTGGTGGTAATAAATTTATTTTTTCTACTCTTTTTTTCTCTAATTTTTACCTCTTATCACTATGACAAATGATTCTTAAACATTACTTCAAGGTATTAGTATTGATATTGTCCACATTCTTCCCTTTGTCTCCATTGACAATGTTCTTTTTGTCATTTTTTATTCTCCTTTTAATTTATTATTTATTAGTCATCTCACTCACACCTTTATTGCATTGTTTCCTTTATCAAAGTTTCTATCATTCTACTGGATAGAGTTTTAGGAGGATGATTGGATTTTGATAAGTCTCATGATCTTTACTAGTTTAGAAATTTCTTTCATAATTGTTTTGTGGTGGAGTTTTTGTTTATGGTCCATGATCAATTGGGTCATCCTAATCTTACCAACTTGTAAGGGTTAATGTTGAGGCTCTATGTGTTGACTTTTTTACCTTGTGAATTATGTCCATTATGTAAACATGTCCATAGTCCTTATCGTAGTCATGTAATTGGGCTTGATCCCCTTCTATTTTAGTTCATTCAGATGTTGGATTCTTAATTATGTCATTTATACTTTTGACTCAAAATACTTTGTCATTTTTTTGATAATTTTTCTTGATGTATTTATATTTATTTAATAAAGGACTATTTTGAGTTATTTTTTATCTTTCAATCAATTTACAAAGAAAAAAAAAACTCAATTTGGTGTTTTCATTTATATTTTACAAAGTGATAATGTCAAAGAATACTTGTCTATCTCCTTTCGTAATTTCATGACTTCTCATGTGATTCTATATCAAACATTTTATTCTCACACTCCTTAACAAAATAATGTTATTGAGCATAAAAACATTTCCTTGAGATTGTTCACAGACTCTTACTTTATGCTCATGTTTCCCATCGTTTCTATGTGATGTCGTCTAGCTTTGTATCATATTAATAGGATGCCTTCCTCCATTTTGGATTGAAAAATTTCATAACACATCTTGTATTCATATTAGTCTCTACATCTACTTCCTCAATCTTTAGATCCATCTATTTTGTACACAATGCTAATCCTATGATAGATAAACTCTTTATTCGTTCCCACAAATGTATCTCCTAAGGTGATACCTAGTTTTAAAAAGGGTATAAGTGTTATTCTCCTATTGTTCATTATTATGTTATATTTCTATATGTTACCTTTTTTATTTTGTCATGTTCTTTGATTCTATGTCTACCTCTAAGTCCCCATATATTTTTTTCCCTTCTTTGTTGACTTTTGCCCTCTAGAGAAGTCCTTAGCATAACTAGCTTCACCTCTTACTTTCCCCAACTAGGTTTATCAACCATGAAATAATTCTTTTGATCCACCACCAACCACTACCAATATTTTCATTGAATCACCTTGAAAGTCACCTCATTCTCCCTCTCCAACCTTGTCTCCTGAGTTTGATCTTTCCATTATAATTCAGAAAGGTATATTTTCTACTTGTAATCATTCCTCACATTATGTTAATAAGTTACCATTATTTATCTTCTTTCCATTAGACATGTCTTTCTTCTTTCCCTTTTTTTTTTTATATTTCTAAGTCTACAAGTGAGATCTTTGTTCAATTTGGTTGAAAAAAAGTCATGGTTGATGAGCTGAGTGCTCTTCAATCCAACGGTACTTGGGACTTGGTTCATCTTCCTCTAAGAAAGTCAATTATTGGTTGTAGATTGATCTACACCATTAAAGTTAGTCTTGATGGTAAGGTAAATTAACTAAAGGTTCAATTGGTAGTTAAAGGTTAAACATAAGTTTTTAGCTTGAATTATAGTGACACATTTTTTCCTATGGATAAAATGGACTTTTTCATGCTTTTCTTATCTATAGTTGTATTTTCCATTGATCTATTCATTAGCTTGACATCAAGAATGCTTTCCTCCATAATGATCTTATTGAAGTATATATGGAGCAACCTCCTGAATTTGTTGTTCAGGAAGAGTTTTTGAAAATTGTTAGATTGTTTCTAAATAGTTGTCTAGGTCTTGGTTTGATAAATTTAGTATTGTGGTCTAGTGGTTTGGCTTCACTCGAAGTGAAACTACCCACTCAATTTTCTTTTGTCACTCAGTCACAAGATAAATTTATCTAATAGTGTAGGTAGATGATATTGTCATCACAAGTAGTAATCAATATGACATTGTATAAATAAAATAGCACCTTTGTCTCTATTTTCAAACAAATGATCTTGGCTGACTTTGATACTTCTTAGGGATAGAGATGGTGCAATCCAAGAATGGTATTGTGATTTCTATAAAAAAAAATGTAATAGACATCTTAGAATAAATTGGATTGATGTGTACCAAACTTGATGACATTCCTATGGATCCTAATGTCAAACTTCTGCTAGGATAGGGAGAGCCACTTTCATACGTAGCGAGACATAGAAGATTGAGTGGTACGATTAACAATCTCATTATTACTTATCCATACATTTCCTTTTCCATTAGTATGGTAAGTTAGTTTCTTAACCCACGATATGAAGGATATTGTGATATAGTAATTTGTATTCTTAAGTATGTTATAGGGAGCCTTGATAAAGGTTTTTATATGAAGATAAAAAAATAAACCATAGTATGGAATACTCAAATGTAGATTGGGTAGACTCTTCCACCAATGGGAGGTCTACCTCTAGTTATTGCATCCTTATTTGTAGAAGTATGGTTTATTAAGAAAGTAAAAAAAATATAGAGTGCCTTGCAAGATCTAGTGTAAAATTAAAGTATTGAGTCATGACTTCTGCCACTTGTGAGTTCATCTAATCCAAGCAGTTGCTTAAGGAGATGGAAGTTGGTGATATTAATCAAATGACACTCTTTTATGGTAATCACTAAGCATTACATATTGTTTCAAATTATTGTCTTTCATGAGAGGACCAAACATATTGAGATAGATTATCACTTCATTAGAAAAGAAGATCTTATTCAGAGACATCACTACCAACTTTATTAATTTAAATGATCAATTGGAAGATGTTTTAACTACATCATTGATAGGTACTAAAATTAGATACATATGTAATTAGCTTGGATCATACAAATCATATACACCAAGCTTAAGAAAAAATGTTGGAACTATGTAAATAAGGTAAGTATGGTAATTATAGTAATTTATAATTAGAAAAATTATATATTTAGGTAACTAAATATTATTATAATTAATCATATATTAATGATATCTATTGTAAATACATGATCCGTTGTATAATTAAAGCAAAAATTTATCCTATGCCTTTTGAGAGCATTATATCTCTAAAGGCAATTACAAGATTTAATTTATGAAAATACAACTAGTAGATGCAATTTGGTTCTTACTAGTTAAATGAAATTTGTTTGTTATTGAGAATGGTAAAAGATACCTAATAAACTTAAAAGAGGTCTATGTGTTATTGAAAGTATTGAAAAATTTTAGGTATATCTCTATGCCTTTATGTCATTTCTTATTTTGCTAATAGTAATGTATATTTATTAAGTATTATACATTTATTTTATAGATTTCCATATAGGCATGCACTATCTTGCGTAGCGTATTTGAGATTTGACATGGTAAGATATTTTGCTAATATGCATCTTAAGGGACACAACCAAATTTGTTACAATAAGATTGTACATCCTAATCTAGACTTCATTATGGTGAAACTATTAGAAAATGAAAAGGACATTATGCTATTGAATCAATATTGCAATTATGTGAAAGTAAAATACAATTTATTATGGTATAAGGTGAGCGACCTAAGTCATTTCTTGAGAATCATTGGTATATTAGTCATATATTAATTAATATAGATTTATATGATTTAAAAGTATGAAAAAATAAAGTTTAAATGAGAGGTAATAATGTCCTCCCAAGAGTTAACTTGCTGATTTGATTTCTAAGTGAATTTAGTATAGGTTCAAAAAGTTAATTTCAATCACTTTTATAATTTTCGATGGATGGATTCAAATTCAATGAAGCAAATGCTAATTAAATTTATAATTCTTCATTGAAATAAATATTTAGAATATTAATTAATTTAAGTTTAAATAGTTAAGCATCATCCTGTCTCAATTGATCATTAAAACTAAAACCTAAATGTATAATAAATACTTGTAGATCCTCTTAATTTCTTCCCAAACATAAAGAATTAAGAAAATTATAAGTTTATCTTTATAAAAAACTAGAATTAAAATAATACTATAATATGAAAGTCTTTGATAAATCAAATTCAAAGTCACAGACAAAAACATGAAAATTCAAAAGAAAAATTAAAAGAACAAAAAATTAAGTCAATAAATTGAAATGAAATTAAGTACAAATCTCACAAATCAAACTTAGATAATCAACATCACTATGTTAATCACAAGATTTTAACCTTTCATACCATCTTTACACAAAAAAAATTGGACAAAAGAATGAAAAGGTTGCAAAAAACTTTAACGAAGAAAGGAGAAAAATTCTTCCACAAAGCTACAAACCTATATTTTGAAAATTTAAAATGCATGTATAAAAATTCAAACACTCTATACCTATTTCTAAGCATATAATGAGCTCCTAAAAGATTATGCACGAGCTAGGATCTTTTGGGGTTTTATTTAACCTGATTAGAATTGAGTTGGTTAAAATTAAGATCTTGTTAATGTGTCTTTGTTTTCAATTTTTTTTTTGAAAACGTTAGAGATTGAACCAAATCTTAAGATATGAATGAAAATTTTAGTTAATTATTTCCTAAAAAATTCCGCATTGATTCCATATTAAAAATCACTCTTTTAGCTCAAGTTATGTATTGAATAAGCTCCTAAGACTTGTATGGATTTTTAGAGATATGTCTCATATTTCTAATGCCATAAAAATTACTTAAGATCATAGATATATTTTAAGATTTGACTTACATAATAAGTAAAGACTAAAGAGCATTAAAATAAAAATTATAAATATTAATAACTTATCTCAATGATGTCCAATGATACAAATTTTGAGAAAAACATAGAAATTAATTACAATTAACTTTCAATTAATTGTACAATTTTAATTAGGTCCTAAAAATTTGTTGTTCATGTATGTACTATTGATCAGAGTTATCAGACTCACACGAATCATGGAATACGATTTACGATTCGATACGGCGGCATAGCCAAACAGGATGTATTGTAACACGAATAAAAAATGTACTAAATCATGGGAAATCGGATGATATTCTAAAGACTTGAATCGGATGATATTCAAAAGACTCGAATCGGATCGTGTAGTGACAATACAAACACTGCTCCTCAGGTCGGGTCGTGCACAGGTAATAGGTTGGGTTATGAGTGACTCGGTTTTAAAAACCCTAATAATCGTTTTCTATTTTTTAAAACGAAAAGTATTAGACAGACGTGGGAATTCTGTATAAAAGGATCTCGCATACATTATATTTGAACCAGTATTGAGCAATCAACCTTTTCCCCTATTCAGTTAGTAGCAGAGCAAAATGAATTTTAGAGGAGAATTTTATTGTTTTCTACTTTATTAGAAAACCATTTTCCTTATCAAGCATTACTATGTAGTGAGTCACTGTAGTTCATCCTATTATGTTTTTTTTAATGAATCACATTCTATTAGTAAATAATTAATTGTTGTTGTTTTTACTTTGATTTTTTTTTATTGAATCCTATTCTATTAATTAATTGCTACTACTTTCTTTATTGTACACCTGTTTGTTTTTTTTAACTATCCTTTGCTATTATTTTAAATTTCAAGGGAGTAAAGAATGGTTAAATAAAGAAAAAAAATAACATTATATAGAATCATTGTGATTTTATTGGATGACATACATTATATGTTAGATGTAAATACTATTCACATCTTTGTTGGGATGGTATTGTAAGGATCAAATATTATTTTATTGGTAAAAGAGATGATGATGAAACTATTATAAGATGAATAAAAAACTAAAGAGTTTAACAGTCAAGAATGTTTAAAAGAAATAGATGGTATCCAAAATGTTAGGAAGGGAGGAACTTCATCAACTATGAAGTAGAAAATGGTGAATGAGGTCATGATAGATAGAGATGTGGTGGTTCAAGATATTTGAAAATGCATCTATGGTAATGCTTTACCATTCAATTTGGTAAGAAGTTCCTTATACATTCAAATGCTTAAATCTGTTAGGGAATATGAGAAGATTTTAAAAACTCTAACTTATTATGAGGTGAGAGTCTCTTAATTGGAAAAGGAAGTTAACAACATATAAGCAAGCTTGGAAAAGTACAAGTTGGAATAGGAAAAATTGGCTCCACTTTGATGTGTGATGGTTGGATGGATGAAAAAGGAAGATCACTCACTAAATTTTTTGGTTAATAGTCCGAGCAGGACTATTTTTTTTTTTAAAAAAATCTATTAACACTAGTTATGTGATCAAGGATTCTAAACAAATGTTTCAGTTATTAGATTCCATAATAGAAGAAATTGGTTAAGATAATATGAGGAAATTTGTAACCGATAGTACTTCTACTCTTGTTGAAGAAATGAAGATGTTAGAGGAGAAGAGAACCAATTATTTTGATCTTCATATGCAACTCACTGCCTTGACTTGATCCTTGAAGATATTGGACAACTTCCAGTATTTTATAATATAACTTCAAATGAAAAAAAGTTACCACATTTATTTATAAACACACAGGGATCTTAAACTTATATAGAAAACATTCTTAAGGAAGGAAGTTAGCTAGACTAGTAATCACAAGGTTTACAACGACTTTTCTCATTCTACAGTATATAATGCAACAAAGAATGATCTTCGATCTATGTTTGCTTCAGAGGAATGGGCTAATAATGATGAGAATACAAATAAGACTAAATAAGTGATGAATATAGTATTTTACGATGTAGATTTTGGAAATCCATGAAATATTGTTTGAAGTATGTGACTCCACTTATGAAGGTCTTAAAGTTGGTAGATGGAGATTCAGAACCTGTCATGCCATTTATGAGACCATGGATAGAGATAAAAAACAAATAACAACCAACTTTAAGAATCAAGAGTTAAGATATGAAAAAGTATGGAAGATAATTGATATCCATTGGAACATACATGTTGCTACATTTATTTGTTAAAAAGAAAGAGGTATTTGTTAAAAAAATTCTTATTATTTATTAATAATATGTTGCTACATTTATTAATTATTTTTTCATAGGTCCAAGAAACTTAAATGTCAAAAATGATAAAAGGAAAGTCTATTGCAGAGGATGAGAATGAAATTGAAGAGATAATTACAAATTGAGATAAAGAAAAAAAATATTTGTTAGTAGAGGAGGATGAAGAAAAATTGAGTGATATTCATCTTGAAAATGATAAATGAGAGTGACATTTACTTGGCTAGATTATGAATTTTAACATCTTATTGATGACTTTTAGGAGTTAAACTTATCTTTATGACTTTAGTTTGATTTTCTATAGTTGGATTTGATTTTGGATAAATTATACCTACACCCCAAGGTTAAGTGAAAAAGCACATGATACTTCCTCCCTTTAGAACCATTACAATTACTACACTTATCCTTATTAAAAGTATATTAATGTGGCATGTATAAAGACTTTCTTACCCTTTCTTTTTCATTAGATTTTCTTACTTATTTCTTGAGTTTTGTTGGGATGCGATTATTACTCAAATCAAGAAAATTTTTTTCTTTTTTTTTTAAAAATTATTTAGATTAAAAATAAATAAATATTTATTATTTTAAAATAAATGTTTTCATTATTTATTTAAATTAATTAATTAAAATAATATAAAAATTATTTGTAGTAATTATAAAAATTTTAACTAATAATATTTAAATTTTTATTATAATTTTTTATATTATATAAAATTTATTTAAAATAAAAAAAATACCTCATTCCTTTCACCACAATGGATTAGTAAGTTAAACAAATTTTATGTATTTAATAAATATATTTATAGTTTTTAAGTCTGCAATATAATTTTCAATTTTCTTGTTACTGGCATATGCCTTCATTTAGCTACAATCGAGGCTTGCAATATCATTGACTTGGATGGTTAAATTGTGTTTATCAAATGTTATGATGTTTATAACGAGCTGTATCTTCATACATTGAATAAATATTTTAAAATTTAAATTAAAATAAATTAAGTATTAAATATTTTTATTATTAATATAAAATATTATATTATATAAATAAAAGATTAAAAAGATAAACCTTGAAAATAAAATTAAAAATAATTATTAAAATTATGAGATATATAACCTTTATTGATATAATATATTATATTAAAATTAAATTTAAACTCAAATTATAATTCATGGAAATTATAATTATATAAAATTTTTGTTTATTTATAAAATATATTTTTTAAAATTTTTTATAATATATCACTATTTTAAGTTTAACTTTAAATAATATCTTTACTGTCTTGATTCAATGAAAATGTAATAATTATATTTTAGAAATAAGAATATTTTATATTATTATTATTAAATTAAATATTATAAAAAATTTTATTTTTTTAAAAAATATTTATCTAATTATATATGAAATCACATTGATTGAACTTTATCATATTCAATGAAAATGTAATAATTTTATTTTAGAAATAAAAATATTTTATATTATTATTAAATTAAATATTATAAAAAATTTAATTTTTTTCAAAAGTATGTGTCTAATTATATATAAAACCACATTGATTAAACTTTATCATATTGATTGGACTTTTTTTAAAAGAATAATAAATAAGATACTACATCATGAAGGATAATTTAAAAAAAAAAAATTTCTGCACAAGCATGTATAGAATCATGTAACTAAGTATTTTGTTAAATTAACAGTAATTTTTTTTTTATAAATATGTCAAAACAATTAAAAATAGTTTGTATAGATTTATAAAAAAAAGGATATGAAATGTTTTTTTACTCAACCTCACTTGGTGTGAGTGTAAACCTTTTGATTTTCTACGGTTGAAGCTTAATTTGTTTAATTTAAAAATGCTAATATATTTATTATTTAAATTATATATATATATATATATTAATGATAATGTATTTTATTATTCACATATGATTCACGATTTATGATTCAAAAATAGATCCTTCAATTCACGATGGATCTTAATTTGATAACGGTTCAACACTAGATTTTACCTATTATATTTTATTTTTATTTATTTTATTTTTTTACTTTGTAAAATATTTTATGAATCGATTTTATTTTTATAATTTTTTATTTATATTTTTTAATCAAGGTTTACTTTTTATTCTCTTTACTATGTTAATTTTATTTTTAATTTCATTTTTATTAAAATATCATATATACAAGGATTGTAAAAATTCATGAAAAAAAAAATGGAAGAGTTTTGAACTTTATATTTTATGCATCATATTTCATTCTCTATTTATTTATTTATTATGTAAATATTTTTTCAATCATTTTCAATTTGAGTAGATTTTATTTTATTTATTTATACTCTTTTAATTATTAGTTTCAATCACTAATTTAATTTTAAAAATCTTTATTATATTTTATCTATATTGATTTAATTTTTATATTATTATTATTTCTCTTTTAATTATTAATTTTAATTATTAATTCAATTTTAAATCTTCATTTACATTAAGCTACTATATTTTATCTTAGAGTTTACCAATGTTTTAGTTTTTAACTTATTTACTTTTTGCAAATGAACCCTTATTCAAAAAAAAATTCTTCCATTATTTTTCAATTTTCATCATTATCTATTCAATCTTATTGCAGACTAATTTGTACTATTTTAAGTAAGTCATGATTTTGAAAAGATAAAGACTAATTTTATGATATCAAAAATTAAGGATGAATTTGCATAAACTAAATAAATCAGGAACTAAAATTTTAGTAAATTTTTTATTTTAATTTAATTTTATTATTATTATTATAACAAATTAAAATCTCAAAAATTTAGATATTAATATAAAAATTGGATACAAAATTTTTTCCTACATATTTTATGATATTTTAACTTAATATATAAATATTATTTTTCAATAATTTTTCATCTAAATTGATTTATCCTATTTATTATTATCTTTATTATTATCATCAATATCATTTTTTCAATCAAACATTAAAATGTTGTTTTATTTATTTATTCTACTATTACATAATATTTTCTCAGCTTATAAGATTTATTTATTTTTATTTGGATTGATTTTATTTCATATTTTGATTAATATTATTTGATTTTAAATGTTTCTTCATCTTTATTTATAACATATTCTTCATTGTGATAAATAATAAAAATCAAAATTTTATAGTAAATTATCTAGAAAAATGAAAAAAATTGACTAAAATATTTTGTATGTCATATTTTATTCTTTACATTTTTCAACTCTATTATTATTTTTTATTGATTTCATTTTAATTTCTAATTTTATTTTAATTTCTTTTACTTTAATTTGATTTATTAAAATGTGAAATAAATAATAAAATTTAAATTAAAAAATTATTATTGATTAATAATTTTATTTTAGTTAGTTTATTATAATTATTATATTTCATTAATTATTATTGTCTAATTATTTCCTTTACTCATTATTATTTAATTAATGTTAATCTTTAGTATCTTTTTATTTTATTTATTTTAAAAGATCATCCCGTTTCTTTTACTTATTTAACATTGTTAGTATATTTATTTTTATTATTTGATATTGTTGATGAATGATTTTATTTTAATTGATCGTTATAATTATTATTAATTACTATATTTGTTATTTGTATTACTATTTAACTTATTTTTATTAATTATTATTATGTATTTACTTATTTTTATTTTCTATTATTCATATTCTTTTGTTAGTTGTTATTATCTATTATACTTTTATTTTATATTTTATATTTTATTTATTATTATCATTATAATTATTATTTTTTGTTATTTATTATTGTTGTCTTTTTTATTATTATTAGATTTGTTTTTTTAGTTATCATAATTTTTTTATTTTTTCATAAATAATAGGAATCCATTTTAAAAAATATTTCATTCAACTATTATTTCATTCTTTTTATAAATAATTTAACTTTTCAAAAGAAGTAATTTAAATGACTTATTTTCTTTAATAATGGACATATGAGTTGTGTTAGTTTCATAATTCTTAGTTCTTTTTTCTAACATTTTGTTAACTATATTTTTTATTTAGCATTTCATTAACTTTATTTTTTTATTTGGAACATATGAATTATGACAGTTTGATGTTCTCTAATTCATGTATTTTTTTATATAAATTTTTAATATTGAGTTATAGTTTCTTGTTTTCTAGAACTCCAACTAAAAAAATTTATTTTTAGGGAAAATAAGTATTTGGAAGTGCTTTTGGAATCATCAATGCAGCCTCCTCAATCACTATTAGAGTAGTCCACAAGTTTAATGGTTTTTCTGTAGATTTTGAAAAGAAAATTCCAAGCATGCTAGTTTATTTAATATATCTTAACACTCTTTTAGCAGCCACAAAGTGTATTTTTCTAGGTAAATGCATAAACCTAGAGAGTCAACTTACACCAAATAGAATGTCTAGTATCTTGTGGTGAGGTATAGGAAACTGTCAACCAAGCTTCTATACATACTTTTATCTACTTTTTTTTTTAATTCTCATCTTTATCAAACTTCAAACCAATGATAATTGAAATGCTTATAAATTTGAAATTTTGCAATTTGAACCTTCTAGGATATCATAAATGTATTTCTTTTGACATATAAAGATGCCATCATTGGACTGCAATACTTCCATGCCAAGGAAGTACTTCATGATTCCAAGATCAATCATTTAAAAAAATTTCTCCATTTCATCCTTGAACTTTTGGATTAGTTCAATTTTGTTTCTTATCACAAGGATGTCATATACATAAATTGAAACAATTAAAGACTCACCACTAGTTACTTTTACATATAAAATGACTTCATTTTGGCTTCAGTCGAAACCAAACTGGATGAGATGATTGTCCATTCTTTCATACCATGCTCTCAGAGTTTGTTTTAGTCCAAACAAGGCTTTCTTTAAAAGATAGAACTGATCTTCTTTATCAGGAATTGAGAAGCCATCTGGTTGCTCTACATAGATCTCTTAAGCAAGCAACCCATTTAGGAAGGCTAATTTGATATCAAGTTGATGAATCTGCTATGAATTATAAGCTTCCAAGGCAAGAAGAAGCTTGATTGTGTCATACCTTACTACTAGCACAAATGTTTCTTGATAGTCTATATCGTATTGTTGTACATAACCTTTTACCACCAATCTAACTTTGTGTTTGCAAATTGACCCATCTAGGTTAAGTTTTGTTTTGAAAACCTATTTTACACCTATCACTTTGTGATTGTGGGCCTATCAACAAGCTTTCAAGTTCCATTTTTTTTATTCATCTCTAGTTCATCTTGCATAGCTCTCCTCTAAGCTTGGAGTCTTGCACCTCAGCATAGCATGTTGGCTTAGAGATGACCAAGCTACATCTCTGATAAACATGTTCCAAAGTTTTGGTGCCCCTCACTGATAGGTCATACACTAGCTCATTTATTACAAGTTGAGGTTGTTTATTTGGTAACAATTCAAAATGAGCATTCCTATGATTTTTCCAATTCCATATAGCTTCCTCATCAAATTTTACTTCTTTGCTTAAAATTATTTTTCCTATTTTTGAATAGAAAATTTCGTAGCCTTTGGTTGACGAATTATAGCCCATGAAAATGTCTCTGTGAGCCTTATTTTTCAGGTTACTTCTTTTAGGTTCTGGCACTTGGTAATAGCATATATGTCCAAAGATTCTGATATGGTGCATTGAAGGTTTGTTATCATCCCAAACTTCATATGGAGCCTTATCGTATAAGGTCTTTGTGGGGAGTCTATTCAGCAAATAAACAAAGATATTGACTGCCTTTGCCCAAAACAAATTTGGCATATGCTTTTCAATCAAAAGACATCTAGCCATTTCCATTATTGTTTGGTTCTTCCTTTTATATACACCATTTTTTTGTGGTGTGTATGGTAAGGTCAGATGATGTTCGATGCCTGCACTATTACAAAATCATGCAAATTGAGTAGAGGTATATTCTTTACCGTTATCAGACCATAAAGCTATAATTTTCAAATTGCATTGATATTTCACTAAAGCTTTAAATTGTTTAAAAGTATTAAAGACTTCACTCTTGAGTTTAATAAAATAAAACCAACACATTCTAGTGTAATCATCAATGAAGAGAAAAAAATATTTGTTACCACTTATGAATTCAATTTTCATTGAACCACACACGTTAGTGTGGATAAGCTAAAGTTTATGCTTAGCTCTCCATGCTTGATTTTCTTAAAATGGTAGTTTTGGTTGCGTACCTTACTGATAAGTCCCACAAACTAGAGCATCATATGAGGTTTCAAACATATTTATTACCAATTCCTTTTTGTTCATTTTTGTAATGCTTCTATGATTGAGATAACCTATCCTTTTATGCCATAGATTTGTAATCATCTGCGAAACACTGATATAGGCTTATTCAGCTATTTTTTTCTAAATCTATTGTAAAAATTTTGTTCATCTTGATGCAGAATAATTCTATTCCAAAGAGATAAAAAAATAGTACACCTGGCTGATATCAGGTATATATAAAATATCAAGAATAGTTTTAATACCTGGGATTGTTGAAACAACCACGTATCCTCTACCTTTGACTTCTAAAAACTCTCCATTTCCCACCTTTACGCTAGATTTGTAGGTATCATTAAGGAAACTGAACATCTCAGCATTATTACATAGGTGGTGTATGCAATTGCTATTAAGAAGTCAAGCAAAAGACAAGTCATTTGTTAAAAAGTAAGAAACCACGAAGAGTTGCTTCTCCTGTGCATCAGTTGCTTTTGCCAATTGTGCTTGTAAAAGTTTTGAGAATTCATTTTTATATTTGCAGACCTTGGTTACATGTCCCAATTGTTTGCATTTTCCACATACAACATTAGACCTCCACCAGCAATATTTCTCCATATGCAGTCTTTTACAGTACTTGCAAGGAGGAAACGACCTCTGTTTTGTATCATTACTACAAAATTTTGTATAAGGGATTTTTGACCTTAAATTTCTTTACTTTTTCTTTACTATGAGATTTTATCTGGGCCAAGGTAGGATTTGTTGGTAGGGAAGGTAATAGACTATCTTCAAACACTGTTTCCTAGAGGTTATAGAATTTCAAAAAATCTTTCATCTTCATCGACCATATGTGATAATTCTCATTAGTGAAGGTAAATTGTAGGTTTAAAGAAAGGTTGTTGGAAGCCATTGGTTTGTGGGTTAAAAAGAAATTTTTGTTTACCCCGTAAGATCAACTATGGCTCTTATGCCAATGTTGAAAATAGAAAAGTTAAAAATGTTTGTGTTTAAAAATAGACAAGTTGGAGAAAAACTGACTTAAGGAATAGGAAAGTGAAGAATGAGAAATTATTGAAACATTAGAATTTAAATAGAGGAAAATAATAGAATTTCCTATCTAAGTATCACTTTCAAAGTGAATAAAACTGAATGCAAAACAAAACTACCACTAAGTCACTAATAGCTAGCTTTAAGCAACTAAGTTTGACTCCAAAAACAAAAAAGATGGATTAAAACTGAAATATCAGCTCATCCAACAACTAATGTGAAAAATTATATAAAAACTTGGCTCTCAATACCTATGTATTACACAGTTGCTACTATATAAAATAGATAAAGTGAAAAGGTATATCAAACACAAATACTAAGACCTCAAACACTCCTAAACCCAGTAAGCCAAAGCAATGGACACTTTTGTCCACCCTATGTTTCACCTCTTCAATTTCTTTTGAGTGTAACGAGTTCAGCAATTAGCCCATTCCTATTCTCTGATGTTGCTTTTGTCTCTCCTCTTCTCATGTTGCTCATTGTGGTGTGATATTGCAGTGCCTCAAATGGCTTCACCCATTAGAGCCACCTTCTCTTGACAATTATAGAAGAGCAAATTTCGGTTAGCCCTACACTTAACATTTCTAGTTCACCGATCTAAGCCTTGACATGGCCTTGTATCCCTTATCCAATGGATGCAGTAAAAGTCTCCGTTTGGTATGTAGTTGAGCAGAATTGATTTTGATAAAATTAATTTTACATTGTTAAATATTTGTGAGATACATAAATTAATCTTAGGAATAAATTTTTATTGAGATATATATTTTTTATTACAAAGTGTAAAAATTAATTTTCCAATCGGAAAACATCAAAAGATTCATGCAGGACCACTGTCTTTGTCACTGCACATGTTGGAAGCCATTTATGCATGTCCCACCAAAGAAGAAAAGGATTTTAGTGCTTCATTTCGTAATCTAAGAAGTTTGAAAATAACATTTGAACTCTTAAATTAAGATCATACATGTAAAGAGTCATAGCATATATTCTTCTCTTTCTTGTTTGATGTAGTGTACATAAATAATTGTACATGCAATCTATTGGATGGAGCTATTTATTGTGTTCAGCTCAGTTATTGTCTTGGGTTGTAATTGGCATGTGCCAAAAACTAGATGCAAGTTACTCCCCAAAAATGTTCTCTATTGTGAAACTCATGGAGTAGGAACCCAACATGAATCCTTCATAGTCTTTCATCTCCAAATTTTACTCACTGCAAGTCCTAGCAATTCCAGCTGAAACCATTCAAATCAAACTGCTGGCAGTGGGAAGAAGCATCATTATCATCATGAGAGTTCAGGTCCAGTTTCACTTCAAAGTTAGCAAGTCTATAATCTTGAGAAATCTTTTCATGGTTCAGTTTAAATGGCACTATCCTAGTTTCATTACTGTCTCTTCCCTTCCATCTTTCTTCTTTTGAAACACTTGTTCCCCCTAATTTTCCTTCTTCTTGAACTCCTCCTACATTCATGGACAAGAGGCTTGAGGCCCTTTCTGGTAAATTATCACTTGATGAAGAAAGAAACATCTTAACTTCTTCACTCAATGTGAGATCAGACTTTAAATGCACAGACTCTTCCAAACACTCTTTTGAAACTGATAAAGGAGGAACATTATAGGCTCTCAAGTTCAGCCCCTTGTTATGTGTTTCTCTGTCCCTTTGAGATTCCTCACTATAGGTTAAGAAACTACCCATTGAACAATCAGTGGCTTGGCCTTCTTGTGTTTGCTGAGGCCACAAAACCTGCAATTCTTTCAGTTCTGAAAATTTAGAGTCAAGGCATTGAGAGGTTACTCTGGATGCCAGCTCTGATAGTTGAACCTTGGCAGCTTCAATTCCCTCAGTACCTAAGCTTTGTCTTCCAAGTGTCTCTTGAGCTTTTTCCAACACTGCCTGAAGATACTTCCCTTGAGCCTCTATCCTTAGCTGTAAGTGTCTCTGTACCTGCTTAAAGAATGAAGAAAACAAAAAGAATCAGAATAGAAGCAACTATAACATCTTACAAATTTCAATGCATACTCAAAGCAAAACTTTTGTAAATCCATGATCTACAACTACCGGTAACAAAATTGAGAAAATATTTGAGCTTATAGTAAAAGTTTTCAGACCGGTAGTGAGTTTTATATATTAAACAGTTGATCCACCTAAACAGTTATTTTAATAAATTTGTTGTTATCATTCTAAATACAATGATATAATGGAAAGTGTAGGAGATTCATGAATTTTCATCTTCATTATGTAGTTGTATTAGTATAATTTATAATTTTACTTTTGCATAAAATTTTACATTCAAAGAAGTGGTCATTGCAAATGATTGTTGGTTTATTCATTAAGTTAAAAGTAAAAAGTAAAAAGATGTCCTATACCTCAAGCTGTTCATGCAGCCTTCTTTGTACTTCAATTTGCATGTGTAACGCCTCATTTATTTCAGAATTTCTGGATTGAGGTCTGATCCTTGTTAGTGTTGCCTCTCATCACCGAGAATTCTTTAGAGAAAAAAATGTTGGCAATTGTAAAGTGTTCTTACTTGTTTGTCTGGAGGCCTATGTTTAAATGTTTCGTTTGAATTCCACTTGCTTCTGACATTCTGCCTGTTGCTTCTGTGGTTGATGCTGGTAAGATAAATTCAATTTCAAATTGTATGCTTGGTAAAAATAAGTCCAGTGTAGTTCATAATCTGCTTCTGAAATATATGGAATGCATATTAAGAAAGATGTTCCCTTACCAATTTTATTGTGGCCAGAATTGGTTTGTCCATGCATATTTTTACTGATCCTGTACTTCTGCTATGCAGAAAGAGAAACTAATAACTAAGCACACAAATATATATATATGTTCAAACATGACCAAAAATACAAATTATTTCAACAGTCCTTCCCCAACTAATGCCACTGACAAGAATGAGACTTTGATTTCAATAAAAATTTACTTTTGTTACCAAAGCTAATTGGTTTACCAGTTAAAACACAGCAGTGAGCAAGTACCAAGTTATACAAGATTGATTTTGTTTTCATGCACTGAAAGGAACAAAAAGGCCAAACCACCTACTTACAAGCAACTACTACCATCATGTGTTTAGGTGTTGTCCCTCACTAATTGAATTTCAATCTTTACATAACATTATCCTTAATATACTAGTAATTAATTATACTGGTAATTAAAATAAAGTTACCTGTAGGTGGCTCTTTAAGTGGTAGAGAGTAAGTCCAGGAATCCCCATCAGTTTCAATACTGTTTTTGGTGTAGCTTCTGCGTATGAAAAGTAATCAAAATTTAGTTTCAAAATTATCATTTTCTGATTCATGATCTGTTTTTTGTTAGCAAATAGACTCACTGTCTGCTCCTCCAAGTTGATTAACTGCTTCTATGAACCGTTCGTGAAGATCTGGTGTCCATTTTAGTCTAGGCTTAGCATCAGTTGAGAGAACAAGTCCTGAATCACCGTTCCCATTTCCTCCTTGCATCATCATATGCCTCTCACTAGGACTGTGCATCCTTAAAGCATGCATGTTCTTAGCTTGTTGCTGCTGATGATAGTACATTCTCCTTCATGGAAACAAGATGGTGTGATCATTTTATATAGATGCACATGATAATACTTAAAAGGGTGACCAGATGCACTTGGCTCCCACCAAGTGGGGTCTGGACATGCTATTTCCAGGATTTGAGCACAAGGAAACAACCTTATCATTGCACCAAGGCTCGAGATATTATTATGTTCAAAATCATCTGTTTACCTGTTATGTACTACTCCTTGTAGATCCAAAAAGCTATCCCTATGAGGTGAAATTTGATTGTCCTGTATTCTTCAATAGCACTTTCTTGGTGTTTCAACTCAAATATGTGCAAGTTTCTACAACTGCTCCTTCATGTCTTTCTTCTCCTTGACAAGATTTTCACAAGCCTTAGTTGTACTCAAAGATGTCCTTATAAAGAAAATGCCCTTAAGAAAAGAGCCTATTGAGGCATAGAATCTTGGACAGAAGCAACTCAAAACTGAAGTTGATCCAATATATTTCAGAGCTACTAAAAAAGATGTGTCATTCTTCCTACTTTCTTCATTTGTGGGCTCTCTTCACTTCCACTTTTGATTCTGAAAGAGCACTTGTCCATTGGAATTTCATTGCATTTTTATACTTTCTGAGACACCTCACCTCACACGTTGCATTTGGTATCAAAATTGACCCATCAATTTATATCAGTATGCACCTGCATTTGTTTTTGTCCCCACTGGCAAATGGAGGAATCTTATTCCAAAAGTTTAGAGAAGAATTCTGTGACTTGAATTATAGAATCAACTTTTCCTTTTTTTCCTTGAAAGCATCAGAAACCACACTTCTCCCTCTATGTTTTTCAAGAAATATTCTTGGCTTGGAACTCCTTAGTCCTTGTCACTCACATAGGTAATTGAGACAATTTAGAGTAGATGATTTTTCCAAGTTATATTATCAATAATGCCAATAGGGATTGGCTGAATGTAATCTACATTGGAGGCTATTGCAGAGGGAATCAAATTACTTGTGACTTCTTTATGCCTCCTTATCTTTTCTATTGATACAAAATAACACATTAATAAAAAAATTAATTACTGTTTTAGTCTCTCTAATTTGAATTATACACAATTTTAATCTCTCATAATTTGTTCAACTCAAGTAAGTGCCTCTACTTTTAAAATTTAATAAATATGGGCTCCATTGATAAAATTCAAAGAATTTTTATAAGATGTGAGATTAAGATTTAAGTAGGAAAAATTTTGAGATTTTTTTTTATAAAATTTGATATTTTTGTGGTGAATTTTGAATAAAAGTAATTTAATTGATTAACATTTTAAAAATAATTTAAATAAAAAAAAAGAATTTGAGAGTTCTAAATTGAAGAAAATTAATCGGGATCAATCAAATATTCTAAATTTAAAATTAAAGAGATTTAACTGGTTAAAAAAAAGCTAATAGATCAAAATTCTGCATAATCCAAACTAAAAAAAGCTTAAAATGCAATAAACCTAAAAAAAAAAAGAAGCTTACAACTAATAGAGAAAATGTTATGTTTTTAAAAAATAGAAAATATCTTTAGTCATGTGTCACTTTTCAATTAGAGGATAGGAAAGTAGACAAAAAAAAGAGACAAGTAAATTCAATTTGTTGTATAAGTTAGAGAGACATAACAAAGTAAAATTAGTTATACATGGAAAATGTTGAAAACAATAATGTTGTAATTAGAAAACATAGAAATAGATATGTTGCAGATACATTCAAGAAAAAAGAATAATAATGGAAAGATGCTCTTCTTCCAAGTCCTTTGATTTTTTCGAAAGAAAGGAATAGAATAAGAACACATTCTGTTTTGTCTTGTCTGGTAAGTTTGGTGCTTATGTGACCAATAGAGAATAAAACTTAGTAAAAAAAAGGACGTAGAAGTATTCATGCTGCCGGCTTACCCTTGACGAATCCTAAGCAGCTGGGTCCATATGACAGAGAAAAAAACTAGTGACTTGTGAGTGTACTTTGGTTCCTTTATACTTGCATTTCATTTATGACATTTGTTCCCAATGGAGTGGAACACTTGTCATTCACTAGTTGAGATTGTAAGAGACTACAAACAACATATGTTCAGCCATGCCCAAAACTTCTATCTTACAAGTAAAATTCTAATGCATTTTTGGGTATGTAAATAACTCAACGCACACAACTGCAATACATGCATCTTGTTACATTTTTAAGAAAAAAATTGTCACATATAATATATATTTGATTAGGTAGATTATTGAATTTATTTTTAAAAATTATTGATAGTTCAATAAGATGTATAAATAGATAAATAGTATATATTAAAATTATATTTTATTAATATTTTTTAACCGTGAATATATTAGATGAATGATATATGTAGATGTATACATTGTATATGTATGGATATTATCGCTCTTTTAGTATAATCTAATTTTAGACAAATTTTCTAAAGTTAAATATACTTAAGATAAGGGTAATAGAGTCTCAATAATCATTGACCAAGAAAAAACGACGGAAAGGAGAGGAACGGTTAAACCATCAACCTCAAAACAAGAGGAAGAATTCACTTTTGTTTACCATATTAAAATTTAGGGTAGCAGTTGAAAACCAAGCGTACGTCAACATGTAAATGGTAGGTATAGAAATATTAACGGAGCGGCTGCAATCTATTATTTTAAATATATTTTTTGTTACACTTCTTAAAATTAATTTATTTAAACAATAGTGTTTAAGTTAATAATGATGATATGTCATCCTTTTATTAATAAAGATAAAGAAGTTAAAGAAAACAATTTTTTTTAAATTTCTTTAAAAAATAAAATATCTATTTAAATTTTTAAAAGATAAAAATATAAAAATAAAAGATTAAGAGGTGAGTTTTTCCAATTAAGTTAGAAAAAAATGAAAAGGTACATAAAAATTTAGCTAGTATGACCTGATATACACCATGTGAGACATGAGAGAAGGAAGAAATATGAATGCAATATTCAAACAGGGGTTGGATATTCTCTCTATAACCCATGTTCACAAATGTGTTTGATAGGGCCTCCCTACCTTGGAACTCAAATCTCCATTTGATAAACCTATTCACTCCGTACTTGTTTAGTTTACATCATTTTTTCTTTATACTTATTACACCTTTTGTAATAAGTTAAATCGTTTTATTATTTCCTTAATTGAGTTGATATTTACTTTCATCCTTTTTTTTCTTTATAATTGTAACATAAAAATGTGAAGTGATTTTATTTCAGAATTTTTTTTATTATATAAATAAAAATATTCTTATATTTCAAACAATTTACATAACACATAAAGTGTTAATATATATATATATATATATATTGTGTAAAAATTACTTTGAAAGTTAAATTTTATTAGACATCTAGTGTAATCTAATTTCAAATTTATTTACCAAATTAACAAAAAATTATACGTTCAAAACTTATCCATGCTAAAAATTTAAGTAACCATATCCATAAAAAATATTAAAAAATAAGAGTTTTTATTCGGTGTAAATTGTTAGGATTGGTTCGTATTATAGGAAATTCAAATGTAACTAACAACCAAAAATTAATATTGTTAGGATAAAAATTAAGTTCTCAAGATACAAAAATCAAAATTGTAACTATGACAAATTAAAATTTCAATGACAAATTATAACCGTACTTGTTAGACATAATGATATCTTAATAATTTTTTAATGATAAAAAAATAAATTTATAATAAATTTTCAACAACTTTATATAATAAAGTAAAATAATAATATCATTATTTTTTAATATTATAAAATAGTTTTTAAAAGTATTAATAATTTTACTTGCAAGTTATTTATCTAATATTCTTCATTAATAGCTTTGTTAGTAACAAATTTTTGGATAAAAAATTATTTTTGTAAAAAAGGATTGAATTAACATGTAATGAAGTAAGACAATAACTTTTGTTTAAAAAGTAAAACACTCTTAAACTAGTTAAATTGGATTGAAATTCTTATTATACATTGTAGTCTTAAAATGTATCAATAAAATAATTTAAAATCTTTTTTTTATTATCTTAGAATTTATGTGGATGTTTTACAAAAATTTCCTAGTTTTTTATTGAAGACAATTTTTAACATCTCACTCATATATTTATTCACATAGATAGAAATGTTAAATCTGTCTCATAAGTATTAAATGTGTCTGAAAAAGTATGTTTATACGTTAGAATTATGGATAAACTTTTACACCATAATTTATTTTAAAATTTTACCAAGTATGTCTTAGAAAGTATTATGAATACATTAAGTATGTCTCAGCAACACCACCACAAAGGGATATTATCTCTTTCAAAGAACCAAAGGATGTTATCTCAAGTGCATCTCAAGAAGCATAAAATGCATATAAAGACTATGTATCTCTTTCAAATGTTTTACAGATACATCATGTGCATCTTAAAAGTACTACCACTAATCTCTTTCAAATGATCTATGATACAACAAGTGCATCTTAAATGAACCACCCAAAGGTTGTGTTTGTGTATGTATCTTTTTCAGATGACTTATAGATACATCAAATGTATCTCAAAAACACCATTACCAAAGGTTATGTATCTTTTTTAAAGGATCATTATCTCACATTGTAGGGATGAAAACATAATGTGTAAAAGTATTCATATGTCTTAATTTGTTGATTACTCATACTTTTTTCATATTCAAGGTTTAAGGTACATTTCCTCAAAAAATTCAGGATCATTTTCGTAGTCAATCCTTTAATAAGGGATCATCAATATTTTTTCTCACTTTTCACATATTCAAAGAAAATTAAATAATTCTTAATTAATTTCCTAATAATGTCATACTTGTCATGTGTCTTCCCTTTGTAAGCATTATTAGTAGCAATTCCAATGGATGATTGTGAATTGTAGTAAAGTAGTGGTTTAGATATTTTCATAAAAATATATCTTCTAACATACTTCTCAATCATTATGCTTCTCGATCTACTTCCTTAGAAGAAATAAATTAATATTTCATAGTAGAACGTATTATAAAAGTCAATTTCATATTTTAAAATAATTAATAACATTTTCACTTAATGGGAAAACACATATATTGGGGAGCTTACCTCATCATTTTTTAAACTTAATTATCATCATAAAATCCTTCCAACACTCAACAATATTTAGAAAAATATAAACTCAAATTCATAATACCTTTTAAGTATTTCAAAAAATGATGCATAATATTTCAAATGACTGGGACTATAAATATAGATATTCAATATGCTTACAACATATGCAATATCAAGTCTAATATATAGTTTATTAAATATAACACTATCGATAATTTATGCATACTCAAATTAAAAGAAACTCATATTATGAATATTCTTTTTTATAAGCATGTTTAGCATCATATGGTGTTTTAACATCCATTACAATTATTGAATATCTTTATCAATTTCTTACTATAATGCGATTGATTTAGAGAAAATTTATTTTTTTCTTATTTTTATTTTTAAAATTACATCAACTTCTCTTAAATCTTTTGTTTTGAATTTGAAACATAATTTTTTTTATTTATCACATTCAAACTAATTTTAAATATCAACATATCATTTACAATAAACATATTATAGCACAATCATTTTCATATTGTTTTGTATGCAAGAGTTAGAGAGATTCATAACAAAATCATGCTTTATGGCAACAAAAAAATTTATCATTTTATTTAGTCAAATAAATTATCTATTCATCACACTTCAGTTGTAATGTGAAAATAGTAGAACTTAAATATTCCATAACCATAATTTATATAGTTATGTTTTCAATTAAAACATTCAAATCATATGTCATCCAGAAGAAATTCATACATCACAAGATCTATGATATAATATGCTTAAAATAAATATTTTAATATCAAATACACAATATTGTATAAATAAAAATTTAAAATAAACAACATGCATAAATATTTTTATTTTAAAATATAATGAAGGTAATTATCTTAATCAAATATGTGATATTTCTACTTTTATTTTCTAATAAATTAACATAAATTACTATATAAAATTATTACATTATGCTTTCTAATAATTTATTATTATATATCAGTTATAAGTTAACAAAAAATAATATTTAATATATAATTATTATTTTAATTAATATTGCAATAATATTATCACAAAATTCTAAAAATTTTAATCTTAGTTTGCATGATATAATATTTTAACAAAATAGTTAGTTCAATATATAAAAAATTTTGATCTCATTTTACATGATATGATATTTTAACAACGTAGTTAGTAATGGAAAAAATTTCAATAAGAATATATAGTAAGACAATAAAATGTTTATTCTTATATACCTTATATTTATGCTTTCTATTTTGTAATTATTTTTATTATTATTATTAAAAATTTCATAAATATTTTTACTATAAAATATGTTTATTAAATTTTTTTCTTCTACAATTTTCAAACTACCAATTAGTGTAATAAAAAACACACCAATTAATGATACCCTATCAATCAATTGAAGTTTCTATAAACATAGTTATAAATAAATTATAATGATTAAAATTAAAATTAAATTCGACATTTATTATGAGAGAAAAAGAAATATTTATATCATAAACAGTTAATTTATTTTCTTTCAAAATTAATTAAATGTATCTCTAATTAAATTCATTTAATTTCCTCCTTTATTCTTTACTAAGATAAAAAAAATTATTTATTTTTTTATATGCTTCCACTATTATAGGTTTTTAATTTAAATTTATGATAACCCTTTCTAAAAGAATGTAGGTTAAACAGAAGAAAAGAATTACATAATATCTCAAATAAATTTAGCTACTATTACAATATATTTTTTTTAAAGTTCTTCAAATTTTAATCTTAAATTTTTTGAATGATCATGTAGCAATTTTATTAATTAAAAATATAATAATATTTATCAAAATACTATTTTTTCTTTACAAATAGTCGAAAATTGAATCATTCTTAATATATATTTAAATAGAATGCATCAACTTACTCACCATATTATATTTTAGGATTACAAGTGAGTCATAAAAAAAAAATTCTTTTTACTTTTAACTATTATTGAAAAAAAGAAGAGAACATTAAATTATGGAAAAACCACTTTTTTGAAGGAAAAGATCTAACATATCTCTCGTACAACCTACTTTCAGCTTTACTTCCTACGGTTTAAACATCAACATCTAAGAAATTGTACATCCAACTTACATGTTCCAACTAAAATGAGAGTTTCAGTTTTGTGCAAATTACTAATTTGATGTATGTTGGATTAATTTATGAATTAATCATAATCAAAGATATAAATCATCCGTATCAAAAAAATGAAAAGATAAAAAATTATGCGTATTCGTTGACTAATCAGAATTCATTTGTACATTGATTTTTTTAAGAGTTGAAAAAAAAAGAAGATAAAAAGATAAAATTATTTTCTTTTCTAGTGAGCACTAAAATAGACACATTTTTTAGGATAGTTCTGAAATTATATTGTATGTATTATATTATGTTATTGCATAGTAAAAAATAATAACTTACTCACTGGTGGAGGCCAAAAACTTCTTTGTTGACACCATTAAGAATATTCTCACCCCTCATACATTACCCATATTAAAGATCTATACAATATTCATAAATATTAAAATATATATATATATATAATTAAATAATTAATATTAATAATTTATATAAAATATATATTTATACATATATACTAAAATTGATTAATATCCTTCTATAAGTTAAAATAGAATTTATTAACAATAATATAACATAATATTTACAAAAAATTCTAATATAACTAATAGTTAAAAATTATTATGATAATAATTAGAAATTAAATCTTAACATTTAAACCGTAATGATAAAAATTAGATTTTTAATGCTAAAAAATTAAAACTATAATAACTAAAAATTAAATTTTAACAATTAAAAATTAATATAATACATTAATGTTTAAATAATTTTTTTAAGTAATATCCAATAAATCTTCAATAAATATATAATAAAAATAATAATAATACTATTGTCACCTAATATTATAAAACAAATATTAAAAATACAAATAAATTCTACTTGAAAACAATTTATCTAAGGCAAAGTTAAAAAAAATGTATTAACCTATTTATACAATTCAAATTTAAAATTATGATGATGAATTTTGAATGAAACACTAGTGGAAAATAAGCTTTTTACATCGGTTGTTAAGCACATTTTACATCGGTTATTCAGGCGGTGTTGAAGCGGGCGATATAAAAAATAAGACTTTTTACATCGGTTCTGCAATCGACGTAAAAAGTATGACTTTCTACATCGGTTGGGCAAAGAACCGATGTAGAAAGTACACTTTTTACATCGGTTGCGGGCAGAACCGATGTAAAAAGTATACTTTCTACATCGGTTATAGCTTTAACCGATGTAAAAAGTCATACTTTTTACATCGGTTCTGCCCGAAACCGATGTAAAAAGTGTACTTTCTACATCGGTTATGGTCGTAACCGAGGTAGAAAGTCCTTTTTTTTTAATGTTCATTTTGTTTAGGTATACTACCGTATTATTTATTCACATACCTGCATATACACACAGAATCCAGGCAGACAATAGAGAAGCACCAGACAGCCAATACAGAATTCACATAATCTATATATTTAAACTAAATACATCATTATTTATTATCAAACTTTAATTTACAAATGAAATAACTTAAAATTACATCAAACAAGTATTGAAAGTTGAAAAGAAATGTAATAATCAGCCATGTACCTGTTGAAAGCAAAGAGAAAAGATGTTAGAAACTCTACTAAACATAAAAAACGTAATAAACATTTTAAAATAAGTTAAAAATAAACATACAATGATGAAATAATTAAATAAATAACTAACTTGTATCATGTAGTAACATTTTCCCATATTCCTTCATGATGATCATCTCGAATAGTATGTACATCATCTATTTCAGTTTCTTCATTGATACTAGATATCCTTGATGATAAGGGAGTTTGAGAAATATCAATATTTGAAAGATCATTGGTGTCATCACTAGCGATTGTTGTCTTTCCTTGAAGAACAACTGACCATCTTTTGGAGCAAGGATCTTGGACATAAAACACTTGTTTTGCTTGGTGGGCCATGAGAAAAGGGTCATCCTTGTAAGCTACTTTTTGAAGGTCAACCAATGTAAATCCCAATTCATAGACTTGCACACCACTGTTACTATCAACCCATCTGCATTTGAAAACAGGCACTCTAAATTTGGTGTAATCAATCTCCCAAATCTCTTCAATCACTCCAAAGTAAGATATGGAAGCCTTTACAGGATTTTTATCTTTAGAACTTGCAAAATGCATCGACTCTGCCACCACCATAACCCCACTATTTTGCATGGTACTTTTATCATCCTGAGACTTTGTATAAAATGAAAAATGATTAATATCGTACCCAGTCCAACATATGACATCAAAGTTTGGGCCATTTGCTAGCCACTTCAATGTATCAGAGGCACCATCATCCTTCTTAATTGTTTCATCAAACCAGTTTAAGAACGTTTTTTTATGCTCATTCAACAACCATTTCTCGTTCATTCGAACATTCTCCTCCCTTATCATAGTTTTGTGAGTAGATAAGTAAGGTTGAACCTCATCGGTATTATTCAAAATATAAAAATGTGCTTGAAGGACTTCTGCACGACCCATGCTTTTCACAGTTATGCCTCGTGTACCTTTACCTCCGTGTCTTCCCTCATGACGAGACTTAGGAACTCCTATGGGTTCCACCTCTGACAAATACTCTGCACAAAACTCAATGGCCTCTTCTGCAATGTATCTTTCAATCATAGATGCCTCGAGACGGTGTGGATTCTTCACATACCCTTTTAATATTTTCATGTATCGTTCTATTGGATACATCCACCTCAAATAAACTGGACCACATAATCTGATCTCGCTCACTATATGAACAACCAAGTGAACCATAATGTCAAAAAATGATGGAGGAAAATACATCTCTAATTGGCATAAGATAGTGAAAGCTTCATTTTCCAACTCATCCAATTTTAGAGGGTCAATGGCTTTGCTACATATTTTATTAAAAAATAAGCATAACCTACTTATTATATGTCTAACTTTTTTAGGTAAAATGTCACGAATAACCACTGGAAGTAGTTGTTGCATCAACACATGACAATCATGAGACTTTAACCCAACTAACTTTAAATCTTTCATCGAGACAAGTCTTTTAAAATTTGAAGAATACCCTTGTGGCACTTTAACCCCACGTAGGCACTCACAAAAAGAAATTTTCTCTTTTTTTGACAACGTATGACATGCCGGGGGCAAATATGTTCGCTTTCCTACAGACTGTGGAGCTAACTGATGTCGTATACCCATGTGAACCAAATCCAGTCGAGAATTGACTCCATCTTTAGTCTTGCCCTGTATATTGAGAAGTGTTCCAATGATGCTATCACACACATTTTTTTCCACATGCATCACATCAATACAATGTCTAACATCAAGTTTGCACCAATATGGAAGATCAAAAAATATTGATCTTTTCTTCCATATCCTTGTCTCCGTGACCTTTTTTTGAGTCTTTCCAAAAACAGTTTTGATGTTTTTAACCCGGTCGTATACTTGTTGTCCAGTTAAGGCTTTTGGAGCAACATCATTTTCTGGCAACCCATTAAAAGCTTTCCTTAATCTACGATAAGGGTGATTAGTCCTGAGAAATTTTCGATGACCAAGATACACTGTCTTCCTTCCATGATGCAGTTGATGGTAACTTGTGCCTTCTTCACATATGGGACATCCTTTGTGCCCCTTAACGCTGTATCCACATAAATTTCCATATGCTGGAAAGTCATTAATAGTGCAAAAAAGCATTGCCTGCATCTTGAAATTTTCATTACCATATGCATCAAACACTTCCACACCTTCTTCCCATAGATTTTGCAAGTCTTCAATTAAAGGAGCAAGATAAACGTCTATGTCATTTCCAGGTTGTTGTGGACCTGAAATCATCATGGACAACATGATGTATTTACGTTTCATGCATAACTCCGGAGAAAGGTTGTAAATTGTCAAAAGTACAGGCCACGAACTATGTTTACTACTTAATTACCGTAGGGATTCATTCCATCTGTTGCAAGTCCAAGCCTTAGGTTTCTTGGCTCATTCCCAAAATCGGGATATAGTTGATCAACCATCTTCCATTGCAAACCATCAGCTGGGTGACGAAGTTTTCCATCAATCAGTCTTTCATCTACATGCCATCTAAGGTTCTTTGCTTCATCTTTATTACAAAACAATCGTTTGAACCTTGGAATTATTGGAAGATACCATAACACTTTGGCTGGAGGCCGCTTTGTGCTGTCATTGCAAATAGAATCACCATCCTTCAGTTTATAATGTGAAACTTGACACATAGGGCATTCATGTAATCCTTCAAACTCATTTCTGTATAGTATGCAATCATTGGGGCAGGCATGTATTTTCTTATACTGCATACCCATCGGACACAACACCTTCTTCGCCTCATAATTACGCTTTGGTAATGTGTTACCTTCCGGAAGCATCTCTACCAACAGTTCAAGTAATTCGGTGAAACTTTTATCACTCCACCCATTCCTTGCCTTCAGAGTGAATAATCTTAACACTGCTGACAATCGTGTAAAGGTAGTACATCTCGGATACAAAGGTTTCTCTGAATCAGTAGATAAGTTACCATACATATTTGCCCGCTCAAATGACACATGCCCTACATCACAAATCATATCCTCTACCCAATCTTCCATATTTATATCAACCTCCACCGTCTGTGACACATTTGGCATGCCTAATAACTCACCATGCCATGTTCATTTTGTATAACTTTTGCAAAATTCATCACAAAGAATATGCTCTCTAATTTGACCAACACCCAAACGTCTCTCATTTAGACAATTAACACACGGACAGTAAGATTGTCCATTACTCTCAGGTAGATTTGTCTGCGCAAAATTCAAAAACTCTTCGACCCCATTCTCGTACTCATTGCTCGTTCGTTTAGCATTTATCCAACTACGATCCATACTATACAAGAATCATCAACACAAGATTTAGGATTAACCTTGTCACTCATTGTTGTTAATTTATTATCCTCACTATTGGTAAGACCCTATCCCATTCGAGAAAAAAAAATTTTATTCATCGATTAACATACTTCTAAAATCTTGAATATCATACTTGGTGAAATTTCGGCAGCATTTCGCATCAGTCTCCAAGTACATAACTTCATTATGGTTTTATTTACCATAATGAAGCAAGTACCCAGAGACAATGCAAAATGAACTAAACCAAAATTTAATCAAGTACAATTTACAAGATTTATGAAGAAATTGTTAACCACTGAATAAAAAACTTTAGTCCCAAACTGTCCAACTTGGACAATTCAAGATTTAATATAATGAATGATTTACTTATTTAGTAATAAACTCGTTACATTCAACCTTGAACAGGAAACTAAGGGTATGCTCATATTTAAAATCAAGAAAACAAACCAACATATTTAAACTCAAAATCAAGACTATAACATACATAAACCCTAAACAAACTTTCACGTCTGCAATCACAAAGTAGAGGTGCATAGAACATACCTCATAGTCAACACAAAATGGTTGAGCGGTGACCAAACGGTGTCCAAATGGAGGCACAACGGTGGTTGAACAACGACACAACACGGTATAGCCAAATAAGAATGACACGCTCGTCGTAAACGCGCAAAAATAAGGCCAAGTGGTTTGGTTATTTGGCCAAGTGGTTTGGTTATTTGGCCAAGTGGTTTGTTCAAGAAAAACAGTGCCTCAATCATTTTTGTACAATTCATGTGAAAATGTAGCTTCAAAAAGAATCAATGCAAGTTCTGAAGTAACATATTCCATGGATAAAAATCACACAAGAAAGAAAATAATAATAAGGCTCAAAATCTCACAGGTAATATATTTATCAAATCTAATCTATCCAGTTCAAATATGTGTTGTCAAACTAATTAATCTCGAAATGTAAATCATTTTGCTTCAATTATTTTATGAAATCTAAAGAACAACAAACTTCCACATTCAAAATTTGTTTTGTTTTTAATTATAAGATGCGTATCAAGAGTCAAGTGTAACTCCTTACTCAGCCATCTTACTCAAAGCAAGTTTATGATTCTAACCTAATTTTTTTGTTTTTTCTTTGTTTTTGTTTTTTAATTTTTATTTTATATCGGACCATCCTCCCCCCAACCTATCCAAGACATTGTCCCCAATGTCTTAGATAGAAATTATATAACAGGAAAAGAAATGTAACAAAACCACCAAAGTAAGGAAAGGTTATAACCGAAGAGTGGTATCTGGTTCTCTTTTGTCTCTGCCATCCTGATTTGGTTGGTTCACCAGCTGCATTGCTATATTCTAAAAATGGTGAAAATTTCAAATAAATTGAAAAGAAAATGTAAATGATAAACATACATGCATGGGAATGAACAGTAGTTGTGATTGTGGCTCACATCTTCCTCTGGTTTTACGTCCAGTAACGGCTGAAACGCCTTCTAAGAGTCGAGGATGTGCTTCCCATTCAGTTTTCTTGTAAACTGACAAAAGGGTCTTTTAAAGTCAGATTCCCAAGACTATAACGTGCTTTTTCCTTACGGAATAGTTCAAACAAATCAAGAATAGTATACCTAAAAAAAATTGTTAGAAAGGTTAAAAATTTTATACAAACTCAAAAAATTGTTAGAAAGGTTAAAAATTTTATACAAACTCAAAAAAATGTTAGAAAGGTTAACAATTTTATACAAACTCCTAAATAAGCCTAGGAAACTAAAATGGTCCCCGGCAACGGCGCCAAGTTTTTGACATGCTCGTCGCAAACGCGCAAAAATAATTTCTAGATTTCCCCCAAACTATTGGTATAGTATAAGGTGCAATCTAGGTCATCTCCCAAAGACCATTTCAAATTCTTAAGCAAATAAGGAGAAAATTAGAACAAGGGGATTTTGTAAAGATTTGATATTGAGTTCTAAACACAAAATACAGAATGAAATTAATTTACTTAACAATTATCAACTCAAGGAATTCAGAGGCTATTTTCTTAACTAATCATTGATCACTAAAATCATGCATTGTGTTTATCAACCTAGGATCATCTGGAACCCCTAAAATGATCCTTGAATTCTCTACTGAGAAACCTCTCAGAATTTAATTGATTATGATCAACAAGATTTAGTAACCACTTAATCTTTTATCTAAACCAATTTCATAATCAGAATTCAGTTGAAGTAAGTAATAAAATGAAAACCTTCAATTAAATTACTTAATTTCTACTCTTCAAACTTTTGGAAAATGATTTACCAATCAAAAACCAATTATAAATCAATTATGCATTAATCAAAATACGTCAACCGATCAAACTTTGATTAAAGAATAAAATTGAAGAATATAGTGAAGCAGAGTAGAAACCACTTAATATGCATGTAAATAAAGATCAAGACCTCAAAGTTAAAATGAAAATAGCTTGAATCCTTGAATTGAAACTACAAACCTAGCCTTACATGAATGAGGCAAACTAACAACAAAGAAAGAGGCAAACTAACAACAAATAAATCCTAAGCCTTCCATGTAGGAGGCAACTAACAACAAATAAATCCTAAGCCTTCCATGTAGGAGGCAACTAACAATAAAGAAAAACTAAGCCTTCCATGTAGGAGGCAAACTAACAAGAAATAAAACATAAGCCTTCCATGAAGGAGGCAAAACTAACAAGAAAGAAAGAAAGAAAGAAAGAAAGAAAATGGTATTGGAGTTAATCTCCAAAATGGTGTGTTTCTCCTCTTGTAAACCCTTCTATTTATAGAGGATTTTTGAGGCATAATCTTCAGAAAGTCACCAACTAGGATATTACTTTTCTACCCTTTTATTGCTTTCACATGGGCTTTGTTGAAAATGCAAAACACTTTTGAATTTTTGTCACCAATGAGCACAACAATCTTGACTTTATTGCACCGCAATTGCGGATGTTCACATGTCCGAATTAGAGCTTGACTTCTGAACAAAAGTTGTAGCCCCGGATCTTAGCTGTCCAACAGATTTGATTTCATCTCAATATGACTTCTGTATCTCAAGATATGGCCGGATCTTTGCACACTGTTCAAATTCCACATCAGCAACACTATCTCATCTTTTGAGATAATTTCGGAGTCCTAAACATCCCATTTAGAGTCTTCTCTTGCTTTGTAACTGTGGACACTTCTTTAAGCTTTCATTCAAGACAAATTTCATGATTTTTGGATGTCTAAAACTCCTATTATGCTCAAAATACTATAATAGTGTCATTTTAATCGGGTAAGCAAAGAAATTCAATTAAACTTTATATGAACCCAAACTCATAAAATATGACAAAGACCACTTAATTGAACATATAAGACCGGACGTAAGCACGGAATGAAACCACGAACAATAAAGATGTCGACAATGGCTAAGACTTAAACGAAAATAGAGAGAATAAGCCGAAACGAGAAACTGGAGTTTCGAAAAATGAGGTTAAACACGAACAACGTCGAAAAATAAGTGACAGAGGAAGACATTCTACATCGGTTGTTTCTCAGAACCGATGTAGAAAGTACTTTCTACATCGGTTGAGAAAATAACCGATGTAGAAAGTTTTAAAAAAATTCACTTTCTACATCGGTTCCAGAAAAACCGATGTAGAAAGTACTTTCAACATCGCTTGTTTCGTAACCGATGTAGAAAGTTTGAAAAAAAACTCACTTTCTACATCGGTTGGGAAAAGAACCGATGTAGAAAGTACTTTCTACATCGGTTACATAACAACCGATGTAAAAAGTACTTTCTACATCGGTTCTTTTCGTAGAAAGTTTACATTTATTTACAAAAATGCCACCGCGTTTTTATTTACATCGGTTTTTTAAAAACCGATGTAAAATCCTGTTATAATATCGTATTTTTGCACTAGTGAAAAATATAACTTATTGAATGGTATTATTTGATAAAAGAAGAATGTATAAAAATCAAGACGAATCTTATAATAAACAAGAAATATGATAGAATAGGAAATTAAGAATGAATGGATGAATTTTTTATAGAGATAGAAAGTAAGTTGAGTTAAGATAGATTTTGAGTGTTTAAGTTTGGTTTATTTAAAAATTTTAAAATTCGAGCTTGAGTCTATTATCCATTAAAGATTTTTTTTCTATTAAAATTATTTGATTTAAAACCTATCAAACTTACGAATCTATTTAAAAGTGTGTATTCTAAAAAAAAATCAATAAACAGGCTTAAAGTCTATATAAACAGTTGATTAAAAGGACTTGCAAACTTAAAACCTACGAGATAAAAGGTCATTAAAAAGTCTAAAATATATATATATATATATATATATTAATATTATGTAAATAAAATATATTAAAATAAATATTATACAAATATAATATATTAAAATAAATATAAATATATAATATATGAAGATAAATATGCTTTTAAACAGGCTAAATAAACTTTTTTATAAGTCTAAGTTTCACTTATTTATCTAAAAAGATTTTTTAATAAATCTGAATCTATCTATTTATTAAACAAATCGAATTAAATTAAGTTTTAATCAAACCGAAACATAGATCATCTCAAATAATCTTCTTCACTTTTATCTTTAATGTTTTTTACTAAATGTTAAAATAGCATGAAAAATAAGTGTTAGTAAGAAAATATCTTAATAAAATTAGTTTTTTTTTTCTACCAGCTTTGCCTAAAATTAATCATTTCAAATGATGCTATAAAATCTATGGAAGATCAATTGACATTTGGATTTAATTTTGACGTTGTCGTTTTAGGAAGAATTTGCAAAAGGCTTGATAAGTGCTATAAAGCATTATTCCTGAATAGTTTTCCGCATGTACACAAAAATGCACTACAAAAAATAATTGGGCAAGATTGGAATAAATGTGAGTACGTGGTATAGTCAAAGTAAATATATAATTTCATCTCTATGCGGAGTAACGTGCGTGGATTTAGTTTTTAAAAGTATGACTTATATAATTTAATTCTAAATAAATTAATTTCTTTGATATAATTTGATCAAATTTAAGGACAAAATGTGTTATAAGATAATTTTTTTAGTATAGTTTTTGTCTAACAAAAATAAATCTGCTAGTACAATTTTTTTAAAACTTTTACTAATAAATAATATTTTATAATAATATTTAATATACTAATAGTATATATTAATGAAAATATTTTTAATATAATATAGCATTATTAATATATGTTTATATTAATTATTTAAATATTGTTAAAAAATCTATATTAAAGTATCTTAATCTAACATAAAATTGTTAATAAATGACAATTGTTTTAATAATGTGAGTATTAACTAATGCAATATTAAATGATGTACATGCCGAAAAAGTGAAATTATCTAACATAAACATGCGAAAAAAAAAATATGTTACATAAAAATTGATTATAAGTGTATTTGGTATGATATTTTATCTAGATGAAAAATGAAATAGCTAAATAAAAGTTTTTAAAATAATTTTAACATTCTTTGATATAGTAAATATTTTGATAATTAGATGATGTAGGTAGTATTTTTTAAAATGTTACCTTTAATAGTTTTTAGATTCACCTACTAACTGAAAGTAATATTTTTTTTATTCTTTATATATTTGACTATCTTTAATTTATTATAAAATATAAATTTTTTATGTTATTAATTAATTTTATAAATTTAATTTATTTATTAGATATTTTATTTAAATTATTTAAAATATAATATTTAATTTTTAAAAAATTATAAATAAAATAAATATTCTTTTATATAAAATTATTTAAACTTATTTATAGAATTTAAAGTAAATATTCTTTATTTCAAAAAATATTTATTTAAAAATATATTATAAATAATAAAATAATTAAATAAAATAATCAAATTATTTTTTATAATATATAATCATCAAAATGACTAAAAATTTATTTATATAATATTTTTTAATAGAATATATATAAATAATAATAGATTAAAAATTATTATATTTATTTTTATTATAATAATTTTAATTTAAATAATACAAATATTAAAATTAATAATTAATAAAAAAATTATAATACTTAAATTCAAGTTAAATGATCATACTCTTATTTATTATTTTATTTTTATCTAATATTTTAATAGTTAGTTTTATTAAACATTTTATAATTTAATTAATATATTTTCAACTTTTAATATTTAGTTAATTTTTTAATTTTTATATTTTTTTAGCTTTCAATTAACTTATTTATTTTTAATTTTAATTTTAATTTTTAAAAATTATTATAAAAATGAGTTAATCCAGTTTATTCAATTATTTTATTATAAATTTATAAAAAATAGATAAATAAAATGATAGTAATTATAATATAAAAAATATCGTATAATTGTACAATTTTATTTTATATATTATTTATAATAAATATATTAAATAAATAATTTTATATGTTATTATTATAATATTTTTATATTATTAAATATTTATTTTATATAAAATAATATAGTTTATAATATTATAAATTAAATATAATTTATATATAAAATAATATTATTTATTTTAATATAAATATATAAAAATAAAATAAAAATTTATTAATTGTAAAAAAAATTAAATTATTTAAAAAAATTTTAAAAATTATTATTATTATGATTATAATTATGATGGTGATGTCAAATGGTGGTGACTATAGTAATAATGTAATATAATAGAGTTAGAATGAAAATATATAAAATTAAGAATAATAATTATTTTTTATTTTTTATTTTAATAATTAAGTTAATAATATTTTAAAAATATGTTAAAAATTAATTTAAAATTATTTTTGACAAACGAATTTTATTTTTAAAGTTAATATAAAAACAAATTAAAAATTAGAAACTGGCAATTTAACTTAGGAACTAATAACTGTTAGTCTTAATTTTTGCATAAAAGCTTTGTTACACATTCCATGGCATAGGAAGAAAGTGTGGAGTTAAGAAATCAAACTAAGTAAAAGTCTACAGGTAAGATTCTCAAGTCAAGAGAACTTAATTATTCTCTTATAAAAGCCACGAACAATGGATTCCCAATTCCCACCCAGCTCTTATTCTTTACTTATTATAGATATATTAATGCCTTTCAACATGCAAATGACAGATATATCATCATCAAAGCATAATAATCTCATGAGAAGCTTATGTTTTTGACTTTGGATCCTTTCGTACTGTTGAGTATCATATTAAAAAAATTCTTCAAAAATTCACCACAGTTAATTACAAATATTAGAAAATTAGATTTATCTTCTAAAAACTAGCTTAAAAGAGGGTAATTATCTTAAACTTTCTAAGAAATATTCTCACTCTATTTTTAATCAATCACATTTTAACATATTTTCTCATATCTAAACTAAACATATGGTATTTGAAGTATGTAGAATTAAATATTTATAGATGACTCAACATTAACATTAATAATATTTAATGTTATATTAAAAAATTGAATCTAACTCATTTTTAAAATTCAACAAAAAAAAAAAGACTGTTAAAAAACGATTAATTATAGAAAATTATCTTATTTCTTTTTAGAATGATCAAATCTTGTTACTCAGTAACAAGAGAGGATCCGAACCCATTGATTTTTCTTGTTTTTCAAAATAAAAGTAGCTTTTCAAATGATAAGGCATTATTCCTAACATTGGTATGACAGTTATGAATATGCTTATGTTCGTTTAAACAACTGGTATATAAATATTGTGACACATGGAGATAGTTCAAGGTATTCATTCGGTTCCATCACCCTCCCTTAATTCAATGAAGAACAAGTTATTAATTAAATAAGGTATTCTCCGCAATATCTTCTTTGGGAAATATGTTCTATTCGATTATTCAAATATCTTAGGGGGAAAGATCGATGACGCACACAAATGTTATGGATTGATAGCGATAATTCTCTAACAAGAGTTCAATTTTTGGTTGGTTATATCTCTTTGCTTATATACGCAGCGAGAGAATATGATTCCATCAAATAGAAGTGAGATGAAGCATATATTCCTTTCTCCCAACATCAAAAGTGAGTTCATGGAGAGGTACTACAAAGGATTATGTGAAGGTCAAAAAATCAAAACGGAGAAAATAATACTACCGTACATATATAAATGTAATTAATGATCGATATTTTTCTTAACAAGTTTAATCACTATACTTTGTCTCATATCTTTGTTGATTCATTGTTTTCAGGTAGAATTTTTGGTGATTTGAAAATTACATAGCAATATTAAAGAGCCAACTGAAAATTTTAAAGTTTGATCACCAAGTTGAAATGGAGAAAAGAATCAATCTTTTTCCAATTTGTGACAATATTCTTATGAAACAATAAATTTAATTTATGAACATTTTTACGATTTTAATTTTCGGTGTTTCTCAATTTGATAGAATTTTATTTAATACAATATCAAGCGAAATATTACCTTTTGCATTGTATATATAAAATCCCCCTAACGACCACTTCAAAAAAATCTTTAAGTTACAACCACTTCATGAAAATTGAAGAATTTACATAATGTAGTTGATCGTATTAAATTTGTCAATAATTTATATTAAGTTTATCCAAAATTATTATTATTTTTTCAACCTAATTAATTTACATAGTTAGTTTCTAACGGTTAAAAAACCAAATCACATTCACATACAACTTTGAATCAATTGATTAATAGAAATGCAACATCAATAAGATATTGATTATGGTATACAAAATCAATTGATGTATCATCATGTAGCCATGTACAATTTTAAAGTGATGCTCCTACTCCCTTGTAACCAGAATTGGGTTTAATGATGAACTACAAACTCCAAAATAGTCTATAATGTTACATGAAATCACGTCCATCCAACCATAAACATTTACATAAACTTATTGCCCTAATTAGAGTGCAAAAATCTAACAATTAATTAACTATTCACACAGAGATCCAAGACAATTAAGAGTTTTGTGAAAGCGATGGTTCTTATTGATAGCAACAAAAGGCACCACTATTCATAAGACGCAAGTAAAGATATATATTTTTCTGATGGAGTGGATCCATTAGGTTCCATTGCAGATGAACTCCTAAAAATCTTTGTAAGTAATACGTATGTCTTCCAAAGTATCAGAGAGAGATTTTAGAGTTGCGTGTGTCCAAAACATCATCAAATTCAATTGTATAAACAATGCAAATATATATATATATATATATATATATATATATATATATATATATATATATATTAGTCACTATCGTTCATTACATTCAAAGCAACAAAGCTAGACTGAATAGATAACCCTATAGCGCACAAAAAGACACAAAACAGAGAAAGAAATGGGAATAACGGCTAAGAAAAATGAAACCGATATCAACCAAAGACAAATTTTCATAACATTCCTATTCTACGAAGCATCCTTGTTTCTCATGAATTTGATTATACCAATACAAATTCGCTAATAATAGAAAGGGAAAATGTAGAGTGGACAGCGTTCATAGATAATGACAGTTATAGTTGTCTCATAAATAACATCTTTAACACATTTTAATATATATATATATATATATATATAATTATTTCAGGAATAACTTTAGATAGAATTATTCTGCTTAATAATTTTCATAAACAATTAAATTTTATCAATCCAACCATTAAATTAATCAATTATATTATATAGATTATTTTTACAAAATTTTTTAAAATTTTAAAAAAAATTGATACTTTAAAAAATAAATTCAAATTAACGGATGATATATCTTTTATTATATTCATTAATTTAACTTTATTTAATAAAATATCAAACCTTTTTTAAAATTTTATATATACAATATAATTTATTAATCTAACGGTTGAATTAAAATAATTTAATTATTTATAAAAATTATTAAGCAAAATAGCTCTAACTAATATATATATATATATATATATATATATATATATATATATATATATATATATATATTCTAGAACCTTTCTTTTGTCTATATACTATATCAAAATAGTTTTTTCACAGAGCGAAACTTCATAATTCATTCATTCATCCTCATATCTTTTATGTGATGTGCATATATTAAAATGTAATTAGAAAGAAAAGAAAAAAAAATATAATACTTAACTAATTAATAACAACACAAAAACCACTTATAGCTTAAAATTGATATATAATGAAGAAAAAGTCATCCATAAAATTGAAAGTGAGTTAGACCATCTAACAAATCATCCACAAAATTGAAAGTGAGTTAGACCATCTAGCAGAGATTTATAACTTGATTTGTTTAAAGTTTAGTCTAATCTAATAAAAAAATAAGTTTAGAATTCATAAAAAACTTAAATAAAAAACTAGATTTAGACTCATAAAAAATCTTATTTAGTTTATTAACCATTTAGACTCAAACTAAATGATTTTAAAATAGGTTAGGTATGAAAATATAAAACCTAACCCGACATAACATATTCTTCTTCCTTAACCCCAATGATATGATTAAAAAAAGAGATAGAATAGTTGATGACACCAATGGATAAACTCTAGATTCCTAGAAATAATCAACAATTTATGTAAAGTAAGTAATAAGAGAGGAAGATTTTTTTTTTATTTATATTAAATTATTAAAATTTTTATTTATTTTAAAATAAATAAAAATTAAATTTTTTAAAATTTTATTGTATTTTTTAAAATTTATATTACTAATATATTTATTTCCTTTCTCTTTTCCGTTCATTCAAATAAAAAATTCTTCTATTTCAATTCATCCAAACAACTCACTTTTTCTTCTTATTTTCATTCTTTTTCTTTCCTTTCTATTTCTTTTCCATCCATTTCTTTCCCTTTCTTTCCTTCTTATTTCCCACATGATCCAAACAAAACATTAAAGAAAATGATATATAATATTTTTATGTGATCCAAACAAAACATTAAATAAAATGTTATACAATATTTTTTACGTGATCCAAATAAAACATTAAAGAAGATAGTGTATTATTATAGTAATTATTAATTTATTAATGCCCAAATAATGCATATTGATTTAGTTTTTTTTAAAGAAATAGATGAAACCACATTCTTTTACATTAAATGTTTTCTACCTTATGGTGTTATGCCAAATTTATTAATTTAAGAGGAAGAAATATATGTCACGAAAACTCAAGAGACAAAGTAAATTTGCCTAAAAATATATAACATCTTATGCTCTAATAGTTTTGAAGTAAAAAAGATGAACATAAAGAAGAAAAATCTCAATATTCAATTTTTAAAAAACTTCGAAAGCATTGTAGAAGAAGTTACATTTCACTTTAGAAACAGGTTTCTATTAAAGGAAGGAAATTCTAAGGGACACGAGGTTAGTGCAAGTGAAGAGTGAGGTGGAAACAATAAATCAAAACAGTGACATTTAAAACCCTTGATCAATTTGAACTTTTAATTAACTAGTTTATAGAGGGATCAATAAAAACTTAGATAAAATAAATAGAGAGGAGACAAGAACTTATAAAGAAAGTATTAAGCATTAGCAGGTTTGGGAATGAGGAGAGCAATAGGGAAAGATTGTTTGGAGGTGTCATTTTGCTATATTATTGCTAATGGAGAATCTCTGTAGGTGTTGTGCTTGTACTAAAATGGTGAGAGAGAGAGAGGGGAAGACACTAAGATGATAGAAAATAAAGTGAAGAAAAGAGTAGTCGTATGGTGGTGCTATAGTGGTGGCACAAGAAAAAGTAAAATTAAAGTGACAAGAGAAGAAGAATTATGTTATTTTGAAAGAGCCATTCTAACATGAACTACATTAACATATGTCCACTTGCAGAGTGGTTAAGATAGAACCACTTTGCAAAATTATTATGCTAACTTTTTATAAAATATTTAAAAAAGAGAAGATATTTGTCACTTTACCAAGCGATTCAAGGTTGAACTACTCTCCAAAGTTTTCTTTTTATTTTTCTATAAACTAACTTGTGAGAATGGTTCATAATAGAATTGTACTCACATGTATCAATATGAAAACTTATTTTTGGTGCAGTGAAAAAAATTAATGCAATAAATAATTTGAAAGTTTTATGGATCCATAATTATAGAGAATCTAATTAAGAATCTCAAAGATACAAAAAGCATAATAGTCATCTTGTTACAATGACAAATAAGGAAAGGAAAACCTCTATAATAATAAGGGATATTTATACCTTGTATAACAATTGAGAAAAAATCTAATTCTAAACCCTATTGATACCATTTCTAACTTAGACATCGTTTTTTATAGGTAAATTCTTCGTAGACAACATCAACAACATTGGCTAGAGTAGAAAAACTTTGTATTCATTATGTGGACTCATGATAAATCGCAAGTTACAAGTCTAATGTGTAATAAAAAAGTTTCATATCCACTAGAAATACATTATTAAGTACCAATAATGTGTAATATAATTATCTAGACTGATCAATTTGATCTTTAACATAACTAAGTAAAAGTAAGTTGCAAACTAAAAAAATAGATAAATTGGTTTTTAAAGGAAGTTAAATAGGGTGAGAAAACTCTTAGAATTTAGGTTTATTGAAATTTATAATTGATACACTAGAGTTCTTTGTTTCCATTAATTTTTACTTGAAGGTAAATCACCTTATTTTTATTACTAGTTTCTTTTAGAATCACAATAATATGTCTAATTAAAATAAGTTCTACTTTTATGATATTTATTTTTAATCAATCTGTTTAAGTTCTATGATGATTTAGTTTTATTTTTTAAAGGATCAAAATCTACTTTCATGATTGAGATCAAGTAAGCGTATTTATAAAACTCGAGAAAATATTATACATATTCAAACATTGAATTAAGATCATATATAATAGAAACAAAAATTTAAGGTCAAAGCATGATTTTAAAACATAAATTACAAGTATCCCTAAAACCTACGACAAAGAAATTATCCCAACTTGATACTTTAAAAAGAATACATACACAAACCATTCTTAAATTTATTCAAAAAAAAAACTAATTTTCTAACGGTTAAAAACTCAAATGACACATTTACAACATATTTTGACATACAACTTTAAATTAATTGACCAATATAAATGCAACATCAATAATATTTCAATTATGGCATACAAAATCAATTGATATCACTATATATAACGTAACATCCATAATTTCTCACATTGGATTTTCTAAATTACAAATATCCCTTAGTAAGAAATAAAGTAGAGATAAGAGAAAAAGACAGAAATTAGAAATTTTTTAGCAAATCACAAAAATATTGCTACCCTAGGATAACCCTAAATAATGTGTAGGAAAAACTTAAAACAAAGGCTAAAATACATTATAAGGAATTAGAATACATCAAGGATGATTGAAAAGTCATAAAAAAAGAATAGGAACAAAGAGAGGGTGAAAAAACCATTAGAAAACTCCAAAAAGATCCAAAACGTCCTTAGAAAGTTTTGACTTCCATAAGGGCTAAATTGTTCTTAGAAAAACAGAAAATGACATTACAATGATTCTAGAATGAACCAATAAATGTTAGAAGTATCGGACGAACAATTTTGGAACCTCCTGGAAAATGCTAAGAAAAAAATTACCAAAATATCTCTAAAAGGCTGGGAGGGCAAGAAAATGCAAAGAAGAAGCCAGAAAGTGGGTCTTACTCAAGGAGCATGAAATTACATGTGGAAAATATGGTGGAATGAGTCATCACTTCAATTATGGCATATCATACAAAAATAATAAATAGGAGAGATAAAATTAATCATGGGTAAAGTAAATTAACCTTATTTAGTTAAAATTAACCATATTTAGGATAGGTTAATCTTGAATAGTGACAAATTCAGAAAAATTAACATTAATCTAATCCTAAGAGGATAATTTTTTACATTTTCATTTATTTAAGAAAATAAAAAATATATGCAAATGTACCAAAATATCCTTAAGTGGTTGAATTCTATTTTGGCTCTAGGAAGACTCATTTGCTTTATTATGCATCTTATAAACACTTAGAAAAATCCTCTAAACTCAAACTATTCCCAAAATCCAAAATTTACATTCAGCTTAAACTTTCAACTTTGAGGTTTAAGTTAAATCAAGACAAAACCATAAAATTCCACAACCACCACTAAGAGATTTTGTGTGACCACTCTAAAAGAAGAATAAAGTTTGTCATACCAATAATGTAAAACTTTTAAATAGATGGATAATTGTATATTAAATAAGTAGTATTTAGTTTTGTAATTTATTATATTTAATGTGAATATGGTAGAATTACTTATATATGTAATTACGCATGTAAAGGTACTAATATCTTAATTTAATTAAGTTTGTATAATTATGGACTGTATAATTATATGTTGTATGAATATCTAGTATGCTTGTATTTGTGATGAAATACATTACTGCTTATTAAAGAAGAATGGACAGTAGAAGTGACTTAGAGAATTAATGAATTAAGTGTAAATGAGGATGCGTTTATTTATATACTGTTATGACCGCTATTTCGACGAGGCTTACATTTTATATCAAGAGGTTTTAAAAAAAGAATTACCATATTTTCACTAATATTTATTTTTTAAATATTTTTTATCATGAAAAAACAGTTTAATAATGGAATCGCATGTATGACTTAAGCGTAAAAACAGACTTCATTATTAGGGGGTTATATACACCATCATGTTGCAATGTATAATCTTAAAGTATCACTCTTACAATCTCAAAGACAATTACTTTCTTTTCCTATTAACATGTCTCATAAAGGATGTTCTTTTAAAAGAGATATTGGTCAGTCCTTTGATAAGACCAAATTTATGAAGTTTTAAAATCTGCTTTATAATTATATGTCCAAGTTTTTGAAAAAACACCATTCTGTTGATTTATTTATAGAAAATTAGATATAATTACAGGATAATTACCTTTTATTTGTTAGCAATTTCTCCTGATTTCCCATAATTTTTTCAGAAATGGTAATGCAAGCACAAAATCTAAAATAAGGCATAATTAGACTAAAAGAAAGAAAAAAATATTGAAAAATAGATGAAGGCATGATAAAAAAATAAGTTTGACTCCAAAAGAAGTCACCATACTTATGCATTATCATAAGCATTTTTAACATAGTCATGTAGATTTAAACATGGTCGTTCTAGGCATAAGCATGAACGTGTTGAACCTCTGCACGATCATGCAACATCCTTGGAGTTTATAACATGGTTATGTAGACCTGAGCACAATCATGATAAAGTTGAAACTCAAAATAAACCAAAGAGTGACCTATTTTGTAAAAATTCCACAAATGTTATAAAAGAAAGGTAAAGGCTTGGAAGAAGACATGACCGAAACATTCACATGCATGCATAGATAGAGCTTAACCATTCTTCACTCACTATGTATTTGGACCCTACCTGTAAGATCTCTAAAGGTAGAAGATTTTTTGCATGGAGTTCTAGCGCCCTACCAGTTCTATCACCCTACTGCTAGCCCAACCAACATACAGTTCTGTTAATCCAATTTCATTAGAATAAGATTATGGATTCTTTTGTAGGATTAAGATTTGATTACTTGTCTTTTATTATTATGCATAACTAATCCCTTTACCATAGAGTTTTGGTGAAATTTATGAATGTAACTAGTTAAACCTTTTTTTCTCTTATGAAGGCATATACTTTCTATTCAATAATGTTTATGTCATTACACTTCATTAATTGATAAAAACTAACCACTTTTTTATTTGTAAGTTAATTGGGGAATAGGTAATCATACCATTAACTAATTAACAAATCTATAAGGTAAACTAAATCTAAGTTTTGGGATGATCAATCAAAATTCTTGATTTCTATTTAGTTATTGAATTAACAAACTCAAATGTTCTTTATGTTTCTCTTGATTATTTACCTTGCATGAGCATCAAGGGTTATAACTTAAGGAAAAAATTTATTGTTACATAATCATTGAGTAGTAATAAAATTAAAATAGGTAGTTATCAATTGACTTTTGTCATTCATAAAAGGATTAATAGGTGGTATTGGATATAATCACATGGGAAGCTAGAGCTCCATGCTCTTCCATAATTGAATTTGTACCCATGATTTCTCCTTTGTCTTTGGTTTTCTTTCTTTTTTATTTTAAGCATGCCTATAAAAAAAACAGTTTCTTGGTGAACTCAAAACTCAGGATATGATCCATCTTTTTCTTGTTGAGATAATCTTTATAGTACAATATTAAGGTCCTAAATACTTTCTTTCTAACTTTGACAAGTGCATTTGTTTGTGGGTAAAACTTAGCACATAACATGTTTTGCAATAACAAGTTTTTATTGTCGTTATCGGAGATTGTCCTCAAATACCTTAGAAATTTTTATCTTCATTGCTCAAGATGTGTACATAATTCAATTAAAAAAAAGAGAAAAAGATTTTGAAAATTTGAAAATAAAAATAGATTATGTTATCTTATATAGTCTTTCTGTTTATTTGTTTTATCTTATTCTCAAGCTTCTAATTTATAATTTGATCTTAAATTAGAAAAAACAACAATGAGGTTAAGATAAGAAACCAAAGAAAGAAATATGGAAGCACAAGATGGGAAATGTTACTAGATTACATTACCCCTAACAATAGAGAATCGAGGAGAAGTATAGTAATTCCAACACCTGATGGAATCCATAACTTCAAGTTGATACCTACACTCATAAAATAAAATTGTTTGGATTTCTAATACTACACTGATCTTTATAAATAGAAACATCATATCGACTATCATAAATTTGACTAATGCTCGGCAAATTATGTTTGAACCCTCAACATAAAGATCAATGTCCATAGTTTCCAAATTATTTTTACCTATTTTACCTTCCTATAATCCTTCCTTGTTGATTTTCTCCAAAGAAGATGCTTCATCCTTTATATGGCTCCAGATCTAGGGACATAAACCATTCTCTCAGCATACGTCGTGAGCAAGCCACTGTACAAATATCATTTTGGGAGTCTCTTTCTTCTTATTAAGGATATTTTCTAAAGGAATAATCATACCTTTAGGAACTCATATCTTTTGGAATCCTTGTTGTTAGTTTCAGATGATATTTTTTTATTTATGAAAGTATCTAGTCTCTACATTACTAGATTTCCCTAGAATAAATAATTAGCTTTTAAATAAGAATAATTTAAATCTTTTGGTTGTCTAATACTTTTTAACATTAGGTTTAAATTAGTAGTTTCATAATCAAATTTGGATAGATCAATAGTAAGTTCTTCTATTTTCTATTGAAATCTTTGTATTTCATCAAACAAAGTGTTATTTAGGTTAGTCAGAAGTTGGTTATGCATCACCAATTCCAAATTCTAAGTTTTAATATTCTAAAGTTTTTTTTTCAAGAAAATTTCTTTTTAATTCAAAATATTTTATCATCAAAGTGTTGTAGTCACTTGAAATATTTTCATAAGTTATTTCAAGCTCTTTTAGTTAAGATGATGCATCATCATCTTTATCTGTCATTAGGCAGATTGTGCTAATTCTATGACTTCTTTTTGTTTGAACTGCTACTGTCTCGATTATCCTAGGTAGAAACCAAACCTTTATTTTTATTTTTGTTAGAGGAATTTTTGTGGTCTTTTCTTAAGTTTATATATCCAACATTTATATATATCTAGGTTTCCTATATTCATAGTTTTCTAATAACTTAATTGATGGTTTCTTACGTTGATTTGATGATATATATGGTTTTACTCTTTTCTTCTTTTTTTTTCATTTAACTTTTGAGACATATAGATATAAGGGATAACTTATCATGAGTTCCATTGTCTTCCTCATCAATCTCATCATAACTTCTTGATGATTCTTCTGCCTTCATAGTTTTGGCAGAGGTTCTTTCTTTTTTCATTGATAAGTGTCCAATAAGACTCTTATTTGGAACATAATTCGATGCAATTGCAAGTAATTAAAGCATAAAATACCATTAAAACAAAAGAAAATGACATAAAACTGAATAACCCCTACACAATATGAAAAATATAGTTTTAAAGCCTTTTATGCGATAAATTCTCATAAATCTAATGTACATTAATTTCTGCAATCTGTTACAGGGTTCCGCATTGGCAACGTAATTAGACTTATGTGGAGCACATGAAGATTTGAAAGAAAAGAAGCTATCTGTTATTCGCATCGTGTTGGACACGCAACGCTACAGAACAGCATCTATAAAAAGCCCAGAACAGAGCGAAATAGAACACACTTTTTTTGGTATTTGAGAGACACAGAACAGAGCCGTCTATATGCTATCTATTACGCCAGAACCTCCTGGTTTCTGGGTCTGTTCTGGGTGAAGGAAGAAACCCTAAAGTTGAGGATGAAGCACAACTGCAACGTGTCTTCAATGCTCATGACTTCATCCTTTTCCTCTGTTTTCTTTCTTTATCATTATGTGTAACTAGTTTTTTGTTAGGGAAGAAGGAATCCATGACTGAACCTATGTAACCCAGATATGTTATATGTATTCAAGATTGTTTTTCCTTAAAGTTGATTATTCATCCCTTTGCTTAATGCCTTTATGACTTGTCCACTTATAGATTGAATCTAAATTCTTCTTCGCAATTGAGAAATTGGTTTTAGGATTGGAACTGTGATTGAATAACATAATTGTGAAGGCTATAGGGATAGAGGTTCGCGATTGTGAGATCATTTGAATTCTTGAACTTAAGGCTCTCATCAAATTAGGAATTACTAAGGGATTAGGATTCCTAATTTGATGTTAAGAATTGATGAGTCAAGGGATTGACCTTCAATCAATATTTGTGAATTCGATCTTCCACTACATTTTATCTTGAGTGCACGTAATGATCCACTGTTACATAGGGAAAGTTTTGGTGAAATCCAACCCTAACACCTTCCATAAATTGATTTCTTACACATTCATATCAGTTATTGAGTATTAGACAGTTTTAAGTTTATTTTGATTAGCTTTAGGCAGACTGGAACAGAATTCCAGCCCAGTGACAGAAACCTGTGATTATTGTTACTTTCTGTTTGCGTTGTCTACGCGCTTCCATAATTGAGTTCAATTAGTGGACTAGTAGGAATTCAATACTTGAATCAAATTCCTGTGGAGTCGATACTCTTACTCACTCTTTACTCTATAAAACGATAAGATGCATTTGCCTTCATACGGTTACACATCAACATTCATGTTGTTGCTTTATTTTTTTTCCCTTCTAATTTGGATTTGTTTTATAGATTATGAAGAATCCAACTAGTTCCTCTCATTTTATCTTGCTAAGATCCTTTGCTTCTTCAACAATAGTAACCTCTAGTCTCCAAAGGAAAGGAAGATTTTTTAGAATCTTTTTTATTTGATCTTCATGTTCATATTCCTTTTAAAAATCTTTTGGACCATTTATGATAGTTGGAAATATTCCAATAATTTCATCAATTGTTTCTCTTTCCTTCATTTTGAATCCTTTATATTACAACTCTAAAAATATTATCTTGGATTTCTTTACTTGATTCGTTCTTTCCTGAATGAAGGAAAGGTTATCCCAAATTTCCTTTGTAGACTTGCATTTGTAAACCTTTTCTACTCGCTTCTACACAAGGCACAGGTTAGGAGAAACCTAACCTTTGCATTATTTTTCATCTTGGAAGTCTACTTATGGATCCACAGATCTTCTAAAATCTCTAAAAAGACATAGTCATCTTTAGTGACAACTTTCCAAAGATTGTATTGAGTATACTTAATGAACATTTTCATCTTATCTCTTTAGTAAGGATAGTCTTATCCTAATAAGGTTAGACGTCAAGTTACTAAACCTCCTTCAGAATAAGTTTCTTTCTTGTACCTTCCATTGTAAACAGATTGTTTGACCTTTTCACATGTTAAAGTGTTCAACCTAAGAATCTAAGCTTTAATACCAATTTTATGAACACTTATAACACACTAGAATGAGGAGGGGATTGAATGATGTGTTAATAACTTTTTGTAGAGATCTTTTATTTGAAATGATAGAATGGAGAGAAGGTGGAGAAAAGCTTGCATTAACTATGTATATTGGTTCATCCTCATCAACTAAGGGTTACATTCAATCATTGTAAAAAACTATCAAGAATTTCGCTAGACAATGCTTTGTTCACATAACAAAAACCTTTCCTAAGAATTATTCTAGAAGCCTTTTTAGGTTTAAGATCCAAGTATTCTTTTAACGAATAAGATTTTTTAGGCTAAGCCAAAAAATAGAATAAGAGAAGTATAAAAGATTGAATAGAAAATTTACTACCTATTGATGAATTATAGACAATGAGTTAATCAAGAATGTAGTCCAGAAGTAATTCATCTTGTCTCTAGCTCATAAGTTCTTAAATTCATATAGAACTATCGAAATATAGTCATTATAAGATTGTGTAGGATTTTCAACATCTTCAGCATGTCCATTTAATGCATGGTCTTAGTTTGGGAAAACATCTTTTGGTTATTATAAAAATAGGTGTACTAAGCAACTTTACTTTGTGCTTATTATACCAATGTGTCAAATGTCTTTTTCCTTCTTCTCCTAAGACTTTAGTTTACATTTAATTTTAATTGTTCTCTTTGCATGACTTTAACTTGATTAGGTAGGAAAGAGACAATCGTTGCTATCAAGATCAACTAAACAAGGTATGTTGTAAGTACTTTTGTTTGTTAGACTTTAAATTGAGTGTTGGTTAACTCTTCTAGTAGACGATTATAGGAGTTTCCTTTTTAATAGGTTATAGACAATGTATAATGTTTTTTTGTCATCATTAAAATTTGGGTTAGATGGATCTTTATGTTATGTAAAAATTAGGTTTCAACACTGAATTTATAAAACCAACCACATTAATAATAAACTCAAATAGTTACAAAAATTATAAATACTAAACAATTATAAGTACCGAATCCACAAAGTATCAAATAAAATCACATATACTAGACATAAACTAAATATATCAAATTAAAATGATATAAAAGAATTATAAAAACAATACAATGGGTTAAAAGATCAAACATAAACTAAAAAATACAAAAAATAATGCACAAAGTCCTATACAACTATGATAGGGGAAAGTATGAAGCTCTTACGACTTGAATTTGGATTGAAAGATTCAATAGTTTAATGTAAGTAGGATTTGGCTATAACATTCACACAACTATTATGGATATTTGTGATGCTAAACCCATTAGCAAGAGCTAATAGTTAAGGTTTCTTTTAACACAAGTACCACAATACTCTTTTATTTCTTATTTACTACTACAAGTAGTGAGACACAATGAAAGACAAAGGGCTACATCATAGAAATATAAGTAAAAAATAGTGCACATAAAATCACTAGAAATGCGCACACATATAATGATCAAAACATAACATACAATACAAAACATATCTTAAGGAAACTTTAAATAATTAAAATTAACTTAGAATCATTTCTAGAAATGAATGAAAAATAAAAAATAATCAAAAAATTAGTTTTCTCTAAACCAAAGTAAAAACATGTTCAACAAGAAAGTAGCAATGTTTTCTTTATGATATTCAATTCAAAATCATGTAAAAAAGAATTCAAACATTAATGCTCACCTAAATTCTCATGAATTAAATAAACACATACTCTAGATAAAAAGTAACAACTTAATGATGTTCATTTTTCACTATTGTCAATGACATAAGCATGTAGAAGAGAATGGATATAGTGCAAGATAGTGGTTTTAGGAAAGATTGGGATTCGGTGAAGGAATGACACATGAACAGAGGGAGAAGAAAAATGGATTTTGGGATCTATGGGCTAGGAGTTTTTCGATTGAAGAGAAGTTATAGAGAGATGATTTTTGTGTATAAAGGACAATGGAGTTTGACATTGGATTCTAGTGATGGAAGGTTTTGTCACTATAATGAGTAAACAAATTTTGATGATGGTATATAAGTAAATTTGAGTTATAGTTTACCGATTAAAACATTAAAGTAAGGAAGAAGGAAAGGAAAATATGAAAACACAAAATGTAATTTAGTATAAATTAATATTGGTGATCAAATACACATCAATCATAACAATTAGGTAATAAAAAATAGCAAAGAATTGAAAATTTAAATCATTATTTTTAAAAATAATTTTAAAAAATATTTAATGATAAGAAAGTTTATCATAAATTAAAAAATTGACATAAAAATATGTTAGAAACTGACTTTAACAACCAATTTTATTTTAGTTATTTTTCTAATGATATTTTGATAGCAAATTGAATGGACAAAAATTTGTATTTAGTTTTATTTTTCAGATCTTCATTGGTCACTGAATGAGTTACTAATAACAATAGAATTATGGTAGTTGCAATATTCAATCAATAATCCTATTCTTTTTTATAGTGACATTTATTTTCTTTCAAAAAGAAAACTCACCTCAATTTAAATTAGCATATTTTTTTAATAAAAAAATACATACCTATACTTGAAACTGAATGATATTTTTTGTTATTATTGAATAATTTGTATAATATATTTTTATACAAAGTAGTCTATGTTATTTACAGAAATTGTGAAAATATATGATAAAAAAACAAATAGAAAAACTAGGAAACTATATGATAAATCTAAATCATATTAGCATAATATCGCTAATATCATAATAATATCTCAACATTTTTTTCTCTCAAGATGAAGTATATATATTGTATGCATATAGCTTGTGATATATATACATTATCCTTTAATACCATAAATATTTGGTGAAAATGTATGCAAGCTTATTATGAACTATCCAATTAAAAATTTTTAATTCAGATTTTTAATAAATTAATAATTAATTAAAAATAAAATTACCTTTAGCAAATTTAATTCTTTACTAACTTAACATTATTAATTAATTATTTTTGGTTAAGAATTAACTTTAGTTAAAATATTTTTTTTATTAGTTATTAAATGATTAAAAAATTAATTTGAAAAGTTTTAATTAGGCACACCACAACATTGGGGCAATCCTTATATGTGGACATAAATAGTGGATACATTAAAATATAAGTAATCATATATCTCAAAAGGATATATATATATATATAAAATAGGCACACCATAACATTCAAGTTCAAGTAGACAAATATACTAGAACACATATGTCTATGTATATATACATCTCCACGTCATGTTATGCATAGGATCCAATCCAAACATCAAGACCCTAACAAATCAAGTGAGATAAGTGTGGTCACATCAAGTTTTACAAATAATCATATCAAATATCATTAATATCATCATGCCAAACATTCCAAGTATGGTAAAGTCACATCATGTTCCACGAATAGTTACATCAAATTTGATTCATATCATCACATCTAATATCAAATGTGATAAATATGGTCACATAAAATACTAAGAGTGTTCATACCAGGTGACATTAATATCATCATGTCCAACATATTAGGTGTGATAAATATAGTCACATCAAGTGTCAAGAGAAATCACATCAAGTTTTTTAATATCATCATATCCAACACATCAATTGTGATATATATAGTCACATTAAGTGTAAAAAGTTATTGCATTACATTAAGTGTAATTAATATCTTCATTTCCAACACATTAAGTGTGAAAAGTATGATCACATCAAATGTCATTAATATCATCATGTCCATCATATCAAGTGTCACAAGCACTGGCATCCAGTGTCGTTAATATCATCATGTTCAACATATCAAGTGCGCAAAGTATGGTTATATCAATTATCATAAACATTCACATAAGTATTATTTATATCACTTTATGCATATGATGCATGTCACAAAATATTTCACACGTTATTGATTATGAATTATTTTTTACAAAATCTCAATTTCTCAACACATGCCATATAGGCATAATTTGATTGAATTCACATGGCTACAAAGGCACAAATTTATTGAGTTCACACTGACCATACAAGCACAAGTCTCCCAATCCACATAGGCCACATAATTACAAGCTCATCAACTTTACATAAGCCATATAATCATAAGTTCACTGAATACATATACGATGCATAGATACAAGTTCATTAAATTTACATAGACCATATAAGCATAAATCCACTAAGTTTTCATAATCCATATAGGTCATACAGATACAAATTCATCAATTTTAATATTTTACTTTAAAAGTCAAACCCTACCACACAAGTGAGAAAAAATTCAAATTCTTTCAATTCATGAATCCTATATTTATGCTTACTATAAAAGTGGTTTAAACCTAAATAATTAATGGAGATTAAATTTAGTAAATAATTAATGATTTAAAGTTTTTAAAAATAACGGAAACAATATCTAAATTTCCCAAAGCATGTCTCTTTGATAAATTAAAGAATCAAGTTTATAATAATTTTTTTTAGAAATTTTACTAAATTGTAAACATAGTTCAAAAATTCAATTCCCATGATAAAATATGAAAAAAAAAGTTTGTAGGAAATATTATTTAAGATTTTAGAATTAAATTACCTTCTTATGGATTTTTCTAAATTATTTAATGAAATACAAAAAATTCAGTTTTCATACATTGTATGCGTAAAAGACAATCTAACAAGCTAAATTGGAAAATTCATAAAAAACCAATGCTTAGAAAAATCATTCCAAAGTTTTTAGATTTTATCCTAACATATTAAGGTTCAAATACAAAAATTTTCAATGGATAAGTCTATCCAAATCATTTCCCCAATTTAATCACAAATAAGTCTCAAAATAGAGTAAAATTTAGTCCAAGTTGTCATAGTCTCATTTCAAGATTATTCATAATTTTATGGATTAAGGGATTGAACATAAATTTATGTTGTTACATTCCCATATGACTATCATGCACAAATTTTTCCAAGGCATAGATACATTCAAAATATCCATTTCTAAGAGAAACATTCAATTAAGCAAAATCAAACATGTCTCTATTATAAATTCACATAAATTAAAATATAAGAATTTAGAGTATTAATTTTCATATATATATAGATTAGTCCCACATGCTAATCCATGTTCATAATCCTAAGCTAAAAATCATAGGAAATCATTGAGAACAATTAATCACCAAGCATTTACTGACTTTTTATCTTGAAAATTCAATTTAATTCTTTAACTTCTCAACTATAAATTGTTCATCAAGTTAATTAACTAGTATTCTTCCAATTGATTATTCTCCCATCATTTTACTTATAGGACTATCTTATAGTGTTTAGGAACTAACTCAAGTAACTTAGCAATGAAACTAGTCTAAAGATGTGTTTGAGGAAATATCTTAGCAAAATTTTAATTTTTACTAATTCTATATTTTATTTGTATAATTTTATTTCTCACTTAAATGGTGATTAAACAATGTTAAGTTTTTTTCAATATGAGTGTCGTAACCATAATTACAACGAGACGACGAACTCGCTAAAAATTTAAAAAAAAAATAATTTGATTTGTGGAGCTGCCACCAAATTTAAATTTAAGAAAAGATTTGGAAAACAAAAACCCTAACTTGAGGAAGAAATCTAGGTTCGGGAGTCAGTTACGAATTGGGAAGGTGTTAGGCACCCTACTCGCCCGTTCCAAAGAACGGTATCCTTAAACTGAGTGTGTGATCTTTTATATTTTTTAAGACTGTTTGATCCCTTTAAATAGAATAGAAATAAATAAGTTTATGTGAAAATAGTCTCACAAGACTTGATCCTACTCCTATGTATTACCTGGTGCAAAGGGAAATTCAAGGCTACGTAGTTCCGGTTTCAAGGACTCGATCCTTAAGAAAGTTTTACATGGACTGGGAAAAAGCGCTTTAGGATTTTGGATTGTTTTGATTTTGAAGAAGGATTGAAAAAGGGAGATCTTCGATCCACGTGCACAAAGTCAAAGGCAAGCGAGGGTTGCACTACGACTCATATGATTCTCCGAACATCGAAAGACAGGGTATGCTGCACTTTCAACTTCAGAGTTCATTGCATGAGATCTTTGATCATTTAAAAGTCTGAAAATTATTTTGAAAAACGTAATTTGGAAGGGAGATTGAGAAAGGGAGATCTTCGATCCATGTGCACAGAGTCGAAGGCAAGTGACGGTTGCACTACGACTCATATGATTCTCCGAACATCGAAAGACAGGGCATGCTGCACTTTCAACTTCAGAGTTCATTGCATGACATCTCAGATCTTTTAAAACTTTGAAAATTATTTTGAAAGATGGTAATTTTGAAGAGAGACGAAAAAGGAGATCTTCGATCCACAGCCACAGAGTCGAAGGTAAGCGAGGGTTGCAGTAAGACTCATATGATTCTCCAAACATTGAAAGACAGGGTATGTTGCACTTTCAACTTCACAGTTCATTTCGTGAGATCTCGGATCTTTTAAAACTTTGAAAATTATTTTGAAAAAGGGTAATTTTGAAAAGAGATGAAAAATGAGATCTTCGATCCATATGCACAGAGTCGAAGGTAAGCGAGGGTTGCACTACGAATCATATGATTCTCCGAACATCGAAAGACAAGGTATGTTGCACTTTCAACTTCAGAGTTCATTTCGTGAGATTTTGGATCTTTTAAAACTTTGAAAATTATTTCGAAAAAAGGTAATTCTAAAGAGAGACGAAAAAGGAGATCTTTGACGCACAGGCACAGAGTCGAAGGCAAGTGAGGGTTGCACTGCGACTCATATGATTCTCCAAACATCGAAAGACAGGGTATGCTGCACTTTCAACTTCAGAGTTCATTGCGTGAGATTATTGATTATTTAAAACTTTGATTTTTTTTTTTGAAAAAGGTAATTTGGAAGGGAGAATGAGAAAGGGAGATCTTCAAACAACGTGCACAGAGTCGAAGGCAAGTGAGGGTTGCACTACGACTCATATGATTCTCCGAACATCGAAAGACAGGGCATGCTGCACTTTCAACATCAGAGTTCATTGCATGAGCTCGGATCTTTTAAAACTGAAAATTATTTTGAAAAATGGTAATTTTGAAGAGACAAAAAAGGAGATCTTCGATCCATAGGCACAGAGTCGAAGGTAAACGAGGGTTGCATTGCGACTCATGATTCTCCGAACATCGGAAGACAAGGTATGCTGCACTTTCAACTTCAGAGTTCATTTCGTGAGATATCAGATCTTTTAAAACTTTGAAAATTATTTTGAAAAAAGGTCATTTTTAAGTGAGACGAAAAAGGAGATCTTTGATCCTCAAGCACAGAGTCGAAGGCAAGCGAAGGTTGCACTGCGACTCAAATGATTCTCTGAACATCGAAAGAGAGGGTATGCGGCACTTTCAACTTCAGAGTTCATTTCGTGAGATCTTTGATCATTTAAAACATTGAAAATTATTTTGAAAAAGGTAATTTGGAAGGGAGATTGAAAAATGGAGATCTTCGATCCACGGGCACAGAGTCGAAGCCAAGTGAGGGTTGCACTACGACTCATATGATTCTCCGACCATCAAAAGAAAGGGTGTGTTGAACTTTCAACTTCATAATTAATTGCATGAGATCTCGGATCTATTAAAACTTGGAAAAACATTTTGAAAAAAGTTAATTTTGAAGAGAGGAGAAAAGGGAGATCATCGATCCACAAACACAGAGTCGAAGGTAAGCGACGGTTGCACTGCGACTCATATGATTCTCCGAACATCGAAGACAGGGTATGTTGCACTTTCAACTTCAGAGTTCATTGCATGATATTTTCATCATTTAAAACTTTGAAAATTATTTTAAAAAAGGTAATTTGGAAGGGAGATTGAAAAAAGGAGATCTTCGATCCACGTGCACAGAGTGGAAGGCAGGTGAGGGTTGCACTGCGACTCATATGATTCTCCGACCATCAAAAGACAGGGTGTGTTGCACTTTCAACTTCAGAGTTCCTTGCAGGAGATCTCAGACCTGTAAAAACTTTGAAAAATATTTTGAAAAAAGGTAATTTTGAAAAGAGACGAAAAAGGAGATCTTCGATCCACATGCACAGAGTCGAAGGTAAGCGAGGGTTGCACTGCGACTCATATGATTCTCCGGACATCGAAAGACAGGGTATGCTGCACTTTCAACTTCGGAGCTCATTTCGTTAGATCTTTGATCATTTAAAACATTGAATATTATTTTGAAAAAGGTAATTTGGAAGGGAGATTGAAAAAGGGAGATCTTCGATCCACGGGCACAGGGTCGAAGCCAGGTAAGGGTTGCACTGCGACTCATATGATTCTCCGACAATCAAAAGAAAGGGTGTGCTGCACTTTCAACTTCATAGTCAAAAGAAACGGTGTGCTGATCTTTTAAAACTTTAAAAATCATTTTGAAAAAAGGTAATTTTGAAGAGAGACGAAAAAGGAGATCTTTGATCCACAGGCACAGAGTCGAAGGCAAGCGAGGATAGCACGGTGATTCATATGATTCTCCGAAATCGAAAGACAGGGTATGTTGCACTATAACCTTCAGAGGTCATTGCATGAGATCTTTGATCATTTAAATCTTTGAAAATTATTTTTAAAAAGGTAATTTGGAAGGGAGCCTGAGAAAGGAAGATCTTCGATCCACGTGCACAGAGTTGAAGGCAGGTGACGGTTGCACTACAACTCATATGATTCTCCGAACATCGAAAGACAGGTTATGCTGAACTTTCAACTTCAGAGTTCATTGCATGAGATCTCGGATCTTTTAAAACTTTGAAAATTATTTTGAAAAAAGGTAATTTTAAAGAGAGACGAAAAGAGAGATCTTTGATCCACAGGATCAGAGTGGAAGGCAAGCGAGGGTTGCACTACGACTCATGTGATTCTTTGAACATCGAAAGACATGGTATGCTGCACTTTCAACTTCACAGTTCATTGCGTGATATTTTCATCATTTAAAACTTTGAAAATTATTTTAAAAAAGGTAATTTGGAAGGGAGATTGAAAAAAGGAGATCTTAGATCCACGTGCACAGAGTGGAAGGCAGGTGAGGGTTGCACTGCGACTCATATGATTCTTCGACCATCAAAAGATAGGGTATGCTGCACTTTCAACTTCAAAGTTCATTTCGTGAGATCTTTGATCATTTAAAAAATTGAATATTATTTTGAAAAAGGTAATTTGGAAGGGAGATTGAAAAAGGGAGATCTTCGATCCACGGGAACAGAGTCGAAGTCATGTGAGGGTTGCACTGCGACTCATACGATTCTCCGACCATCAAAAGAAAGGGTGTGTTGCACTTTCAACTTCAGAGTTCATTGCATGAGATCTTGGATCTTTTAAAACATTGAAAATTATTTCGAAAAATGGTAATTTCGAAGAGAGACGAAAGAGGAGATCTTCGATCCACATGCACAGAGTCGAAGGTAAGCAAGGGTTGCATTGCGACTCATATGATTCTCCGAACATCGAAAGACAGGGTATGCTGCACTTTCAACTTCACAGTTTATTTCGTGAGATCTCGGATCTTTTTAAACTTTGAAAATTATTTTGAAACAAGGTAATTTTAAAGAGAGACGAAAAGGGAGATCTTTGATCCACAGGAATAGAGTGGAAGGCAAGCGAGGATGGCACTGCGACTCATATGATTCTCTGAACATCGAAAGACAGGGTATGCTGCACTTTCAACTTTAGAGTTCACTACATGAGATCTTGGATCTTTTAAAACTTTGAAAATTATTTTGAAAAAAGGTAATTTTGAAAAGAGACGAAAAAGGAGATCTTCGATCCACAAGCACAGAGTTGAAGGTAAGCGAGGATTGCACAGCGACTTATATGATTCTCCGAACATCGAAAGATAGGGTATGCTGCACTTTCAACTTTAGAGTTCACTACCTGAGATCTAGGATCTTTTAAAATTTTGAAAATTATTTTGACAAAAAAGGTAATTTTGAAAAGAGACAAAAAAGGAGATCTTCGATCCACATGCACAGAGTCGAAGGTAAGCAAGGGTTATACTGCGACTCATATGATTCTCCGAACATCGAAATATAGGGTATGATGCACTTTCAACTTTAGAGTTCACTGCATGAGATCTAGGATCTTTTAAAACTTTGAAAATTATTTTGAAAAAAGATAATTTTAAAGAGAGACTAAATAGGAGATCTTTGATCCACAGGCATAGAGTCGAAGGCAAGCGAGGTTAGCACGGTGACTCATATGATTCTCCGAACATCGAAAGACAGGGTATGCTGCACTATAACCTTCAGAGGTCATTGCGTGAGTTCTTTGATCATTTAAATCTTTGAAAATTATTTTTAAAAAGGTAATTTGGAAGGGAGACTGAGAAAGGAAGATCTTCGATCCACGTTCACAGAGTTGAAGGCAGGTGACGGTTGCATTACGACTCATATGATTCTCCGAACATCGAAAGACAGGTTATGCTGCACTTTCAACTTTAGAGTTCATTGCATGAGATCTCGGATCTTTTAAATCTTTGAAAATTATTTTGAAAAATGGTAATTTTGAAGAGAAACGAAAAAGGAGATCTTCGATCCACAGGCACAGAGTCGAAGGCAAGTGAGGGTTGCACTGCGACTCATATGATTCTCCGAACATCAAAAGACAAGGTATGCTACACTTTCAACTTCGGAGTTCATCGCGTGAGATCTCGGATCTTTTTTTAAAGCTTTTAAAATTATTGCGAAAAAAATTAATTTTAAATAGAGACGAAAAAGGAGATTTTCGATCCACAGGCACAGAGTCGAAGGCAAGCGAGGGTTGTAATGCGACTCATATGATTCTCCGAACATCGAAAGACAGGACATGCTGCACTTTCAACTTCAGATTTCATCGGGTGAGATCTCGGATCTTTTAAAGCTTTGAAAATTATTTTGAAAAAAAGTGATTAGGAAGGGAGATTGAGAAAGGGGTATGGTTGCAGCACGAACCAAATGCGTGTAAGGAGAAAATGGGATATATAATTCCCGATTATTAGTCTCCTTTACGTTTCGAGCTTGTCCTTTCTTTTGTTTTAAATCTCTTTGGTTATTATGTGACTATCTTCGGGCTGACCCACTTTGTGGTCGTGACAGACGTATGCAATATAGTTTTAGCTCTTCAACCAACCTTATTATCATGGTCGTTTGACCTGGCTGAGTTTCTTGAACACTTTGCCAAGTTTGGAAATGAGGATTCATTCACTAATCCACCTCAGGTTTAGTTGAGAACGAAAAGAAAATTATGACTTATGAAACGTTATTACTGGAATCAGGCAGCAATTTCAATTGATTTCAGTTTGCATACTTGGGAGTTTAAACCATGGACCTAAGTAGCATAGTCAGGTCAACTAGTTGGGATTATTTTGTGAGGGTCTTGTTTTTTATATCTTTGGTTGGGGACTAATCGTGCGAATCAATCCCTTCCCAAATCTTGCAAGGACCAATGCTACTCCTAAAGTCCTCTCCAGGTTAAGAGTATAACTTAAGTGTTTAATCAATCCCTTTTACGTTGTTATTTTACTCTCTGTTATGATCCCTATGCCCTAATTCCCATTTGTAACAACTTATCAAAAACATTTTATCAGGTGTTCTGCAATACGAAAAGTCTATATGTTGTTGAGTCTGTAATCCTATGACAAAACCGCCCTGAATTGGTCTATTTTACTTTGTCTTATTTTCAGACACAAAGAATGTTACTCAACACCTAAGGGTCTTAAGTAGTCCTAGTGTTATTGTATGTACTGGGACCAATTGCTCCAATATTAGTTCCTACCCTACTAAGACCTTACTGTTAAACATAGCCAGATATTGACCAGTAACAGAACTAGTGCGAGCGTATCAGAAATTAATCCAAGAATTCTTATCTGGTTTTAGACTTAGTGGTAATGCAATCAAACCAAACTACTGCCCCAAACCAATGGATCAGGTTGATCCAGGCTACTTAACTGACCCATAGGAGCTGGATAGTCTTTCTACTCCACCTTACCCATTGCAGTTCTTGCTCATTCTTTGACAAGGCTGGCTTGGAGCTGTCCTGTTGTGAACTTACTGTATCATAATTGGTGCAGGATAATAAGACCTATCAGGATCAGCTCTATTAACTGTAAAGCTTATACGGGGTTATGAACCAAATTCTGGTTCAGAATGTTAATATCAGCAGGGAACTGAGCCAATAATCCCCTTCACATCTTAAGTCATGAGGCCGGAGAGGAACCTTTCCCACTATGAACATAATGGCATTGTCCATGGTTTTGCAGATCCGAACTGCCAGGTAGACCACTAAGAGCCTGTACAGCGAGATCAAGGAGCCTATCTCATTCAAACCTACTCAGTTAGAGCCCTGTGTTGCCTATGATCTAAGGCTTACATCATTCAGGTTCTTAATTCAGACGCCTAGAATGGATGGTTCATATAGCCTTCTGTTATTTCGATCTTAATTCTGATTAACTGGTGTGTACGGTACTGCAATCATTTACCTAAATTGATTTTATTGTTATCCTATCCAGGGTTCCTCCTATCAGCTCCTATTTTACCCAATTCCTTCTTGTAAACACTCTAGGCCCCTTAGACTAATTCACTTCTGCCTTGTCCCTAGGTCAACAGATGTTGGCTCATAACAAACCTAAGAACTGGTGGTCACATAAGCCAGAGATCAGTCCACAATCAGAGGTGTTGCATCTCATTTGAAGAATACAGTCTTAGTAGGTTTGACTTGCTAGCCCCACCACTGCCATAAACTGGTCTTGACATCAGGGCTTTCTATTGACCGAAAACAACCCATCATCCAACACAAGCCTTACCCTTCCCTAAGACTGACTTGAGGTTGTTTTCTGTCTATGTTAGTCAAGGATTATCAACTTCTTGCCACTAAATTCATTTTCCAAACTACATCGTGCCTGGAGATCTTCTAATTTACTCCTATGACACATTGATCAAGTCTGACTCTTTTCTGCTCAGGTCTTTTATTGTTGTAGTTCCTAACTAACACTTATATTGTCTAGTTGCATCTTGTCTCATTTAGTTCTCATACTCCTTAACATGGCAAGAGGGTCCTAGTCCAGTTGACTCTAGGTGCAGACTATTAGGTGTAATTTAAAGGCAGAGCCAATCATTAGGATTCTTCTGGGATATATTTCCAAGGGTCTATTACAGGCCCACGGCTAGGTTTGATTTTTCAAGTTAGAGAGCTCTTGGACCATTCACCCAGGGAACGCAGCTGAATTTATCTAAAGCTCATGACAATCACATAGTTTCTAGACACATTTTGCATGTCAAACTCCGACCATGCTTCCTGAATCAATTGCAACAGGAATTCAACTAACCAGCATAAAATTCCTAAGGGTAAACTAGGAGTCGGGATTATGAACAGCTTGTCAACAGTTTGTGCAACAAGGTAGCAGACTCCTAAATGTGTCTCATGGCTGAGATCAGACTCAAGTCCTAAACTTAAAAACCATGTATTGGTACTAGAACAGCAGTGGCACTTCCCTAAAACTCAAAATCATTTATAGGACACCAATCTTATCATGTTTGTGAGGAAATGCAGACTGGAGGGGGACCTGTTAGAGGTTCATCAATCTCATCAAGATATTATTTGTCTAAACTCTGGTGTGTTTTGACATAGCCATAAACCACTCCACTATTCATTATAGGCTAAATAAGAGTTAGCATAATTCTGGAACAGTTCTTGTGCACAGGCTGTATGATATGATTCACCCTACGCGAATGAATCGGAATGCAGAAACGATAACGGAACGTCTTGAGAATCAGGATAAGATAAGAAAGGATAAGGTAAGATAAGGTAAAGGAACGCGACACAAACCGCGACCTGTCGGAGAGCACCGAAGTTATCAAGAGGAACGTGACCCTTACCGCGACCTGCCGGAAGAACCAACGTTATCAAGGGTAGTTCTTTGCTCAAGAACCAAGGGAATCAACTCACACAGAGATGAAAGAACTCTCAAAGAGAAAATATGATTAATACTCAAAATCTGTCTTTTCACTGAATCCCTAACCCCTATTTATAGTGAACCTAATCTAGTAAAAAAGATAATAAATTAGAAATCCTAATTAGATTGCAATTTGAATTGCAACCAATTTAAAATGAATAACTTCTAGATGAATATCAAATCCTAATGTAATCTAAAGTAAATCTTAATGTAATCTATAGTAAATCATAAACTTTATCACTTAAGATCTTCAATGATATGACTACATAAATTAACCCATGTTGGAATTGGGCTTGGATCCACGTAGTCTTTTCCTTGAACTTCTTTGATAAGACTTTCAAGTGCTTGTTCCATACGTTTAGTCCTATTTCTCGTCATAGGATCTTCCATTCCTTGTAGATAATCTCCTAGATGATCTCTTTTTCTTATCATGGGGCCCACGTTCACATCACTGTAAGTTTTGAGAATTCAGTTCTTGGTTGATGCATTCTTATAGCCATAGATCCCTACAGACAAACTGGTATCTGGAACTATTCTTGTGTGCCAGGATGATCATGGACTATTTCTCCCAAAATTATACAACTACTCTCTATTTTCAGGCTTACACTTCTCTGGTTTTGGATTTCAGACCTAGGCAATTTGACTAGATCCAACCAGCTTGAACCAAAGAGAAATTATGTTGATTTCTGTATGAGACTTTCCATATCTCTGCTAAATTTTGGGAAGAACTCATTACTTATAAGGCCAACAGTACAATATATAGTTAAACCTGGTATACCTAGATACTAAGACCAGCCCTGACAGGCTACTGTCATGGTCCCTAATCATACATTAGATTTGTAAACCTGGGATTCTGCATTTTCTATGTCGTTTGTCATTTAACGAGTGACTCCAGACCATGGTTCAAGGGTATAAATGACAAATACAGCCCTAGAAGTGTGATTTCGGGTACTTATCTACTTCTGTAGTGAACTAGGGATTCACTCAGAGCCCCTATGCAAACTCAACCACTTCCAACCCAAGATTGGCAGGGTCTTACCTACCTCAGCCTATATCAAGCCTAGTCTATGATTCTATCACTTTTCAGTTTGTAAAGGAAAATTACTCAAGGCTTTTGTCTATATGTTGACAGACTATTAAACTTGACAAGCCTGAACATTATGTTGCAGTTTAATGAACAAACAAATGTAGCACATCCACACAGTAACACATTGTTATTTAGCATGCACATTAATTCCAGAATTCACAACAATGAACCAATTCCTGCCATGTTTTAAGAGCTGAATTTTTCAGGTAAAATAAAAGAAATGCAATAAGTAAACACGACAAATAATTCTAATTGTTTCTGCTCTAGCATCCTACATGAAACTTAACCAGGAGTCCTAAGTCGAGGTTAAAGCTAGGGATTATAGTTTCTTAGAATCTCATTTCATAGGTTTAGTTCTTCCCTAGCCTAAATCATCCCTAAGGAGCAAAGACAGATGATATTATGCAAATTCTGGAAACGTGATTGAAATTGAGAGAATAGCAAGGATCAAGCACTTCACCTAGTAACGTAGAGGAGAAAAATAGCCAAGAACAAGCTGATTTCTCCTTTGTGAATACTGCCAAATCCGACTAGACGAAGTATAATTTCAAGAATACTTTTCAGGAACTCAGGTGAATGAGAAGAAATTTGTATATATCCAACCGAAAAGATGGAAGAAGCCCTGCCAATAACCAGCTGAAGAAGAAATGAAGGGAGCCATGAATAGAGCAGAATTTAAGAAAACTTCTTCAGAAATTCCCTCTGGGAGCCAAGAGCAGAGAAGAATTTTGAGGATCTTCTTCGGAAATTCGGCAAGGTTGAGAACCAAAACCCAAATTCGAACTTCGGCGATAGGAAACCTGAAAAATCCCTCTAATCCGAGAGCAACCGAAAACCAATTTCCCCAAACCAACGATTCTCTTCTATCTTTTTTTTTTTGTGCCCAAAAAATCCTCTTCCCTTTTTTTCAAAATCCTCCTTTATACCCTCCTTTCAACCATGGTAACATCAAACCCAACCTTTGGTTATTTCTTGACCCCAAGCAGTAACCCTAACTAACTTCTAACTAACCCTAACTAACTCCTAAATCAACCTAACCAACTAAAAAAACTGAATTATTTATTTTCTTTTCCCTTCTTTACTATTATTTTCTATATTTTATTATTGTTATTTTTATCATCATCATTTTTTACTTGTGCTTCTGATTTATTATTATTATCTTTTCTATTATTACATATATTCTATTTCATTTATTAATTACTTACTATTTTTCCTCTCTCTCTCTCTTTGTACATTTAATATTTATCATTTTTTTACTAGACCACTCACCTATTTAGGCCCCATTATTTCTATTTTTTCTCATTTCTTCCTTTTTTTACTTAATTCACTTTCATGATTAAAAGCTTCCCGGATAGGAATTGGTATTCACAATGAGCCATCAATAAATTTATTTTCAAAATATAATTTTCCCAATTTTTCAAAGCTGTTAAGCAATTCAAAATTAAAGTTTTTACTTTTTACTAACAAGGTCAAATTTGAACATTTATCTTGCAAAAATTATCATAAATCACATAAAATAAATTAAGATACAAAATATTATAGGCCAATAAATATAGTGGTGAAGGTCAAAATACAATTTTAGTTCAAAACTCTAGCTGTAAATTGAGAAATTTAATCAACAGATTTGTCATATTTTAGGTATACTCAAATTCGAAAAAACATAATATGTACTATAATTAATAACAACTTAAAACCATCCAACCAAAGGATTCCTAAAGAAAGAATTTATCTTACATAAGTTTTAACCATTCTAGTCTCATGAAATAAGCTTCCCCTAAATGACTTAAAACTTCAAAAGAGAACGGATGTTGACTTTCAAACTTTTAGAAACACCAATCTCTTTACTTCCTATAGCACGAATAACATAAAAGATATTCAATTTAGCAAATAAAAAAGTTATTAAACATAAAAAAATGAATTACAAACAAAAGTTGAACTACTCATCAATAAAAATTAAAATTAATAAACAAATCTCTAGAGACATGTTGAAAAACTTTTACAGTGAAGAACACCACGATATCCTTACATGCAATATAGGAGGACAAAACAATGATCGGTAGTAGTGAGAGATTCACAATATTAAGCTAAAAAAAAGTAAAATAAAGTTTTAAAATTCAAAAACCATAAAAGTGAAGAGAGAATTGAGACGGTCAAGATGGTGTGAATACATGTAAGTTACGTTGAAAAAATGATGGCAGCCCTACAAAATGGAATGGTTCAGTGAAAGAGAAAAAGAAAAGAAAGAAGGAAAAAGAAAATGAAGAGGGGCTAGCGGAATAAAGAAGAAGAAGAAAAATAAATAAATAAAGGAATCATAATAATAATATATTTGTATATTATATTTTTATAATATTATGAAAGAAAGAAGGATAGAATAAGGAGAGTGAAATTTATAAAAATTTTAAAATTATAATAGAGATTTAATAATTTATGAACAATTAAATGTTTTAGATGAATTTAAAAGAAATAGATTGGGGTCAAACATTTTTTAATTATTTAAAAAATAAATAAAACAATACTAGTAATTATTTATTTTATTTTAAAAGGAATAAAAATAAATATAAATATTTTATAAAAAATTTAATAATAATATTCAATATTATTATTTTAAAATAAATTTACAAATATAATAAATAATATTTTCATAATAACATTAAAATTATAACAATAATAATATTAACTCTAATATTAATATAATTATTAAATTAGAAAAAAGATATATTACAAGAAAAATTTTATATTATTAAGACATATTAAATAATTTTTTAATAAAACAACAAAATGCAACTTAATAAAAGAAAAATAAATGGTGGGGAAGTGTTAGTCCATAATTGGTTTGGACCTTCAGACTGTGTTAACCACAAAGAACAGTGACAGCTGTATTTTGCCAACTCGGCCTGCTGCCTTGTTTTTCAACACATTGAAGGGACTTTCTTTTTATCTTTCCTTCTTTGACAAAAAAAAATGTTTTTTTCCAGACCATATTTCCTTTTTTAAATTATTTTAAAATTATACTACGAAAGATTAGAAAATATATTTTTAAAATATTATTTGCATGGATATAAAACATTTTGAAAATTAATTTTCAGAATGCAATGTTAAAGCTATAAAAAAAAATCATTTAACTTTGGAAATGCGATGCCTATCAGCTTTCAGAATGCAATATTAAATTAAAATTAATCTAAATGCAACGATAAAGCCGATTCTGGAATGTAATGTTTCCAAGTTTTGATATTTTGAAAATTAATTTCTAAAAAATGTTTTATATTTTTCTGAAAATTGTTTATATATTTTGGAAGAATTAATAATTTTAAAAATAAAATTTAGAAAATCAAAAGGGAGGAAGATGCGCTTAAGAAAAAGAAAAGGTCCACATAAAAATAGAGTAAGAGTGGATTCAAATGAGTATTTAGAATAGCTTCTTTTTTTTTTTTTCTGGAGCATTTTGGCTATCAAAGGACCTGGATTTTTTTGTGTGTATGTGAGGGACGTTCCTTCCAAAAAATGCTAAAATTACATATTAACAATAATTTTCACCTTCCTACATCTCTTTCATCTAGCCACTGTAGAGAGGTGGAAATTACTGTTTATATGTAACTTTATCGTGTCTTTTTCTTTTTGTGCTTGAGTTGAATAAGTATTTTTTTGTGTTGATTAAAAAATTCGAAGAAACTTTTTATGTGTTTATTATTACAATGATGCTTGAGTTGAATAAGTTTTTTTTGTTGACCAAAAAAATTGAAGAAACTTTTTATGTGTTTATTATCACAATGATGATGATAACTATGTCTTCTACATATCATGTGATTAAGAAGGGATAGAGGGAATGGAGGACGGTTGTGAAATTTTTGAGGTTCGTGTTTTTATTTAGGGAAGTTACTTAGGAGATACAGATATTCGGTCAACTTGGGCCTTTGATTCAGCATATAAAAAAGGAAGTGATAGTGAACACAGATAGGTATTTGGGCCATCCCTACCTCTCCTGGCCGTTTTGGGCCATCAACGGACCTCAAATGTTTCTTTATGTTTGGGCTGAAACTATTTCTGTGTTATTATTATTATTATTAGTAGTAGGATGCATTTATAGCTGTTCTGAATTCAGGTAATAAACAATTAATGTTAAGTGAAAGGAAAATATTGACTTTGATATTATTTGGATTATATGGGTATATTAAGTACGTGCTTATTTTAATATAAAAATAATTATCACTTTTTAATGCAAAATTTTTAAAAGAAACACATGATTAGAAGTAATCAATGTTAATATTTAAAAATGTCCAGCAAATCAAAACCAATGTAATTGAAATTAATAGTATTAAACCTTAAATTAATCATGCATTTAAGTACCAATTTGATAATTCTAATTTTGGGAAAAATTGATTTATCTCTTCTTCAATCATTCTAATCATTTATAAATTTTAAAATCAAAATTTTCAATCAAAAAAGATGTAATCTTTCCAAAGCTATGAAATGGGTTTTCAGAATCTGTTCCAAAATTTAGAATTATAAAATATTTTTATAAGAAATACATAATATGAATTTTTATATTACATCTAAGAATACTTAAAAGTGAGAATCAAATTTACCAAATAAAAATAATTTTTATTTTTATTTTATTTTAAAATGAAAAGTGATCAAAATTTATTTTAAATAATTATTTCTCTAATTTAAAATTTTAATTTAATCAAAAATATTTTCTAAGTGAAAATATTTTTCAAAATAATTAAATTTTATAAATTAATTAGAAGATAATTTTTTATAAAACAATAGAGTCATAATAATTTTTTATATATAAATTATTCATGAATTCAAACTTAGTTTTAGAAGATAATTTATTTTTTAAATTAATGTCTTTTGAAAAAAAATTTAACAAATTTTGGTACCGACTTTTTTTAATTTTCAAACTGATTGCATTTTTTATCAGTTTCTCATGCTGTTGTGATCTTAATTCCAACGAAAGGTATAATTAAAAAGCTAATTATTAATATTATTTTATACTTTTAAATAAACAAATAAATAAATATTTTTTTCAAAAGTGGCTGGATAAAAAACCGAAGAGAGTAATTATGGCACAATCTAAGTACAACTCTTATAAGGGATCCTCTATGTGTGATGGGATGATTAACAGATAGAAAAAATAATTTTTGAAAGCAAGAATTTCAACCGATGTTTCAAATATTTAAAAAAACGAGAAACGTTGAAAAAACTGTTAGAAAAGATCTTGTTTGGAAGTTTGTTCCAAATGAGAAAGGAGTTTGTACCATTCTAAACAACATATTCCAAACTAAATTTTACAATTTTATAATATAAAATATTGATTCTAAAAATAAAATAAATAAACGAGCATTTGAAATAAATTTAACATATTATAATTTTTATTCTACTCATATTTTTTTTATGATGAAAAATTTAAGGTTATATAATTTCAGAAAAAAAAATAGGTTGGGATTTAATTGATTTTTATTTTAAAGAAAAATATTTTGTGAGAAAACATGTTTGCAAAATGATATTTTTTTATTTTTAAATAAATTTGGAAAAGAGAGATTTCTTTAAAAAAAATATTTAATTTTTGAAATGATTTTAGAAAAAGATTTTTTATTTTGAACAGGGTTCGTATTGTACATAATTTTATGTAATAATAATTATAAATAAATTTATAAAATTCCTATAATATAAGAAGGTAAAAAAGTTATACATTTATATTATGGATTGTTAAAGCAAGTAAAATTAGTTTAATAATAAAAATTAAAAAAATTAAAATAGTTTTATATAAGGTTATGAAATTAAAGTTTAGTATTTTTAATAATAAAAAAATCATAAATTATCACATAAATTTAATTAAAATGCATGACTTGATTTTGAAAAGAGTGCACAAGGCTTGAGATAATAACAGGCTACACATAAATTTTTTCAAAGCTAAAATTGCACCAAAGCAAAGTAGTTACATATTTGTATTATAGATGGGTCCATAAACATACTAAGAAAATGTAACATCATTTTTTTTCCTTTTGTGTAGAAATGGTGTTTAATTTGTTGATATTTTTATATTTTAAAAAATAGATAATATTTATAGAAATAAATTTTGAGAAAAACTGAGTTAGGATTTTTATATAAAATTAATTAAGATCATTTAAATTTATCATAAATTTTAATTTAAAATCTAAAAACTTTAAAAAAATATCTATTTAGAGTTGTAAAAAATTTATAATTAAAGTAATATTAAAAATAATTGTTAAAAACCTAGTAATATTGAAGATAAATATGTTTCGGACTATAAATAATAATATAAGAATGATGAAAATGATTTTTTTAAAAAAATTTATATTTTTTAATTAATTAATTAAACAAGTGGTAAGAATGGATATTTGTTTTATTTTCTCTTCTAAAATTTATCAAATAAAAAAATAGCTTCTGTAAATATATATATATATATATATATATATATATATATATATAATTATAAGGATAGTTTGCTAATCCATGTAACATTCTTGAAAATCATTCAAATGAATGAAAGGCATTTTTCCTTCCAAAATAAAGAAAGAGAAACGTTACGCAAAAAGAAAGAAAACATTCAGTTTTGTTTTAAAAATTTTCTTTGACAATTTGATATTTGAATTGAAAGATTGATAAAGTAAGAATATTTAATAAAATAAAGATTATGTGAGTATTCAATTTCAAAAATATTTAAATAGAATTAAGAATAGTTTTATAATTTCTTTAATTTTAGAATAAAATTTATTTTATTTTTAAAAAATTAGAATAAATGTATAATAATGTTTAAAATTTATATTTTAGTATATTTTAATGTTTGATATTCAACTTTGTAGGTAATAGAAATATCTATATTTTCTCAATTATGTTATTTTGCTTCAATGTTATAGAGCATGATCATACTGAAAGTTAGCATGGTCATAATAATGCGAAATTGGATGAATTTCTAGGTTTTAGGAATTTAACACAGTCATGTTGATAGTTGGCACGATCATGCTAAAAATAAAAATATATGAATTTTTGGGTTTTAGAGTTTAGCATGATCGTGCTAAGAGTTATCACAATCATACTAAGGTAAAATTATATGAATTTATGGATTTTGATTTAGCATGGTCTTACTATAAAATTTAGCACAACTGTGTTAAGAAAAAATTTAGCATGGCCATGTTGAAATGTAGTACAATTGTACCAAGAACAAAATGTGTGAACGAAAAAGATTCTACTAAAAGAACAGCATGACCTTGCTTAGTGAATGAGCAAAGTCCTACTAAAAGAACAAGCATGACATTGCTTAGTGAATAAGTATGACCTTGTTAAATAAACAAGTAAGGTATTGTCAAATAAATGAGCATGGCCTTACTAAGTGAATGAATATGCACACACACTTTAAGTAAGACCTTGCTAAATGATGAAGATGGAGATAAGTAAGAAGAATGGAAATGCAAGCATGTTGGAAATCAACACAAGCTTAGCAAAGATCAACATGAGCATGTAAAGCATAAAGAATACAATTGAATGTAGAAATCTACTTGATCATGCAAGAATAGGACCATACAATTATGCAGTAAGTCTACAAGGAAATGCAATGATGTAGCAATCATTTGAATTTCATTTTGGCAAAAAATTAAATCTCACATGATAGGTGGAAGAGAATAATGAGGTCCTGCCTTTTGAGAAGAATGTGAGGCCTTTAGTTGAAAATGATGAATGAAACAATTGAATAGATTTTCTTTGAGTTAAAAATAATATTTTTACACATATTATGGAAATATTTAATGTGAAGGATAATCTAGAAAGCTATTTAAGTAAGACAGTTGGAAAATATAAAGGTAGACTTATATGGAAATAAATTATAGTTCATGAAAAATGGAAATTTTCAAGTCTAAGGGATACATGAGTTAGGTTTGAGCCTCTCTAATGACCTGAAATTTTCTTACAGTCGAGACTGTTTTATTCAAACTTAACCACCTTGATAAGATCCTAAATACTATCATTATCAATCAAGCAATTTCATGATGTTGTGAAATGATGATGATGATTTGAGTGTTGTTGCTAGCACACTGTTATTGTGGAAATTAGATCTTGCAACCCCCCTAAATGTTTTGAGAAGTGATGATGATGGGTTGAGCCAATATGCATGCTTATATTATAGGGATGACCAACTCCAAATTAGTGGGGATTATTGTGGTATGAGATGCAATAGATCTTAGTCTAATCCCGAATTTATCATCATAGAAACTTTAGAAGATAATATAGATTAAATTCATATGGATTCATGACATTCATTTTGATCTTGGATCAGGTTGATGTATTAGATGGTAAGATTTGTATGGTTATCTACAAGGTTTATATATATGATGTTAATAAAGATATAAAAATATTTTGTTACTACTCCTTCAAAAATTTTAATTAAATGAAATGTCTCACTCATTTTTTACTTTATTTCTTGTATACGACTATAGACTCCATCTTTGCAACATTGAGGTGGCTACCAATATAGGGGAAAGATAGAGGATCTTTCACCTTATAGACCACAAGTTGTTATTTTGAGACAAAACTTTTGATTGAAAGAGGAAAAGCCAATGGAGTAAACCTAGGTAATTCATGTACCTTTAACTTAGTAACATCGTTATAAATTACCTACAACTTGAATGTGTAGAAATTTACATAGATGATTTAAAAGACTGTTACATCCTAGATTAATATTAGAGATAATTATTTTATTTTAGTCATTGCTAAACACTTCTAATATGAATCAAAATTAGCATATTTCCGAATACATAAAAATATAAAGAAGAAGATTAATTAGAAAGAAAAAAATGGAAAGCTTCCTCAAGAAGCTTCCCAATTCAATAAAATAAAATATCTTCTTCTCTTATGTTATTATACAATTCCATGAGCATCCTTAAACCCTTTCCATTTTACTTTCATTTTTCCTCCAAAGAATCATCCAAAAATCACCTTATTTTACTTAATTTTGCTTCTAAAAATATTTTTTATCTACCAAGTTAAGCTTTTCTCTTCTCCTTCTATTTCCTTCATTTTTATGCATTTAGGATGGATGAACAATAATATAAATAGTAATCTAGGATTCATCTTCCATTTCTATGTTATTTTTGAGTTTTTTTATACTTGTTGTCTACTACGTGTTTGTATTTCTATTAACCTAGGACTTAAGAGTTTTTAAAGGAAAAATTTTCATCTTCATTATAAGGGGTAGATTTAGTTCACTCTTAGGTAAGAGAAAAGTTTATTTTATTTGAAATTTTTTAGCTTGTAGGAAAGAAAATTTTTCCCTTAAAATCTTAGAAATATTGTAAAAATTAAATATAGATTGATTTTCATGTGCCATTATTTTAAAATTTTAGCGATATTCTAAACTGAAATATCTTTTTATTTATTCACTAAATTTGTAGGTAAATCAATCCTTAAAAATTTTTCACGAGTATAATGTAAAAACTATTTGTATTTTTCATTTTTTAACAAAGATTTCCCTCAATGTAAAATGAAATTTGAGCTTAAATATTATGTGAACCTTACATTATATGTATATTAGGTTATTAATAAAATTTTACATTTTAATTCAAATTATTCAAGTTTTTTAAAATTATACTCGAATCATAACATCTTTCTTAGTTATTTAAAAATTTAAAATGATTATATTGTAAAAATAGACATAATGGGGTATCAAAATAGATAATTCAATGTATATTCACCATTGTTTTTTTGAAAAGAAAACAACTTGATTTGTTGAAATTTATAAATTATAAAAAACACAATTGATTGTGATTTTTGTAATAAAGATTGTTACCTTTATTGGATTATGTTAGAATATACTGATGTATAGAATTTTTTTTTATGGATTAGATCCCAAGGAATTATGTTTGTCTTGCTGAACTTTTAATGACTTGATTGTGGAATGTTAAATTAAGTATAATGATCGTAAAATATGTTTTGGATATAATGTTAATGATTGATATGACAGGTATGATGGAATAGTACATATTTGGACTTTAGATAAAATTATAGATTTGATATGAAAGAATGATGGTATGATTATGAATAACAAATAGGTTGTACTCATAAATATAATTTTCTTATGAAGGATGTGAAGATAATGATTTTCCGTATATGAATATGGATTGATCCTTCGTTGGATTAGGGTAATGGTGTATTGTGAATGACTTGGGAAGAAAGAATAATTTAGTTTTTATAAATTATTTAATAATAATTTTTATTAACTTCTTAGATGAATTTTAAAATATTTAACTAAATCTTTGAAAAATTTTTATTTGACTTTGTTGAGGTTTATTTGATTTTATTAATATTCCACCAACTATTACTATAGTAAAGTTTTTGAAGATTTCATAAATTGTTGAATTGTTTTGGAAGCAGTTATAGAAAGTTTTATTTTTAATTTTCTTTATAAAGCAAACTTTTTTAAAAGTTATTACTAGCTTAGTTTCTTTCATAAATCCCTTCAAAACTATTATAGTTTTTAAAAGTTCCTTTTCAAGTGAATTTTTCTAAGAAAAGTAAGAATTGGTTAAGAAAATATTTTCACATAATTTGTGATTGATTTTTTGATATTCATATCTTGGGGATTCCTTTAAAAAATTATACGAACAATATTAGTGAAACCTATCTTTATACTTTATTTGTAAGCAAGATTTTCTTCAAGTTTTGAGAAAGAAATTTTAAAATAAATGTATTTATGAGTGAGTAAAATTGGCGAAACATTCAAATCCTCCTTATACAACGTGGTATAGGTCACATTGGATACTATAGATAATTTGTGGTAGATGTACAATGCATCATTTTGAACATTGGATTGGTCTCAATGATTAACATGAGTGGTATTTTCACAAGTGTGAGACCTGACAAAAGATATGATTTGAAAGAAAATGTCTTATAAGAATTGAAGGACCCCTTGGAGGCTTCGCTATGAATGAGTCATACCATAATTAATGGTCATGAGTTTGTTAGGATGAATCTAGTTTTTAGTGAAGGCTTTGTTGAATTTTTGAAAGGAATCGTGAGAAAAGAGACTTTGATGTTTTTTATATAATAGAAATAGCTATGTATGAAGGTGATAAAATCAAGAAAAAGATATGTTATATGTCATCTCATTCATGCATTACACAAGTACCTCTCAAGGCTTATGCTGGGAAGTCTTGATTGTCAAGTGTGTTGGAAATCATAAGATCTAGTTGATGACAATGTTTAGGGTATGTGTGTTGAGTGTCATGGTTTGCAAGAGATTTGGGATCTATCTCCAATGTTGGGTTTATCACAACTAAACTTCGTCACTTGACTAGGTCTTGAGGATTATCATGGTTAGTTAGAGTAGGTTTTCGTTATTTGATAATTGATATTTGGCCAATATTTGTGTCGAAAACCAAGAGTCTTGACAACTTCCTAAAGGTGGATGATTGGCCCCACATGCATAGAATTTGAAGATGATAGACTCAAAATTTGACAAGGCTCAATAGGGCATGAGACACATTGAGTCTTTGGTGAATCTTGAAGTTTGTCATCATACATACATATTTATGCATGTTGATGGATTTGTATGTTTTATAAATGGTTGAGATCTACTATTTGAATGATTGTAGATGGATGTCATGGATTACCCACGTTGTATTTGAATTATTAATCATGAAAGTGTTAAATGATGATCTTATATTAATCCTTTGGTTTATAATGTTATGGATATCAAGTGTATATTTGTATGTTTGACTGCTAATCACATGGCCTGGGGAATTTTATAATATATGCCTTTGTTAGTGTTTAATTATATGAATAAAATTATAAAACATTAATTAGAAATTAATAAATTTATTTTACCAATGTGAAATATATGTTCACCCTTTTTTACTTACATGTTTGTCGTTATTATGAAAATTGATGATTGATAATTGGTAGAGATGATGGGAGACCTAGTGGGCATGTGAGCAAAGGCTTAGCATTTCACAGTGGGATGTTAGGTCAATGACTCTAATGATGACGGTGTTGCAAGTCCACTTAAAAACCCCAATTGGAGTGTTATTGTTATTGTTCCTTTCTTGTTACGTCACATTCTATTTGGCAACTCTATTAGGGGTGACCCTTCCCTTGATCAGGTGTTATCTATTTGTAGGGATTGACATACTTTTATTATTGAGATTATTATATAGATAAGATAATATTTTAGATTATTTAAATAAATATACGAATTCAATTAACTATTTAATTTTTTATTATTTGATGGCCTATGGCATGGGTAAACTTATTAATGAGGCATCGATACCTATTTTGTTGAAAAGTAATATTTTGTAGCTATTGATGTAACATTGATTTTGTTGGATAAAATTTTAAAAGTTGTTAGGTCAATGACTCCAATGATGACGCTGTTTCAAGTCCACTTAGAAACTCCAATTGGAGTGTTATTTTTGTTGTTCCTTTCCTGTTATGTTACATTCTAATTGGCAACTCTATTAGGAGTGACCCTTCCCTTGATCAAGTGTTACCTATTCGTAGGAATCGACATACTTTTATTATTGAGTTTATATATAGATAAGATAATGTTTTAGATTATTTAAATAAATATATGAATTCAATTAACTATTCAATTTTTGATTATTTGATGACCTATGACATGGGTAAACTTATTAATGAGGCATCGATACCTATTTTGTTGGAAAGTAATATTTTGTACCTATTGATGTAACTGATTTTGTTGGATAAAATTTTAAAAGTTGGTGTATTTTTTTATATTTGTATACATGACTTAATTTTTAAATAAAAAATATTTTTAAAGTTGTATTTGATCAACTAGTAGTTATGTACGGCAAACTTTTGTTTGCAAAAATGATTTTATGAAAGCAAGTTTTAACATAGATTTAATAAATCCATTTTTGTAGGCTTATCTTACATATATGTATAAGTTGGGGTCAATAAGAATGAACGTGTCACATTTAGTGTATTAGAGTTGTTCTTTCTAATTCAACTTTGGCGATGGCCAAAACTATCCTTTCTTGTGCAACTCTAGATTGTTGGAAGCCCCAAGGATATGTGTGCTTAGTTAAGTGTTATGTAGATTGTTCAATTTGACTAGTAATTGCTTATTTTGATTCGACTTTGTTCAAATTAGGTTCTTGTTATGTTTAATAAAGACTTATCTTTATAAAAGCTAGAAATCAATGATAAATAACGATTATGATAATTTTTTTAGGGTCATTTATCATGACATACAATATGTGCTCTTGAGAACTAGAACCAATGTCTATAATTTGAACTTGAAAAACATCGAGGGTCATCTTCTTTCTAAAGGAATCACTCTTTTCCATTCTAAAGAAAATTTCAGCCACGATAGAGCACTAATGTGGATTGAAGAATTGGAAAAAGGGATTGCATGATAATATTTTTCCTTGATCTGGATTGATTTACCTTCAGCACATCTATGTTTGATGGAAAGGTAGGGCATTAGGGGACATATACCCCCAGACAACTAAGAGTTGGATAAAGACAAATTATACCGGGTGCTTTAAGGAAGGAATTCCTAGAGAAGTAAACTCTCAAGGAATTAGAAAAGAAAGAAAGGGTTATATTTTTAGTCTAAAGCAAGGTCTTAAACTTCTATCTTTAGAATTTAGCAACTATGGTCTTTTGAAGAATATTCGACTTTCAAAGATGAAAATGATTTTCTAAAAGAAAAATCAAAGAGCTTGAGAACTCTCAGATATTAAGAAAAGGAAAACCTCAAAAAGTGTTTTAGACGTTGAGAAAGTAGTTAAGTCTTAAAAAGATCATACAAGTTCTTGAGAAAGATCAAGCCAACTTTGTCAATGGCACAATTAACTAGAATAGATTTCATGGAAATCAAAGAGGTGTCTTTGATAAAGCTAGAATTAGATACAATAAATTAAATAAACAAGTTTGGTATAAAGATTTCTTTATTGTAATTAAAAAGAGAAGATTTAACAAAAAATATTATTGTTGATAAAAAAAACTAGTCATATTGTTGAATATTATTAGAAAGGAAAAAACGCCAAAGTGAAAAATATATCATAACCTGCTAGGACCTGCAAATGCTTAAGATACCTGGAGTAAATATTTGTGGAGATACAGGTGAGCCTAATTGTAATAAGAAGAAAACACCATTAAATCCTTGATAGTGGATGCACGAGGAAAATGAAAGAAAATAGAAATTTGTTCTTATAGTTTAAAGAAATAAATGGTGGAATGGTCACCTTTGATGACCATGAAATATTCCAAATTAAAGGGATTCACATAATTAGTTGGAAATTATAAGGAACCATATCAAGAATGTTTAATGTGTAGATGGGTAGAAGTTCACCTTGTTGAGTATTAGTAAATTGTGTGATAATGGAATTTTCGTGAATTTTCTACCCATCTACGATGAGATTATAAGTATGAAGGATGAGAAAGATCTTTTCTCTAGAGCTAGAGAAAATAACTAATACACAATGCTTAGAAAATCTCTCTGATCAAACATATTTCATCAACCATCAAAATGATATGGTTTTGGTACCAAATTGGACACACTAATATGAAGTCAATTATAAAAAAATATTATTAAAAAAGTTGGTGATAGGGCTACCAAAAATCATGTTTTAAAAAGATAAAGTTTGTGAGGCTTGCATATAAGGGAAACAGATAAGAACTTCTAGACCGTTAGAGTAATTTCACATAGATCCTTTTGGTTTTACCGAGATTATTAGCCTTGGTCATAAGAAATATGGATTCATTGTCGATGACTTCTCCATATTTATTGAGATGTTATTCCTTTCTCAAAATTATAAATCTTTCTTTTCTTTTTAAACCTTTTACAAGAAAGGTTAGAACAAGAACGTTACATCATAAGTGCTATTTTAAGCAGCCATGGAAGAGAATTTGAACATTCCTTATTCTAGGAATTATTTAATAATTATTTCATCTCTTATAACTTCTCATTTTCAAGAACTCCCTAGTAAAATGGTGTTCTATAAAGAAAGAACAAATTTCTACAAGAAATGGCTAGAACTCTTCTATGTGAACCTATTTACAAATATTTTTGGGTAGAAAGTGTGAATACTTCTTGCTATACAATAAATAGAATTACAGTTAGAAAGTTCTTAAACTAAATACCATGAGTTATGGAAAGGAAGAAATTTCAATGTTTCTTACTTTTATGTATTTGAATATGATTATTAGATCAAGAACACCAAAGACCAACAATGTACATTTAATTCTAAATCTGATGAAGCTATACTGCTTGGTTACTTTATAGCTTCCAAAGCATTCAAAGTCATCAATCTAAGAACTCAAATTGTGGAGGAAAACATGCATGTCAGTTTCAGTGAAACTAATCGTACACTTAAGTTGAGAAAAATTGTATATTCTAAAGGTAAAGATGGAGATCGTACTAAAAAAATAGGGATAGGAGGGATTCACCTCCAAACGATGAAAAAGATGAAGGTCCTCATGTTATTACATCCAGAGCTTAGAAAGATGACCAACCAAATGTTCAAAAAAATGTTTATAGCTAATCATATTAGAATATTTCTAAAAAAGTTTCAAGAAAGAAAAAATAGTGTTGAGAAAGATAAACTTTCTCAACCAAAACACACTTTCTTTTTAGTAAGAGAATACAAACAAATAATACTAAAAAATATATGATTGTGTTCTATAAGTTCTTCTTCAAAAGAATTTTAAGGTCTAAAAATATATATACACAAATTTAAACTAGAAACCTTTTTTAAGAAAAAATATTGGATTAAAAATATTTTAAAGTGAGGAAAGAGTTATAGAAAAATGCAACATAACAATTCATATTGATTCACCTCCAAAATCAACAAAGGCTACACCCAGTTAGCTAAAAAAGAGATTTTCCCAATAGCCTCCTCAAGCTATGTACAAAGTGTATTATTCTCTACAAGTAGCCTATCGAGGATTTGTTCTCCACTTACCAACACATGAAAAATCCTTTAGCTTGGTTTTTTACAAATTCCTTTTATGAAATGATTTTTTTCGAGTTTATGTTTGGGTCTATGTAAACAGTAAAGGAATGGAATAACTATGACACCCTAAAAACAAATAATGTTTTTATGCTTAAGTTGTACATTCGATTCCATTAATAAATTGTTATCTCATGATGCAGAATCTTTAAAAAATAATTGTTAGAAAATATACGTTATTTTTTTTCCAAAATATTTTGATATCAAATACAAACCTTGTCGATATAGAGTTTGTAAGAAAATGTAAACAATTAAATGCTCTTGTGTAAGTAGCATTGATTAACATTACGAATTATTTTGTTCAGTTAATTATCTCTAATAAACCGTAAATTAGAGTAATCTAACTCAAACATATAACATTTATACATCATATAATTATACAGTCCTTAAATATTCATCCAGTCTTTATTTACATCTACATAACCAGACTAAGGCACTAGAGCCTTACTCACACCTAAGTACATATATTAACTTATACACTTTATTTACATACATATTTATTTATACCATTTTCACATTAACTAACCTACAAACTATCTGATAGTAACTAGGATGCCTTCATCCTTCTATTTACAAAATTTTCATTATAGGTATGACATCAATCTTCTTTAAGAAGGTCTCTCATCCGCTTCAAGTACGTCAATTTTTACCATCATGAACAATTTTCAGGGTGTTGGGGAAGAAAATGGGAGAGTAGGGCTGAGAAACTAAGTTTCTCAATAGGATTCTACCCTACATATAACATCATCATTTTCATTCCAGGCACTTCAGTTTGTGAACACCAATTTGCGTCTGAGACCTCTTCTAATGATTAAGGATTCCTAATGGCTATAATTAAAACTATCTAATGGCCATAATAATTTAAAAGAATGAAAAGTATAAAGGCTAGCTTTAAACCCAAACCAAGGAGATTGATATTTGGTTTTGGTATCCAAAATCAGGTAGGATTCAGTTACAAGTTGGTTGGGCAGTTACAAGCATGATTATGAGTAGAGTTAACCAAAGGTAAAGTAGAGTTAACCAAACCAAAACATATAAATAGCAAATAACAAGAAAAGGGATGGGACGTTTAAAGGCTTTCAGAGAAAGATTAGGTAATAAAATAATTTTCTCTTTCTCGCTTAGTGATCGAGGGAAGCACGAAAACCATAAGAGTTTGTGCCATTATTTTCGGCAAAGGGAGCTGCAACTCGGTGATTGTCGTATCAAAGCTTTCACAAATTATAGGTTTTTTATATTTGCATACGCTTTTGTGCAAGTTGTTCTTTATTTTTGATTAAATCGATTATAACTCATTAATATCCAAATCAAAATCAGTAATCGGATTTTAGCATAATTTACAATATTATTTTGAAATTTGTATTCCTTTCTCAATGGCTACCACAAGCCTTCTAGTGCCTTAATCAGAAGACCTCAACTCTGTAAAGCCACTATTAACCACCGCTTGAGCGGTCAACCACCACCATCGAAACCCTGTACTATGAGGATCTAAACCCAACACTCCCAGTTTGAATCTTTCTACTCTCTATTGTTCACCTCAGCTAATACCTTCCAAAGAAGCATAGTTGAATTGTGCCACGACCACTGCAAATTTCACACCAGCCTTTCCCTAAAGCATTCCCCTTCATTTACCTAATGGTGGCTAGACCTTGGACCGCTCGTGAAATGATGGCATTGAAAGACAAGATTTGGTAAAACAGACATCAACTTTTCGCTAGGTTTAATTAGGGTCATTTATCCCAAAGCATAAACTGTTGACGCTAGCCAGATATACCAGTAACTCAATTGTAGTCCCTTCCTTATTTGCAAAGTGAAATAAATTAGGCCCAAATACCAATTCATTAAAAAAAATTATGCATTCAATCATATGAAATAGGTAAACTATTATAATTCCATGGTAGGTTCCTATCCTAAATCGGATCCAGATATCTATAAAATTGTAATAATTGAGTAAGGGCTCTTAAGTCTTCCAAAGCTAGAGTTATGGTATCAGGCCAATTAATTTCTTCAATATAGAAAGAAGAAAAAGCTAGGATCCCCTCCAAAACTAAGTTAAGCTACTTGTGTGTGAATGGATATACATGGCCCTGATACCTTTTCAAATTACGAATTAATTTAATCCAAAATTAAGTCCATACAGATGTGTGGTTAATGTTTTAAGGTAAAAAAAAAAGTATTTCAATTGGGCCAAATTGAATTAGAAAAAAAAATAAAAATAAAATAATATTAATAATAAAAATGTAAAATATAATAAAATTTTAACCAATAAGATAATTTTTTGAAAATATAAATTTTGAATCTTTCCCCAAATTTTTATTTTATCTTTGCCTTAAACATCAAAAAATATATTTTATTATCTTTTCATGGTATAGGTGGATTTAAAACAACGTTTAAATACTATTTATTTAAAGCTTTCAAACTAGATTTTTGGCTTTAATTCTAGTTAATTTGCATATCCTTAATATAAATTTCAAAAAATAAATTTTAAGTTTAAAATTTCTAAATCTCACGCAATGAGCTCTAAATATAAACGTGTAGCATATCCTATCGTTTAATATTCGAAGAATCATGTAAGTCTTAGAGCAACATTCATTTGCCTCAGACTTTAGGCATATGTGGATTTCGGAAAATATTTAAATATTATTATGTCAAAATTTTCATTAAATATTATCTTCAAATATAAATTTTAAAAAAAATATATTTTAAAGTATTTTAAAGTTCTAAATCTCACGCAATGAACTCTAAATATGAACATGTAGCATATCCTATCGTTTAGTATTCAAAGAATCATATAAGTCTTGGAAAAATCTTCATTTGCCTCAGACTTTGAGCACATGTGGATTTAGGAAAATATTTAAATATTATTATATCATATTTTTTAATTGAATATTATCTTTAAATTTAAATTTCAAAAGATGCATTTTAAGTTTAAAGATTCTAAATATCACGTAATGAGCTCTAAATACAAACGTGTAGCATACTCTACTATTTAGTATTTGAAGAATCATATAAGTCTCAGAGCAACCTTCGTTTGCCTCAGACTTTGGACATATGTGAATTTAGAAGAATATTTAAATATTATTATGTCAAATTTTTTAATTAAATATTATCTTCCATTTGAAAATATATTTTAGAATTCTAAATCTCACGTAATGAGCTCTGAATATGGACGTGTAGCATACCCTACCTTTTAGTATTCGGAGAATCATATAAGTCTTAGAGCAACCTTCACTTGCCTTGGACTTCGAGCATATATGGATTTAGAGGAATATTTAAATATTATTATGTCAAATTTTTTAATTAAATATTATCTTCCATTTCAAAATAAATTTTAAAATATTTTAGAATTCTAAATATCACACAATGAGCTCTGAATATGGACGTATAGCAAACCCTACTATTTAGTATTTGAAAAATCATATAAGTTTCTGAGAAATCTTCATTTGCCTCAAACTTTGTCCATATATGGATTAAGAATTTCTTCAAACAAGTCTCTTTATATCTTATTCTCACAATACTGCCGAAGGATTAAGTCCTTAACCAGAACAACATAACCTTAAGTTTTCCACTGTACCAAGGAATACGTAAGAGTAGGATCAAATCATGCGAGGCTATTTTCCATAAACCTATTTAATTTTTACTATTCTATTTATGAGATCAAACAATTTTCAAAAATTATTAAAATCGCACACTCAATCTAAGGGTACCGTCCTTCGAAACAGGCGAATAAGGTGTTAATACCTTCCCTATTTGTAATCAGCTCCCGAACCTAGAACTCTTCCTTTGTTAGGATTTTTCCAAATATTTTATTTTTAAAATAAAAATTTGGTGGTGACTCCATGATTATAAAAATTCTTTTTAATTTTTAGCGAGTTCGTTAATTTTGGTTACAACACAATTTATTAAATATCATGTCATAGGTACATGTTCAATATTGACTTTTCAAAACTTTTAGTGGAACTGAGTTTCTTTTACATAATACAATATTTTAAACATATAATTTACTTGAACATCGTGAATCTTTAAAATCACGTCATATACATTGTTTAACTATCATTTACTCTATGTATTATATAACTTCTCATTTACTCTCTGTCACATTTTTAGTGATAATTAAGACATGGACATACATTTATATTAGCCAAATAGCATCATCATAATTAAGCACATAAATTACTTAAACATAATAAATCTTTGGAAGCACATCATAAGCATGGTTTGACTATTATCTCCTTTATTTCTCAACAAAACTCTTTTTCTTCTCTATTTTACTCTCTTCGTGAAATTTTAAGACATAGATACACAATAATATCAGTCAAACAATATCATCTCAAATGAGCACATAAATTACTTGAACATTATAACTCTTAGGATCACAACATAGATATTATTTTACTATTGTTTCTTCTATGTCTCAATATAACTCTTCTTTTCTCTTCTCTTCTCTATTTCGTTCAATTGGTGAAATTTTAAGATATAGGCATACAAGTATTAGTTAGTCAAACAATATATTTTCACTGGATCTACTACTCTATCTTCTATTTTTAAGGATATGAGTTCATTTCTAGATGGTCGTCATCATCTTAAATATTGAAGTCCTAGTGCTTCATAATAGAAAAGTGTGTGGAGAACCCTTTTATCTCCTCTTCAGTAGGACTCTATTGACCTCTGGATGTGCATAAGGCACATTAAGAGTAGATTAACTTTTTACATAAGTGCTTTCTTTAGTGATCCTTTAACCAATTAAGTTTATTTTAAAAGCTTCTAGATAAACATGCATGCTCAATCAATATCCAACCGATATGTCATGCATATATTCACAGCATCAACCATACATGATTATCATACATAACATCATTCTTTAAATATTCATAAGTAATCATCATTTATCTCACAATAGACTTTATGCATTCATAGAACAGTACTCAAGTTGTCTTAACATTATCAAGCATATAATTATCTTCTAAATTAAGACTTATGCTTATCATTTGTTCTTGGGAAACATAAGCACATATACACATACATGTCCAACTTGTTTAATTCAAAACACTTTATGATGAATCACTCATAGAATCTTAATCCACTCATTTTTCTAAGTTATCTCAATCTTTCATTTTCTCAAAGGTCAAGTTCTTTCATATAATTTCATAATAGTTATAAGTTTTCCTTAGGTAGCCAAATGGCACCTCTTGAGTTATTTACTCTTTGTGTACTTGAATTTACATGTCTTATACCTAACCTAATTAAATTAGGTTTAAGGATTATGTGTTAGCAAAATTTTAACTTACTTGCTTATGTTTACTTACACATGGCCGAATGGCACCATGGACCTTGCTTAGCCTCTCCTAAACCCTTGTTCCATTTCTTTTACATGGTGAACACCCTTATGACACCTTAATCAAGGTTTTAAAATCACCCTCCCTTATTTAAATCAAGGTGGCCAAATGCATACATCTTATTTTTACTATCATTACTTTTCAATCATCACCTTAAGCTTACCTAATCTATTCTTAATTTTTAGCAAGCTTTTAAGCTAGATTCATTACCAACTTCACAACTTCTCTCTTGACCTTCTTAGGATCCTCTTGCCACCTTAATTGAGACTTAAACTTAAACTTCTCTTAATCCTTGAGAAGTGGCCGAATGCATGAAAAAGGTTCCTAAGTCCTTCTAGTTCTTATTTCTTTATCTTAAAAGATGATTTCTACTAATTGAGGTTTAGACCATTAAACATTGCCAAACTTATAAATTTTTAAGACTTCTCCCTCACTCTTGAAGGTCATGGCCAAATGGTCATTTGCAACTTTTCAACCCAATGGTTCATTCTTAATCAAACAATTTATGCATACTTAGATTTATGCTTAAGTCATAGTAAAAATTTTAACTTCCTTTCACCAATTTAGCCATCATGACCGAATTGTCATCCAAACCATTCCTAAAACCTCCACAAAGTAGTAAAATCCTACTTGATGGAGACTTGATGTGGAGATTTTGGTGGGGCTCTAATGGCTGATTTTGGTCCCCCCTTGGTGGTCCAAAAATAGCTCTTGGTGGTAGTGGTGGTTGTGGGACTTGTTAATTAGAAGTTGATTTTAGCTTAACCTTGAAAGATGGAAACTTAGGCTTAAGGTGAAAGTTTAGGGTTTATGGATTAGATTCAACTTTGGGAGTGTTTAGAGAAATTATCTAAGTGTTTAGGGGTTAAGAAATGATGCAAATGAAGTCTCCCAAGTCCCTTAGTGGATTCGGCCAAGCTAGGGCAGTTTAGGGATTAATTTCCTATTTAAGGGTATTTTGGTAATTTTGTATATAATTTCCATTTTCCAAAATAATTTAAAATATGATAAATTATCGTTTTAGAATTATATTAGTGCTAATTAGGTTAGGTTTGTTATTAATGAAGTTTAACTTACCCTAGATATGGTTAATTTTAATTAAACAATGTTAACTAACCTTAACCATGGTTAAAAGAATCTTTTCATTTATGATTTTTGTCTTATATGTCATAAATAAGGTGATGACTCATATGATGAGTCACCACTATATTTTTCACATGAAATTTTTGTGCAAGCAATGCGGAGTCCACTTATGGCTTCTACTTCATATTTTCTTACTCTTTCGACCTTCTAAGGGTATTTTTCTAATTTTTCTCAATATTACCCGAGAAGTTTACAAATTATTCTTCCAATATTTCTAACACTTATTGGTTCTTTCCCGAGTTATTCTAATGTCATTTGGTATTTTTCTGGGAACAATTTAGCCCTTTGCAAAAAGTAGAGCTTTCTAAGGGCATTTTTAGAGTTTTCTATGGGCTTTTTCGTTCTTTCTTTGTAACTAATCTTTTCTCATGATTTTTAAATCATCCTTAATATTTTCTAATCCCTTAAAATGTTCTTTTATTTTTCTTTTTACATTTTTTCTACACATTATTTGAGTTATTCTAGTGGAGGGATTGTAAACACTCAATTATGTCTGAAACGCCATTTTTCAAATTAATGTTCAAGATAAAATTTAAATTAAATATAAACATAAAAATCAAAATATAAATAATAGAAATAAAATAAAGGCAAAAAATAATAATAATAGCAAGGAAAAGAAAGATAAAGTTAGAAATAATAATAATAATAATAGTAATAATAATAATAATAATAATAATAATAATAATAAGGAAAATAAAAAGGAGAAAAAGAAATTTTTAGTTAGGAGGTTAGTTAAAAGCTAGTTATGGTGGTTGAGGTTTAGTTAGAAAAAAAAAGGAAAAAAAAGAAAAATAAAACAAAAAAAAAGAATAACTTTGGCAAAAGAAAAGGAGGAGAAGTTTTGAAGAAAGGGGTTTTTTTGGGTTTTTGGTTTTTTTTCTTGTCCAACTCCTAAATCTTCTCAACTTTCTCTGCCATCAGGGAGCTGCTTTCTGCTCCATTCTTTGTTCCAGACAGTCCTCTGAAGAACATCTTCACTGTCGTGGAAGAGAAGGAGATCATCCTCTAAGAACAGGTCTCACTCAAAGCCAATATAGTCTAGCATACATAGATCACTGTTGCGAATCAAAGGTTTAGTTCAATGAAGAAGCATGTCTTTAGAGCTGCCAAGGAGTGCAACAAACCGCCCATACAAAATGATAACATAATTATGCTCAAGCTCAGTAGCTTACGACCTGCCATCTTTCTTTCTTGGTGCAGTAGAATGCTAGGTCTGGAATGTTAATCTAAGAAAGAACACATGAGGCTTGATCACCCTGGTCGTACTATAGTCACCCGATCGTAAAGAGCTTTCTTGCATCACGGATCTTTGTTCGGTTCTTCATTTTACTGAAAATTTCGATCAGGTCACAAGAAGCCACGTCCAGAGATAGCCAGCAAAGAGAATCACCAAAAAGAAATTCACATGAATAAGAGTCTAGTGTAGAGGAAGATCCTAAAGCCAGCATGCATGTTTTCCCGAAACCTTGGGAATAAGTCGTAGAAGTTCATAGCTCCTTCTTAAAAAATTCTAGGTAATACCGTGAACTTCTCTATATGTCTGCATGAAGATGATTCTTGAAACTTAAAGTGCATTCCGATTGCATCCGTTAGTATTAATCCATGCATGCCTATAGTTAGTTAAAATATGGAATCCATCAAACTAGAATAAGCTTGAGACTACTCTACCTTCTTCGTCAAAAGTCCTCAAGCTCGGTGTTCTTCAATCGTCTAGCAAGTTGCACTAGCACTCCACCACTTGATACTCTAGGGTAGGAACGTCAGTGCATGCAAGAGATCCCCAACACTTCAAGCGACATGTGGTTCTTGTATATTCTGTTTCTGTATCTAAACTGTGATCCCAAGCTTGTCACAAAATGATGGATGATTGAGGTGAATTGGAATGTAGTTTGTGCATTGATACAAGATTGCATGCATTTAAGCTAACTGTTGAGAAGCGTTCTTTAGTTTATCCCTTACATAATTGTAAATATAGTTGAATTGTTCGATTCATGAGTATGGCTCATAGGTTAGGAAAGGAAAAAAGATCTTTGTGAGCTCTCCACCAAGCCATAGATCAGTTGAAACATTTGGATCAGCATAATACGAGACATATCCTTGGTAGAAGGTTCATTATAGCCGATTACATGACTATTGGTGGAAATTTTGCTAAATAGAATCAAGCATGATGTGAGTATCGATGGGGTTAGTGGTCAGTATCTTTAGCAGTGAATGTGTTTCACAGTGCGGAGTAGGCACCAAAATCCTAGGTCAAAAATCAAGCCCAGAGGTTCACAGTGTGAGCTAAGTACTTGTTCGTTCAAGATAATCATGGTTATGATCATAGTGTAGGGAGGTCATGCCTCTTAGCTAATAATAAATGTTGATCCAGAACTTAAGGCAACATAACAATCCAAAAGGTTGAAAGAGTAGGCATAATGGTGAGCTTTAATTAGTAGAATTAACTTAAAAGAAAACAACTCAGCTGGGCGCTAAACAAATCCTCTACTACTGCATGTGACTTTGAAGAAAGTTATCATGCTAGTTGTTATGAATGTTTCAATTGCTGTAAACGCTTTGGTTGCCGCTGGACAGGGAGGCATGGTTCTCAGTGCAATGGCTTTTGTTGGAGCCTCTTAATCATGGGAAGCTAAACCTTAAGCTAATGCTTATATGGTTTCCTTGGACATTCGAGCAAGCAAAACAGGACCTTAAGGCTCTTGCTTTCAAGACCAAATTCATACTACCACAATTGGGAGGTAGGGTGCAATCAGCAAGGTAGTAAGCTTCACATGACCAGCCCTTGCATTAATGGTTTCAATTGTTAGTAAGCTTGCTACAATGCGAGTGTCAGTTCCATGACTAATGATGCCATCCTGTATGTGCGGCAAGCTAAGCTCACCCACCCTACTTGATACTTTGGGGTGATATGAATCCGAAAAATAACATCCACTGGTATAATGATCAAGGGACCTTTCATACTTGAAGTACTGTGCTCAAGCCACTGTGAACGAGAAAGTCTCAGGTTGAATACAACAATAGCTGTGAATTCTTGATACTTTGGGGTGATATGAATCCGAAAAATAACATCCACTGGTATAATGATCAAGGGACCTTTCATACTTGAAGTACTGTGCTCAAGCCACTGTGAACGAGAAAGTCTCAGGTTGAATACAACAATAGCTATGAATTTTTGAGTGGAGTTATGAAGCACCAGAATTCAGGACCCATGGTTGCAAGCAATTCCCTTTATTAAAGATAGAAATTGGTTCGTTTCATTTTTACGTAAGTAAGAACCATACATGTGTGATCCTTGAATTTGAGACTATGTCGATGCATAACAGTGAAATGGAATCTGGTGGACCCTATGGCATGATATTTAGCCAAATGCAAAAGAAAGCTACACGAAATAAATAATTAAAGGACCCAAGTCAGGATTAGCTCTCTTTTATTTAGGCCTCGTTGATGTTAAAGTCAGGTCATTAAGTTAGTCACCTACTTGCCTTTAATTGGACTATGACAATGAGGCCATGCTAACCACTCCTCCACTTGGGCCATGCAGTATATGGCAGCTCCTCCACTTGGGCTATGTTGCAGGACATAAAAGGGCCTCACGTGCCTCAGATAGGCCCAAACGTATCAGATTATGAATGTTGGTCACTGGGCCCGGTCGCACATCATAATAGGCCCAATTGTAGCCTAGTTGCTCCTTCAAGTAATTGATTTCTAGTGGACAAGAATTCCCCTCTCAATCGGCCCAATACTGGTTACTATCAAGCCAGCAAATTCTCAAAAAATAATTGGGCTCAAGCCAGCATGCAAATTAATTGGACTATCAAGCCAGTAAATTCCCAAATTTGGGCCCAACCCAACACACCTTCTAAAACCTCATTAATATTTTTTCAAAATAAATTTAATTTTGACTTCAAGTCCTCTAATTTGAGACAAGCTCAATTCCCGCTTTCCTTTTTAGTTTGAAATCGAATCCATCTTTTGGCTCAAGCCCAATTATTTTATTTTATTTTAAAATTAAATCATTTTTTTAATCTGGGTCAAGCCCAATTCCTTTTTGGGTTAAACCCAAGTCCTTTTTAGAAATCAAATTCATTTTTCAAAAATCAACTCATTCTTGCTTAATTTGGGTCAAGCCCAATTCCCTTTTATTTTTGTTATTAAGTCCATTTTTTATAATTCCAGATCTCACGCAATGAGCTCTAAGTACGAACTGGTGGCATACTCTACTGTTTGATATTAGGAGATTCATATGGGTTCCAGTGCAGCCTTAGTTATCTTGGACTCTGTGCATATGTGGACCTCGAAAAAACCTTTTAAACAATAAAAGTATTCCAGAAAACATCGTTTTAATAATTCTAAGTCTCACGCAATGAGCTCTAAATGCAAACTGGTGGCGTACTCTACTGTTTTGGCATTTAGAGATTCATATGGATCCTAGTGCAGCCTTAGTTGTCTTGGACCTGTGCATAGGCGGGCTAAGGATTATTCAAAAATACTTGAAACACTTTTAAAATTCGTCTTTCAAATTCTTTTACCTCTAAAGATCAAGTCTTCATAAAACCAGAACTACGTAGCCTTGAGTTTCCCATTGCATCAGGAAATACGTAGCAGCAGGATCAAGTCTTGTCAGATTATTTTTATACAAACCTATTTATTTCTATTTTACTTAAAGGGATCAAACAGTTTTCAAAAATATCAAAATCACACACTCAATTTAAGGGTACCGTTCTTTGGAACGGATGAGTAGGGTGCCTAACACCTTCCTTATTCGTAACCAACTCTCGAACCTAGAATTTCTTCCTCAAGTTAGGATTTTTCCAAATGTTTTCTCTTAAAATAAAAAATTGGTGGCGGATCCGCATATCAAATAAAATTCTTTTTTAAAATTTTTAGCAAGTTCGTCATCTCGTTGTAATTACGGTTACGACAGGGATATTTTCATTATTGACTAAAAATTCTCTAATTTCCTTATAGATTTCGAAAAAAAATTTAAAATATTCATTTATTTTTTAATCTTAAAATCAAGCAAAAAATTTGGAGTGTTACAATAACTATCTAAGATTCTATTTAGAAAAACCTAACTAGTTTTACTCTGACTTAAGAGTAAATATGATCTATAAAAGTTTAGTCATATAGACTTGGTTGAGAAAGATAAAAGGTTATAAAAAAAATGACATTATAATAGCAGTTTTTTTTACCATTTTGATTTGAAAAGATTTTGTAACTTTATTCAAGTAATAAAGCATACAAATAAGTCATTTTCTACTATTTTACCATGTTTTGTAGGATCCAAACATTTTTTGTTGCATGAAACTTAGAACTCACACATTATAGTTGTGTTGTATGGATTTTTTGAAGAATGATCTTTTTGATGAAATTTTCTGAATAGAAAATATTTTAAAGGATTTGATTTAAGTATGATTAGTTGATATATATATATATATATATATATATATATATATATATGAAAAACAAATATTGGTTGGTAACTTATATGAAATTCTTCAAAGAAAAATACTTTAAAAATATTTTAAAAAAACTTGTTGAAATAATTTTTTTTAAAACACTTAGTCAAATTCTAGAACATGTTATAATGGATTTCAAACTTTAGTCTTCATAATACTTCAAAAATCTTTAAAGATAACTTATTCATAAGATGGATGGAGATTTTATCAATAAAAAATTATATTCAAATGGACTAATAGAATACAAAAGTAAAATATAAATTTTAAAATAAGCCAACCAAGCAAGTCGAAAAAACATAAAATAAAATGAAAGATGATAAAAAAAAATAAAAAATAAAGTAAACAATAAAATTAGAAATAAGTTCAAAGATAAAATCAACAACAAGGATAATAATTAGATAAAATTAAAAAAATTAAAGATAAAAATAAAATAAACATAAATAAAATCCTTATTTCATACATGTACTAATTATGAAATCCTTTTAGTTGTTTGGTAATGTAATATTTTACATCCACTTATTTTGATTATATGATCTTGTTGATAGTAGATTAGAATTCTTATTATCTATTTTTTTTTTTCAATATAATTTTTATATTAATATATTTATTTTTTACTCATAAAAAATATTTTGATGAACGAGGTTCACTTGCTAATTAGTTTAGAATAAATTACATTCACATCTTTTAAAGTTAAGTAAAACAAATTATATATCTCTTTTTTTAAACCATTTAAAGTTACCATCTTTACCTTTAATGATGTTAAAAGTTGGTTAATGTTAAATGTAAAAAGAATTTTTTACCCTTTTCTTTTCTTAAGATTTTTTTACTTGTTTCTTGATTTTTGTTGGGATGCATCCTTTTCAAGAGATCCTCATATATCACTCACCAGTCCAGGAAATTTCTTCATTCTTCTTTAGAAATTTTTTAGATTAAAAATAAATAAATATTTATCATTTAAAATAAACATTTTTGTTATTTATATAAATTAGTTAATTAAAAAATAAATAAAGTATATAAAAGGAAGAGTCGGTACTTAGGTTGGTGACAAGGGAGTTTTCAATGACAACAATGAGATTGATGGCGGTGTTGGAGAAAGCTTGAAGGATTTGGGAGTCGGAGTCATAGATTTTGACCTTGTTGATAAGAACGGACAGAAGAAGTTAAGCAACTTTCTTTGGAGATGGGAGGTTGTTAACCAAGATGTTGTAGTTGATGCCCACGGCTGAAACAAGTTCTATGGGATTTAGGACCAACATCACCAACATTACAGCAAGTGTGAGTTCGAGTCCACAGGCACGTTCATGGTTGGTGCATGTGGTCATGGTTATTGGCTAACTAACGGATGAGTTTATGAGCCAAGTTGGTTCCAATAATAATCCGAATCTCTCTATATATTTTCATCAATGTGAAGGTGCTATGCGAGTAACCCCTATCATCAACGTTACACGATTCATTCTTTTTCAGCAACGAGTACCCTTCATTGTCTCCTTCATCCTTGTCACCTCCCTTGTCGCCATTGACGTAGGCAATGAGTACTTGACCACCATCGTCGATGACAACCACCGCCTCAACCCGACCGTGCTCTTCCAAGCCGTGCAAAACCTTCACACCACTCTTGCTTCCCACACCCTTGATCGGAAAATTAAAGTCACAATGCCATACAACATGGTCATTCTCACCTCTTCCAAATTTTTTTGTTTTCACATGATGATTTTTGCTTTTTTTTTTTTAATGGCGACAATGAAGATGCGAGTGTAATTATAAAAAAAATTGTTTATTTATAAAATATATTTTTAAATTTATTATAATATATCAATATTTTAACTTTATATTTAATTAATATTTTACTGTCTTGACTAAATTAAAATATAATAATTATATTTTAGGAGTAAGGATATTTTATATTACTATTATTATTATTAAATATTATAAAATTTTTAATTTCTTTTTTAAAAATGCACGTCCAGTTGTACGGTGAAACCACATTTATTGAATTTTTATGAGAAAGATAATAAACAAGACATAACATTATGGGAAGAGTAATTTGAAAAAAAAAATTCATTACAACCAAGTGAAAAATTATGTAATTAAATCTTTTATTAAGTTAACAGCATTATTTTCTATAAGAACACATAGTATAAAAAGATCAAAATAATTAAAAATAATTTATATAGATTTATAAAAAAATATCCGATATTTTTTACTTAATCTCAACAAAATATAAGTGTAATTTGACCATTAGTTTAACCCGGGACAAGCTTTGCTAGCCGTGAAGGTGCCATCAAGAATCATGCTTCTTTTTGTAGTTTTTTTCAGGAAGGGACAGGATGGTGTAGGGGTTACTTTATATCTGACACTGATTAAACTAGAATTTACATGATCGCACAATAACACTCACATTTTTCAGCAAAGAAAGATAAAGAAAAATAATAATAAAGGTAATCATTATTTTCATGTTTACACTCCCTTGTTAATGATTACCCTGTTCTATTACTCAAGACCTGTTAGTAAAAGTTGTGTATTTTAAAATAGTTTTAAATATTTAAATTAATTTTATTAATTTAATTTTAAATATTTAAATTAATTTAAATAATTATCATTATGATTTTAAGATATTTACAATTATTACTAATTATTGTAAACTTAAATTATGAATCAATCATTTTAATTATCCATTAATGGTTATTATGTTTTAAAAGTTGACCGTTAAGAAATTATTACGACATTATTTTTTGTCGTTTTTAATTTAATTTCTGACAGGAATTTAATTTCTAACCCTAACAATCTTCCATATATACCACTATTTCTGGTGGGTTAAATAGATGAGGTGAAATTTCTTGCTAGTTCTGTTTCTGAATATTTCATATGGGGCTGTTATATCCTGGGGGATTACGCCATGGGCGGACAAATCCTTGAGGGCAGTGTAATCACACGCCTCAGCCTACGAGACATCGTCAAACTTCTCCAACAATCTTGGAAATTATCCAACAATCTCAAGGATTTTACCCATAATATTTTCTTTCTAATAAATTAGATTTTCTTTTTCTTTTTGTAAGAGCATGTATATCTTTTTTAATTTTTATCTGTTACATTAATCATCTCTTTGCAAGTTTCAGGTATTCCGCTTAAAAGTCCTGTTCCATCTATGAATCATGGAATAGGTCGATTGTTGAGGGACGCAAAGAAGGAACATACTAAAAGAAATTTTTTTTTAAATAATAATAATTATAAAAATCAACCTTTATTTAAATTCCCACTTTTTGGTCTACTAAAGATTCATCATCATTGTTATTAGTATTCTAATTGATTCTGTGATTTATCTTCTGGATCCTAATTGTGATTGATCTTCTAGATCCTAATTGTAATTGATCTTACTCTTGCTATTTGATGATTATCTTGTGATGATTTCTAATTTTATTTTTACCAAAAAAAAAATTCATAAATTGTTATGATGATTAATTTTTGGTCCGCGATTATTTTTTGTTGGTTGTGATGATTGAATTTTGACATGGGATAAGTGTCATTATGTATCATTTTCCTTGGAATTTAGTTGGGGTTCAAAAATTGGAATGTTATACCATCACAATGTTTGTTGTTGAGACATAAGTTTTTGGCTTGAAATCATAACTAATTTGCTTGATATCTAATTTAAATTTCAGCAGTAAATGTCTTATTTGGGAAAATGAGTGCTTGCTCTTTGATATTGAATGTTGAGAATATGCAAAAAAATTTAGGTTGATATCGCTATATGAGATTTTGTTATTTGTTTTATATATCAATTTTTATTCTATTGATTCCTACTTGATATTTGATATATAAACAAATAATCAAATGTGATGTGAACAAATGTTGGTTATTGCAATAAAATAAATTATATAATCAAATGTGGCGAGTACAAATGCTAGTGATTGCAATAAAATGAATTATATAATCGATTTTGTTGAGTATATTCAAATTATTAAGAAAGTGACATTAGTGAAAATATTTTGAGTGTGTTGCAACAGATTTAAAATATTCGAGAGACACCATTAATTATGGTATGAAAAGTTTTCCACTACATTAAAATAGTAGAGTGATGATAAAATTGATTTGTACAAGAATAAATCAAAATTGGATTTATTTTAATCTTAAACAAGATATCGTGATTTGGATTATCCAAATATATAATAAAATATGTTATAGAGACCAAATCATTATTTTTTGATTTAGGAGAATTAAAGAATGTGTACTAAGAAAAATTTTTAGTAGAGATTGAAAAGAATAAACTATGTTTATGGTAAGCATACTTATGATTGCCAAGGAGCAATAATAAAAATTAAGTGATAAATTGAGATATAATCACATATGTCAGAAAGTATTGTGAATGATCACTAAATAACTAGTGATTCTAATTAACGTGAAGTCAAAATGAAATTGATCTTATTTCTCACAAAGTAAAAAACTTAGTGAATGACATCGAGGGGAATAAAGTTTTAGCCAAAATAAAATCAACAGTAATAGGAACCCAACCTTTTTTATTGGAGATCCCATGAAGAAGGTTCATATGAGTAATAACAAGTTATTGTTGGTCTTTCTAGCACTATTTATTCTTTGTTCCTATGGTGTGAGAAGTGTTAGGCTGCATTGAACGAAAGGTTATTTCTAAGATGTTTAATGACTATCATATCCCTTATGGGTGGTGTATGAAATGCAGAATACACTTGATGAAGTCACCTATATGAGTGTCAAGTGGGGCCGCTTGTATGAGATTGAGGCACAATCTCTAGAGCACTCATGAATCGACCAGACACGCACATGGCCTATTTGCGCAAAGATGGTGAAAACGGCAAGAATTGCGGTGTAATGTGATACGTAAACCTCTATCTTACAACCAGATGTTTTTGGTTCATAGAAGCTCTACTTCACCAAAGCATCGTCAGTTAAGTTTATTTGTCTAGGGTCTGGTTCATAGTCCAAAAGACACCGGATCTAATGCATTTACACTTGTGTTAACCCAGTAAAATCTTTCTTTTGATTTATTTTAATTTTAAACCTTTTTGAAATAGTGGGGGATTGTTGTAAAAATTGTGTATTTCAAAATAGTTTTAAATATTCAAATTAATCTTATTAATTTAATTTTAAATATTCAAATTAATTTAAATAATTATCATTATGATTTTAAGATATTTACAATTATTACTAATTATTGTAAACTTAAATTATGAATCAATCATTTTAATTATCTATTAATGGTCATTATGTTTTAAAAGTTGACCGTTGAGAAATTATTACGACATTATTTTTTGTCGTTTTTAATTTAATTTCTGACAGAAATTTAATTTCTAACCCTAACAATCTTCTATATATACCACTATTTCTGATGGGTTAAATAGATGAGGTGAAATTTCTTACTAGTTTTGTTCCTGAATATTTTAGATGGGGCTGTTATATACTGGGGGATTACGCCATAGGCGGACAAATCCTTGAGGGCAGTGTAATCACACACCTCAACCTACGAGACATCGTCAAACTTCTCCAACAATTTTGGAAATTATCCAACAAGACCAACACGACCAACACTCAAATGTGATTTAACACTTTCAAGAAGAGCATGACACACCCCTTTTTTATTTAATTATTTTTGTTCTTTTATCTATTAACGGAGTTGCTTTGATTTATCAGTTCATCAATGCTTCTTGCTCAATTTGTTAAGGATATTCTACGGTATCTTGGAATAGTGTTTTGAATTTTGTGACAAAAAAGCTTATTTTAAATATCCCCGTCACCCCCAATTATTATTTTTTTTTTGTCAAAATCAATAAATAGGGAAAAGGATCGATCCTTGTATAATTGTGTTACGTACTTGGATGCTTAGTGATAAATTTTGAATTACATTTCCGTATTGGCCTACTTATAGTACCTAAACTCCGGTTCAAGTTCAAAGATCTTGAACTTTATTAGATTCTTAAATGCTAATTAACTGCTTGAAAGATGATTGCTTCATATAAGAACAAATAAAAGTAATTTTCAACAGTAACATACTCTCTCTTTCTTTTCTTTATTCTATATACAAGATTATCAACATGATTTGGTCATGTGTGTGAACGAGACTTTTTCTTCGCGACTTAAATACAAAATCAATAAAAGTAGAGTTTTATTCCCACTCACGCACGGATAGATATGAGTGACACTCTCTATGCGTGGCATGCCACTTTTAGGTGCATATTGGTCTATTATAATATGATTAACGGTAATCATATTCGTATTACCAAACAAATTGCTTATGAGAACGATGTTCAATTTTGTACTTTCTGTTTGATTATTTACTATTGTGTACTCAAAAGTAGGGATTATAAGGTACGTAGTAGAGATAGTAACCACCAATAATTAGGCGCAGCTTAATTGTTAGGTATTAGTCTATGTTTGAAGTTTGAATTTCACATTCGGAGGAAGAAAAAAAAAATAAAGAAAACCTAGATTGGATTATGCGAGCTTGTATAAAGATAATAATAGAGACAAAATCCTCTAATTGAGTGTCAAAGTATGTACTAATTTTGGGTATAATGTTGCTGATGAAAATGGAAAAAGAGGGTTAAGGTGATTAAGCTTTTCTAAATTCAGGAGGTGACTTGATTAGCAGAAAATAAGCTTTCTTAACCCAAAAGGCGAAACATTTAATAATTGATTATTTGTCTGATTTAAAGCCAACTGTCTCAACCTAAGAAACAGTATTTGGTTTGAGGATAAAGGGTCCCTACCCTGCACTCAAGAATTCTATTCAGAGATTGCTGCGCTTTATATACACCATCATATATAATTGCTCTCACCAAATAATTACTTTTTTTTTATAAAAAATTTATTATATGAATGTGCTTTAATATTAGAAATTTAATTAATGATAATTTATAATATTATAACTAGAGCAGTGGTTTTTACCCTCACAAAAAAAAATTAAAAAATAGAGCAATGATTTGGTCATATTTTATCCTTATAAAATCTCACTTAATGTCAATGAACTTTAGTCCACTTTATATCATTAAAAAAATTACCATGACAATAAAATATTATCTGGAAATTTATATAAAAGGGTGCGAATTAATATTTTGTAAATATAAAAGTTGTGCAAATATAATTTTTGTTATAAATATAGATCCCACAAACCAGAAACTGTTTTGTTTCCGTTTTTAGAAATATATGATTTAATTTTAGACGGATTCGGAGTATATACAAAATAGTTAGGTTTGCACTGTTAAATCAAAGTGGAAAAGATATCCTTTAAATATTTATTTTAAATTTGACTAGTTTTTTTAAGAGAAAATTTGACTAATTTTGAAGTTTAGGTAAGGATGTTTATTGGATTGGATTAATTCAATGACTAAATTAAATCAATTAATTTGGTTTAAATTTATTCATGAAATTAAGTCTAATCTAAACGGAATCAAATAAATTTGATTTTTATTGGTTTAGTTTTTGGATATAATTTTAAAATTAAACCAATTGATTTTTATATTATATTCCATATATTAAGGATTTAAATTTTTTAAAAATATATCATAATTAATATTTTAGATTTAAAGACTATTATTAATTTTCTAACATATTTATGTATTCTAAAAAATATTTTTATTTGTTTTACATTTTTGAATTAAAATTAAAAAGTATATATAAATTATCAACCTGAAATAAATCAATTAATTTTAAATGATTTGAATATTTCTTTTACTCCAAAATCGATCCATGTTCTTCTAGATTTATGTGTATGTAGAAAAATAATACAGATACACGTTTGATTTTATATTTAATCAAACATTAATCACTCGAGCTACTAAATGCTATATACAGAATTTCATTTTGTTATTGTTCAATCTTTCTGAATATAAATAGAAGTTTCTTTTAAAGTATACCTATCTTTAAAGCACATTTATTTGATCTGAAAAATTTATTGTAATATAATTTATTAAAATAAAAAAAATTAAACCTCAAAGAGTTGGTTAAATGGAGTAAGACATATCAGTTTTGCATTTGATAGGTTGCAGATTTGAATTTTCAGTCATGTTTTTGGGATAGGTAAACGTAAATTCTTTATTGTAGGTATAAGCTTTCATTTATATATTCTTCTGAGATGGGATAAATATAAATTCTTTATTAATACACTTAAGCTAGAAGTTTTCTTGCAGTATTATATACACTTTAACCTTTTAGTTATTTTTATAGTATCCTCGTATTAATAGTTCATAGGCAATAACCTTTTGAATTACGATTAGGTTCTGCCGCGAGAATCCTCCCCAATAGTATTTTCTTCACACATGAATCTTGAAATTGAACTCAACGATATGCTTAAAGATTTTGAACCCTTCCATACTAACATGTGTCGGCATATTCTTATCCTTAATTATATTAAGTAAATCTTTATTTTAATATTTAGATTGGAAATGTTGATCACTTTAATTTTATATTTTATATTTTTTCATTTATAAAACAAAATTTATTTAAATTTTATATAAAACAACAATAAATAAAATAAAATAAACTATTTTTTATAAAGTTAACAATTAAAATAAAAATTTTATAAAAATTTTTTATTTTTAAATTAAGAGAATAATTTATTAGACATGATAATAATAAATTATTAATGTATTAAATTTATATCAATCTGATATTTTATATTTTTTAAAGATTATCAAACGAACATATATTTATTTAAACTAGTATTTGTACCCTATTTTTTCTTTATCTTCAAAACTCCCCTTTCCAACAACCGTTATGACAAAAAGTGTTACATTTTTTGTGGTTAAAACTGTTATTAAATATAGACAAAATAGGCCCTAAATAAAATACAAAGAAACAATAAAGTGAAACAAAATAAAAAAAAAATAAAAGTTAAAGAAGAATTTATTAATTTTACTTTATTTTAAAAGCAATTTAACTTTAGTAGAAGTACTCTTTTTCCTCAGTCTCTTTACAATGCCGTTAATCTATCAGATTAGCGATAAGAAAAGAAGGATGAGGTGCATCCCTGATCCATGATAATGCTAAATAAACAAAGACCATAATCATGTGGTGATGACATCAGAGGATTCTCATCGAACGGTGGAGATTGGTGGAGTGATCTCCAATGATTGCACGATGGCGTACAATACAACGAGGCATGGTCATAGATGCTCTCTTACATTATGCTACTTAGCCAGCAAGCATAGAACGATCATTCACGTTCTACGTCACATGACGTCACCCATTTTTGGGGTTCATCAGTTTTTGCTTTGCGGTGGAGTTTCGTTGAGCAAAAGTCAAACAGTTTTAAGAGCAAGTTAAAGAACTAGCTAGCTTCACAACCCTTCCATTCCAATCCAAACCCCTTTTTCTTATATTTTCAAGGGCTAGCTACACCTTTGAAGGGGCCCACACGTTTTTGCTTAATTATTTATTACATTTTTTCCAATTTATAATATATATATATATATCAACATGGATATTTTTTCTTTAATATTAACATTCTACATTAATTTTTTTAATGTATTTATTTTATAAAAAATAATCTATATTAAAAATATTGAAAAATAAAAAATAAGAAATTATTATTATTTTTTTATTATTTTCTATATCAAATCTTAAAAATAAACAATAATTTTTAAAACCAATACCTTAGAATCTGAAATTATTGGATGTATTAGCTAAATTAGTATGAGTAGCATAGTAGTAGTAGAAAGGTGATCAAGTTGATGTTGAATAAAAAAAAGAAAGCTTTAGCGGAATTTATTCCGAATTATCATGTGGTGGGGTTTGATTATTGTCTCTTAAATTTGGAGGGGACGTCACGTGGCAATGTTGGCCATCCAATGAAGAACGCGTAGGCATTTTAATTCTTGCACTTAACCTCCCTTTTCGACATTTTAATTAGATTGTTGATAATTTTCCTCCTCATCTGCATTAATCTCCAAATTTGTCAACACGTGTAATGTGAATGTAAATTTTCAGGATAAAATGAAAGAAAAAAAAAATAGATGATGTGTGAAATATCACTTCCACAGTCTCAAGTTTTCCTTTTTTAAAAACAAAATGATAACTATTTTTGTGCGAAAAAGAATTCCCCTGAGTTGAGAAATCCACTCCATCAATATCACCTGAAACTTAATAGGATGAAATCACTCATTTTCACTGCATGATACGGCATTGCATAGTCCCCAGCACTTCCTTGTCGTAGTTGGACTAATCAGGAAATATCATGATTCAATGCTCTATTCCTTAATTATTCACCATAGGTTTTGTTTCCAGTAAATCAATCAAACTCTAATTATTCATTTGATTATACAGTTTTAATTATAAAGTGAAGGTACAAAATTATAATAATTTATTATGAAATTTATAGTTAAGATTTTAATATTTTTATAATTTATTATATATTATTGTTTCTACAATTATTATTCAATTAAATAATATCTGAAATCCACATTAAGATTGCTCCAAATTAAAGAATATAAGTTTATCTCTTATTCTCTAAGGAATTTTAGATTCAAAATCCTTACTAGCTCGTATTACTATTCTTAGATATAAAAACAAAAAATTTAAATATAATGCATTAATTAATAAAATAATTATTATATATAAATAGTTTTATTTTAAATTAGTTTTCGTTTGTATGGTATTTATTTAACAAAAATTAGGTTAGTAATATATGTATTACAGTGCTATTTAACAAAATAATATATTATATTATCAAACAATTCTGTTGATATAATATATGTTATTAATACATTTAATTATTTTAATATATTATATTAAAAATTAATTTGATTAAATTATATTGACAGAGGTAATACATGATTAACATTTTATTCTGGTGATACAAGACATTATTTTAGTAAAATCACCTTGTGATAAAGTAGATATTAATATATTTTTAGGTTTTCAATTTTTTTCATTATTATATTAATCTAATTTTTTTAATATGGACTATTATTATTTATAATTTCATATTATATAACATATTTTACACAATACTTTTATGTGAAATATTTTTTAAGTTTATCAAGCATTTTGATGATTTTAAGTATTCATAGAAAAGTAAAAAATATAACCTATATTAAATAATAAATGAAATTGGGAGAAGAGGAGGAGGAATCAATAATTTTTAATAAATCCACAAGCTTACCACAAGACTAATTATATATAGAATTTAGGGTGGTGTTATATAATTCCCTTCATAGACTGATAATTCCCAAAATTGAATCTGTAACGCATGCGTGCAAAATTTATTTTTTTATAATGTGAAAATCAATTAGATTTTAATTTATAATATTATGTAAATTATTTAACTTTTGTTACCATTAAATCAATCCTAATAATTAAATTTTTTTTAATAGAATTACTTATTTACTTAAGATGGACTATTATTGAATTAATGAATGTGAATTTTTTACATATAGTATGTATTTAATAAATTTTTTCGAATATTTTTAGTTTATTTTTAATATTTTTAAAGTAAATATTTTTATATTTTACAATAATTATTATAAAAATTAACAACTTTTAATAATATAATAACTCATTAGATGAGGGTATAAAAAATTTTACATTGTCAATGCATCTTAATTAATATCTGTTTGATTTTTGTTTTTAAAAATTGTTTTTTATTTTTCAAAATTAAAAAGTAAAACATGTTTGATAAGTGAATATTTTTAAAATATTTTAAAAAATAATATATTTTTTTTATTTTTTACCTTTTATGGAATGCATATCAACCAAAAAAATAAGAAAATTTTTCATGGACAAGTTTTTCAAATTGTATGGAATTTAAACTATATATAATATACGATAATTATGATTTTATCTTACCACTTATTCCCATGCTAATTCTAGTTTGAGTTAATGAAGCTACCTTTGTCATATATATTTTTTCGTCAATTATGATCCCTTTATAATATTTATAATTAAATATATTTTTAATTTTTTTAAATAATTAAATTTTTATTTTTATTTTTTAATTTTAAAATTTTGGATCTAAATTGTTTATGTTTATTTAGATTATGATCTTAACGTAACTTAAATAAAATTAAATTAAGTTAAATTAATTGTTATTAAAGAGAATTTTGATAAATTTATGAAATATATTGATTATAATTTTTTAATTATAATTAATTTATTTTAATTTAATATAACTTGAATTATGTTAAATATTATAATTAAGGTATTTTAAAAAATAAAAAAATTTAAATAATTAAATTTTTTTAACAAAACTAAAAACATATATAACCTAACATTTATATAAACTTTCTTAAAAAAAATAATGTGAACTTCACTCACCATTTTAATTGAGTTATCCGTTTAGGATGATTTATGAAAATTATATATGTTAAAAAAATGCATTACATAAAATGTAACAATTATTAATTTAATTTATTAAAAAATATTAATCAAATATTATGCTCCTATATAAAGATATTTAATAATAATGTTTTTTGGTTGAAAAGTTTTCTACCCATTGTTTTTTATTTTATATTAATACATAAGCCTTAATTATAAAATTATATATATATATATATATATATATATATATATATATATATTATAAAAGTAATAAAATAAACCTGGGTCATTTTGTTGTCTTAATTATGACTCATTCATTTTTCAGTTCTTTAAAATACACTTTCAATCAATTGAGAAGCACAATAGATAAGATTTTTGCAATAGTATTACAAAAATTAATAATTTTTAAAGATATAAAGATCCATAATTGGATGATATTTTAAAAACAATTTATACCATAAATATTCCAGTTAAATCTATAAAACTATCAATTTTTTTACAATTTAGTACTCCTTCCAATCATTATCATAAGTCACTTCAAATTAATTCATACATATTCAAAAATTTAATTTAATTTATTTAATGATCCAAAAAATATATAATTTTCAAAATTATCCTTATTTAATAATTTAATTATTCTATTAATTTTTTTACACAAAATACTCTCATTTAATTAGAATACACACTACTATTAAAAAATAAAAAAATAATGTTAGATAATATAATTTAAATAATTTATTAAATATTATAGAATAATTTTTTAAAAATAATTTACATTATAGGATGCTAAAAACTTATAAAACATGATTTGTAGTAAGAAACAAAAATAGCACCTATCTAGCTGAAGAAAACAATTTTTGAAAAGAACAGCAAAAAGGGGCGGTGATGGTTAAATTTAGTTTTAAAAGTGATAATATTTTTATTGAAAAATAAATTATTATTTTTATTTTACTTTTCTTTATCTACTTTGAAAGCGGACTAAATAATTTAATTATTATATTATGATTATTGAAATTTTTTTTAATGATCCTTTATTTATTTAATCACTATTTTTTTTATTTTTAATTTATTTTTATATAAATTAAAGGATAATAATAAAAAAGTAACAATTAAATATATATTTGAACTTCAACATATACAAATAAAAAGAAAAAAAATTATTTTCTCTTATAAATAACTAGAAATAAAGATAATATTATTATAAATTTATTTAGATGTAATAAATGCTTTTTAAATAAAAAATTATCATTTTTAGATGTTTAAAATTATAAAAAATAAGGCTAACATTTTTCTTCTTTATTAATTCAGTTCACACAAATTAAATATTCCTTTCAGTCTATTTTACTATAAAAGTAAATAAAATTTATCCTATTTTTTTAAGATTCAGTTCATATTTGATTACCGTATTAATAATTTTTTAATATAATACATCAAATTAAATGAAGAGATTACTAAACACCGATACAATAATTATATAGGTAAAGAAAAATATTTTAAATAAATTTTTTAATATATGTCAAAAAAAAAAATAAGAATCTATATATAATAATTTTTTGTTAAAAATTATAAAATTAATATATTAATAACATAAAATATTTTATTAATATTAAAAATTTATATAAGTTAATAATAAATATAATATTATTAATTATTTTTTATTTTTTAATTCTTAATTATAAATTAGTTACTTAGATAAACATTACAGAGGAGTAGATAACTTTGCAGAATTTATTCTTCTTATTTTTCTTTGAATAAATTAAAAAATAAAAAGAAAAGAAATAGAAAAAATAAAAAATAAAAAATAGAATAAAAATTAAATTATTTTGACGAATGAAAATAAAAAAAAAAAAATATTTCCTATCATTTAAATGAATGAAAAAAAAATATTAGTAATATAAATTTTGATTTATATGAAATTTTAAAAAATAAAATTTTATATTAAAAAATTATTTTTTTCACATTTTTATTTTTATTTTTAAAAAACATTTAACAATTTTAAAAATTTTAAAATAAAAAATATTGTCCTTTCCATTTTTACGGTAACCATAAAGAGATAAAATTTTCGAAAATTTTATAAAAAATAATTTATTCCTCCATATAAAATAAATATAAAAAATTGAAAAATAAAATTAATCTAAACGAGAAAACATATTTTCCCCCTAATTTCCCTCCAGTCAAACAAAAAGGTTAATGAATGACTTTCATGTGGAACTTATATGCTGACCTTTCCATCCTCATTAATTTCTATTAGTTATTACTAATTAATAATGTGACGTACTTTCTTTCACTTAATTTAATTCTGAGTTTCTGGCTTTCTGACAATCGAAGGTCGTTGGAGCCAAAAAGTTTGAGGGAGTCAATTTGGAATAGGCAATATCAGAGCTAATAATGAGTTTCAGGCTTTCCCTAGTTCCAGATAATTACTTTCAAAAGTCATGCATTCATTAGTCTATTATCAATGAACTTTAATTAATCTTTTTTAAATACAAAAGTTATATAATTTAATTTAGGGTCATACGAATGCATAGCTTAAAAAAAATCAATTAAGAAATAATAAATAAAAAGTTATTTAAAACAATGCAAAAATATATTATTACCATTGAATTTCTTAGATATTCATTCACATGATCCTTAATTAAATTATGACTTCTTTCTTAAAATATTAAATTAATAAATTTATTTAAAATAAATAAAAAGTATATTGACAACATTGAATTAATATTCATTTTTATAAATATTTCCATTTTATTTTATTTTAATGGCCTTATAAGCATTCGCGTTTAATTTAAGTGTTGTTTGGAATATAAGAAAAGATTATATAAAAATAGAATAAAGATAAATTTTTATTCTATTTTATGTTTGTTACATATTATGATAAATAATTTAATAACATTATCTTAACATGTTTAACATTTGAAATAAAAAATAATACTAGGATGAAATATAAATTATATTGAATGATAAAATTAATTTTTATTAAAATTAGCATAATTTATAAAAAATATTTTTATTTAATTTTCTAACATTTTAATATAATTATATAAAAATTATAAAAATTATAGAATTTATTTTTTAGACAAATAATATGGAAAATTTATATTAACTCATAATACTTTTTAAAAAGATTCTTTTACAATTAAATTTAAATAATTTTTGTAATAAATTATACTTAAACAAAGATAAATTTTAAAACTTTTAACTTTATGTTTTATATAATAATTAAAATGTTTCTAATTCATTTTTTAAAATTATTTTCTATTATAAATAATTTTATTTAATATTTTTATTATTCTTATAGAATATTAAAACTATATAATAAAAATAATTAAATGAATTTTATAAAATTATTAAAAAATATTAAATTAAGAACTCAAAAAATAAATTATCCAATCTCGATAAATTTTAACAACATTTTTCACGATAAAATAATAATTTTTAAAAAAATATAAGATAATTAATAAATTAAATTATTATATTTTATTAGTTCACTATATACTATAAATAAAATAAGACATTATAAGTTATCCTTTCTTATCTTTTTTATCCTGTATTCTGATTAGATCTTAATTTTATTTAAAACAGTCCCAAAATTTATCTTTAATATTAACGAACATATATCTTTAAATTTAATTTACTAGAAAAAAGTGTAAAATCCTATTTGGTTCATTATTAAAGTTAATTTTACATATTATATTCATATACTCAATATAAAATTTGTGTTTAAACTTAAATTTATAATTAAATTCAAAATCAATGTTATTGAGATAGAAACCAAATTAATGTTAAAACACACCTATAATATTCCTTTTGCTCCTTCATCCTAATTAATTGACCCCTATTATATTGCAACTTTCCACTTTACAGAGGTGACAAAGAAATTGCAACATAGTTTCATTATTCATCCTTTCACCACCTATCTAGAAGACTAGAATGGCTAGTCTATGGTGTTCATTCTTAGAAGTAGTGCAAATAAATTTCCATGTATAATTAATTTATATTGCTTTTTCACAAACCAACGAAAGCAACCGTCGGTGATTCACAGTTATAAAAAGCAAAATTGAGTGTTGAGAAAAAAAGACATTTTCATTATATTTCATTAATTTATATTCTTTTACCTTCTAATTTCTATTTTAATATAAGTCTTTGGTGGTGACATCAAAAGGGGATGATATGTGTATAATTTTTGCAAAATTATGTATCCTTCTTTTGACACATACGCATGTAATTACTACACCTCCTTGATGGCTTTACAAGGAAACAAAGGACACATTTGTTATTATATTTAAAATTTTTACTTACAATGAAAAACAGTTGTAAATCATAATTAATTTTATAAAATCATAACTTTAGAGGTTACTCATCTATGTTGCTAACTGAAATAAAAAAAAAAAAATAGGAGGAGGAAAGAGATGAAGATAATTTTTATTTTATTTTATATAAATATATTTTAATTTTAAAAATATCAAATAATAGATTAACAGAAATTTAAAATGTTAATAATTTATTTATCATTATAAATGATATATAATTATCTTAATTTTAAAATAAAAATATAACCGTCCCTTATTTTCCTTCCAAAACTCTCCTCCAAAAAAATTCTTTAAAAAATTAACATTCACATTACTACCTCTTTTCTTGACCTGTAAATGGTTATACGTTTGAATTATTTTAAAATTTCTTACAACTGAAAGATATAATCGAGTAATTTAAAAACACACACACAACTTTCATTGTAATAATTTATTTTATTAATTTTCAAAATAAAAAATATATATCACGTAATTATTTTTTTATAGTTAAACAAATGAGTTGATAATAACCTTGTGTTTTTGTATGGAGACTCATTGATGCCGTCCCAATAATTTTGTTGGTGATTATAATTTAAAATAAAATTATTTCAAAAATCAGAAAATAAACATCACTAATTTAAGTAAAATTTATAAAATTTGATTAAAAAAATTAAAAATTAAACATAATTAGAAAAGGGATTAAATTTAAATTTTCATAAATTTTAATCGATTTAAATGTTCTAAATAAAAAAATACTTATATTTAATATTAAAAAAAGGTTAGGAAGCAAATGTGAACTTATATGAAACAGCCAGCTACCAACAAAACTACCACCACCCACCTAAAGCTGCAAAGTGTGTGTTGACAAAAATCAAATTCAACTAAACCTGCAGCGGCAGTTATGTAACAAAGTTAGCACACATTTTTTTAAAGGAAAATTAAAGAAGAAAATGGAATTTATTTTATATATATATATTTTTGTTTTCTTCTTGGGGAGCTTTGAATAGCAAGCCTCGTGTGTATGAGACGGTGGAAATATGGTGATGGAAACAGGTTATGAAAATCTCCGGTGATGTTAGGTTGAATTGAACCGAATGGATAAAAGTTGAAGAAACTTTTTATTTAAAAAGAGAATAAATGACGGGGCATGACACCAGGGTCCACAACAATGCACGCACCCTTTTATTTTTCTTTTTAAAAATTTTCTTTGATGACATTGTTTCATAAAGGAAAAAACACTTGTATTATTTTATTACTTCTCACTGATATATATATTTTTAAAAAAATTTACAATAAATATTATAGTTTATATTAATAAGAAAATATATTATATTAACAACATATTATATTCGGAATAATGATTATCATACATATTCATGTACAGTAACGGTCATTATTTATATCTGATTTTTTAGTTTTTACGAATTATTAACCATCACACATATTTATTATCAGTATAATTTTTTTTTCATAAAATGTAACTAAAAAATTAACACAAGATACCAAAATCTAGTAGAAAAACGGGATAGGATAATTATATTTTTGATTTTATTTATGGTATAATCAATTATTTAAATACATTAATTGAATTATATTTGTTAGCATAATACTTCATTCGACTATTATGAAGTACAATATTTTTATTAGCAATTCAATTTTTTCCGATAAAATAGTGAAAAAGGCAAGTTTAGTGACAAATAGTTAGTAAGTAAAACTTAAATATTTTTTTACATTCACAAAATTAATTAATTTTTATTTTGATTTATATATTTTTAGTCTTGTTGTTAGTTTTATTTTATTAAATAATGATATGATTTTATTAAATTATGTCATATATGAACGGTTGATTTATTATATAACAAAATAAAACTAATAGCATGAAAAAATATAAATAAAATTAGAGACCAAATAAAAAATAGAAACTTACATTAAAATTGACTATTTTTTTTTTCTAATTCACAAACATATTAAATTTTTTTAATATACTGTTACCCACTTTAAAATCATCATAAATATAATTCGTAAAATAATTATTATAAAATCAATAACTTTTAATTATATATAATTAAATAATAATATAAATATTTTATATTATAAATATATTTTAATTAAATTAAAAATATAATAAATAACTTAAAAATATTAGATTAATATATATATATATAAATTTATTAATATCAGATGTCAAATTTTAATATTTATATTAATTAAATAATTTTATATAGAATATAAATTTAATTAATTTAACTATTAAATTATATTATAATATTTTTATAATTATATATATTAAATTTAAAAAAGATTAAAAATATATATATATATATAATATTTAACTATTAATATTTGTATATATTTAAATAATATAAATTATTAAAATAAAGGTATGAAATAAAATATTTATTAATTTTTATTTTTTATAAAATTTTATATATAATTTAGTTAATAATAATTTTTAAATTAATAGTTAAATTATTAATTTTTTATTTTATATAAAATTATTAAATTGATATAAATATTAAAATTTAATATTAGTAGATCTGATTTATGTATATATATTGTATTTATATAATATTATTTATTTTAATTAAAATTTAATTTTTTGATTTTAAAAAATCAAACAATTAAAAAATAAAATATATATGATATATATTATTTTATAAATAATTTTAAAATAAATTTATTATTGTGTTTATAATTTTTTAAATAATCAAATTTTATTAATTTAACTATTAAATTAATAAATTATATTTATAAAATTTTAAAAAATTTAGACTTGATTAAATAACTTGGTTATATAAAAAAAAAAAAAAAAAAAAGAAAAAGGGAAACTTGTAGGCATGGTGAGTAAGTAGTGGCTTAGAGAGCACGGATGTGAGAGCGCGTATCCTCTATTTAAGCTCACCATCTTCTCTTCATTTTACTTTCTTAAAACCTCTCTTCAAATTCTCTTCTCTATCCAGCTACACCTATTTCCCTCTTTTCTTTAATTACTTTGTTCCTTAAGGGTCATGGAAGAGCCTGTTGTGGTGAACAAAGCAGATGAACCATTGGATTTGCCTCCAGGTTTCAGATTCCACCCCACAGATGAAGAGATTATTACTTGTTATCTCACACACAAAGTCTTCAATTCTGCTTTCACTGCAATTGCTATTGGAGAAGCTGATTTGAACAAGTGTGAGCCTTGGGACTTGCCTGGTCAGTTTTTTCTCCTTCTGATTTTGACTTTTTTCCCCTTCCAATTTCATGATAATTGATGTTGTTTCTATTATCTTCTTTCATTGTCAGTGAATATTATTCATTGATCTGAATTAGTATTTTTGTTTTGTTTTGGTGTGGGGGCTATGCAGAGAAAGCTAAGATGGGGGAGAAAGATTGGTACTTCTTTTGTCAAAGAGATAGGAAGTATCCAACAGGCATGAGGACCAATAGAGCAACCCAATCTGGGTATTGGAAGGCCACTGGCAAAGATAAAGAGATTTACAAAGGGAAAAACAATCTTGTTGGTATGAAGAAGACCCTTGTCTTCTATAGAGGAAGAGCTCCAAAGGGAGAAAAGACAAATTGGGTTATGCATGAATTCAGATTGGAAGGCAAATTCGCATGTTACAACCTTCCTAAGGTTGCTAAGGTACCATTTAGTTATCTCTTTCTCTCTCTCTCTCTCTCTCTCTCTCTCTCTCTCTTTCTCTTTTGTTAACGTTTTTTTTTTCTTGATTTTGTGGAAGGAAAAGGTTGAGATCTTAATCATGGATTTTCTTTCTGATCAATCTCCCTGCTGGCTTTTAATTATCACTTTTTGGAAAGTCCCTTTTTTGTTGTTTTGAAAGTTTTTTCTGTCATGTGGTGGTCCTCTAATCATACCTTTTGCTTTATTTAGTTCACTTGTCAAGATTCTAACAGTTATTTTTCTTTTCTTTGTCTTGATGATGCTTTATTATTATTATTGCAGGATGAATGGGTTGTATGCAAGATTTTCCACAAGAGCAACACCACGGATGTTAACAAAAGGGTCCCAAATATCATTCCTGGCCTTCTGAGAATGAACTCAATTGGAGAAGATCTATTTGATTTCTCTTCACTCCCACCTCTTGTGGATCCTCCTTATGGCCACACCTCAAACAAACAACACATTATTGATAACAATAATAACCAACCATCATCATCATCAGATGGCTACTATCTTCCCAACTTCATCAACAACAATCAGCACCACATGCTAATGATGAAGCCAGAAGAAAACAGAACCTATGAGATTCCACCCAATAACTATGCCATGGGAAACACAAGTAGTACCCTTTCTCACCCTCAAGTTCAAATCCAAAATCCAACTTACCCCTTCCAATTCTCAGGTTATTTTATGCAACAAGGTAAGAACAATTCCAAGATGGAGAAAGAGTGCAAGATGGAGCAGTTCTCTAACACTAACCAACCTGTGGTTAGTGTCTCTCAAGACACATGCCTCAGCAATGACACTTCCTCTGTGGTTTCAAAGCAAGACATGGGAAGGAGTAGTACTAAGCCATTGTATGAAGATCTTGAACGTCCATCATCAGTTGCTACACTTTCAGATTTAGAATGCTTGTGGGATGAGTACTGAAGAACAATTAAGAGACATTAAAGCAAGTTTGTTGATTTATGGTTTTTATATAGTGATGATTACATACCACATATTTTCAGATTTTAGAGGGTCATAGATGTTAATTATATATTAGACATGGTAAAAGTTCTTGGATACGCATATATACTGTATAGATTTATGATTGATTAATTAGATTTTCCAGGTCTTATTAAAGTTAGGTTTTTATTTCATAGATCAATCAAGGGGAAGGGATTTGATTGTGCTCATGTACATTTTCTTAATTTGTTATATATTAGTGGGTTTGTTTTATAATATTAATTTCTTCTTTAATTGTTTTTTTTTTCATGTTGCATTTTGTATAATTCAAAATTTTATCTGTAATGATCTAGTTGAATACTAATTCGGAGTACTTATTATTCATTTATTCTTGTTGATATTCCAAACTGGATTAATCAAGATTTTTAGGACCCATTTCAAATCCCTTCAATTCTTCTCGCGGCTGCACAATATATATTTTATGCTGTGTGGAATATATCTATGTGACATCCCACCAAGAGTGGGGAGCATTAATTCTCAAGAAAATTGTGCATTTGTTTTTTCAACTTTGGAATTTAAAGGTTGTGGCTTCCTTGCTAGTGCCTCCCACCAAGGCATGACTATTGTTTCCCTTTTAAAGCTTCAAGTACCCCCAAAGATACGATGCTCCTCATCACTCCAACGAAATTTCGTAAATTCTCTTAATATATTTCATAAGGTCTAAATTATTCTATGCCTAGATGAATTAATAAAATTAAAATATAAAAAGGAATGTAATTTTTAATATAATACGTTAATTTTATTGATTTATCCTAAGTAAGGTTATTTTTTATCCGTTAGAATGATTTAAACAACCTCTTAAAATCATAGTTATTATAAGTGGATTAGCAAACAATTAAAAAGGTTATAAAATTTGTATTTCAAATTTCTCTATAAGTTATTTTTATATTTTTCAGTTACATCACTGTCATGTAACATGTGTCTCTTTCTTCCATTCTTATTTTCTTTACTTTTGTATAGTACATTGTGCACATTTAATGGGAAAATTAAAATTTTCTAATAGAAGTGAGTCATTGTTCAAATTTTTATAGTGTAAATTAAAGTAAACAAACGAATATACAAGTACATACATATATACATATTTAAATTATAAGCAATACTAGTTGTACTATATTAATTGAATTATTAATTAATTAAATTATAAGGGAAGTAATGAAAATAATTTAAGGGTGAATGTGAAGACACAAGTTATGAGTGAGCAGTAATTAACCAAGTTGATGAAGCACGTGAATAATTCCCTGAATCCGTGCAGAAGATGCCTCTGGTGGTGGAATTTATCAGAATATTAAAAAGGCACATTCTAATAATTACAAACTGTTTTTGTGACCATGACAACAACAATGGAAGGTTTCTTCACTGCCGCTTGAATCTTCTGTCCAAAGAAACCTAGCCACCACATGTCTACCTACCCAAATGCTGGACAGTTTGAGTTGTTTTGTGTTGAACCTGTTTTTTTGACATTTGTGAAAAATGTATACATGTTTCGTACACATACACATAATATACGTGTCTTGTCGGTACAAATGTACCTTGTTAATTCAAGCTATCTATCAATGACCATGCATACTTCATTTATGCTTGCATAAAAATGTATGTGTCTGTAATTTTTTTAGAAATGTGTAATCGTTTCAGTGCACAACACCTGCACCTGAATTCATCTAAAATTTTTAACTGTTTTCATAATTTTGTGATGTTGGATGTAAATAGATAATCGTTATGATAATGATTACTTAATTCTTTTATAAATAATTATTTTAATTTTTAAAAATTTAAAATTGATGATATCAATGTTTAAAGTAAAAATAATAATTTTATTTTTAAAAAAGTGTAAAAATAGTTTAATTTAATATTTTTAATATCAATTTAGTTGTAAAAAATAATTAAAGTGATTTATAATTTTAATTTATAAAATAATAACAATTTTTATATTTAAAAGATTAATTTAACTAATTTTAAATTTTAAAAAAAATCAAAAATGATGTTTCATTCAATTTTTTTTCCCCTTCTTTTGCTTAATTTTGTGAAGGTGTCACCTAAGACCATAATTGAGCCTAAAGAGATAAGATCATAGGAAGAGAACAAAACTAGAAATTCATGTGAGTGTGGTAAGAAAGAAAGGGATAAGAGGGAAGAATTTAAAAGCAATAGAGTGAAAAGGGGTATGAGAAAGATCATCATTTTTTTAAGGTATGGATAATGGGTTATATAGAAAGTACGGTGGAGTTGGGCAAGGAATGGGGTAAGGGCATGCTATCGAATATTGGAAGAAAAGAAAGGTTCATCATTCTCGTGAGTATGGAATTTATGGATTTGATAAAATGGAAAATGTGTTAATAATGCACATTCCTTTCCATTCAAAGCAAAGCGTCCATTGTGGTTTTATGCTTGCGGGGAACTTAACCGCCCTTTTATATATATGGTTGTGACTTCTTCGGCTTCTATTGTATTAATGAACAATACTCTTGATTTTGGTGTTTTTATTTCCTATTCTTTCATGGGAAAAAAGGAGTGAAAAAACGGAAAGGTTGAGAAAGCGATTTATGGGAAGCAAAGGAAGAAAGAGAATAATACTTATCCATCTAAAAAAAGTGTATAGAGAGAGAAAGAGAAAGATTAAAATGGAAAATGGAAGCGGTACACATATATATGCTTGTTTCTGAATCTGAAAACCCTGATTTGTTGCATGAAAACATGGGGTGAAGGTTGATGTTGGGACCTCACCAACCAATGAGGAGCCTCCATCAAAATAATCATAAGTGTCCCAATGAAAACGAAATTGCTAGCTATAGCTATAACCTCATCATATATGTCATCCTTTTTTTCTAAAATTTCATGTCCATTCGTTCGATCAGGCTCATAACAATCCAAATCGTGTTTGCCTTTTTTCTTCTCATCCTATGATTATTATTATTATTATTATTATTATTATTATTATTTTCTTTTATGTTTTCTCCGAATCTTTTTTAAAAAATTGTAATGAGAAGCTTGACCCCATTCAAATGAATTCTAGAATATTTCTGTACTGTACATGAAAACAACGGAGTTTAGGTGCCTCACCTAATAAGCATATATATATATTTAATATTAGCTTATTAGGTGTTGGATAACATTCGCAGCCTAGCATTCAATTTTTAGTATTTTTAATATATATAAAATATTATAAAATCATCATTTATTAAGATTTCATTATTTTCATTAATATACATTATATTAATAAAGAATGAAAATATTAATATAAATAATATAAATTTATACTAATAATATAACACATCATACTTATAAATAATTATATTAGTATAAAATATTAATATTAATTTAGCAATCAAATATTAGTATATTAAATTATTTATCAGTAATTTAATTTTAATTAAATAAAACTATCCTAATGAATGAAATTATTATGTTTAAATAAAAAGAAATTTGTTTTGTATTTCTAAATATAAATAGATCTAGATAATATGTATATATATATTTGATGCATCCATTTATTTTTAAAAGTAATTTATGTTTAATTTATTTTATTCGTTAATTTTTTTTTATAAAATGTAAATTTAATAAAGTTATTTATTAAATAAGAAGATATTAATTTGATGATTATGCATATTCAATTTTAAGAAAAATTAAAATGCGTAAGCACGCAATTCCACAATAGACATTTATATTTTAATATATATATATATATATATATATATATATATATATAATTTAAAGAAATGTTTATAAATATTTTCGGTGAAGCTTAATTAATTTTTTTCTCGAATCTATATTTATATGGTAGGACTTACAATTAATTTGAAATTATATATATAATTTAAATTAATTTATTTAAATTTGTATTTGTTGTATTTTGATGAATTCATTTGAATATGTATTTAATATCTATTAATAAAATAATTTTTTTATTCAATGAATTAGCTAAAGTTATGTATTTGAAAAACTATCAAGAATTTATAAATATAAATAGATCTAAATTGATTTTAATCAGATTTGTATTTTAAATTAAATCAACCAAATAGTTTTATAAAAAATTATATTAAATAAGTTAATTTTTCTCTTAGAATCCAATTATATAATTAGTGAACATCCAAGGAAACCAGAAATTAGTCCCTTCAACTTTAAGCATTCTGCGGGTTAGATCTCTTATTGTTTAAAATACCGTAAATGATTTTCAATAATAAGATACCGTAAATGATTTTCAATAACAATTCCAATTAGTAATGTTTATGATTTCCTGTTATTATGAGACATGATGTACTGGTAAAAAATTAACCTTTTACATAAGTTGTTATAAACTTTTTACATTAGTTATTTAGATGGTGTTAAAGCGGACGATGTAAAAAATAAGACTTTTTACATCAATTTTAGAACCGACGTAAAAGTTACATTTTCTACATCGGTTGAACCTATAACCGATGTAAAAAGTACTCTTTCTATATTGGTTATAGTCTTAACTGATGAAAAAAGTTTATTTTTTTTTATGTTCGTTTTGTTTAGGCATACTAGCGTATTATTTATTCACAATATCTGCATATACACACATAATTACCAGACAGACAATACAAAATTCACATAATTTATATATTTAAACTAAATACATCATTATTTATTATCAAATTTTAATTTACAAATGAAATAACTTAAAATTACATCAATCAAGTGTTGAAAGTTAAAAAAAAATTTGTAAAAACTGTACTAAATATGAAAACATAATAAATATTTTAAAATAAGTTAAAAATAAACATAGAATGATAAAATAATCAAATAAATAACTAACTTATATCATGTAGTAACATTTTTCCATATTTCTTCATGATGATCATCTCGAATAGCATGTATATCATCTATTTCATTTTCTTCATTGATATTAGATATCCTTGATGATAAGGGAGTTTTGAAAAATATCAATATTTAAAAGATCATTGGTGTCATCACTAGTGATTGTTGTCTTTCATTGAAGAACGACTAACCACATTTTGTTAGAAGGATCTTGAACATAAAATACTTGTTTTGCTTGGTGGGCCATGATAAAAGGCTCATCCTTGTAAACTACTTTTTGAAGGTCAACCAATGTAAATCTCAATTCATCAACTTGCACACCACTGTTACTATCAACCTACCTACATTTGAAAACAGGCACTCTAAATTTAGTGTAATTAATCTTCCAAATCTATTCGATCACTCCAAAGAAGATATGGAAGCCATTATAGGATTTTTATCTTTGAAACTTGCAAAATGCATTGACTCTGCTACCATCATAACCCCACTATTTTGTATGGTACTTTTATCATCCTGAGACTTTGTGTAAAATAAAAAATGATTGATATCATATCCAGTCCAACATATGACATCAAAGTTTGGGCCATTTGCTAGCCACTTCAATGTATCAAAGGCACCATCATCCTTCTTAATTATTTCATCAAACCAGTTTAAGAACGTTTTGTTATGATCATTCAACAACCATTTCTCATTCATTCGAACATTCTCTTCCCATATCATAGTTTTGTGAGTAGATAAGTAAGGTTGAACCTTATTGGTATTATTCAAAATATACAAATGTGCTTGAAGGACTTTTGCATGACCCATGTTTTTCACAGTTGTGCCTCGTGTACCTTTACCTTCGTGTCTTCCCTCATGATGAGACTTAGGAACTCCTATGGGTTCCACATTTGACAAATACTTTGCACAAAACTCAATTGCCTCTTCTGCAATGTATCTTTTAATCATAGATGTCTCGGGACGGTGTGGATTCTTCATTATACGAACAACCAAATGAACCATAATGTCAAAAAATGATGGAGGAAAATACATCTCCAATTGACATAAGATAGTAAAAGCTTCATGTTCCAACTCATTCAATTTTAGAGGATCAATGACTTTGCTACATATTTTATTGAAAAAGAAGCACAACTTACTTATTGTATGTCTAACTTTTTTAGGAAAGATGTCACGAATAACCACTGAAAGTAGTTGTTGCATCAACACACGACAATCATGAGACTTTATCCCAACTAACTTTAAATCTTTCATCAAGACAAGTCTTTTAAAAATTGAAGAATAACCTTGTGGCACTTTAACCCATGTAGGCTGTGAACACTAGATTTTGCCTATTGTATATTATCCTTTTATAGTTAAAAATATTTTTCAAATTAACTTATTTATCTATACTTTGTCATAATTGTTATTATTTTAACATTTTTTATTCTTTTATTACATTCTATTTTATTTGTTGGGCTTTAATTTTTTTCTACTTTTTATTTGAAATACCTTATAAATAATAAAAATTAGAATATAAAAAAATTAGATATAAATAAAAATTGAAACATCAAATTTTTCCTATCAGATCTTATCTTCCATTTATCTATTCGTCTATTATAAATATTTTTTTAATCTTCTTCAATTGTATATTCTATTCTATTTATTATAATTTTTAATTATTGATTCTAATCATTTATGAATTTTAAATGTTTATTTATCTTTAGTATATTTATTTTAAATTAATTCTTATTTTATTATTATGTAATATTTATTTATTTATATCACATTTTATTTAATTCTTACTCTATTATTATTAATTTTAAATATTTGTTTATTATATTGTATTTTAATTACATTTTGTTAGTAAATAAAACATAACAAATAAATTTTTTGAAAATTCTTATCTTTTTTTCTTCTTTCTCCCTTAACTAAGCATTAAATTGTAACTTTATTTAGGTTACCAGCATCTTAATTTTAATAAAATTTAGATAAAAGAATGAATGAAAATATTTAAATATTAATATTTTATTTTTATTTATTTAATTTGTAAATATTCTTATAATACTTTTTACTTCTTTAAAACTTTTATTGTACTATTATTATTTACTATTTTATTTATTGTGATCTTTTATTATTATTATTATTATTATTATTATTATTATTATTATTTAAATCTTTATAAAAAAATCAAAAAAAATATTCATCACGTCGTCAATCGCTATCTGCTAAATCAAATGTGTATTTGAACGTTTTGGAAGCACCAGACATAGTATGATAGTCTGCGCAGGAATACAGGAACAGCGTGATTGCCGCTGTAGCAGCCACCACTGCATACTGCATATTTAACACTGGTGAAGTATTTAACAAGCAATCTTAAATAGGAAGTTAATTAGTTTAGTTCATTGGATAATTGTAAAAATGGACTAATGTAACAATACATTGAGTTAATTCATTGGATATTAGCATAAACAAAAAAGTTGACTTTAAAATTTCTCTTAAATACTTAGCATAAACAAAAAAGTTGACTTTAAAATTTCTCTTAAGTACTGGATAATGAAAAGCTATAAAAAAAAGGAGATAAACACACACCAAAATAAGAAGAAGGAAGAGGTTTTTTTAGTGGTTCGGGAGAAAGAAAAGGGAAAAACTAGAGATTAAAGAAAGAATAGTAACAGAGAAGAAAACTGGAGATTAAAGAAAGAATACTAACAGAGAAGAGAACTGGAGATTAAGGGAAGAGCAACAACCAAGAAGAAAAATAAGCTAAAGCACCCAGGTAAGCCATATACACTCATAATTCTTCACTTAGTTATTTAATCATATATACTTAAAATAAGGCCTCAACTGCATTTTTGTCAGATTTTATTCTCCAGTTTCTTCTTTGTTTATTTTTCAAGTTTCTCTTTTTATGCTTATACTCCAACATAGTATTTTGGTTCTGTGTTCATGACATATTTTTTTTCTCCTCTTTCCTTTATTGTTAAATCTGTGAAATATGAATGGCAGATATTTTTTAAACTATGGGTCTGTTACTTTATTTTTATTTATTTTTCTTTTTTTTTTCTTGAGTGGTTGTGTACGAAATGTGTAGGTGTGTGAGTAGCTGAGTGCTAGACATATACATATAGGTATATATAAGAACAAACTAAATAAATAGATATAAGTTATAATACTAACTTGATATTAGACGTAGTTTATAGTTTTTTATTAGTTTTCTATTTATTATTCCTATTGTTTGAAGGTTTAACTATTCGTCACAGGGTTATAATTTTAGTTTCTTTCTACCTGTCAGATTTCCACTTTGTTTTATTTAATTGTTTCTTTACATATATTTCGTTTGAGTCACTTAACTCTTTTCTTTACTTGATCGTACATAATATTTGTTATTTAATTAGTTTTTTTTTTTATACAATAAGTTACTAATCACATAATAAATTTGTGTCATATATATATATATATATATATATATATATATATAATATGTACCCTCAGCATAAAATAATATAAAAGATTAAAAGATATAAGAACGCACATTTTAATTTCTGTATAAAAAAATTTAGAAATGTGATTGAACTTAAATAAGGGATGAACATATCCCACGTGCCACTATATCTGTATGCTTTGTCCTTGTACATATAATATGAGCATGAATAAATGTTATATATATATTATTTTAGTTTAATTTTATTATAAAAAAATACAAAAAAATATATATAGAAGAGTTATATAATTAATAAATATTTCCTTTATTCTTTTAGTATTAGTTAGTGATATTTTTTTATATTATTTATTATTATTGCATTTGAACTTTTTTCATTTTTATTGTAATTTTTTATTTTTATATGTCATTATCTTATTATTATTAAGGGTGTTTTTATATTTTTTATATTATTATTTTAGTTTATTATTCTCATTGTCATAATTTATTGTTTTCACCATTATCTTCCCTTTGTTGTTAAATATGATATATTTTTATTTATTTTTACTTATATATATATATTTATTATTATATTTAATTGCATAGTTAATGTTTAAGTATAATATTTATTCTTATTCTTGTTGATTTTTTAGTCCTTTCTGTTTACCTTTTGTTGTTATTTTTGTTTTACGTTATTATTTTGGTTTTGCCTTAATAATCATTAATGTCCTTTACCCGTACTTTTCTATAAAAATCTTCTTTTTACTGTGAAATAAAACAAGAATAGATGCAAAAATTATATTAAAATTGTAATTTCTTTTATTTTATCAATTACAAATCATTCGACTTTGCTTTATTTTATTTTTTATTATTTTTATTTTTTATTTTTTTTATTTTTTTTACGATACTGTTTGTTAATTCCATGCTTTGATCAACGACATGAGTTGTGACAACTATCTTTAATTCAATATTTATTTTGTAAATACTTAATCTTAATTCCACCTAAAAGGAAATAATTTAAACGAGACGTCTTGTTAATTCCACGTTTTAATTAGGGACATCTGAGTTGCGACAACTTGATAATCTTTAATTTAATTTTAAATGCAAATAGTTTAATTTAATTTCACATTAAAAGGGAATAATTTAAATGAGACGTTTTATTAACTCCATATTTTTCTAATTTGGAACACCTGGGTTGTGACAACTCGGTGTCTCAAGTTCTCAAATTATTTGTTTATTTATCCGTTGTGATTAGGTAGTCGATCCATACTTTTAAGAACTACGTGACTTTGAGTTCCTCATTGTACCGGAGGATACGTAGAAGCGGGAATTAAACCGTCAAGCCAAATATTAGTTTTTATAACATTCATGCTTATTTTAACTTTAATGATAAATCCAATAAATTCTCTGTTTATTAACCTTGTATTTAGCCAACTATTTATTTTGTTTTATTAATTATTTATTCATCCATTCTAAAGTAAACTGTGTATTCATTAAATGAGTAAAATAAATAATTCTAAAATTATGACTAATTTTCACGAATTGATTTAAGGTAACCGCCTTAGAGTGGATGTATTAGGGTTTCTGTGGGATTAAGTTTTCACCCTTCCCTGTGCATAAATCGACTCCCGAACTGATCTTGGTTTTGTAGACAGTTCTTTTATGTTTTTTATTTAAAATAAAAAGGTTTTCTAATTTTTCCTAATTTAAAATAAAATTGGTGGCGGCTCCATTTCCTTTTCTTCTGAGATTAGCCTCGTTTTAATTTGTCTGCCTTCCGTTTCGATCGAGGTCGTTACATAGGCACTCACATAAGTTTTTTTTTTTTTTTACAATGTATGACATGTCGGGGGAAAATATGTTCACTTTCCTACAGACTATGGAGCTAACTGATGTCATACACCCATGTGAACCAAATCCAGTCGAGAACTGACACCATCTTTAATCTTGCCCTGTATATTGAGAAGTGTTCCAATGATGCTATCACACATATTTTTTTCTACATGTATCACATCAATACCATGTCTAACATCAAGTTTGGACCAGTATGGAAGATAAAAAAATATTGATCTTTTCTTCCATATCCTTGTCTCAATGACCTTTTTTTGAATCTTTCTAAAAACAGTTTTGATGTTTTTAACCCGTTCATAAACTTGTTGTCCAGTTAAGGCTTTTGGAGCAACATCATTTTCTGACAACCCATTAAAAGCTTTCCTTAATCTACGATAAGGGTGATTAGTCCTGAGAAATTTTCGATGACCAAGATAAACTGTCTTCCTTCCATGATGCAGTTGATGGTAACTTGTGCTTTCTTCACATATAAGACATGCTTTGTGTCCCTTAATGTTGTATCCGCATAAATTTCCATATGCTGGAAAGTCATTAATAGTGCAAAAAATCATTGCCCGCATCTTGAAATTTTCATTACCATACGCATCAAACACCTTCACACCTTCTTCCCATAGATTTCGCAAGTCTTCAATTAAGGGAGCAAGATAAACATCTATGTCATTTCCAGGTTGTTGTGGACTGAAATCATCATAGACAACATGATGTATTTACGTTTCATACACAACTCCGGAGAAAAGTTGTAAATTGTCAAAAGTATAGGCCATGAACTATGCTTTTTACCATACAGATTGATTTCATTTGTTGCAAGTCCAAGCCTTAGGTTTCTAGGCTCATTCCCAAAATCGGGATATAGTTGATCAACCATCTTCCATTGCAAACCATCAACCGACGAAGTTTTCCATCAATTAGTCTTTCATCTACATGCCATCTAAGGTTCTTTGCTTCATCTTTATTACAAAACAATCGTTTGAACCTTGGAATTATTGGAAGCTACCACAACACTTTGGCTGGAGGTTGCTTTGTGCTTTCATTGTAACTAGAATCACCATCCTTCAGTTTATAACGTGAAACTTGACATACACGGCATTCATGTAATCCTTCAAACTCATTTCTGTATAGTATGCAATCATTGGGGCAAGCATGTATTTTCTTATACTGCATACCCATCGGACACAGCACCTTCTTCGCCTCATAATTACGCTTTGATAATGTATTACCTTTCGGAAGCATCTCTACCAATATTTTAGGTAATTCGGTGAAACTTTTAACACTCCACCCATTTCTTGCCTTCAAAATGAATAATCTTAACACTGCTAACAATCATGTAAACATAGTGCATCCCAGATACAAAGGTTTCTCCAAATCATAGACAAGTTACCATACATATTTGCCCACTCAAACGGTGCATGCCCTATATCACGAATCATATCCTCTACCCAATCTTCCATATCTATATCAACCTCCATCGTCTGTGATACACTTGGCATGCCTAATAACTCACCATGTCATGTCTATTTTGTATAACTTTTGCAAAACCCATCACAAAGAACATGCTCTCTAATTTGATCAACACCCAAACGTTTCTCATTTAGACAATTAACACACAAACAGTAAAACTGTCCATTACTCTGAGGTAGATTTGTTTGTACAAAATTCAAAAACTCTTTGACCCCATTCTCGTACTCATCACTCATCCGTTTAACATTTATCCAACTACGATCCATACTATACAAGAATCATGGACACATGATTTAAGATTAACCTTGTCACTCATAATTGTTAATTTATTGTCCTCACTATTGGTAAGGTCCTATCCCATTCGAGAAAAAAGTTTTTTATTCATCGATTAATAGACTTCTAAAATCTTGAATATCATACTTGGTGAAATTTTGGCAGCATTTCGCATCAGTCTCCTAGTACATAACTTGACTGTGGTTTCATTTACCATAATCAAGCATGTACCCAAAGACAATGCAAATGAAATAAACCAAAATTTCATCAAGTATAATTTACAAGATTTAAGAAGAAATTGTTAACCACTGAATAAAAAATTTAGTCCCAAACTGTCCAACTTAGACAATTCAAGATTGAATACAATGAATGATTTACTTATTTAGTAATATACTCATTATATTCAACCTTGAACGGGAAACTAAGGGTATGCTGATATTTGAACTTAAGAAAAGAAACCAACATATTTAAACTCAAAATCAATACTATAACATACATATCACCTAAGGAAACTTTCACACGTGCAATGAAAAAGTAGAGGTGCACATAAGATACCTCATAGTCAACACAACAATGGTTGAGCGGTGGCAGAGCGGTGGCTAAGTGGTGTCCAAATGGAGGCACAACGGTAGTCGAACGACGACGCAGCACAGCGGTAGCCAAATAAGAAGCTTGAAAATTATAGAATACAATCAAAATGAATGTAAATTTCAACTATAATAACAAAATGAGATGCATAAATAACGACAAAGACGACTTCGAACCTTAGGGTACGCGACGACGACTTCGAGCGACGATGACTTCGAACGGAGGAAATGGTTACAATGGCGACAACGACCACGAACGTAAGGACGGAGTGCAACGATGAACAACAGGGACGACGACAATGACTAAGACGTAAACAAAAACAGAGAGAACAGACCGAAACGAGAAACTAGGGTTTTGGAGAATGAGGTTAAAGACGACCAGCGTCGAAAAATAAGTGACAGGGGAAGCCATTCTACATCAGTTCTTTCTCAGAACCGATGTAGAAAGTATTTTCTCTAGTGGTTGTTTTCATAATCGATGTAGAAAGTTGAAAAAAAAATCCACTTTCTGCATCGGTTCAAAAGAGAACCGATGTAGAAAGTACTTTGTACATCAGTTGTTACATAACCGATGTAGAAAGTTTGAAAAAAAACTCACTTTCTACACCAGTTCTTCTATGAACTGATATAGAAAGTTGATATTTATTTATAAAAATGCCACCGCGTTTTTATTTACATCGATTTTTGAACAATGGATGTAAAATCTTTTTATAAAAACCTATTTTTGCACTAGTGGTGGTTTGTGGGCTTTTAGAGACCACCCAGACGACAATAATATATATATATATAAACGAAGGGATTGAATTATTCCACTTAATAATTTTTATAATTAATTAAATTTTATAAATTTAACCGTTAAATTATTATATAGATTATTTTTATAATATTTCATAAATTTTGAAAAATGTTTAATATTTTATTAAATAAATTTAAATTAACGAATATTATAAGAGGTATATTATTTATTAATTTAAATTTATTTTTCAAGTATAATTTTTTTTAAAATTTTATAAAATTTTGTAAAGATGATCTATATAATGTAAGTTATTAATTTAACGGTTGGATTGATGAAATATAATTGTTTATGAAAATTAGTAAACGAAGTAACTCTAGCTAAAGTTACTCTTAAAGTAACTTGATCCCTATATATATATATATATATAAATAGTAGTTTTCATCCCTTAAGTAGAAATACATAATTTTCTCTAATTTATTTTTCTTACACCTATGATTCCTTTTCTAGTTTAGGTATTAGAATATCTTTTGCAAGTATATAATTAGAAAGATAACAAGGACCAAGATTATTTGAAAAGATTACAGTCGAACTCAAAAATCAAAATTGAGATCTAAGTAACAACATTGAAATTGTTTATCAAAATCGATGTTCTATGCATCTTTGGTAAATTCCACTTTCTCTTTGGATCATATAGCTTTCCCATCCTTATTTGAAGAGCAACAACACAACCTGGACATTCCTCTTAGCTTAGAAGAGATCGAACAAGCGCTAACATTTAGCGATAGTATGAAAAGCCTCGGTCTAGATGGTTTCAAATACAAGTTCTATAAGGATTTCTGGTCTTTGTTGTGTGAAGAAGTTTTCAAAATGTTCAAGGAATTTCACATAAATGCCTCGTTGCCTCAAAGCATGCTCTCATATTTCATTGCTCTCATACCTGAAAGTATCACACCGATATAATTTATCTCATTTCTGACCTATATCCCTTTTGGGGAGCTTGTATAAACTCTTAGATAAATACTTAGCTAGATGTTTGTGTCCCATTCTAGCTTTTGTCATACCAAAGACCTAATATGCTTTTCTACCTAGCAGAAACATTATAGATGGAGTGCTCATTCTTAATGAGGCGTTAGATTATGCAAAAAAAAAAAAGTATAAATCTTGCTTTATCTTTAAAGTAGACTTTACAAAGGATTTAGACTCAGTATCTTGGGATTTTCTAACCTATATGTGGGAAAGAATGGGTCTTTCAAAAAGATGAAAGACTTGCATCTTCATGGGATAGTTATCCATCCTCTCTAATGAGGTACTATTAAACGAGTAAATATCCACAAAGGCCTGAAATAGGGAGACCCCCTTGCTCCTTTAATGTACCTCATGGTGGTTGGCTGAATAAGAGGGCTAATGGATGAAGCGATAAAAAGTGGTTTTTTCAAATCGTTCTACATAAAAGATATCCCAATATCCATGCTTCAATATACTGATGATATGATCATCCTTGGGAAAACAAACCTTGATAACCTATGAGTGATAAAAGCAATCCTTCAATGCTTTGAATTGGATTCAAGGATGAAAGTAAGCTTTCACAAGAGTCACCTTTATAGGGTTGGAACTTCTTAAGAGCTGATTCAAATGAGGGTCTCACTTTCTTCATTATAACTTGGGGGAGGTCCTATTTTTGTACTTGGGCTTACTTGTAAGTATAAACCCCAAGATTTGAACACCTGGGAGAGTCTTATCTCTAAGATAACAAACAGAATTCAAGGTTGGTTAACAAGATTCTTTTCTTTATGAGGTTGAATTACTCTACTTAATGCGATCTTGTCCTCTTGGCCCATTTATTACTTATCCATATATAGATCATCCAAAAGAGTGCTACAAAAAGTTATAAGCATCTAATGTTGTTTCCTTTTAGGAAGCAGTGATGAGGTAAAAAAAAATAGCCTCAATTGAGTGAACAAATGTTTATAGGCCAAAAGAAGTGGGAGGTCTAGGTGTTAATAACTTAGAAAGTTTCAATGAGTTAATGCTATACAAATGAAGGTGGAGAATGCTAACTCAATCAGAGACATTGTGGTGTAGAATCATTAAGGATAAATACGAAGAAGGTGGTCTCGAGAAGAATGCTAGAAGGCTTAAACCAAGCTCTTTGTGATGGTATGACTTGGTCAACGTTATTGGTAAGAACAATGAGGTAAACTGGTTTGGTAAAGATCTCTGTGTAAAAATGGGCAATAGAGAAAAGACAAAGTTTTGGGAGGATTGGTGGTGTGTGGTAGAACGGCTAAAAGACTTTTACCCAAGGATTTACGGTATCTCAATCGATCAAGGTAAATATATTAAATCTCTAACTCTAGATGGCATCCGGTGGAATTTATCATGGTGAAGAAGAAGATTTATATGGGAGGAAAAGCAAATAGAAGATCTTAGGAGGCTGTTGTCTCACACAAATTGTTAGAGGTGAAACATGATGGTTGGAGATGGTTGGGTGACCCCTTAAGTGCTTATAATACGAAGATTGATTATAGAAAATCCTTGGAAAATAGCCAAATGAGAACTGATATTGATCCCTCCTTTGTTAGTTACTCAATGAAATTTGGAAGATAAAAGTGCAAAAGAAATGTTAAACCTTCGCCTGTAGACTATTTTGGAATCGACTCTTAACTAGAGATAACTTTTCCTGTAAAGGTATTGATGTTCACTTAAATTTCCCCCTTTGTCAATTGGAAGTAGAATTCACAGAGCACCTTTTCTTATAATATGTATGCACCAAACAAATTTACAGATATTTTGTGTTAGGTAGGTTTTGGTCTAGCATATGTGCCAACTATAGCTAATAATCTATATAAAGAACCGAGTTATTATTTTGTAACCACTAAAAGAAGGTTGGTAGGCCTTGGACTTTGACAAGCAGTATTTTGGAAAATTTGGCTTTCAAGAAATGAAGCAATCTTTCATAGTAAAATTAGAGAGCCAAACAAAACTACAGATTGAATCAAAGCAACTTCTTGGAATTGGTACATGTTTAGGAGTAATGTAACAATTCCCTATTCCTTTCCAGTTTGGTGTCAAAATCCTAAATCTTGTATCTCATCTTCTTAAACTAGTGTAACTTGGGTTGAGCACCTTTAATGATCTTTTTTAATATAGTTCTCTATTTTGATTGTAAAAAAAAAAAAAGTTTTCTTTCTTCTTGATTCTTACTTTGAACCTACAAATTGATTCTTATAAGTGGTGTCCTTGCCATTTATAATAAATCCTCTTAACTTATTAACCTTATCTTTTCCATGGAGATTGGTTGTTGCACCTTTTATCCTCTTTCTTTTCTTTTCATTTTTTCAGTTCTCTTAACCAAATGGCCACAAACATAAGAGGGGGTATAATAGGTTTGACAGATTTTTATCCAAACTTAACCAACCAATTGAACAATAGTGAGCCCAAAAATACAAGCCACCTAAGAATCTTGAATATGATTTATGAATTACACACTATACACAATGTTAATGTAATCTTAATGACCAATTCAAGAAAATCAGAGTTAAATCATAAAGATTGATCAAGAACTAAAGATAATGCTAAACATATAATAGGTGTTGAAATGTAAAACTGTAGGAAGAAGAATATTACTCAAGAATTTATCTTGGTTCATGCTCAACCATAGAGAGATACATCTAGTCCTCAAGAATCCATTGGGATTTTTTTCACTATATGCAAAATTCTCTTATAAACCATCCTTCAAGATACCTCACTTGAAGTCTCAAGAACCATGCAAAAAAACATCCTCTTTGCACAAACACAACCATCTTTAAGAAAGAACTCTTTCTCTCAAGAATCAACATTCAAGATTGAGAAGAATAGCAGAAGATCAAAACATAAACACCGTTGAACTCAATACAATGAAAAATCCTAAGTAATGATAAAACTTTCACACTTTGAATGAAAGCTCTCAAAGAAAATTATGAAAATTCTTTCTCTTATTGTTCTCTTTCATTTTCTTTCCTTCTTTTATGAAAAATGGGTTAGAAACATTTATTTATATGTAAACTTAGATGGTAGTTTCAAATGGATTGGTTTTAAACTGTTATAACTAAGAAACATTTCAAAATTTTCAAATCTTAATCTTGGCAATCGATTACTATCGTTGATAATCGATTATTAGAGAATTTCTAACTCTTGTAATTTGATTAATTCAATTGGTAATCGATTACTATAACTTGAGAATGCATTGGTAATCAATTAATTTCACTTTTGATCGATTACTTAACCTCTAGAATCAATTGGTAATTGATTAAACTAAAATTTTAGATGTTTTCATGGCTAAAATAAGCTTTGGTAATCAATTACTCCATGTTGTAATCGATTATAGGGTATGTTAACTCAGTTTAACAAATGGTTAACTATGCGTAACAAATGGTTAACTTAAACTGATATGGTTAACTTAGTTCAAAATTTTGGTTAACTATAGGTAATATTTGGTTAACTCGAAATCGATATGGTTAAATTCATATCCATGTTATAAAATGCAAGTTTTCATAGCTCAAAACATTTAGAATTTGTGTAATCTTTCAAAAACATAATTTTAATCTTGAAACCTTTCACTTGAAAATATTGTTAAGCTTTTCTATCAAAAATCATTTTAGAGAGCTTGATCAAAATATGAGAGCTATCAATGTATATATATAAATCTAAGACTTTTCTATACTATTGCTTGGTGGAGTTCTTCATCAAAATCCGTTTGCCAGCAGATATGGATGATATCCTCTCACACTCTTTTATTTTTAATTTGGTTGTGGCACCTTCTGAGGAAAGCTTCGAGGGTTTCACTTTTTTAGTGATGCTATACATTGTATGCTATTGGAACTCATGTATACAAAAGATTTGCATGAGTGCAATTTATCTATCAAAAAGAAAAATCAAAAGGACAAGTACAAAACTATAAGTTACATTATATTTATATTTATATTGTTGAAAATTAGGCTTACGCCTAACTCAACCCTAAAGTCTAGCTCATAGTGTGAAAATTGTTCTCACCGTATATACGCATAGTTAGAAATATCTCTAGTTAATATGAGACTCTAACACTCTTTCTCATGGATAGGACTCGACATCTCAGCATGGACAATTGCGGATTGACTAATTGCAGGAATAAACATATGCAAATATCCCAATAGCAGATCTAGAATAGGCTTTGATACCATGTTGAAAATTAAGCTTTAAGCTTGGGCCTAACTCAACCTCATAAGATAGCTCATAATTTAAGAATTTTCCTTACCTCATATATATTTGGTTGACCTTATCTCTAGATAATGTAGGACTTCTAATATTTGTTAGAAGGAACATCTGCTAATGTTCCAACAACGGATCTAGGATAGACTTTGATACCATATTGAAAATTAAGCTTGGGCTTAACTCAACCCTAAAATCTAGCTCATAAGATTATGATTTCCTTTGATATATATACTCATGGTAGCCTTCCCTTGAGAGTTGCAGAATTGGATATCTAGGGATGGCCCATTACCGGATCTAGGATAAGATATAATACTAGTTGAAAATAGTGTTTGGAACTAACTCAACCTCGTAAGCTATCTCATTGGGTGAGGATTATTCTCACCATATATGCACATGGTTGGTCATATCTCTAGTTAATGTGAGACTAACATATATGATGTCACTGAGAAGATGGTGAAGGATGGGATGTAACAAAATATAAGAAATCTAAAGAAGAACGAATATTTGTAAAGTTGTAGGAATTTTTCCCTACCTTATAAATAGAAGTGGAGCAACGCAAGATGGACAAATTCTTGCCTATGCCACTTAAAAGTAGGAAGGCATGAAAGGATATAAAAATTGATAAATTACAAAGAACCCCTTGAACATTGAAAAAGGTATTTTAGAACATGGTAGGTCATGAGGATGTGATGTTTAGAAAAAACATTAAAACACCTAATGATATGATATAGGTAATTACAGAAGATTACCAAGAAGGATAGAAAACAAGATTTCTAGAAAATGGAATCTGAAAAAGGTTCACATGTATGACAAACCACTTGATTTAAAAAATACATTTGAGGGTCTTGGACTTGCATTCAAGAATGAAGATGATGGTCTCCTCATCATCAATGAAATACTCACCAATAATAAACAAATTGGATTTTTCTAAAGAAAAGACCACCCCTACAAGGAAAACTTGATTGCATATGTGGAAGATTGCATTTTTAGCTATAACTACCATAGAAATAAAACTTACAAATAAATTGATTGAGGTCAAAGTTCCTAATAATTAACCACCTACAATCTCCCAAGTGTCAACAACTTTTCATAATGCTTATACTAATCTAATAATATAGAATGGATAAAAAGGACAAAAATTTAAGTACTTCATCAACTTTGGAAGTGATGGAGTGTTCTACTAGAGTTGAAGTAAGCAAATTCCTAGGTTTCATGCTAACCCATTAGGAATCAAGGCCAACTTACACAAATTCAAATCCATGTTTGAAATATAAACTCTACAAAATAACAACTACCAAAGAGAATCATTTCTCTAATGTGATTTATCCAATGTTGGCTCAAAATATCTCACCACTTTTCAAAATCTTACAAAAGATACGAGTTATGTTGGACCTTGTAATTCCAAGCTGTCTTTTTTGAACAGTTAAATTCAAAATTTGCTAGCTCATTTATGTTATCAAAAAAAGAATAAAGAGAAAACCTATTCATATATCCCTCAATATCTAATGAATCTATTAGTGCATAAATGGTGAAGGAAAAAGAAAGGTCCCAATTCTTGATCTATTTGATAAGAAAATCCCTTTTGGACCCTAAGTTAAATTGTTATAAGTTGGAGAGAGTTACTATGCATTGGTAACAATAATAAGAATGTGATCTTAATTTCAATGCCACTTAATTATGGTAAGGACTAATAAACCTTTTTGTCAAAAATTATACAAACTTGACTTGGTAAGTTGAATGATGAATTAGCATATCAAGTCATCTAGATTTCATACCAACATTTACAAGCCATTAAAGCCTAAACTTCAACAAATTTCATGGAAGAAGTAAACCACAATGCACTATGAGTTCTCTATTTTAGCGAGTTTAAGGGACTATATTAAATTTAAAATAACAAAATGTCAAATAAGCTCAAGTTAAAACTTAAAGATAAATATACGTTGAAAATCTATATGGGTTTAAGTAAATTTAAATCTCCTGATTTAATGTTCTACTATACAATGGAAGGATCTTACTAAGTAAAGACAAGCTCATACATCTTCATAAGATTTCTATTTTAACATGTACATAGGATCTACAATAACTTGAATTAAAACTCATTACTTGACAGTAAATTATGCCTAGTATGAAAAGGGTTTGATGGTGAAAATTTAAGCACATTCAAACCACCATTAAGCATGCCCTGCGAGTAGGTTCAAGAGAATTTAAATCTCTTGAATCAAAGTGCTAATATCTTACCGTCTTACTATTTAACTACAATGGTACGAAGGATGACTACAACATTTTGTATGAATGGTGAAGAAAACTATAAATACAAATCAATAAGTATAACACCCTAAAAATGAATACCAATTTTATGCTTAAGTGGCTTATTTGGTTCCATTATTAGTTTGTTATCTCATTGTGAACATCCAATTATATCCGAGATCCCATTTTTTTTAAAAAAGAAAAAATATAATAATAATAATTTAAGTAAAATAAAAAATAAAAATAAAAGAGAAGGTAATAACAACTAATAAAGAAAGGGAGTAAATAAATAATGATAATAGAAAAGGAAGAGCAAGAAAAAGAAAGGACCAAAAGGAGAAAAAGTAAAAAATAAGGAAAATAAGAGAGAGAGAGAAAAAATAAAAAAAATTTAGTTAAAATGGTTACAAATTAGTTAGGATAGTTTACAAGTTAGTTAAAGGTAGTTAAATCAAAAATAGAAAAATGAAAAGAAACAGAAAAAAGAATGATAAAAAATAAAAAAAACAGAAAAAATGGATAAATAAATAAAAAATAAAAAAAATAAAAAGAAAAAAGAATTAAAGAGTAGGGGGCAAGTTGGTTGAAAGTGAGGGAGAGGATTAAATGAGTGATGGGAGTTAGAATTGAGGGCCCGCCAAAGGGAGAAAGGGGAAGCTGCCAGAACCACCTGAATTCAAAGAACTCTCTCACATTTTGGACCCTTATCTTGGCTTTTGTGAAGTTTCTTCCTCAACAAAAAAAAGTTTCAATCGGTTTAATAGGATCTATTTCCGGAGAGAACCAAGATTAAGCTTCCTAGAGAGAGCTCAGTTTCTAGGGAGAATTCGTCCACCAGGTGAAGTTCGCATTAACTTCTCATTAACCACTCTTTAAACTTGTTTATCTTTGTTCTTTTATCGCTCAAAAACAGAACAAACAATGTTTCTAAATGATAGTGGAAATTCATTGCAAACTACACTGAATTGATTGATTTTATGTGAATTATTTCGTTGATTACTGGTTAGTTTTCTAGTTCTGTTTGGCTGAATTTGATCACATTAAATCGAGTTTTATGTCGAAAAAAAAATAACTCAAAAGAAAACGAGATCCTAAGTTCTTGGCTCGCATGAGAGAATAGTGTTAAGATTGAGAGGATTTGTGGACGTCTTGAGAGTCCTGTTTGTTCTTCGCTTATATCGTCCACTAGGAGTCAATTTGGCCATGCAGCGGCGCTGGTTGTGCTATCTGTAATCGTTATGATAATTACAGGATGCTTTAGTTAAGGTAAGTGTGTTGCCGAAGGTAGAAGGATAGCGTCTCTACCTCTGAATACAGAGGCATAATGTTTGGTTCTTGGTTCTGGACTTGCCTTCATTGTAATTATTTGAAAGAGTCCAAGACATATTTTCAGCCTTGTCTTAGTTTTCATAACTATCTTTCATGCAAAAAAAAAGAAAAAAATGCTCTAGGAGGAGAGTACAACAAATGTAAACTTAGCTATTCCCAAATTATATGTGATCACCATGGGGATTGATGTCGGCGGCCGATTTTTCAGTAACATTCTCATGCATGTCCTCACCCAACAAATCAATGTGATTGCCTACAATTTTTTCATTTCGTGGAGTGGATATGCCAGGTTTTGTCGCCAGTTAAAGGGTATCATGTCGTGATATGGTAAGTAAAAAGGAGCCAAAAACCAGAGCCTACTGATATTGCTTTACTTCTGCCAAGAAAGGAAGCCATTCGTGTCACTTTCACCAATTTGGTTGAAAACTCTAATAGATGGAAAAGTGGATACCGAATACTATTCTAAGCTAGCAAAAGCTGATATCCATGGAAAGATCACATTTACTCAGCAACATGGCCAACTAATACCACAGCAGCAGATATAGCAAAATGGAGACTTGGAAAGGCTGGGGCCATAAATGCTGTGGAGGCAGAGAAAATTATATATTATTTTTGTTGTAGTTAAATAATCTTGAGAAGATCCTGAACCACCAGAGTTTGTATACTAAAAGTTGGAGGGGACAGGTATGATACTGGTCTCCAGATGGCACCTCATGCGTAGTTAAGAAAGAGGAAGTTGTAGGCAGTGCTTTGCGATATACCTGCCTTAAATAATGATAATGGGAAAGCATGTTGGATTCATTTACTAAATGTTATAGATTTCTGGGACGTTACTGACCCTCAAAGAAGGGGTACAGAGAATTTGAACACAAGTTGTAGTTGATGGCGGTATCAAAATCTCAATTCGGCCATTAATCTTCTTCAAAATAATCAACTGAGTGCTGCAATGGAACTCTGATTTCCCTTTTTTCCTACATTTGATCAGGACCACTTTCTTGACACAACACATTGCTAGGTCAGGAATATGAATCTAAGCAAGAACACATGAGGTTTGTTCACTTTGGCCATGCTATAATCACTAGATTCTATATGAGTGAACTTGAATCAGTATCAAATCTGCTTTCTATCTCTAGTAAGCTAAAGGAGATCCTGGAAAAGTTTAAAAGCGGAAGCTGGTTTGGAGCTTTTGACGTGAAAAAGGCAGGGCACAAATATGCATACTGTCTTGTTTAGGCATGGGTTAATGATCTAGCTTTGATGCCTCAAAGATTGAGCCAAGCGGCTGTGGCGCCCTACTACACACCATCTTCAATGCCATTTCTGCAGGATTTAATAAGCACAGTGATTAAGGCTGCATTAAGCCACTATGTGATCTCCTATCTTATTTCAGGATCATTTTGTCTATAGAGGCCACAAAGTACAATAAGGGTTAGAATGTTGCAAGTGTATAACTGTTACACAATCTTTTCTACACGTCTTATAAGGTAGTTACCTCTCAAAGTAAGGACAGGGTGGACTTTGATGCACTTGAAATAGGCAGGTTGCTGAAGGCTATTGCTGTTGCTTTACCAAAATTGCTTAAGTTCATGGCTGGCTTTTGTCTTAGCTCATGATCTTCCACAGAAGGTTAAATACATCAGAAATATGCAGCTAAGTTACATGACACGATTTACCACTTATCGATGCTGTCTACGCCAGTTGTTAATTAAAAGAATGACCATTACATCTTAGCTTGAAGCTTGACTTAGTGGCGAGCGCACCACATGCCACTACTAGGTCCGGGATTTGATTCCTGCCGGGAGCCTCTTTGTTCTAATTTTAGATTGAGTGTCCAATGGTTGATGGGCCATAGTGGGCCTCTCCCATTCAAGTCAGTCACTCCTCAAAACAACCCTGTTACTAAATAAGAAATAAGGCTAGTAATTTCTGTGCTTGAATCAATTGGGTCACGCCAATCTCCCCTTTAAAGGTACTGTTTTAAAATAAGCCACGTGAGATGTTTTCCAATCAGGCTATGCCTGTCATGAACTGGGCCATAAGCTAGCCTTTCTGGTAATTGGGCGACGCTTTGGCCGTGTCTAAATCAGAGTAGTGCAGCAACCCTCGATTGGGCCATTTTAAATTAGGCCTACTTCAACTTGGGCAAGGCCGAAACCAGCAGCTACCTCTTTAATGGGCCACGCCATTGGGCCATAATAAAAGGAAACTAATTTTTTATTTACCAACATAAGTTCTCCCACTTGTTTTAATAATTAATTTGAAACTGAGCCTAATTCCTTTTTTAAAATCAAAGCCCATTTTTTCTTCTTAATTTGAAATCCAGTCTATTTCCTTTCAAGTGGGGGTCAAGCCCAATTTCTTTTGGGGTCGAGCCCAACTCATTTTTTTAAAAAAGATCAAGCCCATTATTTATGTGAAATCAAAATCATTTTCTTTGGGGATCAAATCCAATTTATTTTTATTTTATTCTATTTATTTTTATTTTTGAAATCAAGTCCCTTTTAACTCAGGTCAAGCCCAATCTTCCTTTTTATTTGAAATCAAGGTTTATTTGGGTCAGGCCCATTTCCTTTTTTTAATTTGAAATCAATTCCATGCTTTTAATTTGGGATCAAGCTCAATTCTCTTGTTTTAAGAAATCAAAATCATTCTTGCTTAATTTGGGTCAAGCCCAATTCTCTTTACTTTTGTTATTTTAAAATTAAGTCCATTTTCTTAAACGATCCTAAATCTCACGCAATGAGCTTCAAAGTTGAAAGTAAAACATACCCTATCTTTCAATGTTTGGAGAATCATATAAGTCGCAATGCAACCTTCGTTTGTCTTCGACTCTATGCATGTGGATCAGAGATCTTCCTTTTTTAATTAAATCTTCAAAATTTAACTCCTCTGAATTCTTTTCAAAGGGTTAAACGATCCTAGATCTCACACAATGAGCTTCGAATTTGAAAGTGCAGCATACCTTGTCTTTCAATGTTTGAAAAGTAATATGAGTTGCAATGCAACTTTCGCTTGCCTTCGGCTCTATGCATATGTGGGTTCAGGAACACCTGTAAAAAATTAATATGTCTTAAATAATTCTAAGTCTCACACGATGAGTTATGCATACGAACTGGTAGCATACCCTACTATCTGGGATTCAGCAATCATATGGGTCTCAGTGCATCCCTCGTTTGTCTCGGATCCTGTGCATATGTGGACTAAAGATTCCTTTTAAAATATTCAAAATACTCTACTTTTCAATCAACTTTAAAGGTCAAGCCTTCAAACCAGAACTACGTAGCCTTTAATTTCCCATTGCACTAGGGAATACGTAGGAGCAAGATCAAATCCTGTCAGGCTATTTTCATACAAACCTATTTATTTTTATGCTATTTAAAGGGATCAAACAGTTTTCAAAAATATCAAAATCACACACTCAGTTTAAGGGTACCGTTCTTCGGAACGGGCGTGTAGGGTGCTTAACATATTCCCTATTTGTAACCGACTCCCGAACCTAGAATTTCTTCCTCAAGTTAGGGTTTTTCCAAATGTTTTCCCTTAAATAAAAATTTTGTGGCGGCTCCATAATCGGTTAAAATCTCTCTTCAAAATCTTTAGCGAGTTCATCGCCTCGTTGTAATTATGGTTACAACACTCATGATGATGAATCTTCGAAAAATACTTATTAAAGAAAATACATTCAATTTTTTTTAAAACAATTGCTTTGATATAAATTATGCGCCTTGTCGATTTATCATACGGAGCAAAAAATTAAATTACTAAGTGTTCTTGTAGCGTACAATTTGTTTTCATTATTTACCATTTTCTTTAATTAATTTGTCTCTAATCAACAGTAAACAACCAAACAGATCTTGTTGACATAACATACAAACTTTATATAATCATACATTTCATTATACATGTTCATCATAGCCTTTAGCACTAAGGCCTTTACGCACACATATTACACACCTTAATGCATGCACCATGTTTATGTACTTAATTGTTACATATTATAATACATTATTTATACATAAGCTAGCTTAATACTACATTTTAATAGTTAGGATACTTGCATCCATCTATTTACAAACATATACATTATTTGCATGACTTAAAGCTCTTCTTCTTCCTTGAGAACCAAACTGTGGGTCAGCAAACCTCCCTAAGCCTAGTGGTGGAAGCACTCCATCCACATACTCGAATCCAACGACATGAAGGTTTCGTCAGGCATCTCTTGGTAGGCCACGAATGGATATGGCATCAAATAAGGTGAGCTTCCCTAAGGGGACCATAAGTGTGACGAGCTATGGTAGTGAGATGAAGTTGAGGATTAGTCTCTCCTTCTAAAGAAGAGGATTCTTCAACAGTGGCTGTTTGTTGCCTACGGTAGCCAAGAGAGGGTGAAAATACTTTGTTGGGGTGGAATGCCTCCAAAGGAATAGCAAATCCCGTTATTGAAAAGTTTGGGCTCAACAATTTTGAGACGAAAAGATAACCTAATGAGAAATAGATCTAGATGTTGGCTTGCACTGTGATTAGGAGACCGTGGGGGCTTGCCAACCAATCAACATTACTAATGTCAAGATAGATTATTGCCTTCGTGAAAGATATGGTAGTTGTCTGGGAAGAAGGTAGGGAGAGAAGGAGTGAGAAACTAAGTTTCTCAGTATGTTTCTACTCTACAACTAGTGTGATCATTTTTATTTGAGGCCACTTCAGTTTAGTACTTATCCCAGCTATTAGGGATTATTTTTAAAGTTAAAAGTTTATCGTACAAATTTTGGATGTTAAAATGTATCCTAGGAATCTATGATCTTTTCCTTTTTGGTTCAAATACAGAAATACCTTTAAGTCATTATAAATTATAATTAAATAGAAAGAGAAATATTGAAATAAAATTTAAAAAATAAAAATAAAATAACATTAACTATGTCAACTTATATTATTATAATATTATATTTTTTAATTTTTAATATATTACAAATATTTTAAAAATAATATTTAATTAATACTAGTTTGACCACGGTTCAACCATGGTTAGACCATTAAATCTTAAAACGGTATCATGACTAGTTCGATAATTAGTCCAGTTTTAAAATCCTTATCTTAGAATAATATAATGATGATAAATAAATTTAATTCATACAAGAATAAATTACAAGTGAATTTATTTTAATCTGAAAAGAGATATTGTGATTTGGATTATCCAAATAGATAATAAAATATATTATGGAGACCAAATTATTATTATTTACTTGAGAGATAATTTAAAGATGAGTACTAAGAAAAGTTTCTTAGTAAATATTGTAAATGGATTACTTGTGATCACTAAGTAGCAATGGTGAAAACAACTAACAAATATAAATCAAGACTTGTACATGTACATGAAAAATTTGGAAATGATTAATAAATGACTATGGATCATAATTAATGTACTGTAAAAAATTAATTTGATTACATTTCTTAGAAATAAAAACTTAGTGAATGACATTGAGGGAAATCAAGTTTAAGCCAAAAGAAAGTCAATAATGATAGGAACCCAACCTTTTGTGATTAGAGATCTCATGAAGAAGGTTCATATAGATAATAACAAGTTATTGGAGTTTCATCTAACACTATTAATTTTTCCATTCCTACATTATGAGAAGTGTTAGGTTGCATTGAATAAAATGTTAAACTTAATATTTTTAATGATTATTACATCCCTTAGAGATGATATATAAAATGTAAGGTACACATGATGAGTGTTTAGTGAGGCCTCTTGTATGAGATTAAAAGTTATATCTAATTATTACCATTTGAATTTTTAATTTAAATTCAAATTAAACCATTTAATTAAATATGTTAACATGTAATCAATTTTAATTATCAGCTAATTTAATTTTTGAAAAGCTTTACTTCTTGATGACTTTTCATTTTATGCATATTGAAAATCACTTAGACGATTGAGTTTCTTGTTTTATTATTCTTGCAAGTTCTGTTTTCTTTTTTTATTGCAGAGTAGCTATTGAATCTTGGGGGAGATCATAATACAATGCTATCATATGCCTGAAGCTTACAGGATGTCATCAAATTTTTTCAACAGAATATACCTTGGATACATCCACTATAGATACATCGGTTTCCTAGAATGAATAATAAATACATCAACCTAGTATTAATAAGGAACTTATATCCAACATGCTATTACACACATCAAGCCAACTATGAGAAAACTATTTTGGACAATAGTTGAAAAAAATATCCCAATACCTCTGATGGATTATAACATTAATTTGTTAAGGACATATGTAAGATCCTTAGAGATTATGATCTCATCTACAACAAGTATTGACTATCTAATTATTGTAATTGAAGAGAGAATTGTTAGAAAATTTGGATATCATCTCACTGGCTGAAGCGTGTGATAACATTGTCCTCAAGGACTTGTGCACTTATTGTATGATTTCCCAAGATTCAAAATTCCTCTTGCAATAAATAAGAAATAGAACTAGCAAGAATAATAAATAGAAAATCCAGTAGTATTAGTGATTTTTGAATATATCAAATATATCAAGTGTCTTAAAATGGAAAGAGCAATCTCCTTTATATAGTAGTGAGACTTTTCCAAATTTAATTATTTGATAAATATAAATAAATACTTAGAGACAATGATCTGTGAGTATTTATAACACTAATTTGTTAAGGATGTATGTAAGATCTTTAGGGATAGTGATCTCATTTACAAGAAGTATCAACTATCTAATTACCATAATTGAAGGGAGAATTGTTAAAAAATTTGGATATCATCTCATAGGCTTTTAATTAAATTGATATGGATACCATTTAAAATTGTTAAAAAATTTGGATATCATTTAAAATTGTTAAGGAGTTGTTAAAAAATATAACTAAATACCGTTGAAAATTTTAATTAAATTGGTTTAAATTAAAATTTTTAAGTTCAAATGAATTTTAAATGGACATTTAAAATCGATATTTAATTCTATTCAACATATGTAATCACGTTTCAAAAGGATTCAATGTATTCGATCACATTTTAAAAGGAATAAAAATTATAAACAATAATAAAAAGGATGGTTATGAAACATATAATTCAAGATTTATTTATCATATTTTTAATTTGGTAAAAATTCATAATTTTAATTTGATAATTATAATAATAAATCAACTTTATTTTCGGCAATAAAAGAGTTGTGTAAAACAAGAAATTAGAGGTTAATTATCATAATTTAAATAGGTAATTCGTAAATCATAATTATATTTAGTATTTTGAAACATACAACTTTTACAACAATCCCCATATATTTCAAAAGTCTATAAGCAAATGTTCAAGAAAATAGAATATAAGAAACAATTTTTGATCAATTTAAATCATGAATGTAAATGCATCAAATGTGGTATCTTTGGACTATAAACCAAATGATAGACAGATAAACTTAACTTACAATGTTTTGGTGAAGCAGGGTTTTTATGAACTAGAAAACACTTTGGTAGAAGTTAGAGGCTCACCTATCATATTACATCCTCACAATTCTTACTATTTTCGCTAGTTCTGTGCAAATAGACCATGTGTATCTAGTAATTCATGAGTGCTCTAAAGATTATGCTTTAATCTCATACAAGCAGCCTCACTTGACACTTATATTTGACTTCATCAAAATGTATTATGCATATTGTACACCACCCCTAAGGGATATAATAATCATTAAAACATTGAGGTTAACATCTTGTTCAATGCATCCTATCACTTTTCATACTGTAGGATTGAAAAATAAATAGGGCTAGAAATACCAACAATAACTTGTTATCATCCACATGAACCTTTTTGCGTTATGCAATGACAATGGTTGTGTTCCATTATTATTGATTTTATTTTGAAAAAAAACTCAATTTTCCTTGATGCATTCACTAAACATCTGAGAAACATAATCAAATTAAGTAGGATCCATTATCATCTTCAAATTCTCTTTCCATTAAATAATAATAACTTGGTTTCTATAATTTTTTTTATTATCTATTTAAAAAAGTTCAAATCACGATACTTCTTTAAGATTAAAATAAATCTATTTGCAATTTATCTCGTACAAATCAAATTAATTGATCATCATTATATTATTCTAATATAGTGGTAAACTCATTAATACCATAGTTTATGGTATCCTTCAAATATTTAATGAATATCACAAGTATAACAAAAATATTTTTACAATAAACTCATTATATTCATTGATCTTTTCAAATATTTTTTTCATATTCAAATTATATAATAAGATCATGTATATATATTTTATTGTTATATACCAACATTATAGAAGATTCTTAATAATATAATTTTAAGTTAGTTAACTTATGAGAAATTTCTATTATGATTTTATGATAGTATTAAAACCTCACGCTTCCTAATGATTTCAAAATTTATTTAAAATATTATTTGTTTCACTGATACATAGTAAACTCAATTATCTCATAACTTTTTAAATTTTTGACACACATAAAATTTAATTTATATAAATATGTCAAAGATAATAAATTATGCAAAATTAGAATTCATGTTACTACATAGAACATAAATCCTATCATATAATAAACATAATATTGTCATGATCTTTTCCAAACTTTCAGCATATTTATAATATCATTTATTTCTTAATTACTATGAACACTAATATAAGAATAACATGATAAAAAATTTAAATATCTCATGACTTTTCTACATAATCATAATATAAATTTTACCAAATTAAATTTAGCAAAATAAAATATGGTCACTTTTATATCTCATCTATATATTAAAAGATCTTTTTTTGTCCATATAATCTAATAAGATCTTAAACCTTTGTTTTGCATAATCCAATATTGAATTTCAATACTCTCTGAATGTTATAATAGACTATTCATATAAACTTAAAAGATATATATATATATATATATATATATATATATATAACTATAAGTTTGAATAATCACAATAAACTATTTAATTTTTTTTAAAAGGATAGCATATATAATCAATAATTATCATACTCATTTAATTGCACTAAAATCATCTTAATTAATAATATTTTTTTTTAAATTTAAAATATTTATATCCTACATTATATCCAAATAAAAATATTTACAAACTTTGATAACATTCCATAATTAGCAACAAATGAAAAGTAAATTCACAAATCAATCTTTAAGATAATATCATCACTAGGGATGGAAGTAGGCCGAACCGAGTTAGACTTTGAGTATTCAAGCCTGACCTGTTTAAAAATTTTGAGGCCTGAGCCTAGACCTGTTACATGTTAAAGGCTTTTTTTTTTTTTCTGCCAAGGTATGACCTGATTTAAAGCCTACAAGGCCCACAAGCCTGTTTAAAAGCCTACATAACAAAAAAAAATCAATAAATAAACTTAAAATCTATATAAATAATTGATTAAAAAGATTTGTAAACTTAAAGCTTATAAGATAAAAAAAGCTATTAAATAGGCCTAAAACATATATATATATATTAATATTATGTAAATAAAATATAAAATAAATATTATACAAATATAATATTTTAAAATAAATATAAATATATAATATATAGATATAAATAGGCCCCTGAATAGGTTAAATGGGCTTGTTTATAAGCCTAGACCTGGCTTGTTTATTTGAAGAGACTTTTTAACCAGGCTGAGCCTATCTATTTATTAAACGAGCCAAGGCAAACTAGGCTTTAAATGAGCCGAGCTGTAGGCCCCTGTCTAACGACCTTGTTCAATTCCATCGCTGATCATCACATGTTACTAGTAACATAACAATAAGTCTCTATAGTTTTTGTTAATTAAGTGATGTCATATTAAGAGATACTTAATGTACAATTTTTAAAATGTTTTCTTAAAATAGATGAAATGCAAAAACTATGCTTATTCACTTATATCTTTCATATAAATATTTTTGAAATTTTCTCACTGAAATATGATAACTTTTTCATAAATGGTTAAAAGTTAATCCCTTGTTAAAAAAAAAAAGAACATAAACAACCCAAATTGAAAAAAATGATAGCTAAACAAATAAGTATGAAAAGATAATTTAATTCATAGTTGTAATTAATATTTACCAAATCATATTGATTCATATTTATGAAGGTAATTAATCTATTTTATTATTAGTATTACTATTATTTTAAATCAACCTCAAATTGAATAAAAATGATATTAAATGTATATCAATCTAATAGCATTTGTATTAGTAAAAAATAATAAATAAACAGTATTTTGAAAAACAAATAATATACACCTTTATTGAGATGATATAGTAAATCCATAAGATTGTTGAAAAAGTTGGATATCATCTCATAAGGGGCCTATGACAACCCTCTCCCTAAGGATTTATATGTGTTATTTTCTAGAATTCAACAACATCTTTTACAGTATAACAGGAAATAGGAGTAGAACTAGTAAAAATGATAAATTAGGAAATTCAACAGTATTGGTAACTGTCGAATATACCAAGTACATTAAACGTCTTCAAATAAAAAGAGTAATCTCCTTTATATAATATATATATAGTAATGAAACTTTTCAAAATTTAATTTGTCGATAAATATACATAAATATTATTTAAAATTTTTAATTAAATTAATTTAAATTTTAAATTTAAATAAAATTTTAAATGAACATTTAAAATTGGTAAATTAATTCTATTCAATGTAGTCACATTTTTAAAGAAAGAAATATATTTAATCATATTTAAAATATATATATATATATATATATATATATATAATTAGTAACAAAAAGGATAGTATTAAATCACATTCTAAAAAAATAAGAATTATAATAGATAATAAAAAATTTATTTGTTATATTTTTAATTTTATAATAAATCATTATTTTGATATAATAATTATAATAATATATTAATTTTATTTTAGGTAAAAAAAATTTATTTAAAATAAGTAATTAAAAATTAATTATCATAATTTAAACAGATAATTAATAAATAATAATTATATTTAAAATAATAATTTATTTTAAAATTTAAAACTTTTTAAAATATACAATTAAAAAACTTTTCTAATACCAATCAAGAGATTAAAGATAAGAAAATTTTTTATTATAAAAATTTTTTTAACCCCTCAAATAAAAATATTCATTTTTATTCCTTTCTTTCTTTTTATTATATGTAAATTCTATTATATAATTATATAAATATTTACCCATTAATACTTGTAACTTTTCACTTTTTTTTCCCTAAAATAATCTCTTTATAAAATAGTACTATAATTTTTTTTATCTCTTTAATCTTTTCCTAACAAGAAAACATTAACAAGGACAATCTTCATTCCATAACTTATAGTAAAAAGGTAATGTGCTAACACTTTTTTTTTTATTTACTTTATATAAACATGCTCAATTATTATGTTTTAATTGTTAGATGTATTTTTTTAATTAATTTTATTTAAAACTAACTAAACAGATAAATTTTTGTAAGAGAAATCTTTTTGCAACTTGTTCTTTGTCAACGTTTTGCAATATTCTTTTAGCAATATAAGATTTAAATTTATACATATAATGTTAATATCTAAACATTCATAATATTCTTATTTATCTATTATATTTTTACACTTAATATAATAACTTCTAAATATAAATTAGTATCTTTTGGTAAGAAATATTTAATATTAAAAATATGATTAAAGTAGAATAGATTAAATTTTGATTAAATTAATCATATTATATAATATTGAATAAGTATTTTTAAACAAAAATTTAATAAAGTTTTATCAAAAGCACATTAATATCTCAAAAAAGACTAAATTAACTGATTTTGTCATTGATTAAAAAAGTATTGAATGAAGTTAATTTCATTGCTTTAATAAACATTTTAAAAAATAATTTTAAATAAAATTATTATATTTTTTATTTTTTAAAATTTCTAATTTTAAAGTTTGAAAAAGTTTACAAGTCAGTTGTAAAATTGAAGTATCATAAAAAATGTTATTTTTAAAGATTTAAGTCATCAAATTAGTTTTCTTAAATATTTGAATTATTAATCCTATAATTTTTTTTATGAAATTACTCTTTTAAATATTTAATTTTTTATTAAATTAGATCCTTAAAAATACAAATTATCTATAATTTTATCTCTAAACATAATTAAGTGATAATTTTTTTTTTGTAAGATTTTAATTTTTTGTGATAAAGTAAATCAAAATAAAAAATAATGTTTATGATCTCTTTCCTACGTATTTTTTGATATGTTGAAAAACTTAAATTTTGTAGTTTTATTTATCTAACTATTTAAAAATAAAATAAAAATATCTTGAATTTTTTAAAATTAGATTTTAGAAAGAAATTTTGAAAATGAGTAATTTTTGAAATAAATTTGATTATTTTGATAATTGGAGAAAGAAATTTTATGAGAAATTAAACGTGAAGAAAATTTATTTGAAATTAAATTTTTTATATTTTTAATTAATATTATTAATATATATATATATATATATATATATATATATATATGTATAAAGTTCAAGACAAATGAGAGCTACATTGAAACCTATATGATTTTTTAAACATCAGCATGTTTGTGCTTGTAATTTGTTGCATGAGATTAAGAATTGAGAGTTATTTGAAAAAATTTTTTATGAAGAATTATCTTTTTAAAAAAATTATTTCTAAAATACTACAATAATTTTTTAAATCCACATATGTATAAGATTCAGGACAAATGAAGGTTGCACTAGGATCTATACAATTTTCCAAACATTAGACAATAGTGATGTAGGCCTTGAAGGTTGCTTGTGTTTTGGTCAATGAAGGTTAGATGAAATAGGAGATTGAAGTGTGAATGTTTGGATCTTCAAACTCAAGTAAGGGAGGTGTCACCTCATGAGAGGATAAGCCTCTTCTTCACCACCTTGGAGGATTCCAAGGATAAGGAGAAACTTCACTCTTAAACTTAAAAAAAGGAGAGGGAATAAGAGAGAAGAAAGCTCTCAAAATCTCACTAACATGATAAATGAGTCTAAAGTTTCAAAATAGATTACATGGTGCCTTTAAATAGGCATGGAATGGTGCTTAAGGAAAATAGTAAGTATGCAAATTTGATTCCGCCTTTGACAAGTGTTTTGGAATTGGATTTCAAGCCTAATATGGATGCCTTCTTCCTTCCTCAATGTATCCTTAAGTTAGGTAAGAGCAGATCCAAAGCCTTTACAAAAAACTAAATAGAAATTGGGCCCAAGCCTATATATAATTGGGTCTAGTAGATCCTAGCATACAAAAAATATCCAAGTCCTAGTCTATAATATGGAGAGCCATGAGAGAGGTGGTGATGTGTTAGGCTTGAGGAAGGTCCTCCTGAAGGCCCAAGAAGACTTGCACCTCCTTCTGCTGCTTCCTGGTTCATGCTCTGATGATGGACCCAATGATTTTGCTTGGAGAAGTCTTTGCGCCTGTGGTGCTCTCAACAATTGTCCCTAAATCATCTCTTCCCCCTTCAAGTGCATTCTTCCTCGAATGAGAAACCCTCATCATCATATCCTGCAAGAAAATGAGATAGATCAGAGACATTAAAATTAGTACTAACACCATAATCTCTAGGTAAGTCTAAACGATATACATTAGGGAATATTCTCTCCAAAAGTTAGAAGAGGCCATCACCCTTAGGTTGCAATTTAGATTTTCTCAAAAAAGGAAACCATTCCTTTTTAAGGTGCAGCCATACCCAATCCCAAGGTTCAAAGAGAACCTCCTTTCTTCCTTTCATGGCTAGCCTAGAAATAATGATCCATTTTCTGTTCCATGATAGCCTTGACTTTGGTATGAAGCTCTTGAATGAATTTGGATTCCTGAGCCCTATCCTTACTATGATAACTGGCTAGGTTAGGGATATGCAAGAGATATACTAGGGTGAGAGGATTAAATCCATACAGTGCCTTGAAAGAGAGTGTTGGGTGGTAGAATGTGATGCCCTGTTGTAAGCAAATTCAACTTGGAGAAAACACTTCTCCCAAGCTCTTAAGTTCTTACCTACCATAGTTCTCAAAAGGGTAGAAAGAGTTTTGTTCGCCACTTATGTTTAGCCATTTGTTTGTGGATGGCAGGTGGTGGAGAATAGGAATTTAGTTCCTAGTTTACCTCTAAAGGGTATGCCAACAGTGATTGAGAAACATAATGTCTTTATCAAACACTATACTCCTAGGTATACCATAAGCCTAACTACTTCTCTAAAGAAAAGTTTGGTCACAGAGTTGATGCCATATACTTTGTGATAGAGAATAAAATAGGTCATCTTACTAAAATGATCCACTATCAACAAAGATGGAATCCATTCCCTTTTCAATCTTGGGTAGGCCTAGGACAAAGTCAATGCTAATGTCTACCCAAGGGGACTTAGGGATAGGTAAGGGGTACACAGGTCATAGGGCTTGGTAGTTGGCTTGACTTGCTTACAAATTATACACCTCTAGAAAGTTTTTTGAACATCCTTATCCATATGTGGCCAGAAGAAGTTTTCGTTGAGAATGACCAGAATTTTCTAGGTGCAAAATGCCTCGTTAATTCCTATTTATGAGACTTCTTTAGAAAAAGGTGTCTCATGAATACTTAGATACACAAAAATAATTATGTCTAAAGAGTAAACTTTGATGTGTAAAATACTCATTGCATGCCTTATGGAAACAATCTTTGTAGAGTTTCCTAAAGTCTAGATCCCCTTTATATAAGTCATGAAAGTGCTCAAACCCCAATAATTTGGTACTTAGGAAGGTTAACAAGGCATGCCTCCTAAAGAAGGAATCAACAACCTTATTACTATCATCTTTCTTATGTTTGATGACATAGGGAAACTGATCTAAGAACTACACCCATTTGGCCTATCGTTATTGAGCTTACCTTGGGTATTAAGGTACTTAAGTGATTCATGGTCATTATGGATCATAAAGGTTGACGTGGCTTGCTTGTTGGCATGTTAAATATTGGCACAGTTGTTCTGAGTCATGTACGTCTATGTATCCTCATACTGGCATGGTTGGTGCTGGTTCGCTGAGGGGGTATTTTTGTTCTTTTGTGTATTCTTGTCCTTTTATGCCCTTTTTACCTTCTTTTTAGCCAAAAATCTATATTTTTTCAGATTCTCTACTTGCTTGACCACTCCTGTAAAAATAAGGGATATAAGGCGTAATTACAAGTGAACTATGCTAAATTTTGTAGTCATTATGTGTAAAACCCACACATAAAGTGATAGAATGACAATTTATCATATCCTCAAATTTAAACATTTCTTATTCCCAACCAATAACCTAAGGAGTGAGAATGTAGTAAGCATGAAATCATAAAACTTATGTTTAGCATGTACTAGATAATTGTAAATTTACCATTACAGGAACAATCGATAATAATCCAATTGGGGTAGTTTAGATCCTAGAAATCAAGTCTCACATTTAGAGGTGATCACTTTGCTCACCATTTCTCCTCTGTATAGGGTAATTCTTTTTCACTCTACCATTTATGATTGTACATTGTTATAAGCTTGCTTATAAAACTTAAATCTCTACTAAAATTTGACATATACATAAGAATCAAAAAGTCTTTTACATGGTTAAAACATGACTAAGAAAAAAATCAATAGATGAGATAAACGAAGAGAAGTAAATATAAAGGGATTTCATTTTCTTTCTTTAACAAGTTATACCCTTAAAATTTTAAGCTCTTTTACTTGGATACTTTATATTTTATATTTTATTTTTATTTTTATTTTTATTTTTTTATCACATTTTTACTCTTAAATATTTTAATTTATGTTATGTCTATTTAAAGGTACTTAAAATTATATTAACGCAGTTAGAGATAACAAAAATATTATTCTTTTAAATTTAAAAAAGACACTAAATATTATTTTAGATTTATGTTGATTCAATAAAACCTATTTACCCCTATCATTTTCTCTTCATGTAATTCACTAAAAAGAATTCACTAAAAAGAAAGAGGTATTTTATGGCGACTTTAAGTAATGTGAGATGCCTAATGCTCGTCCGTCAAGAGGTATACTGTGATGATTACAAAAAACACCATCTAAATCGTCCAAAAAAAAAACTGTGATGGTTCAAACTCTCGTAAAATGTCGTTATAATTGTGCAATGCTTATATAATAACTACCAAGAAAACCGCCGCACAAACTGTCTTATTAACGACTTCATAAATCATCGTGTAATTCGTTGCATAAATCGTTGCAATGTAGCTCGGCAGTTGACACGCTCCATCAAAAACAACCACATACTGATCATTGTTTACCCATGCTTATCATTGCTATTTCAGCACAAAATCATCCACCGCAAAGGTATATGAATCTTCACAGAATACTAATAAGTAATTTTTTTGAATTTATATTTCAATATTTATGATAACCTGTTTCATTTTAATTATCTCAAACCCCTGTTAACAAATTTATATATAAAATAGATGAATCAAAATGTAAATAACAAAATAATCAACACAAAAATATGTCATTACTTTAGTACTTTGAATATCAAATAACATTGTTATAAGTTTATGTTGTCAATGTAAAAATAGAAACTAAAATTTATGTTCATGAAAATAAGTTTAACAACATGATTTCTAAAACAACATTGATGGTGGTCCATGCACCCCATCCCTGGTTTCATAGCTGGTTGATGAGGATGGTCTCCTATCTAGTGGTGAGGCTAAATCGTTAGTCTAAAATTATAAAAAAATAGAAAAAAATTTAAATAGTTTTCGATTAACACACCAATAGTTTTAACATAATAAAGTAATAAAAGACAAACTTAGAAAAGTAGAACGTTAATCTTTATTTAACCAAACTATAAGTACTCAAAACAATTTTAAAATTCAATCTTTACATGATTAAATTGAGATGACATTGATTACTAAATTAAATATACATGTTCCTCTAAAATTATGATTCTTTCTTTACTTTAGTGGAGTTTTATTTTTAACTCACTTCCATCATGGGAAGTTAAATTGGAGCTTCCTTGACTCCAAATAGTTCCAAAGATTTGGGAAGGACAAACTCTAAATCCCATGCCTCGGATGCCTTTCAGATATTTTTTCCAAATACCTTGATATAAACATCCTCTTTAAAACCAGTATCATTATGTATATTATGTAATTCTTACAAATAAAGTTAAAAAATATGTAGTTAAGCATACAAATAATCCAACAACAACATATGTTAACCGAAAGAAGTCATTCTAAATAACCAAATTAAATGACAACTAATTTAATTTTCTTTCTAAACAATATTAGTGAAACATAATATCAGGTATCTAAAGCTTTAAGCTTCATAAATACTCATAAAGAACGTGTACCTTTTTCCCTAAACAAGTTGTAGACGTATTTCTCTAACTACCCCACCTACAATTTTTTTATTACTAAAATTTTTTTTTATTAGAATATAAAGAAAGAGCAATGAAATAAATAATTAGATTTATTAAGATATATTATCATACTTACCAATTATATCAATTATCCAATATTTATGTGTCTTTTTTTATCGGTGGTGGTTTGAGAAACTTGATCTTCATGTTTCTCTTATGTCAGTTTCATACATTGGACTTCAATGTTACATTTTGCACAAAACCTTGAGCTACGAATTCATTTTGGGTTGATAAGTGGGATACATTTTTACTCATGAAAGAACCATCAGCTGGTGTGGAATGAGTCCATCTTCAAGCATCTTCAAGCCCATCTTCTGTTGTACTTAACATATTTCTTTCATCTTGGTTAATGTCTTCGTTTGACTCGTTTACACAACGCTTATCAACTCCAAAAACTTTATTAATTATGTTTTGAATGAGATCTTTATTGATAATGAGATCTTTAACTAGATTTGAAATTGGGGTTTCATTGGCCAACGACTCTCCATGATAAAACCAAAATGTATATCCTTAAAGAAATGTCTTACAAATTAGGTGGTCATATACCTCATCTCTAATTTATCGTTTTTTACAATTACTTCAAACACAAAGACATAGTATTTTATCATCAACAACACTATGTTAAAAGAACATAGTATTTTATCATCAACAACATTATGTTAAAAGAAAAAGTTGATGAATCCTTTAACTCTACTTTTATACTCAGAAGTGTTTCATGACATTTTAATTCAGGACTTATCCATTAATTATATCATCTTAAGTTATTAAAATTATAAAAAATAAAAATTGTTGCCAGGATTAATTACTTTTGTGAACAAAAGATAAGAAATGTATTTCATCTAATATCGAAATATTTTTATATTTTATTTATGTAGGTTAAATAAAAGTTTATTAATGCTAGTAAATTATAAATATTATAGTTAAAAGACAAACTAAAAGAGAAAAAAATTAACATTATAAAATATATATTATCTGAATTTTAAAATAATAAATAAATATTAAAAAGAATAACATTTCTTTTCCTTTATAATATGTAGGAATATTCTTTAAAAAAATGTAAATTAGAAGTAAAATAATTATCTATAATGATTCGTGAATATGTTAAAAGTCACCTTAATATTAAGACTTTTATATAAGGATATGTTAAATATAAGGATCAATATAAGGATATGTTAAAAAATCAAACTATCACTTTCAATGTTGAAAATGACTTTTTAAACAATTATTTTAATTCAATATAACTATATCCAATTATTATAAATAATAGGTATAGGATTAAAAAAAGAAATAATTTCTAAAAAATTTTACATATTTTTTATTAATAATTAATATTATCTATATATAATTTTGAAACTTTTCATTTATTGAAGACATAGCTAAAATTTTAATTTAGATGAAATTTTAATTTAGCAAGAATTTTACTCATTCTCTGTAGAGGAGGTTTTGGAAACCTTAGAAAAAAAATTTAAGACATAAACCTTAAAGAGAAAAAAGGCAATGCATTAAACAAGTAAGAAAGTTCAACAAGAATATGGTCCAAACATATAATATGTTATTCCTATAAAAATATAGCTCAAGTAGTACTAAGATTTTTTTTTTTTAATTATTTTAAAAATTTTATTTCCACCTAAAAAAATAATTTTTCTATAATGCAGATTATCCTTAAGATAAGGTGGACCCTAGCCAAATGTTAAAACTCAATTGTGTGAAAGTCATGAACTCCACTTCTAAGAAATTGTGAACAATGAAAGCTCGTTTGTAAAATTAGCAAACGTGAAATGTTTTAATTCTAATTGTTAATATTTAAATTAAAATTTTGATTGCGTAAATTCAATTTTTTAATTATTTAAATTAAATTTTTTCTCATCAAAATTTCATCTAACGATTAATAAAAAATATAAATAAAATATGATAGATTATTAATTTATATAAATTTACGAAGAAAAATACTTAAGTCATTATGAGACACATTTTAATATATTAACTCATAATGGAGATTACTTTGTACGGATGTTTTTAATTAAATTTAACAATTTAAAATTAATTTTAGTTAATTAGATGTTTCACTGATGTCGCAACCATAATTCCGATGAAACGACGAATTCGCTAAAATTTTAAAATAGATTTTTAATTGGATTATGTGGAGTCACCACCAAATTTTTATTTAAGGGAAAAGATTTGGAAAAAACCCTGACTCGAGGAAGAGATTTAGGTTCAGGAGTCGGTTACGAGTGGGGAAGGTGTTAGGCACCCCACTCGCCTGTTCCGAAGAACAGTACCCTTAAACTGAATATGTGATTATTTGAAAATTGTTTGACCCCTTTAACTAGCGTGAAAATAAATACTTGATGGGGTTAGCCTAACAGGACTTGATCCTGCTCCTACGTATTCCCCGGTGCAATGGGAAACTCAAGGCTTACGTAGTTCTAGTTCTGGTTTGTGAAGGCTTGACCTTCAGGGGTGTTAAAAGGAAAGATACCATTTTGAAGAGGTTCTCGTTTCTTTGAAAGGATTTTTAATCCACTCATGCATAAGACCCGAGACGGCTGCAACAGTATGGGGGCCTATACAGAATACTAAATTTTGGACAGCAGGTGAACCGCTAATCCCCCATTTAGAGTCCGTCGCGTGAGATCAAAGATCCCAAAATATTTACAAAAAGCTTTTACTTTTGGGAAGGAAGGACCTTTAACCCCCTCATGCATAAGACCAGAGGCTGCTACGGTAGCACGGGGGCTTATACAGACTACTAAATGTTGGACAGCAGCTGAACCGCCAGTCCCCCATTTAGAGCCCATTGCATGAGACCAAGGATCCTAAAATATTTGAAAATTTTTATTTTAGCGAAGAAAGAGGAAAATTTATTCTACTATCAGAAGTAAAGAGTGCGGAAGGAAGCAATTTTATTTGGAGTTTGGGGATTTATTAGCAATTATGGAGTTTTTGGGGATTTATTAGCAATTACGGAGTTTTGGGGGATTTATTAGCAATTATGTGTTAACATTGCTGCTATCCCTCAGATCAGAACATTTTCCAACCTCCAGCAATGGTGATGAGCACCGCCATTACACCACGTAATGCTAATGCTCCATTGGTAATAAGGTGGGTGCCCTAAGATGAAATTGAGCAATTCTATGTTTTCATGCAAAGATTCAAGTGTTAGTAAGGAATCAAACAAGAGGAATCAACATCACCCAAAATGGAGACCCATGGTGTCAAAATTTTTCTCCACAGTACTTATTCGTCCACAGTTTTTATACCCCGTCAGCCATCAAGGGGAGAGAAATTATATATTCGTTTGAAATGACTGAAAATTCAACCTTGCCTCCCATTATCAATGCCATTGAAATTTACAGAGTAATTGACTTTAAGCAATTTGATACAGTTACAACCATTAAGTCAGTTTATGGGGTGGGAAAAGATTGGCAAGGTGATCCATGCGGCTCTGTAGCCTACGTGTGGGATGGTCTCAATTGTACTTACAATGGAAATGAATCCCCACGGATCACAACTTTGAATTTATCATCAAATGGATCGTCAGGAAAGATAGATCCTTCAATTTCAAAGCTCAACATGTTGAAGAACTTGGATTTATCAAACAATAGGCTAAATGGGGAAGTTCCTACTTTTCTGTCCTAATTGCAACACTTGAAGATATTAAATTTGGAGAACAATAACCTCACTAGTTTGGTTCCTTCAGCATTGCTTGAAAAACATTATTACAGTATGAAATTGATTGAGTTTGGCCCACTGTTTCAAAGATCGAGAGGGGTAGAGAAGGCGAGGGAGAGGGAGAGTTGTATTTGAGCAAATTCAGCCTCTAATTACGCTTAGGATCAGCGTTACCATTGTAACGGGTTTGCTGTTAAGGCCATCTTTGCTTACGGTGATGTGGAAACCGAGCTTTGGTCTGGACATTTAGAAATGCCATTGCAGAAACCATGACCAAACTTCATTACTTTATGATGGATGTCACATTTACACAGAGGAATAGGGGATTCAGTTTCTCTTTGACTAATTTGATATTATAAGGCTCAGCACATGATCATACAGGGAAGAAACCAGAGTTGCAAAATGCCACAAACAACAGAGCATTGCACTTTCTTGAAGACCTTTTAGCGATTGTTTTGCAGGCTCGGAGAAGGTCTTAGGCATACAAAATTGAGTCCAATTGACATAAATCTTACTATTCTATGGACGACATATGAACTGAGTACCTGGAAACGTGAGGGGATTGACTAGTGCAGAGCTCTTGGAGTTTTGATCCCTTCTTCCAAGAAATCGATTCGCGACGTGCAGAGAAGTTTGCTTCTTCAAGAGCCAACAGAGAGATTTCTCGATTTCTTCTCCCCCTTGCCAGAAGCAGCCAACCCCTCTTAATGTCCAGGCCCTTCCCTTTTATACTCTCTCCCTTGATTTTCTTTTAGAAGCCACCCTTTCTTTTTGGCAAGGGCCAAAGCTTTCAGGGAGTCAAAAGTCATCCCTTCAAGGTTCCCAAAAGCCATCCCTTCAAAATTTTGTTAATTTCTCTCTTTTCTAAATTTTTATTATTTTCTGAAATTTTATTACTTTTCATATATTTATTTTTTTCTTTTCCTAATATATGTATTTATATTTTTGTGTACTGTTTTTCATTTATTTTAATCTATATTTTTTATATTATTATTATTCTTATTTTTTATTTATTATATTTTTTTATTTTATTTTGTATTATTTATTTATTTTTTATTATTTCTTTTATATGTATTATATATATATATATATATTATTCTCTTTTCATCATTCTTCAACAGTTTTGCTTTCTTTTTCTTCTTTTTTTTTGTTATTTTCTTGTATTTGATTTTTTTCCTTTGTTTTGTTTTGTTTTCTTTTTGGTTTTTTATTTTTATTATATTTTCCAGATTTTATTTTACTTTTGATTTATTATTTATTGTTCCCTTCTATGCCTTTTCCCAAAAACTTCATTTTTTTTTGTTTTGTTCTTTCTTTTTGCTTCTTCTTTTTGTTCATTTCCATTTTGTTGTCTTTTTCTCTGTTTACCTATTTTGTTTTTTCTATTTTTCGTATATTTGGTTTATTATTTAATTTAGCATGAGTTTCTTGATTAATGTTGATAGTTGGGAGCCTTGGACATGAATGGATGTTTACAGTTTGCCCCTCTATACTCATTTTTCTACCAGATAATATGAGAAATGATTCTCTGAATTATCGTGGTAGGAAATGAGTAAAGATGTGAACACATTATGTCCGAGGCGGGCCTTTTATTGAAAAATTTGAGAAGCACTATGTAAGACTTGACGACATAGCCTAATTAGGCTAAGTGAAATGAATAAGGGCCTGTTAGGGCAGGCGTGGAATGCAATGGGATTGTTTGTTAGGATGAGAAAAATGAAATGAAAATGGCCTGTTAGGACAGACGAAGCAGAAGAGAATGGCCTCTTAGAAGAGGCGAAACAGAAGAGAATGACCCGTTACGAACGGGCTCAGTGGAGTGAAGGTGGCCCATTTAAGGCAGGGAAGCATGCAAGAACTAAAAAATAAGGTATGTACAGAGTGGCTTGACAACATAGGCCGAGAATGCATAAAAGACAACTTGAAGGTGGCCTAACATTATAGGTCGAAACGCGGAAAAGAAAACTTGAAGGAGGCCTGACATTATAGGCCAAAAGCAGAATATAAAATTTGAAGGAGGCCTGACACTATAGGCCAAAAAGCAGAAAAAAGAAAACTTGATGAAAATCCCGTTATTGACGGGAAGATGCAAATGAGATCCTGCTATTGCCAGGATAAATGCAGAAATTTAAACATGCTTAACGTCCTGCTTGACAGCAACATGCAAATGGGATCCTTCTTGACAGGATGAATACAGAAATTTAGACATGCTATCCTGCTTGACAAGATGAATGCAGATGAAATCCTGCTTGACAGGATGTATGCGGAAATTTGAACATGCAATCCTACTTCACACGATGAATACGAAGGAAATCCTGCTAGACAGGATGTATGCGGAAATTTAAACATGCAATCCTACTTGACAGGATGAATGCAAATGAAATCCTGCTTGATAGGATGTATGCGGAAATTTAAACATGCAATCCTGCTTGACAGGATGAATGCAAATGAAATCCTACTGTTGCCAGGCTAAATGCAAACCTGCTTGACAGGTGAACGGAATTTAAACATGAAGTCCTGTTGTTGACAGGAGAATGCCAATGAGATCCCGCTATTGCCGAGAAGATGCAAATGAAATTCTGCTGTTTCCAGGATAAATGCAAACCTGCTTGATAGGTGGACAAAAAATTAAACATGCTTGAAGTCCTGTTGTTGACAGGAGAATGAAAATGAGGTCCCGCTGTTGCTGGGAAGATGCAAATGAAATCCTGTTGTTGCCAGGATAAATGCAAACCTGCTTGACAGGTGGACAGAAAATTAAACATGCTTGAAGTCCTGTTGTTGGCAGGAGAATGCAAATGAGGTCCCGCTGTTGTCGGGAATATGCAAATGAAATCCTGCTGTTGTCAGGATAAATGTAAACCTGCGTGACAGGTGGATAGAAAATTAATCATGCTTGAAGTCCTGTTGTTGACAAGAGAATGCAAATGAGGTCCCGCTGTTGCTGGGAATATGCAAATGAAATCCTGCTGTTGCCAGGATAAATGCAAACCTGGCTTATAGGTGGACAGAAAATTAAACATGCTTGAAGTCCTGTTGTTGACAGGAGAATGCAAATGAGGTCCCGCTGTTGCCTGGAATATGCAAATGAAATCCTGCTGTTGTCAGGATAAATGCAAACCTGCTTGAGAGGTGGACAGAAAATTAAACATGCTTGAAGTCATGTTGCTGAAAGGAGAATGCAAATGAGGTCCCGTTGTTGCTGGGAATATGCAAATGAAATCCTGATGTTGCCAGGATAAATGCAAACATGCTTGATAGGTGGACAGAAAATTAAACATGCTTGAAGTCCTGTTGTTGACAGGTGAATGAAAATGAGGTCCCACTATTGCCGAGAATATGCAAATGAAATCCTGTTTTGTCCAGGATAAATGCAAACCTGCTTGACAAGTGGACAGAAAATTAAACTTGCTTGAAGTCTTATTGTTGACAGGAGAATGCAAATGAGGTCCCGCTGTTGCCAGGAATATGCAAATGAAATCCTACTGTTACCAGGATAAATGCAGACCTGCTTGACAGGTGGACAGAAAATTAAACATGCTTGAAGTCCTGTTGTTGACAGGAGAATGCAAATGAGGTCTCGCTGTTGCCGGAAATATGCAAATGAAATCCTGCTATTTCAAGGATAAATGCAGAAATTTAAACATGAAATCCTACTTGATAGGATAAATGAAAATGAAATCTTGTTTGATAGGATGTGTGCATAAATTTAAACATGAAATCCTGCTTAACAGGATAAATGAAAAATGACCTGTTAAGATAGGTGAAATGCAGAAAAAGTCCTGTTGATGACAAGAAAGATGCAAGCGTGCTAGACAGGCAAAGGAAAGTGAAAATGACCTGTTAAGACAGGCAAAAATGTAAAAGTCCTGTTGTTGACAGGATGGAGGTAAAACGCCTGTTAAGACAGGCATAACAGAATGGTGTAAACCTGTTAAGACGTGCAAAGCGAAATGAACAGGACCTGTGAAGGCAGGGAAGAAGCAAGCCTTATTAAGGCAGGATAAGGAAATGTCAAAAACTATCCTGTTAAGACGGAATAAATGTAGATGGACTCCTGTTGTTGACAAGAGAAATGCAAGCCTGCTAGACAGGCAAAGGTGGGAACCTGTTAAGACAGGTGAAGGAAAATGACAAATGACCTGTTAAGACAGGCAAAGGGAAATGAAAAGAATCTGTTAGGACAGGTATCGAAGAAGAGCACTGTTGTTGACAGGAAAGAAATGAGCCTGTTAAGACAAGCAGGAATCATGTGGAGGTCCTTTTGTTGATAGGATGCAATGAAGATAGACACTTGTTAAAGGTGGCAGCCTGTTGATGCAGGCGAGAGAATGACCTGTGAAGACGGGTGTGGAAAACAAACTTGATGTGCCTTGGGGTGGCATGTGAAGAGGGATTATGGATTTCTTCGTCAGTTGCCTTTGGACAACTTTATTTTGAAATGTGTTCTTCGTTGAATTAAAATAAAGAAGCTTTTTCTTCTTTGAACTTGAAGGTTTTTTAAGTACTTGACAAGTATTTTCTTGAAGAAACTTGGGCCGACATTTTGCTCCAGTTTAGGAAACTTCTTGATTTTTGAAGGAAATTTAGGCGAACATTTGCCCCAGTTTGGAAGGTTTTTGGCAATCGAGGAATATCTTGACTGGAGGAGATTTTGGGCAAGCGTTTACCCCAGTTTTTCCCCATTCTGAACTTGATTCAGAATTTGAGGATGACTTCGACTTGAATTTTTATGTTGGCAAGCATATGCCCTAGTTTGAGCTTAACTCAATTTGAGGATGACCTCGAATTGAATTTTTTTGGGGGGCGAGTATTTTCCCCAGTTTGAGCTTGACTCAGAATTTGAGGAAGACCTCAAATTGAATTTTTGTGGGCAAGCGTTTGCCCCAGTTTGCACTTGATTTGGCATTTGAGGATGACCTCAAATCAGATTTTGCGGGCAAGGGTTTGCCCCATTTTGAACTTGTTTTAGAATTCGAGGATGACCTCAAATTAAATTTTTTGGGGGCAATCGTTTGCCCCAGTTTTGAACTTGATACAAAATTTGAGGAGGACCTTAAACTGGATTTTGTGTGGGCAAGCGTTTGCCTTAGTTTGAACTTAAGTCCCTTTTAATTATGATTGCCCCGGGCAGTTTTACCCAGGTCTTAATTAGCTTTGAAAAATGAATTATGAGATGCTTGAATGACAAGACACTTATTGCGATGTTTGAAAAAGATGCGATGCTTGTGGTATTTGAATAGAAAGAATGTGATGTTTTAATCTTATTGACTGTTTTTTTTATGCTTGAAATAATTATTTGATGAAATGGATGCTATGGGATGAATGCAAACCATGAGATGGTGTTAAAACTTTTTGTTTCTCTTGATTTTTTATTTATTTATATTTCTTTTTTTTTATATTTCCTTTCTCGACAACCTCATACTGGGTGTGAAGGGAACCAAAAATCAGGACGAGCTGGATCGACTCAATTTCGGAATTTTCTTGGTCAAGATCCTGGAGACCCAACAACGGTTATTATTTGAATAAGACACACTCCTTTGGTCTTGGTGGCGTTATGTCTGACAAGAGGATGATCCTTCGGGAACCGTCGTGTTGTGTTGCGATGTCGAGGATTCATCCGATTTTGTCATGACTTTTCAAAATTAATCTTTTTTTTTATTTCACATTTCTTTCTTGGCATGTGCACTATTGAGGTGTGAAAAGTGATTTTGGATGGTCAATGGAAAGAAATAGAGGGTTTTGCATGGGAGGTTTAGCATATTTGGCAAAAAAAGAATGATGTGGGTTCGATTGCCCAAATGGCACCTTTTGACGAAAAATGTCAATGCTGCTTTTGATAATCTTGATTGTCGAATTAATCAAACTTGAGAAACGGCAAAATTTTGCCCTGGTTTTAGGAAGGCATGAGGTGCGGAATGTTAAATTATCCTGGGATTCCTGGTTTGACCTTAAATTTTTCCTAGGTCGCTCTTTTGAGTTTTCAAGCCAACAGGTCCTTCATTTTGCCCTAACATTTGCATAGGTCGCCCTTACGGGTTTTCAACCTAGCGGGCTTTTTGTGCATGTGCCCTAACTTTTTCCTAGGCCTTTTTTTAGGATTGTCGACCTAGCGGGCTTCTGTTTGATTGTGCCTTAACTTTTTCCTAAGTCGTTTTGAGGATTGTCGACCTAGCGGGCTTTTTTGATTGTGCCCTAACTTTTGCCTAAGCCACCCTTTTGGGGATTTTCGATCTAGCGGGCCTTCTGTTTGATTTTGCCCTAACTTTTGCCTAGGTCATTCTTGAGGATTTTCGGCTTAGCGGGCTCTTGTTTTGATCCTAATTTTGCCTGAATTGTTTTTGTGGAATCCGGCAAGACCTTTTCTAATCATGCCTTTGTCGATTTAATCTTTTGAACCCATTTTTCCTGGATTATCTTTGCTTTTAATCCAGCTGGTTCTCCTTCTTCTTGAATTTTGAATTTTGACCCTGATTTTGCCTAGACCATTTCTTGATTTTAATCTAGCAGGTTTTCTTCTTTTTCTCGAATTTTGTGTAGTTAGATATTGATCTTGCCAGGGTCTTTTTGGCTTCCAATTTAGCGCATCTTATCTTGCATCCCTAATTTTTCCTGGATTTGAACTTTATTCCAGTGGGACATTTTGACGAAACATTTTCATGATTTTAGGATCACAATGGATGAACCATTTGGAATCCCTGGTTGTTTATGTTGCTTCCTCATTTGGGCTTTTTGTTCTTTGAGCTTGGTTAATCAGACGTTCAAGATTATTTATTACAGCATTAACATTGTCACCAACAGGTATTTGTTGTTTTGGTGTAGGAATAAGAAATAGGTTGATGAAAAGAATGGTAAATTTTAGAAGTAAAGCCAGTAATGTGAAGCACATGCCCAAGAAACATGAAAAATGTAATTTTGTATTTATTCATTGATATTTATTTACAAAAGATTGACTTTGAAAAGTACGACAATTTTTGGATGAGTATCCTCAATCTCAATTTGTACAAAGAAACTGATTGTGCTGCTCCCATCTCTTTCAACTAGCCGATGGGCTCTTGTGATTTGGCAACGGATTGTTTTCTGTGTTGGGAGCAAGCCTCCTGAAATCCATCCATTTCGCATCGATTAGGCTTTGTACCTTTCGTTTCAATGCTAGGCAATCCTCTGTAGAATGGCCGATGAACCCTGCATGATAATCGCATCTGGCGTTTGCATCATACCATTTAGGATATGGTGGCTCTTGAGGCTTTAGAGGATAAGGTGCAACTAGAGAGTTTTGAATCAGCTGAGGTAGCAACTCAGTGTAGGAGATTGGAATAGGGTCAAATTGGACGGGTTTCTTCTCCTTTTTCTGGCTTTGGTTGGTATTTTGGCTCATGACTTGGGTTTGGGCCGTATATGGTGTTGGTGGTCGGACTAGTGTCGGATAGTTGTAAGTAGGAGGATATGGTGTTTGGTAAGTGGCAGCGATGTAAGGATATGGTATGTAGGGTGTGTATGGTGGTGGTTGGTAACCAACTGGATCATAAGGCACCATTTGTGGTGTATATTGGCCTTTACCAGAAGCCACGTTGTAGGTTTCACTTGCCTTCTTTTTCCCAGATCTGGTGGAAGCATTGACAGCACCTGCGGGCTTATGTGCGACCTTTTCACAGCGTATGCCACCTTCGATCCTTTCTCCAATGATGACGACATCGAAGAAGCTAGAAGTTATACTTCCGACCATCTTGTCATAGAAAGGATCTTGGAGTGTGTCAAGAAACATGCTGACCAGCTCCTTCTCAGATAAGGGAGGTTGTACTTGAGTAGCTAACTCTCGCCAGCGTTGGGCGTACTGCTTGAAGGACTCTTCTCCTTTCTTGGCCATATTCTGGAGCTGAGTCCAATCAGAGGCCATCTCTGTATTATACTGATATTGCTTCGTGAATGCTTCAGCAAGGTCTCTCCATGAACGAATGTGTGTCCGCTCCAGTTGAGTGTACCAGTTTGCAGTTGCTCTTGTTAGGCTGTCTTGAAAGAAACGGATGAGCAACTTCTCATCGTAAGTACATGTAGACATCTTCTTACAGTACATAGTCAGGTGTTTCTATGGACAACTAGTTCCTTGATATTTCTTGAATTCAGGAACCTTGAATTTGGGAGGGATGACCACGTCAAGAACCAGGCACAGATCTACTGCGCCTGTGGCTTCATAAGTCCCCTCAATTGCCTTGATCCTTTCCTCTAGGCCCTTCCACTTTTCTATATCCTCCTTGGAAGGATGGTTTGGGTTTTCTTCTAGCATGTGGTGATGAGAAGACGGTATGTATATAGGGTGCGGCCCTTGGGTGAACATAGGATGCGTTCCCCCAACGACTGTTTGGTAAGCTTGTGAGATGGTGTTTGGAGGTAGGTTATATGTTTGGGTTTGTGTTTGGGTTTGTGAGGGTGTATGCCCATGAGGATACCCATAACGAACTCTTTTAGTTGGTGAAGGCATAGTTGATGGTGAAGGATTTTGTGGAGTGAACCCAGGAGGATATGACAGGCCAATTGGTTCTCTTGGAAGGGATTCCCTTGTCTCCTTTTGTTTAGATAATTGGATGGCCTCCATCAGCTTGGCCATCTGCTCCTTCAGAGTCTGGACCTCATTTCTCAACTCCTCGTTTTGTCTTTCTAGCTCATCCATGATTCCTGACTGTGATCGGGTCCTATAAGGATGTCGAGGAAGTTGTCTTTCTCTAATTTTCTGTTAAAGTTAAAATTAATTTCCTTGAGAAACAATTTGGATGCAAAATCATGAATGATAAAAGTTGTTGATGCAATGAAGAATGTGTGTGGAATGATTTTGAAACCTTTGTTTTGATGATAAATTTATGAACGGATGAATGAATGCATGCATGCTATGCACAAATAATTTTAATATTTGAACATTTTGAAAAGAATTGAATGATTTACTTTATTTTCCTTTGACTTTATGAATTTTGTATTTTTATTTTGCTGAAAAGACCTTTGGTTTTGTTTGGAAAAAAAGTTTTGCTAAAGTTTTCCTAACAAATCTTTCTTTAGATTTTCTTTTGAATTTCATTTTCTCTCTTTCTACATCTTTAAATATTTTCAATATTTTCAAAAAAAATATTTTCATAATTTTTCCTATTTCTAAAACATTCTTTAACTTTTCTTTTGACTCTTTATATTTTCAATATTTTCAAAAGTATTTTTCTAGTGTTTCCTAGAAGTTTCCATGTTTCTTGATTTTGATTTGTTTATATTTCCTTTTGCTTGATTTTTTTCTTGATTTTTTGTATTTCCCCTAATTTAGATTCCTCTTCTTCAATCTTGGATGATTCGGTTTATCGAGCACATGACTAGCATATGAGCCATGTATCACAAAAGGGGTGCCTGCCCTACTTGCCTCTTTTGTGGGTTACCTGTCCTAAGGGTCTAATGCCTTTAATGCATGAACCTCTCAAAGGTGGTTAGTAATCCTGGGGTGTAGAGGTCACTAGAGCCAAGTTCCAGTCCATAATGCTTGCCACAACAATAGAAGTAGCCACTAGTTGCGGGGCATTATGGATAGGACGCATTCTAACCGGGGTTTTCGTGATAGCCACACAAGATGTAGGCCCCAGCGTGACACCACTAGATTCCTCTATCTTAGGTACCACTCAGACTCGGGTATAGGGCCCCACTCATGATAAATGCATATGCAAAGTGTGGAGGGCACACAACTTATTGGGATACCTACAATTGGGGAAATTGTACAGATATATATAGCAATTTATTATTCATCTATCCTAGGGTTGTATAAAGAATAGACAAACAAACGGATAACATATGGATAAAAAAATAAATGAATCGTGCAATAAATAAAGTGCGCAAATAAACAGGGAAGGGATCAATACAAAACACACTCAATTGAACGGGCTTGACTCTCTAACGTCCCCAGTGGAGTCGCCATCTGTCGCAACCGTAATTCCGACGAGACAACGAACTCGCTAAAATTTTAAAATAGATTTTTAATTGGATTATGTGGAGTCGCCACCAAATTTTTATTTAAGGGAAAAGATTTGGAAGGAAGGACCTTTAGCCCACTCATGCACCAGACCTGAGGCGGCTACGGTAGCATGGAGGCCTATACAGACTACTAAACGTTGGACAGCAGGTGAACCGTCAGTCCCTCATTTAGAGCCCATTGTGTGAGACCAAGGATCCCAAAATATTTGAAAAATTTTATTTTAACAAAGAAAGAGGAAAATTTATTCTACTATCAGGAGTAGAGAGTGCGGAAGGAAGCAATTTTATTTGGAGTTTGGGGATTTATTAGCAATTATGGAGTTTTTGGGGATTTATTAGCAATTACGGAGTTTTTGGGGATTTATTAGCAATTATGAAATTTTGTGGGGATTTATTAGTAAGTATGGAATTTCGGGGATTTATTAGCAATTATGAAATTTTTGAGGGATTTATTAGCAAATATGGAATTTTGAGGGGCAAAATGGTCATTTGAGGTTAAGGGACAATTATGGAATTTTGGGAAAGGTAAGGGGCATTTTGGTCGGGTAAGGGACAATTCTGGAATTTTGGGAAAGGCTTGATAAGTAACACCATCAAGCTATGCTCATGACTGGATCTTATTATGTCTTCATTTTAATTTAACCCACGCTTGAGTTGTATTAAGATTAAATCAACCAAGAGTTGGAAGTGGGGTTCGAACTTGGGGTCGTAAGGATGGCAGGTGGCATCCCCTGCCACCAGGCCAAGCTTATGACTGTGTCTTTAATACTTTAAATCAAATGATCGTTTATGAGATGGCTATGGCTATGGTTTTGACGACGGTGAATGGACACAGTTAAGTGTTTCCATTGCTACTGATCCCTCAGATCAGAACATTTTCCAACCTCCAGCAATGGTGATGAGCATCGCCATTACACCACGTAATGCTAATGCTCCATTGGTAATAAGGTGGGTGCCCCATGATGATATTGAGCAATTCTATGTTTTCATGCAAAGATTCAAATGTTAGCAAGGAATCAGATAAGAGGATTCAGCATCACCCAAAATGGAGGCCTATGGCGTCAAAATTTTTCTCCACACTACTTATTCGTCCACAATTTTTATACCCCGTCAGTCATCAGGGGGAGAGAAATTATATATTCGTTTAAAATGACCGAAAATTCAACCCTGCCTCCCATTATCAATGCCATTGAAATTTACAGAGTAATTGACTTCAAGCAATTTGATGCAGTTACAACCATTAAGTCAGTTTATGGGGTGGGAAAAGATTGGCAAGGTGATCCATGCGGCTCTGTAGCCTACGTGTGGGATGGTCTCAATTGTACTTACAATGGAAATGAATCCCCACGGATCACAACTTTGAATTTATCATCAAGTGGATCGTCAGGAAAGATAGATCCTTCAATTTCAAAGCTCAACATGTTGAAGAACTTGGATTTATCAAACAATAGGCTAAATGGGGAAGTTCCTAATTTTCTGTCCCAATTGCAACACTTGAAGATATTAAACTTGGAGAACAATAACCTCATTGGTTTGGTTCCTTCAGCATTGCTTGAAAAACATTATTACAATCTGAAATTTATTGAGTTTGGCCCATTGTTTCAGAGATCGAGAAGGGTAGAGAAGGCGAGGGAGAGGGAGAGTTGTATTTGAGCAAATTCAGCCTCTAATTACGCCTAGGATCAGTGTTACCATTGTAACGGGTTTGCTGCTAAGGCCATCTTTGCTTATGGCAATGTGGAAACCGAGCTTCGGTCTGGACATTTAGAAAGGCCATAGCAGAAACCATGACCAAACTTCATTACTTTATGATGGATGTCACATTTACACAGAGGAACAGGGGATTCAGTTTCTCTTTGACTAATTTGATATTATAAGGCTCAGCACATGATCATACAGGGAAGAAACCAAAGTTGCAAAATGCCACAAACAATCGAGCATTGCATTTTCTTGAAGACCTTTTAACGATTGGTTTGCAGGCTCGGAGAAGGTCTTAGGCATACAAAATTGAGTCCAATTGACATAAATCTTACTATTCTATGGACAACATATGAACTGAGTACTTGGAAACGTGAAGGGATTGGCTAGTGCAGAGCTCTTGGAGTTTTGATCCCTTCTTCTTCCAAGAAAACGATTTGCGACGTACAGAGAAGTTGGCTTCTTCAAGAGCCAACAGAGAGATTTCTTGATTTCTTCTCCCCCTCGCCAGAAGCAGCTAACCCCTCTTAATGTCCAAGCCCTTTCCTTTTATACTCTCTCCCTTGATTTTCTTTTAGAAGCCACCCTTTCTTTTTGACAAGGACCAAGCCGTTCAGGAAGTCAAAAGTCATCCCTTCAAGGTTCCCAAAAGCCTTCCCTTCAAAATTTTGTTAATTTCTCTCTTTTCTAAATTTTTATTATTTTCTAAAATTTCATTACTTTTTGTATTTATATATTTTTATTTTGCTACTATATTTATTTATATTTTTGTGTACTATTTTTCATTTATTTTTATGTATATTTTTTATATTATTATTATTATTATTATTATTTATTATATTATATTTTATTTTATTCTGTATTATTTATTTATTTTTTATTATTTTTTTTATATTTATTTTTTTATTCTCTTTTCATCATTCTTCAAAAGTTTTGCTTTCTTTTTCTTCTTTTCTTTTCTTATTTTCTTATATTTGATTTTTTTCTTTGTTTTGTTTCCTTTTTTATTTTTTATTTTTATTATATTTTCCAGATTTTATTTTTACTTTTGATTTTTTATTATTTATTATTCCCTTCTTTGTCTTTTTTCTAAAACTTCATTTATTTTGTTTTCTTCTTTCTTTTTCCTTCTTCTTTTTGTTCATTTCCATTTTGTTGTCTTTTTTCTGTTTACCTATTTTTTGTTTATTCTATTTTTTATATATTTCGTTTATTATTTAATTTAACATGAATTTCTTGATTAATGTTGATAGTTGGAAGCCTCGGACATAAATGGATGTTTACAATTAAATACTAATCAAACACAAATAAGTACTAACAATATATAATCCTGAGACACTTTTCTAAAACGAAGTTTCTCCTGTTAGCAAACAAAGATTTAGGTTGCATTACTTTTCACAGGTATTTCATTTTTTAAAATTAAATAAAATCTAATTGAGTGAGCTCAGTTTTTGTTTTGCTGGTACTATTGTTATTTTTATTTATTTTTTAAAATAAAAAATTATATAAATGCATAAATTTATTTTTTAATCTATTCTTATTTATTTTAAAAATATTAACTAATTCCATATATTTCAGTATTATAATATTTACATACATTAAAAATTACAGAACAAAGTATATTAATAATATTTTTAATAAAAAAAATTTACTTTTAATTTTTAGGGAGTCTAAGTTGTTATCTCTGAACATGTGACTTAAATTAATTTGTTAATAAGCTAGGAGCAACTTCTCTGGAACTGCCAACATTGTGGAATGTAAGATTTCATAAACAAGTAGTTAGTGATGAAACTCTGTTGCTACCTCATTCTCTCAGCTATCACTAACTTAAATTCTAATACAAAATTTTTGTGTTAACGTTCAAGCTTAACTTAAAATTTTTAAGAGCACCATCTCTCATAAATAGACACGAGGAAGATGAATTATTAGTATTTACTAGTTTAAGATGTGAATATGTATTAAATTTTTGGAAGAGGTGACAAAATACACTAATCTAGTTTGACATATCTCTTAATTAACCCACTTTTTTTTTTTCATAAGGCTCTTAACCCTCTGTTTCCACTTATTAAAATGAAGTGGGATACGTAATTGATTTTCAAAAAAATTGATAGAAATTAATATCACCTCACTTCAAGTTTTTTAGTGGATTGGTAGATTGGCTTACTAATGATTAATTAAAAATGGGAAAGAAATCATAAAGTCAAGAAAATAATATTTGATACAAATTAATTAATTTCTCTTGCCACATCTTTTTCTCCTACTAAAACAGTTTTGAATTAAATTTACCTATTAAAATAGAAGAATACTTGAGGTCATACCAACTATAATGATAATTTTGTATTCACGCAAGCTGTATAAATTTTTTCACAATTAAACTAAGCTCAACACAAGATTTCAAAGAAACTATATTGCTATTAAGATTTCAAACACAACATATAATATAGATCATCATAGCTTGCACATAGTTATAAAGTTTAACAGTGATATGTTTATGTTAATTTGGTTGCCTATATGCTTATCTTTCTTCTACAAATACAACTTATGCAACCCAACTTCCTAACCATACGACAGCTAGAGACTACAGCTATATGCAAGTTATGATGATATCTAAGAACCAAGCACTGATTACCATTTCTTTAATTAAATATAGATAAATATAATTTGGAAAAAAGCTTAAGTAATCTTGAGCTTTGGTAAATATAGAAGAATTTTCTTGAATTCAAAGCAAATTTGAATTTCTGTTAAAAGCATTTAAGCCTTTATAGACTAAAGTTTATCATTTTTAACTATCATTATGATTTAAGTATTTTCATCAAATCTTGAAACTATTCTAACTTTTAAGCTAAAATAATACATACTCTAATCTACACTCCTCTTTCAACATAAAAAATCCAACGGTAATGACAAGTTGCAACGTAATAGGAACTTACTAAGACATTTAGTTAAGATGTATTAAACATATTCATTTGATCAAATGTGAACCAACACAGTATCCATCTCTCATTTCCCACGCTCAACAAAACCCAAGGGCAGCATTCAAATTCATTCTCTCACAAACAACACAAACCAACAAAATCATCACCGCATCGCTCAGTATAAAATCGTATTGTTGCATGTAGCTTTAGCATACCAGTACTTAGATTCATCGTCATCAAACATATAAAGCATCTTCACCAGATGAAATGATATTCATATCAATTTACAGAAAAATTGGCATAAAATGAAGGTTTTCCAAATCCTACTTAAAGCCACAAGAGACTTAAACAAATAGGCCCACAATATTGAGTGAGAAGAGCATACCTTGTACAATGAATGAAGAGGTTCGGTTCTGTCACTTCGATTTCAATGATGCAATACGACGGTGGTAAGAAGATTGAGTTGGGTTGCAACATTAGAGATAGGACACAATATATACTAGACCGCGAAACCATTTAGAGAGGGAATAGGAATCTAAAAGTATAAATTTAAAAAAATTTAAATGCCTTGTCGGCGATTAACAAAATCGCCTTTAAGTTAAAGTGAACAGCTGTGGTTTTCATGGACTTACGAGGTTAATAAAAGTGCCGTGTAACCCCAGCAGGTAACCCACAACGGGGGCTAGACGTAAACTGCCAGAAATACCTATGGAAAAATGCCTCTTTGCTTTTAGTGATTATTTATAAAAGTCTGAAGTGGTTGCAAAGCAACTTCTAGAATGTACATGACAAAAGAAAATTATTGAATAAGAAAGGAGAGTTTATGTGCAACCTTATTTAGGTTCAATCCTTTCTTAAAGTTTATCCTAGCACGAAACAAAATGATAAAAATTGTAGTTAATTATTAGTTATTTACATCAAGAGTTTTCATGTCCCTTTTAGATTCAATTAACATCCATTACATACAAACAAAAGTTTTTTAAATTTAGAACCAACCAACAACTCAAAAATAAGGGTTATTGCAATGTACAAACATGTATAGAGAAATTTATAAGAGGAGTGTTTCTCCTCAAACTTAAAGCTTATGCCACCTCTTAATGTTTAGAACAATTATATATCAAGATGGATTTTTGAAAAATGCAAGGAGAGACAAGTGATAATATTTCTTCTTTTTTGAAAAAAATAATTTAAGAGGGAGAGGAGCTCTCTTCTCAAACTTACACATTCAAAACACAAAAGATAGAGAAGGAGAAATGAGATAAGACTTCCCTAATGAGGAGGGTCCTCAAACTTAGAAGTAAACTATCTCTTGATACTTTTCCTTGTTAATTATCAACACTTAGGGAAGGAGTCTTTATGCTTTTTAAAGTACGACCTTCTCACATTAACACATAGTTAGAGAATCAACATAATATATATATATATATATATATATATATATATATATATATATATAAACCAGAGTATTTTTGTAGAAAAAAATAAAAAAATCCTAAGAATATAAATAACAAAAAGAAAGTGCATAGAGATTAGTTATTCAAGCTGTGGGAGATCCATCTGGTCCTGTAGAAACTATAGGAGTGAGGAAAACGGGGTATCCATCCTCATAAAGGTTGTATCCTGGGAGGCTACCATATGTGTTGAGGTTTCCTTTTGTAATGTCATTCGAATCTGGGATGTGACAACTTGTGTATCCAAGTTGCAAGTTGGGATGAATGTGAAATAAAGCACCCTCTCCAAACAAGGCTACTTACCGACAATCCCATGGGTGATGACATGATAGGCCAAATCCTAAGGGGCCTCCTCCTTAGCGAAAGTAGAGGCTTTGCTTCTTTTTTACAATGGGGAGGCATTTTTTTGCAAAATAATAAGTCAAATTAGTTCAATAAAAATTTGCCACGATCGTGGTAGAGTAAGCACAACCATGCTCACTTGATAAGAACGTATACCTCTTTAGGGGCACAACTAAGCATCAGGGGCATGGTTTTGCTAAATGTCACATGCATGGCCTTACCAAAGTCTTTGGCACAACCGTGTTGTTAGGAACTTCCTTATTTAACGAATACGAATGATCATGCAACTAAGATGATGATTGTGCAACCTGCAAGAAATGTCAGCGATAAAATGTACATGGCCATGTAAACAGGGGCACAACCATGCTAAAACGAAAATGCATGAAATGTGCATAGTCGTGCAAACAGGGTCACAACCGTGCTAAAAAGAAAATTTCCACTATATACAAATGCATGATTGTACAGACAAAGACATGTTCATGCTAAACAAAGCATGCATGAAAACAACATGGGCCTGGAAACAAGGGCACGATCGTACTAAGTTAAATTTTCATATATCCTAGGGTATTCTTGGTGTCCCAAAATTCAGCATGCCCGTGCAAAAACTCAAACAAAAAATTTTAGGGCACGTGGCATACTTGATGGGGAGAGAGAACCCAAGTCAATTGAGAAGGAATTACAACGGTGAAAAATAATGAATAGTGAAAAAGACGTGTGAATTACTCCTCTATTTTTAGAGATTTAAAATTGGCATGGTCATGCTCATTTTCTCCCCTTCTTCATATTTTTACTAATAGACAGATTGCCTCCTGCAAGCCCTTATTTTACTTTATGAGTCTGATGTACGTGTGTCTAATGGCTAAGTAGGGTCATGGGCACTCCCAAGGTTTGGTTGGTGCCATCTTTGGACACACTGTACTTTTTGTTTAGGATCTCCAACCTCTTGAAGGTCCTTCTTTTTCTCATCATGTGGGACTATGCCATGCTGAGCTTATAGGGGCCGTCTCCCTTGAACTAACACTTTCCTATGAATACCTGAAATACAGCTCATGTTTTCAGGTTTGCTTATGGTGCCTTTTGTTCTATTTATGGTGATTTGGATCTTTGTATGCTCATATTCTGACTTGCTTCTATCTAGAGGGCAGGTGAAGTTGTATGGACTTGCAAGGGGAATCCTTGGAGCCTTCTACTGGGTAGGTGTTTCTATACACCTTTTCTTCATCACCTTGCCTTAATTTAAGCGTTCCTTGTTTTACATTGATCACTACTCTTATGGTATCTAGGAAAGGTCTTTCTAAGATCAAGGGGACCTCTTCATCCTCCTTTATACTGAGCAGAAAGAAGTTTGTAGTGAAGGTGAAAGTTTCCATCGTTACCAACACGTCTTCCACTAGCCCCTTTAGTTACACAATAGTTTTGTTTGCAAGTTTTGAAGAGATAGTGGTAGGTTTGAGATTTTTCATACTCCACCTTCTAAAAACAAAGAGAGACATTAAGTTTATACTAGAGCCTAAATCACACAAAGCCTTAAGATAGGAATCATTCATGGCGTAAGATAATATAAAACTTCCTAGGTCTCCAAGCTTTGGTGGCAGCTCCATGGTTGCATCGTTCTTTTCTTCTCCTTTTAAAGGTGTATCCTTTTTGGTCTTGCTGCTTAAGGTGATTGTATTCACCTACTCCTTTAGGTTCACCTCAAGCTAGCTAGGTAGTGCTCTTGGAGTTTGTTATGTTAGGAGGGTTGGGATATTTTCCATCTATTATTCCATGTTTTGGAATTGGGACATCTGCATTTCTATGATCTAGAGTCGAGCCTCCATATTTTGGAACCTAGATTCTATGACTCTCTCCTCTCTTTCCTATAGCCATCTTGATTCTACATATGAAGGGTCTTGTACACATTGGAAGAATCATTAATGTTATTACCTTTGTGTCCTCCATAAGACAGGTTGGGGTGAATCTTCCAAGTAAGGTTGTAGGTATTCCCCATGAAATGGGCGTCCTTATTTTGTTGGGCCATGTGGGCCTCAACTACACATGCTTCTAGGTTATGGCTTATGAAGTTTCATAGGTTGTATGGACTAGGCTTAGGTGTGGCCTGAATGTGAACAGGTGGAGCAGATTGTGCCCTCATTACATAAGCACCTACATTTTTTTGTTGAGATCCTCAATCCGATCAATAAGCAGGGTGTTTTGGTCTACTTAGGTCATACCCACCACTTGCGAGTCTCTCTTTTTTACTTACCTATCAACAAACCTCCATTGGTTATTGTTGGTATCCAGGTTCCCTATGATTTCCCTTGTGTCTTTCGGGGGACTATGTAGGATGCCTCTTCCAGAGACTACATCGATCATAACTCTATTAGCATAAAAAAGGTTGTTGTAGAAAATCTACATGAGATGGGGTATCTGGTACCCATGATGTGGGCATTTTTATAGAAGGTTCTAAAAACGGTCCTATGCTTCGTATAGGAACTCATTCTTATATTGTGTGAAGCCGACGATCTCCACTATAATCCTGGACTACAAAGATTGTGGAAGTACTCTATCAAAAAGAGATGTTGAAGTTGATCCGAGGATGTGATGGATCCTTTTGGTAAGAAATTGAGCCAATCATTCACCATCAGTGATGGAGAAAGGAAATAGTTGTAGTCTGGTGATGTCTTGTGAGATGCCATTCATTTTGATAATGTTGGTCAACCTCAAGAACTTTCTGATGTAAAGGTGTGGATCCTCTGAGGTTGCCCCTTTGAATTGAAATTATTTTTGTATCATGTTGATGAGTGCGAACTTTAGCTCAAAATTCTGAACACCACCATTTTTGGGATGGATAAGATACTCCTTAGTCCCTAGTTAGTGGAGGCCATATAACCCAACAATGTTCTTCTCCCTTGTGCTTTCATTTTCTTTGTTGTTGCGTCTTGCCTTAACTTGTTGGTTGCTTGTTATACTTCTAATTCAAACTATAGGTTAGAAGCTTGGGAATGAGTTAGCATATACAATATAGAATAAAGCAAAGGAAATTTAGAGAAAAAAAATTTATATATATTTTTGAGAATTATCTTTTTAAAACATAATATAAATATTAAAATGAAAAGTTCAATATATACATGTTTCAAGCAATTGACATTCCAATTTCAAAACCTGCTAAGAAATAGTCCTTAGTAACGGTGCCAAAAACTTATTACGTGCAAAATGTGAGTGTAAAACTCTTGCCAAGTTTTACACATGGACAAGTTTTACCCACTAAGACTATTCGAAAAATTTGTGTATGAAATTTGATTTCTAATTTTTAAGCTCACAAAAAAGGGGTTGGTTATGAAAGCAATTGAAGAGAGGTTATTTGTGAAAGTAGTAAAAGGAAAAAAGAGATAGAAATAAGATTTATATTATATGAAAAATAAAATAAAGTGGTGCAAGTTATGGAAAATTTGCAGGGCTTTGGATTCGTTTGTGACTTTGATTTTTTTACCCCCAGTTCCTTTATTCAATTGATAACTATTTACACTAATTTTATTACTACTCATTTATCTAGCAGTAGCAATAATCTCCCTTCTAGTTATTATTCTTCTTGATCTGACAAAATAAATAAATAAAAGAGGCATGAAGTTTAAGAGGACGTTAACTACATGTGAGGCAATTAATCAGTTAGAAGCTTAGGTTCCCGATTGATGCTGTAAGACCCTTAGGTGTAGTTCTCTTATAGTTCCATCAATTGGAAGTGGTATGATGATCATCTACCCCTAACCAACTTGAAAACTAATAAAATTGGAAAATTCATATTAATGGATTAAGCATAATATAATAACAAGATTGTAATGAATACATCATTTAGACAAGGAGAAAATGGGATTCAAATAATACACATCACAAAGTATATCAAAGTCCCGTAAAGGGGAAATTAGTTATTCATAAGAAAAAACAACCCACAAATATCCATAACAAAAGTATATAGAAGAAATATAAAACTAATGTTGCCAACAAATTTGGAAACTACTCTGAATTTGCACAGCATAAGGATTACTCTTATCGAGATCCTATGGAAGGATGCCAGAGGAAGAATAAGGAATAAGGAGGCTAGAAACAAGAGTTGCGGGAAAGGTAGCTTTATGTGAAGAGAGAGGGTTGTTGCTCTCCAACGGAGAGGTGTTAGTTGTGGTGTTGTGTTGGTGTGTTGAGAAGTGTGACAAAGCTTCCCTTTTATAGGTGTAGATCTAGGATTTCCGGTATGGACCAAGCTTAACCCAACTTCTTTGTAATCATCATGACCATTATAGGTTTTCAATACCATATGGTTGACTGGGACACTTCCTATGTCATTAGGGCTGATTGGGATGCCTTCTACATCACGAGGACTAATCTGGCATTGCTTGTTGGCATATGTTGGTATGGCCATGTTCTATCATGTTGGCACAATGTGTATCCTTGTGCTATCACAATTATGATAGTCTTTTGAGGGGGTGTTTTTGTTCTTTCCTACATTCTTGTCTTTTATACATTTTTATCCTCTTTTTTGGTTCAGAATCTGTCTGTTTTTGAATTCTCTACTTTCTTGACCATTCTTGCATAAATAAAGGATATTATGGGTAATTACTAGTGAATTATGCTAAATCATGTAGTGATTGTGCCTAAAATCCATATGCTTAGAATGGCAGCTTATCAAGACCATATGAAAAAGGGTGATTATGTACTTGAATTTGTTGAATCAAATAAGCAATTAGTTGATATCTAACCTTTATAAAAGCGATATTTTTCAATTTAAGAAGAAAACGAGGCATTTTACATGAATCTAGTGTTGCATGCAGTTTAAAATGACCTATATAACTTCGATAAAATTTATAGTATCCTTAATTTCTTGAGTTTATAGAAAGTGATTCTCATACCTACTTGAACTAATGATTTAAACTACAATTTTCACTTGTTATGTTATATAATTTACACTATAGTCAATTAACTATTATCATAATTGATTAATTGATATTACATTCTATAGAGTTGCTTAAACAAAATCATGTGATAATCTATTAAGTCATGGTAATAAAGAAATTCAATTGATTATCCATAATTGATAATCAATAACACATGTTTAATGTGTTTGTTCATGTATGTTGATATACATGTGCATTCTAATACTTTTACATTCCTTGTTTCCAAGACCCAAAGTTAGACTTATATTTCTATTCTTTCACCATTTCATCTAGCATTTTTTTTTCTGTTTAACTTCTATTTATCATGCCAAAATGGGGAGAATGGGTATATCATTTTCAAAGGAGAACAAGAGGGAGTATAGATAGGCCATTTTCTAGATGTCATTAAATAAAAATGTTCTTTGTTATTAATATAAGTGGAAATGAAGAATTCATTTAGGGGGAGATATACATTAAAACAAAATTCTTAGCTATGAATAATTTTCTTTGAAGTGATCTTTGTCATTATAAAAAAAGGGAAGATTGTTAGAAGGATCTTCCATATTTGCTGGCAAACAGATTTTAATGAAGACTTACACCAAGTAATAGTATGGTTAAGTATTAGAATTATATGTATGCATTGATAACTTTTGTATTTTTTATCAAGATATCTAAATTGATTTTAAAATAAAAACATAAAAATTCTCAAATGAAAGGTTTCAAGATTAAAATCATGTTTTAGAAAGAATCTTCAAAGAGAAAAGATTTTCATAATCAACCTCATTGTTATAGAACTATGAAAACTTGGTTTTTAGAACATGGATATGAATTAACTAAATCTTAGAGTTAATCATATTTTAGTACTAAGCTAACCAGCTTTTAGTACTGAGTTAACCAATCATGTAATCGACTACCACATGAAGTAATAGATTACCAAAGCCTTATGGATCTATAAAAGGTTACTAAATACTGATTTAATCAATTATCAATTGATTTTGGACATTCTAAAGGTTAGAAAAATACCTTGATAATCAATTAAAAATCATGTAAGTAATTACCAATGCATTCTAGAAGTTATAGAACACTTGATTAATTGATTAATATAGGATTTAATTGATTACCGAAGGATTCTAGAGGTTTTAGGAAGTAACAAAATGCTTTAATAATCAATTATCAATATTAATCTATTACCAAGTGAAAGTTCTAATAGTTTAGAATTTTGTTTCAGTTATAATATTTTAAAACTAACTCACTTGAATCTATCGTTTAATTTTACATATAAATACATGTTCTTAGCCATTTTTTATATGAAAAAAAGGAATACAAATCAAAGAAAGAGAAAAAGAGAATAACAAGAGAAAGAAATTTTCATAATTTTGTTTGAGAGCTTTGTTGAAAATGTGAAGTTTAATAGTTTCACTAGGCTTTTGATTGTATTATGCTTCAAAGGTGAATTTGTTGCGATCTTCTACTAAATCTTCTTATTCTTGGTTCTTCATTCTTGAGAGAAAGGATTCTCTCTCAAAGGTGTTTGTGGTTGTACAATGTAACACTCATAATTTCTTATAATGAAATTTCTAGGCTACAAATACCATTTAGTAAGAAATAAAGTAGAGATAAGAGAAAAATTTTAAAAAAATTAGAAAAATTTTAGCAAATGACAAAAATACCCCTACACCAGATAACACTTATAATGTGTAGGAAAAATTAAAACAAAGGTTAAAAGACATTCTAAAAAATTATAATATATCAAGGATGATCGAAAAGTCATAAGAAAAGAATAAAAATAAAGAGAATGCAAAAACTCAAGTGAAATCCATAATTAACACTTAAGCTAGATTTTAAGAAGGTACAAGTTGATAATTAGAAATGAACCATGGAGTTGTGAGGAGGAAAGATGTCATTCAACCATGACCCTTAGAAATAGAGAAATCCTAAAAATTAAGTGGTAAAAATTATAGCCTGAACTTCAACTAGAAGGATTCATCCATATAGGTTAATTAAATATGAAATTTGATGTCCTAAACACTAGGAGTGGCATTTGGCCACCATAGGGTTAATTAGTCAGAAAGGAGTTTTTATTCCTGACTAATGTTAATAGCATCCTTGGCATATAAGTATAGGGGATTACAAGTGTAAGGAAGCTCTAAAAAAGTTGAGTCCATTTGGCCATGTTAGCTGAGTTAGTAATAGAAAGTTAAGATTTCACTATGACTTAAGACTAAACCTAGACATGCATAAATTGAGTAATTAGGAATGAACCGTGAGGTTAGAAAGTTACATTAAAGCAATTGGGCCATGACCTTCAAATATGAAAAATTCTTAAACATTTCTAAGTTTAGGTATTAATTAATGGAATAGTTTCAATTAGTGAAAATCATCTCCTAAGACAAAGAAAAGAAAACTCGAAGGCCGTAGAAATCATGGACATTTGTTTGGCCACCCAAAGCTAACATAAGTATAAATGTGTTTGAAAACTTGGTTTCGGTACATTAAGAAGCTTTTTTATGCAAAAGTAAAGGATTCAGAGTTTAAGTAAAATTGGGCAATGGCATAAGCATCATTTGGCCATGCATAGATAAATTGGCATAAACAAGTTAAAAACTTGTTAACACATAAATTTTAAACTTAGTATATGTAAACACCCAATTATGTCCGAGGCTTCTAATTATTTAAAATACTAGTTTAAATAATAATAATTAAATAAATAGAGCAGCAAAGAAAAAAACAAAATGCAAAAGCAGGAAACAGAAAACAAAATGATAAATAAATGGAAAAAATAAAAAAGAGTGAAAAATAAAAATTGGAAAAAGAAATGAAAAATCAAATAAAAAATGGTATATAAAAGCTGAAAAATAAAAAAATAGGAAAAAAATTTTGAAATCAATGGGGTTGGCTTTTGGCTCCTGGAAAGGGGGTGACTTTTGCCCCTTTGAAAGAACTTAACCCTTGCCAAGAGAGAGGGGGCTGGCTTTTGACTCTTTGAAAGAGCTTGACCCTTGCCAAGAATGGGAGGTGTCTATATATACCTACAAACAGGAAAAGAAGAGGGCTTTTTGCCTTCTCGATATTTTTTGGGAAGAAATCGGGGACAAACGCAGAGAGTAGAAGCACTTGGAGTCTTAGGGGGAAGAGGATTTTTCAGAATTTTTGGAGGGAGGACCTAGAAGACTCTCTACCTCTGTCTTCAAACTATTTCTTCATCACCTTCCAATCGAGGTTAGATCCGACTTTTATTCCTCTTAAGTTTCTTGCTTCTTCTCGGATTTTCGAGTTCATTTTCGTCCCTGTTTTTCGTTTTCATTTTTGATCGGTCAAATGATCCTCAATTTTAGTGATTTTTATTCTGTTCTCTTTTTATTTCTCTCTAGTTTCAGGAATGATATTATTTTTCTAATTTGGATTTGAAATGAAATTTATATTTCCTGATTACCGAAGCATGTTCGTCTTGGTGTGCAAATGAACCTAGCTTGTTTGATTTGTACATAACTTGCTCATTTTTGGTTGGATTTATGTCAAACTTATTTTTTTTATTCCTATAATCCATATCTTTAAATTGATTGGTTTTATTTTTTCATATCTACAAAAAAATATTTTCGAAAAATTCTGAGATTTGAATTCAAATTTTGGCGCCAAAAGCTTGGTGTTCTTGAAGTTCATTTTCGTCTCTGTTTTTTTTGTTTGTTTTTGATGAATCAAACAATCTCCGATTTTAGTAATTTTTGTTTCATTCTCTTCTTCTTTCTCTATAGTTTTAGGAATGATATTATTTGTCTAATTTGGATCTAAAATAAAATTTCTATCACCTAATTACTGAAGTATGTTTGTCTTGATGTGTAAATGAACCAAGATCATTTGATTTCGGCACAACTTGCTCATTTCTTGTTAGATTTGTGTCAAACTTGTTTTTTTTTATTCCTATGATCCATATCTTTCAATTGGTTAGTTTTAATTTTTCAGATATACCAAAAAACATTTTCTAAAAATTCTGAGATTTGAATTCAAATTTTGGCGCAAAAAACTCTTGTGTTATGAGGTTCATCTTCATCGCTATTTTTTGTTTTCGTTCTTGATCAATCAAATGATCTCCGATTTCAGTTATTTTTGTTGTGTTATCTTTCTATTCCTCTCTAGTTTTTAGAATGATATTATATGTCTAATTTGGATCTGAAATGAAATTTCTATCGCCATATTATCGAAGCATATTCGTCCTGGTGCGCAAATGAACCTAGCTTGATTGATTTGTTCATAACTTGCTCATTTAATTTTTGTCAAACTTTTTTTGTTTGATTCCTATGATGCATATCTTTTAATTTTTTAGTTTTATTTTTTTAGATCTAACAAAAGGATGTGTTCGAAAAAATACTGAGATTTGAATTCAAATTTTGGTGCCAAAATCTCTTGTGTTCTTGAAGTTCTTGTGTAGATCTTGTTCTTTTAACCTTGTTTAGGTATTAGTTTCCATGTTTTGATTCATCTATGTGTATTTATTTATGATTTGTTTATGTTTATATGTCCTCCTATCTAAATCAAATCTTCAAAAACTCAATTTTTCTAAAACACAACTTTCAAAGCTTTAAAAGATCTGCGATCTCACGCAATGAACTGAAATTGAAAGTGTAGCATACCCAGTCTTTCATTGTTCGGAGAATCATATGAGTCGCAGTGCAACCCTCGCTTGCCTTCGACTTTGTGCATGTGGATCGAAGATCTCCTTTTAATCTCTCTTCAAAATTACCTTTTTTTTCAAAATAATTTTCAAAGCTTTAAAAGATCTGAGATCTCACGCCAACTTTGAAGTTGAAAGTGCACCACACCCTATCTTTCGATGTTCGGAGAATCATATGAGTTGCAGTGCAACCCTCGTTGGCCTTCGACTCTATGCATGTGGATTGAAGATCTTCCTTCCAAATTACCTTTTTCAAAAGGCTTTTCAAGGCTTTTAACGATCCTAAATCTCACACAATGAACTTCGAAGTTAAAAGTGCAGCATACCCTGTCTTTCAATGTTCAGAGAGTCATATGAGTCGCAGTGCAGCCTTCGCTTGCCTTCGCTTGCCTTCGGCTCTGTGCATATGTGGGCCCAGGAACATATGTAAAAACTAAATATGTTTTAAATAATTCTAAGTCTCACGCGATAAGTTCTGGATACAAACTGGTAGCATACCCTACTATTCAGGATTCAAGAATCATACGGGTCCCAGTGCAGCCTTTGTTTGTCTCGGATCCTGTGCATATATGGACTAAGGATTTTTCTTAAAATATTCAAAATACTCTGTTTTTTCAATACCCTTTGAAAGTCAAGCCTTCAAACCAAAACTACATAGCCTTGAATTTCCCATTGCACCAGGGAATACGTAGGAGCAGGATCAAGTCCTGTCAGGCTATTTTCATACAACCCTATTTATTTTCATTTTATTTAAGGGATCAAACAATTTTCAAAAAAAAATCACACACTGAATTTAAGGGTACCGTTCTTTGGAACGGGCGAGTAGGGTGCCTAACATCTTCCCTATTCGTAACCGACTCCCGAACCTAGAATTTATTCCTCAAGTTAGGGTTTTTTCAAATATTTTCCCTTAAAATAAAATTTGGTGGTGATTCCACATATAATTAAATTTTTTTAAAAAATTTTAGTGAGCTCGTCGTCTCATTGTAATCACGGTTATGACAGTATAAATAGGTTATGCATAACACTTCTAAATTGATATGCATACAGAATAAAAACTTAAAAGGTATCATTCGACCACCTAGTGGAAAACTTCTAAGTTTGTAAAAAAAAAAAAATCATGTGAAACTAATTGAACTTTGAGAAAATGAAAGGTTGAGGGGTAACTTAGAAGGTTAAGTGAATTAAGTTCCCTTGAGTGATTCATCACAAAATGTTATGAGTTAAACAAGTTGGACATGTGTGGATGCATATGGTTATGTTATCCTAGTTTGATTGATAAGCCAACTTGTGATGCTTAATGAATGCATAATGTTTAATGATTGATGATGTGATAGAATTTGAGATCTAAATGTGCACAACATATTGACTGGATATTGGTTGAGGATGCATAATTATTTGGAAGCCTTTAAAAAGGACCTAAATGACTTAAGGGATCACTAAAGGTAATTATTATATGAAAAGTTAATCTACTCTTATGTGTCTTGTGTATAACTAGAGGGCAGTAGAGTCCTACAAAAAAGGATACTGAATATGTTCTCTTAGGACACCGAAGGTGTTCTCCACAAATTCTTCTATTATGAAGACAAAAAGGTTCTTCACTTATTATGAGATGGTAATGACCATCTAGGAATGAGTTCATATCCGTAAGAATAGAAGGTACAGTAGCAGAGTCCATAAGAAGATATTGTTTGACTTTATAACGTGTGTCTATGTCTAGAGAGTTCCTCGAAGGTGTGGAACAAAAATTAAATTTTCCCAAAGGTGTGGAATAGAAAATAAATGAGCCAATGTGTAAGATATAGAATAAAATATGGGTCAAATAATATCTGTATTAAGATTCCAAAGGTTTATGAAGTTTAAGGAAGACATATGCTTATATAATAATGGTTGTTTTTTGTATAAAAATAACTCACTTCAGTAAGAATTTTTGAAAGTTTGAAAGATATCTTATATGTATGTCATGATTTTTATAAGAAACTCGAGTGGCTGGGTTGATAGTGATGACACTAGAAGTAGAGTAGAATCTTACTGAGAAACCTAGTTTCTCATTTTTTTCGCTTCCCACTTTCTTCCCAGACGATGAACATGTCCTTTGCGATGTGGTGGTCTTCATAGATATTAGTAACATGGACTGGTCCATAAACCCTAATGCCCTATTAATCACAGCCCAAGCCAATGTGAGGATTTATTTTTCGTTGGGACATCTTTTCATTTCGAAATTCAAGATTCCAAACTTTTCCACAACGGGTTTCAGAATTCCCTTGGAGGCATTTCACCCTAATGAAGTTTTTCCACCTCCTCTTGGTTATAGAAGACAACAGATTGCCACGTCCATGGAATTCTCTTCCTCAGAGGGAGAGACAGACCCATAAACTCCATCGCATTACCATAGTTCTACATATATATGGTCCTTACAGGAAAGCTCTCCATACCTGATGCCTTATCTGTTTCAAGCCTATCCAAAGATGTGATATGATTCACCCTACGTAAGTGAATCAGAATGTGGAAACAATAATGAACATCTTGAGAATCAGGATATGAAAGATAAAGGAATCCGACATAAACTGCAACCTGCGGGAAAGCACCAAAGTTATCAAGAGGAGTGTGACCCTTACCGTCGTCTGCTGGAAGAACAAACGTTATAAAGGGTAGTTCTTTGCCCAAGAACGAAAGGAATTAACTCACACAGAAATGAAAAATCTCAAAGAGAAATATTATTATTATTCATCAAAAATATGTCTTTTCACTGAATTTCTAATTCTTACTATATAGATAACCTAATCTAGTAAAAAGATAACAAATATGAAATCTTAATTAGATTGCAATTTGATTTGCAATTAATTTTAAACAAATAACTTGTAAATAAATATCAAATCCTAATGTGATCTATAGTAAATCTTAAACCCTATCACTTAAGATCTTTTATAATATGGCTACATAAATTAACCCATATTGGAATTGGGTTTGGATCCACGTAGTCTTTTTCCTGAACTTCCTTGATGAGATCTTGAAGTTATTGTTCCATACGTTTAGTCCTATTTCTCGTCATAGGACCTTTCATTCCTTATAGAGAATATTTTAGATAATCTCTTTTACTTAACCTGATGCTCATGTTCACATCATTCCCTCCTTCTCTGAGAGGATTGTCCTAGAATCTTGAAGGTCACCTGTATCAAATAAGGATAAATCAGAAACATTGAAAGTGGCACTCATATTACTGTAGCTACTCGGAAGGTCGATTTTATAGGCATTATCATTAATCTTTTCAATCACTTGAAATGGACCATCTCCTCTAGGATGTAGTTCGGAACTTCTTTGACTTTGAAATCGCTCCTTTCCTCAAGTGAACCCATACCTAATCACCAGGTTCAAAGACCACCTTGATATAGTTTGCTTGCTAAGCATAATGTTCATTCTTCTTCTTAATATTAGTGTGAACCTTGACATGTAATTTCTATACAAATTCATCCTTTTGCTTTCCATCCAAATTAAGAGAATCATTAGTAGGAAATGGTAAAACATCTAAAGGTAATAAAGGATTAAATCCATATACAACACAAAAGGTAAAAAGGATGTAAATGTATGAACAACCCTATTATATGCAAATTCAACAAAAGGCAAACAATTCTTCCAATCTTTTAAATTCTTTTGAATTATAGTACATAATAATATGCTTAAAATTCTATTACAACTTCAGTTTGTCCATCTATTTGTGGATGGGTCACAGTAGAGAATAACAATTTAGTGCCCAACTTACCCCATAAGATTCTCCAAAAGTGACTAAGAAATTTAACATACCGATCACTTACAATAGTTTTAGGTAAGTCATGCAAACATACAATCTTTTGAAAAATAAATCAGCAATATGAGTGCATCATTAGTTTTAGAATAAGCAATAAAATATACCATTTTTCTAAACCTATCTACAACGAAAAAAATACTATCTTTTCCTTTTAAGGTCCTAGGCAGCCCTACTACAAAATCGATAAAAATATCAGTTGAGGGATATTCAGGATCAGGTAAGGGTATATACAAGCCATGAGACATTACTTTAGATTTTTTTTATAAGCAAGTAATACATTTTTCACAAATAATTTTAACATCATGCTTAATTTTGGGCCAAAAAAATGTTCAGGTAAAACATTATAAGATTTTTGAATGTCAAAGTGTCCCATTAATCCTTCCCCTTCAGCCTCTCTAATAAGCATTTCCTTACGCTACACTTAGGTACACACAATTAAATATCCATCTTACCTAAAATAGTCTTCAAAACCATGGTCAGAACACGCCTCTCATAATTGTCCAAATTCAACGTCATCAGCATACATGGTTTTTACTTATTCAAATCCAAGTAATTTGGTTTGTAGAGTCGTAAGTAATACATACCTTTGTAATAGAGCATTAGCTACAATATTTTCCTTTCCCTTTTTATACTTAATAACATAAAAAAACATCTCAATAAATTCTATCCACTTGGCATGTCTTTTGTTGAGCTTACCTTGGGACTTTAAAAACTTTAAGTTGAGATGATCGGAGTGGATGACAAATTCCCTTGACCAAAGGTAATGTTGTCAAGTTTGTAAGGTCCCCACCAACGCATAGAGCTCCTTATCATAGGTTGGATAATTCAGCGTCACTCCACTAAGTTTCTTACTAAAATATGACACAAGTTTGGAATCCTGCATTAAAACAACTCCTATACCCACTCTATAGGCATCACATTCAATATCAAAAACTTTATCAAAATTAGGTAAATTTAATACAGGGGCATTGGTTAATTTATCCTTTAGCAAATTAAAATCTTGTTCATGTTTCTTATTTTAAAATTAACATTTTTTTAACAAGTTCATTTAAAAGGGCGGCTATAGAACTAAAATTTTGTACAAACCTCCTATAAAAACTTGCTAAACCATGGAAGCTCTTTACCTCATTAGCATTTGTAGGCGTGGGTCATTCCCTAATTTCCTAAACCTTTTCTTCATCAATACTAACTCCCTGAGAACTTACAATAAATCCTAAGAAGACAACCAATTCCATACAAAAAGTATACTTTTCAAGACTAGCATGCAATTCATGGCTTCGTAAGGCAGTACACACAGCATGTAAGTGATCTTATGGACAACAACAAATTTTCTAATAAAATTTTGCAAGACATGATGCATTAATCTCATGAAGGTACTCTGTACATTAGAAAGATCAAATGACATAACAACCTACTCATATAACCCATATTTTATTTTAAAAGCAGTCTTCCACTCATCACCCTCCTTTATACAAATTTGGTGATATCCACTTTTAAACCAATTTTAGAGAAAAAAAAAAAGAGTCATCAGTTCATCTAGTAAATCATCTAACATTTGAATAAGATATCGATACTTTATTGTAATCTTGTTGATGGTTCTACAATCCATGCACATGCATCAGGTCCCATCATTCTTTGGTACCAAGATAATAAGAAGCGCGCACTGGCTAAGATTTTTCCTCACATAGCATTCTTACATCAACTCCTCTACCTGCCTTTGAATCTCCATGGCCTCTTCAAGACTAGTTCTATAGGCTGGTTGGTTTGGAATCGCAACGCTGGGGATAAAATCAATTTAGTGTTCAATGCCTCTTATACGAGGAAAACTTTTTGGTGGTTCTTTAATAAATACATCATCAAATTCCTGCAACAAAGATTCAACTAGACTATGGAAAGAAGAGTTATCATTGTTAGTAAAATAAGTATCCTTGTACATGAGTACAAGAACTTGCTCTTTTGTCCTCAAAACACTCTTGACCTCCCTTTGTGAGCAAATACATAAACTTTCTTTTCTTGTTCTTTATTTTTTATTTTTCTTTCTTTTCACTCTCACTCTTTTTTGGACTTTCTCCTTTTTCTTCACTCTCAATTTTCTCTTTCTTGATTTTCTAATTCTTTTTCTCTCATTTTACATTCTTTTAAAATTTTTATTTGGTAAGATTAAGCCTCAATAGGCCTTAATGGGATCAATGTAATCATTCAGTTACATACTACAAGAGAATATCTATTTTTAAATCCATCGTGTGTAACCTTCTTATTGTATTGCCAAGGACATCCTAACAATAACTGTCTAGCATGCATAGGGGCAATGTCACACAGCACCATATCCTTCTAATTGCCTATAGAAAAGGACATCAAGACTTGCTTACTAACTCTTACATCCCCACAATCATTCATCCATTGTAGCATATAAGGATTAGGGTGCTTCTTAATAGGCAAGTTTAATTTCTTCACTGGCAAGGAACTAGCAACATTGGTGAAACTTGCATTATTTATAATCATACTGCATACCTTATTGTTCACATGACAATGAGTATAAAACATATGTTCCCTTTGCTTTGAATCTCCTTCATCCTTTGGTTGAATGCTCAATGCACGACTTGTGACCAAGATTTCTCCATGCATAGGTTCTACTACCTCCACATTACTGCAGTCCTCCAACTTCGGCATTTTTTCTTCCTCTGAGCTCACACTTCTACTTCGCCATTTTCAAGAATGGTCATGGTCCTTTAGTTTGGACATTGAGAAGCAATATGCCCTATACCTTGACACTTAAAGCAATGAATGCGACTTGACTTATAAGAAGACTTAGTTTCACATTTACCTTTGGAAATAGGTACTGCTCACTTTCCATGATATTCCTCCTTTGGTTTTGGACCTTCCTTCTTGTTGGACTAATTAGACTTCCATGATGAACTAGAAACATATTTGTGAGTACTTCTAGATTTGAGTTATCTTTCCACCTGAATAGCTTTATGAAGCAATTCCTCCATCTCCACATAATGTTGTAACTCCACCATATCAGTCATCCAATGAATCTTGCCATAGTGGCTTCTCTGTCATCCTCGACATTAGCTCTTGTGATGGCAATTTCCATCTCCTTGTAATAATCTTCAACACCTATGGCGCCTTGAGTAAAAATTTGCAATTTTTTGTGCAAGCCACTATGATAGTGACTTGGCACAAACCTTCTTCTCATGACTACTTTCATCTCTTCCCACGTTCGGATAGGTCTCTCTCCATACCTCCTCCTATTAAGCACAAGCTAATCCCACCAAATATTCGCATACTTGTTAAAAGGTACAGTGGCTAGTTTTACTTTTTTCTCCTCCAAGTAATTGTTACAATCAAACACATGCTCCACTTTTCTTTCCCACTCAAGATAAGTTTCAGGTTCATTCTTTCCTTCGAATGATGGAAGGGATAATTTAATATTCTCCAAGTTGTTATCCTTTTATTCTCGATATTGTCTTATTTCTTTGAAACTTTTATTGTCTGATTCTAAGTTCTCCTCCTAATCTGCTTCTTCATCATGATGAAGTAATCTTTGAGGACTACTTCAATGAGAGACCCAAGACCTCCTCCTCGACCAATCCTTCATATCCTCCAACCTCCTGTTCAACTGTTGGAATTGATCTTAAACTAATTTTATGAATATTTTTAGTATAAATAACTAGTATAATTAAACCTCACCAATCACTCCCTTAGTATTGACGTTCTTCACTCATGTTTACACTCGAATTGGCTTTTTATATAATGCTCTCACCAACTCGGTTCTCCTTATAAGCCCTTGAACCAACTTCACAAGTTGATTTTTCGACAAATAACGAAAGAGTTACGGATACACAAGATGAATGGGGTAAGGAATACTGGTCAAAGAAATAAGAATTCAAATATTAGATTCAATGAACACTGAGTTTTTTTTTTATCAAATTGTCCTAAAAAAATTTTTTGAATTTTTATCACAACTTTTGTTTTTTTTTTTTTGCTTCTTCCTCTTCTTCTTTTTTTTAACTTATCTATGGAATATTTGGTAGATAGAAATTTTAATGTTGCAAGAGACAGAGATATAGTTTGTTTTATGGAATTTATGGGGTAGGTATTAGGAAAAAAAGGCTAAACCAAAAGATGAACAGAAACAAGAAGGATATTGTAAAACAAGAGAGACACAAATAAAGTAAAATAAGGGATAGATGACACTTGATTCCAAGATTCGAAGTATTGATGTCAAATGATATGATTCACCCTACGTGAATTAATCGAAATACGAAAATGATAATGGAACGTCTTAAGAATTAAGATATGATAAGATAAAGGAACCCGATACAAAACGTAACCTACTGGAGAGCACCAAAGTTATCAAGAGAAATGTGACGCTTACCGTGACTTTCCGGAAGAACAAACATTATCAAGGATAGTTCTTTGCTCAAGAACCAAGGGAGTCAACTCATACAGGGATAAAAACTCTCAAGGAGAAATATTATTATTATTCATCAAAATCTGTCTTTTCATTGAATCCCTAACTCCTATTATATATATAACCTAATCTAGTAAAAGATAATAAATATGAAATCCTAACTACATTGTAGCAATTAATTTTAAATAAATAACTTGTAAATAAATATCAAATCCTAATGTAATCTATAGCAAATTATAAACTTTATCACTTAAGATCTTCAATAATATGACTACATAAATTAACCTATGTTTGGAATTGGGTTTGAATCCGTGTAGTCCTTTTCCTGAACATCCTTGATGAGATCTTGAAGTAATTGTTCCATACATTTAGTTTTATTTCTCGTCATAGGACCTTCGATTCCTTGTAGAGAATATTTTAGATGATCTTTTTTGCTTAACATGATGCTCACATTCACATCAAGATGTTTAATGAGATTTTCATGTCTTTGGATCAGAGTATATGATAGGAACATTTCCATCACTAGGCCTAGGGAGGTTTGCTGGTCCCTCAGTTTCATTTCCAAAGAAAAAGAAGTTGGAGTGTTATACCCATAATGTAAATCTTTGTAAATAGTTGCATGCAAGTATCCTAGTTATTATTGCATAGTAGTAAGCTAGTTCATGTATTAAAATATATAGCAAACATGTAGGTAAATATGGTATGTATATTACAGTGTGTAATAAGTGTATGTAACGACATTAGTGCCTAAGACTATTATGTACATGAAGAAAGGATTGTATAATTATATAAATCTTGTATGTGTATGTACGGTTTATATTTAATTTTTTATATTGCTTCCTAGTAACTTAAATACTGACACGAACGCTATATCGACGAGACTTACAATTTATAACAAAATGGTTGTTTAAAAAAATTATTGTATTTTTTCTAATAATTATTTTCCAAAGATTTTGCATCATGAGATAAAAAACTAATAATGGAACCGAATGAAAAACTTAGGGATAAAATCGATATTCATTTTTAGGGTGTTATAAGATCTATACTTGTTTTCCATGAAAAATGCTTTCTTTAAGATCTTGGTGTTCAAAGTTGGAAACTTGTTTATATCTTTTTCTAAAATATTTAATCATAAAGTTGTCTTGGATAGAGTCCAGATCTGGACTCATATATTAAAAGTCTTAAAATACTATGAAAGCTTATATAGTAAGATTCATAAACTTAACTTGGACTTGGACTTGGACTTAAAAACTACTAAGAGTAAAGGTGGAATTTTGGACCAAAAGTTAAACAAATCACTTAATACTTTCCACGACCATGGCCAAAGCTTTGGAGTAAGGAAAAATCATGGCGAATCTAAGGACAAATGATGTGCCAAGAATTAAAATCCATAACACCAAGACAAAGAGAGGGAAAATTGAGAAAGAGAAACCTTGGTTTGGCCACTTAGAGCATTCGACCACTTTCCATTTAATTAGGAAATCTTGAGTTTAAAATTTTGATTAGGGTATAAAGAGGAACCTAATCAAGTATAACTATGGGATTATAAATTTGGAAGGGACTTGAATATGGTGGAGTGCTTATTCGGCCATATTGGTTGAATTAGGTGAAAAAAATACTAAAACCTTGCTAGAATTTAAGGATGAATCTGAACATGCTTAAGGAGATGATTAAAAATTAATTAACGAGTAGGGAAAGGAAATTGAACATTCAGCCACTCACATAAAGCAAGGAGGACAAACCCTAAAAAAAATTTCTAAGTCTGGTATGAACTAATAACCTAAGTCTTGTTTATTGTAAATCAACTTTTAAGAGAAGGAAAAAAAACAGGAACCATAATACCTTAGAACTATGTCATGTGGATTCGGTCACCTAGCTTAAACATAGGCAAGTAGACTATTTTTGAAGTTTAAAGATAACTAAATAATTCACAAGTTGAATAAATTTAAATTCATAAGCAAGGAGACAAGCAAGTAGGTTCATTAATGGAATAAATCTAAGTAGCCAAGTTATAAGTCAAAAAGCATAAAACATATAACACTTAAACTTGAAATAAGTAAGTTGTGCATAAGATATTCAATTTACGGAACACAAAGAGTAAACAACTAAGAAACACCATTCGGTCAACTAGAGAAGAAGTTCAATATATTATAATCATACATAAAAAATATTTAGAAGAACTTAATCTTTGAGAAAAGGAAAGGTCGAAGGGTAACTTAGAAGGATGAATGGACTAAGATCCTATGAGTGATTCATCATAAATCTTATGAATTAAGCAAGTTGGACAAACTATGGCAGTAAGAATACATGTTGCCCAAGATAGTAGCACCAAGCTTAATTAAGAAAGTCTTGATTAAAAAAATAGTATCTATTTAGAAATATCATGTCAACTTGTTGTATGATTTTGTGAGTACACAAAGATGTATGTAAAGTGTGTGGATAATACTCTTTATTGTTTAAATAGTAATGTATTATTGATGATCATGTATGGATAATGATGTGAAAGTAGTTTGAAAATAAAGACTAAATATGGATGGCATATTGGTTGGATTGTTTGAGCATGCATGTTATCGAGAAGTTTTTAAAAGAAACCTAATTAACGAATGGATCATTAAATAAAGAACTTATGCCTTGTGCACATTTAGAAGGCGAAAGGTCCTTCTAAGGTGGAGACAAAAGGTTTCTCTAAATATCCTTCTATTATGAAGCATCAGGTCTTTAATATTTATGATGGTGACGATTATCAAGGAATAAGTTCATGTTCTAAGAATAAAAGGTAGAATAGTAGAGTTAGTGAGAAGATATTATTTGAATAAGTAGTATTATTGGCCTATGTCTTGTATTATCATTAAGAAAGTGATAGAGAAAACAAAAGAATTATGTTAAGGCAAAGATGAAATGATAGTCAAATAATATTTATGATATGATCCCAAAAGTTTATAAGACTTATATTACTTATATGTTTAATTAGAAACTAGTTCTTATTTATGTAAAACAAATCCACTTCAGCTAAATTTTTTAAAGAATTAAAAAGAAACTTGTATGTATAACATGTTTTATAATAAACTGAAATGGTTGGGATGAAAGTGATGACATTAACCCTAGGATAAAATCCTACTGAGAAACTTAGTTTCTCACCCCCTCTTTGACTATTTTCTTCTTAGACTCCAATAATACTATTTGTGGAGGTAGTGGTGTTCGTAGAGAGTGACAACGCAATCCCAGGTGGTTGGAGCCTCGAGGCCATCATAGTTGGATCACTGCTAAGAACCTTGTCACATCAAATAATGTATATTTTGTAATATAACTGGATTTTTGTATTCTAATTATTTAGTGTATAGTTTTTATCATAATGTATGTGATGTATATATATGGTAATAGTAACTGTAAAGGCATAGATACCTTAATTTAACTTAATTAAGTATGTATAATTATGAAGTATATAATTATAAGTTTGCATGACTTCTAATATGTTTTTATTTGTGATAAGCTACATTACTACTTATTGGAGAAGTACAAAATAGTAAAAGTAACATAAACCATTCATGAATTAAATGGGAACTACGTTTGTTTATTTATTTATTGCTATGATAGTTGTAACATCCATAATTTATCATAATGAACTTTTTAGGCTAAAAATATCCTCTAGTAAGAAATAAAACGAATAAATAACAAAAGCTTGAGAAATTAAATTTTTTTTTAACAAATGATGAAAATTTTGCTGCACTATGATAACACAAATAAATGTGCAAGAAAATCTAAAACACAGGTTAAAAAAGATTCTAAGGATTAGAATACATCAAGGATGATTAGAAAGTCATAACAAAAGAATAGAAACAAGGAGGAAATTAAAAAAACCTTATACTGCTTTGTCCAACTTTGCATCTTTTCTTTGGATGACTGTAACTTATGAAGGGCATTGACACCTTTGTTTGTTTAAAGGACCCCCTAAGAGTCAACTTATTATTGTTTGTGCTGTATCACCTATATAACTAATAATGTAAATATTGTTATGTAAATGAATGTATAGCATGACAAGTAAAAGAATGCCAATTTTCAAAATTAACATGAGTGACAATGACATAATGTTCATTATATACTACGTTGATTACTATGACGAAACATCCATTTTTAAAAAATGTTTTAAAACAAAAAATTATATCATATTTTCCATAACAATAATTTTATAAAATGGATTTCGATCATGAAATAACAAACTGATAGTGAATCCACGATACTACTTAAGTGTATGATGAGTATCATTATTAGAATGTTACAAAAATTATTCTAATGAGACTTGCATTTTATACCAAAGTTTTTTTTTAAAAAAAATTACCATATTTTCTTTACTAGTTATTTTCTAAAAATTTTACATCATCAAGTAACAGTCTATTAATGGATCCATGTGTACAACTTAAGCATCAAACTAAACTTAATTTTTAGGGTGTTACGTGCAAAGTGGGTAATCTATGTATGGTTTTTCAGGCTTCAAGTGGGGTATGTTGAAGAGGTTTTTGTAAGAGGATATTATATCTCTCAAAATAGTGAAGAAAATCCTATGAGATGTTTAGGTACTAGATTTAGCTCTCTAATAGTTGAGAGTGAACATAGATAAATTCCTGCATGATTTTCTTCATCCTACATTTTTATTTTCAATATTTAATCTTTTATATTTAACATATTACCTTGTTCTTAATCCATCTTTATGACATAAAATTCTAATTTTCTTGAATTGATCTTTAAGATAACATTAGTATTTTGAATATTCCATAACTCATATATCGTTTCCAACATTTCTTCAATAACTTCTATTTTTGGACTTAATTTTAATTTGTTAGTGAATTTTTGAATAAAAATTTGTTAAATCTAATTTACTCTCCTTTAGGTTTGTGATTATTGAATTAACATGAATAACTTTTTAAGTAAAAAAGTTTTTTGGCATAAGATTTAAACCATAAAATTTGTTTAAAAGGAATTAAATGTACTATATCCCTTAAAAAATTATCTTTTACATTACCTATTATTAAGTTTTTACAATCAATTTGTAACTGGTTTAAAAAATATTTTTTTATATTAGTAAAAAAAATTATTGAAGTAACCAGTACAAAATTTTTATCGCAGCCATAATTTCTCAAAATCTATAATATATATATATATATATATATATATATATATATATATATATATATATATATATATATATATATATATTGGGATGAAATTATAACATTGTGAAAGAGTTAAATGTGTTAAATGTTAGGTTGCAACGCATGAAGAAAACCTAAATTATGGGTAAGGGCTTTTGAATATGCCATATATAGCCATGAAAAGGTTCAAATTTTTTATTCAAAATTTGTCATACACACCAAAAACACTAACTCATTCTGGCATTGATAAATAGAAAATATCCAGAGTTAGATTGGAAAACTAATAACACTTGGGTCAAGTTTATTTTCACATTCATATCAATTACTGGATCCTTGATGGGCTTTACTTTTCGCACCCCCGTTTTTTTGAACATTTGGATATTTCCATTTTATTCTTTACGTTTTTTAATATACATTCTGTAAACTAGTTTACGGAATGTATTTTTACATTCCACAAATTAATTTACGGAATATATTTTACGAAATGTATTTTTACATTCCACAAACTAATTTGCGGAATGTAAATTTTTACATTCCGCAAATTAATTTACGGAATGTAAAAATATATATTCCGCAAACTAATTTATGGAATGTAAAATTACATTCTACAAATTAATTTACGGAATATAAAATGTTTACATTCCGCAAATTAATTTACGGAATGTGTTTGTTAAAGGATATAATTGAAAAAAAAAATTACAAAAAGTGGAGGGGGTGCAAAAAGAAAAAATGGGGGTGCAAAAAGCAATCCCCTCCTTGATAATCACTTTGTACAAGGGCCCACAAGTCATTAATAAACATCAAACTTTGAAATTGTTTCATGAAAAACTTGTGTCGTCCTTGCAATTTGACTGGTTATTGGAGAAAATGTTTCTTCTTGTGCATTGCTTTTTCTCTTATTAATGTTTATAGTTTAGGTAGTTAACACAAATCCCAAACACATTTCAAAATATTTGCAACAAAAAAATAAGAAAGGCTATAAATATTAATTCAACTTCTACTTTCTTTTATATTTCTATACATATATAAATAAGGGCTTGTGATAGTAATCACATGTAGAATAATAATATCTATACTATTTGTTCTAGCTTCATTAATTTTAGGAAAAGGAACCACAAGCTTTGAAACTAAAAATTAATGTGCAATTGATAGCCATTGCATATAACAGTAACAACAAAAAACTTACAAAAAATTATGTAATATAATACTTTTTCTTTATGACATTTTTTATCAAACTCACTTCAAAATCGAATTGATGGAATAAAGTGAGAATAATTTTAGATGGAAAGAAGTCAATTATGTTATTACATGCTGCAGAACATAATGAAAATGCTTTGCATAATAAACGGTATTATACAAGATAAGTTCTAGGAATATAGTGTAAATATGACCATCAAAATAATGCACATTCCACTTACAAGCATCACACTCTCAATTATGATTGTTCAATCTCCATATTGGTAAGGTATGTTAAAAAAATTCTTAACGAAAGATAAAAGGTCAACACAAATCATTCCACAATTAATATGAAATCCATATAAGGGAGAAAATTTATGCATTCCTAAACTTAGTGATTAGGGGTAATGTTTGACATTTTTTATCAAATAATAGTAAAAAGGATAGTAAATTCTTACAAGTAAATTGAGTATCTAGTAGAAAAAATTCACCTAGAACCTTTTTTATTATTTACCTATTTGTATGAGAATTAAACCGATGATTTGGAAATATCAACGTTTGGGAGTTAAGCCAGCTCATACAATATTTTAGAATTTTCCATGCAATGAATTCACTGTCTAGATAAGTAACGCATATGGTTCATTTTCTCTTAAGAACAAAGCTTCACTAGGATTGAGTTTTCATAGTTAATAAAAAAGGATGCTATGAGACCCACATCGATTAGATATTGTTTTTCCGAAGGAGCACCAATTGCTCTTTATTTGGAACCTGCCTTGTTTCACCTCATGCAAAAATAACATTTTGGTATTAATTAATAATTTTCCTAACATACATATTTCAAAAAAAGAAAATAAAAATACTAAAAAGAAATAAACAATTATTATTAGAGCAACACAGGGATTAATACAATAAAAAATGTGAATAAACTATTTTTACTTTTTTTTTTTAATGGAGTACCTAAAAGAGTGATGAATCTACTAAGAGCCTAAAAATATGTGATTGCGAGAGCTATCTCAGGATTATGATTATCATCCTTATATTTCCTAGGGTGTAACTTATGCAGAGTTTTAACCTGGTTCTTAATTGAACTGTATTATTCCATCACACTCACAATTTATCATGATAAACTTTATAAGTTACAAATTATCTTTAGTAAGAAATAAAGCAAAAATAAGTACAAAAGATTAGGATCACATACTTTTTCTAAGCTTTTAATTATGTGTTTATGATTTATTTTTCTTCTCTTTTTGGTGGATCTCTCTAAGTTCTATGGATGCAACTTCCTTGAGTTCGATGGATTTTAAAACTTTCCTTGATGGTTAAAAATTAGTATCATCAAGATTTTAGTGAATTTTGAAAGTTAAAGGAAAATTTTGATAGATTAAAGTGCTTTTAATAACCTTTGGAACAATTTAATTGGTTAAAAAAATTTAAAATGATTTCTTTGAAGTTTGGCAGTTTTGAATGTTTTTATGGTCTTGATCTAAGAGTGGATCTATTAAATCTACACTTGGTAATCTTGAAAAAAATTCTTTCTTTGTGGTCTTTATGCTCAAATTTGTAAGCTTGTTTATATCTTCTCTTAAAAGATTTAATCTTGAACTTGAACTTTGTGAAAATTTTAGATCTGGACCCATATGCTAAATATCATAAAAGACTAAAAAGGTTAAGTCTAAAAAATGGCAAACTTAACTTAAAATTTGGACCTTAAAACTAGTAAGGAAAATGATGAAATTATAGACCCAAAGTTGAACAAGACACTTAAGACTTTTCATGAGCATAACCAAAACTATGGAGTAAGGACAAAACATGATAGACCTAAAGACATGTGATGTACCAAGCATTAAAATTCATGACACAAAGGTCTAGTGAGAAGAAATTGAGAAAAGGATCCTTATCTTGACACTTAGTGATTTCAACCACTTCTCACTAAATTAAAAAAACTTGAGTTTAAAATTTTGATTAAAAAGTAAAGAGGGGTTAACAATGTATAAACCCTAATTCTTAATTTTCTTCTTTAAACATAAAATTCTACAGCACAAAAATTGAAGAGTAAAAATACAAGACATACTTTCAAATAAAATTATGTCAAAATATAATTTTGCATCGACTCATAGATAATTGATGTAAAATATTTAAAATTTTAAATTTAAGATGAGTTACATTTATATTTGATGTGAAAAAAAAATTATACATCGACTCTTAGTTAAATCAATATAAAAAAATAATTTTATATCAATTATAAACATTAATATAATATATTGAACATTTAATTTAAAAAATATCATCATATTTTTTTTAAAGTAATTTTTAAATGACGGATGTAATATTATAGAATCTATTTTTTACACTAATACATAACCAACCTCTATTAGAAAGAATAAACTTATAATACTAAAAAATAAAAAAAAATATTATATTTTTAATTATTATTTTGTGTTAATTTCCTTTTTTTTATTTGTTAGGATTAATTTCCATATTTTTTTCATAATTAGCTAAAACTAAGATTAGTAAACATAAGAGTTAGCCGTCTAGATTTAATGAAAACATAAAAGAGTATATCATCACATTATAATATATTTTAATTAATATCAAATCACATTTATCTCTCTTTCTCACTGTATTTAAAATTTTCATTTAATAGGATATTAATGTGAGACATTCTTTATGACGTTTTTATTCATTAATCTATTACCAAATTCATCATCCTTACTTTACCAAATTTTTTATTTTGGATAACATTATTTGGGTTAAAAATAGTGTGAAATGATAATTTTCCCATTCTTTATCTAATGTGTTCCTTTTACTAATTAGAAAATTTCTTAATTCATCAAATGTTAATTTGAAGTTTTCATTTATTATTGTTCATTAAAGCTTGACTTTCCTCAATAATACATTTTTTTTTACATTCTCGTTGCAATCCTTATTATGATCAATTAATTTTCCTAATCCATATTGTCTCTATGGTATCCATTACTACTAAAAATATCATAATACTCATCTAGAAGTATTCTTAAAGAAAATGTTACTTCACAAAATTAACCATTATCTTTTTGTCTCATACCATACAAAATGAATCAATAGAAACATTAAAATCACTTCTATGAAACAGGAATTATATAAATTAAATCAACATTATCATATAAACATAAATATATAATATGAAAATTAAGGTTATAGTTTGACAATTAATTCAAAGTACAAACATCACCAACCAATTATATAATAAGGTCACCAACACTTAGTAGTACAAAAAAATCATTTTCCTCGAATAACATATTCCTCTAGAAAAACTTTCCCCACAACCTAGACAAAAAATGTACCAAAAGAAAGATCCACCTTCTAATCCCTCTAACTTTGTTCTTTAGGAGGAAGAGATGAAAGCTTTGCACTTGAACTCTCATTTTTGAATTTTCTCACTTGTTGGGTTAACTCACAAGAAGGTTAAGAAGATGAGGATCCAATTTAAAAGGAGGCTTGATAGTCATGAGTATTCATTCTCCTCTTTCCCAAACTAGAGGTAGATCACCACATTAAAAACTAAAGGAACAGAAGAGGAGGAAGGGGGAGGAGCTACCATTAGGGGAAGATTATGAAGGTGATAGTGAAGGGGAAAAGGAATAAAGATCAAACCTAAGGGAGTAAGGAATAAGTGCATCATAGGAATAGAAAATAGAATGACAGGCACTCTAGTCTTGACCTGTTATGAGAGAAAAAAAAAAGGTTATAATCTTTATGTAAATCACTTGATTATCAAGCCACTTTATTTTTCACCATTTTTTGGGTCAAAACACAAATTCACCCATAAATGAAGTGGAGATCTTACCATTCACTTTCCTACTAAAAACAATCTGATAAATAAAAAATAAATAGAAAAGATGAAGTGGTATATCACATTTTACAAATATAAGAAGGAAGAGAGATAACTAAGATTAATAATAGGTGCCATAACCGAAATAATGATGAAATGATGAATTTGAAAAAATTAATTAAATTTAAATTAGTATGGAGCTATCATACATTCTTATTTTTAAGGAAAAATTTGAAAAAAATACTAAAAAGATCTAGATTTGAGAGTCAATTGTAAATAGGTAAGTTCAAAAATCAATTACAAATAAGAAATGTACAAACACCCTATTAACTCGTTTTGAAGAAGGGACCCAAAGATAAATGTGCAATTTTAAAATAATTTTGAATAAAAACTTGTTTGATTCCTTTTAATATAAAAATTAAATATTTAAATTATTTATATACATAAATATTATATATAAAAATATTATATATATAAAAGAATAAAATAAAATATGTATAAAATAGTCAAACAAAATATTTGATCCTGATCTTATATATTTTCTAGTATGATAAAAAATTCAAGACTTACGTAATTCTATCAATTTAATTTATTCAAAAAAAATTGATTGAGAAAATTAAAAAAACATCTTGAAACAATTTTGTTTGAAATTAAATGTTAAAATAGAATTTTGAACAGACAAATTTTTAATTAGAGAAAAGTTCTTTTGATTTTTTATATTTTTAATTAATGTTCTAAATTTAGATATGCAAAAGTTCTTAGACAATCGAAAATTGTACGAGAACCACGATTGTTCAAATATAAGATAATAGGATATGTTCCACATCTATACTTAGAATTTGTTGCGTAAGATATAAAATGAAATTAAAAGTATTTATTATACTAATTTTGATATTAAAAAAATTATTTTATGAGGAAACCAATTTATATTTGAATAAGAAAAAATAAAAAAATAAGGATAATATCAGTATAAAAATGAATTATTTATTTAATGGTTCTTAATTAAAATTTAATCTCCTAATAAAAATTTATTGAAAATTTTTTTATTAAATTTGAACAAATTTATAATAAAAAATATTAAATTTGTTTTAATAAGACATGTTAGATATTATCGAAATTAGACATAAAAAAAGTAAGTTTGAATATTACCATGTCATTTGAAATAAATAAAGAAGTAATTTTTTACTATTTTTATTATAAAAAAGAAATTGGATTCATTTTTATTTTTTTTATTCTAATTAATTTTTTTTTATTTTAGGGCCCAATAAGAGAAAATAAGGGGAAAAAAATGACTCCCCGATATTCGAAAAAAGGAGTGCCCAGGATTCAAACTAAGGATCTATTAGTGGGCTTTCAATGAGTTAACGGCAATTAGGATAAGCGTTCATAAAATTTAATTTAAGTGCTCTTGAAAATTGGTAGCCATTTCCTAGAAGAAATGACTCCATCAGATTAGAAACACAAGCCTAGTAAATAGTATGGAGTTAACCAACCCCTAAATTAGATGTTAATATTGAAATTAAAGGTAATACATTGAAAATTGGTGGCATAAATCAATGAAGCCAATCAACTTTCAAACATGTTATCATATAATATTAGCTTATGATATTGTATGATAAACAAGAAAAGCAATTAATTAATGAAAGTAAGCTTATCTGATACCTCTCCAAAGAGACCAAGACTTAGGTGTTTTTTTATTTATGGCGCATGCATGGTTTGTAACTCACCGACTCAGTGACACAATCTTGCGAACTAGAGGAGTAGCCACCCTTGTCTTCATGTATAGATGCTGGGAGAAGAAAAGACGTGTGGCTTTGTTGCTGTGTGGCCATAGATCAAAAAGAGAAAGATGTTGTTGCTGTGTAAATCCCGGAGAGAGAAAGAGATGCCGTGAAGGGAAGAACCAGTGCTGGACCAGATTCTCTTTGTTCTATCGAGGAAGTGAATGGTGGCCTGTGTCTAGAAAGGTCGAGAGAGTATGGTCTTGGTGTCTTGGCCAGATAGGGTGATAGGAGAGAGAAGGGTTGTTGTGATTTTCTGAAGAGTGAGAAGAATCAATATAGGGAGAGAGAAAGACAGCCTTAGAGTGTTAGAGCATGAGAATTTTGTTCCCTGTGAGTGTTTGTGGCTGCATGCTTAATAGGGATGGGAGAGGGTGTGTTGTGCTGCCATGTTGGTTGGTGAGTGAATCTCCCTTTAAAGTTACTTTGATATTGCCATGTATTAAGGAATGGAAGGTGGTGTGGGGAGTTTGTTATGAGAAAAGAGAAATTTGTTATCTTTGTTTCTTTTAGTGAGTGGAGAGAATGGATGGCCCCATTATGTTGAGAAAAAGGATTGAGTGAGATTTTATTACGTGAAAAAAAAAAAAAAGGTGTATAAGGACAACTATCTTAAAAGAATGAGTGGGAATCTTTTGTTTAGTGTGAGAGAGAGAAGGGGAATATTGTTTTGTTCTCTAGTGAGTGTGTGCTCCCTCTTTCATAAAAGAGAGAACGTGCCTAAAGGAATGAAGCATGGTTGCTCTGAAAGAAAATGAGAATGAGAGAATAAATTTATTAATGGATGTGTTTCTGAAAAGTAAAGGAGAATAATATATTTTTTATATTTTTATTGAAAAGAAATGGAAATAAGTTCAATGAAAGAAATCATTATCCTTATTCAAATCAAGAGATTTAAAGAAAATATAATTTGAAAATTACAAAGATTATTTTATTTTATTTTTAATAAAATATTATTTATTTATTTATAAAAACTAAAATAGAAAGATAAAATAATAATTAAAAATATTAAACATAATTGAATCATGACAATATGAATTAATAAAAAAATCAACATGAATCAATAATCTAATATATCTTTACTTAAAAATTTTAACATAGCATAAAAAAGCATGTGGTGCTCTCACCATTATCACTCAGTTAGAAGAGCATATCATTTATAAAATATTTATATTAATCAACATACATAAATATATATATATATATATATATATATATAATACATATATGTGTGATGAAAGATCTTATAATTTGTCTAAAATCTTATTATACTATACTATATTAAGATTCATTAATATTGAATTTTTTGTCTACAAATTCCATGTAGACTCAAATGTTTATCATCTATGACATTGTTAAAAATTTAAGTTTTCAATATAAATATTGATTAAAATATGCATCATCATCATAAAAATTAGATCCAACTTAGATCTAGTATAAGTAAAAAAGTTTGATTGTAATAATCTGCACATTAGAAAAATACTTCAAGTTCTTTATAATTCATCACACTCAACTTATATATCCCTACAATTCTTATTAAATGATCCTTATAATCTTTTATTACATGTAGTTATCATGACTTTTCATTTCAATATTTTAAAAAATTGATGCAATGGATAATTTTAACCATAATTAACAATATTTATATATATATATATATATATATATATTTATATGGATGTATATGTGTATCCATAATTAAAGCATCAACATCACCTTTCTCATAATTCTTAAAAAAAAAATCCAAGAGTAGCTCCACTGCAAACTGGATCATTCCACACAACCAATAAAATAAAAAAAAATATTTATAATCACACCCATGAAAAGTCCATCAATCCTCATAAGATATTTTTTTTCAATCATGTTCTTTCTCAACCAATTTTTGTTCGTCTCAAAAAAAACAAATGAGCTTTTAAAAGTTAAGCGTAATATTAAATAAAATATGAGAAATATGCTCTTCAACAAACTCTTTTCAAACAATACCAAAGTTATATATTCTAAAATCTTAGATATCAAAATTTTATGAAAAATCAATAAACCTAAATAATTTTTTAATAAAGGAAAAGGAAAAATTCTAGAAATTTAGTTAAATGCCTTTGAAATCAACTTAATAGAAAAAGGAGAAAATAAAAGTTAAATAATCTATTGATAACCAAAATAGTAATAAATTATGGATTTCTTAATATTTTTTAGGAGAACTATTTTAATTGAAATCAACAATCTATTTAACCGCACAATCCTTTTCTATTTATCCATAGCACCAAATCATTTCAATCAAGGAAAAAGCAAACCCATGTGAATACATGCAAGTTTATCATCATCATCACACACTTCAATCATCCTCATTTAAGTTTGTAAGGTCCACTCAACAACTTTGTGATCAAGTATGCAACCTTATGTATCAACAAACATTTCTGAAGACATAACAAAACAAAATAACATCCTTAAATTTGATATAATTTCTTATCAATAATCTTCAACCACAAGTCACACAAATGAATGAACAATCAAATATTCTCAAGTAAGTTAGGTGAGCTCACCTTATTTATTTTTTCTCACATTTTCAAACCAACTCCTCCTTGTATCTTTGGATGATTAAATAACACCTTGGGAGATGGATAAAAGAGACTTTTTCATTTTATCTTTAATAGTTCCAAGTTAAACCCTAGGTCAAACAAAGCATAAATATTTAGTGTAAAATAATGAAATACTAAAAAAAATTTAAACTCAAGCAAAAAAATAAAACAAACGTTAACTGGTCATGCATAGATGGGGAAAGAATATGGAGGATAAATATGAATATTTATGAAAAAAAAATAATGATGGAGAGCCATCTTGATGAAGAAAAAAATTGTAAAAGTAAGAACCGAGGATAATATGAGATTTAAAAGGAGAAAAATAATATAAAGATGAAGTGGGTGGGTGTTGGCTGGCATAAAAAAAAATGAAAGGACAAAAAGAAGGGAAACATCTTTTAATAAATGGAAGCTTATTTTCCTTTCAATTTCAAACTTCTTTTATGTTTTAATGTATTTATAAATATTTTAAATTTTGATTTTTATTAGGGATGTTTAGATATAACTAAAATATAATATCCTTAAGATTTACTAGTTTACTACATATTTGACCAACTAATTAGGTATGAAATTTAAAATAAAAAATATTTAAGAAAATATATTTTTATTATTTTAATATTATTTATAGACTAACACATATTTTAATATTTTTTATTAGACTTTCAGTAATTTATTTTAATATTATATCCTTTATAATATTTTTTATGGTTCCAAATAGAAGTGTTTCAAATTTTTTTTTAACTTAAAAATCATAATAAATTATTTAAAATTATCCAAATCAATTTTATCTAAAGAAACTTTCATAAATTCCTTTTAATTATATTTTTAAATTTTACTAGTAATTAGATGAGTTAAAGTACATAAAAAATAATAAAATTAGGGCGGCTGCATTTCTCTTATCCTTAAAATTATTTTTTCCTTGAAATATACATAACTTAGGTCAAAAGGTGGGGTGAGACTCTCTCATCTTTCACTCTAACTCTCAAATGACATTATCATCTTTGTTTCTTTTTCATATTTTTTTGACTAATGAGATGTCTTTACTTCCACCTGTTTGATTTTTTTATCCATAATCCCTATAGGCAGTGCTTATAAGTAAGGTTATCTCTCGATTGTTTCATATTCATTTTGATCACATAAGAAAGATTAAGGATATATTTTCTAAGTTGTGAAACATTGAATACATTATGAAGATTAAAAGAAATGGAGATAAGATGATTTCACAAGTAACATGGCTAATTCGTTTTTATATTAGGTAAAGACCAATAAATTAAGGTGCAAGTTTTACAAGATTTTATAACTCTTCCAAATTCATTTACAAGCATAACTTTCAAGAAAATATGATCCTCTTAAAATTATAGAGATTTTTTCCTCTTTTCATAATAGCTCTTTTGCCTATTTTATCAATAAACTATCATTTTGAGAGGCTTTTTCTTCTTACCTACTACTTTAACAGAAAATGTTGTTAGTAAAGAAAGGTGAATATAGTCTATTTATGGTTGGGATAATCATCTTTGTGTAATAGTCTTCCTCTAGTTCTTTTCATATCTATACAAGCTTCACATTACTCATGATATTAGTGAGTTTTAGTTCAAACAAGTATGAATTGTTACATTGTAATATAAAAATTAATTTCAAATATTAAATTATGAATTAATTTAAAAATTAAGATTTTAAAATTGTTATGCATAAACTATACATGCAAATTTTTACCTATGAACAAGTGTACCCATCAAAGTTAGAAAGGAGTCTTTCAAACCTACAATATTGTTCTCACAAAGACTATTCCAACAAACAAAAAGTTAATTAAATCTTATTTTTTAAGCTCACCAAGAAAAGTTTTACTTTTAGGGATATCTTAAAATATGAATAAAATATAAAATTAAGAAATAAAATTTAAAGAAAAGATAGTAATCACCAATACAAATTTGATTATGAAAAAAATGTGGACTTTGATTTTTCTTATGATTTTATCTAATATCATCCTTCAATTTTTTTTTATGAATGATAAGATTCAATTGTTAACTATTCGTTCTAATTCTATTATTATTCAATGAGCATATAATAGTAATATTTTTTTCTAAAGTTATCACCTATAATGATCATGCAATAAAAATAATAAAAAAAGTATAATAAATATTCAATCTTGTTAAGTTAATAACTAGTTAAAAATCAAATATTTTGACTGATCCTTCAAAATCTTATATCCAATTTATCATATAGATCTGTTAATTAAATAATAGTACGATTGTCTATTCCCTTAATCAACTTATAAATTAATAAAAATAACTAATTTTTATCAATTATTTAAGCATAATAATTCAAATACAAATAAATAGAAGAAAAATATAAATTCATAAAAGAAAAAATGGATTCAATTTGTTATATCATAAGTACTACCAAAGTCACATGGTTAGGAAAAGTTACACATAATAAATAAAGATAGACAATAAAGTTCTAAACAAAAGTATCTATAATCCTAATTTATAAAACTAGAATGAAAAAACTATATGTTAATACAATGTTGTAACTTGCACTGTGAAGAATCTTCTACGTCTAAGAGCATATGGAAGAGTTATGAAAGACAAATAAGTGCATTAGAGTTGTGTTGAGGAATGTAAAATGATATCAAATGGCGTGTTTTTTTTTTTCTAAATCCTTCCCTCCCTTTTATAACTTTTAATTGGGTATTTTTCTATGAACTAGGTTGACCTAGATCATTTATCTACACCGTCATTATTAACATGGTCATGCTTAGATTTGTACAACCATATCAAAAATTTTGGAGATGCTACATAGTTGTATTAAGAACCAATATGACTGTACTTATATGCAACATGGTTGTGCTTAACATTGTATGATCTTGTACATTGCAAGGGTGTGTTAGCTTTCTTCAAGGATATTTCTTTCATTTCGTTACTCTTTTATCTTTTTTATACTTTTTCAATCCAATTTGTGTTCTATTTTAAATTCTCTGTTAACATTACCATTTTTAAAATAATTAAAAAAATTAAATAAAATTAGTAACAAACTGGCAATAATTATATTATAATTAACTAATTTTATATAAATAAATTAATAAAATAATAATTTATTAAAAAAAAATTTAATTTTAATACATATTTCATCCATAAAGTAAAAATACTTTTAAGTAATTATTTTTAAAAGTTACTATAACAAAATAGATACATTTCCACGTATCATTATTAACCTATTTCAAAAATTTGTTTAATTTAAAAGTACATTATTATTGATTTTCAAAAATTAGAATATAAAAATGTATATGTTACCATTATTTTTAAATATAAAAATCCAAAAAATACTATATTAATTATAAAATTTAAATTTTAAAATACATATAATTATATTTTAAAACTTAAAGTTTAGAATCAAAGAAATTTTAAGAATGAAAATAATAATAAACACCATTCATCTCTCTTCTAAATTGATGACAGCTACTTATTATCACCATTATAACTTAAAATGCAAATTGATCATGATATAAATAACCACAAACTATGTAAAAAACAAAAATGCAAAAGTAAGATTAAAAAAAATAGAATTACATAATTTAGGAAGATGAATGATTTTTTTTAAGAAGGTAAATGATAAATAAATCATAAAAAAATAGAAATAAAAATAGATCTTAAACATATTAAATTGAATTGGTCCATGTGTCATTTTTGGATTGGTCCATGAGTCAATAAACTGATGCATTTAACTATATAAAAAAATTTAAAAATTTCATACATATATGGTTAACTCTATCATTTATCATATTATATTATATTATATTTTTTAAATGAATTTATATTATTTTAATATACTTTTTATTTTATATTTTTAAATATTGATATCTATATCAATTTTATTATACATTTACATTTTTTATTGTTATATAGTATTTTAAATACATTTTTAACTATATTATATCTTTTAGATTATTTATTGTTTTATAATTTTTATTTTATTTTATTTTTTTGATTTTCAATTATTTCTATTTTATTATTTTATTATTTTTATATTATTATTTTTAGTATATGATATTTTTAATATAACTATTTTTTATTATTCTTAATATATTTTTATAACTTTTTATTTTATTTATATTTTATTTTACAAAAAATTACTAGTAACACACGTTTCAATTATGAGATAGTATTTTAACTGTTTAAAAAACTAGTAAAAGCTTGCATAAGTATTTTAAACATAAATAAAATGTATAACATATAAAAAAATTAATAATAAATATTTTTATTATTAATTAATCCTAAATATTTTCTTATAATAAATAATATTATTGAGAATAAAATTATAAAAATAATTAAAAGTATAACATTTTAAAATTTAAAATTTCTTTTCAAAATAAATTATGATTAATTAAAATTACAGTAATTTTAAAAAATTTCGTATGTTAAAATATATCTTTAATTTGAAATACTATATCAAATTTTAAAATTTAAATAATATATAAAAAAAAAATCAAATCAAATATTTCATTAATAGGCACGACTCAATAAGTATTCAAATTCACTTTATTAACAAACTTTTAAAAATATTGAATGAATAAAAAATGTATATTTAAAAAAATTCATAAATTTAATTATATAATTTTAGAACATATATATTAACCACTAATTATATATATAATAATATATGAAAAATATAATATAATTATTTTAAAATTAAAATAATATATACAATTTTTATAAAAAATATTAAATTTTTTTATAAATATAAGATTTATTTTATTTAAAATTAAAAATTTATTTTATAACAAATTATATAAATATATTAATATATAAATATAATATATTAAAACAAATATAATAAATATATAATATATAATATATAAAAATAAATAAATTTTTAAATAGATTAAATAAATTTTTTAAGAATTCAAACGTAAATTTTATTGTATGATCTTTTTTTATTTTCATCTTTAATAATTTATAAATACGTTAAAAAATGTTGAAGATAATAAGTTGTTAGTATTTTTATCATTATATTTTATCTCATTTTAAATAAATTATTGTTCTACGTTTTTCATCTTTATGTGGTAACGTTTTTTTTTATAAATTAAAAATAAAAATTTAACAAAAATTTAAAAGGATGTAAAATAAGTAAAAAATATTTTTTTTCATGAGAACATCTTAAACAAACAAGCCTCAACTTTCTTCTTATCACGTTTCAAACTTGTTTTCGGAATCCATGTGAACACCTCCGCAACCTAAGCACGTCCCACGTGCTTTTCGCTAATAAAACTACAATTTCCATTAGGAATGATAATGACTTAGACTCTATAAATAATAATAATAATAATAATAATAATAATAATAATAATAATAATAATAATAACTCTTAAAACAACTTCGTTTTAACAACTTCGTTGAACCTAAATTTTTTAATAAAATCAGAGAATAAAAAATAAAAAACTAAAAAAATGAAATCATTAACAACTTTTTAAATTAAGTTTTAATTTTGTACTGAAAGATTAAGTTATTTATTCAGTTTAAATGAACAAAATAGTTAGTTAGAGGATAAGCACTGGATAAACTTTTAAATTTTTCGGTACCTAATAAATATTTAAAATTAATGATTTATTTATTTACACATATTTTAACTTTTTAAAGAATTATCTAAATATGCTAATTTTGTTGATCTTTTATTCGTATATTGCTTACATTTTTTGTAAAAAAAAAATTAAAGTATGATAAATAAATACTAAAATGTACACGCAACATCTCTTAAGACTTAAAAAAATACGGGATAAAACTTTGACATGATACACTATATATTTATTTATAATGAAAAATATAGATTTTCTGTTTTCAACAATTTTTTGAATTTGCATAACTTTCTTCTTTCAACAAAACAGATCGCTTTCCACTCAGATAAATTTTTAAGACCGAAATTATATATACTAACATTTTTAGGAACTACAAGTACAAAATTTTTAATGACAGAGATCAAAACTAACTTCTATGAAATAATATAAAAGTCATAAAAATATGATAAGCATTTAAATAAAAGTGTAGTGTAAAATAAGGAATTAAAAACATCATTAAACCTAAATTTTTTAGTAAAGTTCAGAGAATAAAAAATAAAATTTTGAAAATTTTATTACTAACTTTTTAGATTAAGTTTTATTTTTTTATTACAAGATTAAGCGAACAATTTATATTTTTCATTATAAATAAACCTGATTGTTAGATTTACCTTAATATTAACTTGGTTTTAACACATTTTATTTTATATTTACCGTTGTTATCATGAAATGGAAAAGGTACAATTATTTATTTTTAAAAGTTAGATCTATTTAAAAAAATTATTTTTTAAAAAATAATTAATTTATAAAGTGTAATAATTTTTTAAATTATTTAGATAGATTTTAATTAATTTAAGAAATAGATAATCTAATTTAGTGTTATTAAGTCAAAAAATATAGAATTTATCTATAAAATTAGAATAGATACCGATGATAATTAATTGTGAATTTTTTATAATTTTTCGTTATTTATGTAATAGTTTCACTTTATACTATTATATTATTGAGATATTCGACTATTTTTCAATTCTTGAGAGTTTTCATATCGTAGATCTATTAAGAATACAATTTCATACATATAATAAAGTAATTGGTGAGTGAGCGAGACATTTCTTTTCAAGTAGAAGCTATGCAATAATATATTACATAAAATAACATGAATTGGTCCTATGGATATCACACAAAATTGTCTTTATGACCATCATGCAGAATAGTTATATTATGCAATTTGTTCCATTGTTCTCTTTACAAGTATCTATGATGATAGACTCCGGATTGTGTTTAGGTCTACAATATGCATATGCATGTGAACCCAAATCACCATTGTCATATTATCAAAACAATGGGGTGTCGGGACCCAATTTTCGCATTAATGCACCCATCAGAATTGGTTGACCGGTAATGATAGTCTTCAAGGTCTTATCAAGTAGATAAGTCTAAGAGAAGTAACCTCGACTACAAGGAGGAACTTTAGGTCATTAGAAAGCTTAAACCCATCTCACGTATCCGTAGGCTTAGAAATTCACATTCTCATAAACTCTAGTCTATTTTCATCATGAGCCGACCCCACATTGAGGATTTTTAAAATAATCTTTTTATACAAATGATGCATGTTAATTAATCAATCTTTTATACATTTTATTTCCACTTCAAAAGAAGATCTCGTCTTCTACTCAAAACCTAGGACTCCATTCTCCTATTTCACTTATCATGTGTGTACCTATCTTATTATCTTTAAAATTTAAATATACAAACTCTTTTCACTGAAAAAGATCCTAACTTCTAATCATTAATTCATTTTATCCAATAACAATACACATCATCAATGTTTGTACTTCTAGTCCATTTAATGTAAATACATAATATCCATTTGTTAATAAGTTGTATAAGCATCTTGATTTTCTATATGAATGTGTAGTCGTATTTTGTATAGATCCTTCAATACAATTATGTTGTTTATACTTTGTACTCTTATGTTGTCATTCAACTCGTTCATTTTCATCTTTTTCATCTAATATGTTTGTGTCATTCTTCGACTCTTTTCATCTTTATCATCTACGTACTTCTCTTAAATTTCTTCAATTTTATTTGGATGTTAATGAGGTTTCAAGCCTTTAAATATATTTATTTATTTTTCTCAACTCATATGTTTTGATTAATATTTATTTGCATTTTAGAATATTATTATTTCTAAACCAAAATTTTATAAAATTCATTTTTATGAGTTTAAATTAAATGATTAATTTTCTAAGTTTTTTAAGAAATCGCTTAAGGAGAATAAAAATTAATATGCTAGCACTACCTAGTTATATAACAATTTGATAAATTAACTTTTAAAAATATTATAAAATAAATATTAATATAAAACTCTTCAACTTTTACCTATTTTATCCTCCCATATCAAAGTTTCAAACATAAAATTTGATATCTATAAATAGGTTAATTAAATGATAAATAATATTTTTTAAATATTATCAAAAGGTTAAAAGAAAAAAGGAATTATTTTTTTAAAATAATATTTTAAATATTTTTATAAAATAAAAAATAATTTGGTTTTTTCCCAAACTTTTCAAATAAATACATTCTTATACCTATTATATGAAAAAAAAAATATCTATATGATTTTAAAACTATTAAAAAGTATTTTCATTTAAAAAATCTTTCTAACCATTCTAAATTTTAGGGTTAATAATTTTTAAAATTTATATAAAATTATAAAAAATTTATTGCCTACAAAATATTATGGACATAGGTCACAAATAGATATTGCCAACAACATAAAATTTTAGACCTAAAATCTTACTTATGTGTGAAAATCATATAGTTTAAATCTGGAATTTCAATATATTATTTCATATCAATTTAAATAATTTCTTAATCTAATCTCATATCATACCTCTATTTCTAATGATTTCAATCATAAATCAAAAACATGTACAAATTAAGTATAAAAATTAAATTTAAACATAATTAAGTAAAATTTTTAAATTTTTAAGTAATGAATAAGATTTTATTATAAAATCAAAGAAGATTCAAAGCTACTCCTACACTTTATTTGATTTTTCTTCCTTTTCATGAGAATTGAAGTTTGATACAAGTTTACGTCCAACATAATTTTAAATTGACTCGATTTTTTGACTTCCAACATAGTTCCAAATTTTCAAATTGGCTCGATTTTTCGACTCCATTATAAAGTTTTGAGGTTGAATATTTACATTGTTCTTAGGATAGTATGCATAGAGCGGATTGAGAGGAAGTGATATAGATGATAATGGTTGAATTTCTTGAATTGAGCTGAACTCCTGCTTCGATTCTACTATTTTCCAACATAGAATAAACAGAGTTCTTGCTTGCATACGAGGTGATGTGTTGCAATGGTGAGCTACTAGAAGCTTCAATCAGAGAGAATATGGATGTGAAGAGATGGTAGTAAACAATGGTAGAATTGCAAGAAAAAACCGAAGGCACGTAAAAAAATTATATATTAACGACCACAACTGTTAATCATAAAATTAGCTAAGTTAGTCGTTAAATAATTTTATGATCGAAACTAGTTAGTTAAAAAACTTTAGTTACAAAAGGCAGGATCATCAATTTACATGGTCCGGTAAAAAATGTTTAAATTAGTGGCTGAATTAGTTGGTTGTAATTTGGTTATGAGTGATCAATTTTAAAATCAAAATTTTGATTGAAAAATCGATCTCTAAATTTTGATCGTTAAATTGGTTGGTATTACATTTCAATTGTGACCAATTTTTCAACTGAACATTCGATTATTAAGTTCTATCGTTAAAATCAAAAATTTTCAACTGAACATTCGATTACTAAGTTCTATCGTTAAAATCGATTGTTGAATTTGATGGCTGTTTAGGTTTAAAGGTGAACAACTTTACAACCGAATTCGCAGTCGATCCTAAAAATAATTACTATAATATTATAATAATAATTAAATTTGTGATTGATTTTTGATTATAGGATCGATTGCTAATTTTTTATTGATAAAATTATTTTAATTTTTTCATATAAATTGAATGAAATAATTTATTTATATCAATCGTATAAATAATAATTATCTATAAAACTAGAAATGATAAAATGAAAAATAATTAAACTAATAAATTAATAAAAATAATATGAAATTCATATATATTAAAGTTTAAATAAAAATTAGTTTATCTAATATCTAAAGATAATAAAAATATAAATAAAATTTTAATATAAAATAAAAAGTTCTATAAAAATATAAAATAAACTCAAATAAATAAATAATCAGTGTTAGAAGGTTAACTGTGATCATGTTATCATCAAATAGTAGCTATTTTAAAAGGAATTCATGATTATAGAGTTATAATCAATTATGTCTCACTTAAATTTTTGCACAACATCTTAATCGATCTCGACTTTTATTTCTAGTTATATTATTATCTATTTATATGTATTAAAATGTTAGACTAATTAATGTAAAAGATTAAATATATTAAAAATATATATAAAATATATTATAAATTATTTAATTAAATTAAATTAGTGTCATTTAAATCACGTTAGATGTAAAATTTCTAACTAAGTGAAATGTGATATACACTACATGGTAATATTACTAAATTATAAATTTTCATATAATTATTTTTAATCTATTATACCATGAGATTTTTAGAATATTCCTAAATTAGAGATACACAGACATCTTACTTACTAAGGCAAAAAATAACGAGACATCTTATGTACCAAGAACAAAATGCTGACAAATCAAAACGTACATTGTAACATACTTTAACTAAGAATTATGAGATACAGATCAAAATATGCATTTTGTCAAAATACAATGCACTAGTATCATTTGTCAAAATACAATGCACTGGTAATTGGGTGATGCCATCAACTAACATTTTCTCACATCTTAAAAGTTTGCAAGTTACAAATTTAGTATTTATTAACATGATCAATTTTTAAAGTAACATATGAACTCTGATGTTGGTTTTTTTTTTTTTTCAAAATAGCATTAAAAAATATTACTGATGTGGGATTTAAAAAAAAAAAATTATCGTAAAAAAATTGAAACAGTGCTATTAACGCATAAATTTATGCGTCAAAAATTTTAATGCATAAATTTATACGTGACACATCAAAATGCATGCAATCTATTAAAACATAGTTATTTTGTAAATAAATTGATTACTTATATTTTTATTTAATATAATTTATTATTGATTGTTTATATACTTAATTTTAAAAAAAAAAATTATGATTTAAAATTTTATTTTATAATAATTTTAATTAATTTTGTACATTATATAATATCCCAATATCTTATGCCACATATATATATATATATATATATATAATATCCATATTTTCTAAAAATATTCATAAAACTAATTAAATTTAATTTAAATAATAAAAACTTGAACTAAATACCAAATTAATCACAAATAAAAAATTAATTTAATTTATCCCAAATCATACTTATACTTACATGTATATAATTTTCTTTGCAAAATTATTTTTTTCACTCATATTTATATTAATATACAATTATGAAATTGAAACTTAATTTTTTTATGATTCTACTGAGAAATTAATTATGTCTTATTATTATCTATTTAAAATATATTTTATTATTTTAAGAAAATATTAATAAATTATTTTAGGATATGGGTTAAAAATTAAAAAAATTATTTAAAATATTATTCATACCTTTTTTTTATGATTTTTAATGTATCTCAACATTAATTTTAATAAAGTATTATCATTTTAATTTCTTAACCAATGTTATAATTAATAAATATTTTGGTTAAAAAATCCTTATTTTAATATGTTTATATAATTATTTATTTTATATTAATTAAAGTTGTTCATTTGCCTCATTTATTATATAAAATTTTTATTTTATATAAAATATGTTTTAATCAAGTTAATGTAAAAGAGATATTAAAATAAGATTTATTTTTCTTCTTTTAAATAAATTAAAAATAAAATATAAAAACTAAATTATTTAATCCAGTGAAGTTAGAGTTTAATACATGGATACAAAGGAGACACTCTTGACACATTAATGAATGACTTGGTTCTGTTTGAAGTTTTTAGGCTAAAATATATTCTATGAGACATTAAAAAATATAGAGGGTTACATATAGAACTTTGAACTGAATTTTTGCAGGGTTATTTGAGCCTTATTTCCAAGTTAGTTATGGATAAGAAGTTTTAGCAAGATTTACTGTATAGGAAATCATATATTATAACACTAGAGGAATCAGGGAGCTAGCACTTTCCTCTCCGAGGGAATTATTTATTTCCCTTTGGTTGCTCATCATAAATCACCAATTTCTTTTTTGTACATTTTAAATATAAAAATAATTAAGATCTTGTCAAGTTCCACTTTAAGATGAAGACTAAATTTTTCAAGTCAATTTTTTTAAAAACACTGAGAAAGACACATAAATATAAAAAAAATTACAAAATAAAAGCATATAGTTGAAAGCTGCTAAGATGAAGACTAAATTTTCCAAGTGAAATTTTTAAAAACACTGAAAAAGATACATGAAAATAAAAAACAAAAGGATATAGTTGAAAGATATTATTCATATGTAAATCAACGTATAATTGATGAAATTCAAAGCATTTCTTCCTTTATCCTTTATCCTTTATCTTTAAAATAAATCAAATTAATAATTTAAATTTAAATTTAAAATATAACGTCACCCTTTACAAAATTATAATAAATACTATTAAAAATAGTATTTAAACAATATAAAAATTTTAAATCAGTAAAATAATTAAGATAACTATCATATATTAAAAAAAAACATTAAAGAATTAAGAACCTAACATCCAAAATATTTTACACCATTGCCAAACCTAATGTCAATCACTCCTGCCAATATCTTAGAAACCCCACCCAAATGGACCCAGATCCCAAAATGGAATCTCCATTCTTTCAAAATGTGCACCATGTTGAGCTACTCTGACACGTAACTATACCCTAGGCCCCATATGCATTTATGTACATGATTTTAGAGTTCATATTTAAAAATTTTATAACTGAATTTAATTCCATCTTTAAATATAAATTCCTAATTTAAATTTCTAATTGATAATAAATTCAGCCATGGTCAATTTTAAATATTTTTTATTTGCATCTTTATAATTTATTTTAATATTAAATTTTTAGTTACTAAATCAATTTCTAAAATATATTAAAAAATTATAACCAATGTTTGGTCATCAAATTAATCTCTAATTACTATTGATATTATGCGGTCATTAAATTTTGTAGCTAATTAGGATTTTATTTTACAGTGACAAATGTTTTTCCTAAATTTCCAAATTCTGATTCCATTAACAAATGTGTCTCGTGACAGTGACTTAAGATATGACGGTACAATATGTTTCTTGATATTAGCATGGATGGATCAGTGACTTTGACTTCTGGTTTTGTAGCATGGAACAAAGTTATTCGATTCTCACCTGTTCCTTTAATTTTGGTTTTTTTAAACCAGACTGTTACATTTTAACTTTTTAAAAACTAGTAAAATGCTTGTATATTGTACAAATATTTTTTAATCATAAATAAAATTAATAAAAATATAAAATAATAAAATATTTTTGTTGTTAATATTAGTATTTTATTATAATAAAATATTAATATTTTTGTTATTAATATTAATATTTTATTATAATAAAATACTAATGATGATAAGATTAGTTAAATATTCGATTCAGTTGAGATTTTTTCGTATAAAATTTAAAATTTAAATTAACGATAAGATAGTAACAAATAGTTTAAAATTTAAATTAATGATAAGATAGATTTTAAAAATTAGTAAAATGCTTGTACATTGTACAAATATTTTTTAATTATAAATAAAATTGATAAAAATATAAAATAATAAAATATTTTAAATATTCGATTCAGTTGAGATTTTTGCGTACAAAATTTAAAATTTAAATTAACGATAAGATAGTAACAAATAATTTAAAATTTAAATTAATGATAAGATAGATTTTAAAAAACTAGTAAAATGTTTGTACATTGTACAAATATTTTTTAATTATAAATAAAATTGATAAAAATATAAATAATAAAATATTTTTGTTAATATTTTATTATAATAAAATATTAATATTTTTGTTATTAATATTAATATTTTATTATAATAAAATATTAACGATGATAAGATTAGTTAAATATTCCATTCAGTTGAGATTTTTCCGTAACTGACAAAATTTAAAATTTAAATTAACCATAAGATAGTAACAAATAATTTAAAATTTAAATTAATGATAAGATAGATTATCTTAACTCAAAGAAGATAATAACTGATTATTTATCTTGTATTATAAATAGACCTAAATTGTTGATTTACTCTCAACATCAATCACTTGCTTACATCGTTGAATGCTTTGCATTGTTGTGATGGAGAGAATGGGTAGAAACATTTCAATGTTTGTGTTAAGTTTGGCTTTAATTAGCTTGGTGATCAAAGCTGCTGATCTTTCATACGATGAAAGAGCCATTACTATTGATGGCCAAAGAAGGGTTCTAATATCTGGTTCAATTCATTATCCTCGTAGCACTGCAGAAGTATGTGTATCTTATTTTTTTATACTATTTTGTCAATTTCAAAATTATCATCATGTGTATTAAGATTTGATAATGACTATCATGATTTTTTTTAATTCATTTATTATATTCTTATTTTCACATTATATTTCTGATCATTAATAATTTATTTATATATGTTTGTTTTATATGATTTGTGTAAAGTTATTTAACTATATTTTAATGTATTTATTATGAAAGATGTGGCCATCGTTGATTGAGAAAGCAAAAGAAGGTGGACTCAACGTTATTGAAACATATGTTTTCTGGGATTCTCATGAGCCTCAACGTCGCCAGGTTTTATATTTTAATATAATTTTATAGTTTAAAGATGTATATTTTTTCTTTTGGCATAATGTTAATTTTCTTTTTATACACTTTCAGTACGACTTTTCTGGAAATCTAGATCTGGTGAGATTTATTAAAACCATTCAAGATCAAGGACTTTATGCCATGCTTCGAATTGGTCCATACGTATGTGCAGAATGGAACTATGGGTAAGACTAATAGTTTTGTTTTCAGGATATTAAAGTAAATATTTTTTATAATAATCTAAACTATACATTTATTTAAGAAATTTAATTTATTTATTTATTTATTTTCTGTCAGGGGATTTCCCGAGTGGTTGCATAATATGCCAAACATTGAATTCAGGACAAATAATCCTGTTTACATGGTAAGTCACTATAGTTTGTCGCACGTTTAATTAAAAATTACATTTTTCATTTTAGTATAATCCCAATTGATATTTCTTTGATTTACTGCAGAATGAGATGAAAAATTTCACTACTGTGATAGTGGACATGATGAAGCATGAGAAGCTGTTTGCATCACAAGGAGGACCCATTATTCTGGCTCAGGTTTAATAGTTTAATAAAGTTTTCTTAATTAATTATTCTTATTATTAAACATTTATTTTATTTCTTTATATATATTGATTTTTTCATTGAAATAGATTGAAAATGAATATGGAAATGTGATGGGTCCATATGGTGAAAATGGAAAAGAATATATCCAATGGTGTGCTCAACTAGCTGAATCATACAAAGTTGGTGTACCTTGGGTTATGTGTCAACAGAATGATGCTCCAGATGCTATGGTAAAAAAATTTAAAACATTTATTATTAAATTTTAAATTGTTTTATTTTATGATAATTACTAATTATTTCTTCTTTTTTTTTTTGGCTGCCTGAAATTAGATTAACACATGTAATGGTTGGTATTGTGACCAATTTTATCCCAAAAAGAATAAACCCAAGATGTGGACTGAGAATTGGACTGGATGGTTTGTTCTTTTCAAATTTTAATGGACTTTTAATTCATTTTTTATATAATTTTAAAATTTTTTAATTGTAAAATTTTATCCAAATAATGTAATGTTTGCAATTAGGTTTAAGAATTGGGGAGGAGCAATTCCACATAGAACTGCTGAGGATGTTGCTTTTGCTGTTGCACGATTTTTCCAATATGGTGGCACATTTCAAAACTATTATATGGTAATTAACAAATTGTATTGACTTTGTTTTTGTTTATTAATTATTAATTATATTTATTATTAAATTTGTTTTTTCTGCTTTCTTCGAAATAGTACCATGGAGGTACCAATTTTGGACGAACTTCTGGGGGTCCATATATCACCACTTCGTATGACTATGATGCTCCTTTGGATGAATACGGTAAATCATATTGCCAAAAATTATTATATTTTTTATTTATTTGTTTTTAGTACATTTATAATGAAATATTTTTTTAATGTAGGTAATTTAAATCAACCTAAATGGGGACATCTGAAAAAACTTCATGAGCTTCTGAAATCAAATGAGGATGTCTTAACTTTAGGTTCCTCCAACAAAATTGAATATGGAAATATGATGACAGTAAGTTATTTATTTAATTAATCTAGCAGAAGTTATTAATTGATTGTAATTGATCTCCAAATATTAAATTTTTTTATAGGCCACAATTTATAGTTATGCTGGAAAATCAGTTTGCTTTCTTGGAAATGCAAATGAATCAATGGATGCTACAATTAACTTTGAAAACACCAAATACACTGTTCCTGCATGGTCTGTGTCTATCCTTCAAGATTGTTACACAGAAGTTTACAACACTGCAAAGGTGAGAATTACTCTAATAATTGAATTTTGGATAATAATTTTTTTCCTCTTTTTTTTTGTGTTGAATTTGAAATGAAGTTACAAATAAATTGGAGGTTATATTACTAACACTAACGAATTAATAATATGAAATTAGGTCAATGCTCAAACATCCATAATGGTCTTCAAGGACAATCATGAAAATAGTTTGAACTGGCAGTGGACTCCTGAGCCATATATACAAATGAAAAACGGAAAACTTCTTGGTTATGCTTCTACGGTTGCTCCTCGGCTTTTGGATCAAAAGGTTGTCAGAAATGGTACAAGTGATTACTTATGGTACATCACAAGGTATTGATAATTTCTTCATGTTACCTTTTAAAATTTTGTGTTGAGGTGTGTATTACTTATTGCCCTCTAACTTGTATGAGAAAATTATCATCAGTGTTAACATTAGTGAAAGCGACCCAATTTGGACCAAAGATGTTAAGTTAAGAGTGAAAACCCATGGACATGGACTTCATTTATTTTTCAATGGAAAACATGTTGGTAAGTTTATAGTGAAAAATTTCTAACCCCATTTCACATTTTTATAATTTAATAAAATCACTAATTTCTAATTTTGTATTCTCCCTTTCATTGATCTGCCTCACAGGTTCCCAATATGCTGATTATGGAAAATACCAATTCACTTATGAGGCAAAGGTGAAATTGAAACTTGGAATGAATGACATAACTCTACTTAGTGGCACTGTTGGTTTAGCTGTAAGTAACAACAACTTTAATTGTGTCATTATTGATGCTTGTCACATAACTAACATTATCCTGTTTATTCAAATAGAACTATGGTTCCTACTTTGACAATGTGCAAGTTGGTATTGGTGGTCCTATTCATTTGGTGGCACAAGAGGGTGATACTGAGATCATCAAGGATATCAGCCAAAACGTGTGGAATTATAAGGAGGGATTACATGGTGAGAATCTGAAGCGTTACTCTCCTCGTTACAATAGAGGATGGTACACAAATGGTCTTCCATCAGATAGATTATTTGTTTGGTACAAGGTATAATCACTCTCTTTACATTACTTAGATCAAGTTTTATGGTTGTTTTATACTTTTTTTTTTCAAGTAGAGTGATGAACAAATGAAATATTGGTTTCCAAGTGAATAAAATTTGTAGAGCAAATATACAAGCATGCTTCATTTTGTAGATACAAATATGCTTTAGTGGCTTATGTTTAGAGTAGCATGAAGTATAATATATAAAAACAAAAGCATAGTTTTATCATATCTTTTATCTAATATTCAAACTATTTTTTTCTTCTTGCAGGCTATGTTCAAAACCCCAATTGGAACTGATCCTGTTGTGGTAGATTTGAAAGGTTTAGGAAAGGGTCAAGCTTGGGTAAATGGAAACAACATTGGTAGGTATTGGCCAAGCTATCTTGCAAATGAGAATGGTTGCAGTTCAACATGTGATTACCGTGGAGCATATTCCTCAAACAAATGCTTGACAAAGTGTGGAAAACCAACTCAAAGATGGTAATATGAATAATTTAACATGACCATTGAAATGTATCAATTATGAGATGTGTACTAAGTACTTATGTCACTAATTTCTTTGTAGGTACCATGTTCCACGCTCATTTCTTCGTGATGATGATCAAAATACATTGGTGTTGTTTGAAGAGATGGGAGGTCAACCCTATGAAGTTAAATTTGCCACTGTAACTATTGAGAAAGCATGTGCAAATGCCTATCAAGGACATAACTTGGAACTAGCATGCCATGAGAATCAAGTCATTTCTGAAATTAAATTTGCTAGCTTTGGTTTGCCAGAGGGTGAATGTGGATCCTTTGTGAAAGGTCATTGTGAATCTCCTTCAGCTTTACATGCTGTTAAAAAGGTAATTTTCTAAGTTTCCATCATCACTTTATTCTAATTTTCCATTGTAAAGCGTTGAAAATAAAGAAACTTTTTTTCTTTTTTTAATTTCTTGCAGCTATGTGTTGGGAAGCAGAAATGTCATATTGATGTTAATGAGGGAGTGCTTGGACCTACTGGGTGCGGAGTTCTAGACAACAGACTTGCAATTCATGCAGTTTGTGAGACAACAATAAGTCCTGAATGAGGAATAAGTAAATTTTAGCATTTACTAGGAGTTTTCTTCTTTAAGTAATAATAAAATGTTCTTCATATAAGAAGGCCTCTTAGGTGTAGTAATGGGGTGGGTACACTATTTTAGAAATAGTTAATTGATGTTTTAGTGGTTTAAGTCGATTTTTATTAATAAAATATGCACTATTATTTAATCCTTTTTGTTCTTATTTTTTATTTGCACAATAATCTCTAGTAAATTCAGTTTAGAGCTTAATGAAGATGTACTGGCTTGCAACATGCACTTGACTTATCCAAGTAAATTAATTAATAATTTTTCTGAGAAGTAAAAAATGACAAAATTAAAAAAAAAATGTTCTATTTAATTTTAGCCAACTCTATAATTCATTTTCCTATAAAAATTGTAAAGTATGATTGATCCATTTTTTTGGTATACAAAAAAAATATATAATATTTAAATTCAGAATCTTGTATAAAATTATTCTAATCTCCAACATCTTGTTACTAAACTAATTTAATCCATTTGAATTCAAGTTTAAATTTAATAATTTAAGAATATGTGAATCCGTAAATATAATTATTTTGAAATAAAATTTTAATTTAAACATAAATAATAGAAGATAATTGGTTTGAATTTAAAATATTTAACTTATAAAAAAAAGGTGAGATGTTTTTGAAGTAAAAAATAAGAATCTTTGGATATGAAAATACTAAACATGAATGTGTTAAAAGTAATCATTTTAATTATTTCAGGTTTATTTAAATCCATCCAACTAAATCAACAAATTGAGATTTAAAGTTGCTCGGTTTTTAGGGTTTGGCATCCAAATATGTGATAACATTTTTAACATAATTTTTATAACGAAAATTATAATGAGATTTAAATTTAAAATTATATATAAACTATTTTAACTTTTACCATTAGACCACCTAATAGATCTTTATAACAATTCTAATTAAATTATACAAATCAATAAAAATAAATAATTTTTTATTTTTAAATAAAATATTTTAATTTATGAATTTTTTTATTTAATATTATCAACTTTAATTTCACTACTAAAATTACCTTTATTAGTTTAAATTTAGGTTCCATAAGTTCTATTTATGAAGAAAAAAAAAGGAAAACTAACATCCTTTTCAGAAATTGTAAATTGTCTTATAAAAAGAATTAAAAAAATAAAATATTAAATTCTGCATAAAAAATTATAAATTATACTATAATGATCACCAATTTTTTTTATAAAAAAAAGATCAGACAGAATATGTAACTTTTTTTTTTTTTATTTAGGAGAGAGAATTTGGGTGATTTTGAGTATCACAGGTACATGTTGAGGAATATGTAACCTTTTTTAATTTAGGAGAAGGAATTTGTGTGACTTTGAGTCTTACGAATAGATGTCAAATTGCATTGAGCAAAATATATGAATAACTGTTACTAATAAAATGAATCGATGGGGTCATGTTTCCTATCCTTATGCTATGGTTTGCTGTTGTTGTGTGGTATTTGCGATTGCGTGCACTTTGATCTAATGATAAAGTTTCTGTTGCGATTTTCAAGCCCAATTCATAGCTTGCAAAAGAAAAATTAAAAAGGATGAAAATGATTCGTGGGGAGAAGGACAGAAATCATAAAGCTGAAATACAAAGACGTTTTAAAAATTTATATAGCAACGGTACTTTTTGTATATTGTTTTCAGTTTTTTCTTTGGAATGTAGTATTTTCCGTATTCTTTGTACTATTCTTTGTATAATGTTTATATTACGTGTTATATATGTATATATATTATCTCATGTTGCAAAAATATTTTTTGCGTAAACTTTTCAATTCATGAACTAATTACTATATTTGTTATTTTGATAATAAATATGCAACTAGTAGATATGCCTTAGCGTTAAAATTGAGCTGCAACATATTCTATGGTTTACTTAGGTTTTATGTAATTGTGTTATATTAAATACTTGTTTGCAACTATGTTTATTTTTACAATTTCAAAATATATTTGAAAGTGTAATTTTGAAAGAGAAAAAATATTTTTTTTAAATTATGAAAAATTTATAAAAATAAAAATATTAGAATATTTAATTTAACTTAATAAATTTTCATTTTTAAAGAAGTATTACAGGACCATTTTATATAAAAAATTGAAGTAGTTTAATTGAAAGTAATTTTTCATCCAAATTAAAGGAATTATTGTAGTTTTCATTTCATTATTTTATCTTTTATTTTTTATTTATAAAATGTATTAATTTTCAATTAATGAGATTAATGGATGAGATTTAGGTATTGTTTTAGTGGAAATATTGCTTGGAGAGAAGGGGCAGCACAATCAGAAATTTTGTTACACAAGCTCAACCATTTCTTGTTTAATCATGTAGCCAAGGTTCAAAATATTAGAGTCTAGTTCCTCTTTATTTCCCTTATACACAAAATAAAAGTATGTCTATTAGCCATGCTCAATAGCGTTGGTTTTGGTATGGTTGATTTTAGCATCAAATGCTCGTAATTAATTAACTAGTTGAGTTCTAAACAAAAGTGTTGGTTAACCTCACACAAGAAGTAACGTCATCTAAATCAATGTTATATAAATGATTAGTTTTTTTTTTTTTTTTTAATTTTTAAATGAGGTCTGTTAGTGTCGTCTTGGCTGACACCGTTTTAAATTATTAAGAGTTGATATAAAATTTGAAGGTTTATATTAATTATTATGAGTTAATAACACAATATTTGAATGTTTATATTAATTGACATTTAATGTGGATGGTTATGTGGTGATGGTAACGTTAATATAGTTGATTCAAGAATTAATTATATTTTTGCGTAGACTTAGCTGATGCTGTAGGATAAGGAATAAGTCTTCTTTTTTCACATTTCTGCAGCTCATTCTCTTTTTCAAGCTCTCTTTCTTTCTCTACCTCTCCCTCTATCTCTCTCCATGTGATTCTTTCTCAGATTCTTTCTTTACTTTTCATCCTCTCTCCCCTTTTTTCTATTTTTTTTCACCTTTTATCTCTCTCCATCTCATTTTTTTATCTTTTTTTACCTCACCTTTTCTCTTATCTTCAAAAACTACTTTATCAATAATTGAAATGAAATGAATGATTAATTATATGTTTTACAAAAAATTATCATATAATTTATATAGCAAATGATGGAAACTAATTTTTCTTTCAACTAATTTTATATTTAATTATACAATACTTTTAATTTGAAATGAGCAATGTATCAAAACAAAATCATATGAAATCTTTAAAATATATGAAAAGCTTAATCGTTGAAGTAGAAGTCATAATCCATACTTAATCACTTAGCAGAAAGAAGAAGCCACCTAAAACACTACTATATAACTATCCAAAACAGAATCTCATGCCATCAATATTTAATCACTAAAAACAAAAATAAAAATATCAATGCTTAATCATCCATACATCCAGTATGGGAGCAGAAGCAAAATAGTAACAATGCTTAACCACACAAAGTAGAAACAAGAGGAAAATCATCAAAAAAGTGATAATAATAGAGAACTTTATCAAACATCTTATGACCAAAGCTGTTCTTGAGAAACATGCAAAGCCTAAGGATATTCCTGCAAATGCACTAAACAGTAGCAACAGGTTTAGGATCAAAGGCTCTTTTGATTATTTTCTTTTTACTTGAAGAGAACCATGGAGAGCATGTGAAGTCAGCCTTAAAAATCTTTATATATAAAGCCATAAGGTTGTTTGCTTCTAAGGGAAAATAGTCAGCCACTAAAACAAAGAGAATGACACCTCTACTATGACAGTAATCTACGACATATATAAATAGTTGAAAATATTTTCTTGCTGCATCTTCTTCAACTTCCCGTTGCATGCTATTTTATCAAACAACTCCCCACTAGTCAAAAATTCCACTACTATCTATATTTTGTTTAGCCAATCATTTGGTGCTTGAGAACTTTTCCTTGTCAAGAATCTTGATAGCAATGTTCTCTCCAGTTTCCATATTCCTTTTGGTAAGTTTTAACTGGGCCAAATCTTCAATGGCCAGTTCAAGAAACCATCGAAATTCTTCTAAATCATGGTTGCAAGAACGAAGACTAACAAGATTGAGCAAAAGAAAAAGAAGTTCAACAGCAGCAAAATCTTGGATGATGGATAAGAGGATGAGTGTTGTCACTAATGGAACCTTTAATCAGGATTCTAGAAATAGAGTGGTGAGCTGAAAAAAAAAAAAACAGAAACAGAATAGAAGTGAGCTCATGAGAACTTGTTGCAACGGAAGAGGCCTTGATCTTTATGAAAGATGTCATGGTTCTAATACCATATAAACATGGTTTAGAAGGAAAAAATAAAATAGAGAGAAAAGAATAAAATTTAAATTAAAATGAATGATTAATTGTTACAAGATACTATCATATAGTTCATATAATCGGTAATTAATTTTTCTAATTATTTTAAATAATTTTTAACTAATTCTATCTCTAACGATGGTTGAAGACCCTAAACCACTAAAGATAAGCCCATCACTGCCTCTTCTAATTACCTTTTAATTTTTCTATCAGTTTGGTTTGGTCCAATCTTATTCTTGGTATGTGTCTCGCTTGCAATGTAGTCCCTCATTGAATTATGCATACTTTTATTCATTGAATTGTTATATTAAAGTTGGCATAGAAGATTTAGATTTACTTTTACTATTTATATTTTATAAAATAGCATTACCTTATTATTTTTTAATGTTCTTTATTGATAGTAAACCACTTAATTTGCACAATTTTTATTGTCAATAGATAATAGGTAATTATACATATATAGGTTCAAAATTATTAATATTAAAACTAATTTATGCGACTAGGTTTTCCGATTGGGATAATGGTAAGTCTATTGACTTTATCCATTTATATGGTGAATTATTGAGTGAACAGAAAGAAATGGAAGAATATTTAGAGGATGGACCTATTTTTATTGAAAGATAAAAAATCATAGGAAGGTAAAGAATGATAACTTTAGATTGTTGAAGTGGTAGTTTAAAATTTTAGAGAATGAACCTAGTTTTATGGAGACAGGTAGTTTAGAATATAATTAAAAATTGATTCAATTTTACATATATTAAATTAATTTAGTTTGGATTGTCTTTCAGCTTGGATAGTCTCTTTAATCTTTCTAAAAGATTAAGTTAGGAGGAAGAGATGCCTATGCAATGTTTTTACTTATGAGTGATGTTTGATGCTACTAATTTATTGTAAATGGAGAGAAAAATTTAATAGAATGCAAGATAATAGTTGTATGCTAAGAATATACAAATTTTGTTTATATTTGACATTTTGAATTTTTTTTTGTTAGTAGAAATCAATATTCAATAGGGAGTGATCTTATTTAAGTTTATGTTGGTTGTTTGTTGAGTATATTAATATTATGCATGTATTTTACATGTTGATGTATTATTTATTAAAAAAACAACAAAGTTCAATAGGGTTTGATCTATCTAGAGCAATGTTGCTATCTATATCGTTCACGTAAACTTTGGGAAATATCCATTATATAGTGGTTATGTTGTTGATTTCTTTTTTATAATTTGTGCACTTTCTTAAGGTAAGGATCCTCTCGACTTGAGAAATTTGAAGAGTGTACATTCATAAAATCACAATTGTTGGATGGAGATTGAAAAGTTCAAATTTATCTAATTTTTTAATCATCATAAACATCATTTAAAATCTAAACCATCCGATCTTTATCCAACAGCTAAAAATGATCCTAATCCTTGTAGTTGGTGTTTTGAAACGTGATATATATATAATTTTACTTCTTGCATAATTTTTTTTTATAAATATTCATGATATAGAAGCTATGTTATAGAAATTTTTTCAAATTTATGCAGTAGACCTGGTGGTTAATATATGCTAACTTGACATGTAAAAAATGGACCGAATGTAGATGTATAATAGGCTTAATTCGCATAGGATAGAGTTGAAACTTGAGTTTGTCAATGGAGTTGATGAATTTGTTATGAAGGAAGAAGAACAACCTTACTTTTTGTCTTAGGAAGGGATAAAGTACCCTTGCATGAAGTGTAAATATACGACCTTGTTCAATTGGAGCAAGGTGAAACTTCATTTGTACAAGTCGGGATTTAATCATAATTATTGGATTTAGATTGAACACTGGAAAGTGGTGCGAGAAATTGATAGAAGACATGGATCAAAAAGTAATGATCAACGTACACTATAATAAAATTGATCTATTACAGCACATAATTTAAAGTACTTTATAAATAAAATATTTTAAAAATATATAAATTATCTTTTAAAAATTTATAAAAAATGTTGTTAAATATATAATTATTATAACATTTTTAAATTTAAATATTTTAAAAAATAATATGTAGTATTTTTTAAAACATTTATAAAAAAATGCTGTAAAATAAAATAATACAGAGTTTTTTTAAAATATTTGTAAACATTAATATAAAATAAAGTAACTCCAAAAATAATTTTAAATTTAAATATTAGCATAAAAAATAAATAAAATGTAATTTTAAAATATTTTTATAGCATTTTAAACAATAAATAATTTAAAATTGATTGAAGAAATTATTTTAACATCATTTATGATAAATAAATGCTTTAAAAAATTTAATTTTAAAATTGTTTTATTCTCATACAGACACAATTTTCGCCGGCTTTAACATTTTTCACCAACCCAGTTCTCAATTGACTTTTCATTTTCTCATGCCCATACTTAAAGTTCCATCTATTTTCAATAACCTCACCATACCATGTTTGTTCGTTCTTTAACTTGGAGTTGCAAATTCACCCTCTTTATTCCAATAACACACAATCTCTTTTTAAAAATGCTTTGTAATATTTATGTTTAAGTTTATTTGTGTTAAGTTGATTCTTATTTGCTTTACTTCTAAATCAATATTAAATGGTATTTGTATTGCTTTGTAAATCACATAGGCAGAGGCCTCTCACCATATATGACAAAACAGAGAGTTCACCATATATGACAAAACAGAGAGTGTTGATTCTCCATTCATTTCATTTATTCTTTTTTTTTAATTTATTTTAATTTTTTGCTGAATAGAAAATTGATGCATTCTCTTAATTTGTGTTATATTCAAAATTAAGACATAATCCCTCAATATTTTGTAAGTGGACTCATTATTCTTAAATTTTTGAGAATACAACATTTTTTTTGTTATATTGATTGAAAATGGAGGGTCTCAAAATTTTTTGACGAGACCTCTAATAATATAGTATTATCATAACCTATCTATGTGTATTTGGTGGATGCTATAAATCTACTCATAATATATACTTTTGCTAAGAAGGCATTTTTAGAAACATATTTTACTCTATTTACTATATTGTTCATTTGATAAAATTTTTGACTCAATTTTTTTTTTCTCTAAAACCTCAATGAAAATTTTCAATTTCTCTAACCATTCAATGTTTTTAGAAAATTTATTATCGTTTTATAAAGATAAAAAAAATATATAATGTTGTGACTTGTAAGTATAAAAAATTGTACGACTATGCTTACTACTAATCTAATTGGATAAAAGGCTAAGATGAAAGGGACTTGATGGAATTTATCTGTGTATTTATGTACATGAATTTCAACACTTCAACATCTTGTTGTTCCCATGATTGTAATTGAATTACAACTATAACAATAGCTTTTGTGCTTTCTCTAAGTAATACTACTTGAGTGATATTTCATTTATATAATTAATTGTTAATTTTATTAGGTATTCTTATTTATCAATTCTACTAAATGATGGTAAGATCGAAACTATATAATTAAAGAGAGAAACCCAATAAATTTGGGGGCAAATCTATTTTTGAAAATATTTTCCAAGTTAAGATATTTGTCTTTCATCAAAATGCATACAAATTATTATATTGTAAGGTTTTTTAATTAGATTTCAGCACATTACATATGTTTGGATTAGCATATTTTATGGTGCTTAAAATCAAAATGTTTGAGTGACTTTTAATTGATTTATTACATCACAACTCATAAGTACAATAGTTGGTTTCATTAGCCACTCAATTTACTAAGTTCTTCTTTTTATTCTAAGCTTGACACCATGTAAGTTCTTCTTGTTATAAAGTAAAATATTTATTATATGTTTATCCTATTTGGCTTGTTTAATCTCTAGCTACTGTACTAGGCAGTGAAAAAGAGTTTAATTGATTGAGCAAAGTGGCTGAGTTGAATAAATTTGAGTCCTTACCTTAAATGTCAAGGTTTAAAAATAAGTTGGTGTTCATGAATATTTTAAGATCTTGATTCATCCATTCTTCTTATTTATTATTTTTAATTTGTGAATTCTTTATAATTAGGAGGTTTTTGTTTACTTGAAAGAGTATTTTCTTCCAAAGTAATATTTTGTTTGTATAAGTTATTGTGTGTTGTTAAGAAAGAATGATGTTAAGAAGTATATTCTGTTGATTGAAAAATATTGGTTGTAGAATGATAAAAATGTGTTCTTGAAATGTAGATTTCTTAGGAATTGTATTCGTTAACTGTGAATTGTATTAAAAACTCAACGAGAAATTTTTATTGATTGATATGTTTAAGTTGAGATTTGATAAAAAGTCGAAAAGAAAATTAAAATAAAGTCTAATAATTCTTTTGGAAAAACTCTTTTAAAGATAAAAGAAATGAAAAAGTTATTCCAAACTTAGATGAAGGATAAAAAACTAAAAAGAAGAAGAGTTGGAGCAGAAAACAAGTTCAAGAGTTCATTCAAAAGCAAGTCAAGGTATTAACTAAAAAAATCTGTCTTATTTCTGAAACTAATAATATTGATATTATCTTTATCGAATCATCAAAAATATCTTTTTCTTTTAAAGTTGGATTGATTTAGACCTTAGGCTTTAGAAAGGCTAATTTAACTGATATTAATATAGTGAATTGATTTTTTTTACTTCCAATCTCGTTCATTTTTTTGGCAATTAAATTGTATTTATTTATACCTTGGGATTGTACAACTGTTGGCACTTGTAGTTTTTCAAATTCAGAATATTTCTCCCACCATTTAATTCAAAAGGAATTACATTGGTAACTTATACTTCTTTTGTTACAAATATTTTTCATCTAATATTGCATCATTTAGACCATTTTTTAACCTTCTTTTGTTACAAATATTTTTCATCTAATATTGCATCATTTAGACCATTTTTTAACCTTTGGTCCACTTGTTTTGAGGATTCAAAATATTAGGCACTAGAATTGTGTGATAAGAAGGAAATTTTAGGACATTGATGAAGAGTTGTCTTCAGAGAACATCTGGAGCTGCACTAGAGACCTTTTTAAGCTTTCTGAAGATTTACATTTTAGCTAATTCACCTTTCGTTGGTCTTCCATATTTAAAAATAAATTTAAAACTCTTTTTATATTTTAGGAGTAGAAGACCACACATAGTGCATAGGATTGGACTTCTTTCTCTATATTTTAGCATAGAACTTTTGGATCTCTTCGGACCTAACTTGAGTTACACATGTGGAGGAAGCTAGACACTACTTTGTACTTGTAATCCAAACCCAAATCATATCCTAGAGGTGGATCCATAGCCGCACCATATGTGGCACATCACCTTTCTTATAAATAAGATCTTAATATGTAATTTTCAACATAGCATGATAAAATTCATTTGAATGAAATTGAAAGATTTTTATTGAGATCTTTGAGAGCTTTTCTTTACCTTTTATTCCTCTAAAACTAGCCTTGAGATTGAGGAACCTCCTCATTCGTGACTGCTCATGATAGTAGAGAAAAAACTCATCCACGTTAAGAGATGGGACTTCTAAGTCAAACCCTAAATTTAGATCCATTCCTCTTACATTCTTCACCAAAATACAACCCTATTGATTGAGAAAAATTGCATCCTTTCATTTTTGCATAAAAAACTAATTAACACTGAATTATCAAGATCCTAAATTTGTCTTTTAATATTTTCACCTTCTTATCATATCCATCCACAATTTTAACTTTAAAGCATTTTCGCTTTTAATATTGGAAGTCAAGAAGTACCTCAACTCAAAGTTTGCTTGCGGAGTGTTTTACGTAGGATTGTTCAACGAGCATGAAACAAATTAAGAAATGAAATATCACTTTCCTCTTAAGAAAATACTAAGTTTTGAAGAAAAAAAATGATATTTGCATATTTAAAAAAATTCTTGAAGTTTAATTATATGAAAAGAACCTATATTAAGTAAAACAAATAAAAAGATGATTAATAACATATATAATAAAATTTCTCTTTTGACGTAGAGCCATAAGAACTTTTTAATTTGAGTTTGCACTTATTAACATCATATGTAATATTACTTCTCAATTCAAGAAGGTTTATTTAATTATTGTATCTTCTACTACATCTTTGCTATTATTATTGATTGATTTTTCTGGCATGTAATTGGGTATCATAGCCTTTGGCCATTTGCCTGGATTTTGGATGAGGAATGTACCACAAATAGTTGTAATTTCTTATATAGTCTAAACAAATAATTTTTCCCAGAAATCCTGTGTTTGTCCTTTTCTGCATGGAATATCCTCTGTGTCATGTGTCTCCCCATGTGCTTTTGTTTGTTAGAACTTACGAGAGAAAGAGAGAAAACAAGATTCCTCCTCTATAACTGAATTTCGTTGAGGACTTGTGAATGAGTGTGCTAAACAAAGAGAGCCTAAAGAGATATGATTATTTGATATCCGAAAATGATAAATTTTGTTAATCTATTATTTATATTTTATAAAAAAAAATACTAAATTGTATTTGCTGTCATCTTTTGTGACCAATTTCCTTCAGGATGGTTTAGCTTAAAAAAAATATATTATGTTTTTAGTTTATTCATACAATATTTTATTTCTAAATTTTCTGTAAAAAAATTGTAAAATAATTTTTTTAAATAAGCGACCCATAAAAAAGAAACTGAAGGATCTATATCAATACTTAAATATTAAAATCTTCATGTTATTTTTGCACTTAATTAATGTTTTTGGATAAAATAGATAAAGAAAAAATGTACATACTTTAACTAATTATCTAATCATATGATAAAATAGATAAACATAATTAAGATATATAATAAAATTAATCTAATCATAACTTTTTATTAAAAATTAAATTTTATATTAAAATAAATAAAATTAATTTTTTTAATCATCAGTTAGATAAAATATATAAATAAGGTTGTGTAAAGTAATCATGGTTAGAGAGAATAATTGTTAAACATTATAATTTATTTAATTTAAATTAATTATAGGATCAGAACATACTCTAACTACTTACTTTTTAAAAATATCATTTTAAAAGATTTTTTTAAATAGATATATTGGAATAAAAAATTCAAGATTATATTTCTATTTTCATTTTTCTTTGTTTCATTTTACACGTCAAATCTTAATTATCATGGATGAGAATAATTCGCACCTGTTCGACTCTTTGAAGGTCTATAACATTGGCTGATTCAATCCACAGTTATTAAGGAAATTAGATCAATATTTTTTAAAAAATTTACTCAATATTAATGAGTTATTTTTTTATTATTTTTTGAGACTAAATTTATAAAAATTAAATAATATTTCTATTTTTATTTTTTATAAATAAGCGAAAAAAAACCTAAAAAAAAAACAAAGCAAAACATTAAGATCCAACGAATTGGTATGGCATATAGTTTGGGTCGTATATATGATGAGTAAGAGACAAACAGTCATGCACAGAGTATTTTTTTTATTAGTTCATTATTTGTTTATTTTTATTTTCCAAGCAAAAAATATGAAACCATAAATTTTATCTTTTTATTTTTATTTTTATTTTATTAAAAAAATAATTTTAATTATAGTAATCATTAATATAAAATATTAACATCTTCTATTATAGTGTTGGAGAGATATCTTGAAAAGAATAATATCACAACCAAATCAATGATTGAAGTTAACTTAGAAGTTTGTGCAAGATGTAAAATTTTAATAAAAATAACACAACATATTTTTTTTAGATGTTCTTTTGCATCGAAAAAGTGTTTAATATTACTTAGGTGTAGCATTGTTCTTAATCATAACATCAATGATCATTTTATGAATTTCAATGGCTTAATTCTATTTCCTATTAAATCCAGACGATGATGATTATTTGTGATATGATTCACCCTACGTGAATGAATTGGAATGCAAAAACGATAATGAAACATTTTGAGAATCAGGATAAAATAAGGTAAAAGAATCTGACACAAACCGCGACCTGTTGGAGGGCACCGAAGATATCAAGAGGAACGTGATCCTTACCGCGACGTGCTGGAAGAACCAACGTTATCAAGAGTAGTTCTTTGCCCAAGAACCAAGAGAATCAATTCACACGGAGATGAGAAACTCTCAAAGAGAAAATACTATTATTCATCTTTTCACTGAATTCCTAACTCCTATTATATAGATAACCTAATAAAAAAAAAGATAACAAATATGATGAAATCCTAATTAAATTGCAATTTGAATTGAAACTAATTTAAAATAACTAACTCGTAAATAGATATCAAATCCTAATGCGACCTATAGCAAATCATAAACCTTATCACGTAAGATCTTTAATGATATGACTATATAAAGTAACCTATGTTGGAATTGGGCTTGGATCCACGTAGTCTTTATCACGTAAGATCTTTAATGATATGACTATATAAATTAACCTATGTTGGAATTGGGCTTGGATCCACGTAGTCTTTATCACGTAAGATCTTTAATGATATGACTATATAAATTAACCTATGTTGGAATTGGGCTTGGATCCACGTAGTCTTTTTCCTGAACTTCCTTGATGAGACCTTCAAGTGTTTGTTTCATACGTTTAACTCTTTTTCTAATCAAAGGACCTTCTATTCCTTGTAGATAATCTTAGATGGTCTCTTTTGTTTATCGTGGTGCCCACGTTCACATCATTCTCTCCTTATCCGAGAAGATTCGCCCTCGAATCTTGAAGGTCATCTCCATCAAATAAAGATAAATCAGAAATATTGAAAGTGGCACTCACATTACCATAACTACTTGGAAGGTCAATTTTATAGGCATCATAGTTGATCATTTCAATCACTTGAAATGAATCTCCTGTAGGATGTAATTTGGAACTTCTTTCACTTGGGAACCGATCCTTTTTCGATTATGTCTGAGGCCCCCATTTGTTAAATTAATTAGTAAATCAACAATAATTTAAATAATAAATAAATATTAAGATTGATAAATAGAAAGTAGAAAAACAAATAAACAGAAAACAGAGAAAACAAATAAGTAGAAATGATAAAAATAAATAAAAATAAAAAGGAAAGGAAAGAACAAATAAAAAGAAAAAAATTAATTTAAAAATAAAGAATATAAAAATAAAAAATAAAAAAACAGGAAAATAAAACAAAAAAAATTAGAATTTAGAAAGAATAAAAATAAAAATAAAAATGATAGCAATAATAAATGACAAAAACAAAATAAAATAAAAAAGGAAAAATAAAAAAATGGTAGGTTTTTCAATAAAAAACATTGAAAGTGGCACTCACATTACCATAACTACTTGGAAGGTCGATTTTATAGGCATCATCTTTGATCCTTTCAATCACTTGAAATGAACCATCTCCTCTAGGATGTTATTTGGAACTTTTTTGACTTGGAAACCGTTCCTTTATTGCAAGTGAACCCACACCCAATCACCAGGTTCAAAGACCACCTTGGTGTGTCCTTTGTTTTCTTGTCAAGCATAATGTTCATTCTTTTTCTCAATATTAGCGCGAACCTTGGCATGTAATTTCTGCACAAATTCAGTCTTTTTCTATCCATCCAAATTAAGAGAGTCACTAGTATGAAATGGTAAAATATCTAAAAGTAATAAAGGATTAAATCCATATACAATCTCAAAAGATGAAAAGGAAGTAGATGTATAAACATTCCACTCATATAACCTATATTTTACTTTAAAAGTAGTCTTCCATTCATCATCCTCCTTCATACGAATTTGGTCATATTCACTTTTTAAATCAATTTTAGAGAATAAACAAGAGTTATACAATTCATCTAGTAAATCATCTAACCTCGGAATAAGATATCAATACTTTACCGTAATCTTGTTGATGGCTCTACAGTCCACACACATACACCAGGTTCCATCCTTCTTTGGTACAAAGATAACAGGAACCACATATTGGCCAGGACTTTCCCTCACATATCCTTTCAACATCAACATAATAGGAACCGCACACAAACTAAGACTTTCCCTCACATAGCCTTTCAACATCAACTCCTCTACTTGCCTTTGAATCTCTTTGGCCTCTCCAAGACTAGTTCTATAGGCTGGTCCATTTAGAATCGCAACGTTGGGAAAAAAAATCAATTTGATGTTCAATGCCTCTCATAGGAGGCAAACCTTTTGGTGGTTCTTTAGGAAATACATCATCAAATTCTTGCAACAAAGATTCAACCACACTAGGGAAAGAAGAGTTATGATTGTTAGTAAATAAATATCCTTGTCCATGAGTACAAGAACTTGTTCCATTGCCCTCAAAACACTCTCGACCTCCCCTTTATGAGCAAATACATAGACTTTCTTTTCTTTTTCTTTAATTCTTGATTTTTCTTTCTTTTCACTCTCACTCTTTTTTTTGACTTTCTACTTTTTCTTCACTCTTAATTTTCTTTCTCTCTTTTCTCTTTCTTGATTTTATAATTCTTTTTCTCTCATTTTACATTCTTTTGAAATTTTCATTTGGTCAGAATAAGCCTCAACAGATCTTAATGGGATCAATACAATTGTTCGATTACCTACTATAAGAGAATATCTATTTTTAAATCCATTATGCATAACCTTCTTATCTTATTGCCAAGAATGTCCTAACAATAAGTGTTCAGCATGCATAGGGGCAACGCCACACATACCGTATCCTTATAATTTCCTATAAAAAAGGACACCAAGACTTGCTTATTAACCCTTACATCCCCACAACATTCATCCATTGTAGCCTATAAGGATTAGGATGCTTCTTAGTAGGCAAGTTCAATTTTTCTACTAGCAAGGTACTAGCAACGTTGGTGCAACTGCCATTATCTATAATCATACTACATACCTTGTTGTTCACATGACAACGAGTATAAAATATATGTTCTCTTTGCTCTGAATCTCATTCATCCTTTGGTTGAATGCTCAATGCACGTCTTGTGACCAATATTTCTCCATGCACACGTTCTGCTACCTCCACATCACTGCAATGCTCTAATATTGGCATTTCTTCTTCCTCTGAACTCACACTCTCCACTTTGCCGTTATCAAGAATGATCATGGTCCATTGGTTTGGACATTGGGCAGCAATATGTCCTAGACCTTAACACTTAAAGCAACGAATGCTACTTGACTTATTAGAAGATTTAGTTTCAAATTTACCTTTGGAAATAGGGTAAGGAATAGGGTATGGAATATTGGTCAAAGAAGAACTTTAAAAAAAATTATATCAAATAAAGACTGAATTTTTTTTTTATCAATTGTCTTGAATTTCTTTTTTTTTTTTTGAATTTCTATCACAATTTTTTTTTTGCTTATCTACGAAATATTTGGTAGATAGAAATTTTAATACTACAAGAGACAAAGATATAATTTTTTTTATAAAATTTATGGGGTAGGTAATAGAAAAAAAAAGGCTAAAGCAAAAGATGAACGAAAACAAGAAGGATAGTGGAAAACAAGAAACACGAATAAAAGAAAACATATGATAGATGACACCTGATTCCAAGAGCCGAAGCTTTAATGATAAATGGTATGATTCACCCTACGCAGATGAATTGAAATGCAGAAACGATAATGGAACATCTTGATAATCAAAATAAAATAAGATAAAGGAACCCGATATAAATCGCAACCTGTCGGAGAGCACCGAAATTATCAAGAGGAATGTGACCCTTATTGCGACCTACCAGAAGAACCAACGTTATCAAGGGTAGTTATTTGCCCAAGAACCAAGGGCATCAACTTACATAGATGAAAAACTCTCAAAGAGAAAATACTATTATTCATCAAAATTTGTCCTTTCATTGAATCCCTAACTCCTATTATATAGATAACCTAATAAAAAAAGATAACAAATATGATGAAATCCTAATTAGATTGCAATTTAAATTACAACTAATTTAAAACAACTAACTCGTAAATAGATATCAAATCCTAATACGATCTATAGTAAATCATAAACTGTGAACACCGAATTATGTCCAAGGATTCAAAACCCAAAATAAATTATTTTATTATTAGCCAAAAGCTTATTTAGTCTAAAATAGTTCAAAAAATAAAAATAAAAGTAATGAAATAAATAAAACAAATGAAATAAATAAATAACAACATAAAAAAAAGAAGAAAAAAAGAAAAGAAGAGGAAAATATAAGAAAAGAGAAAAAGGAATCCCACACCAAATAAAATAAGAATTCCAAAAAAAGGAAATAAAAACGGAAAGATTATCCTATGTGGGAAAGAAGTCCCACAGTGGATAAGGAGGACTTCTTTAATCCCTCCTCCTTCTATATAAGGAGAGGTCCTTCACCAAAATGAGGGGGAAGAGGAGCACTTGGAGTCTTAGGAAGGATTTTCAAAATTTTCGAAGGGAGGACCTAGGAGACTCTCTACCTCTGCCTTCAATTCAGGCCTTAGCCTCCATGGAACCAGCTCTTCATCACCTTCCAATGGAGGTAAGGTCCTACTTTTATTCCTCTTAAGTTTCTTGATTTTTCTCAGATTTCCGAGTTCACTTTCGTCTCTATTTTTTGTTTTCATTTTTGATCAGTCAAATGATCTCTGATTTTGGTGATTTTTGTTGCGTTCTCTTTGTATTTCTCTCTAGTTTCTGGAATGATATTATTTGTCTAATTTGGATCTGAAATGAAATTTATATCGCCTGATTACCGAAGCATGTCCGTCGTAGTGTGCAAATGAACCTAGCTTGTTTGATTTGTGCATAACTTGTTCATTTCTGGTTGGATTTATGTAAAACTTGTTTTTTTATTTCTATGATCCATATATTTCAATTGATTGGTTTTAATTTTTCAGATCTACCAAAAAATATTTTCAAAAAATTCTGAGATTTAAACCCAAATTTTGGCGCCAAAATCTCGTGTGTTCTTGAGGTTGATCTTCGTCTCTATTTTTTATTTTTATTTTTAATCGGTCAAATGATCTTCGATTTCCGAGGGTTTTTATTGTGTTCTCTTTTTATTTCTCTCTAATTTTTGGAATAATATTATTTTTCTAATTTGGATCTAAAATGAAATTTCTATCGCCTGATTACCAAAGCATGTTCGTCCTTGTGTGCAAATGAACCTTGCTCATTTGATTTGTTCATAACTTGGTCATTTCTGGTTGGATTTGTGTCAAACTTGTTTTGTTTAATTCCAATGATCCATATATTTCTATTGATCAGTTTTAATTTTTCAAATCTACCAAAAAATATTTTCTAAAAAGTCTGAGATTTGAATTCAAATTTTGGTGTCAAAAACTCTTGTGTTCTTGAGGTTTATCTTCGTTTCTGTTTTTCATTTTTGTTTTTAATTGGTCAAATGATTGCTAATTTTGATTATTTTTATTGTGTTATCTTTTCCTTTCTCTCTAGTTTCTGGAATGATATTATTTGTCTAATTTGGATTTGAAATGAAATTTCTATCGCTTGATTACTGAAGCATGTTCGCAATTCTTTCCCTTAATTTCAAATCAAGTCAAGTTTATTTTAAATCAAATTCAATTCTTTATACCTTTCATTCAAGTGTCTTCTTGTCCATATTCTTATTCATTTATTATTGAAAATATTTTCTTAATGTTTACCTAAAACTTTTTAGTGAGCTAAAAATATTTAAAATTAACATTATTTGTTGATAAGTTTACACCTTACATTCAAATTTATTTTTCTTCATAATCTTGTTGTCCTTGTTTGTTACATTTTATATTTTTTCTCTTGAAATATGTTTAATAATATCATATCTATTTTCAACATGTCTTATACTTGGATCATATAATCCAAATGTAAAAATTGATGTTTACTTAAAATGTTTAATTAATGATCTTAAAAAATTATAGAATCATGACATTTTGACATATGATACCATTAAAAAGAACTTTATTTTTAAAATTATTCTTAATATGGATAATAATTAATTTTTCAGCTTATGGTATATTATTTGGATAAAGAACACATGATATAATGGAATCATCATATTGTATGGATATACAAAATATTTTTGTTGGATTATGATAGAAAATAATTTTAGTTTGATTATCATCACCAATTCATTTCATTAGACTATTCTTTTAAAGAAAGTAAAAAAAGTTTAGGAAGGAACAAAATTAAGAAAAATGGTCATCTAATATGTTGGTAGAATAACAAGTTTAAAAATTTGGATGTGACTTCCTAAAAGTAACATGGTGTTTGCTAATAGAATTGTTAAGTATGGAAGGATTCTTTGTTGGAATAAGATAAATAATTTTTGGCATCTTTCATAATGGTAAAAATAACTTATTAAAGTATAACCTTTATTTCATGTACAAAGAGAATTTTTTTAATAATGTGTTTAACATGTGATGAATATTATTCTTAAAAAAAATATAACGAAAATGCAAGTGATAAATCACTATTTAATTGATTTATCAGTAGAAAATTAATTATAATTACATTATAATTAATGTCAAATTGATTATAATTTTACCTATTTATTTTATTTCTTTTAAAAATGATAGGTAGAGAATACAAAATTGGACATAATTTGGGTTTAAAAAGGCGTAAAAAGAACAAAGGATCAATTAAATGACTAAAATACCCCTGAAAAAAGGTAGCACACCCATGCCAACCTTACCCTTGCATTGTCTATGGATTTCAGACATGGTCACGCAGACATAAGCATGAATATGCCAAATGGTTAGCATGGCATTGCTAAACTTCAGGATGACCTTGCAATGTCTTCTAATTTTTTATAGAACTATTCAAACCCAAGCATGATCATGCCAACCGTAGATGATGCAAAATACAACCTAGGTCAACCTTAATAGCACAGAATGTGACCTTGAACAACTCTAACAGTATAAAAGATGGCTTGGGTCAACTCGATTCACGATAGAGAAACCCAAATTCAAACCTATAAAAGAAGAGGCTAAACCTTGGAAGAAGACATGCTAAAATCATCGTGAACACCTCTTGGAACACAATTCTCCAAACTATTTCTCTTCCTACATCTTGCAACTCTTCCATCTCCAATATTTATCTTTCTTCTAGTATTCTCATGTTGGATCTTGGAAGTAGGAGTTATTTCCAGTGTAAATTGCAATACCTTATTTCTAGCATTGCTAACATTACAATTTTTTCATTTTTTTTTTCTAAAATTATGATATTAGATTCTTTTACTGGATTAGTATGTTATTATTATTATTTTTTTATTCACTATGTGTAACTAATCTCCAATCATGGAACTTTGGTGAAACTTATGATGTAACTATTTGAGACCGTTTTCTCTACAAATGATTATGTGTTTTTATTCAAATTTTGTTTACCTTATTGTGTATAATTAATTGACGAGAGTTAGCTACTCTTATTAATTTCTAAGTTAATTAAGGGATAGACGATCATATCATTGCCTAAGTAATATAACTATATGGTAAATTGAATCTAAGGATTTTAGAGGACCAATTAGAATCCTTGATTTCTAACCGATTATTAAATTAACAAATCCAAATGTTCTTTATAATTTTCTTAATTATTTACCTTGCATGATGAGTGAGGGTAATAACTTAGGGGAAAATATTACTATTGCATGATCATTGGATAGTAATATAATTAAAATAGATGATTAGTAATTGACTTTTATCATTCGAAATGGAGTTGGAGATGGATAAAGTCATAAGAAAATCCAAAGTCTCTAACTTTTCCATAATTAAATTCATGCTTATGTTTTCTTTTGCCTTCAAAATTTCCTATTCTTTCTTTTATAATTTTAATATTATTTTAAGATATATCTAAACAAAATCTTTCTCTTGGTGAGCTCAAAAAGTTAGAATTCATTTTTTCTTTTAAGGTTGTTGAAATAATTTTCGTTAAAACGATACTAGGATCATAAATATCTCTTTTTTATATTGATGGATGTACTTGCTTGTAGGTAAACTACTGGATCCTGTTCACTAAACAAACCCTTTTTATATGTTACATTTTATACTAAACACATGTCTTACCGAGGTTACGTCAATAGGGGAGCATGTCTGTCATTAGGAAATAGGGGATACACTTGGTTTATCCCAACCTTAGATTGTTGTAGAAAGACAGACAACATACAAAAGGGGGTTGAATGTGATGTTGTAGAAAAAGTATAGGTTTTTGAAAATAACTTTATTTTAAGACATTAACCATCTTAAGATGGTAGAAGAAGGATGAAGAAAAGCATACCAGAGATTTATACTAGTTCATCCTTAATAGTACCAAGGGTTACGTCTAGTTCCTATTATCACACAACATGTTCTTTCACTATAAAAAGACACTAAGGTCAATCAAAAATACAATCACTATTATTTTTGAACAAGTCTCTCTAGGCTCAAATATTTCAAGAAATACAAACTAGACACTTCCTATCTAGTTATATTGTTTTCCAAACTCAAACTCAAATACAAGGAAATAAATGCAAAGATTATAGCATTGGTTATGACTAGATGAGTAGACAATGAGAGTTCAGCTAAGTTATGTCTCTTGTCTTTTTCTCATAAGCATCTTTAGAGATGAAGAAAAAATAATCGTTGTGAGAAAAAAGGATTTTACAACATCTTCTGCAAGTCCATTTAATGCATGACCTAGGTTCAAGAGAAAAGTTACTCTTATTCATTAGACAAAATTCATATAGTCAGGTACTTTTCACTTGCTTTCTGCTTTTCTATCAGACTATTTTCTTTCCTATTTTAGTTTGGTCGCATTTTCATTTAGTGCTTGATTGTTCTTTTTGTCAAGTAGAAGGATAGAATAGATTTATATTTTTGAGAAGCCAACTGGATACACTTATAAAGTACTCTTCTTCATGTTAAGATTCTTGAATCATCTACAACACTTTTATTTTATACCTATTTAAATATACAATTCTGCATATATATATATATATATATATATATATATATATATATATATTTCATATAAAACGTTAGAGAATACTTAAGTATTATTAATTTATGACTTAGTTTTAATAATTACATATTAAATGCATATGACACCAATAAAGATAGATTGCAGCACATGATCAAGCTTAGCCTTCACCGTTATTACTTCAATATACACCAGATAATAAACCAACAACATATATCTAGGATACATTGGTTGTACTTTGCATATTGGCATTCATGATAATCCTTAGGTATTGTTTCATTATTATTGAGAAGGTTTAGGATCTAGCTAAGGATTAAGATGGGATACCAACAACAACCTTGTTAGTATTCTAATTTTTGAAGAGAATGATATTGATAGAAAATTATTTTACACCCTCATGAAAGAAAACTAAGTTATAATTATCTACATTCTATATAGAGGAAGGATCAACTTATTTTAAGAATAAATCTATCATGAGTTATTTCGCTCAAATATCTTTTTTAAATAATTAAATTTCATTAATTTAGTTGTTAAACTAATATATTTTATTATATAAATTATAGTTATAAAATTTTTAAATAAATTAATATTTTATTATATAATATATATATATATATCATAAATTACTTTGCTCAATATTTTATTGTCACAACAAAATTTTATTAATCTAATTGTTAAATTAATATATTTTATTATATAAATTATGTTTACAAAATTTTATAAAATTTAAAAGATTTAAATTTTCATCTATTATATATATATATTTATCTATAAATAAAAATATTTTGATTTTTTAAAAAATCAAATTGTATTTCATTTTAAAACTCAATATGCTAAAAACTAATTTTAGAGGAGCTAACAAAAACACATCTCTACTGTAAAAGATATCACACAGTGCTTATTAATCTTGCCCACCCATTGTAGCAATGGTAACATCTATGGAATAAATCTTCACGAAAACTTTTTGGTAATTTCAAAAATTTTAAAAAAAAAAACATTTTCAGTGATACATACTTGGATGGCACACATATAAATTTTCCATAACTTACATCCCATTCATTTATTTACCACCTAATATAAATTTTATTTCTATTATATTTTTCATTTACTACTTTCACAAAAAAAAAACGTTCTCTTGATAATATCAAAAATTAGAATTCAAATTTTATATATAAATTATTGGATTAATCTTTGTGGATCGATACTGAGAATCTGAAATATCATTTTTCTACATTGGTGGATATATGTGTGTGTAAATAAAACTTGGTAAAGTGTTTAACTCACATTTTTCATGCAAAAATTTTAAATAAAAATATATCATAATACAAAATAAACTATAATACCATACAATTAGACCAATATGGCTACTAATAGGATACATCACTAATACTAATGATTAGGCCTCCTCCTATAAAATTCACCTCCAATGCCATCAAGTCCAGGAATGAAGGGGGAGCTCCCCAAAGAAAATTACCAAAGGGATAAGCCATGATAATCTAAAGATGTTAATGGTTTATACCTAATCCTTGAAAATGAAAATATGGAGGTGAGGTCAACAGGGGATCATAGAGAGTAAATAGGCCAAGAAGAGATGGAATGGGTGATATAGCATACAAGTTTCTTAGTGGCATATTGAACTCCTATAAGTTAAACGTAATGCTCATGGCCGGTGTCAAATAAATCTCCTTGAAAGAAATATGCTTACATCAAAACTTAAACAATGATCACCATATCTTCTATAAGATGTCATATGAGCCAATCCATATTAATGAACTCCGGAAACACCGTCGCAAATGCAAATGACATTATCTAGATCTAAAGATAAGTTACAAATGTAGGGGAATAAGAAAATAAGTTTTTTAGTAGGGTTATACTTTAAAAATAAGTATTACAATGTAGTAATTAATCACTTCATTTTATTATAAAAGAGTATCATACATATAATTCAATTTTAATTTAAGGAAAAATCCATCTAAAGTGGTTCCATTTACTTAGTAGATTATCATGGATATCAAGATTTCATAATAGTATGATTCATATTAAATAAGAATTCATTCATAAAGGATCATCAAACAATAGATAATTTGATAAGTGAAACTAACTTGAAATAACATAATTATAATGCTTAACTTTCTCTTTTCATTATTAATACTTCCATTAATATGGACCTTCCTTTTCTTCCATATAATTATGGAAATTACTTTAATTTTCCAATTAAAAATGACTCTATCTCATCTGGGTACTTTAATGAGATTCATAATTTCATCAAGTCATCTTTTTATTTTTCTACTTATTAAACCTTTAATTTAGGATATGAGCTTATACCTTAATAGCCATTATCACCTTTAGTTTGATCACTGTCATTATCCTTAAACTTTAAAGCATGGGCTTCCTTAGATGGGTGGACTAGAAATCTTTAGTGTTTTCAAACAATTATCAAGCATAAAATTTCGCTTGTTTAATATTTTTATACATTTTGTCATCATACAATTGTATAAAATAATCATTTCACATTTTGTCCATACACTAGAATATTCAACAAAAATACTTCCTTACAAGTGCACAAGTGCATGTCATTCTCACATTAAAAAAAAAAAACATTCATAACCTTAGTCACTTATCAACATAAAAGAAAAAGTTAAGATGGTTTATTTTCACACATGACATGATAAAATGAAGATAATGTCCAATTTTAATATATAGGGATAGAAACTACCCCAAATTATAAAGTCCTTAATTAATCTTAGTGGTAAAACTCTTGTTCTTCAAAACTCAAACGACATGATGATTTTAGGTTCTAATCCTAACTTTTAAGAAAGTTTTCCCTTATATAGTCACACCTTTTAAATCTTAATTTCTAAGTTTTAGGCTTCTTTAATCCTTAATAGAGGCCTTCAAATCCAATATACTTCTTGGACATTTATTGATTTCCCGAATCTTAATGAATTTAGGATAAAATCCTAACTTTTCTAATTTATATCTTACATTTGGGTTTAGTTAATAATTTATATTCTATATATTTTGTGTCTTTTAAACCTATTTGTCAAGTTAAAATCATCAATTTCGTCACTTTCTTCCGAGGGAGTCCAAATTGCACTCTAGGCCACTCTAATATTAGATTTTTGTTATTCTTATGTTTATAATAATTAGTTTTTACATGTGAGAACATAAAGAGTTTAAATATAAGCTTTTTTTATGAATTAGTGCATGTTCTTTCCTAATTATATAGTCAACATTCTTTTCTTGAAAATTTATCATTTTATGGCCATTTTAATCTAAGATTTATTATTAATGGGTCCTTTATAGTTTGGATTAGATCTCCACCTTTTTCCAAGCATTATGTCATGCGTTTTGGGATATAGGTTTGGTCATCTTTGTTCAAGAATGTGTTATTAGATCCGCAAAGATACCTTTACAAGTCAATTATCTCAATCTTATCACAAAAGCTAAAAACTTCAAACTTTACACTTAGGGTTTAAGTTTTTGAATTTTATTTATTGTTTTGGAAGGTTAATAACAAACAATCCAAGACCAATACAAGTGTAAAAATGATTTGCTAACATAGATCTAATAGCTAAATCACAGGATCTAAGTTCATGGTAGCAAAACATACATTTTAAGCATAAAGTTCACTATTACAAGTCCCAAAGAAGTAGATCTAAATATTATGAGCAACCATCACGTGGAAAAACTTTTGAAATATTTTATAAAGATTCCCAAGTTTGTCCTAAGTGGCCAAAAGTGAATCATAGAAAATTTTAACCAATTCAAATTCTTAGTAGATAAAGAAATTTTAACAAGTTAAAATTCTAGAAACAACTCTTAAGTTTCAAATATGTATTGGTTGCTCTTGTGCTGAATCCATTCAATTATATTGTTCACTGAATTCGCTTCCACCATTGCTATAACAATAACTCCTTCATCTTATCTAAGTTTATTTATGGCTTTAACTATTTCCCATTATACTTGGTTTTGCTACTTTGTCCATCTCTGTGAAGATTTCATTGGTAAGCTCTTCATGCAATATTGCCACAAACATAATATGATACTTTAAATTAAAATTTTATTTTTACCATATTTCTTGTCTTTCCATTCATTTTGTATTGGATTTTATCCTGCACCTTTGTGAAACCTATCATTAACAAAACCACTAATAGACTCAAAATAAGTTAATGTTTGAAAACATTGAGGTTTAAATTGATCCTATTCTTTAAATGATTTTTCTTTTCAATCATCATATAAATAACCATTTTTTCTAGGTGAAGTCTTTTTTCTTATGTTTGAGATGGTTCTTGAGTCACTTTATGATGGAGGAAAAAAATTTTTAGTAGTACATTAGCTTTAAATTTTGCACATTTTCAACTTTTCATTGAATATCTACCACCAAACTTTCATATTCATGAACCTATCACTTGACTAGTTGATCATCAGTCGTATGTGATTATAGCCACTTTCTAATAATATACTTCATATTACTATAATAACCTACCTTATATTTTTTCTTTAATGTATTTCAAATTAGCTTGGTTGACTTATTTATCATGAAAAAATCAAATAAGCTTATTTGATATGTGAATAAGTAGATGTCTGTACATCATGCTAAGACAAAAAAGAAATTAGAGAGCAGTGTGAAGCATCTATTAAAGCACTTCAAACCACTTTCTAAAGAGTCATTATGCAAAGTTGGGATCGTGCACTTTAAGAGTGGTTATTGTGGAACCACTTTTCAAGTTCTTATTTTGAGGCAATTTTAATTGCCACTATTTTTAGAAGGTCAATTTTTTATATAAAACTTCATAATTATTTAATCACCACTATTTTATTAAAATCTCACATTGATTAGATATATGATCAATCAAGTATATATATGGTGTGAATAATCTTTATCTCATTAGCTAACTTTGGGGTAGAGTTGGACTCAAGTCCTATTTTTAACATGGTATTAGAATCTGTCCTAAATCCATTATTATGATGCTTGTAGATGTCTAGTCCCGTAATTAGTCCACTCACAAATATCCAATCTTGGATGTGAGGTGGTGTATTAAAGTCTTACGTTTATTAGAGATATGACCAACCAAATGTATATATGGTAAGAATAATCCTCATTTCATGAGCTCATTTTTGGGGTCAAGTTAGAATCGAATCCATTTTCTAATATGATATCAAAATCTATCATAGATTCATTCATAGGTCACTGACAAGTGTTCAATCAAATGTATATATGGCAAGGACATGGGAGGGTGCTTTAGAGTCCCATATTATTTAGAGATATGTCCAAAGCATACATATGGTAAGGACAATCCTCACCTCATAAGCTAACTTTTGGGGTTAGGTTAGGCTCTGAACCAAATTTTTAACATGGTATTAAAGTCTATCCTAGATTCGTTATTAGGATGTTTATAGATGTCTAGTTTTTCAATTAATCCACCTACAAATATGTCTATCCTTTACATGTTCAGTCTTAGGCATAGGGATATGTTAGAGTCCTAATTTAATAAGAGATATGACCAACCAAGTTTATATATGGTGGAGACAATCCTTACTTCATGAGCTCTCTTTTAAGGTCGAGTTAGACCCAAATTGATTTTCTAATATGGTATCAAATCATATCCTAAATTCATTAATGAGCCACCTCAAATGTCCAATCTTTCAAACTTCAAGCTTTAGATGTTCAACCTTGGACATGAGAGTGGTTGTATTGGTGTCCAACCTTATTTAGACATATGCTTAATCAAGTGTATATGTGGTGGGGAAAATCCTCACCTCCTGAGTTAGTTATTTGGGTTAAGTTAGGGTCAAATCCTATTTCTATCTTGGTATTAGAACCTATTCTAGATTCATTTATATGATGCTTCTAAATGCCTAGTCCTACAATTAGTCCATCCAAAATGTGTTCACACTTTAGATGTCTAATCTTGGGTGTGAGGGTGTATCTCTTAGAGTCCTACATTAACTAGAGATATGACCAACCAAGTGTCTATATGGTAAGAATAATCCCCACTTCATGTGCTTGTTTTTGGAGTCAAGTTAGGACTAAACTCAATTTCTAATATGATCTTAAAGCTTATCCTAAATCCATTAATGGGCCATCTACAAATGTACAGTCTTACAAACTTCATGTTCTAGATGTCGAGTATTAGACATTAAGGGATGTATTAGAGTCATACATTATTTATAGATATGCCCAACCAAGTGTATATATGGTGAAGACAATTCTCACCTCATGAGCTAGCTTTTAGAGTTAGGTTAGACCCACAAATGATCCACCTGTAAATATGTCCATGTTTTAGATGTCTAGTCCTAAGCATGAGAGGAGTATTAGAGTCTCATATTGATTAGAATTTATGACGATCAAATATATATATAGTGATGATATTTATTATTTTATAAATTAACTTTAAAGATTCAATTAAACTCAAACTCAATTTTTAATATAATATCAAATCTTATTTTAAATCGATAAATGAACTAATCATAAATATGAAGAATTAACGCCAAAATTTTAAGTTTGAAAGTATTAATATGATTAAAAACTTAGTTAGAAGGAAAAATTTAGCTATCATATTGCGATCTTTCTCATGCATCCTAATCAACTTCCTATTAAAAAAAACCATAACCAAATCATGGAATACGGCATAATTTATCAATATTGCTTGTAAAATACATAAAATTTCATATTTAACTTTTTTTTTTTTAGGAAACTGATGTCTATTTTTTTAAAGGAACAATTTATTAAACGTTGGTGAACTAGAGCTACAGTTTTAAATTGTTATTGCTTTACACCACAAATAAGACTGTGGTCTTAAGTTTAAATATAACTCCATATACACAATCATGGACTAAAAGGTATAGAAATGTGACCTAAAAGAATAAAAAAAAAACCTTCAAATTGTGTTTTTTATATTTTAAAAAATTATTTAGTTAAATCTCTTCATAATGTCGAAATTCTTTTCTTGAAAAACCCTTTCGTTTCGTTCTCTGTTTCTCTTGACACAGCTCTGTTGATTAATTCCATTCTCTTAGCGTGCACTAATCGTTGAAGCAATTTCATTTTTATTTTGAAACCAATAATGCTTTTCTCTCGTATCCTATCATTGTGTTAGACCAAAGATTTCCTTTTTTGTATTGGTATTGTGATCTTTCCTTTCTTTTTCGTATTCATTATCTTTTTCTCAACATGGCTCTGTTGGAATGCCACGCACTTTACTTATATGTGCATCGTGGAATTGTGGAAGCAAAGTTTTTTTTTATTTCAAAATTGGTAATTCTTTTCTCTTTTATCCTCTCATTATGTTAGAGCAAAGCTTTCCTTATTTTAAATTGGTATTGCTTTATTCTTTCTTTTTCTTATTATATATATATATATATATTTAAATGATAGCACTGTTGATGTTTGTTGGTCGGTAGAAGGAATTGGTGTCTGATATTAAAAAAATATCTAAGTTAATTTTTAACGATAATTATGTTTTATTTTATTAAAGGTTTAAATTTTTATCACATTGTTAACTTAGGATTGGTTAAACTTATAAAAAATTATGTGTTGCAAATTAATTACTAATAATGATAAATAAGTGTAGATATTTAAATTGTTGGAATTTATTTAAAATTTGTTATAAACTTTATTATAATTTAAAATATTTTTAATGATTTAAACTTTTGTTAAATATTTATAATTATAAAAAATTTTGTTAATTATTTCGTATTTTTCATGAATCTCTGTCGTTTTGGTTACGGTGAAAATTAAAAGAGTAATGAATAAAGTTGAAAATGCTTAAGGCCGCATTAACATTTTGATCAACAATAAAAACGATGCTCACATGAGTATATGACTGTAAGACATTCACTAAGAGGTTCTTCCGAACTAATATCTTTTCTATGGGTGGAAGTAGGTCGAACCAAATTAGCCAAATTAGCTTTTGAGTGTTTAAATTTGATCTGTTTAAAAATTTTTGAAGTCTGAACTTGAGCTTGGATTTGTTAGTTGTTGGCCTGATTTAAAGTATACAAGGTTTACAAGTCTGTTTAAAAGCTTACATAACAAACAAAATCAATAAATAAATTTAAAATTTATATAAATAATTGATTAAAAAGGTTTACAAACTTAAAACCTACAAGATAAAAAAGTCATTAAATAAACCTAAAATATATATATATATATTAATATTATGTAAATAAAATATAAAATAAATATATACAAATATAATATATTAAAAAATAAATATAAATATACAATATATAAATATAAATAGGCTCTTGAATAGGTTAAATAGACTTTTTTATAAGTTTAGGCCTGATTTGTTTATCTAATAACATATCTAACGAAGACAAGTTAGGCTTTAAACGAGCTGAACCATATCTCCTGTCAAACGGTCTTATTCACTTTTATCTTAATCTTCTCCTATTCTTGGTGATCATATATATATATATAAACTAAACATATATATTTTTTAAAAATTGATAGATTTTGGTTTTATTAAATCAAAATTTAATAATTTAACCCAATAATAAAAGTTTTATAGCCAAAAAGGCATGCGTTGAAGGATACGAAACCAACCAACCATTGATTTCAATCACTCCATGTTTGTTGTACTGAACATCAAATTGAACATGCTTGTAAAAAAAAATACTTGTACTCGCTAAGATCAATTTTTCCTTCTTTGTCAACGATTCCAATAGATCCTCGTATTGGAAAGTCATCATAACACATTTGGGAATATAATCCTTCTCAAATGATTCTTGAAACTAGGTTACTTGTATTTCATGAGCTTCCTCGTGCTAGTGGAATCTTTCTCCTTCTTGAAATTAAACTAACAAGGAACACCGATAAGGTAATCTCCATTCCATACAATTGTCAAGCGCTTCAGTTTTTTCTTTCGTCACCTATCATTTAGAATCCATTTTAAGATGACATACGGTAAGAACCATATATAATATTTAAAAATATCTGCATTACAAATTAAAAGTTAAAAGATATGTAGATCTTACCCTGAGAAAAGGAATTACCTCTTTTCCTTCCACTCCCAAAGGATAAAACCCATAGGTGTGTTACAAACCAAAATTGTCGTATTGTTTCTCCATTTCCAATCTCATAATAACATTTGGTGTTGTGCTGCTTAGAGAAAAGAAAAAAAAATACAAGTAATGCCATTTTTATTTTCTTTTCTTTCACAAGCTAGTAGTTAGCGTCTAACAGTGGTGTGATGAATAAAACCAAAACCAGATGTAGAATTGAAGAATCTGTAAGTAACAATTTTCCTTTAGTTACATGCTTCTATTTGGTATTCTGACTCCAGTAACACACTTTGCTAGACCCTGATTCATCCACAGTCATCCATGACACAATCATAACTTTCCTCTCAAGATGACCTTGTGTTGTATGAACATTATGCAGACAAGCCACGCATTAAAGAATAAAAAACTCAGATATCTTCACATGAATATGCAATCTTTGCATCCGTTTGACAAATTACAAGAAAAATTGTTCTCATAACATATATTTAATTAAAATTAATTTAAATGTATTTGTCTCTATCATTTTAAATGATTTAAAATAATTTTATCAAAATCAATATAAAACTTATGTTATTCAACAACTGAAGATAAGATAATACATCATCATTCATCAGTTATACATAAAAAAACATAATCAATAAAATTGATTAATATATATGTATTATTGCAAAACAAGAATATAGAAAAAGGAATTAAACAGATGAACAGTCATCATATGAAACAAAAGGGAGCAATATTTCAAAAGGAGTCCACTTACAAGAAAAAGATAAACTAAAACAAATGGTGTTCAATAAAAGGAATTGGAAATGATCGTGTAGGACAGTCACCGTCCACCCCTATTGTGCCTTTGTCGGATTTCAATTGGCACAAGAATTTTGATTACATTCAATTAGAGACTCTGATTTTGTCAATGACTATATGCTGCAAATCATGACTAAACCTTCTGCCTTCCCAATTATTGTGTGGCAATAATCTTTCGTTTTCTTATCTCGGGCGATTGGAAAGTATGCTCTCTCGTATGCTAGCAATGGCACCATACTGAAGGCCAAGAAAGGGAATTATCACTGTGATTGATCAATGCACTAATTCTATAGAGTTTTGTGGGGTCAAGAAAGAACCAACATGATTGGAACTACAGTGTCATCGTTGATTATGAATGGTCAAAGCTTTGCACCATTTATAATTGGTCAAATCTATATGTATGTTTGGGGGATTGGAACTAGACTCTAGAGAGGATCGGATGCTAACAATTTGGTAGGAAACCTTACTATGTTGTTAAGGTTTAGATAAACTGCAGGAAATATTAAATATTTACCTTGAGTTTATTAAACCTGTATTAATAAACCATTGTTAAAATTAAGATTTCTTATAGTGATTCTTATCATATTTTCTTATTTTTTAGAATATGTTATTACCAAAAATAAGAAGGCGACCAACGAGCTAAAACACCCTTGATAACTTCTATTTTGTTAACTTGCTTTTTCTAGTTAGTAACGGACCACATGACCTTTATATTCTCTTTTGAAGTATCTTCCTTTTGTCCTCGATTTTGGCTCACTAACCACAACACTTTTCCATTCACAACCCAAAATACCCAACTCTTTTTAATTTTAAGCATATTTTATCAATTATTTGATTATATTGTATTTTTTTTTGTTCATTTGTGTGTTAGTTACATATTTAATGAGAATAATTTTTTTCTTAAATTGTATCTTTACCAATGAAAATAAGGGATTTTAAATTATAAAGTCACAAAATGTACTTTTAATGCATGATATTGTATTTAACTTAAGTAAATACATATGTCACTTTTAATTTTGTCCAATTTAAGTTCATCACTTTGAAAAATATAGATGGAATGATTACATAATGAATAATGTAATCAACCCAGGTTACACAGTGAAAGTGTATAATTAAACAAGGATGAGGTCAACTTAAAATTAATTGCGATAATTGTAGACACTTCCAACTTCATCAATGGCAACGTCACCATATAAAAAATAAGTTTAATTGAGCTAATTTTATAAACCAAGTTAACCAAAACAGGGAATACATATTTTTGTCTTTTGATTTACATAAATTTCAAAACTTTGGTGAAAAAAATAGAGCATAAATATAAAGATATATCAATATAAATGATATTTTATATTTTATTAAATTTTTAATTATTTATTAAATTTTGATTACAAAAGATAAATATATTGTTCTTAAAAAAGGAAGGAAATAAATTTTTTCTTACCTAAATGATGCTTGGAGGCATCACAAGTACAAGATGAAGAAAAAATATTTTTTGAAATACTCTAACGTGAAAAAAAGTTAAAATATTATATCATGATCATATCTAAGCTTATTTCAAGAATTTAAGGACTACTTATTAAAGAAATAATACTATCCAAGCACAATTGTAATTTTTAACTTGGATTTTAGAATTCATACTTTATTATCAAACTTGTTATTTTGAAAAAAAAACCAAAACATTAACAAAACTAATGTTTGCAAATAAAACTAAGAAAAAGTATATGGATCGTACAAAACCAATAAATTTTGCTAGAATTTGTCACAATTGGTTAATAGTGTTTGTATAAATGTTATTATTAATATATTTTTTTATATATCTTAAATAAATAATCCTACTAATAAATTTATTTTTTAATGTTTAATTTCTAATTAATGTAGCATGCCAACAAGGAGAATAGAGGAAAAGTCATCTAAGCTGAAATGTCCATTAGAACTCGTAAAAGTCAAAAAAAAAAATTGATAAGAAAAAATAAACAACTACTGTAAGTTTTTTGAGCATGTTACACTTTAATTTTTATGACTAATTCTACTTAGGTATTTATTTTTATTTTAATTGGATCATACTTTAAGATTTGACTAAAAACTTAAATGAATATGAGACATTTCATTCACTGTTGGCAAGGAAAAACTTGGTAGAGTTTGTTGATATGGAAGAACTATCACACCTTCTCTTATGAGAAAAATGAAGAACTTGCTCCTATCAAGAAAACATTTCAATGAAATGATTAGTTTGAAGAGGGAAATCACTAAAAAAAATAAGAATTTTATACCAACTTTTTATGTCAGTTATTAAATAACTGAAATAAAATATAGTGCGGTGGCAGTTTTGTAATTTTATTGAAGTTATTAAATTGGTTGTATTTATATCCAATACAAAAGAACCTTTTTATACTGGTTGCAAGAGTAACTGGCGTGAAAACTTATAATTTATATCGGATTCCTATTTACCCGATGTAATATATGCTTTTAGTTTTTGTTTTCTCATCTTGGAGTTTAACATCTTTTCTCGTTCAAAGTTTTTAACATGGCATCAAAAAAATAACTTCTTCTCATTCATTCTCCCTTTTGGTACAACCAAACAAAGCTGATAGTTATGGAAGATATTGTTCTAATTTTGTGAAGCTGTCATGGTCAAGTCTTCGTGGTGAACTCGTGCAATCATGGCTGTCGTTTTCATGAAGTAAACCTAGCAAAAGGACCATTTCGACCTTGAATCTGAAACCTTTAAATTTGATTGTGAGTTTAATAGTTTTTCATCATCTTCTTCTCTTTCAATTGCATAATTAACTGAGTCTCATTTTTTGATATATGTTTTATTTTTTAATTTGTTCACTGAAAGTTTGAAATATACAAATGGCCATTAGAGAAGTTTTTGGGCTTGAACTTTTCTATTTCTTTTGAGGGGGTTTGTAGAGGGTTTGGGGGTTTCACAGAGGGTTTTGGGATGTTTCTTCAACCATTTAGCTTCGCATGAGATGTAAGGAGAGAAATGTATGTGCGAACAAAAGCTGGTGACATTTTATGATAATTTTAGAAAGAAACAAAAGTGTGTTTGTGCGAACAAATTTTCATTCATGTGTGTGCATCACCAACATTGGCATTTGCAGTTTATGCTCTCATCTACTAAAACAAAAAAATGCAAATTTAAATGAAGAGGAGGTGGATGACATGATTACAATTGCATTAGGCTATAAAAATAGTGGAGCAGCTCCACATTCATCTTCATCTACTCATGTTCATCGATAAAATGTATATTCTTCTATAATTCTAGCATGATAGAAGCATATCCTTTTATATAGGTTGCATTTGATCAAGGTTCTAAAGAGCAACTTGTCTCATTGACTTTGTTTTCAATATTCGTAATCTTATGCATTATGATTATTTTTTAACTATATTAACTATATAAAAAAGCTCTTGATGAGTGACATATTATGCGTTCTAATTTATGTTATGTATTATGATTACTAATAATTTTATGCATTTTGATTTGTGTATTATGTTATCTTAATTGCAACATAGAAAGGAAGACTATTTTCATCATACTATAAAAAAAGAAGAAGAAGATAACAATACAAATAAGATGCATGCAGGTGAATATATTCTATGTACTTTGGATGATGTCATTTGACTAAGACTATGACTACAATTTCTTTTTCTTAATTACCAAAAGTTGGTGCAAGGCTATATACTAATGTTTAATTTGTACATGATTTCCAATTTTAGATAAGTTGATTAAGTGATCTTATTTTTGAACACTATCTTAGAGAAGATATTTTGGAGTCAATTAAATATAGAAGTTAATGGTGGTATAAGATCAATTCATCCCATTTTCATTATCATTTGTATTTTTATTATCCTTATTGAATTTAATGAATTTTATTATTAAAAAACAAATAAAAAATATAGTTGTGTGAAAAAAAATTATTGCTTATATATTTTTAAATATTCTCTATTTTAATTTTATTCTATAAAATGATGATTAGGTTAAGTGGTTTGGACCAAAGAATTAAAAAAACTCATGCTTAAATAAAAAAATAACAAATAATAAAATGTAATTCAGAAGGATATTATTTTTAAATAGTATGCCTACAATAAAATAAAACTATAATTTAAACATAAGATCAAAGTTTTATATTCATAATTTAAAGTTAACATTAAATTTATTGTTTATACTTGTTTAATATAAATATGATTTTAATAAAAGATAATATTTTTAAAATTATAGTCTAAAATTCAAACAAAATTTTTTATATTTGTCTTTAAAATTGTGGCATATGCGTAAGATCACTTTGTCGAAACTAAACCACAATCTATAATAATTTTTAAAATTTTTGTTTAAGTTATAGTTTAAAAGTGTAGTATAAAATAAAAATTCATAACCATGGTCTATACTTATTTTAAAAAATTGTGACTTATTTAATCGATAAAGATAATATTTTTTTAAATGTGGTAGTAAAAAAAATTATATCTATTGTAATAGATTATGATTGCATAAATCATACAATAGTAGTGATTTTAACTTTAAACTATAATTTTTTCATCAAAGATCATAATTTTTATTATTGTCAATTATCATAAATGTTATAGTTAAAATCATGTTTATTAAATTATCTAACCATTTAATATCTTGTTAAAAAAATATCATCGATTAAGACAAGCTTCAATTTCTTTAACTAACATTTTATTGTGATATATGCTTAAAGCAATTTGATCAACAAGTCATATGATATTAAACAAGAAGATAAAGATATGAATGTAATCAATACATTCTCCGAAAAAAAGAAGAAGATATTCTCCTAAAAAAAGAAGAAGATATGGTCGATATATTTTTATCATATTTTGTTTGGATGACATGAAATAGGAAAGAAGGAAAAGAGAAGAAAGGAAAAAGGGATATAAAAAAGTTTTTCGCCGTTTGTTTGCATATGAAAATAGGAAGGAAGGAATAAATTTTTGCATGTCCCACCATCCCCTCAATTGGTGAGAAGAGGGAGGAAGAAATTTTCATTTTTTTAATTTTTAATTGTTAAAATTATTATATATTTATAAAAATATCAAAAATATAAAAATATATTATAGAAAAATATAATAAAAAAAATTAAATTTTTTTAAGTTAAATTTTATATTACAAATATATTTTCTTCCCTATTGTTTCCATACATCCAAACAATAAAAATCTTTCTCTATCCTCATATTTTAGCACATCCAAACAATTCACTTCTCCTTCGTATTTCTACTCTATTTCTTTTTCTTTTCTTTCTCTTTCTTTCCTTCCTATTTATTCCATGAACCAAACAAAGCATCAATGAAAAATTATACTTATGTTTCATATTTTCACCATACTTTTCACCTTTAAATATCAGGTGTAGCCTATCTAGAAATTAACTAACTATTCTTTTTAATAATCATGCCTAAAATTGTACTTATTAACAAAAAATTATTTTAAAAAATAGCAAGATTAAATTCATATTCTAGGAAGAATATTTCTCTTAGAAATGGAAAATTTATTTTTACATGCTATGAAAATATGATAGATTGTTTAAAATTATTATTTTTGAATTAGGTTAGTTTAAGGAAGTCTGTAAGGTTAAGTTCACAAACATTCAAGAGTTTATGTATACTTTTGATATTACTAGTTTTGCTAACAATTAGTATATACTAGATAGCATTACCTTCCCAGAAAAATGAATAATATGGAGAGCATTGTGGATAAATTGGGTACCACCCCAAAGGAAAGTAAAAAACTTACTTGTCTTCTTCATTTAGTTTTGGTATCCCTTAACTTCTGCAAGGAAAGTATTTTGGAGAATGTGGATTCTTTCACCTCAATTAACAACATCTTATGCCATTGGATTATGAAATTAGTATAAGTTGTAAGCCCAATATTTGATATCTAGAATTTGTAAGTGTCTCCGGCCTAGGAAGCAAGTGCACTGTTAAATGATGTTCCATATATATAATCTTAGCTTTCAAGTAAAGAAAATGCTCGTAATTGTTGTATAATACATTGATCAACCATGAAAGTGTAAATGTTGGAATCATGACCATTGATGAGAAGCCCATCAAGGAAAGAAAGACCACTTCCACTATCTAGAATGGCCCTTAGAACTTGCAAGAGCGAGTATACATGCTTTAGGTAATGATTTCTTAAGTATGCGAATTGTTTGTTGATCTGTTTTCTATGGCAGCCTGATAGAGGAAAATATTTTTGGTTAAATAACCTCCTAAAAAAATACTATTAGGTAAAAGTATTTTCTCAAAGAAATGTTCAAGTGAAAATATTAGTGTAAGAAAACGATTTTCTTTTTCTCAAGTTGCAAAAATTGGCTATAAACTTTTGTCCTTTTTGATTGTTACCTCAAATAAAGGAAAATCTTTGTTCCTTTTAAAAAATATTTTCCACAACTAACTGCCTAACATATACAAAATGTTTTACACAAATAATTTTCAAAAAATAAAAGTAACCCGCTACAACACATTGAATATATATATGACCAATAACATTTATACAAAGCAAGCTATTTACAATATGAATTGTATTGTATCATTTCTTGTCAATGTAGAAAAATCTCCTACTAAAGAAAGAAAAGGTATAAAAAATTATGGATAATCGAATATTTTGAAACCACCATAATGCTTTGCTATCATATATGTTTAATCATAGTAATATAATGTACCACAGTTCCTCTAATCAACCCTAACACTGTTTCACATGGTCCTTGTCAAATCAGCATTAGTTTTTAACTTTTATATATATATATATATATATATATATATATATATATATCAATATTAGATGTTAAATTTAATATTTATATTAATTTAATAACTTTTATGAAAAATAATATTCACAAATTTAATTATTAAATTATATAACAATATCTTTAAAATAGTGTATATTAAATTTTAAATAATTTAAATATTTAAAAATATGTTATTTAACTATTTATATTTATATATATAAATAATATATTAGATATTAAAATAAAATTATATAATAAAAATATTTATTAAATCTTATTTTATCTTATATTTTTTATAAACATAATTTAATCAACAGATGACTTAATAAATTTTATATTTTATTAAAATTTATTAAGTTGATATAAATATTAAATTTAATATTTAATATCAATAAATCTTAATTTTTTCACTTTATTTATATTTATATATATATTAGTATGTATTTATATATGTATATACAATAAGATTATCTACTTTCAATAAACAAATTAAAAGAAAACGTAAAAAATATATAAAAAAATAATTCTAAAAGAACAAAAATTTTAAAATTTAGAATTAAAAAATTCAATGATATGTAAAAACAATCTATATGGAACTATTTTTTAAATAATACTTAAAAATAATTACCACATAATGACACTTTAAATAGCATGTAGAGAATGATAATGTAACAACCATTCCCTAAATAAGAATTCCACAAACTAAAAACTAGCATACTTTACTGTATTTTTCACAAATCTCCAAATCCTTGTTATGTTTTGCTATAGCCTTGACACTAGCTTCCTCTTTCCTTCCATGACCAAAATATAATTACAAAATTAAACAAAATAACTGGTAATTAAGCATGCAATAATGACAGACAAATTAATTAAACTTGTTGTCTCTCAACGGTAAAAAGGTTTTAAAAGTTATTTTAAGAAGAAAAAACATATTTGAAGTTGTAAAACGTAGTTAGGTATATATGATAATTCAATTTGGGACATGCATATATTTGAGTAAACTAGTAATCCTACAATTCAACTTATATGGAGAAGAAATATTTATAAGGAGTAATGTGAAACTTCATATTATAAAAAATTTGCAAGCTATTATTTTCAACCAATTTAACCCATAAAAAATATTTTTATTTTGTTAAGGTTAGAATTTTTTTCTATTAAACAAATATGTAATTAAATTTAAAATTGTATATTTTTAAAGAACCAACTTTCAGATACACATTAGGCATGAAAAATATAGCCATATCCATAAATACACATCTTCGTTCTGAGTTTAACACAAAAAATTCAAGTTAATTAAAGCTAAAGACAAATTTAAAAAAAAACTTCTAAAAGCGAAACAAATGCAACAGGTACGAAGCCAAAAATATCTACGGCCCTTAGCCCCCATTGCCAAACATATCACAATATATTGAATTATAAAATATTTTTATTTTATTAAATATTCTATAAAATTGGTTAAAATAAAAGAATTATAAATATATAATTTTAAAAATATATAATAAGTTAATAAATTATAAAATATTTAAAATAAAAATATTAAAAAATAGAGGCGGTTCCGAAATGAATTTCCGCCATCCCAATCAGAAACGGAAGCAGAATGGGAGGCGGGGAAATATAAAATCCGTGCCCAACCCACGCATTGCCATATCCAATGTGCATCGGTATTGGGCTTACATTTTATATACATAAATCTAAGTCTTATGCTAACCTTATACAAATATAATTTAACCATTATAAATACATGTAAGCAACATCATACAGTAGAGGTAGGAATAAAATTCGTATTTTCTCTAAATAAATTAAATTATTCAAACATTAATGATAAAAGTTATAGAGGGCCTGTGATCAATCAGAAATAAATAAAACTTCTATCTCACATAACTATTAATGACATTGTGTGGGTGTCTACATTTTATCGTAACAGAATTATATATGGACGGTCTGCGACAAATATAAAAAAATATTTGTTTGAATATTTTTTTTTTATTTTTATTATTTAAAGTTATTTGACATAAATTAAAAAATTTTAAAATTTAAATACCTTCGTGTATCAAGATCAATACAATGTTTTGTACGTTTCCATCACTTGGAACAATATAATTCAATAATATTTTTTTGTTTTTTTACTTTTATCTTACTTTTGTTTTTCTTCTTAATCATCAAGCTATCTTTTTTTATCTTAAAATTAAACTATAATTAAAAAATTGAGAATAAATTATAATAAATATATATATATATACCACACACAGATATAATGATAATGTTTTAAATTATAATAAACAAATAAATATATCATATATAGATATAATAATAATTTTTTAATAAAATATATACATTTTTCAAATAATTAAAATTTAAATTAAAGATTGTTAGAAAATAGTCTTTTTCACGTTGAAGATTTGTTATGTTTTAATTGTGCATACAAAATTTTATTCATACAAAATTTTATTCATAAAAAAGTATATCCATCAATGTAGAAAGAGATATTTAAAATTTTTAATATCGTTTTAACAAAGACTATTTTAATAATCTTTAAAAAAATATTGAATCCTAAATTCTGATTTAACATGGAAGGAATTTTGTTTGAAAATATATAAAATAAATATAAAAACAAAAAATAAAAATAGAAAATTTAAAGGTAAAAAAATACAAAAAATTCAGTTATGAAAAGATATGAGACTTTAGTTTTTATTGTAACTTTATCCAATTTCACTCCTAACTCCTTTACGAATAATTTAAAGTCAATTACTAACTATTCGTTCTTATTTTATTATTATCCAATGATCATGAAATAGTTAAACTAATCATTTCAATAAAACAAATGAAATACAAAGTTTATGCAAAAATGTTTGTCATATGTTTATAATGGTAATCATACCAATTACATATATATGTGTTCCTATTTTTTAAGTTAGATTTTTTGTTTAAAATGCTATAAGATGTATGAAATCTATATAGAAATTCTTAAAGTATGATTTAGTTGATCTCTTAATCGTATAAAATCTATTCAAAAATTCTTAAAACATGATGGAGTCACTATTTGGCTGCAAAGCAACCAACTTCCCTCAAAGCAATCTTCTAGAAAATCATTTCTTTTCTCAATTGATCAAGCAAAACAGGATTTTAGACCCAACAAGTTCACAAAACATAGTTATATTGCTAAGGACATTGAATATGACTAGAGACAAGGTGTCCAAAGTCACAAAACATAAGAGTGCATAGCTCAAGAACTTAAACTTGAAGTCATTATCATTGCACTTGATATCAAATATAAAATTATCTAAGCAGCATCATGTTATATGCATTATTATGTTAAGCAGCGAAATTAGGTAGTTAGAAAGTGTGAATTTCAAAATGTGATAAAATATGAAATCATGTTCTAATAAGGTATATGTTAAAATCATTGATTTGTTTCATAAAATAATAAAGTTCATTCAAGTTAAACAATTTATTATCTTAAGGTGGTGATTTAATGATGGCGAAAGTAACATTGATCTTGAGATGGTGAAACTAATGATTAGAAGAAAAATGAAAACAAAAATCCTACAAATTAAGAATATCGATCTATGAATCAATATAATCACGAAACAAAAAGTAAAGCTTATTTACATTTTAGGATTTTCAAGAAGGGTCAATAATCACAAATGAGTGATTATACACTTGAATAGTTAGAAAAAAAAATTAATGGTGATAATATAATTAAATCAGGAAAAATATCATCGTAATTTAAAAAAATAGCTTAATACATAAAAAGAAAAATATGATATGGATAAAGAGAAAAATAAAAAAAAATTAATAATTTTTACATCAATTGATAGAAAAATTGATGTAAAAAATTAAATACTATATCCCAATTTAACTTATAATTGATATAATATATCAGTTAAAATAGATTTAATATAAAAATATTTTCATGTTAATTATTTTTACACTAATTATTCCTTACAATTATGCTAATATATTAACATCTTAATTACAAAATTACTATCATATTTTAAATTAATTTTATAATAATTAATATAAAAACTTTTTTCTACTAATATGTAGAGAGCGGTTATATGACAACTATTGTTTAAGTGAGCATTTCCCAAACAAAAAATTACAGTGTTAATTTACTGTATTTTTTATTAATATCCAAACCCTTGTTAGCTTTTGCTGCAGCCTCGACGCTGACTTCCTCCTCCAACGATCAAAATATAATTACGCAATTAAACAAAATAACTGGTAAGTAAATATGCAGCCAGTGACAAAAAAAATTAATTAAACTTGTTATCACTCAACCGTAAAAAGGTCTTAAAAAAGTTATTTTAAGAAGAAAGAACATATTTGAAGTTGTAAAACACAATTAGGTATATATGATAACTCAGTTTGACACATGCATATATTTGAGTAAACTAGTAATTAATCCCATAGTTCAACTCACATGGAGAAGAAAGGCTTATAAGGAGTAATGAGAAACTTCAAATTATAAAAAAAATTACAAGCTATTATTTTCAACCGATTTAGCCCATAAATTTTTTTTTATTTTACTTTTGTTGGGGTCTTAATTTTTTCCTATACAAAAAATATACAATTAAGTTTAAGATTATATATTTTTGTGAACCAACTTCCGGATATACATTGCGCTTACATTTTATATACATAAATCTAGTCTTTTAAAAGTATTCGACACAAAATCAGTTATTTAATTCATATTTTTATCTTCGTATTGATTTTTAAAATTATATTAAATAGTTTTAAAAATATAAAAAATAATATTAATTATTAGAACGAAAGTAATTGAAAGCTACTAATAAATAAAGAACTAATGTGAGAACGTGTGAGACCAGTTGTAATGATATGGTAACGTTACACAAATATAATTTAACCATTAAATACATTTAAGCAACGTCATACAGTCGAGGTAGGAATAAAATCCGTCATTACTCTAAATAAATTATTCAAACATTAATTTATAAAGCTATAGACATGAAACTTTCTATCTCACATCACTGTTTATGACATTATGTGGGTGCCTACATTTGATCATAACAGAATTATATGAACGGTCTGCGATAAATTGATAAAAAAAATATTTGTTTAAATATATTTTTCTTATTTTTTTATCTATTATTTAAAGTTATTTTATATAAATTAAAAATAATATAAAATTATTATATTATTTTGTATTATATTTTAATTTCCCTTATCAATTTATTTTTTATTAACTAATATTTTTATAAAAAATTAATATAAAAATATTATCTTAAATTTTAAAAAAACAATTAAAAATAAAAAATTTAAAATAATAACAGATAAAAAATTAAAAAATTATTCATGAATATATGTATATAAAATATTTTATTACTATAAATTTTATAAAAAAAATATAACATAATAAATAATATAATAATAAAAAATTAAAAAAATATAATATAAAATTTTACCATAAATCATACCTTCAATTTTAAATGATAATATCCGTACACATAAATAGTGTCTAACATCTTCTACATCCATAAATCAATGATTAAAATTAAAAAAATATATCGAATAATCTATATCCAAATGTATAACCATATTCAAATATATTTAGATATAAAACACTGTTAATATGTTGCCATTCAATAACTAATAAGGTATGAAAATGAAAATGATATAAGAAAATAAGTAAGCATTAAAAATGTGCAATAGTTTGTCCAGCCAGCTAAGATCCTATGTCAGCAGGTGTAGTATTCTTGTAGATTGTGACCCACCAATCACTTTCTTTTTTGAACTGCACACACACTGTAACACTGGCACCACAGCATTATTCACACACACAGCTTCACGTTACCATATACAAACACTGAATCAAACATTTTTTAATTAAAGCCTGAGTTTTTTGTCCTGTTACATACCTCATTTCATAACCCTGCACCTGCACCTCTATCTCAACCCTAGGATCCCTGACACACTTATTCATCATCTATAAATACAAACACAACATTAAAAAGTACCAACAAATGCTTTTGGAATATTAATTAATTAAAAATCATTAAACATATTAAAAAAATTAAAATTTTATAAATATTAAATGAGAATTCCATAATGAGGTTTTCTCATTTTGTAATACATTTTTTATTTTTTTATATCTTTTCTAAACTAATCTCATTGTATTTTGAATAAAAACTTTTAGGATAAATTATACGCATTGAAGTTTTTTTAATATTTTTTATTTTTTTATATTATTTTAACTTTCTTTATATATATAATATTAGTAATTAAAATAAGTTTTGTATAAAGTTTATATAATTAAAAAATGTTTCATGTTATATTTTTATATAAATTAAAAAATTTATATAAAATAAAAAATAAAAGATTAAGTAATATTGGATATTTTTTTTGGATGAATTCTATGAAAAATTTAATTCCACAAATTTTGAAGCAATAATGTTAAGATACTTGTTGAAAGGACCCATACAAAATCTAAGACACACTTTGAGTTTTGACCAGGACAAGAACTAGAGCCTCTCTCTCCACCTCACATCACACAATTCATAACACAAGTCTTCATAGTTCCCACCACTTTCTCTCTGTCTTTTCTTCCAAAAGGTGCAAGGTTTTACTCGTTTTTCCCTCGCTCTCCCTCAAAGATTCCAAGTTTTCTTGCTCCTTTCAATTGTTTTCTCTTCTGGCTTTCTTTGAATTTTATCACGGAGGAAGTGTTCTTTGTGTATATTGAAGTAGCTTTTCTAAGGAAGCTTTATTAATGGCTTTGTTGCTTCTTTGTTACCTGCTTGCAACATCCGTGTCTGCTTATGGAGGTAAGTGTTTTTCTTTTCTTCCTTCTCTGTTTCCCTTCTGTGATTTTTAGTTTCTATTTGTGTTCCTTTGGGTATTCCGTTGCGGTTTCGGTTATTACTATTCATAGTGTTTAATGGGTTTTTCATTCCATAATGACTAATAGGTTTGGTACTTTCTTTCCTCAGTACTATTTAACTTCTAGCTTTTGTTTTCTCTCTCATTATATGGACTTGGTCCTTTCACCAGTGTACCCACTTCACATGAAAGTTGTGTGTTTTTCTGTCCTGCTCAAGATTCTCCATTTGATTTTACATCGTTTTGTTTTGTTCATAACTTCGTTCAATGTTTCACATTGTTAATTTTTGCCTCTCCTATGGTTATTCTAATCATTGTTCTGGCCTCTGTGGGCATAAAATGTATGGGTCTTAATAATTTTGTTTGATTGCATTAGTAATTAGTAATTAGAAATTGATTTGTTTGTGTTGAGAAGAAAGTGGGATAATGATTGAGGTTAAGTTTAGAAGGGTACGACCTTGCTTATAGAAACTATGGTGTATATATAGATATTTAATATTTTAGTATTTAGCTACTCTAAAGAAAGAGCACATTTTAGAAAATAAAGTATAGATATGATCATGATTAAAAATTAAATAGTTAAAGTTGTAACAATTTCATAATTTGTTATACATTTATTACATGTATTTTATCATAATTTTTGAACAGTTAATTTGTAATTATAATTTAAAGTGAATGAAAATTTAATTATATTTTTCCGTTGCTCAAAGGGAGGGTTTTTGTAAGAAAATACTTTTCTTTGTGCAGAATCTCCACTCTGTCCTTCATGTTTTGTAGTGATATTTTGGGAATCATGTTATTGCGTCCCAGCTCATCAGACAGTTCTTTTGCAGTTTGCACTTAACTACATTTTTGTGAAATAAAAAATGTCACGGGACTAAAATACCCTTACACGATTCAGAATGCCAATGGTGGAAAATATAATCATTGGTTGGGTATATCAATCAAACTAACATTTTGACCTTGTTTCCATTAGACTTGAAAATCAAGCTTCTTCATTCTAACCTCTGCATTTACCCTGAAAATTGTACATTAACTTTTCATTTTATAAATTTAAACTTGATAATAAAATGAATTTCTTGCCTATGGAGTGCTTTTTTTCTTTTTGTGTTGTATAATAGAAAAATATGTTTGAACCTAAAATTTCATGTAAACTATCTAACCTTAGACCAACCCTAGTAAGTTATATGTAGTGCTTGTTTGATTTATCATTCAAAAAATCATTTCCCATTTTTTTTTTTGATGAAAAATGCACGTCCTAATAAAAAGCTATAGTTTAGATCAAATTTGGTGTATATTTCAATGTTCAATTATTTCAAATTAGTTTTATCAAAATTAATTTTACTCAATTTTAAAACATACAAACTTGTAATATAATATGTTGCGCTTCTCATTTGAGTTAACCAACCAACCGGCCATCCTTTAAGTATGTTACACTTGTTTTAGCTAAATCTGTACCTTGACCTTACAGATAAGGCACAAGAAAACACACATGGGGTACCAATATTACATGTCTCTGCTGATTTGTTTTGCACCTTGGAAGATGAATAATTTGACCATCTATCTTTGCCTTATTCTTTTGTCATTATAGCATCTTTTTGAGGCTACAGTAATTCTTGATTTTGTCAGAACTGCGGGCAATTATGCTAAATTTTGAAGATTTTGACTATCTGCAAAAGTAGGAGTAAATCACCACATTAGTACATGAGATTGTAAGCATTACGTAAAATTCCTGACTTTATTAAAGTTTCACTTTTGTCCTTATCTTTATAAATTGTTATTAAGTTTCATTCACTCTGGCCCTTAACGCTAATAAAAATTGTAGTGAAAAAGGACTACAATGAATGAAATTTTACAATATTATACAATGTTAAGAATTATAGTGAAAATTTTATAAATGCAGGATGTAAAGTGAATAACATTTCAATGTTAGGACCAAAAAGATAATTTACTTGCAAAAGTAGGGAGTCATAACATTCATAGGATATATTTTCATGCATTTTAGTTTGTGGTATGGTAATTATATATCTAACTGTAAGACTGTGGAACGATGTAATTCTTCAATGTTCTTTTCTAGCAGTCTCACTTGTGGAGCTGAACACAATAGCTAAATGTAATAGTTGGCTGTCTTCACAAGTAGATAGTATATTGACCTGGATTGCAAGATAAGTGAGCAATTCTCCTTTTCTTGAATCATAATGTTCTCAAAAAATGTATACACATCCTTAAATTGTAATATTTAATACTTATGGGACACAAGTAATCCCTCTAGCCAGCTGATTGTGTCATTGATTACTCTAAAAAACAACATAATCCTGGATATGGTTCTATAAGATTTCCTTTTTGTGTATTACTTTTTGGTATAAAACTACTATCCAAAAAGGTTAAACAAATCAAATACTATCATTGCAGACCACGAGGTAAGGCTCAGTTGCCAAAAATTAGTCTTATGTGGGTGGACTTACATTGTTTGAAACCCATTGAACACCTTGTGGTTAGGGTCATGCCCATGCCATGCCCCAGAGGGATTAGTCTTATAGGGTGTGGGGACAATACGACCATAGGACTCTGCGGTCCATGGAAACAGAAACAATTATTATCTTTAATTACCGAAATTGGTTATATAGAAGGACTTGTTATATTTTTGACATTTTTGTGAATTCAATTCCTTGTGACTTATTATTATTCAACAGTCATTGCTAACAAATTGATTGATTGAAATTTCGTTTTTAAACAATGTTCCTTTCTTTAGTGTAAAATTTAGTGCCAATACTCTTTAAATTTAGCATCTGCTTGTAGAAAATTTAGTGCAAAATTAACTGCATGCCTTAAATTTGCTTAACTGATCTGGTTAGTAGTTGAAGATGGTTAAGTTACATACGGTAACAGGCTATAAAGAGCCACATGTTTAAATCATTAAAGAGCAGGAAAAGGAATCCTTTTTGTATATATAGATTTGCTATAACATATAGAGAAAGTCAATTTTCTTCATTTTCTATTATTTTTGGATGGTTGCTGCATTCACATTACTTTTTATATCACCCATTCATACTTTTATGTAACTTTGACATGCTGTTCTGAAGATGAAAGACATATATCTGTTGGAAGTCAATTGTCAAAAGTCCTTTATGTGTTGGTGTTTTTCTCTGCAGATGCTTTTATTGGTGTCAACATTGGTACAGATGTCACTAACATGCCAAGTCCAACAGATATTGTAACCCTTCTTAAGGCTCAAAGTATCCAACATGTCAGACTCTATGATGCTGACAGAGCCATGCTTCGTGCTCTTGCCAACACAGGAATCCGCGTGATTGTTTCTGTTCCCAATGATCAGCTACTTGGCATTGGTCAGTCGAATGCCACAGCCGCCAACTGGGTTGCACACAATGTCATAGCTCATGTTCCTGCTACCAACATTACTGCCATAGCTGTTGGATCCGAAGTCTTAACTTCCCTCCCAAATGCCGCACCTGTTCTAGTCTCTGCTCTAAAGTTCATTCAAGCGGCTCTTGTTGCAGCTAATCTTGATCAGCAAATTAAAGTCTCTACTCCACACTCTTCTTCCATCATCCTTGACTCATTCCCTCCTTCTCAGGCATTTTTCAATCGCACTTGGGATCCTGTCATGATTCCCTTGCTTAAATTTTTGCAATCAACCGGTTCATATCTTATGCTAAATGTATATCCTTATTATGATTACATGCACTCCAATGATATAATCCCTCTGGATTATGCTTTGTTCCGTCCCTTGCCTCCGAATAAGGAAGCTATTGATTCCAACACCCTCCTGCATTATACTAACGTTTTTGATGCTGTTGTTGATGCTGCTTATTTTGCAATGTCATATTTGAAGTTTACCAATATTCCTATCTTAGTCACCGAGTCAGGATGGCCCTCCAAAGGTGACTCATCCGAGCCGGATGCAACACTTGACAATGCTAACACTTACAACAGTAACTTGATCAGGCATGTCCTTAACAATAGTGGGACTCCTAAGCAACCTGGAATTGCAATTAATACGTATATTTATGAGCTTTATAACGAAGATTTGAGATCAGGTCCAGTGTCTGAAAATAATTGGGGGTTGTTTTATGCTAATGGAGCACCTGTGTATACCTTACACTTGACTGGTTCTGGTACTGTGTTTGCAAATGATACAACAAACCAAACTTTTTGTGTTGCCAAGAGTAGTGCCGATTCTAAGATGCTTCAAGCCGCTCTTGATTGGGCTTGTGGACCAGGGAGGGTGGATTGTTCACCTTTGCTGCAGGGTCAATCATGTTATGAACCGGATAATGTAGTTGCACATGCTACGTACGCTATCAATGCATATTATCAGCAGATGGATAAATCTTCTGGGACTTGTGATTTCAAAGGAGTTGCCTCTGTCACCACTACAGACCCAAGTAAGGAGTCTTTGCATACTCATAAATCATATCTACATGTGAAGTTGTATAGAAAAGTATGCATACATTTATTGAAGAAATTAGGACACTATAACAAGGGATATACATGGTTAAATTCATTTTACACCTTGTCCTCTTGCACATGTGACACTAGTCAGATTTGATGAATGATGGATGTACAAGCAGTGTCGTTTCTTATGAAACTTGTACTATTTGAGGGAAAATTACTTTTGAAAAGGGTATACAGCAACAAGAATAGTCTTGTCCTTTTTGGTAAGGTTGGTTAACATGAATCACATGATGCTATTGGACTCAGTCAAAAATTAAATTTTTGAAAAGAGGTACAAGATTCAATATTCTCATATGGAATTATAGATGTCATATGGCCATTTTCTTTGTTTTTTTTTTCTATTGAAGAATTATTAAGTGTTTGGCTCTCACCAGTCATTAGCTTTACACACAAAAATGTTTATGAGCAGTTATTTAATTCGAGTAACTTATATGCACCCCTAGTGATTGCATTCTCTTACTTCATTTGGTTCAAAATATTCTCAAAATTAAGGGTCCAAAAGTTCTCACATTTTGCTATTATTAGTTGATATTTTTGCAGCTTTTCTCTTTATTGGCCTTTTTCTTTTGATTCATCTCTTACACATAAGTCAAAGTCTTGCACTCGCAAATTTCCTATTCAAGTAGCTTAGTATTTCAGCATAACTGATGTTGATTATAATTATCATTGTCACAGGTCATGGTTCCTGCAAATTTCCAGGAAGGTATAATTTCAAGCTTATCTTGATAATACATGCTTGACATCATATCATTTTATTTTATTTTCATTATATTTCATTATATGTGCTAGTTCCCATGTTCTGATTTGCCTGACATATTATTTTCTTCTTTTCCATTTCTCATCTCATCACCACTAATATCTGACAATGTACTGCTGCATGTTCTTGTAACTTTCTTCATATCTTTGGTAAACAGTGGTGGCAAAAATGTTACCAGCATAAATGATACAGCGTTGGCTCCATCTACCAATTCAACAAATTCAGGTTGCTTGTCAAAATATGGCTCTTTAACAAGCTATGTGATTCTTACTTTACTTTTGAGTGCAGTTATCTTGTAAAACTAGGCACATTATCTGTCAGCATTAGAATCTAGTTTATGGTGACACACCCTTCAACTACCTTTTAAAACATTGCTGCATACCCAATTTTGTGCTCCTCATGTAGAGGATTTAAAGGGTGGCAAGATTGGTCAAAATGTATATTGGCAATTGTAACCTGAGTAGTCCATTGAATTTTTGTACAAACGAGCCACAAGAATTTATTTAAATCGTTGATGTAATTACCTTATTAGGGCTAATCTTTTCTTGTAACAATTCAATCAAAAATCCATTGAAGTGCTTGGTATGCTATTCATAAAATTTCATGTTTCCATTTTTTATCTTGTGAAAATTATTGGCTTTTTTGGTAACATTGTACGGAGCTTTTAAACAATTTTATTTTTTATTTTTTAATTTAAGCCTTCCAAATACATGAAAATAGTTTGACAAAATTGACTTTCGTGATGGCTTGACATTTTAACTAGAATGCCTTAATATCACTTCATAGTACAGATACTATCATCAACTAGAGTTATATGAAACTATGATATGGAGCAAGATTGTATGTTAGAGAGTGCACTTATCGTCAAAGAGTGGGGATGGAAGTAGGTTAAGCTGAGTTAAGCTTTGAGTTCTATTTAAAAATTGAGGTGTGAGTCTGTGTCTCTGTTATCTCTTAAAGGCTTTTTGTTGTTGTCAAGGCCTGACCTATTTTAAAGCTTACAAGACCTGTGAGCTTGTTTAAAAGCCTACATTCCAAAGAAGGCCAATAAATAGGCTTAAAGCCTATATAAACGATTGATTAAAAAGGTTAGCAAGTTTAAAGCTTACAAAATAAAAAAAACTATTAAATAGGTCTAAAACAAATAAATCAATTTAAAAAATCTTCAAGATAGAAAGATCATTAAATGGATCCTTGAATATCAAACAAATTAACAAAAAGTACTTAATTTTTTTAAAACATAAAAATCTCTAAAGTTAATAAATCATCCTAAAAATCCAAGTTTCAATATAAAACTAAAGTTATCCTTTAAATTCAACATTAAAATAAAATTACAAAACTTATAGGAAGTTTATGATCTTTTAATTAAAGGTATCAAATATTCAAATTGATTTCTTGAAGTTGTTCGTCGACCTTCAAAATATAGAAGAAATGGTTATTAAAATAAAAGATAAATTTAAAACAATCATTTAAATATATATAATAAATAACCATTTAAAATTAAAAAAAACCTTCGATTTTCTTTTCATATTATATTTATGACGAAGCCAATCACCACCACAGATAAGCACTTCAATTGACTCCTCATTTAGCCTAGAACGATATTCATCAACGATTCTACCTCTAGTGCTAAATGTTGATTCTGATGCCACAGTTGAGATTGGAATAACTAATATATCTGCAGCCATCTTTGATAAAATCTTATATTTCAAACTATTACTCCTCCACCATTCGAAAGAAGTAAAAGAGTTATTATCGTCAGGAATGTGAACACCTTCATCAAGATATGCATGCAATTCTGATTTAATTGCAGGAATTGCTTCCTTTTGACGCACCAAGTTCATTATTTGGTCAAATCCAGTGACCAATAAAGTTTTTTATGAAGAGGAAGTTGAGTCATTATTGCCACTAGATCTACCATTATCACTTTCTTTAAAAGATGACTTTGTTTCATTTATTATCACATATTCATCGTATAATTGTTCAAGCACAACCTTTACCTTATTTATATTGTCTTGAGCAACTTCTTGAGGTTTATAAATTAAGGGAAAACATATATTTACAATGTAAAATTTGGATCTTGCAATAGCCATCAAAAGATTACATTCTCCCCAATATTTATCAAACTTTGCTTTCATTGGAGTTGCCATTTCTCTCATGAATGAATCACCATCCTCTATTGCGTTATCAATTACTTGCTTCACCCTCCAAACTTCAGCAAGGTACAAATTAGCAATGGGATACTCATTTCCTAATATTACATGAGTGGTAAGATTGAACACCTCCAGAAGTTGACAAATTTTTTCAACTTTGTCCCATTCTTCAAGTAAAGGTGCGTAGTTATAATGTGGCTCTCTTTCTGCATAGGCTACAAAGACATTCTTAAATTTTAATGCAATAGACAACATGTAAAATGTGGAATTCCATCTAGTTGGACAATCAATAACCAACTTCCTTTCCTTTAGACGTTTTTGTTTAACATCACAAAATGTCTTTAATCTTGCATCATTGTGGTTAATATATTTTATACTCTCACGAATATTATGAATTATATCCTTAATCTTACCAAGCCCGTCTTGCACTAGTAAATTCAATATATGTGCACAACATCTAACATGAAATAAAGCACCTCCAAGAAACAACTTACTACTCAATATGTTTTCCTTGAGATTTCGTATGTAAGTATCATTATAAGATGTATTGTCAACAAATATTGAGAACACTTTATTTTCAATCCCCCATGCCTTCGAACACTTGAAAATTGCATTAGCTACATCAACTCCATGCCTAGGGGTAGGTACTTTCACAAAACTCAAAACTCTCTTTTGAAGCTTCCACCCTACGCCAACAAAATGTCTAATGATAACCATGTATTCAACTATCCGATGACTTGATTTCCACATATCAGTAGTTAAACTAATCTTACTCACACTCTTAAGTTGTGCCTTTAATAATCTCTTCTCCACCTCATATATTGCCAAACAATCATTTTTAATAGTTTTATGATCAACTTTTTGAAAATCACAATTAGCATATTGGAAGGCCCACATCCAAACATCATCTTTAACAATGCTAAAAGGATGCTTGTGCACCATGATAGCAGTAGCAATGATTTCCCTCATCCTCTCATTAGAATACTTAATACCGGAACCCATAAATGGATTATTTGAACCACCACAGGATTGAAATGGAATTACAACTTGCTTCTTCTCTAAACTCATATTCATCCATTTTTGTAAACAAATTTGTAAATTTGTAAATGTCTCTTTAGGTGGGTAGTGCTAGATCCTTTCCCACCAATAGATAAGAGACATTTACAATGCTTGCAAACAACTTTCTTCATGCCTCCAATCAATTCAACTTCGTCAAAATCTTGCCAAACTACCGATGTTTTCTGTCTCTTCCTCTTAATGATCCAATCATTTTGTGTTTGATTGGTATCTTTTTCACTTCCATTTCTACTGTCTCCAAGTTGACTTGAATTTGTTGGTGCAACTTCAATCATCTCATTAACATTTGTACAAGTAGAAGAATCAATAGTTTCATTGCTCTATAATGTAGAGTACATTTGAAAGACTTATATGTCATTACAAATTAAAGAATTTTAGAACATGTATACTGAGTACTAATTATATACAAATATAATAATATATACAAAAAAGTATAACGCACGCACGTAGCATATACACATACATATACAAGTTTAGATATAAATAAAAATTAAAGTAAAATATAGAAAACTTGTTCTAAAATTAAATTAACATACCTTTCTTGCATATGAGGGATTAAGGGTTGAGTGACTTGAGTCGTAGTATTGTAGAAGTGGATGAAAATGGAAGAGGAAGAGTTCTATTTTGAGAATAAGGAGAAAGTAATCTAGGGTTTCTTTTGTTAGAAATTAAAAATTAAAAATTTTAATTTTTAATAAATTATATAAATATATTAATATTATATAAATATAATATATTAAAATAAATACTATACAAATATAATTAATTAAAATAAATATAATAAATATAAATATAATATATATATATATAAAGATAAATAGACCCCTCTTTAAGTTAAATAGATTTTTTTGTAAGTCTAAGCCTAATTTGTTTATTTAAAAAAACTTTTTAAAAAACTTTAGGCAAGCTAGATTTTAAACAAGTCAAGCCTTAAACTCCTGTGAGACGGTCTTGTTCACTTCCATCCTTATCCAAGAGTTACATATGATTCGTAACTACATGGATTCTATAAATATACTAAAGATTTTATCATTGATTATGTACGTAGAAAATACATCGGATGTGTTTGGTAAAATTTGTAAATAAATTAGTTGAAAGATGAAAATTGAAAATTAAAATGTCATAAAAATTGAAAGCTGATAAATTATGAATTATTTAAAAATATATGGTAAAATTAGTTGTTAAATTAAATGATAAATGTAAAATAACATATACAGATAGCTAAATAAAAAATTAAAATTTAATAAGTATAATATATTTTTTTAACAAAAAATATACTAAAATTTAATTAAATAAAATTTTATTTTTTTGTAATTTCACATAAATAAATTTTAAATAATAATTTTATATGAAAAATTCAATATTTTACTTAATAAAATAAAATAAAATAAAAATAAAAATAAAAATAAATACCATATATTAAATAATAATTTAAAATACAATATTTTACAATAGTATGAAAAAATATATTAGAATTTATAATATTATTATAAATGAATCAGATTATATTAAATTATAAAAATAAATTGATAAATAAATGATTAAATTATAAAAGCATATTCAGGATAAAAATAAAAATAATATTTCAATTAAAACTGAAGCATAAAAATTATATAAAATAACTTTTTCAAAAATGTTAATAACTATTAAAAAATACTAATAATTATTAAAATAAACTACTTTTCTAAATACACTCTTTATCCAAGTGAAATTGTATTTGGCTATTTTCTGTCTTAAAAGATACTAGGACAACTTTATTGCAAGATGCTAAGATAAAAAACAACTATGAGATCAAGAGTAGTAATATTACTATGACATCTCAACGAATTCACCTCATAGCATTGGTAGAGTTATAGTGAGCATTAGTTATAATATTTTTTGGGGATGCTTGCTCGACGGGTTCGGGTAGCTATCGAAACCGTCCGAAATCAATCAAACCATTATCATGGGTCGTTTCTGCCCAAATAAGTAGTTGGGGTTATTCAAATTTTGGGCTAAGCAAGCTTCAGGTAGTTAATTTGATTTGAGCCTATATAGTGGGTCTAAAAGAAATTGTGAGACTAAACTTTTGGGGGATTGCTTTTTGCACCCCATTTTTTCTTTTCGCACCCCTCTTCACTTTTTGTAATTTTTTTTAATTATACCCTTTAACAAATACATTTCGTAAATTAATTTGTGGAATGTAAACATTTTACATTCTGTAAACTAATTTGCGGAATGTATTTTTACATTCCGTAAACTAGTTTGCGGAATGTATATTTTTACATTCCATAAATTAATTTACGGAATGTAAAAATTTACATTCCGCAAATTAGTTTGCGGAATATAAAAATACATTTCGTAAAATATATTCCGTAAATTAATTTGCGGAATGTAAAATACATTCCGTAAACTAGTTTACGGAATATAAAAAATACATTCCGCAAACTAGTTTACGGAATGTATTTTTTACATTCCGTAAACTAATTTACGGAATGTATATTAAAAAACGTAAATGATAAAATGGGAATATCCAAATATCCAAAAAAAGCGGGAGGTGTAAAAAGAAAAAACGGGGTGTGCGAAAAGTAAAGCCCAATTTTTGCACTTTTTTAAATATGGTGTTTAGAAACGTTGGACCTATAGCTGTGTTGCTTTATTTTAATGTTTACAAATAATGAGTAGCACTAACCTTATATTCTTTTGCAAGGTCAGGGGGGCTAGGTATACTACTTAACCCTTGTGTTGTTATGTGCCTTAGAACCTAGGTTGCTTGCTAAGTCTTTTGGACTTGTGTAATTCAATTTTCTTAGCTTAGCTATCCAGATATATAGAGAAATTTTCTTCTTTGCAAATGAGTGGTCACGAATATTCACCTAGGAATCAAATGGAGCAACTTGCTTCAAGCCTAGAAAAATTAATTCAAACCCAAACAAGAGTATTTGAAGTTTGTTTAGAAAACTTAGAAAAAAGATGCTTAAATAGGATTAAAAGGGACCAAAGGAAAATTGAAACAAGTAGGTCTAAAAATGGGGGATATTAGAATAAGGAGGAGACATCAAACGAGGATGTCAACTTTTTTGGGGCAAACATAGGTCCTAGGGAAAATAGAATACACTCTCCACAAAGAAAGAGACCATCTTCAAAGAATAGACCTCCCTCATAAAGAAGAGCACCAACACCTTATGACCATACATCAAGGGTAGATGGAGATAGAGATAGAGGTGATAGCCATAGGAAACTTTCAAATCAAAAAGAACCCTAGGCATAGGACCTATAGGATTAGGAACCATAGAGATAGAAGTAGAAGCTTTTCTAGGGATATCCTAGAAGATAGGAGCTATAAAAATACATTTCGTAAAATATATTCCGTAAATTAATTTGCGGAATGTAAAATACATTCCGTAAACTAGTTTACGGAATATAAAAAATACATTCCGCAAACTAGTTTACGGAATGTATTTTTTACATTCCGTAAACTAATTTACGGAATGTATATTAAAAAACGTAAAGGATAAAATGGGAATATCCAAATATCCAAAAAAAGCGGGAGGTGTAAAAAGAAAAAACGGGGTGTGCGAAAAGTAAAGCCCAACTTTTTCACTTTTTTAAATATGGTGTTTAGAAACGTTGGACCTATAGCTGTGTTGCTTTATTTTAATGTTTACAAATAATGACATGGGTCACACAAAATTTCAAAATTCCATATCCATATCATATTAAGTAAATTAAATCGGATTCAGCTAGAAAACCGTATCGTTTAGTTTTTAAATTTGTAACTCTAGATATATTCTTAAATATATACAAACACTATCAAAAATAATTCTAAACATAAATTTAGCTTAATTGGAATTTGAATATACATAAATTTTAAATATAAAGATCAATTTATAAATTTTAAATTATCAACAAATAAAGATAGTTACATTCTTTTAGGTAGTGGGCACAATCACAAATTATTTACAAAATCTATAAAATTAAGACAAAATTAAATTAGTCTATCATAAATTGAAAATAGTATCATCAATAAAAAAAAACATTCTAATCATAAATTAGCATACCAATACAAGCAGAATTTGTGAATAATATCGGAGATTGTTATAACCAAAGACATAAACATTACAAGCATATTGCTATTACTTTGTTCAGAAACCACCATGTTGCACTATAAAAAGCATACACAAATAAAAAAAGAGATACAAGCTAAGTACATAACCATTAATAAGAAGGTTATTGAATTATCAAAGGTAAAGATTGCAATGGAAGCATTTAGACATCACCATTTATTCATTCATTTGTAATGCATCATAAATCCAAAATTTTCCGATAAGCATAGAACAATGCATGACTAAGAAAATCCTAGTTAATAGAAATACATAATAAGATAATTAAATATTTGACCTCAACATACTTCAAAAATAAAATCAACAAACTTTGTGTTATGAGCTTTGCTTCAAAATAAACCTCAATGAGTAGGCTAATTTTAAAAAATATCAATTGAAAAATAGTCAAAAAATAGACTCTAAAAAGCAAAAATAGCATATTCAAGATGTTGTAAGTGTAACAAAAGATGCAACAATAACAATTACAAAAATTATAAAACTTAAGTATAGAATGACATAATTAAGAAAGATAGTAACTTTAATGCTTTTACTCTTTTTTATCAACCAAAGGTCATTGGCTATGACTGAGTAGAAGATCCTTTTCCCACTCAAACTGTAACTTGTGTTCCACCATCATGTCTACCTCATCTAAATTTTTCCAATTCTTGGGGAATACACAACTAATAAAAAATTAACAAGTAAGTGATGGACGACAAATAGAAATTAAAAAATTAGGTGAAATCCCTAAAGTGTTGAGTGGAGGGCTTTAACCAATTCTGTGCATATATAAGACCTTTAATCATTTGAGGAGATAAGGAACTTTTAAAGGTTTGCAACATCCTACCCCCTATGTTCAAAACATTTTCTGAAGCCATAGTGAAGATTGGAGTGCCTAAGATAGCCCTTGCTAGGATGAACAGAATAAGGAAACGAGATTTGTTTTGTTTTCAGTATAAAAGTATGTTAAATTTGTCATCATAATCTACACATGGTTCACTTAGGTACCTCTCAAGTTCATTTCTTACATCAATTGGATTTTTTTCCCCTTAAATGCTATTTAAAAGCACCAGTTCTGGCAGTGTGGCTAGTAATTGCAAGAGGGGAGGTTTCAGATAAACTACCTTGAAATGAATGTTGAGAGGATTCAATAATACTATGTTGCTGCTCATAGAGAGCAGCATACCACTGGTATAGTCTAGACATATTCAGCTTCACATTAAAACATAATTCAATAGAAAAGTCACTCTTACATGGATACATATTGTCGCAACCGTAATTTCGACGAGACGATGAACTCGTTAAAATTTTTAAAAAGAATTTAATGGTTTGTGGAGCCGCCACCAAATTTTATTTTAAGGGAAAACATTTGGAAAAACCTAACTTGAGGATGAAATTCTAGGTTCGGGAGTCGGTTACAAATAGGGAAGGTGTTAGGCACCCTATTTGTCCGTTCCGAAGAATGGTACCCTTAAACTGAGTGTGTGATTTTCTTTGCAATTTGTTGGATCCCTTAAATATAATAAAAATAAATAGGTTTGTATGAAAATAGCCTGACAGGACTTGATCCTGCTCCTACGTATTCCCCGGTGCAATGGGAAATTCAAGGCTACGTAGTTCTGTTTCGAAGGCTTGACCTTGAAAGGGGACTGAAAAAAAAGCTGAGTATTTTGAATATTTCAAAAAAAAAATCCTTAGTCCACATATGCACAAGATCCGAGGCAAACGAAGGCTGCACTGGGACCCGTATGATTCCTGAATCCCGAACAGTAGGGTATGCTACCAGTTCGTATACAGAACTCATCGCGTGAGACTTAGAATTATTTAAAACATATTTAGTTTTTACATATGTTCCTGGACCCACATATGCACAGAGCCGAAGGCAAGCGAAGGCTGCACTGCGACTCATATAACTCTCCGAACATTGAAAGACAGGGTATGCTGCACTTTCAACTTCGAAGTTCATTGCGTGAGATCTAGGATCGTTTAAAGCCCTAAAAAAGTATTTTGAAAAAAGGTAATTTGGAAGGGAGATCTTCGATCCACATGCACAGAGTCGAAGGCAAGCGAGGGTTGCACTGCGACTCATATGATTCTCCGAACATCGAAAGACAGGGTATGCTGCACTTTCAACTTCGGAGTTCATTGCATGAGATCTCGGATCTTTAAAGCTTTAAAAATTATTTTGAAAAAAAGGTAATTTTGAAGAGAGATCTTCGATCCACATGCACAGAGTCGAAGGCAAGCGAGGGTTGCACTGCGACTCATATGATTCTCTGAACATCGAAAGACAGGGTATGCTGCACTTTCAACTTTGGAGTTCATTGCGTGAGATCTCGGATCTTTTAAAGCTTTGAAAGTTGTTGTTTAGAAAAATGGAGTTTTTGAAGATTTGATTTAGAAAGGAGGACATATAAACATAAACAAATCAGAAATAAATACATATAGAAGGATCCACACATGGAAACTAATACCTAAACAAGTTTAAAAGAACAAGATCTACATAAGAACTTCAAGAACACCAGAGATTTTATCACCAAAATTTGAATTCAAATCTCAGAATTTTTAGAAAATATTTTTTGGTATATCTAAAAATTCAAACCAACCAATTGAATGATATGGATCACAGTAATATAAAAAAACAAGTTTGACACAAATCTAACAAGAAATGAGCAAGTTAGGCCCAAATCAAATGAGCTAGGTTCATTTACAAATCAAGATGAACATACTTCAGTAATCAGGTGATATAAATTTCATTTTAGATCCAAATTAGACAAATAATATCATTCCTGAAACGAGAGATATATATGAAGAGAACGCAACAAAAATCACTGAAATTTAAGATCATTTGATTGATCAAAAACAAAAACGAAAAACAGAGACGAAAATGAACTTCAAGAACATCGAGTTTTTGGCGCCAAAATTTGAATTCAAATCTCAGAATTTTTCGAAAATATTTTTTGTTAGATCTAAGAAATTAAAACCAAAAAGTTGAAAGATATAGACCATATAAATCAAACAAAACAAATTTGACAAAAAACAGACCAGAAATGAGCAAGGTATGCACAAATCAAACAAGCTAGGTTCATTTGCGTATCAGGACGAACATCCTTTAGTAATCAGGTCATAGAGACTTCATTTCAGATCCAAATTAGACAAATAATATCATTTCAGAAACTCGGAAGAAAGACAAAGAGAACGCAACAAAAATCACTGAAATCGGAGATCATTTGACTGATCAAAAATGAAAATGAAAATAGAGACGAAGATGAACTCGGAAATCCGAGAAGACGCAAGAAAATTAAACGAAATAGAAGCAAGATCTAACCTCCATTGATGTTCTTGAATGCCACTTGATAGCATATTGGAAGATGATGAATAACTGATTCCATGGAGGCCAAGGAGGTGCTCAATTGGATGTAGAATTCAAGAGTCTCTTTGGTGCTCCTCTTAGAAAAAAATCTAAAAAGCCCCCTTTCAATGACCCAAAGTGCTTCTCTCTCTCCCTCCTTAGAAATTCTGAAATTTTTTCTTAGAAATATCCTCATTGAACTAAATGAAAGTCCCTATTTATAGATCAAATTTCCAAAAGGGAAAGGGAAAAAAGGAAGGGAAAATTTTTCTAAAAGTGAAGAAGCTTCCCCTTTTTGTTTTCTAATTTTTCTCTTTTTTGTTTTCTTTTTATTTTTCTTTCTTTTTCTATTCTTATTTTTTTATTTTCTCCTTTTTCTCTAACTAATTCTTAACCATCATTAACTAATTCAACTAACTTTCTAACTAAATTCTTAACTAAAGATTTATTTTTCTTTCATTTCCTTTTTCTTTTTCTTTTTTTTCCATTTTTCTCTAACTAATTCTTAACCATCATTAACTAATCCAACTAACTTTCCAACTAAATTCTTAACTAAAAAATTATTTTTCTTTCTTTTTCTTTTTTTTTTCTTTTTTCTCTAACTAATTCTTAACCATCATTAACTAATCCAACTAACTTTCTAACTAAATTCTTAACTAAAAAATATTCTTCTTTTTTTTTCAATTCTTTTTTTTCTTATTTTTTGATTTTAGACTAAAAACATAAAATGATTTATTTTGGGTTTTAAATTTATCCTCGGACATAATTCAGTGTTCACACATATCATGAAAGGACCACTCAACATACTTAAACCTAAAACTAAGATCAAGCATGACTCCAAAATAGAGAAAGTAGTTTATATGAATAACCTGACCCTAATACTTATCATTTTTTTTTATCTCATACCCCATGGTAGCAAAAATGGTTTTTAAGTTCATTGAGACTTGATTCAACTCACAATAGATAAGTGAAAACTGATAGAATGCAAAATAAATGGTTACATGTGTAGAGGTGGAAAATAAATCAGTGGCATCATAAAAAATTTATGAACATCCTGGAATCCTTCTAACCAAAAGTAGATGGTGTAGGTGCTGCTCCAAACTATTTCCTAAAATTAAAGTCCTCAAACTCCAACTTCTCAAATGCAACTTGGTATTTTTCAACTAAGTCTAGCATTTGATAAGTTGAGTTCCACCTGGTTGGTACATCTAGATGCACTAGTTTCTTACTTGAAATTTTTGAATAGGCAATACATTCCTTAAATTTGGCTAATATTTAAGGTGAGGACCTAAAAAATCCAACAACATTCTAAATGTTGGATATTGAGAGTTGCATGACCTTTAACCCATTATTAACAACCAGGTTAAGGATGTAAGCACAATATTTCATATGAAAAACTCACCATTTAAGACTGGTGCATTGAAAATTTAATTTTTTTGAGATAAGCAATGACCACATCATTGGAAGAGGAATTATCAATAATAATTGAAAAAACATTCTTAATTTTCCATTTTCTCAATACTTCTCCTACTTGATTGCCTATTATCTCACTTTTGTAGTTATGAATTATTGAAAAACTAATTATTTTTTTATAATTCCACTCACTATCAATAAAATGGGTAGTCAAGGTTAAATAATTTAAGTTTTAAACAGAAGTCCAACTATCTTTTGTTAAGAAAACTCTATTGCTATTGGACCTAAAGAATGCCCTTAATATGATTTTTTTCATCTAAATATAGTTGATAACAATATTTTTACTATTGTGTGTCAATAAGGAGGGATAAATTAAGGTTGCAGTTGCTTAAACAAGAGTTTAAAACCCTCACAATCTACAATTTTAAATGGTTGTTCATCTAGAATGACAAAGGTGGCAAAAGGCTTCCTACAAGCCTCTACATTGAACCTTTGGCTAATAACATGTAAATCAGAACTCTTTTCACTCTTGGTAGACCCAAAGGGTAAAATTCTTTGACTAAGGTCATTGGTGATAGCATGGGTGTATTTTGGGCATTTTATGAGGTTGGAAGACATGGAAGAGGTGCCATGGATCTTAGGATGATAGTAAAATATTTTCTTACAGTATTTACAAACTACTTGAGATGTAGCATCTTTAGTTATAGGCAACTTGTTGTAGTGGTCCCAAACAAATGAAGTAGATCTAATTCTACTTGAATTTGACTTTCTTTTTCTGGGATTTTTAGGGAGTGGTTAGGTTTGTTCAGGAATAGCAGTTTCATTTGAAGAAGGGCTCAATGTTGTTATTTCTAACTTTCCACCAACATCCATAATTGATAGTTGTTTGGTAATGGAGGTGGACAGATGTTGACTAGACTACTCCTTACTATGGAATGAAAATTTCATAGTCAACCACTATCAACTAAGGCTGACTCTTAAGATAAATTAAAAGTTGTTGGCACTTATGTTCGGTTTCCTAAGTTCCTCACCTCTATACCTAAACTTAAGACTAAATATAACTTGAGCACATATCATTATCCAATGACCTTCATTGATCCTATGTGAGAATTTAATCTCAAAAGAAATTTACATAATAAGGAAGAATCATTCTATAATATTTGATCAGTGTCGCAACCGTAATTACGACGAGACGACGAACTCGCTAAAATTTTAAAATGGAATGTTTTGTTTTATGTGGAGTCACCACCAAATTTTTATTTAAGGGAAAAAGATTTGGAAAAAATCCTAACTCGAGGAAGAGATTTAGGTTCGGGAGTCGGTTACGAGTGAGGAAGGTGTTAGGCACCCCACTCGATCATTCTGAAGAACGGTACCCTTAAACTGAACGTGTGATTTTTGAAAATGTTTGATCCCTTGATTAACATGAAAATAAATAACTTGATGGAGGTTAGCCTGACAGGACTTGATCCTGCTAGTACGTATTCCCCGGTGCAATGGAAAACTCAAGGCTTACGTAGTTCTTGTTTGATTCGAAGACTTGACCTTCGAAGATGCTTGAATTTAAGGGTGAACGCGTTGTTGCTTTTTTTGAAAATATTTTAAGGATGCTTCCTAATCCATATATGCGCAGGGTCCAAGACAACTACGGCTGCACTTGGGCCCATACGAATCTCTAAACAGCGAACAGCAGAAAAAGCTACCAGTTCGTGCTTAGAGCTCGTCGTGTGAGATTAAGGAATGCGAAATGAGTTTTTTATTCGCTTGGAAAAGAGAGGGGCAATCCCAATCCACATATGCACATGGCCTAAGACAACTACGGCTGCACTTGGACCCATACAAATCTCTAAACAGCGAATAACAGAAAAAACTACTAGTTCGTGCCTAGAGCTCATCGCGTGAGATTAAGAAATGTAAAACGGATTTTATTTCGTTGAGGGTGACCAACGATGAGAAGAGTCGAGCGTGATTTGTAGTAAAAGAGAATCTAGGAATTGGGAACTTGGAGGAATTCAGGGGATTTAATTTATAATTTTGGAAAGTTTAGGGGATTAATTGCAATTTTGGGAAGTTTTAAGGGCCTAATTGCAATTTTGGGAAGTTTAGGGGCCTAATTGTAATTATTGGAAGCGTATGGGCCTAATTGTGATTACTGGAAGTACAGGGGCTTATTTGTAATTACTGGAAGTACGAGGCCTATTTGTAATTACTAGAAGTATTGGGGCCTATTTGTAAGTACTAGAAGTACAGGGGCCTATTTGTAATAATGGGTGAAGAGTAAAAAGGTCATGCATGGGATTCGACGCTAAGGTGGGGTGGTTGCAAACCATATGCCCGCTCGTTTAGGCCATCTTGACTTCATACTCCTTGTTTCATTTGATCAGCATATGCATATGAAACCCATGTTTACTTCTAGTGGAGTTTACCAGTGGGTCCCATGGCCACTTTAATTAACTTCACCTTTGCATGAAATCCGAGAAGAGACCTTTCTCGTTTTACATGGTTTCAGGTTGGTGCGCCATCTTATACCCCAAGCTCTGGGCATTCTAATTTTGGTGACCACATCCCCTGCACATGGCATGAAGCATTTTCGGGTTGGGGTGTTGATTTCCCTTTGGATTCCATGACAGCTTCCATCATCCACGAGCTAACATACAAATTTGTTTGAATGGTCGTGCGCCCAGTGATCGCGTCGAACCCGTCTTTGCATATCCCGACCAAAGGATGCAAGCTCTATGTATACCAAGCTTTGATCAATCTTCATGTAGGTTGAGTCGTGTGCATGCGTTCCATGTAGCTTCATAAAGTCCCCGATCTGAATTATGTTTATCATGAACCATGGAACACCAGAATGCCATGGTTAGCTGGCTCCACGAGTTGGAATGATTAGAAGAAATCCTCATCATTTCAGGCTTGAAGATACAAAGTACAATCGCCCTATTATCGTCTAAGATTTTCATTTGTGAGACAAATCTTCTTAGGGTGATTTCAATTCAGTGGGAGCAATGAAAATCTTCGAATGCATCCATTACTAAGCAACCAGTTACTTAGTGTGGTTCCCTCAAAAGGGAATACTACCATCTCTTGAGGCGCCCCTATGCACCAACTTGGCCAAGCTTTGGGCCCACGATGCTTTACGCTTGGTAACTACTATTGAGTGCCCATGGAGTCGAACCTCCTCCGACTGGAGCATTGGACCCTTGAAGTGTAGTCGAAGGGAAGTTTATTCCTCAAGCTAAGTCCGAACGCTTGTGGAAGTGCATTAAAATAGTGTTGAGAGGATCGTTTTCCATTTCAGGCAGCCTATTCTCAATGGGTTACAGAATCCTTCCAGGACTTCCAGCAGCCTCGTTAACGTATTCATGCATACAACATCATGCGTACTGTTGACTTATTCATGATATACAGGGCCCGATATAGTTTCCGCTCCAAGAATTTATGGTCGTTTCCTTGAATAGAGCATGCATTATTGAAATTATCTTCCGAAAACAGAGTGTACGATTTGAGAAGGCTCCGATCTTCGACATTCCTAATCACATGGTTCCTTAAGGTAGGAGATAAGGTTACATTTATCGTCCTCTCTTGTGCGAAGAAGATTCGATCACATACCAATGGATTCAAGCCATCACCGATTTAGCTCTACAGAGTTTGATAGAAATCACGTGAATCTTGGAGAGCAGGGGAGGATATCGCATTTCAGGACCTATGGATCTTACCAAGTTTATTCTTTAATGTTGCCGATCTTCTAGGGTGAGGAATGGTTATTGAAACTATACTTGAAGCACTTATCAATCGTTATCGATTACCACCAAAGCAAAAGTATCACAAGATCTTGAAGGAAAACCAGAGATTATCTCAAACATCTTGAAGGAAAACCAAACAAGTTGGTACATTTTTAGGAACATTTCTTGGTTGACCAAGAAAAAGAGGAATTGATTCTTGCACAGTAGCATTCATCTCATACAACTATTGAAGAACTTCTAGGCTTTAAATGAAAATTAACTATACAAGATTTGGCGGAACTAACCTATTATGAGATGCTCTCTGGCTGCATCCGATTCTCCCAGTGGCAGGGCCAATAAGAAACTCCTGATATCGCCCTGGTTGCGCTACCTTTTTGAAATCCAGAAGGCTTTCTTGTTAACCAGAGGAAAATCTCAGGGGAGACGTCTCCAATCCTCCCTCCCAGTTTCTTTCAAAAAAAAAAACCTCTAAATCTTATTCTGCCCCTTTTATATCAGTTTTTGTCTCCTTTACAGGGCCAAACTTCTGCTAATCCGACTTACCCCGAAGATCTACTAATCCACTTCTCTGCCGAACCTCTTTTTCATTTTCCAATTATTTTCATTTTATCCTTTTTCATTTTCATTTTTCTTTATTTCATTTTTCTTTATTATTTATATTATTATTATTATTATTATTATTCTGTTTTATTATTTATTTTTCCAGATTTTATTATTTTTTATTGTATTTTTTAGTTTTCAGATTTTTTTGCTTTTTTTTTAATTTTATTTCTTTATTATTTAATTAATTAATTTTTTTAGAAAAAAAGGGGTCTCGAACATAATTGAGTGTTTACAATTAGCATTTGCAATATGCATACTTAGAAGAAGGAAAATTTTTAAAACAATCTTAGATCAAAACATCATAGATCATAAACAAAAATCTAGTCTTAGCCTAAGCATCATAAAGAGAAATTAGAGAAAGGGAAAAAAAAATCTAGTCTCAGCCTAAGCATTATAAACCAGAAATAAGAGAATAAAATGAAAATTTAGTCTTAGCCTAAGCATAATAAACCAAAAATTCAGAGAAGAAAAAAACAAAAGTTTAGTCTCAACCTAAGCATCGTAAACTAGAAATCAGAGAAAAGGAAAATAAAATTCAATCTTAGCCTATATAAATACAGTATCAGAGAAGAGGAAGACTGAACAAATCTTAGATCAAGCATCATAAACCATAAAGCAATATCAGAGAAGAGGAAGGTTAAAAAAAATCTCAGTTCAAGCATCATAGAGGCATGGAACATAGTGTAATATTATAAAAGTAAACATTAAAAAATTCCTTAGATGAAACATCATAAAAGAAGAGGGACATCCAAAAAAATCTTAGATCAAACATCACGAACCAAAAAATGGTACCATAGAAGAGGAAGATTAAAAAGATCTTATCTCAAGCATCATAGAGGTTTAGACCATAGTGTGGTATCATAAACGGGGAACATTAACAAATTTCTCAAATCAAACATCATAAAAGAGTAAGGACATTAAAAAAATATCAAGTCAAGCCTCACAATCAGACACAAAGACCATAATAGTATCATATAGGTCAGAAAAAAGGGACATCAAATAATTCAATCTCAAATCAAACATCATATATCAGAAATCAATACTACATGGATGATACATCACAAACTCATTGATATAAGAGAAGAAGAGGAGAAATATTTTCAAAAAAATTAATCCCAGCTTAGCAACAAACATCATTGGTTCAACATGCATTGGCCTAAAAAAATCATAGAAGTATTGGGAAACATATAAATCAAGAGCATAGATCAATCTCAATCAAGTCATCATCTTCACCAATGCATAAATCAAAATATATAAGTAATTCAATATCACTTGACAAATTAATAGAACCTGACAGAGCTCAATTCTTCATCTCTTTCTCTAATATCAATTTTTCGAACACCCGATATCTTCCTTAATCAATACAAAATCAGATTACACAAAAATGACTTTCAGAAGCCATATGCAACACAAAAATATAATCAAAGGTTTGAAACACAAACAAATCAAACAATACAAATCTTTGATCAAAATAAAATAAATATTAAATATAAATGAATACCTTTAGGTCCTTTAGCCTTCAGTGTTTAGTATTCACTATCGAAGCCAAGCAAGCTACATGCAACAAAAGCACAAATTAAGCCACATGATACACGAACATAAAAAAATTTTCACAAAAAATCTAATAATAAAAGGAAAGACAACAAAAATGAACCAATATATGCAATGCAACGATGGTGAGGTGACCAAATACGCCAAAGAAAGAATGATGCAAAAATAGGTAACAAAATTTCTTAAAAAATAATTTAAATCAATATTCACAAATCATAAGTCATAAAAAAATCCCAAAAATAGAACTATACATACCCTAAAAGATAGCATGCAACCGTAGAGAAGAAAAAGAGATCGATTTATGCGGCAGTGATATCAAAGAATATGGGGGAGAAAAATAACGCAAAATCCTAACCTAGAGAGGAACAAATCAGAGACAACTAAGATAACTTAGTGACTCACAAGTCATAACCGAAGAGGAAGATGAAGATGAAAGGGGAGATGAAAACCTTAAAGTTAACAGAAAGTAAACCCTAGTAAAATCAGAGAAGAGAACTAGGTAGTGAGAATCAAGAGAAGAAGAAAAGACATGACGAGATGCGATGCAAAATTCATTAGTGATTCAATAATTAGGATTTAATTAACATAGGACTAGGTCCAAGGTTAATAAAACTATTGTAATGTAACCATGAGCAGGTTCACATGTCTGTTCTCACCCACTTTTGCCCATCTAAATCCTTCTCTAATAGATTTTTCAAATCTATTTTACCTGATTGTACCCAACCCGCCCACACACCTGCTCCATCCCTCTAGGTCATTCAGGTTTAGGTAGGTACAACATTTTCCTCCACCCTTAGTATTTTTAGTGGGTTGCTTTATAAATTTTTTTAACGCATTCATTTTTGTTTATTTTAGTGAATAATAAATACTATTCCATTGTTTGATTTTTTAGAAATTAATTTAGAAATAATTTGTAAAAGTTTAATATATCAAAAGTGATACAAAATTTTTATTATTTTATGGTGATTTTTTTTTATTTTGGGGTAATAAAAATAAAATCAACAAAATGTTTATGCGTTGTGTTTTAAAAGTTTAAATTTATTTTAGTTTGTAGAGATCTCATGAAAAATGTGGAAAACATAATTTTAGATAGGAAATATATTAGGATCATAAAAAAATTAACTTTTATTCTTATTTTATAGATTTTGTGTGAAAAACTAAAGGTTAAATTAACGATTTAGTCTTTAAAGTTTTATCAAGTTTTTAATTAAGTCCTTAAAATTTAAAAGATTTTAATTAAATCTTTATATTATTAAAAATTTCATACTTAAATCTTTGAAACTTAAAGAAGTTACACATGTGTTAACTTTAATTTTGTTATAAGGTTTAAATTTAATTTCAACTTTGAGAATTTGAAGTCTCACTTTCATCATTCATGTTTATGTAAATGGAATGTTTGGATTATGTTTCTAGAAGCACCAACTTAGTAGGATTTGAGAATTTGCAAATTAAAACTTAAACCCTTCACAATAATGAAGGATTGAAGATTAAAATCTAAGATTAAAATTATTTATAACAAAAATTAACTTAGAATATTAAATTTTAGGATTGGTAAATAGAAAAGATAATTGTATTGAAAGGAAAAAATTGATGGATAAAAATAGATAACAATAAATTGTAAGAGTGTTTATAGAGTTGTTAAATGGACTAGACCTTACCTATTTAGCCTTATTGGTTAGAGCCAAAAAATCCTATAGGGCCAAGAAGTCTTAGATATAAAAAGTCATAAGGCTAAAAAGTTCATAGGGTCAAGTGGGTTAGGGCTAGTCCTTACATAAAAATTATTATTATCATCTCGAACCACAAACTCCAAATTTTGATCCAAAAAATGGTTATCAGATAAAATCATGAACGTTTGTACTTTTGAAGATGGTTCTAACAATGAAAAATTTTCAAACAAAATAAAAGATTTTGCACTAAGTGGAAAAAATATAGTTCATGTCATATCCTTCATTTCATGAAGATTAGAAAAATTAAACCCCAACGAACTACAAATAATGATAAACAATTGTAAACACTCACTTATGTCCGAGGTCACATTTTAAAATTAATTAATCAAAAAACTAATACTAATTTAAATAATAAACAGAAAGAAAATAGGGAGAAAACAAAAAGACAGACAAACAGACAAAAATAAAAATAAAAATACAAAGCAGAAATAAAAAAATATAATAGGATAACAATTTTAAACAAATAGGAAATAAAAATGATATAATACTAAAATTAGTTAAACAAAAACAAAAAAAATTGTAAAAACAGGAAATTAAAAAAGTTTAAAATCTGAAAAATTAAAAAAATCTAAAACAAAATTAGAGTAGAAAAATAAATAAATAAAATGAAAACAAAATGAAATAATATAAATAAAGAAAATAAGATTAAAACAAATAACCAAAAATGATAAAAAGTTTTAGAAATAAAAAATAAAAAAAAACAATAAAATATATTAACACAAAAAATAATAATAAATATTAAATCAAAATCAGAAAAATAAATAAGAATTAAAAAATAGAAAAACTTTTAACAAAGAAAAAAATAACGAAAAAAGGAGAAAAGAGAATTAACTAGATAAACAGAAAACTAATCAAGAAAAGGGGGAGATTGGCTTTTGCTGAGAAAAAAAGGAAAAAGAGGGTTGGAGAAAAGCTGGAGAGATAGAAGGGGTGACTGAGAAAGGGGGGCGGAGCTCTTCCTAGCCTCATTCCATGCAGGAGCCATGGTTCATCAAGAATCAAGAGAGAATGGGTTGATTCTTTAGAGCAACCAACTTCAAGATTCAGGAAAAATGAAAGAAACTCACAGAACTGAACTTGTTAGTTTCTGTGGTAGCTGAAGCTGCAAGTAATGATCCAACATTGGATGTCAAGGTGGATTCGAAATCCGGCCTTTACAGTTCCAAACCCAGTTGGTTTCAATCACTCCCCAAGGGAGAAAGTTGACATCATCATCGCCACTACAAGGAAAGAAAGACCATTCTTGGTGCTCGCGACTTAGAGGAAGTTTCACTTCGTTCCGACGGCTCATGTTCGCGTATGATAATCACAAGAAACGCATGTTCGCTCCAGGAATTTGAGTGAGTTATTACAGGTTAGCGTTCATTTTTTGACGTCTTAAATCAAGAAACCATCAAAGTTTATTCAGATCATGCATGAACATAGAAGTCGCATGTTAACTTGTGTATACCAGTGCATTTATGATTACGGTATCAAGGGAATCTGGCCCTTAATGTGGTTTACTTCTTGATGATAATGGATGGCTGTCCATTCTTGATGTGCATGCGATGATAAGTCCGGTTGTGAATGCTTATTATTTTCATCTATTTGAACAAAAGAATATAGCTTGGTATGCTCCTTATCTATACTCTAAATTCATGAGGTCCCTAGGGTTTTATGGACAGAATCGATAGTTGGTCGGGGTTGGGTGAGATATGCAGAGAGGACGACTCCAGGTTGCCCAAACAGTTCAGAGAGTTGTGAGATGGCTCAAAATACCTCAAACAGGCAGAAGGTTAGAAATATGACGAGCCCAAAAATCGTTGATCGGGGTGTGTCTTCCCTTAATCATTTTGACGTTGAAGGGGCTTATCCATGAGGGTCTCATAATTCTTACGAAAGTTGTACCAGCCAGCAATGGGAATGGGTCAGTGCTTGTCATTTTCTTGAGAACACAGCAAGCTAGATTTGTCATTCCAACTCGTGGAGTCAGCTAACCATGACATTCCGACGTTCCATGGCTTATGATAAATGTAATCCGAATCAAGGAATAGGAACAGTGTCGGCATGGGATCTAGCCATCCTCAGTGCCTAACATAATACAAGGGTTGTGAAGAGATTTGTCAACCTTGAGTCTACGAACATCATGGTGTACCGGACGCGCCCTGATCTCGTGGGGGTGCTGGACTTATGACCGATCCTGTGGGCCACGTTGTATGGCAAGACAGGTCTCCTAAGAGACTCATACAGACTCTGGCTTGGGCTAACAACGTCCGTGGCGTAGCGATTGAAGCTATAAATGCCACAATCAGGTCTGATCATACCCACTTTGTCTTAGGGTCTCGTTCACATATTTCAGTCACGTAATTTTGACCCTTGCGTGGATAGCTATAGCCGCCTGGAACTAATAAAAAATAGTGATACCCATGAAGTAATCCAAGGGAGCAATCTGCCCTTCATTTAAGGCCAACCAGAATAGAGGAGCCGACGTCAAGTTTTACGTGAAATATCCATGCACGTGGTCAAGAGAAAGATTAAAGATGAGCATAGGGGCCCAATAGTAACATGCGCCTGAAAAATGCCAAAGTCAAAATAAAGTGTGCTGTTGAAGCAAACATAGGCCCCACATTTCTAATGTCAAAGATCAACCATGCTGTTTACAGGTCATGCTAATTTAATCCTTCAAAAGTCAATTTAGATCCAACTCTTCCAAAGTTAGATTAAAATCTTTTTTCCTTTTCTTTTACAAAATTCAAATCAAAATTTAAGTTAAATTTCTGTCACTACAAAATCCAAATCAAATCCATAATACCAAACCTATCCACACCTTTTCCATTAATTCCACCTATGTCCCAAATGCCATATTACCTACTGTACCCACACCTTTCTCATTAATCCCACCTATGTCCCAAATGCTATAATACCTACTTTACCCCACACCTTTCCCATTAATTCCACCTATGTCCCAAATGCTATAACACCTACTTTACCCCACACCTTTCCCATTAATTCCACCTATGTCCCAAATGCCAAATTACCAAACTGCCCTCCATCCCACAAATTACCAAATTGCCCCCAACAATTTCAAAAATTCCCAAACTGCCCTCCAGCCCACAAATTACCATAAAAATCCCAACAATTTCAAAAAATTCCAAAAATTCAGAAATTAATAAAAAATCCAGAAATCAAAGAAATTAATAAAAAATCCAGAAATTAAAGAAATTAATAAAAAATTACAGAAATTAAAGAAATGAATAAAAATTTCAGAAATTAAGAAAATTAATAAAAAATCCAAAAATTAAAGAAAATTAATAAAAAATTCCATAAATTCAGAAATTAATAAAAAAATTCTAGAAATTAATAAAAAATTCAAAAATTCTAGAAATTCATAAAAAATTCAAAAATTCCAGAAATTAATAAAAAATTCAAAAATTTCAGATATTAATAAAAAATTCCAGAAATTAATAAAAATTCAAAAATGTCAGAAATTAAAAAATTTTCTATAATGCCTAAATAATTCATAAAAAATCCAAAATTCCTAAATAATCCATGAAACATAACATTCCTTAGTTGATAGATTCCTCCAAAATTTCAAAATATTTACTTGTGACTTGCCCTTTTTATCAAAACATAAGAATCTTGTTTTGCAATTCTTAATCTCACGCAACGAGCTCTAAGCACGGACTGGTAGCTTTTTCTGTTGTTCGTTGTTTAGAGATTCATATAGGTCCAAGTGCAGCCGTAGTTGTCTTGGGCCTTGTGCTTATGTGGATTAGGGTTGTCTTTCCTTTTTACAAAATAAAAACCTTGCTCATTTTATTCGTCGATTTTCAAAATAAAAATCTTGTTTTGCGATTCTTAATCTCACGCGACGAGCTCTAAGCACGAACTGGTAGCTTTTTCTACTGTTCGTTGTTTAGAGATTCGTATGGGTCCAAGTGCAGCCGTAGTTGTCTTGGGCCCTGTGCATATGTGGATGGGGATTGCCCTTCTCTTTCAAAATAATCAAGCCGTTTTCGAATGTTACTTTCCCAGCAGCTCCAAAGGTCAAGCCTTCAAGTGCCTTTCAAACACTCTTTTAAACACTTTTGAAGGTCAAGCCTTCAAATCAAATCAAACCAGAGCTACGTAAGCCTTGAGTTTCCCATTGCACCGGGGAATACGTAGGAGCAGGATCAAGTCCTGTCAGGTTGACCCCCATCAAGTATTTATATTCACACTAATTAAAGGGATTAAACAATTTTCAAATAATCACACACTCAGTTTAAGGGTACTGTTCTTCGGAACAGGCGAATGGGGTGTCTAACACCTTCCCCACTCGTAACCGACTCCTGAACCTAAATCTCATCCTTGGGTCTGGGTTTTTTCCAAATCTTTTTCCCTCAAATAAAAAATTTGGTGGCGGCTCCACATAATTAATTATTCATTTTCAAAATTTTAGCGAGTTCATCGTCTTGTCGGAATTACGGTTGTGACAGCAATGTATAACAAGTTCAAAACAATTTACAATCTCAAAAGAGCCTTACTCACATAATTATATTTGAAGGATCAAAACAAGTTTGTCACAGGAAAACAATAACTAATACTATAACATCAATCCATCCTTACCAATTTTCTCCAACGAAGATGTTGTATTTGATATAGGTGGATGCTCACTTGGATTCTCTCTAATAACAAGTTCTGCTATATTAGCAAGCTTAAGCAAAGTCACTCTATTTAACTTTATAAACTTATATGATTATATTGTCTACCCTATCTTCTTGCCCATTTATAAATTTTGGTCCTTGAAATTTTTGACTAAGGATTGCTTTAACTTGAAGTTATTCTTTCTTTTCTACTTTGATTAAAACTGTTCTTGTTAGTAGAGGTATCAATTTGATCCATCCAACCCAACCCAACTCTAACCTACGTGGGTTAAGGTCAAAATGGTTCATAAGCCTATAAAAGCTCACACTATAAATTCCTTTAAATCCTATGAATTAGGGTTAGCTCATGGACTTAATTTTTTCTCTTCAATTTTTTTAATTTTTTATTTTTTTTCTACAAAATTTTTCCCTCTTTACTTTATTTTCCACTTTTTAAATAAAATAGTAATGAAAAATTAAAATGAATAAAAAAATTTAGAGAGAGAAGGAAAAGAAAATATGGAAAAAATATAATTTTAGAGATAAAGAGATAAATATATTAAAAAATAAATAAAGAAAAGATAAAAATATAAAAATTGAGAAAGAAAGAGAAGAAATTAGAGAGAGAGAAAGTTCTAGAGATAAATAAAAAAATGTTTAGAGGAAAAATAGAAAATCTAAGAAGAAATATAAATAAATTAAATAATATTTTAGTACAATAAAAATTGAAAAAAAATATTTAAAGAAAGAAATAAAGAAATGAGAGAAAAAATTAAGAAAAATGATGAAATTTTATAGAAATAGAGTTAAACATTAAATATAAACTAGGATTATATAAGTTAGTTCACATTCATCCCACTTAATTTGATAATTATATAGATTAGAGTTTAAAAAATCTTACTTTTAGACGAGCTAAAAATAAAGGATTATAAGATAAGGATGGATGAGCTAACTCACATCCATTCCACTTAATTTAAGAATTATATGGGTTAGGACTTAAAAAGCCCGACTTCTGAATTAACTACTAAACAGAAGGTTATAAGTTAGAGTTAGATGAGTAAGCTCATATTCATCCCATTTAATTTGAAGGTGTCATGGATTAAGGTATAAAAAAAATCTTACTTTTAAACGAGTTACAAAATAAAATGTTATAACATAGGAATAGGTGGGCTAGCACACACTCATCCCACTTAATTTGAAAGTTACATGACTCGAATTTAAACATTATATTTGAGACAAATTATAAAATAGGGCTAGATGGGGCACTAAAGCTAGCCCACACGAAGTCCATTTAAATTGAGGGCTATGTTGATTAAGGCTTAAAAAAAGCTTTACTTCTAAGTGGGTTACATAATGTAGGATCGGAACTTAAGGTCAAAAGGGTTGATCCATGGGCCATGGGCCAATTTGATAGCTCTAAGTGTTTGTACTCAAAGGTTTGGGGTATGAAGAAGAGTTAAACCTAGAAATCGAAAAATCATATTTAGATTCTACTTGTGATAAAGACAAGATTATTGTGGTTATAATTTATTAACAAAAGAAAATAACTTTCCCTATGTGAGGAATTATTAAAAACAAGAAGTTAATAAAAATGTAACTCCATTAATGTTTAAAAACTTAAATTATAAGGACATAGTTAAAACCTTTTAGACTATAGGAATCTGATTAAAAACTTCATAAAACCATAGGAACTAACAAATTAATTTAACCAAAGTTAAAATATATTGCTAGTAAAATTAATTGAATTATTGATTTTCTTTTTCAATCATATCATTCTTAGATATTAAGGATATTTTTTTCCATCCAAATCATATTTATACATATATAAAATAAATAAATAAAATGAGAAATTTTTCCACAAACTTTAGTTTCCAACAAAAAATAAAAAAATTAGCTATCATATTTCCTTCTCTCTTTTCTTGAAAGCAAAAACAACACTTTCTCCTTCTCATTCTTCTAAAAATGTTGTACATCCTTCCCTTGTAACATACAAAACTACCATGATAGATTCCCAACATCATAAATTTATATTATGAAAAAGGAAAACAGAGTTAGAAACAAAAGTTTAAAGAAAGTAGAAAAAATTTGGTAAAATGACCAAAATACCCCAATGCTAGGACAACAACGGATAATGAGCATAAAACTCAAAATAAAAAGATAAAATACATTATATAGATTATAAATCATCAATAAGGTTTAGAATATCATGAAGAAAAATTAGAGTCGAAGATAGAGCGAAAACACCATCGAAAATGATCAAAACGCCCCTAAAGAGCCTTGACTTTTACAAGGAATAAACTATTCCCAAGTAAATAGTAAATGAATTAGAAAAAAGTGTAGAACAAACTAATAATGGTTTAAAACATCAAGAAACAAGTTTATAAACTTTTATAAACAATTTTCAAAAAATAAGGAAAATACTCCTAGAAGTCCGAGAAAGCCAGAAACGGCTAGGTAAAGACATGTAACTTAGAGATTATCATCATGCACAAAAATCCATATGGTTTAAACGTGACAATGGCTCAGCACCATGATCATCAAGCCATAGTGGCATACGCGACAAAAACATTTATGAAGAGAGATAAGTAACCATGGTTAAGTTAAAAATTTACCATGATTAGGTTAAATAAACTATGCTTAGGATAAATAAACCATGATTAGTTTTAAAGGATAATTACTTATATTTTACAATTAAATTTGAAAATAAAAATTACACATGAATGGATCAAAATTATCTTAAGTAAAAATTTAATTCCCAACTAACTAAAGGTGGTCGAATCCTATATGTAGCTAAGAGGTCACTTTTTCTTTACAATTTCACCTCTAAACACTTACTTAGACCCCACAAATTTCACTCTTGACTTCAAACTTTCCTAAGATCCAAAAACATACACAAACTTAAGCCTTCGTCTTTGAGATTTAAGTTAAAATGAAGATAAGTAAGCAAAGCCCCATTACATATCCTTTAAGAACTCGTGTGGACCACAAGGAAGGGGAGATCCACCTAAAAATTCCACCAAGTCCTTTTCTAGACTCCATCAAGTAGATATTTCTACCTTAAAATTTTTCTGAAGTCTTTTATTATGTGATTTTGACTTTCTTTTCTTGTTTTTTTGTGGAATCCTTCTTTAAACTTCATGGATCCAACCTTCTTGAGGATGTTCTTTTTCATAACTATCCTATGTTGTTAAAAATAAGGATCACAATATATTTAGAGACCAAAAGGAAGTTTTAATGGATTAAAGTGCTTCTTGGAGCTCTTGGAATAATTTAATCGGTTAAATTTTCTTAAAAATGATTTTAAAATGTCTTGGGAAGATTTTGTAATATTTTTTTAAGTATTGGAATATTCTCAAGTAGAGGATAACTAGATCTTGGAGTAGATCTTGTGGATCTCAACTTGGTTGTCTTGAAAAAATGTTGTATGGTCTTATCTCTTCAAGTTGTAAGCTTGACTATATTTCCATGAAAAAATTAAATCTTTAACTTGGAAGTTCATTAAAAGGACAGATCTGAATCTAAGTAATCATATCTTAAAAGGACTCAAGGAAGTTAAGTCATAAGTTAAAACTTTACTTCATAAAAATTAGATCTTTATACTTAAAAGTCAAGATATGGACTTAAATACTTAGAAAATAAAAAGGCATATCAAACTCTCCATAAGCATAACTATGACCATGAACTAAAGACTGAATTTTGATGGACCAAAGAGAACAGTGCGGGATTTATTGACATAAATCATGTGTCACAAGTTAATAGGAAAAATTGGAGAAAAAATCCATTAAAGAACCAACATGGCCATTCGACCAATGTCCCTAAATTAAGTAGCAAAAGAGCTAAAATTTTTACTAAAGTATGGTATGAGTTCCTCTAAGTCTAAGATGATGGTTAAAATTTTTATTAAGAGGTTGGACATGTTGGAAGGCCATTTGGCCAACCCATGGTAATTAAGAAGGAAGACTTTAAAATTTATCAAAGTAGGCTTATCTAACAACCTAAGTCATAACCTCTTAAAAATCACTCTCGAAGATATGAAAAATTGATCACCAAGCCTTAGAACTAAAGGTGAAGATTCAACCAAGACCTAGATAAATTCCATAACAATGGTTAATAATCCAAAAAAGATTAATTTGGATGCTTAAATATCTCTAAGAAAATTTTCAAGTCATTATGCATTAATGTTTAAGTAAAAATTTACACATAAACTAAGTTGATTTTAAATAACTTCATTGGCTAATTGGACTAATAATCTAGAGGCATAAAACCATATTTACTAAAGTTGATTATAATAAGGTGGTTCATAAAATTTCTATATTAAGGAAAACAAGCTAGATTACACCAAATTAGGCCATTCGACCAAGCAACTCATGCAACAACTTGCACAAACTTAAACCCAAAATTGATGAGAAAACTTAGCTCATGATAAAAGGAAAGGTTGAGAGATGACTTATAAAGATGAGTGTACTAAGTTTCCATGAGAAATTTCTCATAAAACTTAAGAGATCAACAAATCAACAAATTTTAGAAAAAGGGCTACATGCTATCCAAAAACTTGGCATCAAGCATGATCAAGTAATTTTAATTAGGAGACAAATTTCTAGTTAAAATAATTATGCTATCTTACCATGTTGTTCTTGAATATGTAGAATTATGCATTGAGTGTACGAAATATCCTTTTTAATGACTTAGAAAGTGACGTGATTTATAGTATGATATGTGAATGGAATATATGAAAATTTGATGGATTTTAAATTATATGTGCATACCATATTTGTTGGATTGTTTTAGTATGTCTGATTATTTTTAAGATTTAAAAAGGAATCTAATCAACCAAGAGATCAGTAAGCAAAAACTTATGTGAAAATGTAACACTACTCTTAATATGTCTCGTGCATATTCAGAAGGACGAGAGGTCCTTCTAAGGTGGAGACAAAATGAAAATATTTCTATTATAAAGCACTAGGTCTTTAATAATTATGAATATCAAGGAATGAACTCATATCCTAAGAATAGAAGGTAGGGTAGCAAAGCTAGTGAAAAGATATTGTTTGACTAAATTTTATGTGACATGCCTAAACCAAATATTATCATTGAGAGGGTGATAAACAAATGAGAAGAAATTATGATTGTGGCATGAGTAAAGCTTAGGTCAAATAATATATGTGATGTGATAAAATGCGATCTCAAAAAATGTATACTATGCATGTTCAAGATATCTCTAAGGCAAAATAATCTAAGTTATGGATGAAATGTATGCTTGAATAAGAATTATTTATGTTAACGCTAAAAATGATCCACTTCAGTCAAGGATTTCTTTTAAAGTTAAAATTGATTTTATAAGCATGCCATCTATTTCTAAATAAACTGAAGTAGTTGGGTTGAAAATGTATCACTAACCGACAGTAAAGACCTACTGAGAAGTTTTAATTTTTTCCACCATTTTCTTTTCCAGACTCTAAAAATATCCTTCATGATGGTGGTGGTATTCATCGAACTTAGCAATGTCAATTGGTTGGTTAATGATCATGAGCTTATCACAGTCCAGTAAAGCATGAGGATTTATTTTCCTTTGATCAGATCTGCATGTCTGCTCTTATGAAGCCCAAACTTTTCCACTACTAATTTTGCTATACCCCTTAAGACTTTCCATCCTAACATGGCCTTCCCTCTACTGCAGGGGTATCAAGCACCTCCAACAAAACATGTAGAGAAGACTTCTTTTGAAGGAGAAAGAAACTCTCAAACTCCTTCACACTATCACATTACTTACATATATGATCTTCACAAGATAGCTCATATTTCCCAATGTCATATCCACTTTGAACTTACCAAGAGCATAGAGAGGGAGCTCATTATGTTCTATATGAAATCCTATGACTGGAGCCCCAAGGCCCACATTACTGAAGCATTGACCGAATCTAGTGAAGTAAGAGTTTTTATTCCTCCCAATAATGTAAATTTTGTAACATAGCTAAGGATAAGTGTATTATAAATAAGTATTATGTAGTATAGTGATATATATGGTGTATAAGTAAGTATGTAAGGGCATTGATGTCCTTATCTTAGTTTTCTTTTTAATCTAATGAACTGTGTGATAATAAGGTTTGTACAAATAATGCTATATAAATGAATTTGATTATATAAATATACAACTTAGTAATAAGTGTACGCGAGTTTTTAATGTTTATCATTTTATTGACATAATAATAAACGACATGTAATTAGTTAAATAAATTAATGAGACTTGTATTTTTAGTAAATGTTTCGAAGAAAAAAATTATACCATATTTTCAATAGTAATATTTTGTTAAAAGGATTATACATCATGAAGTAACAATGTAATAATAAAATTATGAATATGACTTAAGCATAAAACAAGCTTTATTATTAGGATGTTACACCCGTTCCTTTTCTCTCATTCTTGTTTCAACCTTGTACTACAAATCTTGAAGCAAATCACATTAGCCCACAAGATCTTGGAATCTTAAAGAATTGTTTCATCATCATTTATATTAAGTTTCCTTCTAAAAAAAGTATTTATTCTCTTTCTTTCTCTATAAAAATCATGTGATTTCTTCATGATTTTTCACCTTCTTTCATTTTATTTTGGTCCTATTCTTTTTAATATCTTTAAGTGTTCTTGATTTTACATTGTCCAGAGATTCTAATTTAAAAATCCAATTTTAGTTTCAAGGTAGAAATATCTTTTCCTTACTTAAAAACTGTTTCAGGAGGTAAAAGGGGAGATTGATGTTTACAAGAGAAAAAGTGATGATTAGAGAAGCATATCTAGCTCTTTAAAAATTTTGATCTGTTGATGTATTTTGAACTATGATGTTGAAGTGTATTTGTGAAGTTTTTTTATAGTTATGATACTTTAGTTCACTTGAAATATTTTAATGATGGATTATATGTCAAATTTTGTGTTCTTGGTTGTGATAAACATGCCTAGTCACAAAGGAATAGCTGAACCTACGCCTCAATCCACTTTATGACAATTGAAATATGATTTCTCCTATAATCGTAGTCTTGTTCATAGATAACCCTATATTTCATAACCTTTGTGTATCAAAGTGTAGATCCACTCAAATATGAAATGAAGGTCTCACCATCCTGTTTGTCTTTTATAGGAAGCCAAAAAGAAGGGAAAACAAACAATGAGAGTGATAACCATCATAGTTCAAAAATGCATATATAAGAATTAAGAAGATAAGATAATCCATGACATCCAATCAATCACAACACAAAGTCACCTATAGATCCTATTAGAGAGCCAATCATATTTCTCAATCATAACTTAGATATATCAAGCTAGGTTTTTAATACACAAAATCAATGCAATAATTATGTGATGCATAAGTGCAAAATGATTCTTCCTCAGATTCTATGATAATTCAAAGTGTCCCATGCCATATTGAACCATATTAAATCTTCGATCTATCATTACCTAATGTCATGCATGTGAGCCCAAACCTATAATTCTGAGAAGTTGTTAGGATCCTGAATTTTTTACTATCGCATGCAAATTGCTGAATCGATTTAAACTATTAAGGTAATTATGCACACAACAATACCTAAAATTCAAATCTCCTACACAACAACCAATGGAAATTGACTAACTAACCTTGATACTTCTTGAGGTAAGTTAAGGTGGCCAAGTTTCGATTGTGATAGCCCCAATACTATTAAGCTATCCCAAGTCCCTTGTAGGGAGTAACACTCAATCCACTTATCCCTATGGATCTTAAAGTCAACCTTTATGATTTCTCAATATTTCTCTCGTTACTTCTAAGCTCACCATTCAAATGCATATGCAATGCATGTGTGCAATGACAACTCAATTGCATACACATATAATTTGCATGTATTTCTCAAATCCATTTTCTATTTTCTAATCTCACAATAATTCCTTATAAATTTTCAGTAGACTTTTGTCTATACCTGAACACACTCGTCTCCAAAGGCTATCACAATTCATAGGACCTTCCTATGCATATTTTGATAGAATAACATTTCTACTTGGATACCATTTTCCTTCAAAGGGTCATATCATCTTCATAAGAATCATCTAAGAGGTTTCCATGTAAAGAAATTGAAACACTTTTCTCAACTTCCAATGTTATAGTACGTTCATCCTTCATTCTTCTTTACCATTACAAAATGTTATCCTAAGAAAATAAAACTACATGTTCTTTTATCAAAATAATTTACGCATTCGTTGTAAGATTTGGATATCTTGAAAAATAATCTTCTTAATATGAAATTGTTGACTTAATTTTAAATAGGATTTAACAAATAGATAAGATTTTGAAAACACACTATAAAATGGAAAAACATTTTGAAAGCTTTATATAATCTCACAAAATAAAAAACTAACTTAGAAGAAGAGAAAGCCAAGCCTTTTTAGAAAACTCGTAACCAAAATGTTGAAACTCAAGCTTGTAACAAGCTTTTTCAAGGTCTCTTTTAAAAATGAGTCTCAACTTTCAAGGTCAATTTTGGAGGATTGCGGGGATTTTGAAAAAACCAACGTAATCTAGAAACAAAAAAATTATAAATCTTTAGAATTGGTCAAAATTTTACAGTGCGTAGATTTCGAAAAAATATATGAAATAAACATTTGATTTATGTTAATCAGAATTCTATGATTTGACTTAAAAAGATTTGGTGCCCCTTAATCTAAGACTCAAGCTGCCATGCATATGATTGTGTTACCAACAAAATAGTATCTGATGGAATTAACTTATTTTACCAGAATTATCTGTAGGATCCATCTTTTTATCCTTTAGGATACAATCCATGGTCGTAAATGGATTCATGCTTTTTCTAGATTATTTCTTACATCATCGACCTCTACTGTTATTATGATGTCCTCTATCAAGTTATCATGAACTAGACACGGTACAACTAAGGCAAGACTTAACTTTAAGTTTTACGTTGATATGAATCCTAGATAGAAAGATGAACAACTAATGACTAGGTCTAGTTGATATGAATCCTAGATAGAAAGATGAACAACTAATGACTAGGTCTAGGTCTGTGCCTTAATAAAATTGAGTTTGAATCATTGGATATAATTAAAATATATACTAAAATCGATCTTAACTATAAAATTTTATTGAAATATATATTTTTTATTAAAAGTATGAAAAAATATTTTAACCGATAACCTAATAAGCACTTAATGTTTTTTATTGAAAAAATGCCCAACTAACCCTTCCTTTATTTTTAGAAAATGAAAAAAAGGCCCTGGATAAATCTCTCGATTAGGGTTTAAAAGTATCTCTATTATGCTTCATTAATGTGAGAAAAAAGGGAAGTTTATGATTAAAAATTTAATTTACTTTTTTTTTGGTACAATAATAACATGAAGCAAAAAAACTTTCAATTTAAATATTGTTGTAAACTACTCAAAATACTTAAGGATACATTGATGATTTACCCAAATATAGCAATATAGAACTCAAGCTTTTCAAAATTAGCCCCAAGGTTCCCCTACAAGGTATCACAAGTATTCTCATCAAGAACCTTTATCTCTCTTTGGATCCCATACAAGCATGGCGGCATGCATATCTTACATCCCTCCTTTTCTTCCTGCCCATGTACGTAGTAAAAAAATTTTGAAAAATTATAATGATTCATAATTTTGATTTTTTTAGGATTTGATTTTTTATTGTATTATTTGACTTTATTATTTTACTTTTAACTTAAAAACATTGTAATAAAAGGTTTTTTAGTATTATTAAAAAAATTAGAGTTGTATGACATTTGATTATAATGATTTTAGCTAAAAGATAAACAAAAAAATTATAAAAATTCAAACCCTAAAAAAAGATAAAAAAATAATGAATCTTTAGAATGGACCAAACTTTTACAAATTATAAATCTTGAAAATTTATCTGAAATAAACATTTAATTTAGATGAAATTAATAATTTATTATTTACATAATATTAATATTCATGTTGATAGGAAAGTGAAGTTGCAAGATTTAAACTACATTATATTAGGAAATAAATTATACAAAAGATTAATTAATGTTAACTTGTTGGAATGTGTGAGTAAAGAATATTTAAAGCCAATATATTAGAAAATATTTGATTACAATGATTTTAGTAAAAAATTAAACAAAAAATTTAAATCCTAAAAAAATTATAAATTGTTAAAATTAGTTAAAAAAAATTTAGATTGAGTTGCACATCTAATGAGGTTTTAGGCTATCTAAGGGAAAGTGAATCTCACCTCTCTTGATAACCACAAAACTAGAAATCTAAGTCACTCAAATAGACCACAAAACCCAAGTTCCTTTTTGATTATCCAAAAAGTAGTACCAAAATTCAAAAAATAGGTTTATCGAATATTGAAAAACCTAAATGTCTAAATGGTTAAAGAAAGGTTTTGCTTTTCACATTTTATTTTACTTTTTAAACCCACTTTTTGTTTTTGTCAAAATTAAATACCAAAACTATTCTTCTTATAAAAATTCATTACTTCGTTTTTTTTTTCGGAATGGATTTAATAAGCTTTCTGAAATGTTTATTCGAAGAGTAATTAAATCAATTTCAAAAAATACCTTCTGAATACGATTTTTGGAAATTCATCCACTATATTATGGAAACATTTTTTCAGAACATATATTCACACTCCTTCTCACAACACTCCAAACAACGTATCCAAAATTCACTTCAATCTATTTTTGGAAATAGACATCCAAAAATTTATATTCTTATTCCAGATACATCTTTTCAGATTTCATGAGCACTGTTTTGCCTTCCGGATACGCGTTTCTCAAAAAAATCCAAATTTTTCGAATTTATATTTCTGAAAATTACTTATTTCTAAAAATAATTTTATCTTTTTACATGAAAGGAGGTGCAGGAACTAAAATGAGGGGTTGCAAAAAGCAACTCCATTAAACAATACAAACAACTTTCATTGTTGAGAAGTTTCAAGCTTATTAGAATTAATAAGAATAAAAAAAATCATTTGCAAAATTTTAACTAATTATGATAATTCATATTTTTTATCTCTTTTAAGGAATAAGATTAAGAATAATAATATTAATAATAAAATAATAAGAACAAGAATAATAAAAATTATAATGGTTAGAACCCTCACATTTATGCTTAAGCGTAATAATCGTACATGATATTGTCATGATTTAAGTAGCTGGTTTCATCTTTTATTTATTTATATATATATATATATATATATAAATATATATATATATATATATTTATATATATATATATATAAAAGGAGAAGAATCAATAAAATTGACGTTATTTTTTTTTGACAATATAATTGATTTTGCTTTTTTCCGTATAAATGAGTTTTGGATTTGCATGTATAACATAAAATAATAAATATGGATGTAATAATGATAATAAATCCAAGATGTGATATGGATCAATTACTTTTGCAAAATTAACTATCCATCTATGTGCCGTGGTTAAAAATCTATAATGAGAATATTTTATAAAAAATAAAGTTAAAATGTATTGAAAAGTACTAGAGAAGGTACGTTAATAAAATATTAATAGAAACTTTTCACTTTTATTTTTTAGTGATAAGTTTACATCTTGTCAATTAATTAGCGAAAAATCAGATGTTATGTTATATCTTTGTACCTTAATTGAAACTAGTTTTATCTCATCTTTTCAATTATTTTTGCAAGAATGAAAATGTGAGGATATAAAAACTCAAATCAATAATTAATAAGTTTTATTTTTGCAAGAATGAAAATGTGAGGATATAAAAACTCAAATCAATAATTAATAAGTTTTATTAATGATGTTTATATGTTTGAGATCTTAGTTTTTGTTGCTTTTGCATACTTTTCATTCATAGAGAAAAAAAAAAGGCATGGAAAGCACACTATAAAACTTTTCAAATATTTTTAAAGTTTTTTTGCTTAAGATGTTCTACGTAGTTGCAAGATCAAGAACAAAAGATATCAAAACATAATGTTGAAGATATTGACCATAAGCCTAAATAACTAGCAAAATGAATTAAAGCAAGAAAATATTGAAAATCAATTAAAATCACTAAAGTAAAAAGTTTGAACTTTACTTATTAAGTATGGTCGTGAAGAACATAGCATGCTCATGCTTAACTTACTAAGAATATTTATGCAAAGAATCAACATGTCCATGCATAATTGAGCACAACAATGCTTACCTTCAACATGCCTCATGGAATAAGAAATTTTTCTTATATAATTGTGTAAACATTACTATGATTGTGCTTAATAAAGGGTTCAAATTTGAAGCTCAACATCATCAAAAGACTTCGAACACCGATATAAAAAGGGAAGAAAGATGCACTAGAAAGGACTTTTTATCCTTTTTTCATATGAAATAATTGCAAACTCTTTCCTTAATTTCACTCTTTTACTCTCTCTTTCATGTAGGATTTCTTCAGAGAAAAGTTTAGACTCTCAAGACTTTAAAGATCTCTCACAGTACAAATTGAAATCTTCTTAACATCAAAGATATATTATCATAAGAATCTTTTTTTTTTCTACCTTTCTCTCTATATTAGGGTTATGGATACTTTTATGGAACTAATTTATCTTTTTATATTCTTGATTATGTGTAAACCTATATCCATAAGATTATGGTGAATCATAAAATGTAACTAGTTTAAACCTTATATTCTTTATGAACATATATTTTTTCTCTCAATTATATTTTTCCCATTATTTTAATTTTTATAGAAATTTGATCATTCTCGATAGCTTTTGGTAATTAAATAACAAGATATTATACCATTCTTTAATTAATGGATCTATAGAATATATTGAACCTAGCGTTAAAGAATTAATTTTAATTCTACTATTCTAATCAATTAATTAAATCAACAAATTTACTGGTTTTTTTTTTACTTTTTCTAATTCATTATCTTGTATGATCATTGAAAGTCAATTTTTTTTAAGAAAAAAAGTATCATTATTAAATAGTGATAGGCTCAAAATAAATCATTGATAATTGATTAAAATAAAATTTTAAAGAAAATAAAGGTAAAAATTAAATAAAGATACATGTAAAATCAAAATCTTATATCCTTCCATAATTAAATTCATATCTTTGAACGTTTACCTATTTGTTTTAAATATTCTATTACTTAAAATTTTTTATTTTAATTTTCAGTTTATCTATTTGTTTTAGATATCCTATTTTTCTTTGGTTATAAATTTTGTTATTTTAATTTTCAGTTGCAACCAACTCGTTTTGAAGGGCTTAATAATTAAGAAATGATTAAACTAGTATTTATCACATAATCATTATGAAAACAGTACTAGAAGATTTAAAATATCTCATTTACTAACTTGACTAATATATCTCTTCCTATGAATAAAACTCACAATGTCATAGGAAACTCAATACTTAACCAGTACCTTAAAGATCATGGATAGCATTTCCCTTGACTTAATAACCCAGTGGGGGTGGGGGGGGGGGGGGGACGCTGATTACTTATATGATTTTTCCTTCAGTTCTGTTTTACATCATGATCTTTGGGCGTATCATTATTATGGATTCTAAGTGCGGGTTCAAAAACTTAGTCGGACCTATAAAAATCATTATTATGATTGGTGCAGTGTGAGTAGAAAATCTTACATCCGGAAAAAGTATCTTGAATATCTGATCTTGAAAGTTTGATTCAAATGCCTTTGCATTCACCATCCCCAGAACTTTTGAGTAATGAACATTGACTCAACCCTTCCCCATATCAATGAGTACAAAACGAAGGGAAATATTGTAGTGCATTTTTAAGATACATATATATAAAAAAAATCATATACGGTATCAATTTTTTTATCTTCAAATAATAGAACAGTAAAAAAATATAAAAACTAGAACTAAAAAGATGCACTTATACATGACATTTGTTAATGTCTAAAAGCAATTACAAACCATCAAACCTAGCACAACGACTAGTAGAAAGTAATACAATACATGTGTCCAGTAATTTTATAGGTGAAGATTTCACATTAGTTGATATCTTGAAATAGTGAGAAAAATTATGAGATTTATGTAAACTTCAAAGACATATCATATTGATAATTCTATAAAATGTTATTCTCAGCTGAAGAATAAAAAAATCTTGTGACTTACCACAACAAATTATGCATTCAACATGCTCTCCCACAACGAAACCAAATATAAGTGCATCATATACTTCACAGAATACAAGTATTAAAATGTTTCACTTTGTAATTTTACATATCAGCTGGTTTAATATTTTAACACTTATTTTCCCATGGAGGCATAGCTCAAAGTTGTGGAAGTTATCAATGTTCCAATGGTTCAACAGCTGTCTTGAAGAGAAGGATATAAATCTTATCAATGGAAAAGTATATAAAACCACCAAGAGAATGAGTAACATAGGAACCAAAGCTAGTACCCACAATGCAGTGCCAAGCTGGACCATAGGCAGAATCAAATTCCTGGAACAAAACTAAGAAGCTCTATGAGAAACCATTGCTCAAGAGGGGAAAATAAAACAAAAAGGAAGACAATGACCAACAATTGGTTTTTAAGAAATATCAATATGAAACCTAGCAATAATTCATCTAGCTCAATCTCATAAATCAGTAAAGATCAGCTTTAAAGAAAAACAATACTGTTTGGCTGTCACTAATCTACATATACATTGAGCAAAAGAATAAAAATTAAAATCTGATAAGATCAAGGTATGCTTGCTGTGAGTTTAATAGAAGGAGCAAGCATCAACCAAGAATCTTGCAAGAATCAAATTTGCCCCACAGATCCCATAATTCAATAAAACATACCTAATATGCACTTAATGAGATACTACATATGCATGCTATTGGTGTAATAGGATTCCCAAAATTTTAACCTTTAATATCATCTGCCAACCCTGAAGCTCTATCAATGAACTGAGGGACCAAGAAACATTTTCAACACAAAAGAAAACCTATATACCAAGCCACCTATTTATTAAATTTTAGAGCCAACACACCTAATAAACACAGATTTTCTTCACATTTGAATACATGTAGAGTCACAATTAAAAAGTAATACAACCTTTAGTGCATGCAAATATACCAATCTCATAAGGATAATTATCCACCTTAACCATTTTATTGAAACTTACTAAACCTATAGTTATAGTTCCTCATCAATTATTGAACACCATTAGCATAAATCCCCATGCGTGACTGCAGCAAGCAGGTTTACTAGAGGTTTTGCATCTCATCATGCTCTTCCATTTTCTACGATCAAATGCAAACAGAACATGCAATTTAAAATGCATTACTTCTAATCAGAGTTCTGTATAGTATAGAAATAGAGCTCATGTAGCATGCAAAATCATCATATTCTTGACCAAACCAATTGCAAAGATCACTTCCAATGCCAATTTTACAATAACTATATTATTGAATCTGCAGTTCCTGTCAAATAACTATCTAAAAAGTACAAGGTTGGTCCTTCTTCAATCCTTTGAATGAGACAATTCCATATATACATGCATATTTTTCCCAAAGATACAAAATAATGAGAGTATCCTCCTCATGACACCCTAAACCTTTAATTTAATATAAATAAAAGAGGATACCTAGACAAAGAGTGCTGGATCGGTTTTGTGGATTAACCTGCCTTGCTCTCTACTTCTTCTTTACAAATTACAAACATGTCTATGCAAGCAAATATTTCTTGTCACTACTAATACATATAATAATCATCAAATTCCAATTTAAAAAATTCAATCTCAAGCACGAGAATACCCTTAATTTTTGGTCTTTCAAATTGATGATAGGAAATTGTCTCAATCATTTACACACTTGTCTAATTTTTTGGGATCGTTAATAAAAGGCAGCAAGCATCATATCAAGGAGCAGTCTCCTGTGGTGGTTTTGTGAGAACATTCAACCCATTTTTTCAAACATTTACAGGGTTGACAACACATGTAACTTTTATAAGAAGAGGAAAAACATTTTGGGGAAAGAAGAAATAAGAAAATTCTGATTGGCAGAAGTCCAATACTAGTGCAGTGTTCTTTTCTTAACATCTATTACTCTTTATAACTCATGATCAGTTGTCTATACACAAATCCACATTGCCAACCCAGGAAAGGAGAGCAAGAACACTGATAGGAGATGAGGGAAAAAAAACAGATTTTAATGACATTGCATCAGATCTGGAATCCTGACAGGAAACAGGGGGGGGGGGGGATTGGGTTTTAATGACTTTGCATCAAATCTGGAATCCTGCTACACTATTCATCAATGTACTTCCATTACAAGAACTCAAATTATATTAATATATTAAGTTTCAGATGACAAACAGAACTGAAATTTCTAGTATTGGTGAGCAATATGTACCAGAAACTGCTACAATAGAGTAAGGGTTTCTGCAAGCTATGTGATCTGGGTGAACCAGAGAAGGAAAGTGAGCTAGAAGCAATAGAAAACTCCATGGAATCACCGCAAAAATTTTTAAGCACAACTATATATTCAGAAAATGATTTAGAGGAGTAATTTAGGGTCAAGATAGAACAGAAAGCCAGAATGCGTATCCAGACTGTAGGATCATATTAAAGAGTTCAATTGAAAAGAATCTTTCTCCATCAACTCAAAAGTATTGAAAACCCACTTTTTTCAGCATGATACACAGTAGAAAATTGTAACTAGGATTCTAAAAATCAAGAAATAAAAAGCACCATTCTAGATAACATAATAACATGAATAAAAGAATTGCATATATCAAGAGAAAATGTCTAGTCAACAAAACACAAACAAACAATTAGACCATGTCTTCTTCCAAAACACCATTGGCGGCAGAAATGATAATCACATATACATTAACAAAATCACAATCAAGAATGACAGAGAAACAGAAAGCAGAAAGCAATTAAACCCATTCCACAGATGTTCTCCCAATTGATCAAATTACCAATGCCAACATCCAAGATAAAAATCTACATATAAATTTGGTTATCCTTTAATCCGCTCATTATCCTAGATTATGATTTTTAAAAATAATACTAATAATAATAAAACCTGAGCTAGGAAATCAAAGTGCCAATATTAAATATTCAATTACAAAGCCACCGGCCAAGACATTGAGAACTGATAATAACCGTTTCCAATATCTGACCATTTTGTTTTTTCATAACACGAAAACCTTCCAACTCAAACATTACTCAGACTTTATATTATGAGTCAAAGATGAAACCTCAAAAACAGATTTTGGAAAAGAAAAAGTTTCTGAGAAGATTAAAATAGAAAAAAGAAAAGAAAGTAACCTTCTTAAGGGCAAGAGCCAAGCGTTTACTATCAAGTTTGGTGCCAGGTGGCATAGAGTTCAAATGAACACGTGCTGAATGGAAGGCACGGTTCTGCAAAGGGAGAGGCATGTCAGAAGCTCTGACATGAACGTTGAGGCTCTCATTCTGCTCAATGGATTTCTTCTTCTGTATCAAACTGTTGAGAAACTTGCTCCTTCTCTCTAACTCCTTCTCTGCTTCTTCCATGTGCTGTGTTCTGTTCTGTCCCCTCCTTATTATTACTTCACACTCTCATCACTCATAAACATCAACCCTTTTCTTCTCTTCCTCTTTGCCTTTTTTGGAGTATGGTCACCACTGTGCTTGAACCAATGGCAACAACCTTGTGCTTGTGATTGTGCTTTGGGTTTGGAAAAAGGGAAACAAAGAAAGAAGAGAGAAAGGAGAAAGAGAGAAAGAAAATGTACAGTGTAATGAAATGAGTATAAGAAGACTAGAATGAAAGTACAACAGGGTTTGCTTACTCCTGCATTATATACAATGTGAGAATCAATCCAATTTAATATTTCTTTATTCAATCCTCATTAACATATGTTATTTTTATTTTAATGTATATTGTACTTTTCATATTAATAAATTATTTTATTAATATGTATTATTAATATGATAAATGTTAGTATAACATATTATATACTAATATAAATTTTCAAATAATTATATTAATAATTTTATTTTTGTTAAGCAAAACTTGTATTATCAAAAATTATTTTAATAGTTGATAAATTTTGATATGTTAATAAATAAATTTTATAATATACATAATATAACTTATCTAAAATATATTAAATTATTACTAAATAAGAATAAAAGTTATTTTATAAAAGTAAAAATTTTAAAGTTATCCATATTCTTAAAAATTTAAAACATATTCAACTCCTTTTTTATTTCTAAAACTCAAATCGAGATTTTGCCACACTTATTTATTTTCGGTGCCTGTTATTGTTTCTGTTGAATTTGGTATTTGTTTCATAGTTGTTACTTTCCAAGCATGTCTCAAAAATGAATATTTTAAAACGGAAAGAATTATATTGACACATTTAATATTTATCAAAAAAATATTGATATTTTTTATTTTTAATATTTTTTATGTATATAAAATTATAAAATTTAAAAAAAATTTAAAATTTATAACTGAAAAAGGTATGTAGTATTAATTTTTATATAAATTAAAATAATTTTGTATAGAATAAAAAAATATAATGTATTTTTTCAATGAATCCCAAAAAGTATCAAGATAATTTTTTTAAAAAATAAGATACGATTATGCGATTAAGCATATATTTAGTTAAATGATTTAATTAAATATTTATTTGATAAATTTATCACATAAAATTATTGCACAAATTTTATTGCATGTGTAAAATTATTTTGATAAGTTTCATTATAAAATTTATTAAATAAATTTTAATAAGTTTATAAAAAGATCAAAAGTTAATTTTATAAATCTGAAGATGTCATATTATTTAAAACTTGTAGCAGAATTAGAGTTTAAACATATACGTAAAACTAATTATAATTAAAATTATATAATAAATGTATAATGTGATTTTAATTTACTTAATTTATAAATTACAACTGTTTCAATAGTTTGGTCAAATAGAAAATAATATATATATATATATATATATATATAAATGATATTTATATATTTTATTGAAAATATATTGAATGGTAAAAAAATATAATAGGAAGAAAAAATATGAAAAAAAATATATAATATATGATAGAAGAAGAGAAATGATATAAAATAAATAAATACATTAAAATTTAAATATTATTAGAATCTGTATTTATCATTTATCATTTGTATATGCATAAATATACTACGTCTAGAGAGAGATTTTAACTGTCATAGATAACATAAAGAAGAAACATTGGCTGGTCCATCTTTCTCAGGAGGGTTCACTTCAATAAACGTTCTTTTTTTTTTGCAAAATTTGATTAAACTCGTTTTTTATTATATCCATATGGAAAGCGAAGGAAAATAAAATATCATATATATCGTAAAATTTGATACATTGTCAAAGAAGAATAAACACTAACATAAAAGGTAAAAATAGAGTTAATTCATTGAATTAGAATAACCTTATGGCTTCTGTTTGTTTTCAGTTAAATTTAATTTCGTTCTAAATTGTGTTACCTATGTGGTTATACATCTACACTTTTCAAAGTATAGCAATTAGCACTGCAAATTTTGAAGATATGAAGTGAAGGCCACGCAATACTCAATGGCACAAATTTGTAAAGTACTGCAAAATCTATCATTATTCATTATTTTCACGTTTTCTTTTCTCTTTTACTTGAATGATTCCACTTTTCATTTTCTTTAACAATATTGATAAATGCACCTCAAAGTTTGCTTATCACATTGTGATTGTTCCAAAATTGGCACTTTGCAACTATGTTCTTACAACGTACGCTAACTGTAGTTGCGTAAATTCAATTTATGAAATTGATATATAGAAAAGTTTTAATAGTCCGGTCTTGAGTCGTTGTTTACTGAATCACGACGAAATTAAAAGAAAAAATGTTTAATGAAAAGTATAGTGTTTAACATGAAACTTAAATTTTTTTTTAATTTTTATCCAATTTTTTTATTCTTAAATATTTAACAAGAATTTCGCTAGTATTTACCTTTTTGTAAAAATTGAATTTTGTTAGTATTCGTAACATATACGTATTAATTAAGAATAAAGAATTTCATACCTAAAATATTTAAAAACATTAAAGATGTTTTGTCACGACCCAAAAATTTCAGTTATACTTTGAAAATAAAAGTTTTAAAGTATTCATGACTATGATGTTCTTTTTCAATCAAGTTCAAATTTCAAAATATAGATTTTGGTTTATCAAAGTATAAAATACCATGAACCAAATTGATTTCATTATACAAATCATTTCCAAAGGTCTAAAATGTGACAAAGAAATAAACTCTTAGAAACAAAGTTTATAAATATAACTTACGAGGAGGGATCTACCTATTTCAATGCTTAGCTATTTTTTTTTATTTGATTTTTTAAATTTATTATTTTACTCAAATTTATGAGTTTTCAACTTTATTTCACGAATTTTTAATATTCCTCCCCTATCTTCATTATTTAGTGTAGTTTTGAAAGGTTTATAAATTAAGTTTGAAGTTTTCAATATTGATGATGTTCTTTGTTGAACCTAATAGATTTGTCTAACCTAAATTAATTTATTAAACAATTTAAGTTAACTTTTAAAAATAATTTACACTAATAATGATATATTTTATACTCTAATCTAATCATAGATTATTACATTATCAAAAATTATTAGTATAATAATTATTTTAAAAAACATACTTATTGTAATTTTTAATTGATTAGTAATATAAAAATATTTTATACTAATAGTGCCTTAAATTAAACTGAATAAATAATTCAGTTAGTATTAAATATTGATACATATCTTGTATATATAATATATAATATTTTCATTGTTAGCTAACAATTTAATTTTTATTAATAAGTTTTATACTAAATATTTAATAATTTTATTTTTAATAAATAAATATTTTAGTAATTATTATATTGAAATTTACTTTAGTATCTTAAAATTATAAAAATATCGAACGGAATTAACGATTCAATTCCCTGACTTACGTAAAAGCTTAGTCCAGTTAGTTTGTTTAGAAAATGAGTTTATTTATTTATTTAATAAAAATTATAAAATAATCAATGATTTTAAGTTTTGCTAATATTACTCACTCTTTTCTGGATATTTTATATGGTTAGGTTTTTTGAATAATATAATTTTTATTTTTTTCATTCTTTTGAGTTTGGCATAATTTCTACAACAAAATAAAAATATAAAATATGAAATTAATAATTAAATAATATATAAAATATAAATTTATAAATATATAATATTTTTTACATTATAATTATTGCATTATTATCATTATTTTATAAATATTAACTTTATTTTACTCTTATCATTATTACCATAATTATTATTATAGTAATAATAATATTTAATTTTATTATTTTTTAAAATTTTAAATTTATATTATTTTGATATATTTTAATTTTTAAATTAATATTTTTATTTATATATTTTTATAAATTTATAATAAAATATATAATAAAACATCTTGAATTTTTTTAATAATTTTTAAAAACTAAAAATTAAAATTAAAAACAAAAAACAAAAATTAATTTTAAATTTTAAAACTAAAAATTAAAAATCATTTCACATAGAACTTTATTAATTATCCATAAGTTGAATAAAATTGCTGTAAACTGTAAAATCATGTTTTAATTTTGAATTCAAATTTTCAAAATCTCTAGTTAATCAAAATTAGTTTTTTATTAATTAATTCACATATTCGTTCTAAGGTTAATATATTTTACTTTAAAAGGTGAATTTATTTAAACAACGCTTAAAAGCTCTTGATAATAATTTTTTTTAAAAGATCAAATTCTAAAAATTTTATATTTATTATACAATAAATATAATAAATATTGTTAATCAAAATTTATCACATTTAAATACAAAAAATTATTTTCATAAAAAATTATTAAAGGTTCAAACAATAATTACATGAATAATTATAAATATTTTATATTATTTTTAATTAAAATAAAATTTTTATTTTAATAATTAATATTAATTTGTAATCATAACTTTCTTATATTAATTATCAAATTAAAATTCTAATTTTAATTAAAAATATTTATAATACTACATGTAAATTATTTTCCAATTGTAAATAACAAAAATTAGGATAAAAAGTTGCAATTTCCACGTTTTGTTGATTGGCACCTAAAAATGTCTTTAGTGTTAGTTATAATGTAAACAAGTCATCGTTGTCCGTGATAGTCATTACTCCCTCTCTCTGTCATCAGTACCGTTTATCAAGGTCAATTGAGACAAACAAACGACAATTGCGGAGAGAAGAAAGAAAGTTCTGGCCCCAGAGAAACCACCAATAATTAATTATAAATACAAATTATCTTTTAAATTTTTTTATATTTATTATTATTTTAAATTTTAAAATAATCTTTTTATTATTTTTTATAAAAACTTTAATTATTTAATAAAAATTAAATAATAAAATAATTTTAATATATAAATATATTAATTAAGTTTTCAATATTAATAATTTTAAATAAAAATTAATAAAAAAATTAATAAAAATATATTCTACGGTGTTCCGTCCCAATTTTGGAATACCGATAGACCATAGTATTGATCTGGACAGTAAGATATATTATTACAAACAATGGATGACTTTTATCGAAAGGCGAAGAGGTAGCGGATTTTAACAAAAAGAAAATGCAAGTTATTGTGACTTGTGAGCAAACAATTTAAAATTGATTAAAAAAAGTCCTTAAAATAAGAGCCTATTCCTCTTTTGCTACCATTTGGGCTCAACATGTTCCACAGTGGTTTCGGGCTTGCGTGGTGTAGTTGCTGTATAGGTATTTGATGATGGGCGGTGGTGCCACCCAAGGATGATGGTGTTAGAAAAAAAGAAAAGAAAAGGAGACTGCATTATGGAAGGATAGCTGCCTTAAAGTGATTCTTAGAGGACAAAAATTTTGGTTTTGTCTCTTACTTGATTGATTGAGGTGTATTTATAAAAAATTTGAGTTCGGTCAATATTTAAAAATTAATAGAGCAACAATTATAAATTAAATTTACAACGGTAAAAATTTAAAATGATAACGATTAAAAATAATAATATAATAACACTGTAGTAATTTTAATTTTTAAAAATAATAATATAATAATACTGTAATAATTTTAATTTTTATAATTATATAATAAAACAAATGATATAATTAATTTTACATAAAATATATTAAAATATTAAAATATCAATGTTATTACGTCTTAGTAATTAAAGTAGAGTAAATGAATTGAAACAAATTATAATTTATTGAAGTGGACTGAAGTTGTTAAAGAGAAATATGATTTTTATTGTAATGTTTTAGAAGAACCAGTATTATAAAAAATAATTCTTTATTCAAGAATCAAAATAATTAATTTATATAAAAATAAAAACTTTGAAAAAAAATATTATTATTCACAAAATTATCTTTACATTGAATCTCTAAATTCTATTATATAAAAAACTTAATTAAGCCTATTATATAGAAAGTTCAATTAACACTTAAGCTCTAAAAAAAACATATCAAACTTATCCCTAAATTAACATAACCTAGATAAAGAGTTTAACTATTGTCAAATCCTAAACTAAAATTAATTTGGTTAAAAATTAGATGAGTCTTGTCAATTATGCTTCTTGATAATATGACTACATAAATTAACCTATCTTAAATTTGCATTTGGATCAACATTGTTGCATATGCTTGGTCTTACTCCTAATCATTAGATCTTCCATTTTTTGTAAATGATCTTTTAAATTATCATTCTTGTAAAGAATTCATCTTTGAATCTTAAAGGTCACCTACATCAAATAAGGATAAGTTAAAAACATTGAAAGTGACATTCACATTACCATAGCTACTCAGAACATGGATCTTATAAGCATTGTCATTGATTCTTTTAATCACTTGAAATGGACTATCTCCTTTAAGATGTAATTTAGAACTTCTTTAACTTTGAAACCTCTTCCTCATCAAGTGAATTCACATCCAGTCATCCAAAAAGGCATATACCCACAAAGAAACCTTACTAAGAGTATATAGGTTAGGAATCACCATATGAATAGAAAACCTTCTAGGAATAGGTCTCATAAAAGTAGGGATAAATATAAGAGTCCATCTAAGGATAGTGTAGAGGATAAGTCCCATAAACATAGGAATAGTTCTAGGAATGAAAAGGGTAAGGATCACCTAGAACCCTAAGAAGTACCAAATGTAAAAAATTCCTACATTCCGAGGGAGGAACAATCCCGAGGAATATCTATATTGGAAGCTTAAGGTTGAGAAATTGTTTTCAAGCTATTCCAATAGGAGGAAACATAAGGTAAAATTAATTGTCTTGGAATTTAGTAATTATGTCTTGATATGGTTGGATTAGCTTAAAAAGGGAATGTATCAACCTTTGAGTGAGTGGGAGGAAAAGAAACAAATCATGAGAACAAGGTATGTCCCTCCCTACTATTTAAAAGAAATGTATAATATATTGCAAAGATTCACCCAAGGCACCAAGAGTGTAAATAAATATTATAAGGAAATGGAGATAGTAGTGATTAGATCCAACTTAAGTAAGAGTGAGAAAGTCATTATGGCTAGGTCTTAGATGGACTTAGGCATAAAATCAAAGATGTGATGGAACTTCATCATTACTTAAGTTTAAATAACCTTTATCATCAAGCACTTAAATTTGAGTCACAACTCAATAGGAAAGGTAAAAAAGTTTACTGTCATATGTACAAGAGAAATGGAAGGATAGGAAGAAAGACTCTAGTTTTAAGTCTAAAGATTCTAAAGATATCAAAGACTCCAATGAGTCTAAGGAAAAATCTCCTAGTTTTCCCCCAAGTAAAGAATCTTCCATTAAATTTTTTAAGTGCCTGAGAAGAGGCCATATAGCCTCCCAATTCTTAAATAAGAAAACCATAATCCTTACGATCAATGATGATTATTTGTCATTAGAGTTTATTGGCTCTAGCTCCTTTTCCTCTTCACCTGAAAATGAAGCCTTGGAACATGCACTTAAGAACAACCTTCTAGTTGTTAGGAGGTTATTAGGTAATGTTACTATGGGGGAGGAAAAAACTCAAAGAAAGAACATCTTCCATACTATGTGTTATATCAAGAAGAACATATGCTCCTTAATTATTGATGGGAGTAGTTGCACTAATGTGTCTAATATTAGGCTAGTAAAAAAATTAGGGTTAATAACCACACCCCATCCTAAGTTATATAAACTTCAATCCCTTAGGGATAAAGGAGATTTGTTGGTCAACCAACAAGTGCTGATATGAGGATAATGTCCCTTGTGATGTTATCCCCGTGGAGGCCAACCATGTGTTATTAGGAAGGTTATGACATTATGATAAGAATATCCATCATGATAGGCATACTAATATGTAATCCTCCTTATTTAATTCCTAAAGGATAACTTTGGCTCCCCTAAGTCCTAGTGAGGTTTGTAAGGATTAGGTGCATATGAGAAAGAAGAGAGCTAAAGAGAAGAAGAAACTAAAGGAAAAAAGTCTAAGGGTCCTAGAGAAAATATCTTTTTACCCTTAGCAATTTGCTGGTAGAACCAAGGATAGTTAAGCAAGCCTTATGCTTTGTTTGGATGGGGTGAAATAGGAAGGAAGGAAAGGAGAAGGAAGGAAATAAGGATATGGAAAGGTTTTCTGTCGTTTGTTTGCGCATGGAAATAGGAAGGAATGAATAAATTTCTGCAAGCCCCACCAAAATTTATTTTCCCCCTAAATTGGTGAGAAAAGGGAAGGAAGAAGCTTGCATATATTATTTTTTTAATTTTAAATTGTTAAAATTATTATATTTATAAAAATATAAAAAATATAATAATATATTAATAGAAAAACATAATAAAAAAATTAAATTTTTTTAAGTTAAATTTTATACTACTAATATATTTCATTCCCTCCCTCTCCTTTCCATGTATCCAAACAATAGAAATCCTTCTCTTCCTTCCTATTTCAGCACATCCAAACAACTCATTTTTCCTTCGTATTTCCATTATTTTTCTTTCCTTTCTCTTTCTTTCCTTCCTATTTCTTCCGTCAGCCAAACAAAGCATTAATGGTCAGGAATACCATATACCTAATATTTCCTAAGGAGAAACTCTTGCTCCAAGAGGCAGAATCCATTCCTAGGATCATCTAGCCATTATTAGAAGAATTTGAGATCATATTCCTAAAGGAGATGCTAATAGGGCTACCTCCCTTGAGAGGTACTAAGCATTAAATAAACCTAATCTCAAGTGCTTCTCTACCAAATAGGCCAACCTATAAAAGTAACCTCGAGAAAACCAAGGAAATATAGACGTAATTAAGGGAACTTCTAGTTAAGGAATAGGTGATGGAAATTCCTAGCCCCTGTGTTATGCCTATCCTATTGGTTCCCAAGAAAGATAGTAGTTAGAGGATATATGCATATTGTAGGGCCATCAATCATATTACCATTAGGTATAGACACCCTATACCTAGGTTGGATTACATTCTAGAAGACCTCCATGGATCATGTATCTTTTCTAAAATAGACCTTAGATCTGACTATTATCAAATTAGAATGAAAGAAGGGGATAAATAGAAGATAACCTTCAAAATAAAATTTGGGCTATATAAGTTGTTAGTCATGCCCTTTGTTCTAACCAATTCTCCTAGCATGTTTGTAAGACTCATAAATCATGTGCTGAGAAACCTCATTGGAAAATGTGTAATGGTATACTTTGCTAACATCTTAGTATACTCTGAGAGTTAAGAGGAACATATTGGGCATGTTGGGGTAGCTCTTTTGATCTTAAGGGAAGAAAAGTTGTTTGCTAACTTACAGAAATGTTTCTTTTCCTTGAACCAAGTGGTCTTCCTAGGATTTGTAATAGAAAAATCATGGGCTTGAGGTAGATCAAGAGAAGGTCAAGATCATTCAAGAATGACCAACTCCCCAAACTGGTGAAGTTAAGAGCTTTCATGGCCTAACAAGCTAAATGACCTTGTTAAGAAAAACGTTAAGCTTGGTTGGGAAGAGAAACAACAAAAAACCTTGATACACTAAAGCAAAGAATTGTTGAGGCATTAGTTCTAGCATTCCCTAATTTTGAAAAATCTTTTGTACTGAAGTGTGATGCCTCAAATATAGGAATTAGAGTAGTCCTTCTCCAAGAATAACACCTCATTGCCTACTTTAGTGAAAAGTTGAAAGGGGGTCTCTTAATTACCCTATCTATTATAAAAAAAAACTTTATGCTCTTATCCGGATCTTATAAACTTGGCAATATTACCTATTGTCCAAGGAATTTGTAATTCATAGTGATCATGAGTCACTAAAGTACCTTAAGAATCAAGGTAAAATTTATAAAACGTATGCCAAATGGGTAGAGTTTTCAAAACAATCCATGTGTCATTAGATCTTGATGTGAGTTTATTTCTTTAGTAAGGCAATGTAGATACATAACAAAGGCAACCAAATACTCAAAGATGTGAGTAATTTGGATACGTGCCATATGAGAGACATTGTTGAAGTTGATAGATGCTATTTTTTTTTTATCTTAAAAATGGTAGTAGATATACATTATCCCTATAAGTGTAATGATACTTTGGACTAAAAACATTAGGGGTGGGAGTAAGTTACATTAGATTAGACTTTGCATGTTTAGGTTTCACCTATTTTAAAATATATAAGTCCAAGTCTGAATTTTTTAACTATCATATGATTTTTTTTTTATCAAGACCTAGCCTGGTTTAAGATTTACTAGGCCTATGAGTTAATTTAAAAACCTATAATATAATAAAACTAATAAATAAACTTAAAATATCTTTCTCTCTAAAATATATATAATATATAAATGATTAAAAAATATCGTCGTTTAAACCCTTCCAATGAAATAAATTAGATAAATATAACGTATTAATATAATATATAAATAAAATATATTAAAATAAATCATAAAATTGTAATATATATATATATATATATATATATATATATATATATATATATAAACAAACCTCTTATTAGACTTAACAAATTTTATTATAAGGTTAAGTCTGATTTTTTTATTTAAAAATATTTTTTAACAAGTTTAAGCATATCTATTTGGTAAACAGATCAGGTTAGGTGAAACTTTAAACAAATTAAGTTATGGATCTTTATTAGATAGTCTAAATCATTCTTACTCTTATAAAATAATTAGTGTCATTACCATATTTCACAAATGTCAATGCTTATGTTCAATCACAACATTATGTTGTTTCCTGAAGAGACAAAAGAATTGAGGAATAATCCTTTTGTTGTTGTAGAATATGTGTTAGGTTGAGTTCCTTGCTGACTTTAGAGTTATTTGATAATTTTGTCAAATTATGTTTTGACAAAGGTAAAACAAATCCTAATACATTGAACAACTACAATATACAATCATGTGTTAGGAATTGAAATAAGCTTTATATATCATAGTGAATTAAAGAAAATACTAAGAAGATATGATTATCAGACATAAAAGATAGACACCTAATCTTAGATAAAGGACACATTATTGCATTTATAAGAGAAATTATAATTTTATTTTTCTAAAAACCCATTTTGTTATTGAAAGTTTTAAGTGCATGATCATATAGGTATCTTAAGAAGGCATGCACGCTATAGATTGGCTATGCATGAAACATCATTACAATGTGAAACATTAAGAATGGAATCAAAATCAGAAATAGGTCCAACAAATTGAATTTCATAAGGATTATTAGTATATTGTGCATGATACACGTAGAGATTTGCATAAACTTCACCCTTTCCAATCATCCTCTTTTGTGGGATATCCTGGATGAAGAAAAAAAATATTAGTACAAAAGGTAACAAATACTAAAAGAGGATCATACAATAAAGCATTGGAAAAAAACCAAATTGACATTGAATTCAGAAATATAAAGAAAATTATGTAAAATAAAATTAGGAGTCGTTTGGACAGTATCAATAGTATACATTTATATTTTTGATTTACTGGATAAAGAAGTAGAATGATTAAAGAAATGTGAATAATAAAAGAGGTAAGACTAAAATAGATATGAGATATGGCTCGCAAATTTGACTCATGTACTAGGATTTGGGAAAAAGGAAATAGGAGAACTGCTGAATGAAAGATACATAACCAAGAATGGAATTGTGATGAGCCTCATATTCAAAGGAGACAAAGGTATTCAACCCATGACTAGAGTAATGTAAGCAATTGATGATATTGTTGGATGATTTATCATTGACCTTATGAGTTAAATTGAGGGAATATAATATATGAGAAGGATTTTCCCTCTAACCTAAGAGAAGGATTCATTAAGCCTTACGAGAATTTCATATTTTCTTTGAAGATGACCAATTAAGGGTGAACTACACCATACCAGTAGGAATGATGAGTGTATGTTCACCTAGATTTTCTCAAAGAGATTAAACATGGTAAAATGCTGGCCTACAATGAGATGCTTTGAGCACAGGATGACCAAATCTTTCTTCAATTGACCAAGCTAGAAGTATCAAATGGGTGTAAGTAGGAAGGGTCAAAAATGTCTTTCATGATGAGATGAAACAAAAATTACAAAGAAGTACATGAAAAAAAGAAAAGAAAAGATAGATATCACAAAGGCAAAGTCAAGGAAGGATAGATGAGAGAACAATACAATCCATATTAACTTTGGCAAAAGCTTATGATGGAAGAAAAATATGTTCATTGATCAACTAAAGTAATTTAAAATGCATTGATTTGAGTAGATAGGTAACTATCATTAAGTATATATACATGAAAAATGAAAAAAAAAAGTTAACTAAAAATTATCAAACAAAATATATATACATAAAAAATTGAAAAGGAGAGCTAATTAACTATTATAAGTAATCAAGTTATTTTATATTTCTAATATATTTAAAAATGATACAACATTAATTTTTATGTAAAATAAAAATAATAAAATTTGAATCTAAAATTTATATAAATTATTTGAACCTTTTATGTACTATAATAGATTATAATATAAAGTTAATAAGATATAATTATTTATTAAAAAATTTAAAAGTAAATTTTAACATTATTTTTATAATGCGTACCTCTTTATTACCAATTTTATATTTTTGAAGCGTTAAAACTCTTATAGCATCAAAAATTTTATAATTAAAAAAATTATAATTTCTTAAAATAATTTTTTAATAAAAACATGAATAAAAAAGTTTCGTAAGAATATTACATGTATTTATTAATTTAAAAAATATCACTCTTTTAATGACATGATTATGTATAAATATAAAGTAAGATGGTTATTTCATTTGTTTCGTTTCATTTTTTATTTAAAATTAAGGAGAGATAACTTGACTCTATCCTATTACATGTTAAGTTATTAAATTAATTTTTATTAACTTGATATTAGATGTGATGAAACTGAATGGTACGATATTTTATTATATTTCATTATTTAATAATTACTAGAATTGTAGTGAGATAGAATGATTTTTTATAGTAAGAATTCCATTTTATTTTTATTTAATCTTTCAACTTTTATTAATTATCTCTGATTTAGACATATATAAAAAAAATCAGAATCATAGATATAATAATTATAAAAAATTACATTATTACTCCTTATATTTTGACGAAATTACACATGACATCCTTTTATTTTTACACTTACACAAACATATCTTAATGTAATGTTTTTTTTTATTACAATCTTAAGTTTTTTAGAAAGATAAAAATACCCTTAATCGTTCCCTTTTGTGTGAATTCTTTAACTATGGATTCAAAATTTTTTAGCCTAACTATTCTATTCTCAAGTCTCAAAACCTCCCCCCCTTCACTATATAGTAAACTTAGAACCCTTTATATAGAAGGTAAGAGCTATTTTTTTGTGAGGAAAATAGGACCAACACATGGTGCATGAAGAGTTTGTACATATGCTAGTCAAAGGTGGGGAGTAGAAGGTGCAAGTGACAAGAAAGTTAGATGTTGATGTGCTCGTCCAAAAAAATAGAAAGAAGGATTTGAAAACTACTCTATGGTCTATGTGTGCATGAGCTTTTGTTTTAGATTTAGAGAGAAATAGAGTGAAAGCGATGAATATGGGTGAATGATGAAGGAAGAAAGATAGAACTATGAACCAGGGTATGATGTTGAGAGAGGCTCAAGAGTAAGGGAAAATGTCAAAGGAGAGAAAAAACCCAAGAAATTATGAGTAGGTGATTTTTGATGCAGGAAAATAGGATCTAAGAATTTGCATGTGTGACACCCTTTGCTATTAATCGTATAAAGTGGTTATACGTGTAACCAATACAAAAGAATATTGTTATTATCTTAATACCTATTCGTCACATAATCATTTCTAGATTCATATTTAGTGTGTGTTTCTTCATATTAATAGGGATATCACATTTTTCATTCCACAAGTATAATAAAATACTAACCACACACATAAATATACATACATACATATATATACATACATACATATATATATATATATATATATATATATATATATATATATATATTCATACACAAACATATTGTTTTGTTTCTTCAAAACAAAAGTTTGTTTTGCTTCTTAGTAATTATTCACTCATCAACGCACATATCCACTTGAGTGTGGAATGTCAGCCGAGTCATGTTCCTCGATGTGGACAACTGCTACATAGAGTTAAATGGTAACAATAAAACAAATAGAAAAAGGGAGAATTCTTAAATATTCATATACATAAATAGTAAAATATAAGGTTAGAGTATATATAATTATACTAACATAAATGCTCATTCTAACATTATTAGGAGTATATGTAATATAACAGTAAACATATACAGGGTTAATGCAATGTTTATGTCATGCATGAATGCACATGATGGACCTTCATGTTCTCAGAGAGCTTAAATTCATAACAATTATTATTGAGTTTTCTTAAAACTTTGGTCTGTCTTAGACTCAAATGTTGTGAATGTGGGTCCGTGTCTAACATCTTGGAAAGTTGTCAAGATCCCGAATTTCCATGTAGTCTCTCACTGCAATTCATCAAATCAAATGGACTTTTTCTTAGACCAAAGATTAACACCTATTTGGAAAATTGGTTCTTTGACCATGATAATCCTCGAGGCAAGTCAAGGCAGCGAAGTTTGCAAAATATGTTGACCTCGACACTGAAGAGCTACCCTAGGTCCTCTGTAGGTTATCACACTCAACCATTAACCCTCTGGGCTCTTAAATAGTAGCCCTTATGATTTCTTGACATGACAATCGTGACATCCTAGTTTGATTACATTTAATATGCATGATGCAAGCTTACAATAAATTCAATACATTCACTCAATATGTCACATATTAATAACCCACTTTCTTTGTGACCTTCAAATCAAATTCCTTTAGTGGTTCCTAGAAAAATTCTAGCAGATCTCTGTCTATACTCGGACACTTCTTTATCTCTTATAAGATATCATATCAATATAAGAACCATTCAAGACAATTCCATACAATATGAAATATTCCTATTCAAAAATTGTTAATTCCATTAGGGATCTCTTATCCTAATATTTATGGCCCAAGTAGGCTCTATGTGGCCAAACATATAATATCTCAGTTCAAATTCATCAGAACAAATAATTTTTATATAATTCAACATCCTCAAAATTTTATAACAACTCAATAGATGAGATTTAATATACTTCCAAATATCAGAGTTACTTCAAATTGCTCCCAACAAGCAATTTTCAATCAATTACAACACCTAGAGTTAAATATATTAACTATGCATAGTCTTAAAATATCAATATAATTAATATTCTTAAAGTAATTTCTAAGCTAATTATTATAATTTTTCTCAATTCAAAGGATAACCAAACTATTCTTATAAGCCAATTTTAGCTCAAGTTCAACTTTTGAGACTAAATACCCATATTTTACTTAATTCTCCTAACTCATAATTAACCATGTCATTATCAAATATTTCCCTGAAATAATTAATTTAATAATTAAATGTTAAAATAAAAGGGATGGTTAAATTTCACCCCCACGATACATTTTCTTAAAATTTTGACTAATTTTAACCGAATAAACCTAGTTTGAGTTAGGGGAACTCAGATTCTACCCTTAAATTTCACAAGTACAAGAATAAATTCTCCTCCCCTTACCTTTCTCAATTAGTTGAGGTGCAAAGAGGGAGAAATTTAAAAATCTCACTTCCAAGTGTGCTTCCTAAACAATTCATAGCAAGAATTACTAACATAGGTTAGTATCGAACCAATTAGAGATAAGAATTGAAGAAAATTTAATTTTTATTCTCACATAAAAGTTTTGGTCCAACAAGAGAGAAGGAGAGAAAAATATGAAAATTTTCAAGAAAAAATGATGCCCAAAAGTTTCTTATGAGTAGATGAAGTAAACCCTAAGTTTATTTTAAAAACAATCAGATGGATTGGAAGTAATTGAAATTTAAAATTTAGAAGTGAGAAAGAAGGTTTGTTGCTATTATCTGGAAGTGAATAATGAAAAAGATGAGTATATGATATCTTATTTATATTTGTATTACATTATGTATATAATTAATATTATTTTATTTTTTATTTTTTTAAGCTATTCAGATTTGGTTTAAACAAATTTTTGAATTTGAAAAAGTAAGAAGTTTTGGATCACTTTAAAAGTATCAAGAAATTATTTAAAATAGGTAATTTTTATAAAAATTTATCTAAAAAATAATTTAAAAAAAAACGAAGCCTACTTACATTTCAGATCTAATCAAGTCTTTTATTTTTAAAAAGATTAGAATACTGAGATAAATTCTAAGTTTTAATTAATATAAAATTATTTCTATGTTATAAAAAAAAATTCATAATTTTTCTAATATATTTTTTATAAAATCTTCATCAGCGTATATAAATTTTAATCGAATAAATCATTTTCAAAGTATTACTGACGACAATAGAAGCTATTTATACTACCTAAGATGTTTCATATTGATGCATAAATGAAGGGCTTGAAAAAGGCATTGTTATCACTTCTAAATTTGTTGAAGTTGCCTTCTCTGGAACATGTCCCGCAACAATTTCCTTCGTTAATAATCTTGGTAAGAGCAAAGAAATACAAGTATATTTTGGAGAAGGTTTAACAACACAATGTCGTAATTAAGAATCCATGTATGATCTATTAATGTTAGTGAACTAAGCAACGACTAAACTGTGGCCGATTGAACCAGCCACACTTGAACTTCCAGTGTCATTGGTAATTGGACGAATGGTTCAGGCATTGATTCTTCATTCTCATTCTCAGGATCTGTTTTAAGCATACGATGAATTTCTTTAGAAGGGAAAAACTCTGGTGGGACTGATCTTAGCTGGACCTGGTTTTCAGTAGCATGTGCAATTATTTTGTATTCTTTTCAACGCCGTGTTGGTTTCATAACATGCTTATCGAGAGCCACCTTGTAATTATGTGTCACATGTAATAGCAAGTTTCGTGTGCACGGTCAGTCCAATGAATTTGGAACCTTAAAACGAACTTTAAATTAAGGCCTTTTTTCTTATACACATGTTAATTAAAGTTTTCATTTTTTAATTATTGAAAAAATAAAAATTAACTAGAAAAAATCTTTTTTTTTTAATGAAAGGAACATATTATATTTATTTATTTGTAATATTAATTGTTAAAAAATACTATAGTAAGTATAAATTTTGTCAAGGATAAAAAAATTAGATGTGGGTCGTCAGAAAAAATTGTTAAATTTTACACAAGTTAAGAATGGTGGGCCTTTTGAATTTTGACGCATGCGTTGAACCAAGTTGCTTTTTGCACCTCCGATTTTGCTATTCATACCCTTCCTTCCTTTTTCCTTTTTGTTTCTAAAATTATTCTCCATAGATATATAAAACATACTTTCAAAATTTAAATTCCTAAAGCATATTGTTTTGCTTCCAAAATTTCACGCATGAAAATTTAAATTTTGAAAATATAAAAATACACTTTCGGAATGTAAAGTAAGGGTTACCATGGTATAAAAATTTTGTCCAAGTTAACCATAGTAATTGAACTGTATGGTATATTGGTACACCCTAAATTCAGGTCTACTTAGCTCAGAAGACAACAATTTCTCAAATACACTTAACAGCTTCAATCCCTACTCAGTAAGAGTTACCAGGTTACAAATTTTTGTCCAAAGTCAACTACCCAATAATTGAAGTGTATAGTACACCCTAGTTATCACTAAGCTCTATGTCATGACTCTTCTTCAGCTTCAGCAGAAGCTATTTCTGAATCCAATTTGTTTATTAACTGCTCACTTACATGCTTAGCCACGGATATCATATCAAGAATGATGCTTGGATCCAGCCCTGCACCTCCTCGTTTGGTTATACCACAGATGTGCCCGAGCCTATTAACAGAGATAGAAACAGCAGAGCTCATTTGTGATTCCTCCTCTGATGTGGCATCCACAATATAGTGCTTCCCAACCTAGAAAGCCGAGATTGTAGGAAATTATCATAAAATATGGTGAATCTAAGAACACGGCGTGGCAAGAGTCTGTTTACCTTAGTCAGTGTAACTATAACGGGGACCCCAGATGTGTCAAACTGCAGAAACTCTTCATCACTTATGTCAACTTCTGGTTGCTCGTCACTTGAAGCACCAGCAGTAACTTGGACTCTTGGAATACCCGTATTGCTCAAAGCAGCCTAAAAGAATAATGGTTATTAGTTGCATGATGGCCTTCCCAGTTAATTCTGAAAATAGCTTAGCATTCTCAACACCATGGTAGAAAAGGAAATTCATATGGAAAACCTCCATGAAACTGAATGCAAATTCATTTAATATATTTGTAAAGATTAAAGAAAACAACAAGAGGATATTTTCAATTGTAGCTTAATGAAACAATTAGAAAAAACTAAACGTTTTGGGTAACTTCTGTTTCCTAAAACTGCTATAACTAAAACATGGGGAGGGAGGTGGTGGACTTCGAACGCATCTTTCTAACAGCTCAAATACGATGTTTGTAACATCAACGGCTAAACTATGATAAATGAAGATAGAAACTTGAAAAGTAAACATTATTGACAATGGACATAAAAGGATGGTCTCTGAAACGCTGCTAATTATTTTAGCCAGGAAGCCATCATCGTCATTTTTCCAGCATTTCCAGAATATTATTCTATTTTCATTTTAAGCTGTACCTTAATGGCAGCGCCAAGAGCATCCAACAAATTCCCATCTGAACTAACAACAAGCCCATCGATATAAAGATCCCAACAAAGTTTTCCTCCGATAACAACAAGCGAGGAGAGGTCGATTCCAGCACCTGAGGAGGAAAAAAAGAGCCAAGAGCTCAACAATTAAATTAGAAAGAGGCAATAACATGGGAGGGGAAACATATGGTAGTAAGCATAATCTGCACTCCAGGAGGAAGATAGACCTGCTCCACTTTTACCGCCCAAGAGACAGCGTTGAAGAGCAATTGACAGTTCTGCTGACAACTCATCACCCCCTCTACCCTATATACAAGCCAATGATATAAAGCACCAAATACAAATAGTTATTTTGAAGCATTAAAAGGTACTTATGAAATTAAAAGATAATAGCAGAGCAATAGTAGAAAATACTACTATTTATGAAGGCCTAAAGCTTATTAATCCAATGCAAACTTTATTTAAAGAGTTCAGGGATTTATTTATTGTTTAGCTGCCAATGTTGATGGTACTTGAAGTTTAATAATATGAAGAAAATCAGAATATACAGATGACTTTACTAAACAAAGAGAAGGAAGAAAAGCAATAGAAAATGCAACCTCAAAAGCTGGCTCTGCAGTCGAACTGCAATCAATATTTATAGAGACTTTTCCTTTCTCAGGTTGCAATGAGCTAGGCTTTCCAAGTTCAGCCTGCATGTGTAGCCAATATATCATGGTTAGTTAGAGAACTGATTCAATAGCAATAGCCAGTGAAAGAACTGATTCAATTTGAAAAACTTGTTGGTTGTATTAAACAAAAGGATATTATAAGTCATAAAAAAAGATCAATCCCCACATTTTAACAAACCTTAACACTGGCAATGACAACTGTAGCACCCATTCTGACTCGTGCTGAACCATTTGCCTGCCATGAAGTTCATCAAATGCACAAATTAAAACTATTTAAAGCAAGAAAAACTCAGATGGTACGCCAGGGTCAAATCATCATAATGCCCTGCCAAATGCGAACTCATTAAAGCATTACCTGGGGAATGACTCCAGTTTCAACATACAATGGCCGATATGTCAATCTCTTTCTACCATCACATCGAAGATCTTGAGCAATGCCACCTTGGATGAAATGTTTTTCTCCAAGAGATAAACCCACCATTCCTGCAAAAGCACAATATTTGAGAAACTTAATGACTAAAAGTATAAAGTGGCTATTATTGAGTACATCATTGTTAAATTATTTATGTATCAAGCATATTTCTCAATCCACAATAGCAGTGTAAAACTCCGTACAACAATCAAAGTATACTTTCTGATTAACCATATTCTTGCTGTAGGAGAGCAAATGGTCTTATTAATAAAGTTAAGTGAGTCCCTTCTCAAATGGAATTCTTTGTAATTATGTACATTTTAGCAACATGTTTCCCTCCATTCAGAACCATACATTCTACTAACAACTTGGGATTAAGAATCATATGTTGTCCTTAATAAGTTTTCTACCAAGTAATGCTCACCTAACAATCTGATATTTGATGTATAAAACGCAGATTGAGCCTTCAAAAGATGGTTTCCCAATATACCAACATTCACAGATTAAAGTATAAAATCAAGGTTGCATAGGGAAATTCACTCCTTTATATTAGAGTTGTCAATATAGTCCACCAGCCCAACCCTAGCCCCGGCCTAGTCCAAAAAGGCCTGTGAATCAAAAGTCCTATGGGCCAAAAATCCCAGAGCCAAGGCCAGGACTAGGGCCTTTATAGGCCAAATTACCAATTTGATTTAAAGAAAAGACAGGGGGGGCCTTTATGGACCAAATTACCAATTTCATTTTTTTTAAAAATTAGCCAGGGCTAAGGCCAAGGCCTTTATGGGCCTAACTACTAATTTGAACTTCAAAAATAAGCCAGGAACAGATCATATAGGTGGTACATCCATATATCAAATGCCAATTATATTTTTTATCAACTTCTTATATGTATGTATTTAATCACTGCAAGGATAAAGAAATTATAAACATTGCTGCATAAAATGAGAAGAAAATGATAATACAGCAGAGCTACAGACAAGGTGATAGCATGCAGAGTGAATTTATTTAGTCCACACTCAAGATTCCCATGCACATATACATCTATTTTCATTTGAGTCAGATTGCCTTTTATTGTCAATTGTTCATTTTGTCATCCTCTATATTTCTCCTTTTCAGCAAAATAGCAATGTAATGCCTAAATGTACCTATCAACATGTAATGGAACAGATTGAGAAAAATACCAAGTAAAACTCATTGATTCACAGAGGAAGTATTTATCCATGTGTAGATACATTGTGATATAACAGAATGTTAACTGAGAGTGCTGACTAGTTAAGTTATAATTGGAAGCTAAAAAACTGAATTCTTATACATGAAGAAATTTACACCAACAGAAGCTAGCCAATGTCAATAGTATAACAACAAATTGAAGAATGAAATATTTACTCCTTTTAAATTTTAACCCTTACCAAACATCTGATTGTGGAATAGCAATTTATTCAATAAAAGCAACAAGTCATTGTGATTGACTTGGATTAATTACAAATAAGGCTCACTTCTCACTTGGACAGGATCCAGCTTAATATTTCAAATGGACTTGCAACAAATTAATTCATCAAACCTCCTTTCCTCCTCATCCTAAAAACAATACATATTACGAAAGCTACTACTGCTGTCTGTATATTCCAATGAAATAAATAAAAGCTACATACATAGTGAACAGTATGTCCAGCACCAAACAAAAATAATTACAGGTGATCATGATCAAGGTAGTCAAAATCGAGATTTTATTTAAGATCGGAAAGAGGATGTAAGATCGTAAAATCTAGGATCGTAAACTCGGATCATAAGATCCTACCTAAAATATAATTTTCTATATATGCATATAAAATTTATATAAGTGCATGTAAAATAACATATATAAATATTTAAATCATACAAACACTTAATTAAACATACATTCATAGAGGTAATATCCTAAAAGCCACCATTTATCTCAAATAACAACTTGAATACAAAATAATATAGATTCCTAATTTCCTAGAATATCATGATAGTTAAATAAATCATCCTCTTGGAGCAATATTGGAGCAACGGCAGGTGCAGCGGCAGCAGTGGAAAATTGCAGAAACGGATGCAGAATAGGGCGCAAGGAGAGAACTCAGAAGCTGCCCATCTTTTGGTTATTTAGGGTTTTTTTTCAGAAATTGGGTCAGGTTACAGGTCAGGTGGGTTTTGGGCAAACCCATTGAATCGCAGGATCGCACGATCCCACCGATTTCACGGGCTGGAGGTTCGATTCTACCAGATCCCAACAATTTTCGATTTTATCCACGATTCAACATGGAAACTGGGTGCAGGATGGTAAAATCTTACGATTTTACGATTCAGATCGTGATTTTGACTACCTTGATCATGATAATAAGCTTATATTAAGTTAATTAGAAGACCAAACTTGTACTAGAGATGAACATTCACCAGAGACCTGGTCAGCACCAAATCCCAAACTTGGTGAGAGTGAACCATTTTATCACAACCTCTTTGACAGTGTATCTCTAGTTATCTAGAAAAACACACCAATGATGAATGTATTATGCAAGAGGGAAACACACTTCTCATCATAACCAAAAATATAGATACATGAACAGTGCATAAGAGAATATATATAAATAGAAAATCAGAATTTTCCCGGATTAGTTGCAATATAACATAAACAATCTGCATCTGCAACTTAAATAAAGGATTTGAACATTGAACAAGCTTCAAAGCTGATCATACAAATATTCCAAAAATGTCTTTAAGGGGGGAAAAAGTTGCCCCACAGCATGGAGAAATCATGGAATTTATATAAATATCAAGCTGGTCGGTTTGCAAGTTAGATACAAGCAAAAGCAGAGAGATTTTAAGCAGTTTAAATAGCACAGACAACAAATGGCCAAACTATGCTATGAATCAAATATGCAATCCTAGCAACCAAAGTGACCGTATTATGACATCAAAAATGGGAAAAAATGATTTTCCATAACAACTATCCTACTTGGACTCAAGTGGGGAGAAGGCATGATTACATAGAACTGATAAAATTTCACATGATATAAGAATGAAGAGTTCTTGAAGCATTTAGAAACCACTCAAAGTCAATAGCTTAACAAAATGGAGATATAAGAATGAAGAGCATATAGGAAACACATGAGACCACAAATCACACAACTAACAAATTCCTAAGCATAACATCCAAACCTTATATCTGCCCAAATAAAGTCAACACTTCCATGCATCCATCATCATATCCCCACAACTAAGTCTTATGCACCTTACAACAAAGGACCCAACTGATTGGGCTGTTCATAAATTTCAACACTAATCAAACCCTCAAAATACAATGATCAAAAGAATGGCAGACCCTCCTCCTAACACCCATCAACACAGTGCTAGAGCATTTCAGAAAAAAGTAGAAAAAAGTTGCAGGTTCAAGCCTCAAACTCCTTAATGGAATATACACTAAATTATATTCTTAGGCCTTAATCAACCATATTAAACTAAAAACAACTTCTTAACTTAAAATAAAAGCTAACGGATGAATTTGACCACAATTGTGCTTGTATCTAAATAATGAAATTACCACAGCTTTCAAATTAACTGTCTTGTAATTCTTCTACAAAAAGTTCATACAACAATTAGCAGGTCTTGTCCTGATCCTAACTTGAACCAGGAATCTTATGCAGTACTAATTCTTTGGGTCCAGAGTTCCATGTCTTATAATGTAAGATAAGAAACTCATAACAACAAGGGCAAAATCAAATTACACAGCAAGGGAATGTATCCAGAGAGAGATAAAAGGATTCTCACCAATGAGACCATTATTATCATAATTGCTAGAATAAAAATACATCATCAACAGCTGAATGACAAATTTTAAAAAGCCCATCATATTTACTTCTCAAAAACAAAAAATTTTTTGCTATCTCTTTTTAGGCACTATGATCATCAACATTTGTCCATCCCTTAGGACTATTTTACCAAAAAGTTGTTTATGGTCTTGCTTCTCTTGTCGGTCCATCCATCACCATCAGTCATGATAGAGCATCCTGTTTTCTGCCATTCAACTATATGTTGCAACAAAACTTGCTTGGACAATTCTACCTTTTGCTTCAAATACTTCACCTTAACCTCATGGTAGGATAGTGGGTTGAATCTTATACCAAGTTAGGCAATCATTTCACACATCTTGTGAAATTCTTCGCTTTTTACCACATTAAAAGGAATTGCATCATTGTATAAAAATGAAGCAACTTCTAGGCATGCCTCTATTAGGTATTGTTAGAGAATAGTTAATTAGTTAGCTCCTCTTTACTTGTTAGTTGGAAATAACTAATTAGGTTGAGGTAGTTAAACTGTTAGAGGGCTGTAAAGTGTATAAATAGAGGCAGGGAGCAAGGAAATAGGGGGAATTTGGAGAGGATTGGGGCCTTTAGGCATTGGGAGAGAACCAGGTCTCTCAAATACCTGGACTGTACTGCTCTTTTCTATTAATAAAGAGTCTTTCTTGTAATTCTGATCCGGTTCCTAACAACTGGTATCAGAGCTCCTTTTTCTTGGGAGCTGTGGGTACAACTGTGCAATGGATATCATGAATCGGGAATTGGAAATTCAATTGTTGGTGCTGCAACAACAGATGGAGAATCAACAACGTTTGGAGGCATCTCTTCAAGAAAGCTTGATGGCAATTAAATCTTTGAAAAAGATGAAGCAAGAAATGCAAGAAATTCAGATGGGTAGAGAAACAGATCCAGCAAGATCATGTTCCAAGAAGGATGATGAGGCCTTGTCCGATGGAATGTGGGGTGACCAAAGATTCAAGATTGCTGTTCCAAAGGGTCAAAGGGCAAAGCCTTTATTGATGAGTATGGAAGGACCTTGGAAGCAAGAAAACAGTAGGAGCAAGGAAGTCTTGAAAGATAGAGCAGAATCTTGGGAGCAAGAAAACATACAAAGAGAGGAGGTCTTGAAGGAGGAAGAAGAAAGTGATAAATCGGAAATAGAAACAGAGAGAAAAACAGACAAGGTAGATACAGTGGCAGAAGAATTTGATAAGCTTGTGATGGAGAAGGAACCTCACCAAAACCGTGTCCAAAACTTGGCTTGCTACAACCACATCTTGGGTGATGAAGGAGCGGAGAAAATAAAAGGGAAATCTCTCCCTGTGGGAAGCAAGGCTGTGGGGCAGAGATGGAGGGAAAATGTGACAGCCAAGAAGGAGTGGTTTGTGAGTACATCAGCCAACCCACCTCCACTGCTGAAAGCACCAGAGTTGAGCTCTTCCATGGAAAAGGATGGGACAACAATCGTGGTTAAGCTCTAGGTCTCCCCTATGCTGGTCAAGATTCCATCATCCAAAGTGCAAGAACCACGGAATTTTGTGCCTTGTACAGTGACCAAGACAGCGACAGAAACAGGCATCATTCTGCAATTTCATGACAAAAACGCAAGAGTTTCTGAAAGAATGAGAGCAAGAGCAGCAAATCATTTTTTTTATGTAATGGGCCAAGCCCAACAAGTTAGGGAAAAGAAATGGATCTTAGAAATGAAGGCAACTTATGTTGTCATATCTCTTGCTGAGAGGAAAAAAGACAAACACATGTTATGCTTTAGGCAGTGCGATCCTGGTAGAATTTTGTCAGCAGCTGTTAGGGTCAAAGGTTCACCTTGAGGACAAGGTGAATGTTTTAGGGGGGGAGTCCATCTCGATGCCTCCTTCTAGTTCTAACTCTCTTTGAGTTTTCCTTTTCAATAAGTTTCTCTTGCATTGAAGCAACAATGCCTTACATCTGCTGCTTAACATTGTCAAGGACTCCAATGCAAGCTCCAACATCCTTCTTTGTCTTAGCCAAATGATAACAGCAAATCATGCTTTGAAAACATGCAAACAAGTGACTTGGAGTTGGAATGATTGATTCTGCAAAGTTTCATGTGACGTGTGTGCTGCAAGAGTTGCGGCCCGTTTGAGAAGGTCGTGACCCATTTTCGAACCCATCTGTTGGTTGCGACCCGTTTTCCAACCCGCTTGCTTGGTCACAACCTGTTTTTGGGTTTGGTGTGACCCAATTGAAGACCCCACTTGCGTGAATGCAAATCAACGAGTCCACTACGATCCCACTAATTTGCAATTTCGTTTGTACTCCAGCTCAAGTTGCAGAATCATGCGAGTTTACGTGTGAACTTGCAATTGTGACAACAGTGTTGAAAAACCAGTTGTGAACCCAAAACAAGTTTCTGAATTGATTTTAAATCCAAAACCAGTTTTGAAATTGGTTTCTTTTCCCCAAAACCAGTTTTGAAATTGGTTTCTTTTCCCCAAAACCAGTTTTGAGACTGTTTTCATGTCACTCTCAAATAACGTCATTCTCAAATGTGAAGCCCAATATTCTAGCTGAAACAAGAGCTTCTTATCGCTTGGGGGAATTTCATAACATGCTATCTAAAGATCCAAATAAAATTAATAAAACATTATGGATGAATTAGACATTTTTATCATCTTGTCATTCCCTTGCAAGAAATGTAGAGATCACTCTAAATTCTCATAAAGTATATGATAGGCCTCTAACCCATGTGTATCAAAGGCTAGATGTGAGTTGGATAATTTTGTTAGAGGAGGGAGAGAGGAGCCTAACTGAATGAACAGCTGGACGATGGGGATTAGGGGGGCAAAATATGGAATCATGAAAAGGGAAAATAAAAGGAGGGAGAGAGGGGGTAGGATGGAATTGGATAGAAAGGGTGGTTCGGATATTCGAGCAGGGATTTCTCTATACTTCTCTAAGGTCTCTCTTCTTGCTCGTAGCTGCCTTGAGTGTTTCTTTTTTTTTTTTCTTATTCCAATTTCTAAGTAATTGTTTTCTGTTTTGGGGTATTGTGATTGAGAGCTTCTTATATTTCCATATAAATAAGTAGTCAATTTCAGTTTCTAACAGTATATAAAACAAATGTCTGATCATAACCAGGTTTCTATTGTTCTTTCTGTATAATAGTTATATAAAGCAAATATCTGACAAATGCACTCTATTAAGTGTACTTTTCAGTTTTCATAACACATCTAAGCTGCAAGGACCCTAACACACTACCGTTTGGTAATATGTACAGTGCTAACTAGTAGCTACCCATTCTATTGTAACAATACCAAAATAATGCATCAGTTAAATGTAAATAAAGCATAGCATCATAAATGTAAGAAAGCATTGCATACTAAATGTAAATAAAGCATACTATCTGCCGGCAGAGAGGCAACCTCACTAAGAAGCAAGCAAGTTGCTTAATATATCCTAGGACTTCAACAAGAGACAATTAGTGTGTCTGTTGGAAGAAATTTCAGGATCATCTAATTAAATAGAGTACTCACCGACCCAACCTAAGCTCTCCAAGCCAGAAACAACAAATTGCTTAGCCAACCTTGCTCACAAGTCACTCACAAACCCAACTCTAGCTTTCTCCAGGCAGATTTTAACTTAGACTTCGCATAAAAGCACCAAGACTTACTTCACAAGATTCTAATTTCTAAATCATTTTCTTGCGCCTTCTGGTTGTAGCTTTATGCAGACAAAATCATTACCCTAAAAAGCTAACCTATTTTACCCTATAGTATTGAATATGTTTATGAAACTGATACTTCAAAATTTATTTACTTGAACTGCATTATAACTTCTAATTACAAAGTTTTTCTGAATAACATGCAAGGACAATAGGATCGGTCTTGCAGTGGCCATGGACCCACACGATATAAGGAAATTGGAGCAGCGCAGAGCTATTGGACAAAGAGAAACCATTGTTCAAAAGCATCAAGTTCCATGATTACTTCCAAGTTCAACAAAGCACATACCATCTTTATGACTATGATACTACCATCATTCTGTTATCCTACTTAGCATTTAAGTATATCAATATAACATTATTCTACATATTCAAATTTCCAAATGTCATTTATGTTACTCCTAAGTTCTAAATAATTTTGAAGTCAAGGCATCAACCAGAGCACCATGGTGTTGTGATAACTTGTTTTTTTTCCTTTCGTTAGTTTAATGCCAGAGTTCGAAGAGTATAACTTTGCACTTACAAGATTGCTGCAATGTTCGCACTCTTGTATTGCCTATGCTCGCGGTAGCGGTGGTTGATTCAAAAGCAGAAGAGAAAAACCCTACAATTTGTAAATCGAAAACCCCTCCCACTTTAATTTTGTTTCGTTTAACTTTCCGGGTCAGGTTGCGGGTTTACCCGTTTAAATCATTTGACCCGAATAACCCAACCGAGAATAACCTGCATTCCTAAAGCCAATTTAACAAAGAATTGTCTGGACCCTGAAAATGGCATTAACTGAAGTTAGCCAGTATTAAGACCATGATTTATCTGGACCAAAAAATACGTACATGACGTTTTTGTTGTTTTTTAAAGGAGACTGAATGACTTTTGTTTCCAATATAAATCAACAAAAGACTATATAATGAAAACATTTTAAAAAAATTATAATAAAATAATATAAAAATCAATTTTATATTTTTAAAATTTTAACTTTTGTAGTACATGTTATTTAAATTAAAAGTATTATGTATCTACCTTTGATTTTTATGATTTTTATTATAACATCTGATAAAAATTTTAAATTAATGATAATGTATCATTACTTTACTATTTACTTATTTTAGAATAATCAAATTATTTTTATTAAATTACGTGATTTTTTCTAAGTTGAACATTTAAACTTTTGTTTATTATTTTTATTTCATTTATATATTAATAAAATTTACTTAAAAGAATATTAATTTAATTTTTTTTTTTTTTCATTTGTTTGGATGTCGATGAGGTTGCCCAATAAAATTTATTTTGCACACCCCATCCACTTGGCATCCGTTTCTCCAGGGTCACGTCATTGACTCTTAATGAGGGGTTGGGTTCTATTTTAAATCGAGAGAAACGTTCTCTAGAGAATAGCCTTGGGCCATTTGGACTTTTGGGTATGATATCCTAGAAGATTGGAAGCAACAATGCTTTTAACATCCTCCATTTTTGTTATTCATACTTTTTTTTTAATTTTTTAATTTTTAATTTTTATTTTAAATTTATCCTTAATGTTTTGTTTGTAATAGAAAGGAATGAAAGAAAAAAGAAAAAAAAAAGTAGAAATACGAAGTAAGAATGAATTGTTTGGATATGTTGATATGAAAAGGAAAAGAAGAATTTCTATTATTTGAATGCGTGGAAAAATAAGAGGGAAGGAAATATATTAATAATATAAAATTTAACTTAAAAAAATTTAATTTTTTTATTATATTTTTCTATTAATATATTATTATATTTTTTATATTTTTATAAATATAATAATTTTAACAATTTAAAATTTTAAAAATAAAGAATGTAAGGTTCTTCCTTCTCTTTTCTCACCAATTTAGGAGGGAAAATGAATTCTGGTGGGGTTTGCAGAAATTTGTTTCTTCCTTTCTTTTTTCATGCATAAACAAACGACGGAAAACATTTTCATACCCCTTTTTTTCTTTCTTCCCCTTTCCTTTTTTTTTATTTCACCCCATTCAAACAAAACATTAATCGTACTATTCACACCCTTCTCAATCTTTCCTATTCCTCTCTATATTCTTTTGTCGTCGTCAAAATCACTGTTGCATTTTCTTTTTATTGCAGATAATTACAATTCGGCTTAGATTAGAGGTTACCATCTTCGTCAAATGTATGCTCGTCCACTTCGTTTCTCCTAAAGCTTTGTTCAATTCTTCCGTTGTTGACATCTTAGGGATGCTTTCAAAAAATTAATTTTAAAAGTTTCAATGACCTCGAAAACTTTAATTGTAGAACTCATTATCGAAGCTTTCACAATTAAGTTTCAAGAAGTTATGTGGTTAACACATATCTTGCGAAAGCATACTTATGAATAGGTTTAATTCCATTCCAAAAGTACACTTTTGAAATGTAAGTATATCCTTCCGAAAATATATTTTTGAAATCTAAGTCTATCCTTTCGAAAATATACTTTCAAAATGTATAATAATCTTTCCAAAATATACTTGTAAAATGAAACTACACCATTCTACAAGTATTATTCTAGAATCTATAATTACATTTTCAAGATATAATTCCAATTGTGTTATATGTTAGAAAAGTCACAGGAAAAGAAGAAAAAAAATAAAAAATAAGAGAAAAATTGTATATTCATTAAAATTTTAAAAAAATATAAACAAGTATTTATAGTAGCAGTCAAACAATAGAATCAAATTCAAAAACGACTTTAACAGATTTAGGTGAAATCTATAATAACCCCCTCCCTTAAATTGAAGGTCATTGACTTGAAGTTTAGATTGAAAGGTAAGAAACTTAGAGCTAGTAATGGGCTTAGTAAAGCCATAGCAAGTTGGTGAAGAGTCGAGACATGATATAGACTTGCTTTTTGAGTGGTAATGTAATCACAACAAAATGAAGGTCGAGGTCGAAATGCTTCGTGCGTTGATGTGCAATAGGATTGGTTGAAAGTTTAATAGCACTGGTGTTATTGCAGTAGATAATAAGAAGCGGAGGGGAAGAAACATGAAGCTTAAAGAGAAGAGATTGAAGCCAAATGAGTTCAATTAGTGTCGAGGCAATGCTACGGTATTCAACTTCAGTACTGGATCTGCTATAAACAACTTGTTTCTTGGAGGACCAGGAGATCAAATTGCCACCAAAATAAATACAATGACCAGATATGAAGCGACAATCAACAATGTCAGAGCCGTAGTTGGAATCACAATAGGCAACAAGTTGCGAGTTGGTGGAAGAAGATAAGTGAAGACCTAAGAAAGCGATGCCTTGCAGATAACGTAGGATAGTTTCACAGCTTTCCCAAATGTTCGTCCCATGGGATAATGAATAAATTAGCAAACTTTATTAACATTGTGAGTGATATCCAGGCGAGTAATTCCATACTAAGAGCCCCCACAATAGACTGATAAAGAGATGCATAAAAAAGATAGTACCGCCATGAGTAGAGAGATGAAGTCCAGGATCATAGGGGTTGGCATAGGTTTGGAATCAACCATTTGCACTCAAAGTAAAAGATCTAGATGCACTTGGTCTAGGAAAGATGAAAAAAGCCATGGATGGGGTCCAAGAGTAAATTGAATGCCAAGGAAATAGTGAAGAGAGTCAAGATCTTTAAGAGCAAACTGTGAATGAAGTGAAGCAGTGAGAGAGGAAATCTGAGAAGAGGAAGAACTAGTAACAAGAATGTCGTTGACGTAAACGAATAAGTAGGTGATATGGCCTTCAAAATGTCAAATAAAAATGGAAGAATCACTAAGCGCAGCTTGAAAACCAAAAAAGGAGAAGAGTATAACTTAGCTTCGAAAACCAAGCACGCAGAGCTTGCATGAGGCCATAGATGGCTTTGTGAAGTTTACAAACAAAAGAAGAATCAGCAGCAGCAAACCCTAAAGGTTGAGTCATGTAGATATCTTCAGTAAGATCACCTTTAAGAAAGGCATTGTTGACGTCAAGCTAATGCAAAAGCAGGAATGAGTTAGATCAAGAGGTAAGATAGGATGGACAGTGGTAGGCTTGAACACCAGAGAGAAAGTTTTAGAGTAATCCAACCTTTCCTGTTAATGAAAGCCTTTGGCATCAAGTCTGGCTTTGTGTTTTAGAATAGTCCCATTAGGATTGAATTTGAAACGAAAAATCCACTTGCATCCAATGGGATGTCAATCCAGAGGATGCTAAAAAAGAGACCAGATACGATTCCAAAGAGAGCTTGATATTCATCATTCATAGTGCGAGACCATTTAGGATGATCTAGGGCTTGATGAGAAAAGGTGGATTCAAAGGTGAAATGATAGAGTTTAGGCTTGAAGATGCCAAACTTAGCACAGGTGACCATGTGATATTAATTAATAGGCGACAGAGGAAGAGAGATAGAGGGTGTGGTTGGAGCAAAAGGCAAAGGAGTAAGTCAGTTGGGAACACAAGGAACATTAGAAGATGAAGGTTGTGGAGAAGGGGAAGCAGAGGACACATTATCCTTCTAAGGAAAATGAGTCTCATCAAACTAAACATTATCAGCAACATAAAAAGTCTTAGTCGATAAAAGACACTAAAAACATGTATGATGTGGACTATAGACAAGGTACGTGCCCTTGATAGATTTGAAAGCAAGTTTAGGTTGAGGATAGCCGATAAGAAGCGAAAAAATGCATGGCCAAAAGTCTTGGTGGTGGAGCAGTTCAGAGGAACATGAAGACACTCCAAGGGATAAATATTGTGTAAGATAGGAGTTAGGAGTCTATTGATGATGAATGTAGCAGTTAGAAAAGCATCATCCCAATGTTAGATGAGAGCCAACAAGCATGGTAAGGCCAATAGTGACAATGTGCATATGTGTTGCATTCAACGGTGTTGTTCTAAGGATGAGTATAGGGGCAAGATCATTGATGATGAATGCCTTGAGAGAGAAGATCATAAGAGGGGGAAAGAAACTCTACACCATTGTCAGTTTGTAGAGCTTTGATCGTGGCTGAGAATGGAGTGAGAACCATGGAAAAAAATTGGAGGAAGGTCGAACGAACTTGTGATTTGCAATAAAGCAGATAGAGCCAAGTGTAATGAGTGTGACTGAGATAAAACTCGTAACTAGAAAAGATAACTTGCATAGTCGATCCCCAGATCAACATGAATAAGTTTAAAAGGATGAGTCGAATATGAAAGGTAAGAGGGATAAGGAAATTAGTGCAATTTACCAAGAAAACATGCATGGCAAGTAAAAGATTCATTGATAAATGGAATATTATATTGTCTAAGAAAACATTTTACAATACAAACAAATGCATGGCCAAGTTTAATGTGTCAATCATACATAGATATGTTAAAGGGTAAGGAAGCAGTAGGACAATGTGAGGAAGAATAAGGGCGCAATGAATCAAAAACATATAATCCATGATTAAGCCTCCTGTGAAGAACAACCTTATGGATGGCTTGACACTTAACAAGTCAATGAGTAGCATGAAATTCAAAATAAACATTTTTATCTTTAAGGAATGTAGAGACACTAATAATATTCTTGTTCAAGAGAGGAACATATAGAAGATTACAAAATTGAAAAGAAGCATCAAATAGTAAGAGAAAAGAAAATAAAAAAGCCGATGTTGCGAATAGGCATACCTCTTTCATTACCTAAATGAATAGAATCAAGCCCAATGTAGGGAGAGTTGAATTGAAGATTAAAAAGATCATTGATGAGATGGTGCATGGTTCCTGAATTAGGATACAATTGTGAATCAAAGGCCAGAGGTGGAGTGGGTAGGAGACCAGAGTCGTGAGATAGAGTAAATCAGGAATAAGGTAAAGACGGGGTGGTGATGTGGAACCTTGAGAGAAAGGGTTGAAAAATTTTGATTGAAATAGTGGAAACAGTCTTAAGTTGTATGACCCAATTTGACATAAAGTTGGCGTTCGGGTTTAAACGTGTTGGGTGGAAAGAATCGTCCACCACCATGATAAGAATGAGGCCCTCGAGCATAGGATCTTTGATTGCCACATCCTTTGGAACGATTGTGCAGGATTCTGCCATGGGTTCTTGAAGAGGAAAACTGTGAGAAATTGGCTTGGGTGGAGAGGGAGTCTTATGATTCTCAGTGAGTTTGTCTTGAATCATTAGGAAAGACTCAATCAGATTAACGATATATGGGTTTGTTTGAGAAAGAACATAGATAACAAAGGAATCATATTCTTCTCCCAACCCATAAAAAATCACTTCAATGTGATCTTCTAAAGTGAGAGAATGGCCAATAGCACCCAAAGAATCAATTAATTTTTGTACTTGTAAAAGATAGGGTTAGTAGAAAAGGAGTCCTTACGTAAAGCTTTAAGCTGAACTTTGAGTTATTTTATGCAACCTTTGGTATTAGAGGTAAATAAAGTGTCAAGTTTATTCCATAGTTGATGGAAGGTGGTGCACGCTATCATACATGTGTATAACATTTCTAACATGGAAGAGAGAAGCCATGAGAGAATGAGTTGATCTTGCTTAGTAGAAAGAGAAAAGGGTTCTGGATCAATGTCACCATTTCGCTAAATTATTGAGAAGTCAAAAGATGATTGTCAATTATGTATGAAAGAAGGTTGTGGCCTTTAATGGTGGCTAGAGCTCTATGTTTCCATAAAAGATAGTTATCCTCTATAAGTTTGAAAGAAACAAGAGTAGAGAAAGTATAAGGGGTATCCATGGAGGATCAACAACTCATGATTAAGCAAAGAGAATGAAAAGTAAGAGAAAAACTGTATATTCATTAAAATGAGAAAGAAATACAAATGGGTATTTATAGTTGTAGTTAAACAAATATAGTCCTTAACATTATACATTTAGAAATTATACTTATTAAATGTAATTATACTTTACATAAATATATTTTCAAAATGCACAAAAACATCTTATAAATATATTTTTGGAATGTATAATTACATTTTTGAAGTATACTTCCAAAATTTATAATATATTTTAATATTATTATTTTGTACTTTAAATTTTAAAATTATTTTATATATTTATAGGTATGACTAGAACTAGGAAAAGTTATCTTCACAAAGGAGGTTGTACTAGCGAAGGTCCTTAAGAGCAGACCAATTCCATAGCATCTGAATGTCATGGTTGTGTACAACCTGAGAATCATTTGTTGTTAATGTTGATATGGGTGTTGGTCATGTTGTTGTTAATGATATTATGTAGGACCGATCTATTCCTAGTGATCCATTGGGTATGTTTATATTCATTTGTACAGCAACCACATAGTTGCATCATTATGGATTGGAGAGGTAATAATTGTTAGGTAGTTGGTTTTTTCATTTTAAATAGATTATGATGTCATTATACAACCTTTTATTACATTTTATGAATGGTTTTATTTTTGCAAGATTATGATGCCCTTATAGTAGTAATCCATGGATGAATGTTGAAGGAAACGTAGCATGATCATATTTGTGATATAGTTAGAGATTCTGGATTAGGAATCTTAGTTTATTATAAGCATTCTATTATGGATAAGGGTTTAACATGTGCATTTGTGGCATAGTGGCATAGAGATACGTCCACGTTTTACTTACCTATAGATGATCACCAAATTGAATGATGTGTCTTCTAACACCAATGTCACAGTTGCATCAAAATAAAAGAAAAGCAAAAAGAATGCAATACAAGGCTTAACTTTGATTATCTCTTGAAAACCTTGATAATTAATTGAGTTTGAAATTTATAAAGAGAAGTTTTTTTTTAGGTGACAATAATAGAATACAAATTATGAAAATTAATAATATGAAAAATTAATTAGTTCACTAGTTCAATTCCTAAGCATAATTATCAGAAGTTCAAGATGATAATCCTAAGAGTTAATTTGATTCTAGTTCAATTTGAATTCAGTTAAACAATTTCCATCGAAGTAAGCATTCATAATTTGAATTTATTTATAATTGGTTAATTAAGCATAGTTAAAAATCTTAAATTAATCTTAAAACTCAAAATTACTAAACTTTATAAGAAAATCCTATCATCCCTTTTCAATTTCACATCCAAATTAAAAAATTAAGCAAACCTTAATTTAAAAATTACAACATTCAAACAAAATTAATTAAACATATAATTTTACAATTATAAATAACAAACAAAAAGTTGAAAAGGAAGGAAAAGAATTTGAACAAAAATTTAATTAAAAACAAATGTCAATCATTCGCTTATGAAATTAGAACCAATAAGTCAAAAAGAAAGTTTACCTTCTATAAGATGTTTAGAGTAAGAATAATTTAGAAATCAAAGAAAGTTTACCTTCCATAAGATGTTTAGAGTAAGAATAATTTAGAAATCAAAATTCAAATTAAAGGTAACTTTCACCCAACAAAGAGAAAATTAATATATTAGGTATCCAAGTTAAAAACCAAGAAAAAATGGTAAGTTATAGTTCCTCTTTCTTTCCTAAATTAAAATTATAATAAAAAACTTCCCTCTATCCAAATTTAAATTACAAACATTCTTAATCATATATTAAAATGCTCATAACTAATTTGAAATGCTTTCCCTCAATCGGTGTTTTGATATGTCTTGATCAAGATTAAGGATCCTAATCTACCATTACTTTATACAGTTAATCTAGATGCATTGGAGGCCGAATTATCTTTAATCCACTAAATAAAAGTTATGTAAATTGATCTATAGAACCATAAAATCAACTCCACATACGTCCATTTTATTGAAAACAGGTCTGAATTATCAAGATAAATTCTCTAAGTCATGGTTTAGACCAATTAACTCTTTTTTTTTCTTCGAATAAGCTATAATGGTATATAGGGATCTTTAGGGTTATATTTAAGATTTCCAATGCTACTAGAACTATTTCAAAATCATATGTAAACCAAGATATAGCTTGCACAATGAATAAAAGTCAGGATATATGAAAATTTGAAAATTAGCCAAGTTTATCATTTAGGTCTAATGAATCCTAATAACATAAAACTCATCCAAAATAATATAATTAAACATGATTTAAACTTATTAGGCCCAGTACAAAGTTATAATAAATGTACAAAAATTTATTTATTAAATTTTTCCACACTTAAGCTTTTACACTGATAGACATAGCACGCAATGCACAAAGGAATAAAATGCATGAACAAGATTAATATACTTTGTAACTGTTGTAACCATCATTACAACGCAATGACGAATTCGCTAAAAATTTTGAAAGAAATTTAATTTATTTTGTGGTGCCACCATCAAAATTTATTTTAAGAGAAAATATTTGGAAAGATCCTAACTTGATGAATAAATCTAGGTTTGAGAGTCGGTTACGAATAAGGAAGGTGTTAAGCACCCTACCCGCCTGTTTCGAAGAACGATACCCTTAAATTGAGTGTGTGATTTTGATATTTTTGAAAACTTTTTGATCTCTTTAAATAAAATAGAAATAAATAGGTTTATAGAAAATAGTTTGACAGGACTTGATCTTGCTCCTATGTATTCCCTGATGCAATGGGAAACTCAAGGCTACGTAGTTTTGGTTTTGAAGACTTGATCTTCAGAGGTAAAAAGAATCTGAGAGACAATGTTAAAATCATTTTAGGTACTTTTGAATAATTCTTTAGTCCATATGTGCATAGGATCCAAGACAACTAAGGTTGCACTGGGACCCATATGAATCTTTAAATATCGAACCGTAGAAAAAGCCACCAATTCATATTCAGGACTCATTGCGTGAAACTTTAGAATTATTAAAACGCGATTTTCTGGAATCCTTTATTTTTTAAAGGTTTTTGGGGTCCACATATGCACAGGGTCCAAGACAACTAAGGTTGGACTGGAACCCATATGAATCTCTAAATATCGAACAGTAGAAAAAGCCACCAGTTCATATTTAGAGCTCATTGCGTGAGACATAAAATTTATAAAAAAACCATGTCTTGAAATTATAACCTTATTTTTAAGAAAATTAAGTTGATTTGGTATGAAGGAGCTAAGATCTGGTGCTTGGCCCCAAATTAAACGAAAAAATAAGTTTAACCCCAAAATTTGAATTTTCCTTAAGAAGGATTATATTAATTTTTACTTGGTATGTTGGGTTTGACCTGAATTGAAGATTGACGGCAATGGGCTTGACCCAAATTAATTGTTTGAAAAATGAGTGGTCTATATTTGGAAAACTATTTTATTATTATATATTTTTAAAAAATATTTTATTTCGATTTATTCTTGAACAAAATTTGCATTAAAAATGAAGTTTATTTATTTATTTATTATTGTTTTTTATATATTTTTTTATTACTTTTATTATTTGGCTTTTCTTCCTTTTTTTTATACGGCCAAGTAGGAGACGAGACCAAAAGAGTAAACATTAGAATTAGATGTAGAGTAGGCACGACAAATTAACAGGAGATTATTTATTTTATATATATATATATATATATATATAATATAATATAATATATAATATATAATATTTTAACGACACACCTACTCGAGATCACGTTTTTGGAAGGTACTTTTGAAATTAAACATTTTCTTTATTCTATCCAAATCTTTTCAAAAAAGTCAACTACCTTTCCTATTTATCAATTGGATTATCATATTACTTTCCAGAATAAATTTAATTAGGCTTGGCTTTATATTCCTTACATTTCGAAATTTTCTTAATCTTGCCACGACACCTCATTTTAGTAGGTGAAATATTCAGTCATTGAGGAATCAAATTTCCTTAATGCCAATGACACTGATCATAACCAAACTTATCTTATAATTTTTAGGTGGGGAACAACTGATGGTTTTCTAATTGTAAGATAAAGAAATGATTTCGTTCCTACTCTACCCGGTTGCTAGTGTTTCTATTTACCTAAACTACACATCTATTTGTAATGACCCTTAAATCATAATTCAAGAACAGTAGCAGTGTGTAACTGGATTATTCATACTAATGTCAACAGATTCCTGCGCATACTCTCACAACAATCGAATTAAATTCATACGGATTAATCTTGGAATTCTTAATCAAGCTCCATCACAGAGGCCGGAATTGTTTATGCCTTTCATTTCTTTCTTTATTACTAAACAGTATTTAGCCCCTAAATTCACAAAGCAAGCATTGGACCGTATTGATATAAGCTTATGAAACGAATGGAAATGCTGACCTGAATTGAGGAATTTTCGAATGGTACCGAAATCTTTCTTGACTGGAGCTAGATCTTTGTGTCGTAGCGAGTAATGGAAAAACCAAGAAGAACTCTGAGCTCTTCAACCCGTATCAAGACACTCCACGAAGGCTTTGGACGCGCAAAGTAGAGCGAAAGGAATCCGCGAAGAAGATTGCCAAATTCTTTCTCAAAGAAATCCGAAAAAGAAAAAAAAAACCCCACAATCTCCTTGACGCCTTTTTATTTATATTGGCTATTTCTTCCTACCATTTGTTAACCATGGTTCACAGCTTGCTTCTCTGATCAATAACCGTTTTGGGCTTTGCTTGCCACTTCCCCCTTCGTGATTTCCTCTACCTTTTCCTTTTCTAACGTGTCTTTCTCTCTTTTCGGGCCCATCCTCCTTTCCTTTTGTTATTTTTTATTACTATCCAGTTAACTCCTAACCTTCAAACTAACCGCCTCTAACTAACTCTTAAACTCTCTTATTTTTATTATTTTTGTTTTTGTTATTTTAATTTGTCTTTATTTATTATTTTTTTACTCTTTTTCTCTTTTCTTAATTTGTTCTTTTTCTTATTTATTTATTTATTCTACTTTTACTTAAATTATTTAAATTGAATATACCTAAGTATTGCTTATTTACTAGTATTTTTTTTAAATGTGGGGTCTCATACATAATTGGATGTTCATAGTTTGCCCCTTTTTATTCACCTTCTTACCGGATAATGTAAAAAATGAATTTCTAAATTATCATGGTAAGAAGTGAATGAAGACATGAACTAATTATGTCCAAGATAAGGATGGGAACTAGCATGACACTAACCTTATTTGCAAAGGTTGAAGATGTCAAAAAGGTATAGGAGTTGAATGATGCTCCAAGGGTACTAGGAAAGTCTAGGGTTTGAAATAAACTTAAGAGTGCTTGTGGTAATAAACTGGAGGATGGAAATTTTTGAATGAACTTTGCAGGCCTTGTGTGATAAACCAAGGACAGGAAAAATGAAAAGTCTTGTGATTGAAGTGCGTTGGGCCTTGTGTGATATGCCATAATGCAGGACGATAAAATGCAGACCTGGATGATGGACTGGTTGAAATTTAAATACAAGACCTAACATGATAGGCCAGAATGCAAGAAACTTGAAATACTGAGCTTGATGTTAAGCTTGATGGAAATGTTGGGCCCACCATAAAGTGTAGCGCTTGATGATAGATTAAGCATGTAGGGCTCGACAGTATAGGCAAAAAATGCGGAAAATTAAATGTGCTGGGCCTGATAGTAGGCTGGAAATGCATAAAATTAAAATGCAAGGCCTGACATAGCCAAAAATATAGGAAATTAAACATGTTGGGCTTGACAGTACAGGCCAGAATGCAAACAAATTAAACATGCTGGGCCTAATAGTATAAGCCGAAATGCAGGAAATCAAACGTGCTAGGTTAGACAGTATAGGCCAAAGTGCAAAAAATCAAACATGTTGGGCCTGACAGTATAGGCCAAAGTGTAGAAAATTAAACGTGATGGGCCTGATAGTATAGGCCAAATGTAGAAAGTTAAACATTTGGGCCTGACAATATAGGTCAAATGCAGAAAATTAAACGTGCTAGCCCTGACAGTATAGGCCAAAGTGTAAAAAATTAAATGTACTGGGCATGATAGTATAGGCCAAATGCAGAAAATTAAACGTTCTAAGCTTGACAATATAGGCTAAAGTGCAGAAAGTTAAACGTGTTTGGCCTGACAGTATAAGTCAAATGCAGAAAATTAAACGTGTTGGGCCTGGTAGTATAGGCCAAATGTAGAAAATTAAACATGTTGGGCCTAACAGTATAGACTAATGTGCAGAAATTTAAACGTGCTGGGGCCTGATAGTATAGGCCAAGTTGCAGAAATTTAAATGTGTTGGGGCTTGACAATATAGGCCGAGGTGCGATAATTTACGCATGTTGAGGCCTGACAATATAGGCTAAGGTGCAGAAATTAAACGTGCTAGGGCTTAACAGTATAGGCCAAGATGTAGAAATTTAAATGTGCTGGGGCCTGATAGCATAGGTCGGAGTGTAGAAAATTTAAACGTGTTGGGACCTTGTGTGATAGGCCACGATCCAGAAATTTAAACATGTTGGGGCTTGTTAAGATAGGAAACATGCAGAAATTTAAGCGTGCCGGGGTATATTAAGATAGGAAATATGCAAACTTGTTAAGACAGATGGACAGAAATTAAACATGCAAATGATGTCCTATTGTTTCCAGGAAAAATGCAAGCCTGTTAAGATAGGCAGACAAAATTTAAACGTGCAGATGATGTCTTGTTATTGACAGAAAAATGCAAGTGATGTCCTGCTGTTGCCAGGAAAAATGCAGACCTGTTAAGACAAGTGGGCAAAGTTTACACATGCATGTGAGGTCCTGTTGTTGACAGGAAAAATGAAAAATGATGTCCTGTTATTGCCAGGAAAAATGCAGACCTGTTAAGATAGGTTATATGCAGACCTATTAAGATGGGCAATATGCAAATGATGCCCTGTTGTTGATAGGAAAAATGCAGGCCTATGAAGACAGACAATATGCAGACCTGTTAAGACAGGAAAAGTGAATTGTCCTGTTATCGACAGGAAAAATGCAGGCCTGTTAAGATAGGCAATATGCAGACCTGTTAAGACAGGTAAAGTGAATATGAAAACAACCTGTTAAGACAAGCGAAGCAGAAATAGCCTGTTAAGACAGGAAAAGCGGAATGGAAATGAACTGTTAAAACAGGAAAAGTAGAAATGGTCTGTTAAGACAGACAAAGAGAAATGAAAATGGATGGCCTATTAAGACAGGCAGTAGAAGAATGACCTGTTAAGACGGGAAAGAAGTATAGAAGAGATGAGCTGTTAAGACAGGTGAGGTATAATGAAAAAGGCCTTTTAAGACAGGAATGAGAGAGATGACCTATAACGACAGGTGAGATGAACTGAAAAAGGCATGGTAACGATGTAGAAAATGATATAAGAGTGCTAACAAATTCTTTGTTGGGACAATGATGTGTCTCAGAGATACGTGCATATTGCCTAATGTTTGAACAGGTGAGGAGGGGATACAGGTTCTTTCTTTAGGTTTTTTGAGTTATTTGAAGAAATTTAGTTATCTTGAATTAATTTAAATAATCGGCAGATTGCCTTATTTTGAGTGGTTTGGGAAACAATTTTGCCCCAATTTTGAGGGCTTTTAGGCAAATGACAACTACCTCCACTTAAGGTAATTTGGGTAAAAACTTTTGCCCCGGTTTTGAAGATTTTTTGGCAATTGAGGATTGCCTCAATTTGAAGGAGTTTGGGCAAATGTTTGCCCCAGTTTGAATTTTTTGAAATTGGGAATTGCCCCAATTTGAATTTTCTGGGCAAACGTTTGTCCTAGTTTGAATTTTGGTTTTTCAGAAATTGGGGATTGCCGTAATTTGAATTTTTCTAGGCAAACGTTTGCCCCAGTTTGAATCTTGATTTTTCAGAAATCGTGGATTGCCCCTAATTTGATTATTTTGGGCAAACGTTTGCCCCAGTTTTGAGGTTTTTAGTAATTTTTAATTATGATTTTTAACATTTTGGAAAAAGTTTGAAATGAGTTATGCAATGCTCAAATGAGTGTGAGATGACAAGATGCTTTAACTAATTTATTGGTTTTCCATTAAAAATTGACGATGCTTGAAATGATTATTTGATCATGGAATGAATGCCATGGGATGAATGCATGCCCTGAGACGTTTTAAAAAACTTTGTTCCACTTGATTTTTGACACTTTTTCAATAACCTCATAGTACGCGGAATCAAGATTCCAAATGAGCTGGAATGACTTTCCTTCTTTACTCCTTAGCCAGCATTGAAATTCTTGCTTTCAGTATCCTTACTAGACCCAGCGAAGATTGGACTTTTGAATAAGATACACTCCTTTTCATTTTGGTGGCATGGTGGCTGGCAAGAGGATGACTCTCTGGAAATATTCATGCCATATTGTGATGACTGAGGATTCATCCAATTTATCATGATTTTTCAAAATTAATCTTTTCATTTTTTACATTTTTCATATTTGTTTTTAGCATGTACACTTATGAGATATGCAAAATAATTTTGGATGGTTAATGGGAGGAGATAGGTGGGTATTTTGTAGGTGGGATTCATGGTAATATGTTTAGAAGAAAGGTGAAGAATGTTGGTTTGATTGCCCAAATGGCACCTTTTGGTGAAAAACACCAATACTACTTTTCATAACTTCGACTGTCCAATTAATCAAATTTGAGAAATGGCCAAATTTTGCCCCAGTTTTGAGAAATATGAGGTGTAGAAAGGTCAAACTGTCTTTGGATCTTTAATTTGTCACTCTTTTAGTTGACCTTAACTTTTGCTAGGATTGTTCCTTTGATTTTTCAACCCAGCAGGTCTTTTGTTTGCCCTAACTTTTGCATAGGTTGCCTTTGCGGGTTTTCGACCTAGTGGGCCTTCTTTTTGTATGAATTGCCCTAATTTTTTCCTAGGTCATCTTTGTGGGTTTTTGACCTAGCGGGCTTTTTTATTTGTGGCCCTAACTTTTTCCTAGATCGCCTTTGAGGGTTTTCGACCTAGCGGGCATTTTGTCTGTCTACCCTAACTTTTGTCTAGGTCGCCTTTGTGGGTTTTCGACCTAGCGAGCCTTTTGTCTTGATCCTATCTCTTTGCCTGAATTGTTTTTAGAGTTTAATCAGCAAGACCCCTTTTAAGCATGACTTTGTCTCGTTTATTCTTTTGAATTTGGACCTTGATTTTGCTTGGATTATCTTTAGATTTTATCCAATGAGTTTTCCTTTTTATTTTTCCTGATCAGATATTAGTCTTGCCTAGATCATTTTTTATTCTCAATTCAGTGAATCTATTTTGCATCCCTAAATTTTGCCTAGATTTGGACTTTTGATCCAGCGAGACATTTGGTATTTCTTCTATAAGACAAGAGAAATTATAGTGGAGGGTGATTTGGAATCCCTGGTTGGATTTAGATCTTGTTTATTCTACCTCCTCATTTAATTTTTCTCTTTGAATTTGATTAATAAGACGTTCAAAATTATTTATTACAACATTGGCATTGTCACCAACCGATATTTATTTGGATATAGGATGAGTGATGGGTTCAATAATGGAAAGAATGACAAATTTAAGAAGGAAAGTCAATACTATAAAGTACATGCCCAAGAACTGAAAAAAATGTAATTTTTGTATTTTTCATCGAGATTTATTACAAAAGATTGATTTTGAAAAGTATGACAATCCTGGATGATTTTCCTCACTATGTGGATTTGGCTCTCACAATGCACCATCTTGCTTTCAATTAGTTGATGAGCTCTCGTGATTTGGCAATAGATTATTTCCCATATTAGGAGAAAACTTTCCAAAATCCAACCATTTTGCACCAATAAGGCTTTGTACCTTATGCTTCAAAACCTGACAATTTTCTGTTGAATGACCGATTTATCCTGCATGGTAGTCGCATTTGGCATTTGCGTCATACCATTTATGATATTGTCGTTCTTGAGGTTTCAAAGGATGAGGTGCAACTAGAGAGTTTTGGATCAAGTAAGGCAGCAACTTAGTGTAAGTCATTAGGATAGGATCAAATTTGACAGGTTTTTTCTCTTGTGTGTTTTTCTGGCCTTGATTGGAATTTTAGCTTATGGCTTGTGTTTGGGCTGTGAATGGTACTGGTGGTTGCATTTGCATAGGATAGTTATAAGCTGGAGGGTAGGGTGTTTGGTAAGTTGTGGCGATGTAGGGATATGGTGTATAAGGTGGATAAGGTGATGGTTGAAAATCGGTTGGCCCATAAGGTGCTATCTGAGGAGTGTATTGGCCTTGACCAGAAGCCACATTATAAGCTTCACCTATCTTCTTTTTTCCGAACCCAACAGAAGTATTAAATGTCCCTGCGGACTTGTGCATGATCTTTCTACTACGCATGCCACCTTCAATCCTTTCTCCTATGATGACAACATCAGAGAAATTGGCAGTCATACTATTGATCATCTTGTCATAAAAGAGGTCTTGGAGTGTATCAATGAACATGCTGGCTAATTCCTTTTCAGATAAAGAGGGTTATACTTGAGCTGCTAATTCCCGCCATTGCTGTGTATATTATTTGAAGGTCTCATCTCCTTTCTTAGTCATGTTCTAAAGCTGAGTTCTATCAGGAGCCATCTCTAGATTATACTTATACTGCTTCATAAATGCATCAGCCAAATCCCTCTATGAATGGATATGTGTCTGTTCCAGTTGAATATACCAGTTTACAACTACCCGAGTTAAGCTGTTTTAGAAGAAATGGATGAGCACCTTATCGTCATGGGCACATGCAACCATCCTCCTGCAATACATGATTAAATGGTTTCTCGGACAACTAGGTCCCTGATATTTTTTGAATTCAGGAACCTTGAATTTTGGAGGAATGATTACGTCTGGAACCAAACATAAGTCATTACAACGCAATGACGAACTCGCTAAAATTTTTGAAAGAAATTTATTTTGTTTTGTGGAGTCGCCACCAAATTTTATTTTAAGGGAAAACATTTGGAAAAACCCTAACTTGATGAAGAAATCTAGGTTCGGGAGTCGGTTACGAATAAGGAAGGTGTTAGGCACCTTACTCGTCTGTTCTGAAGAACGATACCTTTAAACTGAGTGTGTGATTTTGATATTGTTGAAAACTGTTTGATCCTTTTAAATAAAATAGAAATAAATAGGTTTATAGAAAATAGACTGACAGAACTTGATCCTGCGCCTACGTATTCCCTGGTGGAATGGGAAACTGAAGGCTACGTAGTTCTGGTTTTGAAGACTTGATCTTCAGAGGTAAAAAGAATCTAAGAGACAATGTTAAAAGCATTTTAGGAATTTTGGAATTATTCTTTAGTCTACATGTGCACAGGATCCAAGACAACTAAGACTACACTGGGACTTATATGAATCTTTAAATATAGAACAGTAGAAAAAGCCACCAGTTCATATTTAGGGCTCATTGCGTGAGACTTTAGAATTATTAAAACGCGATTTTCTGGAATCCTTTATTTTTTAAAGGTTTTTGGGATCCATATATGCACAAGGTCCAAGACAACTAAGGTTGCACTGGGAGCCATATGAATCTCTAAATATCGAACAGTATAAAAAGCCACCAGTTCATATTTAGAGCTCATTGCGTGAGACCTATAATTTATAAAAAAAAACCGTGTCTTTAAATTATAACCTTATTTTGAAGAAAATTAAGTTGATTTGGTATGAAGGAGTTGAGATGTGGTGTTTGGCCCCAAATTAAACGAAAAGGTAAGTTTTAACCCAAAGTTTGAATTTTCCGTAAGAAGGATTATATTGATTTTTACTCAGTATGTTAGGCTTGATCTGAATTAAAGATTGACGGCAATGGGATTGACCCAAATTAATTGTTTAAAAAATGAGTGGTCTATATTTGGAAAACTATTTTATTATTATATATTTTTAAAAAACATTTTATTTTGATTTATTCTTGAACAAAATTTGCATTAAAAAATAAGGTTTATTTATTTATTTATTATTGTTTTTATATATTTATTATTTTATTTTGTTTTATTACTTTTATTATTTGCTTTTTCTTCCTTTTTTATACGACCAATTATACTATGGACATATGATGGCATATAAAATCATGAGAAATGTTTTTTATTAGTGTACTATGGAGGTCAACTGAATAAATTATGTTCAAATACACCACAAGTGTCGAGTATATGCAAACAAGATTAATGCACCTCAATTCCCTTCACAATCTAGTTTCTAGTATCTTCTTGGCCATTCTCGATGTGAGGAATATGCAGTCTAGTGTCTCCGAAAGCTTTAAATAGACATTATTTCATATGGATGGAAATATATGTAACACCCTTAAAATGAAGACTATCTTACGCTTAAGACGTATATGCAATTTCATTATTAGAATATTACTTCATGATGCGGAATCTTTTTGGAAATTACTATTAGTGAAAATATGGTAATATTTTTAAAACCTTGGTTGAAAATGCAAGCCTCATCGTAGTAGTTGTTGTAACAAAAAATAAATAATTGAATGTCCTTACTTGCATCAAATCAATAACTTGTCTATGTTACTTATACATGTTTACTACTTATTTCAATCCCTTAGGTTCAAAAGTTAGCACAAACATTTACATGACATGAATTATATAGACATTATAGTCACACAATCCATAAGATTGAAGACAGTTAAGTTAAGGCATCAGTGCTGTCACACACTTAATTATACATATAACTACTATTATCAAATTTACATCATATACAATATGATATAAATCTACATACTACTTATTTATATCATAATTATCCATGGCTATCATACAAAATGTACATTATTGGTAAGGTAAAATCTTCATTACTACAAAGTCCACATAACGCTTCAATAATGAGGGGTCACGATACTCCAGCCATAAGCTCTCATCCAAGTCATAAAAGATTCCATCTTCCATCTCCTAGAAGGCTTGAAATAGGTGCAGCCTCGATAGGGAGAACTACCCTGCGTAAACCAGACATGGGAATAATTATGGTAATGTTAAGGTGTTTGAAGGTCACTCTTCCCTTCAGATGAAAAGGAGTCTTCCATTAGTGCAACTCAGGTTATTTGATATCCTAGTGGTGGAGCAAAAACCACATTGGGATGAAAGGCCTCCAAAGGAATGACAAAGTCTGTTGTAGAGAAATTTGGGCTCATTACGTTAGACACGAAGAGATGGTCCAAAGAAAAGTAGACCCTCACATTGTTCTAGAGAAATTTGGGCTCAATGAACACTACTGCTGTTGTAAAACATATTTGTAGCGTTTGGGAAGAAAATGGTGGAAGGGAGGTGAGAAACTAAGTTTCTCAGTATAATCCTACCATACAGTTAGTGATAACACTTTCGACACTGCCACTTTAGTTTATTAAGAAACATAACATGCATACAAATTCAGTTTTATTTTTTAGAAAGACCATAGCTAAAGTGGATTTCTTTTTACGAAAGTAGGAACTAGTTTCTATCATAAGCATACAAGTTACTTATTTTAGATTTCATAGATTTCATATACTCGTAGGATCATACTACATCGTATCATAAATATCATTTTGACTATCATTTCATTCATGCCTTGACGTAATTCTTCTTATTTCTCTATCAATCTCTAGTGATAATCTATATCATACGCATATCATACATTTTAGTCAAACAATATCTTTTCACTGGCTCTGCTACTCTACATTTTATTCTTAGGACATGAACTCATTCTTTGATGGTTGTCACTATTCTAATCGTTGAAGACCTGGCACTTCATAATAGAAGGATTTTTGGAGAACCCTTTTGTCTCCACCTTAGAAGGACCATTTTGCCATCTGAATATGCACAAGGTACATTAAGAGTAGTATTAACTTTTTACATAAATTCTTGCTTTAGTGATCCTCCTAGTTAGTTAGGTTCCTTTTTAAAACTTCTAAATAACATGCATGCTCAAACAATCCAACCAATATGCCATGCATATATAGTTCCTAATCCAAACTACCTTTATATTTATTATCCACACATGAAAATCATATAACGCATCACTCTCTAAATAATCAAGAGTATAATTCAAACACTTTACATTCATCTTTGTGCTTGTTGTAACCGTAATTACAACAAGACAACGAACTTGCTAAGATTTTAGAAAAGGATTAATTACAATGGTGGAGCTGCCACTAAATTTTATTTTTAAAGGGAAAAGATTTGGAAAAAACCCTAACTTGAGGAAGAAATTCTAGGTTCTGGAGTCGGTTATGAATAGGGAAGGTGTTAGGCATCCTACTTGCCCGTTCCAAAGAATAGTACCCTTAAACTGAGTGTGTGATTTATTTGAAAACTGTTTGATCCCTTTAATTAAAATAAAAATAAATAGGTTTGTGGAAGATAGCCTAACAGGACTAGATCCTGCTCCTACGTATTCACTGGTGCAATGGGAAACTCAAGGCTACATAGTTCTGGTTAAGAGACTTGATCTCTTAGATGATAAAAGGATGATTTTAGGTAAAAAAAATTGATTTTAAGATTTCCTAAAATTATGTGCATGCAAAATCCAAACCGTCGTAAGCCGCGTATAAATTTGTACAAATTAAAACACGGAACAGCAGAGAAGGCTGCTTGTTCGTATTAGAATCCGTTGCACAAATTTTAGAAAATAAAAATAGACATTTAGAAACACATGTTTGTTTACGGAGTTAGTAAATAACGATTTTCTAAAGTTGTGTGCTTGCAAAATCCAAACCGTCGTAAGCCACATCTCAATCCGCATGAATTAAAACATGGAACAACAGAGAAGGTTGCCTATTCGCATTAGAATCCGTTGCACGAACTTTAGAAAATAAGAATAGACATTTTGAAATAGACGTTTTTACAGAGTTAATAAACAGGGGTTTTCTAAAATTACGTGCTAGCAAAATCCAAACCGTCGGAAGCCGCATATGAATTTGCACGAATTAAAACATGGAACAGCAGAGAAGGCTGCCTGTTCGCGTTAGAATCAGTTGCATGAATTTTAGAAATTTAAAACAGACATTTTGAAACAAATGTTTTATGATGGAGTTAGTAAACAACGGTTTTCTAAAATTGTGTGCTTGCAAAATTCAAATTGTTGTAAAGCGAATTAATCTGCACGAATTAAAATACGGAATAGCAGAGAAGGCTGCCTATTCATGTTAGAATCCCTTGTACGAACTTTAGAAAATAAGAACAGACGTTTTTACGGAGTTAGTAAACAGGGGTTTTCTAAAATTGCGTACTAGCAAAATCCAAACCATCGTAAGCCACGTATGAATTTGCACGAATTAAAACACGGAACAACAGAGAAGGTTATCTGTTCACGTTAGAATCCGTTGCACGAATTTTAGAAATTTAACAGATATTTTGACAAAATTAGTAAGCACAACAAATTGAAAAGGAGAGTTTGGGCTTGACCTCACAATAAAGTAAAAAATTGGACTTGATTTAATGATTAGAAGAATTGGGCTTGACCCAACTTAAGGTAAATTGATTTTGAATTTCAAAAGGATTGGGCTTGACCCATAGGGAATTGGGTTTAAGATTAAAGAAAAGGATTGGACTTGATTTGCAATGAAAATTAAATTTTGATTTCAGAATTAAAAGGAGTGAGCTTGACCCACAATGGAAGGCATTGAAAAAAGGAAGAATTGATCTTGATTTGAAAAAAGGAAAGAGTTGGGTTTGATCTGAAATTAAAAAGTAAATTGGGCTTGACCCTAAATAAAATAAAAAAAAATGAACTTGACTTAAAACTAGATAAAAGAATTGGGCTTGACCCAAATTAAGAAGAATTAAATTTGGTTCCAAAATTAGAAAATATTGGGCTCGACCCAAATTAAAATGAATTGATTTTAAATTGAATAAAAGTTGGTCTTGATCCACAGGGAATAGGGTTTGACCCACGAATGAGTTTGACTTCAAATTAAACAAGGCAATTGGGCTTGACCCAAATAAAATAAAAGAAAGGAGTTGAAAACTAATTATGGCCTTGATTTCTAATGAAGAGGAAAAAATTGGGCTTGACCCAATATAAGAATATATTTGATTTTTAAATAATAAAAAGGAATAGACTTAATCCTAAATTAAAAAAAAATGATTTCGAGTTGAAAATTGAAAAAAACTTTTTTTTTGCTTGACTCGATTTAATTACAAAATGGAATGGTTGAAAATATGGGTTTTGATTTTCAACGTCAAATTGATCCAAATTTTTCCTTTTTATTTAATATGGCCCACTTGGGAGCGGTCCATTGAAGAGAGCCTCTCAATGTGGCCCAATTAGTTTTTAAGTGAAGGCTTATTGCTGCTAGAATAATTAAAAGTAAATTAGACAAAATGCTATGAGCAAGGATCAAACCTGGTACCTGTGGATTGTGTGCAACTGGTTATCCACTAAGCCAAGCTTTCAACTTAAGCTTAATAGACCTGTGATTTAACTTAGCTATGCCTGGATGGTCGAAAGGATTCCTTATGGATGAAGCAAATATATGACTTTTATTTTAGTCTGAACTTGTATTGACTCAATGCATGACAGCTTGGCCCTTTACAGAGTTATGATTTTTATTTAAGGTGGTTGTTAATCCATGGAGAATTCCATTGATCCACGTATACACCGCTCACAAATTCCACTATTTTGCTCACGCCTACAAATGCATAAAAGCCAGGACACTATCCTTTGGGCCTTATAAGTACCCGAACCTACCTCTCCCAAGTTAGCTAATATTATCCTTTCGATCAGGTTGGAATCCTTACGTCAAAAGTACCACTCTGCAAAATTAGGCAGACCATGAGGGCGGTGCCCGTTTTAGATTAAGGCTTGGTTGTCACTCCAGTTAGACAGGGAGCTTCAAATGACAGGGGTGCAACTTCCTATTTGGCATCTTAGATTTTGGATCATATGCCAAACACCAAGCAAATGGAAGTTCAACGAATATGAAATTCAGTAATCGCTTTATGCTAGGTCAATATCACAGCTTCAGATCATAGATTTGGGTTTATTAACTTGAACATACCTATATTGAAAGGGCATGTATTCTGCTTTTGCTCTAGCTAACATAGCGTGCATGTCCCAGACTCAGGGGAGTTCAAACTCTGGAGAGCACAAGTTCATGCTGATTTTACTTGACTTAAACGAACAATGAAGGCATAGTGGCGGCATTCAGTCATTTGGATTAATGTAAGGCTGAGCTATTATGAGGAGCAGGCAGCTCCAAAAAACACGATAACCCGGGACTATAGTAATTGACACAATTAGAACATCATCACCCTAGGGGATTCCAAAATGTCATAATTTCTTAAGTTAGGCCAGCGGAATTGTTTAGGTGCAATGCTGAGCTGTGATTTGGATGGCTGAATTTGGTTTAAGGAAGTGATCCAGAGGTAGTGTTATCTTGAGCCTAGAAACAAGCTTCACAGAACTGGTGAACCAAGAAAACAATAACATTGAGCAGTGGCATGAGTACTGTAGTGACATCACCACTCCTAGTCTCAAGGAAGATGAATGTAACTCTACTTTATAGTGATCAGTTTTAACCTTTACTTTCGGTATGAAAGTTGTATGAGCCAGAAATGATGCTAATGATTCCTAGAACTCGTGATAGATTTCTTGCTATTGGAATTGACATTTTCTAATGTGAGAGGGAACTAGAGCTCCCTGTGGTATCCAAAATTTTCCCTCTACATAGGTTTGATCGGTTCCCTACTCTACCTATGCATTCAGCTCTATTACTGCCCAAGGTTTGTTTAGTTCAATCAACTACTCCTGAGACCGAGAGAGAGAGAGAGAGAGAGAGAGAAAGACTGGTTCCTGCATCTACCTACCCAATTTCCACCTCAACCAGCTCAAAGGGTAAGCCCAAGCTCTAGTTCTGCCTATGGTCAGCCTTACCATCGAGACAGATTCGCTATCAAGGCTATCTTTGTTCATGACAAGGTTAGGGTAAAACACAAGCTTTGGCCTCTGCATTTAGAAGCAGAGTTTATTTTGCCATCTGGTTTAACCTTCCCCCAAACAGTGGTGCATGCAAGATATGGATCACGCAAGTTTTCATAACAAGAATTCTCAACATATGTATGAGGAATGTGGAACCATCACAAAGCATATCATAAGTGTCATAGTCTCCATAAGTTTTTTTTTTTTGGAAAATGATAGGCATCAGCGTCTAGCAGGTCCAACAACTATTCAAAATTCTGTTCATGCACCCATCATCTCGAATGCCATTTATACTTGGACAGGTGAGGAAGTCAGTTTTTATTATTTCTTGACTTTAATTTGCTCCGTAACTGGATCAGATTGGGATACTCTCAGTAGCCTACACCTCTACATAGTGATTGAAGGAAATCAAATAAATAACTCATAACATAGGAACCGTAAATAATTCTTCAAGTTCTTTATCTCCTCCACACAATTTATCCTCAACCAGAAAATCTACCTGTCCTTTTGGTTATCTTAGGCTAGTTATATGCAACCTCATGCATATGAATAAGCTATTATTTGCAAGAATCCTAACCTGATGTGTGTTTACTTCCAGCTTCTTTCAAAATTCTCAAGGCAAAGATAGTTTCCTTTCTCACTCATGGTTCATGCAAGTCTCGGATAAAACACATTTGCAGGTTTTAAACATTGCACAAAGAGTTGATTTCACTTACAGCAAGAGAGAGCATGCGAGAAAACTATCCTCTGTGCGAGCTTTCCTCAATTATGGCTGGAGTTGAATCAAGATCTGTGACGCACTTCTTGATTTGGATGGCTTGAGAGCTTCAGATCTCACCAGAGAGAGAGCCTTTCCTTCGATTCAAAAAAACCTCCTCCCTCAAAAACAAAAATTTCTCTTTTATATTGCTCTTCCAATTCCCGCCCCTGTTTTGGCCATTTTTTATTACTTTCTATTTTCCTTTTTCTTTTTTTTTTATTTTTCCTAACTACCTACAACTAACTTAACTAACTTTCTAAAAATTCCCTTTTTTGTTGTTTTTTTATTTTTTTATATTTTTGTTTTATGTTGTTTTTTCCCTTTTTTCTATTATTATTATTTTTTATTTTTTTTATTTTTTTCTTCTTCTCTTTATTTTATACCTTTATTTTTTTACTTTTGATTTTGTCATTATCTCCTCTTGTCCTCTTCTTTTTTTTTTCTATTATTTTACTTCTTTCCATTTATTTTCTATTCTTCTTGCTTTTTCTATGTTTTTCTCCTTTTCTTATCCCTTTCATGTTTTTTTTTTTGCTTTTGCTTTTTTCTTCTTTTTTTATTTTTTATTATTTTTTTCTATAATTTTTTTATTTTAGGGTAATAAAAATGATTTATTTTGGATTTTACCCTCGAACATAATGTAGTGTTCACAGTGCTCACAAGGCAACACAACAACTTGGCATAATTATTCTATTTAGAAACCAACCTTCTAATCAAGAGTTCTTAATTATGCTTAAGGTAGATTTCTTGGACAACATGCAACCTTTCTTCAAGAGCTTATCTTTCTTACTTTATTTCATAATAGTTATGATAAATCTCTCAGAGGAACTTATTCCACTCATCCTTCTAAGTTACCTCTCAACCTTTTCTTTTTTCAAAGATTAATTTTATCTTAATATTATTAAGAGTAAACTGTCACTTTAGTCCTTGAGATTGTTATCGAGTTTCATATTAGTCCCTGAGATAATTAAATTAACTATTTCGTCCCTGACTTTTTAAACCGTGATTCACGTTAGTCCCTGGGGTCAACTGCAACTGACGATTTGCTGATGTGTAACGTTAGTTGACGTTAAATGACAACGTGGCCAGCCAGGTGGACATCTAAACGCTGTCGTTTTATGTGACACATGGATTTAAATGTTGAACAAATCCTTGGAGGGAAAACACAAATTTTGGATTGGCGGTTGCATTGTTATATCTGCTTTTGGAAAGGGGGAAAGAAAACAGTTCCTGAGAAGTGGTGGGCTGTTGCTGATATTGTAATCGACATGGAACAGGTATATGCGCCCATTTGAAGCATGAAATTTTGTGTGTTTTGTTGACATTTTCATGGGGTTTGTGTAGGTTAGGGTTTTTTGGAATGTTGGAAAATTGGGGGTAATTTTTTATGCAAACATTGGGAATGAAATTTTCGACTTTGTTGAAGGATAATGTTTGTTTATTGGAAGAGTGCTTTTCGTGTGGTCCCAATTTCTATCTTTAATATATGAAATAGTTGTGGTCCCTATCTCTGATTGCTGACTGGTACTGTTACTAATAAAATGGTTGTGGTCCCCAAGTCTGTCTTTTTTTTTTGTTTCTGATTGCAAGAGGTTTAAATATGTATGTATTTAAAGATGCCCCTGAGTCCCTTATCCTTGGTTGGTATGTGTTTTAAAATGCATTTATTATAGTTGTGGTTCATTGTAGAGTTGATTTATTTATTCTTGGTGCAGTACTTAACTTTATTTATACATCATGGTGGGAACTTTGTTGAGGAAAATGGAATAATGAAGTACAAATGGGGCAGTGTGGATGTTTGGGAGGACTGTGATGAGGACATTTTGGATGTGTTCAGTTTCAAAAAATTTGGTATTTCTCTTGGTTATCATAATGTCAAAAATGTTTATTGGTTGGATCCCAGTTTGAGTTTTCGTGATGGGATTAAGATTTTAGAGCTTGATGTTGATTTATTAGATATGGTAGAAGTAGCAAAGATAAATGGATGCAAAATGGATATCTATTTTGAGCATTCTGTGAATGAACCTTCAGACACAGAAGTTTTGATACAAAGTGGTGAGGAAGTGGGAACTGAAAATTTGGAAACTGGTGATAATGTTAAGGGTGGAGGGTTTTTTGCTGATATTGATGCTGCAGATGGTGGACATGATCCATTTGTAGGTGGTGAAGAGGAGGGTGGTAGGCCTGTTGGTGAGGGTTTAGTCAATGAAGCAATGCAGGAGGCTAATGTATTAGGAACAAGCCAGCATGCTGAAGATGTTGAAGGTGATGATGGGGCACTGCATGTTGACTCAGTTGAGGGTGGTAGGCCTGTTGGTGAGGGTTTAGTCAATGAAGTAATGCAGGAGGCTGATGTATTAGGAACAAGCCAGCATGCTGAAGATGTTGAAGGTGATGATGGGGCACTGCATGTTGACTCAGTTGAGGGTGGTAGGGCTGTTGGTGAGGGTTTAGTCAAAGAAACAATGCAGGGGCCTGTGCAGTTAGAAACAACCGAGCAAGCTGAAAATGTTGAAGATCATGATGGGGATATGCATGTTGAAGCATTTGAAAGTGGTGTTTTTGAAACTGTGGTGACAGGTCATCATGAGCAGAGAACTTACATGACTAGGGGGCATATAAAGAAAGGCACAGTAGAAGCAACCAATGCAAGTGGTAGTGAAGATGTTAAGGAAATAAGAAAAGGAGTGAGGACTGAACAAAAAAGGGGTGAAAAAGTTAAAAGTCCAACGAGAAAAACAAAAAGTCCTGCCAAGGTTTTGAGGGAGAAAGAAAAAAGTTCTGCTGCTGAAAAAAGTCTTGGAAGAAGGACAAGAAATCCAGGTATAAAAGGAACAGAGAAAGGGAAAAGTGTAGAAAAGCAAATAAGTCCATCAAAAACAGTGGAAAACATAAGAAGAAGTACTAGGATTTCAGAAAGATTTTCACACAAAGAAAGTGAGAACCTGCAGACTCCTCACAGCAAGTCTAATAGCAACAGGAGAAAGGAAAAGCTTGTGCAGGTTGAAGTTGGTGTTGCTAAAAAATCTCCCAAGAAGAAAGGACAAGAACCAATGGTTCAGGTTCAAGGTAGTCCTTATAAAAAATCTAATGAAGGGAAAGAGAAAGGAAATCAAAAGGTTGTTGATGAAGGTAGTGGTCTTCAAAAAGCTGATAAAGGGAGAGGAAAAGAGAAGGTTGTTGATGAAGGTGCTGGTCTTCAAAAAGCTGATAAAGGCAGAGGTAAAGAGAAGGTTGTTGATGAAGGTGCTGGTCTTCAAAAAGCTGATAAAGGCAGAGGTAAAGAGAAGGTGGTTGATGAAGGTGCTGGTCTTCAAAAAGATGATAAAGGAAAATGAAAACAGAAGGTTGTTGATGAAGATTATGATTCATGGTCTGATGAAATCTTTGATGATAGTGATGACAATTTTGACTGTTTAGGAGAGGACGTATCTGATGAGAGTGATTTTGATATGGAGACTATGCCTGAAGATAGAACTGATGATAGTGATGAAGGGTTGTCATGGATATCTGAAGAAATCAAAACTCCTATTAATTCAGGCAATGAAGAAATGGATAGGGAGGTCAACCCACAATGGAATGAGGAGTCAACATTTGGGCATATCCAGCTGGAACTTGGAATGGAATTCCCAACTATTCAATCATTCAAGAAAGCTGTGAAGGATTACACAATCCAGCTTGGTAAACAAGTCACATGGGTGAAAAATGACAAGGCAAGAGCAAAGTGTAATCAGTCTAGCTGCAGGTGGGATATTTTCTGTAGTTACAGCAATGCCCTTCATTGTTTTCAGATTAAAACCTTTCAAAATGGACATACTTGTGGAAGAGTGTTTAAGAATAACCAGGCAGATCAGAAATGGGTAATTGGCAAACTGGTAAAGAAATTGAGAAAGGAGAAAAACATGAAGATTGGAGAGACAATTGATTACTTTAAACAAAGGTTTGGAGTCCATATTGATAGGACAAAAATATGGAGATCAGTGAAGAGAGCCAAGTCAATTTTGCAAGGAAGTGAACAAGAACAATATGCTAAACTATGGGACTACTGTAATGAGCTGTTAAAGTGGAATACTGGGTCCACTGTTAAGATGGAATCAACACCACAACCAGATAGCCCTCCACAATTTCGAAGAATATACATCTGTTTTGATGGCTGCAAAAAAGGGTTTAAAGAGGGTTGCAGACCACTTATAGGGCTTGATGGAGCTTTTCTGAAAGGGTACTATGGTGGTATACTTTTGTCTGCTGTTGGGCAAAACTCAAATAACCATATATGGGTCATTGCTTATGCTGTTGTGGATGTTGAGAACAAAGAAAACTGGACCTGGTTCTTGGATCTGTTACATAAAGACTTAGGAGACCACGTGCAATATGGGTGGAATTTTATTTCAGACATGCAGAAGGTATTTTATTTTGCATGCACACTGACTACGTAAATTAAACCAAATGTAAATTGACATTGTAGGGACCAAAATGAAACTTTTTAAATTTCTTAGGGACTAACTTGAGTATTTTCACAGGGTCTGAGACAAGCAATTCAGGATGTTATGCCAGGTGCTCCACACAGGTTCTGTGTTTAGCATTTGTGGCAAAATTTTTCAAAGCATTGGAAGAGTAAGGAGTTGAGGAATCTGTTATGGGTTTGTGCAAGCTCAACAGAGGCAAACCAATTCAACAGAAATATGAACACATTGAAGGTCACAAACAAACATGCTCATGACTATTTGGCTGAGAAACCTAAAGAAGCTTGGACAAAGGCATACTTTTCACTATGGCCAAAAGTTGACAATATTTGCAATAACAATTGTGAAGTCTTCAATGCCAAGATCCTAACAGCTAGGGAGAAGCCAATAATCACAATGCTAGAGGAAATTAGGGTGATGATATTCAACACCATCACCACAAACAAGTTGAAAATGGCTAGACACTATGGACACTTACCACCAATACAACAAAGTAGGTTGGAAAAATTGAAAAAAGAATCAAATAAGTGGACAGCAACGTGGTCAGGTAGTATTAGTCCATATTTTATAAGTTATGCTTATGTATGTCATACTTACATTATTGTTTGACATTGTATGGGATGATGATGGGCACAAGTTTGAAGTCCAATATTGGCCACGTAGGGTTGCTGTTAATGTAGGAATACAAAGTTGTACATGTCGTTTCTGGGAGCTCACAGGTTTATTGGTTAATTAGCTTTTATGTATAAATGCATTTTACAACCATTGAATGATATCTGATGAAAATCTTAATCTCATTGTACACAAGAATGCCATGTGAACATGCAATAACTGCCATTTCATATAAAAATGAGAGACCTGAGGACCATTGCCATGCATAGCTCACAATGGCCTCCTATCAAGCAACCTATTCAAATCATATTGAGGCATTGCCTGGACAAGAATATTGGGGCCATACAAATCAAACACCATTGGTTCCACCAACCTTTAAGAAAAGACCAGGAAGGCCTAAAAAACAAAGAAGAAAGGAAGGCAGCGAAACAATTGTCACCCCACATAAACTTAAGAGAAAGTTAAAGGAATTTACATGCAGTGTTTGTGGTCAGCAGAATCACAATAAACAAACATGCCCTGTGACCAAGAGGCAAAGGCAGGAACAAATGCAACATGCTGGGTCAACTGATCATCCACCTAGGGCAGGAGAGGGCTCTGCTGCTGGGCCACCTCAGTTGTCTGCAATTGGGCCATCTGAAGAAACAGTTATTGAGCCAGCTGAAGTATCTGATACTGGCGTAGGTGAAGTTGGTGCTGATGTATCTGGAGACACAGAAAATTTATCTGCCACCAACCTCTTCAGGCCAAAATTGAAAATTAAGAAGGTTGGTTCATCAAGTGCAACAGGTCCAACACAGGTTCCAAAGGATACAACTGAACCTCATAAAGGCATTCCACATCCAAATTCTCCAGCACCACATACTGATGCAACCAACACTGCTGCTAAGTTTATGCCAACACCTACCATCAGGGATCCAAGACATTAGTGATAATAGATTTGTGCACAATTATTTTTGCCACTGATAGGCCATTAATTGACAACTGCTGGAACATATTTTGCTTTCTATTGTACTTCAACATGTATTCTGTTTTGATGTTCTTTTTCATTATTGATGAATTTAGTAGGCATAAGCCAACTGTGTTACTTTCTCATCTGTTATGTTACAATATGATAATGACATTACTTCTGCAATAAAGCTTAATATTCAACTGCCCATGTATTAGTCATTCTACTTTGAAAACTTTGAAAGACATTTAAACAGGATAAAAAATGCAACATGCTGCTTCTTTGCTGACAAAAATTACAAACTTTGAAATGGGTTAAAGGGGATTATTATAGGTTCCACAAGGAGGCATAATATGTTGTGGTGCATTGCCAATCCTTGAGTATCCACCAAGAAGAATTTCTTGTAGAAGGTTTATGATGGGAAAATCAGATGTAGTTAGTCCAATGTCACCATGCCAGGCGCCCACAAACTTTGCAGAACTATTATTCTACATTGGGAATTCATTTTTATGAACTTTATTTGGTTACAATATGATAATTTGAATGTAAAATCATAATAAAAAATGAACGTGGACAGATTACAGAGTTTTACAGCTTGGTAATGATGTAACAACAGAACTTGCCCAAATCGAAGGTCATAAATGAAGGTGGTTTGGATTGCAGAGAATATAAAGGAGTGAAGGGCTTCATATGATTATAGTTGCCATCCACATTGCCCATATACAAACTGGAATTGTTTGCTTTTACAAGCATGAATGTCATGAATGTTGTTTCTGTTGGTAACATTACTCATTCACCTATACCCTACTACCTTAGTCATTCAACTATAACCTGATAACATTCAAATTTGCTGATAAAATTTGCATAAACCATCAAACATAAACAACTATATTCAACAAAGCCAATAATCTCATTGTTCATTTATACTTCAAATATGTAAACATTTATTATTACATTTAATCAACTCCACCATTCATCCCAACCTAGTTCTTCAAAACGAAACCCATAAAAAATGAAACCAAAAAAACCAACAACCCCACCCCTACATTAACTATAACATTTAGTCTTTTAACTTCACAATCTAAGTCATTCAGCTTCCTTGACATGTTATTCATCCATCTTTCGTTAATAGCTTCACCTTCACCTTCAGCATTCTTCACTGATACAGTTTCATTGTCAACACCAACAGTACCATTAAACCACATGAAAAATCCACAACGCTCATTCACCTACATATATCATTCAAGTGTTAAATAAACTCTTTTAAGCATATTAACACCAACGTGGGAAATGAAACCCACTTACCTTTATTTTTGGGCAACCATAGTACAATTTTCCAGGATTCTTTTCAGAATCTGATACCCTTATCACACATCGCAATCTGCAGTGACATTTCAGAACTTCATTTGTGTGTTCTGTTGTATGTGACATTCTTGATTCCATACTTCGTATGCACCTTCTATCATTCACCCCTGACATTGATAATGAATCAATTGAGTGGCTGAAGCTTCAATTTATAGATTACAAATTAATTGCAAAAATTAGGGTTCCAAATAGGGGTGCTCTCTAAAATCCCAAATCTCATACCATTTCATACGAAAATGGTGTGAACTTCTTAAACGACAGCGTCTGAGGTGAATGACATGGGTTTAAATCCATGTGTCACATAAAACGACAATGTTTGGATGTTCACCTGGCTGGCCACGTTGTCATTTAACGTCAACTAAAGTTACACATCAGCAAATCGTCAGTTGCAGTTGACCCCAGGGACTAACGTGAATCACGGTTTAAAAAGTCAGGGACGAAATAGTTAATTTAATTATCTCAGGGACTAATATGAAACTCGATAACAATCTCATGGACTAAATTGATAGTTTACTCTATTGTTAATGTAAGATTATGAAATGTTGAATCCCTATTTTAGCTGGTTGAAAGGCATCTTTAGTTAATTCTTCTTTGTGTTCATCAATTTGGATGTTTTATGCATAACTTTCTTATTTCAAGTTAAGTGTTAGAAGTTTTATGCTTTCTTGACTAATAACTTTTCGAATCAAGTTTGAACCACCAATTAACCTACTTATGTCTTATTTAAATGTATTTAAGCATCCAAATTAACCTACTTTACCTACTTATCGCATAAGTGGCTGAACTCACTCCCTAAGCTCCTAAAGTATTATGGTTCCTTTTTTTTTCTTACATTAGAAGGTATACTAGATATTTTTAAGACTTTTCCTTCTTGTTTAGTAGGTATGGCCAAATGGTCCATCTCATTCCTACAACTCCATATTTGATTCCTAATCATCACCTTATGCATATTTGGATTTTATTTTTAAGTCTTAACAACATTTTAACTTATTTTCACCAATTTACCCAAGCATGGTCGAATGGTTACCAAAACCATTACCAATTCTCTTCCAAACTTATTATTCCTTTCTTATGCATGGTTAGGATCCTCATTACACCTTAATCACAATTTTAAACTCAAGTTTTCTTAATTTAGTGGGAAGTAGCCAAATCCACCAAGAATTTTAGCTCTTGTTACATCTCATTTGGATCCATCAAGATTTTTCCTTACTCCATAGCTTTTGTCATGATCATGGAGGGTCTTAAGAATCTTGTTCAACTTTTAGTCCATAAGTCCACCTTTTCTCTTACTAGTTTTAAGGTCCAAGTTTTGAGTTAAGTTTATAAGTTTTTGACTTGAACCTTTTACTCATTTAGGATTATTATCACATGGGTCCATATATGAACTTTTATCAAAGTCCAAGTTCAAGATTAAAACTTTTAACAAAAAACATAAACAAGTTTAAATTTTTCATCATCAAGATTGTAAATAAATCATTTTTTAAGGCAATCAAGTGTAGATCTACTCCAAGATCTATATATCCCTTACCTTTAGAATCTCAAAAATTTTAATAAAAATTTTCAAATCTTTCTAAACTGCAAAGAAATCATTTTTAACAAATTTTAACCAATTAAATTTCTCCAAAGGTTACTAGAATCACTTTAATCCATCAAAATTCCTTTTTAACTTCCAAAAATCACCAAAATATTAATGATGCTCATTTTTAACCACCAAGGGAAGTTTTAACTCTATCAAACTCAAACAAGTAGGATCCACAAAACTTAGTGAGAGATCCATAAAAAAGAGAAGAAAAACAAGCTATAAACATATAATTAAAATCTTAGAAAAAATGTATGGTTAAGATCCTACTTGTTGAAGACTTTTATAAAGGTTTGGTGGGTCTTTCGAAGTTGGTTTCCTCATCCTTAGTGGTCCATATGAAATCTCCTAGTGAAGGTACGAATTTGGGGATTTGTTGATTTGTCTTATTATAACTTAAAACTTCAAATATGAAAGTTCAAGTTTAATGTGTAGGTTTTGGTGTTTTGAGAGAAATTGGAGTTTTTGATAAGTTTATAGAATTCGCTCAAGTGTTTAGAAGGTTGATAATGAAGCAAATGAGCTTCCCCTTGGCCTATAAGAAATTCGGCCACTTTAGGGCATGTGGAAATTAAATTCCCACTTAAGGACATTTTGGTCCATTTACATTTTTCCAAATTAAATGGAAATGTAAGAAATTATCTTTTAGGATTATGTTGACACTAATTAATCTAAATTTAACACTAGTCTAGGTCAATTTACTTTAACCATAGTTAATTTTATATCTCCTCAGTAATACTTTTGTCTTACATGTCATAAATGGTGTGATGACTCATGGGGTGAGTTGTCACCTTATTTCCCACATGAAAATTTTTGATCTCAATGGATAAGATCCAATTTCTAGTTTTTTCTTTACATTTTTTTGCCTTGTTGACCTTCAAGGGATATTTTGGTAATTTCCTGAGAATTTTCCATAAAGTTCCCAAAATATTTTCCTGATGTTTAAAACATTTATTGATTTGTTCCCAAATCATTACAATGTTATTTGCTATTTTTCTAAGAACACTTTAGCCCTTATAGAAGATAGAGTTTTCTAAGGGCATTTTGGGTATTTTTTGGGTGTTTCTAATGACGTTTTCATTCTCTCTTTGTTTCTATTTTTTTCTTATGACTTTCTAACCATAAATGATAAATTATAAACTTTAGAATATCTTTTAACTTTTATGCTGAGTTACCTACACATTTATTTGTGTTATCCTAGTGCAGTAGCATTTTCGTCATTTCTTATAAATTCTTTAATTTCTCTCAACTTTTGTTCTTATCTATGCTTTATTTCTTTCTAAAGAATATTTGTTACTTAGGAAGTCTATCATAAGAAATTGTGGGTGTTACAATAGACTACTTTACCAAATGGATTGAACCATGTGTTTTATTTAGAGGTTGTTTTTCAAGTTACTTAGAAGAGAGATCATTTGTTAATATGGTATTCTTGAAAGGATACTCACACATAATGATCCTAATCTCAATAGCATAGAAGTTTGAAAACCGTGTAATCATTTCATGATTAAGCATCATAACTCAAATTTTTATAGACCTCAAATGAATGGTGCAGTTAAAGCAACCAATAAGAATATCAAGAAGATTATTACCAAGATGGTGTTGAATTATAAAGATTGGCATGAAATTTTTTCTTAGTCTTTGAATGCGTATCATACACACATATGATCGAGCATAAGGGTAACACCTTTCTCTTTGATATATGAAATGGAAATTATTTCTCCAATAGAGATTGAAATTCCCTCTTTGAAAGTTTGGTTGAAATAAAGTTGGAAGAGTCTAAAGGGGTGTAGGCCAAATATGAACAATTAAACAAGATCGAAGAAAATATATTAACATTCGTATGCCATGGACAATTGTATCAAAAGTTGAATGGTCAGAACCTTTAACAAGATAACTTGCCCAAGAGAGTTTCACTCAGGAGATTTGGTGTTGAAAGGATCATGCCAAACCAAACCAAAAGGATGCTAGGGAAAAATGGGCTCCAAACTATGAAGGCCTTTACATTATCAAACAAGTGTTCTCTGGTGGAGCTCTTCTTTTGCAGGACATGGTGGATAGGAACTAACAAGACTGATGTATACTGATGTTAAAATGTTATTGTACAAACATAGGTGACATATAGAAAGGGTCTAAATGTTGTGTCTCAATAAAAATATATTTCTCGAATAACTCAGCATATTAGACAAGTTGGTTGTCTAATAGGGTTTGGAAAGAGAAAGGTGGAGAGATTCTCATAAATATTATACTAGTTTCACTTATGAACCCAAGGGCTACATGCAATCCTTGTTATCATACAAAAGGTATTTTCACTATCTATAAGAGATACAAGAACTTAACTAAAAATACAATCTCTAGTATTTTTATACAAGTTTCTCTAGGCTTAATATATCTAAGGAATACAGACTAGATACTTCCTATCTAACTTTTCTGATTCCTAAAACAAAACATAAATATGGTAGACAAGTATTGAATATATAATGTAGGTTATGCACAAAGTAGACGTGTAGACAAATCTACAATTTGGGTTCAGATCATTTATGTCTCTTATCTTTAGTTCATACACTTCTCTTTTTATATAGAATGGACAAAGTAGTCATTGATAGAGAGAGAAAGGTTTCCAATATCTTCTACATGTCCATAAAGGTATGGCCTAGGTGTAGATGAAAAGTTATTGCTTTGAGTCAGATAAATGTCTTATGGCAGGCGTACTTTTTACTTTATGTCAGACAAGTCTCTTTCCTCTTTAAGCTTAAGTCAATTCTTCATTAAATATCTTATTGTTCTTTTTATTTTACATCAATACAAAAATCAATATTTCTAATCTGGAGACCAGTTGGACGAGCTTGTTAAGAACATTTTCCAGATTAGATAAGTCTGTTGTCTAAAAAACATTTTTCTTCTGTAATTATCTAAAAGTATTTTGCATATATTTTTTTCATAATTTAAATATTATAAAATTAATTGGAATTATTTTATATCTAATTAAAAACTAGGTTCCAACAATCTCCCCCTTTTTTATCATGGAAAAAATCTTTAAGTGTTTTTATTTGAACAACATTAGATCGAATCTAATATAAAACAAGTTCAATATAGATAAGATATAAGCAAAATATTCATCATAGATTATAAATATGAAAGACAAATTTCTCATAAATATAAGGCATGATATATAGTCTAGAAAAAGAAAAAAAATGAAAAACATCAACAAAATAAAACATCAGCAACCAACCTCCTCTAATTTTTGCTAGACACTAAAAAATCTAACTTCTGTAGAGCTCAAGCTGCTCATGGACCATTTAAATGAGTTCATCGTAAAATACTTCAATGGTTCCACATGGTGCTAGAAGTGGTGCGGCTTGTTGCGAAGGTTCGTCTAACCTTACTCAATCCATTAGAGCTGTTGTTGGTTTCATTACCGACGAGCTTCAATAGATGCTAGACGAGACGCATAATGCTCTTCAGCAAAATGTTGGATTTTCAAATAGGATCATGAGGTTCTCGTAGTAGTATTAGTGGAAGGTGGGGGAACTATAATGGAAAGGATATTAGCGACTAAAGGAGAGAGAGAAATGATAGGCTAGTGGGTGGGATGGTTCCAATATTGCAACTGGAGGAGGAATGGACACACTAGGAGTAGACAATTTTGGAGCAACCAAGGAAAAATAGCTAGAGTCCCATCGGCAGTGTACACAAAAGGTACAATGATAAAGGGAAGGGGAATACGATACACCTGAGGAAATATAGTCAAGGCCATATAATGCAATCTACAATGACGAACTAATGAGGAGATAGTGAAGTAATGTTACCGTCGAGGTTGTGTGTACAATTCATCAAACAGGCTGAAGGAGGAACATTGGGTGCAGTTGACCTAGTTGTAGTATGAGTGAAGGCACCAAGAGCGCTCAAAATCATTAAGTCCTCCTTGAGAGAGAAAGTGGTCTTAGATATCATCGGGCATATTACCCAAAATAGAGGAAGGGCTAGTATGCACAACGTGAGCCTTGGAATTAGTTTCTGGCTCCATTAACAAACATGGGGCAATATGATCTAGCAAAATCTAGATGTCAGTAAACAGGGTCATGTATGCAGTAGGATCTGGATGCCAATGTAGCATGAAATACTTGTGCATCTTCTATTAAGCATAGACTTACTCTAGTTGTAGACGGTTGGTGACCTCGAGATTCTCAACCATCAACCAAGGAAAAATTTGATCACACATTGAAGTGGCCTAAAAGGAGTAGTGAGGCCAAGGAGAAAATGTGTTGATTCTAAGTTTACCATCTTGGAAAAGTAAGGTATGAGAGGCATGGGACATAGATGGAAGGGTAGGTGGGGTAGGGTAATAAGTGGCATAGGGTTGTGAGGAGCAACGGGAAATGAATAAGAGTCCAAGAGAAAGGTGTGGTGAATATTAAATGAGGGTGCTGTTAATGAAGGTAATTTAGGAGATGAGGAACCAACTTTTGTAGTACTACCAAGGAATTCCTCAAATTGCAAAGATGTAACAGGAGCATCATCATTAATGATGAAGGAAGAGGCTCAAGAAATAGAGATGTTGGAGTTGAGGGTAGGGATGATTGGTTTTCTGTAGGCGCAAGAGAAGGTGAGGATTCTATTGGTGAGAAAGGTGAAGGGTTGTCAACAAGCACAAAGGCTTGAGGGTTATCTACAAGAAAGGAGGGATGAGGTAAAGTAGAGGGGCAGTAGTTGGTGGAAAGGAAGGTGGATGAGGGCTTAGGAGATGCCCAAGGAAGGGAGGGATACAATTGAATGGAATAGGAATTGTTGTCTATGACAATTAGATGAGACTTTTTGGTGGGAAAGGCACTATGTATGATATGAGTGGATCGTCTTTTGGTAGGAATATGCAATGAGGAAGGGGCTTAGGCATAGGGAAAATTTGAAAAATCAATATCTAATTTACGCTCGAACCTTTTTTTTCAAATGACTCACCCTAGGATGAAGATGGTCATTTTATAAGCATGGAACAACGAGGGAGGCAGCAGCAGAGCCTACAACTTTGTTAGTAGATAAGTTTGAGTTAGGAGAAAGGACTCGAATCAAATGAGGTTGAATTAGATGAGCTTGAATCAGAGGTAGGCTTATACTTGTTGAACGTTGCATGAAAAACTTTTTCAAACTCATTTTTGGGGGATTCAGGATAAAGGAAAGACAACTTCATCATCCTGATCTCCTAAAGACCAAAAAGCTTGCTCAAGATAAGCTTGTTCTGTAGAGGAAGGTGTGGTGGTTTAGTATCAGCCTCTGGACCAACTTGGTTATCAGGTTCCTGTAAGGAACATTTTTGCTTTGATCATCGATGAACTTACACATGTAGGTGAAGGTGAGGGTGGGGAGGTTGATATTATGTTTGATCAAAAAATGAAACAAGTAGAAATGCTCCAAAGATGAGGCATGGTTCGTGGACCCAACATAAGGGAGAACCACACTTCGAAGCACCATATGAATGATCCTAGCCTTACCAAATTTTTAGATATCCTAAAGCAAATGAGGATCAATATGCCCTTCATGGAGGTCATTTCTCAAATGCCCAAATATGCAATAAGTTTGAAAGAAATTTTGGGCTACAAAAAAAAAACTTGAGGAGTACATGACTATCAAGTTCAATGAGGAGTGCTTTGTCATCCTTCTATGGAAACTATCACCAAAGCTTAAGGATCTAGAAAGTTTCACTATATCTTGTACTATTGGTAAATCTTATTTTGTTAAAGGTTTGTGTGACTTAAGAACTAGTGTTAATCTAATGGCTTTATCTACTTTTAAAAGGTTGGGTATGAATGAGCCCAAGTCTACCACTATTTCTTTGTAGCTTGTAGATAGGTTTATCACATATCCAAGAAGGATAATAGAGGACATTCTAGTTAAAGTGGATAAGTTCATCTTTCCTACTGACTTTATTATGCTTAACATGGAGGAAGATAAGATAAATTCCACTAATCTTGGGAAGATCCTTCTTAACCACTAGGAAAGCCATGATCGATATGCAAAAAGGAAAGCTCACACCACTTGATGATGAGAAAGTGGTGTTTAGAGTTGAAAACTCATTAAAACAACGAAATATTTTTTTCCACTTGTAATCTTGTTAATGCTTTAGAATCCTATCTTTCTCTGAATTTTTCTTATGGGCAGAAACTACCTAAAATGAAGCCATACAAAAGCTCAAAGGTCTCCAAGGATAGGATAAAAATAAGGTATCACAATTACATCCAGAAGCATGAGTTTTAGATAAGTAAGAGGTTATTGATTTATAACTCACCATCTAAATTATTTTCAGAAAAACATAATACTAGAGGAAGTGGCCCTTATAAAGTTAGCAAAACACCCCCTTATGATTATGATGGAATGCACAAAATAAAATAAGGAGATAATAAAATAAAGTAGAGAGGATCAAGCATTATGAGGAAGGTACATATGAAGAGTGCATCATTATATACCATCGAAAGAACCACAAGTAACTATTTGTGGCTCTACTAAGCCACTAGGTGCAGGTATGTAAGGCTTATGACGTAAAACAAATGCTTACAAAAGGAAACCTATTTTGATATGTATATAAATTATTTTTAAACAAATAAAATAAAATGGATCCTAAAAAGAGAGAATGTTTGAACATAACTTTGCACAATAATGAGCATAGCCTATTGACCTTCAAGTAAAATTAAATAAGAAGGGAGGTAACTTTACATATCACTCATTCAAAACACTTTCTACTATTCACTTTGACTTTTGCTTACCTTTCTTTGACTCCTCTCTAATTTAAATCTCTCTCTCTCTCTCTCTCTCTCTCTCTCTCTCTCTCTCCTACTTGGTTATGCACGTGTCTTAATTCTAGCATTTTCTGATTATTGAATTTCTACATAGGTATGCTTAATAGTTAGCATACCCAACATGATTTCATCTAACTCTCGGCTAGAAGATAAATTGAAATATATTAATTAAGTTGGCATAACCTAAGCAGCTTGATCATGCCCTATTTTCTCGATCATTTACATACCTTAACTAAGATTCTATATAAGTTTAGCACAGTCGTTCCCCTATTTTGCATGGTTGTGCTTGTTTAAATTTGAAAATATCTACCTATGAGAAGGATTGTGTCCTTATTTACATAAATATGAAAATTCATAAATTATGAACTTTCACCCTAAGCTCGATCGTGCCCCAGTTTGCACAGCCGTGCAAACTCATACATTTTGGGTTTTCATCGTGAACATGATTGCGCCCTATCTACATGGTCATGAAAGTTCATCATTCTTTAGGTTTGTATCGTGAGCACGGTCATGCCCCTAAATTTCATGACTATGCCAATTCTTTCATTTAAGGACTTTATGTTTAGCACTATTGTGCCCTTGCTTAGTACAACCATGTCCCTGTTCAGTATGACCATGCACATTTATAAGCGTATTGGTCTAAAACTTAGCACGTCATGCCATTATTTGCATGATGGTGCCATTTCATGGAGGTTTACATATTCTTGTCGAAGCACGTCCATGCTTAATTGTGCACGGTTGTGCCAATATCATCTAGACCAATTTTACATTTTGTAGGAAAGTGTCTCCCGTTGCCAAAAATAGAAATCATGCATCCACCGTTGTAGAGGTTAAGGCTCGCCTATTCCATACCCATAAAAGGTATTCTTGGCATGAAAGGCTAACTCGAGAAGCTGAGCACTTTCTACTTCAAATCCATGAAGAGTCTTGAGGAAGAGTCCTTGCATATCCTAGGAGTAGAGGTGAAAATAATGAGATTTATGGATGCATTGGGGGTGGACTAAAGCCACATACATTTAAGAGCGCTCCTTCCGAGATCTAACCCTTGAGTTTTTGGAAGCAATTTTCCTCTTTCCCCCTCCCCCCATCAAATCGATGCCTACACACAGTGTCTAATACCAATTGGGAGGGTGATAGCATAGATAGACCTTGGAGGACATGAACATTGCCTTAAGGTTAGAGACTTTAAAAAAAATCTTTATTAAGGAGTACTTGGGTGCCCTCATAGACATACCTGATCAGTTTATGGATGGGACCTTTTGGTACAACATCATGGGGTCTTATCATTATAAACCTTGTGTCTCGAAGTCCACAACCATTAGGGACCCTATGCTTCAAATGTTGCATAGGTGGTTGATGCTCAATATATCTCCTGGAACAATAACATAGGGTCATTTTGAGGAATCACTTGTTCATACTCCAAGATGAAATGTGAGGTCACATGGTCAATCTAGGATTCTTTTTCATTATGACCTATCAAGGGATCAAGTAGCGACAACAGACTGGATAGAAGAGCTATATCGACAGATCTTATATCACTACCCTCTGCCACCACCATAGGATCCTCTACTCCTCGGCAACCTAGATATATGAGATCTCATCAATGGGGATTCGTACTGGGCTCTGCATGAGGGTGATTCAATAAGGACCTCATGGAACCTTCATCTTTACACCCCAAGAACAAGAGTAGCTGCAACCATAATAACCCCTGTAGCAACATTAGCAAGAGTCACAGGTGGTGGAAGAGGAGATGGATGATTCATTAGCAGAAAAGCATTCATAGGTCTACTCCTTTTCCAATCCTTGGCACCCAAAGGAGAAATACATTAAAGGCACTATTAACCTCTAAGTTTGAGGAAGGAGACCTTTTCCCTTCTCAACCACCACTTAACAAAGTCCTACTTTTCTCTCCATTATACTTGTATTATATATATGTGTTTAAGGACTTAAGTTTGAGGAGAGAGATCCTTCCCTCCTAATAATCTTTCTAAAAATCACTTTTCATTCCTCCTATAATAATGTTTTCTACATTAATAAATGATTTTTAAAATAAATTAAGAGAATGGTAGAAGATCAAGTTTGAGGAGGGATACCCTTTCTCAATTTTTCTATAAAATGCTGGTATCTTGTGATAACCTTATCTTTTCTGAATTGTTGGTAAGTTGTAGAAATCTCTAATATTTTGTGGCAAACATGAATTGAACTTAATAAGAACATGAGAATTTTTAATAAAATAGTAATAATTAGTCATGTTCCTTGTCTTCTTGTTTCACACTAGAGTAGTCTTAGTAAAGGTTTGAGCCTAATTAAGGTTACATCTAACCTCTTTATCTCTTTGTTGAGTGATTTCCCTCTGAATTGTATACTCTAGAACTTGCCTTATAGTATTATCGTAGCTTGAATAACTTATTTGCATAATAGCATTATCGTAGCTTAGATTATAACTAAAGTGAAGTGGATACTTGGGGATGAAAAAAGTGATAGGAAAAAAAGAAAATCAAAAGGAGAAAGAAGGAACAAAAATAAAAAGAATGGAAAAGCTTGGAAAATTTAAAAGTTGAAATTCATGAACTCCAAGTAATTAAGCTAACAATTTAAAAGTCTAAAGTTGTTAAAAATATAAACAAAGAACCCTTTTGTGTTATCTTTCCTTCTTATATATTACCTAACTGTATAAATTCCCTTGGCGATGTTTCAACCTTGATAAAGTTCTTTTGATTGTTGTATTTATTTTGAATTTTAGTGGAGATTGAGATTTATGGACAAGCCGATAGTAGTGTACAGTTGCAAGGGACAAAGCAGTAACAATCTATACCCTCATATATGTGAGAGACGATGAGAAAAGTGATTTCCTTTATATGTGAGACTTCAAGGAACTAAAATACCCTAATTAGATTATTTTTAATTGTTCCTATGATGGTAATTGTATTTATCTATTGCATGTTAAAATCTGAGGTTTCGAAATTTTATACTTGCTACGTTCTCATCCCTTAGGTTATTTCTTAGGGCAAGCAATGATTTAAGTTTGAGGATGTGATAAGCCACAATTATGTTGATTTATCTACGAGAAATTAGCCATACTTAGTTTATGCTTAATGCTTATTCAAATATAATTCTATATAATTTTCCTTATTTTTACAAGAATGGTTATGCAAGCAAAGAATAGAAACTAGGCAGACTTAGGGATAAAGAAAGGGTAAAAAGGATATAAAAAGATCAATGAGTAATAAAAGGACAAAAATACCATGCAGGAAGCCAAAACAACCATACTAGATAATGAGCATGACCATACAGACCTGAGCACGGTCTTACAGCATCCTAAAGTTTCTGACACGGCTATGCGGACTTAAGCATAATTATTCCAACCCTGGGAAATGCTAGAAATGATCCATGTCAATCCCAATGATTCAAGAGAGGAACCAATCATCCCTGCAAATGCTCAGTTGATCTAGAATAGTCATGATGGCTTAAGAGGCAACTTAGGTCAATCCAGTTTGCAACGGATGCAACCCTAATCCATTCCTATAAAAGGGAGGTTTACTATTGAAGGAAAATATGTCTCAAAACTCTAGATATTTGAGGAAGTCCTCTAACATACCTCTTCCTTTTCTCATTTTCATTTCCCTTATTCCCAGTTCATTTCTTCTTTCAGCCTTTCGTAAGATTTGGTAGAAGAAATCCCTTCATAATGCAAGTTACATAGTCTCTTGCTAGCCTTGTTGGCACAAAGATTTTGTATTTATGATCTTAGGATTAGGATATGGATAATTTTGTTCGGTTACCTTGTTTTCATTTTTTTATCTCTTACTATATGTAATTAACCCCTAAATCATACTGCTTTGGTGAACCTTGTGATGTAACTATTTGAACCAAATTTACTTTATGAATGATTATATATTTTCACTATGAATGGTTGCACGGTTCTTTATCCAACTTTGTTTCTTTATTGTGCTTAATCAATCAATGAGAATTAGCTACTCTTGTCGCTCTCTAAGTTGTTGAAAAGTAAGAGATCATATCATTTTCCAATTAGCAAAACTATAAGTAACTAAGTCTGAGGTTTTGAAGGAATCAGAATCCTAGACTTCTAAATAGTTATTAATTTAACAAATCCAAGTATGCTTTTATGATTCTCTTAACTATTTTTCATGCATGATCATTGGGTAGTAATAGCATTAGAACGAGTGGTTAAAAATTGATGTTTAAATCATTCATAAGCAAATTTGGAGGTAAAAATTGGTAAAGTTATTAGAGATTTAAAGTTTCATGATTATCCATAACTTTATAGTTATGTTTTTCACTTTTTCTTTAAACTTGTTTTATTATTCTCATTGTATGTACTACAAACATAAATCCCTTTTCTATGCACTACAATGTTAGATGACGAACTCAACAATCTAGAAATCATACCTAGCAAACTCATCCAACTAGTCTCGATAGAAGACATATTTATTTTTGAATTGGTTTAAGACAAAAAGAAACAATAAGATACTTAATAAAAGCCGACTTAAGCTCAAAGGGGAAATAGACTTGTCTGACTTAAAGTAAATGAAAAAGTGAAAAGTACACCTACCACAAGACACTTGTCTAACTGAACATCAACTATTTCACCTTATCTAATACCATGAATTTATGGACATGTACAAGATGCTGGAAACCTCTCTCATTCTCTCAAAAAATATTTTTTCCAGTACTATATAAAGAAAGAATCCTATGAACAAAAGACAAAAGCACTATTAAACTGAACTTTACTAGTTTACTTATCTAATCTACTCATCACTTGGGATTTAACTCAATTCCTTTCTATTGTATTAAAGAACTATTCTGGGAAACAATATAGATAGATAGGAAGTGTCTAATCTATATTCTTTGAGTATATTAAGCTTGGAGAGGCTTGTGTAAGAATACTAGGGTTTGTATTTTTGGCTAAGTGTTAGTATTATTTCTTTATAATAAAAATACCTGTCGTGTGATAACAAGGAAAGGATGTAGCCTTTGGATTGATAAGGGTGAATCAATATAATATTTGGTATGAATCCATCTCTATCTTTCTCTTTCCAAACTCATCTAATATCTCAAGTTGTTTTAAAAACATTTTTTTTATCACAACATAACATTCAATCCCTTTTCCATATCTTGTGTGTGGTTTAAAAAAAGTATACTATCTTTAAAAAGTATTGAATAAGTGAAGAGGGTGGTAGATATTGAACCTAAGGTATTGAATAAGTATAATATCTTGAAAAAGAAATATTCTGAAAAAGATGAGAATACTTACTAATATACAAAGCCTAGGCACCAAAAAGTATGGATTCATTATTATAAATGGTTATTTTAGATTGACATGGGTATACTACCTAGCCCACAAAGATAAGTCTTATAAGTCTTTAAAATCTTTTGTAAAAGAATTCAAAACAAAAAAACATTCCATATTACATCTATTATAAGTGACCGTGGAAGAGAATTTGAAAATAAAAAGATTAACAAATTATGTGAAAAATATGGGATTTCTCATAATTTTTCAACTTGTTGAACTCTTCAACAAAATGAAATAGTTGAAAGAAAAAATGGAACATTATTGGAAATGGGTAGAACTATACTTTGTGAAAACTCCCTTCATAAACATTTATAGGGAGGAGCATAAATATTGCATGTTATGTACAGAATCATATTTTAATAAGACATGGATTAGACAAGACTCCATATGCATTGTGGAAAAGTAGAAGACCCAACATATCAAATTTTCATCCTGTCAGATATGAATGCTTTATTATAATACTAGGACTTTAGTTGTTGAAGAGTCTATTAATGATAGGTTTAATGATGAAAAATAAACTGATTAAAATACGTCAAACTAAGAAGATGAAATTGCAGGTTTGGACATTAATGACAAAAGCCAGCCAGATTAGTCATTGTTGGACCCCAAAGGATGAGTCCTCACACCAATGCTCGTCTAATTCTACCTTAGGTCCACCCACCAACATAGAAGTTGTGAGGGATCTAAAATACAAGCAATATCATCCACTAGATCAAATTCTGGGATAACCCATTGAAAAGATAAAAACAAGATCAAGCTTTAAAGATTAAGGAAGTGTTTTCTTACTATTTGAGATAGAGCCAAAGATAGTAGATGACATTTTCCTTGATAATGGATGGATTTTATCAATGAAAAAAGAGTTAGCATAGTTCCACAAGAATGAAGTATGGTCAATTTTTCAAAAACCCTTTGGTAAAACAATCATTGATACCAAGTGGGTCTTTAGGATAAACTCAACGAAGAAGGTAAAGTTGGAAGAAATAAAGCAAGGTTAGTTGCTCAAGGGTATAATCAACAAGGTATAGAATTTATTGAAACAATTTCACTTGTAAATAGACTAGAAGCAATTAGAGTAATGCTTGGATATGTATCCTAACATAATGTCACTCACTTTCAAATAGATATGAAAAGTTCCTTTTAAAATGGAATTATTTTGAAAGAATTTTTTTGAAAAACAACCCCTTGGTTGTATAAATGAATCCCTTCTTAAACATGTTTATAAATTAAAGATAGATTTGTTTGGTCTACAATAAGCTCCTAGAGCTTGGTATGATAGACTCAGTTCATTTCTTAGGAAAAATAATTTCACAAAAGAAAAAACAGACACTACTCTTTTTAGAAAAAAGTTATCAAAATAATCTCATTATTGTTCAAATATACATTACTTTTGGGGCTACTAATGACAATATATACAGAGAACTTGCTAAGCTTATGGAGGAAAAATTGAGATGAACATGATAGGAGAACTCGTTCTTTCTTAGTCTCCAAATCAAACAACAAGTAAAGTGTATATATGCTTATCAACATAAATACACTAAGAAACTTCTTCAAAAATACAATATGGAAAATTCAAAGCCTCTGCCTACTTCTATGCACCCATATGCTATTTTGAAGAAATGTGAAGATGAAAAACTTGTAGATTAGAAACTATATAGAGGAATGATTCCATTTCTCCTTTACCTAATTGCAAGTCATCTAGACATCATGTTCAATATTTGTCTCTATGCTAGATTTCAGAGTGATCCCAGTGAGTCATATTTAAAAGTTTTAAAAGAATATTTAGATGTTTAGTTGGAACGACTAATTTTGGACTTATTTATAAAGCACAAAATCCTTCAACTTGATTGGCTACTGTGATGCTGACTATGCTGGAGATAGAATGGAAAGAAAGAGCACCAGTAGAGGATGTCACTTTATTGGAATGAATTTTATCTCTGAGGATAGCTAGAAGCAAAACACGATTGGTTTGTCTACAACTAAAGTAGAAAACATCTCAGCATCAAGTTGTGCCTCACAGTTATTATGAAAAAGTATTAATTAGAGGTTTATAATATCTTTAAAAATAATATTCCCATTTTCTGTGATAACATTTCTACTGTCAGCCTATCTAAAAACCCTATTCAACACTCTTGTGCTAAACACACAAAAATTAGACATAATTTTATTAGATACTATGTTCAAAAAGGAATATTTAATATAAAATTTGTAGATACAAAACATTAACTAGTAGATATATTGACAAAATCGTTGCCTGAAGATCAATTCATCTATATTTAAAATTTATTGAATATGAAATTCATTCATGTATAATTTGTGAAACTTTTCTAAAATGTGATACTTGTTTAATTTATGAAACTTATCTAAAATATGCAACTTATTTGATATATGCATCTTGTCCAAAGTATTGCACTTGTCTACTATATATTATATGTTTACACTGCCCGAAAAACATGTGTGTTTCCTTAGCTTGCCACGTATCACTTTGCTTTAACTTTTCTATTGTTCTTATCATTACTTTTTTGAAACTGCAAAGATAATTTCAAATGATGGGATGCACAAAATTTATTCTCTTTCCTCTTAGTGGAGATGTCCCACGGGCCTCTCTTCCACTTTCCTAGATTCTTTTCCTTCTATTCTCCATTAACTTAATCACATTTTCACTCCCTCTTCTCTTTTCAAACTCACTTTTTGTCTACTCTTACTCTCTCTCTCTCTCTCTCTCTCTCTCTCTCTCTCTCTCTCTCTCGCACTCAAACTCTTCTTTGAACGTTGCTGATGCTAACTAGTACAAAGAAGTCACAGTGGAATTTTTGTCACAAATGTTATTATGGTTTGTATCTCTATCTCACAAATGTTATTATGGTTTGTATCTCTATCTCCCAAAAGGATGTTATTGAAGATGTCGATTCGATGTTATATGTTAATCTTTCATTTACCAACTGCTAGAGCTCCAAGATGAACGACAATTCTAGGATTATTCATGCGGTCCTTAGAAGCGTGGTTCTTCCTTACGTTGGTTCCAAGAACCATGTTTGCCCCTTAGAATGTTTATACTTGTTTCATCTGCTGATAAAACATAAGATTGACCTTCCCTCCTTCATCTTCATGTACACGAGGAAGGTCATTAAAGATAAGAGCAAGAATGTTCCCTATGGGAACATAATCATAAGACTAGTCCAGTGTTTGATATCAGACCATCACACCTACCTCCAAAAGAAAAAGGTAACCATAACCAAGTTATTTGGTCTACCAGAGATTTGGATGATGAAGTTGAATTTCCTTTATCTAGACTCTTCTAAGGATGATTTTGAAAGGGTTTTTCATGACAAGTTCAACCAGTATCAACCCCCTGATGATTTGATCTCCTCATCTAATTTGAACTTGTTTAATAATGACAAAGAAAACTTTGTTACATCTACTCCAACAAAGAAATCTACTCCCTCTCAAGGGGAGCTCTCTAAACATAAAATGAAAAGGAAGTTGGACATTGATTCATCCCATGTGACCCTTTCTCAACCTCCATAACCTTTGCCAGTGCCCACCAAAAGACAATTTATTCATCTAACACACACTGCTTGTCCATCCAAATGACCTTGTCTAATTTTCTTAAACGATGATGAAGATACACCCCCTCTCCATCCTTTTCTGCTACCCTTCATACCATTCCTTTATTATCTTTTCCTCCATCACCACCATTCATGCTTGTTGCCACCTCCGTAGATCCCCCACAAACCATACCTTCATCGGAATACTACCTTTCACCACCTCTTCCATCCTTTCCACCTACAAAAAATCCTTTGCCTTCCCTATTAACAGAAAACCAACCACCTTCACCCCCTCAATGATTCCCTAAACTACTCCTTTCACTATTGACGATGCTATATTTATTGCCTATATGGAATTTGAGGAATTCTTAGACAACATCAGTGAAGTTATCCCTACCATTTTAGCTCCACCACCACAACCTTCACCTACTGTTCCTATTCTTCCTCCCTAGCCTCTCTAACTCTACCCTCTACATCCTAAGGACTAGCTCCCTTGATCATTGTACCTCATCTCCCTTTTTGTTTATGCTCTTCCTTGTCTCAAACTTCACTATGCTAAGATAGCATGCTTCACATCAACCCCTCTACTCCATGACCCCTTTACACTTTTGAGGTCATTCTTGTCTCTGAATACGTCATGTCATGGCTATCAACCTAAACTTGGAGGCTATCACCAAGATGCATCATGAGCAAAGGTACACCCACCAGAAGATGTGTCATCATTTTACGATGCATTGGCATCTTGATCCCATTACCTGCATGACCTTTTTTACCATGATAAATATTTAGCTTGATCATTTAGCATTACCATTATTAGTGGAACCTGAGCTTAAGCTTAAGGCACCTGTTGTAAGGATTGATCCATCACCTATTCCTAATGATATGTCTAAGGATCATAAGATGAGTTTTGCACTTGTGGCGATCTTACAAACTTTGATAGATCATGGTGGCTTCGTAATATAACTGGGTCAATCACACCCATAGTTTTTCTTTAGGGGTACCAGATGAGCAGAAGGCTAATGAATGACATGACCAACTAAGAAGACAACATTAATACATAGTCTCGTCTCCTCTTCATCACTACCGATCAAATTACATTTCTCCTATCATTTTCCCATATGTATATACTATCTCTTTTCCCATTCCTTATATCCTAACTCTGTGTTTATTGTGTTTACTAGGGCTGTTATCTATATTATTGGTGGGACCCTAATCCATTTTTTCATTTTTTGCTTGTGTCCATCTACTTCTGGTCCACTAATTCTTTCCTTAACTATCATTTTATCACCGCCCACAAATCCCCCTTTTTTGCAACTCATCTTACTTTCCCTTTCCTATTTGGTGCTCCTATTTGCCCCTAATTTTTCTATAAGAACTTCGTGCCTCCTTTTAGAAGATACAACACTTGATTGAGGAGCATTATGCATCTCATCTAATGGCTATTGAAGAGCGTTAAAGGTGAAATCAACGATAGATATAAAGGCTTGTGCAAGCTTAAACGAGTATTTAGAACGGACTACAACACTTTAGATGACATATGGATTGCAATATTGAAGATTTCTATGATAAAAGGGTCCAGATGGTTAACACACAACTTGAAATCCTTAGACATTAATTTTTGCTATTGGCAAAATTACGAGGAGAACTTTTAATGTTTGTTTCTTAATTGAGGTTAAATGTTTATAATGTTTTGTTTATGAACTTTATGAATTATTCTGTCTAAAATTTTTGGATTATCTTTATTACTTAATGGTTTTTACAATCTCTTATGAGTATTATTTTCATATGATTATATCTTGTTTGATTAACTAAATCATGTTGATCTGCTCACTTACTCTTTACTCAACTCGTTTTATATCAGAACCTATTTAACCTTTTTCAAAATAAAAACAATTAAGAATTATTTTCATCATAAAAAAAGGAGATTGTTGGAACCTAAAATATAATTATTTATTAAAAGGACAAAGTAATTTTATAATATTTTAATAATGATAAAACTATAAGCAAAAGCATTTTAGACAAGTACAAAAGAAAAATAATATCATATGATGAACTCTTCTAATTTGAAAAGCATACTTAGCAAGCTCGTCCAATTGGCCTTGATAGAAGACATGTTTATTTCTGTATTGTCTCAAGACAAAACATAAACAATTAAATATTTAATGAAGGGATGACTTAAGTTCAAAAAGGAAAGAAACCTGTCTAACATAAAATAAAAAGCAAAGCGAAAAGTACACCTACCATAAGACATTTATCTAACTCACAATAGTAACTTTTTCACCAAATCCAATGATGCATTTATAAATATGAAAAAGATGTTGGAAATCTCTATCACTTTTTCAACGATTATTTTGTCTAGTACTACATAAAAAGAGAAGGTTATGAACAAAAGACAAGAAACATTTCTGAACTGAACTTTAGTTATCTACTCATCTAGTTTGTTCATAACCTATGCTTTAACTTTATTCTTTTCTGTTGTATTAAAGAACTATTTTTCAAAACAAATAGGTAGATAGGAAGTGTCTAGTCTATATTTCTTGGGTATACTAAACCTAGAGAGGCTAGTTTGTATTTTTGGCTAAGTGTTTGTATTATTTTTTTATAGTGAAAATACTTGCTATGTGATAACAGAGACTAAATATAGCCCTTGGGTTGATAAGGTATGAACTAGTATAATATCTGGTGTGAATCTCTTTGTCTTTCTCTCTCCAAACTCTTTTAATATCTCAAGTTATTTTTTAAAAAAATTTATCACAACATAATTTTTAACCCCATTGTCTATAGTTCTACAGTTCAAAAGGCTTATATTGGATCAATGATATATATATATATATATATATATATATATATATATATCTTTTGTTTCTTTTTCTTTCACCTTTATTTTTTAATTTAATTTATTCCTATAATGTCTACTTAATATCTCATTACTATTGAATATACATTAATGAAATTAAAAATATTTTACTTTTATTTTTATCATTATTTTCTCTCCAATAAAATATCCTTTCATTCATGTATTGATATGAATTTTTTTTATTAATTATGTCTCAAATAATATAATTAAAGTTAAGATTTAGCAGTACTAGTAAGAACCCTTCAATTGGTTCACTCTAAGGGGTTTAAATTTTGAACAAGATAAAATATGATAATCATTTATAAAGTTGTAGTTCATTATCTTGAAAAGGTGAATTGATGATGAATGAAGTTCACTCTAAGGGGTTTAAATTTTGAACAAGATAAAATATGATAATGATTCATAAAGTTGTAGTTCATTATCTTGAAAAGGTGAATTGATGATGAATGAAGTTTGTAGATAGTAAAACCAATGAAAAAATTTGATGAAAGATAATATTGTGAATAAATGATTTAATTTATTAAAGTTCTCATATTTAGACTAGTTGGTTAAGATCCTTTATACAAAAGTCATTTTCAGTTGATTTATAAATGTATTTTTTTCAAGAGTTGTTTTTGAAATTTAAAGACTCACATTTAGTTGGTTTTACAAATTTTTTTATCCAATTAAATTTTATTTTAAAACAATTGATCTACGTTATATTTATTTTTTGCATCTACTCAATTCATATCTAGTCAGTCTTCAATATCTTTATCTGGTTGTTCATACCTAGTTGATCTGTAGTGTCTTTATTTTTCGCATATACTTGATCCATCTTTATTTGGTTAGCATTATCTTTCTTTTTTGCATTTGTTTCACTCGTATCCAATTAGTTTATAATGTCTTTTTTTCCTACATATGTTTAATTTATATTTAGTCAGTCTGCATTATCTTTATTTTTCATACTTGTCTAACCCATATCCATTCAATTTTCAGTGTCTTTATTTTTTACATATGTTTAACCCACATCCATTCAATCTACGTTGTTTTTATTTTTTATATTTTACTGATTCCATATCTAGTTGATTTATAGTGTCTTTATTTTTTGTATTTATCTAACACATTCAGTCGGTTTACGTTCTTTTTATTTTTGCTTTTGCATAACTCATCGAATTTTTCATCATTATTTCTTAACTTAATCATAAATTCTTGTTTTATTTTAATTTAAATTATTAAAATATAAAAATAATAAAAAGATTAAATATTAGATGTTATTTGTTATATTCCATCTTTTATTTTATTTTTTACTTATATAAATATTTTCAATAACTTTTCGTCTAAATTGATATACTATATTCATAATTATCATTTTTATTATTATTAATATTATTTTTATGAATATTAATATTACTTTTCCTTAATCAAATATTAGATTAATTTCATTTATTTGTTTATTCTCTTATTTTTAATTGTTTTTAATATTAAATAAATATTAAAATATTAAAATATTAAAATATATGATAAAAGAATAAATGAAAAAATTTAAAATCTAAATTTACCTTTATAAATATCTTTTATTTATTAAATTTGTAAAAAAATTACAATATTTTTATTTTTATACTTGTTAATTATTATATTTTTTGTCATTATTATTATTATTTTATTTTACTTTATTTTAGTAAATACGAAAGGGGACACGTTGCTTTCCTTTTTGAAAAGATGAAAGTACATATATAAAAGTATTTATATATATATATATATATAATTAAAATTTTAAAAGAAAATAAAGTTAGTTAATTAGGATGATTTTATCTTGCAAATGTTAGCTAAGAATGCTTACTATAATATATTATATTTTTTTTAATATTTAAAAAATATCATAAAAATATAAAAAATTATTATTGATTAATTTTAATAATATTTTAAAAAATGTTGAATCTGATTTATATTATAAAATATTATTAATAATATTTTAAAAAAATATTATATTTGATAAGTATAATATATTCAACTAAAAGAAGAAATCTTAAAACTAAAATTATCCAGAAAAGAAAATCCTAAATAATTAGAAGGATAAACATGTTTGCTAACAAATTGATTAATTTAATGGATAATTACATAGATTACAATTTCTTTTAATAATTAGTAACCAAAAATTTAACAAGGAAGATACAATAAATTAGACAAAACAAATAAAGGAAGGGGAAGAAGAAACAATCCAAAGAAAAAGCAATGTTAACAGGCAAGCATCTATCTCAATATTGTTCAATAAACATACTTACTTTATTCCCAACTCTTTTATAAAAAAAAGTAGTAACGTGAATAAGGCATATTTCCATTACACTCGAGAAATTATACAACTCCAATCACAGAGTTTATAGGTTAGATACAAAAGATTTTTAAAAATGAGATAATTTGTGTTTCATTACCATAAAAAAATATTTATTATTTTAGAAATATTTTACTTTTTGACTTACTAATTCATGCATGAATTATAAGATAGAAAAATGTTATAATATTAACTCGCCTTTATTTTAGTTAGATTCAACCAAAAAAATTTATATGATATATTGTGTGTTTATTCAGACGCATACAAATTAATATGCACCAATAACTAATGTGGAAAAATCTAATGACAAAAAGAATAAGTAAAATACAAAAAAAAAAAAATCCTGTTTAATTATTTTGGAATGGAAATGCGTATGTCATCATACCTAGGCACCAACCAATATTGTGCGTTTGGCATATTATGCACTATATAAATAAAGTGTACTATATGAAGAAAACAACACTTTCTATTTAGCATATTTCCATCTTTAAAAAAGAAACGAAAATAGTCTGTGCGGAAAATTGTCTGTGCTGGGATAGAAAAGATACTATTCAATATATAAAAGATAATACGAAGACAAAACTAGTATCAATTCTTTATATTTTTATAAACATTTTTAATGAAATATCTTTAAGGCAACTACAAACACAGGCTCAATGTTTTGATTTGAACAAAATATGTAGCAAAGTTGGACTTGGCTTGTGATTTTATTAATATATTTTTAAAAAAAGTGAATTTCTTAAAGAATAAAATAAAAATTATGTGAGGATACGTTGGAGTATTAGATAATGTTTGGTTTGCAAGACGTTTTCTATGTTTATGTTTTTTTTTTTTTAACATTTTGTAAAAAAATAGCAAAATAAAATTAATGGTATTTTATTTTTATTATTTTGAGTACAAAATTTTAAAATAGAAAATAGAATAAAAATAATGTTATATTTTTGTAAATAAAAATAAAAATAGACGTCATTTTTTATTTTTTCACTCCATTTTTATTATTTAGATATTTGATATTTGATTAATTGTTTGACTTTTGATTTTGATTGTTTGGTATCTTTCTTTTTTCTTTTCGTAATTTAATCTAGGTTCAACGTGACTTCGATAAGTAATGCCGTATTTTAAATCAATATGGCAAGCTAAAGATAAAACGTATACTAGAAAAAGGTGCACTGTTTCACATACTGAAATGGCAAATAATGATAATGCAAATCCAAAAGAAAAATTCAAAGCCATTCCCATAAAAAGAATGAAATATCATCATAATCCAACCAATACCTTGGTTACAAAGTACATATAATTAAAACTAATTTTCCAAACCAACACGTACAAATTAACATTTTGTACACGATTAGTCTATGATTTGTCAACAATCCAAGATTTTTTTTTCTTTCTATTGACTCTTTTATAATGGGATTTTTGCTTTATGGTTCCGTATCTAATCGTTCCCTAGTCCAATTAATGAAACCTCTTTTCATCATTTTTCGGCGCAAAAATAAAAAGGAAAATGAAAATAATAGCTATCTATCTATGTGCTAATCCTTACGGAAGGAACAAGTAAATAATGTGTTATGGTGGGTTCAAACTTGCGGATATTTAACTTTTTTTTTTCTATCTTAATGTTTTAGGATTTAAAGTAAATAAATTTATAAAATAAGAAAATAAGAATACATTCATCGCGAATATATGATTAAAAATATTCTAATTGAAATCAACGACGAATGCATTTTTATTTTCTAATTTTATATTTTTATCTTACTTGAACATATAACTGTTGTTTATGGTTATTTATCACTGAAATCGAAGATATTGAGGACCCAGAAGTAGCTGCTGATTAATGAATGGCTCCTTCAAGAGGAAGTTCCATTGTGGGTTCTCATTTTGGAGGTTGGTGTTAGGGAAATTGCAAGAGGAAGTGTTGTATTTCTTTGATGGGTATAGCATGTCTTCTTCATCTATGTTTGAAAGATGGTGTTTGGGCCTGATCATGTTGTTTTCCATGGAGAGAACTGAAGGGTTCTTCTGAAACAAGTAGGTATTAGTGGTAGTGTAGTTTTGGGGATTTTCCTGATCCAGAGTCCCACAATTGAAGCCTCTATTTGGAGTTGGGTAATTGGAATGGTTCTCAGATAAGATGCTGCTTAACATGGAGTAGTCAGTGGCATCCAAAAGGTTGGAAAATGAAAAAGATTTCTGAGAAATTAGTGTGCTTTGAGGAGGAAAGATAGGATTCTTGGAGATTGGTAAAAGGGTGTCTTTGATTTGATCCTCTTCTTCTGTTGTTGAAGAATTAGTCACTTGCATTGATGCTGCATCTGTTGTTGAAGATAGAGTATGTTTGGACCTCTTGTATATCCGGCATAGGACCCAATCATCCAACTGAACAACCAAACCAATATATCAATTATCAATAGTCTTAGCTCCATAATTAATTAAATCTCAAACCAATGAAATAGAATGACTTAACTAGTAAATTATTTTGTTACTTTATGCATACATATTCTAAATTTGTTTCTAATTTTCAAAATAATATTAGTTTTTTAAAAAGAATTGTAAATTAATCCTTTTACTTACTTAAAATAATGTAAATTACTATTTTTGAAAGAATAAATCTCAAAGATTTTAAAAATTAATGACTAATTTACAGTATTTTAAAAGCTAAAAAAATTTATAATATATACATAAATTAAGAATTAATTTACTAGTAAATTCTTGCTAATTTTTAGGAGGGAAGTTGGTTTCTTTACGATCCATTAATTAAAAGTTTATTAAAATTAAAATTAAATTTTAATTTATAATTAAATCCGTGATATTATTTTAAAATAAATTACAAATTTAGTTTATTAAAAATTTTAAATCGATTATATTAGATTCTAAATAATGATAGAAATTAATTTTTTTTATTTAAAAAAATAGTTTAATTCTTTAGTAGGGTATGAAATTAATGAAAAAATAGGATTGATAATAATTAACAAAAATAATAATTTACTCCTTTAAAACTATTTACCTGATTTTAAATTTTTTAAAGCTAAAAATGATATTTCATTTGATTTAAAAATTCAAATGTAATGTAGTTAAAAATTGGTGGCGCGGATAATTAATCGGGATCATTAAATGAAGATTGAATTGATCACGTTTTATAATTGTGTTTTAAATATAAATTAATAATATTAAAATTTGAACCATTTAATCTTCATCTAACAACTTTCATTACCTTACAGCTGAACTTATCTTTCCTATACTATATTTGGTAGAATATAATATTTTAGTACCATATATCTTGAGTTTTTGATTAAATATGGTTGTAAATATAATGTTAATGCAAATATTGGTCTAATAAAATAGAGAAATGTAAGTTGGAGACTAACCCTCATGGAAGTGTCTTTGAGTTTAATGGGTTTGTTGGTGTCAAGAAGGCGATATTCATGCATGATCCAATTGGTCTTTTCACCCTTTGGAGGTTTCCCTTTGTAGAAAACCAAAGCTTTCTTTACACCAAAGTGTTCTTGGAATCCTCCTTTTCCTCTTCTTGAAAAAGATGTCATTATGTTCTTATCAGTACCTGTGGCCTTCCAATACCCTGAAGCTGCTGCCCTGTTTGGCCTTGCTCCATTTGGGTACTTCCTGTCTCTTGGACTGAAAAAGTACCATTCTTTCTCCCCAAACGCTGCCTTTGCTGTTAAATAACCCACAACAAAAATGAATCTTCCACTTCACATAATATTAAAAAAGACAAAATAAATTTCTAATGCATATGAAAGACACTCGTTGACATGACATAACATGGTATCTTAAAGCTAAATTATATTTATATTTTTTAAAGTATAACAAAATTTTACTTATTGTTTTTTTATTTTTATATTATTTAAATCTTTTTATTCATATAATTATATGAAAAATTGGAAATGATTTATATAATTGATAAAATATGATATAAATTAAGAAAAAATTATGAAGGATAAAAAATAAAATATTAAGTTTTAAAAATATGATTATAATTTGTCCTATTTTATTTTATTTTTATAGATTTAGATTTTATTAATAAAAAATGATATATATAGATCATACACATAGACAAACCTGGTAGCTCCCATGGATCAAACTTGTAGATATCAACCTCAGCAATAATGGAAACTGGCAAGGGTATAGAGGCCACCTTCTTCCTTAGATAGTGAAGAATGAGCTCTTCATCTGTAGGGTGGAACCTAAATCCTGGTGGCAAATTATTGGATTGTGGGGTTCCCATGCTTAATTTAATTGACTAACAGAGAAGAAAATAATAAAATGCTTGTGTATAAAATAAAAGGTTTGGGTTTGGTGAACACAAACACAGATGAACCTTGAACTTATATATAAACCATGAAAAAGGGTGAGAGAGGATTTAAATTTTTGGGATGTGAAGAAAGGAGGGCCTTTTATGGCTGTGGAATTTGTCCTCAAGTGGAGAAGGAGATTAGGCCAAGGCACAAAGGGAGGATGAAGGAGAGAGAAAGCAGCTTTAAAATTTTCCAAAGTAGGGTCCATTTTGAGAGAGAGAAGTAATGTGCTGGCGCCAAAACTAGAGAGAGAAAGAGAAACCTTTGTCACACCAATTTACCCATTGGTTGTGTGCTATTACATTGACACTTCCATTTTGTCGTTTCTAGTAAATCCTTGACCTTTGAAATAATAATCATAATTCAGATAAGCTTGTGACACGTGTCAACCAAACTCAATGTTGAATGATTGGTGGCATCTTCTCTTTCTGGTGATTCTAGGAAAATGGTGGCGCATATAGCCATTTTGTCCCAGTCCACTGCATGTTTAGATGATTGCTTATAATCTTCAGTTTGAATTTGTATTTGAATCTATACTATATTTTTTATTTTTTATTTAAGAATATTTTGTATAGATTAAAAAATTAATATTTTTATATATGATAAAATTGTTAAAATATTTTTTATTATGTTTATAATTTATTAATTTGTTTGTAAAAGTAAGATTATATTAATAGAGAAAAGATAATATATATTATTTTGAATTTTAAAGTGATAATTAAAAATAAAATTTTTAAATGATGATAGATAAAAAAATATTTATTGGATTGAATTTTTTAATACTATTAATAATAATTTATGAGTTTTTAATTACGTTTGTCAATTTTAAACGTCAAATTAAATATATACTAAATTTATTTTATAAAATTAATTTTACTTAAAATAAATTTAAAATAGTATGATTTATTTTGAAAACTTGTCACTTTAAAATAAATTTAAGTATAATTTTTTTAATTTAACCTAAAATTTATAATTTATCACATTAATATATATATATATATATATATCTAGGTTTTAAGGAAAAATTAGTTTTTGTTAAAAATAACCAAATATCAATTTTTTTTATATAATCATATTACACTAAAATGATTCAATTCTAAAATATTTCAACGTCAATTCAAACATACATTTAGTATAATATTAAAATCAGTTTCATATTTTAATTATATTTAACAATTTAAAATATATTTAATCAAATTTTAAAATAAGTAGGCCGCTAATTTATTTGGAGTAAAATTACTTTCCCCCCTAGAAGTTTCTTAAACAGAGTAATTTTACAAAAATATAAACATACACTGCTTTCATCAACCAATGTATAAATTCCTAGTGTTTGACTCGAATTCGAGTAATTACCGCATGCACCATCTGAAAAGTGGAAGGTAGATTATCTCAACAACCATGTTAATTTTTAATGTTAATAAAAATATTAAAGATCAATATTAAAGGTTAGTATCACTCATCTAGATAAAATTTTAGTTTTAATTGGAGAACAATATTATCAGCATATGTGATATTCCATATAAATTTTGCAAAAAAAAAAAAATCTCATTGCCTAGACAGACAATAAAATAAGAGATATCTACGATTAAAACAAATAAATTGTTATATGTTAATTAAGTCCTTTTTACAATTAGGAAAATTTTAAATGAAATATCATTGATGTTAGTGATACTCTTCTTTAATTAAAATTAAAGTTTTATTTTAATAATTAATATCAATTTTTAATACGGATATTATCTTTATGTTGATCTTTAACAATGATCAACGATAAAAATTAATATTAATTGTTAAAATAAAATTCTAATCTTAATTAAAAAACGATACCAACAATAATTATGGAAATCCAACTAAATTTTACCTTTACAATTATATGAACAACAAATTGGCATTAGTTAATAAACCAAAAGCTTAATCAAACCCGATCATGTCAGTTTTAGTATCTTCACTAAGAAATAAAATATCTTTACTTTTTGCATAAACAGATTTCACATTAAAAGCTCATAAACACTTTTTCCTTAATGGTTAGTCACTATCAAGCGTTATGTTAAAGATTTAAATTTAATAATTTGCATTTAAATTTATACATTTATATATAATATAATTATCTTAAAATATAATTAAAATATATTAACAATATACATATTTTTAATTTATATTCAATCGTTGATTATCATAAAAATAAAAATTATTAACTTTTAAAATAATTATTTTAAAAATTATATCCATAATAATTTTTAATTAATTAATAAGATAAAAATCTTTACCCAACATATTATCAAAATGAAATTGTTTTTAAAAATTTTTGTTTCACTTGATACAAACAGTTACCTAAGAAATATTACTAAATTAATTATAATATGCAATAAGTTTGGTGTTAGAATAGCTTTTTATTGAACTAGTATTTATCCGAAAAAAAAATAATTAACTAATAGTATAAGCATTGTCTACCTTACACAACCCCGTTTTTCTATTTGAAACATCCACTGAACATTGGAAAATTAAGGCATGAGTATTGTTTTTACTAACAACTAGCATATTATTCTTGTATAAATATTTTATATTACATAAAATTTGTAAATAAAAATTTAAAAATTAGTAAATATTATTTTAATAATACATATTATAATAAGAAATTAAATAATATTGTAATAGTACATATTAAATGATATTTTAATAATACATATTATATAATATTTTATTGTATTATTTATATTAATAAGAAATTAAAAAGATGAAACTTTTAAAATTAAATGATAAATTATTACAATTATAAATAACACATAAATTTATTGATTTAAATATCAATTTTAAAATTTAAAAATGATTTAAATTAATATTGAATAAGATTATAATAACTTTAATTATGATTTAGATTATATGAAAGAAAGATATCTCCAATTTTTTTATCAATATTTAAAGTTTGAATCAACTTAGAATTTGAAAAGAATAAAAGTTATAAATAAAAAGTTAAATTCTTAATTTTAAAAAAGTTACATACCTTGAACAAAAATAGATCTTAAAAATACTCACATTCTAATTTTTGATTTATAAAGTAGATATTTTTTTCTATTAAATGAGATGGGCTGAAAATATGTTAGAAAACGGAAACACAGTAGATCAAGATTTTTGTTTTTTATCATTCATTCACCATTGACCTCCCTACAAATTTTCATTTTGGCAGAACCCTAAAAATATTATTAATGGGATGCATTACAATGATCCATTTAACGGCCACCCTACAAAAATGTGTCCATGTTTTTCTTAATTTTTATAACATAAATATTGTCTATGATTGCAATATTAATAGTACTCACTCTCATCATACAAAAATCTTCAAACAGTACTTTGAAAATGCAAGTAAGAAGATATTCTTTATGTATAGAATTATCCAAAAGGATTGGTCCAGATGGCAGTCATGAAACTAAAGAGATGGAATAATCAAACTATGTGATTACTGTATTGTGTTGTCTCTTCAGTTGGGAATAGCATATCCTCATAAATTCAAACATATCCCAAATGCTTTTCATGTGGTCTACAAATACTACTTGGTTGACTTCTCTATTGTTTTCTTAACAAGAAAGGAGAGTTTTATTGCACAAATTATCATGCCTAAAACTTACACATCATAGTCTGTTGGGGATAAAAAAGGGTGCTTTTCGGTATATTTATTTTCCTATTCGTTAGGAATGGAGTTGCTTTTCAATATTTATTTTTCTATTAATTAAGTTTGATTTTGGAAGGTCTAACCCTAACAATTTTTTAAATTTAAGATTTAAGTATAAATTATTTAATGTAAGCTCTCTTTTTTTCGACCTGTGTTAGCCTTTTTCTATAACTTGACATGAGAAAATTTATTTAATGTTTTATATAATGAAATATTTTAAATAATTAATAAATATATTTTAAATAATTAATAAAAATATTTTAAATAAATTAATTGATAATCATAAATTTATACATAAGTCAATAAATTTAAACTTTTGAATGGACAAACAAATACATGCATGATCTTAAAAATTATTGTCAAAGTTTAATATATTATTATTATAATAGTTCAACTTTCTGCTTGGTTTGAATTACAAGATGAATTAAGTAATTTGGAATTAGTGATATAGATTAATGATTAACAAAGTCAAATTAGAAGGGAAAAGTATCGTAGGGTGAGAAAATATTAGTCGAAGTTAATTAGATATTAATTATATAGTTTAATATAATTAATTTAATTATGGATTAATTAAATAAATTAATTTCACTAATCAAAATTAATCCTTCCTAATCAATTATCATAATTAATCATGCTAATTGAACTTTAATCTAGGCACCACACATCCTCCTTAAAGAATACATCCTTCAACATGGAGGACAAAATTTTGAAACATGTAACTTAATGTTTGACAAGAGGTGAAGATTCATAGTTAATCATAAAGAACTTGATTGAAAATAAACTTTGAACCTTGAAATGGAAAAAAATAAAAATAAAAATAGAAAAAAATAACTAAAATAATGAATTTATAAGAGAAGAACATGACCTAAAATTCAAGAGAAATGATTTAGTCATGGTTGATTAATTAGGAAAAGATATGATTTTATTCATAATGAACATACGTTTAAATTTTCTAAGTCATCACATGTAAAGACTAATTATTAGTAACCATGAAAATGACAAAAATTTAAATCTAAAATGATTTAGAATGCATTCGACCACCTTTAAAAAAACTAGAATTTAATGAATTTAATTTAGGTGAATGAGTGTTTAAAAGGATTTAAATGTTAATATAATCAAATTATAAAAAAAATTAAATTTTAAAAAAATATGTTATGATCTAGAATTATTAAGAAAAAAAAGAATAAATTTAAAGATAAGAACTTAGAAGACAATAAAAAAAACTCTTATAAAATAATAGGGTTGGAGCTTAAAATCTTGAGGTAACTTGGTTAGTTTAAAATAACTATTATGCTATAGGTTGTGAATCTAATCTTATACTTAATTAAGAATTTGATAGTTGAAATAGTTTCTTCCTATTTATAATAAAGTTGGTTATTATTTCTATTTTAGTATGTTAAGAATGAAAGTAAGCTATCATAATTTATTATTTTTTTTTTATGATTGATTAAGATCATAAATGACCACTATATGATGTATGGATAACATATACTTATGTACTTTTATGAAAGTGCTATTTTGAGGTATTTAAGTGTGTATTTTATCATATAAATTATTTAAAAGAATTAAGTAACAGATTTTATGCTTGATAGTTGCATGAAGACATTAAACATCTTTATTTTAACCATCCAAAAAAGTCTATAGCTTCAAAATTTAAATATGACAATAATCATCAAGTTAACGGGTGATAATGGTTATTAAGATATGAGTCATGATTCTAAGTTAAAGTTAAGAATTAAATAGATAGAAAAGTTAAAATATAATTTAATGAATTGAAAATCTCATTAAAATAATAGCTAAATGATTCCATTTTAATTAGGATGCTAAATAGATTTTCCACAATTAAATGGTAGATAAAGAAAATCCACTCTAAATAACATGTTATTAAAGATAAGAGAAAGTTAACACATGTTATTATGCAATTATGAAGTTATTACCTCCTATTAGGTTATTTATTGATTATGTTATGATTGTTTATAAATGTATGTTGAATTTATCTATTAAGTAAAATAAACTCATGTCAAATAGATTTTTCTTTCAAAGTAAAAATTGAACGAACGTATATGTAATCCTTTTCATAATAAATTGAGGAGGTTGAGAACCAGGTAATGACACTTAGTGATGTGAATCAAGATAACACCTTGCATGATCAAGTCACAATAAAGAAAGATTTAACTTCAAGAGAAGATTCATTGAAAAAAAGAAGGATAAAAACGATACAAGATACTGTTAAAGCGCACATAAATGCATTTTTAAGAAAAACAAGGAAAATAAAATCATGACTTTTGTTTATGCAAATCAAAAAAATCTTCACAAAAGAACTACAAGACTTATGAAGATATGTTATTTATTTTATTAAATTTAGTTTCAATTGTTATAATTTGTTTAATTATTTGATTAAGATTTGTTGAAAATTTGTATCATATTATTGATAAATTCTATTAGGATTAATAATAATTTCCTCATATTAGAGATTGAAGAATTCTATTAGGATTTAGTTCTAGTTTTCTTATATTAGTGATTGCATAAGTATAAATTGCTCTTCTATGAGTAATGAATGACAGACAAACATAAGAATTTCTATTCACCTAAATAAATGTTTTTCTCTATTGTAAGAACTATATCATTTCGTTGCTCTTGTGAAACGTTGTCTTGTCGGTTTTTCTTATAAGGTTGGTGATTCAAGTTCATAAAAGTCCTCGGTTCGTGCTTCAACACAGGTGCGTTGTTGTGTGGATCGATTATCTCGTGTTCGTGGTTGGGCAAGAGATCTAAGTATCAAGTCACGTTTTTTATAACGTTGGTTGGCTATTTTCTCGTATTAGGTCATTGAACCATTTATCTTTATTGTTTTCTATTTTCTTGTAATTTTTTTATTTAACCTACGTCGTGAAGAACAGGACCCTTATCAATTCATATCAGTTGGTATCAGAGCTATTGGTTGACACGATAGGTGTTTATTATTCCTTATTTTTATCCAAAAAAAGTATATTGAAAAAAAAGAGCATTGGAAATTTTTTTTAAAAGAAATATAAGTGGAAATATATATATATATATATATATATATATATATATATATATATGGCAAAAAATCAAAAGGTTGAACAATGATTAAATACCTTCTAAATGCAAGCATTCATAAGTTAATTGGAAAGGTTGATTGGTAGAAGAATAGAGGAAGTTTATGAATGAATAAATCATGTGGAGGATCGAGCTGTGCAACATAATCAACTTTATCGAAGCTAAAATGATCGATCTGATGTTGATTCAAAGCATTAATATGAGGAGAATGAAGATCAGTGAAGGAGATGGATATTTGAGCGTAATAATATACGGAAACATAGAGATAGAAGAGATGATATTGGTGGAATTGAAATCAAAGTTTCCTCATTCCAAGAGAAGAATGATCCAGAGGCATATTTAGAGTGGGAGATGCAAGTAGAACAAATTTTCTCTTGCCACAAATATTCTGAAAGTAAAAAGGTAAAACTTGGAAATCTTGAGTATACTAACTATGCTTTTGTATGGTGGGATTAGATGCAAAAGGAAAGAGATCGGTATTATGAACGACCTATCACCACTTGGGAAGAGATGAAGGCAATAATGAGAAGACGATTCATTCCATCCTATTATCATAAAGAACTCCATAACAAGATGCAACGTCTTACTCAAGGATCGAGAAGTGTAGATGAGTATCATAAAGAGATGAAGATTACCATGATTTGAGCCAATATAATGGAGGACCGAGAAGTAACCATGGCATGTTTCTTGCATGGACTAAATTGTGATATAGTTGATGTTATGGAGATATATCATTATGTCAAGCTTCAAGAAATGGTACATCAAGCCGTCAAGGTAGAACAACAACTCAAAAGGAGAAATAACATGAGAAAACATTCCCATTCAAATTCCCTTAATTCATGGAAGAGTCATTCAGAGCATAACATCACTTTAGCTTCACATTCTAAAGAGGTTGATTACAAGAAAGGTAAATTTGAAATCCATCCAAGTAAAACTCAACTTGAGTCTAATTCTTCTAGGAATTGAGATATAATGTGTTTCAAATGTCAAGGAAGTGGACACATTGCCAGTGAGTTCCCAAATAAGCACGCTATGATCATTAACAATAATGGAAATTGGGAGACTGAAGAAGAAGTAATAGAAGAGGAAGAAGAGTCATTTAGTGTTGAATGTGAAGGTCTTGTAGAAGGAGAACTTTTAGTGACTAGAAGAGCATTCAACATTCAAGTAATGAAAGAAGAGAACAAATAAAGAGAGAACTTATTCTCCACACGTTGTCTAATCCAAAACAAGGTATGTAGTGTAATCATTGATGGTGGAAGTTGTAGTAATGTGGCAAGTGTTGAGTTAGTGGAAAAGTTGAGCCTGCTAACGTTCAAGCATAGTCATCCATATAAGCTGCAATGGCTCAATGATTGTGGTGAGTTGAAGGTGAAAAAGTAGGTGAAAATAATTTTCTCTATTGGAAAGTATAAGGATGAAATAATATATGGCATTATTCCCATGAAAGCATGTCATCTTTTGTTAGGAATACCTTGGCAATATGATAGAAAAGTTACTCATGATGGATTTTCAAATCGTTATTCTTTTATACTACAAGGAGAACCAATAACCCTTCTCCCTATGACACCACAACAAATATTGAAGGATCAAATTAAATAAGGGAAGAAGGATGATAATGGAGAGTTGAAGACGACTCTATTTCAAGAAGGAAAAAATGATGTGAACCAAGATACCACCTTGCATGATCAAGTCACAGTAAAGAAAGACTTAACTCCAAGAGAAAGTTCATTGAAAAAAAGAAGGATAAAAACGATACAAGATACCGTTGGAACCCACATAAATGCATTTTCAAGAAAAATAAGAAAAATAAAATCATGATTTTTATTTACGTAAATCAAGAAGATATTCACAAAAGGACTACAAGATTTATGAAGATATGGTATTTATTTTATTAGATTTAGTTTCAATTGTTAGGATTTGCTTAATTATTTGATTAAGATTTGTTGAAGATTTGAATCATATTATAGATAGATTCTATTAGGATTAATCATAATTTTCTCATATTAGAGATTGAGGAATTCTATTAGGATTTAGTTCTAGTTTCCTTATATTAATAATTGTATAAGTATAAATAACTCTTCTATGAGCAATGAATGACAGACATGAGAATTTCTATTCACCTAAATAAAGGTTTTTCTCTATTGTGAGAACTAGATCTTTTTGTTACTCTTGTAAAACGTTGTCTTATTGATCTTCCTTATAAGGTTGGTGATTCAAGTTTATAAAATCCACTGGTTCATGCTTCAACCCAGGTGCGTTATTGTGTGGATCGGTTATCTCATGTTCGTGGTTTAGCAAAAGGTTTAAGTAGCAAGTCACATTACTTATAACGTTGGTTGGCTATTTGCTCGTGTCAAGTCATTGAACCACTTATCTTTATTGTTTTCTATTTTCTTATAATTTTTTTATTTAACGTATGTTGTGAAGATCAGGACCCCTATCAATTCATATCACATAGTACTATAGGAGAATCCTACTAAAAAATTATTTTTTCATTCTTCTTATGTTTCTATCTTATCCTCAGATCCCGTTGATGCCTTCTGCATCTGCTGTAAGGTTCCTAGATTTCACTAACATTGATTGACATTATGATGACCTATGAAGCAATATAGTTCTCATAGCTTGGGTATCAGTCTAAGCATATTTCTTCATAAGTGGCTTATTTTCTACATCAGTTATGAGAACTAAATTCAACCTTGACATATTCAACATGTGGACTAGAAACTTCCATCTCATGTCACGTTTCCCACCTCCTCATGGTCCTACTTATTTACCACGATCCTTCATTGACCTTACCTCTTAATCATCCTCTTCAAGGAATAAGAACGACCCATTAAGCCTTCTCACTATCATGACTCATCGTGAATGGTCTTATTAGGAAGTTGTATTTTCATCCTTGAACCTGATAACATTGTGAAAAGATTTTACAAGAGGAGGCTTAATCATTGGTACCAGGGATGCATATTTTTAATAGGTGCAGTGGATTAGTTATGTTGTGTTGTGTCATTGTTATTTTGTAGGGTTAAATATGTTTTTAGTCCCTCTATAATATTCAAATTTTGGTTTTGGTCCCTTAAATTTAAAATCTTTGATTTAGGTCCCTCCCTCATTTTTTAAAATACATTGATTATAATTCCTATATTAACTTAAATTATATTAAATTAAAATAGATTAATCATGATTTGAGGATTATAATCAAAACATTCCATAAATGATCAAAATTTTCTCTAATAATGATTGATCTAACTTGACTTAATGTAACTTAAATTAATATCAATAATTATAATCATGATATTTTAGAAAATAAGGAACGTAAACCAAAGATTTTAAAATTGAGGGAGCAAAACCAAAATTTAAATATTTTAAAAGAACTAAAAACATATTTAACCTTATTTTGTATTATCATGTATATTATGTGATGAAATTCTCTATTATTTGTATTTATTATATTGTCATGAAACTTATAATAGGATATTGATATCTCTTCTTTATTTATTTTAGACTTATGTTAAGTTATTATGTTGTACCACTGTATTACACTACATACTCATTAAATTATGTGTGATATTTTCTGATGTTATGATATATTTATTTATTTATAATATTTGTGACATTCTTAATATAAGAGATGATTGTAACTTTTATTATTGTTTTATATTATTAATCTTAATGATATTTTCATTTTATAAAATATTAATTTTAGAAAAAAATTTATCATTGTTTTTATATAAATTATTTTTTAAGAATAATATCAATTTTTTATAAGTATAAATAATAACTAATAATATATATGTAATACGATTTAATTTTAGTATAAAATTATTAAAATATTATATTATAATATCAGAAAAATTTGAAGCCTAAGATAATTTTACTATACTTATAAGAATTCTCTACAAATATAGTTAGGTTAGGTTATATATTTCTCTTATGATGTTGATGTGGGATTGCCTTTAATTCTTGTAATTAGTTGTTTCTATACTTAGCTTAGTATTAAGCTTAATCATGTTAATATCTACCGTGTTGTGTGTTTACAAATTAATGGTAGAATAAGGACATGCTAGGGTCAACCCAAACAAGGAGAAACAATTGCTGATTTGAGTTCCACCCTATAAGAATTGGGTAATGCCATGCAAGTAATGATGGACAATCTAGACTATTAAAATAAGAATAATGATGGGGCTACTAGCATTGTGGTGAAAACTCTAAACACCACAAATTCATTGAGTTTAGAAAGATACACCCATCGAACTTTAGAGAAGTTTATATCATTGATGAATGGATGAAGGAAATGAAAAATATATTCACGGTGTTGGTTTGTAATAGGTAGCCCATGTCACCTACACTCTGAAAGTGAAAAGTGATGTTGTAATGGTGGAACGTCGTAAAAAATATGTTAGAAAACATTCGAACCTTAATTTTTTGGTTTTTATGAGAAGTATGAAGGCCAAATTTTTAAGAATACTTTTATAAAATTTTATTTTATTTCACTAGAGATAAAAAGCTTATGCAATTTTGTTTAAAATTAAGAAAAATAGTGAAATAGCGTGATCAAAATTATGCTTACAATCGTATCTACTTAAAAAGAAATTTGAAAATTGTCAATTTGTCTATTTGTCTATTTTTATTGAAAAAATTCTATTTAAATTGAGTAGATGGTAAAAGTTGTTTTTAATTTTTTTAAGCGCAATTATATATTTAGGAGTTAAACACAAGACCTCTGATTAATCTGAATCAATTCTCCAATAATTGATTCATGTGGACAAATGATAGATGTCTTTAATCATCTTTTAGTTGTTGCTCAATTTTTAGATGTACAATAAATATAATAAAATTAAAATTTATGAATTCATGTAAATTATTTAAGTTCGTCATTATTAAACTAATCTTAATAAATATAATTTTTAATTAAATTGAAATATATTTCTTTTGAATTTATTGTAAGATAAATTCTAAAGATTAAATAAACTTTTTTTTAATGAAGCTCTATTTACTATTTAGTTTCCTAAATCAGCAGGGTTTCGCAACTCCTTTTAAATAGTTCATAAATTGTTTTGGTCTATTTTAGTTTTATCCAATATATTTGTCATTATCTTAAAATAAAATGAATTACTATATTCTTTATTATTTATCTTATCATGTATCTAAAATAATAAGTAATCTTTTTTTTTCTCAGATAAGATGATAATATATTATTAAAAAATATAGTTAATTGATATTTTTATATTAAAATTATTTTACCCTCTTATATGAATTTTATTAATATTTTTTATTTATGATAGTGTGCAAAATATTTAAAAATCACGGGTGAAAAATAAGCTTTTTACATCGGTTGTTATGGACTTTTTACATCGGTTATTTGGACGGTGTTGAAGCGGACGATATAGAAAATAAGACTTTTTACATCGGTTCCAGAACCGATGTAAAAAGTACACTTTCTACATCGGTTCCAGAACCGATGTAAAAAGTACACTTTCTACATCGGTTAAGGCCTTAACCGATGTAGAAAGTGTACTTTTTACTCATAGGCCCAACCGATCGGTTATAATCTTAATCGATGTAGAAAGCTCATTTTTTTTAAATGTTCGTTTTGTTTTAGCATGCTACCGTATTATTTATTCACAATATCTGCATATACACACAGAATCACTAGACAGACAATACAAAATTCACATAATCTATATATTTAAACTAAATACATCATTATTTATTATCAAATTTTAATTTACAAATGAAATAACTTAAAATTACATTAAGCAAGTGTTGAAAGTTGAAAAAAATGTCATAATCAGCCATGTACCTGTTGAAAGCAGAGAAAAAATGGTTGAGCGATGACCAAACGGTGTCCTAACGGAGGCACAACGGTAGTCGAACGACGCCACAGCATAGTGGTAGCCAAATAAGAAGCTTGAAAATTATAGAATACAACCAAAACGAATGTAAATTTCAATTATAATAACAGAATGAGATGCATAAATAACAATAAAGACAACTTCAAACCTTAGGATGCGCGACGACGACTTCGAACAGAGGAAATGGTTGCAACGGCAACAACGACCACGAACGTAAGAATGGAGTGCAACGACGAACAACAGGAACAGCGGCAATGGCTAAGACGTAAACAAAAATAGAGAGAACAAGCCGAAACGAGAAACTGGGATGTTGGAAAATGAGGTTAAAGACGACTAGCGTTGAAAAATAAGTGATAGGGGAAGACATTCTACATCGGTTGTTTCTTAAAACCGATGTAGAAAGTACTTTCTACATCGGTTGTTCTGTAACCGATGTAGAAAGTTTGAAAAAAAAAAATTCACTTTCTACATCGATTGTTATGTAACCGATGTAGAAAGTATTTTCTAAATCGGTTGTTCTGTAACCGATGTAGAAAGTTTGAAAAAAAAAAAAATTCACTTTCTATATCGGTTACAGAACAACCGATATAGAAAGTACTTTCTACATCGGTTGTTATGTAACCGACGTAGAAAGTTTGAAAAAAAACCCACTTTCTACATCGGTTCAGAAAAGAACCGATGTAAAAAATTTATATTTATTTATAAAAATACCACCGTATTTTTTTTTATATCGGTTTCTAAACAACCGATGTAAAATCCTGTTATAGAAACCTATTTTTGTACTAGTGAATTAATTATGTAAAAATGAAGAAATAATTTAAAATAATAATTAATATTATTCTAAATTTCTAAATGGAAACATAAATATATAGAAACAAATCTTTCTTTTAAAATTAAACAAATTAAAATATACTAGAATAAGGATGACAATAATGAGTATGAGTTCCATAATTAATTAACAGCAAAAAAATAATGGGGATGGATACAGCACCATACTCACAGATTTTAAATTATATTCAAATTAAACTTACTAAAATTATACATATAACCTTTAATAATATGCACTCATTTAAAAAAATATATTGAAAATAATTTTGTTATTACTTAATTTTATTATATTAAATTTGACCGTACGTATTTTAATTATTTAGTTCGTACTAGATATTCGTTATATTGTGATTTAAAATTAATTAAATATTTTATTTGGTACATTATACATTTAAGATTAAAATACTATATATGTTTATTTATCTCTTTGAAAAGAGAAGAAATTATACACATCAATGAATCCAATCATTATTATAATTATTGTATAAATTTTTTAATCTATCATTTATTTATTTAATTACACTATCTTTTTATTCCCCTTTCTTTATATATTTGTTTTTATTAATAATAATGTATTAATGAAAAAATAAAAATTAATAATATTGTCTTTAACTTCTCCATGAACAAATAAATAAATCTAAAATTTATCTTCTTTTTTAGAACAGATAAATAAAAACATAGAAATAATATTTTTATTTAGCTCAAATATGGATAATGAATCTACATATATGTATATAAGCTCTATCAATTATAAAGATAAGGTTTTAAGTTACTATCCCTGTAAATATAAAATTAGATATAAATAATTAAAGTTGATACACAAATACGAAGATAAGTATTATAATCATATCCTATTTAAATATATGCAAATGTTATCCTTAAACTATATAATTAAATAAAAAGTTAATATATTTAAAAATTTAAAAAAATATTAGTTTAAAAAGTTACATTATATCTTAAAATTAATTTAGACAAAAATAAAATGTTGAGCCAACCTCCAAAATATTCACTTGGTAAAATTAATGTTTAAAATTTAAATTCATAACTCTAAGAATATTAATAAATATTTTAATCTAACTACATAATAAATCTAGCATAGTTTAACTTTTAAAATGGAATGAATTGTTACTTTTATTTTTTATTTTGTTAATAAATTTTATTTTTATTTATAATTTAAAAAAATTAGATTGTTAGTTTTTCATATTATTATTTATGTTTTTCATTAATTTTATGGTCAATTTTATTAAACGAAATGCTGACCTAATCTGTAATGTTAAATATCATGATATCAGTTTAAATATATTTTAAAGATCAACAAAAAGGATTAAAGAAGTTGCCATGGTAAAAATGGAGTATTTGAAGATTTATTTACCTGACACCATGGAAACAAAGATAAAGACAAAGATAAATATATTAAGGTGAATAAAGTGAATAAGTTCTTAATGTATTATACAATGTTGTTTAGGTATATTTGGAGGTTCGTAATGTATTATACAATGTTGTTTAGGTATATTTGGAGGTTCGACATGATATTTAATAGCAGAAATCAACACATCATTTATGAAAATTGACTTAAGAGACTAATGTAAAAAAAAGATAATAAAATGATAGAATAACAATCTAATTATTTTAAATTAAAAATAAAAAAATAAAATATATTAATAAAGTAAAAACAAAAATGACAATTTGCTTCTTTAAAAAAATGGTAAAAACAAGTTTGCATATTAAAACAATAATTTTTTTTTGCGATGATTATTTTTTAAATAACAATGACATAAATTAATAAAAATATATTAAATTAAAAAATGATATTTAATTTAATAATTATAAAATTTAAATTTTTATTAAGATATTTTTTAAATATTTTTTTATAAATATAAATTTATAAAAAATTAATAAAAATTAAAATCGTTATTATTTATCTTTAAAACTATCACTAAAATTAATTTCTTTTTTACATAAACTATGTATATTTTTATAACATGTAGTTTACTTTAAAAAAATCTAAATATAATTTATAGATATTTTAATATTATTTTTAGTTAAAATAAAAAAATTATCTCATTAATTAATATAATTTTTTATTATATCAATTACTAAATTAAAAAATTAATTTTAATTAAAATAACATTGAAAATACCTATAATATGATAACTAAATTTTCTCATATTTCCTCCGCTTAGGATGGGTGATTCACTTAATTGTCACACCCTCACTGACCCAAATGGCGCGTGAACCTGTTTCGTGTTTATTTGTCCAGGTTCAATCTCCAGCTAACGGTTGGTGATATTGCTCCTCATAAGTGAATTAAAACACATTTATATGCCCTTTTATTCTCACAAAAATTAGAACATACCGAATGCACTTTCCGGATTGGTGGCATGTGCATCTGACCCATGGATGAATGCATGAATGAATTATTGTGTTCTACTCTCTCCGTGTTAAAATAGTGAAACACATTCTTAATCCAAAAAAAAATTATTCGACCACATTAATTTTTAGAAGAAAAATATATATTTTTATCTAATTTTTTTATCCTATTTTTTTATTTTAATTTTTTAAAAGAATTAAAATATACATTTTATTACTTTTAGAGATAAAATTATATTTTTAAGTTTTAAAAATTAATATAAATGATTTCAAATTATTTAAAAGTTAAAATGGTGGTTTACTAATGTTAAAATAATATATTCAATTTAAAGTTATAGATTAAGATTAAAATGTTATTAATTTATTTTATTGGAGTTCTCTTATTTAGTTTAATGAAGACATAAAAAAAAAGTAAATTAAAGTAATTAATGTGTTTTTCGTTTTCTTTGAATAAAAAAAATTGAAACTAATTAACGCTTTGAAAATAAAATTATTTTAAAATCTCTTTTTGAAAGAGGTCATGGTTATCCACAACCCATAGACTGAATCAATTATTCTTCAAAGATGCTTTGATTCGAACTAAGCTGTCTTCATACTATTTCAGGTATTTTTGAATGCATACGTTTGTTTCACTATTGGATACTGTGTCAGCAGTGAGGTCAGAAGAAGCACCTAATGCTTGGATTTTGATGTCTAAAAGGATAATCCCATTCATTCACATAAAAGAAAAAATAAAAAGATAAAACAGTAATATTGATGTTCACATTGCATTTTTATAGACTTTCTATTATTTTAATTATCTTACAGAAATTTTTTTATAAAAAACATTATTTCATAGATTTTCCTTCTATAACTAGGGAAACACATTTTAGAATTTAAATGAAAATGAAAAAAAAAATTATGCCAGGTAATCGAACCCTTCATATAAGGAGTTAGCTTCCGCGGATTTTAGTAGAATTATGTAGCTTTTTTTTGTTAGAACTTATTTGAAAATGTTATGTTAAATTAGTAGGTATATCTATTGCAGCAAAAAAAAAAAAAAAAAAGAAGAAGGAAGAAACACACTTAAATAGTTTGTGTGTATGTACGAAAACGACTTGTAAAAAATCTCTAATAAAAGGAATACAAAAAATACATATATTCTTATTAGTAAACGTAGAGGGAAATTAAAAATCTGTCACATATAGTCTTATTATTAGAAGCAGAGGAAGATTAAAAATATGTTTGAAAGTGAGAAGGAATGGAAATGAGTTAAATAATTTAATAGGGTTTATAACTTAATTTATTTAAGATTTATTTTGATTTAATTTATTTATTAAATAGATAAATATAAATTTATAGAAAGATTTTTTAAATAAATAAATTAAATTTTAACCTATATAAATTTCTAATAAAAAGAATAGTTATTATTAAAATCAGAGGAAAATTAAAATTATATTTAAAAATGAGTATGTTTGACGGAATTTACAGTTTGATATATTTAAAATTTAATTTAATTTAGTTTATTTATTAAATAGATAAATATAGGTTTATAAAAAAATATTTTTAAATAAATAAGTCAGATTTTAGTTTATAAAATATTTATTTAGTCTATTTAAAAATATATTTATCTTTATATATTATATATTTATTATAATATATTATATTTATATAATATTAATATATTTATATAATTTGTTAAAAATTAAAATTTTTAATTTTTAATTTTAAATAAAAGAAATCATAAATGAATTTTTCTTATCTTCAAAATAGAATCCTAGATAGTTTATTTAAATAATTTATATATATATATATATATAGAGGTTTCATATTTATTTAAGGATTTTTTATTTATTTTGTGAACTTTAAATTTATATATTTTTTTAATAAATTATTTATATAAATTTTAAATTTATTTATTAATTTTTTTAATATTGTAGAATTTGAAACATATTTGTAAATATGGTAAATTTTGAAACAAGATAAATTTTAACAAAAATAAAATAAAATTATGATAGATAATAATTCATGTCTTAAATTATTTTCAAAATAAGATAAATTTAAATATTTAAAGTATAATTTAATTTTACTTATTTCCATTTTTAAAAATGATATTTTAAAAAATAAAGAAAAGAAAACAAACAACATGTTCATTTTTAACAAATATTTTTAAATTAATAAATTTTATAAAAAATTAAATGATAAATTTGATATCTTAATCTTTTGTACTTTTTATTAATATTACACCACTCTCTTAATTGTAAAACTATTATCCTATTTTTTTTCAAAAATTAATTTTTAAAATAAATTATATGTAAAATTATTAAAAAATATAAAATTAGGAGATGAATAATTTCTTTGTTAACATGTTTCAAATAAAATATTATAATATTATTTCATCTTTCATCAAATAAAAATATAAATGTTTATTATTGTTATTATAATTTTATTATGTTAAAAAGGTTAATATTTGAAAAAAATTTAAATTCCACGTTATTTAGAATTAAAATTGATTTTTAATCTTTATATTAGTAGATATGTATTAAGCTTATAAATAAGTTAGCAAGCAAAGGAATATCTCGTGAATAATGTAATGACAAAAATATAATAATTAATATTGTTATAAATTTTACAAAAGTATATAAATAAAAATAATTTTAATTATATTTTTGGTTCTCCTAATTTAATTTATAATTTTTTGAGCAACATTTTTTCCTTTATTTAAAATTTAGTAAATTTAATTTCCATTGATGGTCTTTAAATTACTATTTTTATTCAAATTTGTGGAAAATTTTATAATATTATTAAAAAATAAAATGATTTTTAAAATTTAAAATAAATATTATATTTAAATTTAATAAAATAAAATATTTTATAAAATTGGAAATTATATTTTGAATAGATTTTTTAGTCAAATTTAATGTTTTTATTAGTGAATTTAAGTATAAAACAATTTAGATTTAACTGTAAAAAAATGAATAAAACATAAAATTATAAAAATTAAATAATAAATTAACAATAAAAAAATTTGATAAATTTTAAAAATAAAAGAACTAAAATATTTAAAAATTTTATAAATCAAAATTGGGCATAGGATAAATTAGAGAATTCCAAAATATAATTAAACCTAAAAAAAGTATACTTTTAACATAAATAAATGAAAGATATTTTAAAGATGTATAACAGTCCATTTATATTTTGGAAAAATTTCAAAGGGCTCAAGCCTAACAATTTGCGGAAAAATATATGTTGGACACTTCATTTAAGTAGAAAAATAAAAAATAAAATGTATTAAAATAAAATTAATGTACGGATATATATATATATAAATTTATTTTGTCCGTTTTCCAAATCCACACGATGTCGGGGTGGTCGGAAAGAGTTCATTGGATGTAACATTGAGTTTGTTAGAAGGTTTGACTGAATGAGCTTTCTGAAAATTATATGCCCCAAACCAAGGAAGGAGGAAGGACATACTCACCAATCCCAATTTCAAACACATCTCTCCCACAAAATCTTGACTTACCCTCGTGTACTTTTCCATGTGCGCTTTGCCTAACCCAACCATCTCACTTATCCATTGTGAAAGCCAAGCTGATATTCCTAAAATTAAAATAGTAATATACATAAGTATGGTTACATTTAGATTTAACGATTACATTTTTTAAAATTTTAATATTAAAAAATTTATTTTTAACATAATTAGATATATATTTTCTTAAAATAATTTTGCAGTTAGAGCTATCAATTTAGTCCATTCAACCCAATTTAATTCTAATTCATGTGGGTTGGGATTAAAATAGTGCATAGATCCACAAAGTTCACTTGTAGTCTACAGAACCAAAAAGTCCATTAAATTTCATGGATTAGAGACAATCTATGAGCTGAAAATTTTTAAAACCTGTTATATAACATGATTTCCACCAATAAAAATCTATTCTTAACTTTGGACTTTTCCACCAATATAAGATATATGGTCTACATAAGAGGAGCGAGCAATAATATGAGCAAACCATGCATAATTAGTGTCCACTACTCCACTATAAGATTAAGAACAACAAAATCTTAACATATGACTTGAAAAAAAATAAAAATAAAGGCATGCTATACCCAAAAATGTCAAATGGAAAATCTCCTAAAGTAATAATGAGAACTCCAATAGCAATCAATACATGTTTGTGCATCTTAGTTCAACCAATAATTTTTAAGGTTTCTCATAAGTAAACTATCTTTATCAAGCCAAATAATGAATAAAAACTCAAAATTAACTAAACAAGAAAATTAACATAGTGGGTACCTTATCTTTGACTCATTTAAGATACATGTTTAGACGTTGTTCTGCCAAGAGCTTGATTTATGCAAAACAGGCCAAGGGTAAAGTAACAACTTTACATGAATAGTTTGAGAACACAAAATATTGAATTATAAAGTGGACAATCAACAACTCATGTTCATTTTAGTTAATTTTAACCTTACAGTTCCCATTCTCTCTATACATACATGTATTATACATCATTCATATCATTCACATGTGCGCCCAATGAAGACCCTTTTAATTGGGATCACATATCACATTCACATATTAATATAATCAACAGAAAAGAAACCCAGATCCTAGCATGCAATAAAAACAATTACTTGATACATTCAGAGACTAAACAATTGGGTCCTAACACAAGCATAAAGCAATATGAAAAGAAACCAAATTATCTTAATAATTTCAACTACTTAACGTGAGATATTAAAGTAAAAAAAGTACATAATTCTCGTTATTCAGTTTTGTCAAGAGGTCATTACAATTTGATAAAATAAAAAATTATGTACAGTTAGTCTCTAAATTCTCTATGCTCATTAGATTCTCCTATTGCTATCTTAAAATAAAAAATATTATCCTCATCTTCATCATCTGAAACTCAACCAAAGAAAATGATTAAAGAAACAATTGTAAAATAATTAAGATAAAGAATAGTAATGAATAATTATTTTACAAAATATTACCACTAGGATTTTGAGCAAAGTCATGCAACCAACTCCTAGTGCAAATTAACATTTGAACATTTTCAGGAAGAATAGAACTTCTATATTTTGTAAAAACACATCCTCCAATACTAAAAGAGGACTCAAATGCTACTATAGTAATTGGAATATTGAGCACATCACGTGCCATTATAGAAAGAGTGAGAAATTTTTTCTCATTGATCTTCCAATAGTGAAGGACATCATCAAAGTCCTAACTATTGTCAATGATAAACCACCATTCTGTTGATTTATCTACGGAAAATTAGTTATAATTATAATATAATTTATAATTATTTAATTGTAATTCTACCTAATTTTTCTTATTTTTGCAGGAATGGTCATGCAAGTAAGAAATATGAAAATAAACAAATTTTGGATCAGGAAAAGAGGGTAAAATGGGCATAAAAGGATAGGGCATCTACTACGACAATGTCACGTTTAATGCGACAATGCCACGTCAGCCCTGATAATGCGACAATGTCATATTTTGGTGTGACAATACCACATCAGCCCTACAACATTGCAAGATGGCTTAGAATAGTCACGATGATTAAGAGAGCGACTAGGTCAAGCCCGGTCCACTACATTGAAACCCTAATACATGCCTATAAAAAGAAGGCTTTACCACACTATTCAACACACCATTTTTAGTATCCCTCGATATCCCTCCGTAGGATTTGGAGACACAAGCTCTTCTACAGTGCAAGTTGCAACGTCCTATTGTTAGCTTTGCTAACATTACGGTTTTGTCGCTATCTTTCTAAAGTTAGGATTATGGATTGTTTTGTTGGATTAGTATGTTTTTGTTTGTCTCATCTCTCGATGTGTAACTAATCCCCAAATCATGGGGCTTTGGTGAAACTTATAATGTAACCAATTGAATCTCTTTTCCTTTTTATGAATGATTGTGTATTTCTATTCAAATGTGTTTTCCGTATTATGCATAATTAATTAATGAGAATTAATTTCTAAGTTAATTAGGGGATAGGCGATCGTACCATTGCCTAATTAACGGAACTATAAGGTAATCTGAATCTAAGGGTTTTGGAGGATCAATCGGAATCCTTGATTTCTAATCAGTTATTAATTTAACAAATTCGCATGTTCCTTATGCTTCTCTTAATTATATACCTTGCATGATCATTGAGGTAGTAACTTGAGGGAAAGAATATTGCTATTGCATGATCATTGGGTAGTAACAGAATGAGAACGGATAGTTAGCAATTGACTAAAATCATTCATAAGGGAGTTGGAGTGAAATTGGATAAAATTATAAGGGAAACCAAAGTCCCATGTCTCTCCATAATTAAACTCATATTTGTGCCTTTTTGTCTTTAAATCATTTACTTTCCTTTTGTTCCTTTTTTCATTCACTTTAAATATTTCTAAACAAACTCTTTTCTGGTGAGCTCAAAAATTAGGATTTAATATTTTTTTTAAGATTGTTAAAATAGTCTGTGTGGGAACGATATTAAGGGTTTTAAATACCCCTTTCTATACTAACGGGTGCTTTTACCCGTGGGTAAAACTTTGTACGCACAATAAGCGCACAACAAGTTTTTGGCACCGTTGCCGGGGACTATTTCCCAACGATCTTAGAAGTTTAAATCTTAATTGCTTGAGACAAATTTTATTAAAAAAAATTTAATTAAAAACAAAAATAAAAAAATAAAAAGATTAAAGTTTTTATTGTTATATCTTTGTGTGATCTTTTGTATGTTTATGCTAACTCGTTCTCGAGCTCCTCAATTGCAGTTTATTCCTGAGATAGAGAAAACAACTAGAAGATTGAGATGAGAAACCAAAGCAAGAAATATGACAGCACAAAGACGAAGAACACTATTGGATTACATGGCCTTAAGTGATGAGGGCCTACGAAGCAACATATTAATCCCAGCACTTGAAGGTGTTCCTAACTTTGAATTGAAGCCTGCCCTTGTCAACATGATTCAGAACTCGCTTCAATTTGGAGGGACGACCTCAGATGACCCACATCTCCACATTAGAAAATTTTTTAGGCTAACAAACACCATCAGAATGAACGGTGTTTAGCAAGATGTCATTAGATTACAATTGTTTCCCTTTTCCATCACTGAAAAGGTAAACGATTGGCTAAACTCTTTGCCGAAAGCATCTATCACTACCTGGGAACAATTACAACGTCTATTTTTGACGCAATACTTTCCACAATCGATGCAGTCCAGGATCATAATGGAGATTTCTAGCTTCACTCAATATGAAAATGAGTCCTGATAAGCATAAATTTCATAAATAATTATCTCTCACTTTTATCTCATTAAGACTTCTTATATGTTCAATTAAGTGGTCTTTGTCATATTTTACTAGTTTGGGTTCATATAAAGTTTAATTGAATTTCTTTGCTTACCCGATTAAAATGACACTATTATAGTGTTTTGAGCATAATAGGAGTTTTAGATATCCAAAAATCATGAAATCTGTCTTGAATGAAAGCTTAAAGAAGTGTCCACAGTTACAAAGCAAGAGCAGACTCTAAATGGGATGTTTAGTACTCCGAAATTATCTCAAAAGATGAGATAGTGTTGCTGACGTGGAATTTGAATAGTGTGAAAAAATCCGGCCATATCTTGAGATACAAAAGTCATATTGAGATGAAATCAAATCTGTTGGACAGCTAAGATCCAGGGCTACAACTTTTGTTCAGAAGTCAACCTCTAATTCGGACATGTGAACATCCGAACTTTCGGTGCAAGAAAGTCAAAATTGTTGTGCTCATTGGTGACAAAAATTCAAAAGTGTTTTGCATTTTCAACAAAGCCCATGGAAAGCAATAAAAGGTTAGAAAAGGAATATCCTAGTTGGTGACTTTCTGAAGATGATGCCTCACAAATCCTCTATAAATAGAAGGGTTTACAAGAGGAGAAACACACCATTTTGGAGATTAACTCCAATACCATTTTCTTTCTTTCCTTCTCTCTTTCTTTCTTTCTTGTTAGTTTTGCCTCCTTCATGGAAGGCTTATGTTTTCTTTCTTGTTAGTTTGCCTCCTACATGGAAGGCTTATGATCTTTATTTACATGCTTATTGAGTGATTTCTACTCTACTTTACTATATTCTTCAATTTTATTCTTTTAATCAAAGTTTGATCGGTTGACGTATTTTGATTAATGTATAATTGATTTATAATTGGTTTTTGATTGGTAAATCATTTTCCAAAAGTTTGAAGAGTAGAAATTAAGTAATTGAATTGAAGGTTTTCATTTTATTACTTACTTCAACTGAATTCTGATTGTGAAATTGGTTTAGATAAAAGATTAAGTGGTTACTAAATCTTGTTGATCATAATCAATTAAATTCTGAGAGGTTTCTCAGTAGAGAATTCAAGGATCATTCCAGGGGTTCCAGATGATCCTAGGTTGATAAACACAATGCATGATTTTAGTGATCAATGATTAGTTAAGAAAATAGCCTCTGAATTCCTTGAGTTGATAATTGTTAAGTAAATTAATTTCATTCTGTATTTTGTGTTTAGAACTCAATATCAAATCTTTACCAAATCCCCTTGTTCTAATTTTCTCCTTATTTGCTTAAGAATTTGAAATGGTCTTTGTGAAATGACCTAGGTTGCACCTTATACTATACCAATAGTTTAGGGGAAATCTAGAAATTATTTTTGCGCGTTTACGACGAGCGTGTCAAAATTTGGCGCCGTTGCCGGGGACCATTTTAATTTCCTAGGCTCATTTAGGAGTTTGTATAAAAATTTGGCGCCGTTGCCGGGGACCATTCTTGGATTTTCTGTATGAATTCACCTTTTTGTGTATGACCCGATCCAATCCTGAAAATTTATATGCATATGATCCTGAGATTGATAGAACATTCCACCATTTGAAAAGAGCACATAGAAGGCATTCATCCAGTAATAACCAAGGAAGTAACAGTAGTGATTTTTCATCTTTAAATTTTGATAGTTTTAAATATTTTGCTAAGAACATGGCTGATAGAACCTTAAAAGAATTAGCTGCACCTGATGTTGCTTATCAACCATTGTGTATTCAATACCCTGATGTTGATGCACCATTTGAACTGAAGTCTGGACTAATACATTTGCTACCTAAGTTTCATGGCCTTGCAGGTGAGGACCCTCATAAACATTTGAAGGAATTTCACATTGTGTGTTCCACAATGCGGCCACAAGGAATTCCAGAAGATCATATCAAGTTGAAGGCATTTCCTTTCTCCTTAAATGATGGAGCTAAGGACTGGTTGTACTATCTACATCCAACATCTGTTACAAGCTGGAATGATATGAAAAGATTATTCTTGGAGAAATTCTTCCCTGCATCCAGAACAGCAGCTATCAGAAAGGAGATTTGCGGCATCAGACAGAACTCCCAAGAAACTCTCTATGAGTATTGGGAGAGATTCAAGAAACTATGCGCCACTTGTCCACACCATCAAATCAGTGATCAATTACTGATTCAGTATTTCTATGAAGGACTCATGCCAATGGACAGAAGCATGGTTGATGCAGCTAGTGGTGGAGCACTTATGGACAAAACTCCTATAGCAGCTCGAGATTTGATTGCCAACATGGCAGAAAATTCTCAGCAATTCAATTCTCGAACTAATTCCTTGTCTAAAGGAGTCCATGAAATGACCACCAAGACAAACCATACACGATTGGAGAACAGAATTGAAGAACTAACCTCCATCGTAAGACAGTTGGCCATCGGACAACAACAACAACTTAATGTCGTTGACAAAACCAAAACATGTGGCATCTGCACTTCTGCAGATCATCCTACTGATGCATGCCCAACATTGCAAGAAAGTGAGACACCTGAGGCTACAGTAAATGGTATTTTTGGCACAGGACAACAATACAGGCCTCCTCAACATTATCAGCAACAGAAGTTTGAGCCACCTTCTGGATCATACAATCCTAGTTGGAGAAACCATCCTAACTTAAGATATGGTCCTCCACAACAACAAAGGATTCAAACATCTGACTCCCAAAATAAATACCAACCACCGCCATTCAGACAACAACAACAACATATGCAACAATCTGTACCCTCTAATGCTTCTGAACCCTCTCTTGATGATTTGATGAAGCAATTAGCAACCAACAATCTTCAGTTTCAACAAAATGTAAGTTCTACCATTCAGGATTTACAAACTCAAATTGGGCAGTTGGCTACCACAGTCAACCAATTGAAATCTCAAGGTTCTGGTCAACTACCTTCTCAACCTAGGTCATCTCCCAAAGCTTATTTAGGAGTTTGTATAAAATTTTTAACCTTTCTAACAATTTTTTTTAGGTGTACTATTCTTGTATAAAATTTTTAACCTTTCTAACTATTTTTTTTTAGGTATACTATTCTTGGATTTTAAAGGATGGACCGAGTAAGGAGTTATTGAATGATATCATTCAGAGTCTTGAGACGCATCCTAGTGGGCATGTTCAAGGAGTCCTTCTTGATTTGTTTGAACTGTTCCGTAAGGAAAAAGCACGTTATAGTCTTGGGAATCTGACTTTAAAAGACCCTGTTGTCAGTTTACAAGAAAACTGAATGGGAAGCACATCCTCGACTCTTAGAAGGCGTTTCAGCCGTTACTGGACGTAAAACCAGAGGAAGATGTGAGCCACAATCACAACTACTGTTCATTCTCATGCATGTATGTTTGTCATTTACATTGTCTTTTCAATTTATTTGAAATTTTCACCATTTTTAGAATATAGCAATGCAGTTGGTGAACCAACCAAATCAGGATGGCAGAGACAAAAGAGAACCAGATACCACTCTTCGGTTATAACTTTTCCTTACTTTGGTGGTTTTCTCACATTTCTTTTCCTGTTATATGAAATTCCATCTAAGACATTGGGGACAATGTCTTGGATAGGTTGGGGGGTGGATGGTCCGATATAAAAGAAAAATAAAAAAAAAACCAAAAAAAAAATTAGGTTAGAATCATAAACTTGCTTTGAGTAAGATGGCTGAGTAAGGAGTTACACTTGACTCTTGATACGCATCTTATGATAAAAAAAAAATAAATAAAAAATTTTGAATGTGGAAGTATGTTTTTCTTTAGATTTCATAAAATAATTGAAGCAAAATGATTTATATTTTGAGATTAATTAGTTTGGTGACACATATTTGAACTAGATTGATTAGATTTGATAAATATATTACCTATGAGATTTTGAGCCTTATTATTATTTTCTTTCTAGTGTGATTTTCATCCATGGAATATGTTACTTCAGAACTTGCATTGATTCTTTTTGAAGCTACATTTTCACATGAATTGTACAAAAATGATTGAGGCACTGTTTTTCTTGAACAAACCACTTGGCCAAATAACCAAACCGTATAATTTTATCCTTTGATCAGCCCTTTGAGCCGATTAGCCTTTTCTTCTTTTTAACTCACCACAAATCAAAAAAAAAAAAAAAAAACAAAAATAAGTTTTTCTGACCATAGAAGGTGAGGAATACTGGATTTATCATACCATAAGTGTTTCAATAAGTGTGGGGGAGATTATTGTTGTGTTCCTCGATATCATGGTTGAAAAAAAAAACTGAAGCAATAAATTAATAAATAAACTATTATATTGAAAAGAAAAGAAAAAAAAAAGAATGAAGAAGCAATATCTGTTTCTCACACTTGCACTTAGACTCAGTTCTCAATCCTCACCATTTTCCTTGGTCTAACATTGTATCTCTTCAATATATCATTTCATCTTTCTAATCCCGTTATAACCAAAATAAAGACCTCTTGATTTGTGCATTGCATGTGTACATAGTAGTAGAGAAGTAGAAGATATGCAAGCCTATGATAGTTCATCTTTCATGGATTGAATTTGAGAGAAACACTTACCAAATCAAACACTTGAGAGATTCAGAGAATATCATGTGAGGTTTTATCTTTCTCAATCTATGTTTTTCAAATTAAAGTTGCCTTTCTAAGTAATTTCAAAAATGTGATAAAGAATGCTTCATGAAATTTTGTGAATTCTTGAGAAATCAACTCAAAACTTTGATGTTCTTTCCAAAAAAAAAAAAAAAGTCACCAATCCTTAACTTAAGTTTGCCCGAGACGTGCAAAAGATAAGTGTGGGGGAATTTGATAAGCATAAATTTCATAAATAATTATCTCTCACTTTTATCTCATTAAGACTTCTTATATGTTCAATTAAGTGGTCTTTGTCATATTTTACGAGTTTGGGTTCATATAAAGTTTAATTGAATTTCTTTGCTTACCCGATTAAAATGACACTATTATAGTGTTTTGAGCATAATAGGAGTTTTAGATATCCAAAAATCATGAAATCTGTCTTGAATGAAAGCTTAAAGAAGTGTCCACAGTTACAAAGCAAGAGCAGACTCTAAATGGGATGTTTAGTACTCCGAAATTATCTCAAAAGATGAGATAGTGTTGCTGACGTGGAATTTGAACAGTGTGAAAAGATCCGGCCATATCTTGAGATACAAAAGTCATATTGAGATGAAATAAAATCTGTTGGACAGCTAAGATCCAGGGCTACAACTTTTGTTCAGAAGTCAACCTCTAATTCGGACATGTGAACATCCAAACTTTCGGTGCAAGAAAGTCAAAATTGTTGTGCTCATTGGTGACAAAAATTCAAAAGTGTTTTGCATTTTCAACAAAGCCCATGGAAAGAAATAAAAGGTTAGAAAAGGAATATCCTAGTTGGTGACTTTCTGAAGATGATGCCTCACAAATCCTCTATAAATAGAAGGGTTTACAAGAGGAGAAACACACCATTTTGGAGATTAACTCCAATACCATTTTCTTTCTTTCCTTCTCTCTTTCTTTCTTTCTTGTTAGTTTTGCCTCCTTCATGGAAGGCTTATGTTTTCTTTCTTGTTAGTTTGCCTCCTACATGGAAGGCTTAGGATTTATTTGTTGTTAGTTGCCTCCTACATGGAAGGCTTAGGATTTATTTGTTGTTAGTTTGCCTCTTTCTTTGTTGTTGGTTTGCCTCCTTCATGGAAGGCTAGGTTCGTAGTTTCAATTCAATGATTCAAGCTATTTTCATTTTAACTTTGAGGTCTTGATCTTTATTTACATGCTTATTGAGTGATTTCTACTCTACTTTACTATATTCTTCAATTTTATTCTTTTAATCAAAGTTTGATCGGTTGACGTAGTTTGATTAATGTATAATTGATTTATAATTGGTTTTTGATTGGTAAATCATTTTCCAAAAGTTTGAAGAGTAGAAATTAAGTAATTGAATTGAAGGTTTTCATTTTATTACTTACTTCAACTGAATTCTGATTGTGAAATTGGTTTAGATAAAAGATTAAGTGGTTACTAAATCTTGTTGATCATAATCAATTAAATTCTGAGAGGTTTCTCAGTAGAGAATTCAAGGATCATTCTAGGGGTTCCAGATGATCCTAGGTTGATAAACACAATGCATGATTTTAGTAATCAATGATTAGTTAAGAAAATAGCCTCTGAATTCCTTGAGTTGATAATTGTTAAGTAAATTAATTTCATTCTGTATTTTGTGTTTAGAACTCAATATCAAATCTTTACCAAATCCCCTTGTTCTAATTTTCTCCTTATTTGCTTAAGAATTTGAAATGGTCTTTGTGAGATGACCTAGGTTGCACCTTATACTATACCAATAGTTTAGGGGAAATCTAGAAATTATTTTTGCGCGTTTACGACGAGCGTGTCAAGTCCCTATATGAGGCTTGGGATAGATTTGAGGAACTTCTTCGAAGGTGCCCACATCATGGGTACCAAATACCTCATCTTGTGCAGATATTTTATAATAGTCTTTCCTATGCCAATAGAGCTGTTATAGATGCAGCATTTGGTGGAGGTATCCTACATAACCCTCCAGAGGACACATGGACAATCATAGGGAACTTGGCCGCTAACAGCAATCAATAGAGATCTGCTGATAGACATGTAAGGAAGAAAGATACTCAACCAGCAGGAATGTATCAAGTTGACCATATTGCTCTACTAGCCGGTCAGATAGAGGCCTTAAATAAAAAGATGGAGGTACTTATGCAAGCACAGACACGATGTACCTTGCCTATCCAAACTCCAGTGGCATATGAACCTAACTTGTGTAATCCTTGTGGATCCATAAGTCTCAATGATGAAGGACGCATGGCTAAAACTGATATAGCCCAACAAAATGAGGAAGCTAATTATGTGGGAAACACTTGTAACCCCACTTGGAAGAATCACCCCAACCTCTCTTGGGGAGGACATCAAGGTAATAATCATACTAACAATGCTCAAAATGTTTACAAGCCCCCTTACACACAGAACCAAGGAAGTTATAGGCAAGAAAGGAAGGAGCAAGCATCTTTAAAATCACGATTTCAGAATATGGAAACACGATTCCAAAATATAGAAACTCAACTGGGCCAGCTTGTTAACCTTTTGACACAGCGAACTCCCGGGACTTTACCTAACCAGCCCGAGGTGAACCCAAAGGAGCAAGCTAATGCAGTTACTCTTCGGAGCGGAAAAAAATTGGAGATGTCGGTGAGAAAAGAAAAGGTAAAGGAGACTAAGGATATTGATAACCTTTTTACTCCTACTGATGGGAGTCCAAAAGAAAATAGGGATGATGTTGAGGAGACTATAGAGAAGGATCTTGAGAAACTTTCTATAAATTCTTACCAACCAATTGTACTTTTCCTCATAGGTTAAAATTTTTCAAATTAGGTTTTTAATTTGGGAATTAAAACTATTCAGATGAGGTTATTGTTTTTGGGCTAAAGCCATCCCTAACCCATAAAAATATATACCATACGGGGCAAGGCTTATAAAAATCCTATTTATCAAATGGATGAATTTTAAAAAGTCATCATATAGGGCCACGTGGATTAGCCTCTGGGCTAGGAGCTTAATTGATAACATTATTTGTAGTTAGGAATTGAAGTAGGTTGAACAAAATTAGACTTTGAGCGTTCAAGCTCTCTCTTTAAAAATTTTGAGGTATGAGTCTGACTTGTTAGACTTTTTTATCTACCAAAATCAAGGTCTAACCTTATTTAAAACGTATAAGACCTACAGGTATGTTTAAAAGTCTATATTCCATAAAAAGTTAATAAATAAATTTAAATCCTATATAAGATAAGTGATTAAAAGACTTACAAACTTAAAGTATACAAGATAAAAAAGTTATTAAATAAGCTTAAAATATATATATATATATATATTAATATTATATAAATATATTTAAATAAATATAAATATGTAATATATAAAAATTAAATAAATTTTTAAATAGGTTAAATAATTTTTTTAAAATTTAAATTTAATTTATTTATCTAAAAATATTTTTTTTAATAAATTTGAATCTATTTATTTATTACTTTCGACGTTAATCTTGGTTAAGATTATAAACTAATTAAACAGTATACTTAAAAAAAGGTTATCCGACATTACTCTTACATTAAATAAATATTAGTTGAATTTAAAATTTTGAAAAATATTATTCGCATTTATTAGTTAAAATGTTGGTGAGATAATTCTTTGGGTATATGTCTTTTCTGTAAAGAATAATGCCTTGCGCCTAACCTCAAACTATTGCAAAAACTTCATTCTTTGTCGACATCGGCCAACAAAATTTCAATTAGATAATAGGAAATGTAGCCAATGCATTATTTGATTTTTTTAATAGTTTTATTTTGAAATAAAATGTCATGCTAACATTATTAATGAAAAAACTCACGTTATATAGAAGGATTATGATGCGATTATATATATATATATATATATATATATAATACTAAAAATATGTTATTAATATTTCATTTAATTAAGTCCCTTTAAGTTAATACATTTAATTAAAATGTGAAATAAAAAATGAGTTTACACGTTTGATATTTTAGGGGAAAAACTGATTTTCCGATTTTCTATTTTGGTTTTTAATTTTTAAATTGGTTGTTTATTTTTGAAAAGTTTCAAATTGGTCTTTCCTCCTTTTACTCTCCATTTAGTTAGTCCATTATGTCAGATTAAGCTAAAATAATTACAAATTTGTTCGACATGGCACTCTATGTGAAAAATTTATTTAATTTGTTTTTAAATTTAAATTTGTGATGACCTTTCTTATACCACACAGCCAAATCATTAAGAAACCTAGTATTGGAAGGAAGAATGTTTACTTGGAAAGCGTTTCCTGCTTGACCGCTTTCTATTCATCTAATTTTTATTTATTTTTTAATTTCCTGCTTGACTTCTATGCTTAACTGTTGCTATGCTATAACGATGTAAGCTATGCTTAAGTGTTCATGCTTTAATGTGATTTAGAGAACATTGTTATTTAATGTTAATTCTTATCCTGTGTGTAGGTGAATTTGTTTGTTGAGGTTAATTGCTTCCATTTTTATCCCAACCCAAGTTTTAGTTTGTGATTACCAACACTTTGGCATGAAACGGAAACTTTCCTCAAAATTAAAGGTATTTCATAATTAGAAGTGTACTGAGAAGTTTTGGAGTATGTTACCAACTTGTCAAATGAATCCAAAGGAAGCTAATGTGGGATATTGGATAACTATTGTTTTAATGTCTAGTTTTGAAGTTGTTTTAATTGACGGATATTATTTTCTTTTAGCTGCCCCCTTTTCTGTATGATATTTGATGAATTTGATGCTATTTTCTTTCCCCCAAGAATACCACTACAAAGTTGTATCTTTGAAACCTGTCATTGTTCATTAGTGTTAGTTTTAGAATGGAGTTATGTTGTTTCAAACACTTTATAAATCTAATCAATTATGCAATTGTGTATCTAGGGGTTAAACTCTACTCTGTGATGACAGATAAGGTGAGAAGACAATTATATATGCCCATAAATGTTGCATTTGCATCATAATTATGTTTTAATTAGACCCAAAAAGGAGCATTGTTATTATATTTCTCTCATGATAGGGATCTGTGCTGAGTCTAAATTCCACTGACTTTGCAATCTTGTACTCAGCAAACCGATTGTTTGTATATGCAATGGAAAAAAAAACTGTAGAGCAATTAGTGAGATGCAGTTTTTTCTCTCCTTGGTTTTGTGTGAATGAATGATTAATTCTTGTTGTTCACTTGCATGAATTTCTTAAAATGTTTTCACCAAAAAACTTTGTTAACTTTTCAATCTCCTTGAGCATGGTTAATAAGTATGGGCTCTAGGAGAGGAAAACTATGGATATGGAGGAATAGACCGTTGATAACTAACAAGTTTAACAAACATCTTGGAAAGAAGTTAAGTTATAGTTTTGTAATTTCCCTTGCCAGAAACCTTTTATTAAGGTAAAGAGTAATTAATCTGTAGAAAGTGACTCCTCATCTGCACATCTATCTACTAGACCCCCTCCCCCCCTTCGCCAACTACTCCATTAAAATAATTATCAACAGTTATACGCATGTAGACACTGAAAATTTTCATCATTTAAATCACATAATTATTCTATTTTTCTTTTGACGTATACATATTTAAATTAATAAAAAATTAATTAAAATGTTTGAATTTTGTAAGAAGAGATCTTTTATATTTGTTGATAGATGGATTTTGATAAAAACTTTGTCAAGTAATAATTTGATTGTGTTTTATAATTATATGTATGCATTTTCATATTTTGATCAAACTTTTTAAATTGATTTTTTGAAAGGAAAACTTAATAATATTTTTAAATAAAAAGTTTCAAGATTAAAATCATATTTTAGAAAAAATACATAAAATCTAAATGTTGTGAATTATAAAATTTTGGTTTTGTAACACATATGAAATAACCAAATTTTATAAGAGTTAAACAAATCTTTATATTGAGATATCCATTCATCAATAACAAATTACCAAAGCCTGAAAACTTACAAAATACTAGTTTAATTGATTACCAAAACATTTCAAAAGTTAAGAAATCAATTAAAGGTGCATGTAATCGACTACCAATGCATTCTGGAGTTATAATAATCGATTGCTAACAAAATTAATCAAATTATAAGAGTGACAAAATGTTTTAGTAATCAATTATCAATGATAGTAATTGATTATCAAGATAAAGCTCTAAAAGTTTCGAAAATTTTTTCAGTTATAGCAATTTGAAACTACAATTTAAGTTTACATATAAATACTTTTTCTTAATCCATTTTTCATAAGAGAAGGAAAGAAACAAAAGAGAATGAAAAAGAGAAAGAATTTTCAGAATTTTATTGTGAGAGACTTTGATCAAAGTGTAAAGTTTAATCATTGTTATAAGATTTTCTTTGTGTTTAGCTTCACTGGTGATTTTGATTTGATCTTTTGCTAAATCTTCTTAATATTTTTTATCGATTCTTTAGAGAAAAGGATTCTCTCTTGAAGGTGTTTGTTTTTGTGCAAAGTGGATGATCCTTGCATGACTCTTGAGGTTTCAAGTGGTGGATTTGGAAGTGGTTGTGTAACATTATGAATATTGTGTAACTTATATATCATATTCAAGATTTCTTAGGTAATTTAAGTTTTTGTGCTTACTTTTTTAATTTGTTGGTGAAATTTTGGAGAAAAATCTATCAACCTAATTGATTCCCTTCTTAGGTTTACAACCATATGATTAACAATTGGCATCAAGAGCAGTTGTAAAGAAAACGAGAATTTATTTGTGATTCAAAGGCTCAAATGGTTGTCGTAACCGTAATTCCGATGAGACGACGAACTCACTAAAATTTTAAAAAGAATTTGTTTTTGATAATGTGGAGTTGCCACCAAATTTTTATTTAAGGGAAAAGATTTGGAAAAACCCTAACTTGAGGATGAGATTCTAAGTTTGAGAGTCGGTTACGAGTAGGGAAGGTGTTGGGCACCCTACTCGCCCGTTCCGAAGAACGGTATCCTTAAATTGAGTGTGTGATTTATTTGAAAACTGTTTGATCCCTTAATTAGAAAAGATAAATAAGTTGATGGAGGTTAGCCTGACAGGACTTGATCCTGCTCCTACGTATTCCTTGACACAATGGGAAACTCAAGGCTTACGTAGTTCAGTTTCGAAGGCTTGACCTTCAGAGATGCTTGAACAAGGAACTGTATTTTTAAAATATTTTAAAGGAAATCCTTAGTCCACATATGCACAGGGATCCAAGACAACTACGACTGCACTGGGACCCATACGAATCCTTAAACATCGAATAGCAGAAAAAGCTACCAATCGTGCTTAGGGTTCGTCATGTGAGACTTATAATTATTGAATTGAATTTGGACTTGATTTTGAATTTTAAAGGATTGAACTTAATTTGACTTAAATGAATTGAGCTTGAGCTGAATTTTGCAGAATGAAATAAACTTGATTTAAAATAAAATGAATTTAATTTGAGTAAAAGTTAAATTTTGATTTGAATGTTGATTTGAAGTTTGAAGAGGAGAATTAAACTTGACTTGTATTGAAAAGAACTCGATTTAAAAAACATACTTGATTTTATTAATTTCGGACTTGGCTCAATTGGGTTTAATTTGAAATTAATTTTGGGTCAAAAGGAATTAACTTTAGAATTTAATTGGGAATTAACTTTAGAATTTAATTGGTGGCTGTGGCTTGAAGGCTTGGGGGAGTTCTTCTGGTGGCTCGTGGCTTGACGGCTCATTTGGGTGGCTTATGGCTTGTTTAGTGAGAGCTGGCTAGGGGGGAGCTCTTTAGGTGGCTCGTGGCTTTGTGGCTTGTGTGATGGCTTGATCGTTTAAAAGGAAAAAAATTCTTCAGGGGACTCGAACCCGCGTCCTGGAAGATATGGGTAGCACCCCTAACCGCTCAACCATGCCCAAGTATTGGTTACAATCTTGTGTTACTATGCTTATATGGGGAGTCCAAGCTTAATTACCCTCATAGAAAAAGGGTCACAAGGGGCTCGAACTTGTGTCATGGAGTTACGGGCCACGTCTCTCTAGCCACTGGACCAAGCTCGTGACTGTGTCTTTAATACTTCAAATTAAATTATAAAGGCTTTGCATGGTGTTCAGACGTCCTTGAAACTTTCATGCATGCATAAGATAACCCTTAGAGTACCAGCTTTCCTACTTGCTTGTGCCTGATTTTCTTCAAATGAGGCGCTGCTGCACCAAGTAACAGACCAAGAACCCTTGCCTATTATAATGCCCAGGTTAAGACATGGCATGTATGGTCCTTTCTAATTAAAAACTAATGGTCTGGCCTGTTTTGCTATGAATTCATATTCTCTTATTTCATGGAACAGGAAACCATGTAAATGATAAGCTTAGGTCAACCTCCCATCAGCTTTGTAGCCCTTGATTCGGTCATTCCCAATCTCATTGGTGTGCATGTACGATGACTTTCTTGGTTGTGAAAAGACTTACCTATGTCGATCATTATAACCAATGCGCAGTGGCTCCTAGTCACCTCGTTCAGAACCTAACTAGGAGTAAAATCTAATCTCCATATCCGTGAATAAGACGCTATACCTTCTTCTCTTTCTTAGCATTGTAAGAATAGTGTTGTATATATAGAGTGCCCTGTAACGTCCTTGCAGCCGGCATGCATTTTTGGATTGCCCTTCGAACCCGAACCATTGCACCCGAAATCCTTGCCAACACGCTCACTGGATATGACTTTACAGTTTCACCAACTTTCTCTGAAAATAGTTTGCTTGAACCACCCTCCATGTCCATGAACCAAGACTGTGAACTTAGAATGACTAGTGAGGTGATCTGCACCATCTCTGATGGAGTATAAGTGCAAGGGTCCAGTGAACGTGAGAAACCCAAAAATTTGTCATATGCAGGACTCGAACCCATGGCTTGAGGAGTAAAGGTGATGCGCTCAACCACCTAAGCTGCTTGTTTTGTAACCTATGCTTTGCAAACTGAGATTAACACTGTGCGTCAAAGGGTTAGGCCACTTCCTTCATCTTAATCAAGACTTATCAATGGGCCCCTCATTCGTTTTGATCTCGTTCGCGTTGCATGAGGTTTCACCCCATATATAGTAACCGATCTGCATGGATTTTTACACAACCTTCCCGTGCTGCTCAGAGTGCATGTGGTGGCCAAATTGCATAATGATTAAGACGATCAAGCCACAAAACATAACCTGCCAAGGGTCGAACCCTATCACTTCACTGGCATGAAGGAGCATGGTGGAAACAAGATGATCCATTACTGACATGAACCAGAATTGGCGTGGTCTAGGGTGCTGAAATAATAGTTTCTAAATCTTCTACGAGCACAACGCATGCATCACTAAGAGTAGGGAGAACAGCACCCCTCATCTGCATCAAGTGGGCCTTTATTGGAAGTTGGTTACCAACAATTCTCGTCCTTTCTTGACAAACTGAGGAGGATGTATCAGAGGCAACACCCCAGCAACAGTTGCCATCCAAAGGAGCCTTTTCTTCTCGCGACAAAAAACTGGAGTATCCCATGAGGTAAGATCTAACAAATCAGTGGTGATTCAACAACTCTTGGGGGCGAGACTAAGGGAGCGAATCTAGTTTCGAAGTTTATCCTATCTAATTCCTTGATGCGGCATATACTATTGTGGCCATTTCTCTATTCACAGCCATTAAAGAACAACATTTTAGACTGAGAGTGGTTCAGAATATTGCCCGGACTCAGTATATGGCCTCTTGAATACATGCATGGAGCCTTAAATATGTGGGACTTACGAATTCTACTTCGGTTCTTGCTTCTCTGAGCATGTTACTATATCCTTTTGGGAGCAATACTGCTTGCTTGAAGATCTTGGTTGCCCAAATACATGCAAAACAGAACTCACGTGTAAACCTAACACATGGGTCACAATGCTGTATTAGTCGCTGCTCTTTATCACCAAGGTGAGCCAGAATGCTCGTGGTTATCGTAGGGTCTTCTTTAAAGTTCCCTTCCCATGCAGAGAATATAGCAACACATGGAGTCATAACCTGTGAATGATTCGGATTCCAAGCCTGCCTCTGTTGCCTTAGGAACCTCCTAACATTAGCATGATATCTTCGATCGTATGATGCCCCTGCTTACTCATGAGTTTGGTCATTCATACGACGTCTATTCGTGACCTTCCAAGCACCAAGATTCTCACTGTATTAGGGTGCATTCGTGATCACTTTGTCATTGCTGACTTGGTGCTTTCAAACTTGTTTTACAGGTTTTAGATCTCAATGAATGCAAGGACCTTTTACAAACACATAGAGATCAATATAACTTCAAGAATCACCATGATTCACATAGTAGTATGGGATCTTGGATTCTAACCTAATGTAGAGAAGTATACACGTACAAAAGTATGCAGAATCCTCACTATAGTTCCTAAATTCCTATCATATTTAGCCATGGATCAAAAACACTCAAAATCGTACCTGGAGGATGCGTTGTTGAACGCTTCTTGTAAACCTCTTCCAAGCGAAAAGAGTAGTTGATCTCTTTCCTTATGCGATGCTAAGAAGGAAATCTTCTCCCAGGGATTTTGGCTTGCGTTCAAGTTCTTGGAGATAGAGGAAGGACCTCTTTCAATCGAGAACCTCTTGAGAAAAATCAGCAAAAGCTCTCTCCCCCGCCTTTTTCCTTTTTGGTTATTCTGTTTTCTTGTCCTTTTCTGTTATTCTCCTGCCTTCCTTTATCTTCTTTTTCTTTTCCATTTTTATGTTTTCATTTAATTTTTATTTTCCATTTTTTTCTCTTTTTCTTTTTAGTTTTTTTCTTTTTATTTATTTTGTCTTTATTTTTCTTTTATTATTATTTTTATTTTTATTATTGGTATTATTAGTTTTTATTTATTCAGGTTTTATGTTTACTAACCTTTGTAATTTATATATATATATATATATATTTTCTACTTTTATTTATTTTTTACTCTCTTTATATATATATATATATTTAGTTAGTTTTTCAGTTATTACAATTATTTATATATTTTTTGTTTATGTTTTTACTTTTCAGTTTTTATTGTTTTTTTCGATTTTTCTTTTATTTTTTATTATTTTGATCATTCTTTCCACTTTTTTCATTTTTCTTTTTTCCTTATTGTTTTCTTCTTCTTTTTCTTCTTCTTTTTTTCTTTATTATATTTTGTTGTTTTCTGTTTATTGGTTTTTCTGCTTTTATTTGTTTCTTCGCTTTCTATTTATTTGTCTTTCTGTTTTCTATTTATTAACTTTTATATTCATTTATTATTTAAATTATTGTTGGTTTCTTGATTACTTTAACAATTGGGGGTCTTGGACATAATTGAGTGTTCACAATGGTTTCAACAAACCCATCTTTAGGTGATGGTGCATCCATTAATAGGGAACCTATCTTTAATGGTGAAATTTGCCCAAATTAGAAAGAAATAATGATGATTTTCATAGAGGCCATGGATGTATATGTGTGGGATGTTGTAGAAAATGACGCATATGTGCCAACATACATTGTTGATGATGTTAAGGCCGAAAAGATTAGAAGTGAATGGAGTGAGGAAGATAAGAAAAAAATTCAATATAACCCCAAAGCCAAGAATGTCATTACCTTAGAGTCAATTATGATGTTGTAGAAAATGACGCACTTAGTTATGATGTGTTCTTTAGAGTCTCCCAATGCAAAACAAATAAAGAAATGTGGGATACCCTTAGAGTCACACATGAGGGAACTAATGAGATTAAAAAATCTAAAGTCTATATATTAACTGCAGAATATGAGATTTTTCGTATGAAACTAAATGAATCTATTCATTATGTACAAATACATTTTACACATATTATTGATGTTCTTGTTGTTCTTGACAAAGTTATTCCTAATGAAAAATTGATTAACAAAGTTTTGAGATATCCTAGTAGGCCATGGTAGTCCAAGGTGACAGTTATTATAGAAACGAAAGATCTTAAGAAAATGTCATCAACTACTCTATTTGGCAAGCTGCAAGAACATGAGCTTGAGTTGAATCGGTTCGTTGAAGATGAGGAAGTTGATAAGAAGAAGAAAGGAATAGATCTCAGAGCCACCTTTAATGATTGTAACACCCTAAAAATGAAGTTCATTTTTACGTTTAAGTTGTACACATGATTCTATTATTAGACTATTATTTTATGATGTAGAATCTTTAAAATTTAACTATTAGTGAAAATATGATAACATTTTTAAAAATATCTTAATATAAAATGCAAGCCTCATCTGAATAATGAATCTATCAAAAAAATAAATAATGTATCTATCAAAAAATAAATAAGATTACGTTAACATTATGAATATTGTCTATGTTGCTTTTACCAATTTTCTACCTCTCTCTATTGAGGAGAATTACAAGTTATTACAGTTGCAGACTTGTTAGAAAATTATACAAACTTTATAGTTATACAGTATGTATTTATACATACTTCACATATACTATAATAAAAACTACATACTAAATAATTAAAATATAGTCATCCAACTATATTACAAAATCTAAATTATTTGGTAAGACATAGTTCCTAACAACAACCAACTGTGCTGGTCTCAAAGATCCAACCACCCATATTATGTTGACATTCTCTACAAACATCACTGCCTCCCCGAGTGGCGTTGTTGGAGTCTAGGAAGAAAATGATGAGAGAAGGGATGGAAAACTAAGTTTCTTAATAGGATTCTACAATAGGATTAGTAACATCACTTTCATCTCAGCCACTTCAGTTTATTAGAAAACATATCATGCATACAAGTTTGTTTTTTATCTTTAGAAAACTTTAGCCAAAGTGGGTTTCTTTTACATAAAGAAGAACTAGTTTCTAATTAAACATACAAGTTACATAAGTCTCATAAACCTTTGGGATCACATCATAGATATCATTTGATTATAATTTCATTTATGCCTTAACATAATTCTTTTCTTTTCTCTATCACTCTCTTAGTAATAATTTAAGACATAGGCATACAATACTACTTAGTTAAATAATATTTTTTCACTGGCTCTCCTACTCTACCTTTTATTCTTAGGACATGAGCTCATTCCTTAATAGTTGTTACCATCATAAACGTTGAAAACCTGACGCTTCATAATAGAAATATTTTTGGAGAACCTTTTTTTCTCCATATTAGAATAACCTTTTACCTTCTGAATGTGCACAAGACACATTAAGAGTAGTGTTAAGTTTTCACATAAATTCTTTCTTTAGTGACCCCTTAGTTAATTATGTTCTTTTTAAATGCTTCCAGATAACATGCATGCTCAAACAATCCAACTAATATGTCATGCACATTTAGTCTCTATTTTCAAACTACTTTCACATCATCATCCACACGTGAATATCATATAATACATCACTCTTTAAACAATCAAGAGTATTATTGATACACTTCACATTCATCTTTGTATACTTATAAAACAATAGAACAAGTTGGCATGATATTTCTAAATAGAAACTAATCTTCTAACCAATAATTTCTTAATTAAGCTTGATGTTACATTTTTGGACAACATGTAAACTTCCTCCAATAGCTTGTCCATCTTGCATCATTCATAAGATTAAGTTCTTCTTAATATTTTTAATGTAATATTATGGTATATAGGATTTCTTCTCTAGTTGGTCAAATGACCTTTTTAATTTTTTACTCTTTCTCTTCCTTAAATTACATATCTTATGCACAACTTAATTTAAGTTTTAAGTGTTAAAATTTTTATGCTTGTTGACTAATAACTTGGCTAATTAAGTTCGATCCATTAATGAACCTACTTGCTTTCCTCCTTACTTATGGATTTAAAATTTTCTATTCATACATTATTTAGTTATCTTTAATCATCCAAAATAGTCTACTTTCCTATTTCTTATGTAGGTGGCCGGTCACATGACTTAATCCTAAGGTATTATGGTTCAATTTTTCCTTCTCTTAAAGGTTTATTTGAACTAAGTAGGACTTAGGCTATTAGTTTCTACCAACCTTAGAAATTTTTAGGGCTTTTCCTCCTTGCCTTGTGAGAGTGGTCAAATTCTCCCCCTCCCCATTCTACTCCATAATTAATTTCTAACCATAAGCTTAAGCAATTTTAGTTTCATCCTTAAGTTCTAGCAAGATTTTAACACGTTTTACCAATTTCAACCAATATGGCCGAATGATCACTCCACCATGTCCAAGAATATTTCAAATTTACAATTCCTTCCTTATACTTTATTAGGCCCTTCTTTATATTTTAATCAAAATTTTAAAATTGTTTCCCTAATTGTAGGGAAAGTCGTTAAATGCTCTAGGTAGCCAAAACAAGGTTTCTTTTTCTCAATTTGTCCTCTATTGGTCTTGGTGTTATGGATCTTGGTTTGGTACATCATTTGTCCTTAGGTCCACCATGATTTGTCCTCACTCCAAAGCTTTGGTCATGATCATGGAATGTCTTAAGTGATTTGTTCAACTTTTGGTCCAAAACTCCACCTTTAATCTTAGTAATTTTTAAGTCTAAGTCTAAGTAAAGTTTATATAGGTTTTATCACATAGACTTTTTTAGTCTTTTAATACTTTTAACATATGATTCCAGATCTAGGATTTTATCAAAGACAGATTCATGATTAAAGATTTAAGAAAAGATATACACAAGTTTCCAACTTTGAACATAAAGATCTTAAAGAAAGCATTTTTCAAGGAAGACAAGTGTAGATCTACTAGATTTACTCTAATATCTATCCATCCTTTACTTTGAAAACCTTAAAACCTTTATCATAAACTCTCAAATATGCCCCAATTCATAAAAAATTAGTTTTAAGAAATTTTGACCAATTAAATTGCTCTAAAGGTTAGTAAGAACACTTTAATCCATCAAAACTCCTTTTTAAGTTCCAAAAATTATTAAAAATTTGTGGTGTTCATATTTAACCATCAAGGAAAGATTTGAGCTCCAACAAGTTCAAACAAAAGGGATTGATAGAACTTAGAGAAAGTTCCACCAAAAAGAAGAAAATCAAACCATAAATACAAGATTAAAAGCTTAGAAAAACATATGGTAAAACCCTACTTGTTAAAGATTTTTATGATGGTTTTGGTGGGTCTTTATGGTTGATATTCCTCCTCTATAGTGGTTCACACAAGATCTCTTAGTGTTTGTAGTGGAGCTTGGTGGATTTTTCTTAATTTAACTTAAATCTCAAACATGGAAGTTTAAGCTTAGTGTGAATTTTTAGGTTTTAAGAGCAGTTTAAGTTTAGAGGATTTATCTAAATGTTTAAGAGATGTAATATGAAACAAATGAGCCCTCCAAGGCCCAAGATACCATTAAATGTTCTGGTAAATTTGCATTTAATTTCTATTTTCTAAAATAAATGTAAATGTAAAGATTTATCCTTTTAGAATTAGTTTAATGCTAATCATTCTGAATTTATTAATTATCAAGATTAAATTATTCTAAGCATGGTTAATTTTAATTAATGAAGGTTAATTTATCTCTCCTATTTAATATTTTTGTCTTATATGACACTAATAAAGTGATGACTCATATGGTGAGTCACCACCTCATTTTCTACATGCTTATTTTCGTGCTCACAGGATGGGGCCCATTTCTTGCCTTTTACTTCGCATTTTCTTACCCTACAAGCCTTTCAAAGGAATTTTGGTAATTTTTCTTAGAATTTTCTAAGAGGTTTTTAAATTATTTCTCTGATGTTTCTAACACTTGTTGGTTCATTCCTAAATCATTCTTATGTCATTTGCTATTTTTTCGAAAATAGTTTAGCCTTTATGGAAGACAGAGTTTTCTAAGGACGTTCGTGGAGTTTTCTAATGGATTTGTTATCCTCTCTTTATTTCTATTATTTTATTATGACTTTATAGCCATCATTGATGTATTCTAATCCTTTGAAATATCTTTTAACTTTTGTTTTAGGTTTCATACATATTTATTGTGTTATCCTAATATGGGGTGTTTTTTTATTTATTTAAAATTTTCTAATTTTTTAATTTTTTTCTAATTTCTACTTTATTTTTTAGTAAAAGGTATTTGTAGCCTAGAGAGTCTATTATGAGAAATTGTGGATGTTACAGTGATAATTTTATACAACATGACTTAGATGATTATGATGTTGGTCTCTTGGTAAAATAGTTTAGTAATTTTCTCAAGAGAGGAAAATTGAAGAGGAAACCCTCTCAGCAAAAGAATGCAAAAAAGAAGCATGAAACATCTTTATCAATGATTAAGTGTTATGAATGTGGTAAAGTTGGTCACATAAAGATGGACTGTTCTCTTCTTCAAAAGAAGAATGAAAGAAAGGTTAAAAAATGAAAAGAATATAAGAAGAGTGTACATATCTTGGGATGATATTAATAATAGTTCTACCTCAAGTTTTGGAGGAGAAAAAGAAGAAGCAAACTTATGTTTGATGGTAAGCTATCATAGTGATAAAGAAGAGGTAAGTGATTTCAAGACTAATTCTAGACCTATCTATAATGAAGTGTAAAATGCTTTTGAAAGATTGTTTGAAGAAACTAAAGAACTTGCAAAACTTATAGCAAAACAAATTTTTTTTTATCAATTGTTTAGAAATAAGGAAAGATTTGTTGCAAAATAAATTTGATCAATTCAAAATGAAATATGATTCCCTTGATTATTTAAATGATGAAGAAAGATGTTGTAAAAATTGTAAGATTTTAGAACTTATAGTCAAAAAGTTAAATCAAACTGATGTGAATGTGGGCACCATGATAAGCAAAAGAGATCATCTAAGAGATTATCTACAAGGAATGGAAGGCCCTATGACGAGAAATAGGTCTAAACGTATGGAACAAACACTTGAAGATCTCATCAAGGAAGTTCAAAAAAAAGATTACGTGGATCCAAGCCCAATTCCAACATGGGTTAATTTATGTAGTCATATCATTGAAGATCTTAAGTGATAAAGTTTATGATTTGTTATAGATTACATTGGGATTTAATATTTATCTAGAAGTTATTTGTTTTAAATTACTTGCATTTCAAATTGTAATCTAATTAGGATTTCTAATTTGTTATCTTTTTTTTACTAGATTAGGTTAGTTATACATAGGAGTTAGGGATTCAGTGAAAAGACAGATTTTGAGGAATAATCATATATTCCCTTTGAGAGTTTTTCATCTCTGTGTGAGTTGATTCCCTTAGTTCTTGGGCAAAAAACTACCTTTGATAACATTGGTTCTTCCGGCAGGTCGCGGTAATGGTCACGTTCCTCTTGATAACTTCGGTGCTCTCCGGCAGGTCGCAGTTTATGTCGGGTTTCTCTATCTTATCCTATCTCATCTTATCTCATCTTATTTTTATCTTATCTTATCCTATCAAATCTTATCTTACCTTATCTTATCTTATCTTATCCCATCTTATCCTATCTTATATTATCTTATCTTTTCTTGATTCTCATAACGTTCCATTATCGTTTCCGCATTCCGATTCATTCACGTAGGGTGAATCATATCACAAACACTTGTTAAATTTAACATGAGAAGAAATAATTTAGGTGATATACTAAAAAGCAAAAGAAGCATGTATGATAGAACTGGACTTGGTTATAAATACAATAGTCATGCTAAGGCTTATAATAACTCCTTTATATCCTCTAATGCATCTACCAAACCAAATCTCATGCTTTTATTGTATTAACGTAGAACATACTATATACACTTGTTATAAATGGTAGATATGTATGGGTTCCAAAATGAACTATCGTGTTGACTAACCTAAAAGGACCCAATGCAGTTTAGATACCTAAGGAATACAATTAAGCTATTTTGTAGGGGTGCTTAAAGGTTAAGTATTCAAATTGATATTTGGATAGTGAGTGTTCAAAACATATGACAGGAGATAAGTAAAAGTTTACTCACCTTTCACCAAAGTGAAGTGGTTATGTTACCTTTAGTGACAACAACAAAGGTTAAATTCTTGGCCTAGAAAACGTTGATAAGACTTCTAACACCACTATTGAAAATATGATGTATGTTGATGGCCTTAAGCATAACCTTCTTATTATTAGTAAACTTTGTGATAAAAGATTTAAAGTTATTTTTCATTCTACTTGTTGCATGATAGTTAATAAAAATGAGGATAAGATGAAATTAGTAGGAAACATGATTAATAACATCTATATGCTAAATCTAGATTCAATTAATGCATGTGATTTGAAATGTCTCTTATATAAAGAGGATGAATCATGGTTATAACATAGGAGATCAACTCACGTACACTTACATTTTTAGTGATGTAGAAGCAAAATAATTGTAGTTTGACGATGTCTTGTGTGATGCCGCTCATCCTGATGGTGTTTTTCATCTTTAGGAACTTTTGGATATAGAGGTATAGGTCCTTCATAACCCTTCCTCAAAACTGAAGCAAGCTCTGAATCATATTGATAAATGCAAGCTTCAATTTAAAATTTGGGACACCTTCTAATGCTGGAATTGTAATGTTGCTACTCAAACCCTCATTAGTGGGAGCCATGTAATCAAGCAAAGTTTTATGTCCTTGCATTGCCATCTTTTTACTTTGACCTTCTAGCTGCTCTTTCTGTCTCAAGACATAAAATGCATGCCAGAGCTCAAGAGTGAACCATCATTAACAATTAGAGAACCTATGCAAGGATATCACAAAATAAATCATTTTACTTTTTTTATTTTTAAATAAAATATTTATGTACAAGTCTTAAGCAATTATAATTTAAATGTCGAAGACTATTGGAGAATAATCCTTAGAATAACACCAAAAACTTGTTATGTGCAAAATGTGAGCGTAAACTCTTTACAATGTTTTACCCATGGGCATGTATACTTATCAATGTAGAAAAAGAGTATTTAAAACCCCCGTCAGCATCGATTTCATAGAAGTTATGTTAACAATCTGTAAGAGAAGTTTGAATCCCAACTTTTGAGCTTAGCAAAAGAGAGTTTTTATGTGCAAGTTTAAAATAAAATTAAGTTTTTAAAAAATGGCAAACAAAAGAACACGGTGCAGATTATGGAAAAATATGAGACTTTGGATCCCTTTGTGACTATACTTACTTTTATCCTTAATTTTCCTATGAACAAATTAGAACATTAATTGTTAATCACCTACTCTAGTACTATTACTATCTAATGATCATGCAATATTATTAGTCTTTCCTCTAAGAACTACCCCTAATGATCATGCATGGCAGATAAGTAAGAAAATCATTAAGCATAGAAGGATGTTAAATACTATTAGGTAATTAACTAGTTAGAAACTTAGAATTCTGGTTCATCTTCCAAAACTCTTAGATTCAGTTACCTTATAGTTTTGTCAATCGAGGGACAGTTTGTTGCCTAGCCCCAAATAACATATATTAACAAGAGTAGTTTATTCCTATTAATGGATTAAGCATAATAAAGCAACACAATTAGATAAGAAAATACCTTCGTTTATAATGAAATGGAATATAATTATTCATGAGAAAAACTGCAATTCAAGCAATTACATCAATAGATTCACCAAAACCCCATGAATTGGGGATTAGTTACACATGATAAAAATTAGCCTAAAAACATCCATAACCTAGTCCTAAGATAATAAATATAAAATCAAGTTGCTAGCAAGACCAATAATCAACTATCACTGCACCGTGAAGGGATTCCTCCCATCAAGATCCTATAATAAAACACTAGAGGAAGAATCGAGAATGAAGAGGCTAGAGGATGGAGAATGGTAGAATTGGATTATGCCTAGAATATAGAGGTGACAACGATTCGACCCTTCCAAAAAATGTGTCTCAATGTATCAACTTGTGTCCCAAGATGGAGTCTCCTTCTTATAGGCATGGATTAGGGCTTCAACTGTCATGGACTAGGTTGATCTAGTTTCTCCTTTAGTCGTCCTGGTCTCTCTAGGTTATCTGCAACACCATTAAGGCTTACTGGGATCTTCTCTATGTCATTAGGGCTGACATGACTTGTTCAAACGCCTTCCAATTTTAGCACAACTATGCATGTATCTGGAACGATCATGCTTACTCACTCTGCACAAGCATACTACTTTCTATTGGTATGATTGTTCTTAGGTCTATACTGACATGTTGGAAGTACTGGTCCAATAGGAAGGTTTGTTGAGGAGAATTTTAATCTTTTTGTTGATCTCTTATCTTTTTATGCCCTTTTTTGCTTCCTTTTGGCTCAAAATTTTCCTATTTTATGATTCTCTACTTACATGATCATTTCTGTAAAAATAAGAGAAATTAGACTAAATTACAAGTGAGTAGTTATGAATCTTGTTATTATTATACCTAAATTTCCATAGATAAATTGACAAAATAGTAGTTTATCAACACCTTTAGTTTTTATCATCATAGGATCATCAACCATCGAAGAAGAATTCATAAGATCACCATAATTAACACCAATTTTTTCTAAAACTTGAGAACAAGATTGTTTATATCTTCAGTTGCCTCCATGAAATTTTACCTATTCTCCGCAACTAGCTTCATCAACCTATTACATATACCAGTTAGTGCTTTTTCGTAAAGCATGCAACCTTTTAATTTGTCAACTTCATTATCATTTTTAGAAATAGATGATAACCATTTGACCCTTAGAATACTTTATCCATCTTCTACAAATTATAGTGGAAGGAAGGATGTCTATATGCAAATGTTTCATGCCACCAAAGATGTAAGAACATAGGATCCCATAAGTTTGAAACATTCTATAATCAAAAATAAATGTAAATTATATTTTAAAAAATAACACAACAAATTCCTTATTTGGAATGTCAAATAGATTGATCTTCAACTTCAGATCAATGTCATACTCAATTCACTTAACAACATTTAGGCGTGAAATACAATCAATCTTATTTTTTACCTTCCTAAATTTCTTAAATGTATAACTTTTTTACACTTCATCTTCATAATATACAACGCATGGTAATAATAAGAAAATAATATATAGACTTGAAATAAAAAATAAACTCATTATGTTGGTACTGATTCATGGCATGCTCTAAGTTATTCATTAAATCAATAAGGCTATTTTTATTTTTCACATATCCCTTTATGAAAGAATTTATACCTTTACAAATAAATATGGTTTGGATTCCTCCAAAAAAAACATTACCACACATATATGTTGATGCCCATATACTATTTATTTTATACATCTTTCTCATCCATATATTCTCAGCAAGCTCATACTTATCACTAATTATTTTCTTCCACCCATCTTCAAATTTCTCATTATTAAAATTAAAATATATCAAATGCTTAAACTATTCCAAGAAATGTTTATTTTCATCATTCTCATTAGCATTCTTTTGGATATGCCACACATATAGTCTGTGAAGTATTTGGAAACACATCCTTCACTATTTCTCTTATAGCATGATCTCCATTAGTTACCACATCATTAGGATGTTTCCCAAATATTGCTTCCAAGAATGTCTCCAAAACCCATTTGTAAGTTTTAGTACTCTCATCTACAACTAATGTAAAAGCAAAAATAGTAGTCTCTCCATGATGATTGTATCAAGAAATATTACTAAAGGCCAATTAACTTGTTTTTCTTGTACGTAGTATCGAATACAACCACATCTCCAAAATACTCAGTCAACTCTACTACTACCATCTTTCCAAAATAAATGTTATAATCTACCATCAGTTGTAGTTGTATACTTGGAAAAATACATGAGATTATTATTAGCTTTGACTTACAAATCACAAAAAGTAGTAAAAGCATTACCATCTTCTATTTTAGCTCTATTCTTCTTATCAATATGATTGTAAAGATATTTTTTATAAAAACCTGAACTACCATGATCATCGTTTTGTCCTATCATCACACCAAAAATATGGGATTTATGAACCCCATATAAATGAAAACTACTGATCTAAGCTTTATCTCCATTATTCAATGAATGGTAACTGAGAACTAAGTGAACTTGTAGTAAACTTATGGTTGAACATATCAACAAATGAAACAACTTTCTATTATGATCAAAGTCACAAAATTTAGCTCCACACTTAGTTTAGGTTACCTTAATAATAGCACTCATAAAATCTCAACAAATTTCATGCTTATGAGAAAAAATTCCTTTAATATGAACATAAAGATAATAAAACTGTACAGCTTAACTTTTTGAATCAAATTCCAACCCATATCTCATAAAATGTCAAATTTGCAATATTCTTCAAATAAGGTTGTTCATCTTCATCATTAACAACTTTAATATTGTCATCTATTTCACTAGAAATTTTTTTACTATGATTAAGTGTAAACTAAGGTTAAATAATAATGAATAAAAATAAATAAATTAAAAAAAAAAGAATTATAAAACTTTTATATATTAATATTTAAAAAATAGACAAGGACTTTTATGAAATATTAATATACCAACATTAAATATAAAACACAGGTGTCAATACCATATTACCTCATTAACAAAGAGGATTTGCTACCTACAAATATAGGAGGATATTGAAGGTAATATCATTTATAAAATTATTTATTTACATATAAAAATATTTATGGAAACTAATTTCATAAATATATAAAATATATTTTATACATTTATGAGAATATTTTGAAAATTAAAATTTACAAAAACTAAAACTAGGTAGAGTATATTTAAAAAAAAAAGGTGGTTTAAAAAAAAGTGCCTTAATTTAGTATTTCGTTAATTTGGTTAGCTTTATTAACGAATTTGATAATAGTCAACAATTGATACGGAAATTATTGTGTTGGAAATAAGAGTTAATCATTGAAATGACGAGTACTAAAAATTAGTGTAAAATATTTAATCCTTAAAATTTTTTAGATTAGTTACATTAATAGTTTAAAAATAAAAATCATCATTTTCATTTTGAAAAGGTAAAAATTTCAATCAATTTAATTTTTTTTACATCTTTCAAAGATGTAAATTGTAATTTTCATCTTTTATTAGCTAATGAGATTAACAAATTTTTCAGAAACCAAAATAGTGATATACAAAATAGTTATTATTATTATCATTAATATTTTATGTTAACTTTTGAGATATATACATGTTTTATTTAAAAAGTTTTAATTTGCTAATCTATATATAAGTATAGGCCTATTAGCCTATTCAAAGAAAAGATGAATTAACTATTATCAGAAATCAATAAAAAAGGAGTGCTACCACTGTCACTGCTATGTCGATCTCTAAAGACTATTAAAAAATAGATGACCAAAATGAATCGAATCAGTATTCTGAAGTTGTAAATTAGATACTTTTGTAAAATAATTACAAAAGAAAAATAATGAAGGCATCTTCTATCATCCAATCTCAATTTGACCTGACAGCAATTTCTGATCATCATGAATGGTGGCAACTTCAGCTCAAAAATGAATAAGTGATGGAACTCATCCTGCGAGATTTTGGTTGAGTATTTGATTATTGGTGTCGTTATGTTGATGATACAGCTTCTATGGCACTGCCAAGGGGCCACGCAGCCTCAACAAGAGCATCACGATATTTAACTTTTTTCACTAACGTAATTTGTTGCCATGGATCCAGGCCTGCCAACACATGAATGCAATCAGTGCAGGAAGATAATAATACAATTTCTCAGATTTTTCTGAAACATCATTATCATGCACAACTATTCTAACACCAGGTTAAAACCTACCAAATCCAACAACAAGCAATGTATACTGGTATACGAGATCCATGCATAAATATGGACGGTTCCCCTCCTCAACACGACGGTAAGTGGATTTGGCATCCTCAAGTTTTGTTTGACAAGCTTGCTTAGCTGCTTTCTCAAAATCCACAGGATGAACTTTCACAACGGGTAAGTTTCGATCAGCAAAACCAGCCTACAAACAAAATAACATGATTAACATGACAATAGGTAATGTTTCATTAAATGAAGGAATTAATATCAATATTCCATCCAAGGTTGAATAAAATTATAAATACCTCAGCAGCCCGGTCAAAGAAAAATGAGGCAACAAAAAGGTTTTTCTGTCCATCACCACCACCACCGTTCCATATCCCACCAAAAGTACACTTCATATGCGTACATGTTGACTCATTAACCTTGAGAGCCTTAAGAGCTAAGCTTTTGCATTCAATCAAGCTTGAACCAGAAGGGGAGGACGAAGCCTTAAAAGATTTTCCACCATAATTGTAAGACCCTAAAAAGAATATATAAAAGAAAAAAACCATGATATATATATTATATTTATAAAAATAATCACTAGTTATTGGCATCAAACTAGAATCAAGTATGCAGAAAGCAGAAGCAATATTTACCATCAAAGCCATCTAAGATGCAAGGGTTTCCAGAATCATCAGAAACCTTTAAAATCTCTGCCCGAGCTGCTAGTAAACCATAGCGCAAGTAACTGAAAGCAAAATACTAAAACCTATTGGCCATGGAAGATTGAACTGTACTACAGAATATCTATCTAATCTGAAAATCATGCTAAAGAAGTGGATGTTCCCAGATCCTGTAAAACATAACATTTCAGAGTGGCATGTCAAGAGTAAAGACAAAAACCTGTGAACATAGAGGTAATATTTCCTTCCCTTTAGGAACATCTCCTTGACATATGGGTCCTCTTCATATGGTGCTTTTGGAGCATTGGCAGCATCTGTCTCTGAGATGGCATATGCCATCTGAACAGATCCACCTCCAAGATCAACTACCCCAACAGTCTCTGAATAATCTTTTCCCAGGTTTCCCAGTAGATAGTTAATAGTCACCTAAAATAAAACAAAAGGCAAGGTAAGACTAACAAAATACTTCAGAGGAGAGTACACAAGATCTTAATTTCCCATGCAGTTTATAGTTTACATTCACACTCTTAGTACACTTTTGAACCATGCAAATGTTTCATAGCGGTGTATATTTTAGTTGCTAGGAAATGGTATCTGAAAATATATTATGTATATCAATAACATGAAAGAATAGTTTAGAACTCAAGTTTTCAAGTTCTCAATGACTAGCATTCTTTAATTTCTTTTAGATTGCATGTCCAACCATGTGTCTGATACGACTAAGCATTGTTCCTACTTCAAATAATGAAAACAAAATTAAATCGTGTTAATTAAAATATTGTGTTGGGTAGCTGACAGCCAATGTAAAACTTTGTTGAACCTTTGTGATGGATAGATAATGTGACTGAGTTTATGCTAATTGTCAGCCTATTTATTTATATTGAATATCGTTATTTAGCAATAAATTTGAAACAAACGGTTAACATATAATTGTCTTCAAAATGTTGAGAGTACAATGGGTATGATATTAACAAGAAGATTATTCAGAAAGCACATTTTTCCTATAAGGATGTCATGTCAACTAACGCATATTTACACCCAGCAAAAATAGGATAAGAAAAATACATAATCTCTAAAATGAGAACCCGAAAAAAGATCCAAGAAAACAGAAAATTTTGAGGACTACAAAAAACTACATTTTATCTACTTGCTGCAGCATGTGAGAATTTGAAATTGAAAATTCTAAATAGCATTTTTTCAAATAGAAATACGAAGCAAGAGGTGGCTTATTTAAAACAACAGGCAGCAGGAACCATTCTTCAAGAAGGATGAAAGTAATAGTTCAAATTCAACTAAAAAATTGTAAAACTAGTAACCCTCCACAAATACATCAAAGAAAAAGTGTCCCACTCTCTGAATATCCCCAATTTGAAAAGTAAATATTAAATCCTAGCAGCAATTGACTAATTAATGTCTAAAGCAAAAAAAAAATGAATGCTATGAAGGTAATTATTGTAACAAGAAAAACAGTGGATTATGATTTGAAGAGCAAGCAAATAAGAAAAGAAGCCACTCAAACAAGTATGTAGGTATATCTCCTGACTCATACAGCTCTTTTTGGTTATTGGACTCTACTACTAGTAAATAACGAAGCCATTTGTACACTGCTCAAGTATGCTAATACGGGACGGTTTTAACTATCTGATCTCAGTCAGTAAAGCTAATAACAGAATCTTTGACAAAAAATACATATAATACTAGATTGAGAAAAAACTGCTAATAGATAACTTGCCAGCTCTGTATTTTAAGATGCGATCAAATCCAAGCCTTTTTAGATTAAAATAAAATAATGGATATACTATTATCTTAATCTCTTAGTTTGTTTTATATTTTATTTTTGATATTGGCCCATGAATATACTCAGAAGGTAAAATGTAGTCCCTTAATGGTTGTCACTTCACAACCATTTAAATTAGCAGATGAGGCATGTTTATTAATAGTTTATTTCACAACAAATAAGTACTTTTTCTGTAAATGCAGAAAATATGGCTTAAAAGATGAGATATAGTTATATATCGATAGCTAAGGAAAAAAGAAAAGCAAACAGTGCAGAGCACGATGCTCCTCAGAGGAAGAAACCTATGCCCTAGATATCATCCACTATCAGAATAATAATGCACCTATCACTATCCCTCTCCACATTTTTAATACTTCCTACAATATATCTTAACTGAGATCATTTCTCTGCACATCATCCACTAATAACAACTCAATATGTGCCTTCTTTTACTTTTTCTTTTTCCTGGAATATACTTTCCAAATTGAAGGATTCTCTCTGCTGACAAAGTTCCCCCTCTTTCCATAATCTTGGATTCCTAACATTGCCATCTTCTGAAATGACAACCTTATCCTCAAGGCTGAAATCTGGAAACTGAGCTGAGTACTTCCTTATCCTCCCAAGTGATGTCCTCCATATACTTGCCCTTCCATTTAATCAAGCATTGTTGATTGTCCATTCCCTTGCTGTGAACAGTCTGGTTAGCAATAACAGTTTCAGGTTCCTTAAACTGATCATGGTCTAGACCCTCAGGCAGTGTGGGTTATATAAAAGAATTTTCCACAGCTTACTTAAGTTGAGAAAGGTGAAAAATAGGATGGATTTCGGAATCGGGAGGAAGTTGAAGCTTGTAGGAAATATCAGTATACTTGTTAAGAATTTGGAATGGTCCATAAAATCGAGGAGCCAATTTTTGACTGATTCTTCTTTGTACCGAATGCTGCCTATAAGGACGTAGTTTAAGAAAAACCCATTCACCCATTGTGAATGACTCAGTAGTTCTGTGTTTATCGGCAAATTTCTTCATGAGTTCCTTTGCCTCAGATAAACTATGTTTAATCTGTCTTAGAGCTTCATCTTTATCCACCAACTCATTAGCTACTGCTTCCACCTTTGTTTCATTGCTCAAATATTTGATAACGGTTGGTGCCTTCCTGCCATAGACCAATTCAAAGGGAGTTGCACCTGTTGAAACTTGATAAGAGGTATTATACCATAATTCAGCCCAAGAAATCCAATAAGCCCAATTCTGGATTGTTCTGGTGCAAAACATCATAAATAAGTCTTCAAGCACGGTGCCTTGCAGTTGAAATTATTCATTCCAAAAATACTAAGGAATAAAGGATCTCTATTGCTGACTATGGTTTGGGGAATACCATGCAATATGACCACTTCCTTAACAATCGATTCTGCCATTGTTTTAGCCGAATAGGGGTGTTTAAGCAAAACAACAAAAGTGTGCATACTTTGATAGACGATCCACAATAACTAAAATAACATCAAATCCTTTGGAACAAGACAGCCCCTTGATAAAATTCATACTAATATCCTTCCAAATACAAATACGCGAAGGAATCTCCAATTGCGGCAACAATCCTTTTGGAGAAATAGTACATACTTTTGTTGTTGGCAAATTGTGCAAGTCTTGACATAGTTTTGGATATCATTTTTCATTCTTCTCCAGTATAGATTTCCAGCTAGTCTTTTGTAATTTGTACTTTTGAAGAAACCCGAAATGACCTCCTAAAGGGATATAGTGAAATTCCTGCAGAAAAGAAGGAATTAATGGGAACTTAGTTAAAATAAAAAGATGCCCTTTATACAAAAGATCACCCTATTTGTAAGAGAAACCAGGTCTGGATTCATTGTTAGCCTATAGATCATGGATTACTCGCTGTAAATAAGGATCTTGATGCACCTCAGTAGCTAATTGTGTTCCTTCCATCCAAAGAGGATAAGAAATATAAGATTGGAATGTTCCTATTTCTGTTACTTGTGAAAGTGCATTTGCCGCCTTGTTTTCCAAGTCAGGCTTACAAACAACTTGAAATTGATACCCCAATACTTTAGCCAACCAACATTGTTGGTCCATAGTCATTATCCGCTGCTGCAACAAATGTTTTAAGCTCTTTTGATCAGTGTAAATAATGAAAGGCCTCCAATGTGGTACAACCATGACAATCGCCATCAACTCCTTCTCATAGGTTGATTTAGAAAGGTTTTTAGCTGAAAAGGCCTTGCTAAAATAAGTAATAGGTCTTTTGTTCTACATCAATACAATCCCTGCACCAACCCCTGAAGCATAACATTCTATCTCGAACTGCTTATTAAAATCAGGAAGAGTTAATCCTGGAGCATTAGTCAAAATCTCTTTAAGCTTCTTGAATGCTTCCAAAGCAGCTTCTGCTTATTAAAATTAGGAAGAGTTAATACTGGAGCATTAGTCAGAATCTCTTTAAGCTTCTTGAATGCTTCCAAAGCAGCTTCTCCCCAAATGAAATTATCTTTCTTTGTTAATTCTATGAGAGGCTTCGCAATCTTTCCATATCCAAGAACAAACTTTCTATAGCATCTAGTCAGTCCCAAAAATCCTTTGACTCTACATACATTTTTTGGAATTAGCCACACCATTACAACTTTGATCTTTGATGGATTGACAACCACATCTTGAGCCGAAACGGCATGGCCTAAATACTCCATTGAATGCCTTCCAAAATAGCATTTCTTTTTGTTAGCAACAAATTGATTGGATGATAGAATACACAATAAAGTGCTCAAATGAAACATATGGCTTACCCAATCCTTACTATAGATCAAAATATCGTCAAAAAACACTAAGACAAACTTGCAGAAAAAGGTTTAAATAGGTCATTCATAGTAGCTTGAGAGGTGGCGGGAGCATTTATTAAACCAAAAGGCATTACTAGAAATTCATAGTGTTCATTATATGTTCGAAAAGGAGTTTTTGGCACATCCTCCTCTTTCACCCTTATTTGGTGATACTCTGACTTCAAATCAAGTTTTGAAAAAGAAATATGCTCCAAACAATTCATCCAACAATTTGTCTATCACGAAAATGGAAAACTTATCGAGAATAGTAACTTTATTAACATCTCTATAATCTACACACATTCTATCCTTCTTTCACACCAAGAGAACTAGGCTAGAAAAAGGACTAGAGCTTGGTCGTACAATTCCAGCTTCAAGCATGTCTTTAACCTACCTCTCAATCTCCTCTTTATGGTGATGTGGATATCTGTAAGGCCTAACACTTATGGGCCCTTGATCTAGTACCATAGGAATGGAGTGCTTGTGACTTCTCTAAGGAGGTAACCCCTATATTCTGTGAAACTCCTGCTTTTTGAATTTGAGAGTTGGTTCTCATCCCCATCTTCCCACAAGATACACCACATAGCAGTTTCTTAATTTCTATGACCCTCTCCTAATAGAACTCCCAAAGGCACTTCTTCTTTGTCTTGCCCCTACCCTTACTTATGTCTGCACAACCTTTGAATATTTCCTTACAAAATCACTTTCCTTTTACCCAACCAAAACTCCATGATCAAGTTCTTCCAAGCCATGACCACTCTTCCTAATGTCTTCAGCCACTCAATTCCAAGTATTACATCCATTTCCCCAAGCTCCAAAACATAGGCATCCAACAGAGTAGTATAGTCCCCTATTTGCATCACTAGTTCTTCACATTTCTCCTCAGCAACCACCTTATGGCCATCACCTAGCCGTACTCGAAGTTGCTTACCAGAAGATACCACATGTCCTAGTGTGTGCACTAAATAAGGAGAAATCAAGTTGAGTTGCCCCACTATCAACCAACACCACGATTTTAACCTCACATAGGACCACTTCCATTCTCATTGTATGTTGCGTACACTGTGAATCTTCTATTATACCAAATAATCCCATCATTTTAAACCTCCCTTCCTTCGCATCATCCAACTCCACTTGCAAGGCTACAATTTCTCCTTCATCGTTCATCTCATTATCATCCAACACTAGAAGTCGTAGTTGTTTCTTAGAGCATTGGTGTAAAGGATGAAACTTCTCTCCACATTTAAAGCAAAGCCTTTTTAAATATTTCTCCAACAATTCAAAGTAGCGAAAGTGTCGGATTCCCTTATATTTGTCATCATAGGGACAATGATTGTCCAACATGAAAGATGCCACCAAAGCCCTATTATGGGTTGAACCGTGAGTTAACCTTGAAAACCTCCTATCTCTCAAGACGGGCCGAATGGGGAACCCACAGGTCGATGCCAGGAGCATGCAGGTGCCGAAGCACGTCGAATCGACGCACGCTGCCATCCACAATCGCGATGATGACGTCTCCACAAGAATTTCAACATCCCAGGCTTGGGCCACCATCGCAATCCGCATCGATCAATGTCCCGAGTCGATTGGCGGACCGGCTCACACCGTTCCACATCCGACCGAGACACATCGCCGGCCCCCATCCGCTTCCCTCTCACTTTGCGTCCCTGTTTGTTTGCCCATGGCCTGAAAAAGATAGTGGGCTATTTTTTTCAACTTAGACCCAATAAAACTGGCTCTATTTGGCCCAAAGAGCCTCTACTGCCCACATTTAACCCAGTTGACCCTTCCTTCTTTGTTGTATTCCGAGTGCTCTCCTAAAAAAAGCCATACGAGCTGATTTCATAATTGCCCCACAATTCCTCCTCTATTGCGTGAGCCACTCCTCATCAGTTGCATTCTTGACTTCGGGTCTAAGGTCTTCAACTTTCGATGAATTTGTGCTTGTAATCCGTTCAAAAAGAAACCATGTATTTTCCTTAAGTAGGCGCCCTACTTGTGAAGTGAACAATTCAAAGGATTGTATATATTCTTCCACACTCCCCACTTGCTTCAATGTTGCTAATTCTTCATAAGGATTCTCATAAACTTGTCCTCCATAGCTAATATTGCTCTTTTTATCATTGACCAAGATAGCTCTTCTTCCATCTCCATTAACAAGTTAAACTAATCTTCATTTGGACAACTTCATCTTTAGCTCCTTTAAAGTATTCTGCACCTTAAAATAAATCTCATCCAGCAAGGTCCTTCCCATCAAACAGTGGTAATTCCACTTTTTTGGCAACCAGACTATATTCCTCCATGGAATCTTGAAAGGTCGATAAGGGTCCCACTATAACCTTCGCATTCAATCCACTCTTATCAGATGAGTCCTCCTTCTTCCCATTAGTGCGGCTCAACTCCACCAAAGCTAATATTGCTCTTTTTATCATTGACCAAGATAGCTCTTCTTCCATCTCCATTAACAAGTTAAACTAATCTTCATTTGGACAACTTCATCTTTAGCTCCTTTAAAGTATTCTGCACCTTAAAATAAATCTCATCCAGCAAGGTCCTTCCCATCAAACAGTGGTAATTCCACTTTTTTGGCAACCAGACTATATTCCTCCATGGAATCTTGAAAGGTCGATAAGGGTCCCACTATAACCTTCGCATTGAATCCACTCTTATCAGATGAGTCCTCCTTCTTCCCATTAGTGCGGCTCAACTCCACCAAAGCCTACTCTACTTCAATCACCATAGACTGTAACTCCATTAAATTTGACTCCAAGAACCCATCTTTTTTTCCAAAACATCTATACGATCAGATGTTTTTGATGGTATTCTCTTCCTTCTTCACGCTAGCTCCCTTTTTTTAGGATCAGACAAAAAAAAAACATAGGTTCTATAAATGAAAAAAATATGACTAAAAAAGACAAGGCATCGATATTTAAGGGGGAAAAAACAGCAAACAGTTCAGAGCACAATCCTCCTCAAAGGAAGAAACATCTACCCTAGATATCATCCACTATCAGAATAATAATGTTCCTATCACTAATACTCTACAATATATCTTAAATTAAAGATTTTTTCTCTCCACGTCATCCACTAATAACAACCCAATATGCATCCCTCATGTATTTTTTCTCTCTCCTAGAATATACTCTCCCAATTAGAGGATTCTCTCGCGAGGCTCCCCCTCTTCCCATAATCTTGGATTCCTAGCAACTACCTATCATCATAATTAATAGTACTCATTGTACATCTAACTACCATATCACTTTGAGCCAAATCAGCAATTAAATCCAACTCCCCTTCAAGTAAGGAGCCATGTCACATTGCAATAACAACCAAGTATTATCCCACTAGATGGAAATTTTATTCCTACTGCAAACCTTAAAGATTTAAATTCCCAATGAGTTAAGGATCTATATTCTTTGGAATTCTCCCCCACCCTTCATGATAAAGGTCTCTTTTTAAAATCTGAGTGGCAGTGGATGGTTTCTCTAGTGTTGTCTCTCTACATATTCGAAGAGATTGAAGTGCTCAGAAGAGCAAATGCATTGTAATAATCTGATGAATATCAATAGATGCTTGTCAATTCTTCTATAGTCTACTTGCATTCAAAAGTTAAAACCAAACACTAATAATCACCAATAAGTTCATAAACCATACCCATTGAAAAGCACCTTCTTGGGTTCCATCCAGCACAGTTACCGCATCAGGCTCAGATTTTAGAGTGCTTCTTTGCTTAAGTGAATCCCGAACCTTATATTAACAAATTGTGGAAGCAACATAAGTTTAAAATGTTGAATATGCTAAAAGCATTCGACATCACATGCAGCTAGCATCGATTACCGCTTGCAAGATCCTGTCAGAAGCATCCCCTTCCAAAGCCCTCAAACCCGCAGTTGCCTGTATCAGCATACAAATTATTTAGATGTCTAAATGCATAAATTAAATAAATAAATAAAAATATAAACAATACACACCCCGACTCTAACGGGTGTCCTGGGGCGAAACTCTCGAGGAACAACACTCTCCGCTTTATCCAAAAGAGAAAGAAGAGATTCTGCAGCCTGTCGTGGATTCTGAGCGTAAGCACTCAAACCAGGTTTAATCTGCAACATCATAAAAATGTTAACATCGTAAAGAGAAACATAATCAACTTTATGAGAAAAAAAATTAGTGAACCAAAATTTTGGTTCATAAAAACTTATTTGTTTAACAATTTAATCCTGGAATTCAATTTTAAAAGATTCAAGAACTAAAGCCTTTTGTTTGTTATAATTGAAAATTTAATTTTTATACTTTTCAATAAAAAATAATATTTTAATGACAATACAATTAGTGTTTCTGATTAATGTATGCATTACGTTTCAGTCATCTTCAGCGGTTCAAAATCCATTTCTTTAAAATCAAATCTACTAATCATTTTAAACCAACCAAAGCTTACCACGTTCGCAACAATTAATTTATACCGAAATTAAATTTAAATCACATAAAAAAAATAGAGAAATACCAAACACAAATTTCCTCATATTTCAGTATATCACCTCATATTACTGTCTATCTTTAATTAAATATCAAATTTACTCAAATAAAAATATACTTAATGAGTTTCTGGCAAGAAACTAGTGAAGTATAAGTTGTTAATAGATTGATTAACCACGAATTAATTATTCATTCAATAAATTTAATATTTGTGTGTTTAGACTAGAATAGATTTTCTGATGTGACCTTTTTAATTAATACTAACCTATCATGTAAAAACTCGTGGAAGAGATTATTAGGACAGGTGCAAATTCTTATGAAGGAAGATGCAAATCAACGGTTTTCACTCGCCTGCACGAAAAGCTCAAAGTCTTTGCCAATGTGAACGAGATCTAGATTCTGGTCGAAACGGAAAACATGGACACGGCTGCCGGAGCTGCCGGCATCGAAGATGACGGCGTAGGAAGTGGAAGGTTTGCGATCGGGGGAAATCTTGCGGTGCGTGAGGGCGTAGTCTTCGATAGACTCGTTGGAAGAGGTGGAAGGCATACCGTATAGAACGAGCGTGACGAGGATGAGAGGGACCGCCACCATCAGGAAGGCTCCCCGGAGCTGGTAGATCTTGTCGAAGAACGATTCCGGCGGAGGCGGCTGGCGGCCGGAGCGCTTCAGCATTTTGCTGGATTCGAGTTCCAGTTCGGCGGTGGTGGATTGGCCTTCCAGAAGTTCGGAGGTGGACGGCGACCGGAATCGGATCTGGCCGGAGGAGGAGGGGGACGGAGGCTTCAACTGCTTCTTTGGCACTTGAAGCGACTCCAGCGCTGTTTCCTGGGGAATGTGGGTTGAGAACGTGAATTGGATGGAAGGATGCGAGGCTTCGGACAACGACGTCGTTTTAGAGAATGAGGAATGCACGTTGGGTGTGAGTGAGGATGAATATGAAAATGACGGTAGAGACGGTTGGGGTGTGAAGGAAGGAGTTCCCGTGCTTTGTTTCTATTTGGGTGTGGCAGTGGCGGAATGATAGTGTCAGTGGGCGCGTGTGCTTTGTTTGGGGCCGGAGTTTACGCGAAGTAGTTATTTTTTATTGTAACGGTATATATATATATATATATACATATATATATATATATATATATATATATATATATATATATTGTTGCATTTAAAATTTAGATAAATATAAAATAAATTTAACATGTAACTCAGTAATTATTTTTTTAAAATAGATTTCGTATCATCAGAATTATCTAATAATAAAAATTTAAAATTAAAATAATTTTACTTAAAATTCTGAATTTAAATTTTGTTACTTTTTTTATTATACATAAAAAATATAAACATTATTTTACCATATATTATTAGTGTAAAATTTCTTTACATAAATATTTACTTTAATTTGACATTTTAATTATTTTTTATATCATAATAATTAAATAAAAAATTATACTCTATTAAATAAAATTTTTTTTATTGTTATTTTTTTTGCTAAAAAAATTAAATGATGATCGAAATAATGTTTTAATTAAAATTATTAATTTAAATATGTTTTTTAAAATTATTTATATAGAATAGAAAGTATTAAATTATGATGTATAAAACATTTTAATAGCATATTATTCATCAAAATGTGTTATATGTTAAAATCTAAGGTGTGGTATCTCATAATAATAAGTTATATATGTAATATTTATTAAAAATATATATTTTATAATTGTGTAAATTGATATAAAATATATTAAATTTTAAAAATATTTACCATTTAAATTGTTATTAAAATATTTTTTAATAAATTAAATATAAATTTATTAAAAAAATTAACATCATCATAATTTATCTTTTAGAATTATCATTAAAATAATTTTTTAATAATCATATATCATAATGTGATGTATCACTTTCTATAATAATAAGATATCATAATTGTTAATTAGAGATCCTAATTTCTTACCATAATTAAATTATTATAGATTTATTTTACCTATTTTGTTTTAAAAAAAATTATCATTTTCTTTTAAAAAAACTTCATATATAATTTTGTAATCAATGTTAGAAATAGATGAAAATAACTCTTGTTTAGGAACCAAATCAATCCGACCTAAATTGTATAATTAAACTAAATTAAAAATTAACTTAACTAAAAATTTAAAAAAAATCAGAAACTACATTTTATTGTAAAATCGAACTGGACTGAACAAAATTGTATATATTTTTAATTTATCCTTTACTTATTAAATATTTCATTAATATTTTTATTAATGTTATATATTTAAACTTTATTAATATTTTACTTAATAGGATCTTTAAATGAAACTTTAAACAAGTTATAATTTTTTTAATAAGCTTTTATTAGAGATATAAAAATGTCTATTACTTTTTTTTTCCATATACTTAATTTTATAGATAAATTTTAATAAAAATAAATTATTAACTCTTTTGATGAAAAAACAAAAACTAAACATAATTAATAACTTAAGAAAATTCTTTATACTAACATTTAAGATAAAATAAAATGTGTATTTTTATTATATGTTTTGTTTTATAATAATTACAATTTTTTTTATGTTGTAAAATTTAACATATTAAATTATGAGATATATAACCTTATAAAATTATTAGGTTATTTTTTTATTTATATTTGATTCTTTGTTGTTAGATTTAAAAAAAATTAAAAAAATTAAATTGAACTAAACTATTAAAGATTGGTTTGATATTTATAACTAAATCATACCTTAATTATTTTTTATAATTGATTCGAATGATATTTTTCTTTAAAATCAAATCAAATCACATGGTAAGGATCTCTAACTTCTTTATTAAATTTACATCTTAAACAAAGATGTAAATCTCATCGATGATTATGACAACTTTTCTTTCTCAAATCCTACAAAGAAATTGTTATCAATCAAAAAGTCATTGTCATCAAATTTGATGGTAATCAAACTATAAATTTTTTCTTATTAACTCTCCTACGATGTCTCCTTCGTCACTACCTTCACCATAGATCACCATCTTTCCCACCAACTCTCTAATAAAGTTGTTAAATTGGTTTAATCCCATAGTTTAGCTCATCTAACCCTATGTTTTGATCATATGTTATGTGACCCAATTAGAAGTAGATTTTTTAAACCCTAACTCATATAATCTTCAATTTAAGTGATCTCAGTATGAGTTAGTTCATGAACCAGCTCATAAGCCCTATTTTATAGTCTTTCATATTGTAGTTAGTCTATAAGTAGAACTTTTAAATCATAAGTCACATAACCTTCAAATTAAATAAGATGGGTATGAGTTAACTTATATAATCCTATCATTTATTTACCTCTTTTTCTTTAAAATTTCTTTCTCTCTCTTAATTTTTTCTCATTTCTGTATTATTTTTTCTTTCTTTAAAATGTCTCTCCAATATTTGTATGGAACTAAAATATTCTTTAATTTATTTATCTTTCTTTTCAAATTTTCTATCTTTCTCTAAATATTTGATTTATTTGTCCCTAAAATATTTTTTCTTTCTAATTTTTTTCTTTCTCTTTCAACTTTTTTTGAAATTTTTCTATAATTTTTACCTTTTCCTAAATATATTTATCATTTTATCTCTACAATTATTTTTTTACCTTTTTTTCCTATTGATCTTACTTTAAATTCTCTTTAGATTTTCTTACTCATCTTTTTTTTATCTTTATTCTATTTAAATAAAGGAAGAGAAAGCAGAGAGAGAAATTTTTTTGTAGAAAGAGATAAAAATTTGAGATAAAATTTGAAGAGAAAAAGAATTGAGAAAAAATTTGACAAATAAAAAAAATAAGAAAATAAATTTAAATATATAAAAATTTTAATGAAATGTTGATTTTGTTAATATGCTTAAATAGATAGAAGAAGATCTAAAAAGATGGAGAGAATGTAAAATTTTTATGTTTGATATAAAAAAATTAGACTTATTGCTCATATTTCTTCTTTTTACTACATAAAATGTTAGTCGTGTTGCAAATTTAATCAATTTTTTTATATAATGGGCTAATTAGTCCATATAATAGGATAGTCTTCTATGAGCTAATCCATGAAGTGAACTTAGTCACTTATTTAAATTTATTTTTTTTTAATTTTAATCCCATGAGCTACCCTTAACCCATAGGGCTTAGTAGGTTTTTAATCTTATGAGATTTATAAATATGGATTTTTATGCGCCTATGAACCATTTTAAGCTAGCCTACGTTGGTAAGTATTGAGTTGAATGAGATAGACTAAATTGACATCTTTACTCCCAAGCCCACAACAACGTCGTTGATCATCGAGTCTTATAAAAGAAAATGATGAAAGCTTTGATCTCCTAGATAATTTAGAGGTTGAGTATTTTGAAGAAGACATAGAATGGGGAAATAAGGTCGTAGGTTTCATTTTAAACTTTGATGGAAAATCCTATAAAACAAAATAAACTAAAATAATTATAATTTCTATTTTATTTTATTTTGACATGAAAATAAATATGATACATCAAAATAAAAAATGATAAAATATTTATAATATAGATAATTGCAGGTATGCACATAATAGATACTTGCATACTTATTAAATAAGTCAGGATGAATACTAAACTATCTATCTTGTAAGTATCCATATATTTATTAAATATATTTGAAATATTATCATCTTATATCATTTTATCATGATATAAAGTTTATTTTATATTATTTTAATAATATTATAATTTAATTATATTCTTTATCTTTTAACTTAATGTTAAGCCAATTTTGATCTCTATTTTTTTTTTCAATTTAAATTTATCATTTAAAAAAAAATAGAACAAATATGATTCAATGAGAGAAAACATCACGCCCTCAATTTCATGGAGAAAGGAGAGTGATAAGCTCGATGTACAATCGTCATAATAGTATGAGAAATTCTTGATAAGATTCAAGTAATGGTTTTTTCCAAGAATTCTAAGAGGCACGCAAAGTCTCTCAAGAGAAAAAACATCAATTCTTATTATTAAAAATATCTCTTTTGAGGAGAGTTACATAAGTATTTATAATAAAACTAAAATTCTAAATGTTTAGTAGTCATAAGGATCTGACCCACTAATAAAATAAAAGTAAACAAATATTAACATAATAAATTAAACCTATGTTATTAATTATTAAAGTAAACATAAAATCCTAACCCCACAAATGAAATAAGAATTGGGCTAAAATAAGTTAAACTTGATTTTTTTCTTCTAAATCTTCATTTAGAATACAATGAACTATCCTTGTGCTTTTTTCTTCCATATCTTAGGTTGCCTTAAACTTATTTATGACTATTTGATTTAAGTCTTCTTTACTTTCTTTACTTTTGACCCCATCACTGAACCTTTTAGCTCTTGTTGGAGATCCTCCTCTTTTTCTTCTTCATTATTTATCATTATTTCTTCTTGGTTCGTGTTGTGCATTTACTATGCGTACAAAGTTTTACCCATGGGCAAGTGCACCCGTCGGTGTAGAAAGGGGTATTTAAAACCCTTAATATCGTTCCCACAGAGACTATTTTAACAATCTTGAAAGAATATTAAATCCTAATTTTTGAGCTCACCAGAAAAGAGTTTTTTAAAAATATATAAAGTGAATGCAAAAAAGGAACAAAACGATAGTTAGAAATTTAGAGACAAAAAAGCACAAATACGAGTTCAATTATGAAGAGACACGAAACTTTGGTTTTCCTTATAACTTTACCCAATTTCATCATAATTCCCTTATGAATGATTTGAGTCAATTGCTAACCATCAATTCTAATTCTATTACTACCCAATGATCATGCAATAGCAATATTCTTTCCCTTAAATTACTACCCCCAATGATCATGCAAGGTATATAATGAAGAGAAGCATAAAAAATATAAGGACTTGTTAAATTAATAACTGATTAGAAATCAAGGATTCCAATTGATCCTCCAAAACCCTTAGATTCAGTTTACCTTATAGTTCCGTTAATTAGGCAATGGTACGATCGTCTATCCCCTAATTAACTTAGAAATTAATTCTCATTAATTAATTATGCATAATAAGGAAAACACAATTGAATAGAAATATGCAATCATTCATAAAAAGGAAAAAAGGTTCAATTGGTTACATTATAAGTTTCACCAAAGCCCATGATTTGGGGATTAGTTACACATCGAGAGATAAAACAAATAAAAACATACTAATCCCGTAGAACAATCCATAATCCTAATTCTAGGAGAGAATGACAAAACCGTAGTGCCAGCAAGATTGGCAATAAGACTTGCAACTCGTATTGTGAAGAGCTTCTGCCTCTGAAATCCTACGCGAGTGCGAGGAGACTAAAAGAGATATAAGAATGGAACAGTGTGTCTCCGGGGTAATGATAGAACGCCCCGGAGAGTGGTGTGGCCTCTGGAGCCTAGGGTGGTGTCCTATGATGTAGTAGAGCCTCCCTTTTATAGGCGTGGATTAGGGTTTCAATATGGTGGATCGGGCTTGACTTAGCCGCTTCCTTAGTCGTCGCGACCAATCTATGTAATCTTGTAGCACTGTAGGGCTGACGTGTCATTGTCGCATTAAATGTATTATCTTTTTATGTTTCTTTTACCTTTTTTTAGTCCAAAACTTGCCTATTTTCGGATTCTTAGCTTGCGTAACCATTCCTACAAAAATAAGGAAAATTAGGTAGAATTACAATTAAATAACCATAAATTATATTGTAATTATAACTAATTTTCCGCAAATAAATCAATAGAATGGTGGTTTATCAGTTCGTATCACCCTTTCCTTCTTTAAGTAAATTCTCCCTTGAATTATAATCTTTATCACCTAAATTGAAAGGATATAAGTTAGAAATATTAAAAATTTCACTCGTCCCAAACTCACTAAGCAAGTCAATTTTATAGACATTATCATTGATCTTTTGTAACACTTGGAAAGATCGAAGTCCTCTAGGTCGATGTCCCTCCTTTCGTAGATGAACCAAAATGCAATCTCTAGGTTTAAACACAAATTTCTTCCAATTTTTGTTGGCATTTTAAGCATAATGTTTAATTTTCTTGTTAATTTGAGTCTTAATTGTAATTTTATTTTTGTTGGCATTTTAAGCATAATGTTCAATTTTCTTATCACTTTGAGTCTTAACTACAATTTTGTTAATGATCATACAATCTGTGTACATCCTTATAATCCATCCTTTTTAGGTACCAAAATTAAAGATACTGCATAAGGACTTAAACTTTCTCTAACCCATCTTTTTTCTAACAACTCCTCTACTTGTTTTTGAGTCTTCTTTGTCTCTTTAGGGTTGCTGCTATAATCGAGTCTATTGGGTAGAAAAACACCAGGAGTAAGATTTATTTGATGTTTTATTCTCCTCATTGGTGGCAAACCATAAGGCACTTCTTTAGGAAAAACATCATGAAATTCCTGCAAAGTAGCAATAACATTACTAGATAAGAGATAATGTTAGAGTCTAAGTAAGAATTCTTACACAAAAGAAGGAATACAAACTAATTAGCCAAATAAGCTCTCTTCACCTCACGTTTATTAGCAATTAGACTCTTTACTTTTCTATCTTCCTTTTTCCTTTCTACCTTTCTTTTGAATTTTTCCCTCAAAATCAAAAGCTTTCCCCTTTTCACTCTTTTTTTTCTCTCCCTCTAAACTCTCAACCCTCTTGCTCTCTTTTTATTTTCATTTTTATTTGATCCTCACAAATTTCTACAAGGGATAAGGGTACAAGTGTTATTTTATGACCATTATGGATAAAAGAAAATTTGTTGGAGAGCCCATTGTGTTGAATGCACTTATCAAATTTCCAAGACCTTCCAAGAAGAATGTGATCTACCTCTATGGGAAAAACATCACAAAGAACTTGACCTTCATACTTTCCTATGGAGAAATTAACCATCACTTGTTTATTCACCACTAATTCACCATTATCACTTAGCCATTGGAGCTTATACGACCATGGATGTTGTGTAGTCTTTGAGTTCAATTTGGTGACCAATCTAGTGCTTGCCACGTTAGTGTAACTCCCTCCATCAATAGTCATAGAGCATATCTTTCCTTGGACAAGGCAACAGGTATAAAAGATATTTTTCATTGGTTCTCCTTATGTTCCTTAGGTTAACTTCCCAATAACATCCTCACCACCAATAAATCTACATCTTGTGCATAAGTTGTACCATCGGTCTCCTTTTCACTTAAGGAAGAATTAGAGTCTTCATTGGTAATGTTCCCATTATCTCTCATCACCATAGTCTTCTTGTTTGGGCACTGGGATGCAATATGCCCCTTTTCCAAATACTTTTGAAGCTTTTGATATTCTTACTTTTAAAAGTAGTAGTGGTAGTAGGGATAGGCATTTTAGTACTTACTACTTCCTTAGGATTATAGAAAGAACTCTTTTCTTTTGTTTGTCCTTCCAACTTGAATAATAGTTAGAATTAGATGGTTTTGTCATAGATTCCTTCCTCTTCAATTGCAGCTCCACCTTCATGGCTTGATAAAATAAATTTTCAAGGTCCACATAATGTTGCAACTCTACAATATCTGCAATGTCTCAATTTAGACCATTAAGAAATCAAGCCATGGTTGTCTCCCTATCCTCTACAATGTTGGTTTTAATCAAAGCCACTTCCATCTCTTTATATTATTAATCCATGCTCCTATTCCCTTGTGAGAGTCTTTGCAATTTGTTGTGAAAATCCCTATGATAGTGAGAAGTCACAAATCTCCTTCGTTTCATGGTCTTTATTTCATCCTAAGTGTTGATAAGATGCTCTCTAATTCTTCTTTTGTCCTTTCATACTTGATTCCACCAAATTAAGGCATAATAGGTGAACTTAAGGGCAGCTACCTTTACTTTCTTTTCATCATTGTAGTTGTGGCAAGAGAAAATCTTTTCAATCTTTATCTCCCATGCAAGGTAATCTTTAGGGTCTTTCTTCCCTTGGAAGAAAGGTACCTTGAATTTCATGCCTCCAAGTTCATCTCCTTGCCCACAATTCCTCTTGTCTCTTTCGTGCCTTCTTCCTCCATCATGCCTCCTTCTTTCTCTCCTTTGTCTAGGGGAATCATAGAAGTTATTATCCCCGTGAGACAAACCTTCATGGTTAGAATCCTTCCATGGATGGGTGTTACCTTTCTTCAGCTGGTCAATTCATTAATTCAACTCCACATTTTATCTTTGTAATAGTCTCTTTAAGTGTTGAGTTAAGTTTTGCATTTGTTGTCTCATAGCCTCTAATCTTAGGAAAATAAGAGTGTTCTCCCTATCTGTACCATATTCTTTGAACATAGCTACAAGAAAAAATTTAGGTTAACAAAAAAATAAATAAAGGTCCCATCACTTTACTCACGTGTTTACGCTCTTGAGTTTTAATCCACTCGTGTTTTTGTCTCAAATTAGGTTTTTTATGTAATATTCGCTCTTACCTTTTACCACTCAAGTGCCCTTTCAAGTTTTTAAACTAAACCAAAACATATCTAGAAGAAAAAAAATGTATACACTCTTGTAAACAAAACTTAACACTCAAAGTAAAAGGAAATACTCTAAATAAAATTGAGAAACCAATAAAAATAAACAATAAAAGTTAAAAAAAAAGGATTATGCGTACTCGTAGAATAGAATGTCAAACAAGACAATTAAAGGAGAAAAAAATGATTTTTTAACTTTTATGATAGAATTAAATTTTAAAAAAGATAACTAATTGTTATAAAATAGGGCATAAATTATTTGTTGAAAATTTTTTTAGTTTTCAATTTTTTATTTTTTTTTTACCTTTTTTATTCTTTTTGTTTTCTCTAAAACATGATCCAATAAAGATGAATATGAAAAATAAAAAAAAAATGTAGCAAAATAATAAAAAGAAGTTAACTTCCAAACTTTAGAATCCAAGCTCTGATTACCACCTGATGTAAAATTAAACAAACCATTTAGTATTACAACGGAAAAAAAATCAAAATTAGAATTTCAATAATTATAAGAATAAAAGATGGAAGAGAGAAGGAATGAGAAAAAGTGTCAAACCCTTAATTCTATGGAAAACGGAGAGTGATAAACTCGGTATACAATTAATACAAAAGAATATGAGAAACCCTTGATAAGATCCAAGCAATGGTTCCTTCCAAAAACTCTAAGAGGCACACAAGATCTTTCAAGAGAAAAAACTTCAATTCTTATTATCATTAAAATTTTTCTTTTTAAGGAAAGTTACATAAGTATTTATACTAATACTAAAATCCTAAATATTTAATAATCATTAGGGTCTGACTCACTAATAAAATAAAAGTAAACAAATCTTTAAAAGACTTAATAACCATTACGACCAAACCCATTAACATAATAAACTAAATCTATGTTATTAATTATTAAAGTAAATATAAAGTTCTAACCCAAAATAAAAATGAAATAAGGATTAGGCTAAAATAAATTAAACTTGATTCTCCTCTTCTAAATCTTCATTTAGATTACAATGGACTAGTCTTATACTTTTTTCTTTCATATATTAGGTTGCCTTAAACTTATTTATGATTATCTGATTTAAGCTTTTGTTTAATTTTCTTTACAATGGACTAGCCTTATATTTTTTTTACATATGATCTAAGAGATGAATTTAAAATTTAGACTAAAAAAATTAAAATTAAAAACAATTATTAAGAAAACTTTTTTTAAGAATTAACTCAAAACTATTTTTAAAATATATGAAAAATTAATTCAAAATCATTTTAACCAAACAAATTTTATTTTCAAATTTGATTTGAAAACCAAAAATCAAAATGTCACAACTATCACAAGCATGGCCTAAGTTTTTCATCCAACTTTTAAAATGTTGGCTTCAACTTTTTAATCCAATTATTATTGTAAAATGCTTTGATGATGATGTTTCAACATTATTAAATTATCATAAATTGATAAGGAGAATTTCATACATGTTCTATCTTAAAACCATAAAATTAACATTTAAAAAATTAAAATAAAAGATTAATATTTAATATTTAATATAAAAATTTTAAAATAACTAAAAAATTAATTTTAAAAAAAATAAATAATAACAAATTTACATATTAAAAATATTATAAAATATATTTTTATAATAAAATATAAATTTAAAATATTATATAAATGATCAAAATCTTTGTCCACATGTCAATTAAATGTAAAGACTATAAAATATATTTTTAGATTAAAAATAAAAATAACTTTATAATTTTATAATTACTTATTCTAAACTGAAGTTAATTATTTGTCTATGGTTATCATCTATACAATATTGCATTAACCTCATATGAGATGTTACAAGTTCATTGATGATAACAGTGAAAAAAATAATTAGGTGAGGATTAAAATAAATAATTATAAAATTATAAAATTTTTTATTTTAACCTAATATATATTTTAGAGTCACTATATTTTATTAAATAACGAAGAATATCTTGATAATTTATATAATATTTTAAATTTAGATTTTATTATAAAAATATATTTTATAATAAATATTAACATGTAAAATTATTGTTATTTTTTATTTTCTAAAAAATTTCAATTTTTATTTATTTGAAAATTTTATACTAAATATTAAAGTTTTATTTTAAAATTTTCAAAAATATACTTATGATTTCAAAATGGGATGTGAAGAGATTTTTTCACATCAATTTATGATAATTTATTAATGTTAAAACATCATCATCTAAGTTAACATTTTACATTAATTATTAGATAAAAATATCTAAATTAATATTTTATATTAATAATTGGATGAATAATTTACGATGGATCATATTTATTAATTTTAAAAATAAAAGATTAAAAATATGCATAAAAAATAAGGGGACTAAAATTATCCTAACATTAAATTAGGGGTTTAAAAATATAATTAATCTTAATGATATTGTTAATATGTTAACTTATAATGATATTATATAATACTGATTTATATTATAATATATTTATAATATTATCTTTTTTATAATTTTTAAAATTTTAAACATCTAAAAATGTTTTTGAATACCTATTATGTATCTTTATGATTGTCCGATAATTATAATAAATATAAATATATAAAATATACTATTTGTGTTTTGTTCTCTTAATATGGTGGAAGATGTTAAATATTGTGCGGAAAAACATGCTACGTTTGGGTTTGTATGCAATGGTAGAAACTTTTGGCTTTGGGGTTGTTAGAAATGTGTCAAAAGAACTTGGAAATTCAACTTGTGACCTTAATTGAAAGACTTGAGGTATGACATGAGCCAAGTTTATTTCCTTGAGAGATAAATATTGATAGATGCCTTAAAGGAGTAGAGAAATAAAGTTAATGGAGGGGGGTTTTGATGCACTTTGATGGAGATGAATCTGGATGCAAGTTTCTTGAAATGAAGGCACCACCTTTGAAAGGATAAGCCACATTCTCTGTCACCTTAGAGGAGCTAAGGATAAAGAGAGTTCTTCGCTCTCTAAGCTTAGAAGAGGAGACAAATAAAATAGAGAAAATCTCTCACAAATACACTCAAAGTGTATTATGAATTCAAAGTTGCAAGATGAGCTACCTGGAGCCTTTATATAGGCATGTGTGAGGCATCAAAATGGAGGGATAGGTAGTGAATTTGAATCCACATGGAGAAGCTTAGATTGGGCTTGGAATGAAGTCTAAGAAGGAAGCCTTTTCCATCCTCTCATGCAGCCCTCTAAATGGCCAAAGGCAAGCCCAAATCTAAACTAGAAAGTACACACAAATTGGATCCAAGCCTATACAAAATGAACCCACTAAGAATCTAAGTACAGATAAATTTTAAGTCCTAATCTAATCATAACGGAGTCAAGTGATGATGTGAGAGGTGGAAACCTAAGGAAGGTCATCATCCTTGAGATTCAGCATGGCTTCAACCTTTCCCTAAGGCTTCTTGGCTCTAACTCTAGTGATGGATCTAATGGTCCTGCTTGATGTTTCCTCTCCAAGAGTGCTATCTAAAGAGATATTTGCATCAAACATGCTTAGCTAAAAGGGTATCTTCCACTTCAAGAGAACATGTGAAGTTGCTTTGACATGCACCACCACTTATGCAATTAGTTCATGGACATAGTAACACACTGAAAATAATGTATAGGAATAAGATTATAACATAAATATAACACTCACCATTCATTTATTTCTCTTTGCTTCTTTGTTGCTACCAATATTCAACATGCCTTGGCCTTATACTATTATCGAATTCACTCAAAAGCTATTTCAAAGGACTTATCAATGAGATACATGGTGCAAGACAAAAACTAAGAAGAAATTTGAAGATAAGTGAGAAAAATTAAAAATAAGAAAGTACACTCAAAGAAATTGATTAAAAACAAAACAAAGAATCAATAATGATAAAACTAAAAATTAACGCTAATGAAAAAGGTAGTACTCAAATATAAATCCTAAAAACTTAGGAAAGGTGCATGCATATATTCATGGATGAGTCTTAATGCTAGCAAAATGAGTAAGGGCCTAATCATGCATTGAATAAGTATTTAAAATATACAATTAGAACCTAATCATTCAAGCATGGATTCATGAACATAACATACAATCCAATCACTAAACAAGGACCAAAGTATGCATGCTTTTTTCTAACACTTTTCTTTTAATTTTTCACTTCTTTTTTTTCTTTTCTTCTTACTTTTTTATTTTTAATTTTTTACTTTTCTTAAGTCTTTTGATCCCCAAAGTCTAGATTCTTTGATCCACTCCAAGTCTTTGCATATGCCTTTTTCATGGTCTTAAGTTTCTCTAAGTTTGAATGTATTCTAAGTGCAATTTACACTTCTTTCATGCTTAGGTAAGGTGTATATCCAAGTAATTTTTGTCAAAATTTCTCCATAAGTCCAACATGGATAATTGAGGTCCAAAGGTGATGATTAAGTTTTTTATAAGTTTAATTAAGTTTGAATTAAGCATACACTTGTAAATTTTAAACACTTAATGTATGCAATATTAAGCAAAACTAGCATAATGTACATGTAAGAACATGATCATGCATCTCCTATGGAATTTTTGGACAAACAAGTACACTTTCATTGAAAATTTAACATCAATTGAAAGGATTAATACAAAATGAATAAAATTTACCCAAGCATACTAGATTCGGATATACCAATTTCAAATAACATCAATTGAAAGGATTAATACAAAATGAATAAAATCTACACAAACACACTAGATTCTGATGGAATAATTTCAAATTCAAATTTACCAAAAGTTTAGTGGCAAGAACATTATTTGAATTTCAGAAATTTTTTGAAAAATTTTCAAGGATCTAATAAAAATTCACCAATTATTTAATGAGACATATTCAGATCATACAAATTATAAAAAGACCAAGCCAAATTGGATGAGAGTTTAAGGAATTTTTTTATGACCATGGAGAGCATTGGCACCAAAATGGGCCTATTGCATATATTCAAATCTAGATGAAAAATTGAGTGAAATTAACCAATTAAAAGGTGGATTTAATGCAAATTTATGATGATCTAATATGAATGAACACATACTAGACAAGAATTCACATATAAAAGATAAAAACTAGACCAAAAAAGTGAAAAGAATGAAGTATGAGTAGAAGAGGTGAGTTCTTCACTCTCTAAGCTCAAAAGAGGAGAGAAAGAAAGGAGAGAAAAGCTCTCACAAATACACTCAAAGTATATTATGAATTCAAAGTTTCAAAATGAGTTATATGGAACCTTTATATAAGCATGTGTGAGGTCCCAAAGTGGAGGGGTATGAAGCGGATTTGAATTAACATGAAAAAGCTTAGATTGGGCTTGGAATCAATCCCAAGAAGGAAGTATCTTCCACCCTCTAAATGGGTGAAAGGCAAGCCCAAACCTAAACTAGAAAGTACATACAAATTGGGTCCAACCCTATACAAAATAGACCTACTAAGAACCTAAGTACAGATAAATTCTAAGTCCTAATCTAATAATAGTATATCCAAGTGATTATGTGAAAGGTGGAAGCTTGAGAAAGGTCATCATCCTTGAGGTTCAGTAGGGCATCATCATCTTCCTAAAGCTTCTTCGTTCTAGCTTTAGTGATGGGCCCAATGGTCCTACCTAGTGGTTCCTCTGCAGGAGTGCTATATGAAGATATATATATATATATATATATATATATCAAACATTCTCAGAACATGTGAATCTTCTTTGACATACACTACCACTTACACAATTAGTTCATGGATGCAATAACACACTATAAATAATGCATAGGAATAAGATTATAACATAAATATAACATTACTATGCATTTTTTTCTCTTTGCTTCTTCGTTGCTATCAATATTCATCGTGCCTTAGTATTATACTATCATCAAGTTCACTCATAAGGCAACTTTCTTTTTTAACTCATGTTACAATTGATTTCCTTTATTTTACTATATATCTTTTTAATTTTAATATTTTTATTTATTTATTTTATTTTTTATTTTTACTTTTTAACTCAAAACTAAAAATTAATCATTTGAATATCAAAAAATTGAAATATATAAAAATAAAAATATGAAACTATGTAAAAATTCAAAAATTTAAAATTTAAAAATAAAAAATATAAAAATTTATATCTACAATGCTAGTATATGCTGTGAATAAAAACCTAAGATACATTCATTTTAGGCTTAGGTAGTTAAGAATTACGAATTATAGGTTTAGGGATCCAGGATTTATTATTTTAGGATTTGAATAGAATTTTTAGTTTAAGGTTTAAGTTAGAATATTCAAATGACCTATACAAAAGGAAATTGTCAACTTCAAAAGATAGTTCTCATCATGATATGTGCATGTAATTTTTTATCCTTAGATTTGAATTTTTTTATTGTAACCTTAGCACCAAAGTGTATTTCATAGGTATACCATTAAATCACAAATGTAAAAAAAGTGATTGTTTGAGAAAAATAAGATTGAAATTAAAGAACAATACCAAGATCAGGTAATAAAATAGAGATATATTTATGCATTCATATACACTTATACATTCATGTTTTAATCACATGCATAAAATTATATAAGCATATTCGCATATTCCCATATACATGCATGCATGAGTGCATATTTCTCCATAGATACAAGAATTCGCACATTGCATACAACATTAAACACATGCATAGATTAAAATTTATGTACATGTCTTTTAGGTTGGAGGGATCCAAAATTAGGGGTTAGAGTATTAACATTTTTTATTTATAAGGGTATTAGTTTTTTGAAATTTAAAATTTAAGGATTATGATATATGATTTAGGATTTTGGTAGAAACATACACATCAAGCTATACTTGAGGATATTCTCAATCACTATACATGGTTCTCATGATCTAGTTATGATCACCCAATTTTTTATTCTTATAGTTATACTATTTTTGTTACAAACTCAAGCACCAAAGATCCATATCAAGATTTAGGTAACCATTCACAAATACATCAATACCAATTCAATCATACACATACATGCATTAGTGTATCCATGCACATGTATACATATACATTCAAGCATACATACATTGGCCATTTATATATATATATATATATATATATATATATATATATTATATACACATACATATTTTTTTCACAAAGAGCTAAATAGGGTGTAATAAAGATTAAAATAGGATAATCATACAAGATTTAGGTTGAAGGATATGGGGCTTTGGTGTTTTAGGGTTTGGAGATTAGATTTTTTTGTTTAAGTTTTAGGTTAAAATATACACATGGACGTCCGCCAAATGGGATTGTCAACTACAAAATACACTTCTCGTCATATAACTATGTACATACATTATTTTTTAACCTTTCCCTTTGAAATATTTTTTTTTGGGACCTAAGAATCAAAGTGTATTTTGTGACCACATCATTAACTCACACAAAGTTGAAGAAAGGTGATCGTTTAAGGAAAAAAATAATTAAAATAAAAAATCACTAAAGACGATTATCACAATCTAGGTATGATCACCCAATTTTTTTATTCTCATAGTTGTATTATTCTTGTTGGAAATTCAAGCATCGTACTGTGTTTTACATGTATCCATTTATCTTAAAAATTGATAAAGGAGGAAATTTGTTTGAAGAAATAAAGATAGCAATCAAAGACCCATATGAAGATTCAGGTAACTAGACACATATAAATACATTAATACCTGACATTTATATACTTACAATATTATTGCATCCATGGACATATGTACATATACATTCAAACATACAAGCATTAGTTCATCCATTTATGTACATATATATTTTTGTGTTTATATATATATATATATATATATACATATTTTTTTTTACAAAGAGATAAATGAAAGTGTAATAAAGATTGAAATCAAAGAATCAATACAAGATTCAAGTTGAAGGATATGAGATTTTACTCATGTGCACACATAATTTTTTATCCTTACATTTGAAATAATTTTTTTTGTAATCAAAGCATATTGCGGGTACATCATTAACTCACACAAAGTTAAAAAAAGGTGACGTTTAAGAAAAAGAAGAATTAAAATGAAAATCAATATTAAGAGTCAGGTAACAATACAATAACACATTTATGCATACATATACAATTATAAATTCATGTTTTAATGCATCTAATTTAGTTTATACATGCATATTCACATACTGGAGCATACTTAAATGCATGAGGGAATATTTTCCTATACATACAAGTGCTCATGCATTCATACGTTCACATATACAAGCGTACATGATTTAAGAATTCTACAGGTTAAGGTCAAAAAGCTTATAAATGAATATTGATTTTATGTTTAATTTCTTCATTCAGTTCCATTATTAATTTGTTATTTCATGATACAAAATCTTTGGAAAATACTTATTATAGAAAATACGGTAATTTTTTTTTCAAACTATTTGTTTTAAATTACGAGCCTCGTTGATATAGCTACGTGTCAGTAAATAAGTTATTAGGCGTTCTTGCATGCCTACAAAATATCATCATTTCGTATCATTTTCTTTACTCTAATCCTCAATAAACAATTAAACATAACATATTCACATAACATTTAACATCACATAATTATACAGTCCATTTATATGTTCACAATAGTCTTAGGCACTAAGGCCTTTATATACACTTTATTACACATCATAATTTACGTACCAAATTTATATACATATTTGCTACACATTATATTATACATTATTCATAGTCTAGCATACTACTACTTACTAATAATTGAGATGTTTGCACCCAACTATTTACAAAAATTTACATTGTTGATATGACTCTTCAACTTCTCTTTCCTTGAAAACAACTACGTGACCAACAAACCTCCCTAGGCCTAGTGATGGAAACATTCCAACCACATACTCTAATCCAAAGTCATGAACGCCCCATCAGGCATATATTGATAAGCTTGAAATGGGTATGGCATTGGATATAACACCTTAAAAATAAATACTAATTTTATGCTTAAATCGTTCATTTGGATCCATTATTAATTTGTTATCTCATGATGCAGAATTCTTTAGAAAATACTTATTAGAGAAAATACGGTAAATTCCTTTTTAAAATTGTTTAGTATAGATTACAAGCCTTGTTGGTATAAAGTACGTATCAGTAAATAAATTATTGTACGATCTTGCGCACATGTAGAATAATATGAATTCATATAATTTTCTTTACCCTATTTATCTTAATCCACAATAAGCAATTAAACATAACCTACTACCATAACATATAATATCACATAATTATACAGTCCATTTACATATTCAAACAATCTTAGGCACTAAGGCTTTTGCATACAGTTTATTACACACCATAATTTACATACCAAATTTATATGCATACTAGCTACATATTATATTAATAAACTACACCAAATATAGTATACTACCACATACTAATATCGAGGATGCTTGCATCCAACTATTTACAAACATGTACATTATTGGTATGACTTTTCGACTTCTACTTCCTTGAAACAAATCTGGGAGATCAACGAACCTCTACAAGCCTAATGATGGAAACACTTCATCCACATGGTTGGATCCAACGACATGAACATTCCATGAGGCATCTCCTGGTAGGCTTGAAAAGGATATGGCATCAGATAAGGCAAGCTTCCCTAAGAGGACCATAGGTGTGATAAGCTATGATAATATGATGAGGTTCGAGGATCAATCTCCCTTTTTGAAGAAGAGGATTCTTCAACAGTGGCTGTCTGATGCCTGTTGTAGCTAGGAGGGGGAGGAAATACTCCTTTAAGGTGGAATGCCTCCAAGGGAATAACAAATCTTGTGGCTATAAATTTCGAGCTCAGAATTTTAGTGATGAGTAGATGACCTTACGAGAAATAGATCCTGACATTTCCTTGCGCTATTGGAGATCATGTGGGTTCATTGACCAGTCAACATTACTAATGCCGATATAAACCACCAATGTCACGAAGGACATTGTTGTTGTCTGGGAAGAAAATGGGAAGTGAAAGAGTGAGAAACTAAGATTCTTAGTAGGTTTCTACTCTACTTTTAGTGTCATCACTTTTATCCCAACCATTTCAATTTATTAGAAAAATCATGATATGCATACAAGATTGCTTCTAATCCTTTTGAAAGCATCCTATTGAAGTGGGTTATTTTTATACAAAAACAACCTTATTGCATAAGCATATATTTGTCTTAAGCTTCATAAGTTTAGGATCACAATATAGATATTATTTGACTCATAAACTATTCTATGTCATGTACATTATCTCTTGCATTGCTATATTCCACAACTCCAAAGAATTTTCTAGATATAAACATACATTAAAAATAGTCGAACAATATATTCTCATTGAGTCTCCTAGGAGAACCCTTTTGCCTCCTCTTCAGTAGGACTCTAGGTGTCCCCTGGATATGACGTGCACAAGGCACATTAAGAGTAGATTAAATTTTCACATAAGTTTGTTTTAGTAATTGCTTAAACCATTTTAGGTTCATATTAAAGGCTTCTAGATAATCATGCTTGCTCAAACAATATTCAAATAATATTCTATGCATTTTTAGATCTCAAACTCTATCAGATTTTTAGTCATATCAATTCATCATACATAGCATCATCTTTTCAATACTTATGAGCATTCAATATTTAACTCACATCAACAATGAGTCTTCATAAAACATCACAAGTCAACTTATAAATTTCATTTGAATAATATAATTAAATGTACCTAATACATGTTCCCACTTATTTAACTCTTTAACTTTTTATGAAGTACTACTCAAGGGACTTAATTCTTTCAACCTTCTAAGTTACTCCTCAACCCTTCCTTTTCTAAAAGTTTCATTAGTTTCACATGATTCTTACAACTTAAAAGCTTTTCTCTAGGTGACCGAATGATACCTTTTATTTTTTATTCTTTTTGTTCTTCAATCTTGCAAGTCTTATGCATATCCTACTTATACTAAGTTCAAATATTAAGTGTTAGCAAGTTTTTAACTTGTTTTAGTCAATTTTACTTAACATGGCCAAGTGATGCTTAAGCCTTTACCAAAATTCTTTTAAACTTTTAATTCCTTAATTTTACATAACAAGGCTTCTTAAGGTACATAAACCAAGTTTTCAAACTCTTTTCTTCTTATTTCACTTAGAGTGGCTGGATGTGCTCCTTTGGCTTCTAAGGCCTTCTAGTTTATTTTTTGTTATCTTATGAGTTTATTTTTACCAATTGAACCCTAATTAATTAATTGATACCTATCCTAGAAATTTCTAAGACTTCTCCATCCTTATAAGTAATGGCCAGATGGCTTAAGTTAGTTTTCCAAACTTCATATTTCCCTTCTAAACACTTATCTTATGCATGCTTAGGTTTAGACTCGAATCATGATGAATTCTTAACTTACTTTTACTAATTTAGCTAATATGTGCAAAAGAGTTTCTTAACCCTTCTTAAACTTAGTCTCAATATCAATCCCTTCTGCTTATATGTCAAGAATGTTTAATTAATACTAGTTAAGAATTAAATATCCTTCTTGAACAATTTTTCCTAAGACGGTCAAATGGTTCCTCAACTATTGCCACAACCTCTTTACACTTTTAATACCTTGTCGCAACTGTATTTACAACGAGACGACGAACCCACTAAAATTTAGAAAATAATTTAATTTGATTAATGGAGCCGCCATCTAATTTTATTTTAAGTGAAAATATTTGGAAAAACCTTGACTCGAGGAATAGATTTTAGGTTCGGGAGTCGGTTACGAATAAGGAAGGTGTTAGGCACCCTACTCGCCCATTCCGAAGAACGGTACCCTTAAATTGAGTGTATAATTTATTTGAAAACTGTTTGATCCCTTTAATTAGAATATGAAATAAATAAGTTGATGGAAGATAGCCTGACAGGACTTGATCCTGCTCCTACGTATTCCCTGGTGTAATGGGAAACTCAAGGCTTACGTAGTTCTGGTTTGAAGGCTTGACCTTTGGAGGTGTTTAAAGAAAACAGAGTATTTGGGAATTTTTTGTTTCAAGAGAGAAAATCCTCAATCCACATATGCACAAGATCCAAGGCAAACGAGGGCTAGACCGGAACCCATATGAATCTCTAAACATTGAACAGCAGTGAAACCATCAGTTCTTATTTAGAGTTCATCGCGTGAGACTCGGGATTCCAAGACGAGGTTTCTTTTGAGATTATTTAAGAGGGATTCCTAGTCCACATGTGCACAGGGTCCAAGACAACTACGGTTGTACTGGGACCCATATGAATCCCTAAACATCGAACAACAGAAAAAGATACCAATTTGTGCTTAGGGTTCATTGCGTGAGACCTAGAATCATAAATGGACTTGGTTTAAAACAGACAGAGGAAAATAATTAAGCTTGACCCAACTCAAGAAAAATTGAATTTTTGATTCCAAAATTGAGAAAAAGAATTAGGCTTGATTTTAAAAAATGAACTTGATTTGAAAAATGAGGAAAATAATTTGAAAAATAAAATAAACTTGATTTGAGATTGAGGAAAAGAATTAGAATAAAATGAACTTGATTTGAAATTTGAAGAAAAGAATTAAACTTGATTTTATTTAAAATTGAGGAAAAGAATTGGAATAGAATGAACTTGATTTGAAATTTGAAAAAAGAAATTAAACTTGATTTGAAATTTGAGGAAAAAAAATTAAACTTGATTTGAACTTGATTTAAAATGAACTTGATGTTGAATTTGAGGAATTGAACATGATTTTGAATTTGAAGGAAAAAATTAAACTTCATTTAAATAAAACTTGATTTTGTGTTTGGAGAAAAAAGATTTAAATTTGATTTTGATTTTGATAAAAGATTAAATTAAAACTAGACAAATTAATTATAAAAGGATTGATTGGAAATTTTCATCCAATTTTAGAAGGCCCAATTGATCTTTGGAGGAGCAGCCTATTAATATTCAACTCAATTAAGGACTAATCGGCTAGCTTAGCTCACTTGATATGTTGTAGGTGGCTCGATGACCATTTGAAAGGGAAATGGCCACCATGGGGTTCGAACCTGTGCACTTGGAGTTATGGGTAACGAGCGGTGCCACTAGTCCAAGCTTTCAACTTGTCATTAGTACACCTGAATATTTATTTAACAAGGTAGTAGCCAGTAATTAACTAATTTAGAGAAGAAATGCCTCCGACCAATATAGAACCCATGGCCTCTGTGTAGAATACGAACATGCTAACCACTAGGCTAAACGTCTTGTTTAATTTTAATTTTCATGAGCTTGGTTGATATATGATGAGAATGCACCGATGAGAATTAAACCACTACGTGACCTTTCTACATATCTTTTATATAAGGATCGTTCTTGGCTTTATGTCATAGAAAGGAATTCTCCATGATTCAATCTTTAGAGCCCCTTTGAAACTGTGGCTGATTACAAACACAGCTTTGACTATATTCATGACGACGCAGAGTTCATACGTGACTTCATATTTAGCAAATACATATGCGGCTTTGAAGATCGACAGGTGACACAAGTTAGGAGTACTTCCCAGCAAGATATTGGGTGTTCATTATGCTTATACGGTCCCTTCTTTTGTGGAAAAGGAACCTCATCTATGTCTATATTGTTGTCAACGTTAGTTTCTCGTGACCCAGATTTTTTTTTGGGGACATACACATCTTCTCTTAAGCTGGGATCAGAATATAGACTCTTGCATGCACTGGTTAAAGCCTTCCCCAAATAAACACAGGCGCTAACCGAATGGCCCATGATGCGTGGCTCAGGAAGACCACCATCAACCAACCTAGAGAATGGTTACAGGCGGCATTTGAAGACAATGGCCATGCTAGGTACATGGATAGATCCAGAGTGTTTGTCCTTGCTATAGACACACATTGGCCTCATCACTAAAATTCCCAGAATCATATAGAACACCTTCCAAGGTCACAACAGCATATGGTCTTATTTTTGGTCCCCTAAGAGTGAAGTTTATGACTACACCAACACATTCATAGAATGCCAACTCCCAGTCCGGATTGATAGTCTTTGAGATCACTCATGCAAAGGAGAAAACTGCTAACTTGTAGATATGAATAGCCACGACTGCATATACTGATCATGACGTGATTTTGAAAACTCGTAAGTTTGCTAATCTTGCCAATCATTTTGTTTCTACACCTGCTCATGTCAAGTCTCCCCTTTATCATCATTAATAAACGTAGATCCACCATATAACCCTTCAATGCAACAAAGACCAAGAGTTGTTGGGTGCTTCTTAATGTGGATTCAAAACGTACAACCCATGCATCAAGCAGAATTGAAAGACCCCAAGGAACAAGACATGAAGTGACTAGAGAATATGACATTTATGCGAACTCGTAGCTGAGCTTTTGACACCCCTCAAGGGACCTGTCATAATAGCCAACACTGGAAGGTGCTATCTTGATCGCTCATCACTAACTGGAACCATAGTCAACTTCTGAAATTTTTGGACACATTGGGCCTGATGCACTCTGGCCAGTCGTATCTGCTTCTGATACAAGATCCCTAGATTTTTGGCATTGGTCCAACAAGAAAAACAAAGTAAAAGATAATGACATAGAGAACCTAATTGATCGGGTCCCGTTCACCACCATTCGCTAGGATCAAATGTACATCATTCTTCCAATTTTCACTAAGATAATGGCTCACAGAGATAAGGCTTCAGGTTATACTACTACAAATGAACCAAGAACCATTACTACTGATCACTCTTAGAGTAAGCAAAATCATTTTCAAGCATGACCCAGGCAATGAAAATACTTGAGGAATCTATTCTTTTTATATGTCCACTTCTCCAGAAGTTCTAATGTTTGTAAGAATGTAAATGCTTCAAGGCACCCATATTGAACTCAACAATTCAAAATTTAGGTGACGTCAAGCTTTGTGCAATCATCGCATTGTTGGATTCCTATGGCTCACTAATGGAAGCCATTGCACATGATAGTCTTTCAACTTTAGTGACACCCCCTTGCAACTGCCAATACTGGATCCACGACGTCATGTGAAAATAGTTGAGACTTCTTCTCCGATTATGTATTTTCACCTATGGTACCACCAGAATCATGACTGCTAGCATATCAACCAAGGATAGAATCTTCCATCGAATGACATGATAAGGAAATGCTGGCACTCTAAGATAGATAAGATTTCCATGAGTATATCTCACAGATCCCACAGTATTGTTAAAATCCATATAGAACCTAAGCGTGGAAGGAACAACAACGGTACATACTTTTATAATAACTTTATAAGGGGCGAATGCATGGGCTTGACCAGAGTTGTAAACATGTGCATAGTACAGATTTCTGCGTCGAATCCGATTCAAAGAAAAAGCGCAGAGCGGTTCTTGCAATAATTGGGTGAAGTTGTGTACAGTGGTTCAACTAAAGCTCAACAGTGATATTACGAACAAATTCAAGGTGTTATTTACGGAATATAATAGACTTCCAGACTCATAACTCAAACTTCTAATACGAAGTCACAGATACATGCATTCATGGAAGTTGAAATTCGAGTTGCAATTCAAGATTCATAGCTACTGTATTCATACATTAATCACTCGAACCAAACAAAGGCTATGGCCATGATGAAATCCATGATCAGAGAAGATGATATGATTGGATAAACTAGAAAGAAAACCAATTTGAATGCTGACCTGAGTGATGTTGATATTCCAAGATCACCAACTCTTCTACTATTGCAAGAACAACAAATTTCAGTGCCTTTCTTTTGCCCAAGATGCTTCCAACGCAATATGTCTTTGCTGCAGGTTTTCTCTCCTTAAGGCTTTCCTGGCTCCATGCAACAAAGATTTTTCTTTTCTCTCTGTTTCCTCACTTTGTAGCTGCCTCTTACCAAAGAAATCGGTCCTTCTCTCCCTCCCCGAAGAACCCAGCGTCTTCTCCCTCTTTTTCTCTTCCGTATTTTTGTTTTTTCGTTATTTAGTTTTTTGCTTTCAGTTATTTTTTTTTCTGTTTTGCATTTTGTTTTTAGTTTATTATTTTCTGTTTTTCCTTAATTTTTGTTTTATCTTATTATCATTTGTTTATTTTCCAGTTTTTATTTTTCTTTCTTTCATTTATTTATTTATTTATTTCACTTTTCAATTTTATTATTTATTTATTATTTCTTTTTTTACTTTTTATATATTTTTTAATTTTTTTATTATTTTTATTTTTCTGTTTTACCTTTTATTATTATTATTTATTTTTATTCTATTATTCCCAAAAATTTTATTTTTTTTGTTTATTTCTTCTATTTCTTACAAATTTCTCTTTTCTTGATTTTTCTTTTTTCTTATTTATTTTTTCCTTTCTTCTTTCTTTTTTTTTAAAAATTTTGTTTTTTTTTGTTTTTGTCATTTCTGCTTATTTGTTTTCTTTGTTTTTAATTTCTTTTCTATTTGTTGCAAATATTATTATTTCCTTTTCTTCATTTTCTATTTATTTTTATTTGTTTTATTTGAATTATTATTTATTTTCTAATTAATTTTAAAAACGGAGGCATCACACATAATTGAGTGTTTACAATCCTTAATTAAATTTAGTTAGAAATTAAAACTTCACATTGAGTAATTAAAATCATAGTGTCTAAATGTCACTTCTAAGGTCTAGGGCTTTAAATTTCATCTCTAATTGACTTAGGTTTGACCCATTCTTATGGTTAAAGTTTAAGCTACAAGTTTTACCAAGTCTAGGAAATTTTTAGGTATTCTCCGCTAATCCTAAGGGTCATGGCCAAATGGCTCCTCTCCTCCACTTAATCCATCATTCATTTTTAGTTGCCAATTTATGCCTTTTAAAATCTAGATTAAGTATTAATTATGAATTCCACTTTATTTTCTCTATATAGGTTGTTATGAACTTTGTCACTTTTAGGCTTTGCTTGCACCTTTAATTAATCTCTTTACCAAATGAAAATCCTTAATTTACCATTAACCAATTTTAAGCTCACTTTTCTCTTAAGTTTCACTAAGGTGGCCGAATGCACACATAGTTATTTTTAGGTCATTTTATCTCAAATTCTCTTCATCCAAAAGTTGCTTCACATCATTTATAACTAGTTACATGGTTTTTATCACTTTTGAAAATTTTTAAAAATTTTATCCTTAAGTTTGCATGTATGGTCGAATGCCACCTTTGGCTTGCCAAGATCACTTTTTTTTTTAAATTTCCTTCTTGTACAACCTTGATTCCATAACTTTGTGCACCTGTAGCACTTTAAACTTTTGATTCATACAAGGCTTGTCCAAACTACACAGCTTGGGTCATGGTCTAAGTGAGTCTTGAGTGTCTTATGAGGCTTATGCCATTTATGGTCCCAAAGTTTCAACTTTTACTTATTAATTTTTAGATTTATGACTAAACCAAACTTTTGGGACTTAAGAACAAATTTTTCTTTCACTTTTTAATATTTAAGTGTATGGGTTCTGATCTAGACATAATAATTCACAAGTCTTCTATAAGAAGAAAAATCATAACTTTTAACCTTTAAACATAAAAATATGCAAGATAGTATTTTTTTTCAAACAACAAGTGTAGATCCACAAGATCTACTCCTTTCAAACAACAAAGTATAGATTCGCTTAATTTTTAACTACTTTGGTTATTATAGACTTAGCCACTTTTAGACTTTACTTACACATTTAAAATCTTCCATTGACCTAATGAAAGTTCTTAATACACCATTAACCAAATTTTAGCTCATTTTTCCTTAAGTTGTACTAGGGTGGCCGAATGCACGCCTAGTATTTTTAGGCCATTTTAGCTCAAATTCTCTTCTTGCAAAAGTTGTCTCACACCATTTAGAACTTAGTTACATGGTTTGTGTTACTTTTAAAAATTTTAAGAAGTTTTATCCTTAAGTTAACAATTATGGTCAAATGTACACTTTGACCTTCCAAGGTCACCTTTCCCAAATTTTCTTCTCATACAACCTTGGTTAATTGATTTTGTGCACTTGTATCACCTTAAGCACTTGATCCATACAAGGCTTGTCCAAAATCCACAGTTTAGGTTATGGTCAAAGTGATTCTGAAGTGTCTTGTGAGGCTTGTGCTATATATGGTCCCACAGTTTCAACTTTTACTTATTAGTTTTTTAGATCTATGCCCAAAGTAAGCTTTTAGTACTTATAAATTAATTTTTATTTTAATTTTTAATATTTAAGTTCATGGGTTCAGATTTGGACATAATATTACACAACTCCACCATAATAAGAAAATAAAAAACTTTCAAGCTTTAAACATAAAAACATGCAATATAGCTTTTTTTTTTCAACCAACAAAATGTAGATCCACAAGATCTATTCCAAGATCCATCCATCTATTACCAAGAACACTCAAAAAATTTACTCATGAGTTCTAAAAACTTCCCAAAGCATCAAAATAGATTTTAAAATGATTTTCACCGATTAAATTTCTCTTAAGTTACTTAGAATCACTTTAAAGCAATCAAACTTCATTTTATTTTCCAAAAATCACTAGAAAATGGTGATGCTCATTTTGAATCATTCAAAGGAATCCTTGAGCCCTCGTGAGTCCAAACAAAAGGATATCTATGGATTTCAAAGAAAGGATCCACAAAAGAAAGAAAATAAACCATAAAAAGTAAGATTTAAAGCTTAAAAAGACAAAGTAGAAAATTTTACTTGATGGTGACTTAGTATAGGTTATGGTAGGGTTGTGGTGGCTGATCTTGGTCCTCCCTTGATGGTCCACAAAGATATTTTTGGTGAAAGTGGTGGAGCTTAGTATTTAGAGATTGATTTTAGCTTAAATCTAAAAGATGAAAACTTAAGCTTGAGGTGTAAGGTTAAGATTTTGGACTTGGTTCAACTTGGAGAGAGTTTGAAGAATTTTTTTAAGTGTTTTAGGGAGTAAAAACTGAACCAAATGAGGTCCCCCATGTAGCCTAGTCAATTCGGCCAAGCAAGGGTAAAGTGTGATAGGAGATGCTCCAATAGAACAATTTTCACTTGAAAGGAATGAACCTAGAATAGTTTTCACTTGGACCAAGGCAAAAGCAAACTTTATACCCCCATAAACTATATTGCAACATAAGAGATGCAAAGATGATACACACTTTATATTTTTGGAAATTCACTATTTCAGATTAATCACCTTACATATAGATACAACAACAATTAAGAGTATCTTAGTGTAAAGTGTGCATTAATTTTAATGGTAACACCAATAAGAAGTGGTTTAACTTTACATTGATGCTGGCACAAGAATAAGAAAAAACAACAATAGGTTAACCGAATAAGACAACACCTTATAGTTGTAACTTGCAATTGGACATATTAGTTATTACAAAGTTATAAGGCACTAAGTATTAGGAAAACTATTTAATTTGCAATACAAAGAACATAATATAGTTAGGCTCACTTGAACCTTGGCATGAATCATGAACCTTAATCAAGTTACAAAATTAGAAACTGCATTTTAAAGAGAGGTAAAAATTAGTGACAAATTGGAAAACAAATAATGTTCACTTTACAAGCATAATTTTAACATTGAGTTAGGTGTAAAGAATATAGGGTAATGTTTGGTTGAATGGAATGGGGTTATGTTTGATCACTGTACCTAACATATTAGAAGGTTGAATGGAATAGGGTTAGGTTTGCTCATTGTAGCTAACCTATTAAAAAGTTGTAGGACAGGGTGTATACTATATAATTATTATATAGAGGTTGAAACTCTATTCCTCTACTTTGACCTTACCATCATGGCTAAAGCTTTATTTGGTCTCTTAATAAACAAAGTTATGTTATGTTATGTGCATTGTTTTTAGTAGATTGGTGCAGTAGTCTCAGAGTACTTAACAAATTTTCTCCATGTGTTATAAACCTCTTATCACATCTCAATTAAAATACTATTTTCATAACTTTTATGTATATTTTAATTGTAATAAAAAATAGGGATTGAGTAATTCTACTTGTCAAGCAAGCGGTCACATATTTCAATTAAAGACCTAGCATTGCATACCATAGAGTAGTATGATAATTAAATTATTAGGTGTTTGGGAATGCTAATCATGGAACTTTATTTCCCAACTATCTTGAGTCATATTCACTTTCTTATTTTTCTTTACAATAATTTTTAGAAATATCACATAGGAAAAGTTAAGGAGGGAAATAAGATGAGTAATACCATTTTGAAAAGACAGTGGGTTCTACTTTTAGAGATTTGCTTTCTACATTTACTTTTATCGTAGAAAACAATAAAGAATCAACATATCAAGGAAACATGGTGAAAACAGGCATAGAAAGCATAAAAGGGCTCATGAAATTTACAGAAATAGTTTTTCTAAAACCAGAGAGGAAGCTCACATTATAAATTAATTCATTCATATTCAAGAATCACAGAAACCTAGACATAATAAAAGTATAATTAGTTAAGAATAAGAAATAGTAAGAGTTGAGGAGTGTAGTGAGTACTAGCCTCTAAGAACCCAACATTCCACTCTTGGCTCTTCAATACCTTTGAATTAAGCAAATGGGCACAAAGACACACAAGGCAAATCAATATCATGAGAAAAACATTTTCTTCATAACAAATGTATTAGAATCATTGAATATATACAAAGATATGCTTCGATAATCATACATTTTATTTTGTTCCTGAATATAGCTTTGACTTTTTTTTTCATTATATGTGTTGTTCTATTATTCTGTTTCCTTTCATACACCCCTCTAAAAGCCTCTTTCTCTTTAGTTGTTCTATTAAATTAAGAAGAATGAAAAAAATACCTCAATTAATTAGAGAAGAGAATTTATAGAAAATTTGGGGCTAATGAACTCGCAACATTGCTTCAATCTTTGATGTCACGATAGTGACTTTGATTTCTAATGTGATGATAGCTTTGGTCTCCAACGCACAAAAACAATGCCTTTGATTTCGGACGCGGTATTGGCTTCAGTGATAAAAGAGAAAAAGGGGAAGATAAGCATAAAGGATCCTCTAGTATGAATGAAAAGTAAAAGGAGAGGAGGTTTTTTATCATACTATATGGCAGTTGACCAAAACGTCCCTAAAAAACATAACAACTATTGTAGCTTCTACCTATATACGACAGTCAACATAAACGTCGCCTGAACCGCCGCACAGGAACTATGCAGGCAATTTTTATAAACCACCAAAAAATACCCGTCGGCATTTACCAAAATTCTTGTAGTGATTATACTATATTATCTTAAAGTTTTTCATTACTCAAATTGAAGATAAGTCTTTGTAATTACCAACAAAGTAAATTAGTCAAATTGGCTATAACCTTTGATTTTCTTATATTTTATTAATTAAAGTCTACTCATATAAAATTTCAGTAATTATTCTTCAAAAATGTTTCTCGAACTTGCAATATTAGTACTCAGGGGATTAAAAATAAAACTCATATATCATGTATGTATTAATTGTATAAAGGATATATATTACACAAAGAAAAATAAATAAAAAATCAAAGAACCTAAGCCAATGGCCTCCTAGCTAATCATAAGCCTTATCCTCTTGCATGATTCAACAAACATCCTAGAAACAGAAGGGCCAAAGATTATTTTTTCTTTTTTATTTTTTTACAAAATTAAATGAAACTCAAGATATATAATTGGTGAATACTTAAAAATTTAATTTCCAAGCGAAAATCACAAACTTCCAAGGTACATCCCAACCATCATTTTTCATTGTTCTTTATCATAATATCTATGATATCCTATTTGAATCACACCTTGTGACTAAGTTAATTTGTTCCTTCGGGTTTTGTTTTCATTTTACTCCTTTATTTTGAGAGGAAACTTTTTATCATACATGCATAGTAAGTTTTTAAGGAATTATATTGAGTTACTTAAGACCAACTTTAAGTAAATGTTGATTATTTTATATTTTGGTCAATTTATATATATATATATATATATATATATATATATATATATTACCAAACCACTTTATATCTATTTCTTAAATTCTTGTTTCACTAGGTGTAATTCCTTTTTTATGCTCATTCATCTATAGCTTTACTATGAACTATTATTATGTTAATGCATTTATTTTCATTCATTTATTAATATATTAACAACCTAAATTTTTATGATGAATTCTTGAAGGTACAAATAATTTCTAGAGTGAAGCTAAGTAGGATTAGGAACCAAAAACAAAGAAATTAGAAAGTTTGGTGCAAATGACAAAAATGCCTCATGAACTTAGGCAACTCAAATAATGCACCAAAGAAATGTAAAATAAGAGTAAAAGACAATATAAAGGATTATAGAACATCAAGAATGACCAAAAAATAATTAGAAACACTTAGAAACAAGGAATGGACGAAACCACCCTAAAAAAACTCTAAAAATGACCAAAACACCCCTAAAAAGCTCTATTTTCTACATAGAGCTAGTTAGTTCCCATAAAAATATCAAACAATCTTAGATTAACTTTGGAATGGATCAAAAAGTATTAGAATTATCATAGGAATGATTTGAGAATTTTTCTGGCAATGTTGGGAAAAATTACAAAAACGCCCCTCAAAGGTTGAGAGGGCAAGAAAGTGTAAGGAAGAAGCCAAGACTAGGCCCCACATAGGCTGGACGAAAATTTTCATCTGGAAACCATGGTGGTGTGTCACCAAACCAAAGTCAACTCAAATAAACCTATAAAAGATAAAAATAATTAATCCTGAGATTCCTTTCATCATGGTTAAGGCTAATTAACCTTGATTAATTAAAAGTTAAACATGCTTAGGATAATTTAAAAATGATTAGTGATAAAATCAGCCTCATTAACACTAATAAAATTTTAAAAGGATAATTCCTTGAATTTTGGAATTATTTTGAAAATAGAAAATCTATCTAAAATTACCATAATACCCCTAAGTGAAAAATTAATCCAACTTTTGCCCTTGCTTAGCCGAATTCACTAAGCTCATTTGGGACCTCTTTTTGGTTCTTTTTTAACTTCCTAAAACACTTAGCAAACTCTAAACAATATCTCCAAATCCATCTATGTTCAAAAAATCTAACCTTTCACCTTAAGCCTAAGTCTCCATCTTTGAGAGTTTAGTTAAAATCAAGCCTTAAACAGTAAGTCCCACCACTTTCACTTAGAGATCCTTACGGACCAGTCAAGAGAGGACAAAGATCATCCACCACAGCCCCACCATCACCCACACTAAGTCATTGTCAAGTAAGATTTTCTGTTTTGTCTTTTTTAAGCTTTAATTTTAGTTTTTGTGGTTTGTTTTCTTTCTTTTGTGGATCCTTTCTCTAAAATACATAGATCTCCTTTTGTTTGGACTTATGAGGGATCAAGGTTAACTTTGCAAGGTTCAGAATGAGCATCACCATTTTTAGTGACTTTTGAGAAATAAAATGTTGGTTGGTTTAAAGTGCTTCTAAGCAACTTAGAAGAAATTTAATCGATGGAAATTGTTTTAAAACCCATTTTGGTGCTTTGAGAAGTCATAAGAAATTTTTTTGAAAGGTTCTTGGTAGGAGATGGATGGATCTTAGAGTAAATCTTTTGGATCTACACTTTTTTGTTTGGAAAAAAATGTTATTTGCATATTTTTAAGGCTTCAAAGTTGTCATTTTTCTTCTTATAGTGGACTTGTGTATTGTTATTTCCAGATCTAAACTCATGAACTTAAATATTAAAAAGTGAAAGAAAATTAATTTATAAGTGCCAATAGCTTGCTTTGGGCATGGATCTAAAAACTAATAAGCAAAAGTTGGAACTTTGGACAAAAAAATGGTATAAGCCTTACAAGATACTCAAGACTCATTTTGGTCATGACCCAAGTTGTGGGCTTTGGACAAGCTTTGTATGGATCAAGAGCTTAAGGTTCCACAAGTGCACAAAATCAAGAAACAAAGGTTGTATGAGAAGGAAATTTGAAAAAAGTAACCTTGTTAAGCCAACGGAAGCATTTAGCCATGCAAGCATACTCAAGGGTAAAAGTTATAAAAAAATTTATAAGTGACACAAATCATGTAACTACGTTCTAAATGATGTAAATCAATCTTTGAATGAAGAAAATTTTAGCTAAAATGGCCTAAAATTCATTAGGTGTGCATTTGGCCACCCTAGTGTAACTTAAGGGGAAAATGAGCCTAAAATTGGTTAATGGTGTATTAAGAATTTTCATTAAGTAAATGGATTAATTTAATTGTATAAGTAACACCTAAAACTTACCAAGTCCATAATAACCAACATAGATAAAATAAGTTTGTGAAGCCCATAATTTGTATTTAATCTAGATTTCAAGAACGCATAAATTGGTAACTAAAAATTGGTAACTAAAAATGAATAATGAATTAGGTGAAGAAGGGACTATCATTCGGCCATGACCCTTATAATTAGGGAAGAAGACCTAAAAATTACCCAAACTTGGTTAAACTTGTAGCTTAGACTCTAACTTGAAGGATTTGTCAACCTAGGTCAACTAGGGATGAAAATTTGGTACCTTAAGTCTTGAAGTGGCATTTGGCCATCGTGGGATAAATTAACCAACAAAGGAGTTTTAATTTTGAATTAGGTTTAACTAAGGGTCCTAAGCATGTAAGTATAAGGTATTAAAAGTGTAATAAGGTTATGACATTAACTAAGGAACCATTCGATCACTTTAGGACAAATTTCTTTAGGAGGAGATTTAATTCTTAACTAGCCTTAACAAAACAATCTTTGGTCTATAACTAGAAGAGATTAAAACTGGGAGTAATTCTTACAAAAGTTAAGGTGATATTTGGACATAATCACTAAGTTAGTAAAAGGATGTTAAGAATTCATCAAAATTCAAGCCTAAACCTAAGCATGCATAAGATAAGTGATCAGGAATAAAACATGAAATTGGAAACTAAGTTAAGCTATTCGGCCATGACTTACAAGGATGGAGAAGAAGTCTTACAAATTCCTAAGTTAGGTATCAATAAATGAATTAGTCTTCAATTGGTAAAAATAAACTCATAGGGCAAGAAAAAAAATAAACTAGAAGGCCTTAGAAGTCAAAGGTTCGCATTTGACCACTCTAGATTAAATGAGAAGAAAATAGTTTGAAAACTTGGTCTAGGTAACTTAAGAAGCCTTATAATGTAAAATAAAGAATTAAAAGTTTAAAAGAAACTTGGCAAAGGCATGGGCAATCATTCGGCCATGTTAACTTAAATTGACTTAAATAAGCTAAAAACTTTTTAATACTTAACATTTGAACTCAGTATAAGTAGGATATGCATAAGACTTGAAAAATCAAAGAGCACAAAAGATGAAAACTTAAAAGGTGCCATTAGGCCACCTAGAAGAAACTCATAAGTTGTAAAAATCATGTCAAAATAATGTAACTTTGAGAAAAGGAAAAGTCAAGGAGCAACTTGGAAGGTTGAGAGAATTAAGTCCTTTGAGTGATTCATCATAAAAAGTTAAAGAGTAAATAAGTTGGACATGTATTCGAAACATGCAATGATGTTATTCCAAATGTGATTTATCAGTCAACTTGTAATGTTCTTATGAATGCATACTGTTCAATATGATTTGAAGTGTTGAATGCTCATAAGCATAGAAAAGATGATGCTATGTATGAGGAGTATGTATGATTGATGATGTGATAGAAGTTGAGATCTATATGTGAATATCATATTGGCTAGATATTGCTTGAGTATACATAATTATCTGAAAGCCATTAAAATGAACCTAAAGGGTTCAAGGGATCACTAAAGCAAACATATTTGAGAAGTTAATCTACTCTTAAAGTATCTTATGCACATCATATCCAGAGGACACCTAGAGTTCTCCTAAATAGGAGACAAAAAGGTTTTCCTAGGAGAAAAAAGGGTTCTCCAAAAATCCTTCTTCAATGAAGACAAAAGGATTCTTCACACATTATAAGGTGGTGATGACCATCTAGAAATGAGCTCATATCCTTAGTAGTAGAAGGTAGAGTAGTAGACTCGGTGAGAAGATATTGTTTGACTATTTTTAATATATGTTTATGTCTAAAAGTTTCCCCGAAGTTGTGAAATATAATGATGTTAGAGATAAATTTTAAGGCATACAATAACTTATGAGTCAAATAATATCTTTTTTGTGATCCCAAATTTGTGAAGTTTAAGACGGATATATACTTATGCATTAAGGTTATTTTGTATAAAAATAAGCCACTTCAGTAGGATGTTTTTAAAATATTAAAATCAATCTTGTATGAATATCATGATTTTTTCCTAATAAACTGAAGTGGCTGGGACAAAAGTGAGGAAACTAGAGGTAGAGTAGAAACTTATTGAGAAACTTTGTTTCTCACTCCTTCTCTTCCCACTTTCTTCCCACACAACAATAATGTCCTTAGCGACAATGGTGGTTTATGTCGACATTAGTAATGTCGACTATTCGGCAAACTTACATGGTCTCCTAATCATGGCATAAGCCAACGTCAAGATCTACTTCTCGCTAGGTTCATCTGTTCATCCTGAAGTTTTGGGTCTGAACTTTACAACTACCAGATTCACTAACATTGTTGGATCCAAGCATGTGGATGGAGCGTTTCCACCGTTAGGCTTGTAGGGTTGTTGATCTCCTAGTTCGTTTTAAGGAAACAATAAATAGTAGTATGCTATGTATGTATAATATATATATGATAGTACGTAGTAAATATGTAGGTAAATATGGTATGTAAATTATGGCTTGTAATAAATTTTATGATAAGGTCTTAGAGCCTAAGACTGCTTGAATATGTAAATGGACTGTATAATTATGTGATGTTATATGTTGTATGGACAAGTCATGATTAATTGGTTACTGTGAATTAATTGGCAAATGGAGCAACATAAATAATACATATTCGTAATATTTTGTATATGTGGAAGAACATCTAGAAATTTATTTACCAACACGTATGTTATATCAATGAGGCTTGCAATTTATAATAAATAGTTTTAAAAAAAATTACTGTATTTTCTCTAATAAGTATTTTCTAAAGAATTCTGCATGATGAGATAACAAATTAATAATGAAACCAAATGAATGAATTAAGCGTAAAATCGGTATTCATTTTTAGGATGTTATATATTGAATGATATCTTATATTTTATTATTAGTATGATTTCTCTTTTATACAAATTATAAAAGGAGAAATGGATAAGAGTTAGATGCATGAACCAAGAGTTTATGGAAAGTATTTGGATGGGTTAAAACAATTTCTCGACTTTGCATTTCTAGTGTGATCATGAGGAAGCATATGAGCATTTAGTTTGTGATAGATTTGATAGAAGTTACAACGCTTGGGTTTTCCTTAGTGAAGGTGGATCTTCAAAACATTATATCAATAAGAAGAATGATGAATTTAACATGCATTATCATTTCGATGAAATTTTAGAAGAGACATTTATGATGTCAAAACTATGTGTAGAAGGTCAATTTGAAGACATATTGGAAGATGATGAAGAAGAGATTGATGTTGAAACAGTAAAGTTTTACAACATGTCATTTAATATGTTTCTATAGTTCTTAAAAGAACTACTCCTGGAAAACTTTTGTTTGCCATTAACTTTTCAAGATTGTAAATACATCATTCAAGATTTTGGATTTAGTTACGTAAAAATCCATGTTTGTCCATAGATTATATCCTATATTGGGGGAGTATGAGTATATGACTCAATGTCCTGAGTAGGTACTTTTAGATATAAAAAAAAAACAAGTTTCAAACTTTTAAGAGAAAAGTTTCTTGCAAGGTAGCTTCACCTTTAATTCCGGCCAAAGTTTTGAGATATTCTCCTTTGAAATCAAGGATCAAGAGGTTACTCATTTCTTCAAAAATAACTTTTGTAATGAAATGGCATAAGGAGTGTTGCATTGAAAACGGAAAACTAAGGCATCCAACAAACTCACAAGCTTGGAAAACCTTTGATTCTTTACATCTTAATTTTGCATTGGACCCTCAAAATGTGAGGCTTGGGTTGGCAAGTGAAGGACTTAATCCATATAAAATATTGAGTAGCAAATACAATATTTGGCCAATGGTTTTAATGACATATAACTTAGCTCGATGGTATTGCATGAAGCAACCTTACTTGATATTATCATTACTTATTCTAGGTCCTTCTTCACCTAAAAATGACATTGACATGTATTTGCAACCTCTAATTGATGATCTAAAGGAGTTATGGAAAAAAAGTCGTTGAAACATATGATGCTTCAAGTTAGTAATTATTTCAAGACCATGCTGCATTACTATGGGTTATAAATGATCTACCTGCATATGCTATGTTATTAGGCTAGTGTACAAGTGGGAAATTAGGATGCCCCATATGTAACAATGACACATGGTCTAAATTCTTATATCATTGTAGAAAGACGTGTTATATGGGTCATAGAATATTTTTAGATTCCAAGCATAGGTGAAGAAAAGATAAGAAATATTTTGATAGAAAAAAAAAAAGAAAATGAGAGTAGCACAAAGCCATTATTAGGTTCAAAAATGTTTGAAATATTATGTTATCGAATGAATGAATTTGGGAAGACTAAAAGGAGGGGAAAAATAATGATAATCCATAAACCAAAAGAATTATATTCTTTAAACTTCAAAAATAATTTAAAATTTAAAATTGTTTTAAATAAATATTTTAATTCAGAATCTCACGTAATGAATTTAAATTTGTAGGTGTAATGTAATATTCTCTATTGATAATATATTTTTAGAATCATAAAGGTTTAGAGTGCAACCGTATGTCATCTTAAACCACTTACGTGGATCTAGAATATTACTTATAAAAAAAATCAAAAATACATTTTTAATTGAAATTGTAACAATCATCTTTTTAAGTTTAAATTTTAATGTTTAAATATACTCTCTTCAAAACATTTTTAAATTGACTTTTTTCAACCATCAAAGTCATCTTTCCACATTTTCTATTCAAGTTATTTTAAAAATCTCAAAAAAGAAAATTATTAGAGAATTAAGCTCATAGAACTATATTACCTTGACTTTCTTGTCACATTAAAGAATACGTAGAAGTAAAATAAAAAATTTTATAATACTTTTCTTTATGCATATTTTTATTTTATTACTTTCACGTATGTATAAATATATTATTTAAACATTTAATTTTTATTTTATCTATTCATATATATATATATATCATTTAAATATTTAATTTTTACCTTAAAAGATATCAAATAATTTTTTAAAAATTATTTTAAAATTATATATTTAGCTTTCGGCACTATTATCTAAAGGACAAGTATGATATTAGTATCTTTTTTATTTGTAACTCACTTCCTAACATGATTTTTTTTGAAAAAAATATTTTTTTTCAAAAATAAAATTTTAATTATAACTCTATTTTATTATATTTTAAACTTATTTATTTTTTATAAATTTACATTCCATTATAATTTAGGTTTATATAAAAACGAATAGGTAAAAACTAATAAAATCTTGTTGCTTTAGAATGAATCAACCTAACAAATCAATTGGTCTCTTTCCTGCTATGGCACATCTCCATGGTACGAGACATTCCTGCAGCGCATTTTTATTTTAAGTTCTATTATAATTATCTGTTGAAAATGATTCCTATCTAATAATTAGTTTCAAATGGCATTATTTTGATAATTATTTTTAAAATCTACTTTAACTAAGTAAGAAAGGTTTTATAATTTCAAAGTTACATATGTTTGGTGGTAAACAAAATTTAATCTAGTATAACAAAATTAAATAAAAGACAAAATTATATTGATATCAATTTAATTAAATTTTATTTTATATTTGTTTCTTTTTTAACCTTATACAAATATTTTTAATTTATATAAAAATAAAATATCGTAGAATTTTTTTAAATGCAAAGATCTCCCTTAATTTTATAAAATTATATACATAGGAAAGATCAAAATAATGTAAAATAAAATAAAGATAATGGGTGATATTTCGTTAAATTTTAGGATATATGAATGTAATTTACCTTAAATTAAATATAATTTATTGTTTAGTTTAATTTGTAAAGTTTAGGTTAAATCATAAATTTTATCATTAAAATATAATTTAGATTTAGATTTTTTTATTTAACTTTTTTATTCAATTTAATCCTTTAATTTGATTTAGTTTTCATTTTAATTTTTATATTTTTTTATTTAATTTATTCCTCTAAATTTTTCTTATTTTACATTTCCCTTCTAAATCATCACAAAAAAATCTTCAAACCATTAATAAAATCTTATTATCAAGAGTAGGTTGAAACATATAATTGAATTGCTATAAAAAATTTATGTCTAATTGAGTGTTATTTTTTGGGATTTAATAATTTCTCCAACAAAACAGCAAAACTAGGAACCATTACAAAATACAAAAAATATTAAGTTTTGTTGCATTTATTTTATGGGGTTATAAGAAAGTGATAAAAAATTATAATGTTTCATAATTTATTTAAATGCAACAAAAATTATATTTTATTTTTTCACTTCTACATTATGCTTCTTTCTCTTCAACTTCTAACTCACACTTTCCATTCTTTTCACATTCTAACTCATGTTTTCCACCTTCAAGCTTTCACTCCTCTAATTCTAGATGCCCTATATGTAATCTATGACATTGAAATCACAAATTCTGGACTTGGCATGGTGGAGAGAAGAAAATGTGCTGGTTCCAATCCCAGTGTTTTCGTATAGATGATAGTTGATGGAGAGGTCCCAGCTACAAAGGATCATTGGGCCTATGAGCCCATCACAATGTATATTTTAGGATTAGGTTTTTTGTAATAAGTTTAGAGGGGCCTTACTTGTATAGGCTTAGGGCACCTTTTAAGTGTAATACTTAGGCTCATAAAATGGGCTTATCTCTCTTGTGTAATTTGTGAACCCATAACATGGGCTTATCCAAGCCCAATCAAGAGCTGCATAGTGGCTAGATACATGGTTTGTATTTTGGGCCAATCCAAGCCCATTTTAGGGAAGGAAGGAGGCAGGTCCAAGGTCCACATTGATGCCCCTCCTTTGGTCTATATATAGACCACTTTGTAGTCATTTTGAGACACTTTGAGTCATTAATTGAAATTAGAATTTTCAGAGTGAGATTGTCTCTCAAATTCCCTATCCCTTAGCCTTGTCTTGAGGTAAGGACCACCTTATCCTTGGGAACTCCAAGGTGGCAAAGCAACCATGACTTATCTTCCTAGGAGTGATGCCTAAAATACTCTTTATTTTTACATCACTTTGATCTCCGTTGAACCATTTTTTCCTCACCTTCTAACATGCTATCAAGTGGTATACAGAGCATATCAATGGAGGTAAGATCCAAGCCAAAATTTGTGTCAATTAACATTCTCTTCTACTCCAATTCTGCTCTCATTTTATGTTTTTCCAATTCTATCTAAATTTGGATAGATTTTGTGTTGATTCTATGAAAATCTAAGTTTGATCTATGTCGATCTAGGTTCTATGATGATAATAATCGGTGAAATATAATTGAATTTCCTTGAAAGTTGCTGGAAATTTCAAATCTGAATTTGCAGTTTTTTGTGCCAATTTTTTTTTTGAAATTCTAGAAAAGTTTTCAAAAAGGTTCAGCCTTAATTCTCTTCTCTTAGATCTTCATGAGGTTTTGTTGTTTGATGTTGGATCTACATGATACAAGAAAAATGTTGGTGACATCCTCTCCAATTGGCCTGAATTTGCATTGAAATTTTGAATCCTTGAAAGCTTGTTCTTGGGGCCAAAATTTAGAATAAACAATTTTCAAATTTTTGATCCAAAGTTGTTGATCTTCGTGAGGTTATGTGTCTAATGTATAGATCTGCATATTACACAAACTTTAATCTCTGGGGTTTGCATCAAAACTCCTAGATCTAATCTAGATCTAGAAATTCACTTTTATGTTCTCTAATTTAAAATTTAGATCTACTTAAATCTAAAAGAAATTTGTAGAACTTGCAATGGAGGAAGTTTTGTAATTTAATGAGATCTACAAGGATCTTAAAAAAATTGAAAATCTAAAAATTGTTCTTATGTGTTCTTAGTGTTCTTGATCTCAACTTACTTTGATCTTGTGTAAGTACTTTGGATGCAGGTTTTTTCTTTAATGTATACTTATTTGGGACTATTTTGAGTGGCCTAAAACCTATCCCAAGAAGAAAAGTGCAGAAACTCAAGATTGAAAGAAATTAAATGAAGCTTCATTCAAGTGCATGAAGTAAAATAAAAAAATTAAAAAAAAATAGTGTGCAAAAGGAAAATTTCATATGCTTATATGGTCTTATGTTGATGAATCAAGTGTTGGTTCTGTAAAAAAAAAGTACAGACGATGTTCTGTTTGAATTTGCAATGTAATATATGTTCTTAAGTTGAGATGAACCTCTTTCAAATCAAGGATGGAAAAAGATAATTTAAATTTCAAGATGGTCAAATTATAAATTCAAGAACACTAAACTAAATATCATTCTACTTTCTTCTCATTCTATTCAATTTTAAGTGCCTTTTCTTGAACCTTATTTGTAGTTATTCTTCTTCAACTCTTAGTTTGTCATATTCAAATTTCTTTTGAGTTTACCTAATTCTTATGATAAGGATTTTATTGCTTGTCATTTAACTCCTTTGGTTTTGTCTTGAATTTCTAACTCCTTTGACCTTTTGGTAAGTTTTGCACCTCACTTTAGAAACATCAAGTCTCAAGGATTGAAGTTGAGTGTTCTCTTCTCAAAGATAGACCTAAGGTATTCTTTGAATGAAAGATGTGAGAGGAGTTTCAAATTTAGTGAGTGAAACACAAAGAGTGTGGAGGAGTTAAACACTTGGTGATGACATAATTTTTTTTTAACTCTTTGCGCTAACCTCTTTTTGTGTGTGGGCAGCAAGATTTGCATATTTTCTTATCCCATTTAGGTGACATGTGGAGTAAAAAGGAGCAAGGACAACACAAAGCTTGAAAAGTGACTCAATATTGTAATAGCTTAGTATTGTTATGCATTCTATTTTAACTTGTAACCTTGTAAAACTTGGCTTGTAGTAGGTTGACATTGTATCGTAATTTTTTAAAAAAAATTATAGTAGCTGTTTGATTTCTTGTAAATTCTATTTTGTTTTTAAACTTAGGTGTAAAGGACTTGGACTTTACAATCTTGGTGTAGGATAATCACCAAGAACTTTAGTTTGTTGGTTTGCGTATGCTTATAGGCATAAGCGGGTGCTAAGTGTTGATTGAATTTCTAGAATTGCTAGCCCTAACTTGTGTTTCTAAGATTGTTTTCCAATGTTGAAGCAAGCTAGGTATACCTCTAAACTTTCTTTAAGGTGTTATAACTTTGCATAAAAGTTGTGGACTCAAAGGACATTGGAGTTTCATTCAAGGTTTCCTGTGGTTGGTGAAGCCATAAGTGTTGTTTGATTGCTTGATTGGAGGGATAAGGTTGCATGATTTTTGTTAACTCTTGATTGTCCTTAAGTGTTTTCTTTCTCTCTCTTTCTTGCAAAAAAATTCGTGTGTGGAGAGGTTTTGCAATGTGAGTGACAATGTTTATTCACCTAGGATCCAAATTGAACAACTAGCCTCTAGGTTAGAAAGAGCTTTCCAAATACAAAGTAAGGCCTTTGAAAAATGCCTAAGTAAAATAGAAAAGAATCCAAGTTTATCTAGGTCTAGAATAGGAAAAGGTAGACATGTTGAATTAGAAACTAGTGGGTCGAGGAAGGGTGGATATCATAGAAAAGAAAAGGATACATCCGAGGATGATGTCAACTTTTTTGGTGAAAATATCATCAAAACCCCTTCACGTAGGAAGAAGGTTCAATTAAGGGAAATTTCATCTTCAAAAGATAGGCCACATTCTTCCCTTAGGAGAAAATTGCCAACACCAAGGAGGCACCAACACAAGGATAGAGTCCATCAAAGTAAGGGTAGAAGTACTTGTAGGAGTAAGGATAGAGAACCCCTTAGGAATAGGAACCATAGGAGTAGGGATAGGCATCCTTCTAGATATAGGCATAGTAGTTCCTCAAGAGATAGTTCAGAGGAAAGGTCTTATAGGAATAGGTGTAGCCCTAGACATAAAGATCATAGAGATAGACACCATCAAGATACCTTGGATAGAATTAAAGTTAAAATGCCTAAGTTTCAAGGGAGAAATGACTTTGAGGTGTATTTGGATTGGGAGCTCAAGGTTGAGCAAATCTTCTCTAGTTATTCAATTAAGGAATATCAAAAGGTTAAGTTAGCTACCCAAAAATTTGGTGATTATGCACTTATTTGGTGGGATAAGATAAATAAAGAAAGATACCAACCTTTGAGTGATTGGGATGAGATGAAACATGTGATGAGGAAAGCTTCTTACTATCTTAGGAAAATGCATAATAGGCTTCAAAGAATGACCCAAGGCACCAAGAGTGTAAATGAGTACTATAAGAAGATGGAAATAATTGTCATGAGGGCTAACTTGAATGAAAGTAAGGAAGCTACAATGGCTAGGTTCCTAGACAACCTTAGGCATGAGATTAGGGACACAATTGAACTTCACCATTCTCTAAGCCTTGATGATTTATATCACCAAGCTCTTAAGGTAGAGTCTTAATTGAATTGGAAGGGTAAAGGTAAGTACCCTCCTTATAGGTCCTCCGCACAAGAACAATGGAAGGATAGGAAGAAAAAATCAAATTTCAAACCTAGGAAAATTAGGGACACCAAGGACTCCAAAGAGCCAAGGGAAAAACACCTAAACTACCCTTAGGAAAAGAATCCTCCATTAAATGTTTTAAGTGTCTGGGTATTCCTTCTTGGAATCTTCGAGTTCTAGCTCCAACTCCTCATCCTCTAGTGATGAAGCTTTAGAGTATACATTATAGGGAGATCTACTAGTGGTTCGGAGGTTGTTAGGAAGTGTCACTAATGGGGAGGAAGAAAACCAAAGAGAGAACATCTTACATGCAAGATGTTCCATTCAAGGACACACATGTTCCCTAATTATTGATGGTGGTATTTGCACTAACATAGCTAGCACTAGGTTAGTGACTAATTAGGGTTAGAAATGAATCACCACCCTAAGCCATATAAAATTCAATGGCTTAGTCACAATGGAAACTTGTTGGTTGATAAGCAAGTTTTCCTTTCATTTAGGATAGGTAGGTATAAGGAGTCCAGTGCGATGTTATTCCTATGGAGACCAGTCATGTGCTACTAAGAAGGCCATGACAATTTGATAGGAATGTCCATCATAATGGGCACTCTAATAGGTTTTCTTTCATGTTCAATTCCCAATGAATAACCCAAGTACCTTTAGCCCCAAATGAGGTCTGTAAAGACAAAATCCAAATGAGAAAGAAAAGGGATGCAGGGAGAAAGACATTGAAAAAGATAGAAGTAATTGAAAATAATAAAAAGAAAAAGGGGAAGGAAAGAGAGAAGGTAAGTGAAGTACCCAACTCTCTTGAAAGTAAGAATGAGGCAAGAGAACTACTCTTAATTAGTGAACCTTTTCATCAAACTAAAATTGACTTGAACCTCAATCTTAGGATATTGCTTAGTATGCCTCAATCCATTTTACCTAATATAGGAGTTGAAAGGTCATTTTTTAGGAGAGGTAGTCAAAAAATGGCATTGTCGAGATTCCAATCTCCTACCACAATCCTGTATAATTGGGACACCTTTGTTGTACTATTTATTGATGGTTATATGCCTAGATTACATCACATTACACAACCCTCGCCTTATTTTTATGTGCCCCATTGTGGTTGTACATTTTCATATATAAAGATTCCTATCATGTCCCAACCCTTGTTTTATGATAATACGCCTAAGATACTTGATTTGTTTGTGATCTCAACTATACATGACACTAGTGCACCTTACATCTCAATATTACACGGAAAATTCAACGAGATCCATATCAAGTGCACTTGGTCAAATATGGATCCCATGGGCATATCTTACACTCCATCAAATATTGACATGATTCAAATGACTAAATCCTTGTTGCATGATAGCCTTTCAATTTTACAACATTATTCACTTTGTAATGAGATGCCACTGTTACATCAAGAAGTGAATCATTTACAACTCACTTTAAGGCACACCTTACATAATAAAAATAACCTCTTTTTAGGAATAGGGAAATTGAGTGCAACCCATAAGCATACTTGGTTCATGTTTGATAATAATTGTGAACTTGTGAGTAATCTTAATCCCTTATTCCTAATCAACTCTACTGGTTTAGTCTTACAACTATTTGGACAGTTTCGAAGGTTAATCTTTGACCTTGGCATTGTCTTTCATTTTTCGATCATTAATAACATCTCCTCTTATTACGTATATCCTTATTTTGTAGATAATGTTGAACTTAAACATTCGAGAATGAATGCTTCCGAAGGGGGAGGAGATGATGGAGAGATCCTAGTTGTAAAGGACCATTGGACCTATGGGCCCATTATAATGTATAGTTTAGGATTAGGTTTGTTGTAATAAGTTTAGAGGCTACTTGTATAAGCATAAGGCACCTTTTATGTATAATACTTTAGGCTTATAAAATTTGCTTATTTCTCTTGTGTAATTCGTGGACCCATAACATGGGTTTCTCCAAGCCCAATTAGGGGTTGCATAGTGGCTAGATACGTGGCTTGTATTAGGTCAATCCAAACCCATTTTAGGGAAGGAAGGAGGCAGATCCAAGGCCCACATTGATGCTCCTCCTTTGGTCTATATATAGACCACTTTGTAGTCATTTTGAGACACTTTGAGTCATTAATTAAAATCAAAATTTTTAGAGTGAGATTTTCTCTCAAATTCTCTCTCCCTTAGCCTTGTCTTGAGGTGAGAACCTCCTTATCCTTGGAACTCCAAGGTGGCGGAGCATCCATGGCTTATCTCCCTATGAGTAGCACCTAAAATACTCTCTATTTCCACATCCAATTCAGCATCACTTTGGCCTTCATTGAACCAGTTTTTCCTAACCTTCCAAGGTGTTATCAATAGTGCTGATGTGAGAAGAAGACAAAGATGAGAAGAAATCTTGTGAAAAAGAATCAAAGATGAGGACAAGGTTCCTTTTGTTGTCTTAACTTTACAAATTTGTAGACAATCTGAGCAAATTCTCTATGCTCGAAATTGAGGTGCTCACAGTAGTTATCCCTATGGGTCATCTTACAATTTGCATGTCACACATCTTCATATATACCAACCCAAACGTGATGTGGCCGTGCTTGTTTTATGTTCCCATTATAGACTCTGGTTCTTATTCTTATTCATCACTCCATTCAGCCACCATTCCAAATTTTTAGTTATGCTTAATTGCAATATTTTATTTTAATTCTGTGTGCATATTTTTATGTTTATTTTTTTATCATTATTGTATGATTGCCTCTGGTCTATGATTCACTTTGCTTCAATGCAAGATTTGTTTATCATATTCATATGCACTATGTAGATAACGTGTTTGTTTAGCTTGATTTTTTTATTTTTTAATTAAAGGTGCCTCCTAAAAGAAGAAAAATGACGATGCACCTTCCAAGAATAGGAGTTTCATAGCGTACCAAGCTACATTCTAATGTTCTTATTTTTCACTGTAAGTTTTCTGTAAAGCATCAAATTTTTGCTAACAAATAGAAAATATGGAGCTTAAAAGTAGGTTGTATTATGACAAGGCTTTATTAAGTTTGAGTTACTGATATTTTGTAGTTACTGCAATGATCATGAGACAAGTACTTGCATATTAGATCTATATCTTGGAAAGTTTGCTCCCAATCTTAACATTACTTTATATCACAGTGATAAGTGTCCAATAAGACACTTATTTGGAACATAATTCGATGTAATTGCAAGTAATTGAAGCATAAAACACCATTAAAACATGAGAAAATGACATAAAACTAAGTAACTCATGCACAATCTGGAAAATACAGTTTTAAAGCCTTTTAGGCGATAAATTGTCATAAATCTGAAGTGTTTTAATTACTGTAGTCTATTACAGGGTTTCGTGTTGGCAACGCAACCAGACTTACGTGGAGCACATGAAGATTTGAAAGAAAAGAAGCTATCTGTTATTCGCATCGCGTAAGACACGCAACGCTACATAACAATATCTATAAAAAGCCCAGAACAGAGCGAAACAGAACACATCTCTGGAATTCGAGAGACACAGAACAGAGCTGCCTTTGTGCTATCTGTTACACCAGAACCTCCTGATTTCTGGGTTTGTTCTGGGTGAAGGAAGAAACCCTAGGTTTTAGAAAAGGGGTGCAGCCGCCGGCAACCGTCTTACGCATGACCCCTGCTTTGTCTTTTGTTTTCTTTCTTTATCATTATGTGTAACTAGATTTCTATTAGGGAAGGAGGAATCCATAACTGAACCTATGTAGTCCGGATACGTTACATGTATTCAAGATTGTTTTCCTTTAACATCGATTACTCATCTCTTTGCTTAATGCTTCTATGACTTGGCCACTTATAGATTGAACTGAAATTCTTCTTCACAATTGGGAAATTGGTTTTTGAATTGGAACTGGGATTGAATAACTTAATTGTGAAGGCTTTAGGGATAGAGGTTTGTGATTGTGAGATCATTTGAATTCTTGAACTTAATGCTCACATCAAATTAGGAATTACTAAGGGATTAGAATTCCTAATTTGAGTGAATAATTGATGAGTCAAGGGATTGAGCTTCAATCAATACTTGTGAATCTGATCTTCGACTACATTTTATCTTGAATGCACATGATGATCCACTGTTATGCAAGGGAAGTTTTGGTGAAATCCAACCCTAACACCTTCCATTCATTGAATTCTTACCCCTTCGTATTGATTATTGAGTATTGAATAGTTTTGAATTTATTTTGAAGTGTTTTAGGCGTACTGGAACAGAGTTCCAGATCAGTGATAGAATCTGTGAATCTTGTTATATTTTGTTAGCGTTGCCTACGCGCCTCAATTTGCATTGCCTACGCGCTCCCATAACTGAGTTCAATTAGTGGACTAGTAGGAATTCAATACTTGAACCAGATCCCTGTGGAGACAATACTCTTACTCACTCTTTACTCTGTAAAACGATAAGGTGCACTTGCCTTCATACGGTTTTACACAAACAACTTTTTGGCACCATTGCTGGGGATTTTTTTTTCAATATTGAAAAGTACTATGAATGCCACTAGATTGAGAAATTCTGTTTGATTTTCTGACTCTGTTGCATACTGATTCTTTCTTCAGTTTAATCTTGTTTGAGTTGTTTATGTGAGGTGAAGAAGAACAGAAATTAATTTTTGAACCTAAGATTGAAAAGCACGCAAGAAGAAACCGAAAGGAAACAAGATTACAAAATGTACAGCAAGAGCAACAGAGACTGCAAGGGATCAACGAAGATAATCATGTACACCACTCTATCATGGAGGGACACCAACTTAACAGGAGAATCATGTTGGGAGAATACGCTGTTCCAAATTCTGCAGGTTGCAGTGCCATTATTGTGAGACCACCGATCACTGCCATCAATTTCGAAATCAAACCGGCACTACTCCATCTAGTGCAACAGGACCAGTTTGGGGGAATTGAAGTGGAGGATCCGAACCTCCACCTTTCAAGATTTCTCTAAATATGTGACACAATCAAGATGAATGGCGTTTCTGAAGAAGCAATCAGATTGAGATTATTTCCATTCTCTCTTAGAGACCGTGCCAAGTACTGGTTGCAAACCCAACCAAAAGGAAGCATCACCACCTGCGAGGAATTGGTATCCAAATTCCTCATGAAGTATTTCCCACCCTCTAAATACAACAAGCTGAGAGGAGAGATTTCTTGTTTCAGCCAAAAGGAAAGAGAGTCACTATATGAGGCTTGGGAGCAGTTCAAGGAGCTTTTACGGAAGTGTCCACACCATGACTTCTCCGATGTTCATCAAGTTCACATTTTCTACAATGGAGTCAATCCAACCATAAGACTCGTCATAGATGCCTCAGCAGGAGGATCTCTGAATACCAAAACTGCAGAGGAGGCCATGGAGCTAATCGAGATAATGGCTTCCAATGAGTACCAATCACCGAATGACAGAAGCATGCCCAAGAAGGGTGTTCTGGAGTTGGATACACAAACTGCAATACTTGTTCAGAATAAGCTGATCTCACAGCAGCTGGAGGCTTCGACAAAACAGTTGCAAGTCTTCAACATAGGAACCCCCTCAACAAGTACAAGCCCTGAAATTTGATTTCTGTGGGGGAGAACATGAAAACGGATGTTGTGACACAAATGTAACAGGAACATCCAGCCAGGAGCAAGTGCACTATATGGGCCAGCCACAAAGGTCTAAGTATCCTCCTTTTTCTAACTATTATAATTCTAATTTCAGGAATCAGAATAACCTAAGGAGGAACGGGCAGTATGCGCAACAACAACCTTTTTAACAGCAGCGAAACCAACCTCAGGACAACTCTACAGATCTAGGAAACATACTCAGCCAGGTCATGCAGTTCACTCAAGCATCCATCAAGAATTTGGAGAATCAAGTGGGGCAGCTGTCCAAACAGATCACAAAGAAATGCTGGGAGTTTTCCCAGTGACACGACAGTGAACCCCAAGGAGTAGTGCAACGCCATCACAACGAGGACTGGAAAAGTGATAGAGCCCCTACCACCAAAACTGAAAAAGACAGGAGACAATGCAGTTGTACAAGCACAGTGTACTACTGACCCAACGGAACAGACCTCCAAAACTGGAATAGAAATGCAATCTGGAGGGGACCAAGCAACCAATCCATAATCAGCACTGAAGGAAGAGTAGAAGAGGGAATTCCATGAAAAACGAGTGAGAAAAAGCAAAAAACAACTATTTGAGGAAGTCGTGGCCAACGGGGAAAAAGCTACGTTGGTAACGCCAAATGTTCCATTTCCTCAAAGACTAAAGAAACAGCGGGAGGAGAGAAAATTCTCTAAATTCCTGGATATATTTAGGAAACTGCAGATTAACATCCCACTAGCTGAAACGCTGGAAGAAATGCCCTCCTACGTGAAGTTCATGAAGGAGTTGTTGTCCAAGAAGAGGAAGCTCAAGGAAGATGAAACCGTAGCTCTCACGGAAGAGTGCAGTGCAATCATTCAAAGGAAACTCCCTCAGAAGCTTAAGGATCCAGGTTATTTTGCAATTCCCTACACCATTGGAAACTTGCAGATTGGCAAGACATTATGCGACTTAGGGGCTAGTATCAACTTGATGCCTCTTTCCATAATGAAGAAACTAGAAATAGAGGAGGTGAAGACTACCATGATGTGCCTTCAACTGGATAATAGATCAATCAAATACCCATATGGTGTGGTGGAATACCTCCTGGTCAAGGTGGATAGATTCATATTCCCAGCTGATTTTGTTGTGTTGGACATGGAGGAAGATGCTCAAATTTCATTGATCCTAGGAAGGTCATTTCTTGCTACAGGACGAGCACTTATTGATGTACAGTAAGGGAAACTGATGCTGAGAGTGCAAGATGAAAAGGTAACATTCAATGTGTTTGAAGCTATGAAGCATCCTGCTGAACAGCCACATTGCATGAGGATGGACGCATTGGCAACGCTTCTAGTAACCGCGTTGGCAACGCCACTGTTAATCCTTATTGAAAAACAGGACTGTGACTCCATTCTTGAGGGAGTACTCTGGCAATCTAAAGGCCTGAACCAAGAGAGAGAAAAAGAAAGCCAAGATGTGGAGGAATGAATTGCCACACTTGAAGCTAATCCTCCCATGAAGACAAGCTCACAACCCTCCGAAGGGTTGTCAAAGGAAGAAGGAAGAGTGGACAGTCCACAGACAGAACTGAAACAGCTTCCATCTCACCTCTGTTATGCATTCTTGGGGGAAAAGAACACATTTCCAATGATTGTGAGCAACTCCCTCAATGAAGAAGAAGAAGAGGAGAAACTGTTGAGGATTCTAAAAGCTCACCAATCCGTCATTGGATGGACTATTTCAGATTTGAAAGGAATAAGTCCTTCTTTCTGCATACACAAGATCCTAATGGAGGAAGATTTTAAACCTGTGGTGCAGCCCCAAAGAAGACTTAATCCAACCATGAAAGAGGTTGTGAAGAAAGAAGTCCTCAAGCTATTAGATGCAGGTATCATCTACCCAATTTCAGATAGCTCAAGGGTTAGCCCAGTGCAGGTTGTGCCTAAGAAGGGAAGGATAACAGTGATCCCTAACAAGAAAAATGAGCTCATTCCTACAAGGACAGTCACTGGTTGGTGTATGTGCATCGACTACAGAAGACTCAATGAGTCCACCAGGAAAGACCATTTTCCTCTTCCATTTATGGACCAGATGCTGGAAAGACTGGCTGGGCATGCCTATTACTGCTTCCTGGACAGATATTTTGATTACAACCAGATTGAAATGGATCCCAAGGACCAAGAAAAAACTTCCTTCACTTGTCCCTATGGAATATTTGCGTACCGCTGGATGCCTTTTGGGTTATGTAATGCACCTGCCACATTTCAAAGGTGTATGTTGGCCATTTTCTCTGATATGGTGGAGAACTTTATTGAAGTCTTCATGGATGACTTATCAGTCTTTGGTTCTGATTACGAAAACTGCTTGAGCAACCTTTCTCATGTGCTAAAAAGGTGTGAAGAGACCAACCAAGTATTGAATTGGGAGAAATGTCACTTTATGGTACAAGAAGGAATTGTGTTAGGACACAAAGTCTCATCAAGAGGTGTGGAAGTAGATAAAGCCAAGGTTGAAACCATTGAAAGGCTTCCTCCTCCAGTCAATGAGAAAGGAGTGAGAAGTTTCCTTGGACACGCTGGATTCTATAGGAGATTCATTAAGGACTTCTCTGAAATATCTAAACCATTGTGCGACCTCTTGATGAAGGATGCTGAATTCAGATTTGATGATGCATGTTTAAAGGCGTTCAACACACTCAAGGAACGACTTATCTCAACACCTATACTTGCAACTCCAGATTGGAGTCTTCCATTTGAACTAATGTGTGATGCAAGTGACTTTGTTGTAGGTGCAGTGCTAGGACAGCGAAAGGACAAGAAATTGCACGTCATATATTATGTCATCAAGGTGCTGAATAGTGCACAGTTGAACTACACAACAACTGAAAAAGAGCTGCTAGTCTTTGTCCTTAATCAGCAGTGAGAAGACTACTTGCACCCTTTAGTCACTTGACTGAATCTCAAACTGTCAAGCTAGGGACATTAAACAAGCGCTACAAGGGAGGCAACCCTTGGAAACTAGTTTTTTCCCTTTCATTTTCATGTTAATTTTGAGAAAATTGTATGTAAATACCAAGTAGAATAATTAAAAGCAGTGCAGTTGAATATTCATGCAGATTTGGAGGATTAGAGCATGCATGAGTGCTGTTACAGAACAATCTGCTGCTAAACAATGCTGTTTTAGCAGGTTCTGTTTGCTGTTCTGGTTTGCGTAGCCAACGGAGGCGATCTGTGTGGCCAACGCAATGGTTATGCAACAAAGAAGAAAAATTTGGGTTAAGAACATGGAATGTCAGACCAATCTCAACACACAAGACTCTGACAAGGATGCCCAAGGCAGAGACTAGGTGCTGCTGGTGTGTGATGCATACTTCAGTTACCCCTGTAGCTTGCAATTTGGTTGAAAAACCCAAGAACATGCTGAAGAATCCTAAGGTTCTGCGATCTGTCATAAATTATGTACTAGAGGTAAGTTGACGTGTGTGGCCAACAGAAACCAGGTTTGTAAGTACTAAAATGTGATTTTTCATTCTGTTCTGATATGCGTTGTCAACCCAACCGAGATCGCGTGTCCAACGCAAACTCACATCATATGCTGACTCAATGAGTGATCAACATAAGTCACTGAAAGTGAAGCTGGACCAGCAAGAGCAACATAATTAGAGGAAGACTGACAACGATAGTTTAGTGACAGAACAGAAATGATAGGTTACATGCCTGGAATTTCACAGCTTAAAACACATGTTCCACACAAAGGACCTCGGCTAACCACTTGGTGAGATCTTTCCAAATGGTTTTAAACAGTGAATTGTGCATTAGATCAATGAGTGAACTCTAACTCTAATTATTACAGTACTGTTTAAATGATGATACATCAATTATGCAGAATTTAAAATGAATTCACATGAATTTGCATTCTGCCCAATTGCGTTGCCAATGCAACTAACCCTTGTGTGCCCAACGCGTCTGGGCTGAGTGAAGCACCACATTGCTATTTCACAGCGAGTGCTACTTTCACTCATATGATCACCAGAGCACACCTATGCACAGTTTCACCCACTGAATAAGCACAGTGCAAGGGTTTTCTCAACTCCAGCACTCAAATCAACCTTGACATCATTCCTCTTCCCTCCCCAATAAGCATAAATTGTAATAGAACTTCATTCTCCATAGCATGGAGAGATTGCACAGTCCCTAAATGTTCATTTTCATAATTCAGAATGTAGCATGATTGAATGAGAATTACTTTGTTGTTCTGCTATGGTTTGCAACAATTAGCTTGTGATGCATGTTCTAGACTTGCACAAATTTCCTGTGAGCAGTTGGACCTCAACACTTATTTCTTTTTTGTCTGTATGGTCACAAATTGAGTTTCATTTTAGAACTTGCCCTGTTTCTTAGTTGAAATCCAGTATCATATGCTTGTATAAATAGGATTAAGGCACTTATTTAATATGCACCTACTTGACCAAATGACCCCACCTTGCATTCTTGTCCATTGTTTAGCCCCTTGAGCCTTATACCCAATTCTTTGTGTTTGATTAGCTCATCTCCAGCCAAGACTGTGAAAAGCCATGAATATGCCTAGCCAAAGGAACTAGGAGAAGGTTGCTTGTATCTAAGGTTGAGTTTTACACTAAGTTTGGAGTTGCTTAAGGGCAAGCAACATTCTAAGTTTGGGGTTGCTTGAGGACAAGCAACATTTCTAAGTTTGGGGTTAAGGGTGTCAGTAGCAATGTAATTGGCAGTGGGTCCCCTTTAAAAAAAAAAAAAGTAATTCGGGTACCCAACTAAAGCAAAGGAACATTGAAAACAAGTGAACACAATTTTATTGGGATGATCTTACAACTTTAAAGCAATGAAAAGTGTATTCTCTAATAATCTCCTAGTTTCTTTAACTTGTACAAGCTCACCTTCTAAAGTCTACCCACCTTTTACCTAAGCCACATTACAACCCACAACAAGACCTTTTGATTTATGTAAGTATGTGACTCATTGATAGAGATAGAGAATAGGGGCAAGCTTATGATAATGGAACCTTGATTTGGTGACATGGAGAGAAACACCTAACTTAAACACTTGAGAGATAGAGTGAAACACTTAACCTCATGAGAGTTTGCAAGTCTAGGTCATGCTCTCTCATGGGAAATTATTGCAACCATAACTTGAATACTGTTTTTCTCATCACTTTCATGTTGTATTATGATCATGCAAGTGTTTTTCATCTATTCCCAATGCTTGATGGAGTTTTTTTGAAATAAATCTGAAAATTTTTTATTGATGCAAGTCGGAGTGAAGAGGGGAAGTGAAATACACTTGAGAAAAATGATATGCATGCTGAGAATTATCGAGAATTAATTATGTTCCTGTAGCTTAATGTTTGCTTGAGGACAAGCAAGAGTTCAAGTTTGGGGTTGTGATAAATGTCCAATAAGACACTTATTTGGAATATAATTTGATGTAATTACAAGTAATTGAAGCATAAAACACCACTAAAATATGAGAAAATGACATAAAACTGAGTAACCCATGCACAATCTGGAAAATGCAGTTTTAAAGCCTTTTAGGCGATAAATTCTCACAAATCTGATGTGTTTTAATTACTGTAGTTTGTTACAAGGTTCCACATTGGCAACGCAACCAGACATACGTCGAGCACATGAAGATTTGAAAGAAAAGAAGCTATCTGTTATTCGCATCGCGTTGGCAACGCAGCTGTGCCGCATTGGACATGCGACGCTACAGAAGAATATCTATAAAAAGTCCAAAACAGAGCAAAATAGAACACACCTCTGGAATTCGAGAGACACAGAACAGAGCTACCTTTCTGCTATTTGTTACACCAGAACCTCCTGATTTCTGTGTTTGTTCTGGGTGAAGAAAGAAACCGTAGGTTTTGGAAAAGGGGTGCAGCCGCTGGTAGCCGTCTTACACATGACCCCTGCTTTCTCTTTTGTTTTCTTTCTTTATCATTATGTGTAACTAGATTTCTATTAGGGAAGGAGGAATCCATGACTAAACCTATGTAGTTCGGATACGTTACATGTATTCAAGATTGTCGCAACCGTAGTTACGACGAGACGACAGACTCGCTAAAATTTTAAAAAGAATTTTAATGGATTACGTGGAGTCGCCACCAAATTTTATTCAAGGGAAAAAATTTGGAAAAACCCTAACTTCAGGAAGAGATTTAGGTTCGGGAGTCGGTGACGAGTAGGGAAGGTGTTAGGCACCCTACTCGCCCGTTCCGCAGAACGGTACCCTTAAACTAAGCGTGTGATTTGAAAAATTGTTTGATCCCTTACTTACGTGAAAATAAATAGATTGATGGAAGATAGTCTGACAGGACTTGATCCTGCTCCTACGTATTCCCTAGTGCAATGGAAAACTCAAGGTTTACGTAGTTCTGGTGTGAAGGCTTGACCTTCGAAAGCGTTTGAAAAATAAACACAATATTTTGCAAATTTTTGAAGGAGACCCTTAGTCCATATATGCACAGGGTCCAAGACAACTACGGCCGCACTTGGATCCATACGAATCTCTAAACATCGAACAACAGAAAAGGCTACCAGTTCGTGCTTAGAGCTCGTCGCGTGAGATTAAGGACTGTAAAACGAGTTTTTATTTAATTAAAAAGAAGGACAATCTCAATCCACATATGCACAAGGTCCAAGACAACTACGGCTGCACTTGGGCCCATACGAATCTCTAAACATCGAACAGCAGAAAAAGCTACCAGTTCGTGCCTAGAGCTCGTCGCGTGAGACTAGGAAATGAAAAACGAGTTTTTATTTGGTTAAAAAGGGCATTCCTAATCCACATATGCACAGGGTCCAGGAAAACTACGGCTGCACTTGGGCCCATACGAATCCCTAAACATCGAACAGCAGGAAAAGCTACCAGTTCGTGCTTAGAGCTCGTCGCGTGAGAGACTAGGAAACGTGGAATGAGTTTTTTATTTTGGGGGCGGCAAATGATAAAATCAAACGTGATTCAGGAGCATATGTGAATATGGAGGCTTGGTTTGAATTAGGAGAGATACAGGGGCGCTTGATAAGAAATAGGAGGAATTCGGGGGCTTAATTGTGATTTTGGGAAATTCGGGGGTTTAATTGGAATTTTGGAAAGTCTGGGGGTTTAATTGGAATTTTGGGAAGTTTGGGGTCTGAATGGGAATTTGAAGAGTTTGGGGGCCTAATGGTAATTTTGAGAAATTAAGGGGCTTGAATGGAGTTTTGGAAAGTTAAGGGGCCTAATTGTAATAACAGGAAGTTTAGGAACTTAATTGTAATAACGGGAAGCACTAAGGCTTAGTTGCAATTATGGGAGATTCAAGGCCTAAGTGGAAATTTAGGGTAGTTCAAGGGTTCGAATGAGATTTTGCAGTGGGCCTTTTCTCCATTTTCATCTTTAGCTTATAACTTTGCATGCTCCTGTTACGGGTCCAGGTGTGCGATTCTAACTGGCTGCATGGCTTAAAACATATGTGGACCCCTTTTTCGTTCCTCGCTTACTGCCCTGGGTTAATTACCAGGGGAAATAGGGGCTTGACTCATGGCTGTTGTGGCGGATCTCTCGTCCTGCTTCAAACAAGTCGTGCAACTGACTCTCCCGTCCCAAGCCTCGTGGTTTTCATCTCACACGCCTACACGCGACTCCTTCATGCATGGTTACATCTTGGTCAGTATGGTGGCTTCAGAACAACCTCTACAAATCTTATTTGGTTTTGACCAGAGCGTTTGCATATATGGATACAATTCACTGACGTGTTTTCCTATCGAGGCGTATACAAGAATGGGCTTCAACCGATTGAGTGTATCTAGTCTTTCCACGTCCACCCATTCGTGGTCGACAATAGCTCGAACAGATCGTCTCGTTCGGCTTCGTATTGCCTTCCATCGGAGGTGTACCGAAACCAACGATATGCCTATGCACGTAGAGTCCTTAGCATAGTACTTGTCATCCTTCTCCATTGGCCAACCATTTCGAAGCTGAATCCCCTTGCTCAAATCAATGGAGTAAGGCGGATTGTCGGTTGCCGACATTTCTACCCCTCGGTGTGTGGTAACTTCCCTCCTTCTCTACTGAGCAGCAGGGTTGTGTTTAGAGTTGAAAGAGACTTGGACGAACCATTTTTAGGGCCATATCTTCTTTGGAAAGTACACATAGAGAGCTGCATGCGTCCTTCTTACGCTCCCATGTCAAACGAGCAGGGTTTAGAAAGGAAACTTACCCTTGCATTGTCGTTGGATCAGTTGCGACTCCCAAGTGCTTGATCGAACAATGGACCCCTGCCTGGCCACGAATCGGTCACTTACAGACTCTGCCGACGCTGTATGGGACGTAGCTTTAAGGTGTAGAGCTAACGTCTCCTAATTTTCTATGGCATGTCAAGAGAGCTTCTGATACTAGGGGTCGTGATAGATGGAAAAGATTAAACACTGAGTAGCACCGCTTCCACACAACGGAGTAAATGGCGACTTGTTTCCAGGGGGTTTGCGAAAGTAGTTCAACCTTGCCCGATCCTCTAAGCAAACGACATAGCTCCTACTCCCTGTAGAGGCGGCTTTCTATGAGCTACCCTGAGCACAACTCCTAGATTTTAGGTGACGTTTGTCACGCTATTTGTGTTTGAATTTTCCTTTCGACCATTTTCAAGGAGAGCAACGTACAAGCCTAAGTTTGACGATAACTCATGAAGCCAGGAGGGACTCGAGGGTGTTCAACAGCCAAACTTTCGTTTGTAATACTGCCTTTGTAACTTTATGTTTATGGTTTATGGATCAGGTGTAGGTTTAGCCTTTGATCCAGGCCATAGGCGTTTCTTTCGAGAGATGCAAGTGAGGAACCGGCTTCTTAGTCTTTGGTCTTATCAACCCTAGGTATAACAGTGACACGCATGGAAAACAGAACTACGAGACCATCCCTTACCGATCTTGAAACTGGATCTACCATTAAGGTCTGGAACATGACTTAATCACTGACCGAACACTAAAATATGGACTAGCTTAGGTGATTAATTCTCCTACTAAAAATTTGAAGCTCTTAACGGATATGGATGCATGAATTACTATTTAGGAATATGTTATCATCATTCGATTCACTTAAAACAAAACAACTATACGGATCAGTTCAGTTAGATCTATTGACAAACATATAGGGCGGAGGAAATACCGACCTGGACCCGATTCTGCTCCTTCAACAACGAAAGGTCGTTGGATCGGAATGTCTTGGTAGGATCGCTTCGCTCCTCCGAAAGTATATGAGAAGTCTAGAAAAGCGAAGAGAATCAAACCTCTGGTTCAGAACCTCCTTTCAGCGCCTTCGGGAGTCTCTCAAGGAATATAGGAGATTTTTTGACCAAATGATTTTCCCGTACCCTCTCCCTCTAGAGAATGCCTATTTATACCTCCTCTTTTTTCTCTCATTTTTTTGCCTTTTACCGAATACCCGTTCTTCCGTAATCCGGACTTACGTATTTTATTATTTTTATTATCATATTTGTTTATTATTATTTTATTATTTTTATTTTATTTTCTTATTTATTTCTATTTATATATTTTTATTATATTTTTTATTTTTTCTTTTTCTTTTTCTATGTTATTTATTTATTTATTTATTATTTTTGTTTATTTTTTCTTTTTCCTACATCCTTCTTTATTTTTTATATTTCCTCTTTTTCTCTCTCATTTTTTGTTTCAAATTATCATTTAATTGCTGATTCATTTAACAATGAGGGTTCGGACATAATTGAGTGTTTACAAATATTGTTTTCCTTTAACATCGATTATTCATCTCTTTGCTTAATGCTTTTATGACTTGGCCACTTATAGATTGAACTGAAATTCTTCTTCACAATTGGGAAATTAGTTTTTGAATTGGAACTGAGATTGAATAACATAATTGTGAAGGCTTTAGGGATAGAGGTTTGCAATTGTGAGATCATTTGAATTCTTGAACTTAATGCTCACATCAAATTAAGAATTACTAAGGAATTAGAATTCCTAATTTGAGTGAAGAATTGATAAGCCAAGGGATTGACCTTCAATCAATACCTGTGAATTCCATCTTCAACTACATTTTATCTTGAATGCACGTGATGATCCACTGTTACATAGGGGAAGTTTTGGTGAATTCCAACCCTAACACCTTCCATTCATTGAATTCTTACCTATTCGTATTGATTATTGAGTATTGAATAGTTTTGAATTTATTTTGAAGTGTTTTAGGAGTACTGGAATAGAGTTCCAGATCAGTGACAGAATCTGTGAATCTTGTTATTTTTTGTTAGCATTGCCTACGCGCCATAACTGAGTTCAATTAGTGGACTAGTAGGAATTCAATACTTGAACCAAATCCCTGTGGAGACAATACTCTTACTCACTCTTTACTTTGTAAAACGATAAGGTGCACTTGCCTTCATACAATTTTACACCAACATATAGCTAAGAGGTAATGCCCATCATCGGAGGCTAAGAAGATATTTTTCTCTTGTTCTGCATTTTTAAAAGTAAATCATCATTCTTTTGTCCTTGTTTTGATAAATGTATTGTTTTCCTTAAACTAGTCACTTTTGATATAAATCAACATCCTAAGGTAACATTTTAACAAATAGAGATTCCTTATACGTGAGTATGAAAATATATAAATATAATTATGGTTCCTAAGAAAAACTAAAGTTAGACATTGGAGAATTAAATTTATGCATAGGTTGCACTTCTATTGTCAGAAATGCCAATTATTCTAGTTGGGAAAAAGATGGAAATAAAGTGATTCTATGCCAATTATTCTAGTTAGGAAAAAGATGGAAATAGAGTGATTCTATGTGTTGCTATTGTCATCCTCTCTCTATAAGTTTGGATTTCTAATTAGTTCCGTCATATTAATTTTGTATTCGAATATGTACTTAGATGCAACTCTCACGTATCTTATTTAACTATAGAGAAGTAATGGCAGTTTCCCTGCTTGGGAGCCCCAAAGATCCTACAATTGATTAGAGGTAAGAAAATATAGGGACGCTCTAATTAACAAAATATAAATTATGTATTTAATTTAACTTATTTAAAAATAATAATAATAATAATAATAACTTATTTTTATCAACTTTATGAGGAAAAAAAGGTTAATTAAAACAAGCTACGAGGATTTGTCTTGGTTAAGGAAGAATTTATATATGTACTGCAGAAATTCAATCCAAATAAATCATTTGAAGACATTCATTGAGATGGAGTAAGATTACTTGTTGATGCACTCACTATATATATTGGCATACTCTTATACTTTCTGTGTTCCATGTTATGAAATAGGTATGTGGAGTGCACTGGATCAAAGGTGCAAGGCCTAACTCTTTTCAGAAAGGTATATCCAAGCACGAAAGAAAGGAAATAGATTGTTGTATTTCCAAAGCAATTCATTATATTGAAAACATAAAAAATGCCAATGGCTTGTGGTATTATGTCCTTTTTTCTCTTTTACATTGTTAATGACTATATATTATGCACTACGCTCTAATATACTGAACAATTTGAGGCTCTACCTTTAACAATATCTAATTGATGCATATCTTTCTTAGTATCTAAGTTCTATGATACACTAGACGACTTACAACTGCTATAATTAACATTTTATTTAACTTGTTGTAGCTATCTATATTTGGTTTAGTAAAAGATGGAAATCATAATTTACTATAAATAAGCACTTAAACAGGTATGGTTATTGGGGAATTTGTTATACCTATGGTACTTGGTTTGTTGTTGAGAGACTAAGAACCTGTGGAAAGAACTACCATAACAATCTTTCCTTACACAAAGCTTGTAAATTCTTGCTATCAATGTAGCTTCCTAATGGTGGGTGGAAAGAGAGTTACTTGTCAAGCCAAAACAAGGTATAGTCTATTCATTTTTCTTTGAATATTTCTCTCGGACCCAGACTTCAAAGATGAAATGAACAAACTATATACTCACATTCTTTCCCTTTCAAAATAGGTTTATACAAACGTAGAAGGCAATCGTGCAAACTTAGTTCAAACATCATGGGCTTTGTTGTCCCTTATTGATGCAGGGCAGATTAGTAAATAAAGATCTATGTTTTTAATTGTAAAACTTTTATATCATAAATTTTAACCTTCCAGGCTATATGAAAAACTTGCAAAATTCAATGGTCTCTAGTTAATAAAATACAGTAAATCTGTATCACTTGTTAAAGATAAAATTGTCACTTAAATTTTTAAGATACATAGACTTAAAAGTCTCTAACTAATTACGACTTAATTTTTAGATATCATAACTTCAAATTTAGGTCATGATGTTTCATTCCTAGGCAAAAATATAAATAATATGATGAATGAAAATACTAGTAAAGTAAAGTATCTGATAATTCATTTTTAAAAAGAAAAAAAATATCAAATTTAAGTATGTTATTATGTGCTAATTGTGAATATTTTGCTGAAAAAAGATTAAATAGATCTAGACCTATACATTGAGAAATAAAATTATTAATAATTTCATAAATGGAAGATGGATGCTTCCCATAGTAGGTAATTCATTTAATCCTATGACAACCGTATCATAAAAAGATGAAAAAAATTTAATCAGCATTTATTAATCATATGCATATTTTTTTCATCAATATTTTTTATTCATTGACATAAAAAATAACTATAGGAGATCATAGGAAGATCATAGGAGCTCTTTAAACTTGCTTCATTTCATTTTATATATCTTTTACGCAGAGAAGGTTGACTTGGAGAACACGCTTATTAAAGACCAAAGGAAATCCACCGATGAAGTTGATTCTTATCTTTAAATCAAGAAAAGGATAGTAGTGCGTAAAATATGGTTAAGCCCAGAAACTCTCCCTAGATCCTAGGATATATTTTAAGATATTATTATACATAAAAAAAATGAAAGATATGAATAATTATATATTATAGATATTCTCACCTTCTTTTTCACGGATAGTAATTTCCGTATGGCTATTATATTTATTTGTTAGGGATCTCGATACTATTGCTGTTAAAACAATGTTGTAGAATTTAGCAATATGGACTTCATATGATGTTTCTTGTATTCAACGATTCGTTGCAATTTGTCACATAATGCATATGATTTTGTTGTGGAGGTAATGCATATGATCAGTGTTAACTTTTTGTCTCACATATGCAAAAATAGTTTAAAACTTGACTTCATCTGCAATGGATGAATTACACACTTTCAATGAAGCAATGAAAGATTTTCAACATCTTCTAATGGATTTTCAAATTTGAGAGTTTTGCAATCCTTGAGTTCCCTTGTCATCTCATTGAGGACAAGTGTAATTTTGTAATTTTCCTGCATATATTCTTGATGCCACTAGTTATCTCCATATTTATTGTGAAATTTTTCTAATATTTATGGTATGATTACAAAATGATATTAAGGATGTTCTGATCTTACTTTTAGCATTGATGTAAATAAGAAAAAGTTGATCTTATATTAACGACAAGAAGTACTAACTTTCCTTGAAATTATTTTGAGATTATATTAAGTATTGGATTGAAAAATTTTTAGTATGTAATTTGATGAACATGTTAAGTTAATTCTTGGTGAACGGAATACTAAGTTACAAAGGAGAATAAGATACTGCTGAGCATTGATTGATCATTCCTGTTTGGCCTGAAATAAATACTTTCTTGAAGGGGTTTAATGAATTAATTTTTAGGGAATTAATATCTATATTAAGTGACAAAGAGCTGAAATTATTGGTTAATGAACTTCTTTATATTGATTATGGACTATTTTATTATTTTTCATCACCATTATTATTGATTTATTAATATTTAATTTCATTCAATATTAATTATTTTTACAAATCTAAAATTATGAAATATTAATAAATAAATTTTAAATATTAAAATAACGTTAATAATCTTAAATATTAAAATTAAAAACATGAAAAGTCAAAATATACATGATAAATGCAAATTTTAGTACATAAATTGTGAATTGGTTATAGATTTATATAGGTATATATGTGCTTATCAATTATAAAAATTAACTCTTTAAGTTTTAATCTTATATATATATATATATTTATATATCTTGTCAATGATGAATAATAAAATATTTTATTAGATTTAAAATTAATTATAAATTAGTACTTTTAAATTGTGATATTTTCAGTTATTGAATAGGTTTTTATGATTTTTTTTATTAAAATAAAATAAAATATTATGAGTAATATTTTTTTATGATTTTGTTTACATTTGTGGTAGCTTTTAATTGCTAGAAAATAATTGCATGATTTCTTATGCTGGTGATTAAGAAACAATCTTTAGAAACATTTTGTGGCACAAGTGAAATTAACATTTTTTTAAAAGGTGGTAACAAATTTTATGAAGATTTTCAATTGTTAGAATTTATATTTATTATTGTTAAAAATATTATATATTTTTATAATGAATGGAAAAAATAAAATAAAATAAAAAACTTAATAAATAGTAAGTGTTTTTTTATAATGGATAAAAATGGAAAGCTTAGTATCCTTTATACAAAAGTTGAAGTTTTCAAAATATTAATTTTGTTGATAAATAAAATTAATTAAATAGACTTAATTTTGAATTTAAATTTTAAAATTCAAAAGGTAATTAAACAGACATTTAAAATAAAATTAATTAGATGTTTAACTTTGTAATTAAGTAGATTTAATTTTAAACAAATTTTAAAACTTACAAGATAATTCAATGAACATTTAAAATCATTGATCAAATTCAATGTATATTTTTAAAACAGTATTAAAAGATTAAAAGATAATAAAAGAATTAATTTAAAATATATAATTAAGGATTGAATTATCAAATCATCATGCACATTGACACGCTCGTCGCAAACGTGCAAAAATAATTTCCAGATTTCCCCCAAACTATTGGTATAGTATAAGGTGCAACCTAGGTCATCTCCCAAAGACCATTTCAGATTCTTAAGCAAATAAGGAGAAAATTAGAACAAGGGGGTTTTTGTAAAGATGTGATATCAAATGCTAAATACAAAATACAGAATGAAATTAATTTCACTTAACAATTATCAACTCAAGGAATTCAGAGGCTATTTTCTTAACTAATCATTGATCACTAAAATCATGCATTGTGTTTATCAACCTAGGATCATCTGGAACCCCTAAAATGATCTTTGAATTCTCTACTGAAAAACCTCTCAGAATTTAATTGATTATGATCAACAAGATTTAGTAACCACTTAATCTTTTATCTAAACCAATTTCAAAATCAGAATTCAGTTGAAGTAAGTAATAAAATGAAAACCTTCAATTCAATTACTTAATTTCTACTCTTCAAACTTTTGGAAAATGATTTACCAATCAAAAACCAATTATAAATCAATTATACATTAATCAAAATACGTCAACCGATCAAACTTTGATTAAAAGAATAAAATTGAAGAATATAGTAAAGTAGAGTAGAAATCACTCAATAAGCATGTAAATAAAGATCAAGACCTCAAAGTTAAAATGAAAATAGCTTGAATTCTTGAATTGAAACTACGAACCTAGCCTTCCATGTAGGAGGCAAACTAACAAGAAAGAAAACCTAAGCCTTCCATGAAGGAGGCAAAACTAACAAGAAAGAAAGAAAGAAAGAAAGAAAGAAAATGGTATTGGAGTTAATCTCCAAAATGGTGTGTGTCTCCTCTTGCAAACCCTTCTATTTATAGAGGATTTTTGAGGCATCATCTTCAGAAAGTCACCAACTAGGATATTACTTTTCTACCCTTTTCTTGCTTTCACATGGGCTTTGTTGAAATTGCAAAACACTTTTGAATTTTTGCCACCAATGAGCACAACAATTTTGACTTTCTTGCACCGCAATTTCGGATGTTCACATGTCTGAATTAGAGCTTGACTTCTGAACAAAAGTTGTAGCCCTGGATCTTAGCTGTCCAACAAAGTTGATTTCATCTCAATATGACTTCTATATCTCAAGATATGGCCGGATCTTTGCACACTGTTCAAATTCCACGTCAGCAACACTATCTCATCTTTTGAGATAATTTCGGAGTCCTAAACATCCCATTTAGAATCTGATCTTGCTTTGTAAATATGGACACTTCTTTAAGCTTTCATTCAAGACAGATTTCATGATTTTTAGATGTCTACAACTCCTATTATGCTCAAAATACTATAATAGTGTCATTTTAATCGGGTAAGTAAAGAAATTCAATTAAACTTCATATGAACCCAAACTCATAAAATATGACAAAGATCACTTAATTGAACATATAAGAAGTCTTAATGAGATAAAAGTGAGAGATAATTATTTATGAAATCTATGCTTATCACACATACGAAGGATAAATTGCTAGTTTGAATTAAATCAATCCAACTTCATGTGTGGAAGACTTTTTTTCTTACTTGCTTATTTTTAAATCCATAAGACATCTACCTATATAAAGATTAGAAATTCTATCTATATAAAGATTAGAAAGTTTTATATTTCAAACAATGTGTAATTTAAAATTTTTAAAATATAATTTTTTTTAACTAATCTTTCTTAACTAGCAAGCATCATGTTTAATAATAGGTATTTTATTTTAAAATATTCATGCATATAATAATAAAAGATAACACCTTTATTTTATATATATATATATATATATATTATGAATTTAAAAATTATATTTTTAAAATTTACAAAGTATACTTTTAAAATTTAAATTCTAAAAGCATGTATTGCACAAGGATCATATAGGGATAATTCCAGGAAAAATTGCAATAAATCCATATCAAGCATGGTTGTTATTGAAATTCATAAATTGATGGAAAAATTTGTATTATTGTAAGTTTAGATCTTGGAAGAGAGTTACATTTCTCTTACCTTAGTTTATTTGGTATGAAATAGGAAAAAAAAAATAGAATGTGTAAAAATATTTTTTGTTGTTTTTTCATATATGAAAATAGGAGGGAGAAAATATTTTTTATTGATCCATATAAAAATTAATCTTCCAAATAGACATGAAAACAAGAAAAGATGTTATTGTTTATTTTAAATTATTCAAATTATTATATATGTTTTAAAAAAATAAAAAATTATTATATTAATAAAAATATAGTAAAAATTAATTTTTATTTTTTAAATTTATATAAAATAAAATTTATACTACAAATTTTTTTTTCTTTTTTACTAATCTAAATAAAAGAATTTTTTTCTCTTATTTCTATTCATTCAAATAACTTATTTTTATTTCTTATTTATACTCTATTTTTTACTCTCCTATTTTTTTCCCTTCTCATTCTTTTATTCACATTCCCACATCTAAACAAAGAGTTAATGTATTTTCTCATAAATATTCCACTAGATATCTTTTTCATCACGTTAATATGAATTTTCTTTTGAATGTTCCATTGGATCTCTTTTTCGGATGTATTCTTTTTAACTTTGAAAATTTAATTGTAAAAATAAATTTTTAAAATTTAAATTATAAAAATATAAAAATGAATTATAAAATTTAAGTTTTAGAAACATATTTATATATTTACGAAGGAATAGTTTTAAAATAAAAATTAAAAGAGATACAAATAACCAAAAGGAGGGTAAAAATAATACTTCAAGATTTATTACCCGATAGAAAACAATGTCCATTATTTGGATAGATTAGAATTAAAATTTGGAAAAAGAAAACAATGGAAGCGGAGTGGGAAAAGGAAAAAAATATTGTGCAAAAGAATCAAGCACATTATAAGACGGGCCTTCGGCATTTAGACGGCCCAAAATCGAGCCCACAGTTCAAAAGAAAAAGAAAGGAATGAATAGTGTGACCTGTAGTTTTCTGAAATTTGCTTGGTTGAAAAAAGTATAGATTTGAAGTAAATGTAGCCGTTGGGACTTGGCGGAGAATTGCAACGGCTACTTTCTCCTTAAACTATCCGTTATCCTTGCCTATGTCATCCTTTCCCAACTAATAAAACACGTTTACTTCTTCACAATTTTCAAATCTGCTTCACATTCCACCACAGCTCTTATTCCTTTCTTTACTGATTCTTCTTAATTTGCGTTTGTTCCCTTCTTTTCTTTTTCACATCTTACCCAACTTAAGGTATGATCAATCAATATAACATAACTTTTGTAAATATTATTCCAAATTTCTTATTCTCATTGATTTCATTTCTATACAGGGACCAATACTCTTCAAAATGAACGATCTAATGACCAAGTCTTTCACAAACTACGTGGATCTGAAGAAAGCGGCTATGAAAGACGTGGATTTGGAAGCTGGTCTTCCTCCAAACAATGTGGAGCTAACTTCTTCCACAACTCACTTAGACACCCACATGGGTCTCTTCTTAGAAGAAGCTGAGAAGGTCAAAACCGAAATGGGATCTCTTCGTGACATTCTCGAAAAGCTTCAACAAGCCAACGAAGAGAGCAAGTCCCTTCACAAACCCGATGCTTTGAAATCCCTAAGAAACAGAATCAACGCAGACATTGTGACAGTGCTGAAGAAAGCAAGGGAAATTAAAACCCAATTGGAGGAAATGGACCGTGCCAATGCAGCTAACAGAAGACTTTCCGGACTCAAAGATGGTACACCGGCAATATACCGAACCCGAATCGCGGTCACGAACGGGTTACGAAAGAAGCTGAAGGAGCTGATGATGGAATTTCAGGGGCTTAGACAGAGAATGATGAGTGAGTACAAAGATACTGTTGGGAGAAGGTACTTTACTGTGACTGGGGAATATCCAGATGAAGAGGTGATTGAGAAGATAATTGGAAATGGGAAAGAGGAAGAGTTTTTGGGGAAGGCTATTAAGGAACATGGGAGAGGGAAGGTTCTAGAAACAGTGGTGGAAATTCAGGATAGGCATGATACTGCTAAGGAGGTTGAGAAGAGTTTGCTGGAGCTTCATCAGGTGTTTTTGGATATGGCTGTGATGGTTGAGGCTCAAGGTGAGAAAATGGATGATATTGAACATCACGTGCTTCATGCTTCCAATTATGTTAAGGATGGTACAAAGAATCTTCAGAGTGCAAAGGAGTATCAGAGGAGTAGCAAGAAGTGGATGTGTATTGGGTTGATTCTTCTGCTTATTCTCATTCTTGTTATTGTTATTCCCATTGCAACCAGTTTTACTAGTTCTTGAACATTCTGTGTTTCAATTAAATTACTCTTTCGTCCACCTGGTGAGTTGTACGACGGACGACTCATCGTCGTTTCGATTGCGTGATGGGTTATGCGGTCCCCTGTTCCTTATAATGTTGTTTTGTAAATTTTTACTTTTTTTTAGTGGTGAATTCAATTCATTATATGCTTTGCCAATTTGTTTAATTGGGGTTAAGGTAATTCAAATTTTACATAGAATTGACTCATGTTTTGGCCTTAAAAAAAATTTTGACCTTTTAATTGCTTTGCCACATAAACGACAAATGGCATCCATATGAAAGGACAGATTGAGAAGTTGAGAAGACGATGGATGTCATTCTCACCTACTATTATTAAAAATGTATGGTATTCTGAATTGAAGTATCTTCGTTTGTTCAAGAAAATCATGCGTAACAGAGTCTTTTTAAAGATTTACCCGGGAAACCATTATAACAGAGTCTGTCATACTTTCAAGTACATTCACACGCTGGGAAACCATTATTCACTTTTTTGAAAAATATGAAAGCATTGACCTGTGAATGAGACAAATACTAAAGAACTACTAACCAAACACGTGCATCCCAATTTTTATTTGGCTCATAACAACCAAGAAGCCTTACTACTTCATTCATGAATTCTTCTAGCCCTTGTCCAGATGCTCTGGTAAGTCTTTTAACTGCTATTTCCCCATGAAACATGAATTCTGAACTATGGCTTCACACATGATTAACTTTGCTAGATTCGCAATACTTTTTATACTGGACCAAAACCACCCTCCCCAATTTTGTTGGATGGGTGGAAGTTGTTTGTGGCAGTTGCAACCTTTTCAAAATCAATTATATGAAAGCACCCTCCCCAATACTTTGCTAGATTCGCAATACTTTTTATACTGGACCAAAACCACCCTCCCCAATTTTGTTGGATGGGTGGAAGTTGTTTGTGGCAGTTGCAACCTTTTCAAAATCAATTATATAGCTCTAGTCACTTAGCTTATGACAATTCTTCAGATGTTTGACATTTGTTAAGTTGAAAAATTCTGCAGTTTTTCTTTTTCCTTGCTGATTTATTCAAGCACCACAGTTTAGAAGGTGAGACAAACATCAAACATGTTAGCTTAGACTCCATGCCAATAAAATGTAAGCCTATGTGGCTAAATTTTAAATCAACAACAATGAAATATATTACCTGCAAATATGCCCTTCTCCAAATGACATATACACCGGTGATAATTATGAAAATTCCTATTATCACCATGACTATAATAATGATGCGTGTTATATTATCCTCTTATCTGAAATTCAGGGAAAAATGAAAAATTTAAAATTGAAGAATTTATATGCAAACAAAGTAGATATGAACAGAACAACCTTTCGAACACACCGTTGAACATATTTTGTAATTAGTTCATTTTTTAAAATTTATTTTTTGAGCAAACAAGACCAACATTTAATTTTTAAAAAATATAAATTATTTACTTATTTTATTTTTCTTATCAACACTATCATTTAACTTCTTATTCTTTTTAATGATATTCATCTAAGTTATTTTTTTAGTTAATTTTTCGTTTCTTTTTATTTATAGCACATATCTAAACATCATTTTAAATTTAAGTAAAAGTGAAAGGTATGATTAAAAAATATAGAAAAGATATGAGAAAAAAAATAGATAAAATTTTTTTAAAAAATTCAAAATATATTATTATTCTATATAAAAATACAAGACTATAATATATATATATATATATATATATATATATATATATAGTATTGTAATAGAATAACAAAATAATAGATTTTTTATTTACATCCTTCATCAAGTTTAAGAGGCCTACTTGAAGAACTTTAAGCTTGGTACAAAAAGGAAGAAACATAGCAACAAACAAAGGTTTTGGTAAAAATATTTGCAAGTTGGTCACAGGCTAGGATGTGCTGCACATGCATCTTGCAATGGAGGACATTATCACGAACATAGAAGAGATCATGCTCAAAATGCTTGCAACAGTTATGCAACTGGATTAAATGTGAGTCACACAACACCTTCATTATTACAAAGGATGAGAGGAATAGTGATATTAAGAACATGAATTTTAGACAAGGATTGTAATACCAAGAAATTTTAGTCATAGCAGTTACCAAAATCCAAAATTTTGCCTCAATGCTTAAGCAGGATACAACAAGTTGCTTCTTGGAAGACTAAGAAATTAGGTTGCTGCTAAGAAAAATACAAAATCCTAAAATGGATTTATGATTATCAACATCAAAAACCCATATGAATCAGAAAGATATTTGTGTGAAGAAGGTCCAAATAAGGATGGAAAGTAAGACCATAATGGAAAGTACCACTGGAGGATACACTTAAATGTATAAATTGAGGAACCTTATTAACAACAAAGAAAACATCGAGGTGAGTGATTGTAGCATTGAAGAGCCCCAACTACAAACTTATAAAGAGGAGTCACCAAAGCAATAAAGGTTGAGATTGTTGATCATAGGAGTTAGCATTGGTTTAACAGTAATCATGCTAGCTTTCTAAAGGAGATATTTAATATAAGAAGACTAGCTAAGATAAAGAGCATTAAAGAAAGTAAGGATGACTTCAATGCCAAGAAAATGATGAAGCTAACCGATATCTTTAAGATAAAAAGTACCATGAAGATGATTGATAAGTTGGGAGATGGTAGTCGTAATACTACCAATAATAAGAAGATCATCTACATATCAAGAACATAAAGGAAAAAGGTAGCATTATGTTTGGTAAACAAAGATAAGTCATAGCGAGTAGAATGAAAGCCAAAATACTGAAGGTTAGAAGTTTCTCAAACCTGATGTAGGGAGTCTCTTTGAGACCATAAAGAGCACGATGAAGCTTACAAACTACATTTGAATTAGAGGAGAATCCATTAAGGGGAAACATATATATTTCCTCAGTGAGATCCCCATTGAAAATGGAATTATTAAAGTCCTAATTTTGAATTTGCCACCCCTTAGAAAGAGCTAAGATTATCATAAGATGAATAATTGAAGGTTTAACCACCATGCTAAAACTTTCGTGGAAGTCAAAACCTTTGCTATGCATTTATTGTGCATATAAAGTTTTATCCACAAGCAAGTGTACTCGTCGTGTAGAAAATGGTATTTGAAACCGTCAATATCGTTTTTATAAAGACTATTTCAACGATTCTTAAAAGAATTATTGAACCTTAACTTTTGAGTCAACTAGAAAAGAGTTTTGTTTGAAAATATTTAAAATAAATATAAAAAATAAAAAAGAGTAGGAAATTTAAAGGCACACGGATTCAATTATGGAAAGGCACGAGACTTTGATTTCCCTTATAACTTTATCCAGATTCAATTAACTCCTTATGAATGATTTAAAGTTAATTGTTATCCATTTGTTCTCATTCTATTACTATCCAATGATAATACAATAACAATATTTTTTCCCTTAAGTTACTATCCCCAATTATCATGCAAGGTATATAATTAAGAAAAGCATAAAGAACATTCAAACTTGTTAAGTTAATAACCAGTTAGAAATCAAAGATTCTGATTAATCCTCCAAAATCCTTAGATTCAGTTTACCTTATAGTTTTGTTAATTAGGAAATGATACAATCGTCTATCCTCCAATTAACTTAGAAATCAACAGAAGTAGCTAATTCTTACCAATTAATTAAGCACAATAAGGAAACACAACTGAATAGAAATATATAATCATTCATAAAAAGAGGGTTAAATTAGTTATGTCATAAGTTTTGTCAAATCTTCATTATTTGGAGATTAGATACACGTAGAGAGATAAGACAACCAAGAAAATAATAATCCAACAAAATAATTCATAATCCTAATTCTAAAAAAAATGACAAAATTGTAGTGGTGGCAAGGCTAGAAATAGGATGCTACAAGTCGTACTGTGAAAGGGTTTTTTCCTCCAAGATCTTACGAGAAGATACTGGAAGAAAGATTGAGTAAAAAGATACTAGAATATCTTGAGGTGTTGGGATGTTAAGCAAATCCTTTCTTTTATAGGCTTAAGTTAAGTTTTTTCTGCCACAAATTGTGTTAACCTAAGTTATCTTTTGTGTTAATAAAGGCTAACATGGATAATCTTTTGCGCCATCTAGGGTTGGTATAGTCGAGTTGGCTTCCTTCAAGGGTATTTTTGTCCTTCTATTACTTTTTTGTTCTTTTTATTTTCTTTTTTCCCCTTTTTAAACCCAAAATAAGCATAGTTTCAAATTATCTATTTCTAACAATTCCTGAAAGAAATAAGAAAAATTAGGTAAAATTACAATTAAATAATAATAAATTATCGTGATTATAACTAATTTTCCATAGATAAATCAACAGAATAATGATTTATCAACCTTCCTCTTGATCAAAACCTTTGGTTAAAAGTCTGGCCTTATATTTATGAATAGAGCCATCAAGATTTCTCTTAATTTGAAAAACCTATTTCAAACAAATAGGTTAACGTCTAAGAGGTAAGGGAGTCATTATCTAAGTATAATTGTTTAGAAAAGCATCATATTACCTTCATAACTTGAAACCAATGATAACAGTTCATAACCTGAGCAATGGTGCGAAGTTCAAAATGAATAAGATCAATAATAGAGTCATTAATAACTGCAGGATAGGATTTGGGTTAAGAAATGTCACATTTGGAGGTCAGCATAGGATGAGAATTGGTAGGAGGTTGTTGAAGAGTCATACATAGCAATAAAAGAAGGTAGGAAAGAATCTCCGGTAGCTGCCAAGGGCATGTGAGACAATAAAAGGTTGTCTTGAGCTGTAGAACTAAGGTTAGTAAGAATAGACAAACAAATCCAAAAATAGGCGCAAGCAGGTAATTGATTAGGAATAAGAGAGATACTAGGATTAGAAGTATTATGAGAGTAATTAGATAAACAAAAAAAAAGAAGAGCTTCATGAAGAGTGACAAAAATCATTAAATATAACATACTTAGCAATCTAAAATCTACCATTAGAGTGTAAACATTTCTAACCTTTATGTTATGGAGCATATCCAATAAAGGTGAAGGATTGAGTTTTAAACCAAATTTATTAATGTTGTAAGGCATGAGGTAAGGATAAAAAATATAGTTGAAGACTTTACAAGAGTTATAATCTAGAGGTTGATGAAAAAGAGATTCAAACAGGGTGGAATGGTGAAAAGTTTGAGTGGGTAAGATATTGATAAACATAATGGAGGGGCAGAGGGGCTTGATCAAGGTGTGTAAAGGTCATTTCAATGATATTTCTATGTTTTCTTTTAGGATTACCATTTTGCTCATATGTATGAGAACATGATAAGCGATGTAAGATATCACGAGAGGTAAAATAATTGATAAAAAAATGATACATATACTTATTACCATGATTAGATTTAAGAGCCTTTATTTGTGTACTTAATATCAATTGTAAAGATTCAGTATAAGTTGTAGTAAAAAGGGAAAAAGGAAGTTTATCAATCTTTTTCATATAACAAGCACATCAAACAAAATTTTTATTTGATGAAGTATAAGTAATATTACAATGTTTGAGAGAAAACTAAACAACTAAATACTAAATGACCAAGCTTATGATGTCGTAAGGTAAAAACATTATTACATACATCTTGAGTAAAGAAAGAAATTTTAAGAGAGCTAGCAGCAATAGGATAAGATTTCACTGTGATACCATTGAAGGAATATAAGTCATTTCTAAGAGATCCCTGGAGGAGCACCTCCTTGGTTGCATGACATTTAACAAGACAAAAATCACGGTGAAATTTAAAGAAAACATGATTGTCATGAGAAAATTGAGATATACTAATAAGATTTTTTGCTATGTTTGGAATATAAAGCAAATTCTTGAGAAGAAAAGGAGTATTAGACAAGGTAGAATGCAAGAGAGAATGTCCAACTTGATTAATAATCATACCTTGACCATTACCTATGTGAACTTTATCAAATCATGTATAGTCAACGCTTGTACCAAGATTGTTGAGATCGGTTGTCAAGTGATGGGTTATGCCAAAATCAAGATACCAACTAGGGTTTAATATAGAGACAGGGGAAGTAATCTCTTCATAGGTGTCCTAGAATGCTTGAGGATGATCAAAATTAGATGGTGGATGAGGTGGAATGTTACAATTTTAAAAATGATATATCCAACTTTGATTGAAGAGATGAAAGCAATTTAATGCTACATGCCTAATTTTTCCACAAATATAGCTATGAGGTTAATAAGATTGGGTCTTAACCAGGATGATTGTCCACCATGTGCATTTTCGCGATGACCTTTTTTTCCTTCACCTTGTCTACCAAAACCATATATGTATGAAAATAAGAAAGACTTTGTTCTTGATGATCCAAATTTTTATCAGAAACAATGGAATGGGCCAAATTTTTTAGAGATCTCTTCTTTGTCATATTGCTCAAATCTTTGTTCTTAAGTCATAAGCAAGGCCTCCACCTTTGAAATTGTGTAAGGATTAGTTCTTGAAAGAATTGAAGAGATAAAAGGGCCAGAATCATCCAATAAACCATCAAGAATCACTTCTATATATTCCTTTATTGTTAAAGGAGCTTCAATAGTAGCTAGCATAGCCACAGTTTTTTTGAATACAAGAAGGTATTCAAAGATGGCATCTTTGTTTTGGAAATTCTTTAATTGAGTTTTTTCAGTTGTTTGACTTTTGCCCTTATTTAAAACATATAGTATTCATAAATTTGCTTTTAAATTTTAAAAAAAAAAACTTACAACCTACCATTCTTATAGTGAACGGAAGATTTAGATAATAACAACCATGAAAAACAAAGTTTATCTTACTTATACGATTTGTTAAATTCTTGAGAGGTTTTACCTAGAATTTTATCTTCCTTTGATTTGGATTATTTTGGCATTTGATCTTCAACAAGATAATCTTCCAAATCATGTCCTATAATTACTATTTCAACTTGTTGTTTTCACGCCAAGTAGTTGTCATCATCAAACTTTATTGAAACTAGATTCAAAAAATTTTGGAGTAAGAATCTGTGAGAAACTTTCAAAATATTCAAACAATAGATACTTGATTTTGATATCATAAAAGGATGAAAGAGAAATTAGATAGAGAGATTTTGAAAAAAAAATCAAAATGTATTATTATTCTATATCAAAATATAAAATCATAATAGATATTTATAGAACTATAACAAAATAAAAAAATTAACATAATTTTGATCTAATAAAAAGTATCTTAATAATAAAATTCAAAGTAAAAGAAATAATTATATTATAAATTTTTGTATTTCTTAAATTATAATTTTTTTAAAAGTTAACATACTCGCATAATCATGGGAAAGTTTCTAAGTGATCTAATTACTATTGTACTTTAATTTACATTGGTATAAAAGTTTAAAAAATAACCGAAAATATTTAAAGTTTTTGCAGGACACTACGATACTACTATTTTGAAAAGATGTACTTATGTTCTCATGTGTTATTTTGTTGTTTGTAAGTTTTATTTAAGGCAATAACGTATTTTAAGAATGGTTGAAACTCTATCATATGATATTTCTTATTTCATTCACCAAGACAAAGCTACCATAATTTGAAACTAGAATTGATTGCAATATTGAAAATATTTAAAGACCAAAGTAACTTGTTTTTGTTCTTTCAAGATCATAAGGTTGCCATGTAAAATGTAGTTTTCCTAGTATTTATTATTTAAGAAACTATCATAAATTAAAAAAATATTAAAATTCATAAATATTCATAAATTAAGAGAAGAAACACAAACTTTTCTCTCTGTTCAATTTCAATGCTTTAAAAAATTATAAAATTTGTAATTAATTTTTCAATGATTTTTTTATCTTTTTTCCTTTGATCATTATGCTTTTATTTAGTTGATGGAAAATTAAAAATTACATTTTTATGAATAGAGATACTTGAGAGATTTTATTCTTTTTCAATATATATATTATTTTCATTAACCAATATAAAAAAAACTTTTTTCCAAATGTAATATACATACATTTAAAAATTAAAAGTATATTTTTTTTTATTTATTAAATAATATTTATTGGTTATATTCACATAATACGTTTCTTACATTCTCCTATTTACTCATGTAACAAAATATTCTTTCAAGATTTAGTAATTTTATAATGTTCATAAAATAGTATATATATATATATATATATATATATATATATATATATATATATATATAAATATCTAAACTATTTGAAATTTGATATACATAATCATAAAGATATTATTATACGATTTAATGATTGGATTGATGAATCTTGTATTTTATAAAAAAAGTTATTAAGTTTATGTAAATATTAAGTTTAATATTTGGTGTCACTTTTTATTCTCTCTCTCTCTCTCTCTATATATATATATATATATATATATATATATGTATATATGATGCATCATATGGGAAGTGTACATTGCATGTAGTACAAATATTTTCCTTCTTTCTAACATGACACATTAATGGGAATGCATGATATGTCTAATAATAATGTTATTTTTCAAAGTTAAACATTATTTTTAACATTCAAACATGTACACATAAATTTAAAAATTGAAAACATTCAGAAATTTATTCATTAATAAGTTCAGAATGACAAACATACATCATAATAACAATAGTGTTTAACATTTTCTAGTAGATATAATGCTTATACTTTCACCAGGATCAATAAATATTTTAGGCAATAACCTTTTTGTTAAAAGATCAATAGTCACAAAAGTTATGTTAATATGCTCAATTGACATTATTTTTAACTTCTTTAACAACAAAGTATTTCAATTCCATGTGTTTAATACCTTTAGAATACTTGCAATTTTTAGAAAGAACAGTTCTGTAAACTAGTTACAATAAATTTTCAATAACTTGGTGGTAATATTTTTGACTACTCCATCTTGTGAAATAAAATTCCGTAGTCATTTAGCCTAAACCATTACCTCAAAGCATGTCATATATTCATATTCCATAATAGATGCAACAATGATAAACTGCTTAACATTTTTCCATGAAATAGTCCCTTTAGCCAATAGAAACAAATAGTCAAAATATTTTCTTATATCTACACATCCAACAAAGTCTGAATCTAAGTATTTAACTACTTTAAGATTATTAGATCTCCTATAAGTATGTAATTTTTTTACATTGTAAATATTTCAACACTTTCCAATGTTCTAAACCAAGATCACTCTTGTATCTTTTCAATATTCCAATAGCAAAGCTAATATCTTGTCTAATATAAGTTTAAGCATGCATTAAGCTTCCAACTAAATATGCATAAGGAATTTCTTTCATTTATTTTTGTTCCAAATCATTGTCGGGACATTACATGAGACCAAACTGTCTTCTTTTAGAATTGAAATCGGAGATGTTGAATCATTTTTCATTCTGAATCTCTTTAAAATCATATTGATATATGCTTTATGAGAGACAAGGGCAACAATCCTTATGATTTATCTCAGAAAATTTCTATCCCAATCATATAACTTACCTCATCCATATCCTTCATTTTAAAATTATTAAAGAAAAACTTTCTAGTCTCATTTTAAAGACCAAGATCATTAGTTTCTAACAAGACATCATCAACATACAAAAATAGATAAAATAAATTTACTTCCACTAACCTTTAAATATATGCATCAATCAATAATATTTTTCTTAAATCCAAAGAACAAAATAATATCATTTAACTTGAGATACCATTGTATGAAAGCTTGCTTAAGTCCGTATATTGATTTCTTAAGTGTACACACTATGTATTCTTTTCCTTTCTTTGTGAATCCTATCCGTTGATCCATATAAACATCTTCTAAATCTCCATTTAGAAAGGTAATTCTTACATCCATTTGGTGCAAATCCAAATTATAATGAGTCACCGATGTCATGATAATTCTGAAAGAATCATTTTTACAAATTGAAAAAAATATGTCCTTATAATTAATATCATCCTTGTGATTAAATTCTTTTGCAACTAATATTATTTTGTAATGTTCTAAGTTACCATGAGAGTCACAACCAACTCTCCTGTAACCTTCTAGTAAATCAACAAGAACCCAAACCTTATTTTGTTCCATGTATTTCAACTCTTCTTTCATGGCATCTAACCATTTTCAGCATTATCATTATTCATGGCTTGTGGAAAGATAAATAAATCATTTTGAACTCCTAAGTCAATTTTTGAATCTTGTAAATATACGATATAATGATTAGAAATAGTAGAGCTCCTTTCTCTTTAAGATTTTCTTAACAACAAATATTTTTCTACATTCATACTCCACCCACATCTTCCTATATCTGGCTAAAAACACTTCGATAATCAATTAATAGTTACATAATTAATTATGTAATCAATTACTATTATTAATGATATAAAAAAATACAACTAAAAATTTAGTATAAATGGTAAACAAAAATGTAAATGGTAATCAATTAACAAAATATGATTAATTAATTACTTACTTGATTAATTGATTATGTGTATGGTTAATAATGTTAAAAAAGCTAGTTAATTGATTACAAATGTAGTTAATAGATTATTAAGCATGATTAATTGATTAACAATTAGGTATAACTGAGTGTAGTTACAACTCTTTTCTTAATGCTATTTGTTATAGTTTGTCGTAACCTAAATCACAATCGGATGATAAATTCGTAAAAAATAATTGATTAGTTTAAAATGATATAAAGGTAGAGTCATCAACAAATCTTATTTGTTAGAAAAAATATTTAAAAAAAATTAAAATAATGAAATTCAAGTTTAGAAATTAATTACGAATAAAAAAATATTGGCATCCTAGTTGCCTATTCTAAATAACATATCTAAAATTAAATGTATAATTTTAAAATAATTACAAAAAAAAATTATTTGATCTCTTTTAAAAAAAATTAATTACTTAAATTATTTACATGTATTTGAAAAGAATGAAATAAAAATTAAATATTTAAATAATAATTTATTTATACGTGAATAAAGTAAAATAAAATATGTATAGAAAATAGTTTAGCAAAATTTTGATTTTGTTTATATGTATTTCAATATTTTTTTAATTTTAAATAAATAATTTTGATTCGAAAGTAACAATTTAAAATTTTTGGATAAAGTTTATTTAAAATTAAAATTAAAATTTATACATATAATTTTATTAATTTAATTTGAAAAAAATAATTAAATCTCGACGTTGACCTCATGATCTCCCCACTTGGTGTCCTTGATCCCATGATCCCATGATCTTTACTTTGGCCTCTCCACCCTCCTTGTCTCCTTGACCACCTCTGGCCTGATTGTGTCTTGCCATATTAGCCCTCAATCTGTACGTGTCAATCAAGGCGATTGACTCTTGTTACAATGTACACCCCCAACAACCTTGCCCCACCTTTGGAAAAGTTGGAGAAGTAGAGGTTCGGTTTGTAATATTTCAGAGGAAACGCCATCGTTGAACCTGTGTCTACCCCTTTTCCTTCGTAATATTTGTAGTTGTTTTATTTTAACACATATTGAACGATAAAAAATATAGTATAATATAATATAAAAAAAGGTATAATTAAAATTAATAAAATATATTAAAATATAAATATTGTTGAGATCTCACATATTCTCCTTCTCATCTTCGACTTTGTCATTGTCACACTCTCACCATGTAAGAGATCGTTGCGTTCTAGTATCGAACATCAACAAATGTGGCAAGGATACGCCGTCTTTCTTTCCTTGCTCTATTTTCATTCAAATCCTCTTCATTATCAAAATTTTTAATTCCCTTTTCTTTTTAATTAATACTTATTAATTAATTTTTTTTTTAATTTTAAACAAATTCTATCCAAAAATTTTCATACTAATAATTTCATCAAAAATTTTACCAGTAACAACTATTAACAGTTAATATTATGAATTAAACGTAGTATGATATTATTAGAAACGTAATTTTTAGATAATAACACAATATGATTTGCACATCTCTTAAAGAAAATGTCCCTCTTAAAAGTCAAATCATGTGGAAATAGAATGAGTATCCAAATTTGAACGTCTAGATGAAAACCGGTCTTTCCTAATAATTACCAAATTCACACAATTTAAAAATATTATTGATATCCATTGTGTGAAGTTGGAGTCTTAGATAAAACTAGGATTTAAATTTATTAACAAAAGGTCAAATATTTTACGTAGTGCGAAAGAATTATATTATTTCTACCAAACCAACTCTTCGTATTTACCAACTTGAACAATCAAAGGTCACCTTTATCTATTCTAATCTAAAACTTTTGTTGTATGTTTATGCAACAAGCTTACTTTAATACAAAGTTAACTTTGTTATAGCGTTTTCAATTCGTCTTTACAAATGTCTTTGAGTCTTCGTTAATTTGGTAGGTAATTTTTTTCATTCCTATAAATTATATTTTAAAAATTTTGCAAATATTATAAATATATTTAAGATATCCTTTTTAATATTTTTAGGAGTATGATGAAAATTTCTTACTTTTATAAAGATTTTAAACTTTTGTTTCTTCTTATGATAATATATTATTAAAAAATATAATTAAAAAATTTTAACCTAAATATGTTGAATTTTTTAAAATATTTTTAAAATGTTCATACTATATAATAGAATTTCAATAATCTCTTTAATAACATATAATGAAAAGTCAAAATTTTCATATGAAAATTAAAGTTAACCTTCAAATAAAGTTCACTACAAACAAAATATCCTCAAATCGAAATGTATTTTTAAGATTAAATGTGTCTCATCCTTAGTTACACATCAAAAAATTACAAATAGCAACTAATTTTCTAATATAGTTTTTTAATAACTTTTTTTATCCTAACAAACAAATCAACCAATAGATCCCTCATCTGATAAATGTCCAAAGAAGAAACTCCTTTTAGCTTGATACGCTTTTCAACAAAATATGCACCATGAGGTTCTTGTTTTGGATCCAGAATTCTTTGGATGAAGTCCAACTCATATATATCCCTTTAACAAGATTGTTACAGCAAAGAATATATAGGCCTCACTACAGGGAAAAGAATTGCATGGCCCATGCTTGCAATATCCAAGTAGCTCTTCTAGAACCTTCGACAATTAGAAATAGTAGGACACTTCCCGCCAAAAAACAGCAAATCATTCCCTCACCTCATAGTGATTTATCGGCATTTTATTTCTATTAAAGAATTCATTCAATAATCAAAGTAGGCATAAATTTTACTATTATTACTATGTTAAAATAGATATTGATTTGGATATTGAAGGGCCATTACAGTTACCATCCACTTTTTGCTTAGGTTTTGTGATAAATCATAAATCTTTCTAACATGTTTAGAGTATAATTTATAAATATTTTAGGATTTAGAATTTAGGATTTTAGCTCATTAGAGGTTGATTTTTAAAATAATGCTTAATTTTTTTTATTAATGTAAATAATATTATTTTTGAAATATTTAAGACTAAAATAAGATTTTAATATACAATTTTATACATAAAAAATATAAAAATTAAAATAAAAAATACAACATATAATATTATACGTTTTACATGTGATATATAATATTAGGTTCTACATATTTTTAAAATAATTAAAAATTATATAACCTATAATATTAGGGTATGATATTTTTTAAAAATAATTAAAAATTATATAATGCATAATATTAAATTATATTTTTTAAAAATAATTAAAAATTATATAACATAATTAAAAATATATAATAAACATATATATATATATATATTCAGATTAACCAATATAAATTTTATTAATATGAGAAAGAATTTTATTAATGTAAAAAAAAGATTTATATATGATTTTATTAGAAATTATGATATGAATTTTTTTAAAAAAAATTAGTTTATTTTGAATTTTGTTTACATATACTAATCTAATTATATTATTTAATAATTTATGAGTTTAATTTATTTAAAAAATTTAAAATTTAAAATTCTTTATAATTTTATTAAGTTTTACTATATTACTTATTATTTTATAAATATATTTTTGTCTAATTTTTTATAAATGTAACATGAAAAAAATTAATAAAAATCTAATACATAATATCATAAGTATGTTTTTTAATCTAACTACATATATTTTTAAATATATTTAGTTTATAAAAATAAAATTTTAATTATTAACTTTTACTTGATAACAGAGAATTAAAAAATTCAAATAGTAAAGCAGAAAATATTTTTAAAGACAAATATTTTTTATGAGACAAAGAGAGTATGTAAAAGACAACTGACCTTACATACCCCTTATCCCTTATATAATAGTTTATGAGACGTTGCAATGGATAAAAACATGACCCATGTAACGCATTTCCAAATACGTTTTAAGCATGAAGCGTATGACTTTATGTGGCACTCTTGACTAGACATAAATACTGAAACGAAACGATTTAAAATTTGAATTTCATATGTATGAGCATTAATTGCCATCGTTTAACGCATAATGTTATGTAATGTTATGATGCAAAAAAAAAAAAAAAAAAGTATGTGAGGCACGGTTCTAGCCCTACTAGAAAAATTACTTTTAAAATAATATTATTTAGGAAAATCTGGTTTTTTTTTAACATTATTTTGGAAAAACTACCTATATTAGAATAAAAAAGAGAAAAATAAATTTTTTTCTAAAGATTATTTTTTTTCTTTTTTCTTAAACTAAAAAGAAAATATATCTAATTGGATAAATTGAAAGAAAAAAATATAATAACAGTTTTTAAAATTAAAAAATTACTTTTAAACTAAAATTAATTTTTATTTAAATTTAAAATTTTTTTCTCTGTTTTTTTTTTCTTATTTTAAAAAAACTGTGATAATAAAATAAAGTCCACCATCTTAGATAACGATGTCTAGAACGATGGAAGAAAACATAATAAATTAAAATAGAATGAAATACAATAAAGTAAAATTTTCATTTATTATTTAGATATTCTGATGAAATAGAATATAACTTTTATTTATTTGAACACTCACCGTAGTGAAATAAATTGCAATAATTTTATTTCTGCATTGTTTCTATTTTAAAAATACTTATTCTGAATTTTTTATAATATTTATTTTTCATTGAACACTTAAATAAGCTAACATGCAGTTTTTTTTATACAAAAGAAAACGATGAAATTTAAATTTAAAATTCTTATATAAAGTTAACATGCAGTTTAATCAGATATCATAAATTTATATTTTAAATATGAAATTATGTCAAAAACAAATTAAAAATTTATCGTTTATAATAATATTATCGAACTCGAAGAAAATTATACTTAGATAAAAATAAAATAAGAGTATACACCTATATTATTATAAAACATAGTTTTCTCCGTCAACCAACTACACCTGCTGAAGAAAATTTCCTTTTATATTTTCTTATTCTTTATCAGTACATACAACTAGTGGAGGTTGAAGAGCTCAATTCATACGCAAGCATAGTGAAATGATAGCAGATCCAATACAATGGCCTGAAGTACAGCGTGATATGTTAGCTTTTTTCCCTCATGCAATATTTTAATTTTGTCACCTGGTTTGTCCATAGACAAGGCCAAACCCAATTTCAATCGAGTAATGATGTTACTATCAATACGATTATAAATAAAATAATAATTTAAACAATATATTTGTATACGTTGATGAATCATTTCGCATTTCAAATTAGTCCACTTTAAAGGTTAGTTTAACATTGTATATTAGTAAGATTAAAGTTGTAGTCATTTTTTTCGGTGACTACGAACTGAACAAGTCACAAACCCAGGAGGTATGACCTCGCTGGTGGAAAAAGAAATATACATACTTATCCCAATAATCCATCTAATATTACATTATTTTTATTATATCATATTACTTATTATTATATTTATTATTTTTATTTATTTTTTCCCTTCAATTACAATATGTACATCTCTTAAATAATGTTTACCCATCTTTATCTAAGAAAATGCTAGGTGTCTCAACTTTTCAATTTAAACTATAAACTCAAATTAATTTAAAGGATAAAATTATAATACTATACTTCCTCCTATCTTTTTTATAAAATTCTTTCAGGATAAATTTAATGATCCTTAACATAAAATTATTTTAAAATTTTAGAATCATTTATTATTTTGTATATCTTTCATTTAAATTGGTACAAATTAATATATTATAAAAAATTACTTTAAATTATATATATATAAAAGAATAAATTATTTTAAAAATAATTTTAGTTAAACTTACTCCATTTAATAACTTTCATAAACAATTAAATTTCATCAATCTAACCGTTAAATTAATAAATTATATTATATAAATTATTCTTATAAAATTTAAAAAAGGTTTAATATTTTATTAAATAAATTTAAATTAATAGATATTATAAGAGATATGTTATCGTTAATTTAAATTTATCTTTTCAAGTATTAAACTATTTTTAAATTTTATGAAATTTTTTATAAAAATGATTTATATAGTATAATTTATTAATTTAACGATTGGATTGATGAAATTTAATTGTTTATGAGAGTTATTAAATGAAGTAACTCTAGTTATTATTCTTAAAATAACTTATCTCTCATCTCTCTATATATATATATATATAATTTGATAAGAGAAATTATATATAAAAAAGAGAGTAATTAAATTAAAAAAAAACTAACATATTTCATGCTCTATCTCCAATTTGGATAAAAAAAAAGTAGACAAGTATGATGAAATAGAATGTACTTAAATCTATTAATTTTCATTATCTTTTATTTTGAAATTAAATAAGAAATTTTTTTATAAGTCATGTAAATTTATCAGACTATTAATAGTATTTATTAAAATATAATATAAAAGAGTTCACAGAAAATTTATACAAATAAAAAAACAATCAATACAAATGATAATTATTACATGCAAATAAAAAAAATTGTGACATTAAGTTCCTTCGCACAAATTTTCTTTACTGAATATGTACATTATCTTTTTTATCTTTTGTACACACTCTAATTGATTATTAAGGTAAAAGAGAATTAGGTAAGGGTAATTATTATTTTTTGTCTTTATCAATGTTTATGCTCTAGTTTTTACCAAGTCCAAAATGTCCTTTGGTTCCAAGAGCTTTGAATTGAAGATTTTCTTATTTCTTACTAGCTAGAGAGACCAAATCATTGCGAGCTAGATTGTTGTCCATTTTCCTATTGCTCTGTTGGAGCCATCTAATAAGAAAATTGTAGGAAATGATCCTTGATGTTATTTTGGAGAGCACAACAAATATCAATCCAAGATAAGCATATCTTCCAAATTGTTTCTACTATTTTGTACCAGAAAAATAGGTGTTATGTGTCTTCTAACTGCTTACCACAAAATGTACAGGCTCCAAAGTTGCTGATAAAGATTCCTCTCTTAGTAAGATTTTCATAGGAAGGTATCTTATCCTGAACCACTTTCCAAGCACAGACATTTACTTTGACAAGTACTTGTTTGAACCAACTTTTTTTTAGGAACTCCTTGTCCCTATTTGTTGTATTTCTCCTTATCAACTTACATGTAGAATTGATAGAATAATATCTTGATATGTCAGCTTTTCAGCATCATTTATCTTTTGTATTTTACTATAGTTGCACATTTGAAACCAATTTTTGCAATGCAATACCAAAAATTCTCTCCTCCAACCCTAATTTCATTCTAACATGTCGTTTAACTCTCTTGCTATTTCTGCGACCTTAGTCTCTTTGAAATCTAAGATATTGTACAATCTTAGAAAAATATTAATTAATGTATCTTCCCTTATCCAGATGTCATGCTAAAAAAGTGTATCTACTATGTTCCCCATCTTTTTTACATATTTACTTGATTTTCATTTGATCCATATTATTTATCCAAGTACTTATCAAATCTAACCATCATTATGAATCGTTTCTTGGGTTTTCGCTCCAATTTGTGTCAATAGATCTATATTTTAGTCTTATAACCTTACACTATAAACTGTTATTTTAGGTTAATAGTCTCCATCTCCATTTCCCCAATAGAGCTAAGTTAAAAGATTTCACATCTTTCACTTCCAATCCACTACCTACCTCTTTGTCTTTACACACTTCCTCATAAGTCACCCAACATATCTTTCTCTTTTCCTAATATACTCCCCATAGAAACCGTCTAAAAAATAATTCAAAGGGAAGAAATGATACATTTGGAAGCTTTAAATAAAGAAATGAAGTACATCGAAAGGGAGCGAAGGACAGATTTCAACAGTACAATTCTTCCACCAAAGAATAATGTTTTACTTTTCCATGCTAACAATTTTTTCTTTAACTTATCCAGTACAGGTTACATAGTGGATCGTCTCTTAGAATTTACTCCAATGAAAATCCCTAGGTACCAAAAAGGCATGCTTCCAATTAGGCAATTGAAAAATGTATCCATTGATTGAACTTGTTGTTCTTATAAGTTTATTTCCAAAATTTAGCTTTTCTGGAAATTGTCTTTGAGATCAAAAATTAGTTCAAAAAGTTGTAAAATAACTTTCGTCACTTTCACATTTACCCAAGTTGCTTTGATAATAAGTAATGTGTCATCTATTGCAAATGACTAATCAAAACTTTATTTTCTCCAACGTTGATTCCTTGGAGCAACTTAAGTTCCTCTACTTTTATTATCATTTTTCTCAGGTCTTTTGCTACAATTAAGAATAAAAAATATGACAACAAATCTCTTTGTTTCATTTCTCTCCTCATACTGAATTCTTTTGTAAGACTCCCATTTACCAATATTGATCCTCTAGCTGTTTCTAAGCACTTTTGCATCCAATCCTTCTATTTTTGTAGAAATCACATCCTATGCAACATGTATAACAAATATCTCCAATTTACTGATTTATAATCCTTTTTAAAGTCAACTTTGAATAGAATGCATTCTTTCTTCTTCTTTTGGACTTTTTACATTACTTCATCAGCTATTAAAGCTCCATCCAATACTTATCTCCCTCTTAAAAAAGTTGTTTGTGTTTCAGAGATGACTTTTGAAATAACTTTTCTTAACCAATTTGTTAATAGTTTTGCTAGTACTTTGTACATACATTCTAAAAGCAAAATTAGTCTAAAGTCATTAATCTTTTGAGGGCTTTCATTTTAGGGTATTAGCACCATAAAAGAGTTGTTAGACCTTTTAACTAATCTATTATTTTGATGGAATTCCAATATGAAATCCATGAACTCTTTTTTTACCAACCCCAAAATTCTTTGATAAAATCAAAATTAACCCCATCCATCCTAGACTTTTATCACTTTCACATTCTCATACCACTACTTGTATTTCTTCCTCAATGAATGAAACCACTATTTGCTATAAATCTTCAACATAAATTTATTTGAGCTCTATCCCATGTAGTATTGGCCTTCCCCTATCTTGTGATTTGACATTCTTCTCAAAATGGAATTGGATCTCTTGTTTTACATTTTGTACCTCATACACCAAGCCATTCTCATTCTTTAAGCACACTATCTCTTAATATTTTCTTCTTTTATGTATACATCCATTGAAAAATCATCTGTTTGTATCTCCTTGTCATAGCCACTTTGATCTAGACTTTTAAAACAACAGGTTTTCCTACATGCTCATCAAATTAAAAAGGAAAATAACATTTTCCTTTCTTGTGCGTACCTCCTCTTCAGTCAAATTTGTAGCCTCCCATTTTATGTTTACATGTATTTTTTTCTCTTATTATCTTAATTTATGAATTAGGTCTATGAAGTATTGTGTTCAACATTGAGTTTGTTTTTTATGCTTTTCAATTTTTCTTTTAGTACATAAGCAGCTTGTCCTTATACCCATGTTTCCTCCCGGTTGCATTTCATAAATTGTTTAAACAATAGGTGTTGTTTCCAAAAATTTAGAAATTTGAAAGGCTTTGATCCCAATTGAAGTCCTCATATTTAAATAAAATTTCACATTGATTAGATATTCTCCTATCTAGACCTATTGAGAAGTGTTTCTCCACTTATCCAACCACTCGTGTGAGAGTAAAAATCAATTCAATCTACTTATGTAGCGCTCACATGCATTGTAATACGTAAATTTTCTTTCTTACATTAGCAAGTCTAGTAATTCAACCTCTCTAATAAACTTTTTGAAGGCTAATATATCCTTTCTTGTTAAGTAGGTAGAACTTCATTTTCTTTCTTCCTTGGTTTTGATGGAGTTAAAGTCTCTTACCACATACCATCAGTCTCCTCCCTTATTTCTTTTTACTTGTAAGATTTTCTATCATATATTTTTCTTCTATGACAACTCACATGATGCATATACATTTAGTATCACTACCTCTATTTGATCTTCCCGCCATCTTCCTTTCATCCCTATAAAGTGATTATCTTCAAAAGCTTAAAGTAGAGTAAAATTATCCAAGATTATTACACATGTTTTCCGGTTTAAACAATAGTTTATAAACTTATCTTACTTCACCTCCTATAAACTTATCTTACTTTATCCCCTTCTATTTTATCTTCTTCCATCAATCATAATATAGAAGATAGCGGATAATAACAAAGAGGTGAAGGTATAATATTTTGGAAGCATGTAAAGATGTTATTTAAATTTATAAAAAAAAATTAATTTTTATAATATTTTTACTTATTTTAATAACTTTTTATGTAAATTTTATTAAATAATTTTTATTTATTTTAATAATTTCAGTTAAAAAAATTCAAAGCTCATTTAATGAATACTTAATTATATTAAATACACTCTTGACACGCTATAAAAATATCATCGTTTATTAATGTTATATTAACTCTTTATTAACATTTTTTTAACAAAAATTAATATATTAATATAAATATCATGAATTTATATTATCAATAAAATAGTTTATATTAATAAATAATTTTATTAGTGCAAAATATTGATATATTTTTAATATAATATATTATTTATTAATATAAATTTTTTATGATTAATATTAAAAAATTAATTTTTATTAACCAAATTTTTTACTAATAAAAATTACTTAACACTTGATATATTTTTTTTCAGTGAATATCACATCATCACTTAACAACAACCACAAGGAGTGAAAGTATTCAATTTGAAATAACAAGGAGTCATAATCCATGAAAAAAAAAAAAAAAAAGAGAAATGACTACAATCAAATTCTATTTTATTTTTTCCTCGGCAGGTCTAACGTTACGAAATTTCCACGTAAATGGTTTAGATTACTTTTCCAAACATAATATTACCCCACATAATATTACCCCAGATGTTGATTGTTGTTAGTAGCATTATCATTTCTTACACCAATGCCATACATATATATATATATATATATATCATTCGCAACTCCTCTCTCTCTTCCCTTTTTCTATACGGAAATCTTAACTTACATCGGGATAGTACCCACTGTCTATATATATATTTTATAATTGATCTTTCGATTCCTCCTTTTAAAAAATTTTATAATTAATTTGAGATATATACTAATGTAACTATGCAAATGTACAATATCAATTCTCTTTTTTATATATAATTTTGATTTTGGAAACGATCAGAACTCGATTTAAATAATGAACAAACATGACATAAGCCTATGACTAATTAAGAGAAGGACAGTTTGACAGTCCAAACAAGGAAAATTAATCGTTTACATAAAGGAAAAAGATGCCCAAATTTGTTATGGTAACAAGTGAATCACTTCATCTCCATAATGGGTTTCAATAGGTTCAAAATTTTGTTTCCTATATTCATCCTATTATATTGTAATTTATTATATGATGGTGTTGTTTTTGCCGCAAACACCACCACTCAATCATCTCAAATCATCAAAGACCCTCAAACTCTAAGCTCCAATGATGGAAATTTTACGTTAGGGTTCATTAACCCTCAAAATTCTACAAATCGCTACGTGGCAATTTGGTGTAAGCCTCCACACACTGTTGTGTGGGTGGCTAATAGAAACCAACCACTTAAGGATTCTTCAGGAGTTGTTACAACATCTGATGATGGCAACCTTGTGGTGTTGAACGGACAGAAACAAGTGATTTGGTCTTCAAATGTTTCTAATATTGTATCCAATTCTAGTTTCCAAGTTTCAAGTTATGGTAGCCTTCTCTTGGTGGACACAACAGGAAACACCATATGGGAGAGTTTCAACCATCCTTCCAATACATTATTGCCTCATATGAAACTTACAAACAACAAAATAACAGGTGAAAACACAAGCACATCCTTTCTAACTAGTACTATTGTTGTGTCTTACAGAAATTTTAAATATTTTTGGTTATTTTTTAATATTTTTCTGTAATTTTTAAACTTTTATACCAACACAAATTAGTGTACGATTGTCATTAGATCAACTAGGAACTTTCCCATGAAGAGTGTTGTAAGTTAATTTTTTAAAAAGTTAATGATAATTTAAGTAATTAAAAATAGAAAAAAAAAAAGATATTTTTCTTGAATCTTAGTGTTAAGATACTTTTACTTGAATTTTGAAATGATATTTAGATATGTGCTAAAAATAAAAGTAATGTGAAGTTAGCTAAAAATTAACTTAGGTGAATAACGTTTTAAAGAATAAGTTAAGATAGTTTAATGATACGATTGATAAGAAAAAAAATAAGTAAGTAATTTATATTATTTCAAAAAAAAAAAAAAGATCTTGGTTGTTTGCTCATAAAAGATAACTTTTTAAAAAAAAGGTGTTTATTTTAAGAAAATGAAAACAAATTAATAATTGTTGGTGAAAGGATATGGAGAATTTTGTAGGGAAATGAAATTATTTTAATTGCTGTTAAGATGATTAAGAAGAAGATCTGTAATTCAGTTACCTACTTAATTGTAAAAGCTTTTTACAGAATTAAGTGCAAATTGATAAAAAAAAATGAAATAAATTTTTAGAAACTGAGTTTATGTTTAACACAACCCGAACTCAAATATTGATCATTCTAGAAATTAAAGTTGTATTTAAATCATCCTAAAAATTATCCTATACACAAAAGATCGTTTTCATCTTATATATTAGTTAAACTTCTAGTCAATGTGGCTCTAACATAATTAAATGGCGAATAGTTACAATAATGAGCATTTAAAGGATGAATAAAAATAAATGATTTGATTGAGAAGAGAAACTAAAGGAGAGACAAGTAAACTAAAACAGTGAGAAGGACGATGCCAACTTATGAGCTAAAATGGCATCTCCACGGCTGACATGTCAAAAATTATATTTTAGAAATTGAGGTTTAAGGGTTTTCTTATAATTTAAAATTTTTATTATATGTTAATTTTATATTTTTATATGTTTATATTATGGTCATATCGTGTGGTATGATTTTTAAAATTTGTAGTATTCTGGTGTGTTTGTCATATCTTATTCATATAGTTTCTGTGCTTCCTAGGTGAGAAAGTAGAAGTTACATCATGGAAAAGCCTTTCTGATCCAGCCATTGGAAGCTTCTCTTGCAGTGTTGAACGCCTAAAGATTCCTGAAGTGTTTGTTTGGAATGAATCTCAACCATATTGGCGCAGTGGTCCATGGAATGGTCAAGTCTTCACAGGGATATTGGATATGGGAATTCACTATCTTAATGGTTTTCGCGTTGAAGATGATGTGGATGGAACAGTTGATATATCTTTTGCAGTAGATGACTTTGGAATCTTTATCTACATTCTGAATTCACAAGGACAACTCATAGAAACTAGTTGGGATGATGAGAAGGAGGAATGGCAAGTGACATGGACTAGTCAAGAATCCGAATGTGATGTTTATGGCAAATGTGGAGCATTTGCAATATGTAATTCACAAGGCTCACCAATATGCACTTGTATGAAAGGGTTTGAACCAAGGAACAATCAAGAATGGAATAGACAAAATTGGAGTAGTGGATGTGTTAGGAGGACACATCTGCAATGTGAAAGGGTCAACAATCAAAACACAAGTGAAAATAGTAATAAAGCAGATGGGTTTGTGAAATTAGAGAAGGTCAAAGTTCCTGATTTAGCTGAATGGTCATCAGTTACACAAGACGTATGCAGAAGCCAATGTTTGGAGAATTGCTCTTGCATTGCATATTCATATGATGATGCTATTGGCTGTATGGCTTGGAATGTCAATCTAGTTGACATACAACAATTCCCAAGAGGGGGAACTGATCTATATATTCGTGTACCCTATGCAGAACTTGGTATGATAGGTGTTATTTTAAGCCCAAAATTTTGAATTCAGTACCAGAGGAATTCTGGAAAAACACTCTTCAATATATATATATCATGTGATTGATCTATTTTTTAAAATGTCAAAGTAATTTTTAAGTATGGCTACTTTGTTTGGATATAAATTCTTCAATTTTAAAATTTAAATTGTTAACTTTTCCTGAATTACAGATAAAGGGCATAATATAACACGCATCATTATTATAGTCACAGTGATAATAGGAATTTTCATAATTGTCACTGGTGTATATGTCATTTGGAGAAGGGCTTTCTACTCAGGTAATATTTCATTGTTGTTGATTTAAATTTTAGTCGCATAGGCTTACATTTTATTGGTATAGAATCTAAGCTTACATGTTTGATCTTTGTCACACCTTCTAAACTGTGGTTACTTGAATAAATCAGCAAGGAAAAAGAAAAACTACAGATTTTTTCGACTTAACAAAGGTCAAACATCTGAAGAAGACACAAATGGCAACATAGTTGGAGAATTGTCACCAGCTAAGTTACAAGAGCTATTACTATTTAATTTTGAAAAGGTTGCAACTGCCACAAACAACTTCCACCCATCCAACAAACTTGGGCAGGGTGGTTTTGGTCCAGTATACAAGGTATGGTGAATGTAGCAAAGTTAATAATGTGTGAAGCCATAGTTTATAATTGATGTTTCATGGTAATGTATTCCAGGGAGAATTGCAAGATGGTAGGGAGATAGCAGTTAAAAGACTTACCAGAGAATCTGGACAAGGGCTAGAAGAATTCATGAATGAAGTAGTAGTGCTTTCTAAGCTTCAGCACCGCAATCTTGTAAAGCTTCTTGGTTGTTGTATTGAAGGAGATGAAAAGATGTTGATATATGAGCATATGCCAAATAAAAGTTTGGATGCACATGTGTTTGGTTAGTTCTTCTGCTGGCCCTTTAGTAACTTTCCATTTACAGTTCAATGCTTTCATATTTTTCTTATAGATCATATATAATTTTGTTTTTCAAAAAAGTGAATAAGGGTTTCCCAGCTTGTGAGTTTTCTTGAAAGCATGTTAATTTGGATTTTCTATAAAGCATGCAAGGTAGGGGAAGTAGATGTATCTTGTGGTAATTTAAACATAATATGCCACGTTAGATTTTTACTTTTTACAGGTCCATCAAAAAATAAACTCCTTGATTGGAAAAAACGCTTTAGCATAATAGAAGGTATAGCTAGAGGATTGCTTTATCTTCATAGAGATTCCAGGATAAAAATCATACATAGAGATTTGAAGGCAAGCAATATCTTACTAGATGAGGAGCTAAATCCAAAAGTATCAGACTTTGGTATGGCCAAAATCTTTGGAGGGAGTGAAGATCAAGCCAATACTCAAAGGGTTGTCGGAACATAGTAAGTGTGCCTTCTTTGTCAAATGTTATAGCAACAAAATTGGAAAATCATGTTAAATGTTTATGCAGTGGCTACATGTCCCCTGAATATGCAATGCAAGGAGTGTTTTCAGAGAAATCTGATGTCTTTAGCTTTGGAGTTTTACTACTAGAGATTGCTAGTGGAAGAAGAAACTCAAGCTTTCATGACAGTGAAAATTCTATGACCCTCTTAGGATTTGTAAGTCTCTACAAATACAACTCATCTATGGCACAGTTTTGGGAGACTTGTAACCTTTTTTCTGATAAAACTACCAAATATTTAATTATAGGCCTGGATCCAATGGAAGGAAGACAATATTTCATCTTTAATAGATCCAGAAATATATGATCAAAGCTTTCACAAGAATATTTTGAGGTGCATACATATAGGACTTTTGTGTGTGCAAGAATCTGCAGCAGACAGGCCCACAATGGCTGCAGTAATTTCTATGCTTAACAGTGAGATTATGGATCTTCCTCCTGTAAGGGAACCTGCATTCATCCTGAGGCAGAATATGCTGAATTCAATCTCCTCTGAAGAAAGCATTAAATTGTACTCCTTGAACACTGTCAGTATTACAATGATCCAAGGGAGATAGAAAACTGAGCTTTGAGTAAATAATTCATACCTTAATGGTACACTTTTGTATATTTATCATAGGACATTATGGAATTATTTGATCCATGTAGATCCCACCTGGTCTGAAAAGGCTTATGTTGTTGGAACTTTGTATGGATGTGCTTTCCATTATTAAGGAATATAGTACCAAACATAAGCACAAAGAGATAATTTTAATGATTCAGACTTATGTAACAAAGGTTTTAGAGAAGTCTTGAAGTCTTATATGATATATATGGTTGGTTGGCAAGATAAGAACACTCTACAGCCTTTCAGGATACAGATTGTCTTACTTCGTGGAAATATAAGACAACCACAGATTCTGGCTTGCCTATATTCTGATAGATGCAATATAAGTATAATTTTTTTTTTGTACAATTATGATGTTAAATTACTCTAATCCCCAACAATCCTAATGGCTTATATAATTTATGGTTATCATTCTTGTTGATACTTTTTAACATGAAAATTATGTAACAATATTTCCAACAGATCAAGAATCATTTGAACTGCCCATTCAGAAGGATGTTTTCATGTACCAATTCAGGCTTTCATTAGTGAAGAAGCTTGCTAGAGACAGGGATGCTATGGCCATTTTGACTTCAATGCTAAATAGTGACTTTGTGAACCTTCCTCTTCCAAGCAATGCACTTGTTGAAAAGCAGACAATTTTTTTGCTTTGTTGACTCAAGAAGTTAGAAGATTTTGTTCCATTAATTATGAATTTCTTTACAAATTGGCCATCCAACTTCTAAAAATCAAGTGGTAATGTACATATGTTGTTGCCATCAACTTTGGGAAACTTCTACAGTAATGAATAATTAATTATAGACCCTTTCTTGATACTGAAAACATATGCAGTTTTCTCTTTGACCCTACAGCATCTCATCTATTATCTTTGAAGGAAAGACCTAGTAGTTCTTCAACAACCATTATAAATTGCGAAATTCCACATAATATTCAGATCAGGATCCTCTATAATAACTGCATCATGCAATTTATTATCTAACCATTCAATTATTTATATTATAATTTTTATTTTAAAATTATCAATGTTTAAACGGTTAAATAAAGAATCCTTGTCCTGTGATATGATAGCCTAGTTCATTTCCTGGTCTAAACCAGCAAAATCAAAAGGAAAATAGTCCAATCGCCCAAACAAATTTTCCGTAGTTTCGCAATATCTTTAGCAAGTATATTTTTTCTTAATTTTATTTTTGAAAAATAATTAAAAAAACATAGCTATACACGTTAAGTGTCTTTACTTTAAAGGAAAAAGAGTACAGAGTCGAAGGATACGGAATTTCCTTGGTTACTGATGTCCAACTAGAATTTGTCGGATTCAACGTCGTTGACATGTATAACATAAATATGATGAAAAATAACTTAGTCCATGGTTTTTAATTTTTAGTTTTAAAATTTTTAAACTTTAAATTTGGTTTTAGTTTTGAATTTTTAATTTTTATAAATTGTTACAAAAATTAGTTAACTTCTTCTATTATATTATTTTATTAAAAATATAAAAAAATAGATAATAAAATATTAATTAAATAATTTAAAATAATAAAATTTAAAATATTATATTATTATATAAAAATAATGATAATAATAATAATAATATAATGATCATAATGATAAGTATAATATAAAAAATTATATAATTATATAAAATTTTTATTTTTATATATTATTTAATAATTAATATATAAAATAAATAATTTTATATATTATTATATTATTTTTATATTATTTAATAATTATTTTATATAAAATAATATATATTATTTTATTATATTATAAATTAAATATAATTTATATATTAAATAATATTATTTAATTTATTATAAAATTTTAAAAAAATTCAAATAAAAATAAATTTTGAAAATAATAAAAATTAAATTATTATTATTATGATAATATAATAATTATAATAATAATTATTATAATATAAAATATATATAATGATATAATTTTTATTTTATATATTATTTGATAATTTATGTATGATAAATAATTTTAATAAAAATTATAATAAAATATGATGTAGTATATAATTTTATAATTAAAATAAAAATAATAAGAAAAAATTAATATTATATAAAAATTATTTGAAAATATGTTAAAAATTAATTTTAAATTATTTTTATTAAATAAATTTTATTTTTCAAATAATTTAAAAATCAACAAAAATTTCTTAATTACCCGAATAACCTCGTATAACAAATTCGATCGAGTCAAAACTGCTAACTAAATTATTTATTCCTTGTATTATTACTATATTAAATTTACTATCATTTTAATCCGTGACTAATTTAAATTTTACAAAATTATTGCCAAGTGTTAAAATTTACAAATATATTTTTTGTTTCTAAAAATTTTATAAATTAATCCATTTATTCACTTAAACTAATACAAATTAATCTCACTAAAGATAACATCAAGAACAAATTTGAAAATGATGAAATTTAAAAATTAACGGAATTGTTTTAAAACTCGTTGGCAAAAAATAAGTTCAAAAACTAAAATGATATTAAACTCTTCCTATATTTATATACTCTGATTTTTTAATTTTTAAATAGGTTTTACACGGGAAGAAAAATAACATTAATATGCTTGATACTCCCGTTTGCATCCAAATAAAGTGAATTCTTGATACTCGAATCATGAAAATATAGTTTATAGCACGCAAAACAGCAATTAGCTAACTTGTATTAAAAAAATTTTGAAATAATATTATATAAAAATAAATCCCAAATAAAGATCGGTGCAATAATGCTCACTGCTCAGCAAATAAACACCACCCTCACCGTAAGATAAATAAAATTAAATTTACAGACCAACATCTCTGTCCTCAATATTCAAAATTTGCTAAGATCCCACTTTCGACGTAAAAAAGAAAACACAAGCCTATGCCAAGTCCAAAACATCATGTTGAGATACAAACATGTACAGAAAGCAATAACTAATTCTCAATTTTAGTCTTCATCCATGCCAGCAGGTTGCTCTCTCCTTGGACCACCAGCCGGTTTTGCCATAATAATCTGTAAATATTAAAATACAATCCCCTTAAGTTTGTTCTGAGAAAAAATAGATGAAAATTTAACATCCGATTTCACATAAGCTGTATGTTCAATTGTCAAAAACCATTATAGGATATACCTTTATTCAACCAAAGAAATGCATTTAGTCAGAAAGTATCATATCATTTGACCAATGACAATATTTCACTTCCATTAACATTATGTGCACCCAAGAATCTCCCTAACTAAAGCATTATTGTTTCTGAAAGTACATAGTTACATTTTAATGAAACTGTAAACACACGCACATTATAAATTTTTCATGTTTGGTTCAAAAATTTTAAGAGATGGAAGGAGGGGAGGGGACTAAAATTCCTTGTCACTTGATTTTAACTTTTGACTAATTGGACAAAATTATCCTTAATTTAATAACTTCATTTGACCATCCTAAGTATATAATAGTAAATTTGTTTATTTCTTCTCCCCTGCTTTGTGAACCTAAGAATGTGTCCCTCCCCTCCTCTAAACCAAATAGACCATAGGTGCCAAACCAACAATTGCTCCAATCTTGATCAATAGATCTAATATCAGTATATGGCATACAACAAGAGCAGCATATTATCCGCATTATTCTTAACTACAGTTTGCAATTTTCCTAAGTTTCCCCAATGCCCCCCACAAAAATAAAAAAAAAGAGCATGAAGGGAATCTACATCATCGAAACAGCTTGTCCACCTTTTAAGTTGGATATTCCTTTATAAATATATTGATTAACCATCAAAAGTTTATTTTTGTTTCCCAAAGAAAAATGTACTTTCAAGGTACTTAAAGGTGGCAATCTGTAATTAACAGGGAACAATTGACTACTATATACGTAGTTTACCTGGTCCACCCGTAGTACAGTGCATGCAGCATCCGAAGCATATTTAAGAGCAAATAACCTGAACAGATGAAAACAATAAGATGAAACTAGTCTTCTGGGTGATGAGACAAATTCTATTTCAACATGGAATTATTTCAAATTTTGGAGTTGAAATAAGACTCCAGTGCCATCAAAATCACTGGAGCCCTTAATTACTGTCTATAATTTTTTATAGGACAAAACTATTTAAAGAAATTTACAGTACAATAATGAAAAGCCAGTTCATTGTGTGTTCCAACTATTAATAAAGCCAGTTCATGCTGCTGTTAGAAAGTAGCTTACTTAGTCACATGGAGATCCCAAATGCTCATGGTTGAGACATCCTTGCAAACGCCTTCTTCTAAATCAATGCCAACTTTGGTATTTCCAGATGCATGTTCTGCATACAGAGAAGATATGATCTCCATTGCATTTAGCCCAGCATTCTCCGCCAAAGTTCTTGGTATCATTTCAAAGCTTTCAGCAAATTTTGCTATAGCATATTGATCCAATCTGCAGAGCCATTGCAAACATTAAGTCCATCCCATTCATGTCTCAAATACCAAGAACGAACAAAATGAGTCCGGAAGCAGAGACACAGTACCTATTTCTTAAAAATACTCAGTAAAAATATGGTGCTGGGTTAAAATCATCCAATATCAAGCAGAGACACAGTGCACATTTATGTTATACTGACTTTACTAATTCTCAATAATACCAGTGAGAAAAAATATTGACAACAGCTCAATAAACTGCATCAGACAGGTGATAAAAAAAAGAGCTACATATTTGAAATTGAAATATAGAAAGAGAAATCCAGACAACAACATGAATTATAATAATGAGATGTTAGCAGCAGATGGACCCAAAGGGCTAAAAGCCAAAGAAATGCAAATACATAAAATAGGATAAGATGCATGCTGAAGCATGTCAGTATCAAGATGCAGACAATTTGAGTAAACAAAAGTTGTTATAGAAGTTCCACAAATTTTTTATGGTCAGCTGTACATACAGGGGAATCAACAAATTAGAAGCACTTGTTTAAAATCAAAATTAGAATTATGTTACAGGTCCACTAGTCTTTTTTAATTTTTACCCACACATGTATCCCTTCAGTATGGCACTTGCTCAAAAGTGCTTTACATGTACTGCTGCAAATGAATTAAGATCTTTATAAAGTCATAATTGAATACTAATAACGTTATTCATGTTTTTAAATTAGTGAGGTATACTTTAAAAAAAAAAAACTGATATGTAATTAAGCTCAGTTCAACAAGAGATAACCCTACCCAAGGATGAAAAAAACTAAATCCCCCAAGTAATTTTAAAAAACAAAATAATGGATGAAAGAAGCATGTGCATGTGTAAACACCTAAATGTATCCCCAAGAATGAAAACCATTTTCTTTTATAGTGAAAACTTATGGGAAAAGAAAGTACCCTGTCTCCTTGAAGGAAAAGTCTTTCACTCTTTTAGCTAACTCAATTTCAGTTGCTGCAGCTCCAGGTACACTGCGGCTATCCCTGCACATGGCCTGACAAATAATTCCACAGTAAAAAATCAGTGTTTTAAAATGCAATTAGCTAAAACCTAAAATTATTTTTAAAAATAAAATGCTTTCAAAAGTGTAAACCAAACAAATGTAATAACAATCCTTAGGTGTTTTCAGAGACCCTATTTTTACATGATTGATGGTGGAAGCATAGGCAAATTACCATTCAAGATCATTGGAAATTACCTTGTAAGTGTTCACTCCATCATCAACTGCTCTTTCAAGATCATCTAGTATACTATCAGTACTTCCTCGCAAAACAACAGTGGACACAGAATTTCCACCCTCTTCATTTTTCACAATCATCACCTGCACATTGTATCATTGTCAAAAGAGGGGTAAATTATATGCCACACTTAGAAATGAGGGGGCGGGGGGAGAAATCAATGGAATAAACTAATATAAGAACCCAAACAATCCCTTCAACGTACCCTGACACCACCAATTTCCTCAACCGAAACAGAATCAACATATCCAAGATCATCTGGGTTTGGTTGGCTCAGTTTTAGCTGTTGCATGAAAATAAAAAATGGGTTAGACAGAAGGTAGAAAGCTTGATTAAGTAGTCCAAGAAGCAAAACACAAACCATGGCAACGGAACCAGTTGTCCGGCAAAATCGACGTAGTTCAAACTTTGAACTGATTTTCAGAACCATAAGCCTACAACCAGGAACTTTGAAGTTAGAAAACATTCTAGACTCATACCATGACTTCAAATTGACATATACTCAGATAAGTTAATATAATTCAAAAAGCAAGAGATAATTGGAACCACTAAACAAGGATAAAGACTTCATGTACTTGTAACGCTCACAAAAATGCAAAGCCATCTCTCCTACTGCTCCTCCACTGACAATCACTTTGGCACCAGAATCTGCCACTGCCTTGATGAGCTCCTCTACTTTGTTCTCTTCAGTTTTTGAATAATTTTCTAACTACATAAATCAAAAAGAAGACAATAATAAACCCAATCAGCAAATTAATCAATTATTTATGAAAATAAAACATGAAGGGAAAATCTTGGTCAATCACATCTTTAAAGCTCCTCCAGTACAACAACATGTAATGAAAAAGTACTTGCCATAGCCAGCAAGGAAATGATAAAAATCAAAAGCACAAGTTTTATCCTACAAGTTATTGTCATATAGTGTTAAGAGTCCCAGAATGTTACAAGCTCTGATACCAATTGATAAGAACCTTAGGAGAACCACACCACTAGAATCCCATACTTCCAATGTGAAACTAGAGTCCCGCACCTTGCAATTGGATCATAACATAGAGTTCAAAGTTTAAATTTAAATGTTTAAAATTGTTTCCAAACCAAAGCCTACCAACAAATTTGCAGAAATGCATACTTGAAAGGTTCAGCACAATAGAAATAGATGAAGACACAAAGGCATAATTTGAGAAACCCCATACTGGTATGCATTAATGAAGTATGACAGTTATCCATGCTGTTAGACCTATACCAAACCAACTAGACCTCAAGCCAAAGAATCTAAATGATGTTTGTACACAAAGGTAAAAATATTGCATTAAAAAACATTATTATAGGTCAGATTTTGCAAATATAAAGCATATTCAGTCATAAAGCAGAAAATACTCAGCATCCTGAGTTCTTTATCAACTTGAATCAACTATTGACCATCCATTACAGACCTTTTAGGCTTTTCAATATTTTAACAATTAGCAGAATAAAGCATATCCATCCACAAAACCTTATGCTAAAATGAACATAGGAACTTCAGCACCAATGTCACCAGCTAAAATCTACTAGACAATTATGACATGGCCCAAAATAATACCAACTTTTATTGAAGCATTCCCAAATTTTAGTGGGAATACACTTTGCGAAAAGAAACAAGGACATGACTTTAGAATCAGCATTAGTCTTAAAACAGAAAAGAGGCATGAATAGGTTTCCACACAAATTAATAGGCTTCAGCAATCACCACTCAAACAATAAATAAATATAACCGTATGAAAAGAGAAAAGATAGTAAATAAATTCAAAGCGTTAGTCTTTTTGATATACCTGCTCAGCTGTATGTATAAGGACAGTTCCTTTAGTTTCAGTTGCAGACGTATCAACACCACCAGCAAATACAGCAACCTTTAACAACATGGGCAAAAGACCTCAGTACTATGAAGATCGGTGAAAATATTTTCATTAGGAAAAAATTTATTGATTTCTTATCAAATTAAATCAACAAAGAAACAGACCTTGCTCCATGATGATAGGAAAATATACAATTTGACATAAAGGGGGGAGAGAGAGAGTAAATAACTTCAATCAAATTATTAGAGCTTCACAGTTGAACTACATAATTTTGACATGCACAAAACAACAATAATTCAGTAGAAATAGTAGGTAATAGCCAGTTAAATACATCTCAAAATCAAGCAATCTTTACTTTTGTTAAATCTTTCTTCGCATCGGTAGTAGTATGTTTAACCTTTCAAAATCATGAACTCATACAAAAATTGAAGTCTCTGGTGAATCAAAAGGGACACAAGATTAAATAAATGACGAATGTTGATAGAACGATAGCAGTTGCTTCATGCCAACCTAGAACACTATAAATATACAAGTGCTTTCAGAAATAGCCCATCCATAGTATTGGACACAATCACAAACCATAGCAAACTGAAAAATAGCCTTGACAATTCCATACATAACTTTTAGAAAATGCAGTATATTAACAATACAGAATCAGATTCTAATGCTAATATCTATTTTAAATGCAGCAATTTAAAAATGTCTTTTACCTCATGTTATATCAGTTTCATCTCCTCAACTTGGCACATTATGTTGGTTGTATATTGTCATGTCCTTTACTATTTTTTATTAGTTTCCAGATGCATCATTAGATGGGAGAATATGTTGAAGGCAGATATAATAGGCCAAAACTAAAAGCACCGCCTTTATATATCACTAAAAAAGTAGGTCCAAACAAAAAGTATAACCTTCACATTAATCAAAATAATGAACCAATGACAGGCATGCAGTATAAACAATCCTGAGATCATAAGAATTGAAATCGGCTAGCATAAAGGATTGGAAAAAAAGTTGAGACAAAGTTTTGAAAGAATATCATTCTCAATGATTAAATTATATGGTAGTCTCCACTAAAACCCATAAGTTCCACCACTTTTAGAAAGCTAACCTTTGCCTTTTCTGCTCGCTTTATAGTCCCAACAGCATCACTTTTCAAAATCATTCCTCGAACAACTGTACTGTTATGCAAGCCCCCTCCCAAGAGCTTTGCAACACGAACATTGTCCACATTAAAGTTTGCAGGGTTTTTGGGACATACTTGTATGCATGCCTACATTTTCCAAAACAATGGTGAGAATGTAAACAGTAATTTTCCACAAAAACATTTCATCAAATTAAAATGGGGTAATCAGGAAATACTCACATCAGCTACAAGCGAGCAAATGGTATCTTCTTGACCAAACTGCTTGCTAGCAACAGCAGCTTTCATTCGAGAAAGAACTTGCTCCTTATCACGGACATCCATATTCTCTGAACCATTTTCAACCAATTCATCCAATATTTGAACAGTCTGACACATGACAAGGAATTAGAGGGAGAAAGAGGGGCAGTAAGACATTGAAAGATGAATAGCAGTACGACATTATTTAACATGAAATGGTAAGGCTCTCTCAGAGAACAGAAAACCTTATTGATTGCTTTAGTATATCCACTAATGATCTCACTCGGATGCAAACCCATCCTTATAAGTTCCTCCGCACCCTGCAGGAGCTCCCCAGCAAACGAAATAGTCAAATTAGCTCCATCCCCGATTTCCTCTTGTTGAGCCTTCCCTGCCAAAACCAAAATCTTGGCAGCAGGATGCTGAACTTCAAGTTCGTTCACAATTGTTCCAGCATCATTCGTGACAAAAAGCTTGTCCAGATGATTTATAACCATCTTATTCATACCTGAAGCAGATCAAATAAAACAAATAAGAACAAGATAGCTAGCAACATTCTAAATCTGTCTAAAGAAACACTCTTATGCAAATATGAAGCAACAATAAACTCATCCATGAGCAAACAAAAAGTTCCCACAGATTTTCAAGCACATTTACTTCAGCACTGCATTATGTGAAAATGTCAGATCAACGTAAGACGAAAATGAACACATACCTACATGATTAAAGATCCAAACTTTTGAAATCTAATGGGGAGATATTCACCTGGGACGAATAAAAAAGAGTGAAAACGACAAAAGGTAAGTGTGATTGTTACCATTGGGACCAAGAGAAGTTCGAGTAATGGTGGAAAGTTGTTTGCAGGCATCGATGTTCTTGAGAACCGCTTCATCGAGACCAGAAAGGTGCTTGTGCCCTTCCTTTAGCATGGACTGAATCCCATAGGGTTGAATGTTGAAACCCATCTTCTTGCAATGTGAAAAAACCCTAACCGTAAAACCCTGGAAATGGCAACTTCACTCTTCAGCTTTGAAAATTTTATGCCCACACTCTCTCTGCGGTACGGCACGATCTTCGAATTTATAGAGGAGTAAAAAAGCAGAAAAGCAGAAGAATCCGGAGAAAAACAATCGCAAAGTGAAAATTGTAATGGGGGATATGAAATTATTTTTATCAGTTGATCTGTATTTAAATAATTAATTGTTAGAAATAACCTAAGATAATAAAAGTTAATTAAAAATAAACTAATGATTAAAAATATAAATTTAAAAATTTATATATTAAAATAGCTTTTGTAAAATTAAATAAAGATTATAAACTGATTTTTAAAATATAAAATTTTATATTAATTTTAATAATTATAAATATAAAAAAACTATACTATAGATCAATTAAAAATATAATTTTTGAAATAATTATTATTAAATTAATAATTTTAAGATATGCTACTTTATAATTAAATAATAATATAAATAAATTGTACATTATCAATAAATTTTAGTTAAATTCTTAATTTTTTTATTTTTTACATAATTAAAAAATCATTTAAGACATATTTATTTCTTATTTTTTAAAATATTTTAAACTTATTATTAACTTAATATAGAAAATATACTTTAAAATAGAAAGAAATTAGCAACCATTTATTTCATTTTAGTAAATATCAATATTAATTTAACAAATAATTTAATTGAAAGTAAATATTTTTATAATTATGATATCATATTTTTATGAATTATTAATTTATATAATAATTATTTACAAAATTATATATATTTTAAATTTTAATTTGTTGACAGTATAAAATTTTATACAAAAAATATATCAAAATTAAATTTTTAATAAATTTAATAATTAAATTATATAATATTATTTTAATAATTATATATACTAATGCTAAATTTTAGATAAATTAAAAACTTTTACAAATATAAAATTTTATAGTTGATATTTCATTATTTTTTAAATAATATATTATATATATGCAAAGAAAGTATAATTAAATTTTTAGATTAAATATAATTTTATAAAATTTACTAACTCAATAAACCTATAAATCTAAGAATTAAATTGATAAAATTTAATATCAAACAAAAAATTATTTGATAAAATTTACTTTTAAAATTAAAGAATTTTTATCTTTGATAAATAATAACTTATTCCTATTTTAAATAGGTATTTTAAAAAAAAAACCCATGTATAAGATCATTGGTATTTTTTTCTCAAAAGATAGTTTTCTTCAATTTAAAAAGAATCATTATAAATATTTTAAATTTTAAAATGTACAAATGTAAAAAAAAAAAAATAAATAAAAATAAATGATATTATTAATAATATTGAATGTTATTATTAAATTAGATATTAACAAATTAAAGAAATAAATATTTTAAAATTATAGAAAAATATTGCAACCTATAAATTATGTACATTCTCTTAACCTTACCTATATATCATTTATTTCATAAATATATTAATAATGAATAATCATGTGATCATGATATACCTAATTTTTCAATCATATATATATTTAAAAATTCAAACATTATATATCATTAGTGAAGGTACATGAGTTTAATGTATTTAAAATATAAGTAATCTAAAGTATTACGACTAAGGTAATAAGTGGATATATACAAAGGTTAAGTTATTCTATTTATTTAATGATTGCAAGATTTTATTTCTCTTGTTATCTCTTCTTTCAATTGATACTTTTGATTCGTAGTGGTGCTTGTGGTCAGAAGATGAGAGATTATCTAGGTTGACAGTCGAGTGTTTTACCTTTTTAGAATAAAAATTAAAACAAAATTCATATATACGTATATCTTTGGGTATGAAATAGTAATTGTTGTCTATTTGCAAAATGCAACACACTTAACGGAAGAGTATGGAAATGCGTCACAAACAGTGAAAATATTTGAAAATGCATCACAGAATTTGGTTCAATAAAATTTACTAACTCAATAAAACTATAAATCTAAGAATTAAATTGATAAAATTAAATATTGAACAAAAAATTATTTGATAAAATTTAATTTTAATATTAAACTATTTTTATATTTTAAAATAATTCATAACTTATTCCTATTTTAAATAGGTATTTAAAAAAAACCATGTATAAGATCATTGGTATATTTTTTCTCAAAAGATAGTTTTCTTCAAATTAGGAAGAATCATTGTAAATATTTTAAATTTTAAAATGTAATAATATAAAAAATAACAAAATAATAATAAATGATATTCTTAATAATATTGAATGTTATTATTAAATTAGATACTAACATATTAAAGAAGTAAATATTTTAAAATTATAGAAAAATATTGCAACCTACAAATTATCTACATTCTCTTAACCTTAGTTGTATATCATTTATTTCATAAACATATTAATAATGAATAATCATGTGATCATGATATACCTAATTCATGAATCATATACATATTTGAAAATTCAAACATTATATATCATTATTGAAGGTACATGAGTTTAATGTATTTAAAATATAAGTAATCTAAAGTATTACGACTAAGGTAACAAGTGGAGATATACAAAGGTCAAGTTATTCTATTTAATTTAATTTAATGATCACAATATTTTATTTCTCTTATTATCTCTTCTTTCAATTGATATTTCTGGTTCTAGGTGCTTGTGGTTAGAAGATGAGAGATTATCTATGTTGACGGTCCAGTGTTTTACCTTTTTAGAATAAAAATTAAAACAAAATTTGTATATCCGTATAGTATATAACAATTTACATGTTTGGGTATGAAATAGTAATTGTTGTGTATTTGCAAAATGCAACACACTTAACGGAAGAGTATGGAAATGCGTCACAAACGGTGAAAATATTTGAAAATGCATCACAGAATTTGGTTTGATAAAATTTACTAACTCAATAAAACTATAAATCTAAGAATTAAATTGATAAAATTTAATATCAAACAAAAAATTATTTGATAAAATTTACTTTTAAAATTAAAGAATTTTTATCTTTTAAAATAATTAATAACTTATTCCTATTTTAAATAGGTATTTAAAAAAAAAACCCCATGTATAAGATCATTGGTATTTTTGTTTCTCAAAAGATAGTTTTCTTCAAATTAGGAAGAATCATTGTAAATATTTTAAAATTTTAAAATGTAATAACATAAAAAATAATAAATAATAATAAATGATATTATTAAATTAGATACTAACAAATTAAAGAAGTAAATATTTTAAAATTATAGAAAAATATTGCAACCTACAAATTACCTACATTCTATTAACCTTACGTGTATATCATTTATTTCATAAACATATTAATAATGAATAATCATGTGATCATGATATACCTAATTCATCAATCATATACATATTTGAAAATTCAAACATTATATATAATTATTCAAGGTACATGAGTTTAATGTATTTAAAATATAAGTAATCTAAAGTATTACGACTAAGGTAACAAGTGGATATATACAAAGGTCAAGTTATTCTATTTAATTTAATGATCGCAAGATTTTATTTCTCTTATTATCTCTTCTTTCAATTGATACTTCTGGTTCGTAGTGGCTGCTTGTGGTCAGAAGATGAGAGATTATCTATGTTGACGGTCGAGTGTTTTACTTTTTTAGAATAAAAATTAAAACAAAATTCGTATATACTTATATTACATAACAATTTACATGTTTGGGTATGAAATAGTAAATGTTGTGTATTTGCAAAATGCAACACACGTAACGGAAGAGTGTGGAAATACGTCACAAACGGTGAAAATATTTGAAAATGCATCACAGAATTTGGTTTGACAAAACTTACTAACTCAGTAAAACTATAAATCTAAGAATTAAATTGATAAAATTTAATATCAAACAAAAAATTATTTGATAAAATTTACTTTTAAAATTAAAGAAATTTTATCTTTTCAAATAATTAATAACTTATTCCTATTTTAAATAGGTATTTAAAAAAAACCCATGTATAAGTGACACGCTCGTCGCAAATGCGCAAAAATAATTTCTAAATTTTCCTCAAACTATTGGTATAGTATAAGGTGCAACCTAGGTCATCTCCCAAAGACCATTTCATATTCTTAAGCAAATTAGGAGAAAGTTAGAACAAGGGGGTTTTGTAAAGATGTGATATTAAGTGTTAAATACAAAATATAGAATGAAATTAATTCACTTAACAATAATCAACTCAAGGAATTCAGAGGCTATTTTCTTAACTAATCATTGATCACTAAAATCATGCATTGTGTTTATCAACCTAGGATCATCTGGAACCCCTAAAATGATCCTTGAATTCTCTACTGAGAAACCTCCCAGAATTTAATTGATTATGATCAACAAGATTAGTAACCACTTAATCTTTTATCTAAACCAATTTCACAATCAGAATTCAGTTGAAGTAAGTAATAAAATGAAAACCTTCAATTCAATTACTTAATTTCTACTCTTCAAACTTTTGGAAAATGATTTACCAATCAAAAACCAATTATAAATCAATTATGCATTAATCAAAATACGTCAACCGATCAAACTTTGATTAAAGAATAAAATTGAAGAATATAGTGAAGCAGAGTAGAAACCACTTAATAAGAACGTAAATAAAGATCAAGACCTCAAAGTTAAAATGAAAATAGCTTGAATCCTTGAATTGAAACTACACACCTAGCCTTCCATGAAGGAGGCAAACTAACAACAAAGAAAAACTAAGCCTTCCATGAAGGAGGCAAACTAATAAGAAAGAAAAACTAAGCCTACCATGAAGGAGGCAACTAACAATAAAGAAAAATTAAGCCTTCCATGAAGGAGGCAAACTAAGAAGAAAGAAAGAAAGATGGAAAATGGTGTTGGAGTTAATCTCCAAGGGGTGTGTTTCTCCTCTTGTAAATCCTTCTATTTATAGAGGATTTGTGAGGCATTATCTTCAGAAAGTCACCAACTAGGATATTACTTTTCCACCCTTTTATTGCTTTCACATGAGCTTTGTTGAAAATGCAAAACACTTTTGAATTTTTGTCACCAATTAGCACAACAATTTTGACTTTCTTGCACCGCAATTTCGGATGTTCACATTTCCGAATTAGAGCTTGACTTCTGAACAAAAGTTGTAGCCTCGGATCTTAGCTGTCCAACAGATTTGATTCATCTCAATATGACTTCTGTATCTCAAGATATGGCCGGATCTTTGCACACTGTTCAAATTCCACGTCAGCAACACTATCTCATCTTTTGAGATAATTTTGGAGTCCTAAACATCCCATTTAGAGTCTGCTCTTGCTTTGTAATTGTGGACACTTCTTTAAGCTTTCATTCAAGATAGATTTCATGATTTTTGGATGTCTAAAACTCCTATTATGCTCAGAATACTATAATAGTGTCATTTTAATCGGGTAAGCAAAGAAATTCAATTAAACTTCATATGAACCCAAACTCATAAAATATGACAAAGACTACTTAATTGAACATATAAGAAGTCTTAATGAGATAAAAGTGAAAGATAATTATTTATGAAATCTATGCTTATCAATAAGATCATTGGTATTTTTTCCTCAAACGATAGTTTTCTTCAATTTAGGAAGAATCATTATAAATATTTTAAATTTTAAAATGTACAAATATAAAAAAATAATATTAAATGATATTATTAATAATATTGAATGCTATTATTAAATTAGATACTAACATATTAAAGAAGTAAATATTTTAAAATTATAGAAAAATATTGCAACCTACAAATTATCTACATTCTCTTAACCTTACTTGTATATCATTTCTTTGACAAACATATTAATAATGAATAATCATGTGATCATGATATACCTAATTCATGAATCATATACATATTTGAAAATTCAAACATTATATATCATTATTGAAGGTACATGAGTTTAATGTATTTAAAATATAAGTAATCTAAAGTATTACGACTAAGGTAACAAGTGGATATATACAAAGGTCAAGTTATTCTATTTAATTTAATGATCGCAAGATTTTATTTCTCTTATTATCTCTTCTTTCAATTGATACTTCTGATTCGTAGTGGGTGCTTGTGGTCAGAAGATGAGAGATTATCTATATTGACGGTCGAGTGTTTTACCTTTTTAGAATAAAAATTAAAACAAAATTCGTATATATGTATATTATATAATAATTTACATACTTGAGTATGAAATAGTAATTGTTGTGTATTTGCAAAATGCAACATACTGAACGGAAGAGTATGGAAATGCGTCACAAACGGTGAAAATATTTGAAAATGCATCACAGAATTTGGTTTGCAGCTTGTGCGTCAACGTGCCTCCTTACAATAGGCACCACAAGGTGCCCTCAAATCTGCCAGCCATATTTGTAAGTCTCGTGCAATGTACTCCCATCCTTCAAATAAGTTAACAAGAGTTCCGTGCAGTGTGCGAAATCAGTCAAGAGTAAGTGTTGATGCATTAAACAACAGCTCTTGGTGCAATGTGCGTCAGTGTGTCTCCCCTTGAAAATGCATCACAAGGTGCTCTTAAATCACAACAACTTTTGTGTCAGTATGTCACCTTTCCAAGATGCATCACATTTGATGGTTTCATTGCAAAATGTGTAATAGTCGCACAAGATCACTATGTATTGATCATTTCATGTAAAAATTATGAGTGTCAAAGTTTTGAGTGTGGTGAGTTAAAAAAAAAAAAGAAAAGGCCATGAAGAACCAAAGAACTTACAAGTTAGTGTGTCTTTAATTTTGTTAAAATATTTTAAATGAAATAAATTATATTTATAATAAATTAAATATGTATTAATTTATATTACTTAGTGTGTATAATGTAAATAAATAAATTTTTAATAATATTTAAAATAATATTTATTAATAGTACTTAAATTAATTATAAATTTTAGAAAATTAAATAAGTAATTAAATTTTAGTATAATTTATTTGTGCTTAAATTTTAAAATGATAATAAATTTTTAAAAAGTATATAATATTATAACATTATAACATTAACGTTTAATAATTTTATTAAAATAATATTAAATTTATAATGTTAAAATAAATGATAATGTTAAATAAATTTTATTATAATTTAATAAAATTAAATATATTTAAAATTAGATAATATATATTATAATGTTAATATTATTGTTGTTATCTAAATTATGTTTAATTGATTAAATATTAAGGTTTTATTAAAAAAATATATTATAATGTTTAATTATTTTTTAAATAATTTTTTAAATTTATTATAAATTAAATATAACAATAATATTACAATGTACAAAATTAATGAAAATATATATACGATTAGTTTGTTATCTTAAGTTTTTTATATTTTATTAAAATATTATTATATTAAAGTATAATTATGTTAAATATATGAAATTAAATTTTACGTTTCAATTTATTTTAAATAATAATGTTTATATTATATTATATTTTTAATATTAATGTTAAAATTATATTTAAATTATAAATATTTAAATTATATATTATATTATTATATTAAAATATTAGTTAAATAATGATGTTTAGATTTTATTATAATATAGTGTAAATAATAATGTTTAAATTATATTATATTATATTTAGTATATTTTATTATTAAAGTTGAAAAAATTAAGTTTAAATTGTAATGATATTTAGATTATAGTATATTTTAAATTATATTATATTTTGTATAATTTTACTTAAGTTATATTATATGTTATAGTTAATTAAATTTAATTATTGATTAAATATTAATGTTTAATATTTTATATTTTATTATATATTAAATCAAAATATATTTATTAATTTTAAGTTAATAGTATGATTGTCATTTTATTTAACTAAAATATATTTGATTATTATAGTTATAATAATGATGTAGTTAAAAAAATTATAATGAGATGATTTAATTAATTAATATTTTTTTATTTATTAATGATTAACTTATAATTTTTATATAATTTGTAGAAAAAAATTTAGTAGTATTTTCGTCACAATCTAGTTGTGATATTAGGTCGATGCTGGATAATCCATCACTCCTTACGTTGTAAAGCATTCATATATCTGAACAAATTTGGAATAGAGCATCGGATCGAGACTTAAAAATTCGAAGAGCAAAATTATTTCATGAAAGAGATAATATTCCACATATTTTGCCACAAATTATTGAGCATCTAAGGAGAGCTGACTTTTTAGGGATTGCTCAAATTCAATTCTTCTAAATTAATCCTCCTTTGATTGAAGCTTTGGTAGAAAGGTGAAGACTTGAAACACACATATTTCATATGCCATCAGGGGAATGTAGAATCACTCTTCAAAATGTTGCAGTATTAACCAGTTTACCTATAAATGATGTTCTAGTTATTGGAAGTACTTCAACTCGTGTGTGGAAGCCTATCGTGATGGAACTTTTGAGAATTTCTCCATCCGAAAATGAAATGCATGGAGCCTTTGTAAAGATGACTTGGTTGAATCAACATTTTTCAAATATAGAGTGCCACTTAGGTACCTTCCATTATTGGCTGATTTTGATTAATGTAGGCAATATAGTTGGCAGTCAGCTACTCTAACATATTTATATCGTGAGTTGTGCACTACGACTAATTACGATAAGAAAGAAATATATGGATTTACATTGTTACTACAATTATGAGCTTGGGATAGATTCTTGGTATTGCTCCGATTAATCCTACCATAACAGATTTTACACTTCCATATGGAGCTAGGTATAATAATTGCCAAGTTTTTTTTATCAATTCAATATTTAAAATTATTGTCATTTAATACATTTACTTTTATAGGTGGAAGAGACGTTCCTTTAAGGTATAGACAAGATTTGCAATTTGTAGACACAATTTTAAAACCATGAAACAAAACGATGTAAGTAGTTTATTTGTATGATGTTTAAAAATTATATGATAAAAATTATAAATTCTTATACTTACTTTTGCATTATTTTAATATGAAGATAAAATGGCAACCATATGCAAATGTAATTCACCTATTGCTTGAAACATATAGAGATGGACATGATTTTTGGACAGTTGTTGTGCCATTATTTTGCTTTCATATTATAGAGTGGCACCAACCAGATCGTATTATGCAATAGTTCAAAATGCGCCAACATATTCCCCAAGCCACTAGAAAATATTCATGGGATAACACTAAAAGGGAAGACAGATGATAACTATGTTCAAATATATGCTCCATTTCTAGATTTATGGAATAATAAGCATGTTTAACTGTTTTGTTTGGACTATTATGGTGAACTTTTTATTTGGTTATTAATTGGTTTGTTTAGATTATTATGTTGGACTGTATCGATAAATATGTTATGGTTATTGAATGATTTATTGTTAGAACAAATTGTTATATCACAATAACATAAGGAACATTAACAATGGACTAAACTCATTAAAATGCTAATGTAATTTGATCAACCATGATTAAGACGTAAAACATTGATCATTCTTTACATCATCATTAATTATCATTTTGTCCTTGTCCTATACGTGGATATCGAGATTGATTATGACCAACTTCTCTACAGAGACGACATCGTGGTCTTGGTTGTGATTCAATCCAATCCATTTCATTTCTTATACGTGTAGACTTTGGTCGACCTTTTCCCCATAATCTTTCCTCTTTTGGCACCAGTATCCATGGATGAATAAGGGGAAGTGACATCTCATTTCCAATTGGCCACCATTCACTTGAATATGCATTAACAACATTTTCAACCGTATAAACAAAATTCACAAATTGGTAAAAGTTCATACTAACAACAGTACATGCAATGATAACATGAGAGCATGGATATTTAAATAATTGAAATTTACCACATTGACAATATCCTTTGACAAACTTAGAGCCCATTTGTTCCATAACAATAAAAGTATGATGTACCTTCATTAAATGATGTTTAACTGCCATCTTTACCTTATCTTTCATCTCTAATTGTAACCCAACATATAACTCATCTTATATCCACCAATTGGAAGGTGCATTAAATCCAAATAAATTGATATCTTCATCACCATGTTCCATACAAATGATTGTACAATGTGAAGAACTATTCCAAAAAGGTTCACCTCCTGATAAATTATTTAAACATGTTAGTATAAATAATTAATTCACAATATATGTTACATGTTTACCATTACCTGATTGTGCTATTTGTTTAGATCCAAATAAAGATAAACCAATTGAAGAAGATATCAGACTAGCTCTCATTAAACTAAGAGTAGGACTAGCACTCATTATTAAATTTGGTTGTTCTCCTTCTTTTGAATCAATTAGATTATCCCAATCAACACCTTCATCAATATCATCATTATCCTCACTACTTGACCATGTAGGTGGAAAATCATAATTTGGATCATCACAATCATCATCTGATAGATTTATACATTTATTAGAAGTTACTTACAAAAATAACTTCTTAATTAGTAAAAGTTTTAAAATAATTTTATAAAAAATTGTCAATATTTCTGTACACATACATCCATTTACCGACCAATTATTAGAGGACAATCTTCTACAACTTCATTATTAAAGCCACCATGTTATATCAACATTGTTGAACTGCCAATCACATCAATCTCAGCATAAATCTCTAATGCTGACATTAACGACTATTGCTCATAAGCATTAATCATGCATCTAACATCATCATCTTCACATATTTGGAAACCACTATATTCAATTTTGTGAGTTGAAATCAAGAATTTTTCTACTAAAGAAGAAATCACTTGATTTGATGAAAGCTTTAATTATTTTTATAATTTTTTGTTTAAGTTCACTAAGGTTTATATCTCTTCTAACATGAATGACTTTTTTACTTCCTTCAAAATTAAGTCCATTTTCTCCTTGAAAAAATGTACCATTTGAATATATGATGATAATAAAAAGAAGACAACAAGTCCATTTTCAAACTTTTTTTTAAAATTAAAACAAATCCGTTAATATTAAAAATAAAAAGAAGACAACAAATTATAACAGAAAATAACTTCAAACTTGCACAAAAATGGAAATAATACTACACTTTTATAAAAATAATTTAAACTAAATATAAATCATAATATCGAGAATACCACTGAACCAAGAAATGTTTAATAAAAATATTTCGAAATAAACTAAATCACTAAATGTAGAGAAACATAAACCCAATAATGTTTGAGAGAAACTTTCATTCATCCAATGACAGGAATGAGTCATTTTATACAAGCAAAATTTTAATGTGGCACATCCCGAAGTAAGGTGACAACAGATATGGCGCATGGTGGACCTGGTGCAACATCTGTTGTGACGCCTCTCCAAATGCTCCCACACAAGGCTATGATGCCTCTCCAAATGCTCCCACACAAAGCTGTGACGCCTCTCCAAATGATCCCACACCCTATGACGCATTTCTATGCTGGCTCATGGTCAAAGTCACGTGGAGTCCATATATGGCGCCTCTCCAAAGCTTCCACACAAGGTTGTAGCACCGCTCCAAATGCTCCCACACAAGGCTATGACGCCTTTTAGTAGTGCTCCACATGTATGACGCACCTTCATATTGGTCCACAATTATTGTACATACCCCAGACACGTTAAATGTATTAAAATAACCCCTTTTAGTAATTAATTTTAAAAATAACCCTAAATAAGTCAAAAAGCCGTTGACGCATCAAGAAGGGGACAATCCATGACACAGTTCCACTGTGAAATTCATAATCACATGCAAAGAAACATAGTAGAGGGGGAGCGAGACATTTTCATTCAAATACAAGTTTGGATATGAGTAGTATACTATAATACATTTTAATATAAACAACACATAGTCCTTTGACAATTGTAAAGAATTGTCATAAAAACAATCATCGTATATAATGTATGAATATGATTATTTTATCATTCTTTTTGCAAATTTTTACGATGATAGACTCAGGATTAGGATGAGGTTTACTACGCTCTATATCACAATAATCCTTACTAATTTAAAATTGGTCATCCTTACGATATGCATACACATGTAGGCTAAAATCATCATCGTCACTTTATCAAAACAATGGAGGGTACCAAGATCCAATTTCCAAATCAAAGGTTGTGCCCTTAACAACACTATCATCATCATCATCATCATCATCATTTCATACTTATCATGATTTCACAATATTTCACAAAAACCTTGAAACTGTTTGACCAATAATAATATTCATCAAGGTCTTGACGAGATGACTAAATTCGACCAAAGTAGTCTTGGTTACAAGAAGCAATCTTAGGTCATTAGGAGATTCAAACCTAACTCATATACCCCTAAGCTCGAAAATTCTCATTCTCATGAACTATGATCTATTTTCATTATGAGCTAACCTTTAAATTTTCCAAATTGTCTCTCTTAAAGGACCTTGCAGATTATTCTCACATTAATGATTTACAAAAATAATATTTTTACGTATATAATGCATGATAACTAATCATCAATTTATACATCTCATTTCCTCTTCAAATGAAGGCATCGCCTTCTATTCAAATCGCAGGACCTCATTGTCCTCTTCCACTTATCATGTGTGTACTTGTCTTAATAACTCTAAAATTTAAATATATAATCTCTTTCCACTTAAAGAGATTCTCAACTTCCATTTATCAATTCATTTTATCCAATAACAATACACATTGTTAGTATTTGGATTTCTAATCCATTTAATACAAGTATATACTATATTTGATCAATGAATAAGTTATACGATCATGGTTAATGTTTTGCATGACTATACTAGCGCAATGTGGCATGGTTGTGTAGTCTTCTATTATGCGCCCATGTGGATTCCTTAATATGTTTATGTTCTATTGTGCAAAAAATGTGTACCAAGCTTTACTCACGTGCAAGTATACCCATTAGCATAGAAAATGGATATTTAATACCTCCAATGTCAATTCTGTATGGACTATGTCAATAATCCTTAAAAGAATGTTTGATTTCCAACTTTTGAGCTCGCAAACAAAGAGTTTTGTTTGAAATGTGTTTTTAAAATATAAATGAGAATAGAAAAAGAAAGAATAGGGAATATGATTGAAAGAACACAAACATGAATTCAATTATAGAAAGACATGAGACTTAGGATCCCTTTATGAATTTACCCAATTTCATCCCAAACTCCCTTATGAATGATTGAAAACATCAATTGTTAACCTTCCTTCTAATTTTATTACTATCTAATGATCATGCAATAGTAATATTTTCCCCCTAAGTACTATTCTCAATGATCATGCAAGGTATATATTTAAGAGAAGCATAAAGAACATTCAAACTTGTTAATTTAATAACTAGTTAGAAATCTAGGATTTTGATTGGTCCTCGTAAAGTCTTAAATTCTATTTACATTATACTTCCATTAATTATAATGGTACAATAACCTATACCTTAATCAACTTCAAAATTAACAAGAGTGGTTAATTGTTATCAATTAATAAAGCATAATAATGCAAACACAATTGAATAGAAAAAGAAAATAGTTCATAAAAGAGATAATGGGTTAAATTGGTTACATCATAAGTTTCACCAATGTTTCATGATTTACGAGTTAGTTACACATAATAGATAAGAACAAATAAAAATATATTAATCCAACAAAATAATCCATAACCCTAATCTTAAGAGAGGGATGACAAAAATATAGTGCCGGCAAGGTTAGTAATTAAGCGTTGTAACTCGCGCTATGAACAAGAATCCTACCCCTAACATCCTATAGGAAGATGCTAGGAGAAGAAAGATAAATGAAGAATGGGGCAATGAAGAATGGAATGGAGAGATGTTTCTTTGGGATGGTGTGGTGTGTTTTATTACAAGGCCTAGCTTCCTTTTGTATAGGCCTAGGTTGGGATTTCTCTACTATGAACTAGGTTGACCTAAGTTGCTTCTAGAACTGTTAAGGTTGCTTTGAATCATCCATTGTGTTATCAGAGTTGGCTGGGATCAATTTCTCCATCACTATAACTGATTTTGATAATTTTTTTCACCATCCAAGGTTGGCACGATTATACTTATCATCCAGCACAATTGTGCTCAGGTGGGCATGACCATGTCAAAATTTCATAGATGCTGTGAGGGCATGCTTGAGACCAACACGGTCATGTTGGCTTCCTCTAAGGGTATTTTGGTCCTTTCAACGTCCCTTCATCTTTTTTTTATGCCCTTTTTTGTAAACACCTGATTACGTCCGAGACCCCACGTTAAAATTAATTAGTAAATAAATAAAAATTTAAACAATAGAGTCTAAAAAATATATATGAAAATAAAGAAAAAAAAATAAAAGAAAAGAAGACGAAGAACTAAAAAATGGAAAACAAAAAAATAGAAATATTAACAAGAAAAGCAGACAGATAAGCGAAAACGGCAGCAAATACAACAATGGATAAAAAACAAATGAATGAAAATTTAAAATACAAAAATAAACAAAAATAAAATAATAATGAAAAAAATAGTAAAAAAGTAAAAAATAAGTAAAACAAACGAATAAATAAATAAATAAATGAAAATAATGAATAATAAATAAAAACATATAAGGAAAATTAAAAAATAAAAGGAAAGGGCAATAAAAGGAAAATGATAAACATAAAATAATAATGAACAAAAATAAAAAAATAATAAGTGAAAAATGAATAAAACAAACAAATAAAAAAAGGAAATAAATAAAAAATAAAAATAAAAGAAAAAGAAGAAGAAAGAAATAAAAGGAGGGGGTGGAATAAAGAAGGGGGATATAAAAGGAAATAGAGGGGAAAGAAAAAGGGGTGGAAGGAAAGAGAAATTTTTGAGGAAGGTCCGAAAAAAGAAGACTCTCGCTTCCCTTTTTGAGTGGAAAGGAGAGAGAGTCCGAAATTTTCTTTGAGAGAGGAATTGCAAGAAGAAGAAAGCTCGCGGATCAACAGAATTTGGATCTTAGCACCAACGCCACAACAGGTTAGTGGTAAATTAAGCATTGATCCGTGAATTGGTTCTTGGGTTTTTCAAGTTTTTGTGATAATTTGTTCTAGCAAAATTCTGTAACAATCGGTAATTGTTTGAGGTATAGTGTTAATAAAAATTTCTCACCATGGAAGCTCGGTAAGATCAAGGAACGAACCCGTTAGGGTCCGTAGGGTCTGGAACCTGATAACAATTATGCATGTACCATAAGTACCTTTCCATGCTCCCCAAGATTCATGTAACCTCTATCAAACCCTGCAGAGTTGAATTGATAATGGCTTAAACTTGTTGTTATATAATCGGGTGTTGTATCTTCTTTAAGCAAGAAAAGGTGATCGATGCGACCTTGTTCTTTACCTTTAGTAGATACGTGATTAGGAAACCAAGGATGAGAAAATCAGAGTTGTACGACGCCTCACTAGCATTTGCACTAATAAATAATATAATCATATAATAGCCAAGATGAGTAGAAACCCACTCCTTGTAAATGACGTAATGGGCACCTTTGGGAAAGACACGATTATCGCTCGCTTGATGAACGCACGGAGGCTGTAAAGCAAGGACCTAAAGTCTCCCAAGTTGCATGCTCTATTTCCGGAAATTGACTTTATAGACGGAAGCTCTTCGTGAAAATGGCCAAAGCTATATTGATAGAGAGAGACCTTAATGTAGCTTAGTGTAGCATGCATGGGTCAGCAATGCACTAATCACCTCTATCGCTATAGTGAGGGAGGGTAATTTCCATGCAGTACTAGGCATTAAGTTTGAGTCAGTAAGATGTATGAATGCCGTTATGGTCGAACGAGCAAGCCCCCCGGACTAAGGTATGGATAATATCTGGCGTTTTATAAAGGGGAAGAGGTTCATAAGGATTGATCCTTTTCATTCGGAGGATACATTTTCAGTAGCTATCATGATAAATCAAATAGTGATTAGCGAGGTGGTGTTTCAGGGCCTTGGGTAAACATGCTGCCATCATCCCAAAGATGGACTTACGTCATGTCTTGCATGAGGTAGATTACTAATACTCTAAGATTCATCTTGAATATGCCCCTGCATGATAAGTATGCGGTATAGTATACATGAGTATAATCATTTTGTCGCTGGAAGTCTTGGAGAATTCTGAAACTCCATCCGGGGTGGGCTGCCAGGGGTTGGAAATTGGTCTTCTAAACATTGCTGCAATACACGTCCACGAGCGATAAAATATGGTTTAAAGAACAGGCTTCCCTCCAGTGGCGCCTAGAGAGTCCCAATACTCCTATTTTCTAAATAGATAATCGGAGGAGGCTTGGTTCCGTGGTCATTGAATTGTGGGTAACAGGTATAAAACACCATTGGTCCATGGTTTAGCTGAACGGATGCACAGAGACACTGATAAGTGTCCAATAAGACACTTATTTGGAACATAATTCAATGTAATTGCAAGTAATTGAAGCATAAAACACCATTAAAATATGAGAAAATGACATAAAACTGAATAACCCATGCACAATCTGGAAAATACAGTTTTAGAGTCTTTTGGGTGATAAATTATCATAAATCTGATATGTTTTAATTTCTGCTATCTGTTACAGGGTTCCGCATTGGCAACGCAGTTGGGCCGTGTTGGACATGTGACGCTACAGACCAGTAGCTATAAAAAGCCCAGAATTGAACGAAAACAGGACATCATTCACTCGATCATCTGATCATTCACTCTATCCACTAATATATCTCCAGAGCGCAAACCTAGAGGATAGAGCCACCGTTCCCCCATACGCTGGTTCTATTCTGGGTGAAGGAGGAACCCTAGGACGGAAGACGAAGTGCATCTGCAACGTGCTGCCATGATCATGACTTTCTTTTCTTTCCCTGTTTTCTTCTTCTTCATGATGTGCAACTGAACCCCTGTTTGGAAAGGATGAATCCTTAACTGATCTTATGTAACCTAGATTTTGCATTTATTTAAGATTGTTTTCCTTTAACGTTGATTATTCATCTCTTTGCTTAATGCTTTTATGACTTGGCCACTTATAAATTGAATCTAAATTCTTCTTCGCAATTGGGAAATTGGTTTAAGAATTGGAACTGGGATTGAATAACACAATTGTGAAGGCTCTAGGGATAGAGGTTTGCAATTGTGAGATCGTTTGAATTCTTGAACTTAAGGCTCACGTCAAATTAGGAATTGCTAAGGGATTAGGATTCCTAATTTGAGTGAAGAATTGATGAGTTAAGGGATTGACCTTCAATCAATAATTGTGAATTCGATCTTCAACCATATTTTATCTTGAATATACGTAATGATCAAAGGTTACATAAGGGAAGTTTTGGTGAAATCCAACCCTAACATCTTCTATAATTTGAATTCTTACACATTTATATCAGTTGTTGAGTGTTTGATAATTTAGATATTATCTTGAAGTATTCTTTGCGTACTGGATAGAATTCCAGATTTGTGATAGATTCTGTGAATTCTTGTTGATTTCTGTTTACGTTGCCTACATGACCCCATAACTGAGTTCAATTAGTGGACTAGTAGGAATTCAGTATTTGAACCAAATCCCTGTGGAGACGATACTCTACTTATTCTTTACTTCATAAAACGATAAGGTGCACTTGCCTTCATACGGTTTTACACCAAGTTTTTGGCGCCGTTGCCGGGGATTTGTTTTTCAATATTGAAAAGTACTACGAATACACTAGATTGAGCAATTCTGTTTTATATTTCTGACTCTGTTGCATACTGATTCTTTATTCGGTTTAATCTTGTTTAACTTGTTTATGCGAGGTAAACAAGAACAGGAATTGATCTTTGAATCAGAGATTGAAAAGCTCGCAAGAAGAAACCGAAGGGAAACAAGGTTACGAAAAGAGCAACAAGAGCAACAGAGACTGCAAAGGACTAGCGAAGAGAACCCTGTGCATCATTCTATCATGGAGGAACATCCGCTTAACAGGAGAATTACGTTGGGAGAATATGCAGTCCCAAATTCTGCAGGTTGCAGCGCTAGCATTGTGAGACCACCAATCGCTGCCAACAACTTTGAAATCAAACCTGTCCTACTTCATCTAGTGCAACAGGACCAGTTTGGAGGAGGTGAAGTGGAAGACCCGAACCTCTACCTTTCAAGCTTTCTCCAAATATGTGACACAATCAAGATGAATGGTGTCTCTGATGAAGCGATCAGATTGAGATTATTCCCTTTTTCTTTAAGAGATCGTGCCAAGTATTGGTTGCAAACCCAACCAAGAGGAAGTATCACCACATGGGAGGAATTGGTATCCAAATTCCTCATGAAGTACTTTCCACCCTCAAAATACAACAAGCTGAGAGGAGAGATCTCCTGTTTCACTCAGAAGGAAGGAGAATCACTCTATGAGGCTTGGGAGCGGTTCAAGGAGCTTCTGCGAAAATGTCCACACCATGGCTTCTCCGATGTCCATCAAGTCCACATTTTCTACAATGGAGTTAAGCCAGCCACCAGACTCAACATAGATGCCTCAGCAGGAGGATCTCTGAATACTAAAACTGCAGAGGAGGCCATGGAACTGATTGAAATAATGGCTTCCAACGAGTACCAATCACCAATTGACAGAAGTGCCCCCAAGAAGGGTGTGCTGGAGTTGGACACGCAAACTGCAATACTTGCTCAGAACAAGCTGATATCACAACAGCTGGAGGCTTTGACAAAATAGCTACAGGTCTTTAACGTAGAGACCCCTCAACCAGCACAAGTCCTGAAATGTGAGTTTTGTGGGGGTGAACATGAAAACGGATGCTGTGACACAGACGTAACAGGAACCTACAGCCAGGAGCAAGTGCACTATATGGGCCAGCCACAAAGGCCTAAGTATCCTCCTTATTCTAACTCTTATGATTCTAATTTCAGGAACCAGAACAACCCTAGGAGGAACGGACAGTATGCGCAGCAACAACCTACTCAACAACAGACAAACCAACCACAGGACAACTCTGCAGACTTGGGGAACATACTCAGCCAGTTCATGCAATCCACTCAAGCATCCATCAGGAATTTGGAGAATCAGGTGGGACAGTTGTCCAAACAACTCACAGAAAGAAATGCTGGGAGTTTTCCCAGTGATACAACACTGAATCCTAAGGAGCAATGCAATGCCATCACAACGAGGAGTGGAAAGATGATAGAACCAAGGCTTCCCATAGTACCAAAGACAACAAAAAAAGTAATCATACAACCCAATGATGTTGCTGATCCAGCAGACCAACCATCCAGAACTAATACAGAAACGCAATCTGGAGGAGAACCAGCAATCAGTCCACAACCAGCAGCGAAGGAAGAACAGAAGAAAGAATACCATGACAGACCAGTGAGAAAAAGCAAAAAGCAATTGTTTGAGGAAGCTGTGGCCAACGGGGAAAAGGCTACATCCGCAACGCCAAATGTCCCATTTCCTCAAAGGCTGAAGAAACAGCAGGAAGAGAGAAAGTTTTCCAGATTCCTGGATATATTCAGGAAATTGCAAATCAACATACCACTAGTAGAAGCACTGGAAAAGATGCCCTCATACGCAAAATTCATGAAGGAGTTGTTGTCCAAGAAGAGGAGGCTTAAGGAAGATGAAACCGTAGCTCTTACAGAAGAATGCAGTGCCATCATCCAAAGGAAGCTCCCTCAGAAGCTGAAAGATCCAGGATCCTTTTCAATTCCCTGCACCATTGGAAATATGCAGATTGGAAAGGCATTATGTGACTTAGGAGCTAGCATCAACTTGATGCCCCTTTCCATAATGAAGAAACTGAAAATTGAGGAGGTGAAGCCTACCACGATGTGCCTCCAACTGGCAGATAGATCAATTAAACATCCATATGGCGTGGTGGAAGACCTCCTGGTCAAGGTAGACAGATTCATATTCCCAGCTGACTTGGTGGTGTTGGACATGGAGGAAGATGCTGAAATTCCATTGATCCTAGGAAGGTCATTCCTTGCTACAGGACAAGCGCTTATTGATGTGCAGCAAGGGCAACTGATGCTGAGAGTGCAAGATGAAAAGGTAACGTTCAATGTGTTTGAAGCTATGAAGTATCTTGTTGAACAACCACATTGCATGAGGATGGACGCGTTGGCAACGTTGCCAGTAACCGCGTTGGCAACACCACTGTCAGTCCCTCTTGAAAAATAGGATAGTGAGTCCATTCTTGAAGGAGTACTTTGGCAATCCAAAGGCCTGAGCCAGGAGAGAGAGAAAGAGAGCCAAGAGGTGGAGGAATGCATAGCCACACTTGAAGCTAATCCTCCTATGAAGTCAAGTTCACAACCCTCTGAAGGATTGCCAAAGGAAGAAGGAAAAGTGGATAGCCCACAGACAGAACTGAAGCAGCTTCCATCTCACCTCCGTTATGCATTTTTGGGGGAAAAGAACACGTTTCCAGTAATTGTGAGCAACTCCCTCAATGAGCAAGAAGAGGAGAAACTGTTGAGGATCTTAAGAGCTCACAAGTCTGCCATTGGGTGGACTATTTCAGATCTAAAAGGAATAAGTCCTTCCTTCTGCATGCACAAGATCCTAATGGAGGAAGATTTTAAACCTGTAGTGCAGCCCCAACGAAGACTCAATCCAACCATGAAAGAGGTTGTGAAGAAAGAGGTTGTCAAGCTATTGGATGCAGGTGTCATATATCCAATTTCAGATAGCTCTTGGGTTAGCCTAGTTCAGGTTGTACCTAAGAAAGGAGGGATGTCAGTGATCCCTAATGAGAAGAATGAGTTTATTCCTACAAGGACAGTGACCGGTTGGCGTATGTGCATAGATTACAGGAGACTTAATGAGTCCACCAGAAAAGATCACTTCCCTCTTCCATTCATTGACCAGATACTGGAGAGACTAGCTGGGCATGCTTACTACTGTTTTCTGGACGGATATTCCGGTTACAACCAAATCGTGGTGGATCCTAAGGACCAAGAGAAAATTGCCTTCACTTGCCCTTATGGAATCTTTGCTTATCGTCGGATGCCTTTCGGATTGTGTAATACACCTGCCACATTTCAAAGGTGCATGTTAGCCATCTTTTCTAACATGGTGGAGAACTTTATTGAAGTCTTCATGGATGACTTCTCAGTGTTTGGCTCTGATTATGACAATTGCCTGAGTAACCTGTGCTGTGTGCTGAAACGATGCGAGGAAACCAACCTAGTGCTCAATTGGGAGAAATGTCACTTCATGGTGCAAGAAGGCATCGTGCTAGGACACAAGGTCTCGTCAAGGGGGGTAGAAGTTGATAAATCCAAGGTGGAAGCCATTGAGAGACTTCCTCCTCCTATAAATGAGAAAGGAGTGAGAAGTTTCCTTGGGCATGCTGGATTCTATAGGAGATTCATCAGAGACTTCTCCAAGATCTCTAAACCATTATGCGACCTCTTGGTGAAGGACGCTGAATTCAATTTCAATGAAGCATGTCTGAAGGCATTCGATACACTTAAGGAACAATTAATTACAGCACCTATACTTGCAGCACCAGATTGCAGTCTCCCGTTTGAGCTCATGTGTGATGCAAGTGATTTTGCTGTAGGTGCTGTGTTAGGACAGTGGAAGGACAAGAAACTACCCGTCATATACTACGCTAGCAAGGTGCTTAACAGTGCACAGTTGAACTACACAACAACTGAAAAAGAGCTGCTAGCCGTTGTCTACGCTTTTGACAAGTTCAGGTCATATTTAATTGGTGCTTAGGTAATTGTGTATACTAACCATGCTGCTTTGAAACATTTGTTGTCAAAACAGGAGGCAAAACCGAGGCTAATCAGGTGGATCTTACTCCTCCAAGAGTTCGATTTTGAAATCCAAGATTGAAAGGGCAAGGAAAATGGTGTGGCTGATCACTTATCCAGGTTGCCTACACAAATCATAGAAGATGATAAAGTCTTAATCAACGAGGAATTTCCAGATGAGAAGCTGTTAGCCATTGCTGTTGCACCATGATACGCAGATATAACGAATTTCAAAGCTGCACAGATTATCCCGAATGAATGGTCCTGGCCACAGAGGAAGAAGTTGTACCATGACAGTAAATTCTACCTGTGGGATGAACCCTTCCTATACAAACGAGGTGTGGATGGACTACTTCGAAGGTGTGTCCCACATGAAGAGCAAAGGGATATCTTGTGGCACTGCCATAGCTCAGCCTATGGAGGCCACTTCAATGGAAGAAGGACAGCGACTAAGGTGCTGCAAAGCGGATTCTTTTGGCCTACACTATTCAAGGATGCCAAAGATTTTACCGTTGCGTGCGATGCCTGCCAACGCAGTGGAAATATTTCAAGAAGAGATGAAATGTCCCTTACTAACATCTTAGAACTAGAGTTGTTTGATGTGTGGGGCATAGATTTCATGGGACTATTCCCTGCCTCATACTCTAATAAGTATATACTACTCGCTGTGGACTATGTGTCAAAATGGGTAGAAGCTATACCTATATACACATGTGATGCTAAATCTGTGATAAGATTTCTAAGGAAGCACATTCTGTCCAGATTTGGTGTCCCACGCATTCTGATTAGTGATGGAGGGACACACTTCTGTAACAAGCAGCTAGAAGCAGTCTTGAGCAAATATGGCGTTAGGCACAAAATTACCACAGCATATCACCCACAAAGTAACGGTCAAGCTGAGGTTTCCAACAGAGAAATAAAGAGGATCCTGGAGAAGGCTGTGAATAGCTCCAGGACACACTGGGCAAACAGGTTAGATGACGCACTTTGGGCCTATAGAACAGCTTTCAAAACACCCATTGGTATGTCGCCATACCAGCTGGTTTTTGGGAATGCTCGCGACTTACCTGTGGAACTTGAGCATAAGGCATACTGGGCAACCAAATTTCTCAACTTCAATGTTAACACATCCAGAGAAAATCGACTGTTACAGCTGCATGAATTAGAGGAATTTCGCCTTAATGCCTACGAAAATGCAAAGATCTACAAGGCAAAGACCAAGCAATGGCATGACAAACTGATCAAACATAGAGTCTTTGAACCTGGACAACTAGTGATGCTGTTCAACTCCAGGTTTAAACTATTTCCAGGAAAGTTGAAGTCCAAGTGGCCAGGTCCTTTTGTGATTAAAGAAGTTTCAGACTATGGTGCCATCACCCTCGAAGACATGCAGTCCCAAATAAGCTTCAAAGTCAATGGTCAACGTGTCAAACACTATCATGGAGGTGAAATCAGCAGGGAGAAGACTACCTGCACCCTTCAGTCACTTGACTGAATCTCAAATTGTCAAGTCAGGGACATTAAACAAGCGCTGCAAGGGAGGCAACCCTTGAAAAACTAGTTTTTCCTTTCATTTTAATTTAAATTGAGAAAAGTATATGTAAATACTAAGTAGAATAAATAAAAGCAGTGCAGTTGACTATTCATGCAGGTCTGGACTAGCAGGAGCAACAGAAATGACAGGTTACATGCCCAGAATTTCACAGCTTGACATACATGTTCCACACCAAGGACCTTAGCTAACCTAACCACTTGGTGAGATCTTTCCAAATGGTTTTAAATAGTGAATTGTGCATTAGATCAATGAGTGAAATCTAACTCAAACTATTACAGTGCTGCTTAAATGTTGATACATTAATTATGCAGAATTTAAAATGAATTCACATGAATCTGCATTCTGCCCAGTTGCGTTGCCAACGCAACTAACCCTTGCGTGCCCAACGCGTCTGGGCTGAGTGAAGCACCACATTGCTACTTTCACTGATCTTATCACTAGAGCACACTCATGCGTAGTTCACCCACAAAATATGCACAGTGTAGGGGTTTTTTCAACCCCAACACTCAAATCAACCTTTAACATAATTCCTCTTCCCTCTCCAATGAGCATCAATTGTAATAGAACTTCATTCTCCACAGCATGGAGAGATTGCACAGTCCCTAAATGTTCAATTGCATGATGCAGAATGTAGCATGATTGAATGAGAATTACTTTGTTGTTCTGTTATGGTTTGCAACAATTAAATTGTAATACATGTTCTAGGCTTGCACAAATTGCCTGTGAGTGGTTGGACCTCAACACTTATTTCTTTTGTGTGTGTATGGTCACAAATTGAGTTTCATTTCAGAACTTGCCTTGTTTCTTAGTTGAAATCCAGTATCCCATGCTTGCATAAACAGGATCAAGGCACTTCTTTGATATGCACCTACTTAACCAAATGACCCACCTTGCACTCTTGTCCATTGTTTAGCCCCTTGAGCCTTATACCCAATTCTTTGTGTTTGATTAGCTCATTTCTAGCCAAGACTGTGAAAAACCATGAATATGCCTAGCCAAAGGAACTAGGAGAAGGTTGCTTGTATCTAAAGTTGAGTTTTACACTAAGTTTGGAATTTCTTGAGGACAAACAATAATTCTAAGTTTGGGGTTGTTTGAGAACAAGCAATATTTCTAAGTTTGGGGTTAAGGATGTCAGTAGCAATATAAGTGGCAATGGGTTTCCAAAAAAAAAAAAAAAACACACACACACACACACAAAAAAAACACAAAAAAAAAGGGAGGGATTTGAAAACCTAAATAGGGCAAAGAAAAATTGAAAACAAGAACATACTTCTATGAGGTGATCTTGTATCTCCAAACTAATAGAAAGTTAATTCCCCAACCCTCTCATAGTTTCTTTGGCTTAAATAAACCTACTTCCCAAATTCCACCCACCTTTCACCTAAGCCACGTTACAACCCATTACAAGACCTTTTGATTTATGTAAGCATGCAACTCATTGATAGAGATAGAGAATAAGGGTAAGCCTATAGTAATGGAATTTTGATTTGGAGACATAGAGAGAAACACCTAACCCAAACACTTGAAAGAAAGAGTGAAACACTTAACCTTATGAGAGTTTGCAAGTCTAGGTCATGTTTCCTTAATAGCAAACTGTTGTAACCATAATATAAACACTGTTTTACCTTCAATTTAATGCTATATTCTGAATCTGCAATTATTTTTCATATATTCCCAATGCTTGATGGAGTGTCTTAGAAATAAATCTTAAAATTTTGATTGATGCAAGTTAGAGTGAAGAAAGGGAGTGAAATACACTTGAGGGAAATGATATGCATGCTGTGAGTTATCCAGAATTAATTATGTTCCTGTAGTTTAATGCTTGCTTGAGGACAAGTAAAAGTTCAAGTTTGGGGTTGTGATAAGTGTCCAATAAGACACTTATTTGGAACATAATTTAATGTAATTGCAAGTAATTGAAGCATAAAACACCATTAAAATAAGATTGTTTTCCTTTAACGTTGATTATTCATCTCTTTGCTTAATGCTTTTATGACTTGGCCACTTATAAATTGAATCTAAATTCTTCTTCGCAATTGGGAAATTGGTTTAAGAATTGGAACTGGGATTGAATAACACAATTGTGAAGGATCTAGGGATAGAGGTTTGCAATTGTGAGATCGTTTGAATTCTTGAACTTAAGGCTCACGTCAAATTAGGAATTGCTAAGGGATTAGGATTCCTAATTTGAGTGAAGAATTGATGAGTCAAGGGATTGACCTTCAATCAATAATTGTGAATTCGATCTTCAACCATATTTTATCTTGAACATACGTAATGATCAAAGGTTACATAAGGGAAGTTTTGGTGAAATCCAACCCTAACATCTTCTATAATTTGAATTCTTACACATTTATATCAGTTGTTGAGTGTTTGATAATTTAGATATTTGATAAGCATAAATTTCATAAATAATTATCTCTCACTTTTATCTCATTAAGACTTCTTATATGTTCAATTAAGTGGTCTTTGTCATATTTTATGAGTTTGGGTTCATATGAAGTTTAATTGAATTTCTTTGCTTACCCGATTAAAATGACACTATTATAGTATTTTGAGCATAATAGGAGTTTTAGACATCCAAAAATCATGAAATCTGTCTTGAATGAAAGCTTAAAGAAGTGTCCACAGTTAGAAAGCAAGAGCAGACTCTAAATGGGATGTTTAAGACTCTAAATGAGATGAAATAAAATCTGTTGGACAGCTAAGATCCGGGGCTACAACTTTTGTTCAGATGTCAAGCTCTAATTCGGACATATGAATATCCGAAATTGTGGTGCAAGAAAGTCAAAATTGTTGTGCTAATTGGTGACAAAAATTCAAAAGTGTTTTGCATTTTCATTAAAGCCCATGTGAAAACAATAAAAGGGTGGAAAAGTAATATCCTAGTTGGTGACTTTCTGAAGATGATGCCTCACAAATCCTCTATAAATAGAAAGGTTTACAAGAGGAGAAACACACCACTTGGAGATTAACTCCAATACCATTTTCCATCTTTCTTTCTTTCTTTCTTTCTTTCTTGTTAGTTTTGCCTCCTTCATGGAAGGCTTAGGTTTTCTTTCTTGTTAGTTTGCCTCCTACATGGAAGGCTTAGTTTTTCTTTATTGTTGTTTGCCTCCTACATGGAAGGCTTAGTTTTTCTTTATTTTAGTTGCCTCCTACATGGAAGGCTTAGGATTTATTTGTTGTTAGTTGCCTCCTACATGGAAGGCTTAGGATTTATTTGTTGTTAGTTTGCCTCTTTCTTTGTTGTTAGTTTGCCTCCTTCATGGAAGGCTAGGTTTGTAGTTTCAATTCAAGGATTCAAGCTATTTTCATTTTAACTTTGAGGTCTTGATCTTTATTTACATGCTTATTAAGTGGTTTCTACTCTGCTTCACTATATTCTTCAATTTTATTCTTTAATCAAAGTTTGATCGGTTGACGTATTTTGATTAATGCATAATTGATTTATAATTGGTTTTTGATTGGTAAATCATTTTCCAAAAGTTTGAAGAGTAGAAATTAAGTAATTGAATTGAAGGTTTTCATTTTATTACTTACTTCAACTGAATTCTGATTGTGAAATTGGTTTAGATAAAAGATTAAGTGGTTACTAATCTTGTTGATCATAATCAATTAAATTCTGAGAGGTTTCTCAGTAGAGAATCCAAGGATCATTTTAGGGGTTCCAGATGATCCTAGGTTGATAAACACAATGCATGATTTTAGTGATCAATGATTAGTTAAGAAAATAGCCTCTGAATTCCTTGAGTTGATAATTGTTAAGTCAAATTAATTTCATTATGTATTTTGCATTTAGAACTCAATATCAATCTTTACAAAATCCCACTGTTCTAATTTTCTCCTTATTTGCTTAAGAATCTGAAATGGTCTTTGGGAGATGACCTAGGTTGCACCTTATACTATACCAATAGTTTGGGGAAAATCTAGAAATTATTTTTACGCGTTTGCAACGAGCGTGTCAAAATTATCTTGAAGTATTCTTTGCGTACTGGATAGAGTTCCAGATTTGTGATAGATTCTGTGAATTCTTGTTGATTTCTGTTTACGTTGCCTACGTGACCCCATAACTGAGTTCAATTAGTGGACTAGTAAGAATTCAGTATTTGAACCAAATCCCTGTGGAGACGATACTCTACTCATTCTTTACTTCATAAAACGATAAGGTGCACTTGCTTTCATACGGTTTTACACCAACAGACACTACAAAAAGGGTATCACTCCCTCTCAAGAGAATCACACTAGATAACCAACTGATTAGTAATGGGCAAATTTAGAGGTTTTGTTGCACCCACCGAAACACAATCTGCTACGAACATCTACCTAACAAAATGCAGCTTTCACATGATTGGGTTCGAAAATCATTACGACCTCTAGAGATTGTGGGGGAATGGTACTTTGCAGCTTCAAGTCTGGAATGGTGAGGAGTGTTTCTGGTCGTTCCAACACACGGTGTCAGTTGAACGCGGTACTTAAATTCATCATGATCTTTCACAAAGAAGCTAGGCCTTGCTGTGATAGAATGAACCAATGGGTTATTCAATTCGCTAGTGTCCTACATTCGGAAAGAAATGTGACAATATCAGGCAATATGCATTAAGAAGATACGTCCAGGATAACGTTTTACTATGACAGACTGAATTCCCATGCATATGAAATACTACACGACATATATGATAGCCAAAGCTTAGAGCCTATCGACGAAAATCACCGTTGGTACAACTAATAGTAGCCTCAAGAGTGATAATGTGTGCACCATTCTAAGGAAGGCACAGTAGTGATGAGAACATAACGCCATCACGCCAACCAACCTAGCATGGGTTGTGTCAACTCCTATTTTAAAGCTTGGCCAAGATGAAGGAGTACTGACCATAGTTGGTGAAAGCATAAGAACTTAGGAATCGGGTAGAAGGGATAATCGTTACGTTAGTCTCTGGTAAAAGGGTGTCCAACAAATGCCAGACATGCAAACTAAGGGGCCCACGCTCACCAAATATATGTTGAGTTTAATCAGGTGTTGTAAATGTTCAAATGGAGACACTGCCTTAGTGGTTAGTCCCCCACGTGTGCGTTCCCTAACGCCTAAGTTCGATCCCCGTGGGCTACATTTATTCATTTTAGAGTCAATTGGGCTGCAGTTCATTTGGTCTTTTATGATATGCAATTAGGCCTTCCAGACTACATCCATGCCGTTCCTTTTTCCAAGGGTCAAATGGGTTTTGATTAGGCTAACCTGAACATGTCCCATTATGCCTCCTTCACACGTTAATAAGGCTGTGCAAACTGCATTTCCCATACAATACAGCTAAGCTGCATGGATTTTAATTCGAAATCGGTGTTCAGGTCGGACTCGGTTCCTATGTTAAGCATGGGGTCAAATTAAATTTTTATTATTTTGTTTTATTTTATTTCCCTCTTACATAAGGTAAAATACAAGTCAAATTTATTCCATTTCCTTTCACCAAGTTCTTTATCAAGTTCATTTTATTCAAAACCAAGTTTATTTCTTTTCTTAAAAAGTTGCCTCTAGCATCACTTTAATTCAAACCAAGTTTTCCTTGAGTCGCACCGAGCACATTTCCAATTTTCAAATCCGGTAGATTTTTCCATTTCTCCTCTTCCTTTTCTTCAAAATCAAGTTCCCTTTTAAGCCTATTTATCTTCTTCCTTTTGCGAAAATCATTTTGTAATTCTAATCTCACGCGATGAGCTCTAAACACGAATTGGTAGCTTTTTTTGCTGTTCGATGTTTAGAGATTCGTATGGGTCCCAATGCAGCCCTAGTTGTCTTAGACCCCGTGCATATGTGGAATAGGAATGCCCTTTTAAAACAAAATAAAAAACTCATTTTGTAATTCTTAATCTCACGCGACAAGCCCTAAGCATGAACTGGTAGTGTTTTCTGCTGTTCGATGTTTAGAGATTCGTATAGGTCCCAGGGCAACCATAGTTGTCTTGGACCTTGTGCATTTGTGGATTAGGAATGCCCTTTTTAAACAAAATAAAATAAAACTCGTTTTGCCATTCTTAATCTCACGCGACGAGCTCTAAGCACGAACTGGTAGCTTTTTTTACTATTCAATGTTTAGAGATTCGTATGGATCCCAGTTCAGCCGTAGTTGTCTTGGACCCTGTGCATATGTGGATTAGGAATTCCATTTTTAAACAAAATAAAAAACTCGTTTTGTAATTCTTAATCTCACGCGACGAGCCCTAAGCATGAATGGTAGTTTTTTCTGCTGTTCGAGATTTAGGGATTCGTATAGGTCCCAGTACAACCGTAATTGTCTTGGATCTTGTGCATATGTGGATTAAGGATTTTTCTTCAAAATATTTTTCAAAATACTCTATTCCCTTCTAAACATCTCCAAAGGTCAAGCCTTCAAAACCAGAACTACGTAAGCCTTAAGTTTCCCATTACATCGGGGAATACGTAGGAGCAGGATCAAGTCCTGTCAGGCTAATCTCCATCAAACTTTTATTTTCATATTAATTAAGGGATCAAACAATTCTCAAAAGTCACACACTCAATTTAAGGGTACCGTTCTTCGGAACGGGCGAGTGGGGTGCTTAACACCTTCCCCACTCGTAACCGACTCCCGAACCTAAATCTCATCCTCAAATTAGGGTTTTTTCCAAAACTTTTTCCCTAAATAAAAATTTGGTGGCGACTACACATTATTCAAATAAAAATCATTTTTCAAATTTTAGCAAGTTGTCGTCTCGTCGTAATTACGATTGCGACATTTTTAGTGTAAAATACACAGAGTCTAATTCTCTACTTGTGTAACCATTCTTAAAAGAAATAAGGAAAACTAGATAGAATTGCAATTACATAATCATGAATTGTACTGTAAGTATAACTAATTTCTCACAAATAAATCAATAGAAGAATGGTTTATTATGTCTTCATGGTTTGTATGCTCATGTTGATCTTTGGCACGTTCATGCTTTCTTATTCTTGTACGTCAATGTTTAGTCCTTATTTTCCTATGTTGTTATTCATCTTACTCATCTACATCTTCATCATCTAGTATATTTGTGTCATTCTTCATCTTGCTTTATCTTTGTCTTTTACATGCTTCTCCTATAATTGCTTCAATTTTCCATTTAATTCTATGAGGGCATTTAAACAAGGTTTCAAGCCTTTAAATATATATTTATTTTACTTAATCAATATGTATATTAGGCCCCTTTTGAGAGCGAAACCGCAATATGGCTTTCATATGTTACAGCGTGTGTCCCAAAATTATAGTTTCATTCACTAGAAGTCATGTTGTGGTGTGAATTACTCATATCACAGTGTAAATCATAATGAATGACTCTTAATACTAAAAGTCAGATTGTAGTATGGCTCACTTATGTTGTGATAAGAGCTTTGGTAATGCTTTCCCATCATTTGAAGCCATGTTATAGAGTAGCTAACCCACACTATAGTGTGAGTCATAAAGGAACCAACAAAATTAGAATTCATCAACCACAATCAAACACAAATCTTTACATTTCCCAAGGATTAAAATATAATTTTGTTCTAGAGTAAAGGAAATTTAGAACTTTGAGTCTTCTCTCCTTACCTACAGTTTGAAACATGGTGGACTTTACTTCTTGAACAATCTGAAATTGGCTTAGTTTTCTTGCGTCACAATTAAACTTCCTGGGTTGAATCATTATGCAATAGAAATGTTAGTGGTTTATAGAGAAAGAATGAAAAGAAATAGAGAAAATGAAACCAATAAAATGTGAGGGAAGTTCAATTTTAGTTTCAAATAAATTTTACTTTTCCTTCTCAATTGATGAAAGGTCATACCATTAACTATTGTTGGTTGAAGGAAGAGGGAGTACAATGTGCATTGATGGAGTGTTGTTGTCAATTGCATGTAATGCAATCGACATTTATCTTGTCATTTATTTATTTTTAAACCAAAATTTAAACTATTATAAGAAAATTATGAAAATAAAGTTAAAATTAAAATACACCATCTTTGTATATATGTGATGCCAAATTTTAAAAATAAATTTAAATTTAGATTGATAAAATTATAATAACATTAAAATTTAATTATCTAGTTAATAAATAAAATTTAATTTATCTAAAAAATCTATCTTAATTCATATAAGGATATCAAATTTGAGAATTTTAATTATAATAAAATTTGACATAATTTAAAAAATTATTTAAATGGAATAAATTATAAATAAAATATAAAATAAAATATTAATGTATGATAAGTCACATTACTTGATGAGTTTAAATGTAAATTTTAAAAACATATTGATAAACATAAATTTCATAAATAATTATCTCTCACTTTTATCTCATTAAGACTTCTTATATGTTCAATTAAGTGGTCTTTGTCATATTTTATGAGTTTGGGTTCATATGAAGTTTAATTGAATTTCTTTGCTTACCCGATTAAAATGACACTATTATAGTATTTTGAGCATAATAGGAGTTTTAGACATCCAAAAATCATGAAATCTGTCTTGAATGAAAGCTTAAAGAAGTGTCCACAGTTAGAAAGCAAGATCAGACTCTAAATGGGATGTTTAGGACTCCGAAATTATCTCAAAAGATGAGATAGTGTTGCTGACATGGAATTTGAACAGTGTGCAAAGATCTGGCCATATCTTGAGATACAGAAGTCATATTGAGATGAAATCAACTCTGTTGGACAGCTAAAATCTAGGGCTACAACTTTTGTTCAGAAGTCAAGCTCTAATTCAAACATGTGAACATCCGAAATTGCGGTGCAAGAAAGTCAAAATTGCTGTGCTAATTGGTGACAAAAATTCAAAAGTGTTTTGCATTTTCAACAAAGCCCATGTGAAAGCAATAAAAGGGTAGAAAAGTAATATCCTAGTTGGTGACTTTCTGAAGATGATGCCTCACAAATCCTCTATAAATAGAAGGGTTTACAAGAGGAGAAACACAACACCATTTTGGAGATTAACTCCAATACCATTTTCTTTCTTTCTTTCTTTCTTTCTTTCTTTCTTTCTTTCTTGTTAGTTTTGCCTCCGTCATGGAAGGCTTAGGTTTTCTTTCTTGTTAGTTTTTCTCCTACATGGAAGGCTTAGTTTTTCTTTATTGTTAGTTGCCTCCTACATGGAAGGCTTAGGATTTATTTGTTGTTAGTTGCCTCCTACATGGAAGGCTTAGGATTTATTTGTTATTAGTTTGCTTCTTTCTTTGTTGTTAGTTTGCCTCCTTCATGGAAGGCTAGGTTTGTAGTTTCAATTCAAGGATTCAAGCTATTTTCATTGTAACTTTGAGGTCTTGATCTTTATTTACATGCTTATTAAGTGGTTTCTACTCTGCTTCACTATATTCTTCAATTTTATTCTTTAATCAAAGTTTGATCGGTTGACGTATTTACATGTTTGTTCTGCAGGCAAGGGACTATACGAATCAGTATTCAGCTGTAGAAGCATGGTTACCTTAAGAAGTTCCTTCAATAGTTGGCTTGCATGAGACCTATAGCTGCACTTCAATAATGAGGTAAATAGCTTGATCAATGCAAGCTTGCTGCCATGTATCAGAGGCCCAAAGGATGAAATGGGGTCTCATTCTAGAATAATGCTTTTGATGGAACCCACACCCTCAGGTAATGTTATGGCGTGATATGGGTCGGAAACGCTCTCAACAGTAGGGTCAAAGTGTAAGATAAAAGAACCCCATGCAGTTTGCATGTAGGGTATGATTCTAGGTCCGCCTAGGTAGGTTTTAAGATTAACTTGGGGCGTTAATAATCCCGCAAGCAGCTTGGTCCAAGTGGTCGATTCCACCACAACCTAGGTGAGAGGTGAGGGGTTTGAGTCCCCTGCGGTGCTATTTGTTTTAAATTTAAGCACCATGTACCAACTCACAGAGTAATGGAGGATGAGCTAATTTGGGTCATGCTAGTTCTCCAGATACTTGTAAGTAGTTCTCATTGCCCATGCATGCCAAACAACTAAATAGTGGGCATTTTAGTTCAATATTAATTACTACTGTTGGCATTTTAGTTCTTATTTATAGTGATAATTATATGTTTTATGATCAAGGATATTTGAGATTTTTTACTTATATGACTTTTTTTAATATTTCAATGTTGGGCTTAGTTACTAGCTCGAATTTGATACAAATTTATATTTTTTGGGAATTGGTTGGAATGTGTTCTTATTTATTAATAGGTTTTTGGTTCACACGTCCTATTGCAGCAAATGCTTGTCAAAAAGCATTTGTAACTAATCGTGTAGGGGATTTTGGTTTATTATTGGGAATTTTAGGTCTTTATTCTTGAACAGAAATAATTAATCTGGATGGGTTTTGTAGAAATCAAATTCGTTTTAGATAGGGTTGAGCCTGATTTCTTTTTCTTTTTTATTTCTAAATTTTGAAATTAAATTTAATTCTCTTCAAATATAATTCGTGTCCAATTTTATCTTTATTATTTTGGGAATCTAGTCTTAACACGGGTCTAGCCCATTTTTCAATTTTTCAAAATTCAAATTAAATTCATTTTTAGTCAAGTCAAGTTCATTTTAATTCAATTCTTCAAAGTTCAAATCAAATTCATTTTTAGTCAAGTCAAGTTCATCTTAATTCAAATTAAATTCAAAGTTGATTTCAATTCTTTCTCCTCAAATCCCAAACAAGTTCAATTTCTCTTCTTAAATCCAAATTAAGTTCAATTCTTTTTCCCCAAATTTTCAAAACAAGTTCAATTCCTTTTCTCAAATCCAACTCTAGTTTAATTCTTTTTTCTCAAAAGTCAAATCAAGTTCATTTCAAGTCAAAATCTATCTCTCAAATTTAAATCAAGCCCTTTTTCCTTAAATCAAGTTTAGTTCTTGAAAATTCAAAATCAACTTTATTTCGAATTAAATTCAAATTCGTTTTAAATCAAGTTCAACTCCTCAAAACTCAAAATCAAGTTCAATTCCTTAAATCTCAAGTTCAAATTCCTTTTAAATCAAGTTCCCTTTAAATCATGTTCATTTCAAACGAAGTTCATTTCAAAATCAACTTCAGTTCAAGTCAAGTTCTTTTTATTTTCCCACCTAAGCAATTCCTTTTTTATCCTTATTATTTTCAAAATTGAATTCTTTGATTCTAGGTTTCACGCAATGAACCCTAAGCACGAACTGGTAGCTTTTTTTGTTGTTCGATGTTTAGGAATTCATATGGGTCCTAGTGCAGCCGTAGTTTTCTTGGACCCTGTGCATATATGGACTAAGAATTCTTTTTTAAATAATTTCAAGAAAAACTTTATTTTTGAATCCCTAGTCTCATGTGATGAATCCTGAGCATGAACTGGTAACTTTTTCTGCTGTTCGATGTTCAGGGATTCGTATAGGTCCCGGTGCAACCATAGTTTTCTTGGATCCTGTGCATATGTGGACTAAGGATTTCCCTTAAATTATTTTCAAAATACTCTTTTCATTTTCGAATACCTCCGAAGGTCAAACCTTCAAACCAGAACTACATAAGCCTTGAGTTTCCCATTGCATCGGGAAATACGTAGGAGTAAGATCAAATCCTGTCACGCTAACCTTTATTAATCTATTTATTTTCACTCTAATTAAAGGGATGAGACAATTTTCAAAAATCACACACTCAATTTAAGGGTGCCATTATTCGGAATGGGCGAGTAGGGTGCCTAACACCTTCCCTATTCGTAACCGACTCCTGAACTTCGAATCTCTTCCTCAAGTTAGGATTTTTCCAAATCTTTTTCCCTTGAATAAAAATTTGGTGGTGACTCCATATTAATCCAATAAAATTCTTTCCAAAATTTTAGCGATTTCGTCGTCTCGTCGTAATTACGGTTGTGATACTCCTTCCAAACTTGTTATAAGAGCTAATACATCAGTAACAAGTTCCAAACTAGCAAATTAGTTTGATATATGTTCTCAAACAACTAATCTACCAATAGAATGTTTAATAACTTACTATTTATAATCAATAGGTTTAAAAACAACTTATCTACCATCAAAATATTTTGATATTACCCGAACAAATAGCCACAACAACAACGCCTACCACAAACACTGCTGATCATTAGTAAATCCAAAATAAGTCAACAATTGAATAAAATTTTGGTGTTGAACTAAAGTCTATTGACTAAATTAAGTGCAAAAGGATATATCCAAAATAAGTTGACAAAATGGTGCATTTGCTAAAAGGTTACAAATTTCCATATTTTATTATAGTAGCAGGCAAAGATGACTAATTCATCATGGAACATATGGTCAAATTATTTCCCAATATGGTGAGGCAAGCCAAAATGACTATTATCAACTATTATTTTTTCCATCATCTTTGATCAAGATAACTTTCACATGGTATTCATCTTCATCACCTAATTCAATATGAAATTGGAAGGATATGAAAAGATATTTTCCTCATAGGTTTTATCCATAACAACTAGAAATTAGAATATCTAATTTCAAAAATTTGAGGTAATAAGTTAATGTATTGGTAAGCTAACTTCCTTGAAAGATTTAGAAAGTTAAAAGGAATAAAATGTGAAATTTCCAAAATCAAAATAACCCAACATTGTTGAAAATACATTTTACTTAAAGAGTAATTTAATTGCTCAAGCATTTATAAAATACCGAGCTTGAAACCAAAGGTTCTATAATTGAAATCTTTATTCTAGAAAACCAAGCAGGAAGAATGATCATTCAATTTTATTATTAAAGCTTCATACTAAGTAATTTAGAAGTTAATTATGTCTAATTATGATGTGTTAACTTCGTTAGAGTTTATTAAGCCTCATTGGTCTTATTTTCTAAATGCTAGTATTTTTTTATTTATTTTAATGTTCCTTGATCTTTACTCATTATATAAGTTATATCTTAAATTATGATTTTGGAATAATTATTAAAGCATTAGAAGTTAACAAATAGCCCTAATCATCTTTTGATGATTTGGAAGTTGATCAAAAGAAAATGTAAGAGATATTTGGTCCAAGAATCAAGTGAGTGGATCTATTTCTACGCCCTAAATACATTTCACTAAATTTAGCATAATTTAAGCTGTAGAAGTGACTTCGCAATGAGATTAAAACAAATATTTTTAGTACTTGATTACCTACATACTTTATTAACATCATAAAAGTTAGATCGACATGTATCTTCCTTATAAATTCAAAAATAGAGGCATGCTTGACAAATTCATATCTCAGCTTCCGAAATACGAATTAGGCCAATTGCTTCCCATTAAGTCCAAATCACAGGAAAAATACTTATAATACCATTAAAAGTCCATATATAAGTATTATTATTTAGAGTTGTACCAATTTTTCATTGTAAACTTTAAATATTTCTCTTTAGGACTTGTTGGAAAAGATTTTTCTCCTAAGGTTCTATTTTATTCTCCCTTTTATCTTCACTTTAATTATGTGTAAATCCTTTTTAGAAGGTTAAGAAATATGGATCAATCTATAATTTTTGTGATCTCTATTATGAAATATTGATATTTGTTTTAATTTTGAATTTCAATTATTGATTTTATTTCTATTATTCTTAAATTCTCCTTTTTACTTCTGAATATTGTTGTAATTTTGAGTTTTTGAATTTATGAATATTTTTAGGTTTGAGATTTTTAACTACTACATCATTGATGTGAAGAATCATGTGATGGATGCTTAATTTTCAATGTGGAAAATTTAGAGAATCTATAATGCTTGATCATATGCTTGGATGAATATTGATTTATAGATTGAAATTATTATTTAATCTTTAAATTTTGTTTCTATTTATGTCCATGAATTTTTGTATTGGTGGAAAAAACTTCTTACATCAGTTATTTTTTACTTTCTACGTTGGTTGTTCAAGAGGTATAGAAACATGTGCCATAGAAAATCAAATTTTTTACATCGAGTGTACATATGATGTATAAACTAGACTTTTATATCGGTTGTGTCTAAAATTGATGTAGAAAAACATACTTTCTACACCAATTATTTATACAATTCATGAATGTCTGGCTTTTTATATTGGTTGTGGCGTTAACCCATGCAGAATGGCTACTTTCTACATTAGTTATGGTGTCAACTGATATAGAAAGTCTATGTTTCTACATTGGTTAATGTAACCAATATGGAAAGTACTTTCATCATTAGTTAATGCCAGAGCGGACATAAAAAGTAGATTTTTTTATAAAATAAGGTTTAAATTTGGTACAACCCAAAAATAAAAACCTATTTAAGTAATCAATACATATATATATATATTCATAGGTATCCAAATTCTAGAATTATAGTTACAAAAGGATAAAAAAAAATCTAATGTTTAATTATATATATTTTTATACTTATTCTAGGTTACATATTTGATACCCCATCAAATATTTTTCCCATTGCCTTCGAATATTATCAATCTCATCTTTAGATAGTGCGGGTTGGATTATTGAATCTATATAGAGTTAAATTTAAAAATTAATATCATTTTAACAGTTGAAGAGGCACATATATAAACTTGCTAAGATGTTAAAACTTGCATTACCTGTGCTCATGAATCAATAATACTTGCGGAGATAATCTAAGCATATGGCTCACAACATAGTATCCATACTCTGTGCCCCTACCTTGTTTGCGACAATACAAATAATTGAAAAAAAATTACTACATAATATAATAAAGAAATTAAACAATAAGTTTTTACATTAAGTACTTACACATGGAACTATTGGTGTAGGTTTTTTAATAACTACTGAATGTTTACCCTTTAGTACATTGCATGCATTCATTGCTCTATGATAAATAAAATAATTAATTAGGACACATCCTTATTGTATAAAGACATCATGGAGCAAATGATATAAAATTACAAATTAATATACTTTGATTTATTCTTCGGTTTATTCCATGCAGAGCATACAAGGACAAAAAAATTATAAGCAGGAAAAATTAGGATTAGTTTCCAGTGAGACCTGGAAAAATTTGGTTAAGAATTAGTGAAAATACTTCATTTTTATATTAAATGAAGTTCACTTAGAGATTTTGACTTACAAATGAAAATATGGTGCCAAGTAACATTGCTTCTCTACCTGTAGCCTACTTTGAATGTATGCTTGTATCTTGGCAGACTTATTCCTAGTTTTTTTGGATGTGTAGGGGGTTAATGAATCCATAGATGTGATCTCTCCCTCTTTGGACACAAAGGTGATGGATATACCTAAGTAATTTGAATAAATGTGAGTTTGATACTAAGTTAAAGTGATATAGGTTTAAAAATATACTTACATCATCTATCATTGTATCACTGATATGCATAGTAGATCATTACCCATTATAAGCTCCATAATATCCATCTTGTGATATAGACAGGCATTGAAATGGACTTGCCTATTAACATCTAATTCTTGGATTAATTGTAAAGAATGGTTTCCAAGGCTTAAGGTGCAACATCCATAAAATTTCATAATGAACTCTTGAAGTTACAAATAATCTCTAGAAGGAAACGAAGTACAATTAGGGACATAGAAAAGAAAAATTAGAAAGTTTGGTGCAAATGACGAAAATGCTCCTACACCTGGGCAACCCAAATAATGTGCAAGAGAAATATAAAACAAGAGTTAAAAGACATTTTAAGGAATTAGATAACATTAATAATGATCAAGAGTAGTGCAAAAAACTTAGAAACAAATAAGGGATGAAAACACCATTAGAAAACTCTAGAAACGCCCCTAGAAAGGTCTACTTTCTGCATAGGGCTAATCAGTTTCTAGAAAAAAATCAAATAACCTTAGATTGACTTGGGAACGAACAAAAAAATGTTAAAATTGTTGGAGGAACAATTTTGGAAATTCTCAAGTAATGTTGAGGAAAATTATGAAAATGCCCCTAGAAGGTCAGGAGGGAAGAAAGTGTGAGGAAGAAGCCAAAAGTGGGCCCCACATGGTGTCCACGAAATTTTCATTTGGAAAGCATGGCGATTAGTCACCATATAAAGTGCCAAAGTAAATGTACAAAAATAGAAAAATCATAAATGCAAAGATTTCTTTAACTATGGTTAAGGCTAATTATCCTTAATTAATTAAAATTAACCATGATTAGGAAAAGATAAACTTGATTAGTGACAAAATCAGCCTCATGAACACTAATATAACTCTAAAAGGATAATTCCTCATATTTTGAATTATTTTGAAAAATGGAAATTTCATGCAACATCACCAAAATACCCTTAAATGAAAAATTATTCCCACTTTACCCTTGCTTGACCGAATTCACTAAGCTATTTTGGAGGCCTCATTTGTTTCATATTTCACTCCCTAAATACTTAGTAAAAGTCTCTAAACTCTCCCTAAGTTAAACCAAATCCAAAAACTCTAACCTTTCACCTTAAACTTAAGTTTCCATCTTTAAGATTTAAGCTAAAATCAAGCTCTAAACACTATGCTCCACCACTTTAGTAAGAAGCTTTTTATGGACAATCAAGGGGGGACCAAGTTCAGCCACCATAGCCCTACCATAACCCCACACCATGTCTCCATCAAGTATGATTTTCTACTTTTCCTTTTTAAACTTTAAATCTTACTTTTTATGGTTGGTTTTCTTTCTTTTATGGATCATTTCTCTAAAATTCATAGATCTCCTTTTATTTGGACTCATGAGGGATCAACAATTCCTTTGAATGGTTCAAAAGGAGCATCACCATCTTTTAGTGATTTTTGAAAGTCAAAATGAAGTTTGATGGGATTAAAGTGCTTCTAAGCACCTTTTAGTGGAAATTCTTTAAAAATCCATTTTGATGCTTTGGGCGGTTTTAAGAGGTCATGAGAAATTTTTTTGAGGTGGCGATATAGGAGATAGATGGATCTTAGATTAGATCTTATGGATCTACACTGTTGTTTGAAAAAAAAAATGATATTTTGCATGTTTTTATACTTAAAGCTTGAAAGTTGTTGATTAGTCAATGAGGAGTTTTAATTCTTAACTAGGTCCAATTAAGCATCCTTGGCATATAAGTATAAGGGATTAAAAGTGTAAGGAAATTTTAAAATGGTTAAGGGATTCATTCGGCCACCTTAGGATTAATTGGTCAAGAAGGAGATTTAATTCTTAACTAGTATTAATTAAACATTCTTAGCATATAAGTCGAAGGGATTAAGAATGTGAATGGGTTTTAAAAAGGTTAAGGAGTCGATTTGGCCCCATTAGCTAAGTTAGTGAAAGAATGTTAAGATTTCACTATGACTTACGACCAAACATAGGCATGCATAAATTGAGTAAATAGGAATGAACCATGAGGTTGGAAAGTTACATTAGACCATTCGACCATGATCTTCAAATATGAGGGAGAAGTCTTAAAAATTTCTAAGTTAGGTGTTAATTAATGAAATAGGCTTCAATTAGTAAAATCATCTCCTAAGATAAAGAAAAGAGAACTAGAAGTCCTTAGAAACCATGGACATATATTTGGATACCCAAAGTTAAATATGAAGAAATAAGTTTGAAAACTTGGTTTATGTATATTAATAAGCCCTGTTATGTAAAAGTAAAGGATTAAAAGTTTAAATGAAGCATGGTAATGACATGTGCATCATTTCACCATGCATAACTAAATTGGTGGCTTACATAAATTAAAAACTTATTAACACATAACCTTTAAACTTAGTATGAATAGGTTATGCATAAGACTTGCAAATTGAAGTGCACAAAGAATAAAAGCTTAAAAGGTGTCATTTGGCCACCTAAAGGAAAAATTCTAAGTTTGTAAAAGTCATGTGAAACTAATTGAACTTTGAGAATAGGAAAGGTTAAGGGATAACTTAGAAGGTTGAGAAAATTAAGCCCCCTTAAGTGATTCATCATAAAATGTTAATGGGTTAAATAAGTTGGACATGTGTGGGTGAATGTAGTTATGTTATCCAAGTGTGATTGATAAGCCAACTTGTGATATTTTATGAATACACATTGTCTAATGTGAGTTGAATATTGAATGCTTATAAATGTTTAAAAGATTATGCTATGTATGATGAGTATATATGATTGATGATGATAGAATTTGAGATCTAAATGTGCATAGCATATTGGCTGGATATTGATTAAGCATGCATAATTATCTGGGAGTCTTTTAAATGAACCTAAAAGACTTAAGGGATCACTAAAAAAAAGAGTTATGTGAAAACTTAATCTACTCTTATATACCTTGTACACAACCAAAGGAACAAAGTCTTATTTAAGGGGAGACCAAAGGTTTTCTCCTAGGAGACCGAAGGTGTTCTCCATAGATCTTTCTATTGTGAAGATTGAAGGTGTTCTTCATTTATTATGAGATGGTGATGACTATCTAGGAATGAACTTATATCCTTAAGAAAAGAAGGTAGAGTAGCAGAGCCAGTAAGAAGATATTGTTTGACTGTTTATAATGTGTCTATGTTTAAGTAGTTCCCTGAAGGTGTGGAATAGAAACTATATGAGACAATATATAAGACATAAGAAAATGTGAGTCAATAATATTTGTATTGAGATCCCAAAGATTTATGATGTTTAAGATAGATATATGCTTATGTAATAATGGTTGTTTTCTGTATAAAAATGACCGACTGTAGTAGGAGCTTTTGAAAGATTAAAAGAAATCTTATATGCATGTCATGATTTTTCTAATAACTAAAGTGGAGGTTGAAAGTGATGACACTAGAAGTATAATAGAATCCTATTGAGAAACTTAGTTTCACACTTCTTCTCTCCCCACTTTCTTCCCAGACAATTTATCACGTCCTTTGTGATGATGGTGGTCTTTATAGACATTAGTCATAGGGATAGGTCAGCAAACCCCCACGACCTACTAATCACAACCTAAACCAATGTGAGGATTTACTTCTCATTAGGACATGTTTTATCTTGGAGGTCATGAGCCCAAATTTTTCTATGACGGGTTGCACAATTCTTTTGGAGGCATTTCACCACAATGGAGTCTTTTCACCTCCTACCAGCTACCGAAGGCAATAGAATGCCACTACTGAGGAATCCTCTTTCTTAGAGGGAGAGACAAACCCTCAAAATCCATCACACTACCATAATTCATCACAATGGTCCTTTCATGGATGTTTGCCGTACTCGATGTCGTATTCATTTCAAGCCTATCAAGAAATGCCCAATGGGACCTTCATGTCTTTGGATCAGAGCATGTGGCTAGAATATTTCCATCACTAGGTTTAGGGAGGTTTGCTGGTCCCAGAGTTTCATTTTCACGGAAAGAGAAGTTGAAGAGTAATACCCATAATGTAAATTTTTGTAAATAGTTGGATGCAAGTATCCTAGTTATTATTATATAGTACTAAGCTAGTTCATGTATTAGAATGTGTAGAATATATATATATATATATATATATATATATATATATATAAATATGGTATGTACATTGTGATGTGTAATAAAGTGTGTGTAAAGGCCTTAGTGCCTAAGACTATTATGTACATGTAAAAAGGAGTGTATAATTATATGAAGCTTGTATATGTATGTATGGTTTATATTTAATTTGTTATACTATTGACGAGAGACAAATAAGGCGAAGAGAGAGACTTGTAATAATAATAATAATAATCTGTATGCGAACAAGGATGCATAGTAACATATTTATTGACATAAACGTTATATCAACGAGACTTGCAATTTGTAACCAAAATGGTTGTTTTAAAACTTTTTTTTACCATATTTTCTCTAATAAGTGTTTTCCAAAGATTTCAAATCATGAAATAACAAACTAATAATGAAACCGAATGAACAACTTAAATATAAAATTGGTATTCATTTTTTAGGGTGTTATAGAAGGAAATTCCAAACACACGTGCGACAGATCAAGTTTAGGTTCCTTTGGGTTGGGTGGAACATCCTCTTTATCAGCAACCTTAGGTTCCTAACTAATATACCATAAGCATAAATAACCATGATATTTAAATCAAGTAGTAACATATAGACTAAAAACTTAATACCTTAGCTTTAATCCATTGCACAAGTGTTTTAAGCCATATAATCAAATGATTTGGAGCCTATCTTATTGTTTGAACTTCCTTAGTAGGCACTGGAACAGGAGCATTTGCATCTTTAACTTGTTCACCCACAACTTTCACTTTATCAACGTCAATTTTCCTGTGGTGTATCGTTGAGCCTAAGTTGTACACTTTCCCAACAGTAGCTACATATAGAGGATCTTCTGCATAAAATTCATGGTCATCTGAGATATGTAAAAGTTCCTTTTCTGGTAGATTTGAATCCTTAACTATATTACTTCCCTTTGTACTCACATCTTTAGAAGAAGGATATGAGGAAATCTGTGTATTTTCTTGGGAAAGTCCCAAAGATGCCAACTCTTTTATAAGATTTTGCCTAATTTCCTCCCTAAGTATTTTTTTACAAACTCCTCACTAATCTCCTTTCTTGTATCTTCTCTAATGGCCTTCAATTCCTCTCCAGGAACAGTTTCTTCCTCATGAACTGGTCTAACAAAAGGTGAACCAAAATAGGTTTGTATCCCCACACCTCACCCACTAGCACAAAAATGACCTAGATGCTTTAGTTATCCAATTGCAATAGTTAGGATAACATTTTATCGAACAAGAATAAAAGCTCCTTAGGAGCTTTGTTGACCCCATTCAAAATATATGAATCAGAATGTTAACAATGTGTTATTTGATATTAAAATTAAAAATATAACTTTTGAATTAATTACTTACAATCTTCTTAGCTACAACTCGCGATGGGTCAAAGGTATACTCTCTTGAAGGTGTGTATCATGCTCTTTTCCATTTTTCATGGTGACTAGGTGAAGATGTGGGAAAATGTACAATAGATGAGTTTAGCTCAAAGGATATTGGGTGTTCTCTTTGCTTCTACTACATGATCCTTTCTTCTAGCAACTCATAGCTCCTATAAGACAATTTATGGGGTAGAGGGTTCTTTACAGAAATTTCTTATCCCTTTCTTCTTCTCTCCTATTTTGATATGTCAAATTAATTAAAAAAAGGGTATTTGTGAAGTTAAATTATATATATAGAAACTAAGGTAAATTAACTTACAAGAAAGGCAAGATCCTATCTACTTTAAACAAATCGTTTCCATGTCTCATCGTCAAAGAACTAATATTCCCCATATGAAACATCCTTCAATGACCCATATATGTATCTTCTCATAAGATGTCTCTTGAACCCCCTCCAAAGTTCACTTGCAAACAAATGTCATTTCCTTTTGAGGAAGTCGATGTTAGATACATCATAAGTAAGCTACATGACACAATAGATATAAGAGAGTAAATGAAAACCATGTTTATTACAAGAATAGTTAAAAACACAAATGTTGAGTATGCCATGATGGTTTCCCAAATTTTCTCCTTAGTACAGAGCTCTACATCATCTCCATCCTTCTTAAGGATACTGACTTTACTACATTAAAGAATAGCCACGTAACTCTTGAACTTTGTTTTGTTTGACCCTAAAGGATTATTAATCTTCTGATAAATTCTATTGGAATCCTCTTATCACCACTTTAGCTGAGGGTTAACTCACTTAGCCGTGTGGCTTGTCATACATTCTTCTTGGAGATTGATTATCAAATCCATTATGTGAAGGAGGATTCTTAGATAGATCAGCCATATTCCTATTCAAACATGTATAAATTAAAAGTTAAGAACTTCAAGCAATAAAAATTAAGTAACAATAAATGAATATTATAAATATGAATAAAAATTTATTAAATATTAGCAATTAGAAATAAAGGATGCTTTATTAGTGCAATGGTTTTAAGATACCGGTCACTTGTAACACCTGATGATCACTTTGGTCATGTACCCTCCCAAGAACAATAATTCTTCTAGGCTTGTTATGAGAGAAGCAGAGGAAGTTGCATCTACAATTGCATGCTTTGTTCATGTGTGTGTGTATCTCTTCTTACAACAAAGAATAAGTAAATAAATAAAAAAATCTCATTTTCATTGATTAGTAATCAAAATGGCTTCTTAAGCTACTTGAAATCTAATGAGTTAATGCTCTCTACCTTATTCCTATAACCATTAAACAGTTTCAACAACTCGGTAGCATTGTCCTTTATGCTCTCATCATAACCAACCTGCAACATGACCAAGAGTTTCGAAAAAGCCCCAACTTGAAGCACCTTAATAAAAATCCCTTCCTTTCTCTTGTCATAAATCTTCCTAAGAATAGACACCGCAAAAATTGAAGCTAATAGTGACACCCTCAAAATCTTCTTAAAACACAAGAGGTAAAGTTAGAGCATTACTTTTGACAACCTCCTTCCCCTTTTGGTAGTCACAAATGCAATCCAACACCCTTAATGCCTTCTCACATATCCTTTTCTCTCCATCAACAATTGCCTCTAGCAGCAGTAAAATCAAATTGAATTCCACAATCCTTTATGCAATTACCTTCTTATTTTCTACTAATGAAACCAACTTGAAAATGATAACAAAACAAGACTTAGTGGATATAGTCCCAACAAGCTCCCTAACCATCTTAGCCGAAGCTAATAATCCATGATTTTTTTATTAATCTAATAACTAATCCCATAAGGAAAATGCTGCAGAAATGTATATAAAAACCTATTTTTGAAACTAGAACACATGATGTATATGTAGTAGCACAATAAAACCAATCTCACTACCATAATGTTTCACAAAAGAGGTATATAGCAATGGTGGAACTTATCAAATGGTGAATGATAATGGCAAACAATGAGAACAACATCGATTGCACTGAATATGAATGGTGTAATGGTAATGGAAATGGAAAAATATGAGAATGACGTCAATGAAAATGAAAGGGAAACCTACTTAAATGGATGGTGATAGCCTCTTAAGTAATGAATATTTAAAATGGACGAAATAGACTAAGACGACAATGATGTAAACAAATACTTTGACAAGTAGAATAACACGACGAATACAACAACTTAATTAAAAGAATAGAATTTTTGCATCAGTTCTCCTAACACTCAATGTTGAAAGAAGTTTTTACATTGGTTGGGAAAACAACTAATGCAAAATGTCGCAACCATCATTACAACGAGACGACGAACTTGCTAAAATTTTAAAAGAATTATTTTATAATGTGGAGCCGCCACCAAATTTTATTTTTAGGGAAAAGATTTGGAAAAGCCTTAACTTGAGGAAGAGATTTAGATTCAGGAGTCGGTTACGAGTAGAGAAGGTGTTAGGCACCTTACTCGCCCGTTCCGAAGGATGGTACCCTTAAAGTGAGCGTGCGATTTATTTGAAAACTTTTTGATCCCTTTAATTACAGTGAAAATAAACAAGTTGGTGCTGCTCCTACGTATTCCCAGGTGCAATGGGAAACTCAAGGCTATGTAGTTCTAGTTTGAAGGCTTGACCTTAAGAGTAAAAAAGAAGATGATTTTGAGAGTATTTTCGATATTTTTGCATAATTCTTAGTCCACATATGCACAAGATCCAAGACAGTTATGGTTGCACTGGGATTCATATGAATCTCTGAGCATTGAATAGCAGAAAAAGCTACCAGTTCGTGCATAGAGCTTATTGCGTGAGACTAGGAATTACAAAACAAGTTTTTATTTTATTTTTAAAAAGGAATTCTCAATCCACATATACATAGGGTCCAAGACAACTACGGCTGCATTGGGACCCATATGAATCTCTAAACATCGAACAACAGAAAAAGCTACTAGTTCGTGCATAGAGCTCATCGCATGAGACTAAGAATTCCAAAACGAGTTTTTATTTTAATTTTAGAAAGGCATTCTCAATCCCCATATGCATAGGGTCCAAGACAATACGGCTGCACTGGGACCCATATGAATCTCTAAAGACTGAACAGTAGAAAAAGCTACCAATTCGTGTTTAGAGCCCATCGCATGACACTAAGAATCACAAGACGAGTTTTTATGTTATTCTTAAAAAAAAAATCATTCTCAGTCCACATATGCACAAGGTCCAAGACAACTACGGCTGTACTGGGACCCATATGACTCTCTAAACATTGAACAATAGAAAAAGCTACCAGTTTGTGCATAGAACTCATCGTGTGAGACTAAGAATCACAAGGCGGGAGAGGTTTAAGCTTGGTGTAAGATAAGGTGAACTTAGTTAGAAGTTTAGGCGACCTTGACTTAGGTCTGAGATAAGGGATTAATCTTAACTTGCTTTGAAAATTTGAGAGGCAAAGAGGATTAAACTTGAATTGAAAATTTGGGAAAGAATCAAACTTAATTCGGATTAGAGGGAAGGAGTCGAGCTTGAGTGAAAAAAAGAAAAAGAAGAAAGGAAAACAAGTTTATTAAAAATTTTTTTGATTATTAAATAAATAAATTAATTAATATTTAATTTATTTCAAAATTGATTAGGTGGCCTTCTGCATATGGGGGCTGACTTGGGGTTAATTACGTATTTTAGTAAATGGATGGTTTTGGTGGGTTATGAGTTTCTAACTCAGCTCAGATTCAGACTTCCCCAATTAATGCTTGACTAAAGCCCCTGGCCTCGTGCAATTGGTCGGCTGGCTTGCGTGACTTTGGCTCGGTTTCATGGCTCTCTTGTCCTTGGCAGCATGGCTCCATAGTGGGCTTAGTACGAGCGGCTTCCCATGAGCCAAACTCGCGTGGCTCCCCTTTGCATGGCTCCTTTGGCTACAACATTGGGGCGACCCAGCATGGTTCTCCACAAGGTATCTCGTCTGGTTCAAATGGCCAACGTGGAGTCTTCAATTTGTCTAGGCGGGGTCGAGACTTTCTTGCCACTTGCTGTTCTTGTTCTCCTTAGACGAACGCTGGAACCTTTCAGAGACTTCTTTATTGCCAATATCCTCGAAGTGGGCGGTTTGGGCACGACAGCCGGACATGTTTGTAGAGTGTCCCGAGCTTACCACTACCCCATAAGGCCTTTAGCCACCAAACCTACTCTTGCATAATGTACAACAGATGGTGACTGCCATCCCATGGAGAAGCCGACCCGATTGTAACAAGGGCCACCCTTACGAACTCTGTCCTACTTCCCTAATAGTAGGAGGTGCTGGTGGAGACATTTGCAGGAGAAAGGTGTAAACCGAGGATGGTTTTGGTGACCGATTTGAGGCCTTTAACCGTGCTCCGATGGCTACAAGTCCATGATATTCAAGCTAGCTATGTGTTGTTGGGGCGGTTTGATCGGGGGATGGGTTGATCTCTTTGTGTGGGTCAGCAGATCACACTACTCTTAAGGGCTGGAAGGGGACATAATCGAGGTTACTGTTTAAGGCACTTGGTGCTAGCGCATAAGTGGCCAATCTTGTTCCCCTGAGCTCCTACCAGGTATGCTTGAAACAGGTAGCGTTGTCAAGTGAGCAGGGTGTGACAGTCTTTGCCTAGCCTTCTCGCCACCTTTGCCTAGTGTCTAAGATTGGGGATGGGCTTGTCTGGAGCGGGTAGCGCTACTAAATGAGCGGGGTATTGCGGTCTTGCACCTTTTCATGAGGCGTACGGCTAGCAGCGCAGGGTCGGTTTCTGTGCTGGGGTGTCAATCCAGTACGGCGTAAACTTCCATCCTCTATACACTTCTCGAATGGGATTCTATGATAGTTCAGTGCTTAAGGAGGAGGAACCAGGGAAGACCAAAAGCTCTGGTCGTGGGGTCGGTTGGCAATGTACTTGAGGAGGATGACTGAACAAAGGAATAGGAGGATGACTGAACAAAGGAATAGGAGTCCACTGACCTATGACCCCCGGAGTTCATTCGTGGGTGCGACTCACAGAGATATGAAGATAGGCACCCTTTTCGGCTTGGCAGGGGTGGAGACTTCTACTAGGCAACTAAGCCACGATCGCTCCTCTATGAGATAGTCTTGCCTAAAGCAGGCCTGAGGGGACACAGACTTAGAATGGAATGATCGAATCAAACGAGTGAGCGACTTCCTATCACACACTACCATCTCCTTGTTTGGCCATGACTCTTTACTTGGCCAGCCAATGCCAACTCTCAAAAACAGGACAGGTTTGGGAGGTATCCCTGGTCGATACTCTGATATTTGTGTCTCCGAATTTTCAACCTATATTTCACCTATCCATTTTGACGCTAACCTTAGAGACAAACCAAGGGTTGCACGGATTTGTTCTTCATGGACGTTCCTACTATTGAACTTAACCGAGTGGGATCTTGTACGAAAAAGGAGATACAAAACTCCTATAGTGCCTTATAAACCGAGCTCATTGAGTGAGATTTGAACCAAGTCATAACATCGGATCATGGTATTGAATACAAATTCCTTTTAACAACTAAATTATCAAAAGAGGATTTCGAATCCTTATACAAAAGCAAGTCATGATTGATGATGGAAATTTTAGCTGATTCAAGATTTACATGAAGCATGTAGGATACTTTTACTGTTAAGTGTAAAATAAGTGAGAGAATAGCGCACCTGTGAGTAGCTGAGATGAAGTCCTTTCTCTCTGTTGGCCACAGTGCTGCGACGATCAATCGATGAGTAATAGATGAGGTATTTCCTTCTTTTCTACTAGGATCCGTGAGAGTGAGACAAATTCTACACGATTCCTCAAGCCTTTGCTCCATCGCTTCCAGAGTTCTCTAGCGAGATGAGGGAACTTCCCAAAAATCTTTTTAATCTTGCCTTGCGATCTCCACCTCCAAACGGAAAAATCCCCGTCTAAAACCTCTAGACCCTTTATTTATACCTCCCCTTTCTTTGGGCCTGCCCTTTTTATTAGCTTGGCCTCTCTTTCCTTTCCTTTTGCCCGCACACGTTCTCCTTTATCATCAATTTTATTTTAACTAATTTTATTACTATGATTCATTTATCGTTATTTTTCTTCTTTTTTTTCTTCATTATTTTGTTATTGTTATTGTTTTCATTTTATTTTCCTTTCGTGTTTTAATTATTTTTCTTTTTTTTTTCAATTTTATTTATTATTTCCTATTTTTACTTTTGTTTCTACTCCTTCCTGTTATTGCTTTTGTGGTTTTTTCTTTCTCTTTTCGTTTGTTGTTTTTTCTTTCTTTTCTTTTCTCTTTTTATTTTTTATTTATTTATTTATTATTATTATTTTTATTATATTTTTTTATTTAGATTAAAATGCCCCTTGTTATTTATTACTTAACTTATGGTCTGCCTACTAGTTAATTTAGGAACCAGGGGAAAAAGTCTCGGACATAAGTGGGTGTTTACACAAAATATCAACTTTCTACATCGGTTACTCTTTTGATCAATATAAAAATGATACTTTACATAAATTTTTTTTTTCAATTGAGTAAAATCCGTTTCTACATCGGTCATATGTGAAATTGAAGTAGAATGTAGAAATTTTAATTATAATAATGCCATTGCTTTTTTTTAAAAAAAAAAATCAGTTCCTGCACAACTAATGTAATAACTTGCTTAAGTTTTAGAAATAACCTTACTTGGTTTTAACTACCTAGAGAAGAACTAAAAGATGGATCTTGATATTGGACTCTTTCAAATTGAACTTTGGATTTCAATCATGGGAGTAGGTTTTAATCCTCAGAGGAACTAAACCAAATCATCATAGAAATTAAGGGAAATGATTGAATATAAATACCCAACGTTATTGTGATTATGAAATGAACCAATAATTAAAATATGATGATTTACCTTTAATACATAAAAATTAATAGAAATAGAGAATAATTTTCTCTCAATCATAAATTAGAATGATCTTATATCTGAAGATTCTTGCTCATCTTTTCTTTTGAATAAACTTTTCATTTTAATTTTTTTTTCATTTCTATTAATTATCTTATAATTAAATTACTTGATCTAGATAATTAGATTGAAAACTATTAGTATTCAATAATGCAGTCCTTGCGGATACGAAAACTTTTTATTATGTGATGAATCTATACACTTGTGGCTCATCAATAATTGAAATTAATTTGATGAAACCAATGGTAGATTCAATTAGAACTATAACGGGAAGATTGATTTGATTCTCGTAGTTGTTTTTTTATTTTTTCACTTTATATCTCATAAACCCATGCACTAATATGAATATGAACAAGTCATTATGATCCTAAAAAGAAAACTAAGGTTACTTACCTTGCATTGTAAGAATTTGCAATTTCTTTTGACTTGATTATGACATCTGTTTGAAATTGGCACTAGTGTCAAGTACCTTTGGTCTAATTATTAGTATTCATAATTATGCCAACCTTTTAAAAGTTTAGATAGTGTTTTTGTGTTTTGTAGTGATTCAAGTGTAACACTTTAGTAATATCATACTATACTTAAGTCATAATATGAACTATTATTAGTTGCGACTTATGCTTAGGAAAATCTTTAGCGAAACTACTTGTTAGTCATAATATGAGCTACATGATAATAATTCATAGGATTTAGTCTAATTCAAATATGGAAGGCTGGGATATTAGAGTATCCAACACTAAACGTGGTAAGTACACTAACCCAGGGGGAAGAATAGTTCAGGTGAAAAGCACCCAAAGGTATCTTGAATCATCTAGAATGGAATTTTTTGATGCATCACCAACAATGTAAATAAACCTCCTGATATGAATTATATATAGATAGATTGCATGCAATGATCACCATTCCCTATCATTGGGCCTCATCGTTCCTATCAATTTCATGAATGTCGATGAACACTGCTGTACCAATGAACAAAGGAATCTTTAAAATATAAGAACGAAATGATAATAGGGAATGAGAAATATATTTCACAGTAGACCTCTACTCTATCCTAAAGTACTAATGTCATCGTTTAGGCCCCTAGTCACTTTAGTTTATCAAGAAAAGGTGATAACATCTAAGTTCTTTTATTTTACTTTTGAAAACATCTACAACTGAGGTGTATCCATTTTTAATTAAGCCTAGCATGCATTAAACAAGAATGCAAGGTTATGGATGCAAGTACAAAAATCATTTTTATAAGTAGTATATATAAATAATATAGTAGAGAACCTTATGACTTAAACTTAAATGCCTTAGCTTTCACCTCATAAAACTTCTTTTGACACTTTCACCTCTAAGTGGACCATCATTCAAAACACTTTTTTTATCTTTAAGAAAACACTTGGACTATGAATAAGCTCAACCACTTGAGGGTACAACATAAGGCACCAATTTATCTTCTTACTTGCTGACTCATTCTTAACTTTAACTATAACTTAAGATATGAGCTCATCTCTTTCTGACTATTTCTACCCTTTTTATGAATGTCATCATCCTCTTAACTTAGAAGTCTTATACTTCTCTATGTGAAGCACCATGCTTCATGAATAGGGATCTATTAATATTTTGAAACATTGCATTTATATGACTTTTTCTCTTGTTTAGTTACTTTAAGTAGTATGCATCACAACAAGAAATTCATGCAATAATTTGAAAATGCAATAACAAATCATATATGAATACTTTTGAAAATATAAATATATACTTACACATGCTTGCTAAAACATCCAAGTATAATCCACATGACATATCGTTCCCAAGAACAACATCATTTAACCTCATCATGTGGGTCATTATAACATTTTTATGCTTTCCCAAACTCAGGTGGTGAGTCTTATTGCATCTTTCCCTTTATAATTTTTCTTCATAAGGAGAACTTTTGCTTATTTATCCAAGTAGAGCAGCACTAACTCTAAATTTTTTCTTTTATATTTTAGATTATTGTGACTTAGAATTTTTGTATAGAATACTACCTTCTCCAAAAATTGCTAGAAATAGGTCATCAAGGGTCCAAATCATAAGATTCTTGCTTAATCCCACTAAATACCTCAAGTTCAGTTTTAATTATCTTTGAAAGTCTTTTAAGAATTATATTTTATGTTAACTAAGTTTTCCACGAGTTTTCCTTTAGTGGCCAAATCAACGTTGTTTGATTCAACTTTGGAGCTAAGTTTTTAACCTCCTTCTCTTCTCTAAGTATTTTAACTCCTAAGTATCCTAAAGGTCCAAAACTAGATTCATTAATAAATTAAAGTCATTTTTTACTAACTTCATCCTTAATGGTTGAATCATACATTTCATGTTCTAAGTCCATTTCTCCATGTAACACCCTCAAATTTGCTAATAAATCCTACCTATTTCTATTTTTGTTGCAAACATTGTTATTCATTTAACTAACAACAAGAGAAAATTTTTAGGAATTAAAGTAAGTGTAATTAAGAGTTGACCCTTTAGACAAAAAATGATTAGTATAATTTTTAAGATTTCAGTGTAAATTTTAATTGTAAAACTAATAAATTTGAAAAATATATGTTAAGGACTTTTCTTAATTATCTAATAAGTAGATTAAATTTTTAGGAATACAAATAATGAGAATTTAAAATTTTTTATTTATACAAAGGTTTTTTTTGGAATAATATAAATTATTTTTTTATGTAAATGTTAATTGTAAACTTGATAACTTTAGAAGTGTCTTTTAAGGATTTTTCTTAATTATTTGATAACTAGATTAAATTTTTAGGAATAGAAACAATAAAAATTGAAAAGTTATTCTTTAGGAAAAGTTTATTAGAATAATTTTAAAAGTTTATTATAATTTTGAATTAAAAATGGTAACTTTGAAAAGTGTGTTAAGAAATTTTCTTAATTATTTGATAAATAAATTGAATTTTTATGAATAGAAACAATAATAATTGAAAAGTTCTTATTGAAACAAAGTTTTTTAGAATAACTTTAGATTTTTTTGCAATTTTTAATTATAAAATTGATAACTTTGAAAAGTACCTATTTGGGAGAAGACTATTAACGAAGCTTCCAATCTTAATAAAAACCTAGCATCTCTCCATTTTATATTATTTCATGATAAAATAGCTCCCAACCATCCACCATTAGGGCTCTCCTCATTCTTGAAAAAATACCCAAAAATCTCCATCTATGGATGTTTTTTTATTTAATTTTGTCTTGCTTTTCATCAAGGTTGCTTTCCCCTTTCCTTTCTCCCTATATTTCTCCATTTTCCTCCACCCCATGGTTGCATGAATCGTGCATTGCAAAAATTTGGTAATTTTTGTAATATATTTTTTGCTTTATTTTGGTTTGTTCTTGATACATACTAATTTTTCTTATTATGAACTATCTAGGAAACACTTATTAGAGAGAAAAACTTGGATTTATCTCACCCTTAGCCTAGGGCAGATTTCACTTAAGGAGAGATAGGAGAAAGAGAATGATTCTCATGAAATTAGGTTAAAAAAGATGATAAGTTGTACCTAACTCAAAGTTGATGATTGTTTTCACAAAAAAATAGTTGATGTTAGGGGTTGAGCCTTAATAGGTGAAAATAACCATTATGCATGATTGGAAGAAGTTAAATTATTTTGGTTATATATATGTGGTGATATGTTGTGTATAAAAAGCTACAGATTGGCTAAACTTGAGTAGGAAATTGTATGCATGGTTGCATAATGACTAGTTGAACCATAGATCCTAGGATAGATGACCATTGATAAAATTGATGAGCTACTTGAATTTTTGGATTATGTATGATTCGAGTCATGTATTTTGGGTTATATTTGATTTTTAATATTTATGAGATGACATTTATCCATGCTTGGGAAAATTTTGAGGAAATGGATTCATCTTTGGATTAAGGAGGCTTTGGTTTCTTAGAATGGAAGTGTTGATTTTTTTTTTTATAAACTCTCATGTGTGATGTTTGACCCTTTGAGTTTGTAATGATGTGAATTTAGTGGAATGTATGTTTGTATGAGATATTATGGCCATGGAGTGATAATTGTGGTTTTCAACCATGCTCCTAAGTATGGTAGGAGGATTTGGTCAAAAAATGGACCTAAAGAGACTTTCTTGTCTTAGAATGAGCATGTTTGGTTAAAAATATAATAAACTTTGTTTGTTGGTATGAATGATGATGGTTCTACCCTTATGAGGTTGTAACCTAGCTTTATTAAGAAGTAAATGAAAAATCTTATTTTTCAATAATTCAAGTGAAACTTTATGTTTTAGTTTTAGGTAAGAAAACATTAATCAACCAATTTTCTCAATTTTTGAAAGAATGACGATAGTTTGAAAATTCCTAATTTCACCTTTAATTAAATTTTTCATTTCCAAAAGTTTCCTTTTAAATCTTCAATTTCTTAAGACAAGCCAAATGGATGTGGAATTTTCTTAATGAAGTAATTTTCCTTTTATTAAGAATCTTGAATAAGGAAAGAACTTGAAGTAGGGCACTTACCCATGGATGATTTAATCATGATTTGATATAACGTATGATTATTTTAAATAGTTCAATGAGGACCATATAACCTCTAAAAGTAGATGAATTTCCAAGTATGTAATGAGTTTTGTAGAAATTTAATTATGAACTATTAGATGGATTTGAATCATGCATTTACGAAACAAAGATGAATATAATTAATGATCTTGTATAATGAATTACATATATGTGATGAAACACTTGTAAGCATGCATTGAATACGAAGTTCTTGATGGTCAATTAGGAAGTAACAGGGGAAATGTTGAGAATTTGTAGGGGCTACCTTAAAATCCTTAAGGGTAGTGATGAAGTGTGATGGCATACAGAGGGCTTAGGGTAGCTCCCTTCTAATGGGGCTATTATGATCAAACTTGGTCATCCTAACTTGTCTTGAGAAGTTATCATGGTTAATGAGATGTCTTCATACTTGTCTGATTGGTGGACATTCATTTCTTACCTATGATAGATGTAACAAATTGACTTGATAGTATGGTAGCATGTGACTATAGGGAATTTAGAATCCTACAAACTTCCCAGAGTTATAAGTTTGTGTCCACATGCATCATATATTGTTAGCAACAGATCAAAGGTTAGAGGAGGTCCAATATGGTTTGTGAAATATTTAATCATCAGAGAACCTAAGGGTCCATTACCTTACACTCATACATTATATTAGCATTTCTTGATTGTGGTTCTTCATGAGATTGATGTAACTATGGTCGAAAGATAATTAGCTTGTGAATTTATTTTCATATGGTTATTTGATTATGATATTAAAAAGTGTGATAATACCAGTGTGGTATCTAACTTGTCTATTTGAATCTAGTGACATTTTATGATTTATCTATGTTGCCACTCCTTGTATTCTTTCCATGTATATGTACTTTATTTGACCGAAGAAAGATCTTAATGGAACGACCTCCATTTCACCTTTGAGGGAACAAGCGATTGGAGATAGGGGTGACTGGCATGTGGAGCCATAGGCTAGAAGAGATACTTTTATAGGGGCAGTTACTTTTGGATTGTCATGGAATGGGCCGAGATCGTGAGCCCTTGCTATCCCTATCACTATTCCCATGATTTTATCATTTCTAATTTCCAAGAACATAGCTCCTCACCTTTATCCTAAAGTGAAAAGTTAGATGAGAAGGAAGAGAGAGTATTCTTTTGTACAGTCTTAATGGAGGTAATAGTGATGGGGTTGGAAAGAAGGAGTGTGTCTTTGAGGAGTGACAGTTTCTTTTTGACTACTTTGTATAGTGATCCTATCCCTGTGTAGTACATGTGTTGGCCTTGTTATCTAAATGATATTTGCTAACGCGCGTGCACATACACACACATATATATATATATATATATATATATATATATATATAGTGTTAATAGAGACCTTGTTCATTGGAATTATTATTATGATGCCTCTTGTTATGTGTGAGAATGATGTAAAGCCTGAACATGTGAAGTGTATGTGATGATATAATTTTCATTTGTTTCACATGTATAAGTTGTAGATGATATACGTAAAAAAAATAAAAATAAAAAATTACCTTAATTGTTTTATGAGAATGTGTCACAACCATAATTATAACGAGACAACGAACTTGCTAAAATTTTAAAAAGAATTTAATTTGATTGTGGAGCCTCCACCAAATTTTATTTTTAAAGGGAAAATATTTGGAAAAACCCTAATTTGAGAAAGAAATTCTAGGTTCAGGAGTCGGTTACGAACATGGAAGGTGTTAGGCACCCTACTCGCCAATTCCGAAGAACGGTGCCCTTAAACTGAGTGTGTGATTTTTTGAAAATTGTTTGATCCCTTAAATAGAATAAAAATAAATAGGTTTGTATGAAAATAGCCTGACAAGACTTGATCCTGCTCCTACGTATTCCCTGGTGCAATGGGAAATTCAAGGCTACGTAGTTATGGTTTTGGACTGTTTTGATTTGGAAGAAGGATTGAAAAAGGGAGATATTCGATCCACGTGCACAAATTCGAAGGCAAGCGAGGGTTGTACTGCGACTCATATGATTCTCCAAACATCGAAAGATAGGGTATGCTGCACTTTCAACTTCGGAGTTCATTGCGTGAAATCTCAGATCTTTTAAAACTTTGAAAATTATTTTGAAAAGAGGTAATTTTGAAGATAGAAGAAAAAGGGAGATCTTCAACCCACATGCACAAAGTCGAAGGCAAGGGAAGGTTGCACTGCGACTCATATGATTCTCCGAACATCGAAAGACAAGGTATGCTGCACTTTTAACTTCGGAGTTCATTGCGTGAGATCTCAGACTGTTTGAGAAAAATAACAGGGAATTGGGCTTGAAGGGTACAACCCCATCCGTAGACAATGAGGTTACAGCTATGAGATGGAGCTGTCGTGTTCTGTCCATATATGAGCTGATTTTTGGGAATACCAACATGTGAAACTAGACGCCAAGAAATTGACTCTTACTGCCTTAAATCAAGGGCTCACGTTATAATCCTATAGCCTGATACGCTAATCAGAATATAAGTGGTGCGCTTCCTCCAGAATGGTCTCCCTTGTTAAGCATAGAATTTGGCTAATTTCATCGTGTTCATTATTTTGGCAGTGACCCTTGCATGTGTGATATGAATTGCTCATTATCAGATCTGGAAATGACACCTAGAATATCATGTAACCATTTTGGTGGACCCCATAATTGCATTTGCTATCAATGCATGGCCCAATTCGAAGAAGACATGCTGGTATTTGCATGAGGAGATTCATGAAGAATCAGACACCAGCATTAGTCCCTATGACGTTCACGCATAGTCTGAAATCGACTAAGTTTACATTCATTTTGCTCCCTCCCTGGATTACTTTTACGTAAATAACAACTATGAAAATTGAAACAAGGATGGACCAAAGGAATGTGAAATAAATCCACGAGGCCACCAAGGGTATTCTGTCCATGGTTTGGTGATTATCAGTGCCTTGACACTTAGCACGACATTGCCTGCAATACTATTGTCCTCCTGGACTCCTTATCAGTATTTTGTATCCCGAGAACCAGAAATTTCCTTCCATCTGTTGATAGAAATTTGATAGGACCCATATCTTCCAATAGTCCTTCACTTCGATGGCCTCGCACAAGCCTCTTTTTGACATTGCATTAGCAAGATTTTCCTCAGCATCTTCTCAGAGAAGGGGTTTTCTTGCACAAAGGAACAGGAGAGATTCATGAATGCAGAATTTTGATGGGACACCATTCCAATCCCGATTTTTTTCAATGATGTTCCAGACCTTGACCCATGATTGGTGTTTTCAATCAAAGTCTGTATTCACCCTTTTTAACTTCATTCTGGGAACATTTTGGCTGATGGCCAAGTGGTGATTAAAATTAACTTCTGAAACTTTGAGAGAAAGACTCTATTAATTATGATATGTGGCTGCTAGAAAGGTTATGATTGCATGCCTTGACCTGGGACCTGCTTGTCTTGGTCTTATGAGTAATCGGCCTTGGCCTATGTCTCTGTTTGTGCGAGTCGTAATTTTCCAATCCTGTGCCTCTTACCTCTATTTCCACCATGATAGCTATCAATGTTGCCAAACCAGAAGCATGCAGACATGAAATTACAGGTATTGAGGATATTAGAGCATGTACTAAGTGAATTCGATTTTCTGGCTACCATTCTTCTTGGTAAGTCCCGATATTAAAGAGCATGCATGCATTTGCACCACTTTTTCTACGTAAAACTCCAGATCAGTTTTCACTTTCTATTGGTATTAGCCAAGGAAATTGCTTATACTATGCCCCAAGCGTACAACAATTCTTCACACACAAAGCTATCTATGTGGCTGCTTAACCCCAATCTCAACAACAAAAGGAGGGCCGAGACAGGTCAACACTTCTTGACTTGGGTGAACTAACCGCTTGCCACAATCTCATGAATGGTATCATTGACAGCTTCATCCTTGGATCTAATCAGCCATTTTCAGTGCAACATCCTTTGGACCATCGATTCCAAAAGACCATCATACAAGCACCTTCGCATTTCCTATGAATACACTCGACAGTAAGCATGAATGTGACCTTGAATTGGGTGAGACTACCTCGGGGCCTTCACATGGATGCATGCCAAGTACATTGATGACGGTATTTACAACTTCAGTCAAGCTCTCCCTTGGGCCAAGACCATATTCCTCCACTCATTCATAATCTGGGCCCATGCTTTCTCATGACCCCTGAAAATAGAAACCCCCACTAATCGGTGGTAACGACCTCTTCCGCCTAGTGTAGCAAGGTTCTCTTTTTCTTCGTTTTAGCTTTTTTCAGTTCCTTGGGTCCTTACATAATACCCAGCATCATTTAAAAGGACTAGCAGCTCCTGCCAATGAAGCTCTACATGGTTTCCACATAGACTTATTTGTACGTTCATAGAAGTTGTGGAATGGGTGTCAAGTCAATAGTTTTCATGCAAGTAATACATCCCGCTGCCATGCAACATGTTAAGAAAGTTGTCATTTGAGCCATGGGTATATCAATATAGAATAATAGTCCCACCATCCTCTGATCCGCAAGCATTTAGTTTCCTTCAATTAATTCGATAATTAACACAGAAGCACATTTTCAAAGGTCTTCACTAATTACCAAAGTCCAACAACATTGAACCCCCTTTATAACTTGTAGTATGCATTCATGACATATACAGGAAAGTCCTCACATATTGGACCTATCCCAATAGCAACACGCACTTTATCATATGATGGCAACATATTCAGATTAAACAATGGTTGTTCATAATCTAAGCTCCTGCTTGATGTAGCTGAATTGAGATGGGGCCACTACTGAATGACGTGGATATTTAAGGAGCCCGAATTTCATTGTTTATCTGTAGATATGGAATTTCCTTTTAGGAGGACTCGGGAGCCAGAGTCTTAGAGGAACCTTGCGGAGACCATCTCTAAGATTTGAACTGATCCTTAAGGCAACGCTCCTATGCAACATACCACTGTTTTTGTTTTTTGGACCAATTTCCTCATAAATGGAACTGACTGGATGAAGTTTCCCTGGGATCATCTCAATTAATTTATATGCATGGACCAGGTCTTAAAATCCTGTGCTTGGGTCAATGAATTATGATGAAAATTAATTCCTGAAAACTTCCATTTATTTAACGATCAGAATCGGCCAAAATAGAGTTGAAACCAAATATCCAAGCAGAGGACCACCTCCAACCTATTGTGATCAATTAACACCTTATCCACCAATGTATGTATGAATCTGGCCAAACATGATGTGATAGAGTACCTTTAACTATCATTAGCATTGTGGCGTCTTTTAACAGGTAAGGTTACATGCATTGCTGGTACCTTTGACCATAAAATCTCGAAGGAAAGTGGATCTCAAGCACAAAATCTCGAAAAGGTAAGACTAGGTTATTCTTCCAATTTATTCGATCATGCATTGGTCAATATTTCAAACCATGTTTAATAGTTGTCTTACAATATTTCAGATGGAGGCAACTACTATGAGCCTATGTCACCAATACGAAGCATAGAAAGATTAAATTACAAAGAATCATAAGCTCAAATGCGAAGAAATGTATGCAGAATCACGGTTCAATTTTTTTTTGGAAGTAGTCCGATCAACTTGAAAAGTAAATTGAAGGATTCATGAGTTTACCTTGCTTGCGTTTCCTCTCAATTATGATTTGTTCCAGCACGAGACTACTCCTTGGATTTGTTGGAGATAGGGGCTGAATTCGCACTCAAAACCAGAGAAAGGAAGCGAGCCTTGAGAATCTTTTGGAAGCTTAGGGAGCTCGAGCGAGAATTTCCAGAACTCGTCCCTCTTCTCCCAAAATGAATTCCCTAGTGACCAAGAGAGATCTCCTCCTCCAAAAATGTAGAATCCCCTTTATAACTTATGCTTTTTTTTTTTCATCTCAACTTTCTGCCGTTTTCTCCTTTTTCCTTTCTTTTTTCGAATTTTTTTCTTTTTTTATTTATTTTTTCCATATTTTCTTTTATTTTTTGATTTTCTGTTATTCTATTTTTTTCTTTTCTTTTCTGTTTGTATTCTATTTTTTTTTTTTTATATTTTATGATTTTATTTATTTATTTGTATATTTTTTATTTTCATTTTTTTTATTTATTATTATTTATTATTATTATTAGTATTTTATTTTATTTTTTATATATATTTCTCTAACTAAATCCAAACTACCGTAACTAACACTAACTAATTCAACTCATTTCTAACTAACCTTCTAACCAATTTTTGAACTAACTTTTCTTTTTCTTATTTTTTATTTTTTTTGTTTTTGTTATTTTTCTTTATTATGATCATTTTTGCCTTTTCTTTTCTTTTCCCTTTTTTTTCTTTTTTACTTTTTCATTTATTCTTTTCTCTTTCTTCTTATTTTTTTCTTTTTTTATTTTTTATTTTTTACTTTACATGGGTTTGGGAAAAAAATTATTTTAGTCTCAGACAGAATTGGATGTTCACAGAGTGCTAAATACTCCCGACTTATATGTAAGGTGACATTATAACCTTAGTAGTACTAAGAGGTAGATCTGATTAATTAGGGTTTGATCTTTGTGCCAATCCTACCTAATACTTTTTACATCCTATTTAGACCTAATTATTAAAATAATAAAATAACCATGGTAAGATGGACTTAAAATATAAGGATCCAATAGAATTTTTCCATAGGTGATGTGGAGGTCCCAACTACAGAGGACTATTGGGCCTATCAATGGAGTAAGGGATAGGAAATTGCAGAAAGAGATGAGAGCCTTCTTGGGCCTTCAGGAGTATCTCCCTTAGGCCTAAATCACCACAATCTCCCCCATAGCTCTCCATATATAGACTAGGACTTAGGCTATTTTTCTTGCATGCCTAATTATGTATTGGCTTGGGCCCAATCTCTATGTACTTTTAGCACAGGTTTGACCCAACTTAAGGATTCATTGAGGAGTGATGAAGACAACCTAATAGGCTTCCATCCAAGCTAAAATTTCTTCTCTTTCGACAGATCCATTTTAACCCAATTCTTCCTCTCTTTAGCACCACATTTTCATGCCTATATGTGTAAACACTCATTTATGTCTGAGGCCCCCAATTATTAAAATTAATCAAGAAACTAATACTAATTTAAAGAATAAATAAAAGAGCAAACAGAAATACAACAAACAAAACAGAAAGCAGAAAACAGAGAAACAAACAAAAAGGAAAACAAAAGGAAAAAATGAAAATCACAAAACAAAAATCAAAAAAAGAAGAAAAAAAAACCAAAAAATTAATTAATTAAAATATAAAACTAAATCTGAAAAAAAAATTAAAGAAGGGAATAAGAAAATTTGGAAAACAAATCAAAAATTATGAAAATAATAAATAAAATAAATAGAAATTAAGAAAAAGGGCAAATAAAATGATAAAATAGAAAATCAAAATAGAGTAATTAATAATAATAAAAAGAAAAAACAGATTAAGATTACGAATAAAAATAGCAAAAATTAAACATAATAAATCTATAAAAAAAATAAATCTTTAAAAAATACAAAAAATATGCATAATAAAACAAATCCTTTTAAAATTAAAAATAAAAATAAAAGAATTAAAAATAAAAAAGGACTGAAACTTAAAAAATTAAATAACGAAAATAAAGACAAAACTAATAAATACAAAAAAATAAAAAACAGAAATTGAATAAAAATAGAATAATAAATTTATAAATAGTAGAAAAGAAATTTCTAAAAAAAACAGAATTAAAAAGTAAATAAGAAAAATAAAAAAAGACAAAAACAATATAAATAAGAATAATCTGAAGTAAAAAAAAAAAGAAAAATGCAAAAAAATGAGAATTCTGAAAAATAGAAAAATTAAAAAGGGTATAAATAAAACAAACAAAAATTAAACAAAAAACAAAATCTGTTTTTTAGAAAAAATAAATAAAGATATAATAATAATAAAATAGAAAAAACTGAAAATGAGAACTAAAATAAAAAACTAACAACGGTTTTATAGAAGAAAAAAGGCATAACAGAAAAACGGGGGGATTAGAGAAAAACAAATTGGGTGAAGAGGCCTCCTGGGGGCCTGACTCTTCTTGGTCACGAGAAACACACACCAGGAAACCATGGTGGGGTTGGTGGTGCCTGCAGAATCATCCAAGCATCCTTGAGGGGAGGCGGAGGAACAACCAAGAAGCGAGTATTAGTGCAATTGAGAGAACTTCAAAGAGGAGAAAGGAGGGAGTTCTTTTCAGAGGAAGCAAATTCGAGTGGCTCTAGAATTTCTTGGCAAAAAGAAAAAGAACAAGAGCATCGGGGCATGGGAAAGATCCTTCAAGTATTACATGGTTATGATCCCCGGGGTGCATATGGAACGAGAGGAAAGAAGTAGGCTCGGCTCGTAATTCATCTCGTCAAATAATTCTGGGTCAGGTGAGTTACTTAAGTCTTCATCTCTATGTTGATAAGGTTATCATGTTTTATTGATCTTGAACCCAAAGTATATGCCTGTTAGACATTAGCTATAGCCTCGTGATGTTTACAAATGATAAATGCTTGATTGAGATTCGTCACGGGTTATCATGATCAATGCTTGTTATAGCCATGAGTGACTTAGACTTGTTGCTATCGTCATTGAAACTGGCTCTAAACTGCCAATTGATGATAGTGGGTTGTAATCTTGAAGCCTCAGGTGTGTTCGAATGGAAGGGTTAATGTTCTGATCAAAGGGTTGTGGTAGGTTCTTGCACTTGAGGCCCTTCTCTACATGATTCATATATATGTAAATGTGAAAAATGAGCATAACAAAGTAACCATTTTGTTAGATACTTGTTCAATCGATTCACCCCAACGTATAGATGACAGTAAACCCAGGGTTGAATCACTAAGTTGTTTACATAAACTGCACACCACTTCGGGATCCCTGAAGTACCCACCATTGTAGCCATTGCTCAGAGCCTGTGGTGCTTCAGCGCTGGAAGTCCGCATTTGATGATTGAAGTGTGCATGACTAGGTGTGGCAGAGCCAAAATTGTAAACTATACTTCTAGCCCAGAGAAGTATCTCTATGTTTGCTCTTGAGTTGCTGGCTCAAACTGGTTGAGTTAAACGGATCACTCAAATTACATGTTGTACTAAATCAGCGATTACCCTTCGCTTTAAATCACATGAATTCAGAAAGTATCTATCCCTTGGCTCGCGATTCTGTCTTGACAGGTGGGATGGGAATTGGAGACGTGGCTATGACATGTTCATGAATTTTGAATTAGTCCACCTGTGAACTCGCCCAAGTAGCTACCATTCGGGAATCGGCTCTCGTTTCGATCCATGCGTGAAAACAGTGATGCATGTATCTTCCCAGCATGTGCTCACAGTCCTCGTGCCAAGGCCAAAATATTGGAAGCCTGGTGCTACGTTTTCCTATCCATGCAGTGGTTGTGAATGCAAATTTATAGAAAGAAGGAACTGATTCCTGCATGTAAGTGGTATCTATGTCTTAAAGGTCGGCCACCAAAGGTAAATAGTAAAGGGCAGGTTCCTGTATTCGCACATCGGGATTGTACGCTTAGAAGATTTTGGGTGTATTTCAGTGTCTTGAAACCTTGAAATAATGCCATGGTGTAAGCCATGCATGTTCAGGTTGTCCATCCTTGATGACTGATATAGAAGGGAGTCTCTGTGCCAACGTCCCTGACCTGTTGCTTCTCTTAACGTTCTGTGAGGATGCTGGTGTTGCTCCAACTTTCTGTACCAGCCCCAAGAGCTTGTATGCTACAAAGAGCACATGGCCTATGCAGCTCGTACCCGGATCGTGTACCCCAAAATATATGGATAGTTTATCACAGTTAGTGGTTTCCTCTTGCAGGCACCTTGGTGGGTCGTAAGCTCCAATTTAAAACCCAGCCAACAACTTGATCAAATGGTGAGTACACCGCCTAAGGTCCCACAAAACCTATGCAGGTTAGTTGCTGTATGTAGGACATAACCCCATGCAACGTAAACGAAAACGGATAAAGGAGGGGCCCACTAGTGTATTCTATTCAAGATGGAGGAGACCCGCTCATTATACATATGGGTCAAGCCGAATATGGATCACTAAAGCAAGTTGGTTCAAGTGACTAAAGGTTTGGCTCGCGAACCTGCTGCCTTCACTTCGACTTCGAGCCCCACACCCTACACTTTTGCATCCCATTAATTAAGTTGTTTCAAAAAGAACATCTTGCCATTATTGTAATCGAATCCCCTAAATCTTTAAAATTGCAATTGAACCCTCACCTTTCCAGTAATTCCAGGTATGTCCCAAATCCCTAATATGTCCCTGCTAGGGAAATTATTAGATTACCCCTCTAAATTCATAAAATTCCATAATTGCCAAATAAATTCATAAAATTCCACAATTAATAATAAATTCATAAAAATTTTAAAATAAACTCATAAAAATTTCATAATTGCTAGATAAATTCCAAAATTTCTAATAGTTACCAAATTCCCCCAAAATTTCTAATAATTACAAAACTATATTGAAATTCCATTTAAACCCCAATTGCCTTAAACTCAAGATGATTTTCTCAAATTCAAGAAATTTAAAATCTCTCTTTCTAATGTTTTGGGATTCTAAGTCTCACGCAATGGACTCTAAATGGGGAGCTGGTGGTTCACCTGCTGTTCAACATTTAGTAGTTCATATGGGTCCCCGTGCTGCCTTAGCCGCCTCGGGCCTTGTGCATGAGTGGACTTGAGGTCCTTTTCAAAAACTTCAAAAATCTTTTTTTAATATTTTGGGATTCTAGGTCTCACGCAATGGACTCCAAATGGGGAACTGGCGGTTCATCTGCTGTTCAACATTTAGCAGTTCGTATAGGTCCCTGTGCTGCCTTAGCCGCCTCGGACCTTGTGCATGAGTGGACTAAAGGTCCCCCAAAAGATAAGATTTCTCAAAAACGAAATCTTTAAATACTCTTTTCTCAAAAAGCCTTTTGAAGGTCAAGCCTTCGCGAACCAGAACTACATAAGTCTTGAGTTTCCCATTGCACCGGGGAATACGTAGGGGCAGGATCAAGTTCTGTCAGGCTAACCTCCATCAAATCATTTATTTTCACATTAAGTAAAGGGATCAAAATAGTTTTCAAAATCACATACTCAGTTTAAGGGTACCGTTCTTCGGAACGGGCAAGTGGGATGCCTAACACCTTCCTCATTCGTAACTAACTCCCGAACTTAGAATCTTATCCTCAAATTAGGGTTTTTTCAAAATCTTTTCCATTCAAATAAAATTTGGTGGCAACTCCACATACATGACCACAAAAATCAAATAAAATTCTATTTTTAAAATTTTAGCGAGTTCGTCGTCTCGTCGGAATTACGGTTGCAACAATATGAAGGTATCTTGTAGTGTATTTGGAAACTTTAGATTTATTTCATACAATTTGTAAGTTTGAGAGCATATTTTATCTCCTTATTTTTCTCCTCTTTTCTGAGTTTGAGAGTGAAGCTATTCTTATCCATGGATTTCTCCAATGGTGGCGGAGAGAGGCTTATCCTTCCATGAAGGTGGCGCATATAACAAGCTTGAAGAATTCAGGAGTTCAAGTCTCTTCTTCCGTTCTTACTCCTACCTTCATTGACTAGAAACCAAGTTTTATTTAAGGTCCACATCAACTAGTATCAAATCTCTTCAATGGAGGTTAGATCCATAGTCATTTTTGTCTTCTAATTCCACTCGTAGCTTCATCTTCTACTTCATCTTTCTTCTTCAATTTAATCAGTTAAATAACCTACAAATTGAGTGATTCTTTTTAGTATGGATTCACCTAGCTGCCTGGCTTTTAGATTTGTATGGTTTGGGCCTTTTTCTTAGGTTCAATTTGACTCAATTTTCCTATCTGTGCATACTATCCAATTTTGGTGCCAAATAGTGCTTATCTAGAGTAAATTGATCATATCTTGCTTAATTCTTGCTCAAATTACCTCAAATTTTTTTTTGATTATTATACTTGAGTATGATATTCATTTTAATCATTCCAAAATATTCAGATCCTTAAAATTTTTGCAAAAAATTTTTGAATTTTGAAATTTGTTCTTAGCGTAAAAAATGTTGGTGTTAAATTTCAAATTTCTTGTTTGATCTAATCTTACATGTCTTGTCTATGTTTGATTCAACTTGTTTGATCCTATTTTGTGTTTTGTTTCTTTGGCACATAAGCCTTGTTTGTCAAAAAAATTCTTCACGAGATTGCATGAACATGTTGATGCATGAATGTTACTAGTTTCACCTATCCATGCATGACATTAAGCATTTAAATACTGCAAGTTTAGTGAAGGCTTAAATCAAATTTAATTAAGATTATAAACACTTAAAAGTCCCTGGATCTTGAAGTACCTATACTCAACTTGGAGGAGTTTTGACCAAAAGAACTTAATCTTTGAACATACCTAAGTAAGGAAGAAGAATAAAGTTCATAAGGACCAAAACCAGACTTAGAGACCAAAATAGGATCATGAAGAATTCCTATGCAAGGATTTGGAGAGGATCAAAGACTTGGAAATTAAGGACGAAAGGACCAAATAAACTTGAAAAGAAAAAAAAAAGAGAGAAGAAAACAAAGAGTAAAAGAAAAAAAAAGTGAAAAGAATTTGTAAAGGGCATGCGTAGTATGGTCTAGATTTTTTATCTTGATTGTATGCTTAGAGTGCCATGTTTATGCCAGTAGTTTAAGGTCATAATTATAGGTTTTAAGTGATTGATTAGTACATGGTTAGGTTCCTTTTAAATTCCTTTTAGATTTTTTGTCTTGATTAGTGCATGTTTATGCTTATATCTTATGTTTCTAAGACCATTCTTTTGAGTGTCTTGACCTTTCTTAGCTTTAATTTTAGCTTATCTTTTTGGGTTCTTTGTTTTATCTTTAGTTTAATTCCCTTTGAGTAAGCTTTCTTGTGATATCCTTTGGTTGCTTATCTTTAAAATTGTCTTGGTTATTATTATCTACGCCACCTATCTTTTTTTGCATAAGCTTTTCTTCTTCATCTTAGGAGCATCAAGAAGTCTATGGCATAAATTGAGATAATCTTCCATTTCAAGCTTGGAGTTAGGGTTGACCTTTTTTTGTGAGTGATTTTTGTAAGGAAGGTTGGTCGTGTGGTGAGATCATTAGATAGAAAGAGTTGAAACACTTGGTGAGGTGTATGACATTTTAGACTTATTTTAATTGCACTAATCAAGTGATGGCAACAAGTGCTCCTCTTTTTGTATGATTTTTTTACCTTGGTGGATTAAACTCAAGGAAAATGTGACCAAATTTGCTATAGGACTTGAAGCTTGAAGGTTTGGAGTTGAAGACCATTTGTAGAATTTTTCAATTTGATTTTTGGCTTGTAAATTTAGGTTGAAAACTTGTAATTAGGTGTAATTTTGTTTGTAAATTTATTGCATTGTTAGTAGGATTTCCTTCTTGGTGTAATTCAGATTTTACTTTGCAATTTTTTTGTAATTTAGACATTGGACTCTAAGCTTTGGTTTAGGATACTCACCAAAAGGAAATTTAAGTTTGGATGTGTGTTTCATGGGTGCTAAGTGTTTGGTTGATTTTGTAGCATACTTGCTAGCATTAACTTATCTACTTTTGGCAAGGTCAAAGGAGATGGGTATCTTTCCTAACTCTTATGTGTTGTGTGCTTGAAATCTAGGGTTTCTTGCTACTTGAATTAATTGTTTTAGATTAAGCTAGCCTAGGCAATCCATGTGTAGAGAGGATATTTTTTATTTTGCAGATGAGTTCCCACGAATAAACCCGTAGAAGCCAAATGGAACCATTGTCCATGAGGTTAGAAAGGGATTTTCAAACCCCAAGCTAAGGCCATTGAAAAAAGATTAGATAATCTAGAAAGAAAAGATCCAAGAGGCGACCCAAAAATCAAAGAGAAATAGAAACTAGTGGTTTTAAGAAAAAGGATACCATAGTGAGGAGGATACAACATCAAATGATAATGTCAACTTCTTTAGGGAAAATCAAGATCTAAGGGCTAAAAGTAGAAAACCTCCACATAGTGATAGATCCTTTTTAAGGGATAGACCTCGCTCATCTAAAAGAAAATCACCAACATAAAAGGAACCATCCAAAGGGTAGATAAAGATAGGGATCATCATAGGAATAGAGAGCCTTCAAGAACTAAGGAAGCCTCTAGGCATAGGACCCATAGGACCCATAGGACCCATAGGACTAGAACCTATAGACATAAAGATAGAAGTTATTATAAGGATTTTGTAGAGGATAGAACCCATAGGAGTAGCTCTAGGCATAGGACTTAAAGGGGTAGAGAACACTTATAACCCCTAGAATTACCTAAGGTCAAGATGCCTAGGTTTTAAAGGAGAAACGATCCAGAGGCATACTTATATTGGGAGCTCAAGGTTGAGCAACTTTTTTCTAGCTATTCCATTAGGGAGAAGCACAAAGTGAGGTTAGCAACCTTGGAATTTAGGGACTATGCCCTACTCTGGTGGGATAAACTTAATAAAGAGAGATATCAACCCTTAAATGACTGGAAGGAAATGAAACACATAATGAGGACAAGATATGTTTCTTCCCACTATTTAATAAAGGTCCATAATAGGTTACAAAGATTCTACCAAGGCTCTACAAGTGTAGATGAGTACAACAAAGATACGAAGGTAGCAATGATAAGTGCTAATTTGAGTGAGAGTGAGAAAGTCATAATGGCTAGATTCTTAGATAAACTTAAGCATGAGATAATGGATGTGGTAGAACTTAAATTTAAATAACCTTTACCATAAGTCTTAAAGGTAGAAGTCCAAATTTCTAGGAAGGGTAAGAGTAAATTCATTGGATTTAAAATATCCACATAAGAAGCATGGAAAGATAAACAAAAAGACTTTAGTTTTAAGCTTAGGGAACATAAGGATGCTAAGGATTCCAAAAAGTTCAAGGGAAAGGTCCCAAGCTTGCCCTCAGGTAAAGAGTCTTCAATAAAATGTTTTAAGTATTTAGGCAAGGGACTCATTGCTTCCCAATGCCCTAATAAAAAGACCATGGTCCTAAGGGATAATGGTGATTATTCATCTCTAGAGTCCACTAGCTCTAACTCCTATTCCTTTTCATCTAAGGATGAATCCCTCAAGTATGAACTTGAGGGAAACCTTCTAGTGGTTGTAAACACTCCATTATGTCCAAGACCCCTCAATTGATAAAATTGGTCGAGAGACGAATACTAAATTATATAAACAGAAAACCGAAAAAGCAAACAGATAAACAGAAGCAGAAGAATAATCAAGCAAAGGATAACAAATAAAAATTACAAAAATTAAAGGAAATGAATGACAAATAGGATATGGAAAATGAATAAAAAAAATAATTAAATTTGAAAAAAAACATAATAAATAATGATGAAAAAATAGGAAATAACTTCATTTTAAGATAAGCAAACAGTTGAATGGCAAACGACGAAAAATAATAATAAGAACAAAAATAAAGAAAAGGACAAAAAGAAAACTAAAGATAATGAAAAGGAAAAAGGAAAAAGAAAAGGGAGATGGTTGAAAAATTGAAGGAAGGGTTTAGTCTAAACCCTATAAATAGGGGCTGATAAGCCCAAAACAGGGGTTGGTTTTTTTGAAAAGTTTAGAAGATTCTCTCTGCTCTCATTTTGCAAGATGGAAGTGGTTCTCGAGCCCTTGAGGGAGCCTCCTTTTCCTTCCTTTCTCCTCGAGAACACCTGGTTGCAGATAGCCTGGGAAGACCCTGCGCCACCTCTCCAAAATTGGTTCTCCCTCCGCACTCCCCGCATCATCGCCAATCGCCGGTGTTCGATCGAAAAGCTCAAGTCAGTACTTCCTACTTAACCTAGATGCTCATATCTCTATAGCTCATAATTACTCCACTGCTTTGATGTTCAATCTCGGTAGGGAATAAGAATGAAATCTTGAACCAGGATAGCTTGAATCTAAACCTCATAGAATATAATTGAATTATGTAATGATGATAACTCTAATGATTTTGCATGAATATTGAAGTTATTTCTGCATGAATTTCGGCTCAAGATTGCCTGAAATTGGTAAGCACACAGCATGAGAAAGCGTGATTCGAGAGATCGAGTCAGGTTCACAATCCACTTCCCATTGAATATTCAAGCGGATCTACATGCATTAGGCACAATCGATCCACATGTGGTGCATGAATGAGTGTCGATTCTGGACCTGCTGTTGTGTAGAGATCGAGCGAGTACTTAGATGAAGTGGATCCCTGTTTCATTACGGGAGCAGTAACGATGAAAGCCGCCTTAAGAACAGAGCATGTTCGGCTGAATAGTCGCCTAAACATTAGGAATCTGAAACCACAGACGTAAGCAAGATCCGAATTCCTGAATCAAATAGCTTGGGCGAAAGCCGAGAGGGACGAACGTCCCGGAAGCATTCTATGGTCCTGGACCTAGAGGTAGGAGGGAGGTTCCTTTTTCGTGTGAAAACGAAGAGAAGAGAGCGGAGTCCTCATAGAGAATGGTGTAGATCCTTCTACGTTAGGAATGTTATAGAACTATAAGCATGGTTATTGAAACCATTCCCTTAAGAGGCATAGGTGGCAGGTTGGCCATATAAAGGGCTAGGTTACGTATTTCCTCAAGCTAATGAAAGTCTCTCTCATGTAACACGATCATGGCTAGGCTAAGACAAGGACTCGGCCAGTAGGTGCGGGAGCGGTGGTCCATGCTACACTTGTAAAGGTGTAGAACTTAGGCGTAGTATAGAGGACAAAGTGAAGAGTGAGTTTGGTAGTGTAAGGTCCAAGACCGAGGCACAACCAATCCTTAACAAAGACACCTAGGATACCTTATACAGTTATTGGACCATGGGAGACTCACTCAGTTGACGGATGCATGAAGGCATGAGAGCAAGAATCCGTCAAGCTACTATAATTAAGGCCCCCTGCAAAAGCACTGTTCCAAGGTTGAACAAGTTATTGAAGATGAAGTTGTAGTAAAGGGAGGAGGTTCTCCAGGCCGCTCCATATGGACCAAAGGATCGACAGCATGTGCGAAAACCAAGAGTGGCATTAACAGCACCCATTTTCACCATGGTAGTATACGAGGTACAAGCCCAACGAGACTAGAGTTCTCTCGTGGAAGAGGTGACGAAACCCCTAGATGCTGCTCCTGATCGAAGTGTAAGGGTACGCCATAGGGGTATAGCAGGAGTGAATCTCGCAACAGAGAGCGTACATAAATCTCATCTCAGGTGCATGCAAACAATCGAACCTGGGGAGAACATGACCATCTCGCTCGAAAATGTGACTACATACTAAGGAGGGACACAAACGGCGATGGCCGCACCATGGCGGGACCCTTGATACTCCTCGTGCGTGATATAAAGGGAGATACAAACATACCTAAGCTGAGCCTGCACCAGAGATTGAGAAAGACGCAGGCGCTGCTGAGTGGGAACCTGCCTCCATATACTTGATCCACGAGGCCAGGGAGCTTGAATTTAAGGAAGTCTGAACTGTAACAAGTCCTACATGAGTAACCCCTTGGGCTGCCCATCACGTTGAGAGGCCTCAAAGACGTACCGATGAGTGAGAAACGATCGGCTAAGTGCCATGGCCTTGAATACTTAAGTCCTTGGGCCCCTGCCTCCTGCACCACAGTCAACCACACATACGTGAGGGAGTCTGTGATGTGAACGTGGGCACCACGATAAGCAAAAAAGGTCATCTCGAAGATTATCTACAAGGAATGGAAGGTCCTATGACGCGGAGTAGGACCAAACGTATAAAACAAGCACTTGAAGGTCTTATCAAGGAAGTTCAAGGAAAATACTACGTGGACCCAAGCCAAATTCCAACATGGGTTAATTTATGTAGTCATATCATTGAAGATATTAAGTAATAAAGTTTATGATTTGCTATAGATTACATTAGGATTTTATATTTATCTAGAAGTTATTTGTTAGGATTTTATATTTATCTAGAAGTTATTTGTTTTAAATTAGTTGCAATTCAAATTGCAATCTAATTAGGATTTCTAATTTGTTATCTTTTTATTAGATTTGGTTAGCTATAAATAGGGGTTAGGGATTCAGTGAAAAGACAGATTTTGAGTATTAATCATATTTTCTCTCTGAGAGTTTTTTCATCTCTGTGTGAGTTGATTCCCTTGGTTCTTGGGCAAAGAACTACCTTTGATAACGTTGGTTCTTCAGGCAGGTCGCGGTAAGGGTCACGTTCCTCTTGATAACTTCGGTGCTCTCCGGCAGGTCGCGGTTTGTGTCGGGTTCCTTTTATCTTATCTTATCCTATCCTAATATTACCTAATCTTACCTTATCCTTTCTTATCTTATCCTGATTCTCAAGACGTTCCGTTATCATTTCCGCATTCCGATTCATTCGCATAGGGTGAATCATATCATTTGGCATCAGAGCTTCGGCTCTTGGAATCAGGTGTCATCTATCTTTTGTTTTATTTCCTTGTGTTAAAGTTGCTATCTACTAAATATTCCAAAAAAAAAAGGAATTGTGATAAAAATTCAAAAAAAAAAGAAGCAAAAAAAATTGTGATAGAAAAAAAAAGGTGTGATAGAAATTCAAAAAAAAAAGTCTTTATTCAATATATTTTTTTAAATTCTTAATTCTTAATCAATATTCCTTACCCTATTCATCTTGTGTATCTGTGACTCTTTCGTTATCTGTGGGAAAATCAACTTGTGAAGTTCTTGGTTCAAGGATTTATAAGGAGAATCGAGAGGTTAAAGGCAAGAGTTGGTTAGAGCATTATAGAAAAAACCAATTCGAGTGTAAACACGAGTGAAGAGCGTTAATATTGAGGGCAAACACTAAGGGAGTGACTTGTGAAGCCTTATTATTCTAATTTATTTTGTTCAATTTGCAGCGTTGCCAACATGAGTAGTGAACTCCATCAAAATGAGATGGATCTAAAAGTATTCATGAAATCAATTCAAGATCAATTCCAACAGTTGAACAGGAAGTTGGAGGACATGGAGGATTGTTCGAGAAGGAGATCTCGAGTGTCTCGTAGAAGTAGTCCTCAAAGATCACTTCACCGCGATGAAGAAACAGATTGGGGGGAGAACTTAGAATCAGACGGTGGATGTTATAGAGAAAGAAGACGATATCGAGAAGAAAAAGATAACAACTTGGGGAGTATTAAATTATCTTTGCCACCATTCCAAGGAAAGAATAAACCTGAAACTTATCTGGAGTGGGAAAGAAAAGTAGAGCATGTGTTTGATTGTCACAATTACTCAGAGGAAAAAAAGGTAAAACTAGCCACTGTATCTTTCAATGATTATGCTAATATTTGGTGAGATCAATTTGTCCTTAATAGGAGGAGGTATGGGGAAAGACCTATACGAACGTGGGAAGAGATGAAAGTAGTCATGAGACGAAGATTTGTACCAAGTCACTATCATAGGGACTTGTACCGCAAATTACAAAGTCTTACCCAAGGCGCTAGGGGTGTTGAAGATTATTATAAGGAGATGGAAATTGCGATGATAAGAGCCAATGTGGAGGAGGATAGGGAAGCCACTATGGCAAGATTCATTGGAGGATTAAAAAGGGAGATAGCTGACGTGGTAGAACTACAACATTATGTAGAGATGGAGGAATTGCTTCATAAAGCTATTCAGGTGGAAAGATAACTCAAATCTAGGAGCACTCACAAATATGCTTCTAGTTCATCATGGAAGTCCAATTGGTCCAACAAGAAAAAAGGGCCTAAACCAAAGGAGGAATCTCAGGGAAAATCCGCAGCATCTATTTCCAAAGGTAAATTTGAAACTAAATCCTCTAATAAGTCAAGTCACATTCGTTGCTTTAAGTGTTAAGGTCTGGGGCATATTTCTTCTCAATGTCCGAACCAGAGGACTATGATCATTCGTGACAACAACGAAGTGGACAGTGTGAGCTCGGAGGAAGACGAAATACCGAAGTTGGAGGATTGTAGTGATGTGGAGATAGCAGAACCTGTGCATGGAGAAATCTTGATCACAAGCCGTGCATTGAACATTCAACCAAAGGATGAAGGAGATTCAGAGCAAAGGGATCATATATTCTACACCCGTTGTCATGTGAACAACAAGGTATGTAGTATGATTATAGACAGCGGTAGTTGCACCAACGTTGCTAGTACATTGCTAGTAGAGAAATTAAACTTGCCTACTAAGAAGCATCCTAATCCTTATCGGCTACAGTGGATGAATGATTGTGGGGATGTAAGGGTTAGCAAGCAAGTCTTGGTGTCCTTTTCTATTGGCAATTATAATGATGAGGTGTTGTGTGACGTTGCCCCTATGCATGCTGGGCACTTATTGTTAGGACGTCCTTGGCAATACGATAAGAAGGTTATGCACGATGGATTTAAAAATAGATATTCTTTTATAGTGGATAATCGAAAAATTCTATTGATTCCATTAAGGCCCGTTGAGGCTTATTCTGACCAAATGAAAATTTCAAAAGAATGTAAAATGAGAGAAAAGGAATTAGAAAATCAAGAAAGTGAAAAAAGAGAGAAAATTGAGGGTGAAGAAAAAGTAGAAAGTCAAAAAAAGAGTGAGGGTGAAAAGAAAGAAAAATCAAGAATTAAAGAAAAAGAAAAGAAAGTTTGTGTATTTGCTCACAAAGGGGAGGTTGAGAGTATTTTGAGGAAAAAGGAACAAGTTTTTGTACTCATGTACAAGGATAATTATTTTACTAACAACCATAACTCCTCTTTCCCTAGTGTGGTTAAATCTTTGTTGCAGGAATTTAATGATGTATTTCCTAAAGAACCACCAACAAGTTTGCCTCCTATTAGAGGCATTGAGCACCAAATCGATTTTTTTCCCAGCACTACGATTCCAAACCGACCAGCCTATAGAACTAGTCCTGGGGAGGCCAAAGAGATTCAAAGGCAAGTAGAGGAGTTGATGCAGAAAGGCTATGTGAGGGAAAGTCTTAGCCCGTGTGCGGTTCCTGTTATCTTAGTACCAAAGAAAGATGGAACCTGGCGTATGTGTGTGGATTGTAGGGCTGTCAACAAGATTACGGTAAAGTATCGATATCCTATTCCAAGGTTAGATGATTTATTAGATGAATTATATGGCTCTTGTTTATTCTCTAAAATTGATTTAAAAATTGGATATCATCAAATTCGTATGAAGGAGGGTGATGAGTGGAAGACTGCTTTTAAAACAAAATATGGATTATATGAGTGGGTTGCTATGCCATTTGGTCTTTCTAATGCACCGAGTACCTTCATGAGATTAATGCATCATGTCTTGCGAACTTTTATTGGAAAATTTGTTGTTGTCTATTTTGATGATATTTTAATATATAGTAAGACAATGCATGAACACTTAGATCACCTACGCGTTGTGTGTACTGCCTTACGAAGCCATGAATTGCATGCTAATATTGAAAAATGCACTTTTTGTATGGAATCAGTTGTCTTCTTAGGGTTTATTGTAAGTTCTCAGGGAGTTAGTTGATAAGCATAGATTTCATAAATAATTATCTCTCACTTTTATCTCATTAAGACTTCTTATATGTTCAATTAAGTGATCTTTGTCATATTTTATGAGTTTGGGTTCATACGAAGTTTAATTGAATTTCTTTGCTTACCCAATTAAAATGACACTATTATAGTATTTTGAGCATAATAGGAGTTGTACACATCCAAAAATCATGAAATCTGTCTTGAATGAAAGCTTAAAGAAGTGTCCATAGTTACAAAGCAAGAGCAGACTCTAAATGAGATGTTTAGGACTCCGAAATTATCTCAAAAGATGAGATAATGTTGCTGACGTGGAATTTGAACAGTGTGCAAAGATCCGGCCATATCTTGAGATACAGAAGTCATATTGAGATGAAATCAACTTTGTTGGACAGCTAAGATCCGGGGCTACAACCTTTGTTCAGAAGTCAAGCTCTAATTCGGACATATGAACATCCGAAATTGCGGTGAAAGAAAGTAAAAATTGTTGTGCTCATTGGTGACAAAAATTCAAAAGTGTTTTGCATTTTCAACAAAGCCCATGTGAAAGCAATAAAAGGGTAGAAAAGTAATATCCTAGTTGGTGACTTTCTGAAGATGATGCCTCAAAAATCCTCTATAAATAGAAGGGTTTACAAGAGGAGAAACACACCATTTTGGAGATTAACTCCAATACCATTTTCTTTCTTTCTTTCTTTCTTTCTTTCTTTCTTGTTAGTTTTGCCTCCTTCATGGAAGGCTTAGGTTTTCTTTCTTGTTAGTTTGCCTCCTACATGGAAGGCTTAGTTTTTCTTTATTGTTAGTTGCCTCCTACATGGAAGGCTTAGGATTTATTTGTTGTTAGTTGCCTCCTACATGGAAGGCTTAGGATTTATTTGTTGTTAGTTTGCCTCTTTCTTTGTTGTTAGTTTGCCTCCTTCATGGAAGGCTAGGTTTGTAGTTTCAATTCAAGGATTCAAGCTATTTTCATTTTAACTTTGAGGTCTTGATCTTTATTTACATGCTTATTAAGTGGTTTCTACTCTACTTCACTATATTCTTCAATTTTATTCTTTAATCAAAATTTGATCGGTTGACGTATTTTGATTAATGCATAATTGATTTATAATTGGTTTTTGATTGGTAAATCATTTTCCAAAAGTTTGAAGAGTAGAAATTAAGTAATTGAATTGAAGGTTTTCATTTTATTACTTACTTCAACTGAATTCTGATTGTGAAATTGGTTTAGATAAAAGATTAAGTGGTTACTAATCTTGTTGATCATAATCAATTGAATCCTGAGAGGTTTCTCAGTAGAGAATTCAAGGATCATTTTAGGGGTTCCACATGATCCTAGGTTGATAAACACAATGCATGATTTTAGTGATCAATGATTAGTTAAGAAAATAGCCTCTGAATTCCTTGAGTTGATAATTGTTAAGTCAAATTAATTTCATTCTGTATTTTGTGTTTAGAACTTAATATCACATCTTTACAAACCCCCTTGTTCTAACTTTCTCCTAATTTGCTTAAGAATATGAAATGGTCTTTGGGAGATGACCTAGGTTGCACCTTATACTATACCAACAGTTTGGAGGAAATCTAGAAATTATTTTTTGCGCGTTTGCGACGAGCGTGTCAAAAATTTGGCGCCGTTGCCGGGGACCATTTTAGTTTCCTTGGCATATTTAGGAATTTGTATAAAATTTTTAACCTTTCTAACAATTTTTTTAGGTATACTATTCTTGTATAAAATTTTTAACCTTTCTAACAATTTTTTTTTAGGTATACTATTCTTGGATTTTAAAGGATGGACCGAGTAAGGAGTCATTGGATGATATCATTCAGACTCTTGAGACACATCCTAGTGGGCATGTTCAAGGAGTCCTTCTTGGTTTGTTTGAACTGTTCCGTAAGGAAAAAGCTTGTTATAGTCTTGGGAATCTGACTTTAAAAGACCCTGTTGTCAGTTTACAAGAAAACTGAATGGGAAGCACATCCTCGACTCTTAGAAGGTGTTTCAGCCGTTACTGGACGTAAAACCAGAGGAAGATGTGAGCCATAATTACAACTACTGTTCATTCTCATGCGTGTATGTTTGTCATTTACATTGTCTTTTCAATTTATTTGAAATTTTCACCATTTTTAGAATATAGCAATGCAGCTGATGAACCAACCAAACCAGGATGACAGAGACAAAAGAGAACCAGATACCACTCTTCGGTTATAACTTTTCCTTACTTTGGTGGTTTTCTCACATTTCTTTTCCTGTCATATGAAATTCCATCAATGACATTGGGGACAATGTCTTGGATAGGTTGGGGGGAGGATGGTCCGATATAAAAAAAAATAAAAAAATAAAAAAATAAAATAAAAATTAAAAAAAGAATGTTAGAATCATAAACTTGCTTTGAGTAAGATGGCTGAGTGAGGAGTTACACTTGACTCTTGATACGCATCTTATGATTAAAAAAAATTGAATGTGGAAGTTTGTTGTTCTTTAGATTTCATAAAATAATTGAAGCAAAATTATTTACATTTTGAGATTAATTAGTTTGACAACACATATTTGAACTGGATAGATTAGATTTGATAAATATATTACCTGTGAGATTTTGAGCCTTATTAATTACTTTCTTTCTTGTGTAATTTTCATCCATGGAATATGTTACTTCAGAACTTGCATTGATTCTTTTTGAAGCTACATTTTCACATGAATTGTACAAAAATGATTGAGGCACTGTTTTTCTTGAACAAACCACTTGGCCAAATAACCAAACCATATAATTTTATCCTTTGATCAGCCCTTTGAGCCGATTAGCCTTTTCTTCTTTTTAGCTCACCACAAATCAAAAAAAAAAAAACTTTGTCTGACCATAGAAGGTGAGGAATACTGGATTTATCATACCATAAGTGTTTCAATAAGTGTGGGGGAGATTATTGTTGTGTTCATCAATATCATGGTTGAAAAAAAAAATAAAAAAAATTGAAGCAATAAATTAATAAATAAACTATTATATTGAAAAAAAAAGAATAAATAAGTGATATCTGTTTCTCACACTTAGACTCAGTTCTCAATCCTCATCATTTTCCTTGGTCTAACATTGTATCTCTTCAATATATCATTTCATCTTTCTAATCCCGTTATAACAGAATAAAGACCTCTTGATTTATGCATTGCATGTGTACTTAGTAGTAGAGAAGTAGAAGATATGCAAGCCTATGATAGTTCATCTTTCATGGATTGAATTTGAGAGAAACACTTACCAAATCAAACACTTGAGAGATTCAGAGTATATCATGTGAGGTTTTATCTTTCTCAATCTATGTTTTTCAAATTAAAGTTTCCTTTCTAAGTAATTTCAAAAATGTGATAAAAGAATGCTTCATGAAATTTTGTGAATTCTTGAGAAATCAACTCAAAACTTTGATGTTCTTTCAAAAAAAAAAATAGTCACCAATCCTTAACTTAAGTTTGCCCGAGACGTGCAAAAGATAAGTGTGGGGGAATTTGATAAGCATAGATTTCATAAATAATTATCTCTCACTTTTATCTCATTAACACTTCTTATATGTTCAATTAAGTGATCTTTGTCATATTTTATGAGTTTGGGTTCATATGAAGTTTAATTGAATTTCTTTGCTTACCCGATTAAAATGACACTATTATAGTATTTTGAGCATAATAGGAGTTGTACACATCCAAAATCATGAAATCTGTCTTGAATGAAAGCTTAAAGAAGTGTCTATAGTTACAAAGCAAGAGCAGACTCTAAATGAGATGTTTAGGACTCCGAAATTATCTCAAAAGATGAGATAGTGTTGCTGACGTGGAATTTGAACAGTGTGCAAAGATCCGGCCATATCTTGAGATACAGAAGTCATATTGAGATGAAATCAACTTTGTTGGACAGCTAAGATCCGGGGCTACAACCTTTGTTCAGAAGTCAAGCTCTAATTCGGACATGTGAACATCCGAAATTGCGGTGCAAGAAAGTAAAAATTGTTGTGCTCATTGGTGACAAAAATTCAAAAGTGTTTTGCATTTTCAACAAAGCCCATGTGAAAGCAATAAAAGGGTAGAAAAGTAATATCCTAGTTGGTGACTTTCTGAAGATGATGCCTCAAAAATCCTCTATAAATAGAAGGGTTTACAAGAGGAGAAACACACCATTTTGGAGATTAACTCCAATACCATTTTCTTTCTTTCTTTCTTTCTTTCTTTCTTTCTTGTTAGTTTTGCCTCCTTCATGGAAGGCTTAGGTTTTCTTTCTTGTTAGTTTGCCTCCTACATGGAAGGCTTAGTTTTTCTTTATTGTTAGTTGCCTCCTACATGGAAGGCTTAGGATTTATTTGTTGTTAGTTGCCTCCTACATGGAAGGCTTAGGATTTATTTGTTGTTAGTTTGCCTCTTTCTTTGTTGTTAGTTTGCCTCCTTCATGGAAGGCTAGGTTTGTAGTTTCAATTCAAGGATTCAAGCTATTTTCATTTTAACTTTGAGGTCTTGATCTTTATTTACATGCTTATTAAGTGGTTTCTACTCTACTTCACTATATTCTTCAATTTTATTCTTTAATCAAAGTTTGATCGGTTGACGTATTTTGATTAATGCATAATTGATTTATAATTGGTTTTTGATTGGTAAATCATTTTCCAAAAGTTTGAAGAGTAGAAATTAAGTAATTGAATTGAAGGTTTTCATTTTATTACTTACTTCAACTGAATTCTGATTGTGAAATTGGTTTAGATAAAAGATTAAGTGGTTACTAATCTTGTTGATCATAATCAATTGAATCCTGAGAGGTTTCTCAGTAGAGAATTCAAGGATCATTTTAGGGGTTCCACATGATCCTAGGTTGATAAACACAATGCATGATTTTAGTGATCAATGATTAGTTAAGAAAATAGCCTCTGAATTCCTTGAGTTGATAATTGTTAAGTCAAATTAATTTCATTCTGTATTTTGTGTTTAGAACTTAATATCACATCTTTACAAACCCCCTTGTTCTAATTTCTCCTAATTTGCTTAAGAATATGAAATGGTCTTTGGGAGATGACCTAGGTTGCACCTTATACTATACCAACAGTTTGGGGAAAATCTAAAAATTATTTTTGCGCGTTTGCGACGAGCGTGTCATTAGTGTTGATGAAGAAAAGGTTAAGGCAATTCGAGATTGGCCCAGGCCTACAAATGCTAATGAGGTAAGGAGTTTCCATGGTTTAGCAAGTTTTTATAGGAGGTTTTTACAAAATTTTAGTTCTATAGCTGCCCCTTTAAATGAACTTGTTAAAAAGAATGTTAATTTTAAATGGGATAAGAAACATGAGCAAGCTTTTAATTTACTAAAAGACAAGTTAACCAATGCCCCTGTATTAAATTTACCCAATTTTGATAAAGTTTTTGAGATCGAATGTGATGCCTCTGGTGTGGGTATAGGAGCTGTTCTAATGTAGGATTCCAAACCCGTGGCATATTTTAGTGAGAAACTTAGTGGAGCGGCACTAAACTATCCAACCTATGATAAGGAGCTTTATGCCTTGGTGAGGGCCTTACAAACTTGGCAACATTACCTTTGGTCAAAGGAATTTGTCATCCATTCAGATCATCTTAGCTTGAAGTTTTTAAAGTCCCAAGGTAAGCTCAACAAAAGGCATGCCAAGTGGCTAGAATTTATTGAGATGTTTCCTTATATTATCAAGTATAAAAAGGGAAAGGAAAACATTGTAGCTGATGCTTTGTCACGAAGGTATGCATTACTTACGACTCTACAAACTAAATTACTTGGATTTGAATTACTAAAAACCTTGTATGCCGATGATGTTGAATTTGAAAAATTATGGGCAGCATGTTCTGATCATGGTTTTGAAGACTATTTTAGGCAAGATGGATATTTATTTAAGAAAAGTAAATTATGTGTACCTAAGTGTAGCATAAGAGAAATGCTTATTAGAGAGGCTCATGGGGGAGGATTAATGGGACACTTTGGCATTCAAAAAACTTATGATGTTTTACATGAACATTTTTTTTGGCCAAAAACGAAACATGATGTTAAACTCATTTGTGAAAAATGTATTGCTTTCTTACAAGCAAAATCTAAAGTAATGCCTCATGGCTTGTATACACCCTTACCTGTTCCTGAATATCCTTGGACTGATATTTCTATGGATTTTGTATTAGGACTACCTAGGACATCGAAAGGAAAGGATAGTATTTTTGTCGTTGTAGATAGGTTTAGTAAAATGGCACATTTTATTGCTTGTTCAAAAACTAATGATGCCACTCATATTGCTGACTTATTTTTCAAAGAGATTGTACGTTTGCATGGCTTACCTAAGACTATTATAAGTGATCGAGATGTTAAATTTCTTAGTCACTTTTGGAAAACCTTGTGGGGTAAATTGGGCACTAAATTATTGTTCTCTACCGTGGCTCATCCGCAAACAGATGGACAAACTGAAGTTGTGAATATAACTTTAGGCACCTTATTATGTACTATAATTCAAAAAAAATTTAAAGGATTGGGAGAATTGTTTTCCTCATATCGAATTTGCATATAATAGGGTTGTTCACACATCTACTTCATTTTCACCTTTCGAGATTGTATATGGATTTAATCCTTTATCACCTTTAGATGTTTTACCGTTTCCTACTAATGACTCTCTTAATTTGGATGGAAAGAAAAAGGCTGAATTTGTGCAGGAATTACATGCCAAGGTTCGCGCTAATATTGAGAAGAAGAATGAACATTATGCTCGGCAGGCAAACAAAGGACGCACCAAGGTGGTCTTTGAACCTGGTGACTGGGTGTGGGTTCACTTGCGAAAGGAGCGGTTTCCAAATCAAAGAAGTTCCAAATTACATCCTAGAGGAGATGGTCCATTTCAAGTGACTGAGAGGATCAATGATAATGCTTATAAAATTGACCTTCCAAGTAGCTATGGTAATGTGAGTGCCACTTTCAATGTTCACTTGCTATAGATTACATTAGGATTTTATATTTATCTAGAAGTTATTTGTTAGGATTTTATATTTATCTAGAAGTTATTTGTTTTAAATTAGTTGCAATTCAAATTGCAATCTAATTAGGATTTCTAATTTGTTATCTTTTTATTAGATTTGGTTAGCTATAAATAGGGGTTAGGGATTCAGTGAAAAGACAGATTTTGAGTATTAATCATATTTTCTCTCTGAGAGTTTTTTCATCTCTGTGTGAGTTGATTCCCTTGGTTCTTGGGCAAAGAACTACCTTTGATAACGTTGGTTTTTCCGGTAGGTCGCGGTAAGGGTCACGTTCCTCTTGATAACTTCGGTGCTCTCCGGCAGGTCGCGGTTTGTGTCGGGTTCCTTTTATCTTATCTTATCCTATCCTAATATTACCTAATCTTACCTTATCCTTTCTTATCTTATCCTGATTCTCAAGACGTTCCTTTATCGTTTCCGCATTCCGATTCATTCGCATAGGGTGAATCATATCAGTCTGTCAGGTCGGAATGACGTTATTCGAAGGAGTATGGCATTCAACTCAACTTCGTGATGTTTGGGTACGCCTGCATGTAGCGGTCCAAAATCCATAGAGTAAATATCATGAATCTGCAGTGAAAGGCATATTGGTCCCAAATTAAAGGTCGATACTCCTCCCTCATCCTCGGGTTTAGTCGACTACGCTGCATATTAGGAATAACCGCCATGGCCTGAAGTCACCACCATCGAAAACGACATCCCTCTTCACTGGAGTGATCAGTCGAATACCCCATGCACATGCACGATCCGGGGCAGCAAGCCATTTGAAACGAATGTTAAGCAAGCGTGGGGCCCATAGGGAAGACCCATTTAGATAAGAAATAATCTTGCAATTCCCCTGCAGACATACATGTTTGTAGTTAGTGGAAATATCAGACACAGGGACTAACAGTTTCAGTGGCTAGAGGCTGGACTTGTAACCCCAGCATCTCCATTTCGAGTCCCATGAATGACACTTTGGGGTTTCTCTTGAACATTTCCAATCAATTCCTCCCCACACTTTGTGATATTGCAGTTTGACCCTTCTATTCCCTTTAATTGCGATTTGACCCCTCCATTCCATTTAACTGCAACCATGCCCCTGAACTTCCCAAAATCATAATTCAGCCCCTGAACCTCCTAAAATTTCAATTTTGCCCCCCACACTTTCTGTTATTGTGATTTGGCCCTTATAATTTCTATTATTACAATTTGGCCCCTTCATTTTTCGTTATTGAAATCTAGCCCCTCGCCCCTAAAATGCAGTCAATCCATTTCATTACTATTGCCATCTTTAAAAAATAATAAAGCCCTTTTCAAAAGCGTTTTGGGATCCACGGTCTCATGTGACGAACTCTAAACGGAAAACTGGCGATCACACTGCTATTCGATGTTTAGCAGTTCGTATAGGCCCCCATGCAGCCTTAGCTGCCTTGTAACTTGTGCATGAGTGGACCGAAGGTTCTTCCAAATAATAAAATTCTTTTCAAAAGTGCTTTGGGATCCATGGTCTCACGCGAAGAACCCTAAATAGAAAACTGGCGGTCTACACTGTTGTTCGATGTTTAGTGGTTCGTATAGGCCCCTGTGCAGCCTTAGCTACCTCGGACCTTGTGCATGAGTGGACCGAAGGTTCCCCCAAAAAAATGAAAAGCTTTTCAAAATGACAAGTTCATTTTCAAATACTCCTCTTCAAGCATTTTTGAAGGTCAAGCCTTCAAACAAACCAGATCTACGTAAGCCTTGAGTTTCCCATTGCACCGGGGAATACGTAGGAGCAGGATCAAGTCCTGTCAGGTTAACCTCCTTCAAGTTATTTATTTCCATGTTAATTAAAGGGATCAAACAATTTCAAAAATCACACACTCAGTTTAAGGGTACCATTCTTCAGAACGGGCGTGTGGGGTCCCTAACACCTTCCCCATTCGTAACCAACTCCCGAACCTAGATCTCTTCCTCGAGTCAGGATTTTTTCCAAATCTTTTTCCCTTAAATAAAAATTTGGTGGCGACTCCACATTAATCCAAATAAATTTTCATTTTAAAATTTTAGCGAGTTCGTCGTCTCGTCGGCATTACAGTTGCGACAGTGGTTAGGAGGTTATTGGGTAATGTTGCTAAGGGGGAGGAAGAGACCTAGAGAGAGAAAAAACTTCCACACTAGATGTTCCATCAAGGGACACACTTTCTTCTTAATCCTTGATAGGGGTAATTGTACCAATATGGCTAGCATTAGGCTAGTAATCAATCCTTATCCTAATCCATATAAACTTCAATGGCTTAATGACAAAAGAGATTTGTTGATCAACTAGCAAGTACTCCTCACCTTCATTATTGGAAGGTATAAGGACAATAACACTTGTGATATTGTCTCCATGGAGGCCAACCATATTCTCTTGGGAAGACCATGACAATTTAATAAGAATGTCCTTCATGATAAGCATACCAACAGGTATCTTTTTGTTTAACTCCCAAAAAATCACCCTAGTACCTTTGTCCCCTAGTAAAGTATATAAAGATCAAATACACATATGAAAAAAAGGAAGACAGAAAGACATGATTTGAAAAATGAAAGTGTGGAAGAAATAAAAAGGATTGAAAATGATCAAAATAAAAAAAAAAGAAAGGTAAGGAAAAAGATAAGTGACATTTCCAACTCTCTTGTGAAAAAGGGCGAGGTTAGACTTGTAACAAAGGATGAAGTGAGAAAAGTCATTGTAGATAGGAAACCTTTTCCTATATTATCTATTACCTTAAATCTCCTCATTAAGGTTGGGCATATTATTTTTTTATCCATGTAGTTAAAGAGTCATCCTTCTTTGGAAGGGGTCAAAAGGTGGCCATCATAGAGGTCCAAACTTCTCAACCCATCATTGGTACTTGGGGCACCATTGTTACATTTTCTAGTAAGGATTGCTTGATTAGATCAATCCATTTCATTATGCTCTCATCTTTTTGTGTCTCATAGTGAGATTACATTTCCTAACATGCTTCAATACTTGTCTTATCACTTTGCATCTAGGATGTTTACCTTGATTGGAAAACTTGAAGCCTATAATGTGGTTGTTTTTGGTTAACCAATGTTGTGGGAATTGTTGTAATTGTAATTACAACGAGACGATGAACTCGCTAAAAGATTTTAGAAAGAATTTAATTAGATCGTGGAGCGCCACCAAATTTTATTTTAAGGGAAAACAATTGGAAAAACCCTAACTTGAGGAAGAAATCTAAGTTCAGGAGTCGTTTACGAGTAGGGAAGGTATTAGGCACCCTATTCGCCCATTCTGAAGAATGGTATCCTTAAAATGAGTGTGTGATATTTTTGAAAACTGTTTGGTCCCTTAAAATAGAATAGAAATACATAGGTTTGGAATATAGCCTGATAGGACTTGATCATACTCCTACGTATTCCCTGGTGCAATGGGAAATTCAAGGCTACGTAGTTCTAGTTAAGAGACTTGATCTCTTGGTAAAAGTTTATTTTTTGGAATGGAGTTGACAAAACAACGATTTTATAAAATTACGTGCTTACATAACTCAAACCGTTGTAAGCCGCGTTTGGATATGCACGAATTAAAACACAGAACAACAGAGAAGGCTGTCTGCCCGCATTAGAATCCTTGCACGAATTTTAGAAAATTGAAATAGATATTTTGAAACAAACGCTTTTTAGCGGAGTTAGTAAATAGTGATTTTCTAAAATTACGTGCTTGCAAAATCCAAACCATCATAAGCCGCGTTTGAATCTGCACAAATTAGAACACATAACAACAGAGAAGGTTGCCTGTTCGTATTGGAATCCGCTGCATGAATTCTAGAAAATTAAAATAGATATTTTGAAACAGAGTGTTTTAGCAGAGTTAGTAAACAATGATTTTCTAAAATTACATGCTTGCAAAATCCAAACTACCATAAGCCGTGTTTGAATCTACACGGATTAGAACATGGAATAGCAGAGAAGGTTGCCTGTTCATATTAGAATCCGTTGCACGAATTTTAGAAAATTAAAGCAAATATTTTGAAATAAACGTTTTTAGTGGAGTTAGTAAAAACAGTGATTTTCTAAAATTACATGTTTGCAAAATCCAAACCATCGTAAGTCGCATTTGAATCTACACGGATTAGAACACAGAACAGCAAAGAAGGCTGCCTGTTTGTATTAGAATCCGTTGCATGAATTTTAGAAAATTAAAGCAGATATTTTGAAATAGACGTTTTTTAGCGGAGTTAGTAAAAACAGTAATTTTGATTTATGGAGCCTATTAGGAATGGGCAAGACCCAAATTTAATGCAAAATAAAAAAAATGGTCTTGACTAAAAAGGAATTGAGTTTAAGTAAAAACTTGGGCTTGATCCCCTATAAAAATGGAATTTGATTTCAAATTAAAAAAAAATGGAATTGGGCTTGACCCAAAATAAAATAAAAATGGACTTGATTTGAAATTGGAAGAAAAGAATTGAGCTTGACCCAGATTAAAAGGAATTGGATTTGATTTCAAAATTAGAAAAGATTAGGGCTTAACCCAAATTAAAAAAATGGGGTTGATTTCAAATAAAATAAAAAAGAAATTGGGCTTGACCCAAATAAAGACTTGATTTCAAATAAAAGGAGGAAGATTGGGCTTGACTAAAAAAAGGGTTTGATTTTGATTTAAAAAGAATTGGGCTTGATCCAAATTAGGAAAAAAATATAATTTTAAATTAAAAAGGAATTGGGCTATCATTGATTTTGGGTCTTTATTAGCATGAAAGAGGCCCACTTAAAGGCAACCAGCATGCAAAGGCCCAATTCAAGCGGTTAGTATGGGCGATTCTGAAATAGCGTGGTCTAGTGTGGCCTATTTGGGCAATTATGAAATAGTGTGGTCCAGTGTGGCCTATTTGATTTACATCATTTTGGATCAGGAGGGCCCAACTCAATGGCCCAATTGGGGAGTCGAACCTGGGACTTGGGAGTCTTGGGAAACGCATCAACCACTAGGCCAAACACTTGATTGAGTTTCTAACTCCCCAAGTTACATTTAAAGCATGCTTTCATGGACATAGGATTATAACGTGCATGTAAGCTGCATGGGGTCTTTCCTTTCCCTCATTTTGACCATATTGCAGCCATCGTTTTTGCCATGCTGCATCTTCTTTACCTCACTGTTTGGACTCTTTATGCCCAATTACAACAGCATGCATGATTGAAGACTATGGCTCACTGTTGTGAGCATGAAAATGACATACATACTACTGTTTAAGTAGTCTCACAGGACCTCCACCAATTTATTAATTAAGACTATCCTATTTCTTGGATGTTAAGGGTAGCAGAAGGTATGACTTAGCGGGCACTAGGTGTCATGATAGTTCCTAAAGAAGGAGATATTTGCACCTACCCAACTAAAGATCCCATTTGGGCTTTGCTAACTAGCTTTCTGAATCTGTTTGTTATGAGATCAGATCAGACCCTCAAAATTCCCCTAAGCTGGATGCCTCACAATGACTCAACAAATCAAATCCACTAAGGATGGCTAGATAGTTACTCTATCAACTCTTAGACTCTCAGATTCTGACTTCTCCCAGGTCCTGACAGTTGCTACTCAGCTCCCTATTTTGTTTAAGACTTACGTTTTTTTGTTATGGGGACAAATCTGCAAAATTATGCAGATTGAGGGGATGACATGTTTCATATCCAGGTCTTATGTTAGAGATCAGAGGCTGGTGTAGAGGAATTGGAAGGCTGCTGGGTGTCTATTGTAGCTTAGGATCAGTCCTTAGTAACTAGTAACAAACCAAGTCCTTTTGATGTGATCAATCATCAAGCACTAACACTTACGGGGAAAAGAACCACTGTCTATTTAAGTTTTAATGCTCTCGGGAACTAGTTTATGGCTATGGTCCACCTGCAACAGGCTGCTGACAAAGTGTATGCATGAAAGCTAGGTGCTGTGTCAAATTAAATGCAGAAGATTGGAACCTGATTGGTTTACATCAAAAGCATGATAAGAATATCCAGCAACAGTGTTGTTATATGCATGAACCAAGTCCTAGGATTTTTGCTTAAGGCTGGGATCAGATTTCACTACTGGGGAAGAGGAACAGAGATTTGGTCAAACGAGCTACTGATTAGAATATCCTATGCATAAATTCAATGGGTCAAAAGCCAAGATTATGGTAGCCGATGGAAAATCTACTCACAATAAAGTCCAAAAAATTCTGTACAGACTCTAGGTTCATTATTAAGTTTGCTTAAACTAATCATCTGATGAAGACTAGAGGAACATGATCTACTCACAGTAATAGCAGTAGCTATGCAGAACTTAGTTTAACGTATTTTCTGTTGAATCTTTCATGCATAATTCTGATCATATTGATTCTAACGACTGCACAAGTATTTCATCTAAAGATTTCAATCAAAATTTAAGCATGCAATCAACATTATCCATACATTCAGATCTGTCTCATCATAAGACTACACTCATTGCAAAGTTAGCATTCATTACAACCACGAGGTGAGCAAAATTAGCTTGTTAGAGGAAGTATAATGATTTCAAGTGCATGGATAGAAGGAATTTTTAGAGAGCATTGACCTGGACGAAACCTAAATTCCAAGGTGCAGAACTGACTTGCCAAAATCTTTGAGCATTGATTTGCCAAAATCCCTGAGCTACTGAGAGTGCCTAGCAAAGTAAGGGAAGATCAAGTGAGTCCAGAGGTACTGTTCCTAAGTCTCTTCCAAGGAGGAGTAGTGCAGAATTCCCTTCCTCAAGGATAGCTTGAGAGGTTGATGCTTGGATCCAGAATTCTTGAAGACCACCGAGAGAGGGAAAAGAAGAGCAAGAGAGATCAAGCTACGGATAATCCAAAAAAAAAGTGGCCAAAAAGCCCCCTCAAAACTGAAGCCCCCCCCTTTTAATTTTGGCAGGTCCTCTAATTTTTTTTTTTAAATTTCTTTATTTATTTTTTTTGCCTTTTTTTCTTTTCTTTTTTTTTCTTGACTTTTAACTAACTTTACCTAACTTTAACTAATTTGTAACTAACTTATAATTGAAAGTTTTTCTTCATTTTTTATTTTTGTTATTATTTTTATTTGTTTTCATATATTATTTCTACTCTTTTTCTCTTTTCTTTTCCTTTTTCTACTTTTTTTTATTTTTGTTTTTCTATTATTTTTCCTTTTTTATGTTTATTTATTTATTTCTATTTTTATTGTTTCTTTTATTTTATTTTCCATTACTTCTATTTTGATTCGATTTTTTTTCTTGTTTTTCCTAATTTTGTTTTTCGTCTCTTTTTTCTAATTCGGGTTTTTTTCTAATTCTTACACTTCTCTTTTTTATCATATTTTTTATTTGTCTATTTTTAAATGATTCCGAACACAAATAATTTTATTTTATACTTTTTATTTGTAAATTTAGCCTCAGACATAATTAGGTGTTCACAGTAATCAAGTAAAGAGAAACTTCTGTCACACCTTCTACATAGTTGTATAAGACCTAATCATTCCCTATGATAGTTCAGGACATGATTCCTCTAAATAATACCCGAAGGCATGACCGCACTCCTGTGTATCCACAAGACTTGGATCACACACATCAAACTCAATAGAGACCTTACTTTTTTTATTTCATACTTTTGGTGGTCATAGGGTTCTAGATACTTGCAGCCTCTTATTTCTAAACATTTATGATTTCCCATTAATATAATTATTTGGAAAACTCAAGAGGTTCGTATTTGATCCTCACATTATCTCTTTTTCTTAGTCATTAATAACATCTCCTCTACTTATTATGTCCTTATCTTATAGATCATAATGATTATACACATTCGATGATGAATGGTTTCAAAGAGGAAGGAGATGATGTGGAGGTCCCAACTATAGAGAACCATTGGACCCATCATTGGAGCAAGAGCCAGGAAACTGCAGAAAGAGGTGTTTTCAGGAGTACCTCCCTCAAGCCCAACACATCACCATCTCTCTTATAGCTTTCCATATTATAGACTAGGACTTAGGCTATTTTTCTTGTATGGTAGGATTTAGTGGCCCAATCTCTATGTACTTTTAACATAGGTTTTGGGTCTGCTTTGACCTAACTTGAGACTGCATTGAGGAGTGATGAAGGTATTATAATTGGATTTTCATCCAAGCCCAAATTTCCTCTAGGTGGATTCATTTCGTCCTCATTCTTCTTCTCTTTAGCACCTTATCTTCATGCCTATATAAAGGCATCTTGTAGTGTATTTTGTAACTTTGGATTCATTTTATACAATTTGTGAGTTTGAGAGCATCTTTTCTTTCCTCATTTCTATCCTCATTTCTAAGTTTGAGAGTGAAGCTATCCTTATTCATGGAGTTCTCCAATGGTGATGGAGGGAGGCTTATCCTTCCATGAAGATGACGTCTTAACAAGTTTGAAGAATTCAAGAGTTCAAGTCTCTTTCTCCATTCTTTTCCTACCTCCATTGACCAGAAACCAAGCTGCATTCAAGGTCCACATCAATGATTAACCTTGACCCTAAAACACTAGACTTGTAGAATTCCATCTCATGTTTCATAGTCTAAATTACATTGCTAAAGATTAAAAAAATAAAGCGTCAATATCAAGATTATCCAAATCAAGAGAACCCTAATTCTAAGCTTTTTTCGATTTTGCTTGCTTAATCATTGAATCTCATCAAATCACGATTTTCTCCCATCTTGGTATGCATTTCATTTCTATTTGTGATTTATATTTTTTTTATTCCATTTATATTCTTTTGGAATCTGCATTCTTAATTACAACACTCTATTAGGTTTAAATTGGAATAGGAAAAAATACAAAATGAAGTACCATATGTAACTCTCTAAAATCTTCTAACCATTTTCATTTCGCTACTGCAATTTCTTATATTTTTCTTACATTTATGCAGAGATTACATTATATATTGTAAACACCCAATTATGTCCGAGGCCCCCAATTATTTAAAATACTAGTTTAAATAATAATAAAATAAACAGAGCAGTAAAGAAAAAACAAAATGCAAAAAGGAGGAAACAGAAAACAAAATGAAAAAATAGAAAAAGAAAAGCCTAAAAATAAAAGAAAACAAAAAATAAATATTTACAAGAATTAACTAAATAAAAAATATAATAGTAATAAAATAATAGCATTAATAAAGAAAAATGGCAAATTGCTAAAATCTGGAAAAATAATAATAATAATAATAATAATAAACTGGAAGTAAAAATAAAATGATAGAAAATCCAAAAGAATCCAATGTCAATAAAAAAGATTAAAAAATAAATAAATAAAAAAAAGAAAGAAAAAGAAATGATAAAGCAAAATAATGAAAAAGGAAAGGGAAAAATAAAAAGTAAATAAAAAATAAAAACATAATTCATAAAAAAAAAATATAAAAAGAAATATAATAATAATAATAATAATAATAATAATAACAAAAAATATATAAATAAATAAAAATAAAAAATAAAAAATAAAAAATATATACATATATTAATAATAAATGAATAAAAAAATTAAATTAAAAACAGTACCTGAAAATATACCTAAATAAGGCAGCATATAAAAATAAAAAGAAGAAATTAAAAAAGTACAAAAATAAAAAATAGATATTTGGGATAATAAAAAAATATATACAGAGGGAGAAATTTTGAGATGAAGAGGTAGTTTTTGGCTCCTCGAAGGGGCTTAGCTTTTGCCAAGAAGAGGAGACTGGCTTTTGGCCCCAGAAAAGGGCTTGACTCTTGCAGAGGGGGAGAGACGTCTGAAAAAGGAGAGGGTTTAAAAACCTAAGGAGGACCTTTGGAGGGGGATTTTTTTTTCCTTTTTCTCTTTTTCTTTCTTTCTCGGGAGGGGAACTAGAGAGGATCAGAGAGGGGAATCTAAGGGAGAAGCAAGGAATTCCTTCTCTTGGGCTCAAGGGACGCAACATGAAGACCGGCTTCAGGTGTAGAAACTCCAGGTAAGATTCCAAACCCTATGCATCTCCATGATTATAGCTACATGCATTCCCTAGTGCGTCTTAGGATTCAACACCACGAGGCGGTTCTTGGAACCTTCATTGAGATCTCAGCATGCATCTAGTGACGTTGATTCATAGATTTCAGACCCCATATTGGAACTTAAGATTGTTGGAGTAAGCTTAGAAATCTTCAGTGCTCCTGAAGGACGCCATGAACTCTTTTGAACGTCCTTAATGGTGCTTCCAAATGCCGGTTACTGGTTATGGCTTAACCAAATTGTCGTAGAATAGTTCGATATTCTTTATTAAATTGGGTGAATCTGAAGCTGAAGATTACATGATCGTCTCAGCTTTTCCTAACGATCATTATGGAAAAGGTCCTTGATATTAGGGAGCATTGAAATCACCCATAAAATTCCTCCATGCACCTGATTAGACGGTCGAGTTCTTAAGCTAACTAGGGGATATCCAGAGCTTACAATGGTAATATGATGTGCCCGACAAAAGCCCCAACATGCATTAGCACCATGGTGGTCAAATGGAGCATTTGGCGCCACTAGACTCCTTTGCGTTAGGATTGTTGTCGCTGGGCTCAAAGATGGTAGGCTGGTAGTGTCGTTCCTTCACTATTTCTCCCTAAGAATAACAAGAGTTCCAAGGGATGTATTGATACTATTGATCTATAAAGATAAGGATGGAATTAAAGCTCATGCACTACGGTACTCCGAGATGGATGTCATCGCGCCTCGCTTGTTAAGACTTCAACAGTATATGGTGTACCGCCCAGGAGTCATTGGCAAGGCAGCGTTCAGTACGTGAGGGCATGTTGGTTTTGTAGCCCCCTCACGAACTCCTCTCGCCTCTTGTCTTGGTGGTTGGCATACAAAGCAAAGAGTGGGTTTCAATTTGATGAAGTTTGCAACGTTCTTGTCGCTCTCTTGTACAGTCTGGGGCTATCCAAGCAATTCTGAATAATAGACTAGGATTCCACATCCATGAGTGTTAGCACACACAATAAAAGCAAAGGCTACGAGTGCATTCTTTGATTCATAATCACGGCCACTTCGCTGCCCTTGACCGAAGACACTGCATGGTTCATCAACGGAGACCATGACATGCATCCACGAGAGGGAGATAATCCACTCTGCTCGTGCCAATGACGAGCGGAAGACTACGCCATGCTCCTGCCACTACCCCTTGCATGCTATGCTTCCGGAGGTCCCGATCTATTGTTACCTCCAAAGAATGTTATGAGTCGTGGGATCTTAGAGTGTTGTAAGGATGACCCTTCAAAGTGCTTGATTCTTGAAGCTTATGAATCACGACATATATGTTGATGAAAATGAAGAGATTGTAATGCACGGTCCACCAAGCGTGCAACGGATGAAAGCAACCACAGTTCTTCAATAAGAGAACCATTTGTGAGTAACCGTAGGTAAGAACTCATGTCAAGGGCTCAGATGTTGCAATAACAATGGGCCCACTGGGTAGTGGGGTTGTATATTCCAGGATATAGTCAACATGGATCCTTATTCTCTCCCCTGGACGGCGGTAATTCCACTAATGTTGCTAGAGTGGAGGGCTAATGGCAAAACCGATCTCTAAGTCTATACGACGCCCTCCACCTTGATTTACAAAATGCTCAAAGGCTTCATACGTCCCTCCTACGCGTCGTGGATCCCGCTTTGCTGTTTGTTGTATGGGGAGCCTAGGGAAGCTTTAGAAAGTCGTGCACAGCCATGCCATTTGGCCTCGATGGCGAACAGTGATTGGCGACAAGCCTTGCAGGAGTCATGAAGGAACCACGTAGGTTGCACTTCACAATTGGCAGCTCGTTGAAGGCCCATATGTGATACTCAGAGCCTCCAAGCGTGTCTTTATTGGTTCTTTACTACCGAATGGTCGTCGATCAATAGCTGGGAACCATGCAAACCATATACCTTGTCAAAAGTTTATGTTAAATTAAATGTGAAGAGTAAGGAAACCAACTAGGCACTTGGCCTAGTGGTTGACGCATCCTCATAAAGTCTGAGACCGGTGTTCGGCCTTCCCACACCCAATTTTTATTCCTTATTTGAGACTCCTCCCCACGTGACGCAGGTGCCTTTATGTCCATAGAAATTCACTAGCCTCAAATACAAATAGAAGAGCAGAAAACCATAACCAATTAACTTAGTTTAATGGTTTGGGGCGTTGCTTACATGCCCAGGGACGCGGGTTCGATACCCCTTGCAAGCCAGGTAAGCCAGGTAAGCCTCCAAGCCAGGTAAGCCTCAAATTTAATGGTTTGGGGCGTTGCTCACTTCGCTGCAGAGCCGAGCCAAGCCAGGTAAGCCTCAAATTTAATGGTTTGGGGCGTTGCTCACTTCGCTGCAGAGCCGAGCCAAGCCAGGTAAGCCTCCAAGCCACCACGAGCCACCAGACGTTCCTTAGCCACCAAGCCATCGTCCATGCCTCCCAGCTATGGAGCCAATGAAGCCATGCAAACAGGAAAAGGGCCCCCACCATGTGCAGTCAAGTCCTAAGCAATTGCAAAAATACCCCTCAGGTTCCCAAAATTGCAGACATGCCCCTCAGGTCCTCAAAATTACAAAACTACCTTACAAAACTACCCCTCAAGCTCTCAAAATTCCAGATTTGCCCCTCCAATTTCCAAAATTACAATTTGACCCCTAAACTTATCAAATTTGTAATTAAACCCTCAAACTTCCCAAAAATTTAAATTAAAAGTCTTTTTCTTGGGCTCATAAAATATACTCATGCGGTTTCTTCATTATTTGCTATTATTCGTACCATTTCTTGAAAAATTATATTATAATCTTGTGCTTTCAAAATTCAAATTCCTTTCCTTAAAATTCAAATCAATTCTTTCCTCAAATTCTCAAAACAAATTTAATTCACCTTCAAATAAAATCAAACTCAACAAAAATAAAAGTTCATCTTTCTTTCGAATAAAATAAAGTGTATTTCTTCTTCCTCAAAATTAAATCGAGTTTAGTTCTTTCCTTCAATTACAATTCCTCTCTTCAGTTTTCAAATCAAGTTCATTTTATTCAAGTTTAGTGCAAAACTTCAAAATTTAGAAACCAAATCAAGTCTAGTATGCAAAAGCTAGTTCCATTCCGATCAAGTTTTATTCCTTTCTTCAATGTTGAATCAAATTCATTTCTTATTTTCAAAAATAAAGTTCTTTTTCAAATATTTTAGGATCCTTGGTCACACGCGACGGTCTCTAAATGGGGGACTGGCAGTTCACTTGCTGTCCAACGTTTAGTAGTCTGTATAGGCCCCCGTGCTGCCGTAGCTGCCTTGGGTCTTGTGCATGAGTGGAATTTCTTTCGAATAAAATAAAGTGTATTTCTTCTTCCTCAAAATTAAATCGAGTTTAGTTCTTTCCTTCAATTACAATTCCTCTCTTCAGTTTTCAAATCAAGTTCATTTTATTCAAGTTTAGTGCAAAACTTCAAAATTTAGAAACCAAATCAAGTCTAGTATGCAAAAGCTAGTTCCATTCCGATCAAGTTTTATTCCTTTCTTCAATGTTGAATCAAATTCATTTCTTATTTTCAAAAATAAAGTTCTTTTTCAAATATTTTAGGATCCTTGGTCACACGCGACGGTCTCTAAATGGGGGACTGGCAGTTCACTTGCTGTCCAACGTTTAGTAGTCTGTATAGGCCCCCGTGCTGCCGTAGCTGCCTTGGGTCTTGTGCATGAGTGGAATTTCTTTCGAATAAAATAAAGTGTATTTCTTCTTCCTCAAAATTAAATCGAGTTTAGTTCTTTCCTTCAATTACAATTCCTCTCTTCAGTTTTCAAATCAAGTTCATTTTATTCAAGTTTAGTGCAAAACTTCAAAATTTAGAAACCAAATCAAGTCTAGTATGCAAAAGCTAGTTCCATTCCGATCAAGTTTTATTCCTTTCTTCAATGTTGAATCAAATTCATTTCTTATTTTCAAAAATAAAGTTCTTTTTCAAATATTTTAGGATCCTTGGTCACACGCGACGATCTCTAAATGGGGGACTGGCAGTTCACTTGCTGTCCAACGTTTAGTAGTTTGTATAGGCCCCCGTGCTGCCGTAGCTGCCTTGGGTCTTGTGCATGAGTGGAATAAAGGTCCTTCCCAAAAATAAAAGCTCTTTTTAAATATTTTGAGATCTTTGATCTCACGCGACGGGCTCTAAACGGGGGACTGGCAGTTCACCTGCTGTCCAACGTTTAATAGTCTATATAGGCCCCCATGCTGCCGCAGCTGCCTTGGGTCTTGTGCATGAGTGGATTAAAGATCCTTTCAAAAAACGAAAACCTCTTCAAAATGGCCTCCTTCCTTTAAACACCTCTGAAGGTCAAGCCTTCACGAACCAAAACTACGTAAGCCTTGAGTTTCCTATTGCACCGGGGAATACGTAGGAGCAGGATCAAGTCCTGTCAGGCTAACCCCCATCAAGTATTTATTTTCACACTAATTAAAGGGATCAAACAACTTTCAAATAATCACACACTCAGTTTAAGGGTACTGTTCTTCGGAACAGGCGAGTGGGGTTCCTAACACCTTCCCCACTCGTAACCGACTCCCGAACCTAAATCTCTTCCTCGAGTCAGGTTTTTTCCAAATCTTTTTCCCTTAAATAAAAATTTGGTGGCGACTCCACATTAATCAAAATATAATAAATTTTTCAAAATTTTAGCGAGTTTGTCATCTCATCGGAATTATGGTTGCGACATATATGATTATATTATTTTAAAGCAATATTTGAAAACCACAACACTTATCTAAAAACTCAAACCTAATTTACTCACATCACTGAACCTCTACTAATATTTTTAATTTTTTTAGCATTTATATTCATATATTATAAACTATATAATCTATATAAAAAATATTACAATAGAAATCATCCTGTTATGTGCTATACCAGTATTATTTTTTGGGTCAACAACTATGTGTTAATTCATGCAATTAATATTCAATGATGTTTTGTTGCCCATTCCCTCCTCCTTCCGGAAAACCCACTTACAGAAGGAGAAGATCACTTTTCTATAATTACCTCTTAACTAAATTAATTTACACAGTTAATTAAGACAGATAGGAAATCCATTTTGTAATTAGCATCAATGTTTGTTTTATATGATTATGGTTGAAACATGCAATTTGCTTTGGTCAGACTTGGAAGGAGTAGTTTACAAGAAAAGTTTTGATATATATATATATATATATATATATATACATATATATATATATATATCGTATGGTATATCTTTTTAATAAATTTTCTTTACTACTTTAAAAAATATTAAATAAAAAATATATGTATTTAATATTTTAGAATATAATTTTTTGATATTTTTATTTAATATAATAACTTGTGAAAAAAATATATATAATTATTCTTATCATAAGTAAAGGAAAAATTCTCAAGAGGAAAAATTCTCAAGAGTGTCACCCTAGTCCATTAAGTATGAGAGATAGCAATCTGTTTGCAATAGCATAAGCCAAACAGTAATAAGTTACATTGCACATAAAAAGGTCTGTGTCAACCTTCTCCTTGGTGAGTAGTAATCAAGATTACTTTTTTGATCTGTAAAATTTGGTTTCATTTAAAATTAATATCTTCTTTTTATATGACCTTTATTTATTTTTTGGAGTTTTGGAATAATTGATTTGAAAGAATTGTCCTTAGACCTTGGTAAATGAAAAAGTTGCATGGATGGTGACACGCTCGTCGCAAACGCGCAAAAATAATTTCTAGATTTTCCCCAAACTATTGGTATAGTATAATGTGCAACCTAGGTCATCTCCCAAAGACCATTTCATATTCTTAAGCAAATTAGGAGAAAATTAGAACAGGGGGATTTTGTAAAGATTGCTATTGAGTTCTAAATGCAAAATACAGAATGAAATTAATTTCACTTAACAATTATCAACTCAAGGAATTCAGAGACTATTTTCTTAACTAATCATTGATCACTAAAATCATGCATTGTGTTTATCAACCTAGGATCATCTGGAACCCCTAAAATGATCCTTGAATTCTCTACTGAGAAACCTCTCAGAATTTAATTGATTATGATCAACAAGATTAGTAACCACTTAATCTTTTATCTAAACCAATTTTATAATCAGAATTCACTTGAAGTAAGTAATAAAATGAAAACCTTCAATTCAATTACTTAATTTCTACTCTTCAAACTTTTGGAAAATGATTTACCAATCAAAAACCAATTATAAATCAATTATGCATTAATCAAAATACGTCAACCGATCAAACTTTGATTAAAGAATAAAATTGAAGAATATAGTGAAGCAGAGTAGAAACCACTTAATAAGCATGTAAATAAAGATCAAGACCTCAAAGTTAAAATGAAAATAGCTTGAATCCTTGAATTGAAACTACAAACCTAGCCTTCCATGAAGGAGGCAAACTAACAACATAGAAAGAGGCAAACTAACAACAAAGAAAAACTAAGCCTTCCATGTAGGAGGCAAACTAACAACAAATAAAACCTAAGCCTTCCATGAAGGAGGCAAACTAACAACAAATAAAACCTAAGCCTTCCATGTAGGAGGCAAACTAACAAGAAAGAAAACCTAAGCCTTCCATGAAGGAGGCAAAACTAACAAGAAAGAAAGAAAGAAAGAAAGAAAGAAAATGGTATTGGAGTTAATCTCCAAAATGGTGTTGTGTTTCTCCTCTTGTAAACCCTTCTATTTATAGAGGATTTTTGAGGCATCATCTTCAGAAAGTCACCAACTAGGATATTAATTTTCTACCCTTTTATTGCTTTCACATGGGCTTTGTTGAAAATGCAAAACACTTTTGAATTTTTGTCACCAATGAACACAACAATTTTTACTTTCTTGCACCGCAATTTCGGATGTTCACATGTCCGAATTAGAGCTTGACTTATGAACAAAAGTTGTATCCCCGGATCTTAGTTGTCCAACAGATTTGATTTCATCTCAATATGACTTTTTTATCTCAAGATATGGCCGGATCTTTGCACACTGTTCAAATTCCACGTCAGCAACACTATCTCATCTTTTGAGATAATTTCGGAGTCCTAAGCATCCAATTTAGAGTCTGATCTTGCTTTGTAACTGTGGACACTTCTTTAAGCTTTCATTCAAGACAGATTTCATGATTTTTGGATGTCTAAAACTCCTATTATGCTCAAAATACTATAATAGTGTCATTTTAATCGGGTAAGCAAAGAAATTCAATTAAACTTCATATGAACCCAAACTCATAAAATATGACAAAGATCACTTAATTGAACATATAAGAAGTCTTAATGAGATAAAAGTGAGAGATAATTATTTATGAAATCTATGCTTATCAGATGGCTTACTTGGTAAGCTTTTATATGGATATTGGATTTATCTTCACATATCAACCATAGAAAGAATATGTATTACTCCAACATTGGTTTAAGGTACCCTATTTCTGATTATGTAGTTGTCAATCTATTGAATGACATGGTGCTACCTTTATTGTGCAGGATGTTTATTGTTTGGATGTTGATGGTATTCTCTCTTTTTGATGCTGCTTTACTTTCTGCAGTTGTTGTACTATCTCGTTGTAAGTAGTCTGTTTTCTGTGTTATTCAGTCTGTCTTAACGGTTCTTTCTATACAAAACATATCAAGAAATGTATAACAATATTGTTGTTTATAAATACATGCCAGTTAGGAGATCTCAATAAGAGTATGAGATATGAGTCAATTACTACCTCCTGCTGTTGCTTTCCTTAATTGAGCTTATTGTATTTGAGCAAGATAAATTTAGCATAGGATATGAATATTTTATATTACAAGTAATGCTAACAATACACTCTTCAAAATATTCCATATAATAGGTCTATTTCAAACCTCCATTAAACCTGGAATATTCTGAGTCAGAGGCATATTTCAAACCCTTACGGCTTCCTCCATAAGTATATTTATGTATGAAAAATAGTAAGAAATAAGAAAAAATAATACTGATAACAAAGAGCTATAGGATAAGGCATGAATGAGTAGATAATAATAAAGGAACAATAACTTTTACTAATTTTTATAGATCACTTATTAAAGAGTTCTCCATCCTCTTTATTAAACATAGGGAACTCGAAAGATCTAGAACTATTTTATTTGGCTATTTAATTAGTACTATTTTATTTTTCTCAACTTTAGATAAAGAAGAATGTATAGTATAAATTTGTAAAATAATTTTTATATATAATGTAAAACAGTAGAATATATTAATGCTTTTTATCTGGTATAAGAAATAATAATCAAAGGTAGTAGTTGAAAAATGACAACCAGCATTAGGCCTGTTTGTTGAAGTATCACCAATTAGTAATAAACTTTAATTGGTAATTAATTATTTGGTAATGGATTATGTAGCATTTTTTATAACCAAGTAGATCTGATCTGAATCTCAAGAAAATGCTTTAGAATCCCAGGAATAAACAAGACAACGTGATTGGAATTGGAAAATATTAGGCGTTTTTGTAATTATTAGAAAAAATTAAAATTAGAAACAAAATATCCATTAATCAGCATCATAGAAGTTATAATCAAGGTTTTATTTTTTTAATTAAATTAACAAGATTATTCTAATTAGATTTAAAAGGAAAGTATTTTAGAATAACTATTTTTTAAAAGATTATAAAATTAAATCATAACAGTATATTTTTTAAAAGAAGGTTTTCTAAAGGTATTGTTTAACAAAATTATGCTGGCAACCTAATATTTTTTATTATTTATTTTTTTTAAATGTTAATTTAGTATCCATAAACAAATCACCATTTAAAAATTATTTTAATTATGATAAGCATTCATTTGAAAATTTTATTATAAAAAATGTATATTTGAGATTCCTTTTGGTTTATCTTGAAATATAGATATTAATCCACAAGATGATAATAAGAGTTAAACTACTTGTTTAAGCAATCAATTTCTTGTGTTCAATCCTTTAATTACATCTTTCAAAAGGATTAATTCAAAGCTCATCATGGGTTTGGATGGGTTGGAGAATAGAAAGATATAGGGTGGCTTAGATTTGGGGTTTCTTCCCAAATTGGTGTTTTTTTAAAAAATATTTACGGAAATAGGGTAGTTTGAAAAGTATTTCCGTGCAAAGGTTGAAACAGTGCCTAAAACGCATAAATTGATGCATTTTAGGGTAATGCCCAAAAAATAATACGTTTCATGACCTAGAGATGCATAAATTGGTGTGTTTTAGGGGTTAAAAATTTTCCTGATGCAGTGCCGCCTAAATTTAGGCGTTTTAGGGTGGTAGAGACGCATAAATTGTACGTTTTAGAGGTTAAAAATGTTCCTGATGCAATGCCACCTAAATTTAGGCATTTTAGGGCATAAATTGGTGCATTTTAGAGGTTAAAAATTTTCCTGATGCTGTGCGGCCTAAATTTAGGCAATATAGGGTGCCTAAAATGCAACAATTTATGCGTTTTAGCAATTGATATGCATAGTTTTATGCGTTTTAGGGACTTTTAGGTACTTTTGATGCATAAATTTATGATATCTTAATTATTTGACGCATTTATTTATGCGTTGTAAGGATGTATAAATATGTGAGTTAATTGTATTATGAGAGTAAATTCGAAGTATTTTTCAGTAAGAGTGAAGAGAGTTTTGTAGTTTTATTTCACGGTGAAGATAATATTTTTTTCATACTTGAATAGTTTTAAAATTATTGTAAATTGTTTTTAAAATTACTTTTATGAAATAGGAATTTATTTGAAGTTTATTTAAATTTCTTTTGAATCATGGATGAAATAATAATTATTATATCTTTTAATGGAAAAATGTTTGAATGTGAGAAAGGTTCAACATTTGAGGGGAGAAAAAAACCAAATTAGATTTCAAAAAATGTTAGTTTTAATGAATTGAAAGAAAAAATTTTCAAAAAATTAAAATTGTCATCTCGACAAATTATTTCAAACTTAATAGGAAGATTTTTAGTCTTATCTGAAAAGGTTGAGTAGAGAGGATTTCAAATTAGAGATATGAAGATGTAAAATGCATTTGAGCAACAACGTCTGATGACTGTTCTTGAAATGTATGTCGACATTAATATTGTTAATGAAGAGAGTGGATCTGCTCTAAGTGGTAAGTAAATCATGGTTTACATTGATTATTTTTGTTCAGTTGACTAATTTTTATTAAATGACATTTTTTATTAATTCTTATTTCAGGTGGTGTAAATGTTTCTGATGATGATGATGAAGAATATTATTTATCTCTGATAAATGAGTTTAGTGATGAAAAAAATGATGGTTTAAATGTGAATGAATTAGAATGGGAAAATTTAGCTGACATTGGTGATGATGACGATGGTGATAGTGATGATGATAATGCTTATCAACAATTTATGGTGAGCTTGGATAGAGGTATAGGTTGAAGTTCATTTCACATTCCGTCTCCAACATGCGAAACATCTATTGAACGAAGAGATCAATCAAGTAAATAAGTTATGATCAATATTGTTAATCTTAATTTTAATATAAATTTTTTAATTTTATTTTTTATTTTCAAAAAAGAATTGGCATTTTGGAGTAACGCTTCGCACTACAACAATATTAATTGGGAATATCCAGATGAAGATCTTAACTTTTCAACAAATGTTGGACATAAAAAATGGGTGGTTGGTGATAAGTTATATGTTGGTTTACAATTTAAAAGTAAAGAACAATTGCAAACTGCATTGAAACATTATTTCATGAAGGTACACCAAAGTTTTGTTGTTGTTGAATCAAAACGAATATTTCTTTCTGTTCGTTGTCCTAATTACGGAAGTGGTTATCCACAACGAATGAGAGCATGTTTATCAAAATGATCTAGTGAATGGTCTGTAACAAAATGGGGTGGTCAACATAATTGTGTGAATGCTTCTCTATCCTGAGACCATAGAAAGTTGGATTCTAATTTTATTTGTTCGTGCATATTGGGTATGTTGTTTCCACAAACTTAATGTCTTTTTTTCTATATTATATTCCACTTAATAATTTTTGCATTTACTTTTTATTATTTATTAAGTATGGTGAATGAAGAACCATCTCTATCAATAGCCTTAATCCAAGAAAGAATACAAAGTTTGTATGGATACAAAGTTTAATACAAGAAAGCATGGATTGCAAAGCAGAAAGCAATTGTTCATGTGTTTGGTGATTGGGATCATTCTTATGCTTTATTTCCGAAATGGTTACATAAAATGATTCAATTTGCTCCAAGTTCTAAGTACAAGCTCGAGACAGAAGATGTCATTATTGGTAATCAGGTTCAACATGGAGTGAGAAAATTCTTTCAGGTTTTTTGGTGTTTTAGACAATGTTGTGAGGCCTTCAACTTTTGCAAACCACTTATTCAAATTGATGGCACATTTCTTTATGGGAAATATAGAGGTACTTTGCTAATAGTTACAACTCAAGATGGAAACAACGTTGTGCTATGTATTGCTTTTGCTATTGTTGAGCGTGAGACATTGGATGCATGGAGTTGGTTTTTAGCTTTGTTAAGAGAGTATGTAACTCAGAGGAATGAAATATGCTTGATATCAGATAGGCATCAAAGCATTAAATCAGCTGCGAATAACCCTTATTTGGGACGGCAACCTCCACATGCATATCATGTTTATTGCATCAGGCATATTGCTAGCAATTTTAATCAGAGATTTAAAAACCAGAAACTGAAACAAGATTTTCTTAAATTAGGTAAAGTCAATTTATATTTTATATTTTATATATATCTAAGTACTTCATAATTTTGTTGAAAATGGTTATGTGTTTTTAATTGACTTTACAGGTTACACAACATGTAAAGAAATTTTTTATCACAAGTTAGCAAAGTTTTGACAAACTAATGCAGATGTGGCTAGGTGGATTGATAGCATATTAAAAGAGAAATGGAGTCTTGCGTATGATGAACATGGCAGGCGATTTGGCCACATGACAACCAATCTAGCGGAGGCAGTTAACAAAGTGTTAAAAGGTGCATGAAATCTTCCAATCATTACTCTTGTTAAATGTACTTATAGTCGTTTGGTTGAATATTTTGTGCAAAGGGGTGGAATAGCTAAAGCTGAGATTGCAACTAGTCAATGTTTTTGTAAAACACTTATGGATGCAATTAGAAAAAATCAAGAAGCTGCATGTTCACATCAAGTCAGAAGGTATCATATACAGTCTTCACGATTTGAGGTTGAGGAAGCTTTCAACCCAATAACTCAACGAGGAGGTAACAAATGGTCGGTACGATTAGCCGGTCATTATTGTCAATGTGGTAAATTTCAACTCTTAAGGTACCCTTGCTCCCATGTGATAGTTGCTTGTGTAGTGGTTACTATTGACTTCTACCAATTTGTCGATGACGTATATTCCCTTCAACATATATTTGCTGCTTACTCTTTTGATTGGTGGCCGATTGGAAATGACCTTGCTAATGTTAATGATTGGGTTCTGATACTAGATGAAGAAAAACTGAGAGGGAAGGGTAGACCCAAATTAACTCGTATAAGAAATAAAATGGATTGGGTTGAATCGCAACCTAGTTCAAGATGTCGTTTGTTTATGGAATTAGGTCATAATCAGTCTCGATGTTCACAAAGAGATTGAGATTAATTAATAATGACGTTATCATGAATTAAATTAAGTAAATTGTTTCAATGTGTATCAAGTGAATAGTGGTTGTAATATTATAGTTTGAATTATGTTTAACTATTTTGCGAGTAAATTCGATCAATAGAATTTCAATTTTCATATTCTAATACGTGGTGAAAAACAATAAACACAAAAGATAAACAATCGTCAATAAGATGATATATATACTGAACTAAATCGAATAAATAAAAATGACGCATAAATTCATGTACAGTAAAACACATAAGCAGCAATAAAGGGAAATGTAAAATCCAAATCAAAGTCTCTAAGACATAACATCTGCATAAAAATTATATATATATATATATACAATCCACTGTATGAATCAAACACCCCTACCCCTGGTCGTCCTCTTACTCTACTAACGAGGAATCTTAGGTGCAGGCTGCGGTGGATGCTGATCTAAATGCGCTCCCAGGTGAAAGGCAGCCGATATATCTGCATTTAGATCAAGGCCTTGTCCGGCGAAATGATGAAGAATCTGCTGATCATGGACATAGGCATGCATCGGTGGATTGAGAGTGACCAAGGGTGCCTCATATGGTGAAGGTGTATGAAAAGTCGTATCAGCATGTGACGATGATGCCCCCTTATTCCCTGCATAGCTCGGTCCTAGCCCAACATCACCCTAGTTGAAGAATGTAGGAGATGGCAGGACAGGGGAGGTGAATAGTCCAAATGTTGCGTCAAACTGTGTCGCAACCGTGATTCCGACGAGACGATGAACTCACTAAAATTTTAAAAAAAATTTATTTTTTTATTGTGTAGTCGCCACCAAATTTTATTTTTAGGGAAAAGATTTGGGAAAGCCCTAACTTGAGGAAAAGATTTAGGTTTGGGAGTCGGTTATGAGTAGGGAAGGTGTTAGGCACCCTACTCACCAGTTCCGAAGAACGGTACCCTTAAACTGAGTGTGTGATTTATTTGAAAACTGTTGGATCCCTTTAATTAGAGTGAAAATAAATAGATTGATGGAAGATAGTCTGATAGGAGTTGATCCTGCTCCTACGTATTCCTTGATGCAATGGGAAACTCAAGGCTTACGTAGTTCTAGTGTGAAGGCTTGACCTCCGAAGGTAAAGAATTTGAGAGATGATTTTTGAAAGGTTTTATTATTTAAGGGGAATTCTAGTCCACATTGCACAAGGTCCAAGGCAACTAAGGCTGCACTGAGGCCTATACAAACCTCTAAATATCGAACAGTAGTGAAACCACTAGTTTCCTATTTAGAGCTCATCGCCTAAGACTTGTGATTCCCAAAGTATTTTGAAAGATTTTATTATTTAAGGGGGAACTTCTTGTCCACATATGCACAAGGTACAAGGAAACTAAGGCTGCACTAGGACCTATATGAATCTCTAAATATCGAACAGCAGTGAAACCACCAGTTTCACATTTAAAGCTTATTGTGTGAGACTTGTGGTTCCAAAATGAATTTAATTTGAAAATAATAAGGATAAGAAACGACTTGGGCTTGATTTAAAATAAAATGAACTTGATTTGAAATGAATTTGATTTAAAACTTGAGGAGTTGAGCTTGATTTGCAATAAACTTGATTTAAAACTTGAGAAATTGAACTTGGTTTTAAAAAAAGAGTTTGATTGGAATTTAGAGAATTGAACTTGATTTGAATTAAAACGAACTTGATTCAAATTTTGAAGGAAAAGAATTAAACTTGATTTAATGAAGATGAACTTGATTTGAAATGAGTTTGATTTAAAACATGAGTAAAAGGATTGCGTTTTGAATTGAATTTGAGGCGAAGAATTAAATTGATTTAAATAAAATGAATAAAGGATTAAATTAAAACTAGACGAATTAATGTAAAAAGGTTGTTTGGGCATTTCCCTTCAATTTTAGGAGGCCCAATTGAAAATCTGATGAGGGCCCAAGTGGTGGTGAAAATTTGATGAGGATCCAAATTGTAGTGAAAATGTGATGAGGGCCCAAATGGACAACCCAATCAGCTTGTGCGATTATGTAGCAGCATTCTGGCCTAAATTCACCTAAACTAGGTTGTAAGGCACGACCCAATCCTTGTGGCCCAAATCACTTTAGCCTGTGAGGTGCCTATGAAATCATTTCTATGACCTAACTTGGGGGGCTTGACCTCAATTGAGCAGGATTGAGCTCATTTGCCACTTGCAACCATGGCCCAATTCGTATGGTCTTAAGCCGCAACTTTCCATTTGAGCAGAAACTGCTTCAAGGCCTAAATGTGGCCTAGTCTGATTATGAAGGTGAGCTAGAAGCGCGGCCCAATTAAGGATAGGTGATACGACATGGTCCAAATTTCCATGGGTGCCAATTTCAATTTGAGAAATTGCCAATGCCACGAATCACGCGTAGTAGGCATGGCCTAGTCTGTTTAAGCTGGCCTGTAAGCAACAATAAGGGCATTTAAAATAAAATGCAGTATGCAAGGATCGAACCCGTGGTTTGAGGGACTGGGTGCAGCGACTTAACCAATGGAGCCAAGTTACTACTAATGTATAATGCTCACACAATGTGATAAAATCTTGTAAAAATCAGAATTAATGAGATGTGAACATGACCTAAGCCATGCACGTGTACGTCTAGGTCGGGTTTCTATGTATATGTGTGTTTGGTGAAGCCATATACATACATATACACGTTGGGGAAGTAGCAACCTAGACCTTGCTTTTTACGAGTTTCAGTTCTATGGAATCCTTTTGGCTAGCTGCCAAGTGCAGGTTAACGACCTTGTTGTTCAAATCACGACAACAAGGTTCGTCCATGCATTTACCATGCATGGAGATGGCTTTTTGGAATGCCAAAAAACAACGAAGACTCGAATCATCCTCGGACCATGACGCTGTTTTGGCCATTGCTCCCTATAGTGTACGGTCACGTCTTTTGGCATGCAACGTTATTTGCTCCAAGGTTTGGCCATTTAGACACATGCAGAGCAAAGATAACGAGTGGACCAGCTACATGACCTTTTCGCATGTCTTTAGTGTAAAACCGCTGATCCTTCTTAATCATTTCAGAAAACTGGGCACCAAGTCGTGGCGATTGCAAGCCAAAATCTTCAACAATAACGACAAAGCGTTAAGTAGGGATATTTGGCAATGGTGGCATCATCTTTCCGAGACTCGGTAAACCTTCAAGAGATGTCAAGGCCTTGACGAATGATCGTCGTTGGCTCACAATACCTCCATACTAGAGTTGATGGCTTCTTTTAATACATGGAAACAGGCCAAAAAGGCTCATTCAGACATTCGTGACACTATGGCTGGTGGTTATCTGAGCTCTGTAATTACCTAAAATGAATGGTCACTTACACCTTCCTTTATTAGCTAACTGAGACCAAACTCATTGAACCATGTAGAGATTAGAGACGATCGTGGTTTTGGCAATGGTCATGACAATCAGAGGCATCATTATCACCATGAATTTAGGCGGACAAGTCTAAGTCTCTTGCAAGTTGACCAACTGGTCCTGCCCTGATTGCTCATGCCTATTACATACATAATACGAAACTCAATTTCTATTCAAAAATGCATGAAGTGATACCCAAACTCTTATTCAAGAATACATGAAGTGATACCAGAACACTCATTCAAGAATATGTGAAGTAATGCTCAAAAATCCGAACTATGATTCAACCACTATAGCTATCATGCATACGGTAATTGAAGCACACATTAAATCTAAACCCAGCCAAGGGATTTGTGACATCGATTCACTCTATAAGCATCTTGCGTTTCGGTTATAACCGGTCCAAAGATTTATAGGAGTTTAGGCAAAAGAAGCAAACATCATTCTATGGTATTTTTGAAGCTTGTATCATAAAAATGATGGTGAAACTGAGCCAGAGCCTCATATCATGCAAGTGTAGGATGCAATGATGTATGCAATGCCTATTGATGAAAATTCTTAGTAGATTATGAAATAATTGCAAACCTGGAAGGTATAGGGAGAGAGCTCTTCCTCTTTGCTTGTCAAAGTTCAATCCTGGGGCATTCGCGATTTTTCAGCTCTTCCTTTGATCCCCTCAAGATCCACAATTGAGTCCCAAGCCTCAAAGATCTTCCCTCCTCTTTCTCCAAGGAATTGATCATTCCATTCCCCCCAAGACCGAAGAGAAGAAGCAAGACTTTGATGAAGTTTCCATTTTTTTTCCTTGGTGCCTCCATTCCTCTTCTTTTTTCCCTTTTCTTCAATTATTTTTTTTTGTTTTTATTTTGTTGATTCTGTTTTTATTTTTTTTATTAATTTTGTAATTTATTTTATTTCTCTTTTTTTTGTTTTTACTTTTGTGTTTTGTTTTGTTTTTTTTTTTTTGCTTTCTTCTTTTTATCTACTTTTTTATTGATATTTCTGTTCTTCTTTTTTTAATATTTTGTTTTCTATTTATTAATCTTGATGTTTACTTATTATTTAAATTATGGTTTATTCACTAATTAATTTTAAAAATGAGGCCTCGGACATAATTGAGTGTTTACAGTTTGCCACTCTTTACTCATTTTCTTACCAGATAATATGAAAAATAATTTTCTAGATTATTTTGGTAGGAAATGAGTAAAGGCGTGAACACATTATGTTCAAGGCAACCTTGGAAGATGTCCGAAAAGCGTGAAAATCCTTGAGCTTGAAAACGCATACATGGAAGATGGTGGTTTCCGAACGCCCTTTGTAAGCTTCGTGTGCTAAACCGACAGGGTTTAAATATGCAAGACCTATCATGGTAGGCCGAAGTGCAGTTATTGAAGTGTAGAGCCTGATTAGGCTAACCAAATGGCCTGTAAAGGCAAAATGAAATGAATAAGGTTTGTTAAGACAGACATGGAAAAAATTGGAGGGCCTGTTAGGATAGGCAAGGTGAAGTGAAGATGGCCTGTTAAGACAGGAAAAGTGGAAAATGATGGCTTGTTAGGACAGGCATATAAAAGAATGGCATGTTAGGATAGGCAGAGTGAAGCGAAAAAGACCAAGCAAAGCATAAAACAATGGCTTGTTACAACAGGCAAAGGGAAGTGAGAAAGGCTTGTTAAGACAGGTGGGGGTGCAGAAATTAAAATATACAGCCTGACAGCATAGGCCTGAGTACGAAAAATGAACGTGCAGCCTGACAACATAGGCTAGGTGTGTAGAATTGAGCGTGTTGGAGGCCTAACAACATAGGCCAAGATGCGGAAAATTAAACTCGATGGAAGGCCTGACATCATAGACCAAGATGCAGAAAAGTAAACTTGATGGAGGCTTGACATCATAGGCCAAGATGCAAAAAATTAAACTTGATGGAGGCTTGACAACATAGGCCAAGATGCAGAAAAGTAAACTTGATGAGGCCTGACAACATAGGCCAAGATGAAGAAAGGTAAACTTGATGAGGCCTGACAACATAGGCCAAGAATGCAGAAAAGTAAACTTGATGGGGCCTGACATCATAGGCTGCGATGCAGAAAATTAAACATGATGAGATCCTGTTGTTGACAGGAAGGAATGCAAATGGGGTCCCGCTGTTGCCGGGAAGAATGCAAAAGGAAACGCAAATAAAGCCCTGTTGTTGACAGGAAAATGCAAGTCTATTAAGATAGGCAGAAAGAATTTAAACATGCTTGATGCCCTGTTGTTGACAGGAAGAAAGCAAATGAGATCTCGCTGTTGTCGGGAATAATGCAAGTGATGAGATCCTGTTGTTGACAGGAAAGATGCAAGTGAGATCCTGCTATAGCCAGGATAAACACAGATGATGAAATCCTATTGTTGCCAGGATAAATGCAGACGTGTTGTTGACAGGAGAATGTAAATGAGGCCCTGTTGTTGCCAGGATGAATGCAAATGAAATCCTGTTGTTGCCAGGATAAACGCAAATGATGAAATCTTGCTGTTGCTAAGATAAATGCGAATGATGTCCTGTTGTTGACAGGAGAATATAAATGAAGTTCTGTTGTTGACAGAAATGGATGAATTAAAATGACCTGTTAAGACAGGTAAAATGCCAATAAGGTCCTATTGTTGACAGGAAATAAGTGGGCCTGTTAAGATAGGAAAAGATGCAATGAAGGGGACCTATTAAGACAGGCAAAGTAGAGATGACCTATTAAGACAGGCGAAGTGAAATGACAATGACCTGTTAAGACAGGTGATGCAGGAAAGTCCTGTTGTTGACAGGTGGAAGGAGAAAGATACCTGTTAAGACAGGAAAAATAGCATGATGAAAACCTGTTAAGGCAGGCAAAGGAAAATGAAAATGACCTGTTAAGACAGGTAAAATGTAGATGGAGTCCTGTTGTTGACAGGAAAGAAGCAAGATACCTATTAAGACAGGCGAAATAGAATGATGAAAACCCGTTAAGACAGGAAAAGGGAAATGAAAATGACCTGTTAAGACAGGTAAACTGCAAATAGGGTCCTGTTGTTGACAAGAAAGAAGTGAGATACCTGTGAAGACAGGAAAGACAACAGAGATAGCCTATTAGGACAGGTAAGGCAAGAATGAAACCTGTTAATGCAGGCAATGCAAGGTGAAATGGGACCTGTTGAGACAGGCAATGTAGGAGTGGTCCATTAAGATGGGAAAAAACAATGGTGTGTCATGATAGAAAAAAAGCACAAAATAACCTGTTAGGACAGGTACAGGAAAGAATGGCCTATTAAGACAGGCAAAAAAGAAAGTCCTGTTAAGACAGGCAAGAATAGAAGGACCTGTGAAGACAGGTATGGAGGGATGTAAAAGATGGCCCGTTAGGGCAGGCAAGAGAATGACTTGTTAAGATAGGTGTGGCATATAATGTGTCCTGGGAAGGAACGTGAGGACAGAATGTGGACTTCTTCGCCAGATGCCTCAGAAACCTTATTTTGGAATTGTTTATCTTGAATAAATTGCTTATTCTATCTTGAACTCAAAGGTTTTTGAGCACTTGATAATTATTTTCTCTTGGAGAAACTTGGGCAGACATTTTCCCCCAGTTTAGAAGATTTTTGGCAATCGAGGAATGCCTTAATTTGAATTTTTATGGGCAAACGTTTGCCCCGGTTTGAATCTTGGAGGAATTGAGGATAACCCTCAATTCAAATTTTTTGGGCAAGCGTTTGCCCCAGTTTACATCTTGATTTCAAAAACCGGGGATTGCCCCAATATGAATTTTCTAGGCAAGCGTTTGCCCCAGTTTTGAGTCTTGATATGAAGTCGAGGACTACCTTAATTAGAATTTTTCTAGGCCAATGTTTGCCCCAATTGTGAGGTTTTCTTCTTGATTTGGAATCGAGGATTGCCTTGATTTGAGTTTTTCTGGGCAATCATTATCCCTGGTTTTGAAATTTTCTATAGTTGAGGTATTGAGAATTGCCTTAACTTGAATTTTTCTGGGCAAACGTTTGCCCTAGTTTAAATTTTTCGAGGTCAATGTTTGCCCCAGTTTAAACTTGGTTTCTAGAAGTCTCTTTAATTATTATTGATTTGGCCAATTTTCCCTGGTCTTAATTAGTTTTGAAAAATGAGTTATGGGATGCTTGAATGAATGGATGCTTATTACGATGCTTGAATGATCAAATGTGATGCTTGAATGAATGTAAGAGGATGGGATGTTTTAACATATTCATTGCTTTTTGATGGTTGAAATGGTTATTTGTTGAAATGGATGCTATGAGATGAATGTATGCCATGAGGTGGTTTAAAAACTTTTGTTCCTCTTGATTTTTGATTTTTTTCAACATGTCCTTTCTTGACAACCTTATAGTTGGTGTGAAGGGAATCAAGATTCAGGATGGGCTGGATTGACTCTATCTCCTAGCTTCTTGGTTAGTTTTAGAATTTTCTTTTTCGAGACCTTTGATACCTAACAATGGTCAACATCATTGAGTGAGACGCACTCCTTTCATTTTGGTGGCATTGTGGTTGGTAGGAGGATGATTCTTTGGGAAACAGTCATGCCCTGTTGTGATGATTCAGAATTCATCTGACTTGTCATGACTTTTCAAAATTAATCTTCTTTTCTTTTTTACATTTTTTTCACATTTCTTTTTGGCATGTGCCCTATTAGGGTGTGCGAAGTGATTTTGGATAGTCAATGGAAAGAAATAGAGCATTTTTCCTGTGAGGTTTTGTGTATTTGATGGGAAAAAATGAAAGATGTGGGTTCGATTGCCCAAAGGACACCTTTTGATGAAAAATGCCAATGTTGCTTTTCATAATCTTGATTGTCAAATTAACCAAACTTGAGAAATGGCAAAAATTTTGCCCCAGTTTTAGGAAAGATGAGGTGCAGAAATGTCAGCTTGTACCGAGATTCTTGATTGACCTTAATTTTTGCCTGGGTTGTTCCTTTGAGTTTTCCAGCCAGCAGGTCTTTCATTTTGTCCTAACTTTTGCCTAGGTCACCTTTACGGGTTTTCAACCTAACAGGCTCTTGATTATGAGCTATGCACGTGTACGTCAAGGTCGGGTTTCTCTGTATATACGTGTTTGGTGAAGCCATATACATACATATACACGTCGGGGAAGCAGCAACCTGGACCTTACTTTTTACGAGTTTCAGTTCTATGGAATCCTTTTGGCTAGCTACCAAGTGTAGGTTAATGACCTTGCTGTTCAAATCAGGACAACCAGGTTCGTCCATGGAGTTACCATGCATGGAGATGGCTTTTCGGAATGCCAAAAAGTAGTGGAGACTTGAATCATCCTAGGACCACAACGTTGTTTTGGCCATTACTCCCCATAGTGTATGGTCACGTCTTTTGGCATGCAGCGTTATCTACACCAAGGTTTGGCCATTTAGGCACATGCAAAGCAAAGTTTAACGAGTGGACCAGCTGCATGACCTTTCTGCATGTCTTTAGTGTAAAACCGTTGAGCCTTCTTAATCATTTCAGAAAACTGGGCACCAAGTCGTGGCGATCGCAAGCCAAAATCTTCAACAATAACGACAAAGCGTTAAGTAGGGATATTTGGCAATGGTGGCATCATCTTTCAGAGACTCGGTAAACCTTCAAGAGATGTCAAGGCCTTGACGAATGATCGTCGTTGGTTCACAATACCTCCATACTAGAGCTGATGGCTTCTTTTAATACATGGAAACAGGCCAAAAGGGCTCAAGTCCTGAAGCCATTACACTCTTTAATGCACAGAAACATACTGCAAGAACTAGTTGTGGCTTGGCAGCTCCCCTTCCACTTACGACAAGTCCTTCAACTAGTTAGAGAACCAGGCCATGATGCAAGTCTTCAAGTGCTACCTTAGCATACACTTTAGCGATCCCAACCATGGATATGCATCGTTATTAGTAGACATATTTTTGAGCCATTTAATGGGCTAGTGCATCGAATGCATAGAGGCCTCACGAAGCATGGCAACAGGCCACGTGTGATGACGCCAATAGTGGTGCAATGCTCGCGTACCATAAATAGGCTGGACATTCAAATACCATGGTTAGTGGTTATCCAAGCTCTGTAATTACCTAAAATGAATGGTCGCTTACACCTTCCTTCGTTAGCTAACCAAGACCAAACTCATTGAACCATGTAGAGATTAGAGACGATGGTGGTTTTGGTAATGGTCATGACAACCAGAGGCATCATTATCACCATGAATTTAGGCAGACAAGTATAAGTTTCTTGCAAGTTGACCAACTGGTCCTGCCTTGATTCGTCATGCTTATTACATACATAATACCAAAACTCAATTTCTATTCGAAAATGCATGAAGTGATACCCAAACTCTTATTCAAGAATACGTGAAGTGATACCAGAACACTCATTCAAGAATATGTGAAGTAATGCTCAAAAATCCGAACTATGATTCAACCACTATAGCTATCATGCATACGGTAATTGAAGCACACATTAAATCTAAACCCAGCCAGGGGATCTGTGACATCGATTCACTCTATACGCATCTTGTGTTTCGGTTATAACTGGTCCAAAGATTCATTGGAGTTTATGCAAAAGAAGCAAACATCGTTCTATGGTATTTTTGAAGCTCATATCATAAAAATGGTGGTGAAATTGAGCCAGAGCCTCATATCATGCAAGTGGCGGGATGCAATGATGTAGGCAATGCCTATTGATGGAAATTTGTAGCAGATTATGAAATAATTGCAAACCTGGAAGGTATAGGGAGCAAACTCTTCCTCTTTGCTTGTCAAAGTTGAATCCCGGGGAATTTGTGGTTTTTCAGCTCTTCCTTTGACCCCCTCAGGATCCGCAATTGAGTCCCAAGCCTCAAAGATCTTCCCACCTCTTTCTCCAAGGAATTGATCATCCCTTTCCCCCTAGGACCAAAGAGAAGAAGCGAGACTTTGATGAAGTTTCCTTTCTTTTTCCTTGGTGCCTTTGTTCCTCTTCTTTTTTTCCTTTTCTTCAATTCTATTTTTTTAGTTTTTATTTTGTTGATTCTGTTTTTATTTTTTTTATTAATTTTTGTAATTTATTTTATTTCTCTTTTTTGTTTTTACTTTTGTTTTTTTTTTTGCTTTCTTCTTTTTATCTGTTTTTCTATTGATATTTCTGTTCTTCTATTTTTAATATTCTACTTTCTGTTTATTAATCTTGATGTTTATTTATTATTTAAAGAGTAAACTGTCACTTTGGTCCCTGATATTGTTATCGAGTTTCATATTAGTCCCTGAGATAATTAAATTAACTCTTTCGTCCCTGACTTTTGAAACCGTGATTCACGTTAGTCCCTGGGGTCAACTGAAGCTGACGGTTTGCTGATGTGTAACGTTACATGACGTTAAATGACAACGTGGTCAGCCAGGTGGACCTCAAACGCTGTCGTTTAAGAAGTTCACACCTCAAACGCAAAATCGCTTGCGTTCTCTCTTATCTGCAGATTGGGTTTCCATCAATTGCATTTCATCTTTGGCAGTAGTTTGCACTGAGTCTCCTAATAATCTTTGCAGAATTAGTGAACCCAAAACAATAATTTCATTCCCAATGTTTGCATAAAAAATTACCCCCAATTTTTCAACATTCCAAAAAACCCTAACCTACACAAACCCCATGATAATGTCAACAAAACACACAAAATTTCATGCTTCAAATGGGTGCATATACCTGTTCCATCTCGATTATAATATCAGCAACAACCCACACAAGTTCCCAGCAACTGCTTTCTTTCCCCCTTTCCAAAACCAGATATAACAATGCAACTACCAATGCAAAATTTGTGTTTTCCCTCCAAGGATTTGTTCAACGTTTAAATCCATGTGTCACATAAAACGACAGCGTTTGGATGTCCACCTGGCTGGGCACGTTGTCACTTAACGTCAACTAACGTTACACATCAGCAAATCGTCAGTTGCAGTTGACCCCAGGGACTAACGTGAATCACGGTTTAAAAAGTTAGGGACGAAATAGTTAATTTAATTATCTCAGGAACTAATATGAAACTCGATAACAATCTCAGGGACTAATATGGCAGTTTACTCTTATTTAAATTATGGTTTATTCACTAATTAATTTTAAAAATGAGGCCTTTGACATAATTGAGTGTTTACCATCTGCAACTCAGTCGATGGACCTACATGAGAAGGATCTGCAATTATTTCGTAATACATGTTAATTAGTTAAATTAAATAAAAACATTAAATTCTTAAAAATGTAAATATGGTGAAAAAGTAACGAACCGGTGTTATCACAGTATTGTTGTGAAGGGTATGTGTACACCGGGATCGGCGAGGGTGGCATATCCTTGGTGGGGACAAAGTACTGCCCCTCCTGTCTGGGTGGAAAGTCTGGGATGGGAGGTGCAACTGGAGTTGCGCATCGTCGACGTCACTGAAGACCCTGTCGCTCTACGCGTGTGGGGTCCATATCAGCCCTAGCATCTGTTGGAGGAGCCTGTTGATTTAGTTCAGGTGTATTGAACCTAGCCTCAACAAGGTGGTCCTCAACCTTCTTGAACATCATCGTCCTCTTGGCACGTCGTCGGATGCTGTCAAGAATGTCGGCTGCTGACATGGTCCCTGTTATAGCAACCTCGATGCTCAAGTAATGAATCATCTCCAACTCATCCACATAATATTAAAATAAAATGTAAATAATTATGTAATTTAAAGTTAGTATTTTAAATGATTCAATAATGGGTTATAAAAACTTACCACATGCCCCTTTATCCCAGCTTCTTATGTGATTCATCGATGTGTATGTCGGATAAACCATCTCATATAATCCGAGTTATGAATCGGTAACTCGTCTCATGGTACACCGAGGCACACACGTTGATGGCTCTCCTCCCAAACCACCAAGAAAGGGCCAAAAACTCTACACCAGTTTTCGTCAATTTTCCCCTTCAACGTCATCCCGTGTACATCCTCTGACTGAGATGGAGCCTGAGGGATATATTGTGCCATCCAAAATTGTCTCATACAGCGGTCTAGTTGGTGCCACTCTAATATGTTGAAACATATTAGAGGCACCACAACTGTCCATATCTCAGAACCAGCTCTACATGCATCAGACAAATCATCAATGACCCCCTTATATGGTTGCCATATGGTTTGTGTATGTAAACAGGTAAGGTTAATTTAACCTAAACATTTTAACGAAGATATGTAAATATTAAATTTAATGGAAGTATGAACTGAACCTCACGTCGATCCATTGAATCAAAGACATGCCTATGGAAACTGATATCGTGGTGATGGTCTGGCTTGACGCACCCTTGAATCCATCTAAAATGAGATGGAAGAAAGTTAACATTCACTTATGTAAAATCCTAAAGTATATAAGATATTTGTCGAGGACCTCTGTTACTTACCTCGCCCCTAAAGGAACAATGTGATCGTTGTATGGAAATCGCCCAGGAGAGAGCTTGGGAAAACGTTCCCAAGCCCATAACTGATGTGAACGTGGGCACCACGATAAGCAAAAGAGCTCATCTGGAAGATTATCTACAAGGAATGGAAGGTCCTATGATGCGGAATAGGACCAAACGTATGGAACAAGCACTTGAAGGTCTTATCAAGGAAGTTAAAGGAAAAGACTACGTGGATCCAAGCCCAATTCCAACATGTGTTAATTTATGTAGTCATATCATTGAAGATCTTAAGTGATAAAGTTTAGGATTTACTATAGATTACATTAGGATTTGATATTTATCTAGAAGTTATTCGTTTTAAATTGATTGCAATTAAAATTTCAATCTAATTAGGATTTCTAATTTGTTATCTTTTTTTACTAGATTAGGTTCACTATAAATAGGGGTTAGGGATTCAGTGAAAAGACAGATTTTGAGTATTAATCATATTTTCCCTTTAAGAGTTTTTCATCTCTGTGTGATTTGATTCCCTTGGTTCTTGGGCAAAGAACTACCTTTGATAACGTTGGTTCTTTCGGCAGGTCGCGGTAAGGGTCACGTTCCTCTTGATAACTTTGGTGCTCTCCGGCAGGTCGCGGTTTGTGTCGGGTTCCTTTATCATATCTTATCCTAATATTACTTTATCCTTTCTTATCTTATCCTGATTCTCAAGACGTTTCGTTATCGTTTCCGTATTCCGATTCATTCGCGTAGGGTGAATCATATCATTTGGCATCAGAGCTTCGACTCTTGGAATCAAGTGTCATCTATCCTTTGTTGTAATTTTCTTGTGTTAAAGTTGCTATCTACTAAATATTCAAAAAAAAAGAGTTGTGATAAAAATTCAAAAAAAAAGAAGCAAAAAAATTGTGATAGAAATTCAAAAAAAAAAGTTGTGATAGAAATTCAAAAAAAAAAGAAGAGAAAATTCAAGAAAATTGAAAAAGAAGAAGAAGAAGTCTTTATTCGATATAATTGTTTTTAAGTTCTTAATTCTTGACCAATATTCCTTACCCTATTCATCTTGTGTATCTGTGACTGATTCGTTATCTGTGGAAAAATCAACTTGTGAAGTTCGTGGTTCAAGGAATTATAAGGAGAATCGAGAGGTAAAAGGCAAGAGTTGGTTAGAGCATTATAGAAAGAGCCAATTCGAGTGTAAACACATGTGAAAAGCGTCAATATTGAGGGAAAACACTAAGGGAGTGATTGGTGAGACTTTATTATTCTAATTTATTTATTTTGTTTAATTTGCAGCATTGCCAACATGAGTGGTGAACTCCATCAAAATAAAATGGATCTAAAAATATTCATAAAATCAGCTCAAGATCAATTCCAACAGTAGAACAGAAGGTTGGATGATATGGAAGGTTGTTCGAGAGGGAGGTCTCAGGTTTCTCGTTAGAGTGGTCCCCAAAGATTAATTCGCTGTGATGAAGAAGAAGATTGGAGGAAGAACTTAGAATCAAACAGTGAAAGTTTAAGAGAAGGAAGACGATATCGAGAAAAGGATAACAACTTGGGGAGTATTAAATTATCTGATAAGCATAAATTTCATAAATAATTATCTCTCACTTTTATCTCACTAAGACTTCTTATATGTTCAATTAAGTGGTCTTTGTCATATTTTATGAGTTTGGGTTCATATGAAGTTTAATTGAATTTCTTTGCTTACCTGATTAAAATGACACTATTATAGTATTTTGAGTATAATAGGAGTTTTAGACATCCAAAAATCATGAAATCTGTCTTGAATGAAAGCTTAAAGAAGTGTCCACAGTTACAAAGCAAGAGCAGACTCTAAATAGGATGTTTAGGACTCCGAAATTATCTCAAAATATGAGATAGTGTTGCTGACGTGGAATTTGAACAGTGTGCAAAGATCCGGCCATATCTTGAGATACAGAAGTCATATTGAGATAAAATCAAATCTGTTGGATAGCTGAGATTCGGGGCTACAACTTTTGTTCAAAAGTCAAGCTCTAATTCGGACATGTGAACATGCGAAATTGCGGTGCAAGAAAGTCAAACTTGTTGTGCTCATTGGTGACAAAAATTCAAAAGTGTTTTGCCTTTTCAACAAAGCCCATGTGAAAGCAATAAAAGGGTAGAAAAGTAATATCCTAGTTGGTGACTTTCTGAAGATGATGCCTCACAAATCCTCTATAAATAGAAGGGTTTACAAGAGGAGAAACACACCACTTAGAGATTAACTCCAATACCATTTTCCATCTTTCCTTCTTTCTTGTTAGTTTGCCTCCTTCATGGAAGGCTTAGGTTTTATTTGTTGTTAGTTTGCCTCCTATGAAGGAGGCTTAGGTTTTATTTGTTGTTAGTTTGCCTCCTTCATGGAAGGCTTAGGTTTTATTTGTTGTTAGTTCGCCTCCTACATGGAAGGCTTATTTTTTCTTTATTGTTAGTTGCCTCCTACATGGAAGGCTAGGTGTGTAGTTTCAATTCAAGGATTCAAGCTATTTTCATTTTAACTTTGAGGTCTTGATCTTTATTTACATGCTTATTAAGTGGTTTCTACTCTACTTCACTATATTCTTCAATTTTATTCTTTAATCAAAGTTTGATCGGTTGACGTATTTTGATTAATGCATAATTGATTTATAACTGGTTTTTGATTGGTAAATCATTTTCCAAAAGTTTGAAGAGTAGAAATTAAGTAATTTAATTGAAGATTTTCATTTTATTACTTACTTCAACTGAATTCTGATTATGAAATTGGTTTAGATAAAAGATTAAGTGGTTACTAAATCTTGTTGATCATAATCAATTAAATTCTGAAAGGTTTCTCAGTAGAGAATTCAAGGATCATTTTAGGGGTTCCAGATGATCTTAGGTTGATAAACACAATGCATAATTTTAGTGATCAATGATTAGTTAAGAAAATAGCCTCTGAATTCCTTGAGTTGATAATTGTTAAGTGAAATTAATTTCATTCTGTATTTTGTATTTAGCACTTAATATCACATATTTACAAAACCCCCTTTTTCTAACTTTCTCCTAATTTGCTTAAGAATATGAAATGGTCTTTGGGAGATGACCTAGGTTGCACCTTATACTATACCAATAGTTTGGGGAAAATCTAGAAATTGTTTTTGCGCGTTTGCGACGAGCGTGTCAAAAATTTGGCGCCGTTGCCGGGGACCATTTTAGTTTCCAAGGCTTATTTAGGAGTTTGTATAAAATTTTTAACCTTTCTAACAATTTTTTTTTTAGGTATACTATTCTTGATTTGTTTGAACTGTTCTGTAAATAAAAAGCACGTTATAGTCTTAGGAATCTGACTTTAAAAGACCCTGTTGTCAGTTTACAAAAAAACTGAATGGGAAGCACATCCTCGACTCTTAGAAGGCGTTTCAGCCGTTACTAGACGTAAAACCAGAGGAAGATGTGAGCCACAATCACAACTACTGTTCATTCTCATGCGTGTATGTTTGTCATTTACATTGTCTTTTCAATTTATTGGGCCACCATTTTTTTTTTGAAATTTTCATCCCTGCTTAAAGTCTTTCCCCTCTGACATTCACATTTTCCTTGAACAAAAAATTCAAACTTTTGCAACAAAAATTCAAACTTTTGCTACCAAATCCTGATCCCGCACTATTCAAGCGATCTCCTTGTCTGATATTGAGTCCCTATAAATTATCAACCTCTATGACATATTTTTTCAAAAATAAAAAAAGACAGAAACACCGTATATGGATAGGATCAATACTATCTGTGTTTTTGGTGGGTCTAACCTTGGAAAGGATGGAGAATTTCAACATGCAGCTTATACCCTTGGTAAGGCATTAGCTGCAAGAAAAATCAATCTTATTTATGGGGGAGGGATTCAGGGTTTAAAAGGATGTGTTGCAGGATCTGCACTCACAAAGGGGTGTAACGTCTTAGGTGTTGGCTTAAAAAATGGGAGCACCTCCTACTTGACCCTGGGTACTGAATTGAAGGTTGCAACCATGCATGACCGTATGAGACACATGTTGGTTAATTCTAATGCATTTTTTGCATTACCTGGTGGTCTTGGAACAATGGAAGAAATTTTTACCATTATATTTTGGGCGCCTATCGGAATTTTCATAAAAAACCTTTAGGCTTATTGAATATTAATGGCTTTTATAATGGTTTGATATCCTTTTTAGATCATGCAGTAGAGCAGGAGTTCATGCCACAATCCATGCACAACATCATAGTATTTGCTTCAACTGTTGAACAACTACTTGAGATTTTGCAAAATCCTACATCTGAGCTCAGTCAAGCAATGCAGCTAGCGAACCAACCAAATCAGGATGGCAGAGACAAAAGAGAACCAGATACCACTCTTCGGTTATAACTTTTCCTTACTTTGGTAGTTTTCTCACATTTCTTTTCCTGTCATATGAAATTCCATCTAAGACATTGGGGACAATGTCTTGGATAGGTTGGGGGGAGGATGGTCCGATATCTAAAAAAAATTAAAAAAAAAACTAAAAAAAAAAATTAGGTTAGATTCATAAACTTGCTTTGAGTAAGATGGCTGAGTAAGGAGTTACACTTGACTCTTGATACGCATCTTATGAAAAAAAAAATTGAATGTGGAAGTTTGTTGTTCTTTAGATTTCACAAAATAATTGAAGCAAAATGATTTACATTTCGAGATTAATTAGTTTGGCAACACATATTTGAACTGGATAGATTAGATTTGATAAATATATTACCTGTGAGATTTTGAGCCTTATTATTATTTTCTTTCTTGTGTGATTTTCATCCATGGAATATGTTACTTCAGAACTTGCATTGATTCTTTTTGAAGCTACATTTTCACATGAATTGTACAAAGATGATTGAGGCACTGTTTTTCTTGAACAAACCACTTGGCCAAATAACCAAACCATATAATTTTATCCTTTGATCAGCCCTTTGAGCCGATTAGCCTTTTCTTCTTTTTAGCTCACCACAAATCAAAAAAAAAAACAACTTTGTTTGACCATAGAAGGTGAGGAATACTGGATTTATCATACCATAAGTGTTTCAATAAGTGTGGGGGAGATTATTGTTGTGTTCATCAATATGATGGTTGAAAAAAAAAACTGAAGCAAGAAATTAATAAATAAACTATTATATTGAAAAAAAAAAAGAAAAGAAAAAAAAAAGAATGAAGAAGTAATATCTGTTTCTCACACTTGCACTTAGACTCAGTTCTCAATCCTCACCATTTTCCTTGGTCTAACATTGTATTTTTTCAATATATCATTTCATCTTTCTAATCCCGTTATAACCAAAATAAAGACCTCTTGATTTGTGCATTGCATGTGTATATAGTAGTAGAGAAGTAGAAGATATGCAAGCCTATGATAGTTCATCTTTCATGGATTGAATTTGAGAGAAACACTTACCAAATCAAACACTTGAGAGATTCAGAGTATATCATGTGAGGTTTTATCTTTCTCAATCTATGTTTTTCAAATTAAAGTTGCCTTTCTAAGTAATTTCAAAAATGTGATGAAAGAATGCTTCATGAAATTTTGTGAATTCTTGAGAAATCAACTCAAAACTTTGATGTTCTTTCAAAAAAAAAAAAAAATAGTCACCAATCCTTGACTTAAGTTTGCCCGAGACGTGCAAAAGATAAGTGTGGGGCAATTTGATAAGCATAAATTTCATAAATAATTATCTCTCACTTTTATCTCATTAAGACTTCTTATATGTTCAATTAAGTGGTCTTTGTCATATTTTATGAGTTTGGGTTCATATGAAGTTTAATTGAATTTCTTTGCTTACCCGATTAAAATGACACTATTATAGTATTTTGAGCATAATAGGAGTTTTAGACATCCAAAAATTATGAAATCTGTCTTGAATGAAAGCTTAAAGAAGTGTCCACAGTTACAAAGCAAGATCAGACTCTAAATGGGATGTTTAGGACTCTAAAATTATCTCAAAAGATGAGATAGTGTTGCTGACGTGGAATTTGAACAGTGTGCAAAGATCCGGCCATATCTTGAGATATAGAAGTCATATTGAGATGAAATCAAATTTGTTGGACAGCTAAGATCTGGGGCTACAACTTTTGTTCAGAAGTCAAGCTCTAATTCGGACATGTGAACATCCGAAATTGCGGTTCAAGAAAGTCAAAATTATTGTGCTCATTGGTGGCAAAAATTCAAGTGTTTTGCATTTTCAACAAAGCCCATGTGAAAGCAATAAAAGGGTAGAAAAGTAATATCCTAGTTGGTGACTTTCTGAAGATGATGTCTCACAAATCCTCTATAAATAGAAGGGTTTACAAGAGGAGAAACACACCCCTTGGAGATTAACTCCAACACCATTTTCCATCTTTCTTTCTTTCTTCTTAGTTTGCCTCCTTCATGGAAGGCTTAGGTTTTATTTGTTGTTAGTTTGCCTCCTTCATGGAAGGCTTAGGTTTTATTTGTTGTTAGTTTGCCTCCTACATGGAAGGCTTAGTTTTTCTTTATTGTTAGTTTGCCATCTACATGGAAGGCTTAGTTTTTCTTTGTTGTTAGTTTGTCTCTTTGTTTGTTGTTAGTTTGCCTCCTTCATAGAAGGCTAGGTTTGTAGTTTCAATTCAAGGATTCAAGCTATTTTCATTTTAACTTTGAGGTCTTGATCTTTATTTACATGTTTATTAAGTGGTTTCTACTCTGCTTCACTATATTCTTCAATTTTATTCTTTAATCAAAGTTTGATCGGTTGACGTATTTTGATTAATGCATAATTGATTTATAATTGGTTTTTGGTTGGTAAATCATTTTCCAAAAGTTTGAAGGGTAGAAATTAAGTAATTGAATTGAAGGTTTTCATTTTATTACTTACTTCAACTGAATTCTGATTGTGAAATTGGTTTAGATAAAAGATTAAGTGGTTACTAAATCTTGTTGATCATAATCAATTAAATTCTGAGAGGTTTCTCAGTAGAGAATTCAAGGATCATTTTAGGGGTTCCAGATGATCCTAGGTTGATAAATACAATGCATGATTTTAGTGATCAATGATTAGTTAAGAAAATAGCCTCTGAATTCCTTGAGTTGATAATTGTTAAGTGAAATTAATTTCATTCTGTATTTTGTATTTAGCACTTAATATCACATATTTACAAAACCCCCTTTTTCTAACTTTCTCCTAATTTGCTTAAGAATATGAAATGGTCTTTGGGAGATGACCTAGGTTGCACCTTATACTATACCAATAGTTTGGGGAAAATCTAAAAATTATTTTTGCGCGTTTGCGACGAGCGTGTCAGACTTGCATCGGAAACAACTACAAAGTCTTACTCAAGGCGCCATGAGTGTTGAAGATTATTACAAGGAGATGGAAATTGCTATGATAAGAACCAATGTGGAGGAGGACAAAGAAATCACTATGGAAAGATTTATTGGAGGGCTAAAAAGAGAAATAGCTGATGTGGTGGAGCAACAACATTATGTGGAGATGGATGAATTGCTTCATAAAGCTATTCAAGTGGAAAGACAACTCAAATCTAGGAGCACTCACAAATATCCCAAATATGCTTCTAATTCATCGTCGAAGTTTAATTGGTTCAATGAGAAAGAAGATCCTAAACCAAAGGAGGCATATTTTGACCAAATGAAAATTTCAAAAGAATGTAAAATGAGAGAAAAAGAAGTAGAAAATCCAGAAAAAGAAAAGACAGATAAAATTGAGAGTGAAGAAAAAGTAGAAAGTCAAAAAAAGAATGAAAAAGAATTATAAAATCAAGAAAGAAAAAAGAAAGATGAAATTGAGTGTGAAGAAAAAGTAGAAAATCAAAAAAAGAATGAGAGTGAAAAGAAAGAAAATTCAAAAAATAAAGAAAAAGAAAATAAAATTTGTGTATTTGCTCACAAAGGGAAGGTCGAGAGTATTTTAAGGGCAAAGGAACAAGTTCTTGTACTCATGTACAAGGATATTTATCTTACTAACAATCACAACTCTTCTTTTCCTAGTGTTGTTGAATCTTTGTTGCAGGAACTTGATGATGTATTTCCTAGAGAACAACCAAAAAGTTTACTTCCTATAAGAGGTATTAAACACCAAATTGATTTTTTCCTCGATGCTGTGATTCCAAACCGACTAGCCTATAGAATTGTTCCTGAAGAGGTCAAGCAGATTCAAAGGCAAGTAGAGGAGTTGATGCAGAAAGGCTTTGTGAGGGAAAATTTTAACCCATGTACAGTTCATGTTATCTTGGTACCAAAGAAGAATGGAACATGGCGCATGTGCATGGACTGTAGCGTCGTCAACAAGGATACAGGAGTTAGTGTTGGTGAAGAAAAGGTTAAGGAAATTAGAGATTGGCCCACGCCTACAAATGCTAATGAGGAGCTCTATGCTTTAGTGAGCGCCTTACAAACTTGGCAACATTACCTTTGGTCGAGGGAACTTGTCATCCACTCTGATCAACTCAGCCTGAAGTTTTTAAAGTCCCAAGGTAAACTCAATAAAAGGCATCGCAAGTGGCTCGAATTTGATGAGATGTTTCCTTATGTTATCAATTATAAAAAGGGAAAGGAAAACATTGTAGCGGATGCGTTGTCTCGAAGGTATGTATTACTTATGACTTTACAAACCAACTTACTTGGATTTCAATTACTAAAAATCATGTATGCGGATGATATTGAATTTGGACAATTGTGGAAAGCGTGTTCTGACCATGGTTTTGATGACTATTTTAGGAAAGATGAATATTTGTTTAAGAAAAATAAATTGTATGTACCTAAGTGTAGCGTAAGGGGAATGTTTATTAGAGAGACTTATGGGAGAGGATTAATTGGACATTTCGGCATTCAAAAATCTTATCATATTTTACATGAACATCTTTTTTGGTCAAAAATAAAGCATGATGTTAAACTTATTAGTGAAAAATATATTACTTTCTTACAAGCAAAATCTAAGGTAATGCATCATACCTTGTATACACCCTTACCTGTTCCTGAATATCCCTGAACTGATATTTCTATGGATTTTGTATTAGGGCTGCCTAGGACCTCGAAAGGAAAAGATAGTAATTTTGTCGTTATAGATAGGTTTAGTAAAATGGCACATTTTATTGCTTGTTCAAAAACTAATGATGCCATTTATATTGCTGACTTATTTTTCAAAGAGATTGTACGTTTGCATGGCTTACCTATGACTATTGTAAGTGATCGAGACGTTAAATGTTTTAGTCATTTTTGGAGAACCTTGTAGGGTAAATTGGACGCTAAATTATTATTCTCTATTGTGGCTCATCCGCAAACAGATGGACAAATTGAAGTTGTGAATAGAACTTTAGGCACATTATTATGTACTATAATTCAAAAAAATTTAAAGGATTGGGAGAATTGTTTGCCTCATATTGAATTTGCATATAATAGGGTTGTTTACACATCTACTTCATTTTCACCTTTTGAGATTGTATATGGATTTAATCCTTTATCACCTTTAGATGTTTTACCGTTTCCTACTAATGACTCTCTTAATTTGGATGGAAACAAAAACACTGAATTTGTGCAGAAATTACATGCCAAGGTTCACGCTAATATTGAGAAGAAGAATGAACATTATGCTCGGTAGGCAAACAAGGGACGCAACAAGGTGGTCTTTGACCCTGGTGACTGGGTGTGGGTTCACTTGCGAAAGGAGCGGTTTCCAAATCAAAGAAGTTCCAAATTACATCCTAGAGGAGATGGTCCATTTCAAGTGACTGAGAGGATCAACGATAATGCTTATAAAATCGATCTTCCAAGTAGCTATGGTAATGTGAGTGCCACTTTCAATGTTTCTGATTTATCCTTATTTGATGCAGATGACCATCAAGATTCAAGGACGAATCCTCTTGGAGAAGGAGGGAATGATGTGAACGTGGGCACCACGATAAGTAAAAGAGATCATCTCGAATATTATCTACAAGGAATGGAAGGTCCTATGACGCGGAATAGGACCAAACGTATGGAACAAGCACTTGAAGGTCTTATCAAGGAAGTTCAAGGAAAAGACTACGTGGATCCAAGCCCAATTCCAACATGGGTTAATTTATTTAGTCATATCATTGAAGATCTTAAGTGATAAAGTTTATGATTTACTATAGTTACATTAGGATTTGATATTTATCTAGAAGTTATTCGTTTTAAATTGATTGCAATTAAAATTGCAATCTAATTAGGATTTCTAATTTGTTATCTTTTTTTACTAGATTAGGTTCACTATAAATAGGGGTTAGGGATTCAGTGAAAAGACAGATTTTGAGTATTAATCATATTTTCTCTTTAAGAGTTTTTCATCTCTGTGTGATTTGATTCCCTTGGTTCTTGGGCAAAGAACTACCTTTGATAACGTTGGTTCTTCCGGCAGGTCGCGGTAAGGGTCACGTTCCTCTTGATAACTTTGGTGCTCTCCGGCAAGTCGCGGTTTGTGTCGAGTTCCTTTATCATATCTTATCCTTTCTTATCTTATCCTGATTCTCAAGACGTTCCGTTATCGTTTCCGCATTCCGATTCATTCGCGTAGGGTGAATCATATCAATAACTGTAGTAAAGATGAAAATCCACATATCTCTTTTTTATCTAATCTGTGCAACTGCACAGTTCATGATAGAGATATGCAAGAACTGCCAAACCTCAACTATACTCAGCACAAGTATCAAAATCAGTAATCAGGAGAAGGTATCACAGAGGAACTTTAGAGCTCGAGTGATCACAAAAAAGCATTCCCCCAATCAGTCGCAACATGTAAGCACAAGTGAAGTGATCTAGCTACTCCTCACTCCCCATGTGGTCATCAATGCTTGCAAAATGTTGGAGCAACCAACTCATCTTCAATGATCCTCCAACGAGCTCCCGCTCAGCAGGTGAAGCACCCAGTAGCTGATGCACAATACCCTATCAAGCTCTCGACGATGTACTACCAATAACTGGTTGACCATCAATGGACAACCTAGTCAAAACTGCAACATCCTGCAGTATAATGGTGCACTCCTCAGGCAATGTATGAAACGTGTGCGTCTCTGATCTCCATCTCTCAACCAATGCTTCGACCCATGAATGAAAGGTAGCTACGCTACACCCAAGAACCCTACCCATCGTAACCTATCAATAATTGCAAGGGGAACCACTGGAACGTTGTCTTGATCATGATGAAACTTCGCCCTCCTGATCTTCAACTCTCGATCAGGCTCTCCGTTCCATATCTGCTCAGAGATATGGACACTCTGTAGCGTAAGAAGAGACGCATCTATTGCTCCTGATCGAATGATGCGTGACGATTACGATGGGTCACTAGATGATGCCATACTGTACAAGACAATCGTATTTTAATAAACCTTACATAAGTTTGTATAATGTTTTTTTTTTCAATATTTAAGTAGAGATGTACAAATTTAAAGTTTTATGAGAAGTTATTTCAATTTGTCTATGTTTAATTTTTTTTTAAATTATTAAATTTTTTTAATGTCTAACAGCTTATTGTGTAAAATGTGGTAATCTTATTTATTATGTAAATTATTTCAATATTATTTTTAATGCTTGAATTTTTTTATTATGTAAAATATGGTAATCTTATTTACTAACTTTGTTACTAATTTACAATACAATATTTTAATTCTAAAAAGTACAAATTTTATGAAAAGGAATATATTTTATTTTTCATTAGTTTAAATTTATCAAATTTTTATTTATGTAAAAATTTAATCTAATTTACTAACGTTTTTTTTCTAAGCTGATATGTATTTCTTAGATTTACTAAATTTTTTATTTGTGTAAAAATTTAATTTAGTTTACTAACTTTTTTTTTCTAATGTGATATGTATTTCTTAAATTTATTAACTTTTTTATTTGTATAAAAATTTAATTTAATTTATTAACTTTTTTCATTATTTTAAATTAATCAAATTTTTATTTCTAAAATTTATCACGTTTATAAATATTTTTTTACTTTAAAATCTATTGCTTTTAATAAATTAAATTTTTTTAATTAAATCTATTTGTATTAATATTTTATTTTCTATACTAAATTATACATAAGTATAAGATTAATTATGTTTTTATTAAGTATGTTTTTTTAATTAAATTTTCAATACAACTTATTAAAGCTAATTTTTTATTTAAATTAAATATAATTTTATACATTATTTATTTATAATAATTTTTTCTAATTAATTGTATATGTTTTAAATTTTACTTAACATCAAAAATCTTAAAATTTTATGAGTCCTACATATTCGACCCTATAACAATCAATCGTTATCATAAATTAATTAAACAATAAATACATAAATTAATAAATAAATAATAACATTAAATAAATAAATAAATCATTTTCATCTACACAATTAAATAAATAAATAAACTAAAAATTAATTAAAAAATAAATAAATAAAAAATATAAATTTAATTTATTAAATACTACTTCATGTTAATTATTCTATAAAAAAACATATACTACTACATACAAATGAAACTATCATAAATTAATTTATATTTTAACAAAAGATTTATCTAATCTAATTTATCTATTTTAACATTAATATTAATGATTTTTTAAAAAATGATTTTTTAAATTAAATTTTTAAATTTTAATTTTACTATTTTTACAATAATTTAAATATCAATTTTAAAGAAAATATTTTATCAATAGTAAGTTTCTTATTTTATACAGTTTTCTTATATTTATTCCACAAAATTATTTTTTAAATTAATTTTTATTCAGTTTTTCAATTTTAAATTTCATATTTTTATTAAAATTGAAATATCAATTTCATTTAAATTATTTTTTAAAGTCCATCATTTTAGTTTTTCTTAAATATTTCTGGAAACTAATTTTTATAAATAATTTTTATTAAATTTAAAATTTTTATTTTATTATTTTAATTATTATTTAAATATCAATTTGAAAAAATTATTTCTTAAAGTCTAACTTTATTTCTTATTTTTCAATTTTAGTTTTACTTAATTATTAAATTTAAATTTTTTTCCTTTTTATGAAAAATAAATTCAAAATTAATCAAATATTTTTAGAAAAATATAATTTTATTATTTTGTTACATTTTTTTTTCAACAAACTGTATTTTTAAATAAATTTTTATAATATTTTTAAATTTATATTTTCTAATTTTTTCAATTAAATTTTTTTTTGTTATAGCCTAACTTTATGATTTTTTTACGATTTTTTTAATTACTCTACAAACAGATTTTTTAATTTAACTTTTATTTAATTATTAAATTTATAATTTTTTATTACAATTTAAATATCAATTTTAATCAAAAAAAATTTAAAAAATATAACTTTATTTAATTATTACATTTTTTTAATTTTTTTACAAACTTATTTTTTAAATTATTTTTTATAATATTTTTAAATTTATATTTTCTTTTTTATTAAATTTTAAATCAAATTTTTTTAAACCCTAACTTTATTATTTTTTTTACGGTTTTTTTTAGTTATTTCAAAAACTGATGTTTTAAATTTTTTTTAATTATCATATTTCAATTTTTAAACTTTTATTCAAATTTAAATATGAATTTTAATCACATTTTTTTTAAAAGAGTCTCATTTTTTAAATTTTTTCGTTTTTTAAATTGTTCCACAAACTAATTTTTTAAATAAATTTTAATATTATTTTTCAATTTAAATATTTTTAAATAATTTTTTATTTTTACTTAAATATTAATTCAAATTTTAATCAAAATATTTTTTACTTATTAACTTTCAAATTATTTTTACGTCTTTTTTAAATTATTCCAAAAACTAATTTTTAAAAAGATATTAATTTTTTTAACTTTTTTTAAAATTTATTTTTTTACTTTCTATTCTTATTTATTTTTTTTCTTTTTTTCTTTTTCTTCTTCTACAGTAACACTTGGCCTTAATACCCACTGCCTGTTATCATTTTCAGAGTCTAAAACTCTAAACTCAAATTAACTATCCAACTATCCTAACATTATCTAACCTATTCTAACAACATATTTTTTATATTATTTTAACATTACTAACTTTTATTCTCTAACTTTCTTTTTTCGTTGCAACTCTTCAAACTTTCAAGTTGGGGTCCCAAGGAAGGTATAAGATATTTCAGGAGGAAGAAGAAGGAACATGTAAGGCCAACTGTTTTGGTCCCTGCATGTATAAATAGAAGAAGAATGTTGAAGGCTTGAAGCACAAACACATGCGACATAGATGCAACGGCTAAAATTTTTTAATATAAAAAACATAAATTGATGCATCTTAGCGACCCTATAACGTCTAAATTTATGCAATACTGCATCAAGCAAATTTTTGAAAGTAAAATGCATAAATTGATGCGTTTTAGGCACCCTAAAATGTCTAAATTTAGGCGACACTGCATCAGAAAAATTTTTAACCTCTAAAATGCACCAATTTATGCATCTCTGCCATCCTAAAACGCCTTAATTTAGGCAGTACTACATTAGGCAAATTTTTAACTCCTAAAACGCACCAATTTATGCGTCTCTAGGTTATAAAACACATTATTTTTTACGTCATATCCTAAAACGTATCAATTTATACGTTTTAAACATTGTTTCAACCCCATAAAAAAATACTTTTCAAACTATCCTATTTCTGTAAATGTTTTTTTTTAAACACCAATTTGAGAAAAAAAAAACTCCTTAGACTACCAATTTCTAAAAAATATTGTTTGACACTTGTATACAAGGTTTTAAATTATAAAAGCATCATTAAAAAAAAAAGAGTCGCGTAATATAATGATGGGCCAAGTCTGAAATCCAAAATCAAAGATTTATAATACAAAACAACGTGAAATCGGCCTAGCTAGTTTAGTCTTCCAAGTACAACGAAGGTCGATAGGTTACATCTCAACGATATTAGGCACATTGACAAGTATAAAATAAAGGAAAAATATGAGAAACATAACATGGTAAAACGTGGTGGAATGGCATAATGAAGAAGTCTTGATGGACCATGGTTCATGACATAAGGACGGGTGCAATGTGGACTGGCACAACAACGACACAACAATGAACGAGACAAAGATCAAGGTTTTTATGGAACCTTATTTGATTTCCTTTTTTTGTTCACAAGATCAAGATGTTCTAATTAAAATTTGTGACGAAAAAATAATAAATAATATATATTAGCTTTTCATATTTTTAAAGGTATAATATATATATATATATATAATATTATAATAATTTATAAAATTATAAATATATGATTATATTAATTAATTATTAATATATATTAATAAGTTAACCAAACAAGTTTCATTGGATTTTATACAAGTCCCACTTGTTTTATTTATTTAAAAAACTTTTAAAATACCTTAAGTGTAACCTATTTACTAAACAAATTAGGTAAGACTAGGCATAATCAAGTAAGATTGACCTTTGTTGGATAGTCTAAATTATTCTCATGTCTAGTCTTTATACCTTTCTAGTGTTTCTAACAATAAGAGAAATGTTTGTCTCATTTGCTACTATCATATAGAGAATATGAAATTTCTATTGTCTTTGGTCTAATGGGGATTAAAGGGTTTGCTAATGTTGCCTTTAACTACGGAAAGACTTACTCATCTTCATCCGCAACCATGTGAACTTCTAGTTCTTTTTTAGCGGTTGGTCAAGGTGAAATGATTTGTGTATTGCCTTGGTCGTGAACTGGGAAGTGAAACAATCCTACCAATTAACTATTGCACCCTTTGATGGTTTTAAGGCTCTTCATTTTTATGATTACCTTACACCTATGTTGGTTGACCTTGGTTCCTTTCCTTGTTAGCATATATTCGTGGAACTTCTCAAATTTAACAATCAACATGAATTTGAGGATATTGAGGTTTATATTGTACTCTCCCAACCTATCAAACATATACACTAGGTTCTTAACTAGTGAACCTAGTTCTTTTATGTTAGAGGATCTTCACAATGACTTGGTTTCATCATTTATTGATAAGTAGCTTTAATATTTTTTAGCCTAAAAGATATCAACTTGTTCTTATTCTTGTGAAACATAAACATCTGATTATATCTTAAATATGTATCCATAAAAGAGCGGGTTGTAGCCAGATGAATTATGATATGATTCATCCTTCATAGAATCAATTGTAATGTGAAAATGTTAATTCGGAATGTCTTAAGAATAAGGATAGTGTAAAGGAGCTCGATACAAACTGCGACTTACCAAAAAAGCACAAAAGTTATCACAGAGGAGTGTAACTCTCATCCCGACCTACTAAAGAACCAACGTTATTAAAGGTAATTTTTTGCCTAAAAACCAAGAAAATCAACTTAGACTGAGATGAAAACTTCCAAATAAAAATATTATTATTCATAAAATTTATTTTACATGTATTTCTAAACCTTATTATATAGTAAACTTAATTGACTTAAATTGAAATAAAATCTAATAATAAAAAACAAATTCTAAGAAATCATAATTAAATTCCAAATCAATCTAAAATCTTAATTCGATTTATGCCTAATTAAAACAAATCACCAATCGATAATATCAAATCTTAATATATTCTACTAAAAATTAATTTTAAATCTTATTTTAATTTGTATATAATAAATTTAAATATTTGATTATAATGATTTGATTATAATAACTCTTCATGTTACACTCTCATCTTAGATTTTCAATTGTTTAAACTTACACAAGTAATATTAAGACTTTGTTTACCTCTTCTTAAATTTTACTTTCTTAAATCAAAATTTCATATAAGGAGTCTTTAAGTAGGCTAATTGGATCATTATCATTCTCTTCCTATTCAAAAAGGTTCATCCTTAAATCAAACTCTAAAATTGTATATAAGGAGCCTTTAGGTAAGCTAACTGGATCTTTATCATTCTTTATCTTTTCGAAAGGATTCTTCTTTGAATCAAATCCTTCACCTTGAATATTGCTGAATTTCTTCCAATAATAATTTTTTTCACTTTCTTTTTGGCAAATCTCTTTTTTTATCACACTTTTTTTATCTACCTTTTTTTACAAATTTTTTCTTATTTTTTCTTTCAAATTGAACATTTTTTTTAACAATGATAATAAAAAAATATAAAAGATATGTAAAATTTGATTTTTAAGAGTCTAAGCTTTGATACCAACTAACACGATTCATCTTTAACAAAATGAATTGGAATCCAGAAATGTTAATTTGAAACATGTTTAGAATCAGGATAAAGTAAAGAAACTGATATAAACTGTGACCTGCTAGAGAGTATCAAAGTTATTAAAGAGGAACATGACCTTTATTATGACTTGTTAGAAGAACCAACATTATTAAGGGTAGTTCTTTGTCCAAGAACTAAGAGAAATTCGACGGATAAATTATCATTTTTTTCATTTTATCTATGAGATTTTAGGCATAATTATTACATTATTTAGCATAATTCATTTGTAATTTAGCCTAATATCCTTTATTTTTGCATGAATGGTCAGGAAAGCAGAGAATCCAAAAATAAGAAAATTTTAGGAAAGAAAAAGATAAAAAGGGCATAAAAAAACAACAAAGTGGAAAAAGACAAAAATAGCCCCTCAACGGACCCCATATGACCATGCAGACATGAGCTTGGTCGTGCCAGCATGAAGTTTCACGGTTGTTCTAAGATTAGGAGCGTTCGCAAATAGTACCATGTCAGCCTTAATGATGCAGGAAGCATCTCAATCAACCTTATGGTGCTGCAGATAGTACCATGTCAGCTAGGTCAAGCCCGATCCGCGATATAGGAAACCCTAATCTTCACCTATAAAAGGGAGGCTCTGTCACACCATTGGTCACACCACACCATTCTAGGCCTCAAAGGCCATATATTTCTCACTCCAAGCATAAAGCTACCTTTCTTTCATCTATCATTTCTAACTTCTCCATTTCTGGTTCCTTTTCCAACATCCTCCCGTAGGATCTTGGTGGGAGCACTCCTTATGCAATGCAATTTCATAGCAGTTTTCATATTTGTTGGAAACCCCAGTTTTGTATTTTTTATATGCTTTTGTTATGGATACTTGTGGGTTATTCTTATTCCTGAATAATTAATTCCCCTTTTATTGGGCTTTGGAATTTTTTTTATGTGCATTGTTTGAACCTTAATTTTTCTCTTCCAATAATTTGAATGCTATTACATTGAGAATGATAATTTTATTATTATTAAATTATGTTATTTTATTGTGTTTAATCAATTAATAAGAACTGACCAATTCTATTGATCTCTTGATTGGTTGGGGGGGGGGTTAGGTGATTACATCACTCCTAATATGTGAAATCATATGATAACTAAACTTAAAGGTATTGAACGATCAATCGAGAACCTGAGTTTCTAACTGGTTAATTGCTTGATACGTAATTAACACTCTCTTAAAACTTAAGCCTCTTTTATTTATTTATCTTGTAGGATCAATGAGGATAGTATCTATAAGGAAGATTATTACTATTTTCAAATCAAGGATTAGTAATAAAATTAGCATAGGTGGTTAGCAATTGAACAAAGGGGAAAACTGTGGATAAACTCAAATAAAGTCACAAAGGGATTCAAAGCCCTATAAATTTACCATAACTTGCACCACGTTCTTTTATTTATCATCAAATAGAAAATTTATTTCTATTTCTTTTATTTCTATAAACCAATCCTTCTTCTAGTGAGCTTAAAAGTTAAAGTTCAAACTTCATACATAGATTGTTAGCATAGTCTCTATAAAATCAATACCTCTATGCTATACTAACAGGTATACTTAGTCATAGATAAAAATTGGCAAAGAGTTTTATACTCACATTTTGCATGAAACACCGACACAAATCGTGACCTATTAGAGAGCATCAAAGTTATCAAAGAGGAATGTAATCTTTACCATAACCTGTCAAAAGAACCAACGTTATAAAGGACAATTCTTTACCCCGAAGAACTAGGGGAATCAACTCATAATGAGATGAAAACTTCCAAAGAAAAAATTATTATCCATCAAACTTGTTTTATACTGTATTCCTAAACCCTATTATATAAAAAGGCTAATTGGCCTAAATTGAAAGAAAATATAAAATAGAAAACAAGTAACAAATTCTAAGAAATCCTAATGGAATTGAAAATTAATATAAAATCTTTATTTGATTTATGGATAATTAAAACAAATCACCAATAAATCAATTTCAAATCCTAATATATTCTATAGCCAATCAAGTTTAAATGTTATTTTGATTTATATATAATAAATTCAAATATTTAATTATAATGATTTGATCATAATAACTTTTAATGCTACACTCTCCTAGATCTTCAAAATTGTTTAAACTTGCACAAGTAATATTAAGATTTTGTTTGCCTATTCTTGAATTTTACTTTCTTGGATCAAAATTTCATATGAGTCTTCAGGTAGGCTAATTGGATCTCTATCATTCTCTTCCTCTTCAAAAGTATTTATTCTCGAATCAAATTCTACAATTTTATATAAAGAATATTTAGAAAAGCTAATTGAATCTCTATCAAATTATCTACCAACCTATCAATGCAAGATATGGACAAAAGTCATTGAGGCAAGTTCTATGCAAGATTTAGGGGATATGTTTCAAAGTTGCATATTTAGTGTATCTCCCATTCAGTCCCTTTTTTTACCTATCTCTATTCCTTTATCCATTTCCATAATTTCCCTATCTTCTTTGGTAACTTCTTTTAATTTGTGCTTGTCAAGTTGACCTTCACACTTTATTTCCATTCTAAAATTTTGTCATTATGGCAAGGTCAAATTTAGCCAAGGACATAAAAATGTGTGCTTCATTACTTCCACCATAATATGCAACTAAATGGTAAACTCCAAATTAGAGATAAAGGTCTCTTTCTCGTAGAAGCAAGAAAAGAAACTTTTGATTGACTCATCCTTCCCTTACAAACCCAAGCAAAGGAATGAGATGTTTAAACTTTTGTTAATTGATGAAGTAATGAGCGAATTGAGATCTAGGGCATCTCAAATCCTAATGGAACTCTTTGGAAGCACCTTAAACCGAGTTCTACCCCTTGCAGGGTCTTGTAGATGACAACATATGAGGCTTTATTGACTAAAATTTTCATGGTAAAATCATGAAGACACTCTTAAAAGTTAGAGTTCCCTTGATAAGTTGTAATATAACTGTAATATGTTATATTGATTGTTTGAAACATGTATGGTGTAATATGTTATATTGATTATTTGGATCATGTAAGGATCTTGAAATTAGAAATCTCTTTCACGAAAGGATGCTTAAGAATAGTTGTAATACCTAGCTGACCTTAGCTCATATATGACAATCCAAAGATGTTGTTGAGATGATAAAGATAGGCTTGAATAATAGAATGCTTAACTTCTCTTTCATTATTTATTATAGCCTTCGATTTTGCAATCTAGGTCACGCTAACTAAATCCCTAATATGCCCTTTCTGGTTCTCATCTCCAAATGAAAAATAGTTTCATCCCTAAGCCTTAAAGATGAGGGAAGTTTTTCACAAATCCTTTAGGTATAACATAATCTACTTAAACTTGTAATTGTATTTGCATCATTATTTGATTCATGGTGTGCTTCTTAAGATGTTGAGTAGACTTGGATAGTTCATAATTATAGACTGAGTCTAGTGAAAACACCAATCATCAACAGAACCATTAGAAGTAAAAGTATGAACAAATCACAAGTTGACAATGTGTGTTCATCATTATTGAGAAAGTAGGAATAACTTTTACTTTTCTCACAAACTAACAAAATAATCCTGCAATTTTGATAAGGCCAGCGACTACATGTGTGGCAGCTAAATGCTTGAGTAAACAAATTTCTTGATGGCTTCTCTTTGTGTTACTAGTATGCTTGAGCACCAATAATTGAAAAGATTGTTAGTCCACATCATTGCGCGATTAAGAGTTTTATCAACTTGTTTTTTGGTTCAAAAGATAGATTGTACCAGTGATACATTGGGAGAGGATCTTAAGACATGTTAATCCTTTATAACTAATTTTCAGAAGTTATGTCTGAGATCAACAGCTACAAGAATTACCCCAAACCTTTCCCCTATGAAAGAAAGCAGAAAAGTTCAAAAAAAAAAAAAGAAAAAAAAATGAAAAACATGAATCACGTCATTCAATGTTATCTGAACGTAGCAAGATGAATCCATATATCTGAAATTCTGAATCACGATACACTTGCAAAACTAGTCATCTCTATCCACTGCATCAGTTTTGTCTCTATACGAAGATAACAAGGAGGAAAAATGGCATGTCGAATATAATCATCAGAGAAACATAAATTGTTTTCATTCAAACCCTTTAAAAGTTTCTTTAAAATAAAAAGGTATGCGATATGGCTACGTCCATGATATTTGCATCAATTACCATTTTCCCACATTACTTATATCTATTAAAATACCAATATCGCCACACTATTTTACCAGCAAAGAAAAAGCTAAACAGATATGTTGTACTACAAGATCGCAGGTCAAATAAAATAACTTGGAGCAGGAAAACACCAAAACTTGCTCCATACTAAAGAAATGCAAGAAAAAAGATTAAAAAGAGGGGGAGGGGAATACTGGAATCTACATTCAAACCACTCTACTTTCTAGCACGATGCCTGGTTTAGCAGCACTTTGAACAGTCTTCAGATGCTGGAGTTGATCCATTGACTTCTACTAGCTTCTCCCTTTCTCCAGCTGCATCTGTAGTAGTTGCTTCATTCATCATTGTTCCATCATGAGACTTGGGCAATATAACTGTCCCATTTGTTGTTAAATCATTGGACTTGCTAACCTGATAGAACAAAGGATTTGAAAGGTTTAATCGGCCGGAAAGGCCACTTAAATGGCATGATGCCAAATGTATCTTAGAATCCTACATTTAGAGATGCATAGTAATAAAAACATGACAGTAAAAAAAAATACAGGAACATGTTAAATGGATAGTTCATGACATAAAGGTGCATATTACCTGTTTCGAGAAATGTTGTTCCTTGGATTTTCTTTCCTGAATCAATTTTTCACGAGCCTCATAAAACCCAAAATCATCCAGGATGCATGTTTTGCTTGAATGCTCCTTGAAAATTTTGAGTGTTTGAATACCCTTCTCAAGCTTAACCTGCAGAAAGATATCAATATAAATTATTAGTAGAAAGGGGGAAGTGGGGCTCATGGGAATGAAACAAGCCATAGGGTGAATACCTCCTGAGTGTCCCTACTGTTTGTAATAGGTTTGTTTTCATTATTTTCTAGTGTTATGTGCCTCAACATACTGTTTGGGATATCTTTTATGATATGCCACTTCACAGAAAAGCAACCACTCCACCTATCCTGCTGCCAATACTCTACCGTTCTACCAAAATCAACTGGACTCAGCATCTCTGCTAAACCAACAAATTGCCCACTAGTGTTGACCTGTACCGAGAAACAAATAATGGGAAAACTGAGGCTTAGTAAAACCAAGAAAGCATAGAAATTGCCCACTATAGGTTTATATCAAGTCAGCAACTCACCGAAAATAGCAAAAATACAGGACAGTCCCCAGGCTTCTCTTTGGCTTCCTGATATGCTGCATCCAGCTTTTTGTTGCCATGAAGGGTGCTTGCCCAGACATTATATTTTATGCTTTTATGAATATCATCCTCACTATATGATTTGATAACAAAAAATATTGCATCAGAATAATTCTCAGAAAAATCTTCCCCATTGTACTGTTCTTTATTGGGAACTGGAGGCACTTTATTATCACTCTTAATTGGAAGATTCTGACCCTTGAGTAATAATGTAACAGGTCCAAGACCTTTGAGACTTTTATCATCAGAACCATTGCCAGCTCTTGGTCCCTTGTTAAGCTCACCCAAGCTATCCACTTTTTTTTTAACATGATCAACACTGCTGTCACCTGTGGTTTTATGCTTGTTATTAACAGACCCTGTTCTAAATCCATATGGAACAGGGCCAAAATGAGAACTAGCTCTACATGCATTTCCATATTGGCTGTAGATTGTGTTGCTTGGATACATCCCATTAATGAATCCAAAGAACGGTTCCAATCCAGTTGAATGTATGGAACTATGCAAGTTCTGCAACCAAGGAACAGCTTAAGGTAAATTTTAGTTGATTCTACCTATCAATAGAAATGACAATATCATTCAAACTTGAATTATCAACTGTAGGACAGATTATATACAAGGGATCATAACCATCAGGTTGGATAAACATGTAGAAATAAGCACAACATGTACCACAACAGCTACAGCTATACCCACAATCAGATATGACAAAAATATGATACATGGTCCCAATGCTGCAGAAAGAATGACGGAGAAGGGAAAAACAAAGGCACTTGAACACTTAGATCGTTTAGCACAAGCTTAGAAACAGGAAGTGGGATGACAGACCAAACATACCATGGATTGTGGAAGTGACTGAGGGATTCTTGTATTCCTTTGAGATGAAAAGTCTTTGCCAGACACAGCTGGAGAAGATAATCCAATGTTTGCTCCATGATTGGACTGCTTATCGAAAAATAATAAGGGGTTCAGAGGTAATGCTGGTTGACTCCCATGAGACCCTACTCTTGGATCCTGATATCCTGACAAAGGAGCATATACAGGAAATCCATCCCTTTGATAAGAATCATTTGAATTCAACGATGAGTGCTGGGAACTTGATAAAAAATCCTTTAACCCATTGTTATTAGTAGAATCTCCATGGACCACACCAATGGTGCTTTCTTTATTGACAACAGCTGATGAAGGGATATGTTCAGCACTGACTGCAGTTGATATTTTCCCTTGTTGAACACTGATTTTGTTAGCAGCAAATGATCCATCAACAGAAGCTGGGGATTGATAATAAGAACAAGGGTACTGGTACTGTTGCAGCCCATAGAGTTTATCATCATGTTGCACAGGTGCTCCATAGGGTGTATAACCATAACCTTGATGGTACACATAAGAGCAGTTATCTCCCAAAACACCCTGTTATTCAATTCATTGCACAAAACCCTGATAAGATTGTTTTAGCTTCAAAAATTTAATTATCTATATTTTATTGCTCAAAAATGGTAAGAAGCAAATCATCATATCCTGCAACAATAGGATGAGGAAGAAAAAGATAAGAAAATACACATCTAAAACTTGATGAAAGAAGGAAATGATTGGGGCTAATTAGAGTGCTTATTACACTGACACCCTTCTTGTTGGGAAATTCCAACCACACCCCTTACTTCATGTACTGTTGTGCCTTTCTTTGTTTAAGAATTACACATACTGCTCTTACTTTATGCATAGATCCTACAAATCCCTTAAAAAATAACAAAGCAAATGAGGTATGTGTAATTTCCCAAACAAGGATGATGTCAATGTACAAGGTGCTAACCTCAGGGGAGATTACTACTTACTATAGTTACCCCAAATGATTTGGGCACGTCAAAGAGATCAAACTACAAGTAGATTCATTAGCAATTCTAAGATAGGATATGAACAAGGAAAAAAAAATCGCAAATAATGTATTGCTATTTTAAAATTTGAAACAGAACAGGTGCTTATGTAATAATAAACAAATTTGAAATGTTGAATTGATGTAACAATTTAGAACTCTCACAAAGTAATCATGCATGATTTTAGGACATATGAAGCATCCATCCTCCTTCATCCAAATTTGAAGTTAACATACAGCAGAAATTAACCACCATCCAATAGAACTTAGCCATCATTTTTCTCATCACCAGTTGACAAATAGCACCCAATATAACATAAAATAGCATACACAACATCACAAAGTCTAGTAACCAGAAATGTACTCACTTGCGTCATCCCTCCATTAAAGTTCATATATCTGGGATAATTATTCCAATCACCTTGCCTATCATAACCTGTAGAACTCCGATCATCATGACAGTTTTCCAGAAGGAATAATAAGTTATTCAATCAACCTCTTCAATCATAACAGCTTACCTTACCTCCATAATAGTATGCAGTAGAAGGGTGTCCATTTGGAATGAAGCTTGCATTTGGGTTTAATGGCTTGGCCACCCCATTAGCTGGATCATGTCCACTCTGTATAGAAATAGACTATAGTAATCAGTTATCACACTGCAAATCCAAACACATTGATGCTATAGTAAAAATACCTGCCTTCTTTGCAGGCTCAGGAACTTGAATGGTCTTGGGCTCAGAATCCAAGGACAAATTCTGCAATAAATCTGCAGCTTCTATATTAAAGGTAAAGGAAATTCATCTTTGAAAGAACACTTTTCAAGTATAAGAAAATAGATTTGCAATAGACGAAAAAAAACAAAAAAAAAACAAAAATGGGGAAATTTGAGCAACTCAATATCATTATACACTAAAGGGAAGCTATGAATTCTCACCAAATAGGATATAGGTATTTCCTAAAAGAACAAAAAATGGTGTTTTGAGCTATTCACAACTAGCTTCTATAACAAGCAACCATTTCATAAGCATAAAAAGACACGTGCAATAACCGAGATGGAAAGGAAAATATAAAGCTTTTAAAAAAATGAAAATTTGAGCGAGTCAGCAAATGGATTATAATTGGATTGGTTTACATTAGACTAGTATAAGTGAGAACATTCTTACACTATTCAACAATTTTATCGAAGACGTAGTTCATATTAACATAACTATTAAATTAGAACTACTCATTACCTTGATTACAATGCCAGAATTTTCAAAATTTGAATTACAATTAAAAGAATCAAATATTTTTCATTTTCACATGTTTCAAAAATATGGCGACAATCTTGAAATATACAAAGGATGTATCGAATAATTTGAAATTAATATAAGATTTTACAAAGATGTAATTATTCAATAAAGAACTCTCGATTAACAGTTAGATTTTGAAAGAAATTTATCCTATATAAAATTGGCGTAAGTGTGGTTTTGAGGCGATCCCTTACACTCATACACACACACGCGCGTCCACGTGCACACACAAATTTCTTTAACCACCAACTTGCATAGCTCCTCTACTTAAAGGTGTATACATAACTACATATAGCAAACACGCTACACCTCACATATTAACAGTAACAGAAGATAAAAGCACTAAAATTGAATCACAGACATAGCCATATATAAGAGTGATTGAATAAACCAACAGAACCCTGACCCACACCAATACATACAAGTATGCGATTTTTTTAACAGAAAATACATACACGCAGAGAGAGAGAGAGAGCAAAGTGTGTCTGAAGAATGAAAAAGGATACTGGTAGTATCTGAGGATGGAGCAACGGTTGCCATGATCCAACCGGAGGGTGCAGATTATGAGAGAGAGAGAGAGAGAGAGGTGTAGAAGAAGGAGAAACGAATATATAATAATTGAGAGAATCTTGGAGAAGGGGTCGCCGCTGCCGCCACCGTATGCTTTGGGGTTTTAGCTTCAGAATATATATATATATATATATATATATATATATATATATATAAATAACGACTTATACAAGGGATTTAAGGCCAAGTTTTTCGTAATCGAGTACGGATATTTTAAAATTTAAATAAAATCTGTAAATAATAATGATTTTTTAAAATATTATCATAATAAATATTTTATTTAAAAAGATAAAAAATTTAGAATTGAGAAAAAATTATTCAAAACATTATTGGAATTAAAATATATTATTATCATTAATATAATTCGTTGAATTTTAAAATTAAAAAACCAGATCTTACCTACGCATTGCATAAATTTTTTAAATTTAAATAAACTTAGTAAAAAATAAATTAAAAATAATAAATTTTTTTATTATAAAAATATCATATTATATTAATAAAAATTAAAAATAAAAAGTTCTTTTGATTAAAAAATTATTAAAATTATGATAAATATTTTTCCCGCTAATTTGTATCTACTTAACAAAATATAAAATTTGTTCTTATTTAACTATTTATTTAATTTTTTAAAAATATTATTTATTTTTAAAGAAAAACAAAATTTATATAAAAGATAAAATAAATAATAAATATTTAAAAATAATAATAATATTAATTATAATTTTTTCACATTTATACATTTTGTCATATAAAAATAAAAAAATATTTATTAATATAATATGTTAGAATTTAAAAATTAAATTTTAATATTAAAATTATAATAATTTTAAAATGTTATTTAATTAAGAAATATCCTAAATATGATATAGTGTATCAATTTTAAAATTTAAATTCAAATTTAAATTAAATTGATAAATAAAAAAATACTTAAAGCAGGGGTAATCGCATATTTTGATAAGAATGAATGTAAATCTTATAAATTCTCTTCTTTGATAATGAAAACTCAAATTTAAATTGAAAGTAAAACATTAGTTGAGCATTGCATGCATATTTTTAAATTAAAAAAATATGATTAATAATAATGAATACTATAGTGTATTAATAATAAATCAAAGGAATAAAAATTTTAATATTAAAAATAATTTGTTAAAATCATAATATATTTTTTTATTAATTTAATATATTAATATTTAAAATTAAATTTAAATTATAATAATTTTAATATTTGTTTATAAAAATATTTAAATTTATTATATTGTATTGATATTCAAAATTTAAATTAAATTAATATTTGAAGGAAATCATATTTAAAAAAATAATTAAATGCAAAAGAAATCACATGTTTTAAAAAGGAAATAATAACTTCTAAATCATGAAAGTCTAATTTAATATATAAAGGTAGATTAAATAAAAAAAAATTAAGATTGAATTAAAATTTACTAACATTATAATAATGTTAAAAATCTAATTTATTCATATAAAATCTAGTTTATCCAAAATAAAAATCCATGATATAATATTTTATGTTATAAAGTTTGTATAAATAACATTCAAAAAATTAAAAAATTCATCTATTATTTTCAATTTTTGAAAAAAACTTGAAATACTTTCTAAAAAAATCAGAAATACGATTTGTTTTAATCAAACGATTAGAAAATTTTAGTATTGATTTTTTCCTTAAAAACTATTTTTCCATAAAAAAATACAAATAAATAGATCCTATAACAATCTTTTGAAACAAAATATGTTTTATTATTGATAAATAAATAAAATATAACTTCTAATTTTCATAATTTGTTAAAAAATATGAATATTTTTATTATTTTTTCAGTTTTTAAATATATTTTAAAATTATTTTTCAAAAAAATTAAATAATTTTTTTAAATTATAACTAAAAGTATAAATATCTAATGAGTAATTAGGAAGTATTATTATTACTTGATTTCAAATATTTATATTTTGTTTGAATGAAATAAATATTAGGAAGCAAAGAAAAAGAAGAATAAGAATTGGAGTGAAAATAAATTAAAAAAATAAATTGTTTGGATAGAATATAAAAAAAATAAAAAAAAAATATTAGTAGTATAATTTTTAATTTATATAAATTTTTAAAAAATAAATTTAAAATTTAAAAAATTTAATTTTGTTACTATATCTTTTATTAAAATAGTATTCATTTTTATAATTTTTAAAAAAATATTTAATAATTTAAAATAAATAATAAATAAATAAATTAACCTTTATGCACTTTCTTTCTATTTGGAAAAGGAAATAATTTCTGTAGATCCCACAAAAATTAATTCCTTTTTTACATATAAGACAATGCAATCAAACAAATATAAAAAAATAAAATTTATATAAATTTAAATAAATTCTTTCCCTCCTAAAATCTTTTTTATGAAACAAAGAATTAATATCAAAGAAATTTAATTTCAATATAAAAAAATAAAATTTATATAAATTTAAATAAATTCTTTCCCTCCTAAAATCTTTTTTATGAAACAAAGAATTAATATCAAAGAAATTTAATTTCCATAGAAGTACATGAAGAGATACATTGAAAGAATAATGAATGTGAATGAATAACTGCAGTTCATCTGGATGATTTTTTATTTTAAATTTTTTAAAAATTAAATTTAGTTTAAATTTTAAGTTTAAAAAATTTAAAATTCATTGTAAAAATAAATTATTCTATTATGTCTTAAGATAATTACATGAGGATGTAAATTTAAACTTTGTTATTTCTTTTATATTAAAAATGTTATTTTATTTTATTTTTTACGATAAATTTATAAAAATAAATAAATAAATTATTAATTAAAATTTAATAAAAAAAAATCATTTTAAATAATAAAAAATAAATTTTCAAAAAATATAAATAAATGATAATCCATTTTCAGAGATAAATTTAGAATTAAAAATAAAAAAATTTTAAATTAAAATTAATAATTAAAAAACTTATTTTTAAAAATTTAGTTTAAATTATTTTAAATATATGTTAAAATTAATTAAAAACTAAAACATAAAAAAAATAATCACCCTTAATGAACTTTAGATCTGTTCTAATAGCCGGTAAGTTTTTTATTTTTAATTTTTAAATTAAAATTAAAAATATATTTGTTCAATCAAAACTGTTTTGAATTGATTTTTTATATATTTTTAAAATAATTGGATTCAATTCTTGAAATATAAAAGAAAATCTGGTATAATTTTTTATTTTTTATTTTCAAATTTTTAAAAAATATAACTAATTTTAATTTTTAAAATTAAAATAGTTTTAAATAAATTTTTAATTTTAAAAAATTATTATAAAAAATAATCAACTTATTTTTTATTTTTTTACTTTATAATAAATAAAAAAATAAATATATCAAACAAATTATATTATTATTATTATTATTATTATTATTATTATTATTATTATTATTATTATTATTATTATTATTATTATTATTACGAAAGTAATGATAATAAAAGTGATAAGAATGATAAGAATAAATATAGTATTATTAATATGGTAATGATACAAGGATGACATAGTAATAGTTATTATCATTTAAAAATATTATATAATTATAATTTTTTTATTTTATATATTATTATTATAACATTTTTATATTATTTAATATTTATTTTATATAAAATATATTATAATATTATATGATAAATAATTATATAATAAAAATTTAAATTATATTATTATAAATTAAATTAATTATATATCAAAAAAATTTATTGTAAATTTATAAAAATAGGTAATTAAAAATTTGTTAATAAAAATGAAATTCTTTCAAAATAATAATTTTTTTAAAATAATAAAATTTGAAATATTATTATTATTATTATTATATAGTGGTAATATAAAGATAATTTTTTTATTTTTTATATTATTTAAGAATTAACATATAAGATAAAACTATATTATAATTTATTAATTAAATATAATTTATATATCAAATAATATTATTTAATTAATTGTGAATTTATAAAATAGATAAATAAAATATAATTAATTAAAAATTTATAAAAAAATTTATATAAATAATAAAAAGTTAAAATTTAAAAATTCTAAAAAAATATCATTATTAAATATAATAATGATGGTAATTGTGACAATGAAATAATAATACTAATTTAACAAGAGTAATGATGTATCAATAGTTGAAAAGGTAATAACAATGATAATAAAGATGGTGATGAAGAAGGTTTGATGATAGGGATGGTAACTCTAATAGTGGTGTAATGTGATAGAATTGAGAATAAAAATAGTTTAAAAATAAAAATAATTAAAAAATATATATTTTTTATTTTAAAAATCTAGTTAAAATAATTTTAAAAATATATTAAAAATAAATTTAAAAATATTTTTATCTAACAATTTTTATTTTTAAAATTTAAATTTTTAATATTTATTTTTAATTTTAAAATTTTTTATTTTAAACTTTAAATTTAAAACTTGCGTCTGTTTAATTTAATGTTTAACAGAATTTTTTTCTTTTTTATCTCAAAATTTACTTTAAAATTAAAGTTATAATAAAAACCTTCAATAAAAAAATATAAAGTTATTTAATACAGAGATGAGTCTTGGTTGGACTGGGAAAGAGCTCCCAAAATCCGTCACTTTCAACCATTCAGCTTCGTTGAGGAAACAGGTTGACTCTAGAGGAATCGTATCTCCAGCAGAAGCATTCATCCAATAGTTCAATAATCAAATGAAACTAAAGAGGTTGGAATCTTATAATGTTTAATGGAAATAATCAATTACATAACGTCATTAATTTGAGTTTTAAAATTTATAATATTAAATTTATCCATCAATTTATACGTTATATATATATAAAGAGATTAAGTTATTTATTTCGTTCAAAAATTTTTATAAACAAATGATCCGTTTATAAAATTTTATAAAATTTTTTAAAAAATTAATATTTTATTAAATAAATTTAAATTAATAAATAATATTTTTTTAATATTTATTAATTTAAATATATTTAATAATGTATAAATTGTTTTTAAATTTTATAGAAAATAATTTAAATATAATCTATATAATACAACATATTAATCTAACAATTGAATAAATATAACTTAACGTGAGTTATTAACCCAATAAGTTTAATTTAAATTACTCATAAAAATAATTTAATCTCTTTTATTTATTTATTTATATATATATATAAAACATTTTTTAATACCTAAATTCTAAACATTATTTATCATATCATATGCTACTTTTTATTTTTATTTTTTCTATTTGTAAATTTTGTAAAAATAATTGTAAAATTAACATTTCTTTTAACATTTTTTCACCAAATATTCTCACGTTTTGCTAGGGTAACGAAATCACGGAAAAAAAAAGAATTAAATAAAGAAAATTTGTTAAACGTTTTAAAATAGAAGAATATCTAATAATTTTCTATTAAAACTATTTTTAAATATATTTTTATACTTATAATAAAAAATATTTTTTTAAGTTTTATTTTAATTTTATTGTTGATGTTAATTTTTATTTGATCTGGCTTATCTATTGTTTACAAAATAAATTTTTTCTTCTTTTGTGTTGTTATTACATTCATTTATTTTTTCGCTTTTCATTCTCCCTCCCTTTTTGTCATACTTAGAGAATAGAAAGAAGAAAAGGGAAGCAACAACAAATGAAAAAGGAGAGAAGAGTAGAAGTTTTTAATTTTTAAATTCATGCTCAGTTCTTATTTATAATCATACTTTCCTTTCATATTTTCTTCTCCCTCAACTCTCTTTTCATCTCCAACTCTATTCCAAGGTTTCATTTTTTTAAAAGAACCATGAAAATTGACCCTTTGTTTCTCATCTGTGGTTATATTTAACAAGACTTCTGTTTATTCATGTATTTGTTTTATTTCTTTGATGGAAATCAAATTCCAATAAGAATTTCCACTCCTTGGTGGGATAAAGGTGGAATCGTTAAAATGGGCTTTGACCCTCCTGCCCAACTATTTTTTAACCCATCCAATCCTAATATTTTATTTAACTAAACAGCTAAAAAGTCTCTAACCACATGATCCTAAAACATGTGAATCCAATAGGTTAATCCGTGAGTCAACCTTTACCTTTAAAAATCCTAATTTAAATCTTTCCATTAGTGTAAGTCCATCTATCAGCTGAAGAGTGAAGACCACGCAACGTGTTTTACTTCTATCCAAAATAAAAGAACCTTAATCTCATTTTTTTTTTTTAAATTTTGCACCCTTAATTAATCAATCCTGTAAAGTCACGATCTCTACCACAGTAGATACTCATTCAGAATTTTGATTCCGAATGCTCAATCGTGAAGTTAGGTAGAGACATTTAATTTCTATTCTATTCATTCAATTTCTGTGATTTTATTTTTTCAATTTTCTTGCAGGACATTTGATTTAATTTCGATGTGGTTATTTAGTGAAATGAAAAATGGGTGTTTGATTCTGAGGTAGTTGTGGAGATACTTGAGGATAAATTCCCCACAACCTCCTCTCAACACTCTTCCCAAATTCACATCTGTGTATGCCTGTTTTTCTTCTGCTATTGAGTCTTACCTATTGTTATATGTGAATATGTAATGGTGTTGCTTCTTGTGTTGCACTTTGTTTGAAGCTTTTTTATGTTGGTTATAATCCTTTTTCATTTTTACTTTTTGGGTGAGAGGGTTATGATTTGTTGTTATTGAATGATACAGGCAGTATATTCTGGATTCAAAGTGAGTTAGGATTAGTAATCTGGATTCCATTAGTCATGGTTCTTTGAAGTTCAAAACAAAATCTCAATAATCTAAAAGTTAAATTTTGATTTTTATATTATAATTTCATGAAGAGAATAAAGGTTTATGAAGTGAGCCTTTAGAATTGATTTGATCGTGTTATCATAATTCCTCCATTTTCGTCTTTTATCATTTACGTTGCCATTCCATTTTCCTCTTTCATATTGATTTGTTTCAATTTCATTTCTTTGCATGTTCACTTCACTGTGCCCTTTCTTCCCCATCATGCTAAGTTTATAAATGGGAGATCGATGTAATTGCATATAGTAAGCTTTGAAACAAATTGAGGTTGTACCCAAGTTTTCAAATTGAATAGTGAACACGAAACTAAAACAAAGTTTCAATTTTGTGGGTGGGTTTATTTTATTTTGGTTTGGATATTTTCCTGTTTTTCTATATTAGATTTCAAAGTTTTTTTCTTTTGGAAAAAGAAAATCATGGTTGAATATTGTTTGGTTGTCTTTGTAAGTTGTGAAGCCAAATGCTCAAAGATAAAATGTTGGTGTGTATAACATACATATTATGGTGACATGGATTTGATATTATGCTGTTTTTGCTGGTGAAGGCATCCTCAAAGTGATGTTGCTAATTATATCAACATTTGATATTATGGTTTCAATCTCTATCAAGGCTTTGTAAGGATCCCGTACATGAACTCTACACACAGTTTGTGATTTAGCATCACTTTTACCATGTTCCAATAAAGCACTAATGCCCATATCTACTATTGCACCCACAAGCAGGTAAGCCCCAATGCACCAAAAGCCTATTTTTGAGGAATTTTTTTTTATCATTATCCAGGAGCAAGAGATGCTTAGCATTTTCTTCTAATAGTTCCCCTTTTAATCTTGCGATATTGATTCATTCTACAAGAAATATGTCAATTTATGCAAGTAAATAAAAATAAAAAAGGTCTACAGAAACCATCCAGGACTTATGCAGAATGTTAAGGTTTAATGCTTCTCATACTTTTTTTAGGATATTATCATATACTCAAACCAAGGTTCGAAACATCAAGAACACATGAATTTGCATACAGAAAGTTCTCAGGAAAAATTAAAAACAAGTCTAAATTTAATTAATCATTGCCATAATCAACGATTCTTTAGAAGAGGAAGAAGGGATAAACAAGGTAACAATCTCACAAGAGTTGATGGGAATGAATAGCGAGAACCACATGAATCTGTTTCTCTTTTAGAAGCTTGATATGTTCAAACAATGGTTCTCCGCAAAAAAGCTAAGACCAATTAATATAGGTACAACAAAATTCAAATTGTGTGAAAAAAAAAAGTATGCAAGTGCAATAGATTAGATTCCTAATTCTAAATGTCTGTATTCTTTCTTGTTGCTGTTTGCAAAGCTACTCTGGTATGGAAGGAATGGTTGATCGATTTTAACCATAAATAATGGCTAGTAAAAACTTAAAATGGACACATAACTATAATAATACATGCTTGGCATATTCGTGGCAAACGTTCAAAACAAATTTTAGAATTTCTCCAACTAAGAATAAGCTATAATCTAGGTTATTTTCCAAGAACCAATTAAGTTTCTCAATCAAGTAAGGAGAGAGTCAGAATAGTGAGGTTTTATAAAAGTTTGAGATTATGTTTTAAATACAAAATACAAAATCAATTTAATTTAACTTAATGATAATCAACTCAAGAAATTGAGAAATTATCTTCTTGACTAACATTGATTACTAAAACATCCATGAAATTATATCTATCAACTTAGGATCATTTGAAATTCCTAGAATGATCTTGAATTTTCTACTAAGAATTCAATTGATTAAGATTAACAGTATCAAATAACCATTTAATCTTTTATCATATCTAAACCAATTTTATAATCAAAATTTAATTGAAGTAAGTTATAAAATGAAAACTTTTAATTCAATTACTTAATCTTTGTTCTTCAAATTTTGAAAAATGAATAACCAATCAAATATCAAATAAAAATCAATTCAATTACACATTGAATAATCAAAATACCTCAACCGAACAAACTTTGATTAAAAGAATGAAATTGAAGAAAATAGTAAAACAGAGTAGAAATAATCCAATAAGCATGCAAATAAAGATCAAGACCTCATAGTTAAAATAAAAAAAAGCTTGAATATTATATTTGAATTGACCTTACAAACTTAGCATTTTATGGAGGAGGAAGAAGTAATAACGAAGAAAATTAAAACCAATAACAAAGAAAAGTAAAACCTTCCATGAAAGAGACAAAACTAGTAACAAAAAAAAAAGATGAAAAATGGTATTGAAGTTAACATTAAAGGTATGTCTCTTCTCTTGTAATTCCTCATCTTTGTATAGGAGATTTTTTTGATGCATTATCTTTAGAAGATCTTCCACCATTTTTTACTTTTTACATTGTTTTATTGCATTCACATGCACTTTATTGAAAATGCAAAATGTTTTTAACTTTTGTCAACACCCAACACACCAATTTTGACGTTGATTAAAGCGTATTTTCTAACAATCATGTGCCCAAATTAGAGTTTAAAGTATGAACAAAAGTTGAATCTTTGGATGTTAGATTTCCAATGAAGCTTGTTTGAGATTATATGACTTATGTAACTCAAGATATGGTCAAATCTTTGCACAGTGGTCAGGTTCCGCGACAACAATATTATTCTTACTTTTGAGATGACTTTGAAGTTCTATACATCCCATTTCACCTTTTATCTTTCTTTGGAGCTATATATATATATATATATATATATATATATATACACTTTCCCCCAAAGTAAATTTCATATTTTTGGATGCTTATAACTCTTATTATGCTCAAAATACCACAAAAGTGTAATTTTTATCTTGAGAATTCGATTAAGCTAAGAAATTCAATTAAGTTCAATATGAATCCAAACTCATAAAATATGACAAAGATCACTTAATTGAACATATAATAAGTCTTAATAAGATAAATATGATGGATAATTATTTAGGAAATTTATGCTTATCAAATTCTCTCACAATTATCCTTTGCACGATCCGAGCAAACTTAAGTTGTTAATTGGTGACTCCAAAACCTTTTTTTTTTTTTTGAAAATTCAAGAATGTCAAAGCTTTGAGCTGGTTTCTCAAAAATCTCAAAATTTATGAATTAATTTGCAAGGAAACTTTAGTTGAAGAGATTAGATTGAGAAAGATAAAAGCTCAACTGATATATTCTGAATCTCTCAAATATTTGGTTCGATATGTGTTTCTCTCAAATTCAATCCATGAAAAGTGAACTATCATAGGTTTGCATATCTTTTACTTCTCTACTACTATGTACACATGTCATTCACAAATTAAAAGATCTTTATTTTGGTTTTAATGGGATTTAAAGATATGAAAGGACATATAAAGGGGATACAATGTTGGATCAAAGAAAACAGGAGAAGATTGCGAGCTGTTGAATCCAAGTGGAAGTGTGAGAAATAAAGATCATTTTTTAAATGTAATAATTTTTTTTGTGCTTTTGCATTATTTTTCAATCATGAAATTAATGATTAGCAACATAACTATAGTTTTCCCCCACACTTATTCAAAGCACTTACAATATGATAAATCCAGTACCTTTCAAGGTCAGGGAAAGGCATGATTTAACTAAAAATGGTCAATTGGCTCAAGGTATTAATCAAAAGGTAAAATTACATTTGTTGGCTATTTGGCTAAGTGCTTTGCTTAAGAAAAATAATGCCTCAATAATTTTTTTTAATTCATGTGAAAATGTAGCTTCAAAAAAATCAAAACAAATTCTGAAGTAACATATTCCATAGATGAAAATCGCATAAGAAAGAAAATGTAATTAATAGATAAGCCTTAAAATATCACACGTAATATTTATCAAATCTAATATATTCAATTCAAATATCTGTTGTCAAACCAATTAATCTCGAAATGTAAATCATTTTGCTTCAACATTTTATGAAATATAAAGAACAAAAAATACTTCCATATTTCAAAATGTCTTATTCAAAATATTCTTTTTTCAAAATTATTTATCAATTAAGATGCATATCAAGAGTCAAGTGTAACCCCTTACTTGGCCATTTTACTCAAAATAAGTTTATCAATCTAACCTAAATTATTATTACTTTTAAATGAGACCATCCTCCCCCTAACTTATTAGAGACATTGTCCCCAATATCTTAGGTGGAATAATATACCTTTTTTAATAATTTATTTTATACATAATAGAAAAAAATGCAAGAAAACGACCATAATAAGTAAAATTTATAACCGAAGAGTGGTACTTGGTTCTCTCTTGTTACTTCCATCTTGATTAGGTTGGTTCACCGGCTACATTACTTGACTGAGCTCAGACGTATGATTTTTCAATTGCTCAAGTAGTTGATCAGCAGTTGAAACGGATACTATGATGTTGTACATAGATTAGGGCATAACTCTTATTTCATGACATGATCTAAAAAGAACAATAAACCATTATAAAAGCTATTAATATTCAACAAACCTAATGGTTTTCGATGAAAATCCTTATAAACCTAGAATATAATGATGAAAATTTCTTCTATTGTTCCAAGACCATTAGGTAATGTAATAAATGCACTAGCATTGATCAACATTGTCTCATAAGTTCATACATGGTTGCAACCTTCAACTCAATACCCAAGATGAAGTAAGAGGTGTTCCTACGATTCCTATTTTTTAAGGTAATACCTAAGACTCTGCTTCCCTTTATGATTGCAGATCCTACAATACATCCATTTAAACCTTGAAACCCTCCCCCATAAACAATATTATTTTTCTTGCAGCTAATGTCTTGTTAAGGTTATAAGATGCATATTGAAACTCTTTATCTTTTCCAAGGTTAGAATCACAAAAAAAAAACAAATAATATTGATCCTCTCCATTGATGTTGCTTCACTTTTTTTTCTTTTTTTTGAAAACTCATTATATTAATCACATCTAAGAACAATAATTTATAAGGATTCAATACCAGACAAAAAGATCTCTTGAATGGTGGGGAATCAGGTTTTGCTAATAGAAGTTTGAATTTTTTGTTAGGGGAAAAAGTGAATATCAGAAGTGAAAGACACGAGGGGGCATGAAAATGTAAAAAAAAATGACAACCTAATAAATTGAAAAGATAATGTAAATGACAATAATGTACTCATGAAAAATAAACAATAGTTGTAACTATGGCTCATATCTTCCTTTGATTTTCAATTCAGTAATGGCTAAGAGGCCTTCTACAAGTCGGGGATGTACTTCCCATTCAGTTTGCATGTAAACTGACAACAAGATCTTTTAAAGTTAGATTCCTAAGAATGTAACATTCCTTTTCTTTGCAGAATAGTTCAAATAAATCAAGAAAATCTCCCTAAACATACCCACTGGGATGCATCTCAAGAGGTTGAATGATATCATCCAATGACTCCTTACTCAGTCCATCCTTTATGAATTGAATTTATCTTCTTGATTTTTCAAAACCATTCCAACGCTTTTGCATTTTGTGTTACAAGTCCATCTTACACATGTGTAATAAACTCCTATTCTTTTTGCTTTTCTTTTCTTAGAATAGGAACTTCTTCCCATAACTGGCATGTGTTTAACAAATGAATCTTTAAGTTCACCCACTAAATGTACCTTACCCCTTAATGATCCAATGAACATCTTCTGGGAGGCCTAACTATATTAGTACCTTTAGTCTTTAAAGTTTTCAACTGTAAATGTCCTTAAGAATATCTCTAGGAAGAGTAGGAAACCAAATTTTTAACTTTGTGAGAGATTTCTCTATTCAAAATTTTTTTAAACACCCAGGTTATGGTTCTGATAAGCATAAATTCCATAAATAATTATCTCTCACTTTTATCTTATTAAGACTTCTTATATGTTCAATTAAGTGGTCTTTGTCATATTTTATGAGTTTGGGTTCATATGAAGTTTAATTGAATTTCTTTGCTTACCCGATTAAAATGACACTATTATAGTATTTTGAGCATAATAGGATTTTAGACATCCAAAAATCATGAAATCTGTCTTGAATGAAAGCTTAAAGAAGTGTCCACAATTACAAAGCAAGATCAGACTCTAAATAGGATGTTTAGGACTCCGAAATTATCTCAAAAGATGAGAAAGTGTTGCTGACGTGGAATTTGAACAGTGTGCAAAGATCCGGCCATATCTTGAGATACAGAAGTCATATTGAGATGAAATCAAATCTGTTGGACAGCTAAGATCTGAGGCTACAACTTTTGTTCAGAAGTCAAGCTCTAATTCGGACATCTGAACATCCGAAAGTGCGGTCCAAGAAAGTCAAAATTGTTGTGCTAATTGGTGACAAAAATTCAAAAGTGTTTTGCATTTTCAACAAAGCCCATGTGAAAGCAATAAAAGGGTAGAAAAGTAATATCTTAGTTGGTGACTTTCTGAAGATGATGCCTCACAAATCCTCTATAAATAGAAGGGTTCACAAGAGGAGAAACAACACACCACTTGGAGATTAACTCCAATACCATTTTCCATCTTTCTTTCTTTCTTGTTAGTTTGCCTCCTACATGGAAGGCTTAGTTTTTCTTTCTTGTTAGTTTGCCTCCTACATGGAAGGCTTAGTTTTTCTTAATTGTTAGTTGCCTCCTACATGGAAGGCTTTGTTTTTCTTTATTATTAGTTGCTTCCTACATGGAAGGCTTAGTTTTGCTTTGTTGTTAGTTTGCCTCTTTCTTTGTTGTTAGTTTGCCTCCTTCATGGAAGGCTAGGTTTGTAGTTTCAATTCAAGGATTCAAGCTATTTTCATTTTAACTTTGAGGTCTTGATCTTTATTTACATGCTTATTAAGTGGTTTCTACTCTGCTTCACTATATTCTTCAATTTTATTCTTTAATCAAAGTTTGATCGGTTGACGTATTTTGATTAATGCATAATTGATTTATAATTGGTTTTTGATTGGTAAATCATTTTCCAAAAGTTTGAAGAGTAGAAATTAAGTAATTGAATTGAAGGTTTTCATTTTATTACTTACTTCAACTGAATTCTGATTGTGAAATTGGTTTAGATAAAAGATTAAGTGGTTACTAATCTTGTTGATCATAATCAATTAAATTCTGAGAGGTTTCTCAGTAGAGAATTCAAGGATCATTTTAGGGGTTCTAGATGATCCTAGGTTGATAAACACAATGCATGATTTTAGTGATCAATGATTAGTTAAGAAAATAGCCTTTGAATTCCTTGAGTTGATAATTGTTAAGTGAAATTAATTTCATTTTGTATTTTGCATTTAGAACTCAATATCAATCTTTACAAAATCCCACTTTTCTAATTTTCTCCTAATTTGCTTAAGAATATGAAATGGTCTTTGGGAGATGACCTAGGTTGCACCTTATACTATACCAATAGTTTGGGGAAAATCTAGAAATTATTTTTGCGCGTTTGCGACGAGCGTGTCAAAAATTTGGCGCCGTTGCCAGGGACCATTTTAATTTCCTAGGCTCATTTAGGAGTTTGTATAAAAAATTTAATCTTTCTAACAATTTTTTTTTTACTTTAGGTATATATTCTTGGATTTTCTGTATGAATTCACCTTTTTATGTATGACCCGATCCAATCCTGAAAATTTATATGCATATGATCCTGCGATTGATAGAACATTCCACCATTTGAAAAGAGCACATAGAAGGCATTCATCCAGTAATAACCAAGAAAGTAACAGTAGTGATTTTTCATCTTTAAATTTCGATAGTTTCAAATATTCTGCTAAGAACATGGCTGATAGAACTCTAAAAGAATTAGCTGCACCTGATGTTGCTTACCAACCGTTGTGTATTCAATACCCTGATATTGATGCACCATTTGAACTAAAGTCTGGATTAATACATTTGCTACCTAAGTTTCATGACCTTGCAGGTGAGGACCCTCATAAACATTTGAAGGAATTTCACATTGTGTGTTCCACAATGCGGCCACAAGGAATTCCTGAAGATCATATCAAGTTGAAGGCATTTCCTTTCTCCTTAAATGATGGAGCTAAGGACTGGTTGTACTATCTACATCCGACATCTGTTACAAGCTGGAATGATATGAAGAGATTATTCCTGGAGAAATTCTTCCCTGCATCTAGAACAGCAGCTATCAGAAAAGTGATTTGCGGCATCAAACAAAACTCCCAAGAAACTCTCTATGAGTATTGGGAGAGATTCAAGAAACTATGCGCCACTTGTCCACACCATCAAATCAGTGATCAATTACTAATTCAGTATTTCTATGAAGGACTCATGCCAATGGACAGAAGCATGGTTGATGCAGCTAGTGGTGGAGCACTTATGGACAAAACTCCTACAGCAGCTCGAGATTTGATTGCCAACATGGCAGAAAATTCTCAGCAATTCAATTCTCGAACTAATTCCTTGTCTAAAGGAGTCCATGAAATGACCACCAAGACAGACCATACACGATTGGAGAACAGAATTGAAGAACTAACCTCCATCGTAAGACAGTTGGCCATCGGACAACAACAGCAACTTAATGTTGTTGACAAAACCAAAACATGTGGCATCTGCACTTCTGCATATCATCCTACTGATGCATGCCCAACATTGCAAGAAAGTGAGACACCTGAGGCTGCAGTAAATGGTATTTTTGGCACAGGACAACAATACAGGCCTCCTCAACATTATCAGCAACAGAAGTTTGAACCACCTTCTGGATCATATAATCCTAGTTGGAGAAACCATCCTAACTTGAGATATGGTCCTCCACAACAACAAAGGATTCAAACATCTGACTCCCAAAATAAATACCAACCACCGCCATTCAGACAACAACAACAGCATATGCAACAATCTGTACCTTCTAATGCTTCTGAACCCTCTCTTGATGATTTGATGAAGCAATTAGCTACCAGCAATCTTCAGTTTCAACAAAATGTAAGTTCTACCATTCAGGATTTACAAACTCAAATTGGGCAGTTGGCTACCACTGTCAACCAATTGAAATCTCAAGGTTCTGGTCAACTACCTTCTCAACCTGTCATAAATCCCAAAAGTGTGAATGCCATGACCTTGAGAAGTGGGAAGAAAGTGCAGACAGACCCTACAATTTTAAAGTAACAAAGCTTCAATCAGACTAATCCACACCAAAAAGAAGCATTTATCTCCACACCTGGAGACATCTCTGATAAGCCATCTGAATCAAAGGGAAAGTCTGATGAAAAAAATACACCAGCCTTCGATAAGACATCGAATGATCAACAAAAAGAAGCTTGCCATAAACGATCTGCACTTGAAGCATCTGATGAGAAGAAAACCCCAAATTTGGCTGTTCAGAAGGTATCTTTACCTTTTCCAAATAGAATGGTCCAATCCAAGCCCAATGTTCATGCAGAATTGGATAAGGAGCTTCTAGATACTTTCAGGAAAGTGGAAGTCAACATACCACTTCTAGATGCTATCAAGCAAATTCCCAAATATGCCAAATTTCTAAAGGATTTGTGCACGCATAAGAGAAGACTCAAAGGGGATGAGAAGATTAGTGTGGGACGCAATGTTTCTGCCTTAATTCAACCCAGCCTCCCTCAGAAATGTAAAGATCCAGGAACTTTCACTATTCCTTGCACAATAGGAAACTCTACATTTGGTGATGCATTGTTGGATCTAGGTGCTTCCATTAATGTTATGCCCTCATCAGTTTATAAATCTTTGAATCTGGGAGAACTGAAGCCAACTGGTGTGGTGATTCAATTAGCCAACAGAAGTACAGCACATCTAGCCGGAGTACTTGAAGATGTGCTAGTTCAAGTGAATAAGCTGATCTTTCCAGCTGACTTCTACATTTTGGATATGGAAGATGAGTCGTCCATCAATAGAGCAACCTTGATCCTAGGGAGACCTTTCCTCAAAACTGCAAAAACAAAGATAGATGTGCACACAGGGACTCTCTCTATGGAATTTGGAGATGATATCATCCAATTCAACATATTTGAAGCCATGAAGCATCCCATAGAGAATCATTCACTCTTTCAACTTGATGCCATAGACCTTCTTGCGGATGATTATTCTATTGACAATCTACTTTTTAAATTTTTTGATTTTGATTTAGATTACTTAGATAATTTTACTTGCATATGTGATGAATTTGATTCATGTATTGTGTGTTCCAGGATTAATGTTGCAGACCAAACTTCGTTGAAAGATGACATGTTAGATGCAAGTGTTGCAGATATTTCAATCTTAAATAGATCCCTGCCTTCCATAATACAACCACCTCCTTTGGTCCTTTGGAGTTGAAGCCTTTGCCTGAACATCTAAAGTATGCTTATTTGGGGGAAAATGAGAAGCTTCCTGTCATTGTAGCAAAGAACCTTCTACCACAACAGGAAGAAAGGTTGCTGCAAACCTTAAGAAGCCATAAACAAGCAATTGGATGGACTTTGGCTGATATTCCAGGTATTAGCCCATCTACTTGTATGCATAGGATATTGCTGGAGGAAAACACCAGACCTGTTAGACAACCACAAAGGCGTTTGAATCCAACTATCCTAGATGTGGTAAAGAAGGAAGTAGGTAAGCTTTTGGCAGCTGGTATCATCTATCCCATCTCAGACAGTGATTGGGTAAGCTCGGTGCAAGTAGTTCCTAAGAAGACTGGCATGACTGTAGTTAAAAATCACAATGATGAACTAATCCCTACCAGAATACAAAACAGTTGGAGAGTGTGCATAGATTATAGGAAGCTTAACCAAGCTACTCGCAAGGATCACTTCCCTTTGCCCTTCATAGACCAAATTTTGGAAAGATTAGCAAGAAAATCTCACTATTGCTTTTTGGATGGTTTTTCAGGTTATTTTCAAATACATATAGCCCCAGAAGACCAGCATAAGACCACCTTCACTTGTCCTTTTGGTACTTTTGCCTATCGAAGGATGCCCTTTGGTCTATGCAACGCCCCTGGAACCTTTCAAAGATGCATGGTAAGCATTTTCTCTGATCTCTTAGAAAGTTGCATGGAAGTGTTTATGGATGACTTCACTGTATATGGTTCTTCTTTTGATGCATGCTTAGAAAGCCTCTCTAAAGTTTTGGACAGATGCATTGAGACTAACCTGGTTTTGAATTTTGAAAAATGTCATTTCATGGTAACAGAAGGTATAGTCTTAGGACACTTGGTATCTAGCAAAGGTTTAGAGGTTGATAAGGCCAAGATAGACATTATTACTTCTCTACCTTACCCCACTTCTGTGCGAGAAGTACGTTCTTTACTTGGTCATGCAGGTTTTTACAGAAGATTCATCAAGGATTTTAGCAAGATTGCACAACCTCTTTCTAAACTACTACAAAAAGATACCAAATTTGTGTTTGATCAAGCATGCAAGGATTCATTTGATGAACTAAAGAAGCGGTTGACAACCACTCCCATCATTCAACCACCTAATTGGATGCTTCCATTTGAATTAATGTGTGATGCATCTAATTATGCCCTTGGTGCTGTACTGTCTCAAAGAGTTAACAAGAGATCTCATGTCATTGCATATGCCTCTCGCACACTTGATGCAACCCAATCCAATTACACAACTACTGAGAAGGAGCTGTTGGCAATTGTGTTTGCATTAGATAAATTTCGCTCTTATTTACTTTGATCTAAAGTTATTGTCTTCTCTGACCATGCAGCTTTGAAATACTTGCTGAAGAAGGCAAATGCTAAGCCGAGACTGATTCGTTGGATGCTTATGTTGCAAGAATTTGATTTAGAGATTAAAGACAAGAGTGGTGCAGAGAACCTTGTAGCAGATCATTTAAGTCGGATCCAGCAACCTTGTGAAGAAACTTCAATTGCAGATGCATTCCCAGAAGAGCATCTCTATCATTTGCACGGGAAAGATCCTTGGTATGCAGATTTGGTAAACTATCTGGTTGCTAAAGAAATACCCAAACACTTCACCAAATCGCAAATTTCCAAGTTGAAAAGTGATGCCAAACACTACATATAGGATGAACCATACCTTTGGAAGACATGTAGTGATCAAATCATTAGAAGATGTGTTCCAGATCATGAAGTTCAGTCTGTACTTACCTTTTGCCATTCCCTAGCTTGTGGTGGACACTTTGGGCCACAACGGACAGCTAGAAAAGTACTAGACTCAGGCTTTTATTGGCCTACAATATTTCGTGATGCACATAGATTATGCATAACTTGTGAGCAGTGCCAAAGAATAGGGAGTATTTCGTGCAGAAATGAGATGCCCCAACAACCACTTCTCTTTTGTGAGGTATTTGATGTTTGAGGTATAGACTTTATGGGTCCATTCCCTATCTCTTTTGGTTTTGTTTACATTTTGCTAGCTGTTGATTATGTTTCAAAATGGGTGGAGGCAAAAGCCACCCGTACTGATGATGCTCGAGTTGTTGCAGATTTTATCAGGTCTAACATTTTTAGCAGGTTTGGCATTCCTAGAGCTCTAATTAGTGACCAAGGTACTCATTTTTGCAACCGCACAATGGAAGCCCTACTCCGCAAATATGGAGTCATGCATAAAGTCTCCACCCATATCATCCTCAAACAAATGGTCAAGCTGAAGTTTCTAATCGAGAGATCAAGAAAATCTTAGAGAAAACAATTCAGCCTAACAGGAAGGATTGGAGCTTGCGCCTTGTTGATGCATTATGGGCATATAGGACAGCTTACAAGTCACCCATTGGCATGTCTCCCTACAGGATTGTCTTTGGTAAAGCATGTCATCTTCCAGTTGAATTAGAGCATAGAGAATTTTGGGCAGTAAAGAAATGCAACATGGATCTAGACCAAGCAGGAATCCATAGGAAGCTTCAATTGCAGGAACTTGAAGAAATTCGATTAGAAGCATACGAAAACTCCAAAATTTACAAAGAAAAGGTCAAAGCTCTTCATGACAAAAAGTTGGCAAGAAAGGAGTTTTCCGTTGGACAAAAAGTTCTCCTTTTCAATTCTCGGCTAAAGCTTATGCCTGGTAAGCTACGCTCTAGATGGTTAGGACCATTTGTAGTTACTAATGTTTTTCCTTATGGTGCAGTGGAAATAAAAAATGAGGTAACTGAAAAAATCTTTAAGGTGAATGGACATCGTCTTAAACCATTTTTCGAAGGTTTTCAAAAGCACACGGTAGAAGAAGTGCATTTGCACAATGCCACATACCTGCAATAAATTCAAGAGAAGTCTCTCTCTCTCTCTCTCTCTCTCTCTCTCTCTCTCTCTCTCTTTCTCTCTTTCTCTCTCTCTTTCTCCCTCTCCCTCTCTCACATTCCTCGCTTATAAGTTTCAACTAATCTCTCAACTTCCTTCTTCACCTCTTAAATCATCCCAACTATTACACCACATTGAGCTTGCAGGAATAATAACTTGAGTGTTTTAAGAAAAAATGGAGAAAGCTCTCACCAGGATCAAATTTTTTTTCCCTACTCTCCCCAGAAATTTTCTTAAAGACATTTACAATTGCAGACTTGAACGATTGAGAGCATTAACACTCTTAGGCCTTCCAGAAGATGTCCGTTGGATCATTGAAGCTAAGGTACGTTTAGCAGGTGAATTTCAAGAATCATTTGTTAAAAACATGCCAGGTATGGGAAGAAGTTCCTATGCAAAGAAGAGAAGGGCAAAAAGAATTGGAGTTTGCTACAGGTGTGCAAGATGGACCTGTAACACAAGATGCAAGAACCCTGGAATGGTTTCAAGAAATCGAGAGGACAAAATTCAATTCATAAAGGATGGACTGAGTAAGGAGTCATTGGATGATATCATTCAGACTCTTGAGACGCATCCTAGTTGGCATGTACAAGGAGTCCTTCTTGATTTGTTTGAACTGTTCCGTAAGGAAAAAGCACGTTATAGTCTTGGGAATCTGACTTTAAAAGACCATGTTGTCAGTTTACAAGAAAACTGAATGGGAAGCACATCCTCGACTCTTAGAAGGCGTTTCAGCCGTTACTGGACGTAAAACCAGAGGAAGATGTGAGCCACAATCACAACTATTGTTCATTCTCATGCGTGTATGTTTGTCATTTACATTGTCTTTTCAATTTATTGGGCCACCATTTTTTTTTTGAAATTTTCACCCCTGCTTAAAGTCTTTCCCCTCTGACATTCACCTTTTCCTTGAACAAAAAATTCAAACTTTTGCAACAAAAATTCAAACTTTTGCAACAAAAATTCAAACTTTTGCTACCAAATCCTGATCCCGCACTATTCAAGCGATCTCCTTGTCTGATATTGAGTCCCTATAAATTATCAACCTCTATGACATATTTTTTCAAAAAAAAAAAGACAGAAACACCGTATATGGATAGGATCAATACTATCTATGTTTTTGGTGGGTCTAACCTTGGAAAGGATGGAGAATTTCAACATGCAACTTATACCCTTGGTAAGCCATTAGCTGCAAGAAAAATCAATCTTGTTTATGGGGGAGGGATTCAGCGTTTAAAAGGATGTGTTGCAGGATCTGCACTCACAAAGGGGTGTAACGTCTTAGGTGTTGGCTTAAAAAATGGGAGCACCTCCTACTTGACCCTGGGTACTGAATTGAAGGTTGCAACCATGCATGACCGTATGAGACACATGTTGGTTAATTCTAATGCATTTATTGCATTACCTGGTGGTCTTGGAACAATGGAAGAAATTTTTACCATTATATTTTGGGCCTATCGGAATTTTCATAAAAAACCTTTGGGCTTATTGAATATTAATGGCTTTTATAATGGTTTGATATCCTTTTTAGATCATGCAGTAGAGCAGGAGTTCATGCCACAATCCATGCACAACATCATAGTATCTGCTTCAACTGTTGAACAACTACTTGAGATTTTGCAAAATCCTACATCTGAGCTCAGTCAAGCAATGCAGCTAGCGAACCAACCAAATCAGGATGGCAGAGACAAAAGAGAACCAGATACCACTCTTCGGTTATAACTTTTCCTTACTTTGGTAGTTTTCTCACATTTCTTTTCCTATCATATGAAATTCCATCTAAGACATTGGGGACAATGTCTTGGATAGGTTGAGGGGAGGATGGTCAGATATAAAAAAAAAGAAAAAAAAAACAAAAACAAAAAAATTAGGTTAGAATCATAAACTTGCTTTGAGTAAGATGGCTGAGTAAGGAGTTACACTTGACTCCTGATACGCATCTTATGATAAAAAAAAAAATTGAATGTGGAAGTTTATTGTTCTTTAGATTTTATAAAATAATTGAAGCAAAATGATTTACATTTCGAGATTAATTAGTTTGGCAACACATATTTGAACTGGATAGATTAGATTTGATAAATATATTACCTGTGAGATTTTGAGCCTTATTATTATTTTCTTTCTTGTGTGATTTTCATCCATGAAATATGTTACTTCAGAACTTGCATTGATTCTTTTTGAAGCTACATTTTCACATGAATTGTACAAAAATGATTGAGGCACTGTTTTTCTTGAACAAACCACTTGGCCAAATAACCAAACCATATAATTTTATCCTTTGATCAGCCCTTTGAGCCGATTAGCCTTTTCTTCTTTTTAGCTCACCACAAATAAAAAAAAAAACAACTTTGTTTGACCATAAAAGGTGAGGAATACTGGATTTATCATACCATAAGTATTTCAATAAGTGTGGGGGAGATTATTGTTGTGTTCATCAATATCATGGTTGAAAAACAAAAAAAAAAACTGAAGCAAGAAATTAATAAATAAACTATTATATTGAAAAGAAAAGAAAAAAAATGAATGAAGAAGCAATATCTGTTTCTCACACTTGCACTTAGACTCAGTTCTCAATCCTCACCATTTTCCTTGGTCTAACATTGTATCTCTTCAATATATCATTTCATCTTTCTAATCCCGTTATAACCAAAATAAAGACCTCTGGATTTGTGCATTGCATGTGTACATAGTAGTAGAGAAGTAGAAGATATGCAAGCCTATGATAGTTCATCTTTCATGGATTGAATTTGAGAGAAACACTTACCAAATCAAACACTTGAGAGATTCAAAGTATATCGTGTGAGGTTTTATCTTTCTCAATCTATGTTTTACAAATTAAAGTTTCCTTTCTAAGTACTTTCAAAAATGTGATGAAAGAATGCTTCATGAAATTTTGTGAATTCTTGAGAAATCAACTCAAAACTTTGATGTTCTTTCAAAAAAAAAATAGTCACCAATCCTTAACTTAAGTTTGCCCGAGACGTGCAAAAGATAAGTGTGGGGGAATTTAATAAGCATAAATTTCATAAATAATTATCTCTCACTTTTATCTCATTAAGACTTCTTATATGTTCAAATAAGTGGTCTTTGTCATATTTTATGAGTTTGGGTTCATATGAAGTTTAATTGAATTTCTTTGCTTACCCGATTAAAATGACACTATTATAGTATTTTGAGCATAATAGGAGTTTTAGACATCCAAAAATCATGAAATCTGTCTTGAATGAAAGCTTAAAAAAGTGTAGAAAAGTCAAGATTGCGGTGAATCTGTCTAATTCGGAAATGGGAACATCCGAAATTGCGGTGCAAGAAAGTCAAAATTGTTGTGCTAATTAGTGACAAAAATTCAAAAGTGTTTTGCATTTTCAACAAAGCCCATGTGAAAGCAATAAAAGGGTAGAAAAGTAATATCCTAGTTGGTGACTTTCTGAAGATGATGCCTCACAAATCCTCTATAAATAGAAGGGTTTACAAGAGGAGAAACAACACACCACTTGGAGATTAACACCAATACCATTTTCCATCTTTCTTTCTTTCTTGTTAGTTTGCCTCCTACATGGAAGGCTTAGTTTTTCTTTCTTGTTAGTTTGCCTCTTACATGGAAGGCTTAGTTTTTCTTAATTGTTAGTTGCCTCCTACATGGAAGGCTTAGTTTTTCTTTATTGTTAGTTGCCTCCTACATGGAAGGCTTAGTTTTGCTTTGTTGTTAGTTTGCCTCTTTCTTTGTTGTTAGTTTGCCTCCTTCATGGAAGGCTAGGTTTGTAGTTTCAATTCAAGGATTCAAGCTATTTTCATTTTAACTTTGAGGTCTTGATCTTTATTTACATGCTTATTAAGTGGTTTCTACTCTGCTTCACTATATTCTTCAATTTTATTCTTTAATCAAAGTTTGATCGGTTGACGTATTTTGATTAATGCATAATTGATTTATAATTGGTTTTTATTGGTAAATCATTTTCCAAAAGTTTGAAGAGTAGAAATTAAGTAATTGAATTGAAGGTTTTCATTTTATTACTTACTTCAACTGAATTCTGATTGTGAAATTGGTTTAGATAAAAGATTAAGTGGTTACTAATCTTGTTGATCATAATCAATTAAATTCTGAGAGGTTTCTCAGTAGAGAATTCAAGGATCATTTTAGGGGTTCTAGATGATCCTAGGTTGATAAACACAATGCATGATTTTAGTGATCAATGATTAGTTAAGAAAATAGCCTCTGAATTCCTTGAGTTGATAATTGTTAAGTGAAATTAATTTCATTCTGTATTTTGCATTTAGAACTCAATATCAATCTTTATAAAATCCCCCTTTTCTAATTTTCTCCTAATTTGCTTAAGAATATGAAATGGTCTTTGGGAGATGACCTAGGTTGCACCTTATACTATACCAATAGTTTGGGGAAAATCTAGAAATTATTTTTGCGCGTTTGCGACGAGCGTGTCAGGTTCCTACAAGGTCAATGTGGTGTAAGGGTTAAGATAAGTTAAAAGGTAAAGGAAGTAATTTGAGAGATCAATTAATGTAATAATGATTTGTAAGCCAAGAGAGAGAGAGAGAGAGAGAGAGAGAGAGAGAGAGAGAGAGAGAGAGAGAGAGAGAGAGAGAGAGAGAGAGAGAGAGAGAGAGAGAGAGAGAGAGACTAAAATAAAATTCCTAACCATGGATCTTTCCCCTATATTTATACTTGTTCTAGTTAAAAAATTAGCAAATTTAAAAATTCAAAGCCTTTCATCACTGGTAATTGTAGAACAAGCAAAATAAAAGATGTGGGAAAATCAAAACTTCTCTTGAATTCATGTTAAGTATGTGGCATCATGAAAATGCACCTTTTCCATTGTGAAAATGATCTTCAAATATTCTTTATGGTCTCATCGTGGAACACATGATGTGAAATTCTTTGAGATGTTTGTGAGGGTCCTCACTTGTAATGCCCTGAAACTTGGGCAGAAAATGTATTGGCCCATAATTCAGTTTAAATGGTGCATCAACATTAGGGTATTGAATACATAAGAGTTGATAAGCAACATCAGGTGCAACTAATTCTTTTAAGGTTCTATCAACCATGTTATTAACAAAATGTTCAAAATTATAAAAATTTAAAGATGAAAAATAACTACTACTACTTTCTATGTTATTACTGAATGAAAGTTGATAAGCATAAATTTCATAAATAATTATCTCTCACTTTTATCTCACTAAGACTTCTTATATGTTCAATTAAGTGGTCTTTGTCATATTTTATGAGTTTGGGTTCATATGAAGTTTAATTGAATTTCTTTGCTTACCCGATTAAAATGACACTATTATAGTATTTTGAGCATAATAGGAGTTTTAGACATCCAAAAATCATGAAATCTGTCTTGAATGAAAGCTTAAAGAAGTTTCCACAGTTACAAAGCAAGAGCAGACTCTAAATGGGATGTTTAGGACTCCGAAATTATCTCAAAAGATGAGATAGTGTTGCTGACATGGAATTTGAACAGTGTGAAAAGATCCGGCCATATCTTGAGATACAGAAGTCATATTGAGATGAAATCAAATCTGTTGGACAGCTACGATCCGGGGATACAACTTTTGTTCAGACGTAAAGGTCTAATTCGGACAGGTGAATATCCGAAATTGCACTGCAAGCAGGTCAAAATTGTTGTGCTCATTGGTGACAAAAATTCAAAAGTGTTTTGCATTTTCAACAAAGCCCATGTGAAAGCAATAAAAGGGTAGAAAAGTAATATCCTAGTTGGTGACTTTCTGAAGATGATGCCTCAAAAATCCTCTATAAATATAAAGGTTTACAAGAGGAGAAACACACCACTTGGAGATTAACTCCAATACCATTTTCCATCTTTCTTTCTTTCTTGTTAGTTTGCCTCCTTCATGGAAGGCTTAGGTTTTCTTTGTTGTTAGTTTGCCTCCTTCATGGAAGGCTAGGTTTGTAGTTTCAATTCAAGGATTCAAGCTATTTTCATTTTAACTTTGAGGTCTTGATCTTTATTTACATGCTTATTAAGTGGTTTCTACTCTGCTTCACTATATTCTTCTTCAATTTTATTCTTTAGTCAAAGTTTGATCGGTTGACGTATTTTGATTAATGCATAATTGATTTATAATTGGTTTTTATTGGTAAATCATTTTCCAAAAGTTTGAAGAGTAGAAATTAAGTAATTGAATGGAAGGTTTTCATTTTATTACTTACTTCAACTGAATTCTGATTGTGAAATTGGTTTAGATAAAAGATTAAGTGGTTACTAAATCTTGTTGATCATAATCAATTAATTTCTGAAAGGTTTCTCAGTAGAGAATTCAAGGATCATTTTAGGGGTTCCAGATGATCCTAGGTTGATAAACACAATGCATGATTTTAGTGATCAATGATTAGTTATGAAAATAGCCTCTGAATTCCTTGAGTTGATAATTGTTAAGTCAAATTAATTTCATTCTGTATTTTGTTTTTAGCACTTAATATCACATATTTACAAAACTCCCTTTTTCTAACTTTCTCCTAATTTTCTAAAGAATATGAAATGGTCTTTGGGAGATGACCTAGGTTGCACCTTATACTATACTAATAGTTTGGGGGAAATCTAGAAATTATTTTTGCGTGTTTGCGACGAGCGTGTCAAAAATTTGGCGCCGTTGCCGGGGACCATTTTAGTTTCCTAGGCTTATTTAGGAGTTTGTATAAAATTTTTAACCTTTCTAACAATTTTTTGAGTTTGTATAAAATTTTTAACCTTTCTAACAATTTTTTGAGTTTGTATAAAATTCTTAACCTTTCTAAAAACTTTTTTTTAGGTATACTATTCTTGATTTTTTTTGAACTATTCCGTAAGGAAAAAACACGTTATGGTCTTGGGAATCTGACTTTAAAAGACCCTTTTGTCAGTTTACAAGAAAACTGAATGGGAAGCACATCCTCGACTCTTAGAAGGCGTTTCAGCCGTTACTGGATGTAAAACCAGAGGAAGATGTGAGCCACAATCACAACTACTGTTCATTCTCATGCATGCATGTTTGTCATTTACATTTTCTTTTCAATTTATTTGAAATTTTCACCATTTTTAGAATATAGCAATGCAGCTGGTGAACCAACCAAATCAGAATGGCAGAGACAAAAAAGAACCAGATACCACTCTTCGGTTATAACTTTTCCTTAGTTTGTTGATTTTGTCACATTTCTTTTCCTGTTATATAATTTCTATCTAAGACATTGGGGACAATGTCTTGGATAGGTTGGGGGGAGGATGGTCTGATATAAAAGAAAAATTAAAAAAAAAACCCAAAAAAAAAATTAGGTTAGAATCATAAACTTGCTTTGAGTAAGATGACTGAGTAAGAAGTTACGCTTGACTCTTGATACGCATCTTATGAATAAAAATAAAATAAAAAATAAAAAATAAAAAAAAATTGAATGTGGAAGTTTGTTGTTCTTTAGATTTCATAAAATAATTGAAGCAAAATGATTTATATTTCGAGATTAATTAGTTTGGCAACACATATTTGAACTGGATAGATTAGATTTGATAAATATATTACCTATGAGATTTTGAGCCTTATTATTATTTTCTTTCTTGTGTGATTTTCATCCATGGAATATGTTACTTCAGAACTTGCATTGATTCTTTTTGAAGCTACATTTTCACATGAATTGTACAAAAATGATTGAGGCACTGTTTTTCTTGAATAAACCACTTGGCCAAATAACCAAACCATATAATTTTATCCTTTGATCAGCCCTTTGAGCCGATTAGCCTTTTCTTCTTTTTAGCTCACCACAAATCAAAAAAAAAAATAAAAACAACTTTGTGTGACCATAGAAGGTGAGGAATACTGGATTTATCATACCATAAGTGTTTCAATAAGTGTGGGGGAGATTATTGTTGTGTTCATCGATATCATGGTTGAAAAAAAAACTGAAGCAATAAATTAATAAACTATTATATTAAAAAAAAAGAAAAAAAGAAAAAAAAAGAATGAAGAAGTGATATCTGTTTCTCACACTTGCACTTAGACTCAGTTCTCAATCCTCACCATTTTCCTTGGTCTAACATTGTATCTCTTCAATATATCATTTCATCTTTCTAATCCCGTTATAACCAAAATAAAGACCTCTTGATTTGTGCATTGCATGTGTACATAGTAGTAGAGAAGTAGAAGATATGCAAGCCTATGATAGTTCATCTTTCATGGATTGAATTTGAGAGAAACACTTACCAAATCAAACACTTGAGAGATTCAGAGTATATCGTGTGAGATTTTATCTTTCTCAATCTATGTTTTTCAAATTAAAGTTGCCTTTCTAAGTAATTTCAAAAATGTGATGAAAGAATGCTTCATGAAATTTTGTGAATTCTTGAGAAATCAACTCAAAACTTTGATGTTCTTTCAAAAAAAAAATAGTCACCAATCCTTAACTTAAGTTTGCCCGAGACGGGCAAAAGATAAGTGTGGGGGAATTTGATAAGCATAAATTTCATAAATAATTATCTCTCACTTTTATCTCATTAAGACTTCTTATATGTTCAATTAAGTGGTCTTTGTCATATTTTATGAGTTTGGGTTCATATGAAGTTTAATTGAATTTCTTTGCTTACCCGATTAAAATGACACTATTATAGTATTTTGAGCATAATAGGAGTTTTAGACATCCAAAAATCATGAAATCTGTCTTGAATGAAAGCTTAAAGAAGTGTCCACAGTTACAAAGCAAGAGCAGACTCTAAATGGGATGTTTAGGACTCGGAAATTATCTCAAAAGATGAGATAGTGTTGCTGACGTAGAATTTGAACAGTGTGAAAAGATCCGGCCATATCTTGAGATACATAAGTCATATTGAGATGAAATCAAATCTGTTGGACAGCTACGATCCGGGGCTACAACTTTTGTTCAGACGTGAAGGTCTAATTCGGACACGTGAATATCCGAAATTGCGCTGGAAGCAAGTCAAAATTGTTGTGCTCATTGGTGACAAATATTCAAAAGTGTTTTGCATTTTCAACAAAGCCCATGTGAAAGCAATAAAAGGATAGAAAAGTAATATCCTAGTTGGTGACTTTCTGAAGATGATGCCTCAAAAATTCTCTATAAATAGAAGGGTTCACAAGAGGAGAAACACACCACTTGGAGATTAACTCCAATACCATTTTCCATCTTTCTTTCTTTCTTGTTTGTTTGCCTCCTTCATGGAAGGCTTAGGTTTTCTTTATTGTTAGTTTGCCTCCTACATGGAAGGCTTAGTTTTTCTTTGTTGTTAGTTTGCCGCTTTCTTTGTTGTTAGTTTGCCTCCTTCATGGAAGGCTAGGTTTGTAGTTTCAATTCAAGGATTCAAGCTATTTTCATTTTAACTTTGAGGTCTTGATCTTTATTTACATGCTTATTAAGTGGTTTCTACTCTGCTTCACTATATTCTTCTTCAATTTTATTCTTTAATCAAAGTTTGATCGGTTGACGTATTTTGATTAATGCATAATTGATTTATAATTGGTTTTTGATTGGTAAATCATTTTCCAAAAGTTTGAAGAGTAGAAATTAAGTAACTGAATTGAAGGTTTTCATTTTATTACTTACTTCAACTGAATTCTGATTGTGAAATTGGTTTAGATAAAAGATTAAGTGGTTACTAAATCTTGTTGATCATAATCAATTAAATTCTGGGAGGTTTTTCAGTAGAGAATTCAAGGATCATTTTAGGGGTTCCAGATGATCCTAGGTTGATAAACACAATGCATGATTTTAGTGATCAATGATTAGTTATGAAAATAGCCTTTGAATTCCTTGAGTTGATAATTGTTAAGTCAAATTAATTTCATTCTGTATTTTGTTTTTAGCACTTAATATCACATATTTACAAAACCCCCTTTTTCTAACTTTCTCCTAATTTGCTTAAGAATATGAAATGGTCTTTGGAAGATGACCTAGGTTGCACCTTATACTATACCAATAGTTTGGGGGAAATCTAGAAATTATTTTTGCGCGGTTGCGACGAACATGTCAAAAGTCTCCTATGTGTTCTTTTCAAATGTTGAAATGTCCTATGAATTTCAAGATCATACACATATAAATCTCTAGCATTAGATCTGGCCATACATAATAAGGTAGACTCATACAGTAAAGCCTAGAGGATTAAACCTATAAAAAAATTGTTAGAAAGGTTAGAAAATTGTCACAAACTCCTAATATGCTTGGGAAACCAAAACTAGTCCCCGACAACGGTGCCAAATTTTAACATGCTCGTCGTAAACTTCCAAAATAAATTCTAGATTTTCTCCAACTAAGATAGTATAGTATAAGGTACAACTTAGGTTATCTGCCAAGAACCAATTAAGTTTCTCAAGCAAATTTAGAAAGAACTAGAACATGGGGTTTAGTAAAGGTTTGAGATTATGTTTTAAATACAAAATACAAAACGAAATTAATTTAACTTAATGATGATCAACTCAAGAAATTCAAAAGTTATTTTTTTAACTAATCATTAATTACTAAAATGATGTATAGAATTATATCTACCAACTTAGGATCATTTGGAACCCTTAAAATGATCCTTGAATTCTCTTTTGAAAAAACTATTAGGATTCAATTGATTAATATTAATAAGATCAAATAACCACTTATTCTTTTATCATATATAAACTAATTTCATAATCAAAATTCAATTGAAATAAGTAATAAAATGAATAAAATAAAAACCTTTAATTCAATTACTTAATCTCTTTTCTTCAAATTAAGGAAAATGAATAACCAATCATAGACAAAATAAAAATCAACTCAATTACACATTTAATAATCAAAGTACCTCAACTGAACAAACTTTGACTAAAAGAATGAAATTGAAGAAAATAGTAAAATAGAGTAGAAATAATCCAATAAGCATGCAAATAATGATCAAGACCTCATAGTTAAAATGAAAACAAGCTTTAATCATTGAATTGATCTTACAAACTTAGCCTTTAATAGAGGAGGAAGAAATAATAATGAAAAAAGAGTAAAACTAAAAAAACCAAACCTTCCGTGCATGAGGCAAAAGTAGTAACAAAGAAAGAAAGATGAAAAAATGGTATGAGAGTTAACATTCAAGGTGTGTCTATTTTCTTGTAATCCCTCCTATTTATAGGATATTTTTTTGATGCATTATCTTCAGAATATCTCCCATCCTTTTTGACTTTTTCCCTTCTTTTATTTCATTCACATGCACTTTATTGAAAATGTAAAATATTTTTTACTTTTGTCACCTCCCAGAACACCAATTTTGTTGTTGGTTTAAGCGCATTTTCAAACATTCATGTGTCCGAATTAGAGCTTAGTGTCTGAAAAAAAGGTTAAAGCCTTGGATGTTAGATTTCCAATGGAACTGATATGAGATCAATATGAATTATGTAGATCAAGATATGGTCAAATCTTTGCTCACCGTTCAGGTTTAGCGATAACACTATTCTTACTTTTGAGATGATTTTGAAGTTCTACACATCCCATTTCACCATTTAAATTTCTTTGTAGCTGTAGACATATCTTTAACCTTTCCTCCAAGGTAACTTTCATGATTTTTGGATTCTTAGAACTTCTGTTATGCTCCAAATACCACAATAGTGTAATTTTTATCTTAAAAATTCGAGTAAGCTAAAATATGACAAAAATGGACACTTTGTAGGTTAATTTGTTCTAAAAATCATTGTGCACTTTGATATCTCCTTACAGACTTTTCATATCATAACTGACTATAAGTATATAGCACTGATTTTTTTTAACTTTTGATTAAATTTAACTTCTTTATACTTCAGACTTGTTGTAATTATATTTATTTCTGGGGTTTTTTTTCTTTATGTTAATTATACAATTTCTTATATGATATTTTTATCATTAAGTTATGTTAGAAAGCATTTTGAAATTTTAATATCATTAATATTTATAAAATGAAAATAATGTTTTCTAATATTATCACTTGATCCTTGTTAAGGATATTCAATACCAAGAACAGATCTTTGGTAGCTCCTGCTCCTTAATCTTTATATATAGAAAAAGTATACTTCTAAAAATACTATGAAAATAGATGGAAATGTGATAATCATATTTAGGGGTTTTACCATTTATATAAAGTGGGATCCCTTATGATATGATATTTAGCAAGTTCATAATTTTTTTATTTGTTTATTTTTTTTATTTTAATTATAAAATTTCACTTTTTTTATTTGATTTTGTATTACTAAAATTTTTAATAAAAAATAATCAAAAGTAATAATTTTTTTCATTATTTATTATAATTTTTTTTAAATATAATAAAAATGAGATAATATTATTGTTAAAAATTAAAATAAAACAAGAAACAAAAGAAGAAAAGCAACAACTTCTAAGATTTCCATAATAAAAAATTATCTCTTAAATAAGATATGATAACTAATAAGTAATCATATCTCTTAATAATAAAGTGAAGTATATTACTTGAGAAGTCTGGGTTCCCTATTAGTTGTAATACTAATAAGTAATGAATAATGATGATATTATGTTATACTTTTTTTGAATGTATAATTGTATTCTCCTTCTCAGAAATATTTATTTATTTCCCTTACAAAATATGTAGGATGTGACTATCATAATTAAAGTTGATTAAGGTTGTATTTAGGCTATCCTTGTTCATACCATCACATGTAAGTGAGAATTACTTACATGGATATTACTACTATCACAATTTATGTCAATGGTTGGTGTCAATTGGTGAATCTTGAAAAGTTATTTTTATTTATATATTTCTAGTATAGCATCTACGAATCAAAATATAGAAGAGGAAGTAGTTTTTGAAACTATTGTTACTTTTTATGGAAATACTTAGTCAACTAAGAGGGAAACCTCATGCATATGAAATTCTTTTTTTTTTTTTCAAAAATTGAAAAAGATAAGGATGATTGTGACGAGGTTTCATGCAATTTTTATGGGAAAGATTTTGTAATTGGTAAAAATCCTAAGACCAAAACTCAGTATGGGACTTCATCTTTAACCTGTCATATTTTTGGTTCTAAAGAGTTTTCAAAATAAAATCGAAACATAGATGATTTGGTGTCTAACCAAACTCTATCACCAGAAAAATTAATTAAAAGATCCATTGTGATCTTCTCACACAAGTTATAATTAAGCATGATCTACCATTTAATTTTATTGAATATGACATGTCAGAGAATAGATAAAGTATCTAAATCCAGATGTTGTGATGTATTCTAGGAAATGCTGCTGTTTTAGATTCTAAGAAAGTTTATATTAGGAAGAAGGATAAGCTGAAGTAAGTTTTGTCTACAATTATGAACATAGTTGGTTTAACTTCTGATGTATGGACAACCTCTACCCCTGAGGGATATATTTGTTTTACTGCATATTTTATGGATGATAATTGGAAATTAGTTAGTATAATTCTTAATTTTTATTGAATGAAACGTCCCTATACTGGATCTGAATTAGAAACCATCTTATTTGATTTCTTTAAGCATTAGGAAATTGACAAGAAATTTTTTCTATCACTTTGGACAATGCTTCTACCAATGATAGTATGCAAAGTATTCTAAAAACTCATTCATTTGCAAAATTTCTTATTATGCGATGGTGATTTTTTTCATTTCAGTGCTTTGTCACATTCTTAATTTGGTTATTCAAGAAGGTTTAAAAGTGGAAAATGAAGCTTTCCATAAAATCAAGAAGAGTGTTAAGTATGTGAGAGGGTCAGATGGGATGATAATTAAATTTAAAGCTTATGTGTAAGAAGTAGACATTGATGCTAGTATTAGATTGAGGTTAGATGTATCAACTAGATGAAATATGAAAAACTATTTGATATTCTCTAAGTGACAAATACAAAGTAGAAAATTGTCTATGAGATAAAGAAATGAGAAGGGGAGAGAAAATGTGTGAATTTTGGAGATCTTCTATGATACCATAAACATCATTTCAGGATCATCGTATCCAACATCTAACTTATATTTTTTAAAAGTGTAGAAGATTGAATGCATGCTAAATGAAATTTTTTTGAATGATGATGAGGTGATAAAGGAAATATCAATAAGTATTGATGTGAGGAAAAAGTTTGAGAAAAACCATATAATGAATATGTACGTTGTTTCCAAGCACCACCTTTTAAATCTCAATCATTTGGTGATTCTAATTTTTGGATAAGCCAAGTGAAGAAATAAGTAGACACAAGAGATCAAATGTGTTCAAAGTACTTTTTTAGCGTACAATCATAGTTTCATATTTTAATTATTTTTTGTTTAGCTAATTAATATATTATATGTTGTAGTAGTTTAAAAGGTTCCAAAATCAAACTGAACCTAAGTTGGGAAGACTGAACTGGACATTTATTTGGAAGATAAACCCCTTCATTGATGATAATGAAGATTTAGATGTGTTGAGTTATTGGAAGACCAACGAGAAGATATTTCCCACGCTTGCTATTATGGCACGTGATGTATTGAGTATTCTAACACTAGAGTTGCATCAGAATCCACATTTAGCATCGATGGATGTGTGCTTACTAAATATGGATGTTCTACCCTTCCAGAGAATCTTCATATGCTTATTTGCACCAGAAATTGGTTAAATAGTTTTGTTTTAAATTCTAATGGTAACAATTACATATGTTTTATATTCTTATTTATTTTTAATTAATTATATTGGGATTGATCATCTAATTATTCTTTTATTGATTGTGAGTTTTAAATGAAGATGATTGTACATCTATTTACCATGAAATAGAAGAGCTAAACCTGCATCCAAAAGATGGCATTGAAAAGTAATCAGAAATTGAAAAATTAAGACTGATATCTTATTGGATTATATTATAAATCAAGCCATGCAACTAGATGAATTATTGTACTCTGATCTATGCTAATTATTATCATGTATTTTCTCTAGTTTATAAAGTTAGAACACATGTATCTTCTTGGGTTCTCAAACTTGTTTTTTATTTTTTTAGAAGAATACATGGCAATACTTCTGCTATTATGATGTTCTATTATGTTCACTTCTCTTTGCATCCATACTAGTGTTAATTTCAAACATTAATATTTTTTTTATTTATAACTAATCTTTTGTATTCCTTTCTATGCTTTTGAGCATTTAACCTTTATATTATAATTATGTTTTAAATATAATTTGTTGCAACGAAATTTGTTAAGTTATGCCTTGACTGTTGCACTGTTCCTTGAATTGTAGGTTCTTATAAAGCACGTAGGTTTTCATCTTCAAAAAAATGTAAACTAATTTATAAATGATATGTCCTCTTGACTTTCTTGTTTTTGCAACTCTATGTATTGCAAGTGAGTAGGTTTCGTGTGTTCTATTCCATCATAATACACATATCACATAAAAATAAATGTTTTTCACATAACTAAAATAAGTAAATAAAAATAAAGTGTGAATATGGCAGAGGAATGCTAATGTTAAGTATAAGGTGTCAACAAATACACCCATATTTTCTCTAACTCTTAACGGGTTGATCTATTCTTTTGGTTTCAAGAACAAAATTAGATAGTCTCAATGGTCCACTCAACCCATGTTGTGTTGTGCTGTATAGTAAAAGGCCTTTTCTGTATCTTTAAGAATTTAGAAGTGTCATGCTGTAGAGAATTTCTTTGAACTTAAAAGGAAGGATATTGGTGTGAATTGAAACAAATAGTATGATCACTTTTGGTTTGTCTTTTGTAATATAGATTGGTTCATCTGGAATTTTCATTTTCCAAAATAGTTGTCCAACACCCTTTCATCTTTTTTATATTTGTATTGTTATGTTCTATTTCCTTGTCTTGCTTTCATACAACAGGATGTATTTTTGAATGTTGTTAGTGAATTGACAATGATAAAGATTGTTGGAGATCTTGCAATAGCCCTTGTGTATTTTTTACATCTAAAAAAATTTATCTTGTTGATTTGGCAATGGTTCTTTTAACAAGTTTAACATTAAGGATAGGTATTTTTTAGGGATAAGGTTATTTTTGGATTAAATACTCTTCCCGAAAAATTTATAAATCCTGGTTTTGTTGTTGGACCTTGGGACTACACCAATGCTGAATCTATAAATCAAATAATGCAATTTTTTCCTTTGAATTTACTGGTTACTTTGAGTGCTTTAGTTTTTTAGATTTATTAAACATGAATATCTTGTGAGAATCTTTGAAGCATAACATAAATTATTATTTTTTTATGAAAAGGCTAGCACATAGACTGATCTTGACCCATTTAGCCCCTATGGGTTTTTTGGCCTTGACCCATAGGGTTAGGACTAAATAAGTAAAAGTTGATTCATTTGACAACTCTAGATAAAGGTAATCACTTCTCGATCCTTATTCCAACTACTTTTAATGTATTACTCTTTCTAACCCTCTCCATGCATGACTTGAACTATACTTTAGGGGTATTTACAAATTTTGTCTCGTATCATATGCCTATGAAGAAAAAAATTTGACTTTTGAGTTAGTTAATGAACTATTTGTAGGTGGTTATCCAAAGCCTTTTTTTTTCTAAAGGCTAATTTTTTAGTTCAATTTTTCAATTTTTTTCAATCTTTTAGATGTATATTACTTTTCCTCCCTCGTTTATGTGTCACCACCATATTTATTCACTATCTCTCTCTAACCATTTTTTCTATTATTTTTCACCCTTTGCTCTCTTCTTATTGTTTGCCAAAATTGACATTGACAATAATAAAAAATAGGATAAGATAACAACAAAAAAACAATGAATGGAAAAAAAGATAGCAATAAAGTGGAACATTTCTTCTTTCTAATCTATCTTTATTTCTTGCTTATACACTCATTTTCTTCTTACATCTCTTTCTTTCCCACTTTCTTATTATCTCCAGTCCTATTCTAAGGTATTAGCTTTTGAAAGAGTACACTGTCAAAGGTTACCTTTATTTCTAAATTCATCTCTAATTCTCCTTAACAAGGCCTTTATTCATTCTGTATTTTTTCCTTTCCTTTGATAGGAATTAGCTTGAAATCATAACATGTTCCTCCATAGGATAAAAATAACTAATTTAGCATTCCTTACTCTAACTTTTTTTCATTTCTTACTTTCTTTAACCTTCCACATGCCCGAATTGACCTATATTTTAAGGATATATACAAATTTTGTATCCTATTATGTATCTTTGTAAAGAAAGAAGGTTGATTTTATGAGTTAGTGAATGAACTATTTGTGGGTGTTTATCTATTTTTTTTTCAAAGGCTTATTAATTTTAAATTTTTTTTCAAATTTTTTAGGAGTATATTACTTCCTTAGAAAACATACCCTTTCCTTTCCATATGTTACTACCACATTCATTCACTTTCCCACTTTGTCATCCTTCCATTAATTATTCTCAACTTTTTTTTAAAGCTTAATTTTTAGATAAGATTTTTTGTTTTTTCAATTTTTTTATGTTTTTAAGGATTCTATTACTTACTTAGAAAATAAACCTCTTTGTTTTCCATATGTCATCACCATATTCATTCACTTTGACCCTTTCTCACCCTCAATTTTGTTCTTACTGTCTCCCAAAGTTGGGATTGTCAATAGCAATGAATAGGAAAGGAGAACAACAATACAATAGTGAATAGAAAAAGAGAAGAACAATGAAACATAAGATGGAAAAGGAAAGAACAACATTTTAGAATCTCTTGATGAAATCAAGAATTCTAACAAGAGGTGAAAGATGAACATAACACCTCTATTGATATAATAACATGTGAAAAGGATAAAAATATGGATATTTATTTTCTATTAACCAAAACAATATTGTAGGCTAGATTACATTGGTGAATTATGAGGAAACTTAGAAGAAAAAGTACTGAAGTGTGCATACATGGGTCTAATAGCTTTTTTTTTCGGAAAATATTCTAATGTTATTATGAAAGGCAGATGTAAAGACCTATCATTTGCATAAATTTTCAATTAACTATCATGTTATTTTGTTGTAATTTATGAATTAAGTTAGTATATCATTTTATTATTAATGTTGTTTATGTTTTGGAGTTTCTCAACTCCATTAGTCTTCTAACTAGTAAGTGAATATTTACATTGTATAGTGAGAATTTGAGTTATGCCTCTATAAAAGGATTCATGTACTTATATTCAAAATAAGTTTTTTATAGTGAGAAAGTGGAACGTGAAAAGTTAAATTGGTTTTCTTTAGGTTTTGACATTTCAAATTTATCAATCTAAAGTTTTCTAGATTTTTTTTCTAATTTTAATTCTTGGGCATATAATATTTGGGTATCAAAGTTGGTTCATCCTCCAAAATAGTTGTCACTTTTCTATCATTCAATTATTGCATTATGCATTTTTGGTGATTCTTGAACCAAGATTGAACCCCAAAATTTCCTTTTTCTTCCCATTTCTGAAATATGACGTGACCTCTATTGGAGTCTTACTAGTAAGTACACTAAGTTGTCAAGTAATAGAGTATTTTAAGCCCAAGGGAATGTCGAACCCACAAGAATAGATCAAGTACCAATTATTAACTAGTTGTGAGATAAATTGAATAGAATGAAACGTGGAAATAATTGATAGTGTAAATGAAAATAAATGCTAGAATCAAATATTATTCGATTAGTCAAGATGAATACTAGAATGTCAAACTTCACCTAATTTTCTAATGTTTATATCATGTATTTTAATTAATTAATGTTCATACGTATTGATTCATGACAACTTTTCTTTAATTTTAGTAATGTGTAAATAGATTCATTATAGGGTATATGAATTTTAGTAATGTGCAAGTCATTAAGTTATATAAGTTAAATTTTTCTATCTCTAATTTTTGCTTCTCTCAATGTTATATTACATTGTTGGATTACTTTAATTTTCTAAAAAAACCATAATCCTTGAAATTTCCAAATGATTGATCAAGCAAGTTAGGAAACGTGAATATCAATATAACATATAATCATGGCAACAATTTGATCTTATTTTCAAGTCTCGTAGTCTCTTAAGGTTAGACAAAAGTTGTGCTCTCCTCTTTAACTTGGGGAATTATTTTTGGACCATAACTGAACCCTTACTTTAGTATTTTACACTTATATTTATAGGGGAAGTATGCAATGCTTGTAATAAAATCAGGTTATATATCAAGCCTATGTTGTATCCTTCTAACCCACAATGTAGTATGATGGCTAATGATCCATAATGCTCTCTAGAGTCCACATTGTAGTGTGGCTGATATGGTATTCCTTGAAGATCAAAAGATAATGGATCTAGGCATGAAGGAAAATACAACCATAAAATAAAGATATGTATTCAAATTTAACATAGAAATTGAAATAGAAAAGGACAAAGATAAGAAGAAAATGTTTGGATTGTTAAGAACCACACATACTCATGGAAGGAACAGTTAATAAACTTCCAAAATGAATTTAAGACTTAGAGCTTTAAGATGAAATTATAGAGAGAATTTTCTTTATAGAAAAACTTACAAAATTTATGAAATGTGTATTATAACTAAAAATGAATTTTTACAAGAGATGGGGTCTATGTTTAGCCCGTGAAGAGCTCGATAAAGGCATGGAGAAGTCCCCCTAATGTTCACTAATTTGGACCTTTTAAGGCCCAATCCTAAAGGCCAAGTTATATGTAAAAAAAATGAAGGAAAAATTACAAAGAAAAACATTGTCCTTGGCCCTATACAAATAGGGAACCCTAAGCCTAAGTACAAATAAGAAGAAGCTTCAAATAATATGTTCAATAGAGCCTCTACCTCTTCCTGCAACCTTCTTTCTCGTGCCCTAGTAATAGGCCAATAAGTGTCATGCGATCTTGTTAGGTGACCTTTGCATCATCTCATCTTCCTTTGAAAGAACTCATCCTCAAATATGTAGGACCAAAATCATCTGCATGAAAAGGAGATATGTAAGATACATTAAAAGTAGAACTAACTCCATAATAACTAGATAAATCTAATTTATAAGTATTAGGGCCTGTGCTTTAAGACTTGGAAGGGACCATTACCTAGAGGATGCAATTTAGTTTTCCTATGGGAAGGAAATGACTCTTTCCTAAGGTGTAACTATACCTAGTTCTTAGGTTTAAAAAATATCTGTTTTATGTCCTTATTGGCCAACATAGCATAATAAGCCATCCTTTTCTTAATGGTTTCTTTTACCTTAGCATGAAATTCCTTAATGTAGTTGAATTTTTTTCAAAATTTCTACTAAGGCAGTGAGACACATCAGGTAAAGGAAGTAAGTTGAGTGTTGTGCAGAGAATATATGTGCCATGTTTTACTCATGGATAAGTATATCCATCAGTGTAAAATTGAGGTATTTTAGACCTCTAGTGTCATTTCAACAAGGACTATATTAATAATCCTTAAAAGAAGGTTTAAATCCTAACTTTAGAGCTCACCTTATGAATGATTAAGGTATGGAAAGGCATGAGACTTTGGATCCTCTTATGAATGATTAAAAAGGTCAATTGTTAACCATCCATTTTAATTCTATTACTATCCAATGATCATACAATAATCTAAATACTACCTTTAATGATCATGAAAGTTATATAAATATGAGAAGTATAAAGAACATTTGGACTTGTTAATTCATTAACCAGTTAGAAGACCAAGATTCCAATTGATCTTCCAAAATTCTTAGACTCATTTTACCTTGTAGTTTTATTAATTGGAATTAGTACGACTGCCTATCTGTTAATCAACTTAAAAATTCAATAGTGATCTATTTCTACCAATTAATTAAGTGTAACAAAGTAAACACAATTGAATAAAAAAAGCATAAGTCATTCACAAAGGAGAATAGGGGTTCAAATGGTTACATCATAAGTTTCACTAAAACCTCATGATTTGTGGGTTAGTTACATATAAGAGATATAAACAAATAGAAACATACTAACCTAACAAAATAATCCATAATCTTAATCCTAAGTAAAGAATAAAAGATTGTGATTTCAATAAGGTTGGCAAAGGGGCTTTGCAACTCGTATTGTAAAAGGGGACCTTACCTCCAAGATCCTACGAGGGGATGCTCAAAGAAAAAATAGAAATGGAAAAATAAGAAATGGTAAAAAATGATGTGTAAGGCATAAGTTGTGTACATGATGTTTGCGTGTGTTTCTCTTCCAAGGCATAACCACCCTTTTTATAAGCGTGAATTCGGGCTTCCTTTGCTATGAAACAAGTTGACCTAAGTTGCCTCCTATATCTTAAGGTTGATCAGAGCCTCTCTCTCAGCTTTTAAGATTACTTTGAGTCATTTACCATATTATTAAGGCTAACTTGGAACATTTTCTACATCATTTAGGGTTGGAATAGTTATGCTCAAGTCTGCACAGCCATGTCTGTATATTTAGGACGTTGAAAGGTTGTCCTCAAGTTTGCAGGGTGTGCTTGAATCTAGGATGACCATGCTAGACTTTTTTATGAGAATTTTGGTCTATACAATGCTTGTTAGTCCTTTTTTTTTTTTGCCTTTTCCCCCTTCTTTAGCCCAAAATACACCTCATTTGTAATTCTCTAGTTATGTGACCATTCCTAAAAGAAATAAGAGAAATTAAGTGGAATTATAATTAAATAATCATGAATCACATTGTAACTATAACTAATTTCCCGCAAATAAACCAATAAAATGGTGTTTTATCATATCCTCAAATTTAAATATTGCTTATCTCCAAGAAATGAGAATGTGTCAAGACTGCGTCAGAAAATTCTAACCATTGTGAGGGTGTGCTTGAATCTAGGATGACCATGTGATAAGCATAGATTTCATAAATAATTATCTCTCACTTTTATCTCATTAAGACTTCTTATATGTTCAATTAAGTGATCTTTGTCATATTTTATGAGTTTGGGTTCATATGAAGTTTAATTGAATTTCTTTGCTTACCCGATTAAAATGACACTATTATAGTATTTTGAGCATAATAGGAGTTGTAGACATCCAAAAATCATGAAATCTATCTTGAATGAAAGCTTAAAGAAGTGTCCATATTTACAAAGCAAGAGAAGATTCTAAATGGGATGTTTAGGACTCCGAAATTATCTCAAAAGATGAGATAGTGTTGCTGACGTGGAATTTGAACAATGTGCAAAGATCCGGCCATATCTTGAGATATAGAAGTCATATTGAGATGAAATCAACTTTGTTGGACAGCTAAGATCCAGGGCTACAACTTTTGTTCAGAAGGCAAGCTCTAATTCGGACATGTGAACATCCGAAATTGCGGTGCAAGAAAGTCAAAATTGTTGTGCTCATTGGTGGCAAAAATTCAAAAGTGTTTTGCAATTTCAACAAAGCCCATGTGAAAGCAAGAAAAGGGTAGAAAAGTAATATCCTAGTTGGTGACTTTCTGAAGATGATGCCTCAAAAATCCTCTATAAATAGAAGGGTTTGCAAGAGGAGACACACACCATTTTGGAGATTAACTCCAATACCATTTTCTTTCTTTCTTTCTCTCTTTCTTTCTTTCTTGTTAGTTTTGCCTCCTTCATGGAAGGCTTATGTTTTCTTTCTTGTTAGTTTGCCTCCTACATGGAAGGCTTATGTTTTCTTTATTGTTAGTTGCCTCCTACATGGAAGGCTTAGGATTTATTTGTTGTTAGTTGCCTCCTACATGGAAGGCTTAGGATTTATTTGTTGTTAGTTTGTCTCTTTCTTTGTTGTTAGTTTGCCTCCATCATGGAAGGCTAGGTTTGTAGTTTCAATTCAAGGATTCAAGCTATTTTCATTTTAATTTTGAGGTCTTGATCTTTATTTACATGCATATTAAGTGATTTCTACTCTACTTTACTATATTCTTCAATTTTATTCTTTTAATCAAAGTTTGATCGGTTGACGTATTTTGATTAATGTATAATTGATTTATAATTGGTTTTTGATTGGTAAATCATTTTCCAAAAGTTTGAAGAGTAGAAATTAAGTAATTGAAAGAAGGTTTTCATTTTATTACTTACTTCAACTGAATTCTGATTGTGAAATTGGTTTAGATAAAAGATTAAGTGGTTACTAAATCTTGTTGATCGTAATCAATTAAATTCTGAGAGGTTTCTCAGTAGAGAATTCAAGGATCATTCTAGGGGTTCCAGATGATCCTAGGTTGATAAACACAATGCATGATTTTAGTGATCAATGATTAGTTATGAAAATAGCCTCTGAATTCCTTGAGTTGATAATTGTTAAATGAAATTAATTTCATTCTGTATTTTGTATTTAGCATTTGATATCACATCTTTACCAAAACCCCCTTGTTCTAATTTTCTCCTTATTTGCTTAAGAATCTGAAATGGTCTTTGGGAGATGACCTAGGTTGCACCTTATACTATACCAATAGTTTGGGGGAAATCTAGAAATTATTTTTGCGCGTTTACGACGAGCGTGTCAAAATTTGGCGCCGTTGCCGGGGACCATTTTAATTTCCTAGGCTCATTTAGGAGTTTGTATAAAAATTTTAATCTTTCTAACAATTGTTTTTACTTTAGGTATATCATTCTTGGATTTTCTGTATGAATTCACCTTTTTGTGTATGACCCGATCCAATCCTGAAAATTTATATGCATATGATCCTGAGATTGATAGAACATTCCACCATTTGAAAAGAGCACATAGAAGGCATTCATCCAGTAATAACCAAGAAAGTAACAGTAGTGATTTTTCATCTTTAAATTTTAGTTTTAAATATTTTGCTAAGAACATGGCTGATAGAACCTTAAAAGAATTAGCTGCACCTGATGTTGCTTATCAACCATTGTGCATTCAATACCCTGATGTTGATGCACCATTTGAACTGAAGTCTGGACTAATACATTTGCTACCTAAGTTTCATGGCCTTGCAGGTGAGGACCCTCATAAACATTTGAAGGAATTTCACATTGTGTGTTCCACAATGCGGCCACAAGGAATTCTAGAAGATCATATCAAGTTGAAGGCATTTCCTTTCTCCTTAAATGATGGAGCTAAGGACTGGTTGTACTATCTACATCCAACATCTGTTACAAGCTGGAATGATATGAAAAGATTATTCTTGGAGAAATTCTTCCCTGCATCCAGAACAGCAGCTATCAGAAAAGAGATTTGCGGCATCAGACAGAACTCCCAAGAAACTCTCTATGAGTATTGGGAGAGATTCAAGAAACTATGCGCCACTTGTCCACACCATCAAATCAGTGATCAATTACTGATTCAGTATTTCTATGAAGGACTCATGCCAATGGACAGAAGCATGGTTGATGCAGCTAGTGGTGGAGCACTTATGGACAAAACTCCTACAGCAGCTCGAGATTTGATTGCCAACATGGCAGAAAATTCTCAGCAATTCAATTCTCGAACTAATTCCTTGTCTAAAGGAGTCCATGAAATGACCACCAAGACAGACCATACACGATTGGAGAACAGAATTGAAGAACTAACCTCCATCGTAAGACAGTTGGCCATCGGACAACAACAGCAACTTAATGTTGTTGACAAAACCAAAACATGTGGCATCTGCACTTCTGCAGATCATCCTACTGATGCATGCCCAACATTGCAAGAAAGTGAGACACCTGAGGCTACAGTAAATGGTATTTTTGGCACAGGACAACAATACAGGCCTCCTCAACATTATCAGCAACAGAAGTTTGAACCACCTTCTGGAACATACAATCCTAGTTGGAGAAACCATCCTAACTTGAGATATGGCCCTCCACAACAACAAAGGATTCAAACATCTGACTCCCAAAATAAATACCAACCACCGCCATTCAGACAACAACAACAGCATATGCAGCAATCTGTACCCTCTAATGCTTCTGAACCCTCTCTTGATGATTTGATGAAGCAATTAGCAACCAACAATCTTCAATTTCAACAAAATGTAAGTTCTACCATTCAGGATTTACAAACTCAAATTGGGCAGTTGGCTACCACTATCAACCAATTGAAATCTCAAGGTTCTGGTCAACTACCTTCTCAACCTGTCATAAATCCCAAAAGTGTGAATGCCATGACCTTGAGAAGTGGGAAGAAAGTGCAGACAGACCCTACAATTTTAAAGCAACAAAGCTTCAATCAGACTAATCCACACCAAAAAGAAGCATTTATCTCCACACCTGGAGATATCTTTGATGAGCCATCTGAATCAGAAGGAAAGTCTGATGAAAAAAGTACACCAGCCTTCGATAAGACATCGAATGATCAACAAAAAGAAGCTTGCCATAAACGATCTGCACTTGAAGCATCTGATGAGAAGAAAACCCCAAATTGTGCTGATCAGAAGGTATCTTTACCTTTTCCAAATAGAATGGTTCAATCCAAGCCCAATGTTCATGCAGAATTGGATAAGGAGCTTCTAGATACTTTCAGGAAAGTGGAAGTCAACATACCACTTCTAGATGCTATCAAGCAAATTCCCAAATATGCCAAATTTCTAAAGGATTTGTGCACGCATAAGAGAAGACTCAAAGGGGATGAGAAGATTAGTGTGGGACGCAATGTTTCAGCCTTAATTCAACCCAGCCTCCCTCAGAAATGTAAAGATCCAGGAACTTTCACCATTCCTTGCACAATAGGAAACTCTACATTTGGTGATGCATTGCTGGATCTAGGTGCTTCCATTAATGTTATGCCCTCATCAGTTTATAAATCTTTGAATCTGGGAGAACTGAAGCCAACTGGTGTGGTGATTCAATTAGCCAACAGAAGTACAGCACATCCAGCCGGAGTACTTGAAGATGTGCTAGTTCAAGTGAATAAGCTGATCTTTCCAGCTGACTTCTACATTTTGGATATGGAAGATGAGTCATCCATCAATAGAGCAACCTTGATCCTAGGGAGACCTTTCCTCAAAACTGCAAAAACAAAGATAGATGTGCATACGGGGACTCTCTCTATGGAATTTGGAGATGATATCATCCAATTCAACATATTTGAAGCCATGAAGCATCCCATAGAGAATCATTCACTCTTTCAACTTGATGCCATAGACCTTCTTGCGGATGATTATTCTATTGACAATCTACTTTTTAAATTTTTTGATTTTGATTTAGATTACTTAGATAATTTTACTTGCACATGTGATGAATTTGATTCATGTATTGTGTGTTCCAGGATTAATGCTGCAGACCAACCTTCGTTGAAAGATGACATGTTAGATGCAAGTGTTGCAGACATTTCAATCTCAGATAGATCTCTTCCTTCCATAATACAACCACCTCCTTTAGAGTTGAAGCCTTTGCCTGAACATCTAAAGTATGCTTATTTGGGGGAAAATGAGAAGCTTCCTGTCATTGTAGCAAAGAACATTCTACCACAACAGGAAGAAAGGTTACTGCAAACCTTAAAAAGCCATAAACAAGCAATTGGATGGACTTTGGCTGATATTCCAGGTATTAGCCCATCTACTTGTATGCATAGGATACTGCTGGAGGAAAACACCAGACCTGTTAGACAACCACAAAGGCGTTTGAATCCAACAATCCTAGATGTGGTAAAGAAGGAAGTAGGTAAGCTTTTGGCAGCTGGTATCATCTATCCCATCTCAGACAGTGATTGGGTAAGCCCGGTGCAAGTAGTTCCTAAGAAAACTGGCATGACTGTAGTCAAAAATCACAATGATGAACTAATCCCTACCAGAATACAAAACAGTTGGAGAGTATGCATAGATTATAGGAAGCTTAACCAAGCTACTCGCAAGGATCACTTCCCTTTGCCCTTCATAGACCAAATTTTGGAAAGATTAGCAGGAAAATCTCACTATTGCTTTCTAGATGGTTTTTCAGGTTATTTTCAAATACATATAGCCCCAGAAGACCAGCATAAGACCACCTTCACTTGTCCTTTTGGTACTTTTGCCTATCGAAGGATGCCTTTTGGTCTATGCAATGCCCCTGGAACCTTTCAAAGATGTATGGTAAGCATTTTCTCTGATCTCTTAGAAAGTTGCATGGAAGTGTTTATGGATGACTTCACTGTATATGGTTCTTCTTTTGATGCATGCTTAGAAAGCCTTTCTAAAGTTTTGGACAGATGCATTGAGACTAACCTGGTTTTGAATTTTGAAAAATGTCATTTCATAGCAACAGAAGGTATAGTCTTAGGACACTTGGTATCTAGCAAAGGTTTAGAGGTTGATAAGGCCAAGATAGACATTATTACTTCTCTACCTTACCCCACTTCTGTGCGAGAAGTACGTTCTTTACTTGGTCATGCAGGTTTTTACAGAAGATTCATCAAGGATTTTAGCAAGATTGCACAACCTCTTTCTAAACTACTACAAAAAGATATCAAATTTGTGTTTGATCAAGCATGCAAGGATTCATTTGATGAACTAAAGAAGCGGTTGACAACCACTCCCATCATTCAACCACCTAATTGGACGCTTCCATTTGAATTAATGTGTGATGCATCTAATTATGCCCTTGGTGCTGTACTGTCTCAAAGAGTTAGCAAGAGATCTCATGTCATTGCATATGCCTCTCGCACACTTGATGCAACCCAATCAAATTACACAACTACTGAGAAGGAGCTTTTGGCAATTGTGTTTGCATTAGATAAATTTCGCTCCTATTTGCTTGGATCTAAAGTTATTGTCTTCTCTGACCATGCAGCTTTGAAATACTTGCTGAAGAAGACAGATGCTAAGCCAAGACTGATTCGTTGGATGCTTCTGTTACAAGAATTTGATTTAGAGATTAAAGATAAGAGTGGTGCAGAGAACCTTGTAGCAGATCATTTAAGTCGGATCCAGCAACCTTGTGAAGAAAATTCAATTGCAGATTCATTCCCAGAAGAGCATCTCTATCATTTGCACGGGAAGGATCCTTGGTATGCAGATTTGGTAAACTATCTGGTTGCAAAAGAAATACCCAAACACTTCACCAAATCGCAACTTGCCAAGTTGAAAAGTGATGCCAAACATTACATATGGGATGAACCATACCTTTGGAAGACATGCAGTGATCAAATCATTAGAAGGTGTGTTCCAGATCATGAAGTTCAGTCTGTACTTACCTTTTGCCATTCCCTAGCTTGTGGTGGACACTTTGGGCCACAACGGACAGCTAGAAAAGTACTAGACTCAGGCTTTTATTGGCCTACAATATTTCGTGACGCACACAGATTATGCATAACTTGTGAGCAGTGCCAAAGAATAGGGAGTATTTCGCGCAGAAATGAGATGCCCCAACAACCACTTCTCTTTTGTGAGGTATTTGATGTATGGGGTATAGACTTTATGGGTCCATTCCCTGTCTCTTTTGGCTTTGTTTACATTCTGCTAGCTGTTGATTATGTTTCAAAATGGGTGGAGGCAAAAGCCACCCGTACTGATGATGCTCGAGTTGTTGCAGATTTTATCAGGTCTAACATTTTTAGCAGGTTTGGCATTCCTAGAGCTCTAATTAGTGACCAAGGTACTCATTTTTGCAACCGCACAATGGAAGCCCTACTCCGCAAATATGGAGTCATGCATAAAGTCTCCACCCCATATCATCCTCAAACAAATGGTCAAGCTGAAGTTTCTAATCGAGAGATCAAGAAAATCTTGGAGAAAACAGTCCAGCCTAACAGGAAGGATTGGAGCTTGCGCCTTGTTGATGCATTATGGGCATATAGGACAGCTTACAAGTCACCCATTGGCATGTCTCCCTACAGGATTGTCTTTGGTAAAGCATGTCATCTTCCAGTTGAATTAGAGCATAGAGCATTTTGGGCAGTAAAGAAATGCAACATGGATCTAGACCAAGCAGGAATCCATAGGAAGCTTCAATTGCAGGAACTTGAAGAAACTCGATTGGAAGCATACGAAAACTCCAAAATTTACAAAGAAAAGGTCAAAGCTTTTCATGACAAAAAGTTGGCAAGAAAGGAGTTTTTCGTTGGACAAAAAGTTCTCCTTTTCAATTCTCGGCTAAAGCTTATGCCTGGTAAGCTACGCTCTAGATGGTTAGGACCATTTGTAGTTACTAATGTTTTTCCTTATGGTGCAGTGGAAATAAAAAATGAGGTAACTGAAAAAATCTTCAAGGTGAATGGACATCGTCTTAAACCATTTTTCGAAGGTTTTCAAAAGCACACGGTAGAAGAAGTGCATTTGCACAATGCCACATACCTGCAATAAATTCAAGAGAAGTCTCTCTCTCTCCCTCTCTCTCTCTCTCTTTCTCTCTTTCTCTCTCTCTCTTTCTCCCTCTCCCTCTCTCACATTCCTCGCTTATAAGTTTCAACTAATCTCTCAACTTCCTTCTTCACCTCTTAAATCATCCCAACTATTACACCACATTGAGCTTGCAGGAATAATAACTTGAGTGTTTTAAGAAAAAAAATGGAGAAAGCTCTCACCAGGATCAAAATTTTGTTCCCTACTCTCCCCAGAAATTTTCTTAAAGACATTTACAATTGCAGACTTGAACGATTGAGAGCATTAACACTCTTAGGCCGCCCAGAAGATGTCCGTTGGATCATTGAAGCTAAGGTACGTCTAGCAGGTGAATTTCAAGAATCATTTGTTAAAAACATGCCAGGTATGGGAAGAAGTTCCTATGCAAAGAAGAGAAGGGCAAAAAGAATTGGAGTTTGCTACAGGTGTGCAAGATGGACCTGTAACACAAGATGCAAGAACCCTGGAATGGTTTCAAGAAATCGAGAGGACAAAATTCAATTCATAAAGGATGGACTGAGTAAGGAGTCATTGGATGATATCATTCAGACTCTTGAGACGCATCCTAGTGGGCATGTACAAGGAGTCCTTCTTGATTTGTTTGAACTGTTCCGTAAGGAAAAAGCACGTTATAGTCTTGGGAATCTGACTTTAAAAGACCCTGTTGTCAGTTTACAAGAAAACTGAATGGGAAGCACATCCTCGACTCTTAGAAGGCGTTTCAGCCGTTACTGGACGTAAAACCAGAGGAAGATGTGAGCCACAATCACAACTACTGTTCATTCTCATGCGTGTATGTTTGTCATTTACATTGTCTTTTCAATTTATTGGGCCACCGTTTTTTTTGAAATTTTCACCCCTGCTTAAAGTCTTTCCCCTCTGACATTCACCTTTTCCTTGAACCCAAAATTCAAACTTTTGCAACCAAAATTCAAACTTTTGCAACAAAAATTCAAACTTTTGCAGCAAAAATTCAAACTTTTGCTACCAAATCCTGATCCCGCACTATTCAAGCGATCTCCTTGTCTGATATTGAGTCCCTATAAATTATCCACCTCTATGACATATTTTTTCAAAAAAAAAAAAAAAAAAAAAAAAAGACAGAAACACCGTATATGGATAAGATCAATACTATCTGTGTTTTTGGTGGGTCTAACCTTGGAAAGGATGGAGAATTTCAACATGCAGCTTCTACCCTTGGTAAGGCATTAGCTGCAAGAAAAATCAATCTTGTTTATGGGGGAGGGATTCAGGGTTTAAAAGGATGTGTTGCAGGATCTGCACTCACAAAGGGGTGTAACGTCTTAGGTGTTGGCTTAAAAAATGGGAGCACCTCCTACTTCACCCTGGGTACTGAATTGAAGGTTGCAACCATGCATGACCGTATGAGACACATGTTGGTTAATTCTAATGCATTTATTGCATTACCTGGTGGTCTTGGAACAATGGAAGAAATTTTTACCATTATATTTTGGGCCTATCGGAATTTTCATAAAAAACCTTTGGGCTTATTGAATATTAATGGCTTTTATAATGGTTTGATATCCTTTTTAGATCATGCAGTAGAGCAGGAGTTCATGCCACAATCCATGCGCAACATCATAGTATCTGCTTCAACTGTTGAACACCTACTTGAGATTTTGCAAAATCCTACATCTGAGCTCAGTCAAGCAATGCAGCTGGTGAACCAACCAAATCAGGATGGCAGAGATAAAAGAGAACCAGATACCACTCTTCGGTTATAACTTTTCCTTACTTTGATGGTTTTCTTACATTTCTTTTCATGTTATATGAAATTCCATCTAAGACATTGGGGACAATGTCTTGGATAGGTTGGGGGGAAGATGGTCCGATATCTAAAATTAAAAAAAAAAAAAAAACAAAACAAAACCCAAAAAACAAAAAAAACAAAAAAAAAAAAAAAAAAAAAAATTAGGTTAGATTCATAAACTTGCTTTGAGTAAGATGGCTGAGTAAGGAGTTACACTTGACTCTTGATACGCATCTTATGATTTAAAAAAAAAAAAAAAAAAAAAATTGAATGTGGAAGTATGTTTTTCTTTAGATTTCATAAAATAATTGAAGCAAAATGATTTACATTTCGAGATTAATTAGTTTGGCAACACATATTTGAACTGGATAGATTAGATTTGATAAATATATTACCTGTGAGATTTTGAGCCTTATTATTATTTTCTTTCTTGTGTGATTTTCATCCATGGAATATGTTACTTCAGAACTTGCATTGATTCTTTTTGAAGCTACATTTTCACATGATTTGTACAAAAATGATTGAGGCACTGTTTTTCTTGAACAAACCACTTGGCCAAATAACTAAACCATATAATTTTATCCTTTGATCAGCCCTTTGAGCCGATTAGCCTTTTCTTCTTTTTAGCTCACCACAAATAAAAAAAAAAAAAAAAAAAAAAAAAAAAACAACTTTGTCTGACCATAGAAGGTGAGGAATACTGGATTTATCATACCATAAGTGTTTCAATAAGTGTGGGGGAGATTATTGTTGTGTTCATCAATATCATGGTTGAAAAAAAAAAACTGAAGCAATAAATTAATAAATAAACTATTATATTGAAAAAAAAAAAAAAAAAATTGAAGAAGTGATATCTGTTTCTCACACTTGCACTTACAATCAATTCTCAATCCTTACCATTTTCCTTGGTCTAACATTGTATCTCTTCAATATATCATTTCATCTTTCTAATCCCGTTAGAACCAAAATAAAGACCTCTTGATTTGTGCATTGCATGTGTACATAGTAGTAGAGAAGTAGAAGATATGCAAGCCTATGATAGTTCATCTTTCATGGATTGAATTTGAGAGAAACACTTACCAAATCAAACACTTGAGAGATTCAGAGTATATCATGTGAGGTTTTATCTTTCTCAATCTATGTTTTTCAAATTAAAGTTGCCTTTCTAAATAATTTCAAAAATGTGATGAAAGAATGCTTCATGAAATTTTGTGAATTCTTGAGAAATCAACTCAAAACTTTGATGTTCTTTCAAAAAAAAAAAAAAAAAAAGTCACCAATCCTTAACTTAAGTTTGCCCGAGACGTGCAAAAGATAAGTGTGGGGGAATTTGATAAGCATAGATTTCATAAATAATTATCTCTCACTTTTATCTCATTAAGACTTCTTATATGTTCAATTAAGTGATCTTTGTCATATTTTATGAGTTTGGGTTCATATGAAGTTTAATTGAATTTCTTTGCTTACCCGATTAAAATGACACTATTATAGTATTTTGAGCATAATAGGAGTTGTAGACATCCAAAAATCATGAAATCTATCTTGAATGAAAGCTTAAAGAAGTGTCCATATTTACAAAGCAAGAGAAGATTCTAAATGGGATGTTTAGGACTCCGAAATTATCTCAAAAGATGAGATAGTGTTGCTGACGTGGAATTTGAACAATGTGCAAAGATCCGGCCATATCTTGAGATATAGAAGTCATATTGAGATGAAATCAACTTTGTTGGACAGCTAAGATCCAGGGCTACAACTTTTGTTCAGAAGGCAAGCTCTAATTCGGACATGTGAACATCCGAAATTGCGGTGCAAGAAAGTCAAAATTGTTGTGCTCATTGGTGGCAAAAATTCAAAAGTGTTTTGCAATTTCAACAAAGCCCATGTGAAAGCAAGAAAAGGGTAGAAAAGTAATATCCTAGTTGGTGACTTTCTGAAGATGATGCCTCAAAAATCCTCTATAAATAGAAGGGTTTGCAAGAGGAGACACACACCATTTTGGAGATTAACTCCAATACCATTTTCTTTCTTTCTTTCTCTCTTTCTTTCTTTCTTGTTAGTTTTGCCTCCTTCATGGAAGGCTTATGTTTTCTTTCTTGTTAGTTTGCCTCCTACATGGAAGGCTTATGTTTTCTTTATTGTTAGTTGCCTCCTACATGGAAGGCTTAGGATTTATTTGTTGTTAGTTGCCTCCTACATGGAAGGCTTAGGATTTATTTGTTGTTAGTTTGTCTCTTTCTTTGTTGTTAGTTTGCCTCCATCATGGAAGGCTAGGTTTGTAGTTTCAATTCAAGGATTCAAGCTATTTTCATTTTAATTTTGAGGTCTTGATCTTTATTTACATGCATATTAAGTGATTTCTACTCTACTTTACTATATTCTTCAATTTTATTCTTTTAATCAAAGTTTGATCGGTTGACGTATTTTGATTAATGTATAATTGATTTATAATTGGTTTTTGATTGGTAAATCATTTTCCAAAAGTTTGAAGAGTAGAAATTAAGTAATTGAAAGAAGGTTTTCATTTTATTACTTACTTCAACTGAATTCTGATTGTGAAATTGGTTTAGATAAAAGATTAAGTGGTTACTAAATCTTGTTGATCGTAATCAATTAAATTCTGAGAGGTTTCTCAGTAGAGAATTCAAGGATCATTCTAGGGGTTCCAGATGATCCTAGGTTGATAAACACAATGCATGATTTTAGTGATCAATGATTAGTTATGAAAATAGCCTCTGAATTCCTTGAGTTGATAATTGTTAAATGAAATTAATTTCATTCTGTATTTTGTATTTAGCATTTGATATCACATCTTTACCAAAACCCCCTTGTTCTAATTTTCTCCTTATTTGCTTAAGAATCTGAAATGGTCTTTGGGAGATGACCTAGGTTGCACCTTATACTATACCAATAGTTTGGGGGAAATCTAGAAATTATTTTTGCGCGTTTACGACGAGCGTGTCACCATGCTAAACTTTTTTATGAGAATTTTGGTCTGTACAATGCTTGTTAGTCCTTTTTTTTGCCTTTTCCCCCTTCTTTAGCCCAAAATACACCTCTTTTGTAATTCTCTAGTTATGTGACCATTCCTAAAAGAAATAAGAGAAATTAAGTGGAATTATAATTAAATAATCATGAATCACATTGTAACTATAACTAATTTCCCGTAAATAAACCAATAAAATGGTGTTTTATCATATCCTCAAATTTAAATATTGCTTATCTCCAAGAAATGAGAATGTGTCAAGTATAGAATCTAGAAACATTGCATACTAATTTGAACAAACAAACATAATTACCATTATAGGAACAATCAATAATAATTTAATTAGGATCTTAAGTCTTTGAAATTAAGTTCCATACATAAAAAGGATTACTCTTCTCACTATCTCTCAAGTGTATAGAGGTATAAATCATTACTTTACTCCTCTTTATTATGCACTAACATAGGTTTTCCCATAAACCTCAAATATCGATGAAAAGCTAAATCACACACAAGAATAAAAAAAGGTCTTCATTAAGGTTATAATGTGACTAAGGAAATTCATAGAATTAGGTAGAATATAAGAAGGAAAGAAAATACAAAAGGTTTATTTATTTTTATCTTTAACAACCCTAAACCCTTAAACTATGAGCTCATTTACTTAGGTTTCATGAATTTTAAGCTTTTATTTTCTAAAGTTTTTCATATTTTCCTTTTTCTTCCTTTTTTTTATCTTTTCCTTTTTTTATCACTTATACATCCCCAAGAACTTACCTTTCTTTAGTTATAATATAAGGATACTTAAAATTATAGGAATTATTTAAGGGTGTCGAAGAATGTAACTTTTAATCTTTCAAACTCAAAAAGGTACTAAGTGATGTTCTAAATCCATGTTCATTCAAAGAAACTTAATTTTTTCTTTATCATTTTCTTGTTATACAATCAACTTAGGCAAGCTTTTGATAAAGTTACAAGGCAAGTTCTAAAGTGTACAAGTCAGAGAAGAATCATTCAACAAAGAGAGAAGTTGGATGCAACCTTAATTAGACTTAATCCTTACTAAAACTTCTCTTTTGTGAAACAAGATGACACAGAACATGGATAATTATTAATTATTTTTATTAAAATCTTTCATATCCTTATTAAGTTTAATTAATATTTGCCACAAAATATTAGAGATCCCTATACTCAAAACCTACTAACAATCCAAACAAGTAAGCATGCATGATTATCATAAGGTACAAGCATTTTTCAGAAAAATCGAGGAGAGAGAGATATCCCTCCTTAAACTTAATTTTCTACTATTGAATTGGAAAAATTAATTACCAAGGTAGAAAGTAGTATAAGCAGGAGGGATGATGAGAGATTTGGAAGATAATTAGAAGAGAGAAGGTCTCCTTACTTAAACTTTAATTCTTACATACACGCATAAAAATACATGTTATTGTGGAGAGAAAAAGAAGAACTTCCATAAAATAGTGATTGAGGAGGTAGTAGGTCTCCCTTATCAAACTTAGAGGTCAGCAGTGTCTTTGATGTATTCCTCGTAAGGGTGGCAATGATTAGGAAAGAAGTCCTTTTGTACTAAGTTATCCTATTCATACTAAACACACATGTTAGAGTTAGAGAATCATATGAAATGAGATAGAAGGTAAAAAGAATGCATAATGAAGCAATTTTTGTACAAAAAAATAAGAAAAGGTTACATTAAAAAAATTCTAACAACCTAATGGAAATAAAACATAATCCTAACAAAATAGGAAAATATTAACATAAGTCTTGCAATAGGTGGTCCATCTGACCTTGCAGCAACTGAAGAAGTATGACAAATTGGCTATCCATTTGTGTAAAGGCCATGTCTTATGAAGCGTGGTAACGCCTGATAAGCAGTAGTCTGTGCACCTAGGTAGTCATAGATGCTATCCACCCATAAATGTAGATGATCAAGGAGATCGAAGAGGGAGTGGAACAGTGGATGCTCATTTCCTAGATCATCATCCATCCCCTCATCTTCCACCTATGGCTCTTACTAATGCTCTTACTAGGGTGAATGTAATTATGACTACTCCTGCTGAGGGAGTGTAAGAGTAAAAGTATCATGAGATCCCTGCTTGATCACCTTCATGCAAGAGCCAAGTAACGATCCCTAAAAGTGAGATCTCATGTGCTTGGCTTATCATAGAATAGGGGACTCCATGGTGGCAATAGAGGGCATTAGTGCATGAGCCCATGCTGAGGTATCCCCTTTACCTAGTCTAGTGTCGATACCCAATCATTCGATAATAAATGATGAAGAAACGTCTTAGGTCGACATTGTGGCCCTTCACCATAACCTATAGTAGAAATAGATGAGTTATTCACTGCGCTATAAGGGTTGACTTGGAACATTTTCTGCGTCATCTAGGGTTGGTATAGTTGTGTTCAAGTCTACATGATCATGGTCATCATCTAGCTTCCTCCAAGGGAATTTTGATCTGTCTAATGCTCCTCAATCCTTTTTATACCTTTTTTGCCTTTCCTTAGCCCAAAATATGTATAGTTTGTGATTTTCCACTTGCATGACCATCTTTTAAAGAAATAAGGAAAATTAGATGGAATTAAAATTAAATAATCATGAACCATTGAGTAATGAAGTTAAGGGGTTAAAACCATAGACTACCTTAAAAGACAAATGTTGAGTAATGGAGTAATCCTATTGTAAGCAAACCCTACGTAAGGCAGACATTCCTCCCAATACTTAAGATTCTTTTTAACCATGCCTTTGGAGAGGGTAGATAAGGTCCTAGTCATAACCTCTATTTGGCCATCTGTTTGAGGATGGAAAATGCCAGAAAAGAGGAGTTTGGTTCCTAAATTACCGCATAGAATTTTCCAAAAGTGATTAAGGAACTTAGTGTCTATATTTGACACTATATTCCTAGGTAAGTTTTGTAACTTTACCACTTGTCTAAAGAACAACTTTTCCATATTGTTGACATCATTAACTTTGTAATAGGGAATAAAATGAGTCATCCTACCAAACATATTCACTACCACAAAGATGAAATTCATTCTCCTTAGAATTTTGGGTAGCCCTAGCATAAAGTTCATGCTAATGTCTACCCAAGAAGAGTCAAGTATTGGCAAAAGGGTATATAAACCATAGGGTTTTGGAGGTTGACTTAGCTTGCTTACACATAATGCACACCTTTCAACATTCATATCCATACCAAGTTAATAAAAATGTTCCCTAAGGATTGGCAAAGTTTTGTGCCAAAATGGCCCATCAAACCTCCTTCACAGGATTCTTTTAAGAAAAGATCCTTCATAAAGCCTTTAGACACATAATATTTTATTCCTAAAAAGATATGCATCATGCTTAAACTACTCCTAACATGCTTTAGTTTCACGATCTTTGTAGAATTGCCTAAACTTTACATCACTTTTGTACAAACCCCTAAAGTGGTAAAATCCTAATAATCTAGTGCTAAGGAATGTTTTGAAGGTATGTTTCCTAGATAAAACATCTGCTACCTTTTGAACTTGCTTTTTTTTTTTTTTATGTTTGATCATATAAGGAAATTATCCTAACAATTCCACCCATTTGGCATGCATTTTATTCAACTTACCTTATATGTTAAGGTACTTTAGTGATTCATGATCATTAAGCTCTTTGTTATGTGTGGAATAATTTAAGGTTGGATTCTATGTAAATAGGATAATGATTTCATAATTAGAGAGATGGAAACAAATTAATATGATAAGTATAGTAATGTAATTAGGGAAATTATATCGCTGTAATTGTGGTAATTAGGTGATAAGTGTCCAATAAGACACTTATTTGGAACATAATTCAATGTAATTGCAAGTAATTGAAGCATAAAACACCATTAAAACATGAGAAAATGACATAAAACTGAATAACCCATGCACAATATGGAAAATACAGTTTTAGAGTCTTTTGGGTGATAAATTATCATAAATCTGATGTGTTTTAATTTCTGCAATCTGTTACAGGGTTCCGCGTTGGCAATGCAATTGGGCCGCGTTGGACACGCGACGCTACAGAATAAAAATCCCATAATAGAACGGAAAGAGGGCATCGTTCACTCTATCCACTAATTTATCTCCAGAGCGCAGACCTAGAGGATAGAGCCGCCGTTTCCCCACACGCTGGTTCTATTCTAGGTGAAGGAGGAACCCTAGGACGGAAGACAAAGTGCATCTGCAGCATGCTGCCATGATCATGACTTTCTCTTCTTCCTCTTTTTTCTTCTTCTTCATTATGTGTAACTGAGCCCCTGTTGGGGAAGGATGAATCCTTAACTGATCTTATGTAACCTAGATTTTGCATTTATTTAAGATTTTTTTCCTTTAACGTTGATTATTCATCTCTTTGCTCAATGCTTTTATGACTTGGCCACTTATAAATTGAATCTAAATTCTTCTTCACAATTAGGAAATTGGTTTAAGAATTGGAACTGGGATTGAATAACACAATTTTGAAGGCTCTAGGGATAGAGGTTTGCAATTGTGAGATCGTTTGAATTCTTGAACTTAAGGCTCACGTCAAATTAGGAATTGCTAAGGGATTAGGATTCCTAATTTGAGTGAAGAATTGATGAGTCAAGGGATTGACCTTCAATCAATAATTGTGAATTCGATCTTCAACCATATTTTATCTTAAATATACGTAATGATCAAAGGTTACATAGGGGAAGTTTTGCTGAAATCCAACCCTAACATCTTCCATAATTTGAATTCTTACACATTTATATCAGTTGTTGAGTGTTTGACAATTTAGATATTATTTTGAAGTATTCTTTGCGTACTGGACAGAGTTCCAGATTTGTGACAGATTCTGTGAATTCTTGTTGATTTCTGTTTGCGTTGCCTACACGCTTAAATTTGCGTTGCCTACGTGACCCCATAACTGAGTTGAATTAGTGGACTAGTAGAAATTCAGTATTTGAACCAAATCCTTGTGGAGACGATACTCTACTCATTCTTTACTTCATAAAACAATAAGGTGCACTTGCCTTCATACGTTTTACACCAACAAGTTTTTGGCGCCGTTGCCGGGGATTTGTTTTTCAATATTGAAAAGTACTACGAATACACTAAATTGAGCAATTCTGTTTTATATTTCTGACTCTGTTGCATACTGATTCTTTCTTTAGTTTAATCTCGTTTAACTTGTTTATGTGAGGTAAATAAGAACAGGAATTGATCTTTGAACCTGAGATTGAAAAGCTAGCAAGAAGAAACCGAAGGGAAATAAGGTTACGAAAGGAGCAACAAGAGCAACAGAAACTGCAAGGGACCAACGAAGAAAACCCTGTGCATCACTCTATCATGGAGGAACACCAGCTTAACAGGAGAATTACGTTGTGAGAATATGCAGTCCCAAATTCTGCAGGTTGCACGCTAGCATTGTGAGACCACCAATCGCTGCCAATAACTTTGAAATTAAACCTGCCCTACTCCATCTAGTGCAACAGGACCAGTTTGGAGGAAGTGAAGTGGAAGACCCGAACCTCCACCTTTCAAGCTTTCTCCAAATATGTGACACAATCAAGATGAATGACGTCTCTGACGAAGCGATCAGATTGAGATTATTCCCTTTTTCTTTAAGAGATCGTGTCAAGTATTGGTTGCAAACCCAACCAAGAGGAAGTATCACCACATGGGAGGAATTGGTATCCAAATTCCTCATGAAGTACTTTCCACCCTCAAAATACAACAAGCTGAGAGGAGAGATCTCCTGTTTCGCTCAGAAGGAAGGAGAATCATTCTATGAGGCTTGGGAGCGGTTCAAGGAGCTTCTGCGAAAATATCCACACCGTGGCTTCTCCGATGTCCACCAAGTCCACATTTTCTACAATGGAGTTAAGCCAGCCACCAGACTCATCATAGATGCCTCAGCAGGAGGATCTCTAAATACTAAAACTGCAGAGGAGGCCATGGAACTGATTGAAATAATGGCTTCCAACGAGTACCAATCACCAATTGGCAGAAGTGCCCCCAAGAAGGGTGTGCTGGAGTTGGACACGCAAACTGCAATACTTGCTCAGAACAAGCTGATATCACAGCAGCTGGAGGCTTTGACAAAACAGCTACAGGTCTTTAACGTAGGAACCCCTCAACCAGCACAAGTCCTGAAATGTGACTTTTGTGGGGGTGAACATGAAAACGGATGCTGTGACACAGACGTAACAGGAACCTACAGCCAGGAGCAAGTGCACTATATGGGCCAGCCACAAAGGCCTAAGTATCCTCCTTATTCTAACTCTTATAATTCTAATTTCAGGAACTAGAACAACCCTAGAAGGAACGGACAATATGCGCAGCAACAACCTACTCAACAGCAGACAAACCAACCATAGGACAACTCTGCAGACTTAGGGAATATACTTAGCCAGTTCATGCAATCCACTCAAGCATCCATCAAGAATCTGGAGAATCAAGTGGGACAACTGTCCAAACAACTCATAGAAAGAAACACTGGGAGTTTTCCTAGTGACACCACAGTGAACCCCAAGGAGCAGTGCAATGCCATCACAACAAGGAGTGGAAAGATAATAGAACCAAGGCTGCCCACAATACCAGAGACAACATAGGACGTGGCTATACAAGCTAATGAGGTTGCTGACCCAGCAGACCAACCATCCAGAACTGAAACAGAAATGCAACCTGAAGGAGAACTAGCAGTCAACCCACAATCAGCAGCAAGGGAAATGCAAAAGAAGGACTTCCATGACAGGCAAGTGAGAAAAAGCAAAAGGCAGCTATTTGAGGAGGCCGTGGCCAATGGGGAAAAAGCTACGTCGGCAACGCCAAATGTCCCATTTCCTCAAAGGCTGAAGAAACAGCAGGAAGAGAGAAATTTCTCTAGATTCCTGGATGTATTCAGGAAACTACAGATCAACATACCACTAGCAGAAGCACTGGAAGAGATGCCCTCATACGCAAAATTCATGAAGGAGCTATTGTCCAAGAAGAGGAGGCTTAAGGAAGATGAAACCGTAGCTCTTACAGAAGAGTGCAGTGCCATCATTCAAAGGAAGCTACCTTAGAAGTTGAAAGATCCAGGATCTTTTGCAATTCCCTGCACCATTGGGAATTTGCAGATTGGAAAGGCATTATGTGACTTAGGAGCCAACATCAACTTGATGCCCCTTTCCATAATGAAGAAACTGGAAATAGAGGAGGTGAAGCCTACCATGATGTGCCTCCAACTGGCTGATCGATCAATTAAATATCCATATGGCTTTGTGGAAGACCTCTTGGTCAAGGTAGACAGATTCATATTCCCAGTTGACTTTGTGGTGTTGGACATGGAGGAAGATGCTGAAATTCCATTGATCCTAGGAAGACCATTCCTTGCTACAGGACGAACGTTTATTGATGTGCAGCAAGGGCAACTGATGCTGAGAGTGCAAGATGAAAAGGTAACGTTCAATGTGTTTGAAGCTATGAAACATCCTGCTGAACAGCCACATTGCATGAGGATGGACGCGTTGGTAACGTTGCCAGTAACCGTGTTGGCAACGCCACTGTCAGTCCCTCTTGAAAAACAGGACAGTGAGTCCATTCTTGAAGGAGTACTCTGGCAATCCAAAGGCCTAAGCCAAGAGAGAGAAAAAGAAAGCCAAGATGTGGAGGAATGCATAGCCACACTCAAAGCTAATCCTCTCATGAAGTCAAGTTCACAACCCTCTGAAGGTTTGCCAAAGGAAGAAGGAAAAGTGGACAGCCCACAGACAGAACTGAAGCAGCTTCCATCTCACCTCCATTATGCATTTTTGGGGGGAAAAGAACACGTTTCCAGTAATTGTGAGCAACTCCCTCAATGAACAAGAAGAGGAGAAATTATTGAGGATTCTAAGAGCTCACAAGTCTGCCATTGGGTGGACTATTTCAGATATGAAAGGAATAAGTCCTTCTTTCTGCATGCACAAGATCTTAGTGGAGGAAGATTTTAAACCTGTAGTACAGCCCCAACGAAGACTCAATCCAACCATGAAAGAGGTTGTGAAGAAAGAGGTCCTTAAGCTATTGGATGCAGGGATTATCTACCCAATCTCTGATAGCTCTTGGGTCAGCCCAGTTCAGGTTGTACCTAAGAAAGGAGGGATAACAGTGATCCCTAATGAGAAGAACGAACTTATTCCTACAAGGACAGTAACTGGTTGGCGTATGTGCATAGATTACAGAAGACTCAATGAGTCCACCAGAAAAGATCACTTCCCTCTTCCATTCATGGACCAGATGCTAGAAAGACTAGCTGGGCATGCCTACTACTGTTTTCTGGACGGATATTCCGGTTACAACCAAATCATGGTGGATCCTAAGGACCAAGAGAAAACTGCCTTTACTTGCCCTTATGGAATCTTTGCTTATCGTCGGATTCCTTTTGGATTGTGTAATGCACCTACCACATTTCAAAGTTGCATGTTAGCCATCTTCTCTGACATGGTGGAGAACTTTATTGAAGTCTTCATGGATGAATTCTCAGTGTTTGGCTCTGATTATGACAATTTCATGAGTAACCTATGCTGTGTACTGAAACGATGCGAGGAAACCAACCTAGTGCTCAATTGGGAGAAATATCACTTCATGGTGCAAGAAGGCATCGTGCTAGGACACAAGGTCTCGTCAAGAGGGGTAGAAGTTGATAAAGCCAAGGTGGAAGCCATTGAGAGACTTCCTCCTCCTGTAAATGAGAAAGGAGTGAGAAGTTTCCATGGGCATGCTAGATTCTATAGGAGATTCATCAGAGACTTCTCCAAGATCTCCAAACCATTATGCGACCTCTTGGTGAAGGACGCTGAATTCAATTTCAATGAAGCATGTCTGAAGGCATTCAGTACACTTAAGGAACAATTAATTACAACACCTATACTTGCAGCACCAGATTGGAGTCTCCCGTTTGAGCTCATGTGCGATGCAAGTGATTTTACTATGGGTGCAGTGCTGGGACAGCGGAAGGACAAGAGGCTACACGTCATATACTATGCTAGCAAGGTACTGAACAGTGCACAGTTGAACTACACAACAACTGAAAAAGAGCTGCTAGTCGTTGCCTACGCTTTTGACAAGTTCAGGTCATATTTAATTGGTGCTAAGGTAATTGTGTATACTGACCATACTGCTTTGAAACATTTGTTGTCAAAACAGGAGGCAAAACCGAGGCTGATCAGGTGGATCCTACTCCTCCAAGAGTTCGATTTTGAAATCCAAGATCGAAAGGGCAAGGACAATGGTGTAGCTGATCACTTATCCAGGTTGCCTACGCAAATCATAGAAGATGAGAAAGTCTTAATCAACTAGGAATTTTCAGATGAGAAGCTGTTAGCCATTGTTGTTGCACCATGGTACGCAGATATAGCGAATTTCAAAGCTGCACAGATTATCCCGAATGAATGGTTTTGGCAGCAGAGGAAGAAGCTGTACCATGACAGTAAATTCTACTTGTGGGATGAACCCTTCCTATACAAACGAGGTGTGGATGGACTACTTCGAAGGTGTGTCCCACATGAAGAGCAAAGGGATATCTTGTGGCACTGCCATAGCTCAGCATATGGAGGCCACTTCAATGGAAGAAGGACAGCAGCTAAAGTGCTGCAAAGCGGATTCTTTTGGCCTACACTATTCAAGGATACCAAAGATTTTACCGTTGCGTGCGATGCCTGCCAACGCAGCGGAAATATTTCAAGAAGAGATGAAATGTCCCTTACTAACATCTTAGAAGTAGAGCTATTTGATGTGTGGGGCATAGATTTCATGGGACCATTCCCTTCCTCTCACTCTAATGAGTATATACTACTCACCGTGGACTATGTGTCAAAATGGGTAGAAGTTGTCCCTACACACACGTGTGATGCCAAATCTGTAATAAGATTTCTGAGGAAGCACATTCTGTCCAGATTTGGTGTTCCACGCATTCTGATTAGTGATGGAGGGACACATTTTTGTAACAAGCAGCTAGAAGCAGTTCTGAGCAAATATGACATTAGGCACAGAATTACCATAGCGTATCATCCACAAAGTAACGGTCAAGCTGAGGTTTCCAACAGAGAAATAAAGAGGATCCTGGAGAAGGCTGTGAACATCTCCAGGACAGACTGGGAAAACAGGTTAGATGACGCACTCTGGGCCTATAGAACAGCTTTCAAAACACCCATTGGTATGTCGCCATACCAGCTGGTTTTTGGGAAAGCCTGCCACTTACCTGTGGAACTTGAGCATAAGGCATACTGGGCAACCAGATTTCTTAACTTCAATGCTAACACATCCAAAGAAAATCGAATGTTACAGCTGCATGAATTAGAGGAATTTCGCCTTAATGCCTACGAAAATGTGAAAATCTACAAGGCAAAGACCAAGCAATGGCATGACAAACTGATCAAACATAGAGCCTTTGAACCTGGACAGCTAGTGTTGCTGTTCAACTCCAGGTTTAAACTGTTTCTAGGAAAGTTGAAGTCCAAGTGGTCAGGTCCTTTTGTGATTAAAGAAGTTTCAGACTATGGTGTCATCACCCTCGAAGATATGCAGTTCCAAAGAAGCTTCAAAGTCAATGGTCAATGTGTCAAGCACTATCATGGAGGCGAAATCAGCAGGGAGAAGACTACCTGCACCCTTCAGTCACTTGACTGAATCTCAAACTGTCAAGCTAGGGACATTAAACAAGCGCTGCAAGGGAGGCAACCCTTGAAAAACTAGTTTTTCCCTTTCATTTTAATTTAAATTGAGAAAAGTATATGTAAATACTAAGTAGAATAAATAAAAGCAGTGCAGTTGACTATTCATGCAGGTCTTGACCAGCAGGAGCAACAGAAATGATAGGCTACATGCCCAGAATTTCACAGCTTGACACACATGTTCCACACCAAGGACCTTAGCTCGGCTAACCACTTGGTGAGATTTTTCCAAATGGTTTTAAATAGTGAATTGTGCATTAGATCAATGAATGAAATCTAACTCAAACTATTACAGTGCTGTTTGAATGCTAATACATTAATTATGCAGAATTTAAAATGAATTCACATGAATCTACATTCTGCCCAGTTGCGTTGCCAACACAACTAACCCTTGCATGCCCAATGCGTCTGGGCTGAGTGAAGCACCACATTGCTACTTTCACTCATCTGATCACCAGAGCACACTCATGCATAGTTCACCCACTGAATAAGCACAGTGTAGGGGTTTTCTCAACCCCACCACTCAAATCAATCTTTAACATCATTCCTCTTCCCTTTCCAATGAGCATCAATTTTAATAGAACCTCATTCTCCACAGCATGGAGAGATTTCACAGTCCCTAAATGTTCAATTGCATGATGCAAAATGTAGCATGATTGAATGAGAATTACTTTGTTGTTCTGTTATGGTTTGCAACAATTAATTTGTAATGCATGTTCTAGGCTTGCACAAATTGCTTGTGAGCGGTTGGACCTCAACACTTATTTCTTTTGTGTGTGTATAGTCACAAATTGAGTTTCATTCTAAAACTTGCCCTGTTTCTTAGTTGAAATCCAGTATCCCATGCTTGCATAAACAGGATTAAGGCACTTCTTTGATATGCACCTACTTGACCAAATGACCTACCTTGCATTCTTGTCCATTGTTTAGCCCCTTCAGCCTTATACCCAATTCTTTGTGTTTGATTAGCTCATTTCCAGCCAAGACTGTGAAAAACCATGAATATGCCTAGCCAAAGGAACTAGGAGAAGGTTGCTTGTATCTGAGGTTAAGTTTTACACTAAGTTTGGAATTTCTTGAGGACAAGCAACATTTCTAAGTTTGGGGTTGCTTGAGGACAAGCAATATTTCTAAGTTTGGGGTTAAGGGTGTCAGTAGCAATATAAGTGGCAATGGGTTTCCAAAAAAAAAAACAAAAAGAAACAAAAAAAAAAGAAAATAAAATAAAAAAAAGAAAAAAAAAAAGGGATTCGAATACCCAAATAGGGCAAAGAAAAATTGAAAACAGGAACACACTTCTATGGGGTGATCTTGCATCTCCAAACTAATGGAAAGTTAATTCTCCAACCCTCTCATAGTTTCTTTGGCTTAAATAAACCCACTTCCCAAATTCCACCCACCTTTCACCTAAGCCACGTTACAACCCGTTACAACCCATTACAAGACCTTTTGATTTATGTAAGCATGCGACTCATTGGTAGAGATAGAGAATAGGGGCAAGCCTATGGTAAAGGAATTTTGATTTGAAGACATAGAGAGAAACACCTAACCCAAACACTTGAGAGAAAGAGCGAAACACTTAACCTTATGAGAGTTGCAAGTCTAGGTCATGTTTCCTTAATAGCAAACTGTTGTAACCATAATATAAACACTGTTTTACTCACAATTTAATGCTATATTCTGAATCTGCAATTATTTTTCATGTATTCCCAATGCTTGATGGAGTGTCTTTGAAATAAATATGAAAATTTTGATTGATGCAAGTTAGAGTGAAGAAGGGGAGTGAAATACACTTGAGGGAAATGATATGCATGCTGTGAGTTATCCAGAATTAATTATGTTCCTGTAGTTTAATGCTTGCTTGAGGACAAGCAAGAGTTCAAGTTTGGGGTTGTGATAAGTGTCCAATAAGACACTTATTTGGAACATAATTCAATGTAATTGCAAGTAATTGAAGCATAAAACACCATTAAAACATGAGAAAATGACATAAAACTGAATAACCCATGCACAATATGGAAAATACAGTTTTAGAGTCTTTTGGGGTGATAAATTATCATAAATCTGATGTGTTTTAATTTCTGCAATCTGTTACAGGGTTCCGCGTTGGCAATGCAGTTGGACACGCGACGCTACACACCAGTAGCTATAGAAAGCCCAGAACAGAACGAAAAGAGGGCATCATTCACTCTATCCGCTAATTTATCTCCAGAGCGCAGACCTAGAGGATAGAGCCGTTGTTTCCCCATACGCTGGTTCTATTCTGGGTGAAGGAGGAACCCTAAGACGGAAGACGAAGTGCATCTGCAGCGTGCTTCCATGATCATGACTTTCTCTTCTTCCTCTGTTTTCTTCTTCTTCATTATGTGTAACTGAGCCCCTATTGGGGAAGGATGAATCCTTAACTGATCTTATGTAACCTAGATTTTGCATTTATTTAAGATTGTTTTCCTTTAACGTTGATTATTCATCTCTTTGCTTAATGCTTTTATGACTTGGCCACTTATAAATTGAATCTAAATTCTTCTTCGCAATTGGGAAATTGGTTTAAGAATTGGAACTGGGATTGAATAACACAATTGTGAAGGCTCTAGGGATAGAGGTTTGTAATTGTGAGATCGTTTGAATTCTTGAACTTAAGGCTCACGTCAAATTAGGAATTGCTAAGGGATTAGGATTCCTAATTTGAGTGAAGAATTGATGAGTTAAGGGATTGACCTTCAATCAATAATTGTGAATTCGATCTTCAACCATATTTTATCTTAAATATACGTAATGATCAAAGGTTACATAGGGGAAGTTTTGGTGAAATCCAATCCTAACATCTTCCATAATTTGAATTCTTACACATTTATATCAGTTGTTGAGTGTTTGACAGTTTAGATATTATTTTGAAGTATTCTTTGCGTACTGGACAGAGTTCCAGATTTTTGACAGATTCTGTGAATTCTTGTTGATTTCTGTTTGCGTTGCCTACACGCTTAAATTTGTGTTGCCTACGTGACCCCATAACTGAGTTCAATTAGTGGACTAGTAGGAATTCAATATTTGAACCAAATCCCTGTGGAGACGATACTCTACTCATTCTTTACTTCATAAAACGATAAGGTGCACTTGCCTTCATACGTTTTACACCAACATTAGGTAATCAAATATCTATGTAATTAAGTTTTGTGCCAATGATCTTTACTATAAACCCTAAATCCTAAATACACGTTCCGTGTGTGGTTGATACATACTGATTCATTCTATATCTTGTCACTTCTTTCTCTCAACATGGTATCTAGAGCCTAATGAGAAGAACTCTAATATTTGATATACTTAATGGACCCATTATCCATTGACAATTTTTTTTTCTAGAAACCATGTTTTCTCTTTGGTTTTTGGTCTCTTTCTTCCTTACTAATTATGACCACCTTTGATTCTCCTAAGGTTGCAGCCCTTGTCTTCACCTACCATGTCATTACTCTGTTTTCTATTAAGTAATTGGATGGTAAGAATTATGTTGTTGAACCACCATTCATCTCTTATGATGACTTTTTGAAGTGGTGTGAGACATGCCAAGCTTCAGGTTCCACTTACTCAATTGTGCACATTGGCAATTCCTTTTTTGGCCTTTCTTATTCTTCCTCCCTAGGTCCTTGGATTATCGATCCATTCTCTACTATCACCCTTGGATTCTTTACATCCTATCACTCTAGCTGATGGTTTCCAAACACAACCTCAAGTTATTGGTACCATTCTTCTTCTTTTGTGTATATCCATTAGTAATTTCCTTTATATTCCTGGTTCTCCTTTTAATTTATTATTTATTAGTCATCTTACACTCTTATTACATTATTTTTCATTTACAAAAGATTCTATGATTCTACAGGACCAATGATCAGGGAAGATTATTGGCTTTGGATAAGAGTCTTGAGGTCTCTACCACCTCAAAACTTCCTTTCACATTGGCTTCATGGTGGAATTTCTGCTCATGATTCATGCTTAATTGGGCCACTCTAGTCTTACCAACATGAAACAACTAATGTCAGGTCTCTCCATGTTATCTTCTTTAGCTTGTGAATCATGTTAGTTAAATAAACTTGTTCATAGTTCCTATCATAGTTGTGTCATTAGTTAGGCCTTGTCCCATTTTAATTTAGTTCATTTAGATATTTGGGGTCCTAATCTTGTCCTTTCTACTCTATGATCTAAATACTTAGTCATCTTTATTAATGATTTTGTTGTTGTACTTGGATTTATTTAATAAAAGAATGTTGAGCCATTTTCTATCTTTAAGTCATTTTATAATGAAATAATATACTCACTTTGATGTTTCTATTCGTATCTTACAAAGTGATAATGTAAAAGAATACTTGCCTAACTCCTTTAGTAATTTCATGGCTTCTCATGGGATTCTCTGTTAGACATCTTGTCCTCATACCCGTTAATAAAATGAGGCTATTGAACATAAAAATCAATGTTTCTTTGAAACTTTTACTTCATGCTCATGTTTCTTTACATTTTTGGGGTAATGTTGTTCTTACCTCTTGCTATCTTACAAATTAGATTCCTTTCATCTGCTTTGGTTGGGAAAAGTGTACATCAGGTTCGATACCCATATTAGTCTCTCCATCCACTACATCAAAAAGTCTTTAGATCTACCTATTTTATTTATAATGTTAGTCTTATGATCGATTAACTCTCTGCTCATTCACATAAATATGCCTTCTTAGGTTATCCATGATCACAAAAAGGGTATAAATATTATTCTCCTACTTTTCATCGTTATCTTATCTCTCTTGATGTTACCTTTTTCAAGTCTGACATGTTCTTTAATCTTCCATTTTCATTTACAACCTCTATTCCTCTAATTGAGTTCTTAACACAACCGCTATAATGGATATGTGAACTAGGTTTGAACCTCTAAATGACTTGATGTTGCTCCGTGTAGTTGGGATTGCTATAATCAAACATAACCACCTTGACGAAACCATAACAATAATCATTACTGGTTGACCAATTTTTTTCTTTTTGAGCAAAGTGAAATGATCTGATGAAGATGATGTTAATGTTACTAGGAGCACACTGTTGTTATGGAAATAAATCATGGTACCCTTTATTGTTTTGATAAAGTGATGATAATGATTTGTGCCCCTATGCATGTGCATATCGTTGGAATGAAGAATTCGAAATTAGTGAGAATTATTACAGTATAGGATGCAGTAGACCTTATCCTAATCCAAAGTCTGTCATTATAGGAACTTGAGAAGAGAATGTAGAATAATTTCATGTGCATCCATTATATTTGTTTGGACCTTGGATCAGGTTAGTGTATTAGATAGTAAGATCTTTGTGTTTCTGTATGAGGTTTATGTATATGATGTTAATAGAGATGTATACATATTTTATTACTATTTCTTATAGGCTTTACTTGAATGGAAATATCTCACTTCTCCTGTATCATATTTCCATGTTTGTAATTACAACCTTTATAGTTATCTTGAGATGCAAATCACCTTCACTAGATGCGGAGATGATATTAAGGTGAAGAATAGATAATAGTATGACACTCTAAGAATACAAGAAATTACTATGGAACGAGGCTACAATATGAATGACAAAAAGCTATGAGAACTCACAAAGTCAGTGGTCACTAGCCTCCTTTATACAACCTTAAATTTTGTAGGTAATTCTAATATTTCCAACTCAGTAACATGAACCAAAATTACCCTACATCTTGAATGGATTCAAACCTATATAGGTGATTTAGGGGGTTATTACACCCTCAATCTCTAATACGAGAAAATTGTGACCAATCGTAATAGAATCTATCTATAATATGATTTAAATTCTTAATGTAATCCTAATTAAATCTGAACAAATATGATAAACCATCATTTTGTTGATTCATCTATAAGAAATTAGTTATAATTGCAGGATAATATTTTGTATTTGGTGGTATGCAAGTAAAGAATTTGAAATAGAGCACAAACTATGATAAAAGAGGGATAAAAGGGACAAAGCCATGACAAATGGATAGAAGTTCCCTTGGAAGCTAGCATGTTTTTGCTGAAACTCAGCACACCCTTACAACGTCCATGATTGTTATGATATAGTCGTGTAAACTTGAGTACGGCCGTGTTAAATATAATGACATTTGTGTCGAACCTCAACGTGACCATGCAATGTCTTCAGACTTTTCGACATGACTGTGTAAACCTAGTACAACCCTGCTAATAATGATGATGCCTAAAAAGATCAAAGTCAACTTGGTTGATGAAGAAAAAAACCAATCAAAAATTTATAAAAAGAGGAAAAAAACTTGGAAGAATGACACACCGTCTTATGCCTTAATACAAATCTCATACACCATTCTTTTATAATCCTCCCATAGGATCTTTTGAAGGTAGAAGATTCTTTGTAGTGGGAGTTGCAATGCCTTATAGCTAACCCTTCTAGCATACAATTTTGTCATTCTAATTCTGTAGAATTGGAATTATGTATATTTTTTGTTAGATTTGAGTTTTATTGTTTATCCTTTTCTATCATGTTTAACTAATCTGGTAGCCATGGGGATTTAGTGGAACTTATGATGTAACCAATTAGACCTATTTTCTCTCTTATGAATGCTTATGTTTTTTATTCAATTATGTTTGTCATATTATGCTTAACTAATTGATGAGAATTAATCACTCTTATTAATTTCTATGTTAGTTAAGGAACAAATGACCATGATATTGTTTAATTAATGAAACTTTAAGGTAGATTGGATCTAGGATTTTGGAAGATCAATCAGAATCATTGATTTCTAACTAGTTATTAAATTAAAAAACTTGAATATTCTTTATACTTCTCTTAATTATTTACCTTGCATGATCATTGAGGTGATTACTTAAGGGGAAGAATATTATTATTGTATGATCATTAAGCAGTAATAGAAGTAGAACAGATGGTTGACAATTAACGTTTATCATTCATAAGGAAGTTATGGGTGATATTGGATAAAGTCATAGGTAAACTAAAGTATCATGTTTTACCATAATTGAATTCCCATAAAACTTTTCTTGGTGAGTTGAAAGGTCTAGGTTTAATCAATATCTTAATCATTGGATAATTTTTATGCGAACAATATTAGAGGTCTCCAACACTTCCTTTCTAACTTTAATAGATGCATTTTTCTATTGATGAAACTTCGCATGCATAGTTTTTGCACAAAAAAGTCCTAGTAAAATAATTTGAACAAATCCTAACAAATTGAAAATTAAATCAATTAAATTTTTTACCTAAAATTAATAAAAATATTAATAAAATAAATATTATATCTTCTTAAATTTGATGGTATTGTTATGGAGGATATCTTCTTGGACTTATGCAAATAAAACCATAATCTTATCTTTGTCTTTTACTTGGAAATGCATTCACGTAGACTCCACTTGTCTTTTGTATCATTTTTATCCTTCCACTTCTTAACAAGTCTTTCTTTACTGGAGCTTCATTATGTAAGATAGTGTCCAATTTTATTTCATCATTCCTTTCTTGAAATAGACTCTTTCTCAACTTTTCATTATCATCATTGTTAAGGATGAGCGTCATCGGAATTGTACAAGGACTAAGATTTTCTTTCACATATTCCTTGTCCATCAGATCTTTAGACCTATCTTTGAATTTTCTTGGTCTATTCTAGGCTAGTACGATATGTTTAATGATTTGATGATGATACTTGTAGTATAAAACCAATTTGATGTTTTATCCTTCTAATTGATGGTAAACTTGGTAGTACATTGTCACATAAGACAACTTGATACTCCAATAAGAAAGATAAAATAATGCTAAGTAAATTAAAGGATATATCAATAGTATTCAACAAAACTTCTTTGTACAAGTACATATAAAATTTATTGAAAAATAAAGCTTACTTAATATCACTCTTTCTTGCTACTAATAATCTTTTCTCTTTTTTTTCCTTTTTCTTTCTTTTTTCCTTTCAATTTTTCTCTTCTCTCTTTCCTTTCTCTCATCGTACTCTCCTTTTATTTTTCACTCACATCTACCAATTTTTCTCACTCTCATTTTTAGTGTTTTTGTTTTGTCTCACCCTCTCATTATTTATTTTCTCATCATCCTTATTTTTCTCTTTTCTTATAGTTTCTTTCACAACCATATTCACTTATAATACTTCTTGATGTTCATCCTTTTGTTCCACATTTTTTATGGGATCTTACAAACATGAAATTTTGATCTTTAAATCATCTAATCTTTGCCATCTCCACTTATAGGAACATTTCTATTGTGACTCTCTTTTCTAGTTTTGGAAAATCTACAACCTTTATCATATTCTTTGTAACTTGAAATTCTATTTCACTTATTTTGAATTCTCTTCTAGTTCTTCTTTCACCATTAAATTCTTTTGAATTTAATCTTCTTTGCATTATTTAAATATTTTTATAGTTTTATCGTGTACCATGGTTTGTCTTTTGATCCAATTATTTGATAATTCATTTCATCATTTTATCAAGAAACTTTTAAACTTGGCCATCAATGCTTGTAGATGGAGCGCATTTTCACTCTCTTGATTTCTTGCCGTGTTCTTATTTTTTCCCTTTTTTTTCACACTTTTATTCACTTCTTTTTTAACTATATTTTTTCATAATTACTTTTCGATACTTTTTCAATATTATTTTTTTTTGGATTTTTTTTTTCAAATAGATATAATAGGTGTGAAACACCTACTAGGTCAACCATTAGCTTTGATACCAACTGATAAGAACTCACCAAGGTGGCCCAATCTTTATGGCGTAGGTTAAATAAGAATATTACAAATTATGAGTAAAAGTTAAATAAGTGGTTCAATGACATAATAGGAGCAAATAGCCAATTAACATTATATAGAATATATAACTTGCTACTTAGATCTATTGTCCAACTACGGAGATGAGATAATCAACACACACCAATGCACTTAGGTTGAAGCACAAATTGAGAGATTTTATTAATTTGAATCACCAATCTTGTTAAGAAAATGAGTAAGATAAGATTTCATAAGAGCAAAAAAAGATAAGATTCTCACAATAGAGGAAAACTCTTACTTAGGTAAATACAAACTTTGATTTGTCTTTTATTGCTCATTTAAAGAATTGTTTATACTTTCACAATCACTAATATAAGAAAACTATGACCAAATCTTAAAAGAATCCATCAATATCTAATATAAGGAAATTATAGACAATCCTAATAAATCTATCTATAATATAATTTAAATCCTCAAAATAATCATAATTAAATCTAAACAAATCCTAGTCAATTAATTTCTACAAATCCTTACAAGTGAAAAATCGAATCAATTAAAAATTTTAACTTAAATTAATGTAAATCCAAATAAAAGAAGTATTATATATTCTTAATTTGATGGTCTTGTTGTGAACAAGATCTTCTTAGACTTGCAAAAATAAAACCATAAATCTTATTTGTCTTATTTTCTTGGAAATGCTTTCATGTAGATCATTTTTATCTCTTGTATCTTTTCTAGTCTTCCTCTTTTCAATACATCTTCTCTCAAAGTTAAGTCTTTTTCTATTTGGGCTCATTCATGTAAGGTGATGCCAAGGTTCACATCACCTACACCATAAGAGAATGAGAAGCTTGGAAATAAGGAGCAATATTGACGCGCTCGTTGCAAACGCGCAAAAATAATTTCTAGATTTTCCCCAAACTATTGGTATAGTATAAGGTGCAACCTAGGTCATCTCCCAAAGACCATTTCAAGTTCTTAAGCAAATAAGGAGAAAATTAGAACAAGGGGATTTTGTAAAGATTTGATATTGAGTTCTAAACACAAAATACAGAATGAAATTAATTTTCACTTAACAATTATCAACTCAAGGAATTCAGAGGCTATTTTCATAACTAATCATTGATCACTAAAATCATGCATTGTGTTTATCAACCTAGGATCATCTGGAACCCCTAAAATGATCCTTGAATTCTCTACTGAGAAACCTGCCAGAATTTAATTGATTATGATCAACAAGATTTAGTAACCACTTAATCTTTCATCTAAACCAATTTTATAATCAGAATTCAGTTGAAGTAAGTAATAAAATGAAAACCTTCAATTAAATTACTTAATTTCTACTCTTCAAACTTTTGGAAAATGATTTACCAATCAAAAACCAATTATAAATCAATTATGCATTAATCAAAATACGTCAACCGATCAAACTTTGATTAAAGAATAAAATTGAAGAATATAGTGAAGCAGAGTAGAAACCACTTAATAAGCATGTAAATAAAGATCAAGACCTCAAAGTTAAAATGAAAATAGCTTGAATCCTTGAATTGAAACTACAAACCTAGCCTTCCATGAAGGAGGCAAACTAACAACAAAGAAAGAGGCAAACTAACAACAAATAAATCCTAAGCCTTCCATGTAGGAGGCAACTAACAACAAATAAATCCTAAGCCTTCCATGTAGGAGGCAACTAACAATAAAGAAAAACTAAGCCTTCCATTTTGGAGGCAAACTAACAAGAAAGAAAACCCAAGCCTTCCATGAAGGAGGCAAAACTAATAAGAAAGAAAGAAAGAAAGAAAGAAAATGGTATTGGAGTTAATCTCAAAAATGGTGTGTTTCTCCTCTTGTAAACCCTTCTATTTATAGCGGATTTGTGAGGCAATCATCTTCAGAAAGTCACCAACTAGGATATTACTTTTCTACCCTTTTATTGCTTTCACATGGCTTTGTTGAAAATGCAAAACACTTTTGAATTTTTTGTCACCATTGAGCACAACAATTTGGACTTTCTTGCACCGCAATTTCGGATGTTCACATGTCCGAATTAGAGCTTGACTTCTGAACAAAAGTTGTAGCCCCGGATCTTAGTTGTCCAACAGATTTGATTTCTTCTCAATATGACTTCTGTATCTCAAGATATGGTCGGATCTTTGCACACTGTTCAAATTCCACGTCAGCAACACTATCTTATCTTTTGAGATAATTTCGGAGTCCTAAACATCCCATTTAGAGTCTGGTCTTGCTTTGTAACTGTGGACACTTCTTTAAGCTTTCATTCAAGACAGATTTCATGATTTTTGGATGTCTAAAACTCCTATTATGCTCAAAATACTATAATAGTGTCATTTTAATCGGGTAAGCAAAGAAATTCAATTTAACTTCATATGAACCCAAACTCATAAAATATGACAAAGACCACTTAATTGAACATATAAGAAGTCTTAATGAGATAAAAGTGAGAGATAATTATTTATGAAATTTATGCTTATCAAATTCCCCCACACTTATCTGTTGCACGTCTCGGGCAAACTTAAGTTAAGGATTGGTGACTATTTTTTTTTTTTGAAAGAACATCAAAGTTTTGAGTTGATTTCTCAAGAATTCACAAAATTTCATGAAGCATTCTTTCATCACATTTTTGAAATTACTTAGAAAGGCAACTTTAATTTGAAAAACATAGATTGAGAAAGATAAAACCTCACATGATATACTCTGAATCTCTCAAGTGTTTGATTTGGTAAGTGTTTCTCTCAAATTCAATCCATGAAAGATGAACTATCATAGGCTTGCATATCTTCTACTTCTCTTCTACTATGTACACATGCAATGCACAAATCAAGAGGTCTTTATTTTGGTTATAACGGGATTAGAAAGATGAAATGATATATTGAAGAGATACAATGTTAGACCAAGGAAAATGATGAGGATTGAGAACTGAGTCTAAGTGCAAGTGTGAGAAACAGATATCACTTCTTCATTCTTTTTTTTTCTTTTTTTTCAATATAATAGTTTATTTATTAATTTATTGCTTCAGTTTTTTTTTTAAACCATGATATTGATGAACACAACAATAATCTCCCCCACACTTATTGAAACACTTATGGTATGATAAATCCAGTATTTCTCACCTTCTATGGTCAAACAAAGTTTTTTTTTTTGATTTGTGGTGAGCTAAAAAGAAGAAAAGGCTAATCGGCTCAAAGGGCTGATCAAAGGATAAAATTATATGGTTTGGTTATTTGGCCAAGTGGTTTGTTCAAGAAAAAGAGTGTCTCAATCATTTTTGTACAATTCATGTGAAAATGTAGCTTCAAAAAGAATCAATGCAAGTTCTAAAGTAACATATTCCATGGATGAAAATCACACAAGAAAGAAAATAATAATAAGGCTCAAAATCTCACAGGTAATATATTTATCAAATCTAATCTATCCAGTTCAAATATGTGTTGCCAAACTAATTAATCTCGAAATGTAAATCATTTTGGTTCAATTATTTTATGAAATCTAAAGAAAAACATACTTCCACATTCAATTTTTTTTTTAATCATAAGATGCGTATCAAGAGTCAAGTGTAACTCCTTACTCAGCCATCTTACTCAAAACAAGTTTATGATTCTAACCTAATTTTTTTTTTGGGTTTTTTTTTTAATTTTTCTTTTATATCAGACCATCCTCCCCCCAACCTATCCAAGACATTGTCCCCAATGTCTTAGATAGAAATTATATAACAGGAAAAGAAATGTGACAAAACCACCAAAGTAAGGAAAAGTTATAACCGAAGAGTGGTATCTGGTTCTCTTTTGTCTCTGCCATCCTGATTTGGTTGGTTCACCAGCTGCATTGCTATATTCTAAAAATGGTGAAAATTTCAAATAAATTCAAAAGAAAATGTAAATGACAAACATACATGCATGAGAATGAACAGTAGTTGTGATTGTGGCTCACATCTTCCTCTGGTTTTACGTCCAGTAACGGCTGAAACGCCTTCTAAGAGTCGAGGATGTGCTTCCCATTCAGTTTTCTTGTAAACTAACAAAAGGGTCTTTTAAAGTCAGATTCCCAAGACCATAACGTGGTTTTTCCTTACGGAATAGTTCAAACAAATCAAGAATAGCATACCTAAAAAAAAAATTGTTAGAAAGGTTAAAAATTTTATACAAACTCAAAAAATTGTTAGAAAGGTTAAAAATTTTATACAAACTCCTAAATGAGCCTAGGAAACTAAAATGGTCCCCGGCAACGGCGCTAAATTTTTGACGCGCTCGTCGCAAACGCGCAAAAATAATTTCTAGATTTTCCCCAAACTATTGGTATAGTATAAGGTGCAACCTAGGTCATCTCCCAAAGACCATTTCAAGTTCTTAAGCAAATAAGGAGAAAATTAGAACAAGGGGATTTTGTAAAGATTTGATATTGAGTTCTAAACACAAAATACAGAATGAAATTAATTTTCACTTAACAATTATCAACTCAAGGAATTCAAAGGCTATTTTCATAACTAATCATTGATCACTAAAATCATGCATTGTGTTTATCAACCTAGGATCATCTGGAACCCCTAAAATGATCCTTGAATTCTCTACTGAGAAACCTGTCAGAATTTAATTGATTATGATCAACAAGATTTCGTAACCACTTAATCTTTCATCTAAACCAATTTTATAATCAGAATTCAGTTGAAGTAAGTAATAAAATGAAAACCTTCAATTAAATTACTTAATTTCTACTCTTCAAACTTTTGGAAAACGATTTACCAATCAAAAACCAATTATAAATCAATTATGCATTAATCAAAATACGTCAACCGATCAAACTTTGATTAAAGAATAAAATTGAAGAATATAGTGAAGCAGAGTAGAAACCACTTAATAAGCATGTAAATAAAGATCAAGACCTCAAAGTTAAAATGAAAATAGCTTGAATCCTTGAATTGAAACTACAAACCTAGCCTTCCATGAAGGAGGCAAACTAACAACAAAGAAAGAGGCAAACTAACAACAAATAAATCCTAAGCCTTCCATGTAGGAGGCAACTAACAACAAATAAATCCTAAGCCTTCCATGTAGGAGGCAACTAACAATAAAGAAAAACTAAGCCTTCCATGAAGGAGGCAAAACTAACAAGAAAGAAAGAAAGAAACAAAGAAAGAAAGAAAGAAAGAAAGAAAGAAAATGGTATTGGAGTTAATCTCCAAAATGGTGTGTTTCTCCTCTTGTAAACCCTTCTATTTATAGAGGATTTGTGAGGCAATCATCTTCAGAAAGTCACCAACTAGGATATTACTTTTCTACCCTTTTATTGCTTTCACATGGCTTTGTTGAAAATGCAGAACACTTTTGAATTTTTTGTCACCAATGAGCACAACAATTTTGACTTTCTTGCACCGCAATTTCGGATGTTCACATGTTCGAATTAGAGCTTGACTTCTGAACAAAAGTTGTAGCCCCGGATCTTAGCTGTCCAACAAATTTGATTTCATCTCAATATGACTTCTGTATCTCAAGATATGGCCAGATCTTTGCACACTGTTCAAATTCCACGTCAGCAACACTATCTCATCTTTTGAGATAATTTCGGAGTCCTAAACATCCTGTTTAGAGTCTGGTCTTGCTTTGTAACTGTGGACACTTCTTTAAGCTTTCATTCAAGACAGATTTCATGATTTTTGGATGTCTAAAACTCCTATTATGTTCAAAATACTATAATAGTGTCATTTTAATCGGGTAAGCGAAGATAGTCAATTTAACTTCATATGAACCCAAACTCATAAAATATGACAAAGACCATTTAATTGAACATATAAGAAGTCTTAATGAGATAAAAGTGAGAGATAATTATTTATGAAATTTATGCTCATTAAATATAATCATCTATACCTTATCTAAAGGAAACGTAATTGAGTGTAATCCACCTTAAGAAGTAGAGATATCACGAGCTTAAAGTGTCTTGGCCATGGAAACATTACTTTTGAATGTCCAAATCAAAGGGTGATAATTAAAAAAGGGACACAAGGAGAGATCAAGAGTGATTATGAAGCATTTGAAAAAGATGATGTTGAACATTTAGAAGAAGAGAATGTAAAGTGTGACGATGAAGTAGAAATGCTCATAATGATTCGTGTACTAAACTTACAAGAAAAATTGAAGGAAGAGCAATACAAGAACATATCCCATATTGGTTCACAATTGGGAATAATGTGTGTGGTGTGGCCATTGATGGAGGAAGCTGTACTAATATAGCTTCCACTAATTGGTGGAAAAACTTAATCTGGACACAATAAAATATCTGCATCTGTACAAGGTGCAATGACTAAAACGGTAGTAGTTTTGTTCTCCATTGAAAGGTCCTATAAAGATAAGATTCTGTGTGATGTAGTTCCAATGAATGCAAGTCACCTGTTGTTGGGAAGATCATGATAGTATAATAAAATCTTATGCATGTTGGATTTTTAAAAATGCATAGGATGACCAAAATATTGTCTTAACATCCCTTTAATTCATAATAGGTGTAATGAGATCAATGTTGAAAAAGAATGAGAAGAAAAATAGCTTGTTTGTAAAAGAGAAAAGTTGCAAAAACTTTGTTTAATTTAGATCTTATCTTCTTGTTGATGTTGAAATTGAAGGAAATGCAGCCAAACGTTGTGGGATCTCTGCTCTCCATAAATTTAATCGCTATTAAAGGAGCATGAAATTTTTTTTTCCGAAAGAATTGCCAAAGAACCATTAATTAGATGGATTGAGAATCAAATTGATCTTATTATAGGGAAAGGAGATACAAACACAAGTGAATAAGTTTCTTGGAAAAAGGAATGTTATAGAAGTCAAAGTACTTATTTTATTCCAACTTTGTTAGTGTAAATAAAAATGGAACTATTCATATGAGTGTAGATCATAGGACTATTAGTAATCACAATTAAGTATCGAAATTTTCAAATATTGATTTTAGGAGTGGATATAATCAAATCAAAATGAAGAAAGGATATGAATGAAAGATAACCTTCAAAACAAATCATGGATGATAAAAGTGGATAATTATTCTTTTTGAACTACCAAATGATCCAAGCACTTTCATGCAACTAATAAATCATATGATAAAAAATATATTAGTGAATTTATTATTTTGTATTTTGATGATATCATAATTTATATAAAGATTTATGATGAACACGTAAATGATTTGAGAAAGGTATTCCAAGTGTTTCAAGAAAAGAAATCATTTGACAATATCAAGAAATGTCAATTCTACCAAAATCAAGTTATATTTTTTTTTTTATTTCATAGGGAGGAGTTGAAGTAGATGAAAAAAATATGAAAGTTGTAAATGAATGGTTTATTCAATAAACATTTTTAAGATAAGAAGATTTCATGAGTTAGTCTCTTTCTACTAAAGGTTTATGAAGAACTTTAGCATCATTGAATGAATGAATCTAGAAAAGAGTGTTACATGAACTAAAGCTGCACAAAGGAGTTTTGATTGATCTAGGAGAAACTTTGTTTAACATCAATCTTAACCTCATCAGATCTTTTTAAGACCTTTGAGTTTGAATATGATATTTCTAATGTGTAAGTAGAAGTTGTTTTAATTGAAAACAAGAATCCTAAATGGAAAAAACCTGAATTATTACACTTCTAACAAGGACTTCTATTCTTCAATTTAAGCTCTTGAGACATGGCATCATTATTTGTTACCTATCAAGTTTTTTATTCATATAGATATGAGTCTTTAAAATAATTTAAGGGTAGGAAAAGTTGAATCAACAACATGTCAAGTGGCTTGAGTCCTAAATGCAAACATTGTAATGCTTCATTTGGTTAATCAAATTTAAATACATCTATTAGATTCTAAAAAAATTATAAAGAAACCTATGCTTGCTGAGCAAGATTAATTTTCATGCCAAACAAACCTTAAAAGAGTGATTTTAACTTTTCTTTTATAACTAGATAAAAGGAAACTTATTAACCGAGAAAAACGAATATGCAAAGAAATAAATTAGAACAAAACAATGAGAAAAACGAATATGCAGTCAAGTCTAAAGTTGATCTGTTCAAAACTTTAGCTGATTCATAACTAACATCCTTTGGTTAACATATCAAGGCAGATGCATATATATTAGTCAAATTTCCATTAAAGCTTTCACTCAATGTCATGCACGACAATATTCTTGACCAAAACCAATTTCAAAACTTATATCTAAAGAAAATAAATCGAAATAATTGGCTCAAATTCTAAAAGGGAATGGACAAGAAACAAAGAAACAACTAGAAGAACCACTCTCTGATTAAAGATCCATATAGAATCGAACAATACTTAATAAATTATGAAATGCAAAATCCCGAATAAAATGCATAAATTGAAGATAAGCGTATAATTTATAGATATCAAGTTTAGCAAATTTAATTGTGGATTTTTAACGGTTACAAAATTAATTAAAAATTATATTTTCAAAGTTTAATTTTAACAAAGTTTAGTTTTTATATATTGTTAATATAAAAAAAATTATATTATCAATCAATTAAAAATTATCATGAATTTAATTTTAAAAATAAATATCATAGAAATATTTTTTAATATATAAAAATTATATTTATAATAATTAGATGATAATATAAAATCTATTTATATTCAATTAAATTATATTTTTATATAAATATTTTAAAAACAAAAAGATTTTATCGAACTACTATTTTTCTTCATTTTATTTTTTAAGGAATAACATTAATAATATACTCCTAAACATATTTATTTTTTATATATATCTTAAAGGACACATTTATTAAAGCATACTACTTATTCTATTGAATGAAATTTTTATAAAAATTAATGAACTTGTATGAGACTAATTAAATGAAAATAAAATCCTTGTGAATCTTAATAAATTTATATTGAACAGAATGCGATAAAAAAATTGTCACATATTATATGCTATTTTAAAATTTTAATTTATTTCAAAACATGTCATTTTAAAAGAAAGAACATATTAATTATTTTTAAATAACATTTGATAAATTAATTTGTTTAATTTATCTGCAAAAAATAAATTTATTTACAGGATAGTTACTTTCTACTTTTTTACTAATTTTATTTAATTTCTCTCACTTATCTAAAGAATGGTAACACAAACATAAAATTCAAAATTAACCATAAATTAGATAAAATTTAAATAAAATATTATAAAAAAGACAAGGATATAATAAAAGGACAAGATTATCCATGCAAGAAGTTAGTATGTTCATATTATAAGTCAACATGCGCCTGCAATATTCTCCACTTTTCTAGTATGGCAGTGTAGACATTAAAACGATTATGTTCATGTTGTAACTCAAAATGGACTAGAAATAATTAATTGATAAAATTTACTTTAATAAATAAAAATATTATTAAAAAGTAATTAATAATTTTTATATTTTAACATAACAAATAATTTAAAATAAAAAAATAACAATGTTATTAGCATTAGCTTTTAAAATTGATTTTTTATATATTTAAAATTTAGAGATTTTTATTGAAAATAAGTATATTTATTACATTTTTATATTTTTATAAAAATATTTTTTAATAAAAATATAAATTTTAGAAACTTAAAATCAATCATAAGTTTGATGTTTATATTTTTTAATAAAAAAATAGTAAAGTAATATCTAAAATATGATAAAATAAACCACTTATAAACTACCTTTAATCATTAGGTTTAATCATTAGGTGAGCTATCAATAAAAATATTTTTATAAGTTTTATTTATGGAAAACTATTTTTTTAAGTAAAAAGAAAGTATTTAGAACTTTTAATATTATTCTATAGAAATTATTTCAATAAGTAAAAGATTAAATAAATTTTGATTTTTAACTAAAAATAGTATTTGTTTTGAGTATTATATATAAAATAAAAAAAACAATCTTAAGGAAATGGAAGCAATACAAGTTAGAATTTGATTATGGATTAGAGTATGGGATTCTAGTTTTTTTTTTAAGTTTATCCAATATTATTTTCTAATTCCTCCTATAAATGCTAAGAGTCAATTACTAATCACTTGTTCTAATATAATTATTAATGCAATAATAATAATCTTTTTTTTTTATTATCATTCCCAATTATTATGCAATAATTAATTAAAAAAATATAAAAGATATTAGATTTGTTAATTCAATAACTAGATAGAAATTATAGATTCTAATTAATCTTTAAAAAATTTTAACTTTATAATTTTTATTAATTACTTAACTGTAATAAAACAAATATAATTGAATAAAAACACATATGCACTCGTAAGAGAAATAAAAATTTAATTGATTACATTGATATTTTTACCGAAATCTCAGGATAAGTTACAGATATTGGTAGAAAATAGATAATCAAATCTTAATTCTACAAAAATCTCTATAAGCCTATCATAGAAGAATTGAAATATTAGAACTGTATAACAAGGTTGGCAATAGAACTCTAAAACTCATGTTATAAAAAAATTGCTACTTTAAGATATCCTACAAGAGGAGTTTGGATAAGAGGTGAGAGATGGATGTCAAGGTGAAAGTGTAGTCGTGGAGCATAGGATGAAAGTTATCAAGGTGTGAAAAGTATGCGTTCTTTTTGAGTCTTTACCTTTCTTTTATAGCTTTTTAGATTTTTAACGAAGTGAGTCTCTCTAGTGCATTTTGAGTCACAGTTTAAATATGATCATTTTCAAATTTGCACTGTTGTCAAAAAGTAAAGAATGTTGTATAAGCTTATTGACTTCTAGCGTGAACGTACTAACTTTTGCATGATCAATCTTATTCTTTCGTTACATTATTGTCTTCTTTTATAATATTTTTTATTTTTATCCAATTTATGACTAACTTCGAATCTTACCTGTGTTACCCTTTTTTAAACAATTGAGAGAAATTAGATAGAATTAGCAAAAAAAAGCAACTATTTTATAAATAAATTTAATTTTCTGCAAATAAATTAATAAAATAATAATTTATCAAATATTATTTAAAAAATAATTAAAATTTTCTTTTAAAATGATATGTTTTGAAACAAATTAAAAATTAAAAATAGTATATAATATAAACAATGTTTTTTATTGCATTTTGTTGAATATAAATTTATTGAGATTCACAAAATATCATTGCAATAACTTTAATATTGTTTTAAAATATAAAATATTTTATATGCCCTATTCACTTTTCACGATCCACCACAAACTTTTAATAGAAATATTTTAATAAAATTACTTTATTTACTCACAATAGATAGTAAAACTTATCATTATCTTAAAATGCTTGCATAAATACAAAGAAATGTAACGCTTTCAACAAAGCATTTTAATTTATTAAAAAAAATTATGTTTTTATAATAACATGTATTTATATCAAAAGAAAAAAAATGTATAATTAATATATTTTCAAAAAATAGAGTACTGTAAAAGACAAATAATAAAAGAGAGAGAAGAAATATGTTATTATGACATTGATTTAAATACAATAATTTTGTATATTGTTTAATAACTAAGCAGAAGTAGTAAGTTAGAAGATAGTCGAACAATTTTGCACAAGAAAAAGAATATACACTAGTCAATAAGGTGTTGAATTTGAGAGCTCCTGCTTTTTAATAAAAAAAATAATGATCTTAATATATACTCTAGTTATTAATGTGTTGTAACTTGGGAGTTTCTGTCAAAATTTGGAAGCTCCTGCTTTTTAATAATTAATAAAAAATAATTACCTTAATATATATTCTTGTCAATGTGTTGGAATTTGGGAGCTTCTTATAGAATTTGGAAGCTCCTTTTTAATAAAAAGAAAAAATAAATTAACGTAATATATACCGTAGTGAATAACTTGAAATTTGGAAGCTCCTGTTTTTCTTTTTTAAAAAGAGAAAATAATTTCTTTTTATTGAATAAAAAAATACTTTACCTAAATAAGAAAAAATCTATTAACAACATTACACTTCCAACTTGTTTGATACTGAACTGGAAATACAAACCAATCTGAAAATGGAAACCAAACCCTATCTACTCGAATTGAATGGAGCTAAGATTGATTAATCTTCGTTTGGCGCCAGTACTTTGAGTAAAACGATTTAGATAAAGAGAATCCAAATTTACAGGTGTGTAAGTTTTGTATAAAAACACATGACATAGTTCATACCGTGGAAACAATTCTAAGAGATTCACCAGCATAAACATAGCATGAGCTTTTACCACTATAAATGTCAACTCTAAAGTCACAAACATTTTCAGTTTTGTTCCCAGCGAGGAAAACTTGTAATTTAATCAGCTCGCTATCCTGGATAACTGACGATCTCTTCACCGAAAAGAGCAATTCAGATGAATCATTACTTTTACCTCTAAAAACTTGGCATCGCCCGTGCAACGTCATATTCTAAAAAAAACACAAATTAGGAATAATAATAAAAAATAACAATAATATGATTAATTTAGTGGCTAAAATAAAAAATTCAATGAAAGATCTAATTGGGAATATTGAACTAATTAATAATTAAAAGATGAAATATTCAAACCGTACCTTCTTGCATAAAGTGACAATAGGGTTTCCTTGAGAATCACACAAGACTCGACGGTTGTGAAGTGTGAATAAAGTATCTCTGATATGAAAAACGGGGTTACCATTTATGTCGTAAGTGAAACCGTTGTCTGTGTTAATTCGTAGATTGACATAGTTAGGAGCACAATAGTATCGGTTGATAACTGGAAAGGATTGATGATATGCCATAGAAAGGAGTTTGTGCTGAGTTGGAAAGTGAGAAATAGTCTTGCGGTATAAACACTAGTTTATAGAGAGGATGTGCGATATATACCAAGGAAAGAACACACTGTTTAAAAATCAAAAAATTATTTTCTAATCTTGTAAAAAATAATTTTTTACCAGAAACTATTAAAATTGGAGATCTACATCTTGTTTAATTATATTTTGAGTCAATACTCATCATTAACTCGAGTAGTCATCAATAAAAATTAGCATTAAATTAATAATGTAGGAAGTTAATTCAATATACAATTATATTAAATATTTTTTAAAAAATTTATAATATTATTATTTATTTATATAAGATTATTTTTCACAATTAATATCTATAATATTGTGAAAAAATAAATCTTAATAATATTGTGATCAGTAATAATTAATCTTATTAAATAAATTAAGTCTTGAAATTAAATTATATATATATATATATATTAAAAAATCTACTATAAAAACTAGTTTAATTATATTATAGTTTGTTTTATAGACAACCTACAATATTTATCATTACTATAATTTGATGTACATGATATCTGGCATGAACTTAACGAGAGTCCATTCTTACATCTCTATTGAATATTATAAATATTTAAATATCAAGCACAATTATTTGCTATAAAAGATATTTTGTTGCTTAAACCAAAAACTTCTTTATTATGAAACATTGCAAGTCCGGCACAACGAAGAGTGTACATTTTAACCAAGTATAACAAGATAAAACACATAAATAATGTTTGATTAACATAAAATGATAAAAAAAAAAAGAGAGTAGAAAATAGAAGAAAATTGTTATATTGAATTTAAAATTTTGAAAGGGGAAGGAAAAAGGTGAAAAAGGACTAAAATTCCCTCCCACTTAGTTACAGCTCTTTTTAATCTTTAAGTTGAGAAATTCCGAAAACAGAAAAATTTTAAAATCATGGATATATGATACATGAGTCAAGAATAATAGTAATTTTCTGTAGTTAGCCTATGAAAAGTTTTTATGCATGTATAAATAAGTGAACATAATATCATCCAACCCAATTAACATGGTAAATTTTGCGAGCAACTCTCCGGTCTTGGTATAAAGGGGGCATCGAGCATTAAAAGGCTAGGAGTTTGTACATATGGGGTGTCCTGAAACTGAAGAATCCTTATCCATGGAGAAGGTGAATAATAGTTTACTCAATTGGGCTTCAGAGGCAGGTCATGTTAATAGCTAACGCACTGGACATTATGTCCACAGACGACGGTCAACGCTGTTACCATATGTTTAGTCTTTAAACCTAACTGCATGCATCACAAGTATCAATAGCCGATCTCATCTTTGGGATAATATCTGCATGGAGCCTGTCTCATTCGCCTACCATGCACTCCCTCGCTTATAAAGCATTTAAAGGCTAATCCCATATCCACTTTGGTAGCACCCTTTTAAGGTGCCATGCACATGTCTCTTCTATGAGTGAATCTATACGTGAACAAAAGCTGGGCCACGCTGCTACATGAGGGTCTGGCCGTTGATCTTCCATCCTCCGCACACTCATATGCACATGACTAATATTTCTACGTGCATAAGACCAATGCAGCCTCTACGATCACACACATGCTGCACCACTCTAATTTGCATGTGATTACTGGATAATACAGATCATGGGCAACTTACACCAGGAAATTATCCTTAGAATCATAGTTAACTCATGCTTATATTGTAACTCTATCGTGGCCGCCACATCTTCTCATGGATTTCCTCATGACCATGGTCTCCCTTTGATCAGACTATGCATTTATAAGGACGTGCTGCTCTTCGTTCCGAGTTTGTAATTGGTTCGGGCTGGTTGTTACATATGGAAACTGTGGGTACTAGTGTTCGAGTATGGTGTCGAGTTTGGGATATGATGAAATCACAGTGAATGCTACATGAGTTAGCCGAAATACAACCCATATCAAAGGGCATTCTCGAGGGTTAATTTGCAGAAAACCTCAGCGTCAATAGACACGTTTAGGGGCTGTTGGTATCTCAATATAAATGTCGTTTTGCACATGGGTGTGAATTTGCTAATTCTGATAGATCCCCATCATGGCTACTGTCGGGGTCGCTATGTATCCAAGCAGTGGACTTTGTGGAACCTCATGCAAATTGGCTTCAACGTTGAATTAAACTCCATGCTTGAAGGTTACATCAGCAAGGAAATATGGATAAGCAAGACTTCAAGACGGGTGGCCATCCTCCTGTTCTGTAAATAATACAGAAAGCAACTATTGATAGTTTACTGCAGAAATCTTCTTCTTCTTCGGATAATAAGTGTTATCCCCTAAGAATGCTTGTGACAGTGGAACCCAAAGCTTACTAGACCTGCTGCACGAAACCTTGTCCCTATGGGCTATCATGAATATTGGAAGGATGATGTACCTGACACCCAAAAGGTATGCCAGAAGTTGGCCCGCCATTAATTTTAAGCTAAACCTGGAGCATGTTACTTCTTCAAGTGACGCCTATGAATCAAGGGGTGGTCTGATTGCTGCAGTTTGGATTGCAATGTTGTATCAATCTTAGCCCCACCGAGATTCTTACACCTTACAAATCAGGCACGAGTAACTAGGGAAGTTGGTACTTTAAGGGTTCTCTTATCCTCACCAACCCGAATCCTATGCATGCATGAAAGATCAGTAGTTGTTGATAGTTTTTCTCGGGACCCACACAATTGGGTTTAGTGTTGCTCACATGCCCTGCAGCATGTTTGGAAATCTCCCAAATCACATTATATGTCCGATACTAAAGCCTGCACTCACAACCGTCCCATGCAGCTTATAGGCAGAGCACGTGGCGTAATCTTGGTAGATCCGAATTTACCTTCAGTGCAGCCCCCGCCTTCAGTTTCACTTGAGCTTAAATTCCGTGAGTATTAAATGGGAGTCTCAGCATAGTGGTTAATTGGTTGCGTGCCACTACCAAGTTCCGATTCGAACCCCGTAGAACTCTTTTTTTTTTTAAAAGATATTAAGCTCTCCATCAACCATAAATCCATTATTTAATTACTTTTCCCCAGATAATGACTAAACGAACGTTCCCTGGATCCTTGGTTTTGAATCTCATACGCTGCATTTTCACTATTAATGCCCTCACACATCAATTCATAGACATTGGGCCACGCCATACGTCTTGTTGAGCCCGAGCGCAAAGTTTATTCCATTGGTAGTAAACGAGCCCAAACAACACATTATCTGCCTCCTCTCTAATTGGATCAACACCACGCTAACAACCAGGGCATTTTAAAACCAAGATCCATTTTTAACTGGAGGCCAAACCCGTCTTTATTATCTTTGAAAATAAACTCCTTCCCTCAATCAAATCAAATTTTATTTTTGGGTTAAGCACATTTCATTTCTAATCAAGTCTATATTTTTTATTATTTTGGACTCAAACCCAGCTTCCTTCTTCAAATTCTTTTTAATTTGAGTCAAGTCCAAGTTTTTAAATCAAGTTTATTTTATTTTAAATCAAGTTTTATTCTTTCCTTCAATTTTAAATTAAATTTAATTCTTCTTTCTTAAATTTTAAATCAAGTATTTTGTTTAAATCAAGTTTAATTCTTTTTCCTTAAAATTCAAATCAAGTTTAATTCTCTCTTAGATCAAGTTCATTTTATTTTAAATCAAGCCTAATTCATTCTCTCAATCTTAAAATCAAAATATGTCCCTTTTGAGGTCAAGACCAATTCTTTTTCTACCTAAGCCCAATCCCTTTCTATCTTTGTTATTTTCAAATTAAATTCATTAATTCTATGTCTCACGCAATGAACCCTAAGCGCGAACTGGTAGCTTTTTCTGCTGTTGGATGTTTAGGGATTCATATGGGTCCCAGTGCAACCGTAGTTATCTTGGACCCTGTGCATACGTGGACTAAGAATCCTTTTTAAAATAAATTAAAAAAAACCTCGTCTTGGAATCTCAAGTCTCATGTGATGGACTCTAAATAAGAACTGGCGATTTCACTGTTGTTTGATATTTAGAGATTCATATGGATCCTAGTGCAACCCTTGTTTGCCTTGGATCCTGTGCATATGTGGACTAAGGATTTTCTTTAAAATATTTTCAAAATATTATGTTCCTTTTCAAGTAGCTCCGAAGGTCAAGCCTTTGAACCAGAACCACGTAACCTTGAGTTTTCCATTGCACCAGGGAATACATAGAAGCAGGATCAAGTCCTGTCAGGCTATCTTCATACAAACCTATTTATTTTATTCTAATTAAAGGGATTAAATAGTTTTCAAAAATATCAAAATCACACACTCAATTTAAGGATACCGTTCTTCGGAACGGGTGAGTTGGGCGCCTAACACCTTCCCTATTCGTAACCAGACTCCTGAACTTAGATTCTTCCTCAAGTTAGGGTTTTTTCAAATCTTTTCCCTTAAATAAAAATTTGGTGGCGGTTTCACACAATAAAATTAAATTCTTTTTCAAATGTTTAACGAGTTCGTCGTCTCGTCGTAATTATGGTTGCGACATATATATATATATATATATATCCTAATATTTTCTAAATTCATTTTAGGTTCATAGGGAAGATCTTGGAGAGGAGATTGATGTTGGTGCTGAAAAGATCTTCCATCCCAACAAAAAAAAAACCTGAAGTTGATATGTTTGCACGTTTGTTTGGTATTATGTTTAACTTGGACAACCAAACTTTGCAATTTATTTTGAAACCTGATATCATAGGGAAGCTCAGTATTGTCCCTTTCCATATTACTAGGAAGGATATCTTGGAGTTAGTTGTGGGTAACGATCTCCTATGTGTATCAATTCTATAATTATGGTTAATGTAAGTAAATTTCTAAACCTTACTTTCAATTAATTAAGTATCAGGTTCTAACAAATAGAATTTATTCACAATATTAAGTACTTGTATCACATTTGTATACAAAGAGTGAACTTATACTAATATGGATTCCTTGATCCTATCCATATCCAGAAATCTGGGAACAAGCTAGCTAACATTCAAGGTTACATTCGAAGTAGATTGAAAATTGACGGAGTATTACTTAGCATCTTATTTTAATTATAAGTCAATACTTGAAAGTTTTATTTAACACCTTAAATTAAATTTCTAATTTTGGTTCATTTTCATCCAAATTTTGTAGGACCAATTGTAGTTAGTCATTATTTATGCAAAGCAAAATGTAATTGTCTTTCTATGCTCTTCTTGGAAAAACCGAAGACATAACAGACATTATTGATGAGTAAGTTTTTTATTGTATTTGTATTTATATTCATTATTTTTATTTACAAAGGTATTGATTTGATTCTTCTTTTATTATAGAGAAATGAAATGTTCGTCTTCTATTAAAAGAGATGCATTTAACAAATATTAAAAAATCTTCATGGATATTCCATGTGTAAGTAGTTTATTAAAAATTATTCAATTATTTTATATTTTTTGTCATTATACCATCCCTAATTATATTTGAATTTTTTTCTATTCTTTTAAAGTACCAAAGACAATCATGAGACATATGTTTCACATTATCTTAACACCTATAATTGATTCTTGGTCTAAGGTAATTTCAATTATCACAATTTGGTAATTTTATTTTAATTTATAACATGATAATTTTTCTCATTTCGTTCCAATATTTTGTAGATATTTCGAAATCTTCACCTTTTAATCAAACAAGACATTGATGATGTTAGAAGATGTTATGGGGAATATATTATAGAGGTAGCCAATTTAAGTTGATTTTATGTTACTTTAAGTTATTTTCTTTGTAAAGTATTCAAATTATTTAGATTTGATAATGTATAATGATATATTTAGTTTTAATAAATGAGTTCTTTGGTGTTGTGTTGTCTGATTGTATATACAGGTATTGTGATTAAATTATATGGTAGTATGCCAAACAAATTGGAAATTAAAAAAAGAACTTTCTACATCAATTCATATTTTAATCTACATAGAAAGTGACTTACTACATTAGTTTACACATTAACCGATATAGTAAGTGGGACCTTTTACATCAATTGAAATAAGAACCGATGTAGATAATCCACTTACTACATCAGTTTACAACTTTTAACTGATGTAGAAAGTGGACTTTCTATTTCGGTTCTTATTTTAACCGATGTAAAATGTCCTAATTACTACATCCATGTTGGAATCGATGTAGGAAGTCTAACTTTCTATATTCCCTTCTTCAATACTTCAACAAAAAGCAATATGCTCATCCGGTACCTTGTCTAAAGGAGGAGTAATTTAGTGTAATCCACCTTAAGAAGTAGAGATATCAAGAGCTAAAGTGTCTTAGCTATGGACACATTGCTTTTGAATGTCCAAATCAAGGGGTGATAATTACAAAAGGGACACAAGGTGAGGTGGAGAGTGAAGATGAAGCATTTAAAAAGGATGAAGTTGAACATTTAGAAGAAAAGAACGTAAAGTATGATGATGAAGTAGAAGTGATCATTATCACTCGTGTACTAAACTTCAAGAAAAATTGAAGGAAAAAAATATAAGAATATATTTCATATTGGATTCACAACTGGAAATAATATGTGCGGTGTGATCATTGATAGAGTAAGTTTTATTAAGGAATTTCTCACTACTTTGGTGGAAAAACTTAATTCATACTCCATAAAACATCTACATCCATGCAAGGTAAAAGTCACTAAACAGATAGTGGTTCTATTCTCCATTGGAAGGTCCTACAAAGATGAGAGTCTATAAGATGTAGTCCCAATGAATACAAGTCATTTATTGTTGGCAAGGTCATGGTAGTATGATAAAAGCTTGTGCATGGTGGATTTTTAAAAATTCATATGCTTAAGATGGTTAGAATATTGTCTTAGCACCCCGTTAATTCTCAATAGGTGTAATGAGATCAATGGTGATAAAGAATAAGAAGAAAACTATCTTGCTTGTAAAAACAGAGAAGTTACAAAAGGTTTGTTTAATTTAGATCTTGTCTTCTTGTTGATATTGAAAGGAAATACGGCAAAATATTATGGGATGTCTTTCCTCCCACAAATTTAATCACTATTGAAAGAGCATGAAGATATTTTTTTTCAAAATAATTGCCAAAAGGGTTTCCATCAATTAGAGGGATTGAGGATGAGATTGACCTTATTCTAGGAAAAACCTTGACAAATAGGTATCCTATGAATGAACCTAGAGGATGCAAGGAGATGCAAACACAAGTGAATAAGTTGCTTGAAAAAAGGCATGCATAGGAGTCTGAGTCCTTACTCTGTACCAACTTTGTTAATTTAAATAAAAATGAAATAATGTATATAGATATAGATCATAGAGGTATCAATAAGATCACAATAAGTATTGGTATCCGATTCCATGAATTAATGGCATGTTGGATGAGTTGTATGACTCAACAATATTTTCAAATATTGATTTGAGTAGTTAATATAATAAAATCAAAATAAAGGAAGGAGATAATGAAAGATAACCTTCAAAACAAAACAGATTATAATAGTGAATAATTATTCCTTTTGGACTACCAAATGTTCAAAGCACTTTCATTCGAATAATAAATCATATGCTACAAAGTATATTTGGTGAGTTTATTGTTTTGTATTATGATGATATCATAATTTATATAAAGAGCTATTATGAACTTGTAGATTATTTGAGTAAGGTATTCCAACTCTTGCCGTATTTTTTATTTCATATTTTTTTATATAAAGAGCTTATATCATATTTTTTTTATTTTGTTATTTCAAATTAAGAAGTTGAAGTAGATGAAAAAAATGTAAAATCTATAAAAGAATAGTCTATTCCAATAAGCATTTTTGAGGTAAAAAGTTTGCATGAGTTAGCCTCTTTTTACTGGAGGTTTGTAAAGAACTTTTGCACCATTAAATAAATACATCCAGAGGGGAGTGTTTACATGGGCTAAAGTTGCACAAAGAAGTTTTGATAGATATAGGAGAAACTTTGTTATACACTAATCTTAACCTCATCAGATTTTTCTAAAATCTGAATTTGAATGTGATGTTTTTAAAGTAGATGCAGATGTTATTCTAATACAAAAGGAGCATCCTAAATGAAAAAGTCTGAATTATTGCACTTCTAATATGGAGTTCTATTCTTTAATTTGAGCTCCTAAGATATAGCATCATTAATTATTTGTTACCTATTGAGTTTTTTTATTCCTATAGATACGAGTCTGAGGAAAAGTTGAATCAACCACAAGCAATGTGAATTGAGTCCCAAATACAAACACTATAGTGCATCATTTTGTTAATAAATTTAAATATATCTATTAAATGCTAAAAAAATATAAAGAAACCTATGCTTGTTGAGAAAGATTAATTTTCATGCCAAATTACAAACCTTAAAAGAGAAATTTAACTTTTCTTTTATGACTAGCTAAAATGAAACTTACTAACCGAGAAAATCAAATATGCAAAGAAATAAATTAGAACAAAATAATGAGACAAACAAATATGCAATCGAGTCTAAAGTTGATTTGTTCAAAACTTTAGCTAATTCATAACTAACATATCAAGGCAGATGCATATAGATTAGGCAAATTTCCGTTACAGCTTTCACTCAATGTCATGCATGGCAATATTGTTAACCAAAACCGATTTCAAAACTTAGATCTAAAGAAAAGAAATCGAAATAATTGGCTCAAATTCTAAAACCAAATAGAAAAGAAACTAAGAAACAACTAGAAGAATCATTTTGTGATTAAAGATCCAAATAGAATCGAAGAATACTTAATGAATTATGAAACGTAAAATCCCGAAGAAAATGCATAAATTGAAGGTAAGCGTATAATTTATAGATATCAAGTTTAGCAAATTTAATTGTGGATTTTTTAACGGTTACAAAATTAATTAAAAATTATCTTTTCAAAGTTTAATTTTGACTTTGATATTTTGAAAGTTTAATTTTTATATATTGTCAACATAAAATTTTTTATATTATCATGAATGTAATTTTAAAAATAAATATTATAAAAAATATATTTTAATTATATAAAATTAATAATTTAGATGATAATATAAAATATTTATATTTAATTAAATTTATATTTCTATATAAATATTTTAAAACACAAAAGATTTTATAGCACTACTATCTTTTCATATTTTCTTTCTTAAGAAAATAATATTAATAATATACTCTTAAAAATATTTATTTTTATATATATCTTAAAGAACACATTTATTTAAGCATACTATTTATTATATTGAATGAAATTTTTATTACAATTTATTAATTGTATCGAGACTAATTAAATAAAAATAAAAATAAAATTCACTTTGACATTTTGTGAATCTAAATAAAATTATATTGAACAAAATGCGATGAAAAAATATTGTGTCATATTATATGCTATTTTGAATTTTGAATTTATTTTAAAATATATCATTTTAAAAAGTATTAATTATTTTTAAATAATATTTAATAGATCATTATTTTATTAATTTATGTGCAAGAAATTAAATTTATTTATAAGATAAGTATTTCTTATTCTTTTCTAATTCTATCTAATTTCTTTCGACTGTTTAAAGAATGATAACGTAAGTAAAAGATTTTAAGTTAGCTATAAATTGGATAAAAAGAAACAAAATATTATAAAAGGAGATAAGGATGTAACAAAAAAACAAGATTGATCATGTAAGAAGTTACTATTAGAGATTGAAGTGAACAAGGTCGTCTGACAGGGGCCTACGGCTCGACTCGTTTAAAACCTAGCTTGACTCGACTCAGTTAATAAATAGACAGGTTTAGGCTTTTTAAAAAGTCTTTTTAAATAAACAAGTCAGACTCAGGCTTACAAAAAAACCTATTTAGTTTAAACATAGGCCTATTTATATAATATATATATATATATATATATATATTATATTATATTTATTATATTTATTTTAATTAATTATATTTGTATAGTATTTATTTTAATATATTATATTTATATAATTTATTAAAAATTAAAATTTTTAATTTTTAATTTCTAACAAAAGAAACCCTAAATTACTTTCTCCTTATCCTCAAAATAGAACTCTACCTCTGCCGTTTTCGTCCACTTCTACGAGACTACGACTCAAGTTACTCAACCCGTTTTCGTCTACTTCTACGAGATTACGACTCAAGTTACTCAACCCTTAATCCTGAAGTGCAAGAAAGGTATGTTAATTTAATTTTAGAACAAGTTCTCTATATTTTACTTTAATTTTTATTTACATCTAAACCTGTATATGTATGCGTATAGGCTACGTGTGTGCGTTATACTTTTTTGTATATATTATTATATTTGTATATAGTTAGTACTCAATATACATGCTCTAAAATTATTTAATTTGTAATGACATATAGGTCTTCCAAATGTCTTCTACATTAGAGAGTAATGAAACTATTGATTCTTCTACTCCTACAAATGTCAATGAGATGATTGACGTTACACCAACAGATTCAAGTCAACTTGGAGACAGTAGAAATGGAAGTGAAAAAGATACCAATCAAACACAAAATGATTGGATCATTAAGAGGAAGAGACAGAAAACTTCGGTAGTTTGACAAGATTTTGATGAAGTTGAATTGACTGGAGGCATAAAGAAAGCTGTTTGCAAGCATTGTAAATGTCTCTTATCTATTGGTGGGAAAGGATCTAGCACTACCCACCTAAAGAGACATTTACAAATTTATTTACGAAAAAGGATGAATATGAGTTTAGAGAAGAAGCAAGTTGTAATTCCATTTCAATCCTGTGGTGGTTCAAATAATCCATTTATGGATTCCGGTATCAAGTATTCTAATGAGAGGATGAGGGAAATAATTGCTACGACTATCATGGTGCACGAGCATCCTTTTAGCATTGTTGAAGATGATGTTTGGATGTGGGCCTTCCAATGTGCTAATTGTGATTTTCAAAAAGTTGGTCGTAAAACTATTGAAAATGATTGTTTGGCAATATATGAGGTGGAGAAGTGGTTATTAAAGGCACAACTTAAGAGTGTGAGTAAGATTAGTTTAACTACTGATATGTGGAAATCAAGTCCTCAGGTAGTCAAATACATGGTTATCATTGGACATTTTGTTAATGCAGGGTGGAAGCTTCAAAAGAGAGTTTTGAGTTTTGTGAAAGTGCTTGCCCCTAGGCGTGGAGTTGATGTAGCTGATGCAATTTTCAAGTGTTTGAAGGCATGGGGATTGAAAATAAAGTGTTAAATAAAGTGTTCTCAATATCTGTTGACAATGCATCTTATACTTGCATACAAAATCTCAAGGAAAACATATCATTGAGTAGTAAGTTGTTTCTTGGAGGTGCTTTATTTCATGTTAGGTGTTGTGCACACATATTGAATTTACTGATGCAAGACGGGCTTGGTAAGATTAAGGATATAATTCATAATATTCATGAGAGTGTAAAATACATTAACCACAATGATGCAAGATTAAAGGATTTTTGTGATGTTGTTGAACAAAAACGTCTAAAGGAAAGGAAGTTGGTTATTGATTGTCCAACTAGATGGAATTCCACATTTTACATGTTGTCTATTACATTAAAATTCAAGAATGCCTTTGCATCCTATGCAGAAAGAGAGCCACATTATAACTACGCACCTATACCTGAAGAATGGGACAAAGTTGAAAAAAGTTGTCAACTTTTGGAGGTGTTCAATCTTGCCACTCATGTAATATCAGGCAGTGAGTATCCCACTGCTAATTTGTACCTTGCTGAAGTTTGGAGGGTGAAGCAAGTAATTGATAATGCAATAGAGGATGGTGATTCTTTCATGAGAGAAATGGAAACTCCAATGAAAGCAAAGTTTGATAAATATTGGGGAGAATGTAATCTTTTGATGGCTATTGCAAGTGTATTGGATCCTAGGTGCAAATTTCGCATTGTAGATATATGTTTTCCTTTAATTTATAAACCTCAGGAAGTTGCTCAAGACAATATAAATAAGGTAAAGGTTGCGCTTGAACAATTATACGATGAATATGTGATAATAAATGAACAGGAGTCATCTTTTAAAGAAGGTGATAATGGTGGATCCAATGGCAACAATGACTCAACTTCCTATTCACAAAAAACTTTATTGGTCACTGGATTTGACCAAATAATGAACTTGGTGCGTCAAAAGAAAGCAATTCCTGCAATTAAATCTGAATTGCATGCATATCTTGATGAAGGTGTTCACATTCCTGATGATAATAACTTTTTTACTTCTCTGGAATGGTGGAGGAGTAATAGTTTGAAGTACAAGATTTTATCAAAGATGGCTGCAAATATATTAGCTATTCCAATCTCAAATGTGGCATCAAAATCAACATTCAGTGTTGGAGGTAAATTCATTGATGAATATCGTTCTAGGCTAAATGAGGAGTCAATTGAAGTGCTTATCTGTGGTGGTGATTGGCTTCGTCATAAATACAATATGAAAAGAAAATCGAAGGTTTTTTTTTTAATTTTAAATAGTTATTTATTATATATATTTAAATGATTGTTTTAAATTTATCTTTTATTTTAATAACCATTTCTTCTATGTTTTGAAGGTGGACGAACAACTTTAAGAAATCAACTTGAATATTTGATACCTTTAGTCAAGAGATCACAAACTTATTATAAGTTTTGTAATTTTATTTTAATGTTGAGTTTGAAGGATGACTTTAGTTTTATGTTGGAACTTGGATGTTTTAGGATGATTTATTAACTTTAGGGATTTTTATATTTTAAGAAAATTAAGTATTTTTTGTTAATTTGTTTGGTGTTCAAGGATCTATTTAATGATCTTTTTATCTCGTATGTTTTTTTAAATTGATTTATATGTTTTAGGCCTATTTAATAGTTTTTTTATCTTGTAGGCTTTAAGCTTGCAAGCCTTTTTAATTAATCGTTTATATAGGCTTTAAGCCTATTTATTGGCCTTATTTGGAATGTAGGCTTTTAAACAGGCTCACAGGCCTTGTAGACTTTAAAACAGGTCAGGCCTTGACAAAAAGAAAAAAAAGAAGCCTTTGACAGGTAAGTAACAGGCCCAGACTCAGGCCTCAAAATTTTTAAACAGGCCTGACTTAAACACTCAAAGCCTAGCTCGCCTCAGCCTACTTCCATTCCTAGTTACTATGCCCACGTTGAAAGTCAACATGTTTATATAACCTTTTCAACTTTATTAACATCACAATGCAAGCCTACAAACAATTTTGTTCAAGTTGTGATTTAGAATGAACTAGAAAGTTAAAATTATAAAAAATTTTAAAATCTATATAAAAAAAAGGATGTAAAGACTTTAAAGAATGCATCGTTTCCATACTTTGATAATCCTTATCTCTTTGTCATCATCCTTCACTCTATGCTCCATCACTACATTTTCATCCTTATATGCATCTTTCACCTTTCATCTAAACTCCTTTTTTAAGATCTCTTACGGTAACAAGTTTCTTACAACACGAGTTCTAAAATTTTATTGCCAATCTTACCATGAGGCTTTGATAAATTCTTATTTTTCTTTTGAATGCATGTGTTTCTATTCAGTTAATTTTTTTTATTATGCTTAATTAATTTATAATAATTTTAAATTTAAGATTTGGTAGGATCAATCAAAATTCTTAATTTTTAACCAGTTATTAAATTAATAAATCTAAATATTTTTTATATTTTTTAAATTAATTATCTTGTATGATCATTGTATAATAATAGAATTAAAATAAATAATTAATAATTGGCTCTTAACATCTATAGAAGAAATATGATATGATATTGGATAAACTCTCGTAAAGGAAACTAGAATTCAAGACTTTTCCATAATCAAATTCTTACTTAGATTGTTTCCTAATTCAAGACTTTTCCATAATCAAATTCTTACTTGGATTGTTTCCTTTACCTTAACATTGTCTTATCTTTTCTTTTTAATTTTATTTTTATTTTAAATATGATACTCAAAACAAATATTTTTTTTTGAATTTGAAAATAAAGATTCATTCAATTTTTTAATTATTGGGATAATTTCTATAAAATAACATTGGAAATTCTAAATATTTTTTTCTACATTCTACAAGGATAATTTTTCATAAATAAAACTTACAAGAATATTATTTTACAAGAATATTTTTACTTATTGATAACTCACCTAATGATTAAAAATATTTAAAAGTGATTTATTTTATCATATTTTAAATGCTACTTTAGTATTTTTTTTATTAAAAATGTAAAAATAAACCTTATGATTGATTTTAAGTTTCTAAAATTGACATATTTTATTCAAATATTTTTTTTTTAAAAAATGTAATAAATATACTTATTTTTTAAATAAAAATTTATAACTTTTAAATATCCAAAAAATCAATTTTAAAAGCTAATTTTAAAAAAATTATTTTTTAATTATTTATTATTTTAAAATATCAAAAAATTATTAACTATTTTTAATAATATTTTCATTTATTATAAGTAAATTTTACCGATTAATCATTGCAATAACTTTAAGGTTATTTTAAAATATAAAATATTTTATATACTCTATTAATTTTTCACAATCTACCAAAAACTTTTAATAGAAATATTTTAATAAATTTATTTATTTACTTATAATAATTATTAAAACTTATCTTAAAATATTTGCATAAATAATTACTACGATTGATTAAGTAGTGAAGAGTTAAAAATTAAAATAATTTTACATGAAGGTTCTAAATTTGAACTTTATTATTTTTTATTCTATGAAAAAAAGAAAATATTTAAAAAAAATACAGACATGTACCATTTTCAGCAAAACATTTTAAGTACTTTAATACCTGAAAAAGAATATACACTAGTCAATAACGTGTTGGAATTTGGAAGTTCCTGTTGAAATGCATTTTAATAAAAAGAAAAACTAAAATAATTGTCTTAATATATACTCTAGTCAATGACATGTTGGAATTTGGAAGCTTGAGCTTTTTAATAAAAAGAAAAAAATAATTATCTTAATACATACTCTAGTCAATAACGTGTCGAAATTTGAGAGTTTTTGTTAAAATTTAGAACTCCTATTTTTTATAAAAAAATAAAAGAAAATAATATATGAATATATATTCTAGTAAATAACATGTTAAAATTTGGAAGCTCCTCTTGAAATTTGGGAGCTCCTAAATAAAATGAAAATAATTGTCTTAATATATACTGAGTCAATACCGTGTTGGAATTTGGAAGCCTCCGTTGAAATTTGGGAACTTCTATTTTTTTTAAAAAAAATAATAATTCCATTTTGTATAGTAGAAAGAATACTCTACCTAAATAGGAAAAAATCTACCAACAACATTACACTTCCAACTTGTATGATACTGAAGTGGAAATACAGATCATAATTGAATGGAGCTAAGATTGATTAATCTTAGTTTGGCCAGTACTTTGAGTAAAACGATTTTGGAGCTCCTTTAATTTAATTCCCCACAACAGTCGCAGCAAATATCGCCATATTCATGGCCCAATTCCCCAACGCCATATAATCTTTTATCTCCTTAATAATCATAAACAATGCAACTATGAATGCGTGGTCAACATCAGGATAGACATAGATAATGTAGTCGCCATTATTCACCATCTGCACAACACAGAGAAAGCCAAAGAGGCGTAATCATTATTATACTCATTCAGCTCTATTAAAAAGTTTGTTAAATTGATGTTTATTGTGTGTGTATGAGAATTTGGATCTTTTTCTTCTAAATTCCTTTGTCCATCTCTTTTCCTGTACAACAGTTTATTGAAATCATGATCCAAGCTATCAAACTTTTAAAACCATATATTAAATATAAAATAAATCTCGGTCGAAGAGAGAGAGAAAGATTTAGATAAAGAGAATCCAAATTTACAGGTGTGTAAGTTTTGTATAAAAACACAAGACATAGTTCATACCGTGGAAACAATTCTAAGAGATTCACCAGCATAAACATAGCATGAGCTTTTACCACTATAAATGTCAACTCTAAAGTCACACACATTTTCAGTTTTGTTCCCAGCGAGGAAAACTTGTAATTTAATCAGCTCGCTATCCTGGATAACTGACGATCTCTTCACCGAAAAGATCAATTCAGATGAATCATTACTTTTACCTCTAAAAACTTGGCATCGCCCGTGCAACGTCATATTCTAAAAAAAACACAAATTAGGAATAATAATAAAAAATAACAATAATATGATTAATTTAGTGGCTAAAATAAAAAATTCAATGAAAGATCTAATTGGGAATATTGAACTAATTAATAATAAAAAGATGAAATATTCAAACCGTACCTTCTTGCATAAAGTGACAATAGGGTTTCCTTGAGAATCACACAAGACTCGACGGTTGTGAAGCGTGAATAAAGTATCTCTGATATGAAAAACGGGGTTACCATTTATGTCGTAAGTGAAACCGTTGTCTGTGTTAATTCGTAGATTGACATAGTAAGGAGCACAATAGTATCGGTTGATAACCGGAAAGGATTGATGATATGCCATAGAAAGGGGTTTGTGTTGAGTTGGAAAGTGAGAAATAGTCATGCGGTATATACACTCGTTCACAGGGAGGATGTGTGTTTATAAACCAAGGAAGGAATATACTGTTTAAAAATCAAAAATATATTTTCTAATTTTGTAAAAAATAATTATTTTATTTTTATTATTATTTTATCTCGAAAATGACTAATTAGTAAATATTATTTTGTAAAGTAAAAAAATAATTAATAAAAGAATTTTATAAAACTAAAATATCTAATTTCTATATTATTGAGGATTAATTTAAAAATTATTTGTTATCAACATCTTGGGTCCATTGGTGTATGGATCTCATCCGTGTGTACTTGGTCAAGGTTTCACACATTCCTTAACTTTTATTAGACTAGTTCTACACATAGAAAGAAATAATAGGTAGGTTGTAATTTAGAGTTGTTAAATTGGTTCTTAGCTATTGGTTGATTGTTTGATTCTAAGTTTTAACTCTATATTATGTAGTTTATTTAAAAGTAGAGTTTTTTTTAAATTTTAACTTATATAATTATTAATTTAAATGGGTTTAGCATGGATTAATCTATAATTTAATTCATTTAATTTAATTTTTATTTTATAACTTATCTAAAAATAAAATTTTTAAAATCTATATTAGAGATGAAAGTAGGTAGAACCGAACTAAGCTTTGAACGTTCATCAAGTGTGATCTGTTTAAAAATTGAGTCCTGAGTCTGGGTTTATTACCTTTTAAAGATTTTTTTTTTGTCTAGGCTTGACCTGGTTTAAAGCCTACAAGACCTACAAACTTACTTAAAAGCTTACATTAAAAAAAATGTCAATAAATAAACTTAAAGTCTATATATATGATTGATTAAAAGACTTGCAAATTTAAAACTTACAAAATAAAAATGCTATTAAATAGGCTCAAAACACACGCGCGCACACACACATATATATATATATAAATATATATATTAATATTATATAATATAATATATTAAAATAAATACAAATGTATAATATATAAAGATAAATATACCTCTTAATAGGTTAAACAGACTTTTTTGTAAGCCTAAACTTGACTTGTTTGTCCAAAAATATTTTTAAAAAGTCTGAATATATGTATTTATTAAACAAGTTGAGTCGAGTTAGGTTTTAAACAAGTCGAGTCGGACGGTGTTATTTACTTTCATCCTTTCTTCTAACTCATATAACCCTCAAATTAACTTATTCAGTCCTATCTTATCATCCTTAGATTAAGTTAAATGAATATGAGTTAACTCATCTAATATTATATTATAACCTTCTATTTTGTAGTTAAGTTAGAAATAAGATTTTTAAGTCTTAATTCAAGTAACCCTCAAATTAAGTGGAATGAACGTGGATTAGCTCATCTATTTTGTAGCTTTTCTAAAAGATTTTTAAACTTTAATCCATATAATTCTTAAATTAAGTAAAATGAATGTGGATTAACTTTTATGATGCTATCTTATATTTAGCTTTTTTCTCTAAAATTTCTCCCTCTCAATTTTTCTTTCTCTATTTTTTTCTTTATTTTTTCTCTCTTAAAATTTTATCTTTAATATTTTTATTATATTAAAGTATTATTTAATTTATTTATGTTTCTTTTTAAGATTTTTATCTTTTTTTAAATACTTTTTCATTTGTCTCTATAATTTTCTTCTTCTCTAACTTTTTTTTCTTTCTCTCTCAACTTTTCTCAACTTTCTATACTTTATCTTTTTTTTTATTTTTCTAAATATATTTATCTCTTATCTTTAAAATGATCTTTTCTCTCCATTTTTTCTTTCTCTTTCTAATTTTTTTTTACTTATTTTAATTGTTCATCCTTGTTTTATTTTAAGAGGGAAAAAAAGTAGAGAGAAAAAATTATAAAAAAATATTAAAAAAATAAAAAAGAAGATTTGAAGTAAAAAAATTAAGCTTATAGATCAACCTTAATTCTTAGAGTTTAATGGACTTTAAATCTTATAAACTTTACAAATGTAATTTTTGTAGGCTATTTTGACTCTAACCCACATATGTTAGGGTTGGGTTGAGTTGGGTTAGATAGACAAATTGAGATCTATAATTACACGTGACTATTGATATCCTTAAAATTTTTAATTTTATTGATACTATTATATAAATAAAATTATAACAATTTCTTATTAGCACATAATATGAAATTAAGAAATTATTATATATGAATATATATATATATATTATTTTTAATAGACATTAATTTAATAAATATTATATATATTATTGATAATTAACTAAACTATATATTTCTTCTAATTTTTTTTATAAGACATTTATACTTAAATTATAGAACTAGTATAAGTAGTTAAAAATTTAATTTTTTTAATCGTTTAAAATTAATATCAATTATTTTTATCTTCATTCCTTTAATATCATCAATTTTAATTACACTATCAATATTTTTTATTTTAATTTAGCTTTTTATCAACTTTAATTATTAAAGATAAATAATAATTATTTTATAAAAATTATAAAATATTTTAAATGTAACTTATATAAAGGGATCCTAGAGTATATAGAACAAAAAAACTACTTTTAAATATTGAACAATGACATTCGGATGTTAGTCAATCTTCCCTATGTAAGAACCGTGTTTCGTTCTTATAGGTAACGATTGATGATTGGAGAAGACTTGATGATGCCATTGATAAAACATGATGTCGCCACTTTGTTAGGAAATTAAGCTTAAGTGACAAATTACTTTATATTTTTTTATTATTATTATTGTTTTGTCAAGTGAGAATTATAAAAATAGAAAAAGGACTTAACGCATATGATGTGAAAGGCATGAAGGACAAGAGTGTCAATAAGTAGTTTGGTCAGGTAAAGAGAGACCATGCTTTGTTAGGCCATCGACAATGGTATTCACTTCCTTGTTCGCTTTTACATGTGTATCTAGCCTTTGGTCATATGCAATATACACATTTGTAAATTTTTTAATTACAAGAAAATGGAATAAAAAGAAGAAAAAAATATGATTAATATAAAAATATATGTAAAAATAAATAAATAAAAATATTATTAAAATATCTAATAATTAAAATTTTATACAAAATTTATGAAATACACAAAGACAAATTTGCCTCCACTTCGTATAAACTTCAGAGAAATATTATTTTTAGTAGATATATTTTACAATTTATAGAAGAAAAAAATGAAAAATAGATAAAATAAAAATATAAGAAATAATAAATAATAGATAAAAAATAAAAATTATTATCATAACTTATAATATAAATGATATTTTTTAAAATATATTTGATATGTAATATTTTTATTCCATTAACTTTTAAAAGGGAAAGAAGGAATATTTTCTAAAAAAAAATATGATATATAAATTAAAATACTTAAATAAGTCAATAATCACATCTTCAATAAATATATACTAACTTTTTATCAATATTATTTTAATTTTTACAACTATAATTTTATTTATAAATATGATATGTTGTAACAAAATATTTTTGAAAAATAAAAGTGTGATATAATTATTTATTTATATAGATTTCATGTTATTGGTAGATAAAAATTATTATTATTATTATACGTTATTATAAATTTTTAATATTAAATTTATCAAGTTTAAAATTTTGATTTTGTTGAAAAAAGTTTGTATTTCAAAAGTTTTAAGTTTTATATTACTTTTAATAGAAGTACTTATAACCTTTGTATAGATATGAAAAAAGATCTCATGCACGGTGTCTTATGATCTTATAGACAAATAAGTAAGAAAAAAGATCTCATGCACATAAGGTTGGACCGATCCAGTCAATAATCTAATATTTTTGTTGTTTAACTGTACTAGGTTGAATTTCTTCACTTTAGAGCACTAGATAAAAATCACATTGCATTAACATTCACAAAGATCATCGTAATGTTTTGTTTTAATTAAACTATCGAGTGAAGCAGACTATGTCTTTGCTTTGTTGTTGTGCGTTTACTATGCGTACAAAGTTTTACCCACGGGCAAGTGCACCCGTCGGTGTAGAAAGGGGTATTTAAAACCCTTAATATCGTTCCCACAGAGACTATTTTAACAATCTTAAAAGAATATTAAATCCTAATTTTTGAGCTCACCAGAAAAGAGTTTTTTAGAAATATATAAAGTGAATGCAAAAAAGGAACAAAACGAGAGTAAGAAATTTAAAGACAAAAGAGCACAAATACGAGTTCAATTATGAAAAGACACGAGACTTTGGTTTCCCTTATAACTTTACCCAATTTCATCCTAATTCCCTTATAAATGATTTGAGTCAATTGCTAACCATCCGTTCTAATTCTATTACTATCCAATGATCATGCAATAGTAATATTATTTCCCTTAAATTACTACCCCCAATGATCATGCAAGGTATATAATTAAGAGAAGCATAAAGAACACAAGGACTTGTTAAATTAATAACCGATTAGAAATCAAGGATTCCGATTGATCCTCTAAAACCCTTAGATTCAGTTTACCTTATAGTTCCGTTAATTATGCAATGGTACGATCGCCTATCCCCTACTTAACTTAGAAATTAATTCTCATTAATTAATTATGCATAATAAGGAAAACACAATTGAACAGAAATACACAATCATTCATAAAAAGGAAAAAGGGTTCAATTGGTTACATTATAAGTTTCACCAAAGCCCCATGATTTGAAGATTAGTTACACATCGAGAGATAAGACAAACAAAAACATACTAATCCTGGAAAACAATCCATAATCCTAATTTTAAAAAGAGAATGACAAAACCGTAATGTTAGCAAAGCTAACAATAGGACGTTGCAACTCGTACTGTGGAAGAGCTTCTGTCTCCAAATCCTACGGAGGGATATCGAGGATACTAAAAGTGGTATGAGAATGGAATTGTGTGTCTCCGGGGTAATGATAGGCCTACGCCCTGGAGAGTGGTGTGGCTTTTGGAGCCTAGGGTTGTGTCATATGATGTAGTAGAGCCTCCCTTTTATAGGCGTGGATTAGGGTTTCAATGTGGTGGACCGGGCTTGACTTAGTTTCTTCCTTAGCCGTCACGCCCAATCTACATAATTTTGTAGCACCGTAGGGCTGAAGTGTCATTGTCGCATTAAATGTATTATCTTTTTATGTTTCTTTTACCCTCTTTTTAGTCCAATACTTGCCTATTTTCTAATTCTTAGCTTGCGTGACCATTCCTACAAAAATAAGGAAAATTAGGTAGAATTACAATTAAATAATCATAAATTATATTGTAATTATAACTAATTTTTCGCAGATAAATCAACAGAATGGTGGTTTATCACTTGCATAAGTACCTCTATGTTTTTGTTGAAGACCTCAATCTGATTGACTAGCAAGGCGTTATGGTCTGTTTGGTACATTTCTACCAATTATGAGTCTCTCTTTTTCACATTCCTATAAGCAGACCTCCATTGGTTGTTATTAGCAGTTGCGTTCGAGGGCACACAAGAATTTGATTAACACAACCGACATCCTAGATTTCTGATAAAAAAAAGTTACCCTAAACATGGAATTATGTACGATCACAAACCTTTGAATCAATTCTTTAGGTCATTTAACCCTACTTCCTTCAAAAAGAAGAGAACATGCTATGTTTATGGTAAATCAAGACATCATGCTCTAGCATGCAAATACAGAAAGAGAAACGATGTTTCTCCTAAGGCTAAGACTAACTTGATCAAAGAAGAGGATGTGGTGGTTGTAGTTGTTTCTCAAGCCTTAATTTTTGCCAATATAAGCATATGGGTGTTAGATTTTAGAGCTACCAAGAACATATGTGCCAATAGAAATGCATTTACCTCTTATACTTGGGAAGGTGAAAGTTCTTTTTAAGCTCACATCTAAAAAGAATCTGGTATTCCAAAATGTACTTCATGTACCGAGCATTAGGTCCAACCTAATTTTTGTGGCTTTATTGGAAAAAGTGAGGTTAAAGTTTCTTTTGAGTCAGACAAAATTGTAATGACCAAAAATAATATTTTTTATGGGAGATATTATGATCAAGATTTATTTGTTCTAAATATTTTTGAAATTATTAATAAAAATTTCTTTTTTTCTTCTAAAATGGTTGATTTTTATGATTTATGGCATGCTATACTAGAACACGTAAGTTTTTTTATATTAAAAAATTACAAATAATGGCTTAATTTTTGAAATTAAAAATGTATGCTTAAATAAATGTGATATTTACATTAAATCAAAATTAGTCAAAAAGTCTAGTTTTGTCATACAACGTGAAATTGAGTTACTAAATTTAATTCATACAAACCTAATAAATATAAAACAAACAATGACTAAAGGTGATAAAAAATATTATGTAATTTTTATAGATAATTTCTCTATGTACACGAAATTATATTTAATTAGAAATAAATAAAACCTCTAATATGTTTTTATCATAGAAAGTAGAAGTAGAAAATTAATTAAATAGAAAGATTAAAATAATTAGATTATATATAGGCATTGAATATATCACTTTTAATGAATTTTATAAAACAAAGTATAAAACATGAAGTAACCTTCCTTACTCACCTAAATCAAATGGAGTAGCTAACAAAATAGGAAATTAAAAGAAATTATAAATGTTATGCTTGTTAGTTCTTATGCCTCTGATAACCTTTGGAGTAAAACCTTATTGTCTTCATGTCATATACAAAATAAGATTCTTTACAAGAAAACAAGTAAAACATATTATGAATTATGGAAGGATTATAAACCTTAATATTACTTATTTAAAAGTGTGGGAGTGTCGAGCTAAGGTTATATTGCCTGATCTTAAAAAAAAAATAGATTTTAAAACATCCAGTTCCATGTTTATTGGGTATGTTGAACATAATGTTTCATATAGATTTCTTGTTTTAAAAAATGATATGTTTGATAAAAACTCTAATTGAGACTAAAAATGTTGAATTCATATAAAATGAAAGTGTTTCTAAAGTACCTACACAAAAGATAATACTTCCAATGCATCTATAGAAGATAATGTTGAAATTTTACGAGAAGATTTGAGAAGGAATAAAAAAAAAGAAAAGAAATCTCATTAGGAAAAGAATTTTATTTATACCTTATGGAAAATGATCCTTTAACTTATTCTGAACCTATTTCTTCTTCTGATACTTATCTTTGGAAAAAGGCTATTAAAAGTGAACTTGATTTTATGATGAACTGTAACACATGGATCTTAGTAGATTTACCTTCAGGGGTTAGATAAATAGGTTTCAAGTAGATTTTAAAAAGAAAATATAATCTTGACGATTGTGTCAAAAAATACAAAGCCCGTTTAGTAGGAAAAAAGTTTACTAAAAAACATAGCATTGATTATTTTAATACTTTTGCTCTTGTAACTAGAATTTATTCTATTAGAGTATTAATTTCATTGGTATCAATTTATAAACTAGTTATTCATCAAATGGACGTTGAAACTGTATTTTCAAATGGCAGGGAAAGAAATTTACATGATACAACTTGAAGGTAGTGTGCTTTTTGGTCAAGAAAATAAAGTGTATAAATTTCTTAAATTTTTATATAGATTAAAACAAGCACCTAAACAATGGCTTGAAAAGTTTGAAAATATCTTGACTGGTCATGATTTTTCATCTATTGAGAGTGGCAAATGTATTTATACTAAGTAGAACATAATGAATGTATTATTATATGATTATATATAGATGATATGCTTATCTTTGGTACTTGTGATAATGTAATAAATAATACTAAAATCTTACTTTCTTCTAAATTTGACATGAAAGATATAGGTGAAGTAAATGTGATTCTGGGTGTTAAAATCATAAGTAGAGATGATAGTATAATACTATCTCAAGAATATTATATCGAGAAACTTGTTAAGAAGTTTGGTCAATGTGATATAAAATTAGTGAGTACTTCTTATGACAGAAATATTCATTTAAAAAAATAAAGAAGAACCTATTTCAGAGATAAAATATGATTAAATAATTGAGACTCTTTGCACCTAATGAATTACTCTTGACTTTACATAGCTTATGTTATGGACAAATTTAGTAGATATACAAAAACCTTAATAGTGAGCACTAGGTTGAATTAGTTAGACTAATGAAATAATGTAAAGGTACCATATATTATGGTATATCATATAGTGTATTTCACACTATATTAGAAGGATAAATTGATGCAAACTATACTTCAGATTTTGATGAGATGAAATCCACTAACGACTATGTATTCATAATATGAGATAGTGCAAAAACTTGGAGATCATCTAGACAAACCATTATTGCAAAATATACTATGAACTTAGTTTATTGCTTTGCAACTAGTTGGTAATAAGGTTGAGTGGTAGAGAAACTTATTAGAAAATATTCCATTGGAATAAAGCTAACACACACAGTATCTATGGATTGTAATAGCAAGTTAGCAATATCAATTGCAAAAAATAATTCTTACATTGTACATCTACACGATATGATGTGATAAAGTAGCTGGTAAAAGATAGAATTATTTCCATTGATTATGCGAAGTCAAAAGTAAATCTAGCCTATCCTTTAACCAAACCATTGGGTAGAAAAATGGTGTATGAAACATTAAGGGAAATAGGACTTGAGCTAATAATAAAATTAACGAAAAGAACATAACCTTTATGATTGAATATCCTATCAAGAAGGTTCATATAGGTAATAACAAGTCATTGTTGATCCCAATAACACTATTAATTTTCCATTCTTATAATGTAAGGAATGCAAGGATGCATTGAACAAGAGATTAAATTTAAGTTTTTTAGCGACACCCATATCCCTTATGGATGATGTATAAAATGAATAATACACTTGATTAGATCACTTATGTAGATGTCAAGTGGAGCCACTTGTTTGAGATTGATGCTCAATCTCTAAAGCATTCATGAATTATCAGGCAGGTACATTGTCTATTAGCACAAAACCAAGGAAAATAGTAAGAGTTGTTGGGTGTAATGTAATAGGTGAGCATTTAACTTATATCAAAGTGGTTTTGGTTCATAGAAGCTCTACATCACCAAAACATTGTATTTTAAGTTTATCAATCGAGGGCTTAGTTCATAGTCCAAAAGACACTAAAATAAATGCATTTTTAAACTTATTATGTAAACCTAGAAGAACCCTTTTCTTTTGTTTTATTAAAAGTTTTATATAAAATTCTTTTGAAATATATAGGAGATTGTTGGAAAAATATTGTATTTCAAAAGTATTAAGTCTCACGTTGTTTGGAATAGAAGCTTTTACAACCTTTATATAGATGGATGCGTTATGGACTTGTTGACACACAAGTAAGGGAAAAGGCCTTGCATAGTAAGATTGGGCCAATCTAGTTCGAACCAATGATCTCCCTTCCCATGTATGCTCACGATAATCCGATTCACACAAATTTAATCCACAAGAATATTAAATTTACTTTTAAAATTATATTTTCAAAATGGCTTACCCAAAAAGCTTTATTTTTAACTTAATCCTAATGAACTTATGGGGTGATGATTGTATTCACTTTATATACATTTGTTTAGTCATGTCTCTAATTCAATGTAGGACTCTAGCATGACCTCCTGACGTCCAGGACTAGGTATTTAGAGCATGAAATTTGCAGGATTGAACATTTGTGACAAGCCCAATTACAAGAATGGATACTTTTAAGCATCCTAATAAAAAATCTAGGATAGAATTTGATGCCATCTTAGAAATTAGGTTTGAGCCTAACTTAATCCTAAAAGTTAGCTCATGAGATGACAATTGTTCTCACCTTATATACACGTGATTAGTCAATTCTCTTGGTTGTTATATGTTGAGTTTGCTACATATGTATTATAAAATTCATATATATTGTACATCCAAAAATATGAATAAGAAAAATTTTTATACTGTAATCTTTATTTGGTATTAGATTAAAGCTCCAAGTTTAACATGTACATCATGATTCATGGCCTTTGTTGATCTCATTGAATTTAACACTCAAGCCCAACACCCCATCAAACTTAATTTTGTAACTATTCATCTTGGTATAAACAGATCTAATCATTCCTTATAACTTGTCATCTTGAAGGCTACATCATAACTGCCACCCTATGCCTACCTACTACTATTTTGCTAGTGACTCTTTTTTCTTGAATCTTGCTCACTCTCTCTAGTTCATTAAGATAAATAACTTTACATTGCTCTATTGGATGCATAAACATTAAGGCTTAATCCGTTATAGCCTTGACCAATACCTTATGAGAGCATGAATTTCACTCCAACGTGCCTTTGCCAATCATTCACGATCTCATATCATGTCACTAAAAAAGAACTTGAGCTCTATCAGTAAATGATTTGATTTTTTAGCCTCTTACATGCAAGTCATTGGCTCCATTGTGGATGAACCTTCTTTTGTTAGTCACCATCTTAATGATATCAACCTTGTCATTCATCTCCATAATGGTTTAAGCTTTTCCTTTCGTCAATTCAATGCATCAATACACACTCACGACTACTTTTTCTTCCTTCGACGAGTTATATGTAAAGCTTTTAGAATTTGAAATGTTTCTTTAGTATAAGGATCACCTTTACTTCCTTTCCATAGTCATATCCAATTATGGTCATAGTCAACTCATACACTTTTCCTACGGTGATCGTCATCACTCCTATGCCCCTATTTTAGGATTACAAGATGTTCAAAATATTGCAGCAGAATGAATAAGTAATCTTGTCGATCTATTATGTGCTTAGAATTTATTTAAAATCAACATAACAGAAATATGCATACCTCAAATAATGTAGTCTTCAAAAAACATTTCTTTCATAGTCCTATGCATATCCATACTATGACCAAGTCCTTACGATCAACACTTTGACAAAGTGGAATACATATATTGAAGAAAGTCTTCTCAAATATTTTAAAAAAGGGTTTGGAAGTATGAGAGATTACTATTCATAATAGTAGGTTGTGTATTGTGTGTTTTTCATCATACTCCCACATTACTTTATATATACGTTAAAAGTATACCTCTGTCATATCTTTTTGTTAGTTGGATATAAAATTGATTAGAAGATATGTTAATCAATTATGAAACCGATTAAAAAATATGGTAGTCAGTTATGAAATCGACTAGAAGATATGCAACAATCTTATCTTATTTTCTATTAACATTGTAATACTCTTTATTTCAAATTTCAAACCTCAAAATTCAAAATTTCAAAATTTTAATTTTGAAATTTTTAATTTTATTCATCATAAAATTAAAATTTCTTCAATATCATTATATTATTTTATTCATATTTCTAGCTAAGAATATAATAATCTTCCACTTGGATTAAAAAATTATTTATTTGATTAAAATTAAATTTTTTACTTTAATTATTTAAATAATAATTAAATTATCCTCTAACGAGGATTTGAACGCTCGTTAGTGTGTGACTCCATAGATTCAATTCTAAACTGGTAGCACATTAATCACACTAATTTACTAATCAAGGTTGACGTCTAACAACACTCCTCGACGACCAGATAGTATGAAGTAAGACCTTTTTACTTATAAGAATCATAGAAGAACAAAGTAAAACTCCTTCCATCTTTCTACTCTTAGTTAACCTTAGAATATGGTAAATTTTAAACTCTAAATAGTTAACCTATAAAAGATCCCAGAAAAACTCCTTTCTTTATTCATTGAATTTCCTTGACCAAAGTATTTGTTATTATAATTATAAAGCTTAAACTTATTATTGTGATTTGATAGATTCCTTCTTGACCAATTTCTACAAGTATTTAATTATACCCAATATCCTTTCAACTAACATCCTTAGACATTAGGTGTTGGGAATTAAAGTATAATAAATAACCTTGTCAATTACTATAACAGTCTCAGGTCAAAGGAAATTCAAATACTATATTCTTCATGAGAATATCCTATTGAAAAGTTAATGGTAATTGTAAACATTAGGAATTCTCAATTATGTATGTTTAATGACCATATCTCTATATGTATCACCTGTATATGTAACTTAATAAATGAGATAATTTAATCTTCATCCAATGAAGACCTTTTAATAATCTACCAAAATTGTTAATTTCCTTTTAATAATCCAACGATCAAGAATAATTTATATTAAATCCTTAAATACCTATCTCTCATTATTTATTTTAAAATATTTACCAAAAAAATGAAATTGCTTTGGATCAAAATTCAATACCTAGATTGGTTTAGGTCAGGTTAATTTAGGATATATGAGCCAAATTAACCCAATTTCAAAACTTAATTTACTTTCATAGATGGATGCATGTTAGTTAATTGGATAATGAGTCAAAACAAAATTGATGGAGTAATTTTTATGCAAATTTAAAGTCTAGAAAAGTAATTATTGAAGCCTCATGATGATAATATAATAAACTTTAAAGACTATTTTATTATAATAAATGATCTCAATGAGAATGTTAAGTCTCCAAATTTAATCAAGCACCTTATCATAACCAAATTATGAATATGACGATAAAACATTTGACACATGATAGATTAAATCTTGGACATATTTATTTATCCCCAAGAATCTCCCACCTATACTAGAGTCAATTAATCATATGTCTCATTATTAACTCCTCACTTGTGCTTGTCAAAGTCTTTTGAACTAAGCTCTTCTATGAATGGAAGAGCAATATTTTAGTTTCCACTAATCTTTTGAATCTGTCTCTACACTCAAAGATTTATCAAATCAAATGATATCTCTATAGAATATATTTAGACCTTGATGTGATCATGACTCTTTTGTTTTAAGCAATAGCTTAGTTATTGTCACGCAATAATGTGTTTGGTTCCTATATCACATAAGACCATATATGAACTTTTCATCCAATTTAGTTCTTTAGCAACCTCATATACTGCTATATATTCTTCTTTGGTGTTTAAAAATTATCTACCGTAACTTGTTGTGTACTTTTCCAACTTATCTCATCATTATCTAAGATGAATAGATAACTTAAAATAAATTTACTATGACCTTTATCTAGTATTAGTATAGCATTTAATCTTTAGGGATAGCTCTACTACATAAGTGTATGATATTCTATTCACGTGTTTTCTTTCTTTTAGAGTTTTAGGGAAATCATTCCTACTAAGAGTAACTCCAGTTCTTATTAGCAAATAACCTCTTTTGGTGTTTTCCATGTTATATCCTTTTAGTATGGTATTAATATACATAGATTGAGAGAGTCCAAGCAAACTTTTAGATCTATCTCTATAGATTTTTATTCCTAGAATATAAGTTGCTTCTCTCAAGTCTTTCATGAAGAATTATTTTGATAACCAAATATTTGTACTTTGCAAAGTTGGTATATCATTCTCAATTAGAAATATATCATCATCATACAATACTAAAGAAATGAGAGTACTCTCACTTATCCTTTTGTATACACAAAGTTCCTCTCACATCTAACAAAATTGAACTTTTCAATTTCTTGTTGAAATGAATATTCCAACTTCTTGAAGTTTGCTTCAATCCATAAATGGAATGTTGTAGCTTGCAAAATTTATCTTGATTAGATAAGGATGTAAATCCTTCAGGTTGTTTCATATACATATCCTCGTTCAACCCACTATTAAGGAAAGCAGTTTTCACATCCATCTTCAATATTTCATAATCATAGTATGCCACTATAGCAAGTAGAATCCGAATAGATTTGAGCATTTCCATAGGAGAAAAGTCTCATCATAATATATTTCTTCCCTTTGGAAATATCCTTTGGTAGCGAGACAATCCTTATAGGTCTCTACTTGCCATTTTTTCCAATCTTTTTCTTGTAAACCCATTTACAACCTATTGGTTTAACATCCTTTGAAGGTGAAAAGTGTCCAATAAGACACTTATTTGGAACATAATTCAATGTAATTGCAAGTAATTGAAGCATAAAACTCCATTAAAACATGATAAAATGACATAAAACTGAATAACCTATGTACAATTCGGAAAATACAGTTTTCGAGCCTTTTGGATGATAAATTCTCGTAAATCTGATATGTTTTAATTTCTGCAATCTGTTACAGGGTTCCGTGTTGGCAACGCAGTTGGGCCGCGTTGGACACGCGACTCTACAGACCAGTAGCTATAAAAAGCCGTGAACAGAACGAAAACAGGGCATCATTCACTCTACCCACTGATCTATCTCCAGAGCGCAGACCTAGAGGATAGAGCCGCTGTTTCCCCATACGCTGGTTCTATTCTGGGTGAAGGAGGAACCCTAGGGCGGAAGACGAAGTGCATCTGCAGCGTGCTGCCATGATCATGATTTTCTCTTCTTCCCCTGTTTTCTTCTTCTTCGTTATGTGTAACTGAGTCCTTGTTGGGGAAGGATGAATCCTAAACTGATGTTATGTAACCCAGATTTTTCATTTATCTAAGATTGTTTCCTTTAACGTTGATTATTCATCTCCTTGCTTAATGCTTTTATGACTTGGCCACTTATAAATTGAACCAAAATTCTTCTTCGCAATTGGGAAATTGGTTTTAGAATTGGAACTAGGATTGAATAACATAATCGTGAAGGCTCTAGGGATAGAGGTTTGCAATTGTGAGATCATTTGAAATATTGAACTTAAGGCTCACGTCAAATTAGGAATTGCTAAGGGATTAGGATTCCTAATTTGAGTGAAGAATTGATAAGTCAAGGGATTGACCTTCAATCAATAATTGTGAATTCGATCTTCAACTACATTTTATCTTGAATATATGTAATGATCAAAGGTTACCTAGGGGAAGTTTTGGTGAAATCCAACCCTAACATCTTCCATAATTTGAATTCTTACACATTTATATCAGTTGCTGAGTATTTGACAGTTTAGAGTTTATTTTGAGTACTTTTAGGCAAACGGGAACAAAGTTTCAGATTAGTGACAGAATCTGTGAATCTTGTTATTTTTCTGTTTGCGTTGCCTACACGCTTCAATTTGCGTTCCTTACGCGACCCCATAGCTCAGTTCAATTAGTGGACTAGTAGGAATTTAATATTTGAACCAAATCCCTGTGGAGACGATACTCTTACTCATTCTTTACTTCATAAAACGATAAGGTGCACTTGCCTTCACACGTTTTTACAACAAGTTTTTGGCGCCGTTGCCGGGGATTTGTTTTTCAATATTGAAAAGTACTACGAATACACTAGATTGAGCAATTCTGTTTTATATTTCTGACTCTGTTGCATACTGATTCTTTCTTCGGTTTAATCTTGTGTAACTTGTTTATGTGAGGTAAACAAGAACATGAATTGATCTTTGAACGTGAGATTGAAAAGCTCGCAAGAAGAAACCGAAGGGAAACAAGGTTACGAAAGGAGCAACAAGAGCAACAGAGACTGCAAGGGACCAGCAAAGAAAATCCTGTGCATCACTCTATCATGGAGGAACACCAACATAACAGGAGAATTACGTTGGGAGAATATGTAGTCCCAAATTTTGCAGGTTGCAGCGCTAGTATTGTGAGACCACCAATCGCTGCCAACAACTTTGAAATTAAACCTGCCCTACTCCATTTAGTGCAACAGGACCAGTTTGGAGGAAGTGAAGTGGAAGACCCGAACCTGCTCCTTTCAAGCTTTCTCCAAATATGTGACACAATCAAGATGAATGGCGTCTCTGACGAAGCGATCAAATTGAGATTATTCCCTTTTTATTTAAAAGATCGTGCCAAGTATTGGTTGCAAACCCAACCAAGAGGAAGTATTACTACCTGGGAGGAATTGGTATCCAAATTTCTCATGAAGTACTTCCAACCCTCTAAATACAACAAGCTGAGAGGAGAGATCTCCTGTTTCGGTCATAAGGAAGGAGAGTCACTCTATGAGGCTTGGGAGCGGTTTAAGGAGCTCTTACGGAAGTGTCCACACCATGGCTTCTCCGATGTCCATCAAGTTCATATTTTCTACAATGGAGTCAAGCCAGCCACAAGACTCATCATAGATGCCTCAGCAGGAGGATCCCTGAATATTAAAACTGCAGAGGAGGCCATGAAGCTGATTGAAATAATGGCTTCCAACGAGTATCAATCACCAACTGACAGAAGCGTTCCCAAGAGAGGTGTGCTGGAATTGGACACGCAAACTGCAATACTTTCTCAAAACAAGCTGATCTCACAGCAGCTGGAGGCTTTGACAAAACAGTTACAGGTCTTCAACGTAGGAAACCCTCAACTAGCACAAGTCCTGAAATGTGACTTTTGTGGGGGAGAACATGAAAATGGATGTTGTGACATAGACGTAACAGGAACCTCCAGCCAGGAGCAAGTGCACTATATGGGCCAGTCACAAAGGCCTAAGTATCCTCCTTATTCTAACTCATATATTTCTAATTTCAGGAACCAGAACAACCCTAGGAGGAACAGACAGTATGCGCAGCAACAGCCCACTCAACAGCAGACAAACCAACCACAGGAAAACTCTGCAGACTTGGGGAACATACTCAGCCAGTTCATGCAATCCACTCAAGCATCCATCAAGAATTTGGAGAATCGGGTGGGGCAGTTGTCCAAACAACTCACAGAAAGAAACGCTGGGAGTTTTCCCAGTGATACAACACTAAATCCCAAGGAGCAATTCAATGCCATCACAACAAGGAGTGGAAAGATGATAGAACCAAGGCTGCCCACAATACCAAAGACAGCAGAAAACGTAATCAGACCAACCAATGATGCTGCTAATTCAGCAGATCAACCATCCAGAACTGAAACAGAAATGCAATCTGAAGGAGAACCAGCAGTCAATCCCCAAGCAGCAGCAAAGGAAGAACAGAAGAAGGACTTCCATGACAGGCCAGTGAGAAAAAGCAAAAAGCAACTATTTGAGGAAGCCGTAGCCAACGGGGAAAAAGCTACGTTGACAACGCCAAATGTCCCATTTCCTCAAAGGCTGAAGAAACAGCAGGAAGAGAGAAAGTTCTCTAGATTCCTGGATATATTCAGGAAACTACAAATCAACATACCACTAGCTGAAGCACTGGAAGAAATGCCCTCGTACGCGAAATTCATGAAGGAGTTGTTGTCCAAAAAGAGGAAGCTTAAGGAGGATGAAACCGTGGCTCTTACTGAAGAGTGCAGTGCCATCATTCAAAGGAAGCTACCTCAAAAGCTGAAAGATCCAGGATCTTTTGCAATTCCCTGCACCATTGGGAATTTGCAGATTGGAAAGGCATTATGTGACTTAGGAGCTAGCATCAACCTGATGCCCCTTTCCATACTGAAGAAACTGGAAATAGAGGAAGTGAAGCCTACCATGATGTGCCTCCAACTGGCTGATCGATCAATTAAACATCCATATGGCGTGGTGGAAGACCGCCTGGTCAAGGTAGATAGATTCATATTCCCAGCTACCTTTGTGGTGTTGGACATGGAGGAAGATGCTGAAATTCCATTGATCCTAGGAAGGCCATTCCTTGCCACAGGAAGAGCACTTATCGATGTGCAACAAGGGCAGCTGATGCTGAGAGTGCAGGATGAAAAGGTGACGTTCAATGTGTTTGAAGCTGTGAAGCATCCTGCTGAACAGCCACATTGCATGAGGATGGACGCGTTGGCAACGCTGCCAGTAACCGCTTTGGCAACGCCACTGTCAGTCCCTCTTGAAAAACAAGACAGTGAGTCCATTCTTGCAGGTGTACTCTGGCAATCCAAAGGCCTGAGCCAGGAGAGAGAAAAAGAGAGCCAAGATGTGGAGGAATGCATAGCCACACTTGAAGCAAATCCTCCCATGAAGTCAAGTTCATAACCCTCTGAGGGTTTGCCAAAGGAAGAAGGAAAAGTGGACAGCCCACAGACAGAACTAAAGCAGCTTCCATCTCACCTCCGTTATGCATTTTTGGGGGAAAAGAACACGTTTCTAGTAATTGTGAGCAACTCCCTCAATGAACAATAAGAGGAGAAATTGTTGAGGATTCTAAGAGCTCACAAGTCTGCCATTGGATGGACTATTTCAGATCTAAAAGGAATAAGTCCTTCCTTCTGCATGCACAAGATCCTAATGGAGGAAGATTTTAAACCTGTAGTGCAACCCCAAAGAAGGCTTAATCCAACCATGAAAGAGGTTGTGAAGAAAGAGGTCCTCAAGCTATTGGATGCAGGTATCATCTACCCAATCTCCAATAGCTCTTGGGTCAGCCCAGTTCAGGTTGTGCCTAAGAAAGGAGGGATAACAGTGATCCCTAATGAGAAGAACGAACTTATTTCTACAAGGACAATGACTGGTTGGCATATGTGCATAGATTACAGGAGTTCAAGTTTGGGGTTGTGATAAGTGTCCAATAAGACACTTATTTGGAACATAATTCAATGTAATTGCAAGTAATTGAAGCATAAAACACCATTAAAACATGAGAAAATGACATAAAACTGAATAACCCGTGCACAATTTGGAAAATACAGTTTTAGAGCCTTTTGGATGATAAATTCTCGTAAATCTGATATGTTTTAATTTCTGCAATCTGTTACAGGGTTCCGTGTTGGCAACGCAGTTGGGCTGCATTGGACACGCGACGCTACAGACCAGTAGCTATAAAAATCCCAGAACAGAACAAAAACAGGGCATCATTCACTCTACCCACTGATCTATCTCCAGAACGCAGACCTAGAGGATAGAGTCGTCGTTTCCCCATACGCTGGTTCTATTCTGGGTGAAGGAGGAACCCTAAGGCGGAAGACGAAGTGCATCTGCAGCGTGCTGCCATGATCATGATTTTCTCATCTTCCCCTATTTTCTTCTTCTTCATTATGTGTAACTGAGTCCCTGTTGGGGAAGGATGAATCCTAAACTGATCTTATGTAACCCAGACTTTGCATTTATCTAAGATTGTTTCCTTTAATGTTGATTATTCATCTCCTTGCTTAATGCTTTTATGACTTGACCACTTATAAATTGAACCAAAATTATTCTTCGTAATTGGGAAATTAGTTTTAGAATTGGAACTAGGATTGAATAACATAATCTGAAGGCTCTAGGGATAGAGGTTTGCGATTGTGAGATCGTTTGAATTCTTGAACTTAAGGCTCACGTCAAATTAGGAATTGCTAAGGGATTAGGATTCCTTATTTGAGTGAAGAATTGATGAGTCAAGGGATTGACCTTCAATCAATAATTCTGAATTCGATCTTCAACTACATTTTATCTTGAATATACGTAATGAACAAAGGTTACATAGGGGAAGTTTTGGTGAAATCCAACCCTAACATCTTCCATAATTTGAATTCTTACACATTTATATCAGTTGCTGAGTATTTGACAATTTAGAGTTTATTTTGAGTACTTTTAGGCAAACGGGAACAGAGTTTCAGATTAGTGACAGAATCTGTGAATCTTGTTATTTTTCTGTTTGCGTTGCCTACACCCTTCAATTTGCGTTGCCTACGCGACCCCATAACTGAGTTCAATTAGTGGACTAGTAGGAATTCAGTATTTGAACCAAATCCCTGTGGAGACGATACTCTTACTCATTCTTTACTTCATAAAACGATAAGGTGCACTTGCCTTCACACGTTTTTACACCAACAGAAGGTTCAACCAAAACTTTGTTTATCTCCATTGATTCAATTTCGAATTCCATAGCTTCTTTCCACTTTTCACGATCCAACCTTTGCATAGCTTCTTCATAAGTGTTGGGATCATCATCGTTATGATCAACCTCATTTGTCAAGTCATCTTGAACCATCAAGTTTAATTTATCTATTACACAATGCACTCAACTAGACCTTTTAAGAGACATTTGATTTGTAGATTCCTTTGTACTATACTTAAGGCTTTGAGATTTTGTTCCAAGAATGATTTATCAACTTGTCTTTCATCTACAACTTGTTCTTGAACCATCGTTCCAAGATAGGTCGTTCAATTTCCATATCTTGCTTTTGAGAAACCATTGTTTCACTAGTTTATTAAACTTCATCAAGTTATATTTCTCTACTGCAACCTTTATGCCTTCTATAATTTAGATTAGGTTGGGTTCAACATTGATAAAAAGATCCACTAGTGCCTACATCATCCTCTTTGGGCCAAATACAATGTTTTGGACATAAAAGAAGACTAATATTTCACATTCCTCCATTAAGGCTAAGTATCATGATGAGAACCAAGAAGGAATAATGATAAAGAATGAGAGAGGTAAAGAGGAAGATCATCTACAAGGCATTTAAGGTCCTACGACAAGATCAAAGGTAAAGAAAGTCAAAAAGGTCTTAAATCGTATAGTTATAACTATTTGACCTAAGGTCTCTTTGACTTTCTTTACCTTTAACCTTATCATAGGACCTCCAAACCCTTATAGGGGATCTTCCTCTTTATCTCTCTCATTATTTATCATTATTCCTTCTTGGTTCCCATCATCCTCTCATTCTTTTAATGAATTCATCCTCGAATTATGATCTTCATCATCTACATCAAAAGTACATCAAAAACATTAAAAGTTATATTCACTCCATACTCACTATGCAAGTCAATTTTTAAGCATTATTTCTGATCTTTTGTAACACTTGGAAAGGTCCATCTTCCCTTGGTTTGAGTTTTGATTTTCTTTGTGAGGGAAATTTCTCCTTTCTTAGGTGGATCCAAACACAATCTTCAGGTTTAAACACAACTTTCTTCCTATTTTTGTTGGCATTATGAGCATAACACCCCAATTTCATTTTAAGTTGAGCTTTAACCTGTTCATGAAGCTTCTTTACATATTCAGCCTTAGACTTTCCATTTGTATGCTCAAAAGAAGAATTTTTAGATAAAGATAATAAATTAAGAGAAGTTAGGGGTTAAATTCATAAATAATTTTAAAAGGGGAATGTTGGGTAGTAGCAAGAAAATTCAACATATGGTAAACAATATTCCCAAGACTTAATATTTCTCTTAATGATAGCCCTAAGAAGAATGGAAAGGGTTTGGTTGACCATCTCAGTTTGCCCATCAGTTTGAGGGTGACAAGTAGTGGAGAAAAGAAGTTTTATATCAAGTTTGTTCTATAGAGTCCTCCAAAAGTGTATAAGGAACTTGGTATCACGATCTAAGAAAATACTTGGCATTCCATAAAGTCTCACAACTTCCTTGAAGATATAAATTGGCTACGTGATAAGCATCATCAACCTTCTTATAAGGTACAAAATATGCCATCTTTGAAAACTTGTTACTTCACAAACATTGAATCTTTTCCATTTTTAGTTTATGGTAATCGTAAGATAAAGTCCATAGATAAATCAATCCAAGGATGGTTAGGAATAGGTAAAGGAGTATAAAGTCCATGAGACATTACCTTAGATTTTTCTCTTTTACATGAGATGCACCTTTCATAAAATTTTTGCTCATCATGCTTCATACGAGGCCAATAAAAGTGTTTATACAACATATCTAAAGTTCTTTAAAGTCCAAAATGTCTCATTAAACCCCCTTCATGATCTTTCTTAATAAGAAAATATCTTAAAGAACATATAGGCACACATAACCAATTATTTTTAAACAAATAATCATTATGCTTATGAAATCCTTTTTGAGCCATTTTATCACAAGAAGTATATATATAGGAGAACGCATTATCATGCACATATATTTCTTTAATATATTCAAAACCAAGCAATTTAGTTTCAAGAGTGGAAAGCATCACATACCTTCTAGAGAGGGCATCCGCTACCATATTTATCTTTCCTTTTTTGTGCTTGGTTATATATAAGGAAATTGTTCAAGGAACTCAACCTATTTGGCATGTCTCTTATTAAGTTTTCCTTGTCCCTTTAAATACTTTAAGAATTCATAAACACTGTAAATGACAAATTCTTTGGGCAAAAGATAATGTTGTCATGTTTGTAATGCTCTAACAATTCTTTATCATAAGTTGGATAATTAATAGTAGTCCCATTTAATTTTTCATTAAAATATGCAATGGGATGACCTTTGTGAAGTAAAACATCCCTAATACCCACATTAGATGCATCACATTTAATTTCAAATGATTTGAAAAAATTAGGTAATGCAAGAATAGGTGTATATGTGAGTTTGTCTTTAAGTGTTTGAAATGCATTTTCTTGATTTTTTTTCCCACTTAAAGCCTACATTTTCTTTTTAATTTCATTTAAGGGTGTTTCTAATATGCTAAAATCTTTTACAAATCTTCTATAAAAGCTTGTCAGTCCATGAAAACTCCTAACATCACTCACAAATTTAGAAGTTGGACAATCTTTAATGGCCTTAACCTTTTCTTCATTAACTTGTACATCTTTTGAATTGATCACAAATCCAAGAAAAGTCACATGATCAGTGCAAAAAGTACATTTCTCTAAGTTAGCATACAATTTTTCTTTCTTAAGAATATACAAAACAGATTTCATATGTTCAACATGCTTTTCAAAGCCCTTAGAATAAATTAAAATATCAGCAAAATAATCAACTACAAATTTTCCAAGAAATTCACACAATACCTGACTCATAAGTCTCATAAAAGTGCTTAGTATGTTGGTTAAACCAAATGGCACTACCAACCATTCATACAATTTATATTTAGTTTTGAAGGCAATTTTCCATTCATCCCTTTCCCTTATTCTAATTTGATGGTACCTACTTTTCAAATCAATCTTAGAAAGAAAAAAGACAAGCACCATACAATTCATCAAGTAAATCATCAAGCTAGGGATAAAGTGTCTATACTTAACTATAATGTTGTTGATGCCCTATAATTTGTGCACATCCTCCATGATCCATCCTTTTTGGTACCCAAATTATAAGTACTGCATAAGAAATTAAACTCTCTCTCATCCATCTTTTTTCTAATAACTCCACTTGTTTTTGAATCTTCTTTGTCTCTTGAGAGTTGCTCCTATATGCGATCTTATTGGGTAAAGAAGCACTAGGAATGATATCTATTTAATGTTCTATTTCCCTCATTGATGATAAACCATGAAGCACTTCTTTAGAAAAAACATCATTAAATTTTCATGCAAAATAGCAGCAACATCACTAGATAAAGAGTTAGTGTTAGAGTTTAAGTAAGAAAGATAACAATTTCAAGCAACCTAATCAAGAAAGAGGCGGAGATAATTTCAAACCTACTAACCATGGAAGAGGAAGAGGAAACATGTTGAAACTGCTTTTAGAACTACCCATTATTTTCTCTTTATGTTTTTTCTTCTTTTCTGTTTTTAACAAATTTGACTAAGTTTCAGTCAAATAAGTTGTTAAGGTTGTTGCTATCTTATTGTTATCTTGTTGCTAGTTTGTTTGGAGTTTGTTACCCGCTGATTTTTCTATTATTCCTAGCTCTATAAATGTAACTCTAAATTAAGAAAATAAATGAATCTTCCTCTCCCATTGTCTACTTCCCTCTTGTTTATGTATCTTACTGCCTTGAAAACAACAAATGGTATTAGAGATTTATTCTTGAGGGACCTATGAGAGAAAAATATGAAGGTTTTTCAAGTGAGTGCCACCAAACGCTACCCTTCAACACAAAAAATTCAAGCATGAAAGGAGACTCAAGTTTCTTAGCAATGACACCCCCTATCTTCCATGGAGAAAATTATCAGATATGGGCAGTACAAATGGAAGCCTACCTAGATACTTTGGATATATGGGAGGCTGTTGAAGAGGACTACAAAGTCTTTGCATTACCCAAAGATCCCATGAAGGCTCAAATCAAGAATCATAAGGACAAAAAAACTAGAAAATATAAGGCAAAGGCATGCCTCTTTGCAGCAGTTTCATCAATAGTCTTCACATGAATCACATCTCTAAAGTTAGCTAAAGCTATATGGGATTATCTCAAAGAAGAATATGATGGAGATGATTGAATCAAAGGCATGCAAGTGCTGAATCTTATTAAAGACTTTGAATTGCAAAAGATGAAGGAGTTAGAAACCATTAAAGAGTACTCTGAAAGTGATATGATTCACCCTACGCGAATGAACCGAAATGCGGAAACGATAATGGAACGTCTTGAGAATCAGGATAAGATAAGATAAGATAAGATAAGGTCAGATTAGGATAAGATTAGATAAGATGAGATGAGATAAGATAAGATAAGATAGGATAAGGTAAGATGAGATAAATTAAGATAAGATAGGATAGGATAGGATAAGGTAAGATGAAATAAGATAAAGGAACTCAACACAAACCGCGACCTACCGGAGAGCATCGAAGTTATCAAGAGGAACGTGACCCTTACCGCGACCTACCGGGAGAACCAACGCTATCAAAGATAGTTCTTTGCCCAAGAACCAAGGGAATCAACTCACATAGAGATGAAAAACTCAAAGAGAAAATATGATTATTCCTAACAAATCTATCTTTTTACTGAATCCCTAACTCCTATTTATAACGAACCTAATCTAGTAAAAAAAAGATAACAAATTAGAAATCCTAATTAGATTGCAATTTGAATTGCAGTCAATTTTAAAACAAATAACTTCTAGATAAATATCAAATCCTAATGTAATCTATAGCGAATCATAAACTTTATCACTTAAGATCTTGAATGATATGACTACATAAATTAACCCATGTTGGAATTGGGCTTGGATCCACGTAGTCTTTTTCTTGAACTTCTTTGATGGGACATTCAAGTGCTTGTTCCATGCATTTGGTCTTATTTCTCATCATAGGACCTTCCATTCATTGTAGATAATCTCTTAGATAATCTTTTTTGCTTATCGTGGTGTCCACGTTCACATCATTCCCTCCTTCTCCAAGAGGATTCGTCCTCGAATCTTGAAGGTCATCTGCATCAAATAAGGATAAATCAGAAACATTGAAAGTGGCACTCACATTACCATAGCTACTTGGAAGATAGATTTTATAAGCATTATCGTTGATCCTTTCAATCACTTGAAATGGACTATCTCCTCTAGGATGTTGGAACTTCTTTAACTTGGAGACCGCTCCTTTTACAAGTGAACCCACACCCAACCACCAGGGTCAAAGACCATATTGGTGCACCCTTTGTTTGCCTTCCGAGCATAATGTTCATTCTTCTTCTCAATATTAGCGCGAACCTTGGCCTTAAATTTCTGCACAAATTCAGCCTTTTGCTTTCCATCCAAATTAAGAGAGTCATTAGCATGAAATGGTAAAACATTTAATGGTGATAGAGGATTAAATCCATATACAATCTCAAAAGGTGAAAAGGAAGTAGATGTATGAACAACACTATTATATTCAAATTCAACACGAGGCAAACAATTCTCCCAATCCTTTAAATTCTTTTGAATTATAGTACGTAATAAGGTGTCTAAAGTTCTATTCACAACATCAGTTTGTCCATCTATTTGTGGATGAGCCACAGTAGAAAATAATAATTTAGTGCCCAACTTACCCCACAAGGTTCTCCAAAAGTGATTAAGAAATTTGACATATTGATCACTTACAATAGTTTTAAGTAAGCTATGAAAATGTATCATCTTTTTGAAAAATAAATCAGCAATATGAGTGGCATCATTAGTTTTAGAACAAGCAATAAAATGTATCAGTCTGCTAAATCCCTCTACAATGACAAAAATACTATCTTTTCCTTTTGAAGTCCTAGGCAGCCCCAATACAAATTCCATAGAAATATCAGTCCAGGGATATTCATGAATAGGTAAGGGTGTATACAAGTCATGATGCATTATCTTAGATTTTTCTTGTAAGAAAATAATATATTTTTCACTAATAAGTTTAACATCATGTTTCATTTTTTGCCAAAAAAGATGTTTGTGTAAAATATGATAAGATTTTTGAATGCCAAAGTGTCCAATTAATCCTTTCCCATGAGTCTCTCTAATAAACATCCCCTTACGCTACACTTAGGTACATATAATTTATTTTTCTTAAATAAATATCCATCTTTCCTAAAATAGTCATCAAAACCATGGTCAGAACACGCTTTCCACAATTGTTCAAATTCAATATCATCCGCATACATGGTTTTTAGTAATTCAAATTCAAGTAATTTGGTTTGTAAAGTCGTAAGTAATATATACCTTCGTGACAACGCATTCGCTACAATGTTTTCCTTTCCCTTTTTATACTTGATAACATAAGGAAACATCTCATCAAATTCTATCCACTTGCCATGCCCTTTTTTGAGCTTACCTTGAGACTTTAAAAACTTCAAGCTGAATTTATCAGATTGGATGACAAGTTCCCTCAACCAAAGGTAATGTTGCCAAGTTTGTAAGGTCCTCACCAAGGCATAGAGTTCCTTATCATAGGTTGGATAGTTGAGTGTCGCTCCACTAAGTTTCTCACTAAAATATGCCACAGGTTTGGAATCCTACATTAAAACAGCTCTTATACCCACTCCAGAGGCATCACATTCAATCTCAAAAACCTTATCAAAATTGGGTAAATTTAATATAGGGGCATTAGTTAACTTGTCCTTTAGTAAATTAAAAGCTTGTTCATGTTTCTCATTCCATTTAAAATCAACATTATTTTTAACAAGTTCATTTAAAGGGGAAACTATAGAACTAAAATTCTGTACAAACCTCCTATAAAAGCTTGCTAAACCATGAAAACTTTTTACATCGTTAGCAGTTATAGGCATGGGCCAATCTCTAATTCCCTTAACCTTTTCTTCATCAACACTAACTCCTGTAATCTTGTTGATGACTCTACAATCCACGCATATGTGCCATGTTCCATCATTCTTTGGTACCAAGATAACATGAACTATACATGGGTTAAGATTTTCCCTCACAAAGCCTTTCTGCATCAACTCCTCTACTTGCCTTTGAATCTCCTTGACCTCTTCAGGAACAGTTCTATAGGCTAGTCGGTTTGGAATCACAACACCGAGGATAAAATCAATCCGGTGTTTAATACCTCTTATAGGAAGTAAACTTTTTGGTGGTTCTCTAGGAAATACATCATTAACTTCCTGAAACAAAGATTCAACCACACTAGGAAAAGAAGAGTTATGATTGTTAGTAAGGTAAATATCCTTGTACATAAGTACAAGAACTTGTTCCTTTTCCCTCAAAACACTCTCAACCTCCCCTTTGTGAGAAAATACACAAACTTTATTTTCTTTTTCTTTGTTTTCTGATTTTTCTTTCTTTTCACTCTCATTCTTTTTTTGACTTTTTACTTTTTATTTACTCTTAATTTTATCTCTCTTTTTTCTTTCTTGATTTTCTAATTTTTTCTCATTCTTTTTTTGACTTTCTACTTTTTCTTTACTCTCAATTTTATCTCTCTTTTCTTTTTCTTGATTTTCTAATTCTTTTTCTCTCATTTTACATTCTTTTGAATTTTTCATTTGGTCAAAATAAGCCTCCTTTGGTTTAAGATCTTCCTTCTCATTGGACCAATTAAACTTTGATGATGAATTAGAAGCATATTTGTGATATTTGCGATTGCTCCTAGATTTGAGTTGTCTTTCCACCTGAATAGCTTTATAAAGCAATTCATCCATCTCCACATAATGTTGTTGCTCCACCACATCAGCTATCTCTCTGTTTAGCCCTCCAATAAATCTTGCTACAGTGATTTCTTTTTCCTCCTCCACATTGGCTCTTATCATAGCAATTTTCATCTCCTTGTAATAATCTTCAACACCCATGGCACCTTGAGTAAGACTTTGTAGTTGTTTTCGGTGCAAGTCCCTATGATAGTGACTTGGTACAAATCTTCTTCTCATGGCTACTTTCATCTCTTCCCACGTTCGGATAAGTCTCTCTCCATATCTCCTCTTATTAAGGATAAACTGATCCCACCAAATATTAGCATAATCGATAAAAGAAAAACTGGCTAGTCTTACCTTTTTCTCCTCCGAGTAATTGTGACAATCAAATACATGCTCCACTTTTCTCTCCCACTCTAGATAAGTTTCAGGTTCGTTCTTTCCTTAGAATGGTGGAAGGGATAATTTAATACTCCCCAAGTTGTTATTCTTTTGTCTATATCGTCTTTTTTCTCTTAAACTTTCATTGTTTGATTCTAAGTTCTTCCTCCAATCTCCTTCTTCATCACAATGAATTAATCTTTGGGGACTACTCTAACGAGAAACCCGAGACCTCCTCCTCGAACAACCCTCCATATCATCCAACCTTCTATTCAACTGTTGGAATTGATCTTGAAATGATTTTATGTGTATTTTTAGATCTGTTTCATTATGATGGAGTTCACCACTCATGTTGGCAATGCTGTAAAGTGAATAAAATAAATAAGTATAATAAAAACCTCACCAATCACTCCCTTAGTGTTTACCCTCAATACTGACGCTCTTCACTCGTGTTTACACTCGAATTGGCTTTTTCTATAATACTCTAACCAACTCTTGCTTTTTACCTCTCGATTCTCCTTATAAATCATCGAACCAAGAACTTTGCAAGTTGATTTTCCCATAAATAACGAAAGCGTCACAGATACACAAGATGAATAGGATAAGGAATATTGGTCAAGAAATAAGAACTTAAAAAAAATTATATTGAATGAAGACTTTTTTTTTCTTTTTTTCAATTGTCTTGAAATTCCTTTATTTTTGAATTTCTATCACAACTATTTTTTTTGAATTTCTATCACAATTTTTTTTTTGCTTCTTTTTTTTTGAATTTCTTTTTGAAATATTTGGTAGATATCAACTTTATCACGAGAAATTTAAAACTGAGGATAGATGACACCTGATTTCAAGAGTCGAAGCTCTAATGCCAAATAATATGATTCACCCTACGCGAATGAATCGAAATGCTGAAACGATAATGGAACGTCTTAGGAATTAGGATAAGATAAGATAAGATAAGGTAAGATAAGGTGAGATAAGATGAGATAAGATAAAGGAACCTGACACAAACCGCGACCTGCCGGAGAGCACCGAAGTTATCAAGAGGAACGTGACCCTTACCGCGACCTGCCGGAAGAACCAACGTTATCAGAGGTAGTTCTTTGCCCAAGAACCAAGGGAATCAACTCACACAGAGATAAAAAACTCTCAAAGAGAAAATATGATTATTCTTCAAAATTTGTCTTTTCACTGGATCCCCAATTCCTATTTATAGCGAACCTAATCTAGTAAAAAAAAGATAACAAATTAGAAATCCTAATTAGATTGCAATTTGAATTGCAATCAATTTTAAAACAAATAACTTCTAGATAAATATCATATCCTAATGTAATCTAAAGCGATTCATAAACTTTATCACTTAATATCTTCAATGATATGACTACATAAATTAACCCATGATGGAATTGGGCTTGGATCCAAGTAGTCTTTTTCTTGAACTTCTTTGATGGGACATTCAAGTGCTTGTTCCATGCATTTGGTCCTATTTCTCATCATAGGACCTTCCATTCCTTGTAGATAATCTCTTAGATGATCTTTTTTGTTTATCGTGGTGTCCATGTTCACATCAGAAAGGCTTTTGAACATAGAAAATAGATAAGATTGCTTGGTTCTGAATTTAAAGATTCTCATATTGTTGAAAAATTCTAATTACTATACCTAAAAGATTTGAGGCAACCATAACCATGTTGGAAAATACCAAGGATCTATCCAAGATCACCTTGGCAGAGTTGTTAAATTTTTTGCAAGCACAAGAACAAACAAAGGATTATGAGAGAAGAAGGCTTTATTGAGGAAGCCTTGCATGCTAAACATGAGGTTGGTGGGAGAAACAAAAAGAAGAAGCACAAGAACCAACAAGCAAATGGAGAAGGTGATGTTACCAACAAAAGCAAACTATATCACCAAATGGTACAATCTATCTCTTGAACCAAAAAACAAGTTGATAAAACTCTTAATCGTGCAATGGTGTGGACTAACAATCTTCCCAATTTTTGGTGCTCAAGCATACTAGTAACACAAAGAGAAGCCATCAAACAATTTGTTTACTCAAGCATTTAGCTGCCACACATGTAATCGCTTGTGACCATCCTTCTTAAGATAGATATGTTCAAATCCCAAATCTTGGATGGAACATTAATGCCATCCAAACCTTTGATCTTACACATGTTATGCATCTAGATTAACTCGATAGTTTAATTTATTCAGATATTTTTTTTCTTTGACGTAGTAATTAATCAGATGGATGGTAAGTTGATGCCCAATTCAGCAAGTATACTCACAAGACATTCCATATGCTCACTTATATAGAATCATCATTTGAGGCTTGCATCATTAGCATTCTTGATTTTAAAATATTTAATAATTAAGAATTTTATTGTCATGTTGGATGTATTACGTGGGACCATACTTTAGCCTAGGTAATAATTTTACTATTGTTAAAACTCATATACAAGTTCTAATATTATTACATTATTGGAATTTTCTACTGATTTGAGAGTTGAAGTTTTGGACCTAGTTTGTTGGCTTTATCAAAATTGCATGATCATTTTGTTAGTTTGTGAGAAAAGTAAAGGTTATTCCTATTTTCTCAATAATGATGAACACTTATTGTTAACTTGTGATTTGTTCATACTTTTACTTCTAATGGTTCTGTTAATGATTGGTGTTTTCACCAAACTCAGTTTATAATTATGAACTATCCAAGTTTACTCAACATCTTGAGGAGCACACCATGAATCAACTAATTTGTGAAATACGATTACAAGTTTAAGTAGATCATGTTATACCTAAAGGATTTGTGAAAAACTTCCCTCATCTTTAGGGCTTAGGGATGAAACTATTTTTCATTTGGAGATAAGAATTAGGAAAGGCATATTAGGGATTTAGTTAGCATGGCCTAGATTGCAAAATCGAAGGCTATAATCAATAATGAAAGAGAAGTTAAGCATTCTATTATTCAAGCCTATCTTTATCATCTCAACAACACCTTTGGATTATCATATATGAGCTAAGGTCAGCTAGGTACTACAACTATTCTTAAGCATCCTTTCATGAAAGAGATTTCTAATTTCAAGATCCTTACTTGATCCAAATAATCAATATAACATATTACACCATACATGTTTCAAACAATCAATATAACATATTACAGCTTATCAAGGAAACTCTAACTTTCAAGAGTGCCTTCATGATTTTACCATGAAAATTTTAGTTAATAAAGCCTTATATGTTATCATCCACAAGACCCTGCAAGGGGTAGAACTCGGTTTAAGGTGCTTGCAAAGAGTTCCATTAGGATTTGAGGTGCCCTAGATCTCAATTCACTCATTACTTCATCAATTAACAAAATTTTAAACAACATCTCATTCCTTTGCTTGGGTTAGTAAGGGAAGGATGAGTCAATCAAAAGTTCCTTTTCTTGCTTCTACGAGAAAGAGACCTTTATCTCTAATTTGGAGTTTGCCATTTAGTTGCATATTATGGTGGAGGTGATGAAGCACACATTTTTTATGTCCTTGGCTAAATTTGACTTGCCATAAGGACAAAATTTTGGAAGGGAAATGAAGTGTGAAGGTCAACTTGGCAAGCACAAATTAAAAGAAGTTACCAAGGAAGATAGGGAAATTATGGAAATGGATAGAGGAATAGAGATAGATAAAGAAAGGGACTGAAGAGGAGATACACTAAATATGCAACTTTGAAACATATCCCCTAAATCTTGCATAGAACTTGCCTCAATGACTTTTGTCCTTACCTTGCATTGAAAGGTTGGTAGATAATTTGATAGAGATTTAATTAGCTTTTCTAAATATTCTTTATATAAAATTGTAGAATTGGATTTGAGAATAAATACTTTTGAAAAGGGGGAGAATGATAGAGATCCAATTAGCCTACCTGAAGACTCATATGAAATTTTCATCCAAGAAAGTAAAATTCAAGAATAGGCAAACAAAATCTTAATATTACTTGTGCAAGTTCAAACAATTTTGAAGATTTAGGATAAGAGTGTAGCATTAAGAGTTATTATGATCAAATCATTATAATTAAATATTTAAATTTATTATATATAAATCAAAATAACATTTAAAATTGATTGGCTATAGAATATATTAGGATTTGAAATTGATTCATTGGTGATTTGTTTTAATTATCCATAAATCAAATAAAGATTTTATATTAATTTTCAATTCAATTAGGATTTCTTAGAATTTGTTACTTGTTTTCTATTTTAGATTTTCTTTCAATTTAGGCCAATTAGCCTTTTTATATAATAGGGTTTAGGAATACAGTATAAAACAAGTTTGATGGATAATAACTTTTTCTTTGGAATTTTTCATCTCATTATGAGTTAATTCCCCTAGTTCTTAGGGTAAAGAACTATCCTTTATAACATTGGTTCTTCTAACAGGTTGCGGTAAATATTACATTCCTCTTTGATAACTTTGATGCTCTCTAATAGGTCACGATTTGTGTCGGTGTTTCATGCAAAATGTGAGTATAATACTCTTTGCCAATTTTTATCTACAAGTAAGTATACTTGTTAGTATAGAACAGAGGAATTTTAAACCTCTAGTATTGATTTTACAAAGACTATGCTAACAATCTACGTATGAAGTTTGAACTATAACTTTTAAGCTCATTAGAAGAAGGATTGGTCTATAGAAATAAAAGAAATAGAAATAAATTTTCTATTTGATGATAAATAAAAGAACATGGTGCAAGTTATGGTAAATTTATAGGGCTTTGGATCCCCTTGTGACTTTATATGAGTTTATCTACAGTTTTCCCCTTTATTCAATTGCTAACCACCTATGCTAATTTTATTACTAATCCTTGATTTGGAAATAGTAATAATCTTCCTTATAGGTACTACCCCCATTGATCTTGCAAGATAGATAAATAAAAAAGGTGTAAGTTTTAAGAGGGTGTTAATTACGTATCAAGCAATTAACCAGTTAGAAACTCAGGTTCTTGGTTGATTGTTCAAGACCTTTAAGTTTAGTTATCATATGATTTTACAGATTAGGAGTCATATAATCACCTAACCCCCAACCAATCAAGAGATCAATAGAATTGGCCAGTTCTTATTAATTGATTAAACACAATAAAATAACAATTTAATAATAAAAACATTATCATTCTCAATGTAATATCATTCAAATTATTGGAAGAAAAAAATTAAGGTTCAAACAATGCACATAAAAAAAAATTCCAAAGCCCAATAAAAAGGGAATTAATTACTCAGGAATAAGAATAACCCACATGTATCCATAACAAAAGCATATAAAGAATACAAAACTGGGGTTTCCAACAAATATGAAAACTGCTATGAAATTGCATTGCATAAGGAGTGCTCCCACCAAAATCCTATAAGAGGATGCTGGAAAAGGAACCAGAAATGGAGAAGTTAGAAATGATAGATGAAAGAAAGGTAGCTTTATGCCTGGAGTGAGAAAGATATGGCCTTTAAGGCCTAGAATGGTGTGGTGTGACCAATGGTGTGACAGAGCCTCCCTTTTATAGGTGAAGATTAGGGTTTCCTATATCGCGGATCGGGCTTGACCTAGCTGCCTCTCAACCATCGCGATCACTCTAGATCTTCTGCACCACCGTAAGGTTGATTGAGATGCTTCCTACATCATTAAGGCTGACATGGTACTGTTTGCTAACGCTCCTAATCTTAGCACGACCGTGAAACTTCATGCTGGCACGACCAAACTTAGGTCTGCATGGTCATATTGGGTCCGCTGAGGGGATATTTTTGTCTTTTTCCACTTTGTTGTTATTTTATGCCTTTTTTATTTTCTTTTTTTCCCTAAAATCTTCCTATTTTTGGATTCTCTGCTTTCCTGACCATTCATGCAAAAATAAAGGATATTAGGCTAAATTGCAAATGAATTATGCTAAATAATGTAATAATTATGCCTAAAATCTCATAGATAAAATGAAAAAAAAAATGACAATTTATCCGTCGAATTTCTCTTAGTTCTTGGACAAAGAACTACCCTTAGTAATATTGATTCTTCTAGCAAGTCGCATTAAAGGTCATGTTCCTCTTTGATAACTTTGATACTCTCTAGCAGGTCGCAGTTTATATCAGTTTCTTTACTTTATCCTGATTCTAAACATGTTTCAAATTAACATTTCTGGATTCCGATTCATTTTGTTAAAGATGAATCGTGTTAGTTGGTATCAAAGCTTAGACTCTTAAAAATCAAATGTTACATATCTTTTATATTTTTTTATTATCATTGTTAAAAAAATGTTCAATTTGAAAGAAAAAATAAGAAAAAAGTGGTAAAAGAAGTAGATAAAAAAAGTGTGATAAAAAAAGAGATTTGCCAAAAAGAAAGTGAAAAAAATTATTATTGGAAGAAATTCAGCAATGTTCAAGGTGAAGGATTTGATTTAAAGAAGAATCCTTTCAAAAAGATAAAGAATGATAGAGATCCACTTAGCCTACCTAAAGGCTCCTTATATACAATTTTAGAGTTTGATTTAAGGATGGATCTTTTTGAATAGGAAGAGAATGATAATGATGCAATTAGCCTACTTAAAGACTCCTTATATGAAATTTTGATTTAAGAAAGTAAAATTCAAGAAGAGGTAAACAAAGTCTTAATGTTACTTGTGTAAGTTTAAACAATTAAAGATCTAAGATGAGAGTATAATATGAAGAATTATTATGATCAAATCATTATAATCAAATATTTGAATTTATTATATACAAATTAAAATAAGATTTGAAATTAATTTTTAGTAGAATATATTAGGATTTGATATTATCAATTAGTGATTTGTTTTAATTAGGCATAAATCGAATTAAGATTTTAGATTGATTTGCAATTTAATTATGATTTTTAGAATTTGTTTTTTATTATTAGATTTTATTTCAATTTAAGTCAATTAAGTTTACTATATAATAAGGTTTGGAAATACATGTAAAATAAATTTTATGAATAATAATATTTTTATGAGAGTTTTCATCTCTGTCTAAGTTGATTTCCTTGATTTTTAGGCAAAGAATTACCTTTAATAACATTGGTTCTTTAGTAGGTCGTGATGAGAGTTACATTCCTCTTTGATAACTTTTGTGATTTTTGGTAAGTCGTAGTTTGTATCGAACTCCTTTACACTATCCTTATTCTTAAGACATTCCGAATTAATATTTTCACATTAAAATTTATTCTCTAAAGGATGAATCATATCATAATTCATCCGGCTACAACCTGCTCTTTTATGGATACATATTTAAGATATAATTAGATGTTTATGTTTCACAAGAATAAGAACAAGTTGATATCTTTTAGGCTAAAAAATATTAGAGCTACTTATCAACAAATGATGAAACCAAGTCATTGTGAAGATCCTCTAACATAAAAGAACTAGTTAAGAACCTAGTATATATGTTTGATAGGTTGGGAGAGTACAATATAAACCTCAATATCCTCAAATTCATGTTGAGTGTTAAATTTGAGAAGTTCCACGAATATATGCTAACAAGGAAAGGAAAAAAGGTCAACCACCATAGGTGTAAGGTAATCATAAAAATGAAGAGCCTTAAAACCATCAAAGAGGTGCAATAGTTAATTGGTAGGATTGTTTCACTTCCCAGTTCACGACCAAGGAAATACACAAATCATTTCACCTTAACCAACCGCTAAAAAAGAACTAGAAGTACACATGGTTACGGATGAAGATGAGTAAGTTTTTCCGTAGTTAAAGGAAACATTAGCAAACCCTTTAATCCCCATTAGACCAAAAACTTCATATTCTCTATATGATAGTAGCAAATGAGACAAACATTTCTCTTATTGTTAGAAACACTAGAAAGGTATAAAGACTAGACATGAGAATAATTTAGACTATCCAACAAAGGTCAATCTTACTTGATTATGCCTAGTCTTACCTAACTTGTTTAGTAAATAGGTTAAACTTAAGGTATTTTAAAAGTGTTTTAAATAAATAAAACAAGTGGGACTTGTATAAAATCCAATGAAACTTGTTTAGTTAACTTATTAATATTTATTAATAATTAATTAATATAATCATATATTTATAATTTTATAAATTATTATAATATTATATATATTATACTTTTTAAAATATTAAAAACTAATATATATTATTTATTATTTTTTCGTCACAAATTTTAATTAGAAACATCTTGTGAACGAAAAAAAAGAAATCAAAAGGTTCCTTAAAAAGCTTGATCTTTGTCTCATTTATTGTTGTGTCGTTGTTGTGCTAGTGCCCATTGCACCCGTCCTTATGTCATCAACCATGGTCCATCAAGACTTCTTCATTATGCCATTCCACCACGTTTTACCATGTTATGTTTCTTAAATTTTTCCTTTATTTTATGCTTGTCAATGTGCCTAATATCGTTGAGATTTAACCTATCGACCTTCGTTATACTTGGAAGACTAAACTAGCTAGGTAGATTTCACGTTGTTTTGTATTATGAATCTTTGATTTTGGATTTCAGAATTGGCCCATCATTATGTTACGTGACTCTTTTTTTTTAAATGATGTTTTTATAATTTAAAACCTTGTATGCAAGTGTCAAACAATATTCTTTAGAAATTAGTAGTTCTCAACAAGTTGGTCTGAGTAGAACATAAATACGGAGGAAACAAATCTAAGGATTTTTTTTTCCAAATTGGTGTTTTTTAAAAAAATATTTACGAAAATTAGGTAGTTTGAAAAATATTTCTGCAGGGGTTGAAACAATGTTTAAAACGTATAAATTGATGAATTGTAGGGTATGATGCAAAAAATAATGTGTTTTATGACTTAGAGACGCATAAATTGGTGCATTTTAGGGGTTAAAAATTTGTCTGATGCAGTGCCGCCTAAATTTAGGCGTTTTAGGGTCATAAATTAGTGCGTTTTAAAGGTTAAAAATTTTCCTAATGCAATGCCACCTAAATTTAGACGTTTTAGGGTGCCTAAAATGCATCAATTTATGCGTTTTACTTTCAAAAATTTGCTTGATGCAGTGTCGCATAAATTTAGACATTTTAGGATCGCTAAGATGCACTGATTTATGTGTTCTATGTTAAAAACTTTTAGTCGTTGCATCTGTGCCGCATGTGTTTAGGTGGCAGACCTTCTAACATTCTTCCTCTATTTATACATGTAGGGACCAGAACAGTTGGCCCTACATGTTCCTTCTTCTTTCTCCTGATTATATCTTCTTTGCATCCCTAGGACCACAACTTGAAAGTTTGAAAAGTTGCCGTAAAAAAAATATGTTAGACAAAAAAGGTTAGTAATGTTAAAATACGTAAACAGTATGTTATTAAAATATGTTAGATAATGTTAGGATAGTTGGATAGTTAGTTTAAGTACAGGGATTTAGGTTGTGGTATTGGGTATTGGGGTATTAGGGTTAAGTCTTACTATAAAAGAAGAAGAAACATAGAAAATAAAAAAGAAAAAATTAAGAAGAAGTAAAAATATAAATTAAAAAAAAAAGTTAAAAAATTAATATTTTTTTTAAAAATCAATTTGTGGAATAATTTAAAAAGAAGCGTAAAAAGATTTGAAAGTTAGTAAGTAAAAAATATTTTGATTAAACTTGAATTAATATTTAAATAAAAATATAAAATTATTTAAAAAATATTTAAATTGAAAAATAATATTAAAATTCATTTAAAAAATCTGTGGAACAATTTAAAAAAGGGAAAAAATTTAAAAGTGAGACTATTTTAAAAAAATGTGATTAAAATTTATATTTAAATTTGAATCAAAATTCAAAAATTGAAATATGATAATTAAAAAAATAATTTGAAAATTCAGTTTTCGGAATAACTAAAAAAAACGTAAAAAATAATAAAGTTAGGGTTTAAAAAAATTGATTAAATAATTAATTTAAAATTTAACAAAAAATAAAATATAAATTTTAGAATATTATAAAAAATAATTTAAAAAATAAGTTTGCGGAAAAATTAAAAAATGTAATAATTGAATAAAGTTATACTTTTTAAAAAAATTTGATTAAAATTGATATTTAAATTGTAATAAAAAATTATAAATTAAATAATTAAATAAAATTTAATTTGAAAATTCTGTTTGTGGAGTAATTAAAAAAATCATAAAAAAAATCTTAAAGTTAGGCTATAACAAAAAAAAATTAACTAAAAATTAAATTTAAAATTAAAAAAATAGAAAATATAAATTTAAAAATATTATAAAAATTTATTATAAAAATAGAGTTTATCGAAAAATTAAAAAAATGTAACAAATTAATAAATTTTCAGTTTTTAAAAAAAATTGATTAATTTTGATATTTAATTTTTAATATAAATGAAAAGAAATAAAATTTATTAATTACGTAAAACTTAAATTGAAAAATAAGTTTTTGGAAATTTTTTAAAAAAAACGCAAAAAAAATAATAAAGTTAGATTTTAAGAAATAATTTTATTCAAATTGATATTTAAATAATAAAATGAAAATTTTAAATTTAATAAAAATATTTTCTAAAAATTAGTTTCAATAAAAATTGAAAAAAAAACTAAAAAAATAGACTTTAAAAAATAATTTAATTGAAATTGATATTTCAATTTTAATAAAATATAAAATTTAAAATTGAAAAACTGAATAAAAATTAATTTAAAAAATGAGTTTGTGGAATAAATATAAAAAAACTGTATAAAATAAGAAACTTACAATTTATAAAATATTTTCATTAAAATTGATATTTAAATTATAGTAAAAATAGTAAAATTAAAATTTAAAAAATTAATGTAAAAAATCATTTTTTGAAAAATCATTAATAATAATGTTGAAATAGATAAATTAGATTTGATAAATTTTTTATTAAAATATAAATTAATTTATGATAGTTTCATTTTTATGTAGTAGTATATATTTTTTTTATAGAATAATGAACATGAAGTAGTATTTAGTAAATTAAATTTATATTATTTATTTATTTCCTTAATTATGTTTTTAGTTTATTTATTTATTTAATTATATGAATGGAAATGATTTATTTATCTATTTAATGTTATTATTTATTTATTAATTTATTATTTAATTAATTTATGATAGGAATTGATTATTATAGGGATGAATACATAGGATTCATAAAATTTTAAAATTTTTAATGTTAAGTAAAGTTTAAAAAATATATAATTAATTAGAAAAAAATTATTATAAACAAATAATGTATAAAATTTAATTTAATTTAAATAAAAAATTAGCTTTAATAAATTGTATTGAAAATTTAATTAAAAAAACATACCTAATAAAAACATAATTAATTTTATACTTATGGTATAATTTAGGATAGAAAATAAAATATTAATAAAAATATATTTAATTAAAAATTTTAATTTATTAAAATTAATAGGTTTTAAAGTGAATAAATATTTATAAAAGTGATAATTTTTAGAAATAATAATTTGATTAATTTAAAATAATAAAAAAAGTTAGTAAATTAGATTAAATTTTTACACAAATAAAAAAGTTAATAAATTTAAGAAATACATATCACATTAGAAAAAAAAAAGTTAGTAAATTAGATTAAATTTTTAGACAAATAAAAAAGTTAGTAAATTTAAGAAATACATATCACATTAGAAAAAAAAAGTTAGTAAATTAGATTAAATTTTTACACAACAAAAATTTGATAAATTTAAACTAATGAAAAATAAAATATATTCCTTTTTATAAAATTTGTACTTCTTAGAATTAAAATATTGTATTATAAATTAAGGATAAATTTGGTGTTAGAAACAAAGTTAGTAAATAAGATTACCATATTTTACACAATAAAAAAATCAAACATTAAAAATAGTATTGAAATAATTTACACAATAAATAAGATTACCACATTTTACATACTGAGTTGTTAGACATTTAAAAAATTTAATAATTTAAAAAAATTTAAATATAGACAAATTGAAATAACTTCTCATAAAACTTTAAATTTGTACATCTCTACTCAAATATTGAAAAAAACATTATACAAATTTATCTAAGGTTTATTAAAATACGATTGCCTCGTATAGTATAGCATCATCCAGTGACCCATCGCAATCGTCACGCATCATCTGACCAGGACCAATAGATGCGTCTCTTCTTACGTTGTAAAGTGTCCATATCTCTGAGCAGATATGGAACGGAGAGCCTGATCGAGAGTTGAAAATCAGGAGGGCGAAGTTTCATCATGATCGAGACAATGTTCTAATGGTTTCCCCTGCAATTGTTGATAGGTTACGACGGGAAAGGTTCTTGGGTGTAGCGCAGCTACCTTTCATTCATGACGATGCTTCGTTAGTCGAAGCATTGGTTGAGAGATTGAGGCTAGAGATGCACACGTTTCATACATTGCCTGCGGAGTGCATGATTACACTGCAAGATGTTGTAGTTTTGACTAGGTTGCCCATTGATGGTCAACCAGTTATTGGTAGTACATCGTCGAGAGCTTGGGAGGGTATTGTGCATCAGCTACTGGGTGCTTCACCTGCTGAGCAGAAGGTTGGAGGATCACTCAAGATGAGTTGGCTGCTCCAACATTTTGTGAGCATCGATGACCACATGGGGAGTGAGGAGCAGCTAGATCGCTTCACTTGTGTTTACATGTTGCGGCTGATTGGGGGAGTGTTTTTTTGTGATCACTCGAGCTCCAGAGTTCCTCTTTAATACCTTCCCCTGATTGCTGATTTTTATACTTATGCTGAGTATAGTTGGGGTTTGGCAATTCTTGCATATCTCTATCGTGAATTGTGTAGTTTCATAGATTATGATAAAAAAGAGATATGCAGATTTTCATCTTTACCACAACTATGGGCTTGGGAATGTTTTCTCGCTCTCTCCTTAGTGATTTCCATACGACGATCACACCGTTCCTTTAGGGGTGAGGTAAGTAATAAACGTCCTTGAAAAATATCTTATATACTTTAGGGTTTTACATAAGTGAATGTTAACTTTTTTCCATCTCATTTTAGATGGATTCGAAGGTGCCTCAAGCCAGTCCATCACCACGATATCAATTTCTATAGGCATGTCTTTGATTCGATGGATCGATGTGAGGTTCGCTTTATACTTTCATTAACCTTAATATTTACATATCTTCGTTAAAATGTTTAGGTTAAATTAACCTTACCTATTTACATACACAAATCATATGGCAACCATATAGGGGGGTCATTGATGATTTGCCTGATGCCTGTAGAGCTAGTTTTGAGATATGGACAGTTGTGGTGCCTCTAATATGTTTTAACATATTAGAGTGGCACCAATCGAACTGTTGTATGAGGCAATTTGGGATGGCACAACATATTCCCTAGGCTCCATCTCAGCCAGAGGATGTACACGGGATGATGCTGAAGGGGAAGACTAACGAAAATTGGTGCAGAGTTTTCGACCCTTTCATGGCGGTTTGAGAGGAGAGACATCAATGTGTGTGCCTCGGTGTACCATCAGACGAGCTACTGAGTCATAAATTGAATTATATAAGATGGTACATCCGACATACACGTTAATGAATCATACAAGAAGCTGTGATAAAAGGGTTCGTTACTTTTTCACCATATTTACATTTTTAAGAATTTAATGTTTTTATTTAATTTAACTAATTAACATGTATTATGAAATAATTGCAGATCCTTCTCATGTAGGTCCATCGACCGAGTTGCAGTTTGATGCGACATTTGGACTATTCACCTCGCCTGACCTGCAATCTCCTACATTCTTCGACCAGGGCAATGTTGGGCTAAGACTGAGCTATGCAGGGACTGAGGGGGCGTCATCATCACATGCTGATACGACTTTTCATACACCTTCACCATATCAGGAACCCTTGGTCACTCTTGATCCATTGATGCATGCCTATGTCCATGATGAGCAGATTCTTCATCATTTCGATGGACAAGGCCTTGATCTAAATGCAGATTTGTCGACTGCCTTTCACCTAGGAGCGCATTTAGATCAACGTCCACCACAGCCTGCACCTGAGATTCCTCGTCAGTAGAGTAGGAGGACGACTAGGGGCAGGAGTGTTTGATTCATGCAGTGGATTGTATATATATATATATATATATATATTATCCAGATATTATGTCTCAGAGACTTTGATTTGGATTTTACATTTCCCTTTATTGTTGCTTATGTGTTTTATTGTACATGACTTTATGCGTCGTTTTTATTTGTTCGATTTAGTTCAGTATATATATCATCTTATTATCTTCTGTGTTTATTGTTTTTCACCACGTATTAGAATAAGAAAATTGAAATTCTTTTGATTGAAATTACTCACAAAATAGTTAAAGATAATTCAAACTATAATATTACAACCACTATTCATTTGATACACATTGAAACAATTTACTTAATCTTAATCTCAATCTTGTTGTGGACATCGAGACTGATTATGACCTATTCCCTAAACAAGCGACATCTTGAACTAGGTTGCGATTCAACCCAATCCATTTCATTTCTTATACGAGTTGATTTGGGTCTACCCTTCTCTCTCACTTTTTCTTCATCTGGTATTAGAACCCAATCGTGAACATCAGCAAGGTCATTGTCATTCCCAATCAACCACCAATCGAAAGAGTAAGCAGCAAATATATGTTGAAGGGAATATACGTCATCGACAAATTGGTAAAACTCAATACTAACCACTGCACAAGCAGCTATCACATGGGAGAAAAGGTACCTTAAGAGTTGAAATTTACCACATTGACAATAACGATTGGCTAACCGTACTAACCATTTGTTACCTCCTCATTGAGTTATTAGGTTGAAAGCTTCCTTAACCTCAAATCATGAAGACTGTATATCATACATTCTAACTTGATGTGAACATGCAACTTCTTGATTTTTTCTAATTGCATCCATAAGTTTTTTACAAAAACGTTTACCAGTCGCAATCTCAACTTTAGCTATTCCACCCCTTTGCACAAAATATTCAACCAAACGACTATAAGTACATTTAACAAGAGTGGCGATTGGAAGATTTCGTGCACCTTTTAACACTTTGTTAATTGCCTCCGCTAGATTGGTTGTCATATGGCCAAATCGTCTGCCATGTTCATCATACACAAGGCTCCATTTCTCTTTTGATATGTTATCAATCCACCTAGCCACATCTGCATTAGTTTGTCGAAACTTTGCTAACTTGTGATAAAAAATTTCTTTACATGTTGTGTAACCTATAAAGTCAATTAAAAACACATAATCATCTTTAACAAAATTATGAAGTACTTAGATATATATAAAATATAAATTGACTTTACCTAATTTAAGCAAATCTTGTTTCAGTTTCTGGTTTTTTAATCTATGATTAAAATTGCTAGCAATATGCCTAATGCAATAAACATGATATGCATGTGGAGGTTGCCATCCCAAATGAGGGTTATTCGCAGCTGATTTAATGCTTTGATGCCTATCTGATATCAAGCATATTCCACTCCCCTAAGTTGCATACTCTTTTAACAAAGCTAAAAACCAACTCCATGCATCCAATGTCTTACCCTCAACAATAGCAAAAGCAATAGGTAGCACAGCGTTATTTCCATCTTGAGTTATGGCTATTAGCAAAGTACCTTATATTTCCCATAAAGAAATGTGCCAAGTTGAAGGCCTCACAACATTGTCTAAAACACCAAAAAACCCAAAAGAATTTTCTCACTCCATTCTGAACCTGATTACCAACAATGACATCTTCTGTCTCGAGCTTGTACCTAGAACCTGGAGCAAATTGAATCATTTTATGTAATCATTTCGGAAATAAAGCATAAGAATGATCACAATCACCAAACACACGAACAATTGTTTTCTGCTTTGCAATCCATGCTTTCTTGTATGAAACTTTGTATCCATACAGACTTAGTATTCTTTCTTGGATTAAGGCTATTGATAGAGATGGTTCTTCATTTACCATACTTAATAAACAATAAAAAATAAATGCAAAAATTATTAAGTGGAATATAATATAGAAAAAAAGACATTAAGTTTGTGGAAACAACATACCCAATATGCACGAACAAATAAAATCAGAATCTAACTTTCTATGATCTCAGGATAGAGAAGCATTCACACAATTATGTTGACCATCCCATTTTGTTACACACCATTCATTAGATCGTTTTGATAAACATGCTCTCATTCGCCATGGACAACCACTTTCATAATTAGGACAATGAACAGAAAGAAATGTTCGTTTTGATTCAACAACAACAAAACTTTGGTGTACCTTCATAGAATAATGTTTTAATGCAGTTTGTAGTTGTTCTTTACTTTCAAATTGTAAACCAACATATAACTCATCACCAACCACCCATTTTTCATGTCCAACATTTGTTGAAAAGTTAAGATCTTTATCTGGATATTCCCAATTAATATTGTTGTAGTGTGAAGTGCTACTCCAAAATGCCAATTCTTTTTTGAAAATAAAAAATAGAGTTAAACAATTTATATAAAAACTAAGATTAACAATACTGATCGTAACTTATTTTCCTGATTGATCTTTTTTTTAATAGATGTTCCGCATGCTGGAGACAGAATGTGAAATGAACTTCCACCTACACCTTTTAAGCTCACCATAAATTGTTGATAAGCATTATCATCATCACTATCACCATTATCATCATCACCAATGTCAGCTAAATTTTCCCATTCTAATTCATTCACATTTAACCGTCATTTTCTTCATCACTAAACTCATCTATCGAAGATAAATAATATTCTTCATCATCATCATTAGAGACGTTTACACCACCTGAAAATAAGAATTAATAAAAAATGTCATTTAATAAAAATTAGTCAACTGAACAAAAATAGTCAATGTAAACCATGATTTACTTACCACTTAGAGCAAATCCACTCTCTTCATTAACAATATTAATGTCAACATACACTTCAAGAACAGCCATTAGACGTTGTTGCTCTAATACATTCATCATGCATTTTACATCTTTATTATCTCTAATTTGAAATCCTCTATACTCAACCTTTTCAGATGAGACTAAAAATATTCCTATTAAGTTCGAAATAATTTGCCGAGATGACAATTTTAATTTTTTGAAAATTTTTTCTTTTAATTCATTAAAACTAACATTTTTTGAAACCTGAATTGGTGTCTTTTCCCCTCAAATGTTAAACCTTCCTCACCTTCAAACATTTTTCCATTAAAATATATAATAATTATTATTTCATCCATGATTCAAAAAAATTTAAATAAACTTTAAATAAATTCCTATTTCATAACAGTAATTTTAAAAATAATTTTCAATAATTTTAAAACTATTCAAGTATGGAAAAAAATTACCTTCACCGTGAAATAAAACTATAAAACTCTCTTCACTCTTACTGAAAAATACTTCGAATTCATTCTCATAATACAATCAACTCACTCTTATTTATACATCCTTATAATGCATAAATAAATGCGTCAAATAATTAAGATATCATAAATTTATGCATCAAAAGTACCTAAAAGTCCCTAAAACGCATAAAACTATGCATATCAATTGCTAAAACGCATAAATTGTTGCGTTTTAGGCACCCTAAAACGCCTAAATTTAGGCAGCATTGCATTAGGAAAATTTGTAACCTCCAAAATGCACCAATTTATGCGTCTCTACCATCCTAAAATGCCTAAATTTAGGCGGTACTGCATCAGGAAAATTTTTAACCTCTAAAACGCACCAATTTATGCGTCTCTGCCACCCTAAAACACCTAAATTTAGGCGGTACTGCATCAGGAAAATTTTTAACCCCTAAAACACACCAATTTATGTTTCTCTAGGTCATAAAATGTATTATTTTTTACCCTAAACCCTAAAACGCATTAATTTATACATTTTAGGCACTGTTTCAACCCCCTGCAGGGAAATATTTTTCAAACTACCCTATTTCCGTAAATATTTTTTTAAAAAAACACCAATTTGGGAAAAAGCCCCAAATCTAAGCCACCCTATATCTCTCTATTCTCCAACCCATCTATAAACATTCAATTATGTCCGAGGCCCCATTTTTAAAATTAATTAGTACATAAACAATAATATAAATAATAAATAAAAAAGAGAAGATTAAGAATAATAGATGTAAACAATTGAAAATACCAAAAATAAAATACAATAATGGAAAAGAGAAATAAAAATATTAAAGAAAATAATAAATAGATTAAATAATAAACAAAAAAAAAGAAAAATAAATAAATAACTGATAAAATAATAAAAATAGAAATTGAAAAATAAATAATAAGAACTGAAAAAAATAACAAAAACAGAAAGAAAAAAAGAAAAACTGGAAATAAGCAGAAAACAGAAAGAAAAAAAAACTGAAAATAAATAGAAAAGAGAAAATAAAACAAAATAATGAAAAAGAAAAAGAGGAGAAAACTACATCCTCTCTCTCCATTTTTTTTTTGGGAGATGGCTTTCTAGGTGCGGGAACTCCAGCTTCTCTGAAGACGAAGGCTCTTGGCAGGGGAAGGAGCTTGGGGGACTGCAAAATTTCTTCCTCTGAAGATTGAAATCCGAGAGAGAAGATCGGGGATCCAAAAGAGAAAGAGAGGGAGAGATTTTCGGGTGGTTCTTTATTCTTCAGGGGTTGCACATCTTGGTTTAAGAAGGTGAAGTTCTTTCTTCGAATCCAAGAGAGAAAAAGAGGGAGCAGCAACCTCCATTGATTTTGGACTCAAGCTTCATGCGAAGATACTTCATTTAGAGTCAGCCACATACAGGTAAGTCTCCTTCGTTCTCCCTTTTGGCATGGCCATTTCTAATTTTTTCTTACGGAAAACAGGATAATATTGTCCACTGACTACTAAAATTTCTTAGAAGATTGGTAACCAATTCGCTGCATGTTTAAACTCAACTCTCGCCATTAATTGTATGTGATTGACTTGTCACGATTAAATTGCTGGTACTAATCGGAGATGAAATTAGAGAGCTAAACAAGCCTCGAATATATCAAGTCATTTTACTACTCATCTCGGCTCGAGCCTGAATAACTCCATCTGTCTTTTAGCATGATTAAGATTCGATTAAAGGTGAATGAGCAGACTCCAATTATGTTAGTGTAAATGCATGTAACTGCTATTCGTGATAAGCATTTAATATGGCACAATGCAAGCCTAAAAACCTTGTATAATCAGTGGTATTCAACCTGAAATCCTGTGTATGAGGCCATGCTCCCCTGCTTCTCTATCTCTGCTAATGTTGGATATGGAGATCATTTTCAGAAGCCTTAATCTCTCGCTGTGAGAGCGAGAATAAGGAGCTTAAGCAATTGGATCTAGTATACAGAGAAATGCAGAGCTGCGCCGACATTGGCAACGTCAATTCTTGAAGTTTTTAGCAGAGTCAGCCACGTACGAAATCAGAGTTAGTGAGTTACAGGAGGTTAAATATTGGCCATCTTCGAAAGGGCATGATAATGGAAAATGACATCCAGTTGTGCTATCCGAGTTCCGGTTACATCAGAACCTATACTAATTCCTGGTCAAGCATAGGACTGAAAGTTTAGCAAAAGCTCCTGATACATGCAAATAAAGCAGAATTTTCCCGAGTATCAAATCCTTTATCATTCAAGCAAGCCAACGCTAAGGCATGCACTTAGAAAGTCCAACAGTTTCATACCAAAATTCACGTGCAGTGGAACGCCCTACTTTCCCAAGGTTCAAGAACAAATACTAACCTTGCCATTACCAAGATGTTCCATCAAATGATAGGTAACCGTGCCTTGAAAGCCAACATGCCATAGAATATGTGTTGATATAAAAGCAAGCTTTGAGTTGTGTTAAAACCGATTGGTAGTGAATACAAGTTATAGTGGATCCATTGTTGTTTCTATGTGATTCTGAAAGAAGCAAGTTCGAAATAGGAGTTTCAACATATTCAATAGGTACCCCTCTGGTTAAACAGCCACCCTAGTCCTTCATGGTGAACATGATCAGCAAAGTAAAGGAGGCATGATACAATCACGATTGCTAGGGGGATGTTAAAGAATTCCACTGAAGGTTACAGGTGGAGGTGCTAAGCTGATACCTAAGAAAAAAAAAAGGTATGCGTGCATAATAATTAGAAAGTTTTAGTTTCTCATTTGGAGGTTCTACTCGGACAATTATATGTTGTTTGGGACGTTCGATTGTGCTTCAACTCAAGCATCCCAAAAGTAGTTGGCCTCGCCATATTCCTTCTCTCAGTTGGGCATGTTATACTTTGGATATTCTCTAAACCCATCAGAAGTTGCACAACTTATCGGTTCTCTATTTAGAGCATTGTATTAGAAAGAAAAAGGCAAGTGGCAAGAGCTACGTTGGTCAGCATGGTTCAAAGTATGTGAAGAATTGTTTAATCCATATTCGCAAGCAATGGGGACCAGCCTCCAACTGTATATTCCCTCTCTTGGGATCCAAGATTCAGCTCATGGGATGGTAAAATCATATCTATTATTTAGACTCCCTTTCCACAAGTTCCCAAATTTGACCATTTTCTTTGCACTTGAAGTGACCATATGCCTAGCTTGGCACGCGACAACAATGGCTTATTCAGGCCAGGCAGAAAATATACGTAGGTGGCTTTGAGCTTTTACGCAAAAGCAAGGTGCTTGCATGCAGGCCAACGTATACTTATTGTGATCATTTTAGAATGACCTGGACGTCACCACGAGTGTGTCTTCTCCGAATTGAACCATACATTAAAAGAGAATATAGTTATGGGGTCCACTAATATGGTCACATGACATTCTGGGTCACTTCAAGTCAGGCCCCCAATCAATTGCCACAAACGTTTCAGATACTGAACAAGAATAACCTGAACATTCATCTCCAGGTCATAAAATAATGGATTTCAATTTGGTGTTGGAAAAACAGGAGCATGAAAATACCAACCAGTGCGCATTGACTACTACGTGGAAAATTCAGCTCAGTTGGTTAAATTGTGGTAACATGACATGTGTGCCAGAGCTTCGAATCCTGGCGAGTGAGACTTCATGACATTATTTTGCTGTGGTGGTATTTGAGTCAAATTAGACTAATTCACTTGCAATTGGACGTTGCCAGCTTTTTCCTTGGATGTATATGAAGAAAATCAGGCCCATCTACTTGCAACTGAGCTTTGCTAGCTTCTTAATCAGCTGGTTGCAATTAAGCCTTGCCAAATTGAGTTCCAAAACATATCGCCTTACGACCAAATGGGCCATCCCAAACTCCAATAAAATTCTCAAAATATTAAACCAAGTTCATAATTAATTTAGTATTAAATCAGGTTCATAATTAATTTTCAATTCCTTAAGTCAAGTTTAATTCTTTTCCTTAATTTCAAATCAAATCAAGTTTAATTCTTTTCCTCAAATTTCAAATCAAGTTTATTTTATTTTAAATCAAGTTTAATTCTTTTCCTTAAATTCAAATCAAGTTCATTTTGTTTTAAATCAAGTCTAATTCTTTTCCTCAATTTCAAATCAAGTTCATTTTATTTTAAATCAAGTCTAATTATTTTCCTCAAATTCAAATCAAGTTCATTTTATTTTAAATCAAGTCCAATTATTTTCCTTAATTTCAAATCAAGTTCATTTTATTTTAAATCAAGCCTAATTCTTTCTCTCAATTTTGAAGTCAAAATCCAATTTTTTTGGGTTAGGCCTAATTCTTATTCTCAAATCAAATTCAATTTTTCTTAAATAGGGTCAAGCCCAATCCTTTCCTTCAATTTTAATTCAAACCTAATTTCATTTTTACTCTTGAAATCAAGTATCAATATAGGTCTAGCCCATTTTTCATTTCCTTCTTAATCAAACTGAAATCTAGTTTCCTTTAATTTTGGGTCAAGCCCATTCCCCATTTATTCTGTTATTTTACGAAGTAAATCATTTTTATATAATTCTAAGTCTCACGCAATGAGCTCTAAATAAGAATTAGTGGTTTCACTGTTGTTCGATATTTAGAGATTCATATGTGTCCCAGTGAAACCTTAGTTGTCTTGGACCCTGTGCATATGTGGACTAAGGATCTCTTACAAATAATAAGATATTTCAAAAAGAACATCGTTTTGGGAATCCCAAGTCTCACGCGATGAGCTCTGAAATAAGAGTTGACGCTTTCACTACTGTTCAATATTTAGAGATTCATATGGGTCCTAGTGCAACCTTAGTTATCTTGGACTCTGTGCATATGTGAACTAAGGATCCTTCCAAAATATCGAAAATTCTTCTAAAATCATCTTTCAAATTCTTTCTACCTCCGAAGGTCAAGCCTTTAAACCAGAACTACGTAGCCTTAAGTTTCCCATTGCAGAAGGGAATACGTAGGAGCAGGATGAAGTCCTGTCAAGCTATTTTCGTACAAATATATTTATTTCTATTTTACTTAAAGGGGTTAATCAGTTTTTCAAAAGCATCAAAATTGCACACTTAGTTTAAGGGAACCGTTCTTCAAAACGAGCGAGTAGGGTGCCTAACACCTTCCCTACTCGTAACCGACTCCCGAACCTAGATTCTTCCTCAAGTTAGGATTTTTCCAAATATTTTCCCTTAAATAAAAATTTGGTGGTGGCTCCACTTATCAAATTAAGTTCTTTTTAAAAATTTTAGCGAGTTCGTCGTCTCGTTGTAATTACGATTGCGACAGATGGCGACTCCACTGGGGACTTTAGAGAGTCAAGCCCTGGTTACAATTGAGTGTGTATTGCATTGATCCCTTCTTTGTTTATTTATCTATTTATCTGTTTATTTACTGTACCACCTTAGGATAGGAGAATGATAAATTGTTATATATACTTGTTGCGATTTTCCTAATTGCAGGTATCCCAATTATTTGTGTGTGCTCCACACATCATATATATGCATTCATCTCATGGGTGTCTAGTGGTGTCACTTCGGACGTACGTCCTGTTTGACTATCACGAAAACCCCGGCTAGAGTGCGTCCTATTCATATGCCTGTAACTAGTAGCTTCTTCTACAGTTGTAGCAAGCATTATGAAGTGGAACTTGGCTCTAGTAACCTCTTACACCTCAGGATTACCGACCACCTTCGAGAGGTTCAAGCATTAAAGGCCATAGACCCTTAGAACAGGTAACCCACATAGGAGGCAAGGAGGGCACGCACCCCTTTTCATGATACAAGGTTCATATGTTGTGCGCAGATATTTATTTTGAAAAGAATCATCCGAAGTGGCAGAAGGGAGATGAAATCTGAAAGCTGGGGAGATACAAAAAATCAAGAAAGAAAACCAAGGAAAATAAATAATCATATATAATGTAATCTCTGCATAAATGTAAGAAAAATATAAGAAATTGCAGTAGCAAAAACAAAATGGTTACAAGATTTGAGAGAGTTACATATGGTACTTGATTTTGTATTTTTTCCTATTCCAATTGAAACCTAATAGAGTGTTGTAAGAAACAATGGAAATTGAATTAAATATAACAAATATATATATCTTTGTATTGTTTTGTAATTAAGAATGCAGATTCCAAAAGAATATAAATGGAATAAAAAAATATAAATCACAAATAGAAATGAAATGCATACCAAGACGGAAGAAAATCGTGATTTGATGAGATTCAATGATTAAGCAAGCAAAATCGACAAAATCTTAGAATTAGGGTTTTCTAGGTTTGGATAATCTTGACATCGACGCTTTATTTTATTTGTTTTATCTTTAGCAATGTAATTTAGACTACGAAACATGAGATGGAATTCTACAAGTCTGGTGTTTTAGGGTCAAGGTTAATCATTGATGTGGACCTTGAATGCAACTTGGTTTCTGGTCAATGGAGGTAGGAAAAGAATGGAGAAAGAGACTTGAACTCTTGAATTCTTCAAACTTGTTATAGATGTCATCTTCACGGAAGGATAAGCCTCCCTCCATCACCATTGGAGAACTCCATGAATAAGGAGAGCTTCACTCTTAAACTTAGAAAACAGGAGAGAAATAAGGAAAGAAAAGATGCTCTCAAACTCACAACTTGTATAAAATGAATCCAAATTTACAAAATACACTACAAGATGCCTTTATATAGGCATGAAGGTAAGGTGCTAAAGAGAAGAAGAATGAGGACGAAATGAATGCAACTAGAGAAAATTTGGGCTTGGATGAAAATCCAATTATGATGCCTTCATCACTCCTCAATGCAGTCTCAAGTCAAGTCAAAGCAGACCCAAAACCTATGTTAAAAGTACATAGAGATTGGGCCCAAGCCTATACATAGTTGGGCCCATTAAATCCTACCATACAAGAAAAATAACATAAGTCCTAGTCTATAATATGGAGAGCTATGAGAGAGGTGGTGGTGTGTTGGGTTTGAGGGAGGTACTCCTGAAATAACCTCTTTCTGCAGTTTCCTGGCTCTTGCTCCAATGATGGGTCCAATGGTTCTTAGTAGCTGGGACCTCCACATCATTTCCTTCCTCGTCGAAACCATTCATCATCGAATATGTATAATCATTATGATCTATAAGATAAAGACATAATAAGTAGGGGAGATGTTATTAATGACTAAGAAAAGGAGATAATTTGAGGATCAAATACGAACCTCTTGAGTTTACCAAATAATTATATCAATCAGAAATCATAAATGTTTAGAAATAAGAGGCTGGAAGTATCCATAACCCTATAACCACCAAAAGTGTGAAATAGAAAAAGCAAGGTCTCTATTGAGTTTGATGTGTGTGATCCAGGTCTTGTGGATACATGGGAGTGTGGTCATGCCTTAGGATACTATTTAGAAGAATCATGTCCTAAACTACAATAGGGAATGATTGGGTCTTATACAACTATGTAGAAGGTGTGACAAAGGTTATCTCTTTACTTGATTCCCATAACATTGGTTGACCAAAAACAACCATATTACAGGCTTCAAGTTTTCCAATCAAGGTAAACATCCTAGATGCAAAGTGACAAGACAAGTATTAAAGCATGTTAGGAAATGTAATCTCACCATGAGACACAAAGATGAGAGCCTAATCAAATGGATTGATCTAATCAAGCAATCCTTACCAGAAAATGTAACCATGGTGCCCCAAGTACCAATGGTGGATTGAGAAGTTTGAGCCTCTATGATGGCCATCTTTTGACCCCTTCCAAAGGAGGATGACTCTTTAACTACATGGATAAAAAAACAATAGGCCCAACCTTAATGAGGAGGTTTAAGGTAATAGATAATATAGGAAAAGGTTTTCTATCACGAGGATTTTTCTCACTTCATCCTTTGTTACAAGTCTAACCTCGCCCTCTTTCACAAGAGAGTTGGAAATGCCACTTATCTTTTTCCTTACCTTTCTTTATTTCTTTTGATCATTTTCAATCCTTTCTATTTCTTCCACACTTTCATTTTTCAAATCATGTCCTTCTGTCTTCCTTTTTTGTCATATGTGTATTTGATCTTTATATACTTTACTAGGGGACAAAGGTACTAGGGTGATTTTTTGGGAGTTAAACAAAAAAGAATACCTGTTGGTATGTTTATCATGAAGGACATTCCTATTAAATTGTCATGGTCTTCCCAATAGCATATGGTTGGCCTCCATGGAGACAATATCACAAGTGTTATTGTCTTCATACCTTCCAATAATGAAGGTGAGGAGTACTTGCTAGTTGATCAACAAATCTCTTTTGTCATTAAGTCATTGAAGTTTATATGGATTAGGATAAGGATTGATTACTAGCCTAGTGCTAGCCATATTGGTACAATTACCCCTATCAAGGATAAAGAAGAAAGTGTGTCCCTTGATAGAACATCTAGTGTGGAAGTTTTTTCTCTCTCTAGGTCTCTTCCTCCCCCTTAGCAACATTACCTAATAACCTCCAAACCACTAAAAGGTTTCCCTCAAGTTCATACTTGAGGGATTCATCCTTAGATGAAAAGGAATAGAAGTTGGAGCTAGTGGACTCTAGAGATGAATAATCACCATTATCCCTTAGGACCATGGTCTTTTTATTAGGGCATTGGGAAGCAATGAGTCCCTTAAAACATTTTATTAAAGACTATTTACCTGATGGCAAGCTTGGGACCTTTCCCTTGGACTTTTTGGAATCCTTAGCATCCTTATGTTCCCTAAGCTTAAAACTATAGTCTTTTTGTTTATCTTTCCATGCTTTTTGTGTGGATATTTTAAATCCAATGAATTTATCCTTACCCTTCCTAGAAATTTGGGCTTCTACCTTTAAGACTTATGGTAAAGGTTATTTAAATTTAAGTTCTACCACATCCATTATCTCATGCTTAAGTTCATCTAAGAATCTGGTCATTGTGACTTTCTCACTCTCACTCAAACTAGCACTTATCATTGCTACCTTCATATCTTTGTAGTACTCATCTACACTTATAGAGCCTTGGTAAAATCTTTCTAACCTATCATGGACCTTTACTAAATAGTGGGGAGAAACATATCTTGTCCTTATTATGTGTTTCATTTCCTTCCAGTCATTCAAGGGTTGATATCTCTCTTTATTAAGTTTATCCCACCAGATTAGGACATAGTCCCTAAATTCCTAGGTTGCTAACCTCACTTTGTGCTCCTCCTTGATGGAATAGCTAGAAAAAAATTTGCTCAATCTTGAGCTCCCAGTCTAAGTATGTCCCTAGATTGTTTCTCCTTTAAAACCTAGGCATCTTGACCTTAGGTAATTCTAGGGGTTCTAAGTGTTCTCTACCCCTTTAAGTTCTATGCCTAGAGATACTCCTATGGGTTATATCCTCTACACAATCCTTATAATAACTTCTATCTTTATGTCTATAGGTTCTAGTCCTATGGGTCCTATACCTAGAGGTTTCCCTAGTTCTTGAAGGCTCCCTATTTCTATGATGATCCCTATCTTTATCTACCCTTTGGATGGTTCTTTTTATGTTGGTGATTTTCTTTTAGATGAGTGAGGTCTATCCCTTAAGGAGGACCTATCTCTATGTGGAGGTTTTCTACTTTTAGCCCTTGGATCTTGATTTTTCCCAAAGAAGTTGACATTATCATTTGATGTCGTATCCTCCTCACTATGGTATCCTTTTTCCAAAAACCATTAGTTTCTATTTCTCTTTGATTTTTAGGATGCCTCTTGGAATCTTTTCTTTCTAGATTATCTAATCTTTTTTCAATGGCCTTAGCTTGGGTTTGAAAATTCCTTTCTAACCTCATTGAAAATGGTTCCATTTGGCTTCTACGGGTTTATTCGTGGGAACTCATTTGCAAAATAAAAAATATCCTCTTTGCACATGGATTGCTGAGGCTAGCTTAATCTAAAACAATTAATCCAAGTGTAAACACCTATTTATGTCCGAGGCCTCCAACCGTTAAAATTAATCAAGAAACCAATAAATAAATAAAAAAATACAAAAAATAATAAATAAATAAAATCTGGAATAAAAAAGGGGGACTAAAATAAAAAGGTAAATTCAGAAAACAGAAAACAGAAAGCAGAAAACAGAAAACAGAAAACAGAAAGCAGAAAGCAGAAAACAGAAAACAGAAAATAGGATAAAGTTCTGAAAAAAAATATACTTTAAAGAAAATAGATAAAAATAAGAAAACAAAGATAATAACAAAAATTAATTTAATTAGAATTAGAAACAAAATAATAAAAACAGTAAAAATATACAAAATATAAAAAAGGAAATAAAATAAAAATAGGTTTAAAATCTGAAAAAAGAAAGAAGAGGAAGAAATTACAAAAATCCCTCCTACAGAAAAAAGACAAAAATGAAAAGAGAAGGGTAAGAAAGGAATTCGGAAAAAGCAGGGGCCTATAAAAGACAAATGGAAAGCCAAATGAAGGGCCTTTTTTTTTTCGGCATTCTTGATTTTAGGCGATCTTCTTTCCCTGTAAGCATCAAGAAGAGATTTGGAAGGACTTGCAGTTGGCAGCGCAGTGGTTTCAGCGGGGAAGACGAAGGAAGTTAGCACTCTGAACCTTGAGTTGGAACAGGGGCGCGATTCGATCTCACCTAACAGGTTAGCCTATCAGAGTTTGATAGTCTTTGAATGGATTCGATTCTGGAAATACTGTATCTCAATTCAAGGAAACAAGAAACCTGTTCTTGCATGAAGTTTTATTGACTTTCCTACGATTAAGCGCGCTTAGGTTAATTTGCATAATGATTGAGAAATCTAGATGTCCAGGAATTCGATTTGATGTCTGTGTTTACGTAATTGAATCGTGTTTGATCATGGAATGAGAGCATCCATTTCCTCATATATGTTAATACCGCATGAATATGATGGAGATGCATGAATAATGTTTGAACATTACCCTGTTCTGGGTTCACTGTTCTGGTTTCAAGGCCCAGTTTAGGATGAGTATGAAGGATCGATAAAATCAAAAGACAAACGTTGAGTTCCCCTACTCATATGCTGAGTTCCTCATGAAGAATCAAGAATCGAAATTGAATTAGGCATGATAGATTATGGTTGGCCACTCGCCCTAAGAACATTTCAATAATCGCCAAATCTCCAAACAGTTATTAGCTTCGCTTCTGCGTATGGGTAATTCGGCCACAGGTATGAGGGGTACAGAGTCTGCATAATACCACCAATTAGTGGGACGTTCAAAAGAAATCTTTGTAATAGGGTTCAATATTTAATGAAGGCGGTAAAAGGAGCAACAAATAGCCTGGATTAATGGCTAGACGCGACGCCCTCTTCCCCAAGGTCCAGAGTTCGAACCTCCTGGGGAGCCAATTCCTTTTTTCTTAAATTGCTAAACCCCTAAACATTCAGGCCACCTCAAATTAGAATTTACCCTTTTACCCCTAGGAAATTACAGAAATGCTAGCTCTATCCCTGAAACCAGAAAATACCAAAATACCCCTGTCAAAATTCCAAAATCCCAGTATACCCCTAGGCTAGAAATTACCATTCTACCCCCGAGAAATTAAAAAAATTCATAAAAAAAATTAATAAAAAATTCCAGAAATTAAAAAATTTAATAAAAATTCCAGAAATTAAAAAATTTAATGAAAATTCCAAAAATCCAAAAATTAATAAAAATTCCAGAAATTAAAAAATTAATAAAAATTCTAGAAATTAAAAAATTAATAAAAATTCCAGAAATTCAAAAACTAATAAAAATTCCAGAAATTAAAAAATTTAATAAAAAATTCCAGAAATTAAAAAAAATTAATAAAAATTCCAGAAATTAAAAAAATTAATAAAAAATTCCAGAAATTAAAAAAATTCCAGAAATTAAAAAAATTTAATAAAAAATTCCAGAAATTAAAAAAATTTAATAAAAATTCCAGAAATTAAAAAATTTTAATGAAAATTCCAACAATCCAAAAATTAATAAAAATTCCAGAAATTCAAAAATTAATAAAAATTCAAAAATTAATAAAAAATTCCAAAAATTTAATAAAAAATTCCAAAAATTCAAAAATTAATAAAAATTCCAGAAATTAAAAAAATTAATAAAAATTCCAGAAATTAAAAAAATTAATAAAAAATTCCAGAAATTAAAAAAATTTAATAAAAAATTCCAGAAAGTAAAAAAATTTAATAAAAACTCTAGAAATTAAAAAAATTTAATAAAAAATTCCAGAAATTAAAAAAATTTAATGAAAAATTCCAGAAATTAAAAAAATTTAATAAAAAATTCCAGAAATTAAAAAATTTAAATAAAAAATTTCAGAAATTAAAAAAATTTAATAAAAATTCCAGAAATTAAAAAATTTTAATGAAAATTCCAAAAATCCAAAAATTAATAAAAATTCCAGAAATTCAAAAATTAATAAAAATTCAAAAATTAATAAAAAATTCCAAAAATTTAATAAAAAATTCCAAAAATTCAAAAATTAATAAAAAATTCCAGAAATTAAAAAAATTTAATAAAAAATTCCAGAAATTAAAAAAATTTAATAAAAATTCCAGAAATTCAAAAAATTAATAAAAAATTCCAGACATTCAAAAATTAATAAAAAATTCCAGAAATTAAAAAATTTAATAAAAAATTCCAGAAATTAAAAAAATTAATAAAAATTCCAGAAATTAAAAAATTTAATGAAAAATTCCAGAAATTAAAAAATTTAATAAAATTTCAGGAAAATTCATTAATAAAAATTCAGAAAAATTTAATAAAAAATTCCAGAAATTAAAAAAGTTTAATAAAATTTCAGGAAAATTCATAAACATTAATAATTATTCAGAAAATTCATAAAAAATCCCAAAATTGCTAAATAATTACATTAAAACCCCAACTACTCTGAAAGTCAAAAAACGAAGATCTTTTATATATTCTTTTATTCAAAAATCGATATCCTTTACAATTTATTTCTGTCTCAAAAATTTAAAGAATCTTTTCGATATTTTGGATTTTTTAAGTCTCACGCAATGGGCTCTAAATGGGGAACTGACGGTTTACCTGCTGTTCAACGTTTAGTAGTTCGTATAGGTCCTTGTGCTGCCTTAGCCGCCTCGGGCCTTGTGCATGGGTGGACTTGAAGTCCTTTTCAAAAAATAAATATCTTTTCCTAAGTGTTTTGGGGTTCTAGGTCTCACGCAATGGGCTCTAAATGGGGAACTGGTGGTTTACCTGCTGTTCAACATTTAGTAGTTCGTATAGGTCCTTGTGCTGCCTTAGCCGCCTCGGACCTTGTGCATGAGTGGGCCAAAGACCCCTCCTAAAAATAAAACTTCTTTCTCAAAACAAAATCTTTAAAATAACCTTTTCTCAAGCAATTTCGAAGGTCAAGCCTTCGCAAACCAAATAATCTTTTTCTCAAGCACTTTTGAAGGTCAAGCCTTCATAAACTAGAACTACGTAAGCCTTGAGTTTCCCATTGCACCGGGGAATACGTAGGAGCAGGATCAAGTCCTGTCAGGCTAACCTCTATCACGTTATTTATTTCCATTCTAATTAAAGGGATCAAGCTATTTTCAAATAATCACACACTCAGTTTAAGGGTACTGTTCTTCGGAACAGGCGAGTGGGGTGCCTAACACCTTCCCCGCTCGTAACCGACTCCCGAACCTAAATCTCATCCAGGGTTTTTTCCAAATATTTTCCATAAAAATTTGGTGGCGACTCCACATCATCAAAATCAACATTTTTAAAAATTTTAGCGAGTTCGTCGTCTCGTCGGAATTACGGTTGCGACAGATGGAGACTCCACTGGGGATACTTAGAGAGTCAAACCCGTTTATTTGAGTGTATTTTATATTTGATCCCTTTTCCTATTTATGTACATGATTTAATCATTGCATGTTATTTATTTTATTCTCGTTTGTTTGCTTACTCTCTCTACACCCTAGGATAGACAAACAATAAATTTCTATATATCTGTACAAGTTCCCCAATTGCAGGTATCCCAAAATAAAGTGCCCTCCATGCATTACATTTTATTATGAGTGGGGCCCTATACCCGGGTCTGAGTGCTGCCCAGGATTAGAGGGATCTAGTGGTGTCATGCTGGGGCTTACGTCCTGTATGGCTATCATGAAAATCCCAGCTAGAGTGCGTCCTATTCATAATGCCCTGCAACTAGTGGCTACTTCTACTGTTGTGGCAAGCATTGTGAACTGGAACTTGGCTCTAGTGACCTTTATACCCTAGGATTACAACCTACCTTGGAAAGGCTCATGCATTAAAAGCCCTAGATCCATAGGACAGGTTACCTCTCTAGGACACGAGGAGGGCACGCCCTATTTATACGACATCAGCTCTGTAAGATTTTATTTACCTGTGACTGTAGAATTCTAAATTTAAAAGAAAAAGTATACAAAAAGAGGAGAGAGAAGAAAAGAAAGAAAAGTATACAAAAAGAGGAGAGAGAAGAAAAGAAAGGAAAGTGTACAAAAAGAGGAGAGAGAAGAAAAGAAAGGAAAGTGTACAAAAAAGGAGGAGAGAAGAAAGGAAAGTGTCAAAAAAGGGGAAAATCAAAATGAGGAACAAAATAAAAAATAACCAAAGAAAAGAGGGAGGGAGGATAGTAAGAGTAACCATGTCCTGTTGTCTTCATGCATACCCTATACATTAATATCATTCATTTAGGGTCTAACATACTTGTTTGTATCTTTTTCTTACGAGGGGTTAGGTTCTCGGTGACTATCGTGAAAGGGGGTGAAATGGAAATTAATGTGGAATCTGAACAGTTGAAGAAGAAGAGACGCATCGGTGTCAAAATAACAGACTTGGCCAGCTTAGAGGTGTTTGCAAACAAGTTGACAAGTATCCAGCAAATGGCCGTCACCAAAAAGTATGGCAACATACTGAGGCTTTTAAAAGTTCAAGTGCAAGAAGGAGCCCTTACTGCCATGGTGCAATATTATGACCCGCCGCTCCGGTGCTTCACATTCTCAGACTTTCAGCTGGCTCCCACTCTAGAGGAGTTCGAACAGATTTTGGATCTGCCATTAGAGGGAGCTAGGCCATATCATTACCTAGAACATCATTCCTCCTTCCGGGCAGTCGCACAGGCTTTGGGGTTACAGACTGGGGAACATTTGGCAGGTTATCAGACAAAAGGCCAAGTCAAGGGGTTCACTAGAGAATTTCTAGAGAAGTACATGCAACACTTAGCCGACAACAACCAGTGGGCTATATACATGGATGTGTTAGCCCTTACCATCTATGGGTTAGTTCTTTTCCCTTATATAGACGACTTCGTTGATCTGAGTGCAGTCGATATTTTCCTAGCCAAAAGAGATAGAGCAGAAAATCCCGTGACGGCCCTGTTGGCAGATGTTTATTGCACGCTGAACTTCTGTCATGAGAAGAAGAGAACAAGATTGATTTGTTGCCTACCTGTGTTATTCATATGGATCACCGCCCACATCTTCAAAAGGGACATGAAGACACAACATCCCATAGCAGACTTCTTGAACTACCAGCTGAAACAGATGAGCAACCTCGAATGGTCTTCCTACTTCGCCAGCTTGACCGAAGACCAGGTTAGATGGCAACCTTCGTGGCAACAGAGAACTGAGGTCATCTACCACTGCAAGGGGTTCCCGAATATACCCCTCATGGGAGCTAGAGGTTGTATCAGTTATAACCCGATACTGGGACAGAGACAGCTGGCCTACCCGATTAAAGCACCCCCATCTGACGAACTGCTGACTCCTTTCTACTTGAAGTATGAAGGAGACTTCGCCGAAAATCTCCGCAAAGTTCGAGAGGCATGGGAAGGGGTCACCCGCAAAGGAAAAGAACTGGGAGTGCGAAGCTGCGCTGCTAAAGAAGGATACAAACAGTGGGTTAGAGACAGGGTGCAACACATCAAATTGCCATTCAAACCATCTGTTCCTCCATCCAAGAGTCAAATGGCGTCCACAGAGTTTGAAGACGAGGTTGTCAAAAGCCTGAGAGAGAAACTAGAAGCCATGACCAAAAGAAACGCTCAGCTAGAGGAAGAATTGCTGAAAGAACGACAAGAGAGCGCTGCGTGGCGAAGAGAAGATGAAGTGAATAAAGCTCTCTTAGCTTCTATCCGAGATCAGCAGAAAGGAGAACGAGAGCGTGCTTCTCGGGTACACATGAATTTGCAAGCGGCCAACAAAGAGCTCGGCATGAGAGCACAAGAAAGGGACGCCGCACTCCAAGAGAACAGCCAATTGAGAAATGCCTTGGAGCAGATAAGAGCCAAGGTCCGCAACAACCGAGAAGAGAAAAATCAGATCCTAGCTGCGAAAAGGAAAGCCCAACCAGAGGCAGACAGTGTGACAAAAGAGAGAAACGAATTGCTGCAAAAGATAGAGGACATGAAACAGCAAATTGAAGGCCTACTCATAACCTGGTAGGATGAGGTGAACGAGGAAAAATGGAAGGTCCTCGAGATCATAAGAATGCAGCAAAAAGGCATAAAGGACATACAAAAGGAAAGCAGGTGGTATAAAGATACGGCTGAACACTGGATCAGATGCTTTCAAAGGCTGGCATACCTGGCGAATACGGCCATAGAAGAGTTACCGCAATCACTCAAGAAGGCGGAAGCTTCTCTGCATCCACTCTACACCCCGCCTGAAGTAGACTTTTTCATTCAAACTTGTAAAGACCTAGTCTTAAGGATGAAAAAATATATTGTACTGGCCAAGCAAGAGGAAAGAAATGTAAAATAGACATCATCTATGTTGAATAAAAACGGGCTCTTCTCTGCAATTCCACATTAATTTCCATTTCACACTCACAAGCACAAAAGATGCACACGATCAGCACGCTGTCGAATTCTGGTCCCTCCGCATCCGCCGCATAGTCAAATTTTTCTGTGTGTTATTATTAATTAACTTAAATGAATTTAACTCTTTCAAACAGGTAACAAAATAGCGGGCTTACGACTTCCCCGGCATTCATATAGCACCAGATCAAGAACAAAAATCATGAGTGAGCTGGAAACACAGAATGAGGAGCTCCGCAGTGAGGTCGCGGAATTAAAAGATCAAGTGGCTAAGCTCATGAAGCTACTTGAGAAAAACGCAGAGGGACCCGCAGGCACTGGGGCACTTGGGGCAGCCAATACATCTTTGCCTCTTCAGACTGTCACTGAACAAGATTGGCCGTATGGCTTACCACCCGACTTTGAACCTCCTCATGGGTCTCGAGAAATATTGGCTGGTGAAAACCACAATGTGATACCGTTCCACATAAACCTTACTTCCCATCAGCCTCACCCAAATTTTCCCGCTGGACCTCCACACCCGAACCTTAACCCTCACAACCCTCACACCAATCCACCAACTTACCTACCTCCTGCCAATACAACGGGTTATCAACCATACTCACACCCAGCCTACGCAAACATGAACCCCTACCCTCATAATACAAACACTTCTTCTGCTTTCCCTACACATACAAACCCATCTTTCCCTTCTCATATTAACCCATCAACCACATATCCATATAATGTCCACCCTGACTATGCCCATATGAACACGACCGCCACAGAAGATCCTACATACTCTGTGCCAGTCGCTGTTCATCCAGCAAACCCACACCAGCCACATCCCTACGGTCATGCCGCAAGACCTAGGGAATCTTATGCTTTACCTCTTCAGGCCAGCCGGCCTCTAAATGAGCCATGGCCAAGAATGGCGGACCAAGAAGCCCTCCTCGGAGGGAGATGGACGCATCTAGAAGAAAGAGTTAGGGCAATCGAGGGAGGCGGATATGGAGTAGTCGAGGCTTCTGAGCTCTGCCTCGTACCGGACGTCATCATACCTCCGAAATTCAAGACTCCGGAATTTGAGAAATACCGAGGGGTTGGCTGTCCGAGAAGCCATCTAACGATGTATTGCAGAAAAATGGCCTCTCACTCACACAACGACAAGCTGCTTATTCACTGTTTTCAAGACAGTTTGACAGGGGCAGCGGCCAGCTGGTATACCCAGCTCGAGAGGTCCTACATCCGTTCATGGAAGGACTTAGCTGACGCCTTCCTCAGGCAATACAAGTATAACATCGAGATGGCACCCGATAGGACTCAACTGCAGAACATGATCAAGAAAGAAAATGAGTCCTTCAAAGAGTACGCTCAGAGGTGGAGGGAGCTAGCCGCTCAAGTCCAGCCACCCCTGTTGGAGCGAGAAATGATTAGCACATTCATGGAGACGCTCCCCGCACCCTACTATGATAAGATGGTAGGCAGTGTCTCGGCTAACTTCTCGGACATGGTACTGATAGGAGAACGCATAGAAAGTGGTCTACGCCGAGGAAGAATTATACATAACGCCGTCGGCAATGTGAGCACGAAAAAGCCGACAAATAATACATGGAAGAAAAGGGAGGCTGAGACCCATTATATCTCCTCAGATCCAAACCGACCAACTCCCACACAACCCATATATCAATAAACCACAACCCCACCTAACTACCAAACACCCTACCAATCACAATACCCCACGCACCCGCATATGGTAGCCTCCGCCCAACCTGCTCACCAACCATCCTACAACCCACCTACTCAATACCATCCAAATACTACCATTACAGTTCCATCACCTCAAACCTTCTCTCAACAACGACCCCCTATGCCATGGAACCAAAGTACCAACCAACCTCAACCGAAAACCAACAATAACCCGAGGAAAATAGTGCAATTCGACCCGATTCCGATGAGTTATTCGGAGCTGCTGCCCCGTTTGATTCAAAACTCTTTGGTCGCACTGGTACCCATGAAACCTTTGGAACCCCCATTTCCGAAGTGGTACAATCCTGAGGCAAAATGCGAATACCACGCAGGGACGATAGGGCATTCTACTGAAAACTGTCTGGCCCTAAAACATAGGGTCCAGAAGTTGATTAATGCCAAATGGCTCAATTTTGAAAAGGATACTCCTAGTGTGGGGAGCAATCCACTGCCAAACCATGGGGGAGCAGGACCCTCGGTAAATTGCGTTGAAATTGAGGAGGAAGTGAATATGGTCGATGAATCCTTCCCAGGGCATCCTAAACCCCTGATTATCCGCTACACCGAACCGTCAGTCTCACTGACGCCCAACGGGATAAGACCTGTTACAATTAAAGTGCCCGGACCTTTCCAATACCACAGTAACAGGGAGGTGCCTTGGAGGTATGATGTAAAGGTTCTGGGAGGAAAAAGTGAAGAGGATATGTTGGAGAGCTCTTCACCTGACATAACCAACATAGCTGGAATAGGAGGAATGACAAGAAGTGGTCGCATCTACGCTCCCGCTGAAGAAACAAGAAAGCAACCGGCCATTCAAGGAAAAGAGAGTCAGGCTAGAATGGAGCCTGAAACTGCGGTCAAAGAGGTGGAGAAGGAATTAAAGAAGGCCGTCTCAGATGAAGAGGCCTGTGAGTTCCTAAAATTAATAAGACAAAGCGAGTATACAGTAATAGAACAACTGAACCGTATACCCGCCAAAATCTCACTACTTGCCTTAATGATGAACTCAGAGCCCCATCGGAAAGTGCTGCTAAAGATTCTGAATGAGGCTCATGTAGTCCACAACATCTCAGTGGACAAGTTTGAGGGAATTGCCAACAACCTGACCGCCAACAACTTCATAACCTTCGCCGACCGTGAAATCCCGGAGGAAGGTGCGAAACATAACAGGGCATTGCATATATCGGTCAAATGCATGGATCACATTCTAGCTAGAGTCTTGATAGATAATGGTTCTTCTCTGAATGTGATGCCTCAATTGACTTTTTCTAAACTACCACACAAGGGGATCCACATAAGGCCTAGCTCTACGGTAGTAAGAGCATTCGATGGGTCAAGACGGGAAGTTATCGGCGAAATAGACTTACCAGTTCAAATCGGCCCGGTCTTCTTCAACATAACTTTCCAAATAATGGATATTCAGCCAGCCTACAGCTGCCTACTGGGTAGGCCATGGATTCATTCCGCCAAAGCGGTCCCTTCAACTTTACATCAAAAGCTGAAATTCATCATAGACGATAGACTAATTATCGTCTCGGCCGAAGAAGACTATTTGGTCAGCAAACCCACTAATCCTCCTTATATTGAGGCTGCCGAAGAAGCTTTGGAAACTCATTTCCAAGCTTTAGAAGTCGCCAATGTCACTACAATTAAGGAAGGAGATGTGGTTGACCGTGGGCTGCCCCCTAAAGCTCTGATGATGATGGCCTGAGTGATGCTAAAGAATGGGTTCAAGCCAGGCGGCAGACTGGGGCAAAATAAGGGCGGTTTATCTCAGCCATTACTAATGGGAAAGAATAGATGGCGATATGGGTTAGGATATCAACCCACCGAAGAGGATAAGGCAGTAAGACCCCGTTATAACAAGGTCCCTCTGTGCCACATATCACAAAGTTTCCGAAGTGCCGGCTTTGAAAATTCAAGCATGATCGCGGTCATAGACAAAGAAGGGACGTTGACTCTTGAAAACTTGGTGATGCCCTGTCCCCCTGGACGAGAACTGACCAATTGGGAAATTTTCGATCTACCTCTGACTTTTGGTTCAGTTCAAATGTAATTCTGTAATTGTCATAACAAATTTTATACATAAACATTTTGTACATATTTTCGACAAGTAATAAATACAGTTGCATTATCCAAAAAATACTCTCTCCTCTACTCCTCAAATACTTCCTCGTGTTAAATATATATCTTATTCCTTCTTCTCATACCTAATACGCAGATTCGATCCGAAACCGTCTCGTGACGATAATGCTAGTATTGTATTAGGCGATTTCGACTGTGTTGATGACCTGGTCGATGAAGAGGCAGAATTTGAATGCGAACCCACCAACGAGATGTTGAGATTGGTGGACCGCGAATCTAAAGCAATTGAACCTCATCAGGAACCCGTAGATCTAATCAATTTAGGGACCGAAGAGAATAAAAAAGAAGTCAAGATAGGCACGCTCATCGCTGGAGACAATCGTGCACGGTTGATCTCACTCTTACAGAATTATAGTGATATCTTCGCCTGGTCTTATCAAGACATGCCAGGCCTAGACATTTCTATAGTAGAGCACAAGTTGCCTATGAAAGCTGGATATGCACCCGTCAAACAGAAACTAAGAAGGATGAAACCGGAAATGTCGCTGAAAATCCGGGAAGAAGTAAGAAAACAGTTTGACGCCGGCTTCTTGGCTGTTGCAAATTACCCCGAATGGGTTGCTAACATAGTGCCGGTCCCCAAGAAAGATGGGAAGGTCCGGATGTGTGTAGACTACAGAGATCTTAATCGCGCCAGCCCAAAAGATGACTTCCCGTTACCTCACATTGATGTGCTGGTAGATAATACCGCGCAGTTCTCTTACTTCTCCTTCATGGATGGTTTCTCAGGCTACAATCAGATTAAGATGGCCGAAGACGACAGAGAAAAGACCACCTTTATCACGGCCTGGGGAACCTTTTGTTACAAAGTCATGCCCTTTGGATTAAAAAATGCTGGTGCAACCTATCAGAGGGCCATGGTAACATTATTCCATGACATGATTCACAAGGAGATAGAAGTCTACGTGGATGATATGATCGCCAAATCCCGGACAGAAGGTGACCATCTTATGGATTTGTAGAAGTTATTTGAGAGGCTTCGAAAATTTAAGCTGCGATTGAATCCGGCTAAATGCACCTTCGGGGTTAAATCAGGAAAGCTGTTGGGCTTTATCGTCAGTGAAAAGGGGATTGAGGTAGACCCTGACAAAGCCCGGGCAATCATAGACATGCCAGCTCCTAGAACTGAAAAAGAGATCCGAGGCTTCCTAGGAAGACTCAATTATATCTCCCGATTCATTTTTCAGTTAACAGCCACATGTGAGCCGATCTTTAAGCTACTGCGCAAAAATCAACCCTCGAGATGGGATGAGGATTGTCAGGACGCTTTTGAGAAGATCAAATCATATTTACAAAACCCACCGGTACTAGTACCGCCAGTGGCTGGAAGACCCTTGATATTATATCTGACAATTACAGACCAATCAATGGGTTGTGTACTCGGTCAACATGACGAATCTGGGAAAAAGGAGCAGGCTATATATTACCTGAGCAAGAAATTCACGAGCGGGGAAGCTAAATATTCACTCTTGGAACGAACTTGTTGTGCTTTGGCATGGACGGCACATCGCCTAAGACAGTATATGCTAAGTCACACCACATGGTTGATATCCAGGATGGATCCGATCAAGTACATATTTGAGAAGCCTGCATTGTCAGGACGAATTGCGAAGTGGCAAATGGTGCTATCGGAATATGATATCCTGTATGTAACGCAGAAATCTATCAAAGGCAGTGCACTCGCAGAATATTTAGCCCAACAACCACTAGAAGACTACCAGGCCATGCAACCGGAATTTCCTGATGAGGATCTGATGGCGATCTTTGGTGAAAAAGGAAAGGCAGAGGGAGAAAAATGGACGATGTTGTTTGATGGTGCGTCTAATATGATGGGCCACGGTATAGGAGTTGTACTGATTTCTCCAGAAAGACAGTATATACCTATTACCGCCCGACTAGCCTTCGACTGCACGAATAATATGGCAGAGTACGAAGCTTGTATCTTAGGGATTCAAGCAGCGATCGAAGCTAAAGTGAAACGCCTAGAGGTCTACGGTGACTCAGCCTTGGTCATCCACCAAGTCAGGGGAGAGTGGGAGACCAAAGACGCAAAGCTAGTGCCGTACCAGGCCCATCTCCAGGAGCTGCTAGAATACTTTGAGGAGATCACCTTCTCACATATACCACGGGAAGATAATCAACTAGCTGACGCCTTAGCCACCTTGTCCTCTATGTTTGAAATTGGACAAGAAAAAGATATGCCTCTCATTCACATCCAGCATCGTTCCAAACCGGCATTTTGTCAAACAATAGAGGTGGAACCGGATGGAAAACCATGGTATCATGACATCCGACAGTTCTTGAGGAATAAAATATACCCCGCCGATGCGTCTGAAAACGACAAGAGAACCTTACGAAGATTGGCCACAGGTTTCTTCCTCAATGGAGAAGTCCTATACAAGAGAAATTACGATATGGTTCTGCTCAGATGCGTAGACGCGACAGAAGCCGAAAAAATTTTAAAAGATGTCCACGAAGGGTCTTTTGGTAACCACGCCAATGGACATGTCATGGCAAGAAAAATCCTCAGGGCTGGATATTTCTGGTTGACTATGGAAGCTGACTGTTGCAAACACGTCAAAACCTGCCACAAATGTCAGGTATACGCAGACAATATCCATATGCCGTCAACGTCGTTGAACGTGCTGTCTTCGCCATGGCCGTTCGCCATGTGGGGAATGGATGTCATTGGCCCGATAGAGCCCAAGGCATCCAATGGACACCGCTTCATATTAGTCGCCATCGACTACTTCACAAAATGGGTCGAGGCTGCCTCATATGCTAGTGTGACTCGCAATGTGGTAGTCAGATTCGTGAAGAGAGAGCTAATCTGCCGATATGGATTACCCAGTAAGCTCATCACAGACAATGGCTCAAATCTTAACAATAAGATGATGTCGGAATTATGTAACCAGTTCAAGATCCAACATCACAACTCATCCCCATACCGACCAAAGATGAATGGAGCGGTCGAAGCGGCCAACAAGAACATCAAGAAGATAATTCAGAAAATGGTTCTCTCATACAAAGAATGGCACGAAATGCTCCCATATGCATTACATGCATACCGGACCTCTGTCCGTACATCTACTAGGGCAACACCATTCTCACTGGTATATGGAATGGAGGCCGTACTCCCAATCGAGGTCGAAATCCCCTCATTGAGAGTCCTGATGGATGCTAAATTGGAAGAAGCCGAATGGGTCCAGGCTCGGATGGATCAGCTAAACCTAATTGAAGAGAAGAGGTTGGCAGCGATATGCCATGGCCAATTGTACCAAAGAAGAATGAAGAGAGCATTCGATAAGAAGATCCATCCTCGGGAATTTCAAGAAGGAGATTTGGTGATCAAGAAGCTATTGCCTATGCAAAAAACGCTGCAAGGGAAGTGGTCTCCAAATTACCATGGACCTTATGTAGTTAAGAAGGCTTTCTCCGGAGGCGCCTTGATCTTGGCCGACATGGATGGGAAAGATTTGCCTAACCCTGTCAATTCAGATGCCGTCAAAAAGTATCACGCTTAGAAAGAAAAGCCCGCTAGGTCAACCATCAAAAGACCTAGGCAAAAGTTAGGGCAATACAAGAAAGAAAGCCCGCTAGGTCAACCATCACAAGACCTAGGCAAAAGTTAGGGCAACACAAAAAAAGAAATGCCCGCTAGGTCAGCCATCAAAAGACCTAGGCAAAAGTTAGGGCAATACAAGAAAGAAAGCCCGCTAGGTCAACCATCACAAGACCTAGGCAAAAGTTAGGGCAATACAAAAAAAAGAAAGGCCCGCTAGGACAATCATCACAAGACCTAGGCAAAAGTTAGGGCAATTCAAACCAGAAGTATCCTAAACCGAAAACCCGAAAGGGCGGTTTAGACAAAAGGCGGTATCGACAAAACAAGATTCGTACCCTCTAATTAAAGAGGACAAAAAGGGTAATAGACAGTCTCTATCTATACTGGGCAAATCCATCGTAATCTGTGTTTCATGCTAGGGCAAGAATGGGCAAATATCTATGGATCTAGTGACAGGTTCAAAACAGGTCTGGGACAAGATGAATAAACTGGGGCAAAATTTTGGCTTTTCAGAAGCTGGGATAGCAATGCACGAAGAGATCGCCAACATACAATACTAGCGTTTATCGTCCCGAAGACATCGTCGTCAACCAAAGCCATTTCGCCAAACACCTTGTCGTAAAATATCCTATGTCTTTTCGACTATCTTGTTAATTCCCTATCACATGCAACTGTATTTCTCCTGTCAAAATGTATATGCAGAATGTAACCTCTCATTTTTAATGACAATTGCTGATTACTAACACTGTACTAAAGTAAAAGTTATGTCGAAATTTTCTTAGTGACAAGTTCTTTTGACCCAAAAATCTTACTAAAGCAGCGCATGCAACAGATATGCCTCCTAAAGTAACAAACAAATTATAAAATCCAGCTCACTCTGAAGGATCTGATCGGTGCTAGAAGAAAGCCAGGGAGTTAGGGTCTGCAAACAAAATCATGAGGTTTGTCCTGCTCACTGGCCTATGTTGTCAGGCCATAGCATTGCATCTTTACATTCTTGCTCACTGGCCTATGCTGTCAGGCCATAGCATTGCATCTTTGCATTCTTGCTCACCGGCCTATGTTGTCAGGCCATAGCATTGTATTCTCATTCTTGCTCACTGGCCTATGTTGTCAGGCCATAGCATTGTATATTTTCATTCTTGCTCACTGGCCTATGTTGTCAGGTCATAGCATTGCATATTTTCATTCTTGCTCACTGGCCTATGTTGTCAGGCCATAGCATTGCATATTTTCATTCTTGCTCACTGGCCTATGTTGTCAGGCCATAGTATTGCATCTTTTCTTCACTTCTTTCAGGCCTATGTTGTCAGGCCGCCCTAGTTAGATTTACTGCTTTTCAGGCCTATGTTGCCAGGCCGCCCTAGTTAGATTTATTGCTTTCAGGCCTATGTTGTCAGGCCGCCATAGTTTAGATTTACTGCTTTCAGGCCTATGTTGTCAGGCCGCCGTAGTTTAGATTTACTGCTTTAAGGCCTATGTTGTCAGGCCGTCGTAGTTTAGATTTACTGCTTTTAGGCCTATGTTGTCAGGCCGCCGTAGTTTAGATTTCTGCTTTCAGGCCTATGTTGTCAGGCCGCAGTAGTTTAGATTTCCCGCTTTCAGGCCTATGTTGTCAGGCCGCCATAGTTTAGATTTACTGCTTTCAGGCCTATGTTGTCAGGCCGCCATAGTTTAGATTTATTGCTTTTAGGCCTATGTTGTCAGGCCACCCTAGTTTAGATTTACTGCTTTTAGGCCTATGTTGTCAGGCCGCCGTAGTTTAGATTTACTGCTATAAGGCCTATGTTGTCAGGCCGTCGTAGTTTAGATTTACTGCTTTTAGGCCTATGTTGTCAGGCCGCCGTAGTTTAGATTTCTGCTTTCAGGCCTATGTTGTCAGGCCGCAGTAGTTTAGATTTCCCGCTTTCAGGCCTATGTTGTCAGGCCGCCATAGTTTAGATTTACTGCTTTCAGGCCTATGTTGTCAGGCCGCCATAGTTTAGATTTATTACTTTTAGGCCTATGTTGTCAGGCCGCCGTAGTTTAGATTTACTGCTTTTAGGCCTATGTTGTCAGGCCGTCGTAGTTTAGATTTACTGCCTTCAGGCCTATGTTGTCAGGCCGCCATAGTGTAGATTTACTGCTTTCAGGCCTATGTTGTCAGGCCGCCGTAGTTTAGATTTACTGCTTTAAGGCCTATGTTGTCAGGCTGTCGTAGTTTAGATGTACTGCTTTTAGGCCTATGTTGTCAGGCCGCCGTAGTTTAGATTTCTGCTTTCAGGCCTATGTTGTCAGGCCACCCTAGTTTAGATTTACTGCTTTAAGGCCTATGTTGTCAGGCCACCATAGTTTAGATTTACTGCTTTTAGGCCTATGTTGTCAGGCCACCATAGTTTAGATTTACTGCTTTCAGGCCTATGTTGTCAGGCCACCATAGTCTAGATTTACTGCGTCTGGGCCTATGTTGTCAGGCCGCCTTCTAGTGTAGATTTACCGCTTTCGGGCCTATGTTGTCGGGCCATCCATGGGCTTCTAGTGTTACTCTTGGAACTTTTTCAAAAGTCTGCCTCGGACATAAGATGTTCACGTCTTTACCCATTTCCTACTGCGATAATTCAGAGAATCGCTTCTCACATTATCTGGTAAGAAAATGAGTAAAGAGGGGCAAACTGTAAACACCTATTTATGTCTGAGGCCTCCAACCGTTAAAATTAATCAAGAAACCAATAAATAAATAAACAAATACAAAAAATAATAAATAAATAAAATCTGGAATAAAAAAGGGGGACTAAAATAAAAAGGTAAATTCAGAAAACAGAAAACAGAAAGCAGAAAACAGAAAACAGAAAACAGAAAGCAGAAAACAGAAAACAGAAAACAGAAAGCATAAAGCAGAAAACAGAAAACAGAAAATAGGATAAAGTTCTGAAAAAAAATATACTTTAAAGAAAATAGATAAAAATAAGAAAACAAAGATAATAACAAAAATTAATTTAATTAGAATTAGAAACAAAATAATAAAAACAGTAAAAATATACAAAATATAAAAAAGGAAATAAAATAAAAATAGGTTTAAAATCTGAAAAAAGAAAGAAGAGGAAGAAATTACAAAAATCCCTCCTACAGAAAAAAGACAAAAATGAAAAGAGAAGGGTAAGAAAGGAATTCGGAAAAAGCAGGGGCCTATAAAAGACAAATGGAAAGCCAAATGAAGGGCCTTTTTTTTTTTCGGCATTCTTGATTTTAGGCGATCTTCTTTCCCTGTAAGCATCAAGAAGAGATTTGGAAGGACTTGCAGTTGGCAGCGCAGTGGTTTCAGCGGGGAAGACGAAGGAAGTTAGCACTCTGAACCTTGAGTTGGAACAGGGGCGCGATTCGATCTCACCTAACAGGTTAGCCTATCAGAGTTTGATAGTCTTTGAATGGATTCGATTCTGGAAATACTGTATCTCAATTCAAGGAAACAAGAAACCTGTTCTTGCATGAAGTTTTATTGACTTTCCTACGATTAAGCACGCTTAGGTTAATTTGCATAATGATTGAGAAATCTAGATGTCCAGGAATTCGATTTGATGTCTGTGTTTACGTAATTGAATCGTGTTTGATCATGGAATGAGAGCATCCATTTCCTCATATATGTTAATACCGCATGAATATGATGGAGATGCATGAATAATGTTTGAACATTACCCTGTTCTGGGTTCACTGTTCTGGTTTCAAGGCCCAGTTTAGGATGAGTATGAAGGATCGATAAAATCAAAAGACAAACGTTGAGTTCCCCTACTCATATGCTGAGTTCCTCATGAAGAATCAAGAATCGAAATTGAATTAGGCATGATAGATTATGGTTGGCCACTCGCCCTAAGAACATTTCAATAATCGCCAAATCTCCAAACAGTTATTAGCTTCGCTTCTGCGTATGGGTAATTCGGCCACAGGTATGAGGGGTACAGAGTCTGCATAATACCACCAATTAGTGGGACGTTCAAAAGAAATCTTTGTAATAGGGTTCAATATTTAATGAAGGCGGTAAAAGGAGCAACAAATAGCCTGGATTAATGGCTAGATGCGACGCCCTCTTCCCCAAGGTCCAGAGTTCGAATCCCCTGGGGAGCCAATTCCTTTTTTTTTAAATTGCTAAACCCCTAAACATTCAGGCCACCTCAAATTAGAATTTACCCTTTTACCCCTAGGAAATTACAGAAATGCTAGCTCTATCCCTGAAACCAGAAAATACCAAAATACCCCTGTCAAAATTCCAAAATCCCAGTATACCCCTAGGCTAGAAATTACCATTCTACCCCCGAGAAATTAAAAAAATTAATAAAAAATTCCAGAAATTAAAAAATTTAATAAAAATTCCAGAAATTAAAAAATTTAATGAAAATTCCAAAAATCCAAAAATTAATAAAAATTCCAGAAATTAAAAAATTAATAAAAATTCCAGAAATTCAAAAATTAATAAAAATTCCAGAAATTAAAAAATTTAATAAAAAATTCCAGAAATTAAAAAAAATTAATAAAAATTCCAGAAATTAAAAAAATTAATAAAAAATTCCAGAAATTAAAAAAATTTAATAAAAAGTTCCAGAAATTAAAAAAATTTAATAAAAAATTCCAGAAATTAAAAAAATTTAATAAAAATTCCAGAAATTAAAAAATTTTAATGAAAATTCCAAAAATCCAAAAATTAATAAAAATTCCAGAAATTCAAAAATTAATAAAAATTCAAAAATTAATAAAAAATTCCAAAAATTTAATAAAAAATTCCAAAAATTCAAAAATTAATAAAAATGCCAGAAATTAAAAAAATTAATAAAAATTCCAGAAATTAAAAAAATTAATAAAAAATTCCAGAAATTAAAAAAATTTAATAAAAAATTCCAGAAATTAAAAAAATTTAATAAAAACTCCAGAAATTAAAAAAATTTAATAAAAAATTCCAGAAATTAAAAAAATTTAATGAAAAATTCCAGAAATTAAAAAAATTTAATAAAAAATTCCAGAAATTAAAAAAATTTAATAAAAAATTCCAGAAATTAAAAAAATTTAATAAAAATTCCAGAAATTAAAAAATTTTAATGAAAATTCAAAAAAAAACAAAAATTAATAAAAATTCCAGAAATTCAAAAATTAATAAAAATTCAAAAATTAATAAAAAATTCCAAAAATTTAATAAAAAATTCCAAAAATTCAAAAATTAATAAAAAATTCCAGAAATTAAAAAAATTTAATAAAAAATTCCAGAAATTAAAAAAATTTAATAAAAATTCCAGAAATTCAAAAAATTAATAAAAAATTCCAGAAATTCAAAAATTAATAAAAAATTCCAGAAATTAAAAAATTTAATAAAAAATTCCAGAAATTAAAAAAATTAATAAAAATTCCAGAAATTAAAAAATTTAATAAAATTTCAGGAAAATTCATTAATAAAAATTCAGAAAAATTTAATAAAAAATTCCAGAAATTAAAAAAGTTTAATAAAATTTCAGGAAAATTCATAAACATTAATAATTATTCAGAAAATTCATAAAAAATCCCAAAATTGCTAAATAATTACATTAAAACCCCAACTACTCTGAAAGTCAAAAAACGAAGATCTTTTATATATTCTTTTATTCAAAAATCGATATCCTTTACAATTTATTTCTGTCTCAAAAATTTAAAGAATCTTTTCGATATTTTGGATTTTTTAAGTCTCACGCAATGGGCTCTAAATGGGGAACTGGCGGTTTACCTGCTGTTCAACGTTTAGTAGTTCGTATAGGTCCTTGTGCTGCCTTAGCCGCCTCGGGCCTTGTGCATGGGTGGACTTGAAGTCCTTTTCAAAAAATAAATATCTTTTCCTAAGTGTTTTGGGGTTCTAGGTCTCACGCAATGGGCTCTAAATGGGGAACTGGTGGTTTACCTGCTGTTCAACATTTAGTAGTTCGTATAGGTCCTTGTGCTGCCTTAGCCGCCTCGGACCTTGTGCATGAGTGGGCCAAAGACCCCTCCTAAAAATAAAACTTCTTTCTCAAAACAAAATCTTTAAAATAACCTTTTCTCAAGCAATTTCGAAGGTCAAGCCTTCGCAAACCAAATAATCTTTTTCTCAAGCACTTTTGAAGGTCAAGCCTTCATAAACTAGAACTACGTAAGCCTTGAGTTTCCCATTGCACCGAGGAATACGTAGGAGCAGGATCAAGTCCTGTCAGGCTAACCTCTATCACGTTATTTATTTCCATTCTAATTAAAGGGATCAAGCTATTTTCAAATAATCACACACTCAGTTTAAGGGTACTGTTCTTCGGAACAGGCGAGTGGGGTGCCTAACACCTTCCCCGCTCGTAACCGACTCCCGAACCTAAATCTCATCCAGGGTTTTTTCCAAATATTTTCCATAAAAATTTGGTGGCGACTCCACATCATCAAAATCAACATTTTTAAAAATTTTAGCGAGTTCGTCGTCTCGTCGGAATTACGGTTGCGACACCAAGTAGCAAGAAACCTTAGATTTCAAGCACACAACACATAAGAGTTAGGAAAGATACCCATCTCCCTTGACCTTGCAAAAAGTAGGTAAGTTAGTGCTAGCAAGTATGCTACAAAATCAACCAAACATTTAGCACCCCTTTATCACTCCCTACATGCAACACACATCCAAACTTCAATTTCCTTTTGGTGAGTATCCTATACCAAAGCTTAGAGTCAATGTCTAAATTACAAAAAAAATTGCAAAGTAAAATCTGAATTACACCAAGAAGGAAATCCTATTAACAATGCAATAAATTTACAAACAAAATTACACCTGATTACAAGTTTTCAACCTAAGTTTACAAGCCAAAAATCAAATTGAAAAATTCTACAAATGGTCTTTGACACGCTCGTCGCAAACGCGCAAAAATAATTTCTAGATTTCCCAAAACTATTGGTATAGTATAAGGTGCAACCTAGGTCATCTCCTAAAGACCATTTCAGATTCTTAAGCAAATAAGGAGAAAACTAGAACAAGGGAGTTTTTGTAAAGATGTGATATCAAATGCTAAATACAAAATACAGAATGAAATTAATTTCACTTAACAATTATCAACTCAAGGAATTCAGAGGCTATTTTCATAACTAATCATTGATCACTAAAATCATGCATTGTGTTTATCAACCTAGGATCATCTGGAACCCCTACAATGATCCTTGAATTCTCTACTGAGAAACCTCTCAGAATTTAATTGATTATGATCAACAAGATTAGTAACCACTTAATCTTTTATCTAAACCAATTTCACAATCAAAATTCAGTTGAAGTAAGTAATAAAATGAAAACCTTCAATTAAATTACTTAATTTCTACTCTTCAAACTTTTGGAAAATGATTTACCAATCAAAAACCAATTATAAATCAATTATGCATTAATCAAAATACGTCAACCGATCAAACTTTGATTAAAGAATAAAATTGAAGAATATAGTGAAGTAGAGTAGAAACCACTTAATAAGCATGTAAATAAAGATCAAGACCTCAAAGTTAAAATGAAAATAGCTTGAATCCTTGAATTGAAACTACAAACCTAGCCTTCCATGAAGGAGGCAAACTAACAACAAAGAAGGAGGCAAACTAACAACAAAGAAAGAGGTAAAATAACAACAAATAAATCATAAGCCTTCCATGTAGGAGGAAAACTAACAAGAAAGAAAATCTAAGCCTTCCATGAAGGAGGCAAAACTAACAAGAAAGAAAGAAAGAAAGAAAGAAAGAAAATGGTATTGGAGTTAATCTCCAAAATGGTGTGTGTCTCCTCTTGCAAACCCTTCTATTTATAGAGGATTTTTGAGGCATCATCTTCAGAAAGTCACCAACTAGGATATTTCTTTTCTACCCTTTTATTGCTTTCACATGGGCTTTGTTGAAATTGCAAAACACTTTTGAATTTTTGCCACCAATGAGCACAACAATTTTGACTTTCTTGCACCGCAATTTCGGATGTTCACATGTCCGAATTAGAGCTTGACTTCTGAACAAAAGTTGTAGCCCCGGATCTTAGCTGTCCAACAAAGTTGATTTCATCTGAATATGACTTCTATATTGCAAGATATGGCCGGATCTTTGCACACTGTTCAAATTCCACGTCAGCAACACTATCTCATCTTTTGGGATAATTTCGGAGTCCTAAACATCCCATTTAGAGTCTGATCTTGCTTTGTAACTATGGACACTTCTTTAAGCTTTCATTCAAGACAGATTTCATGATTTTTGGATGTCTACAACTCCTATTATGCTCAAAATACTATAATAGTGTCATTTTAATCGGGTAAGCAAAGAAATTCAATTAAACTTCATATGAACCCAAACTCATAAAATATGACAAAGACCACTTAATTGAACATATAAGAAGTCTTAATGAGATAAAAGTGAGAGATAATTATTTATGAAATTTATGCTTATCAAATTCCCCCACACTTATCTTTTGCACGTCTCGGGCAAACTTAAGTTAAGGATTTGTGACTATTTTTTTTTTTTTGAAAGAACATCAAAGTTTTGAGTTGATTTCTCAAGAATTCATAAAATTTCATGAAGCATTCTTTCATCACATTTTTGAAATTACTTAGAAAGGCAACTTTAATTTGAAAAACATAGATTGAGAAAGATAAAACCTCACATGATATACTCTGAATCTCTCAAGTGTTTCATTTGGTAAGTGTTTCTCTCAAATTCAATCCATGAAAGATGAACTATCATAGGCTTGCATATCTTCTACTTCTCTACTACTATGTACACATGCAATGCACAAATCAAGAGGTCTTTATTATGGTTCTAACGGGATTAGAAAGATGAAATGATATATTGAAGAGATACAATGTTAGACCAAGGAAAATGGTGAGGATTGAGAATTGATTGTAAGTGCAAGTGTGAGAAACAGATATCACTTCTTCATTTTTTTTTTCATTTTTTTTTCAATATAATAGTTTATTTATTAATTTATTGATTCACCAGCTGCATTGCTTGACTGAGCTCAGATGTAGGATTTTGCAAAATCTCAAGTAGCTGTTCAACAGTTGAAGCAGATACTATGATGTTGCGCATGGATTGTGGCATGAACTCCTGCTCTACTGCATGATCTAAAAAGGATATCAAACCATTATAAAAGCCATTAATATTCAATAAGCCCAAAGGTTTTTTATGAAAATTCCGATAGGCCCAAAATATAATGGTAAAAATTTCTTCCATTGTTCCAAGACCACCAGGTAATGCAATAAATGCATTAGAATTAACCAACATGTGTCTCATACGGTCATGCATGGTTGCAACCTTCAATTCAATACCCAGGGTCAAGTAGGAGGTGCTCCCATTTTTTAAGCCAACACCTAAGACGTTACACCCCTTTGTGAGTGCAGATCCTGCAACACATCCTTTTAAACCCTGAATCCCTCCCCCATAAACAAGATTGATTTTTCTTGCAGCTAATGCCTTACCAAGGGTATAAGCTGCATGTTGAAATTCTCCATCCTTTCCAAGGTTAGACCCACCAAAAACACAGATAGTATTGATCCTATCCATATACGGTGTTTCTGTCTTTTTTTTTTTGAAAAAATATGTCATAGAGGTTGATAATTTATAGGGACTCAATATCAGACAAGGAGATCGCTTGAATAGTGCAGGATCAGGATTTGGTAGCAAAAGTTTGAATTTTTGTTGCAAAAGTTTGAATTTTTTGTTCAAGGAAAAGGTGAATGTCAGAAGGGAAAGACTTTAAGCAGGGGTGAAAATTTCAAAAAAAATGGTGGCCCAATAAATTGAAAAGACAATGTAAATGACAAACATACACGCATGAGAATGAACAGTAGTTGTGATTGTGGCTCACATCTTCCTCTGGTTTTACGTCCAGTAACGGCTGAAACGCCTTCTAAGAGTCGAGGATGTGCTTCCCATTCAGTTTTCTTGTAAACTGACAACAGGGTCTTTTAAAGTCAGATTCCCAAGACTATAACGTGCTTTTTCCTTATGGAGCAGTTCAAACAAATCAAGAAGGACTCCTTGTACATGTCCACTAGGATGCGTCTCAAGAGTCTGAATGATATCATCCAATGACTCCTTACTCAGTCCATCCTTTATGAATTGAATTTTGTCCTCTCGATTTCTTGAAACCATTCTAGGGTTCTTGCATCTTGTGTTACAGGTCCATCTTGCACACCTGTAGCAAACTCCAATTCTTTTTGCCCTTCTCTTCTTTGCATAGGAACTTCTTCCCATACCTGGCATGTTTTTAACAAATGATTCTTAAAATTCACCTGCTAAACGTACCTTAGCTTCAATGATCCAACAAACATCTTCTGGAAGGCCTAAGAGTGTTAATGCTCTCAATCGTTCAAGTCTGCAATTGTAAATGTCTTCAAGAAAATTTCTGGGGAGAGTAGGGAACAAAATTTTGATCCTGATGAGAGCTTTCTCCATTTTTTCTTAAAACACTCAAGTTATTATTTCTGTAAGCTCAATGTGGTGTAATAGTTGGGATGATTTAAGAGGTTAAGAAGGAAGTTGAGAGATTAGTTGAAACTTATAAGCGAGGAATGTGAGAGAGGGAGAGGGAGAAAGAGAGAGAGAGAGAGAAAGAGAGAAAGAGAGAGAGAGAGAGAGAGAGAGAGAGAGAGACTTCTCTTGAATTTATTGCAGGTATGTGGCATTGTGCAAATGCACTTCTTCTACCGTGTGCTTTTGAAAACCTTTGAAAAATGGTTTAAGACGATGTCCATTCACCTTGAAGATTTTTTCAGTTACCTCATTTTTTATTTCCACTGCACCATAAGGAAAAACATTAGTAACTACAAATGGTCCTAACCATCTAGAGCGTAGCTTACCAGGCATAAGCTTTAGCCGAGAATTGAAAAGGAGAACTTTTTGTCCAACGGAAAACTCCTTTCTTGCCAACTTTTTGTCATGAAGAACTTTGACCTTTTCTTTGTAAATTTTGGAGTTTTCGTATGCTTCTAATCGAATTTCTTCAAGTTCCTGCAATTGAAGCTTCCTATGGATTCCTGCTTGGTCTAGATCCATGTTGCATTTCTTTACTGCCCAAAATGCTCTATGCTCTAATTCAACTGGAAGATGACATGCTTTACCAAAGACAATCTTGTAGGGAGACATGCCAATGGGTGACTTGTAGGCTGTCCTATATGCCCATAAAGCATCAACAAGGCGCAAGCTCCAATCCTTCCTGTTAGGCTGAACTGTTTTCTTTAAGATTTTCTTGATCTCTCGATTAGAAACTTCAGCTTGACCATTTGTTTGAGGATGATATGGGGTGGAGACTTTATGCATGACTCCATATTTGCGGAGTAGGGCTTCCATTGTGCGGTTGCAAAAATGAGTACCTTGGTCACTAATTAGAGCTCTAGGAATGCCAAACCTGCTAAAAATGTTAGACCTGATAAAATCTGCAACAACTCGAGCATCATCAGTACGAGTGGCTTTTGCCTCCACCCATTTTGAAACATAATCAACAGCTAGCAGAATGTAAACAAAGCCAAAAGAGACAGGGAATGGACCCATAAAGTCTATACTCCATACATCAAATACCTCACAAAAGAGAAGTGGTTGTTGGGGCATCTCATTTCTGCGCGAAATACTCCCTATTCTTTGGCACTGCTCACAAGTTATGCATAATTTGTGTGCATCACGAAATATTGTAGGCCAATAAAAGCCTGAGTCTAGTACTTTTCTAGCTGTCCGTTGTGGCCCAAAGTGTCCACCACAAGCTAGGGAATGGCAAAAGGTAAGTACAGACTAAACTTCATGATCTGGAACACACCTTCTAATGATTTGATCACTACATGTCTTCCAAAGGTATGGTTCATCCCATATGTAGTGTTTGGCATCACTTTTCAACTTGGCAATTTGCGATTTGGTGAAGTGTTTGGGTATTTCTTTAGCAACCAGATAGTTTACCAAATCTGCATACCAAGGATCCTTCACGTGCAAATGATAGAGATGCTCTTCTGGGAATGAATCTGCAATTGAAGTTTCTTCACAAGGTTGCTGGATCCGACTTAAATGATCTGCTACAAGGTTCTCTGCGCCACTCTTGTCTTTAATCTCTAAATCAAATTCTTGCAACAGAAGCATCCAACGAATCAGTCTTGGCTTAGCATCTGTCTTCTTCAGCAAGTATTTCAAAGCTGCATGGTCAGAGAAGACAATAACTTTAGATCCAAGCAAATAGGAGCGAAATTTATCTAATGCAAACACAATTGCCAAAAGCTCCTTCTCAGTAGTTGTGTAATTTGATTGGGTTACATCAAGTGTGCGAGAGGCATATGCAATGACATGAGATCTCTTGCTAACTCTTTGAGACAGTACAGCACCAAGGGCATAATTAGATGCATCACACATTAATTCAAATGGAAGCGTCCAATTAGGTGGTTGAATGATGGGAGTGGTTGTCAACCGCTTCTTTAGTTCATCAAATGAATCCTTGCATGCTTGATCAAACACAAATTTGGTATCTTTTTGTAGTAGTTTAGAAAGAGGTTGTGCAATCTTGCTAAAATCCTTGATGAATCTTCTGTAAAAACCTGCATAACCAAGTAAAGAACGTACTTCTCGCATAGAAGTGGGGTAAGGTAGAGAAGTAATAATGTCTATCTTGGCCTTATCAACCTCTAAACCTTTGCTAGATACCAAGTGTCCTAAGACTATACCTTCTGTTACCATGAAATGACATTTTTCAAAATTCAAAACCAGGTTAGTCTCAATGCATCTATCCAAAACTTTAGAGAGGCTTTCTAAGCATGCATCAATAGAAGAACCATATACAGTGAAGTCATCCATAAACACTTCCATGCAACTTTCTAAGAGATCAGAGAAAATGCTTACCATGCATCTTTGAAAGGTTCCAGGGGCGTTGCATAGACCAAAGGGCATCCTTCGATAGGAAAAAGTACCAAAAGGACAAGTGAAGGTGGTCTTATGCTGGTCTTCTGGGGCTATATGTATTTGAAAATAACCTGAAAAACCATCCAGAAAGCAATAGTGAGATTTTCCTGCTAATCTTTCCAAAATTTGGTCTATGAAGGGCAAAGGGAAGCGATCCTTGCGAGTAGCTTGGTTAAGCTTCCTATAATCTATGCACACTCTCCAACTGTTTTGTATTCTGGTAGGGATTAGTTCATCATTGTGATTTTTGACTACAGTCATGCCAGTCTTCTTAGGAACTACTTGCACCGGGCTTACCCAATCACTGTCTGAGATGGGATAGATGATACCAGCTGCCAAAAACTTACCTACTTCCTTCTTTACCACATCTAGGATGGTTGGATTCAAACGCCTTTGTGGTTGTCTAACAGGTCTGGTGTTTTCCTCCAGCAGTATCCTATGCATACAAGTAGATGGGCTAATACCTGGAATATCAGCCAAAGTCCATCCAATTGCTTGTTTATGGCTTTTTATGGTTTGCAGTAACCTTTCTTCCTGTTGTGGTAGAAGGTTCCTTGCTACAATGACAGGAAGCTTCTCTTTTTCCCCCAAATAAGCATACTTTAGATGTTCAGGCAAAGGCTTCAACTCTAAAGGAGGTGGTTGTATTATGGAAGGAAGAGATCTATCTGAGATTGAAATGTCTGCAACACTTGCATCTAACATGTCATCTTTCAACGAAGGTTGGTCTGCAGCATTAATCCTGGAACACACAATACATGAATCAAATTCATCACATGTGCAAGTAAAATTATCTAAGTAATCTAAATCTAAATCAAAAAATTTAAAAAGTAGATTGTCAATAGAATAATCATCCGCAAGAAGGTCTATGGCATCAAGTTGAAAGAGTGAATGATTCTCTATGGGATGCTTCATGGCTTCAAATATGTTGAATTGGATGATATCATCTCCAACTTCCATAGAGAGAGTCCCCGTATGCACATCTATCTTTGTTTTTGCAGTTTTGAGGAAAGGTCTCCCTAGGATCAAGGTTGCTCTATTGATGGATGACTCATCTTCCATATCCAAAATGTAGAAGTCAGCTGGAAAGATTAGCTTATTCACTTGAACTAGCACATCTTCAAGTACTCCAGCTGGATGTGTTGTACTTCTGTTGGCTAATTGAATCACCACACCAGTTGGCTTCAGTTCTCCCAGATTCAAAGATTTATAAACTGATGAGGGCATAACATTAATGGAAGCACCTAGATCCAGCAATGCATCACCAAATGTAGAGTTTCCTATTGTGCAAGGAATGGTGAAAGTTCCTGGATCTTTACATTTCTGAGGGAGGCTGGGTTGAATTAAGGCAGAAACATTGCGTCCCACACTAATCTTCTCATCCCCTTTGAGTCTTCTCTTATGCGTGCACAAATCCTTTAGAAATTTGGCATATTTGGGAATTTGCTTGATAGCATCTAGAAGTGGTATGTTGACTTCCACTTTCCTGAAAGTATCTAGAAGCTCCTTATCCAATTCTGCATGAACATTGGGCTTGGATTGGACCATTCTATTTGGAAAAGGTAAAGATACCTTCTCATCATCACAATTTGGGGTTTTTGTCTCATCAGATGCTTCAAGTGCAGATCGTTTATGGCAAGCTTCTTTTTGTTGATCATTCGATGTCTTATCGAAGGCTGGTGTACTTTTTTCATCAAACTTTCCCTCTGATTCAGATGGCTCATCAGAGATATCTCCAGGTGTAGAGATAAATGATTCTTTTTGGTGTGGATTAGTCTGATTGAAGCTTTGTTGCTTTAAAATTGTAGGGTCTGTCTGCACTTTCTTCCCACTTCTCAAGGTCATGGCATTCACACTTTTGGGATTTATGACAGATTGAGAAGGTAGTTGACCAGAACCTTGAGATTTCAATTGGTTGACTGTGGTAGCTAACTGCCCAATTTGAGTTTGTAAATCCTGAAGGGTAGAACTTACATTTTGTTGAAACTGAAGATTATTGGTTGCTAATTGCTTCATCAAATCATCAAGAGAGGGTTCAGAAGCATTAGAAGGTACAGATTGCTGCATATGCTGTTGTTGTTGTCTGAATGGCGGTGGTTGGTATTTATTTTGGGAGTCAAATGTTTGAATCCTTTGTTGTTGTGGAGGACCATATCTCAAGTTAGGATGGTTTCTCCAACTAGGATTGTATGATCCAGAAGGTGGTTCAAACTTCTGTTGCTGATAATGTTGAGGAGGCCTGTATTGTTGTCCTGTGCCAAAAATACCATTTACTGTAGCCTCAGGTGTCTCACTTTCTTGCAATGTTGGGCATGCATCAGTAGGATGATCTGCAGAAGTGCAGATGCCACATATTTTGGTTTTGTCAACAACATTAAGTTGCTATTATTGTCCGATGGCCAACTGTCTTACGATGGAGGTTAGTTCTTCAATTCTGTTCTCCAATCATGTATGGTCTGTCTTGGTGGTCATTTCATGGACTCCTTTAGACAAGGAATTAGTTCGAGAATTGAATTGCTGAGAATTTTCTATCATGTTGGCAATCAAATCTCGAGCTGCTGTAGGAGTTTTGTCCATAAGTGCTCCACCACTAGCTGCATCAACCATGCTTCTGTCCATTGGCATGAGTCCTTCATAGAAATACTGAATCAGTAATTGATCACTGATTTGATGGTGTGGACAAGTGGCGCATAGTTTCTTGAATCTCTCCCAATACTCATAGAGAGTTTCTTGGGAGTTCTGTCTGATGCCGCAAATTTCTTTTCTGATAGCTGCTGTTCTGGATGCAGGGAAGAATTTCTCCAAGAATAATCTTTTCATATCATTCCAGCTTGTAACAGATATTGGATGTAGATAGTACAACCAGTCCTTAGCTCCATCATTTAAGGAGAAAGGAAATGCCTTCAACTTGATATGATCTTCTGGAATTCCTTGTGGCCGCATTGTGGAACACACAATGTGAAATTCCTTCAAATGTTTATGAGGGTCCTCTCCTGCAAGGCCATGAAACTTAGGTAGCAAATGTATTAGTCCAGACTTCAGTTCAAATGGTGCATCAACATCAGGGTATTGAATACACAACGGTTGATAAGCAACATCAGGTGCAGCTAATTCTTTTAGGGTTCTATCAGCCATGTTCTTAGCAGAATATTTGAAACTATCAAAATTTAAAGATGAAAAATCACTACTGTTACTTTCTTGGTTATTACTGAATGAATGCCTTCTATGTGCTATTTTCAAATGGTGGAATGTTCTATCAATCTCAGGATCATATGCATATAAATTTTCAGGATTGGATCGGGTCATACACAAAAAGGTGAATTCATACAGAAAATCCAAGAATATATACCTAAAGTAAAAAAAAATTGTTAGAAAGATTAAAACTTTTATACAAACTCCTAAATGAGCCTAGGAAATTAAAATGGTCCCCGGCAACGGCGCCAAATTTTTGACACGCTCGTCGCAAACGCGCAAAAATAATTTCTAGATTTCCCAAAACTATTGGTATAGTATAAGGTGCAACCTAGGTCATCTCCTAAAGACCATTTCAGATTCTTAAGCAAATAAGGAGAAAACTAGAACAAGGGAGTTTTTGTAAAGATGTGATATCAAATGCTAAATACAAAATACAGAATGAAATTAATTTCACTTAACAATTATCAACTCAAGGAATTCAGAGGCTATTTTCATAACTAATCATTGATCACTAAAATCATGCATTGTGTTTATCAACCTAGGATCATCTGGAACCCCTACAATGATCCTTGAATTCTCTACTGAGAAACCTCTCAGAATTTAATTGATTATGATCAACAAGATTAGTAACCACTTAATCTTTTATCTAAACCAATTTCACAATCAAAATTCAGTTGAAGTAAGTAATAAAATGAAAACCTTCAATTAAATTACTTAATTTCTACTCTTCAAACTTTTGGAAAATGATTTACCAATCAAAAACCAATTATAAATCAATTATGCATTAATCAAAATACGTCAACCGATCAAACTTTGATTAAAGAATAAAATTGAAGAATATAGTGAAGTAGAGTAGAAACCACTTAATAAGCATGTAAATAAAGATCAAGACCTCAAAGTTAAAATGAAAATAGCTTGAATCCTTGAATTGAAACTACAAACCTAGCCTTCCATGAAGGAGGCAAACTAACAACAAAGAAGGAGGCAAACTAACAACAAAGAAAGAGGTAAACTAACAACAAATAAATCATAAGCCTTCCATGTAGGAGGCAAACTAACAAGAAAGAAAATCTAAGCCTTCCATGAAGGAGGCAAAACTAACAAGAAAGAAAGAAAGAAAGAAAATGGTATTGGAGTTAATCTCCAAAATGGTGTGTGTCTCCTCTTGCAAACCCTTCTATTTATAGAGGATTTTTGAGGCATCATCTTCAGAAAGTCACCAACTAGGATATTACTTTTCTACCCTTTTATTGCTTTCACATGGGCTTTGTTGAAATTGCAAAACACTTTTGAATTTTTGCCACCAATGAGCACAACAATTTTGACTTTCTTGCACCGCAATTTCGGATGTTCACATGTCCGAATTAGAGCTTGACGTCTGAACAAAAGTTGTAGCCCCGGATCTTAGCTGTCCAACAAAGTTGCTTTCATCTCCATATGACTTCTATATCTCAAGATATGGCTGGATCTTTGCACACTGTTCAAATTCCACGTCAGCAACACTATCTCATATTTTGGGATAATTTCGGAGTCCTAAACATCCCATTTAGAGTCTTCTCTTGCTTTGTAACTATGGACACTTCTTTAAGCTTTCATTCAAGATAGATTTCATGATTTTTGGATGTCTACAACTCCTATTATGCTCAAAATACTATAATAGTGTCATTTTAATCGGGTAAGCAAAGAAATTCAATTAAACTTCATATGAACCCAAACTCATAAAATATGACAAAGACCACTTAATTGAACATATAAGAAGTCTTAATGAGATAAAAGTGAGAGATAATTATTTATGAAATTTATGCTTATCAGTCTTCAATTCCAAACCTTCAAGCTTCAAGTCCTATAGCCAATTTGGTCACATTTTCCTTGAGTTTAATCCACCAAGGTAACAAAATCATACAAAAAGAGGAGCACTTGTTGCCATCACTTGATTAGTGAAATTAAAATAGGTAAAAAATGTCATACACCTCACCAAGTGTTTCAACTCTTTCTATCTAATGATCTCACCACACAACCAACCTTACTTACAAAAATCACTCACAAAAAAAGGTCATCCCTAACTCCAAACTTGAAATGGAAGCTTATTTCAACTTATGCCATAGACTTCTTGATGCTTCTAAGATGAAGAAGAAAAGCTTATGCAAAAGAAGATTGGTGGCGCAAATAATAACCAAGAGAATTTTAAAGACAAGCAAGCAAAGGATATCACAAGAAATCTTACACAAAAGGAACTAAACTAAAGATAAAACAAAGAACCCAAAAAGATAAGCTAAAATTAAAGCTAAGAAAGGTCAAGACACTCAAAAGAATGGTCTTAGAAACATAAGATATATGCATAAACATGCACTAATCAAGACAAAAAATCTAAAAGGAATTTAAAAGGAACCTAACCATGCACTAATCAATCACTTAAAACCTATAATTATGACCTTAAACTACTGGCATAAACATGGCACTCTAAGCATACAATGAAGACAAAAAATCTAGACCATACTACGCATGCCCTTTACAAATTCTTTTCACTTTTTCTTCTTTTACTCTTTGTTTTCTTCTCTTTTTTTTTTCTTTTCAAGTTTATTTGGTCCTTTCATCCTTAATTTCCAAGTCTTTGATCCTTTCCAAATCCTTGCATAGGAATTTTTCATGATCCTATTTTGGTCTCTAAGTCTGGTTTTGGTCCTTAAGAACTTTGTTCTTCTTCCTTGCTTAGGTATGTTCAAAGATTAAGTTCTTTTGGTCAAAATTCCTCCAAGTTGAGTATAGGTACTTCAAGATCCAGGGACTTTTAAGTGTTTATAATCTTAATTAAATTTGATTTAAGCCTCCACTAAACTTGCAAAATTTAAATGCTTAATGTCATGCATGGATAGGTGCAACTAGTAACATTCATCCATCAACATGTTCATGCAATCTCTTGAAGAATTTTTTTGACAAACAAGGCTTATGTGCCAAAGAAACAAAACACAAAATAGGATCAAACAAGTTGAATAACATAGACAAGACATGTAAGATTAGATCAAACAAGAAATTTGAAATTTAAAACCAAAATTTTTTGTGCTAAGAACAAAATTCAAAATTCAAAAATTTTTTGCAAAAATTTGAAGGATATGAATATTTTGGAATAATAATCAAAACAAATTTGAGGTAATTTGAGTAAGAATTAAGCAAGATATGATCAATTTACTCTAGATAAGCACTATTTGGCACTAAAATTGGATAGTATGCACAGATAGGAAAATTGAGTCAAATTGAACATAAGAAAAAGGCCTAAACCATACAAATCTAAAAGCTAGGAAGCTAGGAAAATCCATACTAAAAAGAATCACTCAATTTGGAGGTTATTTGACTTATTAAATTGAAGAAGAAAGATGAAGTAGAAGATGAAGCTACGAGTGGAATTAGAAGACAAAAATGGCTATGGATCTAACCTCCATTGAAGAGATTTGATACTAGGTGATGTGGACCTTAAATACTACTTGGTTTCTAGTCAATGGAGGTAGGAATAAGAATGGAAGAAGAGACTTGAACTCTTGAATTCTTCAAGCTTGTTATATGCCCCACCTTCATGGAACGATAAGCCTCTCTCCACCACCATTGGAGAACTCCATGGATAAGAAGAACTTCACTCTCAAACTCAGAAAAGAAGAGAAAAATAAGGAGATAAAATATGCTCTCAAAGTTACAAATTGTATAAAATAAATCTAAAGTTTCAAAATACACTACAAGATACCTTCATATAGGCATGAAAATGAGGTGCTAAAGAGAGGAAGAATTGGGTTAAAATAGATTTGTCCAAAGAGAGGAAATTTTAGCTTGGATGGAAGCCTATTAGGTTGTCTTCATCACTCCTCAATGAATTCTCAAGTTGGGTCAAAACTTTTGCTAAAAGTACATAGAGATTGGGCCCAAGCCAATACATAATTAGGCATATAAAAAAATAGCCTAAGTCCTAGTCTATATATGGAGAGCTATGAGGAAGGTGATGGTGTTATAGTTCTAAGGGAGGTACTCCTGAAGGCCCAAGAAGGCTCCCATCTCTTTCTGCAATTTCCTATCTCCTACTCCAGTGATAGGCCCAATAGTCCTTTGTAGTCGGGACCTCCACATCACCTATGGATAAATTCTATTGGATCCTTATATTTGAAGTCCATCTTATCAAGGTTATTTTAGTTCTTTTATTATTTTAATAATTAGGTCTAAATAGGATGTAAAAAGGATTAGATAGGACTGACCCAAAGATCAAAGCCCAATTAATCAGCTCTACCTCTTAGTACTACTAAGGTTATAATATCACCTTACATATAAGTACAGAGTATTTAGCACTCTCATAAAATGATCAGGGTAACTTTTTTATTTTTATTTTTTTGCGTATATCATCTACAACTTATACTTGTGAAACAAATGAAAATTATATCATCACATACACATCATATGTTTAGGCTTTACATCATTCTCACACATAACAAGAGGCATCATAATAATAATCCCAATGAACAAGGTCTCTATTAACACTACCAGGAATATATATAGATAGATATGTGTGTGTGTGTGTGTGTGGTATGTGTGTGTGTGTGTGTGTGTTTGTGTTTGTGTGTGTGTGGGCGTTAGAAAATATCATTTTGACAACAAGGCCAACACATGTACTACGCATGGATAGGATCACTATACAGAGTAGTTAAAACCAAAAAAAAACTATCACTCCTCAAAGACACACTCCTTCTTTCCAACCCCATCATTATTACCTCCATCAAGACTCTACAAAAGAATACTCTCTCTTCCTTCTCATCTAACTTTTCACTTTAGGATAAAGGTGAGGAGCTATGTTCTTGGAAATTGGAAATGATAAAATCATAGGAATGGTGATAGGGATAGCAAGGGCTCACAGTTTCGGCCAATTCCATGATAATCCAAAAGTAATTTCCCCTATAAAAGTATCTCTTCTGGCCTATGGCTCCCCATGCCAGTCACCCCTATCTCAAATCACTTGTTCCCTCGAAGGTGAAATGGAGGTCATTCCATTAGGATCTTTCTTTGGTCAAATAAAGTACATATGCATGGAAAGAATACAAGGAATGGAAACATAGAGAAATCATAAAATGTCACTGGATTCAAATAGACAAGTTAGATACCACACCGGTATTATCACACTTTTTAATATCATAATTAAATAACCATATGAAAATAAATTCACAAGCTAATTATTTTTCGACCATAGTTACATCAATCTCATGAAGAACCACAATCAAGAAATGCTAATATAATGTGTGAGTGCAAGGTAATGGACCCTCAGGTTCTCTAATGATCAAATATTTCACAAACCATATTGGACCTCCTCTAACTTTTGATTTGTTGCTCACAATATATCATGCATGTGGACTCAAACTTATAACTCTGGGAATTTTTTAGGATTCTAAATTCCTTATAATCACATGCTACCATACTATTAAGTCAATTTGTTACATCTATCATAGGTAAGAAATGAATGTCCACCAATCAGACAAATATGAAGACTTCTCACTAACCATGATAACTTCTCAAGACAAGTTAGGATGACCAAGTTTGATCATAATAGCCCCAGTAGAAGGGAGCTACCCTAAGCCCTCTGTATGCCATCACACTTCATGACTACTCTTAAGGCTCTTAAAGTAGGCCCTACAAATTCTCAACATTTCCCCTGTTACTTCCTAATTCACCATCAACAACTTCGTATGCAATGCATGCTTACAAGTGTTTCATGACATATATGTAATTCATTATACAAGATCATTAATTATATTCATCTTTGTTTCATAAATGCATGATTCAAATCCCTCTAATAGTTCATAATTAAATTTCTACAAAACTCATTCCATACTTGAAAATTCATCTACTTTAAGAGGGTACATGGTCCTCATTGAACTATTTAAAATAATCATATGTCATATCAAATCATGATGAAATCATCCATGGGTAAATGCCCTACTACAAGTTCTTTCCTTATTTCAAGATTCTTAATAAAAAGAAAATTACTTCATTAAGAAAATTCCACATCCATTTGGCTTGTCTTAAGAAATTGAAGATTTAAAAGGAAAATTTTGGAAATGAAAAATTTAATTAAATGTGAAATTAGGAATTTTCAAACTATCATCATTCTTGCAAAAATTGAGAACATTGGTTGATTAATTTTTTCTTACCTAAAACTAAACATGAAGTTTCACTTGAATTATTGAAAAATAAGATTTCTCATTTACTTCTTAATAAAGCTAGGTTACAACCTCACAAGGGTAGAACCACCATCATTATACCAACAAACAAAGTTTATTATATTTTTAACCAAACATGTTCATTCTAAGACAACAAAGTCTCTTTAGGTCCATTTTTTGACCAAATCCTCCTACCATACTTAGGAGCATGGTTGAAAACCACAAGTATCACTCCATGGCCATAATATATCATACAAACATACATTCCACTAAATTCATATCATTACAAACTTAAAGGGTCAAACATCACACATAAGAGTTTATAAAAAAAAAATCAACACTTTCATTCTAAGAAACCAAACCCTCCTTAATCCAAAGATGAATCCATTTCCTCAAAATTTTCCCAAGCATGGATAAATGTCATCTCATAAATATTAAAAATAAAATATAACCCAAAATACATGACATTCGAATCATACATAATCCAAAAATTCAAGTAGCTCATCAATTTTATCAATGGTCGTCTATCCTAGGATCTATGGTTCAACTAGGCGTTATGCAACCATGCATACAATTTCCTACTCAAGTTTAGCCAACCTGTAGCGTTTTATATAAAACATATCACCACATATATATAACCAAAATAATTTAACTTCTTCTAATCATGCATAATGGTTATTTTCACCTGTTAAGGCTCAACCCCTAACATCAACTACTTTTTTGTGAAAACAATCATCAACTTTGAGTTGGGTACAACTCATCTGCATCTTTTTGAAACTAATTTCATGAGAATCATTCTCTTCCTCCTATCTCTCCTTAAGTGAAATCTGCCCTAGGCTAAGGGTGAGATAAATCCAATTTTTTCTCTCTAATAAGTGTTTTCTAGATAGTTCATAATAAGAACAATTAGTATGTATCAAGAACCAACCAAAATAAAGCCAAAAATCTACTACAAAAATTACTAAATCTTTGGAATGCACGATTCATGCAACCATGGGGTGCAGGAAAATGGAGAAATATAGGGAGAAAGGAAAAGGGAAAGCAACCTTGATGAAAAACAAGACAAAATTCAATAAGTAAACATCTAGAGATGGAGGTTTTTGGGTATTTTTTCAAGAATGAGGAGAGCCCAAATGGTGGATGGTTGGGAGCTATTTTATCATGAAATAATGGAAAATGGAGAGATGCTAGGTTTTTATTAAGATTAGAAGCTTTGTTAATAGTCTTCTCCCAAATAGGTACTTTTCAAAGTTATCAATTTTATAATTAAAAATTGCAAAAAAAAATATTCTAAAGTTATTCTAAAAAGCTTTGTTTCAATAAGAACTTTTCAATTATTATTGTTTCTATTCATAAAAATTCAATTTATTTATCAAATAATTAAGAAAAGTTCTTAACAGACTTTTCAAAGTTACCATATTTCAATTAAAAATTATAATAAACTTTTAAAATTATTCTAATAAACTTTCCTAAAGAATAACTTTTCAATTTTTTTATTGCTTTTATTCCTAAAAATTTAATCTAGTTATCAAATAATTAAGAAAAATCCTTAAAAGACACTTCTAAAGTTATCAAGTTTACAATTAACATTTACATAAAAAAAAATACTTTATATTATTCCAAAAAGAGCCTTTGTATAAACAAAAAATTTTAAATTCTCATTATTTGTATTCCTAAAAGTTCAATCTACTTATTAGATAATTAAGAAAAGTCCTTAGCATATATTTTTCAAATTTATTAGTTTTACAATTAAAATTTACACTGAAATCTTAAAAATTGTACTAATCATTTTTGTCTAAAGGGTCAACTCTTAATTACACTTACTTTAATTCCTAAAAATTTTCTCTTGTTGTTAGTTAAATGAATAACAATGTTTGCAACAAAAATAGAAATAGGTAGGATTTATTTGCAAATTTGAGGGTGTTACATGGAGAAATGGACAGAGAACATGAAATGTATGATTCGACCATTAAGGGTAAAGTTAGTAAAAAATGACTTTAATTTATAAATGAATCTAGTTTTGGACCTTTAGGATACTTAGGAGTTAAAATACTTAGAGAAGAGAAGGAGGTTAAAAACTTAGCTCCAAAGTTGAATCAAACAACGTGGATCTGGCCACTAAAGCAAAACTTGTGGAAAACTTAGTTAACATAAAATATAATTCTTAAAAGACTTTCAAAGATAATTAAAACTGAACTTGAGGTATTTAGTGGGATTAAGAGAGAATCTTTTGATTTGGACCCTTGATGATCCTATTTCTAGCAATTTTTGGAGAAGGTAGTATTCTATACAAAAATTTTAAGTCACAAAAATCTAAAATATAAAAGAAAAAATTTAGAGTTAGTGCTGCTCTACTTGGAGAAATAGGCAAAAGTTCACCTTATGAAGAGAAATTATAAAGGGAAAGATGCAATAAAACTCACCACCTGAGTTTGGGAAAGCATAAAAATGTCATAATGACCCACATGATGAGGTTAAATGATGTTGTTCTTGGGAATGATATGTCATGTGGATTGTACTTGGATGTTTTAGCAAGCATGTGTAAGTACATATTTATATTTTCAAAAGCATTCATATATGATTTGTTATTGTATTTGCAAATTATTGCATGAATTTCTTGTTGTGATGCATACGACTTAAAGTAACTAAACAAGAGAAAAAGTCATATAAATGCAATGTTTAAAAATATTAATAGATCCCTATTCATGTGAAGCATGGTGTTTCACATAGAGAAGTATAAGACTTCTAAGTTAAGAGGATGATGACATTCATAAAAGGGGTAGCAATGGTCACAAAGAAATGAGCTCATATCTTAAGTTCAAATTAAAGTTAAGAATGAGTAAGCAAGTAAGAAGATAACTTGGTGCCTTATGTTGTTCCTTCAAGTGGTTGAGCTTGTTCATAGTCCAAGTGTTTTCTTAAAGATAAAAAAGTGTTTTGAATGATGGTCCACTTAGAGGTGAAAGTGTCAAAAGAAGTTTTATGAGGTGAAAGCTAAGGCATTTAAGTTTAAGTCATAAGGTTATCTACAATATATTATTTATATATACTACTTATAAAAATTATTTTGTACTTGCATCCATAACCTTGCATTCTTGTTTAATGCATGCTAGGCTTAATTAAAAATGGATACACCTCAGCTGTAGATGTTTTCAAAAGTAAAATAAAATAACTTAGATGTTACCACATTTTCTTGATAAACTAAAGCGACTAGGGGACTAAACGATGACATTAGTACTTTAGGATAGAGTAGAGGTCTACTGTGAAATATATTTCTCATTTCCCATTATCATTCTTTCTTATATTTTGAAGATTCCTTCGTTTGTTGGTACAACAGTGTTCATCGACATTCATGAAATTGATAGGAACTATGAGGTCCAATGCTGGGGAATAGTGATCACTGCATGCAATCTATCTATATATAATTCATATCAGGAGGTTTATTTACATTGTTGGTGATGCATAAAAAATTCCATTCTGGATGATTCAAGATACCTTTGGGTGGTTTTCACATGAACTATTCTTTCCCCCTAGGTTAGTGTACTTACCACATTCAGTGTTGGATCCTCCAATATCTCAACCTTCCATATTTGAATCAAACTCACAAACTTCTATGAATTATTATCATGTAGCTCATATTATGACTAACAAGTACTTTCGCTAAAGATTTTCCTAAGCATAAGTCGCAACTAATAATAGTTCATATTATGACTTAAGTGTAGTACGATATTACTAAAGTGTTACACCTGAATCACTACAAAACACAAAAACACTATCTAAAATTTTAAAAGGTTGGCATAATTATGAATGCTAATAATTATACCAAAGGTACTTGACACTAGTGCCAATTTGAAACATATGTCATAATCAAGTAAAAATAAATTGCAAATTCTTACAATGCAAGGTAAGTAACCTTAGTTTTCTTTTCAGGATCATAATTACTTATTTATATTCATATTAGTGCATGGGTTTGTGAGATATAAAGTGAAAAAATAAAAAAAAAAACAACTAAGAGAATCAAATCAATCAAATAATCAATCTTCCTGTTGTAGTTCTAATTGAATCTACCATTGGTTTCATCAAATTAATTTCAATTATTGATGAGCCACAAGTGTATAGATCTATCACAAAATAAAAAGTTTTCATATCTGCAAGGACTGCGTTATTGAATACTAATAGTTTTCAATCTAATTATCTAGATCAAGTAATTTAATTATAAGATAATTAATAAAAATAAAATAAAAATTAAAATGGAAAATTTTATTCAAAGAAAAGATGAGCAAGACTCTTAAGATATAAGGTCATTGTAATTTATGATTGAGAAAAAATTATTCTCTATTTCTATTATTTTTTATGTATTAAAGGTAAATCATCCTATTTTAATTATTGGTTCATTTCAGAATCACAATAACGTTGGATATTTATATTCAATCACATCCCTTAATTTCTATGATGATTTGGTTTAGTTCCTCTGAGGATTAAAACCTACTCCCACAATTGAAATCCAAAGTTCAATTTGAAAGAGTCCAGTATCAAGATTCACCTTTTAGTTCTTCTCTAGGTAGTTAAAACCAAGTAAGGTTATTTCTAAAACTTAAGCAAGTATTATGAACATTCAGAAATTGAATCAACACTAGTGAAAAAATGGGATTCTACCATAAGTTATTACATTATTTGTGCAGGAACTGATTTTAAAAAAAAAAACAATGGCATAATTAAAATTAAAATTTCTACATACTCTTCAATTTCACATATGACTGATGTAGAAACGAATTTACTCAATTGAAAAGAAATCAATGTAGAGTATCATTTTTATATTGATTAAAAGAGAAACCGATGTAGAAAGTTGATATTTTTCTTTAGTTGTTTGTCCAACCAATGTAAAAACTTCTTTCAACATTGAGTGTTAGGAGAACCGATGTAGAAAGTCTATTTTTTTTAATTAGGTTGTTGTATTTGTCGTGCTATCCTACTTGTCAAAATATTTGTTTACATCGTTGTCGTCTCAGTCTATTTCGTCCATTTTAAATATTCATTACTTAAGAGGCCATCACCATCCATTTAAGTAGGTTTCCCTTTCATTTTTATTGACGTCATTCTCATCTTTTTCCATTTCCATTACCATTACGTCTTTCATATTCAGTGCAATCGATGTTGTTCTCATTGTTCACCATTATCATTCACCATTTGATAAGTTTGCTATATACCTCTTTTGTGAAATATTATGGTAGTGAGATTGGTTTTATTGTGCTACTACATATACATCATGTGTTCTAGGTTCAAAAATAGGTTTTTATTTACATTTCTGCAAAATTTTCCTTATGTTTGCTTGTGAATCCATTTTAATTAATGTTTTTTCATTGTTCCTTTAATGATTATGTTTGATTCTATTTTGAAATTAAAGTTATTAAGGGATTAGTTATTAGATTAATAAAGAAATCATGGATTATTAGCTTCGGCTAAGATGGTTAGGGAGTATGTTGGGACTATATCCACTAAGTCTTTTTTTGTTATCATTTTCAAATTGGTTTCATTAGTAGAGAATAAGGAGGTAATTGCATAAAGGCTTGTGGAATTTGATTTGATTTCGCTAATGCTAGAGGCAATTGTTGATGGAGAGAAAAGGATATGTGAGAAGGCACTAAGGGTGTTGGATTGCATTTATGACTACCAAAAGGGGAAGGAGGTTGTCAAACATAATGATCTAACTTTACCTTTTGTGTTTTAAGAAGATTTTAAAGGTGTCACTATTAGCTTCAATTTTTGTGGTGTCTATTCTTAGGAAGGTTTATGACAAGAGAAAGGAAGGGGTTTTTATTATGGTGCTTCAAGTTGGGGCTTTTTCGAAACTCTTGATCATGTTGCAGGTTGGTTATGATGAGAGCATAAAGGACAATGCTACCGAGTTGTTGAAACTGTTGAATGGTTATAGGAATAAGGTAGAGTGTGTTAACTCATTGGATTTCAAGTATCTTAGGAAGCCATTCTGATTACTAATCAATGAAAATGAGATTTATTTATTTATTTATTTACTTATTCTTTGTTGTAAGAAGAGATACACACACATGAACAAAGCATGCAAATTCTAGATGCAACTTCGTCTGCTTCTCTCATAACAAGCCTAGAATAATTATTGTTCTTGGGAGGGTACATGAGCAAAGTGATCATTAGGTGTTACAAATGATCGGTATCTTAAAACCATTGCACTAATAAAGCACCATTTATTTCTAATTGCTAATATTTAATAAATTTATATTCATATTTATAATATTCATTTATTGTTACTTAATTTTTATTGCTTGAAGTTCTTAACTTTTAATTTAAACATGTTTGAATAGGAATATGGCTTATCTATCTAAGAATCCTCCTTCACAAAATGGATTTGATAATCAATCTCCAAGAAGAATGTGTGACAAGCCACACGGCTAAGTGAGTTAACCCTCAGCCAAAGTGGTGATAAGAGGATTCCAATAGAATTTGTCAGAAGATTAATAATCCTTTAGGGTCAAACAGAAAAAAGTTCAAGAGCTACGTGCCTCTTCTTCAACATAGTAAAGTCAGTATCCTTAAGAAGGATGGAGATGATGTAGAGCTCTGTACTAAGGAGAAAATTTGGGAAACCATCATGGCATACTCAACATTTGTGTTTTTAACTATTCTTGTAATAAACATGGTTTTCATTTACTCTCTTATATCTATTGTGTCATGTAGCTTACTTATGATGTATCTAACATCAACTTCCTCAAGAGGAAATGACATTTGTTTGCAACTAAACTTTGGAGGGGGTTCAAGAGACATCTTACGAGAAGATACTTATATGGGTCATTGAAGGATGTTTCTGTGTGAGGAATATTAGTTCTTTGATGATGAGACATGGAAACGATTTGTTTAAAGTAGATAGGATATTGCCTTTCTTGTAAGTTAATTTACCTTAGTTTCTATATTATATAATTTAACTTCACAAATACCGTATTTTTAATTAATTTGATATATGAAAATAGGATAGATTTCTATAAAGAACCCTTTACCCCATAAATTGTCTTATAGAGGCTATGAGTTGCTAGAAGAAAGGATCATGTAGTAGAAGCAAAGAGAACACCCAATATCCTTTGAGCTAAACTCATCTATTGTACATTTTCCCACATCTTCACCCAATCACCATGAAAAATAGAAAAGAGCACGATACACACCTTTAAGAGAGTATACCTCTGACCCATCGTGAGTTGTAGCTAAAAAGATTGTAAGTAATTAATTCAAAAGTTATATTTTTAATTTTAATATCAAATAAAACATTGTTAACATTCTAATTCCTACATTTTGAATGGGGTGAACAAAGCTCCTAAGGAGCTTCTATTCTTGTTTAATAAAATGATATCCTAACTATTGCAATTAGATAACTAGAGCATACAGGTCATATCTGTGCTAGTGGGTGAGGTGTGGGATACGAACCTATTTTGGTTCACCTATTAGACCAGTTCATGAGGAAGAAACTGTTCCTAGAGAGGAATTGAAGGCCATTAGAGAAGATGCGAGAAAGGAGATTAGTGCGGAGTTTGCAAAAAAACTTAGGGAGGAAATTAGGCAAAATCTTAGAAAAGAGTTGGCATCTTTGGAACTTTCCCAAGAAAATACACAGATTTCCTCAGATCTTACTTCTAAAGATGTGAGTACAAAGGGAAGTAATATAGTTAAGGATTCAAACCTACTAGAAAATGAACTTTTACATATCTCAGATGACCATGAATTTTATGTAGAGGATCCTCTCTATGTAGCTACTGTTGGCAAAGTATACAACTTAGGCTCAACGATGCACCACAGGAAAATTGACGTTGATAAAGTGAAGGTTGTGGGTGAACAAGTTAAAGATGCAAATGCTTTTGTTCCATTGCCTATTAAGGAAGTTCAAACAATAAGATAGGCTCCAAATCATTTGATTATATGGCTTAAAACACTTGTGCAATGGATTAAAGCTAATGTATTAAGTTTTTAGTCTATATGTTACTACTTGATTTAAATATCATGGTTACTTATGCTTATGGTATATTAGTTAGGAACCTAAGGTTGCTGATAAATAGGATATTCCACCCAACCCAAAGGAACCTAAACTTGATTTGTCGCACGTATGTTTGGAATTTCCTTCTATAACACCCTAAAAAATGAATACCAATTTTATATTTAATTCGTTCATTCAGTTTCATTATTAGTTTGTTATCTCATGATTTGAAATATTTGGAAAATACTTATTTAGAGAAAATACGGTAAAAAGAATTTTAAAACAACCATTTTGGTTACAAATTGCAAGCCTTGTTGATATAATGTTTGTGTCAATAAATATGTTACTATGCATCCTTGTTCACATACAGATTATTATTAATATTATTATTACGAGTCTCTCTCTCTTCACCTTATTCGTCTCTCGTCAATAGTATAACAAATTAAATATAAACCATATATACACATACAAGCTTCATATAATTACACTCCTTTTTACATGTACATAATAGTCTTAGGCACTAAGGCCTTTACACACACTTTATTACACATCACAATGTACATACCATATTTATATACATATTTTCTACACATTCTAATACATGAACTAGCTTAATACTATATAATAATAATTAGGATGCTTGCATCCAGCTATTTACAAAAATTTACATTATAGGTATTACTCTTTAACTTCTCTTTCCTTGAAAATGGAACTATGGGACCAGCAAACCTCCCGAAACCTAGTGATGGAAACATTCTAGCCATATGCTTTGATCCAAAGACATGAAGGTCCCGTTGGGCATTTCTTGATAGGCTTGAAACGAATACGGCATCGAGTATGGCAAACATCCATGAAAGGACCATTGTGATCAACTATGGTAGTGTGATGGATTTTGAGGGTTTGTCTCTCCCTCTAAAAAAGAGGATTCCTCAGCAGTGGCAGTCTGATGCCTTCGGTAGCTGGTAGGAGGTGAAAAGACTCCATTGCGGTGAAATGCCTCCAAAAGAATTGTGAAACCCGTCATGGGAAAATTTAGGCTCATGACCTCCAAGATAAAAGGATGTCCTAATGAAAAGTAAATCCTCACATTAGTTTGGGTTGTGATTAGTAGGTTGTGGGGGTTTGCTGACCTATCCATGTGACTAATGTCTATAAAGACCACCACCGTCACAAAAGACATGATCATTGTCTGGGAAGAAAGTGGGGAGAGAAGAAGTGTGAAACTAAGTTTCTCAATAGGATTCTACTCTACTTCTAATGTCATCACTTTCAACCTCCACTTTAGTTTATTAGAAAAATCATGACATGCATACAAGATTGCTTTTAATCTTTCAAAATCTCCTACTAAAGTGGGTCATTTTTATACAGAAAACAACCACTATTACGTAAGCATATATCTATCTTAAACTTCATAAATCTTTGGGATCTCAATACAAATATTATTGACTCACATTTTCTTATGTTTTATATATTGTCTCATTTAGTTTCTATTCCACACCTTCAGGGAACTCCTTAGACATAGACACATTATAAACAATTAAACAATATCTTCTTACTGGCTCTGCTACTCTACCTTCTTTTCTTAAGGATATAAGTTCATTCCTAGATAGTCATCACCATCTCCTAATAAATGAAGAACACCTTCGATCTTCACAATAGAAAGATTTATGCAAAACACCTTCGGTTTCCTAGGAGAACACCTTTGGTCTCCCCTTCAATAGGACTCTGTTGCCCTCTGGTTGTGTACAAGGTATATAAGAGTAGATTAATTTTTCACATAACTCTTTGTTTTAATGATCCCTTAAGTCATTTAGGTTCATTTTAAAGACTTCCAGATAATTATGCATGCTCAATCAATATCCAATCAATATGTTATACACATTTAGATCTCAAATTCTATCACATCATCAATCATATATACTCATCATACATAGCATCATCTTTTAAACATTTATAAGCATTCAATATTCAACTCACATTAGACAATGTGTATTCATAAAACATCACAAGTTGACTTATCAATCACACTTGGATAACATAACTACATGCACCCACACTTGTCCAACTTATTTAACCCATTAACATTTTATGCTGAATCACTTAAGGGGGCTTAATTCTCTCAACCTTCTAAGTTATCCCTTAACCTTTCCTATTCTCAAAGTTCAATTAGTTTCACATGGCCTTTACAAACTTAGAAGTTTTCCTTTAGGTGGCCAAATGACACCTTTTAAGCTTTTATTCTTTATACACTTCAATTTGCAAGTCTTATGCATAACCTATTCATACTAAGTTTAAAGGTTATGTGTTAACAAGTTTTTGACTTATTTAAGCCACCAATTTAGTTATGCATGGTCGAATGATGCACATGTCATTGCCATGCTTCATTTAAACTTTTAATCCTTTACTTTTATACAACAAGGCTTATTAATATACATAAACCAAGTTTTCAAACTTATTTCTTCATATTTAACTTTGGGTATCCAAATGTATGTCCATGGTTTCTAAGGCCTTCTAGTTCTCTTTTCTTTATCCTAGGAGATGATTTTACTAATTGAAGCCTATTTCATTAATTACCACCTAACTTAGAAATTTTTAAGACTTCTCCCTCATATTTGAAGATCATGGCCGAATGGTCTAATATAACTTTCCAACCTCATGGTTCATTCCTATTTACTCAATTTATGCATACCTAGTTTTAGTCATAAGTCATAGTGAAATCTTAACATTATTTCACTAACTTAGCTAATTTGGCCAAATGGACTCCTTAACCTTTTTAAAACTTACTCACATTCTTAATCCCTTCTATTTATATGCTAAGAATGTTTAATTAATACTAGTTAAGAATTAAATCTCCTTCTTGACCAATTAATCCTAAGGTGGCTGAATGAATCCCTTAACCATTTTAAAATTTCCTTACACTTTTAATCCCTTATACTTATATGCCAAGGATGCTTAATTGAACCTAGTTAAAAATTAAAACTCCTCCTTGACTAATCAACAACTTTCGAGCTTTAAGCATAAAAACATGCAAAATAGCATTTTTTTTTCAAACAACAAAGTGTAGATCAATAAGATCTAGTCTACGATCCATCGATCTCCTATATCGCCACCTCAAAAAAATTTCTCATGACCTCTTAAAATTGCCCAAAGCATCAAAATGGATTTTTAAAGAATTTCCACTGAAAGGTGCTTAGTTTAATCCCATCAAACTTCATTTTGACTTTCAAAAACCACTGAAAGATGGTGATGCCCCTTTTGAACCGTTCAAAGGAATCGTTGATCCCTCATGAGTCCAAATAAAAGAAGATCTATGAATTTTAGAGAAAAGATCCACAAAAGAAAGAAAACCAACAATAAAAAGTAAGATTTAAAGCTTAAAAAGGCAAAGTAGGAAATCCTACTTTGGGTTATGGTGTGGGGTTATGGTGGCTGAACTTGGTCCCCCCTTGATTGTCCACAAAGAGCTTCTTACTGAAGTGGTGGAGCTTAGTGTTTGGAGCTTGATTTTAGCTTAAATCTTAAAGATGGAAACTTAAGTTTAAGGTGAAAGGTTAGAGTTTTTGGATTTGGTTTACCTTAGAGAGTGTTTAGAGACTTTTACTAAGTGTTTAGGGAGTGAAATATGAAACAAATGAGGCCTCCAAAATAGCTTAGTGAATTCGGTCAAGCAAGGGCAAAGTGGGAATAATTTTTCACTTAGGGTATTTTGGTGATGTTGCATGAAATTTCCATTTTTCAAAATATAAGGAATTATCCTTTTAGAGTTATATTAGTGTTAATGGGACTGATTTTGTCACTAATCAAGTTTATCTTTCCCTAATCATGGTTAATTTTAATTAATTAAGGTTAATTAGCCTTAACCATGGTTAAAGAAATCTTTGCATTTGTGATTTTTCTCTTTTTGTACATTTACTTTGGGTATACTTCATATGGTGACTAATCACCATGCTTTCCAAATGAAAATTTTATGGACACCATGTGGGGCCCACTTTTGGCTTCTTCCTTACACTTTCTTACCCTCCCGACCTTCTAAGGGCATTTTTGTAATTCTCCTCAACATTACCCAAGCAGTTCCAAAATTGTTCCTTCAATAATTCTAACACTTTTTGGTTCGTTCCCGAGTCAATCTAAGGTTATTTGATATGTTTTTGGAAACTGATTAGCCTTATGCAGAAAGTAGAGCTTTCTAGGGGCGTTTTTTGAGTTTTCTAATGGTGATTTCGTCCCTTCTTTGTTTCTAATTTTTTCGCACTACTCTTGATCATTATTAATGTTATCTAATCCCTTAAAATGTCTTTTAACTCTTGTTTTATATTTCTCTTGCACATTATTTGGGTTGCCCAGGTGAAGGAGCATTTTCGTCATTTGCACCAAACTTTCTAATTTCTCTTTTTTATGTCCCTAATCGTACTTAGTTTCCTTCTAGAGATTATTTGTAACTTCAAGAGTTCATTATGAAATTTTACGGATGTTGCACCTTAAGCCTTGGAAACCATTCTTTACAATTAATCCAAGAATTAGATGTTAATAGGCTAAGTCCATTTCAATCCCTTTCTATATCGCAAGATGGATATTATGGAGCTCATAATGGGTAATGATCTACTATGCATATTAGTGATACAATGATAGATGATGTAAGTATATTTTTAAACCTATATCACTTTAACTAAGTATCAAACTCACATTTATTCAAATTACTTAGGTATATCCATCACCTTTGTGTCTAAAGAGGGAGTGATCACATCTATGGATTCATTGACCCCCTACATATCCAAAAAACTAGGAATAAGTTTGCCAAAATACAAGCATACATTCAAAGTAGGCTACAAGTAGAGAAGCAATGTTACTTGTCACCATATTTTCATTTTTAAGTCATACTTTCCAAGTGAACTTCATTTAAAATAAAAATGAAGTATTCTCACTAATTCTTAATCAAATTTTTCCAGGTCTCACTGGAAACTAATCCTAATTTTTCTTGCTTAGAATTTTTTTGTCCTTGTATGCTTTGAATGGAATAAACCAAAGAATAAATCAAAGTATATTAATTTGTAAGTTTACATCATTTTCTCCATGATGTCTTTATACAATAAGGATGTTCCCTAATTAATTATTTTATTTATCATAGAGCAATGAATGCATGCAATGTACTAAAAGGTAAATATTTAGTAGTTATTAAAAAACCTACACCAATTGTTCCATGTGTAAGTACTTAATGTAAAAATTTATTGTTTAATTTATTTATTATATTATGTAGTAATTTTTTTTTCAATTATTTGTAGTGTTGCAAACAAGGTAGGGACACAGAGTATGGATACTATGTTATTTGTCATATGTTTAGATTATCTCCGTAAGTATTATTGATTCATGGGCACAGGTAATGCAAGTTTTAACATCTTAGCAAGTTTATATATGTTGCTCTTCAACTGTTAAAATGATATTAATTTTTAAATTTAACTCTACATAGATTCAATAGTCCAATCCACGCTATCTAAAGATGAGATTGATAATATTCGAAGATAATGGGTGAAATAATTGATGGGGGTATCGAATATGTAACCTAGAATAGGTATAAAAATATATGTAATTAAACATTAGATTTTTTTTTATCCTTTTGTAACTACAATTCTAGAATTTGGCTACCTATGAATATATATATATATATATATATGTATATATATATATATGTATATATATATATGTATGTATGTATTGATTGCTTAAATAGATTTTTATTTTTGGGTTGTACCAAATTTAAACCTTATTTTATAAAAAAAATCTACTTTTTATGTCCGTTGTGGCATTAACTAATGATGAAAGTACTTTCCATATTGGTTATGTCATTAACCAATGTAGAAACATAGACTTTCTACATCAGTTGACACCATAACTAATGTAGAAAGTAGACATTCTGCATGGGTTAATGCCACAACCGATGTAAAAACTCATACATTCATGAATTGTATAAATAAAAAATTTGATTTTCTATGGCACATGTTTCTATACCTCTTGAACAACCGATGTAGAAAGTAAAAAATAACTAATGTAAGAAGTTTTTTCCACCACTACAAAAATGCATGGACGTAAATAGAAACAAAATTTAAAGATTAAAGAATAATCTCAATCTATAAATCAATATTCATCCAAGCATATGATCAAGCATTATAGATTCTCTCAATTTTCCACATTGAAAATTAAGCATCCATCACATGATTCTTTACATCAATTATGTAGTAGTTAAAAATCTCAAACCTAAAAATATTCATAAATTCAAAAACTCAAAATTGCAACAATATTCAGAAGTAAAAAGGAGAATTTAAGAAAAATAGAAATAAAATCAATAATTGAAATTCAAAATTAAAACAAACATCAATATTTCATAATAAAGATCACAAAAACGTATAGATTGATCCATATTTCTTAACCTTCTAAAAAGGGTTTACACAAAATTAAAGAGAAGATAAAAAGGAGAATAAGATCGAACCTTAGGAGAAAAATCTTTTCCAACAAGTCCTAAAGAGAAATTTTAAAAGTTTACAATGAAAAAGTGGTGCAACTCTAAATAATAATACTTATATATGGACTTTTAATGGTATTATAAGTATTTTCCCTATGATTTGGACTTAATGGGAAGCAATTGGCCTAATTCATATTTCGAAAGTTGAGATATGGATTTGTCAAGCCTGCCTCTATTCTTGAATTTTATAAGGAAAATACATGTTAATCTAACTTTTATCATGTCAATAAAGTATGGAGGTAATCAAGTACTAAAAATATTTGTGTTTAATCTTATTGCAAAGTCACTTCTACAGCTCAAATTATGCTAAATTTGGTGAAATGTATTTGGGGTGTACAAATAGATCCACTCACTTGATTCTTGGACCAAATATCTCTTATATTTTCTTTTGATCAACTTCCAAATCATCAAAAGATGATTAGGGCTATTTGTTAACTTCTAATGCTTTAATAATTATTCCAAAATCATAATTTAAGATATAACTTATATAATGAGTAAAGATTAAGAAACATTAAAATAAATAAAAAAATACTAGCATTTAGAAAATAAGACCAATGAGGCTTGATAAAGTGTAACTAAGTTAACACATCATAATTAAACATAACTAACTTCTAAATTGTTTAGTATGAAGCTTTAATAATAAAATTGAATGATCATTCTTCCTGCTTGGTTTTCGAGAATAAAGATTTCAATTATAGAACCTTTGGTCGCAAGCTCGGTATTTTATAAATGCTTGAGCAATTAAATTATTCTTTGAGTAAAATGTATTTTCAACAATGTTGGTATATTTTGATTTTGGAAATTTCACATTGTATTCCTTTTAAATTTCTAAATCTTTCAAGGAAGTTAGCTTACTAATACATTAACTTATTACCTCAAATTTGTGAAATTAGATATTCTAATTTCTAGTTGTTGTTGATAAAACCTATGAGGAAAACATCTTTTCATATCCTTCCAATTTCATATTAAATTAGGTGGTGAAGATGATACCTTGTGAAAGTTATCTTGATCAGAGATGATGGAAAAAATAATAGTTGATAATAGTGATTTTGGCTTGCCTCACCATATTGGGAAATAATTTGACCATATGTTTCATGATGAATTCATCATCTTTACTTGATACTATAGTAAAATATGGAAATTTGTAACCTTTTAGCAAATGCACCATTTTGTCAACTTATTTTGGATATATTCTTTTGCACTCAATTTAGTCAATAAACTTTAGTTCAACACCAAAATGTTATTCAATTATTGACTTATTTTAGATTTATTAATGATTAGTAGTGTTTATGGTAGGCGTTGTTGTTGTGGCTATTTGTTGGGATAATATCAAAACATTTTGATGGTAGATAAGTTGTTTTTAAACCTATTGATTAGAAATAGTAAGTTATTAAACATCCTATTAGTAGATTAGTTGTTTCAGAACATGTTTCAAAGTAATTTGCTATTTTGGAACTTGTTACTAATGTATTAGCTTTTATGAAAACTTTGGAAGGAGGTGGAAGCATGTTCCATAACTATTCCCCAACGAAGTCCCAAGGCTTTGTTGGTCGAATGACTTTATAATTACCAAGATAGATCAAAGTATTTTGCACCATCACTTGTTGACCTACACTAATAACTATTAAAATAGGCACAACATTAGGTGAACCAAGATTGCCAAGTGTATTTAGGAATGTCTTGGCTATTTCGATATCTAATACTACAAAATTGGTTATGACATGAGATAATTCAGCAAATACCCTAAACATTAGTCGATTGTTTCATCAACTCACATGTTGAACAATCTAGAGGGCTACATCAACTAATTAAGAGGAAAAATGATACTAAATGTCCTTCATTTTGATGGTACCTTTTTTCCATCGTAAACATTATGCATTTTATATTGTATTGTTTGCTTAGAAACCTTAATAAGATTTTTAGCCAATTGAAATATAAGGTCATTAACTTTCATATGCATATGTTGATGGAAAAAATTAGTCGTAACCATAGGTTGATCTTTCTTGGTTGGTGTGATTAACTCCATAATGAACGTAATAATTGCTAAAACATTGTCCAACATTATTGGAACAATAAATGATGTTTCCATTATGGTTATAGATGATGTAGCCATCAGTCAAGAATTAACAACTCAACTATTAATAATCAACTATGGCAAATCCATACTCGCTAAACTTTGACCACATGTAATTGTGTTTGTTTCAATCATAAACCCTAAAATCTAAAATGAACTTGACTTTTTAGGCATGCCAAAATCATGTTTGCTTCAAAAAATTACCAATTAGTTGTATGAATGTAACTAACGACTAAAATTTCCAAAAAATTTCTTGACAAAGAGACTTTACTCCTCAATATGAATTCCTAGGCTAATTCAATGAGATCCTAGAGTCGAGGGTTGAAGTGTTTTTAAGCTATCATTATTCCTAATTGAAAAGTTCTAAATAAAATGTTATAAATGAATGAATTATAAGGAAAGTGATAAAGGATAAAATAAATGTTGAAAAGTAAAATAAAAGAAAGAATTTTGTTTCATTGATTTATAGGTTTTTACAAAATGAAGTACAAACTTTGTTTATAAGTCCTAATTTGTCAACTAACATACGTTAAACTTGTTAGCTACATTTTTTACTTTCTAATGAACATTTACACCCATGAAAATAGTGATCAATGTAAACACCCAATTATGTCTGACCCTCCCGTTGCTAAACTAATTAGTAAATTAACCCTAATTTAAATAATGAATGGATAGTAGATTTAACAGAAAACAAACAATATACAGAAAAATAAGCGAACAGAAGAAGATGTCAAAATAGGAGGGAGTAAAAAATAAATTAAATGGAAATTAAATTAGAAGGGAAAAAGAAAAGGAAAAAGAGAAAGGAAGTAAATAAAGATAAAAAAGGGCGAATTCTGAAAATAAAATCTGAAAACAGAGGAAGGAAAAGAAGGAAAAGGAAATATAAATAAAAAGAGAAAATATATAAAAAGATATAATCATAAGATAAAATAAAAAAGGGGATGAAAAAACAACAAACAAAAATAAATAAAAAATAAGAAAAATAAGAAAAGAAAATAATTGAAAAAGAGGAGAAGATATAAAATGAAAAACAGACAAGAAAATTAAAAGAAAACTAAACAAGAAAAAGGAAAGGGAAATCAGGAAAAACAAATGAAATAACAAGTTTTAAAAGTAATAAGAAATAAAGAGGAGAGGAAAAAAAAATAAACAAATAAAAATATAATAATAATATAATAATAAAAATAAAGAAGGAGCAAAAGAGAGGCGGAGGGAGAAAAGGGTCAGAACTTCCAAGCAAGGCCCGAAAAAGAAAAAAGAAAAGCTCGACATACCTCTATAAATAGGGGAAATGGAATTTGGAAAGGGTTCCGAAAAATTCTGAGTTAAGGCCGCCTCACAGAATCAGACAAGCAAAGGGGGAAATAGAGAAGAGAGGACTCGTCTGGTGACCTTGGAAAGCATTAGGAGACTCTCCGCCGCGGCCGACTGACTTCCCGGTAAACCAAGCCAAAACCAGCTCCATACAAAGAGGACAACCTCCCGAGCCTGTGATTCTCGCGTCGTCCAAGTTAGTTCTCCTCCTTGATGCCACTAGATCACTACTGATTTATAAGTATTGGTAACGTTTCCTTCAATATGCACTCAATAATCACGTATAAACGGAATTTGATCACTAGTTGTAGCATTTAGAATTTCTACAATTCAATCGAAAAATCGTCATCGGGCCTCTGGCAACGAGTGAGAAGCATAACTAGAATGCCGAATTGGACAATAAAATCACCATGAATCGCTACGATCTTAACTGAATTAAGGTTTGTAAGAAGCAAACGCTCCAAGGCGCGAGGTAACCATGGAGATCGTCACCGATTGGCTAAAGGAAGGGATGAACCGGTGAACAACCAGGGAATCGGTCGGAGTCTTAGCGTCCCGATTGGCGAGAAGAGAGCCTCTGTAAAATAGGACTTCGTTCAGCCATCCGATACTCTGTTTTGGGACTGAATGGAGCGCGGGAAGTGAGACGAGGAGCGGTCGGACCGGAGGAGCATAGGAGCCGATCTGTGCTTAAAGGTCACGAAGCAGTTTGCATCGCAAAGGAACGCCTCTGATCGCCATTAACCACGACTTCCGTTGTACTCTATTTTTGTTTCCCTCTCGTGGTCCCTGAGAAAGCAGCCACTAGTTCTCCCCGCGCCGGAGCTGCCGATGTTGTCGTCCCCCTAAGGTTTGCCATCGACAGACGTTAAATAAGTTTGGGAGGAGGAGCCTAGCATATAGGCACGCACAAACACAGCTGGAGGGAGGTTACGAGTCGTAGGGGGAGGTCGATCGCGCGAAGAACGGCGAGTCGAGTGGCTGCGAAGCCAAGGTTGGCCAGTTAACAGAGTTCAACGTCACTCCCGAAGCTTCGCTGGAATGTCACGCCACATCTGAAGCTACTCGGAGCAGGCCTGAACAGAGAAGGTCCACCTAGCTGAGCCACCTAGGGTCTGCTCCAGTGGGGGTGGTGCAGCAAAACTACACTTGAGCCAAGCAAATGTGGCCTAATTGCAAGTTAGCCCCTCCACTTTCCATAATTGCAAGTTAGCCCCTATACTTTACCTAATTGCAAGTCAGCCCCTCCACTTTCCCTAATTGCAAGTCAGCCCATCCACTTTCCCTAATTGCAAATTAGCCCCTCCACTTTCCCTAATTTCAAATTAACCTCTCCACTTTCCCATAATTGCAAATTAACCCCTCCACTTTCCATAATTGCAAATTAACCCCTCCAAATTCCCATAAGTACAAATTAACCCTTGACACTTCCATAATTGCAAATTAACCCCCCGTACTTCTATAATTGCACAATTAACCCCCAAAAATTCCCATAATTTCAAATTAAACCCAAAAATTCCATAATTGCACATCAACCCCCCCCCCAAAAACTTCCATAATTGCACATTAATCCCCAAAATTCCCACAATTGCACATCAACCCCCCAAAACTTCCATAATTGCACATTAACCCCCAAAATTCCCATAATTGCACATTTGACCCCTAGACTCCCCGTAATTAGAATTTTACCCCTAGACTCCCCGTAATTAGAATTTGACCCCTAGATTCCTTGTAATTAGAATTTGACCCCTAGAGTCCCTATAATTATAATTTCCACCCCAAATTTTGCCTAAGTCAAAATTCAACCCCATAAAAATCCCATAATTTCGATTTAACCCCAAATTTTCCCCCCTAATCTTCTATAATTCTAATTGTAATCCCCGTGCTTCCCCGAATCGCAAACAAAATTTCTTTCTTTCCGAAAATCAAGTTCTTTGTCTAACAGTCAAGATAAATTCTCCTTTTTGACCCTTTTCTTTAAAATAAAATGCTTTTCCAAATATTTTGGGATCCTGGTCTCACGCAACAGGCTCTAAACGAGGAACTGGCGGTTCACCTGTTGTTCAACGTTTAACAGTCTGTATAGGCCCTCGTGCTGTCGTAGCCGCCTCGGGTCTTGTGCATGAGTGGACTAAAGGTCCTTTCAAAAATAAAATTATTTTTAAATATTTTGGGATCCATGGTCTCGCGCAATGGGCTCTAAACGAGGAACTGGCGGTTCACCTGTTATTCAACGTTTAACAGTCTGTACAGACCTCCATACTGTCGTAGCCACCTCAAGTCTTGTGCATGAGTGGACTAAAGGTCCTTTCAAAAAACAAAATTATTTTTAAATATTTTGGGATCCTTGGTCTCACGCAATGGGCTCTAAACGAGGAACTGGCGATTCACCTGTTGTTCAACGTTTAACAGTCTGTACAGGCCCCCATGCTGCCGTAGCCGCCTCGGGTCTTGTGCATGAGTGGACTAAAGGTCCTTTCAAAAAACAAAATTATTTTTAAATATTTTGGGATCCTTGGTCTCACACAATGGGCTCTAAACGAGGAACTGGAGGTTCACCTGCTGTTCAACGTTTAAAAGTCTGTATAGGCCCTCGTGCTGCCGTAGCCACCTCAGGTCTTGTGAATGAGTGGACTAAAGGTCCCTTCAAAGAATGAAAATCTGCTCAAAATTCCATTTGTCCTTTAAATGTCTCTGAAGGTCAAGCCTTCACAACCAGAACTACGTAAGCCTTGAGTTTCCCATTGCACCAGGGAATACATGGGAGCAGGATCAAGTCCTGTCACGCTAACCTCCATCAAGTTATTTATTTTCAAATTAATTAAGGGATCAAACTATTTTCAAAAATTACACGCTCAGTTTAAGGGTACCGTTCTCCAGAACGGGTGAGTGGGGTGCCTAACACCTTCCCCACTCGTAACCGACTCCCGAACCTAAATCTCTTCCTCGAGTCAGGGTTTTTTCCAAGTATTTTCCCTTAAATAAAAATTTGGTGGCGACTCCACATAATCAAAAAATTCAATTTTGAAATTTTAGCGAGTTTGTCGTCTCGTCGGAATTACGGTTGCGACAATCAACAACCATAATGTTAAATTATTGCCTCAACTAATCTGAGTTCAAAAATACATCATTTAGCTAATATCCACAATCATTCCTCAACTGAGCATGTGATTTTTATCCTTATTTTTAAGAGAGTAGATTTACCTATGCCCAATAACTTAATCAACACCTTATTCATATATGTTTTTCTCAAACATTTTAATTTGAAATTAATTGTCCTTATCAACTTTATTTACTATCCCTAAAAAAATAAGAAGACGATTACAACTATTTGTAGACTTAGTTACTATGTAATATGCACTATTATCTCCAAAAGATTTGTTAGATGTTATAAGATCAACCTAGTCTCTACATCCATGAGTATAAACCAACTTAAGATCAACTAAGGTTTTAGGTCCAATTCATCTTTTTTACATTAATAGATTAATTTAGTTTATTATCATATTCATTAGTTGCCAGCATCATTAACTAATACACAAAATTGGATCAAGCCTATTTTAACTTATTCATCAAAGTTCATTAAACATCTCGATTGGTTAATATTACCCTTGGCTAACCCATTATCTTAAATGTGTTGCTTGAATAGTTAGATGATGTTTCTAAACTATTTAGCCCACATTGAACTCATTTCTACAAGGCCAAATTTCTACTCTTTTTTAAGTAGCAATAATATGTTTTTAAAATTTACATTTAAACTTATCAAGTAATGTGACTTATCATACATTAAGATTTTATTTTATATTATAAAAATAAACAAAGGAAAATAAAAAAAATAAAAGAAATTAAAAAGGATGTGAAACAGAAAAATTGAAAAGTAAAGAAAAATGCAAAAAGAATAGTTTAAATAAATAATAATAAAAAAAGAGAAAAATAAATAAAAGAAAATGAAAATGACAAAATACTAAAAAAAGAAGAAAAGAAATAAAAACAACGAAATCTGAAAAAATATATAATAAATAATCGAAAAAGGAAAAACCAATGAAAAGAAAAATAAAATGAAAATTAGAAAAAGAAAAAACAAATAACTAAAGGAAAAAGAGAAAGGAAATAGAGGGAGAAGGGTCCCGCCAAAAAGAAAATGGAAAAAGGCAAATTAAAGTATTTAAAGGAGGGCGAAAAAAAAAAACAGAGGTTACGGGGAGGCTCTTCCCTCTCGCCTTGATTTTCAAATCAAGATTTTCTGGAGATTACATGAACACTCTGGGAGCGTCCTCATAGTTCAAGGAGAACGAAGAGTTTCTAAGTAGGTGGCTTGGCATTTTGGATCTTGAAGAACAACGTCAAGTGCGGCAGAAGAAGTGTCTCTGTCTTTAATATTCAGGTATAGGGATTCTTTCTCCGATTGAGATTGCGTACCTCTAGGAAGACTAGGTCAGTTTCCTCAAATCTAAACCTGAGTAATGTGCATGAGGCTCCAATAACTGAATTCAGTTGCTGCATTCTTGGTGCTATGACGCATGTGACTGTATGAATATAAATCTGAATAATGTGCTATATCCAAGAACCGAATTCAGCATAAGAATGCATGTGTTTGGTTAGTACTAAGCCTATGCTTGTTGTGTTAGCATTCCGAATCAAACACCTTACATAGACTTGGTTAAGATCGTGCCTGAATCTTGTGAGCAGAGGATATATAAATGCAAGTGGTCTCCACTGTGAATTCATAGTTCTTGATCATATACTGCATGTGCATGGTTAATTCACTACTCGTAGATAAGAATGAAAATCATATAGAATTAACAATAATGTAATTGAATCATAGCCATTGCATGGGCGATTTTTTTTTCGATATTCAAATCATAGTCCAGAAGCATATGTGTATCAACCTCTTAGCCTTGGATCTCACGCTCTTTCTACAAAGATTTAGGGGTTATGCTTCTTCACGGCCTTTCTACGAGCTTGCAGCCATTCACAATTACTATACAACCTGCACCTAGTAGCGTTGATGCAGGGGCGTGCATGTTTGGTGCGCATTCTTTTCAACAATATACAGGGTCTTAGGTGGAATTGCTGATCATATAAGGAGACTTACACTCCAGGCCTGCTGCTGCAACTTCTCGGGAAGTTCTGGTGGGTGTGTTGGCAATGTGATCTGGTTACACCAAGATGATCATTATAACCATCCAAAAATGGCACCCGAAAGGTTGTAATGGTATACATGTAGAATGGGAGCCAAAGAGCAATGCCCTTGTCTAGATGAACGAGTAAGTTGATGCTCTAGCCGATCTCATCACTAGCTATTGATTCGAGTTCACCAAATAGGGACTTAAGTGGCTCTGGCTATAGTGTTTCTGGTTGTAACTATAAGGATCACATTCATCAAATTGTTTAATGGAAGCATAGCCAGTCCCAGGTTGCTTCCTAATATCACTGATATTACGGGATCTCTTTATAGCGGTTCTAGTTCTTGTGGCAGCATTTGTTGATCATTACATTGGGTATACAATGGCCAATGAATTAGGAGACTCTTCCTTGATACGACCAGTTATACGGGCATCACTTGCTATGTGTTCTAGTGCCTATATTCTTACAATGTCATTTGGATTTCTCCTATTTGGCGAGTCAACACAAGATGATGTGCTAGCCGACTTTGGTACTGACCCAAGAATCCCTCATAGCAGTGTGCTCAATGATGTTATTTGTATCAACTATGAGCTGGAGTGCGTTTCAATTAACTAGAGAAACTACCACCATCTTCCTTAGGTTCATTTGCCCTGTTGAATCACAGAGTTCATACAACCCCGCGCCCGTTTGGGGTAAATTGATATCCACACATGTTATGATCAATTCTAAAGCGGGGCCTAGTGGTAGTCTCGCTGCCCCCTGACTCGTTGGCCCCAAGTTCGATCCCCGCTCGCGACGACTATTTATTTTAATACATTTGAGCGCTACATATGGTTATGGGTTGAGAGGCCCTTAATATGGCCATGCCACTTTGGGCCTTGGTAGTAAGCAAGAGGGACACCTTGGGGGAGTTATGATCAGGCTCCTCAGGGTAGTAGCTGTTGGATTGGGCCAAACTCCTTTCGTACTTGATCCATGCTACTGGATCTAGCTAATTTTTATTGGACCCGACCTGCATGCATAGAACAGGCCATACCAGCCATTCCCCAACGCTCAGCATTGGTTTGATGTAATTGGGCAAATTCAAAGTAGGCTAGTTGTTTGTCAAAATGCCTCAACACGGCTTTCTAACCTCCAACCTCAATTGGGCTGATACCGATTGAGCTTATGTTGCATTAGTTGGCTGGCTGCCCATATGCTTCAACGTGGCTTTCTAATTTTCAACCTCAATTGGGTCGTACCAGCACCCCCTCCAATTGGGTTAAAAACGTCAACCCCCAATCCAAGTGGATCAAACCCAATGTTAATTGTTATTAATTAGGCCACCCATCATCTCCTCGAAACCAAATAAAATTTAATTCTTCTTCCTCTAATCTAACTCCTTTTTTTCTCAAATTCCAAATCAAAGTTTATTTTCCTTTTGCCCAAATTTCCAAACCAAATTCAAGCCCATTTTAATCTAAATCAAGTCCAAATCCTCTTTCCATAAGTTTCATTTTCAAATAAAGTTTACTTTTTCCCCTCAAGTTCAATTCAAGTCAAGTTTCATTTCTTAAACTCCAATGAAGCTCATTTCAAGTCAAGTTTCATTCCTTAAGATTCGAACACCAGAACTACATAAGCCTTGAGTTTCCCATTGCACCGGGGAATACGTAGGAGCAGGATCAAGTCCTGTCAGGCTAACTTTCATCAATCTATTTATTTTCACATTAATTAAGGGATCAAATAAATTTCAAAAATCACACACTCAGTTTAAGGGTATCGTTCTCCAGAACGGGCGAGCGGGGTGCCTAACACCTTCCACACTCGTAACCAACTCTCAAACCTAAATATCATCCTCAAGTTAGGGTTTTTCCAAACTTTTTCCCTTAAATAAAAATTTGGTGGTGACTCCACATAATCGAAGAAAATATATTTTAAATATTTAGCGAGTTCGTCGTCTCGTCATGATTACGGTTGCGACACTCACACTATAGTGTGGGTTAGCTACCCTATAACATGGCTTCAAATGATGCGAAAGCATTACTGGAGCTCTTATCATAGCATAAGTGAGCCACACTACAATGTGACTTTTAGTATTAAGAGTCATTCATTATGATTTAGACTGTGGTATTAGTAGTTCACACCACAACATGGCTTCTAGTGAATGAAATTGTAATTTTGGGACTCACGCTGTAACATATGAAAGCCATATTGTGGTTTCACTCTCAAAAGAGGCCTAATATATAACAACATATAAAAGGAAAAATTAGTTTCAGATTCAATGAGGTTCTAAAACTCTAATAAATATCAATCAAAACATTTTGATTAAGTAAAATAAATATACATTTAAAGGCTTGAAACCTTATTTAAATGCCCTCATAGAATTAAATGGAAAATTGAAGAAATTGTAGGAGAAGCATGTAAAAGACAAAGTAAGATGAAGAATGACACAAATATACTAGATGATGAAGATGTAGATGAGTAAGATGAATAACAACATAGGAAAATAAGAACTAAACATGGACATACAAGAATAAGAAAGCATGAACATGCCATAGATCAACACAAGCATACAAATCATGAAGACATGATAAACCATTGTTCTATTGATTTATTTGTGAGAAATTAGTTATATTTACAATTCAATTCATGATTATTTACTTGCAATTCTATCTAGTTTTCCTTATTTCTTTTAAGAATGGTTACATAAGTAGAGAATTAGACTCTATGTATTTTGCGCTAAAAAAGGGCATAAAAAAAGATGAAGCAATGTTGAAAGGACCAAAATACCCTTAGAGGAAGCCAACATGACCGTGCTAGTCTCAAACATGCCCTCACAACATCTATGAAATTTTGACATGGTCATGCCCACCTGAGCATAATTGTGCTGGAGGATAAGCATGATCGTGCCAACCTTGGATGGTGAAAAAATTATCAAAATCAGTTATAGTGATGCAGAAATTGATCCCAGTCAACTCTGATAACACGATGGATGATTCAAAGCAACCTTAACAGTTCAAGAAGCAACTTAGGTCAACTTAGGCCTATACAAAAGGAAGCTAGGCCTTGTAAGAAAACATACCACACCATCCCGAAGAAACATCTCTCCATTCCATTCTTCATTGCCCTATTCTTCATTTATATTTCTTCTCCTAGCATTCTCCTATAGGATGTTAGGGGTAGGATTCTTTTTCATAGCGCGAGTTACAACACTTTATTACCAACTTTGCTGGCACTATATTTTGTCATCCCTCTTTTAAGATTAGGGTTATGGATTATTTTGTTGGATTAACATATTTTTATTTGTTCTTATCTACTATGTGTAACTAACTCCTAAATTATGAAACATTGGTGAAACTTATGATGTTACCAATTGAACTCATTATCTCTTTTATGAACGATTCTCTTTTTCTATTCAATTGTGTTTGCATTATTATGCTTTATTAATTGATAAGAATTAACCACTTTTGTTAATTTTTAAGTTAATTAAGGGATAGGTTATTGTACCATTATAATTAATGGAAGTATAATGTAAATAGAATCTAAGACTTTTAGAGGACCAATCAAAATCCTAGATTTTTAACCAGTTATTAAATTAACAAGTTTGAATGCTCTTTATGCTTCTCTTAAATATATACCTTGCATGATCATTGAGAATAGTACTTAGGGGAAAAATATTACTATTGCATGACCATTGGATAGTGATAGAATTAGAAGGAAGGTTAACAATTGATGTTTTCAATCATTCATAAGGGAGTTTAGGATGAAATTGGGTAAAGTCATAAGGGGATCCTAAGTCTCATGTCATTCTATAATTTAATTTATGTTTGTGTTCTTTCAATCATATTCCCTATTCTTTCTTTTTCTATTCTCATTTATATTTTAAAAACACATTTCAAACAAAACTCTTTTTTTGTGAGCTCAAAAGTTAGAAACCAAACATTCTTTTAAGGATTATTGACATAGTCCATACAGAATTCACATTGGAGGTATTAAATATCTATTTTCTATGCTGATGGGTATACTTGCACATGAGTAAAACTTGGTACACATTTTTTGCACAATAGAACACAATCGTATTAAGGAATCCACATGGGCGCATAATAGAAGACTACACAACCATGCCACATTGCGCTAGTATAGTCATGCAAAACATTAACCATGATCATATAACTTATTCATTGATCAAATATAGTATATACTTGTATTAAATGGATTAGAAATCCAAATACTGACAATGCGTATTATTATTGGATAAAATGAATTGATAAATGGAATTTGAGAATCTCTTTCAGTGGAAAAAGATTATATATTTAAATTTTAGAGTTATTAAAACAAGTACGCATATGATAAGTGGAAGAGGACAATGAGGTCCTGCAATTTGAATAGAAGGCGATGCCTTCGTTTGAAGAGGAAATGAGATGTATAAATTGATGATTAGTTATCATGCATTATATGCATAAAAATTATATTTTTGTAAATCATTAATGTGAGAATAATCTGCAAGGTCCTTTAAGAGAGACAACTTGGAAATTTAAAGGTTGGCTCATAATGAAAATAGATCATAATTCATGAGAATAAGAATTTTCGAGCTTAGGAGTATATGAGTTAGGTTTGAATCTCCTAATGACCTAAGATTGCTTCTTGTAACCAAGACTGCTCTGGTCAGATTTAGTCATCTTGACAAGACCTTGATGAATATTATTATCGGTCAAACAGTTTTATGGTTTTTGTGAAATATTGTGAAATCATGATAAGTATGAAATGATGATGATGATGATGATGATGATAGTGCTGTTGAGGGCACAACCTTTGATTTGGAAATTGGATCTTGGTACCCTCCATTGTTTTGATAAAGTGACGATGATGATTTTAGCCTACATGTGTATGCATATCATAAGAATGACCAATTCTAAATTGTCGCAACCAGGATCACGACGGGACGATGAACAAAAGCTTTTAATTAAAAAAACAGAGGAGTCACCACCAAAATTTATTAAAGAAAATTTTGGAAAAACTTAGAAATTATGATCTTTGAAACCAGTTTGGGTTCGGGAGTTGTTTACACATAAGGAAGGTACTAGCACCCTATGACGTCCATTAAAATGGTTACCTTCTAATTGATTATGCATGGATACCATTAACTTTCAAAAAAATTTATTTCACTCAAATAAAAAATATTTTTATTGATTTTTGTTGTTAATATGTAAGTTAAAAAAGATTATTTATTTATTTTATGAAATAAACGAGAAAGAAGTCCTGAAAATTTATTTAGGGAAAAAATTAGAAAACCCTTTTTTTTTTAATTTTTGAAAGGAAATGCATAGGATTCAAGGTAGCAAATGGCTACTCAGTAAACCCTTACAAATCAAACGGTGTCAAAGGTAGATCAAACACTCAATTAACACTGCTTGACCCCTCATATGAAAGAAAAAGAGTAATCGATCAGGATTCACAAAATTTAATTTTAAACTGATTAGGATATTAGGGGATTTCACATATCAATTTTGGAAATTGGGAACATGTATCGTCATATTAAAGATCAAACAACAAGGAAACATAAGTCATATCAGGGAATAGATTCTACACATCAGGAATAAAATCATGAGGCAAAACAAACAGAGTACAACGGATGAACATTAGGGGGCATGGGGGCATATTTTACATGTCAGAATTGGGAATTGGGGAAACAAGCCACAAAACAGGACAAAGATATTACCTAGTTTTCGAAGCTTGGATCTGATTTGCCCTCCCTTGTTGCTCTCTCCTTGTTATGTATGACGTCCTCTGGCTAGTGTTCTTTCTCACGTACATCGGTGTGTATCTCTGCATATGCGTAAGTGCCTTTTTTTCTGATACGTTCTCCTTATTTATATGTCTTTCCCGTTACCTGAAAGTACTCTGCCACTACCCCACTCACCATAATCACTCTCCCACTTCCCGTTAACTGCTCTTCCACTACCCCACTTCCTGTTAACCACTCTTTCACTACCCCACTAAGAAAAACTGACAGCCACTATCCCCTACCTATCAGAAAAGATAACTCCCTTATCCTTATTATCCTATTAATTTTTATTAATCAATTTTTTATCTTTTATTATTTTTTATTTTTTATTTTTAATTTTTATAAATACGGACAAAATTAGTTATTCATAGTTACCCCTCTTTACAAGTTTCTTATCAAATAATAAGAATAACAAAGTTTTTCATATTATTATTATAAGAAATTTGAAAAGAAGTGAATTAATTTTGTCTATGGTAAAAAATAAATAATAACTAAGTAAAATAAAAATTCCTGTGAGTCCATTTTTGATAAAAATGTTTGTGCATGAGCGTTGGAAAGGGATATTTTGCACCATGAACACAAAATTTTAATGATCTTGGGGTTTAGAAGATATATGGATACTAATAATCCAGAGGTACAAGGACCCTTGGAAAGGAGTGGGTGCATGGACTCTCGGAATGAAGTGGGTACGTGGACCATTGGAATTGAGAGGGTGCATGGACCCTTGGCATGAGGTGGGTGCGTGGACCCTTGGAATGAAATGGGTGCGTGGACCCTTGGAATGAAATGGGTGCGTGGACCCTAGCAATGAAGTGGGTGCGTGGACCCTTGGAATGAAGTGGTGGGTGCGTGGACCCTTGGAATGCAGAGGTGGATGCGTGGACCCTTGGAATGAAATGGGTGCATGGACCCTTGTGATGAAGTGGGTGTGTGGATCCTTGGAATGAAGTGGGTGTGTAGACCCTTGTGATGAAGTGGGTGTATGGACCCTTGGAATGAAGAGGTGGGTACGTGGACCCTTGGAATGAAATGGGTGCGTGGACCCTTAGAATGCAGAGGGTGCGTTGACCCTTGTGATGAGGTGGATGCGTGGACCCTTGGAATGCAGAGGTGGGTGCATGGACCCTTGGAATGAAATGGGTGCGTGGACCCTTGGAATGCAGAGATGGGTACGTGGACCCTTAAAATGTAGAGGGTACGTGGACCCTTATGATGAGGTGGGTGGGTGGGGTGGGTGGACCCTTGGGATGCAGAGGTGGATGCATGGACCCTTAGAATGAAATGGGTGCGTGGACCCTTGTGATGAAGTGGGTGCGTGGACCCTTACAATGAAATGAGTGTGTGGACCCTTGAAATGCAAAGGTGGGTGCGTGGACCCTTGGAATGCAGAGGGTGCATGGACCCTTGAGATGCAGAGGGTGCGTGGACCCTTGGAATGAAGTGGGTGCGTGGACCCTTGTGATGAAGTGGGTGTGTGGACCCTTGGAATGAAGAGGTGGGTACGTGGACCCTTGGAATGAAATGGGTGCGTGGACCCTTAGAACGTAGAGGGTGCGTGGACCCTTGTGATGAGGTGGGTGCGTGGACCCTTGGAATGCAGAGGGTTCGTGGACCCTTGGAATGAAGTGGTGGATGCGTGGACCCTTGGAATGCAGAGGTGGGTGCGTGGACCCTTGGAATGAAATGGGTGCGTGGACCCTTAGAATGCAGAGGGTGCGTGGACCCTTGTGATGAGGTGGGTGCGTGGACCCTTGGAATGCAGAGGTGGGTGCGTGGACCCTTGGAATGAAATGGGTGCGTGGACCCTTGTGATGAAGTGCGTGTGTGGACCCTTGGAATGCAGAGGTGGGTGCGTGGACCCTTGAATTGACATGGGTGCGTGGACCTTTACAATGAAATGGGTGTGTGGACCCTTAGAATGCAGAGGGTGCGTGGACCCTTGGAATGCAGAGGGTGCATGGACCCTTGGAATGCAGAGATGGGTGCGTGGACCCTTGGAATGAAGTGGTGGGTGAGTGGACCCTTGGAATGAAGTGGTGGGTGCGTGGACCTTTGGAATGCAGAGGGTGCATGGACCCTTGAGATGCAGAGGGTGCGTGGACCCTTGTGATGAAATGGGTGCGTGGACCCTTGTGATGAAGTGGGTGCGTGGACCCTTGTGATGAAGTGGGTGCGTCGACCCTTGGAATGAAGAGGTGGGTACGTGGACCCTTGGAATGAAATGGGTGCGTGGACCCTTAGAATGCAGAAGGTGCGTGGACCCTTGTGATGAGGTGGGTGTGTGGACCCTTGAAATGAAATGGATGTGTGCACCCTTGGAATGAAATGGGTGCGTGGACCCTTGGAATGCAGAGGGTGTGTGGACCCTTATGATGAGGTGGGTACGTGGACCCTTATGATGAGGTGGGTACGTGGACCCTTAGACATGTGCTTGAGATAGTTTATTAATGATGATGATGCAAGAGTGCATGATACTAAATGCTTTGATGATACAATTCAATGATGATGCATGATGGTCGAAACTATTGTGATTTTATTAAATGACTTTTGTGACGTTAAAATAAGATTACTGTTCCTCCCGAGCTCGCTTGTCCAAGATTCAAGAATGAGTGAGATTTCTTGATTTAATTTGACCCCATTTGACATTCAAGTGTCTCCTTGTTTGGTCTGTGTTTGAGTTACTTTTAGTCTACCATGAAGATAGAACGAGTTAGAGCAATATTCTCACTTTCCACCACACGCAACTTTTATTGGGTTCTCATTAAGCTTACTGCAACCTTTAACACAAATAATTGTAATGTTGTTATTTTAATACCAACACATATTTCCTTTCGGTATATCACTATTAAATGTTGTGAGGTTAGGTGGTGAGAGAAAAGTCATGGTTTTTTATTGAACAAAGTGATTGTCGAAGACAATAATATTTGGCAAGGAAGGAATGGTATATACATTGAGTGAAGTTTAGAAAATGAAAAATATTTACAGAAGGATGTTATGAGTAGTAGAACTTTATTCAGGACCGTTTTTCCAATGAGTAATGTCAGTATCACACTTCAGTAACCTTGGTAACCCACTAATAAGCTTCAGAGAAAAGATGAAATTGCCCCAGTTATTCGTTTGTCACAATGTTTCCCTCAGATTGTAACTGTCAATCCATAACTGGTTCCGATTTTCACATTCAACTCTTCAATTGCCCCAGTCTGTCATTCAATGCAACTCTTGCCCCAGTTTGTAACTGTTCAATTGCCCCACTTAGTAAAGTCTGACGCATTCTTTGTGCTCGTTCATCTTCTAGAACGCCTATCCAGGTTTTCAATCTAGTGATCATTTTATTTGGCCCTAATTTTTTCCTAGATCGCTCCTTTCGAGTTTTCAATCTAGCGGGTCGCTCTAACTTTTACCTAGATTGCCTTACAGGTTTTCAATCTAGCGAGCCTTTTGTTATTGCTCTAACTTTTGTCTAGATCGTTTTTTGAGATTTTCGATCTAGCGAGCTTTTTTTTTTTTAATTGCTCTAACTTTTGCCTAGATCGTTTTTGAGGTTTTCGATCTAGCGAGCTCTCTCTCTTTTTCAATTGCTCTAACTTTTACCTAGATCGTTTTTTGAGGTTTTCGATCTAGCGAGCTTCTTTTTTTTTTATGCATAGTATTTTTTTACTACATCTGAGTTCATAGGGTGTAAGAGTTATTTGCCATCCACTTTTGTAAGGATCAAGGCTCCTCCTGAGAAAGCTTTTTTGACTACATATGGCCCTTCGTAATTTGGAGCCTATTTTCCCATATGATCTATATGAATCGGCAAAATTTTCTTGAGTACTAAATCTCCTTCTTGAAACTCTCGATGATGCACTTTTCTTTTCAAATGATTTCTTTAGTCTCCTCTGATATAACTGGCCATGACAAATTGCATTCAATCTTTTTTCTTCAATGAGGTTTAATTGGTCAAAACGGGTTTGGACCCATTCTACTTCATTTAACTTCGTTTCCATTAATACCCTCAAGGAAGGTATTTCGACCTCAATAGGTAAGACAGCCTCCATCCCATATACTAAGAAAAATGGTGTTGCCCCAGTTGAGTTGCGAACCGAAGTACGATATCCATGCAAAGCAAACGGAAGCATTTCATGCCAGTCTTTGTAAGTGACCACCATCTTTTGAATGATTTTCTTAATGTTCTTATTGGCTGCTCCAACTGCCCCATTCATCTTTGGCCGATATGGGGAAGAATTATGATGTTTAATCTTGAATTCTTCACATAACTCAGTCATCATCTTGTTGTTTAAATTGGTCGCATTATTTGTGATGAGTTGATTTGGTAGACCAAAACGGCAGATTAACTCCTTTTTTGTGAACCTTACTACCACATTTCGGGTTACATGCGCGTAGGAAGCTGCTTCAACCCATTTAGTGAAGTAATCAATTGCAACCAAAATAAAGCGGTGTCCATTTGATGCCTTAGGTTCAATGGGACCTATGACATCCATTCCCTACATCGAAAATGGTCAAGGTGATGATAGAACATTTAATGATGTTGGTGGAGCATTAATATTATCAGCATATATCTGGCATTTATGACATTTCTTCACATGGTTAAAGCAGTCAGACTCCATGGTCAACCAATAGTAACCGGCCCTCAAGATCTTTCTTGTCATTTCATGTCCATTCGCATGAGTTCCAAAAGATCCTCCATGCACTTCCTTGATGATTTTTATGGCTTGAGTATCATCAACGCATCTAAGGAGCACCATATCATGATTTATTTTATACAATACTTCTCCATTTGGAAAGAAGCTCATTGCCAATCTTCTCAAAGTTCTCTTTTCGTTCTCCGAAGCACCCAACGGATACTCTCTTCTCTTGATAAAATTCTTGATATCATGGTACCAAGGTTTTCCATCTAGTTCTGCTTCGATGGAATGACAGTGCGCCGGATGATCACGACGCTGGATCTTTATAAGTGGCATGTCTTCTTCCTGACTCAGTGTGAACATGGACGACAAAGTGGCCAATGCATCTGCCAACGAATTTTCCTCTCGGGGAATATGATCAAAGGTTACTTCTTCTAACTATTTTATTAATTCCTTAATATAGGACTGGTAAGGAATTAATTTTGAATCTCGAGTCTCCCATTCTCCTCTTAGTTGATGAATGACCAAAGCCGAATCACCATATATGTCGAGGATTTTGACCTTTGATTCTATAGCCGCTTCGATTCCTAGTACACACGCTTCATATTCTGCCACATTGTTTGTGCAATCAAAGCATAGTCGGGCTGTGACTGGGACGTACTGTTTTTATGGGGAAATTAGTATAGCTCTAATCACATGCCCCAATACGTTGGAAGCACCATCAAATAACATCGTCCATCTTTCTTTCATTGACAGTTTCTCCTCACCAAATGATGCCATTATGTCTTCGTCAGGGAACCTACATTGCATTGACTCATAATCTTCCACGGGTTGATGTGCCAAGTAATCTGCCAGAACACTTCCTTTGATTGCCTTTTGGGTAACATATACAATATCATATTCTGATAAGAGGACTTGCCAACGGGCAATCCTTCCTGTTAGAGCGGGTTTTTCAAAAATGTACTTAATTGGATCCATTTTAGACACTAACCAAGTTGTGTGACTCAGCATATATTGTCTTAAGCGACGGGCGGCCCAGGCGAGAGCATAACAAGTTCGTTCCAACAATGAGTAATTGACCTCATAATTGGTGAACTTCTTGCTTAAGTAGTAAATGGCTTGTTCCTTTCTTCCAGACTCGTCCCGTTGGCCTAACATGTAACCCAAAGACTCATCAAGCACTGTCAAGTACATAATGAGAGGCTTTCCAGGGATTGGTGGTACCAAGACTGGGGGACTTTGCAAATACTGCTTGATCTTCTCAAAGGCTTCCTGGCAATCGTCATTCCATTCCATTGGTTGATTCTTACGCAACAACTTGAAGATTGGCTCACATGTAGCTGTCAACTGGGATATAAATCGAGCAATATAATTTAGCCTTCCAAGAAATCCCCGAACTTCCTTTTCTGTGCTGGGAGAAGGCATTTCAAGAAAAGCTCAAACTTTTTCAGGATCCACTTCAATCCCCTTTTGGCTAATTATAAATCACAATAACTTGCCATACTTTACTCCAAACGTACATTTAGCTGGGTTCAACCTCAACTTGAACTTTCTTAATCGCTCAGACAATTTCTGTAAATGAACAATATAATCTTCCTTATTTTTTGACTTGGCAATCATGTCATCTACATAGACTTCAATCTCCTTATGTATCATGTCATGGAATAAGGTTACCATTGCCCTTTAAGTAGCCCCAACATTCTTCAATCCAAATGGCATAACCTTGTAGCAAAATGTGCCCCAAGGTGTGATAAATGTGGTCTTTTCCATGTCTTCTTCAGCCATCTTGATCTGATTGTAACCCGAGAAACCGTCCATAAAAGAGAAGAAGGAATGTTGAGTTGTATTGTCTACCAGTACGTCGATGTGAGGTAAGGGAAAATCATCCTTAGGGCTAGCCCTATTTAGGTCTCGGTAGTCAACACACATTAGGACCTTCCCGTCTTTCTTAGGGACTGGAACTACATTGGCAATCCATTGGGGGTATTTTGAAACAGCAAGAAAACCAGTGTCGAGTTGCTTTCTAACCTCCTCTCTGATCTTTAAGGACATTTCTGGCTTCATTCTCCTTAACTTCTGCTTAACTGGGGGATATTCTGCCTTTAACGGTAGTTTATGCTCTACTATACTGGTGTCGAGGCCTGGCATATCCTGATATGACCATGCAAAGACATCTTTAAAATTGTGCAAGAGCTTTATCAACCTGCAACGCCCCTCCTCTTTCATGAGTGTGCTAATTTTGACTTCTTTTTTCTCCTCATTGGTCCTCAAATTAATCATCTCAATCGGTTCCTTATGAGGTTGTATTTATCTGGCCTCTTCCTCCATCAATCGTAACAGTTCAGTGGATGGTTCTGAATCATTATCATCCTTCTCATTAGCCTGATTAATGGGTAGATCAAAGCTACTTGATGTGATGCTAGCATTATTTTCATCTTCAAACGTGCTATTTTTAGATCTGCATTATTTAGGAATGGAAAGAGGGAAGAACAAAAATTCTAACGAGGTAAAGAATACAAGTAGTAGAGGGAGACCGGTATTTGGGAAATTCAAAATGCATTTTATTAATGATATACTGAAAGAAAACATGTACGCCCATAACAAAGAGAATCTTAAAGCCTTGGGCAGAGCAATAAGATTAGCATTACAAAATTACTTGATGTCTGAATTAACAATCACAGGAAGCTCAACGATTTTCCAATTGACAAGCCTTGTGTTTGGTGGACAAGCGTGAACCCAGTTGACATGCTCATCCTTCAGAGTGTACTCTTCCACGACAGCTATTGGGCTTGAAAACTCAAATCCAGCACTCCAAAAAGTCTTCCTCAGATCATATATGGAGACCCCCTCAGTCTCGGGCTCTCTGCATCCAACCTGGCCAGTCTTTTCTCTCTTTTCTCCTCTGCAATCCTTTTCTTTTCTCCTCTTGAAGGTTTGTACCCTAACCCAAAGCGGTCTTTATTTTCTATTAGACTTGGTAGCTTGCTCAAACCTTGCTCGTATTTTCCCAAACCATGTTCATATTGATACCCGTTCTCAAGTATGACTCTTGCTACCATTGTAGAAGCACCCGATGGTTGGATCTTTGTAATGGGCATTCCTTCCTTGACATAACTAGCATTCGCAATCTCAAGTGCCTGAAATGAGGTCTCAAGAGCCTCTTCAGCTGCTTCGATATAAGGGGTAGAGGAAGGTTTACTCACTAGTAAATCTTCCTCAGCAGAGACAATGATCAGATTGTCATTGATGATGAACTTCAGCTTCTGGTGGAGTGTTGATGGTACAACTCGTGCACAATGAATCCATGGTCTTCCCAGAAGGCAACTGTAAGCAGGAGTAATGTCCATTACTTGGAATGTCACTTCAAAAGTAATTGAACCAATCTGAACAGGTAGGCTTATCTCTCCTATCACTTCTCTGCGAGATCCATCAAATGTCCGGACTACCATGGTGCTCGGTTTCATATGCGACATGTCAAATGATAGTTTTGTGAGTGTTGCCCTTGGCATTACATTCAGTGAGGAACCATTATCGATTAAAACTCTGGCCATAATATGGTCCATACACTTCATTGATATGTGTAAAGCCTTATTGTGTCCTACTCCTTCCACTGGTATCTCATCATCAGTAAAAGTAAGGTAATTATTGGCGGTGATATTACTGACGATACCTTCGAATTTTTCTACTGATATATTATGGATGACATGAGTCTCATTCAATATTTTTAACAAGGCTTTCCTGTGAGGCTCGGAGTTCATCATCAGGGATAGAAGTGATATTTTAGCTGGAACTCGGTTCAGTTGATCAATCACTGTGTACTCACTTTGTTTCACGAGCTTTAAAAACTCATACACTTCTTCCTCTGATAGTTCTCCTTTCTGTTCTTTCCTCTTTGTAGCTTCATGGTCGACCATATGCCTTCCTTTTCCTTTTTCTTTCTCAGTCTCATTCATTGGTTTGACTCTAAGCTCTTCGGGAGTGTAAATTCGACCAGTTCGAGTCATACCGCCGACCCCGACAATATTGGTAATCTCAGAATCCCCTAAATCAGTATCTTTTTGTAAGTCACCTTCGGTATCTTCAGTACTCACCTTGAACCCATATCTCCAAGGTACTGCTTTGTTGCTTTTATAAGGAAAAGCTGTTGGAATTCGAATTGTGATAGGTTTCGGCCTACCCAAGGTTGGAATGGTAGGAGTACTAGTATAATAGATAGTCAAGGGTCTTGGTAAGCCTGAAGTTGAATCGTCAACTACCGACACACTGTTGTCCCCTCTGAGATGACCCACTTGGACCAATTTTTTGTCCATTAGGTCTTCCAAAATCAACTTGAAGACATCACATTCTTGTATTGAGTGATCTGCACCCGGGTGTAATCCACACCTGTCATTCTCTTCAAAATTTCCTCTAACCATACCGAACTTGTGCATCTCAGCAAAGATGAACTTCAATGAGATTTTGACATCTTCTACCTTACTTCTCAAGGGTGGTCTCTCATCTTCAATAAAGTTAATCGATGGCCCTCCATGCCCTGGTAGAGGATTGCTTGCAACATTGGGAGTGTCCGCTTTGAAGTTCAACCACTTTGCATTAATCAGTTCTTGCACCATGAATTTTAATGCTCGGCAATTTTCAGTTGAATGGCCGATAGCACTGCATGGTAATCACATTTTGCATTTGGACCATACCCTCTAGGATAAGGTGGTTCTATTGGTCTCATTGGGCGAGGTACTACTAGGCAATTTTGGATAAGTTGAGGTAGTAGTTCTGTGTAAGACATGGGGATTGGGTCGAATTGGACTGGACTCCTACCTTGGTTGCTAAGGCTACTTTGGGGGTTTGGGTTTTTGTTCCATGGTTGATTGAATTGAGGTGGCCTTATAGAGGGTGAGTTGGATGGAATGAGTGGGATTGAAAGGTGAGATTGAGGGTATGGATTTTGTGAGATGGTGGTGATATGTGGGTAAGGCATATGAGGGGGGTTATAGGTTGGTTGGAGATGAGGAGGTTGAAAGATAGAGCCCCTAGGAGGTTGAAATGTTACTGCATTGGCTTCTCCTTCCTTCTTCTTCACTGATCCAGTTGAGGGTTTTTTTGCAGTGTTTGTTCCTGAAGGAATATGAGCAATCTTTCCACTCTTTAGACCATTCTCAACTCTTTCTCCGATGATGACTATGTCAGAGAAATTTGAGGAGATGCTTCCAATCATCCTATCATAGAAAGGTGCCCATAGTGTATCAATAAACAATGCTACCAATTCTTTATTAGACAATGGGGGTTCCACTTGAGCTGCTAATTCTCTCCATCTTTGAGCATACTCCTTGAACGACTCTTGGTCCTTTTTTGACATGCTTTGCAATTCCCATCGGTCTGGTGCCATGTCGATATTGTATTTGTACTGTTTGACGAAAGCATCGGCCAAATCCTTCCAGCAACGGAATGGGAACGCTCAAGGTGCATGTACCAACTTGAAGCTGCCCCAATTAAACTGTCTTGGAAGAAATGAATCAGCAACTTGTCATCATGAGCATGTGATGCCATCTTCCTACAATACATGGTCAAATGACTTTTTGGACAAGTGGTTCCTTTGTACCTATCAAACTCTGGCACTTTAAACTTTGGAGGTATAACTACATCAGGAACAAGGCAAAGATCTGCAGCTGCTCCGATGTTGTAGCTACTACCTTCTACAGCTCGTAGTCTCGCCTCTAATATCTGTAATTTTCCTTGCTCACAAGGGTTAAGTTGATTAAACCCTTCCGTGCCTTGGTGGAGATTAGGCTGAGATTGCAGGGTGGCTTGTGCGTTAAACTTGGAAGGTGCTTCAGGAGTTCTTGTGGCCAGTCTTGAATTAACTGGATGGGCTTGAGTGGCCCGCGGGTCAGCCTCAGCTTCCGGAGCTACATAACCAGGGGGAAGGCCATATTCTGGCCATTGGTCCTCTTGAGAATCGACATGTTCTTGCACAGGTTTGTTGTAATGCAGAGTGAGTGGTGTCTTTGACTAAGCCTGGGGGGTCTGTTCAGAGTCCTTCTTTTCCAAAGCTCGTAAAGCCCCTAGGACCAGTGCCATCTGCTCCTTTAGTTGGTTGAGCTCACTCCTTAATTCTTCATTCTGTTGTTCTAACTCATCCATGATCTTGGATTGCGAGCGAGTTCTGTAGGGATGTCGGAGGAACAACTTGCCTGCTTTGTTTTTTTTTATCTAAAATGGAAACATGATGTTAGTATATAAAGACAAAATAAAGGTTAGTGAGGGAATAATTTCATTTGAGCATTCAAAATTAGGGAAGTTCCCCACACTTCTATTCAAGGACCACTCGTCTCGAGATGGAAGTGTGGTTGACACTCAACCTAAGCGAGTATTTACTCCTCAATAGGTGAGGTCTTTGTCAACTAGCAATGCAGTTCGTGACCCATATCTTCAATCAGGGACCACTCATCTCAAGATGAAGACATGGTTGACGCCTAATCGAAGGGAGTATTCACTCCTCAATGGATAGGGTCTTAACCAAAGGAACCGACAAGCGAAGTAACCCAAATCTTCTTAAAGTTTACACGATCTTCTTTGGTCATTTTCTTGCAAATTGTATTCACTTTTTGAAAATCATTGATTTGTGCAGTGATTTTGATGCTTCTCATTTGGTCATATACATTGCTAGTACACTCTTGAACTTCCTTCATTTGAATGCTATTAAATCTTTCCCAAAAAAAAGAAAAAGAAAAAGGAACAAGGAATAGATAAATGATGCAATGCCCTCTGTCAAATATGCATGAACCTATATGCCTAAGATATTATGCGTGAGCTTATATGAACATGTTAAAAAATACATGGACCTATATCAAAAGATTTTTTTATTTATTTTTATTAGAAACCCAACTGAAACATGATATATGTGTGATTTTTTTAATATATTTTTATGTAGAAATGTGATAAAAAAATTAATTCTAAAAAGGAGGATGGACATGTTATTTTTGTGTTTTTTAAAATATCCAAAAAGAAATCAATGCATGAGCCTATATGAAAAGATCCAACTAAAATTAAACATGTTATTTTTGTATTTTATTTGTCTAAATGTCCAAAAAAATGCGTGAACCTATATGAAATTTTTTTTCATTTTTCTAAAATGCCAACAAAACAAAAACTGAATGTACCTAATACGTTATATATTTTTTTTGTAAAAAAAAGCATGAATATGTTATTTTTTTTAATTATATTTTTTTTTAAACATACAAAAAATGCATGAACCTATATGAAAATTTTTTATTTTTTCTAAAAGTCCAACTAAAACAAAAATTAAAAATGAACGCACCTAATATATAATTTTTTTTGTATGAACATGTTATTTTTATTTTTTGTTTATCTAAATATTAAAAAAGTGTATGAAAATTTTTTTTCTAAAAGCCCAACTAAACACAAAAAATGTATCTAAATATGTAACCTTTTTTATGAAAAAAAAATGCATAAAGATGTTTTTGTTATTTGTTTATTTACATGTTAAAAAAATTATTTATTTTTCTAAAAGCCCAAGTAAAAGAAAAAAAAATTTAAAAAAAAATGTATGAACATGTTATTTTTGTTTTTTTTATTTATCTGAAAAAAAAACTCAATATAAAAAAAGTTTAAAAATGTATCAACATATTATTTTTTTTTTATCTAAATCTCAAAGAAAAAAATACATAAAATTTTTTATTTTTCTAAAAGCCCACACTAAAAAAAAAACTGAATATACCTATGATGTGATTTTGTTTTTTTTAAGAAAACGCATGAACGTGTTATTTGTTTTTTTTAAACGTTCAGAAAGGTTGTTTATTTTTATTTTTTCGAAAAGCCCAACTGAATAAAAACAGATTCTACCTTGGATGTGATCCTTTTTTTATATAAAAAAAGTGTATGAATGTGTTATTTTTGTTTTTTGTTTAACTGAATGCTAAAAAAAAACTATTTTATTTTTCTAAAAGCCGAAGTAATAGAAAAAAAAACTAAATGTATCTAACATGCGATTTGTTTTTTTTTATGTATAAAATTTTACAAAAAAGTATGAACATGCTATTTTTGCTTTTATTATTTGAAAAAAAAACTGAATATACTAAAAAAAATTTAAAAAAACACATGAACATATTATTTTTTTTAAAAATGTAAAAAAAAAATACACGAAATTTTTATTTTTCTAAAAGCCCACATTGAAACCAAAACTGAATATACCAAGGACGTGATTTTTTTTAAAATGCATGAACGTGTTATTTTTGTTTTTTTTTCTAAATGCCTAGAAAATGCATGAATTTTTTTATTTTTTTCTAAAAGCCCCAAAAAACTGAATATACCTATAATTTTAAAAAATTTTATGATTGAGATTCTTGCCCAAATTTGAAAAAAAAAATTTAGTAGTATTTTCGGTGCAAAAATGATGAGAATGATGTGATTGGCTATGCTCATGTTATAATACGATGAGATGTGAATATAAATGTGCAAGGGAAAGAAACATGCTTCCCATGTGTCCTATTTTAGGTGAAAAACTAAGGGAGGATATTGGTAATGTTCACATCCTAACTTTGGAAGGTTGCTTAGTTCTATGTGCATGGTTTCATGGGTAGATCTAGACAACTCACAGATTATCATGGCCCTCAGATTTCCCTTATCATATAGACAAGGACCCAGTTCTTGAACCAGTCATAGTAGGGAAATGTCCTCTCAATATGACTAACTCATGATACCAGTAACACTCTGAGTGGTGACTTAACAATTACCAAGTGGGCATGAAGCCCCTCAATAGCAACCATCAAGACACCCGCTAATCCTAGGCTCGCACAGGCTCGGGTACAGAGCCCAAAAAGTGTGTGAGGTAAGTGAGAGTGAATTGTGTAAAAGGGGAGCATACAAACCTTTAAATCTAAAACTACCCAACCCCACCTGCAACACAAACAAGCAACCAAGAATATACAGCAGAAAGTCTTCTACCCTATGGTTCACAGCATTGAATATATACAAACATCCTATGGTTCACAATATCGAATATATACAAACACAATGAGCACAAGAGGAAAAAATCACATTGAATATATACGAAAACAACGAATACGAACAAAAAATAAAAATCACAACATTGAATATATACAAGCACAATGACCACGAACAAGATAGAAAAAGAAAAAAGAATAAATAATATTTACATAAAAATAACAAAGAGTGAAATAAATAAAAATAAAGTTAAAGCGAACATGCACAATTGATTAGATTAGGCTTAACTCTCGAAAATATCCCCAGTGGAGTCGCCATATGTCGCAACCGGGATCACGACGGGACGACGAACAAAAGCTTTTAATTAAAAAAAACAGAGGAGTCGCCACCAAAATTTATTAAAGAAAATTTTGGAAAAACTTAGAAATTATGATCTTTGAAACCAGTTTGGGTTCGGGAGTTGTTTACGCATAGGAAAGGTACTAGCACCCTATGACGTCCATTAAAATGGTTACCTTCTAATTAATTATGCACGAATACCATTAACTTTCAAAAAAATTTATTTCACTCAAATAAAAAATATTTTTATTGATTTGTGTTGTTAATATGTAAGTTTATTTATTTATTTTATGAAATAAACGAAGAAAGAAGTCCTGAAATTTTATTTAGGGAAAAAATTAGAAAAGCCCTTTTTTTTGAATTTTTGAAAGGAAATGCATAGGATTCAAGGTAGCAAATGGCTACTCAATAAACCCTTACAAATCAAACGGTGTCAAAGGTAGATCAAACACTCAATTAACCCTGCTTGACCCCTCATATGAAAGAAAAAGAGTAATCAATCAGGATTCACAAAATTTAATTTTAAACTGATTAGGATATTAGGGGATTTCACATATCAATTTTGGAAATTGGGAACATGTATCGTCATATTAAAGATCAAAAAACAAGGAAACATAAGTCATATCAGGGAATAGATTCTACACATCAGGAATAAAATCATGAGGCAAAACAAACAAAGTACAACGGATGAACATTAGGGGGCATAGGGGCATATTTTACATGTCAGAATTGGGAATTGGGGAAACAAGCCACAAAACAGGACAAAGATATTACCTAGTTTTCGAAGCTTGGATCTGATTTGCCCTCCCTTGTTGCTCTCTCCTTGTTATGTATGACGTCCTCTGGCTAGTGTTCTTTCTCACGTACGTCGGTGTGTATCTCTGCATATGCGTAAGTGCCTTTTTTCTGATACGTTCTCCTTATTTATATGTCTTTCCCGTTACCCCACTCACCATAATCACTCTCCCACTTCCCGTTAACTGCTCTTCCACTACCCCACTTCTTGTTAACCACTCTTTCACTACCCCACTAACAAAAACTAACAGCCACTATCCCCTACCTATCAGAAAAGATAACTCCCTTATCCTTATTATCCTATTAATTTTTATTAATCAATTTTTTATCTTTTATTATTTTTTATTTTTTATTTTTTTTTAATTTTTATAAATACGGACAAAATTAGTTATTCACATAAATTAGTAAGGGTTATTGTGATATAGAGCGTAGTAAACCTGATACTAATCCTGAGTCTATCATCGTAAAAATTTGCAAAAAGAATAATGAAATAATCATATTCATACATTATATACAATGATTGTTTTTATGAGAATTCTTTACAATTGTCAAAGGAGTATGTGTTGTTTATATTAGAATTTATTATAGTATACTACTAACATCCAAACTTGTATTTGAATGAAAATGTCTCACTCCCCCTCTACTATGTTTCTTTGTATGTGATTATGAATTTCACAGTGGAACTATGTCATGGATTGTTCCCTTCTTGATGTTAAGGTGACCGTCAACGACTTTTTGACTTATTTAGGGTTATTTTTAAAATTAATTACTAAAAAGGGGTCATTTTAATTCATTTAACGTGTCTGGGGTATGTACAATAATTATGGACCAATATAAAGGTGCGTCATACATGTGGAGCACTACCAAAAGGTGCTATAATCTTGTGTGGAAGCATTTGGAGAGGTACCACAACCTTGTGTGGAAGGATTTGGAGAGGCGCCATATATGGACCCCACGTGACTTTGACCATGAGCCAGCATAGAAATGCGTCATAAGGTGTGGAATCATTTGGAGAGGCGCCACAGCCTTGTATGGGAGCATTTGGAGAGGCGTCATAGCCTTGTGTGGGAGCATTTGAAGAGGTGTCACAACATATGTTGCACCAGGTCCATCATGCGCCATATCTGTTGTCGCCTTATTTTAGGATATGCCACATTAAAATTTTGTTTATATAAAATGACTCATTCCTGTCATTGGATGAATGAAAGTTTCTCTCAAACACTATTGGGTTTATGTTTCTCTACATCTAGTTATTTAGTGTATTCCAAAATATTTTTATTAAACATTTCTTTGTTCAGTGGTATTCTAGATATTGTGATTTGTATTTAGTTTAAATTATATTTATAAAAGGGCAGTATTATTTTCATTTTTGTGCAAGTTTGAATTTATTTTCTGTTATAATTTGTTGTCTTCTTTTTATTTTTAATATTAACGGATTTGTTTTAATTTCAAAAAAAAGTTTGAAAAAATAATTATGTTATATATGTAGTTTATTATCATCATATATTCAAATGGTACATTTTTTCAAGGAGAAAATAGACTTACTTTTGAAGGAAGTAAAAAATTTATTCATGTTAGAAGAGATATAAACCTTAGTGAACTTAAACAAAAAATTATAAAAAAATTAAAATTTTCATCAAATCAAGTGATTTCTTCTTTAGTAGGAAAGTTCTTGATTTCAACTCACAAAATTGAATATAGTGGTTTCCAAATATGTGAAGATGATGATATTAAATGCATGATTAATGCTTATGAGCAATAGTCGTTAATGTCAGCATTAGAGATTTATGCTGAGATTGATGTGATTGGCAGTTCAACAATGTTGATATAACATAGTGGTTTTAATAATTAAGTTGTAGAAGATTGTCCTCTAATAATTGGTAAGTAAATGGATGTATGTGTACAGAAATATTGACAATTTTTTGTGAAATTATTTTAAAACTTTTACTAATTAAGAAGTTATTTTTGTAAGTAACTTTTAATAAAGGTGTCAATCTATCGGATGATGATTGTGATGATCCAAATTATGATTTTCCACCTACATGGTCAAGTAGTAAGGATAATGATGATATTGATGAAGGTTTTGATTGGGATAATCTAATTGATTACGATGAAGGAGAACAATCAAATTTAATAATGAGTGCTAGTCCTACTCCTAATCTAATGAGAGCTAGTATGATATCTTCATCAATTGGTTTATCTTTATTTGGATCTAAACAAATAACACAATTGGGTAGTGGTAAATATGTAACATATATTGTAAATTAATTATTTATACTAACATGTTTAAATAATTTATGCAGGAGGTGAACCTTTCCGAAATAATTCTTCACATTGTATAAACATTTGTATGGAACATGGTGATGAAAATATCAATTTATTTGGATTTAATGCACCTCCCAATTGGTGTATATGAGATGAGTTATATGTTGGGTTACAATTTGAGATGAAAGATAAGGTAAAGATGGCAGTTAAACATCATTCAATGAAGGTACATCATACTTTTATTATTATGGAACAAATGGGCTCTAAGTTTGTTAAAGGATGTTATTAATGTGGTAAATTTCAATTGTTCAAATATCCATGCTCTCATGTTATCACTGCATGTATTGTTGTTAATATGAACTTTTACCAATTTGTGGATTCTATTTATACAGTTGAAAATGTTGTTAATGCATATTCAAGTGAATGGTGGCCAATTGGAAATAAGATGTCACTTCCCCTTATTCATCCATGGATACTGGTGCCAAATGAGAAGAGATTATGGGGAAAAGGTCAGCCGAAGTCTACATGTATAAGAAATGAAATGAATTGGATTGAATCACAACCAAGACCATGATGTCGTCTTTGTAGAGAAGTTGGTCATAATTAATCTCGATATCCACGTATAAGACAAGGACAAAATGATAGTTGATGATGTAAAGAATGATCGATGTTTTACATCTTAATCATGGTTGATCAAATTACATTAGCATTTTAATGAGTTTAGTCCATTGTTAATGTTCCTTATGTTATTGTGATATAACAATTTGTTCTAACAATAAATCATTCAATAACCATGACATATTTATCGATAAAGTCCAACATAATAATCTAAACAAACCAATTAATAACCAAATAAAAAGTTCACCATAATAGTCCAAACAAAGCAGTTAAACACATGAAGCAGTCAAAGATATACAGCCTTAAAGACATAAAGATAAAAAAGTCCATAAACACAAAACCAAAGATAAAAGTAGTTATCATCAACGTCTCTATCCCTCACAGATCTTCTTGGATTGCAACGATGATGTTGTATGACATCAAGTTGAGGATTATCAATCCGAGCACCATCATGGAATGTAGCTGATAAGTCTGCATTTAAGTTGATTTCTTGACCACTAAAATCTTGAAATATATATGGACTATGCACATATGTGTGCATGGGTGGAGGTGGTGTGACCATCATGGATGAGATCCATAAGGAGTAGCAAAGACTCTCTTCTCGAATAAGCCATGTCTGTTGCAATGTAATATATTAACTCTGCTTGATCAATCTACAAATAAGAGAACAATAAATTACTAAATCATATTTATATAATTATGGAGATTCCAAGTATCTTTTCCTTAGACTTACTACTTGGCCTTTGATTACATATTCCTTTGTGATCCATTTCCTTGTATGATGTGTATACCATATCATATATTCTGAATTAACACTCATCATACTATCATTAGGCATCCCTAAACAAACAAATTGATGCTTATTATTCCATACATATAGAAATAGAGCATAAATTCGAACCCAGTTATCATTTGTCATCCCGTTTAGTGTTAACCCATGAATATTTTCTAGTTGGCTTGGGGATTGGGGAATATGTTGACGCATTTTGAATTGTTGCATAACACGATCTGGTTGGTATCATTCTATAATATGAAAGAAAAATAATGGCACAACAACTGTCCAAAAATCTTGTCCATCTCTGCATGTTTCAGGCAATAGGTGAATTACATTTGCATATGGTTGCCATTTTATCTGCATATTAAAATAATGAAAAAGTAAGTATATGAATTTATAATTTTTATCATATAATTTTTAAACATCATACAAATAAACTACTTACATCGTTTTGTTTCATGGTTTCAAAATTATGTCTATAAAATTACAAATCTTCTCTAACTACCTTAAAGGAACGTCTCCTCCACCTATAAAAGTAAATGTATTAAATGACAATAATTTTAAATATTGAATTAATAAAAAAAACTTGACAATTATTATACCTAACTCCGTATGGAAGTGTAAAATTTGTTATGGTAGGAGTAATCGAAACAATACGAGGAAATCTATCCCAAGCTCATAATTGTAGTAACAATGTAAATCCACATATTTCTTTCTTATCGTAATTAGTCGTAGTGCACAACTTACAATACAAATATGTTAGAGCAGCTGACCCCAATTATATTGCCTATATTGATAGAAATCAGCCAATAATGGAAGGTACCTAAGTGGCACTCTATATTTGAAAAATGTTAACTCAACCAAATTATCTTTACGAAGGCTCCATGCATTTCATTTTCGGGAGGAGAAATTCCCAAAAGTTCCATCACAATAGGCTCCCACACACGAGTCGAAGTACTTCCAATAATTAGAACATCGTTTATAGGTAAATTGGTTAATACTACAACATTTTGAAGAGTGATTATACATTCCCCTGGTGGCATATGAAAGATGTGTATTCCAGGTCTCCACCTTTTAACCAAAGCTTTAATCAAAGGAGGATCAATTTGGAAGAATTGGATTTGAGTAATCCCTAAAAAGCCAGTTCTCCTTAGATGCTCAATAATATGTGGCGAAATATGTGAAATATTATCTCTTTCATGAAATAATTTTGCTCTTCAAATTTTTAAGTCTCAATCCGGTGCTCCATTCCAAATTTGTTTAGATGTATGAATGCTTTACAATGTAAGGAGTGATGGATTATCCCACCCCAACCTAATATCACAACTAGATTATAACGAAGATACTACTAAATTTTCTTCTACAAATTATATAAAAATTATAAGTTAACCATTAATAAATTAACAAATAATAATTAATTAAATCATCTCATTATAATTTTTTTTAACTACATCATTATTATAATTATAATAATCAAATATATTTTAATTAAATAAAATGACAATCAAACTATTAACTTAAAATTAATAAAAATATTTTAATTTAATATATAATAAACTACAAAATATTAAATATTAATATTTAATCAATAATTAAATTTAATCAACTATAATGTATAATATAAGTTAAATAAAATTATACAAAATATAATATAATTTAAAATATACTATAATCTAAATATCATTATAATTTAAACTTAATTTTTTAACTTTAATAATAAAATATACTAAATATTATATAATATACTTTAAACATTATTATTTAACTGATATTTTAATATAATAATATATATTATAATTTAAATATTTATATTTTAAATATAATTTCAACATTAATATTAAAAATATAATATAATCTAAACCTTATTACTTAAAATAATTTGAAATGTAAAATTTAATTTCATATATTTAACATAATTATACTTTAATATAATAATAGTTTAATAAAATATAAAAACTTAACGTAATAAACTAATTGTATATATATTTTCATTAATTTTGTACATTATAATATTATTGTTATATTTAATTTATAATAAATTTAAAAATTATTTAAAAATTAATTAAACATTATTATATTTTTTTAACAAAACCTTAATATTTAACCAATTAAATATAATTCAGATAACAACAATAATATTAACATTATAATATATATTATCTAATTTTAAATATATTTAATTTTATTAAATTTTAATAAAATTTATTTAATATTATCATTTATTTTAATATTATAAATTTAATATTGAATTAATAAAATTATTAAATGTTAACATTTTTTTAACGTTATAATGTTACAATATTATATATTTTTTTAAAATTTATTATCATTTTTAAATTTAAGCATAAATAAATTATACTGAAATTTAATTACTTATTTAATTTTCTAAAAGTTATAATTAATTCAAGTATTATTAATAAATATTATTTTAAACATTATTAAAAATTTATTTATTTACATTATACACATTAAGTAATCTAAATTAATATATATTTAATTTATTATAAATATAATTTAATTCATATACAATGCTTTCACAAAATTAAATACACACTAGCTTGTAAGTTCTTCGGTTCTTCATGGCCATTTTTTTTTGTTGTAACTCACCACATTCAAAACTTTTACACTCACAATTTTTATACGAAATGATCAATATATAATGGTCTCATGCGACTATTACACATTTTGCAATGAAACCACCAAATATGATGAATCTTGGAAAGGAGACACACTGACACAAAAGCTATTGTGATTTAAAAGCACCTTGTGATGCATCTTCAAGGAGAGACACACTTACACACATTGCACCAAGAGCTGCTGTTTACTACACCAAGACCTACTGTTGACTGATTTTGCACACTACACGGAGCTCTTTTTAACTTTTAACTGATTCGAAGGATGTTGACTGATTTTGCACACTACACGGAGCTCTTTTTAACTGATTCGAAGGATGAAAGTATGTTGCACGAGACTTGCAAAAGTGGTTGGCGGATTTGAGGGAACCTTGTGGTGCATATTGGAAGAGGCACATTGACGCAAAAGCTGTAAACCAAATTCTGTGATGCATTTTCAAATATTTTCACCGTTTATGATGCATTTCCATACTCTTCTATTAAGTGTGTTGCATGTTACAAATATACAACAATTACTATTTCATACCCAAATATATAAATTGTTATATAACATACATATATACGAATTTTGTTTTAATTTTTATTCTAACACTCGACTTTTCAACATAGATAATCTCTCATCTTCTGACAACAAGCAGCCATTACGAAACAGAAGTGTCAATTGAAAGAAGAGATGATAAGAGAAATAAAATCTTGCGATCATTAAATTAAATACAATAACTTGACATTTGTATATATCCACTTGTCACTTTAGTCGTAATATTTTAGATTATTTATATTTTAAATATATTAAATTGATGTACCTTCAATAATGATGTATAATATTTAAATTTTTAAATATGTATATGATTGATGAATTAGGTATATCATAATCATATAATTATTCATTATTAATATGCCTATGAAATAAATGATATACAAGGTTAAAAAAATATAGATAATTTGTAGGTTGTAATATTTTTTTATAATTTTAAAATATTTATTTCTTTAATTTGTTAGTATCTAATCTAATAATAACATTCATTATTATTAATAATATCATTTATTATTATTATTTTTATTTATTTTATATTTGTACATTTTTTAAATTTAAAATATTTATTATGATTCTTCCTAATTTGAAAAAAACTATCTTTTGAAAAAAAAAATACCAGTGATCTTATATATGGATTTTTAAAAAAAATACCTATTTAAAATAGGAATAAGTTGTTAATTATTTTAAAATATAAAAATTCTTTAATTTTAAAAATAAATTTTATCAATTTTTTTTTGTTTTGATATTAAATTTTATCAATTTAATTCTTAGATTTATAATTTTATTGAGTTAGTAAATTTTATAAAATTTTATATAATTTAAAAATTTATTTATACTTTCTTTTGATATATAATATAGTATTTAAAATATAATTAAATATCAACTACAAAATTTTATATTTGTAAATGTTTTTAATTTATCTAAAATTTAACATTAGTAAATATAATTATTAAAATAATATTATATAATTTAATTATTAAATTTATTAAAAAATTTAATTTTGATATATTTTTAGTATAAAATTTTAAACTGTCAACCAACTAAAATATAATTTTTAAAATAATTATTATATAAATTAATAATTCATAAAAATATGATATTTCATAATTATATAAGTATAAAAATATTTACTTTTAATTAAATTATTTGTTAAATTAATATTGATATTTACTAAATTGAAATAAATGTTTACTAATTTCTTTCTATTTTAAAGTATATTTACTATATTAAGTTAATAATAAGTTTAAAATATTTTAAAAAATAAGAAATAAATATGTCTGAAATAATTTTTTAATTATGTAAAAAATAAAAAAAATTAAGAATTTAACTAAAATTTATTGATAATGTACAATTTATTTATATTATTATTTAATTATAATGTAGCATATCATTAAAATTATTAATTTAATAATAATTATTTCAAAAATTATAATTTTTAATTGATCTACAGTATAATTTTTTTATATTTATAATTATTAAAATTAATTTAAAATTTTATATTTTAAAAATCAGTTTATAATTTTTATCTAATTTTACAAAAGCTATTTTTAATATAATTAAATTTTTAAATTTATATTTTTAATTAACTTTTATTATCTTAAGTTATTTCTAACAATTAATTATTTAAAATACAGATCAACTAATAAAAATAAGTTATTTAAAAAGATTAAAAAATTAAAAAAAAAATTAAGCTCATATGTAATCCTTAAAATTTAATAAACTTTTAACTTTGTAAATATTTATGGCTTGTGAATCATTTTAATCTTAAGCGTACATAAACAAACTAGGCTTAGGGTGTGGGCATAAAATTTTCAAAGCTGCAGAGTTAAGTTTCCATTTCCCGGGTTTTAGGGTTAGGGTTTTTTCACATTGCAAGAAGATGGGTTTCAACATTCAGCCCTATGGGATTCAGTCCATGCTAAAAGAAGGGCACAAGCACCTTTCTGGTCTCGATGAAGCGGTTCTCAAGAACATCGATGCCTGCAAACAACTTTCCACCATTACTCGAACTTCTCTTGGTCCCAATGGTAACAATCACACTTACCTTTTGTCGTTTTCACTCTTTTTTATTCATCCCAGGTGAATATCTCCCCATTAGATTTCAAAAGTTTGGATCTTTAATCATGTAGGTATGTGTTCATTTTCGTCTTCCGTTGATCTGACATTTTCACATAATGCAGTGCTGAAGTAAATGTGCTTGAAAATCTGTGGAAACTTTTTGTTTGCTCATGGATGAGTTTATTGTTGCTTCATATTTGCATAAGAGAGTGTTTCTTTAGACAGATTTAGAATGTTGCTAGCGATCTTGTTCTTATTTGTTTTATTTGATCTGCTTCAGGTATGAATAAGATGGTTATAAATCATCTGGACAAGCTTTTTGTCACGAATGATGCTGGAACAATTGTGAACGAACTTGAAGTTCAGCATCCTGCTGCCAAGATTTTGGTTTTGGCAGGGAAGGCTCAACAAGAGGAAATCGGGGATGGAGCTAATTTGACTATTTCGTTTGCTGGGGAGCTCCTGCAGGGTGCGGAGGAACTTATAAGGATGGGTTTGCATCCGAGTGAGATCATTAGTGGATATACTAAAGCAATCAATAAGGTTTTCTGTTCTCTGAGAGAGCCTTACCATTTCATGTTAAATAATGTCATACTGCTATTCATCTTTCAATGTCTTACTGCCCCTCTTTCTCCCTCTAATTCCTTGTCATGTATCAGACTGTTCAAATATTGGATGAATTGGTTGAAAATGGTTCAGAGAATATGGATGTCCGTGATAAGGAGCAAGTTCTTTCTCGAATGAAAGCTGCTGTTGCTAGCAAGCAGTTTGGTCAAGAAGATACCATTTGCTCGCTTGTAGCTGATGTGAGTATTTTCTGATTACCCCATTTTAATTTGATGAAATGTTTTTGTGGAAAATTACTGTTTACATTCTCACCATTGTTTTGGAAAATGTAGGCATGCATACAAGTATGTCCCAAAAACCCTGCAAACTTTAACGTGGACAATGTTCGTGTTGCAAAGCTCTTGGGAGGGGGCTTGCATAACAGTACAGTTGTTCGAGGAATGATTTTGAAAAGTGATGCTGTTGGGACTATAAAGCGAGCAGAAAAGGCAAAGGTTAGCTTTCTAAAAGTGGTGGAACTTATGGGTTTTATTGGAGACTCTACCATATAATTTAATCATTGAGAATGAGATTCTTTCAAAACTTTGTCTCAACTTTTTTTCCAATCCTTTATGCTAGCTGATTTCAATCCTTATGATCTCAGGATTGTTTATACTGCATGCCTGTCATTGGTTCATTATTTTGATTAATGTGAAGGTTATACTTTTTGTTTGGACCTACTTTTTTAGTGATATATAAAGGCTGTGCTTTTAGTTTTGGCCTATTATATCTGCCTTCAACATATTCTCCCATCTAATGATGCATCTGGAAACTAATAAAAAATAGTAAAGGACATGACAATATACAACCAACATAATGTGCCAAGTTGAGGAGATGAAACTGATATAACATGAGGTAAAAGACATTTTTAAATTGCTGCATTTAAAATAGATATTAGCATTAGAATCTGATTCTGTATTGTTAATATACTGCATTTTCTAAAAGTTATGTATGGAATTGTCAAGGCTATTTTTCAGTTTGCTATGGTTTGTGATTGTGTCCAATACTATGGATGGGCTATTTCTGAAAGCACTTGTATATTTATAGTGTTCTAGGTTGGGATGAAGCAACTGCTATCGTTCTATCAACATTCGTCATTTATTTAATCTTGTGTCCCTTTTGATTCACCAGAGACTTTAATTTGTGCATGAGTTCATGATTTTGAAAGGTTAAACATACTACTACCTATGCGAAGAAAGATTTAACAAAAGTAAAGATTGCTTGATTTTGAGATGTATTTAACTGGCTATTACCTACTATTTCTACTGAATTATTGTTGTTTCGTGCATGTCAAAATTATGTAGTTCAACTGTGAAGCTCTAATAATTTGATTGAAGTTATTTACTCTCTCTCCCCCCCCCCTTTATGTCAAATTGTATATTTTCCTATCATCATGGAGCAAGATCTGTTTCTTTGTTGATTTAATTTGATAAGAAATCAATAAATTTTTTCATAGTACTGAGGTCTTTTGCCCATGTTGTTAAAGGTTGCTGTATTTGCTGGTGGTGTTGATACGTCTGCAACTGAAACTAAAGGAACTGTCCTTATACATACTGCTGAGCAGGTATATCAAAAAGACTAACATTTTGAATTTATTTACTATCTTTTCTCTTTTCATACGGTTATATTTATTTATTGTTTGAGTGGTGATTGCTGAAGCCTATTAATTTGTGTGGAAACCTATCCATGACTCTTTTCTGTTTTAGACTAATGCTGATTCTAAAGTCATGTCCTTGTTTCTTTTCGCAAAGTGTATTCCCACTAAAATTTGGGAATGCTTCAATAAAAGTTGGTATTATTTTGGGCCATGTCATAATTGTCTAGTAGATTTTAGCTGGTGACATTGGTGCTGAAGTTCCTATGTTCATTTTAGCATAAGGTTTTGTGCATGGATATGCTTTATTCTGCTAATTGTTAAAATATTGAAAAGCCTAAAAGGTCTGTAATGGGTGGTCAATAGTTGATTCAAGTTGATAAAGAACTCAGGATGCTGAGTATTTTCTGCTTTATGACTGAATATGCTTTATATTTGCAAAATCTGAACTATAATAATGTTTTTTAATGCAATATTTTTACTTTTGTGTACAAACATCATGTAGATTCTTCAGCTTGAGGTCTAGTTGGTTTGTTATAGGTCTAACAGCATGGATAACTGTCATACTTCATTATGGGGTTTCTCAAATTATGCCTTTGTGTCTTCATCTATTTCTATTGTGCTGAACCTTTCAAGTATGCATTTCTGCAAATTTGTTGGTAGGCTTTGGTTTGGAAACAATTTTAAACATTTAAATTTAAACTTAGAACTCTATGTTAGGATCCAATTGCAAGGTGTGGGACTCTAGTTTCACATTGGAAGTATGGGATGCGAGTGGTGTGGTTCTCCTAAGGTTCTTATCAATTGGTATCAGAGCTTGTAACATTCTGGGACTCTTAACACTATATGACAATAACTTGTAGGATAACTTGTGCTTTTGATTTTTATCATTTCCTTGCTGGCTATGGCAAGTACTTTTTCATTACATGTTGCTGTACTGGTGGAGCTTTAAAGATGTGATTGACCAAGATTTTTCCTTCATGTTTTATTTTCATAAATAATTGATAAATTTGCTGATTGGGTTTATTATTCTCTTCATTTTGATTTATGTAGTTAGAAAATTATTCAAAAACTGAAGAGAATAAAGTAGAGGAACTCATCAAGGCAGTAGCAGATTCTGGTGCCAAAGTGATTGTCAGTGGAGGAGCAGTAGGAGAGATGGCTTTGCATTTTTGTGAGCGTTACAAGTACGTGAAGTCTTTATCCTTGTTTAATGGTTCCAATTATCTCTTGCTTTTTGAATTATATTAACTTATCTGAGTATCTGTCAATTTGAAGTCATGGTATGAGTCTAAATTGTTTTCTAACTTCAAAGTTCCTGGTTGTAGGCTTATGGTTCTGAAAATCAGTTCAAAGTTTGAACTACGTCGATTTTGTCGGACAACTGGTTCTGTTGCTATGGTTTGTGTTTTGCTTCTTGGACTACTTAAAGAAGCTTTCTACCTTCTGTCTAACCCATTTTTAATTTCCATGCAACAGCTAAAACTGAGCCAACCAAACCCAGATGATCTTGGATATGTTGATTCTGTTTCGGTTGAGGAAATTGGTGGTGTCAGGGTATGTTGAAGGGATTGTTTGGGTTCTTATATTAGTTTATTCCATTGATTTCTCCCCCCGCCCCCTCATTTCTAAGTGTGGCATATGATTTACCCCTCTTTTGACAATGATACAATGTGCAGGTGACCATTGTGAAAAATGAAGAGGGTGGAAATTCTGTGTCCACTGTTGTTTTGCGAGGAAGTACTGATAGTATACTAGATGATCTTGAAAGAGCAGTTGATGATGGAGTGAACACTTACAAGGTAATTTCTAATGATCTTGAATGGTAATTTGCCTATGCTTCCACCATCAATCATGTAAAAATAGGGTCTTTGAAAACACCTAAGGATTGTTATTACATTTGTTTGGTTTACACTTTTGAAAGCATTTTATTTTTAAAAATAATTTTAGGTTTTAGCTAATTGCAATTTAGAACACTGATTTTTTACCGTGGAATTATTTGTCAGGCCATGTGCAGGGATAGCCGCAGTGTACCTGGAGCTGCAGCGACTGAAATTGAGTTAGCTAAAAGAGTGAAAGACTTTTCCTTCAAGGAGACAGGGTACTTTCTTTTCCCATAAGTTTTCACTATAAAAGAAAGTGGTTTTCATTCTTGGGGATACCTTTAGGTGTTTACACATGCACATGCTTCTTTCATCCATTATTTTGTTTTTTAAATTACATGGGGGATTTAGTTTTTTTCATCCTTGAGTATGGTTATCTCTTGTTTCCAATTATATTCTATGTATTTCCATCTGTGGAGTATGAACTGAGAGCTTAATTACATATCAGTTTTTTTTTTTTAAAGTATACCTCACTAATTTAAAAACATGAATAACGTTATTAGTATTCAATTATGACTTTATAAAGATCTTAATTCATTTGCTGAAGTCCATGTACAGCACTTTTGAGCAAGTGCCATACTGAAGGGATACATGTGTGGGTAAAAATTAAAAAAGACTAGTGGACCTGTAACATAATTCTAATTTTGATTTTAAACAAGTGCTTCTAATTTGTTGATTCCCATGTATGTACAGTTGACCATAAAAAATTTGTGGAACTTCTAGAACAACTTTTGTTTACTCAAATTGTCTGCATCTTGATACTGACATGCTTCAGCATGCATCTTATCCTATTTTATGTATTTGCATTTCTTTGGCTTTTAACCCTTTGGGTCCATCTGCTGCTAACATCTCATTATTATAATTCATGTTATTGTCTGGATTTCTCTTTCTATATTTCAATTTCAAATATGTAGCTCTTTTTTTTATCACCTGTCTAATGCAGTTTATTGAGCTGTTGTCAATATTTTTTCTCACTAGTATTATTGAGAATTAGTAAAGTCAGTATAACATAAATGTGCACTGTGTCTCTGCTTGATATTGGATGATTTAACCCAGCACCATATTTTACTTAGTATTTTTAAGAAATAGGTACTGTGTCTCTGCTTCAGGACTCATTTTGTTCGTTCTTGGTATTTGAGACATGAATGGGATGGACTTAATGTTTGCAATGGCTCTGCAGATTGGATCAATATGCTATAGCAAAATTTGCTGAAAGCTTTGAAATGATACCAAGAACTTTGGCGGAGAATGCTGGGCTAAATGCAATGGAGATCATATCTTCTCTGTATGCAGAACATGCATCTGGAAATACCAAAGTTGGCATTGATTTAGAAGAAGGAGTTTGTAAGGATGTCTCAACCATGAGCATTTGGGATCTCCATGTGACTAAGTAAGCTACTTTCTAACAGCAGCATGAACTGGCTTTATTAATAGTTTGAACACATAATGAACTGGCTTTTCATTATTGTACTGTAGATTTCTTTAAATAGCTTTGTCCTATAAAAAATTATAGATAGTAATTAAGGGCACCAGTGATTTTGATGGAGCTGGAGTCTTCTTTGAACTCCAAAATTTGAAATAATTCCATGTTGAAATAGAATTTATCTCATCAACCAGAAGACTAGTTTCATCTTATTGTTTTCATCTGTTCAGGTTATTTGCTCTTAAATATGCTTCGGATGCTGCATGCACTGTACTACGGGTGGACCAGGTAAACTAAGTATATAGTAGTAGTCAATCGTTCCCTGTTATTTACAGATTGCCACCTTAATAAGTACCTTGAAAATACATTTTTCTTTGGGAAACAAAAATAAACTTTTGATGGTTAATCAATATATTTATGAAGGAATATCCAACTTAAAAGGTGGACAAGCTGTTTCGATGATGTAGATTCCCTTCATGCTCTTTTTTTTTTGTGGGGGGCATTGGGGAAACTTAGGAAAATTGCAAACTGTAGTTAAGAATAATGCTGATAATATGCTGCTCTTGTTGTATGCCATATACTGATATTAGATCTATTGATCAAGATTGGAGCAATTGTTGGTTTGGCACCTATGGTCTATTTGGTTTAGAGGAGGGGAGGGACACATTCTTAGGTTCACAAAGCAGGGGAGAAGAAATAAACAAATTTACTATTATATACTTAGGATGGTCAAATGAAGTTATTAAATTAAGGATAATTTTGTTCAATTAGTCAAAAGTTAAAATTAAGTGACAAGGAATTTTAGTCCCCTCCCCTCCTTCCATCTCTTAAAAGTTTTGAACCAAACATGAAAATTTTATAATGAGCGTGTGTTTACAGTTTCATTAAAATGTAACTATGTACTTTCAGAAACAATAATGCTTTAGTTAGCAAAGGGAGATTCTTGGGTGCACATAATGTTAATGGAAGTGAAATATTGTCATTGGTCAAATGATATGATACTTTCTGACTAAATACATTTCTTTGGTTGAATAAAGGTATATCCTATAATGGTTTTTGACAATTGAACATACAGCTTATGTGAAATCGGATGTTAAATTTTCATCTATTTTTTCTCAGAACAAACTTAAGGGGATTGTATTTTAATATTTACAGATTATTATGGCGAAACCGGCTGGTGGTCCAAGGAGAGAGCAACCTGCTGGCATGGATGAAGACTAAAATTGAGAATTAGTTATTGCTTTCTGTACATGTTTGTATCTCAACATGATGTTTTGGACTTGGCATAGGCTTGTGTTTTCTTTTGTACGTCGAAAGTGGGATCTTAGCAAATTTTGAATATTGAGGACAGAGATGTTGGTCTGTAAATTTAATTTTATTTAATATCTTACGGTGAGGGTGGTGTTTATTTGCTGAGCAGTGAGCATTATTGCACCTATCTTTATTTGGGATTTATTTTTATATATAATATTATTTCAAATTTTTTTTAATACAAGTTAGCTAATTACTGTTTTGCGTGCTATAAACTTTATTTTTATATTTTCATGATTCGAGTATCAAGAATTCACTTTATTTTGACTGTAAGGATGAGTGTTGAAACTGCTTTTAGAATTATTCATTCTTTTCTCTTTCTATTTTTTTTCTTTTTTCTGTTTTTAACAAATTTGACCAAGTTCCAGTCAAATAATTTGTTACGATTATTATTATCTTATTGTTATCTTGTTAGTTTATTTGTCCGCTGATTTTTGTTATTTTTAGCTCTATAAATGTAACTTTAAATGAAGAAAATAAATGTATCTTCCTCTCTTGTTGCCTTTTTTTCTCTTATTTATGTATCTTACTAGCTTGAAAACAACAAAACAACTACCAAGAAAGTAAAAATTTCAATCGCTACCTTATGTAAAATTTGATCATAAAGCAGTAGATTATAGATTCAGACAACAAGCGAACATGATAGAAAATCAGCATCAATATATTGGTGAGAATTCTAATAATCCACAAAGTGTGTTTCTAGCTACTAACAAAATTCTAATAATCCACAAAGTGTGTTTCTAGCTACTAACAATTACTAGATGAGATGAAAATACTTAGTATTTAAATATTGGTTGCATTAATTATATGAGTGTGAAAATTGAGCTATTCTTTTAATGAAATGATAAAATCTACCATTAAATTTGAAAATAATACAAATATTTCTATTTTGTGAAAAGACCAAGTTGCTAATAGATTAAAAGATGGTTATTAAAATTTCATCTATGATATTTACTATACTTTTGGTCTCCATCACAATTTATCGAGCATGGAACAATATTCAAATTTTTCATGCAATAATTATTGCATGATGAGTTATATAAATGAGAGATTCATTACTAAGGGGGAAATGACTTCAAATAGTCTATTCCCTTTGAATATACAACATAAAAATATCTTTGTTTGAATTCTATTATATCAAATGATGATTGGGTATGGCATATACATTTTGGGTATTATCATTTTTTATTGAATTATTTATCTAGAAAAAATATGTTTCTGGTTTCCTTGGTATAAATATTTCAAATGCTTTATACGAAACTTGTGAATTGGGAAAGAAGAATAGAGAGTCATTTTCATTTAGAAAGTCATAGAGAGAAAAAAATCCATAGATATTGTTCATTTAGATTTGGGCAAGGTTGAGATACCAACACATGATGGTAGTAGGTATTTGATTACTTTTAACGATGATTTTAGTATATAAAATATTGAAGCTTGTAATATCTTTAAGTCATTTAAGGAATTTATGGAGAAAGAAAATGGTAGCAGGATTAAAGCATTAAGAACAGACAAAGGCCAAAAATACTTTACTTATACAGATTTCTTTAAACTGGAATTCAACATCAACTAAAAACCAAATACACTCTCCAAAAAAATGGAGTAGCAGAGAGGAAGAATACATTTTGGTGAGATACATGTTGAAGGAAAAACAAATTTCTAGAGAATTTTTGGCAGAGGCAGTTGCTACTATTGTGTACATTTTGAACAGATATCCAACTAAAAATGTTCGTGATAAGACACCAGAAGAATCTTGGATTAGAAGAAAGCCCTCAATCAAACACCTTAGAGTTTTTGGGTGCATAACATATGCTATGTCCCAGATCATCTCAGGAAGAAATTGGATGATAAAAAAGAAAATTTTATTTTTATTAGTTATAATAGAAACTCAAAGGCATATAAGCTTTACAATCCAATGACAAAGAAGGATAATATTAGCCAAGATGTAATATTTGATGAAGAAGGAATATGGGATTGGTCCTCCAACTCCCAAAAGAAATTTGGGGTAATTTTTTATTATTATGAAAAAGAAAATTCACATGTGGATCCAACATACAATGTGCTAGAATCTTTAAATAGATCACAAAGGAGTCATCACTTATCAGCCAGATTAGACAATTATGTTGTGGATAATGATAATGACCTATCAAATGAGAAAATTATCAATTTTTCTTTATTTTTAGATTATGAATCAGCATATTTGAAGAAGCCTCAATGATCAGCATTAGAGAAAAGTTATGGATAATGAAATTCATGCCATTAAGAATATAATACATGGGAGCTAATAGATTTACCTATAGATAAAAAGTCAACTGGAATAAAATGGGTGTACAAAACCAAATAGAAAAATTAATCACTTTAAAGCTAGGTTGGTGGCAAAAGGATATATGCAGAAGCCAAGTATTGATTATTTTGAGGTATTTGTTTCTATTGCAGGATTAGATATAATTTGCATGATTATTTCTCTCTTAACCCAAAATAGTTAGAAAAATCTATCAAATGGATGTTAAGTTTGTTTTTCTAAATGGCACTTTGGTAGAATAGGTGCATGGTAGAATAGGTGCATGTTGAGCAACTTGCAGGTTATGTAGTTCAAGGGAAATAAGATAAGGTTTATATATCGAAGAAATCATTGTATAACTTTGAGTAGGCACTAAGAGTGTGGTATAATAAAATTGATTCCTACTTTCTATAGAATATTTTTTAGAGATACCTATCACACTTTGTATATCAAGGTTATTGATCATGGATATATTTTATTGTGTCCTTTATGTTAATGATATAATATTTACAAATAAGATTATTACAAAATTTAGGTAAGTTATCATTAAATGTTTTGAGATTACAAACTTAGGGTTAATATCATATTTTCTTAGTATTGAATTTGCTCAACAAAATTGATGAAATTTTCATCTTTCAAAAAAAAAAAACATGTTGAAGATATTTTGAAGAGGCTCAAAATAAAGTATTCATAGCCAATTTCCATACCTGTTGAAGAGAAATTGAAACTTATAATAGAAAATGATAACAAAAAAGTAGATTCAACATGTTAAAAAAGTTTGATTGGAAACCTTAGATATTTAATTATCATTAGTCTAGAAATCGTATTTGGAATTAGATTGCCTAGTAGATGCATTGAAGAACCACATGTAAATCAATTGCAAGGAGTAAAGAGAATTCTCACATATATTAGGGGTATTCTAATCGATGAATTTTTTTACGAAAAAAATATTGATGTAAAACTTGTTGGATACACAGACAATAACTAGACGAGAGATATAGAAATAAAAAAAAACACTTTAGGATACGTATTTCATGTTGGCACCGCTGGTGGAAAATGAGCTTTTTACATTGGTTGTTATGAACTTTTTACATCGGTTATTTAGGCGGTGTTGAAGTGAGCGATATAGAAAATAAGACTTTTTACATCGATTAAGGCTACAACCGATGTAAAAGTCATACTTTTTACATCGGTTGTAGGCCCAACCGATGTAGAAAGTATACTTTTTACATCGGTTATAGTCGTAACCGATGTAGAAAGTCCTTTTTTTTAATGTTCATTTTGTTTAGGCATACTACCGTATTATTTATTCACAATACCTGCATATACACACAAAATCACTAGGCAGGCAATAGAGAATCACCAGGCAGACAATACAGAATTCACATAATCTATATATTTAAACTAAATACATCATTATTTATTATCAAACTTTAATTTATAAATGAAATAACTTAAAATTACATCAAACAAGTATTGAAAGTTGAAAAAAAATGTAGTAATCAACCATGTACCTGTTGAAAGCAAAGAGAAAATATGTTAAAAACTGTACTAAATATAAAAAACATAATAAACATTTTAAAATAAGTTAAAAATAAACATACAATGATGAAATAATTAAATAAATAACTAACTTATATCATGCAGTAACATTTTCCCATATTCCTTCATGATGATCATCTTGAATAGCATGTACATCATTTATTTCATTTTCTTCATTGATACTAGATATCCTTGATGATAAGGGAGTTTGAAAAATATCAATATTTGAAAGATCATTGATGTCATCACTAGCAATTGTTGTCTTTCCTTGAACATAAAACACTTGTTTTGCTTGGTGGGCCATGATAAAAGGATCATCCTTGTAAGCTACTTTTTGAAGGTCAACCAATGTAAATCTCAATTCATCGACTTGCACACCACTGTTACTATCAACCCATCTGCATTTGAAAACAGACACTCTAAATTTGGTGTAATCAATCTCCCAAATCTCTTCAATCACTCCAAAGTAAGATATGGAAGCTTTTACAGGATTTTTATCTTTGGAACTTGCAAAATGCATCGACTTTGCTACCACCATAATCCCACTATTTTGCATGGTACTTTTATCATCCTGAGACTTTGTGTAAAATGAAAAATGATTGATATTGTATCCAGTCCAACATATGACATCAAAGTTTAGGCCATTTGCTAGCCATTTCAATGTACTAGAGGCACCATCATCCTTCTTAATTGTTTCATCAAACCAGTTTAAGAACGTTTTGTTATGCTCATTCAACAACCATTTCTCATTCATTCGAACATTCTCCCCCCTTATCATAGTTTTGTGAGTAGATAAGTAAGGTTAAACCTCATCGGTATTATTCAAAATATACAAATGTGCTTGAAGGACTTCTGCACGACCCATGTTTTTCACAGTTATGCCTCATGTACCTTTACCTCCGTGTCTTCCCTCATGACGAGACTTAGGAACTCCTATGGGTTCCACCTCTGACAAATACTCTGTACAAAACTCAATGGCCTCTTCTGCAATGTATCTTTCAATAATAGATGCCTCAGGACGGTGTGGATTTAATAAGCATAAATTTCATAAATAATTATCTCTCACTTTTATCTCATTAAGACTTCTTATATGTTCAATTAAGTGGTCTTTGTCATATTTTATGAGTTTGGGTTCATATGAAGTTTAATTGAATTTCTTTGCTTACCCGATTAAAATGACACTATTATAGTATTTTGAGCATAATAGGAGTTGTAGACATCCAAAAATCATGAAATCTGTCTTGAATGAAAGCTTAAAGAAGTGTCCATAGTTACAAAGCAAGAGCAGACTCTAAATGGGATGTTTAGGACTCCGAAATTATCTCAAAAGATGAGATAGTGTTGGTGACGTGGAATTTGAATAGTGTGAAAAGATCCGGCCATATCTTGAGATATAGAAGTCATATTGAGATGAAATCAACTTTGTTGGACAGCTAAGATCCGGGGCTACAACTTTTGTTCAGAAGTCAAGCTCTAATTCGGACATGTGAACATCCGAAATTGCGGTGCAAGATAGTCAAAATTGTTGTGCTCATTGGTGGCAAAAATTCAAAAGTGTTTTGCAATTTCAACAAAGCCCATGTGAAAGCAATAAAAGGGTAGAAAAGTAATATCCTAGTTGGTGACTTTCTGAAGATGATGCCTCAAAAATCCTCTATAAATAGAAGGGTTTGCAAGAGGAGACACACACCATTTTGGGAGATTAACTCCAATACCATTTTCTTTCTTTCTTTCTTTCTTGTTAGTCTTGCCTCCTTCATGGAAGGCTTATGTTTTCTTTCTTGTTAGTTTGCCTCCTACATGGAAGACTTAGTTTTTCTTTATTGTTAGTTGCCTCCTACATGGAAGGCTTAGGATTTATTTGTTGTTAGTTTGCCTCTTTCTTTGTTGTTAGTTTGCCTCTTTCTTTGTTGTTAGTTTGCCTCCTTCATGGAAGGCTAGGTTTGTAGTTTCAATTCAAGGATTCAAGCTATTTTCATTTTAACTTTGAGGTCTTGATCTTTATTTACATGCGTGTTAAGTGGTTTCTACTCTGCTTCACTATATTCTTCAATTTTATTCTTTAATCAAAGTTTGATCGGTTGACGTATTTTGATTAATGCATAATTGATTTATAATTGGTTTTTGATTGGTAAATCATTTTCCAAAAGTTTGAAGAGTAGAAATTAAGTAATTTAATTGAAGGTTTTCATTTTATTACTTACTTCAACTGAATTCTGATTATGAAATTGGTTTAGATAAAAGATTAAGTGGTTACTAAATCTTGTTGATCATAATCAATTAAATTCTGAGAGGTTTCTTAGTAGAGAATTCAAGGATCATTTTAGGGGTTCCAGATGATCCTAGGTTGATAAACACAATGCATGATTTTAGTGATCAATGATTATTTAAGAAAATAGCCTCTGAATTCCTTGAGTTGATAATTGTTAAGTAAATCAATTTCATTCTGTATTTTGTGTTTAGAACTCAATATCACATCTTTACAAAATCCCCTTGTTCTAGTTTTCTCCTTATTTGCTTAAGAATCTGAAATGGTCTTTGGGAGATGACCTAGGTTGCACCTTATACTATACCAATAGTTTTGGGAAATCTAGAAATTATTTTTGCGCGTTTGCGACGAGCGTGTCAAAAATTTGGCGCCGTTGCCGGGGACCATTTTAGTTTCCTAGGTTCATTTAGGAGTTTGTATAAAATTTTTAATCTTTCTAACAATTTTTTTTTATTTTAGGTATATCATTCTTGGATTTTCTGTATGAATTCACCTTTTTGTGTATGACCTGATCCATTCCTGAAAATTTATATGCATATGATCCTGAGATTGATAGAATATTCCACCATTTGAAAAGAGAACATTGAAGGCATTCATTCAGTAATAACCAAGAAAGTAACTGTAGTGATTTTTCATCTTTAAATTTTGATAGTTTCAAATATTCTGCTAAGAACATGGCTGATAGAACCCTAAAAGAATTAGCTGCACCTGATGTTGCTTATCAACCGTTGTGTATACAATACCCTGATGTTGATGCACCATTTGAACTGAAGTCTGGACTAATACATTTGCTACCTAAGTTTCATGGCCTTGCAGGTGAGGACCCTCATAAACATTTGAAGGAATTTCACATTGTGTGTTCCACAATGCGGCCACAAGGAATTCCTGAAGATCATATCAAGTTGAAGGCATTTCCTTTCTCCTTAAATGATGGAGCTAAGGACTGGTTGTACTATCTACATCCAACGTCTGTTACAAGCTGGAATGATATGAAGAGATTATTCCTGGAGAAATTCTTCCCTGCATCCAGAACAGCAGCTATCAGAAAAGAGATTTGCGGCATCAGACAGAACTTCGAAGAAACTCTCTATGAGTATTGGGAGAGATTCAAGAAACTATGCGCCACTTGTCCACACCATCAAATCAGTGATCAATTACTGATTCAGTATTTCTATGAAGGACTCATGCCAATGGACAGAAGCATGGTTGATGCAGCTAGTGGTGGAGCACTTATGGACAAAACTCCTACAGCAGCTCGAGATTTGATTGCCAACATGGCAGAAAATTCTCAGCAATTCAATTCTCGAACTAATTCCTTGTCTAAAGGAGTCCATGAAATGACCACCAAGACAGACCATACACGATTGGAGAACAGAATTGAAGAACTAACCTCCATCGTAAGACAGTTGGCCATCGGACAACAACAGCAACTTAATGTTGTTGACAAAACCAAAACATGTGGCATCTGCACTTCTGCAGATCATCCTACTGATGCATGCCCAACATTGCAAGAAAGTGAGACACCTGAGGCTACAGTAAATGGTATTTTTGGCACAGGACAACAATACAGGCCTCCTCAACATTATCAGCAACAGAAGTTTGAACCACCTTCTGGATCATACAATCCTAGTTGGAGAAACCATCCTAACTTGAGATATGGTCCTCCACAACAACAATGGATTCAAACATTTGACTCCCAAAATAAATACCAACCACCGTCATTCAGACAACAACAACAGCATATGCAGCAATCTGTACCCTCTAATGCTTCTGAACCCTCTCTTGATGATTTGATGAAGCAATTAGCAACCAACAATCTTCAGTTTCAACAAAATGTAAGTTCTACCCTTCAGGATTTACAAACTCAAATTGGGCAGTTAGCTACCACAGTCAACCAATTGAAATCTCAAGGTTCTGGTCAACTACCTTCTCAATCTGTCATAAATCCCAAAAGTGTGAATGCCATGACCTTGAGAAGTGGGAAGAAAGTGCAGACAGACCCTACAATTTTAAAGCAACAAAGCTTCAATCAGACTAATCCACACCAAAAAGAAGCATTTATCTCTACACCTGGAGATATCTCTGATGAGCCATCTGAATCAGAGGGAAAGTCTGATGAAAAAAATACACCAGCCTTCGATAAGACATCGAATGATCAACAAAAAGAAGCTTGTCATAAACGATCTGCACTTGAAGCATCTGATGAGACAAAAACCCCAAATTGTGCTGATCAGAAGGTATCTTTACCTTTTCCAAATAGAATGGTCCAATCCAAGCCCAATGTTCATGCAGAATTGGATAAGGAGCTTCTAGATACTTTTAGGAAAGTGGAAGTCAACATACCACTTCTAGATGCTATCAAGCAAATTCCCAAATATGTCAAATTTCTAAAGGACCTGTGCACGCATAAGAGAAGACTCAAAGGGGATGAGAAGATCAGTGTGGGACGCAATGTTTCTGCCTTAATTCAACCCAACCTCCCTCAGAAATGTAAAGATCCAGGAACTTTCACCATTCCTTGCACAATAGGAAACTCTACATTTGGTGATGCATTGCTGGATCTAGGTGCTTCCATTAATGTTATGCCCTCATCAGTTTATAAATCTTTGAATCTGGGAGAACTGAAGCCAACTGGTGTGGTGATCCAATTAGCCAACAGAAGTACAACACATCCAGCTGGAGTACTTGAAGATGTGCTAGTTCAAGTGAATAAGCTAATCTTTCCAGCTGACTTCTACATTTTGGATATGGAAGATGAGTCATCCATCAATAGAGCAACCTTGATCCTAGGGAGACCTTTCCTCAAAACTGCAAAAACAAAGATAGATGTGCATACGGGGACTCTCTCTATGGAATTTGGAGATGATATCATCCAATTCAACATATTTGAAGCCATGAAGCATCCTATAGAGAACCATTCACTCTTTCAACTTGATGCCATAGACCTTCTTGCGGATGATTATTCTATTGACAATCTACTTTTTGAATTTTTTGAATTTGATTTAGATTACTTAGATAATTTTACTTGCACATGTGATGAATTTGATTCATGTGTTGTCTGTTCCAGGATTAATGCTGCAGATCAACCTTCGTTGAAAGATGACATGTTAGATGCAAGTGTTGCAGACATTTCAATCTCAGATAGATCTCTTCCTTCCATAATACAACCACCTCCTTTAGAGTTGAAGCCTTTGCCTGAACATCTAAAGTATGCTTATTTGGGGGAAAATGAGAAGCTTCCTGTCATTGTAGCAAAGAACCTTCTATCACAACAGGAAGAAAGGTTACTGCAAACCTTAAAAAGCCATAAACAAGCAATTGGATGGACTTTGGCTGATATTCCAGGTATTAGCCCATCTACTTGTATGCATAGGATACTGCTGGAGGAAAACACCAGACCTGTTAGACAACCACAAAGGCGTTTGAATCCAACCATCCTAGATGTGGTAAAGAAGGAAGTAGGTAAGCTTTTGGCAGCTGGTATCATCTATCCCATCTCAAACAGTGATTGGGTAAGCCCGGTGCAAGTAGTTCCTAAGAAGACTGGCATGACTGTAGTCAAAAATCACAATGATGAACTAATCCCTACCAGAATACAAAACAGTTGGAGAGTGTGCATAGATTATAGGAAGCTTAACCAAGCTACTCGCAAGGATCACTTCCCTTTGCCCTTCATAGACCAAATTTTGGAAAGATTAGCAGGAAAATCTCACTATTGCTTTCTGGATGGTTTTTCAGGTTATTTTCAAATACATATAGCCCCAGAAGACCAGCATAAGACCACCTTCACTTGTCCTTTTGGTACTTTTGCCTATCGAAGGATGCCCTTTGGTCTATGCAACGCCCCTGGAACCTTTCAAAGATGCATGGTAAGCATTTTCTCTGATCTCTTAGAAAGTTGCATGGAAGTGTTTATGGATGACTTCACTGTATATGGTTCTTCTTTTGATGCATGCTTAGAAAGCCTCTCTAAAGTTTTGGACAGATGCATTGAGACTAACCTGGTTTTGAATTTTGAAAAATGTCATTTCATGGTAACAGAAGGTATAGTCTTAGGACACTTGGTATCTAGCAAAGGTTTAGAGGTTGATAAGGCCAAGATAGACATTATTACTTTTCTACCTTACCCCACTTCTGTGCGAGAAGTACGTTCTTTACTTGGTCATGCAGGTTTTTACAGAAGATTCATCAAGGATTTTAGCAAGATTGCACAACCTCTTTCTAAACTACTACAAAAAGATACCAAATTTGTGTTTGATCAAGCATGCAAGGATTCATTTGATGAACTAAAGAAGCGGTTGACAACCACTCCCATCATTCAACCACCTAATTGGACGCTTCCATTTGAATTAATGTGTGATGCATCTAATTATGCCCTTGGTGCTGTACTGTCTCAAAGAGTTAGCAAGAGATCTCATGTCATTGCATATGCCTCTCGCACACTTGATGCAACCCAATCAAATTACACAACTACTGAGAAGGAGCTTTTGGCAATTGTGTTTGCATTAGATAAATTTCGCTCCTATTTGCTTGGATCTAAAGTTATTGTCTTCTCTGACCATGCATCTTTGAAATACTTGCTGAAGAAGACAGATGCTAAGCCAAGACTGATTCGTTGGATGCTTCTGTTGCAAGAATTTGATTTAGAGATTAAAGACAAGAGTGGTGCAGAGAACCTTGTAGCAGATCATTTAAGTCGGATCCAGCAACCTTGTGAAGAAACTTCAATTGCAGATTCATTCCCAGAAGAGCATCTCTATCATTTGCACGGGAAGGATCCTTGGTATGCAGATTTGGTAAACTATCTGGTTGCTACCCAAACACTTCACCAAATCTCAAATTGCCAAGTTGAAAAGTGATGCCAAACACTACATATGGGATGAACCATACCTTTGGAAGACATGTAGTGATCAAATCATTAGAAGGTGTGTTCCAGATCATGAAGTTCAGTCTGTACTTACCTTTTGCCATTCCCTAGCTTGTGGTGGACACTTTGGGCCACAACGGACAGCTAGAAAAGTACTAGACTCAGGCTTTTATTGGCCTACAATATTTCGTGATGCACACAGATTATGCATAACTTGTGAGCAGTGCCAAAGAATAGGGAGTATTTCGCGCAGAAATGAGATGCCCCAACAACCACTTCTCTTTTGTGAGGTATTTGATGTATGGGGTATAGACTTTATGGGTCCATTCCCTGTCTCTTTTGGCTTTGTTTACATTCTGCTAGCTGTTGATTATGTTTCAAAATGGGTGGAGGCAAAAGCCACTCGTACTGATGATGCTCGAGTTGTTGCAGATTTTATCAGGTCTAACATTTTTAGCAGGTTTGGCATTCCTAGAGCTCTAATTAGTGACCAAGGTACTCATTTTTGCAACCGCACAATGGAAGCCCTACTCCGCAAATATGGAGTCATGCATAAAGTCTCCACCCCATATCATCCTCAAACAAATGGTCAAGCTGAAGTTTCTAATCGAGAGATCAAGAAAATCTTAGAGAAAACAGTTCAGCCTAACAGGAAGGATTGGAGTTTGCGCCTTGTTGATGCTTTATGGGCATATAGGACAGCCTACAAGTCACCCATTGGCATGTCTCCCTACAGGATTGTCTTTGGTAAAGCATGTCATCTTCCAGTTGAATTAGAGCATAGAGCATTTTGGGCAGTAAAGAAATGCAACATGGATCTAGACCAAGCAGGAATCCATAGGAAGCTTCAATTGCAGGAACTTGAAGAAATTCGATTAGAAGCATACGAAAACTCCAAAATTTACAAAGAAAAGGTCAAAGCTCTTCATGAAAAAAAGTTGGCAAGAAAGGAGTTTTCCGTTGGACAAAAAGTTCTCCTTTTCAATTCTCGGCTAAAGCTTATGCCTGGTAAGCTACGCTCTAGATGGTTAGGACCATTTGTAGTTACTAATGTTTTTCCTTATGGTGCAGTGGAAATAAAAAATGAGGTAACTGAAAAAATCTTCAAGGTGAATGGACATCGTCTTAAACCATTTTTCGAAGGTTTTCAAAAGCACACGGTAGAAGAAGTGCATTTGCACAATGCCACATACCTGCAATAAATTCAAGAGAAGTCTCTCTCTCTCTCTCTCTCTCTCTCTCTCTCTCTCTTTCTCTTTCTCTCTCTCTCTCTTTCTCCCTCTCCCTCTCTCACATTCCTCGCTTATAAGTTTCAACTAATCTCTCAACTTCCTTCTTCACCTCTTAAATCATCCCAACTATTACACCACATTGAGCTTGCAGGAATAATAACTTGAGTGTTTTAAGAAAAAATGGAGAAAGCTCTCACCAGGATCAAAATTTTGTTCCCTACTCTCCTCAGAAATTTTCTTAAAGACATTTACAATTGCAGACTTGAACGATTGAGAGCATTAACACTCTTAGGCCTTCCAGAAGATGTCCGTTGGATCATTGAAGCTAAGGTACGTTTAGCAGGTGAATTTCAAGAATCATTTGTTAAAAACATGCCAGGTATGGGAAGAAGTTCCTATGCAAAGAAGAGAAGGGCAAAAAGAATTGGAGTTTGCTACAGGTGTGCAAGATGGACCTGTAACACAAGATGCAAGAACCCTGGAATGGTTTCAAGAAATCGAGAGGACAAAATTCAATTCATAAAGGATGGACTGAGTAAGGAGTCATTGGATGATATCATTCAGACTCTTGAGACGCATCCTAGTGGGCATGTACAAGGAGTCCTTCTTGATTTGTTTGAACTGTTCCGTAAGGAAAAAACACGTTATAGTCTTGGGAATCTGACTTTAAAAGACCCTGTTGTCAGTTTACAAGAAAACTGAATGGGAAGCACATCCTCGACTCTTAGAAGGTGTTTTAGCCGTTACTGGACGTAAAACCAGAGGAAGATGTGAGCCACAATCACAACTACTGTTCATTCCCATGCGTGTATGTTTGTCATTTACATTGTCTTTTCAATTTATTGGGCCACCATTTTTTTTGAAATTTTCACCCCTGCTTAAAGTCTTTCCCCTCTCACATTCACCTTTTCCTTGAACAAAAAATTCAAACTTTTGCAACAAAAATTCAAACTTTTGCTACCAAATCCTGATCCCGCACTATTCAAGCGATCTCCTTATCTGATATTGAGTCCCTATAAATTATCAACCTCTATGACATATTTTTTCAAAAAAAAAGACAGAAACACCGTATATGGATAGGATCAATACTATCTGTGTTTTTGGTGGGTCTAACCTTGGAAAGGATGGAGAATTTCAACATGCAGCTTATACCCTTGGTAAGGCATTAGCTGCAAGAAAAATCAATCTTGTTTATGGGGGAGGGATTCAGGGTTTAAAAGGATGTGTTGCAGGATCTGCACTCACAAAGGGGTGTAACGTCTTAGGTGTTGGCTTAAAAAATGGGAGCACCTCCTACTTGACCCTGGGTACTGAATTGAAGGTTGCAACCATGCATGACCGTATGAGACACATATTGGTTAATTCTAATGCATTTATTGCATTACCTGGTGGTCTTGGAACAATGGAAGAAATTTTTACCATTATATTTTGGGCCTATCGGAATTTTCATAAAAAACCTTTGGGCTTATTGAATATTAATGGCTTTTATAATGGTTTGATATCCTTTTTAGATCATGCAGTAGAGCAGAGTTCATGCCACAATCCATGCGCAACATCATAGTATCTGCTTCAACTGTTGAACAGCTACTTGAGATTTTGCAAAATCCTACATCTGAGCTCAGTCAAGCAATGCAGCTGGTGAACCAACCAAATCAGGATGGCAGCGATAAAAGAGAACCAGATACCACTCTTCGGTTATAACTTTTCCTTACTTTGATGGTTTCCTTACATTTCTTTTCCTGTTATATGAAATTCCATCTAAGACATTGGGGACAATGTCTTGGATAGGTTGGGGGAGGATGGTCCGATATCTAAAAAAAAAAAAAATTAAAAAAAATTAAAAAAAAAACCCAAAAAAAACCCAAAAAAAAAACAAAAAAAAATTAGGTTAGATTCATAAACTTGCTTTGAGTAAGATGGCTGAGTAAGGAGTTACACTTGACTCTTGATACACATCTTATGAAAAAAAAAATTGAATGTGGAAGTTTGTTGTTCTTTAGATTTCATAAAATAATTGAAGCAAAATGATTTACATTTCGAGATTAATTAGTTTGGCAACACATATTTGAACTGGATAGATTAGATTTGATAAATATATTACCTGTGAGATTTTGAGCCTTATTATTATTTTCTTTCTTGTGTGATTTTCATCCATGGAATATGTTACTTCAGAACTTGCATTGATTCTTTTTGAAGCTACATTTTCACATGAATTGTAGAAAAATGATTGAGGCACTGTTTTTCTTGAACAAACCACTTGGCCAAATAACCAAACCATATAATTTTATCCTTTGATCAGCCCTTTGAGCCGATTAGCCTTTTCTTCTTTTTAGCTCACCACAAATAAAAAAAAAAAACAACTTTGTTTGACCATAGAAGGTGAGGAATACTGGATTTATCATACCATAAGTGTTTCAATAAGTGTGGGGGAGATTATTGTTGTGTTCATTGATATCATGGTTGAAAAAAAAAAACTGAAGCAATAAATTAATAAATAAACTATTATATTGAAAAAAAAAAAGAATGAAGAAGTGATATCTGTTTCTCACATTTGCACTTAGACTCAGTTCTCAATCCTCACCATTTTCCTTGGTCTAACATTGTACCTCTTCAATATATCATTTCATCTTTCTAATCCCGTTATAACCAAAATAAAGACCTCTTGATTTGTGCATTGCATGTGTACATAGTAGTAGAGAAGTAGAAGATATGCAAGCCTATGATAGTTCATCTTTCATGGATTGAATTTGAGCGAAACACTTACCAAATCAAACACTTGAGAGATTCAGAGTATATCATGTGAGGTTTTATCTTTCTCAATCTATGTTTTTCAAATTAAAGTTGCCTTTCTAAGTAATTTCAAAAATGTGATGAAATAATGCTTCATGAAATTTTGTGAATTCTTGAGAAATCAACTCAAAACTTTGATGTTCTTTCAAAAAAAAAAAAAAAATAGTCACCAATCCTTAATTTAAGTTTGCCTGAGACGTGCAAAAGATAAGTGTGGGGGAATTTGATAAGCATAAATTTCATAAATAATTATCTCTCACTTTTATCTCATTAAGACTTCTTATATGTTCAATTAAGTGGTCTTTGTCATATTTTATGAGTTTGGGTTCATATGAAGTTTAATTGAATTTCTTTGCTTACCCGATTAAAATGACACTATTATAGTATTTTGAGCATAATAGGAGTTGTAGACATCCAAAAATCATGAAATCTGTCTTGAATGAAAGCTTAAAGAAGTGTCCATAGTTACAAAGCAAGAGCAGACTCTAAATGGGATGTTTAGGACTCCGAAATTATCTCAAAAGATGAGATAGTGTTGGTGACGTGGAATTTGAATAGTGTGAAAAGATCCGGCCATATCTTGAGATATAGAAGTCATATTGAGATGAAATCAACTTTGTTGGACAGCTAAGATCCGGGGCTACAACTTTTGTTCAGAAGTCAAGCTCTAATTCGGACATGTGAACATCCGAAATTGCGGTGCAAGAAAGTCAAAATTGTTGTGCTCATTGGTGGCAAAAATTCAAAAGTGTTTTGCAATTTCAACAAAGCCCATGTGAAAGCAATAAAAGGGTAGAAAAGTAATATCCTAGTTGGTGACTTTCTGAAGATGATGCCTCAAAAATCCTCTATAAATAGAAGGGTTTGCAAGAGGAGACACACACCATTTTGGGAGATTAACTCCAATACCATTTTCTTTCTTTCTTTCTTTCTTTCTTGTTAGTCTTGCCTCCTTCATGGAAGGCTTATGTTTTCTTTCTTGTTAGTTTGCCTCCTACATGGAAGGCTTAGTTTTTCTTTATTGTTAGTTGCCTCCTACATGGAAGGCTTAGGATTTATTTGTTGTTAGTTTGCCTCTTTCTTTGTTGTTAGTTTGCCTCCTTCATGGAAGGCTAGGTTTGTAGTTTCAATTCAAGGATTCAAGCTATTTTCATTTTAACTTTGAGGTCTTGATCTTTATTTACATGCGTATTAAGTGGTTTCTACTCTGCTTCACTATATTCTTCAATTTTATTCTTTAATCAAAGTTTGATCGGTTGACGTATTTTGATTAATGCATAATTGATTTATAATTGGTTTTTGATTGGTAAATCATTTTCCAAAAGTTTGAAGAGTAGAAATTAAGTAATTTAATTGAAGGTTTTCATTTTATTACTTACTTCAACTGAATTCTGATTATGAAATTGGTTTAGATAAAAGATTAAGTGGTTACTAAATCTTGTTGATCATAATCAATTAAATTCTGAGAGGTTTCTTAGTAGAGAATTCAAGGATCATTTTAGGGGTTCCAGATGATCCTAGGTTGATAAACACAATGCATGATTTTAGTGATCAATGATTAGTTAAGAAAATAGCCTCTGAATTCCTTGAGTTGATAATTGTTAAGTAAATCAATTTCATTCTGTATTTTGTTTTTAAAACTCAATATCACATCTTTACAAAATCCCCTTGTTCTAGTTTTCTCCTTATTTGCTTAAGAATCTGAAATGGTCTTTGGGAGATGACCTAGGTTGCACCTTATACTATACCAATAGTTTTGGGAAATCTAGAAATTATTTTTGCGCGTTTGCGACGAGCGTGTCAGGATTCTTCACATACCCTTTTAATATTTTCATGTATTGTTCTATTGTATACATCCACCTTAGATAAACTGATCACATACTCTGATCTCCTTCATTATATGAACAACCAAGTGAACCATAATATCAAAAAATGATAAAGGAAATTACATCTCCAATTGGTATAAGATAGTAAAAGCTTCATGTTCCAACTCATCCAATTTTAGAGGGTCAATGACTTTACTACATATTTTATTGAAAAAGAAGCATAACCTACTTATTGTATGTCTAACTTTTTTAGGAAAAATGTCACGAATAACCACTGGAAGTAGTTGGTGCATCAACACATGACAATCATGAGACTTTAACCCAACTAACTTTAAATCTTTTATCGAGACAAGTCTTTTAAAATTTGAAGAATAACCTTATGGCACTTTAACCCCATGTAGACACTCACAAAAAGAAATTTTCTCTTTTTTTGACAATGTATGACATGCAAAGGAAAAATATGTTCGCTTTCCTACAGACTATGTAGCTAACTGATGTCGTATACCCATGTGAACCAAATCCAGTCGAGAATTGGCTCCATCTTTAGTCTTGCCCTGTATATTGAGAAGTGTTCCAATGATGCTATCACACACTTTTTTTCCACATGCATCACATTTATACAATGTCTAACATCAAGTTTGCACCAATATGGAAGATAAAAAAAATATTAATCTTTTCTTTCATATCCTTGTATTGGTGACCTTTTTTGAGTCTTTCCAAAAACAGTTTTGATGTTTTTAACTTGGTCATAGACTTGTTGTCCAGTTAAGGCTTTTGGAGCAACATCATTTTCTGGCAACCCATTAAAAGCTTTCCTTAATCTACGATAAGGGTGATTAGTCCTGAGAAATTTTCGATGACCAAGATAAACTGTCTTCCTTCCATGATGCAGTTGATGTAACTTGTGCCTTCTTCACATACAGGACATGCTTTGTACCCCTTAACACTGTATTCGCATAAATTTCCATATGCTGGAAAGTCATTAATAGTGAAAAAAAGCATTGCCCGCATCTTGAAATTTTCATTACCATACACATCAAACACCTCCACACCTTCTTCCCATAGATTTTGCAAGTCTTTAATTAAAGGAGATAGATAAACGTCTATGTCATTTCTAGGTTGTTGTGGACCTAAAATCATCATAGACAACATGATGTATTTATGTTTCATGCACAACTCCGGAGAAAGGTTGTAAATTGTCAAAAGTACAGGCCATGAACTATGTTTACTACTTAAAGTACCGTACGGATTCATTCCATCTGTTGCAAGTCCAAGCCTTAGGTTTCTTGGCTCATTCCCAAAATCGGATATAGTTGATCAACCATCTTCCATTGCAAACCATAAGCTAGATGACAAAGTTTTCCATCAATCAGTCTTTCATCTACATGCCATCTAAGGTTCTTTGCTTCATCTTTATTAAAAAATAATCGTTTGAACCTTGGAATTATTGAAAGATACCACAACACTTTGGTTGGAGGCCGCTTTGTGCTCTCATTTCAACTAGAATCACCATCCTTATGTTTATAACGTGAAACTTGACACACAGGGCATTCATGTAATCCTTCAAACTCATTTCTATATAGTATGCAATCATTGGGGCAGGCATGTATTTTCTTATATTGCATACCCATTGGACACAACACCTTCTTCACCTCATAATTACGCTTTGGTGATGTGTTATCCTTCCAAAAGCATCTTTACTAACAGTTCAAGTAATTCGGTGAAACTTTTATCACTTCATCCATTCCTTGCCTTCAGAGTGAATAATCTTAACACTGCTGACAATCGTGTAAACATAGTGCATCCTAGATACAAAGGTTTCTCTGAATCAATAGACAAGTTACCATACATATTTGCCTGCTCAAATGACGCATGCCCTACATCATGAATCATATCCTCTACCCAATCTTCCATATTTATATAAACCTCCACCGTCTGTGACACACTTGACATGCCTAATAACTCACCATGCCATACTTTTGCAAAATCCTTCACAAAGAACATGCTCTCTAATTTGACCAACACCTGAACGTCTCTCATTTAGACAATTAACACATGGATAGTAAAATTGTTCATTACTCTGAGGTAGATTTGTCTGGGCAAAATTCAAAAACTCTTCGACCCCATTCTCGTACTCATCACTCGTCCATTTAGCATTTATCCAACTACGATCCATACTATACAAGAATCATCGACACATGATTTAGGATTAACCTTGTCACTCATAATTGTTAATTTATTATCCTCACTATTGGTAAGGCCCTATCCCATTTGAGAAAAAAGTTTTTTATTCATCGATTAACACACTTCTAAAATCTTGAATATCATACTTGGTGAAATTTCGGCAACATTTCGCATCAGTCTCCAAGTACATAACTTCATTGTGGTTTCATTTACCATATTCAAGCATGTACCGAGAGACAATGCAAAATGAACTAAACCAAAATTTCATCAAGTACAATTTACAAGATGTATGAAGAAATTGTTAACCACTGAATAAAAGACTTTAGTCCCAAATTGTCCAACTTACAATTCAAGATTGAATATAATGAATGATTTACTTATTTAGTAATATACTCATTATATTCAACCTTGAACTGGAAACTAAGGGTATGCTCATATTTGAACTCAAGAAAACAAACCAACATATTTAAACTCAAAATCAATACTATAACATACATAAACCCTAAGCAAACTTTCACATCTGCAATGACAAAGTAGAGGTGCATAGAAGATAGTAGAGGTGCATAGAAGATACCTCACAGTCAACACAACAATGGTTAAGTGGTGGTCAAGCGGTGTCCAAACGGAGGCACAACGGTAATTGAACGACGGCATAACACGGTAGCCAAATAAAAAGCTTGAAAATTATAGAATACAAACAAAATAAATGTAAATTTCAACCATAATAACAGAATGAGATGCATAAATAACGACAAAGATGAATTCGAACCTTTGGCTGCGCGATGATGACTTTGAATGGACGAAATGGTTGCAACAGCGATGACGACCACGAATGTAAGCACGGAGTAGAACGAAGAACAACAAGGACGTCGACAATGGCTAAGACTTAAACGAAAATAGAGAGAACAAGCCGAAACGAGAAACTGAGGTTTTGGAAAATGAGGTTAAATACGAACAGGGTCGAAAAATAAGTGACAGGGGAAGACATTCTACATCAGTTGTTTCTCAAAACCGATGTAGAAAACATTTTCTATAGCGGTTGTTTTTACAACCGATGTAGAAAGTTGAAAAAAATCCACTTTCTACATTGGTTACAAAACAACCGATGTAAAAAGTACTTTCTACATCAGTTGTTACATAACCGATGTAGAAAGTTTAAAAAAAAAATCTATTTTTTACATCGGTTCTTTTCTCAATCGATGTAAAAAGTTTACATTTATTTACAAAAATACCACCGTATTTTCATTTATATTGATTTTTAAAGAATGGATATCAAAATCCTGTTATAAAAACCTATTTTTACATTAATGCACAGATATATTATCATGGTCTTAAAAAAAACAACCAATTGTTATACTCTATACAATAAAAATATAATATATATATATATATATATATATATATATATATATATATATATATATATATATATATATATATATATATATATATATATATATACACGCAAATAGTATGGATGAGAACAGCATCAGAAATAAAATGGTTTCACTAAAATATTTTGTGATAAAAAGTTGCCTATGTTATTTCGTACTGTTGTAGAAACTTTGTTATTAAGTTTCCTATATTTTAATATTACTTTTGCTGTAAAAAGGATGTTATACGTGAAGTAAAATAATTTAATTTAAATTCAAAAGCAGTTGTGTTAAAAATTATTCTCCCTTTCTTCTTTTTGTTGTGAGAAAATCTAGTGTTATTATGTCTTTTGATAGCATAAAATATTAATATATTTTTCTAATGTTGTTCACCGGTCGAATTTACAGTTTTATCTTAATAAACTGCATCTAATTTGTTTTCTTTTTCAATTGATTTATTTGGAAAAGTTATCTTAATCGATGCATGTTTGGATATACATCCACTGTCCCAGAAGCACATCTAGAATTCATAAATATGGATCCATTTCAACACAACTAAGAGTAACTTTCACATTTTAGACCCACGTTTATACTGATTTAATTTAATTTAATATAATTACTACATACAAAAACGATACCGGATCTATGAGTATGTTTAACTGTAATTTTAGTTTTGATTTTTAAAAATTATTTTATAAAATAAGCTTCGGAAACTTTGTTTTAGAGTACATGAATAGAATAAGTGAAGAAAAAAATTAAAGTAATACAAGAAAAATATAAATAATAAAAAATCAAAATCAAAATATTCTAAAAAGTTAAATATATTTTTAATCTTTTTAAAATTTTAAAATTTTTTATTTGATCTTTTATTTTGATTCTTTATTTTTATATATATACCGATGTCACTTCAATGAAGGATTAAAATCAATCTATTTTAAAAAATAAAAAATCAATAATAATCATTTTAAAAATAAAAAATTAAAACTAAAATTTTAAAATTTTAGATTATATTTAAAAATTAAAAAAATTGTTATTAAAAAAATTTAAAAACTACACCCATCAAATAATTTTTTATTTTTTATTTTTAAAAATAGAAAACAAGCAATTCCTTAATCCTTTCTAATGGCTATACCGTTCAATGGAAGAAAAAAAGAAATTTCTCCCCGCTGAATGGTGGATGCAGCTGAGAGGGTCTTTGATAGGATGAAATACACGACTACTTGGTATACTAAGAATTGCTCTGCGTGTTCAGGATAAAATTTTGATGGACCACTTAGCTATATTTGCAATTATTGGACTAAATAAAGCTTGCAACGTCAAGAGATAATGACACTGATCGTGTGTAAAGAGTAGGTGGTGGTTGATGACTTGAAGCATTTGGCACAGTGAGGCCAATGTTTATGGATGCCAAAAAGCACGGTAAAACATTATTAAGTCCTTGAGTCCAAAATAATTTTATTTTTTAGGACCTGACAGATATATTAAAAAAAACCCCAGATTCCGGAATAGTTTTGCATTTTTACCAATTTTAAAAATATCATCGCAAGAGCAACTGCATTAAATGTGTTACCAGGTATGATAAGTGAAAAATGCTTATAGCACATACCAAATGAAAATTTGGTACCTTAATTATTGATTTTATTTTCTGTTCCTGGAAGATATCATTGGTTAATGTGAACGGATAATCCATTATCAACTACTAAATAGTACAACAAAAATTATGATAACTTTTAAAAATCAAAGATAATAAAGAAATACCCACTAAGCCAATTTCTTTGATATTTTCTTTTTATGATCATATATTAAATATATTTTGCTATTGCATTTTTCATCAATAAAGGAAGATATAGATAAATTGCACTTTTCTATCCTGTAATGGGTTATATCACGTAATATGATAAAAAAAAATGATTTTTTTACTTCAAAATTTTAACACTAAAATATATCTACATTCTTTTAATAAATAAAAATCCAAAAATATCCTAGGCAGACACACGGGTCACCATACCAGTTTATTTCAGGGTTTTTTCTTGTAAGATACAAATAGTACGGTAGGCGGGGGGGGGGGGGAGTAAGTTCTAAAACTATATCAGAAAATCACTTTACATTTTTAAGTTCAACCGAACATGCCTTAGTCTCGCTTGACACAAGCACCTTACCATAACCCAGAAGAGATCGAAATTAACAGAAGTCAGCTGCATTTCCCCATTCAGCATACTCGTTTTCTCAATGAATCAATCCACTTATACACTATGAATAGCTTATTTCAATTTTTCAATACCTCAAGGTTTTATGATTATGATTAATGACATGTGTAAGAGCTGAAACTCCCTCACTAGGAGGCTCAGGGTAAACAAAATGTGACAAAAACAACATTGACTCTCAAATATGTGAATAAAAAAAACTTATCACCTAACAAGTCTAAGGTTAGGTTACCAATATGTTGTTTCTACTTGCTTTATCCTGAATCTGGAACATTCACTTCCCTTAGAACAGTTGCAGCATCCTCGGGGAACACAGGATTTATGTAACACCCAGTTCCAATCTCAAAACCTGCTGTTCCAATCAGTTGCGGTACTATCTGTATGAACCAATGAGTGTATACTAACTCTGACTCATTACCATGAAGTGGACTAGTGTGAATCATGTAATTAAACGGTGGATTGTTCAGCTGCAAAGACATCTTCCTAAGCATTAGTTTCAACAAGCCACCAACTTCGATTGCCTGCAAAATAAATGTCAAGAAATAACAATCAACCTTCAGAAGAAGAAACCCAAAGAAAGGAGACATTAGCACATGTGTATATATAGTTGATAATGGCATGCTACAGTGCACATGAAAACAATACAAGGAGGATCAATGCTATGCTAAACCCATAGCATTGCTAAATTCATAAGGTGTAGCAATAGCTTAAGCTATCTGTGTGCTATAATACAAGGATGGTAAATCTGTGCTATTATAATAAATCCTCAGAATTCCAATGTCTGTTAGGCCCTAAATCATTCGAGGTCACAATCTGTCCCTTAAAAGGATATCACTGTCCTCTTGCAGATTGTTGCCAAGTTCTGAGTTCATGCCCTGCAGCATCACCTGTGTCTTCTCCAGAACTCAATTTTCCACCAGCCAGGGTCAGTAATCAATCTACCAGACTCTGCCTATCAAATTCAAGCTTGGCAGAACCTTTTTGCCCCTTTCTCCTATATTTCTTAAAGTTTTCACAGGTCAGAAATGTTATGTGTGTGTGTGTTTTTCATTTTTAGTATTCTGCATTTCATGATCCAAACACTCCATGCTTCTCAGCTTCAAACTCTATCAAACTATCACTATGAATATCTCCCTAACATATTTATCATAATGCCCTAGACTGCTTAGCTCTTTCATTGTTTCAGCAAGGGTGTAGTTTGGGATTTAAGTTATTTATGTAATTTGTGGTTAGCTTAAGCTTTGGATGATGATGGAGTCATGAGTTGTTACTTCATGTTTTTCCTAAACATTAGTGGTTTTAGTTGTCATTTTCGAATTATATTAAATATAAAATATAAAGTGTAGTTAGATTGTGTTATGCTATCTGCCATAGCAATATTTAGAGCCCCTATTTCTGTTAGGGAAGGGAATAAGTCAGGCTATTTGTAGGGGCCTATAGCCTACCTTACATCAGACTTAGGCTAGACTTAATTATTTAATAGGTCAAGTCAAGGCATTTTTAAAAGCCTATTTAGTTAAAGAGGCTGATCTTCGAACTATCTAAAAAATCTTTTAAGCCTAGCAAGACAGCCTATTTAAGTAAATATAAATAATATAATAAAATTATTATTATATAAACTCATTATTATTTTTAATGTACTGTTTTGAAATTATATACTTGGTCTATTTAAAGATTTAGCTCATTTTGCATATAAATTTAAACCTATTAACTTATTTTATTTTTGTCATTGCCTATTAGCTTATTTAAGTGTAAATTTTTAATTTATTTAAAAGGTCATATTACAAAATAGGTTTTTGAGCTGAATTACACGCCAAGCAGGCTTTTAAAAAAGTCAGATCAGGTTTTAAAAATTGGCCTATATCCAGTAAACATGTCAAACTTAGGCCTTAAATTCAGAAGTTAGGCCAGGCTCAAGCAATGTAAAATCTAGTTCAGCTTAGCCCATTTTCGCTCCTAATAAGTGTAGTGTTATTCAGCTATTTGCTGTTAACAATTATGGTATAAGGAACACATAGAAAAACACCACTCAGGTTTACTGCATATGAATATGACATGAAAGTATTTGTTGATCAGTTGTGTTTAAGACACCTAACAGTGACAGTTTCCTAATAGAACTTGGCGTCTTATATTTAATCTCATATGATTCAAGTACCAAAGATAATGCAATTATATTCCAAAATACAATAATGGCAATAGAAACAACTAACAGTATAGCCCCATTTCAGATCTACTTGTTCAATATATTTCTGTCACATTTGCCTTTCAAAAAAAATGTTTCTGTCACATGTAATCCCACCATAATAGATCTAACATCTATGGGCTGTAGAAACTACAACAATTAGCATCAAGTCTAAGAAAACAACTAACCTGAAGCCTTTAAGCCATGTCTCATAAATATTTTGCACTTAAGCGTTAATAGGACTTTGCAAATAATGAAGTGTTACCTTGTCAGCATCCAATTCATGGAAATGAGCAGAGTGATACCGAGGAACAATCCATATCTCAAAGGGAAGTGTAGCAGCAAACGGAACCAGTGAAAAGAAGTTGGTAGATGAATCGATCAAAAGATCCTCACGTTGAGTTTCACAAAGAAAACATTTCCCTTTCTGATCAAAATAATCTTTCATACTTCCAAGACGGGTAGAAACATTAGGTGGAATAATTGGCAGGGCTATCATCTGACTGTGAGAATGACTCATTGAAGCACCAGCTGAAGCACCATGGTTTTTAAATATCTTCAAAGGTTAATAAAAGCAAGTTAATAAACGATAATTGCATGAAACAGGTGAAAGAAGATAAACAGTAATTTATTTATGCAGAATAATGTAAGAATGTATTAATTGCAATTTTGATATCATTGTAGAAAAAGATAGAATGAAGCCAGCAACTGCCATTTGATTAAGACCGTTAAAAATTAAACCATAAAAGTGAATAGGACTATATTCCATAGTCAGTGAGATGAAGCCAGCAAGCAGCCATAGCTTTGCTCAGTTGTTCTCATCACCCAAAGTATCAACATACATAATAAATGTTACACAAAAAGTGATATTAGAAGTGGACTGGATTCAACCCAAAAGGCTAGCTCAAAGGGTGAGAATTGTCCATGTCTTATACAGAGTATTGTAGCCATATTTCTAACTGATGTATGACATGTTAACCCACATGCCTCACACTCAAGGCTAATTTGCAAGATTGGACATCCACAAGTAACCCAATATCAAAACTGGATAGGTTTTGATACCATATTAGACATGGATTGGGCTTAACCCAAATCCAAAAGCTAGCTTAAGAAGGAGCCTTGTCCAAACCTTATAAGGAGTAATGTATACTAGCCATATCTCTAACTAACATGAGGCATCTTAACACACCTACTCATGCCCATAACTAGACATCTGCAGCATGAAGTTTGCACTGAACATTTATGGATGGCCAATATAGACTTATACCATATGAAAATTGGATTGAGCCTAATACAACCTTAAAAGCTAGTTCAAAAGGAGTGGATTACCCAAGTTTTATAATGACTAAGGAGTATTCTGACCAGCCTTGTTCGTAGCAGATGCAAACATTTTATCAAGTGACAAATAAATCCAAGATCCACACACTACTTCTGAATTTCACCAAAGAGTTACATGAGAAATTATTATACAAAATATCAACATAGAAAATAAAATGCTACATAGAAAAACATATGTTAAATGCATCATCCCCTCTAAAATTCCCAACTTAGCTTTTGTCAAATGAGCAATAAATAAAAAATGATAAAACAAGACATGAAGAAGAAAGTGATCCCATAAATTACCCAGTCAAATGATCAAACCCCACAAGAATACAACCAACTAAGCCATCAAAGGGCTTCAACCACACATGCCCTTTAAAGCAAAAAGAGGCCAAAACATCAAAAAGTAAATAATCAATTTAGTCTCTATTCCTGAACCATAGAAGTTTGTGGTCCCTGAATATGCATTAAGTCATCAAATTAGTCTTTAACATTTATTTTTCTTGATTGAATTAGCCACTAAAATGTGTGATGTGAGGACTAATTTGATTGAAGCAATGCACATTCAGGGACCTACAAGTAATTCCCATCATTCACAAAAATGTATCTTTCAGACTAATTAGACTATTTACTTACAGCCAAAATTACGGTCCAAAGTATGGATTTTGTCAATCAAATTAGTACTCTGGAACTAATTTAACTAATTTCCATCAGTCATATGCTAATATGACAAACTTACGTATAGTCATTTTGGACAAGTTTTTAAACAAACAATGAAAAAATAAATTAAATTAAAAAAAGTACCGTAAAAAACTTTTTCCTTAAATTTTAAAATCAATTTACTCGTCTTAGCTAATGAAGAAGTCTTAAAAAATTGATGTACATAAACTGATTTTTAATTTACAATGAATAGTTATTTATTTTACTTTTTTAATTCGTGTTATTTTCTTGTTGAGAAATTCATCTAAACTGTAACTTAATATGATATAAGAACAAACATCACTAGTTATTCATGAGATTCTGAAAATTCAAAGCCACAAGAGAACAAACCTGCACGTATCGGATAGACTCATAGGTCGCGAGTTGTTGGATTCTCTTGGTGTAAGCGAGGAAAACATGAGCAATTTCTTGAGGATACAAATCGGAGAGCTGAACCGGGTGAACCGGGGTTTCAATCACCACGTCATGGAACCCGAACCCATCGAGGACCGAACAGGAAGGGGCATGGTGAGGTTCGGGGAGGTTGCGGGAGAGAGCGGGGTAGAGGTTCTGGATGACCCGGATCTTCCAATCCGGGTTATCGGGCGGGACCCGAAAGATCTCGGGCGCACACTCGTGCTCGTGGCCGATGCAGAAAGGACACTGTTGGTTCGGGTTCGGGTCGGTGGGCGACTTGGATTTGAAATCGGAGGGTCTCTTGGCTCTCGCGGGTGAGAATATCACCCAGCGGTTCCACACAGCGTCTTTCCTCAGTTCTGGGTTTCGATTCCCTGAGGAAGATGCCATCGTCTTACGGTGCTCTCTCTAATCTTTATGCTTTGGTTTTCACTCTCATACCTTGGGTTTATCAGCAGTGCAGCAATCTCTTTTACCTGTTCGAAACGCTCTCCCACTGCCGCACCTGATTCTTCTTTTCACAGTTGTACTTCTTTCTACTTCTTTTTCTTTGCTACAATTTTAAATTAGTCCACTCAAACATTTTGGATCATTAAAAATATAATTTTGTCACCAATTTGATCCTTAAAATTTATTGAAAAAGTGATGAAAAAAAATCTTTACAAAATTTCATTTGATGATAAATTGAAATTTTAAGAAAAATTTAAAATTTTATCAAATTAATCTTTACAAAGAACTAAAGACATAACAAGCAGACAAATTTGATTAAAAAAACTTTAAAAGAATAATATGTTAACAATTTAAATTTTAAAAAAAAATAATTTCGTGATTTAAATTTTAAAAAATAAATAAATTATAATTATAATTTTTTAATATTTTAATTTTATTTTTTTGTTTTAGTTTCATCTTCTGTTCTTTTTCGATCATTTAATAATGTTATTTTTTTTTCATCCTCGAGTTTGATTTGACCGAGAAGAGGAAAGGATAAAATTACGAAAATACATACCCCGTCCTCTTTCGTATTTTTAAAATTATCTAAATATTTTTATTTTTTTAAAATATTATATAAAATTATAAAATAATAAATTATATAAATTTTAAAAATATATAATAATTAAATAAATTATTATAATATTTAAATAAAAATATTAAAAACAAAGATAAATTTTAAAATTTTAAATTCAACAAAAATAAAATGAAGTGTTGAGAACAAAAACGGAAAACGTAAAATTCAGCCCGTTGTCATGCCTAATCCACCATATCCACCAAGCTTTTCGATACAAGAATGTTAACCTCCACAGAGAGTAACACTATCATTCAATTTTCCCTGCACCAATCACATACACAATCCAAAGAATAGAAAAGGTGTAAAGAAATCTATCAAATAACAAAATAGAAATGAGGGCCTTACACTGTTGAGGCTTGAATGCATAGGATGTAGGAGTTTGAAGCCGTTTGAACTTACAACTTGTTGAAAAATTGCATATTTTAAAAAGTTTTAAATTTTATAATAAAATTATTATTATTATTATTTTAAATATATTTATTATTTATTAAATATCACTTTTAAAATAGGTTGATTTTTTAATAATTATTGGTTATAATTGTGCTTATTAATTATCAGATTTAAATGTATTTATTATTGATTATTGATTATTGATTTTAAATATGGTTATTATTAATTTCATATTTTTTAATAATTAATTATTTATAATAATAATTATGATTACAAATAATTTTTTATTTAAATCTAAAATTTTGAATTAAGCATATTTAATATGTAATTAAATTATCATTTAGCGAGATAATTTTTTTCAATTTATTTTTATTAATAAATAATTAAGTTACCATTTAATCAAATAATCATTTTTATTAGTTTATTACTACTGTTTGAATATTTAAATAAACAAAACTTCATTCTCCAATAATTATTAGTTATTAACTATCTTATATATTGGATTTAGAAATGACAATAAAGTAGATGAAGGATGGATTATACTTCTCCATTCTCATTTCTGTTTTCAACATTTCAAAATTATTCTCATCCTTGTTAAATATAAAAAAAAAAATATCTTCAACATTGGGGTTGGAAAAAATCATCCTACATCCACTCCTATAATTTATGTGTTTAGACTCTTTTTTTTCACCCTAACCCTAACCTAAACCCACCCCGCCCTAATTCTTACTTAGTAGATCAATACAATTTTTCTTCTTCAAGTGTTTTACAGAGTGATTAGATGATTTATGTATTGAACATGGGTATATGTTTATTTTTATAAATGGTAAAAAATATGCATGACTACAAGAGTTCAAAATAAGGACCTCACTTAAAGCATCTCCAAAGAAGGTGCTTAAATTTTTTTTTAAAATTGGTTGAAAAGAAAATTGTTTATATGAAACCAAAGTTACTTATATAAGCAGCTGAGAAAGACAGGATTTTTTAAATATTTTATTATATTTTGAATTGTTTAAAATATATTGGATTGCTCCATTGAAGATAATCTTAGTTACTGCTCTTTGCCGTGTATTCTATTTCAATTAAACCTTCACTTAAAAGAAAAAAAAAAAGGAAGATAGGCAAATTCCCGTTGCTTTGCTGCTACCGCAATGCAATCTGTTGCTCTTTGTTGCTTTCTGTATTAAATGAGCCGAAGATGATTAAAACAGAACCTATGTAAGTAAAACAAGAAACACGTATCTTTAATCAAATTTATCATTATACGTAACTAAGATGATTAATTAGAGAAGATGAAAGGGCTGCAGAATTGGTATTTGTAAATCTAACAACGGTTCTTCTTAAGTCTTGGGCCTATAGCTGCATAAGAAAGAATTACACTTTTACAGGTCACTAATTGCATGTTTATCACAGATTTTTTCGTTGTGTCATTATTCAGCTCTAATCAAAACCAGTTGTTTCCTTAATTCTTGTATGAAACCAGATAAAGAAACAATGAATCAATGACTGATGAAACTTTCTACTTGTTAAATCTCATGGTTTGGCTTCTCAATATAAGCATTCCGTCAAAGTTAAGTGTGAGCATGTGTATTAATTTGCTCAAAGTATAAAAACAAAAGAATTTTATTTATATATGATTTAATCTTCATTAGATAATCCAAAAAATTATTCATGTTGAAGTACATAATCATATATTTTGTTTGAACTTATTACATATAATAAAAATACAAATGAAAGATTAACAACAATTCTGGGTTCAGTTTTATATGGAAAGCCAGTTTTATGCAGAGAAAAACAGCTTGTGCCTACCCCCAAGTCTTATATATCATTTATAGGTAAAAGAAATGAAACAGCAAGTGTTGTTATTACTTGGAACAACAAGTCATTTGACAAAGGTTCAAACGGTCAAGCATTTGGCACCTATGATTCAATCTGACAGTGGACTTAAATATTGATGAACCTATAGAAACAGAAGCATTATTTCTAAAAGGTGCTAAAATATTTTTTTATATAAAGAGATAACAAAGTTTGAAATCTTACGGAAACTGTTTAAATCTTCCATGATCAACAAGCTAAATTAGAGTTTAATACGAAGCAATTGAACTAATGACTTTTAATCTAATTCAAAGCTATATCCACTTGCACTTTAGCAGCTGCTAATAAAAAAAGTAAGTGACTTGCTCTCTGTAATCACTGATCACTCTCTAGTGTCTTGTAAACCACACAACAATAGTAAGGGAATATAAAAAACATCCATCAATAGGAACACATGTATCATAATTGCGCCTAACCTTCCTCCCAAATGCCCCAATGTATCATACTTGTGCCTAACCTTCACTCCCAAATGCCCCCCAATTTTTATGGGTGTTAAGTTAAATGTTAACACTTCACACATCATATTTAATTCCAATTCCATTTACTCCATAGGAGAAAATGCTAAGGAAAACACATAGTGTCACATGCATACTAGCAACATTTTTCGAGTAAAAAGCTACCTGTTCTTAGATAGTATATACCCATGAGTTTGAATTCTGTATTTCTAAGTGAGATTGGATGCGAATGCTAGAATCGCACAGAGCAATCACATATCACAGAGAAGTTGGTCTGAACTTTGAAACCACACGAAGAAATCACACATGCATAGAGATGTTCGGTCTGAAACTGGACAAAGTTGAAAATTGAAAACTGGGTTCGTTCTTGTATTATGCGATGTTGAAAGAAATTAAGACAAAGGTGTGAAATGTATATATTACTCTTAACTTTTAAGTGAAGTGTCATTTTTGTTTCTTACTTTATTAATAAGTTTTATTTAGTTTCTATTTAAAAAAAATTAAGTCATTAATCTATCACTTTGTCATTCGTTTTTCACGTTAATTTCTGGATCAGTTTTCATAAACAATATGTTGTGTGTGATGTTAAATGTTACGTTGAAAGTCTAAATGTAACTAAACAACGTCATCTTATGATTAAATATCACAGTTGGAGAAAATCATTTAGAATTAGTTGGAGGGAAAATACTTTTGTCTTTGGCGATTGCAATTATGTTTGTTTTTCAATCCAAGTAACAATTTTCTATAACGAGAATTGGTGTTATTCTACAACAATGGAGCAGGTATTTGTCATAATCTTCCACCATTAAATGTATTTTGTTTTTAGGATTATTGTGTGGTAAATTGAGTTAGGGTTTATTTGAAAATGGGGATTGTTTAAGGAATTTTTTGTATGAATAGTGGGAATGAGAGACATCTAACCTCTGACATTATTTAATTGAAATGTTTATGCGGGGTCTAACATTTTTGGAAATTGAACATGTGGTTCCAAATTATGTAGGATGAATGCATATTTATGGGAGGAGATGGTGCTGGTGATTTTGAGGATGTGTAGGGTGAGGATGGTGTGCAAGTTGATGGTACCGAGGGTGTGAAGAAGATAAGGCTGGTGAAAATCATGGTGAGGTTGATGGAGAGGAGGGTTTTGTAGGCGTTGAGTCTGTGGAGAGTGATGATAGTGATGATGTTGTTAAGGTTGTTGCTGCAAATGAGAGTGTTGGTATGATAGGTCATGGAGTTGTTGGTGTTGTGAATGAAAGGAATTACATGACTAGGGTTTAGGAAAAAAAAGTTGTAGAAGGTGTTGATGAAAGTCATAGCAAACAACCAAGTAAGAAAGCCAAAAGAGGTGAAAATAAAAAATAATAATGGTAAAAAGGAAAAGGTAAAAACAAAAGAAAACTCAAAATGGTAAAAAGTTGGAAAGATTTCTAAAAAGAAAAATATCAGAGAAAGTAGTAGAAAATGATCTAATAAGGGAAAGGTTAAAGTTATTGTGGATGAAGGGTATCTACTGATGAAGATTTGGAATTTGTGCCAAAAGGAGCAGCTGATGATAGTGATGGTGATGCTTCATGGAATTCAAATAAATTAAAGACTCCTAACTATTTAGATGATAAATATGTAGATAAGGACATATACCCATAGTGGAATAAGAATTCAACTTTTGGCCATATTATGTTAGAACTTGAAATAGAATTTTTAATTATTGAATCCTTCAAGAAGGTTGTCAAGTTCTATACAATTCAATTAGGTAGAGTAGTATCTTGGGTAAAAAACGACAAACCACAAAGCTTATGACTATTTGGCTGAAAAGCCAAAAAGAGTCTTGGATCAAAGCATATTTTTCACCATGATCAAAAGTGGACAACATATGCAATAACAACTATGAAGTGTTCAACACCAAGATTGTTCTAGCTAGGGAGAAGCCAATTATTATCATGTTGGAGAAAATAAGGGTGCTGATCTTCAACACTATAAACATAAATAAGCTTAAATTGGATCGATACCTTGGCCACTTACCATCAATTCAATAGAGCAGGATCTAAAAACTAAAAAGAATCAAATGAGTGGACAACTACATGGTCAGGTATTGTTCAAGGTCACTATGATAACTTTGTTTCATTGTGTTTATGTATGTTGTTACATTACTAGTTACAATACCGGAGATGATGATGATGATGATGGACATAAGTTTGAAGTTCATTCTTAGCCAACAAAAAGTTGTTGTGAATCTTGGCATGCAAAAGTTGCACCTGTCGTTTTTGGGAGCTAATAAGTTACTAACTAAATTTTCCACTGATTGATAAATTAATAGCAATATTATGTTTTAATTCTACTTGATACTATGTTGCAAGTATGTCTTTCATGCATGTCATAACTATCATAGGTTACCATAATGAGGGACCTGAAGACCATTGTCACACTTGGCTAACAACGACCTCACACCAAGCCACTTATGCAAACCATATCAAGGCCTTGCCTGGGCAAGATTCTGGGATCCCAAAAGTTAAATTCCACCAATTCCACCAAACATGAAGAAGAAGCCTAGAAGGCCCAAGAAGCAAAGGAGAAAAGACACCAATGAAAAAGCTCTCAACCCAACTAAACTTAAGAGAAAGTTAAAAGAACTTTCATGCAAGGCTTGTGGTAAGGAAAACCATAACAAATAACTTTCCCTGTGGCCAAGAATCAAAAGTTGGCAAATTTGCAAGCCCTGCGGTAAGATGTTGTTGCTACAAGACAATTAAGTGGTACTATTGGATGCCCACAATCTACTGTTGATGGGTCAGGGGGTGTTGTTGGTAGGCCATAATTAGCTCTTGTTAGATCACAAGATGATGGTGGACCACAAATTTATGCTATTAGATCAAGAAGTCATGCTGGACCATCTACTACTGCTCTTGGATCTACCTTGCATGCTGATGGGCCATAAGGTCATGTTGGTGTGCAAGATGAGATATTCTTATCTAACTCACAACCTCTACCTGGAAAGAAATCATCACCTAACAAGGTACTAAGATATAAATTATCAATTAGGAAGATTCATAACCCACTAGACCCCACATCTAAACCATGCTCATCATCTGCATTAGACCTTAACAATAACCAAATGCTGCTGCACAATCTTCCCAATAAAGCCCACCTCCAAGTTCTCTAGATGCAAAAATTCAAGACTCCACTAAATTATCAAAATTTATGTCAACTCCTACTTTAAGGAAGCCAACCTTTTAATATAGAATATGTAGATGTCTATTGTAAGACAATAGTGCAACCTATTATGTGAATTTCAACTTCCAATATAATTTATTTTGTTTAAAATTGTGGTGATTGTTTTTTGGGATTACTATACCAAACATATGTATATTTGGATCATTAACTTCTTTATCTATGCAATTATATGGATATATACTAGTTCTTTGATTTTGTTATCAACGGTTAGTTGCTTTTGGATATTGTTGACCAACTTTAACCTAGACACATTTTATCAGATTTCAAAATTGAACCTGAACAAAAGTATTTTAAAACTGAAACTTTGCAACCCAACAAGCAAAGTTAGTTTTTGTATTATCATATATGCACAAAAATTATGCATAAAAGTTTGATTAACAAGAACAACCTTCTACTAAAAGGTCACATTGATTTGGAGTTCAATATATAATACATTGATTTTTTAACACAAAATGTCACATTAAAATTACATCAAGTCCATCATCCAAATTTAGTTATTCAAACTAAATCCCATAAAAAATATAAGTTGAACAACAATTAACCCTAACTCTAAATTTACTATTACATTTAATCTCCTAACTTCCATATTTAAGAATTAACCAGCTTCTTTAACATATTGATATGAATCGAGGGCGTTGACCCAGTTTTCACAACATAAGTTAAACAAGAAAATGACAGAATAATACAAAAAAATAAATAAATGGTTCAATGATCTGACACGAGCAAATAGTCAACCAATGTTATAAGGAATGCGATCTGCTACTTAGACCTCTTGCACAACCACGAACACGAGATAACTGATCCACACAACAATGAACCTGGCTTGAAGCACAAACTGGACGATTTTATAAAATTGAATCACCAACCTTAGAGGAAAGATTGACAAGACAAGGTTTCATAAAATCAAAGAAAAGATATGATTCTCACGATAGAGAAAAAACTTATATTTAGGTAAATAGAAACTTTGATATTTTATCTACCATTACTCGTAGAAGATCTAGTTATACTTGTACAATTAATAATATAAGAAAACTATAACTAAATCCTAATAGCATTCCTCAATCTCTAATATGAGAAAATTATGATCAATTCTAATAGACTCTATCTATAATATGATTCAAATCTTCAACATAATCTTTATTAAATCTTTATAGATATTAGTCCAATAATTTAAATAAATCCTAACAAATTGAAAATTAATACAAATTATAATAAAATAAATAACATATCTTCCTAAATTTTGCAGTCTTTTTATGGAGATCTTCTTGGATTAGCATACATAAAAATCATGATCTTATCTGCCCTTTTTTTCTTGAAAATGCATTTGTGTGGATGCCAATTATCTCTTTTAATCTTTCTCTTTTCAATAAGTCTTCTCTTCGAGTTATGCCATTCTTTAGGAGGACTTGAACATGCAAGGTGGTATCCAGCTTCATATCACATATTCTTCATCCATTCTTCATCATTACATTCAACATTCTTCACCGATGTAGCTTCATTATCCTCTACAACATTGTGATTATACCACCTGAAAAAACCACACATATCTTACACCTGGACACAACATTTTCACTGTTAAAACAAATTCGCACACAACACTTTCACTATTAAAACAACTCTACAAAAATTCAAACATATCAAACCCTATCATCTTGACTTTAGGAAATCCATAGAAAAGCCTTCTAGGGTTCCTTTAAAAACCATAAACCCTTATCAAAGCTATATATTTACATAAACATCTCACAACCTCATTTTCCTTTTGAATAGTTTATGGCATTCTTGAGTCCCCACTTCGCATAGACATTCTTAATTTCCCTTGAACAATTTAGGGTTCCTATTTATGTTTCCCTAATTCCCCTATTGCACAATTAGGGTTACAACAAAGGGATGTTTTCTAAAATCTCAACTTTTACACCAATTAAGATGATAACATATAGATGCAACCAGAACAATCTGTTGTAATCTATCATACAACATCTTTTAGGTCTACATGGACCTCCAACGTGAAATTTAGTAACACACATTAGCATGTCATTAATGAAGTATTGATCCCAAGGATGGATGCATTGGCCACACTGCTAGTAAATGCGTTGGGCACGCCGCTGTCAACCCCTTTTGAAAAACAGGATAATGACTCCATTCTTGAAGGAGTACTATGGCATTCTAAAAACCTGAATCAGGGGAGAGAAAAAGAAAGCCAAGATGTGGAGGAATGCATAGTCACACTTGAAGCTAATCCTCCTATGAAGAAAAACTCACAACCCCCTAAAGGTTTGTTGCGGGAAAAAAAAAGAGTAGACAGCTCACAGATAGAACTGAAACAGCTCCCATCTCACCTCTGTTATGCATTTTTGGGGGCAAAGAACACATTTCCAATGATTGTGAGCAATTCCCTCAATGAAGAAGAAGAGGAGAAGTTGTTGTGAATTTTAAGAGCTCACAAATCTACCCTTGGATGGACTATTTCAGATTTGAAGGGAATAAGTTCTTCCTTCTGCATGCACAAAATCCTAATGGAAGAAGATTTCAAACTTGTAGTACAACCCCAAAGAAGACTCGATCCAATCATGAAAGAGGTTGTGAAGAAAGAAGTCCTTAAGCTATTGGATGCAGGTATCATCTACCCTATTTCAGATAGCTCATGGGTCAGCCTAGTTCAGGTTGTGCCTAAGAAGGAAGAAATAACAGTGATCCTTAATGAGAAGAATGTGTTCATTCCTACAAGGACAGTGACTAGTTGGCGTATGTGCATAGACTACAGAAGACTCAATGAGTCCACCAGGAAAAACCACTTCCCTCTTCCATTTATGGACCAGATGCTGGAAAGACTAGTTGGGTATGCCTACTATTGCTTTCTGGATGGATATTCTGGTTACAACCAGATTGTGGTGGATCCCAAGGACAAAAAAAAACTACCTTTACTTGTCCTTATGAGATATTTGTGTATCGCCGGATGCCCTTTGGTCTATGCAACATACATGCCACATTTCAAAGATGCATGCTGCCATCTTCTCTGACATGGTAGAGAATTTTATTGAGGTCTTCATGAATGACTTCTCGGTCTTTGGTTCTGACTATAAAAACTGCTTGAGCAGCCTTTCTTGTATGTTGAAAAGGTGTGAAGAGACCAACCTAGTACTGAATTGGGAGAAATGTCACTTTATGGTGTAGGAAGGTATTATGTTAGGACATAAGGTCTCATCAAGAGGTGTAGAAGTAGATAGAGTCAAGGTCAAAGCTATTGAAAGGCTCCCTCCTCCGGTAAATGAGAAGGAAGGGAAAATTTTCCTTGGGCATGCTGGATTCTATAGAAGATTCATCAAAAACTTCTCCAAAATATCTAAATCGTTGTGTAACCTCCTAATGAAAGAAGCTGAATTCAGATTTGATGATTCATGTCTGAAGGCGTTCAACACACTCAAAGAAAGACTTATCATAACACCTATACTTGCAGCCCCCGATTGGAGTCTCCCATTTGATCTCATGTGCGATGCAAGTGATTTTGCTGTGGGGGCTGTGTTAGGATAGCAAAAAAACAAGAGATTACATGTCATATATTATGTCAGAAAGGTGCTGAACAGTGTACAGTTGAACTACACAACAACTGAAAAAGAGTTGCTGGCCGTTGTCTACGTTTTTGACAAGTTCCGATTATATTTAATTGGTGTCAAAGTAATTGTTTACACTGGCCATGCTGCTTCGAAACACTTGTTGTCAAAACAGGAGGCAAAACCAAGGCTAATCAGGTGGATTCTACTCCTCCAAGAGTTCATTTTGAAATCCAAGACCGAAAAGGAAACGACAATGGTGTAGTCGATCACCTGTCAAGGCTGCCTATTGAAACCATAGAGGATGAGAAGGTTCTAATCAACCAGGAGTTTCTAGATGAGAAGTTGCTAGCCATCACTATCATACCGTGGTATGCAGACATGACAAATTTTAAAGCTACACGCATCATTCCAGCTGGATGGTCTTGGCAGCAGCGGAAAAAACTCTATCATGGCAGTAAATTCTACCTATGGGATGAGCTTTTCCTGTACAAAAGAGGTGTGGATGGATTGCTCAGAAGATGTATCCCACGGGAAGAGCAAAGAGACATTCGGTGGCACCGTCATAGCTCAGCCTATGGAGGTCATTTCAATGGAAAAAGAAAAACAACCAATGTGCGACAAAGTGGATTTTTCTGGCCTACATTATTCAAGGATGCTAAGGATTTTGTAGTTATGTGTGACGTCTGCCAACACAGCGGAAATGTCTCAAGGAGAGATGAAATGTCCCTCACTAACATCTTAGAAATAGAGCTATTTGATATATAGGGCATAGATTTCACGTGATCATTCCCTTCCTCATACTCTAATGAACATATATTGCTAGCTGTGGGCTATGTTTCAAAATGGGTGGAAGTTATCCCCCACACACACTTGTGATGCCAAATCTGTGATAATTCCTGAAGAAGCACATTCTGTCCAGGTTTGGTTTCCGACGCATTCTCATCAGTGATGGGGGATCTCACTTTTGTAACAAGCAGCTGAAAGCAGTTCTGAGCAAATATGGTGTTAGGCACAGAGTTACCACAACATATCACCCACAAAGTAACGACCAAGCTGAAGTTTCCAACAGGGAAATAAAGAGGATCCTAGAAAAGGTTGTGAATAGCTCCAGGACAGATTGGGCTAACAAGTTGGATGATGCACTGTGGACCTACAGAACAACTTTCAAAACTCCGATTGGTATGTCTCCATACCAACTGGTTTTTGGGAAAGCATGCCACCTACCTGTTGAACTTGAGCATAAGGCATACTAGGCAACCAGATTCCTCAATTTCAATGCAAATGTAGCGGGAGAAAGTAGACTGTTACAGCTGCATGAACTGGAGGAATTTCGCCTCAACGCATATGAAAATGCAAATATTTACAAGGAAAAGACCAAGCAATGGCATGACAAGCTGATCAAACACAGAGTGTTTGAACCTGTACAGCTAGTTCTGTTGTTCAACTCCAGGTTGAAACTGTTTCCAGGGAAGCTGAAGTCCAAATGGTGAGGTCCCTTCGTGATCAAAGAGTAAATATAAAATATGTTGGAGTAACTTCATATTAATATTTATTTTATGAAATATTTTTAAGTTAATGTGACAGGTTGTTTTATAACTAGATAATGTTAGAATATTTAACTTTTACTTCCTCTAAATGATTTTTAAAATAATTAGGAAAATAATAATTTAATTTCAAACCCTTAAAAAGAATAATTTCTACAAAATTTTAACTTAGAATTCAATATAAATTATTGAAGGAAAAAAAAAAACTCCTATTAAACTATTCATGGTGTGCTGGTCTAGATATAACAAAATGTTGATGAGAGATTGGGAACCTCATGGATATATTAGAAAGTACTTAATAAAATTTTAAGAAGATATTGAGTTGAATAATGAGATAATCGAATGAGGAATATGAGATCATGAACTTCGAGAAGAAGGAGAGACCTTCAGGTGAGTAGAAAAGAGAATTAAAATAATTAATTAGCATGCATCATATGCATAAAAATAATTGTTTTGGAAATCATTAATGCGGGATAATATGGCTTTTCTATGAAAGAGAGTTGGAAAATCTAAGGATCAACTCACATGAAAGTAGATTAGAATTCGTGATAATGGGAACTTCCAAGCCTAAGGGATACACGAGCTAAGTTTAACCCTAAACCCTAAACCCTAAACTGTCAAGTTAGAGACATTAAACAAGCGCTGCAAGGGAGGCAACCTTTGGAAACTAGTTTTTTCCTTTTCATTTTTAGGTTAATTTTGAGAAAACTATATGTAAATACTAAGTGGAATAATTAAAAGTCGTACAGTTGAATATTCATGCAGGTTTGGAGGATTGAAGCATGCTTGAGAGCTGTTACAGAACAGTTTACTGCTGGACAATGCTATTTTAACAGGTTCTGTCTGTTGTTCTGGTTTGCGTGTCCAACAGGAGCGATTTGTGTGTCCAACAGAACTGTAACGGAGCAAAGGAGCAGAATCTGGGTTGGGAACATGGGGTGTCAGACCCATCCCAGGACACAAGGCCTTCTCAAGGGATGCCTAAGGCAGAGACTGGGGTGCTGCTGGTGTGTGATGCATATCTCATCTGCCCTTGCAACTTGCAATTTGGTTGAAGAATCCTAAGGTTTTGCAATCTATCTTAAATTGTGTACTGGAGGTAAGTTGACGTGTGTGGCCAACAGAAACTAGGTTTGTAAGTACTAAAATGTGATTTTGCATTCTGTTCTGATATGCGTTGTCAACAGCATATGCTGACTCAATGAGTGATCAACATAAATGACCGAAAGTGAAGTTGGACCAACAGGAGCAACAGAAATGGAGGAAGACTGACAACAACAGCTTAGGTACTACACATAATGAGTACCGCCTTAGACAATGTAGAGTATACAGTGATAGAACAGAAATGACAGGTTACATGCCCAGAATTTCACAGCTTAACACACATGTTCCACACCAAGGACCTTGGCTAACCTAACCACTTGGTGAGATCCTTCCAAATGGTTTTAAACAGTGAATTGTGCATTATATCAATGAGTGAACTCTAACTCTAACTATTGCAGTACTATTTGAATGCTGATACATCATTTATGTAGAATTTAAAATGAATTCACATGAATTTGCACTCTGCCCAGTTGTGTTACCAACACAACTAACCCTCGCGTGGCCAACGCGTCTGGGCTGAGTGAAGCATCACACTGATATTTCACAACAAGTGCCACTTTCACTCATACAATCATTGGAGCATATTCATGCATAATTTCACCCATAGAATAAGCATAGTGTAGGGGTTTTCTTAACCAAGAACTTAAAAATCAATCCTCAACACCCTTCCTTTTTCCCTCCAATGAGTATCATTTGTGACATGATTTCATTCTCCATAGCATGAATAGATAACACAGTCTTTAAATGTTCATTTGCATGATCCAGAATATAACATGACTGAATGAGACTTCTTTTGCTGTTCTGCTATGGTTGACAATGATTAGCTTTGTGATGCATGTTCTAGGTTTGCACAAGTTGCTTATGAGTGGTTGAGCCTCAACATCTATTTCTTTTGTGTGTGTTTGGTCACAAATTGAGTCTTATTTCAAAACTTGCCCTGTTTCTTAGTTGAAATCAACTATCACATGATTGCATAAACAGGATTAAGGCACTTCTTTGATATGCACCTACTTAACCAAATGACCCACCTTGCAATTATTATCCCTTGTCTCCCCCTTTGAGTCTTATATCCAATTTTTTTGTTTAAATTAGCTCATTTCAAGCCAAGACTGGGGAAAACCATGAATATGCCTAGCCAATGGAATTAGGAGAAGGTTGCTTACATTTGAGAGTGAGTTTTCCATAAATTTTGGGGTTGCTTGAAGACAAGCAACATTCTAAGTTTGGGGTTGCTTGGGGACAAGTAACATTTAAGTTTGGGGTTGAGGGTGTCAATAGTAATGTAATTGGCAGTGGGTCTCCTTACAAATAAAAAATCAACAAAAAAAATTTTTTGCAATAAAAACAAAACAAAAATAAAAAAAGAAGAAAAGGGAATTCAGGTACCCAACTAAAGGCAAAGGAACATTGAATACAAGTGAACACATTTTTATTGGGGTGATCTTACATCTTTAAACTAATGGAAAATGTATTTTCCAATCATCTCCTAGTTTATTTGACTTATACAAGCTCACCTTCTAAACTATACCCACCTTTTACCTAAGCCACATTACAACCCACAACAAGACCTTTTGATTTATGTAAGCATGTGACTCATTGGTAGAGATAGAGAATAGGGGCAAGCCTATGGTAATGGAACCTTGATTTGGTGACATGGAGAGAAACACCTAACTTAAACACTTGAGAGATAGAGTGAAACACTTAAACTTCATGAGAGTTGCAAGTCTAGGCCATATTTTCAAATAGGAAATTGTTGTAACCATAACCTGAGTGTTGTTTTGCTCATATCTTTCATGTTGTGTTGTGATCCTGCAAGTGTTTTTCATCTATTATCAATGCTAGATGGAGCGTAGTTGAAATAAATATAAAATTTTTTTATTGATGCAAGTTGGATTGAAGAGGGGAGCAGGAAATTAATTGAGGGAAATGATATGCATATTGTGAGTTGTCAAGAACTGAATGTTTTCTGTAGCTCAGTGCTTGCTTGAGGACAAGCAAGAGTTCAAGTTTGGGGTTGTGATAAGTGTCCAACACGACACTTATTTGGTACATATTTCGATATAATAATAAGCAATTAGAGCATAAATAATCACTAATGCATGAGAAAATGATAGAAAACTGAGTAACCTGTACACAATCTGGAATAGACAGTTTTAAAGCTTTTTGGGCGATAAATTCCTGTAAATCTGAAGTGTTTTCATTGTGTATAAATTGTCACAAGATTTCGCGTTGGCAACACAACCAGAAATGCATGGAGCACGTGAAAATCTGAGAGGAAGGAAGCATTCTGTTACTTTCTGCGTTGACAACGCAAGCACAACCGTGTTAGACACGCACGTAACAGACCAGCACCTATAGAAGGCGTAGAACAGAATGAAACATGGGGTGTATCTTTTGAATGACAGTGACGCAGAAAACAGAGTCGCCTCTTTCCAGTCTGTTACACCAAACATTCCTGATCACTGGTTCTATTCTGGGTGAAGAAAGAAACCCTAGGGTGGAGGAAGAAAGGCAGAACTGTGAGTCATCATATGGATGCCTTCCTTCTTCTCCCTTGTTTTCTTCTTTTCTCATTATGTGTAACTAGAACTATGTTAGGGAAGAAGGAATCCATTGCTGAACATATGTAACCCGGATATATTATATACATTCAAGATTGTTTTTATTTAAAATTGATTATTCTTCTTTTCGCTTAACACTTCTATGAATTGGCCACTTATAGATTGAATTTGATTCTTCTTCACAATTGGGAAATTGGATTTAGAATTGGAATTGAAATTGAATAACATAATTGTGAGTGCTCTAGGGAAAGAGATTCGTAGTTTGAGATCGCGTGAATTCTTGAACTTAAGGCTCAATTCAATTAGGAATTACTAAGGGATTAGGATTACTAATTCGAGTGAAGTATTGATGAGTCAAGAGATTGATCTTCAATTAATATTTTAGAATCATCTTCAATTGTATTTTAACTTGAATGCAAGTAATGATCTAATATCACATAGGAGAAGTTTTGGTGAAATCCAACCCTAACACCTGTCATAAACTGATTTTTCTCACATTTATGTCATCTATTGAGTACTAGATAGTTCTGGATTTAATTTTGATTAGTTTTATGCATGCTGAAACAGTATTTCATCTTAGTTAGCAAAATTCATTAATTGCAGTTTTCTTTATATTCGCATTGCCTACATACCCATTTGCATTGCCTACGCATTTCCATAACTAAGTTCAACTAGTAGACTAGTGGGAATTCAATACTTGAACCAAATCCCTGTGGAGACAATACTCTTTCTCACTCTTTACCCTGAAAAGCGATAAGGTGCATTTGCCTTCATTACAATTTCACCAACAGGTTCCTATCATCGTTGATTTTTTTTTGGTAAAATCTCATTTCACTTCATGTCATTCACTAAACTTTTAATTTGTGAGAAATATGATTAAATTCATTTGTGACATATTATTATTTATTTCACAAATTTTTTACATATATGTACCTATCTCGAATTATATTGGTCAATTATTTTTCATTATTGTTGCTAAGCAATCACAATATATGCTTACAAGAAGTATAAGTTTTTTTTGTATAAAATATATATTAAAAAAACTTTTTAGTGCTCTTCAAATCTTTTTCTAAGTAACTAATAAAAATTTGGTCTCCACAATATAATATGATATTTATTTGGATTATTCAAATTACAATATCTCTTTTAAGATTAAAATAAATTTACTTTTGATTTATTCTCATACAAATCAAAATTTTTATTTATCTTTATATTATTTTAATATAGTGAAAAATATATTGATATCATAATGAATGATATCTCTTAAATATTTTGAATCAAAGGTGCAGCAAAATATTTTTCGAAAAGCTCATAATATTCTTTATTAATAATGAACTTTTTGATATTATTATGTTAAATATTAGCATCATACAAGATTATCAATAATATAATTTTAAGATATTCAAAATTTTCAAGAATTTTTCATAATATTATAATTTTGTAATATCATTATTCTATCACTTTTGTTATGATTTTAACATTCACAAATGATTTTTATACCTCTCTTTCAAATTTTGGCATGCATAAAATTTTAGGTTATATATAAATCTCATAGATTACAATTATGTAAATATAGAATTTATCTTTACCCTGTAAAGCATGAATCACATTAGGTAATAGTTATTCACTAAGAACTCTATTTTATTATTGTATTATCTATTTGACCTTATTCAAACTTGCAATATAATATTATAATTTTCATTTCAATCATTATATACTTGATAAGAAAAACATGTTAAAACATTCAAATATTTCATCATTCGTGAAAATGTCTTAGTTACACCAAAATCATATTAATGATCATATTAGATTTTTCTCCAATTTAAAATATTCACATCATCATCAAGTAATCATATTTATAAGCTTTACTAACATTTTATAGTCTGCAACAAAATAAAACATAAGTTCATAATAAAATAAAATATGGTATGTTAATATACTCACATATACATATATCAAGAAAATGTCATAGAATTTATGTATATTATATAATAAAGAAAATATAATTATTTTTTTATCATCATTAGAAAAAATGCAATATGCATGAGTGAAAATGGAAATAAAAATTAATAGAAAAAAGAAAAAAAGTCACTAGCATGGTTATTAAAATCGGATTGGACTGACCAATCCGATCGATTCAACCCGGAACTGATCAAAAACCTGAAAACTAAATAGAACTAACGTTTAATAAGTTTGAATAGATTAAATGTAACTAAATAAAATGATGTCATTTTTAAATATTTTGCAAAAAAAAAAGTTAAATAACAAATGTAAGTAAGGTTGAGGAGACGAGGACACAACTTCAAATCCTTAACTTTGGCATTATTACCTTACCTTTTTCTTTCAGCGATTAAAGTTTCCGGTGGTTTAATCTTCGACCACCATTGGATTAGCACCAACAGTCATTACCCACGGTGAAGATAAGTAACTTTGTCTACATACGTGATTATTTTTTCCTTTTTTCTTTTTTTTTTTAATTTTTTTATTTGGTTTGTTTCCTTTCTAAGTCATGAATGTCTCTAATAAATTATGTTAAATGCTCATAAATGAATCTGTGAAGTGAAGTCTCTGATGGTGAATGTAATCTAGAAATCTATATTTGATCTTTTCCTTTTTGGTTCAAGTAATTTATAGTCATTATAAATTACAATTAAAAAGAAATAGAAATAACATTAAAAAAATTAAAAATGAAATAGAAGAAAAGGTAAAATCCATGCCAAAAACTAACAACATAAACTTAAATTTTTCATTTACTTATTCTCAAAAGTGAAAACAAAGGCCTTCCTATTTTATTTAGTCCATTGTTGTTTGTCAGTGAAGTGATATTTCTTAGCTGATTTAGAAAAAAGATGTGACTAAAATTGAATCACAAGATATGCATATAAAATATCATTGAAAAAATTGCTTTTTATATTGATTTTTAATATATGAAAGTTTCTAATATTATTTCTTTCCAAGACAAATCAACATTTATGAAGGTTGTTTTTTCTTTGAAAATTCAATGGCACTTATAAATTCATTTTCAGCGGTCCATAAAATATTTTGTTGGTTTTAATCAATGATAATTTTGATATTATTTTAAATTATGTTAAAAGTCTTATTATTTTTTAAAAATTATTTGATCTGAGTTTAGCCATTTATCTGAGAACTAATATGATGATGAATTCTCAAATTCAAAAGAGCCATAGTCATGTGTTTTTAACTTTATTTAGATGAAAATTTCTTGATCCTTCCTAAGCAATTGTTGCCTTATATGTGGTAAGAATCTTACAGGCATTGAGAAATAAGCTATTTAAACCTGCATAATCAAGATATAACATAGAATTTTGTTAATAAAGTTGTAGTTGTTTGAATCAAAATGTAGGTTTTATTATATACAGTAAAAAAGAAAATCATATATTTTCATTTTTGTACACATTAATTGCCCAAAGACTTCCTTTTCTTTTCATTCACTACATGATTGGCTAACTTATATAACACTATAATTTAGCAAACTGTTATGGTATAATATTAATAGAGAATATTATTAAACATGATCATAAATAATATTAAAAATTCAAGGAGGTAAGCACTAAGCATTCTCTTTTGTCCAACTAATTTTCTTCACCTCACATATATTGACATGTAAACTTATCCATTGTTTAGTCAAAGAGAAATTAAGAGGAAAAGAATTTATTTTTTAAAGTTGGTGAATTTTAATCTCTATTTACTTGTATTTGTCTATACAAGAAGGAAATTAAATATGTTTAAATATAAATAAACATAAAATATTAATAAAAAAAATATAGTAAAAATTAATTTTTAAGTTAAATTTTATTTTTTAAAACTTATATAAATTATAATTTATATTATTAATATTTCTTTCTATTTTCTATTTCATTCATCCAAACAACATAAGAAATTTTTCTCCTTTTCTTTTTCTTCTATTTCTATCAATCCAAACAACTTATTTTTTCATCTTATGTCCACTATATTTCTTATAATTTAATTCTCATATAAAGTTAAAATTTTTTGGTAGTCTATATGTTTCAAACTTTTTACAATATTTTTCAATGCTTATTATATTTTACTTGTAGGAACAAGGAAACATTGATTCTGCTAAAGATAATGATCAAGCCACACCAACAGAAAATATAGGATCAATTGAAGAAAAGAATTTTTAGAAGTATCTTCTTCAATGTGTCGTGGGAAAACTAATATTGCATAGAAACATTTTGCATATAAAAAGGAAGGAAAAATGAACATGTATATTTGTCTACATTGTGCATCAACATATAGGAAAGGGGTGTAAATAGAATGAAGCAACATCTTACGAGACAACTCAAGAAAATATCAAGATGTAAAAAACCTCTTCTTGATGTTTATCATCAAATGCTCGAATCTTTGAAGAAAGTCCGAGAAAAAAAAGCAAAATGAAGACCTTGATAAGTCATATGATGATCAACATTGTGATATTGATAAGGAACTTCATCAAAGTCAGACTTACCTAACTTATATGCAATTAGTTGAGCAAAAATGAGGAAAGAGAAAGGCTATTGTACAAAATTGGCAACTACTTTGCTCCAATAACAATTCCTGGCTCTCAACCAACACTCAAAATTTTATTATCTAGTAAAGAATTAGTGCCCAAAGCTAAGATGACAATTTCTAGATGGTTTTTTATGCTTGCATTCCATTTAATACAATATCGTCACAATACTTTCAGCCTGCTATTGATGCAATTGTAGCCATTTGTCATGGTTTCAAAGCTCCTATTTTTCATTAATTAAGAGTTAATTTATTGGAGGATTGCAAGAAAGAATGTCAGCTACTTGTTGAAGGATGTAAACAGGATTAAAGTAAGATCAGATGTACACATGGTTGATGGATGAACTAGCTAGAGATAAAGAACTTTGATAAACTTTCTAATTTATTGTTCTAAAGGTATTTTTTCAAAATTATGATAAATTTATTAGTTTATTATCTTACCTACAAGTATTACTTAACTCTCTAATTTCTTGTTGGATAAGTATTACTTTTGTGAAATCTGTTGATGCCTCAAATGTTGTGAAAGATGCCAAGACATTACGTGATCTATTTTCTAAAGTGATTGAATGGGTGGGACTCGAAAATGTTGTCCATGTTGTAACTAATAATGCAAATAATTATGTAATTATTAGTAAATTGACACATGAAAAATATGAAAGTATTTTGAAGGATATTGCTAGCATGTCCTATGTAGCAGATCTTGCATCAAAGGCTTCAAAGGTACTACCTTTGCATATAACTATATTATTTTCTTATCTTAGCTTAGAATAAGAGAAGGATGGAAAGAAATTGTGCATTCAGGGGGTGAATCGATTTGCTTCTACTTTCATTACGTTGAAGAACATTTTTTACCATAAGCATGATTTGCAAGATTTGGTTGTGAACAAACACTTTACCAACCATAGATTAGCAAGGACTACAACAAGAAAACTTGTAAGTGCAATCATTTTAGATAATAAGTTTTGGACTGATTATTTTGTTATGACCAAAATTGTAGGTCTCATTATCCGATTATTAAGAATATGGATGGGGATGAAATTCTATCTTTAGGTTATGTTTATGAAGGCATGCAAAAGGCAAAAAATTCAATAAAGACAATGTTTAGGAATAATAGACATTTGGATAAACCTTACACTAATATTATTAAGGCACGATGGGACAAGCACATGCAACTACCTTTTCTGAATCCTACTTTCTTTTACAATGAAAAATTTCGTGAGAAGAGTATGATTGTTCAAGTACTTCTTGATTTTTTTTTAAGTAAAATTTCTTTGTCTTGACTTATCCAAGGCACTTTAAGAGATGCAAATGTATCGTGATCGATAAGAACTTTTAATCGAGAAAGTTCCTTAAACATAGCAAAGACATCACCATCTGGTAAGTACAAAATTATTTAAAAAGTTGTGCATATTCTTGGTTAATGGTGAATAAATAGTGAATACAATATATTTCTTATAGGTAAATAGTGGAGAATACACGAGGGTAATGCTCCAATATTTCAAAAGTTAGAAATTTGTCTTATTAGTCAAACATATTCTTCTTCAACATATGAGAGAAATTGGAGTGTCTTAGAATGCATACATACAAGTAAAAGAAACGGGAACATCAAAGGCTAAATGATCTTATTTATGTTACTTATAACTTGTATTTGAAGAAAAGGTAATACATTTGTTTGAGTGAAAAGTGAAAAAATTGTTGGTACTTCATGTTTAGCATAACTAAGTGTTTACATTGTATTTTTTAGGTGGAGTTATAAGAAGAAATCTTATAACCCTATTGATTATGAGTCTATTGACGATGTTGAATTTTGGGTAACAAAGAATTTGGAAGAAATGCCTCCTGAACTTAGTGTTGATGATATTACCTACATCGAAAATGTTATATATCAAGAACATGAAATTTCAACGGTTGCTGATTCAAGAAACAATATAAGTTATTACTTAATAATTATATTGAATATTTGAGTATGTATTTCTTTTATTTTGTAAAGTATTATTTTTTAGCTAAAATTTTATTTATTTTTCTTTTTTCATTATTTAATTAGGTGATAGAGAGGTTGAAATTTTGGATCAACCAATTATAGATTCAAGTGATGTTGAATTTGGGAATGAATATGATATTTTTACTAGAAGTAGAAGTACCTTGAATCATATTCCTCGCATAACAACACTTCATGGAATCGACTTTGATCATTTTTATAACATTTTCTAATTGTTGATTGATATTGGCTATTGTATTTCACTGAACTTAAATTTTATGTTATATTTTATTTAACTTTGGATGTATTGTAATGTGAATTTAGAAATTAGAAATGATGTGTAATTTTTAATCATGTCAACCTGCAGGCTATATTTTTAATAAAATAAAAAATTATATATTTTTATTAATTTTTTATTTTTATATATTTTCAACTATTTTAATAATTAAATAACTTAAACGAATTATCCCGTTAATTCACAGGTCAAAGTGAACTAAACATAGACCATCACTTTTCTTGGCCTATTTATTTTGTAGGCCAACCTAGCTCACCCTATTTATAATAAGTTTAGAAAGGAAAGATTAGCCCGTTTATCCAACTATATTAACTAACCACACTGGTTATAACAAGTTTAAAAAGGAAAGATTAGCCCGTTTATCCAACTATGTTAACCAACCATAATATAAAAAATTTATATCAAATGATCTAACTCCATTATTTAACCTCATAATTATAAGTTATGATCCCTTTCAAATTTTCTTTCAAACTAACTAAAGTAACATACTTAAGGTCCATGAGAGGGGAAGAAAGACCAAGGTATTTTTAAACAAACCAAAATCTTAAATTTTAATTTGATTAGAATTTTCTACAAATAATTAGAGAAAAGGAAATTTAGTGTGCATGCTAGAAAATACATCCAAAAATCTCAATAATATTAATGTTTTGTCCAAAAATCAATCAACCTTATTTCTACAAATCAGTTTCACATGTAACCATCATGTTAAATACAAGAAATGATTGACTTGCATTAATTTTTGTTGTCAAATTCTAAATTCTATGCAAAGGTAGTGTCGAAAACCATTTATAATTATATGTATTTTTGTAGTCTATAATATACCTATTTCCACCTATAGAAATTTTTATCATGGATGACAACAAAATTTTTAAATGACAAAATAAATTTCATTCAATTTTTCAATAAACCTAAATAAGTTTAAGTGCAACAAAATTAAATGTATCAATTCCAAGTATAATCATAAACATTAAATGAAAAGAAGAATATCAAATTCGAATATCTCTTAATTTAAGATAACCAATAATAATTAATCAAACGCTCGATCAACCCTATATAATAAAAGTAGATGATTAAGAGTATTAGCAAGTAAATTTCATCAAATGTTATTGTTACACATACACACTAAAAGTTAGACCTCCAATGAAGTTTTAAACCTCTACAACACAACATAAGTTAGACCTCCAATGAAGTTTTGAACCTCTACAACACAACATTTTGAAAAAGAGTTTAAATGTGAATCTAATACTCTAAGATGAAAATGTAAAAGGAAAGCTACCAACTGCATACTTAAAACACCATAAAGAATACTGCAAAATAAAAATTCTCAAATCAATTATTACAATATGGGATATACAAAAGTTTCGACTTTGAACTCTTAAAATTTTTATATATGCACTTATAGGTAATAAATCTTAGTAAAACCAAAATATAAGTGCTTAAAGTATAATTCTCCTAAATATTTTATCAAAATAGGTAGAAGAGAATAAAGTATTTATCTAAAATGATGACCTTGAGTTTGAAATTTAAATGCACTTCCTCAAATGATCTCTCGATCAAATAAATTCTTGACATTGTTAGAAAAAATTGATGTCTTGTAGACTAAAACATATGATAGCATTGTTTTCAAAAATTTGTACATTTATGATGTGATCCTCCAAGATATAATAACCTCTTTTGAATGAATCAAGAAACAAAACTAGTAACAAACATGTGTATCAATTTAGTAGAAAAACAATTATATATAAAAGAATTTAGTACAATCAATGGTTAGAAATTAGAATTGCAATGATCAGTAATTAAATTCTTAAGAGTAAAAATAAAACAATAATAATTTTTCAACAGTCAAACAATAAAATTATCATAAATTCTCAACAAATAAATAAATAATTAATTAATTAATTTATCAATTAAATTTAAAATAATTAATAAATTCTAAACATTTTAAAATAATAATAATCATAATCATAATTAATTTTAAATATTTAAACTTAAAATAATAATAATTAATTATGATATTTAAAACCTTTTTGAATTACTCAAGTTTTACGAACCCCTCAACTGTAGATTTATTTTGGTGTATAATAAGAAAAATATAAGGTCCGAATCGAAAATTTCACATAAAATATTCTAATCTTTAATCTTTCACCGTTAAATTAATTTTATTGACTTAACTATTGCAAATAAATTGCCAAAATTAAGGGATATATATACAAGGTGTTCCAAAATTAAGGCAAATAAATCTTCCAATCCCTATTCAATTCTTCAAAGTAAGAAGAGATCTTAATTTATATATGAGTGACCAATTTACATAAGCACAAAGGGCAGAAGCAAATAATCAATCCAAATATGGATTCTAGACTCGAGGCTAACATATCATGTGTTATTCTTACAATCTTTCAAATTCTATAGATCTATTTCTCTTATATACATATTAAATTTTCTGATAATTCTCAAAGTCACTACAGCTATATCAGCAATCATTATCGTTTCTAATTCTTTACAACTGAATGATGTTCTATACTATTCTAATTTTCATTTTAATCTTATCTCTATTACAAAATTAACATCGGTATATACTAATTCTTTTTCTAATTAATGTAAAAAATTCAATATCTACACACTTCAAAGAAGATTGGATCTGCTAGTTGCAAGAAGGTCTATATGTGTTCAACTATCTTGCTATCACAATTGATGTAACATCCTTTCTATCTTTATCACATTATGACAGGCATTCTAGAGATTGTCCATCTTTCCAAAAATTAAAAATTTTACAAAATTTATTTCTCTTATATTTCTTTAAATTGTCAAAAAAAAAAAATTGTATGATTTATCACATGGTTAAGTAGAAAAGGCTCCCTTACCTTACTTGTCATCCTTAAAATAGAACTATTTTTTATTAGCTACATAATGATATTTGTGCTTCCAATGTTTTTACTTCTCTTAATGAATATAGGTATTTTTTCACCATTATTGATGATTACACTCATCACACTTGAATTTCTTTTTATGAAAAATAAACCTAAATTTTCCTAGCTTATAACTAGCTTTGTTAATTTGGTTGAAAATCAGTTTTCTTGTACTATTAGTGTTATATATGATAACGAATCTGAATTCAATCTGAAATGATTGCTAAACTGATCTTCTTTATATACTCTTCCTCCTAAGTCTTCACCCTTCTTCTTCCAAAAAAGCATGGCATGATTGACATCCATACTCCAGTTTGAGGAGGACATAGACTTCTAAAATTAGTTAATTTAATTATTCTATTATCAATTACATATATTATTTTCTCTTATCAGTTACAAATACATTCCCTTGTTTTCCTGCATTTATCACCTTGTATATATATCCCTTTTCATGACAAGAATAATATAACATAAAATAATATTCTTTCATGCTACTGCTTTTTGCAGAGCCTTCTTTTCTGTTATGGTATTGACTTTCTTTTCTATTAATAAGAAAAACTTATTATTAGTGTTAGCCAAACAAACGAAAAGTGTCATTCCGATTTTTAGATAGAAATCTGTTCTAAACAGAGGCTATGTTGTTTCTGCAGCTAAATTTCCTTTTATATACACACATGGTGCAAACATTTAAAAGGTTTAATATAAATAAAATGGATATGGAAATTTTATAAGGCCATGCTTGTTTGTTTTTCCAGGAATTTTTAATCTTGTCGTTTGCAATGATTAAATATTGGTTGTGCTCTAGAAATACATCCAAGGCATTAAAAAACTTTCACATAAAAACCAATTATTAAATTACAATGATAAAAATGTAGCAAAGCCATACAATTGATGGGACAAAAAATGCAAAAAGAAAAGGAAATGATTTTTTTTCCCTAATGACACAAAAATATTCGTAAAAATTTCGGAGGCAAATGCAAGAATTGTGTTACATGTATCAGAGGCTACCAAAGGAGCTTTTTATTGAAAGGAATAGTAATATTAATTCTGATGTATGATGTTAAGCTTCCCAACCCCTAAGAACCGTAGCCCTTGCCACACGGTTAACTGCAAGGGTGAATGCTCCCATACGAAGATCACAATCATGGGTTTTGCACATGTCTTTCACATCTTTGAAACCTTTGGTCATATATGTCTTTAACTCATTGTTCACTTTCTCCTCATCCCACATGAACCCTTGTATGTTCTGCATATTATATAATCACCATTTAATGTTATAATGGCTACATCAAATGGACTAACTTATTGTAAATGAATTTGGGTCCATTAATGTTCAAAAGTGCACATGATAAATGTGATATATGACACAAATATGATACTGCATAAATATGAAGATACAACCAATTTTAAAAGGAGGAAATTTTGATTCAAAGTACTGAAGGTTTATTTTATCCTGTTTTGTAATTAAGATTGGAGATTCGTCTCAATAACTGATACCAACTTTTAATTTCCATCAATTATCGAAGTAAATCTCTAATTTTAATTAGAGAATAAGATTAAATAAACCTATTAAATAGGACCTAAGTTTTCTTCTTTTAAAAATTATAGAATAGGACACGATTATAATACAGCATTTAAAATTAATTTGAAATAGAAATTTTAAATTATAAAAAAAGAATCTATGTTTTAAAAATACTGAGTTATTTATAGACATAGAAAAGCTAAAATATATTCAATTATTGATATTTTAATTAGTATTAGTATAATTCTTTTAGAAAAAAAACAAAGTAAAAACTTTATAAAAATGCATCAAGTGGGAGTGTTGAAATGTCATGCAGTGTCATATCATCCAACATAACACAACTACGTTTAGAAGTGTTCATACTTGATATATTACTAGAGAGAAAATTGATAAAGCAAAATTAATCAGTCCTACAGAATGGGTTAATTATATTAAGCAATGCTTCCATGTGAAATCATGAAGTTAATTATTATCAAAATAGTTACCTGCAGAAATTATGGTGGGTTAATAATAGTACTAGAGTCATACATCCATGTGAAATCAAACAGTTAATTATCATAGAGATTGAGAAATAATAACCTGCACCCACTCAAAGTAGCTAACTGTAACTCCTCCTGAGTTGGCAAATATATCTGGGAGGATCACAACCCCTTTCTTTTTCAGAATCTGCAAAGGAGGATGGTGGTTAAAAACAGTGCATTTTTCTTTCTAATGTTTCTTCCATTAGTTTATTTTTGTTTGAAAAAGTGAAGAAAACAAAGGATAAAAACTAACCTCATCAGCCTCTGGGTCAGTTGGGTGATTGGCTGCTTCAACAATAAATTTGGCTTTAATCTCATTTGCATTTTCCCTTCAACAATAGCAGAAGTGTTAAAAGAAAAGGTTAAGACTTATGGTTATCACAACTCTTCTTTAAGGAATATAGACGATAAAGTTTTGCAACTGGCAATATTGCTTAGCACCTTTCTCCGAGAGGTACAGCAGTAACAAAAAAAAAGTATATTTCTACTTTGATCTCTGTGATTGTAAGTGTCTTTCACCTTATGGTCCTTGAATTTAATCCCTAACTTTCTAAAATATTACAAAATGTCAACATTTACTTTAATCCTTTTCTACTATATTATTTCACTGACTTTAGAAGAAAAAAAAGTAAACTATATTTTACAACAATTTTCAAATACAAGACCAAAGTAAAAGTTTTGTAAGGTTAGAAACTAAAGTGATTGATAATCACAACCTCATAAACTATAGTGAAGGTTTAAGAAAGAAAATGTGTGGTGTTTTGGTCTTTGCTTCCAAGGTAAGGTGTGATGAAAATTTCTTAAGCACAAAAGAATAATATTGTTGAGTGAGAAAAGGCACCTATTGATGACTCCCCCAAGAGCTGCTGGGACAAGAACATCACAATCTTCAACCAATATTGACTTGGGCTCAATTGGATCACCACCATGGAACCCTTTTACTCCCCTATGCTCTTTGGAATGCTTGAGTAAGCTTGGGATGTCAAGACCATTGCTATTCTTTATGGCCCCAGTTATGTCACTCACAGCAACAACTTTTCCACCTTTCTCACTGATCAATTGGGCAGCCCAAGACCCCACATTTCCAAAACCCTGAAGAGACACCAAATTGAATTGCATGATTTTTTTGTATCAAATTCATCAAAATACTAACACAATGAAGACATGAATTGACTAACTTCTTTTTAGAGCATTTTAAACCTATACCAGTTTATTTTTACCATCATTATAGTTAACATTATCTTCAAACTACTGTGCATATTGTTAGAGGCCCTAGTTCAAACATTAACTTACAATGAATGTTGTTCTCACTAGCACAAAGATCAATTTTGGAGTAACATAAAACAAGAAGTACCTGTATGACAAACCGTTGTCCAGACACACTTTTCCCATGTTCATTAAGCAAAGCCTCTGTTGCAAAGAGGACTCCCCTTCCTGTAGCCGCATCTCTGCCTAGAGACCCACCAAGATCCTTGTTTGAACATGAAAATTTAGATATTGGAATCCATATACATAATGTTATCAACACAAATTTTTAAGATTATTTGTTCAGACTCATGCCTGATACACTAAATAGAGAGTGAGACTCTCTCCATTTAGTGTTATCTGCATGAATTACAAAAGGTGTTCTTAATATTTTTCATCGGTTTATTAAGTATAGGCTTGTGTTGTGACACATTCAACAATGTTCTAAAATGACAAATAAAATAGTTTAGTATACTTACAATAGGTTTCCCAGTCACTACTGCAGGAGAGTAGCCATGAAATTTGGAATATTCATCTAGTATCCATGCCATAGTCTACATTCACAGCCATGTAATAAGGTAGTGAGTGTTTCATATTCAAGACCAATATGAGAAAAAAGAAAGAAAAAAAACTTTCATAAACATATACATAATCATAATCCTCAACAAGCAGTAGCAAATTCACAAAGCTTAATCTTTGTACTAACCTGTGGTCCTGTTCCCATATCAGGTGCAGGCACATCTGTTTGAACTCCAATCAAGTCATGAATTTTTTGGGTAAAAACTCTAGTAAGTCTTTCTAACTCTGACACACTTAATTCTGCAGGGTCACATCCTATCCCTCCTTTGGCACCACCATATGGTATATTTGCTACGGCTGTTTTCCATGTCATTAATTGTGCCAAAGCATTCACTTCATCTGGTTCTACCTACTCAAACAAATACATCATTGAGTGAGAACTTGGAACCTATAAACAACAAAGGTTACTAAAATGAAACCAACAGTTCTAGGGACAATTCAATTTGATATTACTGACCAAGTTGCACAAATATAAAGGGAAAGAAACAGAACACTCTTAATGATAACAGTCTATGGCTAGTTTCTGTTTTTCATTTAGAATTTTCGATCAGTAATTCAAATTTTTGAAAGTCAGAATATAATTAACCTCAGGGTGGTATCTGATCCCTCCTTTCATGGGGCCTCTGGCATTATCATGTTGAACCCTGAATCCAACATAAGTGGCCAAAGTACCATCATCTTTAGGTATGGTACACTCAACCTGCATTTTCATTGAACAAAATGTTTAGAACTGGAGTTGTTGAACTATGTGATGCATATCTGGTAGTGAAGACACAAGATCCCTTTATTGTATATTTTCATAAGATTGAATTTGATGTTGGAAGAATTCAGGTTAGAAAAATTGATTTGTGTTTGGGAATGATATACCAAGAGATAGTTGAGAAAAACTTATTTTGTGTGAATGGTAAAAGCAAAATCACTTTTTAAAATGTAAATAAGATATGTTTTGTGAACCCCACACCAAGAATCAATTCTTACCAATAACAAAGGCAAAAAAATTTACTTCTAAAACCAATTCTTCCCATTGCAGAGTTGATTTTGAAACTGAAAAATAGTTTCCATTGACTTTAGGAAGATTGATTTGCCAAAAAAGAAAACATATTGCATATTTGCAAGAGTTTTTTAGGCAAATACACAATCCTTTATTTTTCAAAAATTTTGTCCTAAAGTTGATAAAATATATCATTATTTTCTCAAAAATAAGTTGAACCAAACATGCACATAAAAAGAAACAAACAATTTTGGATTTTACTTGCCTTGATTTCCCTAAATGGAATGAGCAAACTTTTCTCAAGCTTGGAATCCAATCCCAAGAGCCTAGAGGCCAACTTAAAGTTCCTGTTGGTGGCTGCTAGTGCATTCATTGTTTGTTTCCTTTACGCAACCCAAAAGACTAATATCAACACAAAAGTTCAATCCTTTTAAGAGAAAAATAGAAGATGCGGAAAATAGGTGTTGGAGTGTTATTGGTATGATGAAGAGTATATATAGGTATGATGGGTATGAAAAAAGTGAAATACAGATCATGTATTTGTGCCAGGATAGCAGGAGATATGCATAAGCAACATTTTTAGTCAATGTCAACAAAAATATTCTACTCAAAATTTGGTAAATACAGGACAAACAATACGGATAAGGACACCAATGTGAAACACTATGTGGATCAAACTCACCAATTAGTCTACATTTGTCGGCCAAAAAAAAAAATGAAAATTAAAAGTTCCTATATCTTACCTAGAATAAATAAAATTTACCAAAAATTTTAGAATTTCAATTATTTTTAAATAAAAATAATAATTGTTAAAATAACAGTAAAATATAAGAAAATTTGTAAATAATAGTTTAAAAAATAATGTAATAGAGGATTTTAAAATTTTTCTTTAAATAGAAGTTATTTGAAAAGTTTTTATTTAACATAAAAAAAATATTTAAATAAAAGTATATATTTTTAAAAAATTTCTTCATCGGTAATTAGTATCTTTAAATTACTCGATCCAAAAATAATGGGATTTGGTTTTTATGTCCGTTGCATCAAAGGCGTAAATCACCCCTCTAAAGTGCAGTATCCAAAAATAACATTTTATTATAGAAAAGCTTAATAATTTGCTTTAGTATTTTGTTTTAACTTGTTTCACATATGCATGAGAAAATTTCTCTAAGAAACCTAGTGCTCCTAGGGAGAAAAATTGCATTTTGACAATAATCTCTATTTATTATTTACCGTGCATTCGAGGTAACCATAATTATAGCTTTCTTATACAACTTGTGAAAGAATTAGGTAGCAAGCACTCTTTTCATTTTTAAAATAAATTTAATTATTATTATTTTAATTTTTAAAATAAATTCATGAATTACTTATTATTTGTTTTAATTTTTGATAATTATTCTTAATTATTAATTTGAAACAATTCTTTTATTTGCAAAATTAAAATTAAAATTTATTATTATTATTACTAGATTAAAAATGTAACAATTAAGTTTGATTTAAAATTTTCTATTACCAATTTTAAGTCAATTTTCTATTTAAATGCGATTACATGTATCTATTTAATTATAATTTTAAAATTTAAATTAAATTACTTAATTAAAAATTTAAAAGTACAATTATTTTAATTATGAATCAATTTAATTTTAAAAAATCTTATTTTTATATAAATGATTCAATCCTTTTCATTTATAATTTGTGATATGTTCAAATATTACTTTTCAATTTTTCTGTATAAAAAATTGTTGAATCTTAAAAGTCATACGATAAACCTATAAAAAATCAAAATTATATATATATAATAATAATTATATATATTAAATATCATATATTAACGAAAAAAAAATATTAGTTGCTTAGTTTTTCTTTATTGATATAATAATTAATCTGTCAATATAAGCACCATGAATTTATATTAATAATTATTCACCGTGCATTCGAGGTAACTATAATTATAACTTTCTTATACAGGTATGAAAATTAGTTACCAAGCACTCTTTTCATTTTTAAAATAAATATAATTATTATTTTTTAATTTTTAAAATAAATTCATGAATTACTTATTCTTTGTTTTAATACTGAATTATTGTTAATTATTAATTTGAAACAATTCTTTTATTTCTAAAATTAAAATTAAAATTTATTATTATTATTATATTAAAAGGGGTAACACTTAAACTTAATTTAAAATCTTCTGTTACCAGTTTTAATTTGATTTTCTATTTAAACATGATTATATGTATTTATTTAATTATAATTTTAAAATTTAAATTTAAATTAAATAACTTAATTATAAACTTAAAAATGTAATTATTTTAATTATAAACTAATTTAATTTTTAAAAAATTCTACTTTTATATAAATGTTAATTCTTTCCATTTACAATATATTTAATATATTCAAAAATCACTTTCCTGTTTTTCTTGTATAAGAAATGATTGAATCTCAAAATCATACCATAAGCCCAAAAGGATCAAAATTATATATACTAAATATCATATATTAACGAAAAAGAAATATTAGTTGCTTAATTTTTCTTTATTGATATAATAATTAATCTGTCAATTTAAACACCATAAATTTATATTAATAGTCTAATTCATCCTAATAACAATATTAAGAATCGATCATGTTACTAGGAGACTTAATTTAAACTCTGTTTATACCAATAATATATCAACAGGAACTAAACGTAATTATCAATTAATTCTAATTAGTATATAAAAGTTTATGCAATAAATATTTTTGGCCAATAGTTTAACATCCAAGCTTAATAATATAATTTTTTATGTAATTATATATATTTTTATTAAAATGAAGAAAAATTGAGAAAGCATGAAATTTAACTCGAAAAAAGAGACAAAGCAGTTGTGTATATTAAAGAGTGATGATTTTGTTTATATAAGTTTTCTTTAAAAAATTATTATCAAAGCATTTTATTGTGATTTTCAGTATAATTTTATCATAATTTTTAATATTTTTTACTTTTTAATCAATATTCTTAAGATACTGATTAACATGATAATTTGTAGGACACAATTATTTTTCATGTATTTGTGGGTTAAAATTACATTCATTCATGGTTAGGAACATAAATTGGCTAAAGTTGATAGGTTTTACTAAAACAATAGGGCAAATTGTAACCAACTCTTAAATTATGATTAAGAGATTAAGTTAAATTTTTTGCTTAAAAAATATAGTAATTCCCATAACCTTTGGGATTTAGGATGTAATGTATAACGTAATTTTTAATAATTTTTTTGTTTATTTTTTTTAAATAGTATCCTAAACAATATTATTTAGCATAATCCAAAAATATTAAAAATTTAAAAATTTCTGATAAAATTCAACTACTAATTTAATATTATATTAAAAATATATTTTAAAAGTTTTATGAGGTAGGAGAAGATCTAAAGCCATTTCTTTAGATCTGTTTTGTGGAGCATGACTTTTTCTCACACAATATTTTATTGCACGTTCATTGCAAATTACTAATATTTATGTTTTCTTGTTGAAAATATAGACTTCTTGCATAGTCATCACATACCTGTCTTGCGGATATCTTGTGCTGTTTTAATTTAAAAAGAAATATTTTTAAAATTAGACTGCAAAATAGTTAAAATTAGTTTAAAATTTAATAGCTTAATAAAAATTAAATTATAATTTAATTGATATTATTAAATACTATTTTTAAAATATTTATAATATATATTATATTAAAAATATAAATATATCATAATAAAATATATTAATATTTTAATTTTATATAATTAAAATTTAAATATTATATATATTTTTTAATTTTTTAAATTTAAATTATACATATAAAATATAACATAATTTTATTTTATTTATTTATAAAATATCAAAATAATATTATTTTATATATGAATCAATTTTATCAATAAACAGTTTATTAATTTTACTGATTTGTTGTTAATTTTCTAACAAAATAATTTTATTTTTTAAATAAAAATAATTTTTAATTTTTTAATTTTTATTTATAAATTTTTAATTATTAAATAAAAATGATTAAATATTTATAATTAAAAATAATAAATATATTAATATTTACCTTACCAACCAGTGAAAGAATAAATAGAAGATATAATAAGATTTATAAAATAATCTTTTTTGACATTAAATAAAATATTTTAGAAAAAAATATTTTCAAGAAAATTTTGAATTTTTTTCTATTTTATTTTTTATAATAAGAGGAAGTAAAATAAAAAAATTAATCATCAAATTTTATTATAATTATTTTGATCTTGCTGACTAGTATTTTAAAAATATCAATTAAAAATATAAAATTAAATTTTTTTAAACAATAACATTGAAATACATCAGACATCATAATATAGTTGTGTGTTAATAATATATTGTAATAAAAATTATTTTTAACACATTTTATTGATGTGCTTTAAAAAACATTAATTAGTATTATTTAAATTTTTTATAATATGAAAAAAGAACATACTATGCCGGAAATATTTCATGCACCTTCTTTTTCTAACATTTTTATTTTGTATATTTATTTATTTTATTATCATTAAAATATAATATATTTAGGTTCTTTTCATATTATAAAATGACATGTAAAAAAAATACAAAAGTAAAATTAATTGAGCTTTAGATAAATAATAATGAATTCGTATTACAACTATTTTAGTTTCTAAGAGTATATATATATATATATATATATATATATATATATATATATATATATATATATATATATATATATATAACATATTATATGAAAAAAAAATTATATAAAAATATGAGAATAAACTTTTACTATTACATACTATTATAAATGATTAATATTAAAATATAAAAATTATGTAATTTTTTTAAAAAATATTTTATTTTAAAAATATTATATAATTTAATGAATTTTTAATTTTGATCATATATGATTATATGGTTCTAATTTATAATTATTATTTTAATATAAAATTAATATTATCATTAGATATATCAATAGTTTTCATTTAAAAATATAAAAATTATGAATTTAAATTATATATTAATGATTAAAATTAAACATCATAAATTTTTTTAAAAAGTTATATATATTTTTAAATTTTGGCCATTCAAATAAAATTTGATGGGTTATATTTATTATTCTCATTTTTTATAATATAATAATTAAGTGTTCACATTTAAGTAAATTTTTTTCTGTGTTTATGTATCCGAGATAAATCTAACAACATTAAACTAGGTTAGATCATAATCTAATTATTAAATTTAAAAATAATTAGTCTAGACAACACTAGGTAACATAAAAATATATGTAAAGACAGTGTCATACAAAGCATATTATTAAATTTAAAAAAAAATTAGTCTAGACAACACTAGATAACATAAAAATATATGTAAAGACAGTGTCATACAAAGCATATCAAAAGAGTAATGAATTATTTTGATTTTTGAAAATTTTAGATCAATCATTTTAATTTTTGAATGATAAATTAATTTAAAAATTATAAATTTTTAATTTGTTTATCATTTTTTTCCTATATTAACAAATGTGACATACATTAATAAAATACTCACATAAACAATGACATTTTGATAAAAAAAAAATTATTTATCTCTTCCTAAACCACTAATTATCCTTATATTCATCATAAAATTTATGTTTAAAATACTTTTATAACAAATTTTATCATTTCCAAAAGATTAAACTTTTCTAATAGAATTTACAACCACCATCAAGCAAAATATTATAAAAAAAATAAAAATAATATATTTTAAATAAATATATTTTATATTTAATATAATAAATAATATAATAATTTTATACAATAAGTTGTTAATGTAATCCTATTCTTTAACAATCTATGTATGGGATGCTATATTAACAAATGTGACATACATTAATAAAATACTCACATAAACAATGACATTTTGATAAAAAAAATTATTTATCTCTTCCTAAACCACTAATTATCCTTATATTCATCATAAAATTTATGTTTAAAATACTTTTATAACAAATTTTATCATTTCCAGAAGATTAAACTTTTCTAATAGAATTTACAACCACCATCAAGCAAAATATTATAAAAAAAATAAAAATAATATATTTTAAATAAATATATTTTATATTTAATATAATAAATAATATAATAATTTTATACAATAAGTTGTTAATGTAATCCTATTCTTTAACAATCTATGTATGGGATGCTAACAAAGTTTAATCATACTTCAATTGAATAAGTTTGTCTTATTTAGATAAATGAGATATTTGATCTCTATTTTTAATTTGATAATTGTGTTAAAAAAGGAACTATATTTTTTGATTTTAGGTTCCTAAATTCATAAAAAAAAAATTAAAATTTAACGATCCAACAAATCTATCATCAACATTAATAAATTAATAAATTGATCAAAAAAGTTTATAGCGATCAATTTAGTGATCAAACAAAAGTGGTGGTTAAAATCTTAGTCACAAACCAATCGGTTGTAAAAAAGGAGATTTTGGCTACTAAAAAAATCGATTATAAAAACACTAAAAGTTGATTGTAAATTTAGTCATACCATTTGTTACAGATGATCAATGTTGTGATTGAAATGGTTGTTGCAAAATCAGTCATTAAAATTTGAACATGGACATCAAATTTTCCACTAACAAATCGGTGGTTAACGTGAGTCGCCAAATTCAATTGATATAAAATGTGCAGCGAAAACCAATTTTACTACTAGTCAATCGGTTACTAAATTAGTAGCTAAACATTGGTTACAAAATTCGATTGCTAAATTATATAAGTAGAGACTAAATTTGCTACAACTTTATTGGTCACTAAATTGGTAGGTAAACAGTGGTCATAAATTTGATCCCTAAAGTTGTTGTTGTCAATATTTCAAAAGGAAGAAAGTCCTACATGGATTAGACCAGGAACCATTGAGGTCCTTATATACTTGGACTTACCTTGAGGTTGTAAACAAGTAAGGAAGGGATGTGTCATCGCACATGAGCTTGAATCGATTTAATTCAAAATTGATTTAATTATGCCTTTAAATGAATTTTATTACCATTTTACTCGACACTAAACTTTCATTCCTATATAAAGGAAGTCGATGGCTATATTAATTTATTAAAATTTTTTGAATCTTTTTTTATTTATATAAAAATTAATTAAAATAAATCTATTTATATAAAATATATACAGAATAATTATTAAGAAAAGAGCCACTTCTACTATATAATAAAGTGTAACTTACCGTAACTAAAATGCAACTATAAAAACAAGTGTAATTTCTACCTCCTGAACCCACTTTCCATTATACCTTAATAAAGTGCAACTTAGTATAATTAAAAGACAATTATAAAAATAAGTCTAATTTCTATATTCTAAACCCACTCTTTGTTATACCTTTAAATTAGTATGGACTATTGTACCATTGGATCTTCAGCTCTCGTAAGCTCCTACATAAGTTTTACCTTTGACTTTCGATAAACCAATGAAATTTTTGCTATAAGGATGAGTTTTAAGTTGACAAATATATCATTACTCTCTTTTCTTCATACGATATTTTTCTTGTAGATAGAGAAAAATTCAAATTATTAGTTTAATTAGAGAGTATGGAAGACTTGCTTCCATCATGGACTCTGACATATGATAGTTTACAATCCACAATTATTTGAGAAAGGTTAGGAACTAAAGCTGCTTGCAATCTAATTAGAGCATTAAAATTTTTTTAATGGACAAAAAGGTATGAATGTCAGGAAGAAATCCCTTCTTCAGGCAGGATTTAACAATTTCATATATAATAAAAATGGTAAGGGAGGTAAGACTTGTCCAATTCCATAGCATTTTGAGTGCAGTAAATTTCAAGTAATTACTACTAACAAGCAAGATTAAATTTGATGGCAAACTCATTTCAAGAAATGAAATAATTTTAGGATAATCACAAATGGAGAGTTTTGTTAAGTTTGGGATGAGCCTTTGCATTTGATTAGGCAAAGATTTCAAGTTCTCATAGTTCTTAGACTGTCAAACTTCTCAATTTGGATGCATATGGTTCAAATTCATGGAAAGATACTAATTTAGGACACTAAATGATGACAATGCTATCTAGATGCTCCAAATACCTCCTGCAACCAAATGAGATGCAAGATTTTCATAGCCTTCTATATAGAGACACTTTAGAGCTCCAAACATGTTCATTGAAAGATTCAACTAAGTCACAACTATTTTCTATTTTATAGAAGTGCTTCTTTAAAGCAGGAAGGTTATTAGGCAAATCCTCAACTAAGTATGCAAGTTTTCTTAGCCCTTCTAAAATTGTAGAAAAAAATGAGGTTCATCTTGAAAGGAAAGAAAATGTTCTAATTTAGATAGTTACTATTTGCAGTTCAAGGTTTCACAATATCTTTATTTCATGTCATTATGTCATTTTAATTTTATACCAACTTTCAAATTATAATTACAGCCAAACTAATATGCATTAACAACAAATACTTCAAGTTACAGATTCAAAATTTTAGTGCCATTTTAATTCTCAAGGATTTGTACTAGCTCCAAAACTTACTTGCACTAATTTAGATGTGCACCCAGCAATAAAGTACATAGGACTTACAATATTCTTGGTCAAATCCTCTGCTGGTACTTTGTATTTTTCAAATATAAGCTCTGCTATCCTGATACATAGACAGAAAAAGAAAAATTTTGAAATCTAAAAATTGGAGTATTGAACCAAACTTTATTACTAAACATGAAATATTGTAACAGTAAATATAGTTAAAAGCTAAAAACTAAATGAGAAGGGGAAATGAAACATGCTATCAGAATACCTTTCTCTTTGTTATTCACTGTTGGAACACAATTTTGTAAATAACGTTGGACACAACACTCTTTGGGATCAACTAGTAAGCGTCCCCTGAAAACTAGTGAGTAGTACAATAAAGCATGAAAAGAGATAAATAAATTAACAAAATATGAACTAAGAAGTCTAAATGAGGAAAAAAAATAGTGCATAAGGAAAGAATACTCTTATAAATGTGAAGGAATAAAGGTCACTATACTCACCATCTCTTTATCTTGTTCAATAAACATTTCCTTGATTTTGCTCCACTTTTAATCTTCTTCGACATAAGGAGAGAAGGTTGTGTTAATAAAAGAAGCATTCAAACCTGAGAAACAAAAGAGACCATCATCCAACCATGAGATAGCAATAGGAAACACAGCAAATAATATTGTAGCAAGAACGCAACTATAGCGACAACAACCCACTACCTCCTTCTAACCAAGGAGGGCACTGAAGAAAGGAGAAAATTGCCAGAATCTTAAACCAACTTGGTGAAGAAAAGAGTGCAACGTAGATTAAAAGTGATTTGTTGTTGTGTATTGTGAATGATTTAAAAAATGTGTTGATGGATACTAGTTAGGGTTCATATATTGAAAAAATTCAATCGACAAGTAAGAGAGAAATAAAAGCACAAGATTAAAATTTATTTATGTAATTTTGCAATTAAAATATTCAGTCTCTAAAAAAAATAAACTAAAATATGAAATAAAGAGGATTAGTGACCGAATATAGCAACTACTATCCATTTCAAATTTGCGACCGACAGTTTCATCTCTAATTTGGTGGTTAAAAAATAAAACTTAATTTATTGATCTCCAATCAATCACAATTTCGATCTCTAATCGCAACCGAATTTAGGAGGTTACAGAATTCGATCATCAATCTCATATTTTCTTATTGTGACTATTTAAGAAAATATTCAATTTATAAAACAATTAATAATAAAAAATCTATCCAAATTTAAAACATAGTATGAATAAAAGACTTTTAAAGGAACACAAAAATTAAAAAGTAAAGAGAAGTTAAAATGATAAAAAAAATACTAATCTATTGTTAATTTACTTAAGTGTTATGAGTTTAAGAGAAAGTTATATATTATTTTTTAATTAATATTTATAAAATTGTATAGACAATTATGTATTCCAAACCTATTAACTATGTTTTAATCTCTTTAAGATCATGTTGTATTGATGGTTTAGTGACTTCATTGGCAATAATTATGTAAATGTTAGTCACATAAGCTAATTTTATCTTATTCTTTTAATTGTTGATTAAGATTTTTTCTTCAAAATTAATTATTCTTCAATTATATTTTTATCCTTTAAAAACAATTTTATTTTTTAAAATTTAGTTAAACTTGATACAAGGTTCAATCAGATCATCAATAATGATTAAAAATACTAATTTTTACTTAGTTTTTATTATTAAAATATAAAATTTTGTTATGTTATGTTTCCATTATTTATTTTAGTAGGTTAACATTGTACTTATTTTAAAACTTAAATATCTTTGAGTTTAACAATTTAGTTGCTGAATTTTCAACATGTTAATAGATTACTAGTTGAACTCTTTTTTATCAGCTAATAAATAGTATTTAGTCTGGTTTTTTTGGTTTTCTTATCACTTTTGATATAGATATGTTTTTATCACATATCATCCTTTTTATTTATTTTTAAATCATTCATCTAATTTAACATGACTAATGCTAGATTAACTGACATCTAAATCGACTTTTAACTGAATTAGCTGGTTTGACTAATTTCAATATAAGCTACTTCATTTTTATATTAATAATGATAAAAATAATAATAAAAATAAAAGTAATAAATAATTTTTTAAAAGAGGAAAATAATAGTTTAGAAACTAAAAATCTTCCCTTTATATTTCTCTTCATATCAATTTGTTGAATATATATATTGTTAATATTAAATAATATTTATTAATGTAAGAATTAAAATAATTGAAAGATTAAAGTTTTATTCTTATTTTTAATAAGATAGAAAAGAGGGAGAGAAAAATTTATTTTGGATTAAATTTAAATTAATAAGATCCAAACAAAACATTTCTTTCGAGAAAATAGAAGAGGAAGATTTTTTTTTATTTTAAATTTTTAAAATTTTTGAATATTGTTATAAATAAAATAAAATAAAAAATTATATCAATAAAAATATAGTAAAAACTAAAAAATTTTAAAAATTTTTATAAATCAAAATTTATATTATTAATATTTCTTTTCATTATTTTTTATTCATTTAAATAAGGAAAGATAATTTTTTTCCTTTTCTTTTTCTTTTATTTTCATCAATTCAAACAATTTATTTTTTTATCCTATTTTTATTCTATTTATTATTCTTTCATTTTTTTATTTTTTATTTATATTTTTTTAATTTATTCAAACAAAGTATTAAAGTCTTAAACCCTACGCTACTGATCAATTTAGGTCTAAGGGGTTGTTTATCATAATCAGCCTAAAACGGGGTTTGAATTTGCTAAGAATCATCAAGTGCTAAAATGATGAGGAAACTTAAAAAAAGAAAATATTAAATAACCATAAATGACTCCTTCCGGAATCATAGCGATAATCAACAATAACAATCATCTAATAACGCAATTTGGGGAATCAAAATTTTCTGATAGAAGCACACTATTAATGCATGACTAAAATAAAAGGGTCACATTCTAAGGGATAGCTATAATCTGAAAAAAGACAAAAAGAAAAAACCCACAAAAAAACTTAGAACATTGTAACTGGATAACGATCGGTGTGGTGAGAACAAGATTCAAAACTCAATTTTAGTATTTTAAAAACTAAAATTACCAAATTTTCAAACTATTTACTCCTATAGTTGAAACTTATAAAAGATTCATAAGGCTTGAACAAAATTCTAAATAAAGCAGCGGGCGTCATCTAGATTGGTAAAAGCTACACGCATATTCCTCAAAATGCCATATGTAGCAGACCGAAACCGTGAGGACCTAATTGCAATTAAATAATGGTAAAAAAATGTTATTCTCTTCAAAATGTGTTTTGCTATGAAAACACTGATATGGCATTTAATTAATATATATGTCATGATCATTCAAAATTGGTGGGCTCAATTTAAAGATCTATGGCCCAGCTAGCAAGTATTAGGCTCCACGTAAGCCCATGCTATTCTCAATCTAGTTCAAATACACGTCAATCTTGATCTTCACCTCAATATGTTAACCAATGATTTTAAAACAGAACTGGTTATCAAACCGGTAGGGATAGTACTTTACAAATAATACTATTTTATATAAACATTATGTGTTTTTATGTATATTAAAATATTTTAAAATAACAGATTTTAAAAGGAAAACAAAAATCATTATTTTTATGAGCCAGTTTAACCGAGTTTTTTTTTTCATCAGTGCTTTCTTGATTTTATTCATTCTAACCAAAAAATTTTTACTAATTTTTTAAAATTATTTGAATCAGTAAAATAAAGTTTTCAGTCAAATTGGTTATATATGAAAATTCGATCCGGTTGAAATAATAATGATGTTATAAATATTAGAGGATATTGACAATAACGTAGGTTACTTTTAATTATTAAACTTATTTTTACTGTTTATAAATATACTTAAATTTTTTATCATTTTTAATTTTTATAAATTTTAGAATCTTTTTAAAATTTTAATAAATATTTAATTGTAAATATGGTAATGAAGCTGATCACAGACATGTTTAACGTTCCATGTCCCATCTTAAATAGCCCATCCTGCCCCCCAAAATTATTGCAATTACCATTGAAATTAAAAAGGTTAAACTTCATCCTCGTATCCAAATTGCAAACTGGTCTGGCATATATTTCTATTTTTTTAATATTTTTATTTTAATCATTTTATAATTTAATAAATTGTTATATTTTTAAATTTTATTATTATTTTAATCTAACTAATATTATGAAATACTTTTATAATAATAATAAAATATTTTTATAATTTAATATATTAAAATGGGATGAAAAGTAAGATTAAAAACATGTATTATTATTTCCGTACCAGTAATGTCTCTTTCTTTTAAAAATCAAATTTTATTTAAAATCGTTTTCAATCTTGTTAATTTGATTTTTTTTCCACTCATATATGGCAGAACAAGTATTTTATGTAGATATATTTTTGATGTCTCTAGAGTGATGAATATATATATATATATATATATATATATATATATATATATATATACATATATAATTTAGAGATTATTTTAAAAAAAAATTATTTTTTAAAATAAATTTTTTAAAAAAATCAAGATAAATTTTAAGTATTATTTTAAAATTAAAACTATATTTTATCCTATTATTTAATTCAATATCTCTCCAAACTTTTAAAAACTTACTTTAAAACAGAAACAAACTTTTGACTAGCGTAGGAAGTTTCTTCAAGGACTAAATTTAAAACGTTTTGAATTTAAAGTGTGAATAATTTATATGTCTATTATGTGTCAAAGCTAAAATAGAGTTGAACTTTTAATTTTAATTGTAAAATCCTTATACCACGTCAAAGTAATCCCTTTAAAAGAGAAATTGTGTTTGTATGTAATTTTTTTAAAGAAAGAGAGTAATAAAAAATGAGAAGTGTAAGCTAAGATGTATGATGATGTTGTTATTTGGATATAGACAAGTCCACGTAATGAATATAAAGTTCTCTTCTGTTAATACTGTGGATGATGTCTAAAGGTTTACTTGCAAAATATTTTAATGTCTAAATTAACTAAGGTGTCAACATGGTTTACAATTTAGGGTTAAAAAATATGTTATCCAAAAAATATAATGATCCTTTTTATTATAGAGGTTGTCTTCTTCTGATTTGATGATTAGGATATATTATTTCTTTAAATATAAGCTACTTCACAAGTATGATTTTTTTAGTGCTACGTATCTCTAAATATTTTGATAGATTCTTTTTATTTGTAGGTCTACAATAGGTGTAATAGAGAGATAAAAAAAAATCATGAATCCGTCTGTTTAAGCTTTAAACAAACTGATTTTAAGAATAGATAAAATATAGTTTATATTTTAGAAATTTTATAAAACATAGAAGTTATATTATGTTTGTTTACAATTTTAAGAAACACTTATTCCCTTCATTCCTTTATATATGTCATTATCTTTAAAAAAAGTATTTTTTTTTCTAATTGTCATATTAGAAGTTTAAGATAACAGTTTTTTTTTTCACATCATACTGTTTACAACAAATATATTAATTTGATACAAGAAATAAACTAATGAAAAGGATTAAAAATATAATTAGATATAAATAATAATTTTAATATAAATAAGAACTTTAATTAACTTTATTAATATATTTGAAACAACTTTAAACAATAGATAAAAAATAATGAAAAATGTATTTTTAAGTACAGCTATAATTTCAGTTTTTTAGAAGCCATTTTTAAAATAAATGTTCAAAATAACAAAAAAAAATGAATTTTCAGATTCTATTTAAAAAAAAAATAAAACAAACAACTAAAAAATTTAAGGAATAATTGTTAAAAATTAAATTTGATTCTAACCAATTTCAAAAGTTAACTTATATATTAAAGATTCCTTAATATATAAATATATGAATTCATGGTTTATCTTTTCTCTAAGTAATGCAGGATTTTTAATAGTAATTATTTTTTAAAATGTTTATAAAATAATCTTAAACATGTTAACATATGCTTTATACTATAAAAGGACTGGTGAAATAATAGTATGTGAATAACAAAATTCTTTTAAAAAATGGAATTAATGGTGCAATCATCATTCACTTTTTTCAACCAAATGGACTAAAATGAGAATAGTGAATGATATTTCAAGTTTCACCATCTTCCATCAAGATACTCAACAGAAAAACAAGAATCAGGAGAATGAAAAACACATGAAAGTAGTTGAAATTACAAAAGAAATAAAAGCAAGTTTTTTTTTTTCCAACTTTGGTCGGCAGTAATATGTCCAAATAATCATGTTTCTCACACACACACATACAAATTATTTAATTGAATTGTAGGGGGTGGCAAATTGACAATCTATGTTAGCATTTCAATGCATAGTACTTTGCACAAAAGACAAAAGCTGTGATATTAAGAACCTCAAATGATTGGTAGATATTGTATCTATTTTAAGATATCATTAGGTGTATCTATTTTAAGATATCATTAGGTGTATCTATTTCAAGAAAGATAACGAAAGAAAGTGAACAAAATGATAAATATAATAAATAACATGATATGATAGAAAAAATAAAAATAAAATAAATATTATTAACTTTAAGAAGTTAAAAATTCTTAACTCTAAAAAACCCCATGACCAGAGTACTGTCTAAGCTCCTAATTAACATTGAATTACTTGCATGCAACCACATAAAACCAGTGAAAAAAGAACCAAATCAATCAAATTTGGTTTTTAACACTACCAATTAGCAGTAACCCATATCAAAGAGTGAGGAAAACGTACCTGAAAAGTGGAGAGGGAAAGACTGAGCTGAATTTTCAAAATCAGACAAAAAAGTAAAAAAACGTGGGAACTGTGAAGTCAAGCAAAGGTTGAATAGCTCCCAAATTTGGAAATGGGTGTATATATTTATTTACTGTGGAATTTTGGAAGGGATAAGAAAGCCCAAAAATGTAAGAGAATTTGAATTGAATTCCAAGAGGAATCAGAATCAAATTCATAAGCATAATCCTTGTTATTACAATTCTGTAACAGAACATGATGCCTATGTCAAGTAAATAAAAGTTAGGTCGCTTTAGCTAATTGTGGGAGAGAAGAAAAATAAAATATTGTTTTTACTTTTTTAATAAATATTCTTTAATTTAATATTATTTAAAAATAATAATTTAATCTTTTATTTTTGTAATATTATATAAATAATTAACCCACACCCATAGAATAATTGTATATTTTATTATATCTAGATCAAACAACTTATAATTTTTGAAAAAAACAATCTGACCGAATATATTCTAATATAAATCAGCGTAACTTTTTGGGTTTTACTTTTCCTTGAAACTCCACTTTCAGAAATCCTCCCCCCAGTCATGATACCTACAAGGTACCAACTTGGCGTCATATATGGACTCACCCTCCATTAACTCAATGCCTTGCATCTGCTATCTGCACTTTAGATGAATCAAAATATGGAAGAATAAAATAAAAATAAATTTTTTATTAATTTTATATGAAGTTTATAATAAAAATTATATGTTTCTTTTTTATTTATAAAATTGGTGAAAAGAAGATTTCTATCTTTTAATTTTACATAAATAATATTTTGAAGTTTATATTTAATATATATTTTAGACTAAAATTTAAAAATAATTTTATATTAATAAATTGACATAATTAAAAAATTAAGCATTTTTAAATTTATATTTTTATTAATATAATAATTTTTATTTATTGAAATAAATAATATATTTTTGTTTTATTTTATTTTAATCATTTATATTCCTTTTTTTATTTTTTATTTTATTTAATATCTGATGGAAAATTCAAGAGAACGTGATTCGCACGTAGGCACAACCTCCATTTTTTATGGCATTTTTTCCCCTAAATTTCTTTGGAAATATGGGACAAGTGAAAATAAGTCGGTTACTTAAATTCTCTCGATCTGCAAGAAGAGGAACCAATTCATTTTGGGGTTCGGTCCAATTCACAGCAATTTTTTTAGATAAAATCTATAATTTATTTATATTTATTTAAGAAATAGAAAGTTATTCACCTATGTTTTTTAAAAATCTAAACCTAATTTTATTTCAAAGAAAATATTTTAAATACGAAATTGAGAGTAAATGTTTTACAATAAACTTTTAGAGATTGGAAATAATATCAAAATAGTAATAAGATGTGGAACCAAATATATCCATCATCAAAATAAGGATACGAGATGTCTAACAAAAGTTATATTTCCAACCATTAATGAACTTGTTAGTGAACAACAGAATAAATATATCAAAAACACAGGCAAACTCAATTATGTATAACCTACTGCACTTTTATTTAATAAAGGTGAACTATTAAAATTTGATGTAATTTTTAGTTTATTAAATTATAATAATTAAATTAAAAAATATATTCAAATATTTACATAATTTATATATTTATTTATCATTTTTATACAATGATTCACAATATTTTATAATTTTTTTAAAAAATTAAGAAATCAAAATATAAGATGCATCCGAATTTGTACAATGTGTGAATATATATTATATTTTTTTAAATTAAAATTGGATAATTTAAATTTAAAATTAATATTTACAATAATAAAAAAGAGAAAAGGATAATTTTTTTTTACATATTTTATTTAATAATTTTTTTGAATAATTAAATTTTATTAATTTAACAATTAAATTAATATATTTTATTGAATAAATAAAATTTACAAAATTTTATAAAATTTAAAAAAGATTTGATCATTTATTAAATAATTTTATTTTTAACTTTATTTTAATATATAATATACTTCACGTAATATATGTTAATTTAAATTTATTTTATACCTATTAAATTTTATAAATATAATTTATACAATAAAATATATTAATTAAACAATTAAATTGATAAAATTTAACACCGTTTTAAAAAAATTTATCAAACAAAGTAATTTTAATATAAATTACTTTTTGAATCAACTATTAAAATTTGATATAATTTTTAATTTAATAAATTATAATAATTAAATTAAGAAGATATATCTAAATATTTACATGGTTTATACATTTATTTATCTTTTTTTATACAATGGTTGGCACTATTTTTAATTTTTTTAAAAAAAAATTGAACGATCAAAACATAAAATACATCCGAATTTATACAATGCATGAATATATATTATATATTTTTTAAATTAAAATTGGATAGTTTAAATTTAAAATTAATACTTGCAATAATAAAATAAAAAAAAAATAGGAAGGAATGAAATTTTTTCATATATTTTATTTAATAACTTTTTTAAATAATTAAATTTTATTAATTTAACAGTTAAATTAATAAATTTTATTGAATAGATGAAGTTTATAAAATTTTATAAAATTTAAAAAAAAATTGATCATTCATTAAATAATTTTATTTTGACATATAATATATCTTACATATTATATTAATTTAAATTTATTTTATATTTATCAAATTTTATAAATATAATTTATATAATAAAATATATTAATTAAACGACTAAATTGATGAAATCTATACAAAATAAAAGAAATAAAAAAGGATAAATTTTTTTCACATATTCTATTTAATAATTTTTTAAATGATTAAATTTTATTAATTTAATGGTTAAATAATAGATTTTATTGAATAGATAAATTTAAAAAAATTTTAAAAATTTAATCATTCGTTAAATAATTTTATTTTTATATCTAATATATACTAATTTAAATTTATTTTATATCTATCAAATTTTATAAAATTTTGTAAATATAATCTATATAATAAGATATATTAAATGATTAAATTATAAAATTTATACAAAATAAAAAAAGAAAAAAAACATATTTCATTTAATAAATTTTTAAATAATTAAATTTTATTAATTTAATGGTTAAAGCAATAGATTTTATTGAGTAGATTAAGTTTACAAAATTTTATAAAATTTTAAAAATATTTAGTCATTTTTTAAATAATTTTATTTTGACATATAATATATTTCACCTAATATATGTTAATTTATATTTATTTTATATCTATCAAATTTTATAAAATTTTGTAAATATAATCTATATAATAAAATATATTAATTAAATCATTAAATTAATAAAATTTGATCATTTATAAAAATTATTGAACAAAGTAACTTTAATATAAATTATTTTTTGAATCATTTAATTTTATTTTTTTAAAAAAATTAGATAAATCTAAATTGTTTAATTTTAATTCAATTATAATTTCTTAAAATAAAAATTACCCCAAAATTTAACTAAAAATGATTTTCCTGGAAACTCAGAGAAGGCAGAGTAGAAAGATTAGAGGAGGAAGAGATCAAGGAAAGTAAAACAGAAACCTGATTTCATCGTTTCTTTATTTCCCATTTTCTATCTCATTATATAATATGGACAATTCAAGATACTAGTTATTTGAGCTTCTATTTTTTCCCTGTATTCTGGTTTGATAGCCACATGGTTCTTTCCTTAACTAATTTGGTGCTTTTAGCCTGACACCCTTCTTTTTATATTCTATCTTATTTTTTACTTCAAAAAATAGCTATGTTTGGAGTTATTACAATCCATTGAAGGCCCAAATAAATAATGATAAATGAAAAGGGTATGAATAGATGGGTAAAAAGAAGGAGTGGGTTTACGTTTAAAATAGAGAGATAAAATAAAAGATATAGAGGCTCCAAACTTAAAACTAATAGAGTCAAGTCAAGGTATATGATATATCAATGAAATATGGGATTCAAAGCATACACCCATCCACACTTTACATGTCTGGTAGCTATGCATTGAGTGACCTCCCAACATAGCTTGACCCTCACCATGGGTCCTATGAATTTCAAGATCTTTTAATTATGTTATTAGATAAATATGTTGGAGTGACATTCCTTCAATCTAAGGACCTGGTAGAAGTATCAAACTTGCCTATCTTAATTAGGAGTACATTTGATCTTATTTAATAATTTTATATTTTTAATTTGTTTGAAAATAGAAAATTTTAATTTTAATTTATGTAATTTTTAAATTAAGTTAGATGATAACGTATTAATTTATTTAATTTTATCTTATAATTTTTTTATTTTATAACTTGTTTAAAAGTAAATTTTTTAAATTTTAATATAATTCTTAAATTAAATGGATTATTAATTCATCCAATTATATTTTATAAGCTTTAGTTTGTAACTTAGAAGTAAGAATTTATATGATATGATATTAATATGAACTAATTAAGTGAAATTAATGTAAATTAATTTATATGATATTTATTTATTTTTTTAAAATTTTTTTGCTTATTTATTTATTTTAATATTTTTTTATTATTTTAAAATATTTTTTAATTTATTTATCTTTCCTTTTGATTTTTTCATCTTTATCTAAATATTTTTTTATTTGTCTCTAAAATTTTTCTATCTCAACTTTGTCTTAATTTTGTGTATATTTTTTTAAAATATATTTATATTTATTTTTATATCTCTAAAATTACTTTTTTACTTTCTTTTTCATCTTCTTTTTTTAAATTTTGTTATTTATTTTAATTTTTCATCCTATTGTATTTAAAGAAAGAAAAAGAAAGTTGAAGGGAAATTTTTTTTATAGAAAGAGATAAAAAAAATTTAAAAGGAAAAATTTGAAAAGAAAAAAATTAACAAAGATAAAATTTGATAAAAAAAATTAAGAAAATGAATTTAAATAGATAGAAAGAATTTATAAAAAAAGTTAGAGTTTATAAAAGATTGATCTTGTTGTTATATTATGGAAGAAATGTTTAATTTTATTACTTTTTGAATAGATAGAAGAAGATTTAGAAAGTCAGAGAGAATGTAAAATTTTCATATTCAATATAAAAAAATTAGACTTGTTTGCTTATATTTTTTTTATTTTTTACTAACTAAAATGTTAGTTGTGAATTTAATCAAAACCATGTAGTGGACAGATTAATCTATATAGTGGGCTAATTCATAGAGTGAGCTTACTCACTTATTAAATTGTATTAACTTTTTTTTAATTTTAAATTCATGAACTAATCCTAACCCATAAAATTTAGTGAATTTTAGGGTTTAGGGATTTTTATGAGTTTATGGATTATTTTGATAGATTGGATTGGATGAACCAAATTGGCATATCTAACATCAGAGGGTGTCCATAATCTTTTGTTAATTTATACCATAATAGAACATGCAACCCTTTAGTGGTATGCACTACTATTATGTCAAGTGGCTTGGTAAGAATATCTCAATTGTTACTATTGTCTTATGATCTAAAGTAGCTACTTTCTAGTCATTGCAAGGTATGACTTGAATTATATTTTCTAGGTCTGAATCTTGATCATGCACTTTTCTTCACCTTCCTTTAAGGTCATGGTGTGTCTATATCCATTTTCAAACATAACTTATAAACATAGATCACTTATGATAAACAATGAGATTGGTCAAATATTCAAATTGACATACGGTATATTTTATGTCATATCATATCCAATGTGTCTCATATCATATTATATAAAACGAATATTAAATCTTTTACTAAATCTTACCATGTCTATAATAATAATAATAATAATAAATTTTAACTTAATATATTTTGATAAAATATAATAAATACTTTTAAACTTTTAAATAAAACTAGTTTAAAATCATTCTCAAAACTTGTGAAAAAATCTTTCAAAATTAAAATATAATTATGAGATTTATTAATATTGTTAATATTATTTTATAAAAAAACATATAAAACTCAAGATTTCAAAAATAAATCATAAATTATGCCAAAAATCTTTTTGTAAGATAAAGGTAATATAAAACAAATTGTTGATCTTAAAAAAAAATGACTAAAACTAGATGAATATGTTAAAATATTTTTAAAATACCTTTATAATAAATATTTTGTAAAATAATTTTAACATATTTTATAGGAAAATAGGTTGAATATAATTTTTTATTTTAAAGAACATAATTAAAATAAAATCTCTTTTAAAATTTTTATTTATTTAGTAAAACATCTAAGAACTTAATAAAATTTAATAAAACTTGTGAATGACTAAAACTTTAAAATTTAATAAATAAATGATTTAATAAAATGTTTGCAAAAGTTTATTAATTTATATCAATAGAATAATTCTTTACTTTTTAAAATTATTTAATTTTGTTTTTTCTCCTTCACTTTATCATAATGACATGAAATTTATGAATATATTACATATTCATCATTTACAATCACATAATCGTATATTTTATACTAAATCAATAATTTTTTTAAAATTCAACTATATGCTATATGGTCAAAGATATTATTTTTATTATTAACATTACATCTAACACATATTACTAAATTTATTTACTCCATAATCAAATTATTTAAATCTCAACAAAATAAACAATTTTAAAAAATTCAAAAATTTACATTTATCAATTTAACATATCAATATCAATTCATTTTCACGTAATTTAATTAATATATAAAAAAATAAAATAAACATCAAGACTAATGTCTTTTAACCTATAATTTTCAACAACTCAAGTCACTCTGTTAACTAAACCAACAATAAAAATATGAATGAAATTTCCTATTTTAAACCAACAATGAAAATATGAATGAAATTTCATATTTTAATACCTTCTTATGTTTATTTGTAAAATATATTTTTTTGTCTAATTTTTAAGCAACCAATAGAGATGTCAAATTTAAATTTATTATAAAGTATGATACTTTTTGGACGCAATGTTGTAAAAACTTCATAAAAATTATATAAATTAAAAATTAAATCGTATTTTTTTTTCATAAAAAATACTACACACACGGTAAGTTCTACGTAAAAATTTAGCTTAAAATTGTTTTATATAAAAAGGGATCTAAATTTAAAAATGACCCATTGGAGCATGATTTGGTATTTTAAAAATATCTTGAGATATAGAAACTAATTTAATATTGGATCGATGACCAAATTTTAAAAGCTTCTTTATAAATTTCTTAAGAAATTGAGCGTTAATTTAATATTGAAAGATTATCCATATAGTGTGGTTCATCGTTATCTATAAATAACTTTTCTCTTAGTTCAATAAATAGTAATGATATTAATAAAATAGATTAAAAATAAATAAATATAAATATAAAATAGGTTAAATTAGATAGATGCTTACTAAACATGTTCTCATCTGTAGTACAAAGTTCCATCATTTTAGGATTGATTTGGGTTTATTTGCTTTAATCTGCCCCAATAGGAATTTGTTAAAATCTGATTGGAGAAGGAGTTCGGACTTTGCAGTGGGCTATATACTATGTGGATTTCTTGCCCATCAAACAACACACTCATCAGAATAAATTGGGTCATTGCAATTTGTCATTAGCCCAACAATACAAAAAATTGTGTTTGATTCAATTTGGGTCTTTGTGTTTCTATAACATACAAGAATACATAATAATAAGAATAACAGTTATAATAGTACTTATAATAATTATTATTAATAATAAAATAATATTAATATTAACAGCAACAACATATAACATAATAATATAATTTCATAATAACGTTATCAATATTTTGTTCTTATCTTTTCACGAGTAATTGTAACTTTTATTCACTTGATCGTTTATTTATATATTTAATTATTTTTAATTATTTATCTAGCAATTTCTTTAGTATAATAACCTAAAATTTCATACTTTTAAAATAAATATTTTAATTTTAAATTCATACAACAAATCTTAAATGTATGCATGTAACATTCTCTATCATTATGTATTTTAAAAATTGTAAACGTTTATATTATAACTATCATTTATCATAAATTTTATGCATATATAAATTTAAAATATTATTTTATAAATAAGTTTATATTTTATATGATCATCTATTCCTCAATCAACTTATAAATTAATAAGAATGATCAATTTCTATCAATTAATAAAGCATAATAAAAAAAATACAATTAAATAGAAAAAGAAAACCGTTCATAAAAGAAACAAGGGGTTCAATAGTTACACCATAAGTTTCATCAAAATTGCATCATTAGTGATTAGTTAAATATAACAAATGCAGACAAAAACAATAACATACTAATTCAACAAAAGAATGCATAATCTTAATTAAAAAAAAAGAATAACAAAATTGTGATGCTGGCAAGGTCGGCAATAAGGTATTACAACTTGCACTGTGAAAAAGGGTTTACCACTAAGATCTTATAGAAGGATACTAGAAGAAGGATGAATATTCGAATAAAAAAAGTAACAATGATATGTTTCTAAGATCATGTCTTCGATGATCTAATATAACAATAACATGATGCATATATGTGTAGTGTGTAGATTAACATTGTTGTCATTTCATCTCAATCCATTAAAGAACTTTTTGTTCTGGAATAAAAATATTTGTTCTCCTTTAATAGAAATACTATTTTAATCTTTATATTCTCAACTTTTTTAATGTAATTTCTAGCTATGGTTTTCTTTTTGTAAAATGGTTAAAAGATCTATAATGTATAATTGATAAATAGAAAGGAATGTTGAAAATAAAATATTTTATAATATTTTTTTTACTTAAAGCATGGTAAGTTATATACCATTTTACACTGTTTTTAAATAAAAATGCTATAAAATATACCATTTTTTTAATCTCTTTAAAATATAACACTTTGAAAGATAAATCTGTCAATGCTTCTTAAATAAAGTACAATAAAATATACAATACTTTTAAAATGAAATGTTTTAAAATATAATTTTTTAAAACGCTTATCAAGAACTTTAATGTATTATTTTCTTATTACAACTCCTAAATATACTTTAAAAATATATAAAATAATAAAAATATTATAAAATATCTTATTTTAGCATAGTGATGGATTTCTTTGGTCTAACATGTATATGAAGTCATGATAGTAAGAAGTAAAATTTATTCTTTATCGATGACTATGCTAAAATAACATTGGTATATTTCCTTACTCATAAGAATGACTCTTTGATGTTTTTAAAATATTTTGTGAGAAAGTGAAAAAAATGAGATAAGTGTTTAAATTTCTACCGTAAAAAGTAAGCATGAAATATAATTTGAAAATTAATGTTTTAAAAAACTTTAAAAAAATATGACATCTTTTTATAAATTATTTTCTCCTAAAATATCATAAAAAATAATGTGGTAGAGATAAGAAATAAAATCTAGAAGTGATGACTAGAAATGTATTTTATGATAACTTTTTAACTAAGAACTTTTATAGGCTGCAACTTACATTATCTTCAAAAAACTATTTAAATTTCTTAAGAAAAATAGGATAGTTAGAAAAAAAGATTTCATAAAAATATGAACGCATATTATGATAGTAAAATTTAGAATAAAATTATAAATTAGTTTAATTATGACCAACTTAAAAAATTTAGAGGCTATTTTTATAACCAATCATCATTCACTAAAAGAATGCACAAATAGAATAATATCTCAATTTAGGATCATTCAGAATTCTTGCAATGATTCTTGAACTCTCTACTGAAAAAATACTGCAGACTCAATTAGTTAAAATTAACATGATTAGGTAACCATTTACTCTTTTGTTAAATATAAATCAATTTCATAATTAAAATTGAATTTAAGTAAATAATAAAATAAAAATACTTAATTTTGAAAAATGATTAACTAATCATAACTTAAATTAAAATCAATTGCAAATTAAACAGTTAAAATACTTGAGTAAACAAACTTCGATTGAAAGGAAATGAGATTGAATAAAATAGTAAAATATAAATAAAGATGAAAACCTTATAGTTAAGATTAAAATAAGGTCCAATCCTTGAATTGATAATAGAAATTTAGTCATCCATAAATAAGAAAAAATTAACCAGAAAAAAAAATAGAATGATTATGGAGTTGATATCCAAGGTATGTCATTCTTCTTATACAAACTTTCCTAGGAGATTTTGATATAGAATTTATAAGTCCTACCATTTTTAAATCTATTCATTATCTAATTTTATATTCACAATCAATTTTAGAATATTTCAAAACATATGCAACTATGATTTTTCAACACCAACCATTACCCAAGTTTAGCTCTTGTTGGAGCTTAATTTTCTTCGTTCATATGTTAGAATTTGAATTTTTTTATTTAAACAAAAGTTGAAACCCAAATGTTAACCTTCCAATGGAACCAATTTCAACCCAAAATAATTTTTGTTTCTCAAGACATAACCTATTCTCTTTATATTGTTCAAGTTCTAGTATAAACAATGCTATTCTTAGTTTTGAGCTAATTTGAATCATCAAACATTCAATTTAACTTGACCGTGTAACAATGATAGAATATCAATTATATGAGAAATTCAATTAAACTATAGAATTAAAATTTTTTAATATAAACCCAAACTTAAAATATGATGAAAATCATTTAATTAAACTTATAGAATTTTTAATAAATTAAATATAAAAATTGTTTATCTTGATCATCATGCTAAAACCATCCTTTGGCAATGATAATAGACTCTAAAAACATCATACAACCTTTGCTGGGATAAAAAAGTATATCCAATATCCAATTTATCACATGTTAAATATTTTATTTTATTTTTATATCTATGATTTGATTATTTAATTAAATATGATAAGATACTTATTTCAAATTAGAGACCTAACATTATGATGGAGATCATAATAACGAGAGCTAAGTCTTCTCGGATTTAATCTAAATTATCCTTGATTCTTTAATTGTTAGAAAGGGATACTAAAAATGCAGATAAATTAATATATATGTAATAGTTTTCATTGAACGAAAATTAACAAATCTCATCCATTAAGTTACATATATAGATGTTACATATGGAGATATGATTAGTGAACTGAATCAATTAAGAATTTGTACTTGTTACAATTATCGTTAATTTATCAATAGGATATTGTTATGAAAAATACAATATTAGAACTTTGACTTGAGATTGTCATAATAATTGACAAAATAATTTTTGTATTTTAATTTCAAAAACCTAGTTCATATTAAATATAATTAAATATTTGTAAATTAATAATTGATTAAGAAGAAATTCATCATTATGCTTAATAAATATACCTAGAAAATTTTGATTGGCTTTAGTTCATCTTTGTACTTGATCTCAAAACCTTTCAAATATGTAAGTGTTTTGTTCTTCATCATTAAAAACAACATATCACTTCATGATTAAGATTCCTTCTTTCTTGGATCAAAGCAAACTCTTTTAAATTAATTAAATATAGTAAAACTCAAAAAAACATTGAAATAATAAACTAATACTACATTTTACCTTGTATGATCATCCACCTCAAATTCAACAAAGCATTCATAATGAGTTGTACAAGTCTTCAGAATTAGATCAGTAAGTATGTAATAAAAAAATAGAAATAGAAAAAATGAAGTAATCACATGTAATAATAAATATATTTCATTTCACTTGCTACAAAACTCTAGTAGAACCATCTCCGTTAAATGGTGAATTAGATCATTTACAAATAAAATTACGAGTTGTCTTAGTACTAATAATTTGTATTACTTATTACAACCCAACATTAAACATAAACAATGGTATCAGATAGTTAACTTCCTTTATAAGCATGTATTAAATATGATAGACACCACAACCGTTACTCTGGATAAAAAAAAGTGTGCTTGCACTTAAAAATAATGGATAAATTTGAAAAATAGCTCACATCAAATTGATGAAGCATAAACATTTATATGGATATGCCAACATTTAAAGCATGGAACATCGTCAATTACACTACTACGCTATGTATCCACTTAAAAACTTCAAAGAAAACAAACCCATCATCTCATACGCCAAAGTAAAATAATAATAATAATAATAATAATAATAATAATAATAATAATAATAATAATAATAATAATAATAATAATAATTAGTAACACAAAAGTAAAAAATAGCATGGAAATAAAGTTAATAAGCATCACTTATGTTTGTATCTTAAAGGAAAGTTAAGGGGTAGATGGGTTTAAAGATTTATGTTCCTTGTTAGAGTTGGTGAAGTACTTGCAAAGGATTTTACATTTGATAACATTGCTGTAGATACAAAATCCTAGTACCACTATTATTTTGATTATGCTTGGGACCAAATTGGAAGACCTACCTGTTAGTGAATGATAATTTGAGGCATGTAGCTGCATCTCAAAGATATCTGTATCTTGCTGTAATATCTCTCAGGATTTAACAGACCTGTCTACAAATAGAAAATAGGAGCAGAACTAATAAAAAGGTAAATAATCTAACAGCAAACACAATAAAGATATTTTGTGTGAAAAAAATGTAAACTGAGACTCCTTTATATAGGAGTGATGCTTTAGAAAAGATAAGTGTCGAGTAATGGTAATAATTTTTATTAAAACTATAATTAAATCAGTTTAAAAATTGAATTTAAATTTTAAAATCCAAACGCAAATTAATTTGTATTAAACCAAAATAATTGATTTGAAAATGGTTCATAGAATGTAGACATATTTTGAAATATGAATAATGTAATGAGCGGCCTTTTAAAGTTTGATAATTAAATAGGAATAATTCATAATAATGCATGGCTTAATCCCAATGAATAATCGATCAATTTTGGAATCGAAACAATTAAGATTAATAATTTCCAATGACTAACAACTTAAAACTAAAACCATGAACTTTTCGAAAATAAATATTAAAATCCAAAATTATGTGGACCACATTTATCAAGCACAGCAGGGGATTTTCTGTTTTGAACTGAATTGGTTCAATCTTATGCACGTGAGGCCACATTCTTTCCTTATTTGTCTATAAGCCCAAAGAATGTCTTAGTATATAAAGCCTGCAATGGTTCCTATTCCAAGCAATATGAGACTTATTTTCTTTTAAAATATTACCAACATTACCCTCACTTATATCCTCCATATAAACCAAATCAAAGCTTAGCCCTTTGTCCGCTCTCAAAATTGCAAGCTTGAATGCATGGAGTTAGCTAGGAGGTACAACATCCACACATTCTTTGAGGCAAGCCTTGTTCCATCCTAACATGGCCATAATCTTGCTTATTTTCATTTTGTAGAATATGTTAAATCCTCACTAAAATACCTCGTCCCTTTGCTTAGCACCTTTTCCTATGTCAACTTGTGAAGCATGTTGAATGATGCAAAACTTTTCTCCCACCTTTCCATGGGGTTGAGTATCCAATTATAGTCTTTTGGAACCTAACCATTTCAAAGTCATCAAAGAAATTAGTATTCCACAAAGCCTCAAATGACCACAAATCAACTATGAGTAAAAATGATAATAAAATCTCCAAAAATCAACAATGGAGATGGAAGACATAGAAAGATGGAAAAAGTAATTATCTTAAATTTTAGAAATTTGAAGAATAAGTTGAATGACGTAAGGAGTAAGATGAGGAACGAAACAAAGGAGATGGAGCACGAATTAACTGTCTCAGAACAACGATTAACAAAAGGGATGGAGATGGAGCATGAAGCCAAAGGAGAGGAAGAATAAGAATGTTAGTTCTAATGTTGGAGAAATCATGTTTCTAGGGCGAGATAAAATAGAAGGAACCAATTTAAAAATTATTATGTGAGTTGCTAGCTAAATTGATGTAATTTTTTTTTTAAATTGGGTGTTTTTTAAACCAATGTAAAAAATGTTTTTTTTTTTACATTTTTTTGTCTTATAATCAATGTAATAAATTTAGCATTTGATTTCAAAAATACCACCACGTAATATTTTATATCGATTCTTCAATTGACGTAAAAATTTATCATAAAATCTATAATTTATACTAGTGTCATATATATATATATATATATATATATATATATATTGATCATGAAAATTTATAAGTCCATCACTTGTAATATTATGCAATAATGACTTTGATCATGCAAATTTTATAATATTATATCTAAATCTTTTAACTTTAAATGCAATTTTAAAATTCTTGTTCATAAGAAACAACCTAATAATAAGGAGACTTATAAATCAAGGATGAAATGAGTTTATGCAAATGATGCATAAATAAAATAATTTATATTTGTATCTAAAAGTTTTAGGAATATAAATTTTAATTCTTGAATACTTATAGCAATAACCTGACAACCAATGAGAGTATGGAGTATTAAATTGTTTTTTATTTAATAAAATTATCTATTAATAGAAATTTTTGTGTGTCGGATGCATGAGAGAATTTATATTTGCACTTAGACAATGTAGGATATAAATTTTAATTCATAAATAATCCTAAGAGCAATGTAAATGCAAGGGGTCTATGTAGTATTAAATTGTATTTAATACAAATAAAATATCCATTGAAAGAATTAATTTAGATTTACATTTAGACAACATAGGAATATAAATTTTAATTAACAAATACTCAATAAGAACAACCTGACAACTAGAGAACTATGTAGTATCATATTGTATTAGATACAATTAAAATACATAAAGGAGTTAATTTATATTTTCATCTAGACAATGTGAAGATATAAAATTTAATTTATGTATACTAATAGAAACAACATGATAACCAGAGGATTATGTAGTATCATATTGTATTCAATACAATTAAAATATTTAGTGGTAGAATCATTATGTACACAAAGGAATTAAGTTATACCTGCATCTAGACAACCTAAGGGTATACAAATTAATTCATGTATATAGATAGGAAGATTTGACAACTAAGTAACTATGTAGTGTTATATTGTATACGATACAACTAAAAAATATGTATGAGAAATTACTAGACAACCCAGGGATTTATTCATTACTTATCATGTTCTTAAGGGAATGCTTGTTAATAGGAAATGCTTTTATATTATGTATGAAATATGTTTCTTATATAATTTGTATTTTTCTACTTCAAGATTGTTGGAGATGTTCATTTTATCAATGTGTTTATATTAAGTACAACAAATTGAATGGAATTTATTATGATGATTCACATCATAATTTAAGAAACATTCTTATGCATGAAAGATTTGTTAACATCTAAGCCTTTTCAAAAAATTATTTTAGAAGAAAAGAATTATTATATTGGTTAGCCTTTTGAAAAAATTATTTTAGAAGAAAAGAATTGTTATATTGGTCAGCAGCCCTCTTAAAAAGATGGGTGAAGATAAGTATAAATAAATAAAAAATTTATGCCTAAGGATGATGTGACAAAACCCAAAAACAAAGAGGTAATAATAACCAAACCAAACAAATGTTCAATACTTCTTTTGTAAGAACAAAATATATTGATAGAGAAACTTTAAGAAAAATTATTTTGCTAAATATTTTGAAAGAAAAAAAAAACAAGGTGAGACAATATTTTCATGGTTTCTTTAGCTACATTCATCCTTCTATGTAGATATTATATATTACAATAATTTTAGTATTTGAAATATATTAATTAAACTGTAGATAAGTTGATAACATAAGAAAGAAGAAGCTAACCTTTAGGTTAGGAATAGAACATATGTTGCTAGCCTAGTTATAGGAACAATTTTTTTTAATACTGTTTACAAGTAAAGCACTAGTGTTAGAAAATTGTTATTATGTTTTTGAATTTTTTTAAATATTATTTTTATTTTTATGTTGGACAAATAAGTTTTCACATTAATTCTTGATAATATTTGTTCAGTTTGACATTACAATGATTTATATGTGAATAACTATCTTTAATGTGGAGTTTACAATGATTTATATGAGAATAACTATCTTTAATGTGGAGTTTATATCTTTCTCAATGTTAATCCAATTATGAATGTTGTTACTTTTAAAAGGAAATATATAATTAATGAATCGATCATATCTTTGACGTTGTAGGCTTGGTCACAACAATGAAAATAAAATTAGCAAGTTGTACAAGAAAGTTACCTTGAACACTATGATTATGAATCATATGTGATGACTTGTGAATCCTGTTCCAAAGAAAAATGACTAACCTCCATTTAATGGAAATGAAGATAGAGCTTTTGAATTATTAAGACTAATTTATGTAGATATATATGGGTATGTGAGAATAGCCAAAGAAGGATATTTTATTTTATCATATTATAATATGTTTAATTATGATTTAGTGTATCCTGTTAAACAAAAATCAAAAGTATTGGAAATGTTCAAAAGATTTTGTTGAAGAAAAAATTGATAAAAGTATTAAGATACTAAGATGTGATAGAGGAAGAAAGTATCTTAGGATAACTTTCTTGACTATCTAAACAAAATGTGATTCTTTTACAAAGGACACCTCCTATAATACAGTATAATGGTGTATTTGAAAGAAAGAATTAAACTTTATTAGATATGGTAAGATTCATGATAGGATTCATTAATCTTCCAATAAATTTATAAAGATATGATTTAAAATTATAACATATTTATTAAATAAAGTTTCAACAAAGGTAGTCTCCATAACTCCATATGAGATATGGAAAAGACATAAAACAAGTCTCAAGAAAGTTTGGGACCTACCTATGTAAAGAGCTAGCAAACAAATCAACTTAGAGCAAAATTTTGACAAGTACAGGTTCATTAAGTATCCTAGAGAAATAATGGGATATTATTTCTATCATCCTTCTAATCATAAAATGTTTATGACAAGAAGGAAACCTTGACAATACAAAAATACTAGTGGGAGCACATTTATTTTCTTAGTGTTGTATATTGATGATACATTATCATGAAGTAATATATCAACTTTGCGAAGTACAAAGATTTTGATTTCAAAATATATCTCCATGATAGACTTAGGAGAAATAACCAATACTCCACGAATAAAAATCTATAGATGTAGATCTAAAAGGTTGTTAGACTCTCCTAATGTATGTATGTTAATATCATCTTAAAAAGGTATAATATGAAAAACTCCAATAAAGATTATTTGCTAATAAGAACTAGAGTTGCTTTTAGTAGGAAGGATTTTCATAAAATCCTTGAAGAGAGATCACATATGAATAGAATATCATATGCTAGTATAGTGGGAGTTATCATGTATACCATGACTTGTAAACAACCTCATATCGCACATCACTAGGTTTATGTTGTCAATATTTAGCAAACATAGGTGAGGAAAATTGGGAATGAGAAAGTCCATTCTTAAAATCTAAAAAGGATAAATACCAATTCCTTAATGTAGGGATTTTCAACTAAAGTTGAAAGGTTATACTTACCATAGTTTTGCATTAGATAAAGATGATAATAAACCTACTTTAGGTTATTGTTCACTTTAAATGATGGTGTAGTGAGTTGGAAAGTACTAAACAAGTTATGGTAGTTGATTAAGCAACTGAAGCAGAATATACAGTAACAAGTGAGGTTGCAAAAAAAGTAGTTTGGATAAAAATTTCATGTATGATATTGGTGTGATTCCTTCAATAAAGGAATCAATCCCACTATTGTGAAAACAATGAAATCATTGCTAGGGAAGGAGTCAGGAGCACATCAAAAATCCAAGCCCATTTTGTGGAGGTATCCCTTGATTAGAGAAATCATTAAGCATGGAGATATTGAGATTCAAAAGATTAGTAAAAAAGAAAATGTTGCAGATCCATTCACAAAAGTCCTTAGTGCAGAAGAGTTTGATAAGTACAAGTAGGAATTAGGAATGATATACATGATCAATTGATTTCAGTGCAAGTGGAAGATTAGTAGGGATAAAACGGTATGCCCAAATCTAATTTATTATCATATTTATGATTTAATTATTTAATAAATATGATAAGATCATTTATTAAATTTAAGGACTTAATTCATCATAATAATGAAAGATAAATTTTTTATAATTTAATCGTAATTGTTCTTGATCATTGGATTATTACAAAGGAACATTAATGATCTAAGTAGATTAACATATGTAACAATATTCATTGGATGGAGATTAATATATCTCATTTTCTAAGTTACATACATAAATATTACATATGGAGATATGATCATTTAAATGACTCAATTAAAATTTTTTAATAGTTACAATTATCATTAATTAAAGTAAATATTTATATAATATTTCTTAATTTTTTTTTATTTTTTATATCTTAAATTGTATCTCATCCTTATTTATTTCATTAATTATAAACCAACTATAACATCATTAAATATAAATTCAAATTATATAATTAATTTAAAATATAACACCTATATGATTATTAAATATACTTTTTTATATATTATCTTTTTCGACTTACATATTAACTTTAGTACTAAAATATTTTTATAACCTAACATCTTACTCTAAATTCATCATTCTTAATCTAAAGTAGATTTAGTAGAGCTCGAACCATCGTAATATATTTGGATGGAAAGAACAGTAAAGCTTTATTTGTTTAGATGAAATTTTAGGGAAAAAGAATTTATTTCCAGGAGGATGTACATGAATTTTATTTTTTTATTTGTTTGTATTTATCTTATATAAAAAAAATTAAAATCTTATAAATTATTTTCCTTCTTAAGAGGAGAGAAAGTGGAGAGGGGTTATTTTTATTATTTTAAATTATTAAATATTTTTTTAAAAATTAAAAAAATAAATACTATATCAATAAAAATATAGTAACAAAATTAATTTTTTTAAGTTAAAATTTATTTTTTAAAAATTTATTTAAATAAAAGATTATATTACTAATATTTCTTTTCACTCTCTTTTTCATTCTATCTAAACAACTTATTTTTTTATTTTATTTCCACTCCAATCCTTATCCTTCTCTTTTCTTTCCTCCTAATTCTTTTCTTTCTATTTTTCATTTCATTCAAACGAAGCATAAAGAAGAGAAAAAAAAAAGGAAGAAAAAAAAATATAAATTTTTTTTCCATCACTTATTTTTTCATGTAAACAAAGAAAAGGATGTAGAATACATATAAAAATTAATCTCTCTTTTAGGAGAGTACTTTAAGTGAAAAGAAAAGTTTTTTTTTTATATTAAATTGTTAAATTTTTTTATATATATATTTTTAAAATTATATTAATAAAAGTATACAGAAAAATATTTTAAAATTAAATTTTATTTTTTTAAATTTATATAAAATAAAATTTATAATATTACTATATTTTTTTTCATCCATCCAAATAATAGAAGATAATTTTTTTTCTTTCATTCTTCTCACATTTCTACTTATCCAAATAATTTATCTTTTTTTTATATTTTTATTTATTTATTTTTATATTTTTACTTTTTATATTTTTATTTTTTTCTTTTCTTTCTATTAGCTATATTGTCCAAATAAATCATAAAAAATATGAGTATATTAATATTTTTTTAATTTTAACTTAATAATTTATTTGAGTAATTATACTGTTTTATCTATTTATTTTTAAAAATAAATTAAATTTAAAATAATCTATATAATTTATCTGTGTAATTTACCTAAAATAAGCACAATTCAATGGATAATCTACTGGCAACGAAAAAGAGAGTGGTTTTGGCACTAAACCAAATTAGTATATTTCTTTCCAATGACAGCAAGCGAGGAGTTGAAGATTCCAAAATTAGTCAACTTTGGAGGTCGATGTGTAATCGTGCATCTAGAAGATAACCCCCAACTAGTGGGGCCAACTCACACTATGATACAATTAACTTTTAATAAACTTTACTTAAAAAAGAAAAAACATACATAGGCAAACTTTAACCACACAAGGAGGATAAATTAAAACTTATTAATTTATTCAATTTACCTAGTTGGATAATTTTGTATAAATAAAATGTAAATATCTAATTAAAGCAATACAATATTTATTTATTTTTATATTAGTCGCCATCTTCAGTACCAAGGACCTAGCCAAAAAAGCTGACCCAATATGCAATTGATAGTAGTTGGAGAAGCTAACTTTTGACATTGTAAACAAATCTCAATTCTTAAGCAAACAATCCACAAAGTCACAAAGGGGTGGTTGAGAATTTGCTTTTTCCAAAAAACAAATAAGTGAACAACTCAACGCGCTCTGATTTTTGTTATGGAGAGATCCTCTTCATCTTTTTTCTTTTCCTCTATCTCCTTCTCAAAATAAGATAATATAAAATAAAATTACACAATATTCCAACCCCAACATTCCCGTACACTTGTTCTTTCGTGGGTTGTCAACAATTTTCTCCCTTTTCAATTTCCGCTGCTGAAAAATAACACCTTGAAATTGAAAGCTCCATTTTCTTTTTCTTGGTGTTGTGTTTTTGTCAGAATGTGTCCTTTGAGGTTCATTTTGGTGTTCTTCTCTGCGGTTCTGGCTGGTTATTTTGCGTGGAAAACGGTGCGTTCGTCGCCGAATATCGACTTAGCTTCCGATGATTCAGCTGAAGAAGACAAATCCTCCTCCAAGAACGAAGATTTTTCTTTCCAAAAGGTACCTCAAAATCTTGTTCTACAATGATCCTATTTTTTTAATTTGGTATAATTTTAGTGGCGGAAGATTAAATTTCCCAGAATGAACGTTTGTGGTTCGTTTGTTAACGTTCCTGTACTGTTTTTCAAGACAAATTAATGATTTTAAAAAAATTCAAAATTTGTGTCTGATAATTACTTGAATTTTTATGTTGTTTTCTTAAAGTTCAAAATTTGATATACATGATTTTTCAGGATTTTGTGAATTTGTGCTAATGTGTTTACCGTAGAGGTTTTATTAGGACAAATTTCGATATAAATATTTTTCTTTTGGATTTAGTTTTGGTTTTTTATTTACCAAAATGTTGATTGGGTTTTCAGATGGTTCAGAATGGATTTTGGGTTTTCGTTGACATGGCAAGTGGGAGGTATCTGTGGAGGAATTTGAGGCAAACCAAGAAAGATGTTGAATTGAAGAGTTCTTAAGAACCCCTTTCTCTAATCACGAGTCTTTGATTTGTGTTGTGGAAACGTATTTGTAAATCCTTGTGTTCCCACTATCTTTTCTTATGCTTGTATGTGGGTTCAAGAATATTTGATTTTGATAGATAAAGAAGGGGAAGAACTCGTGGTAACAATTCTCATTATTCTAACTGCATATTGTCTATGTCAAAATCTTGTTAACTCTCGTCTCTGTTTCAGGATTTCTTTTTCTCCCTTTTCAATGTCAAAGGGCTTGTTTATTTAAAAATTCAAAAAAATATATTTGTATCTTTTAATATAAAATAGATGTTTTAGTAAAAATAAATAGTCCAGATTAATTTATATATATATATATATATATATATATATATATCTTAAAAACGCTACTGTTAAAAATTTATTTTACTCAACTTTAAATTAAATTAAATAAAAAATTGTACGCAGTCTCTCCAAATCTAAATGGCGCATAGTATATTTTGTGTTAAAACATCAATTTAAAGTTTATTTCATAATAAATTGATTTTCAGGAAATAATTGTTATTCTCATCAAAGAAAAATTAAAATGGTTATAAAAATAACTATTTTTCGAAAAGACTTATTTAAAGTTGGTAATACTAGATATTATTTAGTTTAATTTTTTAAAAACAATTTTCATTTTCTTGTTTCTGAAAATAAAATAATGAAAATATATTTATTTTATTCATATTCAATAAACTATTGTAAAATATTTTTTATATGAAGTGTAAACATATTTTTAAATTTATTTTTTATAAATGATTTTAATAAAAGTACTTTATAATATTAAAATTGTTATAATTTTTTATTGGTTTAAAATATCTATACAAGATACTTAAAATATATATATGCATATATTGAGTTTTTTTTTACCATATAAAAAATATAAGGTTCAAAATTTAAAATTTTTAAACTATAAACTTAGAATTGGTCTAACGAAAAATTGAAAATTATAATAATTAAATATATAAATTTAAATTTAATTTTTATTATTTTTATATTATATTAAAAAATTAAAATTTTTTATGTTAAATTATTTTAATTTCTTATTTTTCATTAATAGATAATCCTAATAGTTGATTGAATAAGTTGAGTGCAAATTTAAATTAATTACATAAATGATATTAAATCCGCTGTATACCTTTTATTTACTATTTCAAATATCATTGACATTCCCTTTATCTTTTAATATTTTGGTTAGTTGTCTAAATTATTTTATTAGAATATTATATTGAAAGTTTATTGAGCATGTGAATCAGTTAGCTGTAGATTAATTTAACTTAACTAATAATTTTAAATTTAAATTCTAAATATTTGGTGTTCAACGACCCTTTATGGAGTTCGTCACGGAAACAACATAAAAAAGGTAAAACAATCCAAGTCTCTTTTATGAGGCGGTGAATCTGATTAAGTTAAGGAGGCAGAAAATATTGAGGAGATTCTCACCTTTGATTTTAGAAAATATTTTTTCGTTTTTAATATTTTATAAAATAAATAATAAAAATAAAAAATAATTATTTTCTGCATTTATTTTTTATTTTTATTATATCCAGTACAGAATTTTAAAAATATAAAATAGCATGAAATTAAAATAATGTTTTAGAAATAAAAAATAATAATCAAATGTAGAGATGTCAAATTGATCCTTAATGTCAAATTGGTCCTTGATCCATGGGTTGATCCATTTGATTCTATATTATACTTTTAAGTTATATAACTCATTTAGAAGTAGAATTTTTTTAAACTTTAATCCATATAACTTTTAATTTAATGGAGTTTAATGTGAGCTAGTATGTGGGCTAACCCATATAACTCTATTTTATTTTTTTTTATTTTAAATTTATTTAAAAGTAAAATTTTTAAATCCTAACTTTAAGTAACCTTCGAACTGTGAAGTGAACGTGAGCTAGCTCATCTAACCCTATCTTATCTCATCTGTTTTGTGACTCGTTTAAAAGTAATATTTTATATATCTTAATTTATATAACTTTAAATTAAGTGAAATAAATTCATCTTATAATCTTATCTTATAATCTTATATTTTATAGCTAAGTTATAAGTAGGATTTTAAGTCCTAACCTACGTAACCTTCAAATTAAGTGGAATGGGTACAGACTACCTTGTCTATTTTTGTAGCTTGTCTAAAAATAAAAGTTTTTAAACTTTAACCCACGTAATTATCAAATTAAGTAAGTGCACGTAAATTAACTTTTACGATACTATTTTATATTTAGCTCTTTTTCTCTAAAATTTCTTTCTTCCAGTTTTTTCTCTCTTAATATTTTATCTTTAATATTTTTATTATACTAAAATATTATTTAATTTATTTATATTTATTTTTTATATTTTTTATCTTTCTCTAAATATTTTTCATTTATCTCTAGAATTTTCTTCTTTTCTAAATTTTGTTTTCTTCATCTCTCAGATTTTCTCAGTTTTTTATACTTTTATCTTTTTCTTTGTTTTTTATAAATATATTTGTCTCTCCATCTTTAAAATTATTTTTTCTTTCCATTTTTTCATTCCTTTCTCTAAACTATGGATGGAAGTAGGTTAAGTCAAGTTAAATTTTGAGTGTTTAAGTTTGGTCTATTTAAAAATTTTAAGCCCTGGACTAAACCTATTACCGATTAAAAATGTCTTTTTTGTTAAGGTTTGACCTGATGTAAAACTTATAAGGCTTACGAATCTGTTTACAAGCCTACATTCCAAAAAAGACCAATAAATAGGCTTACAGCTTATATAAATGGTTTATTAAAAAGGTTACAAGCTTAAAGTATACCAATTAAAAAGGTCATTAAATAAACCTAATATATATATATATATATATATATATAAATATAATATATTAAAATAAATACTTTACAAATAGAATATATTAAAATAAATTTAATAAATATAAATATATAGTATATAAAGATAAATAGGTTCCTCAATAGGTTAAATTGACTTTTTTTTGTAAATTTAAGCCTGACTTGTTTATCTAAAAAGACTTTTTCATAAGTCTAAACCTATCTATTTATTAAACAAGTCGAGCCAAACTAGACTTTAAACAAGTCAAATCGTAGATCCCTGTCAGACAACCTTGTTCACTTTCATCCGTACTCTAAACTTTCTTACTAATTTTAATTTTTCATCTCTATTTAATTTTAAGAGAGGGAAAGAAAGTAGAGAGGAAAAAAATTATAAAAAAAGATATTAAAAAAATTAAAAGAAAAAATTTGAAGAGAAAAATTAAGTTCATTGATCAGCCCTAACCCTTAGGGTTTAATGGGCTTTTAGCCCTATGAACTTTATAAGTGTGGACTATTATGGATTTGTGGACCATTTTGACCTTAGCCCACATGGGCTAAGATTATATTGGATTGAATGGACCAAATTGACATTTATAATCAAACACAACCTTGGGATGATGAAAAAAGAAGCAATAAAATGAGGAAGTGGTGTTGACTAATGTTGTTCAATAAAGAATCTAACTTATAATATAAGAGGTTTGGGAGACCAGGTAAAGAGAAGAGAGTGGAAAAATTCATCAATCTTATTTCTTTGCTCCTTCTTAGATCGTAGATTCTTGGAAATCTAGGAGATATGGAACTCTTATAATGTAGAATGCGTTATAGTTAATATATATTCACCGTGTGACATACATCATAAAAGAAGGTTTTGAAAATAAATATTATTATATAAACATAACCAAGGAGGTGATCTATGGTGCTTACAAAGGGATTTCAATCTAATAAGAAAAAAGAATAAAGAGAAGACCCAGGTAAGACACAAGATGTAACCATAAATATGAGTGAATTTAATCAATTTATTGATGATATAAAATTGGTGGATATACCACTACTTGAAAGGAAGTTTATGTGCTACATGACTTATTTAAAGGTGAAAAGTAGGTTGGATAGATTTCTTGTTTCAATAGGATGGTAATCATTCAGGGTTACATGTTCAGAATCCATTCTTGACAATCTATTTTTGATAGAACTATATATAACCTTTATCTCCTCTTGCTACCCATATGCGAGGTGGTATCCTTCGGCTACAAGATTAGAAAAGATGATGCTCAAGTAATTTTGGAGAACTAATATATTTTGTTAGGTTGAAGGAACATTCTTGATAAGTATTAATAATGAATGAGATAGTCAATGATGCAAAGAGATTGAAGAATTTATGTTTAATTTTTAAATTGGATTTTGAAAAGATTTATGAATAAGTTGAGATTTCTTGTGATATATGATGGAGAGAATATACTTTTGTGAGATATGGAAAACATGGGTGAAAGAATGTTTGGAATTATCTACCATATTAGTCTTGGTTAATGTTCACTAGTAAATTTTTTTTATATGGGTTATTTTGGACATTTAACATTGGTTTCTATGACGTTATAGATATAGCCAGTATAAAAAGTGATCACTTTTTATATCGGTTAAACAAACTTCGTAAAAAATTGACATTTTAGATCGGTTCTGAAATTAGTCTATGCAGAAAGTAACACTTTCTACATCGGTTCTAAGTGCAATTGTTGTAGAAAGTAACTTTTTACATCGGTTAAGGTAATAATCGATATAGAAAGTAGATTTTTTTTTAAATTCCAAAACTAATTTTTGTGCACCCTTAGAAAAAAAAATAGATATCATAAACCCTGCTAAGCTTCCAGAACAAATTCAACATCCTCAAACAGTTATTCAAAGAAGTAATCATCAACCAACATTACATACTACAAATATATCATCAACAAAATATATAATCTATTAAAGTGATATTAGAAATAGTTTGAATTTACATTTAATGAATGTAAATATTTTGCCTCTAACAAATATTTTTCCTAACATTTTCTCACATCATTGATTTTCTCTTCAGGGATAGGATGTGGATTTCTGAATCTCTATAAATGTTATAATCAAATCAAATATTATCATGTTAAATGTGAAATAATTAAAATAACAAAATTTTTAAAATTTTAATCACCTCGCCCCATAAATCAGTAATGGATACTGAAATAATATTAAACATATGTCTCAGGACATAATATATGTACTCCACACCTCTAGTTTGTTTTTGACACTACAAAAGAATATAAAAAATAATTATAGTTAATGAACAATATAATAAAAAATAAATAAATAAATTTTAATATTAAAATACTTACACGTGGAAACATCCATGTGGGCTATTTTATACATCCAGAATGCCTACCTTTTAACATATAATAGACATTCATTGTTCTATAAAAAGAAAGAACCAAATTAAAGAGGACTATTATATAAGAATAAAGATAATGAATATAAATACATAAAATGATAAAAAGAACTTATAAATCAATAATATATTTTCTTTCTTTTATTTCTTTGTTCCAAGCAGAGAATAAAAAGATAATAACATTCTGTTTGGGACAAATTATTAATTTTCAATAAGCCTTACGAAATTTGAATAACAATTAGCTAAAATTACAAATATGATTTAAAATATCTTGCAAGTTGATTTACGAATGAAAATAAGGTGCCATATAACATTCTTTTTCACCCTCTAGCCTACTTTGAATGTAACCCTGTATCTGGTAGATTATTCCTTTTTCTTTGGATATGAACAGGATCATGGAATCCGTACAAGTCCAAGTTCTCTCTTTGGATGAAAATGTGATGCAATTACCTAAATTTTTTAACAAATGCTACTTATTAGAATTTGATACTTAATTGATAAGATTTAAAAATATACTTACATTAACCATAATTGTAGCACCAATACACAGAGAAAATCATTACCACTAACAAGCTCCAATATATCCTTCTTAGTAATATAGAAGGGGATGGAGTTGGGCTTGCCTATGACATCAACTTTCATAGTTAATTACAAAGGTTGGTTTCCCAACTTAATAGAAATTATACATAAAAGAGTAAACAGATCAACTTTAGGTTCCTTTTGTTGGATTGGAACATCTTTATCAACACCAATATTAGTATCCTAAACAACATGTACAAAATATTAGTAAACATGATATATAAAATAAAATGTAACATATGAAAGACATAAATTTGTGAAAAGTTAATACCTTAGGTTGAATCCATTGCACAAGTATTTTTGGTCATAAAATAAAATGATTAGGAGTTTGTTCCACTGTTTAAACCTCCTTTGTAGGCACAGGAACATGAGAGTTTACATCTTCAACTCGGTCAACCACCATCCTAACCTTATCATCATCAATTTGCTTATGGTGTGTGATTAAATTTAAGTTGTGGACTTTTCCAATGGTCACTAAATGGAGAGGATCTTCTACGTATAACTAATAATCATCAGTAACATCCTTGTTTGGTAAATCTTCCTCATCCATTGCACAACTACCTTTGGTGCTCATGCATATAGGAGAGCAAGGTTGAGCTTGTGTGTGTGTTTGGGAAAGTTCCAAAAATGCAAGATCTTGTCTGAACTTCTCTCTAACTTGTTGCCAAGTATCCTCTCTAAGGTGTTGTCCAATCTCCTCTCAAAGTCATTGACTAAGCTCTTGACTGATCTCTTGCCTTGTGTCTTCTCTAATAGCCTCTAACTCATTTCTTGACACCAGTCCTTCTTTGGAACCATGTTTAGTGGAAGACAATCCAAAGCATTTTCGTATGCCTACACCTCGTCTAGCAATACGAACATGACCTGGATGCTCCAGTTGTCCAATAGCAATATTAAGAATATCTTCTCGTCCAATTGGAACAAAGGTCCCTTGTGAGATTTGTTCAACCAAAGAATCCTACAAAATATAAATTATCATTACCACCAATGTATATTTTTAAAGTGAATTACTAAAAAATCACTTAATTTCATGATTTCTTACAATCTTCTCAACAATAATGTGAGATGGCTCAGATGTACACTTTCCTAAAGGCTTTTGCTGTGTTTTCTTCCATTTCTCATGACGTATGAGTGGAGATGGTGGAGAAAGAACTGTAGATAGGTCTGCTTGAGATAATTGTTTAGGTTCTTTTAATTTCTGTTGCATGAGTCTTTCTTTAAGCAACTCGTAGTCCACACAGGATAATCTATGAGGATAGTAATTCTTTACAAAAATTTCTTGAGCCTTTTTTCTTTTCTCCTATTATAATAAATAAAATCAATTAAAAATAAAAAAAATTAATAAGTCAAAAAATAAATACAAATATGTGAATATACGTACAAGGAAGACAAGATATTGCCCGCTCTCAACAAATCTCTACCATGTCTCATCATCAAGAAACTAATATTTCTCACATGGAGACGTATCCTTCAATGGTCTCTCTCTTTCTCTCTCTCTCTCTCTCTCTCTCTCTATATATATATATATATATATATATATATATACACACACACACACACACATATTTATTTTTATTTATTTATTAGTCAAATGTGTCTTGAAGCTCCTCCAATGCTCACCAGCAAATGAAAGTCATTTTTTCTTCAGCAAGCTAGTATTTGGTATATCATAAGTAAGTTGCATAACATAATAGATATAATTAGTTAGTAAATGATAAAGATATGGATAAATTTAATCGTTAAAAAGGATAAATAGTTTAAGTGATATACCATGATAGTTTCCCAAGTTTGATCCTTCACTTAGAGCTCTACTTCATCCCAATCTTTTTTTAGAATACTAGTTTTTCTAAATCCAAGGAGGATCACATAACTCTTAAAATTTGTTCTATTTATCCCTAAATACTTCTCATTGTCCTAATCAAAATCTATAGGAATCCTATACTTACCACTCCGACTGTAGAGTTAACTTCTTTAACTGTGTGATTTGTCTACCTTTCTTTTGTCTAGATTGGGTATCCAACCCATTATGCGAAAGAGGGTTCTTAGATGCATCAGCCATGTTCCTGTTTGAATATTTAAAAAATATAAGTTAAAAATTTCAATGAATATAAAATAAGTAATAAATATTAATAAACACTCAATAAATGTTAGAAATAAAATAAAATAAAATAAATAACTAACTTGTTGTATTCATGTAACAATATTCTCCCATATTCCTTCATGGTAATCATCCCAAATAACATGTACATCATCAATTTCATTTTCTTTATTCACTATAGGTATCCTTGATAAGAAAGGAGTTTGAGAAATATCAACACTTGCCATATGAATGGTGTCATCACTACCAATCATGTTCTTTCCTTAAAGAACTACTGAACACCTTTTGTTAGAAGGATCTTAGACATGGAATGCTTATTTTTCTTAGAAAGCCATGATAAAAGGGTCATATTTATAAGATACTTTATCAAGATCGACCAATGTAAACCCTAATTCATCAACTTGTAAATCATTGTTACTATCAACCCATTTGTATTTGAAAACAAGCACTTTAAACTTAGTGTAATAAATCTCCTAAATCTCTTGAATGACTCCAAAATAAGATATGGATGTCATAACAAGATTTTTATCTTTGGAACTAGAAAAATACATGGACTATACTATCATCATAATCCCACTATTTTGCATAATACTTTTCTTATCTTAAGACTTTGTGTAAAAGGAAAGTTATTGATATCATATCCACTTCAACATACGACATCAAAGTTAGGTCCATTTGCTAGCCATTTCAATGTTTCAAGAAGCATCATTATCCTTCTTAATGGTATCATTAAGTTAAGAATGTCTTGTTATGCTCATTCCGTGATAATGTTTTTTGAGTACATAAGTAAGGTTGAACCTCATTGGTATTGTTAAAAATATAGAAATGTGCTTGCAAGACTTCCTCCCGACCTATGCTTTTAACAATTATACCTTGTGTACCTTTACCTTCACATTTTCCTTCATGATGAGATTTAGGAAGCCTTATGGCTTCCTTCTTTGATAAGTACTCTTTACAAAACTCAATTGCCTCTTCTACAATGTATCTTTCAATCATAGATGCCTTAGGACTATATGGATTCTTAACATACCTTTTTAATTCAATTGGATACATTCACCGTAAATAAATTAGACCATATAACCTGATCTTCCTTACTATATGAACAACCAAGTGAACCATAATTTCAAAAAATGATGGACAAAAATACATATCCAATTGAAACAAGATAGTAAATGCTTCATTTTCTAAATCATCCAATTTCAGAGGGTTAATGACTTTGCTACACATAGCATTGAAAAAGAAGTACAACCTAGTTAAGGTGTGTGTAACTTTTTTAGGCGAAATGTCACAAATAACTACTGGAAGTAGTTGTTTTATCAAGACATGACAATTATGAGACTTTAACTCAGCTAACTTTAGATCTTTCATGGAGACAAGTCTTTTGAATTTTGAAGAATAACCTTGTGGCACTTTAACCATGTGTATGCACTCACAAAAACTTATTTTCTCAATTTTTGATAATGTATGACATGCCATAGGCAAATATGTCTGCTTACTTACAAACTATGGTGCTAATTCTTGTCGTATACCCATCTGAACCAAATCTAGTCGAGAATTTACACCATCCTTATCTTGCCCTGCATATTGAGGAGTGTTGTGGTAACACTACCATACAAATTTTTCTCCACATGCATCCTTTTTTTCTTCCATATATTTTTTCTAGTTGCCTTCTTTTGAGTCTTTCCAAAAATAGCATTAATACTTTTCTCTTGTTCATAAACTTCTTGTCCAGTTAAGGCCTTTGGAGCAACTCCATTTTCTGGTAATCCATTAAAATATTTTCTTAATTTACGTTACGAATGATTATGTTTTATAAATCTTCAATCACCAAGGTAAATTGTCTTCCTTCCATGATGTAGTTGATGGTAACTTATGCCTTCTTCACATATTGGACATGCTTTATACCCCTTAACAGTATATCCATATAAATTTTTGTATGCTGGGAAGTCATTAATAGTACAAAAGATCATGGCATGCATCTTGAAATATTCATTACCATACCCATCAAACACATCCACTCCTTCATCCCATAGATTTCGTAAGTCTTCAATCAAGGGAGCCAAATAAACATCTATCTCATTTACTAATTGTTGTGGACCTGAAATAATCACAGACAACATAATGCATTTGCGCTTCATGCATAAATGAGGACGGAGGTTGCAAATTACCAAAAGAACAAGCCATGAATTATGATTACTACTTAAATTACCATATGGATTCATTCCATCTGCTGCAAGTCTAAGCCTAATGTTTCTTGGTTCATTGCCAAAATCTAGAAACAGTTGATTGATTGTCTTCCATTGCAAACCATGAACCGGATAACAAAGTTCTCCATCACTTTTCCTTCCATCTATATGCCATCTAAGGTTGTTTTCATCTTTTTTATTAGAAAATAACCGTTTCAACCTTGGGATTTTTGGAAGATACCAAAACACTTTCGTCGGAGGTCTCTTTGTGCTCTCATTGTAACTAGAATCATCATCCTTCACTTTATTGCTTGATACTTGACATACATGACAAACATGCAACCTTTCAAACACTTTTCTATATAATATACAGTCATTATGGAAAACATGTATTTTCTTATACTTCATATCCATCGAACATAATACTTTCTTTACATCATAATTATGTACCGGTAATGTATTACCTTTTGGAAGCGTATCTTTCAACAACTCAACCAATTTGGAAAAATTTTTATCACTCCAACCATTTTTCACCTTCAAATTGAATAATTTTAACACTGTTGATAATCGTATAAAATTAGTAAATCTTGGATACAAAGGTTTTTCGGAATCATTACACAAGTTACCATACATATTTTCTTCCTGGAAAGACTCATATCCCATATGACAGATTAGGTCCTCTAGTCGATCATCCATATCTTCACCAACTGTTTGGGACACACTTGACATGTCTAATAATTCACCATACCATGTCCATCTTGTGTAACTCTTACAAAATCCATCACAACGAACTTGCTTATCTATGTTCAACCATATTTCTTTTAGACAATTAATACAAGGACAGTAAAACCTTATCAGGAAGATTTATCTGCGCAAATTTAAAAAAATCTTCCACTCCATTCTCATATTTATCACTTGTGCGTTTAACATGTATCCAACTATGATCTATACTATACAAGAATCACAAATACATGAATTAGGATACCCATTAGCCTACTTCTTAAATCTTAAATATTATACTTCGTGAAATTTTCACAGCATTTCGCTTTAGTCCCCAAAATACACAACTTGATTATGGCATCATTTACAATGATCAAGCATGCACTTAGAGACAATGCGAAATAAACTGAATTGAAATTTTGCAAAGTGTAATATACAAGATTTTAGAAGAAATTTTTAACAAATGAATAAAAAACTTCCTTCCTAAACTATCCAACTTGGATAATTCAAGAGTTAATACAATGAGTATTTTAATTATTAAATAATAAATTCATTATATTAAACCTTAAATGGAAAACTAAAGTTACTCTTAAATTTAAAAAAATTAGATAATTAAGATATGCATAATTATATTAATTATGCACATAAAAGAGGTTAATAAATAAAAAAAACAAAAAATTATATATATATATATATATATATATATAATTCTTAATGTGTACTTACATCTTGATCCTAGCATAAGTTATTAAGAAGCTTGACAATGTTGTTTATAGAAAATATTTACTTAATTTACTGTTAACAAAATATACCATTAGAAGCAAGAAAAAAATTCTATAAAAATTACAATCACTAATAATAAATTCATAAAAAAAATTCCTATGAAACGTAATGATTCATTAACTGTAGAATTTGTAAGAGAAAATAAAATTCATCGATGTTGTACCATCCTAAATTCTTTTTAATAAAAATAAAATAAAGTTAAACATACTAAAATACGATCAAATATAAAAAAATGATTTTAATTTTACAAATGGCTTAAGCTCTTTAATTTTTTAAAGAGTTAATCTTAATTTTATGTTGATTCTAAATATGAAATTGATTTAATTATATTTTATATATAAATCTATTTTTAAATTTTTTAAGTTTTTTAAGTTTCTTTGATTTATAAAAAAATAAGAGCAAAATAATATTTTATATACACATTTTGATAATTAAATTGTTATGGTAATTATAATGCTTGTTGATAATTAAATAAATACAATCAAAATGTTAAAACAAAGTCCCATGTTAGGTGGGAATAACTATAATCAATAACTATAATTACAATGAAAATTTAATCGTGAAACATACTCATGAGATGTAATTGCACCTTTTGCAGAGAATATGGTTTAAACCAAAAAAAAGTTAATTTCATTGAATTTATGATTTGATAGTTAAAAAATGTTAATTTTATTGTCTTTACAAATATTTGATTAAAAATTCTTTACCTAAAATAATTAAGAATCATACAATTTATATATTTTTTTAATTAAAGATGATGGCAATCCTATATTAATAGTTGGATTGAAATTGAGTTTTAAACAAATTACATTAAGGCATGTTTGCAAAATATATTTCTTTTATATTAAACATATATAAACCCTTATATTGAACATAGATTTTTTAATAAAAATTTCTATCTAATAATGAATATTTAGTAAAAATATTTATCAGAGAAATAAAAAGTAGGATACGTACAAGCTAAACAATACAATCTAAATGCCACAAAAATTAAAAAAGTATATTACTTAAATTATGGCATATTTTTTTATTGATATAGTATATTAAATTTAAATTTAAATTCAAATTGATTGAAGTTATACCTAAACCCTTTACAGAAATTATTTATATATGAGGAGAGGAATTAATTTGGAATGAGGGAATGATGAGAAGCTATCTCGCTTGGATATTGTGATTTTTGAGGATAAAATAAATAGTAAATTCTACTCTTTTCGAATTTTATTTATTTATCTAGAAATAGAGTAAAAAATATTTGTTATTTTTCTATTTATTTTAATTTTTAAGTATGTTTATGAACTAAAATAAATAAAATAAGATAAAAATAAAATTTATATATAAATAAATTAAAAATAAATAATTTTATTAAAAATTAATGTCATTAATTACAATTTTTTAATATTCAAAAATATTTTCTTTCTAAATACATAAAAAGTAACAAATTATCGAAAAATAGGATGATGAGTAGATATGTGGCGTCAGAAAATATCTTATAGGCTCATTTTGTCCCTGTCTTTATCTTTTTATAATTTATTTTTAGTTTTTTCATGTGGAGAGAAGACCTTTCAATAGCCACATTTCTTCAAGTCTAATCACATCAGGATCAAACCCAAAATTGAAACTAAGACTGAAGATTAAAAACAAACCAAATACGATTACATAGGATCAAGTAGGAAAGAATATCACTATTTATAAACAAGAATCATTTGCATGTAAAATAGAAATTCATATATATATTATAGTTGCTGAAGATAAAAAATTTGACAATTAAAATTAAAATATGTATCAAGTTTTATGAATTAAACTAGTATATGTGATCAATTGAATCCTATTTTTAAAAAATAAAGTTGGATATATATATATATATATATATATATATATATATATATATATATATCACGTTTAGTTAATGTCTGATCACATTTGAATATGCAAGCAATTATCAAGTGTCTAATATTAAGTACAATCACGCCTAGGCTTAGCTTGACTTGTTGTCCAAACTTAAATGTTATTTATTGCAGGTTCTTTTACTTGACCTTTTAAACTTAACTGCAAACATAAAAAAAATTAACTTAGGTCAAATCTATCAATAAAAATATTATTTCATGCATAAAGTAAATTATGCAAGTATATAAATTTTTAATTATAAGTTTAAACAATAACTTAGCTTAAAAGACTAAATAGACCATTTGAAATCCTTAAACATTAATTTATTTATGCAAACGTTTTTTACTAAAATCTTTGTCTAATCATTAAATAAGTGTAATATTTTCAAATTTATTCTTATTGATAACAAAGTTTTTTTTTATTATTTGTTAATTTATTACTTTAAATTTATTAAAATTATAAAAAATAAAAATTTTATAAACAAATCCTATATTAAAATCTTATAAAACAATTGTACATTCAGTTCTCCAAGGAAGGTCCTTTTCACGAAGATGCTTCTTGTTGGGTTTACTTTTTATTTTCTTTTCTTTCTTCTATCCATATATAAATTTGGGTTATTTTATAAAAGAATAATCTCTATTTATCTATCTACCTATAATTAGAAATATATAACAAATATTTTCTCTGACACTGTCAGCATCCATCATGGGCACATCTTGATTCACTTCAAGGCTGCGAAACTTCACCCGTGTAATACACCACCTAAACATTCATTCTATCAAATGCAATTTAGTTAAAAATGTATAAAACTTTAATAGGATCATTTGGAAAGGCTAAAACAATGGGTCTCAATGGGGTTAGTGTTACTTATTATAGTTATCGTCATTCACTTTACAGATGGTAAGTTAGTGAGACAAACACCTCAAAGGCGACAATGTATTGCAACGCTAGTGGGCCTTCAAAGTGTTCCTAGGCTTGTGATACTCTACGGTGGCACAACCTAATGATATCTTTTTCAGCTTGGAATTATTGTTACTCTACGGTGCCTCTATTTTCTCTACTTTCATTAGTAATGTTCAGGTATGTTATCTAAACTTATGATTAAACTAAAACATTTCCTAGTTTATTTTCATCAAATTGTTGATTTATAAGCTCTAGATGTCAAAGATATAGCAATACAAATGGTGATTGGGGTACACACTAAACCATAATTTTTGAAAAAATGAAGTTGATGTTTAAATTTGTTCTAAGATAAGAATGATGCAAAGCAGTACCTCTATTTTCTTAATGGTGCTTCCCCACAGTTGGATTTGCCTATGCAGAGCATCTCTTGCTGTAGAAAATCAAAGAGTGATTATCTAATTTCTCTATGCAAATAAAACATATCAAATAAACCTACTAAGAAAAATTTTAATTATCTAGGCACAAGGTAATTAAAGTAACATTAAATAGTTGAATCATTAAAAAATTAAGTAAAAGGATAAAAAAATATAATTCCAAATACTCACAGAAAGTGTCAAGGATACAGAACATAGCATTCACTTTAAAAAGAAAACCTCATCAATAAAATCCTGCAAGAAAAAAGTCAATTACATTAAACATAAGAACTTAACAGAGAAAGGATTATAATGTATTCAACAATTACATAACACATAACAAATGATACTTAATAGTTTAACAATTGATGAAGTTAAAATCATTACAAAGCCTCGGAGTAGATCTCTAGTTAAAAAATATCCTAGGAAGAAGCTCCTCAATACCCATCTCAAATTTCCCACCTTTAAAACTATCAGGTAGTCTCCATGCTTAAGTGAATTTGATTTAGGGATGCTACTCCTTGCTTCTTTATATATATATATATATATATATATATATATATATATATATAATATTATATTATATTATGCAATGAGAATCTTGCTATGCTATGCCTACATTTGTTGTTTCATTTTTTTCATTGGTAAAAATAATTATCCAATCATCTTTTGGTTGCATTAGCAATTAAATTCACCAAATATTTATGTTAATTTGAGGTTTATTTAATTTCCCTTTTTAGACTTATGAAAAATTTCTCTGTATTTATTGGGCCAATGATGATAAAGTTTGTAGTGGCCTGCACATCCATAAGGTGTAGTTTATTCAAATGAAAGTAATTTTCTCACTTCGTTGGTTAGTTAGCAATACAAGTACATATAACTTAAAGCTACTGCATTTGGTTCAGGGAAGCATAGGACAATGGTATCACTATAGCGTGTGATATCCCTAAGATCTATGATTTTCATGTAAACCTGAGTAGAAGAAACTATCGTTCACTCATATACAAGTCAATATATTTTTTTTATCTATGCTCATATGTTGCACAAGGTAACATGGATGAACTAATTTGAATTCAACATGGAAACTAAATTTGTACATTGCTAAAAATTGGTGATCATGACATTATGGTTCCTTTATGAGACTCAAATTTGGATAAAATGGTTAAATTACTCCATTGTAGATGATTAGAGGTAATGACATACAAATGGTTAAGGTATTTTTCTAACTCCTAACTATAGTTATATAATAACATGGTCATATTTATCTATAATCAAATCTAATTAAATTATACTAAATGTATTTTTCTGCAATTAAATACACCAGGACTTACTCTAATTGGATGACATTTCTCAATGATAATTCAGTTACTTTTTCATAATTTGACAAAATGAACAATATATTATTCAACATCAGAAATTCAAATATTCATATGCCAAAAATACTCCTCTGTAAACCTTAAGGTTCAAATCGAAGGAATAATTGTAGAGAATAAGAGCGAAGTTACTACAATGGATGAGAGATAATAGCGTAAAAGATGCTACGGTGGATGAAACGTCTTCATAATGGATGAAATGGATCTAATCCTTTGTAAACATTGTATGTTCGATGGTTGGCAGAAGGTAACTCAGTTATTGGTGATGGAGATAGAGCAAGGAACAAACCCTTGATTTTTGAGGTAATAGAGAGTGATGCTTCAAGCAAAGATTCGATGGTTATGAAGAATAAAATTTTTTCAATGGAGACGAAAATAACAATGATGAAGGGTTCAAATTTTGTGAGAATGTTATGGAAATATAGTTGCTGACCTAGAACAAAATGAACCAAAAGCGTGATGTCAACTTTCTACAGCAAAAAATGGATAACTTTTAATACGGATTACATAAAAACCCAATATAAAAATTTATATTAAATATCGGTTATATTAATAACCGAGATAAAAAAAACTTTTTACATTGATTATAAATGAATCAATGTAGTAAGTTAAATTATATTTATAAAAATACCATGGTGTCATTTTTTACATCAGTTCCTTATTAACTGACATAAAATCTTGTTATTAAATATCTATTTTTTACTTGTGGTTAATCCTATGGAGGAATTTGGCATATCTAAGGGTTTGAGACATAAGGACCTTTTAGTTCAACTTTTTTTCATTATAGTGGTGGAGGGTTTGAGTGCCTTAATGAAGAAAATGAAGCATGAAAACCTATTTTCAAGTTATAAGGCTGGTACTTAGCATATTAAGATAACACACCTTCAGTTTGTTGATGACATGGTATTCTTTGGTCTGTTCATAACTAAATGTTATGACTTTGAAGAGTCTCTTGAGGTTCTTTGAAATAACTTTAGCCTTGAAGATTAATTTCTTCAAGAGAGAATTGGTAGGCAATGCCTTTCTGCATACTTCTAACTTTATAAGTCTCTTTCATTTCAAAGTTGTTCTATTTGGAAACTTTGTTATTGATAAAATCATTGCTAAGTTGTTCTATTGGAAGAAATATTATTTTTCTTTGAGTGGACATATCTCACTTATAAATTTGATCTTATCCTTTTCATCACTGCTTTAATTATCTTTCTATAAACTTTTTATCACTTTGATTACGATAAGGTATGCAGAAAAAAAAAGAAAGAGGTTTATTGATAAAAACTATAATGAATTTTATCATGGCTCATCGAGAAAAATAGAAAACGGAGAATATTGTTGACAAAAATTATATTTTAAAAAAACTTTAAAATTTAAAATATAATTATGATTTATTTATTATCTATTTAAATTGTAACAATTAATTTTTTAATAATAGGTTTTGTAACCATTTTTTTATTACTAGTTTTAATTCTTATTCATTTTAAACGTGATTGAACATGACTACATACATTAAATTAAATTAATTATTGATTTTAAATATCCATTTAAAATTTCATTTGAATTTAAATTCAAAATTTAAATCAATTTAATTAAAAGTTTTAAATGGTATTTAATTATATTTATCAGCAAATTAATTTTTGGAAAGTCTCACCCCTATATAAACGAGACTACTCTTTCCATTTAAATATATTCAATACATTCAAGATACTCGAAAATCAATAATATTGCTAGGTTTCCTAAATTATCATTCTTACTAATTCTGTTTCCTATTTTATTGCACAAGAAATTGTTGAATCTTAGGGATTACGCAATAAATGCACAAATTTTTTAGGATAGTATTGTCATACGTCTCAGTCTATGAGATGATATCCAAACTTTTTTCATTAAATATTACATGAGAAAGATAGACTTGAAGCAAGGCTCTCATATCAAAATATAAAAATTAAGGATGGTGGTAATACTAGATTGTGTGTGGACATCTAGTATGAAGAGGGGAGGTTGTGCAAAATTTTTCATAGGTTATATAGTATATCAGAAGATAAATCTAGGACATTAAAAAAAGTAGATGAGTGGAAAGTGTTAAGAAGTAGAAATTGAGGTGGAGAAGGACCTTTCTTCAGTTGGAAAGACCTATTAGTGATTTGCTTATGTAGGTGTAGGATAATGCCTCCTCCCAGAAAGGAGCATATGATGGTTGACATTCATAAAAGGATAAACTAGGAATTTAGTTTGTTTGGCATACGAGATATAATAAGAAAACTAAGCATTGATGCCCAATCATATGCCCATTTATGTAGATAATTTTGGACCAAAAATGTTGCAAAGATGATCTCTTTTGCTTTAAAGTTGATTCTTGATAGATTTCCAACTTTTGCAAACTTGAAGAATAGAAATATTTTCCCATGTCTCAATGTTATTATATTTTTTTAAGAGAAAAAAGGGTTCAATAGTTCTTGAACTATTGTTTCATTGTAACTTAAAAGAGGAAATAATAGTTCATCTATTTCTATTGTGACTTTTTTATGTTATATGGAAAGCTTGTTATAACTACTTTGGGTTTAGCATGGTCCTTCATTTCAACTGTATGAATATTTTTTTCTTAACATCTTAGGACTGCTAGAGGTAGAAACATTCAAGGTATATGGAAGATGATTTGGTTTTCTGTTATTTAGATTGTGTAACATCCTAAAATTGAATACCATTTTTACACTTAAGTCGTACATCCGGTTTCATTTTTAGACGGTTATCTCATGCATGATGAGAAATATTTGGAAAATAATTACTAGTAAAAATACAGTAATTTTTTTTTTAAATGAAACACTTTAGTAGAAAATGCTAGCCTTGTCGTAGCAAAAAGTAAATAAATGATCAACCTTACCTGCATCAAATTAAAACTGGGCTTAGGTTGCTTTTATTGATTTATCTGTTTGCTTTTATGACATTGGCTCAAGTAATAGTACAAATATTCACATATCACAAACATTGATTCAACTTCTAATTAAATAGATAATATTTACATATACATAGTTGAGTTAAGGCATTAAAGACAAACTTAGTTACAAACCATGTACCTTCATTACTTATTTACATCATTTATTCTACAACTACTTACTATTAAGAGGGATGCATTCGTCCATCTATTTACAAAAATTTATTGCCAATACTCACAAGCAGAAACGGTTGACTTCTAAAAGCACTGCCAAATAAGGAGAAGCCATTAGAGTACAAAAATCTGAAATAGACACTGAACCCACTGATCATTTAACGTCAAAAAAGAGGGTTGTCAAATTTGAATCCGGAAATTCAGGGATGGTGGCTAAACTTCAGAATAGACTGGGATGTTGAACGATTAAGATATTAAGCTGGTGTTATGATACCTCTGCCTTAGTCTCTATGAACTTTATACGTCAGTGCATGGTGGCTCGATTGCTCCAACAATTGCATATGTCTATTCTACACCCTCAACCATTTGAGCCTTAAAGACTGGTTTGAATTCTCAAATGAGCGAGCCCTCTTGATTATTGGGATTGCTGAAAAAAGAACAAGTTAACACCTGAACATTGGATGTATAACATGGTTCCAGATTGATCATTGAGACAAGTTGCAAAAGTGGAAGTGGTTCGAGCTAACATTGGCACTCAATACTGGTGTAGTATCACTGGGTTAGTCTACCCCAGGCCCGCATGTATTCGTTGCAGGCAATGGAACACTCCCAAAGCCCTGTAACAACTAACATGCCTATCAGCTTCTGGTCGCTCCTTGGGAGGATCATGTGTTGGTAAGCGCTCTAAGGCTGGTAGGCAGCACCTACTAAAATGAAGTTGCATGAGGAACCATCATGGCATGCAAGTTCATGGCTTAGATCGTGCCGCCGTCTCCTGCTTTAAGTTAAGATAATTAGCATTAAATCTCATATTGAAAACGTAGCCTAATGGTGTGCATGCTGCCCTCTAAAATGCTCAGCATGGGTTTGATCCTCGTACATGGAAACTTTCTTTTAAATGTGTTCACATGCCGACCTCTACACCTTGGTCCATGCTCCATGATTTGAAGGGTCTTCTCTCACTTATGTGCGTAAGTCAATAGTTGCTCAAGTCAGCCACTCATCAAAGTGGACCAGGCTACCAATCCATGCTTCCATAAAACGGATCAGTCCATCAACTGAACTCAACATTGGCTCACCTTGTTAATTGGGTCGCCTGGATCACCATGTTAATAAACTAAGATACTGATTCTAAATGGTACAGTGGGCCTCGTCCATAAGCTTATTTCGTTGGGCCTGATTGCTTTTCAAATTTAACAGTCATATCAAGGGTGAATTGGGCTCAAACGATCTCCCAATGACGTAGTTATATTTATTATAAATTGGGCCATGGGCCTGGCAGCAAGCTAACTTTAAATTGACCATGCTTGGGCTACCCCAAAGAGGTCTGAACCCATAACAATTTAATTTCTTCTTGTAAGTTGGGTCAAGCCCAATTTTAATTTTCTTTTAATTTGAGATCAAGTTTTTGTCAAGCCCATTTCCCTTTCTAATTTGAAATCAATTCCATTCTTCTTTTGGGTCAAGCCCAATTCTCTTGTTTTAAGAAATTAAAATCAAGTTGGGTCAAGCCCAACTCCTTTTATTTTATTATTTTAATAATTTTGAGGCCTCACACAATGAGATCTAGATAGAAACTGGTAGTTTTATCTACTGTTCGATATTTAGAGATTCATATAGGTCCTAGTGCAGTCATAGTTGTCTTGGACCATATGCATATGTGGACCCCAAAAGCCTTTAAGAATAAAAGATTCTAGAAGACTGCATTTTATACAATTCTAGGTCTCACGCAATAAGCTTTAGATATGAACTGTTAGTTTTTTCTGCTGTTCGATGTTTATAGATTTATATGGGTCCTAGTGCAGCCTTAATTGCCTTGGACCTTGTGCAATGTGGACTAAAAATTCCTTTTAAACAAAAATATTCTAGAAAACACCGTTTTAATAATTCTAAATTTCACGCAATGAGCTCTAAATATGAACTGGTAGCTTTTCTTGTTGTTCGATATTTAGAGATTCATATGGATCCCTGTGCAGTCGTAATTGTCTTGGATCCTGTGCATATGTGGACTAAGAATTATTCCAAAGTATCTAAATTACTTTTAAAATCGTCTGTCAATCTCTTTTTCCGAAGATCAAGTCTTCACAACCAGAACTATGTAGCCTTGAGTTTTCTATTGCACCAATGAATACGTAGGAGCAGGATCAAGTCTTGTCAGACTATTTTCTCACAAACATATTTATTTTCTATTCTATTTAAAGGATCAAACCGTTTTCAAAATTACCAAAATCACACACTCCGTTTAAGGGGTACTGTTGTTCGGAACGGGAGAGTAGGGTGCTTAACACCTTCCCTACTTGTAACTGACTCCCGAACCTATAATTTCTTCCTCAAGTTAGGGTTTTTCCAAATGTTTTCCCTTAAATAAAATTTGGTGGCAGCTCCACTTATAAAATTAAATTCTTTTTCAAAATTTAAGCAAGTTCGTCATCTCATCGTAATTACGGTTGCAACACTAATAATTCTAATTTACCTTATTAAAATAACATAAACCCAAATCATAGTATCATAAGGATAGTATAGACATGTTTCACTCCATTTTAATGGCTATGAATTGGTGCAGAACTAAATCATGTAATTAAATTAATTGTAAAAACTATATTTGATTTATTGATATTTGCAAGATAAAAAAAAGTTCTCTAATAGCATTAAGATATGGTAAATCATGACAAAAAATTTCTTCATCATCTTCATAAGGACGAAATGATATTTTTCAAAATTAGGTGAATAAACAACCAATGAAGAGCTTAAGGGGTAGCATACGTCCATATAAAATTGTTTTAATAGTTTTGATACATAAATTAATGATGTATAAGAATCTTATTTGAGAAGTTTTTCATAAACTACCATTCTATTGATTTATTTGCAGGAAATTAATTATAATTACAATATAATTTATGATTATTTAATTATAATTCTACCTAATTTTTCTTATTTTTGCAAGAACGATCACGCGAACAAAGTATCCAAAAATAGATAAGTTTTGCGCCAAAAAAAGGATAAAAAGAGCATAAAAAGATGAAACATCTAGTACGACAATGCCACGTCAATCCTAGTAATGAAGGAGAGATTCCAGTCAGCCCTACAGTGCTATAAGATGACTTAGAATGGTTGCGATGGCTAAGGAAGCAGCTAGATCAAGCCTGACCCACAATAGTAAAATTCTAATCCAAGCCTATATAAGGGAAGCTCTGTCACACCATTCTACACACCACACCACTTTAGGCCTCAAAGGCCACACCATTCTTCATGGGGCAAACTTCTCACTACCCCAGATACACACCACTCCAACACCAATTACATTCTTATTTTTTCTTTCGGTATCATTTCATAGGATCGTGAAGGGAGAAGCTTTCTTTCACAATGTGAGTTGCAACGTTCAATTGTCAACTTTGTCAACACTACAGTTTTGTCATTCTTTTTCAAGAACTAGGATTATGGATTATTTTGTTGAATTAGTATGCTCTTCTTTGTTTTATCTCTCTGTGACTAATCCCCAAATCATAGGGCTTTGACGAAACTTATGATGTAAACCAACTAACTCCCTTTTTTTCATGAATGATTCCGTGCTCATATTCAATTGTATTTTTCTTAATTTGTTTAATTAATTATTGAGAATTAGATACTTAATTTCTAAGTTAATTAGGGAATAAACAATCGTACCATTGCCTAATTAACGAAATTATAAGATAAATTGAATCTAAGAGTTTTGAAAGATTAATTGGAATTCTTGATTTTTAATCAGTTATTAATTTAATAAGTTTAAATATTCTTTATACTTCTCTTAATTATATACCTTGCATAATCATTGGGGATAGTAATTGAAGAAAAAAAATATATTGCTATTGCATGATCGTAGTAATAGAATGAGAAAGAATGGTTAACAAGTGACTTCAAATCATTCATAAGGGAATTGAGAAAAATTGGATAAAGTTATAAGAAAAACTCAAGTGCCATACCTTTCCATACTAAATTTATATATGTTCTTTTGCCTTTAAAATTTTTACTCTTATTTTTTCTTCTTATATTTATTTTAAATATTTTTAAATAAATTTTTTTTTCTAATAAACTCAAAAGTTAGTATTAAATTGTTCTTTAAGATTATTAAAATAACCTCTATAATATTAAAAGTTTTAAATATTTTTTCTACATCGATAGGTATATTTCTCTGTAAGTAAAATTTTATACACAAAATGAAACTCACAACAATTTTTAACCTAAAATTTAAGATAATTTTCTTTTATAATCTTTTATGTATGCTCAAATCATCAGTATAAACAAATAGTGTTACAAATTCAAAATTTGTTCTTTTTCAAAAAAAAATTTATAGTTCCCATTATGTTCAATCGTTAGTATAAACGGAAATGATTACAAATCCAAAATTTTTTTTCAAAAATATACAAAAATAAGTTGGTTTATTTTCAAATTTATTTTTCAAAAGATATTTACTTAACAGTTATGCCACATGTATCTGATTACTTTAATTACATTTGTTGAGGTTTAGAATGATATACTTTTGGCATCTTAAATTCTTTTAAAACTTTTATGTATATGTCATTGTTTAATAACCTATATAGGTAAATCATCACTACATTTATGAGTTTCTCCTTTAGAGATAATCGACAAATAAAAAATCTAAAAATACTTGCATTTCGCTATAAGAAAAGTAGATAATAACGATGGGATTTAGCGAGAAAAAACTTTTCTTCTTAACTTACAATTAAATAGAGAAGGAATAGCCAGGGAACAACCACCGCAAAAAAATTATGGCAAAACAATTAAAAAGTATCACATAAAAATCATAGCAAGGGATTCGCAAGGTAAAAATTTCTCACAAAAATTAATAAGAGATTAGGAAGAATAATTTTTTCATTAATTATAAAATAATAAATAATTTATTAAGATAGGAATAGAGAATTATTCCTAGCTAATCCATCGCAAAAGTTTTCGGTATTTTCTCCTCTACTTTTATTCATTTTCATTTTCTAGTTTCTCTTCTTTTACTCTCATCTTTCTCTCTCTCTGTTTTTTTTTTTTTTTTGGCTCTTCTAAAATCTCATATTGGCTCCATGGATTCACCCAAATCCCTATCTCTCCCTCTACATTTCATTTCATCTTAAGAGGTCATCTCTAAAATCCTAAATTTACCCCAAGGTTAAAACTCACAATTGTTACGTTTTACTTGTTCATAATTATTCCCACAACAACCTTTAAGATTAATTAGAATAATGAAATAATCATTAGTTCATGTTATAGATAATAGAACTATGTACTAATTGTATGGAGTTAGCATTACTTTAGTGTTTTTGTAGTTCAGAATTTTTTTTTATCATTTTTTAGTCATTAGTTGTAGTTCAACTTAATTACAAGGAATTCTATTTTTCTAATACCATTAATTATGACTCTAACAGAAAGCAAATTTAGATTACTCATAACATGTGGTTTAAAAAACTGTTGTTTTAGGTTTGATATTTCATTTGACTTTCCTGTTTCAATTTGAAGACAGGATGTGCTAGTGTTCCTCTCAGAGATTGCACCTTCAAGAATATAGGGAGCATTGAATATACTATGCCAACTCAATGTTACCATTCGCATTCTATTCGCCAACCTAGTCAATTATGCCACAAAAAAACCAGTACCTTATGTGCTCTGTCCTGTTGGTTTATCTTATATGCCACAATTGAATAGTTTATTGGAGAAAAAATAATCAGATAATGTAAGTATTATAAAATGAAAAAAAAAATTATATGATCAAAATAGTAACAAATACTTGATCTATACTCAGTGTCATCACAAGATGGTTAGTAAATCAAACTAATAGATGGTGTCGATGGTATTGGTCAATCCAATCTCTTGAGCCTATGAAAAATTTCACTATTCAACATGACTTATGAACCATATAGCACTTAGTTAGATATAAATATCCTATAAAAGGACCCATGAACAAGTTTAAGGAAAACTAATAAAGTGCCTGTTGAAAGGGTCTATGAGCAAGATTCAATTAAAGTTGTAACGAAATAAGGAGGTGAAAATTTTCAATATTTGGATCAACACAACTTATGAACCATATAACACTCGGTCAAGTATGCTACAAACTGACGAATAAATTTTCGGAAAACTAATATAGATGTCCATCAAGTTTAAACAACAAATTCTAAAATGTTAAATCTCTTATATTCAGCGTTAAATCTCTGATATTCAGCTATTTTGAATTGATTTAAAATTACTTGAATTAGTTGAGCATCTTTACTCCTAGCACCTACATGCGAATTGGAAAAAAAAAAAGAATGATTTAGGGCTTCTAACTAGATCATTTATGTGATATTTGCTTTTCTTTGCCTTCTGGTGTAATACCTGATGTAAGGAAATGGAAATAAAAATGACTATTATTGGGTTCATATATATTAAAATGATATGTGATATATATATATATATATATATAAATGATAATAGAGAAAAACTTTGAGGTGAGTACCATCATGGAATGTGGAGAGATAGAACAAATGCTTCAAAGCTTTTATAATGTGTTAGAAAAAGAAACTCTAGTTTTGAGGATTGAAAATGTTTGTTGCATTTTCATGAAAGTGATTTTCTCCAATCCCTCACACTGTAGTACTACTTAGGATCTTCAACTAAGGTAGGCTTCTCAAGACAGAAGAAGAGATGACATTTAGTTTTTTACAACCACAAATGTGTATGATTTAATATGTTAGAGCTTGGTACTTTCAAATATAGTTTAGCTTTGATAAATTGACCAAGTTTATTAAATGTGAAGTTAGTTATTCTTTGTCTATAAGAAGTTCTTACAAATGAAAAATACTTTAACTTTGGAGCAATTACAAATAGCAACAATTTCTAACATTTTTCCATTGGTTATACGTGTTTCCCCTATATCGTATATATAAAAGCACATTACTCATCAACTTTGAAATGGAGCTTAAAGATTGGAATGAAACTCAAGTACCTACACTAATTTTTTGACTAAAATCTTAAGACTTAAGGTATAATATATGGTACTCACATACACACATGAAATTATCAGCTACAATGCATTTTACGATCATGAATATATTGTAAATTCCAAACACAAGTATGTACATGTTGCATGTATATCAAAATGATGATAGAAATTTTTTTTGAAATGACTAAACACCGTGAGTCCAAGATAAAATTTTAGACCTAGAACACATGGTCCAACTTCTAAATTATTAGAAAAGATTATAAGGAATAGTAAAAACACAAATTCTGTTATGGTTAGTTTCTATTACATATAAATTCTTTTATGATTAGTTTCTATTGTATCTTCAAAACATACAACATAAATTATTTTATAATTAAATTTTATAAAATAAATGAATAATTGCGCTAATTATTTATTCAATTGATGAGTCCAAGCTAATAATTACTATTATCAGATAAGATTTAATATAAACTATGTACAAGTACAAGGAATGAATGACTTTTGAACTTTGTATGGAAAGTATTTTTTACAAGATTAAAAATGTTTAACTACCATTGTTTATTTAATTTATTTTTTTTCTTTGATGCGCTATTAATTAATTATCAATTGATGGAAAAAGAAATCTACATGGACTCGATTTCCAACTATATTGTTATTGCAATCTTTGAAATATATATGCGTACATGAATTCAAGTAATCAATTGGACTGTAAAGTAGAGTTGTGAGTGCTAGATTTTTCAACTTCAACAAAGTATTATTTTTTATTTTATTTTTTTATAAATTCCTTTAGCATTGCTACTGTTAGATTTTTCATAAAAAAGATTCTACAAATTTACATAATATATAAAAGTTAGTTTTCATTAACAAGTAAGTACTTATATGTAAGTTGAAGTGAAGTGAAACAAGATGACCATTAGTAATACACTAAAATATGGTTGTGTCTTGTGTACGAGGAAAGAGGAAGTAGAGGTTGTTTTTTATTCAGTGAGAAAAGTAATTTGAGAAAAAATTATAAGAATCATGTAAGGAGTTACGTGACACAAAATTTTGTTAAGTTAATTGAACCCTTTTTCATAGGATCACATGGCTTAAAAAGAAAATAATTATCAATAATTTTTATAGGTCTATTAAATAGAGGGGTATCATGTGCTTTTTTCACTAAACCTCAACCTCAAAAAATATGAGTGTAATTTTCTTTAAAAAAATTAAAATATACAAATTTAAATATAGTGAAAAGTAATAAAAAATAAATAACATAACTCATTATTATATAATGTGTCCAATAAGTTAGAAAATAGATCAGAACCAAAAATTTTAATGAAACAAAATATTGCTTAAGTTTAATCAATTTCAATAGAAAGTTAATTATAAAAATTATCTCTTTAATATATTTATATCTAATAAAATATAATTATTAATATTAATAATGAATATATTGATAAGAGAAAAGATAATGATTCATCTCAACCTTCATAGCATATTGATTCTTATATTTGAATATAACATGTGTTTTTTATTGTTTATGTAATTATAGGAGAAATTGCAGCTGCTATCTTAGGCCTTATTGGTGGCCAATGTGATGCTATCCCATCCTTTAATAGCATCCAACCAAGTTGCCAACCAACTCCTATCATTGACTTAATTAATTCAACATTTAATCACCCAACCATGGTTCCTTCAATTATAGAATCTCATCCTGAAATTAATTGGAGACCAATTACATTTATTAAGGTTGTTAAGAAGCTATAAGTAATATTAATTTTTTTTATATTCAATTGCATTTTAAGTATTTACATATGTTGTTGAACTAAAAGATATTTGTTCCTGAGACATAAAAGAATGCATTATTTAGTATTTTTAGTATAATTATATATCATATATTTATCTTAATTATAATAAATGTTTTTGTATTATAATAATATAGGATAAATATAAGTTTACAATCTCATATAATTTTAGCATGCCAATAATAGTTTAGGAAAAAATATGAGAAAATCATTATCCAGATCTTTTGCAAAGGCTAGAGAAATAGCCTTCAAAATAGCAAATTTAAATGATTATGCTGATCTTAAATGTTATGGTCGAAAAAATGAAAAGATAAATTTGGAATGATTTGGTTGACATTTGTTTAATTCTAGAATGACAAAAGAAATCTAAGCTAGGAAAAAAGAATAGGACATATTTGCTTGATTCGATGATACACACAAAAGGTTAATAAACTTCGATTAACACAAGAAAAAATAGTAATATTTGTATTTTTTTAATGTAGTATAATTATCTTGATATATATATATATATATATATATATATATATATATATATATATATATATATATAATATGTTATTACAAAAGACATGGTTTAAGCATCTACTTCTTTTAAAAAATTATATGATTATTCTTATAAAAAAATATAAAAAAATATTATGTAATCAAGGAATTTTGTTATAAATATCTTTAAATTTAGGTAATGGTTATTCTAAATTCATACTTAAATGATTTCATAATAAATTTAGGATCAATTATTATTAAATGATGATAATTTTTATTACTTTGCACTTGATATCTATATGGCTTCATACACAAAAGTAAGTATTTTTTTATATTTTTTATTAAGACTATATTCCATTTTGGTTTTCTTTTTATTATTTGATTATTTATATTATATTTTTATGTATGTCTAAATAGTTTCAAATGTTTAACATATTTTTATCCCTCACTATCATAGCAATATGTTTATCTTATTCACTTTTCTTAATTTCATTAATCTAAAGAAAGCGCTATTGATATGTTGTGGCATAAAATAAAATTGAATAATAAGTAGAAATCAAAAGATATTATTAATAAAATGGTAGTTGAATGATTAATTTTCATTTATAATATTCATAAATGTGTTTCTAATTGATATTTTATTTATTTATTTCTTCTCCTTCACACTATTTTTTACTTTTATATTTAAGTTCTACTCTTAAATTGTTGCTTCCATCTTTATTTTCTTTGAAAATGGTGTGTTGTATGTTGTTGTTCACTTGAAAATTTTCATGTATTATGTAGACGTCTTACTAATCATCATATAGTATGTGCTTTTGATTTTTTTTAATGAATATATTAATTATATTTTTTCATTTTTTAATATAGGAATCTTATGATAATATTATAGCAGAGAAATATGGAAAAAATAATTTCATCCATCCTATAGATGATGAGGATGTATAATTAGATGTATGATAGCGAAGCAAAATGCAGACGAGTACATAATATTAGGTATTATTAGTGTTCAAGATAGTACACATATTTAGGCTATAACTCCTTACCATGTTCTATACACTAGTGAAAAAATACGATATTATAACAGAATTTTATGTCGGTTCTTCAAAAACTGATATAAATAAAAACGTGGTGACATTTTTGTAAATAAATGTAAACTTTCTACATCGGTTCTTTTCCCAACCGATGTAGAAAGTGAGTATTTTTTCAAACTTTCTACATCGGTTACGAAACAAGCGATGTAGAAAGTACTTTCTACATTGGTTTCTCTGTAACCGATGTAGAAAGTGGATTTTTTAAAAACTTTCTACATCGGTTTAGAAAATAACCGATGTAGAAAGTACTTTCTACATCGGTTCTGAGAAACAACCGATGTAGAATGTCTTCCCCAGTCACTTATTTTTCGACGCTGTTCGTGTTTAACCTCATTTTACAAAACCCCAGTTTCTCGTTTCGGCTTGTTCTCTCTATTTTCGTTTAAGTCTTAGCCATTGTCGACATCCTTGTTGTTCGTCGTTTCACTCCGTGCTTACGTTCGTGGTCGTCGTCGTTGTTGGAACATTTCGTTCATTCAAAGTCGTCGTCGCGCACCGTAAGGTTCGAAGTCGTCTTTATTGTTATTTATGCATCTCATTCTATTATTATGGTTGAAATATACATTTATTTTGGTTGTATTCTGTAATTTTTAAGCTTCTTATTTGGCTACCGTGTTGTGTCGTCGTTCAACCACCGTTGTGCCTCCGTTTGGACACCGCTTGGCCACCGCTCAACCATTTTGTGTTGACTGTGAGGTATGTTCTATGCACCTCTACTTTGTGATTGCATATGTGAAAGTTTGCTTAGGGTTTATGTATGTTATAGTATTGATTTTGAGTTTAAATATGTTGGTTTGTTTTCTTGAGTTCAAATATGAGCATACCCTTAGTTTCCCGTTCAAGGTTGAATATAATGAGTATATTACTAAATAAGTAAATCATTCATTATATTAAATCTTGAATTGTCCAAGTTGGACAGTTTGGGACTAAAGTTTTTTATTTAGTGGTTAACAATTTCTTCATAAATCTTGTAAATTGTACTTGATGAAATTTTGGTTTAGTTCATTTTGCATTGTCTTTGGGTACATGCTTCATTACGGTAAATGAAACCATAATCAAGTTATGTACTTGGAGACTGATGCGAAATGGTGTCAAAATTTCACCAAGTATGATATTCAAGATTTTAGAAGTATGTTAATCGATGAATAAAAAACTTTTTTCTCAAATGGGATAGGGTCTTACCAATAGTGAGGATAATAAATTAACAACAATGAGTGACAAGGTTAATCCTAAATCATGTGTTGATGATTCTTGTATAGTATGGATCGTAGTTGGATAAATGCTAAACGAACGAGCGATGAGTACGAGAATGGGGTCGAAGAGTTTTTGAATTTTGCGCAGACAAATCTACCTCAGAGTCATGGAAAATTTTACTGTCCGTGTGTTAATTGTCTAAATGAGAGACGTTTGGGTGTTGGTTAAATTAGAGAGCATATTCTTTGTGATGGATTTTGCAAAAGTTATACAAAATGGACATGGCATGGTGAGTTATTAGGCATGCCAAGTGTGTCACAGACGGTGGAGGTTGATATAAATATGGAAGATTGGGTAGAAGATATGATTTGTGATGTAAGGCATGCGTCATTTGAGCGGGAAAATATGTATGGTAACTTGTCTACTGATTCAAAGAAACCTTGGTATCCGGGATGTACTACCTTTACACGATTGTCAGCAGTGTTAAGATTATTCACTTTAAAGGCAAGGAATGGGTGGAGTGATAAAAGTTTCACCGAATTACTTGAACTGTTAGTAGAGATGCTTCCGGAAGGTAACACATTACCAAAGCGTAATTATGAGGCGAAGAAGGTGTTATGTCCGATGAGTATGCAGTATAGGAAAATACATGCTTGCCCCAATGATTGCATACTATACAGAAATGAGTTTGAAGGATTAGATGAATGTCTTGTGTGTCAAGTTTCACGTTATAAACTGAAGGATGGTGATTCTATTTGCAATTATAGCACAAAGCGGCCTCTAGCCAAAGTGTTGTGGTATCTTCCAATAATTCCAAGGTTCAAACGATTGTTTTGTAATAAAGATGAAGCAAAGAACCTTAGATGGCATGTAGGTGAAAGACTGATTGATGGAAAACTTCGTCATCCAGCTGATGGTTTGCAATGGAAGATGGTTGATCAACTATATCCCAATTTTGGGAATGAGCCAAGAAACCTAAGGCTTGGACTTGCAATAGATGGAATGAATCCGTGCGGTAATTCAAGTAGTAAACATAGTTCATGGCCTGTACTTTTGACAATTTACAACCTTTCTCCGGAGTTGTGCATGAAACGTAAATACATCATGTTGTCCCTGATGATTTCAGGTCCACAACAACCTGGAAATGACATAGACGTTTATCTTGCTCCTTTAATTGAAGACTTGCAAAATCTATGGGAAGAAGGTGTGGAGGTATTTGATGCGTATGGTAATGAAAATTTCAATATGCGGGCAATGCTTTTTTGCACTATTAATGACTTTCCAGCATATGGAAATTTATGTGGATACAACGTTAAGGGACACAAAGCATGTCCCATATGTGAAGAAGGCACAAGTTACCATCAACTGCATCATGGAAGGAAGATAGTGTATCTTGGTCATCGGAAATTTCTCACGACTAATCACCCTTATCGTAGATTAAGGAAAGCTTTTAATAGGTTTCCAGAAAATGATGTTGCTCCAAAAGCCTTAACTGGACAACAAGTCTACGATCGGGTTAAAAACATCAAATCTATTTTTGGAAAGACTAAAAAAAAAGGTCACTGAGACAAGGATATGGAAGAAAAGATCAATATTTTTTAATCTTCCATATTGGTGCAAACTTGATGTTAGACATTGTATTGATGTGATGCATGTGGAAAAAAATGTGTGTGATAGCATCATTGGAACACTTCTCAATATACAAGGCAAGACTAAAGATAGAGTCAATTCTCGACTGGATTTGGTTCACATGGGTATACGACATCAGTTAGCTCCACAGTCTGTAGGAAAGCGAACATATTTGCCCCCGGCATGTCATACATTGTCAAAAAAAGAGAAAGTTTCTTTTTGTGAGTGCCTACGTGGGGTTAAAGTGCCACAAGGGTATTCTTCAAATTTTAAAAGACTTGCCTCGATGAAAGATTTAAAGTTAATTGGGTTAAAGTCTTATGATTGTCATGTGTTGATGCAACAACTACTTCCAGTGGTTATTCGTGACATTTTACCTAAAAAAGTTAGACATACAATAAGTAGGTTATGCTTATTTTTCAATAAAATATGTAGTAAAGCCATTGACCCTCTAAAATTAGATGAGTTGGAAAATGAAGCTTTTACTATCTTATGCCAATTGGAGATGTATTTTCCTCCATCATTTTTTGACATTATGGTTCACTTGGTTGTTCATATAGTGAGGGAGATCAGATTATGTGGTCCAGTTTATCTGAGGTGGATGTATCCAATAGAACGATACATGAAAATATTAAAAGGGTATGTGAAGAATCCACACCATTCCGAAGCCTCTATGATTGAAAGATACATTGGGGAAGAGGTCATTGAGTTTTGTACAGAGTATTTGTCAGAGGTGGAACCCATAGGAGTTCCTAAGTCTCGTCATGAGGGAAGACACGGAGGTAAAGGTACACGAAGCATAACTGTGAAAAACATGGGTCGTGCAGAAGTTCTTCAAGCACATTTGTATATTTTGAATAATACCGATGAAGTTCAACCTTACTTATCTACTCACAAAACTATGATAAGGGAGGAGAATGTTCGAATGAACGAGAAATGGTTGTTGAATGAGCATAACAAAACGTTCTTAAACTGGTTTGATGAAACAATTAAGAAGGATGATGGTGCCTCTGATACATTGAAGTGGTTAGCAAATGGCCCAAACTTTGATGTCATATGTTGGACTGGATACGATATTAATCATTTTTCATTTTATACAAAGTCTCTGGATGATAAAAGTACCATGCAAAATACTGGGGTTATGGTGGTGGCAAAGTCGATGCATTTTGCAAGTTCTAAAGATAAAAATCCTGTAAAGGCTTCCATATCCTACTTTGGAGTGATTGAAGAGATTTTAGAGGTTGATTACACCAAATTTAGAGTGCCTGTTTTCAAATGCAGATGGGTTGATAGTAACAGTGGTGTGCAAGTCGATAAATTGGGATTTACATTGGTTGACCTTCAAAAAGTAGCTTACAAGGATGACCCTTTTATCATGGCCCACCAAGCAAAACAAGTGTTTTATGTTCAAGATCCTCGCTCCAAAAGGTGGTCAGTTTTTCTTCAAGGAAAGCCAATAATCGCTAGTGATGACACCAATGATCTTTCAAATATTGATATTTCTCAAACTCCCTTATCATCAAGGATATCTAGTATCAATGAAGAAAATGAAATAGATGATGTACATGCTATTCAAGATGATCATCATGAAGGGATATGGGAAAATGTTACTACATGATACAAGTTAGTTATTTATTTAATTATTTCATCATTGTATGTTTATTTTTAACTTATTTTAAAATGTTTATTACGTTTTTTATGTTTAGTAGAGTTTTTAACATCTTTTGTCTTTGCTTTCAATAGGTACATGGCTGATTACTACATTTCTTTTCAACTTTCAATACTTGTTTGATGTAATTTTAAGTTATTTCATTTGTAAATTAAAGTTTGATAATAAATAATGATGTATTTAGTTTAAATATATAGATTATGTGAATTCTGTATGGTCTGTCTGGTGATTCTCTATTGTCTTCCTAGATTCTGTGTCTATATGCAGGTATGTGAATAAATAATACGGTTGTATGCTTAAACAAAATGAACATTAAGAAAAAAAGGACTTTCTACATCGGTTGGCAAAAGAACCGATGTAGAAAGTACACTTTTTACATCGGTTGTGGGCAGAACCGATGTAAAAAGTATGACTTTTTACATCGGTTAAAACTATAACTGATGTAGAAAGTATACTTTTTACATCGGTTCCAGAACCGATGTAAAAAGTTTTATTTTCTATATCGCCTGCTTCAACACCGCCTGAATAACCGATGTAAAAAGTGCTTAACGACCGATGTAAAAAACCCATTTTCCACTAGTGATATTTGATGAAAATGAAAATTACATAGATTGTAAACAAAGCTATGCCATTATTTGTACAAACATAATTAGTCCTTTTACTATTTAGGATTCTTGGCTTTGATGCAAGAAGTATTATATTAAGTATCAACACAAAGGCAAGTAATTAGAGAGGAGGATCAAATAAATTAAGAAGATGACCTTAAGTTGAACTAACGACATTAATATTTTGGTTGTTATTTATTTGAATAATTATTAATATTGTTATGGTTAATATTCATAATTTTTTTGGAATTATTTTTGTTGTTAAGTATTTTTATTTGACTTTTGGTCTAAACTTGTATTTTATTTTTATAAAAAAGTTCTAATATTTTATTAGTACTTAAATTTTTAAATAGGAATTATGATTTTGATTAATTTATACCTTTTTAAAATTATAACTTTAATGATTAAAACAAAAAAAAATTTAGATTTAAATAACAGAATAATAAGAAAAAATTAAGAATAAAAAAATATTTGCAAAAAATTAGAGAAAAAAATAACAAAACATTAATGACCAATTTTCTATAAATTAGCAACAGAAAAATGACAAGACATTATAGAAGAATTTGAGACACCTAGGCTACTTCGGCCTCCTCCACTGAAAAAGAGTGGTGAACTTTTTAGCATGTTATACCCACTATTTGATATAGATTAACAATTAAAATAAAAACATATTATGGTGGGGTTCATTACTAACTAGTGAGATTTTATCATAGTAAAATTGCTACGGATAAGTAAATATTTTTTTGCTAGTAACAATGACAAATTCAAAAAGATTGCAGCGACATACATTTCCTCACTATTTACTAGTTATTAATGAATATACGATACATTACTTTATACCAAAAATTAGCAAAGATAAATATTTGATGAATAATTTTGTTACTATTTAGTAGCTGATCTGTCTCTACACATCATAAAGAAGGATTAGCAACAATTTCTTGATGAAATTCTCGATTTCTAATTGCTGATATCACTAGTGCAAAAATACGATATTATAATAGGATTTTACATCGGTTTTTTAAAAACCGATGTAAATAAAAACGCGGTGGCATTTTTGTAAATAAATGTAAACTTTCTGCATCGGTTGGGAAAAGAACCGATGTAGAAAGTACTTTTTACATCGGTTGTTATGTAACCGATGTAGAAAGTACTTTCTACATCGGTTCTTCTCCCAACCGATGTAGAAAGTGAGTTTTTTTTGAAACTTTCTACATCGGTTACGAAACAAGCGATGTTGAAAGTACTTTCTACATCGGTTGTTCTGGAACCGATGTAGAAAGTAAATTTTTTTAAAACTTTCTACATCGGTTATTTTCTCAACCGATGTAGAGATGTAGAAAGTACTTTCTACATCGGTTCTGAGAAACAACCGATGTAGAATGTCTTCCCCTGTCACTTATTTTTCGACGCTGTTCGTGTTTAACCTCATTTTTCAAAACCCCAGTTTCTCGTTTCGGCTTGTTCTCTCTATTTTCGTTAAAGTCTTAGCCATTGTCGACATCTTTATTGTTCGTGGTTTCATTCCGTGCTTACGTTCGTGGTCGTTGTCGCTGTTGGAACGATTTCGTCCGTTCGAAGTCGTTGTCGCGCACCGTAAGGTTCGAAGTCGTCTTTGTTGTTATTTATGCATCTCATTCTATTATTATGGTTGAAATATACATTTATTTTGGTTGTATTCTTTAATTTTTAAGCTTCTTATTTGGCTATACCGTGTTGTGTCGTCGTTCAACCACCGTTGTGCCTCCATTTGGACACCGTTTGGCCACCGCTTAACCATTTTGTGTTGACTATGAGGTATGTTCTATGCACCTCTACTTTGTGATTGCAGATGTGAAAGTTTGTTTAGGGTTTATGTATGTTATAGTCTTGATTTTGAGTTTAAATATGTTGGTTTGTTTTCTTGAGTTCAAATATGAGCATACCCTTAGTTTCCCATTCAAGGTTGAATATAATGAGTATATTACTAAATAAGTAAATCATTCATTATATTAAATCTTGAATTGTCCAAGTTGGACAGTTTGAGACTAAAGTTTTTTATTCAATGGTTAACAATTTCTTCATAAATCTTGTAAATTGTACTTGATTAAATTTTGGTTTAGTTCATTTTGCATTGTCTCTGGGTACAGGCTTCATTATGGTAAATAAAACCATAATGAAGTTATGTACTTGGAGACTGATGCGAAATGCTGCCGAAATTTCACCAAGTATGATATTCAAGATTTTAGAAGTACGTTAATCGATGAATAAAATTTTTTTTTCTCGAATGGGATAGGGTCTTACCAATAGTGAGGATAATAAATTAACAACAATGAGTGACAAGGTTAGTTGGGTATTCTTCAAATTTTAAAAGACTTGTGTCGATGAAAGATTTAAAGTTAGTTGGGTTAAAGTCTCATGATTGTCATGTGTTGATGCAACAACTACTTCCAGTGGTTATTCGTGACATTTTACCTAAAAAAGTTAGACATACAATAAGTAGGTTATGTTTATTTTTCAATAAAATATGTAGTAAAGCCATTGACCCTCTAAAATTGGATGAGTTGGAAAATGAAGCTTTCACTATCTTATTCCAATTGGATATGTATTTTCCTCCATCATCTTTTGACATTATGGTTCACTTGGTTGTTCATATAGTGAGAGAGATCAGATTATGTGGTCCAGTTTATTTGAGGTGGATGTATCCAATAGAACGATACATGAAAATATTAAAAGGGTATGTGAAGAATCTACACTGTCCCGAGGCATCTATGATTGAAAGATACATTGCAGAAGAGGCCATTGAGTTTTGTACAGAGTATTTGTCAGAGGTGGAACCCATAGGAGTTCCTAAGTCTCGTCATGAGGGAAGACACGGAGGTAAAGGTACACGAGGCATAACTATGAAAAGCATGGGTCGTGCAGAAGTCCTTCAAGCACATTTGTATATTTTGAATAATACCGATGAGGTTCAACCTTACTTATCTACTCACAAAACTATGATAAGGGAGGAGAATGTTCGAATGAACGAGAAATGGTTGTTGAATGAGCATAACAAAACGTCCTTAAACTGGTTTGATGAAACAATTAAGAAGGATGATGGTGCCTCTGATACATTGAAGTGGCTAGCAAATGGCCCAAACTTTGATGTCATATGTTGGACTGGATACGATATTAATCATTTTTCATTTTATACAAAGTCTCAGGATGATAAAAGTACCATGCAAAATAGTGGGGTTATGGTGGTGACAGAGTCGATGCATTTTGCAAGTTCTAAAGATAAAAATCCTGTAAAGGCTTCCATATCTTACTTTGGAGTGATTGAAGAGATTTGGGAGATTGATTACACCAAATTTAGAGTGCCTGTTTTCAAATGCAGATGGGTTGATAGTAACAGTGGTGTGCAAGTCGATGAATTGGGATTTACATTGGTTGACCTTCAAAAAGTAGCTTACAAGGATGACCCTTTTCTCATGGCCCACCAAGCAAAACAAGTGTTTTATGTCCAAGATCCTTGCTCCAAAAGATGGTCAGTTGTTCTTCAAGGAAAGACAACAATCGCTAGTGATGACACCAATGATCTTTCAAATATTGATATTTCTCAAACTCCCTTATCATCAAGGATATCTAGTATCAATGAAGAAACTGAAATAGATGATGTACATGCTATTCGAGATGATCATCATGAAGGAATATGGGAAAATGTTACTACATGATACAAGTTAGTTATTTATTTAATTATTTCATCATTGTATGTTTATTTTTAACTTATTTTAAAATGTTTATTACGTTTTTTATGTTTAGTAGAGTTTCTAACATCTTTTCTCTTTGCTTTCAACAGGTACATGGCTGATTATTACATTTCTTTTCAACTTTCAATACTTGTTTGATGTAATTTTAAGTTATTTCATTTGTAAATTAAAGTTTGATAATAAATAATGATGTATTTAGTTTAAATATATAGATTATGTGAATTCTGTATTGGCTGTCTGGTGCTTCTCTATTGTCTGCCTGGATTCTGTGTGTATATGCAGGTATGTGAATAAATAATACGGTAGTATTGACACGCTCGTCGTAAACGCGCAAAAATAATTTCTAGATTTCCCCCAAACTATTGGTATAGTATAAGGTGCAACCTAGGTCATCTCCCAAAGACCATTTCATATTCTTAAGCAAATTAGGAGAAAGTTAGAAAAAGGGGATTTTGTAAATATATGATATTAAGTGCGAAATGCAAAATACAAACTGAAATTAATTTGACTTAACAATTATCAACTCAAGGAATTCAGAGGCTATTTTCTTAACTAATCATTGATCACTAAAATCATGCATTGTGTTTATCAACCTAGGATCATCTGGAACCCCTAGAATGATCCTTGAATTCTCTACTGAGAAACCTCTCAGAATTTAATTGATTATGATCAACAAGATTTAGTAACCACTTAATCTTTTATCTAAACCAATTTCACAATCAGAATTCAGTTGAAGTAAGTAATAAAATGAAAACCTTCAATTCAATTACTTAATTTCTACTCTTCAAACTTTTGGAAAATGATTTACCAATCAAAAACCAATTATAAATCAATTATACATTAATCAAAATACGTCAACTGATCAAACTTTGATTAAAAGAATAAAATTGAAGAATATAGTAAAGTAGAGTAGAAATCACTCAATAAGCATGTAAATAAAGATCAAGACCTCAAAGTTAAAATGAAAATAGCTTGAATCCTTGAATTGAAACTACGAACCTAGCCTTCCATGAAGGAGGCAAACTAACAACAAAGAAAGAGGAAAACTAACAACAAATAAATCCTAAGCCTTCCATGTAGGAGGCAACTAACAACAAATAAATCCTAAGCCTTTCATGTAGGAGGCAACTAACAATAAAGAAAAACTAAGCCTTCCATGTAGGAGGCAAAACTAATAAGAAAGAAAGAAAGAAAGAAAGAAAGAAAGAAAGAAAGAAAATGGTATTGGAGTTAATCTCCAAAAATGGTGTGTGTTTCTCCTCTTGTAAACCTTTCTATTTATAGAGGATTTGTGAGGCATCATCTTCAAAAAGTCACCAACTAGGATATTACTTTTCTACCCTTTTATTGCTTTCACATGGGCTTTGTTGAAAATGCAAAACACTTTTGAATTTTTGTCACCAATTAGCACAACAATTTTGACTTTCTTGCACCGCAATTTCGGATATTCATATGTCCTAATTAGAGCTTGACTTCTGAACCAAAGTTGTAGCCCCGGATCTTAGCTGTCCAACAGATTTGATTGCATCTCAATATGACTTCTGTATCTCAAGATATGGCCGGATCTTTGCACACTGTTCAAATTCCACGTCAGCAACACTATCTCATCTTTTGAGATAATTTCGGAGTCCTAAACATCCCATTTAGAGTCTGCTCTTGCTTTGTAACTGTGGACACTTATTTAAGCTTTCATTCAAGACAGATTTCATGATTTTTGGATGTCTAAAACTCCTATTATGCTCAAAATACTATAATAGTGTCATTTTAATCGGGTAAGCAAAGAAATTCAATTAAACTTCATATGAACCCAAACTCATAAAATATGACAAAGATGACTTAATTGAACATATAAGAAGTCTTAATGAGATAAAAGTGAGATAATTATTTATGAAATCTATGCTTATCAAGTATACCTAAAACAAATGAACATTAAAAAAAAAAAGGACTTTCTACCTCGGTTACGACCATAACCGATGTAGAAAGTACACTTTTTACATCGGTTTCGGGCAGAACCGATGTAAAAAGGACTTTTTACATCGGTTAAAGCTATAACCGATGTAGAAAGTATACTTTTTACATCGGTTCTGCCCGCAACCGATGCAAAAAGTGTACTTTCTACATCGGTTCTTTGCCTAACCGATGTAGAAAGTCATACTTTTTACGTCGGTTGCAGAACCGATGTAAAAAGTCTTATTTTCTATATCGCCCGCTTCAACACCGCCTGAATAACCGATGTAAAAAGCTTATTTTCCACTAGTGTATTATTTAGTGTTATGTCTCTTCATAATCTATCTTAACCTTTGTGGAAACTCTTAAACTGCATTTTATTCCTTACATGTAAAAACTTCATTTAACTCGTTTCTTTTGTGTACCAAAATCTACTTATACCTAATGAATTTAAGACCTTCATATATTTGAACTACTAGTTTAAGTACATTATGTTTGACTAATGATTCTTATTCCGAAAAATTATGAGTTATGTCACTGTCCACTAAACATATGTCACCCTTTATATTATCCAGATTTTTTTGCAATATTCAGTAACATATTTTATAAAAAATAAGGAATAGAAATAAAAATAAGTATGAAAAAATTATTACTAATAAATTTAGTTAAATAGAAAATAACCTTAAAAAATAGTAAACATTTTCATTTCCAATCTTGAATTTTGTCTCTAAGATTTTAAAAAAATTAAAAGCATAAAAATCTACATCATAAACAAATTTAGAAAAATTTATTTTAATATTTTGTGTTTTTCTTTTATAGATGTTCTTTTAAGATCAACAAGTTATTAAGGAATAAAATATATATAAAATCAATAATCTATTGTTCCATATTTATAGTAAATATGATTATTTAAACTTTATTTTTATTATATTTATTATTTTTTTACTATTTCATCATTTCTACTTTCAATATTTAATAAAATATGTATATTTATTAATATTTTTTTTATCTTTTTTTTCATTGAGATCTTGGAAAGATACCACATTTATTCTAAAATGTGATGCTGAGTTAGTTGAACATAATTAATGATTTTTTGTTAAAAATACTATTTTGTTTAATAGGAAGAAAACAAAAAATTAGCTTAGATTAATTGGTGAATCCATATTCTCACTATTGCTACTATAGAAAAAAATTTAAAGGATAATATATCTTTTTTAATAAATTTTTATTATTCAACACCAAATTTTATTTAAGAGATAATCTTAAACATTGTTAAATTGTATTCATTTATAGTCTTAAAATTCTAAAGATCATAAGTTTAACCAATTAAATTAAGATTTTGAAAAAGTAACTATGTTTTTTGTCACAACTCTCCTTCAAATTATTTTAAGTGTTAACGAATTCAAATTATTTCAAGTGTCAACGAATTCATCCTTCATAGTAAATATTCAAACTTTTAATTATTCATGCAAATAATATTGAAGAAAAATTATTATTTTTTGCAAGATCTTCGTGTAAATCTATTTTATTTTTTACCATCTTTTAGTTTTTTTTTTAACTTTCTTTATTTGAGTGATAAACATCTTTAGATTAAGATAAAAAATTTTATCTTTCTTCATATCTTCTCATTAATAATATTACCATTTGTTATACACAAAAAGAGAACATTATTAAAGTTGAATTGATAACAAAAATCTTGCATGTTTCCTATGATCGAGTAGATCACTCAACAACAATAGTTGCAAAATCTTATTATCAAATTTAGTATCCATTTTAGATATTTGATTAATGAATACATGAAATTCATTCAAGTGATTTGAAATAGAAGTTTTTCATTATATTTCAAACTTATAATGCAATTTAACGAATATAAGTTGTTATTCACAAACATAGATCCATACAAAATATTCTCGCATAAAGTTTCAGTATGTGTCTTACTAGCAAATGTGATGATTCAAAATATTTTCTTCAACAAAAGGTTGAATAAAATCATGTACCTATTATTACTCAATTTCATTTTTATTAGATAAGGAATCCAACATTTGATAGCAAAAGTGAAAAAGATATATTTTCTTCATAAAAAGAGAGTTTTTTTTTCTTCTTGGTAATTAGTTTAACTCAAAGTAACCATATTACTTATATTTATATCTATTATTCAAATGAGCAAAACACCTTTCAACTAAAGAGCTCTTATGGTAGCTTTAATGAAAAAAAATAATGACACATAAAAGCCAATAATTGTAGTGAAAATAAATTCTTCAACTTACAAAAATTTACAGAAAATAATAATAATAATATATATATATATAATAACAACTATAATACCAATAATACACAATAGATATCAAAATATTTAATATAAATTTTACTCTAAAAGATAAAAATCATGGATTATCAATAAAAATAATAATTCTACTATGATCAAACAAAGATATAAAATATAAATATAAATAAGATATATGATCAAACAAATCCATACAAACTATACTTAAAATAGGCTAAACAAACCAAATATCAATATTTATAAATGAAAGCTAAAAACATAAAAGAAAATACAAACATAAAACAATCCAACCATTCAAAACAAAGAACCGCAAATCCAAAACCTCTGGTAAAAACTTAAGCTCGATCTAATGTAAGGATGGAAGTAAACAAGGCCATCCGAGAGGGGTCTACGGTTAGGGATGGAATTGAACAAGGCCGTTCGACTGGGGCCTACGGCTCGACTTGTTTAAAGCCTAGTTAAACTCGGCTCATTTAATAAATAGACAGGTTCAGACTTGTTAAAAAGCCTTTTCAGATAAACAAGTCAGACTCAGACTTATAAAAAAGCCTATTTAACCTATTCAGGGGCCTATTTATATTTATATATTATATATTTATATTTATTTTAATATATTATATTTATATAATATTTATTTTATATTTTATTTATATTATATTAATATATATATATATATATTAGGCCTATATTAATGGCCCTTTTATCTTGTAAGTTTTAAATTTGTAAGATTTTTTAATTAATTATTTATATAGACTTTAAGTTTATTTATTAATTTTTTTGTTATGTAGGCTTTTAAACAGGCTTACAGGCCTTATAGGCTTTAAATCAGGCCAGACCTTGACAGAAAAAAAAAGCCTTTGACAGGTAACAGGCCCAGACTCAGGCCTTAAAATTTTTTAACAGGCCAAACTTGAACACTCAAAGCCTAGCTCAGCTCGGCCTACTTCCATCCCTAACTACGGCTCGGCTCGTTTAAAGCCTAGTTAAGCTCAACTTGTTTAATAAATAGATAGACTCAGGCTTGTTAAAAAGCCTTTTTAGATAAATAAGTCAGGTTTAGGCTTATAAAAAAGTCTATTTAACTTATTCAGAAGCTTATTTATATTTATATATTATATATTTATATTTATTTTAATATATTATATTTATATTTTATTTATATAATATTAATATATATATGTTTTAGGCTTATTTAATGGTCTTTTTATCTTGTAGGCTTTAAGTTTGTAAGTTTTTTTAATTAATTATTTATATAGACTTTAAGTTTATTTATTTTTTTATAATGTAGGCTTTTAAACAGGCTTGCAGGCCTTGTAGGCTTTAAATCAGTTCAGACCTTGACAGAAGAAAGCCTTTAACAGGTAATGGGCCCAGGCTCAGACCTTAAGATTTTTTAACAGGTCAGACTTAAACATTTAAAGTCTAACTCTACTCGGCCTACTTCCATCCCTAATCCAATGGTGATGTTCGCAAATGTGATTTCACGGGACCGCTACGAGTTTAAGCGAAAATAACTCCCTCTTCCTTTGCGGCTAATTTCATTCTTCAAATGATCTCTCTCGTTATATCATATTTAACCTCTCTTCATTTAAGAAGTGAGCTTAAACAATTTTTTTTTTAATATAGGAAGAAAGTTCAATTCGAATCAAGATATTTAAGAATTTATTTATTTATTTTTAAACTACAGGTTTGATTTTATTGAAGATCATATTGATGGAGTCGGATATGATTATCGTGGACAATGAAGATCTTTCTTTAAATTCTTAACTCTGAAATATATTCATTATTTGAATCTAGAATTTCTTGTTAAATTGATTAATTTTTTGTCAATTAATTTACATACTTGTAAAAATTAAAGGTTAAAGGATTTTATTGGCTAAGAACAAATATCTAAATACCTTAATCCTGTATCGGGATAGAGTAATTTAAAATTGACTAGAATTTATGTATTTAAATAATAAAAAATTTAAAAATATTTTAAATTTTTATTTAAATAATTTTTATGTTAAATAAAAAAACTTTAAATAACTCTTATTTAGAGAGTATTTCTAAAAGTTTTTATTATTTTATTTTCTGTTTAAATTATTATTTATACTTTCTCTTATTTTTTATAATTACTTAATTTTAATTAGAAATTTCTGAAATTTTAAAATTTTTTACCCAAATACAGGATAAAGGATTTTGAATTTTTTTTTGTTTAAATATGTAATTTTCCCCCAAAATATGCACTTGAGAATAATGTAAAATTGTAAATTCAAAAGCACGAACACCATTACTTAAGGAAAATGCTCGTTTAGCACAAAATCGTTCCACGAATTAGAACGACGAAAACTGCATGCCTAATTTCCGTCAAGTCAGTTACTTGTTTAAATTTTTTAATTCTAATATAATAAAATATTAACCCGCAGCTTCGATAGTAAATTCGCGCTATAACAATTCGGACTAATTAACAGCTCTCATTACTTATAATAGTTCAATTCAATTTTTAATTTTACATTTTGGGATTGCATTAATTTTATATCAAGTGTATATAACTTAGATTAAAGAAAAAGAATATTAAAAAAACAGAAAATTCACCAAGTTATGCGAGCCATGAGAAACTTTGCCATGTCAACTTGGCTGCACTGTTCTAAGACAATTTCCGGTCTCTTGCTTATACCCCAGAAATTCATTTAACTTTTTCTACCAAAATATTAAAATCTTTTGGGGAGAGTAATGAGAAAACTACAATTTTTTTTGTAATTTTTTTCAACTTTGTCCTGCAAAAAAAACTATTTGGAAAAATATAGCAATTACTTCTGATCAATATTGTCAATAATTCATAGGAAATTTGAAATCTGCTTCTTGTGTCACACAAACATGAAGAATAATATGAAAGAAATTAAAAAAGTTATATGCAACCAACAAAGGGAAGAATGAATTATAAAAATCCAAAAAAAAAAAAAACCACAATAACTAATATCTATATTGCCTCCAATACAAATCTCATTCTTTTCATTTCTTTTTCGGACTAGCTTTAGATTTTCAAAAGCGGGATTATATAAAATTTCTTCTACATCTAAACGTTCTTTCCTATCAATAATCGTGAAGAATTTGAAGTAAGCCTCCGGTTCTTCATAAACAAGAAGAAGACAAAGAAAATACTTAAATGTAACCAAAGAAAAAGGGTATTATGAATGTATTCATGAAACAAAACAAATCACAATACTATTACATAACCAAATTCAATCCCATATAGACATAGCATATAAAAAGCACAGTGAGGAATGAATGTGTTACAGAAGAATATGAATCATGATATATAAAACATAGAGTAAGATAAACCTCTTCAAATGTCCCATATAATTAGGATAAGCAAGTGGTTACTTCATTGTTCACAAATTTAGAAGAGAAATCCAAATGCAAGAGCAACAAATGAAGCAACCAAAGTAGGCACAAACAAAGTGGTAGCATCCGATGTGGGACTTGGAGCTGGTGAATCCGCAGCTAACACACCAGAAGCTGCCATCATCAACATAGCCACCACCATAGCAAAGAAAATCTTCATGTTCAATGCCTCCATTTCTCAAAATTTTCTCGGAAAGTTATAGTTTTTCTTCTTTTTTCTTGTGAGAAAAGAAAGTTGAGAAGAGGAGGCAGAGGTAGTGGGTGAAAACAAAGTGCAAACCTAAGCTATTTTATATAGTTGATGCAAGAAGAGAAAAAAACAAATGAGTAAGGATTATTGCTTTTCTAACGGGCAGGCTGCAACATGCCCCCAATCTTTTTTTATTTATTTATTTTTGAGGATTTCAAGCTGCCTTGTGGCTTCCCACAAAGAAAGGAAATACATTGGGTCAAGTTTTATTTAAATATGTCCTAATTTAGGTTATAAAATATTGATATACATGAGGCATTATTACTAGGACAAGAAGAATAGGCCATGTAGGAATTTATGTTTAATCTTATTTTACACCTATTATGATATTTTATGTTTAGTAAACATGTTTGAATTTTTGTAAAATATATTTAACCAAGTTAAATTTTATTTAATTTTAAAAAAAATTCTATTTAATTTAGTAGACTAGTTCACCTTAAAAAAATTAATTGACTTATTTAATTAATTAATATGAAATATATAATTAAGCTACTGAAATTGGTTCAGTGTTTAAATAATTTATATAAAAAATTTAAATATAAATTTTATTATGTTTTACATAAATATATAATTAAAATTTTATAGTACTTATATAATTATATAAATCATTAAAATAGAGAAAAATCTAATTTACTCCATTCAATTGAATATAATGTGAAAATAATAGTTAAATTTTAGAAATATACAAAATAGTCATCAAATTCCTCATCATATAAATTATCAGAGACAACTTAAGGCGTAAGCAAGTAAAACTAATGGCTAGAACACCATTTTTTTCGCCCCCAAGTTATAGGTCAGGATCATGTCAATGTTTTGTAAAGTAGGGCTAGCCTATTTTGACGATGTTTAACTTGTTGTCAAAATCTCGTTATTCATCATGCTTTTTTTTTTAATACAATTATAAAAATATTTGCTTGAAAATATATATATATATATATATATATATATATTACCATAAACATCTTTAAATTTTTTAATTTCTAAATGAAAATAAAACATAATGAAGCTATTATATTTTGTATAACACAAATATATTACATTTATAAATAATTTATACATTATCATGAAACTTTTACTTATACATGATAATAATAAATTAATTAATTAATTAATTAATTAGTTATAGTGTACTATCATGCACTTTACACCCTACTTAAAAAAGATATTTTTATAAAAGTTTTTTAAGTCACTAATTTATTTAATATAATCCTAAGTAAACTTTTGGTTAACAGTTTTTAATTATTTATTTTATATCTAATATTTTATTTTTACTTTATATTTTTATATAATTTTTATATTTTAATTTTATAAATATTATTAATTTTAATTTATTCCTTTAATTTTTTATATTTTTAGTTTTCAAAAATATCAATAAATACAATTTAGCTGCTAAATTTATTTATTTTCTCTTATTTAACTTTTAAAAGATTATTTAATTTATAAAATATTAATTTATATATTTAGGTATATGAATATATAAATTTTATTCATATTTTTTCCTATATATATTGTTCATTTTTGGTGAAAAAATTAAAATATAAATAAATTAATATTAATTTTTAAAATGAAAAGTATGCAAAGTATAATTTTTAAAATTAAATTATATATTTATTAAATTAAAATAATTAATTAATTAAAAATTCAAATCTAACAATTTTATTAATAAAAATATTTAAAAAAATTACAAAAAGTAAATATAAAATAAAAAACTTTAATAATTCTAAAATTTAGCAAATCCTGTTATGTTTCCGGTCAGCCGCAGCTGCCCGTTTAGTAGGTGGACAGGGTGTCTTTATTGCCCTTCTAAGTTGCATACAGCTGTCGCCAACGGTTTGCACTTTGCAGGCCCTCTCCTCTTCTTTCATTTTTTTTTTCTTAAAGTTGCTTCTACTTTTCTTTTTCTCCTTAAAATATTATTTTTTATTACCTTTCTTTAAAGTAAAATAATTGAGTTTCAGCTTTGAATATACTTCGTCCCGAAATAAAACTTATGCTTTCCCATTTCACAAAATGATGCATGGAGATATTCTTCTCATTAAAATAATTTGTTTAATAACAAGAATCAAATAAATTTGTCTAACAATAAAATCATTTAATTATAATAAATTCATACAACACATTTAAAATATTATATTTTATAATACAATTTCTCATTGTGATTTACATGTTTATCTTTTATACGTTATTATAATAGATAGCTAGATAAATAATATATTAATGGTTCTACTTAATTATTTTTAAAGATTTTCTGTGATTTATTTTGTAGTTTATTTGGTGTTTAGGTATTTCCAATGTGTTGATAATTAACAAAATAGTGATCACTATTGAGCTGTGTTTCAGACTTTAGTTATCTGGATTCAGTGATTCTTCCAATTGTGAACGTATATTTTATATAATGAAAGCCTCGATAATTTTGATGTCGACTAACTAACCTCATTAACTTATTCTCCTGTGTTTGCCATGTGGTTTGTGATGATTGAACATTTGCAGAACACATTTTTGTTGGCAAAACTTTCATTGAAAAAAGAAAGAATTGAAAGCATATACTTTGGTCCCACATAGCCAAGGTTGTTGGCTTGTTGCATTCTGCACCTCAAATTGGGTGTTGTACACGGTTGATTGACTTGACTTAGCCTCATGGCTTAAGCTATTTAAAGTCTTATTAATTTAATTATGGAAATTTTTAAATATAAATAGTATTATTCAATAAAAGTGATTTTTTTAATTTTACATGTACAAAAGGATTATATAAATTTACTTTTTAAACATATTTATTAAAATAAATTTAAAATTATAAAATATAATAAAAAATTTAATTATAATATATTATTAATTAAAAAATATATTATTAATTAATTTTAAACATTAAAAAATTATAGAAGTCAAAAAAAGAGATTTAATTATAATTTTTTAAAATTTATCATTCTAAACATCAATAATTTTATACTCAAGTAACCAGTTGGTTACTGGAAGATTTATAAAAAATTATTAAATTTAAATAAAGGATAAAAGTGATAAAAGAGTTTTTTGGAGAATCAAAATTATCTTTTTATGAATAAAATTTTACAAAATTTCCTTTTTCATGCAGTAAAGCATAAATTTTCCAAAGCATCATAGAATTGTAAAATAGATTGCTTTATTAGAAAGTTGATTTTAGATTTCTAATAGAAGGAATTTGAGTTGCAAACTCAAACTATACTTTAAAGACTATTTCTTTATAAAAAATATTTGATTGAGTCTAGTAGTAGTCTTAAAAGTATTTTTAAATAGGATACTAATAATAAAAAAGTTAATTAATTAATTTATTTCTTATTTATTTATGCTTTGTAAATAAGTTTTTAATTTAAAAAATATTTTCATTAGTTCTTAATTTATTATTTTATCATATAAATTTATCCTTAATTTATAGCTTATTGAATGCTAACAAGGATGTGATATAGCCACAAATCAATAGAGGTTTTGATAACTAAACAATAATGTTCTTTATTTCTTATTCTTTCTATTTAAAAAACAAATTCTGAAATAACAATTAAAAAACTAATCTCACAAATAACACATAGAATCACTATGGTTATTGTTCGAAGTGGGCACACCACCGAACATCTATCTGATACTATGAAACCTTTGATTAGACCTAAAGGTAAAGATGATGAGAATGAAGGCAATAGAAAATGCTATGGTCTTTGTTGACGAGATTAGAATTAGAGATTTTCTAAAGGTAAGTAATCTTTTTCGAAAGAGTAGATGCTGCAAAAATTATTTTCTACGAGTGGGTTGTTCCACAATGAAAGGTACTCGTAAAAAATATAAAAGAATGTAAAAGATATTTCATATTTTATGTTTCTATTCTTAGGAGTATTCATAAGAAAGAGTAAAATAAAAGAAAAAAAATACACAAATTTAATATAATTTGATATTGTATGACTATATTTACATAATATTTTAAAAATATTCATTATTATTTGCAATTTTTGTATGGAGAAAATTACAAATCTTTTCTTACAATTTTTGACACACAACTAACCAAGCGCCAAGTATATCTAAAAAATTACATTGTTGTGATAGTACATAATTACCCAAGTTCTAAAGGATTACAATGTTATAAGTGTGGTTATAAAGCTCATGTAAAATCTTCTAATTTATAAGAGTTTTTTATATCTTTCTTCTTTAAGTTATTTGATATGAAACTTGGATAAATAGTATCCATCTCAACCAAACATATCATTCCTTCATCCAAAATCTCACATCTTTTCATTTTACCAGAAACTCTTTTATTCTTGCTCGTCCTCTTTTGTTGTATAATTCGTCATCCAACAAGATATTTTATTCTCACTTCTCACAACAATCTTCCCTTCAAATGTGAGACCATTCCACATAGTATTCTCCCTCAATTGAGAATCTCTCTTCACTAAAGGTTGGCATTGCTTTGCCAACTAACTCTGTTTTGCTTCTCCTCATCCCTAGGCCACAATCTCAAGCTTTGATACTAGTTGTTGGGTAATGGAAGGTACCTCTATCAAAGGTGCGAAAGATCACAAAAGATCCTCCATATTCTCTATTTTCAGGAGGATTCATAAGAATGATAAAAACAAAACAAACAACACACAAGTTTAATGTGATTCAACATTGTCTTCTTATATCCATGGAAAACCTCAAAAGTATTCATTACTACTTACAATTTTTGCAAAAAAAATTGCAAAATCTCCCCTATAATTTTTAACACAAACTATCTAAGCCCTAAGTACACCCAAAGGACTATATTATTGTAGTTGAGGTTATAGTGATAAAACTCATACAAAATCTTCTTATTTATAAGAGTTTTCTACCTCTTTCTTTTTCTAGTTTTTTAATATGGAACTTGGATGAATAGTATTCATCTTGACCTAACATGAGTTAGTGCCAGGTATATGGCTTAATGAAGATTGGAGACCTTTATCCAATTATCTTAAAGATTAACTTTTAACTATGGTCCTATGGAAATTGGAACTAACATTCCATACATATGATAAGAGGATCTTTAAATAGGCATTGGAAATGAAAAGCTTTAACAGTTGTGCATGACACAAAACAAAACATGAATTGACATGTTTTTATATGTGTTACCTGCATATACATGGTTTGTTTTGAACATATATTCTCAGCAGAAGTGGCAATCTATTTTTTTAAGAGTTACTGAATTTTTTATTTTGTTTATATAAATTGGCATGAATTACTAATTAGAATTTTAAAAAATTTATAAAATCATCCTATCATCATCATCATTATCTATTTCCCATGTGTTTTTGTGCTTACATGAATGAGATTTGAATGTCTTAATGCCTTTCACAAAGCATTTTGAAAAAACCTAATGTATGTAGATTTTATTGGTAGAAGATTTCATCCTATTACCTTTACTAATGATAAATATTTGTTCAAATTTGTAAATTTTACTAATAGCTACTCATTCTTGTTTTGTCCTCACTTGTAGATTTACTACACTTATTCACCATCCCTTTTTTAGCTTCTTTTGCTAATTATAAACCACCATTCTGTTGATTTATTTGCGGAAAATTAGTTATAATTATAATATAATTTATGATTATTTAATTGTAATTCTACCTAATTTTCCTTATTTTTGTAGGAATGGTCACGCAAGCTAAGAATCTGGAAATAGGTAAGTTTTGGACTAAAAAGAGGGTAAAAGAAACATAAAAAGATAATACATTTAATGCGACAATGACACGTTAGCTCTACGGTGCTGCAAGATTACGTATATTGGTCGCGACGACTAAGGAAGCGGCTAGGTCAAGCTCGATCCACCACGTTGAAACCCTAATCCACGCTTATAAAAGAGAGGCTCTACTGCATCATATGACACCATCCTAGGCTCCAAAGGCCACACCACTCTCCGGGGCGTAGGCCTATTATTATCCCAGAGACACCACTCTTAGTATCCCTCGATATCCCTTCGTAGGATTTGGAGATAGAATCTCTTCCACAATACGAGTTGCAATGTCCTATAGTTAGCTTTGCTGACATTACAGTTTTGTCATTCTTTTTCTAAAATTAGGATTATGGATTGTTTTGTTGGATTAGTATGTTTTTGTTTGTCTTATCTCTCCATGTGTAACTAATCCCCAAATCATGGGGCTTTGGTGAAACTTATAATGTAACCAATTGAACCCCTTTTCCTTTTTATGAATGATTGTGTATTTCTATTCAATTGTGTTTTTCTTATTATGCATAATTAATTAAATGAGAATTAATTTGTAAGTTAATTAGGGGATAGGCGATCGTACCATTGCCTAATTAACAGAACTATAAGGTAAACTGAATCTAAGGGTTTTGGAGGATCAATCGGAATCCTTGATTTCTAATCGGTTATTAATTTAACAAATCCGCATATTCTTTATGCTTCTCTTAATTATATACCTTGCATGATCATTGAGGGTAGTAACTTGAGGGAAACAATATTGCTATTGCATGATCATTGACTCAAATCATTCACAATGGAGTTGAGGTGAAATTAGGTAAAATTAAAAGGGAAACCAAAGTCTCATGTCTCTCCATAACTAAACTCGTATTTGTGCCCTTTCGTCTTTAAATCGCTTACTTTCATTTTGTTCTTTTTTTACGTTCACTTTAAATGTTTCTAAACAAACCTTTTTCTGGTGAGCTCAAAAATTAGGATTTAATATTTTTTAAGATTGTTAAAATAGTCTCTGTGGGAACGATATTAAGGGTTTTAAATACCCCTTTCTACAATGTCGGGTGCACTTGCATGTGGGTAAAACTTTGTACGCACAGTAAACACACAACAGCTAACATATGAGAGTATTTTTTTTTATATTTTATCCTACTTTAATTTCATTATTCATTTTTTGGATATGTTATTTTTTTCTTGAAATAAATTTGTAAAGATTATCACATGGTTCTTTCTCATTCTTTCACCCTCTCAGTTTCATGAATTTACTTATCTTTGTTTTTCCTTTGATTCCCTCTCAATTAAGTTATTGCAATGTATAAAGGGTTATGATTGGTCTTTGCCTTGTTAAGTTTAACCCTTTTACTCTTGGCCAGTCTTTCTTTAATGTCTACATCATTTTTTAATTTTTTTTTCTAAGATAAGATTTAATCTAAACAATACTAAAACAATACATTCGACAGCTTCCATCTTTCTCTGATAAAATTTGAAAAGCCTTATCTCAATATGGATATAATAGGAATGAAAGGATATACATTAACATTGTTCTCAATGTAATAGTGCGAAGAAAGGCATTATTGAGCCAATTGGGTGTGGCTTAGTGAGGATTAGATGCAGGTTTTAGATATGAGGTTGGATGAGATAGATAAAAATATGTTATGAGTGAGAGGCTGGTTATGGTGTTGCTGATGCTCTATGAAATGATAAAATGGAGGGAAGAAGAGATAAATAACATCATCATTATTTAGCTATCCAAACCCCTTTTAAATAACAAGATGAAGTTATTTTGAGGTCACATCATATTCTAGTTAGCATTTAACATGTCAAATCAACACTCTATTAATAGAAAATGGATCTAAGGATTTTCATGACGAAGCAATAAGTTAGGGCCTAATTGATACTTTTTTAAGTCACAAACTTATTTTCAAAATATAAATAAGGGAGGGACTGATTAGCTAATAAACTCAAAATAAAAATTCAATGCTATGAATATTAATCAAGTAAGAAAGAGATAAAGATATTGTACATGGTAATTTGTCTTGGTTCACTTTGAAATATCTAGAAGCTAGGTCTAGTCCCTAACACCTGTGAAGTTTTTCTTCATTATTGATCATCACTAACCACAACCGAGTATTATTTAATGCCTAACATAGCCTCTCTAGGATACTATCTTCAAATATTCTTCGCAACCAACCTCTTCAAACTAACCTGAATCACAATAACAAATAATTATTTTGTTTTCAATACAAATAGAATACAAAGATTATAAGAAGTTACGACAAAAACACAACTCACAAATACTCAAAGATGTATGGACTAATGAAGAAATGAGCTAATGAATCCTTTCTTAATATTGTACCACCTACGCAATTCACATAGGAGTAATTTGTGACTAAGAGACTCTTTTCAAAATCTATATTCAATTTTTACGAGGAAAATATAGAATGCTTTTGCAAAATTATATTTTTTCTAAGACTATGATAATATGTGTCTCTCCTTATTTAATCATTGTAAGTAATATTTCTAGAGTTTTGAACTAATTTTTTTTTCGGATATTGGTAACATTCTCCAAGGACTCTGTACTGTTTCTTAGTCTTATGTCATTGTTTTCATCCTTTTCTTAACATATACTAGCTCTCATAAATCGTTATTGACTTTATATCATGATATTTTATTTGTTTAAGCTTGATTAGAAGCTTTAGATTATAATGTTCTAGTAACATCATCTTCTTTTATATTAATCAAAAAAAATTTCTTGAATTTTCCTTAATATAAAAATCATTTTGAGGATAGTTTTTGATAATGTGTTAAGACATAAGATTTTGAGAATATGATGTTATCTATGTTTTTGGATATATAACATTTTAGTGAAGTGATTCATCTTTTTAATGATTCAAATCGGTCTTTTAGTTTTTGAAATGTTCTTTTGAGAACTTTAGGATATTTTAGATTGCCTCTTCATAATGATATCTTGACATCCAATTGATTAGAATGCTAGTTTTGAACACAAAATCATGATTCATTGTTTTGAAGTAGAGTCTTTTGAGACTTGTGTTTTTGGCAGCAAAATTATCTTATGAAAAAATATTCTTCTTATATGAATATTCTTAATGCTTAAGATAATATTCTAATTTTAGAGAAAATCTTGTTTAAAACTTAAAACAAAGGCGATGAATGAAGTTTATTTCTTTTGAAATTTTTTTTGCACAATATTGTTTAAAGATATATATATATATATATATATATATATATATATATATATATATATCAGAACACTAAATAGATCCTTAAACAGTTTTTATGAAAGGAAGTTTAAATATTTTTAGCAAATTAAAATATTTTGAAAAGATGATTGAGATAAAAGAGATGAATAGCAAGAATTTATCTTGGTTTACCCAAATTTTTTCTTAGTCTAATCCTTGATGACTACTCAAGATTTCACTAAATAATAGAATTTTTTATAACACTTAAGAATCATTAAACTACTTTCTAATTATTCTTTAACTGTCTATCTAGGCTTAAAACAAATATCTAATTATTCTTTTTCAACCTAACCTATTTATGCTATACTCTCCTCAATAAATATCCTTGAATTAAAAGAAATGTTATCTAACTAATATCTTAATCGCTCTTAAGAAGACAATAGAATAATATACAAGAAAGTAAAGAATGAATGAATTTGCAACTTTGAAAGCTTAAATTTTTCTTTCTAAGTCTCTTTTGCTTTCTTTTAATCTTCTATATTCCTAAATATTGTTCTTCATAAAACTTCCATTGGAAATTAGGACACAAAGATTGCTTGTTGAGATCTTCATACATTTAATACATCATGAACATTGTTGTTATGTTTATCTAACACTTATTTTCTTTTTTATACAACAAAAGTACTTTGTGAAACATGTTTATGAAGGTTTACATTTTTTGGTTGCACTAGTTATTTCTTTTTTCTAAACATACTCTTTGTTAAACAAAGTTAAGGTAATATTTTTCTCTTATAGAGTCAAGAAAATTTATTGCAAAGTAAAAAGGATGGAATATTCCTCCTATTCACATGATCAACCATCTCTTATGCTTGTGTAAAATTTTTAGTATAGTGAAGTATCTTTTATTTTTTAAGAACTATTCAATAATATTTAGTAAATAGTTTATCTTTTGCTTTTTAAAAACTGTTCAATAATCTATGAAGTTTCTTTGCAATGTATAGAGATTATTTACACTTAGTGAATAAATTATTTTAAAAATATCAAATATTGTTATTCTTAAAAAAAATATATCCTTTTAGGTATTAAATGTCACAGCTTCCATATTATATACATTTTCTTAAACTTACTCTCACATTATTCTTACATATATGTACTAATTACAAAATAATTGTACATTCCCGATGTACCTAATTCCTCAAATCATACATATATCTAAATAAAAAACTTCTTATAGACATATATACATCCTTATCAAAGATACACCAATTCCCCATTCACAGAATATAAGTAATCTAGAATACCATGACTGAAGTAAGAAGATAGGTATGTACAAAATTAAGTTACTCTACTTAAACTAAAAGCTACAGGATTCACTTCTTTTCTTGAAATTGGTACTCCTACATCATAGTCTTTGCTTGTGGTCATGGACTGAGAGATCCACTATCTATCCTCTACGTTGACGGTCATCTTAACATTGAGAAGATGACAATCCATGTTTCCAGATCACTATAGTATAATAGTTGCATACCAAGAAATATAATAAAGGGGGAATAAGACATTTCTTCAAGTAAAATTAAGAATAAAAGTAGTACATTAGATTAGACTTTAATATAAATATATATAATTTCTTTAACCTTTTTAAAGAATCATCGTAAAAACAATTATCGTATATAATGTATGAGTTAGATTACTCTCATCTTCTTTACAAGTTTCTATTATAACAAACTCACAATTAGGTTGAATCCAACTGCATCCCATATCACAATAATATTTACTAATCTTGAGTTGGTCATCCCTACGATATGCATATCTATGTGGACCCAAATTTTCGTCATCACTTTTTTAAAACAATGAGAGGTACTAGGATCAAAATTGAAACCACAACATTCCCTTGGCAACACTCAAATCACCATCATCATCATTTTACAAAAATCACAAAATTTTTCAATCGGTAACGATAGTCTTCAAGGTCTCATTAAGGTGCCTAAGTCTGACTAGAGTAGTCTCAGTTATAAGGAGCAATCCTAAGCCTTCGGGAGGCTTAAACGTAGCTTGTGTATCCCTTAGGCTTGGAAGTTCCCATTATCACGAATTCTAATATACTTTCATGTGAGTTGATCCTTAGATTTTCCAACTCTCTTTCATAGAAAAGCCATATTATCCCGCATTAATGATTTCCAAAACAATTATTTTTATGCATATGATGCATGCTAAATAATTATTTTAATTCTCTTTTCTACTCACCTGAAGGTCTCTCCTTCTTCTCGAAGTTCATGATCTCATATTCCTCATTCGATTATCTCATTATTCAACTCAATATCTTCTTAAAATTTTATTAAGTACTTTCTAATATATCAAATGAGGTTCCCAATCTCTCATCAACATTTTGTTATATCTAGACCAACACACCATGAACAGTTTAACAGGAGCTTTTTTTTTCTTTCAATAATTTATATTAAATTCTAAGTTAAAATTTTGTAGAAATTATTCTTTTTAAGTGTTTGAAATTAAATTATTATTTTCCTAATTTTTTAAAAATCATTTAGAGGAAGTAAAAGTTAAATATTCTAACATTATCTAGTTATAAAACAACCTATCACATTAACTTAAAAATATTTCATAAAATAAATATTAATATGAAGTTACTCCAACATATTTTATATTTACTCTTGAATATCAAGGTTCTAATATAAAGTTTTCTACATACATAATAAGTCAATTATGTGCTAATTATATTTTTATTTTTATTTTTTTAACATTATGAATAGATTGAAAGGAAAAAAGGAATGACTTTTATAAAGTAATAGATTTTTAAAAAAATTATTAATATAGAAAATAATTCAATATTTTTTTACTAAACTTTTCAACTAAGCAACATGAAGTGATTTACGACTCAGTGCGTTAGCTACAAATTATCTTTTCTTGGGTGATATAAAATTTGAAAATCATAATCTTTCAAAACTTCTAACCACTTTCGTTACCTCATGTTGAATTCTTTTTTATCAAAGAGATATTTTAAACTCTTATGGTCACTAAAAGTCTTAAACCTCGTTGCATGTAAATCATGAGTACAAAACTCTTTTCCAAGTTTTATCTTCGGGAAAATATATCCATCAATGTAGAAAGATGGTATTTTAGACCCTCAGTATCCATCCCACAAAGACTATTCCAACAATCTATGTGTGAATTTGAATTCTAACCTTTAAGCTCACAAATAGGAGTTTATATAGATGCTTTTAAGATAAAATTAGTTTTTTTGAAGATGGAAAACAAAAGAAAATGGTGTAGATTATGGATAAATATAGGACTTTGCATCACTTTTTTACTTTACTTACTTTTTCCCCAAGTTCCCCCTTTCTTTAGAAATGATTAATAAATATCAATTGCTAACCATTTACTCTAAGCCTATTACTACCTCTTGATCTAGCAATAATAATAATCTCCCTGCTATTTACTATCCCTATTGATCTTGCAAGATAAATACATATAAGAGGAATAAATTTTAAGAGGATATTAACTATGTGTTACATAATTAACTGGTTAGAGACTCAAGTTCTTGATCGATCCTCCAAGACTCTTAAGTTTATTTACCTAGCAGTTCTGTTAGTTGGAGGTGGTACGATTTCCTCCCCCCTAATCAACTAACAGATAAATAACATTAGTTACTTTTATTAATGGATTAAGCATAGGAAGGTAACAAAATTGTGAAAAATGTAGTTATTCATAAAATACAAGGGGAAAAAGGAAGTGTAAACAATTCACATCAAAAGGTTTGCCAAAGCTCTATAAATTGGAGATTAGTTAAACATTATGAAAAATAATCCAAAAAATCCATAATTAAGAAAAATTAAAATAATACAAGATTAGGTTGTTAATTAACTAGTAGTTTCTTTGAATCTGCACCGTTGAGGGTTTCCTTCGACCAAGATCTTACAGGAGAATCCTAGAGAATAAATCGGTAATGAAAAGGACAAAAGGTGAAAAATGGAGGAAAAATGTCTCCTTGGTAGTGCGAGATGTATCCCCTAGAGAATGATTGGTATGGCATTTGAGGCCTGAAATGGTGTGACATAGCCTCCTTTTGATAGGTGTTGATTAGGTTTCAAGTGTCACAGACTGGGTTTGACTTAGCCGTTCCTTAGCTGTCACGACCACTCTAGGACTTTTACACCATCATAGGGCTAATTGGGATGCCTCCTACATCATCAATACTAACATGTCATTATTGTTAGTGCCCTCCCAATCTTGGCATGGTCATGCTCATTTTCCCACATCGCAAGGTTGATTAGAACGCCTCTTGCATCATTAGGGTTGACGAGGCACTGTTGTTGGCATTCTTAATCTTGGCATATTTATGCTCATCATTTGGCCCAACTATGTTTCTTCATTCTTTATAAACAAGTTATTTCCATCTTGCACGAGTGTGAAGCTTCATGCCAACATGGCCGTGCTCGATCCTCTAAGGGGGTATTTATTTTCATTTTCCGCTTCCTTGTCTTTTTATGCTCTTTTTGCCCTAAAACTTGCCTATTTTATTATTCTCTGCTTATGTGACCATTCTTGTAAAAAATAAGGGAGGTTAGGTCAAATTAAAAGTGAATAATGTAAAATCATGCAATAATTATGCCTAAATTCTTGCAGATAAAATGATAGAATGATAGTTTATCAAACCTCACATCATACAGAAAGTGTCTCCAAATCTTTAGAGCAAAGACCTTTATTGCCAATTCTAGATAATATGTTTGGTAATTCTTGTCATGAGGTCATAGTTTCCACGAAGCATAAGCTACCACTCATTCTTGTTCCATCAGCTCCTAACTTAGGCCTTGTTTTGACACATCATAATACAATTTGAAATCTTCCTCAGGATTGGGTAAAATCAGATGCACAAGTGAGTCGATTATTCAATTCTTGGAAACTTGCTTCACATTTTGCAATCCACATGAAGGGTTATCCTTTCTGTATTAATCTAGGGAGCAGTAAAGCTATATATGAGAATCCTTCAGGAAACCTTCCATAGTATCTAGCCAAACTAAGAATAGTCTCAACCAAAATTGGTAGGATTTATTGAAATTCCTCCGTTGGTGATCACATGTCTAAAGAATTTCACTTTTTCCAACCAAAATTCACATTTATCTATCCTACCATGTAACTTTTTGTCTTTCAAAAATTGTAGCACAATCCGCAGATGCTCTTTATGTTCTTCATGACTATTGGAATAAATCAGGATATCATTGTCGCAACCGTAATTCCGACGAGACAACGAACTCGCTAAAATTTTAAAAATGAATTTATTTGGTAATGTGGAGTCGCCACCAAATTTTTATTTAAGGGAAAAATATTTGGAAACAACCCTGACTCAAGGATGAGATTTGAAGTTCAGAAGTCGGTTACGAATGGGGAAGGTGTTAAGCACCCCACTCGCCCGTTCCGAAGGACGGTACCCTTAAGCTGAGTGTGTAATTTTTGAAAATGTTTGATCTCTTTAATTAGCATGGAAATAAATAACTTGATGGAGGTTAGTCTGACAGGACTTGATCCTGCTCCTACGTATTCCCTGGTGCAATGGGAAACTCAAGGCTTACGTAGTTCTGGTTTGATTTGAAGGCTTGACCTTTGAAGGTACTTGAATAAAGCATGTTGAAAATATTTTAAGGAGAATCCTTAGTCCACATATGCACAAGATCCAAGACAACTACGACTGCACTGGGATCCATACAAATCCCTGAGCATCGAACAACAGAAAAAGCTACCAATTCATACTTAGGGTTCATCGCGTGAGACTTAGGGATTCAAAAGTGAAGTTTTTGATCGAATTTATTTACAAAAGGATTCTTGGTCCATATGTGCACAGGGTCCAAGACAACTACAACTGCACTTGGGACCCATATGAATTCCTAAGCATAGAACAGCAGAAAAAGCTACCAGTTCATGCTTAGGGTTCATTGCGTGAGACCTAGAATCAAAGAATGTAGTTTGAAAATGATAAATATAAAGAGATGAATGAGCTTAAGTAGAAAAGAATTGGGGCTAGATTTAAACTAAAAAGAACTTGATTTTGAAATGAACTTGATTTAGAATGAATTTGATTTGACTTTGAGATGATCTTGATTTTGATTTGGATTTTAAAATGAACTAGAGATGAACTCAAGATGAACTTGAGGAAAAGAAATAAACTTGAATTGGATTTGAGAAAAGGGATTTGATTTAAAACTTGATAAATTGAACTTGATTTTAAATGAATTTGATTAAGAAATGCACTTCATTTAAAGCTTGAAGAAAGAAAGAAAAAACTTAAACTAGATTTGACACTAGGATGAATTTTATCCGAAACTTGAGGGAAAAAAGTAATTTTGATTTGACTTGAAATTTAAGGAAAAGAATTAATTTTGTCCTGCTGAAAAGAATTGAAACTTAAAGAAAAGAATCATAGTTGATTTGATCAAAAGAATTTTGAATTGGAATTTGAAGGAAGGAATTAAAGTTGACTTGAATAAAAAATGAATTGGATTGAAATTTGAGGAACAAAATTGACTTGATAAAATAATGAATTGGATTGAAATTTGAAGGAACTATTTAAAAAAAGGAATTTGAATTGAAATTTGGAGGAATTATTTTGAAAGAAAAGGAATTTGAATTGAAATTTGGAAAAGAATTATTTTGATCTTAAAAAAATTTGAATTGAAATTTGGAAAAGAATTATTTTGGGCCAATTTGAATTGTTGTGGCTGGGCTTACTTGGCTGGCTCACTTGACTTGTGGCTTGGCTCATGAGATGCGGCCCAATCTCCAGTTCAACACACCTAAGTGTACAGAGAGTAGAAGCGTGACGTGGCATGATAAAACGGAATCATGTGGAGGAAATGACTTCACGCCGGGTTCGAACTCAAGGTCTAGGCGTCCAAGATCATAAGCAGCACCAGTAAGCCATGCCTTTGGTTGAGTCTTTAACCTCTCTGATTTAATTTAAGGTAAACTAAGTATACATGAGCCTTGTTCTGCATGGATTGCATAGAGTGAGTATTCTCTCATGATGGTCAGGGAACATTTTGCAGTGGTAACTTGACACTTGCATGGTCCTTCCAACGTGAACCGAGATTGGCATGGGTGAAGGGATCGTCAAACCAACATTACAACATTATACTGACTCTGGGTCTCTGTATACTTGATGGAGCTTACATGGTAAATTATTGAGAGAATCCCGCGGGCATTTTAAGATAGCAAACCTGGATAAGGGATTCACCAAAGTGGCTTGGGAGCTTACCTCGTTTAGTGGCAGAGTCAATATTATCTATGATTTCAACGCTCGAGCCACATATTAGATAACCCATAGCAACCATCAACGTATAACTAGCAGTGGTCAATGAGAAGCATGTAGGATTTTAGAGAATTGGTGTCTGCATTCCATATAACCATATAAGGTGGGGAGTCTACATCCATGCACTTTGAGGACAGGGGCTTCATGACGCCCTTAACCTTCAGAACAACCTACACTTGGGCTCAGAGATCACTGATACAAGGAATCAGGACCTTTGATGGAAACTGCAATTTAGATTCACAGCATTCATAGGAGATTCTCCCCTGAGAATCTTCTCTGGGCTTTACACTGAAGATAGCATTCTATACTTCTATTTCACGAGGCCTTGGTGATACTTGGATGCAAGTGATTCTCTTCCAATCCACCTGGTTAATGCCTACTACAGATGACGCACAAAGCCTGATATCGTCAACAGAGCATCTTGCTATTATGCTGTAGTCAACTGCATGGAAAGCCATCTTGGGAAATATTCCTTGGAGAAAACAGAGCTCCCTGAGATCAACATCATCATAACAGGATCAGACGTGGCCTCGGGTAGCAGCAGCGCACCTTATTCTTGATACGTCAGGAGGTTTCTTCAAGGTTTCATGACTTGTTTGGCTTTCGCCTACCATGGTACATGTGTTGCAAAGATGACCTCCAGCCATCTGGGTATCTGTCTCACTAACTTGCTCATATCCAACATTGGAGACTACCCTCTGATCCTTAACGTGTTCAAATGCTTCAAGCATTTCTTCCCTTTTCGACTCATCAAATTTTGCACCAACTATACCAGGCCTGAGGTTCCCTTCAATAGCTCAATAATCTTCATAACTACACAAGATAGCATTTTTCTTTTACTCGGATACACACTATCATCAATGGGCTACGCAAAATATTGATCCCTTCACTATGACTATTTTTCCTTGATCCTTTTTATTGTGTTTATGGATGGTTTGTTCATCAGTTTGGCCACAACTTAACCTAGCCACAATAGCATGCATCGTTCATACGGTCATGCGTGGCTTTGATCTAGCCATAGTAGCTGCATGGCTTTACATGGCATTCTCAACATGGATAAAGATGGGCTCGGGATATGGCCGATCCGATCCTGGGTAACTGCTTGACTTTAGGTACCCCAGGGTATATTCTTGGTGCATGAACATATCCTCCAACAAAATTTGGGAGATCTAATTCAGTTATACCACCCTCAACACACACACGAAGGTTCAGGTGAACAAACAGAGAGGCATAAACTGAAGCCGGTTCTGACTCTATAACCCATGCATTATGTATTGAAGGATTCCTTAATTAACAAATTCTATAGCTAGGCGTCATGAAAATTGTACAATTAATTTTCTCGAATATGTGTACCTATATTACACCTCGTATATTTTGGCAGCAAGTATTCACCCGGACGCTGAGCCACCCCATCCATGTCTTTTTTAAAAACCATATGCCAATCAACCATATTCAACATGCGGTGATAATGATATTATGACCGTATCCCCATACGTCCAAATTAACTATAGATTCAGCCCATGAATATACAATAATTCAAGAATGACACGCATTTCATGGATCTATGCCTTTATGCTTAAACTTTGTACGTATCCACTGGACGAAGAGTTTTTAACAGGCCTACTGCATCTATCTGGGCACCATATAGGGGGATGAAATAGAATGCCTAAATAGATCGATTCTAACTTAGCCATAAAGTATTTTGCTAGCAATATTTGTATCGATAATAACATTACACTAATTACTGTTGAATTCTCGATTCAAGAATGGTTCAAGCAAGTTCTCATTAGGTTCTATATCTTTTGAAAGAAAAGAGATGGCAGAGCGTGACTAACCTGTTAGAGAATTCGAAGAGAGCTTCCTGTTGCCTTCACCCCTAACACCAGTGAGGTCTTCCTCTTTTTCCTGGGAATTGCATCTCATCCGAAACAACCAGAGTCAAGTCCCTTGTCTTTCTCCGTCACTAGCGCTTAAAAAATTTGAGACTCTCTTGTGCCTTCTTTTCTTCTTCTCATTCCTTGCTAATGGTTCCCCCTTCTTCGGAGAAGAACCCAAAGAAGCTTTCTCTCCAATTTTCTTTTTTTCAAGCCCTTTGTCCACGTGCATGCAAGAGCCTCTCCCCTCCTCCTTTTTTCTTCCTTTATTCCATTTGTTATTATGTTAAAATCCCTTTCCCCTTTTCAGTTAATGTTTATTTCTCTCTTTTTAATTCTGATTTTTTGTTTTTTTTAAGTTTCAGTTTTTTATTTTAATTCTATTTTTATTTCTAATTTTAAATTCTGTTTTTTATTTTATTATTAATTATTATTATTTATATTTTTTCATTTTTCTTTTGCTATATTTTTTCATTTTTTCTGTTTTCTCCTATTTATTTTTCACATTTTGCTTTTATTTTTATTTTTGTAATGATCTCTTTTTCTGTTTGTAATATTTATTTCCTTTCCTCCCTTTTTCCATATTAAAAGGAAAGGAGTTGACAATCTGAGGAAGAAAAGAATTATTTTTTTTCGTTCAATTTGGATGAAATTCCCTTTATTACTTCTGATAGAGGAAAAAAGTGCAGTTATCGTAACTGTGATTACAACGAAACGATGAACTTGCTAAAATTTTAAAAAGAATTTTAATTTGAATAATGGAGCCGCTACCAAATTTTTATTTAAGAGAAAAGATTTGGAAAAGCCCTAACTTGAGGAAGAATCTAGGTTCAAGAGTCGGTTATGAGTAGGGAAGGTGTTAGGCATCTTATTCACATGTTCCGAAGAATGGTACCCTTAGACTGAGTGTGTGATTTTGATGTTTTCGAAAAACTGTTTGATCCCTTTAATTTAGAAATAAAATAAATAGGTTTGTATGAAAATAGTCTGACAGGACTTGATCCTGCTCCTACGTATTCCCTAGTGCAATGGGAAACTCAAGGCTATGTAGTTTTGGTTTTGAAGACTTGATCTTCGAAAGTAAAAAGAATTTGAAAGACGATTTTAAAAGTAGTTTAGATATTTTGAAAGAATCTTTGGTCCACATGTGCACAAAGTCTAGACAACTAAGGCTGCATTGAGACCCATATGGATTTCTAAATATCGAACAACAGAGGAAGCCACCAGTTCGTATTTAGAGCCCATCGCCTGAGACTTGGGATTCCCAAAACAATGTTTTCCAGAAATATATTTACAAGAGATTCTTAGTCCACATATGCACAGGGTCCAAGGAAACTAAGGTTGCACTGTGACCTCACTGAATCTCTAAATATCGAACAGCAGAAAAAGCTACTAGTTCGTATTTAGAGCTCATTGCGTGAGACTTAGAATTATAAAAATGATTTACTTCAAAATAAATTAAAGGAAATTCGATTTCAAATTGATTAAAAAGAAAATTGAAAAATGGGTTAGACCCATATTAAAACTTGATTTTGAGAATAGAATGACGAAATTGGGCATAAATTAAAATTAAAGGAAAGAATTGGGGCTGGCTCGAATTAAGAAAGATTGAATTTGATTAAAAAAAAAGAGTTAGGCTTGACACAAAAAGTGAATTTAATTTTAAATTAAAAAAAAATTAGGCTTAACCTAGATAACGAAGAATTTGATTTCAAATTGAAAATTAAATAAATTTATTGTAAAAGATGGATTGGACATTTTCATTTGATTTTATAGGGTCCAATTGAAAATTGTAAGTGGCATGGTCCAATTGGACTTTGGAGGAGCAACAGGTGTAGCCCAAGTGGCCTATTATATAATTCAGCATGAAATGGTGGCCTCTTTGGTCACATGCGGCCCATTGGAGTTCAGCTCAATTCAAAACCAACGTGGTTCATTTGCCTCATAGTTATAAGTCTAAAAAGAAGGGCGTTAAAACAAATAGCCGCCCCTGGGGATTGAACCTGGGGCCTGGAAATTTCTGGGCAACACACTTACCACCAGACTAAGCTGCTGGTGATGTTTCTAAAGCCCATAATCATATTAAAACACCCCTTAGTATAGTACGTTGCATGGGATCCCCTTTTCTCCTATTTTGAGCTTGCTGCTGGCAGTTTTCCTTTTTTGGAGCACTTTTGCTTCCCTGCACCTAATCACTTGTTGACTCAAAATTTCATCCATGCGTGAGCCCCCAAGAGAGAAGTATGTGGATGACCCGTGATGCTTATTTAGATCAGTATAATTACACTAAGTTGAGTGGGGAGTCTTTCTATTTCTATCCCTCTTGGATTCTATTTCAATTAACTGGTATCAGGGAATTACAAAATGCTTGATGCTAACATTTCCAATCAAACCCGTATAGTCCATATGCCATATTGTGAAATATGTAGCATAAAAACTTTGGCATAAAACAAAATTTGGCTACTTTTCATGCAACCTGACTACTGTATGGGTGCAGCCTCACAAAGCATCCATTCGAATCGTAGAACTGAATCAGTCGGTGCTTGGATTGATTAGCACTAAGTCCTTAGGATCTTGAAACTGGGGGACCTTTCGAGATCATCTCAGCATATTTTTTATTTTTACACTTGAATCCGAGGGAGTATTGTTTTCAGTAGTCATGATAGGACGCGAAATAGGCTTAGCAGAAGGCTCATCGATCTCTAATTTTATCTATGATTGATACAGTTGCTACTCCAGGAGCTGCCATTGAAGTACTTAAGAGCAGGAATATTGAACCATGGTACCCCAAGGTCACTGACGCTACCATCAAGGAATTCATGGCTAAAATCCTTAAATCTGATCCTGAATGCACAGAATTCATACGAAGGAACAAGGTGGAATAAACTGGGAATGTATGACCTTGGGGATTTTACCCAATGCAAAATACTTACCTCTTCTCAGCCAAGTACTAAGCAGCTAGATGAGAGATTTGCATAGACAAAATCCACACTAGAACTCTGTAAGCATCGGATCAGTTTTATTGCAAAGAATATCACAGAGACAGTGTCTTTATTAAATGATCTCAGCCGAGAATAAAGTCATCCAAGATTGAGAAACATCAGCTTCCTAAGACATTCTAGCAACCATATTTCATAGATGAAAGTTAAGTCATTAATAGAACTGAATTAAAGTTTCTCCCACGCTGCCTACTTCTTTTGCTAAATGACCAGAGATGTTCAGACCTTAAGCATTTTATAGTTTTTGCCCCACAGGATTATGCCAATTATGCAGTGGATAAGTCAAGTTGCAATGATCACATTAGTGGTGAAGAGGGCATTAGATCTATAAAGTTCTATGCAATTAATGGTCCTGATCTACAACTAAAGTGCCCAAACATCAAAATTACCATACCAGTCCAATTAGTTCAACTTCATTCATGATTTACACAGATGCTGAGAAGCAACCAAAACACAGCCAGTATTGGAATATAACCAAATCATTCAAGAGTTCAATAAGAACGTCATTTAACAGTAAAAATGATGTTTAGGGGGAATCCAACCTGGATGAGATTAGCTTCAAGGACTGGAATCTTCTCTTCTGTTTAATTGCAGCCAAAGCTATCGTTTGCAGTTGATTCTTAGAGGTTGAGCATTCCTTCCATTATCGAGAGAAGCCAAGAGAACTTGAGGAGAATTGAGAACCTTAGAGTCAGCCAAAAAAAAAACTCTCTTTCCAGAGCAAAAATGGGGGCCCAAGCAAAAAGGAGCCAAAAAAAAAAGAAAAAAGGTTCTTGAGAGAGCCATTTTTCCTTTATTTATAGATGATTTTTTCAAACTTTTTTTCCTTTTCTCTTTGAATTTTTTCTTCACTTTCTGTTTTTCTGTTTTTTTTTTGTTTTATTAGTTATTTTGTTTTATTTTTTTTCCTCCCTTTTTTGTTTTATTATTTATTGTTATTTTCCAGTCTTTTATTTATTATTATTTTTTTTTTTTTTTTTTTGTTATTTTCCAGTCTTTTATTTATTTTTTATTATTGTTTTCTATTTTTATTTTTTTATTTAATCTATTTATCATTTGGTTGTTTTTCTTATTTATTTTCATTTTTCCTTCTTCTTTTTTTTCTTTGCTTTTTGTTTTTTATTATTATCGTTTTGATTATTATTTATTTATTTATTTTTTTCTATTTTTCTTCTTTTTTTTCTATTTTTTGTTTTATTCTTTTGGTTCTTTTTTGTTTTTTTGATTTTTGATTTTTGATTTATTTTTCATTTATTATTTTTCTATTTTTATTTATTATTTTTGTTTATTTATTATTTTTTCTTTTTCTTTTTTTATTTTTATTTAAATTATTGTTTATTTACTAATTAATTTTACAAATGAGGCCTTGGACATAATTGAGTGTTTACAACAGCTGTTTAAATTGGTTTTCAAATACCATTCGGTAGATTTTTGTTTGATTCAATGCTAATGTGTGGCTTGTCCCTGACCATTGAATAAAAAGGAAGCCATGTAACATGGCACGTGAAATTCTAGCAAGTGACTTAGTTTAGGTTTTTTTTTTTTATATAAAAAACTAGGTTGTTACTCTGAAGGTTTCTAACCTTTTTCAATTATTTTAGTTATAACAATCTTCCTTTTTTTTATGATAATAAAATATTATAATTTTTTTTTATGAATTCCAGAAAGATAAGGAAATCTTCCTTTATATCATCAAAATATTTGAAGAAGAAATTTTTAACATTAGGGAAGTAGTTTAGGTAAGTGTTTGCAATAAACTCTTCATCAATATCAAAAGTTAAAATAATAGATAATATACTTATCATCATGTTTTCATAGAAAATTGAATCTATCCAAATAGTTTAAGATAAATATTAGAACATTTATCAAAACTTTATATGATTAGGTAGATAAATTATTGAAAATTCATCAATCATCCATTTTGTTAACATGCAAAATATGCAACACATTCTCCCCTTTTTCATTAAAAATAAATAAATAAATATATTATTAACTTTGATCATTAAATTAACACAAAAACATAAAAGATTCTCATTAAAGAAAGAGCTAAAATGTTAAGGTCTCAAAGTTTGTTCTATTTCTTGAAACAAATTTATATAGATGGTTTAGATAATACTTAATACGAAGATTAATAATATAGGGGATAGGTAAGAGATAAAGGAAAATTGGAACAAGAGGAAGATAATGAATATGATGGAAACTTAATAGGTAGAGTTCTTCTGCATTACATAGTATTAGCATCTATGGAAAAGGTTTGAGGAATGAAGATGATTTTCCAGATGCAAAAAATCAGAGCAAAATTATGACTGATGTTGATATAAATCTTGAAGACCTTTTTCATTTGATTAAGGGACCCAAAATTATGAATTGATTCCCATGGCTAGATGTGGTAAAGGTGGTGTTAAATCCTTTACTAGTTGGAGTGGCTTACTTCTCTTTATAAGATAAACTAGATCCATTAAAATCTTCTAACATGCTATCTATGTGATTTATCATCACAAGCTTTGCATGATTTTCATTTAGTTTTTCAAAGGTCAACATATTCTTATACTCACCAACTTAAATTTTTCTTTGAAAGGGGTTTCCTTTATAAGAAGGAATATTCATTACTTTCTTTTCTTTGCTATGAAAAGGATTGATTGGATCAATAGTACGAATGGTTATGCAAATGCACCTTTATTGAAATTCGGGATCTTGTTGCAGTGGCATTCATGGATCATTTTAAGAGATGAGCCATGAGAAGCTTTAACAAGTAAAGCTCTATTTTTTTAAATACTTTTGATTATTCTCATATGTAAACACTCAATTATGTTTGAGGCCCCCCTTTCTAAAGGTTAATTTATAAAGGAACAATAATTTAGTTGATAAAAACAACATGCACGACAAAAATCATAATAATAAAAAATAAAAGAGGAGAGAGAAGAAAAGTAAAAAGAAAAAAAAAGGAAATAAAATTCAAAAAAAAAAAGAAGAAAAATCAAGATATGGAACATAAAAATAAAGGAGAAACAAATGAAACGAAATAAATCAATAGCAATGGTAAAAATGATGACCATCGAATAATAAAATAAAAGATTACAACAAATAAAAATAAACAAAAGCATAATTAAAAAAAAGGGGGAGAAGGAAAAGGAAAAAGAAAAAGAAAAAAAAAAATGAAACGAGTAAATTAATAAAGGCGGAAAAGTTAATTACTAATACTGTTGAGTAGTTAAAGGAACTTAGAGAAAAAAGGCCGCATAGGATGCCATATAAATAAGGGAGATAAGCTTGAAGCGGGGTTGGAAAATTTTTTGAGAAGAGTTTCAAAAGGGAATAATGCCATCTCTTCGACAAAAATCTCAGAGAAAAAGAAGACTCTTCAATAATCTCTGGACGCCCTCTCCAGAGGATTCTTGGTGTCGTTACAACCTAACCTTCAATTCAGTTTTTCCGGCGCTGAACATCTTCAAAAAAGATTTCGGAAGTTTCCAAACACTTCGATTCTTTTAGTTCATTCGGAGATGATTGTGTGCACGATTCTATAAAGGTTAGTACTCTTACCCAACATTATTATCTTCAGCAGTGTGCTTAATTCTTGTTTCATTGATTCAGTGATTAGATATGGTCTTGGTAAGAAAAGTGAGATTTATAGGTAATTTAAATAAAACTCGATTCAGAACTGTACGGATAAGTAGGTGTCATTAAAAAAGTTCATCTCGGAATTGAGAGATATGAATCTTAAATAACTCCGATTCCCCTGGTTGAGGCATGATCAGAACTCAATCGGCAAATTTCATTTCGGATATATGCTTGGATCTATGTAGAAATAAGCGTTCTCGAACTAGGTGTTTTATGCAATGTTGTTGAATTCTGATTGGCAATACAACCTGATCCCTTGCTTAGATAAACCATACCAGAATCTCGCAAAAGATTGAAAATCCATTCTCCTACATTGATATAGTGATGAGTTACTCCCATCCAAAACCACTGTTTAAGGAGAAGCCATAATCGAAAGCACACTATCCCGAACAATCGATTAAAAACGGTGGAGCCCGAAGGATCTTGAGGACAACAACGGGTCCAATAGGCCTCGGTGTTGAAAGCTAACCAGCATTAGTTAAAGAAGAGCATAATGTAGTCGATCCAAATGGTCTTTAGGTTCCTAAGATAATAGGCGGGAAGCAAAAAAAATAGAGCAAGAAAGATGCATGATGCATGCATTCTAGTGATAAATTGACGGAGGCATCGCCTTTCCTTATTTCTCATAAAGGCAAGAATAGTGTGGTTCATCTGCAGAATGCGAAGGGAGATAACCAGGGCTCATTGAATGCCAAGATTCATTAACAACCGTAGCGTCCCGAGGGTGTTAATAGATCAGCCATGGTAGAGACTTCACGGATTTGGGGTGCCTGAATCCTAGTGCAGGGTCCATGTAGCTTGTATAGAACCAAGGGAACTGGTTGTCCCCTATCAGCAAACAAGGTATGTTCGCTCTTAACACTTGGCCTACGCCTTGAAGGATCAAGGATGTGAATACGGGAACCACCTAATTAAAGGCGGTCGCGGTTGGGGTGTTTGGATCTGGTCCCAACAGCTAGACACCCCTTAGACAGCCTCATGACCAAGATGTCGCAACCATGAGCGCTGGTGTATATTCTTTCTCCAAAGGTAGCCACGGGTATAGTAGGCATAAAGCCAAAACTGCAAAGGAAGGGAGCTTCATGGTTTATTGGTGTCAATATATGGAAATGGGATAAAGGGATTTGCTTCGGGGAAATTCAGAGAGGATGGGGCCTTGGTTTGGCATTTATAAACCAGGTTCCAGTCATGTAACCAATTCACTTACCATGCAGCCTATGAGTATGTTAACTGGTCACGTGAAGACCCGTGATTACCACGCTTTAGTTTCCACATGCTCTGTTTTTGGCTTCAAATATCACTTGGGAAAAAGGTTCTTGGCCTGGTGCAAGTCAAAACATATGCAGACGGATTCCCTGCCATGATTAAGTGGAGTCACGCAAGCATCTAATTATATGATGAAGTGTTCCAATTTGACTTGACAGCTCTCCAAGTTTATATGCTGAAAGGTCATACGCTCCTTGCCTTGGGAAGGAAAACAAGTACCCTGTAGTACGGAGGTAAGAGCGTGAACAAACCTAATATCACCCAAGAGATGTGAAGTAGTTACTGTAATAAGAAGAGATTTTGACGATGGCGAAATCAAGCATTAACGCCTAGAATTGGATCAACAAGTTGTTTAAACCACCACCCGAATGTGATCCTTTGAATGAAAGTCAAGATAGACTGAGCGTAGTGATATTAGTCGGGATTTTGTAAGGTTGCTTGGAATGTGGGCACACTTGATTCAGCCTTCTTAGGATTGATCCAAGCCAGCAAAACTTCAATAATGTTACCTCAAGAAGATGATGGATCATCGATCGTGTCCCTGCCATGACGACGCGACTCTTGGCCAAAATATATTGAGACGCCCGAGTCGGTCTTGCCTAATGCTTTCTACCTCACTCACTGTAAAGACCATACTCTGTATGGGTCTACATAATTCAGGAGTCTTCAAGAAAAGGGGTGTTATAATGGGATTGAGGAAGTCTTCAGTACATTGCACTCACATACGCAAATGCTCTGCTTAAAGACCCGAACATAATGTGAATTCATAAAGGTTGTTTCAACGTTATCATAATAATCGGGCCACACGACCACGCAAGTAGGATTTTCATAATTAGCTCATGGGGACCTAAAGAAGCCATGAAATCAAGAATGGGGGGCCACCTATACATCACGCTCAAAATGAAATAACAAACCAACTATACTAGTCTTTCGTTGAGCTTTAACTTCCCTATCATTTAACCCAACACAATATATTAAATGGAGGAGGGGCCACATGCTTTAGCCTTGTATAACCCGCCTCCCTTCAATAGCAAAGTAAAGTTAAGTTGAAGCCATGCAATCATGCATATGGGGGACGTACCTCCAAAGGGTGGTCTACATAAAGTAAGGCACCAATAGTAAAGTTTTAAAATTGGCTCAAGTGGTCAGTGCCTTTAAACTCACATGAGAGGTATTTGTTCGAATCTCACCAACCGCATTTTCCTTCAATTTCCCTCCCATCTACTAGACACATACTCATGCATATTCAATTTAGTAAAATTAGGTGATACTGAGCTGGAAAGATGCACTCCTTAACCTGGCCATGGCACTATTATTTGGGCCTTGACTATAAGGTTAGGTTCTCGTTTTCCTTTCGAGGTAGCACAACAGTTTGGGTCGTCCGGGCCGTGCCGAAATCAAGTCATGTTGGGCTCAGGATTGTGGGTTGATTTTAGATATGCCACAGAAACTACATGGGTGGCGCCTAAGTCCTCGCCCCCTCAAAATCCATTAGGCCAAATGTGACCTCCAGTTGGACTTCATAAGATTATGCCGAAGCTACAATCAACCTCTTTATAATTAAATAATTTGTTTGATTTTTGATGCGATGCCAAATATTTTTCGTCATTTAATTTAGGCCTAATTTTTAAAACCAAGTTCATCTTATTGCATGTCAAACTCAATTCCTTTACTTAAATCCAAATTAAGTCCGATTCCTTTTCTTCAATCTTAATTAAAATCAAGTCTCCTTGAGTTTTGGGTCAGGTCCAATCCTCACTTATCCTAGTACTTAACAAAATAAAAAATATATTTTGGAAATCAAGTCTCACACAATAAGCTCTAAATAGGAAACTGGCGGTTTCACTGCTGTTCGATATTTAGAGATTCATATAGTGCAGCCTGAGTTGCCTTAGACCTTATGCATATGTGGACTAAGAGTTCCTCTCAAATAATAAAATCTTTAAAAATATCTTTTGGGAACCATAAGTCTCACGCGATGAGCTCTAAATGAGAAACTAGTGGTTTCACCGTTGTTCGTTATTTAGAGATTCATATAGGCCCCAGTGCAGCCTTAGTTGCCTTGGACCTTGTGCATATGTGGACTAAGAGTTCCTTTCAAATAATAAAATCTTTCAAAATATCTTTTGGGAGCCATAAGTCTCACGCGATGAGCTCTATATGGGAAACTGGCGGTTTCACCGTTGTTCGTTATTTAGAGATTCATATAGGCCCCAGTGCAGCCTTAGTTGCCTTGGACCCTGTGCATATGTGGACTAAGAGTTCCTTTCAAATAATAAAATCTTTCAAAATATCTTTTGGGAGCCATAAGTCTCACGTGATGAGCTCTAAATGGAAAACTGACGGTTTCACCGTTGTTCGATATTTAGAGATTCATATAGGTCCCAGTGCAACCTTAGTTTCCTTGGACCTTATGCATATGTGGACTAAGAGTTTATTTCAAATAATAAAATATTTCAAAATATCTTTTGGGAACCATAAGTCTCATGCGATGAGCTCTAAATGGGAAACTAGCAGTTTCACTGCTGTTCGATATTTAGAGATTCATATAGGCCCCAGTGCAGCCTTAGTTGCCTTAGACCTTATGCATATGTGGACTAAGAGTTCCTCGCAGATAATAAAATCTTTCAAAAAATATCTTTTGGGAATCACAAGTCTCACGTGATGAGCTCTAAATGGGAAACTGACAATTTCATTGTTGTTCGATATTTAGAGATTCATATAGGCCCCATTGCAGCCTTAGTTACCTTAGACCTTGTGCATATGTGGACCAAGAATCCCTCCCAAATATTGGAAAGCTTTCCAAATCATCTTTACATTCAAAGGTCAAGCCTTCAAACCAGAACTACGATAGCCTTGAGTTTCCCATTCCACCCGGAAATACGTAGGAGCAAGATCAAGTCCTGTCAGGCTATCTTGCATCAATCTATTTATTTTCACTCTAATTAAAGGGATCAAACAGTTTTCAAATAAATCACACACTCACTTTAAGGGTATCGTTATTCGGAATGGGCGAGTAAGGTGCCTAACACCTTCCCTACTCGTAACCGACTCCCGAACCTAAATCTTTTCCTCAATTTAGAGTTTTTCCAAATATTTTCCCTTAAATAAAAATTTGGTGGTGACTCCACATAATCAAATAAAATTTTCTTTTTCAAAATTTTAGCGAGTTCGTCATCTTATTGTGATTACGGTTGCGATAGATGGCGACTCCACTAGGGACATTAGAGAGTCAAGCCCATTTGATTGAGTGTGTATTGTATTGATCTCTTCCCTGTTTATTTGCATGATTTATTTGTCTGTTTATCTATTTTTTGTTTGTTTATATATTCTTTGTGCAAACCCTAGGGTAGACGAATAATAAATTGCTTTATATATGTCTGTTGCGATTTCCCCAATCGTAGGTATCCTAAATTTATGTGCCCTCCATATATTGTACACATGCATTTATCATGAGTGGGGCCCTATACCCAGGTCTGAGTGCAGCCTAGGACTAGAGGGATCTAGTGGTGTCATGTTGGGGCCTACGTCCTGTGTGACTATCACGATGATCCCAGCTAGAGTGTGTCCTATCCATGATGCCTCGCAAATAGTGGCTACTTCTATTGTTGTGGCAAGCATTATGGATTGAAACTTGGCTCTAGTGACCTCTACACCATAGGATTACAAACCACTCTTGAGAGGTTCATGCACTAAAAGCCATAGACCTATAGGACAGGTTACCTCCCTAGGATACAAAGAGGGCACACTCTGCTTTCACGATGTTCATTTTGTAAGCATTTATATATCAGAGTTACTTGTAACGGGGAATGGATAAAGGTCTCAAAATCGAAAAGAAAAGAAATGAGTAGAGAAAAGAAAAAATAAAGAAACGGAAAAGAGAGAAAAGAAGGGGGGGAAGAAAATTCGTTCATCAAGGAACCTAACCGTATTTATTACTTTTAATTCCTTATGCATCATGCATTAGTCCTTTTTATCTAGCGTCTAACACAATTACTCTGTTTTCCTTTTTTCCTTCCTTTTATTTGAGGGACCAAATTCTCGGTGATTTTTAAAAAAAGAGGTGAAATGGAAATTAATATGGAATCCGGGCAGTTAAAGAAAAAGAGACGTATTGGGGTCAAGATGGTAGACCCTAACTGAAATTTTATTTTTATTTTATTTTTTATTATTTTTTCTTATTTTATTTTATTACTATTTGTTTTATTTATCTATTTACTTATTTGTTATATTTTTCTTCTTTCCTTTTTTTCTTTTCCTCTTTCTTTGATGATTTAGGCCCCTAAACTCAAAGGTATATTTAATTTATTTAATTTTAATTAAAAAAAATTATTTATAGTTTCCCAGACAGGGATTGGTATTCACAATGTGGTATTAGAGCAAGGTCATACTAGGTTGAGGATCCTATAATTTTAGTTTATAAAATTTCCTAAATTGGTTACGATTTAGGAATTTAGGGTTAATAGTTTTTAATCCTAAATAAAATAGATTTTGAGATTATTTTGTCATTAAAGTTTAAAAGGATTATACGTGATGTTTTCTTCATTGGAGTCATTGTATATACTTTTAAAATTTATATGTATAAAGGATAATGTCTCGTTCAAGTTTCCCTTTTCGCACGATCAAGCTTTCTTTTCTACACGTTCAAGCTTTCTTTTCTGGATACTCAAGTTTCCCTTCTACACGTTCAAGCTTTCTTTTGTGCATACTCAAGTTTCCCTTCTAGCACGTTCAAGTTTTCTTTTCTACACTTTCAAGTTTTCCTTTTCTGCATACTCAAGTTTTCTTTTCTACACGCTCAAGCCTCCTTTTTTGCATATTCAAGTTTTCTTTTCTACACGTTCAAGCTTTCTTTTCTACATGCTCAAGCCTTCTTTTCTGTATACTCAAGTTTTCTTTTCTACACGTTCAAGCTTTCTTTTCTACACGTTCAAGTTTTCCTTTTCTTCATACTCAAGTTTTCTTTTCTACACGTTCAAGCTTTCTTTTCTGCATACTCAAGTTTTCTTTTTCTACACGTTCAAGTTTTCTGTTCTGCATGCTCAAGTTTTCTTTTTTGCATATACAAGTTTTCTTTCATGCATCATCAAATTTACTTTTCTACATCAAGGCCTATGATGTCAGGCCTCAAGCATAGATAGATTGTTATACATTGGCCTATGTTGTCAGGCCACCTTGTACATACCTTACATTTTAGTTTCCATATACTTTCTTTCCTCAAACAGGCCATTCCATTCTTTGTCCACATCCGTCCTAACGGACCTCTTTCACCTCACTTTGTCTGCACTTTAGTAGTATTTGTAGCCTAATTAGGCTACGTAATCAAGCATTGCAAACCCTGTTGGTTTAGCTCACAACCTAATTAGACTATCAAGCCGGCAAGGTCACTCTGAAACCACCATCTTCCAGGCATCAATCTTCAAGCTCAAGGCTTCTCATACTTCTCGGACTTCTTTCAAGCTCGCCTCGGACATAAGGTGTTCACGTCTTTACTCACTTCCTACCACGATATTTAGAGAATTGCTTCTCATATTATTTGGCAGGAAAATGAGTAAAGAGGGGCAAACTATAAACACATTCATGTCTAAGGCCCCAATCGTTAAAATTAAGCAAGAAACGAATACTAATTTAAAAATAAACGAACAACAAAAACAGAAGGCAAAAATCAAATAAAAAAAAGAGAAGAAATGAAAATAGTAAAAAGAAAATACATAGAATACAAAAAATATATGATAATAAACATAAAAATATATATGGGAAATAAAAAAAAACAAATAAATAAAATTGCATAAAAACAAAATCTATTTATTTAGAAATTAGAAAATTAAACATAAATAAATAAATAAGAGAGGTAAATAGAAATAAAAAAAAGTAATAAATAAATAAAAAAATAATAAAAATAAAATATGAAAAAATATGATAAAGCAAAAACCCAAAAACGTAAAAAAGGTGAAAAATTAATTAAAAGATTAGTAATTAAAATATGAAAATAAATAATAAAAAGAAAATCTGAAAAAGAAAAATAAAAAACAAAATAATATATATATATATCAGAAATAAGAAATAAATAAATAAAAATTAAACTAAAAAAAAGGGGAGATAAAAACTGGAAATTAAAATAAAAAAGGAAAATAAAATGGAAAATCCAAAAAAATCTAAAATCATGTAAAAGACTAAAAACTAAAAATATATAAAAACAGAAAATAATAAATAAAACTTTTTGGAAAAAACGAAAAAGAGAAAGCAGAATTTAGAAATAATAAATAAATAAAATCATTAAAAGATTGAAATACAATAATAATAATAATAATAATAATAATAATAGAATAATAATAAAAAGAAAAAAATAAATCATAAAACAAAAACTGAAAAAAGAAGAAAAATAAAATAAATAAATTTGTCTTTCAGAAAAAATAAATAAGAGGTAATAAAATAAAATAAAAAGGAAAAAACAAACAAAAACGGAAAAGCTAACAGAATTTAAAAGATACATGTGTGGATGCATGGGGGGACCTTTTTTTTTCCAGCCATCCCCATTGATGGGAGGATCGGACTCGCTCTTCTCTCTATCTTTTCTAACTCTCAAGGAGGCTCTCTTGCTAGCTTGGTAGCTCTGAAGGAGAAGAATCAAGAATCCCAGGGAAGATCAAGGGTGGAAAAACTAGCGGTTCTTGAATGAAGAGAGGAGTTCTCCAAACAACCAAGATTCTTGAGGGAGATGCCTCCTAGCCATGGCACTTTGGGGATGAAGGCAACCATCTCACGTCATTAATTTTTGTTCTTCTCCAGCCACAGTTAAAAGCACACCATTCTGCAAGAAGGTCAGTTTTTCTCACTCCTTCTCTTTCGTGAAATTGGTTTTGTTTCGATGCTTGAATTCTATGAACATGAGTCAATTGTGGTTCGCATGAGTTATGAACAAGAGAAGAAACAATATCGTTATATCATCTCAACCCACAAGAACCAACAGGAAGCGAATATATATATATATATATATATATATATATATATATATATATATATTATCCATATACTCTTAGAAACCCCCCTTGGTTCTGCAAAAAGCATAGGTTTTAGTCGTGAAGGGTTCATGCGAGCGTACAAAAATCAAGTTGGGGCAATATGAAATCGAATTACTCAAGGGGTGTATTGTACCAGCCCTTCGAGTTGTATCTCTGCCAAGCCCAAGGACACCAAACTCCATGCACAGAAGGGGAAGGTTGTTTCTTCAGAAACCTTTGTAGGCATGATACCCCTACACCAAGAATAAGTACAGACTCTCTCCACTTTAAAGAATCCCAGGCACTGATCTGGTCAAGTAGACTTGTGGTAGGACGACAGGCACGAGTGAGCAAAGCGTACATAGGTTTCTAATAATGCATGGTTTCACGCCATGCAATCGAGTATGCTCGTAAGTGGGGCATCAACGCATAATAGAGCCATATTGCTCGCCAGCAGCTAGGGACCTCGTTGGCGTGATACAAAACTCACCTATAGCCAAGATGGTTCAAATTGCTAGACCCACAGTGGTAGATGAAATCCAACAAACATGGTTTGTGGCTCGCGAGGTCACCTTCGATCATGGTCGGCCTTGCTGGATCATTAAAGCCAAATAGGAATACCATGGGTCCATTCATGCATAAGAAATCTAGTAGTCACGACTAGGTCTTTGAATACTCAGGAGAGCTCTATACTACCATTATAAAAGCCTTCGAAACGACATGACTATACTGAAAGGGAAATAAGGGCTAGCTAGAATGGATTCAGGACACATAAACGCTTGTCTCTATGCCTTCCGGCCCCCACGTGTGCAGGCATTTAAGTACCCAAGCATAGGTAAATGGCGACACCCAATCTGGTGTGGCTAGCTCTGCACAACCTCTAGGAGCTAAATATTCGAATGGTGCACATATCTCTTACCATGTCAGGCATCTCCTCCCCCATATGATGCTGGTCCATGCACCTAATCAGTAGGAGTAAGAATGGTTTGGTCAAAATGATGCACCAGGGAATGAGGATGATCCTCATGCCAAAACGAGTACACACATGGCTCGCACTAGAGATGACGTCGGGTTCCTAGACTTATTAAGAGACCAAACCATGAGACTTTAGCCCACTGTTCCTCATGCAACCCACAAGTGTGCACGCCCAGTATATAGGTAATTGACACTGCCTGGTACAAGAGTATAATGGCCTCATATCCTACGCGATCACGATGCATACATGTGAAATTGAATGTGATTATCTAAGTGATGGGCCAGGACGCATTTTGTACCCTTTCTCTCTCTCACCAATTAATCTCCAATTCTATTATGCTAACAGGCCGTGCAATCCCATGCAAAAAAGTGCAGGTTAAATAGTCTGGGACCTACCATTAGCTGTTGTGCAGAATAAAAAGACCAGGCATGGCACCATTATCAGAGGCAGGTTACTACTTCGGTGGTGCTCTTTCAAAGGACCTGCACTTTGGAAGTCTTGATTTGGCAACCTCACGACATTTAGGATCACAAACGCACGACCAGAATACTTAATGTTAATCGAAGTCGAGCATAAGTTAAAGGACTTGAGCGTGACTCACGTGGCAACTGTTTGACATCATTCCATTATCTCTACATACTCATGCAAAGGCCATGTTGGCTCGTACAGATTTTGGCTCATATCAGCCACACCCCTGGTTTTGTCCAAGCCTACACCTAACTGCTCGTGCTATGGAAAAAATATGCCTAAGTGATGTGTGCAAGTCGCATTTCCCGTACGTCCCAGAACTGAAGTATCTTGGGAAAATGTTAGTAATTTTGTTAATATGATGTAGGATGAATGAGAACATGGGCTAGCCTGGGGTTGTGTCGAAATCAGTTCGTAGCAAGTGTAAACCATAATAGATTGGACATCAAGAGAATAGAAAATCATAGAATTTCAGTACCCAGGCGCATGGATAACAAAGGCTAAAAGACAAATGGAAAGAAGCCCAACGTTATATGTACGGACGGCACAGTAGCTTGGAGGATCAGGTCATTCAAGGTTGCTTAAGGTAGCCATGCAACGAAGGTTGCTCTAAATAAAAAAAAAAAGAAAAAGATTGCTGAACCCCCAGGCATGCATGTACGTGACACAATTTCCGGATATGTTAAAATTAATTCGAGGTATTAGATGTTCAATTGAAAGCGCCTAGCTTAGTGGTTGGTAAACTGTCAAATACTCTCGAGTCCAGCTTTCGAATCCTGCACGCTACATTTCTAATGTGGCAATTTTCTCACACGTAGCCCAACAGAAGATACTAAACCAAATTGAAGGGCCTTGAACCACAACCAAGAGACTTGGCTCAGTGGCCACAGGCGCTGCTTGTAATCTACAGGACTAGGGTTCGAATCCCCCTTGCACATTTTTACAAATAACAGGAAAGTCCAGACTGCTAATATAAATATAAAAAACGAGATCATAACAAGGACGTGGTGTGGTCAAGTGGTTAGGCAATTGACCCAAGAACTCCAGAACATGGGTTTGAAACCTCCCAGAACCAATTTTCCTTTTTAAGACAATTCCCTCACCTTCAAGCCGCCTAAGCCACGTCCAAGTTGTGAGCCATTTGGTCAAGCTGCCAAGCCGTGAGCCTTGCAAATGAGCCCCAAGCCGCCCGAGCCATGCAAGCCATGCAGATTAGCCAAACGTCTCCCAAGCCATTCAAGCCCAAATTTCCCTTAATTACCAATTCTCCCCCATATTTTAGTAATTGCAAAACTGCCCCCATGCTCCAATAATTACAATTTCAACCCCAATTTTTTCTAATTCACAATTTCAACCCCAAATTCCCCACAATTACAATTTTAACCCCAAATTTTCCCTAATTCATAATTTTAACCCCAAATTTTTCAAAAATTTAAATTAAAACCTTTCCTCCCAAAGTTCCAATAAAGTCCTTTTTCTTCAAAATTCCAATTAACTCATTTCCTTAAGATTCAAATTAGAATTCTTTTCTTCAAAATTTAAATTAAGTTCCTTTCTTCGAATAAAACCAAATCAAGCTCAAATTAATTTTCTTTCTCTCAAATTTTCAAATCAAACCTAATCCTCTTCTCAATTTTTTTTCAAATTAAATTCTTTGGTTCTAGGTCTCACGCAATGAACCCTAGGCACGAACTGGTGGCTTTTTCTGCTGTTCGATGGCTAGGAATTCATATGGGACCCAAGTACAGTCGTAGTTGTCTTGGACCTTGTGCACATGTGGGCTAAGAATCCTCTTGTAAATAATTTAAACAAAAAACTCCACTTTAGAATCTCTAAGTCTCACGCGACGAACCCTAAGCACGAACTGGTAGCTTTTTCTACTGTTCGGGGTTTAGGAATTTGTATGGATTCCAGTGCAGCCGTAGTTGTCTTAGATCCTATGCATATGTGGACTAAGGATTCTCCTTAAAATATTTTCAAAACACTCTAGCCGTCTCTTTTCAAGCAGCTCTGAAGGTCAAGCCTTTGAGCACTTTTCTTCAATCACTCCTTTTCGACTACCTTCGAAGGTCAAGCCTTTAGATTAAACCAGAACTATGTAAGCTTTGAGTTTCCCATTGCACCGGGTAATACGTAGGAGCAGGATCAAGTCCCGTCAGGCTAACCTCCATCAAGCCATTTATTTTCACATTAATTAAGGGATCAAACAAGTTTCAAATAATCACACACTCGGTTTAAGGGTACTGTTCTTTGGAACGGGCGAGTGGGGTGCCTAACACCTTCCCCACTCGTAACCAACTCCCGAACCTAAATCTCTTCCTCGAATCAGGATTTTTTCCAAATCTTTTTCCCTTGAATAAAATTTGGTGGCGACTCCATATTCATCAAATAAATTCATTTTTAAAATTTTAGCGAGTTCGTCGTCTCGTCGGAATTACGGTTGCGACAGGTCGTTTATATATAATTAATTTTATGTTCCTATTTGTGTTTCAAAAATTGGAGATGAATGATGAAAATTTTTGGGCAATTGTTTATCCTTGTTGGGAGCTCTTTTGATTGAGTGAGTCTACACTACCAAAGTAGGTCATTTACTAAATTGATAGAGTTCTTGTTAAGTGTTAATTATTAGGATGTTGTGTCACTTGAATTATTTTTTGTTTTGACTCACCCATAGGGGGTTAATTCATTGATTGATTTGTTATGATATGTTACTTTTGGGATGATCTTGGTAACTAAATTCTTCTACCCACAGGTGTTGAATTTTTGTAACTGTTGTTCTTGTATGATATAATCTCTAGCTATAGGAGAATTTATATTATGTGTTAAATCCCAAACTTTGGAAATTATTATTTTTGTATATTGCCCACGTTGTTAATAATTCATGTTTTCAGTTCTCACTGTATTTTCTATGAATAACACTGTCAACAATTTTGAGCTTTTGAATGGAAACAATAACAAGAGATAGAAGGATGACATTGAATTATCTCTCGGCCTATTAGATAATTATATGACCATCATTGAAGATGAGCCTGTTTTGACTTGTGAGAGCATTGATGAATAAAAGGTTTATCACAAGGAGTGGATGAAAGCCAACCAGAAGGCATTGATGCTTATCAAGTGATCCATTAATGAATCACTTGAAATTCATTCCATATTCTCATAATGCTAAGATTTTTCTTGCTTCTGTTGGGGAAAGGTATGCAATTTCTAAGAAAGTCGAGGTTGAACAATTAATAGAAAGTTTTACCAATATCAAGTATGATGGGAATGGTTGTGTTAGGCAACATATAATGAAGATGGTGACCAATAGCTAGTAGGCTAGCTGACCTTGAGTGCCCAACAATTGATAAGCTCCTTATTTATCATGTTTTGAATTCCCTACCTGATAAATTTAATACCTTAAAAACATCCTATCATGCCCAACTACAGGTGTGAGACATGAACACCTTAATTTCTATATCTGCTCAAGAATAGAGTAGGATGAATCATGTGCATCTGATAATGTGAATTTAGTTTCTCAACCTCACCAGAAGAAATTTTTTAAGAAAAAGGGAAATAATGGTCTTAATCCATCTCAAAGGCCTCGTGGTCTGAAGCCTGGTATTAAAAAATCAGAATTGAAATGTTGGTTTTACAAAGTGGTAGGTCATAAAAAAATCTAATTAGGCAACTTTCAATTCCTATTTGGAAAAGAAAAATAAAGGTGAGTCACTACATTTTGTTTTTTATGAATCTAGTTTAATATATGTCCCTTTGAATTCATGGTAGATTGATTCTAGAGCATCTATTCATGTTGCCAATTTCTTGCAGGGATTCAAGAACAAACAAAAGCCAAGTGATGATGAAATCAATTTGTTTGTAGGAAATGACAATAAAGTTTATGTTCAGTTTATAGGATTAGTTGAATTAAAATTAGAGTCTGGTTTTTTTTTTACATTTAAGAGATACTATTTATGCATCATCCATGAGACGAAATTTGATTTTTTTTTCAAAACTTGATGATTATGGTTTTTCTTTCAATTTTAATAATAAAGTTTATTTTTTTATGCTACGATTTTCAAGTTCTTGGTAAAGTCATTAAGTTTGATGCTTTATATTGCCTTAATCTTGATTCCAATGTTTTTAACTATTTACATGTTCAGTCCATTGGAAACAAAAGAGTTTTAATCAAGGAAAATGCTTTATCTTTATGGTGTAGACGTTTAGGACATATCTCAAAAGAAAGAATTGATAGATGGATAAAAGATGAAATTTTACCTTCTATTGCTTGTAAAGATTTTAAAGAATGTATAGAATGCATAATAGGTAAAATGGATAAAACAAAGAAAAAGGTTTATACGTAGTAAAGATCTTTTGGAAATTATTCATACTGATATTTGTGGCCCTATGAAACCAACATTGTGTGGGAATAAATATTTTATAACATTTATTTATGACTTTTCCTAATTTTGGTTATGTATACCTTACCTTATAAATGAAAATTCTTTGTCTTTGGAAAAATTTTAAATTTTTAGGTTGAGGTAGAAAATTAATGTGGTAAAAGTATTAACATTATAAGGTTAGACTGAGGTGGTGATTTTTATGGCAATCATGGTGAAACTGGACAAATAATGCAACCTTTTACTAAATATCTTGAGGATTGTGGAATTGTTTCATAATTTACTATGCTAGGAACTTCTAAGCAAAATGGGGTGGCTGAGAGACGAAATTGCACATTGATGGATATGGTGAGGTCTATGATGAGTCAATCTAGGTTACCTGAATCACTTTAGAGAGAAGCTCTTAAAACAACTGTGTACATTTTTGAATAAGGTACCTTCTAAGTCTGTTCTTAAAGCACCTTTTGAAATCTATAAAAGATGGAAACCTATTCTTAACCATTTTTGTATGCAAGGTTGTGCTACTGAAGTGAAAATCTGTGACCCCACAACATCAAAGATAAGTCCTAAAATCACCATATGTTATTTTGTTGATTATCCCATTAATGCCAAAGACTACAAATTCTACTTTCCTACCCGTGGAACAAGAATAGTTGAGGCCATCACTACCAAACTTTTGGAATATATTATGGGAGAGTCTAACATCTATATTGATGATGAAGGGAGTTTTGGTAGAAGGGATCTTATTCTTCCAATCCTTGTTATGTAGAAACAAGTTATACATCACCTAATTGATAGATTGCTTGAGGAGCCGTTTCGAGAAGCTTTAGGGGATGTGCCACAATAGTTTGAGAAGATCAAGTTAAGGTTCCTCTTCTTAAGCGACCATAAAAAGAAAGGAAGCCAGTTAATCATGATGATTATCATACCTTTCTTAGAGAGTCATACTTCAACATTGGTTGTATGCCAGATCTAGAGAACTATATGGAAGTAGTTTTTGGTGCCTTATCTAATTGGATGAAGGCTAGAAATGAAGAAATGCTCTTTATGAATCATAATGGTGTGCGGGAGTTTGTGGAAACCCCTATTGATTCTAAACCCATTGGATATAAATGGGTATTTAAAACCAAGAAAGAGTCTATAGGAAATTTAGAGCGTTTTAAAGCAAGATTAGTGGAAAAAATTTCAATCAAAGGGAAGGAATTGAATACAAAAAAACATTTTCCAGGACCATTATGGCACTAGTGGTACATTATGATTTTGAGTTGCATCAGATGGATATGAAAATAACCTTTTCGAATAGAGATCTTGATAAGGAAGTTTATGTGCAGTAGCAAGAAGGTTTCGTAAAGAGTGACAAAAGACATCTAGTGTGTAAAATAAAGAAATCAATTTATGGTTTGAAGCAAGATTCTAGGCAATGGTACCTTAAATCTGATGAGATAGTTATATCCAATGGGATTTATGGAAGACAAGGTGGATCAATGCATATACCTCAAGATTTGTGGGAGTAAGTTTACTATTCTTGTTCTTTATGAAAATGAAATCTTACTTGCTAGTAACAACTGTGATTTGCTAGTGGAAACTAAGATTGCTATCAACGTCTTTTGACATGATAGACCTTGGGGAAGCCTCTTTTGTTCTAGGGATAAAGATTCACAGAGACGGATTTCACAAACTTGTAGGTCTATCCCAAAAAGCCTATATTGAATAAATTTTGAAGTAATTCAATATGGAAACTTGTAAACCTAATGATTCTGTTGTTGTCAAAGGTGATAAATTGTGCAAGGATCAATGTCCTAAGAATGATCTTAAAAGAAACTCTATGGTGAATGTACCTTATGCCAATGTAATAGGAGTTTGATGTATGCTTAAGTATGCACTAGACCTAATTTAGCTTTTGTTGTTAGTGTACTTGGCAGATTACTATCAAACTTAGGACATGCACATTGGGTTACTGCTAAGAAGGTTATGAGATATTTGCAAAAGACAAAAAAGTTACATGCTTGTTTATAGGAAAGTTGACCACTTGGCCATTGTTGGATACTCAGATTCAAACTTTACTAGATGTTTAGATGATGAGAAATCTACTTTTTGGATATGTTTTTATTTTGACTGAAGGTACTATATCTTGGAAAAGTGTTAAGCAAACTCTAACAACCTTTTCCACCATGCAAGCTGAGTTCATTGTTGTTATGGGGCTGCATCATATGCTATGTGATTGAAAAAACTTTATCTCTACTTCGTGAACTATGGATTCCATTTCCAAACCATTAACCATTTATTATGATAACATCTCTGTGGTCTTCTTAATCAACAATAATAGAACTACCACAACTTCAAAGCATATTAGAATTAAGTTCTTCGTTGTTAAAGAGATGGTTGAAAATGGAGAGATTCTTGTTGAGCATATTTCCACCAATGAGATGGTTGCTGACCCCCTACCAAGGGACTTAGACCTATAGTGTTTATGAAATATATTGAGAATATAGGTATTGTAATGTCTTTTGATGTGTTTAATTAGTAGGAGTTGTTATTATTATCATTATTGCATATTTACATTTATTGTATTGGACCTATGCAACTATCTTAATAAATTTATACATATGTTGATGTTTGATATTATTATCAATATAATTATCATTGAGGGGCTTATTTTATGTTGTGATTATCTCGAGACATTTTGGTTCCTTATAGGAATGGTGTTTCAAATGAAACATTATTTATAATCTTTTTGATAGATTGGTTGTGTTTTCTTGAGAAGACACAATGTAGGATTCATACACAATAGCATGAAGGAAATCATAATTATGCTATGATGTGTTCCTGCACATGCACACTTTATGATATAATCATGACAATGAGATTGTTAGTTTTGTGGTCATTAATGAACTAAACTTATAATAGTTTAACTTTACTTATGGCTCTTCACTAATGGTTTTATTGATTAAGATGAATGTTTTTTATGGTGACTATGCATAGGTTATTTTGTGGCCATAGTTGTTTGCTCCAAGAGTAGTTTTCAAAATAAGATAAAACTCAAGCTAGCCCATAGGCCATCTAAGTCATAGTAAGTCCAATTAAATTAGGTTATATGGCATCAGGTCTAGTCTAGGTGAAGGAAATTAGCATAGCAATTTGCAGTTTTCCTAAATTTATTACAGCCCCCCCCAACCTGAGATAGTTTTTGCATTCTCTTACTCTCTAAACGTCTAGGGGGAAAACCTAGCCATGAATATAGGATCAGGTCTCATTTACTTAATCTCAGGTCAGCAGCAGACAAACTAAACCAGATTGACTGAAACTAGGTTAAAAAGGAATTGTGTTAATACGGATCATAGAACCATAAGTATCTTAACCTTTGGAAACTAGATCAGCAACTTGAGATTTACTAGGTTCCATATACCCTTGATACAGCCCCTGGGAAGTTAAATAGGTATTGTAGGGATATCTTGTCCATAGTGAAGTTTGCTAGTTCAAGCTCCTCGATCAATTAGAACCAGGACTACAATATGAATCTTAGTCCCTATGATTCAGGTGCTGCAAAATCCTCTCCTAATCTACCCAGCTGAGTCAAAATAAAAATGTATACTATCGAAACTTGGAATGCTATGGCAAATCCAGTATAGGTAAAATTCAAGTGCAGGTTAGCGAAAGACCACTATTCTGTAAAATGACAACACTTGAATTTAGAATTGGCATGTCGGTAAAATTAATTCTCAGGGTTGTAATTTAGGTTAATGTCAAGATTATATCAGCAGATTCACCAAAATTAAAATTTTGGAAATCCTAATTTCAAATCCCCAAAACTCCGGTTTGAGGCTAGAGATAAATGATGAAAACAACTTGGATTCATGTACCTGAGCGTGGGAAGGCACAAGCGTATGATTTAATGGTTGACATGGTATAAAATATTAATATGAGTCGTCATCAAAATCAGTTTCAAAATGCTTTTCAAAGTTTTAAAATGATCCTAGATCTCACGCAATGAACTCCAAAGTTGAAAGTGCATTATACCTTGTCTTTCAATGTTCGGAGAGTCATATGAGTCGTAGTGCAACCTTCGTTTGCCTTCAGCTCTACGCATGTGGATCGAAGATCCCTTTCTTTTTAACCTCTCCTCAAAATTGCTTCTTCAAAATGATTTTCAAAGTTTTGAAATGATCCTAAATCTCACGCAATGAACTCCGAAGTTGAAAGTGCAGCATACCCTGTCTTTCAATGTTCAGAGAGTCATATGAGTCGCAGTGCAACCTTCGTTTGCCTTTGGCTCTGTGTGTGTGGATCGAAGATCACCTTTTTTAATCTCTCCCCAAAATTGCTTCTTCAAAATTCTTTTCAAAGTTTTGAAATGATCCTAGATCTCACGCAATGAACTCCAAAGTTGAAAGTGCAGCATACCTTTTCTTTCACTGTTCAGAGAGTCATATGAGTCACAGTGCAACCTTCGTTTGCCTTCGGCTCTATGCACATGGATCGAAGATCCCTTTTTTAACCTCTCCTCAAAATTTCTTCTTCAAAATGCTTTTCAAAGTTTTAAAATGATCCTAGAGCTCACGTGATGAACTCCAAAGTTGAAAGTGCAGCATACCCTGTCTTTCAATGTTCGGAGAATAATATGAGTTGCAGTGCAACCTTCGTTTGCCTTCGACACTACGCATATGGATCGAAGATCTCTTTTTTTAATCTCCCTTCGAAATTACTTTTTCCAAATGTCTTTCAAAATTCCAAATGATCTTAGATGTCACACAATGAGCTTCAAAGTTGAAAGTGCAACATACCCTGTCTTTCAATGTTCGGAGAATCATATGAGCTGCAGTGAAACCTTAGTTTGCCTTCGACTCTGTGCATGTGGATTGAAGATTTCCCCTTTTCTAAATCTCCCTTCGAAATTACTTTTTCCAAATGTCTTTCAAAATTCCAAATGATCCTAGATCTCACGCAATGAGCTTCGAAGTTGAAAGTGTAGCATACCCTGTCTTTCAATGTTCAGAGAATCATGAGTCGTAGTGCAACCTTCGTTTGTCTTCGACTCTATGCATGTGGATCAGAGATTTCCCCTTTTTTAAATCTCCCTTCGAAATTACTTTTTCGAAATATCTTTTAAAATTCCAAATATCTCGCGCAATGAGCTTCGAAATTGAAAGTGCAACATTCCTTGTCTTGATGTTCAAAGAATCATATGAGTCGTAGTGCAACCCTTTTTTGCCTTCGGCTCTGTGCATATGTGGACTGAGGATTCCCCCTAAAATATTCAAAATGCTTTTACTCGTTTTTTGACACATTATGAACGCCTCTTTTCCAATTACTCTTGAGGGTCAAGCCTTCAAACCAGAACTACGTAGCCTTGAGTTTACCATTGCACCAAGGAATACGTAGGAGCAGGATCAAGTCCTGTCAGACTATTCTCATACAAACCTATTTATTTTTATTCTATTTAAAAGGATCAAATTTTTTTCAAAAATATCGAAATCACACACTCAATTTAAGGGTACCGTTCCTCAGAACGGGCGAATAGGGTGTCTAACACCTTCCCTATTCGTAACTAACTCCCGAACAAAGATTCTTCCTCAAGTTAGGGTTTTTCCAAATATTTTCTATTAAAAATAAAATTCGGTGGCAGCTCCATAAACAATTAAATTCTTTTTAAAATTTTAGTGAGTTCGTCGTCTCGTAGTTACAGTTACGATAGTAAGAAACTCTGAAAATATCCAAAACATCCTTAAAAAACTTTATCTTTTACAAGGGCTAAACTATTCCTAAAAAAATATCAAATGACATAAGAATGGTTCTGGAATGAATTAATAGGTGTTAAAAACATTGGATGAACAAATTTTGAACCCCCCAAGAAACAACAAAGAAAATTACGAAAATGTACCTAGAAGACCGATAAGGTAAGAAAATGCATAACAAAGTCAAGAAGTGAGCCGCACACATCTTACACGAAAATTACATGTCAAAAGCTTGGTGATGACTCACCGTATGAGTCGCCACAAAATTAAATGCATAAGAGATAAAAATAATAAATGTAAAGATTCCTTTAACCATAGTTAAGGTTAATTAATCTTGGATAGTGACCAACTCCGCATGATTAGCATTAATATAATCCTAAAATGATAATTTCTTACATTTGAATTATTTTTAAAAAATAGAAATGACATGAAAATTACTGAAATGCACGTAAGTTGGAATTTAATCCTCAAATGCCCTAGATGGATGAAATCGCTTAGTGTCGTAACCATAATTATAACGAAATGACGAACTCAGTAAAAATTTTAGAAAGAAATTTAATTGATTTGTGGAACCGCCACCAAATTTTATTTTAAGGGAAAACATTTGGAAAAATCTTGACTTGAGGATGAGTTCTAGGTTCGGGAGTCGGTTATAAATAAGAAAGGTGTTAGGTATCTTACTTGCCCGTTCTGAAGAATGGTACCCTTAAATTGAGTGTGTGATTTTGATACTTTTGAAAACAATTTGATTCCTTTAAATAGAATGGGAATAAATAGATTTGTGACAAAATAGCCTAACAGGACTCGATCCTGCTCCTACGTATTCCCCGGTGCAATGGGAAATTCAAGGTTACGTAGTTAAAGGTGATTGAAAAAGTAGAGTATTTAGAATATTTTAAAAAAATCCTTAGTCCACATATGCACAGCATCCGAGGCAAACGAGGGCTGCACTGTGACCCATATGATTTCTAAATATCGAACAATAAGGTATGCTACCAGTTTTTATCCAAAACTCATCGCGTGAGACTTGGAATTATTTACAAAACATATCTTGCAAATCTGACTTCTACACATATTTCTGGATCCACATATGCACAGAGTTGAAGGCAAGCAAAGGTTGCACCGTGACTCATATGACTCTCTGAATATTTAAAGACAGGGTATGCTACACTTTCAAATTTGAAGCTCATTGCGTGAGATCTATGATCATTTAAAATTTGAAAAGTATCTAGAAAAATTAATTTTTGAAAAAGGATTGAGAAACGAAGATCTTTGACGCACATGCATGGAGTCGAAGGCAAGCGAGGGTTGCACTGCGACTCATGACTCTCCGAATATTGAAAGACAGGGTATGCTGCACTTTCAAATTCAAAGCTCATTGCATGAGATCTAGGATCGTTTAAAAAAATGGACATAATAACAAAAATAAAAGGGAATTGGGCTTGATCCAAATTAAGCAAGAATGAATTTGATTTCTTAAAGAAAGAAGAATTGGGCTTGACCCAAATAAAAAGAATGGATTTGGTTTCAAAATGAAAAGGAAATTGGTCTTGACCCAAATAAAAAAAAAAACTTGATTTCAAATTAAAAAGGAGATTGGGCTTACCCAAAAAAACAACTAAAGAAGTTGGAAGTTAATTGTGTACTTGGTTTAAAAAAAGAAGAAGAGAGAATTGGCCTTCACCTAAATTAATTGCAAAGACAAGTGAAATTTTAGCTTGGTATTTATTGTTTGGAAATTTTGGCTTGATTTTATAATGGCTCAATTAAAAGAAAACTTATTAGCATCGGCCTCAATGTGGCCCGATTTGTAATAGCAAGGCCCAAGTGTGGCCCATTTTGAACCTTGGTCCAATTGGAGAATAGTTGACCTATGGCCTAATTTGTAATCAACCTGGCTTGGTTGAAAAGGCGGACAATGTGGCCTATTTTGGATTTACATGCATTTGAATCATTATGGCCCACTTTGAGTTTAATTGATACCAGGATCCGATTTACTTAAGTAGGAATTAGTGGCATGGCCCACTTTGAGGACTAGCTGACTTGAGCATAGCAGCTGACTTAAGCACAAGAGTGAGAGAGGTCCATTAAGTCATGAGGCGTGGCCCAAGGTGCAGAAATCGGCCTAGTCAACACAATATTTCTTGATAAAGCTGGGCTCGGTCTTTCAATTAAAGGGGTCCATTAAATGCTTTATAACCGGGTAGTACATGATGGGCATATGAGGTGGGCACCACATTATCAATTGGCTCGCTAGATGCATTTGGGCTCTTAAGGCGGCCATGGGAAGCGACTGAGTGTAATACACTGCAAATGGTGGAGTTGTAGTGTTTCTATCAATATGTTATTCGGAACACCCATTTTTCAACAGTTACCGGGTCTCACTGAACTAATTGCGTCATTGGTTAATGGCCATGCACCATATCCCGAAACTCACTCTTTGCACCTCCCATGCAATTGCACCTTCAGTGGCAGCGGCCATTTTTGTAGTGGTTATAATTTTAATTATTCTTTCTGCATATTCTTGAGGTAAGCCTACTTGCTTCTAAAGATTACTAAGCTGCTCCGCCCTAGCTTTTGTCAACTGTCCATTAGCTAAAATTACCTCAGTTTGTTGCCTAAAACCTTGTTCATCTAGGCTCTTGTGTACATCCAGTATTTCTTTACAGTTCAATCCTAGGATCACACTAAGCTGATTTAGAAAAAAATACTCAGCGTCATCCTTCTTTATAGTGAGCGTACCACCAACTCAGTTACAACTAAGGTGTTGAAAGCTATCATCTTCTTCAGTTCCTTTGCAGTCTGTACGATTTCTAGCTCCCCGTGCACGTTTTATGTAAGTAATATACATCTTCCTTACTACCTTGCTCGCAATAGACATAACAGTCTCCCTGTTAAGTCGCAAGCCATGTGCTGCTTTAATTACTGATTTTTTGATATCATCATCATGTCCATCAACCCCTGAAGCCATTGCATCCTTGATGATTTTTCAAACAAAATGCCACAGATATCTGAATGAGCAGCTTCAACAGTCTATTGAGGGATATAGAGCATTACACGCAGTTTCAACAAAGCCACAACATCATCGTCATTAAGCTCCCTATCAGTTATACATTGCTGAAGCTTTTTCTAGTAAATTTCTTCATGAAGTTCACGGGCCTTTTGTGGATCAAAATGAAGTTCATCACGTAGATTTTGGAGGAAGACTACTTTGCTATCTACCATTTCTAATTAACCAACAGAAACAGCCTGTGCCCCAATAGTTTACGATATACCTTTGATGTAACATCCAGTGAAGTGGCCTTTGTTTCATGTTTACCCAGCCCAAATATATTTCTTAACTGATTTAAAGCAGCGAGCTTGTTATCTTCCATGTGCCCACTAGAAAAAACATCGGAAACATATGCCCTGTAAAGTAGTTTCAAGTCCTCCATCTTTCTGCCTTTGTAAGCTCTGCTTCTTCCTTAACTGCCATTACAGCACCCCCTTGAGGTTTTTTTGCTTGCTCAAAGGCTTGGTCATCTGATTGCATGCATGGTGAAATTTAATCAGACGACTCAACTCTATGGATACTCAGACACTTGTTGCCACCATGACAGCCACGGTGTTACAGTTACCAACTTTTCATTTACAAAATTTGTTCCCCAAGCAAGTATCTTATATTGGGAGGAACTGTGTGTAGAGACTTATATTCCCTCATACAAGGCTTAAACTTCAACATACATGTCAATATATCTAGATTTTGAGCTATTTATTTCAATGGAGCAGAACCTTTCAATCACGAAGGTTTTATCATAAAGTTTTCAGGCTAAGATTATTTTCCCTGGAGCTAACTCTACTGTTTATAGATCCACAATTACCATCAAGATTGAGAAAATTTTACAATGCCTCTGCCCCTACTCTTTCAATGTTTTCGGATCATACTCTCACTCTAAGTTCTAGATCAACATTTTACTAATGGCTAAAGGATATGACCTTCCTAATCCCAAACTTCCTCAGCCTATATATTCTTTATGAAAAACATGCTACTGAATCATTAGAAAAGTAAGTCTCTATTACAACTCTATAACTTATGATCAGTAGCACATGGCAATTCAGGTGGAGGCAGTGAGAATCATATATAGCAAGCAGTTCTAAAGGAGATGCACAGATTTGAGCAGTGGTTCTACTGTAGTAGGTCTCAAATTTTAAACAAAACATATGAATCGATGCTAACAAAAACGTACTGAGGATCTATTTACCATTCAAGAATCAATCTAATTCAGTGACTTGAATTCACATTATCACAGTAGAACACATGCAGCAAATAACATCATCTTTGAGTTTACCTAGTGAGTACGCAGCAGAACTTGATGCTAATCTTACTTGGCCTTGAGCATTTGCTGAATTTTTACAATCGTCGGTGCCGAAGAATCAGTGTTTGGTCCTTTGAGCTTCCTTCCTTCCGAGGCCTTGGATCAATCCTTGAGCTACTGTTGACTCTATGGATATTTGAGTATGCCTATGAGAGATATAGAAGTTAGGAGAGGTAGAGAGAAATTTTGAAGATTAGAGAGGATTCTCCTTTCTTTTTGCGTCAGAATCGGAGAAGAACAGAGAAACTCAGACCAGATCTGAGAGGTTTAGCCTCATGAAGAGAGGAACTGGGAAAAGCTAAGAGAAAACTGAAGAAAACCTCTAAGGAGATGAGAGAAAATTTTCAAAAAATCAAGATCCTCCTCATGCACTTATTCTTTCAAGCTTAGTTACTAGAAGTTCTGCCCTTTCTCTTTTTAGCGGGTTCCTCCTTTTTATTATTATTTTATTTATTTATTATTATTATTTTCCCTTTTCTTCTCTAACTTTAACTAATTTCTAACTAATAATTGAAAATTTTTCCTTTTTCTTTTTTCTTTTTCTTTTTTCTTTTTTATTATTTTTGTTAGTATTTTTACTCTTTTTATTTTTTATTTGTATTTTTTTTCTTCTTCTTTTCTTTTTTACTTTTTTTGTTTTTTCTTCTTATTATCTTTCGAATGGTTTTGGATTAATCTTTTTTAGGATTAGAATTTTTAGTTTTTAGTTTTCCTTTGATAAATTTAATCTCGGACATAATTAAGTGTTCACAGTTTGCCCCTCTTTACTTACTTCTTACCAGATAATATGAGAAATAATTTTATAGATTATCATGGTAGGAAATGAGTAAAGACATGAACAAATTGTGTCCGAGATTAAGATAAAAACTAGCATGAGTGCGAGCCCTATCGGTAGGGTTTGAAGATGTCAAGAAGATATGGGAGTTGAATGATGCTTCAAGAGTACTGGGAAAGTCCCGAGTTTGAAAGAAACTTACGAGTGCCTGCTATGATTAATTAAAGGATAGCAGTTCAAATGTGGAAATTTTGAATGAACTTTGCAAGCCTTGTGTAATGAGCTGACGGAGTTTAAATATGTAGGGCCTGATATGTAAGCCAAAATGCAAAAATTGAAATGCAGAGCCTGATTAGGCTAGGAATGGGAAAAAATGACCTGTTAAGACAAGTAAAGTGAAATGAAAAGGACATGTTAAGACAGGAAAGGTGAAATGAAAAGGATCTGTTAAGACAGGCTAGGTGAAATGAAAAGGACCTGTTAAGATAGGCAAAGCGAAATGAAAAAGACCTGTTAAGACATGAATGGAAAAGAATGACCAGTTAAGATAGGAGGACAGAATTTAAACATGCAGGGCGTAGTGCGATAAGCCAAAATGCAAAAATTAAAATGCAAAGCCTTGTGTGATAGGCTGATAGAATTTAAACATGTAGGGGCCTAATGTGATAGGCCAACATGCAGAAATTTAAACATGTTAGGGCCTGGTGTGATAGGCCAAGATGCCGAAATTTAAACGTGTTGGGGCCTTATATGATACGCCAAGATGCATAAATTTAAACGTGCTAGGGCCTTGTGTGATAGGATAAGATGCAGAAATTTAAACGTGCTGGTGCCTGGTGTGATAGGCCAAGATGCAGAAATATAAACGTGCTGGGGCCTTGTGTGATAGGCCAAAATGCAGAAATTTAAACATGCTGGGAATGTCCTGTTGTTGACAGGAAAATGCAGACCTGTTAAGACGACCAGACTACATTTAAACATGCAAACGATGTCCTGTTGTTGACAGGAAAAATGCAGACATGTTAAGATAGGCGGACAGAATTTAAATGTGCAAATGATGTACTATTGTTGATAGGAAAAATGAAAAACTGTTAAGACAGGAAGACAAAATTTAAACATGAAAATGATGTCCTGTTATTGATAGGAAAAATGCAGGCTTGTTAAAACAGGCGGAATGCAGATGATGTCCTGTTGTAGATAGGAAAAATGCAGACCTATTAAGACAGGTAAAATGTAGTTGATGTCCTGTTGTTGACAAGAAAAAATGCACGTTTGTTAAGATAGGTAGAGTGAAATGAAAATGACCTATTAAGACAGGTAAAGCAGACATGGCCTATTAAGACAAGCAATACAAAATTAGAAGAGACATGTTAAGACAGTCAATGAAAAAGAGACCTGTTAAGACAGGCAAGAAAAAGTGGCTTGTTAAGACAAGAAAAGAAATATGGAAGTGATGATCTGTTAAGACAGACAAGAAAATGGATGACTTGTTAAGACAGACAATAGAAGAATGGCCTGTTAAGACAAGCAAGAAGTATAGAAGAGATGGCTTGTTATGACAGGCAAGGTATAATGAAAAAGACCTATTAAGAAAGGAATGAGAGAGATGACCTGTAAAGATAGGTAAGATGAGATGGAAAAGGCATGGTAACGATATAGAAAATGATATAAGAGTGCTAACGAAATCTTTGTTGGGATAATGATGTGTCCCGGAGATGTAGGCATATTGCCTACTAGTTGAACAGGTGAGGAAGGAATACAGGTTCTTTTGTTAGATGTTTTGAGTTATTTGAGGTAATTTAGTTATCTTGAATTAATTTAAACAATTGGTTGATTTCCTTATATTAAGTGGTTTGGGCAACAATTTTGCCCCAGTTTTAAGGGTTTTTATGCAATTGACGATTACCTTCCTTTGAAGTAATTCGGGCAAAAAATTTTCCCGAGTTTCGAAGATTTTTAGGCAGTTGAGGACTGCCTCAATTTGAAATAATTTGGGCAACAATTTTTCCCCAATTTTGAAGATTTTTCAACACTTGAGGATTGCCTTGATTTGAAGGAATTTAGGCAAATGTTTCCCCCAGTTTTGAAGATTTTCAGAAATTGGGGATTACCCCAATTTGAATTTTTTGGGGCAAACGTTTGCCCCAGTTTGAATTTTAGTTTTTAAGAAATTGGGGGTTGATCCAATTTGAATTTTTCTTAGGCAAACGCTTGCCCCAGTTTGAATTTTTAGCAATTTTTAACTTACGATTGGTTTGGGCAATTGATAACATGCCCCAGTTTTAAAATATCTAAGAAAAAATTTTGAAAATGATTTATGAAATGCTTTAATGAATGTGAGATGATAAGATGCTTTAACTTATTTATTGCTTTTCCATTAAATATTGATGATGCTTGAAATGATAATTTGATCATGGAATGAATGTCATGGCATGAATGTATGCCATGAGATGCTTTAAAAACTTTGTTCCACTTGATTTTTGACATTTTTCTTTTCTCGACAACCTCATAGTATATGGAATCAAGATTCCAAATGAGCTGGAATGACTTTCCTTCTTTACTTTTTGGTCAGCATTAAAGTTTTCCTTTTCCAATATCGTTAAGACCCAACAGTGGTCAGCATCATTGGATAAGACACACTCTTTTTGTTTTTGTGGCATTATGGCTGGTAGAGGATGAGTCTCTGGAAATATTCATGCCATGTTGCGATGGTTAAGGATTCATCCAATTTATCATGACTTTTCAAAATTAGTCTTTTTATTTTTACATTTTTCATATTTCTCTTTGGCATATACACTTATGAGATGTGCAAAGTAATTTGGATGGTTAGTGAGAGGAGATACATGGGTTTTATGGTCATATATTTAGCAAAAAGATGAAGAATATTGGTTTGATTGCCTAAATGGCACCTTCTGGTGAAAAATGTCAATACTGCTTTTCATAACTTTGATTATCAAATTAATCAAATTTGAGAAATGAAAAAAATTTTGCCCCAGTTTTAGGAAGTATGAGGTGCAGAAATGTTGAATTGTATTTGGGTTTTCGACTTGCCACTTTTTGATTGACCTTAACTTTTACATGGATTGTTCTTTTGAGTTTTTAACCCAGCACGTCGCTCTAACTTTTTCCTAAGCCGCCTTTACGGGTTTTTGAACTAGCGGACTCTTTTGTCTTTGGCACTAACTTTTGCCTAGATCACCTTTGCGGGTTTTCAACCTAGCGGGATTTTATTTGTCTTTATTTTTTGCCTGAATTTTTTTTAAACTAGCAGGACCTTTTTTATCATGACTTTGTCTGACTTGTTCTTTTCAATTTTGACCCCTCATCTTGCCTGGATTATCTTTTAAGTTTTAATCAAGCAGGTTTCCCCTTTTTTCTCTTTTATTTTTGCCTTGTTAGATCTTCTATTTAGTCCTGCTTGGATTACTTTTTTCAACTCAGCGGATCTATGTCATATCCCTAACTTTTGCCCGGATTTGAACTTTTGATCTAGCATGATATTTGTTATTTCTTTTGTTAGACAAGATATTTTGAGAAGAATCCCTACTTGAATTTTGATCCGATTTATTCTGTTTCCTCATTTAATTTTTGTCTTAGAATTCGATTAATAAGACATTCAAAATTATTTATTACAACACTAGCACTATCACCAACAGGTATTTATTATTCAGATGTAGGATGAGTGAGGGTTTAAATGATGCAAAGAATGGAGAATTCTAGAGATAAATTCAATATTGTAAAGTACATGCCCAAGAAAAATAAAAAATGTAGTTTTTGTATTTTTCATTGAGATTCATTATAAAAGATTGATTTTGAAAAGTATGAAAATCTTGGATGGATTTTCCTTACTATTTAGACCTGACTCTCACAAGGCACATCGTTGTACTGCCCTGATTTCCTTTAGCTAGTTGATGGATTATTTGCTACATTAGGCGCAAACCTCTCAAAGTCCAACCATTTTGCATCAATTAGGCTTTGCACCTTATGTTTCAGAACCTAGCAATTTTCTGTTGAATGACCGATGTATCTTGCATGCTAGTCACATTTGGCATTTGCATCATACCATTTTTGATATGGTGGTTCTTGAGGTTTCAAAGGATATCCCTGAATGCTATGATCAAGCAAGGAATATGGCTTAGTGGTGTGGCTCGTTGTCCGTGACCCTCATGTCTTAGGTTCAATCCCCGCACCCAACTACTTATTTTAAATTGCCTATAGGCCAGCTCCTAGTCCCTAGGCAGCATCTAGTCCTTGGGCAGCGATGGATCACATAGTATATTGGGCCACCATGCTGAAATCAAAATAATCATAGTACATTAGGCTAATCCTGGTGAGTGGGTCAAAGTTGAATAGGCTGCCACACTAATCGGGCCACCATGCTTAAATCAAAATAATCACCACCAAACAAGTTCAAGTAATTAGCAACCAATCCATTTATTAAATTAAGTTCGTTGTGTGAATATGGCTCAAGCCCCAAATCCTTTTTAATATGAAATTAAACCCAAATTTTTTTTGTTATCTAGGTCAAGCCTAGATTTTTTTATCAAGTTTATTTTATTTTAAATTAAATCCAATCCTTTTCCTCAATTTTAAATCAAGTTTATTTTATTTTAGATCAAGTCCAATTCTTTTCCTCAATTTCAAATCAAGTTTATTTTAGTTGAGATCAAGTCCAATTCTTTTCCTCAATTTCAAATCGAGTTTATTTTATTTGAGATCAAGTTCAATTCTTTCCCTCAATTTCAAATCAAATTTATTTTATTTGAGATCAAGTCCAATTCATTTCCTCAAATTCAAATCAAGTTCATTTTATTTTAAATCGTTCAATTCTTTTCCTCAATTTCAAATCAAGTTCATTTTAAATTAAGCCTGATTATTTTTCTCAATTTCAAATCAAGTTCATTTTAAATCAAGCCTGATTCCTTTTCTCAATTTTGAAATCAAAATCCAATTTTTTCTAGGCCAAGTCCAATCCCCATTTATTTTGTTATTTTACAAATTAAAAATCTACTTTAATGATTTTAAGTCTCACGCGATGAGCTTTAAATATGAACTGGTAGCTTCTTCTATTGTTCAGTATTTAGAGATTTATATGGGTCCCAATGCAGCCTTAGTTGTCTTGGACCCTGTGCATATGTGGATTGAGAATCCTTTCAAAATAATAAAATATTCTAGAAAAAACTATTTTAATAATTATAAGTCTCACGCAATGAGCTCTAAATACGAACTGACAGCTTCTTGTACTGTTCGTTGTTTAGAGATTCATATGGGTCCCAGTGCAGTCGTAATTGTCTTGGATCCTGTGCAAATATGGGCTAAGAATTATTCAAAAAAATATCTAAATGGCTTTTAAAATCATCTGTCAATCTCTTTTTCCAAAGATCAAGTCTTCACAACCAGAACTACGTAGCCTTCAATTTTCCATTGCACCAAGGAATACGTAGAAGCAGGATCAAGTCCTATCAGGCTATTTTGAAATAAATCTATTTATTTTTATTCTATTTAAGGGATCAAACAGTTTTTTTCAAAAATATCAAAATCGCACACTTAGTTTAAGGCTACCGTTCTTCGGAACGGGCGAGTAGGGTGTTTAACACCTTCCCTATTCGTAACCGACTCTCTAACCTCGATTCTTCCTCAAGTTAGGGTTTTTTCCAAATGTTTTTCCTTAAATAAAAATTTGGTGGCGCTCCACACGTATTAAATTAATTCTTTCTAAAATTTTAGTGAGTTCGTCGTCTCGTTGTAATTACGATTGCGACAAGTAGGATATGCTAATATTGGTTCTCTTTCTTACCTTTACAAATTTATATCACAAAGAAGGCATACTTTTACATGTGGGAGTATTTCTATCTCATGACAATTAATAAAGTAAAAAATTGACCATTGCTACATCATCAAACCATTCATAAATATTAGTCATCCATAAAGTAATTCGTGAACTCATATAGTAAAGAACTATGATTAAGCATATTAAAGAAACATGCAGATTACTGATGAAAAACAAAAACAACAATATTTCCTCAGGACAGTGTAGTGTGTATTGCTCAAATCAAATTAGGTTATATAAAAGTTGATAGAACTAAGCATATTTTTTCAAAGCATTTTGTTGAGAGAGAAAAGTGAGAAGATATAGAATGAATGTGTATGTTTCAACCACATAATGAGATATGTATTTATAGTAGTGATCATTGGAACAAGACATAATTGTAGAGATATCTAGTTACCTAATTACCATAATTACAATGATATAATTATCCTAATTACAATATAATCATAATTACATATTACTGTAACTATCCTATTTATTTATTTCCGTCTTTCTCTGTTTATAATATCATTATCCTATTTACATAGAATCCAACACTCCCCATCAAGCTAAAATATATAAATCATATACATCAAGCTTGTTACATATGTAGTTAATTCTAGGATTTTTTAAAATATTTAGTGAAAATATCCGCTAATTAATAATGATATCTCTAAATAAGATCTTCTCTCTAATAAAGTGACAATCTATCTCAATATGTTTGGTCCTCTCACGAAATACAAGATTTGAGACAATATGCATTTTTACTTGATTATCATAAATAAGTTTCTTTTGATTGATTTCATCAAGTCTCATGTTTTTTAAAGCAACTACTTGAGCCAAATAAGCTCACAAGTGGTTAAAAGTCATGGCCCGATACTTTTCTTTTTTGCATTGGACCTTGCAACAACATTTCGTTTCTTACTTTTCTAAAAAAATAAATTACCACCAATAATGATGCAATAGTCATAGGTGGACCTTATACCTATTTCGCATCTAAATATCTTTTAACTCGAGTATGACCCTTATCTTCATATAAAATATGTTTGTTTGAACTTCCTTTAACATACTTGAGAATGTGGATCATTGCATTCCAATGACCTTTGCATAGAGAGTTAAGAAACTAAATTAGCATACTAACTACAAAGGAAATGTCTAAATGAGTGACTATAAGATAGTTCAGTTTACCAATCAATCTTCTATATATCTCTGGATCTAAAAAGAGCTCCGCTTATCGTGGTGGAAGTTTGACGTTAGGATCCATATGAGTGTCAACATGTCTGCACTCATCAATCTAATTTCTTCTAGGATGATCATTGTATACTTCCTTTGAAAATCATAATGCATTCTTGGATTATGCAACTTGTATCCCTAAGAAGTATCAAAGTTTTCAAAGGTCTTTTGTTTGAAAATGGTGACAAAGATTTTGTTTTTCTTGTGCAATGCCACGATGATCACTACCTATGATAACAATGTCATCTATGTACACTATTAGGTAAATGCATTTTGTGACTAAATGGCTGGTTTCACTTTGAGTCAAGACAAATTGCTGAACCACAATACTAAATCAGTCAAACCAAGATCTCAAAGACTTTTTGAGACCAAATAACAATTTTTGAAGATGATAGACAAGTCTTCAAGATTTCTCCCAAGCAACAAATCCAGGAGGTTACTCCATATAAACTTTTTCAGTAAAATTGGTGAAATTGCCAATGACAGATAGTGACTATATATAAGTAGAGCCTCGAAAATGCCATCTTAGCCAAAGGAGAGAAAATGTCACCATAATTTAAGCTAAACATATGTGTAACCTTTAGATACTAGGAAATCCTTAAGTTGGTCCACCTTGCCATAAGAACCAACTTTCACAATGTATATTTATCTAGAATCCACAACTAACTTACAAGGAGGAATAAAGACCGATTCCCATGCATTACTATGGTAAAGAGCACTAATCTCATCAAACATAACTTGTTTCCTAATAAGAGTGAGCAGAAGCATCACTTACAGACTTAGGTACAAAAATAAAAGACAAAGAGGAGAGACAAGTGTAATGGATAAGAGATAAATGATGGTAACTGATATTGATATAGTGAGGGAAGGATTCTGAGTAGAGCATATATCTTTATGAACTACAATGGGAAGAGTAATTAGCGAAGCCCGGGTCAATGGAGGAAAATAAGGTGGCTCCAAAGATGAGTCACTTGTAATGCTATCATTTGTTTATGGTGGTATTAAAGATGGCTGCCATTATTAATAAACCTTTAAGGGATAAACTGGTTGAGCCAAGGACTCAAATGAGGAAAAAAGTGAACAGGTACTAGAAAAAATATAATAGGGGATGCAGAGGTAGATGGAGGACTAAAGAACATATTAGGCTAAAAAAGGTAACATCAAAAGAGATAAGATAATAATGAAGAGTGAGAGAATAACACTTGTACCTTTTTTTTTTATCCCAAATAACCTAAGAAGACATATTTGCATGAATGAGTAGAGTTTATCGATCATAGAACTTAAATTGTAAACAAAATAGGTAGATCCAAAACTTAAGGATGTAGTGCATAAAATGGTTGATGTGAACAGAGGACCTAGTATGAATTTTCTCATCCAAAATATAAGAAGGCATTCAGTTTATAAGATAACAAGTGATAAGGATAACATCACCTCCAAAAACATGGAGGAACATGTGCATGAATTAAGAGTGTGTAAGAAATAAGGAGATGTCTACTTTTACGTTCAACAACCCCATTTTGTTGGGGGATATGGAAACAAGATTTTCTAATGGAGAATCCCATGAGAAGCCATGAAACAATAAAAGGAGTTAGATAAATATATTTTTGTATTGTCACTTTATAATATACGAATAGGAACATCAAATTAGGTTTTTATTTCATTATAAAAATATTAAAATCCAAGTACAAAATGAAAAATCATCAATAAAAGTGACAAAGTATTTAGATCGTAAAATAGAAAGGACACCACTAGGACTTTGGATATCTAAATAAAAAAAGGATGAAGTTGGCCTAGGGATACAACTATGACAGGAATTACAAACATATTTACCTGAACAACATGATTCATAAGCTAAGGAAGATATCATGGAAAAATTTGACATTAATTATTTCTAGATGCCAAGACTGGGGTGGCCAAGTTAAGCATGAATCACGAGTAGAGAGTTTACTACGATGTAACATCCTAAAATGAAACTCATTTTATTCATAAGTCATGTATGTGGTTTTATTATTAGACTATTACTTCATGTTGCAGAATCTTTTAGACATTACTATTTGTCACAACCGTAATCGTAACACAGAAGCGAGATAAAGAAATATGTTTCACAAGGAAATATTTTTGAAAATGTAGTCGCCACCAATTTTATTTAACTTAGGAAAAATTGGAAAAACCTTATTACTTTGAAATGGAAAATAATTTATGAAAACATAATAGGTTCAGGAGTCGATTATGCGCAGAGAATGGTGGAAGCTTAATCCCACAGCAACCCTAACACATCCATCGTAAGGTGATTTACCTTTAATCAAATTGTGCAAATTGATAATAATTTTAAGATATTTATTTTATTACTTTTAATACATAAGAAGGAGTTAAATTAGAATAACATTTTTGAAAGTAAATAAACAATTAAATAACGAGAACAAATATTGTTAAAATTAATTTTTACTTGACGGTTTGATTCCCGCTCCTACGTATCCTTCGGTGCAATAAGGAACTCAAAGTCATGTAATTCTCTAAAAAATAATTGTACATTGATTAATTGAACCAGAACATTAAACTTAATATTATTTTAAAAAACATGCTTTAAAAGTCTAAGATAATATAAAACTATTTAATAAGTCCCAAACATCAAATGAAGGTAGCAACTACTACTCAATCATTTTTATTAAATATTGCACAAGTCAAAACATATTTTAAATTTTTTTTAAGTGCAATAGGAAAAGGATATTACGAGTCTTTAAAAGTTAAATAAACATAAAAATGTATTTACTCCAATAAATCATATCGTCTTGGACTCAAGTTAGTATGAAATCACTTAATAAGTTCACGTGATTAAACAAAAATGAAGGTAGCAGAGACTACTTGACCTCTATCATTTTACATATTTCAAGGAATAAAACATTGATTTTAACTGAATTTATTTTGAAAGAAAAAATTGGATATAAAGATTGAACTTGGTTAAAATGATACATACTAAAAGAAGTGAAATAATCTATATCGCATAAAATATAAGTTAGTATAAAAACTAATCATAAATCCTTGTAATTAAAATGGTTATAAAGATAATATTCAATCACTTACTCTAAATTATCATTTATAACATAAATTAGTAAATAAATAAAAATAGAAAATGAATAAATTAAAAATAATAATAATAAAATATCAAATAAAACTTATGAATACCTAAACAATATATATGACAAACCATAACAATACATATAAAATCTACATATAAAAAATTTAAAAGTAATAATAAAAGAAGAAAAAAAACCACTAATTATTAAATCACTAATGGAAAATGGGCTTTTTACATCGGTTGTTAAGTACTTTTTACATCAGTTATTCAGGCGGTGTTGAAGTGGGCAATATAGAAAATAAGACTTTTTACATCGGTTCTGGAACCGATGTAAAAAGTATGACTTTCTACATCGGTTGGGAAAAGAACTGATGTAGAAAGTACACTTTTTACATCGGTTGTGGGCAGAACCGATGTAAAAAGTATACTTTCTACATCAGTTATAGCTTTAACCGATGTAAAAAGTGTACTTTCTACATCGGTTACGATCGTAACCGATGTAGAAAGTCCTTTTTTTTATGTTCATTTTGTTTAGGCATACTACCGTATTATTTATTCACACACCTACATATACACACAGAATCCAGGAAGATAATAGAGAATCACCAGACAGACAATACAGAATTCACATAATCTATATATTTAAACTAAATACATCATTATTTATTATCAAACTTTAATTTACAAATGAAATAACCTAAAATTACATCAAACAAGTATTGAAAGTTGAAAAGAAATGTAGTAATCAGCCATGTACCTGTTGAAAGCAAAGAGAAAAGATGTTAAAAATTATACTAAACATAAAAAACGTAATAAACATTTTAAAATAAGTTAAAAATAAACATACAATGATGAAATAATTAAATAAATAACTAACTTGTATCATGTAGTAACATTTTCCCATATTCCTTCATGATGATCATCTCGAATAGCATGTACATCATCTATTTCATTTTCTTCATTGATACTAGATATCCTTGATGATAAGGGAGTTTGAGAAATATCAATATTTGAAAGATTATTGGTGTCATCACTAGCGATTGTTGTCTTTCCTTGAAGAACAACTGACCACCTTTTGGAGCAAGGATCTTAAACATAAAACACTTGTTTTGCTTGGTGGGCCATGATAAAAGGGTCATCCTTGTAAGCTACTTTTTGAAGGTCAACCAATGTAAATCCCAATTCATCAATTTGCACACCACTGTTACTATCAACCCATCTGCATTTTAAAACAGGCGCTCTAAATTTGCTGTAATCAATCTCCTAAATCTCTTCAATCACTCCAAAGTAAGATATGGAAACTTTTACAGGATTTTTATCTTTAGAACTTGCAAAATGCATCGACTCTGCCACCACCATAACCCCACCATTTTGCATGGTACTTTTATCATCCTGAGACTTTGTGTAAAATGAAAAATGATTAATATCGTATCCAGTCCAACATATGACATGAAAGTTTGGCCCATTTGCTAGCCACTTTAATGTATCAGAGGCACCATCATCCTTCTTAATTGTTTCATCAAACCAATTTAAGAACGTTTTGCTATGCTCATTCAACAACCATTTCTCGTTCATTCGAACATTCTCCTCCCTTATCATAGTTTTGTGAGTAGATACGTAAGGTTGAACCTCTTCGGTATTATTCAAAATATACAAATGTGCTTGAAGGACTTCTGCACGACCCATGCTTTTCACAGTTATGCCTTGTGTACCTTTACCTTCGTGTCTTCCCTCATGACGAGACTTAGGAACTCCTATGGGTTCCATCTCTGACAAATACTCTGTACAAAACTCAATGGCCTCTTCTGCAATGTATCTTTCAATCATAGATGCCTCGGGACGGTGTGGATTCTTCACATACCCTTTTAATATTTTCATGTATCGTTCTATTGGATACATCTACCTCAAATAAACTGGACCACATAATCTAATCTCCCTCACTATATGAACAACCAAGTGAACCATAATGTCAAAAAATGATGGAGGAAAATACATCTCCAATTGTCATGAGATAGTAAAAGCTTCATTTTCTAACTCATCCAATTTTAGAGGATCAATGGCTTTGCTACATATTTTATTGAAAAATAAGCATAACCTACATATTGTATGTCTAACTTTTTTAGGTAAAATGTCGCGAATAACCACTGGAAGTAGTTGTTGCATCAACACATGACAATCATGAGACTTTAACCCCACTAACTTTAAATCTTTCATCGAGACAAGTCTTTTAAAATTTGAAGAATACCCTTGTGGCACTTTAACCCCACGTAGGCACTGACAAAAAGAAATTTTCTCTTTTTTTGACAATGTATGACATGCCCGGGGCAAATATGTTCGCTTTCCTACAGACTGTGGAGCTAACTGATGTCGTATACCCATGTGAACCAAATCCAGTCGAAAATTGACTCCATCTTTAGTCTTTCCCTGTATATTGAGAAGTGTTCCAATGATGCTATCACACACATTTTTTTCCACATGCATCACATCAATACAATGTCTAACATCAAGTTTGCACCAATATGGAAGATAAAAAAATATTGATCTTTTCTTCCATATCCTTGTCTCAGTGACCTTTTTTTGAGTCTTTCCAAAAACAGTTTTGATGTTTTTAATCCAATCGTAGACTTGTTGTCCAATTAAGGCTTTTGGAGCAACATCATTTTCTGGCAACCCATTAAAAGCTTTCCTTAATCTACGATAAGGGTGATTAGTCCTGAGAAATTTTTGATGACCAAGATACATTGTCTTCCTTCCATGATGCAGTTGATGGTAACTTGTGCCTTCTTCACATATGGGACATGCTTTGTGCCCCTTAACGTTGTATCCACATAAATTTCGATATGCTGGAAAGTCATTAATAGTGCAAAAAAACATTGCCCCCATCTTGAAATTTTCATTACCATACGCATCAAACACCTCCACATCTTCTTCCCATAGATTTTGCAAGTCTTCAATTAAAGGAGCAAGATAAACGTCTATGTCATTTCCAGGTTATTATGGACCTGAAATCATCATGGACAACATGATGTATTTACGTTTCATGCACAACTCCGGAGAAAGGTTGTAAATTGTCAAAAGTACAGGCCATGAACTATGTTTACTACTTAAATTACCGTACGGATTCATTCCATCTGTTGCAAGTCCAAGCCTTGCCTTAGGTTTCTTGGCTCATTCCCAAAATCGGGATATAGTTGATCAACCATCTTCCATTGCAAACCATCAGCTGGATGACGAAGTTTTCCATCAATCAGTCTTTCATCTACATGCCATCTAAGGTTCTTTGCTTCATCTTTATTAGAAAATAATCGTTTGAACCTTGGAATTATTGGAAGATACCATAACACTTTGGCTGGAGGCTGCTTTGTGCTGTCATTGCAAATAGAATCACCATCCTTCAGTTTATAACGTGAAACTTGACACACAGGGCATTCATGTAATCCTTCAAACTCATTTCTGTATAGTATGAAATCATTGGGTCAGACATGTATTTTCTTATACTGCATACCCATCAGACACAACACCTTCTTCGCCTCATAATTATGTTTTGGTAATCTGTTACCTTTCGGAAGCATCTCTACCAACAGTTCAAGTAATTCGGTGAAACTTTTATCACTCCACCCATTCCTTACCTTCAAAGTGAATAATCTTAACACTGTTGACAATCGTGTAAAGGTAGTACATCCCGGATACAAAGGTTTCTCTGAATCAGTAGACAAGTTACCATACATATTTGCCCGCTCAAATGACGCATGCCCTACATCACGAATCATATCCTCTACCCAATCTTGCATATTTATATCAACCTCCACCGTCTGTGACACACTTGGCATGCCTAATAACTCACCATGCCATGTCCATTTTGTATAACTTTTGCAAAATCCATCACAAAGAATATGCTCTCTAATTTGACCAACACCCAAACGACTCTCATTTAGACAATTAACACACAGACAGTAAAATTGTCCATTACTCTGAGGTAGATTTGTCTGCGCAAAATTCAAAAACTCTTCGACCCAATTCTCGTACTCATCGCTCGTTCGTTTAACATTTATCCAACTACGATCCATACTATACAAGAATCATCAACACGTGATTTAGGATTAACCTTGTCACTTATTGTTGTTAATTTATTATCCTCACTATTGGTAAGACCCTATCCTATTCGAGAAAAAAGTTTTTTATTCATCAATTAACATACTTCTAAAATCTTGAATATCATACTTGGTGAAATTTCGGCAGCATTTCGCATAAGTCTCCAAGTACATAACTTGATTATGGTTTCATTTGCCATAATGAAGCATGTATCCAGAGACAATGCAAAATGAACTAAACCAAAATTTCATCAAGTACAATTTACAAGATTTATGAAGAAATTGTTAACCACTGAATAAAAAACTTTAGTCCCAAACTGTCGAACTTGGACAATTCAAGATTTAATATAATGAATGATTTACTTATTTATTAATATACTCATTATATTCAACCTTGAACGGGAAACTAAGGGTATGCTCATATTTGAACTCAAGAAAACAAACCAACATATTTAAACTCAAAATCAATACTATAACATACATAAACCCTAAGCAAACTTTCACATCTGCAATGACAAAGTAGAGGTGCATAGAACATACCTCACAGTCAACACAAAATGGTTGAGTGGTGGCCAAGCGGTGTCCAAACGGAGGCACAACGGTGGTTGAACGACGACACAACACGATAGCCAAATAAGAAGCTTAAAAATCACATAATACAACCAACATAAATGTAAGTTTCAACCATAATAATAGAATGAGATGCATAAATAACAACAAAGACTACTTCAAACCTTACGGTGCGCGACAACGACTTCGAACGAACGAAATTGTTCCAACGGCGACGACGGCCACAAACGTAAGCACGGAGTGAAACGACGAACAACAAGGATGTCGAAAATGGCTAAGACTTAAACAAAAATAGAGAGAACAAGCCGAAACGAGAAACTGAGGTTTGGGAAAATGAGGTTAAACACGAACAGCGTCGAAAAATAAGTGACAAGGGAAGACATTCTACATCGGTTGTTTCTCAAAACCGATGTAGAAAGTACTACATCGGTTATTTTCTCAACCGATGTAGAAAGTTTTAAAAAAATCCACTTTCTACATCGGTTCCAGAACAATCGATATAGAAAGTACTTTCTACATCGCTTGTTTCGTAACTGATGTAGAAAGTTTGAAAAAAAACTCACTTTCTACATCGGTTGGGAAAAGAACCGATGTAGAAAGTACTTTCTACATCGGTTGTTCTGTAACCGATGTAGAAAGTTCTCTCTACATCGATTCTTTTCCCAACCGATGTAGAAAGTTTACATTTATTTACAAAAATGCCACCGTGTTTTTATTTATATCAGTTTTGTGAAGAATCGATATAAAATCCTGTTATAATATCGTATTTTTGCACTTGTGAATAATAACAGCATAATAAGCATTAGAAAACATATAGATTCTGGAAGCAATTAATTTATCCTAATTTTAAATCTAGCTTTTTATTAATACAACCAATAATATCATATTTATAAAAAATTGAAATTAATAAAACACTAATTTAATTATTATCAATAATTAATAAAAATAATAAAAAGACAACTACCTTTTAAAAAAAATGTCCAGTATATATAATTCTATGTATATATATATATATTACGTATAAGATATAGTTTCTAAAAGAAAAAAGATGCTTCAGAATTTTTTATATTAAAATAAGAATAAAAAATTAGTTTAAAGAAAAAAGAAAAAAAGTTTCAAAAATTTGATATATCAATACACAAAAGACAATAAATTTAACTTGTTATGAAAACCAACACGGTGCATACATATATAGATTCTAAAAAGTATTATCTTTCCTCCTTTTTTATTAAAAAATACAGTTTTGTTTTTTTTAAAAAAAATCTGATATAACCTAAGACTATAATCTATTTCTTTTTATTTTTTGATAATTTTGTTTTTCAATAATTTTGTTTTTCAAGAAAGAGATATGTATATAGCTATTCCCCACCATGTTCATTTATTATTAAAAGGGAATGCCTAACTTAATAAAGGGGAAGAAGTGATTCATTCTAAAAGTAACATTTAAAGGTGAGGCATGAGACGTGGCTGTTGTTCGAAGGTGATTTTTCTCAATGCTTAGCAAAGATAAGAAACAGAAACTGATGAAGGAAGAGATGAAAGCTATAAAAAAAATAGGAAGAAAATGCAGATTTACCAAACAAAACCACATGATCTATCTCACCATTGCAATGGTCATAAGACTAATAGACATGGTTGTCCCATATGTCTCTAGTGGTGATTTGGGGGTGCTTTGATGGTGCTATGATAGTTTGCTGCAAGAATGATGGATGAAGATTTGTAGTTCCAACAACAAAGTCAAGACGGTGATTTATCTCTTTCTTTTTATTATAATTTTTTATTTTATGTTTTTAATATTATATCCTAAATTTGTATAACTTTTGGGCTATGATTGATTATTCTATTGGTTTTCCAATTGACTTCTAAATTTACAAAGATCTGGAAATATCTGTAACTAAACGAGTGATGATAAATAGATAAAAAGGGATTAATAGCTTACTTGTTTTAACAATATCTGTAACTAAACTTAATGTTTGTATACATCCCTACTCCCTTTTCTTTGATCGAGAACCCCTCATTTTTTTTCGATATTTTTGAAGCTATCTGTTCACGATATTCCCCTCCGTCCCTCTAATGTTGCTGCTTTTTATCCAGTTTTCCGAAACCTAACCTCGGAAAAAATGACTTTTGTATAGAAGCAGTCTCATCCTAGCCGTGCTAGTTTCCTCCCTCAATACCTAACCTTTCAAATCAATTTTTATTTTTTATTTTTTTAATTAATTAATAACTTTTTATTTTATGTTAAGAAAATAAGTCATTTATATATATTTTTATGTATTTTAAATTATAAATTAATTAAATATTTAAATTAAATTAAAGTAAATAATAATAATAATAATAATAATAATAACAAAACATACCGATGTTCACACTATTAGTGAAAATATGATAATTTTTTTTAAAACCTTGGTTGAAAATGCAAGTCTCATTGTAGTAATTATCATATTGGAAAAATAAATAATCTAACATCCTCACTCGCATCTAATTAATAAATCGTCTATTTTACTTGTACAAGCTTATTACTTATTTCAATCACTTAGGGTCATAAGTTAGCACAAACACTTACACGTCATAAATTATACAAACGTTATAATCACATAGTTCATAGGATTTAAAGAAAGTTAAGTTAAGGCATCAATGCATTTCCATACTTAATTATACACATAACTAACTACTACCATACTTACATCATATACAATATAACATAAATCTACATACTACTTATTTATATTATAGTTATTCATGGATATCAACAAAAATGTACATTATGTGTATGAATCAAAGTTCATTGCTTCAAAATCCACACAATCACTTCAATAACGGGGTTATGATGCTCCAACCACAAACTTCTATCCAAGGTATAAAAGGTTCCATTTTCCATCTCCTGGAAGGCTTGAAATGGGTGCAACCTGGGATAAGGAGAACTACCTTGCGGTGACTAAACGTGAGAAGAACTATGGTAAAGAGGGAGTTAAAGGATCACTCTTCCCTTTAGATGAAGAGGAGTCTTCCACTGGTGCAGTTGGAGGCGCTTAATAACCAAGTGGCAAAACGAACACGTTGGGATAAAAAGCCTCCAAAGGAATGGAAAAGTCTGTTGTGGATAAATTTGGGCTCATTATAGTAGATATGAAGAGATGGGCCAAAGAAAAGTAGACCCTCATGTTGTCTTGGACAGTAATAATTGTCATCACTTAATTTTGTCCATGGCTAATATTGATAAAATAAAAATTATGCGATGTATTAACTTATAATAACTCACACCTATTTTTTTTCTCACACTTACATGTCAAGGATGTGCCCAAAACCATTATGCTAAGTATACCACACAACATGCACGAAAAGACAAATAACAATCCATGCACTCATTTTTTCCTTGGCCATTATACACATGCAAGGCGACACCCAGCTAATATTTTTGGGATTCATTTTCTCTCCTCAGCAAATAAAATATTGTGCTCACCAAGGACAAAAGGACCATGCACACTAACACCCACAAAAGTTTGATGCTCTAAATGAGATAGAGGGAGCCTTTTCCCACAACTGCTACTAGGAGATTCCAAAGCTCTCTTCTAAATCTCCCTCAACTCGCTCCTAACTTAACATCCAGGATGGCACCTATTTTTTCTCTGGCACGTTGAAAAAACTTCCCAACCTTTGGGTCATATACTCCCTTCAATTCTTCCAACTTTCTCCACAAACACAACCAACAACATAGCTTCTTTAGGGTCCCTCACCTTCATGCACAACATTCCTTGGATACACCCTGTTTCACTCATGCTTACCCTTACATATTGTAAACACTCAATTATGTCTGAGGCCCCCAATCATTAAAATTAACCAAAAGTTAATTTAATTAAAAATTTGAAAAGATGTAAAACTGAAAAACAGAAAGAACAGAGAGCAGAAAATACAGAAAACAGAAAGCAAAAAAAAAAAAAAAAAAAAAAATAATAAATAATAATAAAAAGAAAATTAAAGGATAAGTAAAAATGATAAATAGAAAAAAATAAAACTAAAAAAAAAACAAAAAAAAGGTAAAAAAATGAAAATTGAAAAAAGAAAAAGCTGAAAAATCAAAATAGGGAACAAAAATTTTGAAATCAAAGGAGTTGGCTTTTGGCTCTCAAAGAGGGGGTGGCTTTTGGCCCTGGGAAAGGACTTGACCCTTGCTAAGAGAGAGGAAGCTGGCTTTTGGCTCTTTGAAAGAGCTTCACCCTTGCCAAGAAGGGATGTGTCTATAAATACCTACAAACAAGAAAGGAAATGGGCTTTTTCTCATTTTTTGGAAATTCTTGGGAGGAGGAGAACTTGGAGTCTTAGAAGAGGAATTTTCAGAACCTTTGAAGGGAGGACCTAAGAGACTCTCTGATATTCAATTTAGCCCTTGGCCTCCATAGAATCAGCTCTTCATCACCTTCCAATGGAGGTTAGGTCCGAATTTTATCCATCTTAAGTTTCTTGCTTCTTCTCGGATTTCCGAGTTCATTTTCGTGTCTGTTTTCGTTTTAATTTTTGATCGGTCAAACGATCTTCGATTTTGGTGCTTTTTGTTGCGTTCTCTTCGTCTTTCTCTCTAGTTTCTGGAATGGTATTATTTGTCTAATTTGGATCTTAGATGAAGTTTTTATGGCCGAATTACTGAGGTATGTTTGTCCTGGTACGAAAATGAATCTAGCTTGTTTGATTTATGCATATCTTGCTCATTTCTGATTGGATTGATGTCAAACTTGTTTTGTTTGATTCCTATGATCCATATGTTTCAATTGATCGGTTTTTATTTTTCAGATCTACCAAAAATATTTTCTAAAAATTCTGAGATTTGAATTCAAATTTTGGCGCCAAAAACTTGTGTGTTCTTGAGGTTCATTTTCGTTTCTGTTTTTCGTTTTAATTTTGATCGGTCAAACGATCTCCGATTTTGGTTCTTTTTGTTGCGTTCTCTTCGTATTTCTCTCTAGTTTCTGGAATGGTATTATTTGTCTAATTTGGATCTTAAATGATGTTTTTATGGACGAATTACTGAGGTATGTTTGTCTTGGTACGAAAATGAATCTAGCTTGTTTGATTTGTGCATATCTTGCTCATTTCTGATTGGATTGATGTCAAACTTGTTTTGTTTGATTCCTATGATCCATATGTTTCAATTGATTGGTTTTTATTTTTCAGATCTACCAAAAATATTTTCTAAAAATTCTGAGATTTGAATTCAAATTTTGGCGCCAAAAACTTGTGTGTTCTTGAGGTTCATTTTCGTGTCTGTTTTTCGTTTTAATTTTTGATCGGTCAAACGATCTCCGATTTTGGTGATTTTTGTTGCGTTCTCTTCGTCTTTCTCTCTAGTTTCTGGAATGGTATTATTTGTCTAATTTGGATCTTAAATGAAGTTTTTATGGCCGAATTACTGAGGTATGTTTGTCCTGGTGCGAAAATGAATCTAGCTTGTTTGATTTGTGCATATCTTGCTCATTTCTGATTGGATTGATGTCAAACTTGTTTTGTTTGATTTCTATGATCCATATATTTCAATTAATCGGTTTTTATTTTTCAGATCTACCAAAAATATTTTCTAAAAATTCTGAGATTTGAATTCAAATTTTGGCGCCAAAAACTTGTGTGTTCTTGAGGTTCATTTTCGTGTCTGTTTTTCGTTTTAATTTTTGATCGGTCAAACGATCTCTGATTTTGGTGATTTTTATTGCGTTCTCTTCGTCTTTCTCTCTAGTTTCTGGAATGGTATTATTTGTCTAATTTGGATCTTAAATGAAGTTGTTATTGCCGAATTACTGAGGTATGTTTGTCCTGGTGCGAAAATGAACCTATGTTGTTTGGTTTGTGCATAACTTGCTCATTTCTTGTCTTTTTTTTGTCAAATTTGTTTTGTTTGATTCCTATGATCTATATCTTTCAATGTTTTGGTTTTAATTTTTTAGATCTCTGGAAAAATATTTTTTGGAAAATTTTGAGATTTGAATTTAAATTTTGGCGCCAAAATCTCTTGTGTCTTTGAAGTTCTTTAGTAGATCTTGTTCTTTTAACCTTGTTTAAGTATTATTTTTCATGTGTTGATCCTTCTATATGTATTTCCTTCTGATTTGTTTGTGTTTGTATGTCCTCCTTTGAAAAAATTCCTAAGAGTGCATGACCATATACATGCATCCTATATGCTAAGTCTAGCTTAAGTCATGCATGATTAAGTCATTGAACCTAAAGAGTTAAGTGTTTGCTTGAATCAAAATAAAAAGAACTTAATTCTTACCTGTGGACCTTATGACCTAAGCTGGATGGGAGACAAATAAACAAGGAACATCAATGGAGGTTCAATCCAACCTTTTATTCCGCTTAATTTTCTTACTTCTTCTCGGATTTTCGAGTTCATATTCGTCTTTGTTTTTTTTAAATTTTTCGAAATTCATGCAAACGGGTTCTAACACGAACGAGTAGCGTTCTCTACCGTGTCGTGTTTTAATTCGTGTGGGATCCAAATACGGCTTACGACGATTTAGGATCTCACGAGCATGAATTTCTGAAAACCATCACTTTCAATAAAATATTATAAAAACGTCTGTTTTTAATTTTTCGAAATTCATGTAAACGGGTTCTAACGCGAACGAGTAGCGTTCTCTACCGTGTCGTGTTTTAATTCGTGTGGGATCCAAATACGGCTTACGACGATTTAGGATCTCGCAAGCATGAATTTCTGAAAACCATCACTTTCAATAAAATCTTATAAAAAAAAACATCTGTTTTTTAATTTTGCGAAATTCAGGCAAACGGGTTCTAACGCGAACGAGTAGCGTTCTCTACCGTCTCGTGTTTTAATTCATGTGGGATCCAAATACGGCTTACGACGATTTAGGATCTCGCAAGCATGAATTTCTGAAAACCATCACTTTCAATAAAATCTTATAAAAAAACATCTGTTTTTTTAATTTTGCGAAATTCATGCAAACGGGTTCTAACGCGAACGAGTAGCGTTCTCTACCGTCTCGTGTTTTAATTCATGTGGGATCCAAATACGGCTTACGACGATTTAGGATCTCGCAAGCATGAATTTCTGAAAACCATCACTTTCAATAAATTCCTATTCAAGTGTCTGTTTTCTTTTATCTAAAATCACCCTGTATTCTTTTAGAGATCAAGTCTCTTAACCAGAAATACGTAAGCCTTGAGTTTCCCATTGCACCGGGGAATACGTAGGAGCAGGATCAAGTCCTGTCAGGTTATTTTCTATAAACCTATTTATTTTCTATTCTATTTTAAGGGATCAAACAGTTTTCAAAATATCACACACTCAGTTTAAGGGTACCGTTCTTTGGAACGGGCGAGTAGGGTGCCTAATACCTTCCTTACTCGTAACCGACTCCCGAACTTCGAATCTCATCCTTGAGTTAGGGTTTTTCCAAATCTTTTCCCTTAAAACAAAAATTTGGTGGCGGCTCCACAATCAAATTAAAATTCTTTCAAAATTTAACGAGTCCGTCGTCTCGTCGTAATTACGGTTATGACAGATGGCGACTCCACTGGAGACCCTAGAGAGTCAAGCCCATTTTATTTGAGTGTGCATTATAATTGATCCCTTCACTGTTTATGTGCATGATTTAATTATTGCATGTTATTTATTTGTTGATTTATTCTTGTTTTTTTTGTTTGTTTATTCTTTGTAGAAACCTTAGGGTAGACGAACATTAAATTACTATATATATCTGTACAATTTCCCCAATTGCAGGTATCTCAATTGCTTGTGTGCTCTCATACATTGCATACGCATTTATCATGAGTGGGGCCCTATACCCGGGTCTGAGCGAAACTCAGGAATAGAGGGGTCTAGTGGTGCCACCAGGGATGCACGTCCCGGTAGGCTATCACGAAAACCCCAGCTAGAGTGCGTCCTTTTCCAGTGTCCTGAAACCAGTAGCGTTCTCTACGGTTGCAGTCAACACTATGGAATTGGAACTTTGCTCTAGTGACCTTTATACCCCAGGATTATGACCTACCTTTGGCGAGATACATAAATTAGACATCCTAGATCCATAGGACAGGGAACCTTGGATTAGGACACGTAAAGGGTACACACTCCTATTGTAATGTTGGCATATACTAATTCATGCATATATTGCTTGTATACAATTATTCCGAATAAGGGAGCATAGTGAAAAGAGAAGCGGGAGAAAGCAATAAAAGATTTTGAAAAAAAAAACATATTTATTTTGGAAAAAAACACAAAATATTAAGATTTGAAATTGATTTAGATTAGAAAAAAAAACCAAAGAAAATTGAAAACTAAAAAAGGAAGAAAATAAATAGATTTGACAAATGAAATAAAAAAATTAAAGAAAATTCAAAAAAATAATCGCTTATACTAATAAGTGAAACTGGGGCAAATTTTTGCCTAAACCAATTCAAATTAAGATTTTGGAAAATAAACATATACAAACCCAAAAATGCTTTTAAGTTTGAAAGGAAATTTAGGGAAATTTTAGCAAAACCAAAATGTTTTTTTTAGCAAAACAAAAAAAATATATAATACTAAAACTACTAAAAATCCAAAAAGAAACCAAAATAAATAAAGAAACAAATCATTCAAAATAATCAACTTTCAAACCTCTAATTATTTGTGCATCCAACATTGCATTCATCCATTTGTTAAACAAGTTTATCATCAATTTTGAAAATTATCCCCACCGCTCTTATTTTAAAATTCACTAAAGCATTAACGTTTTTATCATTCATTGATTTTGACATTCACTTTGTTTCTCAAAAATTAATTTTTAATTGAAGACAGACAACTTTCTCAGCATCCTTATAGAACCCGTTCCAGATAGAGAATCATGGATGAGTTGGAGAGACAAAACGAGGAACTGAAAAATGAGGTCAAATCTCTAAAGCAACAGATGGCCAAGCTGATGGAGGCCATCCAATCATCCAAACAAAAAGAGGCAAGGGAATCTCTACCAGGAGAACCAAACGACCCATCATATCTTCCAGGGTTCACTCCACAAAACCCTTCAACATTAACCATGCCTCCACCAACCGAAGGGGTTTATTATGGGTCTCCTCACCACCATACACATACACTACCCCAAACACAAGCTCAAACACAAACCCAAACACATAACCTACCGCCAAACACCATTCCACAAGCATACCAAACGGCTGTTGGGGGAACGAATCCTATGTTCACCCAAGGGCCTCACCACATGTACATACCATTTTCTCAAGCTCACCATATGCTAGAGGAACATCCAATCCATCCTTCAAATGAGGATACTGAAAAGTGGAGAATCCTAGAAGATAGAATCCGGGCGATCGAGGGAAGCGCTTATGAAGCCAAAAATGCAGCTGATCTGTGCCTGGTTCCAGACGTGGTCATCCCTCCAAAATTTAAGGTTCCTGAATTCGAGAAATATCAAGGAACCAGTTGTCCAAAGAAACACCTGACTATGTACTGCAGGAAGATGTCTGCATGTACCTACGATGAGAAGCTACTCATCCATTTCTTTCAAGACAGCTTAACAGGGGCCGCTGCAAACTGGTACACTCAACTGGAGCGGACACGCATTTGTTCATGGAGAGACCTTGCCGAGGCTTTCACAAAGCAGTATCAGTACAATACGGAGATGGCCCCTGATCGGACTCAGCTCCAGAATATGGCCAAGAAAGAAGAAGAAACCTTCAAGCAATACGCTCAAAGATGGAGGGAGTTAGCTGCTCAGGTACAACCTCCTTTATCCAAAAAAGAGATGGTCAGCATGTTCGTGGACACACTCCAAAATCCTTTCTATGACAAGATGATTGGAAGTGTGACTTCTAGCTTCTCTGATGTCGTCATCATTGGAGAAAGGATTGAAGGTGGCATGCGTCGTGGAAAGATCATGCAAAAGTCTGCAGGCGTAGTCAGCATTTCCAGTGGATCTGGGAAGAAAACAGGCGAGACCTGCAACATGGCTTCAGGTCAAGGCCAATATACTCCACAGATGGCGCCTTATGGTCCAGTTGGCTTCCGACCACCACCATACACACCATATACACCATACACACCTTACATACCATATCCATACATCGCTACCACCTACCAAACACCATACCCTCCTACTTACAATTACCCGACACAAGTCCGACCACCAACACCATACATGGCCCAAACACAAGCCATAAGCCAGAATCCTAACCAAAGCCAGAAAAAGGAGAAGAAGCCGGTCCAATTTGACCCTATTCCAATCTCCTATACTGATTTGCTACCTCGGCTGATTCAAAGCTCCCTGGTTGCGCCTTATCCTCTAAAGCCTCAAGAGCCACCATATCCTAATTGGTACAATCCTAACGCCAGATGCGATTACCATGCAGGATTTATTGGTCATTCTACTGAGGATTGCCTAGCTTTGAAACGAAAAGTACAAAGCTTAATCGATGCAAAGTGGCTGGATTTTGGGAGGCTTGCTCCTAATACAGAAAACAATCCGTCGCCAAATCACGAGAGCCCATCGACCAGCTGAAAAGATGGGAGAAGCACGACAAGTTGCATTGTACAAATCAAGTTATCGAGGATACTCATCCAAAATTGTCGTACTTTTCAAAGTTAATCTTTTGTAAATAAATCTCAATAAATAATGCAAAAGTCACATTTTTCATATTACTTGAGCACGTGCTTTACATTTTGACTTTACTTAAAATTTATCATCCTTTTCATCACTCAACCTATTTTCTATTCCTACACCAAAACAATAAATACCAATTGGTGAGAATGTCAGTGCTGTAATAAATAATCTTGAACGTCGAATTAATCGAGCTAAAAGAGAAAAGTTCAATGAGGAAGTAGGATACCAGGGATTCTACATCACCATTCAAAATAAAAATATCCCGCTGGAACCAAGTTTAAATCCAGGCAAAATCAGGGATGCAAGAAAAGATCCGCTGAATTGGAAGCCCAAAATGATCCCGGTAAGATCGATATTCAACTACACAAAATTCAAGAGAAAGGAGAAGACCCGCTGGATTAAAGTAAAAAATAATCCAGGCAAAATCAAGGTCGAAACATAAAATTCATGAAGAAGAGAAGCCTGCTGGATTAAAAGAAAAAAATAATCCAGGCAAAAGTAGGGTTAAAGTTCAAAATAATGAATCGACAAAGTCACGATCAGAAAAGGTCTTTCCGGTTTCCAACAACAATTCAGGCAAAAATCAGGATCATATAAGAGACCGCTAGGTCGATAATCATCAAAGAAGACCTAGGCAAAAGTTAGGGCACAATCAAGCAAAAGGTCCGCTAGGTCGACAATCATTAAGGAATACCTAGGCAAAAGTTAGGGCACAACCAAAATCGAGAGCCTGCTAGGTCGAAAACCCTTAAAGGGAGGCCTAGGCAAAAGTTAGGGCACAATTAAACAGAAGTCCGCTAGGTCGAAAACCCTCAAAGGGCGGCCTAGGCAAAAGTTAGGGCACAATCAAATGGAAGCCCGCTAGGTCAACAATAAAAGACGACCTAGGCAAGAGTTAGGGCATAATCAAACAGAAGCCCGCTAGGTCAACCATCAAAGAAGACCTAGGCAAAAGTTAGGGCACAATCAAGCAGAAGGCCCGCTAGGGCGAAAACCCTCAAAGGACGGCCCAGGTAAAAGCTAGGGCACAATCAAGCAGAAGCCCGCTAGGTCGACAACCCTCAAAAACGGCCTAGACAAAATTTAGGGCACAATTGAGTAAAAAAGCCCGCTAGGTCGACAATCCTCAAGAACGACCTAGGCAAAAGTTAGGGCACAATCAAGAGCCCGCTAGGTCGAAAACCCGTAAGGGCAACCTAGGCAAAAATTAGGGCAATACAAAAGACCTGCTGGGTTGAAAACTCAAAAGAAAAACCCAGGCAAAAATTAAGGTCAAACTAGGAATTCCAAGACAACATGATATTCTGCACCTTATATCTTCTTAAAACTGGGGCAAAATTTTGCCATTTCTCAAAAGTTTGGCTAATTTGACAATCAAGATTATGAAAAGCAGCATTGGCATTTTTCATCAAAAGGTGCCATTCGGGCAATCGAACCCACCCCTTTCATCATCCTTTTCCTTTCAAGTACACCACCTTAAAACGTACAACCTCAAAATTCCCTATCTCCTTCTTCTGACCATCCAGCATCACTTTGCACACCTCAAAATGCACGTGCCACAAGGAAACATGAAAAATGTAAAAAGAATTAAAAAGGGATTAATTTTGAAAAGTCATGACAAGTCGGATGAATCCTCGACCGTTGCAACGCGACAGGATTGTTTCCCAAGGATTCATCTTCTTACCAACCAGGATGCCACCAAAGAAGGAGTGTATCTTACTCAATAATACTGACCACCGCAGGATTTCAAAAATCCCAGAAAGAAGATTTCAAAATTGACCAATAAACCAAAAGATTGAGTCGATCCAGCTCGCCTTGATTCTTGATCCCTTTCACACCAACTATGAGGTTGTCGAGGAAGGAGGCGTCAGAAAAAACAAAAAAAATCAAGAGAAACAAAAATTTTACACCATTTCATGGTTTGCATTCAATCGCATATGTCTAATCAAATAATTATTTCAAGCATCAAAATAAGAACCCCACATCATTTCTGCATTTATTCAAGCATCATTAACTCCGCATTCTTTTCACTCATTCAAACAACACATAAGCATCTTTTTATTCAAGCATCACACGACCCATTTTTCAAAAGTAATTAAGACCTAGGTAAAATTGCCCAAATCAGTCATAATTAAAACTGAATCAAGTCCAAACTAGGGCAAACACTTGCCCACGAAAAAGTTCAATTTGAAGTCATCCTCAGATTCTGGATCAAGTCCAAACTGGGGCAAACATTTTTCCAAGAAAGATTTGAATTCAAGAACAAAGCTGGTTTTGCCTAGAAATTCAAGTTGAGGCGATCCTCAATTCCAAAAATTCCATAACAGAGGGAGACATTCGCCCAGATAATTCAAATCGAGACAGTCGAAAAATTTTGAATCAAGTTCAAACAAGGGAAACACTAGCCCACCAAATTTCAAACTGAGGTCATCCTTAAATTTTCAGTCAAGTTCAAACTGGGGCAAACATTTGTCCAAGAAAATCCAAGTTGAGGCAATGCTTAATTTCTCAAATCCAATCAAGTTCAATAGGGTAAAGTTGCCCAGAAAAGCTCAAGTCAAGCTCTTCTTCAATCTCATCGAGGCTTAAACTGGGGCAAACACTTGCCTAAAATCCCTTCAAAACAAGACATCCATCAATTATCAAGAATCCTCTAAACTGGGGCAAAATGGTATCTCAAGTATTTTCAAGAAAATAATTATCAAGTATCTATCTTCATTCCACCCTGTCAACAACAGGACCTCCGCATGATTCCCGCCTGTCTTCACAGGCTCATTTCTGTCCTGTCAACAACAGGGCTTTCCTTCGATACCTATCCTAATAGATTCTTGTCTTTTTTCCTTTGCCTCTATTAATAGGTCATTCATGCTTTGCCTGCCCCAACAGGCCATTCTTTCAAGTTAGTATAGATCACTTTACTTTTCCTTTGCCTGTCTAGCAGGCTCGCATCTTTCCTGTCAACAACAGGATCTTTTTGTTTTTGCTTGTCTTAACAGGCTTTTATCTTTCCTTTTTCCTGTCTAGCAGGCTTATTTTTTATCAAGAGTCCATCTACATTCATCCTGTCTTAGCAAGATAGTTTTCGTCATTCATTTTACCTATCTTAACAGACTTCTTTCATTCCCCTTTGCCTCTCTACTAGGATTGCATCCTCCTACCAACAACAGGATTTCAAGCATATTTAACCTTCTGTCACCTGTCAAGCAGGTTTGCATTTATCCTGACAACAGCAGGATTTCATTTGCATATTCTCGGCAACAGCGGGACCTCATCTGCACTCTCCTGTCAACAAACAGGACTTCAAGCACGTTTACTTTTCTGTCCACCTGTCAAGCAGGATGTCATCATTTGCATCTTCTCGGCAACAGCAGGATGTCATCATTTGCATCTTCTCGGCAACAGCGGGACTTCATTTGCATTCTCCTGTCAACAACAGGACTTCTAGCATGTTTATTTTTCTGTCACCTGTCAAGCAGGTTTGCATTTATCCTGGCAACAGCAGGACGTCATCATTTGCATCTTCCCGACAACAGCGGGACTTCATCTGCATTCTCCTGTCAACAACAGGACTTCAAACATGTCTATTTTTCTGTCACCTGTCAAGCAGGTTTGCATTTATCCTGGCAACAGCAGGATGTCATCATTTGCATCTTCCCGGCAACAGCGGGACTTCATTTGCATTATCCTATCAACAATAGGACTTCAAGCATGTCTATTTTTCTGTCACCTGTCAATCAGGTTTGCATTTATCCTGGCAACAGCAGGATGTCATCATTTGCATTTTCCCGGCAACAGCGGGACTTCATTTGCATTCTCCTGTCAATAACAGGACTTCAAACATGTCTATTTTTCTGTCACCTGTCAAGCAGGTTTGCATTTATCCTGGCAACAGCAGGATGTCATCATTTGCATCTTCCCGGCAACAGCGGGACTTCATCTGCATTCTCCTGTCAACAACAGGACTTCAAACATGTCTATTTTTCTGTCACCTGTCAAGCAGGTTTGCATTTATCCTGGCAACAGCAGGATGTCATCATTTGCATCTTCCCGGCAACAGCGGGATTTCATTTGCATTCTCCTGTCAACAACAGGACTTCAAGCATGTCTATTTTTCTGTCACCTGTCAAGCAGGTTTGCATTTATCCTGGCAACAGCAGGATGTCATCATTTGCATCTTCCCGGAAACAGCGGGACTTCATTTGCATTCTCCTGTCAACAACAGGACTTCAAGCATGTCTATTTTTCTGTCACCTGTCAAGCAGGTTTGCATTTATCCTGGCAACAGCAGGATGTCATCATTTGCATCTTCCCGGCAACAGCGGGACTTCATTTGCATTCTCCTGTCAACAACAGGACTTCAAGCATGTCTATTTTTCTGTCACCTGTCAATCAGGTTTGCATTTATCCTGGCAACAGCAGGATGTCATCATTTGCATCTTCCCGGCAACAGCGGGACTTCATTTGCATTCTCCTTTCAACAACAGGACTTCAAGCATGTCTATTTTTCTGTCACCTGTCAATCAGGTTTGCATTTATCCTGGCAACAGCAGGATGTCATCATTTGCATCTTCCCGGCAACAGCGGGACTTCATTTGCATTCTCCTGTCAACAACAGGACTTCAAGCATGACGATTTTTCTGTCACCTGACAAGCAGGTTTGCATTTATCCTGGCAACAGCAGGATGTCATCATTTGCATCTTCCCGGCAACAGCGGGACTTCATTTGCATTCTCCTGTCAACAACAGGACATCAAGCATGTTTAATTTCTTGCGGCCAACAGCAGGACCTCATTTGCATTTATCCCGGCACAGCGGGATACCAAGCATGTTTAATTTCTTGCATTTTCCCGTCAACAACGGGATATCAAGCATGTTTAATTTTCCTGCATTTTTCCCGGCGAAAGCGGGACCCCCTTTCTACATTCATTCCCGTCAACAACGGGATGCCCTCATATTTACTTTCTGCATCCTGGCCTATTTAGGCCCTCCTCAAGTTTGCTTTTCTGCACCTTGGCCTATGTTGTCAGGCCTCATCAAGTTTACTTTTCTACATCCTTGGCCTATGTTGTCAGGCCTCCTCAGGTTTACTTTTCTGCTTTTGGGCCTACGATGTCAGGCCTCGCCAAGTTCGTTTTTCCACAGCTGGGCCTATGATGCCAGGCCTCCAACTCAGATAAATACCTCGGCCTATGCTGTCAGGCCACCTTGTACATATCTTACATTTTAGTTCTTGCATGCTTTCCTGTCTTAAAACAGGTCGTTTTCACTCTACTGAGCCCGTCGTAACGGGCCATTTCTCTTCTGCTTTTCCTGTTTTAACAGGCCATTTTCATTTCATTTTGCTTGTCCTAACAAGCCATTCCATTGAATTCCACGCCAGTCCTAACAGGCATTTATTCATTCCACTTAGCTTAGTCAAGCTATACAGCTAAGCCTCGCATATTCAAACCCTATCGATACATGAAGTCGATAAGGTCATCCAATCATCATTTTCCAGGCATCCATGAGGTTCAATTTCAAGCTCAAGGCTCCTTCTGTTTGCCAGACTCCTTCAAGGCCTGCCTCGGACATAATGTGTTCACATCTTTACTCATTTCCTATTACGATAATTCAGAGAATCATTTCTCACATTATCTGGTAGGAAAATGAGTAAAGAGGGGCAAACTGTAAACACTCAATTATGTCCGAGGCCCTCAATCATTAAAATTAACCAAAAGTTAATTTAATTAAAAATTTGAAAAGATGTAAAACTGAAAAACAGAAAGAACAGAGAGCAGAAAATACAGAAAATAGAAAGCAAAAAAAAAATAAAATAAAAAAATAATAAATAATAATAAAAAGAAAATTAAAGAATAAGTAAAAATGATAAATAGAAAAAAATAAAACTAAAAAAAACAAAAAAAAGGTAAAAAAATGAAAATTGAAAAAAGAAAAAGCTGAAAAATCAAAATAGGGAACAAAAATTTTGAAATCAAAGGAGTTGGCTTTTGGCTCTCAGAGAGGGGGTGGCTTTTGGCCCTGGGAAAGGACTTGACCCTTGCTAAGAGAGAGGAAGCTGGCTTTTGGCTCTTTGAAAGAGCTTCACCCTTGCCAAGAAGGGATGTGTCTATAAATACCTACAAACAAGAAAGGAAAGGGGTTTTTTCTCATTTTTTGGAAATTCTTGGGAGGAGGAGAACTTGGAGTCTTAGAAGAGGAATTTTCAGAACCTTTGAAGGGAGGACCTAAGAGACTCTCTGATATTCAATTTAGCCCTTGGCCTCCATAGAATCAGCTCTTCATCACCTTCCAATGGAGGTTAGGTCCGAATTTTATCCATCTTAAGTTTCTTGCTTCTTCTCGGATTTCCGAGTTCATTTTCGTGTCTGTTTTCGTTTTAATTTTTGATCGGTCAAACAATCTTCGATTTTGGTGCTTTTTGTTTCGTTCTCTTCGTCTTTCTCTCTAGTTTTTGGAATGGTATTATTTGTCTAATTTGGATCTTAAATGAAGTTTTTATTGCCGAATTACTGAGGTATGTTTGTCCTGGTACGAAAATGAATCTAGCTTGTTTGATTTGTGCATATCTTGCTCATTTCTGATTGGATTGATGTCAAACTTGTTTTGTTTGATTCCTATGATCCATATGTTTCAATTGATCGGTTTTTATTTTTCAGATCTACCAAAAATATTTTCTAAAAATTCTGAGATTTGAATTCAAATTTTGGCGCCAAAAACTTGTGTGTTCTTGAGGTTCATTTTCGTGTCTGTTTTTCGTTTTAATTTTTGATCGGTCAAACGATCTCCGATTTTGGTGATTTTTGTTGCGTTCTCTTCGTCTTTCTCTCTAGTTTCTGGAATGGTATTATTTGTCTAATTTGGATCTTAAATGAAGTTTTTATGGCCGAATTACTGAGGTATGTTTGTCCTGGTGCGAAAATGAATCTAGCTTGTTTGATTTGTGCATATCTTGCTCATTTATGATTGGATTGATGTCAAACTTGTTTTGTTTGATTCCTATGATCCATATATTTCAATTAATCAGTTTTTATTTTTCAGATCTACCAAAAATATTTTCTAAAAATTCTGAGATTTGAATTCAAATTTTGGCGCCAAAAACTTGTGTGTTCTTGAGGTTCATTTTCGTGTCTGTTTTTCGTTTTAATTTTTGATCGGTCAAACGATCTCTGATTTTGGTGATTTTTGTTGCGTTCTCTTCGTCTTTCTCTCTAGTTTCTGGAATGGTATTATTTGTCTAATTTGGATCTTAAATGAAGTTTTTATTGCCGAATTACTGAGGTATGTTTGTCTTGGTGCGAAAATGAACCTATGTTGTTTGGTTTGTGCATAACTTGCTCATTTCTTGTCTTTTTTTTGTCAAATTTGTTTTGTTTGATTCCTATGATCTATATCTTTCAATGTTTTGGTTTTAATTTTTTAGATCTCTGGAAAAATATTTTTTGGAAAATTTTGAGATTTGAATTTAAATTTTGGCGCCAAAATCTCTTGTGTCTTTGAAGTTCTTTAGTAGATCTTGTTCTTTTAACCTTGTTTAAGTATTATTTTTCATGTGTTGATCCTTCTATATGTATTTCCTTCTGATTTGTTTGTGTTTGTATGTCCTCCTTTGAAAAAATTCCTAAGAGTGCATGACCATATACATGCATCCTATATGCTAAGTCTAGCTTAAGTCATGCATGATTAAGTCATTGAACCTAAAGAGTTAAGTGTTTGCTTGAATCAAAATAAAAAGAACTTAATTCTTACCTGTGGACCTTATGACCTAAGCTGGATGGGAGACAAATAAACAAGGAACATCAATGGAGGTTCAATCCAACCTTTTATTCCGCTTAATTTTCTTACTTCTTCTCGGATTTTCGAGTTCATATTCGTCTTTGTTTTTTTTAAATTTTTCGAAATTCATGCAAACGGGTTCTAACACGAACGAGTAGTGTTCTCTACCGTGTCGTGTTTTAATTCGTGTGGGATCCAAATACGGCTTACGACGATTTAGGATCTCACGAGCATGAATTTCTGAAAACCATCACTTTCAATAAAATATTATAAAAACGTCTGTTTTTAATTTTTCGAAATTCATGTAAACGGGTTCTAACGCGAACGAGTAGCGTTCTCTACCGTGTCGTGTTTTAATTCGTGTGGGATCCAAATACGGCTTACGACGATTTAGGATCTCGCAAGCATGAATTTCTGAAAACCATCACTTTCAATAAAATCTTATAAAAAAAAACATCTGTTTTTTAATTTTGCGAAATTCAGGCAAACGGGTTCTAACGCGAACGAGTAGCGTTCTCTACCGTCTCGTGTTTTAATTCATGTGGGATCCAAATACGGCTTACGACGATTTAGGATCTCGCAAGCATGAATTTCTGAAAACCATCACTTTCAATAAAATCTTATAAAAAAACATCTGTTTTTTTAATTTTGCGAAATTCATGCAAACGGGTTCTAACGCGAAAGAGTAGCGTTCTCTACCGTCTCGTGTTTTAATTCATGTGGGATCCAAATACGGCTTACGACGATTTAGGATCTCGAAGCATGAATTTCTGAAAACCATCACTTTCAATAAATTCCTATTCAAGTGTCTGTTTTCTTTTATCTAAAATCACCCTGTATTCTTTTAGAGATCAAGTCTCTTAACCAGAACTACGTAAGCCTTAAGTTTCCCATTGCACCAGGGAATACGTAGGAGCAGGATCAAGTCCTGTCAGGTTATTTTCTATAAACCTATTTATTTTCTATTCTATTTTAAGGGATCAAACAGTTTTCAAAATATCACACACTCAGTTTAAGGGTACCGTTCTTTGGAACGGGCGAGTAGGGTGCCTAATACCTTCCTTACTCGTAACCGACTCCCGAACTTCGAATCTCATCCTTGAGTTAGGGTTTTTCCAAATCTTTTCCCTTAAAACAAAAATTTGGTGGCGGCTCCACAATCAAATTAATTTTTTTCAAAATTTAGCGAGTCCGTCGTGTCGTCGTAATTACGGTTATGACACATATGTCATCAACAACAATGCTTAGAGGCAGCATCACATCTTCATCTCCCCCTCGATTCTGTTAGTAACCATTGGATCTGGGCTCTCTTCAAACTACCACCATTTAATCACACTAAAGATGCACCGTCTCTCATGTCATTCTCCCAGCACCAAGGCTTCCACTTTCATCGGCCCCTGATTATCGACTTATCATTTAAAGGTGATTCTCTCATCTTTTCTTACTTCTTATCATTCTTCCAAATATGGTGTTCTATTTTTCTCCATACCTAATGATTCATTTACTACTATGCTTCTCCTTAAATGTTAGTGGGGTCTTTTAATATTTTATCATCCCATTATAAATAATCATGTGCACGGACTTAGTGCTGTTAACACATAGTTTAACGTGAGCTTCCAATCTTAAATGCATAACAATAGCCCCTAAACATACCAAAAGAATCTCCTACCTCTCTCACCTATGTGGATTTAGAATATTAATTAAAATATAAAAATTATTTATAAAATATTTTTTAATTAAATATTTGCTAAATTTCTCAAAACCAATTTTCAAACAAACTTTTCTCATAAAAATTCTTTGTCAAGTCATGAAAAATCAAATCATTTTCTTCAAAGAATTTAATTATCTTTTTTTTACCAAATTATTCCTCAAGAAATCATAAACAAAATTAATGTTTCCTCAACAAATTAATAGATAAAATTACATACAGCTTGAATTTTGCATCGTATTGAAAAATACGTAGGAGTATAATCTAAATTTCTGTGAGGCTATTTTTTGTACATACTATATTTTAATTTTTTAAGTTTTATCTAATATTTTTACAAATAATTCAAATATTTAATTTTCACATTAAAAAGAATCAAATAAATTTTTTTCTTCTTCAAAATTATTTTAGAATTTCATATTTAACTTTGGGTATCATTTTTTGAAATAGGCAAATAAGGTGTCTCGCACCTTCCTTATTCGTAACTGACTCCTGAACCTAGAGCTCTTTAGAGTTTTTCCAAATTTTACCCTTAAAAATAAAATTTGTTGGCAACTCCACATCTTTATCAATCTAAACGAAATAATTATTTAAGGATTCGCCATCCATCGTGATTTAGGTTGCGACAATAACTAATTCATGAGGATTTGTGAACCAATTAACATCGTTGAGCTCAATGAACACTATTGCGGCTGCAAAAGACATTCATAGTGTCTGGGAAGGAAATGGTGGAAAAGGGAGAAGGGTGAGAAATTGAGTTTCTTAGTAGGATTCTACCCTAGAGTTAGTGACAATACTTTCAACCTAGCCACTTCAATTTCTTAACAAACATGACAAGCATATAGGTTTATTTTTAATTTTTAGAAAAATTTAGCTAAAGTGAATTTCTTTTACAAAAATAAGAACTAGTTTCTATCATAAACATATAAGTTACTTATTCTAGATTTCATAAATCTGATATACTTTTTGGATCACATTACATTATATCACAAATATCATTTGACTATCATTTAATTTATGCCTTAATATATTTCTTCTCATTTCTATATCTCTTTATGATAATCTAGATCAAAGGCATATAATATAATTTAGTCAAACAATATCTTTTCACTGGACCTGCTACTCTACCCTCTATTCTTAGGATATGAGATCATTCATTGATGTTCATCATCATCATAATCATTGAAGACCTGAAGATTCATAATTGAAGGATTTTTGGAGAACCTTTTTGTCTCTACCTTAGAAGGATCCTTTTTCCTTCTGAATTTGCACAAGGCACATTAAGAGTATTATTAAATTTTCACATAATCTTTTTCTTTAGTGATCTTGTAGTTAGTTAGGTTCTTTTTAAAGCTTTTAGGTATCATGCATGCTCAAACAATTCAACCAATATGCCTTGAACATATAGTTTCTAATGCAAAGTACCTTCATATTTACCATTCACACATAAGCATCACATAGCATATTACTTCTAAACAATTCAATAATACCTTCCATACATTTTCATTCATATTTGGTACTCATAAGGCATCACTACAAGTTGGCATAATCATTTTAAGTAGAAACCAATCTTCTAATAAAAAATTTCTAATTATGTTTAATGTAAATTTCTTGGACAACATGAAACCTTCCTCCAAGAATTTGTCAATCTTACTTGTTCCTTAATTGGAAATCTCTCATGGAAACTTAATCTGCTCATCCTTAAAAGTTACCTCTCAGCCTTTTCTTTTCTCAAAGGTTAAGTTTCTCTTAATATCTATGATGTAAGTTTATGAAATGTTAGAGTCTTACAATACCATGTCGAATGGCCTCTTTTAGGTATATCTTCTTTATGTTCATCAATTTGGATGTTTTATGCACAACTTACTTATTTCAAAGTATTTATAAGTTTTATGCTTTCTTGGCTAATAACTTTGCAAATTAAATTTGAATAATTAATTAACTTATTTGTTTGCCTCCTTGCCTATGAATTCAAAGTTTCTTACTCATGGCTTATTTAAGTGTCATTAAGCATCCAAATTAACCTACTTTACCTAATTATTGTATAGGTGGCCGAACCTACTCACTAAGATCCTAAAACATTACGGTTCATTTTTTATATTAGAAGGTGATTTCACTAGTTAGGATTTAAGTTATTAATTCACACCAACTTAGAGATTTTTAGGACTTTTCCTTTTTGTTTAGTAGGCATGGCCTAATGGTCCATCCCTCTCCCTAAACTCCATAATTAATTCTTACTCACCACCTTATGCATATTTGAGTTCGTTCTTAAGTTTAAACAAGATTTTAACTTACTTTCACCAGTTTACCCAAGCATGATCGAATGGTTATCCAAACCATTACTAAGTCTCTTTCAAATTTACAATTCCTTTCTTATAAATGGTTAGACTCCTCATTACACCTTAATCAAAATTTTAAACTCAAGTTTTCTTAATTTAGTGGGAAGTGGTTGAAACCACTATACGTCCCAACAAGGGTCTTTTTCTCAATTTCTTCTCACTTGACCTTTGTGTCATAAAACTTAGCACTTGTAACATCACATGCTTTTGGATACATCAAGATTTTCCTTTCTCTATAGCTATGGTCATGATCATGGAGGATCTTTAGTGTCTTGTTCAACTTTGAATCTATAAGTCAACCTTTGCTTTTGCTAGTTTTAAGGTCCAATTTTAAGTTAAGTTTATAAATTTTGTAACTTAACATTTTTAGTCTTTTATAATATTTATCATATGGGTTCAGATATGAAATTTTATCAAAGTTCAAGTTCAAGATTAAAACTTTTAAGAGAAGACAATAAGCAAGCTTACAATTCTGAACATAAAGACCTTAAAAAAAGCATTTTTCAAGACAAAATAAGTGGATATCTTCTAGATCTACATCAAGATCTATCAATCTATTACTTTGATCATCTCAAAAATTTTCATAAAAACTTCCAAATATGCCAAACTTCAAAAAAAGTTATTTTAAAGAAATTTTCACCGATTAAATTACTCCAAATGTTACTAGAAGTACTTTAATCCATCAAAATTTCTTTTTAACTTTCAAAAATCACTAAAAATTTGATGATATTCATTTTTAACCATCAAGGAAAGTTTTGAGCTCTATCAAACTCAAATAATTGGAATTCATAGAACTTAGAGAGAGATCCACCACAAAGAGAAGAAAAACAAACCATGAACACATAATAAAAGGTTAGAAAAAGTGTATGGTACAAACCTCGCTTGTTGAATACTTTTATGAAGCTTTAGTAGGTCTTTGGAGTTGGTTCCCTCCTCTTTGGTCGTCCACACAAAAACTCCTAGTGAAGGTGGTGGGGCTTGATTGATTTGTCTTGTTATAACTTAAACTTCAAAAATGGAAGTTCAAGTTTAGTGTAGGTTATGGTGTTTTGAGAAAAATTGGAGTTTTGGGTGAGTTTAAAGAATTTGACTAAGTGTTTAGAAGGTTGATAATGAAGCAAATGATCCTCTCCTTGGCTTACAGGGAATTTAGCCACTTTAGGGCATGTGGAAATTAAATTTTCACTTAAGGGCATTTTGATCCATTTACATGTAATTTTTATTTTCTAAATTAAATGTAAATGTAAAAAATTATCCTTTAGAATTATTTAAAACTAATAAATCTTAATTTATCATTAATCAAGGTTAACTTATTCTAAGCATGATTAATTTTAAATAATCAAGGTTAATTTCCTTTAACCATGGTTAATTTTCTCTTTCCTCATTAATACCTTTGTCTTACATGCCATAAAATGGTGTGATGACTCATGGGGTGAGTCATCACTCCATTTTCCACCTGTAAATATTCATATTCGATGGATAAGGTCCAATTCTTAGCTTTTGTTCTGAATTTTCTTACCCTCTCGACCTTTTAGGGGTATTTTGGTAATTTTGTGAGAATTTTCGAGGAAGTTTGCAAATTGTTCTTTTGATGTTTATAAAATTTATTGGTTCATTCTTGAATCATTCTTATGCCATTTGACATTTTTCTAGAAATAGTTTAACCATTATAAAAGATGAAACTTTCTAAGGGCGTATTGGACGTTTTAGATGACGTTTTCGTTCTCTTTGTTTCTATTCATTTCTTATCACTTTCTAACCATCATTGATAGATTCTAAATCTTTATAATGTATTTTAATTTTTGTTTTGGGTTTCCTATACATTTATTTGTGTCATCTTAGTGTAGTGACATTTTCATTATTTGTTAAAAATTATCTAATTTCTCTAACTTTTATTCTTATTTTTGCTTTATTTCTTGTTGAAGGGAATTTATAAATTAGGGAGTCTATCATGAGAAATTGTAAGTGTTGCATATGGAGCCAATATGAGATAATATTTTGATTTGGCAGAGACCTAGATATTCACATATGAAGCCAATCATCCTCCTAGATCTCCAACCGTGTACAGTGACAAAATTTTTTGAAAATGAAATAATACAATCAAGAATGGGGTGAGACGACTAATAAATAATAAATTAAAAGGAGAACCAAGAAAATAAAGGACATTGTCAAAGGATATAAATTGAAGAAGGAGAACTGTTCCAATATCTTGAGGTTGTGTTTAGAATCATTAGTCATAGTGACAGGATGTAAAGAATTAGAAAGAAAAATAGTAGAGAAAAGAGAATAATTACCACTAATGTAATTGGTGGCCCTAATATCAAGAATCAAAGGACCTAAAGAGGCAGAATAAGAGGCACCAACAAACAAATTACTAGTATGCACAGTTGACAGAGTGGAATCATAAGCTTGACGTGTCTCACACCACTTCAAAAAGCTATCATAGAGACATATGGTGCATGAATGATAGATGGTGGTTTAGTAAGAGCAGGAGAGACTTGCAGTGTGACTTGAGCAACATTGGCCATACAAGGAGGGTGACCATGGAGAACATAATATCAATCAATTATGTAGCCAAGCTTATGAAGGTAATCACACTTTATTCGAGATTTTATGTTTGTGAGGACGAGCACGGTCATTTTGATAAGATACCAAAGTTGATGAGTCCATAAGAGCAGGAGAAATAATGACCTTTCTTTTAGTTAGGACACAAAGTAAGGTGGGCCAAGTAGAATCCATGGTAGGAATAGTGTGATAATCCAGAATCTGGTCACAAACATAATAATGGGCATCTAGCAGGCTTTATAAGGCAAATAACATAAACAATTGTTAGCATTGCTTGAGCTCTTTAGTTGGACTAGTAACATGGGGTAAGATCTCACTAAAATCGTGAAGAAGGATAGAGAACTTACCCAAATAAGTAATCATGAATTCATTAAGGGAACATGAACCAATAACAATCGTAAGATAATGGAAAATCTTATAAAATCATTGAGCATTATTGGTCTAAAGTGACTTCTCCTAAGTTCATATGGCTTCACATGTCTCATGAGCACAAAAAATAAGATGCACAGAAGGATAAATGATGGCCTTAATGATGCAACAAAGTTGGACATCAACTTTCCTCCAATGTCCATGATCAACCTCAACAATATCAGCAACCTTGGTGGTAAGGTGGACACCATAATCCTGTCCTATAAGCCAAAAATAAATATCAAAAGCCCAAACAACATAATTCTTACCAGTCAATTGTTCGATAGAAAGAGAAATGTGACATGATTGGTGAAGACATGAATTTCAACCTTAGAAAGATCAAAGGTAGTCATGATCAGCAAGGAAGATGGAGACTAAAAATTGGAGAGAAAACTTGGTTGTTGGAGAAAAAAATTTGTCAATAGATAATAGATTTACTATGTATGTCACATATTAGAATTGTTTTTATTAAATTCTAAATACCATGTTGAGAGAGAAAAATAAGAAGATATAAAATGAATCTATATGTTTCAACCACACAAGGAAATGTATATTTATAGTAGAAACTATTGGTACAAAAATTAATTATAAAAATATTGAGTTATATAATTATCATAATAATAATAATGATAATATCATTCTCCTAATTATATCATTAATATATTTATAATTTTACTATAATTATCCTATTTATTTATTTTAATCTTTTTAATTATAATATTATTATTCTATTTTATTCTATTTATATAAAATTTTAACATATTTTTATACTCATAAATTATAAATAAAAATTAATGTTAAATTTGTAGAATTCAATCATATAATAATTTGATAAAATATTTAAATAAATATTATTAACTTTAAATTTTAAAAAGCATATTCATAATATTGGAAAGTAAGACAAGCAAACTTACCAATAAATATTAATTATATTTCTTTTTTTAAGTATTTATTTTCTAGATTTTTTTAGCAAGATTTTAACAAGGCATATTAATAATGTATAGTTATCCAATGAAAAGTATTTTAAATCATAAATATATGTGAATAAGCATTATTGTTTGATACTACTTTACTTATTTATCTAAATGAAAGGTATGATTTTCGGTTAATACTATATAATTATAAGTTTTTTAATATTTTTATTAACTCTTATTTATTTATATATTTTTAATAAAATAAAATAATATATAATTTTATTTTTATTTCTTTATTTCTCTTATTTTTTTATTAACATTATTTTATAACATATTTTACTATAAATATATGTACATAATCATTTTTTATTACAGTTAGTTGAAAGATAGCCTTTCGTTTTAAGAAAATTGCATTATTAATTTTTAATAATATTATTAATGTTAATATCAAAAATAATTTAAAATAAGAAAGTGTATATATATATATATATTCTTTAATTTTTTCTGCACGTCTTTTTAATTTTAAATTTTATTTTATATATTTTCATCAAATTTTCTCTTAATCTAATTATTAAAACTTCTCATTATCTTTTATTATTTTTAGATTTTATAATTTATCTTAATTTTTACTTTTTTTGCTTTCTCTATTTTTTTAAGGTGAGTTTTTTTTCTAAACCAGCTGGTAAAATAAGTTTTTATATATTTTGATTATTTATAATTTTTTATTCTTTTGCTGACATTACTTTGATATTTCTATACTTTTAACCATTGAACCATTGAAAATATCCTAGAAACTTGGAAGGTTATTTCGTAATAAAATTGTGATAATCAATCCTATTTTTAATTAAAGGTCATTTCTTTTCTTTGAGACTCCTTAATTAATTACCACCTGAAGCTTTATTTTTTATTTTTAATTTTTATATACTATTCATAATAAATTATTAAGATAAATTTTATTAGAGATCAGACCATTTTAGACCTTTTTAATTTTTAATATTTTTTAACTTTCTTGATATGAAATCAACAATTAAACATTAATATACCTTTAAATATTAATTATAATTTTTATATTCTTAAACGAGAATATTTTCAAAATTAGTCTCATCTTTGTTAAGTTATGTGACTTCTTCTATATTAATTAATTAATTAATTTTTTATTTATATTTCAAATATTAAGATGTGCCAATTTGGAGTAAAAGTTGAAGTTAAATTTATTCTACTTTTTAAAGACCTAATTTCAATGGAATATGAGGTTGGATCTTACCTACTCGAGTACGATAAATTATGGACGTTTACTTTTTAAGATGAAGTTTCTAATGCAATAAACGATTAAAATTAGAAAAAGGAGAGAAGAAGTAAGATTTAATAAAGTAATTAAGTGAACAAATCTTAAAGCAAATTTATAAAAGAAATGAATATTCAAGGTATTCTCTGCAATTTTTGACTAAATGTTAAGTAGTATTTAAAATGGAAACAGAGATATTGTTGAGTAGGCATAAACAAATTATAAAATTATATGTATATCCAAAATTTAAATATTATCAGCTATTTATAAACAATTATTTACAACGGTAAAATTCTAGTTACTAGACACGAGTCCCTATCTCTATTCATGTACATCTACGTATTTTAGAAAAGTTATAACTACATATAAAAACTACCCTTAACTACAAATCAAAATATCTTAATATTTTCTTCTTCTTTTTTTCCAAATCTTCTCTTAAGTCAAACAATCTTTCATGTAATCTCCTTCTTGCATCATCTAATCTTCACAGCAAACAAAAATGCTAGTTGAAACCACTTCTCTCATCATGCCTCAACTTTTATCAAATTAAGTTGAATATGCTAAATTTTAGTTTTCAATCTTTTGACCTTATTTCTATTTAGGAAGTCTTTCAGTATTTCTTTCTTTCGTTTCTTCAAGCATCCTAATGGTTGAACCTTAATTGTTGACCAAATATAAATTTGATAAAAAAATTTCAAGTCACCCAAAGGGATCCACATAGCCATGTCGGGTGAAAATGATATTCCTTTATTTTGGTATAAATATAACTCGCGGATTTAAATCCTCCGAACATGGTACACATGATTAAGAGATAATCGTTATATTTTCTTTTTCGAATCTATCCTATTATATAAAATTATTAAAATATTTTTATTATTTTAAAAATATTATATAAAATTGATAAGATTATAAAAATAATAAATTATATAAATTTTAAAAAATAAAATTTAATAAATTATAAAAATATTAAAAATAGGTACAGGACAAATTTTTCTATCATGACCAAAATGAAAATGAGATTTAAAATGTTAAACTTGTAAAAACGGAATAAAAAGTAAAGATAGACATAATCATGAAAATGAAATTTAAAATGTTAAACTTGTAAAAACAGAATAAAAAATGAGGATAGACATAATCATGAAAATGAGATTTAAAATGTTAAACTTGTAAAAACGGAATAAAAAATAAGGATAGACATAAAATATCTGAAACAGGTCTAAAAAATTATGAAACTCATTCTTAACTCATTCACCCGAGCTTAATACAATCGACTAATTTTATGTTAGAATGAAATATTTTTAAGAATGGAAAGTAATTTTTAAAAAAATTTAAAATTCTACCAATTAAAATATTTTGTTTGCCTGTTGTTTTGTAAAAGATTTTAAATTGAAAATTTTTTAAAGGATATTTTAACCAATTAAAATAAGAGAATTTCAAATTTCTCCACAATAGATGAAATTTAAAATTTTTTCATATATTTTTTCTTGTTATTTTATATATGTGCTATTTTATTTTTATTATTTCTTTTTTTTGTTTTCTCATATTTTTTCCCTCATCTCTTATATCTAAATATAGTATTTTTAATATCAAATAATATAATTGTATATTTTTATCATTTTAATTATGTACATTTGTTAGATTATTATTTTGATTAAATATGTTATATAATAAAAATATTTGTATATCTAAATTTTGTTATGAACAAAAAAATAAGAGAAAAATTAAGATAAATCTATGAATATTTAAACCTAAAATTTTGCATATAATAAAAATTAAATTATTTAATTTAAATAAAAAATTTAAAAATTTAAAATTTAATGAATTTAAATTCTACTATCCAAGTAAAAAATTTTAAATATAATAAATTAAAATTCGTTTATCAAAAAAAATATATTTATAAAATAAAAGTATTTAAATTAAAAATATTTAAATTTTTAAGTATTTCAAATCTTTTAAAATGTTAAAATTTTCATTCCAAACAAAAGGTAAGAGATAATTGTTCACCTATACACCCCATAAACGATGATTCATTATTATACAGAACCTTAAAAAATATTATATATTAACTAAAACATTATAACTTAACTATTTACTTTCATTTATGCTCTTAGTTTAATTAATGTAATAATTGATAATTGATGGATTTAATTGAATATTTTATATATTTATCATTTTATAAAATAAAAATTATTATTATTACTTAAATATCTAAAATCATAAAAAATAATACTAATAAAAGTATTTTATAAAGTGAATTAAGATAACAAGTGATAATATGTTCTAATAACAAATGATGATTTTAATTTATGTATTTATTAAAAAATTTAATTATAAAAAATAAAATTGATATAAATTAAATAAATTTAATCATTTAAAATAAATATAAAATATAAAATTATTACTATTAGTTAAAGTGTAATAAAGCTGAAAATGTTGGTCTAATTGTTGAGAGTTTAAATATTCTCCATAAAATTTTACATTCAAATTTTATTATATAAAATATAAAATTTTAAAAATTAATTCAAATGATACATATTTAATTTTTTAAAATCAAATCTAGATTTAATTTTATATATAATTTTTTTAAAAAGAAAACCTGACCACGGGGTACATATTTTCCATTCAAACAGAATTGTCATTAATTAAAGATATCAGTCGTTTACACAGTTTACAGCAAAAAATAAAACCGAGAGGGTAATAAGGTAATTGCATTTTCCAACGATCCTTTCAAAACGGCGAAGTAAGAAACCCTAAAGCCGAAACCGAAGCAGAAAGACAAATTTTTAGCTACTGCGCCGCACAGGTAACCATTCTCGAAGTCTCCATTATAAATTTCGTTTTCCAATCAAACGTCTCTTGCTTCCACTCTACACTGCTTCAGAAATCAGGTGCGAGAGAATGAACCATTAACATCTCTCTCTTCTCATAATCACTTATTTCTCGCCTCTTTGAGTAGTCCTATGAAAATAACCAATTTCATATGCGGCTTAGTTAGGGGGCAGATATCAATTGGAACCAGATTCACGTTTGGTTCCGTTTGAAGAGAGGCCTTTTGAAGGGACTCTCTGCACTCTCTTATCAGTTGTCCCTCAAGCAGCCTTTCACATTCCTTTCAATTTAATTATTATCATTTTTTTTTGCAAAATCTTATGCCTCCCGAATAACTGAACGGTGAAATGAATGCCGTTTGGATCAGACAGAGGCACATATTAAGTGTGTCAAACATCTGAATGTGTTTGAGGGTACGGAACGTTTTCTCTCCTGTTCCTTACCTAGAAATATTCGGATATTTTTTAGTTCTGTTTTTAAATTTATTTTTTATTATTTTGTTTTTTATTTCGGATATTACCTATACACTCCATTCTTCTGATTCTTTGTAGTTAATTTATTGGTTAATCATATGACAATGATCAATTGACCTTTTAGGTTTTATTTAAGTTATTTTGGGATTTGAATTGTAAATTGTGAAAGCCTCCACCAGAAAGCTGAAAGAACTGAAACTGTTAGATCTTTCGGTTCGCACGGAGGCTAAAAGCCACAGGGTTAAACCCGTCGAATCTTTGAAGGAGAAGAACAAATTTTGTTTTCTTGTTCTTTTCTCATCTAGTTTCGAACACTTCTTTCATTTTAAAATTAGCTTTGTTAAATTTATAATTTCCATTTGTTAGTTTTCAATTTTTCTTCTAATTGAAGTTAATGGATGGAACAGGAAACTTTTTTCAAATTCTTCTAATATTTTGATTTACAGTGGTTGAAAAATTAGGTAAGTTCCTTTATTCTGAAATACAGAATTTAATTGACAGTATCAAATACAATGGCAGAAATACAATTGAGATTCATGTACCCAAACTTGAGACTCATTAACATGTGCTAATTTATGAATAACATGTACTAAAGTGAATCACATTCACAGATATTACGAAGAACAGATGGAGTATCAGATAACATTATTAATAAGTGAATTAGATTAACATTTATTAAACTATGAAATACACATCATGAATACAATGCTCTTTCCAATTTAGCCATAAATAATTAGCCAGTTTGCCACCAAAGTACACGCAAGGTGAAACATTCTGCTTGCTGGAATGTTTTGTAGCTGTAAAATTGAAACAGAGAAATCCTTCACTAAATACTCAATTTTCACGTTGATCTTATCTGTATCAAAGCTAGTAGTCATTTTTATGGATATTATTCATGGCCATGCTCAATCTCTCGCTCCCTAAACTTTGAGTGGCTATTTTCTTGGTTGGTCAACCCTCTGAGTAGCTTAAAGTTCTGAGTTTTCTGTATCTCAAGCCCAAAAAGAACTGTTTCAACACATCTGATTGATACTCTTCATTTAAGTTCACCGATGAAGCTTCCTTCCAGGCTCATCAATGGGTCTCTATAACTTAATAAATTTTTTTTGGTAAAATGTATTTTTAATCTTTCAAAAATTTTGAAATATTTTTAGAATGATAGATTATTTTTAATCTTTTATAATATATCAAACAATAATATGAATCACATTCTAAATTATTTTAAAGATTAACATTAATTTATTTTGAAAAATAAAAAATTAAAATTTGTTATTTTAAAAATAAAATATTAAAATTAAAATTTTATAATTTTAGAAAGATTAAAGATATATTTTATTTTTTAAAATTTTATCTTTTCAATATTTAATTTTGCATTAATATATTATAACTCCCTCATTTTTCTTACTTTACCCGTGATACAAGGATCCGATTACATAGGAAATTTATGTAGCTATTACAAAATAAAGATATAAATATGTTAAAATAACTTTTATATATATCAAAAATATATTTCAATTATTTTTATTTTATTTATAATTATGTAGTTTTTTATATATTTTTTTTAAAATTTATCAAGCATTAAATTTAAAATATAAATAAATATAAATAATTTTTTTATATAAATTAATCATTATTTAAAAAAATAATGGTCAATCTTATCTCAAGAATTAAAGCTTGACAAAATAGAAGAAAAGAGAGAGAATGCTAGTGCCTTTGGGATCGCAAACAAGAGACTTCTAATCTAAATCGCTTTTGCAAATTTTGTATGTAGATGCAAATCAAATATTACACTTCCATCCCTATATTTTCATAACTTGCAAATCTTATTTTCATTACTTAACTTGTCAGCATAAAAAATTGAAAATCTTGTTTAATATCTTTATAGTTACTTTATAATTTTGTTGTGAGGTTATTTTTCATGTTTGCTGATCAAGGAGTATTACTAATCAGTCGTCTAACAACTTCATTTTAATAATTAAGACATAAAACAAGACATAATTTAAAGGAATGTAACTTTTACTAAAGGAATCAAATTGAAAGGTTTAGAAAAACATAATTTAATCTCACCCTAAAACTCACAGGACAATCTCAATTGAAAAATATCTTAAACAAATTATGCAGCATGATTACATGATCAGAATCAAAAGTAATATAGGGGATATGTCAAGTGTGTAGGAAAAAACTTAGTGCAATATTTGATATCCACTTAATTGAAATTTCATCTTGATAAAACTCCAATTTTAATTCAACAACAAAATTAAAAGTACTTAAAATAGTATACTTAAATTTTGTCAAGTGATTACCATATGTAATTGAAACACGCCTAGCCAAGGCACATAATCTACAATATAAAAGCTCCATCAAAGCTCAGTACTTCATGAACAAGGTTCTTTACATTGAATCTATCATCCTTACTGCGGCTCAATTCTCATTTTATATATGCTCTGTTTAAAGAAAGTCATGTACTGTATGTTATACGGAGTGGTGTTCTGTTTCTTGGTATGCTTAATTTTGCATAAACAGTTTAATATGGTGAGCTGAATGTTTGGATTTGCGTCCTATGTTAGTGCTTAACTACTTCCATTACTTTCATTTGAAGGAATGATTCAATTTTGGTTGTTATACTCTAGTTTCTTGATTGTTATATTAATTTATTTTACATTCCATATGGAACTAATGTCAACAGTACCTACCATATCTTTCTGTACGTACTGTCTTTATTTTTCTTTCTAAGAATGCTAATTACAACTTTTTAAATATATTTTATAATTGGTCTATTTTTAAAAAGTTAAAATAATTTTAAAAAATAATGATCAATTTATAAAGATGGTATTTTGAATTTTAAAAAATAAACCATCAGAAAAATGTGTTTAAATTTAAAGTGTGAAAATTTCATTTTATTACATATGCTATAACGGTGGAAATGAAGCAATGAAACGTATGGTTTTCTCATTAAAGGTAATAGTGGTTCTTGAATCTATGCTATTCTAAACTGATTTCATTAAAATAAAAATAATGCTTCTTCTTCTTTGCTGTCTAGAGTAACAATATTGAAGTTAAAAGAGGAGAGGAGGCTAAGCAATCAAGAGACAAAAATCTTGCAAGAAAAACTAGTAAGTTTGGGAATCATTGTCTAGTTTTACTAGTAATATTTTTGGGATCTTTAAGAGACTCAACTCGAATTCCCAATCACTTAACGAATTCCACCACTTAAACAACCAATTAACTACTCTAACAAATTAAGAACCAACAATCATAAGTACAATATATATAAACACTCATGCTGCACACATTTTCTATGAGGAATAGAATAATGAAGTGTGCATTTTTTTCTCTCTCTTTACTTAAATAGTATCAAAGCTCTTTCAAGAGCTTTGTTACGCACTCTAGTTTATTATGACGAGAATTCCTAACTCGATTAACAGCAGTAGAAATTTAAATTATGTTGTGGAATAGTTGTAAGATTAGATGTATTATTTTTACATTCATCCAAATAAAAATTCTATGGGAATTGTAGTCATACCTTCTCTTAATGGAAATAATTATCATTTTTGATCAAGAATGATACTCCAGTGCTAATTTCTAAGAATAAATTCCGAGTTATGGATGGTTAAATTGAAACTCCTAATCAAGACGATCTTAATTATGATCTTTAGGAGAGATGTAACAATCTAGTGGTGTCATGGATTGTTAACCGTGTCCTCGTTTATAACTCAAAGTATATGTTGAAAATTCAATGGATCTTTGGTGTGAATTGAAAGAAAGGTTTTTGCAAGTGACCTTACTCGTGTTTCGAAATTGCAGCAAGAATTGTATGCCTTAAAGCAAGGTAATACTTTGGTTATAGAATTTTTTATAGAATTGAAAACATTGTGGGAGGATTGGAATTGTATCATCCAATGCCTTAATGTACGTGCAACGTGCAACGTGCAACGTCACCTATAGGTGCTTGGAAATTAAGAATGCGTAACTATTTCGGAACCAAGATCACATCATATGATTTCTTACAAGACTAAATGAAAAATTTGATAGTACTTTCTCACAAATTCTACTCATAGATCCATTTTCCCTTTGAATCGTGTTTTCTCAACGATTCTTCAACAAGAATGACACCTTGGTGGTCCATCACTTGCAAGTGATGATGAAAAAGTCTTGATTAATGCAACAAAAGGTAACCAATAAGGAGGATTTGGTAGAGGTCAAGGAAGATATGGAGGTTGAGGCTCAAACAAAGTATGTAGTTACTGTAATAAAATTGGACACACAGTTGATAATTGCTATAAGAAGCATGACTATCCGCTAACATACAAGACAAGAGAATCCTCGTTCATTGGAAGCATTCAAGGTGAAAGCATAGGTTCAAGAAATCATAAGCCTCCTATTTCACATGACTTAAATAATGTAACCAATACATAGGTAATTTCTACACAATTTACTCTAGAGCAGTTTCAGTTGATCTTAAATATGATTCAAGGATTTGAAAGCTCTAAAGGACACATTATGAACATACTACCACTAAACTGCTCAATGCAATAGAAAGTAGCTCTGCTCCAGGTAACTTATTAAACCATTATGTAAATCATGCACACACCACAATCGACACATGGATTTTGAGCATTGGAGCAATTGACCACATATGCAACTCACTACAGTGGTTTAGTTCCTATGTCAAAATTGATACACTAATGGCTAATTTGCTAGATGGAAGCCATGTTATTGCCGAGTAGTCAAGCACTATATATTTCACACACGATCTCTTTCTCACTCCTGTGTTGTACCTTCCACAATTTTCCATATTTTAGTTTCCAAACTAACCACCACTTTGAACTGTACTATTAACTTTGGAATTAATTCATGTTCCAATAGAATTTGAAGACCACAAAGATGATTGGTTCAATGAGCAAATTCGAGACCTATATCAACTTTGTCTTCCCCTAGGACACTCAAAGATTATAACAGTACATTCTATTTCTCAGTCACCCCTAGACAGACTCACATGACATTTATGACTAGGTCACCTCTCCCATCAACGTATGGAGGCACTTAGTAAAAATACTTGTATATTCTTTCATATAAACATATCACTTATGATATTTTTCAATTATCTAGACAAAAACGGTTGTTGTTTAATCACAATAAAAATAATGCAGAGCATGCTTTTGATCTTCTTCACCTTGACATTTAGGATCCATATTCTGTTACTTTTATTCATGATCATCCTTACTTTTGACTATTGTTGATGACTATACACGTTTTAGTTGGATCATTTTGCTTAAACATAAAAATGAAGTTCAAATGAATGTATAGAATTTTGTTAAGTTGATTGACGTCCAATTCAGTTGTCACGTGAAGGTTATTCACAATGATATTGGCCCTGAATTTAATCTCCTTGATTTTTGCCACAAATGGAATTCAACATCAACTGAGTTATGTGGAGACCCCATAACAAAATGAATGCATGAAATGTCGTCATTAAGATATCCTTAACATTAGTAGAGCCTTTATGGTCTAGTGCAAGTTACCCAAGTGTTATTTGTTCTATGTTATCTGCCACTCTGTTTTATATCCTCAACCGCATTCCATCCTGCATCATTGGCAACATTTCTCCTTATGAACGCCTTCACGATTTAGCACTTGACCCCTCTGCACTTCATGCTTTTAGGTGTCTTTGTTACTCTTCCTTTCTCCATGCTAGATGCCAATTTGATCCCTGTGCACATAAACAAGTTTTTCTTGGTTTCAAAGCAGGCTCTAAAGGGTTTGTTCTCCTAGATACTCGCACAAGGTCTCTCTCAGTCTCCCATCATATCTTTTTTCATGACCTTATATTTCCCTTTCACAATATTCCTCTTGACACCAACACCTCACGTACACGGATATGTTGTGCGTTTACTGTGCATACAAAGTTTTACCCACGGGCAAGTGCACCCGTCGGTATAGAAAGGGGTATTTAATACTCTTAATATCATTCCCGCAAAGACTATTTCAACAATCTTAAAGAACGATTAAATCCTAATTTTTGAGCTCACCAGAAAAGGATTTGTTTAGAAATATTTAAAGTGAATGGAAGAATAGAACAAAATGAGAGCAAGCAATTTAAAGACAAAAAGGCACAAATACGAATGTAATTATGGAAAGACATGGGACTTTGGTTTCTCTTATAAATTTACCCAATTTCAACCCAACTTCCTTATGAATGATGTGAGTCAATTGTTAATCATCCGTTCTCATTCTATTACTTCTCAATGATCATGCAATAACAATATTCTTTCCCTCAGGTTACTATCCCAATGATCATGCAAGGTATATAATTAAGAGAAACATAAAGAACATGCGGACTTGTTAAATTAATAACTGATTAGAAATCAAGGATTCCGATTGATCCTCCAAAACCATTAGATTCAGTTTACCTCATAGTTCCATTAATTAGGCAATGGTACAATCGCCTATCCCCTAATTAACTTAGAAATTATTCTCATTAATTAATTATGCATAATAAGAAAAACACAATTGAATAGAAATATCGAATCATTCATAAAAGGAAAAGGGCTTCAATTGGTTACATTATAAGTTTTACCAAAGCCCCATGATCTAGGGATTAGTTACACATCGAGTGATAAGACAAAAAAAAATATACTAGTCCAACAAAACAATCCACAATCCTAATTTTAGAAAAAGAAACACAAAACTGTAGTGTCGGCAAAGCTAACAATAAGACCTTGCAGCTCGTACTATGGAAGAGCTTTTCTCTCCAAATTCTACGGAGGGATACCAAGGGATACTAAAAGTGGTATGAGAATGGAATGGTGTGTCTTTAGAGTAGTGATAGACTTACGTCCCGAAGAGTGGAGTGGCCTTTAGGGCCTAGGGTGGTGTCATATGGTGTAGTAGAGCCTCCCTTTTATAGGCGTGGATTAGGGTTTCAATGTGGTGGACTGAGCTTGACCTAGCCGTTTCTTCAGTTGTCACGACCAATCTACGTAATCTTATAGCACCGTAGGGTTGACGTGTCATTGTCGCATTAGATCTATTATCTTTTTATGCTTCTTTTACCTTTTTTTAGTCCAAAACTTGCCTATTTTCGGATTCTTAGCTTGTGTGACCATTCCTACAAAAATAAGAAAAATTAGGTAGAATTAAAATTAAATAATTATAAATTATATTGTAATTATAACTATTTTTTCGTAGATAAATCAACAGAATGAAGGTTTATCAGATACTTGTTCTCCAAGTTTATTCCGATGATGGAGTATATTCGTTTCATCATATCACCTCTCCAACTTCACCTCCATCATGTCGATCTACTAAATCCACTCGCCCATCTTCCCATCTTGGTGACTATGTTTTCAGTAACATCAAGACCTATTCACCTTATCCCATCACCACTGTTCTCACCTACCAACACCTGTTTCCATCGCATTGTCACTTCACATTTTCCCTCCATAATGTTTCTGAACCCTCCTCGTATGCTAGGCCAACATCATTTCTCAATGGTAGGATGCTATGCAGAGTGAACTAGATGCACTCATTGCCATAAAAACATGGAAAATTACTGACCGTCCCCCCAACGTTATTCCCATTAGAAATATATAGGTGTAGAAGATTAAAAGACGAACTAATGGATCCGTTGAACGACACAAGGCTAGACTTGTAGCAAAAGGTTACCCACGAGTCGAAGCTCTTGACTACATGGATACATTCTCCCGTGGCTAAACTCACTAGGTATGCCTCCTCTTGGCTCTCGCCTCCGTTCGAAGATGGTACCTCCATAAGCTTGATAAGTCCAATGCCTTTTTACATGGAGATCTTCATGAAGATGTTTATATGGTTCCACCTCTTAGCTTAAAGATCTCATGACCTAATCATGTGTGCAAGCTTCTCAAGTCTCTTTATGGACCTAAACAAGCCAGTTGACAATGGTTCACAAAGCTTACCATGATGCTGCTTCATCTTGGTTTCACATAGGCCTACGCTGATCGTTCCTTGTTCACCTAACGCACCACTTCTTCCATTACCATCTTGCTCATACACGTCAATGACATCATCTTAGCTAGGGACTCACTCTTTCCATGACCCACGTCATAGATGCACTTTGCACGTCCTTCTGCATTGGTGACCTTGGTTAACTCAAATACTTCCTTGGCCTCAAATTGCTCACTCCGTATCGGGCATCCGATTTTTTCAACATAAGTATTTTTTCAACTTTGTATTGGACACTCACCCCTTGATCTCGCTCTACATCTTTACCATGATCCTAGATCACCCCTTGCCTATCCTTGCCTACCTCACCACCACTCTTCTTGACATCAGTTTTTCCACTCAACAACTTAGCTAATTCATGACTTGTCCCACTTTCTCCCATCATCGTGCCACCCTTCGAGTTTTATGTTATCTCAAGAATGCTTTATGTCGTGGCCTTTTCTTCCCATGCCTCACTCATCACCAGCTCCTAGGTTCATAGATGCCAACTAGGGTGGCTACATTGACTCAAAACACTTCATGACCAGATTATGCTTCTTCCTTGGCCATTCCCTTATCTCCTGGCTCTCTAAGAAAAAAACCACCATCTCCTGCTCCTCTATTGAGGTTGAGTATTGTGTCCTTGTCGTTGCTTTTGGGGAACTGCAATGGCTTCTTTACCTCCTTCGTGACCTCCATTCTCCACCCAGTCACACCTCTTTCCTATATTGTGATAGCCAAACTTCCCTTCACATTACCACCAAGCCAGTCTTTCATGATCATACTAAACATTTAGACATTGATTGCCATGTCATTCGTGAGAAAGTTCAATCTGGGGTTTCCCACCTTTTTCCCATTTCCACTATAGTTCAAGTTGCTGACATCTTCATAAAAGCCTTAAGCCCTTGACCATTCCACACTTTGGTCATCAAGCTTGGTATGGTCAACATCTTCCGTCCTCAAGCTTGTGAGGGGGGCTAACAGACTCAAGTACAACACCCAACCATCTAACGGACTCCGCCACTGAGACAACAATTTAACCACCCAAACAAACTAAGAACCAACATTCATAGGCACAATATATATTAAATAAATTTCAATATTGAGATTGTTTAACAGGGATCACAACAAATATTTAGCTAGACTTTAAGGATAGAGATTTATTCCAAAACATGCATGGAGTTATCCAAATCCTAATAATACCATTACCTATTCAATTAAATCTAATGGATGAGATGTGGATGAATGCTTAGAAAAAAGTTAGTATTGGTTACAAAAATTTTAGAGAAAAATTGCACTCCAAAAAGCATGATACAGTTGTATATGGTAAGTTCTAATTGACAATTGTTCAAAATCAATTTCCAAAAGCCCAAGTTGCTCCATCAATCTAAAAAAAATTCAATTGTTGAATTTGACAAATGTTTATTTCATTGCAAATGTTTTTATTTTTAAGTGCAAATCTAGATTCAAGATTTTTTTTTATTTAAAACCTGATTGTGAAGTAAATAGGAATTTTAATTTTAATTTATAAATTAATTCTGTTATATTGGACTATTTCTATTTATCTTAAAAGTTATAATTTAGTTATTTGATTGTTAAAAATTAGACTCTATATTTTTGTTTGATCTGACCTCATAACAGTTATAAAATTATTACTGGTTACTAAGTCAAAATTTGCTTTCTTTTCTTTTTTAAGTGAAAATGGCAGATGAAGGTCATTATCTAGGTCAACCAGTTGTAACTTCAAAATCCCATCAACTAATAACAAATAGTTCTCAAATAGAGACTCTGTATATGCAAGTTCTAATCTTAGTATTCCTATAGTTGAAAGTGGCATAGGTAATTCATATTTGCAAATAAATGATGATGTGGATTCACTAATAAAAATAGAGACTAGGAGGTTGTAAAATAAGGTGTGGTAGCATTTTACAACAGTGCAAATTAACAAAAAGGATATGGCTCATTTTAATTATTGCAAGAAATTTCTTGGTAGGAAATTAAAGAATATAATAAATCATTTACACCAACATGCATTCAACCAAAATTAGTATGAGAGGCCAAACAATTCTCTTGCCTAAGGTTGTGAAGGGTAAACAAGAGGTGGTTGCTACAACTTATGATGCTAAAATTTAAAGAAAGATCTTGCAATAATGGACCATATTGGGTTTAGATGATATTCATATGCACACCAACCTATGTTCCAAGTTCCTTCCTGAAACACCATCAAGAAAGAAATCATGAAAGACTATGATAATGAAAGGTTATTGGTTATGAAGTTTGATAGACACTAATGAAGGAAGGATGGTTATAACATCAAACTTGTGGACAATAGATAATCAAAACAGGGGATACATAACCATCATAACTCATTACATTGATAACTCTTGGAAGTTAAAAAATTCCATTGAGGTAAACATTAATCAACACTTATACTTGTAACTTTTCCTAATTTTTTTATGTTATTGTCTAATTATATTTATAACCATTATTTGTATGATAGGTTTGATTATGTTCGTGCTGTTTATAATAGTGATAGGCATTATGATGTATTGATTGACTATTTAAGGGATTGGAATATTGATACAAAGTTGTCTATAATAACTTTAGATAATTATAGCACAAATGATTTAATAATTGCTAAAGTTAGGGAGAAATTGAGGCCAAGTACTTTATTAAAGGATGGTTATTTGCTTCATATGAGTTGTTGCACATATATCTTGAATTTAATTGTAAAGCATCGGTTAGATGTGGTAAAAGATGGGACAGAAAAAATTTGGGATAATGTAGCATTTTGGACCGCAACACCTAAAAGAAAGGAAAATTTTGAGGATTATGCTAAACAATGTCACATTTCTTACATTAGAAAGTGTTGTCTAGATTTTCCAACTAGATAATATTCAACTTTTAAGATGTTAGAGGTTTCAATATCACACAAAAATGTTTTTATCCCTTTAAGACAATATGAGTTGCAATATATCGATTTTCCAACACATTTACAATGGCAGTCTGCACAAGATACTTGTGATAAATTAAGAATATTTAATTATGTCATTGAATTGATATTTGTATCAAATATAAAACTTCTAATATTTATTTTCCCAATATTTGTGAGTCAAGTTGGTATTAACTAAATGGGTCACTTCTCTTTTTGAGGTAATTAAAAACATGACAAAGAAAATGTCAAACAAGTTTAAGAGTTATTGAAGTGTGACACATCAGTTAATGAGGGTTGCTTGTTTATTGGATCCTAGGTATAAAATGAAGTTACTTGAATTTTATTATGAGCATGTGTATGAAGTTGAATATTTGTCACAGTTAGAAAGGATCCAACAATTATGCTATGATTTGCTTGTTGACTATAAATTGAGAAAAAGGAATGAATTGGGTGATGGTTCTCCATGACATGACACTAGTGATGTTGTTCAGGATGATAGATTAAATGCATATTATGATTGGTTTCCTCAAAGAAAGAAAAAGGTTAGGACTACGTTTATTAAAACAAATTTGGATCATTATTTTGAGGAGGAGGTTTTACCAATCAAATCAGATCTTGACATTTTAGCATGGTGGAAGGTTCATAGATTCAACTACCTAACATTACAATTAGTTGCAAAAGATATTTTAGCTATTCTAATATCTACTATGACTTCTAAATCAACCCTATCATAGTCGATTGCATTAGGTTATTTTAGAAGTCTTGATGTGCACTAGAATATGCTTATAGGATATAGAAAATAGCATTAGGTTATTTTAGAAGTCTTGATGTGCACTAGAATATGCTTATAGGATATAGAAAATACAAATGAAGTTTTAGTTTCTTTGCTTAAACATCATATATTATATAATTTTGATATTTTTATTTTTAAATATCAATTGTATATTTGTAATTTATTTTTTTAAGACATGATACTTCAAATACTAATATAATTGAGGACTTAAATCGTACTTCTGTACTTAATGAGATGCATTCTGATGTTGAAGGTAAAAAATAATTTTATACTTTTATACAAGCATTTAAATTAAGTTATAACCTTTTATGGTTATATATATTTTTTAATGCCAAATAAGTTGTCCAACAACATTTCTTATTGATTGTTATTGAATCATTAGAATTAGATATATGATATTAATGATGAATGTAAAAATGTTTGTTCCTAGAATTTATGTTTTATGGTTATTTTAATTTTTTTTAAAGAACCTTGTATTGACCATACAATTTGCTAGACCATGTACTACAAATTATAAGATTAATGTATTTGAAAATATATTTGATAAATGTGATCTATTAAGCAGGCAGGCCATGTTTTGGTTAGGATAGATATGCAAATGGGGCAAGGAAAAAAACAAAAAATGCAATGAGCAGGGTGGGTTCAAGTGGAGGAAAAAACCTAAACACAAAAAATTGCAGGGGGACATATGTGGTACAAGTTTCCCCCGACTTCGATTGTGGATGGGGTTGGGGAGCGAGTTTTGATTCTCGACAGGGATGTGGTTGGGGTTGGGGAGTGAGTTTTGATCCCTGACAGTGATGGGGATGAGGATGATTTTGGGGTGCCAGGGATGGTGAAGTCAAATCCTTCCCTGGCCTGCACCGTTGTCATCCCTACTCTTAACCTTGAATGAACACTTCAAGTCTTTCAACCTATCTAATAAATAGTGCTTGATGTTTTAACTGAGTAATCATATTATACTTATCATGAAATTAGGAAAAAATGGAAAACTCAAGACAAAATACAAGGAATTTTACATTCAAGTAACAAAAGCACAAAGAAGGTAAGCTAAACTCAAAGGAAATCAATGTAACATGAATAAAAAGATTCCAAGATAATAAAAAATTAAGGAACATTTAAAAGGAAATCAAAGGGAATATTGAGGAGGTGACAATGTTCCAAAATATACTCCAAGATTGAAATTTAAAGTTTAAACTAATCTAGAGAGAATTTGAAAAATAATCTAGAATTTAAATTTAAAATATGCATATTTTCTATTCTTATATTTTTTTTATATGAAATGAAAATGAAAAATTACAATTCAAATCACACAAGATATACTTCATGTACATTTTCCTTTTTCTAGTTTTTTTCTTTTTTTATATACTTTTGAATATTGTATTTTAATCTTTTTTCTTTTGTATATTGCTCTTAGGTTCTTTATCTTTTCTTTTTTTTAAAAAAAACTTTGAGAGACCTCAAAATGACCCTTTCATACATACCAAGGTTTTAACAAATGAAATTGTGATCCTTTACACATTTGAATCAAATAAGCACAAAAATATGCATATGCTAAATTTTTTTCTTTCACTTTAACATGAAGGATTTGATCTTAAATTTTGAAAAATATAAATGAAATTTGTAAAAACATCTAACAAGCATATTGGAGTAGAGATTAATATCTTTCCAAAGCATACTTAATTGATTCATTTTGATATCAATAGCTATTTTTGACAAGTTAAATCACAAACAACAAAATCAACCTCAATAACATATATGAACAATGAAGAATACTTTGGACACAAGTGATCCATATCATGAAATTCCAAAAATTAATTTGATTAACTGGTTCTGAACATGATTATACATGATTTATTCTTCATCACAAACATCAAATCTGGATCCACTTGGTCTAGATCTTTTAGATCAAGTTGAAGCACTTTTGGAGGGAAATTCAAATTTCTTTTCAAGAATTTGAATACTTATAAGTTTTTGTCAATGTTTGATAGAATAAATTTCCATTTTTTTTATTAATTTGAACTTTATACATAAAAAATGATTAATTTAAGAGTAATTTACCAATTTTTCCATTTATTTTTTAAATTTTCTTGAATTTCTTTTTGGGCCCAAGAACAAGATGGTCCAATTTTGAATTTTCAAGTGTTTTATGGAATTTAAGCTAGTTTTAACCGATTAAATGGATTAAAATTATTAGATTCACTTCGATTGACATAGATCAACTTGAATCCAGTCCAAAACACAAAGGAACAAGAACAAAAAATTGCAAAAAATTATGAAAAATAAGTAGTAAAAAAGTCAAATTAATCAAATTTAAAGAGGAAAATGTTAAAAAATACCTTGCAGATCAACAAGCTCTTATACCACTTAATGGAGAGGTGAATGCAGCCTCGATTTAACGAATCTAGATATGTAGGGTCTGGTCCAAATTTCATCCAAGAATAGGAGAGAACCAAACATAAAATGAAGTAGAATAGGAAGATAACATTGAGAAGAGATTTAGAAAAGTGCGGAGGCACTACATCCTCTATGGAAGAGAGGTTGATGATCCTGTATTTTTCCATAATGGAGCACCTTCCAATGATAAGAAAAAGATTGAGTTTAAGCTCAAGGAAAAGAAAGAGAATTCAAACTCTCTATACTTCACTCAAATGTGAAATTTCATAAATGAACTAAAGTTATGAAAATAAGCTACAAGATGCCCATTTTTAGGGTAAGGGTGTAGAGAATTCAGTTAAGTCTTTCCTTGAACACCCTACTCTTCCTATATTAAGCTTCTAAGGCCCAAAACCTAAAAACCTAAGGTTGCATGCTCAATCTTAAGGTCACATGCTCAAACTTGAAGAAAAAGTACAAGAAAAATGGTGTCTAGGAACCTATACAAAAAGAGACCTCTAATTTATTACAAACAAAATATTCTAAACTATTTTCATGTGAAAAATGGTCAAGGACTCATATCCTTACTCATAAGCTCAATAGTATACAATGAAAGAGCACAAACATGCGCTCTTTGGCCTAATAGGCCCAATGGTCCTTTGCAGTTAGAACCTCATCATTAATTATTTTGGTATGGGATGCAGTAGATTGCATCCTAATCCTAAGTTTATCATCATAAAAATATTTGAAGAGAATAATAGGATAACATATTCATACTTTACATACGATGGTTGTTTTATAGTAGCTCTTTGTAAACATCAAAGAACTTATATGTTACATGTTTGGACCTTGAATTGGGTCGGTATACGGGAGGATAAGACCCATGTATTTGGGTACGAGATTTGTGGTTTTGATAGTTCATTGTGATGGCCAAAGAACTCATACATTAGAAATATTAAATTATATTATAGTATACTAGTCCTATATAAATATTTACTTGAATGAAACGTTTCACTTTCTCTCCAATATACTTCTTTGTATGTGAATTCCATAGTGGAACTACAGTGTGGATCACCCTCTCCTTGACGTAGAGGTTAGTTAAAAGATCTCTCATTCTCTTATCGTAGACAACATGTAACATTCAAAATTTCTCATAATGAACTTTTTAGGCTTCAAATGTCCTCTTGTAAGAAATTAAGCAAAAATAAAAAAAAAATCTAAAGAAATTAGAGAATTTTTAAAAAATAACGAAAGTGCCCTTACACTAGGACAACACAAATAAATGTGTAGGAAACCAAAAAAAAATTTAAATATTATATGGTATTACAATCCATCAACAATGGTTAGAAAGTCATTAGAAAAGAATAGAAACAAAGAGGGTATAAAAAAGCCACCAGAAAACTCTAAAAATACCAAAAATGTCCTTAGAAATCTGTCTTCCATAAGTAAAGGAAATGATGAGTAATCAAATTTGTTATATTTGAATAGTAAAAATATTTAATTTATTTAAGAAAAATTGAAATGCTAAAGTTATATATAATTTAAATTAGGAAAAATAAAATTTAACCTATAATTTATCTAATATATGTGTAATCATATGCTACCAAATACCAAGTATCATGAAAATTCAATATTTAAGCTTAGCTAAATCACTAGTTTAAAATATTTAACTCTAACATATATTCTATTTTCAAAAGAATTTCTTCAACCAACCTAAACTATTAAATTCTACATTGATGTTGGCTGATTTTATTTACTTTAATGGTATACATAAAGAAATTTTTTTTTTCATTCTTCTTTATCTATTAAAAAAATTAGTTTTATTCACTTATCCATTTTAATTTTTAAAAGAATATTAATTATTTTATATATATATACATATATATATATATATATCCTTATATCTATCAAATTATTATTAATTGTAATAAATAAAAATGAAATGTTAAATGAAAAAATAAAAATTTTAAAAAATTAATATTAATAATATTTCTTAAAGTTTGTACATTATTTTAACAAATTAAAAAGGAATAGAGGATGTTAAACAATTAAAAGAAAATAAAATCGTGTATTACTAAGAGCATCTCCAGTAGGAGATGCTAAAGCAAATCTTAAGTTTAAATAATTGTTCTTTATCTAGTTGCTCCATCAAAGAAAAATAATGTAGAATGAGAGAGAAGATTTAAGTTGGTTAAATAAGAATCGATACTTATTTAGATTTTCATTATAAAACAATAAAAAATTTAAATGAAAAAAATAAACATTGACAACCAAAATTTTAAATAAATACATTAAAAAAATATGAAGAAGGTGAATGAAAAAAATATATATTTTAAAGAATATATGTGTGGAGGAAAGTATTATGAAATTTGGAAAAAAGATGGAATGGATGTTAGAAGAAAGAGAGAAGAGATAAGGGGAGTGAAAATGTGAGATATGAGTATGTGGGATGGAGGTTTCTAAAGAGGGAGGAGTGGAGCGGGGAAGGGAGGAAAGATTGATAAAAGTTGGAATGGGGTGAGAAGATAAGGATTGACGGACAAGTTGAAGGTGAGGGGAGGTTCTTGAAAAGGGAAAGGCTTATTCTCATAAAATCAAAGGAAAGTAAGAGTTGTTGAAAAGTAAAAATAAAAGAGGGAATGTCATAAGGATAGTTGAGGTACTTGAAAAGTAAAAATATGGGAAAAAGGATGTATGAGTATAATGGATGAAGATAAAATTGAGGAAAGAAAAATTATAAAATTGAAAAAGTAAAAATAAAAATTAATTAAAAATAAATGGAACATTATAATAGTATATGTTAAAAATTTTACAGATAATTTTTTTATAAAAGAATCAATTGATATTTGTGACAATGATTATTTTGTGCATATTTTCATTTAATTATTTTTTTAATTTTAAATTATTCTATTCTATATAAATTTTTATTAATTTTTTAAATAATTTTTTCTTTTAATTATTTTATTTTTTAATTATTTTATTTTATTTTAATTATTTAATCACGATACTTATAGATTTGGTATGCACTTTTTGAGTTTGGTGGACACTTATAGATTTGGTATGTATCGTTTGAGTTTGATGGTTTAAACAACAACATCAACATATTGAATCAATCTTATGTTTGTAAGGTTTTTTTCTTTTTTTTAAGAAAAATGACTTCTAAAGTATAATTTAGGATAAATAAAATCTACTATAATAAAGAATATTATTTAGCAAATAAAATTTATTTGAACTTATCTACAATAGAATATATTTGTCAAAACGATTATAATGTCATAGGAAGAAAAGAGAAAATTATTTTTCAAATATCAAAAAACAACAAATAATGATGTGTAATGAGCATTTAATGTGCTTTAATCTCAATTCACGATAATATATGATCCACTATATTAATAGCACATGAATATATTAAAATACATAATATATACCTGCATCATATGATCTACTACATTAATAGTACATAGATATAATAAAATACATAATATATATATATATATATATATATATATGCATCATATTACATAATATAATCGACTAAGACAAACGATACATATATATATATATACTAATATATATTTATATTATGTATATTATGGTCGTTTGAAGATGATATCAAAGTAGATGAAATATTTTATGATATTCATCTTTTAAACTTACTTGCAAATGCAAGAGGATCTCAAATACATAACAATGTTTTACCAACCAACTTCAAACAAATTTGGTTGAATATATTTAGTAACGTTTTAGATATTAAAATAATAAAAAATAAATGTTATTTTATTTTTAATTTTTATATATTTTAGGAAATTTCTATTTTGATGTATTTTTTAAAAAATTATTTATCTTATGTTTTTATCAAAATATTTATTATAAAATTTATTATTTTAAAATATATATACTTTTTAATTTTTTAATTAAATTAATAATATAAAATATGTAATAATATGCAAAATCTATTTGTAAATTTTATTGAGCTGTTCTATTAGAATAAAAAATTACTTAAATAATAAAAATTAATATATATATATATATATATATATATATATATATATACACGTGGAATTCACACAAAAAAGAAGTACTCCATTGAGTTGTTCTAAGATTCCCTGGTATCATGTGTCGGCTATTTCTTGAGATCTCAAAGTTCTGAATCTCGAATTATTGGAATCCTTGGCAACCCCACAATCGTGGAACAGTTCCTGTGGTTGCTTCCAATTCCAAATACGGTTTATTCAACTGATAGTTCCCAAAAAGGGCCATCACAATCACAATCTCACTACGTAAATTACAAATTTGATTCTTCTTTTTAAAATAAGAATATTTTTATTATTATTAATTAATGTAAAATTTTAATAAATATTTAATGTAATTTTTGAATTTAAATTTTAATATATTATATTAATAAAAATAATGCATTTTATTTTTAACAATTTTCTCTTCAGTTTTGAGAGTTGTCCTTTTAATTTAATATTATTTAAAATGTAATAAAATATTTACATATTTAAATTTTCTATTTATATTTTTTCTTTAATTTAAAAATACAGGTATCTAATTTCTCTTATTAGAGATGAACACTCACCACACATTACACAACAACACCCACGTCACTTATTTTTGAGAATGAATTAATGAACAACGTGTGGCATTGGTGTTCGTCCATAAAGGCAACTAAAGAGTCATTGTTCGAAGTGGGGCATGTCTCAATAAATCTTATTTTGTTTTCATGGAATCATTCATTTTCTCTCTTCTTCATGGTATGTGACTTCATGCATATTACAAATATCTTTGTGAGTGAAGAAATTAATCACATGAATTTGGTATTTAGAATTATATGGGTTTCCTTTTTCACTAGAGACGTAAGCTGAACGAAGAAGTAACAACTTGACAGTAACGGGTAACCCTACCTTCACTAGCTACTTCACTTGTAGATGGAACTAGCTAGAAAGGAAAATTAAGTATGAAAATAGAATATAAGATTAAGAGACTTGATTTCCAAATACGCTTTTCTCTTTTATTTGTTTTTGTTTTTATTTTCATTTATAAAAATATTATACTATATTTATTTTTTTATTTTTAAAACTTTATATAGAAAATAATAAAAATAATTAAAAATTAAAAAATATATTGTAAATTAAATGACTCGTAAACTATCCTAAGAATATGCTTAGGTCCTTTCATGTTCTAAAGGGGAGGAGATTGCAATAAACAATTTGACGATAAACTTGGGTGATAAATCAGTTAATTTCACAAATGTTACATTTAAAATAACATGTAGCACTAGGAATGTGAGCTTAAACAATAGGAAACGATGTTTAATCAATACATGGCTCACCTATTTGGGTTGGAAAACTAAATAATTTGTTAGCTGCTTTTTAATATAAATAGCCTCTAAAAAATAATACAACCTAAACGCACGCTAAATTGTTTTAAGATTATTTTTTTCCGCTCACATTAGATCTTACATTTATCTATCTTATAATTAGGGATAGATATACATCAAACTAGATTAGGATCTGAGTATTTAGATTAATTTTACTTAAAATTTTTGAAATTCTAGTTTGAACCACCTATTGTTATTTATTATAAAAAAAATATTATCAAAATCTAACTTGTATAAAGTTTATGAAATTTACAAATTTTTTTAAAAGTTTATAATATTAAAAAATTGATAAATATATAAAAAAATTAATAAATAAACTTTAAATATATAAATAATTTAAATAATTTATTAATTTAACATATTAAAATAATTAAAATACATATAAGTTATATATTATAATATATTAAATAAATTATAAAATTATAATAAATTTATATATTTAAACAGGGTCATAAATAAGTTAAATAATTTTTTTTACAAATCTAAATTTAAGTTATTTATCTAAAAAAATTCACAAGTTAAAATCTATTCAAACTCTTGTTAAAGAGTCTAATTTATTCTTACTCTTACTTAATTATAGTATATAGAAAAGAAAATTAAAATACAATAAAATAATTGGAATGATAATGGCAAAAAGAAAATTCAAATACAGTCAAACATTTGGAATGAAAATAGCAATGAATCGGAGAAATGCTATGAATATTTTTTAATATATTTTAATGATTGATTAGTCTTTTTAGAAAATTAAAGTAATTTTTTAAAAAATAATTATAGACAAATTAATTTTTAGTTAATAAATTATTAAAAATTTATTAAAAAGTATGACTAAAATTTTTCACAAATAGAATAATTATGTGTTTGAATTAACTAAAAATTAATTGTTCTAATAATTAATTATTATTATTATTATTAATTATATAATAGATTATTTTTAAGTATATTTTTAAATAGTCTAGCTTATTTAGATTAGCTGAAAAAGATATTTATTTTATTTTTATAATAGATAATTTTGTATCTAAAATAATTAATTAATAAAAATAAAATAAAAAATTAATTACAAAATATATTGATAACATTTTAGTATATACTTTAAAAAAATTTTATCTTAAATAATTTTAAAAATATAATAAAATTATAAACTAATTTTCCTATAATTATTAAATAATATCTTTTTACATTTTTAAAATAAATATTAATAATTTTGAAACACATACTAAATGCTTACTTGTTGATTTATTGGTTTCCTCAGCACAACACGATTCTCAACACTAAAAGCTTACTTGTCCGGTTATTGGTTTCATCAACACAACACGACTCTCAAGTAAGGTTAAAAGATCCAACATTTGTTTCGCATGTTCTAAGAGATACATTGAATGACCAACATAATTTCATCGCAAAATATAATCCTATGAATTGGATCTCTCCTTTCTTAAAAAAAAAAAAAAAACATATTCGGACTTTGAATTAGAGATATAGGAAAGTTTAGTATTCTATTTTTTTAGTCCCTGTTGTCCGACACAATGAAGTTTCACCTTCCTACACAAAAAATATCAACAACTTACATTTAAATATATATATATATATATATATATATATATAAAATACTATTTAAGGTATGAGGCAATAATTTTTAATAACTTTTATCATTGGGAGAACTTTGTTTTCAAAGTTAAATATTAAATTCTAAACTTTTACCAGCTGTTAAAGTAGTAAAATAATTGAATTATATATAAAAATAATTTACATTCATACGTAAATTCTTATTATGCAAACTACTTTTTGTATATTATTCAATATTTTTTATCGAAGTGTCGTTTCTTGGAAAAATATGTAGAATCATGAGGTTTTAACTATAGAATTTTTCTTTCTATGACGGAGAGGCAGCTGAGAGTCACTGATTATGGGGCTTCAAAGAGAAGAAATTGTATTTACAAATAAATTTTGTACAAAAAACTATATATCAAAAAGAGAGATAATAAAATAAAAAGAAAAAATATATAAAATAAGATATTAATACGATACAAAGAAATTGAAAGAGAGATAAAGAAAATATAAAAATTAATAAAGCATATGTAGCCGTAGCCTAAGCCTTAAGCATTTGTTAGCAATAAATACCCTTTATGTAATATTTGGTGCAAGAGATCTTTCATTCTTAATTATATTTTTCCTTGGAACTAGTATAGCATTCGTAGAGTTTGAATAAGGAACCATACTATTCAATAGCTAATGCTTGATAAAAGAAAAGAAAAGAAAAGAATAAAAAAAATAATAAAAATATCTTTTTACGTTTGTTTCACCATGAAAATAATGTTTTTTTTATAGAATTTACGAATTATCAATCCCTCCTTAAAAGGAAAAATTAAGGGGAAAAAGATTTTTTTTTGTTAATTTTTTTATGTTTAGTGTTTAAACTATTTTAGTTTTTATAAGAAAATAAAAATAATTATTATAATAATAAAAAAATAATATAGTAAATTTTTTTTGCTTTATTTAAATTTTTAATTAATATAAATAAAACTTGTATTATTAATTGTTTTCATTTTTTATTACATTCATATAAACAAAAAAATTAATCTAACAACCATAACCATAAGATATTAAGAAAATATATTTTTTATCAGTTTTTTTTTATAACATCTATGTTGCTTGGATAAATATATATATATATATATATATATATATATATATATATTCTTTCATAATTAATTTTAATTTAAAACAAATAATATTATAATTTTTCTTTCATTTTTCTTTTTATTGATTCTTCTGTTATCAGAGGTATATGTTTTTCCTTCTTCTTTCTTCTTGAATTTTTTTTTTCTTTTCTATTACAATGGTATTTTCCATTCACTATATCATTAATAACATGCAAGATCCTTTTAACTTCTTTTATTTTCATCCTAATAAGACTCCTTTCTTAGTTCTGTTTCTCTAACTACAACCAACTTTCGTTCTTGGTAGCGAAGCATAATAAAGTCCCTTCTCATCAAGAATAAATTTGGATTTGTCAACGGCACCATTAAAGAACTTGTTTTTACCAATTCGATCTATGTCTTTTGGAAACGTAACAACACTATCATCCTTTCTTGGATTTGTTGATATCTTTCCCTTGAAATTGCCCAAAGCATTCTTTAGATTGATAACACCAAGATTCTTTGGGATGAGCTTCAAGAACAATTTTCCAAAACTGATCTTTTTTAGATTTCTGATTTGCAAGAGGAGATTTTCTCATATAAGTAAGGTGACAGATATGTTACAACCTATTTTATTGGCCTGATAATGCTCTTTGAGGAATTTAACATCTTGATCCTGGTACCTTTTTTGTACTTATAATGTAACTTGAATTTGTAATTTACTGCACAAGATGCAATAACAACGAAAGTATCTACAAGTTGCTCATTTTCTTAAAGGTCTTATTGATCAATTTTCTGGTGTTTGCTCTCAAATTATGCTTATATCCCTATTTCCCTCCTTGAACAAGGTCTTTGACTTTGTTATGCAACAAGAACGAAAATTCGCTAGTAAGCATAATGAGCATATCACATTTGCTTTCAGTGCTGCTTCTTTTGATCCTAAAAAATGCCCTGGTCTTTTACCAATCCCTAGGGAACTCTCCCCTCTTCCTCCAAGCAAGGTGGAAAAAAGCAAAAATGTTCTCATTATGGAAGAACTAATCACACAATAGATAAGTACTTTGAAAAGCATGGTTATCCACCTAACTACAAATTAGGAGTAATAAGAAATTCAATCTCACCACCACTGCGCTTGATCAAGTTAATTCTACAGAAACTGCACCACACTAGGTCACCATTAATCCCAAATACAACTTCACCGCAGAACAGTACCAAGGACTTTTAACATTTCGTTCCTCCTATACCTTTAACAATAACCAGAACCATTCTCCAGTGAACTCTGGCTCTCTCATCAAAACCACTTCTCCCCATAATAATGGTGACATCCTTCCACCTCTTTGAATTTTAGATATTGGTGCTACTAACCATATATGCACTACATTTTCTTTCTTCACAACATATAGATTTTCTAAACCAACTCTTGTTGGTCTGCCTAATGGAACCAAAGTTATATCTAATATAAAAGGCATTATCCATTTATCTAATGTCATATATCTTCCAGGTTTTCACTTTAATTTAATATCTATCTCTAAACTAACCTAAGACTTAGCTTGCTTATGTATCTTTCTCATCCATTTATTTTCACATTTAATGTATGAGTGTCTCGAAGATGATTAGCAGTGCTAAAATAATTGACGATCTCTATATTTTGCAAGGATTCAACATTTCAAAATCATCCGCTCAATATCAATTTGGAGCTACACCTAAAAATCTAATAAATTATGTTACTACCTCTTTATGGACCATAGACTCGATCATTTGTCCATAGACAGGTTACAAACTATACGTAAACATTTTCCTTTTATTGATATTGTTATTCATAAGCCTTGTGATATATGTCATTTTTCAAAACAAAAACAATTACCCTTTCCTATGAGTGACACTACTGCCTTTGCTATATTTGATTTGGTTTATATGGATAGTTGGGGTCCAACCTCCACCACTACTTTAAATGGTCATAGATATTTTCTTATTATTATGGATGATTTTTCTAGACATACTTGGTTGTTTTTAATGAAAACTAAAGCCGAAACCTCATCTCTTGTCAAAAATTTCTATTTTCTGACTGAATATCAATTTAACAAGACCATTAAAGCTATTAGAACTGATAATGGTCCAGAATTTTCTTTAAAGAACTTTTATGCTAGCAAAAGTATCATTCATCAAACATCTTGTATGGCTATCCCACAACAAAATATTGTGGTTGAAAGAAAACATCAAGAACTTTTAAACCTTACACGAGCTCTCATGTTTCAAGCTAACTTACGAAAACTTTTCTGATCTTATGTGATTTCTTTTGTTGTTTTTTCGGTTAATAGGATTCCGCCTACTGCTTCAAAAAACATTTATCCATATCAAAAGCTTTATAATAAACTTCTTTATCTTATCATGTTAAAAGTCTTTGGTTGCCTTACTCATGCCACAACAAATCCTAATATATGGAACAAATTTGATCCAAGAGCTAGAAAATGTATCTTTTTAGGTTTTAAACAAGACATCAAAGGTTATATTCTTTTTTATCTTAACAATAGGGAGACATTCACTTCTCGACATGTCTTATTTCAGGAGCAAATCTTTTCTTTTCATGAAATTTCAAATGAATTGAACCTTTTGAAAATACTTTATGATAATTTCTTAATTCCATTACCCATAAATGCTTCCTTTACACCGACTAATCTTTCAATTCTCCCTACTAACACCATTATAACAAGACAATTCACTAGAACTCAAAGATTACCTTCTTATTTGCATGATTTTCATTATCAACTAACTAGCTCCATTACTTTTAACACTATCAGGTATATCAACATCATGCCTCCTAAATATTCTCTTTCCATTGTTCTCTTTTATAACTATTTGTTCAAGAAATACAAAATCTTTCATCCTAAACATCTTCTATTTTTTTTTATTTTTTACTCTTCTATTTTTCTTCTTATTTTTTTCATCATTAAAAAAATATAACTGATAAAAAAATTATCCATCCTTTTATTTATATTTTAAAAATATTTTCTCATAATTTCATATTTATTAGTGAATAATAACAATATCTACCAATAATTTTCTTATATAAAAAAAATTATTTATTTATATATACTTTTCATCTAAATGATATCTTTTAAAAATAATAAAATAAAATAAATCTAGATATAAATTACTATTTATATGTTTCACAATTTTTTTCATCCTAATTATATATAAGGGTACCTACGTAGCCACTATCTAGACCCTTTACCGAACACTTTAAGTTGTTATAAATGTTGTTTGAGAGTTGACTAGTAATTCTTGTTGACCAATGAGCATAACAAACATCCTCTTAGTAACACTGCACTACTATAGTCACGAAGATGACGTTACTTGAATGAATAATATAGTAGCAATAAATGTTAGGATGAATAACGCACCACCAATATATTTTTATTAAATAACTTGAAATTTAATTTTATAAAGATGATAAGTCTTTTGCATTAAATTCGATGGTATAAAACATAATAATATCTGACCTATAAAATAAATTTATCGTCAAGATGTAAATAATATAATATTGGAAGATCTTTTATTTATACCAGATAAATTTTAGTATTATACCATTAAGAAATACTTTTTTTTTAGTTTAATATAAAGGTTTTAACAGATAAAAGAAAAGAAAAAATGTTTCGATTTAAGATTAAGATTTTTTTTATTTTTTTATTTTTTTTAAAAAAAAAAATTGATAGTCATGCATGGATTTGTATTAATCGTAACTGAAGATGTCTAAGTGATAATTAGGGTTTCAAGAAAAATTAGGTTCTGATTCTAAATGGTTTCCATTTTTTAACTTTTAATTTTTAAATTAATTTTAAAAATAAAATTTATTTGATAAATATATTTTAAATTGATTTTTAATATATTTTTAAAATAATTTTATTATTTTTAATTTTAAAATATTTTCATTCTCAACTCTACTAAATTATATTATTACTATAATCATTATCATCAAACTATTACCCCATCTACAAATCATTATTTCTATTATAATTACTATTATTATCACCATTATTTTTATATTACAACTATTAACACAATAATTATTATTGTCATTTTTACAACTATTATAATAATAACAATATAATTTTTATTTTTATATTATAATCACACGTCTTTTCATAATAATAATAATAATTTATTTTTATTTTTTATTATTTTTAAAATAATTTATTTTTAATACTTTTTTATTTATTTAATTTTTATATATTAAATATAAAATAAATAATATTATTTGATATATAAATTTTATTTTATTTATAATATTATAAAATAATTTTATATTATATAATTATGTATAATATAATATTATAATATATATATATATATATTAGTTTATGTAAAATTAAATATCAAATAATATAAAAATATTCTAATAATAACATATAAAATTATTTATCTTTTACATTAATTATCAAATAATATATAAAATAAAAATTTATATTATTATATAATATTTTTTATATTCTAACCATCATATTACTATTATTATCTCACTATCATTACCACTACCATCACCTTAATATTAAAAATAAAAATAATAATAATAATATAATTTTTATTATTTTAATTATTATTTAATTTTTATATTAATATTTTTATTTATCTATTTTTTATAAATTTATAATAAAATAATAGAATAAAGTGAACTATTCATTTTTACAAAAAATTTTAAAAATTAAAATTAAAAGCTTAAAACCAAAACTAAAACAAAATTTAATTAAAAAATCATCTTTAAAGTTTTTATTTTTAAATTTTAAATTTTAAAATTATTTTTAATATACCATAAAATTTAGTTATTAATTTTAAAAAGTTTGTTATAAAAATAAATCAATTTGCTCTATTTTATTATTTTATTATAAATATAAAAATAAATAAATAAAAAATAATTAAAAATTAAAAATTTAAATGATAATAATAATTAATATTATTGATGGTGTTGTCAAACCGTGATAATTGAAGTGGTAATAATAATAATAATAATGATAATAATCAAGATAGTATAATGAGATGGTTAAGTTGTGATAATTGTAATGTTAGTAATTATAATATAAAAATAGTATATAATCATAAATTTTTTATTACATACTATTTGATAATTAATAAATAAGATAAATAATTTTATGTTATTATTATAATATTTTTTATTATTTATTTTATATAAATTAATATATTATAATATTATGAAATTAATATAATTTATATATCAAATAATATTATCTATTTTATGTAAATTTATAAAAAATAGATAAATAAAATTTATTAATTAAAAATTAATAAAAAATAAATTTTCTTAAAATAATAAAAAAATAAAAATTTTAAAAGTAGTATAATTAAAAATATTATTATTATTATAATCTTATCATAGTAATTATAATATAAAGAAATAATTTTTTATTTTATATATTATTTAATAATTAATATACAATATAAATAATTTTATATATTATTATTATAATATTATTTATATTATTCATTATTTATTTTATATAAAATTTTATATAATATTATTTTATATAAAATTAAATATAATTTATAAATCAACGAATATTATTTATTTAATTATATATCTATAAAAATAGATACATAAAAAATAATTAATTAAAATTTAAAAATATTAAAAATTATTATTATTATTATTATTATTATTATTATTATTATTATTATTATTATTATAGTGATGATGATAGTTGTAATAAAAAAATGATAATGGTTCAACCATGATAATGGTTGTAATAATGATTATGGTGATAATAATAGTGATGATAGTTATTGTTAAAATGATGGTAGTAGTTTTGTGATAAGTATATGGTTTGGTATAACTGAAATTAAAAATATTTTAATATTAAAATAATAATAAATTTATTTATTTTTAATTATAAAAATTAAGATAAAATAGTTTTAAAAATATATTAAAAATTAAGTTAAAATCATTTTTTTACAAAATAAATTTAATTTTTAAAATTTATTTAAAAATAAAAAAAACTAAAAAGTCTCTGCTACTCCGAACGGATTATTATAATTAAATATGCAAAGTTATAAAATTATAAATTAATATTAATAGGGATGTAAGTATATTATTAATTTTTATTTTAGAATTAACTTGTTAACTACATGTGGGGTATATAGTGAGTTGCCTCACAAAGTATGTATACCCACATTCACTTTTTTCTGTTAATTACTTATATTCAGATCCAAACTTACTTAAAAGATGATCTTTTATTTATTGTGAATATTTTTTATAGAAAAAATAGAAAAATTTATTCTCACTTATTTGTAAATAACATCTTTAAAAACCTTATATGTATAAGAGATATATTTATTCTCCTCTATTCAATATGACAAACTTCTATTCTCATGTCACTTTCTCAAAAATTTTAAAACATTGATTATATTAAATATCACTTTAGTAGATAGGCTTTATTTAACAAAAAGCTGATTGTAAGTTATACCATACGTGGTTCATAAGCACGCTGACCTATTTCAATTTTAACCAAGTGTCGAAATCGAAAGATATAAACATATTAAAAGAAAATTTTTTTAATGATAGATCGATAATAATGTTTCAATTTCAAAATTCTTTTGGTAACGGAAGTCAGTTGTCACTAAATATAATTCTACCTTAGATGGAGTAGTATTTAGTATCACTAACATTTTCAAATTTCAAGATTATTACTATTGTAATCACTTGTTTGATTTAAAATTAAATTAAATTAATTTTAAATCATCAAAATAAAATTAAAATACATACATAAACTAATCTTTATTATATATTTTTATTAAAATTGATTAAAAATATGAGAATTAATTTTCCAAAAACATATCCTAACTTGACAGCTTATTCATTTTCTGCAACTTTGCATTTTTGTACCTAACATAGCAATACCAAAAACCAAAACTAAAACTACAAACATGTTAATCAAATAATAAATTCCAAACGATTAATCAAATAATAATAAAAGTGGCGCTAATCTGTGACTTAATTTACAAGACAAAAGAAAATATACAGAACAAACATAAGCAATAAGAAAACAGTGTGTGGCACCATGTTATTTACAGCAATATATGATAGTGCCAGAATAATAGATCTTATCGCACTTTTGATCCATTGTAGAGTCCAATTATTTCATGAAGGAATATTCAAATCAATGCTTCAAAGACCATCATAGTAACCACCAATGCTTATGTGAGCTCTGTTCATAGGAACGCCCCTTGCTGCAGAAATTGCTTCATTCAATTTGGTCGCATGCTGTACCACTTGCTTAATTCTCTGAAATCACAATCATGAATTAGTTCCACATCTAATAACCCATATAAAAATTTTAAACAATACACCAAATTAACCCTTAAAATTACCAATATCAATGAATTTAATCTCTTATATTATAAATTTTTTATCTTAATTCTTAAAATTAGTCATTTTATAATTTTTAGTTTTACAATTTTAAAACTAAAATAACTGCCCTTTAATAATTTTAAATACTAAAATAATATTTTTATAATTTTAGAAATTAATACTTCTAATTTTGGAAACTAATTAATGTACTACTGAAGGATATTTGAACTAAATTCATTGAACTATTCAATATTCCAAGCATACTTCAGAGAACAGTAAAATTCCACCTTTGTTACAAAATAAGCAGACCTTTCCTTTCCATGACATTTCATGAACAAATAACACAACACTATGCTAAATCACAGACAAAATTTTATAATTTTTTATCATTTTGTAAGCAAAATCCAATAAAAAATTTCTCAGAAACATGCTGACCTTGTCATCAGTGTAGATCTGGAACCGAATCTTCTGCTCCTGTTTTAGTTTGTTCCTTTGTTGGCTTCCAAAGAACAGAACACAAACAGTAGCAGCAGCAACACCAAAAGAACAGATAGCTCCAACACCTGTCAAACTCCACTTCCATATGTTGAAACCATTATTATTCTCTTCTTCCCAAGTTGAATCCTTTTCTTGGTCACACTCCATGCCAAGCATGTCCTTCTTCTCAATCTTCCTTCTAGGAGAGGTGATGATCTCAAAAGCCTCACCTTTGTCTTCAAATTTCAAGGCACCTGAATCCATTGGAGGCATCAATCCCCTACTACTATTACTACTATTAGTGGACTTGGGTGAGTCCATTTTCATGTCAACAAATTCACTTTCCTTGATCTTGAAAAACACATGTGATACAGTGTCTTGATCAGCCTCAAAATCTTTGGTTTTCTCAGTGGAAGCTGAAGGGGAAACAACAGTGAGTTCCATAGAACTATTTTTGATTGAAACATCTTCTGGGGCCTTACCAATTCTGGGTTCCAATTGAATTGGCAAAGGGACTAATTGATTTAGCACCCTTGATTTTCTAGTTGGTGATGAACAAAAGTAATCCATGTCAAGAACACTTTTTGATTCCATTTTCCCTTTTCCTAGCTTCTCACCATCTTCTTTGAAATCAAGGAAGCCATCATCAGAGAGGAACTCCCACTCATCAATATCCATATCTCTAGGAGGGTGGTTATGGATCTGAAAGAGCGATCAGAAGAATAAGCAAGGTTGTTTGATTAGTACTATATAATAATAAATGGAAAGAAAAATTGACAAAAAGTTGGAATTTTGAATGTTGGGTGTTGATTCATTGAATAAAAAGGTGGTGGCTTTGGGGGAATTTCATGAGGAATTGAAAGAGCAAGCCACCATGGTGGTGTCCTTTTGCTACTCATAGACCATGAAAATCCATGACATGGTTTGAGTGCTTATCTTTGATGAAGATGACAAATTTGGTAATGGTCCATATGGCCCCACCAAGGAGAATTACCTCTACGATGGGATTCCTGGATATTTGATATTTCTTTTCAATTTTTTTATTGGATTATTAAAATATATTATATGACTAAGTAATAAATGACGGATAACTTTGGATAAAGCTCAGTGTTGATTCTGTTTTGCGCAAACATTGGGGGATTAATTGCCACGTTAATCAAAGGTGCTAACTTTTCATTTTTGTTTAGGACCGTTTTCTGATATTTGTCCCGGTAGATAATACAAATTTATGTATATAATATTTTGGGTTACATATAATTTTAATTTTTTATTTTTACAACGATTAATTTTAATCTCTTAATTTTTAAAATAAATTATATTTAATCTCTTATCATTCAAATATATTATATATACTACGTGTTATATACTAATTATTTTAAAGGTTAAAACTTTTCTATTTTAAAAAATAAGGATCAATTGTTTTTAAAATGAAGAGTTAAAGTTAAAATTTTAAAATTTTAAATTTAACCTTCTTATTTTTATAAGAAATAAATAATTAATTGACTAAGATTAATAAAATAATAAATATATAAATTAAAATTTATTTTAATCTATAAAATTAAATATTTAAATTGATAGTATAAATTTTAAAAAAACATAAAATATAAAATAAATTATTAAAATTTATATATAATATTTTTATATGAATAAATAATTAATTTAATAAAATATTAAATATATTAATTTAAATTTTATTTTTAAAAAATTTATAGTATTAAAATTTTAAATTGATAATATAATAAATAGATAAACATTTTGTTATTATAAATTGTATAATAAAACAAAGATATAAAAGAAATTTAATAATTAATATTTATTATATTAGAAAATAATATCATATTTAAATTTTTTTTTAAAAATATTTATAGTATTAAATATTTAAATTGATAATATAAGAAATAGATAAACATTTTGTAATATAAATTTTATAATAAAATAAAGTCAATAATTAATATTTATTATATTTTTATATTTAAAATAAAAATATTGATAGTATTTTATAAAAATTAAAAAATAAATTTTTATTAAAATATATAATTTAATATATTGATAATATTAGATATTATAAATTTTAATAAAGATATTATTTATTAATTTTGATTATGTATATTTAAATATAAAGGCATATTTATCACTAAAGCTATGGTAATTTTGTTATAAATATAGAGACGTTTTGAATAAAAAATAAAAAATTCTCTTGTTTGTTTTAGCTGATTAAGAGAGGAAGAGATTGTGGTTTGCTTCTTGATAGAAACTCAAAGAGAGTAAAAGAAGGAAGCTAAGGAGGCCTCAACGGACCACAACTGTCCATGAGTTTGTATCTTTATCTTTATAGGAATTTTTCCTGCTCTTTTACATTGTAACTTTCACATTATTTTTATTAAACTACATTAATAGGTCAATTTTTTTCATGGTGTGGTTAATCAATATTTTATCATATTATTTAAAAATAAAATTTATAACTAAAAATAATAAAAAGTTGATTAATAGTATTTTTAATAAAACTTATTATTAATTTTTAACTAATATTTTTAAAATACTTTTTAAGATTTTTATATTTAATTATAAAGGTTTTTAGTAAGTACTTTTTTCTACTTTTTATGAGAATCAATTAACCACTCTTCCTGAACTCTAGTATAATAAATAAATAATTAATTTATCATGATCAACAAAAATTTAATTTAAACAATTAATACATTACTATTTTTCGACAATACATATAGGTGTGTATATATATCGACAAAAAATTGAGTCATGCCAATGGATGTCTTAAAAATACTAATCTTGCAAAAGAATTTAAAAAATTTGGAGATAAAAGACTTATCTTTTCACTTTCATTGTCACCTCTTGGTAACTGTAAACCATGATTACCTTGAGCATCTAAATTCTGAATTGATAAATTGTTCCATTACATAAATATGGCTGCCAATAATATACATCACCGATAATTACACTTAATTACTTTGACCTTTTCACATAGTACTAGGAAGTATTTTATAATACAAGGCAACTTCTTCATTTATTACCTTACGCAGTTTTTACTAAAATTTACTTTCCTAATTGTTCTCTTACTCTATCAACTTTTTCCTGCATATTTTTCACACAATTGCAGTGACCTCTAAAAAAACTTCCAATTCCAAAGAACCTACATTTAGTGGCAACCTTACTACCATCAATCATATATCAGTAATGTTCTAAAACCTTCTCTGGAATTGTAACATCCGAAATTTTTCCTTGCTCTATAATTTAGACATTTATAACTCAAATTGAAATTAAAGATGAAAATCAGAAATTTTTTAATAAATTGTGAAAATATCATTGAATTAAAATTAATACTAGATAAAAGATAAAAATTTAAGATTTTTAAATAATTATTAAAATAATACTAACTATTTAGGGATAAATTGGAGAGAAAAAAATTGTTGATAGAGGCTAGAACCTGTATATCCATGGCATGCAAAACAAAGGAAAATATGCATTAATCCTTTAAGATTGTGTTTGGATGAATATTTTTAAAAAAAAATAATTTAGTAAAAGATTTAAAAATTTAAAATATTTTTTTAAAAATATTTTAAATTGAAAAAATTTGAATAGAATTCCACCAAGATTGGAAGAATTTTCGAAATTCTCGGAACTCTCCCCCTGACGCATTTGGGACTGCGCTCGTCCGCAGATGAACTGTGAGTTTTAGGTACAAGATTAGAAAAAATAGTGGAAATGATAAAATTAATTGATTAATAATTAAAAAATTAAAAATTAAAAAGTGCAACAATTAAAAAATATGTTATGGTGTAATGATTTCTTTTATTTTAAATAAAATTCATGTTATCAATATAATAAACTTTTAATTTTTTTTACTTTCTAACCTATGCAAGAAAAATAAAAAATTAAAAGTAAATGTTTTATAAATATTATACAAAGTATATGATATTTAGTTTTTTATATTCTATTGTATCCTTCTAAAAAAATTTTAACAAAATTATAAAGATTAAAAAATTATTCAAATCAATTAATATATTAATTTTTGAAAATTTTATTAATATTATTTCAATTTTTAAATAAATATTCAAAGGAAAATTTTGTATGTAAATAAATTAAATTATTTTATTCAAAAAAAATATTTAAAATTTAAAATCATTCATTTAAACTAAAAATTTTAAATATAAAAAATTTAAATTTTTATTTCCAAACAATTTTTAAAATAATATATTTAAATTATAAATATTTAAATTTTTAAGCATTTAAAATTTTTTACAACATTAAAATACATTGTCTAAACATAACCTAAGACGACTTGACAAACAGATTTATCATAAATGCTACATATTTTTTAGAAAAAAATAATTAATGATATCATCATATTAAAATGTGTTTGATAGAATATTTTAACTAGTTAAAAGCTTGAATTATTAATTAAAAAATTTAATAAATATTTTAGTTTTATTTAATAAAATAATTTATTTTAGTAACTATTAATTATTTTAAATGATTATTAAAATTTTTAAAAAATTATTTTAAGTAATTTTTATGTTTTCAATTTTTAACTAAAATATTTTGTTCATTTTAATATATTTTTATAATATAATATTTTATTTATTTATTTTTATAAATTTAATATTATTTAATTCTTTCATAATAATATTATTAATTTGATACATTTATTTTTATATTATCGTAAAATATTATATTTTAAATTACTATTTTAACATATACTATTTATTTTAATTGATATATTATTTATTTTATTAAAAAAATATTCAATCATTTGATAAAAAAATTAAACTATAAAAATTTTACTTTTAAAAAGTTTTTATTTAAAATTTAAAAATAAATATTTTTATTTTTAAAAAATTAATTTTAATATATATTTTTTATTAAAAAATATAACATACTTATCATATTTTAATTTATTATTTAATCATATTTTTATTAATCATTTTACATTTATCAGCTAGTTTAAAAGCTAATTTTATCAAATACTTTTAATTTAATCGATAATTTATCAGTTTTCATCTAAATTTTTAGCTTTTAATTTTTATCTTTTAACTTATAATTAGCTTATTTACTATTTTACTAAATATACCTTAATTATACTACAAAATAAAAATCATAAATGTTAGGAGAAAAAAAGTTTAACTCATGCTTAATAGCATGATTCATGGTTTTATTTAATAGGTATTGACATGCATCTTAAATCTTTGTTTAGAGAATATTAGTGTGCAATCACATAGTATTATTTATTGAACAAAGGCTTGTAATTAGTTAAAAATTAAGCAAAATTAAGTAAATTTTTTCCTTTATGCACTTAGTTGGTTGAATGTTTCCTTAATACTAGCATCCATCCTTTTTTTTTTTCAATTAAGTTCTCTAAAGACTTGTTTTTCTAAGTCACTATCATCTTCCACCTGCCATCATAGCAATACTTAGGCTTGGAGCTTCCATCTTTGAAGGTTTGAGTAAAATATTAAGAAGAAAAATCCTTCATCTTTCTTGAACTAGCTCATAGCCACATAAAAGGGATACTTCCCTCTTCTTTCTTACTCCCACCAAGTAGGACTTTTTTTCTAAATTTTTTAAGTGATTTTATGTAAAGTGTTATCTATTGTTTCTTCTTTTCTCTTATCTTTGAAATCTATTTTTTAAAATTTAAGAACAACTTCCCTTGAATATTTTTTTAGTTTAAAATTGGCCAACTTTCATAAAATATAGTTTTTCATGTTTTAAAAATTTTAAAAAGCCTTAACAAAATTTTAAGGGGTTAAAGTGTCTAATTTAAATCCTAAAGTATTTTAATCAATTAAAATTTTTCAAACATTATTTTTAACCCTTTTAGAAAAATTTGAGTGATTTAGATAAATTCTTGAAGTATGCTCATCTAGTAGTTATTTTAGAGATTAGAGACATTTCTTTGAACCTTGTCTTATTTGATAATAATTCCTAAATGTGTTATCTTTTCCTTAAAAGTCCATATTTGTCCCTTTCTCTTAAAAAGAAAAGATCTTGGACCATAAACTTAAAAAAGCTCAAAACTCAACCAAAAATGGAGTGGTCCTGAAGTCATAAGGAGAAAATTTAAAATCTTAATCACTAAATTATAAAGACTTGACCTTTAAGTCACTAAGTCAACATGAAAATATTAAGGACCAAAATAATGAAGTAAAGGTTAAATATTTACAGCAAAGACAAGGTTATTATTGTTGTCTTATGTTGGTGGTCTAAGGCATGTGGCTGCACTGTCCTCAAGCATAGTTGCACCTTATTATGGTATCTCCAGGACTCAACAAACCTGTTTGCAAATAGAAAGTAAGAACAAAACTAGCAACAAGGTAAATAACCTAGCAGTATAAAAGGAAAGTAGTTTTTCATGTGGAAATAGGAAAGCTAAGACTCCTTTATATAGGAGTGATGCTTAAGAAATAATAAGTGTCGGGTAATAAAATTCTTTTAAAGCTAAAATTAAACTAGTTTTAAATTTGAATTTAAAATTTAAAATTCAAACACAAATTTAATTTGTATTAAAACTAAAATAATCGATTTAAAATTGGTTCATAGAATGTAGACATATTTTTAAATCCGAACAGTGCAACGAGCAGCCTTTTAAAATCGGATAATTAAATAGGAATAATTCATAATAATCCATGCCTTAATCACAATGAATAATCAATTGGTTTTAGAATCAAAACAATTAAGGTTAATAATTTACAATGACTAGCAGCTTAAAACTAAAATTTCGGACAATTTTTTATCCCTATCAGAAGCTCTTTTGATTGAATGAGTGTACATCACCACATTTACTAAATTGATAGAGTTCTTGTCAAATGTTAACTATTGGGATTTTGTACCACTTGAATTGATTTTTGTTTTAACTTATCCATAGAGGATTAATTTATTGATTTGTTATGACATATTAATTTGAGAATGATCTTGATAGTAAAATTCTTCTACCCATAAATGTTGAATTTTTGTAACTATTGTTCTATATAATATAATCTCTATCTACAAGAGATTTTGTGTTATATGTGTCAAATCACAAATTTTAGAAATTATTTTTTTTATTACCCATGTTAAATCCTATGTTATTAATTTAGGGATGATCTTGGTAGTAAAATTCTTCAACCTATAGGTGTTAAATTTTTATAATGTTGTTTTGTATGATATAATCTCTTCCTATAAGAGAATTTACGTTATATATGTTAAATCATAAATTTTATAAATTATTATTTTATTAATCTCCCATGTTGTTAATGGTTCTACTATTATTTTCATCTCTAATTAAATTTTTCATGAATAATACTGTAAAATATTGAACTTTTAAATGGAAACAATAATAACAAATAATAAGTTTCATGATAGACATGGTGATGTCTACGATGAGTGATCTAATTTAGTTGAATCACTTTAGGGATAAATCTTTAAAATAATTATGTATATTCTAAAGAGGATATAGATCTTATTACCCTACCTGTAGACTAAGGATAGTTGAGACCATCACTGATAAATTTCTAGATGACATGGAAGATTCTAACATATTTAATGATGATGAGAGAGACTTTGGTAAAAAGGATTTTATTCCAATCCTTATGTTGCAAAATATATTATTTATCAACTAATTTATAAGATGCCTAAGAAACCATGACAAGAAGTTTTAGGAGATATGTCATCTTTAAAAGAACAAGCTGGGGTTCCTTTTTAGATGATTACAACACCAAGAATTGGATGAATCAAATTATTATACCTTTTTTTTCAGAGTTAGACTTCAATATTAGTTATATGTTAGATCCATAGAAATATATGAAGACAATTTTTAGTGTCTTATTTGATAAAAGGATATAGGCTATGGATGATGAAATATGAATCACAATAGTATGTGGGAACTGTCGAACAAAAAGGTAGATGTTGCACCGTGAAGAATCACCTTGATAGAAAAAATATGGCAAACCTTTAATGTAACCTAATTTCGGTATTGCTCCCCAAGTTTAACACAACGTCACGCAAGGGATGTACACTCAGAACCTACATGTATTGGAGTCTCACACAATATTACCTAGAAGTAGGAAGAAAGTAAAAAGTAAGAAGAAGAGTAGAGAAATGTATGTCAAATGTTGGCATGTGTTATATATAGTACAGGAGGGAAGTTGCATCTGACCAGAAAATATTACAGTGTTCAGTAGTTTAATGTCCAACGACTAGAAAATAATTGCTTAAAGGCTAATAAGTACACAATGGCTAATCATCTAACAGTTAAATAGTAATGGCACAATGGAAAATTTATGACTAATTGTCACATAGTGATGTAGAAAAAAATTATTATCGCAATTATTGTCACTTCCTAACCATTTACCAACAATCTCCACTAACGACTTTGCAAGTGATAGAAGGTTCTGGGTAAGTAAGGTTACTTTTGTACTATAGTGTCAATGTATTGAAGAATGAATGAATATAGTGATGTGAGATAAAAACTTTGTCCAATAAGTGAATTCCTCTTTAACTTAGTTAAACTAGGTTGAAACCCTCATACTACCCACTGTAACATTAAAATAGAGACTTCACAATAAAGTTTTGAATTAAGATCATTCTCAAATTACCTTAGGTTTTACAGGAGTATTTTAGAAAGATTATCTAACCCTTCATAGAAGGTGACCATTACTGTCTCACTCACTTATTTATTCACATGTTTATCTCACAAGTATTGAGTACATCTCAAAAGCATATTTTAAATTTACAAATAAACTTTACTTCGTTATTTAAAAGTTCATCAAGTATGTCACAAATATACTATGTTGTACATACATCAAGTGCATCACAAAAGCACTACCACTATAGGTTATGCATCACTTTCAAAGGTATTATAGATACATCAAGTACGTCTTAAAAGCACCGCCACTATAGACTATGTATCTCTTTCAAATGTCTTATAGTCATAGATATTAAATACATCTGGTGCATCTTAAGAATACCACTGCTATGGACTATGTATCTTTTTTTAAAAGATACTTCAAATGCATTTTAAAAGCACCACCACAAAGGGCTATTAATCTTGTTCGTACAAGCATTACCTTACACCATATGGATGAAAATGTATTGCATAAGAATAATCATATGACTTAATTTGGCCAACAATTGAGCATCCACCATACTTTCCTCATGTTCAAGGCTTAAGGCTTATCCCCTTAATAAAGCCAAGACCATTTTCTTGGTTAATCCTTTAATAAAAGGATTAACAAGTTTTTTTTTCCACTTTTACATATTTTTCACTTGTTCTTTTCCTTTTTTTACATATTTTTAACTTTTCATGTAGAAGAAAAATTACATCATCTTAATCAATCACCTAACAACATCACAACATCACATATAACATACATGTTCCTTTTCTTTTTGTTGTTAACATAACTGTTAGTAACTCCAATTTCCGGTTGTGAATCACAATGATTGTGTAGATATTTCTGGTAGAAGTATGTCTACTAACAAGATTTCTTAGACATTTTGCTTCTTGGTATGCTTTCTTAATAACAATAAACACATTTCATAATAGAATGTTTTATACAATCCATCTAAAATGAAAACATATCTACTAATAAAACTTATCACATCTTTGTTTGAAACTTAATCATTATCACAAAATTCTTCCAATATTTCAGTAAATTTAGAAAAATGCAAACTCCAATTTATAATACCTTTCAAGTAAATCAAAAGATAATATAAAAGATAATGAATAACATTCCAACGCTCACCATTTAGGTTATAAGTAAGTCAGTCAACCTGTTCACAATATATGCAATAACATCTAGTATAATTCATTAAAATTATGATACTCCAATAATAATTTTTGCATACTTAGATTGGGACACACTTGCATTTTTAATGTTCCTTTTCCTCTTTTTTGAAGGTTCAAGCTCACAACATATGAATTTTTAGTACATATTATAACAATTTAATTTCTTAAATAATTTCTCAATATAATGCAATTTTAGAGAAAAACCATTTTATTCTCAAAATCACATCATCTTCTCATAAAGTCTTTCATTTCAAAATTGGAACATAAAATCGATTTTATTTTATTTATCATGTTCAGTCAAATTTCAAATATCAACATATCATTCACATATATGCATATTATAACACAATCATTTTCAATAAATTTTGTATGCACATGTATATTAAAAGAGTTCACTTCAAAATCATGCTCTATGAAAACAATGTTATACTTTTATCTTTTTGTTCAACTAATTTTATTAATCATATCTAAGAAAATAATCAACTTAAATTATAAAATGTTATTTATCTATCATATTTCACACATAATACGGAAACACTAGAGTTCAAGCATAAGCAATCATATTATCAATAAAGTCATATATCATCAAAATGACATTCCTAAATAATATACTTAAAAAATAATTAAATCTCAAATACATAATAATCTTTTATATATATATATATATATATATATATAAATTAAAAAATAATAGCATACATCAAATACTTTATAAGTAATTTTATTAATCAAATATATAATACTCTTACTTTCTATTATCACATCAATTAACATAAGTTATAATTATATTATATTTTCTAATAATTTGTTACCATATCTTAATTTTAAGTTAAAAACAAATAAAATTATATATATATAATTAACTTTAAATAAATATCACAATAATATTACCACAATATATCAAAACTTTTGATCTCATCTGGTATGTTATTATACTTTAAAAAAGTAGTCAATAAGAATAAATCTAACAATATATAATAAAAAGAAAATAAAAATTTTATTCTTTTAATTTTTTCTCATTATTACCATAATACAAATTATATAAGATTACAAATGTTCCTGTAGAATGTTCATAATTTTAAAACTACCAATTTGTGATGTCTTACAAATTAATTACAATTTATATGTAAGAAATATAATAAATTTTAATTATTTAATTATATTTAACATCTATTATGAACAAAGAAGAAATATACATATGTTACGGCTAGATAATGATATTGTAAATTAAATCTATTTAAAAAAGGTAATAATACATTTTTTCAATACTTACCTTTGATAGTATTAGTGTAGATGAACCTATCTAATTATGTTTTTTCAATTTATTTTTCATATGTATTTATCCAAATTCAATTGTTTTCATTCTCAAAAGAATTTTTATTTTCAAGTCCTCCAAAAAATATGTCAAGACCATTAACAAGAATATTACACTAAACATAATAATTTCAATCATCTATATGGTTATGATGAATAAAAAAATTATTGCAAATAATGAATTTCATCATAAAGTCAATAATATATTATTTTTATTTTAATACTAAAGAACAAACATCACAAATACAAGTAACATGATCCCATATGCACTCTTTAACATATTAATTTTATAATATCCAACTTTAATTTTACTTTTATTAAAAAAAATGAGAAATATATATTCATCATTTTTTTAAGAATTTCAATTTATCTTCTTTATATGTTATCAAAGAAAAAAGTCACGCAATCAATAATCTCAACTAAATTAAGTTACAAATTTTAACTTTTCTCTGGATATAAATTATCTAAATTATAATCATAAATTTCTTAAATCATTATATAATAAAATTCACCAAAACTTTATTTTTCTCTCTTTCACAAGAAATATTAATAATTGAAAAAAAATTAATTAGAGAGCCTTAATTTTACTCCTATATTACCTTTTACAATTACAAGAGAACCTTGTGAATAAATGTGTACCTATATATATATATATATTGCTTTTAGGATGCGAACGTAGTATAGCAACCAAGATGCTAAAACACTTGATTAGCAACGTAGTCTAGTGGTTAGACACGTTGCACATAATTCCCATGACATTGGGTTCGAACCCCATGTCACTTTTTTTTTTTTGGTATGGGGCAATTAAGATTGGGCTCCCCATATAATCACAGTGCCCTATCCACTTAAGCGCTTTTTTAAAAAATATGGTATTTTAGGGGGAGCAACCATTTCTTAAATTGGGCGCATCATTTGCAATTTTCAAAATTTCAATTTAATTTCAAATTCATTTTTATTCAAATCAAAATTAATTCTTTTTTTCAAATTTCAATTCAAATTCATTTTTATTCAAATCAAAATTAATTCTTTTCTTCAAGTTTCAATTTATTTTTTTATCAAGTCAAAGTTAATTCTTTTCCTCAAGTTTCAATTCAAATTCATTTTTACTCAAATCAAAATTAATTCTCTTCCTAAAATGTCAATTCAAATTAGTTCAAATCAAAATTAATTCTTTTCTTCAAGTTTCAAATAAAACTCATTTTAGTTCAAATCCAATTTTTTTTTCTTCTTTCCTCAAGTTTTAAATCAAGTGCATTTCAAATCAAGTTCAATTTCTCAAGTTTTAAATCAAATTCCTTTTCTCAAATCCAATTCATATTTAATTCTTTTTCTTAAGTTCATCTCAAGTTCATTTTAAATCAAAATCAAATCAAGTTCATTTTAAATCAAATTCATTTTAAATCAAATTCATTTTAAATCAAGATCATTTTAAATCAAGTTCATTTTAAATTAAGTTCATTTTAAATCAAGTTTATTTTAAATCTAGTTCATTTTAAATCAAGTTCGTTTTAAATCAAGTTCATTTCAAAATTAAGTTCATTTTATTTTAAGTCAAGCCCAATTATTTTCTCATCTTTATTATTTTCAAAATAAATTCATTTTGAAATCCCAAGTCTCATGCAATGAGCTCTAAAATAGAACTGGTGGTTTCACTGTTGTTCGATGTTTAGAGATTCATATGGATCCTAGTGCAGCCCTCATTTGCCTCAGATCCTGTGCATATATAGACTAAGGATTTTCTTTAAAATATTTTCAAAATACTCTATTCCTTTTTCAAGCATCTCTAATGGTTAAGCCTTCAAACCAAAACTACGTAAGCCTTGAGTTTCTCATTGCACCGGGGAATATGTAGGAGCAGGATCAAGTCCTGTCAGGGCAACCTCCATCAATCTATTTATTTTCACTCTAATTAAAGGGATCAAACAGTTTTCAAATAAATCATACACTCAGTTTAAGGGTACCGTTCTTCGGAACGAATGAGTAAGGTGTCTAACACCTTCCCTACTCGTAACCGACTCCCGAACCTAGATGCTTTCTCAAGTTAGGGTTTTTCCAAACCTTTCCCCTTAAATAAAAATTTGGTGGCGGCTCCACATAATCAAGCAAATTATTTTCTAAAATTTTAGCGAGTTCGTCGTCTCGTTGTAATTACGGTTACGCAGATGGCAACTCCACTGGGGACTTTAAAGAGTCAAGCCTGTTTGATTGAGTGTGTATTGCATCGATCCCTTTCCTATTTATTTGCACGATTTATTTGTCTGTTTATCTATCTATTGTTTGTTTGTTTATTTCTGTGTATAACCCTAGGGTAGACGAATGATAAATTGCTATATATGTTTTATTGCGATTTCCTTAATTGCAGGTATCTATATTATTTGTGTGCCCTCCAGTCTCCACACATCACTTATATGCATTTCATCTCATAAGTGGGCCCTATACCCAGGTCTAAGTGCTACCTAGGATTAGAGGGATCTAGTGGTGTCACTTTGGGGCCTACTCCTGATTGACTATAACGAAAATCCCAGCTAGAGTGCATCCTGTCTATAATGCCCCGCAACTAGTGACTACTTTTACTGTTATGACAAGCATTAGATACTAGAACTTGGCTCTAGTGACCTTTACACCCATCCTATTACTAACCACCTATGAGAGGTTCATGCATTAAAGGTCATAGATCCTTGGGACAGGTGACCCACATAGGAGCCAAGGAGGGCACACACCCCTTTCAAGATTCAAGAATCACATACTGCTTATGGGCATTTAATTGAACAGAATCATCCAAGATAGCAGAGGGGAGATGAGATCTAAAGTTGGGGAAATACAGAAAATCAAGAAAAATCAAGAAAAATAAAAAATTCTAGGAAAAATTAGAAAAGTATTTTTGAAAATACTAAAAATATAAAAAGATTCAAAAGGAAAGAAAATGAAATTTCGAAAACTTAAAGAATGCTTTTTTCGAAAAAAATTAGCAAAGCTTTTTCAACAAAACCAAAGGTTTTTAGCCAAAATAAAAAATACCAAAAATATAAAATTGCTAAAAAGAAATAAGAAAGAAACACTCAATTATTTTCAAAACCTTTAGATCTCTAAAATTATTTGTGCATAGCATTCATTCATAAATTTATCTTCGAAAAGAGGGATTTCAAAAATTATTCCACACCTTTTTCATTTTCATACTCATTTTGCATCAACATATTTATTATTCATGACTTTTGCATTCAAACTGTTTCTCAAAAAAGTTAAATTTTAATTTAACAGAAAAATTGGAGAAAGACAACTTCCTCGACATCCTTATAGGACCCGATCACAGTCAGAAATCATGGATAAGTAGGAAAGACGAAATGAGGAGCTGAGAAATGAGGTCCAAACATTGAAAGAGCAAGTGGCTAGACTGATGAAGGTCATCCAACAATCCAAAAAAAAAAATGTTCCAAAAGAACCCATGGGCCCATCATATCCTCCTGACTTCACTCCACAAAACCCTTCACCATCAATCATGCTTCCACATACTGAAACGGTTCATTATGGGTTTCCTCATGGACATGCACCCTTATTCAGCTAAACACAAACCAAAACACGAAACCCACCTTCAAGCACCACAGAAATCCCTATCACCATTTCAAACTCCACCTCACAAGCATACCAGACAGCTGTTAGGGGGACAAATCCTATGTTCACTCAAGGGTCTCACCCTATATACATACCATCTTCTTACCATCATAACATGCCAAGAGAATACCCAAACCATCCTTTTAAGGAGGATACTGAAAAATGGAAATCCCTGGAGGAAAGAATCAAGGCAATTGAGGGAAATGCCTATGATGCCAGAGACGCATCTGATTTATGCCTGGTCCCAGATGTAGTTATCCCTCCTAAATTCAAGGTTGCTGAATTCGAGAAATATCAAAGAACTAGCTGTCCAAGGAATCAGTTAACCATGTACTGCAGGAGGATGTCCGTTTGTACATATGATGATAAACTGCTCGTCCACTTCTTTCAAGACAGTTTAACTAGGGCAGCTGAAAATTGGTATACTCAGCTAGAGCGAACACATATCCGTTTATGGAGGGATCTGATTGAGGCCTTCTTGAAACAATACCAGTACAATATGGAGATGGCTCCTGATAAAACTCAGCTCCAGAACATGGCTACGAAAGGAGATGAGACCTTCAAGCAATATGCTCAAAGATGGAGGGAGTTAGCTACTCAAGTACAACCTCCTTTCTCTGAGAAAGAATTGGTCAGCACGTTCATTGACACACTCCAGGAACCTTTCTATGACAAAATGATCGGAAGTGTGACCGCTAGCTTCTCTAATGTCGTCATCATTGGAGAAAGGATCGAAGGTGGCATGCGTTGTGGAAGGATCGCGCACAAATCCGCAAGGACAGCTAATGCCTCTACAGGAAAGAAGAGGGCAGGTGAAGCTTATAATGTGGCTTCTGGTCAAGGATAGTACATACCACAGATGGCACCTTATGGACCAACTGACTTCCAACCATCTCCATATATACCTTACACACCACACCCTCCAACCTACAACTATCCAATGCAAATCCGAGCACCAACACCATACACAGTTCAAACACAAGCCATAAGCGAGAACCCTAGCCAAAGCCAAAAGAAGGAGAAGAATCTTGTCGAGTTTGATCCCATCCCAATGACTTACACCAAACTGCTGCCTCAACTAATCCAGAATTCTCCAGTGGTTCCTTACCCGCTGACTCAAGAACCACCATACCCTAAATGGTATGATGTAAATGCCATATGTGGCTACCATGCGGGGTACATTGGTCATTCAACAGAAAATTGACAAGTTATGAAGCGTAAGGTACAAAGCTTAATTAATGCAAAATGGCTAGATTTTGGGAAGCTTGCTCCTAATACAAAAAATAATCCATTGTCAAATCATAAGAGTTCAGCAGCTAGCTAAAGGAAATCAAAGCAGCACAATGAGATGCCTTGTACAAATTGGAATGCTGAGGAAGATTATCCATGATTTTTCATACTTTTCAAATTCAATCTTTGTAGATAAATCTCAACAAGAAATAATACAAAATTAGATTTTTCATGTTTATTGGGCATGTGCTTCACATTGTTGGCTTTTCTTCCTAAAAATTTTCCATTCTGCTCATCGTCTACACCATTACTTATTCCTACACCCAAAAAATACTACATGTTGGTGATAATACCAATGCTGTAATAAATAATTTTGGATGTCTGATTAATCAAGCTCAAAGAGAAAAATTAAATGAAATGTAAAATAAGCAAAAAAGCAAGCAGGAATTCCATATCACCATTCATTTCAAGGAAAACTCTTGTCTAACAACAAAAAAAAAAGTAGCAATAAATATCCCACTGGATCAAAGCTCAAACCCAGGCAAAATTTAGGGATACAAAATAGAACCGCTAAATCGAAAGTCAAAACAATCCAAGCAAGACCTCGTAGAAGATCTGACCGGTTAAAATTCAAGAAAAAGAAGAAAAAGAAAAACCCGTTGGATTAAATGTCAAAAAATAGTCCACGAAAAAACAAGGTCAAAATTCAAGAAAAAATGAAAAAAAGAAAAACCCACTCGATCAAAATCAAAGATAATCCAAGCAAAAATAGGGTAAAAAAATAAATCGACAAAGTCATGATCAAGAAAAGTCTTGTCGGATTAAAACTCCAAAAACAGTTCAGGCAAAAATAGGATCAAGACAAAAGCCCGCTAGGTCAATCACTCTCAAAGGGCGGCCTAGGCAAAAGTTAGGGCACATAAACAAAAGCCCGCTAGGTCGAAAACCCTCAAAGGCGGCCTAGGCAAAAGTTAGGGCACAGAAACAAAAGCCAGCTAGGTCGACAACCCTCAAAAAACGACCTAGGCAAAAGTTAGGGCACAGAAACAAAATTCTGCTAGGTCGATAACCCTAAAAAATGACCTAGGCAAAAGTTAGGGCACGCAAACAAAATCCTGCTAGGTCGACTACCCTCAAAGGCGACATAGGCAAAAGTTAGGGCATGCAATCAAGAGCTCGCTAGGTTGAAAACTCGTAAGGGCAACCTAGGAAAAAGTTAGGGAAAAACGGAAGACTTGCTGGGTTGAAAACTCAAAGGAACAACCCAGGCAAAAGTTAAGGTCGTCTAGGAATCCCAGTACAATCTGGCATTTCCACACCTTATATTTTCTAAAACTGGGGCAAAATTTTGTTATTTCTCAAGTTTGGTTAATTTGGCAATCAAGATTATGAAAAGCAACACTGGTATTTTTCACCAAAATGAGCCATTTGGGAAATCAAATCAACACTCTTCACCTTTTCCTTTCAAATACACTACCTTAAGCATCACTTGCAAAACCCTCTATCTCCTCCCACTGACTATCCAAAATCACTTTGCACACCCTTATAGTGCACATGTTAAAAAGGAATGTGAAAAATGTAAAATGAAAAGATTAATTTTGAAAAGTTATGAAAATCAGATGAATCCTCTACCATCACAACACAATATGACTGTTTACCAAAAGATCATCCTTCTACCAGTTGTAACGTTACCGAGACAAAAGGAGTGTGTCTTACTCAAAGATGCTGACCTCTGTTGGATCTCAAAGGTCTTGAAAAAGGAAAATTCCAAAGTTGACCAAGAAGACAAGAAACAGAGTCAGTCTAGCTCGTCCTGAATCTTGATTCCCTTATACAAATTATAAGGTTGTCGAGGAAGAAAATGTCGAAGAAACATCAAGAATCAAGAGGAACAAAAGTTTTTAACTATCTCATGGAATGCATTCATGCCATAGCACTCATTTCATATTATTTGGATCAAATTACCATTTCAAGCATCAAGAAGCAATGATTAAGTTAAAACATCACATCCTCTTGCATTTATTCAAGCATCTCAATAAACACCCTAGCATTCGAGCGTCGCATAATTCATTTTTCAAGACTAATTAAGACTAAGGAAATTGAGCAAGTCAATCATAATTAAAATATTTTTGAAAATCTCAAAATTGGGGCAAAGGATGCCCAGCAAAATTCAAATTAGGGTAATCCCCGACTTTTGAAAAAATTCAAACTAGGATAAACGCTTGCCCAGAAAATTCAAATTGGGGTCATCCCCGATCTTTGGAAAAAAGGATAAATCAAGATTCAAAACTGGGGCAAACGATTGCCAGAAAATTCAAATTAAAGCAATCCTCAATTTCAAGAAGAAAATCCAAGCGAGGGAAAATGCTTGCCCAAAAAATTCAAATTGAGGCAATCCTCAATTTCAAGAAGAAAATCCAAACTGGGGCAAATGTTTGCCTAGAAAATTCAAAATGAGGCAATCCTCAATTTCGAGAAGAAGATCCAAACTAGGGCAAACAGTTGCCTAGAAAAATTCAAATTGGGGGCAATCCTTATTTTTGAAAAAAGAAGAATCAAGATTCAAACTGGGGCAAACGTTTGCCTGGAAAATCCTTTCAAATTAAGGCAGTCCTCGACCTTATACCAAGATTCAAACTGGGGCAAATGCTTTCCTAGAAAATTCAAGTTAAGACAATCCTCAATTTCAAGAAGAAAATTCAAACTGGGGTAAACACTTGTCTAGAAAAATTCAAATTAAGGGCACCCTCAATTTCATCAAAATTCAAACTGGGGAAAAATGTTTTTCCAAAATCCCTTCAAATCAAGACATTCCTCAACTGTCAAGGGTCTTCTAAACTGGGGCAAAATGTTTGCCCAAGTTTCTTCAAGAGAAAGTAATTATCAAATGCTTAAAAACCTTTGAGTCAAGGTAGAATAAGCAATTTATTTTAATTTCAAATTAAGTTGTCTGAGGCATCTGACAAAGAAGTCCATATTTTGTCCTCACGTGCATTCCCAGGACATATCATTCTTTTCCATACATGTCCTAACAGGTCATTCTGTGCCTGTTATCCGTCATGACAAGCCATTTTTTCTATGCCTATCTTAACAGGGATGGTTTTCATTTTCCTTCGCCTGTCTTAACGGGCCACTCCTACATTGCCTGTCTCCACAAGTCCCATTCTCATTTCACCTTCGCATTGCCTGTCTTAACAGGTATGCCACATTCTTGCCGGGCCATTGTGGCATTTTCCCTGTCTTAACAAACCATCATTTTCTGCTTTGCCTATCATAACAGGTCATTTTTCCTTCACTTGTCTTAACAGGTCTCTCTTCACTTTTTCACCTATCAACAACAACCCGATCAAGTTTACATTTTTGCATTTTGGCCTATGTTGTCAGGCCACCGTCAAGTTTACTTTTCTACATCTTGACCTATGTTGTCAGGCCTCATCAAGTTTACCTTTCTTCATCTTGGCCTATAGTGTCAAGCCTCATCAAGTTTACTTTTCTGCATCTTGGCCTATGTTGTCAAGCCTCATCAAGTTTACCTTTCTGTATCTTGGCCTATAGTGTCAAGCCTCATCAAGTTTACTTTTCTACATCTTGGCCTATGTTGTCAGGTCTTATCCAGTTTACCTTTCTGCATCTTGGCCTATGTTGTCAGGCCTCATCAAGTTTACTTTTCTGCATCTTGGCCTATGTTGTTAGGCCTCATCAAGTTTACCTTTCTACATCTTAGCCTATAATGTTAGGCCTCCATCAAATTTACTTTTTTGCATCTTGGCCTATGATGTCTGGCCTCCAGCACGTTCAAGTTTACTTTTCTGCATCTTGGCCTATAGTGTCATACCCCATCAATTTTACTTTTCTACATCTTGGCCTATGTTGTCAGGCCTCCATCAAGTTTAATTTTCTGCATCTTGGCCTATGTTGTCAGGCCTCCATCAAGTTTACTTTTCCTCATCTTGGCCTATGATGTCAGGCCTCCAGCATGTTCAAGTTTACTTTTCTGCATCTTGGCCTATGTTGTCAGGCCTTATCAAGTTTAATTTTTTGCATCTTGGCCTATGTTGTCGGGCTTCCATCAACTTTACTTCTCTTCATCTTGGCCTATGTTTTCAGACCTCCATCAAGTTTATTTCTCTGCATCTTGGCCTATGATGTCAGGCCCCATCAAGTTTAAATTTTTGCACCTTGGCCTATGTTGTTAGGCCTCCTCGCACGTTCATTTTCCCATACTCAGGCCTATGTTGTCAAGTCTTACATTTTAATTTCTGCATCCCTACTTGTCTCCACAGGTCTTGCTCACTTCCCTTTGCCTGTTGTAACATGCCATTCTCTTCCACTTTGCTTAGTCATCTTCGCTTCACTCTGCTTGTCCTAACATGCCATTCTTTTGTATGCCTGTCCTAACAGGCCATCATTTTCTGCTTTTCCTGTTCTAATAGACTTTCTTCATTTCACCTTGTTTGTCCTAACGGGCCACTCCATTCTTTGCCCACGTTTGTCCTAACGGACCTTATTCATCTCACTTGTCCTATACGGGCCTGACAATTAGCCTAATTAGGTTGTGTAGTCTGCATTTCAGCTTACCATGTTAGACTTTGCATATTTAACCTTGTCGGTTTAGCACATGAAGTTTGCAAAACGCATTCAGAAACCATCATTCTCCAGGCATCCGTAAGATTTCTTTCGAGCTCAAGGCTCTTCACGTTTTTCGAACATTCTCAAATTTGCCTCGGACATAATGTGTTCATGTCTTTACTTATTTCCTACCAAAATAATCTAGAAAATTACTTCTTATATTATCTGGTAGGAAAATGAATAAAGAGGAAAAAATTATAAACATTCAATTATGTCCGAGGCTCCATTTTTAAAATTAGGGGTTAAACCATAATTTAAATAATAAGTAAATATTAAGATTAATAAACAGAGAACAGAAAACAGAAAAGCAAACAAATAAACAGAAAACAGAAAAATGAATAAATAGAAAGTAGAAAAACAAAAAAAAAATAACAACAAAAAATATAAATAAAGAAAAATAGAAAAAAGAAAAATCAAAATAACAAAAAATAATAACAAAATACAAAAAGAGAAAATATTGAATTAAAAATATAAAAATAAAAACGAGATAAATAAAGACAAAACAAAGTGATAGGAAATTTGAAAAATAAAATTGAATTACATAACAAACAAGAAACTAAATTTCAAAGAATAAAAATGAAAAAAAACTGAAAATAAAAAAAGGGATTAAACAAAAAATAATACTAATAAAATAAAAGTAAAATAGAAAATAAAAAATAAATAAATAAATAAAAACTGGAAAAAATAAAAAAAAATAAAAAGAAATAAAAAATTAAAAAATATCAAAATAATAATAAAAACAGAAAAAGTAAAAAATATAATAATAATGAAAACAAAAAAACTAACTGGCTAAACTTCAAAATAAAAATGATAAACTGAAATGTAGAAAATTAAATAACTAATAAAAAATAGAAACTAAAGTAATAAACGAAAAATGATAAAATAAATAAATAGAAAATTAAAACAAAAAAGAATGAAAAGGAAAAACTGAAAACTGAAAAAAATTAAAATAGAAAAACAGAAAACATAAAAAAGTAGAATTAAAAAAAAAAAAAAAGACGTGCATGCATGCATGCAGTCAGGGGCGGGACTTCATGGGGAGAAAAAAAAGGCATTCGTTTTTTGGGGTGACAACCTGAATTGTTGGAAAAAAGGGGAGTGCGGGGCCGATCTGGGGGCTTTTCTTTCTTTCTTTCTTTCAGTGTTGCATTTTGGTGGGAGACTAAGACTAATGCCAGCTATATTTCAAGGAATGTTCAATGGTGAGGGGAGGTGGATCCTAAAAGCAATATCGAAGCAGAGCAGGCCGTATATCCGGTAACCCACAAGATTGGAGTTTGGTTTTGGCTTCACCAGCAACTCTCATTCCTGAGCTCGAGGCTCTCCTCCTTGCCATGGAATGAAGAACAACATCACTAATCCTAGCAAATATATTCGGGGTGGCAGTGGCTTCATGCAGGTTAGCTTTCTCCAACCTTTCTTCTATTCACTTCTGAATTGGAGATTTGCTCTATCCGTTTAGGTCTTAGCCACTTCCTGATGTATGAGAATAATCTTACTTCATCAAGGAGAAACTCATTTTTGAAATAAAAAGGTACCGATTGCTGAAATTATTAATTAAGTTAGAGCTAATGCGTGATGTGGCTAAATTTGATTTCAGCCGTAGATGTGAGCATATCAAGTTTGATTCAATCTGTTATGATAAACTATTGATACATGTCAAAGTGTATTGGCATGAACTGGAAGTGCTAATCAGCACATTAATGGTTGTTGGGAGGGTCTTACATGATAAAAAAATCTCTAGAATCAGCAACTAGAGGCTTTTGAAGGTCATGCGATTACAATCTTGGCAAACAGATAGAGGCGATTTAGTTTTCTCCATCCAAGTTGGTGGAGAAATATGTTGAAACTTCATCAAGCCAAGAGTGCTACCACCGCATTGAAATATTGAAGACTTCAGGGTATTGAACTTGCTCGTCTGGGATTGATCTGCTTCCTCAACCTGTTGTCAGAATATACTGATAAAACAACAAGCATATCGTGAAGAGAATTAGAGTTCCCACCTAGGGCCACTGAAGCATAATGTAGAAGAAGCAATCATCCATGAATAACTTGGGATATTTGAGGTTCGTTTTCGTGTCTTTAATGAGCGACACCGAATTAAAAGTTGTGGAAGTCCTCTTGCAGAGGCTAATGTTCCAAGATGAGATGTTCGTCTTTTGAAATTGATTAATTTGCGCTCAATTCTAGAAATGGCATACTTTCTAACTCAGTTAGTAAACAAGGAATGAAGTTGTGAATATTATTAGAGTCCCTGCTTTCTTTGGGAAAACCATTCATTTTGTAGAAGCTGCCAATCAAGTGGACTGCGTTCAAAAGATAGGACTACCATGAAAAGCGCTGCATGGAGTACTGTTGGCAAACCAACAGATTGGAATTTTGCCTTTCATGATTTGCAGCTTTGTTTAAAGGGAAAAAAATATGGTTCTTGATGCACCAAAGGCAAGCCAGCTACTGGATGCTGTTACTATTGATTTCCCAATTTATTCAAACTTACGGCCAGCTTTCATTTCAGTGCATGATCCTTCATGGAGAGTATATATTGACGGCCAAAATATATGGCTTTATTGGTAATGAGTTACTGGTCACTTGCTTAGACATCTTAACTCTCCCGTTGTTCTCCTCAGCAGTACTAGTTAAGTTAATTAATAAGGCTATCAAGCCTAAGCTAACAGCCCAACTTAACTGGTTCGCTGGTCGTCCGCGTAATGCCACGCCTTGGGTTCGAATCTTGCTTAGTACATTTTCCTTTCAATATATATATTTAATGGTTAAATGTGTTTAAAATTAATCCAGGATGCTAAAAAAACTTGACAAGCAACGTAGTCTAGCGGTTAGAGACGTTGCCTATAATTCCCATGACATCGGGTTCGAACCCCCTTATCACTTTTTTTTGTAAGGGGCAATTAAGCTTGGGCTCCCCATATAATCACAGTGATGCGAGATTATAACCAATACTTGGGGCATAGCTGAGCGGTTAGGAATGCTGTCCACATATCCTAGGGCCTCTGTTCGATCCCTGCTGAGCGCCTTTTTTAAAAAATGGTATTTTAGGAGGAGCAACCACTTCTTAAATTGGGCCCATCATTTGCAATTTTCAAAATTTCAATTCAATTTCAAATTCATTTGTATTCAAATCAAAATTCATTCTTTTCTTCAAGTTTCAATTCATTTTTTTATCAAGTCAAAGCTAATTCTTTTCCTCAAGTTTCAATTCAAATTCATTTTTACTCAAATCAAAATTAATTCTCTTCCTCAAATGTCAATTCAAATTAGTTCAAATCAAAATTAATTCTTTTCTTCAAGTTCCAAATAAAACTCATTTTAGTTCAAATCCAATTTTTCTTTCTTCTTTCCTCAAGTTTTAAATCAAGTGCATTTCAAATCAAGTTCAATTTCTCAAGTTTTAAATCAAATTCCTTTTCTCAAATCCAATTCAAGTTTAATTCTTTTTCTCAAGTTAATTTTAAATCAAAATCAAATCAAGTTCATATCAAGTTCATATCAAGTTCATTTTAAATCAAGTTCATTTTAAATCTAGTTCATTTTAAATCTAGTTCATTTTAAATCAAGTTCGTTTTAAATCAAGTTCATTTCAAATCAAGTTCATTTTATTTTAAATCAAGCCCAATTCTTTTCTCATCCTTATTATTTTCAAATTAAATTCATTTTGAAATTCCAAGTCTCACGCAATGAGCTCTAAAATAGAACTGGCGGTTTCACTGTTATTCGATGTTTAGAGATTCATATGGGTCCCAGGGAAGCCCTCGTTTGCCTTGGATCCTGTACATATGTGGACTAAGGATTTTTTTTAAAATATTTTCAAAATACTCTATTCCTTTTTCAAGCATCTCTGAAGGTTAAGCCTTCAAACCAGAACTACGTAAGCCTTGATTTTCCCATTGCACCAGGGAATACGCAGGAGCAGGATCAGGTCCTGTCAGGTCAACCTCCATCAATCTATTTATTTTCACTCTAATTAAAGGGATCAAACTATTTTCAAATAAATCACACACTCAATTTAAGGGTACCGTTCTTCGGAATGGGCGGGTAGGGTGCCTAACACCTTCCCTACTCATAACCGACTCCCGAACCTAAATTCTTCCTCAAGTTACGGTTTTTCCAAACTTTTTCCCTTAAATAAAAATTTGGTGGCGGCTCCACATAATCAAACAAATTATTTTCTAAAATTTTAGCGAGTTCGTCGTCTCGTTGTAATTACGATTACGACATCACCTAAATTATGTTGTCACTTTCTACAAACACCACCACCTCCATGAATGGAATTATTAGAGTTTGGGAAGAAAATGGTGGAAGAGAGGGTGAGAAAATAAGTTTCTCAATATGATTCTACCCTAGGATTAATGACATTACTTTCATCAACCACTTCAGTTTGTTAGAAATCATGTCATGCATACAAATTTATTTTTAATCTTAAAAAACTTTATTTGAAGTGGATATCTTTTACATAATGAAGAATTGGTTTCTAATTAAGCATACAAGTTACATAGTCTAATTTACATAAGTCTCAAACTTTTGGGATATCACATAACAGATAACATAAGTCTTTTTCTTTTTCTATATCATTCTCTTAGTGATAATCTAAGATATAAGCATACAATACTACGTAGTCAAACAATATTTTTTCACTAGTTCTGCTACTCTGCCTTCTATTCTTAGGACATGAATTCATTCTTTGATGATTGTTACCATCATAAACATTGAAGGCCTGACACTTCATAATAGAAAGATTTATAAAGAACCATTTTTTCTCCACCTTATAAGAATCTTTCGTCTTCTGAATATGCATAAGGCACATTAAGCGTAGTATGAACTTTTCATATAAGTTTTTTCTTTAGTGATCCCTTAGTTAATTAGTTCCATATTAAAAGCTTCCAGATAGCATGCGTGCTCAAACAATCGAACCAATACTCCATGCACATTTAGTCTTTATTTTCAAATTAATTTCACATCATCATCCACATATGAATATCTTGTAATGCATCATTTCTAAACAATCAAGAATGTTATTCATACACTTTACATACATCTTTATGTATTCATAAAATAATACAAGTTGGCATGATGTTTTTAAATAAAAACCAACCTTTTAATCAAGAACTACTTAATTAAGCTTGATGTTAAATCTTGGACAACATGTAAACTTCCTCTAATAACTTGTCCATTATGCATTATTCATAAGATTTATGATAAATCTCTCATAGTATCTTACTTCACTCATCCTTCTAAGTTACCTCGCAACCTTTCCTTTTCTCAAAGATTAAGTTCTTCTTAATATTTTAATGTAAGATTATGGTATATAGGATTTATTTTTTAGTTGGTCGAATGGCCTTTTCAGTTATTTACTTTTTGTGTTCCTTAAATTGAATGTCTTATGTACAACTTAAATAATTAAAATTTAAGTGTTATAAGTTTTATGCTTTTTGACCAATCACTTGGCTAGTTAAGCTTGATCCTTTAATGAACTTACTTGCTTACCTCCTTACTTATGAATTTAAAGTTTCCTACTCATGTCTTATTTAGTTATCTTTAAACATCCAAACTAGCCTACTTTGCTTATTTAATACCTAGGTGGTCGAATTCACATGCCTTAGTCCTGAGGCATTATCGTTCAATTTTTTTCTCCTAAAAGTTTATTTACACTAAATAGGATTTAGGCTATTAGTTCATATCATTCTTAGAAATTTTTAGGGCTTTTCCTCCTTGCTTTATGTGAGTGATCGAATATTCACCTTCTTTCCTTTACTCCATAATTAATTTCTAATCATCTTCTTAAGCATATTTCGATTTATCCTTAAATTTTAGCAAGATTTTAACACGTTTTCCCCAATTTCAACCATTATGAACAAATGATCACTCCACCAATTACAAGTCTCTTCCAAATTTATAATTCTTTTCTTACGCTTGATTAAGTTCCTCCTTACACCTTAATTAATATTTTAAACCTATGTTTCCCCCATTGCATGGAAAATGGTCGAATGCTATAGGTAGTAAAACAAAGGTCCTTTTATCAATTTCTTGTCATTTGACATTGGTATCATGAAGTTTAGCATTTGGTACATCATATTCTCACTCCATAGCATTTGATCTTCATCATGGAAGGTCTTATGTGATTTGTTCATCTTTTAGTCCAAAATTTCACCTTTACTCTTAGTATTTTTAAGTCTAAGTTCAAGTTAAGTTTATAGATTTTATTACATAAATTTTTTTACTCTTTTAAGACTTTTAATATATGAGTTCAGATCTGAACTATTATCAAAGATAACTTCTTGATTAAATATTTTAAGAAAAGATATAAGCAAGTTTCTAACTTTAAACACAAAGATACTAAAGAAAGCATTTTTTAAGGCAAACAAGTGTAGAGCTACTCAAAGATCTATCTATCTCTTACTTTGAACACATAAAATTTTTTTTCAAAAACTCTCAAATCTACCCAAAAGCATAAAAAATTAGTTTTAAGAAATTTTAACCAATTAAATTGCTTCAAAGGTTGCTAGAAGTACTTTAATACATCAAAACTCCTCTTTAACTTTCAAAAATCACTAAAAACTTTGTGATGCTTATATTTAACCATCAAGAGTGGCTTTGAACTCCAATAAGTTCAAAAAAAAAAAAAGGATCCACAGATCTTAGAGAGAGATCCACAAAAAAGAAGAAAATCAAACCATAAATACAAAATTAAAAGCTCAGAAAAATATATGATAAAATCCTAATTGTTGAAGACTTTTATAATGGTTTTGGTGGATCTTTATGGCTAATCTTCCTCCTCCTTGGTGGTCCACACAAGATCTCCTAGTGATGATAGTGAGGTTTGATTGATTTGTTTTGTTTTAACTTAAACTTCAAATATGGAAGTTTAAGCTTAGTATAGATTTTGGTGTTTTGGGAGAAGTTGAAGTTTTAGGTGAGTTTAGATAGCTTGTACAAGTGTTTAGAAGAGTGTTAATGGAGAAAATGAACCATCCTTGGTGATCCTAAGCAATTTCGTCCAGCTAGGGCATGTAGGAATTAAATTTTCACTTAAGGTCATTTTGGTTCATTTACATATCATTTTCATTTTCTAAAATAAATGTAAATGTAAGGAATTATCCTTTTAGAATTAATTTAATACTAATTATTCTGAAATTGTCGCTAATCAAGATTAACTTATTCAAAGTATAGTTAATTTTAATTAATCAAGATTAATTTACTATAATTATGGTTAATTTTATCTTTCTTATTCAAAATTTGTCCTATATGATATTAAGAAAGTAATGACTCATATGATGAGTCACCACCTCATTTTACACATGCTCCTTTTCATGCTCAAGGGGTGGGATCCACTTCTTGGTTTTTGTTTCTCATTTTCTTGTCCTACTAGCTTATCAAGAACATTTTGGTAATTTTTCTCAAAATTTTCTAGAAGGTTCTTTAACATTTTCGTGCTCATTCTTATGTTATTTGATATTTTTTCAAGAACAGTTTATCTCTTATGAGAGAGATAGTTTTCTAAAGATATTTTGGATATTTTTTAGAATTTTCTGATAGTTTTTTCAATCTTTTTTTATTTCTAATATTTTCTGATTTTTTAGCTATCATTAGTGTATTCTAATTCCTTAAAATGATTTTTAACTTTTATTTTGAGTTTTATACATATTTATTAATGTTATCCTAATGTAGGATATTTTTATTATTTATTAAAATAATTTTTAATTTCTCTTACTTTTTATTTTTATGTTTATTTTATTTTTTACTAAAAGTATTTGTATTCTAAAGAATTCATTATAAAAAATTATAAATATTACAGATAATTAGTTAATGCTAATTCAATAATTAAATAAAAAATTAATTATAAAAATATAATAAATTAATAATTAGTTATTTTAATTTTTTTAAAAAACAATAGTTATTGAAAAATAAAGTGGATTAAAATATTAACTTTTTATCTTTCAAAATAAAAATAATATTTTCTTTAATTTTTTTTACTAATCAACAACTAAAATATTTTCGACCCTAAATATAAGAATATAGTATTATATTCTAGTATAATAATTATTAAACTCCTTTTATAATCTTATTTTATTGTAGAATTTATGTCAATCAGATATCAATTATTTTTTATATTATCAATTAAAATATTTAATCTTATGAATATTTTAAAAATAAATTTTAAATTTATAATGTATTAATTGTTTCAACTATCTTTTATTAATAATTAATTTATTATAAAAAACTGAAAAGAATAATTTAAAAAAATACTACCCAATATTCTGAAGATACTAGTTATTTTTAATGCATTCTAACGTTTTTAATAAAAGAATTATAAATGTTCTCAAATTGAGAGGAAAAATGAACTTTCATAATATTGAATTAGATGATTGAATATAACAATACAAAAATTATTTATAAGATAGGAGATAAGTATCAAGCAAGCTAACTAATCTAAATTACATACTCACATAATATTATAAATATCTAACAAAATATCAACAAGATAACAGAATATAGTTATTGTTATGATTAACTAAATGTCTACTTGTGCATTATGCTGTGCTGAAATCGAGATGGCTTTCTTTATATATTTAACATCATTTTACCTAAATTTAAAAATAAATCATTCTAATCTCTTTTATATTTTGTATATTGTACATATAAATTTTCTTTTTTTATATTCATTGAGGATGCTCTTACCTAACAGCTGAAAGTTAATTCCTTCAAAATACAGAGATCATTAAAATGAATTTTATTCCATCTAACACAATCATAATGGAGATAGGCAAAAAAATGTATATTATATAACTGTAGTATTAATAGCACTTCTCATGTAGATTTTGCCTAATTACATAACTTCCCTTCTATTTTATAAATACATTATAATTAAATTTCTCTACTATAATAAAAATTTTAAATTATTAAATAATTAAATCACAGATTTTAAAATAATAACATAAAAAATATATAAAAAATAAATTAAGTCATTTTTAATAATTCAATAATAATAATAATATCTTATTGATTTAATTATTAATAATTCATTTGATTAATGCTTTTTATTACAACAATTTTGAAATAATCCTTGTTACTAACAAATATTTATTAATAATGTTTCGATTATTTATTTTCTTATATTTAATACTATATTAAAAGAAATTGTTTAAATATTTAATAATGTCAAAATTTAATTATCTTAACAAAATTATATTGTAGTGTACTCATAAAATAGAGTTTGTTTAATATTTATGAAATAAATATTTTGTAAAATAAACTAATAAAATATATTTATTAAAAATAAATAATTTGAAATTAAGGGTAACGTATTTATAAAATAAAAGAGATTATTTTCAAGTTTTAAGAAAAAAATTGGATAAAAATTACAAAGCTAAAAATATATATTTTATTCTAAATAGAAAAAAATGAATAAAATCCATCCTATAAAGTTCTGTAACTCAATTTATTTAAAGTCTAATTTGATTTAATTTGTTTAATAAATAAAAAATTTAAATTTATTAAAAAAATTTAAATAAATAAATCAAATTTTAATTTATTAAAAAATTATTTAATCTATTTAATAATCTATTTATCTTTATATATTATATTATTTTAATATTTTATATTTATATAATTTATTAAAAATTATAATTTTTAATTTTTAAGTTTAACAAAAAAAATTTTAATATTTACTATCAAAGTTATACATTATAATTTTTAAATTAGTATTTTTCTTTATATTTTAATTTAATTTTTATATATATCTAAATTTGTATATATATACATTGTGAATCATATTTTATTTGTATATATTATTATATTATATATAATTAGTTTTTAATATATAATCTAAAATTATATAATTAAATTGTTAAAAAATTTATCTTGTTAATTTTAAAAATTAAATTTTTTTTAATTAATTATTTATATAATTTAAATTTATTTATTAATTTTTAGTACTATAAGCTTTTAAAAAAGATTATAAATCTTGAGTTTTAAAATAAACCAAACATTAATAATAAAAAATTATAATAGATTCAGATTTTAAATTTTTAAATAAATCAAATTTAAACATTCAAAATTCTCAATTCATTTGTTACCCTAATTCTAAATTAAATTTTAGTAAACCTTAATTCTAAATTAAATTTTAGTAAACCTTAATTCTAAATTAAATTTTAGTAAACCTTAATTCTAAATTAAATTTTAGTAACCCACCGCATCACCTCCTATATACACATAACTTAAGAAAGCCCCTAATAAGAAGGGATCAAAAAGCAATATTTGAGGAGTATTTCCTGGATAACTTGGATAATTTTCTCTGTACTTCTATAATTAGAAGTAATTTTTTCATTATTAAAAGAAAATTGTACTTGTGCAATGTTTTTTGTAGTACGTTTTTAAGCCTGAAGAAGCAATAAGCAACGAAAAGGTAACCCACCACCTAATTGCATGTAAAGGGTTGCATAACTCTTAACCTGCAATCCTACTGGTCAATGCCTGAAATTGAAACGCAGGAACAAACTGGTTTGTGTAACCCAGAAGCTGCACGCTAAAACACAACCAAAAGTCATTGTTCGGGTGTCGTTTTAGTTGCCTTCACATGTTAACACATGAACCCTGTTTTGGAAGCATAAGGATGCCAGTATAATCGGAAACAAACTTCTGAAAGCGACGGATCTTTATCGGTACTTAATCACAGTCAGCCACATGCTTTAAATTAGTATACAAATAGATAGTATTTTCTTTTACCTCTTCCAAAGTTTGCAAACGTATTGAATGAAAAAGTAAGAATGCATTTACAGATAATTTGTTCTATATTTGGATAAAAAAATTTAGAATTCTAGAGAATATAAGATCAATACGAAATGATGATAAAAAAGAGTAAGTACAAAAAAAAGTTGTGAATAATAATCCAAAAGAAGTTAACATAACTAAGGAATTTTAAAATTCTCCAAAAAAATATAATTTGAAATCCCTTCAATTTTACATAAATATTACTTAATTCAAATTCTGCAATATTCATAAAATTCCTTTCCTTATCACTCAACGTTTATAATCTAGTATTTTAAAATTACTTGAGTTTGGTTGAAGTTAATATTACAAAATACTGTAATTAAAATCAACAATAAATACACTCTTGCTTTCTACATTAACCATTTACTGATTTCAAAGGACTAAATTCAAAATAATGAAATTGGTTGTGCTTCAAACTGCATTAAGTGGGGCCAATGTGGGTGCACTTTCGTTGGGGAGGGGTATTTGAGAAGGATGCTTATATCACAGTAATGTGTATATGATTTCATTCAGAAACAACTAATTTACACGAAAGGAAACAGTTCTCAAATTTACATGCCTGTTCGCTTCCTCCCAAAACCCAGCTTAAAACATAAATCAACATTGGCTATTAGTACTAACAACAAAATTAGCAAGAGAGAAAAGACTATGTGCTGCCAAGCTTCACTGCAGCTTGAGGATATATTATCTGATAAAAATAAACACTGAACTACCCTCAAAATGACATAATAAGGTTGTTAGTTCAAACCTTGGGTTGATGACCTAGCTGATGAGGACTCACCTAGAGAAACAGAAGCCAGAGATGATGCCCAAACGCGGGCACTCCTTGCCCTTTCATGAAAATTCCTTGTTTTGCATAGTCTTAGTTTGGTCCAAATCCTCCTGACATCAATCACCTGAAGCACACGCCCCATCACTTGGCTTGTCTCACCAAATATTTGCATATTCAGATGAGGAATACAAGATACCCAGAATGCTCGGAGTCGCAATACAATCTTGGGGAATACAAAAAGAAGTAATCTCAAACAGAGAAACAATACAGAGAGTAACAAGTAGGGATCCCTGATCATTGTTTCCTTGAGAGACAAACCCATCAAAGGATTTGTTGTTGAATTCTCATCACTCATGATGCTGCTTAGTTGACCAACAACAATATTATTACTTGCTTCCAATCCTGAGACAAGCAATCGGTTCAACAGAGTCAATAAGGTAAAAAAAATTATCAGTTATTGAAGTTTCCTACACATCACGAGGGTTGTTAATTGGGTAAAAAAAATGGTTGTCGTAAATAATACACAGTATCTTACAAACAAGAATCAGGATATGATTACCTGTGTTTCTCTCATAAAATTCCGAAAGGGAGGGAAGATTGTTTGGACCATGATATCTCAACCTTGATGTCTGGTTCACCAGTAATATTGCAGGCAAGCTATGAATTCCATATTTTGAATACAAGCTGCAAAGCGAAAAAAACGTAAACATCAACTGATATTTATAAAAGCAGCCTGTTGAGTATGCCATCATTTCTGCTGTTTATGTATAAAACAAAGTAGGAAAGGAAATAATTTAACATTACTTAACAGCATTAGCCTAACCATAAGGAAATTGAAAAATGCAAGCAACACACTTTTAACACACTATTGTTGGAAATCTATGTGGATTCTATTATGATGTGAGTCACTCCTCATCTGGTGGGTCCTACTCCTTATTTAGTGAGGTCCAAATGTATTTCAACCATAATAAAAAGTTTGCCCAAACGAGTGTATCAAAAATGTTGCTAGTATTTCTCAACACAAAATTAGATTGTTGAACCAGAAATAGACTTAACTACTGTAGTTCATATGCCATCCCCAAATCAGGCAAACAGCATACAGCAAAAAAAAAATTAGTTTCACCAACATTGAGAAACTTAAAAATAGAAGCAGGGATAGCTTCAAAACCTTGGCAAAGCTGATGATTGCTCAAGAACCAAATGTTCTACTTGAGGAAACATTGAACTAAGACTTTCAAATTTAGGGAGCATTTTGCTTGAAAATGGGCACCAGGAAGCATAGAGGAGTATAGAAATATATTCTATCCTCTTTCTGCCAGACAGAACTCCTTCTATAAAATTACCATCCACCTGAATAAATGCAAAGGAAAAAATAAATACATGTCACCAAAATATGCAAATTGGTATAGACAGCAAAAAATAATTAGATCATTGAATCTATGTAACTATTTAATCAAATCTATAGTTTAAGCCATGTCAGCAGAACAATGACAGAACTACGCTGGGGTATATGTACTTGTCCAGACTAGAAGGAATTACATAAGGGCTTTAAAATTTATGGAAATTGAGAGAAAAGTCAAGCATGGCACATTAAAAGAAAGAAACAGCTCAGCCAAAAACATACATTGTTCCATACCAACTGCCTTGATATGGTCCCTTCAGTCCATAAGGAAACATTTTCTTAAAACTCGATAAAAATTCAATTTTGTTCAAAATTCAATGGATTTTGAAAGGGAAATACTATTTTCAGTAAAGTATAAAATCCTTTTTATACCCAACTAAATTGTTTAAGAAAGTCAGGGAAATAACAAAATCAAGATGTAATGTCAAATCCACAATTGAGGTTTTGTGCTAAGCACATAAAACGGAAAACTCCATGGCATATGGGCTTGACCTGGCATGTGACTTAACCTGATTAACCTGTGGTGTGGCATAACATTTAACAAGAGATTTATACAAGTCCATGTTAATTCAATAGTTAGGTTAATCACAATGTCTTCCATTGTGAGGCATGCGGTGTATTGGCAGAAGGATTTGAGCATTGAACAGCTATTCATTGTAATATTCATTATCATAGTTGATTTTTCTCTAATTTTGATTTGCAGAACTAAGCCTATTGTTCACAATTGGCTTAACCATGTTGAATTTTGTGTCAATTTCTCTTCTTAATTTCAGCTGTTCAACTACTTAATAACAAGTTATCCTCTTCACCCGAGCTTCATGCACAACCAAATTGTCTAGGCACCTTGATGTCTCTTTCCTCATAAGCACTCTCCACATCTATCACATTTTTCTCTCTATCCCTACTTCTCCCTTTGTAATTCTTTCCCAAATCCATTAAAGCAAATCTTCAAACTATCAGCTCATGTTGGCATGTACAGGAGTCACACTGAAATGAAAATTCTGGAAAACAAAGTGCAGAGGGAAGACCAGAAGAGTACTTTTGGCATGTACGGACGGATGTATCCATGTGGAACTAATACTCAAAAAGGGCGGATGGCGAGGGGGAGAGGAGAATATTTAGTTCCACTGTAGCACTAAGTTCTTACAACAATAACCATTAGTCCTAAACCACAGGAATTATTTCCCATGTCAACGAAAGATGACATCAAAAATCGATTTAATAATGCCAAATGGGGCAAGGATTAATAAGAAGTACAAGGGTAATGGGTCGATGGTAAACGGCTTCTCTGGGAAAAAAAGCATGGCTCTTCGTTTGCACAATTACCCAACAAAGCAAAATAAATAAAGAAAAGAATAGCAGCAGTGATGGTATTATCCCATTCCTCAGTTTAAGGTTTTAGCCTTTTAGGAAATCTATTAACAAGCATTTCTACTTTATTCTTGGGATGTTATAGTCCCATCATCATCCTCATGGTGAGCAGACCAGAGAAAAAAGAGAATGAGGAGGTAAGAGGAAGAATAAAAACCAATGTAATTTATTTGGTTTGTGTATGGGAGTCCTTTTAGGGGCGGAGCAAGAGAAAGCAGAGAAAAAAAGGAAAGGAATCAGCAGTCTGTGAATGGAAGAGAAAAAGCTTATTTTATCTGTCAGATCAAGCCAGGGTCCCCTACTCAAGTTTCCTCTTAGATTTGCCATTTCACCAAAAAGATGGTGTGGAAAATGATCTAGCACAATAGTAGGGTTAGAATATTTTCCAGTTTCCACATAAGCACAGACACAACAGTACCTGTGCTTCTTAAGCACTAATTAAAATACCAACACACGTAACCTACTCAATTCCAGCTAGTCATCACTGATCAGTATTCAATCCAATAAAAAGTTTCAAAAAATCTGTAGCACTTAGTTGCATAATTAATGGTGATAGGTAGCTAATGTTTGATAAAAATGTTCAATTTGATGCAGTGCAAATCACATTCTAAAAGAAAGACAGACTGAAAATGATGATCAGCCAATGAGCTACAATTACAATCCAGTTAAAAAGAAAAGAGAGAAGAAATTTACAGTCAACAGGGATTAAGTCTCAGCTGAAGCAAATCCATTCATAATAACAGCCAGTATTATCTAAAGGTGATATGAAAAAATTCTAATAGATTAATACTTATTTTGATACTTAAGCTTTCAGCAAACTTAACTAACTTTAAGCAATGAACAAAAGTATGTGTCAGAAATTAATTTTGCAGTAGATCTTAATTAAATCACATGCTTATCCCATTTCCAAGCATATGAGCCATGGGTCATATAAAAGGTTCAACAAATGTGAATTACATTCAAAAAATTATTTGATTGCTTGCAGTATAACTGACTCAATAGACATGGTCAATTCTTTGGGGGTGAAATAAGGACAAGTGTTCAAAATATCCTCTAATCACTTGACTTTAAACAACATTTTGACCTTGTAGATAGGTTATGAGAGTAACGATTTAAAAACAAGAACTAAAATAATGACATTATTCATGATTGGGAGAAAAGCTACAGTGTGAAGGACTGACCAGATTGAAATTATCAGTATGTTATCTATTTTCCTAAGGAGAATATAATCATTCAAAAGACATCACATGAATTTTCCAAGAAGAGAATACAATGATAGTTGTTGCATCAAGTGGTGCAGATGCTAGAGGCTGACCATCATACAATCAACAGGATTACAAGTTATCAAGTGTAGAAAAATTTATGTTAAAAGTTAAAACTAAGAAATTTATGCAATATCCTCATGAATCAGACTATAATTCATATACAAGTAAATTATTGTACGGATAACTCTCTAGAGGTCATAAGCGGACATCAGATGGACATATTTGATTGTTATACTGATGAAACCATGCCACCCGGTAAAATAATCTAGTCAACTACTTCTTCGTCAGCTACAAACAATATGAATTGTATGATTATCTAGATGCTAAGGATAAGACCCTAAAACGTTTCAAGGAGGGCTTTAATTAGATCTCCAATTTTAAACTCAAAAATTATTCTTCATTTTCTTTCTTTAACTAGCCAAACCCAGGTTTGATGCCACGGGATCCAACAAAACTGACCCTCATACACCAATTCAGCCAAAATCACAGAGACAATTAAGCATACTTATCTTTTTAAGGTGGTAGCAAAACTCATTTCCATAAAAAATAAAAAAAAGAAAAAAGAAAAATAAAGTTGAAAGAAAACAATTAACCTAAACATAGAAATTATCTAAACATGCCTGCAAAATCATGAAATTTCAAAATCATTTCCCAGGTAAGAAATTGCCCCTATCAATTGTTATTACAAGATGTGAAATCCGATTCCCCATTTTCACATAATCAAATCAGAACCCCTGGTTCATCAAACTCCCCAAACATTGAAATAAAATCCAATAAATAAATAAATAAATAAGACAGGAACAAACACAGAACACAAAACAACCGAAACACTTAGAAATGAAAAAAAAAACGCGAGAGAGAGAGAGAGAAGAGTTTTGAAATCAGAGAATCATAGGCAGGTACCTGAAGAGGTGGATTCGATTGGATCGAGATTGGGCACTGAGATTGGAGACGGTAGAGAAACGTAGGAGGCTCGGGAAGGCAAGAGAGGGAAGAACCAGACGCGAATTGAAGCATAGCCATGCAAAAGAGGAGAAGGAACGAAGCAGCCATGGATGGGGGAGGAGGAGGAGACAACGCCATTGAAGAGGGGTATGGAGAGTAAATAAAAGAGAAACGAAAGGGTACAAAAGGAAAACAAGGAAATATGGAAGATTTTTGGGGTCTTGTGTATGTGTTTGTGTTGGGTTGCGCTAACGTGACGGTGGCGATGGCGGTGACGGTGACGGTGACGGAGGGGAAATGAGTGTGGTTCGGTTGGGTATTTTTTTTTCAGATTCTAAAGAAAGGATGTGTGAGGACAAAGATGCAACCTTTCCAGCTCAAAATTGGAATGATGTATATATTTATGGCTATGGTTATGCACTCTCTCTCTCTTTCTCAGACATTCAGATACTTAAATATCGCTTTCTCTCTCCTACCCCCGAGTATACCTCGTGTGTTTCCAAGAGCCATTGTTTTCTAAAAAATTAGAACATAATTGCAGATTTGGTTACATTTTTAATGTTCGTACTTACCATTGTAATTATGCATAATTTATGTATATAACTTCATTTAACTTTTTTATAATTAATAGGGTGTAATGTAATAGAAATTAGTTTTGACACAATATGATAGGTTAGAAATTAACTTCCGTGTATAAATTATCAATTAAAAATTATGATAGGTATGGTTTTAAAATAATTATAAAAATTTAATAATTTTTAATAATTTAGAAACTTATAATTAAATAATTATTATAAATATTAATAATTTTTAATGATATAATAATTTGTAATTAGATATAGTATAAAGAAATTTTTGTACATTTTAATTAAACTTAATATGAAATTAATCAGACAAAAACAATACAATAATATATAAAATATATAAGTTAATTTTACTTTTTATTTAAGTATTATATTTTTTTTATTAATTTATCTAAATTAATAATATATTATGTGCACTAAGGTCAACTTTAATGTTATAAATTTAAATTATTATTTTATTATATATAAAAAACTAATAATGTACTGCTTTTCTATCATGTTACTTATGTTCATATTTATATATTAAAAAATGACACGGATAAAATAGTTAATTATTTTGTGAATTCGCCGATTTATCATTTATTTATTTTATAAAAGTATCTTTATTTATTTTTCTTTATTTAAATAATTTTTATTTGAAAAATAAAATAAAAAATAACATTCTCAGTTAATTATTAAATAAATTTGAGATAAGAAATTAATTTTAGTAATTAAAAATTTGAAAAATAAATACGCATAACTAAAATAAAAAATTAAAATCTTACATAGACTAAAATTCTATTCGAGCACGATTAAGAAAAGGAAAATTTTATTATGTCAATATATCAATGTCGCATTGATGGAAATGTAAGAAAGAAAAATATACTTTTAGCTGAGCATATGTTCTTTGACCGAATTGATTATTTCCTACGCAATAGACTTCTTCCTCTTTGGACACATAACGGTTTTTGAAATAAATAAAATCTATAAGACTATACTTATCAATGCTCTTAATTTATATGTGGATAAAATAATTTTAAATTACTAAATTATATATATTTAAATGATAAAAATATTTAAATAATTTTTATATTAAGTAGAAGAAATTTTAAATAATTTATATTCATAGAAAATTTTAAAATTTTTATATTTTATTTTATTTTTAAAAATATCTTTTATAATTATTTTTATATTTTATTTTTTATTATCATTTAATTTTATTTAATAATCTTTAAAATATTAAAAAATTTCATCCAAACAAAATATTTTTTTTTTATTTTATATAAAATAAAAAATATTCCTTTTTAAGGCATTTATATGAATTTGTTGCGTGATACGTAAAATTTTTAATAAAAACTTATAGAACTGGGATAAGTTTTCAAAGGCCGCTTGATTTTTCTTCTCAATCTTTGGTTTTGAAAAAAAAAATTAAAACCTACTTTTAAAAAGGAAAAAAATTATTTGTTACAATAATATCAAAAAATTAAAAATTTAAAAACAAATTTAAAAACATGTTTGAGTTATTCATGTTTTTTAGTTTTTTAAAAGAGGAATTTTAGAAACTGATTTTTAAGTTAGTAATAAACAAGCTTTTTTTTCAGTTTTTTAAAATAAATAACAGTTTTATAAAACTGAAATCAAACAAAATCTTAAGATTAATGGCTGTTTTGTAATTTAAATTTTTCATGTTATTAAATAACATCATACAAATTTTATAAAATTTAATTAGCATATGATGTAACTATTTATAATAAATTTTTTATTAATGAAAATTGCATTTTTTAATATAATTATATTAAATTAATTGTTAACATCTAAATTTATTATGTCATCCACATTAGCCTTAGGTTATGTAAGTTACTTAAAAGTAAAGTTGTTTAAATCCTAACTTATACAATTTTTAATTTAAGAAAATTTAGGCTGAGTTATCATATATAATTTTATTTTATTTTATTCTATTTTATAATTTATTTAAGTGTAAAATTTTTAAATTCTAATTTACGTAATTCTCAAATTAAATGAGATGAATATGAACTAATTCATCTAACCTTATCTTATAGTCTTTTATTTTATAACTCGTTTAAAAATAAGATGTTATATGTCTTAATTTATGTAATCTTTAAATTAAATTAAATAAATATGAGGTACATCATTTAACTTTCTATTTTGTAGTTAAGTTAGAAGTAGGGTTTCTAAGCTCTAACCCACCTAACTTTAAAATTAGTTGGAATGAACGTGGATTATTTCATTCATCTATTCTTGTAACTCGTCTAAAAGTAAATTTTTTTAAACTTTAATCTATATAATTCTCAAATTAAGTAAGATGCGTATAAATTAACTTTTACGACGTTATCTTATATTTAACGTTTTTTCTTTAAAATTTCTTCCTCTCAATTTTTCTCTCTCTTAAAATTTTATTTTTAATATTTTATTATATTAAAATATTATTTAATTCATTTATTTTTCTTTTTTAGATTTTTATCTTTCTCTAAATATTTTTTCATTTGTCTATAGAATTTTATTCCTTTCTAATTCTTTACTCTCTCTCAACTTTTCTCAATTTTTCTATATTTTTATCTTTTTTTTATTTTGTATTTTTTCTAAATATATTTGTCTATCTATTTCTAAAATTATCTTTTCTCCCCATTTTCCTCATCCTTTTTCTAAAATTTCTTTCTTATTTTAATTTTTCATCTTTATTTTATTGAGAGAGAAAAAGAAAGTAGAAAAAAAATTATAGAAAAAGATTAAAAAATTAAAAAAAAAATTTGAAGACAAAAATTAAATTCATATGCCAACCCTAACCTTAGGGCTTGATGGATTTTTAACCCTATGAACTTTACAAATGTAAGCTTGTGGACCATTTTGACTCTAGCCCACGTGGGCTGGGATTGAATTGGATTAGATGAGTCAAATTCATATCTATAACCATGTGCATTAAAACAAAAACCCGTGCAAAATCATACCATACCTAACCATAAAGTTAAAACCTTTGAATGAATTTTCACTGAAATAGCAACAAAGTTGTGTTTCATCATAGTGGAAATATTTATATGGTTAAACATCATCCATGAGTAAGTCTAACTACATGTTCATTTCTATAAATGAATCTAAATGTCTATTGGTTTTTCCGTTCAAGAATCAACTCTTATATTTTATAATATAATAAAAATATATAATTAAAATTAATTTTTATATATTTAAAAATATTTAATTGTTAAAAATTTTATTTAATTTTAAATCAAACATACATTAACAATTCTTTTTATCTCCAACTAGCATGGCATGACAAGGGTTAAGTGGCTAAATCCACTAAATTTAAATATCTTTTATCACATTCAAAAAATAATTAAAACATAATGCTTTAGCCACATAAAAACCTGAAGATAATTTGGCTAAGGATTTTCTTTACTAAATAGAAAATTTATTTATTGAGAGATAGAGATAATTGCATATGTATAAAATTCGATATATATGTAAAATAGATAAAATTATAGAGAGATAGAAAGAAGATGAAATAGAAAAAAAAAGAAATGGAGAAGAATTTTATCCAAAAAATTTACCCCAACTTATCCATTGAACTTAGTTCCAATAGTTCCAACTTGTGTATATAATACCTCATGTGAATCGTAATATTGTACATATTCACAAGACTGGTCTAATCTTACACTTATTTAAATACTAGGTAAATTAAGGAGAAAAAAAATATAAAAAATAAGAAGATAAATTATGAAAAATAAAATAAAAAATTATTATATTTTCATTTTTTTCCTATGCTGTGTATAATAAAATAAAATAAAATTTCTATTGAATCCATATATATATATATATATATATATATATATATATATATATTATGGTATATAGATGGTGCTAAAACATATATATACATCATAAAGTTAAAGCATATATTATGAAATTACTTATATTAAGAAATACAAAAGAAATCTCATCCAAAAAAACATATATTTTTTAATAAAATTTTTTTTACTAGATGTCCATCATAAATAACTCATACTATTTATCTCCACTTTAATTTTAACCATTGAGAGAAGGAGATAAAAGTCCAAAATTAAAATCTTTATGTTCAAAGTGATTGTAAAATTTTATTTTTTATTTTTAAATTAAATTTTAAAAAATATGCTCAACTAAAGAAAATTTTCAATTGTTTTTAACATATTTTTAAAATAGTTTTAACTCAATTCTTAAAACTAAAAAAAATATTTTTTAATACTTGCTTTTAAATTTAAAATTCTTTCATTCTAAACCATCAACATCATCATCATCATCTTATCCATCAATGCTACCATCATATCATGAGAGTTAAATTGCATGTCTACTCGTGGATTGTAAAAAGGTCTTGTCAGTGTCTATTTTTCTACTAAATGCAATCTAGCAATCTAGGAAAAAGAAACAGAAAAAAATAAGGAGTGAAGTATAACAATTTACCAGTATAAGAAGAAAGGAAAATAACTGACTTTGTATTTGGATGAATGATTTTAATATTTTAAAAAATTTAAAATTTTTAAAAAATCAAATACTTTCAATTCAAATGCGTTCATTTTTAAAATATTTTGGTCATAAAGAAGTTTAAATTTTTAAATTTTTAAATTTTTTATTTAGATAAAGAATTTTATATTTCTTAAATTTTAAATTATTTGTTTGAATTAAGTAATTTAATTTTTATTATATTTAAAATTTTATTTTTAAATATTTTTTAAAAATATAAAAATAATATTAATAAATAAAAATATAAAAAATATTTTATTAATATTATTAATAATTATGTTGATTTATGTATAAATTTTTACATATTTTATATTTTATTTTGACAAATGTTTGAGTAGAAATTTTACAAAATAGTTTCATAGAATAAATAATTCGGAATTAACCATTCTATGTAATGTATGGACAACTCAATGTTAATAACATTATTTTTTTATCTTAATTTAAATTTTGTGTCTTGAAAAAATAATTTAACTTAATTGAAATAATATTAATAAATAAAAATATTTAAAATATTTTATTAATATTAATATTTATGTTGATTTAATATAAAATTTTAAATACATCAATATTTTTATTTATTATTTATTAATATTAATTATTAAAATATTAAAATATTAAAAACAATAGTCAAATATAGATTAGTTAAATTTTAAATATTTAATTATTTAAAATACATAGAATGTATAATTTAAACAAATTATTTTGACTTGTAGAATATAAATATTTGAATGAATAATATTTTTTTTATCTACAAGTCATATGACATTTTTTCATTCATCAAAGAATTTCTATACTTGTATTATGCTATTAACTAATGTATATATATCACTTTGTTATAAACTAACGTATTATCTAAAATGCAAAATTACATCCCTTTATAATTATATCCAAATCAATGTAAAATGGTGCACTGTTTCATTCACCTCAGTTGAGAGAAAATTCAAGCAAAATCATCATTACTAAAACAATCTAAGAAATTTTTTTAACACAATAATACCAGCTTAGAATAGAAAACTTTTAAAATTTATAAAATATAGTAGTAAAGATGATATTTTAAAAATTTAGATAATAAAAAAATATGTGATATACCTGTTAAAAAGTTTTATAATAGCCAAGATATAAGTTTTCTTTTGACCTGATAAGAAAGCTTTTAAAATTGATAACTTCTGTGGATTTTCAATCCACTAGTCAATTGCTTTCACTTGTTGTTCATCATCTAAATCAGGTATTTTTTTCACCTCATTTATGGTTTCATGAATCATTTCATCATCATATTTGGTTTCTATTCTTTTTTTTACTCACTTCCACGAACTCTTCCAATGAGTTTGTCACTTTCTTTAACAAGGATATTATCTCTTCTTTCTCTCTAATCTTTCTTCTTTGTAATTACATATTAGTTGATGTTCCCCTTGTCTTTGAAGTGGAGCTCGATTTCTCTGAGCTTGTATTCAAACTAAAAGCTTCCTCCTCGTTTGCTTCTTAGCTTATCATATCATTAGAATCCAATGCGGTCTCTACTCCATTTCCAATTCCTCTATCCTTGGAAAATAATTTCACTATGTCATCCTAGTTAAAAATCACCTTATATCGAAATCGACTTGCTTTTGTATGTGATATGAACATTGATACCACCTTACATGATCAAGTCCACCTAAAAAGGACGTGATTCAGAGAGAAAACTCTATAAGAAGAGGAAGGTTAAAATAGATAAAATAGGTAATTGAGATCCATGTAAATGTATTTTTCAAGAAAAAAAAGAGTAGATAAGATCGTGATTTTTATGGACACAAATTAGAAAGATCTCCATGAAAGAACTACAATATTTAAGAAGATATTTTATTTATTTTATTAGATTTAGTTTTCAAATTGTTAGAATTTGTTTAAATTATTTGACTAAGATCTGTTAAGATTTACTTAGGATTATATTGAAAATTTGAATCATATTATAGATAGATTCTATTGGAATTGATCATAATTTCCTTATATTAGAATTGAGAAATTCTATTAAGATTTATTTATAGTTTCCTTATATTAGTAAAAGGAGGGATCAAGTTACTCTAGGAGTAACTTTAGCTAAAGTTACTCCACTTAATAACTCTAATAAAAATTATATTTTATCAATCCAACTGTTAAATTAATAAATTATATTATATAAATCATTCTTACAAAATTTCATAAAATTTGAAAAATGTTTGATACTTTAAAAAATAAATTCAAATTAATGGACAATATACCTCTAATAATATCCGTTAATTTGAATTTAGTTTTTGAAGTATCAAACCTTTTTCAAATTTTATGAAATTTTGTAAAGGTAATCTATATAATATAATTTATTAATTTAATAGTTGGATTGATGAAATTTAATTTTTTATGAGAGTTATTAAGTAGAGTAACTCAAACTAAAGTTACTCCTAAAGTAACTTAATCCCTCCTTTATTAGTAATTATAAAGTAAATAGCTTTTCCATGAGCAATGGAAGACAGTAGACATCACAATTTCTATTAACCTTAATAAAGGTTTTTCTCTATCATGAGAATCATATACTTTTGTGGAACTTTATCTTGTCTATCTTCACTATAAGGTTGGTAATTCAAATTCATAAAAGCTCTCAGTTTCTACTTCAATCTAGGTGCATTGTTGTGTTGATTAAATATCTCATTTTCGTGGTTGGGCAAGAGGTCCAAGTAATAGGTCACATTTCTTATAACGTTGGTTAGTTATTTGCTCGCGTCAAGTCATTGAACCATTTATTTTATCTTTCTATTATTTTGTAATTTTCTTATTTAATCTACATCGTGAAAATCAGGCCACCCCTATCGACTCATATCAATATCTAACTACAAAATAAAACAATAGAACATGTTAATAGTAATAAAAATAATAAATCCAAATTAAATAATAACCAACATTAAAAGTTACTACCTTCACATATTCATTCCATGCATTTTCGTTTTCAACAGTAATCATGTATTTTGTGTTATCCTAATTAAAACCACTTTGACAATGTTAGAAACAATTAACGTGATTCTTGACATTCTCTACCTTAACATGGATATTGAAACTTGTAGAGAATGCTTAAGTTGCAGCAATAAAAGCTTGTATTTTCCAACCTCTATAAGCTTTTCTACTAAGATTCCTTTGATCTTTAAACATATCACTACACGCTCCATCTCCAAATTCCATGTGAAGTAACCTCAGGTATCATCTTTCTTATCTTTATTACTAATTTTTGCCTTTCTTTTCTCCTTTCCCTTGCTTTGAACTTTGGATAAGTCAATTTCATTAGATTCAACAAAAATAATCAGTGTGAATCTATATTGAATCAACAAGTAATATAATACTTCATCATATAAAAAGAATAGTATGTATATAAATAGTATTATTGAAATTGAAAATTAATTATAAAAATGAAATTAATGAACAAGCATTAGATCCCAATCGGTATAATAGAAAATATGAGTTATGATGAATAATATTGTTCAATATTATCACAAAAAATAGATCATGTCCATAAGAAGAGTTTGGAGTCTGCTCATTTTCGAAAACAAATAACTACATATTCAACTAAAACAAGTATCTTTAAGTAATATTTCTTCTAACTTGATAATTAGTAGATATATTCATTGCAAAAGTATCATAAAATGTTGTCCATTCTTCCATTGCTTGAATAGTTCTGATATCATCAGTAATATTTCTTTCAACATGTTTTCTTGGTTGATTAGTTAATTCTTCATCAACAATGGATAAAAGTTCCAAGCCTTAGATCTCCAAAATTGGATCACTTTGTTACCACTCCTTTATGAAATTATGTAGTATGAAGCAAGCATTGATAATTCGTATTTGTGTTTTTATATCAAAAAGGGAAGGAGTTCTTAATATACTCCATTTATTTTTCAACATCCTAAAGGCCCTTTTTATTTCACCCTGCACTTGCATGACAAAGATTAAATAACTCCTTATAATTTTGAGGAGTGTTTCCAATCCACTCATTCAAACGATATCTAGTTCCTTAATAAGGTGCTAAAAATTCAAGGCCAGTTGTATATCTTGCGTCTACGAGAAAGTATTTACCTACAATTGTGTATTTTGAAAAAGAAAAAAGGTCATACAATCATATCATGTTCTTCAACTGAAGTTTTATCATTTTATAAATAATTACCATTTGGAATTCGTAAACAATATTGACGATGTAAAGCATCTCGCAATATTCAAGAATTTCCGGTTGACCTTTCCCACCTAGGAAACATATAAATAAACCCTAAATCCATACCATAGGCTGCTAATATATTTGTAGTGATATCACCATTTCTATTCTGATATCTAGGTTTATCTTCTACTGCAACTATAATTGGAATGTGTTCTATCAAGCACTCCAATCGAATTCTAAAAGAAAATAACAAAGTGATAAACAAGTTATAAGTACATGAATTTTTTCATAATTACTTACATGCTTAAGAAACTTACCTTAAACCATATCTATTTATTTACCTCCACACCATTAGATTATAATCATGAATCTTTAAAGTCCTTACTTATTTTCATTATAGCTCGTAGGACATTACTGAATTGTCTACTTATTGTTTCTTTCGATTTGCAATAATTAAGTTGCATTACTTTAACTTTAAATTATGAGCAAGGATGTGTAGAAATATTTTCATAGCTTTGGTTGTTAGGATATTTCTTGTTCCTACTAATTGTTCATTCGCTTGCAAAATTCTACAAAGCTTAAAAATGCACTTTTGCTAACCTTTAACTATTCAATGAAATATTTTCTACTTCTTTGTATAGACGATTAACGAAACTACGTCTTTCCAATTCCTGATTTTGAGCAGGTTCCTTAACAAAATATGTTATGATACCAAACTAGTACTCTCAAAATCATAGTCACTACACAACAAGAAATACTGTTTGCTCCATAATCTCTGTTTCCTCCTCTTCATTTCTTTTAAGTTTGTTTGATGTAATAGACATATCAACTATGCTAAAATCCATTTTCTAACTACCTACAAAACAAAACATAATATTAAATTATTACCAACATTATGTAGGCTGAATGAGTTACACACTCAAATGATTGTAAAGCAAAAGTTTGATCAAATAGAAAGTGGTATTTTAAAGCAAAGTGCAACCAATAGCACTTGAGATTCTCAATAAGAGTATATACATGGGTTGTGAACATGGGTTGTAAACAAAACCAATCAACTACTCTTGCCAATCAAGTACAAAATCTCATTAGCTTTCATTGTCTCTCTCATTTCATTCTCCCTTAAACAAAGCATTAGGATGATATGCAAAATAATACTATTTAAGCTTACAAAAACATTTTCTTCTACAAACTATGAAACAAGTTAATGTTGTTAGCACAATTCACCCAAAGATTAAAACACATGGTTGTTAATTAAAGTATAAGAATAGAAAGTTAAGCACTTTCTCTCAAGGCTTTGTTTTATAAATTGAAAAGAACACATGCTTATATTATATTTCTCCACTAACTTTCTTCAAGTTGTGGTTCCCTTTTATTTTGTAAACCGCTAGAATTTGATATGGTCTAATACTTGATTGGAGCACGTTTAATAATGATTATATATGATACTTTGTGCTAATAAAGGTTTTGTTGTATTGTGTATTTAATTTATAACTTGTGGTGGTGGCAACCCATGCAGTCTTACCCCTGAAGTTTAATGGAATTCCAAGCTTCTCTCAACTCCAATGCCAAAAGCTATTATAAATCTTCTTCACCCCTGGTTAGTACATAATATAGTAGCCAAGTTCAAACCTATTTTTGAAAATACTGTGAGTAAAACATTTGACATGTTATGTGTTATAATAAATAATTTAGTTAATATAAAAAATGATTTATACTATCAGTATATTATATTGTTAGTAAAATATATTAATTTTATTACTAAAAAAAAATTACAATATTTTTATTAATAAATTAATTTTTATTAAAAAATATACCAAGAAACTAGCTTTTATTCATACAGCTCCATTACAAAAATAGCCGAATATTGTCTAAATGAATCCACATTTCAAGCTTTGAGTTGAGCTCAAACAACTTTTTAAGACAAACCTAAATCTTTCCAATACCAAACTCTAAGCCCAATTTAAAGTGGTAAACAATACTAATGAAAAATAATAATAAAATAAATTTTAACAAATTGGTTATACTTAATTTTCTTAAACAACAATATTTATACATTTATGCAATATTTTTTATCTCACTTATTTTTTAATTTTTTATCTCATCACATATTCTATCATGTTTCACTTACCAGTCTTGTTTTTCTATCTTCCATTACGTGTATATACCTATTATTGTAACTCAAAATTCTCATGAGTCATAGTCATAAAAAGAATGTAACTAGATAGAAGTCATAGTTCAATTAAATTTTTTCTTGGATTCTAACATTAATTAATGATTAGAATTTACAAATTATGTAGAAGATAAAAGAACCTATACAATGATAGGAAAGAGTGGTGTAAATGTTGATGCAAGGAAAATAAAGCCTGAAGGCACCTCGGTGAATGTAGGAAAAGAAGGAGTGAATATGAATGCAAGGAAAGGAATGTCAACATTCTGTTCTTTGCAATTTATAAAAGAGTAGAATGGTCCAAATCTTTAACTCCCAATTTGAGATAGATAACACACAAGAGATATCTTCTCATATCCCAACCTAACAAATGCCTCCCATAATACTATTTTCTATGATATTTGACTGCATCATCTTTGTAGAGGAAATTAATGACTAGATTTAATAACCACAAGATAACTAACTAGTTTAATGATTCACAATCAGAAACCAAACATGTGTACTTTGGAGATTGGCATTTCAAGAAATTGACATTTTCTATTTCCATCATTAAATGGATGATCTATGAATGTCATTCTCCTATAATAAACCAAAAATTGTGCATACATGTGTAAATAAATTATTTCTCTATTTTTTTTACAGATGAACTCAAATTAAACCTAAATCAAATTGGCACACATACGTGGTTCAAATAAAAAGAAAATTTAGTGAAGATAAAACTGGTTTTGTGAAAAAACAAATACAGAAAGACCTCCTAAGTTAAAATCATATTTTGGAAAATCTCATAAGCATTCCAACAAGTAAGTAAAAGACATAATCTATATAATCAATAATCATCTATAAGCAAATCTAATATGTAAATAGTAAAAGATTAAATTGCAAATGGGAGAGATAAAATTGAAAATCTAGAAGACAAACTTGGAAGAACAGAGGAAAGAAACCAAGGGGAGAGAGAGAGCACGATGAGAGAAAGAGTAGTGAAGGATAAAACTGATAGGTGAAGGAGTTGAATAGAAATAGTGAGCTTGAAACATAAACATTAGCTATGAGAACAAGCGTGAAACATGCGATGCGAGCCTTGCTTGGGTCATGGTTAGCATGGAAAGGACCATATAAAACAACATAACATGAAAGAGCTCAAAGCTAAAATTTAAAACTCCACCTATTTTGATAGAATTTTAAATTTTTTTATTTTACCTTATTAAAATTCTTCTAAAAATTTTTGAAGTTTAAAATATTTTGTAAAAATTTATCCAAACAAGTTTTTAAAAATTTTAAAATTTTAAATTTTCAGAAAAATTATATTCTCCTCTTAAAATAAATCATCCAAACATAAGATAAAGTTATTTAATAAAGTTTATCAACATAAAACATAATTAATCAAAGAGAATTTCATATCAACCATATTCATTAACCAAATACACACATGTTTTGTATGATATATGTACTCACCACAATCAATGTCAACGTCATACAATTATGACTTATATGTATTATCAAGACTTATATTTCCATCATAATCATTTCTCAAGTCATTAGATTAGAAAATAAACTTAATTGATCATGATACCAAACCTTGTAAGTCATCGCACTCAACACACATACCTCTTAAGTTGTTATGAGTTAGCTCCTATAATTTTTCAAGGCACGCGACCACAATATCTTTCCAAATAACAATTTTAAGGTACCTATGAGAATTGCATATGATGCATGGTTTCAACCACAAACAATAATTCTTTTTCATACAATGTGTGTATGTGTTCATTTGTGTGTAACACTTAGGTCTTAAAAGCAATTTTTGTTCATTTGTGTGTGTAACACTTAGGTCTTAAAAGCAATTTTTGCACATTTTTTATAGAAAATTTGGCTAAGCCTCCTTTAAAAATCGAACTATCTCACACTTTCACATCACCTATAAAATAGTAAGAATTCACCAAAGTCACAATCATATCAAGATCCAACACTTTTATATATCTCTTTCCTTCAAATCAAACCTCTTTTACTTTAGAGAAATTCATTTTATTTTATTTTTCAAGTTAAATGTTAACACTTCTTAAAGGCTTTCTAAAACAAGGTCAAGATGAATACTTCCTTTAAAATAAATTTGTTTTTAAAGAGATTTTGAAAAATGCTTTTCAACAAAATCTTTTCAAATAATCCAAAAATTGATAAAACCTTTAAAAAAAATCCTAAAGTACTAGTTTTCAGCATAAAAATGATAAAATCATGTAGAAAAGTTGAATAAAAATATATATATTTGGTTGAAACACCTTTAAACTTTCATAATAGGGAAATAAAAAAATAGTTATTAAAATAAATTCTTACAAATTAAGAAAATCATAGTATTATTTTTCTAAGTCAATTTTCAAAGAAAACACTTATTATAGGAAGTCAATAATATCCTTTGTCTTCATACCATTTTTTTTTCCAGATCATTCACAATAACTTAATTAGTCAAGTTAAAAATTAATTCGCACACACACGATCCATCATCATCTCATATCTCAATCAACACATTTAAAATTCTAAGACCTAACTAAGTCCTATGTGATTAAGCAAACAATCCTAAGATTCAATAAGCAATTCGTAGAGCATTTCAAGCAAGACATCTTCATCATGTTCATAGTAACATTAGTCCAATACTTAGAAAATTTCAATAATCCATAAAATCTCATAAAGCTATCAACCTTCAACAAAAATTTCAACGAACAAAGAAGCACTAATTTATTTTTGAGTAAGCTACGGAAGCTCCTCCTTAGTGTAATTTCTTTTGCATTTGTAAGCAAATCCCCACACCCTATTTATGGATCAATCAAACAAAACTTGAGAAGGAAAAGGGATATTTTCTGGTTTTCTCTTCTTAAAACACAAACCTTAAGTTAAGGAAAGCACAAATATTTAGTACTTGCAAACAAAAACTAAAAAAAGCTCAATATCAAGAAAAATAGAGAGAGAAAAAGCATTAAACATGATCCATGTTTGGAATTATTCATAATAGAGTGAAAGAAGAAAAAATGAAGAAAAAAGTAGAAGAAATGAATGAGTACTCACTTAGATGAAGAACTAAGCGGTAGAAAGTCAAACTAAGTGATGAATGGTGATTTCTTCTCAAGATTTATGATAAATGAAGAAAAACTATGGAGAAGGAAAGATAGAAAAAGGGTAAAAATGTCCTTTTTTTAACAAAAGCTTCTTAAAAAACTTTCTATTAAAATATGTTTTTTTTACCAACTTCTTTTTTATACTTTTTATGGTTTATATGTTTGAGAAGTTTTTAATCATTAAATCTTAAGAATATAATATCATGATTAAAATAGAGTAATTATCCTTAATATTCATTTAAGATGAGCTCAAAAAAAAAAAAAAAAAAGAAGCAAACTAACACTTTTATCACTCATCTGACTAATTAATTATGTGTAACGACTTAGATCGCAACGGAAGGCGGATGAATTAAAACGAAATTAATTTAAAAGATAATGAAGATGGAGTTGCAACCAATTTATTATAATTCAGGAAAAATTGGAAAACCATTTTATTTTAATCAAATGATAAAAAAAAAGGTCTGCGGAACCATGATTAATTCAAGAATCGATTTATGGATAGGGAAGGATGAAAACTTAATCTTACAGCACCCCTAATACATTCATCTTAAGGAGATGGTTACCTTAGATCAATTTGGGTAAATAAGTGATAATTTTAAAATTATTTATTTTACTCTTGTAACGAATAAGGAATTTATTTTGGAACGAATGAATAAATAATCAATAAAATAAATAAATAATTAGATAAATAAAAAATTAATAAATATAAAATTTATTAAATTAATAATTAAATTTCAAATGAACATAAGTGTTATGAAAATTAATTTTACCTTGACGGTTGTCGCAACCGTAATTCCGACGAGACGACGAACTCGCTAAAATTTTAAAAAATGATTTGTTTTGATGATGTGGAGTCGCCACCAAATTTTTGTTTAAGGGAAAAAGATTTGGAAAAACCCTGGATGAGATTTAGGTTCGGGAGTCGGTTACGAGTGGGGAAGGTGTTAGGCACCCCACTCGCCTGTTCCGAAGAACAGTACCCTTAAATTGAGTGTGTGATTATTTGAAAATAGTTTGATCCCTTTTATTAGAGTGAAAATAAATACTTGATGGAGGTTAGCCTGACAGGACTTGATCCTGCTCCTACGTATTCCCTGGTGCAATGGGAAACTCAAGGCTTACGTAGTTCTGGTTTGTGAAGGCTTGACCTTCGAAGAGTGTTTTGAAAGAATGTTTGAAGATTTTGCTATTTGAAAATCAGCTTTATTTTTAGGAGGGGTCTTTGGCCCACTCATGCACAAGGCTCGAGGCGGCTAAGGCAGCACAGGGACCTATATGAACTACTAAATGCTGAACAGCAGGTAAACCGCCAGTTCCCCATTTAGAGCCCATTGCGGGAGACCTAGAATCCCAAAATATTTAGGAAAAGATGTTTTTTATTTCAAAGGGGACCCTAAGTCCACTCATGCACAAGATCCGAGGCGGCTAAGGCAGCACAGGGGCCTATATGAACTACTAAACGTTGAACAGCAGGTAAACCGCCAGCTCCCCATTTAGAGTCCATTGCGTGAGACTTAGAAATCCCAAAATAGTAGAAAAATATTTTTAAATTTTGAAAAGATACGATTTGCAAATGATATTGATTCTTGAATAAGAGAAAACTTGAATTTGAGGTAAGAATTTCATTTTTTGAGTTTTGGGGTTTCAAATAGAATTTTAGCGTAATTTTGCAATTATGGAAATTTTGGATGATTATTAGAAATTTTTATGAATTTATTTAGGAATTTTAGAATTTTTCTTAATTTCTTGAACTTTTCATTAATTTTGAAATTCTGGAATTTTTTTTATTAATTTTTGAATTTCTGAAATTTTTTATTAATTTCTGAATTTCTGGAATTTTTTATTAATTTTTGAATTTCTGGAATTTTTTATTAATTTTGGAAATTCTGGAAATTTTTTATTAATTTTTAATTTCTGGAAATTTTTATTAAATTTTTGGAATTTTAGATTAATTTTTGAATTTCTGGAATTTTTTATTATTTTTTGTATTTCTGGAATTTTTTATTAAATTTTTGGAATTTTTTATTAATCTTTGAATTTCTGGAAATTTTTATTAATTTTGGAAATTCTGAAAAATTTTTTATAATTTTTGAATTTCTGGAAATTTTTATTAATTTTGGAAATTCTGGAAATTTTTTATTAATTTTTAATTTCTGGAAATTTTTATTAAATTTTTGGAATTTTAGATTAATTTTTGAATTTCTGGAATTTTTTATTATTTTTTTTTTTGGAAGGAGGGGACAGTTTTGGAATTTGAGAAAATGGGAGGGGCAATTTAGTCTTTTGCATGACAGGAGGCAGTTTAGGCCTTTTTGAAAAAGTGGATGAGCAATTTGTTCTTTTGCATGACATTCTTGAATTTAGTGGAAACAAGGCCATAGCTATTGAGGGGTGCGTGAGTTTCGAGCAGTGTACGTGTGCTTAGAAATCAAACTCCCTTCAATGGTAGAATTACAGGATGCCATTAGCTTTAGTCGCTCGATTATGGCGTCAACTCAGACATTCACTCTAAGGATCGCCTTCCAGAATTATGATCCATTCTCTCAAATAAAGATATCCTCAACAAGATTTAAACAAGACCAGGATATGCTATGGTGATCTCGAGGAACTTGGAGCCAGATTTCTCATCAAAATTTAGATCATGCAAGATTACAGAATTGAATCTAACTGCACCCTAAGAGACTTATTATTTATCAAGAAATCAAAGATATCACGCAAACATTGATCTATAATCTACTCAATTATCGTAGCTTCATGCTCTCGTTAAAATCTGAATTTACTTCACAGAGGTGCACATAATTAAACGGATTAATATCAAAATAAGAATCAAACCTCAAGGTAATCGGAGCCAAATTCTTCCTCTGCTTCTCGAAGATCGCGACTATCTTCCCTCTTCTCCTCTCAGAAGTTCTTGCTTCCGCTTTTTTCATGATCTTCCTCCAAAAATGTAAAAAACCCCTTCAACAGAGCCATTATACTCCTTTTTGTATCAGTTTCTTTTAATTCCCGTTGTTCTCCCCTTTTTTTTTGATTTGTTTCCCTTTTATAGACCTCAGAATGTCACCCCTCGCCCTTTTGCTTTTTTCAATTCGATTTTGTCTTCTTCCGCCTCTTTTTTTTTTTTTTTTTTTTTTTTGCTTTATTTTCATAATTTATTTGTTAATATATTTTTTTTAGTTTTTGATTTTATTTGTTTTTCGATTTTTGTTATTTTGATTTTGTTTATTTTTTAGAATTTAAATTTTCTACTAATCTTGAATTCTGGTTTTATTTTTCTAACCTTTAATTTAATTTAATTTTTTCTGATTTTCATTTTTCTATTTCTTTTTCCAAAAAAAAAAGTTTTTTCCCAGATTTTTAATTTTTTCTTTTAGACATTTTTGTTTTGTTTGTTTTTTTTTGTTTGAATTATTTCCAGCTCTTCAATTTTTCTTTTTTGAATTTTGAAGCTCTAAAATTTTTGATTTTTAACTTTGGACTTTCAGATTTTGAATTTCTATTTTTATTTCCAGATTTTTCCTTATTTTCTGATTTTATTTATTTATCAGATTTTTTATTTTTTCCAGATTTTGATTATTTCCTACTTTTCATTTATTTATTATTTTATTTATTCATTTTTATTTTCTAATTTTCTTAGATTTTATTATTTTTTGGTTATTGTATGTTTATTCTTTTCAGTATTTTTCAAAAATGCTTTTCATTTATTTTGTTCACTTATCTTGTAATTTTTACTTGCTTTGTTTCTATTTATCTGTTTTTCTACTTTCTGTTTTTTCATTTTTTGTATTTAATTTAGTGTAGGTTTCTTGATTAACTTTATAATTGGGGGCCTCGGACATAAATGGGTGTTTACAGTTTGCCCCTCTTTACTCATTTTTCTACCAGATAATATGAGAATTAATTCTCTAAATTATCGAGATAGGAAATGAGTAAAGACGTGAACACTATATGTCCGAGGCAGGCTTTTTTGAAGAAAGTCCGAGAGTAACACTAGAAGCTTTGAGCTTAAAGTAAACTTCATGGATGCCTGGAGGGTGGCGGTTAAATGGTGTTGCCGGCTTTATGTGCCGATAGAGTTTAAATATGAAAGGTTTGATTGCATGATCTGATTAGACTATAAATACTGTTGAAGTACAAGAAAAATGAGGTGAGAAGGGCTTATTTGAGGCAGGAGAGCATGCAAGAACTAAAATGTAAGATATGTACAAGGTGGCCTGACACTATAGGCCGGAGTGCAGAAAAGAAAACTTGAATGTGCAGAAAGGGAAACTTGATGGTGGCCTGACACTATAGGCCGTGATGCAGAAAACTAAACTTCATGAGGCCTGACAACATAGGCCATGATGCAGAAATGTAAACTTGATGGTGACCTGACACTATAGGCCATGATACAAAAATTTAAACTTGATGGTGGCCTGACCATAATGCAAAAGTTTAAACTTGATGGAAATCCCGTTGTTGACGGAAAAATGCAAATGAAATCCTGTTGTTGCCAGGATGAATGCGAACCTGCTTGACAGGTGAACGGAAATTAAACATGTTTGAAGTCCTGTTGTTGACAGGAGAATGTAAATGAGGTCCCGCTGTTGCCGGGAAGATGCAAATGAAATCCTGCTGTTACCAGGATAAATGCAAACCTGCTTGACAGGTGGACAAAAAATAAACGTGCTTGAAGCCCTGTTGTTGACAGGAGAATGCAAATGGGGTCCCGCTGTTGCCGGGAAAATGCAAATGAAATCTTGCTGTTGCCAAGATAAATGCAAACCTGCTTGACAGGTGACAGAAAATTAAACGTGCTTGAAGTCCTGTTGTTGACAGAAGGATGCAAATGAGATCCCGCTGCTGCCGGGAAAATGCAAATGAAATCCTGCTGTTGCCAGGATAAATGCAAACCTGCTTGACAGGTGGACAGAAAATAAACGTGCTTGAAGTCCTGTTGTTGACAGGAGAATGCAAATGAGATCCCGCTGCTGCCGGGAAAATGCAAATGAGATCCCGCTGTTGCCGGAAAGATGCAAATGAAATCCTGTTGTTGCCAGGATAAATGCAAACCTGCTTGACAGGTGGATAGAAAATAAACGTGCTTGAAGTCCTGTTGTTGACAGGAGAATGCAAATGAGATCCCGCTGCTGCCGGGAAAATGCAAATGATGAAATCCTGTTGTTGACAGGATAAATGCAAATGAAATCCTGCTTGACAGGATATGTGCAGGAAAAATTTGATAAGGCCTGACAACATAGGCCATGATGCAGAAAATTAAAAGTTGATGGCGGCCTGACATTATAGGCCATGATGCAGAAATGTAAACTTGATGGTGGCCTGACAACATAGGCCTGAAAGCAGTAAATCTAAGCTATAGTGACCTGACAACATAGGCCTAAAAGCAGTAAATCTAAACTATGGCGGCCTGACAACATAGGCCTGAAAGCAGTAAATCTAAACTATGGCGGCCTGACAACATAGGCCTGAAAGCAGTAAATCTACACTATGGCGGCCTGACAACATAGGCCTGAAAGCGATAAATCTAAACTATGACGGCCTGACAACATAGGCCTGAAAGCGATAAATCTAAACTATGGCGGCCTGACAACATAGGCCTGAAAGCAATATGTAAAGATGCAATGCTATGGCCTGACAACATAGGCCAGTGAGCAAGAATGCAAAGATGCAATGCTACGACCTGACAACATAGGCCAGTGAGCAAGAATGGAAAGATGTAATGCTATGGCCTGACAACATAGGCCAGCGAGCAAGAATGCAAAGATGCAATGCTACGGCCTGACAACATAGGCCAGTGAGCAAGAATGGAAAGATGCAATGCTACGGCCTGACAACATAGGCCAGTGAGCAAGAATGGAAAGATGTAATGCTATGGCCTGACAACATAGGCCAGCGAGCAAGAATGCAAAGATGCAATGCTACGGCCTGACAACATAGGCCAGTGAGCAAGAATGGAAAGATGTAATGCTATGGCCTAACAATATAGGCCAGTGAGCAGGAATGAATGAAACACTTTACCTTGCGCTTGATAGTTATTTCCTTGAAGAGACTTGGGCAACCATTTTGCCCTAGTTTGGAAATTTCTTGATAACTGAGAGGCATCTTGATTTGAAAGAATTTTGGGCCGACGTTTTGCCCCAGTTTGAAGGGTTTCAATAAGCTTGACTTGAATTTTTCTGGGCAACCTTGCCCTATTGAACTCAATTGGAGTTGAGGAATTGAGGATTGCCTCAACTTGGATTTTCTTGGGCAGATATTTTCCCCAGTTTCATCTTGAATTTAAATCTTTCTTGGGCAAATGTTTGCCCCAGTTTGGACTCGATCCAGGATCTGAGGATGAACTCAAATTGAGCTTTCGTGGGCAAGCGTTTGCCACAGCTTGAACTTGTTTTTAAGGATGACCCCAAATTGAATTGTGTGGGCAAGTGTTTGCCCCAGTTTGAACTTGATTTTGAGGATGACCGCAAATTGAATTGTGTGGGCAAGTGTTTGCCCCAGTTTGAGTAGATTCAGAATTTGAGGATGACCTCAAATTGACCCCCCTTTTTGTATGGGCAAGCGTTTGCCCCAGTTTGGAAATCTTTTAATTATGATCGATTCAGGCAATTTTACCTAGGTTTTAATTAGTTTTTTGAAAAATGAGTTATGAAATGACAAAATGCTTATTGCGATGTTTGTGATGCTTGAATAGAAATGATGCAACACCTTTTTTGTTGCTTCAAATAATTACTGGATGAAATGGATGTTGTGGGATGAATGTATGCCGTAATGTGGCTCTTATTTTGATGCTTGAAATATTTACTTGATAGAACAAATGCTATGAAAACCATGGAATGGTGTAAAATTTTTGTTTCTCTTGATTTTTAACACATCCTTCCTCGACAACCCCCTAGTTGGTGTGACAAGAATCAAAAATCAGGGTGAGTTAGATTGACTTAAGTTCGGTGTTTTGGTCAATCTCTTGGCTTCTTGATCAACTTTGGAGCTTCTTTTCTAGGATCTTCGAGACCCGACAATGGTCAACAGTATTGATTAAGACACACTCCTTCTTTGGTGGCATCATGGCTGGTAGGAAGATGAATCCTTGGGAAACAATCCTACCATGTTGCAACTGTCGAGGATTCATCCGACTTGTCATGAATTTTCAAAATTAATCCCCTTTTAATTCTTTTTACATTTTTCATGTTTCCTTGTGGCACGTGCATTTTGAGGTGTGCAAAGTGATGCTGGATTGTCAAAAGAAGGAGAGAATTTTGAGGTTGTATATTTTGAAGTGGTGTTCTTGAAAGGAGAAGGATGATGAAAGGGGTGGGTTCGATTGCCCGAATAACGCCTTTTGATAAAAAATGCCAATGCTGCTTTTCATAATCCTGATTGTCTAATTAGCCAAACTTGAGAAATGGCAAAATTTTGCCCCAGTTTTAGGAAGATATGAGGTGCAGAAATGTCATGTTGTCCTGGAATTCCTGGTTTGACCTTAATTTTCCCTGGGTTGTTCCTTTGAGCTTTTAACCCAGCAGGTCTTTTGTATTGCCCTAACTTTTGCCTAGGTTGCCCTTACGGGTTTTCAACCTAGCGGGCTCTTGATTTTGGTACCCTTTGCCTAGGTCTCTTTGAGGGTTTGACCTAGCGGGCCTTTGCTTGATTGTGCCCTAACTTTTGCCTAGGTCGTTCTTGATTGTTGACCTAGCGGGCTTCTATTTGATTATGCCCTAACTTTTGCCTAGGTCGTCTTTGATTGTTTGTCGACCTAGCGGGCTTCTGCTTGATTATGCCCTAACTTTTGCCTAGGTCGCCCTTACGGGTTTTCGACCTAGCGGGCCTTCTGCTTGATTGTGCCCTAACTTTTGCCTAGGTCTTCTTTAATGATTGTCGACCTAGCGAGCTTTCTGCTTGATTGTGCCCTAACTTTTGCCTAAGTCGTTTTTGAGGATTGCTGACCTAGCGGGCATTTGTTTGATCATGCCCTAACTTTTGCCTAGGTCTCTTTTGAAGATTGTTGACCTAGCGGGCCTTCTGCTTGATTGCGCCCTAACTTTTGCCTAGGTCGCCCTTACGGGTTTTCGACCTAGCGGGCTCTTATATGATCCTGATTTTTGCCTGAATTGTTGTTGTAAACCGGCAAGACCTTTTTCTAATCATTATTTTGAACTTTAACCCTATTTTTGCCTGGATTCTTTTAGCTCTTAATCCAGCGGGTTTCTCTTCTTCTTGAATTTCATGTTTTGACCTTAATTTTTCCTGGATTATTATTTTTACTTTAATCCAGCAGGTCCTCTTCTTTTCCTTGAATTTTGAATTTTGACATCGACCTTGCCAGGGTCATCTTGGCTTCCAATTCAGCGGATCTCATTTTGCATCCCTAAATTTTGCCTGGATTTAGACTTAATTCCAGCGGGATGTTTTATTTGACAAGACACTTTGAATAGGGATCTAGAATCCCTGGTTGTTATTCTGCTTCCTCATTGGGCTTTTCTCTTTCAAGCTTGATTAATTAGACGTTGAAGATTATTTATTACAGCACTTGCATCCTCACCAATTGGTATTTATTGTTTTGGTATAGGAATAAGAAGTGGGCTAAGTGATGAAAAGGAAGGGTAAAAAGTTTTTTAGAAGTAAAGCCAAAGATGTAAAGCACGTGCTCATCAAAAAAATTTTGTATTAATCCTTGAAATTTATTTACAAAAGATTAACTTTGAAAAGTACGACAATTTCTGGATGAATATCCTCCATTTGTACAAGGTGCCCTGTCGCGCTATTCCCGTCTCTTTCAGCTGGTTGACGGGCTCTCGTGATTTGGCAACGGATTGTTTTCTGTATTAGGAACAAGCCTCCCAAAATCCAGCCATTTTGCATCAATCAGGCTTTGTACCTTTTGCTTCAACGCTAGGCAATCCTCAGTAGAATGACCAATAAATCCTGCATGGTAATCACATCTGGCATTTGGATTGTACCAATTAGGATATGGTGGCTCTTGAGGCTTCAAAGGATAAGGCGCGACCAGAGAATTTTGAATTAACCGAGGTAGCAGCTTGGTATAGGAGATTGGGATAGGGTCAAATTGGACAGGCTTCTTCTCCTTTTTCTGACCTTGGTTGGTATTTTGGCTTATGGCTTGTGTTTGGGCCGTATATGGTGTTGGTGGTCGGACTTGTGTCGGATAGTTGTAGGTAGGATGGTATGGTGTTTGGTATGCAGCGGCGATGTAAGGATATGGTATGTAGGGTGTGTATGGTGTATATGGTGGTGGTCGAAAGCCAACTGGACCATAGGGTGCCACTTGAGGTGTATACTGCCCTTGACCGGAAGCTACATTATAAGCGTCACCTCCCCTCTTCTTTTCTGTAGAGGCGTCAACTGTTACTGTGGTGTTGTGCGTGATTCTTCCTCGACGCATGCCACCCTCGATCCTTTCTCCAATGATGATGACATCAGAGAAGCTAGAAGTCACACTGCCAATCATCTTGTCATAGAAAGGACCTTGGAGTGTGTCTACGAACGTGCTGACCAGCTCTTTTTCAGATAGTGGAGGTTGCACTTGAGCAGCTAGCTCCCTCCATCTTTGAGCATACTGCTTGAAGGTCTCATTCCCCTTCTTGGCCATATTCTGGAGTTGGGTTCGATCGGGAGCCATCTTGGCATTGTACTGATATTGTTTGAGGAAAGCCTCAGCCAGATCCCTCCATGAACGGATGTGTGTCCGCTCTAGCTGAGTGTACCAGTTTGCAGCTGCCCCTGTTAAGCTGTCTTGAAAAAAATGGATAAGAAGCTTCTCATCGTAGGTACATGCAGACATCTTTCTACAGTACATAGTCAAATGTTTCTTTGGACAGCTGGTTCCTTGGTACTTATTGAATTCAGGAACCTTGAATTTTGGAGGGATGACCACGTCTGGTACCAAGCATAGATCAGATGCATCTTTGGCTTCATAAGCGTTTCCCTCAATTGCCCGGATCCTGTCCTCTAGACCCTTCCATTTTTCTGTATCCTCAGTTGAACGATGGCTTGGGTATTCCTCAGGCATGTGGAGGGGATAAGAAGACGGTATGTATATAGGGTGCGGCCCTTGGGTGAACATAGAATGCGTTCCTCCAACGGCTGTTTGGTAAGCTTGTGAAGTGGTATTTGGAGGTAGGTTATGTGTTTGGGTTTGTGTTTGGGCTTGTGTTTGGTTGTATGAAGGTGCATGCCCATGAGGAAACCCATAATGAACTCCTTTGGTTGGCGGAGGCATAGTTGATGGCGAAGGGTTTTGTGGAGTGAACCCAGTAGGATATGACGGGTCTGTGGGTTCTCCCAGAGATTCCTTCTGTTTTGACAATTGGATGGCCTCCATCAGCTTGGCCATCTGCTCCTTTAGAGTCTTGACCTCATTTCTCAGTTCCTCGTTTTGTCTCTCCAGCTCATCCATGATTCTTGATTGTGTACGAGTCCTATAAGGATGTAGAGGAAGCTGTGTTTCTCCAATTTTCTGTTAGAGTTAAAAATTAATTTTTGAAAAATAATTTGAATGCAAAAATCATGAATGATAAAGATGTTGGGGTAAAATGAGCATGTGGATGAAAAATGAATATTGTTTTTTTTTATGATAAATTTATTAATGAATGAATGCATGCCATGTACAAATAATTTTTTAGAGACTTTTTGAAGTTTGACTATTTTGAAAATGAATCAGAGTGGCTTTATTTATTCATCCTTGATTTTTTACAACTTGTTTTTAGGAGTTTTGATACTTTTTATTTTGCTAGAAAACTTTAGTTTTGTTTAAAAACTTCTTAGAAAGCATTCTTTAGGTTTTCAATGTTTCCTTTTCTGTCTATTGAATCTTTTTATTTTTCAGTATTTTCAAAAGATTGTTTTCCTAATTTCTCTATTTTTAAAACATCTTTTTAAGTTTGTTTTTGTTTTTTCTTTTCAATATTTTCAAAATATTTTTCTAATTTTTCTTAGGAATTTTCTCCTTCTATTTTGGTTTTCTTGATTTTTATCTTGATTTCATTTTTGTATCTCCCCAATTGTAGCCTTCAAATCGCTTGTATCTTGAAAGGGGTGTGTGTGCCCTTTTTATTTCTTATGTAGGTTACCTGTCCTGAGGATCTACGGTCTTTTATATGAACCTCTCAAAGGTGGTTTGTAATCCTGAGGTATAAGAGGTCACTAGAGCCAAGTTCCAGTTCACAATGCTTGCCACAACAGTAGAAGTAGCCACTAGTTGTGGGGTATTATGAATAGGACGCGCTCTAGCTGGGATTTTCGTGATAGCCAATTAGGACGTAGGCCCCAGAGTGACACCACTAGATCCCTCTATCCTGGGCAGCACTCAGACCCGGGTATAGGGCCCCACTCATGATATATGCAATGTATGAGGGCACACAAGCAATTGGGATACCTGCAATTGGGGAAATCTACAGATATATATTGGAATTTATGATTCATCTATCCTAGGGTTGTACAAAGAGTAGACAAACATATAAATAAACAGATAGACAAATAAACAAGTAAATCGTGCAAATAAAAGGGGAGGGATCGATATAATGGACACTCAAATTAGTTGGGCTTGACTCTCTAATATCCCCAGTGGAGTCGCCATCTGTCGCAACCGTAATTCCGACGAGACGACGAACTCGCTAAAATTTTAAACAAGTGGATTTTATTGATGTAATATGGAGCCGCCACCAAATTTTTATTTAAGGGAAAAAGATTTGGAAAAACCCTAGATGAGATTTCGGTTCGGGAGTCGGTTACGAGTGGGGAAGGTGTTAGGCACCCCACTCGCCTGTTCCGAAGAACAGTACCCTTAAATTGAGTGTGTGATTATTTGAAAATAGTTTGATCCCTTTTTTTTAGAGTGAAAATAAATACTTGATGGAGGTTAGCCTGACAGGACTTGATCCTGCTCCTACGTATTCCCTGGTGCAATGGGAAACTCAAGGCTTACGTAGTTCTGGTTTGTGAAGGCTTGACCTTCGAAGAGTGTTTTGAAAGAATGTTTGAAGATTTTGCTATTTGAAAAGAAGCTTTATTTTTAGGAGGGGTCTTTGGCCCACTCATGCACAAGGCTCGAGGCGGCTAAGGCAGCACAGGGACCTATATGAACTACTAAATGCTGAACAGCAGGTAAACCGCCAGTTCCCCATTTAGAGCCCATTGCGGGAGACCTAGAATCCCAAAATATTTAGGAAAAGATGTTTTTTATTTCAAAGGGGACCCTAAGTCCACTCATGCACAAGATCCGAGGCGGCTAAGGCAGCACAGGGGCCTATATGAACTACTAAACGTTGAACAGCAGGTAAACCGCCAGCTCCCCATTTAGAGTCCATTGCGTGAGACTTAGAAATCCCAAAATAGTAGAAAAATATTTTTAAATTTTGAAAAGATACGATTTGCAAATGATATTGATTCTTGAATAAGAGAAAACTTGAATTTGAGGTAAGAATTTCATTTTTTGAGTTTTGGGGTTTCAAATAGAATTTTAGCGTAATTTTGCAATTATGGAAATTTTGGATGATTATTAGAAATTTTTATGAATTTATTTAGGAATTTTAGAATTTTTCTTAATTTCTTGAACTTTTCATTAATTTTGAAATTCTAGAATTTTTTTTATTAATTTTTGAATTTCTGAAATTTTTTATTAATTTCTGAATTTCTGGAATTTTTTATTAATTTTTGAATTTCTGGAATTTTTTATTAATTTTGGAAATTCTGGAAATTTTTTATTAATTTTTAATTTCTGGAAATTTTTATTAAATTTTTGGAATTTTAGATTAATTTTTGAATTTCTGGAATTTTTTATTATTTTTTGTATTTCTGGAATTTTTTATTAAATTTTTGGAATTTTTTATTAATCTTTGAATTTCTGGAAATTTTTATTAATTTTGGAAATTCTGAAAAATTTTTTATAATTTTTGAATTTCTGGAAATTTTTATTAATTTTGGAAATTCTGGAAATTTTTTATTAATTTTTAATTTCTGGAAATTTTTATTAAATTTTTGGAATTTTAGATTAATTTTTGAATTTCTGGAATTTTTTATTATTTTTTTTTTTGGAAGGAGGGGACAGTTTTGGAATTTGAGAAAATGGGAGGGGCAATTTAGTCTTTTGCATGACAGGAGGCAGTTTAGGCCTTTTTGAAAAAGTGGATGAGCAATTTGTTCTTTTGCATGACATTCTTGAATTTAGTGGAAACAAGGCCATAGCTATTGAGGGGTGCGTGAGTTTCGAGCAGTGTACGTGTGCTTAGAAATCAAACTCCCTTCAATGGTAGAATTACAGGATGCCATTAGCTTTAGTCGCTCGATTATGGCGTCAACTCAGACATTCACTCTAAGGATCGCCTTCCAGAATTATGATCCATTCTCTCAAATAAAGATATCCTCAACAAGATTTAAACAAGACCAGGATATGCTATGGTGATCTCGAGGAACTTGGAGCCAGATTTCTCATCAAAATTTAGATCATGCAAGATTACAGAATTGAATCTAACTGCACCCTAAGAGACTTATTATTTATCAAGAAATCAAAGATATCACGCAAACATTGATCTATAATCTACTCAATTATCGTAGCTTCATGCTCTCGTTAAAATCTGAATTTACTTCACAGAGGTGCACATAATTAAACGGATTAATATCAAAATAAGAATCAAACCTCAAGGTAATCGGAGCCAAATTCTTCCTCTGCTTCTCGAAGATCGCGACTATCTTCCCTCTTCTCCTCTCAGAAGTTCTTGCTTCCGGTTTTTTCATGATCTTCCTCCAAAAATGTAAAAAACCCCTTCAACAGAGCCATTATACTCCTTTTTGTATCAGTTTCTTTTAATTCCCGTTGTTCTCCCCTTTTTTTTTTTGATTTGTTTCCCTTTTATAGACCTCAGAATGTCACCCCTCGCCCTTTTGCTTTTTTCAATTCGATTTTGTCTTCTTCCGCCTCTTTTTTTTTTTTTTTTTTTTTTTTTGCTTTATTTTCATAATTTATTTGTTAATATATTTTTTTAGTTTTTGATTTTATTTGTTTTTCGATTTTTGTTATTTTGATTTTGTTTATTTTTTAGAATTTAAATTTTCTACTAATCTTGAATTCTGGTTTTATTTTTCTAACCTTTAATTTAATTTTATTTTTTCTGATTTTCATTTTTCTATTTCTTTTTCCAAAAAAAAAAGTTTTTTCCCAGATTTTTAATTTTTTCTTTTAGACATTTTTGTTTTGTTTGTTTTTTTTTGTTTGAATTATTTCCAGCTCTTCAATTTTTCTTTTTTGAATTTTGAAGCTCTAAAATTTTTGATTTTTAACTTTGGACTTTCTGATTTTGAATTTCTATTTTTATTTCCAGATTTTTCCTTATTTTCTGATTTTATTTATTTATCAGATTTTTTATTTTTTCCAGATTTTGATTATTTCCTACTTTTCATTTATTTATTATTTTATTTATTCATTTTTATTTTCTAATTTTCTTAGATTTTATTATTTTTTGGTTATTGTATGTTTATTCTTTTCAGTATTTTTCAAAAATGCTTTTCATTTATTTTGTTCACTTATCTTGTAATTTTTACTTGCTTTGTTTCTATTTATCTGTTTTTCTACTTTCTGTTTTTTCATTTTTTGTATTTAATTTAGTGTAGGTTTCTTGATTAACTTTATAATTGGGGGCCTCGGACATAAATGGGTGTTTACAACGGTTTAATTCTTGTTCCTACGTATTCTTCGATACAATGAGGAACTGAACTCAAAGTCATGTAATTCTCTTAAACACAATTGTGGATTAATTAATTTTAATATAAAATGGTTTTTTAAAATATGCATCTTCAAAAGCATTAAGCTGTCACAACTCATGTCTCGTTTAAATCATCCATTTTACATTAAATTGAGTTAAATTATTTACAAATGAAATTGAATTAAGGATCATCAAGTTATCATAACTCAAATGTCCTTAATTAAAGTGTAAAATGCAGAATTAATAAGACATCTCATCTAAATTATCCTTTTTACATGAAGTTAAATTATTTTATTTACAAAATAGAATGAATTGTGATTGAATTGTAAGTATGTTGTCAATATTATATTTTTGAATGAAATTGTTATAATTCTTAAAATAAAATAAAATAAAAGAAACAAATATAATTAATACCACTAAATAAATAATAAATAAAAATAATCTCAATAACAATAACAATAATAATAAAATAATAATAAAAATAAGTGACAACAAAAGTAATAATAATATCAATATATAATAATAATAATAATAATAATAAAGAAAAAATTATATCCAAATCAAAGAAGAGTTTTTTTTACAAAAATATTGACATATATATCAAAGTAAGAAATAACAATTAGTTGAAATAAGCTAATTCATAGAAGACAATAAATACGTAGCAATTAAAATATATAAAAAATATTAATTTATAACCATATGACAACTAATGCATTGAAAATGAAAACTAACAAAGATAAATAAAAAGAAAAATGTGATGTTAGTAAAAAATAAAATAATAATAATACACAAAAAATAAAATAGTTATAACAATAGCAGAGATGATAGAAAAAAAAATGGATCCTCACTATCAAAATAATCAATAATCAATATGACAAAAACAGAAAAAATAAATTTTAATAATAAAATAATTAATAAAATAAAATTTTACAATAATAATAAGTAAATAAATAATAAAGATAATAATAATAAAGATAATAATAATAATTTACACAAATAAAAATTTATAAAAATAATAGTGAATATTCTTAAATAACGATAATGAATAAATATTAAACAATGTGTAAATATGATAAAATAGAAAAAATAATTATTAATAATAAAATAATTAATAAAATCAAATTATACAATGATAGTAAATAAATAAATAATAAAGATAAGAATAAAAATTTACACAGATAAACATTTATAATAGTTATAATAATATTAACAATGAATATTTTTAAATAATGATAATGAATAAATGTTAAATAATATGTAAGTAGTAATATAAAAAAAAATATAAAAAATAATAAAAAAAATAAGAATTTACGAGGATAAATAAAAAAAATCTTTAACTATTTAACTAACAAATAAACAATTAAAATAATAAAAGTAACTAAGGATAACAAAGTTAAAAGAACTAAATGATAATAGCATTAGAAACTAATATTTACAGAATGCATAAACAAAGTATCAATTAATAATTAAATAATAACAAAAATTAATAATAAACAAGAAATTAAACTAACAACTAAAATATTTAAATTAGAACTTGATTATTATATTAAATTTTTATTAAAAAATAATTTTTATTTAAATATATATATATATTAAAAATTATTTCTTTATTTTATACCCTTCTTAGATTGCTAACTCGGTCTAAAAAAGAATTATACTTTTCTATTCTAGCTAGCTATAATAGATTTTAATTTTTTTATCCAATATATGACTTAGACTTAGATATTATAAAAAAATTAATATAATCATTAATATAAGGAGATAGGATTTAGAATTAAAAATAAAAAAAAATAATTGGTAAATAGTTGATGTCTTAACAGTAAAGAGTGAAAAGGGAAGCTAACGACAATGGAAAGAAAGGAAAAAAAAGGGTAAAAATCCACATCATACATAGACGAATCATACTGATTTACAATAGTATGATTATCAAGGACAAAAATTCTCTATGAGGTTGTGTGGAATGTGACCATTAAGATTTATGGTGGTGGTTGGCTAGAGAAGATGAAGAACATAGGATGGAGGAGGTCAAAGATTATGATTAGAGAATGGAAAAGAAAGATTTTTCTTGTTCAGTTGTTTCTATATATATGGTATATATTTTTTTTCTTTTTATTTATTTCTTATCGCAAGTTATTTAGAATGAGTTGTGGGATTTCAATTATTTTTGGTTGTTTAAAATGACTTTAATCAACAATATTATGCTTCCTATTCTATGTATGTTTTTTATGTATGAGATATAAGTGATTTACCTGTGATTAAGAATGCTTCTTCTCTATTTCTATTTATTGGTTTCCTCTTCCTAATCCTTTTTTTTATTATTTCTCCTTTGTATCATGCCCATGTTCTAATTTTATTCTATTGTTTAATATCATCTAAATACCTAGTTAATTAGAACTAATTTAAACTCTGCTCTTATCCTGTAATTGTCTTATAAATCACGTAATTTTCATTGTAATAATTGTTCATTTAGATAATTATCCAATATATTAATTTAATTTTTTTCTTGTTCAATCTTAGTGTTGGTTAGATTCATAGACTCTATTCCAATTTTTTCCATTTTGTAAAATTTCTTGTTGTTTACGTATTGATTTTGAAAAGATGATATCACATTACTAAACTATGCTTTCTTTTTTTTATGTTTATTATTTTATTTTTTTAGTTAAAGAACATATTTAAAATAAAATAAAAAAAATTAAATTTAATAACAAAATTCAAGAGCAATAAATAATTGGATGATAATGATAATAATTAGAATAAAAAATTAAATTAATAAAAAGAATAAATTGAAGCATAAATTAAGGAAGAATTAGTAAAAAAATAAATAACAATTACAATAAAGAAAGAAACATAATCAAATTAAAAAATTAATTATTAATAAATAATAACCATAATAATAATAATAATAATAATTATAATAAAAGAGAAACAAAAAGTATATAAAATGAAGAAATATTATAACAGTATTAAAAGATTAAATAAATAATTAAAAAATAAATCAAATCTAATGAAAGTGTAAATTAAAGAAGAAATAAAATATAATAAAAGTATAAATTTAACATTGAACTTTTTTCAATTATCTTTTTATTTAATTTTTCAAGATTTTGAATTATTAATAAGTAATGATCAGAATAATAATAATAATTGTAATTATAATTATAATAAAAAATAAAAAAAATTAAATAAAATAAAAAATATTATTAAAATATTAAAAGATTAAATAAATAATTAAAAAATAAATAAAATAAAATAAAAGTGTAAATTAAAAAATAAATAAAATATAATAAAAGTGTAAATTTAACATTTAATTCTTTTCAGTTATCTTTATTTAATTCTACAAGATTTTGATTTTTTAAAATTTTATCTATTATTATTTAAAATAAATAAATAAAAATAAAAGTAAATAAAAGATAGATAAAATTTATTATTCTAATTTTTATTTTTTATGATTTTTTAATGTTTTGTCTATTATTATTTTTTATTATATATATATATAATTAAGTTACACTAAATTAAGTGAAAAAAGATAAAAATATTTAATAAGGACAATCATAATTTTAACTAAATTAGTATAAATGGAATAATTTAATAAAATAAATAAAAATAAAATATAGTATATAGAATTTAGTATTCAAATTTCTTTTTTATTATCTATTTTTTATTTTTTTAAAATTATAATTTTTATTATTTATTGATATTTTAATAATTCAAATTAACATTGAAGCAATAATTAAGGAACAATACATCTAACATGTAAAACTTATCAATAAAATCTTTTTCATGAGTTTGGCTATATTTCCTTTAAGATTGTTATTCCTATTATTTATTCACATAAGAAAATAAATGTAAATTAATATTTTAAATTAAATATTTAAAATAAAAAACAAAAATGAATCTAAATAGAGTAAATTTGTTAATAAAATTCTTAAAAAAATAAAAAATTGAGACAATAAATAAATAAATAACAAAAATCAAATGTTTAATTCTTTTAGCTGATTTTTATTTTTATTTTTTTTTAATTTTTATTTTATACTTAATAAGTGAAATCAAGAATCTTCTGATTAATAATAATAATAATAATAATAATAATAATAATGACCTTAATGCTAATAATATTTACAATTTAGATAAAAAGTTACTATAAAAAACAATGTTTATGTGATGAGAAAGAAAAAAAATAGATAAATTTTAAAATAAATTTTGTATTCAACTTTATATTTTTATATAAAATTTTTAAAATTTTAATTTTTTATATAATTATAAAAGTAAAAATTTAATTAATATAACAATGGAAGATCAATGAAGATTCAAAAATTGAATTTTTATTTACTGCTAATAACTAGAAGAGAGTTAGCAATTAAAATAAATAAAGTATAAAAAGTTAAATTTAAAATTAAATGATAATTACAATTGATAATTAATAGATTATTAAATAAATAAAATAAAATAAAATAAAATAAAATTAAGGAAGATTGAGAAAATATTTATATAATGGAATAGTGTGATAAGTAAAATTTAATATTTCAATTTTATTATTTTATCTAAATTTTTAATATTCTAATTTTATTATTTGAAATATTTTAAACAATAAAATTAAAAAAAATGAAAGAATAAAAACATTTGGATTAAATATAATAATAATAATAATAATAATGTATAGATAAATTGCATAAGTTAATTTATTTTTTTAAAATTGGAAGGATAAAATGTAATAGAAAAAATTAGATGTTTACACATTATGTATAAAATATAAAATGAGAAAAATATTATAAAGAAGATTATTTTTTATATTAAATATATTTTTATTCATTTTTATTAAACCTCCGGTGATTAAATTAATTTTTATGCATTTATAACGTTCACACACTCTAAATAAACATTTTTCAAAATTTATAATTTTCTAAGAATAAAAAATAATAATAAATTATTAAAATTATTCTAAACAACTTTGTATAAAGGATCATCCTTAAATTTCTTTTAAATCTATTCTTAAAAATGTTAATTAGTTATTTAAAAAATTATAATAGTAAAAAATGATGAAATTGAGGATGTTACATTCTCCTCTGCATAAAAAATCTTTTATTAAAAAATTTTCATTCTTTAAGTAAAAAGATGAGGTGAGACTCTATAATTTTATTCTTTAGCTTTAGGTGATTTGTTCATCTCTTATTTTTTTTCACTTTACCTTAACTAATGGTGTATTCTTGCCTCATAATTACTTGATTTGTTGGTCTATAATCTACATGGATGGTGTCTCATAGGTAAGTTTATCCCTTACTTGCATTATATTCAACACAATTACATGAGAATGATCACGAATATATTTTCTAAGTTATGAGATACAAAATAGATTATGCAGATTATAAGAATTAAATATAAGGTTATTTGATAAGTAATAAGGCCAATCCTTTTCAATATTTGCTAGGGATCAAGGAATCAAAGTTGTGAGTTTATAAGATTTCATAGTCCTTCTAATCCTAGTTATAGGTATAACTTTCAAGAATATATAGCATCCTTCTTAGAATTCAAGAGGATTCCTTCTTTTGTCATAATATGTCTTCTTCCTACTCTATATAGTCTGCATTTTTTCTAAATTATCTTCATCTTCTTTGTTGTATTTTGCATTACCTTGGGCCTTAACTCCATGTTTTCTCTCATCTTATACCAACAATAAGGAATTCTATACTTTCATATGTAAAGATCTTCAAAATACATCATTCCAATGCCAATGAAAAATGTTGTTGTATATGTGTTCAATCAACAATAAAAAATTGCCATCTTGATTTGCATCATACAATGAGTTTAGAATAAAAACGTACGAGAACTCAAAGCTTTATAATGAAAGGACAAAGAGATGACATGACAAACACATATCGAAGCATGAGTTTACACTAGGTGAGAAGATATTAATTTATAACATACGTCTTCATTTGTTTCCAAGAAAACTTAGTGTAGGTGGAGTGGTCCTATAAAATGAACAAAGTGTTTCCTTATGGAATACTGCATCTTACGAAATAGAATGAGAAAACTTTCAAGGTAAATGGACAAATGGTCAAATATTATAAGGAAGATACATTTGAAGAGTGCAATATTATGCTTTTGGAGGATCCCAAGGTCACCACCCATGGTTTTGTCTAGTCATTGGATACAAGTGTGTCAAGCTTGTGACATTAAACAAGTTATTGCAAGACGTAACATATCTTTCATTAGATTATTATTAACTCTTAGATTAGGATATTTTCACCTAGTAAAATAATGTTAGAAAGTGTAACTAGAACGATTGTGTCCATGCTTGCACGGTTGTGTCGAAAATAAAGTGTTTGCTATAAATTTGTGCTCATTTTAGCACAGTTATGTCACCGACGAAGCACGATCAATTCCAAATCTAGCATAATCATGTAAATGATACATCTTTGATGCAAGATCATGCATCATTTAGCATAGTCATGCTTAATAAGTTGCACAATTATGTGAAACTTTAGCATGATTATGTTAAGCCTCAAGTGATTTTAAACAGTAACATGGTAAAAATAAATTTCATGTCACTTAGTCAACTTATTTTTCACTGCATCGGACTCTTTTTCTCTTAACCTCATTCATTCTCTCTCTCTCTCTCTCTCTCTCTCTCTCTCTCTTTCTCTCTCTTGCTCTCTCTCTCTCTATTAGGTATGTCACATGCCCCTAAATTATTTTTCTAGTTTTGGCATCTCCACAAGTGGAACCCTGCTTGCATGCTTAACTCATGAATTGATTCAAACGCTAGGCTAGACGAAAATTAAAAATTATTCAATTTTAGATTCTAGTTTATCATCACGATCTTGTTTCATGTGTGCATAGTTGTGCATGTTTCATGTATACAGTATCTTGTGCTTTTAGCATTGTCATGCTTCTGTTTGAACAATCGCGCATGCATAGATTCGATTGTATATACTATTAGCATAGTCACGCCACTTAAAAAACTAATGAACTACATGTTGAGCACTATTGTGTTTCATGAATGCATGATCATATATATTCTTGTTTTGATCGTGCTTCATTCAAGCACAATTGTGCTCTTGTTTACTGATATCATGATGTTCTCTATCCATCTACTACTCAAATGTATCAAATTACACTTCAAGGAAACTAAACATGGATGCGGATGGGACTTCTGGAGCAAGCCCACATGACACATGTATTCTCATGTAGCCATAACAACCACATAGTAGCACTGACAACCATAACCACCATAGTTGGAGGTTTTTACAAAGACAAACAAGCTAGACCTACACTTTAAGGAGGAGCATCCATTGGTCCACTCCATATTCAAGTGCTTGGACCACCTTCAACCATGAGTACATCATATTTATGACCGTCTTGATAAGCAAGTCGATTGTCACTGAGAGTTTGCAAATTCACAGTAAGTAGCCTCCTCTCAAGTGGATGATCAATTCTCCGTCATTCTCTAGTACCTGCAAGGCCAAATTGGACACCACCATCATAGTAACCACTTTTCTTTTATTTATCTTATTATTTTCTAACATGGTATACTTTTTTATTTTTTTTATGAATTTTTGTTTTTATTTTATTTTACATTTTATGTAGAACCTACTAGTAGGACATGTTGATTATCATTGTTACTATCTTTTACTTTATTTTATTATCCACTTCTTCAATTTAACATGTGTGTTTAATATGAGTATATTAATCTCGATTAACATGACTTCCTTTCCAATCTGAGCCCTTGACTAAGAACAATATTATTCTCTAAGTTTGAGGAAAAGGTTACTCACTACTTGGGTAGCTAGTTAGATGTCACACTAGAAAACTAACATCTAACTTCAGGGAAGTCCTCTTTTACTCTCCTCTACAACATATGTTTGTGTGTGTGTTTGTGTAAAATCTCAAGTTTGAGAAGGGAGACCTTTTTTCACTATGAAACAAAATTTTTCAACAATCTCTCCTTTATTTTGCTCTAATTACTAACTTGGTGACTCATTTTCCTAGTTAAATCATGAGAATGGTAGGAAATTAAGTTTAAAGAGGGCGATTTCTCCTTAATCTTTTTTTTGAAAAATGCTTGTTCTCGATGGTAACCTAACATGCTTAATTATTTGGAATGTTAATAAGATGCTAATATTCTTGTGGACATTAATTGGATTTAATAAGGACATGAGAATTCTTAATAAAGATAATTGATAATTAACAATGTTCTATGTCATCTTACTTTTACATTAGAGATAACTTACATAATTACTGTGGATTTGGTCTAATTAAGGTTGGACTCAACCTTTTTCTTCAATATTGAGTGATTCTAATTAGCTTGTACACTTTAAAACTTACCTTAAGTATAAGTTTTATTGCATAACAGGAAAAGGATAAAGGAAAATTATATTTCTTTAATTGGCTTCAGACTTAGAATATTGATTAGTACCCTTTTGGGTTTAAAAGTTTAAAAGTTAAAAAGTTCTATTCTTCAGTATCCTACAAATAACTAATAAAGTTTCTAGGTATCTTTAGATTATAACTAAATCAAATAATTGTTTGAGGATGTACAAGTGATTCAAAAAAAGAAAAGAAGATAAAAGAAGGACAAAAAAGAAAAAAAGTATGAAAAATGTTAGAAAAATAAAAAAATTATAAACTCATAAAAATCCAAGAAATTGTGTTTATAATTTAAAGGTTAGGATTATTAAAGGTAAATTTAATGAAGAAACCCTTTGTATTTCCCTTCTCATATCCCACCTAATTGTTTAAATAAAACCCTTGGCTACATGATAACCTAAACAAATTTTTTGATTCCTATATGTTATTTAACTTTTAGTAAAAATTTGAGATTTATGAGTAAGTCTTTGGTAATGTATAATTATGAGAAGTATAATGATAATGATCTACACCCACATACATTTGAGAGATAGTGAAAAATTGATCCTTTCTATAATTACAATGTAGAAAAATGAACTAAGGAGAAAAACTCAATTTGTAAAAATCCTAAAAAGGTTATAAAAAGAAGGTAAGGATTTGGAAGAAGGAACCTATGAACAACTCAACCATCATACACATTGGACACAAACAAACACCCTCATCATCACCATCACCTCTAGACATTCATCCTTTTTTCAAATTCCTCCTATAGGATCTTTGAAGGTAGAAAATTTTTTGTAGTACAAGTTTTAACGCCTTATTTCTAGCTCAGCCAGCATAAAATTTTGTTATTCCAATTTCTCTAAAATAAGATTATGAATGCTTTTATAGGATTAGAGTTTACTTGCTTATCTTTTATTGTTATGTGTAACTAATCCCCTTATCATAAAACTTTGATGAAACTTATTGATGTAACCAATTGAATCTTCTTTTTCTATTATGAATGCATATTTTTTTTATTTAATTATTTTTACCTTATTTTACTTACTTAATTAAAAATATTAGCCACTCTTATTAATTTAATAGTTAATTAGAGAATAAATGATTGTATCATTATTTAATTAACATACATATAACGTAAATTGAATTAAGAGTTCTAGGGGATCAATTAGAATCTTTGATTTCTAATGTTGTTGAATTAATGAACCAAATGTTCTTTATGTTACTATTGCATGATCATTGGATAGTATTAGAAGTTGTGAAAGGTGCTTAGCAATTGACTTCTGTCATTCATAGGATAATTGAGAAATGATATTAGATAAAGTCATAAGGAAAGATAGAGTCCTAGGCTCTTCCAAAATCGAACTCATGCTTATGATTACTTCATTTGTCTTGGAATTTTATTTTATTGTCTTTACATTTTATTTCTATTTTAAGCATACCTCTTAAAACAAAACAACAATTTTTAGTGAGCTCAAAAGTCAGGATTTACTCAATCTTCTACTTGTTGGGATAGTGTTTGTAGGACAATATTGGATGTCTCAAATACTCCATTTCTTACTTTGACCAGTGACTTGTCTGTTGATAAAACTTAATCTACAACAATAGTATAATTATATTATCTAGAATCATGCTAAGATGAATAGGACTAAGGTAAAAGATGAATATTTCAAACAATTTAAAAAATTCATTTTATATTATTCACTTTATATTATAAATTGAGTTGGACCTAGATTTATGTTTTGTTTGGATGATGTGAGAAATGGAAAGAAAATAAATAAGAATGTAAGAAATAGAAGGAAAAGAAATAAAGTAGAAATATGTTGGAAAAAGAAGTTATTTGGATGAATAAAAATAGAAGACAAAGAAAGGAAGTGAAAAATATATTTTATATTAGTTAAAAAATTAAATTAAACATATAAACTAATATTTTATTATGTTATTCTTTTATTAATATAATAATTTTTTTATTTAATAATTTAAACATTAAAATTAAAATAAAATAAAAAAGAAAATGGCGTGACTTTTTTTCTCCTAATTCTCTTCTATTTGGGGAAATTAGCTTTCTATAGATTCTATGGAAAAATAATTCTTTTGCTCCTATTGTTTTGATCAATAAAATATTGAAAAAAAAAACTTACCAGCTTTTTTTTTTCTCCATTTTCCCCTCCTAATTCATTCTAAACAAATAAAGCATTAGATAAAAAATTGATTTAATCATATTTGAAAGGATATGATTACTATATATTTTGATCTTTCTATTTGGTTGACTTTTATATTTTTAATTAGAAGCTAATTGAGTTATTTGTAATATATGTTTTAAAAAATAATTTTTAAAGTAAATTTTATTTAAAAATATGTGAATCTAATAACTTCCTTTGGAATTATTGTTTTTTATTTGTTTTCACTTTTATTGATGCATGGTCTGCTTATGTTTTGATATTTTTTTTTACTGAATTGTGTTTTAATCATAGTTATCTAAATTCCTAGGACTCAATTGATTTTTTTTAATTTTTTCAATTTTTACTTGATGCAAGACCATGTGAATTAAGAGTCATACCATAATGTGATTAACCTATGTCACAATGTGGAAGATAGAGCAAAGAAGGTTATCATTGGAAGTCATGTTATAGTGTGACTATGTCATAGTACAATGTGGAATCTAAGGGGATACATATTGCCACTAATCCTCGATTCATAATATTGGCGTTGATTTGACCTAATTCTAGTTTAGAAGTAACGTGTCTCCTTATAAATAGAAATACAAAATATGAAAGTAGGAGTTTCAAAAATATTTCCTTAAATAGATAGGAGAGTACATCCGTTACCAAATCCTTAGAAATGATGCAGAGGATACTAGCTGCAAAGCCACTGAGCTTTTTGAACCTCACATAAATTATGTTTATTGGGCCTCACACATTAGAATAGGATTTAATTTTTTTTTTCAGTATTCTACGAACTAGCAAGCCTAATATGTATAGGATTTGGGTCCAATTTACCTATATTTTAGCTTAGACATTTTGGACCTTCTCTAACCTAATTTGAGGCTCCATTGAGGAGTAAAGAAGACACCATTATTGAACTGAAATCTAAGCCCAATTCAGACTCAAAGCTACCTCCTCCTGCTTTCTATTTTACACCTTTTTTATTTTGCCTATATAAAGGCATCACTTGTGTAATTTTTAATATTTAGTTCATTTTGAGTGAAATTGTGAGTTTTCACTTAGATTTTTGAGAGCAAATCTCTTCCTATCCTTTCTCTAAAATCAGACTTGGGATTAAGGATCCTCCTCATCCATAACTACTCTTGGTGGAGAAGGAGAAACCTATCATTGACAAGAAGAGGTGGCACTTCCAAGTCAAGGTATAGCTTCATCACAATTTCATTTCCATTCTCCATTGAATTGAATTCTTTATTGATCCAAAAGAACCACCTTTTTCCACCCTGCATCAAGAGACTAAGAGGCTTGAGGATATGATTGATTTGCTTAAGGATCGTAGAAGAGATTCCTATCGTGTTTCTTCTTTCTTTCTTCTAATTATTCTCATCTTTTTTGAACAAGGATGTATTCTCTTTTTTGATAAATTTTTGTACTTAAGATGTGTTTCTTTGTATTCATGTTCTAAATTACTTTTATTAGAATGTAGATAAATCTTAATTGGATAATGTTTCTATATTATGGATAAATTTTAATTAAGTTTCATTCTCATTGATTGTATGTTATATTAAATTTTGTGTTTGCTAAGTGGTTTGATCACCAAGTTGGAATATTTGGGGTTGCAGGTATTTGAAAAAATGAACATAATCAAGTCCCGTATTATAATGTTATAAGTTAAGAAAAAGTTAGAAATAGAGAAACATAACCCATAATTTTACATCTAATTAATTTATTTTAAAAGATTAGATAAATGAAATTATATTTAAAAGTATCACCTAATCTTGAGGAAGACTTGTTACTAATTAATATAGATAAAAATTAATTAATTCACATACATAAATATTAGAAAATTAAATTCAACATCCTAGTATTCATTCTAATGTATTCATTCTAATTAATTGAGGTGAATTTTATTACTCCTTTTAAACTATTTATATGTTTGATTAGTTTAACTTGTTTCAAAGATAATTTTTGCTAATTAATCTATGCTTATAGGTTAGATACACTTACTTTAAATATTTTATCATTTAACCTCTATTAAATCTATTATCATAAAATGATAAAAAGATAAATATGTATAATATTAATAGTTTTACCAATAATATATGTTAAAATATTTATTAATATAAAAATTAATATATGTTAATAAATAAAAATTGATTTGTAATATATTTATTTGTAAAAAATAAATAGAATATAATATTTAATATATATATATATATATATTAAGCTTATCATAATAAAAAATTAATATAAAATATATCTTCAATTTAATTATTATGAATTATTTGTTATATCTTATTGTTAATAAATAAATATGTTATTAATATAAAGATTAATATATATAATAATAATATAAATGATTTATAATAGATTTATTTATTAAAAATAAATATATAGTTTGATATATATATATATATATTAATTTTTTCATCATAACAAAAAATAAATATAAATTAGATCTTAAATATAATTATTATGGATTTTTTATATTTTATTATTAAGTTAAACTTTTTACATTATTTTTTACAACTTTTTTATCATTTTTATTTTTTTATCAATATCATTTCTATTTTATTATCATCAAATTAATTTTTTTAATATTTTAAGTACTAGACAATTTTTATTTATTATTTTCTTTTTTTATTTTTAACTCAATTTTTATATGTTTTTTATTATTTTATTTTTATATTTATATTTTAATTTTTATAATTTTAAAAAAATTAGATCTTAAATATAATTATTATGGATTTTTTATATTTTATTATTAAGTTAAACTTTTTACATTATTTTTTACTACTTTTTTATCATTTTTATTTTTTTATCAATATCATTTCTATTTTATTATCATCAAATTAATTTTTTTAATATTTTTAAGTACTAGACAATTTTTATTTATTATTTGTTTTTATTTTTAACTCAATTTTTATATGTTTTTTATTATTTTATTTTTATATTTATATTTTAATTTTTATAATTTTAAAAATAAAATAATAAAAATAAATTTTATTATTTTTATTTTTGATATATTTTAAATTTTTAAAGCAACATATTTTTAACATTTTAAATTTTTAATAAAATAAAAATAAACAAATCAAATAAATTTTGAAGCATAAATTACTAAAATTAATAAAAAGTTAAAAATTAAAATAATTTATAATGAGAATTCAAAGTTTTATCCTCATCCTTTGTATAAAAAATATAGAGCATTGAAATATTAATAAATTTATAAACTTAAACAATTTATAAATATTTAAAATTTTAATAAAATATTTTTTTATTTATGTTATCTTTTATACGAAATATTAAAAATAAAAAATAAGATAATATTTTATAAATAAAAATAAAATACAATAAAAATAGAAAACATTTTACAAATTAAACTTATCTAAAATTTTTAATTGTAAGAAAAAAAAAATCAAATTGGCTGAAAAATTAAACTGTTTCTGAGCTGAAGCGACCTACAAAGCTTAGAAACCCAAGCGCTGTTTCTGAAACTCAACGCGGAACACAACGGAAAAGGGGGCTTAGGGTTTTAGGAAGCGATAATGGATTTGACATCAGAGAAGAAGGAATCAGAGAACAACAAGCACGAAAATGCTCATCAAACACTCGATTCTTCTTCTCAATTGGCACATGATGCTATCAACAAAGAAGCCGAAGAGCGACAGGCTCGCGAACTCAAAGCTGGTCTTCACCCCCTAAAGGTTCTTCTCTCCCTCTTCCATCTCCATTTCTTCACAACCAAATCGCTCAAACAGAACTAAAAATCCGATTATTATTATTATTATTATTATTATTATTATTATTATTATTATGTATTATTATTTGTATGGTTGTTGACTAATATAATACGATCCTGCTGAAGAAAGAAATACACAATCTTTATAAAAATTAGGACTCAAATGATTAATTATATGGCTCACTAATTAAATTTAATAAGATTTTTGCCTTTTGTTCTCTAATATGACCATATCATATCATGTTATTTAACAACGATATTAAGATGATCCAAATCCTATTATTACTACCACCTACGCTGCTGTTACTTCTGCTGTGTGTGTTCGTTCCTTTCTTAGGTAATTTTGACTTTGAGCCCAGTTTTTTTTGCAACGAGAATGTATGCGAACCGTGAAATAAAAAGTGTGGTGGTTGATATCTAGTATTTTTATTTTATTTTTTGAAAATTTTGGGACTTTGTTGGCGAGTTAAGGACATGACCAAAGTTTGCACTTGCCGATAGACTCATAGACATACTGGGGTGTAACATAGTGACCAAATTGGATGTTTTGGGTCGTGGGTATTTATTATTTGCAAGAAAAATGATTACTAGATTAGAGTTTTTTTCTTTCTATTATTATTATTATTATTATTATTATTATTGTAGATGTTTTGTTTAAGGGTAGGTTGCTTTGATGTATCACTATGCCTCCAGAATCTTTCACTTTTACCTTAGAAATAGTTGTGATTTTGGAGGAGTTGATCAAATGCTATGTTGGCTGTATTGGGTTGTTCTTCTTTGAAGTAGATATATGAGAGATAGTTATGCACTGTTGATTAGATTGGGGCTCTTAATGATTTGACATGCTTGTTGATTATGTGTAGTGGTTATGCTTGTTTACTGTATTTTCTCTTCCCGGGAGACTTAGTGTGATTTGATATGGTTGATTGATTTTCTGTTGGTGGTGATTGTTCGAGCAGCACAAATTTGTATTTTGGTACACACGTCGAACACCTGGAGTTCGAAATCAAACATCATACGAGGACAACATAAAGAAAATTGTTGATTTTAGTACGGTAAGGTCTTTGTTTTATAAAGGCTATAGTTGAATATATATGTTCATACTTTATTACAAATTTCTTTACGTTGGCAATTGTTCGTGGTAATAGGTTGAAGGATTTTGGGTCTGCTATTGCCATCTTGCTCGTCCTTCTACTTTGCCTAGTCCAACAGATTTGCATCTTTTCAAGGAAGGAATTCGTCCTTTATGGGAGGTAGAGACTTAAAACCTTTTGCTGAAAGTTCCATCTTGTTCTGGGTTTTTTTTTACTGGGGATCTTAGGGGGAAAGGAAGTGTGTCCTTTAGATATCTTTTTAATTTTACTGACACACTGCATGACTGTTTTCTGAAGGACTCTGCCAACTGCAATGGTGGTAAATGGATTATACGATTCAAAAAAGTTGTCTCAGGTCGTTTTTGGGAGGACCTGGTAAGTGCAAATATTTTCTCCTGAGGAATCTTTTGTTTTCTTCGATAAAATGTCTTGCATGATTATGAAAAATGTTAACACATTAATTTATTTAGTGATTATTTAAATTTGTACTTGCACCAAATAGATTTACTGAAAAGTTGGTTTTTGATAGATCCCACTGACATGGTTTGATACTTGTAGTTGATCCCACTCCATAGGATAAGTTTCAGTTTTTGATATCTAAATTTTCCATTAAAATTATACTATATTCAAGTAAATTGAAATGCTTTATGGACCTCAAATGTTTTGGTGTTGATTTTCTCAACTGAAACTGAAGAAAGAAACCTAGTTTAGGATTCCTATTTATAATAGAAAATTTTCAACTACTTCGTTTGTAATGCATGATTTTTATGTTCCACTGGGTTGATCAGTGCATTAATTTGCCGTTGCTAAGGTTCAACTTAACAGATTTGTCATAGTTTGGGGGTGGGGAAATGTTTTCAGATGCCTCTGTAAGCAGTTGTTTTTTCATTTTTTAAACTGAAAAGGAAAATGAAAAGACATTTTTTATGTTCAAAAAGTGAATTCTTGTTTGCAGCTGAGTGGGTGGGAGACTAGTATGAACTATATATTGGACCCACTAGGCCTACATTTCTTGTTGAAGATATATGAGATATTGAGTGCTAATTTAACCAATTTCTGCTTTCATCATCAGAAAATCATTTCCCAAAATGGCTGCCCTCAATAAGTTTGTTGTTTGTTTTGCTTTTGCCTCGTCTTTTGTTGTGTAATATAACTGTTCGTCCTGTTGAATTTTTTTGGTGCTGTGGATGTTGATAAACTCTGGAGTCAGTAGGTGAGGAAAGAATGAATTTTTTAATTGAGAACCCTAGTCTCAACTCAGCCCCAATTTAGCAACTGAATTGGAACTGGAATGATTTCAGAATGCAACTATCCTTAGGATGTTCAAGAGCCCCAGTATCTCTCATACCACTGAATTACAACTGAGATACCTCCTCTCCTATTCCCTCCCTATGTGACAAACATATCTTACCAACTACGCACAGGTTAGTTATGAAGCTATAAAGTTACCTGCAGTTCAAGGGTTTTTATCTCCTGCAGCTCTTATTTCTTCTCTCATAGACTCGCATGGTAGGAGGTTGACACCTATCAGCACCCTCTTAAAAGATCCACCTTGTCCTTGGTGAAAAGCTGGAAATGCTTGCTGAATAGTTGTGAATAGCTCCCAGGTGTCCTCACAAGAGGGTAAACATTTCCACCTAATGAGGACATGAATATCTCCTGCTGCATTCTTTCGGACTGCCACCAGCACTTCTGGTTGCACCTGCGGCATACTGCTCCTCTGACTGGCCTGGGGGGTAATGGCCGAGGTTGATGCATAGGCCCTACTGATTTCTTCAACAATGAGACATGAAAAACCAGGTGGACTCTGCTATTCTCCGGTAATTTGGTTTGTAGGCCACTTCTCCTATACACTCTAGTACCTCAAATTGGCAATAAAATCTGGGGCTAAGCTTCTCATTAGGTTTCTTAGCAAGTGATTTCATTCTATATGGTTGCGGTCTAAGGTAGAAATGATCTCCAGCTTTGAAAACCACTACCCTCCTATGTTTTTCTGGCATGTGTAGGCATTTGATCCTGGACCTTCAACAAGTTAATACACTGGTCAGCCAATAGGTCATCCCTCTATTGGGTTAAGTGGTACACCTCCACTTTAGATGGAACAGTTGACCCCTTGCAGAGTAAAGGAGAGTCTTGGCCATATAAAGCTTTGAACAAGGAGAATATTGAAGTTCAATTATAATTGGTATTGAACCAAAATTCTGCCCAGTGTAGGTAGACCACCCACTGTATGGGTTTAGTACCTGTAAGGCATATCAAATATGCCTCTAAACACCTGTTTACCATCTCAGATTGCCCATCCATTTGAGGATGGTACGCTGAACTGAATGTTTTGAGTACCAGCCAGTTTAAAGAGTTCTTGCCAAAAGTTGCTCATAAAAATAGGTTCCCGGTCTGATATGGAAGAGGGAAATCCATGTAATCAGCTAGTCTCGTGTGGGTTCTGAAATGACTGCCTATAGGGGAGCTATGAAATTCTGTCACTAGTATTGCGATTCTGGGCGATCACTTTAGTAGCACCATTCTCCCTTTATTAAACATATTTTGATTTTTAAACTCAACCAGCATGTGATTCAGGGTCAACTAGGAGGTCTTGTACTATTCTTCTAAATGAATCATCTTTCTGAATCTCCTCTTGACAAGCATCTTCGTCTATGAACTGCAGAACTGAAATAGCTGAATTAGAAGCTCTGCAAGAGAGTGCATCAGCTGCAGTGTTATCTTTCCTGGCTTATATTGAATGTCAAAGTCATAGCCAATGAGCTGAGAGCTCCAGGAAAACTGCTCTTCACTCGTTAGATGCTGTTCTGTTAAAAACATCAGGCTCCTTTGATCTGTTGTGATGTTAAAGTGCTATACCAGTAGGTAGTGTTGCCTCTGTTGCACTTCTTGTACTACCAACATAAACTCCCTCTCATCATAAGAAACTCATTTACCAAAATGGCTGTCCTCAATATAGAAGTGAATCCTCCTATGCCTTTTAGATACACCAGGGCTTGGGATATTTGGTTTTGTTGTCCTAATATTTTTTGTCTCTTGTCTTTGTAGTAGAATAATGTTGAGTAGCTAGCCCTCCATTAATTCTACTTGTCCTTTGAATTTGCGCAAACTAAATTTCATATATTTCCCACAAAAAAGTTCCATTTCATTATATGATGTGAACTTGTTAACAAGCAAGTTTCTATCGAAGAAAGTTGATGTGTTTCTGATATCTTGAGGAGGAAGCATTATTAGAGATAGATTTAGAAAGTAATTTTATTTACCAATTTCCATGAATTTGTTTTGATGGAAACTATTTTCTGCTTATGTGAAAAGATTAGTGTAAACGGGACTAGTCAATTTTCAAATGTAAGGAAGGACTTCTGATTTCCTTTATGTTTTCTGATGATTTTAACACATTAGCACCTAGGGTCGGTTTAAAATATATCTTCCACAACTGACAAGTGTGAATATAATGCTTGATGTAAAAGGACTTTCCTAATTTGTCAAGAAGTGGAAGAATTCTTCATTGATTATTATGCCTGACTTGCTTCTTGAATTCTGAGTCCCCTCTCTTTTGCTTAAATCACTTTTCAAATATAGCTGGAAGCTCAATACTCCATTTGCGTATCATAAACCTTACAATTGGTAACAACTCACTGCTTGCTGAGATATAGCTATTACCCGATCATCTGTGCAAAATGGTGTTAAATGTGCTTGGGTGAATACCGCTGATTCTTTAAACATTAATATAAACAGAAGGTGATGGCAATTTAGCAAATGATGGACTTTTTATGTGGTTTCCACCTTATTTTGTTGATCTAAAGTCTTTTTTCACCGTGGAGTTTTTCATGATCTAATACCATTGATTACAATTATATTTCGGTATTCTAGTGTTGGAGACTTGAAATGTGTAATAGTATTTAGTTATTTACATGGCTAAGTGCAGGTTCTTGCCTTAGTGGGTGACCAATTGGATTATGGGGAAAACATATGCGGTGCAGTACTAAGCATTCGTTTCAACGAGGATATATTGAGTGTATGGAATCGCAATGCTTCCGACCATCAGGTTAGCATTATTACTGAGCCTATCCGTGTCCACAAATGTACACTCATATTTCTCCTTTTTAATATTCTTGCTTTCTCATTACAGGCTGTAATGGCTCTGAGAGATTCAATTAAACGTCACTTAAAGCTTCCTCACAGCTATGTTATGGAGTACAAGCCCCATGATGCCTCTTTGAGAGACAATTCATCTTATAGGAACACTTGGTTGAGAGGCTAGAGATACAACTGTGTTCTTGTGAAAGTCCTGCTGTGGAAGCTATGTTGTATACTGGCACAGCTTTCACTCGGCCAAACTGATCATTGGCTACAGTATAATGATGGTGCTGGATGTTCCAGGACTGGTTGTCTTGTCTTCTTTTGAATTCAATGTACGGCAGCTACATTTTGACTGTTTGTAGTAGTTAACTTCATTTGGTTTCTTGGGGTTCATTCTATTTTCTTGTAATGTGTCACTTCGTTGTTGTAAATAAAGTTGCTCGTGTTGTTGCTTTTTATCACGCCGAAGGAGAGAAGCGTGGCGTTTTCATCCAAATCATGGAATAGGTTACTTTTGTAGCGCATTTTAACATAAAAGCCGTTAACCCTTTAAACTGAAGAGGTATTATTAGGGGCCACTGGTATCTCCATTTGAACACTCTTGTGATAGGGTCTCAATCTTGGGTGTTCTAAAGATGTTTAATTCCAATGTTATTAATATGGAGAGTGGTTAGGGAATCTTAAATGGAGCAACTCACATGAGTTGCCAATGATTTTATAATTTTTTACACATCATGAGATTATATCATCTTTATTTACTTCAACCAACTCAACTAATTTTTTACTATAATCCAGCAACTGAATTTCACATCTATCCAACATTTTATTGATTTCATTAATCTCATTGTCTAACCATTTTTATATTTTATTTAATTTAGTGGCATCTATAGAATAAGAAAAGTAACTGTTGTTTGGTGGCTGTTTTACGAAATCGGTGTTCTATATATAAATAAATGTGATTAGATGAAAAGTATTTACTAAAATAGGATAGAAAGTGTTTGAAATGCATAAATTTTTGCAATTCACCCTTAAACACATTATTTTATGCGTTTCAGCCCCTAAAACGTATAATATAATGCAATAAAGAAGTAAAAAAAGTTTGCTCAAATTTCGATGTATAAAATAATGTGTTTTAACCTCCTAAAACGCACAATATAATGCAACGAAGAATTAAAAAATTCTTCCTAATCATGGTTTACATGACTAGTTAGTTCTCTTAGGATAATTTTTTTTAGGAAAGAGTATGATGAAAATTGAAAACTCTTCTTCCATGCAGAGTTTTTTTCGAGATTGCTAGTATTCAAACTAACCATAACAATGGGTTTCAATCTGATTAAGGCAATTACCCTCCACAATCTGAGACCTTAAGTAGAAGATTAGATGATGGGTACAATTGGAGGAAATATGGGCAAAAACAGGTAAAAGGAAGTGACAATCCAAGGAGTTATTACAAATGCACATACCCCAATTGTCCTACAAAGAAGAAAGTTGAGAGGTCTTTAGATGGACAAATCATTGAGATAGTTTATAAGGGTACTCATAACCATCCAAAGCCTCAATCTATCAGGAGAAACTCATCATCTTCATCTTCTCTTGTAATCCCTTCTTCAAATCCCATAAACATAGAAATCTTTAATCAATCATATGTCACACACGGTAGTGGACAAATGGATTTAGCAGCCTTTTCCGCATTATTTTATGCATAACAGTTTCAGGAATTTTTTTTTAATCTTTTGTTGCATTATATTGTACGCTTCAGGAGACTGAAACGTATTATTTTATGCGTCGAAGTTTTAACGGAAATTTTTTACTCCTTTACTACATTATATTGTGCGCTTTAAGGCTGAAAAGCATAAAATAATACGTTTAAGAGTGAACCGTAAAACTTTATGCGTTTCAGGCACTGTTTTGATCCCATTTCGGTAAATACTTTTCATCTAACCGTTAGTTTGACACATTTGGGAAAAGAAACTACTATTAGACTTAACCTTCCCCAAACCTCCTTCATCCCCTTTTCAAAACACTTTCCTATTAATAGATTTGATTTAACATACTGAAAAACATAGTAGCTGAGACTTTGTTGAAGTTGCAATTTTTTGTTTGTTTTAGATTTTAGTTATTTTTTATAGAAGATAATTTTATTAAAAATAAAAATATTTGCAAAATAGTTGAACAAGCTCTTTTAATAGAGAATTTTTCAGTGTTCAAATCTGAAATTTTGTTTAAAAAAATCAAACATATATCACATACAATAATTACCTGTTAGTTAGAGTTGCATCAATTTGTTTCTTGTTTAGGTATACATAGTTATCAGATTTTTTTTATAAGATTATAAACTCTCAGCTGAGATGACATTTATTAAACTATGTCAAAGCCTTTTCTTTAGGAATAGAGTAGTACACGTGTGTGTTTCTATATATATATAAAAGAATTTAAATTTAAAATTTGGATAAATTTATGAATTTTAATCTTGATAGTTTTTTCTAGATTTTTAATTTAGATTTAACTAAAATGTTAATTTAGTTTTTAACTAAATTTTAAACTAATTTTTAACATTGTTAGAATCGATAAATATTTCTCTCTTTATTTTTCTCCAAATTCCTAAATTTCACATGGAAGTTGAGCAAAGGTGATTGAGAAGACATTGTTATTCTCTCTTTTTTGTTGACATTTTTGCTCTTTTTGTGAGTGAAGCCATTGCATTAAATGGGAGATTCATCATATAGGAGTTCTTTTGTATTACAGCGGTATCTAACAAAATTAAAATTATTCCCCTCTATGGATAACTATGGAATTTCGTGGAATTATTTACTCATACTCGACCTTTTGTTCTCACCCCGTCATCATATCTTTGTTCTATTTTAGTAGTTTGGTATGTTATATCCCAATGTCTATTCCCCTGAAGCCATTACTCAATCAGGTTGAGAATTTCGGGATTTGGTGTAGACCAACCAAATGGCAACCGAGAATAAACTAGTCCAATGATGATGTCAGAATTGCTAATAATCGACAATAACAGAAAGGTAAGTCTGGTAGCTAACTTAGAAACTTACATACCTCAATCTAGAATTCATAAGTTATTTTTAATAGCATTATAAAAATTGTAGATTCAATAACAAATAGCATGAATCCAACAGATAATCCTATGGTGACGTTTGAATGACATGGGATGATGATCAAAACTCAAACCAAATGAAGATATAAAATTCAATTCAAGAAATTGCGTAACTGTAAGTTTTAATATTTAATGAAATTTAATGGTGTTATGTTTTATAGATTTACTTTAAAAATAATATTATAGATTTAATTTAATTATTTTTAAAATTTATAGACTTTATCATAAATTTTGTAAAGTTATAAAGATCTATAAATTAAATTAACCTTTTCACGATATATATATATATGATCTCTTTTAGAAAAATGAATTACTGTCTTTGAAATTTCTCAAGTATGTATGAAAAACATAGTTTAGGTCTTCAGTATTTGTTGGTGTCTCAGGAAATTTTTCTAAGTATACTAGTTTTGTGCCGTTCGATATATTTTCAAAACAGACATTAAGTTATTATGTTCAAAATCTTTACAAAGAGCTGAGTTCGAAGAATTGGAAAGATAGTAGAAATAGATATTTTAAAGTGATATTAATTGTAAAATTGAAAAAAAGTTCAAATTAAATAGGTATCAAATCTCCAATTTTGTGATATTTTTGAGTTTTATTCAAAGTGTAAAGGATGAGAGTTATTTGAAAAAAAATTAATGCCTACACTTAATCATTTTTCTAAAAGAATGTCAGCTAGAATGTTTTTGAAAAAGATGTTTGATAAAGGTCATCATTTAAAAAGAAGTTATTTACTGACCTCTTTAATAAATGGTAAGAATGTTTAAGTAAGCAGTTATTTTATTTTTCTTGCAAGTTCACGTGTCCAGTATCATCCATTACCTGTTAGAGTATTAGAAATTATCGGTAAATGTCTGTGAACTAAAAATATTTCATTATTTCATTGAATAAATGCTAGATTTTGTTTATTCAAACATCTTTTAAATGTTTAACACATCTAATTGTTCCAAACTATAGTTCACTAAAAATTCATACAATCTCATCACTTTGTTTTGTAAGTTTTTACACGTGCTTTCTTTCCTTTATTCTTTAATTTCTTGTTTATTTAAAATTCTCTGAAGTTCTTTCTTAAGTTTTTTCAAATCCTTGTTAAGTTTCAAGCTCTTGTTTAATTTACGATTTTCAATGATCTTGTTGGTTTTATTAAAGACTTCATTTCACTAAACCTAAAAAGAATCCATTTTAAGAATTCGAATTAAGTTTCAAGTTATTCTTTTAATATTTTTGTTTAACTAAAATCCAGATAAACAGTATTAATATTTGATTTATGAATAAAAAATACACTTTTTTTCTTTTAAAGGATAAGTATAAAGTTGAGAATACAAGTATTATTGACAAGGAATATTTGTATAATCCCCTAAATTAGATGATCAAGGGTTTAGGCAACCCATAACGAAAAAAATTGGAAATATGTAAAGGAAGAACACAATGAATTTACTTAAAAATTAGGGTTTCTTTTTTAATATGGGGCCTTTTCTGGTGTTAATTTTAACACAGACATAAGACGTTCACAAAATATTTTGCAAAAGCATACCGTGGGCGAAGCTTTGAAGACCATGTTAAATTAATAATTGTATTTTCTGTTCTTATCATGTTCAACAGTATTAACCATATAAACTTGTTTGTTTGAGTTTGATATAATTAATTTTGAATTACAGAAAATGATTAAGATGTGTGTTTAAATGTTTGTAATAAATTTTACATTGAAACCTGTGCTACAGCAGAAGGAATTAATTCTTGTAATTTGATTACAAACTCTTCAACGAATGAAAGCATAAATAAATGCATTCTTTAAAAATTGCTCCATTCTTATGTCATGCTACTTTACACGTTTAATATTGAATGGACTGCCTACAGTAAACCTTGCATACCCAATAATAAACTTGATTATGACAATCTTTGGTTGCATTTATGGCTTATATGTACCAAACATAATAAGCATAGCAACTCCACCCCTGTCGGCCAGGCAGATCAAAGTAACAATGTAGTAGAACTTGAGAGTTGCTATGAATTAAACAACATGATTGTAATTTCATGCAGAATTAAATGATATTGTATACACCATTTGTGAATATATTATCTGCAGCAAACTATCCTAAACAGATGACTGGAGCCCAATGATACCTGATCAACAATTAGCAATTGTCAAGCTTCATTACATAAAGCAAGAAGCAACAGGCAACATAAAACCAAACTGGACCGTGTAATGTCACATGGACCTTCCTTATTCTATGCTTAAACTACCTTATTTGCTGATTTGCTGACTGTAATGCTGTGTACATAAACATGATTATATCTATAACCACTTAAACTATATAATAATTAATATAACTTATCATGGTGTGAGTCAAGGAGATTTTATAATCCTTACTCAAAATGAGTTTTTCTGTGATCCTACCTATTTAAGTTTGACAAGAAAAAATTCATACCATAGAGGCACTAAGCCACTAACAAATTATGCATGCAATGGATTAAATTCCTGGAATAGATCATAATTTATTATGTCTGGAAAAAATCTGAAGAACAGTGAGTATTACCGCATGCTATTCTTGCACCTGCATTCCCAGTAGTCTTGCTGAGTTCATGCCCACCTGTTTCATAATAAACAAAAATGTCAGAAATTCATAGAAATGGTGATAAGATACAAAAACAAAACAGTGAAAGTTATGGTATTAATCTATAAAAATAAAGGCTAGAATGCCAGGGCAAGTGGTGAACAGAATATCAGTCCATCCTGAAGTTCAGAAATTCATGCAACCTCAAAAAAAATGACATCTCCATTTTCTAGCCATTAGCTCAAACAAAACCAGCAAAATCACACCACTAGAGACATCGAAAGGGAACCAATAAGGACTCATCTGAAGATTACACTTGCATACTACTGAAATATTTATTGGAAAACTTAAACAGCAACACTAGGAAGATTCGGTTACTGTCCTTAGCTAAGATGCAGATATATGGTGGAGCTTCTTTATGACTTTTCAACACTAAATAGTACATATATAAAACTATTCCAATCATTTTTATGCAGAACAAGACATTACTTCATATAGATAATAATCATTCCATGGGTACTTATAGTCCTCTTCTTATTTATTTTTTTATATTCTTTTGTAGGTTAACAAAAAAAAAAGCACTTTAGCTTTTACTAGTGTAGTGCATAAAAAAGAATCTTACGAAGCAATGGACAGTCCACTAACCAGACAGGAATTTAACTTAGTTCTTGCTACGAATGGCCCAAACATCTGCACCTCCATCACATCCTAAGCAATCATTGCTGAACCTTTGATCTATAGGGATGCATATCACTCGAGTACCCCATTTGTTTAGGTCACCACAGTTATAGAATTCACAAGCTTCTTAATACTTTTAAAATATAATGTGAGGATACTTAGAATCTCAAAATATGTGACAACTTTCTGAATCACAGCTAATGGACAGGGGATCCAACTGCATGAAAAAATACATTCTTTCGGGATTCAGGGAATCTGACTACATACGATCATTTTCCATATCTTATAACATATAAGATCATCTGCATAAATACATACATTTCCAAGATGGTCAGTTGTTAGGGCCCAAAGTAATTTACGGGCTTAGAAAAAAGAAAGGGAGCAGCATCTGTCTCATGGGCCCAAGATTTGGAGGGTCTATTCTAGAAGAATCAAAGAAATGGGTAAAAGAGATGAGCTGGCAGTGAGAGAAAAGGAAGAAAGGAATGTTCATTACTAAGAAGGGGTGTGCGGGCGTGTCTATATAGATGGATTTGTTAGAGAGGAGAGTATGGAAAAAGAATCATTCTGTTATGAGGATGGAGAACAATAGCTCTATAGGAGTTTGACTCTGGGCACTAGTAGTGCCTTTACCCTACTGAATTTTCCTGGATCTTTCAATAATACACAGATCACCTTTTCTCATTTTCTGTTTTACTACTTGCTGTATTGTTGCGAATTAATTTGCAGGGGCTCTGGTCGTCAATTAAGTATCATGGTGATGGACGAGCTGGATAAGGAAGCAGAGGCTAATGTGATCACAGTGGAGGCTGAAGAGGATGAGGAGCTGGATGGGGAGTGCAACGTGATGCATTTGGGCAGTTTATTGAAGTACACAGAGGGTAAACCACAGATTATAAAGCTCCAGGGGTCAATGCAAGGAGTATCAATTTTGATTTTGGTCGACATTGGGGCCTCACAATTTTATTTCCAAACAGCTGGCAGCATCCATGGGCTATCCTATAGAAGCAACTAAAATGATGTACATTTGCCTAGGAGATGGCTACATGGCCATAGCTCAAGGAAGGTGTAGAGGAGTGCAGCTGGAAGTAGATGACATTAAATTTTCAGTAGATACTATCTTGTTTAATTTGTAGGGAATTGATGTTGTTCTGGGCATTGCATGACTAGCTTCCCATGGAGAAATGCCGGTAGATTGGGGAAACCAAATCATGAAATTTCAGATTGACAAAAAAGGGTAACAATGAAGGGAAGGAGCAAGAACCAACCTGATCCAGTAGCCTTACAATGTTCTTTTACAAAACCAACTCAATTGATTGCAGGGAACTTATTCTCTACAGAATTGCAGGTGAGGAATAAGGAGGGATCTGAGGATATTTCTGAGGAAGTCAGTCTTGAACAAAGACAATAACTTGAGGTGTTGCTGAGTCAGTTTGAGGTAGTTTTCATGGAAACAAGAGGGTTACCACCAACACAACAGAGAGAGCATGCAATCAACCTCTATGAAGGACAAGGGCCTCCAATGTTAGGTCTTATTGTTATCCTCATCATCATAAAGCTGATATTGAGAAGCAAAGTGTAGGAAATGCTAAGTTTAGGAATTATAAGGCATAGTCGAAGTGTGTTCTCCAATGCTGTGATACTGGTTTAAAAAAAAGATGCAATATGATGAATGTGCATTGATTATCACTCTCTCAACAAGATAACGGTATCAGATAAATTTCCAATTATTGGATAATTACATGGGGCATGATTTTTCTTGAAGCTAGACCTCAAATCCGGTTACCATCAATTATTGGTTAAAACTAAAGATGTCCACAATTATTTGTTAAAACCATGAAGGCCACACTACGAGTACTTGGTGATGCCATTTGGGTTAATGAATGCTCCATCAATGTTTCAAGCCTTGATGAATGAAGTTTTCCAAAAGATTTGAGAATATTTGTGTTGGTGTTTTTTGATGATATTTTGGTATATAGCTTGGACCAGGATACTTATTTGCTGCACCTAACTAAAGTGTTGACAGTCTTGTGGGAGCAGAAATTGGTGGCTAATAGAAAGAAGTGTTCTTTTGCTCAATCATCCTTTGAGTATTTGGGGCATGTAGTCTCTAAGGAAGGGGTAGCCATGGACCCCAATAAAATTAAAAGTGTTCTTCATTGGCAGATACCCAAGAATGTCAAGGGAATGAGAAGATTTCTTGGTTTGACAGTTATTATCAGAAATTTGTTCAAAACTATGGCAAAACAGCTTGCATGTTGATTGCCTTAACCAAGAAAGATGGTTTCAAGTGGAATCCTCAAGCTCAACAAGCATTTGAGCTATTGAAGAAGTAAACCACTAGTCCTTACCCTACCAGATTTCTCCCTTCCTTTTTCTATTGAGTGTGATGCATCCCGCCAAGGAATAGGAGCCATCCTTATGCAAAATGGCAGGCCCATTGCGTTTTTCAACAAAGCTTTAAGTGAGAAAAATTTGTCTAAATCGAGCTATGAGAAAGAGTTAATGACAATCGCACTAGCAATACAACATTGGCATCTTATTTGTTGGGCAAACCTTTTGCTGTATATACAGACCAAAAAAGTTTACGCCAATTGCTGCACCAAAGAATTTCTACAATGGATCAACAAAATTGGGCAACCAAATTGCTTGGCTATTAATTTGACATTCTATAAAAACTGGATTTGAAAATAAAAGAGCTGATGCCCTTTCCAGGATGTATGAAGAAGGATAGTTAGGTGCTTTGATATCTCAACCTATGTGGGTGGATGAAGGACAATTAATGGAGGAAGTTCACGAGGATGCAATCCTGTTAAAAATCATTTCAATCCTACAAGAAGATCCAACAACAAAATCCGATTTTTCTTATAAGGATGGGGTTTCATTATATGGAAGGCGGTTGATGATCTTGGCTAATTCAGTTTGGATTCCCACTCTACTCCAAGAGTTCAATGCGACCCCTCAAGGTGGGCATTCAAGTTTTTATAGAACAATTAATGGAGGACGTTCATGAGGGTCCAATCCTGTTAAAAATCATTTCAGTCCTACAAGAAGATCCAACAACAAAACACGAATTTTCTTATAAGGATGGGGTTCTATTATATGGAGGACAGTTGGTGATCTCAGCTAATTCAATTTGAATTCCCACTTTACTCAAAGAGTTCGATGCGACCCCTCAAGGTGGGCATTCAAGTTTTTATAGAACCTACAAAAGGCTGGCCACTAATCTTTACTGCATAGGCATGAAGAAAACAAAAACAATCCAAGCATATGTAAGAGGTTGTGATGTTTGCCAATGGCGGAAATATATGGCAACTTCACCTAGGGGACTGTTATAACCTCTCAACATTCTAGAGCAGCTTTGGGATGATGTTTCTATGGACTTTATCAGTGGCCTACCAAAATAAAAAAGGTTTAATGTTGTCTTTGTTATAGTTGATAGACTATCCAAATATGCACATTTCATTCCTCTCAAGCACCCTTATACTGCTCAAAAGGTGACAGAAATCTTTGTAAAAGAAGTGGTGTGGTTGCACGGAGTTCCCACATCTATTTTAGTGATTGTGAACCAATCTTTATTAGTAATTTTTGGCAAGAGTTGTTCAAATTACAGGATACACATCTCAAAATGAGTTCAGCCTACCATCCAGAAACTGACAGACAAACCAAGATGGTGAACAAATGCTTGGAGACTTACTTACGTTGCTTCTTCACAAATCAACCTAAGACTTTGTTTCACTGGCTGCATTAGGTTGAGTATTGATACAACACAACTTTTCATGAATCTACAAAGGGTCGCACCCTTTGAGGTAATATATGGGAGGGTATCTCCCACGCTTATTCGTTTTCTTCATGGTGAGAGCAAGGTGGAAGCTATTCAGCTGGAATTACTAGACCGGGATGAGGCTCTTCGTCAATTAAAATTCCATCTTCAACGAGCTCAAGGAAGAATGGAAGCCCAAGCCAATAGAAGGAGGAAGGAATGCAGTTTACAGCAAGAGAGTGGGTGTTTTTAAAGCTGTGGCCTCACAAACAAAACTCAGTTGCTTCAAGAATCAATGCTAAGCTCTCAACTCATTACTATGGTCCTTTCCAAGTGTTGGAACGTAGAGGTGCAGTGGCTTACTTCTTGCAACTTCAAAGGTACACCCTTATTTCATGTGTTGTTATTAAAAAACGAAGTGGGTATTTACAAAGTTGAACAAGATTTACCCTTCAGTTTAGATGGAGAGCACTCAGATGCATTCAAACCAATTTTTTTTTTAGCCACTCGTTCAATCACTAAGAAAGGTGAGGATACCTCTCAGATGTTAATTCAATGGAAGGGATAACCTGTGGATGAAGCCACATGGGAAGATGAACTCATCATCAAGAGCCAACTCCCCAGCTTCAGCCTTGAGGATAGGGCTGGGATTGAAGGATGAGACAATGTTAGGGCCCAAAGTAATTTACAGGCTCAAAAAAAAGAAAGGGGGCAGCAACTGTCTCATGGGCCCAAGATTTGGAGGATCTATTCTAGAAGAAACAAAGAAATGGCTAAAAGAGGTGAGTTGGCAGTGAGGGAAAAGGAAGAAAGGAATGTTCGTTACTAAGAAAGGGTATACGCATGCATGTCCATATAGAGGGATTTGTTAGAGAGGGGAGTATGGAAAAAGAATCATTTTGTTATGAGGATGGAGAGCAATAGCTCTCTGTAAGATTTTAACTCTGGGTAGGAGTGGTGCCTATACTCTATTGAATTTTCCTTGATCTTTCAACAATACACACATCACCTTTCTCTCTCTCCCCCCTCCCCTTTTTTTTTTGTTTTACCACTTGTGCTGAGAATTGATTTGTATTGTCAGTTAGCTCAAAAGATAGAAGGTTGAGACAATTTTATTTTAAATAACATATGTCACCCATATGTTACATTTTTACAAGTAAATAGGCAATTTAGACATTGGAATTACTCATCATTTGCAATTTAACCGCTAAACTTCATTTATGTGTACTAGTTGGTCCTTCAATATATGGAACTTGTGAATGAATTTATATTAGGCTTGTAGAATGTAGGAAGATATTATGCAGACCCAATATGCATGCATCTGTGCACACACACATACTCACACTCTTTGATACCATGTTAATAATGGGAAGAAGACTAGAGTGAGAAGCTAAAAAAGTGTAGCCCGGGGCATCCAAGTCATCTTCATCCTTTGTGCCTTATAGGTTTATCATTGTTGCTCCTAGACAACTATTGATGTTCCTCTAGAGGTTCACTTAAAATGTTTAGAATATGTGTATTTTATTATACAGAAAGACAACCTCTTTATAGAGGGATTACAAAAGGTACATCATCAAATAAAGGGAAAGTCATTAACCTAAAATACAGAAAGATTTTTTTATTAGAAGATACTTTCCAATAATACGATAAAGTAATAATGCAATTAATCCTATTTACAGAAACACAATCAGGAAAAGAATAATACTAAATCTGTCCTATTTACAATAATAAATTAGGAAGAATCAAGGGAATCAAATCAATTTAATATCCTCTTGAATACCCTCTCAACAGGTTCCTATCCACTCATTTCCTGCTCTAGCATCTCCATTTGCTTCAGATCCATCTTTTGGTGGTGACCTTCCAATTGCTGTTAGGAAAGGTACTCAACTACTCATTCACTTGTAATCCTCATCCTATTTATAACTATCTCTGTTCTCATTGTCTTTCCTTAAGGCTTGCCTAGGTGCTGAAAAGTTCACTCAAGTTTATGGACTAGACTACAGTACAGTGATACCTTTTCTCATGTGGCCAATATATGATCTTTTCATGTGTTACTTTCCATGGATGCCATGTATTATTGGCCTTTATTTTAGCTACCATTAAAAATGCCTTTCTTCAAGATGAATTTCAAGAGGAGATCTTGTGCAGCAACCTCTTAATTTTGTTTCTTAGGGGGAGTTTAATCTGGTTTGTAAACTTCGTCACTCTTCTTATGGCTTAAAGCAATCTCCTCATGCTTTGTTTGAGTCTTGTTCTTCAACACTTTGGCAAGATTTGAAATGAATCTGATTATACTGTTTTCTACAGGCATATGTCTCATGGAAAATGCACATATCTGGTTGCTGATATTGTTATAACCAGGATGGCTAAACCAGTTTTTATTCCATTAATTTCAAACTAAGAACTTCAGTTCTCTCAAATATTTTTTAGGTATTGAAGTTGCTCAACCTAACTATGGCATTGTTTTGTCTCAAAGGAAGCATGCATTGGACAATCTCAAAGGAAGACTGCAAACTAATTGAGACTCCTATGGTCTATGGATCCTAATATCAAGCTTCCTCTAGGACAGGGGAGCATTTTGCTCATCCTAGAAGATATTGGAGACTAGTTGGTAAGCTGAATAATCTTACCATCACCAGACCAAATATTTAATTTGCTGTTTCTGCGGTGAATCAATTTATCCAATCTCCTTGTGATAGTCATTGGTATGCATCCATTCGAATTTTGAGGTGCGTATAGGGGCCTCCTAGTCAAGGTTATAGTATAAGAATAAAGGTCATATTTAGGTGGTTGGTTGTTTAGATGCTAACTGGGCTCCTTTTGATAGAGACTCTACCTCAGGATAATGAGTTCATGTTGGAGGCAATCTTGTCTCTTGGAAAAGTGTGAAGTGGGAGCTTGTGGCTAGATCTAGTGCAGAAGTAGAATATTAAGCTATAACCTTGATTACAGGTAAGTCCATATGGATTAAGCAACTAATCCAAGAACTAAAATTTACAGTCTCAAATGTAGCTATTTTGCCGGGATAACTAAACAGCCTTCCATATTGCCTTCAATCCGATTTTTTTTGAGAAAATCAAACATATTGAAGTGAAGTGTCAGTTTATTAGAGAAAAGGTGCTCTCTGGTGCATTGTCACTAACTACATCATCACCAACGACCAGCTAATTGACATTGTCATTAAGTCCCTTAGGGGTTCCCCGTATTGGGTTCATTTGTGACAAGCTAGGTGTGTATAACTTGTATGCTCTAGTTTGAGGAGGAGTGTTAATATATTTATATTAGGTCTGTAGAATGTAGGAAGATATTATGCAGGCTCAATAGGCCTACACACACATGCATGCATGCACTCTTGTACCCTTTCTCATTAAGAAATAATAGAGCTTTTTCAGCATCTCTCTAGTCCCTCTCTCTCTCTCTCACACACACACACACACACTCGATTTAGTTTCTTAAAAGGACTAACTAGATTAGGATTTGTAATTTAAGGACTAACTCATGCACATAAATCAATTCAAGATTAAACTGAGTAACGTATGGTTCCAGGGATTAACTTGTGTATTTAATTGTCCTGAACATTATACTGAAGAAAAAATGTTCAACGCACAAAGAAGGGTTTAGTTTGTAGATTACAACTACTCATATGAGGTTTATGCACAAGAATAAGCAGGTATAAGACAATCAAGATGGCACAGCACCAGTAAAGTATGGAAGCTATTGAGAGCACAGAACAAAAGATATCAAGGGAATGGAGGAGCATAATTATTTGAAGAAAAATACTTGAAAGTCACTAGGCCAGTAAATAATTAATCTTGTTAGCAGAGTTGAGCTTACTAGATAAAAAGCCTTCGTAATATGAAATGAAACATGCAACCAAGCTGAGGGGTTTAAAAAAATATGGGTGTATTTTTAACAGAACAACATCAACCTGGACCGCACAAGTAATTATCACTTTAAGCTTTTAATATCAAACATTAAGGGTACTCAACAGCATACTATCACAGGAAAATTACTTTAATGAAATTACAATGCAAAGCAACACGACTAGAGGACAGGACAGCTATGTTTTAAAGTGGAAACAAGAGGAAACTTAATGAAACATGTACTGTGTCAAAATTTAAAAATCTTACCCCTTCCAAGATCATCAGGATCAGCATGCACAACAACAGCCCTCCCAATTATGGAGTGAAGTCCACTAAGTGGAATCTACATATTCGAAGTGAGAAACATAAAATTCAGTGTGCTAGACCCAATTAAACTAAATTCAAAGTTCATAAACGAAAATATCAACTAACTGAAAACAATACAAAGGGAAAATTAGATTGCAGAACACAAGCCCATTCGAGCATGTGACTGATTTAATTATGCAGATGAGTAAAACAGATTACATGAGATTATTCTCTAAAAGCACAAAGAAAATTAAATTACCAAACTGATATCAAGTAAACACCACACAACCCACAAAGTTTAATTCTTTACCTGTCCATCTCTAATAGAAATCTCAGCAACTCCTGCAAAATAAAAAGCTCATCGGAGATTTCCCAGGAGCCAACTCATACAAACTAGTCAGAGTATCAAAATAAATTCAAATTAAATAAAAATAAAGAAAGCAGATAATACCATCAGGGCCTGCAACAATGTTGCCCAAATCACCAGCATGACGCTCACTATCTGAAGGAGCCCCATGATCCCTCTTGAATGGATTGAAGTGAGGACCTGAAATAAAGCAGAAGGCAAAACTAAAAATTAATCGAATCAGTTACATAGTTAGCTTAGAATGATTTTTTTAAAATTTTTTTTTATAAAAACAATATTACATTTCTTTTGTTTTTTGATAAGTTCTACAATTGAATTTGGAGCAGATCCTCTCAAGTTTTAAAAAACCTTGAAAGGGTTAATTGTCTTGATTTCACCGTTTATTTTCCTAAAACCTTACATTTCAAGCACTTATATTAATAAAATAAATTGAAGGATGAACTATTATGCACATAAAACAAGTTAATCCAAAAATGAATTCAGACTTTCTGTTATGCTTGCTTCTTAACTCTTTGCACTCTTCCTTTTAATTTGACTACAAAAGAAGAGTGTAAGAGGAATTGTAGAATTTGATTGAAGAATGAAAAAAATATTTAATGAAGAGAAGAGAGGAGAGGAGAGGAAAGGAAAGGAACCAGTGGAGTTGCAGCCATTGGTAGTGTCACCAAAAGCATGAATATGGAAGGCATGAAGACCAGGGGACAACCCTAGAATTTTTCCTGAGACATGAGTAGTAGTCCCTACACAATCACAATCAAACTAAATAAGCAATAAATAAACCATCACTTACTAACTGAATATATAAACTCAGAGAGAGAGAGAGAGAGAGAGAGAGAAACCATTGTGAATGTGATGCTGAACAAACTGAAGAGAACCTCTGATATTGTTATCTCCAATGATGAGAGCCACAGCTTTGAGGGTACCCTTTCCAGCTTCCATTGCATATCAAAACAGATGCTTCGCACGTCGCAAAAAACAACCAACACAGATAAATACTAGACAACGCTACTCATAACTCATTCATTGTTCCCATGGTTTTAGAGAAAACAAAAATAAAAATTAAAAAATATTTTTTTATTTGAATGAAAAGGAAATGTACATATATACTGAATTTTCTATGGCTAGTATCTATGAATTTATAAAATATGTAATATTTTGTTTATTTATTATGTACGATCATTTAGAATGTGTTAATAATAATACTAATAAGTTATTTATTTATATTATATATTTTTAATAAATAAATATTAAATTATTGATATTAATTTATATATAAAATTATGATATTATATAACGTCTTTAAATAATATTAAAATGGTTATTCTATTATGATTTGGTGTAGTGGGGATAAAAGTCACAATTCAACTTTAAAGTTTTCAATGATAAAAGTGAATATTGTTATCTGTCAGAATTTCGAGAAAATTTACGAAGATATCACAATAAAACTTTAATATCAAATTAATGGACATTTTAATAAAATAATAATATATATAATCGTAACTTATAGGATGTTTGCATGTTCCTTGTATATATTTGTAGAATTGTAGTTATACCATTACCATCAAAGATAAAGGGTCTCGGTTTGTTTGGTTGCAAAAGATAGATGAAAGGAGAAAAAGGAAGAAAATGAATGTATAGAAATATTTTTTGAAGTTTATTTACCTATAAAAATAGGTGGGAAAAATGAAATATTTAATGTAGAATTTATGTAAATTTTAATTTTTTTCAGATAGAAAAGAAAAAGAAAGGAAAGAAATTTTTTTATTATTATAAATTGTTAAAATTATTATATATTTTTAAAAAATAAATATATAATAAAAATATTAAAAAATTTAAAATTAAATTTTATTTTTATAAAAAAATTAATAATATTAATATATATATTTTACTTATTTAAATAAGAGAATTTTATTTATTTATTTTTATATTTCTATTTATCCAAACTATTCATTATTCTTTTTTATTTTTTATCTTTTTATTTCTTACTTCTTATATCATCCAAACAAATATATCATACATCCAACATGATAATTGAATCTCAAACCATTTTATATTTTAAAACTAGGAGCACGATGGCATGAGTGCTAGATAATGCCTCCTTACATTACTAGCACATTAAATATTCTATGCATATGTTAGTTTAATTAAACATTTATTAGTAATTGATTCAATAATTTTATGAATCTCAATCTTTTAAAGATTATTTTTTTATCGTTAAATTGATATTAAATGGTTTAGATTTTAAGTTAATATTTTTAATAATAAAAAATTAAATAATCATAAATGGATATTATATTAAATTTAAAATTAAAAAAAATTATTTCTACAATTTGGTTGACTAATATGATCAAAGGAAAGTTCTTAATAAAATTAGGTTTAAGATTAACTAATATGAAGAGAATATGTTAATTTATAAATTCAAATAAAAATTATTTTTATATTTTTAATATTTAAAGGATTAATATCATAAATATTTTAAAAAATAAATTAAAATATTTTTTTTCCAATTTTTTAATAGATTAGAGAATTAGAATCTATATAAATTTATTTGTGTATATCATAATTTTTATTTGATATTATGGTGTTGACAAAATTATGAAAATAAATTACATTTAGTTAACCTTAAAAGTTAATTTAATAATCTCAGTTCTAAATTCTTATTGATTCCTAATTAAAAAATATATTAGATTTAATATTTTTATAATTTAGTATTATATAACATGTAAAAAATTAAAGATAAATACTTTTTATTTTATTTTGTTATATTTAAAAAATTTTAAAAATTTAATTAAATAAAATACTTATTGAATATAAATTTTTATTTACTAATTACTATCATCAAATTAAATATTTTGTCATAAACTTGAAATATCTAACGTTTTTGAATTCATAACTCTACAAATATTGGATTCATATAATTATGTCCTATTAATAATGCATTATACAAAATTAAATTAAATTAAATAAATTTATTTGTATATATTTTCATTTAGATATATAACAATAAATTTATATGTAAGAGAAAAAAATTATTAAATACATATTATATTATTGTATAGTTTTTATTTTCTTTATTTAATATGTATTTATATAATAACATATTTTTAAAATATTGTATTTTTATATTTTTTTGAAAAATATTTAAATAAGAAATAATTATATATAACCATAAAGATTGGAATATAAAAATTAATAAATATATAGATAAAATAAAAATTAATAATAAATAAATAAAATAATAAATTTTAAAATTAAAAATTAAGATAGATGTCATATGATATTTTTAGTAAAAAACCTTTAATTTTTCTATAAAATTGTTTTGTTTGATTAAATTAAAAATTAAAAAGTTTAGTTCGAATATTTTCTTATGTAATTATGAGTAAGTGAGTAAATTTGTTATTTCAAATCAATTATTTTCTCTCCTATGACTCGAGAATAAATCATATATTTTTTTACTTAGTTTTGTTCATTCATTTAAACAAATAAGAAATAATTAAGATTTTATATTATGTAAATAAATAAGAAAAATGATAATATTTTAGTTTAAGAATAAAAGATAGAATTATGTTATGATTTATATATTTTTTAATAAATAGTAAATTGATGGATAAATAAAGTTGTTATTTTCGAGTATAAGATCCCATCGCTTGATGTTTTAATGTTGACAAATTTTTGGAACTAAATTTTAAGTGCTTTGGAATTTAAAATACTAATTAGCTACTTGATTATGTTTTAGGAAGAATAGAATTTAACTCTAGAGAAAGGAATTTACTTGAACTAAGAAGAAAAATCGTTCAGAAGATTGTTTAGGATACTAGAAGTTTCAAAACTTCAGAAGACTATCACACGCATTGAAAGATGTTTTAAGCTGCAAAGAAAATAATTTCATTTATCAAAAGACTGTTTATAAGGAGTGGAGACAACATATATAAAAAGAAAATCCATTAAAATGACAATTTTATGTTTCAAAAGCTTGAGTAACCATAAGAATGTTCTATGAGAAAATTGTGCATCACATGATTATGTTTTTAAGGAACCTTCTCAAGACCACAATCATGATATCTTAAAATCCCTTTGAGCTTTTGATTTGAAGATTTTGCTTCAAAAGATCAAAAGGGACATAAGAAGATTATAGTTTAAATACCTTTTTCCAAAGGACTGTTAAAAAAAAAAAATCCAATATGCACATTTAGATCAAGTATGCATACTACCCTTGATAAAATATATCATGATTGTTCAAGAAAACTAAAAAGGACAGTTAGTAGATATGATTTCATATCCTTAGAAGCTTAGCACCATAAACTTCAAAATTTAATTGGAAAATTCTTATACCTTGACCAACAAGCGAACAATTTTTATTAACATGATTCAATCACAACTTGTAAACATTTTTGTTGTTTTATACCTAACTAACTAGGGAGAGTTAATGTTGGTGATAAAGTGTTTTGGAAAAAATATTTAAATATAATGAGGTTGTGTGAGACATTAAAAAATACTTCTTGTGTTATTACTATTAGTGATTGTTAATGAAAAAGATTCTACTACTAATAGTGGACATAATCTTTTATATTTTGAAGGTAAATCATAATAAATTATTGTGTAATAGTTCTCTGTCTCTGTATCTAGTACATTAAATGTGTTTTAATTTTTAAACATTAAAACCAAATTCTAAGTTATCTTCTAAGCATACAACAAGGCTCTTAGATATGCATATGGTCTGTAAGATAATTAATTGGTATTTTGGGACAAAGTTTTTCTCTATATTAAGATTCTTTTCACCAAGAATCATTAATTAGAAAATATTTTGATACTTCAAAAGATTGCTTGTTGACAGTGGTAGAACTTCATTGGGGCCAAAGGAAGTCATGGCCCCCCATTTTTGTTTCTTAACAGGTATGAATAATTTTTATGTGTAGTTCCTCCAACAAAATTATATTTATAATACATACAAACATGTGAATTGTTCTGATCACCTTAAATATTAAGCCAAGTTCTGGCACTACATATCTAACTTAACATTTAACCCTTCATATCAAATTAACAATCTTTTAATTTTGAGAACAACTCCAAAAACAATTTTTGGTAAACAAAAGTTCATAAATTTCATAATTATCTCATTTCATATTATCAACTCTCAATCCACTTGAGTTATTATAATATTTCTTTTCTTCCATTCTCTCTACTTGGTTATAATTTATAATGTTTGACATATCAATTGAATTTTACATTATAAAATTTTTATAGTTTGACTTAGATATAAATGTATTAATACCACTTTGTTATACATATAGTACATACCTACTAAATATGACTATATCACCAATCTATAGGATTTTACAAACAATGCAAAACTTCATTTAAAAATTTTATCGTCACAGATAAATATATGTCATGTATTGAACAGAAGAGTGTTTAGTTATTTTAAAAATAAAAAAAATTCCACCCCACCAAACAGTTGGCACCAAATGATGGGTACTGATTAATATTAATCAATTATCATTCATTAATTTCAGGATTTAATCAACGGTTAAAACTCAGGTCTTTTAGCTTTCGGAACTTCATGCACTAATTCCATTTCCGTTAATTGCAACGTTAAGAAAGGAAGGGATGAAACAAGATATTCTTCTTCTTCTTCTTTGATTTTCTCTATTTTTGCATTCCTCTCTCCTTGTAATTATCATTAGTTTCTTTATTTTCCTTGCAATTATTGTTTTTGGTTAGTATTTTGAAGGCATAACTACAAAATTGAAGAAGAAAAGAGAGAGAGAATATGAGAGAAATAATAAGCGTTCATATTGGACAAGCAGGAATTCAGCTTGGTAATTCATGTTGGGAGCTATACTGCCTTGAGCATGGCATTCAACCTGATGGAACAATGCCCAGGTTTTATTTTCTATATATTTTCTCATTTTTCAAGAAAATCTTATATATCTACATCAATTGGTTATTAGAATCTTAGTTTATGTGGATCATTGAGTTTTGAAACATAATGTAGCAATTTCCTGAAAATTAATCTAAGGCCATGATTCAATTTCTATGTCACATGTCACGTTTTGATTGACTAGGTGTAATATCATTGGAGTATCTAGGGTTTTCTTGTTTCTGTGGGGTGCTTTGATGATCAATGTCTTGCGATTCAAATGCTTGTACATTTCTCTATATGATCAATGTCTTGCGATTCAAATGCTTGTACATTTCTCTATATGATCAATGTCATGTTACATGAGCTTTGTGCTGGATCATTGTAGCATTGGATTTCAACAAGAAACCAAACACACGTACACACGTAAAGCTTTCTTTCAAAAGAACAAAAACAAAACCCTTCCTTTCAGCTATTTTCAATTTTTGCATGCTTTTCTCCGTTTGATGCATTCCTTAGATTTAATGTCTCTGAAAAACTGTATTCCAACATTTTTTATTTTTATGTTCTCATAAGGGGGCAATTTATAGGCTATGTTTTAAATCAAAGTTTAAACCTTGCACATTTCATGTCTACTTCTTAATTATTACATTTCTGGTTTATGTATCATACATTCCATTTTATTTTGCTGTGATCATTTTCATTGAGGGTTGATCAACTTGCATATAAGGTAAGTTCATTATGGTCGATGTGCTTCCCTCATTAATTTGATGAAACTTCAGTGCATTTGGAAATCTTTGTTAATTATGATATTGTAATTGGCAATTTGGGATATCAAAATATTTTTATAAAAAATTATGGTTTTAATTGAAGTAAGGCAGAAAAAAAAATGCCTAGAAAGAATAATCCATTGATATTTTAGTCATGTGATATGTGACTTACTTCCAGAAACTTGATGCTGGTATGAAAACTGCCTCCAGAACAAGAAATATAAAATGGGAATTGAACTTTCTTAATATATTCAAATATTCCACTCATGTAAATATTTTATTGTTTTACTTATATTCCATAAATAGGTTTTCTTAATTTGACCTTTACTGTTATTATCTGCTCATAGGAGGTAATATCATTGCAGACCCATAAAATCAAATAGTTAGCTATATGCCTTCAATTTTTCTATAGTTATGTTTCTGAAATATTTATGTTGAACTTACTTTTGGAACCTTCAGAGTGAACCTGGTGAATTCTTATAATTTTAATATTTTTTTCGTTCTGTTTCTGTTTGAGTTTCCTATTACCTAATAGCTATTTTATCCCAACCATGCTTGCAGTTTCTATTAAGACTGTTTTTTTTATTGGTAACCTTTGAGACTTCAAAAGTGGAATTGCTACCAATACCCTTTGTTCAAGTGGCAAGGAGCTTGGTTCCCTCTAAGATTTCATATTTGAGTCTTGTAAATGAAAAAAAACATAGGCATTGTGGGAAGGTTTTGCCCCCTCAAGTTAGTTCACTTCTCCAGTGGGATGTTGGTATATAATGTGACTTTTAGATACTGAAAGTTTCACACACACAAAAAAAACTGGAATTGCTTCTTGAAATCAAATGGTTGATTTGTTGCTTCATTTACCTGTAATAAGTCTAGGTTGGGTCTTAGAGTAAAATGATTTGGAGTTCAAATTTATAATACATTGATACTTTTTTTCATTCCACTTTTCAAGCTTCAAATTTGTCATTACCTTGAAATCAGAACTTGGTTTTCTAACATATCATATCTAATTGTTTCTCTTTTTTGCCTTTCGGTACAAGCACAACTAACATGGATCTTCATATATGCTTGCAGTGATGCCTCAGATGTGGCAACACATGATGCTTTTAACACCTTCTTCAGTGAAACTGGATCTGGCCAATTCGTGCCAAGGGCGCTATTCCTTGATCTGGAGCCTAGTGTAATTGATGAAGTACGATGTGGTCCTTACAGACAACTCTTTCATCCTGAGCAGTTAATTTCTGGCAAGGAAGATGCGGCTAATAATTTTGCAAGGGGACATTACACAGGTCAATTACTCACTTCTATAATGGTTCAAATTTTGGTGTATATCTTACATGAAAGTGTCACTTACATGGTGTATATGCTGCAGTTGGAAAAGAAATTGAAGAACTATGCCTTGATCGTATCAGAAAATTAGCTGACAATTGCACTGGCTTACAAGGGTTCTTGTTTTTCAATGCTGTTGGTGGTGGAACTGGTTCTGGATTGGGATCATTACTTTTGGAACGTTTGTCAGTAGATTATGGGAAGAAGTCAAAACTTGGCTTCATCATTTATCCTTCTCCTCAGGTGTGGTAAAATGAACTGTTTGTGGTGGAGCATCAATCATTTGTTCACTTTATAAACATGTTATGATTGTATAGACTATAGCCTTTTATTCCAATCTTCCTCTATGAAAGACAATTCTAATGGAGAATATTCTAGTAATAAATAAATAATGGGAAGTGCCTATACATCCCTTGTCTTATATATTTCAAGATTGGAAGTAGCATTGCTAGCAATATGTTCACATATGTAGCTCTACACATTCTAGGCTATTTATTCTTGAATGTTTTTGGTCCTTACATTTTAATGAGATTTTGGTTTTAGTTTCTTCAAACTTTTTTGGTTATGGTTTTAGTCCTTGATTTTGTCAGAGTTAGCATTTTTTATCCTTAGTGACCATTAAATGATGACTTAACTAGTAGAGATGCTACCACATGTTGATTATTTGTGTGACCACATTATTAAGAGGGACCAAAACCATTAAAAAAAGTTTGGAGGAAATAAAACCAAAAACTTGTAAAATTATAGGGACTGAAAATATATGTAAGCCTTTTAATCTTGGTACTGGTTTCCTTACCTCATGTGTTATATAGTGTTTGTTAATTGTTATTAATAACATGCAGGTATCTACTGCAGTTGTTGAACCTTACAATACTGTTCTTGCCAATCATTCTCTTATTGAGCACAGTGATGTAGTTGTGCTTTTGGACAATGAAGCAATATACGATATCTGCAGAAGATCATTAGATATAGAAAGGCCAACTTATACTAACTTGAACCGCTTGATATCTCAAATTATCTCTTCCTTAACCACTTCCTTGAGATTTGATGGTGCAATCAATGTGGACATTTCTGAGTTCCAGACTAACCTTGTACCATATCCTCGCATTCATTTTATGCTTTCATCTTATGCCCCTGTGATATCTGCTGCGAAGGCCTTCCATGAGCAATTATCAGTGCCTGAGATCACCAGAGCTGTGTTTGAGCCAACAAGTATGATGGTGAAGTGTGATCCAAGACATGGCAAGTACATGGCATGCTGCTTGATGTATCGTGGGGATGTTGTGCCCAAAGATGTAAATGTTGCTGTTTCAAACATCAAGACAAAGAGACAAGTTCAGTTTGTTGACTGGTAATTAGACTTCCTTGGAATAAAATGATGAAATGAGATATAACTCGGATTGCATGATTTTTGCCTCTTCTCTGTTCTTTCTGTTCTGATCCTAACTGTCTCATCACCTAGTTCCTTCTATATTTGTGTCTTTTATTTGATCTTGTTAAGATTAAGACTAGGAAAATAAGCGTTGAATTATCAATATACTTTATGTTTATTTGCATGACACTCTTTAAGTGGTATAGACTATTGTTTGATGATGATTTAGACCTGTTTATTTATGTATTTGATGTGTTGCATCTTGTAACTTCTCTATTTGGAATATTGATTGAAAACATCTGAACAAAATTTAGGATGAGAGGTCCTAATTTTGGGGATCTTTTTTCTTGAAAGAATCAGGTTCATCAGTGAGTGGGGTGGATGTTGGCAATTGGTATGTGTCTCTCGGTTGGGTCTTAAGGTTGAATCTTTTCTTGTGAAAATAGAAAGACTCAAACTAGAAACTAGTGTAGTAAAACAAGTTATTCTTTAAGGTCTTGTTCAGTATTATTATAAGGGGCTCATGATGAGATTGAAATTCCTGAATTGACTCCTTGTGGAATCCTAATTCATGGTGAACTTAGTGTGTGCTTAATTCAACTTATTTTGAAGAAATAATCACTTATTTTTACCAACTTTCTGAGAGAGAATTTGAAAAATAAGGGATTACATATTTTCCAAAAATAATCTTACCTTAATCATTGGAACTTCCATTTCTCTTTCACAAAATTTGATCAAATGGTTTTGGTGACTTATAATTTCAGGTGCCCTACTGGTTTCAAGTGTGGTATCAACTACCAAGCTCCATCAGTGGTACCAGGAGGTGATCTTGCCAAAGTGCACAGAGCAGTTTGCATGATAAGCAACAACACTGCTGTGGTTGAGGTTTTCTCTCGCATTGACCACAAATTTGACCTCATGTTTGCCAAGAGGGCATTTGTGCATTGGTATGTGAGTGAAGGAATGGAAGAAGGTGAATTCTCAGAAGCTAGGGAGGATCTTGCTGCACTTGAAAAGGACTATGATGAAGTTGGGGAAGAAGGTGCAGATGAAGAAGTTGAAAATTACTGAAAAGTAATCATTCATCACCAGCTACCTACATTTCCTTGTGTTTTATATGTCTTTCCATGCAATATTGTACTTGTCCATTGTTTTTATGCATCTATTTGTTGCATGATGTGTCTGTTCTTACTTCTTATGATTGTTTCAAATTAAAGTATTCAAAAATTGTTTAAATCATGTATAATGGTAGTGTAATTGTCAGTTTGAATCTCATGTTTTGTTTCTATTCCAAATCAATGGCTGAGAATGTATGCTGCAAGGGGCTTTCTTAAGGAAATTTGATATCTATCATAGCTGGAAGATAATGACGAGAAACTAGAACCACTAGGATAAATTGGCTATTACTTTTTTAGCAAGTGAAGGGTAGTTACTAGTTAGGAACTATAGGATTAGCATCAAATTTTGAAATGATTGTTACCCAAACTAATTTCTTTGTTATTTCAGAGTTTCAAATATAGAAACCATAACTTGTGTTAACTTCTATATATTCATTTTGTTATGATAAAAATTAAAAAGTGGTAAGAAGAGTATGATATCCCAATCCTATTAAGAGGATGTAATGCCATGTTAGGAAAATTATCAAGTCTAACCTGGAAGATTATTTTTACTCGTGTGTTGTTATACCATATTAGATATAAATATGTGCATTGAACAAATGTCACAAATTTCTAAATTTGATTACTAATAAAAAGATAACATTATAGTTGCAAAAAATAATAAGCAAAAAAGGAGTATGGAATTTTATGAATAGTGAATATACAAATTAGAAAAATATTGGTCTTTTAGGATAAAGGAATTATGGCCTAGCAAAGTGGTCATCCCAAAAGATTTCAAAGTCTCAAATTTCAATAAATATGATAGGAGCATTAACCCATTGCTATATTTAAAAACCTATTACTCTAAAATGGCAATATAGTACAAAGATGAAAAGTTCCTCATTAGTTTATTTCAAGAAAGCTTGGCAGGGCAAGCATTAGAATGGTTTGCTCAATTGGATCGTTCTAAAATCTTTGCATGGAACAATTTGATGACCCGTTTATTAGCTAATACCAGTTCAACATGGATATGGCCACAACTTGTGAACAGATAGTGATAAAGCTTTTTCGAAGAAAGTTAGAAAGTTAAAAGTTTCAATCTTGAATAATCAAGAGTAGTTGAATTTACCAAAAACTGCTATTTATAATAAAAATGTATCTAACTACTTACTAGCCCAAGTAAATCTTATCCAATGTAACTAACTACTTACTAACCCTAAACTACTTACTAATAGATAATAAGATTAAGATAATCTAAACTAACTATTCATAACTTTAAATAACATGACTAATAAAATTAAACAATATAATCTGTGATTCAGGTTGGTAATTCCTTGAGTCTCAAAACCGTGACTTAGTATTCAGTTGATTTACACGTTACCTTTTCTATATCTTAACTGAGTTTATACCCAGTTGACTCACAAGTTTTCTTTTTTCTTTTTAAAACTGTGAGTTTGTATCAATTTAATTAATGAGTTTTTTTCTTTGGATATCAAAGCTGCGAGCTTGTATCTATTATACTAACAAACTGTATTTACATTATTGCATTTCATATTTAATTTTCTGTTGGTGACAAGGTTATCCCACCTTGCAATTGCGTTTTGCATCTCCGGTCAAAAATATATCTTCATATCTATACTTGTTACTTATCAAGATAATATGAAAAACTATAATTGTTCATATTGTCCGGTAAAAAAGAAATAAAGATAAACAACTATGAAAAACTAATATTTTCTAAATCATTTGTTAAAATTATAAAAATTAATAAAAATATGAACAATAGAAAAATAAAAAGTAGTAAATTGATATTTTTTGCTTTTCTTATAAATAAAAGAGAGAAAAAAATTCTTTCTAGAAAGATATGGAAGCAACCAATATTGGGTGAGATAGAGTTTAATAGAATTGGTGAAGAGAAGAATATAATCTTGTTAGCATAATTTTTTGAATTGGAAGTTAAAGAAGAGAAGAATAATTTTTTGAATTGGAAGTTAAAGAAGAGAAGAATATGTTCTTGTTAGCACAGTTCATTGAATTGAAAGTTGAAGAAGGTGAAAGAAGTAAATATTATAAAAAATAATGTTAAACGATGGAATAAATAGTCTTTAATTTTAAAAAATTGGTCATTAATTATTTTTGCAAACAAAAAACGTAGTTGCTAAAATTTTAGTCACAAAATGGGAGTATATCAGTGACCGAAATTTTTGGTTTAAAAAAAAATTAAAATTGATCGTTAATGTAGTCAAATTATTTATTTTAGGAGACCAAATTAACGACGAAAATTCAGTTACCAAATCAGTTACAAACAACAGATCGCAAAACCGATCTCAAAAATATTTTGCGGGTGATTAAAATAGATACAAAAAATTCGATGGCAAAATTGGTTGATAAAATCGGTCGTTAAATTGATCACTAAAATAGTTTACTGGTGACTAAATTAGAGATAAAATATTCGGTCACAAAATCGGTAGCTAAAATCGATCGCAAAATTGATCACTAATATATATGTTGATGACTAAATTAGAGACGAAATATTCGTTCGCAAAATCGACAATTAAAATCTATTGCTAAATTAGTCACTAATATGTTTGCTGGTGACTAAAATTGAGACAGATTAATTAGTTTCAAAATCAGTCACTAATTATATTTAATAAAATTTATTTATTTATTTGTTATTTACATCAAAATTAATTGAAAAAAACCTGGATATATGAAATTATCTATTTAGTGCTTCCATGTAATCTTGTAACAAAGATTTGAAATTTATGATCACCACCAGGCACCAGATCATAAAAATCTCATACGGCCCTAATTAGTTGAATATTTTGCTATTTATCAAGTGGATATACATAAAAACATAGTGCGGCCCTAATTAGTTGAATATTTTGCTATTTATCAAGTTGACATACATAAAAACATAATCATATGTGGTAGAAGGTATATAAAGAAAGTTGCTTGATATCAAAGTCATTATTGTTAAGATCTTTTAGTTTTTAAACTTTCAAAATTTTCAGCTCTAGTTCCTTGGTCTTTCTCCATGAAATGTCCTTCCCTTCTTTTCAAACAAAATAGTTTTTTTTTTCATTTTTTTAAAGAAAATGATAGTAGTTGTGGATGGATGTGTCTCACCCTCAAACATTCTATTCAGACACATATAAATTGGGCAAGTCTATTATACTATATAAGAAAGGAAGAAACTCTATAAGAAAGTGGATAAACTTTGGAAACGTGGCTACCTTTAGGCTTCTTTCTCTCTAATATACATAGGTACCAACACCTATTCTCTCTCACACTGGAGCAAGTAATTTTGCCCCAAACTCCGTGTATTTTCATGCTTCTATTTTTATTCTGTGTGAAAATTTGTTTCAATGTTTTCTCTTTGGTGTGGTAATTGCTTACTATGAGCATGATTTGATACAACTTTCTATTGTCTATATATGTACATCAATATTACATGTAAACCTACATGTTTAAGTCATTTGTGTCACTAAGTATTTTTACATGTTCAAGGTAAGTGCGAAATTTCATCCCATTCTCTCATTTTTAGAGATATATACACAACTACACCCATCTCTCCTATATGTCATTTATATCATTAAGTGGTAATTGCTTGACTATTTCCTTTTATTTAAACTTGGAGATATATAGAGCAGCACATATTCTCTCATTTTCGAGGCTAACCAATAACAACAGACCATTTCATGGCATTACTATTAAGGCTAACCTAATTAGTTGTTTAAATTAAATAGATAGATCCTCAATTGAGCCCTTACCCGCTACAGTTTTTTTTTTGTTTAATTTAACACTAAATAACCTGACAAATAAACATGAGACGTACAAGGCATTATAAAAACTGCAATTGGCTGCAGAAATCTAATATCACTGGAATAAGGCAAGTGCTTACATTACATTTAATCTGCCCAAATCGTTAATGATAGATAGTTTCTGCAATTTCCACCTGCGACCAGAAACAAGTCACATGCATAAGACACATTAGTTTTTGAGTAAATTCATATAAAATGAGATCTCATGGAAACACAGTTTATAGTTAATTTAAGAATGGATATTTTTCATGAAATGTTTGTAAGCAACCATGTTCATGCATAGAAAAGAAGGAATAATCTAATTTTAGTAAATTATATTAAGGGTGAATTCAATTTGGATATGATGTAGGACATGATGACACACTATACAAAGTTCTATAAAAAAATAGCAAGAGAATGCAACTAAATTATAGGCAAATATATTATTTTATCTTGATAATAAAGTTGTATCCTTTCTTACTATTCTTGACATAGCCCAAAATTGGAAATTATACTGTTTTTTAGGTTTGCATCTCTCTAAAAACAACAAAATAACAACTTAAATTATATTAAAAACTTTTAATTATGGAAGTGTACTATTTAATCTAGAAGTTAAGTCAAAACCTTTCAATTACATAAGCGTGCTCTTTGAAATGCTTTTGTGCTTCCACAATTCACACAGACACTGTAGCTAGTTAATAAAGTAAAAATAAAACAGTAACTTTTCTCTCAATAACTTGAGGTTTTGAAGCCTTTCTACACTTTATTCTATGCTTCAATATTGATAGCCAACTATAAAACAAAATGGGACTTCACTTCAATATCCATTACCGAATCAATTTCTGCTACACTATATATAGTTATATTCAAGCATGATAATAGAATGCCCCTGTTGAAGACAACAACAAAATCTATCCATGAGCTAATTTTTTCTGAAGACAAACATGAAAAAAAAGAGTAAGGCCCATCATGTGGTTAACAAAATGTCTGAAACTATTTTAGTCATTAGAAAAACTAAATGTTGTCATGAATGAGAGTTATCCGAAAACATGAATCAAACAGAGGTAGTAATACTTGAATTTTAAAATATAAACTAACAAGTTGTACACTTTATGTAGTTTTACATGAAAGCTAATCAAAGATAAGAACATAGTTATTGAATACAGAGAAGTCACAAAATCAAATCATAAATAATGGAAAAAGGGAATAACGGATGTGAAGAAAAAGGGGGAAAGTAATGGGGTTTGCTTACCTAAATCAAAAAAAACTTTTATCAAAGATCCAAAGGTAGAGAAGATACAATAGTGATGAGCGATTCCACGTGGAAGTGATGTAAATATGGAGAATAAGTTTTCAGCTAGGGCACAAAAGGAAGATTGTCAAATTGAGATGAGGGAGAGGGAAAAACTAGGAGTGGGAGTCCAAAAAAATATAATCTTGCGACTGAATCAACAATGGTCACTACCACTATCGATTTATTATTTTGCAACCGATAAATCTGATAAATTGAAAAAAGGATTAGCAATTGAATTTAGCTACCACTATCGATTTATTATTTTTCTACCGATAATTTAGTGGCTAACTAAAAAAATTTATTTTTTTGGTTGCAAACACTTTCGATCACTACGTCGATCTCTGATAGCCACTAGAATTTGGAAGTTACAAAATTTGATCACAAATCTCTAATTTTTTACTAGTGAAAAACCTCCTGATGGGTTTAATTAAATTTTTAACAATTTACTTTTTTAGAAGGAAAGGATATTTTTTATGAACAAAGATTTCCAATACACTTTAATCCAACGATTACGATTTTTTTTTAAAAAAATGTTATCATGATTATAAAATCATTATGATGCAAGATGTACATATATGGATGCATTGTGGTATAGGACTAATGCATCCACGATTTTTCTATCCTTGATTGGGTTTTTGTTGTTAACAAAATTACTGATGATGCTAAGAGAGAGAAAGAACCATATCTCATCTTTAAATTGAATTTCGAAAAAGCATATGATTCAATATGCTAGGTGTTTTTGTTTAACATGATGGAGCATATAGGCTTTGGCAATAGATGGATAAACTAGATTAATGAATCATTTACTATATCAATTTTGGTAAATGATCATAGTTCTACTAAGGAGTTTGAGATTTTAAATGGTTTGAAGGAAGGCAAAGTAATAGAATATGTTTTCAGGCTATAGAATGGGAGATAATAAAGTAGATATTGTTAGAAATAATTGTTATTTCCGTTATGTTTTAGTATTTTAATGTGGTTTAAAATAATTTTAAGAATTTGTTACAATGTTAATTTATTTAAAATTTTATAAGAAGTTATTGGTTGCGTCTTTTAACTTCCATAGGTTATATTTTAGTTTAATAAATAGAGCATATTTTGGTTGTATGGTAAAATTAGACTGTAATAAAATATTTGAGTACTTTCATCCCCCTTTCCTCTTTCTTACATTAACAATGGTATCAAGACCTTGGTTTAAAGAGTGAAAACACGTGACTAAAGATACTTTACATATGACTACAAATTCCAATTTTATGCAAGTAGTTATCCAATGCTTTGATGGTCACCATGACCATGACCATTGTAGCATGTTAATGGAAAAATTTTTGGGGTCAAAAGAGTATTGGCAAGTTGTGTCAAATGGAATTCCCATTATTGCCATTGACATTGCAACGTCAAAGGCATAAAAGGTTGAAATAGATAGTTTGAAGCTAAAAGATCTCAAGGTTAAAAATTACTTATTTCAAGCAATTGATCGTGCAGCATTGGAGACCATCTTTCACAAGGAAACCTCCAAGCAGATATGGGATTCTATGACAAAGAAGTTTCAATGTTCAGTAGGAGCAAAGAGGTAGCAACTCCAAGTTTTTCATTCGAAGTTTGAAACACTTTGAATGAAGTCAGGAGGATCAATTATAGATTACTTCTCTTGAGTGATGACAATTGTCAACAAGATGCAGATCAATAGAGATAAGAATGAAGATATCACTATTGTTGAAAAAAAACTTTGTCCTTAATAGAGGAGGCCATCATTCATCAACTTATAAATCAAGGTTCCCAAATAAATCAAGTATTGAATGTTACTGATGTCACAAGTATGGTCATTATGCATTGAAATGTTGGACTAATTTGAATAGATAAAATGGAGAAAGAAGTAATTTGGCAAAGAAAGAGGAAGAAAAAGAAATGTCACTTTTAATGGTATGTCAAATGATTGAACAAACTCAAAAGAACATGTGGCATTTAGATATTGGTTGCAATAATCACATGTGTGGAGATAAGAAAGTTTTTTATGAACTAGATGAATCTTTTTGAAGTAATGTCAAGTTTGGTAACAATTCTACTGTGGTTGTTATGGGAAAAGGAAAAGTCTCTATCTAGACCAAGGAAAAATTTACCTATACTATTTCTTATGTTTTGTTCCAGATTTAAAAACCAATTTGCTTAGTGTTGGACAGCTACAAGAGAAGGGGTACAAGGTTTCTATAAAGAATGGAGTGCACCAGATTGAAGATATAGAGATAGGCTTAATTGCTTAAGTGAACATGACCGCAAATCGCATGTTCCCACTTTTACTCCACAACAGCACTCATTCATGTTTCTCTGCAAAATTGAAAGACATGGCATGGCTATGGCATTCTCAATACGGTCATTTGGTGGGTTGAAGACTTTACAACAAAAGGAAATGGTGATTAGGCTTCCTCAAATTACTATTCCATCTAAAGTTTGTGATGAATGTGCACTTAGTAAATAAACATGAAATCAATTCCCATAAAAAAATCATGGAGAGAAAAGAAAGCTTTGGAGCTAATTCATTCTGATATTTGTGGATCAATAAACTCATCTTCCAATGAAGGTAAAAGATACATGATAACCTTCATTGACGATTTTAGTCGGAAAACTTTGGTGTATTTTTTGCAAGAAAAATCTCAAGCTTTTGAGGTTTTTAAAAATTACGAATTGCTGGTTGAGAAAGAAGTAGGAAATCTAATCAAAGTTCTTTATACAGATCGTGATGGAGAATATATCTCACAAGAATTTACAAAATTTTGTGAGATTCATGGAATCAAGAGAAAACTTACAGCAGCCTACGCACCTCAACAAAATGGAGTTAGTGAGCGGAAAAATCGTACAATTTTGAATATGGTTTGAAGCCTTTTGGTAAAATGTAATATTCCAAAAAAAATTTGGTCTGAAACAGTCAATTGGAGCATTCATATTTTGAATAGAAGCCCTATAGTTGCTGTTCAAAATATGACACTAGAAGAAACATGGAATGGACAAAAGCCGATGGTGGATTATTTTAGAATTTTTGGGTGTGTTGCCCATGTTTGTGTCTTGGATCAGAAGCGAACAAAGCTAGATAATAAAAGAGAAAAATGTATTTTTCTTGGTGTTATTTATTGTTCAAAAGTTTATAAATTATATAATCCTAACACTAGAAAATTGTTATAAGTCGAGATGTCATCTTTGATGAAGAAGAGTTTTAGAGGTGGAGCGATAATGCTCTTATACAACAAATTTTTCCACTACTTTTGATGGAGAGGATAAGAATGAAATTCAGCGGCTATAACAGAATAAAGATCAATCCATCCAGAAGTTATGCATGAAGACGAAAGATCTCAATGACTTAGAAGAAGATCAATTTGGATGGTTAATTACGAGGTAACTGGTATTGATCATTTTGAAGACCCACTTATGCATTTTGCTTTATTTTCAGATTGTGATCCTACCATTTTTGAGGTGCCTATTAAAGAATCCAAATGGAGGAAAGTAATGGATGAAGAAATTGTAACAATTGAAAGAAATAACACATGTGAGTTGCTTGATCTTCCATAGGGGAAGAAAACAATTGGTGCTAAATGTGTTTACAAGACAAAATTGAAGAAGAATAGAGAAGTTCACAAGTACAAGGCATGCCTAGTTATCAAAGGTTGTAATCAAGAGTTTGGGGTGAATTATAAAGAAGTCTTTGCTTATGTTTCATGACAAGATACAGTTAGACTAATAATTGCACTAGCAGCACAATAATCATAGCCAATATACCAGTTAGATGTGAAGTCAACTTTCATGCATGGTGATCTTCAAGAACAGGTATTTGTTGATCAACCTCATGGTTATGTGAAGCTTGGAAGTGAAAATAAGGTTTATAAAGTTGAAAAATATTTATACAAACTAAAACAAGCTCCACATGCTTGGTATAGTTGTATTAAAGCTTATTTCGTGAAGGAAGGTTTTATCAAATTTGCATATGAGAGCATGCACATTATGTTAAATATGGAGAAGGAGGAAAGATTCTTATTGTGTGTTTATATATTGATGATTTGATTGGAGATGACATTTCTATGTTAGAGGAATTTAAGCAATCCATGATGCTTAAGTTTTACATGATTGATCTTGGAAGGATGCATTACTTTCTTGGCATTGAAGTGGTGTAGTTTATGGATGGAATTTTTATTTCACAAAAGATGTATGCATTAGAAATCTTAGAAATATTTTAGATAAAGAATTGTAATTCTGTTAACAGTCCAATTAAGGCTGGTTTGAAACTTGTTAAAGATCTAGGAGGAAAAATGGTAGACAGCATCCTTTACAAGCAAATTGTTGAAAGTTTAATGTATTTGACTACTACAAGACCAGATCTCATGCATGTAATAAGTCTTGTCAGTAGGCACATGAAATGTCCTAAGGAGATGCATCTTCTTGCTGCAAAAATAATTTTTCGTTATTTGCAAGGGATTGTTGATTATGGATTGTTTTATAAAAAAAAGTAAAAAATCAAATTTGTTCAGATTTGCTGATAGTGATTATGTTGGGAACTTGGATGATAGGAAGAGTACCCTCTGGTTATGTTTTCATGTTTGGTTTAGGAGTAATCTCATGATCCTTAAAAAAGTAAGAGATTGTGACTTTATCAATAACTGAAGCAGAGTTTGTAACTGCAACAGTTTTTTCCTATCAAGCAATTTGACAAAGAATAATACTAGAAGAATTTATTTCAAGCAAATTCGAGCAACTCCAATTTATTGTGATAATGTTTTTGCTATCAAACTCTCCAAAAATCCAGTTTTACATGGAAGAAGTAAGCATATTGATATGAGGTTTCATTTTCTAAGGGACCTTATAAAGGATAAAGTGATTGATGTTGTCCATTGTAAGAGTGAAGATCAAATTACAGACATAATGACAAAGCCATGAAGTTTCCCATATTTCAAAAATTAAGAAAGTTGTTTGAAGTTTCTACCATTGAGAAGTCTGATTAAACTGAATAATTATTTTCAGTTTGAGGAAGGAAATGTTAGACATAATTGTTGTTTCCAGTATGTTTTAATATTTTAATATGGTTTAAAATAATTTTTTAGAAGTCTGTTACAATGTTAATTTATTTAGAATTTTATAAGAAGTTGTTGATTGCATATTTTTAACTTTCATAAGTTATATTTTAGTTTAATAAATAAAACACATTTTGGTTGTATGGAAAAATTAGATTACAATAAAATATTTGAGTACTTTCAGCCTCCTTTCCTTTTCCTTAAATTAACAGATATAACCCATCTTTAGTTTATAGACGTCATTTCTTCTTTTTATGTTATGATGATGGAAAATGTCTGTACATTGAAAAACATTATGAGATGTTTTAAGCAGGCATATCAAGACTAAAATTTATTTTTTAGAAAAGTAAGTTGGCTAGTATTTCTACTCTAGGGCATGTCTCTTCAGTTATAACATTCTCAATTTAAAAATGATGAATGTTCCTTTCTTGTATTTTGGTTTGACTATGGATGGTAATCCAAAAGGTTCTATATAACTTGAAATTTTGTCATAGATAAGTTGGCCTATAAATTGTATCAATAGAAAAATATTCATTTTTCTTTTTGATAGAGACATTAACATTATAAATTTAAAATAATGATATTCCTATATATATGATATATTCGTCCATCTCAGTATATTTTAATTTAACAATTATAATTTTTTTCAAATTTATCGTGGTTAAAAAACTAATATTAAATTAATGTATATAAGTAGACACATTATATGGATGTGCATTCATCATTTTTTATAAATTTAATATCACATTTTATATCTCTTTATTATATCTTTTTTCTTAAAATGCTTAAATTTGTCTTTCAAATAATTATCTCTATATATAGAAACTTTCTTTGGGGTTGGACAAAGAAGAGAAAAAATTAAGATAAATTATATTCACATCTCGTGAACTATATTGAAAAAGCACTTGATATCTACAAGAACTGGATCAAATTTAAGAAAGAAAATGTAAGAAAATAAAGAAAGAGTAATTCTGTATTCAGAAAAAATAGAATTAAGTGGGTAATGAACCAGACTGTACAAAACTAATACAAGGGAATTCGAAAGTTTCTATCTCTCCTCTATCAAACCTCTTCTCAAATCCACCACCCCTTTTATAGACTTCTAACTCCTATTTATCATCCTCTTTATTCTAACTAACTAACTAATATCTCAGCTTTTTGTTGGGCCTAACAACTTAGCTTCTTTTATTTTTATTTCTTTTAGAATACACTAATTTTATGGGAGGTCTAACAATACTCCCCCCAATAGTTGAACCTTGTCCTCATGTTTAAAATCAGGAAAGGATTGTTGAATCATGTCAGGTGCTTCCCAAGAATTCTCAAATGAAGGTAAGCCATGCCATTGAATTAAGACTTCAGTGGATCTTGTTGCTAATGTGTGGACATCTAGCACCTGTTCAGGTTGTACCTGGAGTTCCAAATCTTCTAAAAGTGCTTCGAGTAATGATTGACTAACAGATGTTGATGTTAAAGCTTTTTTCAGCAATGATACATGGAAGACAGGGTGTATACGACAATCTGAAGGCAGTTGGAGCCTGTAGGCAATTGCTCCAATCCTCTCTAGGATCTGAAAGGGGCCATAGAACCTAGGACTTAGTTTTTCATTCAATCGCTTAGCCAAGGACTTCAACCTATATGGCTGAATCTTTAGGTAAACCCAATCTCCAGGATAAAATTCCACATCCCTGCGATGCTTATTCATTTGCAATTTCATCCGATTTTGAGCATGAGCCAAGTTATCTCTTAACTCCCATAATACCAGATCTCTCTTCACTGCCAATTTGTTTACTTCCTCCACTATTGATTGGATAGTTGTGCCCTTAAGTAAGACCGATGGATCAGCTCCATACAAAGCTTTGAAAGAGGTTAGTTTAGTACAGGCATTATAGTTGGTATTATACCTAAACTCTGCCCAACTCAACCATTGTGGCCACTTTTTTGGTTTACTCCCTACGGAGCATCGTAGATAAGTCTTCAAACATTTGTTAACCACCTCGGTTTGACCGTCTGTTTGTGGATGATATGCTGAACTATATTCAGCTTAGTTCTGGCTAACTTGAATAATTCAAAGCAGAAACCACTAAGAAAAACTTCATCCCAATCAGAAACTATGGATGTTGGAAACCCATAGAGTCTCATTGTCGCAACCGTAATTCCGACGAGACGACGAACTCGCTAAAATTTGAAAATAATTTGATTTGATTATGGAGTCGCCACCAAATTTTTGTTTAAGGGAAAAAGATTTGGAAAAACCCTGACTGAATGGATGAGATTCGAAGTTCGGGAGTCGGTTACGAGTAGGGAAGGTGTTAGGCACCCCACTCGCTTGTTCCAAGGAACAGTACCCTTAAACTGAGTGTGTGATTATTTGAAAATAGTTTGATCCCTTAATTAATTTGAAAATAAATAAGTTGATGGAGGTTAGCCTGACAGGACTTGATCCTGCTCCTACGTATTCCCCGGTGCAATGGGAAATTCAAGGCTTACGTAGTTCTGGTTTTAAGAGACTAAACTGAGTGTGTGATTATTTGAAAATAGTTTGATCCCTTAATTAATTTGAAAATAAATAGGTTGATGGAGGTTAGCCTGACAGGACTTGATCCTGCTCCTACGTATTCCCCGGTGCAATGGGAAATTCAAGCCTTGCGTAGTTCTGGTTTTAAGAGACTTGATCTTTTGAAGAAGTAGAGGGGTGATTTGAGGATAGGATTGATTTTTGAATAGACTAAAATTGCGTACTTGCATAACCAAAACCGTCGTAGGTCGTGAGTGAGTTTGCACGAATTATAACGCAGAACAGCAGAGAAGGCTGCCTGTTCGTATTAGAATTCGTTGTACAAATCTTAGAGATTTAAAATAGATATTTGAAATAGACGTTTTCTAACAGAGTTAGTAAATAGAGATTTTCTAAAATTTATGCTTGCAAAATCCAAATCGTCGTAAGCTGTATTTTGGAATCTACAAGAATTTAAAACACAGAACAGCAGAGAAGGCTGCCTGTTCATGTTAAAATCCGATTGCACACATTTTAGAAAATTAAAACAGATATTTTGAAATAAACATTTTTTGGTGGAGTTAGTGAACAGTGATTTTCTAAAGTTGCATGCTTGCAAAAATCCAAATCGTCATAAGCCGCATTTGAATCCACACGAATCAAAACACAGAACAACAGAGAAGGCTGCCTGTTCGTGTTAAAATCCGCTTGCACATATTTTAGAAAATTAAAACAGATATTTTGAAAACAGATGTTTTTACAGAGTTAGTGAACAGTGATTTTCTAAAATTGCGTGCTTGCAAAATTCAAATCGTCGTAAGCCGCATTTGAATCCGCATGAATTAAAACACAGAACAGCAGAGAAGGCTGCATGTTCGTGTTAAAAGAATTGGACTTGATTTAACATAAACTTGACTTGAATTGAAGTTAAGGAAAGGAATTGCGAACATGCTTTAGTAATCAAGTGATAGAAATTTCATTTCAAATCCAAATTAGTTAAATAATATCATTCTGGAAACTAGAGAGAAAGATGAAGAAAACTTAACAAAAAGCATCAAAATCAGAGATCATTTGATCAATTAAAAACAAAAACGAAAAACAGAGATGAAAATCAACCTCAAGAACACACAAGTTTTTGGCGCCAAAATTTGAATTCAAATCTCAGAATTTTTAGAAAATAGTTTTGGTAGATCTGAAAAATAAAAACCAATCAATTGAAAGATATGGATTATAGGAATCAAACAAAACAAGTTTTACATCAATCCAATGAGAAATGAACAAGATATGCACAAATCAAACAAGCTAGGTCAATTCGCGCACTAGGATGAACATGCTTCGGTAATCAAGTGATAAACATTTCATTTCAGATCCAAATTGGACAAATAATATCATTCCAGAAACTACAGAGAAATAAAAAGAAAAATAAACAAAAATCACCAAAATCGGAGATCATTTGACTGATTAAAAATTAAAATGAAAACAGACAAGAAAATGAACCTCAAGAACACACAAGTTTTTAGCGCCAAAATTTGAATTCGAATCTCAGAATTTTTAGAAAATATTTTTGGTATATCTGAAAAATCAAAACTGATCAATTGAAAGATATGGATCATAAGAATCAAACAAAACAAGTTTGACATCAATCCAATCAGAAATGAGCAAGATATGCACAAATCAAACAAGCTAGGTCAATTTGCGCACCAAGATGAACATGCTTCGGTAATCAAGTGATAAAAATTTCATTTCAGATCCAAATTGGACAAATAATCTCATTCCAGAAACTAGAGAGAAATACAAAGGAAACTAAACAAAAATCACCAAAATCTGAGATCATTTGACCGATTAAAAAGTAAAACGAAAAGAGACACGAAAATGAACTCGGAAATCCGGGAAGAAGCAAGAAACTTAAGAGGGATAAAATTCGGACCTAACCTCCATTGGAAGGTGATGAAGAGATGATTCTATGGAGGCCAAGGGCTGAATTGAAGGCCAGAGAGTCTCCTAGGTCCTCCCTTCAAAGGTTCTGAAAATCCCTCCTCTAAGACTCCAAGTTCTCCTCCTCCCCAGAATTTCCAAAAATGAGAAAAAAGCCCTTTTCTTTTCTTGTTTGTAGGTATATATAGACACATCCCTTCTTGGTAAGGGTGAAGCTCTTTCAAAGAGCCAAAAGCCAGCCTCCTCTCTCTTAGCAAGGGCCAAGTCCTTTCAAAGGGCCAAAAGCCACCCCTTTCTAAGAGCCAAAAGCCAACCCCTTTGATTTCAAAATTTTTGTTCCCTATTTTGATTTTTCAGCTTTTTCTTTTTTTCAATTTTCATTTTTTTTACCTTTTTCGTTTTTTATTTTTATTTTTTTTTCTCTTTATTTATCATTTTTACTTATTCTTTAATTTCCCTTTTATTTTTATTATTTTTTATTTTTTGCTTTCTATTTTCTTTATTTTCTGCTTTCTGTTTTTTCTGTTTTCTGTTTTACATCTTTTCAAATTTTTAATTAACTTAACTTTTGGTTAAATTTAATGATTGAGGGCCTCGGACATAATTGAGTGTTTACAGTTTGCCCCTCTTTACTCATTTTCCTACCAAATAATGTGAGAAATGATTTTCTGAATTATCGTAATAGGAAATGAGTAAAGATGTGAACACATTATGTCCGAGGCAGACCTTGAAGAAGTCCGACAAACAGAAGGAGCCTTGAACTTGAAATTGAACCTCATGGATGCCTGGAGAAGGATGATTGAATGACCTTATCGACTTCATGTATCGATAGAGTTTAAATATGCGAAGCTTAGCTGTATAACCTAACTAAGCTAAGTGGAATGAATGAATGCCTGTTAGGACTGGCGTGGAATTCAATGGGATGGCTTGTTAGGACAAGCAAAATGAAATGAAAATGGCCTGTTAAAATAGGAAAAGCAGAAGAGAAATGGCCTGTTACGACGGGCTCAGTAGAGTGAAAACGACCTGTTTTAAGACAGGAAAGCATGTAAGAACTAAAATGTAAGATATGTACAAGGTGGCCTGACAGCATAGGCCGAGGTATCTATCTAAGTTGGAGGCCTGACATCATAGGCCCAGCTGTGGAAAAACGAACTTGGTGAGGCCTGACATCGTAGGCCCAAAAGCATAAAAGTAAACCTAAGGAGGCCTGACAACATAGGCCAAGGATGTGGAAAAGTAAACTTGATGAGGCCTGACAACATAGGCCAAGGTGCAGAAAAGCAAACTTGAGGAGGGCCTAAATAGGCCAGGATGCAAAAAAGTAAACGTGCTGGAACCTAAATAGGTGACACGCTCGTCGTAAACGCGCAAAAATAATTTCTAGATTTCCCCGAAACTATTGGTATAGTATAAGGTGCAACCTAGGTCATCTCCCAAAGACCATTTCAGATTCTTAAGCAAATAAGGAGAAAATTAGAACAAGGGGGTTTTTGTAAAGATGTGATATCAAATGCTAAATACAAAATACAGAATGAAATTAATTTCACTTAACAATTATCAACTCAAGGAATTCAGAGGCTATTTTCATAACTAATCATTGATCACTAAAATCATGCATTGTGTTTATCAACCTAGGATCATCTGGAACCCCTAAAATGATCCTTGAATTCTCTACTGAGAAACCTCTCAGAATTTAATTGATTATGATCAACAAGATTTAGTAACCACTTAATCTTTTATCTAAACCAATTTTACAATCAGAATTCAGTTGAAGTAAGTAATAAAATGAAAACCTTCAATTCAATTACTTAATTTCTACTCTTCAAACTTTTGGAAAATGATTTACCAATCAAAAACCAATTATAAATCAATTATACATTAACCAAAATACGTCAACCGATCAAACTTTGATTAAAGAATAAAATTGAAGAATATAGTGAAGCAGAGTAGAAACCACTTAATATGCACGTAAATAAAGATCAAGACCTCAAAGTTAAAATGAAAATAGCTTGAATCCTTGAATTGAAACTACAAACCTAGCCTTCCATGAAGGAGGCAAACTAACAACAAAGAAAGAGGCAAACTAACAACAAATAAATCCTAAGCCTTCCATGTAGGAGGCAACTAACAACAAATAAATCTTAAGCCTTCCATGTAGGAGGCAACTAACAATAAAGAAAAGCTAAGCCTTCCATGTAGGAGGCAAACTAACAAGAAAGAAAAACTAAGCCTTCCATGAAGGAGGCAAAACTAATAAGAAAGAAAGAAAGGAAGAAAGAAAGAAAGAAAGAAAGAAAGAAAGAAAGTGGTATTGGAGTTAATCTCCAAAATGGTGTGTGTCTCCTCTTGCAAACCCTTCTATTTATAGAGGATTTTTGAGGCATCATCTTCAGAAAGTCACCAACTAGGATATTACTTTTCTACCCTTTTCTTGCTTTCACATGGGCTTTGTTGAAATTGCAAAACACTTTTGAATTTTTGCCACCAATGAGCACAACAATTTTGACTTTCTTGCACCGCAATTTCGGATGTTCACATGTCCGAATTAGAGCTTGCCTTCTGAACAAAAGTTGTAGCCCTGGATCTTAGCTGTCCAACAAAGTTGATTTCATCTCAATATGACTTCTATATCTCAAGATATGGCCGGATCTTTGCACACTGTTCAAATTCCACGTCAGCAACACTATCTCATCTTTTGAGATAATTTCGGAGTCCTAAACATCCCATTTAGAATCTTCTCTTGTTTTGTAAATATGGACACTTCTTTAAGCTTTCATTCAAGATAGATTTCATGATTTTTGGATGTCTACAACTCCTATTATGCTCAAAATACTATAATAGTGTCATTTTAATCGGGTAAGCAAAGAAATTCAATTAAACTTCATATGAACCCAAACTCATAAAATATGACAAAGATCACTTAATTGAACATATAAGAAGTCTTAATGAGATAAAAGTGAGAGATAATTATTTATGAAATCTATGCTTATCAAATTCCCCCACACTTATCTTTTGCACGTCTCGGGCAAACTTAAGTTAAGGATTGGTGACTTTTTTTTTTTTTTTTTTTTTTTTTTTTGAAAGAACATCAAAGTTTTGAGTTGATTTCTCAAGAATTCACAAAATTTCATGAAGCATTCTTTCATCACATTTTTGAAATTACTTAGAAAGGCAACTTTAATTTGAAAAACATAGATTGAGAAAGATAAAACCTCACATGATATACTCTGAATCTCTCAAGTGTTTGATTTGGTAAGTGTTTCTCTCAAATTCAATCCATGAAAGATGAACTATCATAGGCTTGCATATCTTCTACTTCTCTACTACTATGTACATATGCAATGCACAAATCAAGAGGTCTTTATTTTGGTTCTAACGGGATTAGAAAGATGAAATGATATATTGAAGAGATACAATGTTAGACCAATGAAAATGGTGAGGATTGAGAATTGATTGTAAGTGCAAGTGTGAGAAACAGATATCACTTCTTCAATTTTTTTTTATTTTTTTTTTTCAATATAATAGTTTATTTATTAATTTATTGCTTCAGTTTTTTTTTTTTTTTTTTTTTTTTTTTTTTTCAACCATGATATTGATGAACACAACAATAATCTCCCCCACACTTATTGAAACACTTATGGTATGATAAATCCAGTATTCCTCACCTTCTATGGTCAGACAAAGTTGTTTTTTTTTTTTTTTTTTTTTTATTTGTGGTGAGCTAAAAAGAAGAAAAGGCTAATCGGCTCAAAGGGCTGATCAAAGGATAAAATTATATGGTTTAGTTATTTGGCCAAGTGGTTTGTTCAAGAAAAACAGTGCCTCAATCATTTTTGTACAAATCATGTGAAAATGTAGCTTCAAAAAGAATCAATGCAAGTTCTGAAGTAACATATTCCATGGATGAAAATCACACAAGAAAGAAAATAATAATAAGGCTCAAAATCTCACAGGTAATATATTTATCAAATCTAATCTATCCAGTTCAAATATGTGTTGCCAAACTAATTAATCTCGAAATGTAAATCATTTTGCTTCAATTATTTTATGAAATCTAAAGAAAAACATACTTCCACATTCAATTTTTTTTTTTTTTAAATCATAAGATGCGTATCAAGAGTCAAGTGTAACTCCTTACTCAGCCATCTTACTCAAAGCAAGTTTATGAATCTAACCTAATTTTTTTTTTGTTTTTTTTTTTGTTTTTTTTTTTTTTGGGTTTTGTTTTGTTTTTTTTTTTTTTTAATTTTAGATATCGGACCATCTTCCCCCCAACCTATCCAAGACATTGTCCCTAATGTCTTAGATGAAATTTCATATAACAGGAAAAGAAATGTAAGAAAACCATCAAAGTAAGGAAAAGTTATAACCGAAGAGTGGTATCTGGTTCTCTTTTATCTCTGCCATCCTGATTTGGTTGGTTCACCAGCTGCATTGCTTGACTGAGCTCAGATGTAGGATTTTGCAAAATCTCAAGTAGCTGTTCAACAGTTGAAGCAGATACTATGATGTTGCGCATGGATTGTGGCATGAACTCCTGCTCTACTGCATGATCTAAAAAGGATATCAAACCATTATAAAAGCCATTAATATTTAATAAGCCCAAAGGTTTTTTATGAAAATTCCGATAGGCCCAAAATATAATGGTAAAAATTTCTTCCATTGTTCCAAGACCACCAGGTAATGCAATAAATGCATTAGAATTAACCAACATGTGTCTCATACGGTCATGCATGGTTGCAACCTTCAATTCAGTACCCAGGGTGAAGTAGGAGGTGCTCCCATTTTTTAAGCCAACACCTAAGACGTTACACCCCTTTGTGAGTGCAGATCCTGCAACACATCCTTTTAAACCCTGAATCCCTCCCCCATAAACAAGATTGATTTTTCTTGCAGCTAATGCCTTACCAAGGGTAGAAGCTGCATGTTGAAATTCTCCATCCTTTCCAAGGTTAGACCCACCAAAAACACAGATAGTATTGATCTTATCCATATACGGTGTTTCTGTCTTTTTTTTTTTTTTTTTGAAAAAATATGTCATAGAGGTGGATAATTTATAGGGACTCAATATCAGACAAGGAGATCGCTTGAATAGTGCGGGATCAGGATTTGGTAGCAAAAGTTTGAATTTTTGTTGCAAAAGTTTGAATTTTGGTTGCAAAAGTTTGAATTTTGGGTTCAAGGAAAAGGTGAATGTCAGAGGGGAAAGACTTTAAGCAGGGGTGAAAATTTCAAAAAAAACGGTGGCCCAATAAATTGAAAAGACAATGTAAATGACAAACATACACGCATGAGAATGAACAGTAGTTGTGATTGTGGCTCACATCTTCCTCTGGTTTTACGTCCAGTAACGGCTGAAACGCCTTCTAAGAGTCGAGGATGTGCTTCCTATTCAGTTTTCTTGTAAACTGACAACAGGGTCTTTTAAAGTCAGATTCCCAAGACTATAACGTGCTTTTTCCTTACGGAACAGTTCAAACAAATCAAGAAGGACTCCTTGTACATGCCCACTAGGATGCGTCTCAAGAGTCTGAATGATATCATCCAATGACTCCTTACTCAGTCCATCCTTTATGAATTGAATTTTGTCCTCTCGATTTCTTGAAACCATTCCAGGGTTCTTGCATCTTGTGTTACAGGTCCATCTTGCACACCTGTAGCAAACTCCAATTCTTTTTGCCCTTCTCTTCTTTGCATAGGAACTTCGTCCCATACCTGGCATATTTTTAACAAATGATTCTTGAAATTCACCTGCTAAACGTACCTTAGCTTCAATGATCCAACGGACATCTTCTGGAAGGCCTAAGAGTGTTAATGCTCTCAATCGTTCAAGTCTGCAATTGTAAATGTCTTTAAGAAAATTTCTGGGGAGAGTAGGGAACAAAATTTTGATCCTGGTGAGAGCTTTCTCCATTTTTTTTCTTAAAACACTCAAGTTATTATTCCTGCAAGCTCAATGTGGTGTAATAGTTGGGATGATTTAAGAGGTGAAGAAGGAAGTTGAGAGATTAGTTGAAACTTATAAGCGAGGAATGTGAGAGAGGGAGAGGGAGAAAGAGAGAGAGAGAGAAAGAGAGAAAGAGAGAGAGAGAGAGAAAGAGAGAAAGAGAGAGAGAGAGAGAGAGGGAGAGAGAGAGACTTCTCTTGAATTTATTGCAGGTATGTGGCATTGTGCAAATGCACTTCTTCTACCGTGTGCTTTTGAAAACCTTCGAAAAATGGTTTAAGACGATGTCCATTCACCTTGAAGATTTTTTCAGTTAGCTCATTTTTTATTTCCACTGCACCATAAGGAAAAACATTAGTAACTACAAATGGTCCTAACCATCTAGAGCGTAGCTTACCAGGCATAAGCTTTAGCCGAGAATTGAAAAGGAGAACTTTTTGTCCAACGGAAAACTCCTTTCTTGCCAACTTTTTGTCATGAAGAGCTTTGACCTTTTCTTTGTAAATTTTGGAGTTTTCGTATGCTTCTAATCGAATTTCTTCAAGTTCCTGCAATTGAAGCTTCCTATGGATTCCTGCTTGGTCTAGATCCATGTTGCATTTTTTTACTGCCCAAAATGCTCTATGCTCTAATTCAACTGGAAGATGACATGCTTTACCAAAGACAATCCTGTAGGGAGACATGCCAATGGGTGACTTGTAAGCTGTCCTATATGCCCATAATGCATCAACAAGGCGCAAGCTCCAATCCTTCCTGTTAGGCTGAACTGTTTTCTCTAAGATTTTCTTGATCTCTCGATTAGAAACTTCAGCTTGACCATTTGTTTGAGGATGATATGGGGTGGAAACTTTATGCATGACTCCATATTTGCGGAGTAGGGCTTCCATTGTGCGGTTGCAAAAATGAGTACCTTGGTCACTAATTAGAGCTCTAGGAATGCCAAACCTGCTAAAAATGTTAGACCTGATAAAATCTGCAACAACTCGAGCATCATCAGTACGGGTGGCTTTTGCCTCCACCCATTTTGAAACATAATCAACAGCTAGCAGAATGTAAACAAAGCCAAAAGAGACAGGGAATGGACCCATAAAGTCTATACCCCATACATCAAATACCTCACAAAAGAGAAGTGGTTGTTGGGGCATCTCATTTCTGCGCGAAATACTCCCTATTCTTTGGCACTGCTCACAAGTTATGCATAATCTGTGTGCATCACGAAATATTGTAGGCCAATAAAAGCCTGAGTCTAGTACTTTTCTAGCTGTCCGTTGTGGCCCAAAGTGTCCACCACAAGCTAGGGAATGGCAAAAGGTAAGTACAGACTGAACTTCATGATCTGGAACACACCTTCTAATGATTTGATCACTGCATGTCTTCCAAAGGTATGGTTCATCCCATATGTAGTGTTTGGCATCACTTTTCAACTTGGCAAGTTGCGATTTGGTGAAGTGTTTGGGTATTTCTTTAGCAACCAGATAGTTTACCAAATCTGCATACCAAGGATCTTTCCCGTGCAATTGATAGAGATGCTCTTCTGGGAATGAATCTGCAATTGAAGTTTCTTCACAAGGTTGCTGGATCCGACTTAAATGATCTGCTACAAGGTTCTCTGCACCACTCTTGTCTTTAATCTCTAAATCAAATTCTTGCAACAGAAGCATCCAACGAATCAGTCTTGGCTTAGCATCTGTCTTCTTCAGCAAGTATTTCAAAGCTGCATGGTCAGAGAAGACAATAACTTTAGATCCAAGCAAATAGGAGCGAAATTTATCTAATGCAAACACAATTGCCAAAAGCTCCTTCTCAGTAGTTGTGTAATTTGATTGGGTTGCATCAAGTGTGCGAGAGGCATATGCAATGACATGAGATCTCTTGCTAACTCTTTGAGACAGTACAGCACCAAGGGCATAATTAGATGCATCACACATTAATTCAAATGGAAGCGTCCAATTAGGTGGTTGAATGATGGGAGTGGTTGTCAACCGCTTCTTTAGTTCATCAAATGAATCCTTGCATGCTTGATCAAACACAAATTTGATATCTTTTTGTAGTAGTTTAGAAAGAGGTTGTGCAATCTTGCTAAAATCCTTGATGAATCTTCTGTAAAAACCTGCATGACCAAGTAAAGAACGTACTTCTCGCACAGAAGTGGGGTAAGGTAGAGAAGTAATAATGTCTATCTTGGCCTTATCAACCTCTAAACCTTTGCTAGATACCAAGTGTCCTAAGACTATACCTTCTGTTACCATGAAATGACATTTTTCAAAATTCAAAACCAGGTTAGTCTCAATGCATCTGTCCAAAACTTTAGAAAGGCTTTCTAAGCATGCATCAAAAGAAGAACCATATACAGTGAAATCATCCATAAACACTTCCATGCAACTTTCTAAGAGATCAGAGAAAATGCTTACCATGCATCTTTGAAAGGTTCCAGGGGCATTGCATAGACCAAAGGGCATCCTTCGATAGGCAAAAGTACCAAAAGGACAAGTGAAGGTGGTCTTATGCTGGTCTTCTGGGGCTATATGTATTTGAAAATAACCTGGAATATCAGCCAAAGTCCATCCAATTGCTTGTTTATGGCTTTTTAAGGTTTGCAGTAACCTTTCTTCCTGTTGTGGTAGAAGGTTCTTTGCTACAATGACAGGAAGCTTCTCATTTTCCCCCAAATAAGCATACTTTAGATGTTCAGGCAAAGGCTTCAACTCTAAAGGAGGTGGTTGTATTATGGAAGGAAGAGATCTATCTGAGATTGAAATGTCTGCAACACTTGCATCTAACATGTCATCTTTCAACGAAGGTTGGTCTGCAGCATTAATCCTGGAACACACAATACATGAATCAAATTCATCATATGTGCAAGTAAAATTATCTAAGTAATCTAAATCAAAATCAAAAAATTTAAAAAGTAGATTGTCAATAGAATAATCATCCGCAAGAAGGTCTATGGCATCAAGTTGAAAGAGTGAATGATTCTCTATGGGATGCTTCATGGCTTCAAATATGTTGAATTGGATGATATCATCTCCAAATTCCATAGAGAGAGTCCCCGTATGCACATCTATCTTTGTTTTTGCAGTTTTGAGGAAAGGTCTCCCTAGGATCAAGGTTGCTCTATTGATGGATGACTCATCTTCCATATCCAAAATGTAGAAGTCAGCTGGAAAGATCAGCTTATTCACTTGAACTAGCACATCTTCAAGTACTCCGGCTGGATGTGCTGTACTTCTGTTGGCTAATTGAATCACCACACCAGTTGGCTTCAGTTCTCCCAGATTCAAAGATTTATAAACTGATGAGGGCATAACATTAATGGAAGCACCTAGATCCAGCAATGCATCACCAAATGTAGAGTTTCCTATTGTGCAAGGAATGGTGAAAGTTCCTGGATCTTTACATTTCTGAGGGAGGCTGGGTTGAATTAAGGCAGAAACATTGCGTCCCACACTGATCTTCTCATCCCCTTTGAGTCTTCTCTTATGCGTGCACAAATCCTTTAGAAATTTGGCATATTTGGGAATTTGCTTGATAGCATCTAGAAGTGGTATGTTGACTTCCACTTTCCTAAAAGTATCTAGAAGCTCCTTATCCAATTCTGCATGAACATTGGGCTTGGATTGAACCATTCTATTTGGAAAAGGTAAAGATACCTTCAGATCAGCACAATTTGGGGTTTTCTTCTCATCAGATGCTTCAAGTGCAGATCGTTTATGGCAAGCTTCTTTTTGTTGATCATTCGATGTCTTATCGAAGGCTGATGTATTTTTTTCATCAGACTTTCCCTCTGATTCAGATGGCTCATCAGAGATGTCTCCAGGTGTGGAGATAAATGCTTCTTTTTGGTGTGGATTAGTCTGATTGAAGCTTTGTTGCTTTAAAATTGTAGGGTCTGTCTGCACTTTCTTCCCACTTCTCAAGGTCATGGCATTCACACTTTTGGGATTTATGACAGGTTGAGAAGGTAGTTGACCAGAACCTTGAGATTTCAATTGGTTGACAGTGGTAGCCAACTGCCCAATTTGAGTTTGTAAATCCTGAATGGTAGAACTTACATTTTGTTGAAATTGAAGATTGTTGGTTGCTAATTGCTTCATCAAATCATCAAGAGAGGGTTCAGAAGCATTAGAGGGTACAGATTGCTGCATATGCTGTTGTTGTTGTCTGAATGGCGGTGGTTGGTATTTATTTTGGGAGTCAGATGTTTGAATCCTTTGTTGTTGTGGAGGGCCATATCTCAAGTTAGGATGGTTTCTCCAACTAGGATTGTATGTTCCAGAAGGTGGTTCAAACTTCTGTTGCTGATAATGTTGAGGAGGCCTGTATTGTTGTCCTGTGCCAAAAATACCATTTACTGCAGCCTCAGGTGTCTCACTTTCTTGCAATGTTGGGCATGCATCAGTAGGATGATCTGCAGAAGTGCAGATGCCACATGTTTTGGTTTTGTCAACAACATTAAGTTGCTGTTGTTGTCCGATGGCCAACTGTCTTACGATGGAGGTTAGTTCTTCAATTCTGTTCTCCAATCGTGTATGGTCTGTCTTGGTGGTCATTTCATGGACTCCTTTAGACAAGGAATTAGTTCGAGAATTGAATTGCTGAGAATTTTCTGCCATGTTAGCAATCAAATCTCGAGCTGCTGTAGGAGTTTTGTCCATAAGTGCTCCACCACTAGCTGCATCAACCATGCTTCTGTCCATTGGCATGAGTCCTTCATAGAAATACTGAATCAGTAATTGATCACTGATTTGATGGTGTGGACAAGTGGCGCATAGTTTCTTGAATCTCTCCCAATACTCATAGAGAGTTTCTTGGGAGTTCTGTCTGATGCCGCAAATCTCTTTTCTGATAGCTGCTGTTCTGGATGCAGGGAAGAATTTCTCCAAGAATAATCTTTTCATATCATTCCAGCTTGTAACAGATGTTGGATGTAGATAGTACAACCAGTCCTTAGCTCCATCATTTAAGGAGAAAGGAAATGCCTTCAACTTGATATGATCTTCAGGAATTCCTTGTGGCCGCATTGTGGAACACACAATGTGAAATTCCTTCAAATGTTTATGAGGGTCCTCACCTGCAAGGCCATGAAACTTAGGTAGCAAATGTATTAGTCCAGACTTCAGTTCAAATGGTGCATCAACATCAGGGTATTGAATGCACAATGGTTGATAAGCAACATCAGGTGCAGCTAATTCTTTTAAGGTTCTATCAGCCATGTTCTTAGCAAAATATTTAAAACTAAAATTTAAAGATGAAAAATCACTACTGTTACTTTCTTGGTTATTACTGGATGAATGCCTTCTATGTGCTCTTTTCAAATGGTGGAATGTTCTATCAATCTCAGGATCATATGCATATAAATTTTCAGGATTGGATCGGGTCATACACAAAAAGGTGAATTCATACAGAAAATCCAAGAATGATATACCTAAAGTAAAAACAATTGTTAGAAAGATTAAAATTTTTATACAAACTCCTAAATGAGCCTAGGAAATTAAAATGGTCCCCGGCAACGGCGCCAAATTTTGACACGCTCGTCGTAAACGCGCAAAAATAATTTCTAGATTTCCCCGAAACTATTGGTATAGTATAAGGTGCAACCTAGGTCATCTCCCAAAGACCATTTCAGATTCTTAAGCAAATAAGGAGAAAATTAGAACAAGGGGGTTTTTGTAAAGATGTGATATCAAATGCTAAATACAAAATACAGAATGAAATTAATTTCACTTAACAATTATCAACTCAAGGAATTCAGAGGCTATTTTCATAACTAATCATTGATCACTAAAATCATGCATTGTGTTTATCAACCTAGGATCATCTGGAACCCCTAAAATGATCCTTGAATTCTCTACTGAGAAACCTCTCAGAATTTAATTGATTATGATCAACAAGATTTAGTAACCACTTAATCTTTTATCTAAACCAATTTTACAATCAGAATTCAGTTGAAGTAAGTAATAAAATGAAAACCTTCAATTCAATTACTTAATTTCTACTCTTCAAACTTTTGGAAAATGATTTACCAATCAAAAACCAATTATAAATCAATTATACATTAACCAAAATACGTCAACCGATCAAACTTTGATTAAAGAATAAAATTGAAGAATATAGTGAAGCAGAGTAGAAACCACTTAATATGCACGTAAATAAAGATCAAGACCTCAAAGTTAAAATGAAAATAGCTTGAATCCTTGAATTGAAACTACAAACCTAGCCTTCCATGAAGGAGGCAAACTAACAACAAAGAAAGAGGCAAACTAACAACAAATAAATCCTAAGCCTTCCATGTAGGAGGCAACTAACAACAAATAAATCTTAAGCCTTCCATGTAGGAGGCAACTAACAATAAAGAAAAGCTAAGCCTTCCATGTAGGAGGCAAACTAACAAGAAAGAAAAACTAAGCCTTCCATGAAGGAGGCAAAACTAATAAGAAAGAAAGAAAGGAAGAAAGAAAGAAAGAAAGAAAGAAAGAAAGAAAGTGGTATTGGAGTTAATCTCCAAAATGGTGTGTGTCTCCTCTTGCAAACCCTTCTATTTATAGAGGATTTTTGAGGCATCATCTTCAGAAAGTCACCAACTAGGATATTACTTTTCTACCCTTTTCTTGCTTTCACATGGGCTTTGTTGAAATTGCAAAACACTTTTGAATTTTTGCCACCAATGAGCACAACAATTTTGACTTTCTTGCACCGCAATTTCGGATGTTCACATGTCCGAATTAGAGCTTGCCTTCTGAACAAAAGTTGTAGCCCTGGATCTTAGCTGTCCAACAAAGTTGATTTCATCTCAATATGACTTCTATATCTCAAGATATGGCCGGATCTTTGCACACTGTTCAAATTCCACGTCAGCAACACTATCTCATCTTTTGAGATAATTTCGGAGTCCTAAACATCCCATTTAGAATCTTCTCTTGTTTTGTAAATATGGACACTTCTTTAAGCTTTCATTCAAGATAGATTTCATGATTTTTGGATGTCTACAACTCCTATTATGCTCAAAATACTATAATAGTGTCATTTTAATCGGGTAAGCAAAGAAATTCAATTAAACTTCATATGAACCCAAACTCATAAAATATGACAAAGATCACTTAATTGAACATATAAGAAGTCTTAATGAGATAAAAGTGAGAGATAATTATTTATGAAATCTATGCTTATCAATAGGCCAGGATGCAAAAAGTAAATGTGCTTGGGCCTGAATAGGCCACGGTGCAGAAAAGTAAACGTGCTAGGGTCTGAATAGGCCGGGATGCAGAAAAGTAAACGTGCTAGGGCCTAAATAGGCCAAGATGCAGAAAGTAAATGTGTTTGGGCCTGAGTAAGCCAGGGTGTAGAAAACTAAAAGTGCTGGGGCCTGAATAGGCCATGGTGCAGAAAAGTAAACATGCTAGGGCCTGAATAGGCCAGGGTGTAGAAAAATAAACGTGTTGGGGCCTAAATAGGCCAGGATGCAGAAAGTAAATGCGCTTGGGCCTGAATAGGCCACTGTGCAGAAAAGTAAACGTGCTAGGGCCTGAATAGGCCGGAATGCAGAAAAGTAAATGTGCTGGGGCCCGAATAGGTCAGGGTGCAGAAAAATAAACGTGCAGGGGCCTGAATAGGCCAGGGGGCAGAAAAGTAAACTTGAGGAGGGCCTGAATAGGCCAGGATGCAGAAAAGTAAACGTGTTGGGGCCTAAATAGGCTAGGATGCAGAAAGTAAATGTGCTTGGGCCTGAATAGGCCATGGTGCGAAAAAGTAAAAGTGCTAGGGCCTGAATAGGCCGGGATGCAGAAAAATAAACGTGCAGGGGCCTGAATAGGCCAGGGGGTAGAAAAGTAAACTTGAGGACGGCCTGAATAGGCCAGGATGCAGAAAAGTAAACGTGTTGGGGCCTAAATAGGCCAGGATGCAGAAAGTAAATGTGCTTGGGCCTGAATAAGCCACAGTGCGAAAAAGTAAAAGTGATAGGGCCTGAATAGGCCGGGATGCAGAAAAGTAAACGTGCAGGGGCCTGAATAGGCCAGGATGCAGAAAAGTAAACGTGTTGTAGCCTAAATAGGCCAGGATGGAGAAAGTAAATATGAGGGCATCCCGTTGTTGACAGGAAGGAATGTAGAAAGAGGGGTCCCGCTGTTGCCGGGAAGAATGCAGGAAAATTAAACATGCTTGATATCCCGTTGTTGCCGGGAAAATGCAAGAAATTAAACATGCTTGGTATCCCGCTGTTGCCGGGAAAATGCAAATGAGGTCCTGCTGTTGCCGGAAAAGACGTAAGAAATTAAACATGCTTGATGTCCTGTTGTTGACAGGAAAATAGACATGAGGTCCCGCTGTTGCCGGGAAGATGCAAATGATGACATCCTGTTGTTGCCAGGATAAATGCAAACCTGCTTGATAGGTGACAGAAAAATAGACATGCTTGAGGTCCTGTTGTGGACAGGAAAATAGACATGAGGTCCCGCTGTTGCCGGGAAGATGCAAATGATGACATCCTGCTGTTTCCAGGATAAATGCAAACCTGCTTGACAGGTGACAGGAAAATAGACATGCTTGAGGTCCTGTTGTGGACAGGAAAATAGACATGAGGTCCCGCTGTTGCCGGGAAGATGCAAATGATGACATCCTGCTGTTGCCAGGATAAATGCAAACCTGCTTGACAGGTGACAGGAAAATATACATGCTTGAGGTCCTGTTGTTGACAGGAAAAATAGACATGGGGTCCCGCTTTTGCCGGGAAGATGCAAATGAAGACATCCTGCTGTTACCAGGATAAATGCAAACCTGCTTGACAGGTGACAGAAAAATAGACATGCTTGAAGTCCTGTTGTTGACAGGAGAATGTAAATGAAGTCCCGATGTTGCCGGGAAGATGCAAATGATGACATCCTGCTGTTGCCAGGATAAATGCAAACCTGCTTGACAGGTGACAAAAGATTAAATATGCTTGAAGTCCTGTTGTTGACAGGAGGATGCAAGCCTGCTTGACAGGCAACGGAAATGAAAGATGAAAGAGGCCTGTTAAGACAGGCAACAAAGAAAGGATCCTGTTGTTGAAAGGAAGGATGCAAGCCTGGTAAAGAGGCAAATGGGAATGAAAGAAGCCTGTTAAGATAGGTAAAATGAATGACGAAAACTATCTTGCTAAGACAGGATGAATGTAGATGGACTCTTGATAAAAAAATAAGCTTGCTAGACAGGCAAAAGGAAAGATAAAAGCCTGTTAAGACAGACAAAAACAAAAAGATCCTGTTGTTGACAGGAAAGATGTGAGCCTGCTAGACAGGCAAAGGAAAAGTAAAGTGATCTATACTAACTTGAAAGAATGGCCTGTTGGGGCAGGCAAAACATGAATGACTTGTTAATAGAGACAAAGGAAAAAAGACAAGAATCTATTAGGATAGGTATCGAAGGAAAGCCCTGTTGTTGACAGGACAGAAATGAGCCTGTTAAGACAGGCGGGAATCATGCGGAGGTCCTGTTGTTGACAGGGTGGAATGAAGATAGATATTTGATAATTATTTTCTTGAAAATACTTGAGCAACCATTTTGCCCCAGTTTAGAGGATTCTTGATAATTGATGGATGTCTTGATTTGAAGGGATTTTAGGCAAGTGTTTGCCCCAGTTTAAGCCTCGATGAGATTGAAGATGAGCTTGACTTAAGTTTTTCTGGGAAACTTTGCACTATTGAACTTGATTGGAGTTGAGGAATTGAGGATTGCCTCAACTTGGATTTTCTTGGGCAAATGTTTGCCCCAGTTTGAACTTGACTGAAAATTTAAGGATGACCTCAGTTTGAAATTTGGTGGGCCAGTGTTTGCCCTTGTTTGAACTTGATTCAAAATTTTTCGACTGTCTCGATTTGAATTATCTGGGCGAATGTCTCCCTTTGTTATGAAATTTTTGGAATTGAGGATCGCCTCAACTTGAATTTCTAGGCAAAAGTCTTCCCCAACTTTGTTCTTGAATTCAAATCTTTCTTGGAAAAATGTTTGCCCCAGTTTGGACTTGATCCAGAATCTGAGGATGACCTTAAATTGAACTTTTTTGTGGGCAAGCGTTTGCCCTAGTTTGGACTTGATTCAGTTTTAATTATGACTGATTTGGGCAATTTTACCTAGGTCTTAATTACTTTTGAAAAATGGGTCGTGTGATGCTTGAATAAAAAGATGATTATGTGCTATTTGAATGAGTGAAAAGAATGCGGTGTTAATGATGCTTGAATAAATGCAGAAATGATGTGGGGTTCTTATTTTGATGCTTGAAATAATTATTTGATTAGACATATGCTATTGAATGCAAACCATGAAATGGTGTAAAATTTTTGTTTCTCTTGATTTTTTTGTTTTTTCTGACGCCTCCTTCCTCGACAACCCCATAGTTGGTGTGAAAGGGATTAAGAATCAAGGCGAGCTGGATTGACTCAATCTTTTGGCTTATTGGTCAATTTTGAAATCTTCTTTCCGGGATTTTTGAAACCCAACGGTGGTCAGTATTATTGAGTAAGACACACTCCTTCTTTGGTGGCATCCTGGTTGGTAAGAAGATGAATCCTTGGGAAACAATCCTGTCGCGTTGCAACGGTCGAGGATTTATCCGACTTGTCATGACTTTTCAAAATTAATCCCTTTTTAATTCTTTTTACATTTTTCATGTTTCCTTGTGGCATGTGCATTTTGAGGTGTGCAAAGTGATGCTGGATGGTCAGAAGAAGGAGATAGAGAATTTTGAGGTTGTATGTTGTAAGGTGGTGTACTTCAAAGGAAAAGGATGATGAAAAGGGTGGGTTCGATTGCCCAAATGGCACCTTTTGATGAAAAATCCCAATGCTGCTTTTCATAATCTTGATTGTCAAATTAGCCAAACTTTTGAGAAATGGAAAAATTTTGCCCCAGTTTTAAGAAGATATAAGGTGCAGAATATCATGTTGTCTTGGAATTCCTAGTTTGACCTTAATTTTTGCCTGCGTTGTTCTTTTGAGTTTTCAACCCAGCAGGTCTTTTGTATTGCCCTAACTTTTGCCTAGGTTGCCCTTACAGGTTTTCGACCTAGCGGGCTCTTGATTGTGCCCTAACTTTTGCCTAGGTCGTTCTTGAGGATTGTCGACCTAGCGGGCTTTTTTACTCAATTGTGCCCTAACTTTTGCCTAGGCCGTTTTTTAGGGTTGTCGACCTAGCGGGCCTTCTGCTTGATTGTGCCCTAACTTTTGCCTAGGTCTTCTTTGATGGTTGACCTAGCGGGCTTTTGTTTGATTGTGCCCTAGCTTTTGCCTAGGCCGTCCTTTGAGGGTTTTCGCCCTAGCGGGCCTTCTGCTTGTTTGTGCCCTAACTTTTGCCTAGGTCTTCTTTGATGGTTGACCTAGCGGGCTTCTGTTTGATTATGCCCTAGGTCGTCTTTTATTGTTGACCTAGCGGGCTTCCGTTTGATTGTGCCCTAACTTTTGCTTAGGCCGCCCTTTGGGGGTTTTCGACCTAGCGGGCTTCTGTTTAATGGTGCCCTAACTTTTGCCTAGGCCTTCCTTTGAGGGTTTTCGACCTAGCAGGTTCTTGATTTTGGTTGTGCCCTAACTTTTTCCTGGGTCATTTTTTATTGTTGACCTAGCAAGCTTTTATATGATCCTGATTTTTGCCTGAATTGCTTTTGGAACCCAGCAAGACCTTTTCTGATCATGAATTTGTCGATCATTATTTTGGACTTTAACCCTACTTTTTCCTGGATTATTTTTGGCTTTTAACCCAGCGTGCTTCTCTTCTTCTTGAATTTTATGTTTTGACCTTGATTTTTCTTGGATTATTTAAGGCTTCCAATTCAGCGAATCTTTTCTTGGATCCCTAATTTTGCCTGGATTTAAACTTGGTTCCAGCGGGATATTTTTACTTTGAGTGGCGATGTAGAATCCCTGCTTGTTTTATTCTGCTTCCTCATTGGGTTTTTCTCTTTTAGCTTGATTAATTCGACGTTCAAGATTACTTATTACAGCCCTGTCATCCTCACCAATTGGTATTTATTGTTTTGGTGTAGGAATAAGAAATAGGTTGAGTGATGAAAAGGATGATAAATTTTAGAAGTAAAGTCAAAATGTAAAGCACATGCTCAAGAAACATGAAAATGTAACTTTTGTATTATTCATTGAGATTTGTTTACAAAAGATTGATTCTGAAAAGTACGACAATTTTGGATGAGTATCCTCGATAGCTTGATTTGTACAATGCAACTTGTCGTGCTTCTCCCATCTTTTCAGCTGGTTGATGGGCTCTCGTGATTTGGCAACGGATTTTTTTTTGTATTAGGAGCAAGCCTCCCGAAATCCAGCCATTTCGCATCGATTAGGCTTTGTACCTTTCGTTTCAAAGCTAGGCAATCCTTTGTAGAATGGTCGATGAACCCTGCATGGTAATCGCATCTGGCGTTAGCATCGTACCATTTAGGATATGGTGGCTCTTGAGGTTTCAGAGGATAAGGCGCAACCAGCGAATTTGGGATCAGCCAAGGTAGTAGCTCAGTGTAAGAGATTGGGATAGGGTCAAATTGGACGGGCTTCCTCTCCTTTTTCTGGTTTTGGTTGGCATTTTGGCTCATGGCTTGTGTTTGGGTCGTATATGGTGTTGGAGGTCGAACTTGTGTCGGATGGTTGTAAGTAGGAGGGTATGGTGTTTGGTATGTAGCTGCAATGTAAGGATATGGTAAGTAAGGTGTGTATGGTGTATATGGTGGTGGTTGAAAGCCAGCTGGACCATACTGTGCCATTTGAGGAATGTATTGGCCTTGACCAGAAGCCACATTGTAGGTTTCACCTGCCTTTTTCTTCCCATATCCACTGGAAGCGTTGACTACGCCTGCGGACCTTTGCATGATCTTTCCACGGCGCATGCCACCTTCAATCCTTTCTCCAATGATGACAACATCGGAGAAGCTAGAAGTCACACTTCCAATCATCTTGTCATAGAAAGGATTTTGGAGTGTGTCCACGAACATGCTGACCATCTCTTTTTCGGATAAAGGAGGTTGTACCTGAGCATCTAACTCCCTCCATCTTTGAGCGTACTGCTTGAAGGTTTCTTCTTCTTTCTTGGCCATATTCTAGAGCTGAGTCCGATCAGGGGCCATCTCCGTATTGTACTGATACTGCTTTGTGAAAGCCTCAGCAAGGTCTCTCCATGAACGGATGCGTGTCCGCTCCAGTTGAGTGTACCAGTTTGCAGCTGCCCCTGTTAAGCTGTCTTGAAAGAAATGGATGAGCAGCTTCTCATCGTAGGTACATGCAGACATCTTCCTACAGTACATAGTCAGGTGTTTCTTTGGACAGCTGGTTCCTTGATATTTCTCGAATTCAGGAACCTTAAATTTTGGAGGGATGACCACGTCTGGAACCAAGCACAGATCAGCTGCATTTTTGGCTTCATAAGCGCTTCCCTCGATCACCCGGATTCTATCTTCTAGGATTCTCCACTTTTCAGTATCCTCATTTGAAGGATGGCTTGGGTGTTCCTCTAGCATATGGTGAGCTTGAGAAAATGGTATGTACATAGGGTGAGGCCCTTGGGTGAACATAGGATTCGTTCCCCCAACAGCCATTTGGTATGCTTGTGGAATGGTGTTTGGCGGTAGGTTATGTGTTTGGGTTTGTGTTTGAGCTTGTGTTTGGGGTAGTGTATGTGTATGGTGGTGAGAAAACCCATAATAAACCCCTTCGGTTGGTGGAGGCATGGTTAATGCTGAAGGGTTTTATGGAGTGAACCCAGGAGGATATGACGGGTCATTTGGTTCTCCCGGTAGAGATTCCCTTGCCTCTTTTTGTTTGGATGATTGGATGGCCTCCATCAGCTTGGCCATCTGTTCCTTTAGAGATTTGACCTCATTTTTCAGTTCCTCGTTTTGTCTCTCCAACTCATCGATGATTCTTGATTTGGAACGGGTTCTATAAGGATGCTGAGAAAGTTGTCTGTCTTCAATTTTTAATCTTTCTGTTAAATTAAAAATTAATTTTTGAGAAACAATGTGAATGCTAAAATCAATGAATGATAAAAATGTTAATGCTTCAGTAAATATTAAAATGAGGGAGGTGGGGATAATTTTCAAAATCGATGATAAACTTATTTAACAAATGGATGAATGCAATGTTGGATGCACAAATAATTAGAGGTTTGAAAGTTGATCATTTTGAATGATCTTTATTTATTTTGGTTTCTTTTTGGATTCTTAGTAATTTTGGTACTTTTTAGTTTTGCTAAAACAAAAAATCTTTTGGTTTTGCTAGAATTTCCCTAGTTTTCTTTCAAACCTAAAAGCATTTTTTGTTTTCAATTTCCTTTTTCTTCTTTTTTTTTTGGATTTTCCATAATCTGTTTATTTTAGTAATTTAATTTTTCTATTTCTTTTTCAAATGTTCTAACTCTCCTCTACTTTTGGATTTGTATATGTTTATGTTCCAAAATCTTAATTTGAATTGGTTTAGGCAAAAATTTGCCCCAGTTTCACTTATTAGTATAAGAAGTTATTTTTTGAATTTTCTTTGATTTTTTGATTTCATTTGTCAAATCTATTTATTTTCTTCCTTTTTTAGTTTCCAATTTTCTTTGGCTTTTTTTTTCTAATCTAAATCAATTTCAAATCTTAATATTTTGTGTTTTTTCCCAAAATAAATATGTTTTTGCCCCCTTTTTTTTGTGTCATATGTGAGGTGATGTGACATAGATCTAAGGTCTTTCTAATATATGCTTCTCATACAGGGTAGTTTGTAATCCTGGAGGTTATGATGGTCACTAGAGCCAAGTTCTAATTCCTAGTGCTTGCTACAACCGTAGAGAAGGCTACCAGTTGCAGGGCACTAAGAAAAAGACGCACTCTAGTTGGAGTTTTCGTGATAGTCAAACGGGATGTGCATCCCAAGTGACACCACTAAACCCCTCTAGTCCTAGGTTTTCACTCGGACCCGGGTGTAGGGCCCCACTCATGTTATGCATGTAGGACTAGAATATATAGAATAACCTGCAATTTGAAACACAATAGATATATGTCTTCTACCCTAGGGTGAGAAACATACAAACTTGAATTATCATGAATATAAGAAATAAATAACAACATGTGAATAAATATAAAAGGGATCAACATGCATTTATACACTCAATTTGAAAAAGGGTTTGACTCTCTAAAAGTCCCCAGTGGAGTCGCCATCTGTCGCAACCGTAATTCCGACGAGACGACGAACTCGCTAAAATTTGAAAATAATTTGATTTGATTGTGGAGTCGCCACCAAATTTTTGTTTAAGGGAAAAAGATTTGGAAAAACCCTGACTCAATGGATGAGATTCGAAGTTCGGGAGTCGGTTACGAGTAGGGAAGGTGTTAGGCACCCCACTCGCCTGTTCCAAGGAACAGTACCCTTAAACTGAGTGTGTGATTATTTGAAAATAGTTTGATCCCTTAATTAATTTGAAAATAAATAGGTTGATGGAGGTTAGCCTGACAGGACTTGATCTTGCTCCTACGTATTCTCCGGTGCAATGGGAAATTCAAGGCTTACGTAGTTCTGGTTTTAAGGGACTAAACTGAGTGTGTGATTATTTGAAAATAGTTTGATCCCTTAATTAATTTGAAAATAAATAGGTTGATGGAGGTTAGCCTGACAGAACTTGATCCTGCTCCTACGTATTCCCCGGTGCAATGGGAAATTCAAGGCTTGCGTAGTTCTGGTTTTAAGAGACTTGATCTTTTGAAGAAGTATAGGGGTGATTTGAGGATAGGATTGATTTTTGAATAGACTAAAATTGCGTACTTGCATAACCAAAACCGTCGTAGGCCGTGAGTGAGTTTGCACGAATTATAACGCAGAACAGCAGAGAAGGCTGTCTGTTCGTATTAGAATCCGTTGTACGAATCTTAGAGATTTAAAATAGATATTTGAAATAGACATTTTCTAACAGAGTTAGTAAATAGAGATTTTCTAAAATTTATGCTTGCAAAATCCAAATTATCGTAAGCCGTATTTTGGAATCTACACGAATTTAAAACACAGAACAGCAGAGAAGGCTGCCTGTTCGTGTTAAAATCCGATTGCACACATTTTAGAAAATTAAAACAGATATTTTGAAATAGACATTTTTTGGTGGAGTTAGTGAACAGTGATTTTCTAAAGTTGCGTGCTTGCAAAAATCCAAATCTAAGCCGCATTTGAATCCACACGAATCAAAACACAAAACAATAGAGAAGGCTGCCTGTTCGTGTTAAAATCCGTTTGCACACATTTTAGAAAATTAAAACAGATATTTTGAAAACAGATGTTTTTACAGAGTCAGTGAACAGTGATTTTCTAAAATTGCGTGCTTGCAAAATTCAAATCGTCGTAAGCCGCATTTGAATCCGCATGAATTAAAACACAGAACAGCAGAGAAGGCTGCCTGTTCGTGTTAAAAGAATTGGACTTGATTTAACATAAACTTGACTTGATTTGAAGTTAAGGAAAGGAATTGCGAACATGTTTTAGTAATCAAGTGATAGAAATTTCATTTCAAATCCAAATGAGCTAAATAATATCATTCTGGAAACTAGAGAGAAAGACAAAGAAAACTTAACAAAAATTATCAAAATCGGAGATCATTTGATCAATTAAAAACAAAAACGAAAAATAGAGATGAAAATCAACCTCAAGAACACACAAGTTTTTGGCGCCAAAATTTGAATTCAAATCTCAGAATTTTTAGAAAATAGTTTTGGTAGATCTGAAAAATAAAAACCAATCAATTGAAATATATGGATTATAGGAATCAAACAAAATAAGTTTTACATCAATCCAATGAGAAATGAGCAAGATATGCACAAATCAAACAAGCTAGGTTAATTCGCACACCAGGATGCACATGCTTCGGTAATCAAGTGATAAAAATTTCATTTCAGATCCAAATTGGACAAATAATATCATTCCAGAAACTAAAGAGAAATAAAAATAAAAATAAACAAAAATCACCAAAATCAGAGATCATTTGACCGATTAAAATTAAAACGAAAACAGACAAGAAAATGAACCTCAAGAACACACAAGTTTTTGGCGCCAAAATTTGAATTCGAATCTCAGAATTTTTAGAAAATATTTTTGGTAGATCTGAAAAATAAAAACCAATCAAGTGAAAGATATGGATCATAAGAATCAAACAAAACAAGTTTTAAATCAATCCAATCATAAATGAGCAAGATATGCACAAATCAAACAAGCTAGGTCAATTCGCGCACTAGGATGAACATGCTTCGGTAATCAAGTGATAAAAATTTCATTTCAAATCAAAATTGGACAAATAATCTCATTCCAGAAACTAGAGAGAAAGACAAAGAAAAATAAATAAAAATCACAAAAATCTGAGATCATTTGACCGATTAAAAAGTAAAACGAAAAGAGACACGAAAATGAACTCGGAAATCCGAGAAGAAACAAGAAACTTAAGAGGGATAAAATTCAGACCTAACCTCCATTGGAAGGTGATGAAGAGATGATTCTATGGAGGCCAAGGGCTGAATTGAAGGCTAGAGAGTCTCCTAGGTCCTCCCTTCAAAGGTTCTAAAAATCCCTCCTCTAAGACTCCAAGTTCTCCTCCTCCCCATAATTTCCAAAAATGAGAAAAAAGCCCTTTTCTTTTCTTGTTTGTAGGTATATATAGACACATCCGTTCTTGGCAAGGGTGAAGCTCTTTCAAAGAGCCAAAAGCCAGCCTCCTCTCTCTTAGCAAGGGCCAAGTCCTTTCAAAGGGTCAAAAGCCACCCCTTTCTATGAGCCAAAAGCCAACCCCTTTGATTTCAAAATTTTTGTTCCCTATTTTGATTTTTCAGCTTTTTCTTTTTTTCAATTTTCATTTTTTTTACCTTTTTCGTTTTTTATTTTTATTTTTTTTTCTATTTATTTATCATTTTACTTATTCTTTAATTTCCCTTTTATTTTTATTATTTTTTTATTTTTTATTTTTTGCTTTCTGTTTTCTCTATTTTCTGCTTTCTGTTTTTTCTGTTTTCTGTTTTACATCTTTTCAAATTTTTAATTAACTTAACTTTTGGTTAATTTTAATGATTGGGGGCCTCAGACATAATTGAGTGTTTACACTCACCACCTCCTTAAGGAATACTTCAGCTACTTCTTTAGCAATGAAAGGATGTTGCATGGGTATAAAATGAGCATATTTGGTCAAACGATCCACAACCATAAATATAACATCCTTACCTTGAGTCTTAGGTAAACCTTCAATGAAATCCATGGAAATATCTAACCAGACTTGAGTAGGAATGAGTAAAGGCTGTAGTAATCTTGCATGGAGTGCTTGTTTCATTAACACACATCACAGGCAGTAACATATCTCTGAATATCAACCTTCATCCCTTCCCAAAAGAAAAGACTAGAAATTCGCTTATAGGTTCTAAAAAACCCAGAATGACCTCCAATTGCTGAATTATGAAATTATGAAATTAAGGAAGGAATTTTGGGAGAAGATCTGGATAGGACTAGTCTGCCCTTGTAGTATAACTTACCTCCTTGCAATTGGTAATTAAGATGAGAAGAAGAGTCTACCAATAGACTTTAATTTAGGGTCTGCATAACTACCATCATCCTAAGAGTCCAATTTAGGAGAGTGCATCATAGAAATAGATTCAAAAGTCATCCTCCTAGATAGGGCATTTGCAGCATTATTAGTGCAACCTGGTTTATACTTAATTTCAAAGTCAAAACCAATCAATTTAGAAGCCCATTTGAGTTGTTCCTCCCCTATCAACCATTGTTCAGTCAAAAATTTTAGGCTCCTCTGGTCAGTATGTATCACAAATGCCTACCCAACAAGTAATGGTGCCATTTCTAGACTGCCAAGACTACTGCTATGACCTTTCTTTAATAGACAGATTTTGTTTGTGCTCTAGATGATAATGGTTGACTCAAGAAAGCAATAGGTCTGCCTTCTTGTGATAAAACTGCTTCTAAACCCTTGTTAGAGGCATCGGTCTCCACCACAAAGGTTTTAGAAAAATCAGGAATTGCTAGAATAGGTAAGGTTGTTAAAGTAGTTTTCAAAAATTCTAATGATGTTTGAGCCTCAGATCCCTACTGGAAATTGTCCTTCTTCAATAACTGGGTTAAAGGTCTAGCTATTTTCCCATAATCTTTCATAAATCTTCTATAGTAACCTGTTAAACCCAAGAAACCCCTTAACCCTTTGATGTCTTTGGGAACCAGCCACAACCTCATTGCTTCTACCTTCTTGGGGTCAGCTGCTACACCTTCCGCAGAAATAATATGTTCCAAATATTCCAATTTATGCTACCCAAAACTACATTTCTTTCTATTCACATATATATTATTAACTTTCAACAGTTGTAGGACTGTCCAAAGGTGTTTTAGATGAGACTGCTCCTCCTTGTTGTAAATTAATATATCGTCAAAGAAAACCAGTACGAACTTCCTTAGAAATGGTCGCAACATTGTATTCATTAGGGACTGAAAAGTAGATGGAGCATTTGTCAACCCAAAAGGCATGACAACAAATTCATAGTGCCCTTCATGGGTTCAAAATGTTTTTTTTGGTATATCTTCCTCCTTCATTCTAATCCAGTGGTATCCAGATGTTAAATTCAGTTTAGAAAAAATAGTAGCTCCCCTTAATTCATCCAATAGTTCATCTATAATTAGGATAGGAAATTTATCTAGAACAGACACCTTATTTAAAGCTTTGTAATCCACACAAAATCGCCATCCACCATCCTTTTTTTTTTACCAAAATAATGGGACTGAAAAAGAGACTTACACTTGGCCTGATTAATCTTGTTGCAGCATCTCACTTACTAGCCTTTCTATATCCATCTTTTGATAATGGGGATACCTATAGGGCCTTATATTGGGAATTTCAGCCCCTTTCTTCAAGACTATTACATGATCATGTTCCCTATACAAGGGCAAATCTTGTGGGTCTTGAAAGACTTTCGGAAACTCCTCAAGTATTGCTTCCACAATTGCTGAAGTGGGGTTAAAATCAGCCTGAACCCCATTCAAACTATTGTATTCCAGATAAAATCCTTTCCCATGATCTCGTAAAGCCTTTATCATAGATTTTAATGATGCTTGGTCCCTGGATAAGGTAGATTCTCCCTTCAAAAATTATCGCTTTTTCTCCCATTTCAAATTTTAAGGTAAGGTCCTTAAAATTGGCTCTTATTTCTCCTAAACCCTCCAACCAATCCAACCCCAACACTACATCAGCTCCTCCTAATTGAAACAAATTTTTTTTGTTGTACTATTAACCCTTGCAGCTACAACTCTATACTTCAACAAACCCCTCTACACTTAATTCAATGCCCATCACCTACTTTCACAAAATATTCTAGACTATCTGTAACTAGTAAGTGCAGTTCTTTTACTAATTTGGTGGAGATAAAGTTATAGGAAGCCCCACAATCAATCAACACTACCATATCTTTATTCCTCACTTGACCCCACAATTTCAAGGATCTTTTAGAAGTTAAGCCATTAATGTTGTGGATTGACAATTGAATTGCCTTCAATTCTTCACCCTCAACCACCTCTTCCAAACTTCCTTCATTCTCTCCATTTATTGACTCTTAAACTAACATCAATCTAAATTGTTTGTTCTTACATACATGGTCATGACTATACTTCTCATCACATGAAAAACATAAACCCCTTTTTATTTTTCCTGCCATTCAGCCTGGGATAATCTCCTACCAAAATTTTCCTTGCTTGTAAAACCACTACCAGATCTATTGTTGACAGAACCCACTATAGAACCACGTTGTGACTCATTACTACTATTAATTTTTTGACTTGACTCATATGTAACAATTTTAGAACTAGGAAAACTGGGAAAAGACCTTATCCCTCCTTCGGTTCTTACGTTTCCCTGCCTTTGCCCCTTTAATATTGCCATGTTCTTTTCATCCATGGTCTGGGCTACATCCATCATCTCAACCAAGGTTCTTGTGGGGTGCAACTTTAATTCAGCTCTAATATCTTCTTTGAGACCATTCAAGAATATTCGTTGAAGGTACCCCTGGTCAATATTCTTTAATGGTCCTGAATACAACTCAAATTGCTCTTTAAACTCCTCAACAAATGTTGTTTGCCTCAATCCCAACAACAATTCATAGGGATTTTGCATCATGGAAGGCTAGAACCTCCTAAATCACCGAATTGCGAAAAATCTCCCAAGTAGGATTCTCAACGCATGCTTCCCACCATTGAAACCAGCTCAATGTCTTTCCCTCCATAGCCACCATTACTGCACGCAACTTCTCCTCCTCCAATACATCCTTGATGAGGAAATAACATTCTACTTTATTTACCCATCCGAATGCATCCTTACCAGAAAATATTGGAATTTCCAACTTTCTCCACCGATCTCCCTTAGGCTCTATTCTTGAATCTCTCCACAATTCATCCTCCTTGTCAACATTTATGGAATTCTAATCCTCATCTACACCATTAGGATTTGTTTGTTGTTGTCTAACAGAGATGCCCTCCAACAACTCCTCAATCCGCTTCAAGCGTGCTTCTTAAAGCTCTCTCCTAATCTTCAATTCTTCTTTCCATGCTTCAATTCCTCTCTCTAAAGATTCCACCCTAGCCTCCATTCTTGTTCTCACCATGCGCAGCAGTAGCTTCCAGAATTGGAAGCTCTGATACCAGTTGTAAGAATTGGATCCTATTTAAGAAAAAAAATGCAAGAAAAAAAAAGAAAGAGTAATTTTGTATTCTTCTCTTTGAATCTAAATAAGAAAAAACAGAATTAAGTGGGTAATGAACCAAACTGTACAAAACTAATATAAGGGAATTCGAGAGTCCATATCTCTCCTCTACCAAACCTCTTCTCAAATCCACCACCCTTTTACATACTCCTAACTTCTATTTATCATTTCCTCTTTATTCTAATTAACTAACTAACTGACAACTCAGCTTTTTGTTGGGCCTAACAACTTAATCTCTTTTATTTTTATTTCTTCTAGAATACATTAATTTTATGGGAGGTCTAACAATATCCTTTCGTTTTAAACATTTTTTTATTTTCATTTTGTATATAATATTATAAGAAAATTGGCAACGTTTCTGCAGAACTGTATAATTAAAAAGGATATACGATATTATATTTTTTTATAAATTAAAAAAAGTTTATATATAATAAAAAAAATAGTATCAAATACTTTTTCAACAAATCTCAAATGATTAATATAATTTATAAAAAAATTACTTAAACTTGGATTATGATGTGTAAAATGGATTGGGCATTCAGGTGGAGGAGGGCTTTTCTCATGAATGGAAGTACCTGATAATTATTTATTTAGGTTACAAATAAGGTGTAGGATAGTTTGTATTTGGAAGAATAAGCTTGATATTATTATTTCAATTGGTATAATAATAATAAAAAATTATATAAATAATATCATTCATTTATATATATTGTTTATTTAATGGTTGATAATTTTTTTAAAAAATAAAATAAATTGTGTATTTCTAAATTTAAATTGATATATATTATTATTTGTATATATAATTTTTTATTAATATTATGTGATTTGTATGAATATTTAAAAATATTATTTTTTAAAAGAGAATATATATATATATATATATATATAGTCTAATATGAATAATCTTAAATTTAAATTAAAAATAAGATAATAAATTTTATATTCTATTTTTTAATCGGATAAGACAACATCTTCTTTATATATAAAATGAAAGTGTTGTAAATATTCTCTTAGCTAGATTTAGATTAATAGATTAGGACCCTCTTAATATAGTTCTTTTTGTTTAGCCAATAAAATAATATCACGTCAAGTATTTATTATATTATAATTTTACCTAGTGTTTTTGTTAAAGTTTCGTTGCTTACTATTTTACTTTATTATTTTATGTACCTCACTTCGTTTTCCTCATCATAATTATCTTTTCCCTTAATTATCATAAATAAAATTTATTGTTACCAAAGAAAAATAATATAAGTTCTTAATTATCATATTAGAAAATCTATTTATTTAAAAAACAAAAAATCTGTACTTTAATTTCCAAAGTTGTTTCCTGTGTAGATTATGACAATCCATCAATTACATATTAAATCTGAGAGGTATAATATTATTAACAAAATTTTATAATATTTTTTATAGTTTATTTTTAATTTTTATATTATTTATTTTATTAATATTTTTCATTTTCAATTTTGTAACAAAAATATATTTGTGGGAATGCAAATATTCTTAAACCCGAAACTCATGGACGTTCAAGTCAAAGAAGACAGAAACTATAATCACCATTTCAGAGAGGACATGTGGTAAGCATCAAGTCTTTTACTGGGCAAAAATTAATTATGACGAGTTATATACAAATTTATGATCTTGATCGGTCACTTAATTTCTACTAACATTATAATCTTAATTAATTATATTATTATTTTTATTTATTACAAAAAAATTAACATAAATAATTAGAAAAGAATTTTTTATTAAAATATAAAAAGAAAAAATTAAAAGAAATTATCATACAAACTTTTAGGCTATAAGCTAGCAGAAGTAACATCAAATTATAAATTAATGAAATAAATTTACTTACCAAAAACTAAGTTGATCAAATAATTAAAACTAATATATTTCCCATGTCATATCATACACACTCAAAGTTTGCGTTTTTATTTTTTTATTTATTATTTTTTTGACAGGATTTATTATAGTTTCACAGGGCATGCCACTTCCCGCATGTTGCGACGGATATAGAATAATAATTTATCCCTAACCACCTTCAATGTTCCTTCTTGTAATAGTTTCAGGGACATGCTTTAATGTGGTTTTCACAAGAGAAGTGGAAGATGGACAGGTTAAGGAATAGGGATCAAACTAAATAAGATTGATGATTTGTTTAAAATTTAATTTAATTTAATTTATTTAATAAATAGATAAATTTAGATTTGTTAAAAAATTTTTATAGATAAACAAGTTAGGTTTAAATTTATAAAAAAATTTATTTAACCTATTTATATTTATATATTATATATTTATCTTTATTTTAATATATTATATTTGTATAATATTTATTTTATATTTTATTTATATAATATTAATATATAATATTTATTTTAATATATTTTATTTATATCATATTTTAGGCTTATTTAATGGTTTTTTTATCTTATAGGTATTAAATTTATAAAACTTTTCATCAATTATTTATATAAATTTTAAATTTATTTATTAATCTTTTCTAAAATATAGCTTTTTAAACAAACTTATAGATTTTATAAGTTTTAAATTATATTAGACCTTAATAGAAAAAAATATATTTAACAGACATATTCAAATTCAGATTTAAAAATTGAAGTATATTTAAATATTTAAAGTCTAACTCGATTTGGTCTATTTTTGTTATTAGTAAAAATTAAAATTCTTCTATTTTTAGTTTTTATTTTTTATATATTTTTAATTATTAAATATATTTTATATTTTAAAAATAATGAATATATTTTTTAGTTAATATTTACTATATAAAAAATAGATAAAAAATATAAAATTTTATAAAAAAAATTGAGCTTTTTAGCTTATAAAGCAGGTGAAAATGATGTGTTTTGATGAGTATGGAAGATGTAAGCATATTTTGGATTTGTGATGAGTGATATAAGGTGGGTCCTATCACACGCCAAGGTCATTTTGAGTGAGTCATTTGTGATGTTTCACACGCCAGGGTCTGATATGTGAGATAAGTGATAACTATAAGTAGCTATAATTGATAGAGAATTTTGAGATAATCATGGCCTATATGAAAAAAATTATATATTACTACTATGAAGCATAATTGAACCAAAATATAAGAAGATTCACCAATGTCAATGCGCCAATGTTTAAGAGCTTGGGTATTTTACAATTGAAAGATCAATATTTTCATATTTTTAATAAAAAATTATAATTTAAATTAGTTATATTTTTTAATTATATTTAATAGTTAAAATTAATTATATTCAACCTTAAACTAAATAGATATAAATATGAGAAGATCACAAACATTTTTTTTAAATTAATTATTATTGCTGTTATTATTATTCAATTATAGTCTTATATGTAAATTTTTTTTAAAATAAATCTATTAAAATTGGTCAATTTTGATCGACTAGTCTGTGAAATAAAATATGGTTTAGGTTGATAAAATTTAAATCTAAATATTTTTTGGATCAAGTTAGTCCAAAAATTTATGGATTCAAAATGAATTTGTTTATTATATAAAAAATTTGTCGATCGGGAAGCTCAAATATTACATATTTAATTATTTAAATTTTATATATTGATATAAGAATATGACTTATTTAAATTTTATTGGAATGGTAGAATTCGGTAGGAAAGTAATTATTTTACTTTAAACATTATACATATCATTATGTGTTAATATTTTATTATTAATAATTTCTTTTAGTTATTATCGATGTAGTTAATAAGAGTTTTCTTAAAAGGTAATTTTTCTAGAAAATAGGAACATTGATCAATGAAAAATTGAATTCAACCATCAAAATTTTAATCTATGTTTAATTTGATTTAATATGACTTAAGTAAAAAATATGTTAGTTTAATATGGAGCTGTTCGAGCGAGCCATTGACAATCCTAATTTTCAGGAAGTGTAATTATATTTTAGATGTTAATTTAAATAAAAAAGAAATTATATTTATATTATAAATATAAACAATATTTTATAAATAAAGAAATATGAAAAGAGAAAAAAGTATGAAATATGATGGATGATAACAAAAATTAAAAAGTGTCATAAACCATAGATTAAATATATATTACATATCTCAATATAAAAACATAGTCAATTGCATTAGTCTCAAAGGTGCAAGAATCCAGCTTTTATACTTGGCCATGCCTCAAAAGTCTATATTTTTGCATTTTGTATACTTAGGAAAGACACAGAAAGTAGAGTGCAAACTTTAGTTTAGATATTTCACATTAGGAATGTGTGAACAAGAACATAAATTCTGACTTTTTACTTATATGATGATGTGACTAAAATACCTTAAGCAGAATGCAACTCATGGATCTTCCTACTAACATATGGAAAACAGTTAAACAATTCTCTCACTATAGCCTATTAGTTATTGTAATATTTCAATCAATCCTAGATTTTACGTTCCTTAATCCAATGTTTAAATAAAAGTAGATTAAAAAAAATAAAAAGACTGTAACTATATTGGGAAGAAAAAGATTTGCAGGATCATAATATTTCCATAGCTTACATGTTTAATAGAAAAATGAGCACAGGGGTGGAAGATCCCAAATAGCTTCATTATTAGAGTCTTGAACAGTGTCCATATACTCTTGCACACCATTAATTGCATAAAGTGAAGCTGAAATTTGTCTTTCAACTTTGATCCTTTCAAATTCTGAAATCTCCAAGCTAGCTGTTTGAGACATATTGTTTGGCATATCCACTACTTGACTAAAGGTAAAACGATCAAAACAAGGTTCAGGAAAACCCCATGAAAGATTATTGGAACCTGATTCAGACTCATCCATGAAATTGCTCAAATCAGGTCTATAAGCATCATCATCAAATAGTTGTGTATTTTGGGTTGTTAATGTTTCACTAGAAAGTGAGGAGTTTTCACATGTATCACTATTTCTTGAATTAGAACGACTAGAAGTAGTGGTGGTAGTGGTTGTGACGAATTTTGTTGTGGTAGATACCACTTCCACATGTTGGTGTTGTTTGTTATTATTACCTATTTTGTTGTTGAGAAGATTCTGAATCCGGGAAGCAAGAGGGGAATCCAAGGACACACGTGTGATGAAGTTGGTACGTGTGTTGGATCCTCTAAGAAGACATGCAGCTTCATCATAAGCTCTGGCTGCTTCCTCTGCTGTCTCAAATGTTCCAAGCCACATTCTTATCTTTTGTGTTGTGTCTTTGATCTCAGCAACCCATCTCCCTGAAGGCCTTTGTCTCACACCAACATACTTGTTTTTGTTGTTACTATTTTTGCTTTTGTTTCTATTTCTCATCACTTTCAATTTCCCTCCTTTTGATGTTCTTGGCCTCAAGTGTTGCTTTGCTTGATGGAATTGAATTTCCATAACAAGTTTTGGGAGAATTTGATATAAGACAGTGTTTGGATCCACCTGATTCAAAGACTACCAGGAGCATGTGTATGTCCCCTTTCAACGTGTAACCAAACACACCCTAAAACTAGAGAGAAACTTTCTTAGCTCTAATTTCTCACAAGGATAGTTGAAGCCTTAATTCTTCAATTTTCATGTTGTTGTTTGCAGGTTTGTGAGATCATATATGGGTGAAAAAATTGCCTAGTTTTTTTAGCAAGTGGGCATAGTATATTAATACAAGAACATTTCTTGAAATTTTTTAATTGTCCAATTAATTTTAAAAGTGTTTAATTAAAATTATGCATGATGCTGACAACTTAGCATTTTCATATTCAATTTCTCCCCTGACTTCAGAATGACCGCTATACTTGTTTTGTTTGTTGGCTTTGCATAACTGACAAAGTCAAGTTTCGGATTAAACTCCAAATGCAGGCACCAAATTGAGAATCAATTTGATGTAATTTTGGTTGTATTTTAATTTTTTTTTGTCAAAAAGCGTTGTGTTTATAAAAAAAAGAAAAGAAAAGAAATAAATAAAGGGTTATATTTTTTTGACGTAAATATAAAGAACAATATTCTAAACTTGTGTTTGAAAATGCTTAAATTTCAAAAATAAAATAATTTTTTTAAAGTTTTCTTAGAAAATAATAAAATAAATTTTTCTTAAACTAAATTAATTCAATTACACACTAATTCTGTTTATCCTTTCTATCCCTACTGTTAAAATACAGGTGATGGTTTCACATAAAATTGCATCACCACTACCCTTTATTTTATTTCTTTTTCTGTTTTGCTTTCTTCCAATGATTTTGTACGGTGTTGTGTTTGAAATTTCAGTATAAACAACATTCCAGAGAAAAAAAAAAGAAAGAAGAAACCACTACTCTTAACGTCTTAACTAGTTTTATGTTATTTTTAAATATATATAATTTTTTAATATATGGTTGATGATAGACAATGAAAATTCATAGATAATTTTTTTTATGTAAAATAATAAAAATTAATAAATTAATAATATTAAATATTATATTTTTTATAAAAAAATCATTATTTATTAAATCCTTATTGTATATCCTTATATGCTTATTAAAAAGGTCAAACATAATATAACGGAATTGCGGCAATTGTCGTGTGGTATCTATTACATGTTATAAATCCCACGCATAAATATATAAATTTTCATAAATTTCTTAAATCTAAAATATTTTTAAAAAAATCAATTAATAATAGTTGAGATGTATGTAATTTAAGTCACGACTTGAGATGAATTTGGATTATAGTTTTCAAATTACAGTGTGGTTGAATGAAAAAGTAATTCTCTTATATTTATACTGGAGCCAGGGTTTGAGATCTAAAGTTATATTCAAACACAACTTAATCATGAGTTTACCAAATACTTAAATAAAAATCAATGTATAAATATTCTCAAGTCCAAGCTATAAAGTTTGGGGATGTGGAAATCTGTAATCTAAATATGCACTTAGATTATACATCAATACATGTGTGCAATTATTAATATCTTTAGTTTTGACGAAAAAAAATTAAAATAATTGATGGAAAAAATAATAATTAACCTACATATAAAAATAACCTTAATTTACATTCAAAATTTAATGGCAGACAAATTTTTTATTTTAAAAAATATAAAAAAATTATATAATCATAAATAAAATAAAAATAGGCGTAATATATTTTTGATATATCTAACCATCGTTTAAAAAAAATTCAAAAACAATGCAAATACTTATGTAATCATATGTCTATAAATGGTCACTAAAAAAGAGCCTTTTTGTGAAGGTTAAATTTGACAATGATATATTCAAGTCACGCTCTAACAAAAATAGGAAAATATAAAACCAGAAGTTAGTTTTGTCCCTTCTTCCCTTCTTATTTGCTAAGTCAAGCAGTTGAAAAGATGGTGGTAATGGCATGAATGGCCTCCACATGGACCCTTCAAAATGATCCTTCAGATGCATCCATATACTAGGACCAAGTCATTAGTCACCTCATTATATGGCTACAAACATATATATATATATATATATATATATATATATATATCATGCCGTGCAAACTGCGTTTGTTGTAAGTAGTAACCCTCTCTCCTCTTGAGAAATTATTATATGGTCTCAAATTATTGCATGTTTACAAAATTTTTTAATTCATATGAAATTTTAATAATATAAGAAAATAATTTTATCATCATAAATAGGTGATAATTTTGAATCGTGTGATAATTTTTTATTCGTATTACCGACAACATCTTTCTTTCTTCCTAATTTTATATTCACTTATTCTTTACTATCCTCAACCAATCCAACAATGTTTATGATTTAGAAGACATTGTCATTGTCATCTTTGTTAATTGGTTATAAGAAAGACAATAAGCCAGTTTTCTTCTTTTATTTTCATTTTTATATATTTTTTCAATGATGAATTGAAATTTGATAAATAAACATTGCGTGCCACCAAAGTGTTCACATTGAATCTCATGTTAGACGCGGATGAAATATAGGGAAAAGGACTCAAGCATTACTATATTAAACAAGTTGGCTATCCCAAAATTCAAAGGTATGTATGTAGAGAATCATAATGATCTTGTCATTACTTATATGAAGCGACCATAATAATTAATTAATGATGCCAACAATAATTGATAGATTAACATGGCTTGAAAATTTGAAGTTGGAATTATAAAGGAGAAGTTACAAAGTTTCACCACAATATCAAAAGGTACGATACTAGCGTTTTGAGGTGACGAACTAAGTCACACGCAAGATATTTTCAATTTTTACTTTTAATTATGATTTACGAAATTATATATATGTAATGGTGAAGAGTATATTTCAACTACAAAATTAAAGTTCTGAAGACAAAAACATATATATATAGCAATGTTGTTGAAAAGACTATGAAAGTAATATATATATATATATATATATATATATATATATATATATATATATATATATATATATATATAACCATATGTTACGAGGGACTTTAAGCAGAAAATTTATTTTCTGTAAAAATAAAAAAATATTTAGAATAAATTTTTTTGGAATAAAATATTTAAAAAACAAAATTAAAATTAAAATTGTAATTAACCAAATTTAAGAATTTATAATTTCATCTAAATAGATAAATTTTTAAAAACATTTCTATGAATCGAACAATGTTTATCTTATTTATATTGTAATAAATTAGAAAATATTTTTAAAAATAAAATAAATACTAAAATTATTATAATCTACTTCAACTTTTTTTTTAAATTTTAAATTTTGATATAATATCAATAAGGATTATATATTATTATATTAATAATTTATTTCTTTTAATTTTTATTAATATAATATAATATAAAATAAAATTTTCATGGATAAAAAAATATTTATAATATTATTTAATATATTTTTTATTTCTAAATTTTATTTAAACTAAAAACACTTTTACAATACACAAGTAAAATTTTTGTTTGTCTATATACCAATATTTCAAATATATAAATAAATTCATTTAATTACATGAGAGAAACAAATGAAAAAATATAAAATAAATTCATAAACTTTAAACACACAATCGAATATATAATTATGATACGAATTATTGATACATGAGTTAATTAAAAAAATATTTGGTTACTTAATTATTTTAATTATAATAATATAATTATTCTAATTATTATTTTATTATAATTATGATATTAATAAAATTATCTAAGATCTAATTTAGGATGATTTATAATTTTAAAAATTTTAAAAAATAAATCTAGTTTTAATGAGTTTTTAATTTTAATTTTTAATTTTTAAAAGTTATTGTAAAAGTAAATAAATCATTCCATCTTATACTTTATTATAAATTTATAAAAAATAACTTAAAATATTAAATTCTATCAAAATAATAAAAATTTTAAAAATTAAAAAATTATTATTATTATTATTATTATTATTATTAATGATAATAATATTTGTGAGATAATAATAGTAGTATAATGGTTATGATATGAGAAATATCATATAATTATATAATTTTTTATTTTATATATTATTTGATAATAAATATACAAAATAATTAATTTTATATATTATTATCACAATATTTTTTCTATTATTCAATATTTATTTTATATATAATATAATATTATAAAAACTTATATAATATAAAATTATATTATAATATAAATTAACAAATGTTTAATTTTTTTTAAATAGAAAAAATAAAAATAAAAAAGTAATAAAAATTATATTTATTATTATTATTGTTAATATAATAGTAATAGTGAATGTGACAATAATGATGATTGTAACAGTAATGATGGTGATGATTGTTACATGATGATAATAGTGGTGGAAGTAATGGTTTACGGATGGTAATGGTGGTAGGGGATGATTTGGTAGTGGTGGTAATTATAGTGGTAGTGTGGCTTGGTAAAGTTGAGAATAACAATATTTCAAAGTTAAAATTAACAATCAAGAAATCTCTTTTTTTTTTATTTTAAGATTTGAGTAACATTATTTTTAAAATGTGTTAAAAATCAATTCAAAACTATTTTTTCCAAACAGGTTATATTTTGAAAGCAAAAAACTAAAAACTTGTAACCACTTCAAATAGAGCCTTATTTATTTGTTTTCATCTTTCTCTAATTACAACATTATTATCCTATTTTCACATAATTTAACACTCCTCCTCAAGCTAGAACATATAAATCATATGTACTAAACTTGTTACATATGTAGCTAATTCTAAGGTTTCTCAAAGGTTTAGTGAAAATATCTTCCAATTGATCATTGGACTTGACAAAGCTAGTAATGATATCTCCAATTAAAACATTCTTTCTAATAAAATAGGAATTGGGCTAAAATTAGTTAAGATTGATCCTATTCTTCTAAATATTCATTGTGAACACATTGGACTAGCTTTGTGTTCTTTTTTTCCTGTATCTTGGGTTTTCTAAACATATTTATAACTATCCGATTTAAAGTTTCTTTGACTTTCTTTACTTTTGACCTTATCATTAGTCTTCTAGTCCATTGTAGGAGATCATTCTCTTTGTTTCTTTTATTATTTATCATTATTTCTTCTTGGTTCTTATCAATCTCTCCCGCTTTAAGTGAATTCCTCCTCCAATTATGATCTTCTTCACCTACATCAAAAGAAAACAAGTTAGAATCAATGAACATTGCATTCATCCTGTACTCACCAGGCAAGTTATTTTATAAGCATTATCATTAATCTTTTCTAACACTTAGAAAGGTCCATATCCCCTTGGTAGGAGTTTTGATTTTCTTTGCCAGGGAAGTCGCTCATTTCTTAGGTAAACCCAAATCTAATCTTAGGTTCAAACACAACTTTCTTTTGATTTTTGATTGCATGTTGAGCATAATGTTCTTTTTTTTTTTTCTCAGTTTAAGCCTTAACTTGTTCATGGAACTTCTTCATAAGTCTAGCCTTAGATTTTCTCTCTGTATGCTCAAAAGAAAAAATGTTAGATAAAGATAACAAATCAAGAGGAGTTAGAAGGATAAATCCATAAACAATTTCAAAAGAAGAATGTTGTTTAGAGAATTATCACCTTATTGTAAGCAAATTCAACATATGGTAAACAATTTTCTCAAGATTTAATATTGATTTTACTAACAACTCTAAAAAAGTAGAGAGGATTTTATAGACGATCTCAGTTTGCCCATCAGTTTGAGGGTGACAAGTAATAGAGAAAATAATTTTTTTACAAAGTTTGTTCCATAAAGTTCTTCAAAAATAACTAAGGTATCACAATCTGAAATAATATTCCTTGTCATTCCATGAAGTCTCACTATCTCCTTGAAGAACAAATCAGTTACATGACAAGCACCATCAACCTTCTTGCAAGGTATAACATGTGCCATCTTTAAGAACCCATCAATTACCACAAAAATTGAATCATTTCCATTGTTAGTCTTGGTAATCCTAAGATAAAGTCCATAGATAAGTCAATCCAAGCATGGTTAGGAATAGGTAAAAGAGTATAAAGCCTATGAGGCATTACTGATTTTATCCTTTTGCATACGATACATCTTTCACAAATCAATCTTATCCTAATTTTACCCTTCTCTTATCCTAACTTGATGGTATCCACTTTTCAAATCAATATTGGAGAAGAAACAAACACAGTATAATTTATCAAGTAAATCATTAAGTTTAGGAATAGGATATCTATACTTAATTGCAATGTTGTTGATGATCCTACAATTTGTGCACATTCTCTATGACCCATCCTTTTTGAACACCAAAACTACAGGTATTGCATAAGGATTTAAACTTTCTCTAACCTATCCTCTTTCTAACAGCTACTTTGTCTCTTAAGGGTTGCTCCTATATACGAGTCTATTAGGTAGAGAAAACATTAGGAGTAAGATCAATTTGATTTTCTATTCTCCTCATTGGTGGCAAACCATCAGGAATTTCTTTGGAAAAAAAACATCATTGAATTCCTGAAAATAGCAACAACATCACTAAACAAAAATTTAGTCTTAGATTTCAAGTAAGAATCCTTGCACAAAAAGAAATAAAGGCTAATTAGGAAAATAAGTCTTCTTCACCTCACTTTTATTAGAAAATAGACTCTCTCTCTCTCTCTCTCTCTCTCTTTTCCTCATTCTTTCTTTTCTTTTCTGTCCTTCCTTTCATTTAAATTTTACCCTCAAAATCAAGGACTTTGTTTTTCACCCTCTTTTTCTCTTCCTTTAAACTTGTGATCCTTTTACCCTCTTTTTGTTTTCATTTTTATTTAATTCTCACACACTTCTCTAGGAAATAATGGTACAAGTATTACTTTGTAAGAACTATGAATAAAAGAGAATTTGTTGATAAATTTATCATGTTAAGCACACTTATCAAAGTGCTAAGGCTTTCAAGAAGGATATGGCATATTCCTGTGGGAACATTATTATAAAGGACTTGATCTTCATACTTTTCAATGTAGAAATTAGCCATCACTTGTTGATTTACCACCTATTCACTATCATCGCTTAGCCATTGGAGCTTATATGGTCATGGATGTGGTGCAATTTTTAAGTTCAGTTTGGTTCTCCACGTACTCCTTAAGTGGACTTCCCAATAATTTTTTCACCACTAATAATCCATCTTGTGCATAGGTTGTACCATCATCTTCCTCTTCACTTGAATAAGATAAGGAAGAATTAGAATCTTTATTGGTAATGCTCTTATTATCTCTCATCACCATAGTTTTCTTATTCGGGAAAATCCAATATGCACTCTTCCTAAAAGCTTGAAGTATTTCATATCTTTAATTTTAAAAGAAGAAGTAGTGGTAATAAGGATAGATTTCTTAGTACTTATTGTTTCCTAGGGTTAGAAAATGAACCTTCTTTTTTTGTTTATTTTTCCAACTTGAAGAATAGAGAGAATTGATGGTTTCTTCGTAGAACCCTTCTTCTTCCATTGTTGCTTCACCTTCATGGCTTGATGAACCAAGTCTTCAAGCTCCACATAATGTTGCATCTTCATAATATCACTGATGTCCCAATTTAGGCCATGGAGTAACTAAGTCATGGTTGCCTTGCTATCCTCCACAATGTTGGTTCACTTAGATCAAGAATTAGGATCATAACATAAACAAGTCAAATTTAGGATTTCAATGATGTAAAAAATAAAAGATAAAAAAAGGAGGAAAGCGTCACACCTTTAATTCTACAAAGAAATGAGAGTGATAAGCTTGATGTACAATCACTGTAAGAGTGCGAGAAACCTTGATATGATCCAAATAATTGTTCTTTCCAAGATCCTTAAGAGGAGGAAAAGTTCTCTCAAAGAGAAAAGCCTCAATTCTTATTAGCATCAAAGCAACCTCCTTAAGGAATTTTACATTAGTATTTATAATCAACTAAAACCTTAAATGCTTAGTAGCCATTATAGCATTTTCCACCAACATATTAAAAGAAAAGTAAACAAATCCTAAAACATCTTAATAATTATTGCAGTAAAACCTATTAACATGATAAACTAAATCCACGATATTAATTACTAAGTAAACATAAAATTTTGACCCAAAATACAAATGAAATAGAAATTGGGATAAAATAAGTTAATGTTAGTCCTATTATTCTAAATCTCTAGTTTGAACATAATGGGATAGCCTTGTGTTCTTTTCTTTCATATCTTGGGTTTCTTTAAACATATTTATCACTAGGATTCTTTGTGTTTTTTTACTCTTAACCTTATCATAGGTTCTCCAAGTCCTTGTAGGAGATCCAACTTTTTATTTCTTTTATTTTTTATCATTATTTCTTCTTGGTTCTCATCAATAAACCTCTAAAAGATGAGTTGGTTGTGTCAAAAACTTCACTAGAGGACAAAAGTGAACAAGTGCTTAAAAAGAAATAAAAAAGGATGTACAGGTAGATGGAAGACTAAAGAACATGTCATACTAAAAACATGTAACGTCGAGAGAGATAAGATAATGATGAAACGTAGGATAAGAAAACTTGTAACATAAGAATACACATTTGTGTGAACAAGAAAATATTTTCTCGATTCCAGGATTAACATTAAGGATAAAACAAGTAGATCCAAAGATGTAATGGATAAAGAGACTGATATGGATACAAGATTGGGTATGAAATTTTCCTGGTCAAAATAGAGGAAGGCATTTGGTTGATAAGATAGCAAGCGGTAAGGATAACATCATCCCAGATATGGAGGAACATGAGCATCAAGTAAGAGTGTATTAGTTTCAATAAGATATCTATTTTTACCTTCAACAATCTTATTTTATTGAGGGGTATAAGGACAAATTTTTTTATGGTGAATCCCATACGAAGCCATAAAACTATTAAAAGAGTTAGATAGATATTATTTTACGTTATCACTTTGTAATATATAAATAGGAAATAACTTAGAATGTTCTTTCATTAAATAAATCCAAGTACAACAATAAAATCCTCAATAAAAGTGACAAATTATTTAGATTCTAAAGTAGAAAGGAAAAGACTAGGATCCAAGATATTTAAATGAACTAAACTAAAAGAGGACGAAGCTCAACTAAGGACATAACTATGTTAGAAACCACAAACATGCTTACCTAACTAAAATAATTCATAAGCTAAGAAATATAACATGGTGAGATTTGACACTAATTGCTTTAAGTTAGCAAGGCTGGGGTGGTCTAGTTGAACATGAATCGTGAGCGGAAAGTCCACTATGAAGCCAATATGAAAAGATGTTTTGAGCTAGTAGAAACCTTAAGACTCACATCCATATCAAGTCATCCTCCCCGATCTTCAGCCATGTAGAGTGATAGAATCTTTTACAAATGAAACAATACAATCAAGAGTGTGAGTGAAACAACTAGTATACAATAAAGGACATTGTTAAAGGATATGGACATAAAAAGGAGAATAGTATCAATACCTTGAGGTTGTGTTTGAGAACCATTAGCTATAGTGATAAAATATAAATAATCAAAATGGAAAATGTTAAGTAAAAAGGATTGATTACCTTTAATGTGATTGGTGGCCCAATATCAAGAATCTAACGATCTAGAGAGGAAGAATGAGATAGGACAACAAAAGAATTACTGATGTTTGTAGTTGACATAGAAAAATTAAAGGCTTAACATATCTCACATTACTTCAAAAATTCATTATAAGAGACAAATGATGCGTGAGAGATATATGATGGTTCAACAGGAACAGGAGAGACCTACGAAGTAATTTGAGAAACATTGGTTATATGGGGAGGGTGACCATGAAGAGTACAACATTGATCAATTGTGTGGCCAAGCTTGTGACAATGATCACACTTTAGTCTAAATTTTTCTAGTTTGTGAGGATGAGCATGGTCATTCTGATGAGATACCAAAGTTGAGGAGTCCACAAGAACATGAGAAACAACTAGCTCTGTCTTAGCTAAGACATAAAGTAAGATGGATCAAATAGAATCCTGGTAGGAATGGTGGGATATCAGAGTCTAGCCAGAAACATGAGAATAGGCCTTCAATAGGCCATATAAGGCCAATAACATAAAAAATTGTTGGTGTTGCTCGAGATCTTTAGTTGGACTAGCAGCAAGGGATAAGATCTCATTAAAATCATGAAGGAGGTTAAAGATCTTACCCAAATAAGTAACCATAGAGTCATCAAGGAAGCGAACACAAATAACTATCATAAGGTCATGACAAACCTCATAGAGACGTTGAGTGTTATTGGTATAAAATGATTTTACCTTAGTCCAGATGACTTCATTATTTTATGAGCATGAAAAAATAGTATGTATAGAAGGATGAAGGATAGTCTTAATGATACAACAAAGTTGGACATCAATTTTCCTCCAATGTGCATGATCAACCTCAACAATATCAACAACCTTCGTGGTAAGGTGGGGATCATAATCCGTTCTTATAAGCCAAAGAAGAATGTTAGAAATCTAAAAAACATATTTTTTACCATCCAATTGCTCAGTAGAAAGATGAATAGTGACATGGTGGGTGAAGACAGGGACCTTGACCTTAGGAGCATTAAAGGAGACCATGATTATCAAGTAAGATGAAGACCTAAAACTAGAGAAAAAATATAGTTGCTGGAAATTTTTTTATTAATGGATAGTGGAGTCTAATAAGTATGTCACAAATTAGAGTTGCTTCCCATTATACTCTAAATACCATGTTAAGAGAGAAAAGTGATAAGATGTAGAATGGATCCATGTATTTTAACCACCCAACAAAATATGTATTTATAGTAAGAATCAGTGATACAAGAGTTAATTGCAGAAATATCTGGTTACCTAATTATCACAATTACAACGACATAATTTCTTTAATTACAATATTTCTATAATTATGATATTATTATAGTTACTATATTTATTCGTATTTATCTTTATCATTAATACCATATTTACATACATCTAACATAGCTAAAATTTTTATTTAATTTTTAATAAAACTTTATTATATAATCTTATGTTTATTTTTAATATTTTTCTTATTAATATATAAATTAAGTATTATATTAAACATAATATATTTTATTTTGTAAATATAAAAATTAATTTATTTTTTATTTAATAGTTAAAATAATTTATAAAAAATTATGATCCTTTAGAATTATTAAATATTTGAATAAAATTTAAATTACTCCATTCAAATAAAAAAATTTAAAATACTTTAACCAAATAAAATATTTTAAAATAAAAATTAATTCCAATTTTATATATTTAAAATTATTTATATTAAAATTTCATATATAAACAATAAAGATAATTATTGTTTAGATTCGTATAGACTAACATAACACAAGCTTTGCCTAAATAATTACCTAGAAGAATTTGTTTGACCTTTCATAAGGAAGTATATTGACCATATTTAATATTTTATTTAAAATTAATATTATATAAAGACTTCATTTAACAAGATCTCGTAATTAAGTTTTTCAGTTTTATTAACCTTTAACTTTTTCTTAAAAAGATATACTTATCTTATAAATTTTTTTAACAAAATAAGTTTTATCTTAGTATATGATTGATAAATTACTTAAATAAATTAAACTATATTTAAAGTAAACCAATCTAGTATATATCGATTTTTAAAAAATATTAAGTCATAGCCTATTTAGTTGAACATTTAATTTTTTAATTGATTTATTAAGTAAGTTAAATTAAGAATACGTCAAAAATAAATCAAATCGTAAGTTTTGATTCAGTTGTTTGACTTATTTTCTTTTAGTTTGAAAATATATAAGTATTTATAATTTTATTTTTATATTTAAGTTTAATTAAATAAAAATATGATATTTTATAAAAAAAAAATATAATGAAATGAATAGTGTTAGCGTCTATATAACATGTTAAACTTCTTTCGTTAAAAATATCATACATATTCTCGTAGATAGAATTGTCCATTAAAAAAACAATGTAAAAGAAGTGTCATATACCTATGAAAACTTTTAGTAACAAGTATTAAAATTTTAGGTATAACTTATATATACTTATGGATTTATTAAATATTATATATGTGTTAAGGTTTAATTTTATTATTATTTATATTAGTGATAGATTTAAAATTATAATCATAAATAATATATATTTTTGGATATACAATAAATTGTAGGAATAAATATCATATACTTGTAGTACACGATAAAAAGATATATTTTTTTCGGCAACTGTTTTTTATGGTTTAATAATAATTGTTATTGTAGGAGTTATTCGACGATTTAGAAGGTAGGTATCTTAACTGTTGTAGGTTTAAAGAAGTTAGAGCGATTCTTTGTTGTTTAAAAATAATTTTGTCTTTGCAAAATTTTATAAAAAGGTTTGATTTTCATTTTCATCATCTCCTTAATCTTGTGATTACAAATCAGATTTTGTGCCTTAAAGTTATGTAACTTTATCAAATTATTTAACCTAAAATTTTCTCATCCTTTCTTACACCATCGTATCATATTTGTTAGGCGAAGGCATGAGCTATATTCGCTAAATCGAAGCTACAAGATTAAGCCATTTTCTCTGGTTGTACGGTATGTTCTTAGATTGTTTCTTCTCCCTAATATACATGTTTCTCTTAATTTCTCTTAAGTGGATGTTCTACTTCGTCATATCCTATTCTAGTTTTATTGGAGTAATTCATACTCTCAATGTTGCTAGTTGTGTTTAGGATATTGAAACAACTATTCATTATGTAAAGTAGGTTTTTATTTTTGATGGATCTTAGATAGAAGAATAATGAATAAGGTTATGATTATTCTAAATCTATCCTTGCATAACTAGTTCTTAAACTTTTAATTTTTTTATTATTATGATTTAGTTTTGTTTATTTGTGATGGAAAGGTGAAAGAAAGTGGTTCTTCTGGATTAATGAAAATTGCAATTTGATGGAAAATGAAGAGGAATGAATCCGGATTAGGTTTTTGGAAGCACCACCTTTTATGGAAGATGAGCTTCTTGTTTGACACCATGAACAATCACGGATGAGGAGGTTCCTTGACCCCAAGTCTAATTCTAGAAAAAGGACAAGAAGAGAATTGCTCTAAAAAATCCTGATCAAAACTCACAATTTCGTTCAAAATGACCTTAATATTGAAAATTACACAAGTAATGCCTTTATATAGGAAAAATGGAGAAGATGCAAAATGGAGGGAAGAAAGGAGTAGATTTGAATCCAAGTTAGGCTTGGATTTTAGCCTAATAATGGTTCCTTCTTTACTTCTCAATACCACCTTAAAGGTCAAAGAAAGCCCAAAAGTCCTAAGCTAAAATACAGAAAAATTGGGTCCAAACCTATACATATTTTGGTCCGCCAGAATCTAAAATACAAGAAACATCCTAAGTCTTAGTTTAAGGTGTGAAAACTCATGGGAAAGATGTTTTGGGCTTGAGAAAGCCCTTCTTGAAGGCCCAAGAAGACTCCCACCTCCTTCTGCAACTTTCAGGCTCTTACTCTTATAATGGACCCAACGGCCCAAGAGTGTATTTTTATTATGAAACAATTTCAATATAAAAAAAATTCGACAATATTGAGAAAAATAAATGCGAAAAAAAATAAAGAATAGTTGTTGTATTATTTGATTCACATAAAGAGTGTTTATACTAAGGTGGTTATCAGGTGGATTTAGGTAGCAAATTCCAGAATCGTCAAAAACCATCCCTTTCATGTTTATCAGTCATTTTCGTCCAATAATATAGTCGGATTATGCGAGTAACAGATAGTGTAATTGGGCTAGTTGGATTGGACTTACGTTATGGGATCAGAAAAAAAATTGTAAAGCTGAATTTTAACATTTTTTTTTAACAATTTTTTTATTATTAAAAAATGGTTGACCTATTTTATTTTAATGTTCAAAAAAATATGAACGTGTAAAACTGGAATTTTCACCTCACCAACTTTTAAAATCTTATATCATAATATATAACTCTAATTTTGAATCAACTCTAAATACTTAAATTTATAATTTTATTATCCATTTATCCATATGCAAAATATCATAAATAAATAAACTTAAATTTAGCTCAATTGAGATTTTAATCTACATATTACATAATACACAATGTTATACATTATTTTTAAATAAACACAATTATAAAAAAAATTACATAAAAAAACTTGAAATTAATTTATAAATTATAAATTGTTAACAAATATTGATAGTTACATTCTTGTAGGTATAACCATAAATTATCTGCAAAATAAAAATAAAAATAAATTAATTAATAATATATTGAAGATGATATAATCAATAAAAAACCACTATAATAAAAAATTAGCATACCAATAAAAGTAGAATCAATAACACATCAGTAGAAAATCATAAATAAACATTTTTCCCAATTAAAAATATACATAAACAAAAATTAAAGCTATAACCCAAATACATAACAATTAAAAAAAATCATTCAAAATATAGATATTATTATTAAAACATATAAACATCACCATTCATTCATTATCATTAATTCAAAAATTTTCACATACATAATTCCAACATCTGAAACAACAATTATAAAGCAGAAGGTACTTTCACCACAATATCAAAAAGCACGATACTAGCGTTTTGAGGTGACGATCTAAGTGACACGCAAGATAGTTTCAATGTTTACTTTTAATTATGATTTACGAAATTATATATATGTAATGGTGAAGAGTATATTTCAACTACAAAATTAAAGTTCTGAAAACAAAAACATATATAGCAATGTTGTTGAAAAGACTATGAAAGTAATATATATATATATATATATATATATATATAATATAACCATATGTTACGAGGGACTTTAAGCAGAAAATTTATTTTCTGTAAAAATGTAAAATATTTAGAATAAATTTTTTTGGAATAAAATATTTAAAAAACTTAAAATTAAAATTAAAATTGTAATTAACCAAATTTAAGAATTTATAATTTCATCTAAATAGATAAATTTTTCAAAAAATTTCTATAAATCGAACAATGTTTGTCTTTTTTATATTGTAATAAATTTGAAAATATTTTAAAAATAAACTAAATATTAAAATTATTATAATCTATTTCAACTTTTTTTTATTTTTAAATTTTAAATTTTGATATAATATCAATACGGATTATATATTATTATATTAATAATTTATTTCTTTTAATTTTTTATTAATATAAATAAAATAATATTTTCATTGATAAAAAATTATTTATAATAATAGTCAATATATTTTTATTTCTAAATTTTATTTAAATTTAAAAACAATCGCACAATACATAAGTAATATTTTTGTTTATCTATATATCAATACTTCAAATATATAAATAAATTCATTTAATTACATAAAAAAATAAAAAAATATAAAATAAATCTGTGTGTTTTTTAACCATACAGCAAACATGCATTTATAATATGAATCTTTAATATATAAATTAACTAAAAATATTTAGTTATTTAATTATTCTAATTACAATAATTATTTAAAGCCTAATTTAAGATGATTTTTAGTTTTTAATTTTAAAAATTTTAAAAACTAAATCTAGTTTTAATAAATTTTTAATTTTAATTTTTAGCTTTTAAAAATTGTTATGAAAGTAAATAAATCACTTTATTCTATTATTTTATTATTAAATTTATAAAAATAGATAAATAAAAAATATTAATTTAAAAATTAAAAAAAATTAAATTCTATCAAAATAATAAAAAGTTAAAATTTCAAAAATATTAAAAATTAAAAATTATTATTATTATTATGACAGTACTATTTTTGAGATAATAATAAAATATAATATTTATAATATAAAAAATATTATATAATTATATAAATTTGTGTTTTATATATTATTTGATAATCAATGTATAAAATAAATAAATTTATATTTTATTATTATAATATTTTTTATTCAGTATTTATTTGATATAAAATAATATATATATATATATATTATATTATTATATTATAAATAATTATATAATATAAAATTATAAATATTTATATAATATAAATTTATATTATAATGTTATAAATTTAAAATAATTTATATGTTAAATAATAATAATAATAATATAATAATAATAATATTATTATTATTGTAGTTATGATAATTATGATGATGGTAATAATTATGATAGTGAAGATGATTATAGTATAAAGAATTTATAAAATTATATAATTTTACATATTATTTAATAATTAATATACAAAATAATTAATTTTATATATTATTACTATAATATTTTTATATTATTTAATATTTATTTTGTATAAAATAGAATATATAATATAATATTATAAAACTCATATAATATAAAAATATATTATAATATAAATTAAATATAATTTTTATATATTAAACTGTATCATTTAATTAATTATGAATTTATAAAAAAATAGATAAATAATTAATAAATAATGAATTTTTTTCAAAATAATAAAAATAAAAATATAAAAGTAAAAAAAATTATATTTATTATTATTATTATAGTAGGGATAGTGAATGTGACAATAATAATTGTTATGATAACAATGATGATGATAATTGTAATATGGTGATAATGATGGTAAAGGTAATGGTTAGGGGTAATGATTGTGATGATAATGGTGGGGGACAGTTTAGTGATGGTAGTGACTATAGTGGTAGTGTGGTTTGGTAGAGTTGAGAAAAATAATATTATAAAATTAAAATCAATAATCAAGAAATTTTTTTTTTTAATTTTAAGATTGAGTTAAAATTATTTTAAAAATAAGTTAAAACCAATTTGAAACCATTTTTAGCAAATAGGTTTTATTTTGAAACAAAAAATTGAAAACTTGTAACCACCCCGAAGAGAGTCTTATTTATTTGTTTCCATCTTTTTCTAATTACATTATTATTACCAGAATCTAACACTCTCTGAAGTTGGAACATATAAATCATATGCACATAATTTGTTACATATGTAGTTAATTCTAAGGTTTCTCAAAGATTTAGTGAAAAACATCTTCCAATTGATCATTGGACTTGACAAAGCTAGTAGTGATATCTTCAATTAAGATATTCTCTCTAATGAAATAGGAATTGGGCTAAAATTAGTTAAGATTGATCATTGGACTAGCTTTGTGTTCTTTTTTTCCCATATCTTGGGTTTCATAAACATATTTATAACTATTTGATTTAAAGTTTTTTTGACTTTCTTTACTTTTGACCTTGTCATAGATCTTCCAATCCCTTGTAAGAGATCATTCTCTTTGTTTCCTTCATTATTTATCATTATTTCTTCATAATTCTTATCAACCTCTCCTACTTTAAGTGAATTAGTTCTCCAATTATGATCTTCTTCACTTACATCAAAAGAAAACAAGTCTGAAGCATTGAGCGTCATTTTCGTCTTGTACTCACCAGAAAAATCAATTTTATATGCATTATTATCATTCATCTTTTCTAACATTTAGAAAGGTCTATCTCTCCTTGGTTGGAGTTTTGATTTTCTTTGCGAAGGAAGTTGCTCCTTTCTTAGGTGAACCCAAATCCAATCTTCGGGTTCAAACACAACTTTCTTTTGATTTTGTTTGCATATTGAGCATAATGTTCCATTTTCTTTTCAATTTGAGCCTTAACTTATTCGTGGAACTTCTTCATAAATTCATCCTTACATTTCCTCTATATGCTTAAAAGAAAAAATGTAATTTCAGCAACACAGTTTCATTTTAATAATCTCAACAACTAGAACAAAAGGATCATTCATGATATGATCTTAACAACACACTTCATTGATATCAGAAAAGAAGAGGAGAAATATTTTCAAAAACATTAATCTTAGAATCTCAGAATCTCAGAATCTCAACAAACATTATTCATTAAACATGCATTGGCCTCAAAAAAACCAAAGAAATATTGGTGAACATGTAACTCAAAAGCATAAATCAATCTCAGTCAAGTCATCATTGTACATTACAATTAGAAACATCATACATTCATCAAAATATATTAGTATATACATTAATAGAACCTGACAGAAGTAATAAAAGATGGCAAGATGCAATGGTGAAGACTTTAGATCTTTCAAAAGGCAAATTCACTAATTTCTCTTTAGGCACATGCAATAGAACGAAAAAAGGAATCAAGTCATAACTCAATACAAATACAAATCATTAAATATTAAATCAAAATAAGGTAAATATAAAATGAAAATAAGAAACACAAATATCACAAAACATGAAGAAATACCTTTTGATTTAGGTCCTTTACCATTTAGGTATCCAATTCAAACCACATGCAAAACAATTTAGATAAATTAAAAATACAGATATAATAAATAGTTAAACATGAATACAGATAACTTACATAAGAGATTCATTGACATTGATATACTCTTGTAAAGGGAATTAGGATCCATCGAGCCTCAATGGCTTAGTAACACACATGGACTAACACAACTTATATCAAGATAAATCAAGGGAATTCAATCCTAAATAGTACACACAGTAAACATAATAAAACCAAGTAAATGAATTAGTATATAAATTATTGTAAAAAATAAAACCATAAAAATATAAATAAAGAAATTAGTGACATTACCTTCACATAATTGACTTCTTACCTTCTTTAGTGATAGTTGGATGCATGCAAAGGAGATTTACAATAATGAACAAACTCTAACTCCTAAAACGAAGTCAAAACGAATATTTGATAAAGGTGAGTGTATGCAACCATTAAGACTTTAGGTTGGACACATATTTTCAACCACAACATAACCTCATACCAAAATGAAAAGAAGGTAGCAGTCCATGAATATTGACAGTAAGGAGATTTGACCAAATTCTAGTACAGACCAAACATTAAAGAATACGAGATGGAAATATGCGACACTGGTAGAGAAATAAAAGATAAAGATAATATTAGACAATAGAAAAATAAAAAAACAACATTAAAAATCCTAAAGAGTTAAAGCCTTAACAGAGTAGGAATCAGCAAAAAGAAACTCAACACTCATAAAGAAGAGGATGACACATACAAACACATACGACGTAAAGGTAAATGAGACCGAGCAGTGATCACTACAAAGATGAAAAATTGGGTATGAGACCGAGCAGTGATCACTACAAAGATGAAAAATTGGGTTAAACATTAGACTAAGTCATATTACTAAGGTTCAATGTTAAAACAATAAATGTAAATATATAAATATATATATATATATATATATATATATATATATATATTCGACGAGTTAGTTCAATTAAGTTTGGTTAGAAATACCGTAACTTAAACCCACCCGAATTTATCTATCTTATGTATCAATTTTAACCTGTCCAATCTGATTTCAACACAACCCGCCCTTTACTCGTATCTGGACCTCGCTTTGGACAGTTTTGGGCTGGCCTATCTTTTCTACCCACCCTTAGTTATACAAGCGAATGAAGGTTAACCAGAGAAATTGAGAAACTTGCACACAAAACAGGTGCTTGCCAACTCGGTCGCTAACGGTTATAAAATTGGTGATCTTGTTTTGATTTGTTAACAAATGATAGTCACTAGGAAAAAATAAGCATCGCGTATAACCACTGTGTACGTCGGTTAATGGGAAAACCGATTTAAATAATTACACGGTGAAATTATTGTAATTAAAACGTCAATTTATTATATCGGTCATTCAGGACCCATGTGAAATGTTGAATCCACATCAGTTCTAAAACATTTTGCCTGCACTGTTCTGAACCGGTTTCGTCTCAGAATGTGACATCGTATCCTTTCCTATTTCTGCTATCGTTATTGCATCGTTGGGGACCTGCACAAATTTCTATCTCAGGTTAGGGTTATATTCTCATATTACACTACATTTTTAATGTTAATTTTGATAATAAGCATTAGTTTTGAATGTGATTTTATAGCCATTGTCATTCACTACAAATCTCTATCTCGTCTTGTTAATTTTGGTAATAAGCATTACTTTTCTACTCGTTTGTACAAAGTATTTACTTCCATTCATAACACTCTGTTTCCCATCAACTTCACACCTCTCTACCATAACCGTCGTTGACGTTGTATCTCTTTCTTCGCTCATCCCCCTGCCTTTCCTCCTTCAAAGTCGTTACCTACATCGATCGCACTAACCTCCGTCATTCGTTTGCTTCTTCTTCTTCTTCCGATTTCAAACCCCAGGTTTCTTTTAATAGTTTATCTGTTTCGTAATGTTTCTTGAGAAGTCATGAATTGGAAGGTAGAACGGTAGAAGAAATCGCTATCTAACGAATTTGTTAGGGTTAATCGCATTAACACAAACACTGATGAAAATCTTATAGTTAATCAAGTCTATGGAGTGTATGCTCGAGTGGCTCCATTTAGTCTTTTATAGCAATAAATGGAACCTAATTTTTTGTACTTAAGTTCAAAGAAGTAGAGCAAATCAAGCTATCATCTCATATGGTGGTACTGAGAACAAAATCTCAATGATTTTACCATCTCATCCAAAACATAGAAAACTTTATTTAAATTAAGGCAATAGTTCAGCTCAATGATGGTTGTTGCTTGAAACATGTCAATCAGATTCTTCCTTTTATAATCAAGCTAATGCGGTTAATGTTCAAGATGAGTGAATTTTGAGTTGTAGATTGGAAAAAAAGGGAAATCTAAACATTTTGATGTGTGATTGTTGATAAATCAGCGTTAATTGGTTTATGCGTAAACATAATGTTTAAGGCAACCTGTTGATTCAACATCAAAATCGTTCCGTATAATTAGCATTGGAAATTCAAGTTATAGCTTTAGAACTGCCTATGGTCTCTCTTTGGTTTTTAACAGAAACACTGGACAGCGTTTCCATTTAGGGTGGTATGAAAATGAAAACTTGTAGTCATTGAATAATTGGTAAGAGTCCTATGTTTACTTTATAAACAGTAACACAACCTAATTTCATATTTTATTTTAAAAGAAAAATTAAATTTCCTGCTAAGAGAACTTGTATCTAAAAACTTAGTTCCGCATCAATAATCATTCACATTTTAGAACACTGGTATTCACAGTGATGGTGGGTAATTGATTATTTAATTAAACAAGACCACTGAACACACTATACATAGAAAAACAACCACACACACGTATAAATAGCATCATCATACTCACATACACACCGTATACAAGTGCAAGGTGATAAATAGAAATTATTACTACTAATGACAACCCGAAAATAGTCCATCACGAATTTGAGTACCTATATCCCGAACAGAATCAGGTCCATGTGGAAGGAAAATAGCAGAAGACTTAGAGGCAGCACCAATTTCTTTCATAGTGCCAAAGTACCGAGTGAACCAAATATTATTTTATGAACTTTGGTCTTCAAAACTAAATATGTTTTAGGATTAAGATTCACACCATCTTCACTGAAAATAATTATAAAAGACAATGTAGTTCAATAAAATTGAAAATGAGAAATAGACATGGGCTGGAGAATTGGGTCATCCTGAAGTGCAGCTTCCAGCTCACAAGATAGCGAAGTGCAGCTTCCAGCTCACAAGATAGCAGAAACAATCCATGATCCATCACCCTTAGCACTTAGCCTTTAGTTCATGTAACTAACTCCTACCCTTTCAATACAAGTGTAAACTGTCCCTAACAAGGGACTCCAAATCCAAAGTCAACTTCAGTGACAAGAAACCTTTATCCTGTAGACACAACCAAATTTTTATAATCATGGGGAGTACATTTGGTTCAGAATTGTTATTATCTATGGTAATTGTATGATGCTGCATTGCAGCATGCTAAAATCATGTTGTGCTAACTTGGTTGTTATATTAATTTTAAGTTGTACCATTCCTAGAGATGATATGCAATCGGAATATGTAGTAGACTTACCTTGTTGTGCATGTACGTGATAGATAGCCATGGATGGAAGAAATAGAAGGAAATGGTTTTTATTAATCCATGGATTCATATCATGCGCTTAACTTAACAAAAATTTGATCCACTTGATGTTTCACTATAGAATTTATAGCTTGCACTAACAAGGATCCTCATTTGCTGATAGATTTTAACAAAAATAGAAGTCTAAGTAAAAATATGGTCCGAGGACAAAGATGACCCAATTTTATGGATGGTATGTTCCAACCCTCCTCCAAAATACTTGTCTTATGTGCAAGATTTATATATGAAGAATGTTAATCAATATCATAATCTAAAATAAAACAAAATATTAGGAAGTATAAAAGATTATACCGATATATTTGTTAGGAAAATGTAAACGTTGCGTCATGGAATAATCACAGTCTTGAAAATAAAATTTCAGCAAACCTCTAGTGCAACCTAACTCCGGTATTGCTCCCAAAGTTAACACATTGGCACGCAAGAAACGGTGCATTCAGAACCTACGCATGCTAGAGTCTCACACAATATTGTCCAAAATTAGGAGAAGAATAGAAAGTGAACCAAAGAGTTCAAAGATATGGGTTGGATATTAGAAATTAGAAATACGTTTTATATATAACACATATGGGAAAGATAAAAGATAGGAGTCTTGTATATAAAACGGATTGGAAGCTGGATCCAACCAGAAAACACTGCAGCGTTCAATAATAATGTCACAATGACTAGAAAACAAAGGTCAATAATAAAAAATTATTATTGCAGATTATTATCGCAATTATTATCGCTTGTTGTCATTTACCAACAATCCCCCACTATTGTCTTTGGAAGTAATAGGAAGGTTCTAGACAAAAGAAGGTTATTGTTGTACTTAAATGTTAATGTCTTGGAGATTGAATTAACACATAGTAGAGTGAGATAACAACTTTGTTTAGTAAATATAGTGAATTACTCTTGAACTTTGTTGAAGTAAGCTGAGACCCCAGCACACTAACACTAAAGTAGAGACTCCACGATAATGATAAAGTTTTGAATTAAGGTCATTCTCAAATTACCTTGGGTTTCACATGAATATTTTAGAAAGATTATCCAATCTTTCAAAAAAAAGTGACTTTTACCCTCTTGCTCATTTGTTTATTCACATGATTATCTTACAAGCATTTAATGCATCTCAACAACACATTTTAAATTTACGAATAAATTTTATTATTTAAAAATACATTAAGTGTGTCACAAAAGCACTAAGACACGTCGATTACGTCTCAAAAGCATCACCACTAAGGGTTATGTATCTCTTTAAAAGGTCTTTTAGATACATCAAATGCCTCTCACAAATACCATCACTGAAGGTTATGTATCTATTTCAAAACAAACATTATCCCATGCCATAGGAATAGAATTATAATGCAGAAGAGTAATTATATGGCTTATATTGACCAATAATTGAGTATCCACCATACTTTCTTTTTCCTCATTCTCAAGGATTAAGGCCTATCTCCTTTGACAAATACATGACCATTTTTCTATTTAATCCTTTTGCAAGAGAATCACCAAGATTTCTTTCACTTTTTACGTATTCAAGATAAATTACATCATTCTTAATCAATTGCCTAAGAACACTATGTCTAACACGTGTGTGTCTTTTCTTTCCATTGTAAATACTATTGTTAGCTAATTCAATTGCTGCTCCCTGTGAATCGCAGTGAAGTGATATCATTATGGTACGTTATGGTAGGTTTTCCCCATAAAGGTATTTATGTTAAGGGACTTCTTATCTATTACGTTTCTTAACCTGTTAACTCAAGAGTAGTAAATTCATATTCTATAGTGGATCGTGCTATGCAAGTTTGTTTTGCAAATTTCCAAGAGCCTCTACCTAAGGTGAAAACATATTCATTGGTAGAGCTTACATCATCATTATCTGATACCTAATTAGCATCATAAAATCCTTCTAACATCGAAAGAAATTTAAAAAAATGCAAGCTCAGATTTATAGTTCCTTTCAAGTATTTTAGAAGACGATACAAAGCAATCCAATGTTCATCACTAGGATTATGACTACAACGACTTAATCTCCTCACAACATATGCAATATCAGGTATAGTATAATTTATAGCACTATCAATAATTTTCGCATACTTAGATTAAGATACATTCATAAGTAATATTCTTTTCCAAGCACAAACTTGCATTGTAGAGTTTTCGAAGGCATTACATCAAAATTGTTGAATTTCTTTAACAACTTTTCAATATAGTGTGATTGATTTAAAGAAAATTCATCTTTTGTCTACTTTATTTTAATTCCTAGGATCACATCAGCTTCATCTAGATCTTTCATTTCAAATTTGAAAAGTGAAAGAGGCTTTATTTTATTTATCACATTCAAACTAGTTCTGTATATAAGCGTATCATCTACGTATAAACATTTTACTATGCAATCATTTTGAAACAGTTTTGTGTATACACATGTATCCAAAGTGTTCATAACAAACTCATGTTTAATTAAAACATAGTTGAATTTTTCATACCATTGTTTTGGTACCTGTTTTAATCCATACAAAGATTTTTTTTATTTACAAGCTTAATGTTCCTGACTAGAAATAACATAATCTTCTAGTTGCTTCATTTCTTCATTTAAATCTCCATTTAAAAATGCAATTTTTACATCTATTTGATGTATTAAGAGATTATTTATTACAGCTAGATCAATCAACGCTCTAATAGTGGTGAATAGGTATCAAAGAAGTATATACCATATTTTTAAGTAAAACCTTTAATTACAAGTCTCGCCTTAAACTTTTCAATAGAAACCATCAAGTCTCGTTTTCTTTATAAAGATCCACTTACTGCCTATTGGTTTGTTACATTTGGGTAAATCTACTAGTTCGCAAGTATGGTTACGCATGATAGAATCTAATTCATTTTTAATATCTTCTTTCCGAAAGGAAGAATCTATGAATTTTATTGCCTTTTCATAAGTTTTAGGATCTTCTTCTAGCAAATAAGAAAAAACTAGTTCTTCGAATATGTCAATTTCAATTAAAAATGTAGTTATAAAGTCTGATCCAAAATTAGTTTCAATTTGTTTCCTTTTACTTCTCCTAAGTTCAATTATTTTGGAACTTTCAAATATAGGCACAAAAATAACCAAACTATCTATAGATATAGGTGAAGAAGTGTCCATAAATGCAACAATATTTTCTTATAGGAAAATATATTTTCAAAAAATTTAACATCTCTAGATTCAATAATAGTATTATTATTCAAGCACAAAAACCTATGTGGAGCACTATCATAAGCATAACCAATAAAAACAATATCAATAGTCTTAACACCAATGTTTATTCTTTTAAAATATGGCATTCCAACTTTAGTCAAGTAGTCCCATATTTTTAAAATTTAAGTTTGGTGAATAACCCTTCCATAATTCATAATGTGTTTTGTCTTGATGATTGTGAGGTACTTTGTTTAAAATATAACATGGAGTCAAGATAGTTTCTCCTCACATGTAATACGGCATACCAGAAGTAAGAAACATGACATTCATTATATCTTTCAATGTTCTATTTTTTTCTTTCAGCTATACCATTTTGTTAAGATGAATAAGGTACAGTGAACTCATGTATAGTTCCATTTTTCTCACAAAATTCCTTAAGGCATGTTGTGTTGTACTCATCACCTCTATCTGATCCAAATCTTTTTATTTTACAGTCTAACTAGTTTTCTACCTCAGCATTATATTTTAAAAAGGTTATTTCAATTTCATCTTTCGATCTTAGGAGATGAATCTTAGTGTACCAAAGTAATCATCTGCAAAAGTGATATAATACTTTTTTTTCTCCTCTACTAATTGTACTTTTAAAGTTTGTCAAGTCTGAATGCATTGCTTCTAAAAGTTCAGTTTGTTTATTATTCACTAATTTAAAAGGTTTTTTAGCATTCTTAGCTTCCATACATATAGGACAGTTTGAGTTGTTATTTTCGTCCATTAATGGTAACAAGTTATGTGTTTAAGTCTTATCATAGAAGATAAATTAAGATATCCTAGTCTACCATGTCAAATATCATTTGACTCCACGATACAAACAAAAGAAGCAGAAACATTTGAAAAATTTTGAGAGTCACATTGATACTTATCTTTAAGACGATTTTCTTCTTCAGTTCTCATGCAATTGATGAGTTCTTGTAAGCTTATATCTTTCTTTTTATGCTTGAGATGATTTCTGAAGTTGTCCCATGAAGAAGAGAATTTTTCTAGTAGAATATTGGCCTATAGAATTTCACACATCTTCATTCCTTCATTTAGTATGTCAGCAACCAAGTTCTCGTACATGTGAACTTGTTCCATGATTGGTTTGTCATCTACCATTTGAAATTGCAACCACTTCCTGGTCACATTTTTTGTGTCCAACATCATATTTTGCTTCTAATATTTTCCAAATGGACTTTGCTTACTTGTTTGACACAAATAAATCAAAGAGATTGTTAGGCATATGATTAAAAAGGTGACCACGTGCTAGTTTATTATGTTTGTCATGGATTTCTAGGTCTTTTACAACTTTTGTCATAGTATTATCATTAGCTTTTGTGGAGGATTTGATCAATCTCAAGTTGCTCAAAGAAGATAAGCAATTTTTGCAACCACCGTTTGTAGTTGATCCTTCCAAAGGTTCAAGACAGGAGGCGTCAGGCAACGTGTTCTTGTTGTACAGTGGCGCGCAAGGAACCGTGCACTCAAAACTTACGCGTGCTGCAATCTTGCATAATATTGTCCAAAATTAAAAGGAGAATAGAAAGTGAATAGAAGAATTCAGATATATGTGTTAGATACTTTGAGTAGAAGCATGTCTTATATATAATACAGATGGAAAAGATAAAAAATAGAAAGCTTGGGAAGAATAAAAGATAGAAAAGCTTGGGAAAGACAGAAGATAGGAAGCTTGGAAAAGATAAAAGATAAGAAGATGCATCCGACCAAAAAATACTGTAATGTTCACAAACGTCACAACAACTAAAACATAAAGGTTAATAATAACAAATTATTATTACAGATTATTATCACAATATTTTCACTTATTTATCATTGACCAACAATATTTTTACTTTAATTTCAGATAAAACCCTCATTTATTATAATCGGAATCTTTAAAATAACGAGCTACTTGGATTCAATGCATTTAAACTTCTTGCATCAAGAGTTCTTAGAATAGTGGTCATTGGTGTAGCAAAACAAATGAGGTCAAGCATTTTGCACCTGCTTTACATTTTTTCCCGGTGAATTTTATGTTATAATGCAATTCAAGTTGAAACATCCAGTTTAATATTGAGTAGATCAACAATCAAATTCTCAAAAAACTTGTATATATACATTAGATATTTTGAAAGTCTTCCCTCAGAACACGAAGATGCATTGCATAGCAATAGCTATTCCCCCCTAATATTCCTAATATTTTCGAAGTCTAAGTAATATTTTGTCCTAGAGTCAAAGTTTCTGTCCATCCTGTTTTGGCCTGATAAAGTGGATAGTAATAGTTTCCATGATGATGCTTGTGTCCTTCGCGACAGTGCATTGTATTGAACCAGTAGCACTTTTTACCTTTCCTAAATCAATAACCCAAATATATTCATTCATATTCATTTTCTTGGTTTGAGTCTAGTAAAGCAACCAACCGCTGAAGCAGAAGTATATGGAACTATACCTGCATTGCCTCTGCCATCATTTTGTTTTATTTTTTAATTTTAAATATTTCTATATGACTTTTGAGTATCTAACAAAAGAACTAATGGAAAGTTTACATTCGATTCCTTCTACAGCCAAATCTTAATGACAGCTATATTTCCTTTTAGAATATTTGAGAGTTCAGGTTAAGAGGACAATTTGTTTATTTCTAATAAATATTTCATAATTTTATATATTTTAAACAATAAATAAATTAATGAATTAATATACATTTAACATATTAATTATTTGTTTTCTTTATAAATATTATTAATTTATAATAAAATATTTACCTTCTTTCTATTTTTCTTTTCAAAATTTAACTCTCACCGCATGATTTATGCTCTAACGTCCCCGTTCTATTAAGCTCAATTCATTCTACCCAAAGCTAAAAAAAGTTAATGGCATTCACTGTTGTTGGAATACGTTCACAAATAAATATCAGCCATAAATTTTACCTCGTAAGGTAATCCACTACACGGTTATACAAATAGATCATTCTAAAGTGTTTAATCAAAGTGAATAGAGTGTGGACCATTCAAATATTTCTTACATTAAACAAGCACAGAGGCTCAAAATAATCCGCAAGCCATACTCTTGTTCTACTCTTATGGAATAAGCTAATTTTTGTGAACTTTCGAGCATATTAAAATATTTTTATTCTTGGTCAGATTCTTCGAGAATTTGTCGTTCCTCCTAATTTTATTTCATCATATACATGTTGCACCATGTTATCAGTTTGAGGCTGAAACATTTTAAATATTTTTAAGTGTAAGGTTTTTAATTTTGAATCTTATGATCAGTAAAGAATATAGACACTGTGAGAGACTTGTTCTCTTGTTTGGTCTAGGTAGTTTAAATAGTTTGTTTCCCGAGCCATTGATCTATGTGATTATTGATTTTGCTAATTATTATCCAAATATTTTGTTTCTATGAAGTCTCTTCAGGTCTCTCTCCAAAGGTCTAGAGAAAGGAACATCTACATCTAAACATGATGAATGTTTTACTTCTTTTTTGTCGGTTAAAACAATGGACATAAGATTACAATTCTAAACTTTTGCAGTTTGGACTGGGACCCTTAAACAAGCATTGTACACTAAAGGAGTTAGGACCAGAACACCACAAAATACATTGCTAATTTTATTGAGTGGGAAACATGCAAGATTAACTTTATTTGAAAACATGCAAGATTTATTTATTTTTGGTGTATGGTTATTTATTGCCTGCGCCTTTGGTGAAGCAATTATATTTCACAGTAATGATTAAACAAATATATATTCTTTTTAAAAAAATCTTTCCTCTGTCCATTATTACTGTCTGTTTATGACAAATCCAATAACTATTCCTCTGATAGGTTGATATCTATTTTTGGGATCATATCAAATTAGTTATGCTGCACTCTGCCCTAAACTTTATAATGAGGAATCTTAGGATATCTATCTAATTTTTGAAATAGAAAGAAAAAAGTAAAAAAAAATGTTTATCATATTCTATTTCTATTTTATTTTAAACAATTTAAAATAAAATTTAGTTTCATTTTATTCTATTTCTCGCTTCTTTTTGTATCCCTTGTACTGATTCAAATAGAGATTAGGGAGTAACAAAGACGGCAATTGTTTGACGTTCAATTTTGTTGTACTCAATTATGCAAACCCTTCACTTTGCCCGTTTTATTTTGATTACTCAGTTCTTTCTTTATCATCTAAATATATGTTTTCACCGCATAGAATTAAACTATCAAGATCCTTTTTTTTTTCTTTATCATCCTAATTTCTTTGAAAAAAAAATAAAAACTATATTTAATATCATATTGTAAAATAAAAATACATTTAATATCTAATATAATTGTGCATGTCTCAATATATCAATTGTATGCTAATATAAATGGTGCAGAAAATTTTAGATAAGATGTAGATAAAAGGTAAAATGATAGAAAAGTTCATCATCTAATTGATGATTTACAATAGAAGATAATTAATAAATTGTTTTCGAATTTTAGCTATGAGCTAAGAAATCTAAAGTTTAAACTTGTAATAAATGGAATGAATTCATATGGTAATTTAAGTAGTAAACATAGTCGAGGATCTATTCTTTTGGTAATTAAAATCTCCTTTCTTAGTTGTGTATGAAGCGCAAATACATTATATTGTCATGATTGTTCTATCTTGATGATTATCAATGAAAGATTTAAAGTTAGTTGACTTAAAGTCTCATGATTGTCATGTATTAATACAACAACTACTACTGATGGTTATTCATGATATTTTTCATAAAAGAATTAAACACACCATAAGTTGGTTGTACTTCTTTTTCAATACTATATGTGGCAAAGTCCTTACCTCCTTAAATTGGATAAGTTGGAAAATGAAGTTAATATTGTCTTATCACTAGTGCAAAAATAGGTTTTTATAACAGGATTTTACATCGGTTGTTCAAAAACTTATGTAAATAAAAATGTGGTGGTATTTTTGTAAATAAATGTAAACTTTCTACATCGGTTCAGAAAGAACCAATGTAGAAAGTGGGTCTTTTTCAACTTTCTACATCGGTTATGAAAATAACCACTGTAGAAAATACTTTCTACATCGGTTCTGAGAAACAACCGACATAGAATGTCTTCCTTTGTCACTTATTTTTTGACGCTGGTCGTTTTTAACCTCATTCTCCAAAACCTTAGTTTCTCATTTCGGCTTGTTCTCTCTGTTTTCGTTTACGTCTTAGCCATTGTCGTTGTCCTTGTTGTTTGTCGTTGCACTCCGTCCTTACGTTCATGGTTGTCGTCGCCGTTGTAACCATTTCTTCTGTTTGAAGTCGTCGTCACGCATCCTAAGGTTCGAAGTTGTCTTTGTCGTTATTTATGCATCTCATTTTGTTATTATAGTTGAAATTTACATTCATTTTGGTTGTATTCTATAATTTTCAAGCTTCTTACTTGGCTACCGTTGTACTGTGTCATTGTTTGACTACCGTTGTGCCTTCGTTTGGACACTGCTTGGCCACCACTCAACCATTGTTGTCTTGACTGTAAGGTATCTTCTATGCACCTCTACTTTGTCATTGCAGATGTGAAAGTTTGCTTAGGTGATATGTATGTTATAGTATTGATTTTGAGTTTAAATATGTTGGTTTCTTTTCTTGAGTTCAAATATGAGCATACCCTTAGTTTCCAATTCAAGGTTGAATATAATAAGTATATTACTAAATAAGTAAATCATTCATTGTATTCAATCTTGAATTGTCCAAGTTGGACAATTTGGGACTAAAGCTTTTTATTCAGTGGTTAACAATTTCTTCTTAAATCTTGTAAATTGTGCTTGATGAAATTTTGGTTTAGTTCATTTTACATTGTCTCTGGGTACATGCTTGATTATGGTAAATGAAATCATAGTCAAGTTATGTACTTAGAGACTGATGTGAAATGTTGCCGAAATTTCACCAAGTATGATATTCAAGATTTTAGAAGTTTGTTAATCGATGAATAAAAAACTTTTTTTCTCGAATAGGATGGGGCCTTACCAAAAGTGAGGACAATAAATTAACAATTATAAATGACAAGGTTAATCCTAAATCATGTGTCCAGGATTCTTGTATAGTATGGATTGTAGTTGGATAAATGTTAAACAGACGAGTGATGAGTACGAGAATAGGGTCGAAGAGTTTTTAATTTTGCGCAGACAAATCTACTCAGAGTAATGGACAGTTTTACTGTCCGTGTGTCAATTATCTAAATGAGAGACGTTTGGGTGTTGATCAAATTAGAGAGCATGTTCTTTATGATGGATTTTGCAAATTTTATACAAAATGGACATGACATGGTGAGTTATTAGGCATGCCAAGTGTGTCACAGACTGTGGAGGTTGATATAGATATGAAATATTGGGTAGAGGATATGATTCGTGATATAAGGCATGCATTGTTTGAGCAGGCAAATATGTATGGTAACTTGTCTATTGATTTAGAGAAAATTTTGTATCCGGGATGCACTATGTTTACACGATTGTCAGCAGTGTTAAGATTATTCACTTTGAAGGCAAGGAATAGGTGGAGTGATAAAAGTTTCACCGAATTACTTAAATTGTTGGTAGAGATGCTTCCAGAAGGTAATACATTACCAAAGTCTAATTATAAGGTAAAGAAAGTGTTGTGTTGGATAGGTATGCAGTATAAGAAAATACACGTCTACTTCAATAATTGCACACTATACAGAAATGAGTTTGAAGGATTACATGAATGCCCTGTATGTCAAGTTTCACGTTATAAACTGAAGGATGGTGATTCTAGTTGCAATAAAAGCATAAAGCGGCCTCCAGCCCAAGTGTTGTGGTATCTTCCAATAAGTCCAAGCTTCAAACGATTATTTTATAATAAAGATGAAGCAAAGAACCTTAGATGGCATATAAATAAAAGACTGATTGATGGAAAACTTCGTTATCCAGCTGATGGTTTACAATGGAAGATGGTTGATCAACTATATCCGAATTTTGGGAATGAGCCAAGAAACCTAAGGCTTGGACTTGCAACAGATGGAATGAATTTGTATGGTAATTTAAGTAGTAAGCATAGTTCATGGCTTGTACTCTTGACAATTTACAACCTTTCTCCGGAGTTGTGCATGAAACGTAAATACATCATGTTGTTTATGATGATTTCAAGTCCACAAACAACCTGGAAATGACACAAACGTTTATTTTGCTCCCTTAATTAAAGACTTGCGAAATCCATGGGAAGAAGATGTGGAGGTGTTTGATGGGTATGGTAATGAAAATTTCAAGATGTGGGCAATGCTTTTTTGCACTATTAATGACTTTCCAACATATGGAAATTTATGCGGATACAGCGTTAAGGGGCACAAAGCATTAGAGCTGTCAAAATGGGTCATGGTCCTAGGTTCAGCCCATTTAGCCCTAACTTTTGGCCCTACATTATGTGGCCCATTTAGAAGTAGGGATTTTTTAAGTCCTAACCTACATAGCCCTCAATTTAAAGGACTTAGTTAGAGCTGACCCTAGCCCTTTTTTTTTTGTAATTTATCTTAAAATATAATTTTTAAATCTAAATCCATATAACCTTCAAATTTCATCCTTTCTCTTAATTTTTTTCTCTCATTTCTTTATTTCTTTCTTTAAATAATCTTCAATATTTTTTATTATACTAAAATATTATTTAATTTATTTATCTTTTTTTTAATTTTTTATTTTTCTCTAAATATTTTTTATTTGTCTCTATAATTTTTCTTTTTCTTTCTCAAATTTTTCTCAACTTTTTTATACTTTTATCTTATCTTAATTTATTTTTTCTAATATATTTACCTCTCTATCTGTAAAATTATCCTTTCTCCATATTTTTCCTTTCTCCTCTCTCTAAATTTTCTTATTTATTTTAATTTTCTATTACTACTTTATTTTAAGAGAGGAAAAGATACTAGAGAGGAAAAAAATTTATAGAAAAATAAACATATTTGAAGAAAAAAAATGAAGCTCATAGGTAACACTGACCCATAGGATTTAATGGGTTTTATAATGTGGACTTTGTATGCTTGTGAGCCATTTTGACCTTAGTCTACATGGGTTAAAGTTGAGTTAGATTCGATAAGTCAAATTGACACCTCTATCAACAGGAACACTTCTTATCAGAGTAATAAAGAAAAAACAACTCCAAACTAAAGCATTTTTTAGTCAAAAATTTCATAGAATAGGAAATATAATTATATAAGTTTATAAGTTAAACAAACTTAACCTAAGCTTACTGATATAGCAGAACCTGTTGTTAAAGAAAACCCAAGTGAGTGACCACTTATATTAGATATAACATCTTGGTTGAAGAAAATTGTTAAAGATGAATTAATCTTATAACATTGGTCATTGTTCCCGTGTGAAAAACTTAACCTAAGCTTACTGATATAGCAGAACCCGTTGTTAAAGAAAACCCAAGTGAGTGACCACCTATATTAGATATAACATCTTGGTTGAAGAAAATTGTTAAAGATGAATTAATCTTATAACATTGGTCATTGTTCCCGTGTAAAAAACTTGTTTTGATTCTTCACATATAATTATGTGAGTAATGTTCTTTTAAGATTATAAATTGTTTTGAATGTATATTGCTTATCATCGTTCCTTGGAGTTTACTTTTCCTAATTTTCATGACGTAAAGGACATGGTATCAATTACATTTTTCCGCTTAATACAAATTCTTTTATTTTGCTTGAAATGTGTTCGTTGTTAGAACTAAGGTGAACGACTTGGTTCAACTTGCTAGCTCGCTAACTCAAGTCACATAAACTAAAAGTTAAAATAAATAAATGTAGAATATTTAAAATTTGTAATTTACTAATATATTTTTGATAAAATGGTTATCTAATTGAAAATTATAAATATAATTATAGTCTATATAAAACATAAATATTTACATTTAAATTATTATTAATAATTAATAAATCAAATAAATAATTTGTACATTAGACATTTTAAATTTATATTTTGTTACCAATTTTAAAATTAAAAAATTTTCTAAACATATAAATTATAATAGTATATATTATGATTAAGTTACATATTTTATCTATTTCATACAAAAATAATAAAAATTATATGAATTTAATTTATATATAACAAGCTGGTTTATGAACCAAACGGGTAAAGTTATACATAGCTCAGGTTCAGCTGGTTTAGTTAACAAGTTTAATTTTTAGCTCAAGTTCAACTTATTTGGTTCATGAACTAAGTTTAACGAATTAATTATTGAATTGAGTCTCGAAATAATTTCAAGTTGGTTCGGTCCATTGTCATCCCTAGTTAGAATCATCTTCAAAAGCACAAGCGTTCATAATTTCATCCGATAACCTTTTTATTTTTGAACCAAAATTTGCAATCAGCAATTTAGGATAATAATAATTTTTCATGTAAGGGCTGGCCCTAGCCCACTTGGCCCTAAGAGCTTTTTATATTTATGGTTTTTTGGCCCTAAGGGCTTTTTAGAGCTTAACCCATAGGGTCAGGGCTAAATAGGGTAGGGCTGGCCCATTTAACAGCTCTACAAAGCATGTCCTATATGTGAAGAAGACACAAGTTACCATCAACTGCATCATGGAAGGAAGACAGTTTGTGTTGGTCATCGGAAATTTCTCAAGACTAATCACCCTTATCGTAGATTAAGGAAAGCTTTTAATAGGTTGCCAGAAAACGATCTTGCTTCAAAAGCCTTAACTGGACAACAAGTTTATGAACGGGTTAAAAACATCAAAACTATTTTTGGAAAGACTCAAAAAAAGGTCACCGAGACAAAGATATGGAAGAAAAGATCAATATTTTTTTATCTTCCATACTGGTGCAAACTTGATGTTAAACATTGCATTGATGTGATACATGTGGAAAAAAAATGTGCGTGATTGCATCATTGGAACACTTCTCAATATACAAGGCAAGACTAAAGTTGGTGTCAGTTCTCGATTGGATTTGGTTCACATGGGTATATGACATTAGTTAACTCAACAGTCTGTAGGAAAGCGAACATATTTGCCCTCGACATGTCATACATTGTAAAAAAAAGAGAAAATTTCTTTATGCGAGTGCCTACATGGGGTTAAAGTGCCACAAGGTTATTCTTCAAATTTTAAAAGACTTGTCTCAATGAAAGATTTAAAGTTAGTTGTGTTAAAGTCTCATGATTATCCTGTGTTAATGCAACAACTACTTCCAGTGGTTATTTGTGACATCTTACCTAAAAAGTTAGACATACAATAAGTAGGTTATGCTTCTTTTTCAATAAAATATGTAGCAAAGTCATTGACCCTCTAAAATTGGATAAGTTAGAACATGAAGCTTTTACTATCTTATGCCAATTGGAGATGTATTTTCCTCCATCATTTTTTGACATTATGGTTCACTTGGTTGTTCATATAGTGAGGGAGATCAGATTATGCGGTCTAGTTTATCTGAGGTGGATGTATCCAATTGAACGATACATGAAAATATTAAAAGCGTATGTGAAGAATTCACACCGTTCCGAGGCATTTATGATTGAAAGATACATTGCAAAAGAGACAGTTGAGTTTTGTACAGAGTATTTGTCAGAGGTGGAACCCATAGGAGTTCTTAAGTCTCGTCATAAGGGAAGACACAAAGGTAAAGGTACACAAGGCATAACTGTGAAAAGCATGGGTTGTGCAGAAGTCCTTCAAGCACATTTGTACATTTTGAATAATACCGATGAGGTTCAGCCTTATTTATCTACTCAAAAAACTATGATAAGGGAAGAGAATGTTCGAATGAATGAGAAATGGTTGTTAAATAAGCATAACAAAACGTTCTTAAACTGGTTTTATGAAACAATTAAGAAGGATGATGGTGCCTGTGGTACATTGAAGTGGCTAGCAAATGGCCCAAACTTTGATGTCATATGTTGGATTGGATACGATATCAATCATTTTTCATTTTACACAAAGTCTCAGGATGATAAAAGTACCATGCAAAACAGTGGGGTTATGGTGGTAGCAAAGGCAATGCATTTTGCAAGTTCCAAAGATAAAAATCCTATAATGGCTTCCATATCTTACTTTGGAATGATTCAAGAGATTTGGAAGATTGATTACACCAAATTTAGAGTGCCTGTTTTCAAATGCAGGTGGGTTGATAGTAACAGTGGTGTGCAAGTTGATGAATTGGGATTTACATTGGTTGACCTTCAAAAAGTAGCTTACAAGGATGACCCTTTTATCATGGCCCATCAAGCAAAACAAGTGATTTATGTTCAAGATCCTTCTAACAAAAGATGGTCAGTCGTTCTTCAAGGAAAGATAACAATCGCTAGTGATGACACTAATGATCTTTCAAATATTGATATTTCTCAAACTCCCTTATCATCAAGGATATCTAGTATTAATGAAGAAAATGAAATAGATGATGTATATGTTATTCGAGATATTCATCATGAAGGAATATGGGAAAATGTTACTATATGATACAAGTTAGTTATTTATTTTATTATTTCATCATTTCATGTTTATTTTTAATTTATTTTAAAATGTTTATTACGTTTTTCATATTTAGTACAGTTTTTAACATTTTTTTCTCTGCTTTCAACAGGTACATGACTGATTACTACATTATTTTTTCAACTTTCAACACTTGCTTGATGTAATTTTAAGTTATTTCATTTGTAAATTAAAATTTGATAATAAATAATGATGTATTTAGTTTAAATATATAGATGATGTGAATTCTGTATTGTCTGTCTGGTGATTCTGTGCGTATATGCAGGTATTATGAATAAATAATATGGTAGTATGCCTAAACAAAACGAACATTTAAAAAAATAAACTTTCTACATCGGTTAAAAGTATAACCGATGTAAAAAGTATATTTTCTACATTGGTTGGGCCTATAACTGATGTAAAAAGTACACTTTCTACATCGGTTGTGACCTTAACTGATGTAAAAAGTATGACTTTCTATATCGCCCGCTTCAACATTTCCCAAATAACCAATGTAAAAAGTCCATAACAACCAATGTAAAAACCTCATTTTCCACCAGTGTATGTCAATTAGATATGCATTTTTCTCCATCATTTTTTTCATTATGGTTCATTTCGTTATTCATATAGTGAGGGGAATTAGGTTATGTGATCCAGTTTATTTATGATGGATGTATCCAATTAAATGATACATGAAAATATTAAAAGGTTATGTCAAGAATCTTCACCGTTCTGAAGCATTTATGATTAAAAGATACATTATCAAAGAGAATGTTGAGTTTTGTATAGAGTACTTGTCGGAGGTAGAAACCATAGGACTTTATAAGTCTCATCATGATGGAAGACATGGGGTAAAGGTACACAAGGTAAAACTATTAAAAGCATGGTCAGAAAGAAGTCCTTCAAGCACATTTGTATATTTTGAATAATATCAATGAAGTTCAACCTTACTTATGTATTCATAAAAAGCATTATCAAGAAAGAAAATATTCAAACAAATAAAAAATTGTTGTTAAATGAGCATAACAATACTTTCTTGACATGGTTTAACAATACCATTAAGAAGGATAATGATGCTTCTAAAATATTGAAATAACTAGCAAATGAACCTAACTTTGATGTCATATGTTGGAGTGCATATGATATAAATAATTTTTCTTTTAACACAAAGTCTCAAGATAAGAACAGCATTGTACAAAACTATGGGATAATGGTGGTAGTTGATTTCATGCACTTTTCTAGTTCCAAAGATAAAAATCATGTTATGGCATTCATATCTTATTTTGGACTCGTTGAAGATATTTAAGAGATTGATTACACTAAATTTAGAGTATCTATTTTTAAATGCAAATAAGTTGATAGTAACAGTAATTTACAGGTTGATGAATTGAAATTTACATTGTTCAACCTTTATAAAGTAGCTTATAAGGATATCCCTTTTTATCATGACCTCCCAAGCAAAACAAATGTTTTATTTCAAAGATCATTCCAACAAAAAATGATGAGTAGTTCTTCAAGGAAAAAGCATGATTGGTAATGATGACACCTGATATGACAAATGCTGATCTTTTTCAAACTCCTTTCTCATTAAGGATACTTGTAGTGAATGAAGAAAATTAAATCGATAATGTATATGTTATTCATAATGTCATCATGAAGGAATATAAGACAACATTGCTACATGAATGCAACAATTTATTTATTTACGTTATTTTATTTCTAATATTTAATAAACATATGTTATTATTTATTTTAAAATATTTGTTACTTATTTTATATTTATTGAGTTTTTAACTTATATTTTTTTACATATTCAAATAGACACATGACTAATCTATCTGAGAACTTTCTTTATAGAGTGGATTGGGTACCTAATCTAGACTAAAGAAGGGTAGACGAACTACATGGTTAAAGGAGTTAACCCTCATTTGAAGTTGGTGATAAGAGAATTCTTATAAAGTTTAATATGGCCACTGGGAATCCTCTTTAGGGTTAAAACATAATAAGAGTTATGTGGCCCTCCTTGAATGTAGTAAAACTAGTATTCTAAAGAAGAATTGAAACAAAACAGAACTTTGGCGAATGATCAAATTTGGAAAAATATCATGATATATCATTTAAACTATTTATCCTTTTAAATATTGAATTTATCCATATTTTTATTATTTATTAACTAATTATATTTATTGTGTTATGTATCTAACTTATGACGTGTCGAATACTAACTTGTTTAAGAGAAAATCACTTTCATTTGCTAGTGGACATTTCAAGATACATCTAACTAGTAGATATATTTTTGAACCATTGAAGGATATTGTCTCCTTGTGAGGAGAATGAGTTTCTTGATAATAAGATGTGACAAAGATTTGTTTAGAGTCAACAATATCCTATGTATATTCACATATTTGTATATATTTTTATTTGAATCATCAAATTGTTTTATTTTTAACTAATTTGATTTATTATAATAGGAGAAAGTAAAAAAGGCTTAGGAATTTTTTACAAGAAACTGTTATCCCCATATATTATCCCGTGGAGGTTATAAGTTGTTTAAGGAAAAACTCATACAACAGAAGTTAAAAAAATATGAACAATCATCTCAAGTAGACTTATCTACAACTTTTTCTCCGCCATCTCCACCTACAGACCATGAAAAATAAAAGGGAAAATGAAAAAAGACTTCAAAAGAGTAGACATCCGAGTCATCTTGCATTATTGATGAGAAAACTGTAAAAAATCATGAAATTAAGTAATTTTTTTGGTAATTATACTTTAAAAATATACATTAATGATAATGATAATTTATGTTTTGTAGGATTCTTTGGTTGAACAAAACTCATAGGTGACCTTTGTTCCTGTTGGATAGAAAGATATTCTTAGTACTGCTATTAAAAAACTAGAGCATCCAGATCGTGTTCATGTTGCTGGACGAGATATAAGCATATGACAATTCTATGGATTGTCTTCAACTATACATGGTTCCAAAGAAGGACTAGTGTCAAGAAATGAGTCAGAGACCATTAGAGAAGATATGAGGTATAAGATCAATAAAGAGCTTAGTCAATGACTTCAAGAATAGATTGGACAACACCTTAGAGAGGAGATTCAACAGAAGGTTAGAGAGGATTTTGAAAAGAACTTGCATATTTGGGACTTTTTCAAACACATGCATAGGCTCACTCCCATTCTCCTAGACGAATAAGCACAAAAGAGAGCTATGCAATGAATGAGGAAGATGTACCAAAAGAGGATGTTGTTGCTGATGTTGTTAATGATTATCAATTATATGTAGAGGATTCTCTCTGTAAAGTGGTCATTGGGAAAGTGCATAACTTGGGACTTAACCATACATCATAAGCAAATTGATGATGATAAGGTTAGAATGGTAGTTGAACGACTTGAAGATGCAAACGTTCCTGTTCTTATGCTTACCAGGAGGTTCAAACAGTAGGACAAGCCTTCAATCATTTTATTTTATGGTCGAGACAACTTGTGTAATAGATTCAACCTATTAACTTTTCACAAATGTATGTATTTCATATGCTATATTTTTTTTTATATGTTATGTTTACGAATATTTTATACATGTTGTTTAGTAGACTAATGTTGGTGCTAATAAAGATGTTTCAATCCAATAAAAGGAATATCAAGTTGATCTGTTTGCTCATTTGTGCATAATTTTTATTAAGCTAGGCAAACAACCTTTGCAATTGACTATGAAAACTAATGTCATAAGCAAGCCCATCCTCATCTCCTTTATGTTATTAAGAAGGATATATTGGAGCTCTCAGTGGTAATGATTTTCTTTGTATCAATGCTACAATTATGGTTTATGCAAGTATACTTTTAAATCTTATATCAATTAAGTAAGTATCAAATTATGACAATTAGCATTTGTTGAAAATTTTAGATACTTGCATCACATTTGCATCCAAAGAGGAAACTTGAACTTGTACAAATTTCTTAACCTTATTCATATTCAAAGAATAGGAAACGAGCCAACAGAGATATAGAGTTACAATCAAAGTAAGCTAGAAGGTCAAAAAGTATGTTACTTGACACTTTATTTTCATTTATAAGTCAAAACTTGTAAGTCATTTTAAATTATATTTATGATTTTAGCTTATTGTTATTCAAATTTTACAAGCTTATTGGTAATTAATAATTATTTGCCCTAAACAAAATGTTATTGTCTTTCTACTATCTCCTTGGAACAAACCGAAAAAGGAAATTAAAAATATTATTGATTAGTAAGTTTTTTTTATCATTTATTGTATTTATATTCATTACCTTTATTTTTAAACCTTATATCAATTAAGTGAGTATCAAATTCTAACAATTAACATTTATTAAAAATTTTAGGTACTTGCATCACATTTGCATTCAAAGAGGGAACTTGAATTTGTATAGATTCCTTAACCCAATTCATATTGAAAGATAGAAATCAAGCCAGTAGAGATATAAATTACATTCAAATAGGTTAAAAGGTGAAAAAGAATGTTACATAATATTTTATTTCCATTCATAAGTCAAAACTTACAAATCATTTTAAATTATATTTATAATTTTAACTAATTGTTAGACAAATTTTATAGAATTTATTGCAATTAATATTTATTTTTTCCAAACATAATGTTGTTATCTTTATATATTTTTTTAGAACAAACCGAAAAAAAAAAGATATTAATGATTTTTTATCATTTATATTATTTATATTCATTACCTTTATTCTTATATAATAAATCTTTTTTGATTTGATTTTTTTAATAGAACAATGAACGTCTGTCATCTATTAAAGGTAAAAATTATGTAAATAAAAAAGTCTACATGAATGTTTTTATGCCCAAATACTTTAATATTAAAAATTATTTATTTTTATTTATTTTATTATATTATTCATCAAGTATATTTGATTTTTGTATTTTTTTATAGTATTAAAAACAAACTAGAACTATGGATTGTGAATACTATATTATGAGATAAATGTTTGACATTATCTCAACATCTATTACAGATTTATGGAGGAAGATAATTATAATTTTTAAAACTTTGTTACTTTAATTATTTCATCTTAATTCATAATATAATTTTCTAACTTAAGTATAATATTTGTAAAGATTTAGAAATCCACATCCTTTCTATAAAGAGAAAATCAATGATGTGAGAAAACGTTGGACAAAATACTTGTTAAAGATAGCCAACTTATAATTTGTCTTCATCAAATGTAATTTTAAAATATTTGTAATATCACCTTTATATATGATATATTTTGTTGAGGATATATTTGTAGTGTATAATGTTGGTTGATGGTTACTTCTTTGAATAATTAATCATGGATATTAAGTTTGTAGAAAGCTTAGCAAAGTTTATCATGTTTATTTTTTTTTTCTTTCTAGTGGTGCCTAAAAAATGATTCTAAAATTTTAAAAAGAAATCTACTTTCCCTGTTGGTTATTACAATAATCAACATAAAAAGTATCTCTTTTTATATGGATTGATCTTAATTGATGTAAAAAGTACTAATTTATCTAATAGTTGTACTAAGGAACAAAGTAGAAAATTAATTTTCTATTGCACAGTTGTACTCAAAATCGATGTAGAAAATTCATTTTTTATATTGGTTGAATTTAAAATCAAAATAAAAAGTAAATTTTTTACCGTAAATCATTTTAAAACCGATGTAATAGTTAACTTTTTACCTTATTCATTTAACCGATATAAAAATAATTACCTTTTATATCAATTGTATCATAATGCTATAAAAATTGTTATAATATATTTAAAATAATCAATCTAAATATATTTTTTTCCAACCACAAATATTGGTAACTTTTTATTAACAAAATAGTTAGATATTACTTATAAATTTGATTATTAAACAATGAAAATAAAAAATAATAATAATAATAATAATAATAATTAAATAGAACTAATATATTTTTTTTGTTTAGTTAATTTTTATTAATTAAATATTTATTCAATTATTAATATTTTAAATTCCATTAAAAATAAAAAAAATTAGTCACTTTTTCCTGCTATCATCAAGTTTTTCACTTTTTTCATTTTCATCTACCTTTCATTTCTATTTTTTTAAAATTGTATATATTTTTTATTTTTTAATTTTCATTTATTTTTTTTATTTATCATTACTTGTTTTAATTAATTAATTAATTAATTAATATGTTAATTAATATTAATTTATTTTATTTATTTTATTTATTATTATTAATTTATTAAATTACTTATTTTATTAAAATTATTAATTAAGTGATTATTTTAAATATATTAATTTATTTAATTTAATTTATTAGTTATATTAGTATTTTATTTTTGTTAATTTATGTTATTAGTTATTTTAGGTTAGTGAAATAGTTAATTTATTAATTATAATTTTAAGTTGGTAAATTAATTAATTATTTTAATTTAAGTTAGTAAACATTGTAAGTTAATAAATTAGTTATTTTTGGTAACTTATTTTATTAAAATTATAGATTTCCAAATTAGTTAATTATTTATTAAGTTATCTTGGTGAATTAGATATTTTATTTTAATTTAGGTTAGTAAATGAGATAATTTATTTTAATTTATGATAGTAAATGAGTTAATTAATTTTGAATTTAGGTTAATAAATAATTTGTGCTACTAAATTAGTGTTTAAATTTAGCTTAGTAAATATCTTAGGTTATGATACTAGTTAACTTTAATCTATAATAACATTGTAATATTTTATAAGGAAAAGGTGATAATATGAAAAATATTAATGAAATTAAGTTTATATTAAGATAATTAAAAATAAGTATTAGAATAAGATAAAAAAATAAAAAAAATTAAATATTAAAATAACAATTAAAAATAGAAAATGTGAATGGTGATGAATATAGGAAAAAGTTAATAATTATGAAGAATTATATTGGGATAAGATAGAAAAAAAGTTAATATTAGAATAACATGAAACTGAAATTTTGAATAGTAATAAATATTGGAAGAATTTAATGCTAATCACCAATTATATTGAAATAATTAAGATAGAAAAGAATTTAATATTAGAACGATGGAAAAAATATATTAAAATAAAATAAAAAATTATTGAAATAAGATAAACAAAAAGATAAAAAAAATTTAAAATTGAAGAAAAATAATGAATATTAGAATAAGATTATGAAACATGAAAGGTAATGGAGATATTGAAAAAAATAGTTGTGTTAAAATAAAAAAAGTAAAAATACTGAAAGTAAGATAGAAAAAATATAAAATATTATAAAAATATATATAAAATATTAAAATAAAATTAGAATATACAAAAAATTTAATAATTAATATATATAAAAACAAATCTACATTTTTATAAACAAAAATAACATAGTATAATAATTTAAGATTAAGTTTGTATTATTTATTTGCGAGTTTAATTAAGCATAGTGCCGAATACAGCTGAGATAATCAGAAAAACTGACAAAGGAAGGGTCATTTGTGTAACATTTCGTTAGATCTAACTTAGTTAAAAGTAAAAAAGAAACTGTGTAAAATTAAAAAAGTTATATTTTATTTTAATTTATATTAAATTAATTTGTAAACTTAACCCATTTTAAACTAAGGATAAATGTAACTGTTTTATTGCCGCACATATTTTCTCTCATCTTAAATGACGAAACATCAGTAACGTTAATGCCACATTTTATGTAAGATTAACCCATAACGATATAAATAAATTTACTTTTAAAAATGTGTTTACTTAATTTAAATATATATTTTTTATTTTAAAATAAAAATTTTAGAGTTAAATAAATCAAGAGCACAAAAATATATTTTCCATGTGAAAAAAATGAAAATTGATTTTTTATACGTATTTGTTAATCCAAGAGGATTTAATATTAAAATCATAGACCCATCTTTTCAGCTCTTAACACTGTGTTTTCATTTCAATTATTTTTATCTATTTATAAATAAAATATTAAAAAATATATTTATTAAATATGCTGTTTAATTAGCAATTATTTGATAGGCTAATTTTTAAAAACAAATTATATATTTTTGCAATACATTAAAATCCTATAAAGTTAAAAGCATTTTTATTTGATTCATTATTATATTCTCTGATTTATTATATTATGTATAATTAAATTTAACTATTGAAATATTTTCTCTATATATTTACCTTTATACACGTATGTTATTAGATAATATAGACTTCAGCAACATGATTCAGGACAGGACTCTGTTAGAGCGCATAGTTCCGGAATCACAGACCTCTCCTCCTAGGAGTGTTTTGATATTAGAATTAGGTTAACATAAAATTTTTTGATATTTTTTATTTTTAATTTAGGTTAAATATATTTTTAATTTTTCTAAAATATTTAAATTTTAGTTTTGTTCTCTTAAATTTAAAACCTTTGATTTAGATCTCTTATTTATTAAAATACATTGATTATAATCCCTATATTAACTTAAGTTATATTAAATCAAAATAAATTAATCATGATTTGAGAATTATAATCATAACATTTCATAAATGATCAAAATATTTTTTAATAATTGATCTAATTTAACTTAATGTAACTTAAATTAATATCAAGGATTATAATCATGATATTTTAAAAAATAAGGATCTAAACCAAAAGTTTTAAAATTAAGGGACCAAAACTAAAATTTAAGTATTTTTAAAAGATTAAAAATATATTTAACCCTTTTAATTTTATATAAAATTTTAAAAATTATATAAATATAACATCATATATATATATATATATATTATATAATTTTACACATTTTTTATAATAATATATATATATATATATAAAAGATCAAAATAATATAAAAAAAAATATCAAATTTTTTTATAAAAAATTTTAAAAAATGTTAATATAATTTGTACTTAAAATTATTTATAAATCATAAGTAAAATAGAATAAAAAATAAAAATAGTAAAAATAAAATAAAAATGATTTATTTAAGCAAAGAAAAATAAGAGAAAAATAAAAAAATATTTTATATTAAATAAATAAAAATTAATAATATAATTTTATTATAATTAATTAAAAATTTAGATTAATTTTAAAAAATTTAATTTGTTAATACTATAGTTTTTAATTTCTTTAAAAAATTTAATAATTTAAACATGATGAATCCACGCATATCACGCATTTCTTGCCGGACCTTCTTCCAAACTTAATTTCACTCTAATTCCTAACCTTGCAATTTCTCTTTCCCCTTGTTACACCCACGCAAACACAGCCAAAGGGATCGTATAATTTTTCAAAAATTTATATAGAAAATAAAAAAAAAATTATTATAATTTTATAAATATAAATAAAAAGAAATATTTTTTCAAACCATAGTATTTGAGAATCTTCTTGATTTTTACTTTTATTTCCTTTATAAAAATATTATTTTATTTTTGTTTAGAATTTGTTTTTAAAATTTTATACAAACATTGTAAAAATAACATTTTATTCTTACTATTTTATATTAAATTTTAAAACTAAAAAATAATATAATGTTTTGTAATTAAAATTTAAAACTGAATAAAAAAACCGATCATGTCATACATTTTTTTTTATGTGGCGATTATTTACTTATGCTTTTCTTTTACCAAATTTGAACTTGGGCATTTAAAGAGTGTGCAAGACCTTTAAACTTATTTAAAGCTTTTAGCTAGTTAAGCCATCATGCATTTACTCAGATCCTATTCACAATATTATTCTTCTTTGGTCGGGTGATTTTTAAACTTCAAAGTAAAAATTAATTAAATTTGATTAAATTCAATGCATTCTGTCTTATTCTTTATCATCTTTCCAAGGACATACCAATTCTAACTATTCGTTTTAAGTTCACTTCCTTCCAAAACAAGAATTTATATACCTACCGATATGTATAGGTACAATAGCTAAAATTGGAGATGTAAATACCTTATACTTTTATATAAATATATATATATATATATAATAAGTTGTTGGTATAAATATCTTAATTTATAAAAATTTAATACTGTTATTATTTATTTTAATAATAACTTTAAAATTCTATATATAAATGATATATTTATAAACATTTAATTTTATAAATAAATATTTTAGTGATAATTTTAATAACTACAGATATTTGTAACATATACAAAATGTTAAAAATATTTTATTAATATGGTTAATATTTATGTTGATTCAGGTATAATTTTTAAATATTTTAATTTTATATGTATTAATATTAAGATATTCACAAATAATTAATAAATAAAAATATTAGAATAATATTTTAAAATATTTTTAATTTTTTATAGACTAATATTAAGTAATAAATAAATATTATTAAAAATATTAAAATATTTACAAGTTTATACTTAAATCAACATAAATAATAATATTAATAAAATTATTTTAATATTTTTATTTTTTAATATTATTTCAGTATTGATATAAATATATTTAAAAATAAAATTTATATATATAATTAAATTTAAATTATTTTATCCAAATAAAGAATTTAAATTATTTAAAATCTTCCATAGATTTTTAAAATATAAAATTTTAAATTTTTTTATTTAAATAAAAGTATTTAAATTTTTAGTTATAAAATTCTTTTACAAATCTATGCATTTATAATTGTCATTTATCTTCCTTAACACTAATATTTTTATATTATTGAAGAATTGAAAAATTTTTAAATTAAAGATCTTCTCATATTTTTAAATTTTTTATTGGTTGTTTGCACCAATTTTATAAATTTTTGCTATGAAATTTTTTTAATAATAGCATGATTTTAATTAAAAATATTTTTAATTTAAAAAATATGAAAGAAATTTCTCTTGTTACGTATTCTTTAAATTTATTACTCTAGTTCCAAAGATTACTTCCAAAACTACATGAAAGTTAATTAAAATTTATATAATTCTTTCTAAAATTGATTATGTGTGGTAAAATTTAAACACAGATTAGAACACTTTCTTTAATGTCATTATACCGAAATTATCATTATAATAATTAATCTTGGACCTGTCGACTAAATTTCAGTTACAAGAATATTTGTGAATTATATGCTTAAACAATTATTACACTTGCATCCAAATGTTAACATTCATTTCCAACCTTTTGATCCTTAAATTGTTTCTGTGTAATATGCCAACCAGCGTAACTTTTGATATTTCAGTTTTAATATTGTTTTCTTCCATATTAATTTACAATGTAAGATCTTCATGTGAAAATTTTTGAATTGTTTTTTTATATTGATTTTTTATTATAATTTCTTGTACAAGAAATCTTAAAAAAAAAAAGATAAATGTGAGTTAAATTCTTTATTCTATATCTTCTCTAATATAAAAAAAAAAATTATTTTATTAAGTAAGATAGAGTTATTGAAGAGGAGGGAAAAAAAGTAATATAAAAATTGTGACAAAATTGTGCATTATAATTTTTGAATTTATAAATTATAATTATTGTGATTTTTATAAATAATTATTATTATTTTAATTTAAAGTATATAGTTGATTTTAAATGTCAACGTTAAATTTCATATTTTATATTTTATTTTTTAAATTATTTAATTTTTTATTTTTTATTTATTCTTTATAAAAATATATTATTATCATGTATTTTTTTATGAAAAAAAATAATGAAGTTTCATAAGTAAAAATGCGTTATTTTTATTGTTGTTAATTTTGTCATTGAAATTTTTTAAATGAATGTCCTATTAACATTAATATTTTAGATTAATAATTTTTTATCTATTTTTTTAAATTATAATAGTTATATATGAACATTTAAGTATTTATTTTTAAATCTAATCATTGTTGAAGAATATCTTATTAAATAATTTTAAATTTTTGTTTGTGTAAACTTGTATTTTTTTTTTAAATAATTGTTGATCTAATAAAGTTTAACAATTTTAATATAAAAAATTTTAAAATTTATTTTACATTTATTATTATTTTATGATGATGTAAATATATATATATATATATATAATTACTTCATCCGATAATTTTTAAAATAAAAAATATCAAATGTTACTTAAATTATTTTAAAATTGAATCATTTAGTTCAGGTAGAATTTATTGTATAAATTTTTACTTACACAAGTATGCCTATAAATAAAAGTTGATATATAAACTTTTAACTACAATTGTATAAAATTAAAAAAATATATATATAGAAAAAAAAGATAAAATTATAACTATAACTTATAATGATATTTAAATTTTTCTAATTAATTTTATATTTAAACTTTTTTTATATTTAGTAATAAATTTTATCTATCACTATAAATACTTCTTTATTATCTCAAACAATAAATAAATAATAAAAATCAACAAATTATTGATAAATAGAAGTTTATATACCTATATACTTTTACCATAATTATATCAGCAACCCATTAAAGCCAGGCCAAGGTTTCTAGTTAATAAATATTACATCCTCTGCTTTGAATGTAGGATGGGAAATGGGTTTTTCAACAAAATAAAGGTATTTTTAGAAAAAAAAAATATTAATTAATTAATTCTTTAAGGAGGTTGATTAAATAATTAAAAGTAAATTTTTATTAAAAATATTAATATATATTTTACCATAATTTTTAATATATTTCAACATTATTTTTAATAAGAAAATTTATTTTAATTTTTAACTAATATTTTAAGAATACTAGTTAGCAAATTTTTTTAAAAATTATTAAAAAAAATTTATTGATATATAAACGAAAAGGTTAAGATTTGTCTTATGGCAAGCCAGCATAAAAGAAATCACAAGAAATTAAATTTAATATTTAAAATAATTATAATTTAATATCTGCTTAATTAAAAGAAACAAAAAGAATAATAAACAATAATATCATAAAATCTCATATTTAAACAAAATACAATATAATATTTTTATTATTCTTAAGAACAACTTTATTTTGTACATATAAAATTTTTATATAATTTGTTCTATAATTTTTTTTTACTAAACCAAATTAATGTTAAGACAACATCAAACGTAATTCGAATATGCCAAACATCCATTATATATGTTTAAGATAAATTTTAACTATATATGTATAAACTAAATTTTAATTAAAGAAATATTTTAATCTAAATTTCATCACCCATCATCAATTTAAAAAAAAATAAAAAATTATATAAGTAATATTTTTTATTCAAACCAAAATCATAACATTTATATGTTAATTTACAATAATTTATTATAAATGTCTCCTTTAATTAAAGGATTAACTAGAAAAATAATCCTATGATATGCTTTAGATCTAAACTTGAAGAAAGTATCGTGATTATTTATTTGTTTTAAATCAAGTTATAAAATTACTTTTATGTATTGTATTTATATTTTTATAATATGAGATATATTTCTTTGAAAGAGATATATAATTTATTTTTTAAAACATATTCGATGTAATTATAAAATATTTGACAGATGCATGTGAGAAAATACTTATTTACAAGACATACATAGTCTTTTGTATTAGTGTTATTGAGATACACTTATGGTTTGTTTGGATCATGGATGATAATGAAACAAGAAGAAGAATGGTTTGTTTGGATGATGGATGATAATGAAACAGAAGAAAAGAAAGAGAGTGAAAATATATAAAAAAAAGAAAAGAAAAGAGAAGAGTTAGTTGGATGGGTAGAAATAAGAGAAAAAGAGAAGAAAATAACTTTTTTTTGTTTGGATGGATAAAAAAAGAGAAAAAATATATATCAGTAATATAAATTTTATTTTATATAAATTTAAAAAATAAAATTTTACTTAAAAAAATTTAATTTTTTACTAAATTTTTAAGTAAATATAATCTTTTATTTAAAAAAAAAATGTTCTCCCCCAACTTTCTTACCTAGGAGGGGAGGATTAAAATTTACGTGAATACTGTAAAAAATATTTCTTTCCTTTATTTTTTCTTTACAAATAAACGGTGAAAATCTTTTTATACCATATTTTTTCTTCTTTTCCTTTCTTTCCCTCTTCCTTTCTTCAATCTAAACAAATTGTTAATGTTAACGTACATGCAAGATAGAAAAAAAAAAGAAAAAAAAAATATATTAATAGTATAAATTGTGTTTTATATAAATTTAAAAAAACAAAATTTAACTTTATAAAAAATTGATTTATTTATTATATTTTTATTAATATAAATTTTATTTATTTAATTTTTTAAAAATATATAAATTTTCTAACAATTTAATATAAATAATAAAAAAAAAATCTTCTCCCCTCTCACTTTCTTGATTAAGAAGGGGTCAAGTTTCATAGCAACTGTCGCAACGGTAATTCCGACGAGACGACGAACTCGCTAAATTTTTGAAAAATGTTGATTTTGATGATGTGGAGTCGCCACCAAATTTTTATTTAAGGGAAAAAGATTTGGAAAAACCCTGACTCAATGGATGAGATTCGAAGTTCGGGAGTGGTTTTTATTCTGTAAAAAGAATCTTGGACCACGGCTGCAGAATTTTTTATTACTTTCCGGAATTTTATTAATCCCCAATTTATATTAAACTATATAAACTGGATTAACAAATTTGCATGTTGTGGGACTCGAACCTAAGGCCATGCAGGCTATGGTAGCGACTCTTACCACTGAGACACGCCTGAGGTTATGCCTTTAACTTCTTCAAATTAGATTATAGAGGTACTGCATGGTACTTGGGGTTTCATTGAAATTTTTTAGGCACGCACGAGACATCCCTTAGAGCACCATCTTTCCTGCTCTTGTGGACCCTGGTAGCGTCACTCTTAATTTTGACCTTTAACAATTTTAACCTCACCAATGTCACAGAATCCTACCACATCATCTTCGTTGACCATTATGAACACCGAAAGCAAAGCTAAGGGATTAAAATGGGGACCAAGGACCGAGCTCTACTACTCTCTACAGGTTTTCAATGGGGACTTCATGATTAAAATTCAGATGGTGATGAGTGGCTATTTGAACTGGATCCAATCCAGGATGTTGGAGGTACACCTCCAGACTTGTTCACATTACCGGAAGATGTATGCTAACCTGTAGGTTCACATCCTGAAGGTGGGAAGCTCAATACTACGCCAGGGAAAGATTCTCAAATTAAAATCTTCCCTTACTGCTTTTTCTCCAGAATTATAAGAACTTGAAGATTTGGTTCCTTAGGATTTGTGGTTCTTGAATAAAGGCTCAATTTGGGGAAGATGGCAGCTTGTTTACAAGCATGTGTGTGGATTATTCCCAAGGCCGAGCATGCGGTGACGAGCCTAGATCAACTACTGTGAACTGTACCTGTGGGGTTTTTTGGATTGAGCCGGTCATATCCTAATGGCCATTATGGGGTAATATGTAGGAGATGCACCCTCATTATCAACAGAATTTCTGACCATATTCTTATAAGTATTAAAAACTCTAAATCCGATTTGAGTCATACCAGGGTTGTTAATATTTCATCTTTCTTAGTTAAAGATGCAAACTAACATCAAAATAATGCCGATCTGAATTCGTTAATCAATAGTTATGCTAACCTGGTTAAGACAAGACTCGAATGACTATAGAGGATCTTCTTATGCTGAAGTTGAATCTGCTCAATCTTTTGCTCCCCTGTTCGTCAGAGAACTTGTGACATCTTATTAGACTTCCCACTGCAATCTTGTTCATACCTGATTCTTGATGGTTCTTCTTCCTGGTTTTCCCAAGCACACATAATGTGGATTGCAGCCTGGGCTCCTGCCTCTGATGATGGAAGATGAGAGAGATCAAGAAGAGATTTTTGGAGAAAAATTCGAACTCCTCCACCTCTTCCCCCATGCCATTCTGTTTTTTTTTTTTTTCTTCAAACTGTTTTCTGTTTTTATTTTTATGTTCAGTTTTTTTTTATTAATTTTGTTAATTGGGGGTCTCACATAATTGGGTGTTTACATTAACCCGTAAATTTTATTTCTTTTCTTCTTGTTTCCATGTTAAACAAATAATAGGAAGACTTTTTGTACCTCTTCCTTTTCATTCCTTCTTCATGGTTCAATCTAAACATGTTAATATTCTTGGTTCAATTGACATGGAAAATACGAAGAAAAAGAAGGAAAGAGAGAATGAGAATTTATTGAATATATTTTGTTATTTACTATGTACATTAGTAAAAAATTATTGAATATTTGGTTGCAAATATAATTTATTCATATTTATAAAATTTATTTTATAATAAAATAATATTATTATATTATTTTATTATATAATTGAATTTATATTATAATCATTATTATTATTTTTATTATTATAATTTTGATTTTTTAATAAATTTTAATTTATAATTTATGTGGTATTAATTTTTTATTGTTGGATGGAATAAATGTTTTTTATTAAAATAAAAATAAAATTTATTCTTTAAATATTTATTTATAAGGATTGTTGTATAAAACTTCAGGGTATGTATATTTTAAATGCACGGTTCATGTGCTGTTGTGTTGATCTTAAACAAAATTAAAATAAAACCACGTACTACCTTCAAAACATGGTCCTCCTCAATTTTATTTTATTTTTTCAACAATTTTATATGTTAAACTTAAGTTAGATCATTATTTACAGGAAGATGTTTTGTGCGGGAAGGAGAACATCGAATCAAAAACTTTGACGCGGTGCAAGTTGAATGAAGTCAAATATCCAAAACGTTACAGACAATTATAAGAAAGGTGTTAGTTATTCTGATATTTATAATAGCTTCAGAATTTTTATTCAATATCAATAATAAAATATTGAACTCTCACCGTAATTGACTTCATTGAAATTTTTAAAAATATTGATGTATACCAAGTTGGCTACGTAGGAAAACAAAGTAAAATTTTAAATTTCTTTAATTAAATTTTGTCATGTTCATTATTATTATTATTTTATTTTTACATTGTAATTTAATTAATCATTTTCATGTCATTTTATGTTTAATTGTAGATAACACATATTAGAGGCTAAGGCAATCCAATTTTTACCGTGCGTGTAACTGATGAAATGGAGGTTGATGATGAAGGGATTTCATTTTGAAAATTATGAAGTTTTTGTAGTGCATAAATCTTTACATTTAATTTATTATGCTTAATATAGTTGAAACGTTGGGTTGTAATGTAATATAATGCTTTTTGTCAGGACGGATGTTACGTTCTCTGCTGCATTTTCATAGGTTTTACAACTGTCGTTATTTATTTATTTATTTTTGTGCATTTTTAAAGTATAAAACACGTAGCTGGAATTCATGTGTTCTACTGCATTTATAAATTATAAAATACTTGGCTAGCTGCAATTTCATATATCCTATTTCATTCCATTATATGCGGTTGTTGATCATGAATTTTAACTCAACTAAAATTCTGAAAATGTCAAGGTATATTTTAACTTTTTATTTTTTCCTTTGTTTACAAATGTTACATTATTTTTATTTTAAAAATTTTATACTAAAAGCAGTATAAATAAAACATAAAAAATAAAAAATAATTTTTTTTTATTTTCATTATTTTCTGTACAAAATGTTGAAAACAGAAATTAAAATAAAAATAAAAAATAGTAAATATTTTTTCAAACCAAACATATTTGTTTCTTGTAATTTTAACTTTAGATTTTTTTATATGAAATCCACTTTTCATATTATCTAATATTATATTAGAAGGCTTGCATAATTTACTTTTTCTATGTTAATTCGATTTATAGTATCTGATCAATCTCTTTGTATCCAAGTATCTAACTACTTCAATTCAGATCCAAAGGGCAAGTCTCGGAGTGATACAACTTTTACTTAAGCAAAACTCGTCACCTTGGTGAAATTGCTAGGATGCATGATTTTGTTGAACGTATGTAATAGGAGCTTATTTGATTCTATAGTTTACTGCCGGCTTAAGAATTTAGCTACATGACATGGTTGACATATGCAATAAGAGGCTTAGTACAAAAATCGTAATTGACATTGAACGGTTGTTTTTTATGTGTAAAATCCAACAATTGTAATAAAAAAGAGCTTAATGATAAATTATATAATGTACCCGTAATTGATGATAAACAGAAGCTACTTTTAGTTGCTTGTGTAGTAAAGTTATGTATCTTTACATCTATCAAACATGTGAGAGAGTTGGGGTTAGGCTTAGAAGTCAAGATTAGGGGTTGGAAAAGTAAATCTCGTATCTGTCCCATCTCTTTGCTATGCTTGTAGTTAATATTATTTTTCAAAAGTTGATTAAGAAAGGCAAATTGTGTAAAGTTTATTTTCCAAAATGAAACAAAGAAAACCAAAATAATGTAATAAGAATAGTATAAGAAAATTATATGCTATTATCCCATTATAAATTATTATATCACTAAAAATATTAACTTTTATAATAATTATTTTAAAAATTATATATCTCATAAATTTTAATTGAATAAACAGAGTAAAATTTAATTTTTCTAATATTGAGCTTATATAATAAAATAATATTATATACCTTTTTTCATAATACAAATTCCTTCTAATATTTTATATAATTATATATGAAAAACAAAAATAATATAGAAAAAAAATATCAAATAAATTTGATTAAAACTAAAAAATATAAACGTAATATATGTTTAAAAACAAAAAATTATTATATAATTTAACAAGATTTTTATTTTAATATATTTTATTTTATTTTATTGATTTTTGAATTTTTATCCTATTATCTTTTAATAGATTTCCGCTCAATCTTTTAAAAAATATTATTAACAAGAAAAGTAGAAAATAAATTTAAATTTAGACAAAATTTAAAAAACTCGAAAACGTTGGTGATGGATCCGTCACCGAACATTGTTGTCTGTCTCGGTTGGTGGTTCCATTTTCCAACTTCGCATTGTCATAACACACAACACAACCAGAGAAAAGAAAAAGAATAAATAAAAAAAAAATTAAAAAGAAAAAAGGTGAAAAACTGAAATACACGCTTTCCATTTCTTTCTCTCTGTAGGGAATGAAACTAGGTGGCCTGGTTTCTTGTTAACCAGGTCCTTCCCAGTTTCTATCCTTTCTTCTTCACATTTCATTTTCCATTTGAAATTCTCATTTTTCTTCCATAATGAACGATCTTTTTACGGTAATGTTCAATTCTCCATCATCTCTTATTACTTTTTTCGTTTTTTTTTTATTCACCATTGTTGATTCAAGTTATTATTTGTTTTTTTTTTTACGTATTTGGAAGTTTCTTTGTGTGGATTTTGTCAGATCTAGGATTGTGCATAATCAGCAATCTATATTTCAGCTGTGTTTGCCTTTCTGCCTGCCTTTGGTTTTTCTGTTTGTTTGCTGAGAAAATGAAGGGAAGTTATGTGGTTGGGGAATGTAGGTCTTGCAGCATTTGAAAATTGAGACTTCAGCATTGCGTGAATTTTGCTGAAATGCAAGTATGCACAACTTATCAATGATTTTGATGACCATCTCATGCTATTGGAGCAGATACAGTTTTTGATTTGGAATTAGTGTTGATTTTTCTTCGTGGTTTTGTGATTTGTATTCGTCTGGGTGTTGAGATCCGTTTCATGTTATGAAAATGAAAATAATAATAATAAAGGTTTGCCATGATAATGACAATTAAATTAATCTAGATTTGAACATCCACTTGGTTTTAATTTTCGTTTGTCAATTATGTGGAATTATTTAAATTACATAAATAAATAATTAAATAAGTGATGCAGCATTTAAGATGTTTTTCACTAGCCTCTTCTTGCCATTTAATAAAGCTTAGTGAGTGACTAGATCCTGATAATGGGTTTACAGTGGAGGTTCTTTTTGGCAGAACAGTAACTCATAAGTTCTCCTTTAAAAAGTGCATTAAAGGCTAAAAGCTTATAACTTAGTTGTAATCAAGTTAAAATTATACTTGTATAATCAGCAGTTGTAGTGAAACATTTTTGTGGTTTTCAATCCCAGCACTTGTAGTGAAACATTTTGTGTTTTTCAATCCCCAGAATCCTATTTTTTTATTTCTGTTGAATGTATTGTATTCTTTTTTAATAAAAAATATTCATTCCAGCTTATTTAACAGTGGCTTCTCAGAGACTCCCTGATATATATAAAATGCTCTCTGATTTTTGTCATTCTAATATTCACTTTCTTTTTGCTATAAATTGAAGTGACAAGTGCCTGTTGATTACTGAGGCACACATACACATCATGTACAACTTAAATGATTGAAATGCAGCTCACAAAAGCTCTATTATCCATAAACAATATTGTTAACAGTCCAACAAAATATTCTAATAATTAAATAATGCTAAACCACAAAATAAATTATGAGAAATCTAACATTCTCCCACGTAGACAGCATTATTTCATGTTGCTTATGACAACTTCATTCTTAGGGATAATGTTTTTATTGGCTAGGAGTAGTACTCAGTTTGGTATCAATGAATTTACTGGGTTACGTGCTCATAAAAGCTCCATTCACTGGCCTACTTAGGACTTGTTTTCTTTTCGTGGCCCAATTTTGTCTATGCAATAACAACATTCTATACATAATAAGGTTGTGTATGTGTTTAAAGCCTTGTTGCAGCCTTGCGGATATATTCATTTTTGAATTGTCAAGTAGGCCTGCCTATCCTCTAATGTTTCATGTCAAAGCTGAGGAAATCAAATGCATAGGAAAGTCCTATTTTTTGTATTTACAAAAGTTAACAAGATGTTAAGAAGACACTGTATCCGCAATTCTTTATTTTCAATATGTAATGAATGCAATTAGATCTTTAACTTTGATTTGCACAATGAATTTAGTTGCGACTTCAATCCTTCCATTGACTGTTATTCGGGGACAAAAACAGAATTCCTGTGTACCAAGGAAGATTCAATGTGCTCAACATCCCTCCCGGGTCAGGTCTTAGAATTACCTGTCACTACATAGACCTTAATAGTAATATAGTACTTCATAGTTAAAAACATCTTGTAGTCAGATCCTTTAAAAATTTTGAATTATAAAATTTGTTCTGTTTTCTATGCTTTGAATTTTACATGCATCTAAGATCAATGTATGCTTTAGTGGATAGTTATATTTAGAATATTGTGCTATTTTCTCTAAGTACTGATTAAGCAACAACTTTTGTGGCTAGTTTATCCAGCATGTTCAGATAGCAACATTGACATTAAGGGTTGAGCCATATATATTAATTTGATGATCTTTTGTTTATCTTTTCAGGAATCGTTTGAGATCCCACGGGGCCGAAGCCGCGGAGGTGGTGACATTGAACTAGGAGAATATGGAATGAATTCAGGAGATCTGAGCTTGGAGAGTTTCTTCAAAAAGGTGTTTATTTATATATATTATGTAATAAAAACATTAATCAACTTATCTTTCGTTATTTCTAACTTTTCCTTCACTAAGGATAGCCTTAACATTCATGTCCAATCATGGCATTTCTAATTTTTCTTATGGCTTTTTTAAATAGGTTCAAGAGCTTGATAAACAATATGCTAAGCTGGATAAGCTTTTGAAAAGTCTCCAGGTAACCTATCTTTACACACTTGATTGCTTTAAGAACAAGTCTTTGATCATGTAAAAGTAATAATTGAAGGATGCCATAATGAATCAAATCATTTATCATGATTCATGACTCTTATGGTCTCTAATAATCTAATATACTTGAAATAGTTGTGTCACAAAAATATGATAAATAATGAAGTTGGAAATAGAGGGATGATATATTTTTAAGTGTAGATGATCATGCAAAAAAAACAAGGTTATTTTCCTTGCCTAATCTAACAGCAGAAGAATCATCTTAGTAAAATCTTTTAGGTATTTTCTTGCCTGAAGTGTTACTTCCTAATGTACTATAGCATAGTTGATAAGGCCAAAGAATGAAGAAACCCTAGCTAATCATAAAATTGAACTCTATTATGAAAACTTATTGGAGACCCCCAGCTTCATATATCTCATAAGCACTTCTAACATTCCAAATTTTTGCATGTGAGAACTCTAGTGTAGTGAAAAATTTATGTGATTGGGAGACAAAACAACACAACAAAATCCTGTTCCCACTGTTAGAATATGATTGTGTTACCTTATTTTAGGGATCTTGTTAGAAACCTTATTTTATGCTTAGGGATTTTATCCTATTTTTCATAAATTTTTGGTTCCTCTTGTTGAGTAGGATTAGGAGTCTAGTACTCAACCTAATTCCTATTATAAATAGGGGTAGTGGTTTGTCTTTTGCAAAACTGTAACACATCCAAAATCATTATACACTATTATTGTTAAAGTCCCATATTATCTAGAGATATCTGCTAATTTCAACATGGTATCATAGCCTATCTTAGATCCATTAGCGAGATATCTGCAGATGTTCATTCTTGCAATTGGTCCACCCACAATTGTCCACGCTCCTAATGTCTAGTCTTGAACATGAGGAGGTGTGTTAGAGTCTCACATTGTTTAGAGATATCTGCAAATTTCAACATTTATTTTGAGTCTCTATTTTTCTCCTTTTCTCCTTTAAACAATGTTATTACGATTGAGTTGAATTAAGTCGTGCAATGTCTCTCCATTTTAGTTAGCTTCCATTTCAAGTGAATTGAGAAAACTGAAATAGGAATAAACTACAAATCTGTTTTTACTTATGTTTTGGAATTTGGTAATAGTAGAGCCTTAAGTAAATAGTACATGCTTGGTCAAATTATCAAAAGCCATTGTGCTTCCATTGTTGGTTCATATTATAAACTAACAATTACTTGAAATTTGTCCTCACCTTTTTTATGTGAACCTTATATGCAGGATTTTCATGAGGAGTCCAAATCTGTGACCAAGGCTCCTGCCATGAAGGGTCAGTATAATCTTGTTTTATCATTTTCAAACAGTCTTTTGCATGTTTTATTGTCCTCTTTTTTAATTTTTTAATCAATATAAAATAATAATAAAATTATTGAGTCATGCAACCCTTCTTTCATATAATTCTTTTTAAATTATTATAGCAAGACACAAATGTAGAAATATTACTTCTTTTGTGACTATCAACCTTTAGAGGAATATTTCTTGTAGGTGCTATTGAAATTTTGTATTTTAAAATATAAATTAAATATGCATGTAATAGAGAAATAAATAGTTTGCTGAAGCAGCCTGTTTCAAGATGTTGCCCTTCTGATAAAAGGACACATTTGAAGGTGGTGTTCTTATTATATAAATAAAGTTCATGATTATTAAACTAATTCATTCTGCTTGATCCTATGATTGTCTGCAGCTATAAAGCAGAAAATGGAGAAAGATGTTGATGAAGTTAAGAAAACTGCACATTATCTGAAGACCAAAATTGAAGAGCTGGACAAAGAGGTGTCTCTACTGAGTGTGTTCCAGTGTTTCATTCAATCCCTAGATTCTTGTTGTAAATCTACTAATTCCATTCTGTGTTGTAGAATCTGACAAATAGGCAGAAGCCCGGGTGTGGAAAAGGATCAGGTGTTGACCGGTCAAGAACAGCAACAACCCTGTCAGTAATGATCAGTTTTTTTATTTCCTGTATTATTGTCTCTTAACTTTGACAAGCTTCATAAATTGAGTTTCTCATTGTATTTGTAGTTTAATAAACACAATTCTCTCTCTGCATTCATAATTTTTCAAAATCTCTTGCAGTTCAAATATATAACCATTTAGACATTGTTTTACTTGATAAATACAAGTCTATGAGAGAGTTTTCATTATCAATATTCCACTTCTAAGGCAACTAAATTTCTTGTCATTTTGGAGTTTAAAATTTTCCCGTCCTTGGCACTTTGGATGATATTCAATCAATAGTATGAATGTATCTTCTTAAATATTGCTATGGATATCTGAAAACTAAGGAATGCTTAAAAGAGTAAATCAAGAGTAAAGGGAGATGCTGTCATCCCAATCTAAATGCAGAATTTCAATGTAACTTCTTTATATATTATGAGCCCAATTTATAATAGGAGACTTTTGAACCTGAGCTTCTAATCCATAATCCATAAATAATAGTAAAATAAAAGTGATGTTAATGTGTCATCTTGGGCTCATGGTCTAACTTATCTTATAATCAGTTACTACATGATAATTTTTCCACATATGCTGTTCAATCAAGGCTTTCAACTTATATCAACATGTTAAGTATGCTGAATTATAATAAGTAAACCTGAGGACTTTTTAAACACAGATTACACTGTTGGGCTTCCAAATTAGTCTTTTTATCATTATTTTTGGCTTGATGTTTTATTGGTATGTACCTGAGTTTTTGTATTATTTTATTTTGCAGTTCACTAAAAAAGAAACTGAAGGATAAGATGGCTGAATTTCAGGTGGGTTTGTCTCATTTTTTTGTTTGAGAGTTTTTTTATTATCCTGTCCTTCAACTGAATCCATTTGTTTCAAAATCTTTGCAGACCCTGAGAGAAGCCATCCATCAAGAGTATCGCGAGGTTGTTGAGAGACGTGTTTTTACAGGTTTGATTTGTTTCCATATTAGTGGTTGTTTTTCAACTTTATGCAATTTTATACCCTGAATTTTTGTCGCAATGGAGTTAATATCGGTTTTATTCTCTGGTTTTTGTGATTGTCAGTTACTGGCACAAGAGCTGATGAGGAGGTATTGTTTCCTTTGCTTAAAATTCATTAATGAAAGGATATATATCCTTTAGAAGTTTTTCTTCTAATCATCTTAACAATGTCCAGACAATTGACAGATTAATTGAAACTGGAGATAGTGAACAGATTTTCCAAAAGGCAATTCGGGAACAAGGACGAGGCCAGGTTCATCCTCCCTCTTGCTTTCTCCTTCAGTTCTCAAATTCCTATTCATCTTTTTATATCATCCAATACCTACATGAATATCATCCACTCATCTAGCTAAACCCTCCATCCATGCATTTTCATTATTTTGCCCCATACTTTTTTGTTTTAGGTGCTGAGGAAGACTGGTCTTCCTTGGGAAATAGGCAAATTACATTATATTAGAAAATCTACCTTGTCACTGTACTCTCTTACATTTGAGTTATATTTGTAGATACTGGACACCTTGGCAGAAATTCAAGAGCGACATGAGGCAGTTAGAGATGTTGAGAGAAAGCTTCTTGATTTGCAGCAGGTATTTAATCAGTTTGTCTATTAGTTTGACTGTGATAATGTGGTAACTGTACAATTTAGGACAACTAATATCATGATTAGATGATAGACATGAAGAGTACTCAAAATAATTACTTGCGCAGCTTTACCTTTTACTTTTTACATTCTGTCCTGATTAGTACATGTATAGGAAGGCCTATGCTTTGAATGAAACCAGTATATCACTACAAGGAGAGAGGTGGGATGGATGCCTAGAGATTTGATTTTTGCCTCTTCAGAGTGATTACTTTTGACAGGAAAATATTTTGACTTTATTCATATGACTATAGATTTAGTCATATCAAGTGATCCATAGATAGGAGATGGGAGACTTAAAAATTTAACAGTACTACACCTGTGGGAAGCTGAAAATTGCTGTTTCAAGTCATTTAGGGTGACATATGAAAAAGATTGTAATTTATTCTCAGAAGTGTGTCAAGACTCAAGATGTTATGCTGGCGCAAGATGCACATAATGCACACAAACACAATATCTGTATATATATATATATATATATATATATATATATATATATATATATATATATATTTGTGTGTGTGTGTATGAAGGTGGAAATATATAGTTTGGACAATAATAACTTCATGTCTTGGCAGATATTTATGGACATTGCAGTGTTGGTCGATGCACAAGGAGACATGCTTGACAACATAGAATCGCAGGTATTTTGATCTCTTTGCATATAAAACCTGCATTGGATAAGAATATATATAGAGAGGGAAGGGATACACTTATTTTATGAGCAAGTCTTATTTAATTTACTCCACTGAATAAATTTTTCTAGACATTAAATTTTGTTAATACATCTGTTGGTTTAAGAACCTTTATCAAGTAGATTAAGTTTATAAAAGTTTATATAATATAAAAATTATTCAATACTTTGCCTATCAATTTTATTTTAATGTATAATATATTTTTCAATATATAAGCAATTGATGACTATAAATTTATATACTTATAAATGTTCAATTTATCTAAAATTTGATACGTACGATGATCAAGATAATATCATGTGATTCAACTGTTAGACTAGTGAAATTTGTATCAAGTATCTAAGACTTTTAAAGCAAGTGAATCCCCTGCACGTCAGGTGAGAGAATGTAAGAAATGAAAATAGTTAATTTTGATCATTTATGTTACTATTTCATGGTCAGGATTAGCCATTTTCATTTCTCATATTTTATCATAATATATATATATATATATTGAGAAATTATTTGGTTGGAAGTTATGTTGGTGATCAAAAATTGGTTTCTATTCTTACATCAGGTTTCAAGTGCAGTAGATCACGTGCAGCAGGGGAATAATGCCCTACATAAGGCAAAGAAACTACAAAAGAACTCTAGAAAATGGATGTGCATTGCAATCATGATACTTCTCATCGTTGTTATAATCATTGTTGTTTCTGTCATCAAACCATGGGTTAATAAAAACGGTGCATAGTTTTTAATTGGTAATGCATAATTGCATAACTTGTACGTTGTAATTTTTTTCTCTCGATCCATTCTTTTGTTTTTCAATGTTTTATAGACATTCTTTCCATGCTACATTGTACTTGAAAGAAACATTGGACCAACATGTAAAATATTGAATTGGGTTGTATACTATTTTTACGAAATGGAAAAGATATTGATTATGATTGTTGAACAATTTATTGTGGTAATTGATGAACATTTAGTGTGTGTTTGATTTAAAGTTATATAGAACTGATTTTGATAAAATTATTTTTGAAATATTATATATAATTGAAGTAGATGGATAAATTAACTTAAAATATATATTTTATTAGAGTGCATAATTTTTATTAAACACTATGAGCATTATTATTTAATTTTAAAACACGAAAAGCTTTAATTTTGACTTCTCTTTAGACATGATTATAGTTCAGGGTCAATAGAAGGAAAGCAACATCTTTCAATTATTAAATTTTTTTTGTTGGCCTACCAGGACAACTCTCAACCTTTTATCCTATCAATAATTTTTTCTTTTTGTATATTTTCTAAATTAATATTTAAAATAAAAGAAAAAAAATATAGAAAAAAAAGAGAAAAGAGAAGAATAAAAAAAATAAAAAAAGAACAAATAAATAATAATAAAATAAATAAGTAAGAAAAACAAGATAACAAAAGGAATAATAGATTAAATAAAAAAATCAAGAATGAAAAAAAAAAGAAAAATATAAAATAAATAAATTAAAATAAATTTTTTTTAGTTAATTAGAAATTAATTAGGTTAGTTAAGAATTGGTTAGAAAAAAAATAAAATAAAATAAAAAAAGGGGTGGGAAGTTTGAAAAAGGGAAAAAACAGAAAAACAGAGGGGAGGTTGCTGGCTCCTTTAACCTTTCCTTCACTTGGATAGCCTGGTTCCAAATCCAGAATTATATAAATTCAGGGGGAAGAGCTTTTAGGGAAGAGATGGAAATTGCAAAAGCTTTCTCTCTCACTCTCGGTGGATTATTCTCGCCTCATTTCTTCGTCCGCTCCCATTTTCTCTAAAAAAGGGTCTTCTCCATTGGCTCTAATCTTCTCTGGGACAAAAAAACAAAAAACAAGAAAAGCAAACAAATTCTTCTTCTCCTGCTCTCATTCTCAATGCCGATTCCACCAAGCTCAACGGAAATCAGAAACACTCTCCCTCGAGGAATTGCAGACACGGTGTAGGAATAGCTCGTTTTGAAGCATTGGCGGCAAGAAAAGCTTTGAAGGCTAGCCTTCATTCTCTCTTGCTCGGAACCGCGAAAGTTCTTAGAAGGCATTTTTCACCGCAAAGCCACAAGGTAAAACTACTAACACCGTAGCTCCTTTATACGCTTGCAATCAATTTCATAAGTGTAGCAATATAAGACCTGAATCTGTGAACTAAGAATGATCCTTGAGCTATAGCTAAGCTTTTTCTAATCAGAATCTGAAACATGTTACTGTGCTAAGATAAGTCTAAACCACATTCCTATTCTCTCCGTCAAAAGCCCCGATAGTAATAGGCCATGAGCAATAGGCAGTATTTGAGTCTATTTATCGAAGTTGAACAACATCCAAAGTGAAGATTCAGATCTTCCTTTTGAGACTGCGTGTAATTCTTAATGTAATTAATTCTGTTACCGCCTTCCTGAGAGAGATTGTCTTGATCGTTGGCTGTGCCTAAAGGTTCTGAATCTAATGATACTGAATGTGCGGTTATAGACTCAGTATAATAAGGAGCGAGTGATGCAAAATCTGGATAAACAGAGTAATGATTAGGAATGTAAAATTAGTAGACTTAGTTTGGGAAGAGACCATTGACCATTGATCTATTCATTTACTGGAAGTGGAGAAGAAGCGGAAGAGATTGCAATCTTTTCTCTTCGGTGCAGAACATGCTCTCGAAAGCAACAACTTCTCCTCTACCTACATCCTTGCACTTCGGTTCTTCGTCACACACTACAACTCCAACGAAGACGAAGCCTTCATTCGACGTCCCTTCGTATACCCACAGCTCTGCTAGTATGACTTGCAAAACCATATTTGAGATAATTATGGAATTGGCACCCAACATTGGTTAACGATAGAACATAGAACTTAGTGGCCACGTTGCTCCCTCGACCCATACTTGACAACAAGCAAAATGAAACTTCAATTAATTAGATAAGCAAAGCAAAGTGCGAGGTTAATCACGCATTTGCACCAGCAGATGAGATAACAAAATGCGGAGGTCATCCTAATGCAGGTTGCAAAGAATGTGAAATCATACTCAGATAAAAAAACAAAAGAAGTGGGCCAGCATTTGACCTGTATCCTCATGCCAATATATGTGCACGTGTTTGTTTTATAGCATAGAATATCAGTGGGATTTGGCATTATATGAATTATAATAAGCATCAATGCTAGATGCCACGTACTTAGAAGTACTCATGGGTGCCGGATGGCATAATGCCACGAAAGCTATTCATAAACTATTCACCTGAAAGAATGAAAAGTGAGAATAAAAGATATGTAGTATTATTTATTTATTATTTAAAATGTAACGTTAAGTCTTCCATTAATTATTCAAGTATAGTATCTTTTGTAGTGTAAACATATAATAATAATAATAATAATAATAATAATAATAATAATAATAATAATAATAATAATAAGTAATAGTAAAAATGAAAATGTGGAAAAATTCTATCTACATTTTTGTTTCTTTTTTTTTAATTATTATTCCCATATTTTTTAAAAATTGAAAATTTTTAATTTTTTAAAAAATTCGTGCAATTGATTCTAATGGGATAAATAACATTTCTACTATATCATATTTTAATTTGTACAGATTCAAACACGGCTTACGGTTTAAATTTTGTAAGCACGTGATTTTAGGAAATCACTGTTCTTATTAACTATGTCTAAAAATGTTGTTTCTAAATTTTCTGAAATTTATGCAACAGATTCTAATGCGGGCAAGTAGTGTGCTCTATTGTACTACATTTTAATTCGTCCAAATTTAAACACGGCTTACGATGGTTTGAATTTTACAAGCATGCAATTTTAGAAAATCACTCTTTTTACTAACTTTGTCTAAAAATGTCTGTTTTTGAATTTTCTAAAATTCATGCAACGGATTCTAATGTAGGGCGAGTAGCGTTCTCTACTGTACTGCATTTTAATTCGTACAAATTTAAATACGACTTACGACGGTTTGAATTTTGCAAGCACATGATTTTAGAAAATCATTGTTTTTACTAATTCTGTTTAAAAATGTCTGCTTTTTATTTTTCTGAAATTCGTGCAATGGATTTTAATACAGGCAAGTAGTATTCTCTACTGTTCCGTATTTTAATTCGTGTAGATTTAGATACAACTTACCACGGTTGGATTTTGTGAGCATTTGATTTTAGAAGATCGCTGTTTTTACTAACTTCATTCTAAAAAATCAATTTCTACCTAATATCACCCTTTTATTTTCCAAGAGATCAAGTTTCTTAACCAGAACTACGTAACCTCGAGTTTCCCGTTGCATGAGGGAATACGAAAGAGCAGGATCAAGTTCTGTCAGGTTATTTTCAACAAACCTATTTATTTTTATTCTAAATTAAAAGGGATCAAACAATTTTCAAAAATTTCAAAATCAAGCACTCAGTTTAAGGGTACTGTTCTTCGAAATGGACGAGTAGGGTGCTTAATACCTTCACTATTCATAACCGACTTCTGAACCTAGATTTCTTCCTCAAAGTTAGAGTTTTTCTAAATATTTTTCCTTTAAATAAAATTTGGTGGCAGCTCCACTAATCAAATTAAATTCTTTCTAAAATTTTTAGCGAGTTCGTCGTCTCGTTAAAATTTCGGTTATAACACTTTTTAATAATTTTTAAAAAGATTTTATTAACTAGAATTCTTAAATATTATTTAAAAATTAAAGAATTTTTTATTAAAAATAACATTAAGATGTATTAAAAATTATGATAAATATATATTAATAATATTTCTAATAAAAAATGGAAGGAGATCATTTTTTTTGTTTCTTATTAAATTAAATATTTTTAAATATAAAATTGATAAAAATTTAGAAATAATTGTATATTAAGAAAATAATATAATAAAAATATTTTTTAAACCAAATTTATTTTTAAAAATTGATATATATTTTTTATTTATTTAAATAAGTCACAAGAATTTTTTTTATCTTTTTCTATTTTAGATGTGATCCTAGTGGAGATATCAAATGTTGAAATTTGGAAGAAATTTATCCTTTATTTAGGTGAATTTCATCACTATAACAAAATAAGATTTAGGGAAGTTACTTGAAATACGATTTAGATGGAATTACTTTTCAAGTTACACTTCAAGAGCAATTACAAATAAACGAAATCTAAGTGACTAGAAAGAGAATGGTTGACACGTACCACTTCTCTCTAAGTGTTGAGAAGCCACATGGCATGTCACAGAGAGGTTAAATGGAATCCCTTTCAAAGGGACACTTAGAGTGCAATTCCGTCTTTAACATTATCTAAATGTCACTTGGAGAGCAGTTATGTTGAATTACTCTCCAAGTGAGTCGTCTTCCCTAAATTAAAACCCAATATGCATCTTCTCTATTCATAATTGTCCCTAAATATTACATAAATGCTCTCATTATCTAAGTTGCTATCGTTGTGTTTTACCACCATTCTCGTCATTCTAGCCACACAATGTAATCAGGTAAGTGTCATTTGTTAATTTCTGCATTTATAATGTATTCTATAAAACCTAGGTTATGGATCCATTATTTTGTAATCGCTACCATTAAACATGGCTCTTAGTTATCCTTCATTCTTATCATTTCAATCATTGCACAACAACTAAGTGAACACTATAGCATTTTAGTTTTTGTGAGGAATACAATAAATTGAGGAAGAGATGTGGAAGATAGATTATAATATATATATTATAAAATTTATAATAGAATATTATGTGGAGTAAAACTCACTATAAGTATAAAATAGATGTAGAAGCTACATCTAAGCATCCTTGCTATTTATTCTTGGGGTAAATATGTTGTAGTTGAAAATAATGCTTGTTTAGGATGAAGAAATCTATAATTTTTTAGAAGAAGAAAATATGGGCCATGCCCTGAACCATATTTTTTCAAATGAAAGAAGTATGTGGAGTAATAGTGTATTTTGTACTAATAAACTACCATTTTGTTGATTTATATGCAGAAATAATCTATACTTGCAATATAAGTAATGCCTATTCGTTGGTGATTTTATATAATTTCATTTATTTCTTTTAGGAATGATCATGCAAATAGAGAATCCAAAAATAAAATAATTTAGGCTAAAAAAGGGCAAAAACATAAAAAAGATAAAAGATCAACTAAAGGACAAATACCCCTCAAGGAAGTCAGCACCCCTATGTTGGAACTCAAGCGCACCCTTGCAACGTATGTGTCACAATCATAATTACGACGAGACGACAAACTCGTTAAAAAAAGAAGAATTATCATTTGATAAAGTGGAGCTGCCACCAAATTTTTATTTAAGGGAAAAGATTTGGAAAAACCTTGACTTGAGGAAGAGATTTAGGTTCGGGAGTCGGTTATGAGTAGGGAAGGTGTTAGGCACCCTACTCGCCTGTTCCGAAGAATAGTACCTTTAAACTGAGTGTGCAATTTATTTGAAAATTTTTTGATCCCTTTAATTAGAGTGAAAATAAATTGATGGAAGATAGCCTGACAGGATTTGATCCTGTTCCTACGTATTCCCTAGTGCAATGGGAAACTCAAGACTTACGTAGTTCTGGTTTCGAAGGCTTCACCTTCGGAAGTGTTTGAAAATGAACAGAGTATTTTGAAAATATTTTAAAGACAATCCTTAGTCTACATATGCACAGGATCCAAGACAACTACGGCTACACTATGACCCGTACAAATTCGTAAACATCGAACAGCAGAAAAAGTTACCAGTTCGTACTTAGAGTTCATCGCGTGAGACTTGGAATTCCAAAATGAAGTTTTTCTTGAAATTATTTATAAAAGGATTCTTAGTTCACATATGCACAGGGTCCAAGACAACTACGGCTGCACTGGGACTCATATGAATTTCTAAATATCAAACAGCAGAAAAAGCTACCAGTTCGTGTTTAGAGTTCATTGCGTGAGACCTAGAATTAATGAATTTAATTTGAAAAAAAAGAGGAGCGGACTTAGGTAGAAAAAGAATTGGGCTCAATAAAAAATGGACTTGATTTTATTTTGAAATTGATTCCGAGTTTGATTTAATTGGATTTAATTTGAAATTAACTTTTTGAGAAAAAGAATTAAATTTGATTTAATTGATACTTAATTTTGAGTTTGGAGAAAAGAAGTTAAATTGAGACTAGACAAGTTAATTATAAAAGGGTTGATGGAAAATTTTCATTCAACTTTTATATGGCCCAATTGAAAATTGCAAATCTTTTAGTGGCTTGCGGCTTGACGGCTCGTTTAGAGTGAGCTGGCTTGGGAGAGCTCTTCTGGTGGCTCGTTTGGTGGCTCGTTTGGTAGCTCGATTGTTTAAAAGGAAAATCGGTCCCCAAAGGACTCGAACCCCCGTCCTAGGAGTCTTGGGTCAATTGACTAACCACTCAACCCTGCTTATCTATATTCATATGAGGAACCAAAGCTTAATGACCATTTATGGGAAAAAGTCACCAGCGGGGTTCGAACCCATGACGTGTGTCTTTAATGAGACGGTGACTACCACTAAGCCAACTTAGAGTCTTATGATTGATATACAACTTTATATAATATTATCTATATTTTGGACGTGCGTCAACTTATATGCATGGTTGCATGAGTGCATGGAGTTCAGTAAGCATTTCCTCGTTATAGATGGCCAGATGGGAGTCGACATCTCCATTACTTAGCTGTTTCAAACGAACCTTGGATAAGGAGACTCCCTTGAGTAGGGATCTATTGACTTGGATAGCTACGCCTTAATACTTGAGAAGTTGCATGATGCATGCATGGGTGAGTGTGGGTGCAAAACTGCATGGTCGGGTGGTATTTCATAAACCAATGGCTGGAACTGAAATGGATTCTAGGCGCTTCCCGACCCAAGGGGTGATGTGCAGCATCTGTAGTTATATCATAATAGACTTAGGATTGATTAAAGAGTAGTTACTTTGGTTCGAATAAGAAATTCTATCATCATGCTAAAGAAGGGAACCACACCCCATGATCGTGAAAAAGATTCATTAATTGTCCCTAACATGATATGTGCTGGGAGCCCACCATGCATTGCCCAAACTCAAACTCCAGCATTTCATCCACCCATTTTATCCCAACGATTCTATAGTTGACAATAATGGAATTATAATGTAAGCATAACAAATCCTGATGCTGAACCACCACTTTTCTCACTATGATCGGACCCCACCGAATCAATTATCATGGCCACGCACCCTATCCTGAACGTGTGGCTTATTTAAAATGAATGGGGAGAAATGTCCTGGCCAATGCCAGGAAGGCACCTTACAAGAGGCTGACCCTAGTCCTGGACTCTTTGGCATTATTCAGCAATCATGCAAATACTGAAATGATGATAACCATTCGATCCCTTCACCGTATTCACTCTAACCGAACACACCCTCTTGGCTGCAAAACTGGTTCTGCACAACATATTTAAGGAGACACATACATAACATTTATGATGACATAGGAATGAATTAATGTTAACGAAACATATTAAAATCCACCTATTATTCAAGAGGCAGCTTCGATCTAGCGATTCCAGCTTTAAATTACCATATTAGGATTCCCATTTTCCGTCATGATCGACACAAGGATTTGCAGATAAATTAATCTTAACAAGAAACATTTTATAACATTTCTAAAATTGAATTAGTTAAATAAACTCCAACCATAGGATGACTCCAATAACGACACTGAACCTAAACCCATGGCTCATTATTCATTGGAAATCTTAAATTACAATGCAGATGCGGATGGATGCAGTGAATCTCTTTATTCAAAATTTAATCACAGTAACCTAAATGAATGCATACGAGTTCTATTTGGAAATTCTAGTTCATTATCTAAAGCGATTGTTACGACCATTAGCACCTATTGATTTCATTTTTCTTTGTGATCTTAATGTGTTCATTCTGAATTTCCTCCTAATGCAATTTTTGCTTGAATCAAAACCAAATCTATTAGAGGACTAGTTACCTTTTCAGAATCATTTCATTTCAAGATTTGAGAATCGTTTTCATGCAGTCATATAGAGAAGTTCAAGGTGTTACCTTGAGATATTGTAGAAAGGAATTATGAATCTCTGTGAGGCGAGAAGGCGCACTTGCTAGCTTTAGGATCTTCCTCCCCCCAGTCACTCCGATGCTAAGCCTTTTGTGTTTCCGGTATTGAAGAGAATTTTCTAGAGTTCTAAGCCTTTTCCAGGGGAATCAAGGAGAGTTGAGAGAAAAAAAAACCGAATGCCCTCCTCTCTTTTTTTTTAGTTTTCAGTTTTACCTTTCTAGTTATTTTTCGTTTTTTCCCTTTTCAGTTATTCTTTCTATTTTTGTTCTCCCCTTTTTCGTTTTCAGTTTCATTTTTTAGTTATTCTGTTACTTTTTCTGTTTTTATTATATTTTTGTCATTTATTTTTCTATTTTTATTATTTTTATTTATTTGTTTTTTTTTCAGTTTTTAGTTTTTGTTTTTTTCTATTTTTATTTTTATTTTTTTCTTTATCATTATCATTTTTGTTTACTTTTCAGTTTTTTATTTTTGTGTTTTATTATTTATTTTTTTCATTTATTTATTTATTTTATTTTTCTGTTTTTATATATTTTATTTTATTTTTTTATTTTCTATTTTGCTATTTTCAGTTTTTTATTTATTATTTTCATTTTATTGTTATTTTTTGTATTTCAATTTTATTTTAATTTTCCTATCACTTTGCTTTATTTTTGTCTTTTTTATTATTTTTCATTTCTGTTTATTTTCTTTCTCCGCTTTTTTTTTCTATTTTCTGTTTATTAATCTTAATATTTACATATTATTTAAATTATTGTTGGTTTCTTGATTAATTTAACCAATGAGGGGCGTTGGACATAATTGAGTGTTTACAGTATGTTACTTTTCGACATGACTGTGCATAGCTGAGCATGACCATGCCAGATAGTTAGCATGACCGTGTCAAAATTCAATAGAACCTTGCAACATCTCCAAATTTTTCAACATGGTCGTGTAGAGTTGAGAACAACCATGGAAGAAAAAATGTTTATTATCTTGAGGGAAAATAAAGAAACCTCTGTATGGTCCTTTCATAACATTAAAGATATTAGTCCTTCAATTTTTACCTACAAGATTCATATGGAGAAGGAGTTCAAACTAAAGGTTCAACCATAAAGGAGGCTCAACCCAAACCTTTAGGAAGATGTCAAGGAGATCTTAAATGTCTTATTTTTTTATAGCCCCTGGGTTAGTCCTATAAGGTTTTTCCTAAAAAGGGAGGTACTAATATCATGTAAAATGATTGTCTAGTGGATATGTATTGATTATAGGAAGTTAAACGAGGTTACGTGCAAAGATCACTTTTCTATTTCTTTTATTAATCAAATGTTATTGAAATTGTCACGTCATCAATTCTATTATTGTTTGGACGGGTATTCTCGCTATATGAAAATATATGTAGCTTTTTAAAATTAAGAGAAATTGACTTTTACATGTCCTTTTCGTACTTTTTCATATAGGAGAATACATTTTGACTTATGTTCTTGATTCTTTTCAAAGATGGATGATGTCTATCTTTTATGAACTATTAGAGAATTTCTTATAAGTTTTTATGGATGCTTCTTTTTTTTTCATATATGTTTAGAATTTAGAGTAGGTGCCAATTAGATGAAAAAGAACCAATTTAGTTCTTAATTGGGGAAATTGTTGATTCATGGTAAGTGAGTGTGTTATATTGGGACATACTGTCGTAATCGTAATTACAACGAGACGACGAACTCGATAAATTAAAAAGTATTTTATAAATGAGTGGAGCCGCCACCAAATTTTATTCTAAGGGAAAATATTTGGAAAAACCCTAATTTGAGGAAGAGTTCTAGGTTCGGGAGTCGGTTACAAGTAAGGAAGGTGTTAGACCCTACTCTCCCATTCCGAAGAATGGTACCCTTAAACTGAGTGTGTGATTTTGAAATCTTTGGAAAATTGTTTAATCCCTTTAAATAGAGTATAAAATAAATAAGTTTGTGGAAAATAGCCCGACAGGATCTGATCCTGCTCCTACGTATTCCCTGGTGCAATGGGAAATTCAAGGCTACATAGTTCTAGTTAAGAGACTTGATCTCTTAGATGATAAAAAGATGATTTTGGATAAAAATTGACTTTTTGGAAGAAGTTAGGTGTGAATAGTGATTTTCTAAAATTACATGCTTGCGAAATTCAAACCGTCGTAAGTCGCATATGAAGCCACACAAATTAAAACACTGAACAACAGAGAAGGTTTCCTGTTCGTATTAAAATTTATTTGCACAAATTTTTAAAAAATTAAAACAGACATTTTGGAAACAGACGTTTTTACGGAGTTAGTAAACAATGATTTTTTAAAATTGTGTGTTTGCGGAATCTAAACCGTCGTAAGCCGCATATGAATCCGCACGAATTAAAACATGGAATAACAGAGAAGACTTCCTATTCGTATTAAAATCCGTTTGCACAAGTTTTAGAAAATTAAAACAAAATTTTTGAAAACATACGTTTTACAGAGTTAGTAAACAGTGATTTTCTAAAATTGTGCGCTTGCAAAATCCAAACCGTCGTAAGCCGCGTATGAACCCACACGAATTAAAACACGGAACAGCAGAGGAGGCTGCCTATTCGTATTAAAATCTGTTTGCACAAATTTTAGAAAATTAAAACAGACGTCTTGAAACAAAATTGATAAAGGCTAACTTTGATTTATTGAGCTTACGAGAAATGAATTTAATTCAATAATTAGGAGAAAGAATTGGACTTTGATCCAAATTAGGATAATAGATTTGATTAAGAAAATGGATTTGATTACAAAATTAAAAAAAGGAGTTGACTTGACCCAAACTAATTATTTACAATTTTTTCTACTATTAATTTTGGGCTCCATTAGCATGGCCAATTAATTTAGAATCTGCTGGTTTAGTAGTCCAATTAAATTGCATGCTAGTCTAATTTCGGCCTAACCCATTTTGGAGGCGGCATGGTCCAATGGAGAAAAGCGGCTCAGGTAGGATGATATTGAGACAACATTAGCTCTTGGCCCAATTTAAGTTCAGACTGTCTCTAGAAAATGGCCCAATTTATGTTTAGATTGGCTCTAGAAAATGGCCCAATTGAAGCCCATTTTGATATGCTGTTAGCATGGTCCAATGGGAATGGGCAGCCAACGGGCTCCTTTGGGACAAATCAGAGCATAACCCAAAAGTCCAAGTTGAGGGGTTCAGCATGGCTCGATTGAAAAGGTGGCCCACGTGGCCCAATTGATGAAATAGCTCCCAAAAATCAAAAGGAAAAGTTGTGGGCACGACTCGAACCTCGAATGTGGTAGTTACATGCAATCAACTAGCCAATAAGCTGGGTTTCGCGCTTAAGCTTAGTGGTCATGAGATTAATTTTAACTAAGACTGGATCAAAGAAACCGCATCTCCGATGCTATATATTTCCTGCCCACTACCTGATGTTGACCACAAATTGCTAGCCTCAGAACTCGCATCATTACAAGTGAGTTTGATACTAGAGGCTGCACCAAAGATCAAGTTCCGTTATTCACTTTAGCTAAGATCATAATCACTGCAAAAACCATGATCAGGATGGATTTGATGCATGCAACCCTGTTGTTTGGATTCCAGTTAGAATAGGTCGAAGGTACTGTATCAGCAATCTGATCATAAAGCCGTCAGGACTCTTTCCTTTATAGAACTCTTCACGTGGACTTCCTGCAGAAGCATTATTCACTGTTGATTTCTCTCCTATATTGACTCCCCTTTTAAGCCTTTTGTTGCTGACATTGACCACTCTTACCCAGGTTCATGCATCAAATTAGTGCTAGTGACTCGTTTATCCACTTATATAGAGGGGATCTACTTCTGACAGAAATTGTAGCAGCAAGGTATTCCAATAATAAGTATTGAATCCTACCAAACCGCCACTGGCCATGTAACACATCATTCATAAGCTTATCCAAGGTCTTAAACTTCTATTCGATGGAGTTTCTCATTTCCTCCCTCCATCATAAAACACTATACTTTCTGAGTAAATTCTCCATCATAAACGCTATACTAGATCTGAGGTTTAACCACTCTTGAATGCTTCCCCAGTCCTAACATTCTTCGCCATGCAAGAAAAATATGAGAACGAACAGTAGGCATGGCATGATTTATCTGATCAAACACAGAACCAATTCGGTACGCTAGGACTGTTATCCTAACAGGGGCTATCAGTACCTAGCAATGGTGATTCGGGGTCACAAGATTTTTTCTTTACAACCAACAGTAGACATAATGATAAATGAGCAAGTCCCGTCCAAACCAACATCAATCTGGTCATTTAAACATTGAGGTTGGTTTTAAACTAAGTTGCATAAGCTCTCGGGTAACAACGCTATTAGCCTCCTAGCTTGTGTGGATTAACATGCAGAGATTGGTGTTAATCACAGTGATGATGCCAAGAACAGCAAGCTGATCCTAGCACTGCCTTGAACGTTACTCCCTGTTCTTTTCTATTTGAGGAGGCAATATCAGAGGCACCAACCTAGATAATTATGTAGGCTGATATGAGCTGGTTGGGATCCATCATTGAGTGTAGAATCTCACATGAACAAGAGACTCTTTGGACTATGTATAGGTGGCTATATAGGGAATTCTCAAGCTCACGGGAGGCTATTGAGCAAGGTTTTTATACCGCTATGCAAGATAGTCACTGTACTTCAACCTTGTCTTAGGAACCTGCTTTTTTCTAAACTTTCACTCTAACTTATTGAACTGCCCTCCTATTTATCTTAGATGGATTAAAGCCTTGGGAACAGCAACCCTGTACCAAACGTCTGTGCCTACATAAGCTGATTTGGGCTCAGATTTTCACATCTCAGGGTTACTGGTTATGAATTCAATAGCTTCCCTTGCCTAAGCAATGTTCCTGGTCTACACACTTAGTTATCTTACCGATTCTTGATCACAGGATAGAAGACTCTCAAATTGAATCCATTGATACAAAACATGAACACCTTCAACTTATCCTAAAAGCAATGCATTCTGGATTCTAATTGGAAACATTAATCGATGTCAATCAGAAATCTAACTTGCTTTTTAAACCGTTTTGTCAATGCATGCGAGCATCTGAAGATCCTAAGCTCTAATCAAGAATATGTATGAACTGATACTGACGTAGACAAAAATAGCTCAAGAATCATCTCTGATTTTGTTCAAATCGAACCAAAAATCGATGGAGAGCTTACCTGAAAACTTTTCTCGATAAACCTTCCTCGCTGGCCATTGAATTTTGCTCCTACGCCTTTGGAGAATGCTTTGGAATTCCTTCCCTCTTGCCTCGGGATCTCTATCCCCATGCCACCTTCTTGAGCTTCCTTTTATTCCTCATAGAGAAACTAGGAATTCTTGCTTCTGCGGTTCCTTTTCTTTTTTCTTTTCCAGCACTTCCGTTTTCTTTCAAAGAAATCCACCAAGGGGAGGTCCTCCCAACCCCTCCTTTTTCATTCTTTCCTTTCTTATTCCAACTTCCCGCCGTTTTTTCTTTTTCATTTTTCTTTATTTTCTTTTATTTTCTGATTTTTTATTATTCTGTTTTTTTCTATTCTTTTCTCTGTTTGTATTCTGTTTTTTTTATATTTATTTCTATTTTCTGTTTTCCTTTTTTTTATTTTTTATTTTTATTCTGTTTTTATATTCTCTTTTCTTCTTTTTTTTTTCTTCTCTTTTCTATTTTTTCTTTTTTTTTTATTTTATTTCTTCTCTTTTCTATATTTTTTATTTTTCTGTTTTCTATTTATTGGTTATTATTATTTTTTTGCTAACTACTTCTTAACTAACTTAACTAACTTTCTAAAAATTCTTTTCTTATTCTTTTTTTTTGGGTTTTTGTTATTTGATCTATTTTTTATTTTGTTGTACTTTAAATGGATTTGGAATAGAATTTGCATTATAGATATGATTTTAGTCTCGGACAGAATTAGGTGTTCACACATACGGTCTCTGAGAGGGGTATTAGAGTTGATTCAGCGAAGGTTGAGGTAATCTACTTTTCCCTCCCAATAATGTTAAATCCATTAGGAGTTTTCTTGGATATGCATACTTTTATAGGAGATTTATAAAAGACTTCTCTAAAATTGCCAAACCACTTTCCAATTTTTGAATGAAATAGGCCTCCTTTAATTTTAATGATTCATGTCTCTCTACTTTTAAAGTTCTTACAGATAAATTGATTAATGACCTTGCTATAATTGTCCCTGATTAGTCTTTACACTTTGGGCTAATATGTGATACTAGTGATACAATCATAAGAGCAATTTTGTGATGCATAGATGGAAGGAGGTGGTTCTTCTGGATCAATGGAGGTTGCACTTTAGAGAAGGAATGCAGCCGGATTCAAGCTTGACTTGGAAGTGACACCTCTAGAGGAGGATAAATTTCTTCTTCGCCACCATGAGCTTCCATAGATGAGGAGGTTCTTCAACCCTAAGTCTAGTTCTAAAAGAGAAAAAGGAAGAGAAAAACTCTCCAAATTTTGAGTGAGAAACTTTCAATTCATTCAGATGAATCATCATATGCAAAATTACACAAGTGGATCCTTTATATAGGAAAAATGAAGGAGATGCCAAATGGTGGGAAGGAGGAGGTAGATTTGAATTTGAATTGGGCTTGGATTTCAGCCTAATAATGATTCCTTCTTCACTCCTCAAGGCAACCTTAAATTAGGTCGAAGAAAGTCCAAAAAATTCTAAGTTAAAATATAGGAAAATTAGGCTCAAATCTTATACATATTAGGCCTGGTAGTTCCTAAAATACAAAAAAAAATAATCTAAATCCTATTTTAATGCGTGAGGCCTAATAAGCATAGTTTGTGTGAGGTCTAATAGGCCTAGTGGCTCTGCAGTTGGGATCCTCTGCATATGGGACCTTTGCATCATTTTGGGACAAAGAAAAGGTGTTCCAAGCCATCTATTATGTTGTAAGACCCTAGATGTAGCAAAAAAGAACTACGTTACCATAGAAAAGGAACAATTAGCAGTAGTATTTTCTTTCAATAAGTTTAGGTTTAAGGTTTAGGATTTAGCTATCTACATTGACCATTCTATTATCAAGTATTTTCTTTCTAAACATGATGCAAAGACTAGGTTGATCAGGTGGATACTCCTCCTTCAAGAGTTTGACCTAGAATTCAAGGATAATAAATTGGAAGAAAACTTGGTTGTAGACCATTTGTCTACAGTAGATCCTTCTATACTATTCATTACAGATGAAGTGATTAAGGAAATGTTCCCAAGTGAATGTTTATTGGTTGTCCCTAGTATACATATTTAGTTAACTATCTAGCAAGTAATATCCTTCCCTTGAATCTTTCATATGCACAACACAAGAAATTTCTATTTGACATTAAACATTATTTGTGGTAAGAACCTTAATTATATAAAGTATATGGGGATAAGTTAATTAGAAGATGTGTGCCTGAAGAGGAAACTCATGTTATCTTAACTTGTTACCATTTAAGAGGGGATGGAGGATACTTTGTTCCTAATAGAATTGCCCAAAATTGACAGTGCAAAATACGACCTAGGTCAACTTGGTTTGTAGCAGAAAAGGTCCAAATCAAGCCTATAAAAAAGAAGGCTAGGCCTTGTAAGAAAACATGTCTCTACACCTTTTCTATATATCACCACATCCCAAAAACATTCGATTTTGTCATTTTAGTTTCTAGATAAGGATTATGTCGGAATATAACTTTATTGTTTGTCTTTATTCATTATGTATAACTAATTCCCAATCATGGGACTTTGGTGGAACTTATGATATAACCAATTGAACTTATTTTATCTTTTATAAATGTTTATATTTTCTATTCAATTGTTTGCCTTATTGCATTTAATTAATTAATGAGATTAATTATTCTTATTAATTTCTATGTTAATTGGAGGATATATGATCATGCCATTACTTAATTAATGGAACTATAACATAAACTGGATCTAAGAATTTTAGAGGATTAATTAGAATCATTTATTTTTAACCAGTTAATAAATTAACAAAGCTAAGTGTTCTTTATGCTTCTCTTAATTATTTGTATTACATGACCATTGAGGCTGATAACTTGGGGAAAAGAATGTTACTATTGCATGATCATTGAGTAGTAATAAATCTTGAATGGATGGTTACCAATTGATTTTTATCATTCATAAAAAGGAGTTAGGGATGAAATTAGGTAAAATCATAAGAGAAACTAAAGTCTTATGCATTTCAATAATTGATTTTATATTTGTGATTGTTTTTTTTTCTTTGAATTTCCTTTTCTTATTTTTATATTTTTATTTCTATCCTAAAACATCTCTTAACAAAGCTTTTTTCTTGTTGAGCTTAAAAGTTAGGATTTAATTAGTATTAGGATTGTTGGAATAATATTTGCAGGAACGATAATGGAGGTCTCAAATATCCTTTTCTATTATGATAGATGCACTTGCTTGTGGGTAAAATACTACATGCACAATTTTATGCGTAACATGTGCCTAAGATGATGCTACAATTATGACTCACCATTATGGTGTATCATAGCCTTGCTAAAGCCTCACTATAAAAAAGGATGTTTTATGGTAATTATTTTTGGGAGTTATAGAAATTTATAACAATATATTAAAATAGTATAGGTTTAATCCTTCTCAATTGAAAATAAGGTAGTTCCAATTTTTTAAATTTATTATAAATTTATAAAAAATTAAAATCCAACCTAATTATATTAACATCAAGTCAAATCTAGTTAAAAAATCATAAAAATGTAAACCATAAAAGTAGAATTTTAAAAATTCACTTCTCACAAAGTTCACCCTTGAGGATTTCATGTATTCTTCATCCCAATTGAAAATTCATGTAATCATTTGCATTTATTTCATCACAATACATTATGGTCCACCTTACATTTACTTGTTTCTTCAACCAGGTTCATTCTTGTATGTTTTTTCTTTATCCAGGTTCACGTTTACATCTTTTTTTTTTTCAAGTTATCTTATTATCACTCATAATTTTGGGTTTCATTTTTATTTTCTTAGATTTCATATTTACTCTTTGATTTTCTATTTTTTTATCTAATTTTTTATTTTTTGTTTAATTTCAAGTTTTGGTAATATAGTTAGGTTCTTGAGTATTATTTTGCTTAAAACTTTCCTAAGATTTTAAAATAACTATTTCTACTTTTAAATAACTTTTAAGAGTTCAAAATAAAACTTTAATGATTTAAAGTTCTAATTGGAACTTCTTAAGAATTTTAATCAGTTAAATCTTATTAAAAATTATTTTAAACGGGTTTTGGGCAGATTTTAGAAAATTTGTTCAAAGTTTAAAAGGTGCCTAAGTTGGGGTTGTTTTAAGTTTAGAGTCGATCTTGTAAGTATCACCTTGTTTGAGCTTAAAGTAATGCTATATTGTCTTATTCTCTCTAAATTTGAAAGTTTTTTTTTTTACCACATAAAGCAAAGATCTTGGACTTTAAAACTTAAAGAACCTTAAACTCAAACTGTAGTGGTCATGGTCGCAAAGATGGTAAGTGGAAGGCATTAAATATTTAATTTGAGAATTAAATATTGAACCTTTATCTAAAAGTAAAAGAAAAAGGTTTGTGGACTTCGAATGTAAGAAAATATTCCAAACTTTACTAAGGACAAAGGCATGGACCAAGGACAAATATTTGCAAGGACTTGATGGACTTGAGATAAAAATAAATTTATTAAGTCCCTTGACTTTATGTCAAAGTTTTATGATGGTAAAAGTTAGTAAAAATTTGATCTTGGTGGAAGATTGACCATTTGGCCATGACCTTGTTCATAAGGAAGAAAAGACTTAAAAATTTCAATTATATGATAATTAATATCCTCCATAATTATTATCGTAAAATATTCACACATGAAACTAGGAACAATAAATTAAAAGACCTTGGGGAGTAGATATGGTCATTTGGCATAGCTCCTTGGGGGAGGAAAGGTTGAAAATTTTCTAGAATTAATTAGTTAACTCTTCTAAGATAAGATCTTAAGAAAAATAATCTTTTGGGACAATAAAAATAAATTTAGTGACTTTAGAAAAAGGGTGTATTGGATCTAAAACTTTTTTATGACAAATTGGTCTAAGAACTTAAGCTAAAACCTTAAGAAAACGACTTCTATGAATAAGAAAATATAGAAAACAAGCCTTTAAAGGAAATTAGGCCATTCAACCAAGGAGGATTAAAGTTTGACAGATAAGATTTAGTAAACAAACTCTTAAAAAAAATAAAAGGTTGAGAGAAACCTAGAAGGAATGAGTGATATAGGTTTCCTTTGAGAAACTTGTTATAAAATATTAAGAATGTAGACAACTTTGACAATTTTAAGAAAAGTTTGCATGCTGTCCAAAATTTTAAGACCATGCATAAGTAAAGAATTTTAATAAGAAACTATAATTTTAGATAATTTTTTATATCCTATTTATCATGATGATACTTGAGTATGTCTACTCAGGTGCAAGTGTGCTATGTGCTTTCTTGAATGATGTAAAGAATTTATATGAATTTATGGTTTTATATGTTAATGAATTATGTGAGAATTGAATGATTTGGATGCTATGTATGGATACCATATTGCTAGATATTGAGCACGCGTGTTATTATGAACACTTCAAAGGGAACCAAATAAGTCAAAAGATTACTTCAGAACATGCTATGTAAAAACTTAATCCTACTCCTACCATGCCAAGTTGCAGGACTTATGCACCGCTAAGTTATAAGGATTGTGAAAATATGGAGGTCACATACTTTTCATTTTAGAAGTCATAAGACTTCAAGCTAAGATGGTAACAACCATAAGAAATGAACTCATATCCTAGATTAGAAGGTAGAGTAGGAGACAAGTGAAAGATATTGTTTGACTAATTTTATTAATAATATTCCTTAATGTAAATTATGATTGAAAGGATGAATAAAGAATAAGAATAATAATAATTATGGAATAGAACAAGAAAGAGTGAAACAATATCTATGATACAGTGAGAAAGTGATCTAAAGAATGAATAATTTTTATGTTTTGTAAAGTTTCAAGAGAATATGATTCAAGAAATCAATGAGATGCATGCTTGTAGGAAATTTAATCCCTGTATTATTAAAAGAAACCCATTTCATATAAGTATTGTTTAAAAAGAAATAATTGAACTTATATGCTTGTCACCTTTTCTTAATAAACTTAAGTGGCTGGGTTAGAAATGATAACAACAGCCTTGGGACAAACGCTTACTGACAAATTATGATTTGTCACTTCCTACCTCCCATTTCTTTTCTTAGAGCCTGACCATGCTCTTCACAATGATAATGGTCTACATGAAAAATGAATAACATAGAATGGAGTTTTAGTGCTCACATGATGGAATGTAGGAAGAAATAATGAGGATCTCATTCAGTTTGGTGTAATTTTTAGATTTTTTAATTGATGAATGTAATTTTGAAAGTGTGCTAATGCCCTTATTTTGTTGCAAAGGACTCTATTGTATGATATATATATATATAATTTACATACTATTGTATAAATGAAAGTATATTGCATTAAGTAAAAAAATTGCAAGTTTTCAAAGTTATTGTAAATGACAACATCTTAACGTTTATTTACTACTACATTATTTCACTACAACAAGGCTTGCAATTTCAACAAATATTTTAAAAAATTGTATCATATTTTCAATAACAGTATTTTATAAAGAATTTCTGCATCGTCATGTAACAAACTAATACGACCTAAACTATGATGAGTATCAATATTAGGATGTTACACCAAGCTTCAACTATGAATAGTCCCAGACTTCAATACATACATAATTCCTAGACTTGCATGGTTTGAATAGTACAACTTATACTTTCATATATAATTTATTTTAGTAAATGATCCCTTTGACTTATTAGGTTCATTTTAAGTCTTTATAATAGGATGCATGCTTAATACTTAATCAATATGTTATGCACATATAGCATTCAATTCATCCATCATCACATATACATTCATGGAACCATATACACATGAACAAGTCATTGTATCATTGATCACATGACATTTTAAATATAAATGATCACACTCAAACATCATCATAATAACTAGGGAAATAATATTTACCCAAAAAATTCACATGCTGAAAATATTCACTTAGGTAAGGTCTTTAAATTTTGGACACTATATGTCCTTTTTCAAAATGGCCTAAGTTGACCTTCTTATCTCTAAGTTTCTCTTAATTTTTCCTTTTCTCAAATATTTTCTTGAATTTTTTCTCATTATTTATCTTATGTTGGTTGAATGACCATTATGCCTCTCAATTAGACTTTTTTTTCATCTAAACCTTATAGTTACTTTTGTTTCTTAAGATTCATTCCTAAGTAAGATGAACACATATGTTTTACCCATTAAAATTTTATTATGCCTAATTTTTCTCCCTTTAGCAGAATGGTTTTTTGAACTTCAATGAGGTTGTTGTTCATCTTTCTATATTGTTGTGGCCAATATTTTACATCCAAATCTTAATGAAAGTGATTGTTTTAGTCTATTCACCAATTAACTAATTTACTAATATGCACTAGTATAGGTCCAATTATTCATATATTAGCCTACTAAATTATGTCCAATTTTTTGGGATCACTTTGGTAAAGCACCTAATTATCTCAATATAATAATCTGTTCACTCCTTTTTACCCTTTTTCCAAAGGCTTGGCCAGATGGTCATATTGGCATTATCAAGGCGACTTAATTTATTTTGTTAAATCTCTAAATGTTTTTTTCTTTAAGGCTTTAGCTTGGGAAGGCTAAATAATTAATTATATTAATTCTTAAACTTTTCTCTGTCGCAATCGTAATTCCGACGAGACGACGAACTCGCTAAAATTTTGAAAAATGAATTTAATTGATGATGTGTGGAGTCGCCATCAAATTTTTATTTAAGGGAAAAATATTTGGAAAAACCCTAACTTGAGGATGAGATTCGAAGTTCGGGAGTCGGTTACGAATAGGGAAGGTGTTAGACACCCTACTCGCCCGTTCCGAAGAACGGTATCCTAAAACTGAGTGTGTCATTTTGAAAATTGTTTGATCCCTTTAACTAGCATGGAAATAAATAACTTGATGGAGGTTAGCCTAACAGGACTTGATCTTGCTCCTACGTACGTATTCCCCGGTGCAATGGGAAACTCAAGACTTATATAGTTCTGGTTTTCGTTTGAAGGCTTGACCTTCGAAGGTGCTTGAGAAGGAGTATTTGAAGATGAACATGTTGTTCGAAGGCTTGACCTTCGGAGCTGCTTAAAAAGGAATACTTGAAAATGGTTTAGAGTGTGTTGATTTGAAGGAGAATCCTTAGTCAACATATGCACAAGATCCAAGACAACTACGGCTGCACTTGGGACCCATATGAATTCCTAAGCATCGAACAACAGAAAAAGCTACCAGTTCGTACTTAGGATTCATTGCATGAGACTTAGAGATTCTAAAATGAATTTTTCTTGAGATTTATTTAAAAGGGGATTCTTAGTCCACATATGCACAGGGCCCAAGACAACTACGGTTGCACTTGGGGCCCATATGAATTCCTAAACATCGAACAGGAGAAAAAGCTACCAGTTCGTGCTTAGGGTTCATTGCGTGAGACTTAAAGCCAAAGAATTTTATTTGAAAGTGATAAAGATAAAGAAACGAATGAGCTTAAGTAGAAAAAGATTGACTGATTTAAACTAAAGAAATGAACTTGATTTTGAAAAACATTTGATTGGAAATAGACTTAATTTAAAAGGGGAACGTTTGACCTTTAAGGAAGGAGACCTTAACTTGATTTTACTTGAAGAAAAAGAATTTGATTTGAAAAAAAAATGTTTAGCTTGACGAGAAGAATGATTGTATTTGACATTTTTATGGGATTTAAAAATGAAATGCTTGGCTTGAAGGGAGAAGGATTTAAATTGAGGTAGATGAATTAGTCATTGGACATTTCGGGGTTTAATTGGAATTTTGGGAAGTTTAGGGGTTTAATTGAAATTTTAAGAAATTTGGGGGGCTGGGCATGGATGCTGATACATGCGGCACGCGTGTCGGGCAAGGTGGCAAATCTGCAAGAAAATGAAGGTGTGGTGCAAGCGGGGTTCGAAGCCAGGACCAAGGATTTGTCATACAATTGGCCTGTGTGAACTTATGACCTACAATGTGCAATATAATTATTATAAACGCTTGCAAGGAGTGAGTCTTTTCATTCCTACCCAAGATTTATTGATGGGACCCACATTCAGTTTACTTCAATTTTTGTATGCATGCATGCAATCGTTGGCCGCGTGCTTGGTTTCATGTGAGGGTTTTAATCGTAAATCCCCTTCCAGCCTCTAATCATCGTACATTATGATTGACTATGAGAGATGCATTCCCACTGGAGTTATATTGTGTTGGCCATTATTTAGGATTAGCGCCCATTCCTGGTGCATGCTTTTGCATGAAATTATAGAAGACTTACATGTGTGGGTTGGCTCGTACTTGGCTTAATTTGGGATGGACCATGACAACCATGGTTAGTTCAAATTCTCCTTGGTCCCACGACATGATTTGCATGAGAGATGGTTCCAATTATCGTCCACTACCATCCAAAAAGTTGTGGATGGGCCTGTACTGCATGAAACTCTTAGTGGGGAGAGTGTTAACAAGGATAGAGGGGGAGGCATACCCAAAGGCTGGGCCAGTTCGTTCAGCAAACCCAAGAAGAATGGATGCCTTCCCGAACGTCCAATTCTAAACAGAATGAGGAAGATTTAGGTGATGGAGTGGCACGATGAAAGTTATATGCATGCGTTTGCCTTACTCAGAATTCAGCCTTGTTATTTTACACCTGAAAGGAGCTATTATTTTTTAGTGATATTAAGGCCATGAGAACTTAACTAACTTAGAACTCCACAGGAACGAAACTCGCATTTGGCCTTGGTGACTTTAACAAACTAGGTTAGCTTTCAGAATATGGAGCAGGGACAGTAACTGGACGTGGGGTGTACGGGATTGAGCTATGAGCGAGCATTTAGAAGGCAACCATGATGTGGAGACCTAACGTAGATTATGAGTACATGACGAGCCAACTATCCTCCTAGGCCTCAAGTTTTTTTCCGACACAAATTGGTTAAAAATATCGAAGGCGGTGGAGACTCCCTTTCCTTATTTGTCCGTTAATGGTACCCACCCCATTTAATTTTATTCATTCACTTTTGCATGGAGTCCCATCCGACATGCATGGGGTTTGGCGGGTAGGTTGGTGATAATCTCACATAGACCGAAACAGCAAGGTAAGCTACGCATATTCTGGACCCTCCATACCAGAATCTTGCTCGTTTTTGCATAGGGAAGGTTTATATGCATGGGACACAAATTACCTGAACCTGAATTAGGATTTATCGACACCCAGCCGCGGGGTCTTTGATTCAGAGAGGCGTATGGTTAGTTGGAAACCTATGGTGCACACTGCCACGAACCGACGAGATAATATATGAAGCCAGTGCAAGGAAAGACTACGCCCACCAGAATAACAACTGACTAAGGATCAAGGGATAGGGCTGAGTGAAGCTAATCTCTGATTTATGATCGTAGCCAACACTATGATGCAAGCCTCATAATAAAACTAAGTTTAAATCTTGTTACCTGATATATACTCCATTACAAGCCTCTAACTATGATGCACATGCAAGGGTACAAACATGAATGTAGCGATTCTATCTTGACTAACCATGGACAATAGATCTATTCTGTTCCCATAAGTTCTTATACAAAGTTTACCTGACTGTATGCAGTTATGAATACCCCCCCGATTACATTTCTTTAGTGTTGTTACCACTGTACTCGTACCACCATTATTCAGAAACAACTAGAAATCATAATATGGGGTTTTTCATGTCTGATGATTCGATTATGTAGATTGCAAAATATGTCTAAATACTGACCTGGACGCGGTTGATTCCCCGATGTTGAGGCTGGTGGCAAGAGTAACCTTCAAGAAAGACTTCGCCAGCAAGGAACGTGCAAGGACCCCTTAAACTTTAGATGTTGAACCGTGCTTTTTCCTTGGAACTTCCCCTCAGGACCAGGTTCCTTCCTCCGTATAGGTGAGAGACCAATCCTCCCTCAATCGCAGAGGCGAGCCTCCCTCCCTCTTTTCTCGTGATCATCCTCCCTTTTCTCCCTTTTCTTCCTGTGTATATTCTTTCTCTCCCCCGTTCAGCCAAAAATCCCAACTTCCCTTCGATCCCCTTTCAAGAAACTGTTCCAACAAAGAGAGCCTCCGACGTCACTTCAGCCCCTGCCCTCTTGATGAGAGAGGACAACGTAGCCAAGACGAGCCAAAGAGAAAAAAATCTTTTCTTCTCCAGCTGCATGCCCTCCTCCCCTGCATGCATGTGTCCATCCCACTTGATTCTACTTTTTTTTTAATCTTTTTGCTTTTTCTTTTAAAATCTGTTTTTTCCATTTGAATTTTTCTTCTTTTTTCTGTTTTTAAACTTTTTTTTTTGTTTTAATAATTCTGTTTTTATTTTTAAGTAACTCTGCTTTTAGTTTTTATTTTTATTAGTTTGTTTTCTGTTTTCATCAAATTATTGCTATTTTCTCTTTTCTGCTTTTTATAATTTTTACTATTTATTCTTATTTTTTATTTTTTCATATTTTTACTGATTTTTGATTTATTTTTTCACTTTTAGCTTTTATTTATATTCTCCTCTTAATTTTGCTATATTATATGATTTTTGTTTTTTTTTCTTATTTTCCAATTTTCATTTTCTCCCTTTTTTTCATTTTTTATTATTTTCTTGTTTATTATTTAAATTGGTATTGGTTACTTGATTTATTTTAATAAGTGGGGGTCTCGGACATAATTGGGTGTTTACATTCTCGTGTAATGTTAAGGGAGTGACCGAATGGCCACATTTGTTTCCAAACTCACTTAATTTATTTTTTATACGTTTATGTTTGTTTTCCTTATGTTACAATTTGTAGAGAATTTTAATTTTCATGACTTTATAAATTTTTAGCCTTAGCTTCCTCATGGATGAGGCCTTGGCCGAATGACCCCCATACACCTAAGAGGGCAATTTTAACAACCTTTTTTCCATTTTAACTCCTCAATCTAGAGTATAGACACTTGATTGTAATGATTTTACTTTAAGGTCCTCCAAACTTTTATAATCCCTTATCCATGATAAATGGTTTTTTTTCCTTTAGTGTAAAGTTTGGGTCTTTCTTGAAATTTCCAAGTTCATGAGTTCTTTATCTTGTCTTTTGGTCACAAAGATCCAACTTTATGATTAAAATTTAACTTTTACATTTTATAATTAATATTTTGGGACCATGGTCATATTAATCTAGATCTAAGATTCTAAGTTTTCAAGGTTCAAGATCTTGCCTTTTATGAAGTAAAGAATAAACTTTCACTTTTGAAGAAAGTAAACAACATATGATGTACACAAAATCTTATGTAATCTCTAAAATAACTTCCACTTGAACACTTTCCTCGTGTTAAAATAAAATATCTCAAAACTTCTAAAATTTATTTTTAAGAATTTTTAGCTGATTAAAATGCTTTAGGAGTACAAATAAATACTTTAATCCATCAAAGCTTACTTTTTACTTAAAATTGTTTGAAACTTAGAAATATTTATTTTAAAATCATAGGGCAGTTTTAAACAAAACAATGCTCAAGGGGGTTTAATCTTGAGTTTAAAGAAGAAATCTTCATACATGAAGTAAAACAAGAAATAATAAGTAACATAAACACTTCGAAATTTTTAGGGAGAATCATCCTACATGGTGAGATCTAAGAGGAGAGCTTGGGAGATTTTGATGGAGAGGTCACTTCCTTGGTATCCTAGGTCATAAGCTTCCACAAGGAGGGATAAGGTTTCTTTATGTGTTTATGTGTTTAAGCTTCAAATTTGAAAACTTAAACTTAGTGATTTGGGTTAGATGGAAGGGTTTTGGGTGTATTTTTTGAAGTAAAATGATGGTTACCACCATGATAATCAGTTCAATAACATTAAAGGTAAATGAGAAAACTTAGCTTTTATTTTACTTAATATTAATAATTTAAATTATGATGCATCCTTATCAAGGGGTTAACCATGGTACATATGAATTAACTAGGGTTCTTGTGAATTAACCATGATTCATGTGATTTAACCATGATTTATGTGACTTAACCATGGTTCATGTGACTTAATCATGAATTATGTTACTTAACCATGGTTAAATTTTCTCTCTCTTACTTTTTTAACTTTTATCTCTATCCATTAATTATATGCATCATCATCATTTTTAACCATGGCTCATGTGACTTAACCATGGTTAAGATCTTTTAGTGCAAAAAAATAAAATAAAATTGAATTATATGAGAATTTTAATGAGTTGGATGCTATATGTGCATACCATTTTGGTTAGATATTGAGCATGCATGTATTATGAAGACATAAAATAGAACCTAATAAATCAAGAAATTACTAAAAAAGAACTCTATATGAAAACTTAACACTACTCTTACAATGCCAAGTTAGGGACATGTGTACACTTAGAAGGATATGATGAAACCGTAGGTATTCAAAAATCCTTCTATGATAAAGTTATAGGCCTTTAAAAAGTTATTATGGTAGCGATCAAGGAATTATCTTATATCCTAGAGAATAAAAGATAAAGTAGTAGACAAGTGAAAGATATGGCCCAAGTAAATTGTTAATAATATGTCTTAAAACTGAAATTGTCACTAAGATGGTGACTAGAGAATGAGAATAATTATGATTAAGGTAGAGAGTCAAATAATATCTACATTATGATGAGAAAGTGATATAAAAAATAAAATAAATTTTATGTTTTGCAAAGTTTCATGAGGATGTGACTTCAGAAGTCAATAAGATATATGCTTTTATGAAATTTAATCCTTGTTATTATTAAAAGGAATCCATTTTAGATGGGGTTATTTTAAAAGTAATAATCAAACTTATGTGCTTATCCTGTTTTCATAAATAAATTGAAATGGTTGGAATAGAAATGATGTCACAAACCCTAAGGTAGACGCTTACTAAGAAATTATGATTTCTTATTTCCTATCTCTCATTTCTTTTACAGACCTTGATTATGCTAATTGTGATTGTATTAATTTACCTTGTGCTTCATAGTGTGGACTGACTCTATAGTTCTCATGAGATTGGAATAAATGAGGAGAAAAAGATGTCATAAGTGTAAGAAAATTTCGCAGGATCTATACTAGAATTTAGAACATCCAAAGTTACAGAAATTAATAAGAACTACATAACTCTCGAAAACACCTTGAAAACGTCTCTCTATATCTAAATGTATACATCAGGAACAGAGTCTTCCACCGACACTCTTCCTGTATCACAACGCTCACTGGGTCCTACACAAAATTCTCAAGCAACTTGTCAATTTGGTTTAAACCCAATAAATACATATATACGGTGTTTTCCACAACCCATAATAGAATGCTTAAGAAAAATATCAGGTTATTCGTTTAACTTGTTTTCATAAAATCAAAATTACTAATCAATAAAATTCCAAATTAAAATAAAATTATAACAATAAGTCCACAAGAAAATAACCCATGAATTTCTAAAGGAGATTTTGTTTTGTTTGCATGTATTCTATGTTTTGTTATAGATGATCAGAAAAGTTTGTAAGTTCAAACACTTTTCCATGACAATGGCCAAATGGCCTATATACATTTGAGAGGCTAAGAAAATTTTTTTCTTTGCCCCAAAAGCTTATTTTTCCTAAGATCTTAGTTTAGGAGATTTAACTAATTAATTCTAGAAAATCTTCCAACCTTTACTTCTCTAATTTTGGAGGTATGGTCGAATGGTCATGCCTACTCTCCAAGGTATTTTAATTTAATTTATCTTCCTAGATTTATAACACCTATAAATTCTCATAATATAATTTCTAGGTTACAACCATAAATTAGAAAATTCAACGCAAATGATGAAAATGCCTCTACACTAGGATAACCCAACCAATATGCAAGAAAAACATAAAACAAAGGGTAAAATGAATTATAAGGAATTAGAATACATCAAGGATGATTAAAAATTAATGAGAAAAGAAAAGGAACAAATAAAGGAAGAAAAAACCATTTGAAAACTTTGAAGATGCTCAAAACGCTTTTAGAAAGCTCTATCTTTCATAAGGGTTAAATTGTTCCCTTAAAAATGGAAAATGATCTTAGAATAATTCAGAAATTAACCAATAAGTGTTAGAAACATCAGGGGGAAAATTTGGGAACCTTTTAGAAAATGTTGAGAAAAATTCCAAAATGCCCTTAAAAGGCTGGTAGAGCAAGAAATACGAAGCAAAAGCCAAGAAGTGGACTCCACATCTTGTGAATGAAATTACAATGTGGGAAATGTGATGTTGACTCACCATATGATTCATTACTCCACTAAATTCATATAAGACCAAAATAATAAATAGAAGAGATAAAATTAACCATGATTAAAGTAAATAAACCTTATTTAATTAAAATTAACCATGCTTAGGATAGACTAATATTGATTAGTGGAAAATTTAGAAAAATTAACACTATTCTAATCATAAAATGATAATTCTTTATATTTATATTTATTTTAGAAAGGAAAAATTACATGTAAATGTACCAAAATATCCTTAAGTAGGAAATTAATTCTCAAAGTGCCCTTAAGTGGCCGAATTCCATTATAGCCTTGAGAGGGATCATTTTCTTCGTTATCCATCTTCTAAATACTTAGAGAAACTCTCTAAACATAATCAACACCAAAAGCCCAAAATCATATATTAAGCTTAAACTTCCAACTTTGAGGTTTAAGTTAAATCATGACCAAATCACAAAGTGCGGCCATCACCACTAGGAGATCTTCTGTGGACCACAAAAGGAGAGGCAAGATCATCCATAAAAGCCCCACCAAGCCCATAACAAAGTATTCAACAGGTAGGATTTTACCTTGTATTTTTCTAAGCTCTAATCTTGTATTTTTGGTTTAATTTTCTTCTTTTTTGTGGATCTTTCTCTAAGATCTATAGATCTCTTTTTGTTTAAACTCGTTGGAGCTTAAAAGTTCCCTTGAGTGGTTAAATATGAGAATCACAAGTTTTTAGTAATTTTTGAAAGTAAAAGAGAAATTTTGATGGATTAAAGTGCTTCTAGAAACCTTAGGAGCAATTTAATCGGTTAAAATTTCTTAAAAATAAATTTTGATGCCTTGGGGAAGATTTGAGTGTTTATGAGAAAAGTTTTAAAGTTTTCAAAGAAAGGGATTGATAGATCTTGGAGTAGATCTGGTATATCTACACTTGTTTGCCATAATAGGTGCTTTCTTTAAGATTTTTATGTTCAAAGTTAGTAACTTGGTTATGCTTTTTTCTTAAAATCTTTATGAGGTTCATCTTGTTAAGAATCCAGATCTGGACTCATATACTAAAATTCTTAAAAAAAATAAGAAAAGTTATACCATAAAATCCTTAAACTTAACTTGGACTTAAAACTACTAAGCGTAAAGGTGAAATTTTGGATCCAAAGTTGCACAAATCACTTAAGATCTTCCATGAACATGACCAAAGTTATGGAGTAAAGACAATTTATGGATAGATCTATAGACATATGATGAACCAAGTGCTAAACTTCATGACACCAAGGTCATTTGGCAACAAAATTAAAATAGGACCTTTGTTCAATACACCTATAGGATTTGGCCACTTTTTACTAAATTAGGAAATCTTGAGTTTAAAATTTTGTTTAGGATATAAAGAGGAATCTAATCAAGTGTAATTATGTGATTATAAATTTAAAAGAGAGTTGAAATTTGTAAGGTGCTCATTTGGCCACTTTGGTTAATTTGGGCAAAAATATACTAAAATCCATAACACCAAGATCATGAGAGAACAAATTAAGGAAACGGAACCTTGCTTCATCCACCTAGGGCATTTGGCCACTTTCTCATTATTAAGAAAAAATTGAGTTAAAATTTTAATTAAACTGTAAAGTGTAGCCTAAACAAGTTTAAGGAAGGAAGGTTAAGGTTGAAAAGGATTTGGTACTGGTTGGATACCATTCGATCATATTTTAAAAAATTGGTAAGAACTAGCTTAAAACCTTGTTAAAATTTTAAGAGTGGATTTAGGTAAGTTTAAGGAAGTAATAAGACATTAATTATGGAGTAGAAGTGTGATCTAGAGCATTCGTCCATACCCCATATTCAAGGAAGAAAGGTCTTAAAAATTTCCAAAAATAGTGTAACTAATAGCTTAAATCTTAATCAGTGTAAACTACCTTTCTTAAAGAATAAAAATTAAATTATAATGCCTAGAATTAGAGAGTGTGCATTCGACCACTTAGGTAAGAAATAGGAAAAATAAACTAATTTGGATGTTGAAGGGTAATTAAATAAGACCTGAGTAGGTTGATTATTGGAACAAACCTAAATAGATAAGTTTCTAGTCAAGAAGCATGAAACATATAACCTTTAAACTTGAACTAAGTAAATGATGCATAAGACTTTCAATCAAGGACGCAAAGAGTAAACAATTTAAATATCATTTGGCCAACTAGAGAAGAAGATGTTATACACCATAATCTTTCATTAAAGTATTAAGAAGAACTTAACCTTTGAAAAAAGAAAAAGTTGAGAGGAAACTTAGAAGGATGAGTGGACTAAGATCCTATGAAATATTCATCATAAATTTTAAGAATTAAGCAAGTTGGACAAGTTATGGGAGTAAGTGTATATGTTGTCCAAGATATAACATCATGCTAAAATATGAAAGTCTTGGGTTTAAGATGAATCTTTACTTGAGAATATTATGTTAACTTGTTATATTACTTTATGAGTACATAAAGAGTAATGTGAAGTGTGTGAATATTAGTCATTGTTTATTAGAGAATGATGTTTTACATGATGATCATGTATGGATAATGATGTGATAGTAGTATGAAAGTAGAGACTAAATGTGTATGGCATATTGGTTAAATTATTTGAGCGTGCATAATATCTGGAAGCCTCTAAAAAAGAACCTAAGTAACTAAGGGATTATTGAAGAAAGAATATATGTAAAAATTAGTACCACTCTTAATGTGCCTTGTGCATATTCAAGAGGTGTCAAGTTCTTAAGAGATGAGACAAAAGGATTCTCCAAAAATCCTTCTACTATGAAGTGTCAAGTTTTCAATATTTATGATGTGATGATCATCAAGGAATGAGGTCATTTCCTAAAAATCGAAGGTAAAGTAGCAGAGCCAGTGAAAAGATATTGTTTGACTAAGTTTTAATGTAAGCCTATATCTTAATTATCACTAAGAGAGTGATAAAGAATAGAAATGAATTATGTAAGACATAGAAGAGATGATGGTCAAATGATATTTATGATGTGATCCCAAAGATTGAAAATGCTCAAGTAGTTTATATGCTTAATTAAAAAATAGTTCATCTTGTGTAAAAGAAATATACTTCATTTAAAGTTTTTGAAAGATAAAAAATAAACTTGTATGCATGACATGTTTTCTAATAAACTGAAATGACTGAGATGAAAATGATATCACTAATCCTAAGGTGGAATCCTATTGAGAAACTTAGTTTCTCACCCGTTCTCCCACTATTTTCTTCACAAACGCTCCAAATGCCATTCGTGGAAGCGGCAATGTTCAGGTGGAATCCTATTGAGAAACTTAGTTTCTCACCCGTTCTCCCACTATTTTCTTCACAAACGCTCCAAATGCCATTCGTGGAAGCGGCAATGTTCAGAGAGAGTGACAATGCAGTCCAGATAGTTGGAGCCTTGAGGCCCTTGTAGTTGACTTTACTGCTAGGAACCATGTCCTACTAAATAATTACATTTTGTTACATAACTAGATAATTGTAATATAATTAAGTAGTATGTAAAGACACAGATGCCTTAACTTAACTAAGCATGTATTTATATGTATGAACTGTATAACTATAAGGTTTTTATAATTTTTTATATGTTTGTATTTGTGATTAGATGCATTACTATTGGTTAAAGAAGTATGGAACAATAAAAGCAACAACATAGAGTATTAATAAATTAAACGAGAATAAGGACTTCTATTTATTTATTTTTCACTACGACAATTATTCTAACAAGTCTTGTAATTTATATCAAGATGTTTTAATAAAATAAAATTTCTCATATTTTTACTAATACTTATTTTCTAAATATTTTTCATCATGAAGTAACAGTCTAACAATGAAACTGTGCATACGACTTAAGCGTAAAAATGAACTTCATTTTTAAGGTGTTATAACATTCATGTGTGGTCTTGTGTCAACAATTATAGAGGTTACTATTAATCATGAATTATAAATTTAAAACCTTTTATAGTTCATAATATGGTCATGATCGAATGGTCTATTTTTCCTCCAAATGCCACTTTTATTAACTTTCACCATCATAACTCTTAGATCAATGGTCAAGAGACCTATTAAATTTGGTCTTGACTCAAGTCCATCAAATGCTTACAAGCCTTTGTCCTTAGACCATGTATTTGTCCTTGAGTAAAATTTAGAAAATTTTCTTCCACCTCTAAAGTCCACAAGTCCTTATCTTCACCTTTTTTCCATAAAGGTCCAATATTTAACTTTCCAAATTTAATCTTTGTGTTATACTCTTTAAAGTTTTAGGTTTATATCCGTAAAAGTCTAGATCTAAGACTTTTAAGTATTAAAAGCTAAAACTTTATCTTAGCATGAGGAAAGTAACAAGCTTGAACTTTTGGAAGAGATAAAATAACATATAGACATTTTAAGCTTAAATAAGATAAGACTTTCAAGATGTTCTTAAATATGTAAATCCACCATCACTTGAGCATATTTTAATACTTATTTCTCAAATCTACCCAAGACTTATAAAAGTCACTTTGAAGAATTTAACTGATTAAAATGCTTAAAAAGTTCCAACAAGCACTATAAACTATTAAAGCTTTATTTTGGACTCTTAAAATTTATTTAAAAAGTATAAACACTTATTTTAAGATCTTAGGGAAGTTTTAAATAAATAAATACTCAAGGAAGTTGAATCTTTGAGTTTAGAGAAAAGATCCACAAAGATGAAGAAGATTAGGCAAGAATACTTATTGAAAGTACTTAGAAAAATTTAAGGGTAGAATATCCTACTTAATGAAGCTTAGGAAAAATGAGTGGTGGATTTTGGGATGATGCTACATTTCTTTGGTGGTCCCTAAAGGAAAATCCTTGAAGTGGGATCATGGAGTTTTTTCTTGGCCAAGATTATAGCTTAAACTTGGTTAAGTTTTGGTTTAAGGAAGATTGAAGATGAAAACTTGATTCTTTAGGGACTTAGTTGAATGTTTAGATGATTGGTTTGGGGACAAAAGGGATAACTTTTACCCCTTAGTAAATTAGGCCACCATGTTATCTAGGGATTAAATTTTTAACTAAGTGCAAAATGGTCATTTTGGTTATAATTTTACCTTTTTAAAATCAATTGTAAATCATGCAACCTTATCTTATAAGATTAACCATGGTTAGATTAACCTAACCAAGGTACATATAACCTAATTATAGTTTTATTTTAACCTAACCATGATTATTTTTCTCTCTCTTCGTTAAAGTTTTTGTCCTTCAATAGTTACATGGCCATATGACTCAACCCCCTTAATGGAATGCCTATCTACTTCATAATTCTCCTGCAAATACATGCCCAAAGATAACCATGGGTTACAGGTCTCTGCTAGTAGTTTTTGGCCTTTCCAAGCTACTAAGGGCATTATGGTTATTTTCAAAAAAAAATTTAGAGAAGTTTTTAAATCTCATTTCTAAGGCTTCAACTTCTTAATTAGTCCTCGGTTCATTTTTTGGTCATTTACTTGTTTTCTAGAGCAACTTAGCTTTATAAGAAATTAGAGTTCTTTATAAGTACTCCAGTGTTTTCTGCAAGGTTTCCACCTTTTATTTATTATCAGCTTCCTCCAGTGATATTTAAGTAATTATTGGTGTGTTATATGTTTTTTTTTGGAGGTTTTCTATACTTTTGTTATGAGCTATTTATGCTTTATTTGTTGTTATCTCAACTTAAAGGTATTTTCGTTATTTTTCTAAGATATTTTTAATCTATTTAAATTTATATTGATATTTTTTTCCTCTCTTAAAATATTAATCCCTAAGTTTTAAAGTCTATCTTGTAAATTTATTTTTTCTAATCTTTATTTTTCTCCTTTTTCATTATAGAGAAAATTTCAAGTTGGCCTTCTTATTGGAATCTCTGCTAAAGATAAACTATAGGCTACAAGCTACATTTTGAGGTAATGTAAAATTTTATTAATGTTTCAATTTTTACTTTAAGGATTATGTATGAGTAAGATAATTAGTCAAAATTAATAAAATTAAAAATAAAAATATTGATGAAATGTTTCTTCTATATCATGACTATGGACATTGTTACTGCAGTTGTTTCATTTGATCCCAAGCCTATTCTAATTATGAGATCATTAAGAAGGCTTTTGGAAAGATTGGATTAAGGCACACAAAGCACATTTCCACATATGAAAGAGGCAATAAGAGATGTCTTACAAGGAGTTACGAAAAGCATTTACTTTATGTGACCTTTGTATAATTCAATAGTAATTTTATTTTTAATAATAAAATTTTTTCTCGTTATCACTCTCTAGAATTTTAAATTGATATCAATTCTAATATATTTTTATATTTTTATATTTTTCTGTTTTTCATTTTTAGTTGTTACTTTGTAAGATTCTTCTTTTACGATAAGTTTAATGATCTTTAATGTAAAATATTTGCAAAGTCATAAAATAATTTATCAATTTTTCATATTTATCCTTCATAACTCCAATGCATTTTTTGGATCATCGAAAAATAGGAAAAAAAGAGAAGAAAAGAAAAAGAAAAGAAAAAAAAGTGAAAATAAGAAAGAAAAGTAGGTTATTTCGATGTGTAGAAATAGAAAGAGAAGAAAAGGAAAAAATATCTTCTTTTATTTGATGAGTGAAAAAGAGAAATAAAATAAATATATTAGGAGTATAAATTTTATTTATATAAACTTAAAATAAAAATTTAATTTTTTACTATGTTTTTTATAAATATATTTTAAATTTTTAAAAAATTTTAAAATATATAATAATTATAATAATTATAAATATAAAAACTTGTCCCCCTTTAACTTTCTTACCTAAGAGGAGTATTAAAAATTTTATGAATTTCGCAAAAAATGTTTCATTCTCTTCTATTTTCTTGCACAAACAAATGACTAAAATTCTTTCTATACTTCTTTCCTTCCTCCCCTCTTCTATTCTCATCTAAACATATGGTAAATGACTTTAGGTAAATATTATTATAGTCGAACAATACAAAACATTTTCATAGTACATAAAAAGTTTCATACTCCAAATTTTTTGCAAATCAATCAGATGAAAAGAATATATTTTTGGAAGTTAAAATTGATATTAACCGTTCAATTGAATGTAGAATTCATAATTAATTATTGTAGGTGTTAACATAAAAAAAAATTCTACCAGTTAATTAGTTTTTGAAGGTTATACCGTAGGTTGTCCACAACCTTTGTTAATATGCCTCACAATGAATACTTTCCATTAAATATGAATTTATGAGTAAATTAACCAATGATGGTTTAAATCATACTATTTATCTTTGAAAATTGATACTAAAATTAACTATATTTGTAGTGCCTCACCAAAGTTTGACAACTTATGCATGGCATGCGAAATTCCCTTGTGATGCATCCTTGTTAGGTGCAAATTTTAGGATATTGTCATCCCATCATGTTAGTCATGTGTCTCTATTACTCATTCTGATCAAGCAACCTAACTATGTTTGATCCCATCATTATAGTCATGACATCTCGACATTGTAGTTGTGATTATTCATTCTCCATGCATTGTGCAATGTATCTCATTCTGGAAAGGCGTTGTTACACCCTAAATTGAAGCCCATTTTACGTTAAAAGTCATGTATGCAGTTTCATTATTAGACTGTTACTTCATAATACTAAATCTTTTTAGAATTATTATTAGTAAAAATATGTATTTTTTTTAAATACATTGGTTGAAAATGCAAGCCTCGTCGTGGTAATCGTCGTAACAAAAAATAAATAATCAAACATCCTCCCTCGCATTAAATTAATAACTTGTCTATGTTACTTAAATAGCCTTACTACTTATTTCAATTACTTAGATTCAAAAGTTAGCACAAACATTTACATGTCATGAATTATAAAAACATTATAGTTATATAGTCCATATAATTTAAAGAAAGTTAAGTTAAGGCACAAATGTATTTTCACACTTAATTATACACATAACTACAAATACCATATCTATATCATATATAATATAATACAATTCTATATTTATATTACAATTATCTGTCGCAACCGTAATTCCGACGAGACGACGAACTTGCTAAAATTTTAAAAAGATATTTATTTGATATGTGGAGTCGCCACCAAATTTTTATTTGAGGGAAAAAGATTTGGAAAAAACCCTGACTCGAGGATGAGATTTAGGTTCAGGAGTCGGTTACGAGTAGGGAAGGTGTTAGGCATCCCACTCGCCTGTTCCGAAGAACAGTACCCTTAAACTGAGTGTGTCATTATTTGAAAACAGTTTAATCCCTTAATTAATGTAAAAATAAATAGGTTGATGGAGGTTAGCCTGACAGGACTTGATCCTGCTCCTACGTATTCCCTGTTGCAATGGAAAACTCAAGGCTTACGTAGTTTTGGTTGTGAAGGCTTGACCTTCAAAGGCACTTGAGAAAAGAGTATTTAAAGATTTCGTTTGGAGAAAATTTTGTCTTTGGGAAGGGTTTTTGGCCCACTCATGCACAAGGTGAAGGCTTGACCTTCAAAGGCACTTGAGAAAAGAGTATTTAAAGATTTCGTTTGGAGAAAATTTTGTCTTTGGGAAGGGTTTTTTGAACAGCAGGTAAACTGCCTGCTCCTTATTTAGAGTCCATTGCGTGTGGTCATTTACATGGCAGGGAGATGATGGGGATTGTGGAATTTGACAGGGGGCAGAATGGTAACTTCCGCCACTAGGATAGAACTGGAGCTTACTGTAATTAAAATCCACGATTAATCCAAGGAGGTTTCGAACCTGGTCCTTGGGTATGTAAACGATGTCCCTAGCCATTAGACTAAGTCAACTGGTTATGATTTGATGTTCCTCTGTTTGTATTTGAGGCCAACGCAATTCTGTTTTAAAATAAGAAATGCTATAGGCGGGAGTCGAACCGGGAGCCAAGGGATTGATGGGTGGAAGACGTTGACCACTGAGCCAAGTGTTCAATTTAGTCATAAGCTAGTACAAGTTGGTTATATGGGTGACTGAAAGTTTAACAACCCTTTCATCCAAAAGGGCTAGACTTGGAATTCGAAGTCGCGTCTCTGGCTTCTCAAAGCGCCTTGACCACTAGGCTGCCCTATATGTTTGTGTTATTTTGGACCTTATTGGGAATATTAGGGGATGAATGGAAAATCTGCTTGACATGGCGCTTATACTTATAATCACTTCACACCAATTTTTATAAATACATTGTTCAGGGCAATTAAAACCAGAAGTTCAGAATGTGGGGATCAAAGGCCTATCAAGGGATTGGTAACCCCATGTCCTAACCACTTGGGCCATCAAAGCTCCATTACACCTATTTCCTTGTCTTTGAATATGACCTCACCTGTGGATCCCTGGCTATTTTAATTGGCTTCTCTTTTGTTTGAGATCCTAGCAAAGCCCTTTTCACATTTTGCATGGCTACAGGTTGGTGAGGCAGAGGACGTTCCCTCCCTGCCATTCATTGGCCTTGTTATTGCCAAGGCTCCTATCTCGTCCAGAGTTTATGGATACTAGGTATGGGGATGCACCTGGGCCCCTGATGGCCTCGTGTGCGATTTTGGTGGTCTTTGATTTTTCCATTGCACAGTGCTAAAGGATCTGGGTCTCGTGCATGTTTTTGCATGAGGTTATGAAAACCTGTGCGCATGACTGTGGCTGAAAGGGACCTACTCGACCCACCGTGCATGATCCTTGCTTCTTTTCTGGATAAGTCAAGTTGGTTTAGGCTTAATACTACGCCTATAGGATCCCTTTGGACTCAGTTTGTCGAACTGCCATGTATGCGACGCCTTTCGACCACTAACTTGTGCATTTGATGAGGCCTTCGCCTGTGAACTTGCAGTGCCTCATGCATGGGTTCAAAGCTTCAACAAGGATGATTAAATAAAGCATTCAGAATATACGTTTTAGAAGGGTTCAGAAACAGGACCTAAGATAAGCGATTGACTTGTCAACCAATAGACCCAGCGTCATTTGATTCTGCCCTACTTGCTTATCAAAGCATCAAGATGTCTAGTTGTGGCCAAGTATGCCCTGACTAGCTCTTCCACTGAACAGGGGGGGTCCTGAGAAATCATGCATGATTCTGTGGGTGACTTACCAACATAATATATAAATTCTTCTTAAGTACTTTATAGTGCCTAGGCTTCACCATTGAATTCTGGTTAACAGGGGTCCATGCATGGCAAGCGTGCAACGTGCTGTGTGAATATTAACATGTATACATCGTATAATGAATTAGCATGTAACAGTGGAATGATAAGCATGGTCTACCACATGCAGTGAATTATTAAATTTGGATTTGTGATGATCGCATGTGACCCTTGACATAGGCCAAGCCCCGTCGTCACAGAAGTTGTGCTTAATTAAGGGCACCAAATATTTTCGTATATGAACAGTCCCTGGTAACCTAATGAGAATTTTCTTCTCAAACCAATGGCTATGCAAGATTCATTTACAGGTGAGGTATGCACATGGAATATTGGAGTAACACTATCAGAGCGGGTGCTAAGGTTATATGATAATGGGGGTGTGCAAGGCTAGAGTAGCTCTGCATTGCATACCTTTTCTCTCTACTTTCGCAATCCCAGCCATAGTCACATGTATCATTGCCAGTCAGCATATGCTTGGAATGGCATCACTGCCTATCATGGTTTTAATAGGATTTGATAGCATCAACTGATCAAGCGCGACATGGGCTTCGTTCTTGATTCAAGAACCATGTGGTATCGAGTGGAAAATGATGCATTTAGTGATCACATGATGCAAATATAAATCTTACCTGGCTGAAGGTACTATCAGGTTATTGCTAGATGAAGAGCCCTTTAATTCTGCATGGAAACCGATCTTCTAACACCGCCTCCTGATCCCTTCTCGCCTTGTTCCTTTCAATAATCTTTGCGACCTTCCTTTCTACCTCCTCGAACCTCTCCTTGACCCCTCTCCTCCTTTTCTTGGTGGGAGCTCCCTCAATCCCCTGATGCAGAGCTTCTCTCCCTTTTCTCTTCTTGAATCTCTCCCTTTTTCTCTTTTCTCAGTGAAGACTTCGGCAGCAGAATCCCCACCTCAAAAACACTCCTTTTTTTTTGTCTTTTCTTTTCGATTTCTGTTAAAAAACCGTTTTCTAATTCTTTTTTTTTGTTATTTCTATTTAGATTTTTATTTATTTTTAATTTCCTGATTTTATTATTATTTTTCTTAATCTTCCTCATTTTAATTTTCTGTTTTTGTTTGTTTTTTCTTTTTTTTTTGTAAATTTTCTGATTTTAAGTTTTTATTTATTTTTCTGATTTTTATTTTGTTTTTTTATGTTTAATTATATTTTATTTTATTTTTATCGTTTATTCTTATTATTTTGCTGTTTTCAAATTTTTCTTTTTTCTTTAATGCATTTTTCTATTTTCTAATATTTATTATTTTTTTGTCCTTATTTTTTGTTTCATTTTAATTTTATTTTTCAGATTTTATTATTCTTTTAATTTCTAGATTCTTTTTTCTTTTTTTTGTTTTCTTCAATTAATTAATCTTTATTATTTTTTGGATTTTTGATTTCTTTTCAGTTTTTTTCTTTTTATTATTATTTTAAAAAAAAATGTTTTTCATTTATTTATTATTTTTAAAATTTCAGATTTATTTTTATTTTTCATTCTTTTATTTCTATTTAAAAGTTTCAAATTTTGTTTCCTACTTTTCTGTTTATCATTTAATTTAGCATTGCCTTTTTTATTAATTTTTAGACATTAGGGGCCTCAGACATAAGTGGGTGTTTACAGTTTGCCCCTCTTTACTCATTTTCCTACCAGATAATGTGAGAAATAATTCTCTAAATTGCCGTGGTAGGAAATGAGTAAAGACGTGAACACATTATGTCCGACGCAGACTTTTGAAGAAAGTCTGAGAGCAACACTAGAAGCCTTGAGCTTAAAGTGATCCTTATGGATGTCTGGAAGATGGTGATTGCATGACACTACCGGCTTCAAGCGCCGATGTGATTTAAATATGTAAGGCTTGATGGCGTAGCCTAATTAGGCTAAGTGAAATGAATAAAAGTCTGTTAGGACAGGCGTGGGGTGCAATGGGATTGCTTATTAGGACAAGCAAAATGAAATGAATATGGCCTATTAACAAGCAGAGCAGAAAAGAAATGGCCTGTTACAACGGGCTCAGCGGGGTGAAAGCGACCTATTTTAAGGTAAGAAAGTATGCTAAAAATGAAATGTACGGTATATATAAGATGGCCTGACATCATAGGCCTTGATGTAGAATTTAAAACATGCAATGGCCTGACAACATAGGTCGTAGGTGCAGAATTTAAAATGCAGTGGCCTGACAATATAGGCCGAGAACAGGAATTAAAATGCAGTGGCCTGACAACATAGGCTGAGAACAGGAATTTAAAGATGCAATGCTTTGACAACATAGGCCATGGATGGGAAAGAATGAAGCATGCTATGGCCTGACAACATAGGCTAGTGAGCAGGAAATCTAAACTACATGGCGGCCTGACAACATAGGCCTGAAAGCCGTAAATCTAGACTAGATGGTGGCCCGACAACATAGACCTGAAAACAGTAAATCTAAACTAGATGGTGGCCTGACACCATAGGCTTGAAAGCAGTAAATCTAAACTAGATGGCGGCCTGACAACATAGACTTGAAAGCAGTAAATCTAAACAAGATGGCGGTCTGACAACATAGACCTGAAAGCAGTAAATCTAAACAAGATGGCGGCCTGACAACATAGGCCTGAAAGAAGTAAATCTAAACTAGATGGTGGCCTGACAACATAGGCCTAAAAGCAGTAAATCTAAACTAGATGATGGCCTGACAACATAGGCCTGAAATGAATATGGCCTATTAACAAGCAGAGCAGAAAAGAAATGGCCTGTTACAACGGGCTCAGCGGGGTGAAAGCGACCTATTTTAAGGTAAGAAAGTATGCTAAAAATGAAATGTACGGTATATATAAGATGGCCTGACATCATAGGCCTTGATGTAGAATTTAAAACATGCAATGGCCTGACAACATAGGTCGTAGGTGCAGAATTTAAAATGCAGTGGCCAGACAACATAGGCTGAGAACAGGAATTAAAATGCAGTGGCCTGACAACATAGGCTGAGAACAGGAATTTAAATATGCAATGCTCTGACAACATAGGCCATGGATGGGAAAGAATGAAGCATGCTATGGCCTGAAAACATAGGCCAGTGAGCAGGAAATCTAAACTACATGGCGGCCTGACAACATAGGCCTGAAAGCCGTAAATCTAGACTAGATGGTGGCCCGACAACATAGACCTGAAAACAGTAAATCTAAACTAGATGGTGGCCTGACACCATAGGCTTGAAAGCAGTAAATCTAAACTAGATGGCGGCCTGACAACATAGGCCTAAAAGTAGTAAATCTAAACAAGATGGCGACCTGACAACATAGGCCTGAAAGCAGTAAATCTAAACAAGATGGCGGCCTGACAACATAGGCCTGAAAGAAGTAAATCTAAACTAGATGGTGGCCTGACAACATAGGCCTGAAAGCAGTAAATCTAAACTAGATGATGGCCTGACAACATAGGCCTGAAAGCAGTTAATCTAAACTAGATGGAGGCCTGACAACGTAGGCCTGAATGCAGTAAATCTAACTAGATTGCGACATGACAACATAGGCCTCAAAGGAATAAATCTAAACTAGATGGTGGCCTGACAACATAGGCCTGAAAGCAGTAAATCTAAACTAGATGGTGGCCTGACAACATAGGCCTGAAAGCAATAAATCTAAACTAGATGGTGGCCTAACAACATAGGCCTGAAAGCAGTAAATCTAAACTAGATGGCGGCCTGACAACATAGGCCAGTGAGCAGGGACGTAAAGATTCGATGGCCTGACAACATAGGCCTTGAATGGGAAAGAATGAAGCATGATATAGCCTGACAACATAGGCCAGTGAGCAGGGACGTAAAGATGTGATGGCCTGACAACATAGGCCAGTGAGCAGGGACGTAAAGATGCGATGGCCTGACAACATAGGCCATGAATGGGAAAGAATGAAGCATGCTATGGCCTGAAAACATAGGCCAGAGAGTAGGAATGCAATGGCCTGACAACATAGGCCATGAATGGGAAATAATAAAACATGCTATAGCCTGACAACATAGGCCAGTGTGCAAGAATGAATGAAGCATGCTATGGGCTGACAACATAGGCCAGTGGGAAGGAATGAATGAAGCATGACAACATTGTGCTTGAAGGTTTTTTGGCACTTGATGATCATCTTTGAAGCGAGGTTGACAACCATTTTGCCCCAGTTTGGAAATTTCTTGATAACAGAGAGGTGTCTTGCTTTGAAAGAATTTTGGGCCAACGTTTTGCCCCAGTTTGGAAGGTTTCAATGAGCTTGACTTGAATTTTTCTGGACAAATTTGCCCTATTGAACTTGGTTGGGGTTGAGGAATTGAGGATTACCTCAACATAGGCCTGAAAGCAGGAAACTAAACTAGGTGGTGGCCTCATTCAGGCCTATGTTGTCAGGCCACCACCTAGTTTAGTTTCCTGCTTTCAGGCCTATGTTGTCAGGCCATAGCATGCTTCATTCTTTCCCATTCATGGCCTATGTTGTGAGGCCATTGCATCTTTACATTCCTGCTCACTGGCCTAGGTTGTCAGGTCATAGCATGCTTCATTCTTTCCCATTTGGCCTATGTTGTCAGGCCAGTGCATCTTTAAATTCCTGTCCTCGACCTATGTTGTCAGGCCATTGCATGTTTAAATTTTGCACCCTTGGCCTATGTTGTCAGGCCATTGCATTGTTAAATTCCTGTTATCGGCCTACGTTGACAGGCCATCGCATTCTATCTTCTCGGCCTATGCTGTCAGGCCTCCCATACTTTAATTTCCTGTAATTTTAGCATATCAACATATGAGGTCAAGCCTCGCATGTCTCGTTTCCACTCAAAGGATAAGATCTTCCATGCATAAGGTTGAAAACTCTGTAATCTCGAAGGTGCGGTAATTCCGAGATTATCTTGGCACCTACCTCGGACATAATTCGTTTACGTCTTTACCCATTTCTTATCACGATAATATAGAGAGTACTTCTCATATTATCTAATAAGAAAATGAGTAAAGAAGGGCAAACTGTAAACACCTAATTATATCTGAGGCCCATTTTAAGGCAATTAGTGGATAAACCAAAGTTAAAGACCCCAAGAAATTCAAAATGAACCATAATTAAATAATAAAAATCAACTAAAAATTAAAATTTAAAAAGAATTCTGAAAAATAAACAAAATCAGAAAAAAAGAATAATAACAAATAAAAAAAACAAAATCAGAAAAATCAATATTAAATTAAAGGAAAATTAAAATCTAAAAATGGAAAATTAAAAACAACAAAAGTAAGTAAAATATAAAGAAATTTAAATAAATAAAATAAAATCAAAAATTACTAACAAAATCAGAAAATCTAAAAACAAAAATTACAAAATTAAGAAAGTAAAAATAAAATCAGAATTAAAATACAATAAAAAAAACTAACTAACTGAAAGAAAAAACTAAAAACCTAAAAGAAAAGTAACAAAAAAGAAGGAGGGGGTTTTGGTTTTTTTGGTTTTATCTTCTCAGTGGTGGCCCAAAGGCAGGGAGGAAGCTGACTGCTCCAAGGGAAAAAGGGGAAAGAATCACAAAGCCTCCCAGTTGACTCCAAGAAGCAATCTTCTTTGCATATCACAGGGCGGTTCTGAGGAGAATAGGGGATCAACTTCCAAGAATTCCCTACATTTTTGCGATCTCCTCACATTGTTGAAAGGGATGCAAATCCTTTCATGGAAGGTTTGTCTGTCTGATCGGTCCCAAGCTTACTACCCATTACATAGGATCGGGGTCAGTTCGGGATACATGTGAGTCTATGTAGTTGATCTTGAGGTCTTCGCCACGCTTATGACTCGAAGAAGAGCCAAGACTCCTGCTCAGATGGTGGCTGAAGCTCCAGGACAAACCAGAAGAAGGAGAAGAGACTCCTAGTCCTGGCTCAAGGTGGTGCAAGTCTTTCAAGGGAAGGAGAGCTTCCCATTGGCTACACCCAGGTAACTCAAGTTAATTTAGGCTTAATCTTGAGACTAGTATGCAATCATAGGAGATGTCTCTATCCTTTAATTACTATGCGTAAATCTAGAGCTCTAAAGGCGTCAAAAAATGTCATGAGTTGTTGCATGAAATCTGAAGGGTTCTTGGGTTGTTCATGAATTCCTTGAAAGGAATGAGAGCATAATCATGGCTGAAATGACGTCATATTTGTCAAGAGGGATGTAGGCATTTTATCTCCCCGAATTAAATAGGGCTTTTATTAAATCGATTTGGCAAAAGCTCATGACCATCTGGTTGCTATCCATACTGAGACACCATGGGGGGGGTGAGAATATGATCCTACACCGCAGCCTCGTCTCTCCTCATGGTGGTGAGATGAAAATGTCTTGGTAGACGATGGTTGTGCCCTCGCATTATATGGGTGGTTACAATTCCTATAAAATACAAATTTTTCATCCCTTCTCTCGATCATGAACGGACCACACTACACAGGAAACAATGAGATACTTCTTATGATCTCCTAAGTGCATCAATCGTTCTCCAAGGTGCCCTTTGGGTTTCCTGAACAATGAAGGAAGAGCTCATGGTTTCGAGTGCTTGTGTAGCAGAATCACATGCTAATTGAGACGCCTAAGCCCTGCATATCCAGTCTAAAGTGGTATGGCCACCCATGGTCGAAGAGGTCAGTTTATGTGCCCCTATGCCTTTCTCAGTTAGGATTTCCTTCTCCACAATAGTATATATATGCTCCTGATACAACTTAAAGGAAATAATCAAGATGCTGCTCTTGCTAGCAAGGATAACCAGGAATGCAGACTTACATGGAACTCCAAGAAAAGTAGAAAGGTCCTTTTGACAATCGCACAAGGAGCAGCATGAAATCAGGTTCACGTAGGTGCCACTGTTTCGGCCTCTCACGAATTGCTTCAAAATAAAGACTGGGAATTTTATGATCCAAACAGGAGCATAGCCTAGTTGTCAGGCTCCCGTTTACCAGCCTCAACGTTCATGCTTCGATCCCCCAGCAGGCACCTTTTTTCCATTTTTAATGGATTAAATCCCGTACCTCCTTCACATGCCTAAGATTAAAACGAATGGGTTGAAAACCTAATCTCAAGCTTGGCTCAATGGCAAAGGGTGTTGCCTATGACCAACGGAACCTCAGGTTCGAGTCCCACTACATGCAGTTTTGTCAATTTAATTTGGTATAGGCTATACATGGTTTAAATTGAAGCGATCGCACCATAAACCCAACCAGGTGTTTGGCCTAGTGGTTGGGAGCGCTGATGAACATCCTCCCACCTTGGGTTCGAACCCCAGGCAAGACATTTTTCCATTTCAGTAGGTTCCAGAAATTACAATTTTACCCTTCCTAATTCAGGAAATTTTGGAATAAAAATAATAATTCATAAAAATTCCTTAATTACCCGATTACTTCAAACTCAAGATAAAATCCTTCTATTAAAGTCAAGTTTTTTATTCAAGGATCAATATCATTTGCAAAGAGGTCCTCTTCAAAACTTTGAAAAATCGTTTTTCTAAATATTTTGGGATTTTTAAGTCTCATGCAATGGATTCTAAATGGGGAGATGGCGGTTCACCTGTTGTTCAACATTTAGTGGTTCATATAGGTCCCCGTGCTGCCTTAGCCGCCTCGAGCCTTGTGCATGAGTGGACTTGAGGTCCTCTTCAAAACTTTGAAAAATCATTTTTCTAAATATTTTGGGATTCTAGGTCTCATGCAATGGACTCTAAATGGGGAACAGGCAGTTCACCTGCTGTTCAACATTTAGTAGTTCGTATAGGTCCCCGTTCTGCCTTAGCCGCCCCAGACCTTGTGCATGAGTGGGCCAAAGATCCTTCCCAAAAATAAAACTTTCTCAAAAAGTGAAATCTCTAAGATACTCACTCTTTTCTCAAACACTTTTCGAAGGTCAAGCCTTCACAAACCAAAACTACGTAAGCCTTGAGTTTCCCATTGCACCAAGGAATACGTAGGAGCAGGATCAAGTCTTATCAGGCTAACCTCCCTCAATTTATTCATTTTTCACATTAACTAAGGGATCAAACCATTTTCAAATAATCACACTCAGTTTAAGGGTGCCGTTCTTCGGAATGGGCGAGTGGGGTGCCTAACACCTTCCCCACTCGTAACCGACTCCCGAACTTTGAATCTCATCTTCTAGTTAGGGTTTTTCCAAACTTTTTCCCTTAAATAAAAATTTGGTGGCGACTCCACATTAATCAATTAATTTTTTTTTTAAATTTTAGCGAGTTCCTCATCTCGTCGGAATTACGGTTGCGACACATATATGCATAGGGTCCGACATAAACGAGGGTTGTACTGGAAAGGTTGCTCTAAGACTTATATAATAATATTTAAATTCTTAAAGTATATTTTTAATTTGAAAATTTTGATATAATAATATTTAAATATTCTCCAAAATTCACATATGCCCAAAGTATGAGACAAGTGAAGGTTGATCAAAGATTTATATGATTCTCTGAATACTAAACGGTAGGGTATGCTACATGTTCATAGTTAGAGCTCATTGCATGAGATTTAAAATTTTAAAATACTTTAAAGTATGTTTTTAATTTGAAAGCTTTGATATAATAATATTTAAATATTCTCCTAAATCCACATATCTCAAATTCTGAGGCAAGCGAAGGTTGCTCTTAGACTTATACGATTCTCCAAATATTAAACGATAGAGCTACACGTTCGTATTTAAAGCTCGTTGCGTGAGATTTAGAATTTTATAAAACTTTAAAGTATATTTTTAATTTGAAAGTTTTGATATTATAATATTTAAATATTCTTTTAAATCCACATATGCCCAATGTTCGAGACAAGTGAAGGTTGTTCTTAGACTTATATAATTCTCTGAATACTAAACGGTAAGGTATGCTACACATTCGTATTTAGAACTCATTGCATGAGATTTAGAATTTTAAAATACTTTAAAATATATATTATTTTTTTTAATTTAAATTTAAGGATAACATTTAATTCAAATTTTTTTATATAATATTTAAATATTTTCTAAATCCATATATGCCTGAAGTTTAAGATAAACGAAGGTTGCTCTGAGACCTACATAATTCTCTGAATACTATACGGTAGGGTATGTTATATGTTTAGAGCTCATTCCGTGAGATTTAGAATTTAAAATGTCGAAAAGGTAATTATTATTATTATTTTTAAAATTTAAATTGGAAATAATATTTAATTGAAAATTTTGATATAATAATATTTAAATATATTTTTAAATCCACATATGCCCAAAGCTTGAGGCAAACGAAGGTTGCACTCAGACTTATATGATTATCTAACAGTAAGGTATGCTACTCGTTTGTATTCAGAGCTCATTAGGTGAGATTTAAAATTTTTTCAACATTAATTTTGAAAAAAAATTATTAGAAAGAGATAATAAATCTAAACTAAAAAACAAATATAAAGAGGATATAATAATAATAATAATAATAATAATAATAATAATAATAAATCTAAACAAATATAAAGAGAAGAAAGTAATAAATGATAAAATAAAAATAGAAATAATAAATAATAATTAAAACAAAGTTAGCTACACTTACCTAGGTAAAATTGGAAAGAGACCCACAAACTTTCCTCTTGGAATGAGGATCATATGTGCTTGCACATTTACTCTTTCCCAAGCACAAACTTTTTGTTCAAATCTCTCCTTTTTTTTCTCAAAATTGTGAAGGACATCTTCTTGTATAGGAGGATGAGGGATTGAAGAAGTCCTTTCTTCCCAATATGGGCCTTCTATTCTATATATAAGAATTAGAGAGCGTAAGAGTCTCACTTTTCCGATGTGAAATTTCTTTTACTCTTATTTTACTTTTATTTTTATTTTTTTATATCAATACATTGGACAAAATTGAATATTCACAGTCATTCTCCCTTTCAAATGAAGAAGAGTCTACCATTGGTATAGCTAAAGGTGCCTGATAATCGGGTGGCAGAGGAAATATCACATTGGGTTGAAAATCCCCAAAGGAATGACAAAGTTTGTTGTGGAAAAGTTTGGGCTCACTACAACAGATACAAAAAAGATAGCCTAAAGAAAAGTTGAATTTCACGTTAGCTTAAATGGTAATAACTAACCTGTGAGCATTTGCGGACCAATTAACGTTATTGAGCTCAATGAACACTACCGCAGTCACGAACGACATCCGTAGCATCTGGGAAGGAAATGGTGGAATGAGGGATGAGAAACTAGGTTTCTTAATAAGACTCTACTTTAGAGTTAGTGACAACGTTTTCAACCCAACCACTTTAGTTTATTAAGAAACATGTCATGCATATAGGTTCATTTTAATTTTTAGACAAAAAACCTTAGCTGAAGTGGATTTATTTTTACAGAGATAGGAACTAATTTCTATCATAAGCATACAAGTTATTTATTCTGGATTTCATAAATCTCATATACATTTGGGATCATATTACATCATATCACAGATATCATTTGACTTTCATTTCATTCATGCCTTAACATAATTGTTCTAATTTATCTATAACTTTCTTAATGATAATCTAGATCATAGGCACATACTATAATTTAGTCAAACAATATCTTTTCACTTGTTCTGCTACTCTACCTTCATTCTTAGGATATGAGGTCATTCCTTGATAGTTGTCATCATCATAATCATTTAAAACCTTACGATTCATAATAGAAAGATTTTTTGGACAACCTTTTTGTCTCCATCTTAGAAGGGATCTTTTAAAGCTCGAGATAATATGCATGCTCAAACAATCCAACCAATATACCATGCACGTATAGCCTATAATCCAAGCTACCTTCACATTTACCATCCATGCATGAGCATCATATAGAACATTACTTTCTAAACAATTCAAGAGTATATTCCATACATTTTACATTTATATTTGTGTACTCATAAGACAACACTACAAGTTGGCATAATTATTCTAATTAGAAACTAATCTTCTAATCAAGAATTTCTTAATTATGCTTTATGTGACTTTCTTGGACATCATGCAACCTTTCCCTAAGAGATTTTTCATGTTACTTTATTTCATAAGTTTTATAATAAATCTCTCATAGGAACTTAGTCTACTCATCTTTCTAAGTTGCCTTTCAACCTTTCCTTTTATCAAAGATTAAGTTTCTCTTAATATTTTTAATGTAAGATTATGAAATGTTGGAATCTTAATTTATTTGGCCAAATGGCCTCTTTAGTTATTTATTCTTTATGTTCATCAATTTGGATGTTTTATGCACAACTTTCTTATTTCAAGTTTAAGTGTCAGAAGTTTTATGTTTTTTTGACTAATAATTTTGCTAATCAAACTTGAACCACTAATTAACCTACTTGTTTACCTCCTTGACTATGTATTCAAAGCTTTTACTCATGTCTTATTTCAATGTATTTAAGTATCCAAATTAACCTACTTTACCTAATTATTCCATAGGTGGCCAAATCCACTCCCTAAGATCCTAAACCATTATGGTTCATTTTTCTTACATTAGAAAGTGACTTACACTAGTTAGGACTTACACTATTAATCCACACCAACTTAGAGATTTTTAGGAATTTTCCTTATTGTTTAGTAGGCATGGTTGAATGGTCCATCTCCCTTCCTTAACTTCATAATTGATTCCTACTCACCACCTTATACATATTTGGGTTTATTCTTAAGTCTTAATAAGATTTTAACTTACTTTCACCAATTTATCTAAGCATGGATGAATAGTTACCCAAACCATTACCAAATCTCCTTTAAACTTATGATTCTTTTCCTATACATGGTTAGGCTCCTCTTTACACCTTAATAAATTTTAACTCACATTTTCTTAATTAAGTGGGAAGTGGCTGAACCCACTAAATGTTCAAACAAGGCTCTTTTTCTCAATTTCTTCCCACTTGAAATTTGTGTCATGAATTTTAGAACTTGGTGCATCATATGTCTTTGGGTCCATCAAATTTTTTCCTTACTCATAGTTTTGGTCATGGTCATGAAGGGTTTTAAGTGTCTTGTTCAACTTTGGATTCATAAGTCCACCCTTGCTCTTACGAGTTTTAAGTAAAGTTTATAACTTTTGTGACTTAACCTTTTTAGTCTTTTAGAATATTTATCATATGGTCTAGGTTTGAACTTTTATCAAAGTCCAAGTTCAAGATTAAAACTTTCAAGAGAAGATATAAACAAGTTTATAACTTTAAACATAAAGACCATAAAGAAAGCATTTTTCAAGATAACCAAATGTATATCTACTAGATCTACTCCAAGATATATCCATACCTTTCTTTGAGCATCTTAAAAATTCTCATAAAAACTTTCAATTTTCCCACACTTCATCATTTTTAAGAAATTTTAACCAATTAAACTATTCCAAAGGTTACAAGAAGTATTTTAATCCATCAAAATTACCTTTTAACTTCCAAAAATCACGAAAAAAATTAATGATGCTCATTTTTAACCATCAAGAGAAGTTTTGAACTCCATCAAACTCAAGCAAATGGGATCCATATAAATTAGAGAGATCTACTAAAAAAAGAATAAAAACAATTCATAAGCACATACTAAAAGCTTAGAAAAAGTGTATGGTAAAAATCCTATCTGTTGAATACTTTTATGAAAGTTTGGTGGGTCTTTGAAGTTGGTTTCCACTTAAGGGAATTTTGGTCTATTTACATGTAATTTATATTTTCCAAATTAAATATAAATGTAAGGAATTATCCTTTAGGATTATTTTAACACTAATCAATCTAAATTTAAGATTAATAAAAATTACTTATTCTAACCATGGTTAATTTTATCTCTCCTTATTAATATTTGTCTTACATATCATTAATGATGTGATGATTCATTGGGTGAGTTATCATCTCACTTTTTACGTGTCTAATTCATGCTTAACGAATAAGGTTCAATTTTTGACTTTGCATTGTCTAAATAAGATATAATATGCAATTCAATAAAAAAATTATGGAATATTATATTTTTTTACCTAGTATTAATTTTTTTATGGAACTCAAATATTTATTTTATAAATGAAAATTATTTCAGAGTAGATATAGTATATGATTTAATATAATTTATTTTTTAATATTATATTCTTTTAGTTGGTACTAATTATAATTTGTATATGATATAAAATTTATTTTAGAAATTTAGATTAGGTTTGAGTAGATATAATTTATGATTTAATATAATTTATTTATTTAAAATTATTTTTTAGCTGGTATTATATATAATTTATTTATGATTTAAATATTTATTTTATAAAGTTAAATTATGTTAGAGTAGATATAATATATGATTTAATATTTTTTTTATTGAAGATTATATTTTTAGTTGGTATTATTTGTAATTTTTTATGACTTAAAAATTTATTTTAGAAGTTTAAACTATGTTAGAGTAGATAAATATATGATTTAATATAATATATTTTATTGAAGATTATATTTTTAGGTGGTATTATTTATAATATTTTATGACATAAATATTTATTTTAGATTTAAATTATGCTAGAGTAGACATAATATATGATTTAATATATGTTTGTTTATTGAAGATTATATTTTTAGTTTGTATTGCTAATAATTTTTTATGACAAAATTTATTTTATAAATTTTAATTATGTTAGACTAGATACAATTTATAATTTAAATATATGTATATATATATATTTATTAAATATTATTTTTTGATTTGTATTATTTATAATTTTTTCATGACCTAAATATTTATTTTAGAAATTTAAATCATGTTAGAGTAGACTATATGATTTATGTGATTATATTTTATAGCTTTTATTATTGTTTACTAAACTTTATATTAGGTTGTTTTTTATTTTATGTTAGGTTTAATGTTAGTATTAAGGTTTTAAAAATTGGATCAAACTAAGATTAAAAATCGGTTATCTTTTTGGATTAATTGAACATAAATCTATTTTAACTGAACTGGGAAAACTAATCAAAAATTATTTATATTAAAATAATAATACTTTAATATTTTTTAAAAACTATTAAAATATATAATTTAAATTTAAAAATTAAAAAATATATATTTTTAATTTTTAATTATGTATATTTTATTATTATTATATATATTTTATATATTTTAATATAATATATATTATACATATTTTAAAAATAATATTTAATTAATATCAATTTAACCATAATTAGATCATTGAACCTTGAATCAGTAGCTTAACAGGTTTAATGATCAATCAATTTTAAAAAGCTTGGTTAGCATTTTCCACATGGTCATATTAACAAGATATTAGGTCAGGATTAGATAATCCTTCGCACCTTAAATTTTGATCCAAGCATATATGTGTGTAAGCATATATGTGTGTAAGCAAATATAGAGCAAAGCACCTAATCAATTTCTTAAAATTTACCATGCAAAACATTTTCACAAGCAAGACAATATCCTTTATCGAACCAAATAATTTCTTAGTTAAGATAAATTAGGTTTTTTAGGATTGTTAAATTAAAATTTTTTTAGTTTAAACTAGATTTGATTTCAACTTTTATTAAGAGGTCAAAGATGAAAACTCGTAACTTTTACAAGGTGAGTGCACAATAATATTAGAAGATGTTGGTGATTTGATCAAATTACCTATTAATGATATAGATGGTATAAATAGTACATCAACTCATTGGAAGATGATTGTTGTTTAATTACTTAGAATTTTTACTCTTAGAAATAAATTGCATTAACCCTTTATTTACTTAGTATTTTTACTCCTGAAAATAAATTGCATGGAGCCTATGTAAAAAAATTTTGATCGTTACAAAGTTTTTCATATTTTAAAGATCACACATGATAAATTTTCTTTTGGAAGATTTGCTAGAGTTTTTATTCTTAGACTTATTAAAAGTGTTATATTCTGTGACTACTCAAGTAGTAAGGTACCATTTAGATACCTTTCGCTCCTTACTAACTTAGACCAATATGAGTAATATAGTTGGGTTTAGTTGCCTTGACCAATTTATATTGGAAGCTATTCATGGTTACAAATGATGATAAAAATGAAATATATGAATTTACATTACTTTTGAAACTTTAGGTTTGGGAGATATTTCCCCTAATTGCACTATCAACACCTTCCATAATTGATTATAGTCATCCTTACGAGTCTATAAAACCATCACATGTTAGTGTGATAGTGAGCTTAATTAATTTTTATATGAAAAATGATTAATATTATGAATTTAATATATATATATATATATATATATATATATAGATTATCTGAGAGCCATATCGCAACATGATCACCTTATTACCTAACAATTATAAAGATGGGGTTGAATGTTGGAGTGTTGCAGTTTCTTTTATACATTTTCAAATTATAGAATGGCATCAACTTGATAGGTAATGACACAATTTGGAATGCTTCAATATAAATCCCACCCTCCACCTCAACAAGACAACATCCACCGTATCAATTTAAAAGGAAGACAAATGATAATTGGTTGCATGCATATGCTAACTTTATTGACTTATGGAATGATAAGGTTTATTTTTCTTGCATAAGTAAACCACATCATGGTATATTGAACATCAATTTAGAATACATGAGGTGGTACAATTAACATACACAAAGATAGATTACTAGGGAGTATAAAGTGAAAACAATGTAATAAGTGTCAAATTCGGTATTTGTAACAATTTGTCAAAAAAAAAAAACTTGAGTTAAAATTGCCTTAATATTATCTTCCCATGATTGTTTAGGTGGATTGTCTAAAGAAGATACATAACTTACCATATGATGTTACAAAGTTAAACACTCAATAATTTCTATTAGTATTAGTGAAATTTCACCACATTATTGAAAATATTTTGGTAATGCATAAAGAGGAATGCCATATGGTTGAGGTAAGAATGCTTACTCCAACACTGACACATGAGAGGCCTAAATAGCTGGTCCGAGCTAGGATACTAGAAAACTATTCTAAACATGCTTTCAATGTCATAGAATATATAAAGAACACCAACAATAGCACATGATTAAATTATTTCCATCTAAGAGGGAGAATATTTTGTACCAACTCAAGAAGTACCTTCATTGCCTGCATCAATTTATTTTCATTATTCCTAATTCTTTAATACAAGTGCTGGACAATCATTTGGTGGACCATTTAGTGATTTACCTTCATATGGGTCACAATCATATGGTGCTTCAATACAAGAGTCTCCTTCAATGTTTGAATTTGGATTATTCTTCACACAAGATACTACGTCACATTATACTTTTTGTAACATTTAAAAAAATATTACCTATTAATTTTAGTGACATTTTAAGAAGTGTTGCATCTTATTTATATCGCAAAATATTATTAATAACATTTAAAAAATGTTACAAAATTATAAAAAAATATTATCTATTAATTTTAGTAACATTTTTAAGAAATATTATATTTAATATATGTTACAAAAAGTATAATGTGTAGTAATGGGATTTACCCTCTCCAACTTCTTACTTTGGCATGTCATAGCAATCTTCTCCACTTGATCTTGATATTTGATGGAATTATGTAACACCGAGCCCATTCTATCCATCCATGGTTACCCTACCCATGCCTGCATTATGGGTTTAATCAAACAATGAAAAGTGGTGATATTTTTATATAATATAGTTCACATCAAATTGACTAAAATACAGATTTGTCAACAATTTTTATGATGGTGATCAAATCGAGGATGTGAATGAACGGGACGTGCATCCACCTAGAAGAAACCTGTATCACTAAGCCAAACATCAAGAACATGGATGTGTATTAGGAAGATTATGATTGATGTTTATGTTATTGGACTTTACTATTTGTATTTTTCATATTTAGACTTAAGTTTAGTTGCTTATCTATGATAATTTAATCATGTATGTTACTTTATGGTTATGTTATTAGACTTTACAATTTCTAACTATGATGATTATGATTGATGTTTATGTTTTGTTGCTTCAAAGCATAAAGGAATTTATTTATTTATTTTCTACAATAATATAAAATATAACTTTATTAATTTTCATCAACGTTTACATTTCCTTGAACAAGTTCTCATTTCCACTAAATCGTTGAGGGCATTGAGAACAGTTATGGTCCATTTATCTGCATATAGAAAATATTTGTCTTAGTTGCAATTCAATCTTATCCATCTAATTTCGTACTTATGTAGACTTTGGTTGATCTTTTCAACATAATGTATCATCTTCATCTGGTATAATTTTCCACCCTACTATTCTGGGAAGCAAAATATCATTTCTAATAAGCTAGCATTTTGCAAAGTATGGATTAATAACATAGGTTCACATGTTACACTTGTGATGACTCATGGAAAAGAATCATAGGTTCATAGGGACACTATAAATGTGTCACATCCTTCCATAGGACATCACATGTTTTCCCTTTAAAGCCTTAGAAGGGAGTTGTAACACCTAAAATTTTCTATTCTTGATTTTTTTTAATTTAGAAATTAATAGTTTTAAATATAAACCAAAAATATAAATTAAAAATCAAAAATATTTTAAAAATATTAGAAATCTTTTTAAGATATAACGAAAAATGTCCCTAGGTTAAAAATAACAATAGATAAAGTATAGACAGCTCAAGGCAAGAGCTTAGAAACCTAGAGCCTACAAAGAAGCCGAGTTTTCTTATGAGTGCTAAATTTCCATAGAAAACAAGCAAATAATATAGAAATAAATCAGGAGAAACTAATCAAGGAATATAAGCTTTAGAAATAAAGTTTAGAAATTTTTTTGAAAAATAACCAAAATATTCCTAACAGTCCGAGTAGGCTAAAAACTGCCAACAAAGGCCCACAACTCATTCCAGTAGGTTTTTATAAAGGATGAGATGAGTGGATAGGCGTTCCATTAATGGGAAAGATGAGTCATGCATGTCATAAATCAGTAAAGAACAAAAATTATAATGAGGAAAGAGAAAACTAACCATGGTTAGATTAAAATTTAACCATAGGTTAGGTTATATTGAATCATGGTTAAGATAATCTAACCATGGTTAATCTTAGAAGATAAGGTTTGATATTTAAGAATTAATTTTAAAAAGTAAAATTTCAAGTGAAATGACCATTTTTCCCTTAGATAAAAATTACATCCTTAATGATTCATACATAGTCGAATGCTTAAGCTAGCTTTTGGTCATCATTTTACTTTACAAAGCCTTCTATAAACACTTAAAAAATCCTCTATTTCCAAGTTTTCATATTCTACCTTTCCATAAGCCAAAAACAACTAAGTTTAAACTTCCATCTTTGAAACTTAAGCTTAAACACTAAGTAAGATTCTTTTTTCTCTTAAAGAAATTTTTGTGTGGGATCACCAAGGAGGTCTATCTCCATCACAAAAAAAAAAACCCATCAAGCATCACTTCTAACTTCAATAAGTCGGATTTTATTTTCTTCAAAATTTTCTAAGTACTGTTGTTAAGTATTTTTGCCTAATCTTCTTCTTCTTCTTCTTTGTAGACCTTTTCTCTAAACTTCACAATCCAACCTCATAAAATTGGTTTAAAATTGGCATTAGCTTTTAAAATAATCATTTATATTTTTAAATAATTTTAAGTTTCAAATGAAGTTTTAATGGTTTAAAATGCTTATTGGAACCCCTTAAACATTCTAATCGGTTAAATTTTCTTTTAAATGATTTTTAAAGAGTTCTGGGCATATTTTAGAAAGATTTTTCAATTTTAAAAGGTGTTCAAGTGGAGGTTTTCTTTTATTTTAGAGTGGATCTTGTGAAAATCACCTTGTTTGAGTTTAAAGTGATGCTATGTTATCTTACTCTCTCTAAACTTGAAAGTTTGTCTTTTTTACCGCATAAAGCTAAGATCTGAACTTTAAAAATTAAAGAACCTTAAACTAGGACTATGATGGTCATGGTCCCAAAGAATATAAGTGGAAGGCATAAAAATTTAAACTTGAGAATTAAAGATTGGACCTTTATGACTACAAGGACTTGTGGACTTAAGAAAATTTTAAAAAATATTTTAAACTTTACCCAAGGATAGAGGCATGGGCCAAGGTCAAATATTTATAAGGACTTTGTGGACTTGAGACAAAATTAAATTTATTAAGTTCCTTGACTTTAGATCTAAAAATTATGATGGTAAAAGTAGGTAAAAATGTTATCTTGGTGGAAAATTTTCCATTTGACCATAAACTTTCATGTAGAAAAAAAAGACTTAAAATTTACAATTACATAATAATATCATCGGTAATTGTTATCATAAAAGATTTACACATGAAACTAGAAAAAAATTAATTAAGAGACTTCGGTGAGTTGATATGCCCATTCGGCCATAGTTCCTAAGTTAGGGGAGGAAAGGTTGAAAATTTTTTAGAATTAATTAGTAAACTCTTCTAAGATAAGACTTTAAAAAAAATAAATTTAGTGACCTTTAAAATACATGTAGGTCATCAAACCATACCTTAGAAAAAATGGTGTATTTGAGCTACAAATTTTAATGATTAATTAGTCTAAGAACTTAAGTCAAAACCTCAAGAAAATAATTTCTAGGGATAAGAAAAAATATAGAACAAGCCCTATAAAGACATTAAAGTCATTTAGCCAAGGAGGATTAAAGTTTGATAAAGAAGATGTAGTAAAAAAAACTATTGAGAAAAAAAAAGGTTGAGAGAAATCTAGAAAGAATGAGTGATATAGGTTTCCTTCGAAAAATTTAGCATAAAAAATCAAGAATTTAGGAACTAGGACAATTTTAAGAAAAATATGTATGCTGTCCAAAATTTAAGAATCATATATAAGCAAAGATTTTTACTAAGGAAGTAAGTTTTGGGATAACTATTTATATATATTTATCATGATGATTCTTGAGTATGTCTATTTATGTGTAAGTGTACTATGTGCTCTCTTCTCTTGAATGATACAATGAATTGTGTACAACTTTATGGTTCCATTTGATGATGAATCATATGAGTATTGAATGATTTAGATGCTATATGTGTATGCCATATTCGCTGGATATTGAGCATGCATGTATTATGAAGACATAAAATGGAACCTAATAAATTAAGAGATCACTAAAGAAGAATCCTATGTGAAAACTAGACATTACTCTTACTATACCAAGTCTGGGACTTATGTTCACTCAGAAAGCGAAGGTATTTCTATGATGAAATCGTAGGTCTTCAAAATTCTTTCTATTATGAAGTCGTAAGGTCTTCAAAGAATTTATGATGGTGATGATCATTAAGGAATAAATTCATCTAGAATAGAAGATAGAGTGATAGACAAATGGAAGATATTGTTTGACTAAATTGTTGATAGTATACTTTATATGAAATTGTCACCGAGAAGATGATAAGAGAATGAAAATAATTATGATTAAGACATAGAATGAATAAGAGTCAAATGATATTTATGAAATGATGAAAATGTGATCTAAAGAATAAATATATTATATGTTATGCAAAGTTTAATGAAAATGTGACTTGAGAAGTCAATGATATATATATATATATATTTGAAACTTAATCCTTTTTATTATTAAAAGGAATCCACTCCACTTTAAATAAGTATTATTTTAAAAATAAATAATTGAACTTATATGTTTATCATAATTTCATAAATAAACTGAAGTAATTGGAATAAAAATGATGTTACCATACACCTAACTCTTCCCAACTCCAATTATGCTGACCGTGACAACAATAATTTACCTCAAAACTGCATAATGTAGATTATCTTTATAGTGCTTATGAGTTGAATTAAATGGGAAGGATAAGTTAGTGAGGAAGTAATTCATAAAGCACTAACAAAGATTATACTTTTTTTATAGATAATTGTAACTTATAATGCATAGTAATATTTTTGTCTTATTTTAAAGAACTCACTAAAAACTTTTGATTTATCATTTTACCTTAAAAAAATAAATATAAGTTTTCAAAATTAGTATTAATGATAATATTTTAATGTTACTATATACTATATTAATTACAATAATAAGATTCACACTTTTAAAAAATATTTTAAAAAATTTATATCATATTTTTAATATAAATATATTATAAAAAAATAATATATTATAAAATAATAAACTAATAATAAATTAATAATATAATTTAAATATAAAATAAATATTAATATTAAGATGTCAAAAAAAATCATATATATGACATCCTTCTGTATTAAATAAACTTGTAACGCATTTTAACGTGAAACCACATCCATCATCCATGTATGATATAAAGAAATAACAACACCTGATATCATCTTCACACGTATATGCATTATTAAAGGGAGTAAAATATTACTATTTCTATCTCATTTAAAAATTATTTTACATACAAAACTTTTAAAATATTTTTTAATTGTCATTATCTATTTAAAAAATATGTAAATAATTAATTAATTATTAAATTTATATATAATAATCTTATAAAAAAGTGATAAAAAAATTCTACCTTTTATTTTAAAAAGTATTTAATAATTTTTAATTAACATTTTTAAATTTTTTTTTATAATAACCGCTATATTTTTATTAGTATAAATATTAGTTATACTTTATGTTTTTATAATATTTTATGAATGAAATTATCAAAATAAATAATATAAAAATATTGTATAAATAACTTTAAAATTTTATAAAATATCATGCATCTATCAGTGTAATATATATATATATATATATATCTAGAAGGTGTTAAATTTTAGATTTATATTAATTTAATAATTTTATATAAAATACAAAATTTATTAATTCAATCATTGAATTATATTATAATATTTAATAAATTATGTATATAAAATTTTATAAAATTTAAAAATTTGTAAATATATTTTTCAACTATTAATATTTACATATATTTATATAATATATAAGCCGTTAAAATAATGTCATAAGATGAACCATCTATCAATTTTTGTTTTGTCTAAAAGTTTATATCCATAATTTATTAGATATTACAACATGATTCAATGGTTAGATTAATAAATTTTATATTCTATATATAAGATTATTAAATTAGTATAAATTTAAAATTTAACACTTAATATTAACAGATCCTAATTATATATATATATATATATATATATATATATATATATAATGTTTGAACATATAATTTTATTTAAAAATAAATTTATAAAGAATTTTAATTTTTAATTTTCACTTATTTTATTTTTATAAATCATTTAAATCTATAATAATTTAATGAAAATATTTTTATGTTTGCTAATAATATCCTTCGAACAAATATTTTTTAAAAGTTTTTGTAAAAAGATAAAAAAATTATTTAAAATTAAGTTAAACACACATGCACTAAAGTGCCATATATTAACTTTAAAATCTAGATTAAATGTGTTAAAAGATAAAAAATGTATTTATTATATTATTTAGTATTTTAATTATTGATCAAAATGTTATTAATTTTAAAATTTTATAATATTAAATATTTTATTTTAAATTTATTTACACTAAAAAGAATAGGTTTTTTAATGGTTATTTTTTGTGATTATATAATTTGATACAAAATATATAAAATTTTAAAAATTATATTATTTAAAATGTTATTAAAAATCATTTTTAACGAATAATTTTTTTAGATATAAATTTGTTAAAAAGATATAATAAAAATTAAAATTATTATTATTTATCTTTTAAAATAATCATAATTTTTTTATATTAAATCTGTATAATAAATAATTTTTTAAAGTATTTACTATCATTTTTTTATATTAAATCTGTATAATAAATAATTTTTTAAAGTATTTACTATCATTTTTAAACCCAAATATTTCTAAATTATCCTTAATTTAAAAGAAAATAAAACTTCTAAGATAACATTTTTTTACCGGATCATTATATAATGCATGATAGGGTTTTATAATAATGTTGCTGTTTTGGCTTCTTCGTAGTCATCCTCGTGAATGAAGAATTTGGTGAGCACACCTGTAGCTTTGGAGCTCGGAGAGTCCGAGAGAAAACACTTGAGCCGCATCACGGAAATAAGTCACATTTGTAGTGTATGACGATATATAGTGAACCATATTCAAAATATGGCACATCATGCAAGTAAGTTATTACATGTATATAACGCTATGATTACAATAAATTACAGGTGTGGCAGTGCAATAACAATTTAATGTTTAGACGTGTTAAAAGGCACTTTTACGATCCCTTCATAAACATAATTTTAAAACAATATTATTTTAATAACTATCCCACTGTTGCAAAAAAGCCAATGACGGAATATCTTATCAAACATTTAACTTTTAATTAGTTAACATGTATAGATTTGTTTTTATAAAATTAGTAAATAAGTTAGATGGAGAAAATATTTAATAAACTTAATAAATAAGATAGTTAAAAAATAAAAATTAACTCAATGCTAAAAAATAGATAAAAACTGATAAGTTATTATAAAATTAAAAAATAAAAAATTTGTTGAATAAAATAAAAAATATTTAGTAAAATTAAATATTAAATTAGTTGATAAAGATAAAATAAAAAATATGAGATTAAAGTTTAAATATTATAAATTTTTATTAATTATAAATATTAATATTTTATTATTTAAATTAACTTATTAAAGATAATATTTTTAAATTATCTTTATTATATAATTTTATTAAAAATATTATATAAATAAATTATATTTATTTTGATGATTATATATTATAAAAAAGAGTCTGATAATTTATTTTATTTATTTAAGTAATTATTTATGATTTTTTAATAAAATATTTTTAATTAAATAATTTTTGTTTAAAATTCAAAAATATTATTTTAATTTTTTATAAATAAAATTTATATAATATTTCTATAAAATAATATTTATTTATTTTTAGAATTTTTATTAAAAAATAAAATTTTTTATTATAAATAATTTAAATAAAATATTTAATAACTAAACTAATATTATAACATTAAACAATGATATAAAAGAGTAATATTTTATGATAAATGAGAGATTAAAAAAAAATATAAAGGATAAATATGGAAAAATAACTTTAAAATAGTAGGCAAAATCTTGAACATTAACAAAAAATTTTTTAAAAAAACATACTAGCTATTTCATTCAAGTATCAAAACACTTATGTCAAATAAAATTGAAATCATCTTATAAATTTTAATTAATTTTTAATTTTTTATCTAGCTAAAATATAATGCTAAACATATTTGAAAGTAAAAAAATTAATTAAAATTTAAAAGATAAAAATTAAAAATTAAAAAATTAAATAAAAGTTAAAAACTATTAATCTATTAATTGAATGTTTTAACAAATTTTTAACATTATTTAATATTTTTAGTTAAAATATAAAATTAAATATTTTAACAAAATTTTTAATTAATAATTTTAACTTTTAAATAATTTAAAATATATTACTAAACAAATTATATCAATTTTGTTTGATAAAAAGTATGTTCAATAAAATTAACAAAAAAGTTAATTAATAATTAAAATGATAGTTGAAAACTGAAAATATTAATAAAAAATAAAAACTTTAATTTGATGATATAAATTGAATCTTTTTTAATTAAAATAAAAAATATTTAGTAAAAATAGTTATTTAATTAGCTAACAAAAATAAAATAATAAATAAAAATATAATCATTAGAATAAAATTAAAGTATTATCATTTTGTAATATTTTAATATTTATTATTTAAATTAAATTATTATATTAAAATAATAATAATATTTTTTGATTTAGTTTTATTTATATATTTTTATTATAAAATATTATACAAATAAATTTATAGTTATTTTATTTATATATTATAAAAAAAAGAATTTGATAATTTTATTTATTTATTTATTTATTATTTATGATATATATTTAATAAAAATTATATTGTTAAATAAATCATTTATTTGGTTAGAATTAAAAAATATTTTAAATTTTTATAAATAAATTTTAAATAATATTTTTATGTAAAATACGTATTTATTTTATCTTTGTTATTTTATTAAAAAATCAAATATTTATTATAAATAATTTAATTAAAATATTAAAAAATTAAATTAAATACTGTAATATTAATCAATAATATTAAAAATATTTTATAATAAATAAGTAATTAATAAAATATATTAAAAATAAAAATAAAAAATATAAATTATTTCATCTAATTATAAAAATAGCTATCATACAAAAAAAAAATTAAAAGTCGTTTTAAAAAATTTAGTTAATATTTTTTTACTGGCTTCTAGCATTTTTGAAGGTTATTTTTTTTGATAAGTTACTCCAACCAGCATTTATACTTTTTAATTCTTAACTAAAACATATTTTTATTTTAATTTTTAATATATTTTTATAATTTAATATTTTATTTATTTATTTATTATAAATTTAATGTTATCTTATTCTTATACGATAATATTACTAATTTTGATATATTTATTATATATTATAAAATATTATATTTTAAATTATTATTTATTTTAATTATTATATTATTTATTTTATTAAATAGAATATTAAAAATTTTAATAAAAAATAAATTAAAATTATTAAAATTATTATTTTCAAAATTATTATTTAAAAGTAAATAATTATTTGTATTTTTAAAAATAAAGTTTTATTTAATTAAATTCTAATATATTGTTATTAAAAAATATTATACTTATCAATTTTAATCTATTATTTAACTTATTTTTACTAATTATTTTATATTTATCAATTAATTTAATTATTAAATTTACTAAATAATATTAATTCAATCAATAACTTATCACTTTATCTCATTTTTTCAACTTTTATTTTTCATTTCTCAGTTTAATGGTAAAGCTTTTAGCTACCTCTAGCAAACGAAACTTGTTGGGTCCCACTCTTTTCTTTCCGCACTAGACAGCAAAGAGAAACCGAAGAATAGTACATGCCGTGAGCGTTTAAGGTTTCCTTTCTTATACGGTGTACGGTGAACAGCGTAACAACTTGAGCTCCTTCGCTCTCATCCCTTCCCTTCTGTTCTATTCAATTCTCCTCCACCGCTTCATTTCTTCGAATCAAACTCCTCAGGCACAACAGGTATTCTTTTATTTCTGTTTATTCAGGAGTTGAATTCGGTGAAGCTCAGTTTATGCATGATTATTTGAATTCCATCAATCTCGTTGCTCTTTTCATTTTTACTTTTTTAGGGTTCTTGTATTCATCATTTGAGTTTTATTATCAAAACTTTGAGCTTGTCATGCTCTCTGCTTGCTCTGTTATGTTTTATTCAATTATTGATGTTTTGGATTGGTTTGGTTCTGGAGTCTGTAACCGTGGTTCGTATCCCTAACTAATTGCTGACCGATTAGGATTCAATTTCATGTGATTCATCCTAGCAGTTACAGTTACAGTTTTAATTCTATTTGGTTCAGTTTAAATTTAGATAAATAATCATTTATTTTTCCAAATATCTCTTATTAGAAAGCTGAAAAAATTACCTATTATTTCTCTTGGATAAGAGTTGAACCAAGTTGATTAAAGCTAATTTCGACCATTATTATTCTTATTGATAGTTTGTTGAGGCTTGGGGATTTAGGGACATAACAATATACGGAAGGGTTGTTTTTCCAGTTCTCTGTAAAAAGAATTTGCCAAAAATGGTCTTTTAGCATGAGTGGAACATGGCTTTCTAAAAAGTGCGACTTTTCCCTATCATTTTTATTGTTCTTTCCTCCTAAAAGTTGAAGTTTAGGAAACCAAGGTAGCAGACAATTTCCGATATTACTCTTCTTATTGTGGTTCGCATTCTTTGGAAGATATACTCTATTTCTACCTTGGCTGTTTGTTTTAATAATTTCAAACAAGCTATATATTTTAACATTTCTACTTGTCCAAATTTGCCTAACAGAATTTGATAAATAAACCTAAACAATCTGTCCTACTGGCAAGAAATTTGGCTAAATGTTTTTACCCTTTTGAGTGAAACAGAACACACATTTAACTAATACTATTTCATTAAATTAACTTTAAACTAGAACACTATCTACGATAGGGTCTTCAAAATTTTTGAACACTACATCGCTATAAGCATATATTTCAAACACGGACATGGGCGATTATTGCTCAAAAACATTTTTAATGTATTTAACATCATCTTTTTTACATATTTAAAACCCATTGTATTTGATTTCATCAACAGAAATAAAAAAATAATCTATCAACCAAACCAAAAATTATTTGATGTAATTGAAGCTTTAATTTTGTATAAATTTTTTTGGCTTAAGTTGGTTTAAAATTTTATCATTTGAATAAATAAAAATAATAACATTTATTTTTTAATATATAGAAATTTAAAGTTTTCAATAACTAAATATTATCTATTTTAACACAAATTTTATGAAATAATTATAATTAAAAAATTATAACACAAATTCTCAAAAATTAAATTAACTGTAGATAACATTATAAAAATTTTTAACAAGTACAAAAAAAAATATCCAACAATAGGAAAGTAAAATAAAAGGTTCGAAAACCAAATATATAAAAAAATATAACTTTAGAAGGACTTAAAACATTACTAATAAAATTGCAAAAACATACATGACTTACTCTGACCGCAAAAATGAACAAAAAAATGTAGATGCCATTCGGCTGGGATGAGCAAAATTTATAGTAGCAAGATACAGAACCACAAAATAGGCAACATTTATGACTTATATCTGAGGCGCCACACATTTTTACTAATATGATGAAACCTGATGTGTGGGGGGTACCCTATAGGAGCACCACACAGCAGAGCTTACCATGTGGCATGGACGTTTAAGGTTTCATGTAGGGGTGTTAAATCAAAGAATATTATTAAAGTAATTTATTTTAATTCTAACATTAACGTGGTCAAAATGCCTGAAAAGTACCTTGGTGTGGGTATTGAAGGTTTCCTTTTATGTGTATCATGGATAGAGCCAACAACTCATGGCATGCTTTGGTGTGTAACGTTCCTACAGGTTTCTCTTCATATTTTGATTTGACATTAATGATTCTGATAGATAATTAGTTTCAAAGAATACTACTAAAAATTTTAACATTAATGTGGTCAAAATGCTAGAAAAATACCATGGTATGGGCGTTTAAAATTTTCTTTTATATGTGTGAACCTGAACTCCCTCACTCCACCTACAAAATCTCTCTCATCCCTTCCTTCTATTCTATTCAATTCTCTTCCACAGCTAGATTTCTTGGAATCAAATTCCTCCGGCACAACAGGTACTGTTTTATTTCTGTTGATTCACAAGTTGAATTTGGTGAAGCTCAGTTTGAGTCTGATTAATTGAAATCCATCTATCTCGTTGCTCTTTTCATTTTTACTTTTTTACGGTTCTTATATTGATCACTTGAGTTTTATTATGAAATTGAGGTTGTGACTTTGAGCTTGTCATGCTCTCTGTTTGCTCTGTTATGTTTTATTCAATTATTGATGTTTTGAATCTGTAGTTGTTGCTGTAACCGAGTTTAGTATCCCTAACTAATTGCTGATGGATTAGGATTCAATTTCCTGTGACTCATCCTAGCAGTTACAGTTATGGTTACAACTCAGTTTTATACCATATTTGGTTCAGTTTAAATTTAGATAAATATTCATTTAATTTTTCAAATAACTCTAAGAAATCTGAAAAAATGATGGATTATTTCTCTGAAATACGAGTTGGACCAAGTTGATTGAAGCTAACTTGGACAATTATTATTATTGTTATTGGTAGTTTTTGAGGCTTGGGGTTTACGGACATAATATGTGCAAGGGTTTTCTTTCAGTTCTCTGTAAAAAGAATTTGCCAAAAGTGTCTTTTGGCATAAGTGGAACATGTCTTTCTATGACGTGCAACTTTTCCCTATCACTTTTATTGCTCTTTCCTCCTTAAAGTTGAAGTTTAGGAAACCAAGGTAGCAGACAATTTTTGATATTGCTCTTCTCACTGTGGTTGTCATTCCATAGAAGAAATTATCTATTTCTGCCTCGGCTGTTATCTCTAATAATTTCAAACAAACTATATATTTTAACATTCTACTTGTCCAAATTTGACAGACAGAATTTGATAAATAACCCTAAACAATCTGTCTTACTGCCAAGAAATTTGGCTATATTTTTTTCCCTTTGTGTATATACATTTTTTTTGGCTCAGATCCCTGTATTGCTGATTTCTAACTTACCTTTTGGTGTCAATCAAATTGATTTGATCACATCTATAATGTTGAAATCCAGAATGCATTAAGGATGAAAATAACATTTTGAGAAACATTCACCAAGAGTCCAAGACAATGAACCTGGGTAACATAAGCAACCATAATGACAAATAAACCAAGTTTTGATTTAAACCGGCATCCTGTTTGCCATGTGGGGTATTCCAGAAGAACATAACTATGATTCTTTTTTGCTAACCTGGGATACCTAGGTACTATTGATCATTGTTTCTGGGGAAGGTGCATTTGTTATTCTTGTTTGACTCTGCCCCAATTTTAATCTAATATCTTGCTCATAACTACTTCATGTCATATTATATATATGTCTGAGTGTTTCAACTTGTTTCAAAATATCGGTCATTTTAGATGATTAAGAAAACATTAATTATTTTTGTCCATTAATGCCCTCATATATTGTTATCTCACCTACATCCTTAACTGGATTCACAACTACATTCTAACTCTTCTAATGAGGCTGTTTTGGTCAAAGAAAGTCATTTTATATAGTAACTTGTGCAATTAATAATTTTCCCAAGAAGTGTGCATTACCTTATAAGATAAATAGAGACCAAAGGAGAATATCAAGCAAGTTATTGTAATGAATATTTTTGCATGTATATACTTCAGGGACCTGTCAGATTCAGCCAAGGTTTCTGCATTATTACTCTCCGTTGATAATCTTAGATATGGAAGACAAATCTACAATGTCCCTTAAAATCAAGGTTGAGGATAAAAATCCAGGTGATTTGAAGGAAGACAAGACTGAGGTAGAAGTGAAGCTGAAGAACAAGTCACTAGAGAAAGAGAATAAACATAAGGATGAATCGAAAGAGAAGAAACAGAAGGATAAGGCAGAAAAGGACAAGAAGAAAAAGGAAAAGAAAGAAAAAGATGATGAAAGTGGCATAAAGAAGGACAAAGAGAAAGAAAATGATGGCAAGGATGGTGAAGAGGAGATGGAAAAGAAAGAAAAGGGAAAGAAAAAGGAAAAGAAAGGCAAAGGTGAAGAAGTAGACACTGAGAATAAAAAGGAAGACAATGAAGATGAGAATGGTGATGACAAGGAGAAAAAGACAGATATGAAGAAGAAAAAGGAAAAGGGCAAGGATGACAAAACTAAAACAAAGAAGGGCAAGGGAAAAGAAGATGGCAAAGAAAAGAAGAAAGAAGAGCAGGACAAGCAAGAAGAACTGTTGAAGGAAAAGGGGAAGAAGGATGATGATGAGGATTGGGAAGAGAATAAGAATAAAGATAAGAAAGAAAAAGAGAAGGATAAGAAAAAGGAAAAGAATGAGAAGGATAAGAAAATCAAGCTAGAGAAGGATGACGAAAAACCTGATGAAAGAGAAGATGGAGAAGATAAGAAGAAAAAGAAGGATAAGAAGAAAATAGAAAAGAAGGATAAGGGTGAGGAGGATGATGGGGAAAAAGGTGAGAAAAATGGGAAGAAAGTGATAAAAAAGAAAGAGAAGAAATCTGAAGACATAGTGGATAAGGAAGATGGAAAAGGTGAAGTTGCTTTGAGGGAGGTGGATATACAAAAAAATAAGGACAGAGAAGAGGTAGATGAGCAAAAAGATGATGGGAAGGAAGTGAAAGAGAAGAAGAAAAAAGAAGACGAGGACAAAGGTGGGAAGAAGAGAAAGCTAACCGGAAAGGACAAGTCCAAGGATCTTAGCAAGCTGAAGCAAAAGCTTCAAAGTATTAACGAAAAAATAGAAGCACTTCTTGTAAAAAAAGCAGACATAGAAAGACAGATTACAGAAGCTGAAAAAGAAGGTAATGTAGTCATTGAGAAGGCCAAGGATGTGGTAGAATAGCCATTCAGGATATGCTTTAATAACTAGCAGACCATGTATACATTTAGTCTGAACTAGATGAATGAATGGTTTTATGCGAGTAAATCTGTCTTTTGATTCAGTAATAAATAATACATTTGCATGCATCTTGATGCTTATTCATTTTGATTTCCTTCTTAACATACATACTTTGAATGAAGGGCAGTAACCATATCATTTCCTATTCAGTGAACAAAGCAAATCTTATAGGCAATCCATTTTTGAAACTTCAGAGTGCAAATCTGGGATGCAATGATTAGTGTCTGAGAATATCAATATCGAATACTTGTCACGAGAAACTCTTTACCAACTGGCAACTGCATATTAACAAATGGAAATAATTGAGCAGTTCTAAAGTGTGATTAGTTCATGCCTGGCTTGATCTTGCTATATTTTGGTAAAATCTTTTGGTAGGCTTGTGTTTCGAAAATGAAAACTGAACAACTTTCTGCAGTAACGGGTTTATCATGTTGAGTTGTACTTTTATTTCTTTTTCTTTTCTTTTGTATTTCTTGCCCTGTATTCGTTGGATAATGACTGAACTGTACTTTAATTATTCAGATTCATTCAACTGAATCGCGTCTCACACAGAAACACACAATAGAAGTAATTTAGTCTTACATAGAAAAACTTTTTGCGACAATTTTGTAGGTTTCGAAACTAAACTCCATATGATATTCAAACTTTGGAAAGAGAATGAAAAACACATTTCAACTGCTTGGTAGTTTCAAATGAGAGGACTTTTGAGTGAAAGGAATAATCTTAACCATTGGATTTAAATATTAAAGCTTAAGATTAAAACATCTAATCATATGATATTTTAAAATGATCATAAAATTATTAAATAATTTTAATTTTTTATTATTCAATTGTGTTTCTATGTTCAAAATTAAATGCTCACTTCTTATAATAACAAAATTTACTTATATATATATATATATATATATATCTTCAATTATTTATTTATTTTAAATTGTGATTCTTTTATTTAGTCTTTTAAAAAAGTTTTTTTAAAAAAATTTATTATGATTTTTTCTCTAGTTTACATTTTTGTTTTGTTCCTTTAAATATTATGAAATTTTCTTTTAACTCTTCGAAAATTTGAGTTACACATTTGGTCATTGAAATAGTGCTTATCATTTTATCCTTTTTGGAGGGATTAAACGGACAACTTATTATATTTAGAAAGATCAAATAAAAAAAATAGAACGATAAATACAAGAGACTATTTAGTAAAATTTTACAATAAATATATATAAAAAGATAAAAGATAAATAGAAAATAAAAAGTAGAAGATTTTTTATTCTAAAATTTAATCAATCCTATTTATATTTTATATTTATAATAAAATCTGGTAAATGTTAGGTCAAGATTTTCACCTATTATTCTTTTTTCATCATATTATTGTATAAGTAAATATAAATATATTATTTATATTATAATTTTAATATATAAATTATTTTTGTATATTTACTATTTAGTAAAAAAAATTAATTTTAGCCTGATGAAATATGTCATCTTGCAATAAGTTGCTAACAAAATGTTTCCGCTCAAAGCTAATGGTTCACTGAGTTGAAAGAGAGGAGGGAGGAATAAGATAAGGTTTATGTTTTGATTGGAGAAAGTGGGAAAAGGTTATATTGAATTAATTTGAATTAAAAATTTAATTAGGATATAAGATGTAATATTTGACAAAAAAAAAAAAAAAGGTATTTGGTATAATGCGCGGTCATCTAATGGGGGTAATGCTACCATCATACATGCACACAAGGACTGTAAGAGAAGAGAAGCGATTACAAATTGAAAATGAAATCGAAATATTTTAATTTTGAAGTGAGATTCAAGCAGCAGAAGCACGGGAAGGAATGTGAAAACTGATGGAAAAATTAAAAAATCACATTGATGTTTAAAATTCAGGTAAGGGTTATATAGAATATAACACTAGTTTTAGAGTTTTTTTTTAAAATAAAATTTATTAATTGTATGATAAATTTAGAATTTGAGTTTAATTATATTTAAATTTAATTTTGGATGAAATTTAATTATTTATAAAGGTAGTTCTGAAATCTCTTACTCTATAATAAAAATTTATCAACTATATAATAGTTTAAAATTTATGTGATTATATTTAAATTTAAATGTAAATAAAATATTATATGATTATAAGTTGATAATTGGATTGATTAGAAATTAAATCGATCGTGTGGTATAAAATTTTAGATGCTTAATATATATATATATATATATATATATATAAATTACATTAATAAATTTTGTAAGTTAATAAATTGTATAGTTGTATATAGATTAATATAAATTATAAAGGTTATAATATTTAAACGCGGAGTAGTTAAAAAAGGATTTTAAAATAAAAATCTATTTAATAAATTTTAAATTATACAAATATATTCCTACATGATAAATACATAGAGATGTCCAATTAAAAAGTTTAATGGAAAGGAGGATTATGTATTATTTTATAAAAATATCCAAAATCTAATGTCTTATAATAGACATTGTTTTTCACTTCAATATATTTTTACAGTATACAAAAATATAGTTAGTATTTAATTATATATATATATATATATATATATATATATATATATATAAACCATTATATTTAAACCTTAGTATAAAGGGATAAAATATAGAATTATTGAAAAAAATTATATTAGTAGTTAATTTATAGAATTGCTATAAGTTAATACGCTAAATTATCCTCCGATTAGATTGAGTAAAAATAATTAACTTTATTTCTTCTGAATTGGGATGTAAGTAGGCCGAGTCGAGCTAAATTTTGAGTATTTAAACCTCACCTGTTTAAAAATCTTGAGGTCTAAGCCTGGACTTGTGTAGCTTTTTTATTTTTCTATCAGGTCTGACCTGATTTAAAGTCTACCCGGCTTACAAATCTGTTTAAAAGCCTACATTACATATAAGATCAATAAATAGACTCTAAGTCTGTATAAATAATTGATTAAAAAGGCTTACAAACTTAAAGCATACAAGATAAAAAGGCCTAAAACATATATATATATATATATATATATATTAATATTAATATTATATAAATAAAATATAAAATAAATATTATACAAATATAATATATTAAAATAAATATAAATATAAATAGGTCCTTGAATAGGTTAAATAAGTTTTTTTATAAGTCTAGGGGCGATTTGTTTATCTAAAAAGGCTTTTGCACAAGTCTGAGTTTGTCTATTTATTAAATAAACCAAGCCAAACTAGGCTTTAAATGAGCTGAGCATAAGCCTCTGTGGAACGACCTTATTTACTTTCATCCCTACTTCTGAACGCTTTTCTAATAAATTATAAAAAAATAAAATTATTAATAAGTTTATTCTAAACTTTTTAAGAATAAATTTTATAAAATTATTGGTCTAAGTTTAAGGAATATTTATTGGAGGTTGAGAACCTCGTTTAATTTGGTAGAAAGTACATAATTAAATGTAGGATATATATATATATATATAATAAAATAATTGATTGAGGACTATGAGGTCCTGACCCTTAAGAAGAAGACGATATCTTCAAGTGTAATGGAGATAGGAATTAGAATAATTAGCTGACATGCATCATTTGCATAAAAGTGTTTTATAAATTGTAATGGAGGATAATATGCGAGTCCTTCTATGAAAGGAAGCTGGAAAATCTAAGGTTCAGTTCATATGAAAGTAGACCAAAGTTCATGATAGTGGGAACTTGGGATACGTGGGCTAGGTTTGAGCCTCTCAATGACCTAGAGTTTCTCCTTGTAGTCGGGACTACTTTGGTCAGACCTAGCCACCTCGACAAGATCCTGAAGACTATTATTACCAGTTGAACAATTTCGAGATGTTGAGATATGATTAGGAGAATGATTTCAATGTTTCCAAATGCACACTATGATTTGAAATTGGATCTCGATACCCCTATTATTTTGATAAAAGTTGTGAAGATGTTTGGGCTCATATGCATTTGCATATTATAAGGATGACCAACTTTAGATTAATGAAGATTACCGTGGTATACGATATAATAATCTCAACTTATTATTGAGTCTGTTATCATAAAAACTTGTGAAGGAAAGAATAAAATAATCTCATTTATACATTGCACATGATGATTGTTTTCAAATAGTTTGTTGAAAAGGTCATAAAACTTATTTGTTTTTTATATGTTAAAGTATAATTTAATGCATTACGTCTATCTTTACTCTTACTTGAATGAAGTGTCTCACTCCCATCTGTTATATTCTTAATGTGTAACTACGACCTTTTAGTGAGCTTGCAACGTGGATTACCTTCTTTCAACGTTGAGGTGATCATCGATGTAGTGAGTAGACAAGAAGTTATCACAAGTTATCACTCCGTGACCAGGGGCAACGACTACAAGGGAGGAGTACCAATTCGAAGAAGAGAAACGAATCCTTGTAGTTTTTATTTTAAGTAGAATAAATATAATATTGTACGTACCTATCTTATCATCTCAATCATAATATCCTAAATTACTTATATTCTAGGATTATGGAATTGATGTAATTTGATATATATATATATATATATATATATATATGATATTTTCTCCGGTACCTTTGTAAATTAAGGATACCGTACCTTAATCAATAGAAAATTGACATGTGTACATTGCCATTTATTATAGTCAACTTTAATATAAAAGTTTTTATATTTATTCTAAATGAACAAAAATTTTAATATTTATAATTTAGTCCCTAATCAATATCTTTTGGAAAAGTCTTTCAATCTCTCATCTTCCCAAAACTGCAAGGGTTTGCTGGTGTTATTCCTACAATAATGGAACCATGGCAACCACCCCAACCAATATCGCCACCGCCACGTGTCATCCTTGAGAAGTAGTACCAGCTTACACGCTTCTTACGATGCGAAAATTTTGCGAAGGTGTACATGACATGACTTTTCACTATTGTTTTTCCCTTTCCAGAGAAAGTTTCTTATCCAGCCTAGCGGATCAATTGTTTATGTAGCAATGCGATGCAACTGAAAAACGGAAACCCTTAGGTATAGGTTGGGGAAAACTCCAAACAAGAAAGGACCTTATTCTTCCTTATATTAAATATAAGTTTTAGAGAGGGGCACGTCACTCCTATCCCTAAATTACAAGCTAGCATGCAACGGCTGAAAAGTTGTTGGTGCTTGCTGCTTGTTTTTTTTGCAGGCTCGAGAATCTCTCTTTCGCCTCTCCTTCCTGTCTCTATTCTAGTTTATTCGCTTCTTCCTTCGCGCAAGTGTTTGGTTCGCCCTTTTTGTGTTGCATTTTTTTGTGATCCTCCGCTTCAATTTGTGTTTTTCGAATAGTTAGGATCTGACGTTGATTTCCGATTTATTTACATGTCAGCTCCATGTTTTAGGCAACCCATTTGGTTAGTTCATCTATCACAGCTGAAAGATAGAAGAGAAGAAGACGATGAAGAAAACCTTGATTAACTTAACTCCACATATTTAAAAAAAAAAACTTAGAGGTTAAACTACAAATATCATAAAAATATTTGGATTAAAATAATATCAAAATATAAATATTTTAATTTTTATTTATTTACAGAAAATATTAAAATTTTAAAATAAAATTTGAGTGTAATAAATAATAATGTACACATGTCAATTTTGTACTGACTAGAATACTATACCCCTATTTTAAAAAGATATCAGAACAAATATATATATATATATATATATATATATATATATATATATATATATATATATATATATATAAAAAGTACAACTATTTCATACTAATACGTATACATAAAAAATGATATACGAATAATATTAAAAGAATATAAATAATAACATAACATCTATGCCATAGGATGCATAAAAAAAATAAAAATAAAAAATAGAAATATTTAAAAATAAAAATAACAAAATTATCTTAAAATATATAAAATAGTAAAATGTTATAAGTGATCTCCCTCAAGTGACCCTGCCTTATCTCGAGCAGGCTCCTTAATCAGATGGGCTTCCCATTCATGCATTCACTCACATGAGTTCATCCTTAGCAACTCTTGGTCACGTGCGTTACTAATCCCACCCCCACTGCATACTAATTTCAGTTATGATACGTAATCAGTTTTAGGGATATGGTTTGTTACAACTTCCAATAGCTAAATGATAAGATTAGGATTCCGTTGTAACAACAGGATATGAATAGATAACAAACTGCCATACAACCGTTTAAGCATGGCAGTTAAGTAATTGTGTATAAATAGATGATCTCAGTGTAATGAATTTATATGGTTACAAGATATTTATATGGTATGAAGAGCCAAAAGCCATAGGAAGAAATTCTTGAAGGACTACTCCTTCAACAATTCTTTTACATTGGTGATACATTCATATTTTCTTTCAATCTTGGGTTATATATATTTCACAAATTATGTCTCTTTTTATTTGCTCTTAATTTATTCTTGTTTTTCATTGGTATTGTCAACAAATGCATTGAATTATTTTTTATGTTGATTACTTTCTTTCTTTTTATAACAACCAGATTGGCTGCCAAGATAAAGATAGATAGGATAAAAAAGTAAAATAAAAGAAAAGAAAAGATATCAGCATGATAAATTCTTGTTTTAATGTGTATCTTATAACTATCTAGCAGGTAGCAATATAAACTATGTACAAATTGGCATATTATTTGTATATTGTATAAATATGTTTAAAAATGGATATAATTTATGAAGAAAATAAAATTTTAAAATAATAAATATTTTAATTATTGATGAATATTTTATTATTAATTAATATTAAATATTGCATTTATGAAAAACTAAAGAAATGTGTTTTTCTAATTAAAGATAAAATTTAAAACAAATTATTAAAAATCATATCATAAATCTTTATTGATCTTGGTTTATATATCAGGATTTAAAATTTAAATTTAAATTCAGATCGATTAGCATCATACAAATTTTTATAAAAAATATCTTTATATTTGTTACAAATATCAATATTTAAAATTTAAATTAAATTAATATTTAAAAAATTAAATAATTAATGTAGAAGAAAATAAAAATAGATTCTAAAAAGATTTTTTTTAAAAACACTATAATTTAAATAAAAAATTATCCTGTTTTTTCCTTGTCCAGTATTCTGCCCCATAAATTGAAATTCGAACTTAGAGGACAAGATGATGAGTTAAACCTGCTCATTAAAAAATAAATGAACCTCAAAAGTTTTTTTCTTTTTTCATGAAATCCACTATACAAAAATTCTTTAATTTATTCTTGAGATGAGGTCGTTCATTTTTTCCTTTTGCAATCTCACAAATAATAGTATAACTTTATTAACCTTATATACTTATCCCACCTTAACCATATATAACTTTTATGATGTCTCAAATCTTTCAATATGTTGGCTTTAATTAATCAATTTTATCATACGGCAAGGTTAGAATTTCAAATGTGATGTATTCATCACAGAAAGGTATGATAAGTAATATTTAATAAAAGGATCATTATATCTTTCAAAGCTCTCTGTACACCTTCCAAATTCTTATTTATTTTTCTATATCCATATTCATTTTCTAATGATTTGAGAAATTTTGAAGTTGATGGAACTAATAACATGTTAATTCTTTTGATGAAATAATGTATTGATGATCAATGAATACTACTATTAATAAATTGCTAGGAATTTCACTGCAATGACTCAGACTAGATTTTTCTCATAACTTCCCCAAAAATTGTATTGGAACACTAATCCTTAGCTTTGATTTTTAACTTTTACTTTTCTAATTGTTCTCCTAGTTATGTTACTTCTATTAGAGAAATGTTCATTGTGATTATTTTCTTCCTTTATTAGGCTCTATATCTTTTTTGACAACAAATAAACATTGAAAAATAGTAATAACTATGAGAAAAGTTAGTGAAGTAAAACTTAAAGATCAAGACCAAAGATCCATGGTCTCATCATACTTTTAAAGAAGTTATGTGAAAAATTTAGTTACTAGTCTAAGCAGTAACATTCCTAGCAGTTTATTGGTAGGGGTGTTTGTTGATGATCTAGAATATATTATTTCATCAGTAGACTTGTACATGTAGTTATTTTCATTAGATTCAATTTTTTTTAAATCATTCAATTGTACGGATTGAGGTGGAAGAGTACCAAAATTGAAAAAAATAAAAAACCATATTTCAATATATTGCAAAGAAATAGATAGTGATTAAATTGAGAGTCTGTTCTGAAAATAAATTTGGAGAAAAATTGAAAAAAGAGGAAGAGGGTAGGGGGTGGTAGGCATTGGCAAGCAATGAGAACCTGATTCAATCTATTTATAGTTTTTGCATAAACATGTAACGTTTCTTGCTCATATTGTTATATTGTTTTCTTTATTGAAATAACCTGCAAGCATTCTCATTGGAATACCAACACTGCCTAGCAAAATGAAAATGAAAATCTCAAACATTTCACACAAATACGTCACATAAACTTATTGACAATAGAAACCATGAGATGAACTACCATTGAAACCAAGGAAGGTACAGATAAAGAGGACAATTTAGATTAGACAAAGTGTAGAAAGAAAAAGCGACAAGAAAATTTAACTTTAAGAAAATAAAATTTAACTTTTATCAATAAATATTACAAAATAATATTAGTTCATTAATATTGGCAACAATTTAATATATGTAATTGGAAAATGTTACTAAAATTAATATATCTATTAGTGCTAATCAAACATTAATATGTTTTAAAAAATAAAAGAAATCAATTAAACTGAAAATACTTTCTAATAAATATAATAACTAAAAGTGATAATGCTGAAAAAGTTATTGAAATGGATTGCGAAAAGTCATGATTAAAGGTGATGCTTTCTCCAAAATTAATAGTAAGATTATAATAATTGAGATAATTATTAGCCATCATAAATTAATATAATAGTATTGATTATCAAATATTTAATTTAAATTTATATATAATAGTTGTTAAAAAAATAAAAAAATACAATCAAAATGTAGCAATGTACAAAGTTTACTTATATATATATATATATATATATATATATATATTTAAATAATAGAAATTTAAGTAGTTTAAATGGTATTTTTACAACTTGTTTCTCCGCTTTTATATATTACTAGATGTAGATAATAGATAGATTTATCTTCTATCAATAATTAACAAAAGAATTCTCATATTATTTGTTTTATTATTTTTTAATCTTATCACTTTTTTATAACTTAATTTGTATAATATTATTAGTCTAACGAAATTATTTTTTAGACAATTTATTATTATTATTTTTTTATACGAAAAGTAAGGAGGTTCAAACTTAATATTTTCATACTCTCTTGTAAAATTTTTAACTTTTTATCACTATCACTAGAACAATCCTATTTAAATTTTACATAAAAATTTAAATAAAATTATTTTAGTAAGATTTTAAAAAAATATATTACATTTATGTAATTTTTTTAGTTTTTAATTTCTTTAATTATCACTAATACTGTTTTAAAAGAGAATTTTCAAGTGAAAAAAGGTGGAACTGCATAAAGAATGGTGCATGAAGTTATTGTCATTCCATAACAATTCTGTTACAAGTAAATATAAAAAGATAGATGACATTATTTATATATGTAAGAAGTTTTTTCCATTATTTTCAATTCCTAATTGTCATTGTGGGATTTGGTTGTAAGACCAAATCCAAAAGGGAAGAGGGGGTCATAATGAGGATCTCCAACATTCATTGGTAACTGATCAACAGTTTTGAACCAAGTCCTTGGAAGCTTCCCAGTGAAACCATAATCACCAAATAACACATCACTCACACCATGTCCCTCAGTGCCAGGAAGCCAAGCAGCAACAAGGGCATCAATTGAGTCAAGATATGGCTCTATAACCACAGGACGACCAGAGATGATCACAACAACACATTTGACTCCTCCACACACTTTCCTTATGGTGTCTGGTCCATGATCAGAGATTCTCAAATTCAAGCTATCACCATCTGTTTCAGCATATGGTTTCTCTCCAACTACCACAATGGCATATGAAAAATCATTGGACTTGACATAGTCTAAATCAGGGTTCTCCTTGTGGATCACCTTGCTATCTTTGTCAACAGTTTTCTTAATAGCACTAAGAATTGTGGTACCTGTAGATCATACAAGCCATGTCAAAATTGTATTTTCAATGGGGTAAACAAAAGGGAAAGAAGCTGAGAGGGAATTTATAGTATACCTTCAGTAAGGTTATTGCCACCAAGTCCTTGCCATTGAATGGTCCAGCCCCCACATTGATAGCCTAGATTATGAGCATGACTTCCAGCAACAAGAATTTTTGAAGCCTTTTTAGAAAGTGGTAGAAGGGGCTGATCAGCATCTACACCATTCCTCAATAACACCAATGACTTCCTCACAGCTTCTCTAGCTAATTCTCTATGTTCCTGTCAAGTTATGGTGCCAATATAGTTATTTATCATTATGGTATAAAATAGTTGGTAGAAAAATACAGTGTACACACAGGTTAGGTGATTGATTAACTAACCTGACTCCCAAGTTGGTTGACCAGTCTGTAATCAGCCAATGGATTCTCAAAAAGACCCATTACAAACTTTACCCTCAAAATTCTCTTCACTGCATCATTAATTCGGCTTATGGGTATGAGTTTACTTTTCACTTGTAACGTTAGGCCATCTATGAATTCAGTGTAGTTATAGGGAATCATTATCTGCAGCAATAACAGAACAAGCTTTAATTAGATGAAATGTGAAAAATTAAATGAGGTTATATATAGAGTAAAACACCATTTTAATTCCCAAAAGATTTACTATTAAGTCACATTAGTTTTTAAGAAAGTAAATCATCATTTTTAACCTTAAAAATTAAAAAACTATTTATTTTAGTACTTCTTAATCCTATTCAATCTTCATTGAGAAAAAAAAAATTAAAATAATGATTTTTATCTTCTAAAAAAATACAATTTTTATTTTTAAGAAACTAATATTATTGATTACAAATTTTTTAAGGACTGAAACAATGGTTTACTCCTATACATTATAGACAATTAATCTTGAAAGTCAAAGTTTACCATGTCAATTCCAGCAGTGACTCCAGCATAAATGGAATAAGTGTAGTTAGCATGAGGAGGGGAAGTAATCCTATCAATTCCGAGCCAATCTGATACAACAAAACCCTGCAAGAAACAAAGGATTTTAGGACTCATTCATAATTCTGAATTGAATGGTCCTGATGAGTGAGTATTACTCTGAAACGGCATGTGTTCTTAAGAAAGGAAGTGACTAAATGATGATTAGCATGCATGTTTTGTCCATTCCAGCTTGAGTAAGAGACCATGATGGTTGACACACCTTTAATGATTGAATTATAAAATGCTGGCATGTGAATACTAAGCAATCCATGCATGCTTATCACTGTGTTCTTCTTATCCATTCCTTTTGTGGTTCCACCATCACCCACATAATGTGTAGCACACGCTGCAACTTTCTTTCTGTTCAAAGAAATGCAGGTACATCAAATACCAATAATGTAACAAATTGATCATTTTCATGCTCAGTTTTAAGTGGAATAATTTGTAGAGAAAAGGCAAGAAAATTTTGATTATATAAGAAAGGAAAAAGGATTATGTAATAAGAATGTGTTTTATAATGTATTTCTACTTATTAACTGAAAAAATTGTTAACATGTTTTAATTTTATCTAGTAAAGTAGTTATTGTATTTTTTTGGAGGGGCTGTGTTAGTTTTTTAGTTCCATGCTTAATGTGTTTATATAATTTGTTTTTGGTTCACTTATTTTCATAAGTCTAATACCTTCTTTCTGTTGGAATAATATTACCAATTTTGATATATATGTAATTTTTTTATATTGTTAAGAAATGTTATATTTTAAATTATTATTCAATATATGCTATTGATTTTAATTATTAAATAAAATATTAAACGCTTTATATAAATTTAAAATTATATAAAATAATTATTTTTTAACTTGTCATTTAAAATTTTTTATAAAAAATTTCGAAACAAATATTTCTATTTTTAAAGAAACAAAATTTTATTTAATAAGGTTTTAATACATTTGTTTTGTTCAAAATAAATTAAAATTATATTTATTTAAGATATTACATTTATCGTCTTCACCACTTAATTAATTATATTTTTATTTATCATTTAATTAGTTCAACATTTAAGTTTAACAAAAATTCTAATTTAATCTACTAATTTATCATTTTTTGCATTTCAGCTAACGATTTAGTTTTCAAATTTATCTAACTACATAATTTTTTTAGTTTTCAACTAATTTATCTATTATTTTTATCAAATATATTTTAAATATTCAAAATCAATAATAAAATTATATATATATATATATAAATGTTTTATTCAATCAATTCTCATATAAAATCTTTTGTAAAGTTGTAAAGCACCAAAAATTTAAGATTAGAATAATTTACTGAGATATCTCTGATTCATATTTTAACATTTTTCTTTTCGTACGCAAAAAAGTAATCTTCTATGTATGATTCAAAATTCTACTGCTATGTTGATCACATGACATTTCTTTAATTTTTTTTTAAAATAAATTTAATCACCTTATCTAATTTTCTTAACTTTTGTTTTCTTTCACTTATATGTTTCCTAATTTTTCATATTTCTACCCTTTAAATTTTAATTTTGTGGGTTATTTTTCTAAAATTTGAAATATATATAGCAATTAAAAGTGCATCAATTTTAAATACACTATAAAATATTATTTTATTAATTATCATTTTCACATATATAAATTTCATTTCCTTTCACTTGTAATATTTTAATTATTTTTTTTTTCATGCTATTATTTTTTAAAATTTGTAAACTAACAAAAAGAATTAAAATTTTATAGGATGGAAAGATGAAAATAAAAATAAATATACATAAATTACATGAGAAAAATTAAATTAATTAATTAATTAAATTGTTTGTTAAAATTAAAATATTATATTAGAAAAATACTGTTTTCAATCCTTTTTATAATAATTAATTAAATAATTTATATAAATTAAAAAATATTATTAAATTAATAATAATAAGTTTATCATTAATTTATATTATTTTTATAAAATTATATTAATATTAATGAGACACATTCTTGTAGTCTTTTTATGTAATTAATTATTATATCTTCATTTGATAATTTTTTCATTTAATTAATATATTTTTATAAAAAAAATTAGTTAATGCAACAAACAACATAAATTGGATTTTAAAAAACTAATAAAAATACTTATTTTGTGCTTTTAGTTCTTATGAAAAGCGCTGAAAGGAGTAAAATTGAGGGCACGGACACAAACGCTACTTGGAAAGAAAACATAATTCATAAAGAGCTGGAATTATTTTTTTTTTCATCTTTTATTTTTCCTATAAAAAATGTTTACTTCTAAAAATAAGAAATAAAATAAATTTTTATTATATAATTAAAAAAAAAATCAACACATTTTCATAAATCAATCAAGCCTTAATCTAAAAAAAATGTTTATTATGTATACTAATTTCATCCCACAACACATCTAACTAAAATATTTTGATAATCAATTATAAATAGTATAATCGATTACCATAAATCAATGATATAAAAAAATAGATAATTAATAATTTAATATAAATAATAATAAGTAAAGTAAATAGTAACCAATTATCCAATTTGGTTAATTGATTAGATATGTATTTAATAATATATAAAAAAAATTGATTAATTAATTAACTATGGTAGTTGGTTAATCAATTAAAATTTAGAATATAAGCATATCTAGCTACTTTGTATATGGGTATGTATGAATTCTAATCTAAAGTAGATCTTGCAACCGTATAAGTTCTTACTTTCCGGCAACAAATGGAACACCCTTTGGTGAATTTGCAGTGATGTCACCTTGCAGTCCTGGAATGATCTCAGTCATGGCTTGAACTATTTTGTGATCTTCACTATAACTTTCATAACATCTACCCCATCTTGGATCTCTACACACCTATACAAACACACATTATATATAAGTGGCCTTTTATAAGAAAAAAAGAAACAGATATATTGTATATAGTTTAGATTTTCGCAATTACCGATATGCAAGGTGCAAAGACATATTGAATTCCAGTTGCTCTAACTTCAAGAGCTGTTACTTCTCCTATCCTCTTCACTAGTTGAGGGTCCCTGCTAGTTCAGAGATATAATTCATCATGAAGATACAAAACCATAGTAAACTAGATTTATCAACCAAATCCTCTCATTGGAAGTGAAATTTAAACCTATATTCGTGTGAGATATGATTTTAAGTTTTAACAACTAGATCAACTTTTGTTAATTTTGGTTGTTAATTTACTTATGTACCAGTTCAAGTACATATACAATTTGGTTTTGGGTTGCCAAGATTACATGTAGTCAAGCATAGTTGAATATAGGAATCTTGAATTCTCAAGAATTGAAACAAAAATTGTATCACAACAAATGCATAAGCATACTTGTTATTTACCTTGTAGCTCCTAGCCCAACATTGTGAGGAAAAACTGTTGCCTTATACACATTGCTATGGCCATGAACAGCATCAATCCCATATATCATTGGAATTCCCAACCTAGTTGATAAAGCACCCTTCTGAAAATCATTCACCATATGAGTCCAATCCTCTGCAGAAGCTTGTGGCTTTGGAACACTGCCAGCCCCACTTATCACACTCCCTTGAAAAAATATATAAAATATAGATATATTCATTCCCATTTCCCACTATTTGACATATTTTTTTTTTTTTTATCCAAAGAAAACAAAGAAGAAAAGAAAGCTTACCAATATAGTACTTCTTCATCACGTCAGCAGAAGCAACACTGCGATCAATCTGAACCATTTGGCCTATTTTCTCTTCTAAACTCATCCTTTTCATAAGATCCTTAATTCTAACATTCAGTGGTTGTTTTGGATCTTTATATTTCAAGCACTCTGCCTCTGCCATAGCAACCCAACAGTGCAAGAGCATAAGCCCCACCAAAAAGATGAGAATTTTGGCCATTTCTTCTCCTCAACACAACTTAGCAATCAACACCAGAAAAAGATTCAGGTGACAACCGCAATTATGACTCAAATTATGAATGTGATGCAAATACAATCAACCTCATCAGAAAACTCCTTTTGATGAAGAAAAACAAAACAGAATCCATATGAATAAGTTCAAGACAAGACGAGGGACAAAGGTATAAAAGTAGGAAACAAGCAAAATAAAAACAATCTTATTATCAATCTTTGTTATTCATGTAGCTATACAACAACCCTCATTTTGGAGAAAATTTAAAACTTCACAGAACCATTTATCAAGAAGTTGCATGTGCAGATTGCAAAAGCAGGGTGTGATCTTTAAATAAAGAGTAAACTACACTCCCTTTGATCCTGAAAATATTAAGGTATGTCATGTTACTCTCTAAAAGAAATAAATTGACAAAAACATCTCTAAGGACTAAATTGATAGAATATGTGAAGACTCTGGTCAAAATTTTCTCTCTTTCACCTTGTCTAAAGACTCACTTAAGCAAAGCATTATCTTTGAATATTTGGAAGTTGAATTTTGAAGAAAAAGAATGGGAAAACATTTTATTTTGCATAAAAGTAGAAATAATATATTTTGCATTATAGTTTTAATAAATTATTATTTTTAAATTGGAAAAATAAGATCAGAAGAAAAAGTAATATATTTAAAATATAATAATATAATTATTGAGAATATCAAATGAATAAGGAGATTGAGAATGTTTTTATTAAAAATTAACTATACATTATAAAAAATTATTGAATTTTTTATTTTAATTAGAAATATTTATTTTCATCAAAATATTTAATAAAAATTATAATAAATATTTAAAAAATAAATCATATTATGATAAAAAAAAATAATTAAAATATTACTATTTAAGAAACTGTATAGTATAATTTAAAATTTATATTAATATATATTATCTTTGAGTGTTTTACTATATTATATATCATAAAATATATTTAAATTCATACTAATATATAATAAATATTCATATTAATATATATTTTAAAATTATTTATTTATTATTATAATTTTATCAAGTTAATATTTGATTAATTTATTTTATAATTTAAATATCTAAATAAGTAAAAATGTGAGTAATAATATCAATTGATATTCATTCATAATGATAAAAAAAAATTATTAAATTTAAATTTAATATAGAAGTTAGAAGTAAAATATTTTTCATTATAATTTTTATAAATTAATTATTGCTAAATTGAAAAGATGAGATGGGAAGAGGAAGTAAAATTAATGTAATATATTTCAAAAATATATTAATATAAATATTTTGAGCATAGTAAAAAAATAAATAGATTTTAGAATATTTTTATTAATATTATCTGTGTATTATATTGTTATTTCTATTAAAATATTTATTTTATCAAAGTATTTAATAAAAAATTATAATAAATTATTTAAAAATATTATATTATAATTAAATAAATTCTAAATTTAAAATATTACCACATACTGTAATTAAAATTTATATTAATATATCTTGAATAATTTTATTATTATATTTTAAATATATTTTCTTCTCTTCTGATTTGGTTTTTCAATTTAAAAATAATTAATTTATTAAAATTATAATACAAAATATATTACTTTTATTTCTATACTAAATTGAAATTTAGTAAAAAAAATTCTTTTATAATTATTAATGATTCAATTAATATTATCATATTCTCTCTCTCTCTCTCTACATATTTTAAATATTTATATATTTTAATTTAAAAATAAATTAAACAAATATTATAAAATATAATAAAAATATATTTTATATATTGTATACTAACTTTAAATATAATAAAAAAATTTAAAATAAAAAATAATTAAAAAAGTTATGTAACAAATAAATAAAATTTTATGCGTAAATACAATTTTTTTAAACTTTATTAATAAATTTATATGCTATGATTTGTTGTTGATCTTAATAAGTATTTGTAGACAAATATCACATATATAATGGTCAAAATTTCTTACCCTCTAATTTAAAATTTTTCCGAAAATAACACCAATATTTTATCCTATAAATTTGACTATAAATTTCATTAGTAAGTTAAATGACAACAAGGTTCAACAATGACAAGCAAAAACAGAAAAGCGTGAAAATGACTCGGTCCCAAACTAGCGACAAACATTAGTGATGATGAGTGGGACAATATGGAATATATGCGTGTTTAATTAAATTTAGTTATTAATTTTGAAAATAATCTTAGAAAAAAAATATTATTTTAAATCTTTTTTAAATATATATTTGAATGTTATAATAATCTATAGATAATAAATTTTTATTAGAAATTACGAGATTAAATACGTTAATAACATTAAATATTTAGTTTTTAATAAAAAATACTATTTATTAACATTTTATTGGACGCACTAAAAAAAATCATTTTTAAAATATAAGCATCATAAAAATGCACATTATTTCGTTATACTTCGGTTGTGTGATATGCATTTCATTTTATATACAACAACGATAACATAAATCTTTTTTTAGCAGGTGAGATTGATTACATTCATCATAGGAAATCATTAGATTTGATAAAAATTAAATGTTTTCAAATATTATTTATCATAAAAAATTAATAATGGAATAAGTTTTACGAAAAACTTATCATAATAAATTTTGAGTATGTTTATTCTTGTTTAAGCATATTGTGTGATATCTTGAATGATGGCATGAAAATAATGTGAATCATGATTTTATGAGTGGATGAATTATATGTGAAATTGAATGATTTGGATGTTATTTATGCATACCATATTGATTGAATATTAAGCATGCATACATCATGAAGACTTAAAATGGAACCTAATAAGTTAACAGATCAATATGAAAAATCCTACATAAAAATTTAAGACACTACTCTTACCATGCCAAGTCGTAGGATTTATATACAATGGAGGTCATAGGACCTTCATATAAAAGTCATAGAGCTGCAAGAAATTATGATGGTGACAACCATTCAGAATAAGCTCATGTCTTAATAATAGAAGGTAGAGTATATGAGAAGTGAAAAATATTGTTTGACTAAGATTCTTAATGATATGTCTTACGTTAAATTGTCACTGAGAGGATATTTAGAGAATAAGAATGATTTATGATTAAGGCAGAAAGTAAGATTTAAATAATATTTATGATGAGAAAGTGATCTAAAGAATGCATAAGGTTTATGTCTATGAACATTTTTATGAAAATAGATTCAGAGCATGTATAAGTTGTATGTTGGTATTAAATTTAATTATTGCCACTATTAAAAAGGAATCCACTTCATATATGAATTTGTTTTATAAGCAATAATTAAACTTGCATATCTATCACCTTTTATAATAAACTGCAGTGGTTGAAATAGAAATAATGTCACAAACTCGACCGTAGACCCCTATTGAGAAATTATGATTTCTCATTTTCTACCTCTCGTTTCTCTTCCTGATTCAAATTATGTTGTTCATGACAGTAGTAATTTACCTTGAACTGCATAATATGGATTGAATTTATAATGTTCATGGGATGTAGTAAATAAGAAGTAGAAAAGGCCATCAATTCGTAAAGAGATATCTCATGAATCACTAAAGAGGATTTTGTTTACTTATATGTATTTAGTATCTTTTGTTGTGGATGACTATAATTTTAAAAGGATACTAAAGCTATTGTTTTGTTACATATGATGGTATATGTAAGATAAATATAAATAATGATGCACATATAATGGTATATATGAATGTATGTTACTAGTAATAAATGAATATGAGTTATCAAATTGACACAAGTGATGACATTTTAACATTTATTTTAAATTACGTTAATCACTATGACGAGGCTTGCATATTTAGCAAAAGTTTTAAAATAATTTTTTTTTCATATTTTCAACATCAGTAATTTTTTTAAAGTATCCTGCATCATGAGATAATAATCTAATAAAGAAAATATTGATACTTAAGCATAAAATAGACTTATTTTTAGTATGTTACAATAATGATTAAAGTTTATGAACAAAAGATAATAAACATTAACTGAGTATTATTCTGAAGTGTCGAAATACTCATAATCTGAGTGAGATTATTTATTATTATTATTATTATTTTAATTTTCAAGAAAAGTGTTCTATTAGAAATAAGAGTGGCTGAATTAGTTTTTTAGGAATTCTTACTTAAGCTAGGAAAGGCTGGTGTAAAATACTGCAATAATATTGCCTGTAAAAATATCCCGTAATACTTGATGTTTGTATTATTTTTCAACATAGTAAAAAAAATACTTGTTGGGTGTTAACAGGGTATAGGCGTAGCCCTTGAATTGATAAGGGTGAACCTGTATAAACTCTTAATGTGATTATCTCTCTTCTTCTCTCTACGATTTTAAGCGTCTTAAAGACACCTGATGTCTTATAACTTTTCTTTTTTGTAGAAAAAGTTAATTTTACTATGACATGCGTTTACCGTGCGTACAAAGTTTTTCCCACGGGCAAGTGCACACGTCGGTGTAGAAAGAGATATTTAAAACCCTTAATATCGTTCCCACAAAGAATATTTTAACAATCTTAAAAAATATTAAATCCTAATTTTTGAGCTCATATGTTTAAAAATATTTAAAGTGAATGTAAAGAGGGACAAAATGAGAGTAAGGGATTTAAAGACAAAAGAGCACAAATACGAGTTCAATTATGGAAAGACATGAGACTTGGTTTCCCTTATAACTTTACTCAATTTCATCCTAATTCCCTTATGAATGATTTGAGTCAATTGTTAACCATCCGTTCTAATTCTATTACTACCCAATGATCATGCAATAGCAATATTCTTTCGCTTAAGTTACTAGCTCAATGATCATGAAAGGTATATAATTAAGAGAAACATAAAGAATATACGGAATGGTACGATTGATCCTCCAAAACCCTTAGATTCAGTTTACCTTATAGTTCCGTTAATTAGACAATGGTACGATCGCCTATCCCCCATTTTAAATTATAAATTAATTCTTATTAATTAATTATGCATAATAAGGAGAACACAGTTGAATAAAAATACTGAATCATTCATAAAAAGGAACAGGGGTTTGGTTACATTATAAGTTTCACTGAAGTCCCATGATTTAGGGTTAGTTACACATAAAGAAATAAGACAAATAAAAACATACTAATCCCATAGAACAATTCATAATCCTAATTCTAGAAGGGAATGACAAAACCGTAGTGCCAGCAAGACTGGCAATAGGACGTTGCAACTCGCACTCTAAAAAGCTTCTGCCTCTGAAATCCTACAGGAGGATACTAAAAGAGAGATGAGAATGGAATTGTGTGTCTTCGTCCGGGATAATGATAGGCCTACGTCCCAGAGAGTGGTGTGACCTTTGGAGCCTAGGGTGCTGTCATATGATGTAGTAGAGCCTTCCTTTTATAGGCGCGGATTAGAGTTTCAATGTGGTGGATCGGGCTTGACCTAGCCGCTTCCTTAGCCATCACGACCCATCTACGTAATCTTATAGCACCGTAGGGCTGACGTGTCATTGTCGCATTAGATGTATTATCTTTTTATGCTTCTTTTACCCTTTTTTTGGTCCAAAACTTGCCTATTTTCGGATTCTTAGATTGTGTGAATCTACAAAAATAAAGAAAATTAGGTAGAATTACAATTAAATAATCATAAATTATATTGTAATTATAACTAATTTTCCGCAGATAAATCAATAGAATGGTGGTTTATCAACACCATATTCAACATCCCTTTTATGTATCATCATTTTTCCTACGTTTGGTATTAGAGCTCAGCCTCTTAGGTTGAACACTCTAACAAGTAAAGAGGAACTAACAATTCATGGCAGAATTAAGAAAAAAACTTATCCCTAAAGGAACTTCCATCACTTGCCCTCCAGCCTTCCTTGGAGAAGATTATGCATACTAGAGAGATAAAATTGAGACATTCATCAAATTCACTTAGTACAATCTTTGGAACATTATCATAAAAGGTGACTATGTACCACTTGATTAACATGGTATATAGATTCCTAAGGATCTATGGACTGCTGACCAAATTATAAAGATGTAGAACAATGTCAAGGCTAGATATTTGTTAACTTGTGCTCTCTGCAAAAATGAGTAAAATAAGGTTTTCAAATGCAAGACAACTAAAGAAATATGGAATACACTTGCCTCTGTTCATGAAGGAACAAACCAAGTAAAGATATCTATGATTAGTTATCTTGTATCTCAATATGAGAATTTCAAGATGAAATAAGGAGAAACTGTTGATGAAATGATTGGAAGATTCCAAATGGTAACAAATGGTCTCAAAGCCCTTGGAAGGAATTATGATCATAAGGAATCCATGGTAAAGATCCTCAAAAGTCTCTTTCTTTGATTAAAGATAAAGACAGCAACCATAGAAGAATCTAAAGACCTAAGCAAACTCAAGCTAAATGAACTGCTTGGATTTCTTAGAATTTATGAGATCAAGTTAAATTAAGAGGAGCTAAAAAAGAGGGAAAATGATGTTTCCTCAAATCAAAACTTCATGACCAAGGCACTTCTACCAAAGCCATAAATGCTGAAATTTTTTTTAGCTCATATGATATTAGTGATGGTGAAGAAACTGATGAATAATCGTCTCTTATATCCAGGAGGTTGAACAATATAATGAATAAGAAGGAGAAAAAGATAAAATCCTACAAATCAAACAAAGGTAAACGATTCTCTTCTAAAAGCACTTCAAAATATGATATAATATGCTATGAATATATAAATTCAGAACACATGAAGCTGAATGTCCAAATCTCAAGAAAGATAATAAGTTCAGTAAACCTAGAAGAAAGAAAGATCTTATCTCAACATGGGACGACTTGGATAGCAGCAGCTTAGAAGATAAAGTTGTTGAGACAACTCATATTTTCTTTATGTCAGGCATCAATCCTAAGGTAACCATAGAACTTCAAGATCTGGAAAATGCATATGAAAATCTTTTGAGTGATCTTAACACAATATTTACAAGGTACACCATTTTAAAATGAAATTTTTTTAGAAAAATAAAAGGAACTACAATAAATTATTAATGAAAAAAACATTCTCCTAGAGGTCAACTAGAAATTATCTTCAGAAATCAACAAAATAAATGAAGATATTTCCAAATTGCCAAAAGTTCAAATCAACTAAAATGAATTATAAAAGAAGGAAGAAACCTTAAAGATAGATCTAGTATCAGTTTCAGAAACAATCATGAAAAGATAAATAGATATACTTCTCAAATGCATTCATCTTGTTCCATCTATAACAAGTCTGGAAACATTTAAAAAATATGTCGTTATAGATGTAAACACCCATTTATGTCCGAGGCCCCCCCCCCCAATTAGCAAAATTAATAAAAAAACTGAACATTAAAAAAACAGAAAACAGATTAAAAACAGAAATCAAATTAAAAAAACAAAATTAAAACAAACTAAAAAAAACAGAAATAAAAAATAATAAATCTGGAAATAAAAAATAATCTGAAATCTAATAAGAAAAAGTTTTTTTTTTTTTTTTAAAAAAAAAAAAAAAAAAAAAAAAAAAAACGAATAAAAACTAAAAATATTAGTTAAACAGAAATAAAAATTGTAAAAAGAAGAAGTCAAAAAAAAAATTAAAAAAAATACATATAAAAAATATATATATATATATATATATATATATATTAAGATCAGAAAAAGAAAACAAAAGAAAAATCAGAAAAAAGAAAACAATAATAATAATAATAAAAAATAAAAATGATAAATAAAATTAAAATAATAAAGAAACAGAAAACGGTTTTTTAGAAAAAAAGATAACAGAAAATATAAAAGGGTTAAAGAAGAAAAATTGGTGGGAGGTCGTGGGGGATTATTTTTTTTCTGGTCGAGGGGAGCAGCACCACGAGAGAGAAGAGAGAGGCCGAGGGAGCGATTGAGAAGAGGGATATAGAAGTAAAAGGGGAACTTTGGGAGGGTGGCTCTGGAAGTTCTTGATTTTGAAAGGATCGAAAGCCTCGGTGGCTCCTAATAAAGAAAAAGAAGCATCCACAAGTCATTCCTCTCACTTAGAGGGAAGGGAAGCTTTGCTAGTTCAGGAATTGACGTGAAGGTAAAGATCACAGCACCGATTCTTAACCAGGTTAGCCAAGCTTTTCTATTTTTAAATTAAGGGCCTTATACCCAATCGGTAGCTGATGTATGAACCAAGAACTATATAGAACCATATGTTAAGTCGTCTAGATATCTAGAGGATATGAAATTTGGTTTCTGAAAAGATTTAGGGGATAATGAGAGATGGATCTTGTTGAATACTTAGTCTTGATTCCAAGCGGTTCTGTGGTAGGAGCTAGACCAGGAAGGAATGTGTTAGATATTCAGTATTTGTATGTATTCATAAAATCTAAGAGTCACATTCTTCGACCTGAAAGTAGAAGTATAAGCTATACGAAACCTTAGGTTTACATAGCTCCCTTTTTAGACTCCCGTTGGTCGAATTGGTAGTCAAGATCGAATGGCACCAGACTCTCATCTCTGAAGAGTAATTGTTGCCAAAGTTGTACAGTATATAGCTCCTGGAAACAATGTTCTCAGGGGGGTTCTTTGAGAAAGGGCAGTTCTCCTTACTCACGCCATACTGCCGTTAACTAAACCAAAAGAATTAAGTAAAACGTGTAAGAATTCAGGGGGGAAATGAAAGTTAGTGAACCTTTAACGTCATAATACCAAATCAACATATGAGTCTGGTTGTGCTATGAATTCTATAACAATCTTCGGGGATACGTCATGGGAGGTCTGTGCGAATAAGAAGATGGTCACAAGGCGCTGGTAAATGTTGACGCTGATTTTGGCTAGTTAGAGCTCAAACATATACTAGTTATTGATGTTAGCACCTACACCCATGGGCGTGCATCATATAATGCGTTTAGAATCATTGTTCTATGATTGAAGTCCCGCCTGGGGAGACCATCTCGTCTCGTAGTCTACCTCGTCTCTTCCCATATCCCAGCAAGCCCAGAAACGCATTGCCATAACCCGTCTAGATGACGTCTCTAGGGGTGGTTGAACGAACCATAAGAGTAGTTGGTTCTGCTTGTAGTGAGCTTATGCTCTCAAAATTCATATATATTAAAAGGTGCACAGCTAAATGATCATATGCCCATGGTGTTATGTGTAGTGTTTAATCACAAATCTGTTCTAAAATCCACATAAGTGCCACTATTTAACCACGTCCTGAAAGTCCCCATTAATTACAAAACTACCCCCAAAACATTCTAATTGCAAAACTACCCCTGCCATTACAATTACCAAACTGCCCCTTAAAAATTCTAAAAAATAATAAAATTCCAGAAAATAATAAAAAATATAAAATTTCCAGAAAATAATAAAAAATATAAAAATTCCAGAAAACCAAAAGATAATAAAATTCCAGAAAATCAATAGAAAAAATAATAAAATTCCAGAAAATCAATAAAAAATAATAAAATTCCCGAAAATCAATAAAAAATAATAAAATTCCAAAAATCAATAAAAAATAATAAAATTCCAGAAAATTAATTAAAAATTCAGAAATTCCAGAATTAACAAAAATTCCAGAAAATCAATAAAATATAAAAATTCCAGAATTAATAAAAAATTCCAGAAATTCAAAAATTAATCAAAAATTCAAAACTTCCAGAAATTAAAAAATAAATAAATAAAAATTCAGAAAATAATAAATAAATAAAAAATTCCAGAAATTCAAAAATACAGAAAATTAATAAAAATTTCAAAAATATAGAAAATTAATAAAAAATTCTAAAAATTCAGAAAATTAATAAAAAATTCTAAAAATCCAGAAAATCAATAAAAAAATAATAATAAAATTCCAAAATTTCCAAAAAATACTAAAATTCCAGAAATTAATAAAAAAAATTCAAATTTCTAGAAATTAATGAAAAATTCCAGAAATTAAAAAGAAAAATTCTACAAAATTCCTAAATAATTCATGAATTCAAGATTATCAAGTATCTTTATAAAATTCCTTAATTGGTCAATTCCCGCAAAATTTCTAGTACTTGTATCTTACTCATTTTATTCATCATATCTTTCCAAAAATTTAAAAATCTCTTTTCTAATATTTTGGGATTTTTTAAGTCTCACGCAATGGGCTCTAAATGGGGAACTGGCGGTTTGCCTGCTGTTCAACATTTAGTAGTTCATATAGGCCCCTGTGCTGCCTTAGCCGCCTCGGGTCTTGTGCATGAGTGGACTTAGGGTCGCCTTCAAAACTTTAAAAATATCTTTTTCTAATACTTTGGGATTCTAGGTCTCACGCGATGGGCTCTAAATGGGGAACTGGCGGTTCACCTGCTGTTCAACATTTAGTAGTTTATATAGGCCCTTGTGCTGCCTTAGCCGTCTTGGGTCTTGTGCATGAGTGGGCCAAAAATCCCTCCCAAAGATAAAATTTTCTCAAAACAAGATCTTTAAAATAATCTTTTCTTAAGCATTTTCGAAGGTCAAGCCTTCACAAACAAAATAATCTTTTCTCAAGCACTTTTGAAGGTCAAGCCTTCATAAACTAGAACTACGTAAGCCTTGAGTTTCCCATTGCACCAGGGAATACGTAGGAGCAGGATCAAGTCCTGTCAGGCTAACCTCCATCAAATTATTTTTCACATTAAAGGGATCCAAACAGTTTTCAAAATCACACACTCAGTTAAGGGTGCCGTTCTTTGGAACGGGCAAGTGGGGTGCCTAATACCTTCCCCACTTGTAACCGACTCCCGAACCGAAATCTCATCTAGGGTTTTTCCAAATCTTTTTCCCTTAAATAAAAATTTGGTGGCGGCTCCACATTTCATCAAATCAACAATTTTTAAAATTTTAGCGAGTTCGTCGTCTCGTCGGAATTACGGTTGCGACAGATGGCGACTCCACTGGGGACGTTAGAGAGTCAAGCCTGTTTGATTGAGTGTGTATTATATTTGATCCCTTCTCTGTTTATTTGCTATCTATTTGTTTATTCTTTGTACAAACCTTAGGATAGACAAACATTAAAATACTATATATATCTGTACAATTTCCCCAATTGCAGGTGTCCCAATCATTTGTGTGCCCTTATACATTGCATATGCATTTATCATGAGTGGGGCCCTACACCCGGGTCTGAGTGCTACCTAGGATAGAGGGATCTAGTGGTGTCACGCTGGGGCCTACGTCCTGTGTGGCTATCACGAAAATTCCAGCTAGAGTGCGTCCTATTCATAATGCCCCACAACTAGTGGCTACTTCTACTGTTGTGGCAAGCATTATGGACTGGAACTTGGCTCTGGTGACCTTTATACCCTTAGGATCACTAACCACTTTTGAGAGGTTCATATAAAAGGCCATAGATCCTTAGGACAGGTGACCCACATAAGAAATAAAGAGGGCACACACACCCCTTTCAAGATACAAGCGATTTGAAGGCTACAATCGGGGAGATACAAAAATGAAATCAAGATAAAAATCAAGAAAACCAAAATAGAAGGAGAAAATTCCTAAGAAAAATTAGAAAAATATTTTGAAAATATTGAAAAGAAAAACAAAAACAAACTTAAAAAGATGTTTTAAAAATGGAGAAATTAGGAAAACAATCTTTTGAAAATACTGAAAAATAAAAAGATTCAATAGACAGAAAAGGAAACATTGAAAACCTAAAGAATGCTTTCTAGGAAGATTTTAAACAAAACTAAAGTTTTCTAGCAAAATAAAAAGTATCAAAACTCCTAAAAACAAATTTGTTAAAAATCAATAAATAAAACAACTCTCATTTATTTTTTAAATAGTCAAACTTCTTAAAATTATTTGCACATAGCATTGATTCATTCATTCGTTCATAGATCTAAAAAAAATAGATTTCAAAAATCATCCTACACATTCACACTCATTTTACCCCAACATCTTCATCATTCATGATTTTTGCATTCAAATTATTTTTCAAAAATTAATTTTTAACTCTAACAGAAAATTGGAGAAACACAGCTTCCTCTACATCCTTATAGGACTCGTACACAATCAAGAATTATGGATGAGCTGGAGAAACAAAATGAGGAACTGAGAAACGAGGTCAAGACTCTAAAAGAGCAGATGGCCAAGCTGATAGAGGCCATCCAATTGTCAAAACAGAAGGAATCTCTGGGAGAACCTACAGACCCGTCATATCCTCCTGGGTTCACTCCACAAAACCCTTCGCCATCAACTATGCCTCCGCCAACCGAAGGAGTTCATTATGGGTTTCCTCATGGGTATGCACCCTCATACAACCAAACACAAGCCCAAACACAAACCCAAACACATAACCTACCTCCAAACACCACCTCACAAGCCTACCAAGCAGTCGTTGGGGGAACGCACCCTATGTTCATCCAAGGGCCTCGCCCTGTATACATACCGTCTTCTCACCATCACCACATGTCAGAGGAAAACCCAAACCATCCTTCAAGTGAAGATACAGAAAAATGGAAGGGTCTAGAGGACAGGATCCGGGCAATTGAGGGAAACGCTTATGAAGCCAAAGATGCATCTGATCTATGCTTGGTACCAAACGTGGTCATCCCTCCCAAATTCAAGGTTCCTGAATTTGAGAAATACCAAGGAACCAGTTGTCCAAAGAAACATCTGACTATGTACTGTAGAAAGATGTCTGCATGTACTTACGATGAGAAGCTTCTCATCCACTTCTTCCAAGACAGCTTAACAGGGGCAGCTGCAAACTGGTACACTCAGCTAGAGCGGACACACATCCGTTCATGGAGAGATCTGGCTGAGGCTTTCCTCAAACAATATCAGTACAATGCCGAGATGGCTCCCGATCGAACCCAACTCCAGAATATGGCCAAGAAGGGGGATGAGACCTTCAAGCAGTATGCTCAAAGATGGAGGGAGCTAGCTGCTCAAGTGCAACCTCCACTATCTGAAAAAGAGCTGGTCAGCACGTTCGTAGACACACTCCAAGGTCCTTTCTATGACAAGATGATTGGCAGTGTGACTTCTAGCTTCTCTGATGTCATCATCATTGGAGAAAAGATCGAGAGTGGCATGCGTCGAGGAAGAATCACGCACAACGCCACAGCAACAGTTGACGCCTCTACAGAAAAGAAGAGGGCAGGTGACGCTTATAATGTAGCTTCCGGTCAAGGGCAGTATACACCTCAAGTGGCACCCTATGGTCCAGTTGGCTTTTGACCACCACCATATACACCATACACACCCTACATACCATATCCTTACATCGCCGCTGCATACCAAACACCATACCATCCTACTTACAACTATCCGACACAAGCCCGACCACCAACACCATATACGGCCCAAACACAAGTCATAAGCCAAAATACCAACCAAGGTCAGAAAAAGGAGAAGAAGCCTGTCCGATTTAACCCTATCCCAATCTCCTATACCGAGCTGCTACCTCGGTTGATTCAAAACTCTCTAGTCGCGCCTTATCCTTTGAAGCCTCAAGAGCCACCATATCCTAATTGGTACAATCCAAATGCCAGATGTGATTACCATGCAGGATTTATTGGTCATTCTACTGAGGATTGCCTAGCGTTGAAGCGAAAGGTACAAAGCCTGATTGATGCAAAATGGCTGGATTTTGGGAGGCTTGCTCCTAATACAAAAAACAATCCGTTGCCAAATCACGAGAGCCCGTCAACCAGCTGAAAGAGACGGGAATAGCGCGACAGGGCACCTTGTACAAATGGAGGATATTCATCCAGAAATTGTCGTACTTTTCAAAGTTAATCTTTTGTAAATAAACATCAATGAATAAATACAAAATTTACTTTTTCATGTTTCTTGAGCACGGGCTTTACATCTTTGGCTTTACTTCTAAAAAATTTTACCCTTCCTTTTCATCACTCAAGCCCACTTCTTCTTCCTATATCCAAAAAATAATAAATACCAATTGGTGATAATACCAGTGCTGTAATGGGTAATCTTGAACGTCGGATTAATCAAGCTCAAAGAAAAAGCCCAATGAGGAAGCAGAATAACAACCAGAGATTCTAGATCCCTATTCAAAATGTCCTGTCAAATAAAACATCCTGCTGGAATCAAGTCTAAAGTCAGGCAAAATGTAGGGATGGAAGAAAAGATCCACTGAATTGGAAGCCTAGATGACCCAGGCAAGGTCGATGTCAAAATTCAAAATTCAAAGAAAAGAAAAGGACCTGCTGGATTAAAGAAAAATAATAATCCAGGCAAAATCAAGGTCAAAACACAAAATTCAAGAAGAAGAAAACCCGCTGGATTAAAAGTTAAAAGAATCCAGGCAAAAATAGGGTTAAAGTTCAAAATAATGATTAGAAAAAGGTCTTGCCGGTTTACAACAATAATTCAGGCAAAATTTAAGATCAAGCAAAAGCCCGCTAGGTCAACAATCAAGAACGACCTAGGCAAAAGTTAGGGCACAATCAAGCAAAAGCCCGCTAGGTCAACAATCAAGAATGACCTAGGCAAAAGTTAGGGCACAATCAAGCAAAAGCCCGCTAGGTCAACAATCAAGAACGACTTAGGCAAAAGATAGGGCACAATCAAGCAAAAGCCCGCTAGGTCAACAATCAAGAATGACCTAGGCAAAAGTTAGGGCATAATCAAATAGAAGCCCGCTAGGTCAACAATCAAGAACGACCTAGGCAAAAGTTAGGGCACAATCAAGCAGAAGGCCCGCTAGGTCAAACCCTCAAAGAAGACCTAGGCAAAAGTTAGGGCACACAATCAAGAGCCCGCTAGGTTGAAAACCCGTAAGGGCAACCTAGGCAAAATTTAGGGCAATACAAAAGACCTGCTGGGTTGAAAACTCAAAAGAACAACCCAGGCAAAAATTAAGGTCAAACCAGGAATTCCAGGACAACATGAAATCCTGCACCTCATATATCCCTAAAACTGGGGCAAAATTTTGCCATTTTCTCGAGTTCGATTAATTCGACAATCAAGATTATGAAAAGCAGCACTGGCATTTTTCACCAAAAGGTGCCATTTGGGCAATCGAACTCATATCTTTTGTCATCTTTCCCTTCCAAGTACACTACCTCAAACATCCTTTGCAAACGTTCTCTATATCTTTTTATTAACCATCTAGAATCACTTCGCACCCCTCAATAACGCACATGCCAAAAGAGATGTGAAAAATGTAAAAATAAAAAGGATTAATTTTGAAAAATTATGACAAGTTGGATGAATCCTTGACCGTTGCAACACGGTAGGATTGTTTCCCAAGGATTCATCTTCCTACCAGCCATGATGCCACCAAAGAAGGAGTGTGTCTTAATCAATACTGTTGACCATTGTCGGAAGCTCCAAAGTTGATCAAGAAGCCAAAAGATTGACCAAAACACCGAACTTAAGTCAATCTAACTCATCCTGATTTTTGATTCTTGTCACACCAACTAGGGGGTTGTCGAGGAAGGATGTGTTAAAAAAAAAAATCAAGAGAAACAAAAATTTTTACACCATTCCATGGTTTTCATAGCATTTGTTCTATCAAGTAAATATTTCAAGCATCAAAATAAGAGCCACATTACGGCATACATTCATCCCACAACATCCATTTCATCCAGTAATTATTTGAAACAACAAAAAAAGGTGTTGCATCATTTCTATTCAAGCATCACAACATCGCAATAAGCATTTTGTCATTTCATAACTCATTTTTCAAAAACTAATTAAGACCTGGGTAAAATTGCCTAAATCGATCATAATTAAAAGACTTCCAAACTGGGGCAAGCGCCTGCCCACACAAAAAAGGGGGTGTCAATTTGAGGTCATCCTCAAGTTTTGAATCAACTCAAACTGGGGCAAACGCCTGCCCACACAAAAAAGGGGGCGTCAATTTGAGGTCATCCTCGAATGATGAATCAAGTCCAAACTGGGGCAACCATTTGCCCAAGAAAGATTTAAATTCAAGTTCAAACTGGGGCAAACATCTGCCCGAGAAAATCCAAGTTGAGGCAATCCTCAATTCCTCAACTCCAATTGAGTTCAATAGGGCAAGGTTGCCCAGAAAAATTCAAGTCAAGCTTATTGAAACCCTTCAAACTGGGGCAAAATGTTGGCCCAAAATTCTTTCTAATCAAGATGTCTCTCAGTTATCAAGAAATTTCCAAACTAGGGCAAAATGGTTGCCCAAGTCTCTTCAAGGAAATAACTATCAAGCGCAAGGTAAAGTGTTTCATTCACTCCAGCTCACTGGCCTATGTTGTCAGGCCATAGCATTACATCTTTCCATTCTTGCTCACTGGCCTATGTTGTCAGGCCATAGCATTCCATCTTTGCATTCTTGCTCACTGGCCTATGTTGTCAGGCCATAGCATTACATCTTTCCATTCTTGCTCACTGGCCTATGTTGTCAGGCCATAGCATTCCATCTTTCCATTCTTGCTCACTGGTCTATGTTGTCAGGCCATTAGCATTCCATCTTTGCATTCTTGCACACTGGCCTATGTTGTCAGGCCATAGCATTCCATCTTTGCATTCTTGCTCACTGGCCTATGTTGTCAGGCCATAGCATTACATCTTTCCATTTTTGCTCACTGGCCTATGTTGTCAGGCCATAGCATTCCATTTTTGCATTTTTGCTCACTCGCCTATATTGTTAGGCCATAGCATTACATCTTTCCATTCTTGCTCACTGGCCTATGTTGTCAGGCCGTAGCATTACATCTTTGCATTCTTGCTCACTGGCCTATGTTGTCAGGCCGTAGCATTGCATCTTTCCATTCTTGCTCACTGGCCTATGTTGTCAGGCCATAGCATTGCATCTTTACATATTGCTTTCAGGCCTATGTTGTCAGGCCGCCATAGTGTAGATTTACTGCTTTTTGGCCTATGTTGTCAGGCCGCCATAGTTTAGATTTATCGCTTTCAGGCCTATGTTGTCAGGCCGCCATAGTTTAGATTTACTGCTATCAGGCCTATGTTGTCAGGCCGCCATAGTTTAGATTTACTGCTTTCAGGCCTATGTTGTCAGGCCACCCTAGCTTAGATTTACTGCTTTTAGGCCTATGTTGTCAGGCCACTGTAGCTTAGATTTACTGCTTTTAGGCCTATGTTGTCAGGCCGCTGTAGCTTAGATTTACTGCTTTCAGGCCTATGTTGTCAGGCCACCATCAAGTTTACATTTCTGCATCATGGCCTATAATGTCAGGCCGCCATCAACTTTTAATTTTCTGCATCATGGCCTATGTTGTCAGGCCTTATCAAATTTTGCATTTATCCTGGCAACAGCAGGATTCCATTTGCATGTTCCCGGCAACAGCGGGATCTCATTTGCATTCTCCTGTCAACAACAGGACTTCAAGCACGTTTATTTTTCTGTCCGCCTGTCAAGCAGGTTTGCATTTATCCTGGCAACAGCAGGATTCCATTTGCATGTTCCCGGCAACAGCGGGATCTCATTTGCATTCTCCTGTCAACAGCAGGACTTCAAGCACGTTTATTTTTCTGTCCGCCTGTCAAGCAGGTTTGCATTTATCCTGGCAACAGCAGGATTCCATTTGCATGTTCCCGGCAACAGCGGGATCTCATTTGCATTCTCCTGTCAACAACAGGACTTCAAGCACGTTTATTTTTCTGTCCACCTGTCAAGCAGGTTTGCATTTATCCTGGCAACAGCAGGATTTCATTTGCATCTTCCCGGCAACAGCGGGATCTCATTTGCATTCCCCTGTCAACAACAGGACTTCAAACATGTTTAATTTTCGTTCACCTGTCAAGCAGGTTTGCATTCATCCTGGCAACAGCAGGATTTCATTTGCATTTTTTCCGTCAACAACGGGATTCCCATCAAGTTTAAACTTCTGCATTATGGCCTATGTTGTCAGACCACCATCAAGTTTAAATTCCTGCATCATGGCCTATAGTGTCAGGTCACCATCAAGTTTACATTTCTGCATCATGGCCTATGCTGTCAGGCCTCATGGTTTAGTTTTCTGCATCACGTCCTATAGTGTCAGGCCATCATCAAGTCTTCCTTTCTGCACATTCAAGTTTTCTTTTCTGCGCTCCGGCCTATAGTGTCAGGCCACCTTGTACATACCTTACTTTTTAGTTCTTGCATGCTCTCCTGCCTCAAATAGGCCCTTCTCACCTCATTTTTCTTGTACTTCAACAGTATTCATAGCCTAATCAGGTTATGCAATCAAACCTTTCATATTTAAACTCTATCGGCACATAAAGCCGGCAACACCATTTAACCGCCACCCTCCAAGCATCCATGAAGTTCAATTTAAGCTCAAGGCTTCTAGTGTTACTCTCGGACTTTCTTCAAAAAGCCTGCCTCGGACATAAAGTGTTCACGTCTTTACTCATTTCCTATCCCGATAATTTAGAGAATCAATTCTCATATTATCAGGTAGAAAAATGAGTAAAGAGGGGCAAACTGTAAACACCCATTTATGTCCGAGGCCCCCCCCCCCCAATTAGCAAAATTAATAAAAAAACTGAACATTAAAAAAACAGAAAACAGATTAAAAACAGAAATCAAATTAAAAAAACAAAATTAAAACAAACTAAAAAAAAACAGAAATAAAAAATAATAAATCTGGAAATAAAAAATAATCTGAAATCTAATAAGAAAAAGTTTTTTTTTTTTTTTAAAAAAAAAAAAAAAAAAAAAAAAAACGAATAAAAACTAAAAATATTAGTTAAACAGAAATAAAAATTGTAAAAAGAAGAAGTCAAAAAAAAAATTAAAAAAAATACATATAAAAAATATATATATATATATATATATATTAAGATCAGAAAAAGAAAACAAAAGAAAAATCAGAAAAAAGAAAACAATAATAATAATAATAAAAAATAAAAATGATAAATAAAATTAAAATAATAAAGAAACAGAAAACGGTTTTTTAGAAAAAAAGATAACAGAAAATATAAAAGGGTTAAAGAAGAAAAATTGGTGGGAGGTCGTGGGGGATTATTTTTTTTCTGGTCGAGGGGAGCAGCACCACGAGAGAGAAGAGAGAGGCCGAGGGAGCGATTGAGAAGAGGGATATAGAAGTAAAAGGGGAACTTTGGGAGGGTGGCTCTGGAAGTTCTTGATTTTGAAAGGATCGAAAGCCTCGGTGGCTCCTAATAAAGAAAAAGAAGCATCCACAAGTCATTCCTCTCACTTAGAGGGAAGGGAAGCTTTGCTAGTTCAGGAATTGACGTGAAGGTAAAGATCACAGCACCGATTCTTAACCAGGTTAGCCAAGCTTTTCTATTTTTAAATTAAGGGCCTTATACCCAATCGGTAGCTGATGTATGAACCAAGAACTATATAGAACCATATGTTAAGTCGTCTAGATATCTAGAGGATATGAAATTTGGTTTCTGAAAAGATTTAGGGGATAATGAGAGATGGATCTTGTTGAATACTTAGTCTTGATTCCAAGCGGTTCTGTGGTAGGAGCTAGACCAGGAAGGAATGTGTTAGATATTCAGTATTTGTATGTATTCATAAAATCTAAGAGTCACATTCTTCGACCTGAAAGTAGAAGTATAAGCTATACGAAACCTTAGGTTTACATAGCTCCCTTTTTAGACTCCCGTTGGTCGAATTGGTAGTCAAGATCGAATGGCACCAGACTCTCATCTCTGAAGAGTAATTGTTGCCAAAGTTGTACAGTATATAGCTCCTGGAAACAATGTTCTCAGGGGGGTTCTTTGAGAAAGGGCAGTTCTCCTTACTCACGCCATACTGCCGTTAACTAAACCAAAAGAATTAAGTAAAACGTGTAAGAATTCAGGGGGGAAATGAAAGTTAGTGAACCTTTAACGTCATAATACCAAATCAACATATGAGTCTGGTTGTGCTATGAATTCTATAACAATCTTCGGGGATACGTCATGGGAGGTCTGTGCGAATAAGAAGATGGTCACAAGGCGCTGGTAAATGTTGACGCTGATTTTGGCTAGTTAGAGCTCAAACATATACTAGTTATTGATGTTAGCACCTACACCCATGGGCGTGCATCATATAATGCGTTTAGAATCATTGTTCTATGATTGAAGTCCCGCCTGGGGAGACCATCTCGTCTCGTAGTCTACCTCGTCTCTTCCCATATCCCAGCAAGCCCAGAAACGCATTGCCATAACCCGTCTAGATGACGTCTCTAGGGGTGGTTGAACGAACCATAAGAGTAGTTGGTTCTGCTTGTAGTGAGCTTATGCTCTCAAAATTCATATATATTAAAAGGTGCACAGCTAAATGATCATATGCCCATGGTGTTATGTGTAGTGTTTAATCACAAATCTGTTCTAAAATCCACATAAGTGCCACTATTTAACCACGTCCTGAAAGTCCCCATTAATTACAAAACTACCCCCAAAACATTCTAATTGCAAAACTACCCCTGCCATTACAATTACCAAACTGCCCCTTAAAAATTCTAAAAAATAATAAAATTCCAGAAAATAATAAAAAATATAAAATTTCCAGAAAATAATAAAAAATATAAAAATTCCAGAAAACCAAAAGATAATAAAATTCCAGAAAATCAATAGAAAAAATAATAAAATTCCAGAAAATCAATAAAAAATAATAAAATTCCCGAAAATCAATAAAAAATAATAAAATTCCAAAAATCAATAAAAAATAATAAAATTCCAGAAAATTAATTAAAAATTCAGAAATTCCAGAATTAACAAAAATTCCAGAAAATCAATAAAATATAAAAATTCCAGAATTAATAAAAAATTCCAGAAATTCAAAAATTAATCAAAAATTCAAAACTTCCAGAAATTAAAAAATAAATAAATAAAAATTCAGAAAATAATAAATAAATAAAAAATTCCAGAAATTCAAAAATACAGAAAATTAATAAAAATTTCAAAAATATAGAAAATTAATAAAAAATTCTAAAAATTCAGAAAATTAATAAAAAATTCTAAAAATCCAGAAAATCAATAAAAAAATAATAATAAAATTCCAAAATTTCCAAAAAATACTAAGATTCCAGAAATTAATAAAAAAAATTCAAATTTCTAGAAATTAATGAAAAATTCCAGAAATTAAAAAGAAAAATTCTACAAAATTCCTAAATAATTCATGAATTCAAGATTATCAAGTATCTTTATAAAATTCCTTAATTGGTCAATTCCCGCAAAATTTCTAGTACTTGTATCTTACTCATTTTATTCATCATATCTTTCCAAAAATTTAAAAATCTCTTTTCTAATATTTTGGGATTTTTTAAGTCTCACGCAATGGGCTCTAAATGGGGAACTGGCGGTTTGCCTGCTGTTCAACATTTAGTAGTTCATATAGGCCCCTGTGCTGCCTTAGCCGCCTCGGGTCTTGTGCATGAGTGGACTTAGGGTCGCCTTCAAAACTTTAAAAATATCTTTTTCTAATACTTTGGGATTCTAGGTCTCACGCGATGGGCTCTAAATGGGGAACTGGCGGTTCACCTGCTGTTCAACATTTAGTAGTTTATATAGGCCCTTGTGCTGCCTTAGCCGTCTTGGGTCTTGTGCATGAGTGGGCCAAAAATCCCTCCCAAAGATAAAATTTTCTCAAAACAAGATCTTTAAAATAATCTTTTCTTAAGCATTTTCGAAGGTCAAGCCTTCACAAACAAAATAATCTTTTCTCAAGCACTTTTGAAGGTCAAGCCTTCATAAACTAGAACTACGTAAGCCTTGAGTTTCCCATTGCACCAGGGAATACGTAGGAGCAGGATCAAGTCCTGTCAGGCTAACCTCCATCAAATTATTTTTCACATTAAAGGGATCCAAACAGTTTTCAAAATCACACACTCAGTTAAGGGTGCCGTTCTTTGGAACGGGCAAGTGGGGTGCCTAATACCTTCCCCACTTGTAACCGACTCCCGAACCGAAATCTCATCTAGGGTTTTTCCAAATCTTTTTCCCTTAAATAAAAATTTGGTGGCGGCTCCACATTTCATCAAATCAACAATTTTTAAAATTTTAGCGAGTTCGTCGTCTCGTCGGAATTACGGTTGCGACAGATGGCGACTCCACTGGGGACGTTAGAGAGTCAAGCCTGTTTGATTGAGTGTGTATTATATTTGATCCCTTCTCTGTTTATTTGCTATCTATTTGTTTATTCTTTGTACAAACCTTAGGATAGACAAACATTAAAATACTATATATATCTGTACAATTTCCCCAATTGCAGGTGTCCCAATCATTTGTGTGCCCTTATACATTGCATATGCATTTATCATGAGTGGGGCCCTACACCCGGGTCTGAGTGCTACCTAGGATAGAGGGATCTAGTGGTGTCACGCTGGGGCCTACGTCCTGTGTGGCTATCACGAAAATTCCAGCTAGAGTGCGTCCTATTCATAATGCCCCACAACTAGTGGCTACTTCTACTGTTGTGGCAAGCATTATGGACTGGAACTTGGCTCTGGTGACCTTTATACCCTTAGGATCACTAACCACTTTTGAGAGGTTCATATAAAAGGCCATAGATCCTTAGGACAGGTGACCCACATAAGAAATAAAGAGGGCACACACACCCCTTTCAAGATACAAGCGATTTGAAGGCTACAATCGGGGAGATACAAAAATGAAATCAAGATAAAAATCAAGAAAACCAAAATAGAAGGAGAAAATTCCTAAGAAAAATTAGAAAAATATTTTGAAAATATTGAAAAGAAAAACAAAAACAAACTTAAAAAGATGTTTTAAAAATGGAGAAATTAGGAAAACAATCTTTTGAAAATACTGAAAAATAAAAAGATTCAATAGACAGAAAAGGAAACATTGAAAACCTAAAGAATGCTTTCTAGGAAGATTTTAAACAAAACTAAAGTTTTCTAGCAAAATAAAAAGTATCAAAACTCCTAAAAACAAATTTGTTAAAAATCAATAAATAAAACAACTCTCATTTATTTTTTAAATAGTCAAACTTCTTAAAATTATTTGCACATAGCATTGATTCATTCATTCGTTCATAGATCTAAAAAAAATAGATTTCAAAAATCATCCTACACATTCACACTCATTTTACCCCAACATCTTCATCATTCATGATTTTTGCATTCAAATTATTTTTCAAAAATTAATTTTTAACTCTAACAGAAAATTGGAGAAACACAGCTTCCTCTACATCCTTATAGGACTCGTACACAATCAAGAATTATGGATGAGCTGGAGAAACAAAATGAGGAACTGAGAAACGAGGTCAAGACTCTAAAAGAGCAGATGGCCAAGCTGATAGAGGCCATCCAATTGTCAAAACAGAAGGAATCTCTGGGAGAACCTACAGACCCGTCATATCCTCCTGGGTTCACTCCACAAAACCCTTCGCCATCAACTATGCCTCCGCCAACCGAAGGAGTTCATTATGGGTTTCCTCATGGGTATGCACCCTCATACAACCAAACACAAGCCCAAACACAAACCCAAACACATAACCTACCTCCAAACACCACCTCACAAGCCTACCAAGCAGTCGTTGGGGGAACGCACCCTATGTTCATCCAAGGGCCTCGCCCTGTATACATACCGTCTTCTCACCATCACCACATGTCAGAGGAAAACCCAAACCATCCTTCAAGTGAAGATACAGAAAAATGGAAGGGTCTAGAGGACAGGATCCGGGCAATTGAGGGAAACGCTTATGAAGCCAAAGATGCATCTGATCTATGCTTGGTACCAAACGTGGTCATCCCTCCCAAATTCAAGGTTCCTGAATTTGAGAAATACCAAGGAACCAGTTGTCCAAAGAAACATCTGACTATGTACTGTAGAAAGATGTCTGCATGTACTTACGATGAGAAGCTTCTCATCCACTTCTTCCAAGACAGCTTAACAGGGGCAGCTGCAAACTGGTACACTCAGCTAAAGCGGACACACATCCGTTCATGGAGGGATCTGGCTGAGGCTTTCCTCAAACAATATCAGTACAATGCCGAGATGGCTCCCGATCGAACCCAACTCCAGAATATGGCCAAGAAGGGGGATGAGACCTTCAAGCAGTATGCTCAAAGATGGAGGGAGCTAGCTGCTCAAGTGCAACCTCCACTATCTGAAAAAGAGCTGGTCAGCACGTTCGTAGACACACTCCAAGGTCCTTTCTATGACAAGATGATTGGCAGTGTGACTTCTAGCTTCTCTGATGTCATCATCATTGGAGAAAAGATCGAGAGTGGCATGCGTCGAGGAAGAATCACGCACAACGCCACAGCAACAGTTGACGCCTCTACAGAAAAGAAGAGGGCAGGTGACGCTTATAATGTAGCTTCCGGTCAAGGGCAGTATACACCTCAAGTGGCACCCTATGGTCCAGTTGGCTTTTGACCACCACCATATACACCATACACACCCTACATACCATATCCTTACATCGCCGCTGCATACCAAACACCATACCATCCTACTTACAACTATCCGACACAAGCCCGACCACCAACACCATATACGGCCCAAACACAAGTCATAAGCCAAAATACCAACCAAGGTCAGAAAAAGGAGAAGAAGCCTGTCCGATTTAACCCTATCCCAATCTCCTATACCGAGCTGCTACCTCGGTTGATTCAAAACTCTCTAGTCGCGCCTTATCCTTTGAAGCCTCAAGAGCCACCATATCCTAATTGGTACAATCCAAATGCCAGATGTGATTACCATGCAGGATTTATTGGTCATTCTACTGAGGATTGCCTAGCGTTGAAGCGAAAGGTACAAAGCCTGATTGATGCAAAATGGCTGGATTTTGGGAGGCTTGCTCCTAATACAAAAAACAATCCGTTGCCAAATCACGAGAGCCCGTCAACCAGCTGAAAGAGACGGGAATAGCGCGACAGGGCACCTTGTACAAATGGAGGATATTCATCCAGAAATTGTCGTACTTTTCAAAGTTAATCTTTTGTAAATAAACATCAATGAATAAATACAAAATTTACTTTTTCATGTTTCTTGAGCACGGGCTTTACATCTTTGGCTTTACTTCTAAAAAATTTTACCCTTCCTTTTCATCACTCAAGCCCACTTCTTCTTCCTATATCCAAAAAATAATAAATACCAATTGGTGATAATACCAGTGCTGTAATGGGTAATCTTGAACGTCGGATTAATCAAGCTCAAAGAAAAAGCCCAATGAGGAAGCAGAATAACAACCAGAGATTCTAGATCCCTATTCAAAATGTCCTGTCAAATAAAACATCCTGCTGGAATCAAGTCTAAAGTCAGGCAAAATGTAGGGATGGAAGAAAAGATCCACTGAATTGGAAGCCTAGATGACCCAGGCAAGGTCGATGTCAAAATTCAAAATTCAAAGAAAAGAAAAGGACCTGCTGGATTAAAGAAAAATAATAATCCAGGCAAAATCAAGGTCAAAACACAAAATTCAAGAAGAAGAAAACCCGCTGGATTAAAAGTTAAAAGAATCCAGGCAAAAATAGGGTTAAAGTTCAAAATAATGATTAGAAAAAGGTCTTGCCGGTTTACAACAATAATTCAGGCAAAATTTAAGATCAAGCAAAAGCCCGCTAGGTCAACAATCAAGAACGACCTAGGCAAAAGTTAGGGCACAATCAAGCAAAAGCCCGCTAGGTCAACAATCAAGAATGACCTAGGCAAAAGTTAGGGCACAATCAAGCAAAAGCCCGCTAGGTCAACAATCAAGAATGACCTAGGCAAAAGTTAGGGCACAATCAAGCAAAAGCCCGCTAGGTCAACAATCAAGAACGACTTAGGCAAAAGATAGGGCACAATCAAGCAAAAGCCCGCTAGGTCAACAATCAAGAATGACCTAGGCAAAAGTTAGGGCATAATCAAATAGAAGCCCGCTAGGTCAACAATCAAGAACGACCTAGGCAAAAGTTAGGGCACAATCAAGCAGAAGGCCCGCTAGGTCAAACCCTCAAAGAAGACCTAGGCAAAAGTTAGGGCACACAATCAAGAGCCCGCTAGGTTGAAAACCCGTAAGGGCAACCTAGGCAAAATTTAGGGCAATACAAAAGACCTGCTGGGTTGAAAACTCAAAAGAACAACCCAGGCAAAAATTAAGGTCAAACCAGGAATTCCAGGACAACATGAAATCCTGCACCTCATATATCCCTAAAACTGGGGCAAAATTTTGCCATTTTCTCGAGTTCGATTAATTCGACAATCAAGATTATGAAAAGCAGCACTGGCATTTTTCACCAAAAGGTGCCATTTGGGCAATCGAACTCATATCTTTTGTCATCTTTCCCTTCCAAGTACACTACCTCAAACATCCTTTGCAAACGTTCTCTATATCTTTTTATTAACCATCTAGAATCACTTCGCACCCCTCAATAACGCACATGCCAAAAGAGATGTGAAAAATGTAAAAATAAAAAGGATTAATTTTGAAAAATTATGACAAGTTGGATGAATCCTTGACCGTTGCAACACGGTAGGATTGTTTCCCAAGGATTCATCTTCCTACCAGCCATGATGCCACCAAAGAAGGAGTGTGTCTTAATCAATACTGTTGACCATTGTCGGAAGCTCCAAAGTTGATCAAGAAGCCAAAAGATTGACCAAAACACCGAACTTAAGTCAATCTAATTCATCCTGATTTTTGATTCTTGTCACACCAACTAGGGGGTTGTCGAGGAAGGATGTGTTAAAAAAAAAAATCAAGAGAAACAAAAATTTTTACACCATTCCATGGTTTTCATAGCATTTGTTCTATCAAGTAAATATTTCAAGCATCAAAATAAGAGCCACATTACGGCATACATTCATCCCACAACATCCATTTCATCCAGTAATTATTTGAAACAACAAAAAAAGGTGTTGCATCATTTCTATTCAAGCATCACAACATCGCAATAAGCATTTTGTCATTTCATAACTCATTTTTCAAAAACTAATTAAGACCTGGGTAAAATTGCCTAAATCGATCATAATTAAAAGACTTCCAAACTGGGGCAAGCGCCTGCCCACACAAAAAAGGGGGTGTCAATTTGAGGTCATCCTCAAGTTTTGAATCAACTCAAACTGGGGCAAACGCCTGCCCACACAAAAAAGGGGGCGTCAATTTGAGGTCATCCTCGAATGATGAATCAAGTCCAAACTGGGGCAACCATTTGCCCAAGAAAGATTTAAATTCAAGTTCAAACTGGGGCAAACATCTGCCCGAGAAAATCCAAGTTGAGGCAATCCTCAATTCCTCAACTCCAATTGAGTTCAATAGGGCAAGGTTGCCCAGAAAAATTCAAGTCAAGCTTATTGAAACCCTTCAAACTGGGGCAAAATGTTGGCCCAAAATTCTTTCTAATCAAGATGTCTCTCAGTTATCAAGAAATTTCCAAACTAGGGCAAAATGGTTGCCCAAGTCTCTTCAAGGAAATAACTATCAAGCGCAAGGTAAAGTGTTTCATTCACTCCAGCTCACTGGCCTATGTTGTCAGGCCATAGCATTACATCTTTCCATTCTTGCTCACTGGCCTATGTTGTCAGGCCATAGCATTCCATCTTTGCATTCTTGCTCACTGGCCTATGTTGTCAGGCCATAGCATTACATCTTTCCATTCTTGCTCACTGGCCTATGTTGTCAGGCCATAGCATTCCATCTTTCCATTCTTGCTCACTGGTCTATGTTGTCAGGCCATTAGCATTCCATCTTTGCATTCTTGCACACTGGCCTATGTTGTCAGGCCATAGCATTCCATCTTTGCATTCTTGCTCACTGGCCTATGTTGTCAGGCCATAGCATTACATCTTTCCATTTTTGCTCACTGGCCTATGTTGTCAGGCCATAGCATTCCATTTTTGCATTTTTGCTCACTCGCCTATATTGTTAGGCCATAGCATTACATCTTTCCATTCTTGCTCACTGGCCTATGTTGTCAGGCCGTAGCATTACATCTTTGCATTCTTGCTCACTGGCCTATGTTGTCAGGCCGTAGCATTGCATCTTTCCATTCTTGCTCACTGGCCTATGTTGTCAGGCCATAGCATTGCATCTTTACATATTGCTTTCAGGCCTATGTTGTCAGGCCGCCATAGTGTAGATTTACTGCTTTTTGGCCTATGTTGTCAGGCCGCCATAGTTTAGATTTATCGCTTTCAGGCCTATGTTGTCAGGCCGCCATAGTTTAGATTTACTGCTATCAGGCCTATGTTGTCAGGCCGCCATAGTTTAGATTTACTGCTTTCAGGCCTATGTTGTCAGGCCACCCTAGCTTAGATTTACTGCTTTTAGGCCTATGTTGTCAGGCCACTGTAGCTTAGATTTACTGCTTTTAGGCCTATGTTGTCAGGCCGCTGTAGCTTAGATTTACTGCTTTCAGGCCTATGTTGTCAGGCCACCATCAAGTTTACATTTCTGCATCATGGCCTATAATGTCAGGCCGCCATCAACTTTTAATTTTCTGCATCATGGCCTATGTTGTCAGGCCTTATCAAATTTTGCATTTATCCTGGCAACAGCAGGATTCCATTTGCATGTTCCCGGCAACAGCGGGATCTCATTTGCATTCTCCTGTCAACAACAGGACTTCAAGCACGTTTATTTTTCTGTCCGCCTGTCAAGCAGGTTTGCATTTATCCTGGCAACAGCAGGATTCCATTTGCATGTTCCCGGCAACAGCGGGATCTCATTTGCATTCTCCTGTCAACAGCAGGACTTCAAGCACGTTTATTTTTCTGTCCGCCTGTCAAGCAGGTTTGCATTTATCCTGGCAACAGCAGGATTCCATTTGCATGTTCCCGGCAACAGCGGGATCTCATTTGCATTCTCCTGTCAACAACAGGACTTCAAGCACGTTTATTTTTCTGTCCACCTGTCAAGCAGGTTTGCATTTATCCTGGCAACAGCAGGATTTCATTTGCATCTTCCCGGCAACAGCGGGATCTCATTTGCATTCCCCTGTCAACAACAGGACTTCAAACATGTTTAATTTTCGTTCACCTGTCAAGCAGGTTTGCATTCATCCTGGCAACAGCAGGATTTCATTTGCATTTTTTCCGTCAACAACGGGATTCCCATCAAGTTTAAACTTCTGCATTATGGCCTATGTTGTCAGACCACCATCAAGTTTAAATTCCTGCATCATGGCCTATAGTGTCAGGTCACCATCAAGTTTACATTTCTGCATCATGGCCTATGCTGTCAGGCCTCATGGTTTAGTTTTCTGCATCACGTCCTATAGTGTCAGGCCATCATCAAGTCTTCCTTTCTGCACATTCAAGTTTTCTTTTCTGCGCTCCGGCCTATAGTGTCAGGCCACCTTGTACATACCTTACTTTTTAGTTCTTGCATGCTCTCCTGCCTCAAATAGGCCCTTCTCACCTCATTTTTCTTGTACTTCAACAGTATTCATAGCCTAATCAGGTTATGCAATCAAACCTTTCATATTTAAACTCTATCGGCACATAAAGCCGGCAACACCATTTAACCGCCACCCTCCAAGCATCCATGAAGTTCAATTTAAGCTCAAGGCTTCTAGTGTTACTCTCGGACTTTCTTCAAAAAGCCTGCCTCGGACATAAAGTGTTCACGTCTTTACTCATTTCCTATCCCGATAATTTAGAGAATCAATTCTCATATTATCAGGTAGAAAAATGAGTAAAGAGGGGCAAACTGTAAACACCCATTTATGTCCGAGGCCCCCCCCCCAATTAGCAAAATTAATAAAAAAACTGAACATTAAAAAAACAGAAAACAGATTAAAAACAGAAATCAAATTAAAAAAACAAAATTAAAACAAACTAAAAAAAAACAGAAATAAAAAATAATAAATCTGGAAATAAAAAATAATCTGAAATCTAATAAGAAAAAGTTTTTTTTTTTTTTTTTAAAAAAAAAAAAAAAAAAAAAAAAAACGAATAAAAACTAAAAATATTAGTTAAACAGAAATAAAAATTGTAAAAAGAAGAAGTCAAAAAAAAAATTAAAAAAAATACATATAAAAAAAATATATATATATATATATATATATTAAGATCAGAAAAAGAAAACAAAAGAAAAATCAGAAAAAAGAAAACAATAATAATAATAATAAAAAATAAAAATGATAAATAAAATTAAAATAATAAAGAAACAGAAAACGGTTTTTTAGAAAAAAAGATAACAGAAAATATAAAAGGGTTAAAGAAGAAAAATTGGTGGGAGGTCGTGGGGGATTATTTTTTTTCTGGTCGAGGGGAGCAGCACCACGAGAGAGAAGAGAGAGGCCGAGGGAGCGATTGAGAAGAGGGATATAGAAGTAAAAGGGGAACTTTGGGAGGGTGGCTCTGGAAGTTCTTGATTTTGAAAGGATCGAAAGCCTCGGTGGCTCCTAATAAAGAAAAAGAAGCATCCACAAGTCATTCCTCTCACTTAGAGGGAAGGGAAGCTTTGCTAGTTCAGGAATTGACGTGAAGGTAAAGATCACAGCACCGATTCTTAACCAGGTTAGCCAAGCTTTTCTATTTTTAAATTAAGGGCCTTATACCCAATCGGTAGCTGATGTATGAACCAAGAACTATATAGAACCATATGTTAAGTCGTCTAGATATCTAGAGGATATGAAATTTGGTTTCTGAAAAGATTTAGGGGATAATGAGAGATGGATCTTGTTGAATACTTAGTCTTGATTCCAAGCGGTTCTGTGGTAGGAGCTAGACCAGGAAGGAATGTGTTAGATATTCAGTATTTGTATGTATTCATAAAATCTAAGAGTCACATTCTTCGACCTGAAAGTAGAAGTATAAGCTATACGAAACCTTAGGTTTACATAGCTCCCTTTTTAGACTCCCGTTGGTCGAATTGGTAGTCAAGATCGAATGGCACCAGACTCTCATCTCTGAAGAGTAATTGTTGCCAAAGTTGTACAGTATATAGCTCCTGGAAACAATGTTCTCAGGGGGGTTCTTTGAGAAAGGGCAGTTCTCCTTACTCACGCCATACTGCCGTTAACTAAACCAAAAGAATTAAGTAAAACGTGTAAGAATTCAGGGGGGAAATGAAAGTTAGTGAACCTTTAACGTCATAATACCAAATCAACATATGAGTCTGGTTGTGCTATGAATTCTATAACAATCTTCGGGGATACGTCATGGGAGGTCTGTGCGAATAAGAAGATGGTCACAAGGCGCTGGTAAATGTTGACGCTGATTTTGGCTAGTTAGAGCTCAAACATATACTAGTTATTGATGTTAGCACCTACACCCATGGGCGTGCATCATATAATGCGTTTAGAATCATTGTTCTATGATTGAAGTCCCGCCTGGGGAGACCATCTCGTCTCGTAGTCTACCTCGTCTCTTCCCATATCCCAGCAAGCCCAGAAACGCATTGCCATAACCCGTCTAGATGACGTCTCTAGGGGTGGTTGAACGAACCATAAGAGTAGTTGGTTCTGCTTGTAGTGAGCTTATGCTCTCAAAATTCATATATATTAAAAGGTGCACAGCTAAATGATCATATGCCCATGGTGTTATGTGTAGTGTTTAATCACAAATCTGTTCTAAAATCCACATAAGTGCCACTATTTAACCACGTCCTGAAAGTCCCCATTAATTACAAAACTACCCCCAAAACATTCTAATTGCAAAACTACCCCTGCCATTACAATTACCAAACTGCCCCTTAAAAATTCTAAAAAATAATAAAATTCCAGAAAATAATAAAAAATATAAAATTTCCAGAAAATAATAAAAAATATAAAAATTCCAGAAAACCAAAAGATAATAAAATTCCAGAAAATCAATAGAAAAAATAATAAAATTCCAGAAAATCAATAAAAAATAATAAAATTCCCGAAAATCAATAAAAAATAATAAAATTCCAAAAATCAATAAAAAATAATAAAATTCCAGAAAATTAATTAAAAATTCAGAAATTCCAGAATTAACAAAAATTCCAGAAAATCAATAAAATATAAAAATTCCAGAATTAATAAAAAATTCCAGAAATTCAAAAATTAATCAAAAATTCAAAACTTCCAGAAATTAAAAAATAAATAAATAAAAATTCAGAAAATAATAAATAAATAAAAAATTCCAGAAATTCAAAAATACAGAAAATTAATAAAAATTTCAAAAATATAGCAAATTAATAAAAAATTCTAAAAATTCAGAAAATTAATAAAAAATTCTAAAAATCCAGAAAATCAATAAAAAAATAATAATAAAATTCCAAAATTTCCAAAAAATACTAAAATTCCAGAAATTAATAAAAAAAATTCAAATTTCTAGAAATTAATGAAAAATTCCAGAAATTAAAAAGAAAAATTCTACAAAATTCCTAAATAATTCATGAATTCAAGATTATCAAGTATCTTTATAAAATTCCTTAATTGGTCAATTCCCGCAAAATTTCTAGTACTTGTATCTTACTCATTTTATTCATCATATCTTTCCAAAAATTTAAAAATCTCTTTTCTAATATTTTGGGATTTTTTAAGTCTCACGCAATGGGCTCTAAATGGGGAACTGGCGGTTTGCCTGCTGTTCAACATTTAGTAGTTCATATAGGCCCCTGTGCTGCCTTAGCCGCCTCGGGTCTTGTGCATGAGTGGACTTAGGGTCGCCTTCAAAACTTTAAAAATATCTTTTTCTAATACTTTGGGATTCTAGGTCTCACGCGATGGGCTCTAAATGGGGAACTGGCGGTTCACCTGCTGTTCAACATTTAGTAGTTTATATAGGCCCTTGTGCTGCCTTAGCCGTCTTGGGTCTTGTGCATGAGTGGGCCAAAAATCCCTCCCAAAGATAAAATTTTCTCAAAACAAGATCTTTAAAATAATCTTTTCTTAAGCATTTTCGAAGGTCAAGCCTTCACAAACAAAATAATCTTTTCTCAAGCACTTTTGAAGGTCAAGCCTTCATAAACTAGAACTACGTAAGCCTTGAGTTTCCCATTGCACCAGGGAATACGTAGGAGCAGGATCAAGTCCTGTCAGGCTAACCTCCATCAAATTATTTTTCACATTAAAGGGATCCAAACAGTTTTCAAAATCACACACTCAGTTAAGGGTGCCGTTCTTTGGAACGGGCAAGTGGGGTGCCTAATACCTTCCCCACTTGTAACCGACTCCCGAACCGAAATCTCATCTAGGGTTTTTCCAAATCTTTTTCCCTTAAATAAAAATTTGGTGGCGGCTCCACATTTCATCAAATCAACAATTTTTAAAATTTTAGCGAGTTCGTCGTCTCGTCGGAATTACGGTTGCGACAATAGACCTATGTGAACTAACAAAAAAGGATCCAAAAAGATGTGGGTACTTAAAATCATGATCATCCCAGTTGCAGATATCTTTAGTAGGAAAAAGAAATACATCAAAATGATACCTGGACAATGGTTGCTCATGACACATGACGGGAAACAAGCCCATGTTCCTAGACCTAGAACTCTATGATGGATGAAGTGTTGCCTTTGGAAGAAATCAACAAGGAAGAGATAAAGGAAAATGTAGAATTGGTAAGGACAATCTACTCCCTGTTGAAAATGTCTTGTTTGTAGAAATTTTGAAACATAATCTATTGAGTATCAGTTAATTTTATGATAGTGGATATATTGTTTCATTCAACAAAAATTAATGCATTGTAAAAAAATGATAGATTCATACTATTTACTGCAAAAGACACTATGATCAGAAGATAACTTGTCTTTTATCAAATGAAGACGAAAGATGGATTTGGTATAGAAAACTAGCACACATAAATATGAAGCATATCTTAAAACTTCATAAATATGGTCTAGTTAAAGGATAGTCAAATGTGTCATTCAAGAAAGACTTTTGTGTGAAGTCTATCAAAAAGGAAATAAGTCAAAACATCTTTCAAAACAAAATCCTTGTTTCCACCTCTGAACCTCAAGTGTTACTTCATATGGATTTAATCAAACCTACTAATATACAAAGTCTTGGAGGAAAAAGTATGGATTTGTCATTGTAGATGATTACTCTACAATGACATGGGTATACTTCCTATTGCACAAGGATGAGTCTTATTAAGTATTTAATATTTTCTGTAAATAAATTCAAAATAAAAAAGGATTCTATATTTCCTCCATACAAAGCAATCATGGAAGAAAATTTGAAAATGAAAAATTCAACAAGTTCTGTAATAAACATGACATCTCTCATAATTTTTCTACTCTTAGGACACCTCAGCAAAATGAGGTTGTTGAAAGGAGAAACATAACATTATTAGATATAGCAAGAACAATGTTTTGTGAAAACTCTCTTCCAAAATACTTCTGGGTAAAAGTTGTAAGCATAACCTACTAAATTCAAAATTGTATTTTAATATGACCATGCCTTGATAAGACTCCTTATGAAATGTGAAAAGGAAGAAGACCCAACATCACATATTTTCATCCTTTAAAATGTGAATGTTTTATTCTAAACATGAAAGATAATCTTGGAAAATTTAATTCAAAAGTAGGCAAGAAATATTTCTTGGCTACACAAACACATCTAAAGTTTTTCGTGTATATAACACAAATACTCTAATAGCTGAAGAATCAATACATGTTTGATTTAATGATGGAAAAATGACTGAAAAAAACATGTCAAATCTAGAAGAGGATTTTGCAGGCATGATATAAATGATAAAAAGGATGTAAGTCAGTCTACCTTTGAACCAAAGAATGAAAAAATCTTTCAGCAAGTGTCTTATCTTGTTTAGAATCATCCATCAACGTCTAACCCATCATGAGATCTGAAGTTCAAAACATATCATCTACTTGACCAGATCATTGGTAGACGCATAGAAAGTGTAAGAACTAGATCAAGCTTCAAGGATCATGGAAATGTTGCTCTATTGTCTGAACTAAAACCTAAGACAGTAGATGATGTGCTTTTGGATGATGGATGGATTGCTACTATGAAAAAAGAACTAGCTCAGTTTGACAAAAATAAAATATGGATTCTTGTTCCTAAAATAGATGTAAAAGCAATCATTGGAATTAAGTGAGTGTTCAGAAATAAACTCGATCAAGATGGTAACGTATCTAGAAGTAAATCCAGGTTAGTGACTCTAGGGTACAATCAGCAAGAATGTATTAATTATAGTAAAACCTTTGATCCTATAGCTAGATTAGAAGTTATTACAATCATGCTTGCATATACATCCCAACATGATATAACTCTATTTTAAATGGATGTTAAGAATGTTTTTTTAAATGGAATAATTTAAGAAGGTGGTTTGTAGTGGAATGATGATGGTGGTTTAACAATGATAGTGTCATAAGAATGGTTATAGTGGTAATAATGATGGTGGTGGTTTGATGGTAGTAGCAATGATGGTGATGATGGTGATTATGGTGATGATGATAGTAATTTGGTAATGGTGGTGACTATAATGATGATATAATTTGATAGAGTTGAGAATGAAAAAATTTTAAATTTAAAAACAATAATAAAGAAACCTTTCTTTTAGTTAAGAATTGAGTTAAAATTGTTTTGAAAATGTTAAAAATCAACTCAAAATCATTTTTGCTGAACAGATTTTGTTTTTAAAATTGATTTAAAAACTAAAAATTAGAAACTTGCAACTACCCCGAACAAGGCCTAAAGTAATCTCCAAAACTATGTTTGGAACATGCTTCCCACAATTTCCTAAATTCAACATTGTTAGCATACAAGGTTGTTTATAATTTAAATCAAGTAATTTGGTTTGTAGAATTATAATTAACACATACCTTCCAGACAATGCATCAGTTATAATATTTTTCTTTTCCTTTTTTATATCTGATAACATAAGAAAACATCTCAATAAATTCTAACCATTTAGCATGTCTTTTGTTGAGCTTACCTTAGAATTTTAAGAACTTAAAACTAAGATGATTGGAATAGAGATCCTTATTATAGGTTGGATAATTATTTTCATGTTTCTCATCTCATTTAAAGATAATAGTTTTTTAACAATTTTACTCAATGGGACAGTTCTAGAACTAAAATTTTATACAAACCTCTTATAGGAACTTACTAAACCATAAAAGCTCCTTACCTCATTAGCATATGTAGGCATAGGTCATTCCCTAATCATTTTGACTTTTTCTTCATCAACACTAACTCCTTGAGAACTTACAATAAATCTTAAGAATAGAACTAATTCCATGCAACAAATGCATTTCTCAAGATTAACATATAATTCCTGAATTCATAAAGCAGCATGTACAATACGTAAATGATTTAGGTGTCCATCCATTGTCTTACTATAAATTCAAATATCATTAAAATAGACAACAACAAAAATTATAATAAAAATTCACAAAACATGATGCATTAATCTTATGAAAGTATTTGTTGCATTAAAGAGACAAAATGACATGACAACCTACTTATACAACCCATATTTTGTTTTAAAAGTAGTCTTCCACTCATCACCTTCTTTTGTACGAATTTGGTGATACCCACTTTTTAGATCAATTTTAGAGAATAAGAAAGAATCATATAGTTCATCACATAAATCATCTAACTTTGAAATAAGATAGTGATACTTTACTGTGATCTTATTGATGTCCCTATAGTCCACACACATATGCCATATTTCATCCTTCTTTTGAATTCTCACTTGACCAGAATAAGCCTCCATATGCCTTAATAAGATCAATACAATTGTTCGGTTATCCATTATAAAAGAATATCTATTTTTAAATCCAACGTGCATAACATTTGTATCATATTATCAATGATGCCTTAACATTAAGTGACCTGCATGCATAGGGGTAACGTTACATAACACAACATATTTATACTTGCCTATAAAAAAAGACATCAAGACTTGATTGCTAACACTTACATCTCATAATCATTCTTCTGTTGTAGCCTATAAAAATTATGATGCTTCTTAGTATGCAAGTTTAGTTTCTTTACTAATAAGGTTCTAGCAACATTGATCCATATACCACTATCTATTATCATTCTACATACCTTGTTGTTCATATGACAATGCATGTAAAAGATATGCTCCATTTGCTCTAAATCTCCTTCATTCTTTAGTTGGATGTTCAAAGCATACCTTGTGACCAAGTCATATCCTTGAGTTTTGCTACATCAATATCACTACAATTATATAACTCGGGCATCTCTTATTGCTTCAATCTCACATCCTCTACTTTGTCATTTTCAAGAATGATCATTATTCTTTGATTTGGACACTAAGAAGAAATATGCCCAAGAGCTTGACACTTAAAGCAAAAAATGTTACTTAATTTATAAGAGGATTTAGTTTCGAACCTTTAGGAATAGGTATTGTTGACTTCCTTTTAGATTTCACATTTGATTTAGAACCTTTCTTCTTATTAGAACAACTAGACTTTCATGATGAACTAGAATAATATTTGTAAGTGCTTCTAGATTTGAGTTGTATTTCCACCTGAATAGTTTTATGAAGCAAATCCTCCATCTTTGCGCAATGTTGTAGATCCATCACATCAACTATCTATCTTTTTAACCTTCTAATTAATCTTGATATAGTTGCTTCTTGATCTTCTTTAACATTAGCTCTTATCATGATAATTTCAATCCCTTTGTATAATCTTTAACATTCATGGAATCTTGAGTAAAACTTTGCAATTTTCAATACAAATCTCTATGATAATAACTTATCACAAATATTCTTCTCATGGTAATCTTTATCTCTTCCCATTTTAGGATAAGTCTCTCTCTGTACCTCTTTCTAGTAAGCACAAACTAATTCCACCAAATACTAACATAGTCGTTGAAAGATACAGTATCTAACTTACCTTTTTATTCTCTATGTAATTGTGAGAATAAAATATATGTTCTACCTTTCTCTCTCATTCAAGATAACTTTTAACCTTATTCTTTTCTTGAAATGATGGAATTGATAGTTTAATACTCCCCAGGTTTCCCTTTTTTCCCTTCTCGATTACACTCCTCCTTTGAAGCCTTCACCTTTTGATTATGATTTCTCCTTCCTTATTTGCTTCTTCATTAAGGTGAGGTAGTTTTTAAAAATTACTTCAATGACAAATTTAAGACCTTCTCCTCAACCGATCTTCCATATCACCCAACAATCTATTGTTCAACCTTTGGAATAAATCTTAGATGGATTTTAAAAATATCTTCTGATCTATTTCATTTTGATAGGCTCACCATTCATGTTGATAGTGGAATTGAAAAAAAAAACTAATTTAGTAAAGTCTCACCAATCACTTCCTTAGTGTTTACCCTCAATATTAATACTTTTCACCTATGTTTACACTTAAATCAGTTTTTTTTTTATATGACACTCTCACTAATTCTTATCTTTCATCTCTCGATTCTCCTTATAAGTCCTTGAATCAAGAATTTTACAAGTTAATTTCCCAACAAATACGAAAGAATGAAGGATACATAAGATAGATAGAGTAAGGAGTACTAGATGAAAGAAATAAATGATTAGATTAATTTAGAGTTAAGAACTCAAATATTAAAACTTAACCAAGACTGAAGGTATTTTTTTATATTGAATTACCTTAAAAAAATTTTAAACTTGAATTTCTATCACAAATTTTTGAACTTGGATTCCATCATAATCACTTTTATTATTTTTTTTATACTTTTATGTGTCTATAAAATATTTAATTGACAACCTTAAACATAATAAGATATATCAAGATACAAATTTTTTTTTAGAGAGAATTTATGAAACATCTAATGGATAATTAAGAAAAGGATAAATAAAAAATGAATGAGGATAAGAAAAAACATGGGTAAATAAAGAAAGATACAAATAAAATAAAATAAGAGATAGATTACTCTTGATTTGAAGAGCTAAAACTCTTATGGAAATTGATATGATTCAACCCTCATAGAATGAATCAGAATATGAAAATGTTAATTTGGAATATCTTGAGAATTAGAATAAAGTAAAGAAACCCGACACACATTATGATTTGCTGAAGAGTATCGAAGTTAGCAAAGAGAAATGTGACTCATATTGTGGCTTGCCAGAAAAAAAAAACATTATTAAGGATAGTTATTTGTCTAAGAACCAAGGGAATCGACTCACACAGAGATGAAAACTCAAAGAAAAATATTATTATTCATAAAATTATGTTTATATTAAATCCGTAAATTCTATTATATAGAAAATCTAATTGGGTCATAGCAAATTCAATTAAACATAATAAGAGACTTAAATCCTAAAAAGACATATCAAACTTATCTCTAAATTAACATAGACCTAATTGGAAACAAATAGTTTGTTTAATTATTGTTAAATCCTAAACTAACATTAATTTGACTGGAAATTAGACAAGAGTCATATCAATTAAGCTTCTTGATAATACGACTACATAAATTAACCCATATTAAATTTTGGTTTGGATCAATGTAGTCCATTTCTTGAACTTTCTTAATGAGATCCTAAAATGCGTATTCTATATGCTTTGTCTTACTTCTAGTTATTGGACCTTCCATTCCTTGTGAAAGATCTTTCAAATGATTGCTCTTATTTGATGTGATTCTCATGTTCATATCTTACCATAATTTTTTCCAAATGAAGGTTTAGAAAGCTTTGTTCTTATGTGTTAAACTAATAAGACAAGTTACTAAGAAGTTCAAGCTACATACTTGATGTATGTAGTCTATGAATGAAGTAACTAGGTTCATAAGGAGAAAAAGAAAACAACACAAGAGAACAATATAGTTTAATAGAATCGAAAGAATTAGCAATCAACTTGAATTAGCTTACTTGGATCAAATCAAGTTTAAAGAAAGGACTTTAATTGACAAGAAATGTTATTATGCATAAGATTGAGGATATGAATGTTAAGGTTTATTTTTAGGAAGGTAAAATCTTTCAGGGATAAGAAAAACCTGCAAAAGCATTGTTTGTGATGTACTTCTCAAATGATATAGCTGCTTGACAATCAAATTGTTAATGCTTAATTGTATTTTAAGTCCTTTAGCTAATGTGTAATTTTGTTCTCTAATAATTTTTATTTGTTGAAAATAAATGTGTTAATATAACCTGATCATGGTGTTGAGGCAGAAGATGGTGTGATTGAAATGTGGAGGTCCTCTAAACACCATAAGTTAGGTTGCATTGGAGTCATTCTTGTTAAATGCACCCTTTACTTCAATGGCCTCCACTTCTTTAAAAGAAGACTCAATACCTTTTTTAATTTTAAATTTGCATGATATTTTTATCTTATTCCTCTATAAGTGATAAATTGATATTTCCATATTGATGCAAATAAGGCACCAAATTGTAACACAATTGTGCCACACAAAAAAATGATGATAATACATGACCAATTTCCAGAATCTCAACTAGTAGCAAGGGAAGGAGACCATCTTCTTATCAAAGTCATTAACCATGTGAAGAACAAGATTTTCATTCATTGATAAACAACATTCTATATTTTCAAGAAAAAAAGTTTCTAAAAGAATAATTATAAATGGTGATTTAGTTAAGATTTGAACATAAAAGTAATTTGCTTCAAAAATTATGATAATCTTTTAAATAGGCATGTCATTAGACAATTTTAATGAGAAAATGGACCAACATATGTAACTCAATACCTCATCTAAATTGGTCAAAGTTATGTTTACAAGTACATCATTGTGTGAGCTCACATATATCTTATGGTCAAGATCAACTCTATATGATCCTATCATCATTCTTTCCATGCAAGGTGCTTAATATCCTTTTTCAAAGCCCTACAAGTTCTTATCATATTTGGTAATAAAATCATTAAAGGAATGAACATTGGTGTACCTATTTTGTAGTTTAAATAAACTAATAATGCTTTAATATAATATTATTTTAGGATAATGGTGGAATGTTAAAACATATAAAGAGCCACATGAACAATATGAAGGGAAGCAACCATAGGATAGCCACCAGTTCATCACGAGATTGAAGATGACATAGTCTTAATTTCTTTCGAAGTTTTCTACTAGTTCTTTAACTATGCCAATGAACACTTTATTGCTCTCAATCTTCTTAGCACCTCTAACAACCTAGACTAGCTTGATCAAATTTCCAGAGTATGACAACTTAATTTACTTATTAACTATTTTTTATTTGAAAAATCAAAATCTTCAACCTTTTCATAAATCTATTTTTAACATATTTTGACATAATTTTGTATATTAATTATACATTTGAATGATGGTAAATATAGTAGGTATTTTATGATGCTAATGATAAGCTAGATACAAAGCACCTAAAAAGGGTGAAGTAAGGAGAAGAGCAAAGATTATTTCGTAAATTTAAAATTTATTTTTATATTAATTTTAAAAATATTATGATATTTTTTTACATTTGTGACAGTTTTAACTTTCAGTAATAACTTTTTTTAACATCGATAAAGCTGATTTTTTTTTTAAATGCTAACAATAACATTTATGACAGTTTTTAATTTTCAAAAAGTATATTACCAACTGATAGAAATGTCACATTTTTGCACGGTGATTTCTTCGATAGACTTTTAATTGTGATATATTTTTTTAAGGGCATTGCGAGACGTTCTTAGTTTATCCCTTAAGCCTTGTTATTTTTGTTGAATTTCTTAATCATTGAATGGAGCATTTTAACATTTGAAAAAATTTAAAATATTTAAAAATATAAATACTTTTATTTTAAAATATTTTATTTGGATAAAGAAATTTAATTTTTATATTTAAATTTTTTTATTTAAATGGTGGATTTTAAATTTATTAAATTTTAAATTTTTATATTTTAAATTTTTTTTATTTAACTTAAATAATTTAATTTTCATCATATTATAAAATTTTATATTTAAATATTAATAGATTCTTTTTAATTTTACTTATACATTTTTTATTCACTAAAAAATTTAAATATTCATATTTTTATTGTGTAACATATTTAAATAAAATAATAACTCAACAAATAAACATAATTAAAAAATAGAAGAATACAATTGTATCTTTTAATATTAAATATATTATGTTAAGAAAAAGAGAAAAATACAATAAAAGAGAATAATAAAAAAATAGTAAAAAAAAAGAATAACAAGTAATTGCTGAAAAAAAACTATTATTTATAAAAATAAGTTTAAATATTTTAAAAAAAAATTAAATTTTACTTATTTTAAAAAAATTAAATTTTTTTATTCTTAAAATTTAAATTTTTATAAAAAAAAAATTTAAACAAAATATTTCATTCTTAAAATTTTAAATTCTTTTAAAATTTATTTTCATTTAAACGCAAGTGAGATTACTTTCAAAACCCTCACTCAAAACTTTCAGCTTTGGCTTTGAGCTTATTGGGAAACTAAGATGCATTTTTATTTGAGGAGTCCGTGCTCTCCTTTTTCATTTATAGGTAAGTCTTTCAATGGATTTTTTTTCCAAAGAAGGAATTGAAATCTTTATCTGTGATGCGATTCCCTACTCATATAGTGGAATATTGTGCAACATGGTTGCAAATCTTGCTGTCCCTATTTTCTTGAGGACGAGGTGCATAAGGTCCATGCAGAGTTTGCTGCGTTATATTTCCACGGTGATTGGAAAACTTGCTATGATGCCAAAATGAGTTCCAAACCTTTTCAATATTTGTGTCAACATTCCTCAAGCTTGGTCATTCACGTTTTTTCAGGTTTTATTTTGGATGCTTTTTAGTTTTAAAAATTTTAAAAGCTAAAACTAAAATTAATTTCTATTTTTAATTTTTAATTTTAATTTTTAAAAACTATCTTAAAAATAAATTAAATAATTTTATTTTATTATTTAATATAAATTCATAACAAAATACATAAATAAAATATTAATTTTAAAATTAAATAATATAAATTTTAAATTTTAAAAAATAATAAAATTATTATTATTATTATAATAACTGATAATATATAGTTATTTTATATAAAAATAATATATATTATAATATTATAATATAAATAATTATATAGTATAAAATTATATTAAAATATTTTAAATTTAATATAATTTATATATTATTAATATTATTTATTTTTTAATATATAAAAATTACATAAATAAAAAAAATTAAATAATAAAAAATAAATTATTATTATTATAACACAATGATAATAATGATAATATTAAAAATATTATATAATCATATAATTTTATATTTTATATATAATTATTATAATATTTTTACATTACTAAATATTTTTTACATAAATAATATATTATATTATATTATAAGATGTATATAACATAAAATTATATTATCATACTATAAATTAATATAATTTTTATATATTAAATAATATTATTTATTTATAAATTTATAATAAATAATTAAATAATTAAATTTTTTAAATAATAAAAATTATTATTATTAATAATTTTATTATATTAATAATAATAAATATATTAGTAATAATAATTTTAGTGATGATAATAATAATTATTATAATATAATAATAGTGATAATAAAGATAATAATTTGATAATAATTATTATGATATTTAAATTGATGAAGTTAATTACAGTAATAGTAAGGTTTGATAAATTTAAAAATAAAAATATTTTAAAATTAAAAAATAATTAAAATATTTTTTATTTTAAGATTTAAATTATAATTATTTTAAAAATTAATTTAAAATTATTTTTATCAAATAAATTTTATTTTTAAAATTATTTTAAAAATCAAAACTGAAACCTTAAAATCAGCCTGAAAGAAACACAATCTAATCTAGAAGCAACTAAGAAATTCTAAATCATATGATAAAAAGATATTAATTAATATGTAAATAATATAAATAATATGCATAATGTATACACATCACACCCATGTAGATTGCCTTGAGATCCTAAATTCATATTACAATTTCACATGGACAGCAGTAAATTTCTAGTACTAATGCAGAGTAGAATTCAAGTACTATCTATATTTCTAGTATTATCTATATTCTATTATAGTTCTTTTCTTTTATTGGCAATTTTTTATATTTTTAAAATTTAAATTAAAAAAACATAAAAATAGTAATTGCTATTTCTGAGGAAAGAATGTATATTCATGTAGTATTAACAAATATGTCAGATAGAATTTCCTAGATTTTTTTATTTAATATTTAAGATCGGTTTATCTACCTTCCCTCTTAAGCCTACGATTTTATTTTTCAACTTTATAATGTCAAATATCATAATACACAAGTAAAATTGATGGCGGTGCAGAATTAAGGGCGTCTCTCTAATTACATAACCTATCACTTACTCCTAATTGATTTACAAGCTTGCAAAAAAATAAGAAAAGAAAAGAAAATATTATCGCATAATCTGTTGATGCTGAACAAAAGACTTGGTATTGGGAAAAATAGAGATATTATTATTATTATTATTATTATTATTATTATTATTATTATTATTATTATTATTATTATTATTATTATTATTATTATTATTATTATTATTTTTGCTTCATATAATGTAATATGGGCGATGGAACGAGGCCTTTTAAGAACAGTATTGAGGGGAAATTAAAATAGAAAAGAGAAATAATTTTCACTTTCTATAAAGTCGCTTTTCAAACAAAGGCGTGCCCCAAGTTGTTGCCAAAATTCAATTCAAAATTATTAGATTTTTTAGCAGAGTAGAAAATGTACATCCATTATCTTTCCACCATTAAATTTATATCCATTCACTTCCCAAAAAAAAAAATTCTTACTTACTGAAACAGGCGTATACAGTTTTTTACAATTTATATTTTTTTCAAATTTATATTAAAATTTATATATTCAAATATTGAAATAATAAAAAAATATTGACATATTATTAGATATACAGCATACTTTATATAAAAATATATTAAACAAATATGTAATCGTTTGAATTCTTAGAATTTACACTTGGTTTTATTCGAATTTTCTAACAGTTTCTGATGATTTTTTTTAAACAGTCTTTGATAATTTTTTAAAATCAATTATAATTGTTTATGGCAAGTAATAAATCATCATAAAATTTAAAAAGTCGAATGTACGTAGTTGGACGGTATTATATGTATGTACAGGATGAAAATCACCTATCTTTGTTCCTGTAACATCAATCAAAACTTTGACAAATCAATTAATAAATCCTTATCACCTATCCCAATTAAATTTCTAAACAAATTCCATTAATTTATTCACCGTACAGGTTGAATTTAATCTATATCTCCTCTATTTTTTCACAACATTATATGCTTTCTTAATAATTATTCTAAGGACTTTGATTAATATATTATAATAATATTTTTATTTCAATATATATATATATCTTTTTTATCTATTATATCAGATTTCATGTCATATTTTTTTTCTTTTCACCTTCTTCCACTTATTTTAACATGTACAACAATAATTTTTCTTGGATAAAATATAATTTTAATTTTAATTCATATTTATAAAATAATTAATTTTGATCTTTTATTTTTAATCATTTATTATTAACATGTCAACATTGATATATATATATATATATGATTATTTGATATATTTTTTAAAAAATTTGATTATATTATATACTAAAAGTGTTTCTATTCTAATATAACTTTTATATTTTTTTCTATTTAACATTATATATTTTTTTCTTTCTATTTTTTTTTCATCCTGGTTCACCTCTCTTTAAATTTGTAACAACAATTTTTAATCAAATTAGTAACTAAAAAATAACAAAAAAAATTGGCCTACCTACTTTAGCATCACCTCTGCCTTCGTTAGTGGAGCATGAAAATGCTCTAAGTTCTTAAAGGCAATAATAATACCATGACAACATTTGTGGAATAAAGGATTTTAATTTAATGCAGAGTTAAGAATATGGGTCCTCATCCACACACATTTAAGTATACGCATATATCATCCCACTCCAAGAAACTACATTCTTATTAAACATTTCATCAAACGCGTTAATATCTAATTTCTCCAAATGTGGGCTGCTAAAAACAGATTAAAACAGATTCTGACAAGAAAAAAATAGAAGCGAGAAATGTAGGTGGGTTTATGTGATAGTTTAGCTTGGTACTTAGAGCTAGTATATGAGCTAAAGTCTATGGGGGCAGTTCGTAGATTCGTAGATTAGGTGGCATGGATTTGATCAATTTAATTATCAGATTAAGTGGGTTGGATTTATAGATTAATGAAATAATTTGTAAATTATTTTTAAAAAAAAGAATAAAATTTTATATTTTATATTTTTATAAATATTTTTTAATAATTTTAATACATTTTAATAATTGAATTAAGTTGGTTATGAATTAAAATGAATTGAATACAAGTCATATTTTTTATCTATTTATTTTGTAGATCAGATCCAACCCATTAATAGAAAACTAATATGGAAAAGTTTAAATGGAGCAGATTAGGTTGTATCAAACTATATTGATATTGAGATATGTATGTTTGGATTATTTAAGAATTTTATTTTTTAATTTGTTATTTAAAATAATTTAATATATATATATATATGAATTTTAAAAAATATTTAAATAATACGAATAATTTATATATTTATATTTATTAGTTATTTATCTAATAATAAATTAAGTTGTTAAAATTTGATTGGTTAAAGAGGATTGTGTGACAGAAAGTTGAGACAATATTTGTAGATGTTCATTTTACGAATACTACCCGAACTTAATCACCCTTTTAGTAGATGTGCATCCTTTTCCATGATGACCCAATCCAATCCATATCTCAAATTTGATAGTTAAGAAGGCCCAAGCAATTTGTACTACATGTTACTCCACCTTCAGCTCTTGATAGTAAAAATTCTTGTCAACCTTTCATTACTAATGTAAATGATTTTATTAATAAAACCTACAAATAGAGATTGTCACCATCTAGGACAATTATTTTTTTTTTTTCTAAAAACTATACTATATATCGAATAAAAAGTACCATCACTTTATTATAACTTTAATACTATAATCTTGTATTTAGATGAAGTATTTTAAAAAAAATTATTTTTTAAAAGAATTTAAAGTTTTAAAAATTGAATGATCTTATTTAGATTTTTTTTAAGAAATTTTAAATTTTATAAATTTTAAGAGAATATTATAACAAATTAAAATAAGAAAATTTAAAATTTTTTTAAAATAGATGAAATTTAAAATTTTTCAAAATCTACTGACTCATTCTAGTAAACAAACTAAGTCGACTTGTTTAAGCTCGGCCCGCATAGATCCATAATAAATAAAGCAACCGGGTTGGTTTGCAAAATAAATGGATCAAAAAAAATGGTAACCCATATTTGGCTCACTTTAGTCCGCATGCGAACCAACTCATTTACCTTATTTAATTGTTAAAATAATTAAAAAATATTTATAAAAATATAAAAATTTAATTTTTATATTTTAAAAAAATTGATTTGGGGACTTATCTATTAACCTATAAGTTTAAGCTACTTCATCCAGGATTAAAAAATCCACATTTAAATGGATTAATAATTTATTGATCCAAACTCATCTAATTGACAGGTTTACACACTATCCTACGAACTTAAACTCATATCCAACTCTACTTATGAATGATATCATGAATAACAATTCTCCTTTTATGTTATAGTTTTTTGTTGTTATCTCTTCATATCTACTCTTTCAGTGTTTTGTATTGTTGCTTTCTGGATACAATATTTTTAATATTAAATAATATAATCATATTTTGTTATCTTTTTAATTATGTACATTTGTTGGATTATTATTCTGTTTATATATATTATTACGTTTATATATATTACACAATAAAAATATTTATATATCTATTTTTTTTGATAAACAAAAATAATAGAAGCAGAATTAAAAAAAATTTATGAATATTTAAATGTAAAATTTTATATAGTGAAAATTAAATTATTTAATCTAAATAAAAAATTAAGTTATATAAATTTAAAGTTTAATAAATTTAAGATCCATCATTCAAATAAAAAATTTAAATGTAAAAAAAATTAAACTTTTTTATTCAAACAAAATATTTTAAAATAAAAATATTTTAAATTTTTTAAAATATTTCATCAAAATACAAGATAAAGAATTTATTTAAAAAAATACGAGCGATCAAAATGAGTAAAAGGTGAATTTTTAAAAAATTTAAAAACTTAATTGTTTTTTATTTATTTATTTATTGCAAAATAAAAGTTATATTATTTTTTTTAATTTTAATATTTTTAATGGATAGGTACGAGAAAGGGTGAATCGTAAAGTGCTTATTCTGGCTCACACTCATTCCCATATACTTTTTGATAAATTTGGTTTTTAAATTTATTTAATGGGTAATTTATGTTCGCAATTATACATGGGAACAAGGCGTCGCGGGTGGGGGCGGGTTTCATATTCCCCATCCTGTCCCCGCCAGGTTTAAAATATTAAATCTGATCCCGTTCCCATCAGGTTTAGAATATTAAATCTGATCCCTGTCTCCGCTCAGGTTTCGGGGGACCTGTCACGTACTCGTTCCCGATATTTTTCATATTTTTATTTTAATTTTTTTATAATTTATTAAATTATTATATATTTTTAAAAATTTATATAATTTATTATTTTTATAACTTTATTAATTTTATATAATATTTTAAAATAATAAATATTTTAGTAATTTTAAAAGCGGGACGGGTTCGGATACAGGAACGGGGCAGTATAAATATCCTCGTACCCCTCTGCCCCGCTTTCAAAAATGGAATTTTACCCGTCCTGCCCCTCACCCCAGTCAATTCAGATTTTCCCCGTCAAACTCGGGGCAGAGACGGGGCGAAAAAAAAATATATATTAAAAAAAAATATCAACTTTGTCTAAAACTCAAAAAAGAATTAAGTAAAATATAAGATATTCTCATTATAAAAAATGAACATGTTATTTTATTACATAAAAGTAAATTACAGAAATATTACTTATGAACTTAAGGAATAAAATATGAAAATAAATTATGTGAATTAACTATTAATTTGATATGAAATGTTAAAATTAGAATATATAAAATACAATTTTATAGCTATAGCAAGCTTTAGTATCTACAATTAAAACGATCGACTAAATTTGTGCAATAATATTTATAAAAAAAATATAAGATATTTGATACAACAAAACTCATGTGGCACATTAGAAAATAAGTATATCAAGAAGCCTTTATTCTCAACAACAAAAACATGGACACTCAAATTTAATAAATAAAGATTGATAATTAGGTTACTAATTATAAAATTAGATATTTTTATGAAAAAGTAAAATTTTGAAAGGAATTTTGGGAGTGAGAGACACCTTTGTCCCCTTCATATGTCCTTATTTGTTCTTAAAAGTAACTATTTTATAATCAGTTGAGAAAAATATCTTTTATCTAGAAAGTATATATTTTATCTACAGCATCACTGGTGTAAGTATTGGAACATGACATTGTGAGGAAAATCATATATTGCATATAATCAACATACTTCAAAATAATGTATACTACATTAATTCCAGTAGTGGATCTAGAAAGAATTGAATACAGTTGGCATGAGGAAGGGAACTAATCTTTTCAATTCTAAGTATTCATGCATTATGTTACGGAGAATGGTAAAAAGAGAACATTGATAAGAGATTAGTAAATCATGGGGCATTAATATGTTGAGTTCTTAATTAACATTTTTAGAGTTGGTTGTAAGACCAAATCCAAAAGGGAAGAGGGGGTCATAATGAGGATCTCCAACATTCATTGGTAACTGATCAACAGTTTTGAACCAAGTCCTTGGAAGCTTCCCAGTGAAACCATAATCACCAAATAACACATCACTCACACCATGTCCCTCAGTGCCAGGAAGCCAAGCAGCAACAAGGGCATCAATTGAGTCAAGATATGGCTCTATAACCACAGGACGACCAGAGATGATCACAACAACACATTTGACTCCTCCACACACTTTCCTTATGGTGTCTGGTCCAGGATCAGAGATTCTCAAATTCAAGCTATCACCATCTGTTTCAGCATATGGTTTCTCTCCAACTACCACAATGGCATATGAAAAATCATTGGACTTGACATAGTCTAAATCAGGGTTCTCCTTGTAGATCACCTTGCTATCTTTGTCAACAGTTTTCTTAATAGCACTAAGAATTGTGGTACCTGTAGATCATACTAGCCATGTCAAAATTGTATTTTCAATGGGGTAAACAAAAGGGAAAGAAGCTGAGAGGGAATTTATAGTATACCTTCAGTAAGGTTATTGCCACCAAGTCCTTGCCATTGAATGGTCCAGCCCCCACATTGATAGCCTAGATTATGAGCATGACTTCCAGCAACAAGAATTTTTGAAGCCTTTTTAGAAAGTGGTAGAAGGGGCTGATCAGCATCTACACCATTCCTCAATAACACCAATGACTTCCTCACAGCTTCTCTAGCTAATTCTCTATGTTCCTGTCAAGTTATGGTGCCAATATAGTTATTTATCATTATGGTATAAAATAGTTGGTAGAAAAATACAGTGTACACACAGGTTAGGTGATTGATTAACTAACCTGACTCCCAAGTTGGTTGACCAGTCTGTAATCAGCCAATCGATTCTCAAAAAGACCCATTACAAACTTTACCCTCAAAATTCTCTTCACTGCATCATTAATTCGGCTTATGGGTATGAGTTTATTTTTCACTTGTAAGGTTAGGCCATATATAAATTCTGTGTAGTTATAGGGAACCATTATCTGGAGCATTACCAGAGCAAGTATTAGAAGAGGATACATGTTATGTGGAACATCAGTTAAGGCTATACATAATCAACACACTTGAAACTCATTGTTTACCATGTCAATTCCTGCATTGACTCCAGCATAAATAGAATAAGTGTAGTTAGCTTTAGGAGGAGAAGTAATCCTATCAATTCCCTGCCAATCTGATATGACAAAACCCTGCAAAAAACCAAAGGATTTTTTGACTCATTGATTGTGATGATTCAAAATTATGATTTCAATGATCCTGATGAGGTGAGTGGTACCCGGAAACGTAGTTTGTTCTTAAGAAAACCTGTGATTAGCCTACGATTAGCATGCATTCTTTGTCCATTCCAGCTTGAATAAGAGACCATGATTGTTGACACACCCTTGATGATAGAATCATAGTAAGCTGGCATGTGAATGCTAAGCAATCCATGTTTGCTTATCACTGTATTGTTCTCATTGATTCCTTTTGTTGTTCCACCATCACCAACATAGTGCTTTGCGCATGCTATAACTTTCTTCCTGTGCAAGCAAATGCAAGTAGTTCAAACGCAAACAGCAAGACAAATTGAATATTGATAATATATGATTGGAAAATTTTGAATATATAAAGGAAAGGACAAGAAAAACAGATTTGAGTAAGATGAAAAGAAAAGGCTACAAAGGCAATATTTTATAGGATCAATTTTCATTAACAATAAGATAGAAACCAAGGATATAAAGGTAAACTATATGAAGCAGCAGCATGAGTTCTTACTTTCCAGCAACAAATGGAACACCCTTTGGCGAGTTTTTAGGGATGTCACCTTGCAGTCCTGGAATGATCTCAGTCATGGCTTGAACTATTTTGTGATCTTCACTATAACTTTCATAGCATCTACCCCATCTTGGATCTCTACATACCTATACAAACACATATAGTGTATAAGTGGCCTTCTATAAGGGGAAGCAGAAACAAAATAGAGAGATTTATAATATAGATTTTCTCAATTACCGCAATGCAAGGTGCAAAGGCATATTGAATTCCAGTTGCTCTAATTTCAAGAGCAGTTGCTGCTCCAATTCTCTTCACTAGTTGAGGGTCCCTGCTTGTTTAAACATAAACTTCATCATGAAGATATAAAAGTATACTAAATATTAAAAACATATTTGCTTTACCTTTAATTATCCCCAGCAAGCCTATGGTTTCTTAACTTTTGTTCAATCAAATTTTATAAGAGCAATAAAAAAAGAGAGGGGCGAGTGGGAGAAAGAAATAACAAAAGAGCAAAACAGTACAACTAAAATAAGAATTCCCAACATTAATCAAAAAGTAAAATGGTGGTAAAATGGTGTTACTTTAATGACTTTCTTATAATAAAATGATGTACACTTTTGCAAAGAATTTAGTGGTACGTAGTTGCTTATTTATTTAATTTTTATAAATTTATTTCTAAAATTTTAAAATATAAAATATAAATTAGTTTTTAATTTTTAAAATTTTAAAATTAATTTTTTAATTTATTTAAAATAATGTAAATTAATCCATTACAAATAGCATTAAAGATAAAATTGAAAGACGATGATAAAAATTAGAGACTAATAAAAAAAATTAAAATAAAAAATTATGAAAATTAAATAAGTCTAAAATTAAATTATTAATAAACTTCTAGATGAAATATTTAATGGTACATTGATAATTTTTGAGATAATAGTATTCCACTTTTTATGATAGGTTTCAACCCCTGGTAATTGTTAATTTTTGTTAATCATTGTTGTTTAGATTTCTTCCTATCCCCATCATATAAAAAATTGGTTATTGTTTAGATTTTTTATCTTGCAGACATAAAAATCTTATCAGTTTCTGGTGACATCTCAACGCACACCGTTGATATTGTCAACGAGTCAAGCATGGTTAAATATATGAAATCTTGAAATCTCAAGAATTGAAAGAAAACAAAAAAAATGCCACACATGAAGTACATAAGCATACTGATAACTTACCTGGTAGCTCCAAGCCCAATGTTGTGAGGGAAAATTGTTGCCTTATAGACATTGTTATGGCCATGAACAGCATCAATCCCATATATGAGAGGAATTCCCAACCTAGTTGATAAAGAACCCTTTTGAAAATCATTCACCATGTTAACCCAATCCTCAGCAGAAGCCTGTGGCTTTGGAACACTGCCACCCCCACTTAGCACACTCCCTATCAATAACACAATTACATCAAAATAAATAAATAAATAAAATTCCCATTTCCCATTATCTGACCAATCTCATTCTTTTTCATTCAAAAAAAAGAGACAGAAAAGAAGGAACCTTACCAACATAATACTTCTTCATCACTTCAGCAGAAGCAACACTGCGCTCAATCTGCACCATTTGGCCTATTTTCTCTTCCAGAGTCATCCTATTCAAAAGATCCTTTATTCTAGCATGCAATGGCTGTTTTGGATCTTTGTATTTCAAGTACTCTGCCTCAGTCATTGCTACCCAACAGAGAAAGAGCATAAGCCCCACCAAAAAAATGGGAACTTTGGCCATTTCTTCCCTTCAACACAACTTCACCCTGAGAGATCAGAAGAAGGATCAGGTCACTGTTGCAATTATCACAAGTTATAAATGTGATGCAAATTGAGAATACAATCAACCACTACATCAGAATAATCAATCCGATGAAGTTAAATAGCACAATCAAAATGAAAGGTTCTAAAAAAACGGCAAGAAATAAAAACAAGCAAAACTAAGTACAACAAAAAACATAACCAATGTAATTAATTAAGCTGAACAACCATACTCATTTAGGAAATTAAAAGCTGGAGCAATACCATATCAATTTCAACCATAACCAATGTCATTAAAAGATAGGGAAAAACATAAACAACTTGCATTGTTAAGCAACAGCAAACAAAAACAATAGAAATAGTACCCAGCAGGTTTTCTGGCTCTAAACTGAGAGAAGATAAACGGTGTGTATTTTGTCCAAGAATGACAAAATGACATTCACTTAGAAGCATGTGCTGATGGCGCACTATGTTCCAAATGAATATATATATATATATATATATATATATATATATATATATATATAAAGTTATTCCATATAATAATTTTTATATAATTAAATTTTATCTATTCAATTATTAAATTAATATATTATATTATATAAATAAATTTTATAAAATTTTATAAAATTTATACTTCAAAAAATAAATTTAAATTATTGAATAATGTATCTTTTATAATATTTTTTAAACAAAATTATTCTTAAAATAATTTTATTTCTCCTTTTATATATATATAATTTTTTTATATGTTAAACTTTAATATTTATATTAACTTAATAACTTTAAATAAAATATAAATTTACTAATTTAATCATTGAATGATGATATAATATATTTATGATTATTTATATCAAATTTTAAAAAATTTAAAAATTTAAAAATATATTATTAAACCATTAATATTTATATATATTTAAATAATATATAAACTGTTAAAATAAAATTATAAAATAAAATATCTAATAATTTTTATTTTGTATAAAATTATATATATATATATATAATTTACTTGATAAAAAATTTTAAATTAATAATTTGATTGATAAATTTAATATTTTATATAAAATTATTAAACTAATGTAAGAGTTAAAATTTAATATAAATTAATATTATATATATATATATATATATATATATATTTAAAGTAAAAGATTTTACAGATCTTGTATAGTGTATTATCATGTTTGAAAATTGAATCTATCTTTATCTTCATTAAATTATATTATTTTTTAAAATTTAAAATTTAATTTTTACTACTTTTTTCGTTTCTTATATAAAATATAATTAATATAATTAATTTTTTTAAAAACTTGATTTACTTTACTAATTTATTTTTATAAAAATATTTTTATCTTATCTCATTTATTATAATTTTATATTTTTTATTATTAAAAATATATAAAAAATTATTAATTTTAAATATCAAAACAGATAAATAAATAAAAATAAATTTTTTAATATATATTTAAACTGTTTTCATTCAATTTTTTTTAAAAAAATATAATTTTAAAATTTTAAAATATTATCATTTTAACTTATAAAATTATCTTACAATTACATGTATAACAGTTAAACTATCATCACCATCATTTTTATAATAATAATTATTATTATTGATGTTGTTGCATTATTATTATTATAATAAATTTATTTTTATTTTTAAAATTTTAATTTTTAATTTTTTTAATAAATTTAATAACTTTATATTTATATATGTTCTAAATTCATAATAAAGTAAATAATATTATCTAATAAATAAATTATATTTAATTCATAATATTGTAATATAATTTTATATTAAATAATTATTTATAATATATATTATTTTATATAAAATAAATATTAAATAATATAAAAATAGTATAATAAAATATATAAACTTATTTATCTTTTATATTAATTATCAAATAATATATAAAATAAACATTATATTATTATATCACATAATTTATATTATAACCATAATAATAATAATAATAATTATTATTATTATTATTATCATAATTTTAAAATTTTTATTTATTTATTTTTATAGATTTATAATAAATTAAATAATATTATCTAATATATAAATTATATTTAATTTATAATTTTATATTATAATTTAAATTATATAGTTATTTATAATATAACATTATAATATATATTAATTTATATAATATAATTTATTTATTTTTAATTTTTATTATTAATACTTTTTATTTATTTTATTTTTATAGATTTATAATAAATTATTTAATACTGTCAGATATTTAAATTATATTAAATTTATAATATTATAATATAATTTTATATTATATAATTTTTTATAATATAATATTATAGTATATTTTTAATTTATATAATATAAACATTAAATTATATAAAAAATAATTATAAAAATATATAAAAAATTTATTTTATATATTATTTATTAAATAATATATAAAATTAAAAATTTATAATATTTTATATTATAATTATTTTTATTAGAATCATTACATTATTATTATCATCACATTGACATTAATTTTATTTTATCATTATAATAATTATTATTAAGATTTTTTAATATTATTATAATTATTATCATTATTAAAATAATAATATTTTATTTTTTTATATTAAAAAAATTTAATTTTTATTTATCTAATTTATGTATTTATAATAAAATGAGAGAATAGAGTGAATGATTTAATTTTATAATAATTTTTAAAAATTAAAAATTAAAATTAAATAAATATTTTTAAAAAATTTCAAAATTAAAATCATTCGAGTATGAGAACTAAATTTTTATGTGTGTTTTTATCGAAACTTGAGTGATCATTGATATGATTTTACTGCATATTGGAATTGATTCTTGGTGGCTTTCAGTTTTAAAATCACAGATAAACTTAATTGGCGATACCTTTTCTTAACAAGTTTTTAAGCAGTTAAAAAATTAATAATATTTTGTAACATTTTAATTTAAATAAAAATTTAAAATATATATATTCAACACTTACGTATTCTTCATGAAGTATACAGGTATTTTTATATTCAAATAAAATTAATAAATAAAAATTTACAAATTTAAATTAAAGGTATAAAATTCTCAACAATAAAAATAAAATTAAGGAAAAAATTATTAAGATCATAATATATAATTATTATGAATATGATATATTAAAAACTAGAATTAAAAATTAAATTTAAGTTAAGATTGATTAAGATTATAATAATTTTAAAATTTTATTTATCTAAAAAAGGGTATATTTCTAGATTTATTATAATACATTAATATTCATTTATTAAATTAATAAAAAATTTAAAAATACTAAATAAAAATTTATATAATTAATATAGCAAAGGTTGCGAGACTTAATGATAAAAAATTAATTCTTATAAACGCTCTCATTTAAAAATAACCTTTAATTTTAATATAAACGTAGATTATAGGAAAATATAAAAATTTAAATAAATAAATAGTATAAGTATTTAAGATTTGGGAAAAAATTAAGTATTTAAAAAGTAATATAAAAGTCAAACATACTACCATTTATCCATATGTTTACGTATATTTTTATAATTTAAAATTTTTCAATAAAATAAATTAAAAATATTAAGTATTTTTATTTTTGAAATTATTAATTATTAATAATAAATATTTTTATATTGTATTATACTATATTTATAAGAAATGATTCTGACAAAAATCATTAATAAAAATAGTTTAAATCATAGCACGAAATTTTATTGATTGATATATCAAAATTTAAATTTAAAAAATTAAATACAACTTAAGATTAATTAGTAACAAAGGAAGAAAATCTCATCGCAAGTCTGGCTAGCTTTTTTAATATAAAAAAAATAAAATAAAATTCTGGGCTGTTTGGTTGATTGATGATAATGGTTCTCTTTTATTGACTGATACATGGAAGAATGTAAACAATGTTAATAAGGAAATTTTTGATAATATTTTCTAAAATGATGCATAGAGAAAATCGGACGGATTCAAAGATTGTTTCTATGCTGGTTACTATCTTTCATGTTACTACAATATTTGACAGCTAAGGTGAAAGTTTTAGTTTCAAAACTTTAGAAAAAAATTATTAAACATTTCTTCCATCTATTTCAACTTTTATATTAAAAATTATTTAAAAAATTTTATGATTAAAAAAAACAAAAAAAGTTTATTTTAATTTTATTATTAATCAACTTAATAATAGACTTGCAAGGTAGAAAAAAACATTTTTTAATATAATTGAAAGATTTTGTTTGATATTTTTTTAAAAAAATTTAATTCTTAAATAATATACAAAATTGTTGGCTTCCTTTTTAGTTGACCACAAAATTGATAATTTTATTTAGACTTAACATTACACAAAAATATGTGTATTTTTGGTAACATGGTCAAAAGTCAATTGTTTAATGTATTTTGAATCTTCAATTGAGATAATCACATAGCACAAATATTTTTACTTATCTTATTCAAAAAATTGATTTAATAACTATGACATTGTAAGGATAAATTTTTTATCCAAATAATTTTTCATAAATACTACCTAAATGATTACAGATTTTTTTTTTTAAACTAACAAATAGGAATCTTGCATGATTTTTTATTCAAAAAGTTGTACATGAGCTAAAAGAAAATTTTATGTTTTTTATTATTTTATATGATATTTCATATTGGTATGACTTTCAGTTCTAATCAAGCTGTTGAGCTGAATTTTTTTTTTGTTACATCTATGTTTATAACTTGGATGTTCTTATAAAGAATATTTGAGATGAATTTTGATAGAATCTTATAATCTTTTTACATTTCTCATCTATTTATCAGGTACTAAATAACTTGAAAAATAAATTGATACATATTAACTTAATGCATTATGTTATAATACTTTTATTTGAAACAATAATATGAAAAGAGTTATACAACTTTAAATAGGTATCCAACTTTGTGTGATGATTGGACGTGAAAGATTAGAATGTACAAGAAAACAAAGTTATTAATTTGATTGATTTACAATGAGGTAATCCTTTGCAATGAAGTTCAATTTATTTAAAATTATGCTTTTGAACCCTTAACTATTTTTTAATAAAAAAATATTTTTTTTCTTCAAAATAAAAATTCAACTCAAAAACTTTAACGGAGCAAACTACAAAAAGATAGATTTTGCAAATTGTCGAAGTTTGAATAAGGTCTAAACAATAAAAAAAAAATTTATGCTATAACTATGATTTGACGACGAATTTTAATATTTAGAATTTAAAATATATAAAATTAAATCACTTTTAATTACCTAATTTTTTTTTATTTTTAAAATATTTTATTTAGGTAAATTAATTTAAATTTCTTAAAATTCAACTTTTTTATTTGGATAACATAATTCAAATTTTTTATATTTCAAATTTATTGTTTAAATAAACTAATCTAATTAAACATATTGAGATATTGAATAAATAATTACTCAATTTATTTTTAAGATCAATAAATAGTGATAAGGTAATTTCTTAATTATATTGACATAATTTTTAGCATAGTAAAATTTTACAAAATTAATTTTTAATTTCCTTTTTATTTTAAATAGAAATATTTAAAAACTAAAAATATTAAAAATAAAAATATACTTATATGTATAAATAATATTGAAAATTGATATTAAATTATAAATATTTTTATTGAATTTAATTTTACAATTAAATTTTAAAATATTTTATAATTAACTAAACTTAAGAAAAAATAAATTATAAAAGTCATAAAATTATATTCAACAAAAAGTAAAATATATTTTTAAAATATACTATTTAATAAATACTAATAAAATAAATTTCATATGATATGTTTACAAAAAATATTAAAATTAATTTTTATGATTTAATTAAAAAATTATAAAATTTTTAGTTTAAAACATAAAAAACAAGTATGAGGTTGAAAGAGAGAAGGATCGCAAGATAGAGAGATGACTTTGGCAAGTATTTTTAAATTCTCATTATTTTGGTAATATTTAAAGTGAATTTTTTTTATAGTATTAAACTTTCTATTAAAATTTATAGATTTTACAATTTCATAAAAAAAATTAAATATTTTCTAATTTTAAATTTTAAATTTTCTAACAAATTATGTTTTATTTTTAAACAATTGATAAAAAAAAGAATAGGATATGAAAATTTAATAAAAATAGTATATGGTAAGATAACATTATATAAGAGTATAATAAATTCTTATTTGATGCTACTTACCAAGATAATAATTACATAGTATCATGTTCAAATAAACCATTTATTTATAGGATAATTTATAAATTATATTTAAATAAAAAAAATTATTTTTTAAACATTTTAACAAAATTTTAAAAATAATTTTATTTTATTTTATTTTTACTAAAACATAAAAATTAAATTTATTAAAAAATTGAAAATTATTTTTGTGTAAAAATAATATTAGAAAATTGATATTAAATATAATAAATATAAGATAAGGAAATTGGATAAAAAAAATAGGATAAGATAAAAGCGTTGACAAGGTTTTATATAGTTATTATATTTAATGCTATATATCAAGACAATAAATTAGAAAATGTTGTGTTATCCTATTTAATATTCAAAACTAACCACTGTATCTTTTAACGACTACGTTAATATTTGGTGCGATCAGTTTGTTCTTAATAGATATAGGAAGAAACCTATACGAATATGGGAAGGGATGAAAGTAGTCATGAGAAAAAGATTTGTACCAAGTCACTATCATAGGGATTTGCATCGGAAATTGCAAAATCTTACTCAAGACGCTATGGGTGTTGAAGATTATTATAAAGTGGTGGAAATTGCCATGATATGGTTCAATGTGGAGGAGGACAGAGAAGCTACTATTGCAAGATTCATTGAAGGACTAAAAAGAGAGATAGCTGATGTGGTGGAACTACAACATTATCTAGAGATGGAAGAATTGCTTCATAAAGCTATTCAGGTGGAAGCCTAATTGGTCCAACAAGAAAAAATGTCATAAATCAAAGGAGGAATCTCATGGAAAGTCAGCAGTACCTATTTCCAAAGGTAAATTTGAAACTAACTCCTCTAATGAGTCAAGTCACATTTGTTGCTTTAAGTGTTAAGATATAGGACATATTGCTTCTCAATGTTCGAACCAGAGGACCATGATCATTCTTAACAATGGAGAAGTAGAGAGTATGAGTTTGGAGGAAGAAGAAAGGTCAAAGTTGAAGGATTATAATGATGTGGAGGTAGCAGAACCTGTACATGGAGAAATCTTGATCACAAGACGTGCATTGAACATTCAACCAAAGGATGAAGGAGATTTAGAGCAAAGGAAGCATATATGTTATACTCATTGTCATGTAAACAACAAGGTATGTAGCATGATTATAGACAGTAACAGTTGCACCAACGTCGCTAATACCTTACTAGTAGAGAAATTAAACTTGCCTACTAAGAAGCATCCTAATCCTTATAGGCTATCATGGATGAATGATTGTGGGGATGTAAGAGTTAGTAAGCAAGTGTTGATGTCCTTTTCTACAGGCAATTATAAGGATGCGATGTTGTGTGATGTTGCCCCTATGCATGTTGGACACTTATTGTTAGGACGTCCTTGACAATACGATAAGAATGTTATGCACGATGGATTTAAAAATAGATATTTTCTTGTAGTAGGTAATCGAACAATTGTATTGATCCCATTAAGGCCTGTTGAGGCTTATTTTGACCAAATAAAAATTTCAAAAGAATGTAAAATGAGAGAAAAAAAATTAGAAAATCAAGAAAGAGAAAAGAGAGAGAAAATTGAGAGTGAAAAAAAAGTAAAAAGTCGAAAAAAGAGTGAGAGTGAAAAGAAATAAAAATCAAGAATTAAAGAAAAAGAAAAGAAACTTTGTGTATTTTCTCATAAAGGGGAGGTCGAGAGTATTTTGAGAGTGAAAGTTCTTCTACTCATGTACAAAGATATTTATTTTACTAACAATCATAACTCTTCTTTCCCTAGTATGGTTGAATCTTTGTTGCAGAAATTTGATGATGTATTTTCTAAAGAATCACCAAAAGGTTTGCCTCCTATAAGAGGCATTGAACACCAAATTGATTTTATTCCCAGCGCTACAATTCCAAACTAACTAGCCTACAGAACTAGTCTTGGAGAAACCAAAGAGATCCAAAGGCAAGTAGAGAAGTTGATGCAAAAAGACTATGTGAGGGAAAGCCTTAGACTGTATGCGATTCTTGTTATCTTGGTACCAAAAACAAGGATGGAACTTGGCGTATGTGTATGGATTGTAGAGCCGTCAACAAGATTACGGTAAAGTATCAATATCCTATTCCGAGGTTAGAAGATTTACTAGATGAATTGTATGACTCCTGTTTGTTCTCTAAAATTGATTTAAAAAGTGGATATCACCAAATTTGTATGAAGGAAGATGATGAGTGGAAGACTGCTTTTAAAACAAAATATGGGTTATATGAGTGGGTTATTCATACATCTACTTCCTTTTCACCTTTTGAGATTGTGTATGGATTTAATCCTTTATCACCTTTAGATGTTTTACCATTTCATACTAATGACTCTCTTAATTTGGATGGAAAACAAAAGACGAAATTTGTGCAGAAATTACATGACAAGGTTCGTGCTAATATTGAGAAGAAGAATGAACATTATGCTTGGCAAGCAAACAAAGGACGCACCAAGGTGGTCTTTGAACCTCGTGATTAGGTGTGGGTTCACTTGCGGAAGGAGCGGTTTCCAAGTCAAAGAAGTTCCAAATTACATCCTAGAGGAGATGGTCCATTTCAAGTGATTGAAAGGATCAACAATGATGCCTATAAAATCAACCTTCCAAGTAACCATGGTAATGTGGGCATCACGATAAACAAAAAAATTCATCTAAAAGATTATCTATAAGGAATGGAAGGTCCTGTGACAAGAAATAGGAACAAACGTATGGAACAAGCACTTGAAGGTATCATCAAGGAAGTTTAAGAAAAAAACTACATGGATCCAAGCTCAATTCCAACATGGGTTAATTTATGTAGTCATATCATTGAAGATCTTAAGTGATAAGGTTTATGATTTGCTATAGATCGTATTAGGATTTGATATCCATTTACGAGATAGTTGTTTTAAATTAGTTGCAATTCAAATTGTAATCTAATTAGGATTTCATCATATTTGTTATCTTATTTTTTATTAGATTATCTATATAATAGGAATTAAAGATTCAGTGAAAGGATAGATTTTGAGGAATAATAATATTTTCTCTTTCAGAGTTTTTCATCTCTGTGTGAGTTGATTCTCTTGGTTCTTGTGCAAAGAATTACCCTTGATAACGTTGGTTCTTCTGGTAGGTCACGGTAAGGGTCATGTTCCTATTGATAACTTCAGTGCTCTCCGACAGATTATGGTTTGTGTCGGGTTCCTTTATCTTATCTTATCCTATTTTTTCTTATTTTATCCTACTTCTCAAGATGTTCCATTATCATTTTCTCATTCCGATTCATTTGTATAGGGTGAATCATATCAAATATTTTCATGGTTAGAACTAGGGTAAGAAATGAGTCGAGTTGAGTTAGGTTCAGCTTGACTCGACCCGACTCGATAAGAATTTATCTGACTCGAAACTTGACTCGACTTGATAATAATTTATCCGACTCGAAACTTGACTCGAGTTCGATATGAATATTTTTTTTTTTTAACTTGACTCGACTTGACTTGATTCAAGCTCATGAACGACTCACTTCGACTTGCTAACTTGTTAACCCAAGTCATAAAAACTAAAAGTTAAAATAAATTAAATGTAGAACATTTAAAATTTATAATATACTAATATATTTTTGATAAAATGATTTCTAAATGAAAATTATAAATATAATTATAGTCTATATAAAATAAATAAATATTTATATTTAAATTATTATTAATAATTAATAAATCAAATAACTAATTTATGCATTGGACATTTTAAATTTATATTTTGTTATCAATTTTAAAATTAAAAAATTTTCCAAACATATAACTTGTAATAGTATATATTATTATTACGTTACATATTTTATCTATTTTATACAAAAATAAAAAAAATTATATGAATTTAATATATATATATATATATATATATATAAAGCTGATTCATAAACTAAATTGGTAGAGTTATACATAGTTTAGATTCAGCTCGTTTAATTAACGAGTTTAATTTTTAGCTCAAGTTCAATGAATTAATTATCATATCGAGTCTAGAACTAATTTCGAGTTGGTTCGATTCATTTCCAACCCTAGTTAGAACTATTTTTAAAAAGCACAAACATTTATAATTTCATCTGATAATCTTTTTATTTCTAAACCAAAATTTACAATTAATAATTTGAGATAATAATGATTTTTTATATAAGAGTTGGATCATAGGTTGACCTTAGCCCACTTGACCTTAAGAACTTTTTATATCTAAGATTTTTTATCCTAAAAATTTTTTTAACCCTAACTCATAGAATTAAAGCTAAATAAATTAAAATTGACGTATTTAACGATTCTAAATACAAGTAACTTAAAATAATAATAAAATAAATAATATATCGTTAATATATCTTATAAAAATAATATATAAATTAATATACAAATTAATTAACTAGTTAACAAATATATAATTTTAAAATCTTAAATATATATCCATGAATTTGGTTGTTAATTTATATACAACCATCAAAGGTTTGTAATTAATTTTTTTAGTGGAATAATCTAAAATAGATGCACAAATATTCTCACACAAGAGTGTGAATAATCTGAATTCTTTATATTAAAAACAATTTAATTGGAATCGATATATTATCGATAATTGATATTTAATGGTTTAAGACTTAAAGAAGAAAAAAGAAAATATAATGAAAATGTGATTATATAATTATCTTACAAGAATTTGAGTGTCACTATTTAATATGACTTTTTTTATCCCAAGCCAAAAGTATTTTAGTTTTCAAATAGAACAAAAATTACCTACTTCAGTTGCAGCTTATAAGCACTAGCAAAACCATTATGATCTAAACTATAGGATTGTAGGTTTTGTCTAAAGAGAGTATGCATATTTGTACCAGAAGAGAGAGTATGACATATAAGAATAGCGAAATACATTAACTAGCTACAGAGTTCATACATGGCAAAAATATGATCCACGCAAATATATATAACCACACTGTTCAAAAAAAAAAAAAATACAAATACAGTAAATATGCTCATGAAAATAAGTGTAGAAACTAGGAATTATAAAATTGAGGAAGACTCTATAATAGAGTCAACACAAGGAGCTTATTCAATAGCTATCTTTTTTCCGTGATTCCTTCAAATTTCAAGCAGCTATATGTCCAGTCTTAAGTTTTCTATAATTCTTTTTACATGACTTTTTTTAAAAAGAAAAATCCAAAGAACTATGTTTTGAAACTTGTTTAGCAATGTCTACTTTTCTATTTTATCTACTCTGTTATTTTCAAAAATTTTAACCTAACTCAAGTGTCGTCAATCATCTCACCTTTTGTAATCCTTATTTTCATTTTTTATTTTTTTAAACTTTTCTCTTTACTCAAGTAGTTTATAGCACAAGGAAGTAGCTTACAAATTCACTAACTTACAAATTCATTGGAAAATAAGTAGTTAAAATTAAAAAATGGTAAAATAATATTATAATAACAAAAATTTTCAAATGATACAAAAATAAATTAAAAATAAATAATTTTTGAAACATTAATATTATAACATGGAATTTAAAAGTAGTAAAAATCTTATAATAGTATAAAAAATACTTTTAAAAATTAGACATTAAATTCCTTCACAAACTAGTCAAGCAAAACAACTAGATTCATCGGAGGCATCCTTTCGATCGTTATAAAAGAAGGCAAATGATATTTACACATTATTGTTATATTATTTTTTAGTAACAAAATTAAAGGCAAATATTTTAACATACATGAATTTTGATCTCTCTATTTCTAATACAAAAAGTATTAAATGATTTTATCAAAAAGTAAAAAAATATAATTTTTTAATAATATAATTAATGACTTTAAAGGATAAAAATTATGTTTTTCCTTCCTTTGACGTAACCCTACCCCATTATTAAAAAAAAAAAAAACATGCAAGTATAACATACATTATCTATATATTTGCTTTTACAAATTAGCATAGTATAAGAACAATTAAAGTACTTTGACGTAAAAACATCATTTTCAAATGGGGAACATGTATGGTATTCATAAAATATTCACGTGGAAAATAATAACAATCTACAAACATGCTCTATTTTGTTAATGTCACTTTTTTAATATAATAATGTTATCATTTCACTTTACGCTACACATTTTTATAATTATTAATAATTAACTATTATATTTCAATAATAACTTTTATTATCTTTTTAAAAATGATTTCTATTGTATAAAAGAGGTATAATAACTAAAATTTTGATGATGGGGACTGATGTTGTTTCACTATCAAGTATTAATTTTATGATCCTCTCACCTTGACCAAAACTTGAAAACTTACTACTTCTTTTAATTCACCGTTTCCCTCTCATTGTACTTATACCAAGGGAAAAAAGCTAAATCTCTAATGCAATCTAAGTTCAGATTTCAGGAATTATAATTAGAACATATAGGACCAAGTTATAAAAGGTTCAAGATTATGTACCATGATCTTTGTGTTCTTAATGAACCACTTGTTTATTTAAGCAGAACAACAGGGAAGTAACATAAGCACAATAGAAATGTCGTTCTCCAAACATGGTCTAGAGCGATATACAAAACCATACAATAGGAACGAAACAACCATAATTCAAGATATCCACAGGTTATGCACCACAATTCAAAAATTAATGCAAAGTGAAAAATGGATGCAGCAAATAGAAGGAATAACAAATACATCTAGGTTTTAAATCCATTTTTATTCTCCTGGGAAAGCTAACATAAACACGAGATAGAAAACAAAGGGAAATTGCATATGATTTGAGAAAAAAATTATTATAAAAAAATAATTAAATACCTAAATGAGGTAAAGATAAAAGCAGTATACGTAAGATTGCAAATGCTAAATCCATAAATAGAAACTAAATGAAAAATGATAAATAGAATCAAAGTGAAAAGAGGTAAGAGGAGAACCTCTAGAAGATGAGAAGAACGCGAAAAGGAAGATTGGGTGAATTTTAAAAAATTGAGCACACTTTTCTCTCTAATACAAGGAACTCTCTCGTGTTGCTTTTCCCTTAATTTTTTTTTTTGTTTGCAACAAGTGATATTAAAAAAATTGGGGTAGCCAAATTTTTACTCGAAAAACTGCGAGTAAAATTAAAAAAATTGCCACTATCTTATATCAACTTGTGAAGGGTTTCTAATCAACATTAATTTAATATATTTTTAGAACTTTGTATAATTACCAAAATATAATATCCATAAAATATATTTTTTTTAGTGTCAACACTAGTACAAAAATAGGTTTCTATAACAGGATTTTACATCGGTTGTTTAGAAACCGATATAAAAAAAACCACGGTGACATTTTTGTAAATAAATGTAAACTTTTTACATCGGTTCATAAAAGAACCGAGGTAGAAAGTACTTTCTACATCGGTTACAAAACAACCGATGTAGAAAGTACTTTCTACATCGGTTCTCTTTTGAATCGATGTAGAAAGTGGATTTTTTTTTTAAACTTTCTACATCGGTTACATAACAACCGATGTAGAAAGTGATTTTTTTTTTAAACTTTCTACATCGGTTACAGAACAACCGATGTAGAAAGTACTTTTTACATCGGTTCTAAGAAACAACCGATGTAGAATGTCTTCCCTTCTCACTTATTTTTCGACTCTAGTTGTCTTTAACCTCATTCTCTAAAACCCTAGTTTCTTGTTTCGACTTATTCTCTCTATTTTTGTTTACGTCTTAGCCATTGTCGTCGTCTCTGCTGTTCGTCGTTACACTCCATTCTTACGTACATGGTTGTCGTTGCCGTTGCAACCATTTCCTCCGTTCGAAGTCGTCGTCGCGCACCCTAAGGTTTGAAGTTGTCTTTGTTGTTATTTATACATCTCATTCTGTTATTATAATTGAAACTTACATTCGTTTTGGTTGTATTGTATAATTTTCAAGCTTCTTATTTGGCTACCACTGTGCTGTGCTGTCGTTCGACTACCGTTGTACCTCCATTAGGACACCGTTTGGTCACCGCTCAACCATTTTTTCTCTATTTTCAATGGGTACATGGCTGGTTACGACATTTTTTTTTTCAACTTTCAACACTTGCTTGACGTAATTTTAAGTTATTTCCTTTGTAAATTAAAATTTGATAATAAATAATGATGTATTTAGGTTAAATATATAAATTATGTGAATTCTGTATTATCTGTCTGATGATTCTGTGAATAAATAATACGGTAGCATACCTAAACAAAACGAACATTTAAAAAAAAAACGAACTTTCTACGTCGGTTAAGATTATAACCGATGTAAAAAGTACTCTTTTTACATCGGTTGGGCCTATAACCGATGTAAAAAGTACACTTTCTACATCGGTTATGGCCTTAACCGAGGTAGAAAATACTTTCTACCTCGGTTATAAGTCCAACCGATGTAGAAAGTGTACTTTTTACATCGGTTCCAGAACCGATGTAAAAAATCTTATTTTCTATATCGCCCGCTTCAACACCGCCCAAATAGCCGATGTAAAAAGTCCATAACAACCGATGTAAAAAGCTTATTTTCCACCCGTGCAATAAATTTTAATAGAATTAATATAATTGTTCGATTATCTATAATAAAAAAATATCTATTTTCTCATCTATCATGTATAATCTTCTTATCATATTACTATAGATGCCCTAATAATAAGTGATATACATGCATAGGAACAACACCACACAACATAATATCCTTACACTTGTCTATAGAAAAGGAAACCAATATTTACTTACTAACCATTACATCTTCACAATCGTTCATCCATTGCAACTTATAAGGATTAACATGCTTCTTAGTAATCAAGTTTAGTTTCTTTATTAACAAGGTATTGGCTACATCAATGCAGCTACCACTATCTATAATTATACTAAATACCTTGTTGCTCACATGACAACAATGGTAAAAGATACTCCATATTGTCTTAATCTCCTTCATCCTTTGCTTATATGTTCAAAACATGCCATGTGACCATGTCATCTCCGTGCGTAGGTTCTGCTATATCAACATTACTACAATCCTCCAACTCAAGCATTTCTTCTTCTTCTAGGATCACACTCTAAATTTTTGTTATCAAGAATGATCATGGTACTTTGATTTGAACATTGAAAACTAATGAGTTGACACTAAAAATAACGAACATTACTTGACTTATAAAGGGATTTTGTTTTGGATTTACCTTTAGGAATAAGTAGGACCAACTTTTCCTTAAATTTCTCCTTTGATTTAGGATCTTACTTCTTATTAGACTAATTAAACTTCCTAGATTTGAGTTATTTTTACACCTGGATAACTTTATTAAGCAAATCCTTAATTTCCACATAATATTGTAGCTTCACCATATTGATTATCTCTCTTTTGATCCCTCCAATAAACCTTGTTATAGTTTCTTCTTGCCCTTATTCAACATTAGCTTTAGCTTTTATCATTGTAATTTTCATCTCCTTCTAATAGTCTTCAATACTCATGATACCTTTAGTAACACTCATGACACCTTTATCTTATCATACTTACTTCTTGATCTTCTTCAACATTAATTCTTATCATGATGATTTTCATCTCCTTGTAGTAGTCTTCAACACTCATGGGATCTTTAGTAAGACTCTATAGCTTCTTGTACAAGTTTTCATGGTAGTGACTTGAAACAAATCTTCTTCTTATAGCCAACTTTATCTCTTTTGTATGTTCAGATAGGTCTCTCTCCATCCCCCTTCCAGTAAGGGAAAACTTATCCCATTAAGCACTAGCATAGTCTTTGTAAGATACAATGACTAACTTTACCTTTTCTCATCCGGGTAATTATGACAATCAAATATATGCTTTAACTTTCTCTTCCATTCAAGATAAGTTTCAAGTCCATTCTTTCCTTAGAATGATGGAATGGAAAGTTTAATACTCCCCAAGTTTCCATCCATTCCTTCTAGATACTTATTTCCTCCTCTGGAACATTTCCCCTTTGATTCTAAGTTCTCCCCTCTGTTTGCTTCTTCATCAAGGTGAAGTAGCCTTTGGAAAATACTTTGATGAGAAACCCAAGATGTAATGCCCTAATAATGATATTCATCCTACTTTAAGTTGTATTGCAATTGACTATTAGTTTGTTACTTCATGATGCATAACTCTTTTATAAAATACTTACATTGAAAGTAGGGTACAATTTTTTTAAACATATGTTAAAAGTGAAACCTTTGTTGTAGTAAATTAACGTAGTAGAAAATAAATGTTAAGACATTATCATTCATGATAACTTTGAAAATTCATATTTATTTACTTGATGTAATATACATTTATTTATATAACAATATATATATATATATTATTTATACATAATATACACATTTGAAACACATTAAACTAAAGGCTCTTGGTGAGTCCTTTACATCAACACAAGGACATCAATACCCTTTCACAATTACATTCATCCATTATTACAAAACATATAAGTTACACCTAAAAGAATAAGATCCTTTTTAACTCTTCCTACATTTTTTCATGTAAGCACTAAAACTTCAATCCACAGTTTTTATTTCTACATAGACGTTGTTATTGCAAAGAGTGTGGTCAGACCCTAAGAAAAGAAATGAGAGGTAGGGAGTGAGAAATCATAATTTTTCAATAGGCGTTTACCCTAAGGTCAGTGACATTATTTCTAACCTAATCACTTCATTTTATTTATGAAAGGGTGACAAGCATACAAGTTCAATTGTAACTTTGGAAAATAATACTTATTTGAAGTAGGTTCATTTGAATATTGACAGAAATTAAATCTTATACAACCATACATCTCATTCATTTCATGAATTATCTTCTCATAAAACTTTTCAAAGACATAAATCTCAATCATTCTTTAGATTACTTTTTCATCATATCATACATATTATTTAACTCTTTCTCGTTCTATGTCATAATCATAGTTATTCTTATTTTCTAGTCACCTTCTCAGTGACAATTTAATTTAAGGCACATTATTAATAATAGTAGTCAAGCAATATCTTACACTTTTCTCTTCTACTTTACCTTCTATTCTAGGATACGAGTTCATTCCAAATGGTTGTCACCATCTTAATTTCTTGAAGCCCCATGTCTTTTTTATGGAAAGTCCTGTGCCTTTCATGTATGCACAAGTCCCCAACTTAGCATAATAAGAGTAGTGTCTTAAGTTTTCACATAGGATTTTCTTTAATGATCTCTTAACTTATTAGGTTCCATTCTAAGTCTTTAAAATAGGATGCATGCTTAATATTCAACCAATATGGTATGCACATATAGCATCCACATCATCCAATTTTAACATTATCCATCATCGCAAGGAACCACATATATTCATACACAAATCTTTACATCATTAAGAAAGCACATAACACCTTTACATATAGATAAATATGCTCAAGTATCACCATGATAAATAGGATATTAATAATTACCTAAAAATTCACTTTCTTAGTAAAAATCTGTACTCAAGCAAGGTCCTTCAATTTTGGACAACTTGTACTCTTGTTCAAATATTGTTCACCTAAACTTTCTCTTTATGTTTTATGACAGGTATCTCAAGACAACCTATTCCACTCATTCTTTATAAGTATCTTTTTTCTTTTCCGTTTCTCAAAATTTTGTTGATATTTTTCTTGCCTTTAAATTTTATAATGGCCAAATATCCTCTGTCCCTTTCATGTATATTTTTGTCCATTAAATCTTATTTATCTAACTATAACCTCTATTTTTCTTACTCGAATGAGTTTGATGTTCATCTTTCTAAACCTTTTGGTCAACATTTTAAATCTAAAGGCTAATAAGAATAATTATTTTACTCTTTTCCCAATTAAATTAATTTTCTAGCTTAGTTACTAATATAAGTTAAATTATTCATATCTTTACCCAAAAAATTATGTCCATTCACTTGGAAACACATTTTCATCCTGCAGCACCTAATGGCTTTCATCCGGTAAACTGTTAACCATTTTTACCCATTTTATCAAGACATGGCCGAATGACTATATTATCACTTTCAAGGATTTATATCTTATTTTTCTTACCCTTAAAAATTGTTTTCTTGAAGGTCTTTGTTTAGGTGATTAAACTAATCAATATTGGTAAGTTTTAAGCTTTTCTTTCCTAAACAAAATAGGCTTGGTTGAATGGTCATCTTGTCCACTAAGGTCTTCCAGTTTATTTTTCTCTTTTTTATTTACATTTCTTATGTTACCATTTATGGGAAGTTGATTTTCATGATTTAGTGAATTTTAAGCCCTTGTTTCACCATGATGTAGGCCATGGCTGAATGGTTTCCTTCACACTCAAGGTATTATTTTCACAAACTTTTCCTCTTTAACTCTTTGATCTAGGATCAAGACACTTAGTAAATGTGTTTTGCCTTAAACTCCACCAAGTCTTCACTGATTGTTTTTCTTAGTCCATGGTCTTTATCATTGGTGTAAAGTTTATCATTTCTCTTTCCTTTTCTAATTCTATAAGTCCTTTACTTTATCTTTTGGTCATAAAGATCCAACAATTATGATTTAAGTTTAACATTTTGTGACTAACATTTGAAGATTTTGAGATCATAACCATAATAGTCTAGATATAAGATTTTAAAGTTTTAAAGTTCAAAATCTTAACTTTTTATGAGAAAAGAAACAAACTTTCACTTTTATAGAGAATATGAAAACATAAAACCACTTTAAGCTTATATATGGCAAGATTCCCAAGATCTACTCTAACATCTAAACAACCATTACTTGAGCATCTTCCAAGACTTAAACAAAATCTCAAATCTGCCAAAAAAATTTTAAACTAGTTTTCAAAAAAAAAATTAACCGATTAAAATTATCTCAAAGCACCAAGGTGCATTTAATCTATCAAAACATCAACCTGGACTTCAAAAATTATTTAAAACTTAGAGATGCTTATTTTAAAAGCTTAGTACAATTTAAAAAAAAAAAAGTATTCAAGGGATTTAGATCATGGTGATTAGAGAACAAAGCCACAAAGATTAGGAAAAATAAGTAAAAATAATTAACATAAGCACTTAGAAAAAATTTAAGGAAAGAACATCCTACTTGTTGAAGCCTAAAAGGGGAGATTGATATATTTTGTGATGTTGAATCATCTCCTTGGTGTCCTAGAACAAAAGTTTCACAAGAAGAGAGGAGAAGTTTTTCTTGGTTAAGTTTTAGCTTAAGATTCAAATATGAAAGTTTAAATTTAGTTGTTTTTGGTTTAGGAAAATGTTAAGATGAAGACTTGGAGTAGAGAAGTTGGCTTAGTGTTCTAGGTAAGTGTTTGTAAAGTAAAAAGATAGTTTTTACCTCTAAGTTAAATTCAGCCACCTTTAGTTTATTAGGAATTAAATTTCTAACCAAGTGTAAAATGGTAATTTCCCTTTTTATAAATAATTCTAAAATTGTGAAATTTTATTTTCTAAGACTAATCATAATTTAATTAGCATAAACTAAATAGTCTAATCAAAGCTAAGATAACCTAATCATATTTAAAGTAACTTAACTATAATTAATTTTCTCTCTCCTCATTAATGTTTTCATCTTTTAGTAAAAGTAGAGGTAGAATTTTTATCATTGTCATTATAAGTTATATATGTCCTTCCTTTTTTCACTCTCCACCTTCATAAGTCCAATTTTTCCACATTCATAACAAGTAATATAAAGAGGCCTCACTTCTTTTCTACCTTTTTTTTTTTTGGAAAGATGGCCTCTTTGTTTTCCTTTTCTTAAGAAATTTGTCAAACTTTTTTTATTGATAGATCTACAATTATCATCATATATCTTAAGTTGAATAAAATCATTACTATCATCCTCTTCATGTATGTTCATTTTGGAAGTAACTTTGAAAATTATTTTCTTTTTTTTTTCTTATCAACTTTCTCATTTTCAACTAATCAATTTGATCCAAGTTTATAATCTTATAACTTGCCAAAAAAAAAAATGTCCAATGCCACTGTTTTAAGATCCTTGATTTCCATAATAATTGCAAACCTTTTGGTTGTCATGCCTTGCTAAAATAATCAAATCTTTATTAATAATTTTTCTATTAGATATAGTTTTATCAAATGAAGGAAGACTATTAATAATACGAATAAAATACATTTGCACATTATGAACGATTTCATTTGATTTCATGTGAAATAGTTCATATTTTGAGTTGATGTGTTAACTATGGATCTCTTAACCTCATTTGTCCTCTCATGTGCAACTTGTAATCTCTCTAATTATTTTGCAATGGAAGACTATAAATAACTCATCATAACACATGGATGAGTTAATAATATTTTTAACTTTGCGGTTATATTAATCTTTTTTTTTTTCTCTTCCTTTCTCCATTCACTTATAGTTTTTTCAACTCTAACACCATCAACAACATGTATTGATACATAAGTTTCATTTTGTACAACATTTCACATATGTATATATGGTCTGTATCAATATGTTCATTCTTTCTTTCAATAAATGTTATTTTCATCATTTAAGATTGGTGGCTTATTAACGAATGTATCATCACCAAAAATAAGAATTTGATGAATTCATTTGAGCCTTTAAATCATAAGGGATTCCTTCTTTTTATCATAATCCCTCTAATGTCAATTGTTAATAAAATAATCTTAAATTTAAGGGGAGAGAAAATTAAGTTTAATAGAATTATGTAAAATTTTCATTTATAAATTAAAATAGTGAGCTCAAATGCTTAATCAACATAATAACCTTACAACATTAGATGAGAGTTATGAAATTTTAAAAGGAATTTTTTTAGTAATTAATTTAATAAACACTTTCAAGATTTAACAGTTGAAACTTCAAAAAACTTTGGAAAGAATAACCTTTTCCATCACATACACCTATGATATCTATGATTATTTCAAAAACTTGCTGGGGAGGTTCATGTGGCCCACACTATCTCCATCAATAACCCTTCCATCCTTGATTTATCCGATCAAGGTTCAGTGCTCGTCTAAGGTATCATAATACAGAACCAAACATCGAACAATTTTAATGTTCACCACTAACTGAAAATACTTACCAAATTCCAATTACTAGAAGATCCAAAGGATGATAAAATTTTGCAAATTTGCGCTTTAACAATTAAATTGAAAAACTAACTACTCATTCAAGCACTTGATTTCCAAACTTCCAAGCCTAATAGGACAATACCCACGTGTGTTGTGTCGTTGTGTTAAATAGAGAATGGAAAATGGAACTTTCTGGAGGATGATAAATGAACTAAAATTACCAAAAATTGGTAAATGGAACCATTATTTTCAATTCCTATATGGCTTTGATTGATTTGGTTGTAAGGCCAAATCCAAAAGGGAAGAGGGGGTCATAATGAGGATCTCCAACATTCATTGGTAACTGATCAACAGTTTTGAACCAAGTCCTTGGAAGCTTCCCAGTGAAACCATAATCACCAAATAACACATCACTCACACCATGTCCCTCAGTGCCAGGAAGCCAAGCAGCAACAAGGGCATCAATTGAGTCAAGATATGGCTCTATAACCACAGGACGACCAGAGATGATCACAACAACACATTTGACTCCTCCACACACTTTCCTTATGGTGTCTGGTCCAGGATCAGAGATTCTCAAATTCAAGCTATCACCATTTGTTTCAGCATATGGTTTCTCTCCAACTACCACAATGGCATATGAAAAGTCTTTGGACCTGACATAGTCTAAATCAGGGTTCTTCTTGTAAATCACCTTGGTATCTTTTTCAACAGTTTTCTTAATAGCACTAAGAATTGTGGTACCTGTAGATCATACAAGCCATGTCAAAATTGTATTTTCAGTGGGGTAAACAAAAGGGAAAGAAGCTGAGAGGGAATTTATAGTATACCTTCAGTAAGGTTATTGCCACCAAGTCCTTGCCATTGAATGGTCCAGCCCCCACATTGATAGCCTAGATTATGAGCATGACTTCCAGCAACAAGAATTTTTGAAGCCTTTTTAGAAAGTGGTAGAAGGGGCTGATCAGCATCTACACCATTCCTCAATAACACCAATGACTTCCTCACAGCTTCTCTAGCCAATTCTCTATGTTTCTGTCAAGTTATGGTGCCAATATAGTTATTTATCATTATGGTATAAAATAGTTGGTAGAAAAATACAGTGTACACACATGTTAGGTGATTGATTAACTAACCTGACTCCCAAGTTGGTTGACCCGGCTGTAATCAGCCAATGGATTCTCAAAAAGACCCATTACAAACTTTACCCTCAAAATTCTCTTCACTGCATCATCAATTCGGCTTATGGGTATGATTTTATTTTTCACTTGTAACGTTAGGCCATCTATGAATTCTGTGTAGTTATAGGGAACCATTATCTGCGGCATTATCAGAACTAGTATTAGAAGATGATACATGTTATGTGGAACATCGGTTAAGGTTATACATAATCAACAAACTTGAAACTCGGTGTTTACCATGTCAATTCCTGCAGTGACTCCAGCATAAATGGAATAACTGTAGTTAGAATGAGCAGGAGAAGTAATCCAATCAAGTCCCATCATATCTGATATGACAAAACCCTGCAAAAACCAAAGAATTTTTGGATTCATATATTGTGACGATTCATAATTTTGAATTCAATGATCCTGTGATGAGGTGAGCGTTACCCTGAAACGTAGTGTGTTCTTAAGAAAATCCGTGATTAGATTATGATTAGCATGCATCTTCTGTCCATTCCAACTTGAATAAGAGACCATGATTGTTGACACACCCTTGATGATAGAATCATAGTAAGCTGGCATGTGAATGCTAAGCAATCCATGTCTGCTTATCACTGTGTTGTTTGCATTGATTCCATTTTTCGTTCCACCATCACCAACATAATGCTTTGCACATGCTATAACTTTCTTCCTGTGCAAGCAAATGCAAGTAGTTCAAACACAAACAGCAAGACAAATTGAATATTGATAATATATGATTGGAAAATTTTGAATATATAAAGGAAAGGACAAGAAAAACAGATTTGAGTAAGATGAAAAGAAAAGGCTACAAAGGCAATATTTTATAGGATCAATTTTCATTAACAATAAGATAGAAACCAAGGATATAAAGGTAAACTATATGAAGCAGCAGCATGAGTTCTTACTTTCCAGCAACAAATGGAACACCCTTTGGCGAGTTTTTAGGGATGTCACCTTGCAGTCCTGGAATGATCTCAGTCATGGCTTGAACTATTTTGTGATCTTCACTATAACTTTCATAGCATCTACCCCATCTTGGATCTCTACATACCTATACAAACACATATAGTGTATAAGTGGCCTTCTATAAGGGGAAGCAGAAACAAAATAGAGAGATTTATAATATAGATTTTCTCAATTACCGCAATGCAAGGTGCAAAGGCATATTGAATTCCAGTTGCTCTAACTTCAAGAGCAGTTGCTGCTCCAATTCTCTTCACTAGTTGAGGGTCCCTGTTTGTTTAAACATAAATTTCAGATATAGAAGCATAGCCAAATATTAAAAACACACGGTTTCTTAACTTTTATTCAATCAAATTTTAGAAAAGCAATGGAGAGGGAAGGGCGGGGGGCAGGACAAAGGAACACCAAAAAGAGAGAAGGATAGGCAAAACACAACATTGTTCTAAAAGTAAATTGGTTTACTTTCATGACTTTCTGCTCATAAAAAAACTTTTATGACTTTTTATGACTTTCTAAAGACAATAAAAATGGATACTTAGATTTTAGAATTTTTAAAAATTAAATTTAGTTTTACATTTTTAAAAAATTATTACAAAAGTAAATCAATTCACTTTATCTATTTCTTTTCTATAAATATACTAAAAAATAAAAAAATAAAAAATATTAATTAAAAAATAAATAAAAATATTTTTTAAATAATAATAATAATTAAAAAATAAATTATTATTATTGTTATTATAGGATGATGATAATGGTAAATGTCATAATAATATTAGTTGTGATGGTAGTAAAATGAGAAAGTGATAATGACAATAATGTGAAAGGATTATATTAAGTTATAATGTTTGAATTTAAAAAATTTTAAATTAAAAATAATAATCAATAATATTTTTTTATTTTAAGAATTAAGTTAAAATTATTTTAAAAATATGTTAAAAATTATTATAAAATTATTTCAGCTGAATAAACTTTATTTTTAAATTTAATTTAAAACCAAATGAAATATTTAATTACATCACTGGTAATTGTTTCACGTAAGAACATTCCACTTTTTATGATAGGTTTTCTAGTTAAATTTTAGTTAATCGTTGTTGATTTGATATGTGCCCATCCCCAGCGCATAAAAAGTTGATTTTTGTTTAGATTTTTTTAACTTGCACACATCTAAATCACATCAATTTCTGATGACATCTCATCACACAACACCATTGATGTGGTCAGAGTCAAGCATAGTATATGAAATCTTCAATTCTCAAGAATTGAAAAAAAAATAAAAATGCCACACATGAAGTAGAGAAGCATACTGATTATTTACCTGGTAGCTCCTAGCCCAATGTTGTGAGGGAAAATTGTTGCCTTATAGACATTATTGTGGCCATGAACAGCATCAATCCCATATATCATGGGAATTCCCAACCTAGTTGATAAAGAACCCTTTTGAAACTCATTCACCATCTTAATCCAATCCTTTGCAGAAGCCTGTGGTTTTGGAGCACTGCCACCCCCACTTAGCACACTCCCTATCAATAACACAAATTACGTAAAAAATAAATATAATACCATTTCCCAATAATGACAAATGTCATTCTTTTTCATTCAAAGAAAGACACTGAACTGAAGGAACCTTACCAATATAATACTTTTTCATCACTTCAGCAGAAGCAACACTGCGCTCAATCTGCACCATTTGGCCTATTTTCTCTTCCAGAGTCATCCTATTCATAAGATCCTTTATTCTAGCTTGCAGTGGCTGTTTTGGATCTTTGTATTTCAAGTATTTTGCTTCTGTCACAGCTACCCAACAGTGCAAGAACATAAGCCCCACCAAAAAGATGGGTACTTTGGCCATTTCTTCTCTTCAACACAACTACACCTTGATAGACCAGAACAAGGATCAGGCCATGTTTCAATTATAGCAAGTTACAAAGGTGATGTAGATTGCAAATACAATCAATCATCATATCAGAAAACTCAATCTGATGAAGTTAAATAGCACAATGAAAATGAAAAGGCAAGAAACAAAGACATCAAAGCAATAAACAAGCAAAACAAAGAACATATCAGTCAATGTGTTCTTTTTCAAAATTAATTAAGCTGAACAACCATACTCATTTTCAAAATTAAAAGAAGTGACAAAATCACATCAATTTCAGCCATGAACTGTTTGAAGTAAAAACATAGGGAAAAAATAAACAGCATGGATCAATATGCAACCAAAGAAAAAAAAAAAAAACACAGGGAAAAGCACCCAACAGGTTTTGTGGCAGTAGACTGAGAGAAGAAAAAACAGATGTGTTCTTTTTTCAAGAGTGACAAAATGACATTCAATTGGAAGAATGTGGAGATGGCCTATGAACATGAATGAATCCAGACATTGGCTGTTACCGTGTGTTAGTTGTTACAACTCCCCCAGTTTCTCAGTTCAGATAAAGAAAAAAAATCCAAACATTATATAATATAATTACTATTGATTTTTTTAAAATTATATTTACCTTTTTTAACTTATCCTATATAAAATTATTAATATTTTTCTTATTTATTATTAATGATATATATATATATATAATTAATTAATACTTTTTAATATTTAAATAAACAGATAAATAAATACAATTTTTTTATTATTCTAAACTGATAAAAAAAAACAGAGGGAATAGTTATTATATTGTTTATATGTGTTTTACCAAATTTGAGTGGCCATTTCAAATTTCAAACAGTTATGTTTTGTTTGACTGGAGTAATTAAAAAAAAGGAAAATAAAAAAAATAGAGTTAATGTAAATATTTTATGTTTGACCATGAAAATAAGAAGAGAGGACGTAGTTTTTATGAAGTCCACAGAAAATAGAAAAAAATTACTAGAAAAAAAATTATTTCACTTTTTCTTCATTGAAATAATTAAAAATTAAAATAAAATTATCATATTATAAAAATAGCATAGTAAAAAATTAAAAAAATTTAAATTTAATTTAACTTTTTAATTTTTTTATATTTCTATTTATCTAAACAAAATAAGAATTTTATTTTTATCTATTTAAATAATTAATTATTTTTTACCCTCCTATTTTTATCGTTAGTATTTTTCGCATCATCGTCCAAACAAAGGTAGTTTGAATTTTGACCCTTGTAATTTTACTTCGCTGTGGTTTTGAATTTAAAAAGAATGATAAAATTCATTCGTCATATTTTCTTAACATAATTTTAATAGTTAATAAATTATACAGATACTTTTAAATTTAAATAAACTTAATCAATAAAAAAATTTAAAAATAATAAATTTTTATACCATTTATAGTGAATATTATATTATATCAATAAACAAATTAAAGGTACAAAATTCTTAATATTAAGGATGAAATGATGAAAACAAATTACTAGACTCATGATTTCATGACATATAACTATTATTAATATGATATATTAAAATTTAAAAGCTAAATTTAAATTTAAATAATTATGATTATAATAATTTTAAATTTAATTTATTTTAAAAATTAATATATTTTTAAATTTTTCATAATAGGTAAATATTTAAAATTTAAATTAAATAATTATTTATAAAAATAAATAAAAATAAAAATAAAAAACTTCAGTAATTAATATAGGAAGAATCACATGGTTTAATGATAAAAAAATATAATTTTTAAAAATAATCTCATTTAAAAATAAAGATTCTATTTTAATATATAGATAGATTATACAAATTTAAGCAGTTAAAATTTATGAGAAAAATTAAAGATTTAAAAATTTTAAAATTTAAATTAATTTAAAAGTAACGTATCCTAGCATTTTACCTATACGTTATACGAATATTTTTTATATTTAATTAATTTTATAAATAAAATAATTTAAAAGTACTAAAGATTTTTATTTTTAAATTATAAATTTTTAATAATAAATATTGTTTTATATTGTATTAATATTAAATGATTTTCACAAAAAATATTAATAAAAAATAAATGAATAAATTTGTTTAAAGTAAAGATAAAATTAAGCAAAAAAAATTGTTAACTCAACATAAAATTTTATTGATTTAATATATCAAAATTTAAATTTAAAAATTACATTCAACTTAAAATTAATTAACAAAAATACGTTTGATTATAATCTTTTATTATTGAAGTGTGATAGATTTTATATTATTAGAAGGAAATAAAATTTTATATTTAAGATGATTGATTTATTTAAAAAAAATTTAATGAAGGTTTTAAATAATAGATAGTGATAATTTTAATTTTTATTAGATCTTTTTATCATAAATATTTATTTGTTAAAAATGATCTATCACAAAATATTTTAATAATAATTTAAATGATATAATTATCAAAATTTATGATATAACTATCAATTTAATATATTTTATGTCAATTTAATATATTCTATATAGATTTATACTGTCATAAAATATTTATCAAAAAAAATTAATTTTTTTTAATGGTTGACTCATGATATAATTATTCTTTCTTATTGGTTGATACATAAAAATATCTAAAAAATTGTTGTGAAATTTTTTTTCAATAATAAAAAAAATTGCTATATTTTAAAAAAAAAAAACATTGATAAAAGCTAAAAAGGACATATCATTTGAATCAAGTTTCTTACCTTCTACCTAGATACTTCAATATCACTTGATATTAGATTATTATAATATTTTACAATAAGAAAAAAAAAATTATTTAAGAAATCTAGAAAAATTTATAAATATTTCTTATATCTATTTAAGCTTTAATATTTGAAGATATATAAGATTTTTTAGAATTTTAAAAAACAGATATTATTTTAATTTCATTATTAATTGAATTAATAAGAGGTCTGTGACTAAAAGAAAAAGAAAATCCATACTAGTGTCAAGAAACTTTATTTAGCATCATCAATGATCTCTTCCATTTTTAATTATATAAAGTAAAATTGTTGACTTTTATCTTGAGTTTGTAACAAAATTGATTCTATTATCATAAAATTTAATTTTACATGATAAAAAATGGAAGAGGTGTTTATTTAATGGCATGGTGGAATATTTAAAGCGTTTTAAGGGTTGGAACTTGATTCAGATAATTATGCACTATAAATACTTTCTTACATTATTAAAAAAATTGATTTGATAATTATTATATTGTAAAAATCAATTTGGATTCAAATAATTGTTGATAAATATTGATCACAAATTCAAATCAAGTTCTTTGTTTGATTTTCTATTTAAAAATTTGTACAGGAGTTAAAAGAAGATTTTATATTTCTTGTTGATTCATGTGATAGCTCATTTTGGTATGATATTTGATACCATTTAAATTTTTTAGCAGAATTTGTTTGTTATGTTTATGTTCAAAACTTGAATCTTCTCATTAAAGATGTTTGTGTTGGATCAAGATGAATGTTTGATAGGCTGTTTAACTCAACCTAATGTGCCAGGATACTTTTATTTAGAATGATAACTTGAACAATAGATGTACAACCTTTAATGATTACTCTTGATTTATTTGTAGAGATACCTAAGTCTCTCATGGATACAGGTATGAAAGATCAAAGTGTTTGAGAAAATGAAGCTTTTGGTATGATTAATTTGCAATGGAAATGAATATCCAATTTATTCAGAACACATACACTAGTCAAAATGAGAATGAGATAGTATTTCATTGTGTTAGAGATAGTTATTTTATAAGAGCAGTTTTGAATTCTATGGGCTATGATCATTTAGTGGACTCCATCCTTTGACTTAAAGAAAATATTCTTTTTAGTCAAAAATTTTGGTTTAACACAACTTACAACAGTCGAGTGCATATCTAAAACTGGAACGCGTTGACAACTAAACTGATCTACAAGGTTAGTCTTCTTCTTCCTCGCATACACCTGGTTCTGGTTCTTCTTCTTTATGGTTCTTCTTTTTCCTGTACATGCATCTAGTTCTTCTCCTTCTACTTTAGTTGTCTGGTTCTTCTTCCTCATCTACATGCATTTGGGTCTTCTTTTTCTTCTGCCATGTTTCTTCTTCTTCTACTGTGATTCTTTCTCTTACAAAATTGCAAAGGACAGGGAAAGGATCTATGTCAAGGGTTGGAGGATGATGAACGACTCACCCACTTTAACACACCTAACCCTAACTTGCTCAATCTGTAACTTGCTTAATTCTATAGCTTAAATGGTTGGAGACGATTCTTTTCTGAAATCATTCGATTTGCTTTAATTTTAGCTTTATTGGTCCGAACCTATTTGAAATTAAAACAATCACCCCTAGTTAAGGCAGTTAATCAACATTTATACAAAACTCCTTTGTATATAATAATCAATGTAATGCAATATAAGATCACGTGCACATAATACAAAGGCTCTTTCTTCTCTCTAACACAACTTGAAAAAGGAGGAAGTAAATTTTTTTTGTAAGTATGAACATTTTGTATAGACTTTAGCACCACAGCAATAAATTTTTTTTAGGTATACTTGAAACTTCGAGAGTTATATTTCAGAAGAGAGTTTATAATTTTGTTTGCTTAAAATTGTAAGAAAGGATTTATAATTTTTTTTATATCAAAATTATAAATAATAATAAAATTATTTTTAAGGTGTTATATGAATGTAGATAGATAATATCAAATCATATTAAATTTATATGTTCTTTCTTTTTTTTTTATAAATATTTTTAAAAATAAAAAATATTAAAAAAAATTTATATTCTTTCATGTTTTTGATAGATACCTTTCATTTTTTGATAATTTTTTTTAAAAACCATTTAGCCATGTACCTTTCTCATGTTGTTGTATGTATCTTAAATTTTTAATTTCAAATCAAATTAATTTGTTTTTAGTAATTAACAAACCAATCAAATGAAACTTTTAAATTTACAATTATTTTAATTAATATTTACTTTTTTTTCAAACATATTAGTTAAATATAACAAAATATTTACACATCATCATTAAACTAATATTCTTTTAATTAAACTAATTTTTAAAATTAAAAATTTAAAAGTTTATATTTGAAATATTAATTTATAATTTCATTATTAATGAAATATTTTGAATTAATTTTTTTATATTTTCACATATATATATATATATATAAACTAATTTAATTATGAAATAATTGTTAATTAAATTTATAAATTATATTATGATATAAATATGTTTTCTACAAGAATAAACTTACATCAAAATTAAGTCTTGAGTTCTTATTTGTTCAATAGAATCTTGGACATGCTTCTCATGACCATACAAAAGTTTATCTTTATTTATATGTTATATATCAATGATATATAGTTTTAAAAATAATTAAGGAAAGAGATTAACTGTAATATGAGATTTGGAGAATAAAACAAAGTACATACGTTACAATTTTATAAAAAAAACAAGATAATAGTAATTTAGATGTAAAAAGTCATAATCCAGGTTTCATAATTGAAGTATTTAAGATTTATTTTATAAAAAATGGAAAAAATAAATATTAAAAACAATTAGAACGGATTAACTGATTATGACATGTAAATACTTTATAGTCATATATAATCAATTATCACATGTAAATACCTATATTGCAATTGATACATTTATTTGTCAGTTCTGTTAATACATTCTACTAGGTATTTAAAATGGAGAAATATATCAAGAATTATTTGTGATTATGAAGCATCTATCAAATTTAAGTCAATGATCAACTATTTTTTATGATACCGAATATTGAATTTTAAAGAAACAACATGAGAAAAAGTGAGTAGTAAAATGATAATATTAAAATGGACGTATGAATACACCAAAATTATATATGAGATGTGTTATGACACATATCAAACAGAAGATAATATAAATGGGTTAATTGTATACAACATTGTTATACATAACTTTTTATTGACTTTATTATTAATTTTGAATCTTTAATAGAAGTATATTTGATAAAATTAACAAAATAAGTTAGTTCAAGAAAGTTGAAAAAGTAAGTAGTTAAAAAAAACTGAAAATTGAAAAGATAATTAAAAAATATTAAGTTAGTCAATTTAATTTAAAATGTTTGTTAAAATTAACTTTTAAACTAATAAAAATGATAAAATGATAAATAAAAATATAAGTAATGATGGGTTAAAACTTGATAAATATTTTTTTTATCTTTTAAACAAAAATACATTGAAGCATAGTTAAATAAATTTTATTTTTAAGTAAAAATATTTATTTTTTAATTTTTACATAAATAAATATTAAAAAAAATTTAAAATAATGTTTTTCATAATTTTAAACTTATGTAAAAAAATTGTTGACCTTAGTAATTAAATATAGTAATACATAGTAGTATAGTAATTAAAATACATAATATATATTAAAATAAATTTAAAATTTAACATTTTATAACAATATAATAAAATAAATAAATCAAAATTGATAATATTATTACGAAAGAATAAGAATGTATTGAACTTATAATAAAAATTTAAATAAGAGCTTAAAAAACTTTAAAGCTGTTAAAGTTAGTAAATGTTAAAAGAAAATGCAATAACTACTTTATCATATGAAATGAATATATTTTAACAATTTTTTCAGTTAATAATTTAAATTAAAATACATGATCAAAGATATTTTTATTACAGAATTCTTTTTCCTTTCTTATATAATCAAAATTTTCTTTCCTTTTTCGTACAAATTATTCTACTTATTTTAAAGTGGGCATGAAAATGATCAAATTTGACAGGTTGTTGGTGTTAGATGTACTTGCATTTCTTTGATAACAGAAAGAAAGCTGCAGCGTGTGCTACACATTATGTTGTTGATGGTGGAACCACAATAAAGGAATGGGAAAGAAGAACACAGTGATAAGCATGCATGGATTGCTTAGCATTCACATGTCAGCATTTTATAATTCAATCATTAAAGGTGTGTCAACCATCATGGTCCCTTACTCAAGCTGGAATGAACAAAAGATGGATACTAATCATAATCTTGTCACTGCCTTTCTTAAGAACACATGCCGTTTTAGAGTAATACTCACTCATCATTATCAGGAATTGAACTGACATGGTAAACTATGACTTTCAAATCTGTGTATAATGTATATGAATAAACATTTTTTTAGTCCTTAAAAAATTTGTAATCGATAATATTAGTTTCTTAAAAATAAAAATTATATTTTTTTCTTCTTAAAAGATAAAAAATTATTTATTTTTATTTTAAATGAAAATTGAAATGGATTAAAAAGTATTAAAATAAATAATTTTTTAATTTTTAAGTGCGAAGATGAGGATTTACTTTTTTAAAAACTAATGTGACTTGATTGTAAATGTTTTGGGAATTAAAATGGTTTTGACTCTATATGCAGAACCTCATCTGATTTTTCACATTGCAATCTAATTAAAGCTTGTTCTGTTAATGCTGCAGATAATGATTTCCTATAACTACACAGAATTTATATATGGCCTAACATTATAGGTGAAAAATAATCTCATACTCATGAGCCGAATCAATGATGCTGCGAAGAATTTTGAGAGGAATGTATGTTTATTATGGGTCTTTTTGAGAATCCATTTGCTGATTACTGCTTAGTTAATCAGCAAGGGAGTCAAGTTAGTCAATCATCAAACATATGTACCTAGTATTCTATACCATGATGATGAACTAAGTTGTGTTGACATCATAAACTTGATAGGAGCATAGATTACTATATAAAAATTACCAATTTTATTTAGATATATCATGAAATCATGAATTGGATAGAAATAATTTTGTTAGACTAATAATACTATACAAATTAAGTTAAGACAAAAAATGATAAGATTAAAGAAGAAAGCAAAACAAACATGACTTATATCTTTAACAAGAAAAAAAAAACAATTTTATTGAAAAAAGATAAACTTATCTATTATCTATATCTATTAATGTATAAAAATTGAGATAGAAATTCTAAAAAGGCCATTTAAACTACATAAAATTTCTACTATTTAACTATATAAGTAAATTATGTACATTCTCATTTTGAAAGTGTTTAGTTACCTTTCTTTTTAACAGCTATTATATATAAATTTAAATTAAATATTTAATAATCAATATTATTATATTAATTTATGATGACTAATACATCACCTCAACTATCATAATCATGTTATTAATTTTGGAGAAACCATCATCTTTAATCAGCACTTCCTCATTCCATTTCAATAAATTTTTCATCATTATCACATTTAGTTATTATAATTGTAAGAAATTATTTTCATCTTAATTGATTTCTTTTATTTTGTAAAACATATTATTAATATTTGATTAGCACTACTAGATATATTAATTTTAGTTTCATTTTCTTATAACATATTTTCATTATTGGTTTTCATTTTAAGAAATTCTCATTTTCCGGCATTTGTATCTCTCCTTCGCATTTTATATAATAAATTAATAGTTATAATGAACTATTTTCCTTTTATCATGGACTATTAAGCCATTATTTAGCATAAACGAGACAACTAGTATTTGAAAACCATGAAAACCATTAAAATTTTACATTATTTTTATAACATAGAAAATTATAAGATTCAAAATCTTTATGCAAAACTACTCTAATTTTTAATCATTATAAAAAAAATAGATTTGTTAATAAAAAATTAGATAAAAATTAAAAATATTATTATTTATCTTTTGAAATTATCATTAAAACATTTTTTTTAGGGAACCCTTTATCATTTGACCAATATTTTTATTGCTTATTGAAATCTTAGATTTGTGTTTGCTTATGTATTTTGCATCCCTCACCCACATATATAAATAATTTTTTGTATGTAGATATAAGTCAATAAATATAAAAACAGGACAAGACTTGTTAAATACTCATGGAAAAGGTGGGAAAAAGGATGCATAATTTATTGATTGCTTTGGAGTTGCTTTACTATATTTCATGTTCAGAACTTTCTGTTAAAAAGGCTTCTATACGGTGGCAAAAGAGGTGGATAGTAAAATCATTATAGAATATTTGATAAATCTTTATCATGTTGGTTTATAGGTGGAAGATTAGGTTTAATTTATGTTTAGTTATTGTATTAATCCTTATAATTTTGTCTGATCTAATTTATTATTTTGCAAAAATCACAAAGCAAAAATGCCAAAAATAAGTAAAATTGGGCGGATTAAGTAAAAAAAAAAAAGTAAAGTCTAAGAGGCTAACATAAAACTAAGATAACTGGTAAAAAAACCAAAAACATCATGTAGAGAGCTTATGAATCAAGAAGGCAAGGAAAATAAATGTACTCTTTTTCATTGTATCTATCAATATATATGATCTTGCAGAATTATTTGTTGAAAGTTTCATTCATTTCATTTTATTAAGATAAAAAATCTTTAGTTAGTATAAGTTATGCCTGATATTTTTTTAAAGATAAAACTGGGATATAATACCTTAACTATTTTTATTATTTTTTCTCGATTGAAATTGTAAATATTTCACTTTAATAATGTCTGAAAATTTTTAATTTCATTTTTTATTGTGTGAATTGTTAAAATGAAATTTTAAAGTTAATTAAAAAGAAATATTATAAGTACTTATGAGATTGCTTCCATGTCGCGTTAAACTACATTTAACATAATAATACAACAAAACACATTAAATTAATACACAAATTAATATTAATTCAAAAATATTTTATTTTTTCATTTTTCTTTTTTTTCAAAATTTCCACCTAATTTCAACAAGATGAAGAAGGGAAGTGAAGCTATTGGAAGCTGAATCGACAAGAACAGTTGACAACTATGGTGAGTTTGAGCCAATGGCACCATCAAAGAGCTTCTGTGTTGGCGTTGGCATTTTCAATGTCATTGTTGATGGAATTGCTGACACCCATCTTGTTGATTCATTGGCACCTAAAAGGAACTGAACAAAGTGGTTCTAAAATTACACGCATGCACCCAAGTTGCTCATTAAAACTTTCCACACTCATTTTATTTATTTATTTGTAGGATGAATATTAAAATTAATTCTAAAAAATATTTTAAAAATACTTTAATTCTTAAAAACATTATTTTAGTTTTTTTAAAAATATTTAACTCAATTTAATTTTTGAAAATTATAAATAAAAAATTATTTCAATCCTTATTTTAACTGATAGAATCATTAAAATATTGTATCATTATAACTTTAAAGAATTATTTATTAATTTTTTTAAAAGATTAAAATGGATTGAATGAGATTTTTTAGAAATTAAACTGAATATTTATTTTTTTCAGTTGTATTTTGTGTATGAATTGTATTTATATTTGAAAAAGGAATATATTAAAGCTTTGACGACAAAGAGTTCAAATCAAGTGAATGGGCTTGTTGCCCCAAATTGGCCTGAAACCATCATTGATTACTTACCTCTATTTTTCTTATTTCATTCAACCTTAGTTATGTATTTTGATAACTATAGGTTATTTCAATAAAGAAAACAATATAACAATATGAGCAAGAAATGTTACATGTTTATGAAAACTATAAATAGATTGAATCAGATTGTGATTGCTTGCCAATGCCTACGACCCCTACCCTCTTCCTCTTTTTTCAAATTTTCTCCAAATTTATTAGAAAATGAATACGGATATAGAAAAATAAATTAGAATTTGGAAGTTTGAGGAAGGTGGAAAGAGAGCTTTGAAAGATATGATGATCCTTTTAGTAAATATTACTTATCATACCTTTTTGTGATGAATACAACACATTTGAAATTCTAACCTTTCCATAATAAAATTGATTAATTAAGCCAATATATTGAAAGATTTAAGATATCATAAAAGTTATGGTTAAGATGGGATAAGTATATAAGGTTAATAAAGTTATACTGTTATTTGTGAGATTACAGAAGGAAAAATGAACGACCTCATCTCAAGAATAAATTAAAGAATTGTATAGTGGGTTGCTTGAAAAGATAAAAAATAACTTTCGAAGTTCATTTAGTAGTTAAGATAAAATAATTGATTCTATTTTAGTTTATTGTTTGTCTAACCAATAAAATATAACGAATTAATGAGCAGGTTAACTCATCATCTTGTTTTTTAAGTTCGAATTTCAATTTATGGGTCAGAATGGACAAGGAAGAAACAGGATAAATATAAAGATAAGTTTTTATTTAAATTATAGTCTTTTTTTTTAAAAAAAATTAGAATATATTTTTATTTTATTTTCTTCTACATTAATTATTTAATTTTTTAAATATTAATTTAATTAAAATTTTAAATATTGATATTTGTAACAAATTTCAAGATATTTTTTATAAAAATTTGTATGATATTAATCGATCTTAATTTAAATTTTAAATCTTGATATATAAACCAAGATCAATAAAGATTTATGATATGATTTTAATAAATTTTTTTAATTTTATCTTTAATTTAAAAAACACATTTCTTTAGTTTTTCATAAATACATTATTTAATATTAATTAATAATAAAATATTCATCGATAATTAAAATATTTATTATTTTAAAATTTTATTTTCTTTATAAATTATATCCATTTTTAAACATATTTATACAATATAAAAAAATATGCCAATTTGTACATAGTTTATATTGCTACCTGCTAGATAGTTATAAGATACACATTAAAACAAGAATTTATCATGCTGATATCTTTTCTTTTCTTTTATTTTACTTTTTTATCCTATCTATCTTTATCTTGGCAGCCAATCTGGTTGTTATAAAAAGAAAGAAAGTAATCAACATAAAAAATAATTCAATGCATTTGTTGACAATACCAATGAAAAACAAGAATAAATTAAGAGCAAATAAAAAGAGACATAATTTGTGAAATATATATAACCCAAGATTGAAAGAAAATATGAATGTATCACCAATGTAAAAGAATTGTTGAAGGAGTAGTCCTTCAAGAATTTCTTCCTATGGCTTTTGGCGCTTCATACCATATAATATATCTTGTAACCATGAAATTCATTACACTGAGATAATCTATTTATACACGATTACTGCAATCCCAAGCTTAAACGGTTATATGACAGTTTGTTATCTATGGATATCCTATTGTTAAAACGGAATCCTAATCTTATCATTTAGCTATTGTAAGTTGTAACAAACCTTATCCCTGAAACTCATTATATATCAAAATTGAAATTAGTATGTAGTGGCAGGAGGGATTACATATTTTTACTATTTTTATATTTTTAAGTTACTAATGCTTGGTCGAGTGTGGGTTAAATAAATTATTTTTTCAACCTACCTTTGATATTTTTTCTAGTTGGTGAGGGTTATTTTTTTTCCTTTTTACAAGTTTTACATTAGATTTTATAGGCGTGTTGGTTATCCTATATCCCAATATTATTATTTTTTAAAAAATATTTAACATATATATTTTTTTAATATGAAAATTTTATATTTGGAGTGAATCATCTTTATTCCAAAATAAATAATTTAAATATTTAAGGTCCTTTATTTTAAATTTTACAGTTAGCATCTTCTTCAATTAATCTATTTTTTATTAATTATTTTCTTAAATTACAGATGTTATCCAAATAAAAAATAATGTTGTCATTTTTTTAGAATGTTTAACAAACATTGTGTGATATATTTAGCATTGATTAAAGTCATGATCCGGGTTAGTTTATCAAACTATGTCTATGGAGATTCTTAAGATCATAGAGAGATTTTTAAAGTTTTCATATTTTGTCAACTATCTTAGCAGTTTTAAGTCTAGAGGTTATCTTCATGTATACATCTTATTCAAAGATGACATTTTTAATATATAGTTAGTTAATAAATCAATATAAGCTTACTATTAGGGAGAGGATAATTCGTATAGAATTAAGTTTTGTAATCGATGAAATTTTTTTTCATAATCTATCCTAAAAGATTATGTGAAGTCTTTCGTTATTAAATGAGCTTTATACCTACTCACACTCTTATATGTGTTATGTGTAATTGGGAAGATTCATTTGTTTTGACAACCGATGTCACGGTTGAGGTAAAATGAAATAAAAATAAATAAAAAATATAATATTAAATATAACTTCGGTCATCTTTTAAGGATTTTAGCAAACAATTTGATTGAATTTAAATTTATAAAAACGAAGGATTTATAAGCAAGATTATCATAGATTTAAAAAAATATTTTTGAAAACAATTTTAATTTTTATTTAATTTGAATTCAATCAAGTAAACGTTGATTAAACTCGTAGCCCTTTTAATTTTTGCATATAAATTAGAGAATTAAGTAAACTCTAATTTTTGAATTGAAGCATGCAAGATGAAATTAAATTTAGCATCTAATTTCACAATTACAAACAAATAATTGCAATGTATTAAAAGAAAGAAGAAGAAATCGCAACAGAAATTCAGTTAAGAACAAAACCTTAAATTTCTTACTTATAGAATTAAAGTGAACGAGTCAACCAAAGAAATTATCCTTCCATGAGATTTTTTATGAAAGTAACAAGAAAAAGAAAGAAAGAAAATTATAATGAAACTATATTGATAAAATAGAATAATTTTCGATATATCTACAATGTATAAGAGTTTTCCTTTTTATAAACTAAGTTTTTCTATTAAAATTAAAAATTTAAAATAAAGATAAAAATTGAATCAGTTGTTTTAGATGCAGAATAAAGATCCTTCAAGAATTTGTTCCCTTGTCCCTCTAAGTTGGCGATTGAATTCCCTGTTTTACTCTTTTATTTGAATTCAAATTATATACGAAATATGAGTTCTTATTTGATGTCTCTTTTCTCAAATTTTTATGAGTATGTTAATGGCTAAATTAGGGTTTTACTTATGAATAAATTTTGTATAAAATTCTATCCTTGATCTTCATAAATTAACCCATCTAAAAATAACTTTCGTAACACTAATTATGCTCGTTTGACTGAAACATATCTATGCTGTCTGGATAAAAACTCTAAGTCACGGTTCGGTCCAAATAATTTTATGATCCGTTACGGCTGGATTACATAAGGATAAATTTTATTTTAGGCTTTTGTCTCAAATTTTTAATACATGTAAAATCACTCAAATATCAATTTATACTTCAAAATATGACTTGCACAATAAAAAAAAGTCAAAAGATATTAAAATTTAAAAATTAACTAATTTTATCATTTAATTCCAACAAAATCTAATAATATAAAAATTACTTAAAATAATAAAATTAAATATAATTAAAACTTAATTAAACTGAATATAAATTAAAATAAATGTACAAAAATTCATTCGTAATTGTCTACTAATTTTTTTCTTCTATAACTCCGTATAATTTCATGTGTTATTTTTCTCCAAAGCTTTAACATCTTTTACTGCAGCCTTCCATTTAGTATATTTGAAAGCTTTATATTATTCATATTTATAACGATAAATGTTCAGTATTTTTATGATAACTTTTAATAGAATATATGATTGTCAATGGGTGTTGAGTGCATGATCTCATTACTTTGTATCGTAAAAAATAATAAAATTTGCATTCATTACATCATTATGCATACATTTTTGTCATGACATGTTGCATCTACAGAAAAATTATATTTATTTTCTACTTTCATATTCGAGAAAAATAAACTTTTACTTACATTTCATTATATTTATTTGTCACTGCATAACTGCATTTTGCAAAATAAAAACTTATTAGTCATCATTTTTTTCTCACATCCCATGCATAAAGAAAAAAAAGTAATTATCATGTTCACATTTAATTTCACATGATAAAATAAAATAAAATAAAAAAATAAAGTTTTTCATTCTTGCATAGTAACAAAAATCCTTTTCATAATATCATAAGTATATTTATGTTTCATTCTTATATCTCAAAAATAATGTCTTCATTCATTAAGAAATATATTAAAGTCACACGCATATGTGGGATCCTTGAACGCCATTATAATGCACAGATCACCAACCGATAGGAACTTATGGAAATTAAGCACAGAGCTGCACAACCCTTCTTATCACTCTTTGTATGCAAGTCTGTCAAGGTCGTTGCTTTTAATTAATAAGCAACTGAAGCCATTTTATTTCAGAAGGCTATATTATTTTTCTTCCATGTATTTCTTTTCAAGATATCTAATTTTGTGTAAAATAAAGTCCATTAGTAAGTAAAATGTGTGCCCACAAGGGATTGAGTTTGATTATTTTAAAATTGAAACTAAGTTCGATATGTAATTAGTAAAATTATAATGGAAACAAGTCAATGTATATCCTTTTTTAGCGGATTTTTTTTAACTGGTACAATGATGTGTTTGGTTTCTGTCTTAAATGTTTGCTGTTGCTTTCATTTTAAATTGATTCAATTCTTATATCTTTTATTAAGTTGTTATTAGTTCATTTCCATGAAGTAATTGATGTTTTACCCGAGCCGTGCTTTTACCATACAATCCGATTCCTTTAACAAGTTTTCTTTGCTTATTATATAGACGGAGCTTATTTCATATATATTCGTTATTTTTTTTTTGCTTTTAACTGTTTATGAGTATTTGTGGCTATGTAAGTTGCAATCTGTTTTCTTTCTTGGGTGAATATTTATGTCCCCTTTCTACTTATATTTTTCTGTTTTATATACTAATACTAATTTGTTGTTGAGACAACAATAAGCAAAGTAATATGGAATTCCTTATTTTTATTCTAACGTGTCTTTTGAGTTAAATGGTACAGTGTTTTATTCCATAAATTGGTTTTCTATACAATACGGGAAAAATTATATTAATACTCTATGAATTTATCGAAAAATATTCAATAAATTTTTCAATTATATAATTTTATAAAAAAATTTTATAATTATATATATACATATATAAAAAAATAAAAAATATAAAAATATCCAATAATTTTTCAATTAATTTCAAGAAGTGTTAATTGTAATTTATCCTATAATGTATTATATAAGAAGTTATTTCTATAGTATGATTGACTTAATTCTTTGTGTTTATAAAAATATAATATTTTAAGAATTTATTTTACTAATTTATTATTAATTTTGTGGGTTTGATAGATTTTTCTCGTAATTCTATCTAATTGTTCTGTACATTGTTGATACAAAATTTGTACACGAGAGTAATTATTTGGACTCAAGCATCTCAAGTAAGCGCGAATTACTTATACGAATATTATTACTATCACAATTTATGTTAATTGTTAAGTTTAATTGGTTAATTAGTTTTAGTACTCAGTTTGAATTCCATGTGTTGGTATTAATTGACAATATATTAATTTTTAAGTTGAATTGGTTAATTATTTTTAGAACTTAGTTTGAGTTTCATATGTTGGTATTAATTGATGAATTTTGAAAAGTTATTTTTTTTTATAAAATTGTATTATGAAATTTGTAAATTAAAATATGAAAGATGAAATAGTTTCTAAAATTTTTGGAAATAGTGAGTCAACCTAAGAAAACCGTTATCTGATAAATAAAAGAAATAGAAATAATTATGATAAGATAGCATAAAATTATTGTAAAATTTTTTTATAATTGATAAAAATTCCTAGAAGTAAACACAATAAAACTTATTTTTAAGTTTTCATATTTTTATTTGTAAATATTTTCTAAAATTAAATTTAAATATAGATAATATGGTGTGAATCAAAAGTTTATTATTAAAAATATTGATCAAAAGATCAATCATAACCTTGCATAAATTATTATGATTTATCCTATAATTTTTTTTAATATGATATGATTAGATAATAAATAAAGTATTTGAATTCAAATATTGTAATATATTTTAGGAGTATTATTGTATTAGTATTTAAAAATTTATATTAAAAGGAAGAATAAACTCAAGCAAATTTTATTTACAATTTTTAATAGAATGTGTTTAATTTTTAACGTATAGACAACTTCTATTATTATATAATATATTTGCATTTTGTAGATTATAATTGAAGATTAATTATTAATTTTTGTCAAACAAAATCTCCTAATACTGGCTATGAATTACAATCAATCTTAGTGAATTCCTTGACATATTAGAAAATTAAAAAAAAAAAAAAATATCTATCATTTTGAACCATGCTTCTATTAACAATAGTATAAATGTATTTTTAAATGCTCATCTGTGTTTTCAAATAGCATGTTATGTGAAGATAATGTTTTTCACATACTTAATGTTTTGCTCATCATATTTTTAGTTTGATTGTTTAAGGAGATTCTGTATGGATTTTATTATCATAATCATACTAATGTAATCTTTTGAAATTTGGATAGTTGTGTGTAATAAAAGGGTTTTTAATTTTGTTTGTTCAAAAATTTTAAAGAAGGATTTACAATTTTTTCCATATAAAAATTTTTAGTAGTAATAAATATTTTTGAGATATTTTCTGAAAGTAGGTTGAAGTGATCGAACTACGTTAAATTTGTATTTTTTGTTTGTGCTTTATTTATTTTTCTATTCTGCACCTTTAATGGATATCTTCTGTTGTCCAATAATTAGCATTAGATCTCAAGGTTCTAATCCAAGGATGAGGAGAAAAAAGAAGAAGATCATTTGACACCGTAACACCAACCTTTCATGGAGAGAAGTTCTTGAGGAGGAGCATACTATCTAGAAGGATGTCATACTTGAAGGGAAGATTGAGGTAGTAATGGTGAATGAAGGATTTTATTGGTTGGTTAACTCTATAGTAAAGGGGATCACAACAACAAGAAACAAGAGTTTTTAAATAAAAGAGTTTCCGATAAAGTGAAAAAATATGAAACTTTGGATGAAAGAAGGATATGTTGGAAAACTATTTATTCAAGTCCCATATTAATTTGAAGAACAAAGAGATACAAATCTCTTATAAATAAGAAGATTATGTACAACTTTTATCACCACAATCATAACAATGTAATTCTTTGGTACTTAGTTAGTTGTGCGTCACCATAATAGTATAGTCATTTGAACGTAGTTAGAACTTAGTATTTATGTGTTGTTAAAAAAGATACAACACACAGAAGGGGGTTGAATATGGTGTTGTATGATAATTATGAATTTTTCTGCAAAATGAAATGTTATAAAACACTAGGTGTCTTAAGGCACTTAACAATGCAGAGGGTAAGAAGAGAGATATTCACAACACGAGTTATACTGGTTCATCCTTATCAACCTAAGGGCTATGTTTAGTCCTTGTTATAATCCAACAAGTATTTCCACTATTATAAGACAATACAAACAATACGTATAGTACACACTTAAAAATATAATCCCAATATTTTACATAAGCCTCTCTAGGCTAATCTTTTCCTAGAAAACACACTAGACATTTATTTATCTAGTTATGATGTTTTCCTAAAATCAATAATACAACAAGAATACAATTCAGATTATGAGTAGATAAGACACTTAAAATATCACTCAATTAATGCTCTTTATCTTTTACCCATAAGCTTATTCTTTATATAGGTAGAGGCAAAGTAGTCATTAAGAGATGAACAAGTTTTGCAATATCTTCTACATGATCATTGAATGCATGACCTTGGTTTAAATGAAAGTAAGTTATTTTTCATCTAATTTATTTTGTGCATCTTTTGTTTTTTTTTTCTTTTCCTAATAGGATAACCACTTTCCATTATTAGCTAAGGTTTTTTGTAAATGCAGAACTTGAATGTTCTTTTTGTTGGAAAAAGATCCAGAAATAGCTGTGTGTGAGGAGAGACAACTTGATATATTTTGTAACGTACATTTCTTTTCGTGAAGAGAATAAAACATTTCGAGGTGGCTTAAAACACATAAACTTTTATACCTATTTTTAAGCGTAAAAATTGTATGCATATATTTTGTTACTAACCAAAATGTTGGTTGATTATTTTATTTTGAAACTTGGTTTCAACAATCTTCCCTTTTTTATGATGGAAAAGATCATAGTAAACAAATGGTTTAGATAGATTTTATGCAAATCAAATATAGTAGGCTAATTGAACCACAAACATTGTTTATACACAAATAAAAATGCACAGTCTAATCAAGTTTCAATTATATAAAATCATAAAAACATAAACTCATAAATGATCATATTGTTCGAATTCTCCCTCTATTTTGGCCAATCATAAAAAACAAAGGTTGCTTAAACTCATCGAATTTTGATGAATGCGTTATAGGAGATCATCATATAACTCCTCAAGTGTACAATCAACATGGAAATGAAAGGGGCAGAGTTCATTCTTCAAGCTTGTTTGAGTTTACTGGATGTGCTGCAAGTGACACCAAGTGCAATGTTGTTGGGATTTGACAGACGTAAAATGGTCTGCGTAATGGTCTTTCCACAACATGCTAAAGTTGATGTGAGGTCACACGTGGCTTGCAAAGGAGTATTAAGGATAGATGACAATAATAAAACGGTCGGGGTAGAGGACTATAAGCTGGACTTGAAAGGAGCGAGAATGAAGTAGTCGGAGTGGAAATGGAAGAGGAGATAGACAATAATGGCAGTTGAGGGAGGTGGAGAGTTGGCGGAACATCAATTATGAAAGTAAAGAAAACAGAAGCTGTAGAAACCACAAAAAATGAAGAGGATAGATAAACATAAAATATGCAAAGAAATACAACAAGTGACTAATAGCCATGATAATAATTACGAAGAGGATGAGAAAAGATAGTCTGATCTTGATGACAGGGCTGAGCATGCCACTCGTCTTCTTTTTGTTTATCAAAGAGCCAAAAGGTGAAGCATTGAGTAAAGTTGACCAACGATAATAACTATGGAGTGTTGTGCGTTTACTATGCGTACAAAGTTTTACCCACGGGCAAGTGCACCTGTCGGTGTAGAAAGGGGTATTTAAAACCCTTAATATTGTTCCCACACTATTTTAACAATCTTAAAAATATATTAAATCCTAATTTTTGAGGTCACCAGAAAAGGGTTTGTTTAGAAATATTTAAAGTGAACGAAGAAAAAGAACAAAAGGAAAGTAAGCGATTTAAAGACAAAATGGCACAAATACGAGTTTAATTATGGAGAGACATGAGACTTTGGTTTCCCTTATAATTTTACCCAATTTCACCCCAACTCCCTCACGAATGATTTGAGTCAATTGCTAATCATCCGTTCTCATTCTATTACTACCCAATGATCATGCAATAGGAATATTCTTTCCCTCAAGTTACTACCCCAATGATCATGCAAGGTATATAATTAAGTATATAATTAAGAGAAACATAAAGAACATGCGGATTTGTTAAATTAATAACGGATTAGAAATCAAGGATTCCGATTGATCCTCCAAAACCCTTAGATTCAGTTTACCTTATAGTTCCGTTAATTAGGAAATGGTACGATCGCATATCCCCTAATTAAAGTAGAAATTAATTCTCATTAATTAATTATGCATAATAAGGAAAACACAATTGAATAGAAATATGCAATCATTCATAAAAAAGAAAAGGGGTTCAATTGGTTACATTATAAGTTTCACCAAAGCCCCATGATTTGGGGATTAGTTACACATCGAGAGATAAGACAAACAAAAACATACTAATCCAACAAAACAATCCATACTCCTAATTTAAAAAGAGAATGACAAAACCGTAATGTTAGCACAGCTAACAACAGGACGTTGCAACTCGTATTGTGGAAGAGCTTCTGTCTCCAAATCCTACGGAGGGATATCGAGGGATACTAAAAGTGATGTATATCTGGGTAGTGATAGGCTTATGCCCCGGAGAGTGGTGTGGCCTTTGGAGCCTAGGATTGGTTTCATATGATGTAGTAGAGCCTCCCTTTTATAGGCGTGGATTAGGGTTTCAATGTGGTGGACCGGGCTTGACTTAGCCGCTTCCTTAGCCGTCGCAACCAATCTACGTAATCTTATAGCATCGTCGGGCTGACGTGTCATTGTTGCATTAAATGTATATCTTTTTATGTTTCTTTTACCCTCTATTTAGTCCAAAACTTACCTATTTTCGGATTCTTAGCTTGTGTGACCATTCCTACAAAAATAAGGAAAATTAGGTAGAATTACAATTAAATAATCATAAATTATATTGTAATTACAACTAATTTTTCGCAGATAAATCATCAGAATGGTGGTTTATCACATCCTCAAACTTAAACATTGCTTGTCCTCAAGCAATATCCCAAGGAATGGGAATGTAGCAAGTATAGAATCTAGAAACCTCACATATTAAGCATGCAGCAACCAAGTATAATTACCATCATGAGAGCAATTAATAATAATCCAATTAGGACCTTAGTTCCTTGAAATCAAGTATCACATATAGATGTGGTCACTCTTCTCACCATCTCTCAAATGTATATGGATATAGATCATTAGCACTCTACTTCTCGCAATTGTACACTACCATAGGCTTGCCTATAAATCTCAAATCTCTACTGAGAGTCAAATTGCACACAAGAATCAAAAGGTCTACATCAAGGTTGTAACGTGGCCAAGGAAATTATATAATTAGGTATGATATAAGAAGGAAGGAAACACAAATGTTTTCTTTTCATTATATTTTCACTAACCTTTACCTTTAAACTTTAAGCAGATTTTCTTAGGCTTCATGATTTGACAATTTTTTTATTTTTATTTTTATTTTTTGAAAATTTTCTTTCTTTTTTCATCTTTTTTTCTTATACTTTCCCAAGCATTTATTTTGATTTAGCTATAATTTAAGGGTATATGAAATTAGCACAATTAATAAAGGGAACCAAAGAATATAATTTTTAATGTGTTAGGCTCAAAGGGACATTAAATGATATCTAAGTTTAGGTCCAATCAAAGAAACCTAATTTTGCCTTTATCATTTTCTTATTATGCAATTAACTTACATAAGCCTTGACAAGGTTACAAGGCAAGTTCTAGAGTGTACAAGTCAGAGAAGAATCACTTAACAAAGAGAGAGGTTGGGTGCAACCTCAATTAGGTTCAATCCTCACTATAACACTATAACTACTCTAATATGAGACAAGATAACAAGGAACATGACTAATTATCAATTATTTTTATTAAAAGTTCTCATGTCCTTGTTAGATTCAATTAATGTTTGCTAAAAAATATTAGAGATCTCTAAATCCTAAATTCACTAGCATTCCAAACAGTTAAGCATATAGGGATATTACAAGGAATAAGCATTTTTAAAACACATTAGGAGAGAGGTATCCCTCCTCAAACTTAATTTTCTACCATTCTCTTAATTCACTAAAAAAATTAATTACCACAATAGATAGAAGAACAAAAGAAGAGGAATGATAAGAAATTTTGATAAATGAATAGGAGGGAGAGGGTCTCCCTCCTCAAACTTAAGCTCTTATCTACACGCACATATATATAGTGTAGTGAAGAGTAAAAGAGAACTTCCCTGAAAATGTAGCACCAAGGAGGGAGAAGGTCTCCCTCCTCAAACTTAGAGACCATCAATACCCTCAATACTTTTCCTGGTGGATGTTAATGATTGGAGAAGAAGTTCTTTTGCATTAGATTAACCTATTCACACTAAACACACATGTTAGAGGCAACAGATAATGCGTCCTAAAAATAGGTTCTATACATCCATGTAAAAATAAAATAAAATTAAAGTATAAAAATACATAAAGAAATAAGAATGATCTAATATCCTAAAATAATTAATCATAATAATTTATTGAAAAACAGGTTTCCTCCCGAAAGTGCTTGTTTTCCGTCACGAGCCTGGCGTACCGTTACCCGTGCCTAAGCACAACCATGGGTGGCTACCTTAGGATCCAATAACACATTGATAAGTTTCTTAACCTTCATCTCTTTCAAGGTTTCCTTGTTGACAAAGTTCATCACTCTATGTGGGAATGTTTTATTCACCTTGTAAGGACCGGTCCCCCTATACTTAAGTTTTCCTGTAAACACACAAAAGTGTGAGTTATAAATCAATACTCTCTTACCTATTTGGGACTCACGTTTTCGAAAGTGTTTAGGATGTCCTATTTTTGTCCTCTGTTTATGGACCCTTGAATTCTCATGCATTTTAATCCAAAGTTCATCTTTAAGGCTTAGGTCAAGCCTCCTTTGTGGTTGCATATTTGGTTTAGATTCTTCCCCTATAAGAATCTTGTGGGTGCAGAGTGTAAGACTTATGCCTTTGATGTCATGAGTGGACCATCTAAAGACTTCTTTATTTTCCCACAAGACCTTTTTCAATTTCTCTTCCATTGTTCCTCCATCTTCAACTTCTTTCGAGCTCTCACCAATAGTGGTTAAGAGGCCATTAATAACCTGTTGATGGTCGTCAGTAGCCACGTGCTCCTTTTCATTCTCTTTTTCCACATGCATCTCCAATTCTTTCTCGTTCTTAAGAGTAACCGCATTAGCTTGCTCCCTTGAGTTCACCTCAGGCTGGCTAGGTAAAGTCCCACGCGCTTGTTGTGCCAAAAGGCTAGTGAGTTGTCCCAATTGATTCTCTATATTCTGAAATTGGGTTTCCATATTCTAGACTTGGGATTCTAAACATGTTGGCTCCTTCCTTTCTTGCCTATAGCCTCCTTGGCTTTGTGCATGAGAGGGCCTGTAAACAAATTGAGTATTGTTAGTATAATTATTACCTTTATGTCCTCCCCAAGAGAGGTTGGGGTGATTCTTCCAAGTGGGGTTATAAGTGTTTCCCACATAATTAGCCTTATCATTTTTTTGGGCTATATCAGCTTTAACAATGATTCTTCATAATCAAGACTTATGGATTCGCAAGGATTATACGAGTTAGGTTCATATGCCACTGAAGTTTGGATAGGCAAGGTACGCCGTGTCTGTGCTTGCATAAGTGCCTCTATCTTGTTATTTAAGGCCTCTATCTGACCGACTAGCAAAGCAGTATAGTCGACTTGATACATTTCTGCCGATTGAGCATCTTTCTTCCTTACATGTCTAGCAGCAGATCTCCATTGATTGCTATTAGCGGCTAAGTTTCCTATGATTGTCCATGTGTCCCCAGGGGGAATATGTATGACACCCCCACCAGATGCTGCATCTATAATAGCTTTATTGGCATAGGAAAGACTGTTGTAGAAGATCTGCACAAGATGAGGTATTTGGTACCCATGATGCGGGCACCTTCAGGGAAGGTTTTGAAATCTATCCCAAGCCTCACACAAGGACTCATTCTCGTACTGAGTGAAGTTGACAATCTCCAGTATGATCCTGCACTTCATTGACTGTGGAAAGTATTGCGTCAAGAATAGACGCTATAACTGGTCCCAAGTAGTGATGGATGCTTCCGAAAAAGAGTCTAGCCAATCGTTCACCTTTTCAGTGATGGAAAAGGGGAATAGTTGTAATCGAATGGCATCTTGCGTAATGCCGTTCAATTTAATGGTATTTGTCAACCTCAGAAATTTTCTAATGTGGAGATGTGGGTCTTCTGATGTTGTCCCTCCAAATTAAAGTGAGTTCTGAATCATGTTGATAAGGGCAGGCTCAAACTCATAGCTAAGAACACCTTCTAGTGATGGGATTGAAATGCTGCTTTGTAGGCCCTCACTACTTGGGGTCATGTAATCCAATAATATCCTTCGTCTTTGTGCTGCCATCTTTCTTATTTTGGTGTCTTGCCTCAATCTTCTAGCTGTTTTTCCTATCTCAAGATTAAACTGTAATTATGGAGCTAGAGAGCGAGTTAACATAAACAAACAAAAGATCACACAAAGATATAACCATAAAATTATTTATTTATTTTTTTAATTTTTTAATTTTTTTAATTTTTTTATAAATATATACACGTCTCAAACAATTAAGATTCAAACTTCTAAGATTGTTAGAAAATAGTCCCCGGCAACGGCACCAAAAACTTGTTGTGCGTTTACTATGCGTACAAAGTTTTACCCACGGGCAAGTGCACCTGTCAGTGTAGAAAGGGGTATTTAAAACCCTTAATATCGTTTCCACAGAGACTATTTTAACAATCTTAAAAATATATTAATTTTTGAGGTCACCAGAAAAGGGTTTGTTTAGAAATATTTAAAGTGAACGAAGAAAAAGAACAAAAGGAAAGTAAGCGATTTAAAGACAAAATGGCACAAATACGAGTTTAATTAGGGAGACACATGAGACTTTGGTTTCCCTTATAATTTTACCCAATTTCACCCCAACTCCCTCACGAATGATTTGAGTCAATTGCTAATCATCCGTTCTTATTCTATTGCTACCCAATGATCATGCAATAGCAATATTCTTTCCCTCAAGTTACTACCCCAATGATCATGCAAGGTATATAATTAAGAGAAACATAAAGAACATGTGGATTTGTTAAATTAATAACGGATTAGAAATCGAGGATTCTGATTGATCCTTCAAAACCCTTAGATTCAGTTTACCTTATAGTTCCGTTAATTAGGCAATGGTACGATCGCATATCCCCTAATTAACTTAGAAATTAATTCTCATTAATTAATTATGCATAATAAGGAAAACACAATTGAATAGAAATACGCAATCATTCATAAAAAAGAAAATGGGTTCAATTGGTTACATTATAAGTTTCACCAAAGCCCCATGATTTGGGGATTAGTTACACATCGAGAGATAAGACAAACAAAAACATACTAATCCAACAAAATAATCCATACTCCTAATTTAAAAAAAGAATGACAAAACTGTAATGTTAGCAAAGCTAACAACAGGACATTGCAACTCGTATTGTGGAAGAGCTTCTGTCTGCAAATCCTACGGAGGGATATCGAGGAATACTAAAAGTGATGTATCTCCAGGTAGTAATAGGCTTACGCCCCGGAGAGTGGTGTGGCCTTTGGAGCCTAGGATTGGTTTCATATGATGTAGTAGAGCCTCCCTTTTATAGGCGTGGATTAGGGTTTCAATGTGGTGGACCGGGCTTGACTTAGCCGCTTCCTTAGCCGTCGCAACCAATCTACGTAATCTTATAGCACCGTCGGGCTGACGTGTCATTGTTGCATTAAATGTATTATCTTTTTATGTTTCTTTTACCCTCTATTTAGTCCAAAACTTGCCTATTTTCGGATTCTTGGCTTGTGTGACCATTCCTACAAAAATAAGGAAAATTAGGTAGAATTACAATTAAATAATCATAAATTATATTGTAATTACAACTAATTTTTTGCAGATAAATCATCAAAATGGTGGTTTATCATGGAGCCATCAAGAGTCCTCAAAGTCAGTCAGGCCACTATAGGTTTTTAACAGAGCTTGCAAGTATTCAAACATAACCCTAAGGATCGAAAGGATGCCCCAAGGAACTACATGGGCTTTAGAAGCAGTGGATGACTTAGTAGTCATTAGAGGAAGCATGCGATTAGGATGAACCTTGATGTTGGTAAGGGGGATCATGCAAGCATTAAGGTCCAGGAGTTAGGAAACCCAATTCATGGTGAAGTAACAATGAAGCTTTTATCTTGCCAGCACCTACTCCATCATAAGATAGTTGTATACTTTGAGCTCCTAAGTAGTAAGCCATGGAAGAATGTATACAATGACTGGAGTGTCTTCAAAGAGGAAGGCAAGCAAGGGAGGATGGAGCGAATATGAAATTTACCATCTTGGCAAAGTCTTGGCAGAGATGGTGATGGACGAAGATAGAAAGGTAGGTGTAAAATTGTCAAGATGGGTGAGGGGCCTTATGGGACCGCAAGATGGTTGAGGGAAGTCGAGAGAAGGTTGAGGCTAATAAGTGGCAAAGGCCAAAAAATCGATGTATTGGAGAAAGGCAGTAAGAGTTTCGTCCATAGTAGGGAAGGGAGAGAAGGGTAGTTGGTTTTCTGTAGGGTTTAGAGAAGATGCGGAAACAAGAGAGGCAAGGGGAGAAGGAGAAGTCATCAAGGGTGAAGATTATGGGTTTGGAAAAGATGGCTAGGATGGGGAAGACACCTGAGGAAAAGACACTTAAAGGGGAAAACACATGGAAGGTGGGGAAGGATGGTAGGTGGCAGAAATAAGATGGTTGGGGACAGGTAGTATGACTTGGAGAGTAATAGGGTTGATGGATGGTGGGGATGAAGAAGAGTCATAATTGATGATGATGAGACGAGACTTTTTTATAGGAATGATGGATGGTGGAAGATAAGAGGAAAATTTTCCATGAGGAAAAGGTTTGGAGGGTAGAGTAGATTTGGAGGTAGAAATGTCTAACCTCTGTTTGGTGCGACCTTCATATGGATCCCTCTTAGATGATGGGAAGCGTTTTGTAGAGAAAGTGGGAACACTATTGTTAGAGTTCGAAGAGGGCGAAAATGACGAGATGGCTGAAGAGCTAGTGTTAAAAGATGAGAGGGAAAAAACAGGTTGGAACTGACTGAACTTACCTTGAACTTCCTTAGTGAGGGAGTCTTCAACAGAACTGGGCGAGGGAAAGGGAGCTTTATCTACTTCACCTGTTGTATCCCAAAATAAGTGGTTGAAAGATGCATCTTGTGACATAGGTATTCAACCTGGTTTAGCTCCACAATTCAGGTTATCAAGTTCCCACAGGGAAAATTTTTTAATCTTTCATCCATAACTTTTCAAAAGCAGGTGAAAACAAGGGCAGTAAGGTTGATTTTTTCTTTTATAAAAGATGGAAGACGCAGAAGCGCTCCATTGTAATAGCTTGATTCCGGGAGCCAAGTCGGGTTGTGGTGTTCATTAATAGGAGAGGAGTGGTGTTCATTATATCTTTTTGATTCAGAAACACCCACTATAGACCATCCATTTGCCATTGACCATCACGTATGGAGTCACGTGGTGACCTGTTCCAGAATTATTAATCAATCTCACATCCACGGTTACTTACGCCATAACTATCATGATACCCCATTAACCATCAAATGATTCTAAACTTATTTTTGTTTAACGCTCTCATAGATCCATATTTTATTCTCATCTTTTACTCTCTTTTTTGTTTTTTTTTTTTATATATTTTTCTCCAAAATGGTATAAAATACATCAACCTTTTCTTTTTTTTCGTTTAAGGTAAAATATTATAAAAAAATGTGTATTGTTGTCTTTTCCTATATATATATATATATATATATATATATAATGATTTGAAGTGTTGTTTAATATAAAAAATGTAAGTACTATTTCATTGGCTTTTCAAACAATGTAGTAAATTTCTTCTTCTTTCACTTTAGATTTATAAAAGTAAAAAAAAAAATAAGATCTAAACGTAATATATGTTTATAGTTATTACTAGTATTTTAGGTCAGTTTTTTTTTAAATCTTTTTCTAATTTTATCTTTATATTTAATTATTAGTTATAATTGGTAAATATTTTTTTTATTATTTATCATTATTGATTGCGAATTTATCCTAATTAATTGCTAAATTGGTATAAGGATCACATTTTTTCTATTAATTTTTTATATTTTTTATATTTTATTTATTTTATTATTTTTATTTAATTAGTTTATCAACCTCTACACTTTTGTTATATTGTTTATTTTTAAATTTTATCTTCCTCTATCCACTTATTTAATTATTTATTATTATAGATACGCCTTTTTCCTATTTTTTTATTATCATCATTTGTCAATTGTTAATTTTATTTTAATTAATTTGCTATAACTATTATAAATTGTCATTTTTTATTTAATTATTTTACTTATTTAGCTCATTAATCTTCACTATTTTAGTATTTTGTTTATTTTTAAATTTTATTTACTTACTTATTTAATCATTCATTACATTGGTATATTCTTTATTATTTATCATTGATTGATAATTTTATTTTAGTTAGTGTTCCATAATTTTTGTAAATTGTTCTATTTTATCAATTATTGTTATCTAATTATTTTTTTTATTATTATTATTTAATTTATTTTAATCTTTTTTATTTTATCATTATATTTATTTATAATATTATCTCCTTCATTTCACTTAGTCAATTATTTATTTTTATTAGTACATCTTTTTTTATTGTTTGATATTGGGGATAGTTAATTTTATATTTTTAGTTGGTGACTATAATGATTATACATTGTTATGATTCTCAGTTGTATTATTATTGTTATTTATTAATTTTTTATTTATATATGATGTTATTATTGTTATCAATATTTTTCATCATTAATATTATTATCATTACATCTTTTATTGGTAGCATTGTTACTTATAATTTACTTATGTATTATTAAATAAAATATCATTAAAATTAAGCATTATTTTATTATATTTTATTTTAGTTTAATTGTAATAATATTATAATATAATTTGTATTTATTAATTATTATCATGTATTGTTTATTTATATTTCATCTTCTCTTATCTATATTTTCTTATAAATTTATTTATTTAATTATTTGTTTATCACACATTTTGTTTTATATTTATTTTATTTTTTATATTTATTTTTATGATTATTATTTTTGTCATATATTTTTATTATTATCATGTTCACCATTTATTTTTATTTTTCATAATTTTTAATTTTTTATATATAATAGAAATCAAATTTCAAAAATATTCAATTCAACTGCAATTTAATCTTTTTTTATAAGTAATTTGACTTTGTATAAAAGGGGATAATTTATATGAGATATCTTATTACTCCTACATTTTATATTTGAAAGGGTAATTTAGATGAGACATTTTATTAACCCTATTTTTTTTTTAATTCGGAACACTTGATTTATGACAGTTTGATGCTCTCAAATGTAAAAAAATAAAATAAAAAATCTTTTGATAGAATTAATTAATTCACAATTTTTAAAAAATACTACATGACTGTAAATTTCTGGTTGCATTGAAGGATACGTAGGAGTATGAATTAAACTGAAAGTAAAATTAATTTTCATAACATTTGTGCTTATTTGAAATTTGACCATTAATTCAATAAATTTTATATTTATTAATTTACTTATTTATCTAATTATTTATTCATTTGATCACCTATTTTCATTCCAAAATAAATTTTTTATTCGTATTTTATTAAAAAAATAAAATAAATAATTTTAAAATTATCATTAATTTGTGTAAATTGATTTAAAGTAACCCACCTTAGGATGGATGTATTAAGGGTGCTGTGTCCATCATTTTCTATGCATAAATAAGCTCTCGAACCAGTCCTGGTTTTTGTAGACCTATTTATATCCTTGGCTTAAAATAAAAGGTTTTCCAAATTTTCCTATTTTAAATCAAATTGGTGGTGACTCCATTTTCTTTCAAAATTAACCTTCGTTTAATTTGTCTGCCCTCCGTTGTGATTTAGGTCATTACATGTACAGTACACACTTAAAATACAATCCTAATATTTTTACATAAGTCTCTCCACAGTAGACACTTCTTTATTTAGCTACGTTGTTTTTGTAAAAAAACCAATGATAACAAGAATGAACACAATGAATAAAACTCATGTTATGAGTAGATAAGACACTTAAAATATGTCACTAAGTTAATGTTCATTGTCTTTTGCTCATAATTTTGTTCTTTATATAGGTAGAGACAAAGTAGTTGTTGAGAGACGAACGAGTTTTGCATCATCTTCTACATGAGCATTGAATGCATGATCTTGGTTTAAGGGAAAGCAAGCTATTTTTTCATCTTATCTGTTTTGTGCAGCAGAAGCCCTTTCATTTTTTCTTTTTTTCCTTCCCTAATAGGATAGTCTCTTTCCTTTATCAGTTAAGGTTTTCTATAGGTGTAGAACCTGATTTATTATTTTTTTTTTGCTAGATAGAGGTTCAAAAATATCCTTATGTATGAGAAGAGTCAGTTGTATCTAATTTGTAAAGTACATTTCTTTTCGTCAAGACAGTAAGATGCTTCAAGGTGTCAACACACTTAAACTTTTGTACCTGTCCTTAAATGTAAAAATTGTATGCATATATTTTTGTCAGTAATCAAAATATTAGTTGATTATTTTAATTTGAGACTTGGTTCCAACATGTATAATGAGAGAGTTTTCAATTTTTTCCATTCAAAAATTGTAAGGGGGGATTTTTAATTTTCTCCATGTGAAAATTACAAGTAGAAATGAATACTTTTCAAATATTCCATGGAAGTAGGTTGAAATGACCGAACCATGTTAAATTTGTTTTCTTTATTTTTGATTTATTTATTTTGCTATTGTATGTCTTTAATGTGTACCTTCTATTACCCCAACCATTGGTATTAAACCTTGGAGTTCTAATCTAAGGATAAAGGAAAAAAAAGAAAGAAGAGAATCAATTAATATAGTAGCTCCAACATTTCATGGAGAATAGTTCTCACTGTAGGAAGAGTATACTATTTGGAAATGTCTCACACTTGAACGAAAGATTGTTGTCATGAATGAAAATGAAAAAACTTGTTGGTTGATGGATTCTACAATAAGGGACGATTGCAACAACAAGAAATAAGAATTTTTAAATAAAAGAGTTTCTAACAAAGTTAAAAAATGAGACTTTGGAAGACGAGGATATGTTGAGATGTTATTCATTCAAGTCCTACATCAAATAGTTTGAAGAAGGAAGAGGTAGAAAACTCTTATATATAAGAAGATTGTGTTTGAGTTTTATCACCACAACCACAATAATGTAGTCCTTCGGGATTTGGATAGTTGTGTGTCACCGCAATAATGTAGTTCTTTGAGTTTAATGAGAAGGTTTTCAATTTTGTTTATTCAAAAATTGTAAAGAAGGATTTACAATTTTCTCCATGCAAAATTGCAAGTAGTAATGAATATTTTTGAGGTGTTACATGGAAATAGATTGAAGTGACCAAATGTAACACCCACAATTTCTCTTTTTGGACTTTCTAGGCTACAGATATCCTCTAGAAAGAAATAAAGTAGAAATAAAAATAAAATCCAGAAAAATTAGAGAAATTTTAGCAAATGACGAAAACACCTTACACTAGGATGATACAAATAAATGTGTAGGAAACCCAAAAAAAAGTCAGAAGACATTCTAAAGAATTAGAATCCATCAATGATGATTAGAAATCCATAAGAAAATAATAGAAACAAAGAGAGGATGAAAACATCATTAGAAACGCTCGAAAATGTCCAAAACGTCTTAAAAAGCTATGTCTTTCATAAGGGCTAAACTATTTCCGAAAAAATGGAAAATAATATAAGAATGATTCAAGAATGAACCAATAATTGTTAGAAATATCAGAATAATAATTTGGAAACTTTCTCAAAAATTCTCAAAAAAATTATCAAAATACCCCTAAAAGGCCAGTTGGGCAAGAAAATGCAAAGTAGGAGCTGGGAAATGGGTCTCACCCATTGAGTACAAAATTGGACATGTGAAAAATAAGGTGGTGACTCATCCTATGAGTCATCACTTCATTAATTCCATATAGGACAAAAATATTAATGAGAGATAAAATAATCATGATTAAAGTAAATTAACCTTAATTAATTAAAATTAACCATACTTACAATAAGTGAATCTTGATTAGTGATAAATTCAGAATAATTACTGTTAAAATAATCCTAAATTACATTTAATTTAAAAAGAGAAATTACATGTAAATGTACCAAAATGCTCTTAAGTGAGAAATTAATTCCCAAATTATCCCTAAATGGCCGAATGGCATCTTAAGCCATCCAGGGCTTATTTTCTTCATAATACAACTTCTAAACACTTAGGCAAATACTATAAACTCTCTCAAAACTCAAACTAGTCTCAAAACACTACAATCTACACTAAGTTTAAACTTTCATCTTTGAAGTTTAGGTCAAAACAAAACCAAACCCATGAAGCCCCACCATCATCACTAGGAGATCTTGTGTGGACCACCAAGGAGGAAGGATATCAACCTTAAAGATCCACCAAATCTTCACAAAAGTCTTCAATGAGTAGGGTCTTTACCATATATTTTTCTAAGCTTTTAATCATGTACTTATGATTTCATTTTTTTCTCTTTTTGGTGGATCACTCTCTAAGATCTATGGATCCCTTTTGCTTAATTTTTTTGGAGCTCAAAACTATCCTTGATGAATAAAAATGATCATCACCAAGTTTTTATTTATTTTTGAAAGTTAAAGGAAATTTTTGATGGATTAAAGTGCTTCTAGCAACCTTTGGAGCAATTTAATCGGTTAAAATTTCTTAAAAATGATTTTTGATGGTTCGGGGAAGATTTTGAAAATTTTTGTAAAAAATTTTGAAGTACTCAAAGTAAGAAATGGATAGAACTTAGAGTAGATCTACACTTATTTGTCTTAAAAATGTTTTCTTTAAAGTCTTTGTGTTCAAAGTTGTAAGCTTATTTATATATTTTCTTAAAAGCTTTAATCTTGAAGTTAAAAACTTTGATAAAAGTTCATATATGGACTCATATGTTAAATATCTTATAAGACTAAAAAATTATGTTATATAAACATAACTTGAAACTTGGACTTTAAAACTACCAAGAGAAAAGGTGGAATTATAAACCCAAAGATAAATAAGATACGTAAGACCTTCCATGACTATAGAGTAAGGATAAATCATGAATGGATATAAGGACATATGAAGTACCTAGTGCTAAACTTCATGAGACAAAGGTCAAGTGGGAAGAAATTGAGAAACAGACCTTTATTTTGGTCACCTAGTGAATTTGGCCACCTTCAATATGATTAAGAAAAGTTGAGCTTAAAATCTTAATTAAGGTAAAAAGAGGAGTCTAACTAAGTATAAGAAAGGAATTATAAATTTGAAAGAGACTTGAATGGTTGGGTAACCATTCATCCATATTGGTTGAAATTTATGAAAACAAGTTAAAACATTGATAGAACTTAGGAATGAACCTAAATTTGCTTAGGATGGTGATTAGAAATTAATTATGGAGTAGAGGGAGGATGATGAGTATTTGACCATACTCACTAGACAAGGAGAAAAAGTCCCAAAAATTTTAAAGGTTAGTGTAAATTAACAGCCTAAGCCTTGATTAGTGTAAATCACTTTTTAAGAGAAGAAAAATTGAACCATAATATCTTAAGACTAAAGGATGTAGATTCGGCCATATATGAAGTAAATAGGAAAAGTAAATTAGTTTAGATGTTTAAAGATATTTAAACAAGATATGAGTAAGAAACTTTAAAATTTATGAGTAAGAAGGTAAGAAAGTAGGTTCATTAGTTGCTTAAATTTAATTAGAAAAGTTATTAGTCAAAAAGTATAAAACTTATAACATTTAAAATTGAATTATGTAAGTTGTGCTAAAATATTCAATTTAATGAACACAAAGAGTAAACAAACAAATAGGTAATTCAGCCAACTAAAGTAGAAACCTAACATATCATAATCTTCTATTAAAAATATTAAGAAGAACTTAATCTTTGAGAAAATGAAAGGTTGAGAGATAACTTAGAAGGATGAGTGGATTAGGATCTTATGAGAGATTCATCATAAATCTTATGAATAATGAAAGATGGACAAGCTCTTGGAGGAAGGTTACATGTTCTCCAAGAAAGTTACATCAAACTTAATTAAGAAATTCTTGATTAGAAGATTAGTTTCTATTTAGAAAAATTATGCCAACTTGTTGTATTGCCTTATAATTACACAAAGATGAATGTAAAGTGTATGAATACTCTTGATTTTTTAGAGAGTGGTGTATTATATGATGTTCATATGTGGATGATAATGCGAAAGCAGTTTGAAATAGAGACTATATGTGTATGGCATATTGATTGGATTGTTTGAGCATACATGTTATTTGAAAGTTTTTAAAATGAACCTAATTAACTAAGAGATCACTAAAGAAAGAATTTATGTGAAAATTTAATACTACTCTTGATGTGCCTTATGCATATTCAAAAGGCAAAAGGTCTTTTTAAGGTAGAGACAAAAAGGATTTTCCAAAAATCTTTCTATTACGAAGTATCAGGTATTCAATGTTTATGGTGGTTACAACCATTAAGGAATGAACTTATGTTTTAAGAATAGAAGGCCGGGTAGTAGAGCTAGTGAAAAAATATTGTTTGACTAAATAGTATTATATGCCTATATCCTATATTATCATTAAGAGAGTGATAGAGAAATGAGAAGAATTATGTTAAGACATGAATGAAATGATAGTCAAATGATATCAGTGATGTGATCCCAAATATATATGAGACTTATGTAATTTAGATTATGTAACTTATATGCTTAAATAGAAACTAGTTCTTCTTTATGTAAAAAGAAATCCACTTCAGCTAAGGCTTTTTAAAGATTAAAAATAAACTTGTATGCATGTTATGTTTTCTAACAAACTGAAATGGTTGGAATAAAAGTGATGTCACTAACTTTAAGGTAGAATCCTACTGAGGAACTTAGTTTCTCACCCTTCCTTCTCCCACCATTTTCTTCCCAGACGCTCCAAATGTTGTTCCCAACCGTGGTGGTCTTTGTGAAACTCAATAACATCAGCTGGTTAGCAAACACCCCTGAATTGGTCATTACCATTAAGGCCAACGTGCAAGTCAATTTCTCTCTTGACCACATATTTGTATTTGCCATCATGAGCCCAAAATTCTTAACCATGAAGTTCACCATTCCTTTGGAGGATTTCCATCCTAATATGGTGTTTTCACCATCACCTAGCTATCAGGCCCCTCTTGTTGCACCCACGATAGGTTCCTCCTTGTTTGAAGGGAAGAGTGATCCCAAAACATCATTCCATTATTACAACACTTCTCATGTCTAGTCGTCACAAGAAAGTTCTCCATTCCCTAGGTCATATTCATTATAGGCCTTCCAAGAGATGGAAAATGGAACTTTCATTTCCTTGGATGAAATTTTATGGCTAAATCATCGTGACTCATCTAACTGAAGCGTTTGCATGCCTCTTTTTGAAGAAGATGATTGAAGTCATACTCATAATATATATTTTGTAATACAGTTAGATAATTATACTCTAATTATTTAGTATGTACTTTTTTATCACAGTATATGCGATGTATTTATATAGTAGTAGTAGTTATATATGTAACTAGGTGTGTAAAGACATATATGCTTTAACTTAACTTAACTTAACTAAGTATGTATAAATATGGGCTATATAACTATAAAGTTTGTATCATTTCTGATATGTTTGTATTTGTTATAACTTGTAATTATGCTTAATAGAGAGAAGTAGAAAATTGGTAAAAGAAACATAGACAATTTATTAATTAAACGTGAGCGAGGATGTCTACTTATTTTTTTTTCGATACGATAGCTATTCCAACGAAACTTGTATTTTTAATTAAAATTTTAAAAAAAATTATCGTATTTTCACTAATTGTAATTTCTGAAAATTTTGTATCATGAAATAATAGTTTAATAATAAAATCATATGTATGACTTAAGCATAAAATTATACTTCATTTTTAGAATGTTACACCAAATTACTATAATGATATTTTATATCCTTATCTATTTTTAATTAGAAGTTAAATATGCATATAAAAGTTAAAATTGAATTAATGAATAATTAAAGAATGAAAAATTTGATAATTTGGATTTTGTTATAAGAAACGCTAAATTTTTATAAATTTTATTCATTAGTTTTTACGTTGTTTATGAAATGTTGGTTTAATTGTTTTAGCAGAGCAATGTATGCAATAAATTGGTGTGAAGTTCACGTTTTTCCTTTTCTTGTCTCTTCTTTTGGTTTTGCGTTTTTTTATTGCTTAAATGTTGGTGAGTATATTGCATGTATAGATTTGAAGAATGACTGGTTAGCGTGATGAAAAAGCTTATTCCTGACCTTGTTTTGGCAACTAAAACTAGGGAAATAATTTGTGAGAATTGTATGGCAATGTTGAAAGTAAGTTTATCATTCTTTCATTGAATTTGCACCTTTAATCAATAAGTAATATTACAAAATATTCTTTCCGCTCTTTGAGTGAAGAGATTTTTTATTTTTCAAGAGGAGAGATGACTTAGCAAAATAAAGAGCTTAAATAATCACTACAATTAATTCTCCTTCTTAATGCTCTTGATTTTGTATGCTGAAGCTAGCTAGTTGTTCCTGCATTACAATGTTTATCGAGGTAAGCTTCTTCTAGATGCTTATAATTTTACCTAAAACTTTCAAGATTATTATTCATTTTTTATGTTCATAGGTGCCAGTCCTTCAATTTGGGAATTGCCATGATGCTTTACATTTTCTTCCACATGTTGCATTTTATATTTTGTTTATTTGCTTCATCATGCTGTATTGTTTGTTTCCAAATGATCAATTATAACATTTAGCCTTATAATTAAATTAGCAGTTTTTAAAAATAAATTTGTTTATGGATTAATCCTAACTTACATGAATCAGAACTAAATAGTTTAAGATTGGCTTATTTGACAGCGCTAAATATATTAAAAAAAAATTATTTTCAAAACAAATTAGTGATCAGTTATTACTTTCTATTAATATGTTATCAACTTATTCTACCAATGATTAATTTATTATTGATTTTGGTAATTTTTTTATCAAACCATTCAAATCAAGGAATTGATTATCAAACTTTAAAATTTGAGTTTTCATATCTCAACACTTTTAGGTTTGTTATAAAATTCTTTTATTTTTTAAATATCTTCCAAAATATAATTTTAACCATAATTTTTTTTTTTTAAAAAAAAAAACTAACATAGTTTCATTATTTTAAACTTGTAAAACACTTGTTAATCATTTTATTTAAAAAATTTTAGAGAACTTGTTCAATTTATGAGTTATTGATGCATATGTGAAATTCTAATTCTAATAAATGCTATTACAGGAAAAAATAGTCAACAATTAACTGTTAAAAAATTGACGTTAAATTGAAATAACAGCTCACATTGTTAAGGACACAAACAAATTATATCAAGATTAAATTTTTTTTAAAAAAAAAAAGGACGAGCAAAAATCATTAAGAAAAAGAATAGAAGTTGAAAATACAAAGCCAAGTGCAGGCAATGTTCACTTGGAATGGAACATGCTTGCTTCCAATTGTTAAATAAGCTACTTTCCTTTATCTTTCACACTTTCCTTCAAAATGTTGTTAAATTGCTAACTCCCTCCAATGTCTTCTTTGAATGTGTTCCAGCTTAGCAACAATAGTACATAGTAATAAGTCATACCCAATAACTCATTTTCTTTCAGTAACATAGCCTTCGTTCCTTGGTTTACAAGAATCATGTTCTTTTTCTTTTATTTTTCTGGTTCAATCATTGTTTGTTGTTATAGCTTGTGGAGGAAGGTTCATGTGGCCCACACTATATCCATCAATAACCCTCCATCCTTTATTTATCCAATCAAGGTTCAGTGTTTGTCTAAGATTTTGGATACAAGCTATCACAGACTACAGAACCAAACAATAATTGAACAATTTTTATGCTCAGCACCAATTGGAAAATACTTACCAAATTCCAATTACTAGAAGATCCAAAGGATGATACAATTTTGCAAATTGGTGCTTTAACAATTAAAGTAGATAAATAACTACACATTCAAGCACTTGGCTTCCAAAATTCCAAGCCTCTTAGGACAATACCAATGTTATTTATCATGTTAAATAGAGAATGGAAAATGGTACTTTATGGAGGATGATAAATAAACTAAAATTACTAAAAAAATGGTAAATGGAGCCATTATTTTCAATTCTTAATTGGCTTTGATGGATTTGGTTGTAAGGCCAAATCCAAATGGGAAGAGGGGGTCATAATGAGGATCTCCAACATTCATTGGTAACTGATCAACAGTTTTGAACCAAGTCCTTGAAAGCTTCCCAGTGAAACCATAGTCTCCAAATAACACATCACTCACACCTTGCCCCTCAGTACCAGGAAGCCAAGCTGCAACAAGGGCATCAACTGATTCAAGATATGGCTCTATAACTACAGGGCGACCGGAGATGATGACAACAACACATTTGACTCCTCCACACACATTCCTTATGGTGTCTGGTCCGGGATCTGAGATTGTCAAATTCAAGCTATCACCAAATGTTTCAGCATATGGTTTCTCTCCAACGACCACAATGGCATATTCAAAACCATTAGACTTGACATAGTCTAAACCAGGATTCTCTTCATAGACCACCTTGGTATCTTTGTCAACTGTATTCTTGATAGCATTGAGAATTGTGGTACCTGTAGATCATACAAGTCATATGTCAACATTGTATTTTCAGTGGGGCAAACAAAAGGGAAAGAAGCTGAGAGGGAATTTATAGTATACCTTTAGTAATGTTGTTGCCACTAAGTCCCTGCCATTGAATGGTCCAGCCACCACATTGATAGCCTAGATTATCAGCATGGCTTCCAGCAACAAGAATTTTTGAAGCCTTTTTAGGAAGTGGTAGCAGAGGCTGTTCAGCGTTCACACCATTCCTCAATAACACCAAAGATTTCCTCACAGCTTCTCTAGCCAATTCTCTATGTTCCTGTTCATTTATGGTGCCAATATAGTTATTTATCATTGTGGTATAAAACAGTTGGTAGAAAAATAGTGTACACATGTTAGGTGATTGATTAACTAACCTGACTCCCAAGTTGGTTGACAAGGCTGTAATCAGCCAATGGATCCTCAAAAAGACCCATTGTAAACTTTACCCTCAAAATTCTCTTCACTGCATCATCAATTCGGCTTATGGGTATGATTTTATTTTTCACTTGTGAGGTTAGGCCATCTATGAATTCTGTGTAGTTATAGGGAACCATTATCTGCAGCATTATCAGAGCAAGTATTAGAAGATGATATATGTTATGTGGAACATCAGCTAAGGCTATACGTAACAAACTTGAAACTCATAGTTTACCATGTCAATTCCTGCAGTGATTCCAGCATAAATGGAATAAGTGTAGTTAGCATGCGGAGGAGAAGTAATCCTATCAATTCCCTGCCAATCTGATATGACAAAACCCTGCAAAAAAAAAAAGCACTTTTGGATTCATTTATTGTGACGATTCTTAATTTTGAATTCAGTGATCCTGATGAGGTGAGTGTTACCCTGAAACGTAGTGTGTTCTTAAGAAAATCCGTGATTAGAGTATGATTAGCATGCATCTTCTGTTCATCCCAGCTTGAATAAGAGATCATGATTGTTGACACACCCTTGATGATTGCATTATAGTAAGCTGGCATGTGAATGCTAAGCAATCCATGTCTGCTTATCACTGTATTGTTCTCATTGATTCCTTTTGTTGTTCCACCATCACCAACATAGTGCTTAGCACATGATGCAACTTTCTTCCTGTGCAAGCAAATGCAAGTAGTTTAAACACCAACAGCAAGACAAATTGATTATTGTCATGTCATAAGAATGCAAATGCAGTTTTGAGTGGAAAATTTTGAAGAATATACAAAGAAAGGAAAAAAAAACGGATTTGAGTAAGAAAAATACAAAATTAATAAAGCAATATTTTATATGATCAATTTTCATTAAGAATAAGATAGAAACCAAGGATATAAAGGTAAACTAAACCAAGCAGCAGCATGAGTTCTTACTTTCCAGCAACATATGGAACACCCTTCCGTGAGTTCGCAGGGATTTCACCTTGCAGTCCTGGAATGATCTCAGTCATAGCTTGAACTATTTTGTGATCTTCACTATAACTTTCATAACATCTGCCCCATCTTGGATCTCTACATACCTATACAAACACACAGTATATATAAGTGGCCTTTTATAAGAAAAACAGAAACAAAATAGAGAGATTTATAATATAGATTTTCTCAATTACCGCAATGCAAGGTGCAAAGACATATTGAATTCCAGTTGCTCTAACTTCAAGAGCTGTTGCTTCTCCAATCCTCTTCACTAGTTGAGGATCCCTGCTTATTGAAGCATAAACTTTATCATAAACATATAGAAGCATATTAAAATATTAAAAAACATTTGTTTTACCTTTAATTAACCCCAGAAAGGCTATGGTTTCTTAACTTTTATTCAATCCTCTTTTGTAAAAGCAATTAAGAGAGAGGGGGGAGAAAGGAATAACAGAAGGTGGGAAAATGACTACCAAATGAAGAATTCCACTTATTGACAATAAAATGATGTATACCTTAACAAATAAAATATTTTATGACATCACTGATAATTGTTTCACATAAGAGCATTCCACTTTTTGAGATAGGTTTCAACCATTAGTAATTGTTAATTTTTAATTAATCATTATTGTTTTGATTTGTACCCATCCCCATAGCATAAAAAGTTGGTTTTTGTTTAGACTTTTTAACTTGCACACATCAAAATCATATCATTTTCTGGTGACATCTCAACGCACACCGTTGATATCGTCAATGAGTCAAGCATGGTTGAATATATGAAATCTTCAAATCTCAAGAATTGAAAGAAAACAAAAAAAATGCCACACATGAAGTAGATAAGCATACTGATAATTTACCTGGTAGCTCCAAGCCCAACGTTGTGAGGGAAAATTGTTGCCTTATAGACATTGTTATGGCCATGAACAGCATCAATCCCATATATGAGAGGAATTCCCAACCTAGTTGATAAAGAACCCTTTTGAAAATCATTCACCATATTAACCCAATCCTCAGCAGAAGCCTGTGGCTTTGGAACACTGCCACCCCCACTTAGCACACTCCCTATCAATAAGACAATTACATCAAAATAAATAAATAAAATTCCCATTTCCCATTATCTGACCAATCTCATTCTTTTTCATTCCAAAAAAAGAGACAGAAAAGAAGGAACCTTACCAATATAATACTTCTTCATCACTTCAGCAGAAGCAACACTGCGATCAATCTGCACCATTTGGCCTATTTTCTCTTCCAGAGTCATCCTATTCATAAGATCCTTTATTCTAACATTCAATGGCTGTTTTGGATCTTTGTATTTCAAGTACTCTGCTTCTGTCATAGCTACCCAACAGTGAAAGAGCATAAGCCCCACAAAAAAAATGGGAACTTTGGTCATTTCTTCACCTCAACACAACTTCACCCTGAGAGATCAGAACAAGGATCAGGTCACTGTTGCAATTATCACAAGTTACAAATGTGATGCAAATTACAAATACAATCTACCACCTCATCAGAAAACTCAATCTGATGAACTTAAATAGCACAATCAAAACAAAATGGTTTTGAAAAAGACAAGAAACAAAGACATCAAAGCAACAAACAAGCAAAACAAAAAACTTATCAATGTCATTAATTAAGTTCAACAAGAACAACCATACTAATTTTGGAAATTAAATGCAGTGGAAAAATCCCATGAACAACCTGCAACAATATGTAACAAGAAACAAAAAAAAAAAAAAACAAAGAAAAGTACCCAACAGATTTTCTGGCTCTAAACTGAGAGATGGAAAACAGTATGTGTTCTTTTCCAAGATTGACAAATTGACATTCACTTGGAAGCATGTGCAGATGGCACAGTTTGTTTTATGAAAATGAATGACTTTACATCTATTTATATAAAAAGAAAAAGATTCTACAGGCTGTTACCTTGACACCACGTTCGAATCGTCTATCTATCCTTATCTTCCTTAAATAATGCTATTTTTGATGTTTTTCATTTTCATTAAAAATTCAATTTAATCTTTTTATTATATTATTATGTGTGTTTTACCGATACTTGATTCGCCATTCCAAAATTCAAATAGATAAAGTTTGTTTGGATTTTAACGTTGTGATTATGCATTGGGGTAACTTGTAACCGTTGGTGGTTGCTTTCAGTTTTAAAAACAGATAAAAGTTCATTCATCATATGCTTTCTTCAACAACCTTTTAGTGGCTAATAAATTAATAATTTCTATAGTATTTTAATTTAAATAAAATTTTAGAAGTATTAAATAAAAGAAAATTTTTCAACATTAGTATACTATTCATGAATAGTAAAGGTATTTTTAAATTTAAATAAAATTATAAATAAGGGTTTTTAGTTTATGGAGCCTCACTTATAAATTACCTTTCTTGGTGGTTACTAAGTTCTTTTTAAAGTCTAACATAAATATCTTATTTTTAATAAACACTTTTTTATAATAAAAACTTATTCTGAAAATTCTTTCATTCTTTGTTAAATGGTATTTATTGCATTAATGATAATTTGTTAAAAGAATAAATTATTAATTTTTTTATTCACACAAAGATGTTACCTACGTTTCCAAATGGTCACAAGAAGTTGTGAATTACTTTACACAATATGTTTAAGTCAAAAAAGTGTTTACAATTCTTAATTTTATGAAATCTTATAAAATTTTGAATCCTAATAATTTTTAGAGAAAAAATTATTAATGATTTTGGAATAATATTATATATAATATATGAAATCTTGTTACACATATTTTTTTATTATGGAAAACTTGTCATTTTTTAATTGAAATTCTCATTTGTCATTATTTCTAAGTAGGAATGGTTAAATAATTTTAAAAAATTTTGACCTATTAATTTTTGCAATATTTAATTTAAATATGTCAAAAAATATGTTATTAAACTTCATTCTTTTGTTAACATTATTAGTTTTTGGATGACATGTTTTATTAGTAATATTGACTATATAAATGACATTAAAGCTAAATTTTTTATCTTGTTTCATGCATGACTTGATCATGACTTTGGAATAATTATTAGGATATTGTAATGTTGGTTGCTCTATTAATTGTTTGGAAATATTAGTACTTATTATTGAAAAAAACTCTATTTCATTTTTTAAACATATTTCTAGTATTCTCAATATTTCAAAATATTAATAATAGATTGAATTATTTATTTACAATATTTTTTTAATGAAGGAAAATTTTGTCCTAATTTTTTTGGTAAAAATTGGTACTTAACTATTATATTACTCTAGTCTCTTCTCTCATAAATTTGAATAATTGTTATTGGAGAATATCATAGGTGTCTCTTACTTTTATTTGTAATCTTCTTTTAGTTTTTTTTTATAAGAAAATAAATTTCACAATATTTTATATATATTTATTTTATTTTAATATTTTATACATTTTTATTAATTTATCCAAATTATTAATCTTTATTGACATTATGTTTTTATTAATTATTAAATAAATTTTTAAGGTAAAAATTTAATTTAAATATTTGAAAAATTGCAAGAGTTATATATATAAGAAATTAAAATTGATAAAAATATACATAAGTTAAAGTATAAAAATTAAAAGTATAGTAAATAAAAATAAATAAAATTGAAGCCAGTTATTGTAAGAAGAAAGAAAATATATTAATAAATAATAATACTCAACTTAATAATATAAGAATTGAATACATGTGATAAGATCCCTAAATCAGGATTGAAGTCCTTTGAAATACATCATTCAATTTGTTCCAAATAAATTTTACTTAATTAAAAGTGTGATTGAGAATATACCTAATATATTATTAACCTTTTCTTTCTAATATGATTTTTAATTTAAATCAATTTGAAAATTTGTATAATTACAAAGATACTAATAATACAAGGCTTAGCATAACCTAACCATATCGAAGTCACAACCACTGTGAATCTGCTTCAATGTAGTATTATTTAATTTTAAGGTTCATATAGTTGAATTAGTGTTCAATGTATCTATCTAAAAAATTATGAACAAACAATTAATTGCATTTTACGATCTACTTTTAATTTTCATGATTATTGGATGAAATTTATGAAAATTAGATTAATGAATTTATCTAAAAAATTATGAACAAACAATTATGAAAATATTAATGAATTTTAATATTTTCTCATAGCCCCGAAGTGACGGTGCCTCACTGATTCTGATGTATATATATTTTAGTTTGCAGGAAGGTTGAATGACAACAATGTAAGCCACAATAATGGCGTCTCAAGCTAGTGACAACCATTCAGATAAGACAGTTAATTAATGACGTTGAGTGGGTCAATGTAACCTATCTCTTAATTTTTAAAAATATTACTTCAAATATTTTTCCAGTTTATATCTTATTATTATTATTATTATTATTATTATTATTATTATTATTATTATTATTATTATTACGATTTTTAATAACTTTTTTAATTATTCCATTCGTTAAAATTATGTTATTTATTTGAATAAAATTTCTTCTTTAATAATCAAAATTAGAAATCTAGTTATTTAAACTATTTAATTTATTTTTTAATAAATTATTTCATCTTTGAATTAAAAATTATAACAGTTCAAAATTAGTTAAAATTCCTAATTTTGAAAAAAAAAATATAATTTTAAATATGATTAATAAGCTCTAATTTCATGAGGGATAGTGAAATTTTATCTTTATTTTATATGCTTAGCACAATAAAAGTAAAATATCTGTCAAAGTCCCATATGAAACGCTCTATAGGTCATTATTCTCTAGTCTTATATGATAACTCCATTAGTCAAACTCAAATAAGTTCCATGATTCACTAATATAATTAAAAATTGTGACATCATTGTCAAGAAGAAAATAAAAGTGATAGCTTCTATTAGTGTTGAACAAAGACTTGGTAGTGATGAAAATAGAGCCGTTTATGAGAACCTTTTGAACGTTCATGGAAGCTTCATATAAAGTAATGTGGATGAGGCCTTTCTATACCTCGCAGAACGTATTTAGGGGAAAAGAGAAAGGAACGAAAAGCAATATTTTTCTTTTTATATAACTCGCTTTTCAAAAAGAGAACAAATGCGTTACGAAAGCTCAATCACAAACTGATACGACACTTTTCTGACTAGAAGGGTGCAGTTGATACAAATATGGATGTTTATGTGTTTATTTAATTATATCTCATTTTCATTTTAATATTTATTATTTTTGGATATTTTAATTTTAATTTTATAGAATAGTTAAAATTTTATTATTAACATTAATATTTTTATTAAATGATGACATTGTATGAAAAATATATCATTAATTTTAAAATGTGTTAGTGGGTATAATTTGATATTAATTTATTTTTAAATTTTTTATCACAAAAACATGAATAATATATAATAAAGTTAGCATATTTAGAGATTAATGTTTATAAATAGATATTTTAAAATTAAATAATTTTTAAAAAATTTAAATATAAGAAAAAAATAAATTCAAAATTAAATTGTATACATGATCATTTTTAAATATTAAAAATATAAAAAAAATTAGTACAAGAAATAAAAATTAATAAATTTTATAAAATTAAATATTTAATTATATCTAATTTAAAAGATATAAATTTAGAAGAAAAAACAATTGTAAAGTTGCCATCAAAGTTAAATTTTTCTCCAATCTAACCTTTCTTCGGTGGCATTATCATTTTAATATCAATTTATGATTCAACCTGATTTTTCAAACTTTATTCTTATATTTACTTAACAACTTTTTATCATAATTATTATTTATTTTTTCACCTTAAAAAATATATGCATCTTAAAAAATGTCAAAACATCATGTTTCCATTTTTTTAACATTCGTTCTTTTTCATCTGGTCACTTTTGCAGACAGCTTGATATTCCCTGTTTTTAGAAGTCTGTGTAAAGTTTCAATTTAATCCTATAACTTTTATCCTAAAAGAAGTTTTTTAATTTTTTCGCAGTTATCTTCCCTTTTCATCAATCACTAAATAAAAGTGCATTACTTGTCTTATTTTACGGTCTTGTCCTTTTAATGTATGACATTGGTATTGAATATGATAATAAAATTTGAATTTATAGAAGTGTTTGTGTTTTGATTTTAACAGAAAATTTCATTCATTAAATTTAAGAAAATTTTAATTTGCGAAAAATTGGTCAAATTTTGGAATATAGATATTGAATATTTCTTATTTATAAAAAAATTAATTTATTATTCAATCTTTTGTTTTTTAAAAAATTTTGATATCTATTTTATATATTATTTAAATAAAATATATTTAACATATAGTTTATTACATATATATATATATATATATATATATAAATTAATGAAAAAACTAGTTGCTAATCTCCCTTTTCCTCCTCTCTTCCTATGGAAAAAAATTTTTTTTCATCCACTTTTTGGTCTCTTTACCTCAAGAAAACTCATCTTCACTAGTACAAAAATAGTCTTTTATAACAGGATTTTACGTCGGTTATCTGTCAACCGATGTAGAAAAAAAGGCGATGGCATTTTTGTAAATAAATTTGATACTTTCTACATCAGTTACTTTCACCGATGTAGAAAAATAGGCAGTGACATTTTTGTAATAAAATTTAAACTTTTTACATCGGTTGTTTTATGATCGATGTAGAAAGTCACTTTCTACATCATTTATAAAACAACCGATGTAGAAAGTCAGACTTTCTACGTCGGTTGAGTAGTGTAACCGATATAGAAAGTTCTTTTTACGTCGGTTCTTTGAAACAACCGCCTTAAAATCTGTTTTCCCTCCTCTATACCTGATGCGACCGTTGTCGTCCTCATAAGTGTAAACACTCTATTGTTGTCCTCCTGCCCTAACTGATTTCTCTAAGCCTCCATAAGTGTAAACACTCCATTCTCTAAGCACGTCGTCGTTCTCAAAGCTGCCGTTGTCTGAACGCGAAGAGCACCGTCGTTTTCAAAGCACGTCGTCGTCGTCTATGCCATCGTCGTCGTCTACACCGGTATGTAGCATTATAGCTCTCTGATTAGGTTTAGTTTAGGGTCTCTGTTTTTGTTTCTGCATTACTTCTTAGCCTTAGGTTCTCTGTTTTGTTAAATCACTCTGTTTCTCTATTAGCTTATGTTTTGCCTTCTCTGTTTCTACATGTTACTCTTAGCTTGTTTTGCCTTCAATAAATCAGGATGTCCATGCTTCATAGTTAGTAGATAAGTATATATCCTAAGGTATTGTTTAAATATTTAATAAATAATAATCAAATATACATAAGGGAGTGATATGGATACATGTTAACCAGAGTCATTGTCACTGCTGGGTAGGGGTGTTGATCCTTGCTAAATTTTTTTATTACAAATGCAATGTAGAAAAATACTCCTTTTGTGATATGTGTGTAAGATACATGTTAACCAGAGTCATTATCATTGCATCAGTGAGCTATATCCCATAAAAAATTAGCTTTGCTAGAAAAATACATAAGAATGGAAGGTGCTAGAGATAAAAGCATATTTATACATACTTATATACATACATTCATATATGTGTACGTTTAGTCTTATACAAAATGTCAACCAACATAAACTTTAGTAACATTTCACCTTTCCTGATCAACATTGTTCTCTAGTTTCAATATTTATGCACTTTTAACTTGGATGCAACCTATATATATGTGTGTGAAAAATAATAATCTTATTTTGGTAAAATGAAGAGTAAAATGAGAGGATGAAAATGATTAATTTTTTCTTATTTGATTAAGAGAAAAAATATTGTATATTTTCATATTCTTCTAATATCATAGTTAGTAGATAAGTATATGAATAAATTTATTAGTTTAATACCTTCAATGTTTGGTATAAAAGATTTATTAGTTTAAAAGATTTATTAGTTAACACCAAGCAACCATCAAACATTGTGTGGTCCCTGCCACACCAAATGCCTTAACTCCTGAGATGAAAAAGAGAAACACATTCTGATAGACTTCAGGTGCTAGTGGCTTGGTTGATTTAGTGATGTTTAAATGAATCTATGTGAGTTCTTTTTGTGTCCTTTTCTCACTTCTGTTTGTGGATCTGTGTACCCTATGGTGAATTTTAATGTTTACCATCTCTTGAAAACAAAGTAATTGTAACAATTTTAGAATTGGGAAGTGTTGTGTGTTTACTATGCGTACAAAGTTATACACGGGCAAGTGCACCCGTCGGTGTAGAAAGGGGTATTTAAAACCCTTAATATCGTTCCCACAGAGACTATTTTAACAATCTTAAAAAAATATTAAATCCTAATTTTTGAGCTCACCAGAAAAGAGTTGTTTAGAAATATTTAAAGTGAATGCAAAAAAGAACAAAATGAGAGTAAGAAATTTAAAGACAAAAGAGCACAAATACGAGTTCAATTATGAAAAGACACGAGACTTTGGTTTCCCTTATAACTTTATCCAATTTCATCCTAATTCCCTTATGAATGATTTGAGTCAATTGCTAACCATCTGTTCTAATTCTATTACTACCCAATGATCATGCAATAACAATATTCTTTCCCTTAAGTTACTACCCCCAATGATCATGCAAGGTATATAATTAAGAGAAGCATAAAGAACATAAGGACTTGTTAAATTAATAATTGATTAGAAATCAAGGATTCCGATTGATCCTCCAAAACCCTTAGATTCATTTTACCTTATAGTTCTGTTAATTAGGCAATGGTACGATCGCCTATCCCCTAATTAACTTAGAAATTAATTCTCATAAATTAATTATGCATAATAAGGAAAACACAATTGAATAGAAATACGTAATCATTCATAAAAAGGAAAAAGGGTTCAATTGGTTACATTATAAGTTTCACCATAGCCCCATGATTTGGGGATTAGTTACACATCGAGAGATAAGACAAATAAAAACATACTAATCCCATATAACAATCCATAATCCTAATTCTAGAAGGGAATGACAAAACCGTAGTGCCAGCAAGACTGACAATAGGACGTTGCAACTCGTACTGTGAAGAGTTTCTGCCTCTGAAATCCTATGGAAGGATACTAAAAGAGAGATGAGAATGGAATGGAATGGTGTGTCTCCGGGATAATGATAGGTCTACGCCCCAGAGAGTGGTGTGGTCTTTGGAGCCTAGGGTGGTGTCATATGATGCAGTAGAGCCTCCCTTTTATAGGCGTGGATTAGGGTTTCAATGTGGTGGACCGGGCTTGACTTAGCCGCTTCCTTAGCCGTCGCGACCAATCTACGTAATCTTGCAACATCATAGGGCTGACGTTTCATTATCGCATTAAATGTACTATCCTTTTATGTTTCTTTTACCCTCTTTTTAGTCCAAAACTTGCCTATTTTCGGATTCTTAGCTTGCATGACCATTCCTACAAAAATAAGGAAAATTAGGTAGAATTATAATTAAATAATCATAAATTATATTGTAATTATAACTAATTTTCCGCAGATAAATCAACAGAATGGTGGTTTATCAGGAAGGCAACATCAGAGGAATAAAGATGGATGTTTTGTTGAGTTAAAATGGCCAAAATTAATTAGTCCAAATTTTGATGGTCAGCTATCTAATGTTTAAAAGAATTGTTATTTAGTCTGTTAAGCATATGGCTCCCATGCATCTTAGAGACCAAATAATCAGATAGGATTTCAATGTTCAGTGTGGTGTGATTAAAGCTTTAAGAAAATTAACAAGTAGCTATTTGAGCACAATATAAATATGAATTGTATTTATTGATTCTATTCAATAATTTTTTCATATTTGTTTCCTCTGCTTTTAACAGATACATGGCTGACCCTTCAGAGGTTCCTCCTTCATAAAGTGGGTCTAAGAACCCTTCTTCTTGACAAAAGAAGGGAAGACGAGCCACACGGTTAAGGGAGTTAACCCTTAGCCAGAGCGGCGAGTAGAGGATTCCCATAGAGTTTGATAAGGCCACTGGGAATCCATTAGGGCCAAACAAGACAAAGTTTAAGAGTTATGTGACCCTCCTTGGATGAAGCAAAGCCGGTATTTTGAAGAAGGATTGGGATGATGTTGAGATGCAAGTGAAGGATTAGATTTGGGAGACTATCATTGTATTTAACTTTAAAGCTTTAAGTTTTTCCATAAATTTATCATTCACTAACCAATTACATCTTCTTTTATGTAGCTTACATATGATGTACCAAACACTAACTTCCTGAAGAGGAAGTGGCTTTCATTTGCTGGTGAGCGCTAGAGGGGCTTCAAGACACATCTCACCAGCAAATATATATATATGGGTCACCCAAGGATGTGTCTCCTTGTGAGGAGTACCAGTTCCTTGATCAAGACACTTGGCAGAGATTTGTTGAGTCTCGAATGGATCCTGCATTCGTTGTATGTATCTTTCTAATATTATATTTTTTTAATTGACTAATATAAGCAATATTATGATTAATTGATTTGCTTTCTTATAACAGGAGAAAAGAAAGAAGGCTCAACAAATTTCTGCTAAGAACTATTACCCCCACAGATTATCTCGTGGGGGTTGTGAGTTGCTTCAGGAGAGGCTGATCGAGCAGAAGTTGAAAGATCATCAGCAATCATCTAAAGCAGAGCCTTCTTGTATTGTTGCTGAGAAGATTGTAAGTAATCACACAATTTTGTAAATTTCCTTTTTATTTATCTTCAAACATTTTCATTACTCATAACGGTCATTTTTTGTTTTGTAGGATTCTTTGGTTGAACAAAGCTCACAAGGAGTCTTTGTTCCAACTGGCCGAGATGACATCTTAAGTACTGCTATTGGCTAAAACGGAGCATCCAGGGCGTGTTCGTGTAGTTGGCCTTAGACAGTACTTTGGATTATCTTCTAGACATACATCCAAAAAAGGTTTGGTGTGTAGAGATGAGTTGGACGCCATGCGCGAAGACATGAGGCAAGCACTGCGGCAAGAACTTCGAGAAGAGCTCAGACAGGAGCTTAGGCAGGAGCTTAGGTAAGAGCTTGCATCTTTGGGACTTTCCCAAACACAGACACAAGGTCATCATCCATCACCTTCTCCTAGGCGCGTGAGCGCAAAGGGAAGTTGTGCTCCGACGGAGGAGCAACTACAGGGAGAAGAGGATGTGGATGCAGCTACAGACGATTATGAGTTATATGTTGATGATCCATATCGTTTGGTAGCAATTGGGAAAGTCTACACCTTGGGTTCAACCATCCATCACCAGAAAATTGATGATGATCATGTTAGAGTGGTGGTTGAACAGGTTGAAGATGCAGATGCTCCTATTCCTGTCCCTACTGAGGAGGTTCATGTCATGGGGCAAGCCCCCAATCATTTCATTATATGGCCGAGGAGACTTGTGCAGCGAGTTCAACCTCAGGTATTAAATAATTTTAGCCTATGTTACTAATTTTTTAATATATATATATTGTGTGTGTGTCTATATATATATATATATATATATATATATATATATATATTTCTTACTATTTTGTGAATTTATCGTAGGTTTATAAGGAAGATCGTGGGAAGAAGATTGATTTAAGTGCTAAAGGAGATCTTCCTGAGCCTCCTCCAAAAAAAATATGAGGTTGATTTGCTCACACGTCTATTTGGTATCGCCATGAACTTGGGCGACCAAACTTTGCAAATAACAATGGAACCAGATATCATAAGGAAGCCCACACCTATCCCCTTCTATATTACTAAGAAGGATATATTGGAGTTGGTTGTGGGTAACGATCTCCTATGTGTAACAGTTCTACAATTATGGTTGATGTAAGTAAATTTCTAAACCTTACTTGAATTATTTCATTATCAAAATTTAACATATGAAAATTATTCGCAATATTAGGTACATGTATCGTATCTACACTGAAAGAGGTAACTTTCTACATCGGTTATGGTCACAACCGATGTAGAAACTCAGACTTTCTACATCGGTTGTAGAACCGATGTAGAAAGTCTGAGTTTCTATATCGCCCGCTTCAATATCGCTCAAATAACCGATGTAAAAAATTCATAGCAACCAATGTAAAAACCTTATTTTCCACTAGTGCTTCCTAGTCTTATAATTTATAAACAACATTACGTCAAATAACCAATAACCAATCATTGATTTTACTTTAGACCCAACTCGATTGGTAACTCTCTCATCATCCTAAATAACCAATTAATCAAGAATGAAGAAAATTTTCAACTTTCAGTATTATAAATCCAATCATGATGAATTCACATCACATGAACCAATAATCAAACCCAGCCCTCTTCTCAAAATTAATTAAAATAAAAAAACAAGAATAATAATCTCGAAACAAAGTTGCGCATACATAAACATCAACAGTTAAAGAGAAGGAAGAGAAGAGAAGGATAATGAAAAAGATAGAAGAGAGAAAAATATAAAAAAGAAAGAAAAAATCAAATAAAATAAGGAAAGAATTTTTTTTATTAATAATTATTTTTTATTAAAATTAAACAATAATATTAAGTTCACAAAATTATATGGTTAATAAAAAATAACTTATTTAAAAATTATTTGACAAGTTGAGAATCTAATTGAAATTATATAAAGATAAAAAAAATGAAAAAAAAAAATAAAATACTAGCAAATTAATTTTGACTAATTTAATATAATTCATAAAAGATAATTTAAATATAGAGTATAGATTTTCTACAAGTTTACTTAAAACTAATAAAGTTAAGATTAAAATTTGATTTTTTTATTCCTATTTTTTCTAAACATATTTTTATTTGTTCCATTGTAATGTTTAATTGTTTTTAATATATTTTTATTTTTTTTACTATAAAAATAATAAAACTTAAATGTATTATTTTATATAAACTACCTAAACTCATTATTATAAGGATAATTTTAATGAATTAACAAGTTAATTAACTCAGTTTAATTTGTAAATCATGTTATGAAACAAATAATTTAGGGAATTCTCTTTAGTGAACAAAAATACTTTTTCTCTCATGAATGCTATTACAATACAAATTCAATTACTTGATTCGTCTATATATATCTTTCTTTCACTCCTATATATATTGTGTTCTACAAGAAGGGAAAAATCAACATTAAAAAAAATAGCATCGACAATATATTAATTTTGTAATATATTGTTAGATAAATAGGTTCTAGTAAATTTGTAAATCATTTTTTATGAATGTTATGTTTGATTTCAAATTAAGCTTAGGGTCAACCTAATTGATACTATATACCATCCATTATTAATGAAGATAAAATTTGGTTGGTTAAGTTAGATGGTAGTAAAGTTAACTCTAATATTAATTTGAAATTAAAATCCATTTAGTGAATTCTAAATTCAAAATATGTATATTTAAATATATATATTTTATTTCCTATTTTATTTAAAATTTATTTTTTTTATTTATATTTAATTATAAATAATTAGAAACTAAACCAATCTGATTGAATAAAAAAATCAAAATTAAAAAATTTTATGGGACTTTATTAGTTTGTGATTATTTCTTGCAAAATTGAATTGAAGCACAAATAAGTTGATTAATATTTTATTTTTATCCTCACTTATTAATAATTCATGCATAGTTTAGGGTTTAGGGTTTAGGGTTTAGTACACTAACTTAGTAAAACTATTTTTTCTTATTTCTCATTCATTGTGTGTAAAGTTAAACTCTATACCTCACTTTAAGTTAATCTTATGTACTTATTACTTAGATACATTTCTCACTCAACTCACCCAACTACCCTCTCTTTTTTCTCTATTCCTCATTCTCATGTTAAGGTTCCTAGGAGGAATAGTGCTTATTATCGTATGAGAAAGAGTATTTATTAATATATATATATATATATATATATATATATATATATATATATATATATACACTAAGGTTGAAAGATATTTTACTCAAGATGTTATTCATAAAATCCCTAGATTTAGATAAAAAAATTTGACATTTTATACTATGTAATTAAAAAGATATTTGGCCACAATGTGAGTATTGACTTAAGAATAAAACTGAATTTAAGAATAATTTATTTATTGATATTTCTTGTAAAATAAAATAAAATTTTGATAAAACTTAGTATATGATAATTTATAAGATTGATATTAAAATTAAAAGAATTTAAATAAAAAAGCAAAGTTAAAGTATTTGAGATTATTCAATGAATTTTTTCAGAAGTTTAAACTACATTCATATAGAAAGAATTATCGTAAATAAGATAGTAAAATAAAAAAGTATAATTTTTCTTCCTTTTATTGAAAATAAAGAAAAAAAATTGTATGAATTTAATTAGAGATAATTTAATTGATAAAAATAAATAAATTGATATGTATGATATATATATATATATATATATGTAAACACTCAATTATGTCTGAGGCCCCAATCGTTAAAATTAACCAAAAATTAAGTTAATTAGAAATTTGAAAAGATATAAAACAGAAAGCAGAAAGTACAGAAAAGAGAAAGCAAAAAAGAAAATAATAAAAAAAGAGAAGAGGAAAAAGAAAAAGAGAAAAAAATAAGAAAAAAAAAGAAGAGGAAAGAAAAAAGGAAAAATTCTCCTATGTGGGAAAGAAGTCCCACATTGGACAAGAAGGGATTCTTCAATCCCTCCTCCTTCTATATAAGGAGAGATCCTTCACCAAAATGAGGGAGGAGGAGCACTTGAGGGAGGGAATATTTTTTCAAAATTTTTGAAGGGAGGACCTAGGAGACTCTCTACCTCTGCCTTCAAACCAGTTCTTCATCACCTTCCAATCAAGGTTAGATCCTACTTTTATTCTGCTTAAGTTTCTTGCTTCTTCTTGGATTTCCGAGCTCATTTTCGTCTCTGGTTTTCGTTTTCATTTTTTATCGGTAAAATGATCTCCGATTTTGATGATTTTTGTTGCATTCTCTTCGTCTTTCTCTCTAGTTTCTGGAATGATATTGTATGGCCAATTTGGATCTGAAATGAAATTTTAATCGCCTGATTACCGAATCATGTTCATCCTGGTGCACAAATGAACCTAGCTTGTTTGAATTGTTCATAACTTGCTCATTTCTAATGGGATTTGTGTCAAACTTGTTTTGTTTGATTCATATGATCCATATATTTCAAATAATCGGTTTTAACTTTTCATATCTACCAAAAAATATTTTTTAAAAATTCTGAGATTTGAATTCAAATTTTGGCGCCAAAATCTTGTGTGTTCTTGAGCTTGATCTTCATCTCTGTTTTTCATTTTTGTTTTTAATCGGTCAAATGATCTCCAATTTCTGTGATTTTTGTTTATTTTTCTTTATATTTATTTCTAGTTTCTGGAATGATATTATTTGTCCAATTAGGATCTGAAATGAAATTTTAATCGCCTGATTACCGAAGCATGTTCATCTTGGTGCACAAATTAACCTAGCCTGTTTGATTTGTGCATACCTTGCTCATTTCTGATTGGATTTGTGTCAAACTTGTTTTGTTTGATTCCTGTAATCCTTATCGTTCAATTTATCGGATTTAATTTTTCATATCTACTAAAAATAATTTTTAAAAATTCTGAGATTTGAATTCAAATTTTGGCGCCAAAATCTTGTGTGTTCTTGAGGTTGATCTTCATCTCTGTTTTTCATTTTCGTTTTTAATTGGTCAAATGATCTCTGATTTTGGTGATTTTTGTTTTGTTCTATTTTTCTTTCTCTCTAGTTTCTGTAATGATAATATTTGTCTAATTTGGATTTGAAATGAAATTTCTATCGCTTGATTACTAAAGCATGTTCGCAATTCTTTTCCTTAATTTCAAATCAAGTCAAGTTTATTTCAATTCAAGCCCAAAATTCAAATCAAGTTTATTTTATTTTAAATCAAGTCCAATTTTATTTCATTAAATTCAAATCAATTTCATTTTGTTTTAAATCAAGTCCCGTTTTGCAATTCTTAATCTCACGCGACGAGCTCTAAGCGCGAACTGGTAGCTTTTTCTGCTGTTCGTTGTTTAGAGATTCGTATAGGTCCAAGTGCAGCCGTAGTTGTCTTGGGCCTTGTGCATATATGGATTAGGGTTGCCTTTCCTTGTTCAAAATAAAAACCTTGCTCATTTTATTCATCGATTTTCAAAATAAAGATCTTGCTTTCCGATTCTTAATCTCACGCGACGAGCTCTAAGCACGAACTGGTAGCTTTTTCTACTGTTCGTTGTTTAGAGATTCGTATAGGTCCAAGTGCAGCCATAGCTGTCTTGGGCCTTGTGCATATGTGGATTAGGGTTGCCTCTCCTTTTTACAAAATAAAAACCTTGCTCATTTTATTCATCGATTTTCAAAAAATAAAAATCTTGTTTTGCAATTTTTAATCTCACGCGACGAGCTCTAAGCACGAACTGGTAGCTTTTTCTGCTGTTCGTTGTTTAGAGATTCGTATAGGTCCAAGTGCAGCCGTAGTTGTCTTGGGCCTTGTGCATATGTGGATTAGGGTTGCCTCTCCTTTTTACAAAATAAAAACCTTGCTCATTTTATTCATCGATTTTCAAAAAAATAAAAATCTTGTTTTGCAATTCTTAATCTCACGCGACGAGCTCTAAGCACGAACTGGTAGCTTTTTCTGCTGTTCGTTGTTTAAAGATTCGTCTAGGTCCAAGTGCAGCCGTAGTTGTCTTGGGCCTTGTGAATATGTGGATTAAGTTTGCCTTTGCTTTTTACAAAAATAAAAACCTTGCTCATTTTATTCATCGATTTTGAAAATAAAAATCTTGTTTTGCAATTCTTAATCTCACGCGACGAGCTCTAAGCACGAACTGGTAGCTTTTTTTGTTGTTCGTTGTTAGAGATTCATATAGGTCCAAGTGCAGCCGTAGTTGTCTTGGGCCTTGTCCATATGTGGATTAGGGTTGCCTTTCCTTGTTCAAAATAAAAACCTTGCTCATTTTATTCATCGATTTTCAAAATAAAGATCTTGCTTTGCGATTCTTAATCTCACGCGACGAGCTCTAAGCACGAACTGGTAGCTTTTTCTGTTGTTCGTTGTTTAGAGATTCGTATAGGTCCAAGTGCAGCCGTAGCTATCTTGGGCCCTGTGCATATGTGGATAGGGATTGCCCTTCTCTTTCAAAATAATCAAGCCGTTTTCAAATATTACTTTCCAAGTAGCATCGAAGGTCAAGCCTTCGAGTGCCTTTCAAACACTCCTTTAGACACTCTTGAAGGTCAAGCCTTCAAGTCAAATCAAACCAGAACTACGCAAGCCTTGAGTTTCCCATTGCACCGGGGAATACGTAGGAGCAGGATCAAGTCCTGTCAGGCTAACCTCCATCAAGCTATTTATTTTCACGTTAACTAAGGGATCAAACAATTTTCAGAAATCACACACTCGGTTTAAGGGCACCGTTCTTCGGAACGGGCGAGTGGGGTGCCTAACACCTTCCCCACTCGTAACCGACTCCCGAACTTAGAATCTCATCTTCAAGTTAGGATTTTTCCAAATATTTTTCCCTTAAATAAAAATTTGGTGGCGACTCCACACATAACAAATAAAATCCATTTTCAAAAATATCCATTTCCAAAATTTTAGCGAGTTCGTCATCTCGTCGGAATTACGGTTGCGACAGATGGCGACTCCACTGGGGACATTAGAGAGTCAAGCCTGTTTAATTGAGTGTGTATTATATTTGATCCCTTCTCTGTTTATTTGCACAATCCATTTATCTATTTATCTGTTTGTTTATTCTTTTGTACAAACCTTAGGATAGATGGACATTAAATTACTATATATGTATCTGTACAATTTTCCCAATTGCAGGTATCCCAATTACTTGTGTGCCCTCATACATTACATATGCATTTATCATGAGTGGGGCCCTATACCCGGGTCTGAGTGCAACCTAGGAATAGAGGGATCTAGTGGTGTCACTTTGGGGCTTACGTCTTGTTTGACCATCACGAAAATCCCGGCTAGAGTGCGTCCTATTTGTAATGCCCCACAATTGGTAGTTTTTTCTGCTGTTGTGGCAAGCATTGCAGATTGGAACTTGGCTCTAGTGACCTTTACACCCCAGGATTACAGACCACCTTTGAAAGGTTCATATAAAAGGCCATAGATCCCTAGGGCAGGTAACCCACATAAGAAGCAAAGAGGGCACACACCCTTTCATAATATGGTTCATATACACACGCACAATTATCATCTAAAATGGAAGCTGAAGATTGGGGAGATACAAAAATCAAATCAATATAAAAATCAAAGAAACCAAAATAGAAGGAGAAAATTCTTAAGAAAAATTAGAAAAATATTTTGAAAATATAAAAAAATCGAAAGAAAAAGAATGTTTTAGAAATAGGAAATTTTTTTGAAAATAATCTTTTGAAAATACTGAAAAAATAAAAAGATTCAATATATAAAAAGATGAAATATTGAAAACCTAAAGAACGCTTTCTAGAAAAATTCTAGCAAAACTAAAAAGTTTTTCTAAACAGAACTAAAAGTTTTTCTGGAAAAATGAAAAATACCAAAACTCCTAAAAAAATTTGTTACAAATCAAGAATGAATAAATAAAGCAACTTTCAGTTATTTTCAAAATAATCCAATTTGAAAAATTTCCAAGATCTATTTGTGCATAACATTCATTCATACATTCATGCATAAATCTATCGTTCAAAAAAGATTTCAAGAAAAATCATTCCATTTTTTTCATCCACATTTTCATTACATTAACATCTTTATCATTCATGATTTCTGCATTCAAATTATTTCTCAAAAAAACTAATTTTTAACTTTAACAGAAAAATTAGAGAAAGACAACTTCCTCGACATCCTTATAGAACTCGAGCACAATCAAGAATCATGGACGAGCTGGAAAGGCAAAATGAGGAGTTGAGAAATGAGATACAGACTCTGAAAGAGTAGATGACTAAGTTAATAGAGGCCATCCAACTGTCAAAACAAAAGAAGGCGACGGAATCTATGCCAACAGACCCGTCATATCCTCCTGGGTTCACTCCACCATCAACTATGCCTCTGCTAACCGAAGGAGTTCATTATGGGTATCCTCATGGGCATGCACCCTCATACAACCAAACACAAGCCCAAACACATGACCTACCTCCAAACACTATCTCACGAGCTCACCAAACAGCTGTGGGGGGAACGCATCCTATGTTCACCAAGGGCCTCACCCTATACACATACCATCTTCTCAACCTCACCCTATGCCCGAGGAATACCCGAGCCATCCCTCTAAGGAGGAAACAGAAAAGTGGAAAGGTCTAGAGGAAAGGATCAAGGCAATCGAGGGGAGTGCTTACAAAGCCACAAACGCAGCCGATTTGTGCTTAGTACCAGACGTGGTCATCCCTCCCAAATTCAAGGTCTCTGAATTTGAGAAATACCAAGGAACCAGCTGTCCAAAGAAACATCTGACTATGTACTGTAGGAAGATGTCTGCATGTACTTACGATGAGAAGCTGCTTATCCATTTCATTCAAGACAGTTTAACAGGGGCAGCTGCAACCTGGTACACTCAGCTAGAGCGGACACACATCCGTTCATGGAGGGATCTGGCTGAGGCTTTCCTCAAACAATATCAGTACAATGTCGAGATGGCTCCTGATCGAACCCAACTCCAAAACATGGCCAAGAAAGGAGATGAGACCTTCAAGCAGTATGCTCAAAGATGGAGGGAGCTAGCTGCCCAAGTACAACCTCCCTTATCCGAAAGGGAATTGGTCAGCATGTTCGTGGACACACTCCAAGATCCTTTCTATGACAAGATGATCGGCAGTGTGACTTCTAGCTTCTCCGATGTTGTCATCATTGGAGAAAGGATCGAGGGTGGCATGCGCCGAGGAAGGATCACGCATAAGGCCACAGGGACAGTTGACGCCTCTACAGAAAAGAAGAGGACAGGTGAAGCTTATAATGCAGCTTCTAGTCAAGGACAGTATATACCTCCGACGGAACTTTATGGACCGACTGGCTTCCAACCACCACCATATACACTCTACACACCATATCCTTACATTGCCTCTGCCTACCAAACACCCTACCATCTAGCTTACAACTATCCAACACAAATCCGACCGCCCACACCATACACGGTCCGAACACAAGCCATGAGCTCAAATTCTAGCCAAAGCCAAAAAAAGGAAAAAGATCCTGTCCAATTTGATCCCATTCCAATGACCTACACCGAGCTGCTACCTCAGGTAATCCAGAATTCCTTGGTGGTTCCATACCCGCTGAAACCTCAAGAACCACCATACCCAAAATGGTACGATGCAAATGCCATATGTGATTACCATGCGGGGTATATTGGTCATTCAACAGAAAACTGCCAGGTCCTGAAACGTAAGGTGCAAAGCCTAATTGATGCTAAACGGCTATATTTCGGGAAGATCGCTCCTAATCCAAATGCCGGATCATGAGAGTTCATCTGCTGGCTAAGAAATGGGAGCAACACAATGAGCCGCCTTGTACAAGTCAAGCTATCGAGGAAGAACATCCAAAATTTTTCATGTTTTTCAAAATCAATCTTTGTAAATAAATCTCAATGAATAAAACAAAATTTACATTTTTCATGTTTTTGGAGCACGTGCTTCACATCATTGGCTTTACTTTTAAAAAAATTTTGCCATCCCTTTATCCATTCAGCCCGCTTCTTATTCCTATATCCAAACAATAAATACCGATTGGTGATAATGCTAGTGCTGTAATAAATAATCTTGAGCGTCTAGTTAATCAAGCTCAAAGAAAAAAGCCCAATGAGGAAGTAGAATAACAACCAGGGATTCTAGATCCCCAGTCAAAGTGTCTTGTCAAACAAAAACATCCCGCTGGAATCAAGTTCAAATCTAGGAAAAATTTAGGGATGCATGATAAGATCCGCTGAATTAGGAACCAAATGATCCCGGCAAGATCAACACCCAACTGCATAAAATTCAAGAAAAAACAAGCCTGCTGGATTGAATCAAAATGATCCAGGCAAAATCAGGGTCAAAATTCAAAATTCAAGGAAAAGAAGGAAGCCCGCTGGATTGAATCACAATGATCCACGCAAAATCAGGGTCAAAATTCAAAATTCAAGAAAAAGAAGAAAGCCCGTTGGATTAAGCTAAACCAATCCAGGAAAAAGTAAGGTTAAAGTTCAAGATTAAATCAACAAAGGCATGATCAGAAAAGGTCTTGCTGGATTCTAAAAATAATTCAGGCAAAATCAGGATCAAAACAGGAGCCCGCTGGGCCGAAAACCCACAAAGACAGCCTAGGCAAAAGTTAGGGCAAACAAACAAAAGGGCGGCTTAGGCAAAAGTTAGGGCACATCAAGCAAAAAAACCCGCTAGGACGACAATCCTCAAAAACGACCTAGACAAAAGTTAGGGCACAATCAAGCAGAAGGCCCGCTAGGTCGAAAACCCGTAAGGGCGACCTAGGCAAAAGTTAGGGCGCAATCAAGCAGAAGGCCCACTAGGTCGACAATCTTCAAAAGAGACCTAGGCAAAAGTTAGGGCACAATCAAACAAATGCCCGCTAGGTCAGTAATCCTCAAGAATGACCTAGGCAAAATTTAGGGCACAACCAAGCAAAAGGCCCGCTAGGTCAAAAACCCGTAACGGCGACCTAGGCAAAAGTTAGGGCGCAATCAAGCAGAAGGCCCGCTAGGTCGAAAATCTTCAAAAGCGACTTAGGAAAAAGTTAGGGCATAATCAAACAAAAGCCCGCTAGGTCGAAAACCCGTAAGGGCGACCTAGGCAAAAGTTAGGGCGAAACGAAAGACCTGTTGGGTTGAAAAGTCAAAAGAACAACCCAGGCAAAAATTAAGGTCAATCCAGGAATCTCAAGACAACATGACATTTCTGCACCTCATATCTCCCTAGACCTGGGGCAAAATTTTGCTGTTTCTCAAGTTCGATTAATTTGACAATCAAGATTATGAAAAGCAGCACTGGCATTTTTCATTAAAAGGAGCCATTCGGGCAATCAAACCCACATCTTTCGTCTTTTCCTGCCAAAAAAAACACCACTTGCTTCTTTCCATCCAAAATCACTTTGCACACCTCAAAAATGCATGTGCCACAGAGAAATGTGAAAAATATAAAAAATAAAAATAAAAAGATTAATTTTGAAAAGTCATGCCAAATCGGATGAATCCTCAACCATCGCGACATGACATGATTGTTCCCGAAGGATTATCCTCTTGTCAAACATAACGCCACCAAGACAAAAGGAGTGTGTCTTATTCAAATAATAACCGTTGTTGGGTCTCCAGGATCTTGACCAAGAAAACTCCGAAATTGAGTCAATCCAGCTCGTCCTAATTTTTGGTTCCTTTCATACCCACTATGAGGTTGTCGAGAAAGGACATGTAAAAATAAATAAATAAATAAATAAATAAAATCAAGAGAAACAAAAGGTTTTAACACCATCTCATGGTTTGCATTCATCCCATAGCATCCATTTCATCAAATAATTATTTCAAGCATAAAAAAAACATTTAATAAGATTAAAACATCACATTCTTTCTATTCAAACACCACAAGCATCGCATCTTTTTCATTCATTCAAACATCGAAATAAGTGTCTTGTCATTCAAGCATCTCATAATTCGTTTTTCAAAGCTAATTAAGACCTGGGTAAAACTGCCCGAGTCAATCATAATTAAAAAGGACTCAAGTTCAAATTCGGGAAAACTCTTGCCCATACAAAAATTTAATTTGAGGTCACCCTCAAATTCTGGATCAAGTCCAAACAGGGGCAAACGCTTTCCCCAAAAAAATTTGATTTGAGATTATCCTCGAATTCTAAAACAAGTTCAAACAGGGGCAAACGCTTGCCCCCAAAAATTTAATTTGAGGTCACCCTCAAATTCTGGATCAAGTCCAAACAGGGGCAAATGCTTGCCCACACAAAAATCCAATTTGAGGTCATCCTCAAATTTTGAGTCAAGCTCAAACTAGGGCAAACATTTGCCCATAAAAATTCAATTTGAGGTCATCCTCAAATTCTGAGTCAAGCTCAAACTGGGGTAAACGCTTGCCCACAAAAAATTCAATTTGAGGTCATCCTCAAAATTCTGAGTAAAGCTTAAACTGGGGCAAACACTTGCCCACACAAAAATCCAATTTGAGATCACCCTCAAATTGAGTCAAGCTCAAACTAGGGCAAACGTTTGCCCACAAAAATTCAATTTGAGGTCACCCTCAAATTCTGAGTCAAGCTCAAACAGGGGCAAACGTTTGCCCACAAAAATTCAATTTGAGGTCACCCTCAAATTCTGAGTCAAGCTTAAACTGGGGAAAACGTTTTCCCATAAAAATTCAATTTGAGGTCACCCTCAAATTCTAAGCCAAGCTCAAACTGGGGCAAATGCTTGCCCACAAAAATTCTATTTGAGGTCACCCTCAAATTCTGAGTCAAGCTCAAACTGGAGCAAATGCTCGCCCACAAAAATTCATTTTGAGGTCACCTTCAAATTTTGAATCAAGCTCAAATTGGAGCAAATGTTTGCCCAAGAAAGATTTAAATTCAAAATATCAAAATCAAAACAGGGGTAAATGGTTTCCCAAAATCCCCTCAAGTTAAGGCATCCCTCGACTGCCAAAAGATCTTCCAAACTGGGGCAAACACTTGCCCAAAGTTCCTTCTAATCAAGATAGCCCTCAATTATGAAGAATTTTCTAAACTGGGGCAAAATGGTTTCCCAAGTTTCTTCAAGAGAATAATTATCAAGTGCTTAAAAACCTTCAAGTTCAAGGTAGAATAAGCAATTTATTTAAATTCAAGAAAAAAAATTTTCAAAATAGTTTGTCCAAGGAAGCTGACGACGAAGTCCATGTTCCACCCTCACAGGACACATCACACTCGTGCCTTGACAGGACTTGTACATTTTACCTGTCTTAACAGGTTTTCACCTTTTCCTGTCTAGCAGACTTGCATTTCTCCTGTCAACAACAGGAGTCCATCTACATTTATTTTGTGTTAACAGGATAGTTTTCGTCATTTACTTTCTTGCCTTAACAAGGCTTGCTTCTTTCCTGTCTTCACAGGTCCTTTTCATTTTGCTTTGCCTGTCTTAACATGTTTTCACCATTCTATTGTGCCTGTCTTAACTGGCGTTTTACCTCCATCATGTCAATAACAGGACTTTTACATTTTTGCCTGTCTTAACAGGTCATTTTCACTTTCCTTTGCCTCTCTAGCAAGCTTGCATCTTTCCTGTCATCAACAGGACTTTTTCTGCATTCCACCTGTCTTAACAGGTCATTTATCATTTATCCTGTCAAGCAGGATTTCTGTTTAAATTTCCGCATACATCCTGTCAAGCAGGATTTCATTTGCATTTATCATTTCAAGCAGGATTTCATTTGCATTTATCCTCTCAAGCAGGATTTCATGTTTAAATTTCTGCATACATCCTGTCAAGCAGGATTTCGTTTGCATTTATCCTGTCAAGCAGGATTTCATGTTTAAATTTCCGCATACATCCTGTCAAGCAGGATTTCGTTTGCATTTATCCTGTCAAGCAGGATTTCGTTTGCATTTATCCTGTCAAGCAGGATTTCATGTTTAAATTTCCGCATACATCCTGTCAAGCAGGATTTCGTTTGCATTTATCCTGTCAAGCAGGATTTCATGTTTAAATTTCCGCATACATCCTGTCAAGCAGGATTTCGTTTGCATTTATCCTGTCAAGCAGGATTTCATGTTTAAATTTCCGCATATATCCTGTCAAGCAGGATTTCGTTTGCATTTATCCTGTCAAGCAGGATTTCATGTTTAAATTTCCGCATACATCCTTTCAAGCAGGAGTTCATTTGCATCTATCCTGTCAAGCAGGATTTCATGTTTAAATTTTTGCACACATCCTGTCAAGCAGGATTTCATTTGCATTCATCCTGTCAAACAGAATTTCATGTCTAAATTTCTGCATTCATCCTCTTAAGCAGGATCCCATTTGCATGTTCTTGTTAAGCAAGACGTCAAGCATGTTTAATTTCTGTCCACCTGTCAAGTAGGTTTGCATTTATCCTGGCAACAGCAGGATCTCATTTGCATCTTCCCGTCAACAACGGGATTTTCATCAAGTTTACATTTCTGCATTCTTGGCCTATGTTGCCAGGCCTCCTCAAGTTTACTTTCCGCACCTTGGCCTATGTTGTCAAGCCTCATCAAGTTTACTTTTATGCATTCATGGCCTATGTTGTCAGGCCTCCTCAAGTTTACTTTTCTGCACCTGGGCCTATGTTGTCAGGTCTCCTCAAGTTTACTTTTCCGCACCTTGGCCTACGTTGTCAGGCCACATCAAGTTTATATTTACTGCTTTCAGGCCTATGTTGTCAGGCCACCTTGTAGTTTAAATTTACCGCTTTTAGGCCTATGTTGTCAGGCCGCTGTAGCTTAGATTTACTGCCTTCAGGCCTATGTTGTCAGGCCACCCTGTAGTTTAGATTTACTGCTTTCAGGCCTATGTTGTCAGGCCACCTTTTAGTTTAATGCTTTCAGGCCTATGTTGTCAGGCCACCATCTAGTTTAGATTTAATGCTTTCAGGCCTATTTTGTCAGGCCACCTTCTAGTTTAGATTTACTGCTTTTAGACCTATGTTGTCAGGCCGCCATCAACTTTTAATTTTTTTTTTTGCGTCATGGCCTATGTTGTCAGGCCTCATCAAACTTTATTTATCCTGACAACAGCAGGATTTCATTTGCATCTTCCCGGCAACAACAGGACCTCATTTGCATTCTCCTGTCAACAACAGGACTTCAAGCACGTTTATTTTCTGTCCACCTGTCAAGCAGGTTTGCATTTATCCTGGCAACAGCAGGATTTCATTTGCATCTTTCCGGAAACAGCGGGACCTCATTTGCATTCTCCTGTCAACAACAGGACTTCAAACATGTTTAATTTCCGTTCACCTGTCAAGCAGGTTTGCATTCATCCTGGCAACAGCAGGATTTCATTTGCATTTTTCCGTCAACAACGGGTTTCCCATCAAGTTTGAACTTCTGCATTATGGCCTATGTTGTCAGGCCACCATCAAGTTTAAATTTCTGCATCATGGCCTATAGTGTCAGGTCACCATCAAGTTTACATTTCTGCATCATGACCTATGTTGTCAGGCCTCATGAAGTTTAGTTTTCTGCATCACGGCCTACAGTGTCAGGCCACCATCAAGTTTCCCTTTCTGCACATTCAAGTTTTCTTATCTGCACTCCGGCCTATAGTGTCAGGTCACCTTGTACATACCTTACTTTTTAGTTCTTGCACGCTTCCCTGCCTCAAACAGGCCCTTTCCACTCCATTGAGCTTGTCTTAACAAGTCATTCTCTTCTACTTTGCCCATTTTAACAGGTTATTTTCATTTCATTTTGCTTGTCCTAACAAGCAATCCCATTGCATTCCACGCATGTCCTAACAACCCTTCATTCATTTCAGCTTACTTAGGTTATGCCATCTAGCTTTGTATATTTATACCCTATCGGCACACGAAGCCGGTAAAGTCATTCAACTACCGCTCCTCCGGCATCCGGGGGGTCCACTTTAAGCTCAAGGCTTCTGGCGCTGCTCGGATTTCTTCAAAAATTGCCTCGGACATAAGGTGTTCATGTCTTTACTCATTTCCTACCTCGATAATTCAGAGAATCATTTCTCACATTATCGGGTAGGAAAATGAGTAAAGAGGGGCAAACTGTAAACACTCAATTATGTCTGAGGCCCCTAATCGTTAAAATTAACCAAAAATTAAGTTAATTAGAAATTTGAAAAGATATAAAACAGAAAGCAGAAAGTACAGAAAAGAGAAAGCAAAAAAGAAAATAATAAAAAAAAAGAGAAGAGGAAAAAGAAAAAGAGAAAAAAATAAGAAAAGAAAAAAGGAAAAATTCTCCTATGTGGGAAAGAAGTCCCACATTGGACAAGAAGGGATTCTTCAATCCCTCCTCCTTCTATATAAGGAGAGATCCTTCACCAAAATGAGGGAGGAGGAGCACTTGAGGGAGGGAATATTTTTTCAAAATTTTTGAAGGGAGGACCTAGGAGACTCTCTACCTCTGCCTTCAAACTAGTTCTTCATCACCTTCCAATCAAGGTTAGATCCTACTTTTATTCTGCTTAAGTTTCTTGCTTCTTCTTGGATTTCCGAGCTCATTTTCGTCTCTGATTTTCGTTTTCATTTTTTATCAGTCAAATGATCTCCGATTTTGATGATTTTTGTTGCATTTTCTTCGTCTTTCTCTCTAGTTTTTGGAATGATATTGTATGGCCAATTTGGATCTGAAATGAAATTTTAATTGCCTGATTACCAAATCATGTTCATCCTAGTGCACAAATGAACCTAGCTTGTTTGAATTGTTCATAACTTGCTCATTTCTAATGGGATTTGTGTCAAACTTGTTTTGTTTGATTCATATGATCCATATATTTCAAATAATCAGTTTTAACTTTTCATATCTACCAAAAAATATTTTTTTAAAATTCTGAGATTTGAATTCAAATTTTGGCGCCAAAATCTTGTGTGTTCTTGAGCTTGATCTTCATCTCTGTTTTTCATTTTTGTTTTTAATCGGTCAAATGATCTCCAATTTCTGTGATTTTTGTTTATTTTTCTTTATATTTATTTCTAGTTTCTGGAATGATATTATTTGTCCAATTAGGATCTGAAATGAAATTTTAATCGCCTGATTACCGAAGCATGTTCATCTTGGTGCACAAATTAACCTAGCCTGTTTGATTTGTGCATAACTTGCTCATTTCTGATTGGATTTGTGTCAAACTTGTTTTGTTTGATTCCTGTAATCCATATCATTCAATTTATAGGATTTAATTTTTCATATCTACTAAAAATAGTTTTTAAAAATTCTGAGATTTGAATTCAAATTTTGGCGCCAAAATCTTGTGTGTTCTTGAGGTTGATCTTCATCTCTGTTTTTCATTTTCGTTTTTAATTGGTCAAATGATCTCTGATTTTGGTGATTTTTGTTTTGTTCTATTTTTCTTTCTCTCTAGTTTCTGTAATGATATTATTTGTCTAATTTGGATTTGAAATGAAATTTCAATCGCTTGATTACTAAAGCATGTTCGCAATTCTTTTCCTTAATTTCAAATCAAGTCAAGTTTATTTCAATTCAAGCCCAAAATTCAAATCAAGTTTATTTTATTTTAAATCAAGTCCAATTTTATTTCATTAAATTCAAATCAATTTCATTTTGTTTTAAATCAAGTCCCGTTTTTCAATTCTTAATCTCACGCGACGAGCTCTAAGCGCGAACTGGTAGCTTTTTCTGCTGTTCGTTGTTTAGAGATTCGTATAGGTCCAAGTGCAGCCGTAGTTGTCTTGGGCCTTGTGCATATGTGGATTAGGGTTGCCTTTCCTTGTTCAAAATAAAAACCTTGCTCATTTTATTCATCGATTTTCAAAATAAAGATCTTGCTTTGCGATTCTTAATCTCACGCGACGAGCTCTAAGCACGAACTGGTAGCTTTTTCTATTGTTCGTTGTTTAGAGATTCGTATAGGTCCAAGTGCAGCCGTAGCTGTCTTGGGCCTTGTGCATATGTGGATTAGGGTTGCCTCTCCTTTTTACAAAATAAAAACCTTGCTCATTTTATTCATCGATTTTCAAAAAATAAAAATCTTGTTTTGCAATTCTTAATCTCACGCGACGAGCTCTAAGCACGAACTGGTAGCTTTTTCTGTTGTTCGTTGTTTAGAGATTCGTATAGGTCCAAGTGCAGCCGTAGTTGTCTTGGGCCTTGTGCATATGTGGATTAGGGTTGCCTCTCCTTTTTACAAAATAAAAACCTTGCTCATTTTATTCATCGATTTTCAAAAAAATAAAAATCTTGTTTTGCAATTCTTAATCTCACGCGACGAGCTCTAAGCACGAACTGGTAGCTTTTTCTGCTGTTCGTTGTTTAGAGATTCGTATAGGTCCAAGTGCAGCCGTAGTTGTCTTGGGCCTTGTGAATATGTGGATTAAGGTTGTCTTTCCTTTTTACAAAAATAAAAACCTTGCTCATTTTATTCATCGATTTTGAAAATAAAAATCTTGTTTTGCAATTCTTAATCTCACGCGACGAGCTCTAAGCACGAACTGGTAGCTTTTTCTGCTGTTCATTGTTAGAGATTCATATAGGTCCAAGTGCAGCCGTAGTTGTCTTGGGTCTTGTCCATATGTGGATTAGGGTTGCCTTTCCTTGTTCAAAATAAAAACCTTGCTCATTTTATTCATCGATTTTCAAAATAAAGATCTTGTTTTGCGATTCTTAATCTCACGCGACGAGCTCTAAGCACGAACTGGTAGCTTTTTCTGTTGTTCGTTGTTTAGAGATTTGTATAGGTCCAAGTGCAGTCGTAGCTGTCTTGGGCCCTGTGCATATGTGGATAGGGATTGCCCTTCTCTTTCAAAATAATCAAGCCGTTTTCAAATATTACTTTCCAAGTAGCATCGAAGGTCAAGCCTTCGAGTGCCTTTCAAACACTCCTTTAGACACTCTTGAAGGTCAAGCCTTCAAGTCAAATCAAACCAGAACTACGTAAGCCTTGAGTTTCCCATTGCACCGGGGAATACGTAGGAGCAGAATCAAGTCCTGTCAGGCTAACCTCCATCAAGCTATTTATTTTCACGTTAACTAAGGGATCAAACAATTTTCAGAAATCACACAATCGGTTTAAGGGCACCGTTCTTCGGAACGGGCGAGTGGGGTGCCTAACACTTTCCCCACTCGTAACCGACTCCCGAACTTAGAATCTCATCTTCAAGTTAGGGTTTTTCCAAATCTTTTTTCCTTAAATAAAAATTTGGTGGCGACTCCACACATAACAAATAAAATCCATTTTCAAAAATATCCATTTCCAAAATTTTAGCGAGTTCGTCATCTCGTCGGAATTACGGTTGCGACAATATATATATATATATATATATATATATATATATATATATATTTCACTTTCATAATATTATTGAGTTTAATTTTAATTATTAAAATTTATTTTAATTGGTTTTATTATAATTATTTGATAGGTACATTAATAGGTAGTTTTAATTAATATTTTATGAGAAAATATGTTATAATAAAAATAATTTCTATAAATTTTTATTAGTATTAGACCATATTATTAGTATTTATGATAATTTTTTTCTTGATATTAAAATATATAAAGTTAAATTATATTAAGCTTATTATGAAATTTATGAATTTTCAATTGATATTATTTGTTTTGAAAAATAATTTATCATGATTGATTAGAATCATATAAATAACTGAATTTATTATTTTTTATATGACATTCTTGTTAATGATTTTGACCTGTCTTTTTGAAGGATTTAAAAAATAAAATTTATTGTTGAGATTGAAAACAATTGAATCATGATGAGCATTATATGAAAAAACTTATAATTTTGAAAAATAAATAAAAAATTAAATACTTAAAATTTAGTTGAATAACATGTGTATCCGACTGAAATTAAGCTCATAAAATTTGAAAAAAATGTTATTTTTATTTATGTTATGAATCTATAGAATTTTGTAAGAAATTAAGTACAAATATTTATATAACTTAAGAAGATATGTGATATTATTATATCAATTTGATAATTAAGAAATTTCTTTTCTTTTCTTCTTCATAAGATGATATTTTTACAAATAATTATAACATAATGAAAAAGTGGATACTTTTTTAGTTATGATATAAAATTTATTATTTTAGATTAAAATATTACCTAAAATTAATATTTTAATTTATACTAATTTATTGAATAATAAAAAGTAAGAGTATTGTATATTTGATTAAGAAAATTACTTGAAAAGTATTTGATGCATCCTACTATTTTTAATTCGTATATACATAATATCATTATGTTTATGAGATTTAAATTCTTTTTAAGCATATTACTTATGAATATATTTTTTATGACATATAATTTGAATATTTATATTGATATTAAAAATAATATTATATGTATAAACATTATAATATGCTTAAATTTTAATATTTCCATATTATGAGTGAAATGTGATGGATAAACAATATTTTATAATTTTAGTTGATTATTTGCTTAGATATGATTAATAAAATTAGTTAAATAAAATGATGAAAAACAAAGAGTGTTTTGACACACCATGATTTTAATGTGAACTCTTTTGATATATATGTGCATACAAAATTTATTGAAAATGATTATGTTATAACATGCTTGTACATAAATGATATATTGATATTTAAAACTTGATTAAATGTGACAAAGAAAATAAAGTCAATTTTATGTTCCAAATTTGAAACAGAAGACTTTACAAGAAGTTAATGTGATTTTGAGAATAAAAATAAGCAAAACAAAATAGTTTTTCTCTAAAATTCCATTATATTAAAAAATTATTCAAAAAATTCAATAATTATAATATGTGCTAAACCTCCATATGATTTAAGTTTGTATACCTTAAAAAAAGAAAGGAATATTAATTATACGAGGTCTGTGCCTCAATCTGAGTATGCAAAAATTATTGGTAGTGTTATAATTTTAATGGAATATACTAGATCTGATAGTGCATACATTATAAGCAGTTTAAGATTCTATATTTGCAGGTGAGCAATGAAATATTTTACATACTTTTTGAAATACTTCAAAAGTATTATGAATTGGAGTTGACATTTTCTTAAACTTCCTTAAATGTTAGAAGGATTTTGAGAGAATAATTGAATTTCAAATAATAATGATGTATGATCTACTAGTAGATATGTTGTATGTAAAATTAACTTGTATAATACATTTTATTGTAGAATAAGTTTATTACTCTTAAGAAAGCAAGCTAAAAATAAAAATATCTAAGAGTCTTGTTAGTAGACATACTTTTATAGGAAATATTTGCACCATCACTTCATTGCAATTCACAACTAGTAATTAGAGTTGTTGATAACTATGCTTATAATGGAAATAAAAGATACATATATGTTAAATATAATGTTGTTAGGTGATTAATTAAAATGGTGTAATTTTATTAAATATATGAAAAATAGAAATATGTAAAAATTATTAAAAAAAAAAGTGAAAAATATGTAAAAAATAATAGAGAAAAAAAAAAGAAATTTTCTAATCCTTTTATTAAAGGATTAACCAGGAAAGTGATTCTTGATTTATCAAGGGGATGTACTTTGAGCTTTGATGGATATCTAATTATTGGTTAAACTAAGTCATATGATTACTTTTATATTATATTTTCATCCTTATGGCATGAAGTAGTGTTCATTTGAAAAAAATAGATAATCCTTAGTGATGGTGCTTTTAAGAAGTATTTAATGTATCTGTAAGACTTTTTCAAAAATATAATAACCTTTATTGGTGGTGTTTTTGTGATGCACTTGATGTATTCATAAGATATTTGAAAGAGATGCATAGTCTCTAAAGGTAGTTATTTTGAGATGCATTTGATATATTTACAAGATAATACCTTCTGATATGCATTTAAGGTGATACCTTTTGAAAAAGGTACATAGTCCTTTGTGATAATAATACTGAGATGTACTTGATATACCTGTAAGAGTGTTTTTGAGACGTACTTGATAAAGTTTCATAATAAATTATGAAATACATGTTTATTCACAATTCCACCGTGTGAAAGTGTTTTTTGAAAGACACTTAATATTTATACCTGTGTAAAGAAATATTTGAGTCAGAATATAAAATTTGTCTTCTATGAAATATTAGACAATTTTTCTAAAACACTCATATAAGTCCCAAGGTAATATAAGAATAAATTTAAAATAATTTCATTCCAAGATACCTATATTTTAAAGTTATAGTGTGTAATGAGAGTTCCAACATAGTTCACTTTACTGTGTATTGATTCAATCCTTTAGACGTTAACACTTAAGCACGAAATTAACTTTCTATGCTAAGAACTTGATCACTTGCTAAGTCATTAATGGAAGATTTTTGGACAAATGTATTGTAGGTGCAATTTAGTTATGCTCATAAAATTTATTTTGTAACGGTAGGAGACAATGATATTATTGTATTATTTTTATGTAGCTGTTGGATGTTTATTACAGCTTTATGTTCATGATCGCTGAAAAATTATTGGAGCATTATTGAACCATTATTTTTTATAATTATAGTTTAATTTTTTACTATTGTAAATTTAATTTGACTATTATAGTATTAATTTTTTTACTATTGATTAGATCAAAATTTTCTATAAATACCACCTAATCCTTACAGTTGAGGTACAATAAAAATTCTCATCCTCTAAATCTTTCTTTTTGGAAATTTTTGTATAAGACTCTAACGCGTGTAGGTTTCTCAGTGTATGATTTCTTATGTATCACTATGTTAACCTTGAAGAACAAAGTTAGAATCAAATTGCACTAAAGGTCTGTAAGAATTTTGCTTTCAAGATCAATGGTCCTTCCATAATGTAGTATCATCCTCTTTTTTCAACATCATTCACATTTTTTAAAATCTTTTGTTCTCAGTTGCCTCTTTAAGGAATGAGTAGTCTTCAAACTGGTCCTTTATCCTTTTTTCATCGTCAATGTTGTTATTTTTTGTTTCTAAATCGTCTCTCCCACTTTTGTTTTTGTTTCCTCCATTCTTCGAATAATGATGTAAATAATTTTAAGTAAGAGCTTGATACTAGTTCCCTTAGTTTACTCATTTTAGATTGGCTTCCATTACATGGTTCTCAGTTAAGATTTTGCAAAGGACAAGGTAAAAGGGATACTCTTCCTTATTGCCTCCATTATAATATGTAACTAAATACTTTCATTCCAATTAAGGATCAATGTTTCGTCCTTGTATAAGCAAGCTATAAAAACTTATGAATGGTTTCATCCTTTTCTTCCTTACTCATGTCCAGGAATGAATACTTCTCAATACTTCCTTGCAAGTAATAAAATAATAGGAATGTTGGGAGGCCAATTCATCCTAATTGTATACAAAATAAAGAGGTAGTGATATGAACCATTTAATGGTTGTTCCCATTAATGTCCAATGAAAATTTTTGCATATAATCATCTCAGATGTCCCATTGCACATCACTTTTATGTCAAAATTTCAAAATTTTGTAGAACTTCAAAGATAATGATTTACTTAGTGAATGAATGATTAATGAGTGTTGTTCCTCCAAGGATAAAAGGTTAACTAAGGGTTACCTAAGGGATTGGTTAACAATCCTGGTCATGTTTTTGGCACATTGTTCACACCATTAAACACTTTGCTTATTTTTCATTCATTATTTTAGGTCCAAAATTTATAGCTAAATGCAAGGATCTTTGTATTTTTTATCTTCTATTTTAAGAAACAAGTGCGCTCTTCCTTATAACTATTTTTAGTAAAATCATCTAGTAAGAGAAGGTACTTATCTTGTCATAAAAATGGTTACTCATCATGCATGGAAGGTCATGGATTAATAATAGGTTGCACCTCATGGATGGCTAGCCAATATCCTACATGGTCGTAAAGGGTTACCTCAAGAGCAGTAGTGGTTGGTGTTAACAAGTATTCACCATTTTTGTAGAAAACATCAATAGTGTTGTTGGAAATTAATTTATCATTTTGAACATATGATACTATAATAAATAATTTATCATTGTTATTTTGTAAGAAAACTTAAGTAATAAGATAATAATATCTACCTGATAATTTAATAATTTAATAATCAATTCAGTCTCAATCTTAGCAAAATAATAATTTTAAAATTGTGTGTACCTTTGTTTGTATAATCAACTCTATATATAAAGAATAAATGTGTAGTTGTCACGATTAGATTAAAGGAATGATCCCCATTGACCATTCTTGTTTTGAAAGATTTGACAAACTATCATAATATCCAATATTTTTAGTATTTCTTGAATGTGGGAGATATATTCCATTTAGACTAATCACCTACTTTGATGCTACAAGAGTCTCATTTTATTACATAAAGTATATATTAGATTCCAAATAAGGATGTCCAATTGGTTTAACACTTGATTCTATTAGTTATTTCGTGAGTGCATTTGTTTAAGTCTAACCCAATGCAAAAAATATGATAATTATCTTAATTTATATGATATGTCAAAAATTTAAATTTAAACTAACTAATATTAAAATATTAAAAAAAAAAATTTAAAATATCAATAATTTGATAAAATTTAAATAAAATTTTTAAAAATAAAAATTTAAAATTTAAATATTTAATATTAAAAATTATGACTCAATAGAAATAAAAATATTAATAAAATTTTTAAATATATTTTTATTTAATAATAAAATGATATTTCTTATGTAAGAATAGATTTAATTTTATAAAAAAGATTTAATAAAAAAGAACGGGAACGTTCAAGTTTCAAAGTAATTTTGGATGATGCTTTACGTGTATTGCACTACACTGTTTTATGTTAGTGTGAATCAAGTCAGCAAAACAATTAAAATATTTTACTGAAAAATCTAGAAGAAAAAAATATAGCATAAATAATTATTTGGGCCCATATATGCACGATGTGGACATCCACTAAAAAGTCGCAAAAGAATGGGCATGAAATTCCTGCGGAAATTTGTCAAACAAACATGACCCACTCACTAACAACTGGGGCTGCTCAATAATCCATTTTTCTCAATTTTTTATTTTTATCAATAATTCGATCCGAGACTTTGACCTCTTTTTTGGATTAATTCTTCTTTCAAATGAGGGGAAACAGATCGCAAGTGAGAACAATAGAAAGAGTTTCGTAGTTTGACCTTTTTTTTAAACATTGTCCAGCTGCTGCATAAAACTTGGGATCTGGGAGATTTCATATTATAATTTTTATTTGGCTTATATATGCTTTTTATTTTTATATTTATATGAATTTTTTATTTTTTTATAAATTTTCATATTTTTATTTATATAATTTTGTTCAAATTAATAATATTTATAATATAAATAACTATTTTTTTAATAGATAAATTTTATATATAATATTTAAATCTAAAATTTTAATTAACAAAATAAAATATATATCACTTAAATTAATTATTTATTAGTTAAATTTTTAATTCCAATCCTTCTAACTTTTTATAATTTTAATTCCTACCCTTTTATACTTTATATGTTTGATTAGATGAGTAATATATACTTTGTAATGTTTAATAATACATTGCAAATTTTAAAATTTTAAAGTGCGAATTGCACATGATCCTACTTATAGTGCAAACACATTATGAAACTATGTACACATTTTTAATTAAAGTTCACACGACCTAAAAGTAATAACATTATTAAGAAGTAAATTATTTTATTTTATTTTATTTGACTTAATTATATTATTGCTTGTATATGAAACTATGAATGAAACTGAATTGTTAATAAAGTGATTAAATTAAAGTGCACATGATCTAAAAGTAATAACATTATTAAGGAGTAAAGTATTTTATTGGATTTGATTTAATTATATTATTACTTGTATGTAAAACTATGAAAGAAACCGAATTGTTCATAAAGTGATTATTAATATTATAATATTTGATAAAATAAAAATAATTATGATAATTTGACATAATTCCAAAAAGAACTAAGTTCAACTATAGATGTTTATAATTTTATTAAGTAATATTTTAAGTATAAAATAAATTATATAAATAAAATATTAAAAATCTGAATATAAAATGTATTTACACTACAAAAAATTTAATTTTTAATATTGGTTAATTTTAATTTTACCAAGAATTTAAACTTATATTATATTATTTATCTAAAGTTGGTTAAAATATTAAAAAATTGTGTGTGGTAAATTAATTAAAAATAATTTTAAGTAAATGTGAATAAATCCAATTCAAACTATTAAAATTTACTTATAGTTTTGAATCTGTGTTAATTACCTATAATTATAGAAAACTTCTACTACGTATTTTTTATTTTTTAATAGTTTAAACCTTTATTATTTATTATTATGAAAAAATTTACTAAATTACTAATAATGAAAATTTTTACTAAATTATTAATAATAACAGTAAAATATTATTATTATTATTATTATTTACTAAATAAATAAAAAATCCTAAAAAATAATACTAAAAATTGAAATTTATATTAAAATATACATTAATAAATTTTCAAAATTTCAAACTATATTATAAATTATTAAAATAATATTATAATATTTAATTTTAAATTACAATTATATTAAAATATTGAATACACTTAGATCCAATATCCACTGGCATAAAGAAATAAAAGCTAAAAAAAATTTAAAAATTAGGACATCTTTAAAATTTGTTAAAACCCTATTAACATATTTTTGCATATTACATCTTGAACTAGTGCATATATAACAACTATTATTATATATTATATCTTTTACAATATATATTAAATATAAAATTTTTTAAAATTATTACTAAAATTAATAAATAATATTTTTTTATATTTTTATAATATTTTTAAATGTTACTAATGATATTTTGTGACGGCAATATTTTTTAAAATGTTAATAAAAATAGATAATATTTTTTATATTTTTATAAAAATATTTAAATGTTATAAAAAATATAATATGACATAAAGAACATCTGTTAATATAAATTTAGTATGAGATAAATTAAAACTATTAAAAATATATTAAATATAAAATATATCAAGTATAAAATAGGAGTTATTTTCTACCGGATGCAATCACCTACATAAATCGAGTATCATAATGTTCTATAATAAATCAAGCCTATAATAATCTATTAATAAAACAAACACAAATAAATTATATTTTACTTATATATTGATAAAAGATAAAAATAAATTTTAAAATATTAATAGAAAATATATCAATTTTTTTAAAAAAAAAACTACAGCAAAACGAACAATAAATATTTTAGAGGACTTTGATGATTAAATTATAAGAAAATTAAAATAAATTATTTATATATAAATATTTAAATAAATTTAAAATCTAACAAAAGAATAGGTAAATTTTTGGATATTATAAATTTGAAGAAAATTAAAATAAATTTAATTTTATATACATTACTTAAATGATTTACTTTAAATCTAATATGATAATTTAGTGTGATAATTAAATTTTAATGAAGAACTATTTAAAAGTATTTCGTTTATTATAAAATTATTTAAAACAATAGTAATTAAAACAAATTTCAAATAATGTGATAAAGTTATTATAATTTTCGTATTTAGTATATTGAAAGTGGTACTTATTTTAAGTTCATCCTTAAAATAAAATTATAATTATTTAATATAAATTTCTAAATATCAGATCACATATATGGTCAAGGATAAAATTATAAAATATGAACTTGAGCGAACTTTTATTTTTTAATAAAGTTGATAGTTTGTACAAAATAGATAAAAAAATAAGTGTTACTAAAATTCATTCACTAAATTTTTTTTATATTTTTCAAATTATGTATATGAATTCTAAATCATTTCAATTACCAACAGTGTAATCTTAAAGATTAAGAATAAGATTCTATTTATTATATATTTATTAATTATTAATTCGATTCATAATTTTAATAGTTAATTTATACTAACTTTCTAAAACAAAAAGCAAGCACGTTAGGAAATAGTATATAAAAAAACGTATAACAAACACCATCCATTAATAAAAAATTCATATATTATATGATTTTGTTTCAAAAAAATAATGGACTCTTGAACCATCTACTTGCCTTGGGAACATAAACAAGAGTATAACAACGTTATAAATTGATTACCTTGAAGAATATGTGTCCTTGAGATTTAACACTTAGTTTAAGGTTGACAATGTTGCAATGCCTAAGCAAGTAGGCTACAAACATGAAATAGGTACTTATTATCATAAATTAAAAATCACTCGTCATTGATCTAATTGATCACTTTCTTTGTCTACGAAGATGACTGATTATAATTGATGACTGAGAGAAAGAGTATAAGTATTTTTTTAAAATATAATTTATATTATTATATGTTTATAAGTATTTTATATATTAAATTTATGTTATTTGATGATGAAATGATAAATAATTTTTAAATTTTATAAAACTTTATACTCTTAGTCTATATAATAAAAAAATTTAATTTAATGGTTGAATTTGTAAAATATATATCTTATGAAGAATTATTAAATAGAATAATTTTAATATAAATTATTTTTAAAATAATTTTATTTTTTATAAAAATATATAATTATTTAATTGCTTAAAAAATAGAATGATCAAAGTGACTTAGAAAAAGGAAGAGAAATATCTAGTAAAATTATTTTAAAAATAAATAATTTATATACAGGTTAGAACTAAATAATGAAGCCTTAGACTGAACTTTGAGAATTTTTATAGATATTTAAGTTTAACCGAGTAACTAGAACAAGACATATAAAATACGTAACTTAAGGATATAAAATGAAAGTTCATAGTCAATCACAATATTAAAAAGAAAAATTATTAATATAATATAGAGAATATATAGAAATATTTGGTGACGTAATGAAACATATAATAAAATTAATATAAATATTTAATAAGAATAACACATATTTTATTTATCTTTTAATACTTTAAAGAAATGTATTTAAGAGTTGGTATAGTAAAATAAAACAAGATATAGAAATGTTAATAATGTTAAAATAATGATCATCGTTCATTTATTTAAAGAAAATATTTTTATAATTAATTAATTACTAAATAAATTACTTTTTTTTAGAGATGTTTACATTATATATTTTTTTATTTAAAATTTACATTCCCATTTCTTTAAAAATAAATATAAATCATATTTCAATCCATTTTAATATAAGTAAATCATTTAATTATGATATAAAAGTATGAACATGTCTCTTAGAATTTTTTTATTTTTTATAATTTATTTTTGGTTAAAAATAGATTAAACTAAGCCTAAACCATAAATTTTACAAAATAACTTATAAAATTTATGCTAATCTTGTTGGACCTCCATGAACAAAGCTTAACAGATATCTTAAATAATAAAATGAAACTTATGTATTATATAAGTGTAAGTGATTTGTTTGCATGACTCACATAAGAGATATTAGAATATTCTATAATTATAAATAGTTAGACAATTTTGTAAAAATAGTGCTAGTTGAAATGGATTATCTTCCTCATCATTAATGACATTTTTGTATTCATTTTCTATATAGAGGATTTATGACATAGGTAAAGGTATGTACATTTTCATATTCACATCCTCAATTTGGTTGTTTTAACCTTTTACTGTTTATATTGTTCACGATTTTATCAATAACTAGGTAGAATTTTTGGATATTGATAAGAGAATGAGGATATGTTCATTTATACAAAAATTAATAGCATAATTTTTAAAAAATTTCTATTATTTTTATTATCAGAATTATAAATTTAAAAAAAAGATGTATGAATATTATTTACTAATTACTAATTAGCTAATAGAATGTAGATTTTTTAAAAATATAAAAAAGAATAATTAGAGATTGCTTCTTAGGACAAATCTTATTATCATAATTTTAATTATTTTGTCACAATTTTAATTGTAAAACTGATCACTTTAAAAAGTATATATTATGAATTTTTTTAATTATTTGAAAATTAAATAAAATTTCTAGAATTACAAATAGGAAAAATTAGAAGTTTCTCCTTCAAACAAAGTTGATTATAATAATTTAGAAGTTTTTCTATAAATTTTAATTAGGAAACTAAAAAGTTCAAAACATATTTATTTGGGAGAAATTTTTCATTTAAAATAAAACAACAACTTCTGTATCACTTCCTAGTAATTAAGCACAACTAGCCTCTCCTCTTTTGTGATTTTCATGGTTTTTTTTTCTTGTCCATAAAAATCACACTAAAAACTCATTTGTTTTAGTTGTTTTTCTTTCTCCAAAGTTTAATCCTTTATAAAGGTTAGTTTTTTTTTGTTTCTTCTTATTTTTCTTTATCTCTTACATTTGTTATTGAATGAATAATGAATGAACAATGAATCCAAAATTCATCTTCCATTTTTACATGATTTTTAACTCCTTTTCATTTGTATGTGTTGTATACGAAGTGTTTGTATTCTCATTAGCCTAGGGCTTGGATTTCTCTTCTTTGAATCTTCTTGTTTATCCTTCATTTCTAATCTTGAAACTCAAATGAATAGTATCATGAACAGTACTACGAAAAATAAAATCTCTATTCTTATATGATTTTTTAACTCTATTTATTTTCTAATTGTTATACACTAATTATTTATTTCTTGAATGATCTAAAAATCATTCTTGGAAAATAAACTTTGGAAAAAAAAACCTTCTCAAAAGAGTTAAAGCAACGACGATCACTTTCCTTAGTAAAGGAAGAGAACATTTGGATTTTGCATGTTTGTTTGATGGTTATTTTTGGATTAATATGTGATGAATATACTAGTGGCAATGCTTAAAAATTTGTGTGTTTTTATCGAACATGGATGGTGTTGAATTTTACTTGAGCTCATTGATAATGATTGGATATGAAGTAGTAATTTTCATATTTGTTCAAATAACATATAGTTGGGCCATAGAAATTAGTGTTAGTGGACATCAGTGAAAGTTAAATTATGTGAATCTGATAACTTGTAAATATGATGTGCTTTAGGTATCATATGTGATGTGAATTAAACGAATTTGTCCTTAAATTGGTTCACTTAGATAAAAAAAAGATAGGATTATAATGAAAATAAATCAAAATTAGGATTTCGATAATTGTAAGAGTAAAATATGGAAAAGAAAAGGAATGGGGGAAATCGTCACATCCTCAATTCTATAAAGAAAGAAAAATGATAAGCTTGATGTAGAATCACCATAAGAGTATAAGAAACTCTTGATAAGATCCAAGTAATGGTTCTTTCCAAGAACTCAAAGAGGCATATAAGCTCTCTCAAAAGGAAAAACCCCAATTTTTATTATCATCAAAATTGTCCCCCTTAGAAGAGTTACATAAGTATTTATAATAAAATTAAAATCATAAATGTTTAGTATCCAATAGGTCCAACCCACTAACATAACAAGATAAAAGTAACAAATTCTAAAAAAACTTAATAACCATTATGGCAAAACTCATGAACATAATAAACTAAACCTATGTTATTAATTACTAGATTAAATATAAAGTTCTAACCTAAAATACAATAAAACAAAGATTCAACTAAAATAAGTTAAATTTAGTTCTCTTCTTATAATTCTTTATTTTGAACATGATGGACTAGTGACACACTCGTCGCAAACGCGCAAAAATAATTTCTAGATTTCCCTCAAACTATTGGTATAGTATAAGGTGCAACCTAGGTCATCTCCCAAAGACCATTTCATATTCTTAAGCAAATTAGGAGAAAGTTAGAAAAAGGGGGTTTTGTAAATATGTGATATTAAGTGTTAAATACAAAATACAGAATGAAATTAATTTGACTTAACAATTATCAACTCAAGGAATTCAGAGGCTATTTTCATAACTAATCATTGATCACTAAAATCATGCATTGTGTTTATCAACCTAGGATCATCTGGAACCCCTACAATGATCCTTGAATTCTCTACTGAGAAACCTCTCAGAATTTAATTGATTATGATCAACAAGATTTAGTAACCACTTAATCTTTTATCTAAACCAATTTCACAATCAGAATTCAGTTGAAGTAAGTAATAAAATGAAAACCTTCAATTCAATTACTTAATTTCTAATCTTCAAACTTTTGGAAAATGATTTACCAATCAAAAACCAATTATAAATCAATTTTGCATTAATCAAAATACGTCAACCGATCAAACTTTGATTAAAGAATAAAATTGAAGAATATAGTGAAGTAGAGTAGAAACCACTTAATAAGCATGTAAATAAAGATCAAGACCTCAAAGTTAAAATGAAAATAGCTTGAATCCTTGAATTGAAACTACAAACCTAGCCTTCCATGTAGGAGGAAACTAACAATAAAGAAAAATTAAGCCTTCCATGTAAGAGGCAAACTAACAAGAAAGAAAAACTAAGCCTTCCATGTAGGAGGCAACTAACAATAAAGAAAACCTAAGCCTTCCATGTAGGAGGCAAACTAACAAGAAAGGAAACCTAAACCTTCCATGTAGGAGGCAAACTAACAAGAAAGAAAAACTAAGCCTTCCATGTAGGAGGCAAACTAACAAGAAAGAAAGAAAGATGGAAAATGGTATTGGAGTTAATCTCCAAGTGGTGTCTCTCCTCTTGTAAACCCTTCTATTTACAGAGGATTTGTGAGGCATCATCTTCAGAAAGTCACCAACTAGGATATTACTTTTCCACCTTTTTATTGCTTTCACATGGGCTTTGTTGAAAATGCAAAACACTTTTGAATTTTTTTGTCACCAATTAGCACAACAATTTTGACTTTCTTACACCGCAATTTCGGATGTTCACATGTCCGAATTAGAGCTTGAATTCTGAACAAAAGTTGTAGCCCCGGATCTTAGCTGTCCAACAGATTTGATTTCATCTCAATATGACTTCTGTATCTCAAGATATGGCCGGATCTTTTCACACTGTACAAATTCCACGTCAGCAACACTATCTCATCTTTTGAGATAATTTCAGAGTCCTAAACATCCTATTTAGAGTCTGCTCTTGCTTTGTAACTGTGGACACTTCTTTAAGCTTTCATTCAAGACAGATTTCATGATTTTTGGATGTCTGAACTCCTATTATGCTCAAAATACTATAATAGTGTCATTTTAATCGGGTAAGCAAAGAAATTCAATTAAACTTCATATGAACCCAAAGTCATAAAATATGACAAAGACCACTTAATTGAACATATAAGAAGTCTTAATGAGATAAAAGTGAGAGATAATTATTTATGAAATTTATGCTTATCAAATTCCCTCACACTTATCTTTTGCACGTCTCGGGCAAACTTAAGTTAAGGATTGGTGACTATTTTTTTTTTTTGAAAGAACATCAAAGTTTTGAGTTGATTTCTCAAGAATTCACAAAATTTCATGAAACATTCTTTCATCACATTTTTGAAATTACTTAGAAAGGCAACTTTAATTTGAAAAACATAGATTGAGAAAGATAAAACCTCACATGATATACTATGAATCTCTCAAGTGTTTGATTTGGTAAGTGTTTCTCTCAAATTCAATCAATGAAAGATGAACTATCATAGGCTTGCATATCTTCTACTTCTCTACTACTATGTACACATGCAATACACAAATCAAGAGGTCTTTATTTTGGTTATAACGGGATTAGAAAGATGAAATGATATATTGAAGAGATACAATGTTAGACCAAGGAAAATGGTGAGGATTGAGAACTGAGTCTAAGTGCAAGTGTGAGAAACAGATATCACTTCTTCATTCTTTTTTTTTTCTTTTCTTTTTTTCAATATAATAGTTTATTTGTTAATTTATTGCTTCAGTTTTTTTTTTCAACCATGATATTGATGAACACAACAATAATCTCCCCCACACTTATTGAAACACTTATGGTATGATAAATCCAGTATTCCTCACCTTCTATGGTCAGACAAAGTTGTTTTTTTTTTGTGGTGAGCTAAAAGGAAGAAAAGGCTAATCGGCTCAAAGGGCTGATCAAAGGATAAAATTATATGGTTTGGTTATTTGGCCAAGTGGTTTGTTCAAGAAAAAGAGTGCCTCAATCATTTTTGTACAATTCATGTGAAAATGTAGCTTCAAAAAGAATCAATGCAAGTTCTGAAGTAACATATTCCGTGGATGAAAATCACACAAGAAAGAAAATAATAATAAGGCTCAAAATCTCACAGGTAATATATTTATCAAATCTAATCTATCTAGTTCAAATATGTGTTGCCAAACTAATTAATCTCAAAATATAAATCATTTTGCTTCAATTATTTTATGAAATCTAAAGAAAAACATACTTCCACATTCAAAATCTTTTTTTTTTTATAATCATAAGATGCATATCAGGAGTCAAGTGTAACCCCTTACTCAGCCATCTTACTCAAAGCAAGTTTATGATTCTAACCTAATTTTTTTTTTGGTTTTTTTTTTGTTTTTTTTTTAGATATCGGACCATCCTCCCCCCAACCTATCCAAGACATTGTCCCCAATGTCTTAGATGGAATTTCATATGACAGGAAAAGAAATGTGAGAAAACCACCAAAGTAAGGAAAAGTTATAACCGAAGAGTGGTATCTGGTTCTCTTTTGTCTCTGCCATCCTGATTTGGTTGGTTCACCAGCTGCATTGCTTGACTGAGCTCAGATGTAGGATTTTGCAAAATCTCAAGTAGTTGTTCAACAGTTGAAGCAGATACTATGATGTTGCGCATGGATTGTGGCATGAACTCCTGCTCTACTGCATGATCTAAAAAGGATATCAAACCATTATAAAAGCCATTAATATTCAATAAGCCCAAAGGTTTTTTATGAAAATTTCGATAGGCCCAAAATATAATGGTAAAAATTTCTTCCATTGTTCCAAGACCATCAGGTAATGCAATAAATACATTAGAATTAACCAACATGTGTCTCATACGGTCATGCATGGTTGCAACCTTCAATTCAGTACCCAGGGTCAAGTAGGAGGTGCTCCCATTTTTTAAGCCAACACCTAAGACGTTACACCCCTTTGTGAGTGCAGATCCTGCAATACATCCTTTTAAACCCTGAATCCCTCCCCCATAAACAAGATTGATTTTTCTTGCAGCTAATGCCTTACCAAGGGTATAAGCTGCATGTTGAAATTCTCCATCCTTTCCAAGGTTAGACCCACCAAAAACACAGATAGTATTGATCCTATCCATATACAATGTTTCTGTCTTTTTTTTGAAAAAATATGTCATAGAGGTTGATAATTTATAGGGACTCAATATCAGACAAGGAGATCGCTTGAATAGTGCGGGATCAGGATTTGGTAGCAAAAGTTTGAATTTTTGCTGCAAAAGTTTGAATTTTTGTTGCAAAAGTTTGAATTTTTTGTTCAAGGAAAAGGTGAATGTCAGAGGGGAAAGACTTTAAGCAGGGGTGAAAATTTCAAAAAAATGGTGGCCCAATAAATTGAAAAGACAATGTAAATGACAAACATACACGCATGAGAATGAACAGTAGTTGTGATTGTGGCTCACATCTTCCTCTGGTTTTACGTCCAGTAACAGCTGAAACGCCTTCTAAGAGTCGAGGATGTGCTTCCCATTCAGTTTTCTTGTAAACTGACAACAGGGTCTTTTAAAGTCAGATTCCCAAGACTATAACGTGCTTTTTCCTTACGGAACAGTTCAAACAAATCAAGAAGGACTCCTTGTACATGCCCACTAGGATGCGTCTCAAGAGTCTGAATGATATCATCCAATGACTCCTTACTCAGTCCATCCTTTATGAATTGAATTTTGTCCTCTCGATTTCTTGAAACCATTCCAGGGTTCTTGCATCTTGTGTTACGGGTCCATCTTGCACACCTATAGCAAACTCCAATTCTTTTTGCCCTTCTCTTCTTTGCATAGGAACTTCTTCCCAAACCTGGCATGTTTTTAACAAATGATTCTTGAAATTCACCTGCTAAACGTACCTTAGCTTCAATGATCCAACGGACATCTTCTGGAAGGCCTAAGATTGTTAATGCCCTCAATCGTTCAAGTCTGCAATTGTAAATGTCTTTAAGAAAATTTCTGGGGAGAGTAGGGAACAAAATTTTGATCCTGGTGAGAGCTTTCTCCATTTTTTTCTTAAAACACTCAAGTTATTATTCCTGCAAGCTCAATGTAGTGTAATAGTTGGGATGATTTAAGAGGTGAAGAAGGAAGTTGAGAGATTAGTTAAAACTTATAAGTGAGGAATGTGAGAGAGGGAGAGAGAGAAAGAGAGAGAGAGAGAGAAAGAGAGAAAGAGAGAGAGAGAGAGACTTCTCTTGAATTTATTGCAAGTATGTGGCATTGTGCAAATGCACTTCTTCTACCGTCTTCAAAAAATGGTTTAAGACGATGTCCATTCACCTTGAAGATTTTTTCAGTTACCTCATTTTTTATTTCCACAGGCATAAGCTTTAGCCGAGAATTGAAAAGGAGAACTTTTTGTCCAACGGAAAACTCCTTTCTTGCCAACTTTTTGTCATGAAGAACTTTGACCTTTTCTTTGTAAATTTTGGAGTTTTCATATGCTTCTAATCGAATTTCTTCAAGTTCCTGCAATTGAAGCTTCCTATGGATTCCTGCTTGGTCTAGATCCATGTTGCATTTCTTTACTACCCAAAATGCTCTATGCTCTAATTCAACTGGAAGATGACATGCTTTACCAAAGACAATCCTGTAGGGAGACATGCCAATGGGTGACTTGTAAACTGTCCTATATGCCCATAATGCATCAACAAGGCGCAAGCTCCAATCCTTCCTGTTAGGCTGAACTGTTTTCTCTAAGATTTTCTTGATCTCTCATTTAGAAACTTCAGCTTGACCATTTGTTTGAGGATGATATGGGGTGGAGACTTTATGCATGACTCCATATTTGCGGAGTAGGGCTTCCATTGTGCGGTTGCAAAAATGAGTACCTTGGTGACTAATTAGAGCTCTAGGAATGCCAAACCTGCTAAAAATGTTAGACCTGATAAAATCTGCAACAACTCGAGCATCATCAGTACGAGTGGCTTTTGCCTCCACCCATTTTGAAACATAATCAACAGCTAGCAAAATGTAAACAAAGCCAAAAGAGACAGGGAATGGACCCATAAATTCTATACCCCATACATCAAATACCTCACAAAAGAGAAGTGGTTGTTGGGGCATCTCATTTCTGCGCGAAATACTCCCTATTCTTTGGCACTGCTCACAAGTTATGCATAATCTGTGTGCATCACGAAATATTGTAGGCCAATAAAAGCCTGAGTCTAGTACTTTTCTAGCTGTCCGTTGTGGCCCAAAGTGTCCACCACAAGCTAGGGAATGGCAAAAGGTAAGTACAGACTGAACTTCATGATCTGGAACACATCTTCTAATGATTTGATCACTACATGTCTTCCAAAGGTATGGTTCATCCCATATGTAGTGTTTGGCATCACTTTTCAACTTGGCAATTTGCGATTTGGTGAAGTGTTTGGGTATTTCTTTAGCAACCAGATAGTTTACCAAATCTGCATACCAAGGATCCTTCCCGTGCAAATGATAGAGATGCTCTTCTGGGAATGAATCTGCAATTGAAGTTTCTTCACAAGGTTGCTGGATCCGACTTAAATGATCTGCTACAAGGTTCTCTACACCACTCTTGTCTTTAATCTCTAAATCAAATTCTTGCAACAGAAGCATCCAACGAATCAGTCTTGGCTTAGCATCTGCCTTCTTCAGCAAGTATTTCAAAGCTGCATGGTCAAAGAAGACAATAACTTTAGATCCAAGCAAATAGGAGCGAAATTTATCTAATGCAAACACAATTGCCAAAAGCTCCTTCTCAGTAGTTGTGTAATTGGATTGGTTTTCATCAAGTGTGCGAGAGGCATATGCAATGACATGAGATCTCTTGCTAACTCTTTGAGACAGTACAGTACCAAGGGCATAATTAGATGCATCACACATTAATTCAAATGGAAGCGTCCAATTAGGTGGTTGAATGATGGGAGTGGTTGTCAACCATTTCTTTAGTTCATCAAATGAATCCTTGCATGCTTGATCAAACACAAATTTGGTATCTTTTTGTAGTAGTTTAGAAAGAGGTTGTGCAATCTTGCTAAAATCCTTGATGAATCTTCTGTAAAAACCTGCATGACCAAGTAAAGAACGTACTTCTCGCACAGAAGTGGGGTAAGGTAGAGAAGTAATAATGTCTATCTTGGCCTTATCAACCTCTAAACCTTTGCTAGATACCAAGTGTCCTAAGACTATACCTTCTGTTACCATGAATTGACATTTTTCAAAATTCAAAACCAGGTTAGTCTCAATGCATCTGTCCAAAACTTTAGAGAGGCTTTCTAAGCATGCATCAAAAGAAGAACCATATACAGTGAAGTCATCCATAAACACTTCCGTGCAACTTTCTAAGAGATCAGAGAAAATGCTTACCATGCATCTTTGAAAGGTTCCAGGGGCGTTGCATAGACCAAAGGACATCCTTCGATAGGCAAAAGTACCAAAAGGACAAGTGAAGGTGGTCTTATGTTGGTCTTCTGGGGCTATATGTATTTGAAAATAACCTGAAAAACCATCTAGAAAGCAATAGTGAGATTTTCCTGCTAATCTTTCCAAAATTTGGTCTATAAAGGGCAAAGGGAAGTGATCCTTGCGAGTAGCTTGGTTAAGCTTCCTATAATCTATGCACACTCTCCAACTGTTTTGTATTCTGGTAGGGATTAGTTCATCATTGTGATTTTTGACTACAGTCATGCCAGTCTTCTTGGGAACTACTTGCACCGGACTTACCCAATCACTGTCTGAGATAGGATAGATGATACCAGCTGCCAAAAGCTTACCTACTTCTTTCTTTACCACATCTAGGATGGTTGGATTCAAACGCCTTTGTGGTTGTCTAACAGGTCTGGTGTTTTCCTCCAGTAATATCCTATGCATATAAGTCGATGGGCTAATGCCTGGAATATCAGCCAAAGTCCATCCAATTGCTTGTTTATGCCTTCTTAAGGTTTGCAGCAACCTTTCTTCCTGTTGTGGTAGAAGGTTCTTTGCTACAATGACAGGAAGCTTCTCATTTTCCCCCCAAATAAGCATACTTTAGATGTTCAGGCAAAGGCTTCAACTCCAAAGGAGGTGGTTGTATTATGGAAGGAAGAGATCTATCTAAGATTGAAATGTCTGCAACACTTGCATCTAACATGTCATCTTTCAACGAAGTTGGGTCTGCAGCATTAATCCTGGAACAGACAATACATGGATCAAATTCATCACATGTGCAAGTAAAATTATCTAAGTAATCTAAATCAAAATCAAAAAATTCAAAAAGTAGATTGTCAATAGAATAATCATTCACAATAAGATCAATGGCATCAAGTTGAAAGAGTGAATGATTCTCTATGGGATGCTTCATGGCTTCAAATATGTTGAATTGGATGATATCATCTCCAAATTCCATAGAGAGAGTCCCCGTATGCACATTTATCTTTGTTTTTGCAGTTTCGAGGAAAGGTCTCCCTAGGATCAAGGTTGCTCTATTGATGGATGACTCATCTTCCATATCCAAAATGTAGAAGTCAGCTGGAAAGATTAGCTTATTCACTTGAACTAGCACATCTTCAAGTACTCCAGCTGGATGTGTTATACTTCTGTTGGCTAATTGAATCACCACACCAGTTGGCTTCAGTTCTCCCAGATTCAAAGATTTATAAACTGATGAGGGCATAACATTAATGGAAGCACCTAGATCCAGCAATGCATCACCAAATGTAGAGTTTCCTATTGTGCAAGGAATGGTGAAAGTTCCTGGATCTTTACATTTCTGAGGGAGGCTGGGTTGAATTAAGGCAGAAACATTGCGTCCCACACTGATCTTCTCATCCCCTTTGAGTCTTCTCTTATGCGTGCACGGGTCCTTTAGAAATTTGGCATATTTGGGAATTTTCTTGATAGCATCTAGAAGTGGTATGTTGACTTCCACTTTCCTGAAGGTATCTAGAAGCTCCTTATCCAATTCTGCATGAACATTGGGCTTGGATTGGACCATTCTATTTGGAAAAGGTAAAGATACCTTCTGATCAGCACAATTTGGGGTTTTTGTCTCATCAGATGCTTCAAGTGCAGATCGTTTATGGCAAGCTTCTTTTTGTTGATCATTCAATGTCTTATCGAAGGCTGGTGTACTTTTTTCATCAGACTTTCCCTCTGATTCAGATGGCTTATCAGAGATGTCTCCAGGTGTGGAGATAAATTCTTCTTTTTGGTGTGGATTAGTCTGATTGAAGCTTTGTTGCTTTAAAAATGTAGGGTCTGTCTGCACTTTCTTCCCACTTCTCAAGGTCATGGCATTCACACTTTTGGGATTTATGACAGGTTGAGAAGGTAGTTGACCAGAACCTTGAGATTTCAATTGGTTGACAGTGGTAGCTAACTGCCCAATTTGAGTTTGTAAATCCTGAAAGGTAGAACTTACATTTTGTTGAAACTGAAGATTGTTGGTTGCTAATTGCTTCATCAAATCATCAAGAGAGGGTACAGATTGCTGCATATGCTGTTGTTGTTGTCTGAAAGGCGGTGGTTGGTATTTATTTTGGGAGTCAGATGTTTGAATCCTTTGTTGTTGTGGAGGACCATATCTCAAGTTAGGATGGTTTCTCCAACTAGGATTGTATGATCCAGAAGGTGGTTCAAACTTCTGTTGCTGATAATGTTGAGGAGGCCTGTATTGTTGTCCTGTGCCAAAAATACCATTTACTGCAGCCTCAGGTGTCTCACTTTCTTGCAATGTTGGGCATGCATCAGTAGGATGATCTGCAGAAGTGTAGATGCCACATGTTTTGGTTTTGTCAACAACATTAAGTTGCTGTTGTTGTCCGATGGCCAACTGTCTTACGATGGAGGTTAGTTCTTCAATTCTGTTCTTCAATCGTGTATGGTCTGTCTTAGTGGTCATTTCATGGACTCCTTTAGACAAGGAATTAGTTCGAGAATTGAATTGCTGAGAATTTTCTGCCATGTTGGCAATCAAATCTCGAGCTACTGTAGGAGTTTTGTCCATAAATGCTCCACCACTAGCTGCATCAACCATGCTTCTGTCCATTGGCATGAGTCCTTCATAGAAATACTGAATCAGTAATTGATCACTGATTTGATGGTGTGGACAAGTGGCGCATAGTTTCTTGAATCTCTCCCAATACTCATAGAGAGTTTCTTGGGAGTTCAGTCTGATGCCGCAAATCTCTTTTCTTATAGCTGCTGTTCTGGATGCAGGGAAGAATTTCTCCAGAAATAATCTCTTCATATCATTCCAGCTTGTAACAGATGTTGGATGTAGATAGTACAACCAGTCCTTAGCTCCATCATTTAAGGAGAAAGGAAATGCCTTCAACTTGATATGATCTTCTGGAATTCCTTGTGGCCACATTGTGGAACACACAATGTGAAATTCCTTCAAATGTTTATGAGGGTCCTCACCTGCAAACCATGAAACTTAGGTAGCAAATGTATTAATCCAGACTTTAGTTCAAATGGTGCATCAACATCAGGGTATTGAATACACAACGGTTGATAAGCAACATCAGGTGCAGCTAATTCTTTTAGGGTTCTATCAGCCATGTTCTTAGCAGAATATTTGAAACTATCAAAATTTAAAGATGCAAAATCACTACTGTTACTTTCTTGGTTATTACTGGATGAATGTCTTCTATGTGCTCTTTTCAAATGGTGGAATGTTCTATCAATCTCAGGATCATATGCATATAAATTTTCAGGATTGGATCGGGTGATACACAAAAAGGTGAATTCATACAGAAAATCCAAGAATGATATACCTAAAATAAATAAAAAAATTGTTAGAAAGATTAAAAATTTTATACAAACTCCTAAATGAGCCTAGGAAACTAAAATGGTCCCCGGCAGCGGCGCCAAATTTTTGACACGCTCGTCGCAAAAGTGCAAAAATAATTTCTAGATTTCCCCCAAACTATTGGTATAGTATAAGGTGCAACCTAGGTCATCTCCCAAGACCATTTCATATTCTTAAGCAAATTAGGAGAAAGTTAGAAAAAGGGGGTTTTGTAAATATGTGATATTAAGTGTTAAATACAAAATACAGAATGAAATTAATTTGACTTAACAATTATCAACTCAAGGAATTCAGAGGCTATTTTCATAACTAATCATTGATCACTAAAATCATGCATTGTGTTTATCAACCTAGGATCATCTGGAACCCCTACAATGATCCTTGAATTCTCTACTGAGAAACCTCTCAGAATTTAATTGATTATGATCAACAAGATTTAGTAACCACTTAATCTTTTATCTAAACCAATTTCACAATCAGAATTCAGTTGAAGTAAGTAATAAAATGAAAACCTTCAATTCAATTACTTAATTTCTACTCTTCAAACTTTTGGAAAATGATTTACCAATCAAAAACCAATTATAAATCAATTATGCATTAATCAAAATACATCAACCGATCAAACTTTGATTAAAGAATAAAATTGAAGAATATAGTGAAGTAGAGTAGAAACCACTTAATAAGCATGTAAATAAAGATCAAGACCTCAAAGTTAAAATGAAAATAGCTTGAATACTTGAATTGAAACTACAAACCTAGCCTTCCATGTAGGAGGCAACTAACAATAAAGCAAAACTAAGCCTTCCATGTAGGAGGCAAACTAACAAGAAAGAAAAACTAAGCCTTCCATGTAGGAGACAACTAACAATAAAGAAAACCTAAGCATTCCATGTAGGAGGCAAACTAACAAGAAAGGAAACCTAAGCCTTCCATGTAGGAGGAAAACTAACAAGAAAGAAAAACTAAGCCTTCCATGTAGGAGGCAAACTAACAAGAAAGAAAGAAAGATGGAAAATGGTATTGGAGTTAATCTCCAAGTGGTGTCTCTCCTCTTGTAAACCCTTCTATTTATAGAGGATTTATGAGGCATCATCTTCAGAAAGTCACCAACTAGGATATTACTTTTCTACCCTTTTATTGCTTTCACATGGGCTTTGTTGAAAATGCAAAACACTTTTGAATTTTTTTGTCACCAATTAGCACAACAATTTTGACTTTCTTGCACCGCAATTTCAGATGTTCACATGTCCGAATTAGAGCTTGACTTCTGAACAAAAGTTGTAGCCCCGGATCTTAGCTGTCCAACAGATTTGATTTCATCTCAATATGATTTCTGTATCTCAAGATATGGCCAGATCTTTTCACACTGTTCAAATTCCACGTCAGCAACACTATCTCATCTTTTGAGATAATTTCGGAGTCCTAAACATCCCATTTAGAGTCTGCTCTTGCTTTGTAACTGTGGACACTTCTTTAAGATTTCATTCAAGACAGATTTCATGATTTTTGGATGTCTAAAACTCCTATTATGCTCAAAATACTATAATAGTGTCATTTTAATCGGGTAAGCAAAGAAATTCAATTAAACTTCATATGAACCCAAACTCATAAAATATGACAAAGACCACTTAATTGAACATATAAGAAGTCTTAATGAGATAAAAGTGAGAGATAATTATTTATGAAATTTATGCTTATCAACTAGTTTTATACTTTTTTCCTCCATATCTTAGGCTACCTTAAACATAGTTATAACTATTTGATTTTAGATCTCTTTGGTTTTCTTTATCTTTGACCTTGTCATAGGACCTTCAACCCCTTATAAGAGATCTTTCTCTTTATCTCTCTCACTCTTTATCATTATTCCTTATTAGTTCTCATCAATATGGTTCAATGGTGCTCCATGCGTGTTGTGAAAGATGATGTGATTCATTGATACTTCATGTATGTGTAAAGGATGATGTAATTCAATGATGTTTCATAGGTTTTGTGAAGAATGTAAAAGTATAAGAAGTAATAAGGATGTTAAATTTGATCTTCAAAAGGAGGTCACCTAAAAGAATCAAAGGAAATACACATTTATTCTCTTTAATCATAATTTGTTAAGTAATCTATTTTCTTTCATTTTCAAGGTTAATAATATTCTATAGAATTTAATCAAACTTTTAGAAATACTTTAATTTTTTAATATACTTTTTCCTCATAAATCATGTTATCTTTAGATATGTTTCATTGGAACTCAAAACAAATAAGTTTTATTCAAAGAGTTTTTCTCTTTTTAAACTTCAAATTAAATAAGTCATGTTCAAATTGTTTTGAAAATGGATTTTGGTACAATACTTTTAATCCTTGTTTTTATAAGATCTTTTTAAATATTATGAGTATTTCTTATACTTTAAAAAAGAAGATTGTTCATGTACATCTATAACATGACTTTGTAAATCAAATAAGGAGCCATTTTCCTCAAACATCAAGTTGTGAGCCATGTATATTTGGAATGTAGATCTTTGGCGCATGACTTATAATATCTTTTTATTTTATAAACCATTTTCAAATATTATGAGCATTTTATATTTCTAAAAGGATATTTATGTTTATATATATTACTAAAAGACAATTTTGTAAAAGAATTAAAGAAGAGTTAAGGACTCATGTCTCGAGAAATTAGCAAAATCTTTCTTTAAATGACCTTATTTTTAATTTTATGTTTTGAAATCCTGTATCAAAACTTACACTCACCTTAGCTTAATCTATTTCTCTTGAACTATTCCTTAAACATATCAACACTTTAAGTGATATTGAATTAAAGATCATAATAGATAATTTCTAATAAGTATCATTCTATAAGAACTTTCTTTCAATGCACCTTCTTCATCCAATAAGAATCTAATGAGTATTCTTTACTCATTCATTTTACTCATAATTTTCTATACTAAAATTTCACAAGTTTACCTACACTCTAAAGAGAGACATATAATATCTAATATATGCAACTGTAAACAATACACTTGGAAGAATATAAATATGCCAAGAATGACTCTAAGTAATTAAAGGGAGAATATAACAAATGTTATGTGTATAATATTAATGTTGTGTGTGAATGATTAATGTCATGTGTGAATGATCAATCTATGTGACGAATGATCAATGTTATTACTAATAATTAATGTTATGAGTTATTCAAAGAGAATGTAAAGGAGTGAACTTCATAACTCCCTAAAGAGACTTCTAAAATAATTCCTACAAAAATGAAATAATATTGTAAATACATGAGATTTTGGACACAAAAATTATTCTACCCAAGGATGTAAAGATGAGTATTAGGTATACGAGACCTCAAGAAGGCACACATATCTAGCTACAAGCCTACAAACAAAGGTTTGTCCATATATTCGCAAGAATTATTATAAAAAATAAGATATTATTGTAGGATTATGGGTATGAAATATTTGTATATCAATAAGATTATGTAATGACATAAAATGATTGTGAAGTCATTTGGCAAAGAACATACATTCAATGCATATAAATTATGAGTAAAGTTAGTTGAAAAGTAATAGAAAAAATCTCAAAAATTATTAAAAATTAAATTTGAAAACCTTAGAAATTAATAATTAAATATAATGGTCTAAGGAAAATCTAGAATAACTTTCTAATATCACATGATTAACCAATTATAATTTACAATAAAAATGAACATAAAGTAATTATTAAAAAAATAAAATTTTTTAATAATATAGTAATTTATTATTAGATAATGATGTAAAAAAAATTTATATTATTTATATATTTTAATTTTTTTATATTTTATCTTTATATAAATATTAATTTAAAATATATTTTATTAAATTTTTTTTATTTAAAACTTAAAATTATTTGAATTTATAATTTAAAATTTTGATTAAGTTCAGATTTATAATAAATTTAATATTTTAAATAATTTGTTATATTTATTATTATTTAAATTTATTTAATAAAAAATATCCCTTAAATTAAAAACTAGTAAAAATTATATAATAATTTAATATTATATTTGTATTCTAGTTAATAAAATATTAGTTGTTTACTAAAGTATTGCTTATATAAAATATCAAAGCTATTTTTATTTGCTGTTCATTTGCTCTTTGCAGCTTTATGGTGTGTATGTAGAGTACAATGGGTCATATCAAATATTAAAAATATTTTTTTATTTTTTCTCTTTGCTGCTGTACTACGTGGGTGTACAGTATACGGCAATCAGTTGATCACATTCTCTGAAAAGGAAAACGGTGAAAGCTTCTTATGAGTGGCTTTCACCTTCCTATATCTTTCATTTAATGATAAATTTTTTCAATTAATTTTATTTTTATACTTTTTATTGAAAGATAACAAAAATTGATTATTTAATTAAAACTCTTCACCAATTAAATTTAGGGATGTTGAGAGGCGGAAGCATATACCTTTATCACCTCCTCTCAGAAAAAGAATAAAAAAACAGATTGTGATGTTGTTTGCAACATCATCATTATGATAACATCTCTTCATGACCTTTAGTTAAAGGTAAATTTTTCATTGTAATATACTAAAATGTTTCAAATTAATTTTTAATTTTTTAAATATAATTAAATTTAATTTTAAATTTTTAAAATTAAATTTTGTTGATTTTAATTTGTATAAATTTAAAGTTTTTAAAAATAATTTTTATTTTATATGATATATTTTAAATATAAACAATTTATATTATCTTAAATTTATTTTTAATATAATACGAAAAAATGTATAGTAAAAATTAAATGATAGTTATTTTTAAAAACTTATTTATAGAAACTGAACTTGGTAATTTTTAAATTAAAATTAAGTTTAAGTTTATTTATAAGAATTGTAAGTTTATTCTTACTTAAAATTAGACAATTTTGTTTATTTTAGTGGTAGATTCAAATTTTAATTTTTTCCCTGCTTGAAAAGTAAGTTGTTGTATATTTAAATGTTTATAATATTTTATTACGTGAAAAATATATGTATTTTATATTATTATATGGTAGTTCACAATTATTTACTAAATATTTAATTTAATTAAAATGACAAAATTTTAATTTTTAATTTTTAAGTTAATTTAAAAATAAAATTTATTGGATAAAATTTTTTTTAATATATTTTTTAAAATAATTTTAACTCAAATTTTAAAATAAAAATATATATTAATAAATATTAATTTTAATTTTAAATATTTTTATTTTTAAATTTATCAAACTTTACCATCATGATGATTATCAAATTTTTACTATTATAAATTTAATAATAATAATAATTTATTTTTAATCTTTCTAAATTAATTTTATTTTTATTTATCCAATTTTTAAAATTAAAATAAATAATATTATTTAATATGTAAATTATATTAAATTTATGATATTATAATAAAATTTTATATTAAATAATTAGTTATAATATAATATTATAATATAAAAATATTATAATAATATATAAAATTATTTATATCAAACATTATTAATCAAATAATATATAAAATAAAAATTGATATAATTATATAATATATTTTATATTATAACTATTATATCATTATTATTATCTTAAAAATATTATTTTTACTTTTATTATTATTACTATCAGTCTATTATCAAAATAATAATAAATTTTATTATTTATAATTTTATAAATAAATAATTAAAATATAAAAATTATATTTAAATTATAGTATTATAATATAATTTTATGTTATTTAAATTTTTATATTATAATATATATTATTTTATATAAAATAAAATTAAATAATATCAAAATATTATAATAATAATATATATAATTATTTATTTTATATATTAATTATTAAATTATATATAAAATATAAAATTATATATTATTTTTTAAATTATAACTATTATAATTGTTATAATAGCACCATCAATATAATTATTATCTTTATAATAATAATGATAATATTTTATTTTTATTATTTTAAAAAATTTATTTTTAAATTTTTTATTTATCTAATTTTTATACATTAAAAATAAATAATATTATTTAAAATATAAATTATATTTAATTTATAATTTTATAATATATATTATTTTTATTTAAAATAAATTTTAAATAATATAAAATATAATAATTATAGCACATATATAATTATTTATGTTAAATATTTTATAATCAAATAATGTATAAACAAAAATTTGTATATTTATATAATTGATAAGTGTCCAATAAGACACTTATTTGAAACATAATTCAATGTAATTGCAAGTAATTGAAGCATAAAACACCATTAAAATATGAGAAAATGACATAAAACTGAATAACTCATGCACAATATGGAAAATACAGTTTTAGAGTCTTTTGGGTGATAAATTATCATAAATCTGATGTGTTTTAATTTCTGCAATCTGTTACAGGGTTCCGCGTTGGCAACGCAGTTGGATCGCGTTGGACACGCGACGCTATAGACCAGTAGATATAAAAAGCCCAGAACAGAACGAAAGCAGGGCATCATTCACTCTATCCACTAATCTATCTCCAGAGCGCAGACCTAGATGATAGAGCCGCCGTTTCCCCATACGCTGGTTCTATTCTGGGTGAAGGAGGAACCCTAGGACGGAAGACGAAGTGCATCTGCAGCGTGCTGCCATGATCATGACTTTCTCTTCTTCCTCTGTTTTCTTCTTCTTCATTACGTGTAACTGAGCCCCTGTTGGGGAAGGATGAATCCTTAACTGATCTTATGTAACCTAGATTTTGCATTTATTTAATATTGTTTTCCTTTAACGTTGATTATTCATCTCTTTGCTTAATGTTTTTATGACTTGGCCACTTATAAATTGAATCTAAATTCTTCTTCGCAATTGAGAAATTGGTTTAAGAATTGGAACTGGGATTGAATAACACAATTGTGAAGGTTCTAGGGATAGAGGTTTGCAATTGTGAGATCGTTTGAATTCTTGAACTTAAGGTTCACGTCAAATTAGGAATTGCTAAGGGATTAGGATTCCTAATTTGAGTGAAGAATTGATGAGTCAAGGGATTGACCTTCAATCAATAATTGTGAATTCGATCTTCAACCACATTTTATCTTGAATATACGTAATGATCAAAGGTTACATAGGGGAAGTTTTGGTGAAATCCAACCCTAACATCTTCCATAATTTGAATTCTTACACATTTATATCAGTTGTTGAGTGTTTGATAATTTAGATATTATTTTAAAGTATTCTTTGCGTACTGGACAGAGTTCCAGATTTGTGACAGATTCTGTGAATTCTTATTGATTTCTGTTTGCGTTGCCTACGCGCTTAAATTTGCGTTGACTACGTGACCCCATAACTGAGTTCACTTAGTGGACTAGTAGGAATTCAGTATTTGAACCAAATCCCTGTGGAGACGATACTCTACTCATTCTTTACTTTATAAAACGATAAGGTGCACTTGCCTTCATACATTTTTACACCAACAAGTTTTTGGCGCCGTTGCCGGGGATTTGTTTTTCAATATTGAAAAGTAGTACGAATACACTAGATTGAGCAATTCTGTTTTATATTTCTAACTCTGTTGCATACTGATTCTTTCTTCGGCTTAATCTTGTTTAACTTGTTTATGCGAGGTAAACAAGAACAGGAATTGATCTTTGAACCTGAGATTGAAAAGCTCCCAAGAAGAAACCGAAGGGAAACAAGGTTACGAAAGGAGCAACAAGACCAACAGAGACTGCAAGGGACCAGCGAAGAAAACCTTGTGCATCACTCTATCATGGAGGAACACCAGCTTAACAGGAGAATTACGTTGGAAGAGTACGCTGTCCCAAATTCTGCAGGTTGCAGCGCTAGTATCGTGAGACCACCGATCGCTGCCAACAACTTTGAAATCAAACCGGCGCTACTCCATCTAGTGCAACAGGACCAGTTTAGAGGAAGTGAAGTAGAAGACCCGAATCTCCACCTTTCAAGCTTTCTCCAAATATGTGACACAATCAAGATGAATGACGTTTCTGAAGAAGCAATCAGATTGAGGCTATTCCTATTCTCTTTAAGAGATCGCGCTAAGTATTGGTTGCAAACCCAACCAAGAGGAAGAGTATCACCACCTGGGAGGAATTGGTATCCAAATTCCTCATGAAGTACTTCCCACCATCTAAATACAACAAGCTGAGTGGGGAGATCTCCTGTTTCGGTCAGAAGGAAGGAGAATCGCTCTATGAGGCTTGGGAGCGATTCAAGGAGCTTTTACGGAAGTGTCCACATCATGGCTTCTCCGATGTTCATCAAGTTCATATTTTCTACAATGGAGTCAAGCCCGCCACGAGACTCATCATAGATGCCTCAGCAGGAGGATCTCTGAATACTAAAATTGCAGAGGAGGCCATGGAGCTGATTGAAATAATGGCTTCCAATGAGTACCAATCACCAACTGACAGAAGTGCTCCCAAGAGAGGTGTGCTGGAGTTGGACACGCAAACTGCAATACTTGCTCAATCGCTCTACGAGGCTTGGGAGCGATTCAAGGAGCTTTTACGGAAGTGTCCACATCATGGCTTCTCCGATGTTCATCAAGTTCATATTTTCTACAATGGAGTCAAGCCCGCCACGAGACTCATCATAGATGCCTCAGCAGGAGGATCTCTGAATACTAAAACTGCAGAGGAGGCCATGGAGCTGATTGAAATAATGGCTTCCAATGAGTACCAATCACCAACTGACAGAAGTGCTCCCAAGAGAGGTGTGCTGGAGTTGGACACGCAAACTGCAATACTTGCTCAGAACAAGCTGATCTCACAGCAGTTGGAGGCTTTGACAAAACAGTTGCAGGTCTTCAATGTAAGAACCCCTCAGCCAGTACAAGTCCTGAAATGTGATTTCTGTGGGGGAGAACATGAAAACGGATGTTGTGACACAGACGTAACAGGAACCTGCAGCCAGGAGCAAGTGCACTATATGGGCCAGCCACAAAGGCCTAAGTATCCTCCTTATTCTAACTCTTACAATTCTAATTTCAGGAACCAGAACAACCCTAGGAGGAACAGACAGTATGCGCAGCAACAGCCCACTCAACAGCAAACAAATCAACTATAGGATTGATAAGCATAAATTTCATAAATAATTATCTCTCACTTTTATCTCATTAAGACTTATTATATGTTCAATTAAGTGGTCTTTGTCATATTTTATGAGTTTGGGTTCATATGAAGTTTAATTGAATTTCTTTGCTTACCCGATTAAAATGACACTATTATAGTATTTTGAGCATAATAAGAGTTTTAGACCTCCAAAAATCATGAAATCTGTCTTGAATGAAAGCTTAAAGAAGTGTCCAAAGTTACAAATCAAGATCAGACTCTAAATGGGATGTTTAGGACTCCGAAATTATCTCAAAAGATGAGATAGTGTTGCTAACGTGGAATTTGAACAGTGTGCAAAGATCCGACCATATCTTGAGATACAGAAGTCATATTGAGATGAAATCAAATCTGTTGGACAGCTAAGATCCGGGGCTACAACTTTTGTTCAGACGTGAAGCTCTAATTCGGACATGTGAATATCCGAAATTGCGCTGCAAGCAAGTCAAAATTGTTGTGCTCATTGGTGACAAAAATTCAAAAGTGTTTTGCATTTTCAACAAAGCCCATGTGAAAGCAATAAAAGGGTAGAAGAGTAATATCCTAGTTGGTGACTTTCTGAAGATGATGCCTCAAAAATCCTCTATAAATAGAAGGGTTTACAAGAAGAGAAACACACCACCTTGGAGATTAACTCCAATACCATTTTCCATCTTTCTTTCTTTCTTGTTAGTTTGCCTCTTATATGGAAGGCTTAGTTTTTCTTTCTTGTTAGTTTGCCTCCTACATGGAAGGCTTAGGTTTTATTTGTTGTTAGTTTGCCTCCTTCATGGAAGGCTTAGGTTTTATTTGTTGTTAGTTTGCCTCCTACATGGAAGGCTTAGTTTTTCTTTGTTGTTAGTTTGCCTCTTTCTTTGTTGTTAGTTTGCCTCCTTCATGGAAGGCTAGGTTTGTAGTTTCAATTCAAGGATTCAAGCTATTTTCATTTTAACTTTGAGGTCTTGATCTTTATTTACATGCTTATTAAGTGGTTTCTACTCTGCTTCACTATATTCTTCAATTTTATTCTTTAATCAAAGTTTGATCGGTTGACGTATTTTGATTAATGCATAATTGATTTATAATTGGTTTTTGATTGGTAAATCATTTTCCAAAAGTTTGAAGGGTAGAAATTAAGTAATTGAATTGAAGGTTTTCATTTTATTACTTACTTCAACTGAATTCTGATTATAAAATTGGTTTAGATGAAAGATTAAGTGGTTACTAAATCTTGTTGATCATAATCATTTGAATCCTGAGAGGTTTCTTAGTAGAGAATTCAAGGATCATTTTAGGGGTTCCAGATGATCCTAGGTTGATAAACACAATGCATGATTTTAGTGATCAATGATTAGTTATGAAAATAGCCTCTGAATTCCTTAAGTTGATAATTGTTAAGTGAATTAATTTCATTCTGTATTTTGTATTTAGCACTTAATATCACATCTTTACAAAACCCCCTTGTTCTAACTTTCTCCTTATTTGCTTAAGAATATGAAATGGTCTTTGGGAGATGACCTAGGTTGCACCTTATACTATACCAATAGTTTGGGGAAAATCTAGAAATTATTTTTGCACGTTTGCGACGAGCGCGTCAAAAATTTGGCGCCGTTGCCGGGGACCATTTTAGTTTCCTAGGCTTATTTAGGAGTTTGTATAAAATTTTTAACCTTTCTAACAATTTTTTGAGTTTGTATAAAATTTTTAACCTTTCTAACAATTTTTTGAGTTTGTATAAAATTTTTAACCTGTCTAAATTTTTTTTTTTTAGGTATACTATTCTTGATTTGTTTGAACTATTCCGTAAGGAAAAAGCACGTTATAGTCTTGGGAATCTGACTTTAAAAGACCCTTTTGTCAGTTTACAAGAAAACTGAATGGGAAGCACATCCTCGACTCTTAGAAGGCGTTTCAGCCGTTACTGGACGTAAAACCAGAGGAAGATGTGAGCCACAATCACAACTACTGTTCATTCTCATGCATGTATGTTTGTCATTTACATTTCCTTTTCAATTTATTTGAAATTTTCACCATTTTTAGAATATAGCAATGCAGCTAGTGAACCAACCAAATCAAGATGGCAGAGACAAAAGAGAACCAGATACCACTCTTCGGTTATAACTTTTCCTTACTTTGGTGGTTTTGTCACATTTCTTTTCCTGTTATATAATTTCTATCTAAGACATTGGGGACAATGTCTTGGATAGGTTGGGGGGAGGATGGTCCGATATATATATAAAAAAAAAACCCAAAAAAAAAATTAGGTTAGAATCATAAAACTTGCTTTGAGTAAGATGGCTGAGTAAGGAGTTACACTTGACTCTTGATACGTATCTTATGATTAAAAAAAAAATTGAATGTGGAAGTTTGTTGTTCTTTAGATTTCATAAAATAATTGAAGCAAAATGATTTACATTTCGAGATTAATTAGTTTGGCAACACATATTTGAACTAGATAGATTAGATTTGATAAATATATTACCTGTGAGATTTTGAGCCTTATTATTATTTTCTTTCTTGTGTGATTTTCATCCATGGAATATGTTACTTCAGAACTTGCATTGATTCTTTTTGAAGCTACATTTTCACATGAATTGTACAAAAATGATTGAGGCACTCCTTTTCTTGAACAAACCACTTGGCCAAATAACCAAACCATATAATTTTATCCTTTGATCAGCCCTTTGAGCCGATTAGCCTTTTCTTCTTTTTAGCTCACCACAAATCAAAAAAAAAAAAAACAACTTTGTCTAACCATAGAAGGTGAGAAATACTGGATTTATCATACCATAAGTGTTTCAATAAGTGTGGGGAAGATTATTGTTGTGTTCATCAATATCATGGTTGAAAAAAAAACTGAAGCAATAAATTAACAAATAAACTATTATATTGAAAAAAAGAAAAGAAAAAAAAATGAAGAAGTGATATCTGTTTCTCACACTTGCACTTAGACTCAGTTCTCAATCCTCACCATTTTCCTTAGTCTAACATTGTATCTCTTCAATATATCATTTCATCTTTCTAATCCCGTTATAACCAAAATAAAGACCTCTTGATTTGTGCATTGCATGTGTACATAGTAGTAGAGAAGTAGAAGATATGCAAGCCTATGATAGTTCATCTTTCATGGATTGAACTTGAGAGAAACACTTACCAAATCAAACACTTGAGAGATTCAGAGTATATCATGTGAGGTTTTATCTTTCTCAATCTATGTTTTTCAAATTAAAGTTGCCTTTCTAAGTAATTTCAAAAATGTGATGAAAGAATGCTTCATGAAATTTTGTGAATTCTTGAGAAATCAACTCAAAACTTTGATGTTCTTTCAAAAAAAAAAAATAGTCACCAATCCTTAACTTAAGTTTGCCCGAGACGTGCAAAAGATAAGTGTGGGGGAATTTGATAAGCATAAATTTCATAAATAATTATCTCTCACTTTTATCTCATTAAGACTTATTATATGTTCAATTAAGTGGTCTTTGTCATATTTTATGAGTTTGGGTTCATATGAAGTTTAATTGAATTTCTTTGCTTACCCGATTAAAATGACACTATTATAGTATTTTGAGCATAATAAGAGTTTTAGACATCCAAAAATCATGCAATCTGTCTTGAATGAAAGCTTAAAGAAGTGTCCACAGTTACAAAGCAAGATCAGACTCTAAATGGGATGTTTAGGACTCCGAAATTATCTCAAAAGATGAGATAGTGTTGCTAACATGGAATTTGAACAGTGTGCAAAGATCCGGCCATATCTTGAGATACAGAAGTCATATTGATATGAAATCAAATCTGTTGGATAGCTAAGATCCGGGGCTACAACTTTTGTTTAGACGTGAAGCTCTAATTCGGACACGTGAATATCCGAAATTACGCTGCAAGAAAGTCAAAATTGTTGTGCTCATTGGTGACAAAAATTCAAAAGTGTTTTGCATTTTCAACAAAGCCCATGTGAAAGCAATAAAAGGGTAGAAAAGTAATATCCTAGTTGGTGACTTTCTGAAGATGATGCCTCAAAAATCCTCTATAAATAGAAGGGTTTACAAGAAGAGAAACACACCACCTTGGAGATTAACTCCAATACCATTTTCCATCTTTCTTTCTTTCTTGTTAGTTTGCCTCCTACATGGAAGGCTTAGTTTTTCTTTCTTGTTAGTTTGCCTCCTACATGGAAGGCTTAGGTTTTATTTGTTTTTAGTTTGCCTCCTTCATGGAAGGCTTAGGTTTTATTTGTTGTTAGTTTGCCTCCTACATGGAAGGCTTAGTTTTTCTTTGTTGTTAGTTTGCCTCTTTCTTTGTTGTTAGTTTGCCTCCTTCATGGAAGGCTAGGTTTGTAGTTTCAATTCAAGGATTCAAGCTATTTTCATTTTAACTTTGAGGTCTTGATCTTTATTTACATGCTTATTAAGTGGTTTCTACTCTGCTTCACTATATTCTTCAATTTTATTCTTTAATCAAAGTTTGATCGGTTGACGTATTTTGATTAATGCATAATTGATTTATAATTGGTTTTTGATTGGTAAATCATTTTCCAAAAGTTTGAAGGGTAGAAATTAAGTAATTGAATTGAAGGTTTTCATTTTATTACTTACTTCAACTGAATTCTGATTATAAAATTGGTTTAGATGAAAGATTAAGTGGTTACTATATCTTGTTGATCATAATCAATTGAATCCTGAGAGGTTTCTCAGTAGAGAATTCAAGGATCATTTTAGGGGTTCCAGATGATCCTAGGTTGATAAACACAATGCATGATTTTAGTGATCAATGATTAGTTATGAAAATAGCATCTGAATTCCTTGAGTTGATAGTTGTTAAGTGAATTAATTTCATTCTGTATTTTGTATTTAGCACTTAATATTACATCTTTACAAAACCCCCTTGTTCTAACTTTCTCCTTATTTGTTTAAGAATATGAAATGGTCTTTGGGAGATGACCTAGGTTGTACCTTATACTATACCAATAGTTTGGGGAAAATCTAGAAATTATTTTTGCGCGTTTGCAACGAGCGCGTCAAGGACAACTCTGTAGACTTGGGGAATATACTCAACCAGTTCATGCAATCCACATAAGCATCCATAGAGAATTTGGAGAATCAAGTGGGACAACTGTCCAAACAACTCACAGAAAGAAATGCTAGGAGTTTTCCTAGTGACACCACAGTGAACCCCAAGGAGCAGTGCAATGTCATCACAACAAGGAGTGGAAAGATGATAGAACCAAGGCTACCCACAGTACCAGAGACAGCAGAGGACGTGGCTATACAAGCCAATGAGGTTGCTGACCCAGCAGACCAACCATCCAGAACTGAAACAGAAATGAAACCTGAAGGAGAACCAGCAGTCAACCCACAATCAGCAGCAAGGGAAATGCAGAAGAAGGACTTCCATGACAGGCCAGTGAGAAAAAGCAAAAGGCAGCTATTTGAGGAGGTCGTGGCCAACGGGGAAAAGGCTACGTCCGCAACGCCATATGTCCCATTTCCTCAAAGGTTGAAAAAACAGTAAGAAGAGAGAAAGTTTTCCAGATTCCTGGATATTTTCAGGAAGCTGCAAATCAACATACCACTAGCAGAAGCACTGGAAGAGATGCCCTCATACGCAAAATTTATGAAGTTGCTGTTGTCCAAGAAGAGGAGGCTTAAGGAAGATGAAACCGTAGCTCTTACAGAAGAGTGCAGTGTCATCATTCAAAGGAAGCTACCTCAGAAGTTGAAAGATCCAGGATCTTTTGCAATTCCCTGCACCATTGGGAATTTGCAGATTGGAAAGGCATTATGTGACTTAGGAGCCAGCATCAACTTGATGCCCCATTCCAAAATGAAAACTGGAAATAGAGGAGGTGAAGCCTACCATGATGTGCCTCCAACTGGTTGATCGATCAATTAAATATCCATATGGCGTTGTGGAAGACCTCTTGGTCAAGGTAGACAGATTCATATTCCTGGTTGACTTTGTGATGTTGGACATGGAGGAAGATGCTGAAATTCCATTGATCCTAGGAAGACCACTCCTTGCTACAAGACGAGCGCTTATTGATGTGCAGCAAGGGCAACTGATGCTGAGAGTGCAAGATGAAAAGGTAACGTTCAATGTGTTTGAAGCTATGAAACATCCTGCTGAACAACCACATTGCATGAGGATGGACGCGTTGGCAACGTTGCCAGTAACCGCGTTGGCAACGCCACTATCAGTCCCTCTTGAAAAACAGGACAGTGAGTCCATTCTTGAAGGAGTACTCTGGCAATCCAAAGGCCTGAGCCAGGAGAGAGAGAAAGAGAGACAAGATGTGGAGGAATGCATAGCCACACTTGAAGCTAATCCTCCTATGAAGTCAAGTTCACAACCCTCTGAAGGATTGCCAAAGGAAGAAGGAAAAGTGGACAGCCCACAGACAGAACTGAAGCAGCTTCCATCTCACCTCCGTTATGCATTCTTGGGGGAAAAGAACACGTTTCTAGTAATTGTGAGCAACTCCCTCAATGAACAAGAAGAGGAGAAATTGTTGAGGATTCTAAGAGCTCACAAGTCTGCCATTGGATGGACTATTTCAGATCTAAAAGGAATAAGTCCTTCCTTCTGCATGCACAAGATCCTAATGGAGGACGATTTTAAACTTGTAGTGCAACCCCAAAGAAGGCTTAATCCAACCATGAAAGAGGTTGTGAAGAAAGAGGTCCTTAACTTATTGGATGCAGATATTATCTACCCAATCTCCGATAGCTCTTGGGTCAGCCCAATTCAGGTTGTGCCTAAGAAAGGAGGGATAACAGTGATCCGTAATGAGAAGAATGAACTTATTCCTACAAGAACAGTGACTGGTTGGCGTATGTGCATTGACTATAGAAGACTCAATGAGTCCACCAAAAAAGATCACTTTCCTCTTCCATTCATGGACCAGATGTTGGAGAGACTAGCTGGGCATGCCTACTACTGTTTTCTGGATGGATATTCTGGTTACAACCAGATCGTGGTAGACCCCAAGGACCAAGAGAAAACTGCCTTCACGTGTCCTTATGGAATATTTGCATATCGCTGGATGCCTTTCGGGTTGTGTAATGCACCTGCCACATTTCAAAGGTGCATGTTACCCATCTTCTCTGACATGGTGGAGAACTTTATTGAAGTCTTCATGGATGACTTCTCAGTGTTTGGCTCTGATTATGACAATTACCTGAGTAACCTGTCTTGTGTGCTGAAACGATACGAGGAAACCAACTTAGTGCTGAATTGGGAGAAATGTCACTTTATGGTGCAAGAAGGCATTGTGTTGGGACACAAGGTCTCATCAAGGGGTGTAGAAGTTGATAAAGCCAAGGTTGAAGCCATTGAGAGACTTCCTCCTTCTGTAAATGAGAAAAGAGTGAGAAGTTTCCTTGGGCATGCTGGATTCTATAGGAGATTCATCAAGGACTTCTCCAAAATATCTAAACCATTATGTGACCTATTGATGAAAGAAGCTGAATTCAGATTTGATGATGCATGTTTGAAGGCGTTCAACATACTCAAAGAACGGCATACCACAGCACCTATACTTGCAGTCACCGACTGGAGTCTCCCATTTGAACTCATGTGTGATGTAAGCGATTTTGATGTAGATTCTGTGTTAGGACAGCGGAAGGACAAGAAACTACACGTCATATACTACGCTAGCAAGGTGCTAAACAGTGCACAGTTGAACTACACAACAACTGAAAAAGAGCTGCTAGCCGTTGTCTACGCTTTTGACAAGTTCAGGTCATATTTAATTGGTGCTAAGGTAATTGTGTATACTGACCATGCTGCTTTGAAACATTTGTCATCAAAACAGGAGGCAAAACCGAGGCTGATCAGGTGGATCCTACTCCTCCAAGAATTCGATTTTGAAATCCAAGACCGAAAGGGAAAGGACAATGGTGTAGCAGATCACCTGTCCAGGTTGCCTACACAAATCATGGAAGGTGAGAAGGTTTTGATCAACGAGGAATTTCCAGATGAGAAGTTGTTGGCCATTGTTGTTACACCGTGGTACGCAGATATGGCAAATTTCAAAGCTGCGCAGATTATCTCGAATGAATGGTCCTGGCAGCAGAGGAAGAAGCTGTACCATGATAGTAAATTTTATCTATGGGATGAACCCTTCCTGTACAAACGAGGTGTGGATGGATTACTCCGAAGGTGTGTCCCACGTGAAGAGCAAAGAGACATCCTGTGGCACTGCCATAGCTCAGCCTATGGAGGCCACTTCAATGGAAGAAGGACAACAGCCAAGGTGCTGCAAAGCGGATTCTTTTGGCCTACATTATTCACGGATGCAAAAGACTTTACTATTGCGTGCGATGCCTGCCAACGCAGCAGAAATGTTTCAAGAAGAGATGAAATGTCCCTCACTAACATCTTAGAAGTGGAGCTGTTTGACGTGTGGGGCATAGATTTCATGGGACCATTCCCTGTCTCATACTCTAATGAGTACATCCTGCTAGCTGTGGATTATGTGTCAAAATGGGTAGAGGTTGTCCCTACACATACTTGTGATGCTAAGTCTGTAATAAGATTTCTGAGGAAGCACATTCTGTCCAGATTTGGTGTCCCACGCATTCTGATTAGTGATGGAGGGACACATTTCTGTAACAAACAGCTAGAAGCAGTCCTTAGCAAATATGGCGTCAGGCACAGAATTACCACAGCATATCACCCACAGTGTAACGGTCAAACTGAAGTTTCCAACAGAGAAATCAAGAGGATTCTGGAAAAGACTGTGAATAACTCCAGGACAGATTGGGCAAACAGGTTAGATGACGCACTCTGGGCCTATAGAACAGCTTTCAAAACACCGACTGGTATGTCTCCATATCAGTTGGTTTTTGGGAAAGTCTGCCACTTACCTGTGGAACTTGAGCATAAGGCGTACTGGGCAACCAGATTTCTCAACTTCAATGCTAACACATCCAGAGAAAATCGACTGTTATAGCTGCATGAATTAGAGGAATTCCGCCTCAATGCCTACGAAAATGCAAAGATCTACAAGGAAAAGACCAAGCAATGGCATGACAACTTGATCAAACATAGAGTCTTTGAACCTGGACAACTGGTTTTGTTGTTCAATTCCAGGTTTAAACTGTTTCCAGGAAAGTTGAAGTCCAAGTTGTCAGGCCCTTTTGTGATTAAAGAAGTTTCAGACTATGGTGTCATCACCCTTGAAGATATGCAGTCCCAAAGAAGCTTCAAAGTCAATGGTCAACGTGTCAAGCACTGTCATGGAGGTGAAATCAGCAGGGAGAAGACTACCTGCACCCTTCAGTCACTTGACTGAATCTCAAACTGTCAAGTTAGGGAAAACAAGCGCTGCAAGGGAGGCAACCCTTGAAAAACTAGTTTTTCCCTTTCATTTTAATTTAAATTGAGAAAAGTATATGTAAATACTAAGTAGAATAAATAAAAGCAGTGCAGTTGACTATTCATGCAGGTCTGGACCAGCATGAGCAACAAAAATGACAGGTTACATGCCCAGAATTTCACAGCTTGACACACATATTCCACACCAAGGACCTTAGCTAACCTAACCACTTGGTGAGATCTTTCCAAATGGTTTTAAATAGTGAATTGTGCATTAGATCAATGAGTGAAATCTAACTCAAACTATTACAGTGCTGTTTGAATGCTGATACATTAATTATGCAGAATTTAAAATGAATTCACATGAATCTGCATTCTGCCTAGTTGTGTTGCCAACGCAACTAACCCTTGTGTGCCCAACGCATCTGGGCTGAGTGAAGCACCACATTGCTACTTTCACTCATCTTATCACTAGAGCACACTCATGCATAGTTCACCCACAGAATAAGCACAGTGTAAGGATTTTCTCAACCCCAACACTCAAATCAACCTTTACCATCATTCCTCTTCCCTCTCCAATGAGCATCAATTGTAATAGAGCTTCATTCTCCATAGCATGGAGAGATTGCACAGTCCCTAAATGTTCAATTGAATGATGCAGAATGTAGCATGATTGAATGAGAATTACTTTGTTGTTCTGTTATGGTTTGCAACAATTAAATTGTAATGCATGTTCTAGGCTTGCACAAATTGTCTGTCAGTGGTTGGACCTCAACACTTATTTCTTTTGTGTGTGTATGGTCACAAATTGAGTTTCATTCCAGAACTTGCCCTATTTCTTATTTGAAATCCAGTATCCCATGCTTGCATAAACAGGATTAAGGCACTTCTTTGATATGCACCTACTTGACCAAATGACCCACATTGCATTCTTGTCCATTGTTTATCCCCTTGAGCCTTATACCCAATTCTTTGTGTTTGATTAGCTCATTTCCAGCCAAGACTGTGAAAAATCATGAATATGCCTAGCCAAAGGAACTAGGAGAAGGTTGCTTGTATCTGAGGTTGAGTTTTACACTAAGTTTGGAATTTCTTGAGGACAAACAACAATTCTAAGTTTGGGGTTGCTTGAGGACAAGCAACATTTCTAAGTTTGGGGTTAAGAGTGTCAGTAGCAATGTAATTGGCAGTGGGTTTCTTTAAAAAACAAAAAAACAAAAACAAAAAAAAAACAAATAAACATAAAAAAAAAAGGAATTCAAGTACCCCAAGCAAAGAAATATTGAAAACAGGAACACACTTCTATAGGGTGATCTTGCATCTTCAAACTAATGGAAAGTGAATTTTCCAACCCTCTCATAGTTTCTTTGGCTTAAATAAATCCACTTCCCAATTTCCACCCACCTTTGACCTAAGCAACGTTACAACCCTTTATAAGACCTTTTGATTTATGTAAGCATATGACTCATTGGTAAAGATAGAGAATAGGGGCAAGCCTATGGTAATGGAATTTTGATTTGGAGACAGAGAGAAACACCTAACCCAAACACTTGAGAGAAAGAGTGAAACACTTAACCTTATGAGAGTTTGCAAGTCTAGGTCATGTTTCCTTAATAGCAAACTGCTGTAACCATAATATAAACACTGTTTTACTCACAATTTAATGCTATATTATGAATCTGCAATTATTTTTCATGTATTCCCAATGCTTGATGGAGTGTCTTTGAAATAAATCTGAAAATTTTGATTGATGCAAGTTAGAGTGAAGAAGGGGAGTGAAATACACTTGAGGGAAATGATATGCATGCTGTGAGTTATCCAGAATTAATTATGTTCCTGTAGTTTAATGCTTGCTTGAGGACAAGCAAGAGTTCAAGTTTGGGGTTGTGATAAGTGTCCAATAAGACACTTATTTGGAATATAATTCAATGTAATTGCAAGTAATTGAAGCATAAAACACCATTAAAACATGAGAAATGACATAAAACTGAATAACTCATGCACAATCTGGAAAATACAGTTTTAGAGTCTTTTGGGTGATAAATTATCATAAATCTGATGTGTTTTAATTTCTGCAATCTGTTACAGGGTTCCGCGTTGGCAACGCAGTTGGGCCACGTTGGACACGCGACGCTATAGACCAGTAGCTATAAAAAGCCCAGAACAGAACGAAAACAGGGCATCATTCACTCTATCCACTAATCTATCTCCAGAGCGCGGACCTAGAGGATAGAACCGCCGTTTCCCATACGCTGGTTCTATTCTGGGTGAAGGAGGAACCTTAGGACGGAAGACGAAGTGCATCTGCAGCGTGCTGCCATGATCATGACTTTCTCTTCTTCCTCTGTTTTCTTCTTCTTCATTATGTGTAACTGAGCCCCTGTTGGGGAAGGATGAATCCTTAACTGATCGTATGTAACCTAGATTTTGCATTTATTTAAGATTGTTTTCCTTTAACGTTGATTATTCATCTCTTTGCTTAATGCTTTTATGACTTGGCCACTTATAAATTGAATCTAAATTCTTCTTCGCAATTGGGTAATTGGTTTAAGAATTGGAACTGGGATTGAATAACACAATTATGAAGGCTCTAGGGATAGAGGTTTGCAATTGTGAGATCGTTTGAATTCTTGAACTTAAGGCTCACGTCAAATTAGGAATTGCTAAGGGATTAGGATTCCTAATTTGAGTGAAGAATTGATGAGTCAAGGGATTGACCTTCAATCAATAATTGTGAATTCGATCTTCAATCACATTTTATCTTGAATATACGTAATGATCAAAGGTTACATAGGAGAAGTTTTGGTGAAATCCAACCCTAACATCTTCCATAATTTGAATTCTTACACATTTATATCAGTTGTTGAGTGTTTGATAGTTTAGATATTATTTTGAAGTATTCTTTGCATACTGGACAGAGTTCCAGATTTGTGACAGATTCTGTGAATTCTTATTGATTTCTGTTTGCGTTGCCTATGCGCTTAAATTTGCGTTGACTACGTGACCCCATAACTGAGTTCAATTAGTAGACTAGTAGGAATTCAGTATTTGAACCAAATCCCTGTGGAGACGATACTCTACTCATTTTTTACTTCATAAAACGATAAGGTGCACTTGCCTTCATACATTTTTACACCAACAATAATATTATTTATATTATAATTATTATACTACTATCATTATCTTATAAATATTATTACTACTTTTACTGCTATAATAATAATTATTATTATTATAATAATTATTACAATAATAATAATAATAATTAATTTTATTATTTTTAAAAATTAAATTTTATAGTATTTTAATAGATTTAAATTTTTTAAATTAATATTTTTTATAAATTTATAATAAAGTTACTTAATTTTTTATAATAATTTTTAAAAATTAAAAACTGAAAATAAAAAATAATTTTAAAAAATTTTAGAACTAAGAACTAAAAACCTACGTAATTTTAATTTATTATATTAATAAAAATTATTAATCTTCATAATAACTACATTAAAAATTTACTATATTTTAATATTTAATCGTATAAAAAAATTTATATTAACATTAAACTTCTAAATATTTCAATTCACAAATTTAAAAATAGATCTTCCGATTCGTTATACAATTCATGATTTCCACTAACAACCATATTTTCACGTATCGTTATTGTAATAGTATTTGAAAATTTGATGTTAGGTTATATACAAAATTGGAATATGAACAATATAATGCACCCTTGAAGACCGTGCTTACTTAATGATTCTCTTTTTTATTTTCGGTGTAAATTTATATGTTTTACACTGTCTACATAATTTCTTTTAAATTTCTATTCTTCGAGCCAAAGAGTCATCAACCTCAAGCTTTGAGCTCGAATTTTGATAGCAGTTTCTATTCCTTCACAACGCTCAACTTGTAGAAACATAATTGAATCTACCATTCAGAAAGCCCTTAAAGAAGTTAGGTATACTTTTTATTCTTTCTAGTTCTTTAATCTTCATATTATGTATGTATTAAAACTTTGATAGTCAATATATGTATCATTTAAAACAATACTATAAAAATAAATTATTAAAATATCTTACATTAAATAGAAATATACCTGAAATACTTAGTTAATTTTTTTAAAATAGGTTAAATTTAATATGCTTGTAATATAATATCATAGCTTACTTAGTTTTAAAAAAAGAACCACGTGTAAATATCTAATCCTAGAACTTCATTTATTTTAATATAAACATTAAAAAATTATTAAAATATATTATATTGATTATATATATGATTAAAATAATTTTATAAAATTTAAATGATTATTCTTCCTTGTACAATTTTTGAGAATAGGTTAATTAACCCAATCTATTTCCAATACAAGTGGGTACTTCCACAAGTAAACATACGTGGGCTTGACCATAAATGTTTTATTCATCTAGAGGACCATGCACAGTATATATATAATACAATAAATATCAACACCTTCAATTAAGTCATAGTTATAAGAATTTTTTTTTAGTTATAAGCCGCAAATATTTATTATTAACACATGCTTTTTTTTTTATAAAAAATCATAAATATTTCACATGTACCATCTTTCAATTTCTTCTTATACTTTTATAAATTTTAACAATACAAACCCAAGTTTATATCAATAATATAAATTAATATATTAAAATAATTTGTTAAATCATTACCATCAAAAGATTAAGGTGAATTCTGACCAATATTTTTAAGATATTAGATAAATAATTTAAAAAGAATTAAAAATATTATTCTAATAAATTACTACAATTAATTTTTTTTTAAATTATTAAATTTTTTATTATGAAAATTTTCAATACACCTTCAATATGATTTTTCATAAAAATTTATTACTGTTAATTTCTTTGACAAGTATTCTAAGAATACTAAGTATCATGATCCAAAATTAATTCATACAAACATATATCAAAATATAAATAGTAATTCTACCAACATATTTAATTTCTAACAAAAAAAATTGTATTCACATTTTTCTTAAGAAAATGAAAATAACTAACGGGTCTATTGCTTTTAGTTACCCAAAGAAAACAAAAAAATATATTATAAAATAAATAATTTTCAATTTCACTTTGTTGAAATAAATAAATTTTATTATACTTAAAAAAAATTACACTGTACTCTCACTCTCTCTCTCTCTCTCTCTCTCTCTATATATATATATATATATATATATATATATATATATATATATATATTACTTTTCTTGTAATGTCCCTCTAGCATTGTAATAAGCACCTCACGGGGAGGTAGATATTAAATATTATTTTAAATTTATAAAATAATAAAAATAATAATTTTAAAATAATAACAGATAAATAAAATAGAATATCGTAAAAAATAGTATTAGTAACACACTGTGTGAGACTTTTTTTTTAATAATATTTATTACGGGGTAAGCTTTCTTGTGAGCCTCAATAAATAACCTTGTTTCACTATAACAACGGAAACTTCGACAATAATAAAAATAGGATAAAATAATTTCTAATTTTTATAAATATAATTAAATAATTTTAATTATTTAAAATTAATTTTGTTATTTAATTTTTTGTAAAATTTAATTTTTAAAACTATTTATATTATTACTTTAATAATATGTCATGGATTCAAATATGTCATGTTAAATAACTGTTGAAATGATCGTTAGATTTATGCTAAATAATAATAATAATTTTTAAAAATTTTATGAACTAAAACTAATAAATTATTTTTAAATGGTTAAAACTAAATTTAATTAAATTTGTAGGAATTAAGTTAAAAATATTAAAAATTATTTTATCAATATTTTCACATTGTCATTGATTTTTTTATTAAAAATATATAGTTCATAATTACAACATAAAAATAATAATTAATCATTAATATATGATATTGTTATTTATTTTAAATTAATAAATAAAATTAAAATTCAAAACCTACATAAATTACTATAATCTCAAATCTCCATATCAGCGCCTTACACCGCATGTAAAGTGTCATCAAAGAAATAATACAAAAAAAAAATCAGTTACGAAAGAGTTGGAATCTCATATGAAGAAATTTTATTGCAAACTATGGTTAGTAGCATCTTGAATGGCCAAAAACTTTTCGTGACTTTTCGTACGAATGTAAAATGTACGTTCGTATTTTTTTTTTCAAGGGATGTACGTATGGTTAGTCTCTTCTGCTTTTAATATTTTTTATAAATAGTAAATTGGTTTTAATCAATTTAATTATTAAAATTGTATGATATTATCATAATAACTATATTTTAAATTTTAGATAATTTAAATATTTTTAAAGATCACTCTAATGATAGAAATTTATTAATATTTCATCTAAAATGATAAAATAAAATGATATAATAAAATATTATTTAACTAGCATTTTAAGAAAGTGTTTGATGAATAAAATTTAAGAAAAATGTTAACATAAATTTTTAAAATTGATATTAAGTAATTAAATTATTATTAAGTTTTTATTTGAAAAGCAATTGTTATTTCATTTAAAATGTAAAGTCTAATAAATATTTAATTTTTAATATAAATATATTACTTTTTAAATACTAAAAATCATATTTAAAAGTTAGTTTTAACAAAATCATAAAAATATTAATTTATAGAAAAAATTATAACATAAGATCGTTGAAACTTATGCCTAACATTGATGGATCCAATACAAATCATGTACAAATTATTCTCATTTGTTTTCGTGAGGCAGCAATAAATTTTGACTATACAATTAATTATATACATGTTTTACTGATATATACATGCACAAATTCCTTGTAAATTAAAAAAAAAAGTATTGTTTTAAACATTGGTTTCGTGCTATAATCTCTGGTCCCCTGTGATGACCGTATGAAATGTTATTTAATATTTTAAAAAACAATTATTTTAGTTTTTTAAAACTAAAGATCAATCTTATTAATTTATAAAAAATAAAAATGATCATTTTAATTGCTAATACATGCACCAACATATTCCATGTAAATTAAAAAACTTATTGTTTTAAACTTTTGGTTTTAGTGTTATAATCTCCCGTCATTGTGAAAACCGTAAGAAATGTCATTTTATTTTATTTTAAAATAACTATTTTAATATAAAAAAATTAAGGCTCAATTTTATTAATTTGTATAAGATGAAATTGATTATTTTAATTTCTAAATTTTTTTTATAAGAACTAAATAACAATTTTTTAATTTTTAATTATGATATACTTTTCTAAAGCTAATAAAACCGATGCCTAATTTTTTAAAATTAAAATAATTAAGATTAAATATATTTTTGATTTTTTTAAATTTTTAAATTTTTAAATTTTAATTTTAGTTTCTATTTTAAAATTTTTTATTTTTTAAATAGATTAATTTTAATTATTTATTATTAAATATATATCATTCATCACGGTATATGTAATCTATCACGAGTTTCTTTAAGAACTGAAATCAATTTATTTTAAAAAATAAAGAATCCAACTAAAAAATTTTAAAATAAAAATTAAAACCAAAATTTTAAAAAAACGAAAAACGTATTTAATCCAAATAACTATTTAACATTTTGTTTTTAACAATTTTCCTCAATTGATGGTACTTCTGCAATCTATAAATTCTCATCCTTTCTCCATTTTTCATATTACGCTTACATTTTACGTGCCCTATCTTACATAGTTAGACAAGAATCTGTGTTGTCTTAAGGAAAAAAAAAATGATTTTAATTAAAAAGATGAAATTCCTTTTTTCTGTACTGGGAATGTTTGCTGTTCCTTCCCCTTCCTTGTGTTCTTGGATAAAGCTTGAGGGTCCTAGCTTCAATGTTCTTCATTATGGTGCTACAGGGAATGGTCAAATAGATGATTCCCAGGTATGTTTATCAGTCTTTTTTTAATACTTACTTATATATATATATATATATATATATATATATATATATATATATAATTTGATGAAATTAATTTATTAGTTTTATATGTTATTATTATTATAGTTTAAAAATTTTATAATTAAATTCTTGATAATTAATACTACTAACTTTTCATTTAATATAAGTGATATAGAATTTTTTATTTGGTAATTTATTTTTTCTTAACCAATAATTATTGATTTTAAATATATTTTTTATTTTGATCACGAAAAAGATCATGACGCATCACCTTATCCTAATGAAATAACCTTCTTTTAGAAACTACATATGGTCTTGACAACTAAATTAAGTTTTGAAGATGGGATGTTTTAACCTTTCAGTAGTTATATTTTCATGGCAAGACAAAATTTTGAAACAATTTAGTGATAAATTTTCAATTTCAACGTTATGGTCGTCTTTTATAAAGAAGAAAAATTATTAAAAAAATACAAATTCATAATTATTGGGTGAAAAATAAATTACCAAATAAAGATGATATGTCAGTTACTACTTATATTTAACCAAAATTTAATGATGTTTGTTATTAAAATTTAATTACAAATATTAAAATTAGAAAAACTTATAAACAATTTTAAATTATAATGACTTAATTTAAAATTTAATAAAATTTTAGAGATTAACATTTATTTTAATTATTAATTTTTGTGATAATTGTTTTAAAAATTTTATGTGGGAAGATTTCTAATTGCATTATATTGTAAAAAATTTATACTAATATTATATTAAGGTTAATTTTTTATTTATGTTAACATATTAAATTTATCATATAGAAAAGATTCTATAAGCCAGTAGAATTAAGTTGGTACCGAAAAGTTAGAGATAATTAGAATAGTTTATATCATGTTCTAAATTTAAATTTTATTACTTTTTAATTTATAAAAATAAAACTCTACATAGGTATTTGGATTCATGTACTATTTCGTGAGATCCATGTTCCAATATACCGTAGTCCAAACATGTTTTAGACAGATAGAGTGGATCTAGCAATTGACATAGTGATGTTTGGTTTTTGAAGATGTTTTTATACATATAAGCAAAATATTAAAAAAAAGAAATAAATTAAAATTAAAATATTATTTTATAAGTAGAATTAAAAATAGGGAATAAAAATAAACAATATTTATGTAAACCAAATGAAATCTTATATTTTCAGTTGGTATATAATTTTCTTTCTAAATGTAGCCACTGTAATTTATTCTGTAAAACCTTGAATCCTGAGTTTTTCTGTGGTGTGTGCAATAGCTAGAACTAATGATGATCTCATTCTTTTTTCTCTGGCGTTTAATTGATGCCTGAGGACATGTATTTCGAAAATTTAGATGACGTGTGGTTTAAATAAAAAAAATTATTTTATATTTTTAATTACAAAAATATTATTTTATTTTTATTTAGTTTTCTATTTTTAAAATTTTATACTGAAAACAGTAAAAATAAAAATAATGATTTTTTATTTTTATAAAAAATATTAAAAATAAAAACAAAAACATTTTCTAAAATCAAATACTACCATAATTTTTTTCCCAAATAGAAATTGTCTTTTCATTTGTTATTTAGAGACTTTGCTTCATGAAAACGTGAATTTTGTTCTCCGAATGAACATAAAACTTCGTTTAATACGATGTAATTTTTTTAATAAATTTAGTTAAAATATATTGATAGCAATTTTTTTATTTTACTATTTAATTAAAATTTATTATATAATTAAAAAATTTAATTTTATATTAATTTTAAAATTATATTTATGATAATTTTGAATTAGTTAACGGTGTAAATGTCTTTATCCTGATAGAATGTATTATGATTCAACTCTTGTTTACTCAATCATTAGATAACATCCTATGGGAATATTTTTTAGCTTTTGTTTTGAATTTTTTAGAATTAAAATAAGTTTAATTTTAAATTTTGAATGTTAATTGTTAATTTTTTAAAATTATAAAAGTGAGTATTTTATTTTTATTTTTTATTATAATTCATTTAAAATAAATAAAAATTTATTGATCAAAACAATTTAAAAAATAAATTATTTTCAAAAATTAAAAATTAAAAATTAAAATATAATAATAATAATAATAATAATGGTAGTAGTAATTAAAATAGAATCAAAATTAAAATTAAAAATAACAGTTATTATTTTTAAAGTTTTAAATAAATTGTTAAAATTGATTTAAAAATATATTAAAAATTAATTTAAAAACTAAAAAATTAGAACCACGTGAAATAGGACCTAAACAATTTTGTTTGACTAGTTTGATGTAAAAAACTTGCAGTTATTTACTTAATTAGAACCATTGCCTTTTCCTGCAAAAGCATGCATTTTGAAGTGTTTTTTTATTTATTTATTGTTTAAACTTTTGAATACATAAAAAAAGCAGGAGTTAAATGGAAAACAAAATTTGTCTTATCTAATATCATTTAAAACTATTTGGTAATTTGGAAAGGCATTCATGGACGCATGGAAAGACACGTGTGGTGCAAGTCACGGCACCCCAACACTTCTCATACCCAAAGAGAAAACCTTCATGTTACAGCCTGTCTTATTCCATGGTCCTTGCATCTCTCCAATCATTAACATTCAGGTAAATAAGGACGTTTGTTTTAAACTTCTAAAAAATTGTTTAAAAATATATTAAGACTAATTTATATTTTTAAAATTTTATGAAAAATTATTGTGTTTTATTTGATAAGAATCAATTTGGTTTAAAAGTAGTTAATATTAAAATTATTTCATTTAATAATTTTTTAAAATATTTTTATCAATTTAATCATTAAATTAAAATTTTATATAAATTAAAAATTTATAAAATATATAATATTTCATTAAATAAATTCAATTTAATATATAACATTTTTTTAATATATATAAAATTGAATTTTTTAAAAAAATTTTAATTTTATTTTAATTTACATAATAATTTTTTTTAATTAGAATGTTGGATTGATAAAATTAGATATTTTAAAAAAATATGAAGTAAATTAAAAAATATATTTTTAAAATAAATTAATTCTATTTTTATTTATTTATAATTATAAGTACTTATAGATCATTATAATTTTACCCTTTGATTAAGTGGCTTGACCATAATATTGGTGTTATTGTTTGGGTGTGCAGCTTAAGGGAACTATGATTGCCCCAAAAAGCATTGAAGGTTGGAAATGGCCAAAAAATAATAGAAACGCATGGATCCGATTCTCACACATAAGTGGTCTCGTTATCCATGGAAGAGGACAAATTGATGGTCAAGGTGATTCATGGTGGAATTGCTCTTCCAATATTAATTGTCACCACAAGCCAACCGTAAGTTCTAAACATATTATGGACAACATATAAATTTTAGTTACTAATTTTTAACTTTTATCATTTTTATAATTTTAATTTATAATATATCTTAAATTTAATTTTGTAGTAAATTTTTGTTTACGATTTTTAATTTTAATTTTAATTTTTATTAAAAAATTTATATTGTCATTTATTAATAACATGACTAATATTGAAACATTTTTTTATAAGCAAATAAAATATATTACAAAAACAAATAATACAAGAAATATTATCAATCAGACAACTCAAAGAATACAACTGGCCCGGATTCATAAAGCATTGAAAAAACAGAATTGGCCTTTCAACCTTTGCATATTATAAGTTGCAAACCAGTATGCTAAATAATTAATGATCATTAATTTAAAATTAAAAATTAATAGAAATATTTAAATTTAATTATATTTAATACAAAGACCAAAATATATTTAAATTTAATGATAGCTCTACATTTTGAAACGTTATTAGTATTCTGTATATAATTGATTGATATCATGTGCAGGCTCTACATTTCCATGATTGTGAAAACCTAATACTTAAAGGATTGACTCACTTGAATAGCCCAAAAAATCATATAAGCATAAATCAATGTAATGGCGCACTTATATCTGAACTGCATATCATTGCACCGGAAGATAGCCCAAACACTGATGGGATAGATATCTCAGAGTCATCCAACATTCTCATTAAGAATTCAAAGATGGAAACTGGTAAATCATAAGTCTCAATCTTCAATTCCATAGTTTCTTATAACATGCAATTGGACTGTGCAACCCTTTAATTTGTGGGCCTTTTCCATGGCCCACTCAACCCTGGATCCTCCTTTCCCCAAAAGAAAAATAAAAGGCCTCTTTTCTACACTAAGAGAAATTTCTCATATTAAATTTTAACTTGACAATGTTATGTTATAAAAAAATTTAAAAAAACTTATAATAGATAATTGATTGAAATGGTTCATATTTAATTTTTTTAAAAAATATTTTATTAAAAACTAATTTTATTATATTATAAATATTTTTATTAAAAATTTTATACTAATTACATATGAAATTAATTATGAATATATAATATGAAGACAAATCTTATTTTATAAAATAATTTGTGGGTTGTTAATGTCCAATTTCTAATAATCACCTATTCAGATAGAATATTTTTATGGAGGATGTCTACGGATTAAAAAAAAATAAAACAATAAAGCTTCTTATGTATTTTTCATAAATGAATCTTTCATTTGAAATTTAAATAAAATATTAGGTTAAAAGCATATATTTGTCTTTTTAATAACATTAAATAAAAAAAGATAGATATAAAATTTAAACACATACGAAACTTTGTTATTTACAGATCCACTGTTTTTATCCTATCCTATTATTAACTATTACATAATTGATCGTAAAATTGAAAATAAATGAATAATGGGATTTACATCTTTTAATTATTATATATTAAAGGCGATGACTGCATTGCCATTAATCATGGGTCCACCTTCATCAGCATAATTGGCGTTTTTTGTGGACATGGCCATGGCATCAGGTTAGTTCAAATAAATTTCTGTTTTCCCTCATCAAGTTATTAGGTCAATATGTTGTAACTCTCTGGGATGTGTTTGTGAATAGTGTTGGGAGCCTAGGAAGAAATGGAGCTTCAGAAACAGTGGAAGAAATATATGTACGAAATTGCACTTTCATTGGAACAACAAATGGAGCCAGAATCAAGACATGGAAGGTAAGAATTAGATCTAGTTGGTTTCAATATGCTACTATATGCTAGAGGAAGAATGAGGAAAATTATAAAAAATAAAATAAAATAAACTGTTTTTCGGCCTCATTTGATGCATAAGTATGATCCTATCTTATACTAGTGGTAGAGTACGTAACCCTTAATCTAACATTATTATTACTCAATGTTAATACCGTACTTTAAAAAATAAAATGGTAAAAAATGTTTTTAATCCTTTTAAATTTATGAAATTTTAATTTTAGTTTTTTATTTTTAAAATAAAACTTTTAATTTTTTATTTTTAAAATAAAGTTTTTAATTAATTTTTAAAATAACTAATGTTTAATATATTAATGATAAAAGATTAAAAATAATCTATTTTAAAAATAAAAGATTAAAATTAATTGTTTTAAGAATGAAAGACTAAAATTAAAATTTTAATATTAAAAAAAAACTAAAAAATATTTAAATCCTAATAAAAACTAAATGGTCATTCCTTCATATAAGTAATCTTAATACTAAGGTAACCCACAATCTTTCAACTTTATAACCCATACAATTAATTTTTATTTTCTAATTGTTATTTCTTTAAATTATGTTCAACTTTATATATCAGCAAAGGAAGTGAGATTAAATTATGTTCATGTTTTGTGTTCTTTAAATTAGGGAGGTCAAGGGTATGCAAGGAAGATCAGATTTGAGGATATTACACTTGTGGAAACCAAGAACCCTGTGATTATTGACCAGGAATATGATCCTTTTGATAGTGTACATGTAGATGCAGTGAGAGTGAGTGATATCAGTTACCACAATGTGAGGGGAACCTCAAGTTCTGCACATGCAGTCAAATTGCATTGTGACAAAACCATAGGGTGCACCAACATTGTATTGAAGATGATTAACATATCTTCTGCTACTGGAGAGGAAACTTATGCTTCATGCAAAAATGCAAAAGGGGTATGCTCTTCGTGTATTCCACATGTTCCATGTCTTTCTCGAGAGTGACTAAATTGTTGTGGTAATTTGTGACCTTTTCTATCTCAACATGTGGGTTTTCTTTCTCCACTGTACTATTGATTTAACTAATGATTGGAGCAAATCTTCCAATGTTATTGTTAGGATTTATTTTCTCCTTTCCTTTTTTATGTATCTACTTTAATTGGACAAACAACGAAATTCTTTCCTCTTTATTACTTGTTTTGCTTTCCCTCTACTTTAATTTTCCCTCTACTTTAATTTTCTAGAAAATTGTTTGTGAGGTTTTAAAAATATTTTGTCTAATATCTTTATATTTAAATATGTTGAAATATTTGGATATCATTTATAGTGTGATAACATTGTTCTCAAGAATTCATAGGCTCATGGCATGATCCCTATGATTCAACAGCCCCTTTTATAATAAATAAAAAACACAACTAGCAACAATTATAATTTAGGAAATCCAACAATATTAAAGATTTTCGAGTATATAGAATCTATGGAAATAAAAAGAGTAATCTCCTTTATATAGGGATAAGACTTTCCAAAAAAATTAATTTTTCAATAAATATAATTAAATACTGTTTAAACATTTTAATAAAATTAATTTAAATTTAAATAGAATTTTAAATAGACAATTAAAATATATAATTAATTTGATTCAATGTATGTAGTAATGAAAAGATGGTTACAAAATATATAATTAAAGGTTTAATTGACAAAATTTAAGGGTGTAACCAAAATCATAATTATATTTTAAATTTTAAAGTCTTTTGAAATATTTATTTTTTTACAACAAAATCTTTTTGACGAAACCAATTACAAATGATGATTTCAGCGGTTGTATATCTTTTTGAACCATTCAAAGTGGATTACTTGTTAGTTCAACAAAGCATCAACTATTCTTACAAAAGAAAATGTCAAAGTTATGAAAATTGTGATCAAAATTGCTGAAAATCATAAAAAATACAACAAATTAGTATGTGACTATCTTTTTAATAATATGTCCAATAATCAATTTGATTTTTTTTATCAAGTACGTTTGCAAAATGTAAAATTAATTCGGAAGACACTTAAAAAGAAATATGATGTTATTGAAGTTGGTAATTGAAATTACATTACTGATAAGGGATTATAATTTCAAATAGTTGATAACAAACCAATTATAGAATGGATGCATAAATAGGAGAACTTGGTTACTGATATCCTTAAAATAGGAATGAAAATGTTCGAGATATTTAAACAAAAAATTTCTTCCCTAGGAACTAAAATTCGAAAACATCTTAAGCATGAAAAATTCACCTTGCAAGAACTTATAAGTTACATGAAGATAAAGAAACAAATCTACTCCTTGATAAGTATATTTCTACCTCTTTGAAGTTATTTAACACTAACCTCATTGAGTCTATTGCCACCTCTATTAGGAAAAAAAATTCACAAGAATGTAAGGAAGAAAAATGTATTAAACAAATGGTAAGACAAAGAAACAAATTAGTAAAATATATTATCATATGCAAAAGAGTAAGGCAGCATGCTACATTTCTGGAAAGAATGGACATAAGGTATATCAATTTCATCTTTACAAGGATGGAAACAACAATAGAAGGTAGAATGAAAGACAACAAAAACCAAAACCTTAGAAAATGATGAAATCATTGTTATGATGGAATAGAAGCTAACTTGGTTAATAATTAGATACTAGACATAGGAACTACAAGAGACATCTACGCTAACAAAATATTACTCCATGAGTTTGAGGAGAATGTCAAAGAAACCATAATTTACATGGAAAACTTTGTAGCTAATGATGTTTGTTCTAAATAAAAAATTCTTTTCAAACTCACTAAATGAAACCCTAGTTTTAAACAATGTGCTGTATGTGCCTAAAATGCGTAGGAACTTGGTTTTTGGTGCTTTAATAAATAAGGCTGGATTAAAAATAGATTTGAATCTAACAACATTGTTGTAACAAAAAATGGAGACTTTTGTAGGAAAATGTTACTTGTTTGATGGCGCATCTACTTTAAAAACCATTGAAATTAAAAACAATACTTATGGTCCTGCGTATATTGTTTTATCTCTTGATCTTTAATATAAATGATTATGGAGTGTTACTTCTCTGTCACAAGTGGCTACGATGACAGACTTAAGAATAAGTTTAGATTATTACGTCGGGTATCACAATAATCCTTACTAATCTAAAGTTGGTCATCTCTACAATATGCAGATGCATGTGGGCCCCAAGCCTCTTCACAACTTTATCAGAATAATAGGGGTACTGGGATCTAATTTCAAATCACAGTGTGCCCTTGACATCACTAAAATTATTATCATTCTTATTCCACAATATTTTGAAATTGCTCGATCGATAATGATAATCATTAGGGTCTTGTCTAGGCAGCTAAGTCCGACTAGAGCAATCCCAGCTACAAGGAGCAACCCCAGGCCATTGGGAGGCTTAAACCCAGCTCACGTACCTCCTAGGTTCGAAAGTTCCTACTATCATGAGCTTCGATCCACTTCCATGTGAACTGACCCCTAGATTTTCCAACTCTCTTTCACAGAAGGGCTCGCAGATTATCCCTTGTTATAATTTACAAAACATTTTTATGCAAATGATGCATGTCAACTAATTGTCCTAATTCCTCTTTCTATCTCATTTTGAAGGCATTGCCTTATTCTCAAGGGACAAGACCTCTTAGACCTCAATCAATTATTTGTTTTGCTCAACACTATATGTGTATATATATATATATTCTACGTTTAATTATATTTTCTACCAGCTTAAACGAGGTTCCCAACATCCAATAAATATCCCTTAAAACTTAGGCCAGTAGTTTTATGTAAATTAACTACTAATATAATCTCCTCCAATAGTTTTGTCTTTTCTTTCTGTATACTAAGGATTAAATATAATGGTTTATATATATAAACAAAGCTAGTTAATTGTTAACTATATTTTTATATAAAGTAGGAATATATTAGAGGAAAAATAATACATATCATAGGGTATTAGATTTCAAACATTTTTATAAATTACTAGGTGGTTTCCTTTTTCCTTCAAATTTATTAATTGGATATCCCCCTATATTTATTACGTGGAAATATATTTGTATGACTTGAATTTATTAAACAGGATCCTATTTTAAAATCTTCCTTTATAGCTCCATGTATAAATATTATACCCCTACAATTTATATTAATTTATATAAGAGTATTTAATTTTATATTTTCTACAAAATTTATTAATGTAATTTATAAATAAATTTATATATGTTTTTGGGCACCTAAAATCTTATATCACATTCTACTTCCCCTAAATTAATCAATTTGATTCCTAACTAGTCCAATTCCTAATTTATAATTATATAATATTTTACTTGCATTCAAATTTAAATATATTCACAGATATATTTTATACTATCACATAATTGGTAGAAATTTATTCTAGAATAAGGAGCTCTAGAACTATCCCTATAAATAGTTAAATTGTGCCCAAAATTAAATTAAGACATAATTAAATTCAACCTCTAAATTTATCACACAATTAATAAATTTTTTTCTAGAGCAAGAGGTTCTAGAACTACTCCTATATTTTACTCGAGTCTCCCCCTCCTTACCTGAAATTTGAACACTGGTGTAATTTCCTTTAATTTCTCCGACAGACTCTCGATGACGGCTTTGTCTGCATACTGTGTTTCCAGCGCCCTTCAATCTCCACTTCGCGTAGCAATTTGATTTCAATTACCCATTTCAATTACTTTTTCTTCAATCTATGAATTGTGTCGTATGCTTCTCCCTTTAATTTTTGCATTATGCAACTTCCCCCTACCCCTTATTTATACTAAATATGTTGACTGTGTATGTTGACATGTGGCAAGCGGTGGTCGTGTGCCGCTTACCGCTTTATTCTTTTTTTTTAATATTACATATATATATATATATATGTATATGTTTTAGGCTTATTTACTAATATCTTTTATATTGTAAGCTTTTAGGTATGTTTATAGGCCTGATAAATCTTAAATAGATGAGACTTTGATCATAAAAGAAAAATCTATAGTAGGTAATAAGTTCACGATAATGCCTTAAAATTTTTAGATAGAACAAACTTAAACACTCTAGTCCTAAGTTTCTAGCCTAGCATGTCCCAAACTGTTGAATATGTAGTTAAAACATGTGGATTATGAATTTTAATGATTTGAATTGCTTTCAAGGTCTTTATTGTATTGATAATTCTTGTTCATATCTTGTTTTATCTTAAAGTTGGTTCTTGTCCTTGTGTTTTGTTTTATAAGAAATAAGGAGAATTAGGTTAGATTATGTTAATTAAGTTGCATTTTGAAAAGTAAATTCAATTTTTCTTCATATAAATTGATAAAATGAAATTTTATCAAATCTCCTCGAACTTAAGCATCACTTAACCCTAAGAAATATAAACAAAAGGAATGAGATTATAAGTAACTTAATACTTAAGGAACCTAAGGATATGTAATGTTAATACACTATATACATACAATTACCATGTAAGAAGTACTGGTGGCAACCTAATTTAAAATTTTTAAGCTTCCTAAACTTAAGCTCCATACTAGGAGTACTTATTTCACCATTTCTTAAGTGTTTAAGGATATGATGCATATGCTAGATGCATAAAAGTTTTTCTTAATTTCTTATTTGAATTCTTATATAGCATGAATTTCTAGATTTTTATATTTTTAATTCATTTATTTTATAATTTATTACTACTTTAAGTTTCTATTGATAAGAAATCCAAAATAAAGAGATTTAGAAGCATAAAACATAGAAAAAGTGAGAGAGGATTAGTAGTTTTAGAGCTCTAAGGGAAGTGAGAACCACTGGCAACCAATGGTTATAACTATGACCATGTTTAAGTGAAAAAGGAAGCATTACATGAACCTTGGAGAGAACCACAAGTTGACTATGGTGGCCATCACAATTGTGGTTCTCTAAAAGTATCAGAATTTCTCATTCCAAAAAGAACCACGGGCTGCTTGTGGTTATCACTACACTGTAGTTTAGGAAAAGACAATGATTCTCTATTTTCCTTAATTTTAAACAGAAGAAAGACTAAACCAAGACATCCAGAGCCAGAGACTAAAAAGGAAAAAAGAAGAAAAATATCTTGAAAATAAGATTGAAGAGGAAGATCATTGGAGATAGAAGGATTCAAGGAAGATTGAAGATCACTCTTTCATCTTGACTTCTTCTCATATCTACGATTTTTGTTTTAATTTACAAATTCGTGATGATTGGTATATTAGATTTTTGAAAAATTATGATTGGCTAGTTTTCTTGTCTTAGGATATATATATATATATATATATATATATATATATATATATATATATATATATATATATATATATAGGAATAATTTATGTTTTGAGACCATGATTTAATATTCAATTTCTATTTCTATTGATATCCATGTATTCTTGATTTAATTTTTGAATGCACATAATGTCTGCTTGAGTTTTAGAAATAACTTTACTTGATTTCAAATACTAGAAGAAAAACTGAAAGGCGAATCTCAATATTAGACTCTTCAAAATTGAACTTAGGGTTTCCATCTCGAAAATAGAATTTAATCCTCTAAGGAACTAAACTAAATCATCATGAAACTTAAGGGATTTAATTGAATATAAATATAATATGAAAGTAGAGTTTATTTCAATCAGATATGTTGTTATGATTCTAAAATGAACCAATAATTAAAATAACATGGTTTTCCTTCGAAACATAAAAATTAATTGATTATAATGAACTGTATCATCTCAATCATAAATTACAATGAACCTAAATTCTAAGAGTATTCTCATCCCACTTTATAGCTTTCTTTTCGAAATTAATTAATTTATTTAAATTTGTGATCTAATTTTCTCAAAATTAAATTGTTTAGTATAAATAATAAGATAAATTCTCCTTTTCTCTTCTAACTCCTTATTACCATAAGTTTGCTTATAAATTTCAAGTTTCTACTAATTTTTTTTATAATACATGTAGATCAAAAGGACTTTCCACTACAAAAATATATGGTATTTTTAGTAGTTAAAATTACAGTTTTTGGTGGTTAAAAACCGTCAGAAAAATTAATACCAGCGTTTTTAAAAAAACACTAGAGATACAAATGCCACAAATGCTTTTTGGTGATTTTTTCTTAACCGCTGGTAGAATCATAAAAAAATAAACATATTTACTAGCAGTTAAAAACCGCCACAATTTTTTTAAATTAATAAAAAAAGAAACATATTTGTTCGTGGTTAATGACAAATTGAACTAAACATTTGAGTTCAAGTATTTTAATGTGCATTCATATGTGTTGTTGTAATCTTAATTACAACGAAATGACGAATTTGTTAAAAATTTTAGAAAGAATTTATTAGATCGTGGAGTCGCCACCAAATTTTATTTTTAAAGGGGAAATATTTGAAAAAAACCTAACTTGAGGATGAGTTCTAGGTGCGGAAGTCGGTTACGAGTGAAGAAGGTATTAGACACTCTATTTTCCTGTTCGGAAGAACAATACCGTTAAACTGAGTGTGTGATTTTAATATTTTAAAAATGGTTTGATCCTTTCAAATAGAATAGAAATAAATAAGTTTGAGAAAAATAGCTTGACAGAACTTGATCCGGCTCCTATGCATTCCCTGGTGTAATGGAAAATTCAAGGCTACGTAGTTTTGGTTTGTTGTTTTCAATTTTGACCCTAATCTTGCCTAGATTATCTTTTAGATTTTAATCCAATAGGCTTTCTTTTTCTTTTTGCCAAGTCAAATATTCTATTTAATCCTGCTTAGATTATTTTTTATTCTTAATTTAGCAAATCTATTTTGTATCCCTAATTTTGCCTGGATTTAAACTTTTGATTCAATAGGATATTTGTTATTTTTTGTTGGACAAGATATTTGTTGAGAAGAATTACAATGGATGGTCCATTATGATTTGGAATCCTTAGTTGGATTTTGATATTGTTTATTCTGCTTCCTTATTTAATTTTTCTCTTTTGAATTTGATTAATAAGACATTTAAAATTATTTATTACAACACTGACATTGTCACTAACAGGTATTTATTATTTAGATATAGGATAAGGGGTCGAGTGATGAAAAGAATGAAAAATTCTAAAGGTAAAGTCAATATTGTAAGGTACATGCCTAAGAAACATGACAAATGTAATTTTTGTATTTCTCGTTGAGATTCATTACAAAAGATTAATTTTAAAAAGTATGAAAATCTTGGACGATTTTTTCTCACTGTTTAGACCTGGCTCTCACAAGGCACATCATTGTATAGTTCTTCCCCCAATTTCTTTCAACTAGCTGATGGTCTCTCGTGATTTGGCAATGGATTATTTCCTATATTAGGAGCAAACCTCTCAAAATCCAACTATTTTGCATCAATTAGGTTTTGCATCTTATGTTTCAGAACTTGGCAATCTTCTATTGAATGACCAATGTACCCCACATGGTAGTCGCACTTGGCATTTACATCATACCATTTAGGATATGGTGATTCTTGAGATTTCAAAGGATAAGGAGAAACTAGAGAGTTCTGGATCAAATGAGGCAACAACTCAGTGTTGGTCATTAGGATAGGGTCAAATTTGACAGGCTTTTTCTCTCGTACATTTTACTAGCTTTGATTGAAATTTTGGCTTATGGCTTGTGTTTGGACCGTGAATGGTGTTGGTGGTCGAATTTATATAGGATAGTTATGAGCTAAAGGGTAAGGTGTTTGGTAGGTGGTAACAATGTATGGATATGGTGTATAAGGAGCATAAGGTGGTAATTGAAAACTAACTGGTCCATAAGGTACCATTTGAGGTGTGTATTGGCCTTGAGAAAAATCCACATTATAAGCTTCACTTGTTTTCTTTTTTCCAAACCCAACAGGGGCATTAATCGTCCCGACGGACTTATGCATAATCCATCTGCTGCGCATGCCACCTTCAACCCTTTCTTCTATGACAACAACATAAGAGAAACTGGTGGTCATACTGCTGATTATCTTGTCATAAAAGGGATCTTAGAGTGTATCAAGAAACATGCTGACCAACTTTTTTTCAGAGAATGGGGGTTGCACTTGAGCTGCTAACTCCCGCCATCGTTGTGCATACTTTTTAAAGGTTTCATCTCCTTTCTTAGTCATATTTTGAAGTTGTGTTTTGTCAAGAACCATCTCCAAGTTGTACTTGTACTATTCCAAAAATGCATCAGCCAAGTCTCTCAATGAATGAATGTGCCCGTTCCAGCTGGGTATACCAATCTGCAGCTGCTCTAGCTAAGATGTCTTGGAAGAAGTGGATGAGCAACTTATCTTCATTGGTATATGCAACCATCCTCCTGCAATACATGGTTAAGTGATTCCTCGGGCATCTAGTTCCTTGATATTTCTCAAATTTAGGAACATTGAATTTGGGAGGAAGGACTATGCCATGAACTAAACACAAGTTAGACGTGTCTCTGGTGTTGTATCCAACTCCCTCAATTTCTCATATCCTTTCCTCTAAGATTTTCCATCTTTCAGCATTTCCATCAAAAGGATGGCTTTGATGTTCTCCTGTCATATTATGAGGATGAGAAGGTGATATGTATATAGGATGAGGTCCTTGAGTGAACATAGGATTCGTTCCCCCAGTGTATGTTTGGTAAGCTTGGACAGGTTCTTGTGAGGTGGTGTTTGGAATGATATGAGGGATTTCCATGGTGTTTGAAGGTAGGTTTTGTGTTTAGGTTTGTGTCTTTCTCATGAAGGAAGATGCATGCCCATGAGGGAACCCCATAATGAACCCATTCGACTTGTGAAAGCATGGTTAGTGGCAGAGTTTTATGGATTGGGATCAAGAAGATATAATGAGCCAATTGGTTCTTCTGGAAAGGATCCCCTCATGTTTTTTTTTTCTGACAGCTGTATGGCTTCCATTAATTTGGCCATTTAAGCCTTCAAAATTTTCACCTCATTTCTCAACTCCTCATTTTGTCGTTTCAACTCATCCAAGATTCTTGATTATGACTGAATCCTATAAGAGTGCTGAGAAAGCTGTCCTTGTTTAATTTTTCTATTAAATTAATTTTGAGAAAAATGTGAACGTTAAAATCATGAATGACAAAAATGTCAATGCTTTAATGAGTATAAAATGATATGAGATTATTTTTAAAATTTCTCTTTTTCAAGATACTCTAAAGTATATTTGGTTAATGAGTGAATGTCATGTTGAAATGCATAAATATTTAAAGATTTAAAAGTTGATATGTTACTTCATTAATTTGGTTTTTCTTTTTTAGTAATTTTTATTTTTAGTAATTTTTAGTATTTTTGCTAAGAAAATTTTGAGTTTCGCTAAAATTTTTCTAGGTTTTCTTTCAATCATCTCATAAAATATTTTTTTATTTTCTTTCAAATTTCCTTCTTCTCTCTCTTTTTGAAGCTTTATATATTTTCTATTTTTCCAAAATTATTTTTCATTTTTCTAATTTTCTCCCAAATGTCTAACTTTTCTTTTTCTTTTTTTATTTTTTCTTTTTCTATTTTTTCTTTTTTATTTTTCGATTTTTTTTATTTTTTTTGCTGTCTCATTTTGTTTATTTCCCTAACTTTCAACTTTCATCTTCTCTCTATCATTTTTGGATGATTTTGTTTAAATAAGTGCAGGTGAGCATGGTATAAACCCAACATCATAAAAAGGAATGCGTGCGCTCCTTGTGTCCTATGTAGGTAACCTGTCTTATGGATCTATGGTTTCAATAGGCAGCCTTGACAGGTGATCAGCTACACCATTGTCTTTTCCTTTTCAGTCTTGGATTTCAAAATTGAATTCTTGGAGGAGTAGAATCCACCTGATCAACCTCGATTTTTCCTCCTGTTTTGACAGCAAATGTCTCAAAGCAGCATGGTCAATGTAAACAATTACTTTAGTACCAATTAAATATGACCGAAACTTGTCAAAATCGTAGACAACGACCAGCAACTCTTTTTTAGTTGTTGTGTAGTTCAACTGTGCACTGTTTAGCACCTTGCCGACATAATATATAACATGTAATCTCTTATCTTTTCGCTGTCCTAACACAGCCCCCATAGCAAAATCACTTGCTTCGCACATGAGTTCAAATGGGAGACTCCAATCGGGGGAAAGAACTCATTCTTCTCATTGGGGATCACTGTTATTCCTCCGTTCTTAGGCACAACCTGAACTGGGCTGACCCATGAGCTATCTGAAATTGGGTGGATGATACCTGCATCCAATAACTTGAGAACTTCCTTCTTCACAACCTCTTTAATGGTTGAATTGAGTCTTCTTTGGGGCTGCACCACAGGTTTGAAATCTTCTTCCATTAAGATTTTGTGCATGCAGAAGGAAGGACTTATTCCCTTCAAATCTAAAATAGTCCACCCAAGGGCAGATTTGTGTGCTCTTAAAATTCTCAACAGCTTCTCCTCTTCTTCTTCTTCTTCATTGAGGGAATTTCTCACAATCACTAGAAATGTGTTCTTTGCTCCAAAAAATGTGTAACAGAGGTGAGATGGAAGCTGTTTCAGTTCTGTCTGTGGGCTGCCTACTTTTTCTTCCTCCTTCAGCAAGCCTTCAGGGGGTTGTGAGCTTGTCCTTATAGGAGGGTTAGCTTCAAGTGTGGCTATGCATTCCTCCATATCTTGGCTTTCTTTTTCTCTCCCCAGGTCCAGGCCTTTAGTTTTCTGCAGTACTCCTTCAAGAATGGAGTCATTATCCTATTTTTCAAGAGGGGTTGACAGCGGCGTGGCCGACGCATCCATCCGCATGCAATGTGGTGATTTAGCAGGATACTTCATAACTTCAAAAACATTGAAGGTGACCTTTTCATCTTGTACTCTCAGTATCAATTGTCCTTGCTGCACATCAAGGAGTGCTCGTCCTGTGGCAAGGAATGGTCTTCCTAGGATCAATGGTATTTCAGCATCTTCCTCTATGTCTAGCACCACAAAATCTGCTGGAAAGATAAATCTGTCCACCTTAACCAGAAGGTCTTCTAGCACACCATACGGGTATTTGATCGACCTATCAGCCAGCTGGAGGCACATCATAGTAGGCTTTACCTCCTCTATTTCTAGTCTCTTCATTATGGAAAGATGCATCAAGTTTATACTAGCCCTTAAGTCACATAATGCTTTTTCAATCTGCAAGTTGCCAATGATGCAAGGAATTGCAAAAGAGCCTGGATCCTTTAGCTTTTGAAGGGGGCTTCCTTTGAATGATGGCACTACACTCTTCTGTGAGAGCTACAGTTTCATCCTCCTTTAGTTTTCTCTTTTCAGAGAGCAACTCCTTCCTGAATTTCGCGTAGGATGGCATTTCTTCCAACGCTTCAGCTAATGGGATGTTAATCTGTAGTTTCCTGAATATATCCAGGAATTTTGAGAATTTCCTCTTCTCTTGTTGTTTTTTCAGTCTTTGTGGGAATGAAATATTTTGTGTTGCCAAGGGAACCTTTTCCCCTTTGGCAACAACTTCCTCAAACAGTTGTTTTTTTTGCTTTTTCTTACTGGATTTTCATGGAATTCCTTCTTCTGATCTTCCTTGACTGCTAGTTGCGGACTTCCTTGTGAATCTCCTCCAAGTTGCATTTCTTCTCCATTTTTGGAGGTCTGTTTCACTGGATTAGCAGCACAATGTGTCTATACAGCCGTGTTATCTCCAGTCTTTTTCAGTTTTGGTGATCGAGGCTCTATCACCTTTCCACTCCTTGTCGTGATTGCATTGCACTACTCCTTAGGGTTCACTGTTGTGTTACTAGAAAACTCCTAGCATTTCTTTGTGAGTTGTTTGGACAGTTGCTCCACTTGATTTTCCAGATTCTTCATAGAAGCTTGGGTTGACTACATGAACTGGCTGAGTATGTTTCCCAGGTTTGCAGAGTTATCCCGGGGTTGATTTGTCTACTGTTAAGAAGGCTGTTGCTGCATATACGACCCATTCCTCCTGGGGGGATTGTTCTGGTTCTTGAAATTTGGATTATAAGAGTTAGAGAAAGGAGGATATTTAGACCTTGTGACTGGCCCATATAGTGCACCTACCCTGACTGGATGTTCCTGTCAAATCTGCATCACAACATCCATTCTCATGTTCTCCCCCACAAAAATCACAGTTCCAGACTTGTGTTTGTTGTGTAGCTGTCAGGCTCCCTGTTGTCGAGATTGAGGCAAGGGCAAGAATAGCGTACCTACACCTGTTTGACTCTGTCCAGCCAATGTTCGCCATGTACGATGGGGGGATCGACACAAGCCTCCTGAGGCTGGCCATAAACACTTTGAGATTCTTCACGCTTGGCCAGGAGCGGGAGGTGTTGCTAGAAAACAATAATGACAAAAATACCAAAGAACCATTTTGATAATATTCTCAAAGCGATTCGAGGTATTCCTCCTCCAGTTTTATTTCACACTTCCTCCGACAATGACCGATGCCGGCAACCCTGCATCAAACCTGGAGGCGAGCACCGTAACCCCCTGGTCCTGAGGGTGATTGAGCCTACCACTATTGCTGTCTTCACCAGGGAACCTATCTTTGACATCCGGAATGCCCCCAAGGTGCACGGAATCTCCTTGTCATGGCCATGATCCAATAATGTTTTTTTAAAATTTTTAACGAGTTCATCATTTCGTTATAATTATAGTTACGACATATGTCTAATTCTCAAGCATGTTAAACTTGAAATTGTCAAGCATGTTAAACTTAAAGGAAAAAATAATTTAAGCATCAAATTTTTATTTTTATTTTGAACAATTATACAATAAATGAATACTGAAATTAACCTTTTTCTGTGAGCTTGCCTAGCTAGTACTTCCACAAACATAGTTTAAACACCTAAAATGGTTCCATACACATACCTATAATCTTAAATAGTTAAACGCATAATCTAATTAATAGGCATCTACTACAAAATTGCAAAATCATAAAATAGTTTAACAAGTTCAATTCAAACTCACTTTATCTTCCCTATACACCATCCAAATCAATTTTGTTTCGAGATTTCTTGTTAAGATTTGAAAATTCAGTGAGATTTCTTGTTAAGATTTAAAAATTCAGCGGCACATCACAATTAAATCCAAAAATTGACTCATTCACACATGATACAAGCAATTGACTGGTTATGTATATATTTATACCTCTTTCATATTATCAATCTAATTAATAAATTAGAAAATTAACATATTATTTATCTAATTAATAAATTAGAAAATTAACTATTTAGTTAAAAGTGTTAACATGCTCTCTAACTGTGTCTCCTTGTAAATTTATACAAACATGTTTAAATGCAAAAACAGCCAAGATAAATAGAGAAATAGCTAATCCAAAGTACAAGACAACCAGTGTCATCCATCATTTATGTTTTTGGTATTTTACAAACACTTTTTTATTTTTTTTATTTTTTATAATTATTTTATTCTATGTTATTATTAGTATTTTTAATTATATTTTTTATTTATCTTTTTAAAAAATAAAATAGAAATAAAAAAATAATGGGTGTAATTCATAAAATAAAAATAACATAAGATAAATGATATAAAACCTACATGAAAGAGACAACTAGTAATCATTGACTTGAAAACATTGAGTTCAAAATAACCGTATGATCTACCTCGTGTGATTGCACCATAGTTTCATGACCAGAAATATGTGTCACACCATAGTTTCATGACCAGAAATATGTGAATCAATACAATGACATACTTTTATCAAAATTAAATATTTTTATTGTTTCTAAAATTATAATTTTTTAAATTTATTAATTTTTAAAATTATATATTTTAGTCCCTAGTAAAAAATAAATATAATGTAAATAAATACTAAAATAAAAATTTAAATGTGTTCATTGTTTCTAAAAATATAACTTTTTAAAAATAAAATATTTAAATTTTCATACTTTCAGCATAATTAAATATGTTCATTGTCTTTAAAAATATAACTTTTTTAAAGTTAACTTTTAATTTTAAAAATTATATATTTTTTAAAGAGAGATGATTTAAATTTTTTTTTAATATATATATTCTTTTCATATCCAGAAACTTCTCAAGATAGATATAACAAATTTCATCATCTTCTTCAATAATGAGATTGTTTATCAAAATGGGAATGAAATTGTTTATCAAAGGATGTGATTTATGTTTTTTCTTCCACTTTGTCTTCAAGATGTTTTATTAGTTTTTGGATAGTGGGATCAAACTTCACTATTGCTGGTAGACCTAGCAAATCCTAGAGTCTCCATTGAAATTTAAGTGAAAAACTAAAAAAAAATAATAATATAAAGGAAAGAGAAAATATACTCCAATAAAAATATAAAACAACACTTCAACATTTAAAAAAAAAATTTAACTCTTTTAAAATAAGTAAATTTATAAAACAAAGTAAAAATACGTTAGATTTCAATTATAATATTTTATAATCATAACTAACTTTAAACAAATGATGGATGTATCCTTACTTTTCACTTTACACGTCTGTTTATAAAGATCCAAGTTATTAAAAAAAGAATATATATATATATATATATATATATATATTATATATATATATATATATATATATATTCTGTAAATTGTTATAACTAATCCTAATAATTTTTAAAAAATTATATTAATTTTGTATTTAAACAATATTTCAATTATTACTCTAAAGCATAAGCACATTTGTTATATTATAGCCTTTGATCAGTCATAGAAATATCTCTGCGGTCCCTCTAAAGTTTAATCAACATCTTTGACTTAATCAATATTGAAGGGTAATCCAAATAAAAATTTTTCATATCTAAACATAAAAATTTATTTATATAAAATTAATTATAAATATAATTAATAATTAAAATAATATACATTTTGTAGCTAATCTAAGTATTGGCTAAGTCAAAACTAGTAAATCTGATAATTAAATTACCGTTAAGATTTCACTTCCTCACTGTAACAGTCACCTCTACAAGCACGCGGACTCAATTACTTGGGTCGATAGTTCTGCACAATTAGTTTTTAAGGTTAGAGTTATTTATTTAATATTTTTTTATATAATAAAATTTTATTAATTTAGCAATTAAATTAATAGATTTTATTGTATAGATTATTTTTATAATTTTTTTTAAAATTAATACTTTATAATATAATTTTATTTTAATAGATAATATATTATTTTTATTATATGGTTATTAAAATTTTAATAAAATATTAAATTCAATCATTAAAAAATAAAATTTATAATTTAACCATTAAAAAATAAAATAAAATCACACGCCTGTAAAAATAAAATAAAATCACACGCCTGTAGCAGGGTTTTGTCTCCCATATAAAATGGTGTGTTAAGATTTCACCTCCTCGTTATAAGCTCACTTGAACAAGCATATGACAATTTATGACTGAACTACTTGGGTTGGTAGTTCTGGATAATTAAGTTTGAATATATAGAAAAACGTAATAAATAAAATATAAGAAAAAATAAATTATGGGATACCTTTAAGGTGTGACAATTAATCTGTTTGTGTTTCGTTTAAAATAATAAATACCAGTATTTCTGAAAGGAGAATTAAGATATCTAAATTAAGTAATGGATAACCTATAGAGATGAATATTATGTTCACATTAGAGTTAGTGCAAGAAAATAAATTCTGCCAAGCCTTTTCCAATTGCACTTTGGGTGTAAGGAAATATTTCATGAGGGTCTACTTTTTTCCTATGTACTTCCAAATGAAAAGGGAACATAACAAATTAACAATAAAGATACCATGATATCAACCATAGGATCATCAATAAAGTTGCTTCAGAAAAGAAACAAAGAGAGTTAAGTGTACCACCATAGCTAGGTTTTGGAAAGGTTATATGGTTGAGGTAACAATTTGGTAACCTGTGAAATTTTGAAGGCATTATTAGAAGAGAAGACATGAAATTTGAAACAATTGACATTTTCCTTGTACTTGTAATTCATTAGTGAAAAATAAGCTTTTTACATCGGTTGTTATGAACTTTTTACATCGGTTATTTGAGCGGTATTGAAGCGGGCGATATAGAAACTTAGACTTTCTACATCGGTTCTATAACCGATGTAGAAAGTACACTTTTTACATCGGTTAAAACTTCAACCGATGTAGAAAGTATCTTTCTACATCGGTTGTGGTCACAACCGATGTAAAAAGTTAACTTTCTACATTGGTTGAAGTTTTAACCGATGTAGAAAGTCTGACTTTTTATATCGGCTGTAGTTACAACCGATGTAGAAAGTTCACTTTCTACATCGGTTATGGTCACAACCGATGTAGAAAGTCACTTTTTACATCGGTTAAGGTCACAACCGATGTAGTAAGTTTATTTATTTTTTTAAATGTTATTTTTGTTTACGGAAATTGCCATATTATTTATTCCAATACCTGTATATATAAACAGAATACCAGGAAGACAATACAGAAATTACAGAGTCCATATATTTAAAGTAAATACATCAATATTTATTATAAAATATAATAAAAACAAACTAAAAATCTAAAAAACCCATAAATTCAACCCAAATTAGCAATGTCTATCAGAAATTCCCCCCAACGTCTTCTGATATCATCAATTTCTTCATCTAACAGAGGTTGAGGATTATCAAATATCTACAAAATATTTTTTATTAAAATTAGTGAACATGTCATGTTATGCATTCAAATTAAATAATTAAATTAGGACAATTGTAATTACCTGGTGCCAAGAGTGAACAATAAAAGCCGAGACAATGAGAAACATATGTCTCATCACATAATATCCACACTCGGTTCCTCCGGTTTGTCTTGGACACTTCAAAAAAATAAAAAGAGTATCAAATATAATTAGAGATAGTGATAAAAGAATATAAAATAATTGAATAACTTTTAATAAAGTACTTACCTTTGGAATTATCCATACAGGCTTTTTAATATTTGATGAATGCGTCCCTTTTAACCGAAGTTGAGCATTCATTGCTCTACAGTAAAATAAAAAGAAAATGAATACCTTTGAGAATAACAAGTTATATGAATATAAATATCAAAATAATAAAAACTTACAAATCTATAATGTCCTTTATGTCTTTCTTTGGTTTTTGTCAAGCAGAGCATAGAAATACAACTACATTCCGCTTGGGACAAATAATGATTAATTGCCAATGGACCCTACAAAATATGGATGACAATGAACAAAAATTAGGAATTTAATTGAATTCATGAAATAAAGCAATTAAGTATTGACTTACGATTGAAAATAGGGGGCTGACACGCTCGTCGCAAACGCGCAAAAATAATTTCTAGATTTCCCCCAAACTATTGGTATAGTATAAGGTGCAACCTAGGTCATCTCCCAAAGACCATTTCATATTCTTAAGCAAATTAGGAGAAAGTTAGAAAAAGGGGGTTTTGTAAATATATGATATTAAGTGCTAAATACAAAATACAGAATGAAATTAATTTGACTTAACACTTATCAACTCAAGGAATTCAGAGGCTATTTTCATAACTAATCATTGATCACTAAAATCATGCATTGTGTTTATCAACCTAGGATCATCTGGAACCCCTACAATGATCCTTGAATTCTCTACTGAGAAACCTCTCAGAATTCAATTGATTATGATCAACAAGATTTAGTAACCACTTAATCTTTCATCTAAACCAATTTTATAATCAGAATTCAGTTGAAGTAAGTAATAAAATGAAAACCTTCAATTAAATTACTTAATTTCTACTCTTCAAACTTTTGGAAAATGATTTACCAATCAAAAACCAATTATAAATCAATTATGCATTAATCAAAATACGTTAACTGATCAAACTTTGATTAAAGAATAAAATTGAAGAATATAGTAAAGTAGAGTAGAAACCACTTAATAAGCATGTAAATAAAGATCAAGACCTCAAAGTTAAAATGAAAATAGCTTGAATCCCTTAATTGAAACTACAAACCTAGCCTTCCATGAAGGAGGCAAACTAACAACAAAGAAAGAGGCAAACTAACAACAAATAAATCCTAAGCCTTCCATGTAGGAGGCAACTAACAACAAATAAATCCTAAGCCTTCCATGTAGGAGGCAACTAACAATAAAAAAAAACTAAACCTTCCATGTAGGAGGCAAACTAACAAGAAATAAAACCTAAGCCTTCCATGAAGGAGGCAAAACTAACAAGAAAGAAAGAAAGAAAGAAAGAAAGAAAGAAAGAAAATGGTATTGGAGTTAATCTCCAAAATGGTGTGTTTCTCCTCTTGTAAACCCTTCTATTTATAGAGGATTTTTGAGGCATCATCTTCAGAAAGTCACCAACTAGGATATTACTTTTCTACCCTTTTATTGCTTTCACATGGGCTTTGTTGAAAATGCAAAACACTTTTGAATTTTTGTCACCAATGAGCACAACAATTTTGACTTTCTTGCACCGCAATTTCGGATGTTCACATGGCCGAATTAGAGCTTGACTTCTGAACAAAAGTTGTAGCCCCAGATCTTAGCTGTCCAACAAAGTTGATTTCATCTCAATATGACTTCTGTATCTCAAGATATGGCTGGACCTTTGCACACTGTTCAAATTCCACGTCAGCAACACTATCACATCTTTTGAGATAATTTCGGAGTCCTAAACATCCCATTTAGAGTCTGATCTTGCTTTGTAACTATGGACACTTCTTTAAGCTTTCATTCAAGACAGATTTCATGATTTTTGGATGTGTACAACTCCTATTATGCTCAAAATACTATAATAGTGTCATTTTAATCGGGTAAGTAAAGAAATTCAATTAAACTTCATATGAACCCAAACTCATAAAATATGACAAAGATCACTTAATTGATTATATAAGAAGTCTTAATGAGATAAAAGTGAGAGATAATTATTTATGAAATCTATGCTTATTAGGGGCTAGGTAACAGTCTTTATCAGACTGCAATCTCCTCTGAAGATATCCATGTATCTCAGCTGCCTTGTTCCCAATTTTCTGCATATGAACTGGGTCCATGAATCCATAGAGGTGTAAGTTACCTCTTTCAGTGCAGATACGATACAGGTACCTAATATTGCGAATAATTTTCATATGTTAGCTTTGGATAATGAAATAATTCAAGTAAGGTTTAGAAATTTACTTACATCAACCATAATTGTAAAACTGTTACACATAGGAGATCGTTACCCACAACCAACTCCAATATATCCTTCTTAGTAATATAGAAGGAGATAGGTGTGGGCTTCCCTATGATATCCAGTTCCATTGTTATCTGCAAAGTTTAGTCGCCCAAGTTCATGGCGATACCAAATAGACGTGTGAGCAAATCAACCTCATATTTTTTTGCAGGAGGCTCGGGAAGATCTGCTTTAGCATTTAAATCAATCTTCTTCCCACGATCTTCCTTATAAACCTACGATAGATTCACAAAATAGTAAGAAATATATATATATATATATATATATATATATATATATATATATATATATATACACACACATAATATATACACACACATAATATATATATTAAAAAATTAATAACATAGGCTAAAATTATCTAATACCTGAGGTTGAACTCGCTGCACAAGTCTCCTCGGCCATATAATGAAATGGTTAGGGGCTTGCCCCATGACATGAACCTCCTCAGTAGGGACAGGAACAGGAGCATCTGCATCTTCAACTCGTTCAACCACCACTCTAACATGATCATTATCAATTTGCTGGTGATGGATGGTTGAACCCAAGGTGTAGACTTTCTCAATTGCTTCCAGACGATATGGATCATCAACATATAACTCATAATCGTCTGTACCTGCATCCACATCCTCTTCTCCCTGTAGTTGCTCCTCCGTCGGAGCACAACTTCCCTTTGTGCTCACGCGCCTAGGAGAAGGTGATGGATGGTGACCATGTGTCTGTGTTTGGGAAAGTCCCAAAGATGCAAGCTCCTGCCTAAGCTCTTGCCTAAGCTCCTGCCTAAGCTCCTGTCTAAGCTCTTCTCGAAGTTCTTGCCGCAGTGCTTGCCTCATGTCTTCATGCATGGCGTCCAACTCATCTCTAGACACCAAACCTTCTTTGGATGTCTGTCTAGAAGACAATCCAAAGTACTGTCTAAGGCCAACACCTCGGCCAACTGCACGAACACGCCCTGGATGCTCCGGTTGGCCAATAACAGTACTTAAGATGTCATCCCGGCCAGTTGGAACAAAGACTCCTTGTGAGCTTTGTTCAGCCAAAGAATCCTACAAAACAAAAAATGACCGTTATCAGTAATGTAAATGTTTGAAGATAAATAAAAAGGAAATTTACAAAATTGTGTGATTACTTACAATTTTCTCAGCAACAATGCAAGAAGGCTCTGATGTGTACTCTCCAGATGCCTTTTGGCGTGCCCTCTTCCATTTCTCATGGCGTGAAGGTGGAGAGGATGGAGAGAGAAGTGTAGAAGGGTCTGCTTCAGATGATTGCTGATGATCTTTCGACTTCTGCTCGATCAGACTCTCCTAAAGCAACTCATAACCCCCACGAGATAATCTGTGGGGGTAACAGTTCTTAGCAGAAATTTGTTGAGCCTTCTTTCTTTTCTCCTGTTATAAGAAAGCAAATCAATTAATCATAATATTGCTTATATTAGTCAATTAAAAAAATATAATATTAGAAAGATACATACAACGAATGTAGGATCCATTCGAGACTCAACAAATCTCTGTCAAGTGTCTTGATCAAGGAACTGGTACTCCTCACAAGGAGACACATCCTTGAGTGACCCATATATATATTTGCTAGTGAGATGTGTCTTGAAGCCCCTCCAACGCTCACCAGCAAATGAAAGCCACTTCCTCTTCAGGAAGTTAGTGTTTGATACATCATATGTAAGCTACATAAAAGAAGATGTAATTAGTTAGTGAATGATAAATTTATGGAAAAACTTAAAGCTTTAAAGTTAAATACCATGATAGTCTCCTAAATTTGATCCTTGACTCGCATCTCAACATCATCTCAATCCTTCTTCAAAATACTGGCCTTGCTTCGTCCAAGGAGGGCCACATAACTCTTAAACTTTGTCTTGTTTGGCCCTAATGGATTCCCAGTAGCCTGATCAAACTCTATGGGAATCCTCTGCTCACCGCTCCGACTAAGGGTTAACTCCCTTAACCGTGTGGCTCGTCTTCCCTTCTTTCGCCGAGAAGAAGGGTTTTGTGAAGGAGGAACCTCTGAAGGGTCAGTCATGTATCTGTTAAAAGCAGAGGAAACAAATATGAAAAAATTATTGAATAGAAACAATAAATATAATTCATATTTATATTGTGCTCATTTTACTCTATAGGAATATAAACAAATATAAACAATAAAAAAATAAAAGTATGATTATTATAGGAATATAAACGGTTTCCTAACCGGTAATCAGAATAACTATGGAAGAGTTTTACACATTGTACGGAATGCACACCAATCAAAAATGAAAATCACATATCTATCCATTTTAATTAATGTAAAATTAAGACCAAAATATAGTTTTAATCTAAATTATGATAAAAACTAATCTTAATCAGATCTAATAACATATATATCCAAATCAAAAGACTCTTCTTGAAACTTGAATATAATATCGTTTCTCAACAACCCGAAGGACTAAATAATTAACTACATGCCAAATAAATCATCGTATATACCTTCTCAGCCCTTTAAAGGGAGAACTATGTGATTTGTGTACATTAAACACCTAATCATGCTCATAGCCAAACTTGGTGTGCTAACGTAGAATCATAAACAAGTTTTGGTGATTTGTGTATATTAAACACCTAATCTAGTTTTGGTGATTTGTGTATATTAAACACCTAATCTAGTTTTGGTGATTCAATCCACCCTGTAAAGTCATAAACAAGCTCCCATAACTTCTTATATTTAACGTTGAAACTTTTACCCACAATCAATCTCTTCTTTTAAGCAGTTTCATCTTCAATTAACTATCATATTAATATTAAACCACTCCTAAGCTTTGAATACCCAAATATCCTTCATTTTTATTATCTTACTAACAGATTCTAACTGACCATATTATTTCATTTTCCCTCCCCAAAAACTCTTGTTCATATACACATCACCTCTAGTAATCTTCTAAACACCACAATAACCAATTGTAGGGACCTAAGTTGAACTAAACTGCCTCAAGCCTCAACCTATGCCATCTTCCTTGAATTCCAAAGCTCTTAGCACTATCTTTGCAATGCCAAAACAGTAATATAATCTATTCTGGTTTATGCAATGTAATGTAATATGTAGAAACAGAGTACTATCTTTCCAATATAATGTAATAAAAATAAAAATACATTTTATGCAATGCCAAAACAGAGTAACATGTAGAAACAAAGAAGGCAAACGAGTAACATGTAGAAACAAACAAGGCAAACGATAAGCTAATAGAGCAACATAGTGATTTAACAAAACAGAGAACCTAAGGCTAAGCACTAATGCAGAAACAGGAACAGAGACCTTAAACAGAGAGCCAGAATGCTACATACTGGTGTAGACGACGACGACAACGACGTAGACGACGACAGCGTGCTTCGAGAACGACGGTGCTCTTCGCGTAGACGACGACGACAGCTTTGAGAACGACGACGTGCTTAGGTTTACACTTGTGGAGGCTCAGAGCGATGAGTTAGGGCAGGAGCTCGTAAATGGAGTGTTTAACTTATGAGGAAGACAACGGTCGCATGAGCTAAAGAGGGGGGAAAACAGACTTTCTACGTCGGTTGTTTCAGAGAACCGACGTAAAAAAGACTTTCTACATAGGTTACACCACTCAACCGATGTAGAAAGTCTCACTTTCTACATCGGTTGCTTTATAACCGATGTAGAAAGTCACTTTTTACATCGGTTATAAAGCAACCGATGTAGAAAGTGATTTTCTACATCGGTTATAAATCAACCGATGTAGAAAGTTTAAATTATTTTACAAAAATGCCACCGCCTGATTTTCTACATCGGTTATAAAGCAACCGATGTAAAAAGTCTCAAATTTATTTACAAAAATGTCACCACCTTTTTTCTATATCGATTGATGAATAACCGACGTAAAATCCTGTTATAAAAAACTATTTTTCTACTGGTGATTGATTGTGATTATGAATATCATGAGGTAGCAAAGGATGGTGGTGAGGGTATTTATCTTCCAAATACTGCATGTGATTATAGAAAACAAGGAGATGAAAACAAGGAGATGAATACATGTGATGATAAGAAAAAAATGGAGAAACAAAAAAATGAGTCACTGATCATAATAATGGCAAAAGAGTCAACAATTACTGAAATGCCATCCACCATCATAGGAAGAAACTAGAGGGGATTAAGCTTAAGAAACTCTATCAAAGCCAAAACAGAAAGGTCACAAACCTCAACTCACTTATATTATTATATAGCAATTTGGATACAAAATAAGAATCACAAAGCAGGATAAAAAAAACCTTGGGGATCGATATGAAAGTCCTAAATAGAATAAAATATGTTGGATACAGGAGAGTTAGAATTAGATATGAAGATTTGTTACATTACCAAAGAAACAAGTGTTGGAGTGAGTAACCTTTGAGGTTAAAAGCAACTCGAACTCGGAAGGAACAGGAGCTTATCCAATGTGAATAGAATTTCAGCTTATTTTCAATTTCATGAGTTGCCTCCTGATGATTCATGAAACAAATAAGAGTGAGGACAAAAAGGCAAAACAAACTTAGAAATTCGGTGCTGTAGTGGCATACCATGTTAGTAATCCACCACCGCTTACTTTTTCGTTTCTGCTACTTTTTTGAAAAAATTATCAAAATGTTTATATCAATTTCAAAATTACAAAATGACAATCGTTTTAATCTCAAAAAATCATAATAATAAAAATTGAAATAGTTTATAAAGTATTTATTACCTATATTTGATTTGTGGACACGGACAAAGATGTTACAACCATCACTAAGGTACTCTTTTTTCAAAGTAGTCAAATTGTGTCCAGATCCAATAGGTGGATTCATTAGGCAGTGTAGTGGAAGTAACACACAGATCTGCATTCTGCCTCGTTTTCTACCCTGACTTTTTCATCTAAAATTCATATTTTGACCATGACCAAGTTTAAGAATATGGTTCTAGGCCACATGATTCTGTTTTTGTTGCATATCTCAAATCTCCCTCCCCCTTGGAAAGGGGTGAATTAAATCCAAGGAAACATTTACACATTTTCATATGTTTTCAAAAAAATTTAATTTTTATATAATAAAAATAAAATTCATTATGATTTATTATATAAATTATATTAAATTTATAATATTATAATATAATTTATATGATATTATTATAGATAATATAATATTATAATATATATTATTTTTATATAAAATAAATATTAAATAATATAAAAATATTATAATAATACATAAAATTATTTATTTTAAATATTAATAATTAAATAATATATAAATAAAAATTTAAATAACTATATAATATTTTTTATATTATATATAACCATTATATTACTATTATTATCTTATAAATATTATTTTATTTTTACCATTATCAATATTATTACCATCACAATAATAATAATAATAATAATAATAATAATAATAATAATAATGATAAATTTTATTTTTAAAATTTTTGTTTTTATTATTTTAAAAAATTTAATTATTTATTTATTTTTTTATAGATTTACAACTTAATAATACTATTTAATATATAAAAATATATTTAATTTATAGTATTATAATATAATTTTATGTTATATAAATTTTTATAATATAATATATATTATTTTATATAAAATAAATATTAAATAATATAATAAATATTATAATAATGATATATAAGATTATTTATTTTATATATTAATTATCAAATAATATATAAAATATAAATTGTATGATTATATAATATTATTTATATTATAACAATTATCATTATAATAATAATAATTTATTTTTTTATTATTTTAAAGAATTTAATTTTTATATATTAAAAAATAAATAATATTAATTTATATTATATAACTATTTATAATATAATATTAAATATATATTAATTTTATATAAAATAAATATTGAATAATAAAAATATTATAATAATAATATATATAAATTTTTTATAATATTAATAATTAAATAATATATAAATATAAATTTATATAATTATATAATATTTTTTATATTATAATCACTATATTATTACTATTATCTTATAAATATTATTTTTATTCTTATTTTTATCATTATTGTTATTAACATAATTTTTATTATTCTAATAATATTAAAAATAATAATATTTAATTTATTATTTTAAAAATTTTTAAATTTATATTATTTTAATATAATTTAATTTTTTGAATTTATATTTTTATTTATAGATTTTTAAATTATAACAAAATAACTTAATTTATTTTTATAACAATTTTTAGAAATTAAAAAATTAAAATTAAAAATAATTTAAAAATTTAAAAATTTAAAAAATAAAACTTAAAAATCATCTCAAACAAAACCTTAACAGAAAAATTGATAAAATTTAACAATTAAAAAGATATTAAACAAAATAAATTATGATAAAATTAATTTAAAATACTAATCTAATCTATTCTTTTATATATATATATATATATATATATATATATAAAATATAAATTGTAGATTATCCAATTATTCTATTTAAGTGAGGGTATCAAAGAATCACAACTTTCATTGTTTAAATTCAAACAGATAAGGAGATATTTTAGGTTAGAGGTTAAATAAAGATTCCTGTTTACTCTCTCATATCTCTATCCACAATAAAACTTTATTTCGCCTTAACAAAGTTGTAAGTAGGGATGGAAGTAGGATGAAAGTGAACAAAGCCGTTCTCACATAGATTTACAATTTAAATCGTTTAAAGCCTAGTTTGACTCGACTCGTTTAACAAATAAATAAGTTCAAGCTTATTAAAAAGCCTTTTTCGATAAACAAGCCACACCTAGGCTTATAAAAAAATCTATTTAACCTATTCAAGGGCCTATTTATATTTATATATTATATATTTATATTTATTTTAATATATTATATTTATATAATATTTATTTTATATTTTACTTATAATATATATATGTTTTAGGCTTATTTAAAGACCTTTTTATTTTATAGACTTTAAGTTTACAAGTTTTTTAATTAATTATTTATATAAACTTTAAGTTTATTTATCTTTTTTTTGTTATATAAGCTTTTAGACAAGTTTGTAGATCTTGTAGGCTTTAAATCAGGTCAGCTCTTAACAAAGAAAAAAGTCATTAGCAAGTAACAGACATAGGCTCATATCTCAAATTTTTTAAACAAATTAGACTTAAATACTCAAAACCTAATTCGACTCGGTCTATTTTTATCTCTAGTTGTAAGACTAATTCTAAAATACACAATCAAAAAGAGCCATTTATGGATAAAAATAGAATTATAATTATATGTCACAATTTCTCAGAGCTAGTCTTCATGATTATCTTTACCTATTTGGTTATGTTACTTTTTCGATCTATTAAATGCTACTAAAATATAAAATGAATTCTTATGGTATCAACTCATATTTCAAGCAATTAAAATAGTTACTACAGAAAGATAAGTATGCTTTTCCAACAAAATTCCTTCTTTTCAAGCTTAGATTTATATTATTCTTCTATAAATTTAAATAGAAAATATTAAAAATGAAAAATTATATAAAAATAATATATATATAATTAAAATTTATTATAATAAAGATGTTAAATTTAATATTTATATCAACTTAATAATTTTTATAAAATATAAAATTAACTACTATACAATCATCAAATTATATGATAATATTTTTATAATTATATAAATATATATAATTTTAAATAATTTAAATATTTATAAATATGTTAGATATATTATTTAATATATTCATTTATATTTAAATAATATTAAACATTAAAATAAAATTATAATAAAATATTTATTTAATAAATATAGTTTGTTTGATAAAAATTTATAAATGAGTGGTTAAAAGCATAGGTTTTTAGTGTATAAAATTAAACTAAAGAAAATTTAAGAAAATTTAAGAAAAATAAAATTAATGTTTTTATCTTCTATATCTAGAATAAATTTAAAATTATTTCTTTAATTTTTTTTATTTTAATTGTTGAGTTTCATCGGAAAATTTGCTAGAAACTAAAATGATAAATTGAACCATTTTAACCAACTTAATTCTTCGTGACTCTACGTGTAGGTTATGAAACACTGCAACAATTTAGGATGGAAATTACATGTTAAGGCATAACAAGAAATCTTAAAAACTTTAGTCAATAATTTTATAAAAATATAAAATTTTATGTTCAAAGTAAAATGAATGATGAAAAAGATCTAATTCAATCTCTCATTTTCGCCAATAAAATTGTACCAAATTTTGGATGTTAGTCGTATCCTATCATTGAAAGGAATCTCTTAATCAATTTCAATAATCATTGAAAAAAAATAATAGATGTCAAAAATTGAGATTTAATAATAACACTTCTTAGTTTTGCACTTTGATATCTTGTTTTACTCAATGAAATCATATAAACATTTTTAATATATTGGTGAAAATTGAGTGTGCTATGTAGAAACCTCAATCAATTTAAGAGAAAAAAAATAATTTTCAACAAGATTTAATGTTGTGAAAATGGAAAAACTAACTTAAAACACATAAAGTAAACTTGGAAGATTAATTTGAGTAAAAAAATTAAAATAAAAATAAAAAATTATCCTAAGCATAAATGACAAAAATACTAATTTTATCTTTTAAAATATTCCGTTTGAATTTTAAACTGAAATCCAACTAGCACCATTTATACAATGTAACGTATAAAATATATGATTTTACTATTAGCTTATTGATATTGATTAAATAAAAAAATTATTAAATATCATATTAAAAATTATGGTGAGAGTATATTAATAAAAGATTTCTGTTAACCAATATATACTAGGTTAGTATTCCTGAACCAGTATTCTTAGATCGCCCCGCTGGTTAGCATTTGCTAGGTTATTATAAATAATCACCTATCTGATAAACTCCTTAAAATGTGTGTAGTTGTGGCATTGTTTCCTATAACAAATATCATGATAATGTTACTTGGAACAAAGTACATCATTTACTCGCTTTTCTTATTTAAAAACAAAAAAGAAAAGAAAAAGAGAAAACATCTGGTGCAGAATTTCAACAGCAAGTTTACATTGGGCTCAAGGTAACCAATGCAGGGTCCATTAATAAAATGGCCACGAAAATATTGTCATATCACATTATCACGGTTTCCACAGTGTAAAAAATATTATATATATCAAATCATTTGTTTTTTAGAACATCTTACTACAATTTATCTACCAATGCCAATAGTGTCATTCCTGCATTTCATTCAATAATTAAAAATAAAATAAAATGATAAAATATCCATATTTCATATCTATGTGTACCTCGGGCTCATTACGTTACCACACCATCCTTAATTAGCTTATTTTGTTACCAGTATAGAAAAGAAAACAAAAAATCTACATAATCCGATCTGACAATGACGGCAACCTTCTGAAGAAGTTCAACGCCGGCGACGGCAACCGGTCGCGGAAGATAGGGTGGCGGAGATAGTAAAACCCGGAAGCCATTGCCACCATCTTCGAAGGCACCAAATACAGAATCAACGCCACCACCAAGCACAAAAACACAAATATCCCAGTCGCACGTGGATCCCGCCACGTCACCAAAGCCTGCACGCGCTCCCCTTGCGTTGCGAAATCCCCCAGCACTGTCTGCACACGCGCCCCAAGCGTTCGTAACTTATCATATCTCGCACGCACAACCTCACTCGGTCTCGTACTTGGAACAGCATCAAACTCCTCATCCAACTCTTCCCTATCCACCACCTCCGCAAGGGAAATTTTGGGATCAAAATGCGGAAGCGGGTCACGCGCCCGGAACCTATAGTTCCACGCGCCAACAACAAAAATATAAAACGCGAAGGTGGGAATGATCAAATCGGGAAACCATACAAGCATAACCAACAGCGCGTGCACCAGAATCGTGGCAGTTGGATTCTTCCATCCACGTGTATCCTCTATCCACCGTAGGATATCGATCACGCCCGCAACCACGTTGATGATCCTGTACCAGTTGGCGCGCACTTTCCTTATACTGAAGTTGTGGGAATCAGCATCAAGCATGTAAAACACCACCTCCTTCCTCAGCGGCGGTTCTGATCTTGATAAATGTCCGGCCACCATTCTCACCGCCGTGTTTCGCAGCACTTCCTGATGGACAACCCCTAACGGTTTGATATGGTGCATCAACGGCAGCATAGGCTGAGAGTACACGTGGAGGAAATCTAGCCGTTGAGTCGTGCGAACGAACCTTATTGCTATCTCAATTTCACCCATTTTTTTCAATCCAGAAGGAGTTAGGACTAGAAGCGGGTACGTATTTCTGTATACTCTACCTGTTTGGAGCGTAGAAATACGGATACGTACTTTTCCTATACGGAAGTCAGGTCTTGTGGATTCGTTCGGGTTGTCTCTGTCCAGTTCAAACAATTGCCAACTATCGAACACTCCAATGGTTAAAACAGTGCAAGGATCGTACACCTTCCAAGTGTACTGCTCATTCCATTTAGGTTCCAAGTTTTCCGATACGGTTCGTGTACGTACCCATTTTTTACCGTATTTGGCTACGCAGTACGCGTCGGTAGAGCTTTTACCGTTTACCGTTTTCATCGGTATTAAGTTCTTGCAACCAATGATGCCGAGCTCCACCGTGCCAACCGGAGGCTTCCAAAGTTGCCTTGCGGTGGGCCGGTAATCGCTGCACACGTGAGCTGCCTCGTCCATCACGTGATACCCACCATCGAAGCACAAGCGAAGGTGCACCCTGCCTTTGTAGCTACTCTTGTTGTTCTCTTCGTTGGGGTTGTCGAAGGTGAACCAACGCGACGGGACGTTTCGGTCATCGACCCTTCTCTCAATACCGGCTGGAGATATTTTAAGCACACCCATTGTCACTGGCGCTTTGTGTTGCCTGTTCTCCAAAGTAAACACAAGGTGGTCGCTCACAGGCTCTGCTACAACAAAGAGAAAGTCTTCATTCCATGAAACGTTCCCGTTTCGAGTAATGGCCGTTTTGGACTTGAGCACCTGGAATCCAAGTTGAGCTTTGACTTGAAGACACGCTTCCTTCAATGTTAACGGCATAACGTCTTGCGCTTCGAGAACGGTGGCTCGGAGATACCAAAGCTTCGGTGACTGGTAAACTTTGGCTTTGGAGTTAACATGACCATAAGTGTCACTTTTCCACGCGTCAGGAAATGATTCGTCAGCTTGCGTTCCGACCCACGTGGCAATCATGAGGTCACCATGAAGGGCCCCACCACCTTCCAATCTATACCACTGAGGGGCCAGAGGACTGTCCGGTGGGTCCCTCACAGGAATCTCGTTGACGTCAAAGCACACTCCACCCAGCAAGTTACGACCGTCCGCATCAGCCACGTGGTCCCGCGGGTCCCACACTGAAACCTCAAGAATTGAGGAGGAATCCGGTACGTCGCGGCCGAAAGCGAAGGTTTGGTTCCATTCGAATACTGTAGTCTTGCGTGCGGGCCTGGACGTGACGTGGTGACTCGAAACCGCGATTTTCACCACCGGGTTCCCGTTGGTGGGCAAGTACCTCGCTTTTACCACGTGAATGAAGAGGTAGTGCATCTTCTCCACCAGATCAAACGAGGACCGTTCAATCAACATGCTTTCAGTTGATACCTCTGATGTAAAACTGGCCGTTGATGCAGACCTTCTCATCGGTTGAGGACCATTCATTCCGCTGAACCTAATTTCCGAATTTGACCTCAACACCGACGCTGCTTTCACATCTAAATCCACATCAGGTTGCACAGGTGCTTTCGGTGATAGCGGCTCCACCTGATCCGAACTTTCTAACGGTTGAGTAGGTTCAGGTTTTGGCTCAGGTTCGGGGGGCTTTTCAGCTTCTGGTGGTGCTGGAGGTTCTGCGTTTTCTTTTTCTTTTGCCGGTGCCTCTTCATTAGGTTTGTCACCTTCCGGTGGCTGTTCAGACGGTGCCGCCTGTGGTTCTTCAACTTTTTCAGGCTCAGCCGGTGGTTTTTTCTCTGTTTCTTGCGGCGGCGCTTCCTCTTTCTGCGGCGGTGGCGGTGCTTGTTGTTCTGGTGGAACTGGCGGCGGGACTGGCTCATCTGCATAGTATATTTTCAAGCCAATCTCGCCTTGGATCATGCTGAGAAAGTGCTTCTTCTCCAACTCGTAATATATCAAAGCCTCTTCGCCTTTCTTCACGAACTGCGTGGAACTGAGTCGGATCCGACCCAGGGAGTTGTTTCTCCGGGTCGACCCGTAATTCTTGTCGTGGTAAATGTCTAGCTCGAGCATGTCGCCGAAAATGTCATTGTGGGCGCCCACGTTAAACGACAGCGTTTCGTTCCAGACCGGGTTCAGGTCGCGAATCGCGGTTCGAGTCTTCCTCCGCTGGCCATAGAAATCAACAACCACGTAGGGACTGGAGGTTCCGTGCCCGTCCTTTGGGGCAAGGTTATGAGCATCCACAACCTCCACGATGAGCTTTCGAACGGTGCCCATTCTTCTTTCAATTACCAATTAGATAGCTTTAAAACGGTGCGTTTCGGCTGCTATGAGTATCTCATGGGTTTAGTCTATGGCTGTGAAGGTTCAGGGTTTGGAAACGGTGGAGAAATAAGGATGCTTTAAGTTTAGCCAAGCTGCTTATATAATTTGAGAATAACATAAAAGAAAAAAAGGAGGTACGTATTTGTTATGAAATAAAAATTGTACATAATGCATGCACTGACATTAATTCTTTTGTTTGCGTTATTAATTTTTTTAATGTAAATATATTTGTGGAATTCTTGGCTGTATGGTTAGAATATGAAAGCGTGGAGTGGAAGCCAGAGGATGGCTAAGGCTATGAAAAAATGGCATTAAAGAGGGTGCTTATCTTCATCTCCAAGCACCTTTAGACGTTTGAAGCTTTTTGGATCTCCTTGTCTGTCGCCAAATCATATTTTTACAACATCAAAATATAATTTTTGTTACACAAAAAAATAGAAAGGATAAACAAAATGCACGATAAAATAAATAATATAATAAAACAAATAAAAGAATTGCAATGATAATTTATATATTTACATAACATTTTTATAATGTTACTTTTTTTATCCCTTTTATCAGATCAAATATTTTATTTATATCTTAAAGTAATTACATTAATTTATATATTTTCCTTTTATTTTTGTGTGTATAGAAAGCTTTATAAAAGAAAAAAAATTGAATGATAGTCTTCCTTTCTGTTTTTTATTGTTTTGTCTGAGTAGGGAAGATTCTTTTGTCAAACATAGCCTTTGCTTTTTGGCCGTCCTTTGAATAAAAGGGTTGTAATAAAATGACGCTGGAATGTGAGGAAGAAATGGAGATGGGAAGGAAGCCCGTTTTTGTGGCTTTTGCGTCACCGACCCTAATGTTCTCGTCACTGAATACAGCTTTTGTATAATTATTGGTAATTTTGACGAAGACATGACACTACAATGAACCTTTTCACACATTCCTAGGGAGTAGGGATCCTTAATTCTTGATCCGATCAATTGCAACACTGCCTTTGTTTTCTTTTCTACATGCAAGTGAGTTGTAAAGGACACGCTTTTTACATTAAATAAAATTTTTATATACTAACTGTTTTTTATAATATTCAAAAAATTAAATACACAAATAATTAAGAATTATAATTAATATTATTAATTTTTTAAAATTTATTTATTTATTTATTCTTTGTATTTAAATTTTATTTTGATTTGTTTATTATTTAAAAAAATATAAAAATTAATCAATATATTTTAAAAATTAAAACAAACAAATAAAGTAGACCAAAATAAAAAGAAGAAGAAATATAATTTAACAGAACATTTGGTTCTTGTTGATCATTACTTGCCCTTCAATTTCAAGACAGCGGATAATTTTTTGTGAATTTATTTATTTTTAAATCAACCCAAAAGTGAGAGAAAAGTGAAAAGTTAAAAGATATATACAAATTGTCAGAATTAATAATTTATTCATTTAGATAAAAAATAATTTTTTTACATGTTTAAATGTATATAAAAATAAGAAATAATTCTTTAGACTTTACCGATATTTTAATTCCTCAATAGCGATAGAAAATTGAAGAAATTTTTTGTTTGTAATCGTTAAAATTATTAAATATTTTTAAAAAATTAAAAATAAAATATATTTATAAAATAATAATGTAATAACAATTATATTTTAAGTTTAATTTAAATTTTAATAAAATAAAATTTATATTATTAAATTTTTTATTCATCTAAATAAGAGAAAAATCTATTTTTTTTATTTTATTCATTTAAATAATTTATCTTTTCTACATTTTTTTTACTCTATTTTTATTCTTACTGTTTCTTTTCATCATTTTTTTTTCTTCTTATTTTACTTACCATCTAAACAAACGTAAAGCTACAAAATATGTCCATATTGTTAGTAACTAAAACTTACACTATATTTGGATGTTAGTAGAAATAGAATGAAAAAACTAAATGAAAAAATAATATGAAAAGAAACAAAGATTACATTAAAAATATACTTAAATGAATAAAATACTAAAAAATAAATATTTAAAATATTTGGATGAAAAGAAAAATCGAATGAAAAAATTCATAAATTAGAAATAATACACTTATATAATACCTTTTATCTTTTATCTTTTTGTTTCTACATTTCTATAACACCATATCATTTCCTTCTATATCTCTCTGAAACTATATGATGAGATCTTTGAATGTCAACCAAAATTTTCTAATTAAAAAAGGATAATCTTGTCATTGCCTTAAAATTATTAAAATAAGAAACAAAGAATATGTCTATTTGAATTTATTGTAGTTGTTTTATTTAAATAAGTATATTTGAATTTGTTGTTATGTTACCTGAATACGTGTATTCCACACTACTTTTATGCCTTTCACATGATCATTCTCCACCATGTTGAGAAACCGTTATGCAACAGGGTGAACGATCTTCCGCCCTCATTTACTAGGCAAAGAATTTCTTGAAGGCATGTGTTCCATCCTTCCATGATGAAATCTGGAAAAATTAATATGAGGATTTCAAATTGGGAATATAGGAACAGTAACCTATCTTTTTCTTTTCACAGACGAGTTCAAGTTGTTCCATATATAGTTGGCCCAAAAAAATGGAACCTAGCATTCTGGGGCTGTGGATTAGTGGTGAGCTGCTATATAGAAAATACCCTTGCAAACCATTGTTCTTAGTCAACCTGAGGTCGTGCAACTGCAAGTGAGATTGTTGCAATTGGGTGCAAGAGGTTCTTGATCCAGAGAAAGGTGTTGCATAAGTGGTTAACCTTCTTCACACACAGACACTTCTTTCGGTAATATTACTTTTGCCTTGGGTCTGGGTGACAATGTTTTTAATATTTTAGGTGGTTTGTTGGTTGCATTGTAGTTCTTTGTACATGAGATAAGAATTTATTTATTTATTGTGTGGAAGCATATATTTGTGGGTGTTGTAGCAACTGGGGTGTTGTTTTTTTTTTTGTAAGGATGGTAAGAAAAGGGATTTTGTTTTTTTTTTTTGTTGTAGGAGCTGCCCCTGCACTTCCAATGTAGTATGAGCAACTAGTTGCAATGACAATGATACCTTAATAAGATGTATATTTATTACCTTATTTTATTGTTCTTAATCCTAAGTTTATGATTGCATTTGATGAATTGTTAATGGTATAATGCACTGTCGTGGTTGTGATATGATTCTGTTGATGTTGGTGTAGGTTTGTGTCGTTGAAATGTTAATGATCTTGTATTAAAAAATTGTTAATTAATCATATCTGAACTTGCATAAACTTATGTAGTTACAATTATAATTACACATGTATTACTATAATATATCACAGTTTATAGGAGTATTGTATTTGGTTTATGTCAAAAATTTATTAGTAATTTTTTTTATATTTTTAATAATATTTATATAATAAATAAAAATATTTATATAAAATGTTATAAGAGATTAAAAATATCGCCAAAGATGATTTAACAAACATTTTAACAATGTTATTAATTTAAAAAAAATTATCATATAGTACTATTTATAATATTTTAAAATATACAATTAATTGCAAGATGTTATAAAAGATAATTTAATTTTAAGTGTTAATTCTTTTTATACTAATTTTTAGTTTGGAAAAAAGGAAATATAAAAATTTATATGAATAAAAAAGGTAATAAATAAATGTATATAATTATGAAATCTGATTATTAGATATTATAAATCCAAAGATTATTCTAATTTTACAATTATGATATATATTAAATAATGAATATAAAGGTTCATAAAAAATTAAAGTAAAACAAAATTTAATCTTTTTTCTATTATCTCATATAAAACAGTAAATATAAAAATTTATGAAAAATTAAAGTAATAGAAGATTTAGTTTCTTTCCAAACATCTCATATCAAATAATAAATATAAAGACTAATGAAAAATTAAAGTAACAAGAGATTTAGTCTCTTCTCTAATATTCCTTCATCATTCAATTCCAAAAAAAAAAAATAAATAATAGCAACATCAACAATAGAAAAATCAACATTGATTATCTTTATTTTCAATCTCTTTCTCTTTTTTTTTATGATTAGATACTTTCACCTTTTTTAAAAACTTGCAAACATTATATATAATTTAATTTTCATAACTTAAAATAATTTAATTCATAAAAAATTATTAAAACAAACCTTAATAGCAATTGGAACTTCTCTTTCCTTTATTTTTAAAATTCTTGAATTATGTTGTTTTTTCCTTAACATATTTTCACGAAAAACCAAATTTAAAAAGAAAAAATCACTAAATCAACATAACAGATACTTTTCAAAGTTTTTCAGTTTCTTAATTAAAAGTTAAATAAAATTTTTTAAAATAATTTAAAGATACATTCTTGAACAAATTTTATGAAATTATTTTTCTAATATATTATTAAGACTTTTGAGATTCTTGACATTCATGGTGTTCAAAGTTTCATCCATCATTGGCCTACAATGATCAAAATATTTTCATACATCATTGATATATAATAAAAGACTTGTAATAATTGATAATTTCTTTTTAACAATAATTGTAATAATATCATTTAACTTTCTCTTTTTTAACATGATCTACATGATGAGTAGTAGTACAAGTACGTACATCAATGTCTTCATTTGCAAAAGAAATTGACATTTTAGATAGGTTTGGAACCGTTACTTCTGTAAAACTTCTCATTGAAATTTTCTCTAGCTTACCAAGCACTTCTTCCATACAACCACATGGCCATGAGATTTTGTGTTTCTTAAATAGTTGAAGAGAAAAAGATGATTGAGAAAGACTTTAAGTTTTAGTTTTGAGGTATCTTGTAGGATCATTTTTCTTCTTGCAATTAGAACCTACAATTAAGTAATATAAATTACTTAATTCATGAAGTAAAACATATTAAAACAACAAGCAAACAACCTAAATTACATATTATTATAATTTAACTTAGGTGACATGTGTTTTCGAAAAGGGTATGATGCATTTTCCAATAGCTCATCAAGCACTTCTATCATAAAACTATTTGATCATGAGATTTTGTGTTTCTTAGATAGTTAAGGAAAAAAGGATAATCCTTAGTTTTGAGATATCTATTAGGATTAATTTTCTTCTTACTATTAGAACATGCAATTAATTATTATAAGTTTAAATATAAATTACTCAATTTATAAAGTAAAATATACTCTAAACAATAAGCAAACAACCTTAATTATGTACTATTGTAATTTCACTTAGGTGACATGGTTTTGGCAAGGGCTTGATACATTTTCCTCTAGCTCATTTAGCACTTCTTCCATAGAACCACTTGGCTATGAAACTTTTTGTTTCCTGTATAGTTGAGAAGAAAAAGATGATTGAGAAATACTTAATCCTTTAGTTTTGAAATATATTGTAGGATCACTTTTCTTATGGTTGTTAGAACCTATAATTAATTAATATAAATATAAAATATAAATTACTTAGTTTATGAAGTAAAACATACTAAAAAAATCAAACAACCTTGATTATGTACCATTGTAGTGCACTTTGATGACATGGGAATTTGATAATGACTTGAAATTCCCTAACATCAATAACTTTGGAGCATAAAATATTGAAGAAAGAGATAAACTTAGATTAATACTCTTGCAACTTCTTTTGGTAAAGTCCTTCATATTTCTATCTTATGCTAGTGCATCAATATATGGAAATCATGACTCTTAAGCTTAATAATTTATGTTGTTCAAGTTGGACACGTTTAGAAATGTTAGAACCATAATTTTTAGAAAGCTTTATTCTTTTCAGAATATGAAAAAATACTTATTTTTCTTTTGATGATGTAGTAAAGTGAGCATGTATAATTGTCTTATTTGGACCTATATTTATAGGATGGATGTATTTTCTTATACGAATTTTCACTAAGTCAATGCAAGCTTTGAGATGATCCTTTGTCTTTCTCTCTAAATTCAATAATGTTCCAACAACATTTTCACATATATTTTTCTCTATGTGCATGATATCCAAGTTGTGTTGAAGTAAATTAGTTTTCCAATATGATAACTTAAAGAATATACTTCCTTTAGTCCATGGATCATCATTATTTTGTTTTCCTTTTACTCTTCCCAAATTCATTCTTTTAATAACATAATATTTTAAACATTTCCAAACCTGATAATGATTTGGTGCTATTCTCATTTCCTTTTTTTTTGTCAAAATATTTTTTTTATCTTTTCTCCACCTATGCTTGGAATCTAAAAATATTATATGACCCATATAGCACATCTTTCTACTATGATATAAGAATCCAGAGCATGTGTCATAGTTACATATGAGGCATCCTCATTAACCACTTGTACACCAACTTGATAACATAACATATGTAGGTAAATCATTTATAGTCCATAGTAATGCAGCCCGTGCTTGAAATAGTTGCTGACTCGAAGCATCATATTTTTCAATACCTTTTTTCCCATAACTCCCTTAGATAATCAATTAGAGGTTACAAATATATCTCAATGTCATTTATAGGCACACAAAGACCTGGAATAGGTCACAACAACATCAAGTAAGGTTGCTTCATGCAATATCATGGAGGTAAGTTATATGTCTTTAAAACCACTGGCTAGACACTATATCTGCAACTCAATATATTAAATCCATCACTTTCCAACTCAAGCCTTACATTTAGAGGGTTTGATGCAATTGAGAATTTAAGAATCAAAGTTTTTCCAAGCTTGCAAGTCTGCTGGATGCCTTGGTTTTTCATGTTTGATGTATGCTATTTCATTGCATCAGCTACTTTTGAAGACATGAATAACCTCTTGATCCTTGATTTCAAAGGAAAATATCTCAAAAATTTTCTTGAATTGAAGGTAAAGCTACCTTGCAAGAAACTTTTCTCTTAGAATTTTGAAACTTATCTTTTTTATAAATAGAATTACCACACTTAGGACATCAAGTCATATTCTAATACTTTCCCCTATATAGGATACAATCTCTTGGACGGGTATGGGCTTTTACATAAATAAATCCCAAATCTTGAATGATGTATTTATAATCTTGAAAAGTTGATGGCAAACAAGAGTTTTTCACGAGCAATTCTTTTAAGAACTTTAGCAACATATTAAATGTCACATTACTCCACCCATGAAGATTTCTTATAAGAAGTAAACGAACAATGATTGACAACTGTGTGAAATTCTTACAACTAGGATACACTTCTTGGGTTTCATATACAAATTTTTAAACCTTTATTGTTTCTACATTAATCCTTTTTTCTTCCCTTTCTAATATGTCTTCAAATTGACCTTCTTCACATAGTTTTGACATCATAAATTTCTCTTCTAAAAGTTCATCCAAATTATCATGCATGTTAAATTCATCATTCTCCTTATTGATATGATTTTTTGAAGACCTATCTTTGCCATGGAAAACCCAAGTGTTGTAGCTTCTATCAAATCCATCAAAAACTATATGTTCATATACTTCCTCACGATCACACAGAAAATGATTGTCGCAATTTTTACAAGGACATAAAATTTGACTTTCTCGTGTAGCATTAGAAAATGCAAAGTCAAAAAATTATTTTAATTCATCCAAATACTTTCCAAAAGCTCTTGGTTCATGCATTCAACTCTTATCCATTTATCCTTTTATAATTTGTACAAAATAGAAATCATAAGATAATTTAATACAATAATAATTCTAATAATAATAAAATAAATAGCATATTATTCAATATATATTAAATGAAAATAATTGAATATCGTAATGTTAGTAAATGAATGAAAATAAATTTTGAAAATAAATATCATAATAATAAAATAAGTAGCGTATCATTCAATATATATTAAATAAAAATAACTAAATATCATAATATTAATAAATGAATGAAAATATATATATTAGCATAACTTTTTTAAAAAAAATAATGAGCATGATAGTTCATAGTAAATTTATAGATGAATAAGCATAATATAAAATAATGAATTTTCTTAGCTCCTCCACCCTTTTTCTCTACTAGTTGGAAAATAAGAATGACAATTTTCTATTTAGATAACAAATAATGAATTATATCATATATCTATGATAAGGTTAAAACATATATACATTAAAATTAAAAATGAGAACAGATTAAAAATTCTTGCATATATTTCAATCCACGACCAATTTCTAAATTCAAGCATGACATTTGCAAGTTATAGCTAATTAAGAAACTTTTTGATTTATAACTTATATTCATACCAAAGTGATATTCAATTTAAGTATGATGTAGGGTAATTAAAATAAAATAATTTTATATTAATTAGTATATTTTTATTATAGATAAAGTAAAAAGATTATAAATAAACAAGTTATTTCAAGTTATTAATTTCAAAATTCTTAGTATCAGATTACATGGCCATTATGTTACTAATTCAAAAAAATTATCCTAAAATTCATATTCACAAATGAAATGATGGAACAATTGTTGAAAGAGAATTTTTCTAAAAGTTAACACTGGTACCATAAAGCACGACCATAAACCGCATTTACAATGAATGGAGTACTTTGGTTTCAAGTAAGAAAACCCAACCAATTGAATAAGATCACATTCCACCAAACTAGAAAAATAAAAAGAATATAGCATAAACAGGAGGCCTTAACATGCCAATACAAAAGAAAGCTCATGTTAGCCAAATAAAGCCACATGACATTAGCGGATGATGATTATTAGTAGTAAATAAGTGAATCCCATTTTTTGAAAATATCAAATTTATTCTTATTTCATGATTAGAGACTTAATTTTTTTTCATAAAATAATATCTATACAAACGCACTCTTATCTTAGCATATAAATTAGAGTAAGGACCTTCGTACTGTTTTGTGGAAGATAAGATTTCAAGACACTGATGAGTAATATAGTAGAAATGTAAGTTACTTTGATAAAGAGCAATGTATTTCTCTCGTGTCACATTCTTCACTTTCTCAAGTTTATGTTTAAGATTAATTTTCAAGTTGGAAAACCATAATGATTGAACATAAGTTACTGTTGTTGGAAATATAAAGCATGGGATTAAGGGAAAAGGGTTTCAGGTAGCATTATGAAACACTAATCTCCTGAAATAGAAATATGGTGATTAACTAATGAGTTTCAAATTAAATCATATAGTGAATGGAGTTAGATGCAAGCCTCTTGAGTGTTAATAATTCATGTTAGTTACAGAGACCTTTATTGGTTGGTAGCAATGCTAGTTGAAATACATTACAATCTACAGGTTTTTTGGAACTATCCCACCATTTAGCTAAGCTAAATGACAAGATTGAATCCTGCCCTTAAGAACTTTGATAAAACTCTCTCCTACATAGTAGAAGGATAAATACAACATATTGTAGTGCCTACACATTGTATAATCCATTGCTCTAGAAACAACAAAGAAAATTCAACCATTCCATAAGTTATCATCAAATGATATTAGATATCTAAGTAACTATAAGAGGAAAAACTGAGTTTCTTGGCTTATAGATTGCTGGTACAACTGAAATATAAGATAGAATAATCAACCTTTCAAGTAAATAAAATGACATAAATACTATTTAATGCTTCAAAATTAATTATTTAAAAAAGAAATAAAATATAAGATTTATATATATATATATATATATATATATATGTGATAATACTTATAAAGTATATAAAAATCATTATAATTAATTTAATGATAAACATTCTGAAGTTCAATTTCATAATTTTTTATTTTCTAAAAGTCTTATTTGTAAATTACTATTTTACTTGTTTACTAAGTTTTCCTATTTCATAACATTCATCGATTTTAAAGTACGGAGAATCCACAATGGTAAGTACTCTATGCAATGATACACCATTAGCAACACAATGCATATTAGAAAGATTCATCCTTATCAATTAAGATGATTTTTTAATTTTTAAAACATAAATTTATTTTCAAATAAATAATTTTAAATTTTTCTACTTATTTTTAAAAATTTTCCAATTATAAAATAAAATAATGAATAAATTTTATATTTTAAAAAATATATATATTTATTTTTCATTTAATACTTGTTTTTATTTAAAAAAAAATACACCATAGAACATAACAAAGCTTAATTAGAAAACAAACAAGTCATTCACTCTCATATAAAAAAGTAGAACAATAATTAACATATTTTTCAATCACATATCTAGTAGAAAATGTCAACCATAGCCTAAGCTAATAAAGCATAATAAATGAGAAGAAAAATGAAGTATATTTCCCTCTAATCTCCAAGTCTCTAACCAACTATAAGCTATTATATTAACTTATGTGCTTCACATACAGTAATCAATAATTCAGTTAAATATGAAATTGATCATTCTATATTCTATATATTTTAGTAACATTGTATGAAACAATTCATACTTGTAATTTAACACAAAACTTATTATTATATATACAATAAATGAAACTAATAAAAAATTCATAAAATAAATGAATAATCATGTATCATACAAACATGCCAAATTAGAAAGTTAATAAACACTAAAAAAACATATACCACAATTATTCTCTTAGCGAATTAGTGAGACTTTAGTACAAATGCAATTTGAATCAATCTCATTGAATTAGTACAAATTTGTGAGTAGCATTTATTCATTTATTTTATTATCCATAAGCAAAGATGTTGTTAACTAGTATTTTATTCTAATAGAAACTTAATGTGTATCTACAAATATATAATAATAAAATAAATAACATATCATTTAATATATTTTTAAAAAATAAAACTTCAACTTTTCTTATAATAGAGTTATCATAATGTGAAGTATATTTATCAAACATAATAATATCCAGTATATTTATCAAACATAATAATATCCAATATCATGTGGTCTAGTGCTCCAAAATCTATAATCCATGAAATGGATTTTTCTTGTCTAACAAAAAAAATACTTTATATATTGCCTTTGTGTGCTAAGAAACCTATAGAAGAAGGATGTGTACTAGTATTTTGGAAGGTTTGTTGAATCAATCTTTGTAGCATTTCTATCTTATCCTTTTTGATAGGTCATGATTTAGGTGCATGTCCCATCTTATCCTCTGATACATTGGTGGAAACAATATTGGCTTGATTTTTTTTGTTGTATGATCTCTTCATATTTACTAGTTTCATATGGATATGCCTGTAGATGTCTTTTGAATGGTCTGGATTTCTACAATGATCATATCAGTTACGTGACTTCTTTTGGTGATTTGATGGGTATCCCTTTATAGCAAGGGTTGACCCCTCAAGGTTTGTATTTAGTGTCCCTAACATAATTTTCCTTCTGCTTTATTCCCTTCTCACTTCAGAAAAGGACAAATACATTAGCATAGAGTATATACAATTTGGTTCTCCAAAAATCAAGTGTTAGAAATTACAAGTTAAAATTGTATAATATTTAATTATTATGATGTACACTTGTTTAGAACCTAACTTTAGTTTCCTCCCTATAGTACATACTCAAACATTTTTCTTTGGTCGATGATATTTTCATCCATTTTTTTTTGTGTTAAGTATAAAACAAATTCTATCATATACCTTTAGATAGAACTTGATCTTTATTATTATAAAGGATGCATTATTTGTAAAAAAAAAAACATAATATTTTTTCAATTAGAAGATATTTGAACTTATTCCTATTTCTAATTTAGGATGATTTAATTTAACTATTAAGCTAATATCATACATAGTGTTGTTTCTATTCTTGCCCAAATGAAGTTTGAGGTAAGTTTCAACTTATTTTATCTTTATTTAATTTTTTATTTCATACTAGATAAACTATATGTATTAATTAGTTTTTTATGGATGTATGTAATGCAAACATAATTTCTCAAAGTGATAATTGAGAATAAGAATGTAGCAGAATCTATACGACCCATTTCAGAAGATGAGCCCCAAAGTACTACAAGCAAGCCAAAAGGTTTTAGTTGTGAAGAAGAGATAGGGTGAAGAAATATCTCAAGAATAAGATGATTCAAGTAAAAGGAAGTCTGATAGACCTAGGTCATGGACATTGAACCATTTTACTAAGGTGAACATGCCTAACACATCAAATATTGAACCATTTTACTAAGGTGAACATGCCTAACACATCAAATACTAGAGCTAAATGTAATTGATGTGGAACTTCTTATGCTGCTAAATCACATAAAAAAAATAGGACTATAAATTTGAAATATCACTTGCTAAATCAATGTAAAAAGTTTCCAAGAGAGTCTAGTGATCCTAGTCAAATAGATCTTAATTTCTAACAATTGAAAAAGGATAATGGGAAAGAGATTGGTAGTTCTTTGGCTACTATTGCTTTTGATACTAAGGCTTGTAGGCAAACTCTGGTTAAGATGATTATTATAGATGAGTTTCCCTTTAAATTTATTGAAGGAGAATGATTTCAATATTATATGAGTATAGTGGAACCTAAATTGACTTTTCTTGGAAGGATGACAATTGTCAAGAACTATTGGAATCTTTGTATGAATGAGAAAAAAAATTGAGATCTATTCTTCGTGTTTCTAATCAAAGTGTTTGTTTGACAACGGATTGTTGGGGTTTTGTGCAAAATTTGAACTACCTTTGCCTTGCTACTCATTTTGTTGATGATGATTGGAAGTTACATGAAAGAATTTTGAATTTCTGCTTGATCATGATTCATAAAGGTGGAACTATTAGCAGAAAAATTAAGGAAAACCTTTTGGGTTGGGGAATTTCTAAAGTTTTTAGTCTTACTGTTTAGAATGTAGGTTTCGATGACGTTGCAATTCAATATTTGAAAAATAGAATGGAGGATTAGAATGCACATCCATTAAAAGGTGAATATTTACATGTTAGATGTTGTGATCGTATTTTGAATCTTGTTGTTTACGATGGATTAAAGAAATTATATGATTTAATTACTAAGATTAGAAATGTTGTAGATTTATTCATTCCTCCCTTAGTCGTATGGATAAGTTTAAAATTTTTATAAAGGATTGTTAGATACAAGAGACTTGTATTGTATAATTAGATGTCCCTACTAGATAGAACTTCACTTACCTAACATTGGAGAGTACCTTAAAGTTTCAAAAAGCACCTAAGAGGTTGGGGAAAGAGATATTGATTTTGCTTTAATGCATGGTGGTATTTCAAAAATTGAAGATTGGGATAATGCAGGGTGTTTGTAAGATTTTTGAGAAAATTTTATGATGTCACTAAGAAAGTGTTTGGTTCACAATATCTGACTTCTTTATATTTTCATGAATATTGCAAGATATTGAATACTATAAAAACATGATGTGAGAGTCTTGATTCATTATTAGGAGGCATGGCTAAAAAGATGAAAGCTAAGCATGATAAGTATTAGAAAAGAATTAAAAATTATCAACATGATAATTTTTATTGTTGTTCTTGATCCTCATTACAAACTTTGATTTGTGGAGTGGAACTTTGAGAAGCTTTATGATAAAGTGGATGTTTATTTTTTAATTGTAAAGGTAATATGTACTTTGAACAAGGTATTTGATAACTATAAAACTTTTAATGCAAATGTTTAAACCCAACAAATTGCATAATCTATTCAGGAAATAAAAGATTATAATTTGACAAATGTAGAAAGTTTTTCATTTGCTTTTGAGTTTGAGAAGAATATGAACATGAGTGATAATACGAATAAAAATGAGGTGGATTTGTATTTCATGAAATCATTTGAGAAAATAACTTAGAACTTTGATATTTTAAATTAGTGAAAGGTGATTATTATTAAATATTATTTTGGAGATCAAATAGAAGGATTTATAAAAATATAGCTATGTAATTTACTTTAATTTATCTAGTATTAACTTGTTTATTTTTTATTATTACTTATCTCAATTGTAATTTTTACTTGATAAGAATAATTGTGTTCAACTTGCCACCAAATAAAAATGATTCAAGAGCTAAATTTGAATAAGAAGTATTACTATCTTACTATCATACTAGTATATATTTATATTTCCTATTGTTATAGTTAAATTAATATTTTGTAATTTGTATTGCTTAATCTATTTTATATTAAATATCAACTTTTTAAAGGTGAAAGTGAAGATCATGTATATGATGGTTTGATTATTATCTTGCTCAATTGCTATTTTAGGAGGAAGAAGTTGTTAGAAAATATTATTAGGTTTTAGATTGTTGTTAAATTATTATTTTAGGATGGTGTAATTAGTTGTATCTTGATTTATAAATTGTTATTTTTTTGGTTGATCTTTGTTCTCTAAAAAATATCTTGAATTTTTATGATTTATTTTATATCATGTGTTTTATTTTGTTGATCATTTAAAATGAAGTTTATCAAATATGATTAGCTCTATTTATAATACAAAAAAATTATATATTTTATTAGCATTTTTTTTATTAGTTATAATCAATTAGTTTTAAATTTTTAAAACTTGTTACTTTATTTTTTTTATTGACTTACATTTATTATTATAATTTTTAAAAATAAAGTAAACTGAAAAAGTTAAACTAAATCAAATCGTTAAAGATTGATTTGATTTGATTTTTCTAATTTTAAATTAAACCAAACAAACTGCAATTATTTTTTTACAGTCAATTTGGATAGTTTTCTTTACCTAAAACCAAATCAAACCAAACCATGAACACTCCTAAATTAGAGTATGGTCTCTTATATATCTCAATTATAAGCATAAGTAATGATAAATAAAATATAAATTTTTAATATTAAAAATCTATTATAAATAGCTAATAATTATTATACTTATTTAATTATATTAAGATCATCTTAATAATAATCAATAATATTTTTTTAAAATTTAAAATATTTATATATAAAATTATAATCAAATAAACATATTTGTAAACTTTGTTAATATTTTATAATTTACAATAATAAAAAATAAAATTTATAAATTAATATTTAAGATAATATTATTACATGATAATAATATAATAGAAAAAATATTTTAATTTTATTTAATTAAGTGCTAATAATATAAATACTTTTTAAAAGTTTCTCGATATTAGTTTTAACATCTAAATTTATACTCGTTACATTTTTTTTTCAAATTTTGACATAAATAATTTTAATTATATAAATATCCTAAAAATCATAAATTATGTAAAATTAAAATTTATATTTACTACATAGAAAATAAATGACATTATATAATAATCATATTAATATTCATATTATATAATCTTGTTTAAATTTTAACATAACAATAATATTATTTATATCTTAATTATTATAAACTTTAAAAAAATAACATACTAAAAAAATTCTCAAATATCTTATCATAGATCAATTTTTTTTTTATAATTTGTTAAATTTATATATAAGATGATAATTAAACAATTCAATTACTATTATTATTATTTTAAAAAAAAACTTAATCTCCAATTTAATAATATCAATATTAGTAAAAAATAATAAAAAATATTTTAAAAAATAAAACATACACATCTTTATAAAAATATCAAATAAATTTTTTAAAATTGTTAAAAAATATTAATATCTTATAAAATAAAACATATAATAATACTATTTCCAAAAAATTATTAAATTATAGCAAGATTTTTCAGAATTCAACAACTTATTCTATAATAAAATTAAACATAAACTTTTAAGATAAAACTTAAAAAATCCAACATATAAATAATTAAAATATTTATATTTTCTATATTCAAAATAGAAACAACCCTATGATATAGAACTAATTAAAAAATAAGTGCCTATCATATGATTAAATGAATTAATTTATATTTAAAGTTAAAATTTAAATATTAATAAATATTAATAATTAAAATAAAATATGTAACTAATAATAATCAACGTTATTATAAATAATAAAAAGTTATAAATATATAAATAATTATAAAAATTTAAAACCTGTAATCACAATTTAAATTCACTAATAAAATCGTACTTTAACCTTGATACTAAAAACTCATTTAAAATTAATAATAAAAGATTAATATAACCAATTAAAATAAATAATCAATAAATATTAAATATGTTTAAAATAATAATAAATAATTTAAAAATTTTAGTTATCCAATTTCTACTATAAATATAATATATATTTGTAGTATAAATACGTCATTTTTTTTCAAATAATATGCAGCTATTATCGCCGCACCCATGGAGGGAGAAGGAGTAAAAGTAGATTATGACCCAAAAAGAATAGCAAAAAAACAAAACCCACACCTCACCCTCACCTCAAGAACAGAACGAAAGTAAATAGAGAAACTATCAAACTAAGCATATCAATATAAAACCTTCATCAAATAAATAACCAAACTACCTGCAATCTACTTAGATCATACATTTTAAAGGAGAAAAGAAAGACGCACCTTTTGCTGCTTGTTGATCAATTCTACAAGGGAAAGTTAGGTGTGAGGAATGAAGCCTGGTCCGAGATCAGTCTCATACCAATCAATAAGTGAAAGATAAATAGACATTGCTAAATCTGATGATTAGTTAAACAATTTCTTCTATTTATATAAAATTATATAATTAAGATCATTTGATACACCCTCAAACCTCAAATCATAAATATGATGACGATAATAGTATAAACATGATCATAAATAAAATTAAGAGAGATTATGAAGATGATCATTATATCAAACCTCATTCAATAAACAATCCCTTTTCCTTCCCTAATTAGTAAAAGCTACTAATAATAATGATAAAGAGACAATGATTTCGGATCGAACTTCATTCCGAACACCCCTTTCCCTCTCGGTTCACATTCAACAAAATAGCATATCACATGACTGAAGAATACAAGAACATGAAGAATAAAAAGATGATAAGAGAAACACATATATATTCACTTCCAAACACCCCTTTTATATACAACTTCATCATTAACCCTCTTTCTCCTCTCTGACTCTTTCTCTTTCTCAAGGTTCAAGAAAACAAAGGCCAGCAAGCACTCAAGTTCCCAATCAATACGCCACTAAATAATAAATCATATCAAATAGAAAAAAGACAAGGAGAGTAGATGGAAGAAAAAAGAGAGTGAGAGAGTTAAATTAAAATAATAGACAGGTCATTGTAAAAATATAATTATAAAAAAGGGTATTGTCTTGTTCTAATTAAGGCTAGAGATTGCGTAATTAGAGTGAAGCTTTTGCAGGTTGTGTTGTGTATTAGGGATAAAGGGAGCACTGAAAAAAACAAGGAGGACCAAAAGAAAGCACAGGAAGGTACATGGGCCTCCACAAGTGCATTTTTTTTATCATTAAAGTTGGAGTCGTTGGAATCACATATTCCAAAAGAAAAGTTAAACTACTAACAATATCATATCTATGTCTTAAAAGAAAAAGAGTCACCCCTTCTCTTCCGTTTAAGTGCACGTTACAGTTACTAATGTATTCACACCTTGCAAACCAAAATTTTCTCATAATTTTTACCCCATTATTAATAATCAAGGTATATAGGCTGGGCTTTGTTCTGTATATTGTCAATTAAATAATTGTTTTAGGTCTTAAATTTTTTTCAATATTGATTATGAAGTATCTTAGTAATTAATATTTATTAATTTAAAATTTAAAATTATATTATTTTTAATTTGATATTTATAATATTTTTTATAAATAAGTCAACAGATATGATTCATATTACTACATATCAATAATTGGTATTTTTCAATTTTATTAACACCACATTAATATTTTAAATAACATAGATCAATATTTTTTTAACTTTATCTTCAAACTATTTTAATTATCATTTTTTCCTTTTCTTATAATAAGACATTCCTCTTTTAAAAAGTTAAAACGAAACATTGTCAGACCAAATATCAAATTGTTCCAAAATAATGGATAGTTGCAATTATTTTCTTCTTTTTTCAAGTTCTATCATCACTGCTTTGCTTCCTTATGTGGTATTTACTTTATAATATTTGTTTTATTCATCTCTTTGTTGTTGTCTTTTATTTTTTTATACTTTGTAGTAATTAGCAATAAGAGATGTAAAATAGAAAGTATAGGCCTTATTGTTTTGAACAAATGAAGAAAAATATAGAAAATTTATTCAATCTCAGCATGATGATCTTAATAAATTTGTGTTAACCCAAATGCATACATTTCTTGCAAAACCTTATAATTGATAATACTGGTAACAATTCCTACAGCTGGAAGAAGATTTCAAAATTAAAATTGTTGAAATACTATTTTAGATAAGCAATGTTACAAGATAAAGGATAGAAAACGAAATATTATAATAAATTGACTACAAAAATTTATAAAAAAAAATTACAGCTTGAAACATTAGAAATATTATGTAATATTTGATGTAAATCATAAATATATGTGGATGACTATCATTATGATTTGATTTGATATAACTTTATTTATTGAAAAGTATGATCTTCAATAAATATGGTATGATCATAAGTTGTTTAGTTACTTTTATTGGCTTTTATTCACATGTATAAATTCTTATTTTTAAGAATGAGATAAGATATGATTATTTTCTTGTTTCTTTCTTCCTGATATATCTCTCTACTTTTGTTTTTTTTTGTTTATTACCATTATTTTATAAGCTGTTATCGGTTCCGATCAAGTCTCTAACTAGGTAGAAAATTTTTGTAATTCTAATCAAAATTAGAATTTTGAATTGAATAATTTTTTTCATTTTAATATTTATATTTTCATGTTATATAATAATTATTTAAATTTATTATTCTTAATATTTCTAGAAAAAATCATTTATCATAGACAATTAATGTTGAGATTCATCTTAGTGATAATAATCATAAAAATACTATCAAAGAAGAAAACTAATCACTCCAAAATCGCGCAAATGTAATGATTTTTCTTCTGCGTCATTTATATGAAGAATTGAAAACTCATTACCTTATTGTTAAAAACCTATTAACACTTTGAAATAATTTGAAGGAGTATGAACATAAAAAAACAGTGATCTTTTTAAAAGCTTGATTTGATTTGTTAAACTTATAATTGCAAGATTTTAAGATTACAAGTGAATACAATTTAATATTGTTTAAGATTATCTCTCAAATAAAATCATGTGGTAAAAAATATTTCTGGTGAGAATTTAATAGAAAATTTCAACTTTTCATCCGTGAAATGTGTTCCAATAGCAATAATGTCAGGATGTATATTCACTATTTTAAGCTAATTAATTTCTTGTTTGGTTGTTGTTAAACAAATTAATAAGCTTTTGATGGAAAACCATCAATCTCATCCAACTAGATCAACATCATTCCTTAAAATGAACATGGTATCTTCTCAAAATGGTGCACAAGGTCATCATGGAAAAAGGCTCGTCGAAGGAAAAATTATTGTATTTGCACTCCTTAAAGGGATAAGGAAAAGGTGCTAAAAAATCTAAAGAAATGAATCAAGCATAATAAAAATAAAATCTAAAATAATATTATTTTCTATGTATGTAAGATAAATAGGCCATTGGTTTTGTATATGTGGTGTTCCTGAATACCTTGATGAACTTTACAAAGCATCTTTAAAAAAAAAATGTTAAAGAGAATTTTCTAAATCTATTAATGATGTTGATTTGGATGTCTGATTTATGTAAAAGATCCTAATGACAAGATTCAACAATTGATTGAGAGTGAAAACGTTTACTATTCAAATACTTTTATTTTAGGATTATTTTTCATTTAATCATAGTTTATTAAATTAGTAATACTTTTCATACTTTTTGCTTATTTTAAATTATTTTAATTTTATAAAATATTTATGTTATTAGATATTGAAAAATAATCTTGATAATATGTAGGATGACATGTGTTTAGTGGACAAGGGCACAACTAATACAATTCTTCATAATAAATTATGTATCAAAAGTTTATAAATTCAAAAATACTAACACTTTAGCACGCTCGTCTTGATGATTTTATTAAGATTATGATGTGATGTATTGTTGAAAATATATATGAATACCCATTAAAAAATTATAAATTGCTTTAAATGGTAGTTATCTATTTACTTATTGCGATTAAGGTAAATTAACTAAGACATTTTATCCATCTAAGTTACATATTTTGCAACTAATACATGAAGATATTTGTGGTCCAATTCATTCATCTTGTAGATCTTTTTATTATTTCATGATTCTAATTGATTTTACTAGATGGTACTATGTTTTCTTACTTTTAATTTGAAATAATTCATTTGTTAAATTTCTTGCTCAACTAATAAATTAATTTTTCTTATCATTATATTAAAACATTGGTTTAGACAATGTAGGAGAATTTATTTCAAAAAAATTTGTGACTATTTCCCATCAATAGGAATTAATGTTAAACATTCTATTGTACAAATTCATACTCAAAATGGTTTAGTTAAATCTTTCACAAAATATTTATAACTCATTGTTAGATCAATTCTTATGAAATCAAAACTTCCTACATTTTCTTTGAGATATGTTATAGTGCAAGTTACATCATTAATTCATATTCAATTATCTATATACATAAGTTTTCACCATTATTTCTTATTTATATAATGAACCAAATATATCTCATCTTAAAACTTTGAGTTGTAGATATATGTATTTATTGCACCCTTCAAATAAATTAAAATGCATCCTAACAGTCTTAAAATTTATGCCAATTTTGGTCTCCTTTTTATTATTAGATATCTTGAATTATTAACACGTGACTTTTTATGAGAATTTTTTACACTATCGATTTGATGTATCAGTTTCTCCTCATCAGAGAATGAAAAGGGAAAAGGACAAAACATACAAGAAAATAGTTAGAACACTTTAACATCATCCAATTTTGATATACACATAAATTATTATGAACTAAAAGTTCAAAGAATAATTGATTTATAAAATACAATTAATGGAGTATAGTCAATAAGTAAGATATGTTGATTCTAATTATCTTTTTGATTTTTATAAAGTTAGATCATAAATAAAATATATTTTTAATTTAGATATTATTATTTTATGGTCATCAAGGAAGTAAACGACCATGGTTATATCATCAAACTATTCAAAAATATTAGCCTCCATAAATCAAGTTATGAATGTATTTGGTTAAGAATTATGGTTAAGTATTTTTAAAAAATATATATAAATTATTATACAAAATAAATCAATAATACTGCATAAAATTTGCTCAAATAAAAAAAATTATATAAAAGATAATAAAACTAAATATATTTTTCAAAGTTCTTTTATAATCATGAACTATAAATTAAATGTGGGGTTAATAATTGTAAAATTTTAGTTATATCTTAATCCACCAACTTTGTTCACAAAAACATTCCCAACTTTAATATTCAAAAAGCATGTTCATAGCGTCGGGATTTACTTATCAAGATTAATGAAACATATTCAGTATATAGAGATCCAAGGGAAATTATTGTAAATTATGACTATTATGATTTGATTTGATATGACTTTCTTATTTCTTTTTTAAAAAACTACGATCTTCATTATAAATTGTTTAGTTACTCTTACTAACCCTTATTCCCATGTATAAATATTTATTTAAGAATGAGATAAAACTAAAGTTGATTTCCAAAAGTTCACAAATTTGAATCTTTAACTTAAAAAAAAAAAAACTTTTTGAAGCAAGTTAAGCCCAAGTTCTTAGGCTGATCCATTAACTTGTAAAAAATAAAAATTTAGTTTCTGATATTTAAAATTTTAAAAATATAATTTTTAATTATTTAAAGTAAAAAAAATATTTTTAACAAGCAATAGATATTTAAAAAATATATATGTAGACCGACTTGTACGGACAGATTCATTTAAGCCTACACAAACTTATCAAATATAGTTCTGTTTATACGTAGACATACACAAATTAACATGTTTAACAACAAACCTATGTGAATCGGTACTTATTACTAATTAGTTGTTTAGACAACTAGTACCCTCTCTTAAAACAAAGGATATATGTTTGGTAAGAGGATTTTTTTTATTTAATAATTTTAAATAAAAAAATATTAGTTTCCTATATTAGTATGAATATATTAAAAAATATTTTTATGTGATTAACATTCGTAAAAATATTTTTTAACTATTTTTATTAACATATTCCCATAGGAGAGGATGGAATCCAAAACTTTTATGAAAATGAATTTTTTAATTATTCATTATAAATATTCTTATTAACTTTTAAAACTATCAAACATATTTATAACATTTTTAACAATTATAATTTATGGAAAACATAATTCTTAAAAAAAAATATGTGTACCAAATATTTCCTAAGAGTCTCGTATAATTTAAAGTTGGCCAATCATATTATAAAAATAGCACCTCATATGTGGTTCTTCTTAACTCTTGATATACGGTGTAAGAGAGCAAAACTTGTATTAATAGCGGTATCAAATTGATGTCTTCAAAAGCTTTTGACTATGATGACGTGCATGCAACTATTCCAATAGCTAGTATTGGGGTATCAAATATTTATTTCTCTTGGCAGAAGAAAACCACGTGTTCCTTATTAATTGAAAATTTGGTATGATTAATTGGCTATAGTTGTTACAACTACAACTAATATGGATAGACGAGCTTGAATAACTTGTTCCATTTGTTGGCTTTAGTGCTTAAAGTCACGTAATCATTCAAATTCTATACTACCTAAATTTTGGATTTTCTTTTAGCTTTTGACGGAATTCGATCTTTTCGAGTATCCTTTATCTTTGCCTTCCAATTTTTTTTTTTATAAGTATTATATCTAATCATTAAAAAACTTAAATTGTTGATCAAATAGTTAAAATCAAACTAAAAATTTTCAGGAATAGTCTCCGAACTCAGCTTATTGACATATAAGAATTGTGAGGTTGATTTCATGCCAAATTTTACTAAAGTTTCTTCAAAACATTTGGCTTCCCTGCGCTGTTGTAATTAGGAAAATGTTAAAGAATTTAATTAAAATATATGAATAATTCAAAGTATTTTATATATCATCTTATTATTAATTCTTAAATAATTAAAAATATTAAATTTTTAGAATAATTATTTTAAAATTATATTTATTATAATTTTTAATTCATTAATGTTTTTATAATAACAATATAATATTGTGTAAAAATTAAACTCAAAGTTAAATACATAGAATATTGAAAAAAAAATGGAAATTTAAGACATCATTCGATCAATGTTCCAATTTATTTTGCTAAAAGTAACTTGATGGGTTTCCCATCCATAGATTTATAGGTCCGAAAAATGGTCTTGTACACTCCTTGTCGAATATATATATATATATATATATATATATATATATATATATATATATTTAAAGTTGATTGCACAATAATAAAGAAAAAAATATAAAAGAAAAAGAAAAAGTTTAAAAAGTTTAATTTTGATCTACAATTATTACGCTAATCAATTAAAAATAATTTTAAATATAATTATTAAAAAGAGTTATTTTAATAATATGATAATTAAATAATAATATGATGATAAGTTCTATGCTAAATATGTATAACTTCTACGACATTTCTTATATGTAAAGTTTTATAAAATTAAAAATAAAATATTTTATTAAATAATTTAAATTTAATGTATAATATACTTCTATTATATATTTTAGATTAAAATTATTTTTAAAATATTAAATATTTTAAAATTTATAAAACTTTATTCACAAAATATACATAATAAAATATTTTAATTTAATAATTAGATTATCATATTCAACTCATTTAAAAAATTATTAAGTAAAATAATCTTAATAAAAAATATTATTAATAATAAAAATATTTTCAATTTTAAATTTAATTTAATTTTATAAATTTAATATATATTGATTTCATTGCTACATTACAAATTAATAAAATATCAAATTTTGTTATATATGAATTTAAAATTAATTTTATATCAAAAATAAAAAATTTAATTTATCTTATTTATAACATATAAATTTTTTATAAAACATTTCATAACTTATGAACTTATATTAACGTAGAAAAAATATGAGTAGAAATTAAAATTTAAAAAATATAAAGGTTTTTTTATAAAATAATAAAAATAATCTTACGTTGAGATAACAATAATAATGCAAATGCAGTTCAAAATAAAAATTTTTAAAAATTAGAATTCATAAATAATCACTAAAATATCACTAAAAAAATTAATAATAAATAAAAAATAAAAAAATTTATTGAAAATATTCAAAATGTTTACGAAAATTCTAATTATCGAAAGAGATAAATTATTTTTAAAAAAATAGCAACAAATATAAAAACAACTTGAAAATAATCCAATAAAAATTAGAAATATAGAAGTACCGTTTAGAAATTTTTTTGAATAATTTTTAAAAAAATATCAAAATGGCCAAAATGTCTCTAATAATCGAGGAAGGCAAAAAATTGTTTGGCAGAGACCTGCAACTTAAATTTGTCATCAAGCACAAAATTCTAGCATATATGGTAAAGAAAATAATGTTCTGTTATGATCCCATGAGTCACCATACCTTATTGTACAAAAAGATAAAAATTTTATGAAAAAAAATAAAATTTAATCATAATTAAATTAAATTAATCATGGTTAAGTTAAAAATTAACTATGATTACGTTGAAAAAATTCTAGTTAAAATTAAAGAATAATTATTCATATTTTACAAATAAATTTTAAAAAAAAAATTACAACCGGATGAACCAAAATACCCTTGAAAAAATCTAATATCAATTTGGCCAAAAATGGCTGAATCTAATAAGGCTTCAAGGTGATCCATTTGTTTCAAAAATAAATCTCCTCTAAACATTCTCTCAAGCCTCACAAATCCAATTCTTTCATTCAATCACCCTCAGGTCAAAAACTTAAACATGTTTAAACTTCTCCCTTTAATGTATAATATCCTGTTAAAGAAATTTGTGTAAACCATAAAAGGGTAAACTCGTCATCATTAAAGTTCAACAAGTTCCACTCTAAGATTCCAACAACTAGGATATACCTATAAACTTTTCTAAGTATTTTTGTTAAGAATTCTTATCTAATATTTTTTATCTTTGTGAATTTTTTCTCTAAACTTAAAGATCCAACATTAAGTATTGTTTGGTTTAAAACTGCTCCTACGCTCTTAAAATAAGTCTTCTACCTTTAAAATAATTTTTAAGAGTTTAAAATTAATTTTTAATGACTTAAAGTGTTTATTGGAACTCCTTAAGTATTTTAATTGAGTAAATCTTCTTGAAAATGATTCTTAAATGTTAGTGGGGAAGATTTGAGAATTTTAGTAAGTCTTGAAATGTGCTCAAGTGATGGTGGATCTATATATTTAGAAAATATTAAAAATCTTGCTTTATTTGAGCTTAAACTTGTTTAGATGATGTCTTATCTTCTCCAAAAAGTTCAAGCTTGTTATATTTCTCATGAAAAGTTAAAGTTTTAACCTTTAATGCTTAAAAGACTAGATCTTAACTTTTATGAAAATAAATCTAAAACTTTAAATGGTAAGATATAAAGACTAAAGTTGGAAAAGTAAATGTTGGATCTTTATGACATAAGGATAAAAGAATAAACTCATAAACTTAGAAAATGAAAAAAACATTTTAACTATTCTCATTCAAGACCAAGACCATGGACTAAGGATAAAATTTAATAGATCCAAAAATAAAATATGTTGACTAAGTGTCTTGGTCCTAAATCCTAGAGTTAAAATGGGAAAAGTTGGTGAAAATGATCCCTTGGTAACTAAGGAAGCCATTTGACCTTGGACAAAATAAGAAAGAGTAAAATTCTAAAATTTACCAAGACATAAAAATAACTTCCTCCGTAATTGAAAAATCACAAATATACATCAGAAGATATAAAATTCAAATCTAGAGATCTTGGTGAACCAAAATAACTATTTGGCGAAAGGATAATTTAAAAAATACTAAATTTAATTAGTTTAACTATCTAAAAATCATCCTTTATTAAGAAATAATTGTTAAGGAAAGAAAAATTGATTACAAAACCTTAAAAGTAACCATATGGCTATTCGACCAAATATTGAAAAAAATTGAAAATTTAAGACATCGTTCCATCAATGTTCCAATTTATTTTGCTAAAAGTAATTTGATGGGTTTCCGATCCATAGATTTATAGGTCCGAAAAATGGTCTTGTACACTCCTTGTGGAATAATATATATATATACATACATATATATATATATATATATATATATATATATATATATAAAGTTTATTACACAATAATAAAGAAAGAAATATAAAAAAAAGAAAAAGTTTAATTTTAATCTACAATTATTACGCTAATCAATTAAAAATAATTTTAAATATAATTATTACAAAAATTTATTTTAATAATTTATAATTAAATAATAATATAATGATAAGTTCTATGCTTAAATATGTATAACTTCTACGACATTTCTTTTATGTAAATTTTTATAAAATTAAATAATAAAATATTTTATTAAATAATTTAAGTTAATGTATAATATATTTTAGATTAAAATCATTTTAAAAATATTAAATATTTTAAAATTTATAAAAATTTATTTACAAAATATATATAATAAAATATTTTAATTTAATAATTAGATTATCATATTCAACTCATTTACAAAATTATTAAGTAAAATAATCTTAATAAAAATTATTTTCAATCATATATATATATATATATATATAGTATAAAAATAATAAAATTTAAACTATATATATACATATATAGTATATTTATATAAAAATAATAAAACTTAAACTATGTATATACATGTATATACAAATATATATATATATATATTATATTAATAATAAAAATATTTTTAATTTTAAATTTAATTTAATTTTATAAATTTAAATGTATAGTTTAACATTTCTTTCATATATATTGATTTCATTGCTACATTACAAATTAATAAAATATCAAATTTTATTATATATGTTAAAATTTAAAATTAATTTTATATAAAAAATAAAAAAACTAATTTATCTTATTTGTAACATCTAAATTTTTTAAACAAATTTCATGATATTAACATGAGGAAAAATATGGATATAAATTAAAATTTAAAAAAAATAAGGATTTTTTTTATAAAATGATAAAAATATTTTTAAGCTGAAATAATAACATATAATACGCAAACAATTTAAAATAAAAAGTTAAAAAAATTAGAACTCATAAATAATAACTAAAATATCACTAAAAAAAATTAGTAACAAATGAAAGACAAAAACTCTTCTAAAAATATTTGAAATGCTTACAAAGAATCTTAATTATCGAAAGGAATAAATTGTTTAAAAAATAGAAAAATATTTAGAAACAATTTGGGAACAATTTAATAAGAATTGGAATCATAGAAGTGCGGCTTAAAAACTTTTCTAATAGATTTTCACAAAAATGATCAAAATGGCCAAAATGTCTCTAGTAGTCTAGAAGGCAGAGACTTGCAACTTAAGTTTATCATCAAGCATGAAATTCTAGTATATTTGGCAAGAAAAATAATGTTCCATTATGATCTCATGAATCATCATACCTTGTACAAAAAGAAAAAATTTATGAGAAGAGAGAAAATTTAATCATAATTAAATTAAATTAACCATGGATAAGTTAAAAACTAACTATGATTAGATTGAAAAAATCATAGTTAGACTTAAAGAATAATTATCCATATTTTATAATTAAATTTTAAAAAAAATTACATGTGAATGGATTAAAATACCTTTGAAAAAATCTAATACCAATTTGGCCAAAAGTGGCTGAATCCAATAAGGCCTCAAGGTAACCCATTTGTTTTAAAAAAAATTCCTCTAAACACTATCTTAAGTCTCACAAATCCAACTCTTACCTTCAATCACCCTTAAGCCAAAAACTTAAATAAATTTAAACTTCCATCTTTAAAGTTTAAACTATAACTTAAATAAGGAAACAAACTCCATCTATCCTATTAAAGAAATTCATGTGAGCCCTAAAAGAGGAAATTCACCATCATTAAAGTTTAATAAGTTCCACTTTAAGACTCCAACAAGTAGGATACTCTACCTATAAACTTTTCTAAGCATTTTTGTTAAGAATTTTTGTCTAATCTTCTTTATCTTTGTGGATCTTTTCTCTAAACTTAAAGATCCAACATCTTTAAGTATTGTTTGGTTTAAAAATACTCATAAGCTCTTGAAATAAGTCTTTCTACCTTTAAAATAATTTTTAAGAATACAAAATAAATTTTTTTAATGACTTAAAGTGCTTACTGGAACTCCTTAAACATTTTAATTGGGTAAATCTGCTTGAAAATGATTCTTAAATGTTAGTGGGGAAGATTTGAGAATTTTAGTAAATATTGAAATGTGCCCAAGTGATGGTGGATCTAAGTTTTTAGAAAACATTGAAAATCTTGCTTTGTTTAAGCTTAAACTTGTTTAGATAATGTCTTATCTCCTCCAAAAAGTTCAAGCTTGTTATATTTCTCATGAAAATTTAAAGTTTTAACGTTTAATGCTTAAAAGACTAGATCTTAACTTTTATGAACATAAATCTAAAACTTTAAAGGGTAAAACACAAAGACTAAAGTTAGAAAAGTAAAGGTTGGATATTTATGACATAAGGACAAAAGAATGGATTCATGGACTTATAAAATGAAGGAAACATTTAAACTAATCTTATTCAAAACGAAGATCATGGACTAAGGATAAAATTTAATAGATCCGAAAATAAGCTAACTATGTTGACTAAGTATCTTGGTCCTAGATCCTAGAATTAAAGGGGAAAAGTTGGTGAAAATGATCCCTTGGTGGCTAAGGGAGCCATTCGGCCTTGGATAAAATAAGAGAGTAAAATTCTAAAATTTACCAAGACATGAAAATAACTTCCTCCGTAATTGACAAAATCATAAACATACACAAGAAGATATAAAATACTAATTTAGAGATCTTGGTGAACTAAAATGGCCATTTTGCCAAGCTATGTAATTAAAAAAAGATAGTTTAAAAAATACTAAGTTTAATTAGTTTAACTACCTAAATCATTATTCGTTAAGAAACAATTATTAAGGGAAGAAAAATTGATTAGAAAACCTTAAGATTAACCATATGGCCATTCGGCCATATCTTGAAAAAATTGGGTAAGAATGATTCATAAATTTTAGATTAAAAAACCATTAGGTATTGTCAGATATAAAGGTGATTTTAAATAAATGGATATGATTTTGTAGGAATGAACAATTTAACCTAAATTAGTAATCAGGCTAGTAAAATAAATTATTGGGCAAGGACTAAAATATTATTCTCATTAGGCTTTGGATTTAAAAGTTTGGTCATGAATACGTAGAAAGATTAACATAAAACCTTGTGGGGTTAGAAGAGACCATTTGGTCAAGAGATATTAGAATTGGATAAATAAGATTTAATGCACAAGAACCTACATGTTCATCTTTGTTAGAAATGGATTTGAGAACTAAAAATGGTCATGAGGTCTAGATGAATAAAAAGTCCAATTGAGAAGTGAAAAGGTTATTTAATAACATAAACTTAGTGATATGAAAAACACCAAAAAAACATATGAAAAAAGTAAAAGGACAATAGAAACTTGGAAAACTTGAGTGGGGTAGGTTTCCCTTGAGAAACTTATCAGCAAACACAAAAAACAAGGTTAACTTGGAAAATATTAGAAAAAGAATGTATGTTGTCCAAAATTATAAGGACCTTTCTTAAGCAAAAGTTTTCACTAAGTATGAAATCTTTTGGGTAAATATTATTACCCTAGTTATTATGACTATGCTTGAGTATGATCACTTATATTTAAATTATTATGTCATCTCTTGAATGGTATGATAACTTGCTTATGTATACATGGTTCCATGTTGTACTTAAATGATTATGTGCTCATGAATGAATTGGATGCTATGTGTGCATGACATTTTGATTGAATATTGAGTATACATCCTATTTTAAAGACTTGAAATGAAACCTAATAAGTCAAGAGTTCACTAAACAAAATTTTATATGAAAACTTAACAAGCAAACATTTGTAAAATGTCAAGTTTGAGACTTGTGCATGTGTGGAAGTTTGGAACTATTCATGTTAGAGGTCATAAGGCTTCAAGTTAAGGTAGTGACAATCATTAAGAATGATCTCATATCCTAAATAAAGTTGAGTATGTGTGGAAGTGAGAAGAGATTGCCTGAAAAATGTTTAATAATGTGTCCTTTAGATTATAATGATGTTTCATATGTTAAAGTGCCACTAAGACGGACGGGTGAATAAGAATGTTTTGAGTATAACAAAAGATATTAATGTGTCAAGTAATATATTTAATGTTATGATTTATTATGTTAATATGGTGACCCAATGAATGAGTTATATGTTTGTATTAGATTTAATCCCCCTCATTATTAAAAAGGATTCATTTAAGATAAGTATTATTTTAAAGAGCGATAATTAAACATATATGCCTATCATCTTTTTTTAATAAACTGAAATGATTGGGTTTGAAATGGTGGCACCAACCTTAAGGTAGACGTCTATTGAAAAATTACGATTTCTCACTTCTTATCTTTCATTTATCTCCTAGATTTCAATCATACTCTTCGCGATGGCAGTGGTCTACATGGAAACAAATAAGATTGACTAGATATTAGTACTCAAAGAGTAGAATGTGACAAGAGTTATAAAGGATCACATTAACTTTATATTTTCTACTTTGGATGATTGTAACTTGTGAATGACATTGAAGTCTTAGTTTTATTTGAAGGAATCACCAGGAGCTTTTAATTTACTGTTATCTATGTCTTGTATTACCTATGTAACTGATAATGTAAATATTGTTGTAAAAATAAATATATAAAATACATATAAGTAAAATGCAAGTCTTTAAAATTAACGTAAGTAAAGATGTCATCTCATATATTTTTTGCTACATTAATTATCATAACAAAATTTTCAATTTCAACAATGTTTTAAAGAAAATTATATCATATTTTCAATATAAATATTTTATAAAAAAAAATTTGCATCATGAAATAACAAATAGATCATAAACCTATCATACGACTTAAGCGTAGAATGAATATCATTATTAGGATGTTAAATTACCTTATATAAATAAGAAATAAATTTGATAAAAGTTATTAAAAATAATTATTAATATTATAATATACATTCTTAATTAAATTTTTATATTAAAATTTTAGTTTTAAAATTTAAATTTAAAGTTAATTTGATTAAAATATAATAATGTTGAATCTAGTTTATATAAAATATAAAATAACTTTAAATTTGTTATATTGTATTAAAATTTAAAATTTAAATTGAATTAGTATATAGGAAAAAAATTTATAAAATTTATATAATTTAATAAAAAGATAATTTTTAAAAATACTTTCATTCAATATAAAAAAACGAATTCAACTTTTTAAAGATTCAACGTAAATTTTTAGAAGATCAATATGAAAATATTAAATGTTGTAATTCTTTTAAAATAAAAATATATAAAATATTATGAAATATAAAATTAATATAATAAAAAAATTACTTTAATTGTCAACATTTTATCATTAAATCATTTTTAAAGGTTTAAAAAAACACCAATACATGATTAAATATGGAAAGTATAAAAAAATCATATATATTTTAATTTTTTAAATACACAATGTTTATTATGTACTCATGTTCTTCCAAATTTAATTGAAAAATATTATCTAGTACGTTTTTAGCGGACAGTAATATTGGTAATATTTGTGATATCTATATATTTAAAAGGATATTAATATGTTTTTTTATATAAATTAAGTAGATAATAAATATATTTATTTATAATAATTATTTTATAAATGATGCGAAATAAAAAATATATAACTTTTTTATTACATGATACTTTTATAAATTATTTTATTTTAATTTATATATTTTATAATGTCAACTTATTATTATTTTTAGTTTGTGATATTGTATTATCATTCTAATATTTTTTGTAATAAAAGAATATTTTATATAATAATTATAAATATTATTTTATTTGATTATAATATTTTAAATAACATATTATTTTATTATTTATAGTAACAAACTTTTATACGAAAATAATAAATTTACATAAACAATAATAAAATATTATAAAAATATAAAATGTTAATTTTTCTAAACTTTTATTGAAAATTATTTTTGTCGTTATTTTATTTAAATGATTATAGTAATTATTAAACGTATATAATAGTCATAAAATTCATAATGATAGTTTTATTCTGATATTTAGTGAGATTTTAAGTTTAATTTTAATATATTACTATGAAATTTTTTCTTTTTTACATAGTAAAATGTAGTTATATTTAATTTTTAATAGAAGAATAAATTTTATAGAATATCAAAATTTTATAATTTTATAATTTTTTATATTAGCACTATTTATCCATAATTTGTTTTAAATTTATCTTTTTATTAATCTTAAATTTTTATAATAACATTTTTTATTATTGTTAGATATTATTTTTATTTATTTTAATTTGAATAAATTATTTGTTAGCAAATTTTATTATTAACTGTTGTAATGTTATTTTATATAATTATAATAGTTATTATTATTATTATTGTTAATATTATTATAATATATCATGATTTTGTTTTCTTCTTTTATATATTATGAAATTATTTACTACTTTTATACTAATAAATGTAGTTTATATTTAAAAATTTTAAATAAGAACTGTTATTATAGAATAGTAAAAGTTTAATACTTCGAATTTTTCATAATAACATTGTTTGGCTGTAAACTATTTAAAATTTATCTTTTTGTTCCTATTTTTAACTTATATATATATATATTAAATTTTATTAGATATTATTTTTTATTCATTTTAATTTGAATAAATTATTTTTTTAATCTTATTTATAAATTTATATAATATTATATATATATATTTAATATAAATTTTTTTTTAACATTTACAATATTATGATAGATTGGGAGTGAGGCAAATAATTATACTCTCTTGGATGTAGATTGATTTATAGATATAATAAATTTGTAAAAAAAAAATTTAACATTTTAAAATGTGAAATTTATTTAACATGGATCGTTATGTAAATGAAAACTTTATAGTGATATCTTAAAAATTGAAGATTATATAACATTTTTGTCTCTATATGTGTCATCTAATTTAAATTTAATCTTTATAATTAAAAAGTTTGTATTATAACATCATTTGGATCTTTTATGACGTGCGAAATGACTGGTAATGTAACGATAATATTTTTTTTATTCAAGTATATTTTGATTCTTATGTGTTTACAATTTTAATTTAATATATGTATCATGCAGTTAAATCCTTACATGTAATATTTCTAATTCAATTCCTATACGTAAAAAATATTTAATTTAGTTTTAAATTAAAAAAATATTTAAAACATAATAAATTGAATAAAAAATATACTCAACCCATGATAATAATAAAACTCAAATCCAAAAACTCACTTTCATCAAATGTAAAAAAAATAAATTTTACTAGATTTGTAAAAGTATCATTATGTTTAAAGATATAAATACTCATTTATTTATAAAAATATTTAATATATGATAGGAATAAATAGCATTATTTGCATTTAAATATTTTAGATTTACTAATAATAAAAGTTGATTTAAGTGCGGATAAAATCCAACCTCAATTTTATCGAATTCGAATAAATTTAAAAAAAGTGATTTTTTTTATATTTTTATTCATTGATGTATATATTTTAAAATAAATAATATATCAAACATAATTTTAATTTAAACTGTATATAGAATATACATTAAGAATTTTTTTAAAAAAATTCTTACTCAAGTGTTATTATAGTTATCGATGCAGGTTCAATTGAGAACAGGATAAATATTTATACCCTGAAATCCAATCTCATATTTACAAATTAAGTATAGGTTTTGATTCTTCTTAAATTTAATTAGAGTGAATTTTTTCTATTAAAATTAAAATAAATACTCGTAAATTTAAATTTTGTTATCATAACTAAAAGTAATGCATATTGGATACATTTTCATTATAAGAATCAATTTATCAAATTTTGAATATTTTTATTCAATTAAAAATTTGATTAATTTTTTAACCTATAAATAATAAATTACATATATATAGACTTAACCCAAAATGCATATAACACGTATCGAGATCAAATTAAAATTGAATAACACCTATAAATATCAAATATATTTAAATATAAAAAAAATATAACGACATTATTGTGAACTATAACGTCAAATATCGAATCATAAATTTTTTGATTGAAATCTAATGACACGTATAAAAATAAACATATTTTAAGCAAAAATTAAAATAATTCTAATGATATAAGTTAGTGAAAGACATGCGTTAAATATCAATTGGATCATATTAGATATAGTATCCAACTAAATGTAAAATACTCAAACAATCACTTAATATTTCTCATACTGCTTCTCACAATTTTTTTTGTTTTAAAAAAAATTAAATGAGTTGGATTTAAGAGACTCATTAAATCAGGATGAATAATTGATGAATAATTAGATAAATATTTCTCATGTTCAAAGATTTGATGAATACTTACAGAATGTTTACAAATCACTCATCAACAAAGTTTTCACATGAATAATGAAATTTGAACTCATAATTTTTGGGATGACAAATTTAATTCTTATCAACTGAACTGGATCAATATGTACAAATTAATTAATGAATAATTGGTTTAAATAATATATATTTTATTTTTTAAAACATAATTTCAAATTTTATTTAGAAAAATTAATCTTATTAAATATTTTATCTCAAACTGAATTTTTTCAATAAAAGACACCAGTACGATTTTTTAAAAATTTACACACATTAAGGACAATTAAATTAAAATACTTCTATATATGGATTGTATTCCTTAATTACTCAAGTCTAAACATTGGATTGTTTTCAAGTTAAAAAAGTTAAAGTTGCACTTAACATATGAAGTATATATTTACAATTAAAATGAATAAAAAAAATTACAGAAACATGCGTTATTTTTATTGAAAAATTATTAATACCGTAACCCAACGCAACCACCGTTAAAAATAATGTATCGAATGACTAATCCTTCTGGAGAATTCATGTAACGTCATTAAACATAACATCATCAAGTTAAAACAAATGAATAATTATATGTTCAAAGAAAATATATGGTATATTGATGGGGTTATCATAACATAGTGGAATTTCACCTTTTGCTTTCTGGCGACAATCTTCCTCGTGTGGCCATTTGCCCTCAAAACATTTCCAATCAACCTTTTCCTTTTCATTTCTTTACATTTCGTGTCTCTCTTTTCTTTTCATTTTGGGTTCTCTCCATTTGTACGCAACAAATGTACTCTTTCCATGAAAAAGGAAAGTAGGGCAATAAGCAAATAAGATCATTCTCCACATTCTAGTGACTACTTACTGTTCATCCATTCCATGGGGTTTGGCAATAAAGGCTTCAAGTTAAGAAAGCCTATAGTTGTAGCTGTTTGTATAACTAGGATGTCAAAAATTGAATCTCAATTATTTTTAAATTGATTATTTTGACAGAAAAAATTGAAAATCAATTTACTAAATATTATATTTTTTTATTATGGTTTAGTCTAATTTTTAGCTTCTATTATCAAATTTTAACTAAATCAAACCAAAACTAGACCTGTAATATATTTTTATTATTTTTATATTATATATTTTTATATAAAAATTATAATTTTTCTTATTTACTTCCCCTGGATCCTTTTTTTTTTTATATATGTTTTTCTTCTTTTACAACAAATTTAATATTTTTCAAAGTTTCACTTCCTAATGCATATGTTTTGTATCAAGTATTTGTTCTCTCAACAAAGTTACTTCGAATTTTGATCCTACCAAATCTCCTCTTTTTTAACCTAAATTAGAAGTTAAATTAAAACTTAAAAATCAAGTAAAAAATGAGTAATTAATAAAAATTAAAACAAATCAGCTTATCTTAGTTTGATTTTAATATTATATTTAAACTAAATCAAATTAAATCCTATGATATTTTTATATTCAATTCAAATAATATTTTATATAAAAATTAAATCAAAACCAAACTGCCAACAATCCGAATCTCAAAATAATACCTCGCCTACAGATAAGAGACAATCATCTCTCAATTTTAATTTGATGTTTACATCATATTTGTGCAGTGTAGTATTGGTTTGAGATGAGTTACATGATGGAATAATGATTTTGGGAACCACGCATCTTTAAGGGGTACCATACATATATATTGTCAAACTTTTCTTTTTGAAAAGAAAAAAGAAAATTATTATTAAACAAGAAATAATACAAGTATTCACATGAATAACCATGTTGTTAAACTCATTGTTTTATCGTTTTAATTATTAATTTTCCGGATAAAAAAAACTTCAATATCTTATTTATGATTAGTACATATAGAACATTGATACTAAATAATGTAGGGTGATAGACTGTTAGTTTTGTTAGAACAAGAAGAATGTTATGACATCAATGAATCATTATTTCGAAATTAAATAAGCCAATTTTTGTTTTTAAATTTTTTTTAAAGATTAATATAATTATTTTATTTGGATATGGTAATGATGACTAATTCATATAACCTTATCATTTTGATTTCATCTATGAATTATATGCAGTATTATTTTAAACTATTACATAAATGTTTTAAAGAAATATATAATTTAAAATTTTTTTTGCAAATAATATCTAATTTAGTCTCTAAATTAGTAGAAAGAAAAAAATATCATAATATTTGATGATGATCATAACTCCTTTCAACCATAGTTCTTTTATAATTTAGTTTTGATTTTCTTCTACAATGTCCTTCACCCTCCTTACATTTCTAGAGCTGATAAGTTTGACAAATGTTTTGATTCTGAATATTCTAAAATCAATTCTATGGTGAATAACGTAATAAACATATAAAATTTTATGTCTTAGTTTAATAGAAAATTAAGTGTTGTCCTAAGTAAATTTTTCCACTTTACTAGTAGTGTATATTGATAATTCCAACAAAATGGTATCCGTATTTTAAAGAACTTATGTCTACAAGAAATATATCTAAATTTATACTTTCTAACTAGAACATAGTCTATGAACTCAAACAATGATACATTAGCAAGCTTCAAGTGATAGTAAAATATCAATAAAATAAAAAAAACAAAATAAAGAAGATATAGGATCATCTAGACTTAACTTCATGAAACCTCTAAAATTTAAGATTAAGATGTTAACTTTCATTTTCCTTTCTAGAAATAGTAACTTAAAATATTATTATGTAGCTATATATGATAATTCAATTCAGCTTTGATATACATGTGTTATTTGAATAATAAAACATCGATTTACTCTTGCTTTCATGCTAGAGCCTATTATATAAGATATTCTCTACTTTGCAATCTGCAACTGTTGATACTGGAAGTTCATCTTCTGCGTTTGGAAACACTTCAACTTCAATTCAGCATCTATTGGCTAACTTCTTTCAAAAGTTTCTCTAATAACTGCTGCTATAGGATGAATCTTTCCTTTTATACATGTTATTTTCTTCTAAAACCTTTGTTCTATTTAACTCATTAATTTCTTATAATGCAGAAGTCCATGATTAGAAAGGAACAAATGCATGACCATGATGAGCCTGCAAATGAGAAAGTGATCTTATCAAGTACCTTCTCTAAAATTAAGAAATTCTTTCGAGCTTTTTTAACATCAAGATTGCTGTATTAGGAACAAAAATTGTTGTATTGGAAACAAAAATTGCTAGTTTGTGGCACCTTTAACCATCTACCACTCTCATGATGCACTAGTTTTGTCAGCCATTATTATTATATTTTTTTGGGGTCATGTAGTATGTCTTTGTTGGCATAGAGGCTTGAATAAGACTACATCATTCTAGATATAATGAGGAAGGAAGGAATGTAGTACATATGTACAATGCAAGCTTAAAACATGCTAAGTCAAACCATTGCAAATGTAGTCTTTGTATCTAAGTAGATGCAATTGTAATTAAGTAGAAGGAAACAATTTAGAGATAAAAGAAACAAATGTATTTTTTATATTATATTAACTTCAAAATGTCAATGTATTCGTGAATATTTCAATGTAATACAATTATTTTTGTCTCAAAATTATGATTATTTCAAAGTGGAGTATACTTTAACAACTTTTTTAACTTATCATTGTTGCCTTAAAATAATGCTTCAAATGGTTGCATAGGATAGTCAAGAGATGCCTATATTATAAGAAGTGTCATATTAAAATATCAAAATTATTATGAAGTAGAGAAAAATTATTTAGTATACTAAATTAAGTAATCTTACCAATAATGATCCGGTATAACTAATTGTTGGAGGATGATCACAAATTGTTGGAGTCATTGAAGAAGATAGTATAGATTGCACTTGACTTAAAGCAACTTCATTATCTTATAAGTGAAACATAAATTTATGAATTATTCAACATATAAAAGAAGTAATTAACTAGTTCGTTATAAGTATAAAGTTACATTACCATAACTTGTTGACTTAGAAACAGTGGCACTTGGAGCTCTTGTTTTCTTATTTGATATTTTTTTTTATTTGACTGAGTTTCTACCCAACCTTTTAGACATTTCTTACCCTTTCTACCATCTTGTTTCTTAAATTTGTTTACTTGTGTCATGTTTTCATTTCCATTTGCATTAACCCTTGTATCACATGTATCATTATTGATACTTAGTTGTCTACTACCAATCTCCTGTATTTGTTTCCTCCATTCATCAACAACCTTGTTTAGAAACAAGAAATATTCTTCATTAGTAGATACTTCAGTTGCTATCTTGATGAGTTTAGGACATATTTGTTTGTATCGTTGTGTGGTAGCTAACTTAGCATCTCCTTCAATTTCATTTCTCCTCACATCATATACAATACCACTTTTTGCCTCTTTTGTCCATCTTTTTAGAATATACTGATCAAGCACTAATCTAACATCACTGATAGAAAAAACCTTCAAAGTATGATAACATAGAATAACAAAGGTTTGAAACTTTCCATTCTCCAATTTGGTGATCCATTTTAATAATGTATTCATGCAAATGTCTGAGTTTCATTTCTATTCATGATATAAGCAGTTGAGTGTAAATCATATTTCTTTGAAACAACTCAAAAATAGTGGAAGTGTAAATTTGTGCAAGATGACGCAACATAGGTGAAAACTCACATTTCAATCTTGGTATTTTTTGTCACGACTCAAACTTATGCTTTTATTCATTGTAGTGTTTTTCCTCTACCATGCTTTCAAAGTGTTTGAAGAATTGAATGATGTCTAGATTTGGTTTCTGAAAGTCTTGAAGACTGAATTGAAGCTTTCACTAAGTTGGGTGCTTCGTATGCCAAGTGTAAAAGTTTTTTAATGTAACAAGCAACCCATTTTTCCTTTAGATTGACTGACTTCAAAATGCAGAGAGTGCACAATAAATATAAGTTGAACTCATTTTCATATTATTTTAGAATTCATGTAAATGTTTTAAAGAGCTCCTAGTTTTTTTTATAGAGGGTGACTTATACTATATCACTCACATTTATTCACATAAATAGAAATATTAAATGCATCTCATAAACATTAAATGCGTTCAAAAAGTACTTTTACACATTTCAATTATAAATAAACTTTAATTCGTAATTTATTTGAAATTACACCAAGTGCATATCAAAAGTACTCTCTTATAGATATATCAAGTGATGTGAAAATTGGCTTGATAATTTCTACATGACAAATATAAATTCTAAATCTCTATCCTTATTCAAAATTATCTCACTAACCATTCAATTCTCTCTTTGTCTACAAAATACAACTCATCATACTGTTGGAAAAGTATCATCAAAGTTGCTAACGATATTCAGAATGAATTTTGGTACGATGACTAACTAGGTACCAACTTTTTATGTCTCTAAGTACCCTATGCACATATTTGATTTTCAACTTAGGTTTCAAATGTATGGCTCAAGGGTTCCAAGAACCTCTCAAGAATATACACCAATAATTACCTATTTATTCATAAAAGAATCATGAGAGTAAATATCTCATAGAATGATGATACTCTTACATATAAAAATAATTTACATTCATTTACATCTCTAATTAACAATTGAATATTTAGAAAAAAGAAAAAATAAAAAGTAAGATCCAACGACTTATATCTAGATGTAATTAGGTGTAAGTCACTTTTAATATGTACGAAATTTTTTTCCATATCTTATATCATCCTTGTGGGAATAGTCTCTCCATATGGGTCATTAGTAAGAAAGAGAAATATAATGCCCAACTTATAATTGGTTGTAAAAAGGAAATTAGTCACCATAGGTTAGAATATCTTGGTCCCACTTTGACGTAGTCCTATTCTTGAGAATATTTAGATATTTTTTTTTGTAATTACACAACTCCATACCTATAAATCCAAAATGTTTCATGTGTAATATGTGCTCATCATTTGCATAACCAAGATATTCCTTCCCTTTTTTTAAGTTGAACGTCGATTGGAAGTTTTTTCCTTGCTATTGGTAGCAGAGGAGTTAGAGGGATCCTTAAAGATTCATCAAGAATATGGATTTCAATTTTTTTTCATTTGTGTTTGTGATTATAAACACATGGTTTATGACAGTGATTTTTTTATTAACCTTTTTGACAAAGAGAAGGTTTTAACTTTTATACTTAATCAATGCTCATTCAGTAGATTGTTAATTGGCTTCACAAAATTTAGAATATAAATATTATCAATATTTCTTGGGGTACAAGTAAGGTGGCAAATGACTTACCCAAGATGATTCGATATGAATTTTATCCTCTCCTCTTTTTGGATATTCCTTTATCTTTTATGATATATTTTATTTGCAATATTTTTTTTTGTTGTTCTTTTTTTTTCAACTACAATATAATTTAATCTTAATACCAAAAAATAATATCATAATATTTGAAAAACAACTTAAGAAAAATATGTTTTTACAACTTTTGGGACAATTTTCACCTATCTTTTTTACTTTTAGATATGTTTTCTAGAATGTATATATAGAAAAGATAAGAAGTAAAATATAAGAGAAAGATAGAAATAGTGTATACAATATTACATATGATGTCAATTTTAAATTATTCAAATAATAAAGTTAATAAATAAGTGTTTAATTATATAACTCTTCATAAATAAATGTATAAATTAAAAAGAAAAGTGCAGTAAAGAGTTAGGTAAAACATCATTTTTGGTATTTGAAGTTCATTACTTTAGTTCTTAAAAGATAAAATTAAGAAAAGAAAATGTTCATCAATTTAGTTCTTTTCAATAATAAAATATGAACATCTTTTATTAGGGTTGCTCAAAAACTTGAAATCTAATGAGATATGATATAAATTTGTTGCATATCAAGTCATATCAGTCACAACATATTAGAAAACAAATTCATTTCTATATTAGTTGATTTAGTATTTCATCTTTCTATTTGCTATAAATATCATGTATTGCTCCATAGTTGATTATTAGGAACAACATTATTTATATATGGTGGAAGATCATTGATAAACCACCATTCTGTTGATTTATCTGCGGAAAATTAGTTATAATTACAATATAATTTATGATTATTTAATTGTAATTCTACCTAATTTTCCTTATTTTTGTAGGAATGGTCACGCAAGCTAAGAATTCGAAAATAGGCAAGTTTTGGACTAAAAAGAGGGTAAAAGAAACATGAAAAGATAATACATTTAATGTGACAATGACATGTCAACCCTATGGTGCTACAAGATTATGTAGATTAGGCGCGATGGCTAAGGAAGCAGCTAAGTCAAGCCCGGTCCACCACATTGAAACCTTAATCCACGCCTATAAAAGGGAGGCTCTACTACATCATATGATACCATCCTAGGCTCCAAAGGCAGAAGCTCTTCACAATACGAGTTGCAACGTCCTATTGTCAGTCTTGCTGGCACTACGGTTTTGTCATTCTCTCCTAGAATTAGTATTATGGATTGTTCTATGGGATTAGTATGTTTTTATTTGTTTTATCTCTCGATGTATAACTAATCCCCAAATCATGGGGCTTTGGTGAAACTTATAATGTAACCAATTGAACCTTTTTTTCCGTTTTATGAATGATTGTGTATTTCTATTTAATTGTGTTTTCCTTATTATGCATAATTAATTAATGAGAATTAATTTCTAAGTTAATTAGGGGATAGGCGATTGTATCATTGCCTAATTAACGGAACTAGTAAACTGAATCTAAGGGTTTTGGAGGATTAATCGGAATCCTTGATTTCTAATCAGTTATTAATTTAACAAGTCCTTATGTTCTTTATGTTTCTCTTAATTATATACCTTCCATGATCATTGGGGGTAGTAATTTAAGAGAAAGAATATTGCTATTGCATGATCATTGGGTAGTAATAGAATTAGAATGGATGGTTAGCAATTGACTCAAATCATTCATAAGGGAATTAGGATGAAATTGGATAAAGTTATAAGGGAAACCAAAGTCTCGTGTCTTTTCATAATTGAACTCATATTTGTGCTCTTTTTTCTTTAAATTTCTTACTCTCGTTTTGTTATTTTTTTGCATTCACTTTAAATATTTCTAAACAACTCTTTTTTGGTGAGCTCAAAAATTAGGATTTAATATTTTTTTAAGATTGTTAAAATAGTCTCTGTGGGAACGATATTAAGGGTTTTAAATACCCCTTTCTACATCGATGGGTGCACTTGACCGTGGTTAAAACTTTGTACACATAGTAAACACACAACAAGTTTTTGGCGCCGCTGCCGGGGATTATTTTCTAACAATCTTATAAGTTGAATCTTGATTGCTTGAGACGTGTATATATTTTATTAAAAAAATAAAAAAAATAAAAAAAAAATATATTATTAAATTTTGTGTGATCTTTTTGTTGTTTATGCTAACTCGCTATCAAAGTTCTTCATTACAGTTTAATCTTGAGTTAGGAAAAACAGGTAGAAGATTGAGGCGAGACACCAAAATAAGAAAGATGGCGGCATAAAGACGAATGACATTATTGGATTACATGGTCCCAGGTAGTGAGGGCCTACAAAGCAGCATTTCAATCTCATCACTAGAAGGTGTTCCTAGCTATGAGTTTGAGCCTGCTCTTATTGATATGATTCAAAACTCACTTCAATTTGGAGGGACAACATCAGAAGACCCACATCTCCACATTAGAAAATTTCTAAGGCTGACAAATACCATTAAAATGAACGGCATTACGCAAGATGCCATTCGATTACAATTGTTCCTCTTTTCCATCATTGAAAAGGTGAACGATTGGCTAGACTATTTTCCGGAAGCATCCATCACTACTTGGGACCAATTACAGCGTCTATTTTTGACGCAATATTTTCCACAGTCAATGATGTCCAGGATCATAGTGGAGATTGTCAATTTCACTCAGTACGAGAATGAGTCCCTGTATGAGGCTTGGGATAGATTCCAGAACCTTCTCTGAAGGTGCCCGCATCATGGGTACCAAATACCTCTTCTTGTGCAGATCTTCTACAACAGTCTTTCCTATGCCAATAAAGCTGTTATAGATGCAGCATCTGGTGGGGGTATCATACATATTCCCCCTGAGGACACATGGACAATCATAGGAAACTTAGCTACTAATAGCAATCAATGGAGATCTGCTGATAGACATGTAAGGAAGAAAGATACTCAACCAGCTGGAATGTATCAAGTTGACCATACTGCTTTACTAGCTGGTCAAATAGAAACCTTAAATAAAAAGATGAAGGCACTTATGCAAGCACAGACACGATGTACCTTACCTATCTAAACTCTAGTGGCATATGAACATAACTCGTGTAGTCCTTGCGAATCCATAAATCTTGATGATGAAGGATGCATTGTTGAAGCTAATATAGCCCAAAAAAATGAGGAGGCTAATTATGTGGAAAACATTTATAACCCCACTTGGAAGAATCACCCCAACCTCTCTTGGGGAGGACATCAAGGTAATAATTATACTAACAATTCTCAATTTGTTTACAGGCCCTCTCACGCACAGAGTCAAGGAGGATATAGGCAAGAAAGTAAGGAGCCAACATGTTTAGAATCTCGAGTCCAGAATATGGAAACCCAATTTCAGAATATAGAGAATTAATTGGGACAACTCACTAACCTTTTGGCACAGCAAGCGCGTGGGACTTTACCTAGCCAGCCTGAGGTGAACTCAAGGGAGCAAGCTAATGCGATTACTCTTAAGAGCGAGAAAGAAATGGAGATGCATGTGGAAAAAGAGAACGAAAAGGAGCATGTGGTTACTGACGACCACCAACAAGTTACTAATGACCTTTTAACCCCTATGGGTGAGAGCTCGAAAGAAGTTGAAGATGGAGGTAATAAATTCGATAGTATAAAGGATTACGGAACCTGTAAGTCTAAACCATCAGTTGAAAAACCTTTAGTGCTTAAACTCAAGCCTCTTTTCTTAAATCTAAAGTATGCATTTCTACCTCCTACTTTTTCTCTTTCTATTATTATTTCTTCTAACATTATAGGAACAATGGAAGAGAAATTGCAAAAGGTCTTGTGGGAAAATAAAGAAGCCTTTAGAGGGTCCACTCATGACATCAGAGGCTTAAGTCTTACACTCTGCACCTACAAGATTCTTATAGGAGAAGAATCTGAACCAAATATGCGACCACAAAGGAGGCTTAACCTAAGCCTTAAAGATGAACTTTGGATTAAAGTGTATGAGAATTCAAGGGTCCATAAACAGAGGAAAAAAATAGGACATCCTAAACACTTTCGAAAACGTGAGTCCCAAATAAGTAAAACATTATTAATTTATAACTCACAATTTCATGTGTTTCCAGGAAAACTTAAGTTTAGGGGAAGCGGCCCTTACAAGGTGAATAAAACATTTCCAAATGGAGTGATGAACTTTGTCAAAGAAAACGAGGAAACCTTGAAAGAGATGAAGGTTAAGAAACGTATCAATGTGTTATTGGATCCTAAGGTAGCCACCCGTAGTTGTGCTTAGGCACTGGTAAAGGTACGTCAGGCTCGTGACGGAAAACAAGCGCTTTCAGGAGGTAACCTGTTTTTCAATAAATTATTATGATTAGTTATTTTAGGATATTAGTTAATTTTTATTCCTTTATGTATTCGTATAATTCAAAAGAAAAAATTCTTCTTTCTTTCTTTCTTTCTCATATGGATGTATAGAACCTATTTTTAGGATGCATTATTATTGTCTTCTGCCTCTAACATGTATGTTTAGTGTGATAAGGTTAATCCAATGCAATAGGACTTATTCTTAAACCATTAGCATCCAACAAGAAAAGTATTGAGGATATAGATGGTCTCTAAGTTTGACGAGGGAGACTTTCTCCCTCCTCGGTGCTACTTTTTCAGGGAAGTTCTCTTTTAGTCTTCACTATAAGATATATGTGCGTGTATACAAGAACTTAAGTTTGAGGAGGGAGAGGATCTCCCTCCTATTCATTTATCAAGATTTTTTATCCTTCATTTTCTTTTGTTTCTTCTATCTATTATGGTAATTAATTTTTCCAGTGAATTAAGAGAATGGTAGAAGATTAAGTTTGAGGAGGGATACCTGCCTCCTCATGTTTCTAAAAATTCTTGTTCCTTGTGATATCCCTATGCTTAATTTTTTTTTTGAATGCTAGTGAATTTAGGGTACAGGGATCTCTAATATTTTGTGTCAAACATTAATGGGATCTAATAAGGACATGAGAACTTTTGATGAAAATAATTGATAATTAGTCGTGTTCCTTGTTATCTTGGCTCACATTAGAGTAGCTATAGTGAGGATTGAACCTAATTGAGGTTGCACCCGACCTCTCTCTTTGTTGAGTGATTCTCCTCCGACTTGTATACTCTAGAACTTGCCTTGTAACCTTGTCAAGGCTTATGTAAGTTGATTGCATAACAAGAAAATGATAAAGGCAAAATTAGGATTCTTTGATTGGACTCAGACTTAGATATCATTTAGTGTCCCTTTGAGCCTAACACATTGAAAATTATATTCTTTGATGCCCTTAGTTAATTGTGATAATTTTAAGTACCCTTAAATTATAATTAAAGCAAAATAAATGTTTGGGAAAGTACAAGTGAAAAAAAAATAAAAAAAAAGAAAAAGAAGAAGAAGAAGAAAAAGTTCAAAAAAATAAAAATAAATGAAAAATAAAAAAATGTCAAACCATGAAACCCAAGAAAATATGCTTAAAGTTTAAGGGTAAAAGTTATTGAAAATATAATGAAAAGAAAACCTATGTTTCCTTCCTTTTATATCACACCTAATTATATAATTCCTTTAGCCACGTTACAACCATAATGAATCCCTTTTGATTCTTGTGTACAATTTGACTCTCAGTGGATATTTGAGGTTTATAGGCAAGCCTATAGTAGTGTACAGTTGCGAGGAGTAGAGTGCTAATGATCTATATCCATATACATTTGAGAGATGGTGAGAAGAGTGACCACATCTATATCTGATACTTGATTTCAAGGAACTAAGGTCCTAATTGGATTGTTATTAATTGCTCTCATGATGGTAATTATACTTGGTTGCTGCAGGCTTAATATGTGAGGTTTCTAGATCCTATACTTGCTACATTCTCATTCCTTAGGATATTGCGTGAGGACAAGCAATGTTTAAGTTTGAGGATGTGATAAACCACCATTCTGTTGATTTATCTGCGGAAAATTAGTTATAATTACAATATAATTTATGATTATTTAATTTTAATTCTACCTAATTTTCGTTATTTTTATAGGAATGGTCACGCAAGCTAAGAATTCGAAAATAGGCAAGTTTTGGATTAAAAAGAGGGTAAAAGAAACATAAAAAGATAATACATTTAATGCGACAATGACACGTCAGCCCTATGGTGCTACAAGATTATGTAGATTGGGCGCGATGGCTAAGGAAGCAGCTAAGTCAAGCCCGGTCCACCACATTGAAACCTTAATCCACGCCTATAAAAGGGAGGCTCTACTACATCATATGATACCACCCTAGGCTCCAAAGGCAGAAGCTCTTCACAATACGAGTTGCAACGTCCTATTGCCAGTCTTGCTGGCACTACGGTTTTGTCATTCTCTCCTAGAATTAGGATTATGGATTGTTCTATGGGATTAGTATGTTTTTATTTGTTTTATCTCTCGATGTGTAACTAATCCCTAAATCATGGGGCTTTGGTGAAACTTATAATGTAACCAATTGAACCTTTTTTTCCTTTTTATGAATGATTGTGTATTTCTATTCAATTGTGTTTACCATTGCCTAATTAACGGAACTATAAGGTAAACTGAATCTAAGGGTTTTGGAGGATTAATCGGAATCCTTGATTTCTAATCAGTTATTAATTTAACAAGTCCTTATGTTCTTTATGCTTCTCTTAATTATATATCTTGCATGATCATTGGGGGTAGTAATTTAAGGGAAAGAATATTGCCATTGCATGATCATTGGGTAGTAATAGAATTAGAACGGATGGTTAGCAATTGACTCAAATCATTCATAAGGGAATTAGGATGAAATTGGGTAAAGTTATAAGGGAAACCAAAGTCTCGTGTCTTTTCATAATTGAACTCATATTTGTGCTCTTTTGTCTTTAAATTTCTTACTCTCGTTTTGTTCCTTTTTTTGCATTCACTTTAAATATTTCTAAACAACTCTTTTTTTGTGAGCTCAAAAATTAGGATTTAATATTTTTGTAAGATTGTTAAAATAGTCTTTGTGGGAACGATATTAAGGGTTTTAAATACCCTTTTCTACACCGACGGGTGCACTTACCCGTGGTTAAAACTTTGTACGCATAGTAAACGCACAACAATCATCATAATAAACGGTTAGAAATTTTGATATGGCATTAAAGCCTACCCTAGTCCTGTTAATGGGCCACCTGCAAATGCTCAATCCTGCAAACTTCATGCTTAGATGTCCAATCTTGTGTGTAAGGGCAATTAGGAAGTTTTACATTGGCTAGAGGTGAGTTCAACCATGGGTATATAAGGTGGAGACAACTCTTACCTTATGACCTAACTTTTAGAGTTGAGTTAGGTCTCAAATCTAATTCTAATATAGTATCAAAGCAAGACAAAATCTAATAATCATCATACAAAAAGAAATTTCTCCCTATGATCTAAATGCTAGCAACAATCCTGAAAACGTAATCATGCAGGTGAAATTACATGGAGAGAAATACAAAGAATGGGCTTGAGTCGTGAAGGTATCGTACGTGCCTGAAGAAAGTGGAGGATTTTATATGGAGCTCAAAAGAAACCACAAGAAGGTACACTAAAGATGGAAGATTGGTAGGATTGGTGGATGGTTCAATCGATGCTAGTCTTGTGGGTGATGAACACAATTGAATCAAACCTATGCTCCACCATCATGTACGTAGAAGATGCGAAGGATCTTTGGGAAGATATCAAGGAACGATTCTCTGTTTGGAATGGTCCTATAATTCAACAATTGAAAGGTAATGAAGGATATATTGTATGGATTATAGATAGTGGTGCCTCTAATCATATGACAGGGTTTTCAAGAAATCTAAGGGACTTGCAGATTGTAAAGGCATGAACAATAAGGCTACTAAACGAAGAAGAAGTTCTTGCAAACAAAAAGGGAACAACCATTCTTAACGGGGGGCTTAAACTAAAAAATGTTCTATATGAGCCAAAACTGATATGCAATTTAATTTCAGTATCACAATTATCAAAAGATGCAAAGTGTATTGTGTTATTCACTCATGAGTTTTGTGCTATGCAGGACCTCACTCCGAGGATGATGATTGGAGTAGGTGCACAGAGAGATAGGCTTTATGTATACCGCAGTGCTCGCAAAATCACAACATGTCAAACCAGAATGAAGAGTAAATTTAACCTGTGGTAAAAGAGGATGGGACATCTTTCCTACAAAGTAGTGCAAATACAGTCTAGTTTAAGCAATGATTGTAAACTTGAAAATATTAATAAATTATATTAAGTTTGTGAAAGATAAAAATAAACACGAGATAAGTTTTCATTGAGTGATTTCATGCAACAAATATTTTTTATTTAGTACATTGCGATTTATGGGGACCTTATCGCACCCCCTAATCTTATGGTGCATCTTATTTTTTGACAATAGATGATTATTCACGAGCAGTGTGGATATATTTGTTTTGTGAAAAAGAGGAAGTTTCAAGCGTGATAATAAATCTCTTTGCTCTTATTAAAAGGCAGTTTAATAAATAAGTCAAAGAAGTACACGATGATAATGGGATCGGGTTCATGTGTATGACTCCATACTTTTTTTGTAACATGAAATTATTCATCAAACATCCTGCATTGAGAAACCGCAACAAAATGGAAGGGTCGAGAGAGAGCACAGACACATTTTTAATGTAGCTCGTACACTAAGATTTCAAGGATCATTACCAATTCGTTTTTGTGAAGAATGTGTTCTAATCGCGGGATACTTAAGTAACCTAACATCATCATCAATTCTTAATGGAAAATCCTTTTTGAAATGATACATAGAAAACCACCTAACTATAATCATCTTACAGTTTTTATCTTATTGTTTTATGCACATAATCAACAAACAAAAGATGATAAATTTTCTAGTAGAACCCGTAAATGTGTCTTTGTAGGATACCTATTTGGAAAAAAAAAAGATAGAAACTTTATGATGTGGGAAGAAATGATTTTGTTATATTCTATGATCTCAAATTTATAGAGAGTGAATATTCGTTTTCCAGTTTACTCAAGGAAGACTCGATTTCCATGAATTTAGCAATGAAGAAATTTTTGTTGAACCCAATAATGCTGAGCTTATATTTGAGATCCATGAGAAAGTATTTACTAAACCTAGACCAACCAACCCGCTCATTATTGATGACGGTGGGTGGGATGGGGGGTGAATCTTCACATACCGACTCATCGAACACTAAAGACAATAACCCACCGCCAACTCTTCCATACAACACATATCCTCCTGCCAACATCGAAATAGTATCTGAACTTCCTCAGGGTCATGGGCACCGCATGAAGAATCCTTTCATCCAACTGCATGAATTCGTCACCAACACGTTCACAAAAGTGGGTCCATCCATCTTTCTCCCTCTCCATCAAATTCCTCAAGTTTACTCCATCCCTTAGCTTAATATATGTCATATGATAAATGTTTTTTTTACAACACTATACCTTTCTTGCTATAATAGGGGAAGAACAGGAACCCACACATTTACATGAGACAGTATGTGATGTTCGATGGTAAGAAGTCATAAGTGCTGAGCTCAAAGCATTCCAAGACAATGGTATTTGGAACATTACAACTCTGCCATTGGGGAAGAAGCATCTTGGGTGTAAATGGATTTATCGCATCAAATATCATTTTGATGGGAGGGTTGAACAATACAAAGTAGACCTAGTTATTTTGGATAATCATCAAGTTGAGGGGTTGGATTATAACAAGACGTTCACCTCAATTACAAAAATGGTTACTATCTACACTATCTTAGTTGTAGTCGTTGCCAAGGATTGGGAACGTCATCAAATGGATGTTCAAAATATCTTTCTCCATGAGGATCTTGAGGAGGATGTTTATATGAAATTACTTCCTGACTTTCACGTTACAACTCATAGGATGGTGTGCAAGCTTCAAAAATATTTCTACAGACTCTAACAAGCTTCACGATGTTGGTTTGCTAAACTTTATGCTGCCCTCCTTCAATACGATTTTAAGTAGTGTGCCTCTGATCACTCATTATTTATTTGTCGTCATCAAGATATTCAATTCATCTTACTTGTCTATGTTGATGATCTTATCGTGGCTAGTGATAATTCTCTTATTATTCAACAGTTCAAGGAATACTTGCATCAGTGCTTCCACATGAAAGACTTCAGAAAGATAAAATATTTCCTAAGGGTGGAAGTGGCTTGCTCTCCTATGGGAATTTTTCTAGGCCAACGCAAATACACCTTAGACAATATAATAGAGATAGGCATGCTTGGTTCCCAACCTATGGCTACACCTCTTGAAGAAAATCGTCTTCTAACACTAGTAGAAGGATCTTTGTTGTTTAATGTTGGACAGTATTGTCACCTGGTTGGGCATCTTATTTACTTATGCTTTACTCGCCCGGAACTCTCCTATAGTGTTCACATTCTTTCTCAATTCATGCAACAACCTGATAAGGAACACTGGCAAACCACGTTGAGAGTTATTCGTTATCTAAAAGGTCAGCCTGTGCAAGGTATTTTACTATGTTAGGCAAATGATCTCACATTGCATGGATGGTGCGGTTCTGATTGGGTAAGTTGTCCCTTTACTCGAATATCTATCATTAGATGGCTCATTCTCCTTGGTAACTCACCAATATCTTGGAAGACCAAGAAACAATATATGGTGTCACGGTCCTCAGTAGAAGCAGAGTAGCTCCATAGCTAACATTACTTGTGAACTAAAGTAGTTGAAGGAATTACTCTCCACTCTCGACATCTCACACATGCAGCCCGTGCCTCTCTCATGTGATAGCCAGGCAGCACTTCATATTGCCAAGAACTTTGTTTTTTATGAGTGTACTAAGTACATTGCAATTGATTGTCATCTTGTTCGTGACGCCATCCTATAGAACCCCATGTACCAACAAATACTCAGCTTACAGATATCTTTACCAAAACTCTCACTATAAGTTCATTCACCTCAATGTTGGACAAGTTGGACATTAGCAATTTACATGCCCCAACATGAGGGGGGTAAGAAAATATGATATAAATCTGCTGCATATCAAGTCGTATCAGTCACGGCATATTAAGAAACAAATTCTTTCCTATTTTAGTTGATTTGGTGTGTCATCTTTTTATTTTCTGTAAATATTTTGTATTGCCCCATAACTGATTATTAAGGACAACATTGTGTATGTATGGGGAAAGATCATAGCAATAAACAAAAAGAAACTTTGGCAAAATCTAACCCAAACCCAACTAAGCTGAAAGATTCAAAAGGAATTTGGATGGATTGACTCATATTTTTTAGATATAATTTCTTTTATATAAGTAATGATGATTTTAATATATTTTTTACAAATATTAATATAAATGGAAGATGCTAGACAAAATCAAAATAAAAGTGAATGATAAGTAATTGTTTAACATCCAAGTTTGTCAAAATTAATAAATTTAATCTTCTGAATGTGTATAATATTATGTAAACTGAATATGATTGTATATATCAAACTTTGATGCTCATGCTTAATTTTTATTTTAATAAAAAAAATTTAATCCAACAGTTTATACTTTAAATATTCAAATTAAAAAAAAATTGTTTATTAGTATTAATGATCAATTAAAATAATTTTAAATTTTTAATTAATCAATAGACTAGGAGTAATGGAACAAAACAAATATGGGCATGCTTAACAAACTAACTAACATGATTTAGAAGGATAAAAAATAAAATTTGATAAAAAATTGCAATAGATCAAAAAATAAGGTAACCGGGCCATAGCTGATTTCACCTACCAACCTAATCTGATGACTTGCTAACTAGATAATCTAAATCACATGACTTAACCCATGATCAAAATTGGCCCAATATAGTAGCCCACTCAGTCTGAAATTTTTGGGCTGAAATTTCCCATAATCAATCAAAGATTAACCTTATTTTTTATATTATTTTAAAATAAATATGATAATTTTTAAATATTAATATAACCTATTCTAAATTTTTCAAATTTCTAATTTTTTATCTAAGTTTATATATATATATATATATATATATATATATATATAATATAAAAGAATGGATAAGTTATTTTAAAAATATCTTTATTTAGAGTTATTCCATTTTCATAAATAATTAAATTTTATCAATTCAACAATTAAATTAATAAATTATACTATATATATAATTTTTACAAAATTTTATAAAATTTAACAAAAATTTAATATTATATTAAATAAATTTAAATTAATAGATATTATAAGAGATATATTATCTGTTAATTTGAATTTAGTTGTTGAAGTATTAAAATTTTTTCAAAATCCATAAAATTTTGTAAAAGTAATCAATATAATATAATTGAACTAACTTATTGGTTGGATTAGTGAAATTTAATTGTTTATGAGAATTATTAATCAGAATAACTTTAAGCAAAATTACTCTCAAAATAACTTGATCCCTTTTATATATATATATATATATATATATATATATATATATATATATATAGAAATATTATTTAAAATATATTTATAAAATTTAAAATAAATATTTTTAATTTTAAATAAAAATTTATATTTTATATTTATTAAAATATATATTATAAATAAATAAATAAAATTAAACTCTCTTTTATAATATATAATTATTAGAAAAAAGTAGAAATTTATTTATATAATATTTTTAATAAATATTAAAAATATTATACTTATTTTTTAATATAATAATTTTAATTGAAATAATAAAAATAATAAAATTAATTAACAAAATATTATAATACTTAAATTCAAATTAAATAATCATATTCTTAATTTTTATTTTATCTTTATTTATTAATTTAATAATTAATTTTATCAAAAATATTTTATTTTAATGAACAAATTTTTAATTTTAAATTAATTTTCAATTTTTATTTATTTTCAATCCACTTATCCATTAATTTTACTAAATACATTCTTAATCATGTTATGTACTACTAATTCAAAACTAAAATTATTAAAAAATTTATTGACAATCAACAAAATTTTCTGATTAGATGAACCGATTTCATTATCAAATAAAAAATATTAGATAAAACCAAGTCCATTACTTTAATAAATAACGTTAAACAAAAATATCAAAATAATTTAACCAAAATTATAAGAATTTTGATAAAATATTGTTATTCTTCAGAAAAAATCTTCCCCTCTATTTGATTTAGAGAATAGAAAATGAATGGTGAAAAAAATGTATAAAATATAAAATTTCCATTGGAAAAAAGTGAAATTTTTATCTTTTCTAATTTATTTTCTCTTCAATTAAATAAAAAATATACAATATTCTCTTTATTTTCTTTGTTATCTATTTTCTCTCCTCTTGTCCACATAAAACATTTAAACTTGCTATAAGCTTACATAAACATTTGGCCGCTTGAGCTGGTGTCGTCGGAACAAAAAGACCAAATGAGAATTGCTTTTTCACCTTTATGATCAAATTATCTTCAAAAATTTTAATAGCATTTCAAAAATATGCTTTTTCATAGCATTTAAAAAATATGCTTCCAAAATACATTAATAACATTTTAATTTTTTTTTCAAATTTTAAATTTAAACTTTGAAAATAAATTTCCACAACATAAAGGAAAACAATGCTATGTTTGGACATTTTTGATATACGATATAATATTATAGATTAAATATGTTATATTCTTTTACAATTTTAAAATTTTAATTTTTCACTTTTAAAATTTTTAATTTTAAACCCTCATTTTAAAATATATTAATTTTAATTCTTAAAATAACTTATATTTAACATATTATATATTATAAAGTTTAACATATAACATATACTTAATAACTCAATAAAAAAGAATTAAAATTAATCTATTTTAAAAAGTAAGAACTAAAATTAAAAATTTTAAAAATTAAAATTTCAAAATTTTTAAAAAATAAAAATATATTTAACCCTAATATTTTTTTAAAAAAGGGTGTAGAAAGTAAAACATAGATCATCCTAAGTTTGGGCCAAACCAGTAAAATTAATACTTGTCAGTTTGACAGTTTCGAGTGTAATTGAACATATCAATTCCGTTATCCAAGGAATATCTAATTAAAAAAACAATTGCTTTAAATTAAAACTGTACCTTTTTTCATCAAAGAGAACGTGACATTTAAGCAATCTTGTTTATTATGAAGATTTTAAAAGAAGAAACTAAGACCGTTTGATTTATAGAAATATTTTTTATTTTTCCTTTTATTTATAAAAATATCATGTTTTTATTTTATTATTTAATTTTAAAATTTTATATAAACAGTAAAAACATTTTTTATTTCCACTATTTTCTATACAAAACTTTAAGAATAAAAATAACATAATATTATTAAATAAAAATAAAAATAAAACATTTCACAAACCAAAACAACCTCTAATTATTGACTTTGAATTATAGCTCAACGAGGACTAAAATATATTAAGCCAAAAAAGAATATGGCATAGAAATACTAAACCCAAAAACATTATCCAGAGGAAAATAAGGCTAAATAATATTATGATTTTGACCCACCACCCACACTACTCTTATACCCCAACCCTTACTTTACCACTGTATATTTCTGCTTCCTAAAACTAATGCTATTTAACCAAACACATCTAGAAAAGTACAAAGCTCTAAAAGAACAATTAATAACTCACTAGCAACACAAAAGGCTAGATGTTGATATTTTAAAATAATCTACTGAAATTAGAAGCTCATAGAAAGCCTAAAAGGTTCAATTTGAACAAGCATTACTCCAAAAATATGGAAAATAACTCATGATAGTACAAAACGGTCTGTGCTTGACATATATACACTACAGGGGAGGTTAGATGTTGGAATTAGATGCAATAACTTTGGTGTGGGAACATTCAAAGCCCTTGCAAGTTACAAGGCTAGGGGTGTTCCTTCCATTATTGAGCCTTGTGATAACTGTAAAACTAAGGACAGTTTGTATTTTGTAATCCCTTCTGCCATTTGACATCATAAACTAGATCATTACTAACCAGTTTCCAACTTGTAAGAAAGTTGGAAAAAGGAGGAAGTTAATAAAAAAAAATCCTAGTCAACTAGGAACTACATTCAACACTTCTGATATGAGAAGAGAAATGAATGTACAGGGAAACTATCTGTACAATCTAATTCACAGTCATTTGGACTAACACTGGATGTCAGAAAGAATTTGAATAAATAAAAAACAGCTGAGTAGAGAAGAAAGAAGAGTTTGCCACGCTACCATAGCAAAAACATTAGATGACCTTAAGACTGCTTTCTGACAATCTTAACACTGCTGTAGAAGCGCTTTAGATCCTTCATAGCCTTTTCCTCAATTTGTATAGAACGAATCGAGGATGGTGTCTCCACTTCTGGCTTGAACCAGCGGTTCACCCCAATTGCTTCAGATGGTGAGCCTTGACCAGCAGCAACAGTAAATCCAGCCGTTCTACTCTTTGGACTGTGGGAAAAACTATGCTGTTTCTTTCCCTGTTATTATAGAACACTTTGATAAGCAACAAAATATCATATATAATTAAAATATGCATTGCACAAAACAGTACAAGACCATTGGTTCACAGTTCACAGCAAACACTTCAAAAAGAAAACTTAAAGTAAATAAGCATGGAGAAGAAGCCTTGTTCATAAACCTGTTGCATTTGGATGTCCCTAAAAGATAGCTGAGAGAGATGAGGAGGGGTTCCTGAAGCAGCCCAAGGAGGAGTACTTCTTTCTCCATCAGATGCTTGGGAGCTGCGAGTTGAGGAAACTGGTATTGGGCTGGAGGGAAGAAATGAACTGAGTTTTACTTTTCCAACACTACCAGAATCAGAATGATCCTCAACCTGCTCTTTGCTCCTAGCTGGCTGGTTTGCCATGGTTTTGCTTTGTTCATTCTGGATTTCACGAATAGAAGCAGAAGTCTTGATGAACTTTGCTCCACCCCATGCAGGACTATCATTTTTTGGTGTCGATGGTGAGGGAATCACCTCTTTTGGGACATCATCTAGCGCACCACTCAGAAACATAGAAAGCCCACCCTTCTTGCTCTTCTTCTTAGAAACCTTAGGTGATTGACTTTTATTTTTTAGAATCTTTAAAGAATCTTTCTTCTGTACCCCACAAGCTGAATCTTTTGCACCTTGATCAGCGGTGGTTTGTTCTAGTATTGCATCTTCTTCCACCTATCAAATAAAAGTTACAGTTAAGCAATAAAAGAATCATACAACTAATAATATTAAAAAAATCATTTCAATGTGATAAGGCGATCCTCCAATTCAAGATCTCTTCTAGTGTCCATGGTATCTTGGCTACACAAAACGACAAAATAACTTCTCAATAAACATATAGCAAATAAACAGATATGAAATTGCATAAAATGACAGCTTTAACGCCTAAAAGCCTAAATAGGTTCACACTTGATTGACTACTTTACACAATGAAGCAATCTCAAGACAGGATCTCTCATTGATGTTTCCTGGATACAGTTCATTTGTTATATCTGAGCTGACACCATAATTGATAGAGTTTTATAACAATTCATTATCACTTTTACCATAACAATCAAATTAGCAAATATTGTCATTTGCCATTTCCTCATCTCTCAAAAGTTACCCTCCTCTCTTATGTTGCTTGAAATCCCCTTTGTGCTTCTCTCTTCTATTTTCTTTCCCCCTCCTTTACAGAATCACCCTCCCTTTGCCCCATCACTCCCTCAGCAAAAGTCAAAAAATCAGACAATGACAGAGAAGCTCACCTGACGACTCCAGAAATTTTCACCTATCTGCCATAAGAATAAATATGTACCAGCTAAAAGTATGGAAGCTTCCAAATCATATTCATATCTAATTAAAGACACTTTGCCAATTTTGGAACATCCCTTTATCATAACACAAGTAATAGGGCCTCAGGCAGCATTCTTAGCCTAGAAGCTTATAATGGCAAATACCAACAAGGGGTCAAAGTAAAACTACATCACGGTCAATTTGATCAGTCTATAGCTGTCTTTATCTAGTGTACACTTGCTCATTACCAGAAGTCTCTTAACACAAGAAAATATCAGCAAGAAAATAAACATAATGAAAATATAGTTTTAAACAGTCTCATAGAATGGTCACCATGGCATTGTGCTAGAAAATCACACAATATCCAACCCCCATCACCCCTGCCCCCAAAAGAAAACATCAGAAAGAAAAAAGAGCAGTATAAGTCCAAGAATCCACAATTATCTAAAATCAGAAATGCAATCAGAAATCAACCTTTGAGTCGGCAATCTGCAAGATGTCATTGTCCAACAAGTCCTTCACAGATTCTGGAGTTACTTCACTTTTATAATAAATGGCTTCTAGTTCTGTCTGCTCTACACTTGGTTTGCCACTCTTTATCCTCTGTTTTCTTGATTGTTTACCCTTCTTACTATTTTTCCTTTCTGGAAGTACAGAAGATAATTCTTTATTAGGAGAAGTCTCAACACGAACACCTAGTTCTGAAAGTGAGTTCCAAAGTGCTGATTTGGATTGTAGCTTAGCAATCTGCTGGTCATCAAGAAGATATCCTTTAGACTGCTTAACTTCAAGAACCTCAATCTGCTGCAATTTCTTCCTTAAAGCCCGAACTACTTTCAAGACTCCTTGATCGGGATCATCCTTGGGCAGCAGAAAGGAATCAGCACTCTGATCTTTCTCCAACTTCAATGCACACATTTTCAAAGGAGTCCTTTGGAAGTCCATATCACTATCATCTTCTTCGCTATTAATGATCACGGAGAAAGTAGCAGTTGAACTAGGGAACCGACGGTAACTCCAAGACTCGGATGATCTCTGGTTTAATGACCTCTCAAGATTAGCCAAAACATCTAGTGAAGCACTTGAGATGGCATGTGAGGAAATGGTAAATATATAATCCAGGTTACGCAAAACAATCTCCTGAAATAAATTAAAAAAAAAACTCCTTTAGTATAATAACAACGACACCGCAGTTCCATTTTAAGAGATATAACAACAAAGCCCACTTAATAACCTGGAAGGTTCAAGGATACTATCTAACTCCAAGTAAGAAATATCAGATAGAATTTATTTTGACCAGTACATAAAATATATTACACCCAATACAACTCCAAAATAATGAAACATCATAAGTTACAAGAACAAACATATAGGTAAAAAATAGAAAAGATTTGTCTGAGAACAACTAATAATCGGTTAATGATGTTCAACGAGAGGGGAATGAGTGACCATTTATCAAGTTGATATAACTACTCAAATAGTTAATTTACCTAAGCTGAAAATTTTTCAAGACTTTTTTTTGTAATTTTACTAATATTATATATCTAATGAGTGACCATTCATGTTCTTTCGACCAATAACTTAAGCTTTTGGGATGCTTCATATATGATAAGATATCAAAGTCGCTGTGATCAAGTATGAGTTTGATCCTTGCCAACCAATTCTAAAAATTAGCACAAGAAAGAAGGGGACTGTGCATTGTCCATGCTTCAAGTACAAACAGCTCTTGTGGGAGGGCACATGTTAGATATCAAAAGCATTTACAAACTTCCACACCATACCTTAAGCTTTTGAGGCACGTAGTTTGTGACACCTAATATGATTAATCTGAACAATAAGCAAGAACACAAGCTCTATTAGATATACTAATATATTAAGAGAAGGGGAATTCCTCTACTTTGAGTCTCCTCTTTACATTCAACAACACCCAACACTTTACTTCAATTAAAATAGAGAAAAACTGCCATTAGAAATTAAACTGAGACCAATCAGTTACACTCTTTCTTACTTTAAGGAAAAATTTTAAATTATTGTTTCTACACATCAATTTTAATCAGTTTATATTTACTTTTATGAATTAAAAAAAAACACTGTCAATGTGAAATTTTCTCTCTACATTTTAAACAAATATTATAGGTGCCTCTTCCAATTCAATATTTCAATTACGTATCACAGTATTCAAGATCAGTACCTCACAATATTTCTTTAAATCATCCGCTCCAAGTGAATCAGCAATCTCAAGCAGTTGGATGGCATTTCTTGGCTCTACTAGACACTCTGCTGCTACTTTTTCACAAAGACTTTTCAAGCTGGGTATGGATTTCTTTCCATAAGTATCATTCTGTATACCAGATATAACTTTATCAGATTCTACATCCTCAAATAAAATACCTTCATTCAACTCTTCCATATCATCCCTGTTATTCAACTTTTGCTTCTGAGAATTCTCAATCATATTGAGAGGATAAACAGGATGATAGAGGGAAGCCACAATCAGTAGATGTGTTTCACCAACTGAAACTGAAGTAGCTCTCTTTACACCATGCAACCGAGTAGCAACAAGTGGCTTATCCTTACTTTTCCCATCCCATATATAAACATCACCTGTGTCTGTTGCAGCTGCAGTCCAGTACTTTCCAGCAGATATGCTCACCATATTTCTACCACACATTGCATATAACTGTGTACAGTTGTTTTAAACAAAAAGAAAGGAGAAAAATGTCTCTAATCAACATGTTTGTCTCAGGAATATCAGCAAAGGAAGAAATTTAGTAAATAGAAACCTGTTGGCATTTAAGTTCTGGATCCAAGGAGACCCAATAAAATAATGCACCATCATCAGTAAGAACCATGCTGTGTACCATTCCTGCAGCTATAGAAACCACACGAAGTCGTTTCATGCGATGAAACTTTAAAGGAGTGCTTCCATTTTTTTTTAAGTTCCTGGTAATTACTACACGTGTTGGAGTAACAAGACGATGACCCCAAGTGTATACCTACAGAGCAAGGGAAAACAGAACGTAAAAGATGAATACCAAAACCCTTCTCTTCTTCAAGAAAAAGAAAAATAAAATGTCCAATCACCACTATTTGCATTCATGCACTAAATTTAACTAAATCATGATAAGTTATGTTTCCTATATATGTGCCAAAGAACAATCATTATGCACAATGTCTTAGATCTTTATGTTCACATCTTTATAGATAAGAATATTTTAAGTAGTTAAACAAAATTGTCAGAGAGATATGCAGGCCTGATGCATAACATAGATCATAGCCCCTGTATTTCCATATTTGTGGCAACTAAATCATTTAATAATGCTTTTCTAAAATTTTATTTTCCTATCATATATATATATATATATATATATATAACATTCCTATTTTGGGTTGGTTGTGAATGATTTATCCTGATATCATTCTAACGGACCAGAATCAGAAGAACACCAAGAAAATAAACTTTAGCCACTAAAAAAAATGGGTATGATGCAAATAATTATGGAATACAGCATGTTTGATGGGTAAAGACATTCAAGTAACAAACAAAGAAATTTATAACAATAATTTTATTAGTAAGTAGTAACATCAGACAGTTACCAAGTTATAAACTTCATGACAAGGTATCAATTACCATATTATGTGTTGAATGGACTTTATCTAAGGCTATGTTGGTTATATCTATAATTTTCTGATGAATAGAAGAAATTGAGCGATTAACAATATGCAAAGATTTTACCTCTCCATCAGATCCTAACACAACTGTATGATATTTTGCAGCAGAAACACTGACTATGGTCTTTCCCTTTAGGGATTCTACCACATGTGGAGTGTAATTAGATGCAGAGTTTGAGGTGCCATAACCAAGCTGACCCTCTCTATTGCAACCCCAAGTAAAAACTTCACCTATATCAGACACTACAGAAGTGTGCTTGTTTGCTGCAGCAACGGCAATAACTTTCGCCCTTAAAGAGGTCACTCGTCGAGGTGTGGGTTGTGTATCTACAGAAGTGTACCCGAGCTGTCCCTCTGCACAACAAAGAAATTAGAAAATATTGGTGACAGTTCATAAATGACTCAAAAAAAATACTACCCCTCTTATGTGTTACACATTTTTATACTATAGTACAAAGCATAAAAAAAGACAACCTAATTTTTTCCCAAATATGCAAACGATAATTTGTACAATATTATATCCATACTTAACGAAAGTCAGGGAAAGGATACTGAATATTTTGGCTGCAAAAAGTCTAGTAGTTTATAATCATAGCTTGTTTAGATGTAAGTATTGTGAAACTTACCTCTATTGGATCCCCAAGTGAACACTTCCCCACCTTCAGTAGCAATAACTGTATGATGTTTAGCTGCAGCAATTGCCTTCACCCTACGGGAACCCAAACCAGTCACCTGGCGAGGAGTGATGACTGCAGCTTGACCACTGAAAAGAGAAACAATATGGAAACTCATTGAAAATTGTCCAACTTCATAATGAAATAGAACATATACCTGTGTATGTTTCAGTTGTTATCTCTCTTATTAGAAATAAACTTGGCTTAACCCCAAAAGAGCAAGCTTAAGATTAAGAGGGGAGGATTGCTCATAACTTATAAGGAATATTTTGGTCATATTCCTTGTCAATGCAAAACATCTTAACACACACCCTCACACCTAAGGTTGAATATTCGGTGCATTAAGTTTATAGGATCTTAAACATTTATGGGTGGTTCAATATTAAGACTAAATAAGCTCTGATACCATATTACAAATGGATTAGGACTAACTCAATCCTAAAAATTGGCTCAAGAGGGAAGGATAGTTGAATTCTTATAAGAAGCATTCTAGTTATATTCCTAACCAATGTAAGACATCTTAACATTATTGCCCACATCTCAAGTCATATAACTACTGCAAAACATTATTACCAAAGACACCAATTAAATAAGTTCCCATTTAGTCTTGATGTCAAGCAAGTTTTTTAAATTACTATAAAACAAAACTTTTAACTTCTACTGCTTATCATCAATATTTAGAATAATAGACTACTCTGCCACATAAAATCAATTTTAGCGCATAACAGATGATATCATCAATACATGATAACACTGCAGCTAACATAAAACATGCACCCAACTTCATAATGAAATAGAACATATACCTGTGTATGTCAAAATCAGGGTGCCCTAAACGGCCTCCCCTTCCAAAACCCCAAGTATACACTTCCCCACGAGCAGTAACTGCCACACTGTGGAACTTTGCAGCAGAAACCAGTTTTATCATCGACCCATTAAGCGAATCAACTTTGCATGGTAACTTTTGAATATGTGCATTTCCAGTTCCAAGCTGATAATTTGTGCCACTTCCCCAACTGAAAACCTCAGTAGCCACTACAAGGATGCACAAAAAATCAGGCCATCATCCTAGGTGTCTACTTTCTACAGGCAACAATAATCTGAACCATACCAAAGTAGTCAAAGAACAAAGCTTATACCTGAATAGTGTTCATTTGCAAAAACCTGAGATACAGGGCCAGATAAGAGATCTACAGGTATTCGATATTTAGAGTCCTCCAATGTAGCAGATGCAGCATGCTGAAGAAGGACGCTTGCAACAGCAAGATGACCAAAATGCAAAGCCCTGTGAAGGCTGCCCCATCCTGATTCTCCATCCTGAAAAGGAAACAAGTTTCAACACAAATGGATGCTAAGAGATAAAAGAACTAGAAGTAATCTAATATAGCCCATAAGCAGATGGTAGGAAATAGATAGATCCAATTTTTGACACTACAAGTCTACAAATCTCATATAAATAAAGAAAATCTTCTAAGCTTTTACCATAAACAGCATTTAAACAATCTGAAACTATTGTAGAAACTCAACCGATATCCCACTTTCCCAGCACCTTTCTTTGATGCTAGAAAGTATCATTTATGTTACTTATCACAGTGTGGAACCACAGATGAAATGCACATAATCTATAAGACCAAAATTTAGTTTTCCATATTTAATTGTTTTCTAAAGGAAGAAATCAACAATTTCAACTTTCAGAAATAATTTTATTAACATTAGATGTCAATCTGAGAATAATGTTATTAATTATTTACCATAAAAGTGATGGAATTGCAAGCTCATGGCATAACTTAAGAGAAAAAAAATGTGAACATGTGAAGATTCTTCAAAACATTGATAACAAATTATTCTCCCTGAATGAAGTATAATTCCTTAAAAATAACAATAATGATATCATCTAAGGATATTTTCACTTCATTACAAATTTTCCTCAATTAGTTCTATAACAAGAATAATATTTATCTTTGTCATCATCACTATATTCTAAAGCTCATAAACTTTGTTGATGTTAGGATTCCACATTAACTAGAGATATGACCAACCAAAAGCTAGTTTATGGGATGATGATTGTCCTCACCTTATATACATTTGTTATGGCTATATCTCTAGTCTGTGTGGGATTCTAACAGTTGGAATAATATAAATGACTTGGAAATCTTAGTGAAATTTAAGAGAGATTTTTACAAAACATCATGAAATCAATGCAATAAAGTTCAATGATAGCAACCACTGAGTATTTTACCAGTGAAAAATTGATCTCAAGAAGTCTTAAATTACTTTTATAAGTATGGATATTCAAACCATTTTCCAAATTCAGTCATGGAAACATCCCAGCAAAATGGTTAAACAATTATCTAGCATCATTCAATGTCCAAAGAGACTAAGATTAGTATAAAACATGCAATGTGGAAAGCTCCTTTGAGAGTTGTTACAAAAAATCAATTGATTTTTCTCAAATGTTGAGAACTTATAATGAAGTAAATATTACCGATAAAATTTCCTAAATCAAAAAGAAAACTAACACCTCTTATAGAAGAGGTGGCATGCATATCTGTAAGAATTCAGAAATTAGAGACTCATACTCGGGCATTAGGATCTGCACCACCTTCAAGAAGCTTCCTTACAATGGGGACATGGTTTCTCCAAGTTGCTATGTGAAGGGGAGTCAACCCAAAGGTGTTCCTCAAATTGACATTGCCCCCACTCTTCTTCAATAGTGCCAAGGCTGAGTCTACATCAGCTAGAGATCCTTCTCGCACAGCAAGCCACAGATCTTTCTGTGACCCAACAGATAAACTTTTGCAACCTGGTGTCTGCAAATTCTGCTTTTGTAATTGTGGAGAAACAGCTAATTCCATAATGACAAAATGCTCACTCCAAATATATAGTTTATCTTACACAATATTTTATCATAGATCTGAAAGGTCACTCTACTCCAACAGCTAAGCCGCTCAATTCCTCTAATCTATTGCTTGATAATGTCAAGAGCCAGATCCTATAAACTACTTCACTCCACTAAACAACTCTTGAACACCTAAGAAAAATTACTCTGGCCCTTGAGTCTAATAATTGATTCTCTCTAATCCATGCTAATGTGATATACTAATCGAAATATCAACGGGAGAGATCCAGTAATGAGTAGAACTGATCCTCTGCTATGCTATCATCATCGTCATCGTCACTGTATTTATCATGTACACAAACAAGTTGCAGCAGCCATTGACAAATCCCAGCACTGTTCATGGGCCACAAAGAAATCTGCTATAATAAACAGCAACCCTGACATAACAGTTCTATTGTTAGCAAGACAAATCTTGTGGGATGATAATAATATTTAAGGGAAGAAAGTCATACGAACATCCAAAAGCAACAAAAGTCTCTTGGTACATACAGTAAAAATAAGTTCCCAGGAACAAACCACGAATCAAATAAACTCCTACAATTGAAGTAATTAATTTGTTCCTTTGCAGAAAAAAGGGTTCAAAGCAAAATGATGATAGAACTACTCTAGTCTCTAAATATAATTTCAGAAGATCACAATATCTAAGGGGATGATAATGCACACTTTCAACTAAATAAAAAAATAAAATTTGTGGATTGAAACCATCCGGGAGAATACAAAACTCTGCTGTTCATAGTCTCAGCAGTTCACATCCCATAGATTACTAGAGTTCAAATAAAAATTTTCTTTTGATGCAAACCCTTATTATAAAAAATAAACAGACAAATCAAGATGCAAAGTTTGAAAAGCAAACGAAATCAAATTCAACGAATCCTGATCTAAGAGGAGTGTCTCCATCCTATCAATGCAGTTAAAACTCATTCATCACATCCATTCCAACAAATACTACATTTTTAAAAATACAATCAGGAAATGACAACAGCCACACCAGAACAAAGCATTCAAACGACAAACATGTTATAGTTTTGATATAGCAAAGAACTTTGATAGGGAATACAAGTGATCCTAAGTTCGTGACGCCAAAGATCATAGAGCTCAAAGAATAAGAGAGAAGTACCACCATAGAAGTAAATTGAACCATAAAAGATGATGAGTACAACACATATAGCATGTATCTATGGTAGATGCCTATGAGAACTAATTAGGAGAACTAACCAAATGAACCATTTCAGTTACAACTAATTGCAACTAACAAGCTAACTAGACAACTGAAACTATCTAACTGTACTAACTGACAGCATTCTAACAGATTTGTTAGAACACATGATGAATGGTATCTTTGATGAGTTCTATCAGAATACTCCCAGCTCCACCAGCCACCAGGCCAAGTAAAAAACAAGAAACAAAAATAAATAAAAATATGAAGTTGACAGAAGATGAGAACTCCCACCAATCAAAACCATGCACCCCACCGCACAGAATATAATCCAAAACCCAGTAATGCAACAAGAATCACAACATAAAGGTATTGGAAACGCAAACAGAAATGCAACACCCACCCACATGAAACATTCCTTATTGGACCACCCACCCACCATATCAAGATAACATGCTTTTCACAGAAAATGGAAAATGAGAGAAAATTGAAGATGCCTAGATAGCCAAAAACCGAAATAAATATAAAGGAAACAAAAATTATGGATAAAAAAAAACAAATAACAAGAAATTAACGATTAAACTCACCAAATAAACAGCTAACAAATCCTTTGTTGTGAATGAAAGCATGTTCTCCCTTTATTAGAGCGTTAAGTTGAGAAGTTAATAAGCTGCGATTTCTGTTACCTACTGTATCGAAACTGAGAATATACCTTTAGAACAATGGCATAACAAACATAAAAGAATTTAACAACGGAAGGATAGTTTCGTAATTCCGTGACGCTCTGTTTGGACCCGGATGCAGCTGACTCGGCGGATACTGGCGAGAGCGTGAACGACGACGTCTGAGTTGTCGCTTCGGCAAAGCTCTGCGTGACGCCACGTAAAACACGTGGCCCGTTCCACATGACACGTGTCAAGTATAAGTTTTGACGCTGTGTTGAGAATATCTTCAGACCTTGTATTAAGATATTAAGATACGCTTCTAAAAATAATAAGAAAAACACTTCGGACATTGGTTCAGCTTTGGTGGCTACCATTGGCTCATTGCCAGCTCCTGAGATATTATACTTTTATGAAATAAATTATACTATAATTTATAAACTTTTTTTTTATCATCACTTTTCCCTGCTTTTCTTATTTTATTCTATTTGTAAAAAATTATATTAAACTTATGTACGGATACAATATCCCAAAAAGGTCATGCTTTGACGTCACTGGAAAAAAGTATTCTCTTTTTGTGCTTAGAAAGAAAGTATTCTAAATTTTTTTAGCATTCTCTATAATATTATAAAATTCATTATATTAAAATATAAATTATTAAATAATTTAAAATATATAATAAATATATTTAATATTTTTATATTATATATATATGATAAATATTTTTTAAAATTATCTTTAAATGGATTATTTTAATATTTTAAAATTTTAATTTTTTAAAATATTAGATTTTTTAAAATGTTTTTCTTGAATAAAAAATTTATATTTTATTTGAACAATAAATTTTAAATTTATTAAATTTTTATTTTTATTTAAATAAATTAATTTAATTTTAACTATGTACAAAATTTTATTTTTAAATATTTCTAATTTTTTTAATTTTACTTCTACTTTTAAAAATATCGAGATGTTGTGAAGTGTTTTTAAACTTAGAAAATAAAAAAAACAACAAAAATTAATTAAACTTTTTAATTTTTAAAAATATTATCCTGCAACAAAAAAATAAATAAGAAAGAAAAAAAATAATTGAAAAGATATGAGAGAGAGAAAATAATAAAAAAATAAAATAAGATTGGAAGAAAATTATTATTAGTTGAAAAAAATTAAAAGTTTAAATTTTATTTATTTTAAAATAATTTAAAATTTATTTATTTTAATTTTTTAAAATATTTTTTAAAATTTTTAAAATTTAAATAATTTAATAAAAAAATTATTTTAAATTTTAAATTATCTTAAAAGTTATTTTTTTTCTTTAAAATAACTAATCTAAACGTGGTTGATTTTTGTATGTATCTCAATAAAAAAAAATAATCTCATTATAGATATTCAAACATAGAAAGTAATTATATTTTAGAAGTATGATTAAACACTAAATATAAATATTTTTCTCAAAACAATTATAGTAATTTACTACTTAGTAAAAAATGAATCCATTTACTAAATTTAATTTATATTCATTAAATATTTTTAATTCTTCAAACTTACCTGTTTGCTATTTAAATTGTGAAATGTAAGGATATATATTAAGAAAAATAATTTATAAAAATAAAATATTTACTATATTACAAAAATAAAATTCATTTAATATGTATATATTATTTGATATTTATTTTTAAGTAATTAAATATATTTAATGAGATATATTAGCAAACACATGTTAGGAAGATCCATAAATATATGTTTTAAATATTGAGTTTTAAGAAATAATTTATATTAAAAAAATAAAGTATTTACTATGTTATAAATATAAAATTCATTTAACATATGTACATGAATTGTTTAATAATTATTTTTTAAGTAATAAAATATATCTAATTTGATATATTTAGTAAAAACATACTAGGAAGATCCATCAAAATATATGATTTAAATATTGAGTTTTAAGAAATAAGAAATATTTGTATATTGATATTGTAAATATTAACAAGTATGCATTTACTATAAAATAAAATTTATTGAATTTCAGTTATGTTCTAAACCTATAATTATTCATTAATTAGTAATGAATTAATACGTAGAAATAAAAAATTGTAAAAATATGATTATGAAGATTCTTATCTTTGATTATGGTTATTTTTAAATATTTGTATTTAATTAATAATAATTTTATATTACTAATGGAAATATTTATAAAACAAAACTTATAAATCAACTCCAAATTTGGTATACAATTTTAATATTTTTCTAAAATTATTGTTATTCATTATTCATATATGAATTAAAAGATAAAAAGACAAAATTTTGAATTATTTTACAATTTTTTTTTATTGTTTAAGTATGATTTCCTTTAAATATGTTTCGATAATTTATTTTATAATTATAACTCTCCTCAAATATTTTTATATTTTTATATTGATAAAAAAATGTATGAATTGACAAAACGCGGTAGCAATTACTATGCCAATATACTGTAAAGGGATTCTAACCTTTTATTATAATTTTACTTACAAAATGATTTAGTTATTTATTTTATTATAGATGAAAAAAATACAAACACTAAATATTTATTTTAATAATTTTTTCAATATACATCTAACAACATGTAATAAAAATTTATATATAATAATTTTTTATTAAATTTTATTATAAAATTTAATATATTGATAATATTAAATATTATATTTTTAATTATTATTTATTATTTTAAAAATTTTTGGTATATACCTTTAAATAATATTAAAAATCATTATTTTAAAGTTTATAAACTAACTTCTGTTATGCAAAACTTTGAAATTATGAAAACCTCTTCATTGTTAGATATTTTTAATCATAAATAAATAAAATTGTCATTGAAGCATGCCGATCACACAAACATAATTATAAAACAGATTATCGAATTAAGACTGATAGTTAAGCAAAATTTTCGAAAGAACTCTAAGACCTGAATTCTAACGTGGTAGCCATTGTTAGTTAAGTAGTACCAATATATATCATTAGTTCTAATGATTCTGATAAAACATTATTAATCATAATTAAATTAAAAAGTTATTGATGATACTTATTAATATAATAATAAATTTTCTTTTATTATATTTTATTAACGAATAAACTGTAATTTTTATTTTTTATTGTGATATTTTATTTTTTGATTAAAAAATTAATTTATTAATTTTTTATTTTATTATCTATATTTTATATTTATGTTTGAGTCAATTTTAATAAAAAAATATTGATTTATATATTAAATATTATAATATTAGTTTAGATATAGTTTAAGAATCAATTAAAAAAATAAAAGAAGTTGTGACTAAGATATATTTAAACAACGTTTAATATATATTTAATAATAGAAATTAACATAATAAAAATTAATTAATTATATGATTAATATAAAATATAAATAGTAAAATAAAAGTTTTATAATTTAAATTTTTTAAATGAAGGATAAAAATAAAATATATCAATAAAATAAAAGATGAAAATAACAATTGATTTATTATTAATCTTATAATTATTAGGTATACTTATTTTGTAGTTCGTGAAAAATCATATGCTATCAATTATTTTAAAAATAAAAAAAAAGTTTTTTATTCTATGTTTAACTATTATATTTGTTTTTTTAAAAAAATTTTAAATAACATTTGTTTTCTAATTCATGTCAATATATAATTTATAAATGATTTTAATTTTTTTATAAATAAAAAAGAAATTATTTTCTTTTTAGTAATTATCTCATTTTAATATTTATTAATTTGACATAATGATAAAAGATTAAAATAATTTATACGATATTTTAAATTTAAATTTATTATTATTAAAAAAGACGTTTTTTTTTTATATACTTTTTGGCCATGATTACCATTTGGCATCGATATTAGTAGATGAGGGGTTGAAGAATCTGTTTCTAAAATTTATTATACATAAAACCAAAAAACAAACAACTTAACGTTAGTTACATCGCATGAAGGTTAGGTGCTTCTTTTGCAAATGACAAAATGAAACAAAAAGAACTAATTGTATGTTTTAATATATAACAAGATTTTGAAATTAATTATTTTTAAAAAATTATAAAAATAATATAAAAATAAATTAATTTAAATTATTAGTAATTCAATTAATTTATTATCTTATCAAACGAAAGAAAATGATTTTAATTAAGGAGATAACATTTTAAAAACTAAAATGTTTCCCAATTTGCATTATAAACACAACCAAAATATGAAATATATAAATTGATAGAGTTAAACAGTATTGATTTAATTGAGAAAATATTATTTCATTGAAAACAAAATATAAAAATACAGAAGTTTGAAACTTGTTAATAGAACATTTTTCAATGACTTATAAATATCTCATTATGAATGATATAATAATATTAATTAGGTTTAATTGTATTTTTAACATTTGTAATTTTAAGACTAGGTAATTTTGATTTTCTAATTTATTCTTAACAATTTGATTTTCTTAATTTTAAAATCTATAATTTTAATATCTCTCTGATAATTTTTTTATCTAATACGAAATAAGTTTTATTTAATTTTTATTGAAATTTACTAATTAACTATTAATTTATCTTAATTTAGATTAAAATTAATTTAATTTTATTAATCTATTAATTATTTAATAAAAAAAATTTTAAATTTTCAAATTTTCAAATTTTAAAAAACTAAAATCATCAAATTTTAAATTAAAACACTAAAAAATATAATTAAATTTATATATTAAAAATTTTATGGATGTTGATTGTATCATATCATGGTATACTTGTAAAAAAATATATATATATATGATTATCTAATTAAGAATTTTGTATGAAAATTTTTAACAATTTTAATATATTTTTTTCGAGGTTATTAAGATTGGTTTAGCAGTGAAAGATTATAGATTTTATATGAAAATTTTAAATTTAAATATTATTATTTTTCACCTTATATAAAAAAATATTTTTTTATAAAATTATTAGGCTATATAATATCAGTGAACTATTTTTAATTTTTTTTTAATGGATGCATGTTTTTAAACCAAAATTTTAGATATCATATTATTTTTAAGTTTATTTTTCATAAATAATTTTTAAATTTTAAGTCACATATTACATGATTATATGATTCATCCAAATTTTGTTACATGAAAAAAATAACAATACAATATAACAATAGAAGTAAAATAAATATTGTAGAAATATAATTTTAAATTTATAAATTATAATATTATAAATAAATAATAGACATCAAAATATTTAAGTAAAAAAAATTTCACTATGAAAGATAAAATTATGAGTGATACAAATTAAATGAACAACTTTATTATAATTAAATAAGGGTACAATTATAAGAAAGTCTTAAATAAGTGCATAAAGCATGCTTATAATAAGTTAAACCAATCAAATATCAATGCTTACACATGGAAGTTAAAAAGATAAAAAATTATCTAAAAATAAAACTATAATGCAAGAGTAATATCTCATACTTTAAATATCATTTCAATAGTCTAATTGATCAAAATGAAGAACCACACATCTAAATCCTGATGTAAAAATTTCATCTTGATCCAACGGTGAACACTTTGTAATGCGATTTTACGATAGTTGTAATCTAAGTTTATGTATTAATGATTTTCTCTTTTTCTTTCTCTCAATGTAGATGATTTTACTTTCCAAATAAACTCTTTTTATGTACCCTAATCAACTCCTCCCCACTTAGACAAGTGAGACATGAAGTAGGCTACCACATTTGTATTTTTCTTCACATAGGAAAGAAACTTAGTACCTAACAAAACTCTCCAATGATACCTCAAGTCAATATGTTTGGTCATATAATAAAAAGTTGAATTCTTACAAAAATGAATAGCACCTTGATAATCAAAAAACAATAAGTATTTGTCCTAAGCAAAATCAAGCTCTTACAAGAATTTTTTTACTCATAGTAATTCCTTGCATGATTTTTTAATGCAATGTAACTTTGCTTCGATAGTGGACAATGTTATACTAAATTAGTTTAATCAAATGTCCTAAATTAAACTTTCTCATGTGAAATTTATCCTAATCAAGTCAAAGCTCCCTTTGCAATCAAACATTCTAAAGTGAACTTTTTGAAATCAATATATCTAGCCACATCTAAATTTTTATACCTTGCAAGGTAGGCTTATCACTTTCAAAATAAAGACTTAAACTAGTAGTACCATAAAGATACCCCAAAATCTATTTCATATATTCCAATGTTCTCTACCTAGATTTGATAAATAAATAAAAACTACTAATTATACTCATAACATGTGTTATATTTGACATTGTGCATATCATCACATGCATTGAACTATTCATAACAAATTCATAGGGGACTCTCTCCATATCTAATTTCTTAACTTTATTTGAAGGATTCTATTTATCAACCTAATATGAGCAATAAGAGGAATGATTACTACCTTATCATTTTCTGTTTAGAATATATGTAATATCTTTTTAATATAATGTTCTTATGATAGATAAAGTTTTTTCCTATGTCTATTATGCTTAATTTTTATACCAAGAATCTATTTAGTATCTCTCGTGTCTTTTATAGAAAAAAATTTCACCCTAGTGATTCTTCAACCTACCAATCCTAGAAACATTTTTTCTAACAATAAGCATGTCATTGACATACAATAACAGGATAATGAAATCATCATCTGAAAACATTTTAACAAAGACACAATATTTGGAAGTAGTCTTCTTATATCCTTACTCACGCATAATAGACTCAAACTTAATGTATCATTACCTCAAAGTCAGCTTCAAAGCATATAAGTTTTTTCTTAGTGTACATATATAGTTTTCATTTTCTTTGACTTGAAATCATTAAGCAACTTTATGTAGATATCTTCCTCCAAATTACAATGGAGGAAAGTTATTTTTGCGTTCATTTTCTCCACCTCCAAATTAAGAGTAGCAATCAAACTTAATAATTCTAATGGATGATATCTTTACTAGAAAATAAAATATTATTAAAATTAACACCTTTTATTTGATTGAAGCCTTTTACAACCAATTTGACTTTATATCATAAAGATGCAGAATTATTCTCTTGCTTCACTTTGTAAATCTACCTATTTTCTAAAACCTTTTTTTCTTTAGAAACTTCACCAAATCAACTGTGTAATTATCATTCAAAGACTTTATTTCATCTTGCATTGCATCTAACTGTTTTTTTCCTTTCTTCACTCTTTATGGCCTCCTAATAATACTGAGTCTCTCCTTTTTAATCAAGGTCGCATACTCATTAGAAGAATATCCAATATGTAATTGTCTCTGCATATTAGATCTCCTAATTTAGACTTGAGGTGATTGGAGAACATCACAAAGATTTCCATCCTATGACATCCATGCTCCTCTTCAACATCATCATTTGAAACACATAATCCATCTCCAAGTTTTTTATCATCAACATAATCATATTGCTCACCATTCTAAAAATTATTCTTAACAGTATCCAAATTTTGAACAAGCAATCAAACTGGAATAATATTAAACAAACTAATATCTTTATAGGGTGTAGTCTTGTCCACCTTATCAAGGTACATAGTGGTTTTCTCTTCCATAAAATCTACCAAATTCATCCTAACCACAATCAATGAAGATACAATGCCTTATATTCACATCTAATTTGAATCTTTCATCCTTTGGAATATGCATACAAACCTTGTAACTGAAGGCTCAAATAGATCATATCTAACATCCTTATCAAGCTATTTTTTTTTAAAAAAAACTCATTATTTAAAGAAATTATAGCACTTAGATTAATTACTTCATAATTGGGTATAATGCCTCACCTTAGAATACTTAGGAAACTTTGCATCATAAATCATACACTTAATTTTTTCAATTAAAGTTTCACTCATCTTTTCTACTAAGACATTCAACTATATAGTTGTAGGGGGATTTTTTCATGCATGAATACATTTGAGTTTCTTGTCTAATTTCTTCTCAACCAAAGCGTGAAATTATTTGAATTTCTCAAGCCTTTGACCTATTATCGTTAAAGCATAAACTCAAAGCTTCCTAAAATAGATAAATAAAAGTAACAAAGTAAAATATACCACTAAATGAATATACCCTCAACAGGCCACGTATATCTGAATGAACCAATTCAAATAACTCTAACTTCCTTTAAGGAAGGCTTTTCTTAAAGTTACAGTGGTTTACTTACAAACTCTACAATGAAAAAAGTTCTCCAACTTTTCATTCTTCAATCCATACATCCTTTTGTGCTTTATTTGGATAATGTGAAAGATAGAAAGTAAAGAGATAAGAGGGTAATAAATAAAATGAAAATATGATGAAAAAAATAAATTATTTGGATAAATAGAAAAAAAAAAAGAAAAAAAAAAAGAAATAGATTCTCTTCTCTCATTTTGATGGGTGAAAAGTAGAATGGAATAAGTAAATTGATAATAAAATTTATATTTATATTAACTAAAAATTAAATTAAACTTAATAATTTTAATTTTTTATTAAGTTATTATTTTATTATATAATAAATTTTCATTTATATATGTTTAATTTTTTTAAAATTTAAACATTAAAAACAAAGAAAATAAAGTAGTTTTTCCCTTTAATTCTCTCCTATTTGGGAGGATTATTTTCTTGAGGCCTAGTTAAAAAATAATTCCTTTCCTCTTATTTCTATTGTCAAGCAAATGCACAAAAATATTTCTATCAATCTTATTTTCTTCCTCTTTATTTCCTTTCCTCCTAATTCACCTAAAAAATATAAAGCATTAGCTAAAAAATTCATCTTTTTTTCACTAATATGACTTAGCCTTTAAAATTACAAAAATGTCTCTATATCCATGACATTCATTCTATCTTTAGTAACCAATCCAATACAAAAATTTTCTTCCCTTTGGACATAACCAATTTATTTTTCATGAGCTTCCATTTTTCAAAACCAAGATGGTTATCAAAATTGCAATCATTAAACATCTGCATAAAGATTAAATTAAAATGGATGTATGAAGCATATTTGGCTCATCTAAGCAATAATTGCACTATCATGTTGGTTTGCAAGTAATCACTAACACCAATAACATTAGACACATCATCATTATCCATCTTCTATACTCTAAAGTCACTTGAAGTATAAGAAGTGAATAACTCTTTCCTCGATGTAAAATGTAATATAGCATCACAATTAACAATCCATATGTTTTCATTTGATACAAGATTAACTAACTCATGGTCATAAAGAAGAATAAGATTATCATCAATGGTAGTAGTAGCACGATCATCATTATCATAATCCTTTTTTTTTATTTATCCTTTTTTTTTATTCTATTTTTACCACTGAAAATCATTTTTTTGTGTCTTGTTTTGTGACAATAATAACACTCTGTATTCTTGTACTTAAACTTGGACTTACTTATTCTCTTTTTCTCTTCTATCCTTTGGTTCTTTTCCTTGATTTCTCCCCCAGTTTTAAGTGACAAACATCTCAAATTGAGATGAAGAACCACATGTCTTCCTTTCCATTTCCTTATTAAGGACACTACCTTTTTTCATTTGCTAAGAGATAGTACCATTAAGGGCTAAGTTGATAAGAAAAACCTTAAATGACTTCCAAGACTAAGGTAGAGAACTCAAAAGTAATATTTCCAAGATTTCATAATCAAACTTGGTACCTATTTATGACATGTGATTAAGGAGTCTTTGAAATTAATTCAAGTTCTCTAAAATGGAAGTCTCTTCCTTGCACTTCAAATTTACAATGTAGTTCAATAAATACAATGTGATTTCTTAATTTAAATGCATATCTAGACTTAATCCTCTTCCAAAAAGTTCTAGCATGTGTCTCACTAGTAATGTGATTATAAATATTTTCATCCACAAAAGATTGTATAAACCACACTCCTATTGATGCTAAAAACTCCATTCTTCATCAAGTGTGAAATTCGACTGAGTAACGAAGATAGGATGCATTTTCTTCACAAAGACAAGCCTTTAATTTTTCTCTTCCATAAGTGACAATTAATGTAGCTGAAACTAACCCTTTTATTTGTATTTATCTCTATTACTCAAGCAAGCAAAACATCCTTGAACTAAAGAAATTTGATGCAACCCTGATGGGAAAAATAACAGAATAGTAATAAAAGCACAATAAATGCAATAAAATTATATCCTCCAAACTTGCAAAAACCTATCAAGAGTAATAACAAATATACAGTAGAAACTATTATACTACAAATTAAAAATAGGTAGATGTTTAAAATGGAAAATTTGCTCAACATGAGAGGTAAAAATCGCAAGTCATTTAGGAAAAAATAACTCAACTATGATAAAATAAGGATAAAAGAGAGTTCCAAACAAGTGCACAAATCGTGCTTACAATAAGTCAAATCAAGCAACATCAATTCGTACAAATAAGAACTAAGAAGATAAAAAATAATAAAAAATAAAGCTATTGTATAAGAGTCATATCTCACAGTAAAGACATTGTGACAATGATCCAACCTTTCAAAATGAAGAGCCACACATGTAGAAATTGTTGTAAAAATTTTAGTCCGATCCAACAATGAATAATTTTCCAAATAAAATTTGATAATAGTTAATCTAAGTTTATGCAAAAATAAATTTATGTCTTTTTCTCTCTTAATATGGCTAAGTTTACTCTCTAATTGACCTCTCTATTCATCATAATCAACTCTTCAACATTTAGAGAAGTGAGATATGAAGTGAATTAAAATACTTGAACTTTTCTATACATAGAGAAAATGATGTATTCAGGCTAGGATGAACACCAATTTGGATCTACGGAGAAAAGATATTACAAACTACTGAACCAAAATAGAAGAAAAATCTTGTGAAAATTAAGCAATTGAACATAAATAAAAGAAAATAGAAAAATGACTAGAAGAGATTTCTATAGAGTATAGGGTGCCAAAGTTACTCATAGAAGGAGTAACTTATAAATATCATCTCCACCATATTGGTTTCCATCTCTAATGATAAGAAGGACTTGAATAATGACTCAAGGATTTGTTCTTCTAAAAGGATATTTACAGGATAGAAAATGCTCTAATGAAACTCTCAAAATTATAAAAGATGTATCATGAATTCTAAAATATGAAATTACAAAGGATGATGCCTTTATATAGGCATCATGTCTCTCCCACTATGAGCTAAACCCCTACAGCGTTGCTCTCTTTTTGGGCTTCACAAGCCCAAGGCAAGGATGGAATCTGCGTGGCTAATCCTACCAAAGTACAAGTAAAAATAATGCCCTAAACACTATACAAGAAAATATCTAAGCCTAGTTACAATTTAGAAAAGAGGAGAAGGATATGAGAAGTAGGAACCTCCATAGACATTTGAGGAATAGAAAATAAACCCTTAACCTCTTCTTACAACTTCCTTGCTTTGGACCTAGTGTAGGCCCAATAAGTGATAATGGATCCTATGAAGTGATCTTTGCATCATCTCCTCCTTTTTCGAAAGCATTCAACCTCAAATATGTTGGGTGATCATAATCTATAGAAACAAGAGATAAGTCAGAAACATTAAAAGTGACACTGATTCCAAAATTACCAAACAAATCTAATTTGTAAGCACTGGGGCCTATATTCTCTAAGACCTAGAATGGACCATCACCTTTAGGATGCAATTTGTGTTTCCTAAATGAAGGAAAATATTTCTTTCTAAGGTGAGACCATACCCAACCCCTAGTTTCAAAGAAAATTTCCTTTTTACCCCTGTGGGCAAATCTGTCATAGTGATTTATTCTCCTCTTAATGGTCTCTCTTATCCTAGCATGAAGATCCTTAATATCTTTGGCTTTTTTCGCACTACTTTTGCTAAGATAATGAGATATGTTAGGTAAAGACAGTAAGTCTAAAGGAGTTAATGGATTAAATCCATAAACTAACTCAAAGGCAGAATATTGAGTTATGGGATGAGTAATCATATTATACACAAACTCAACATGAGGCAGACACTCCTCCCAAAACTTAATATTTTTCTTAACCATAGATCTCAACAAGGTAGATAAGGTCATATTGACCATCTCAGTTTGGCCATCTATTTAAGGATAATAGATGGTAAAGAAGATGAGTTTAGTTTCTAGCCTACCCCATATGACTCTCTAGAAATGACTAAGGAACTTAGTATCTCTATGAAATACTATACTCCTAGGAATATCATGCAACCTTACAACCTCTCTAAAGAGAAACTTAGTTATGTTGCTGGCATTATCAACTTTATGGTAAGGGATAAAATGTGCCATCTTATTAAAATGATCCACCATCACAAAAATGCAGTCCACTCCCCTTTGGGTTCTAAGTAACCCTAGGACAAAGTTCATGATAATATTTACTCAAGGAGATTCATGAATGTGTAAGGAAGTATAAAGACCATGGAACTTGGAGGTGGAGTTAGCCTTCTTATGCACAATGTACTTCCTATAGTATCTTTGGATATCCTTATCTATGTAAGGCCAAAATAAATTGTTTTTTAGGATAGTTAAGGTTTTATGAGTCCTAAAGTAGTCATTAATCCTTTCTCATGAGACTTTTTTAAGAAAAGGTTCTTCATTGAGCCTTTAAGCACAAATAATTTATTATTCCTAAATAGAAACCTATCATATACCATTGACATGCTTTGTTCTCACAGATCTTATAGAGTTTTTCAAAATCAACATCACTAGAATACAAGTCCCTAAAATGATCAAATCATAACAATCTAGTGCTAAGAGATGTTTAGTTACCCTATCCCCTACCCCTTCTTATACTTGATCACATAAGAGAATTGTTTTAAGAAGTCTACCCACTTAACATACCTCTTGTTTAATTTACCTTGAGCCTTAAAGCATTTCAATGACTTATGGTCATTGTGAATAAAAAATTTCATAAAAAAATAATGTTACCATGTTTGCAAGACTCTAATAAGAATATATAGTTTTTTATTAAAATAATAAAAAATTATTTTTTTTAAAAAAATATTATACTTTTAAAAATTAAATTTATATTTAACCTTAATTATTTTTAAAAAGTTAATTAAATCTATAGTTAATTAAATCACAATTATGTTAAATTTTGCTTATATCATAATATTAAAGTTTCATTAAATATTCTATCCATAAGTGTAACATCATATTTTTTTTCTATACAAAATAAATATTAAATATCACGTGTATATGTAGAGGACTCTAGTTCTAAAGCAAAATTTTTATTAATTAATAATATAATAATATATAATACCAGCTAATTATTTTTCCCTTATAATATATAATATATAATATATGTAGATATCATCACCTGTAAATTATACGGGTATTTTAAAATTTAAATAAAATTATAATTGAAAATAAATTAAAATAATAATAAATAATATTTCATAATAATAAATATTATATTGTATTAATAAAAATAAAATAATAAATATTTTAATTTCAAAATAAAATTAAAAAATAAATTTACAATTATGATATAATTTTATTGATATGATATATTACAATTTAAAATATAAAAATTATTAACAAAATTTATAGTGTACCAAAATTTAAAATTAAATCAAATTTATATTTAAAAGAAATAAAAAATATAAATAAAAAAGTTTAATAGAAATTTTATTCTCTTATTTTATATTTGACTTTAAATATACTATAGTTACTACCATTTGTTATGATTTTAATTTTTTATTTTATAAAAGATTGATTTTATTTGTTATTATTAAAAATTTTAAGTAAAGTAAATATGCTATTTTAGTAAATATATAGCTTAATTATTAAAGTTGTAACTTTCATCATTAAAATTACAATGAAAGTGACAAACATGTTTAAAAATAAAATCAACATCAATTTTATTATCAAGTTATTTATTAGAGTTGATTTACACATAGAGAATGGTAAAAACTTAATCTTAGAATATTCCTTATACAGTTATTATAAAATGGTTATCTATTTTAAAAATTATTAAATAACTTTAAAAATATTTATTTTATCTTTTTTAAAAAATAAATAAAAAATTATTTTTAAATAGAAACAAATAAATAGATAATAAAATAAAAATTAATTTTTGAAATAAAAGAAGAAATATTTACAAAAAGTAGCTTGGTATTTACTCTTATGTATTCTGAGACCGATTGAAAAAATCGATGTTTATGTATTTTTGAAAGTTTATGATTTTTTATTATTTATTAAAAAAAAACCCACATAACATAGATTATTGAAAGATTCAAATTTAATTATTCTTGATTTCATTTATCCCAGGTCCTATATTATTAGTTTACTCTTCTTCAATATTTACATACTTGATCATCATTCTCAATTTTGTTATTGACTTTGAGAATGTTAACTTGTTTTTCTCTTTATAATGTTCGAGAAACTTCATACACTTCCCAAATTCTTGGAACTCTTTAAAGTAATTAGCTTTGGTTCCATATCATTATAAATCACTTAAAAATTTAATCAAAACAATCGTTAAAAAGTTATTTAGTATTTTATTTTTCTACACAGCCAACAATTTTTTTTTTTGCTTGAATAATAATTTTGATCCCTAGATGTGTTTTAATTTGGTTCCTTTGGTTAAAATTTTGGTAAGTTAGTCCCTACATACATAAGTGGTTCCTATGTGCATTGAAGTTGCAATACAAATATTTGCTAATTGTAATAAATCTCTATTTATGTCTCTGATTTCTTCTATGCAGGATATAAATTTCTGTAACACGGAGCAAAGAAAAAGAATAGTGGTTAATAGTATCTATGGTTAAATTAAGTCATGTGCTTTAATCAATAGTCAATCACTTTCCATGCTCATGACATGATTACAAAATCACTTCATGTGTGTTCAGTGGTGACAATTCTCCTTTCCAAATTTCAGAGTTTCTTAGATGGATAAATCTATGTGACAATTTTATTGAGTGCAAATCTTGATTGAACTTGTGGAATATCTATGGACTTTTAGCATTACCATGGTAACAAAAAAATTACAAAGACAAAAATTGGCCTTTATTGTTGATTCAATATTCAATTTCTTGTGAGCTTATTTTTCTCTTTTTTTTTTTTATGCTTTAAAGAAAGTAGATTTGGTTACCTTAAGTATCAGTTAGAGTTGCAAATGTCCAAAATTGCATCAATGTCTGAATGTTTGACATCCCAATAAAAAACTTTTGGAATTGTAATTATCTTTTTAAATGTCATCTATTTACTATCTTTTTCGTCATGTATTCATATTCTAAAAAAAAGTCTAATCAAAACAATCATTTTAAAATAAAATTTAATATCTTTTTTTTTTACAGTAATGGTTGCGTCCTAATAACAATCTTGGATGGAAAAATAAAGCAATGGGCTCGTCCCACGAAAAAAAAGAACAATAGTTTTGAAATACAAGTATAAAAGTAGATAATTGACAAAATAATAGTGAATGAATGAATAAAAACTTCATAATCCATATTATACATGATGCATTCATATAGGATAGTTAAATGATTTTTATAATCCAAAGATAGTAATCTTAATTAAACATCAAATCTTAATCAAATCTAACTTTTTTATAACTAAAGATCCCTCAGTCAGTAATAAAATCCTTAAAGATAAAAAAACATAGCAAAATTCTAAATAATAAATTATCATCAAATCCGTATGTCAAAACAAAGCAAATAATCTTTGTTTTATTTTGCATCATTATCCTAATCTGTTAAACATCAAAGAAAGTCAAGGTTGGTTTAACTTGTCGGATGATGGAATAGACTCGATTAATTTGTAAACAATAATAACAAGAAGTAACATCTAAGTATATCTTATAATTAATAATAGATCACACAATCCAAGATTTTGACTATCCAATCTATTCTTATATTATAAATTTAAATTTTATATTATTAAAAAAATTATTTTTGTAGCACATATTTTAAAGTACTTTATAGATAAAACATTTTAAAAAATAACAGAGCATTTCTTATAGTATTTACAAAAGGAAACACTTTACAAAAATAGTTATTACACCATTTTTAAATCCAAATACTTTAACTGTTAGTATAAAAAATAATATATAAAATATTACTTTTACCGTTCCTAAATTAATTAACGTTTTAAAATATTTTATTTGTTATATATTTATAATACTAAGTGTTTTAAAATTTAAAATACATTTTTTACAACGCTTTTAATAACGGGACGTGTTAAATTAATTTTTCATTTTACTTTTTGAAATTTTTTTGTTCTTACCTGTTTATAACAACGAGGACTTTAGAATATATATATATATATATATAATACCTGTAGTTTGGTGCGCTTTAACATTTTGATATATTTAATTGGCTTAGTTAAGTGAAAATCTTGTTGGGAAGGCTGAATCTATAGTTTTTGTGCCCTGTGAACAAAATTATTTGAGCCTATTTTATTTTAACACTGATTTTGTTTTAATTTACAAAAACACTTAGTGGACAAAATTATCTGCTAGGTACAAGATGCATCAATTTTTCTGGAGCATTCTTCAATAAGCATTTAGCAACAACTTCAAGAATATTTATGGCTATGGTGTGTTACTTCTAAAAAATTCAGAACGAATTGCAGATATAGGGTATAAAAACTTATCCACCAACATTGTAATGAATACCTGCTTAAAAGAAAATTAAATTTTTTTTAAAAAATTAGCTCATAGCTTACAAATTAATAATCATGTGTATTTCACATCCCTTGGCATCATAACCAACCTGTGAAGAAAGATTACTATAAAACAAGAACTCTAGATTGAAAAATCAGTACTGATAATTATCGTAATTACGACTAATAATCAGCAATAATTTTTTTTTTCAATAAGTCAGCACTAATTAGCACAAAAACAATTTAACTATATTTTTTTATGCTCACAATGTATAAAATTAAATTAGTAAAAATTTTACTTGTATCAAAATTTAACTCTTATATATTATTTTTAAGGAAATGGTTACTACAATTTTATATAAGTAATTTTTCTCCTAATACCCTTATTATTAATTTAATCAATAAATAAGAAACATATCATTTTAAATAAAGATAAAGTACTTAAAAATGACAATAACCTTATAGAAATGCTTAACAACTAAGAGAACGAACCAGCAAGAAAATGAACCAACTACCTGCAACGAGCGTGAACATAACCGCAAGAAAACTCCATAAGAGGAAACAATTAATAAAAAAATAATGAACCAACTACCTGCAACTACCTGAAGCATGCTAAACAATATATGTTTTAAACCATTTGCTGTTATAAAATTGTAAAAATAAATTTTTAAAAGAACCTAAAAAATTAGTTTCAAACATGTCAAAATGCTATAAAAAATACATTTTAAATTTTAAAGCATTTGATATTGTAAACGTTGTAATAAATAAGTTATTTTAAAACGCTAATTATTTTAGGCAAGGTAAAATTAATATTTTATATATTATATTTCTATATACGTACCAACATTTAAAATATTTAAAGTTTAGAAGTATTGTAATATTTTTTTTATTTTAAAGCATTTCTTTATACAAACACTATATAAGATGCTCTATAGTATTTTTTTTAAAAGTAAATAAAATATTTTAAAATGTGCGCTACAAAAAATAAATTTTGTAATAGTGTAAGTGATAAATTTATAACATAAGAATAAATTAGATAGCATAACTTTCCCATAGTTTGATCTATTATTAATTATAAGATATCCTTAGATGTCACTTATCGTTATTATCCCTAACAAATTAATTCAGCCTATTCCATCATATGACAAGTTCAACCTTGAGTTTCTTTGATCCTTAATAGATTAGGATAATGATGCAAAATAAAACAAAGATTATTTGGTTTATTTAGGATTTTGCTATGTTTTTAATCTTTAAGGATTTTATTATTGACAGGAGGATCTATAGTTATAAAAAAGTTAGATTTGATTAAGATTTTCTGCTTAATTAAGATTTATCTAGGATTTACTATCATCGGATTATAAAGATCCTTTAACTATCCTATATAAGGGAAGGGTTATTGTTCCTCTCGCTCCAAATTCGCAAAGTGAAATAAGTGATTTCAATATCTTTCTTACCCTTCTTGAGGCAAGCAAAGTGAAAACAACATGGCTCCACCATCTTGTGCTAATGGTTGTGGCTTCTATGGTTCTGCTGCCAACAAGAACCTTTGTTCAAAGTGTTACAAAGATTATCTCGAACAAATCTTCCCTAAGTCATGTGATGATGGTCTGAAGCGTGAAACCAAGAACTTGAATGATGAAGCTTTCAACATTCTTGAGTCTTTTACTAGTGATGTTGGTGCAAATATGGACACAGTTGCTCTCGCTGAGTCTACAAGCATGAAGAGCAAGAATAAGAGGTGCAAAAGTTGCAACAAAAAGGTTGGAATAATCGGATTCGAGTGCCGTTGTGGGAATGTGTTCTGTGGAAGGCACAGATACCCAGAGGAGCATGCTTGCAAAGTGGATTTAAAGGAAATTGGTCGTAAAGCTATGATTAAACAAAATCCTTTATGTATCCGTGATAAACTGGAACATAGGATTTAGGATGTGAACAGAGACATGTTGTATATGAATGCATCATGTATTAACATATGGGATTTAGGATATGAATAGATAGGTGCTATGAATTGCAAATATTGATTGGTTATAAATTTTTTAGTCAATAGTTTGCTATTATTTTATCAATTATATCTTTCCACACACATTTGTCCTTCTAAAAATTGTTCTTTTTCTTGATGGGTTGTTACCCATTCCTTTATCTTTCCATCTAAAATGGGTTATTAGTAAGTAATCGTATAAAAATCAAATACTAAATTGCATTTTAATAATTGTTTTTATTACATTTTTTCTAGGATATATATATGAATAGATGAATAAATAGATAACATTTAAGATTATAGTCTAATGTTGCGCAGTCATAATATGTAAAGCTGAAAATAATTATAATTTCAAAAGTTTTTCATTCAGGTATTTTGTTTGCCGCGTCAATCTCAAATTCAGATATTGATAGAGTTTTGGACAATCGCAACTCTATTTGATATAACCAAAACCTACTTTTCTTAACGTGTAAAAAAGATTAAAAAAATAATCATTGTAAAGCTCACAAGAAATTGAATATTGTATCAACAACAAAGACCACGCTTTTCTGTTTAAAAGATCAAATTTCAGTTTTTTCATAAAAAAATGGTTTAATGTAAAATATGAAGAGTAGATTTTATTGAGCATGCCAACAGAACTTTTGTCCTGAAAGTGGTTGATAGGTTGAAATCTGGGTTTGTTTTGCAACCTTCACGGTAGAAGCTTCAACCGGAAAAGTAGAAGAGGCAGAGCCGCAGAGACAGTGTGCCAGAGGGAGAAGAAATTAGAAATGAAATCAGTATAGATAAAATACTGTTTTTTATTAAAAAAAAACAGAATTATGATTTTATTCTTACATATATAACTTAAACTTAAAAATTTTAAAAAAAATAATATAAAATTTACAGTTTTTAATAATATTAAATTACAATACTATACTGTTATATTTTTATATACTTTCAATATATTATATATTATAAAAGTTTACAGTAATATTTAATTAATCCTAATCCAATCATCATCATTAGCCCATTGAATCTTATCTTCACTGATTTGATTAGATCATTGATCTTATCTTCACTGGTTTGATGACCCGTTCGATTTAAATGCACAACTAATCTCTTCAATTTGAAGAAAGAACAAGAGAAAGGGAAAAACACTTACATCACACCTATAATTTCATTTTCACAAAAAGCAAAACGAAACAAATAAGACAGATACCACTGCAAATTACAAAGCAGCAAACCAAAATGAAAAAAGAATATAAAAAATAGGATTAAATTGGATCACGATACTTGCCACATGCAACTGTTTAAGGACAGAGAAAGCAGCTCTCCAAAACTCACATTTCTAAGATCAAATTTAACCCAACCATGCTCCGAGAGAGATCTTCATCAGAAGTTGATCACAATCACAAATAACAAAATTCTGGTTTACACAGCCACTGGTGGTTCCTGCATGGGTGGATCAAGACATCAGAAGATTGCAACCAAGAACTGACAATTCAGTTAAAGACTAATTTAGTTTAAATAAAGTTCTCAACAAGCACTAATGAGTATGAGTATATTCGGAATTTAGCTTTGGAGGGAAAGGAAAGAGTGTAAATATTTTATTTTTAATTTAAGAGTTAAATAATATTTATAAAAATAAAATAAAAAAGATTAACACATTAAATTTATATTAATCTATCATTTTATTGTTTTATTTAAAAAAATTATGAAATTAGAGAACTTTATTAAAAATAAAAATTTGATATTCTCACTCTTCTCCAAAACTCATCTTCCAAACATACCCTATAGAAAAAAAATAAATTATATATTTTAGTTACAATGAATTAAAAAGATAAAATAAATTAAACTTCTCTCAAAGTAAAATAAACTCATACACCTCAGTTTATATAAAGTTAAATGAGATAAGTTCAGAAAAATCAAAATTCATGCATTGATTTTAACTTGTAAGAAAATTATGACTTTGTTTTATCTCATTGATTCATTTTATTTTCTTCTCCAAGTGTTTGTTTAGAAGTGTATCGAAACTAGCTCTAAAATTTGGAGCAAAAACGCTTTCCTCTTTTAAGATAATACACATGACTCAACCATGCAAGCATCGGAAAAAGAAACAAAAGAACAACCCACCTTTGCTGTCAAGTTTGATACAGCCAAATGAAACTTTTCTCTAGTTTTAGTACCAGCAACTTGTCCAGCCTTTGCAACCTTACTGAAAGCTCCATTTAACCATGCTGTTCCAGCAGTCACATATCTGTAGATAGCCAGGGGCAGGCCATTAACAATTAAATATCCTAAGGTCAAATTAAATCGTATAACTTGCAGCTCTTGTAAGTTGAAACTATGGTTCATTCAGGTAGGAATTATAGGAACATCTAAATGCCTTTGGCATTGTGTTTCCTTATTGCAGGACTCAACGACAAAATCATACCAATTGCATACTGGAATCATACCAATTTTAAGGATATAGCAGGTATCACAACAAATACAAAGAAAAGAAAAACAATGAAATGATTACAAATTTTATCGTAGGTGCCATAATAAAATTTCTTGCATGGCTATAATAATGAACCTCAGTCCATCATCTCCAGTAAGCACACAATAAACAGTAGGACAACTTTGGTGCAGTACCATAAGTGCTTTTGTTACTGTTCTTCAATCAAAATTGGTGTTTCACCTTGGTAACTGATGTCAACCTTTAATGGCCACCTTTATTGTGTTGGCTACCAAGGTGAAACTCCAATTTTGGTTTGAGAACAGCACCAAAAATGCCTATGCTACTACTCCTACGTTTTGTCCTATACAGTAGCTGTCATGGTTCAGAGCTACCTTAACTGACATTTTCCTTTTTTCATAATTCTGCTCTGTACCTCACGTTATAAATTGAGAAATCAGATGCAAATGTTTTCTCCTAGGAGAAGTCCATCTTGCAGCTCCTTAATATCTGCAAACAAGCATCTACTAGGTTTCCCTTCTCTTAATCCTAAATTCCTTGCAGGGAGGGGAATTACCAAGTAAGACAATTCTAAATTCCTCACAGGGAGGGGTATTACCTAGTAGGACAATTCTAAACACTTTCCTCTTGGTACAAGCCAAACTTATGTTAGAACATGTTTTTATTTGGGCTTTTAACAACATAAGAAGTGAGGGGCAAAGTAACTTTACAGTCATATATGATGGGGATTCACTCACACCAAGATTAAGTATTGTACATTTACACAATTGAATAGTTATCCATAGAATTTGAATTTAACTAATCCAACCATTGAACATGTGATATTATTATCATGAAGATTATGCATGTCAAATTTAAGATAAAAATCAAACATATATTAATATGTAATCTTATAATTTACATTTACTAATATGCCAAAAAGCATATTATAGGAAAAAGTAAAGTAGTTTGATAATGAATCAACTACTTAGTAAATTTTATGAGCTTGATCAACTTCAACAAAACTTTCAATCCAATATTTAGATAGATTGATGGATGTCAACTTCCATAAGAAATTTATTTTAATGGTGTTTGTTGAGATTTATCCCTAAAAGTAAGTAAATCTACACCTTATATTTATAAATTAAAATACTATATTGTATTAATAAAAAGACCTGACTAACCTGCTTGTTTTGACAGCTGATCCAGTATCATTCAATTTCTTCTCAGCTGCAAATATAGCTGACATAGTTTTATCTGAAACATGAAGCCTCTGATCAACAGATTTCACTTTCTCATTCACCACAGAAATGCCAACTGTTAATTTCTCTGTCAGTCCAACTCTCTTGTCAAAAGAAACGACCTTCGCAGATGCATTTGCAGTCAATTGATGCTTTTCATCAAATGCTTTAGCTTTGTTCAAAGCATCTTGTCTTATTGCTGAACCTTTTGCTAGCATACTTGTGACTGCATCTTGTGCTCTACTAATGTAGACTCTTCCATTGCTGGGGCTAGCTTTTTCCTCCTGAAAGATGTAGTACTGCAAACCATAAGCTCAATTTATAATATTGTGTGTGTGTGGGTCTCCCTCTCTGTGTAATAATATTAAGTGAACAGTACTGGTCATATTTGCCTGGCTTCAAATTAATTGGAATGTGCGATTGAAGAATATAAGCAAGGGATACAAGACTGATACAATATGAGAAACCCCAAAAATAGTTTGTTTTAATGATATAAGTTACTTAAAAATTCATAATTGGAGCTTTCAAACAGTTGTCTCAATTGCAATATTAGAGTAATGTGGTATATTAAAATACAGGTAGATGCACAGGGAAAATATTCTCCACACCCTTTCACCTAACCTGAAGTTCTCATTGCTCATCAGCAAAAATAGACATTGCTTAATTGGGATTTTGGTTTATACCTCAATATTTGGTGAAATATTTTCAGGAGCCACATTTATAGCATTTTCTACCATCCTTACTTCCTGCATAATTGCAATCAATCAGTTCCAAATTTCTCATCAATATGGATATGTGATGCAGTAGTTCTTGACATACCTGCATCTCATGTTCCGGTATGTAGTTCTCAACTGGATTTATACTCACAATCTGGTCTACTAGTGTTGCTCCCTGAAAGAAAGATAACAGAAATTTCACTTTTACACAGCCACCAAGTGCAAAGCTTATATAGGTTGAATAAGTTCCCAACTCAATAAGAAAACCAAAATGTGATCACATCAAAAGACAACAGGCCATGTAGGAAAGACATTTGAATCATAATATTCAAAAATGCAATCACATATGCAACGTTAAGGACTTGTTAAAATATAGCCCTGCTCTGCTAATGTGACAACCTTAGACTTTATGAATTGCAGTTGCCAGAAATTTGTCACTACAAATTATGATGCTAGCACAAAGCTTACCATGCTAAAAATATTATACTAGTTTTATTTTGCTCCATTTTCTTATGTTCAAAAACAGAACAGTTCCACACTTGCTCTTACATCACAGAAGCCATGAAATGACATCTTTAGGATTTTAAACCAAGGGGCAGATCAAGTTCATCCAACTGGCACGTCAATCCAGTAAACATCATTCACTAGGAGTCACCTTCCTTCATCTTCATCAAGGGTCAGTTCCATAATGTTCACCATTCAAAAACCATGATGTTCTTAACTTAACACTTTCTGTTAATGTTTCTCAGCATGTAAATTCCAAATAATCAACCATCAATATAGAACATAAACAAGAAATGAAACAACTAAATTCAGTAGCGAACAAGTTCACTTGATAAAATCAATCACCATTTTCATTTAGTACAAGTAAAATGGAGTATGTAGAAGGTAACTTTAGCAAGAGCCATGCTAATTCTAGCTTAGAGGTGAAAATTGGACAGAGACTGCTGGACATCATACCATACTGCAAATCACACAGTTTAAGTATCTTCAATCCATCATACAAGATGTCAGGGATATAGAAGGAGATGCAAACCATAATATTCAAGCAGGGTGGATGAAACAGAAGAGTGCTTTGGGTGTTATTTGTGATGCAAAAACAGTACTCAAGCATGAGGGGAAATTTTATCGCAGAATTATAAGAACTACGATTTTGTATGGGACCTGATTGGGTGGTAAACAGCTAAAAAAGAAAATGAGCCTGATGATGCAAGGGCGAGAAAGTTACTATGAATGAGTGGACACACAAGACAAAATAGTATTAAGAATTAAAACTTAGGAGGAAAAATTGGGGTAGCACATATTGAGTAAAAGACGGTAAAATCTCACATTTTATAGTTTGGACATGTGCAGAGAAGACTTGTGAAAGCCCTAATAAGGAGATTAGTTTAGATAATGGGTAGTCCAATCATTAGATAAAGGGGGCAAACTAAAGCTATAAGCTGCAAACCATTAAGGACACCAATTACAATGTGATTCGATTAAAATAGTTTGGAAACAGTAAGCATTTACTTAGGGCATCACAGCATTATTTGATCTTTGTAACTGCACCTAGTGGGATGGATAAAGCTTTTGTCATTGAACCTATAACTTAAAATCCAATCTGAGAAGTTCAAAGTAAAAAGCATGCAGTTCATTGTCTAATCATCCTTCTCAGACTTGTAAAGAACCATTTTTAAAATTTGACACATACAAATTAACACCTACTGAAACTGAATTTTTTCCCCTCTTTTGACTCAGTCAAGAAGAAAAATATTACAAATCAAACTTGGCACACCAACAAATATATAAAACAAAAGAAACATACCGATAACAATAATGCTATTTCAAGCGCTTTTGGGTCTTTGAATGTCACAAATGCTGTCTTCGATTTACCAGATACACTGCAACAAACAGACACAAGTGTCCAACCATAATAAGGATTGCAAACAGTACGTATGAAGAAGTAGAAAACAGCAGTCCATCTTTAATTATATTTCCTAAGCTAAGCATCACTACGGATGCTAAGACATAATAATATTAAAAAGCAAAGTGGATGAATGAAAATGAACTGTAGCAAAGCACTTTACATTACAATAATAGTTAAACCCTACTCATTTCTTCTTCTTTTATTTATTTAATGTATGTGTGTATATATACACAAATAAAAAATCAAAAGTAAGATAAGAACACCCCATGATTTGTTGTTTTCTTTTTCCACTCCTTCCCTTTCTTTATCAGCATCCAACCAGAAATTACATTAGAACTAACAAACTTTGAGTTCCAAAAACTTAATAAAGAAAAGAAGCTGAAAATTAAAAATTGAGAAATTTGAACATGTAAAAAGCTCACTTTTGGATCTCAATGTGCTCGATTTCTCCAGAAAACGAGAAGAACTCGTGAATCTCTCTCTCACCAGCTAGATCTGAAACCTGCTTCACTTGAACAGTTCTTGTCTGGAATTAGAAAAGACAAAAAATCAGAGACTCAGAAAGGAAAAACCGAATAAAACTCAAATTGTGAAGAGAAAAAATAAAAAAATAAAAAGAAATTTAAGGTGTTGAGGTTTGAATTCAGTGAAAAGTAACCTGCATTGTAGTAATAGTAGTTCTGTGTAGCTGAAGGTGTATGTATTCTGAATTCGGAAAACTTGGTGGCTGAGAGAGAGAGAGAGAGAGAGAGAGAGAGAGATTGTTGTAGAAGACAGGTTGGAGTGATAGTGTCACCAAGCAGTGTGGAGTTGCATAGTGGACAGAGACACAAAGAGATGAGAGAGAAAGATAGAGAAGAGAATGTATGAATGAGTGAGCAGGTATGTGAGGAATGTAATTATGATGTTGCACCTTAGCACAAGAAAGAATAAACAAAAATATAATTTCAACTTCATGTAATTCCTCTAATGTCCCCACTCTTCTTTTTAATGTTAGACCTTTTTTTCTTTTTTTTATTGTTTTTTAATATTTTTTCTACTGTTTTATATTAAATTCAAAGTTATCGTTTTGCAAATAATTATGAAAATTTAAGAATGAATAAATAAACATGGACATGTATTTAATAAAAATTTATAACTAAATTCATTTTATCATATATTAACAGTTATTTATTAAATAATTGAGAGGATTATTAAAGTAATGGCCGTTAGGGGTATTCAAAATTTATTCCAATTTTCTAATTTTATTTTGTTAATGTTAATTTTAACAATTTTAAATTTTAAAAAAATATATCTAATATACTTTAAAAACATAATCAAGTTATGTTCTAGATTGTTTGAATCAAATCCTATAGTTTATGATTTTTTAACAGTTATTTATTAATAATAAAAAATTTAAATAATATAATATTATATTAATATTAATATTATTTGTGTTGAAATATATCTTTTAATTCTAACAAATTAGGATGAGTTGATTTTGTTTTTATATATTATTTATTTTAATAAGATAAAATTTAAATTTAAATAATTGATCCTAATAAAATTTTGGATCAAATAAAAATAAATATAAACCTATTCCACCAATTTCTATTGCTAACACTAATTAATTCTTATAAAACATTATTAAAATATAAAGTAGAGTGTTTTGTTCTTTAAATATATATTATCACTACTTATTTAAATCATACTTATTTAAAATTCTATTATTAAATTAACAATTTAAAAATGTACTCTTATTTAATTAAATAAGAGTGATGATAAACATGTTAAATTGGTAATCAACATTCTAAATGTAGGCAAGGATTTCATTGATGTGTCATATAGGGTTTGATTATATTTTTTGTAAATAATAAAACACTTATTTGTGTAATTCTATGGATATTTTGGTGAAAATCAAATGTGATATCTCAACCACATACAGCTTCGTGCTTTGATTTGATTAGCCACGAAACTTTAAATAAGTGGTCCAGCAGAGGCAAAGCTTACACAACAAATTACCAACATTATTTTTATTAGAAGAAGACATGAATGATAACAATGACAACTAGATCATAAAACAATATTTCTCCAAAAACAGTTACTACTTCTATAACTAGTTATGGACATAAAAGTCAACATCAATGTTGTCATCGGAATCATGAATGTATTTACTATTAAATATAACTTGCACAATTTTAATCTAATAAAATAAAATTTATGCAGCCACTAATATATGTACACTAAGCCGCATGTACGTTTTTTTTAATCAAGGTAATACATATATACATTTAAAAAACTATGAAGTACATTCTTATACTCCATTGGTTTATAAAAAATAAATTCAATTCATTTTCATGTCTGGATGAAGCAATACCGTAAAATCTCACCAATAACAAGCAAAAAGAACATTAAAATCACACTCTAAATTTATTACAATATTTAAAATAATTATTTCTTTCCTAATGATTAATATTGGTATGTGTTTAGTTAAAGTTATTTTTAGAGAATTATTAATTTAAAAAAACACTTGCATTATATTTGGTTTATTTTCTTACCGAAATTCATATCTTAAAATTTTATTTTCAATAATTTTTAATTAATAAAAAATAAATTTAAAATAAATTATTTAAATAAATAATTACAATATGTTTGGTTATAATTTTTTCTTACCAAATTTTATATCTTAGATTTGTATTTATGATAATTTTTAATAAATTAATATTTTTTTATATTAACAATTTCCTAAGTTTCGACATAATTCAAAAAAATAAAAAGTGAAGAGGTTAAGTAACTAAAAATGTGGTGAAGAGGTTAGAATGGTAAAAACAGATAAATGGGTAGCACCGTTTAACTCACAAATGAATAGTTGATTCTTTTCTTGGTCAATCAACATATGCTTAGGACTTGGCGCGCCGACTGACCAATGACCATGCGCATCATATGTGCATGCAACATTGCAACGTGCTCTTTTTGTTTTCATAAAGCATATACCCCCTCAATTTTTTATTATTTCACGTTCAAGGTTACCTATCCAAATTTAAAATATAATTAGTATTTTAGTTTGAAAAATTACGATGAGAGTGTACTAATATTTTTAAAAAAACTTTTGCATTTTAATTTTTTAAATAATTTATTTTCTTTCTGATAAAAAAAACCTAATAATTTTAAGATATGCATCAGTATTTTTTTATAAATTGATTTTATTAATTATTATCTTTACGAAGTTAAGAACTTGATTTTTTTATTAAAAATATTTAATATTAATAAAATATTTTAATTATTATGATTTTTAATAAAAAATTATTTATTAATTATTTTAATCATTTTTAAATTAATAATTAATAAAACTGATTTTAAGTTATTTATTATAAAAATATACACTTAAGCCCAATTAAGATTATTTTTAATTTCAATTTTAAATATTTTAAAATCTAAAATAAATTTTTAATTTTTAATTTTAAAAATTATTATAAAAATAAATTAAGTCATTATAATTTTTATTATAAAATTTTTAAAATTTTTAAATAAAAATATTAATTTAAAAAATTTATTATATTAAAATTTATTATTATTATTATTATAATTATAATACTAATGATAATAATAGTTATGAAAATAATAATAATGATTATGAGGTAATGGTAAAAATAATAGTAAAAATATAATTAGAATAATATAAAGAATATTATATAATTATATAAATTTATATTTTACATATTATTTGATTATTAATATTTAAAATATAAAATTATATATTATTATTATTATAATAATATTTTTATATTATTCAATATTTATTCTATATAAAAATAATATATATTATAATTATAAATAGTTATATACTATAAAGTTATATTATAATATTATAAATTTAATATAATTTATATAAATTAATATTATTTATCTTTAAGATATAAAAATTAGAAAAATTAAAAATTAAAAATATTAATATAATAAAAAATAAATTATTATTATTATTATGATAATAGCTATAATATAAATCATATTATAAATCTAAACAGTATTATATTTTATATATTATTTAAGAATTAACATATAAGATAAAAAAATTTATATATTATTATTTTAATTTTTTATATTGTATAATATATTATTATATTACAAAAATTTATACAACATAAAATTATATTATAATATTATATATTAAATATAATATTTATATATCAAATAATATTATTTATTTCTGAATCTATAAAAATTGATAAATAATTAAATTTCTAAAAATAATAAAATAAAAATTTTAAAAATAAATTTTATTATTATTATTATTATGATAATATTAATAATAATAATAATAAAAATATTATTTATTACATAAAAATAATAATATAGTGTTTATAATATAAAAAATATTATATAATTATATAAACTTTTATATTATTAATATTTAAAATAGATAAATTTTTATATTAGTATAATAATTTTATTTTATTTAATATTTATTTTTAGAAAATTAATATACATAATATTATATTATAAATAATTATATAATATAAAATTATATTATAATATTTTAAATTTAATATAATTAATATATTAAATAATATTATTTATTTTTATTATGTTAAATTAAATAAATAAAGTTAAATTATTTTAAAATAATAAAATATATTATTATTATTATTATTGGATGATGATTTAACAATGATAAAGTTAGATGATTTATGAATAAAAATATTTTAAAGATAAAATATTTAATAAATTTTTATTTTTATTTTAAGTTTTGAATCAAAATTATTTTAAAATTAATTTGATCAAAAAAATTATTTTTAAAATTAATTTAAAAATTTAAAACTGAAAATTTACAATCATTTTAAATGAAACCTTAATTTTTAATTTTTTTTATATTAAAACAAACTTGTGCATTGTACACGAGTATTATATTTAGTTTAACTAATGTGTTAGCACAAACATAAAATTTACATGAAATACTTTAAGTATTTTTAATAGTATTTTTAACAAAATTTATAATTTTTTTAATAATTAATATCAAATTTTAATATCAACCTTTTATTTTGTAGGTTATTAAAATAAAATTTTAATTTTAATAAAAAATACTACGAAAGCTAGAATTGAATATATGCAAAAATCAGAAATTTTCTTAACCTGAACTTAAAAAAAAGAAAAGAAAAAAGAGATCGATTTAACTGACTTCTCACAGGTTGGATTGTATAATCTACGAGTTAAATAAGCTGAATCCGAAGATTTGCAAGACAACCTGTTAAACCATAAAAAAAATTATATTTAATATTTAAAAATATTTTTTTATATTAAATTTATAATATAGATATATATATATATATTTTTTATTTTTATCCTTAATACAATAAATTTTCTTTTTAAAGTAAGTTAGGATCCTCTCCGGTTATTGGAGAGGTCCATTTCGGAGAGAGAAAAAGATAAAAAGGATGTGTGGGATCCTTGCATGTATGTTAGAGAGAAAAAAATATACAAAGAGATAGGAATAAAAGAAATGGAGAGAAGGAAATGGAGAAGAGGAAATGGAGAGGATCTTTACTCTTTTAAAGTACTTCCAGAATATGTACTTTTTTTCTTTTAAAGTAAAATAATTGATATATATGGTTTTTTTTAAAATAAAAATAAAACTAAAAATACTTGCAAGAAAAAAAATACTATAAAATATCGAAAATTTGTTTATCTTAAAATATGATGAATTAACCACTCCAAGCTCCTTGCATGAGACTTTGAATATTTGAAATAATGATATTTTTTATAACATATTTTGTATAATTAATAATTTCTTTGAAAATATAAATATTGTTTTAAATAATAAATCGATTTTATTGATATCACTTTTTAGATTTAATTAAAATTTTAAAAATGGTACATTTTTAATATAAAAATATATTTGAATATTTATTTTTGATAAAAAAATTGTCAATTTTAAATGTTTAAAATTAATTTTATATTAATTTATTGTTTATTGTAAATAATAAACAAATATTTTAAGTTTATTATGCATAATTTTCGTTAATATCAATAATATAATTGTTTTTTTAATGAGATTATGGTTAAATTGTTATTTGTTGTCTCTTATTTTTTTTATTATTACGTGTTGCACAATCTTAGTATATGATGTATTAATTCTTATGTATTAAAATTTTAAAGTTGTTTAATGTTATTTTGAAAAAAAAATGTTTATGAAATATATTTCAATATAATAAATTTTTACACGCAATTTGTAGTGAACACTTACATAAGAGGAACTAAAAAATAATAACTCAGATGAAAAGTTGATGTGATACAATTACTTACATGATTGTTATAAGGTTTATATTTCAAAAAGTTATGTATTATAAATGGATAAATAAATTGATAATGTGATTGATAGTTGTATAAATTAAATACCTTTTTCATTATGTTTTTTAATTTTATGTATAAGATGTTTTGTATATATTTTTAGTTTAATATATAAAATACTTTATATTTAAAATGTTTTATAAAACATTTAAAATGCCTTATGTATAAGATTCTCAATTCACTATAATATTTTATATGTAAGAATTATGAAGGTTAATTAGAGCTAAATAATGTATAAAAAATATTTATAGTTTATATTCTGTTTTAATTATAATGTATAAAAGATTTAAAGATATCTTATACATGGGATTCTTATTCTCAATTTGTTAAGTATAAAAAATTATAAAAATTATAAAAATTATAGAGATTAATAAGAATTAAAAGTTATTGAAATTATTAGCTCTTAGCATTTATAAAATTAAAATAAAGTTATCATAAAAATTAAGATAGAAAAAATATACCTAAAGGTTTTTTTAAAGAGTAGAATGGTCACAAGCTAATTGACATAATAACATTGTGTTGTTAAATATCATTTACATTTGCGCTTTCAGATTTATATTTTATAAGCAGATTAGGAACTTCTATATAAAATATTTTTAGTTGTAAAAAAAAAAAGTCTTTAGTTGCAGAAGTTTTCTATTACTTTTTAACGTCCTCTTTTTATATATATGAATTAAACTAAAATGTATGATTTATCGATAATTATATATATTTTAATTACATCATAGTTATAATTAAATCTTATAATAAATATTATGTTTGTGTTATGTATAAATGTATGATGTAAATATTAAATTTTTCGAAGATTTAACGTATCCTATATCATATTAATTTTGTTAAATTTTTAGTTTATTATTAACTATATACTAGGTATGCGAGTCCAAATTTAATATTCTAGAAAGTTATCAGATTTTGAATTTCTAACGGCCTGTAAATTGTGAAACTAATTAAAATTGTTTACGTTACTTTTTGATTCACTTTCCTTATAACACATATATACAATATATGTTTATGTTAAATGACTACTCAATTATATTATTTCATATTATTGTATATATTTATTTATATACAAATTTTTCATAATATAATTTTTTAATAATTTCTTACATTTTACCATGATTTTTGTAAACTTTCTAAAAGATCTCTATACTTGAACATACATGCTTGCATAAGGTCAACATATAGGACTCACTGGTACGTTTTTTGATAAAATCATTTTAATATCTAGACTTGCATGCTTTTACAATACTATTTCATATTTATAAAAATCATTTAAGAAGTCTCTTCAAAGAATCATAAAATATTCTTTTTTATATTTTCTTTGAATAACTTGTAACATTAACTATTAACACATAACATTGATCATTCACGCACAACATAGATTGTTTTCAAATAACATTAATTTTATATATATAACATTTATTATATATTTTTTTTAATCATTTAGAATCATTCCTAACACATTCATATATTACATAATATATATATATATATATATATATATATATATATATATATATCTTTAGAGTATACATAAACTTGTAAAATTTTATTAAAGAAAATTATGAATGAAATGAATTGATAAAGTATGCTCCTTGGATTCTTATTAAGGAAGGTGTTTTCATAGAAAGTCTTAACAGGATAACACTTACTAGAAATTGTTTACAAGGATATTTAGTTCAATACTCACTCAAAGTATTGATATGTTTAAGGAATAGTCAAAGAGGAATAGTTAAAGTTAAAGATAAGCGTAAGTTTTGATAATGGATTTCAAAACACATAAAATGAAAAGTAAAGTCATTTAAAGAAATATTTTTCCAAGTTCTCATGATATGGATCCTTAACCCTTCTTTTAATTTTTCTATAAAATCAATTTTTAAAAAATATAAGATAAATATCTTTTTAAAAATACAAGAAATGTTCATAATATTTGAGAAGGATTTATAAAGGATAAAAAGATTATAAGTCATGTGCTAAAGATCCACATCAAAAAACTTGTTAAAAATGATTCATCAAACTTGAAGTTTGAGGAAGGTGACACCTTATTTAATTTACAAAGTTATATTCTAGAGGCATAAGAGAAAAAATTTTTTTTGGAATACAAAAAAAAAATTTAACTTATAAAAATAAAGACTAAGTATTAACCAAAATCCATATTTACATGACTTATTTAACTTAGAATTTTAGAAAGAAAAAGACTCTTTGGATAAAACTTTTCTATTTTTGAGTTTTTCATTGAAATATATTTAAAAACAATGAACCTTTTGAAAAAAAAGTGCCTCTAAAAAGTAAATTATTTTTGAAAGTTTGATTAATTTATATAGAATACTATTAACCTTAAAAATAAGAGAATATGTTAGTTAACAACTTATAGTTAAAGAGTACTAATGTCTGTTCCCTTTTATTCTTTTAGATGACCTACTGTGGGGGATCAAATTTAACAATCTTATTAATTCTCACACCATCACATTCTTCATAGCATCCTTGAAACATCATCGAACCATATCATCCTTCACAACACTTGTGAAGTATTAATGAACCAATCATCCTTCACAACACACATGAAGCATCATTGAATCACATCTTACTCAAAGCATATCACATTTACGAGTTACCATATTCACATGTTTTAACCTCTATCAATGGTCACTAACATTAATGTTTATGACCCAACTAAACATTATTCAACCGAGCATGCAAATTCCTATTCCATATCTAACCATTCTCAATGAATTCTAGCACAATTCAACATCATACAAGTACAATGCAAAACATGTAGAATTCTCAAGCATCACCAATGTTGTATTCATTATATATCAAGGCATAATCCAAAGATCAACCATCAAACAAACATTCACAATGCAATTGAGCTATGGAGGCTCATCCTTAGCTACTTGGTTTAACATCTTTAAGACTTGAATCTCTCTCCCCTACCAAGGAAAGATATTTCCACATCCCTAGCTCTTTAAAAAGGATTTTCTTCAAAATTTTCTCTTCCAAAAGTCGTTCCTAGGTCATTTAAGGAATAAACAATCATTTTATAACAATTGGGAACCAAATGAAGTTAAAAAATCATACAAAAAATGAAAATTTTATTTTTGAGTACTGTTCATCCAAGTTTAAGATTGGAAGTGAAGGAGAAACAAGTAGATTTAAAGAGAGAAGTTCAAGCCTAAGGCCAAATGGAAGTACCAACGCTTGGTATACAACAAATAAGAATCAAAAGGAGTTAAGAAATCATGTTAAAATGGAACGAGTCTCATATTTACTATTTATGCATTGTTCATCCAACCATAAATGTAAGAAATGGAGAAAAGGCAAGGATAAACAAATTGAGAAACTAACCCAATATGACATATTACATTTTTAGTAACATTTAAAATTTTTTACAAAAATATAAAAAAATGTTACCTATTAATTTTAGTAACATTTTTAAAAAGTATTGTTGTATCTAATTGATGTTGCAAGATGTTATTAATAATATTTTTTTTATAATTTTAGGAACATTTAATAAGTTACAATATACTATTTTAGTAATATTTTTATAATAAAAAACATTTATATAAAATATTAAAAATGTTGCCAAATATATTTTAAATAATATTTTAAAAATATTATCAAATAGTACCATTAGTAACATTTTAAAAAATGTAATTAATTGTAAAAATATGTTACAAAAGATAATTTAACTTTTAAGTGTTAATTTCTTTTGGATTATACTAATTTTTAACTAGAAAAGAAAGGGAATAGAAAAAAATTATATGGATTAGGAAGGTAACAATGAACATATAAACATAAAGCCTGATTATTAAATATTGTAGATCTAACTATATAAAACTATTGTAATTCTTCATATATAAAACAAATCAAACAGTGAATATAAAAGGTCATGAAAGATCAAAGTAACAAGGAATTTAGTCTTTTTCCCAACATCTCATATCAAACAGTAAATATAAAAGCTCATGAAAAATCAAAGTAATAACGGAGTTATTCTCTTCCCTAACTTCTCATATTAAATGTGAATATAAAGGCTTATGAAAAATAAAAGTAACAAGAATTTAGTCTCTTTCCCAATATCCATTTATCATTCAACTCAAGAAAAAAAAAAATAGGTAGTAGCAATAGCAAAAACTTTAGAAAAATCAACATTGATTATCTTGATTTTCAATCTCTTCCTATTTTTTTCATGATTAGATCCTTTGACCTTTTCTTAAAAATGTGCAAACATTTTATATAATTCAATTTTCATAACTTGAAATAATTTAATCCATATAAAAAAAAATGATTAAAACAAACCTAATAAAAATTGGAGCTTCCCTTTCCTTTATTTTTGGAATTCCCATATTCTGTTTTTTGTTTTTTGACATATTCATATGTTATATATTGAAAATCAAAATTTAAAAAGACAACATCATTAAATCAACAGAACAACCAGTTTTCAATATTTTTATTTTCTAATTAAAGTTTAAAAAAATTTTCTAAAATTATTTAAAGATATTTTCTTAGAACAAATTTTATGAATTTCTTTTTCTAATGTAATCTTAAGACTATTGAGATCCTTGACATTCATGCTGCTGAAAACTTCACCCATCATTAACCTACAATGATGAAATTATATTTACACATCATTAACATATAATAAAAGACTTGCAATAATTGACAAAAAATTTTTAATGATAGTTATAATAATATCATTTACCTTTCTCATTTTTCAACATGATCTACATGATGAGTAGTAGTACAAGAACATACATCAATGTCATCATTTACAAAGGGAATTAACATGTTGGATAGGTTTGGAACCATTATTCTTGGAAAACTTCTCTGCAACTCATTCAAAACAAATTTGAAACCACCTAACATTTCATCTTTAATTTCCTCAACCTGTTTTTTTAATTTATTTTTATGTTTCCTCTTGCAATTTTTTCTAAATGCTTTCTATCTTTGCTTGAACATTCCTCTTCACTTCCTTAATCATTTTTTGAGTTTCAAGTCAAGATCGAGTCCCTAGAAGTCTGATTGTACAACCCCTTTTCTATATGTGCGCACATGACCAGGTTTATCTTTTCCCAAGACATATGAAAAGATATCATCTTAGGTTGTGCCTTGTTCTACTACTTTTAAATGTGAAGTTGCTACCTCTTTAAACTCTAACTATATTAGATGTTAGAACCATAATTAAGAAGTAATAAAAGTTAAAATAATAACATGATAGACATATAATAATTTTTTTGTTTGTTTCATTCTTAGGCTTGTGTTAGAATGTATATTTCCACTCGAGATGACTTTTTTCCATTTGAATTCTTGATTGTCTATTTGTACATAAATATAAAATCACTTTAATATTTATAATTCATAACAATATAGAACTATTAAATCTATACAAAATAATTTCTCTTACCTCTTCATTACATATTTCAGCAAAAAGTTTTTATCTTGAGATATAAACACTACTCTGTATTGCTTTACTAACTTTGTTCTTCTATCTACAAACCTTTTAAAAAAAACTCCACAATAAACATAATAGTTCCTAATAAAGTTAAAAATAAATTTTTAGATATAAAATAGTTTGGTGATAGAATATATATATATATATATACATATTATTATTATTATTATTATAATAATAATAATAATAATAATAATAATAATAATAATAATAATAATAATAATAATAATAATAATAATAATAATAATAATATAGTTTCTAAGTAATACTCCTTTCAGGTGATTATATACCCAATTCAAATTGAAAAAAATCATTGTAATATAGCTTAGACAACGAGTAATAGTTATTTTATTATTACATAAAGGAATCAGAAGCATGATTAACATTCATGAGTTAAAGAACACAGACCTAAGGGTAGGCTATTGCTGGAAATGAAGAATAATGATTTAGTGACATATTATTGAATGAAATTGTTGGCATGTAAATGAGGTTACTATTCCTTGCTTATAAAGATCAAAAAGTATAAGTGGTGTTGTCTTTTGTTTTAAATCAATTAATAGATATTTTTTAGTGTAATTCTTGCCTTTCGTATGTATGTGTAGCATCTCTTTCGATGGCCTCATTAATTTTTAAGAAGCTTGAAGAAGAAATCAAAGATACCCTTAAATTGCCGGAGATTGAGGGAATAATTTTTTGAAGGAAAAAGAGTTGGCAATGACTAGATATCAAAGGATAATGCTAGAGCTTAATACAACTGTTGCACTAGAAATAGGTGACCAAAGCATGTGCTCAGGAGCTAACTCTTAGGGTGAAAGAATAAATGTTTAATTTCAGCTTAAAATAGGTTGGCATATGTGCATTATTTACACATCAAGTAATAAAAATTCTTGGGGTGAAGGAATTGGTTGGAAAATAAAAATCGTTTGTCTTTATCTAATAACTTTTTCTAATACATTTATTGATGACTTTATTAAGAATGAGCTGGGATGACGGCCATGTAGTGCATCCTATCGTGTGTAATATCGCTAAGTGTTCAGTTGGTTTTTATAAAAATAAAAAGTAAATTCTTATGCTTTCTAATAATATATATTAATAAAAATTATAATTAAAATTAGTTTTAATATATATCATAGCTATGTTCAAAAATTAAAAATTAAGAATTTTAAGATTTAATACAAATATACAACCAAAAATTAAATAGAAATGAATGGTCAATGAGAAGCATGAAAACATGACCTGTGCATTAGCTGATTGATAACACGTCTAGTTTATTTTAATAAAATTTACTATAAAAATTATTGAAATAAGTTAATAAAAGTCTATATGAATTATGAAATATTTTTGAGTCAAAAATCTCTATCCAAGATTTTTCTAAATATCTCTTGAACAGGCATAGTAATACTTACTTAACTATTAATAACAAATGTAAGAAAAAATTTTAAAAAATATAAATAATAAATGTCTATTAAAGTTATAAAAAGATGTAAATAACAATCCTTGATTCGTATAGTTTAGCTTAGCATATGACTTTGAAGGGGAATTTCGAGGCACCTATGGAAATTAGAATAGAAGTTTTTGGTGCTTCCTTAAATTATGCTACTGCAGCGTACAAGACACCAGAGAACAACCCATGATTCTCCTTTTTAGCTTTTGCTAGTACCCTTTACCTTTTCTACTCAACCCAGTTTTATAGACTATCATCCCATTTTTAAACCCGATAGATAATGCCAATTAAATGTCATAACCTCCACACATGTATTTGACATCGGGATCAGATAGAGAAAAGGAAAAAACTCAAGCTACGCCTAATTTCGAATCATATTTAACAATCAGTAAAATTGTAAAAAAAATAAAAAATAAAAAACTAATCCAATTTCCTACTACTAATTATTGTTATTATATGATCTAACATTTTGTTATTATCTATAGAAAATACTAAATTTGTAAAAAAATTTAAATTTAAAGTATTTTATTATTATTATTATTATTATTATTATTATTATTATTATTATTATTATTATTATTATTATTATTATTATTATTATGTTCATGTCTCAAAGGTTGATGCTATAACACCTTAAAAATGAATACCGATTTTATGTTTAAATCGATCATTCGATTCCATTTTTAGTTTGTTATCTCATGATGCGAAATTCATTTTAGAAAATACTTATATGAAAATACGGTAATTTTTTTTTAAAAAACTGTTTGATATAAACTGCGAGCATCGTCGATAAAACGTGCATAGTAGTAGAATAAATCATTAAGCAGATTTTTACATACGTTTAAAACCCTAGAAATACTAAGCGTTTATGTTGTTATTTCTGTTTATCATTTACATATATTAGATACACAAGACTCAAGCATATCATACACATCATAGAATAATTATACATCATGTATCATATAGACCATACGTCTTAGGTCCGTGAATCTTATCATATAGTTATTATAAACATAGTTAACCTTCCTTATTTACATACATATTTACTATATTCTATCATACACATTATATATGTAAATAAATAGTAAATTTCCACTAACTAATATCTAGGATGTTTGCATCATTTTATTCCTAATATCCGTACAATGTAAATCTTCTTTAAAATAGAGTGTCTCGCATCCTCTTCAAGTACGTGATCTGCTACCGTGATGAATAGTGTTAGGAATGTTTGGGAAGAAAGTGAGAAGAAGTAGGGGGTGAAAAACTAAGTTTCTCAGTTGGCTAGTTCTAATGTCATCACTTAAATCCCAACCACTTCAGTTTATTTCAGAAAATCATTTCTTGCATAAATGTTACTTTTAATTCTTTGTAAACATTTCTCTGAAGTGGATACATTTTATTATCAAACATGCATCTGAGTGCTTAAATATGTATTTCTCTTATCATTCATAAACTGTGGCGTTTCAATATACATTCTCATTAACATTCATAACTTTGGAATCACACATAAGATATCATTTGACATACAATTATTTTATGCCTTAAACTTCATTCTTTATTACTTATCTTTGTCTTTATCATTCATTTGTCCAACTTTTGGGACACTTTATGAATCTATTTTCACCACCTTAGGGAGAAACAATAAGACATAGACTTGTATTAAATTTTTCAAACAATATCTTCTCACTGACTCTACTCCCACCTCCTACTAAAAATTAAGGATATGAGCTTATTCCGGGATGGTTATCACCACCTTATAACTTGGTGAAGAAACTTAAGTCTTCATAGTAGAAGGATTTCTTGGAGAAACTTAAGTCTCCTAGAAGCAACTTTAGGCTTCTCTTTAGTAGAGCTTTTTAGGGCCCTCTGGATACTAGTGCGCATAAGGCACAAAGAGAGTAGCTTTACGTTTTCACATAACGTTTGCTTTAGTGATCTCTTAATCTTTTTAAGTTCATTTTAGTAGCTTCCAGATAATTATGCATGCTCAAACAAATTTCCAACCAATATGGAATGCACATATAGGTTTCGAATTTTTATTTCAATCATTAACATAAACCAATCTCATACATGATCATCACCCTTTCTAATTCATGAGCATCCATCATTTATTCATTCATAGATAGTGAGCATTCATAACTAATAATGAAATTTGATTGGTAAATCACATAGCATAATCTCACATTTATACTACCAATCTAATGCTTCAATTCGGTTTGATGTTGAAATCACACAAAGTACTTACATCACTCATCCTTCTAAATTACCTCTCATCCTTTCCTTTTCTCAAATTTATATTTGTTCATTAAGATTTTACGTCTTAGCATCTTAATTTAGGTGGCCAAATGGCACCTTTCAAGTTATTTACTCTTTGTGTTCTCTTTTGTTCAATCTTATGCATGTCCTAATTATTCTAAGTTCAAGTGTTAAGTATTCACAAACTTTTACTTATTTAGAATATTTTAAGTAAACATGGTGAAATGGTAACATGTACCTTTGTCTACATTATTTTAAACTTTTAATTCTTCTTATAACATTTTAAGATTTCTTGAGTTATGTACATTAAGATTTTTAAACTTCTTTTCTCTTTATCAACCTAGAATGGCCGAATATAAGCTCTAGGATCCTAATTTCTTCTAATTCATTTCCTCCCTTAAAATAAGTTAATTTAGATTATATGAAGTCTAACTCCTTCATTTGAATCAACTTAGATACTTTTAGAACTTCTTCTCGTTAAGGTATGCTATGATCAAATTACTTAGTGAACTTCTAACTTCAAGTTTAAGTCATATCCATCCTTCTTAATCATGCCTCTAATAAACCTTTGAAATATATTACCTTATGTTCTCCTTTGTACTACCTTAATAATTAGGTCTAATTGACTCTTAAACCTTTAAAGTCTCTTTTATTCTAAACCAAATAATATCTAAGTAGAAATTAATTAATCTTCTAGGTCACTTTATTCCTAAATGGCCGAATGATCTACTTCCTTAAATCACACCTTTCATACCTCTTAATTATATTTTGCTTACATATTTAGGATCATTATTTGGGCCTAGTTAAGGATTGAAAGTCATACTTAGTTAATTTAAAACATGGTAGCTGAATTTCAACCTCCTAGACTTAGGTTTCCACAATTTCCTTCTTCACCATAAGATCATTTGCCTAAGAAATCAATAGCTCTCTTTATCCACCTTAAAACTTTTTCATACTTTAAATTCGTCCTATTCACATAAAAATGGTCCTTACTTAACCCTAGTTGGAAATTAAATCCTCCTTTAAGTTAATTAACCACTAAGTGACCGAATGCCACTCTTCTAGGTTTAGGGTTTCCTTCTCCTAACCCTAGTTGACTTAAGTTTACCATTTCTTAACCCTAGTTGACCTAAGTTGACCATTACATGGGAGCCAAGTTTATATTTCAAAAATGACATATTCTAAGGTAATCTTAAGTCCTTTTACTCAAAATTTAATGGGATAGCCGAATTTGACATTTACCCTTACTTAAGTTATGGTAAATTTTCTAGTTACCCATTTTAAGCTTATTTGGGAATTTTACCACTTAATAATTTTTTGATTTTTCCCTAAGCTTACCTAGGTCATATATTCTGAAACTTAACCTTTTGAATGTTGATTAAACCACCAACTATGTTTTTTACTTGCTGAAAATGCTTGATTTATTCTTAATCACATTTTAAGTCCATTTTTACCAAAATCTTTCTAAGGTGGCCGAATGCACTCCTAGAGGTTTTTAACCCATTTTTTATTTGATTAAATTTATTTAAAGGTTGATATAGTTTATTTAAAACCTGATTTCATAACTTAGGTTACTTATAAAATTTTTAGCTAAACTAAAATTTGCTTGAGAGTTGTGGCCGAAAGTCTTCTTTGGTTAGCCAAGGTAATTTCTTCAAATCTTCCATCTCACACCACCTTGGTTCAGTTGTATTAGACTTGTGCAGCCCTCTTGCCTCTGGTCCATGCTTATTTCATACAAGTTATGATGCTTAGGTGCTGGCCATGATGAGTCTAGGGTGCCATACAACGATTTTAACCACTTTTGACTACAAATTACATCATTTGCTTGGTAGCTTTCTAACTAATGTCCAAAGGAAATCTTTGGAACCTAATAAAAAAGTTTATTTCACCTCTTAACATATATAATCAGAGGTGCATATCCAGCACATAAATCATCACAAGATATAAATCACAATATTAAAACTTAATCACAAAACAAGCATGAAAACAAGTAACACATCACTTTTCTCAAACATTAAAAGGTAGATCTTCATGATCTACTCCAAGATCCACACATCCTCTTTCAAATAAGCTTTAAAATCACTTCTCATGAGAGCATAAAACTGATCAGATCTTCAAAAATAATTTTAAAACAAAACCTACCGATTAAATCCCTTCTAAGTGCCTTAGAAGCACTTTTAACCGAATAAACTTTGTTTTTCCTTTCAAAAATCACTAAAAATGCGTGGGGCTGATTTTGAACAGTTAAAATACAATTTTAAACTCTCACAAGTGAAAAAAAGAAGACAAACAGATCTTGGAGAAAAGATGCATGAAAGAAAACAAGCATATCATAAAAAGATAAGTTAAAAGCATAAAAAGATAAGTAGAAAGATCCTACTTGTTGAAGACCTCCATAGTGTTTTGTGGGGCTTTAAAGGTTGCCTTGGGTCTCCTCTGGTCTGCTCTGGACGTGGACAAAGGATGATGGTGAGACTTTGGTGTTTATGGCTTTAATCTAGCTTAAGTCTTAAGGATGAAGACTTATGCTTCAAAGTGTAAGTTTTGGGTGTTTTGAGTTATGGTAAGCTTAGAGAGAATGGAGAGAATTTTGATAAGTTTCTAGGCTGAAATATCTGAAGCAAATGGGGTCCCAAGGGTCCCAAAAAATTCGGACTCTTATGGGCCAAGTGGAATTAGTTTTGCACTTAGGGGTATTTTGGTAATTTTGTCTAGATTTTTCCTATTTTCCAAAATAAATCAAAATTCAAGGAATTATCCTTTTAGGCTTAGGTTAGTGTTAATTAGGCTGATATTTCCTCTAATTATGATTAAGTTACCCTAAGCATGCTTTACTTTTAATTAACCAAGGTTAATTAGTCTTAACCATGGTTAAAGGAACTTTTTTACTATTCACTTTTGTCTTTTTTGTGGAAGACTTGATTTGACCTCACTTTGGTGACTCATCACCACCTTTACAGTTGCTGAATTTCGTGCACCTTGGTGTGGGGTCCACTCTTGGCATGCTTATCACATTATCTTGCCCTTCTGGCCTTCCAGGGGTGTTTTTGTAATTTTTTTCAACATTGCCAAAAAATTTTCAAAATTGTTCCTCTGACATTTCTAAGACTTTTTGGTCCATTCCCATGTTAATTTAAGGCCGTTATTTTTATGGGAACTGACTAGCTTTGTGCAAAAAGTATAGCTCCTAGGGGTATTTTGGTCATTTTCGGGGTTTTCGAATGACGTTTTTGTCCCTTCTCAGTTTTATAAATTTTTCTCAATAATTTTAACCATACATGATGTTTATAATCCCTTTAGGATGTCTTATACTTGTATTTCCATTTTTCTGGCTCATTATTTGAGTTACTCAAGTGTAAGGGCATTTTCGTCATTTACACCAAACTTCCTTATTTCTCTGCTTTTAGTTTCTAATTTCACCTAATTTTATTCTAAAAACTATTTTTGTAGCCTTAAACATTTATCATAGAAAACTTGGGATGTTATAGATGCTTCATATTTAATGCATTTTTCCACTTAAATTTTATGCTTTTCAAAAGTGTTTATTAAAGAAAATATGAAGCCTCTTCATGCAAACGCCTAATAGAGTAAGGTTGCATCATATACAAATAAGTGAATAACTTAATGCAATCATATGTGAAGAATAAAAAGAAAATAAAAATAGAAATAATATAATGAAAGAATAAATACAAGTTTAAATAGTTTGAAAGTCATATACAACACATCACTTCCCAATGAATCATAAAAAGAAGCTACATATAATAGTATATAATTATTTACTTCCACTTTTGTTAGACATTGGAAGTAAACAATTCAGATTTAAATGTAAGAACTTTTCATTCAACCTAATAATGTAAATTTTCATGCTTACCTGAGTTGTGATTAATAGATTGTAAGTATTAATCGATCAATTAATGTTGTTAAGTTCGAGGAATACTATCGTTATTGTGAAAAATATTTTTTAGAGTTTGATAAAAAAAAAGTGAAAAGGATTAAAAATTAAAATTTTTTATTAGGTTTTTATTTTAGATTAGTAATATATTTTCAATCTAGTCACTTCAGTTTATTTAGAAATAGATGACATGTTTATAAAATTACTTTTAATTTTAATTTTTTTTTAAAACTGAAGTAGCTCATTTTCAACATTAACATAAATATTCTCATTTAGACATATATTTTATTCATAACTTAGATTATTCTATCATAAAGATATCATGAACATAATCTTATAAATTCTTGAGATCATAGTTTATCACATCACACATTATTTGATTTTTGCTTTACTCATGCAATAATCGTAATTTTTTCTCATTTCTTTATCATCGTCTTAGTGATAATGTTTATTTTCGGGATACCATACAAAATTTAGTCAAACAATTTAGTAAAATTGTTTATGTTACATTTTGACTCACTTTATTCATAACGCATATATACAATACAATTTCATATATTATATTATATTAATATATATATATATATATATATATATATTATATTTAGAGTATACATAAACTTGTGAAATTTTATTAAAGGAAATTATGAATGAAATGAATTGACAAAGTATGCTCCTTGGATTCTTATAAGGGGGTGTTTTCATAGAAAGTCTTAACAGAATAACACTTACTAGAAATTGTCTACAATGATATTTAGTTCAATACTCACTCAAAGTATTGATATGTTCAAGGAATATTTAAAGAGGAATAGTTAAAGTTAAAGATAAACGTAAGTTTTGACAATGGATTTCAAAACACATAAAATGGAAAGTAAGGTCACTTAAATAAATATTTTTTCAAGTTCTCATGACATGGATCCTTATCGCTTCTTTAATTTTTCTATAAAATCATCTTTTAGAAAATATAAGATAAATATCTTCTTAAAAATATAAGAAATGCTCATAATATTTGAGAATGATTTATAAATGATAAAAAGATTATAAGCCATGTGCCAAAGATCCACATTGAAAAATTTGTTAAAAATGACTCATCAAACTTGAAGTTTGAGGAATGTGACACCTTATTTAATTTACCAAGTTATATTCTAGAGGCATAGGAGAAAATTTTCTTTTTGGAATACAAAAAAAAAATACTTTTAATATTCAAAAGAAACTTATAAAAATAAGGACTAAGTATTATACCAAAATCCATATCTACATGACTTATTTAACTTAGAATTTTAGAAAGAAAAAGACTCTTTGGGTAAAACTTTTCTATTTTTGAGTTCTCCATTGAAATATATTTAAAAACAATGAACCTTTTGAGGAAAAAGTGCCTCTAAAATGTAAATTATCTTTAAAAGTTTGATTAATTTATATAGAATACTATTAACCTTAAAAATAAGAGAATATGTTAGTTAACAACTTATAATTAAAGAGTACCAATGAGTGTTCCCTTTTATTCTTTTAAGTGACCTACTTTAGGAGATCAAATTTAACAATCTTATTAGTTCTCACACCATCACATTCTTCATAGCATCCTTGAAACATCATTGAATCATATCATCCTTCACAACACTTGTGAAGTATTATGATGATCATACATGATCATCATCCTTTCTAATTCATGAGCATCCATCATTTATTCATTCATAGATAGTGAGAATTCGTAACTAATAATGAAATTTTATTGGTAAATCACATAGCATAATGTCACATTTACACTACAAATCTAATACTTCAATTCGGTTTGATGTTGAAATCACACAAAGGACTTACATCACTCATCCTTCTAAATTACCTCTCATCCTTTCCTTTTCTCAAATTTATATTTGTTCATTAAGATTTTACGTCTTAGCATCTTAATCTAGGTGGACAAATGGCACCTTTCAATTTCTTTACTCTTTGTGTTCTCTTTTGTTCAAATCTTATGCATGTCCTAATTATTCTATGTTCAAGTGTTAAGTCTTCACAACATATTTAGGATCATTATTTGGGCCTAGTTAAGGATTGAAAGTCATACTTAGTTAATTTAAAACATGGTAGCCGAATTTCAACCTCCTAGACTTAGGTTTCCACAATTTCCTTCTTCACCATAAGATCATTTGCCTAAGAAATCAATAACTCTCTTTATCCACCTTAAAACTTTTTCATACTTAAATTTGTTATAGTCACATCAAAATGGTCCTTAATTAACCCTAGTTGGAAATTAAAAACTCCTTTAAGTTAATTAACCACTAAGTGGCCTAATGCCACTCTTATAGGTTGAGGGTTTCCTTATCCTAACCCTAGTTGATTTAAGTTGACCAGTTCTTAAACCTAGTTGACCTAAGTTGACCATTACTTTGGGGCAAGTTTATACTTCAAAAATGACATATTCTAAGGTAATCTTAAGTCCTTTTACTCAAAATTTAATGGGATAGCCAAATTTGACATTTACCCTTACTTAAGCTGTGGTAAATTTTCTAGTTACCCATTTTAAGCTTATTTGGGAATTTTACCACTTAATAATTTTTTGATTTTTTCCTAAGCTTACCTAGGTCATATATTCTGAAATTTAACCTTTTGAATGTTGATTAAACCACCAACTATGTTTTTTACTTGCTGAAAATGCTTGATTTATTCTTAATCACATTTTAAGTTCATTTTTACCAAAATCTTTCTAAGATGGCCGAATGCACTCCTAGAAGTTTTTAACCCGTTTTTTCTTTGATTAACTTTATTTAAAGGTTGATTTATTTTATTTAAAACCTGATTTCATAACTTAGGTTACTTATAAAATTTTTAGTTAAACTAAAATTTGCTTGGGAGTTGTGGCCGAAAGCCTTCTTTGGTTAGCCAAGGTAATTTCTTCAAATCCTCCATCTCACACCACCTTGGTTCAGTTGTATTAGACTTGTGCAGCCCCTCTTGCCTCTGGTCCATGCTTATTTCATACAAGTTATGATGCTTAGGTGCTGGCCAAGATGAGGCTAGGGTGCCATACAACGATTTTAGCCACTTTTGGCTACAAATTACATCATTTGCTTGGTAGCTTTCTAACTAATGTCCAAAGGAAACCTTTGGAACCTATTAAAAAATGTTATTTCACCTTTTAACATACATAATCAGAAGTGCATATCCAACACATAAATTATCACAATAGATAAATCACAATATTAAAACTTAATCACAAAACAAGCATGAAAACAAGCAACACATCACTTTTCTCAAGCATTAAAAGGTAGATCTTCATGATCTACTCCAAGATCCACACATCCTCTTTCAAATAAGCTTTAAAAACACTTCTCATGAGAGCATAAAACTGATCAGAGCTTCAAAATAATTTTAAAACAAAACCCACCGATTAAATTCCTTCTAAGTGCCTTAGAAGCACTTTTAACCGAACAAACTTGATTTTTCCTTTCAAATGTCACTAAAAATGTGTGGGGATGATTTTGAACAGTTAAAATACAATTTTAAACTCTCACAAGTGAAAAAAAAAGAAGAAGAAAAACAGATCTGGGAGAAAAGATGCATGAAAGAAAACAAGCACATCATAAAAAGACAAGTTAAAAGCATAAAAAGGCAAGTAGAAAGATCCTACTTGTTGAAGGCCTCCTTAGTGTTTTGTGGGGCTTTAACGGCTGCCTTGGTTTCCCTCTGGTCTGCTCTGGACATGGACAAAGGATGATGGTGGAGCTTTGGTGTTTATGGCTTTAATCTAGCTTAAGTCTTAAAGATGAAGACTTAGGCTTAAAAGTGTAAGTTTTGGGTGTTTTGAGTTATGGTAAGCTTAGAGAGAATGGAGAGGATTTTGATAAGTTTCTAGGCTGAAATATTTGAAGAAAATGGGGTCCAAAGGATCCCAAAAAATTCGGACTCTTATGGGCCAAGTGGAATTAGTTTTACACTTAGGGGTATTTTGGTAATTTTGCCTAGATTTTTCCTATTTTCCAAAATAAATCAAAATTTAAGGAACTATGCTTTTAGGCTTAGATTAGTGTTAATTAGGCTGAATTTCCTCTAATTATGATTAATTTACCCTAAGCATACTTTATTTTTAATTAACCAAGGTTAATTAGTCTTAACCATGGTTAAAGGAACTTTTTTACTATTCACTTTTATCTTTTTTGTGGAAGACTTGATTTGACATCACTTTGGTGACTCATAACCACCTTTCCAGCTGCTGAATTTCATGCACCTTGATGTGGGGTTCATTCTTGGCATACTTGTCACATGATCTTACCCTCCTGGCCTTCCAGGGGTGTTTTCGTAATTTTTCTTTTCTTTTCTTTTCCTTTCTTTTTCTTTTTCTTGCTTTTTATTATCTTTATTATTATTATTATTATTATTATTATTATTATTATTATATATACTTTTATATATTTTAAATTTTAACTTGAGAAATGTAATCTCGGACATAATTGAGTGTTCACATAAGTCATGGTTTAATATATGAATTTTTGTGCATCATGATAAATTTCAAGTTACAGCTCTCTGTTTGACAGTTTCTGGCCTTTCTAGACTTTTGAGGGCATTTTGGTCATTATAAAAAATTTTAAAAAAGTTTCTAAAATTTTTTTTTGTTTTTATTAATTCATTTCCAACTTGTTTCTAATTTATTTTCTATTTATTTGGGAGTAGTTTAGCCCTTACAAAAGTCATGGCTCTTTAGGGGCGTTTTGAACATTTTCGATGGTATTTTTTCTCTTTCTTCGATTCAAATTTTTTTTATAATATTTTAACCCTTATTGATGAGTTCTAAGTCTCTAGCATATCTTCTATCTTTTTTATTTTGAGTTGTGTGCGCATTATCTGCTATTGTCCCAATGTAGGGATATTTTCACTAATTTATTAAAAATTTTCTCCTTTCTCTAAACTTTCGTTTCTAACTTTGATTTCCTTTTTTATAAAGATGGAGATTTTGGGTTTTTGATGAAGATGCATGGCAACATTAACGAAAAGAAGATTGTGTTGTGGTGAAAATGAAGGTTTATGATAATGAAAATGGGCTATAGAGGTTTATGAAAGTGAAAGAGAGCTACAAAGGTTTACAAAAAGATATTTTGTAACATTTATTTTAAAAATATTTCTAAAAGTATTAATTAATAAAAATTAATAACATTTTTATGAATGTTGCAAAATAAGATTTTGATTTATATAAATGTAATTGTGACCTTGATGAAGGATTAAGCTTTGAAAGAGAAAAAGCAACCAAAATGAGTGAGTTTTTGGTGTAATTCTTATGAATAATAAGAAGAAAATCATGGGAAGAAAAAAGGGAGAGAGGATGGTCGTGCTGTTTGCAAGGAGAGAAAGGAAAAGTGTTGATTGTGTTTACAATGAGAAATTTCTCCGAAAAGCTTATTCCAAATAGGAATTTTTTGAAGTTCTCAATTTTCTAATAAAATTATAGAAACATTTATAAAAACATTTTAATAAACTTTGTCTAAGAATAAAATTCTAATTTTTACTTTTTATGTTCCTAAAATTCTATTTAGTTGTAAGATAATTAATAAAAGTCCATAGCAGATATTTTTCAAAGTTATCAGTTTTATAATTAAAAATTACAAAAAAAATCTCTGAAATTACTCTAAGCAACATTGCCCAAAGAATAATTTAGTAATTCTCATTATTTCTATTTCTAGAAACTTCATCTGGTTATTAAATAGTTAAGAAAAATATTTAACAGACATTTTTTAAAGTTATCAATTTTATAATTAAAAATCTTAGAAAAATTAGTAAAATTATGATAATCAACTTTGTTTAAAGAGTCAATGTCTAATTCTCTACTTCTATTTTGAAAAAATTCTACTCCCTAACAAGAGACCTTCTAACATATGTTTTTTCAATGTTCACAATTTTGGTATAAAAAAACACATTAGACAATTTTAAAAAAAAATATGTCATTCATTTTTGTATAAAGGAATGACTTCTCATTTCTCTCTTATTAATGTCAAAAAGTTCTACCTAGTTGTCGAATAAATCTCAAACAATGTAAATAATGAAAATAAAAATAGCAAAAATGTTATACTAGCGAAATTGAGGATGTTACAATGGTTGCACTATAAGTTCTTATGATTCTCTAAATACAGTACGATGGGTATGTTACACATGTATCTAAAGTTCGTTATATAAAATTATTTTAAAAGAAAAAATTTAGAACAATTTTAAAAAAAATTTATTCCAAATAATATTTATTTAAAAAGGAATTAAAAATTATTATTATAATATAATATTTGAAATAATATTTTAAACCTACATATATACAAGGTTTAAGACAAACGAATGTTATACTTGAACTTATACAATTTTTTAAACCCAGTACGTATCTAAAGTTCGTTACGTAGTATTTAAAATATAATTTTATAAAATATAATGATTATTGAAAAAGGAAAGAATAAAAAAAAATTTAAAGAAAATTTTATTCGTAATAAAATTTTGTCAAAAAATATAATTTAAATTAATAATGAAGCAATGTTGTTTGAAATTTAGATTTTGAAAAGAAATTTTGTATAAGAATTATTTTCAAAAGTAAATTTGATTTTTTAATTATTTTAGAAAGAAATAGAGCGATAAAATTTTGTTTAAAATTTATTTTTGAAAAAAAAAATATATTGATGATTTTTAATCAAAATTTTTTTTTTGATTTTGGATATTTAATTTTATATTTTTTATAATTAATTAAAAAAGATATATAATATTTCATATTCATATATTTTAAGACTACATGAGATTGCACTATAAACTTTTACGGTTCAAAAAATATAAATACATATCAATAGAAAATATTATATGTAAAATTAAAATCTGTTACGTAAGATCTAAAATTTATTATTTTTAATAATTTTGATAAAGTATTACATAAAATTTAATCAGCATAAAATTTGGAGATACAACATGTAAATTAAGAAAGAAAAAATATTTAATCGTTTAGGTGGAATTGAATATAAAATATTTTGTACTCAAATAAACATTGATACTATATTTATGATAATATAATATTAGTATAAACAATTTTTTTTTGATATTTTCTCTGGTACCTTTGTAAATTAGAAGGTACGATACCTTAATCAATAGAAAATTGATATGTATACATTGTCATTTATTATGGTCAACTTTAATATCAAAGTTTTTATATTTATTCTAAATGAACAAAAATTTTAATATTTATAATTTAGTCCCTAATCAATGTCTTTTGGAAAAGCCTTTCAATCTCTCATCATCCCAAAATTACAAGGGTTTGCTGATGTTATTCCTACAACAATGGAATCATGGCAACCGCCCTAACTAACATTGCCACCGCCATGCATCATCCTCAGGAAGTACCAGCTCACACGTTTCTTAGGATGCGAAAATTTCGCAAAGGTGTACGTAACATGGCTTTTCACTATTCCTTTTTCCTTTCCAGAGAATGTTGCTCATCCAGCCGAGTGGATCCATTGTTTATGCGGCTGTGCGATGCAGCTGAAAAATGAAAGCCCTTAGGTATAGGTTGGGGAAAACTCCAAACAAAAAATGGCCTTATTCTTCCTTATATTAAATATAAGTTTTAGAAAGGGGCACGATACCCTTACCCCCTAAATTACAAGCTACCGCATAATGGCTAAACAGCCATTGTTGCTTGCTACTCTTTTTTTTCAGGCTTGAGAATCTCTCTTTCGCCTCTCCTCCCTATCTCCATTCTAGTTGACTCGCTTCTTCCTTCGCGCAACCGCTTGGTTTTCCCCTTTTGTGTTGTATTTTTTTGTAATCCTCCGCTTCAGTTTGTGTTTTTCGGATAGCCGGGATCTGATGTTGATTTCTGATTTATTTATATGTCAGCTCCATGTTTTAGGCGGCCCATCTGGTTAGTTTAGCTATCACTGCTGGAGGAAAGGAGAGAAGAAGACGATGAAAAAAACCTTGATTAACTTAACTCCACATATTTTAAAAAAAATAAAAAGTATAATAACTTAGGGGTTAAACTACAAATATCATAAAAATGTTTGGATTAAAATGGTATCAAAATATAAATATTTTAACTTTTATTTATTTACAGAAAATATTAAAGTTTTAAAATAAAAGTTGGATGTAATAAATAATAATGTACATATGTCAATTTTCTACTGGTTAGGGTACCATACCCTCTAATTTACAGAGGTAGCGAAGCAAGCACCTTTTACTGTGACTACTATTTAACGTATTTTGATATCAATATTATAATAAATAAAGAATATCTCTATGCTAAAATGTACTTATATTCAAGGTTAATTATTTAAAATTTAATAAATATCCTGAGAATTATTACTAACCCAAACCCACGTTAATTGAAATTAAGAAAAAAGTCTCTAAGAAATAATTTATTTATTCTTCCTTATTTATTATTTATTTATATCATGGCTAATTTATTAAACCAATTGAGCAAATGTCCTATTAAACTTCAAACAAAATTAAGCCAGAGAATGAAAGTTGAGCCACGAAACTATTATTGTACATTGTTTGTTATTAGAAAGGTTGAGTGGGCTCACTAAGTTCACTTAGGGGATTGACTCATTATTAAAAAATATCATTGAGTTGACTTACTTCATGCTCTATGGATACTGCTATGAATGAATGTGAGGTTGGGTGGTTTCTACGTTTCTAGTCTCCACTAAGTATAAGCACTTCTAACATCATGGATCACGTCCTTTTCACATACGCATGGCTATGGAGAGGAAGCTAAACCCTCTTTGCTATGAGATCGAAATCACCGAGTTAACTTACTTAGTTGGTGATTCATGAAAGTTCAACGATGCATGTGTGTTCTAGGTGTTGTGTATGTTGTGTTCTGGATGTTCAACCTTGAGTGAGTCTACTAGGAGATGTGGTTACTATTTGTGGCTCTAAGTGTGAGGGGTTATGTGGCCAAAGAATGGAGAGGGAGAGACGATGTTGGTGAGTGTATGGACGTCCAATGACTAGCTAGGGCAGCAAAGTTTTCTGAGAAAGAAATAGAATGTTCAGGGTAGTGAGATTAAGGATTGAGGATAGTGAGAGCTAGAAGAAGAGAGAGTGTTGAATTGTTGATGGGTGTTAGGAAGAGAAGAGTATGTGTAGTGTGGTTGGGAATAAGAGAATTCGATGAGAGGAGAGGAAATGTTAGGGGCTGCAATATGAGGGAGAGAGTTAAGAATTAACATCCATGCACTCAGAGGATGTAGCTATGTGATATGCATGGGAAAGAAAGTGATGGTCCATGGAGAGAAAAATGGTATGTTGTTAGGAGAGACAAATATGTGTGGGTTGTTGGGTGAGAATTATGTATAAGAAATGAGTCAGTAAACAAGGTGATATGATTCACCCTTCATGAAATAAATCAAAATGTGAAAATGTTAATTTGGAACATCCAGAGAATCATACTAAGTAAAGAAACCTGACACACACAAACTGTGACATGCCAGATAGCATCAAAATTATCAAAGAGGAACGTGATTTTTACCGCGACTAATGAGAAGAACCAAGGTTATCAGGCGATAATTTATTGCCTAAGAACCAAGGGAAACCCAAATTACGACCTATTGGAAAAACCAATGTTATCAAGGGATAATTCTTTTCCCAAGAACTAACGCAAACCTGACACAACTTACAACTTGTTGGAGAGTATCAAAGCTATCAAAAAGGAACGCGACCCTTATCTAGACTTGTCAGAAGAACCAATGTTATTAAGGGTGGTTATTTGCCCAAAAACTAAGGAAGTCAACTCATATAAAGAATAAAATTTTCAAAGAAAAAAATTATTATTCATAAAATTTCTATTTACACTAAATCCCTAAACCTTATTATATAAAAAAACTAATTTACTTAAATTGAGAAAGGAAATATAATAATAAATCCTAATTAAATTACAAATAAATATAAAATCTTAATTTTATTTACAAATATCTAAAATAAATCACTCATAAATCAATGTCAAATCCTAATAAAGTTTACACCAAATCAATTAAAAATCTTAATTAGATTTATATAAATTCAAATCTTTGGTTATAAAGATTTGATCATGATAATTCTTTATGTTACATTCTTATCCTAAATCTTCAATTATTTGAAATTACACAAGTAATATCAAGACTTTATTTACCTCTTCTTGGATTTTACTTTCTTGGACCAAAATTGCATATAAGGTGACTTTAGATAGACTAATTGGATTTCTATCATTCTCTCCCTTTTCAAAAGAATTCATCCTCGAATCAAAACCTAATATTTTATATAAGAAGTATTTAGGTAGGCTGATTAGATCTCTATCATTTCCCATCCCTTCAAAAAGATTCTTCCTTGAATCAAATTCTTCACCTTGCATATTACTTGGATTTCTTGCAATAATATTTTTTTTCACTTTTTTCCATATAATTTTTTATCTCACTTTTTTTCTTTCAATATAAAAGATAGATAACATCTGATTTTTAAAAGTCTAAGCTTTGATACCAGCTAATATGATTCATCCTTTACAAAATAAATTGGAATGCACAAACGTTAATTTGGAATATCTTGAGAATCAATATAGAGTAAAGGAACCCAACACAAACCGTAACTTGTCAAACATCACCAAAGTTGTCAAAGAGAAACATGACTCTTATTGCAACTTGTCAAAAGAATCAATGTTATCATGGATAGTTCTTTACCCAACCAAGGGAAACTCAACACAAACCGCAACATGCCAGAAAGCATAGAAGTTATTAAAAGGAATGTGACTCTTAACGCAACCTGTTTGAAGAACCAATGTTATTAAGGATATTTCTTTATCCATGAACCATAAGAATCAACTTACAAGGAGATGAAAACTCTTAAAGAAAAAAATTATTATTCATCAAACTTCTATTTACATTGAATCCCTAAACCCTCTTATGTAGATTTTCTTTACTTGCATTATATAGAAAACTTAATTAACTTAAATTGAAATAAAATAAAATAATAAAAACGTAAAAAATTCTAAAGAAATATCACTTAAATTGTAAATCAATTTAAAATTTTAATTTGATTACAAATAATTAAAATAAATTACTCATAGATTTCTAATATTAGTAACCATCAAAGTATAAATACTTATTTTATAAGCAATGGAAGACATTAAAGTTTTATTTATAAAAGAAAAGTTTTTTATTATAAAATTTATATTATATTTTTTTTTCTCGTAGAATATAGTCTTATCAATGTTCTCTATAAGATTTATGATTTAAATTTATCAAAATATCAATTTGTACTTAAATCTAGGCACATTATTAGTTATTTTGTGATTATGGTTAGACTAAAAACTAAATAATAGATCATGTTTTATATAAAAATAATTGATTATTTATTTTTATAAAATTATTAAATCTTTATTTTATTTTTTATTTATTTATTTATAAATTTTTTTATTAACTTACTCCATAAAGATCAAACTATCTTAATGAATTCTTATCATATTATGTTTAAAACTTAATTAAACCAAAGCATAATAATATTCGCATAAGTTAAAAATGATATTAATAAAATGTGTAATGTATTACTTCATTAGAAAACAAAATATATATTGCTAAGATTAATTAATATAAGTTGAATTATAATTATATTTTATAATATATTTTTATATTTTTAATCAAGATTTATATTATATTTTTTTATAATAAATTAAAGAAGTATACATATAACTAATTTAATTAATATTTTTTAACAAATTTTAAAATTAAAGAGTAATTGATTTAAAGATCATAAAGAGTTAGTCACACTAGCAAAGGATTGTTTACTAAACTTGTTTATCTAGCTAAAATAGGAATATGTATCAATATTTTATGTACAATTTATTGCTTTGAAAAACTTTGATATAATTGTCATGTTTTTGTTACTAGATAGTATTTTTTTAACATACAATTTGAAGTATTGAAAAACATTAATGCATTTTTTATATAATTTTTTTAATTTTTATTGTTATTTTTTATTTTTTATTTTTACAACATTTATATATTGTGATAATATATAGGTAGAAAATCTAGTGAACATAAAAATAAATAAATAAAAGAAAAATTGTTTAAACTATAGATAAATACTTCAATGTCAATCACAGTTTAAATCATAGGTAATGTGAAGAAATTGGTAAGGATTTGTTCAAATCATAGTATACTATCATGTTACGCTACGATAAATTTCATTGTTTCTATTAAAAGTTGTCAATAATGAAGAAAATTCGTCAACAAATTAGAAAATGTAGTAAGGGTTAACTATTCTATTAAAAGTTGTCAATAATGAAGAAAATTCGTCAACAAATTAGAAAATGTAGTAAGGGTTAACTAAACGCTACAAACTTGTTAGTAATAGAAGCATGGTAAATTATAACAATCTAACATAATTGAAGCTGTTAATATAAACGATAGAATTATAATTATTGGTAAATATTAATGGTTAATAATCGTTAGTACCTATTGATAGGTTAGAAATTCTAGAATAATATTTGGTATTTAAGGATAGAAGTGAACAAAGTCGTCCGACAGGGATCTATGACTTGATTCGTTTAAAACCTAGTTAGACTCGGCTAGTTTAATAAATAGATAGGTTCAGACTTGTTAAAAGGCCTTTTTTAGATAGATAAATAATGCAGGTCTAAGTTTATAAAAAAGTCTATTTAACTTATTCAGAGGTCTATTTATATTTATATTTATTTTAATATATTATATTTATATAATATATATATATATATATTTCTGGCCTATTTAATTATTTTTTTATCTTATAGATTTTAAAGTTTGCAAGCTTTTTTAATTAATTATTTATATAAGCTTTAAGTTTATTTATTGAATTTTTTGTAATATAGACTTTTAAACAGACTTGCAGATCTTGTAGGCTTTAAATCAAGACAGACCTTGACAAAAAAAAAAGTTTTTAATAAATAATAGGTCCAGCCTCAAACATCAAAATTTTTAAATAGACCAGACCTGAGTCTAACTTAGCTCGACCTACTTTCATCCCTATTAATATTGAAATCATTAGCTCCATAAAAATAATCCTAATCTTCTTATTTGTCATTCTATCCAAATTTTGTGTCACTCTTGCTCTTCTCAATATAAGTAAGAGGAAGTCCTAACCTTGTTTAAGGTTGGCTCAGACTTCCAACAATTATTGTTAAATATAATTATATGCATTTAAATTAATATAAGTTAAATAATTTCATTAAATTGGCTTACCATAGTATAGTAGAAGTGCTTATCATACTTGAAATACCTCATCAAAGATAACATCTTGTCCGAACTGTCTCTCCTATTAAATAAAATTATTTTAGTAAATAATATTTAATAATTTTAATAGAAGTTTACAAGTATTAAACAAATTGCATGATCCATTATTGAAATGGATTTCCCTAAATGCAGGGATCCACTTCTTGGTATGAATCTCAACCTTATCCTCCACAAATAAAGAAATATGGCATTATAACATAATTAAATTAAAAAACATATATGTAGTTAAAACATAAAAAATTAATAAAAATTAATTAATTAAACTTACTTGAAGATATTGAATTTTCTGTTCCTCACTTGTCACAAAATGTCATCCTAAGTTGAGTACTCGTCTTAAAAGTAGCTTTGAAAACCTTCATCAGGCTTGAGATGCCTTATTACAATGTGTAAAACTAAATAATATAATAAGTTAATAAATTAAAATAATTTAATTAAAACATAAAATTTCTTGCTAATACTATAAACCATATACCTTTTATTAATGGTCATCTTCACATTCAGGTTGATTCTATCATTGTTTGTTTGATTAAAAAAACAATATTAATGATGAAATTAAACATGACAAGAGAATGGAGATCGAGAATGAATTTTATTCTTCCCATCCTCGCCGCACTAAAAATTAGAACGAATATGGGTGCAAGATTAAAGTAAACAAGGATGAAAATTTAAAATCCAACCTCATAATAAATTATTGGAAATTACATATCTTATTTTTTAAAAAAATATAATTTTTATTCATTTGTGTATATATTTTAAATAAATACTATATCAACTATATTTTTAATTTAAATAATATATCAAATAAATATTAAAAATGTAAATAAAATAAAAAATACAATAATAAAATTATATTTTTAATGAAATATGATAGTTCAATATACCAATTATAATCATGATAAAAAGTTTGAAACAAAACTTATAATATCCTACATAATACTTATAATATCAATATAAATATAATATTATATTTTTAATATCCTACATAATATTATATTTTTAATATCCTACATAATATTATATTTATATTGATATTATCTGTTTTGAAATATATATTGTAAAGTATATTTTGATTTTAATTTTATACTCTCACATTTTAAAATATTTTTGTGATCTTTTTATAAGATATTTTATAATTTGAAATGTTTATTATTCTCTTATTAATTGCTCTTAATAATTGAAATAGTTGAACACCTAAATCAAAATTATTAAAGATAAATATTAATAAAATTAAAGCCAATAATATAAATGAGGTTCAATTTGGAAATTTCTTATAATTTTTAAAATATAAAAATACTAATTAATTTTAGTTACTTTTATTTATCTTTATAAATTAGTTAAAAGTATCATATAAAAAATTAAGGAAATTACTTTAATTTTATAATTTAGCTATATATAACATAAAATTGATATATTATACTAACAACTCAGTTTAAATCAATCTTATCTATATATTTACAGATTTTGACGGAATCGGATTTAGGTTCAAATAATTGATTCTAACAAAACTTTAACCTGAATAAAAAAATGAAAACAAACCTAGCTTAACTCATCCCATAACTATAATATCCCAAATTTTCATTGAAGTTTAGACATATTAAAATTCAAATCTAGAAAGTTTGATAATTTGTTAAATAAATTTAATTAAATAGATAAAAAATTTATATATATCTCGAACAAAGGATCCTGTCCTCAATTTTTGATCCCCACACACTGCCAACAACCTTCCAATTTTCACCGCTCACATACAAGTGGAGACAAACCGCATAGATCTTCCACCGATAGTTTAATTATCATAATTGTTTAATGCGAGTTTTAACCGTCACATAAAAACAAAGGCTGGCAGAACTATTTTTTCTGTAATGTGTAACAAGTAATGGGCCAGGTAGCAAATTAAATAGATTGGGCTTGTCATCTGCTTTTCACTGTGTAACAAATAATGAATTTTTCATATTTATTTTGCACTTTAAAATTTTTTCAGTAATATATTCTAAAAATTTAATTTTAAAATTTTGAATTCTGAAATTAAATTTTACATTTTTTATATTTTAAAATTAAATTTTTTAAATAATTTTTTATATTTCAATACTTTTAATCTTGAAATAATTTTTTAACATGAATTTAAAAACTAAAATTATGAAATATGAAAAATGAAAAATACATTCTAAAATTTTAGTTTTGAAACATATGTTAAATATTATTATGAAAGTTTAAGTTTGAAATGTAAAAGATAGATTCTAGAATTAAAGTTTCAGAAATCACTTAGACACCAATAATATAGCAAATATCCGGTGTAAGGATAATTTGGGAACAATAATTAAAAAAAGTAAGGAGGTGAGAAAAGTAAAAAAGAGAAGGTAAAAAAATAATACCCTACTATCTTAGATTTAGTTTGATCCAAAGTCAATTTATAATGTTAAATAGAGTAAAATTTATAGTTGAGGTGGTTTAGTATCCTATACTTTGCTCTTATTTAAGAGGGAGAATAGGACATGCTAAAAATGTTGTAATTAAAATAATGAATTAGTTTTAACTCACTTTTTTTACACGATTAAAAGAAAACTTATGGATTAAGACAACTGAAAATTCAATTTAACAATTCACTTTTTATTAAGCAAGAAAAAAATTAAATTTTAATATGAAATAACTTCTGTTTAAGTTATATTACTGAATTAAAAAATATATTCATATATATATATTGTATTGTTTGATTTAGTAACTTGATAATAAAGATTATATACTTCAAAATAAATTTTGTGCTAATATTCATTTTGCTTTCTTTTTTCTTTTTGTTTCTACCAAACTTATATGCCCATATTGAATATTTGTGTTATCAATTGGAATTAAATTCTGTCTTCATCATTTCCGTTGTAACAGTTTTGCCTCTTGAATTTATCAAAAAGGAGCATCTCATAGAATATATATCATATTCCTGTTAAAATAATATATGTTTGATGAAAAATGAATTGTACTATTTACGTTGCATTTTGTTTAAAACCATATAGTTTAATTTATGTTATTGTTTTAGGTATCAATTGGACCTAACCTCATTTCACCATATACCTTCTTTTCATCACAATACTTAATTAAGCATTTGAATTAACACTCAAAGAAGCACAATATTGTTACGTCTGTGGTCATAATAGCACACTCTTTACGCTATGATACAGGGCGACGACTAGCTTTCTTAGCAAATTTTTCTTCATTTGTAACATTTAATTTAAAGATTTCTTTAATAAAAATCAGGTATCTACCACTCGAATCATTCATCTATTGATAGAATAAGAAAAGAATGGATTAATAATGAAAGAGAATTTTCATTGTATGCCTATGAATATATGCTAATAATAATGCAGGTCTAGAAACTAATAAATAACTTTTAATAACAAATCATGATAAAAATATATGAATAATAGTTTTTAATTAAAACTTTTTAGTTTTAAATGTATATCACTAAAGTCAGTTCATAAGATTTTGGTGAAGTTTAAAAAGAGGTTGTTGGTAATTAAATAGCATTATGATTCAAAGGGAACTGAGAAGTTAGTTGGTAGTGAGAAACGACTACTGAAAAAGTCGCTGAAAAGGTGTCATGGTGGACTCATAGTCTACTTGGACACCAATGACAATTTCAGCTACAAAACAAACTTCACATGGCACGCGTATACAAGTACAACCTGCGTTACACATCACCATCAACTCAATGCAGAGAAACTTCATTTGCTCTTAACTTTTTAAACTTTGAAGCCCCCACCCTATGACAATGAGTCCACCATATGCCATTTTTCTAACCATAGAATGAACCCAAAATAAAAAGTAGGATTCCTAACTTACCCTTCAAGTAATTGCTTCTTAAATACATGTCTCTGGTGGAACTATCTACTTGAATCAAAACAACCATTCCATTGTTTTACTCTCATGGGTACCAACATTCTTACCATGACAAGCCACAATTTTGAACTTGATTGCAAGAGAATTCATGATTCTTTGAGGGGTTTGAGCCAATTGATTCCATCTCTGGCTTGTTTAACCCAACTTGAAAGGCAGCAGTTAAGAGAGACCTACAAGGCTGTTTATGGAGAAGACTTGATAAGTCACCTTCAAGGATATGAAGAAGATGTTTATTCTTCTATGAATATGAAGTGTTCTGCTTTGTCCTTGTGGATGCTTGATCCACATGATAGGGATGCTTTTGTGGCTAGAGAAGCTCTTCAACAAGATGAGACCAATTTCAAGGCTCTTGTGGAAATTTTTGTGGGTAGAAAATCAAGTCATGTTCTTCTCATCACACAGGCCTACCACAAAAGGTTCAAGAGGCAATTGGACCAAGATATTGTCAATTTGGACCCTCCACATCCATTTCAAAAGGTGAGATATTTATTTGGGAAACACTCAATTGACCTTTTTATGGAAATGTTATTTTTTGGTAAGTTTAATGAAATGGGTTTGGTTTTGCAGATTCTTTTAGCATTGGCTGCATCACATAAAGCTCATCAAGTTGATGTTAGCCATCATATATCTAAGTGTGATGCTAGGAGACTCTATGAAACTGGGGAGGGAAGCTTAGGAGCTGTAGATGAAGCTGTTGTGCTAGAAATTTTAAGCAAGAGGAGCATTCCCCAACTGAAGCGAACATTTTTGAGTTATAAACACATCTATGGGCATGACTACACAAAGGTACCATTAAAACAATATGCTACTAGTCCTCTCCCTCCCCATCTTACCATATTCCATGTATTTTCATTGTTTGATGGATTTTAAAATGTGTTTTGTGTCTCTTCAATGCATTCTTTCAATTTAGTCTATCAAGAGGGGAAAATATGGCCAATTTGGTAAAGCTCTAATGATGGTTGTGAAATGCATATGTAATCCAGCACACTATTACTCAAAGGTAACCATTTTATCATTGTTCTTAAATTGTTGTTCAAATCTTCAACAGATATATAGTTTAGGAAGACATACATTATTTGAAAAATTACAATTTGGGTTAATAATGACAGGCACTATATACAAACATCAAAGGGGAAACAAAGGACACAGGAATTTTGGCACGAACATTGGTAAGCAGGGCTGAGGTAGACATGAATGAGATCAGAAAAGTTTTCAAGGAAAAGTATGAGAAGGAACTTGTTGATGTTATATGTGAAGGCATTCCATCTGGGGACTACAGAGACTTTCTAGTTGCCTTGGCTACAAAAATCTAAGTAGCTGTTACATCTGATCTTAACTTTATAGCAACAAAAACTTGTTGAGAACAGTATAATTCAGATTAGCTTTTTCAGTTTCCTTTGTGAGTGACATGAATTGAAAAACTTGTTTAACTTAATACTAGTTGTGGTATACAGTTATATAATGTGACAATGTAAACATGATGTCTCTTTTCATGAAGCAAAGCAAATTTTTGGCATCTTTATAAAGTGTTTCTCTGTAAACCGCATAGCCACTTTTATTCTTATATCTTTTTGGTTGCTTCTTTACACTACAATGCTAGACTTGACTTACAACATTAGAAATGGATGGTTGGTCACTCATTTGGGGTCTACTTGTCAATGCCCAGGTAAAATAAAAATAAAAATAAAAATTTTCCTAAATTTGATTTTTTTTTAACATAATAACATCTTTTATTGAATTTTCTCTTTTTTTATAACATGTGCCTTCATTATTATTTAGCAAATATTTTTATATAGTTTAACAATTTAAAATTATTAATTATTTTCGATTTTTTGTTTTGCTTGTGATTTCTATCTTTTCATCAAATTTTAACTTCAATTACTATTAAAATTTTTATATAATTTTTTCGTCTCAGATTTTTATCATGTATATTCTTGAATCAATTATTTTCCATTTTCTAAATTTACCCCCCCCCCCCCAAGTCTAAGTTATCTATAATTACTTATTAGCTTAAATATTTTTTTTAAGTTATGTAAATATGGTCAACTTTAATTTTAATCTTTTGAAATTTTTTTGGTTGATTTTTAATTCTCAGTAATTTAGATTTTTTTTGAAAATAATTTCTCTTTATTAGTTGACATTCATTTAGTCATAACGTGTTGATTTTAATTCTTAGTAATTTAGATTTTTTTTAAAATAATTTCTCTTTATTAGTTGACATTCATTTAGTCATACTCATAACGTGTTAGCAATAATTCTGAAAATGACATATAGTGTAACATACCAGATGCTGTGACAAGTACGGATTATTTTTATAATTTAAATTTATAAAAATTAAAGCCAAGATAAAAATTTGAAGAATTAAAACCAAATTTAATCATATTTACATAGGTTAAAGACATATTTAAGCCTTATTTATTCATTTAAATTAATTAGGAATAAGTAAGTTAAAGGAATGCCTATATTTAGAGTAAAATTTTATCAAAATAAAATTTATTTTAAAATAAATTCCTTTATGCTGTTTTCAAATTCTAGTGTAACATAATTTATAAATTTTAAAATAATATTTATTATTATTGTTGTTGGTGTTTAGATGGGCTAACATGTATATTTTAACATAACAGTTTTTGACAAAGGAAATCATTATCATTTATCAATACCTGATATTGATTAAAAATTAAATCAGGTAGAAATAAAAGAGCTTAATAATATCGTTAGTTCTTTAATTTTAAGGATAAACATTTATTTCTGGTTATTTTTATTTTTTAATTTTAAAATTTATGATTTTGGTTTATTCATTAATTTTGTATTCTATAATTAATAAATTTTGTTTAATTTTTATTTAATTTTATTAATCAAACATTGATTTAACTTAATATTAGATTAAAAGTAGTGAAGTTAAATTAATTTCATTAATATAATTATTTAATTAAAATTAATAGAGACCAAAAGCATAGGATCTCAAATTTTTGAAGAATTAATTTCATTTATTTTTCATCTAATTTTATTAATTTATGAATTTTCTGATAAAAATTAACAGAAAAATTGAAACCGTAGACTCAAAATTTGAGGAATCAAAATCGTTAAAATTATATAAGATCAAAATTATTAATTCTCAAAACTAGAGAAAATTAAAGTGCAATTAAATGAAAAAAAATAAGGGAAAGATAAATTGACAATAAAGTAAATTTGAAAGAAAAAATAAATTTGACAAAAAATGAATGGAGGCTAAAAATTGAAATAAAGAAAAATGCATGAACTTAAATCGATTGGATTTCAATTTATAAGGAGTAAACGAGTAGGATTTTGACAGAGAAGTAAACGGGCATGTTAAAAATAAGGTTTTATCTTATATTTATCTTTCTAATTCAGTATTAAGGTAATTTTATTTTATATTTTTTTCTCAATTTTAATTTATCATTTTTGAAATAGAATAAATATGGTTTACTATTAAGATTTTTATTCAAATATTAATGTAAAATATCGACTGCAAATTTTTTTATCCAATTATTAATATAAAATATTCATTAAATAATAATGTTTTAAGATTATTAAATTATGATAAGTTAATGTAAAAATATCATCTATATCCCATCCAAAATAATAAATTAGTATTTAATAATTTTAAATAAAAATATTTTTAATATAAAAATTTTAAAATAACTACAAATTTAAAATTTTTAAAAAATAAAATTTTAATAAATTTATTTGTTAAAAAAGATTAGAAAATATAATTTTATAATAAAATATAAATATAAAATATTATATAAATTATCAAAATCTACGTTCGTATGTCAATTTAATATAGTAACTATAAAATTTTAAAATGTATCAATAGATTGCAAATAAAAATAAATTTATAATTTAAATTTTCTAAAAATATATAAAAATTAATAAATTTATATGTTAAAAATATTAGAAAATATAATTTTATAATAAAATATAAATTTAAAATATTATATAAATTATCAAAATCTACGTTCGAATGTCAATTCAATATAGCAATTATAAAACTTTAAAATATATCAACAGATTGCAAATAAAAATAAATTTAAAATTTTATAACCAGTTATTTTGATCCTCCACAATTTCAACTTTTAGCAATAATATATTTTTTCATTTGTAGCAAATGATTCACAATGACCTCATAGTTATAATTCAATGGTTACTAAGTTTCAATATTTCCAAGTCCAGAACGATTTTAAGAAAATGAGCCATTTTAAAATTTAAGAATTTAGAATTAATAAGAATCATGATGTCATACATAGCTTGTTTCATGTTCTAACCATTAAATTTAAAAGTGAAAAAATGATAACAATAATATAGTTTTAGACATGCATAGATGATAACAATAAAACAATAATGAGATGGAAATCAAAATAAGTAGTTATAAATTATTAATTTATTTTTATTTTCAACCTAAAAATGTGTTTTATATTCACCATATTGAAACAGTATACTGATTTAGATATTGATAATTTACATAATATTTTTATTTATATTTTATTGTACAAATATATTTAATAATATTTTTAACATGGAAATTTATTATTATTTTATATTTTTTAAATATTTAATTTTTTTTTTAAATTTATGTTAAATATTATTTATTATTTAAATTATCAAATATTATTTTATGTTTTGGATTGGATGTGGATGAAAATTTTTCATATAATGTATAATAATTTAATAATATTAGAATATTATAATCAAAATTAACATTTTATATTAATAATTGAATAAAAAATCCAAGTCAGCATTTAATATTAATAAGTAAATGGAAATTTTAACGATGGACCATGTTTGTTCTATTTTAAAGAAAGTAGATTAAATTAAGGAGATCAAGGTTATCCTATACTAAATTAGTGAGGATAAAAAATACAATTAAACCAATAAATAAATAAATGTTATTTGTGTATCATATAATATTTTTTGAATACAGATAAAATATTGAAAATCCCCGTTGATTATTAAAATAAAATATAATATTAAAAAATACTTTAAAAAAAAATTTACAGATGATTATATTTTTATAATGAAAAATTTAATTAAATATTAAAATATACGCACTTAAACTTTTATGTTTAGAACAAATTAAAATTTTTTATAGAAAATTATTTTATTGATAATTTTATAATAAATTTAATTGAAATATATTGATAATGTAAAAATATAATTATTTTATTATATTATTAAAAATGTTGAATTTTATAATAAAAAATTATTTTAATACACTATTAGGTATAGAAAAATATATAGTGTCGACTAATTAAAAATTATAGTGAGTATGAATTTTAATGTAACTAATACAAAATTTAATTATTTTTAATAATATAACTTATAAATAGATGAAAGTGTAAATTGTTTTTTTGCTCTATTAGTGTATTTCAATTAAATTTATATAATATTAATTACTTTAAAGTGACACGTACTGTAATTTTCAATAGATTGACAGTATTAAATTTTTTTGAATTAATAGTATATCAAAATTAAATTTTTTTAAATATGTCATTATATTTAATGTTGATTGAAAATTTTAATCATTGTTTAAAAATATTTTAGGAAAGTAAATTTTATTAAATAACCAGTTAAGCAATTGATTTGAAAGACACAGATATGTGAGAAGGATAAAATAGTTTAAAAGTTATTCTACTCTTAAAAATAAGCATTTAAATTTATAAAATAAAATAAATAAAAATAATGAAAGAAATACAAATTTTAAGAAAGCTCATATAACCTACAAATGGAAGGAATAAGAGCGTGGAGAAGGGAGTAAAATATATGAGACATCATGTTTCTATTATTAATTTTTACAATATTTTTTTTATAATTTATAATTTATATTTTTTAATCACATCATTTAGTTTATTAACATATTTTTTTCTATTTCATTTATTTGCGAACAAAATTGTAAATTTCTTTTAGTAAAAATAAAATTTTCCAAAATATGTTACAAGTGATCAAATTTACGCTATAAATCAAAAAGACAAAAGAAGAGGACATAATTAAGAAAATCCAACTCCTTCTGCGTCTAAAATATATTATAATTTTAGGCAAATTATTAATGCTTAAATTTAAGATAATTACCACTTGTTGGACAAGTGTTCCGCATACTCATTCAAATAACTAACTACACATAAAGCTGAATAATTAGAGTTATTAAATTAGGCAGACCTATCATAGGCTAAAACACATTTAGGGTGGACCAAATTGAACTAATTCTATTTTGGACTGAAAATTTGTAAGTCTAACCTAACCCTTCCCGGGTTATGAGACTGAAAAAAAAAAAAACACTTATAACTAAATACAGAAATTTTGAATTTTTATTGACATAAAAAATATTTGCATTTTTAAATGATCAAAATCTTTGTATTTACTGTAATAATTTTTTTAATATATAAATTTTTTTATAAGATTTAAATTTAAGATATCGTATCTTAAAATCTTATTAAATACGATAATGACTTCTAAAACATTATTTATGCAATAATTATTACAAGCTTACATTAAAACAAAATTCTTGTAAACTGTAAATGTATCAAGTGTATGCTTAGAAAGTATAAAATAAAGCAATCGTAATATAAAAAAAGGTTATTTATCTATAAGAATATTAATTATAGAGTTTAATTTTAATTATATGTTATTAATTTATTAAAATATTTTTTAAATAATTTTTTATAAAATTTAATAAATTTTAAGTATATAATTAAATAAAATATAAAATAACTTACATATAAATATATTTTAATTAAATTCCTAATTGTGTATAAATACAAATTTTAAACAAATATAAAAGTTCACATGACATATAAATTCACTAAGGGAAACCGATCACCCACATGCCCAAAAAAAAAAGACTTAAGAAGTCGTTATCATATAAAAAAAAATCACCTCACTTTCATACACGCGCACAAACACAAAATACATAATAGAATTCATCGTAAAAAGCCTATTAAAAGTCCTTATCATAAATGAGATTTAAATCTTTATTTTTATTATTTTTTCATCCAACATAATGCCATACATATTAGAATTCATCGTAAAAAAACTGTTAAAAGTCCTTTTCATAAATGAAATTTAAATCTTTATTTTTATCTATTTAGAGCCAACATAATAACATTTACATTTTTATCATTATCATTAATTAAATTGGCTTTTCATCCACATCTTTAAATGGTCTTGATCGTTCTACATATTAAAAATAAATAAATACAACCAATCCTAATTATAATTTTTGAAATGTAAAAAATATATGTTAAATATAATAGAATGAGAGTTTATCCAAAAATAAAAATGTTATTTAGTGAAAATTTAAAGTAACAATTATGAAGAAAAATAAAATCTTGCAAATTAATTGAGATCATGTAATTTTTTAGTATATAAATATTGATAAATTACTATTTTGTTAATTTATTTATAAAAATTTAGATATAATTATTGTATAATTTATAATTATTTATTGATAATTTTTTTAATTTTATATAAATAATCAAGAAAGTAAAGAATTAAAAAATAGATAAATTTTAAGTTAAAAATAATAAAAAAAGGATATAAAAAGATAAGAGAGTAGTAGAAGGAAAAAATATCCATTAACCTATTCCACAGTAGGTTAGGATTTCCAACATAATTGTGCAGACCTAAGCATGATCATGCTAACAAAAGGTGGCATGTCTATGCAAAACAATGAACTTAGTTGTGCCAATTAATGAGTACGGTTGTGCCAGCAACAAAACCACATCAGTCCTATTAATACAGAAGAGGTTCTAGTCAACCTTAACGACGTTATAGCTGATTTAGAATGATCATGATAGTTGAGTAAGCGACTAGGTCAACTCGGTCCGTGAAAGAAAACGCCCTAATCCACACATATAAATGGGAGGCTCTGTCGTACCCAACTACACACCACTTTTGAGGCCCCAAAGGCCATGTAGTTCACTCTACGGGGTCACACCTCTCACAACCCGAGAGGCATTTTCTTCTATTTTCACTTTCTAGTTTCTTCATTTTTGGTTCTTCTCCTAGTATCCTTTCATAAGATCTTAGTAGAAGGAATCCCCTCAAAGTGTAAGTTACAAAGTTGCTTGTAGCCTTCCTAACATTTTGGTTTTGTATCTCTTATATTAGAATTAGGTTATGGATATTTTTAGGTTAATATTTACCATGTAAACTAATCCATAATTAATGAGACTTTGATGAACCTTATGATATAATTGTTTTAATCCTAATTTTTCTCATAAATAATTATTATGCCATTATGCTGTTGAACAATGATATTTTGGTTATTCAACTATATGCCATTACATTGTTGAATGATGATATTATGGTCACCCAATTATATTTCCTTTTATGCTTAATTCATTAATAGGAAGTAGTTAATCTTGTTAATATATAAGTTGATTGGGGGGATAGATGATTATACCATCCCTCGATTGATAGAACTAAAGGTAACTGAATTCAAGGTTTTGGAGGATCAAATCGGAATCCTAAGTTTTCAACTAGTTAATTTTCTAATTAGTAGTTGACAATCTCCTATAGTTTATGCTTCTCTTATATATCCTTCTTGCATAATCATTGGGGCAGTATTTAGGGGAAGGATTATTACTGTTACAAGATCATTGGATAATAATAGCTTTAGAGTAGATGGTTAGCAAGAAGAATTGAGAGTAAAATTAAGTAAAGTTATAAGGGGTTTCAAAGTTTCATATTTTTTCATAATTTTCATTTGTGTTCTTGTTTTCTTCTTTATATTTTCCTCAAACCTTGCTTTATTTACCTTTATGATAATAACCTACAAAACATATATTTGGTGAATTCAAAAGTTAGAATTTAAGTTTCTCTTTTAGATTATTGACATAATATTTGTGGAATCAATACTAAGGAGTCTAAAATACCCCTTTCTACACCGATGGATATACTTGTCTATAAACAAAACTTGACAAAAAGTTTTACACTCACGTTTTGTACACAACAAATATTAATATTAAAAAGTATACTTTTACTATTATAGTGATTAGAATGATCAATACATCATGAACATCTTCTAATTCATTTACCAAATTTAATAAGGGTCCTCCAATATTTTAAAACATCTAAATTCTTGAAATTCGTAAGCTTTGATTCTTTCACATAGAGGGTATGTTTAAATTTTTAAAATTTTTAATTTGCAATGTATCTTTATTTTTTTTTTCAAAATCTTACCTTATTTCAATAAAAATGTTAATTAAAACTACATATGAAAATAATTACTAATGATTTAAAAAATTGATTAAATAAATTTTATCTGTAAGATATTTTACATTAGTTAAAAATATAGTTTGAATATTTTTTATATAACTTTAATAGTTATTTTTCTTAAGTTAACTTTTGAGAATAAATTAAATCTTATCTGCTAATATGATATTAAAGTTTTTTCAGTTTTAATGTTAGCTATTTGTAAATATTTCATTTGCATGCACCAAATATATGTTATTTTAAGTATGAGGAGAAGGTGTTTAGATGTCCATATTATTTAGAAATATGGCTAAAATATTCTTTTAAAACTTAAAAATCATCTTTTATTGGTTTAACTTTTAAAAGTAAATTAAACCTCATTTTTTAATATTGAAAAAAAATTTGTTAACAAATTTGTTTACCTTTCTTCATAATTTATAGTTGAAGTTTCTACCATCTGTCATATAAAAAAGTTATATAATAATTAAAATTTTATAAAATATTCTTCCTATTGTTTAACTTTTTGCCAACCATAAGTTATTGGAATGAAATTTTGAGTAAGAATATTTTAAAAATTAAATCATCGTAAAATTTAAGAGTACAACTAAACATAAGAATTTTGATATATTCATTCCAGTACTTATCAAATTTGTCCATCCCACTTAGATAAAAAGAGTTCAAGTTATAGGTTCCTTAAGAAGGGTGTAGGGCTATGAGATTTCCAATCTCTATATTAAGGTAAGTGTCTCCCTGAATAGTAGGGACCAAAACATATTGATTTTAGTTGTGTCCAATTGTTGATGGATCTGTGGAGATTAGTCGTGTTTTCGGCAAAAGAGAATGATGAGATTAATTTGGTGTTAGATCAAAATATCATTGCAGTAGAAGAAAGACTATTGTTAATTCTTGTTTTCTTCTACTGCATCCTAAAGATCTAATGCTTCAAGATAAGTAATCATTCTTACAACTCATAATCCATACTCCTGACCATTAAAGGTGGGTGCATCGATTATGTGTGATGTATCCCTTTCCATTATTCTTTCTCACATATCCCTAAAAGATAATAACTTTGATACCAATTTTTTGTTTCTTATTTATAAAAGGAGAGAGAAAAGTATAATGTAAAGGAAAAAAACATATTAATATTTTATTAAAAAGCTCTATATATAGAGCATAAATTCTATCAGTGGTTGATTCCTTATTTTGTGGGCATAACAACCTTATTTAAAATTTTAAAAAGGAATCATAACTTGAGTCAATCTCTTATTTGTAGGAAATACACTTTGACTCAATCATGTATTGTAGGAATAAACAAATCCCTACAAAATAAGAAACAGACTGACTTAATTAGTTATTGTAGGCACATGTTCAACAATTTTCATTATTAGGATGTTATATAAAAGTTATAATCAAATGGTCCAAGATGCTTTGAGTGGACAAAATAACGAGTATAATGCAAAAAATTTAAGCTCTTGCAGAATTGTTCACCATTCACAAAAAGAAGATGTACACACTCGAGCAACAAATCAAATGAGTGAAAGAAAATTTAATCTTATGCCAAAAGTAAGAACCCACTAATGAAAATTGAAAATGAATGAAAAAACTTAAATATGAACTCAGGATCTCTTAGAACTCCAAGAGATATATTGGGGTCAAAGATCAAGGGCTGAATTGTTAAAGGAAGGGAATCAAAACACAAATTTTTCAAAGAAATGAATCCCAACACCAACATGTGAACAATATTTCAATGCTAAAAAAAGGCTGATCATTGAATTATAGACGAGCCTCAACTTCAATAGCTTTCGGTCCACCATTTGAACAAAAAAATTTCTTCATTCAGTGTGCTTACTTCAAAGGATATTTTAGAGGTGGTAAGGGATAAGGTCTTTATTGTGTGAAAAATGTGAATATAAAATTCTTGCTAAATTTTACCCACAGACAAGTATACTTGTTGAGGTAGAAAGAGTGTATTTTAGGCCCTCATTATCGATCCTACAAAGATTAGTCTAACAATCTAGTATGAAATTTGAATTATAATTTTTTATCTCCCAAAAGAAAAGTTGTTTTGTAAAGACAATAAAAGTAGTAAAAGAAAAATAAATAAATAGAAATAATATTTCTATTATATGATAAAAAAATAGAAGTTGGGTAAGTTATGAAAGATTTATAGAGCTTTGATTTCCCTTGTGACTTTACTTGTTTTTACCCTTAGTTTCTCTTTTATTCAATTTCTAACCACCTACACTAATTCTACTACTCCTCCTTGATCCTAGTAATTTCTCTTTTACTTATTAACACTAGTAAAAAATAGAGATTTAATAACAACCTTGTACATTGGTTATTAGAAAACTGGTGTAAAAAAGATACGATGGTATTTTTGTAAATATAATTTAACTTATTACATCAGTTCATTTGTAATCAATGTAAAAAGTTTTTTTATCTCGATTATTAATGTAACTAATGTTAAAGATAACTTTTTATATTGGATTTTTATGTAACCAGTGTTAAAAGTTATTCTTTTCTTTCTTTAGAAAGCTGACATCAAGTTTTTGGTTCATTTTGTTCTAGGTCAGCAACCATATTTCCTTCTCCATTAGTAAAATTCTCAAAAAGTTAAATCCTTCATTATTGTAGTTTTCATCTCCATTAGCAAAATTTTGTTCCTTGCTATGTCTCCATCACTAGCAACAGAACTAACTTCCGCCGACCATCGTACATTATACAATGTTTACAAAAGATTGGATCCATTTTGTCTGTTACGAAAACATTTCCTCCATTAAAACATCTTCACTCACGACCTTTGAATTATCAAGACTGGAAGATTGTTTTAATGCCAATGCCTCCTATCCATTATGGCAACTTCAATCTTGTGTTATACAATTATTCCTTCAGTTTAAAGCTCAAGATTTATAGAGAAATCTTTTTAGCATATGAATATTTGAATTCCTGATGTTGCATAATAGATTGTTCACTTTATCAAATTATGGAAAAGTAAAATTGAATGGTTAACTAAGTTATCATTGAGAATTATCATTCGATTAGATTATAGATAAATTTGGTCAGGTTATTATATAACTATAGTTAGAGCTTAGAAAAATACTCTGCAACTTTACCATCTGTACACCATTGCCTCCAATCATCCACAATGAAATAGTTTAACCATCTTATCCAAGTTTAAGTTTTCAAGATAGGAACCATCATATCATGATCACCACGGTTAATAATGTATAAATTTATTTTGCATATGAAATTCAAGTTAGTTCATTCTTGTTACCTTGTGCAATATATGAGCATAGATAAAAACATATTGACCTGTATATATGAGTGAATGATAGCCTTTTCTACCATGGTTTACATGAAATTCATAGCTGTTAGGGATATCACCTTTTTAAGGAATATCCATGCTACAACAATTCCGTTGTCCTATGCTTCCCTGCAGCAAATGCGGGAGCTTTATGTTATTTTTACTTAGTATTGCAAACTAACCAACTGAATGAGAAAATTACTTTCATTTGAATAAACTACACCTTATGAATGTGCAGGGCATTGTGAAATTTATCATCATTGGCCCAATAAATGCAGAGGAAGTTTTCATAAGCCTAAAGATGGAAATAAAATAAACCTCAAGTTAACATAAATATTTAGTGAATTTAGTTGTTAATGCAACCAAAAGATGATCGTATAATTATTTTTACCAATGAAAAATGAAACAACAAATGTAAACATAGTATAACAAGATTCTCATTGCATTATATATATATATATATTTATATATATATATATATATATATATATATATATATATATATATATATATATATATATATATATATATAAAGAAGCAAGGAGTAACATCCTTGAATCAAATTCACTGGAGACTATCCAACAGTTTAAAGGTGGGAAATTTGAGATGGATATTGAGGAGCTTCTTCTTGAGATATTTCATAATTAGAGATCTCCTCCAAGGCCTTTCAAAGTCTTTCTCATATAATGGCTCTAAAATATGGGTTTTTTTAATTTCTAATGTAGCCTAAGGCAAGGAAACAATTATTTACTTTGTGATTGTCGATTTGACTAGAAATTCTAGTCATGACATGAAAATTGGATAAGAAAGAGACAAAAAAATAATAATAATAAATTTATACCTCATGGAATGACTCGACATCTCTTAAACATTATACATTTCCAAGATCTACATTTATATACTTTCCGTTACAATTTTTTTTAGTGATTATTCATTAAAATAATAGAGATTCGTTAGCATTTGACTTTTGTTGGAATAGCTACTGAGAAATTATAATGAAATTACCTCGAATAACTCATCAAAAATAACTGTCATTCCATTAGTAAAAGGGATTGCATAGTTATCATTGAGAAATAGCATGCTTTTAAGAAGCTAGCATTCACTTGTTGTGTGCCAAAACATTACAGTTATATTCTTCCACGTCTTTCATATAATCGTGGAAGCATACTTATTAAGTCATTGAGTGGCCTAACATAATATGATATTTTTAGTGATTTTAACTTATCAATTGTTAAAACTATTAAGTGTCCTTTGTGTCTTAAACCTATATATCATGAGTCTTTTATGTGTTATGTAATTGTTGAATAAATTATAATCCTTTCTCTATTAAGCTCTTATAGTTTGATGGAGTTAATTTTATTTTATTTTTGCTGGATTTTATTAGTAAGGTTTCTTTTCTAAAGTGAATGCTATATTCTGTATCCTTAACACTTTTTGTGAGTATTTGGAATTAATTTTTTTTATCCTTTTAATTAAGTTTTTAATCATTCAACTATCTACCTTAGTGTTACTTTAATTACCTTGTGCCTAGATAATAATTTTTTAATTTTCTACAGCAAGAGGTGATCTACATAGGCAAATCCAGCTGTGAGGAAGAACCACTAAGAAAACAGATGTACTACTTTGTATCATTCTTATCTTAGAACAAATTTACATATCAACTTCATTTTTTAAAAAATTATGGTTCAATGCATACCCCGATCGTCATTTGTGTTCCTATATCTTTCACATCTATAGCTTATAAATTAACAGTTGATGAAAATAAACTAGGAAATATCTAGTTCACGCACAATTTTGGGTAACTAACCTGAACATTACTAATGTACAATTGTTTTTTTCTAAATTAACCTAAATTTATATATGCATAGAAGAAAGAAAAGAAAATGAAAAGTAAACCTCAATAAGCCTTCATGTTCAAAAGGAGAACGACACCAACTGGGAGCATCTTCACGAAAAGGACCCTCCCCTGAAGAACTGAATGTACAAATGTATAATTGTTAATTTTATAAGATTTTAAATATAGGATTTTTTATAAAATTTTTATTTTTTATAATTTTACAAAATTTAAAGGAATAAATTAATATATAATAAAGAAGCTTTGTTATAAATTAGAATAAATTTGGAAATATTCACTTATTTAATGATTAGACAAAAACTTTTAGTAAAAAACTTTTGAATAAATAAACTAAGGTTTAAGTATTTCAAATGGTCTATTTAGTCTTTTAGGCTGACTTATTGTTTAAACTTATAATTAAAAAAATTTATAACACTTGCATAATTTACTTTATGGATGAAATAATAATTTTATTAATAGGACTTGAGATAAGTTAATTTTTTTTGTGGTTTCAGTTAAGTTCAAAAGGTTAAGAAATAGAACATATAATAAATAACATTTAAGTGTGGACAACAAGTTGAGCTAGGCTAATGTGTGATTGTACTTAATATTAGACAATTGATAATTTCTTGTGTATTCATGTGTGATCCGGCATTAACCAAACGTGTATCATGACCAATTGAACCCATACACAATGAATTTTTTACATTCGTTGATGTATAAACTTATCATATTCTATTTACACCAATATATTTTTATTTGTTCTATAATTGACTCTTTATAAAAAATCTTACAAATATATTTTTAATTTATTATAAAAAATAAGTATAAAAGAAATATATATATATATATATATATATATATATATATATATTCAATTTTTACTTTTTAAAAATAGGATTCAATTGGTCATATGTACTAGTTTAATTCATAAAACTTGATACTTATCTTAATTCTTATAGTCAAATTTCTTATCTTGGGAAACTATAATTAATATATATGTATATATATATATATATATATATATATATATATATATGAATTTCTAACTTATACACAAATGATAATAGTGATATTGTTTCCTTCTTAATCCTATATAATCGCCTCATAGTTGATTTCTTGTTTTCAGCCTTAGTTTTAATTTTGGGTTCGATCCTAATGTAATTAGACTTGAAGAAATGTGGTTGTTGAAAGGTCTACTATTCCCATTAAAAGATTTAAAATAAATTATACAAAGATAAAGATGAGAATGAAATATGAGTTTAATGTTATGAACAGTCTAGCGTCATTCGAATTGGAATATTTTGTTTTTATTTTTACTTTTTAATTGTTATGTAATTCAAGGATTTTGATTTGTATTATCTTATTTTCCGTAAATTCTTTTTTTATCTCTTATTTTATTTATTTTTTATGAAGTATTTAAAAATATATAATAAATAATAAAATTTATCAAATATAATATTTCATGTTATTAATACATTAAATTATATAACTTTTAATGAATATTTATCAATACTATATATTCTTAAATATATATAAAAAATTTATTTATTCATCTCACTCATCCTATTTTTTTTCACATCTCATAAAATGTATGTGATAAATATTTTTATTAGGTACTCATTATTAGATAAGAATTTTTATTAAAAAATATATGTTTAATATAAGAGTTTTATTATTATATATTATATTTTTTGCGATATATATCTATGCAATATTTTTTAAAAATATTATTAAAATTAATAGAAAATATTTTTTTATATTTTTGTAATATTTTTTAAATATTACCAATAATATTTTACGACATAAATCATATGCAACATTTTTTAAAATTTACTAAAATTAATAAATAACATTTTTTATATTTTTATAATATTTTTTAAATAATAAAAAAGTATAATATTGACGTAATGTTTATATATGTTTAATATAAAAAAAACATATTTTGCCACTATACTTTATGTAATTTGTTTAAAATTCAAAATTTCAATCCGACTATTAATATTGGAGTGCCACCATCTTTAATTAAAAAAATGAATTAGATGATCTTTAATTTTTTTAAGTGAATTTAAAATTTTTAATCAAATATTTGTAAAGGTAATAAAATTAACATTTTTTAATTATCAAATAATAAATTCAATGATTAACTTTTCTTTTCGGGTTTAAACCATATTCATATGTATGAGGAGCAATTGTCCGTGAATTAAATAGAACCGTTTTATATATGATAATTTTTTTTAGTTTTAATGTAGCTATAAATCCAAATTTTAAATAATTTTTTTTAATTAAATTTAATTTACCTTTCTATGAATAATTTATCATAGTTAATTAAAATAATTGATTCATTGTATAAAATATTTAGTTTATGTGAATAATAAGAACACTGGTTTTGTTTCATTTTAAAGGAAACTTTTTTTTATAAATAAATGTTTTTATGATATCGATTATGACTTTCATTGTAATGTTTTTTTGTTTTTTTCTAAAAAAAAGCCTGTATACATCCTATTATATGTATAGATTTTTTTTAGTGAATCAAGGTTAGACTTTTGATTTTATGTGATAAATGAATTTTATGAGTATGTTTCAAGCTCAAATTTTTATTATAATTATAATTATTTCCACATGATATGAGACTTTGTTTCAATACTTTGATTATGTTTATTTAATTATCAACGAACATTATAATTATCATAATAATTTAATTATCAAAATGCGTATATAAAACTAATTTTCTTTTCATTTTTTCAGACTAAAGAAACTCAAAAATTTAAAAACAGACCTATGTATAAAATATAATGAAACCAATTCGATATTTAGAGTCAACATATAATTAAGACCAACTTCCTAAAATAATAAAATAGTCCAAGCCATATATAATTTTAAAATTACTTTTATATTTAACTGTATTTTACTATGTTTAATCATATTTATTTTCTCTTAAAAAGAACTTAAGATGGTTCAATATCAACTAATAAATTTTATTTTTTTTTAGAAAGTTTAGAGTTAAAGTAATCCTTAGGTTTTATAGGAATTTATTTTTATAAAATTTATTATTAGTGATTATTATTTTTTATAGAATTTTTTTCTTACTTCTAATGGTATATTTTGTTGATAATAAATTAAAAAATAAATATTTTTTTGCAGATAATATCATGAGGTTTCATAAAAACCTACGTTAGGAACAGTTATGCATATCTTAATTATCTAGCTTTTTTAAATTTAAGATGTAATATAATAAATTTACTATTCAATAAGTGAAGTAATTATTATATTAACTTTTGAATTTTTAAAGTTGGACAATTTGATAAGGAATTTTTTATTTATTTGTTAATAATTTCTTCTAAAATCTTATATATTGTACTTTATAAAATTTAAATTGAGTTCACTTTTTATTATTCTCTAAGTGCATGCTTGATCATGGTAAATGATATCATAATCAAATTGTGTACTTGGGGACTAATGTGAAAAACTATCAAAATTTTATGAAGTATTTAAGATTTAAGGAGTAATTATTAACAAATGAATAAAAAATTTTCTTCTTGAATGGGATAGGATCTTACCAACAGAGAGGATGTTAAATTGTGATTATGAGGGATTAGACTAATCGATGAATTATTACGAGGGACTAGACTAATCGAGATCATAATTCATGTATTTCTGATTCTTATATAGTATGGATTGTAGTCAGGTAGATGCTAAATGCACAAGTGATCAGTATAAAAGAATGTATTGCACTTTCTATATTTCATATCGGTTGTTACCTTAACCGATGTAGGTGTCTTTCTACAGTGATTTCACTTAAAACCTATGTAGAAAGTGTCACTTTTTACAACGGTTGCATTGAAAACCAATGTAGAAAGTGAACTTTCTACGATAGTTAATTTCAGAACTAATATAAAAAGTTAATTTTTTACAATATTAGTTTAACTAATATAAAAAGTGACCTGTTTTTATATCAATTGTATATATAACATCATAGGAACATATATAAATAAAAGAGGCATAATGTTTCATATAACACCTATAAATTCCTATAATGAAATATTTATGTTACAAATAAATTTTATTAAGAAATAAAATAGGAATAAGAGCAAAAGACAGAAAAATTATAAAAATTGATGCAAATGATGAAAATGCCCCTATACTAAGGTAACCCAAATAATATGCAAGAAAAATATAAAATAAAAGGTAAAATATATTCTATGGGATTATAAAACATCAAGGATGATTGAAACGTCATGAAAAAAGATTAGTAACAAAGAAAGGGCAAAAAAGACCTCAAAAAACTTAAAATACCAAAAACATCCTTAGAAAGCTCTACTTTCTACAAAGAGCAAAAATGCTCCTAGAAAAATATCAAGTGAAATTAGAATGACTCGGGAACAAACCAATAAGTGTTAAAAATATCGGAGAAAAAATTTGGGAACCTCTTGGGTAATGTTGAGAAAATTACCAAAATACCTCTAAAAAGTTGATAGGATAAAAAAATGCGGAACAAAAACCAAGAAGTGGGCTCCACACATCTTGCACGAAAATCCCATGTGGAAAACATGATGATGACTCACCATATGAGTCATCACAAAATTAAATTCACAAAATAAAAATATTAAATGCAAATATTCTTTCAACCATGGTTAAGATTAATTAACCTTGTTTAATTAAAATTAACCATACCTAGGTAAATAAAATTTGATTAGTGACAAACTCATCATGATTAACACTAATCTAATCATAAGAGGATAATTTCTCATATTTTGAATTATTTTAGAAAATGAAAATCACATGCAAAATTATCAAAATATCCTTATGTGAGAAGTTAATCCCTAAATTATCCTAGCTTGGCCAAAATCACTAAGGCCAAAATCCTAAATTATCTCAAAGTTGAATCTAATCCAAAAACCCCCCAAATTTTACCTTAAGTCTTAGCTTCCATCTTTGAAGTTTAAGCTAAATCAACACCTAATCACCAAGCCCCGCTACCACTACTAAGAGATCTGTGTGAACCACTAATGGGGGGTCGAGACCATCCATCAAAGCCCTAGAAAAACCCATCATCAAGTATCCATCATGTAGGATTTTACTACTTATGTTTTTAAGCTTTAAATCTTGATTTTCATGGTTTGCTTTTTTCTTTTTGTGGATCCTTCTCTAAGACTCATGGATCTCATTTGGTTTAAATTGCATTTGGATGATTAAATATGAGCATCATCTATTTTTAGTAATTTTTTAGAGCTAAAGTTAAGTTTTGATGGATTAAAGTGCTTCTAGCCACCTTAGAAGCAATTTAATCGGTTAAAATTTCATAAAATTCAATTTTGATGCTTTGGTAAGATTTGAGAGGTTATGAGGAAAATTTTTGAAGTGCTCAAAGTATGAGATGGAAGGATTTTGGAGTAGATCTAGTAGATATATACTTATTTTCCATGAAAAATACTATCTTTAAGATTTTTATGGTTAAAGCTTGAAACTTGGTGATTTTCTTCATAATATAGAATTATGTGCTCAAGATTCTAGATATGAACTCATAAATTAAGACTCTTAAAATACTATGAAAAATTATACCATAAGTTCCATAAGATTGATTTGGACATAGATCTAAAATCTACTAAGAATAAGTTGGAATTTTGGGACCAAAAAATGGAACAAGCTTCATATGACACATATGAATTTCCTTAACCATGACCAAGCTAAGGAGTAAGAACAAGTATTCATGGATTTAAGTGTTAATGATGCTAAAAGTGCACAAAATCATGGAACTAGATCATGGGAAAAGAAATTTTGAGAAAATGACCTTGACTGCTCAAGGGGGAGCATTCGGCCACTTTTGTTTAATATGGGTAAGATCTCTAAGAATTTATAAGGATGTAATAAACTTTAAGATTAAGTCCTAAATGGTATAAATCAACTCTTAAGAGAAGAAAAATTGAATTAAAATGTTGTAGGATCAAAGGGTAACCATTTGGCCACTTTTAATTAATTAAGGGAGAATGTGTTAAAATCTTGATTAAAGTTAATTTAGGACTCTTAGTATGTAAATAAGAAAAATTAAAAGTGTAAGAAAGGTATAGGATAGGTGTGGATTACCATTCGGCCATAAATTCATAATCGATGAAATTAACTTAAAACCAAGATGAAGACTTAAGCTTGACTAAAAGATGTCTAAGTTGATGATTTAAAATGAATCATGGTGTAATGAATGGGTACATGAACATTTGGTCATACCTCCTATGAATGAAGGAGAATTCTTAAAAATTTCTAAGCTTGATAATATTTAATGGCATAAACCTTAACTAGTGGAAATCATCTTCTAAGTTAAAGGAAAGAGAACTAGAATGCCTTAAGATCCTTGTTTGTGCATTCAGCCACTTCTCAAAGGTTAAGAGAAGTTTGAGTTAAAGTCTCAATTAAGGTGCTAAGAGGATCCTAACTAAGTGAAGGAAGAAATTGTAAAGTTGGTATGGAAACTAGTCTAAAAGCTTGCTAAAATTAAGAAATGTGAGCTTAATAAGATGATTGTAAATTAATTATAAAGTAAAGTGAGATCTAAAGCATTCGACCACCTTGAGTTAATTAAAAAGGGATAGGTTTTAAACCTTGATAAAGGTGTAATAAAGATGCTCACCATGTAAAATAAATGGAATAAGGGTTTAAGAGAGGATATACAATGTTATGATGTCATTCGGCCATTTGTGACTAAATGGATGCAAGTAATTTAAAATTTTGCTAACTCATAAGCCTTAAACCTAATTTAATTAGGTTATGCATAAGACATAAAAATTGAAGTATACGAATAATGAATAACTCCAGAGGTGCCATTTAGCCACCTAAGGAAAACTTCTAAGTATTATGAAATTATGTGAAACAACTTGACCTTTGAGAAAAAAAAAAGATTGAGAGATAACTTAGAATGATGAGTGGAATAAGCTCCCATCAATATTCATCATAAAATGTTTTTGAATTAAACAAGTTGGACATGTATGGGTATGTGTACTTATGTTTCCCAAGAATAAATGATAAGTATAAGTAGATCTTGATTTAGAATACAATTATATGCTTGAGAATGTTAAGTCAACTTGTGTACGGTTTTATGAATGCATAAAGTATAATGCGAGATGAATGATGATCATTTATGAATGTCTAGAGAATGATATTATGTATGGTAATCATGTGTGATTGATGTTGTGAATATATCCATGGCTTATTGATTGGATATTGATTGGGCATGAATGATTATCTAGAAGATTTTAAAAAGAAACCTAATTAGTTAAAAGATTATTAAAGAAAAAACTTATGTGAAAAGTTAAACTACTCTTAATGGCCTTGTGCACATATAGCGGACAAAAGGGTCTCGCTGAAAAGGAGACAAAAGAGTTCTCCACAAATCCTTCTATTATGAAGTGTTAAGTCATAAATATTTAAGATAGTGACAACCATCTAGGAATGAGCTCATGTACTAAGAATAGAAGGTAGAGTAGCATAGTCAGTGAAAAGATATTGCTTGATTAATGTTAATGTATGCCTATATCTTAATTATCACTAAGAGAGTGATAGAGAATAAATATGAGACATGTAAGACATAGAGGAAATAATGGTCAAATAATATCTATGATATGATCCCAAAGACTTATGATGTTAAAGTAAGTTACATGTTTAATTAATAATGGTTTATCTTTATAAAAGAAATCCGTTTCGGTAAGAGTTTTTGAAAGTAAAAAGTTAAACTTGTATGCATGACATGTTTTCCTAATAAACTAAAGTGGTTAGGATGAAAGTGACAACATTAAAATTAGGATAACATCCTACTGAGAAACTTAATTTCTCACTCATTCTCCCTCCATTTTCTTCCTAAATGATTGGAATGTCTTTCGCGAATGTGGTAGTTTACATGGAGATTAACAACTAAACTGGACAATAAATGCTCATGGGTTGATGATAACAACGCAAGCTAACATGAGCATATTTTTCTTTAGGACATCTGTTTGTATCGATGGTAATAAGAAACCTTCCATCCAAAGATTATACATTATGGAGTTTGCAATTCCTCTAGAAGCCTTCCATCCATAAGATGTGTTTCCTCCTCCTCCTGGCTACCAGGCGCCACCCGTAGCACCTATAGAGGACTCCTCCTCATCTGAAGGAGAATCAGATCAAACTCCATCTAACTATTACACCACGCCCCATGTCTGGTCATCTCAGGGTAGCTCTCCATTCCCTTGGCCCTACCCATTTCAAACATTCCAAGAAATGGCTTACGGAACTTTCATCACCTTAGATCGAAGATTGTGGCTGGAGCGCTACCATCACCAATCCTGAGGTGTTTTGCCAAGTCTCTGTGTTCTGAAGAAGGAAGAAGAAGAAATTCATGCCAATAATGTAAATTTTTTTAAATAGATGGATGAATGCATCCTAGTTAGTATTAGATAGTTTATAGGTTAGTGCATGTAAAAATGGTATAAAATAAATATGTACGTAAATAAAGTGCGGAAGTTAATATATGTAATTAAGTGTGGGTAAGGCTCTAGTGCCTTACACTAATTATGTAGAGGTAAATAAAGATTGTATGAATGTTTAAGGATTGTATAATTATATGACGTGTAAATGTTATATGTTTGAGTTATGTTGCTCTAATTTACTATTTATTAGAGACAGTTAAATGAACAAAATAATTTGTAATGTTAATAAATTCTACATGAACAAAAGCGTCTAACTGTTTACATTTTATTATAAACACTATATCGATGAGGGTCACATTTGATATCAAAATGTTTTTAAAAAAATTACCGTATTTTCTCTAATAATTATTTTCTAAAGATTTTGCATCATAAGATAACAATCTATTAATGTAACTGAATGTACAACTTAAGCGTAAAAATGGTATTCATTTTTAGGATATTATGTTTCAAAGGGTGTGTCAACTACGTGTCAAGAAATTTACCGATTAGAAACCTAGGTTCCCAATTAATCCTCCAAAACTCTTAGATTCAGTTATCCTACACTTCCATTAATTAGAATTAGTACAATTACCTCCCCCAACCAACTTATAGATTAATACAATTGGTTAGTTGCTATTAAAAGATTAAGCATAATAAAATAACATAATTGTAATGAAGACATCATTTTAGAAAAAGGAAAAATGAGGTTCAAATAGTATACATCACAAAGTTTTCCAAAGCCCCAAAAAGGGGAAATTATTTATTCATAAGAAAAAATGACAGCCCACAAATATCCATAACATAAGTATATAGAAGAAATACAGAACTAGTGTTGCCAACAAAGTTGGAAATTTCTCTAAGCTTACATTGCGTAAGAATTACTCCCACAAGGATCCTACGAGAGGACGTTGAAGGAGAACTAGGAATAGAGAGACTATAAATAGGAGTTGGAGGAAATGTAAGGCTTTGCCTAGAGAGAGGGATATTACTCTACTGTGGAGAGGAGTACTCTCCAATGGGAGACGTGTCATGCTCTAAGGTATTTTTCAATATGGCTTTGGAAACTGGAAGTGGTGTGTTGAGAAGTATGGCAGAGCCTCATTTTTATAGGTGCAAAATTAGGGTTTTCAGCATTGTGGACCAAGCTTGACCTAACTTTCTTGCAACCATTCTAGATCTCTTGTAATACCGTAGGGTTGACTAGAACCCCTCCTGCATTATTAAGGCTGATGTGCCATAGTCTATCAACACATCAAATTTTGGCACGATCGTGTTAGGTTAGCACAGTCATGCTAGGTTGGCATGACCGTGCAGAGTCACGTTGTCACGGCTATGCTGAGTCACTTTGGAACAACTGTGCGGCCTCATCCTGGCATGACCGAGCTCAAATTTGCACAATCATACTAGTTTGCTAAGGGGCATTTTCATCCTTTTCCGCTCCCTAGTTGCTTTATGCTTCTTTTCCCCTCTTTTTGGCCCAAAATATGCCTATTTTCATATTCTCTACTTTCTTGATCATTCTATAAAAGCAAGAGATACTAGGTGTAATTACAAGTGAATTATTCTCAATCATGCAGTAATTACGCCTAAAGACAACAGATAAAGTGACAGAATGACAGTTTGTCACATCCTCAAACTTAAACATTTCTTGTCCCCAAATATTAACACAAGGAATAAGAGTGTAGCAAGTATAAATCCAAAAAATCTCATGTTCATCATACAATAGATTGTATTACAGTTTACTAATGTGAGAATAGTTGACTAATCCAATTGAAGTCTTATAGACCCCTAAGATCAAGGTCTACACATCTCAAGCAATCAATATCCAAACTTCCAAGATTGTTCGAAATAGTCCCCAACAATGGTGGCAAAAACTTACAAAGTTTTACCTAGGGACAAGTGGACCCATCCATGTAGAAAGGGATATTGGAAACCTTTGGTATCATTCCTGCAAAGACTATTTCAACAATCCTTAAAATCATAATTAAATTTTAACTTTTGAGCTCATCGGGAAAGAGATGTTTTCAAATATTTGAAATAAATTATAAAAATGAAAAATCAAAGGTAGGAAATTTAAAGGAAGAAGAAAAAATACATGAATTTCATTATGGAAAGGCATGGGACTTTGGTTCCCCTTATAACTTTATCCAATTTCATCCCAACCCCTTTATGAATGATTTAAAGTCAATTGTTAACTATTTGTTCTCATTGTATTACTATCCAATAATCATGCAACAGCAATATTATTTTTCTTAAATTACTACCCACAATCATCATGTAAGGTATATAATTAAGATAAATATAAAGAACATTAAAACTTGTTAAATTAATAACCAATTAGAAATCAAGGATTTCAATTGGTCTTTCAAAACTCTTAGGTCCAGTTTACCTTATAATTCCATTAATTAGGTAATAGTGTGATCACTATCCCCCAATTAACTTAGAAATCAACAAGAGTATCTAATTCTCACCAATTAATTAAGCATAATAAAAAAAATATAATTAAATAGAAAACACATAACCATTCCTAAAAGAGAAAAAGGGTTTGACTGGTTACATCATAAGTTTCATCAAGCCCCATGATTTAGGGCTTAGTTGCATATAGAGAGATAAGACAAACAAGAGCATACTATTCTAACAAAACAATTCATAATCCTAATTCTAAAAAAATAATGACAAAGTCATAGTGTCAGCAAGGTTAGCAATACGGTGTTACAACTCGCACTATGAAAGGGTTTCTATTTTGCAAGATCCTATGAGAGGATACTGGAAGAAAGATGGAGTGAAAAAGGTATTGGAGTATCTCAAGGTGCTGGGATGTTAGGCATAGCCTCCTTTTTTTAGCTTAAGTTGGACTCTTTTTGTTATGAACTAGGTTGACCTAAGTTATCTTTTATGTTAATTAGGGATGACTTGGACAATCTTCTACGCCACCTAGGTTTGGCATAGTCATGCTAGCTTCCTTAAGGGGTATTTTTATCCTTTTATTGATCCTTTGTTATTTTTATTTCCATTTCCCCCTTTTTAAACCCAAAATATGCTTAGTTTCAGATTATCCTCTTACGTGACCATTTCTGAAAGAAATAAGGGATATTAGGTGGAATTAAAATTAAATAATCATAAATTATACTATAATTATAAATAATTTCCCAAAAATAAATCAACAGAATGGTGGTTTATCAATCTCGATCTAATTGACCAGCAGGATGTTTTTATATACTTGATACATATCCATCGAGTGCAAGTCCTTCTTCTCTATGTATTTTTCAGCAGATCTCCATTAGTTGCTCTTGGTAGCCAAATTCCCTATGATTGCCCACGTGTCTTCTAGGGGGTTGTGAAGGATGCCTCCTCCAAAGGCTGCATGGATCACAACTTTGTTAGTATATGAGAGGTTGTTGTAGAAGATCTGCAAGAGATGAGGTGTATGAGACCCATGGTGTGGCATTTATGGAGAAGATTCTTAAAACGGTCCTATGTGGTGGTGGATCCATATAGATGTTCATATATTTGCTTTGCTAAGATATCATTGAAAGAGAAACATATCTCTAATTTTTGTACAAAAGAAGGGTACTTTCTTAAATGGTACTAGTTATGGAAATAATGATAACAACAATTTCTCTTTTGGTTTATAACCAAATGAAGAAACGTTTATAACTTGTTCACTTTTAGTTTTTAACCAACTAAACTTCTGCTCATAACCAAATGTGGCAAAGTTTATAACTTAAGAATTGATAAATAAGGATCCAAACTTGTTTAGTTTCTACTTGTAACCAAATGCAAAAAGGTTTATAACCTTTTTTCTCTAAGTTTCTATCCAAGCAAAATAAGACTTATAATCTAAGAACATCTTATGAGTAACAATTCTAACTAATCGTATGTAGTAAGGTTTAATACTTAAACTTTATACTATATCCAAATGAAATAAGGCATATAAATTTTAGTTTAGCATATTGTAATTTGATAAATAAGTATCTAAACTTGTTTAGCTTCTATTAATGTTGGTCTTCAGTGTATGGAGAAGTCTAAGATACTAACTAGGCTTTACAACAGTGATATGGTTTCACCATTAAAGGAGGGAGTTCAGATATACATGATCATCTCTTTCTTGGAAGGGGAGAAAAATGTTAGAATTTAAAACTTGTCTGCCATTTGTGAATATCCAAAAATGATTCTTAATAATATTTATGGTTTACCTTCAATAATAGAAATAGAAATACAATTTTACATAGACTTAGTTCCAAGAGCTAAACCCATCTCAATAGCTCTTTATAGAATGTCAATCCTTAAAATTGTCTGAATTGAAGAAATAATTAGAGGAGGATAATGGAAAAGCAATTAGTTCATCCAAGTATGTCTTTATAGCACATGCCTATATTACTAGTGAAGAAGAAGGATAGTAGTATGTGATTATGCACAGACTATCGAAAACATAATAAGGTGAATATCAAGAATAAGTATTCATTGTCAAGAATATATTATATAATGAATCAATTAAGGAGAGAAGAAGTATTCTCTAAGATAGACTCAAAATCGGGGTATCATCAAATAAGTGTACAAACATAAGATACCCCTAATACTTCCTTCATAATATGATATAGACATTATGAGTACCTTATCATGCCTTTTAGGGTGAGAAAAGTGTTGGCTTCTTGGATTATATGAAAAAATAATTTCATGTATACCTAGACAATTTTATGATTACCTTCACATATGATATCCTAATATAGTCCAAGAATCATAAAGAACATGAGAAACAAATGCAGATAGTGTTACGAGATTTAAAGGACAAGCAGGTTGTATGCAAGAATGGACAAATACAAGTTTTGGTTGAAAGAAGTAAAGTTTCTTTAACATGTGATTACCAAGGAAGGGATTTCTATAAATCCTTTCAAAGTTGATACTATTATTCAACATAAAAGACCAAGGTGTGTCACCAAAATAAGGAGTTTTCTTGGACTAGCTGGATATTATAGATAATTTATACAAGAACTATCAAGTTTGTCATTACTTCTAACTCAACTGACATAGAAATGACAACTCTTCTTACGGACCACTAAATGTGATCTAGTTTATGCATGCAAAATGTGTGAATGAAAATGTATGCTAAGTTTTACTCACAGGCAAGTATACTTGCCAGTGTAGAAATGAGGTCTTTAAGACCCCTAATGTTGATCCCTAGAGGACTATGCCAACAATCTCTGAAAGAATTTTAAATTCCAACTTTCGAGCTCACCAACAAAAGCATTTTTATGCAAGTGTAAAAGATGAGAATATGAAATCAAGTTAAATAAAAAAAAATGAAAATAAATGCAAAGTTATGAATAAGCATGGCATATTGGATCCCTTTATGACTTTACCTATTTTTATCCCCAAAATATCTTACAAATTATTTAATCATTAATTACTAACCATTTATTCTAATATTATTACTATCCAATGATCATGAAATAGTAATAATATTTCCCCTAAGTACTACTTCAATGATCATGCAAGGTAAATAGTTAAGAGAAACATAAATCACATCATATTTGTTAAGTTATTAACTAGTTAGAAGTCTAGGATTCCAATTGATCCTTCATAACCTTGAGACTCAGTTACTCTATAGTTCCATCGATTAAGGATGGTATGATCACCTACCCCCCAACAAACTTAGAGATCAACAAGAGTATCTAATTTTCATTAATGGATTAAGCACAATAGTTCTGTTGATTGGAGGATGGTACGATCACCTACCCTCCAACCAACTTAAAGATCAACAAGAATAGATATTTAATGGATTAAGATAAATAAAGAAACATAATTGGACAAAGAACTATATAATCATTCATAATAAAAATATATAGTCATTCATAAAGAAAAATGGGGTTCAAATAGTTACATCACAAGCTTCATCAAAGTTCCGTGATTTGGTGTTAGTTACATATATAAAAAGATGATAAATGAGAATAAACTATTCCAAAAAAAAATATCCATAATCCTAATTCTAAGATAAGAAATACACAATTGTAATACTAGCAACGCTAGCAAAAGACTTTGTAACTTACACTATGAAAGGATTCCTTCCGTCAAGATCATACACGAAGATGCGAAAGAAGAAAAGAAAAGAGACTAGGGGAGATGGAAATAAGAAATGAGAAAAGCTACGTCGAAGGACCCCTTCGAAAGTGTTTAGGGTATTAAGACGTCTTTTCCTTCTGAGGTGTAGCCTCCCTTTTATAGGCAAGGATTCGAGTTGTCTCCGTTCTGAATTGGGTTGATCTAAGTGGCCTCTTCAGTCATCATGAATGCTTTAAATCACCTATATTATTGTGAAGGATGACTAGGAAGGTTTGCACCTCTCAAAATTATATGCTAACTTTCTTCAAGGGGAATTTTTGTCCTTTTACTGCTCATTCATCTTTTTTATGTCTATTTTACCTTTTTTTTAGCCCAAAATCTTCCTAGTTTATGATTTTCTGTTTGCATGATCATTTTTACAAAAGTAAAGGATATTAGGTAAAATGATGATAGAATAAACATTAATTACATAATAATTATAATTAATTTCTTGTAAATAAGCCAACAGAATGATGGTTTATCATTAATTTTAAAGAATTTAAGAATAAAATCAATTTCACTCCTATGTTAATCTTACCCAATCCTAAGGAGAATTTTGAATTGTATTGCAATACGTTAAAGCAAGGTTTAGAATTTATACTGGTGAAACAAAGAAGACTAGTTGTTTATGCTTCAAGACAACTAGAACCTAATGAAGAGTACCTAACACATGATTTGGAATTAACTATGGTGGTCTTCACTTTAAAGATATGGAGATATTTCCTGTATGGTGTAAGGTTCAAGATCTTTAGTGGTCATAAGAATATAAAATACCTCTTTAATAAAAAAAGAATTGGACATTAGATAATAAAGGTGGATGAAATTTATAAAATACTAAGATTTGCATATTCTATACCACCAAGGAAAGACCAACGTGGTAACATACATCTTAAATCAAAACTCCCTTTATGTAGTTGCAATTATGGTAAAGGAGTTAGAGCTTATAAAAAAATGCAACCAACAAGCATTATTCTAGGAACACTAATGATCACCAATGATTTTCGAAGAATCATTCAACAAGAACAACTAAAATATCAAGTCCTCTAATACAAATTCAACTTATTAATAGTTGACGAGGAAAGTGAATTTCATAAAGGAACCAATGGAATTATAAAATTTAAGAATAGAATTTGAATTTCAAAGAATAAATAATAGTGAAGGATGATTCTTTGATAATGCCACAAAAGTAAGTTAACTATCCATCCAAGTGAAACAAAGACATATTAGAATCTAAATAAACTATTTTGATAGCCTGGAATGAAAAAGGACATAGCAAAATATATGATAGTTTGTCCAGTTTGTTAAAAATTGAGATAGAATATTAGAAACCCTTCAAATAACGACAACCTTTTTTCCATTCTTGAATTGAAACGGACAACATTTCCAGGGACTTCATGATTAGCTTGCTATGGATGCCTACAAAACACAACATAATATGGGTAAGTGTCATCTGATTGTAAGAATTTATCATTTCGTACCTATTAATATGAAGATATTTTTAACAAAATTGATTCAATCGTGCATCAAAGAAATAGTTTTCGTATAAAGTGCCTTCATCCATACTGTTAAACATAAATTTGAGATTCACATCTTGATTCTGGAATAGCTTAAATAGCTTAAACCAAACTTTGGGCTCTCAACTCAAGTCCAATTCATCGTATCATACCAAATTAACATACAAAGTGAGAGAACAATGCAAACCTTAGAAGACATGTTAAGATCTTGTGTCATGAAATATTAAGGAAGTTAGGATAAATTTCTATCATTAATCAAATTTGGTTATATGGGAATGACTCCCTATGAAATTCTTTATGGAAGATGTAGGAAACCTCTATGTTGGAATGGGAAAAAAAATTGGTATTGGTACCATAGAGGATACAACAAATGATAGAGCAAGTCAAAATGATTCAAAAAAGATGAAGATTTTATAGGAAAGGAAAAAACATTATTTTGATAAAAAGGAAAAAAAAAGTCTCTTAAATTTCAAGAAGGTGATCATGTGTTCTTAAAATTTATGCTAGGGTTGATAGAACGATAAAATCTCAAAAGATAATTCTAGATATATTGGTCCAAACCAAATATTGAAAAGAATAGATCCCGTAGATTATCAAATAGTTTTACCCTTTTTTCTCTTTCCAACCTTCACAACGTATTCCATATATCTCAACTATAAAAGTATTTTTGATCCTTCACACATCATTGAAACATATACTACATAATTAAAATAAAACTTAACATATAAAGCATTACTTGTGAAAATCCTAGAAAAGGATATCAAATAGTTGCGAGGAAAAATTTTGCAATTGGTAAATATTACTTGGAATGAAGATGGAAATGCTAATGGAACATGAATATTATATGAAGGATTTATATTAAAATTTATTTCACTAATCGGGTAAATTTTTGGAGATAAAAATTTCCTTTTAAAGGAAGAAATTTAATAAAAAAACTTTTCCCCATATTAATCCGAATGTCCCTTTTTTTCATTTTAAATGCTTTCAAAATTCATTTTGAAAGGTTTTTTCTTTTCCTTTCTTTCTTGTAAATTTGTTCTCTTTTTTCTCCATGTTAATTTATTTTTGGATCATAAGAACTTTAACCATAACAATTTAAATTTTAAAATTATAATTACTTTCAGAATAAGGGATCAGGTTAACATTATAATGTAATGCTAAGCTTAATGGGAGGAATCCATACAAATAAAACCATCACTATTCTTTACTTCTAGATCATGGAAGGAGACTTAAGTACATTTATTATAGTAGTTATATACGTCTCCTTGGTTCTAGAATAAACTTATATTATACTTATGATAATTGATATGTTTAGAGTTAATTATAGTTACTATGATGTCATCATTTTGGAAAGTAAAGTAAACATAGTAGATTATTTATTTGAAATTAAACGAGAATTCTATACTATATTTTCTAGGTTTGTTTAATATACATGGTCATGTAGTTCACATACATAGTCGTGCGAAGGCCCAACCTCACCATTTTTTCGGGAATATGAATTTTTCACAATTGTGCATTCCATGAGCTCAATTATGCTAAAGCAAAGATTTATTAATTTTTAGTCATATGTAATATGCACAACTATGTAGTTCATATGTACAATTGTGTTAAGGAGCAAGCTTCAACATCAATTGGTGGGAATACACAAGCGAACAAGGTGTATGCAAGGTCGTGTCATTAAGATGAAGGATAGGAGAAGTGGAGGAGAAACACAAAAACATGTAGTAAACAAGGCCATGTTGGACACATACATGACCATGTCAAGAAAAGACTATTAGTAGAGGTAGATGTAGTGAAAGACAGGGCTTACAGTCAACACAGTCATGCAAGACATTAACATAACCATGTCAGGAGATATTATTAGTAGGAGCAAGCAAGGTGAAAAGCATGGTCATGCACATGAGGTTGACATGATAGTGCAAGCCAACAAGCACAAGCATGCAACGTGCGAGACACATGACCATGTGATGAGACAAACACAAGCATGAAACATATTGTCAACATGATCATGTATAAACCTTACACAATTGTGCCTTATCATTGAAAGGTTAAATAATCAATGTTTCAAACGTGGAAGATTAGAAACCCAACATTCACTTTTGGAGGATTACACACCTAATGTATTATAAAGTATGTTTTGGATTAAATAAGATGAAGTGATGATTCAAGACTATAAATCTCAATTAATATACAAAAATACTTAATTAATACTTTGTGAAGAAAATCAGTTGCATCTAAGTAATAGGTGTGGTATTGTTATGAAGTAAGATCTTGGAGAAAAACAAAACATATCTATGTAATGGATGTGAAACATTATAATTATATATGTTGATGAGTAATTTTTCAACAATTATGTGGCATGCATCATATGAATAAAATGATTTTTTGAAATCTTCAATGAAAAGATAATATGTGAGGCCTTCTATGAAAGAAAGTTGAGAAATTTAAGGGTCAAATTATGATGGAACTATACTAGAATTCAAGATATAGGAATTTTTGAACTTAAGGGGTACATGAGCTAGGTTTGAATCTTCCAATGACCTAGGATTTCTCCTTGTAATTGAGATTTCTCTAGTTGGACTTAGCTACCTCGATGAGACTCTAATAAATATCATTATTGGTTGAAAATTTTCTTGTTTTGATGAATGATGAAAATATGATGATATTTTATGTTGTCAAAGGAACATCATGTTGAAAATTAACATCCCATATTTTCCATTTTTTTAACTAAATAATGATGGATTAGGTCTTCATGCATGACATATGGAATGAAGATGACTAGCTCTTAATTAATAAGGAATAATATGATATGGAAGGCATTAGGTATTGGCCTAGTATGAGTTTTTCATCAAGTAGAGACTTATGGAAATAACTTTTATCTATTTTTGCTAAGTAATTTTTATATGGTTTCTAGTTAATTTAATTACTTCTCGTATACATGATTATACTTGTGTTATCTGTCTTATACCCCCTATACTATATTTGTATATGGTTATATTTCATAGTATATCTGCAACATGGATCACCTTCATCTCAATGTTGAGGTGGATGTCAACGAGGAGAACAAAGAGTGGATCCAACATCCAACAACCATAGGCAGCCACTATCATAGTATGTTTAGAGGTAGAGAGTTACTATATAGATGACTGGTACTTCTCTACAATCCATCCTAAACCTAAAGTGTTAATGACGATACTAATGAGTGTGATAGTTCTCATCCCACAATAGTCGTATCAAAAGAAATTCATCCCTTTACCTTCCTCTATTTCAACTTCATCCTGCAACTCATCATAGTTTCAAAGGCTTGTTTCCCTAATACATTCTGAAGGTTAGGTTTGTTCTTCTCATGCCTATCTCTCATGATGGACTTCAATATTGATAGACTCCAAGAAAGTCTACACTATGATGTCTCCCTCTGATAGCCTAAATCTAAGATGGTTTGGGACCTTCCTGTCTGTACTAGTCTTATGTAGGAGGAGAAAATTGGGATGGTAAGGAGAATGAGAGATAGGGAGAAAATGATGGTGATGGTGTTGATGTTGATGTTGAGGAAAACCAATCTAAGACTATGAATTTCTTCTATTCTAATTAGAAAGATAAGATGGTCGTATCATTTCTACTTCTCGTTAATAATGATGAGGAGAAAGAAAAATGAACTTCTCTTATAGCCTTTACTTCTCTTTGTGTGATTCTACCTTTTTATATGTATCTTATTTTGTTTTGATGTATATTTGTTTTCTATAATAATAGAAATTTAGGATGTCTACAGGTTGTTATGTTAGAACTTATATAACTTTTGATAAAATATATATATAATATCTTAAAATAGCAAGTGTAACTATGTAAGATATTAAGTAAATGATCACTATGAGACTTTAAATAATAGTAATCTTAAAAGCATCTCTAGTTAAAAATTAATATTTGGACAATACATTACATTAAGACTAGGTGTAAGTAGACTAATAATCAAATTTCATGGATCATGTATATGAGATATTTTCACATGGGTACACACTAAAGGTAATGATGTACTAGAATAATCCATCATAAAAACATTATATAGATTTTTACATGAGTGTCACAAACGATTCTCGTTATGGTAATGGTATATGTAGTCCTTAGATTTGATGTTACTACAACTCTTACATGAGGAGTTTTATATTTTAGTATCGTTAGATGTCATCTATAACATGATAAAAAGATCATAAACAATTGGATATATTGTAAATCATATGAAGAAATGTAATGATGTAGATGGAATTTGTCTATCATATACAACGAAAGTAATATCTATGATACATTTGACAAGGTTAGACTTTAAAAATGTATGCCCATGCCTAGAGAAGGTAAACATGCAAAAATTGAACTATGTAAGGATAACACATTTATGTTTTATGTTCAATTAAATATTTAGACAAAGGGACAAATCATATAAAGTATTGTTACAAAATAGATTACGTCAACCTAATAAAATTATCGATATTTATAATAGATACCACTTTCTACTTTTATATAGGTTACATACTTAGAAAAAATCCATTGAAAAGGTTATATTTCAATAAGATTGAAATATTACTTTATTGGGTTAAACTCATTAGAGAGAGCATAGCTATAATAGTAAGAGTTTTTAATAGGGCTAGTCACCTTAGAGTGTTGCTTATAAATAAAGTATGAGATGGTTAATTAATGGTGTAAAAAATACATTTTATAACTAATTTTAACATTAGGTCTTTTATAACCAATTTATAAAAAAAATGGTGTCAATTTTGTAATTAAATGTTTAACATACTACATCGGTTATTAAATAACAGATATAAAATTCTTTTACATCGATTAAATTAATAACCGATATAAAAATATTTTTTATATCAGTTATCAATACAACTAATGTAAAATATGGAACATTTTAAATTGATTATGTCAACAGGCCATGTAGAAATATTTTTTCTTTCCATGGACGTTCTCTTCTCATTTCCTTTTTGAACTCCTTTCTCGTCCTAGATCCTAATTTCATCCAAGTTCTCTAAAATCAAACTATTTTCCTGCTTCGTAGCTGTCACTTTATCCCCCTTGTTCACGCCCACGTCGTTATTGCTAAAGTCATCATTCCCTTATCCTACTCCTTCTGCAATACTAAAATCCCATCCCTTACCAACTCGATGTAAGTTTTCTTTGAACTAATCTTTTTGTTCTCTCCTATTTTGGTGGCTTCTACTTAGATGATTCAGGAAAAATGTGAGAAGAGCAAAGAAGAAGTGGAATGTTGCTATGGTTCGGGATTCAGTGAAAAAGAGAACCATAATGAATAAGGGGTTTGATAGAGAGATCCATGGTTACCGACATTATTCTCTCCTCCTTTTTTTAATTTAATAAAAGATTCTTTTTAACGAAACCTTTTCTTCATTTTATTGCAATATAAACTAGGTAACTTTTATATGAGAGGGTTAAAGTTGTTCCTAATCAAGTTAAAAATTAGAGGGATTGTTATTGAGTTAACTATTTTTGAATTCCAATTCTACTTCTATTTGCATGTTTTTATTATTCTTAAATTTATATATCAATTTGTCATACTGTGTTGAGTCCCCTGTGTTTGTTCTAAAATATTACTTCTTTCTTTTTTTATCTCGCAATCATAAATCATAAATTTCAAATACCGCATTGCTAGAACACCGATATAATTTATATACGTGGTTGGAGGAATCTACAAAATGGTTAAAGATCTCTAATTTTATGTGTTTGTAGTCGTCAGTTATTGTTGCTATATTTATACATCTATTTTTCTATACCCCATCTTACATGGTATGTTGCTGAAATTATGTGAGTTCTTACGTGTTTAGTTAAAAATCGGAGTTAGGTCTTGGAAGTTTGAGTAACATTTTAACCAGTGTTCCGTGATTTTTACTACATTGAGAAAGAGAGCTAACTAACATGCTTTTACCTAATTATTGTTCTCTTAATTTCATTTCAGGCCAGTGATAGTATTTTCATGATTAATTTTTTAAAATTTATTTTATCTAAGTTGGAATGAAATACTTGTTGACTTGCAATGCTATTGCTTGTGTAATTTTTGGCTCGCAAAAAAAAAAATTGTTAGAAGCTTGTATTCAAAATGGCTAATTATGAAGGACAAACAATTGCTAGCGGTAGCCGTATCAAATCAAAAAATATGATTTTTGAGCCTATTCTAAAAGATGGAGTTTTCCAATACGATTGTTTTGTAAATGACATAGATGCATCATATCCTAATAGTTCTTTTGTGAATAGCATGAATAGAGATTTGCTTATCACAACTCACAAGGTTCCTTCGTATACCTTAGCTTTTGAGTGCCTTCTAAAGTAGCAAGTTGTCAAACTTGAGGTAAATTACTTTATTAGTATCATGAAATTTATAAGTTGTCATCTTAAAAATGTTGATTCTCTTTTAACTTAAGAGTTATTTATTTATTATTATTTTTTCTAGCCTAAGTTGTTGCACATGTCATTTCCCTGGCTTTCAGAAATTGATTGAATTTGTTTCTGAACTAGTTGCTGGTAGACTCTCCTTTTATGGAATTGGGGAAGTTAGTGGACAGCTTGAGAAAATGGGCAAAAGAGTAAGAGTAAGTAAATCTTATGAAATTTTAAATTTTAAATTTTAAAAAGATTTACTTATTATCTATGCACTTATGGAATTTGTTTTTTGGTTATTTCCATGGATTTTGGCTTTTGGATTAGGAAGGACTCTTCTGTAAGCTTGTTGTCTTTGCCATCGTGGAAACCTTCACTCTAATTATTGGAAAGGAGTTATAATTGAGACATATAATTGGTTCATCCACTATGACTTTGAACTCTTTGACTTGATTTTTTTTTTTTTTGCTTAAATTAGAAAAGAGTTTATAATCATTGGTTCGTCTATTTATATTGAAAAGGATTTATAATCAAGATTATCTTTGAAATGTCCTAAAAAGACATTAAAATATATTAAACTTTGTTATAATTTTTAGCTTTTTTAATTGTTGGCGACCAAGACATACTGTTGTTATCTAATTTTGTTTTTTTATAATTGAATATCTTATAGTTAAAATGCTTCCTTATAATCTTCCATAATGTCAGAGTCGTTTTAATTTTTTTTTTCTAAAGTCTCTCCAAAGGGTTTTTTACAATCAATTTACAGATTAAAAAACGTCATATATTTGTTTATATTGTTTAGTTTTGAGTACTCTTAAAAATAAATATATACGATGTAATGAATCTATACAAGAATTAGAATTCTGCCCTTGATAATTATAGATTCAAATCTTAGGTATGCTTATTCGTATTTGATTTGTGTTATCGTGTATCTTACAAAAATTATTTTCTATTCTTACTTTCCTTTATATATATATATATATATATATATATATATATATATATAATATTTTATTTTATAATAAATAAATTATATATATATATATATATATTATATTTAATATATGTTATTTTTATATATTTATTTCAAAAAATAGTGACAATAAAAATAGCCACAAAATTTTTATATATATTTTTTATTTACAACATTGATTATTTTTTAACTGATGTAAAAATATTAATTTTTAACATTATTTATATAACGTCGATGCAAAAATTTAATTATATATATTTTAAAAAATATTAACGGTTAGACTCGTCACAAAATTTTATATATAATTTTTTTTTTCTATTTACTACATATAACGTAATTAAAGTATCAACTCTTTACCTATAAAAAAATCGTTATATTTTATATCAATTATATTTATATTAATTTTAAAATCAATGTAAAAAGTTGATAATAACTAACATAAAAAATATTTTTTTTACTAATAAATCTTAATCGTCTAACATAGTATTTCCACATTCTATTAGCCTACTGACAAAGGTGAAATCCTAATGAACGTGTTCGTATTATCGTCTGTAGATAAAGAGCTACTGTTATCTCATTGCATAATTAAAATAATTTTTAATTGTTCCTTTTTATTCTTTTAAAATATGTATTTTTTTCATATGCAACTGGAAATTCTTATGGTTTCACTACTTTTATTCATGCATGATTTTCAACATTGTGAACATGATTCTATGTTACAAACTATTAAGTTTATATTACATATACTTGTGATAAGGTCTGTAACATACTCTTAATATGAGGGACTTGTTTGTTTTGATCATGCTTTATTGTTCTTGCTTTTCTCATAATTTTTTATCTTGCTTTATCAGTCTAAAATTTACACAAAAGAACTAAGAATCCAAAATAAACACATAAATAAAATTTCACCCTTTAGATTACATAACCTTCTAAGCTTACTATTGTAGAACACAATTAATCATTCCAAAAAATAAATACATTACAAACACCACACCAAAAATTACACATTTACATATTGCATTTCTTTCCATTCTTAATTTGTAATATTCCTATTATCGTTCTTGCTACATCCATATTATTCTACTTCTTTGGTCCAACAGAGAGTCAATCCATTTAAGAATCTACAATTTCCCACCTACATTTATAAAAAGTGAAACCATATTAATGAAAATCAAATAGCAACATTGTAGAACATTCAAACATCATATATTGCATACCAACCTTGTAGTTCAAGTAACCTATAAACCTTCTTCCTAGGTTATCCTTTGTCCTCAAGGTTAACAAAATCAATGGCTCATCATAATAAAAAATTATTGTAGCACGGCTCATTTTATTACTATTATATCTTTAGCTCAACCCTTACAAATAGAATTCATACATTGTCCCAAAGCTAGTGCCTACCGAGTGATGTGGGGAGGCAGAGAGCACAAATTGTTCACACAGTCTCTTCACAGAATTTTAACAGAAGGATTTGATGAAAAAATTAAAAGATTATGGACCTATTTACAAATTTTAAAGTACAGGGACCTATGTTGATGTGATCCTAAGGTAAAAAAGGACATGAAGAAAGTTCTCAATTAGGATTTTTTTATGCTTTGAGACTTTTATTTTTTCTAGTTGTAATAAATTAATAATGAGGTGGCATGTATTGCCTTATTTTAATCTCTGTTTAGTCGTTTAAAATCTTGTTTTAGAATTTTAATTAGGTAACTTATCAGATGTTTTGGGTCCACCTTCTTAGGCCAAATTATATTTTTTTTTATAGTATTTTTTAGGCCTATATTTATATATAGGGTTTATACAAACATGTTTTAAATTTAACTTGGAATGAATTCTGGATTGAATTTCTGTGAGAATGTTCTCTCTTTGATTCTTGGATGATCCACATATTGATCTTATTAAGAGTCACGTGCCTCTTCTGATGATCTATCTTAGCTTATGGATTCATCCTTAAATTGCGTCACCTGGCACATTATCATCAATCTCATCTTCCTTCTTCCATTTTCAATTTCAATTGCTTCTTCTATTTCCTTGAATTTTGTGGCCCTTTGGTTGATTTGGATTTTAGACATCTAATTTTCAAATGACATTTATCTCTCGTTCATATCTTGTATTCTATGTATCCTTTTTCAATAATTTTTTATCATCAATTAATTGCTAAAAAATTTTCTTTCATCTCCCTTTTGAAATGCTTCAATCTAAATTTGTAGCTCGATACAGGTGAGTGTTACCACAATTCTGATTTGAAAACCTAATTCGTATGTTTTTGAACTTCAAATGTGAGATTCAACTCTTGGATTCATGTATTTTGGATCTCTATCATATTTACATCTACCAAAATGCTAAGGGATTACAAGAATAATTTATCCCAAAAAAATTACTTTTTAATCTAAAAGAAAATATTAAGGAATATTTAAAAAATAAATAAACGTTAGAATTATTAAGAACTATTCAAGTTTTAATTAGACAGAAGAACTATATAATTCTTACCTTGCCGTAAAAGATATCCCTTCTCTTTCCGTAATTTTTTTCTCGTTGTTTGTCTTCTCTATTTTATTCAAGTCTTTTTTTATAGATTGACTTTAAAGAGGGATAACAATTTAGGAAATACTCATCCATAAACCATTACTTACTAATCAGAAATAATTTTTGCAACAAATATCATATATAAACTTTATCATTGAGAACATGTTTTTTGTGAAGGACCACATTGTCTTTTCCAAGAAATAGATAAAATCAAATAAACAGAATATAGGAACGTTATCTAGTATAAATGTTATTGTAGATCCGAAAATAGATAAAAATGAGATAAGAAAAAGAAAGATTAAAAAAAGAAAAATAGGAAAGGATGAGAAATTTTCTACAACTTACGGTGTTTGTATAGCACTCCTACTTTAAGAAATATGATTAAAAAAAATGAAAATATACAAACCGTCACCACATATTCTATATGCTCACTTTAAGAAAAGATAGGAAGAAGGAATCAAAGCCTTAGTTAATAAAAGAAAAATGAGAAAAACTATAACATAAATCTCATCCTACCAGATAAGATGGACTACATACCTTTGAACTTTGTTAAAAAATCAAATTTTCCGAAACAATACTTACCATAAGATTTCTTTTAATATTTTTCTCCAAAATCCTCCTTACCCTCCCTCCATTCTTCTTCCATTAAGAATCATGTTATTAACTATTCTTATTAATACTTTTAATGACCATCTTTGCACATGTCTAAACTCCATTTTAACCGATTTTTATTATCTTCTCAATATTTCCTGGCGTACATCATTTCACATCCCATCCTTTCTAGCGTTGATTCAGCATATTTTCTAGCTATTTGTTTTATTACCAAGTTCAGCTTCCACCAAAATTTGTAAAAACTTTGGCCTTCCAACATGCACGCCAAAAGCAAGAGAACAAGAAATCCTATCATACTCTTAAACACATCCTTCAACATATCTTTTATGATCGATCAATTTTTAAAAAACAACACTTAACTCAAATTATTTTTAAAATTTTAAATTGTAAAATTCCTAACCAATCACAAATAATATTTTAAAAAGTATGTTCAAAATAGTGGTAAGAGAAAACAGTTTTATATACACAGATGCTTAGCATTGAACATACCCATCAAAATAGCAGGATATCAAACTAGGAAGCGTACACCTGGGCAAGTATCTATTTTTTAAATAGAATATAAGATAATTCGTCTTTTCACATTTGATATCATTGAGCATATACATAAGGGACTCTAGCATTTCCCCCTTGAAGGTAAAAATTAGTACAAAAGGTCCCCATAGTTATCAACATGTCTATATTCTTAGACATTCCTCCTACCATGTTAGAGGAGTCAAATCCTTTCACTTGAAAGAGACTCAATATAACACCGGAGAGCATGCAGCATTCCAATTATTTCAATGGGAATGTGTAAGCAACCCACATGTCATCACTCATCGGCATTAAAGTACCACCATCTTCAATTTCCACATTTGTCTTGCGTGAGTAAACAACTACCTTTTTTCTGTGCGATGGGGTGCCTAGTGCAGGTGAAGGCGTATTGCTTGTGTCAGAAACCAGTTCGATGTTGCCATTTGACAAGCAAGAATCCTCTGTGCAGCCATTCATGTTTCCAGCTGAAGATGATCCTATCTTCACTGTAACAATAAACGGTTCTCAAGATAAAATTGCAGTATGTTGAGTTCTAAACATTATGACGTTCAGATTGTGTGATGATTTTCTCAATGCATTGCAGACCAACTATTTGAAAGATATCCAAGTCTCACCTTGGAGACTAATGGCAATTAAAGATATCCAACTCTTTAATTTATCCAAATAACATGTCACACTTTTTTGGTAACAAGCTAATAGATGGCACAAGGCACAAAAAATAATACATTATGTATAAATGACAACAATTTAAGTGCATAATTATCTCAAGTTCTTTGCATATAATTATAGATTTTCCTCAAAATTCATATGCTTATGAAACTAGTTCAAGCTAACTAATCAAACTGCACCGTATTGTAAAACATGGTCAGACATACAGCTTCAAATATGTGTTAAAACTAACCTACTATCATACTGATAGAGTTTACAACCTAAAACCACTAGACTAGGTTTACTGCAAACCAATCAACCGGATACTGGTTTATGATGATTATCTTAATTTCAAGGGGTAGCAGATTTATGCATGCCATGTCATCTCCCAAGATACATGTACAGGGTGTTGGATTACCTTAACCTGGATTTTGTTAACCAACAAATTCATTGCTGGGCTAAAGTCAGCAGCTAATGGAAGAGGGTATACAGTTTAGTTTTCGCAAACTGTATACCTTTGAATCTTATTTCTTTATTAGCATCTAAGTATATCATCTCCAATCTATGTGTTCCACATTAGGGTATTGGAGTTGACAGCAGATAATCTATGAAAGGCAGACTTGATATGAAATCCACAAAATTGTTTCAATGGAGCAGAGAGCTAGAAATGGTAAGGGCCTTGAGGGCTTACGCTTATCTTTGTTATGTTGATCCCAGGTGACTAATCCAGGGCAAACAACAAGTGAATTTGGATTACCATTGTGCTGCAGGCCAGCTACGACATTTGAGTGTTCAGATGAGAACCCAGGAGCTTGTCCTTTATGAGTTGTAAAAGAACATGAAGAGATCTGATCCGACTTGCCTGAACCAAAAAATAATGAAAGCAAGACAAAAGCAAAATAACTAGCACTTGAGTAACAATCTTAATAATGGTAATAAAAGAAAGTAGATGTTACTATTATCCAAAATGAATGACTTGTTTGATTCTGACCCAAATTCCTAACATAAATATTGTTGATACATGTGGTCCTATTATTAGTGTTCATGCATGGCTTTCATGCAACAATTTACGTTTTAGGCAGGACCACATCTTGTCATAGAGCAAGATTACCTTCCAGGAGTTTTTTTAAAGGAACACAAGGAGCAGGGGAGAACTAAACTAAAGATTTGTGCTGTTGGAATTTTGTCTGGGGATCTGTCATTGTCTGAATGCATGGACTTGGCACAGCTTATAGATGAATAATCTTTTGGACACAAGAAACCAACCAAAAAGATGAAGGTTTGGAGAGAAAAGAATTAGTTGCATGGCGACCAAAGATATACAGAAAAATATGCAATTATCAACCCAGAAATGCAGAAGCTTGACCCAAGTGCAGAGGAGCTAGAAATTTTAGAATTAGAGAGAAGGAAAGGAGGTGAAACCCAAAAGGAGCAACAATTGTGTATTTTGAATCAATAATCAAAAGAGAATGGGTCAACAAATCAGGAAAACACATCAAAACAGAGAGATCAGTTGATTTGATTGGTCTGAGGAGGAGTTCGTTTTTTGTGAAGAGGGGACCATCTTGGTTGCAAGATGAAGAAACAAATGCAGCTAGATGCAAGTGATGAAGTGAGTGAATACAGATAAGGTCCCAACCTTGAGGGTGATGAAATGGTGAAGCAAAGACCAGGGGGAACATACAACAGCCATGAAAGCAAGGATTTTGACCAATCTAGTCAACCCATCACCCCCTCCAAAACAACCAGATCTGGCCATGGTGAATGATGTTCATGGTAGCTTGTATGATAGCACAGTAGCATTGATCAATTTCTTTGGATTTTTAACACCCCAACATTGTGTTTAGCAATTTACCTGATGATGTTAGAAATATTATAGAGATGAGGCAGCTTCCTGAAAGTGTCAAAGTGTTCATTGGCCAACTTGCTGCATGTGCAAGGTTACACTTTGTAGGAGGTTCTAGAATCATGGTTGTTTTGGATGACCCTATCGAAGTTGTGGGGTTGTTGGCTCAACATTTTTTCAGCCAAGCAGAACCTGCTGCTATGGTTCTGGAAAATGATCATGTATTTGTCTTGGTCTCTCAAGTGCCATGGTGGAGAGAAAAGAGTGCCTTGGAAGCCATGGCTGAAATGATTGATCTAGCTCCTAATTGCGAGACTTTCTGATTGTCTTCCATTCACTCCTTGGTATAGGCATTTTGAAGAAGGTTAATGGGATCATTGTGAACGCTATTCTCCTTCACCCCTATCTTGGTCCTCATTCTTCAAACAGTGGGACCCTAGTGTGAGATTTATTTCAGCTTCCACAAGTTGTTCACCTTGAGAACATGGTGAATGTTTAGGGGGGAGTATTGTTAGATAACAATAGTTAGTAAAATAATTAGTTAGAATGTTAGTTAGTTAGTTAGTTATTAGTTAGTTAGTTGGGAGCAGGGATAATTAGAGAAATGAGGTATGTTGCCTATAAATAAGAAAAAGAGTTGAGAGGGAGATTTTATCTTGTGATTTGAGAGGAAATTCTGATAGTTGTGGGAGAGTCCAGGCCCCTTGAAATTACTGGAACCATTTTTACTATTTTTTGTTAATAGAAACTCTTTTTGTAATTCTGATCCAGTTCTATCATAGCAGAATCATCGGGATCCTATGTATTGATAGTCAAAGGTGCCAATAGTGGATTTTCCTCGTCTCTGTATCAGTTATTCCACTGGTATGGAGATGAGGAAACAAAGAGATATTTATTCAGAAAGAACCAAGGGGTTCAAATTTGACCCAGAGGTAGGCGCAAACTGATCCAAAAGATTACAATGGTGTACACTGAGCAGATCAATTTGAGAGGCTCTATGTCTCTCCTAGACTGTACTTCTCTCTTCCCCAAAAGCAGTCTAGCCCCCTGACTTCCCCTTACAAATGGAATTCCCCCTTTGTATCTAACTATAACAAACCCCTAATTGTAACAACCTCCTAACTAATTCATAATTTGGGCATATTTTAGTCTAGCCCAACCCCCCTTCTTCCCAGTATAGACCCTTTTAATCATTGGCCTGCTATCAATACTCCCCTCCAAATTGTCCTCAAGGTGTGGAAATCAAGAAAATCAGCTCAAAGTGCAATCATTAACTCCCATGAATTCTCGCACTCCAGATCTGACTCTCCAGCTGTATTGTATTGCAGCTGCAGCAGCTTGCTGGAATGTACTTTGAGTATCCACTATTCAGATAATCCTCGCGTAGAGGTTGTGGTTGAATAGCACCCGAAGTGGCCTTTGTTAAGAGACTAGCATGAAAAACAGGATGTATCATGCTGTAATCAGGGAGTTGCAACTTGTATGCAACTGGACAAACCCTTTCCAGAACCTTGAAGGGTCCATAGAATGTTGGAGATAGCTTCTCATTGTTTTTCTTTGCCAAATATCTCAATCAATATGGCTGGATTTTTTGAGATAAACCCAATCATTAATGGAAAATTCCAGCTCCCTTCATTTCTTGTCAGCCTAGATTTTCATCCTTTGCAGGGTTTACTCCAAATTTGACTTCAGTCAATGCAACATAGCATCCTATCTTCTGTCAGCCGATTGACTTCCTCCACCTTAGGGAATGTACTTCCCTTAAAGACAAGGGGAGGGGCTCCCCCATATAAAGCTTGAAATGGGGCCATCTTAGTTGAGTTGTGATAGTTGATGTTGAACCAAAACTCAGCCCAACTTAATCAAAGAGGTCATTGTTTTGGGTGAGCACCAGAAAAACACCATACATAGGTTTCTAGGCACTGATTGACCACCTCTGTTTGGTCATCTGTTTGAGGATGGTAAGCAGTGCTCTACTTCAACTTGGTACCAACCTGTTTGAATAATTCTGCCCTGAATTGACTGAGAAAAATCTGGTCAGTAACAATGGAAACTGGAAACCCGTGGAGCTTAACTATCTTGTTAATGAAAATTTGAGTCACATCCTTGGCTGTAAATGGATGATAAAAAGCAAAACTCAGCCCAACTTAATCAAAGAGGTCATTGTTTTGGGTGAGCACCAGAAAAACACCATACGTAGGTTTCTAGGCACTGATTGACCACCTCCGTTTGGTCATCTGTTTGAGGATGGTAAGCAGTGCTCTACTTCAACTTGGTACCAACCTGTTTGAATAATTCTGCCCTGAATTGACTGAGAAAAATCTGGTCAGTAACAATGAAGCTGGAAACCCATGGAGCTTAAGTATCTTGTTAATGAAAATTTGAGCAACATCCTTGGTTTTAAATGGATGATAAAAAGCAATGAAGTAGCATGTTTAGTCAACCTGTCAACTATCACTAGTATAGTGTCCTGCCCTTTTAGTTTTAGGTGAGCCTGTAATGAAGTCCATCGATATACCATTTCACACTTCCAAGGAAATGAGTAGGGGTTAGACCAGCCAAGGCCAATGTTCCGTATTTATTTATCTGGCAGACAACAGATTGCTGTAAGAAGTTTTGAATATCTTTCGGCATGCCTTCCCAATACACTACAACAACCACTCTCTTATAAGACCAAAAAAGTCTTAAGTGACCTCCACTGGCCAAGTTATGAAACTCAGCCAGCAATTGAGGGATCCTTGTATAATTTCTAGAGAGTACCAGCCTGTCTTTGCTGGACAATCTTCCTTTAGCCACTAAATAACCAGGGTGAGAGGAGGGATTTGCAAGTCTTGCATTAAACTTTGCAGTTTGGGGTCATTTTCCAGTTCAGTATTCCAGTCCTCGTATTCTTGACAAAAAAAGTGTGAAATAGTTGTGTAAGACATTTTGCAGGATAAAGCATCTGTAGCATGATTGCTGCTCCCAGGTTTGTAGTTTATTTCAAAATCAAAACCAAGTAATTTAGAGGTCCATTTGAATTGATCCTCACTCATAACTCGCTGTTCACTGGAAAGTTTCAAACTTTTCTGGTCGGTAAGAAAGATGAAATGTTTCCAACCAAATAGCGCCTCCACTTTTGGACAGCCATAAGTTTCTTCTCTTAAACTGACTTCTGTTGAGCCCTTCAAGAAAGTGCTTGACTGAGATAAGCTCTACCCTGCTGAGATAAAACAGCCCCAAATCCCTGATTTGATTCACCAGTGTCGACTGCAAAAGTCTTTGAAAACTTTGGTACAGCCAGCACAGGTAGTGTGATCACTAAGGTCCTCAAAGTTTTGAAGGCTTGATGAGCTTCAAGAGACCAAACAAACCTGTCATTTTTCAAAAGATCGGTCCGTGGTTGAGCCAGCTTGCCATAGTCCTTTGTAAATCTTCGGTAAGCCCCAGAAATTCCTGAAGACCTTTGAATCCCTTGGTATTGGCCATTGTTGTACACTTGTACTGCCTCGATTTTTTGGGGTCAGCTTCCACCCCAGCCACTACAACAATATGGCCCAGATACTCCATTTGGTTGGCTCCAAAGATACATTTCTTTTTATTTACTACCAGTTGATTCTGCTTTAATACCTGTAAAATTTCTCTCAAGGGCTGCAAAAGACTTGATTCAACAAAGCTATAAATCAATGTCATTGAAAAATACTAATCACAAAATTCCACAAAAAACAGCTTAAATACTTATTGGAAGGTAGAAGGTGCATTGGTTAGGCCAAAAGGCATTACCAAAAATTCATATAGCCCCTAGCATGTGCAAAAAGCAGTTTTCTTGATATCATCCTCCATCCTTATTTGATGGTATGCAGATTTCAAATCTAGTTTGGAAAAAATAGTGACTCCAGCTACCTCATCCAATAACTCATCAATTACCTAGGAATCTTATCTGGTACTGTGATCTTATTTAAAGCTCTATAATAAACACAAAAACACCAACTACTGTCTTTTTTCTTAACCAAAATAACAGGGCTAGGATAGGGGCTAGGCCTTCTAATTCCAGCCCTCAATATTTCATCAACTATATCACCATCTTCTCAATCTCTATTTTCTGGCAATGGGGATACCTGTAAGGCTGTAGATTAGGAATACTCGCTCCCTCCTTCAGTGAGATCTCATGTCATGTCTCCTAGAAGGTGGTAGATCCTGTGGTTCCTGCAAAACCTCTGAAAATCTTCTAAAACAGCCTGCTTCTGCTCTGGAAGGCAAGATAAATGTAATTAAAGGAGACCCAATATTGTCCACATCTGCTGCAGAAATGCACGCACTAGTAAAGGCTTTTATTTCCCCTAAATCTTCCAACTATTCCAGTCCTAGGACCAAGTCCACTGCATCCAATGGAGTGCACTGAGCAGTGCAATTCAAGAGGCTCTCTCCTAGATTGTACTTCTCTCTTCTCCAAAAACAGTCCTAACTCCCTGAGCAGTGAGCTAACAAATAGAATTTCCCCCTTGTAACTACCTATAACAAACTCCTAACTGTAACAACCTCCTCATTCATTCATAATTTAGGCCTATTTTCAGTCCAGTCATAACCCCCTGGTATAGACCCTTTTAATCATGGGCCTTCTATCACATTCCAATCATAGTTCTGACCTTTCCTTTATAAGGAATAGACTATCAATAAATAGGATCCTGATGATTCCACTATTGACACGAATCTGTTCAATCACTGCCCCATTTTAGCCCGACTCCTAAAATTTGCAAATCTTGCAACCTGGCTAATAAAGACCTTATTAATGCATAACCTACAAAAAAAGGAGCTTTTCATTTCCTTTTACATCTCCTAAAGGACAAGCTCCTGAGTTCTCATCTAAACACTCGGTCAACTATAGGTTTCCCTAAAGTCCAAGAGAAAGACTCGACTACAGGAAGCTTACAACTCAAGCAAAGTCCTGGGGTAACAACTGACAATAGAGTCCAAGTACACCTTGACTACTAGTCTCCCTAAAGTTAAAGAGAAAAACTTAGGCAAAGTCATAAGGAAACAGACGATTCTAAAGTTTACGATTTAGGATTTAGGATTTAGGATTTTCTCCCTAAAGTTCAAGAGAAAAACCTCAGCTACAAGTTTCCCTAAAGTTTGAGAGAAAGACTCAACTATGGGAAGCCTAAAACTTGGGCAAAGTCCTAGGGTAACAGCTGATTCTAAAGTCCAAGTACACCTTAACAACAAGTCTGCTTAAAGTTTGAGAGAAAGGCTCAACTATGAGAAGCCTAAACCACAAGTAGAGCCTAGGTTAATGACTGGCTCTAAAGTTCAAGTACACCTCAGCTACAAGTCTCCCTACAGTCCAACAGAAAGACAATCATAGTAAGCCTAAAACTCAAGTGGAGCCCAAGGGTAAGAACTAGTTCTAAAGTCCAAGAGAAAGACTTGGCTACGAGAAAACTTGGGGTGCCATACAAGTCTCCCTAAAGTCCAAGAGGAAGATTCAACTACAAGAAAGCCTTAACTTGAGGTGCAATAAAATTTATCTATCATCAGACAAAGGAACATAAAAAAAGTTACGACTTACAAAACCCTTCACACCCCAAAAAGATTGTCTTACAAAAGCCTTTGAACAGCAAAAAATAAGAAACATGAAATCATAGCACATTTGGTGAAAGCAAATATCCACCTATCTCTTCAAGTTTTTTCCTGTCTTCATCCGAAGTAAGGGGATCCCGTATAACAGGACCAGTTTGAAAGTGGGCATCCCACAATCGAATCTCATCCCCAACCCCAACAAACTCCAAAAATGGTGCACTCTTTGAATCGAAAGTCATTTTCTCTTTGCATAATTTGGTAGAGGGTCCTTGCTCAACATCTTTAGCACCTTCTGAAGGGTTAGAGCAATTTCTTTTGCAAGGTACAATCCCCTTCATCTGATCCTCCTCCGCTGAACTGTCTATTTCAGTGTGGGTAGTGACATCTTTGGAGACCGATCTTTTTCTCATCAAAACCCTCTTTAGCACATCTTCATCAAACTTCTTCAATGCCATAGAATCTGCATCCAAATGAAGTTATGATTAATAGTTAGAACATTATAACAAACAAAATAACATATACACTACACATACCTATGTTTCCTTCAAACAGATAGGGTCCCTTAAAAATTCAGCAAAGAACCCTAGCTCAAAGGATGAAGATCTTCAAGGAAGTTTATGTCCTCATGCTCATCCAAAGGAAAGGGGCAATGCTGAACCCTCAAAATAGGTGATGGATCTTTCACCTAATATAAAGGAAACTTAGCATGACCTTTAGCATCATATAAAAGAAACCCATACTATCTCCAAGGCAAACCTTGGAGAAACCCTTATCATCCTCGGTCATACACTCAAATAATCCTTGGTCCCCACAATTGTAATGATCCCTATAATGGTTCAATTAACGACTTCCTACCTTATAATACCATCCATTAATGCAATACCTACCAAGACTAATAAAGAATACAAAGGGAGCATGTTAACCCTCTAAGGATTTGTAGACCCTAAGTTTTAAGACTTTGCTTAACCTCTAGGTCAAATTATTGTGAATCAAATATGATCAACACCAAAATTTTAGGACAAACGTTTCACATTCATAGAATGCACAGTACTCCCTTATCTTGACCAATATCATCCATTCCTAATAACTTAGCACCTATGCTACTCTTGTAGCTTGTAGATGGGAAGTTGTGGACCAACCTGGCTTAACTCGCCCATGGCTTACCATTACTCATCTATAGTCCATTAGTTACTAAATAGACAAAATTACTTAGCAGCTCCAATGCTACTTACAGCTTGGACCTAGAAGGTTATGAAACAACCTAGCTTTACTTGCCCATGGCATAACTTTTACTCATCTTGTGTGTGTGGTTCAAATACCACTCTTCTTAGCACACAACCGAAGTACCACCTTCCCATGGTCTGCATATGCACTTTCCCAATCAATATTAGACATAGGTCAAACCCCTCCCCAAGAAGGAATGTTTGACCATCAATAAATAGGATTCCAATGATTTTGCTATCATTAGGTATCCACTCAATCTCAGCCCCATTTTAGCCCCTAACTCCTAAAATGTGCAAATCTTGCGACCTGGCAAATAAAGTGATAAACCCCCAATAAAACAAGTGTATAGTAGGAGAAATAAAACCTATTAGAATTAAGGCTATAACATTTAGTTACCTTGCTGTAATAGACAGTTGCTATAACAGATAGCTAACTTGAAAAACTAAGCCTATAAATAGAAGGTAAGAGGATAGAGTAAGGTGTGGATGATATTGAGAAGAGTCTTGTAATCAAAGTGTGTTGGATCTCTCGAAAACTCAGAACTAGTGAGGATTACTATAAAATTCTTCCATAAACTCTGTATTTCAATTTTGATAGGGGCTGAGATAGAATCACAAGGGTTTAGCAATAAAGACTCATTCTTTTTCATTGTTCTTAGGTACCAATCCCTATCAACTAGTATCAAAGCTCCCGATCTTGGGAGCTTTCTATGTTGCGCACAAAAATGGGAACCAGATTTGATTCTTTGGAGCAAAGCATGCTGGAATGGGGGAACTGTTTAGAAGATCTTAGAAGAGAGATGATTAATAAGTTTGAGATCTTGATGAAGGAGATACAAAACCTACAGAATAGAAGGGGTCCTGGGCAGAAGGAGGAAGGTGAAGCGCATTTTTCTGCAGATGACGAATCTTGGTGTGAATCTAGACAGCATCATGTTCGCAATGATAAATGGAGAACGATGGACATTCCATTGTTTGATGGGGATAACCCATAGGTGGATGCATAAAATCGAAAGATATTTCAAATTGAGGAGTGCTAATGACAAAGAAAAGATGGAGGCAATTCTTGTAGCAACAGAAGGAAGAGCCCTTAATTGGTTTCAATGGTGGGAACTCAAGACCCCACAATTGTCATGGAGAGAATTCAAAAAAGCAGTAATAGAAAGGTTTCAATCAATAGTTATTGGTAATCAATTTGAACCCTTAATGCAGCTAAAGCAAACAGGATTTGTAGTTGTTAGGATCTGTTGTTGTTGCTGATTATAGGAAAAAAATTTGAATCCCTAATGGGTACTTTGAAAGATGCGGATGAGGTATATCTCAAAGGAATTTTTCTTAATGGGTAAGAGGAAGAATTGAGGGAAAAATTGGAGATGAAGAACTTCACATCCCTTGATTGATTAATGCTTAAAGCATGGAGGTTGGATGGAATCAACCAAGCAATGTTCAAGAAAGGAGGCCATGAAGGTGGAAGATTGTTAGGGGTGCAAGAACCCAAAATTTTCAGAGAAGGGCAGATTCTGATGTGGGATTGAAGGAAGCTATTTCTTTTAGGCCAGCAATGATAGATGCTGCAGGATCCTCTAATCTTGGGGGAAAGCAAGGAGAAATTAAGGGGAGCCGATATGAAGGGTTCAAGAATTTGACATATGAAGAGATGTTAGAGAAGGCAAAAGGACTTTGTTTTGGATGTGATGAAAAATTTGATACTAGGCATATTGGTAAATTCAAACAACTTTGGATTATGGTAATGGAAGATGATCTTGAAGAAGAAAATGAAGAGGAGGGGGTTGTTCTAGGGGATAGCAAGAATGAGGAAGCTTTATTACAACTTTCCTTGAAATCAATGATGGGGTTGACTTCAAAGAAGCCTGAAAATTATGGGGGAAAATTGGAAGTAGAAGGGTGATAGTACTCATAGATTGTGGAGCTTCAGACAACTATATCTCTCAGAATTTAGTAGAAGAGATAAAACTCAAGGTGACACCAACCTCCCCATTTCTTGTAGAGGTGGGAGATGGACAATTGATAGGAAGTCAAGACAAATGCCAAGAGGTTCCATTGGAGTTACGAGGGCAAAAGATACCGCAACATTTTTTCATATTTGACTTGAAGGGCACAGATCTTGTTTTGGGGTTGGCATGGCTGGAAGGGCTAGGAAAAGTAGAGACTGATTTTGAAGCCTTAACCCTTACCATAGGGAAGGGAGAAGATGCATCCAGTACTTAGTAAAGGACTTGTGTCCTTGAAATCAATGGTCAAAAACAAGAAAGGGAAGGATATGTGATTGAATGAGCAGAAGAAAGGGCAGTAAATCAAGAAATTCCAGAATGTATTATGGGAATTTTGCAGCAATATGCAGAAGTTTTTGAGCATCCAAAAGGGCTACCTCCCGAAAGGGTTCAGGATCATGCCATTTACTTAAAAGAGGGAGCCAACATCCCTAATTTGAGACCATACAGGTATTCCCATACCCAAAAGGAAGAGATAGAGAAACTAGTGAAAGAAATGCTAGAGGCAGGACTTATAAGACATAGTATCAGCCTACATACTAGCCCAATCATACTGGTCAAGAAAAAGGATGGGGTATGGAGATTTTGTGTTGATTACAGGGCTTTAAACAAGATCACCATAAAAGACAAATTTCCCATTCCAGTGATAGACGAGCTGTTAGACAAATTGGAGGAGCTAGACTTTTCTCTAAACTGGATCCTAAATCTGGATATCGCCAAATTCGGATGAAGATTTCTAATGTGGAGAAAACAACTTTTAGAACACATGAAGACCACTATGGATTCTTGGTGATGCATTTTGGTCCTACCAATGCACCATCAACTTTCTAGACACCTATGAATGAAGTTTTAAGTCCATTTTTTAGGAGATATGTGCTGATATTCTTTGATGACATTCTGATTTACAATCCAGATATTCAATCACATGCTGAAAATCTTGCTACTGTATTAAATGTTTTGAGAAAGTATCATCTTTATGTCAATCGGAAGAAATGTTTCTTTGCAAAACCTGAATTGGAGTATTTAGGACATGTTATTTCAGGGGAAGAAGTCTCTACAGATCCAAAAAAGATAGAGGTGATAAATTCTTGGCCTATACAAAGGGATGCCAAAGGCATGAGAGGGTTCTTGGGTCTTACAGGCTATTATAGTATATTTGTGAAAAATTATGCGAAAATAGCCAAACCCTTGACTCAACTACTGAAGAAAGACAACTTCAATTGGAGTAAGGAGGCACAACTAGCTTTTGAAGAATTACGAATAGTTGTGTCTCTTTTACCAACATTGGTTGTACCTGATTTTACTGAGCCCTTTATAATTGAAACAGATGCTTCAAGCAAGGGTATAGGGGTTGTCTTGTTCCAACAAGGTAGGCTTATAGCATTTTTCAATCAAGCCTTCTCAGAACATGCTCAAAGGAAGTCAATCTATAAGAGAGAATTGATGGCAGTAGTACTAGCGGTGCAAAAGTGGCGTCATTACTTGATGGGGACTTGATTTACCATAGTAACAGACCAAAGAAGTTTGCAATTTTTGACTAAACAGAAATTATTGAATGAAGAGCAATTTAAATGGGCTTCGAAGTTAATTGGGTTTGATTTTGAGATATGATACAGACCTAGACAAGAGAATCAAGCAGCAGATGCGTTATCTCGAAGGATGCAATTTCAAGCGATGACCACAATGAGGGTGCAAGACATAGAAGAATGGACAGAGGGAATTAACAAAGATCCAGTTGAGGAAGATTTTTCATGACTTAACCCTAAATCCTAATTCACACCCAAGATACAGTAGACAAGGCGATTGTTTATACTACAAGAATAGGCTAGTTCTACCCAAGAGTTCCCCACGAATCCCTACATTACTAGAAGAATTTCATGCTTCTCCAATGGGTGGGCATTCTGGTTATTTTTGCACAAATAAGAGAATAGTTGGGGTACTTTATTGGGAGGGAATGAAACAAGATGTCCAGAAATTTGTTTCAGAATGTGCTGTTTGCCAGAAGAATAAATATTGCAACCCTTGCCTTTACCTAACCAAGTATGGTCCAGTATTACTATGGATTTCAATGATGGTCTACCGAAGGCTAATGGTGTAGATTAGATTCTGGTTGTTGTAGACAAGCTTAGCAAATATGCACACTTTATTCCTTTAAGCCACCCGTATACAGTAAAGGATGTCGTTACCACATTAATGAAGGAAATAGTAAGGTTACATGGTTTTCCTTCATCCATATTATTTGATCGGGACCAATTATTTCTAAGCAATTTTCAAAAGAAATTATTTAAAATGGCAAGGACCAAACTGAAGTATAATACAGCTTATCATCCTCAAACAGATGGCCATAAGGAGGTGACAAATCGAGGATTGGAAGCTTATTTACAATGTCTCCGCGAGTCCAAACCGAAGCAATGGCCAACATGGTTAGCCTGGGCTAAGTTTTGGTATAATACAAATTAAAAGAGATGTTTTAAAAGACTTGAAAGAGAATTTGGCAAAAGCACAACAGAAAATGCAACAAGCCAACAAACAGCGAAGAAAAATTGAATTGCATGAAGGAGACTTGGTGTATTTGAAGTTCCAACCGTACCACCTCAAATCTTTGGCTAGATGAATCAATGAAAAATTGAGTTCACGATTCTCTATAGGCCCTATAAAGTGCTAGAAAAGATTGGTCAAGTGGCTTATCATGTTAAGCTACCAGAACACAATCGCATACACTCAATTTTTCATGTTTCATTGCTTAAGAAAGCCATTGGAGAACAGGTGACCCCTCAACCATTATCCCTAGGATTAACAAAAGATTGGGAGTTACAGATGGAACCAGAACAAGTACTTGATACATGGGAAACAGAATCAGGAGACTTAGAAGTCCTCATTCAATGGAGACAACTACCTCAATATGAAAATAGTTGACAATCTGCAACAAGGGTTCAAGAAATTTTCCCTCAATTTCACCTTGAGGACAAGGCGCAACTCATATAGGGGTATTGATAGACCCCAATAAGACAAGTGGAGAAATAACCTAATAGAGTTGAGGCTATAACAGTTAGTTACCTTGCTATAATAGATAGTTAGCTACTGTAACAGATAGCTAGCTTGAAAAACTAAGCCTATAAATATAAGGTAAGAGGATAGAGTAAGGTGTGGATGATTTTGAGAAGAGTTTTGTAATTAGAGTGTGTTAGGTCTCTCGAAAACTCAAAACTAGTAATCCGATTACTATAAAATTCTTCCCTAAACTTTGTATTTCAGTTTTGATAGGGGTAGGGATAGAATCACAAGGGTTTAGCAATAAAGACTCATAATTTTTCATTGTTCTTGGGTACCAGTCCCTATCATAAAGACCTCTTTAATGCATAGCCTGCATAAAAGGAAGGCTCAAGGGACTGAGAAGGCAACTCCACACATTTGGTCTTACAAGTCAGGCAAATGCAATTTAAACCTCGTATCCTTCTACCATCAGAAGCCAAGTGTGAACAATTAGCATATTCCACTCTTGTAATTAACATCAAGATTTTTGAAAGATGTAATAGATTTTAAAGATGCGAAAGATATGCAATATATTAAGGAGATTTGTTTTAAATAGGAAACTAGGTATGTCATTGATTTAAGAGTGTATATGGTCAAGCAAATTCATGGGGTTACAAATACTTATATTGGGGGCATAGTAGTTAATTCCGAGCAAAATAGCCATTATAGCGGTTTTGCATTGCAGCCTCCTACCACTTCATGGCACTCCTTGTGTAGTGGTTGTGTCGCACTTGAAGCAATACTATTGTGCCATATTCAAACCCTAATTCCGGCCTTGAAATGCTGCTATTATGTGATGTTTTATGACCCAATCTTGAGATTTCACTTGATTTTCATGTAATCAAAACAAAACCTTAGTTTCTGTCTCTCACTTATTTATGCACCCAATAGTGACAGATGTAGCCCTTCTCTTTGATAAAAACCATTTTTTCAAATGACCTTTCCTTGCATAACATTTTCAACCACATCCTAGCATACTTGTCACTGGTTTGGCAAACCCATGACCTGTACAGCAATGGTTTCATCCACTCAGCCACAGGGAACAACACCAAGCAATTGTTTTGCCTCTTTATGGGTCTCTTCTTATTTGATTCCTTGACATTTATCATTATTAACATGTTTAGTTCTCAAATTTTGACCACTGATCATTAATTATGAATATATCTTTAATATAGATTTTTTAAAAAGAAATCAGCATGTGTGCAGAATAATTTATGTAATGTGTACGTTAAAACTTCAAAATAGCAGTCATCCCATTATCTGCTATCCCACTATAGCATTTTTGGGGACATCATACTGCACTGCTATTTGAGATTGGAAGAATGTTTCAGGCATGAGAAGGGACAAGAAATTGTAGCTAATGTAATAGAAAAGGGTTTGCAACATTGTCAACAAATAAGTTGTTTAGCAGTGGAAGAGCATTTGCAGCTTTTTTCATGCAAAAGTTATCATGAGAAAGGGTATAAATTTTCTTCTGTCAAGATTGTATTATCATGTAGTTAATAGTGGATTTGATCACTTCTCATCCATAGTTGTAGGTATGATGGCTAAAAATTTGCATATAATGATTTATGTTGTTTCCCCTATTAGTACTTATTACTAGCATCTATTCAAGCACATGTAGGATATTATCCAATATTTTGATTATTGGATCATATGAAGGAAGAGAAAAGGCCAATAATTTGATAACAAAATATTCTAAGCGATCTTGCCCTCTATACTGGAACCAATGTTATCATAATGTGTGATCACATCATGTTAGAAGCAACAGAGAAAAAAGAAAAATTCTAATGAATGGTTTATTGAATATAATTCTCACACAACTGAATGTTGACAATAGTCTGCAGTACTTATATGGAATGGAAAAATAACAGAAAGTGTAACAGAAATGGAAAGAATAACGGAAGCCTAATCTAATAGCCTAACTAACTTGTCAGTAAATGTAACTAATTATAATAAACTTTGTTAAGCTATAACTAACGCATAGAGTTCAAAACTCTAACATTGCCCTCTCAAACGCAAAGTAGGTTGAACAAAAGTTCAATAATCAACCACTTATAGTTTGCTTTTAATAGCACAAAAGTTGGTGATGTTTAGAGCTTTTGTTAGAATATCAGCAATCTAGTCTAGTACAAGGATGTGACTGACACAAAGACTTTTGTTGAGTACACACTCCCTAACAGAGTGAAGATCCAAGTCCATGTGTTAGGTCCAAGAGTGATGAATAGGATTGAGAGAGCCACAGTACTCAGATTATCACAAAAGATAACAAGAGTCTAAGTAGGGACTTATAGTTCTTGTAGGACTGACCGAATCCAGAGTATTTCAATCACAAATATTGCCAAGCTACAATACTTGGCTTCAGCACTGGATCTAGCTCTCAGTGTTTGTTTTCGAGACCACCAAGAAATCAAGTTAGATCCCAAGTAGATACATGAACTTTAGGTGGACATGCAATCATCAATATCAGAGGCCCAATCAGCATCACAAAACTGCCTCCAACCAATTTTGAAGTTTTCCAGCAAAACTACAGGTTGCCAAAGTCTCCAGCCAATCAACCATGCACTCTCAACCAGCTCACCCTCTATTTACACCCCAGTTGCAGCTTGCTGGTCTCATTAATTTTTTCACCCTTTGTCCTACTATTCACCCCCTCCTCCAAAACTATTCTTTTCCTTTTCTAGAATATGACTTATTAATTATGAAGTAAGCCTTCACACATAAGTAAGCTTGCTGTCTCATGACCTAGGAGTCTTGGATTTAAATCCTAGACACAGCCTCTCCAGTTGCACCAGAAAGGCAACGCACATCTACCCTCCCTAGACCACACCAAGTAGGAGCATTGGCACTAGCTGCCCTCTATGAGTCTATGAATTGTTAATTATGAACATCCTTATTTTTGGATTAACTTATTCACATCAGATCTATAATCTTCTATATAAGGGCCATCCCACTATAGCATTTTTTAGGTCAATTACCCTGCCTTGCTACTGGGGGTGGGAATGGGTCAGGCCATACAAGAGGCCTACACTGCAATGTGTTATTTGAAATTGATAGCTATGAACAAAATTGATTATCTTACTTTTAGGTAGTACTAATTTTATAAACTGCCATATCATCTTCCAATATTTATGTGAAGTTGGACTACCTTAAACTGGATCTGGTTAAACCAATTCAACCTACCAATTTATTGTTCACTTAACAAAGTAGGTTAATGGTGGAGACCACACAGTTTAGCTTTAGAAAACTGCGTACCTTGGTTTTGTATTGCTTTATATTTAACATCTAAGTCTTTACTCTCCAATTTATACATTCTAGATTATGGCATTATATTTGATACAGTAGATTATCCTCAAAATGAGCAGAATTCTAGGGTAAAGTCCATAATTTATTTTAGAAAGGGGCAAGGGGTAAAAATGATATGGCCTTAGACCTTTGACAACTCACTTTTATCTTTGTCAGGTTGATTCTGATTGACTAATCCAGGGCTGACAGGTGATTTTGGATTAGTATGGGGTTGCAGACCAGTTACGACATTTGCCTCTGAGCAGTAAGTTGAGAACTCACAAGCTTGTCCTTGATGAGATGATACAGGAACCAAGGATTTTTTATCTGACTTGCCTGAGCAAAAAAAGCCAGAAAAAGTACAATGACTAACAGATAAAAAATACCAGGCTCTTACATCTTAACAATAACAGTAATAATAGCATTAAAAAAAGTAGACATCACTATAAAAATTAGTCAACTCAAAACTGAAAATCGTACCATGATTATTCAATTATATAAAGGATTAAAGGCCAAATACTTGATAAATAAAATATAAATTGCAGTTGCAGCTACTTCTAAAAGGCAATATTGAGCTTTATCGGTTCCAAATCTTTTCCTATCTTATTTATTTGGTGTATTTAGTTTGAGTGTAATGCAAAAACCTTTAAGCAGAGTTTCCTGCCATTGTTGCTCTTATGGGACAGCGCTATCATTTAATCATCTTCATGCTGCTCATCCGAAGGTTAGGTTCAAAGGGTCTGTATATATGCAGAAAGGAGCAGGAAACTATATGTTCACTAACTACAATGTATATTTCTGTTTTCTTTTTTAAAAATTAATGTAATATACACTTTCAATGTACTCAAATTTATCTACTATTTTCTTTTAACATTTTGACTATTGAAGATGAAATAAATCATCACTAGACTCCACAATCAGAGCCACTGACAATAGGAGACTTGGAAAGGCATACAACGTAAAATTGGTGGATATAAAGAAGGGAAATGTTGTACAGAAGAGCTGTAAATATGCTATTATCTGAAAAATAAATAGAATTGAAGCACAGAAACTTGGAAGCACAGTATTAAGTAGATTACACACATTAAATAAAGAAAATAACAAGCTTTAACTGGTAAATAGGAATTAACTCATTGTACCATAGTCCACATGATCTTGTATATGGCTGTATTCCGTTAACTTAATACTACTAGCCCAGTAGAACATGAAGATATCAAGCCAGCACAATTTATGCACAATTAAAACATAAACAAAGATGCCTATCCAAAAACAAGGGGAACAAAGAACTCTATAACTCTACTAAGCTACTTCATACTTGTTATATAGCACTTTTTTGTTGTTAAGAACAAAATCAATTGTTAAGTGCGTATTGAGCTACAAATTAAATCCTTTCCCCCATAACAAACATTAAAGGCAATTTTCAAGAAACTTAATCCTCAGAACTCAAGGATTAAGCTCATTCATAATGATGGCTTCTCATCTTCCAAGGCAATGAATGTCCAATATCATGATGTCCATATTTATCAACATAGGATAGAATGATAAACAATGACACTAATATTAAAAATTATACCTTTGCACTCTTTCAAAGCCATATACGCAACCTTGGCTGCATTAATCTCTGCTTGCTTCTTGGATTTAGCTTCTTGCCCAGTAAAAGGCTCCCCTTCTACCTCCACTTGTGACACAAATATAGGCATATGAGCTTCACCAGATTTACTTGTACTATAAATGGGTAAACAAAATCCTTCTTTCTGAATCAATTCTTGTAAAAGACTTTTGTACAACCCACTATGATCCTGAAATTTTTAGACAATTGTATGAATAAAAGGAGCATCAGAGAAAAGATTTAAGAAATTAAAGATTATAGAATAAGAAAATTATCTAATTAGGTAAAAGTGATTAAGACTAGCCTCTTGAACTCCACTTGGTGATAACGACATTAAAGCAACTTCAGCTGCTGCATGCTCAGCAGCCTTTAATGAAGAATAGAACTTATCACTCTCATAGGTCTGTCCATCAAAGGTGACTTTGCACTTGAAACGCATGGCATGGGGAGGACCCTCCCACTCAGGAGAATACACTGGCAGACTTAGATTTCTTTTTTGAGCATATCTTTGCAGCTGGCTCTTGTACAAATGTGACATATCTATGACAAAATTGATTATCAAAAGATCATAAGTACCATCACACTCTGATTTATCATTAATAAAATAATACAATGCCATGATAGAAAGGATAAGTAATGAAAAGATCAAATATGTTACGTTGATATTATTATTAACCTTCTTCCTACTTTTCTTATTATGGCTTAGTTGATATACCGACCTAACCTGGTGGGATAAGGATCATTATTGTTGATTTAAATTCAACAAATACACATTATCATTCAGCAAATCCAAGGCACCAATTTTAGAAGAAATGTCTGTTTATTTGTAGACATCCCAATTTTATATACACATTCTGTCATTTAATCCCCCCCCCCCCCCAACAAACAGATAAAACTTCAAACAATCCCTTCAAGAACAAAAATAGATTGAGAAAACAAGATGCCTCCATAGTCAATTATGTAAGCTAATGATGATAGTTTTATGGTGCATAGCACATGTTATATTTTATAAAGCAAAGATACATTCCAACATGGACACCTGTCTAACACACTAACAACCCATGTCCAAATTGCATCAATACATGACCAATTAAAAACTCAGACAAAGCTATTTAAAATTTGAATATATATATATATATATATATTGGATTGTGCTTGTAATTGTACAAGACTAGTTCTATATGACATATTCATTTAGGAAGATGAACCGTTTTTGTGTAGGAGGGTTCACAAAATAGCAAGTACTGGCACTATGACATATATGTTCATATTAATCTTGTGTATATATATGATATTATGAATCATGACTCTTTTTCCTTAAATTTTCAATTTTATATGCTTATATATACACAAAACATGATGTGATTGCAACATCAGCTGCTGCAACTGCATTATACTGTGATTGCAGCCTGCAATGGCCACATCCAACTATGTCAGCCACAATAAGATCACAACAATGCAACCATAACTATAATTTAAAATCCCTTTCACCTGATTATCATGATGATAAATGCAAGTACAAGATGGTGCAATGATGTAGTACCAATACATACACAGACACACACATTGAAACCATGATTATCATGTGTGTGTGCATCAATACAAGATGGTAAACTACTGTATTACCAACACTGAAGTTACACATTCTATATACAAAAGAATTCAGGAAAAAAAATGTTCTAAGCAAAAAATCAGGCCCCTTTAGCTTCCAATGTCCCAGCATAGTGTCTTTGGGCTACAATAGTCACTGGGATGTAGGCTTCAACGCATGGAAAAGGATAATATTGAAGAGAAAAGAGAGGGCTAACCTGCATGTTATGGTAAGGAATATTACAAGTGCCACCATTACCTTTTTCCTATAATTCAAATGAAAACTAAAATTATAGAAAGAACACAGCCTTCTAGTAAGAAAAAAAAACTACATTTGGTTTTAGATAGCAAAAATAAGATTAAAAATCAGGCTTCCCACACCTCTCCCACCAAAAGAACTCTCTCTCTCTCTCTAATGAAAGAAATATCCTTAACCTACTCGACTCAAACTACTTATAACAAATAAAGCATATTAAACCATTTAATATCAAATTAATCAAACAAAAGAAAAGAGAGAGAAATCAAATCACTTTTATGATCCCCAGCTGTCATTGGATCTATAACAGTTGTTACAGGGCTACTGATCTGAGAAGTTTGGCACACTTTTTCTAATACTGGTTGCAACACTCCAGCTGTGGGAAGTATGTCATCAACATCAGTGTTGGGACCAGGTGAACCTGCAAGTACAATGCAAGTTAACATGTATAAAAGAAAGATTTTATGAATGTGTTGTGTCTAAAGCAAATCACACTCGTAGTATTTATAGAGCCTTTAGAATAATTACATATGATTACAAATAATTACAAATAATGATAATTAAGAAACAGTTATGATTCTTTGATATTATATGGTTACTAACACTCCCTCTCAAGTTGGAGCATATAGATTGTATGCACCAAGCTTATTACAAACAAATTCAACTCGAGTCTCTTTAAAAGATTGGTAAACATGTCGGCTAGTTGATTGTTGGAGTTGACAAAATTAGTTGTAATTTCACCGGCAAGGTCTTTTTCTCGGATGAAGTGGTAGTCTATTTCTACATGCTTGGTCCTCTCATGAAAGACTGGATTGGAGGCAATACGAAGTGCAGCTTGGTTCACAAATCAACTTCATCTTCTTGGTATCTCCAAGTTTTAATTGTTGAAGCAACTGTCGGAGCCAAGTTAGCTCGCAAGTTGTGGCAGCCATTGCACGATATTCTGCTTCTGCACTGCTTCGAGTAACTATATTTTGTTTCTTACTTCTCCACGAAATTAAGTTTCCTCCAAATAGTATGCAATACCCTAATGTGAATCTTCTATCAGATGGTGAACCAGCCCAACAGAAAAAATCATCTATGAAAGTAACAAAATATTTATAGCCTAAAGTGGACATGACCCGACCAAGACCCCAATTATTAGATTGGACTAACTCAAATGGAGACGTAGCTCATTTATTTTCTCTAATAGGAAATGTGCTTCGAAAGTGTTTCCCCAATTGGCAAGACTCACACTCAAGAGTCGAAACTTTAAGATGAGGAACTATAAGTTGTAGCTTTGGAAGACTTGGATGACCCAATCGTTAATGAATGACTTCTGGTGACTCGGAGGTGAGGCAAGCTTTTGGAGAAGAAAGGTGATACAATCTTCCAAACTCATAACCGGTTCCAATCGTCTCTCAAGTCCATTGGTCCTGAATCAAAACAGAATTATTAGCAAAGATAACAAAATATGGCATTGTTTTAGTAAGTTTGCTAATGGAGATAAGGTTGAATAGGCATCCAGGTACATAGAGCATGGACTTCAAAGCAATAGTGGGAAGTGGAGAAGCATCCCCAATGCCGGCAACTTTAGTTTGGAAGCCGTTTGCTAGAGTGACATGGGGTAAATGGGCCATGTGAGAGAAGGTAGAGAAAAGAGATTTACTACCAGATAGATGATCTGAAACACCCGAGTCAAGGATCCAAGGTTCAAGAGATGAGGATTGAGAGACAAAAGCAACAGAATTATCTATGTGAGCAGCAGGGGCAATTGGAGTGGAGGATTGCTTGACTACTTTCCATTGAACATACTCATTATATTCAATATTAGAGAGTCACCTCATCAAAAGGAGCAGAATATGTAACTGTAGCAAGATTGACAGATTTATTCTGAGCACAAGCTTTTGTACGACATATGTCTTTAGTGTGACCATAGCGGTTATAGTAGGTGCAACGTGGACGGGGCCGATTACGATTTCCACCACGGTCTCCTCGAGCAAAGTTGAAAGCAAGAGTGGAGGAGTCACCAGTGACAGAGGGAGGCGGAGCATATGTCTGAGAAATGCGCAACAATTGTTCACTAACCATATCATAAGACGATATTGAAGGACTAGATAGGATTTGATTCCATACAGAATTAAGTCCGGGTGAGAGACTGGCCAAAGCAAGTGTCATGAAGAATCTACTACGTTGCTCCGTATGGGTATCTGCATTATCGGTGAAAGGCAAGAGACTATCAAAGTTAGCAATGAGACTATCAAGTTTACCCAAATAAGTCTCCATATCTAAGTCTTCTTTCTTCAAATGAACAAGATTGTTGACAACCGTGTATAGACAATTGATATCATTAGAGTAAATCTTCTTGGTTTTGTGTCATACATCATAGCATGTCTTATAAGCACGATATGTAACCTATAATTTGAGATCAATAGAATACCAAAGAACACAACATAAAGAAGCATCAATTTGTTTCCAATGATCTTGGTCCTTTTGAGAAATATCTTTGAGTTGTTTAGTGAGATGATCAGAACGTCCTTTTCCTTGGAAGCAAAGCTCAACCGCAACAACCCATGAGGTATAATTAGAAGAACCAAGTAGTCTTTCATAAGGAATGAGAAGGATGTTAGTGAAACTCATAATTGTAGCAGCTGAATCGGATGCATTATGAGAAGACATCATGGAAAACAAAGTTAGAGTAGCCAAACAAAAGCATAAGGAGGTGGGTATGTGAGTAGAAGAAGTTCCGACAAAAAAGGGTGCTAGAACAGAGTGCTCACGTTGGAACGGCGTGTGCATAGGTTTCCGGTGAGGTGGCAACCGAGCAGCTTTGTCAATGATGTCTGATGCTGGTCGAAGTATCACACCAGCAAAAGGGGGCAGCGACGGCGAAGAAAATGGCCGTCAAAGGTGTTGCTACTATTCACGGCTATAGTAGCATGGAAAAAAAGAAAGAAAAAAAGAGAACAGCAAATCTTTCCAGCTCTCTAATACCATATAAGAAAAAGATTTTATGAATGTGTTGTGTGTCTAAAGCAGATCACACTCATAATATTTATAAAGCCTTTAGAATAATTACAAATAATGATAATTAAAAAACTGTTATGATTCTTTGATATTCTTATATGAACCTCGATACCACCTTCCTTGATCAAGTCCACCTAGAAAATGATGTAACTCAGAGAAGACTAATTGAAAAGAGGAAGGTTAAAAAAGATAAAAGAAGTAATTGGAATCCACGTAAATGCACTTTCAAAAAAAAAAAAAAAAAAGCAGATATGATTGTGATTTTTATATATGCAAATCAGGAAGATCTCCAAGAGGAGTACAAAATTTAAGAAAATATTTTATTTATTTTATTAGATTCAATTTTCAATTGTTAGGATTTGATTAAATTATTTAACTAAGATTTAATTAGGATTGTGTTAAAGATTTAAATTATATTATAGATAGATGTTATTAGGATTTAGATATAGTTTCCTTATATTAATAATTGCAAAAGTATAAATAACTCTTCTATGAAGAATGAACGACACAGTTCAGAATTTCTATTCACCTAAATATAGGTTTTTCTCTATTGTGATAATTATATCTTTTCTTTACTCTTGTGAAACGTTATCTTATCGATCTTCCTTATAAACTTGGTGATTCAAATTTATAAAAGCCACCGGTTCATACTTCAACCCAGATGCGTTATTGTGTGGATCGATTATCTCGTGTTCATGGTTGGACAAAAGGTTTAAGTAGCAGGTCACGTTCCTTATAACATTGGTTGCCTATTTGCTTGTGTCAAGTCATTGAACCATTTATTTTATCCTCTTATATTATTCTGTAATTTTCTTATTTAACCTACACCATGAAAATCGAGACACCCCATCGATTCATATCATATTATATGGTTACCAACAACATGAATACTATGCAAATATTGAAATATGGAATACAGTCTAGCAAAATCAAGGAGTTGCTTTTAGGATCCAATTATATAGTATACAAGTGCACTAGGAAGATGAAATGTCCCTATAATTAATTAACAAATAATGGAAACAGCAAAATTCTAGTGTTTCAGTATGAGATCATATGCTACTTTGAATGGTAAATTGTGTAGAAAACTCTAAAGTACATGAATGGATTAAACTAACTAATAGTGAAACAGCACCCAGTTTGTGGCCTTACTAATTTTGTAACAAACAAAGTACTCACACAACAAGAAATGAAAAAAGCAAAAGATGCATAAAATTATTCAAAGGCGTCATTAGCTGTGATTTGTGAAATCAGTGAAATCAAATCATGTGCACTGTCCAGTATCAAATAACATCAAAATTATGTCACATTATATTTTACCTGAAGCTATATAACATGCTCCCTTCTGTGGTAACTCAACATTCACTGGAAACAACAAAAGAAAAAAAAGAGAAATAATCGTGAGTCTCAAACCCTCAACTCCCAACAGTTGATTGAATCATTGATAGTTGCCCAACAATCAAAAAAACTATGGATTTCCCACCACATGTGATACCTCTAAAACTTCGAATTCAGCCTGTTCTGTTCATGGTTAGAACCATGCAAAGAGAGTATTGTCAAATTTAAACCTCACACTGCTCTCACGCCAAGAAATTAAACTAAAGACCTCACTTAAGTGGTTCAAACCCTAAACATTTAAACATTGGCGGGCTTTACTCTGAAAAAAAAGAGATTTTCTAATTAAAAGTGAAAACTAAAAATAAAAACAAAAGGCAACTTCTCATGCAGTCAAGCCAAACAGGCCTAAGTCTTTCACTAATTAAAAGTGAGGAAGAAAAGATGGTAAAATTTCTTTCAGTCGATGAAGCCGAAGAGTTAACCATCACAACAACAAACAGGGGTAGCGAAAGCAAACAAAAGAAGAACACGAGGGAAAAAAGGAGGTACCGGGAGGTGAGGCGCAGAGAGAGGGTTGAGGAAAAGATGGAAGACCGCAGATGGAAAGGGAGTCTTGGGGAAAAGGAGGAGGAAGAGAAGGGGAGGGTAACGATGACGATAAAGGTGACGGTAATGATGACGATAAAGGTGACGGTAACGATGACGATAACGGTGACGGTAACGATGACGATAACGGTGACGGTGACGGTGACGGTGACGGCGGAGAGAAATGGTGGAAGGCGAGCATGGCGGCGTCGTTTTGGGCTTGTTTTGCTGTGCGGGTAGGCGAAGGGGAACTGAAAGAGAAGCCGTTAACGGTGACGGTAGAAGAGAAACGAGGGTTGTGATCGGGGCCTTCTCTGCTGGTTGCGTATTCTGGTAAGTTCCATGACCTTCTCTGACAGAGTTCTTGCACCTTCGTTTTAAACATTGAATCTTCTTCTTTCAACTACTACTCAGTGAGTCGCGGTGTGACAGAAGCAGTATATAATAGAGACAAGGGAACACGGTATCAGTTTGCTTTAATCGTTATTATTCTTGTGAGAAGGACAACCTCCAAAAAATTAACTCTTTTGACCACCTCATCTTCTTTAGAAAAATAAAAATAAATAACTTATTCTTATAAAAATAAATTTTTGTGATCATCTTATCATCATCATCTTTACATCTTTCCGTTATTCTAAAAATTTTTAATTTTTCATTCATTATGTTAAAAGTAGGTTTAGAAAATCATTTCAACCAGTTAAAAATTAAAAAGTTTTTTATTACATTTCAGCTTAATAAAAAAATTATTTTACTAATTACTAATTTTTTATAAATATTAATATTTTTAAAAAATTATTTTAAAGAACTTTTACACAATATCTTAATTTATAATTAAAATATTTTCTATTTTTATCTTTGGTATATTTTTATAATATGATATTTTGTTTATTTGTTTGTTATATAAATTTAATATTATTTTTATTTTTTATAATAATATTATTAAATTTGATTAATTTATTTTTATATGAATATAAAATATTATATTTTAAATTATTATTTATATATTATTTATTTTAATTATTATATTATTTTTTATTAAAAAATATTGAACTGTTTATAAAAAAAATTATAAAATAATTAATTTTAAAAAAATTATTTAACATTTAGTTATATAAAAGTTTAAAAAAATTATTTAATAAAATTTTAATATATCTATTGTAAAAAAATATTAAATTTATTATTTTTAATCTATTGTTTATTTTTATTTTTTATTTTTTATTTATCAGCTAATTTAATAATTAATTTTATTAAATAATTTTAATTCAATTAGTAGTTTATAATTTTTTTTTTATTTTTTTTTTATTTTTATTTGTTAATTAATTTTTAGTTAATTTTACTAAATATATCTTTAATTTTTTAAAAGATTAATATGACTAAAAAATAAAATTAAAGGTTAATATGATCAATTAAAAAACTAATATAAATATATTTTTTTAATTTAATAATTAATTTAACTTATCCTAAAATTTTATGAAATCTTATTTATATGATATTTTTATAGTTAAATAAAATACTATTTAAGATATTTTCAGTTTTAAATTTTGAAAAAATTAAAATAAAAACAATTTTTTTTATATAATTTTTTATTCAATTTTGTATAATTTTTAATTTTATAAAAGTTGTAAAATTTATATTTTTGCTATTTAAACGATAATACAAGATAATTATCTTTACTATATTAATACAACGGACCGTAGGAGGTTGTTGGAAGTTGGTAATATCGAAAAGGGGGTAAAAGCAGCGGGACCGTTGTGATATTATGGTATTGGAAGGATGTGTGGTGGCAATTATGATAATTCAAGGTGTTATGTGGTGAAGTTAATTAAGGAGATTTACAATGCAATTTTTCAATTGATTTTATTGGTTTGAAATATACTAGGAAACCAAACCAATTTTTGTCATATTTGTTTAATTTAATTTTTTAGTTTTTTTACTTTATTTCAAAAAAATAACAACAAATAATTAAAGATAAGTTATTAAAAAATAAAGTATTAATTTTGTAGGTTATATATCTTAGAGTCTAATATGTTAAATTTTAGAATAAAAAAATAAATTTGTGATTGTTGTGAGATAAAATATGTATTAAGTAATATATTTTTTTATTTTAAATATTTTTATGAAAAAAAAAGTTAATAAACTATTATTTTCATAAAATATTCCTTTATAAAAGTATTTTTAATTGTTTAAATTTTTTTTTAAAAAAAATAATAAATCATTTTTATTTATATTTATCTAAAAAAGTGTATAGAAGAAAGAGTAATAGATCCTTTTACATCTTTGCGAGAGCTTATCAAAATTACAACTTGTTTATCCTTTCATTTAAAAATATTTTAAATAAAATATTATGAAATGTAGATATATATTAATAGATAAGAAAGTTAATATATATTAATAAAATCTTGACCAAAGCAATATGATGATGAAAAAATATTTATCTAAAAGTTAATTAATAAATACGAATAAAATAAGAAATATATGAAATTATATGTAGTTTAATTTTATTTGATTTGATTTTGAACATAAATCATAAATTAAATCTAATTACACAAAAAATAGAATTTTAAATTTTATTATTTTTTAATTTTTGATTCAATTCACTTAAATTATGCAATTTAAATTAAATTGATTCAATTTTTAAACGTTACTAATGTTAACAAATGATATTGAACAATGATAATAATAGTAGTAATAAGTGTGTTGGACAATAACAAGGACTATACCAAGATATTAGGTAACATTAATGATGGTGGTTCTTAGATGATGAGAGCAATAATGGAGGATGTTAAATAATAACAACAATAGTAATAATATTTCTCAACAATAATATGATGAATACAGAAAATAAAAATGATAATGAAGGAGGTTAGATAATGATCATTGTGATTAATGTTTTGCTTGAATAATCTAAAAAATATGAAGAAAACAAATATGAAAGAAAGAAATGAGAACGTAAAATATGAAAAAATAAGTTAGATGAATGAAAATAGAAAATAAAGAAAAAGAAAAAATTCTTTTTATTATTTAGATAGACGAAAAAAAAGTAAAAAAATATTAATAATATAAATTTTGATTTATATAAATTTTAAAAAATAAAATTTAAGTTTAAAATTTTTTATTTTAATTATTTTTTATTAATATAATATTTATTTTTTAAAAAAATATTTATAATTTTAACCATTTAAAATAAAAAATTAAAAAATTGCTCCCCTATTTTCATAACACTTAAAGAGAAAAAAATTTCATAAATTTTACTAAATTTAATTTTATCTTTCTATACAAATTAAATTCAAACAAGATAGAAAAATGAAATCCATTTAATTATAGAAAACTAAACATTTCTTCCTAACCAAACAAAAGGTAAGGGTGTGGCATAACTACCGAGGTAGAAAATATCAAATAATAAAAGTGATAATAAAATGTAGCAATCAGTAAGGTAGTGATGAAAAATATTAGATGATAATAAAGATAATAAAAAATACTAGTTTATGATGTAAGTAGAATGTGTCACTTAAAGATATGGTGGTGATGAATAAAAGATGTAAAATATTTAAAAAAAAAATAATAATCATAAATATTTTTTTATAATTTTAAAAATTGAGATAAAATTATTTTAAAATTAAATAAAAAATCATTTCAACCTCATTAATATGTTTTTGTTTCAAAATTTATCTTTAAAAATTAAAAATAAAATAAAATAAAACCTCATAACCATCTTAAATAAGATAAAAAAAATTTACTAAATTAAGCCTAAATTTATTTAAATAACGTAAAAAAAATTTCTTCCAAAAATCTTGAAGTTTACCAAGTGTTTAAATAGAGGATTTTAAAATCTTAATTAATCTTTTATTTTTAAAATAATTTTATTTGAATAAATCAATTTAAATTTTTTTAATTTAAATATTTTAAATTTTATATTTGTCTAAAGAAATTCAACTTTCACTTTATGTAAATATTTATTTTAAAAATTAAAATTTAAATATAATATTTGTAAAAAAAATAAACATGATCTAATTATATGCATTTTCCATATATAGTTAGTTTCAACCTAATTGATGAGTATGAAAATACAGTTTAAAAAAATAAAGATTCGTTTATTTATCCATTTCAATGAAGGCCGGAGAATTGACTTATAAAAGGATTAAATCATTCAAATTCTATTAAGTGATTATAACAAATTACTTCCACTAATATTTATAAGTTAAAGACCATTTATCCTAATAATAAAAATAAAATTATCCTAATAAATGTACAAAATATACACATGAAAATTGAATCACTTTTTTTAAAAATTTTCCATTTCTTTCCTTTCTTCCAAATATTTAAACCAATTTTTTTCCTTCCACCCCTTCCCAGTCAGAACGCGGATGCTTTTATCATAATCTTATTTTTGTTTTCGCTGTTGTATTAGGCTTACACATTGGTCAATTCTGTTCAAAAAGGCAAACAAATGGGGCTAAAGGAACTCAATACAAAATACTTGGGCGTAAATTGTTGCTCGGTTTTCTTGGATATATTCTAGCCAGCAGTGCATTAGACAAATTAGCTCAGGGCACAAAGGAAGAAATTTGTATTGATGCATGAAGAGAAAAAAAAAATTACACAATTGATGTATTGCATTTGCATATGAATGTAACATCGGGGCCAATGCCACAAAAATACAGAAAAGCAGGGAATGGCATACTAAACACCTAAACATTGAAACACTCAGTTATTGCAACAACCAAAATAGAAAATTTCCCGTTCTCTGCGAATCAAGCAGAACCATCCTGATTATGAGGCTCTAATTTAATAACACCATTCACTTGCCACTGGCAAGCTGGTTGCGGATGACTTTTGTGGCAGCAACCATGTTTGTGAGTGCTGGATTCACCTCTGCGTACTTGCGAGTCTTGAGCCCACAATCAGGGTTGACCCACAAAATGTTTTGCTCAAGCACTGCAAGCATCTTGTTGATCCTATCAGCAATTTCGTCAGTTGGGGGTATTCTTGGGGAGTGAATGTCATACACTCCAGGGCCAATTCCAGCTCCGTACTTCACTCCTTCACGGAACACTGACAAGAGTTTTTCATCAGAGCGAGAGTTCTCAATGGTGATTACGTCAGCATCCATATCAATGATTGACTGGATGATGTCATTGAAGTTAGAGTAGCACATATGGGTGTGGATCTGTCAATTGTTCATAATACAAAATATACACATTAATTATATTTGGATGTAAATGTAGATAGGAAAAAAACTGTAGCCCACTTTATTTGTGATCTATAAGTACCTGAGTAGTATCCTGCACACCAACATTGGTGATCCTGAAGGAATGGACGGCCCAGTCCAAGTAATGAGCTTGTTCTGACTTCCTCAATGGTAACCCCTCTCTCAAAGCAGCCTCATCAATTTGGATAACAGTAATACCACCCTTTTCAAGATCTTCTACTTCGTCCTTGATGGCCAAAGCAATCTGATAGCAAGTTTCAGACCTGTATATAGGTTTAACATCATGTTAGAAATAACAATATAGTGAATACTGAATAAATTTTTTTTCAGGTCTTCATTTTTATTCTTTTCCCACTGCATTACAACAGGTATCGAGTTTATACCTAGGCTGGTCATTGCGAACAAAGGACCAGTTAAGAATGGTGACAGGGCCGGTGAGCATTCCCTTCATTGGGCGTTTGGTCATGCTCTGAGCAAGAGATGACCAGAAGACAGTCATTGGCTTTGGGCGGCTCACATCACCATAGATGATTGGCGGCTTCACACAACGAGATCCATAAGATTGCACCCACCCATTAACAGTAAAGGCAAAGCCTGACAACTGCTCTCCAAAGTACTCAACCATATCATTCCTCTGCAATGGAGGCATCAACCATTAGTACAAAGTGCAAGTAGGAATTAGCAACAACACAACGAGGAGAAAATCTGGCATGAGTGTGTCGGTCTTCAAAAAAGAAAAAGACGGAGAAAGATCTATCAATGTGATGTCAGTGTGACAGAACCCTCTTATTCCCTACTTCAGCATGTTAACATTTTGTCTTGATGTGAAGATGAGAACTGACCTCAGGCTCCCCATGTACCAGTACATCAATATCTAGCTGCTCTTGGAGCTCAACAACTTTACGGATTTCCTCTTTAATTGCATTAACATACTCTTCCTCGGAGATCCTGACAAAAGAAAAAAAAATTGTGAATAAAGGCCAAATGGTCAAGAAAACAAACCAAGTTATCAGCTCTTGGCATATCTTACTTGTTAGCCTTATATTCACGACGCACCCTCCTCAGTTCAACAGTTTGAGGGAATGATCCAATAGTAGTGGTTGGGAGAATTGGAAGGTTGAGCTTCTTTTGCTGAGCGTCTAATCTAGCACTAACATTTGTGGCACGGCGATGGTCAGAACCCTTCAATGCAGCAGCCTGAGGAAAAGAAAAGATGTCATGAGAAGTGACAAAAAATTTCACAACAAATCCTGCTTAACTGAAATGTGCAGTTGAACAGAAAACCAGAGAAAATAAGCACTCACAGCCTTCTGAACAGCCTCATTAGTCACTCGTGGAGAGGTCTTTCTTGAAGCCTGAGCTGCATCATTGGAAGAGAAAAATGCCTGAAATGAAAGCATAAAAAAGCGATTTAGTGAAAAATGTAGTGAAACAAACAGGAATAAAACAATATAAGACTGCATATATTGCTTGACACTGCTAATTTTATGATACTTGTTATTAATATTATGGGAACATTATATTTCCCCTCAAATTTCTTAATTTTAGGTCAGTGATAATGGTATACTGTTTAATCTTTATTCATTTCAATGTTGTTTTGATCTCTTTATTCTACAATTTCTCTTTCAATTCTTATATTAATTATTTTAAAAAAAAATCAGGGTGATTTAGTAAGTATATATTGCATAAGAATTTATTTCAAGAAATAAAATTTTCTTACTATGACAATATTTACAAAAGTAAATGTTTCATGTTAATATCTTATTTTTAAAATTTAAACAATTGCTTAGTTTGCCTCCATATTTTACTATAAATATTTGTATTTCCTCCCATTGAGTAAATTACAACTTGTTAACATGTAATAAATATCATCTATTTAGTTAACAACTCATTTGTCTGATGTAAAATAAAATAAAAGGAAGGGAATTTACCTCATCCTTTTGACCAGCCAATGCCTTGGCCAATGCATTTACTTCAATAATTTTCTGGGCAGCAAAAGCCAGCCATGATTTAATCTCATTATCTAACTTGGTCTCATTAACAAGATCAACAGCGGTGTGAAGAAGTGAGCATGAGGTGGACACAACAAGTTTATCTGCATACAGTATAGTAAACAGATATATCAAATGACTACATCAACTGCAGAAATCTCCTAAAATATTTCATGAAATGCAATTTTGACAAATACCTTTGCCCACAATACCCTCAAGACTTTTTAATGTATCGAGAGAACAGGCAAGATTATTAGCCCAAATGTTCCTTCCATCAACCACTCCAGCAAACAAGTATTTTCCACTGGGAAATCCACCCTTGATCAGATCAAGAGTCTTAGTTCCACGCACTAAATCAAATCCAAATGCTGTAACACCATTCAGAGCTGTGATAGTCTTGTATGCCTCAGCAGGAACATCAGCAAAGTAGGTCTCAATAAGAACATTTAAACCAGATAATGAAGATTCAAGTTCTGAGTATGCTGTAGAAAATGCTTGCAATTTTTGAGAGTCGAGATCCATGACAAGAGTGGGTTCATCAAATTGAATCCATGAAGCACCGGCTGCCTTAAGATCAGCCACAACTTCCCTGAGTTTATAGAAAGTTAGAGAAATAACATGAATATAATCGTAAAAGGCAAGTAATATAGCTGCACACAATTTAAACTCTTACTTATAGATAGCAAGGACTTTTGGAAGGAGGGAAAGAAGGCAAAAGGATTTATCAACACCCTTGGCAGGTTTGGAGAGCAACAAGTATGATACAGGGCCAACGAGGACGGGAACTGTATCTACTCCAAGCTGGAAGAAAAAAATAAACATTCAATGAGAACATAGTTATAGATAACAAGGATTAAAAAATATCATAATGCCCCCCACCCAAAACAACAACCATCATCAAAACTTTTCCTAATGAATGAGTGATCCAACCAGGCAAAAAAGAAAAGGATAAAACCCATAATTTATTTATAGTAATCCTGCTCACAGTCACAGTTTAACTTAACCAAGATTGCAGTGAATAACCTAAGGTTTGCAAGTAACAAGTACATAACATTAATGGCTATAAATGCATACCGCCTTGGCCTCCTTGTACTCATTCACTGCCTTGTGGGAAGCATAAGTGAAATTCACATCAGGTCCAAGTTCGGGAACAATATAGTGGCTGGATCAATGCAAATACACATCAGTTCAATAATCAGAATGTTACAAACATAGCATCATAAAACCAAACCAGTAACAACCAATACAGCAAAACCTGATCCATCACTTACTAGTTGGTGTCAAACCACTTGGTCATCTCCATTGCAGGAACAGAGGCATTACCTCTGGCCATGGAAAAGTAGGTATCAAATCCTATCTCCCCGCCAGTCCACCCATATCTTGGAGGGACAGCACCGAGCATGGCAGTGGCGTCAAGCACCTGATCATAGTTTGAGAAAGTGTTGCAGGGAATGTACTTGATCCCGGCATCAGTCATCTGCTTCCAGATGGATGCCCTGAGATCAGCAGCCACCTTCTGCAAATCCTCAGCTTTGCTCTTCCCATCCCAGAATGATTCCAGAGCGAACTTGAGTTCTCTCTTGGGGCCCATGCGAGGGTATCCAACAATATGGGATGCCATTGTTCTGCCACATCAGATCAAATCGCAAAAAAAAAAAGAAAAAACTTAGTTGCCTATGTACTGAAAACATTTGCTATTCCTATACACCAAAGATTCCACAGGTTCCATTCATAAAGATGACCAAGTATATGTGCAGTTGAGAATAACTTTTAGAAAATAATAGTTTATTTTTAATGTTCTATATAGAAGCTAACAAAAACAATCAATTATTTCTCCCAAATAAACTGACCCAAACATGCGAATAATTATTAATTAAAACTGTGTATGGATTAGTTCAAGGTTTTCAATTGCAGTCCGCAATCGTGGCTGCAATATGGAATCACATATGCATCAGCAGCATGCTGTTTAAGTGACTACTACACAACAACTTCCATTTCAGTAACTATAATCACAATTTAAAACCTTGGTTGGTTAACTAACTCACGCCGTAAACCAATAATGTACTTACCATTAATAGGTATAGGTTAGGTGTAGTTTTTCAAATGCAGAAGAAAAGAAAACCAAAATTCACCATGCACCAACGCTCTAATCTATGTATCATGAGAGATCACATTTACATAATGATCGAAGGCAGTTTTACATTCAATCAGAAAAAACGAGACAGCATTGAATTATTACTTTCTTTTCAAAGAATGCCACAAAACAAAGTTCGAGTGTAAAAATTCAGATCCATTTTAGATCCAAACATTACAACAACAACAAATCTGAAAAACCAGAATCAGGAAAATCTTGTTGAAAAAAGGAAAATTAAAGCGCAAGTAAGCGTTCACATTTACCAGTAGATCGAAGTAGAGAATGAGAAAAGGAAAAAAAAAATTAATAATAGTAGTAGTTGTAATAATTGAAGTGTAGAGAAACTAAGAGAGAGAGAGAGAATGAGGTATATAAGGAAGGTGAAGAGAAAGTGCCGAATTTAAATTTAATAAGAGGAATGAATGGGTGAAAAGGGGAAATGAAGAGAGATAAAGGGAAAGAATTGGAAGTTAGATGAGCGAAGGAGAGTGAGAGAAGGAGGAGAGTGTGTTGTACCCTTTTTTGCGTGTGGTTACAAAGTGAGAGAGAGACCGGTTCTTTCTTTCTCTCTGGCTTTGGCTTCTTCTATGTGTGTGAAGAGGTAGAAGCAGAGAGAAGGGCGCGAACAAAATGGAGTGCTCTTCGGAGTATTTATAGCGAGTTTGGGGTCCAACTACTCCTACACTCAAGATCCAAGACTCAGACATGACCCATCACCATGCCCTCCTATATCAACTATTTCCCTTTCTTCCTTTCTGCACGCTAACACAAAACTAAATTTAAACTATAATTAATTCCAGCATTCATTTAAAAAAATTAATGTCTATTTTTTTCATCAGTGACACTTAAACTTGAGATTTGCTTTTTCTTTTCTTGATTTAAAATATCTTTTTGTTTAGACTTTAGATGTTACTTAAAAAATAATTTTATTACTACTTTCATTAATAAAAAATATTTTAATATTTTATGTGGATAAAAATATTTTTATTAAATTGATATGTAAGAATATATTGATTTTTATCTATTTTAATATTATATTACAAATTATCAGTCTTGCTTTTAGAGAACCTTTTAAGTTTTTTTATTGAATACCCTAAGTATAGTCTTGATATAATCACTTAAATATTTCTATCGTAAATGTTGATTTAAAAAAAATATATAAATGCTACTTTTAATTTAATATTTTTTATTTCTTAGTTAATTTTCCATTGAGTAAAAAAATTCTTTACTCAATTTTATGTTTTTAATAAATATTTTAAAATCAACTGTTAATTTTTTTCGAAAAAAAAAATTAAATAAACAATAATTTTTTCTATTTTCAGGTGAAGGCATCGTAACTTAAGCTTTAACAACAATAACTTAGTATGATTTATATTATTTTAAGACGGATACTTAAAAATGGCGAAAGAATAAAATGTTAACTTAAATACAAGACGTTTTGATGATTTCTTGATATTTACTCTGGACACCAACATCTCAATAAATTTAAAATAATTAACAATTATTAACAATATTTTATATGAACTTCTACATTTATTTTTTTGGCATCCATATAATCCTACACCATTTTCTAAACATAACAATACATAATTGAATTATATTGTCTCGCTGATAATCAATTAATAAATTTATTTTCTCATATAAATATTTACCATCCTTATTTCTAATCAAAATAAAATTTACAACTTTTTTATTTTAAAAATTTCGAACTCATTTATATAACAATTTAAAATTAATTTGATCAAATTTTAGTCTTATTTATCAGGTCATCTATTCACATCAATTATAAAATTTTAAAAAATGCTGATCAATATTATTAAGAAATAAAAATAATAATTTTTAAGACATTTTAACATTATTTTTAATAAAAATTATTTTATTTTTCAAATAATATATTTACAGCAACAAAACCTATATTTTAAAGATATTATTATTTTTACATTTATAAAATAACTACTGTAATTATTAATTAATTATTTTTAATAATCGACTAACCATATTTTCTATATATTAATATAATTTTTAATCGATTAATTAATTTTTTATATTATTAATTACATAAATAATTGATTAATTATGTAAATAATAGTTAATTATATTTTATTAATCGATCATTAATTATATTTTTTATTTATCATTTATATTAAATTATTAATTACATTTTTATTTATCTATTACATCAACCATAATAATTAATTATTTAAATATTTTTAGTTGGATATTATGTGCATATGTGGAAAATTTGTTTTGCTGTTTTGTAGTGGTACTTCGTGCAATGTTTTAATATAAATTTATGAGAAAAAAAATTGGAGCAGAAACAGATCCTGTAAGGCCCACGTTTCGACAAATATATGGTGTGCTCGGACTTTCAACTTTCAAGGGTCTGGTGGAAGTCAGAAACAGTACACGTACACGTGAGAATTTTTAAATGCATCGGCTTTTAGAAATGTGTTTAATTCCAACATGACATTTTTTAAGATAATTTCTAACTTATTAAATTGTTTTCCCCGACCTTTTTTATAAAAATAAAAAATAATAAAAATAATTCATATATATTATAAATTTTATTTTATTTTAAAAATATTTATAATATGAAATTTTAAACTAATAATATAAAAATAGATAAATATCTCATTATATAAATCTTAAAAAATTAAAGTATAAAAATATAATAAATAATATACTAAAAAATAAAATTATATTTTTATATATAAAATCAAAAAAATATTAGCAATTATTTTTTATAAAAAGAACCAAAAATATAATTTAAAAGACTGTTTAATTAAATTAGATAGACTTATAGCTTTTAATAATAGAATTTGTTTTAATAATTTCACTTATTTGTAACATTTTAGTAGTATTTTTAAAATATAATTTCATATTAAAAAATTAAATATATAAGTTTTAATTTATTTATTTTTCATTTTGTTTTTGTTATCTTATTATAACTTTTTACAATTTTTATATTATTTTATATTTATTAAAAAAAAATAATGATTATATTTATCAAATATTTTAATTTAATCAATTAATTTTTTAATTTTAATTTTTAACTTTTTATCTGTATATTTTATTTAATTTTCTAACTTTTAATTAGATTGTCTATTAATTTTATTATTTTAATAAATACATTCTTAACATTACTACACACCATACAAATTATAATTAAATTATTTAAAATACATATTTAATTTTGGAAATAAATAATAATTAATAATACATTTAGGCATGGCAATGTGGCGGGGGCGGGTTTCACATTTCCTGTTCCGGACACCCGTGTCCATTTTCATCCCCGTCTCGTCCCTGTCGGGTTTAAAATATTAAACCCGATCCTTGTTTCCGTTCAGGTTTGGAAAAACTCGCCTTGTACTCGTCCTTGATATTTTTCATATTTTTATTTTAATTTTTTATATTATTTATTAAATTATTATATATTTTTTAAAATTTATATAATTTATTATTTTATAACCTTATTAATTTTATATAATATTTTAAAATAATAAAAATATTTTAATAATTTTAAAAGCAGAACGAGTTTGGGATCAGGGACGGGACAGGTATAAATATCTCCGTATCCGCCTACATTTTCAAAAATCAAATTTTATCCGTCTCTACCTCCAACTCCTGCCTCCAACCTTGATCAACTCAAGTCTTTCCCGTCAAACTTGGGACGGAAACGAGATGGGTGAAGTTGTCATCCTAAATACATTAAGATCATGTTACAAAAACATTTTACTACTATTTTTCTTTATTTATCACAATCCATTCAAATATTTCTTCTCTTTTTTATTCCGGCAGCTTTCAAGTAGTTTCACGTGCCAAACGAAGGAACAGGTGAAAGAGTAAACAACGTATTATGAAAATAAATAAATTAGTTAAATTTATCAAACTAGAGTATATTATTTTTTATTTGCTATTGTTTTAAAATAATAATCAATAAGTTAATAAATATCAATATTTTTAAAAATTATAACATAAATATTATATTATTTTAATTTTTAACAATTATCTTAAAGATGATAATTGATCCAATCGTATTAATATTTTTATTTAATTTTTTAAATATATTATATTAATTTTAATTTCATATAAATTTAATATTTTATTAGTTATGTATATTTCAGTATTTTAATCTTTTAATGTATATTTTTAATTAATCTTAATTAATTATGATTACTCTTTTGTATTTTTAATATTTTTAAAATATATTTGTACAATATATATATATATATATATACACTTCCTAATTGATAAGCATAATGGTTCGTAAACAATAAAACGAGACAACATAATGTTGTCTCGTCTGATTTTCAACTGTCCTTCTAACATTTGTATATATAAAATATAAACTATAGTAATAATTATATGCAACATTACTTACAATATCAATTTTTAATATTTAAATAATGAAAAATATATAATCAAATAATAATGTAATTACACATTTTTATATAATTAATAATAATTTTTTATACTATTATTTGAAAAATATATCAATTGAAAATTTTAATTAATTGATAATATATTTTATTCATAAATAACTTAAAATTTAAACTCATCTAATAATAAAATTTATGTTAAAAGATCACTTAACCATGTATTAATAACATTCTCCAGATTATTTTAATAATTTTAATAACATGTATACTTGGGAAATGACTACTACGTGGTTGGTGATGGGAGTTGGTAGGGAATTGACGTTGGGTCGCCCACTCATCTATTTGGCAGTTTATCTGGCACGATATGTTTCATAATTTTATACAGTACTTCTTTATATTTATTAACTATTTTCCATCTTATCTATTATTTAGATGATTATTTATATAATAAAAATTAAATAATATTTATATTGATATTAAAATTATTAAAAAATTTTCATTATATTATTAAGTTTATATTAATTGATATTATTGTAAAAAATAAAAGTATAATAAAGTTAATAAATTTTATCTTAACTTTTAAAATAATAAATAAAAAATATCTAAAATAATGTGTGAAATATTTGCATTACACTTTTAATTAGGGCTGGTATCCAGACGAGTTTTGCCGGGTTCGGGTTAGAGGATTTTTTATACGAGAAAAATCGATCTATGCCTAATTGTTATCCATTTTTATTCATTTTGTTGGTTGAATTAGTTGCATGACAGGTTCTGCAGGTTTGAGATGGCAAAATCGGGTTAGGCATATGAATTGATCCTTACATTTTGTGCAATTTTTTTATTTATTTTGTCAACTCTTTTTATTGTTTATAAACATTTATCAACTTAAAAAATATAGTTAAACTATTACTGATAGCTAATAATATGGGTCTTGATTTAACAATATTTTAAATATTTGGATAATATATTTAATAAAAAATTTAATTAATGATGAGCTTCATCTTAAATCTTTAGATTTAAAATTTAAATAATTAATTTATATAAAATTTTGCATAAAAATTTTTATGTTTATCTAGAACCGCATCTCATGTTGTCTATAATATTATCCAACATATCATTATAATATTTACATCAATATAAATTTACATTAATTTAAATTTTTATATAACCATAAAATTATAATCACATTTGCACATTGAGAAATCATATATCAAAAGTTTACGAATATAAGTATCAGCTGCATTGTTCATATTATGATTCTATCATTAGAAAATAAAAATAAATAATTAAAAAAAAATTAAAAATATGAATTAAAAAATAGAAAAGAATTTGTTCATTATCCAGTTTGGTTGTTGTTTAAAAATAGAAGTCTAAATTTATAAAATACTAACAAGAAGGAAGTCAAAATTGTTATATAATACTTAGAGATAAATAAATAAAATTAGATAATTAATTTTAAAAGAATATTAAGTTCATACAATCTACATTAATTGAGATTTCAAATAAATGATACTTTATAATAGCATTTAAGAATCCAAAATATGAGTCTTATGATATTTTGAGACTTTCAAAAGTTGACAATAACATCTTAGACTTTAAAATACGAGTCCCACAATAATTTGGGACTCCAAAAAATTAACAATTGTCATTAGTAACATGCATAAGAAAAATGAATAAAAGTGCTACATAATTTTTAATCAATTAAAAGTTATTTTTATAAAATAAACCATTTTACCTTTTATTCTCAACCAATATGCATTGGTTGTGATAGGGAAATTGGACTCTGTGATGATCCTCTAACTCCAATTCCAAGTGTAGATCCAACAACCCTAGTATCTTCTTCATCCATACCTCCTCTAACATTTGATATTTCTTACAACCAATCAAACAAGAAACAAAAGTAGGTTATATATATATATATATATATATATATAAAATAAATATGTGTAAAATGTATAGAAATAATCACCATTTAAAAATTTCTTAGAAATTTCTAGGTCCTCACCAATAGCAAAAATTTTAAATTGGTAGAAAGAATGTCTTAACCAATTCTATATGCAAATCAGTTCTTCGATCATAGTAAACTTTTGAATGTATCCAACATCCTTCCTTTAGTATTAAATGCACTCTCAGATGTAACAGTAGAAACGAGTGTGGTCAACACATCTCTAACTAAAGTGGATAGTATAGAAAACAAGAAGAGTTTTTATGTTCTTTTTAGATTCAATTAACATCCATTACATATAAATAAAAATTTTCTGAATCTAGAACTAACCAACAATCCAAAAAAGGGAGGGTTATTACATGGCACAAACATTTACAGAGAAATTTACAAGAGGGGTGTCTCTCCTTAAACTTGAGCATATATCATCCTATGATGATGTAGTCGAATTGTCTCGCCTAATGATGTTAGCCAATCCCTTGACAGGACATGATGAAAAAACACCCAGGATCGACCCTCCTCTCTCTAACAACGACCTAAAGGAGGAACAAATGTATCCTTGAAACGATTCCACTGTTGTCATTCTTAGAGAATATTTTGGTAATGAATCATCAGTGGAAGCTGTGGAGAGAAAAATCTCTTATGGTAGTGGATTTTGAGATCCTAGGGTTGTAAGTGTAAGACCTTGTTATTTCAAACCAAAAGATCCCCTCGATGAACTCTTTTTATTGGTCATCAGGGCCTCCATGTACTCTAGAGATAGCACATCTTGAGGCGTCATGAATCCTAGCACAACGTTGAAATCCACAAGGATCTCTTTGAAACGTTGGCCTTTAAGTTGGTATCAGACAATGTAAGTAGGCATGTCGTCTATCAGGGGAAAGCAACTGAAGGAAAACAAGAACTCCAAGGTAGGCTCCATGTATGCAGGCTCTTGGATAAAGGTAGTTGTCATTCATCCTAATCTATCTAGGCACCTCGTTGCATGGTGTTCTACGTTCAACAACTATAAAGTTTCTTGCTCCAAGTTGCGAGTCAAGATGAATGTGAAATCAAGCAACCTCTCTAGACGGGGTTGTATGCCAACAATCCCACAGGTGACAATATGGTAAGCTAGATCCTATTGGATCTCGTTGTCACCTAAGGTTGGAGACTTTACTTCTCTTTTGCAAACGAGGAGGAATTTTTCTAAAACATAAATAAAAATTAAAGTTAGACCAATAAAATTTTGACACGACTATGCTAGAGTGAGTACAACCGTGCTTGCATGAAAGAATGTATACCTCCCCAGAATGCCATAACCAAATATCAGGGGCATGGTTGTGCTGAATGCCACTTGCACGACCGTGTAATTAATGGCATAATCGTGCAACCTACAAAAATTCCAAGTAACGAATATGCACACAATCATGTAAATAAAGGCACGACCTTGCTAAAAACATAATGCATGGAGCGTGCACAACCATGCAAATGGGGGCACAACCATGCTAAACAAAGCATGCATGAAAAGAGCACAACTAGGTAAATAGGGGTGCGAGCATGCCAAGTCAAAACTTTCACGTAACCTATAGTGTTCTGGGTGTGCCAAAATTCAGCATGTCCGTGCAAAAGTTCAAAAAACAACAAAGTTAGGACACGTAGCATACCAAGTTAGGAGAAAGGATCCAAGTCAATAAAAAGAAAGTTACAACAATGAAAAATGTAAATGGATAATTATGTGTGATTACCCCTTACTATTTGAAGCATTCAAAAATTTGTCACGATTGTGCTGAATTGTGAATAGTTATGTCCATTCTCTCTCTCTCTCTCTCTCTCTCTCTCTCTCTCTCTCTCTCTCTCTCTCTCTCTCTCTCTCTCTTTTATATATAAACAGGTTGTCTCTTATAATCGCTTGATTTACAACATGAGTCTGATGTACCTGTACCCAATGGCTAAGTGCGACCATGGGCACTTACTTGTGATCTACCCAGGGTTTGGTTGATGATGTCTTGAAATGCACCGTCCTTACTGTTTAAGACCTCCAACTTTTCGTGGGTCCTTTTTTTTACCATGTGAAGGCCTGCCTTTCTAGCCTTATAAGGGACACCTCTCTTGAGTTGATGCTTCCTTGTGAACACCTGAGACTTTAAGTTAAAAATGGAAATTTTTTTACTTATGCAGACCTCATGTTTCTAGGTGCATTTATGGTGTCTTCTCTCCTCTTTATGGTTCTTTGAGTTTTTGTATGCCCTTATCTTGTCTTGCTTTGGTCTAAAGGAAAGAAGAGGTTGTATGGACTTGCAAAGGGAATTTTTGGAGCCTTCTGTGAGGTAAGTATTTCTAAACATGTTTTTTTTGTCACTCTGCCTTAATGTGAATATCCCTTATTGAACATTGATTATTGCTTCTTTGATGTCCAAGAAAGGTCTTCTCAAGATTAGAGGTACCTCCTCATCCTCTTTCATATTGAGAATGAAGAAATCTATAGGGAAGGTGAAAGTTCCCTTCTTTACCAGTATGTCTTCCATTATCCCTTTTATGTATACAATGGTTCTATTTACAAATTGTATAGAGACATTTGTAGGTTTGAGATTTTTCATACAAAACCTTCTAAAAACAAAGTGAAACATTAAGTTTATAATGGAGCCTAAATCACACGAATATTTAATATAGGAATCATTTAGCGTATAAGGTAAAATAAAACTTCTTGGGTCTTTAAGATTTGGTGGTAGCTTCATGGTTGAGTCGTTCTCTTCTTCTCTTCCTACAAATGTTTTCTCTTATGTCTCACTTCTTAAGGTAATTGCACTCGCTTTCTCCTTTCGGTTTACTTCAAGTCGGCTTGGTAGCATCCCTAGCGTTCATTGTGCTAAGAGGGTCAAGATTTTGTTCCACCATGTTTTTGAATTGAGACATCTGCATGTTTATATTCTAGAGTCATGCCTCCATATTCTAGAACCTTGATTTCGTGGGGGTTGGCTCCCTCCTCTCTTGCTTATAACCACCTTGATTCTGCATATGAGAGGGTCTGTAAGAACTGGAAAAAAAGTTAATGTCATTACCTTAACTCCCTCCCTAGGACAGGTTTGGGGGAGATTCCTCCAGGTAGGATTGTAGATGTTTCTCACGAAATAAGCCTCCTCATTCTATTGGGCTATATGGGCCTCAACTACACGTCCTTCTAGATTGTGGCTTATGGAACCACATAGGTTGCACGGACTAGGCTCAGGTACGGCCTAAGTGAGAATAGGTGGAGCAGGTTGTGCCCTAGATTGCTTAAATGCCTTTATCATTTTGTTGAGAGCCTCGACCTGACTGACTAGCAGGGTTTTTTGATCTACTTCATACATACCCTCTAATTGAGAGTCTCTCTTTTTCACGTGTTTGTTGGTAGACCTCCATTAATTGTTGTTGGTAACCAGGTTCCCTATGATTGTCTATGTGTTTTCTAGAGGATTGTGTAGGATGCCCCCTCCATAGGCTGCGTCAATCACAACTTTGTTAGTATAAGAGAAGCTATTGTAGAAGATCACAAAATAAAATGTCTGGTACCCATGATATATGAACTTTCAGAGAAGATTCTAAAAATGGTCTCATCCTCGTATAAGGACTTGTTATCTTATAGAGTGAAACCAACGATCTCTACTATGATCCTAGATTAAATAAACTAGAAAATATTATGTCAAAAAGAGATGCTAGAGTTAATCCCAATGTGTTATGGATCTTTTTGGCAAGAAGTTGAGCCAGTTATTTAACTTAGTGATGGAGAAGGAAAACAATTGCAGTGTGATGGCATCTTGTGAGATTCCATTCATCTTAATGATGTTGGTCAATGTTAGGAACCTTTTGATGTGAAGGTGTGGATCTTCCAAGGTTGTCCCTCCGAATTGAAGTGAGATTTGTATCATGTTAATGAGTGTGGGCTTCAGCTTGAAGTTTTGAACACCATCTACCGTTGGGATAAATATGCTACCCTTCAAGCCCTAGTCAGTAGGGGTCATATATTTTAACAATGTTCTTCTCTTTTACATCGTCATTTTCTTTGCTCTTGCCTCCCGCCTTAACTCGGTGGTTGCTTCGTTTTATCTCAGGTTCAAAGTGCAGGGTAGAAGCTTGGGAATATGTTAGTATAGACAAGATATGTTGAGGCAAGGGAAATTTAGAGAAATGATATTTGTTTTTAATTTTTTTATACTTTTAAGAATTCTTTTTAAAATAAAAACAATATAAATATTTAAATGGCAAAGTTCAAATATGTACATGACTCAAGCAATCAAAATTCAAACTTCAGCATCTGTTGGGAAATAGTCCTCAACAATAGAGTCAAAAACTTTTTGCGTGCAAAACATTAGTATAAAACTCTTGTCAAGTTTTACTCATGAGCAAGTATACCTTTTGGTGTAGAAAGAAGGTGTTTTAAACCTTAATATTGATCCCACAGAAACTAGTCTAACAATCTATGTATGAAACTTGAGTTCTAATTTTTGAGCTCATTAATAGAAAGATTGTTTTATGAAAGTAGGAATAAAAGAATGGTTTGTGAAAGAGTTAAAACAGTAAAAGGAAAAAAAATAGAAATAAAATTTCTATTATGTGGTAAATAAAATAATACGGTGCAAGTTATAGAAAATTTATAAGGCTTTAGATCCTTTTTTAACTTTACTTGTTTTTATCCCTTATTTCCTTTTTATTCAATTGCTAAACACCTAAGCTAATTCAACTACTCCTCTTTAATCTAGAAAGATAGATAAATAAAAGAGGCATAAAGATTAAGAAGTTTCAACTATGTGTTATAAAATTAACCGATTAAAATCTAGGTTCCCGATTGATCCTTCAAGACCCTTAGAATTAGTTATCCTATAGAATTGATCAGTTCCTATTAATGGATTAAGTATCATAGCATAACTCAACTGTAGAAATGAAGACATTAATTTAAAAAAGGGGAAGAATGAGGGTTCAAACAATACATATCACAAAATTTATCAAAGCCTCATAAAGGGAAAAAAATTAGTTATTCATAGATAAAGATAACCAATAAATATTCATAAAAAAGTAAGTAAAAGAAATATAAAATTGATGTGCCAACAAACATGACAAATGTTCTGAAATTTCACTACACAGGGATTAATTCTATCAAGATTCTACGGGAGGATGCCGACGAAAGCACCAAGAATGGAGAAGTTAGAAATGAGAGATAGGGGAAAAGTAGGATTGTACCTAGAGAAAAGGGTGTTGCTCTCCTATGGTGAAGAGTGAGGTGGTGTTTTCCTAATGGGAGAGGTATGTTGAAGAATGTAGCATAGCCTCCCTTTTATAGGTGTATATTTAGGATTTCCAGTGTGACAAACCAAGCTTGACCTAGCTTTCCTGCAGTTGTTGCAATTGTTCTAGGTCTTTGCAACACCATAATACTGACTAGGATTCTCCCTGCATCATTAGGACTGACTAGGATACCTCCTACATCACTAGGGATAATGTGACACTATTTGCTGACACATCTAACATGACCGTGCTATGTCAAGTTGGCATGACTGTGGTGGTCCGTTGCAGGGAAATTTTTGTCCTTTTCTATAGTTTTGTCTTTTTATGTCCTTGTGCCCTTTTTTTGGTCCAGAATTTGTTTTTTTTTATTCTTTAATTTCTTGATCATTCGTGCAAAAATAAAGGATATTAGGTGTATTTACAAGTAAATTATGCTAAATCATGTAGCAATTATGTCTAAATTTCGTAGATAAAGTGATAGAATGACAATTTATCATAGTGAAGGGACAAATTCATGTTAAACACATGAGATCATTTTTTTAAATACAATAAGGAGAAAAATTTTAGAAATAATCTTAGCCATAGGTGTCATTGATTAGAGCATGGCCAGAGATAAAATCGTAATCATAAATGCAAGTATCACAAAACTTTTGGGGGGAGGGAAAAAGTTAATCTCAAAGCATGACATACATTGAACTCAGTAATAATTCATTGAAGTATTATGGATAACATGTAATTCAAGAATAAATTTTTATCTTAGTTAAGTGAATAATATTATATGCATATTACACAATATATACGAATAAGTTCATCAAAATAATAAAAGAACCTAACTGATAGATCTTTAATCTTTTATTTTTATCTAATTGAATATTTAAGCTTTGCGACAAAAATAGATCCACTAGTGCTTATCAATTTCCATCACTTTAATCACAAAAATAACCCTCAAATCAACAGCTAGATAAAAGTAAAATAATTAAAGAAATTATATAGTAAAATGAGTAAACATTAAAAAAGAACAAAATCAAGACTTACAAAAAACTAATCCAGATATTATCATTATTATCAATACAACTTAGGTGACACAATCTCAATGACATCAAGATATGAATAAATAATTAAAAAAATTATATAATTTCAAGTTATTTATACTTTTGTCTCAAAAAGTATATCTAGCTATTCTTGTAAAAATCTCTCACTTCAGCCACATAAATGAATCTCAAATCAACAAGAATATAATCAAATCAATAAATAGTAAAGTTAGTAAACCCTAAAAATAATACAATATGAGTTTATAAAAAATATAAAATATTATAAAAAATAAAAAGAAAAAATTAATAGATAAAACTTAAAATAAGACTTATCTTTATAGAAATCACAAAGAGTAAACATAGATAAAATAAAAAAAAGTAAAACTTTTGCCCCCAAAGTTCAATTCTAGAGGTCTAGTGAATTGGACACAGTGGAATACAATGATTAATTTAAGGATTTTAAGAAGTGAGAATCGAAAAAGAAGGTACAACAATAAATTTGAAAAATCTTTCAAAGATAGAGAGGTATCATAATGGTGTGATGATGGTAGTTCATTTCATTGGTGATGAAGAATATTGGAGTATGGAATAGAGAGATTTGTGATTAAAAATGAAATTTTAAGTATGACAAAAAGTGAGATGTCAAGAAGAAGGTAACGATTTGAGGGAGATAATGAGACTCAAAAGATAATGTTTTAAAAATGAGAAAGGGAGCATGACAAACAGTGAGAGAAGAGTTCAACCTAAAATTCCTTAATCCTAAATTCAAACGAGTATTCGTTAGATTAAAAGAAAATAAAATATTTTATTTAATATATATATATATATATATATATATATATATATATATATATATATCACAGGTGGGATAATGTTTTATCCATCCGCTATCGTTCTGATAATAGTTACCTCAACCCAAGTTTATTGACCCGTTAAACCTTCTTTTGATCCAACCACTTTGATCAAGTAAATTGGATCATTGGGTACCTTGATTTCAGACCATCCAACATTTTCTTATAAGTCATACTTTTGCTACTATTAATTGATAGGATAGGTAGTTAGTACATTTTAAAAGTCATAATTAAATTTCTTTATAATCTATTAATAATATTATTAATTAATTAATTAAATTATTAATTAATTAACCATTTTTATATATTTTTATAATCAATTAATAATAATTTTACATATGTAATTAATTAATTATGTGAGTAATTAATTATTATAATTTATTAATTGATTAATAATTATATTTTTATTATTTATATTAAATATTTAATAATATTTTTTTTATAATATTAATTATATTTTTATTATAGTCTATTACAAATATTTTTCAATTTTGAAAGAATTGATTTTATGATGATCAAAATTAAACTATAATGATACTTAAGGGATTCTTTTTAACTTTTGTAAGAATTTTAAGTTGGAAATGTTAAAAGTTTAAGTTTAGTATAACTATTTTTTTAAAATTATTTTTGAGAATATTTTTATTATATTTTTAATAAAATATTTTTATAAAATAGATAAATTTTGAATTTTTATGAAAGTAAAAAAAATGAAATATATCTATGATAATATTTTCTAAAATTTTTAAACATATTAAAAATATTTATAATATTTATAACAATTATAATTGATAGAAAATATAATTTTAAAAAACATAATTCTCAAAAGTAAGAAATATTTTGCCTATCAAAAACTGTCTAAAAAAACAGCTAATATTAAAAATATTTATTATTTTTACTATAATTTTTTTAACACATATTTTATAATCAATTTTTTATTTTATCAAATATTATTATCTCGTTTATTTTATTAATATTTTTATTTTTCTGTCTCTTTATTTTGTAAGATAAATTATTATAAAATAATAAATATATTCCCAATTTAAAATAGTAAATAATATGTTAAAAAACTTTTGCGTTTTATTTCAATTTATATAAGGTTGTTGGGTGGCAATCGAAATATTGCCTATAATTATTTCTTAATTCTAGGGTATCTTGGTTCATACGTATTTTCAACTACTTAAATTATTAAAAAAAATTAATTTTTATCTACTTTTGACGAATGAAACTTATCAACAAATTTCAATTCATTAAATTCAATTTTAATATTGATTGACATCGAAAAGAAAATAATCAAATTTAGAATCTAAACTTTTTTCAGTTGATAAAATAAATAAATTATTTAAATATATTTTAAAATTGATTTTTTTTTGTTAAAATCATATTAGATAGCTTAATTCTATCTATTACAAAAATATAAACAGTTTTTTAATAATCAATTATTAATTATTATATCATAATTTATAGTTAAAATCTCTAAAATCTAAATTATAATTTAAAATTTTTATACTTTTTAACTTAATATCACTTTTTAAAAATAATTTTTTAATAAATATATATGTCATTCTTTCTATATATTTGATAATATACATTTATTTACTTTTTAGAATAAGTATGTTAATAAATTATAACTTTAATTTTTTAAAATATGTAAAAGATGTAATTTGTTAACATCTTTTACAAATAAACGGTTCAACGATAGTATTTATACTTACTAATATAGATTCACTTAATTATTAAAAATATATAATAAATTATAATGTGGTTTTCTTAAAATGCATTTAAAAGTGTAGTTGGCTAAAATATCCCTTTTTAAAAAAATTGGTGGATTGCAAACTTTTATACATGTATGTGTTTCAACATCTTTTACATGTGGTTAATGATGATAAAAAAATCAATTCTTTTTTAACATAACTTTTTAAAAATTAACGATTCATTTTAATTTTACTTAATTTTTTTAATTTTTTTTCTTTTTTAATTACTAATTTATTTTAAAAATGATATATATATATTTAAAAATATTAATATTTATTTAATAAATTTTATTTTTTACATCATATCATCATTAAATCTTTCTTTTTTTAAAGGATTAAAAATAAAGTACATCAAACATTTTTTTTTTTATTTTAACTAATTTTTTTATATGCACATCTTTTGAAATGAAAACTATTTTTTATTTTTATTTTTCAACGTCAATTTTTAGTTTTTTAAAAATTATTGTAAAAGCAAATAAATCATTTTATTTTATTAATTTATTATAAATTTGTAAAAAATATATAAATAAAAATATTAATTTAAAAAATTATTAAAAAATTAAGTTATATCACAATAATATAAATTAAATATTATTATTAATATGATAATGATAGTTACAATATTAAAAATGTTAATGATAAGAATGAGAATAAAAGTAGTCATATTTATAATATAAAAAATATTATATAATTACATATTTGGTAATTTTAAATATTTAAAATAAATAATTACACACATATATAAATTAATTTCTTTTAAAATAATAAAAATAAATTATTATTATTATTATTATTATTATTGTTATTATTATTATTATTATTATAATTATAGTGATAATACTGATTGTGATAGTAATAATAATTATAATATACAAATATTATATAATTATATAATTATATAATTTTATATTTTATATATTATTTAATAATTAATATATAAAAAAATAATTTTATATATTATTATTATAATATTTTTTAGATTATTTATTATTATTTTATATAAAATAATTTATACTATATTATAAAAATATAATATAGAATTATATTATAATACTATAAATTAAATATAAATTTTATATGTAAAAAATATCATTCATTTGCAAATTTATAAAAAATAGATAAATAATTAAATTATTTTAACATAATAAAAATAAAATAAAAATAAAAATAAAAATTATTATTATTATTATTATTATTATTATGATAATAATGTTAAAAGTAAAAATAATGTTTATAAAATAATAGTAATAATATAGTGGTCATAATATAAAATATATTTTATAATTATACAAATTTTTATTTTATATATTATTTGATTATTAATATTTAAAATAAATAATTTTATATATTATTTGATATAAAAATAATATATATTATAATATTATATTATAAATAATTATATAATATAAAGTTATATTATAATATTATTAATTTAATATAATTTGTATAAAATAATATTATTTATTTTATTTTAATATATAAAAATTAATAAAAAATTAAATTATTGTTATAATAATAAAAATGATAATAATAATAATTATGATAATATAATAAAAATAGTAATAGAACAATAGTTTGATCATGATAATAATAAATATTATCATAACAATAAAGTTTGGTAGAATTAAAAATAAAAATATTTTAAAATTAATAATTTTTTTATAAATATATTAAAAATTAATTTAAAATTATTTTTACTAAATATATTTTATTTTAAAATTAAAAATTAAAAATTTGTAATCATTCTAAACAAACCTAAATTTTTAATTAAATATAACAATTCTAAAACAAAATGTTTTAAATTTTCTAATCATTCCTTTCACATAAATATATTCGCGCGCACGCATATGATATTGTTTTTAGCTTATATACTTACTATTTATCATGCTTTTTTTTCCTTAAAAACTTCTTAATTTAACTCAACCATTTTATCGATAATATTTATTCGTTATTTGGATCAAATTTGTGTAAAAAGATAGCTAAACAAATAAAAATTTTCTTATGAGTAGAAAATGGTCAAATAGAAAATGATATTGGGAGAATTAAAAAGAAATTGAGATTGATGAATATTAGGATAATAAAAAAAATAAAATATATTTTTTTTAAAATTATATAATTTACATTGTATTCAATGTTTTTGACTTGCAAGATTTGAACATCCAATTTTTCTTTTTTTGACTTCAAAACATTTGCAAGCCAACAAATTTGAACTTAAAAATTCTAAAATTTAAAGATATCCAATCTTTCTAAATTATCCTCATTTTTACCAACTAAATTTTTTCTCCAACTCTTCCAACGATATCCTCTGTTTGACCATTTTCCATGCTACATTTTAATTTATTTAAGTAATTTTTTTTTTCTTTTTATCCCGCGATCAGTTATTCATTCCCATACGTAATTCAAATAATAATATTTAAATATGGTTGATGAAACAACTAAATCAAAGAATGAAGTCATACTTAAATGATTGAAAAATACCAAGATTAAGGGCAGCTAAGTATGATAGAAATAAAAAAAAAATGTAATTACATTATTGGAAAGATATTGTTTCAAATTTAGTAATTTCTTTATTCTCGCCTCCAAAAAAAATGACGGAGGCTATAGTTCTGAATTTCAATCCAGGTGAATATCATTAACCATATGTTTAGTTAGAGAAAAATAAACGGAAAAAAATTATTTTTTTAGTTGGATGAGTTTTATTTTTATTTTTTTTCATTTATTTTACATAAAGAAATAGAATTAAATTCTGTAAAATTTTAAAAAATATTTCACCTCTCACTATAAAATGGTGGAGGATAATTTTTTATTTTAAATTTTTAAAATAAATATTATATCAATAAGAAATATAATAAAAAATAAGATATTATTTTTTAAAGTTTATATAAATAAAAATTTATATTACTAATATTTATCTTTTTCTTTTCTATTTATTTAAATAATAAAAAAATTATTTTTCTTTTATATTTTATTTATTTAAATAATTTATTTTTATTTTATTATTTTTATCCTTTTTATTTTTTTATTTTCAATTTATCCAAATAAAAGATATAACTATTATATTCCGGTGGTGGAAGAATATTTGAGATTGAGATATGGATCACTTTCTTTTTACCTATTGAAGGAGGGAAAGAAGTAAAAATGTCAAACTCTCCTTTTCTTATTCCTGGGGATATTAAATTGAAATTTGACTTCTAAGACTTGGAACTTGGAGTACACGTGTAGAATGGTGAAAGGTTCTCCATTTCTCATGTGGGTTATCCATTTTCACTTAATTTTTTTACCTATATTTATTTTATGCAGTTTGTTTAATGTTTTTCTCATTTTTCACATCCCTTCTCAAAACTCATTCTTCAATCTAATTATAAATGTTATGCGTAATATTAATATTATAAATTCATAAATGTTGTTTTTGTTAAATAATATTATTCACTATATTATATAATATTAAAAAATATATTTTATTTACAGTAGTTTAACTGTAATTTAACCACAATTAATAAGTAATAAATCATAAATTAATATTTTCATTAATTCAATAATCAATCTAATTTTAAAAATATTGTCTTGAAAATATTAATATTATTTTAAATTACTTTATTTATTATCTTTTTACCATTTATGATATGTTTAACCGTTACGTTTTGTAAGATAAAAAAATGATAAATATTTATTTTTAAATTAAGATAGTTATTAATATTTATCAAAATGAAAAGATTAATATATTATGTTTATATTAATTTATTATTTAATTTTTTATTTTAAAAACTAACAAATAAAAGATATTTATTAAAAATAAAAAATTATTCTTCCTTTTCTTTCTCGTCAAAATTTAAATCTCAAACATATTTTTAGTTTTGAATGATATTTGTTACCATAAATATTTCATTTCTAACTAAGCCATTTTTTTAAGAATCTCGTTTTTAACAATAATTTCTAAAAATATTTATAGAATATATTTATTAATCCACTTTGTAAAAATAATATATTTATACTCAATTATAAAATAAAAAAACTTTATAATCATTTGTCATAGAAAATTTTCCTCAAAGGATAGAAAATTTTATTCTCATCCATTCACAAATTAACATTCTTAAATCTTTTGTCTGAAAAATATTCTTACTATCTTTTATTAAATATATAAAAAAAATGGTTTCCATGTTACTTTTCAAGAAACATTAGAATATTTTTTATATTAACCGCCACTTGATGTTATTAGATAGGATGAGATATATTTTAGTTTCGAAAATATTGTTAAATCTTAGTTTTAATGTTGTGTAAAAAATGGATTTGATTCGTACTTTTCTACAATTACTTACATTTAGTTCCTATATTAACTTCATCTATTATATACTAACAGAACATACTTACGTGACAAAATGATCCAAGTTAAATTATTAACTAAAAAATAAAATATGTTTTTAGTTGCTGTAAAATTAATTTCTAGGTTTAGCCTTTCATTTAAAATAATTAATTTTGATATTTATTTTTTTTAAAAATTGTTTTGATCCTTATTTTTGTAAAATATTTTAAAATATTTATACCATCACATACACATTCTAATTCTTTCATCTCACAAATATATTGCAAAATATAAATAAATAGATCAGAATTATTAAATATGATATGAAATAATCAAAATAATTATAAAGTAATAAGACTTTCAATCAAATTCAATAAATATAAGAAAAAATTAATACTAATATTATAGTTAAATATAAAAAAGTATATGTCAACCACCATTATTATTTAATTTAATAATAATTTTTTTAAATATATATCATTCATTTATCTATATTTTTTATTTAGCCATTGAATTTTTTTTAAATAAAAACAGAACCAATAATCTACACGTAATTTTTTTTTTCATTATCATTCTTTATTTAAATTGAGTTACCAACATTCAACCCACCACTCAATCATACGGTTGAGTAGAATCTCAGCATCATCTTTAAAATAAGACCTACTTATTTTAGCAAATAATATTTAATAAACAACGCTCAGACCTAAAAACTATTTAAGTACTTATTACTTAACATTAACAACTTAATAAACAATTCATATTAAAGATGCTCTAAAATTCTGAGTATGTTTAAAGTTGATTTTTAAAAAATTAACCATTTATTTTTTATAAAATTATTTCAAAAAATTGACACAAATAATTATATTTATGAAAAATAAATTAACCCAAATACACATCAAAATTCAAAATTTAAATAAACCTTTTCAACAAAAGACGTGGTTGGTAACGGTCAGCATGATCTAGTAAAAATACGTGGTTGGTAACTGTCAACATGATCTAGTTGGCTATATTGTGAAAATGGACACGAACCAATGACAGTTACAATATTAATTCTTTTTACAAGCAACCCAAAATAAATCTTTTCAGCTGCAACTTTTGTCCTCAGCATAACAAGTCACAACATTATTTTATGAGCCATCTGAATCTGAAATTCTGAACGTTTTGATCTTTTCTCAATCCTCCCATGAAATTGGAAAATGTGTTAAAAGGAAATGTAGATGAAGTAATTTAATTAATCTAATTTTTATTATGCATTTGTTATAATAATAATAACATAATCTACACATGAATACAACATAATTAGTTCAGGATTCCACAAAATATAGCAATTCAAATATTAATTTCTTTTAACTCACACTAAAAAAATTAGTTTTGAGCATATCATATAAAAATAAAACGTAACATGGACACGGCTGGTCTTTGGCTCTTTTCAAGGTGAGGCGTACTGGTACATAACTGTTATTTATTAGTAGTTTATATCCGCGATGTATTGAGATGGGGGGTTGTTGGATATAAAGGAATTAGGTGGTTAAATTCTTAGCAACCCCTGTGGGTGGAACCTCCTAACAACATTAAACAAAAAAGAAAGTAAAATTAAAAGTTTAGAGGATGTTTGATTATTTTTTTTATATTTTTAAAAAGAAAATAAAAAATAAGAAATTAAAGAGATAAAATAATATATAAAACCATGATTAATAAAAACTCAAAATAAAAAACTAAAACAGCCAAAGATTATTTTTAATTTTTTAGTTTTAAAAATAAAAATTGAAATAATTTTAAGACTCTTCACATCTCAAATAAATTTATTATTTTTGAATTTTTTAAAAACAGTTTTAAAAATAGAAATATTTAATCTCTCAGTTTTTATTTTATTTTATTGTTTTAAGTTTTTTTTATGAATTTTTCTTTTCTTAATTGTGTCAATTATTTTTATTGTCACTAAAATTAATAACTTAAAAACAAGACTAAATTACAACCTCAAAATAATAATGATATAGTATCAAAATAAAATAAGAATATTTAAAAATTAAATTAAAAACAAAAAATATAATAAAAAATATATTATTTTTCTAAAAAAATAGCATAAATATTAACATAATATTATAATCATATTATTTTCAATGTAACATTTTCATTCACTAAAAAAATTATATTTTATTAACAGTTAAAAAATCATAATAATAATAATTTTTTTAATAAATTAAATAAATATTATAAGTTATAATTTTTTTTTTACTTTTTACTATCTCACGTGACAAGAGAGTCATAATTTCTTAAATTTAAAATTTTAATTAACATTTTAAATTTTTTTTAACTTTTTTAATGAAATTTATGGAAATCAAAAGATATAGATGGAAGCATTTTAAAAATTTGAAATTTGAAGAAAATGAGAACTATATAAGTTAAAGCAAGTTAACTATGAAAATGACTTTGGATCAAAAGGAGAACGGTGAAAAAATTTGCCTTATAAGATTCTCTCTCTAAAATTTAAGTTTGCTTCTCCTTTTTCTGAATTATATCTCTCTGCTATTGTTTTTTTAATATTTTTAATCCAATTTGTTTTTCTAATCACTTCTCTAGATTCAACACTTTTAGTTATATTTAGGATTTCCTTAATATTTGGGGATTTTATGATTGTTTTAGTAGGTTAGGTCATAGTACCAAAAATCTCATTGTTTTGAGTTTTCAAGCCTTTATCTCGTGCCAAACTTTGAAATTTGTATCCATTAATGTTGTATGCAGTAAATCTTGTAACTTGCATTTCAGAACCTATAGCAAGCAGAGAAGAACAACTTTATCTACCTTATTCAAGTTGTTTTCATTTTCAAAAATTTGAATAAAAATTTGTAAAGTTAGTGATATTAATATTAACAATATTCATTTCCTATAATTGACACGTTAATTAAAATTTGACTTACATGAGTACAAAACCAATCAATGAATTCTCTATGAACCTTTTTGTCTATATTATTTGCATTCCTTATATGTTTTCTTAGTTGTCTTCACATAATTTCTCCATAGTGCTTACATAGAATTAAGTTAATAAACAAAATTAAGGATAATTCTTCTAAGTCTTTTACATAAATATACTTACTGAAGATATTGATCAATAAGATGATAGTTGGTTGACACATGTCGATGTGCCTGTAACCTTTTAGTAGATGTAAGTTTGAAATATGAAGAACCGTCAGTTGGTGTCCCCATTGGTGGAAACCATTCAGATATTTGTTTGTTGGGTTGTATATCATTTGGCTCATCATCAACATAGCGAGTTTGATTCCATCTTGTTTCAATGTTATCTAGATACCTTGAACAAAAAGTTAGAATATCTTCTATTAGGTACCCTTTAGCTATAGATCCTTCTGGTCGTACCTTATTGAGTACATATAACTTTAATGACCCTAAGTACCTATTAAATCAAGACAAAAACATGATTAATAATTATTCTAAAAAATATAATTGAAAAAAATTCATATTCATTTACCTCTCTATAGAATACATCCATCGATAATGTACAAGACCTCTAAGCTTATCTTCTTCAACAAGGGGAGTAGTTAAATGAACCATGACAATGGAGAATGAAGGAGGAAATAACATTTTCATGTAACATAGTGTGATCATAATATCTTTTTGTAATTGTTATAAAGATACCATACTCAAAACTATACCACACAATTGCCTTAAGAAGGAGCAAAATTCATTCAAAATTGATGTTACCTAATTGGATAATGCTGCCCTCATGGCTAATGGTAGGAGTTGCTCTATCAATATATGACAATCATGACTTTATAACATCACATTTAAGTGAAGATTATCTGTATCAATGCATATAGAAATATTGCTTAAGTAGCCATTTGGTACATTGACATTCCTTAAAGTTTTTAAGAAAGTCTTCCTCCATTGGTTGATCAATGTATAAATAGCCAATGGACACTTTCCATTTTCATTTGGCCAAAGATCATGTCTTACACCCATGTTTTGAAGGTCTTTTTGAGCAAAGATATGATCTTTTGACTTTAAACCATTATTCAACAAGGTGTAGATAATATTTCCACAAACATTCTTCTCAATATGTATGACATCTAGATTTTGATGCAAAAAATTATGCTCCCAATATGGAAGATAAAAAAATATGCTTCTCTTCTTCCATTGTGGGGCACTATCTTGCAAGGAGTGATTATTGCCACGATATCTTTTACCTCCTTCACTTGTTTCAGTTTTTTTTTTTTTACCAAAGGTGATCTTAATATCCTTTACCTGTTCAAAAATTTTAGAGCCAGATAATGTTTTTGGTGGGTTACACATATCTTGTTTTCTGTTAAACCAAACCTTGTTCAATCTACATTTATGTCCTTGATGAAAAAAGCAACGATGACCTAAAAAACATCATTTTTTACCATGACGAAGGCAACAAAGACTACAATCAAAGTTACAAATAGGATAAGCTAATCCTATGTACATGTTCCATCTAGAAAGGGTTCCTAAATCAGGAAAGTCACTAATCATCCACATCAAAGTTGCATGCAATTTAAACATCTCTTTCAACGAAGCATCATATGCATCTACACCTTCTTGCCATAACTCATTCAGCTCTTTAATTAGAGGTTGTGAGTAAACGTCTATATCATTTTCTGGCATTTTCTTACCAGGAATTATCATTGAAAGGATAAACGATGACGACTTCATACAAATCCATGGGGCAGTATTATAAGATATGAGAATAGCTGGTCAAATGTTGTATGTAACACTCAGAGTACCAAATAGATTAAAACCATCAATAGCAAATGCAAGACAAACATTTCATGACTCTGATGCAACTAAGGTGTTAGTTGAGTTAAAGCTTTTCCAAGCTTGAGAATCTCTTGGATGTCTCATCATGCCATCATTGTTAGGAGACATAGCATGCCATCTCGTATCCTTAGCAGCCTTTGAACACAAGAACAATCTCTTCAAGCATGGTTTCAATGGAAAGTAATGGAGAAATTTTGTAGGTACCTTTTTCTTATTGTTTCCATCATTAAATGCTTTGTTATCACCACCTCTTATCATTGGTTTCCACGTAGACTTCTGACATGTTTTGCATATATCTCTATTTTCATCTTCACCCTAATATAACATACAATTATTTGGATATGCATGTATCTTTTCATACTCTAAGCCAAACTTGGCTATAGTTTTCTTTGCCTCATAAAATAAAATCAAAGTCTTTGCATGTGGAAATGCATCATGTAATAGTTCTAGTATCATTGTCGTGGCTTTATCAATCATCCCATATAGACATTTGATATGATATAACTTTAATTTAAAAGCAAGTTTTGAATATTCCGTGCACTCTTCATATAAAGGTTGTTCTCCATCTCTTGCTAATTCATAAAACTCGTTATCTTCAAGTTGTTCTTGTGTTACACTTGGTATCCCTCCTTCACCTTGCCGGATGTATTCATTTAATTCGCTTGTATGATGTCTATCAACTCCAAAAACTTCATTGATCATGTTTTGAATTGGATCTTCATTGGCAATGATGTCTTGTGAGACAACTTGATTTGAATTTTCATTGGCCAACGACTCTCCATGCAAAAACCAAAATGTATATCCTTGCGAAAATGCTTTACTAATAAGATGATCATACACCTTATTTTTAGTTTGTTGCTTTTTACACCTTAAATTCTTACTTATATTCAAGATAGTTTCGTGACATCCTAATCCAAAATTTATCCATTGATTACAATATTATAAAGTTGTCCAAGCCCTTTACACCCAAGTTTCAAAACAAAACATAATTTACAACAAATCAAACACCTACTATAATTTAAAAAAAAAAGTAACAACACAAAGTCAACATATTACAAGCTAACTTCTACAAGGTTATAAGTAAAATAAAAGCACAGCAATCCTAAGCTATTACAACCTTGAGTCACTCTTAAAGCTTTATGTTGTCCTTGCTCCTTTATTGCTCCAAATGCCACCTAAATGGGATAAGATAATATGAAAATCTTGCCTACCACATACAAAAGAGGTTAGTGAAAAAAGTTCAAAAAATTCTTTCCTCACAAAGTGTTTCACTCCTCCACACTCTTTGTGCTTCACTCACTCAATTTCCAGCTACTCTCACACTTTTCACTCAAAGAACTCCTTAAGTATATCTTTGATAAAAGAACACTCAGCTTCAATCCATGAGACTTGATGTTTCCAAAGTGAGGTACAAAGCTTATTAAAAGGTCAAATGAGTTAGAAATTCAAGACAAAACCAAAGAATTTTTTAAATGACGAAAAAAAAAACCTCATTATAAGAATTAGTTAAACTCAAATGGAATTTGAATATGAAAAACTAAGAGTTGAAGAAGAGACACTCAAAATTGAATAGAATGAGAAGAAAGTAGAATGATATTCAGTTTAGTGTCCTTGAATTTAAAATTTGACCATCTTGAAATTTAAGTTGTTTTTATGCAACCTTAGTTTCAAAGAGTTTCATCTCAACTCAAGAACAAATATCACATTGAAAATTCAAAGAGAAAACATCATTTGTATCTTTTTTTTTTTTTACAAAACCAACACTTTACTCATCAATATAAGACCATAAGCATGTGCAATTTTCCCTTACACTATTTTTCTTTTTGCAGAATATTTTTTTCACTTAGGTTCTTTAGGATTATTTAATTTTTAGATTAGAACCTCTCTAATTATTCATTTTTTTGTCGTACTTTTACCATACAACGGATTTTTTTGTAATTCATATCACACACTTAAGCTAGCTTGAACTGAATTTTTTGTTCTTCATGCACTTGAATATAATCTTCATTTAATTTCTTTCAATCTTGAGTTTTTGCACTTTTACTCCTTTGGACAGTGTTTAGGCCACTCAAAATAGTCCCCAAAAAATATACATTAAACACAAAAATAACATCCAAAGTACTTACACAAGATCAAAGTGAGTTGAGATAAATAACACTCAAGAACTCCAAGAATACATAAGAACAATTTCCAGATTTTGAAAAACATTTTCAAGATTCTTGTAAATCTCATTGAATTACAACACTTCCTTCATTGCAAGTTCTTCAAATTCCTTTTTTATTTGAGTATATCTAAATTTTAAATTCAAGAGTACAAAAGTGAATTTCTAGATCTCGATTGGATCTAGGAGTTTTGATGCAAATTTCACCGATTAAATTCATGTAATGTGCATATTTATACATTATACAGATAACCTCACAAGGATCAACAACTTTGGAGCAAAAATTTAAAAAAATTTATGCTGAATTTTGGAGCCAAGATTAAGCTTTAAGGGATTCAAAATTTTGATGCAAATTCAAGTTAATTGGAGAGGATTTCATCGAAAATTTTTCCTTGATCATTCAAACCCAACAACAAATAGAAAAACCTCATGAATATCTAAGATAATTGAGGCTGAATTTTTTTGAAAACTTTTCTAGAATTTCAAAAAAAAAAATTGATGCCAAAAATTGCCAATTCAAATTTGAATTTCAAGTATCTTTCAAGCCAATTCAAGTATATTTCATTGATTATTATTATCATAGATCACAAATCCACATAGATCAAACTTAGATTTGCACAAAATCTATTCAAATTTGGACAAAATTGTAAAAACAAAAAAAGAAAGAAGAAATTAAAGTAGAAGAGGATGTTAATTAAAACAATTTTTGGCCAAGGATCTTACCTCTATTGTTTTGCTTTGAATACCACTAGATAGATCTTTGAAAGGTAAAGAAAAATTGGTTCAATAGAGGCCAAAATTGTCGTGAATTGGATGCGAAAATGGAGAGTATTTTAGGATAGTTTTAGACGCTACTCTTTTGGAGATAAGCCATGACTACTTCGCCACCTTGAAGTTCTAAGGATAAGGAGGTTCTCGTCTCAAAACAAGGCTAAGGGAAAAAGAGTTTGAGAGAAATTTTTACTTTAAAAATTCTAATTTCTAATTATGACTCAAAGTGTCTCAAAATGACTACAAAAGTGGTCTATATATACACCAAAGGTGGGGCATCAATGTGGACCTTGGATTTGCCTCATTCCTTTCCTAAAATAGGCTTGGATTGACCCAAAATACAAGTCATATATCCAACCACTATGAAACTCCTAATTAGGCCTAGATGAGTCCAAGTTACCGCATGCAAAAAGTGCATAAATCCTATACACATAGGATCCTCTATTCCTACTACAAGAAACTAAGACCTATCCTACACTAGTTGCATTGAAAAAGAACATGTGTATAAGATATAGACGGTTTGGGACGCTCCTTTGGAATGTTAAGTAAAGCCTCTACCTCTCTTTGAAGCTTCCTTATCCTAGCCCGTGTGATAGGCCTAATGGGCCCAATAGACTTTGGTGTGGTGACCTCTTCATCAAACCTTATGTAGAGCATCCACATGGAATTTTTGTAGAGTTTTCAAGGTTTCCTCATTCATTTGCAGCTCCATTTTTTTCCTTCCTTTGGCATCATTCATCTTAGACATTGGGAATTGTTATGTCACCAAATATTTTTTCAGTATATCCATGTACTTTAATCTTTTTTTCTTTACTGTATAATTTCCCCTTCTTTATTCCTTTCTTCTCACCTCTGTTTTCCCCCTCATTTACTTTCCAAGATTAATTTTTATTAGGGTTGCTTGTTAGGCGGGTTTGGGTGGGTTCGGGTAAGTTATCTCAGAATCGAGGATAAGCAAGCTTGCAAGATTCAGGCTCGTAGTTGTTCGATTGGAATGTCAGGTTGGTTAGGTCACAGGTTAGTAGGCTAGGACAGTAGGGTTTTAGCGGTTTGTTCATGAACTCATATTTTTCGAAGAAAAAAAAAAGTAAATATTAGCATCCCAAAAATACAATCAATCCCTACCAAAGAGTTTGTAAGAGTAGAAGAGGTGAGGGGTGTTGTGTCCGTAAGGGTAAAGAAAGTGAGGAGTGCCTTATGCTCATAGGATCCAAGCGTTTGACACTGGACTTAATAAAACACTTTAAAAATGAATACCGATTTTATGTTTAAGTCGTTTATTTGGTTCCATTATTAGTTTGTTATCTCATGATGCAGAATCTATGGAAAATACTTATTATAGAAAATATGGTAAAAAAATTTTAAACTGTTTATTATAAATTGCAAGCCTCGTCGATATAACGTGTGACAATAACTAATTTATTAGGTGTTCTTGTGCGCCTACAGAATATTATCATTTTATAACACTTGATTTACATCATTTTTCTTTAATCAATAGTAAACACTTAAACATAAACTATTCACAAAACATACAAACATTATATAATTATATAGTCCATTTACATAAAATAGTTTGAGACACAAAGGCCTTTACCTACACTATATTACACATCATAAGGTACATACCAAATTTATATACATATTTGCTACATATTCTAATACATATACTATTCATAAACTAGCTTATTACTGCATACTAATAACTAGGATGCTTGCATCCAATTATTTACATTATCGATATGACATAAATCTTCGAGAGAGAGAGAGAGTGTGTGTGTGTGTCTTGCATCCACTTCAAGTATGTGAATCGCTACCATCATGAACAATGTTTGGGGCGTCTGGAAAGAAAATGAGAAGGTAAGGGTGAGAAATTAAGTTTCTTAGTAGGATTCTACCCTAAACTTAGTGTTATCATTTTTATCCCAACCACTTCAATTTGTTAGAAAAATCATGACATGCATACAAGATTGCTTTTAATATTTCAAAAGATCCTACTGAAGTGGGTTATTTTTATACAGAAAACAACCATTAATACATAAGAATATTTTAGTCTTAAACTTCGTAAATATTTGGAAGCACATCATAATAATGGATTTACTATTATCTCCTTTAAGTTCCAACATAGTTCCCTCTCTTCTCTATTCCATTCTCTTGGTGGAATTTCAAGACATAGGTACACAATAATATCATTCAAGAAAATCATTTCAAATGAGCACCTAATTACTTGAACATTATAACTCTTGGGGATCACAACATGGATATTATTTGATGTTTCTTCTACATCTCTATATAACTCTTCTTTTCTCTGTTTCACTCAATTAGTGAAATTTTAAGACATAGACATACAAGTATTAGTTAGTCAAATAATATCTTCTCACTGAATTTGTTACTCTACCTCCTATTTTTAAGGATATGAGCTCATTCCTAGATAGATGGTCGTCACCACCTTATTATAGGTGAAAAACCTTTTTGTCTTCACAATAAAGGATTTTTGTAGAACCTTTTTGTTTCTAGGAGAATGTTTTTGGTCTCCTATTCAGTAGGGCTCTAGGTGCCCCCTAGATGTGATGTGTACAAGGTACATTAAGAGTATATTAACTTTCACATAAGTTTGCTTTAGTGATCCCTTAAACCCTTTAGGTTCATTTCAATTTGTTTCAGATAATTATGTATGCTCAATCAATATCTAGTCAATATGATATGCATATTTAGATTTCAAATTCTATCACATCAACGTTCATATATATTCCTTATACATAGCATCATCTTTTTAATACTTATGAGCACTCAATATTTAACTCACAATAAACAGTGTGCATTTATAAAAACATCACAAGTTGAATGGTAAATCACATTTGGATAACATAATTTCATGTTCCCAATACCTGTCAAACTTATTTAACTCTTTACATTTTTATGATGATCATCCAAGAGACTTAATTCTCTCAACCTTCTAATTTTCTCTTCAACCTTTTCTTTTCTTAAAGTTACATTAGTTTCACATGATTTTTAAAACTTAGAAGTTTTTCTCTCTGTGGTCGAATGACACCTTTTAAGTTTTTATTCTTTGTGCTCTTTAATTTTGCAAGTCTTATGCATATCCTATTATTACTAAGTTCAAATATTAAGTGTTAACAAATTTTTAACTTATTTAATTCAATTTAATTTAACATGGTTGAATGATGCTTAAGCCTTTGCCAAACTTCCTTTAAACTTTTAATTCTTTACTTTTACCTAGCAAGGCTTCCTAAGGTACCTAAACCAAGTTTTCAATCTCATTTGTTCCTATTTAACTTGGAGTCGCCGAATGTGAGTTCTTGATACCTAACTTAGAAATTTTTAAGACTTCTTTTCTATCCTTGTAAGTCATGGCCTAATGGCTTAATTTAATTTTCTAACTTCATGTTTCATTCCTAATCACTTATCTTATGCATGCTTAGGTTTAGGCTTGAATCATGATGAATTCCTAACTTCCTTTTCATTAACTTAGTGAAGATGTCCAAATGGCTTCTTAACCTCTATGAGGCTTACTCCCAATTTTAATCTCTTCTAGTTATACACCAAAGACGTTTAGTTAATGCTAGTTAAGAATTAAATCTTCTTCTAGATCAATTTGTCCTAAAGTGGCCGAATGGTTCCTCAACTACTATCACAACCTCCTTATACTTTTAATACCTTATACTTACATACCAAGGATCCTTAATTAAACCTAGTTAAGAATTAAAACTTATTTTTAATTAATTAACTCCATGGTGGCCGAATGCCACTTTTAAGACTTAGGGTACCAAATTTTCATCCCTAATTGACATAGATTGACCAATCCTTCTAATTAGAGTTTAGGCTACAAGCTTATCCAAGTTTATTTAATTTTTAAGTCCTTTAAGAGTCATGGTTGAATGACACTTCTCTCCTTCACCTAATCCATGGTTCATTTTTAGTTACCAATTTATGCTTTCTAAAATCTAGAATAAGTATTAATTATAGACTTCACCTTATTTTCTCTATTCTAGCTATTATGTACTTAGTCACTTTTAGACCTTACTTTTGTCTTTAAATCATCCATTTACCTAATGATGATCCTTAATGTAACATTAACCAATTTTAAGCTTATTCTTCCTTAAATTACACTAGGATGGCCAAATGCGCAATCGTGATTTTTAAGCTATTATAGCTTAAATTATCTCCATCCAAAATTAGTTTCACATCATTTAGAAGCTAGTTACATGATTTGTATCACTTTTAAAATTTTTAAGAAGTTTTATCCTTAAGATTACAAGTATGGCCGAATGGCTCCTTTGGCTTGCCAATGTCACCTTTTCTAATTTCCTTATCATACAATCTTGGTTCCTTGATTTTGTACACTTGTAGCACCTTAAGCATTTGATCCATGCAAGGTTTATCCAAAATCCACACCTTGAGTTATGATCAAAATGAGTCTTGAGTGTCTTGTTAGACTTATGCCATTTTATGGTCCAAAGTTTCAACTTTTACTTAGTAGTTTTTAGATCTATGCCCAAAGTAAGCTTTTCGGACTTATAGATTATTTTTTATTTCACTTTTTAATATTTAAGTTCATGGGTTCAGATCTGGATATAATAATACACAAGTCCACCATAAGAAGAAAAATCACAATTTTCAAGCTTTAAACATAAAAACATGCAAGATAATATATTTTTTTTCTAAACAACAAAATGTAGATCCACAAGATCTATTCTAAGATCCATCCATCTCCTACCAAGAACACTTAAAAAAAAATTTCATGAATTCTCAAAACTTCCCAAAGAATCAAAATGGGTTTTAAAATAATTTTCACCTATTAAATTTCTTTTAAGTTATTTAGAAGCACTTTAAACCAATCAAACTTCATTTTATTTCTCAAAAATAACTAAAAAATAGTGATGATCATTTTGAACCATTTAAAGGCAATCTTGAGCCGTCGTGAGTCCAAACAAAAGAAGATCAATGGATTTTAGAGAAAAGATTCATAAAAGAAAGGAAACAAATCATAAAAAGTAAGATTAAAGCTTAAAAAGATAAAGTAGAAAATCCTACTTGATGGTGAGTTTGTGCGGGGTCAGGGTGGGGCTTCTTGGGCTGATCTTTCCTTCCTTAGATGCTCTACAAAATTGCTCCCAAGTGTGATAGTGAGACTTGGTGGTTAGGTGTTAATTTATCCTAAACTTCAAAAATGGAAGTTTAGCTTAAAATATAATCATTGGGTTTTTGGGTGGATTAAGATTTGAGAAAATTTTGAGAGCTTCTCCAAGTGTTTAGAAGGTTGGAACTGCAGCAAATGAGTCTCCTCCTTGATGTTTGTAAGAAATTTCGTCCAAGTAGGATATGTGGGAATTAAATTTTCACTTAAAGATATTTTGGTAATTTTGCATGTAATCTCTATTTTCTAATATAAATCTAAAAGTAAAGAATTATCCTTTTAGGACTAGATTAGTGCTAATTATGTTCATCTTGTCACTAATCAAGTTGAATTTATCCTAAACATGGTTAAATTTTAATTAATCAAGGTTAATTAGCCGTAACCATAGTTAAAGAAATCTTAACATTAATTATTTTTGTCTTCTATAAGTTTACTTTAGGTTGACTTCATTTTGTGACTCATCACCAAGGTTTCCACATGGAAAATTTTGCGCACCTCATGTGGGGCCTATTCTTGACTTCTACCCCACACTTTCTTACCCTCTCGAACTTTTAGGAGCATTTTCATAATTTTTCTCAACATTATCAGAAAAATTTCCAAATTATTCTTCTGACAATTCTAACACTTTTTGGTTTGTTTTCAAGTTAATCTAAGGTCATTTGATATTTTTCTGGGAACTGACTAACTCTGTGCAGAAAGCAGAGCTTTCTAAGCGTTTTCATAGTTTCTTGGGGGCGATTTTGACCCTTCTTTGTTTTGAGTTTTTCTCATTATCTTTGATCATTCTTAATGTTCTCTGATCCTTTAAAATGAATTTAACTCTTGTTTTATATTTTTCTTGCACATTATTTGGGTTGTCCAAGTGTAGGGGCATTTTCATCATTTATTGAAAATTCTCTAATTTCCTTAAAGATTTCAAGGCAAAGTTTTATAATCATTTATTTATTATTCATGCAACCTAAGCAAAAAATTTGGGATGTTACACTTGACGTTGCAGAGGTGGCTATAGCCGAAGATGAAAGATGATCTCAAAGATGAAGACATCCAACGTAAACAGAGCATGATGGTGAGGAAAAGACAAAAAAGCAACGAGGACGTTATTATTAAACAAAATATAAGAAAGAGAAATAAGAAGGTATCAACAGAAAAAAGATAAGGAAAGGTGCTAGGGCAGCATGGAAACTAAAGAGTAAAACTTGGTCTGCCTCAAGAGATGGGAGAAGATAAATAAAGCTTGAAAGGAGAAGATTGAAACTTTGAAAGATAAGCAAGGGCGTAGCAGATAAGAGAAAATTAGGTTAAAGAGTAGAGATTAGAGTTTTCAATTTTTTGGGCCAAACCCAACGCGAAGGAAGAATATATTAATAATAATTGGGTGGGCAGGTCGATTAGTATTCAGTAGTAAAAGTTAAACCTTTCCTCCCAATATCATCCATTTTTAACTATTTAGAATGAGCCTAAATATCCGATTTTGACCCGCTCCACTCCTTAACTGATATTGGACCTTCGGATTGAATGGGTTCAAATGATCCACAATTTTTTACCCAACCCTAGCTTTTATCTTATAGGTTCCAATCAATTTTGATTAAGACTTTCCTTCATTTTGTTCATGCAAATGATGTGTCTAAATCTTACAAACCATATCTATCATCTCTTTTTATCCTTTTTCTTGGAATATAAACATCATTCACCACTCTGCACATGCTGGACACCTTCCAAAATTCCTATACTTCGTATTGTTTTGGAAAGTCTATGAAGAAGAAAGAAACTGTTTAAGATGTTTCTTTATGTGAAAAAAAAAAACATGTTCCTTATGCTTAGGGATGAATGTAAGCGAGTTAAGTTTTGAATATTCAAGTCTAATATGTTTAAAAATTTTAAGATCTGATCCTGGATCTATTACCTGCTAAAGATTTATTTTTTTTCTAGTAAGGTATGACCTGATTTAAAGTATACAAGACCTGTAAATCTGTTTAAAAGCCTACATTTCAAATAAGATCAATAAATAGGCTTAAAGTTTACATAAACGGTTAATTAAAAAGATTTACGAACTTAAAACCTTCAAGATAAGAAGTCATTAAATAGGTTTAAAATATATTAATATAAATATAAATATATAATATATAAAGATAAATAAACTTTTAAATAAACTAAATAAACTTTTTTATAAATTTAAATTGATTTTATTTTTTATTTATCTAATTTTTTTAATAAATCTAAATTTATTTATTTATTAAAAAAATAAAATAAAATTAAATTTTAAACAAGTTAAATTATAAACCTGTGAAACAACCTTGTTTATTTTTTTCTCTATTTATTAGTATGTTGTGTCAATCTTGATGTTTTCCTCCTCCATTTCGTCATCTCGGTCCAGTCGCTCTTCGTCTAGCCCATTCTTTCGCTCTCTTTGATTGGAAAAAAAAAAAAATTTCGTATAACCGCTTCCCAATTCACAGTCTTACAGTAATATTAGTGTTTAATACCTATGCCAATTCTTAGTAGGGATGCAGCTAATGTCTTGAAAATTTATTTTATAATCTGAGATCAAATCAAAATTAATAAAATTTAACATCCGTTATATAAAAAAATAGTTATAATTACTTTTATATAAATTTTAATTATGAAATATTTTAACAATATGTTTTTATATTAATATATTTTTATTCCGCTTACTTGCGTTCAAATATACAAGATTTAGCAATAAAAAACTAAAATAATTTAACATGCATAAAAGATTTGAATATTATTCCTTTCCTTGATGTACAACAATATCCCTCCATTTCATATCCCATCTTCAAAGATTTTCCAAGTATTAATAAAGATCAGTATTAGAGACAACATTTTGACATAAATCTACAATTCCATCAACAAATTAAAACCATAGCCAAAACCCAAACAAAATTCATCTCAATTTCTTGTCAATCTAAAATGTGGAAATCCCAGTCCCTAACATAGCCAAAACCATGGAACGATCACCACCTCTTATCACTCTGGTTCTGCCTCCAACCTTCTTCTTAGGCTTGACGAAACCCCCATCTTCCATCTTATCCCCAAACGGAATAGCAACAGGTAACAAAACCCTATGACCCAAATTACTATCCCTACAAGCCCCACCATTAACAAGTATCCTCGTGATCCCAACATAGTGTAACGACTCAGCAATTTGCAACGCACTCACACCCTTACTAGTCCTCGCTTCAACATCTGCACCTTTCTTGACCAAAAACTCGGTGACATCAGCATGCCCTGACTCTGCAGCACAGTGCAATGCCGTGTACCCTTCTTCATCCTTCGCATCCACATCCACACCTCTCTCCACAAGAATCTTAACCGCTTCAATTCTCCCTTTAAATGATGCTCTATGCAGCGCTGTCCAACCATGTTGGTCTCTTCCGTTGATTCCTGCACCGTTCTCTAGAACCTTCTGGATGCTCCTCACTTCCCCTTTTCTCGCAGCTACGCATAGTTTATCCCCCAAATATAAAGCATCAAAGAGGCGCGTGTGTCCGTTTTCTACCGCAATATCATATGCAGTTTTCCCTTGTCCATTTCTCACTCTTTTGTTAGCACCACCCTTTCGGAGCAAGAGCTTCACCGTGCTCTCATCCCCTATTGCCGATGCTATGTGCAAAGGAGTATCACCTGTAAGAAATAAGAATATTAGGAATGAAATTATATCAAAATTGGCGTTTTGTTTATTCTAAGGTTTTCTGTTTTTATTTTTTAGGTATAAATTTATTGTTAGAACCCTAGATAATGAGAATCTATTGCAATTGATTGGTCACCTTCTCTTGCATTTTTGACATCTGTTCTAGCACCGTTTGCTAGCAAGAGTCTAACACAGTCTCCTCTACGCTCTTCAACAGCTAGGTGCAAGGCTGTGTTGCCATCTTTTGTGAATGAATCCACTTTGGCTCCTTTGAGTAACAAGAGCCTTAGAATCTCCACGTGTCCTGCTTTGGCTGCATAGTGGATTGGACCAAAGAGAGAATGTTCTGATCGTTCTGTGTTGGCCTTGTGTGCCAAAAGAAGCTCAGCAATTAAGGCTTCACCAGAGTAACATGCAGCCTCAAGTGGTGTTGAGCCAGAACGGTTTGGAGCTTCAATGTTAGGCTCAAATTCCAAGAGTAATTGAACAAGATCGGGTCTTGATTGTGAAATTGTTAAGTGAAGCAACGTTTGGCCTTGTGGGTCGGTGGAGTTCACAGCATTCCATGATGGGTCACTTTTTTCTAGGACTTCTCTGATTTCATCCATTGAACCATTTTCCACTAGTTGAGCCAGAATGTGTGACCCTGCAAACATGACTTTGATGCCACTGTCAATGAAGACTTGTTTCTTTTTGGTGGTGAACCAGTCACTGGGAACAGCATCAAACATGGAGGAAGGTTCCTTGATTGCTGCACCAGGAACTAGCACACTGTGTAAGAGGAATGAGTCATCTGAGTGAGGGAATGAATGAGGGAGATTAGAGCCTTGTGGGAGATGGTAGGTGATTTCTAAGGTGAGTGTGGCTAAAGGAGATATGATCCCTGATTGAGGCTTCACTGTGTAACGGGTTTTGTATAGTGGTTGAAGCCTGAATGCCACAGGCATTGTGTACATTACATTACGTAATGTGATCTTTCCATGGCACTTTTGCCCTGGTTCAACCCTTATTAGGACTGTGTTTGAGGGATCTAACCTTATGAGCCTATCCATGATTGTGATATAGGATTAGTTATTTCAATGCCACTTTTTGATATATGGCTTTTGATTATGGTAGTAGATTGTTGGTGGGTTTGGACTTTTGAAGGAAAAGCATAAGCAAAAGGAACAAAGGAGGGAAATTAAATGAAGGTGAAGAAGGATTGGTGGGTTTATTTTAATTTTTAAGGTATGGACTATGGAGTGGAAGAAAGGGTACACGAGGGGCCGGCTTTAACTAGAGTGTGCCAAGTGGTGGTGAAAACAACAATGAGGACTTGTTCTATTCGGTGTTTGGACTCAATATAGCTCTCAAAACATACTTGGTACAAGTTAAAGGATCATAAATCAATCTGTGCTGTTTCTGCTGCGCATCACTTTCAGTGTTTTTATTTTATGATATCTTGCTCCAAAGGGGCCAATTTCGTTGTTAAATAATTGAATATTCGATCACAATATTATATACCTAATGATGCCATAAGAAAGAATATAACTCTCAAGCAAGTTTGGATTATAGATCGCATGCGTCAAACTTTGGTTTGGAAAGTGTAAACTGAGTTTCATTCACAAATGACATATTTGGTAAAAGAATTATTTTATTCTCACATCCGCACAGTATCCTGTATCCAATAGTTGTCTGATTGGGTTGTATTTGAAGAAGATTTTGAGTTTGAAATCATAATTTGAGTAATTATAAAATAAAATATTGGGCAAACTATGGTTTGCTAATTATAATCCAAACACATCTCTAGCTTGCTAAGATGCTTGTTTTTCTCCTTTTTATTTTCTATGTAATCCCGGGTAGTTTTATCTGAAGGTGAAATCATTCCTGCTTTTGTTTGAATCAGTACATGAAGGTTGAATATTTCGTTTGGCAATTTGGGAAAACATTTCAGTGTGACCAACAAGAAACATTGAAATAATTTTATATACTAAGTCTGAGTATGCGAGGTACACGGTCGGGTACATTAGTTTACTTGGCCAACTGTGTAGTGAGAACACAAACTGTTGTAAGATTCTGTGGCGTAGCTTTCAGCCTTGTAGCATAAAGTTGTTTTTGTCCGTTAGTTTGATGGGCCCTAGCAACCCAATATCTGATTCCTTGTAATTATTCGCACTTTCTGGCTTGAAATGCTAGTTGCACGATCAATTTTCATTTTATACATAAAAAGAAAGAAATAAAAAAATAAAAAACTGTATTGTAAAATAGATAATGAGATTGTGAAAGATATAATAAAATAGGAAATGTTGTAAAAAGTATCATAAAGAAATTATATAAAGAGCACAACTTTTTTTGCAATGACATGTTGTAACGAGGGCACACCAACATTTTATGATTATAAATGAGTTTTGATATTTTTACTTTACATTTTGTGACATATAGATGGATAAAGATGGAGATAGATAGGAAAAAAAGAAGAAGGTAGAAATATATTAGATGTGATATATAATATGATAAGAGAAAAAATATAAAAAAGAAGTGTATTTAGATATAAATACTATTGGTATGATAATAATTTTCGTTTAAAAATTAGATAAGAATGGAATATTGATTTTTTATTGTAATATATATTTTATAACTTGATATTTAAAATAAAAATAAATTTAAATTTAATATTCTATTTTTATTTATTTTTATAAATTTTTAACTTCTTTAATTTAAAAATAAAATATTTTATTTTTAATCATACCTTTAAATTTTTGTATTCTCTCTTTTAAATAATTTAGACTTGCTAGCATCTCGAGTTACACATTAAATATTAAATATGTTGGAGAAGTAATTGTCTTACATATTCAAATTTATCTACAATCTAAACTTAATCATTAGATCTATTTTTTTAAATTTTTTTATAAATATATAAATAATAACATATATCTATTTATATTTAAATACATATACCGTTGGATTTTTTTTATTTTTTTATTTAAAATAATCTATCAACCATTAAATAAAAGGTATAGATAAATGAATAATATTATTTATATATAAAAGAATCATTAATATTTTTTTTTATCAAATAGCTAGATATGAAGTGTAGATGAATGTAGATAGACTTTATAAAACCATAACTTTTTACATAATTTATTTTATCTAATATTTATTCCTCTTTTCTTTTTATTCTTGATTTAGGTGTTTACATTCAAAAAGTATCTATAAAATATTTGTTATTCTATGCTACTCACTTCTATGGTAAGAAAAATTGTGTTGTCTGAGAATATGTGAGAGTCCAAGTAACCAACACAATACATTTTACTCTTGTGTTTATCCCAAGTCTAAGTTTGCAAAATTTCATTGTTAAGGTTAGAATTGTTATATGAGGGATGTGTTTATCCTTTATACAATAGAGACTTTTTTTTTTTTTTTTTTATCGAGGTAATCTTTAAATTAGTTAGGATATGTTATAAATTAATTTTGAACTTAAAAAACAGTAAAAATATTTTTAAATTATTTTTTTTATCAATCATATTGATTTAAAATTTTGATTATATTAATTATTTTTATGACTAATATGATAAATAAAAAATTTAAAAACTATTTTAATATATCTAAAAATGATAAAGATTATTTAAATGATTTTCTCTTCCCTTTATCTGTAATCAACTGATAAAATATGATAAAATAGAAAGATATGTCCATAATAATAACAATTTGATAATTTGTATTTGCATAGATGAAACTAACATGCATGCTGTGATGGCGGGGTGTTGGATATGATTTTTCCATCTCTTTCCGGTTTATGGATTATTGTCCTTGCAGACTTATTTGAATAGCCCGTTAGCCTTTTGTTTTTGGAAGTAAAATAATTTTTAGGGAGTTATTTTTTATATTTTTTTTATAAAATTAAATATTAAACTTATCCTTCAGTTTTATTATTTGAAATAGATGGAATAAATTTTTAAAAATAACTTTAAAATAAATTGAGATTTTGAAAATATTTTTTTAGAATATACTTAATAAATTTTTAAAAATATTTATTTGAAATTTTTTTTGAATACGTATTTTTAAAAATTCATCCACTTTATTATGAAAACTTTTTTTTAAGGATATGTATTTAAATTTTTTCCGCACAATATTTTGGAACAACAAATCCAAAATTTACTTAAAAATTCACTTAACTTTTTTTTTTTAAAATAGATATTTAAAAATTTATATTCTTATTTCGGATACATCTTTCTAAATTTAGTAAACACTATACAATTTATTTTTTAAATACATTTTTTAAAAATTTATTTCTTCTAAATTTATATTTTCAAAAATTAAACCTATAAAAATAATTTTACTTTTTTACATTAAAAAAAATACTAAAAACAAAATAAGAATGCAAAAAATAACTTTCTAATTTTTATACTCTCAAAATATTAAAAATTTACTTAGAAGCTTATTTTCTATGCATTCATACATCGAATGTTTTAGATACATAACTGGACAAAAGGCGTGAAGATATAATAATAAATTGGCATTTTGATCAAAATATTGTAAATATTTAAACTATTTATTTGAATAACGTTTTTAAGAAACTATTTATTTGTCTGGAGTTTAAAGACGTGTGCTTCATTCTTGAAAGGCGTAATACGTCAGGCTTCCTATAATAGGTTTCCTCCGATATATTCATGCTTCAATACTAACAGATTATTAATAGTAAAAATGAAAAAAAATTGCTTACAGTTAATGAACTTGATTTTTGATATATTCTGTTATCTTTTTTTGGTTAAAAAAATTAAAATTTTAATTTTTTAAAATAAAAATAAGTAAATATTAAAATATGAATGAGAAAGAAGAAAAATTGTAAATAATAATTTAAGAAGAAAATAAAATAATAGAAAATTTATAATTTTTCTTAAAATAAAATTCATTTAAATTTTTTTTATTTAACAAAAAATATACTCAAATAAAAGTTTATAATATTTTTAAAATTTTTTTTTTTATTATTTAAATACATAAAATCTAAAATTTTTAAATTATTCTATCTAAATATAAGGTAAGAATTTACTAGCATTTTATTCCTTCCTAACTTATTTAATTTTTACAAATTAGTTGATTACTTAAGAAATTTTTTTCCTTTAATTTTTAACTTTTTCATCGTTTTTAAATTTTTTTAATGGGATCTATAGAGTAATTAATTTGCATTATTTTAATTAATAAAAATTTTTTTTTATAATTTTTAAAAATAAAAGACTAATTTACATGGATTTAAAATTAAAAAAAAAATTATAAAATGATGATAAAGTCTATTCTGCTCATGTGTTTTACTTTCCACATTTGACCAGGGTTGTTATAAATAGTTCTTGTATCCAAACCTTTTATTTAGTCTTGTGATTTCACGAGTGAATCTATCTATTTCTACACAAATAAATGCCTCGCTGTAACTTATCCTCGTCCACCTGTTAGTGAAGTGTTCCTCTGCTTCTCTTACCATTTGTATCCATTCCTGCACAGGACATATACCAAATCTGTACATTATTACATTTTGAAATTTATTATTGACTTTCAGAATTTAAATTTTAAAATTATATATTTACATTATAAAATTTAAATTTTGAAACTGTATATGGAAAAAAATATTCTAAAATTTAATTTTTGAAATATTTAAATATAGAAGAAAAATTACTCTATACTTTTTAGAATATCAAATTATGTATTTTAATGATGATAAAATTTGATATCTACTCTTTTATAATGATATATTGAAACAAGATGGACAAAAGATAGATATCAAAAGAGTTGTGTTAAAGATGAGAAAATAACATAAGATAAACATTCTTTCTTAACATATAAATGTAATAATTAAAATTTATTAAAAAATAGATGAAACGACTTACATCCATATGTATTTAAATATAAGTTATCATGTTAATATATATATATATATATATATATATATATATTTCGTAAATAAAACAGGGATTTTATAGTAACTTTACACAAAGAAATGTAATAACAAATAAGGATGTGTGAAATAAAAATTGTCCTTTCGTACACTATACGAGCTATGACCACTTTTTCGATATTTTAACGATACATTACCTTACCAGAAAAAATAATAATAAGGTTTTACTTTCTACACTTGTTTTTTTTTTTTATTCTCTTTCATTTTTTAAAATTTTATCTTTAATTTAACTTTTCCGTATATATGTAACAAATAAATTTCCAAACTTTTAAGTTATTCATAGAGTCAAATTTAAACATTTTTTATTAATTTCTAGTATGTATACATTCTTCATGCATAACTAGTTTATTTAATTTAGATAACTATTATTATTTTTTATCAAACATATTATTACCATTATTTTTTAACAACACGTTTATTTACTTGTTTCTTTCTTAATAAAATTGTATACGTTAACAAATGATTCATCTATCTATGTTGGTTCCGTATTGATTAAGTTTAAAGATACACCTAATTTTCTTCACCTTTATTGTAAATTAATAAAATATTAATTTATTTTAATTTATCAAAATTTACAAGTTGGTTTACTATAAAAAAAAAATACTTATATTGTGATAATTATATTTTTGTGGTTTGTATAATTGTCACAAACATATTAAATTGATGTAGCTTAAGTTGATAGTCAACAAGAAAAATTGTAGTAGTTTTATTGAAGGAAATGAAAAATTAATATTATTAATTTTAAACGTATTTAATTTGGTTCATAAATTTTTTGTTTATTTATTTTAAATTTTTTTTACTCTTTACAATAAATGTCATTGTTTTCAAATTTTATGCTAATTGAAGATATATTTTTCTTCGTTTTTTTGACATTATGACAATACATGAAAATATTAAGAGGATGTATTAAAAATCTACAACATCCTAAAGTATTTATTATGAAAGGTATATAACATAGAGGATATTAAGTTTTGTACCTAGTATTTATCAAAAGCAAAACCTATAGAGATTCTTAAGTCTCGTCATGACGAGATATAACTGTGAAAAACACAGATTAAGAGGAAGTCTTTCAAATACATAAGTATATTTTAAATCATATTCATGAGGTTTACCTTTATTTAATGATGTCATCAAGAATGATGATATCATTTCTAAGAATTTAAAATAGCTTACACATGATCCTAACTTTAATATAGAAGATAATATATTAATAAATTTTCCTTTTATATAAAGTCTCAATGAAAAAAGTACCATGCAAAAATAGTAGGTAACGTTGGTGGTTGATTCAATGCATTTTTCTAATTTCAAAAATAAAAATCCTCTTGGGGCCTCTTAATCTTAAGGGTTATTGAAGAGATTTGAGACATTGATTACACTAAGTTCAGAGTATTTATTTTTAAATGCAAATGCAAATGTGTTGATAGTAACAATGAGTTATAAGTTGATGAGTTGAAATTTACATTAGTGATAAAAAAAGATGATTAATTTTTCTTCAAGAAAAGACCATAATTGGTAGTGATAACACCATTGATATGACATGTATTCATATTTCACTAACCCCTTCCCATCAAACAATTCTATTGCAAATAAAGAAAATAAAATTAATGATATATATATTATTCAGGATGACCATTATAAAGAAAGATGAAAGAATATCATTACATGAACGCATGCAACTATTAAAAGGAAAACATTTAATAGTTATTAAAAAGCTTACATAGATTCTTCCACATATAAGTACTTTAATATAAAAAAAATTCATTTAATTTCTTTATTATATTATATAGTAAATATTTTTCCAATTTTTACAGTACCGAAGACACGTTGGGGGCATAGAGTGGATATTATGTTATCGTCGTATGCTTAACATTGTATCTAGAAGCATCATTGATTCATGTTTTAACATCTTAGTAAGTTTATATATATATTCATCTTCAATTATTCAAATGATATTAATTTTTATATTTAACTGTATAGAGATTCAATGATCCAACTCTTATTTAAAGATGATGAGTTAAATATTTGATAAAGATAAGGAATATGTAACCTAGGATGTGTACAAAAGTAGATGTAGTTAAACATAAAATTTGTTTTATCCTTTTTTAACTAAGATTATGGAGTTTGGCTTCATATATATATATATATATATATATATATATATATATATATGTATATATATATATATATGGATTTTTTAAATAGGTTTTGATTTGAGTTGTCCCAAACTTAATGCTTGTTCTAAAAATCTAATTTCTACGTCAATTGTAATAATAACTGATATAAAAAGTATTTTTTATTTCAATTGTAGTATGAATAACTAATGTAGAAATTATATTTTTCTACATTGATTTTAAACAATCGACGTCGAAGTTCACTTATTACATCGGTTGCATACTTATATAGAAAATCTAATTTTTTATAGTGTTTATTTCTATACTGCTTAAACAACTAATATGAAAAGTATAAAATAATCGATGTAAAAAGTTTTTTTTTATTTATACATATTTTTAATGTATCTTTTCATTGTGAACAGACTTTATACTGATGATATCAAATGTATTGGGATATAAATAATACCATCTTTTAAGTTGTTGCTTTTAGTTTATATGAATGTCACTTTTCATTGACATCAAACCATACGTCACTTTCTCATAAGGCATTTCAAAAGCTTTATCATTCTTTGTACAACATTTCATATTTTTTTGCATAATTTTTTTATTTAGAAATTAACAATCTTAAATAAGGATTAGAAACTTTAATTAAAAATCTAAATATTTTATAAAAATTAAATTTTTTAATAATTACTAAAATATCACTAGACCAAAATTATCAAATTTAAAGATAAATTAGACAAAATAAAAAATTGTTATAAAAAACTAATATCTCGTAATTAGCGGATAACATATAAAATGATAAAAAATATTTAAAAACTAATGTTTATAACTTCTCATAAAATGATTTGACAAATGATAAACAAAACTAACTATTTTTAATTATATCTAATTAAATCAAGTATCTCCTTATTAAGTATGAGTAACTTTCTAAATAATAGAAGAATGAAGAATAAAGAATTTTATAAATTTTAGTACACATCTTTTAACTCAATTCTCTTTAAAATTTATGCAAAAACATGTTATCTTATATATTTCTAATTTTAATTTGAATTTACTGTTAAAATATTTCAACAAACATTTTCAAACACCAAGTTTAAACTCAAAATCATCTAAAAATATCACAAAGAAATTCCCCCAGTCAAATAGTAAATATTAAGAATACTATCCTTAATCCCTTCACAAGTCAAGATCTCCTCCTACTTCTTTTAGCCTAGATAGAACAAGGAAATGGAAGGGATTCGATTGTTATAGCACACTTGACAAGGGAAGCTTTCACAGCCACCCAAAACAAACCGAAACGAAAAGTGAGAAATCATGGTGGACAAATGATATAAAAAAAAGAAAGAGAAGAGGATCAGAAGAAGTAACATGAGCTTGCTAGAGAGGACGAGGATAATCATTAGAGAGAGAAAGCAAGAGTACTAAACAAATTAGTGATAGAATGTTTAATAATTAAGTCAAATGTGCATACGTGATTTTGAGAAAAAAAGTTCACATGAGATTGAAAATCGAAGAGCTTGGGAAGCTCATTTCTTGATTAGAACTAATCAAGTCTCATCCTATTTGTCTAACAAGAAAAATATTTATCTTGATTGACAAAAGTACATGCCATAATCCTTTATTTTGCTCTCTTCCATTCACTTGTCTAACTACCATTATGTCATAATTTCTAGTGTAATGACCTAAGGGCTTGCACACTTAAATTCTTACCCTATAATTAAATTTTAATTAAATTATTCTACTCGTTGTTTTCACTTCTTATACTATATTGAATTTATATTGGCTCAAAACTCAACCAATCTCAAAAACTAAAATTTTTACGCTTTGCTTAATTTTATTTTCTAGGCCCAATAACATACACTCCTTCACAAAAGCACATAAAAATAATAAATCTCAAAATAAATTTGGACCTTTTCATCACCTAATCCCCATCACAGATATATTTACGAAAACTCTAATTTCTAATATTTACCATAATTTTATTTTAATCTTTCTTATTAAAATCTAAGATTTTACATAAAACATTAATTATACTAAGCTTGTTATAGCTTAAGAAAGAAAATACTAAAAACAACTGCACGGTTTAATTTTCATTGAAATTTCTTAAATGCTTCATCATTTTATATATCCTGTCTGTCTTGACAATTTTTTTTTAGTTAATTCTAATTCTATCTTAGTTTTAAATTTGAAAAATCATCATTCATTCGTTTAATTAGTCAAATGGCATTACTCCAATAACATTATTGTCTTTTTTATTTGGGTTGTCTACTGAAGACGAATTGTCTAATTTACTATGGCTTATGATATATTTTTATATATTCAATAAAATGCTTATCAACATACATGTCGAATCATATACATCCACAGTGATATTACTTTTATAAAAATAATTATCTAATTAAAAAGTCAATAATACTATATTCTTTTACAATATTATTTTTCTAATTTTTCTAATGCTTAATTAACAATCTTCGCTTTTGACAGAATTAAAACTCTTTTTTAAACAATATCATTCTTTATCAATGATTTATTATTTATTTTCTCTTAAACTATTCTTTCTTAAATTTCTTCATTTTTTAAATTATTTATTTTTAATTAAAAAGCATGACTACTATAGAAACTTATATTTACACCCTCAATGCAGCCAATCCCTTGGTTGAAACATCAACAACAAATATTTATTACTATAATTAAAGTAGTTACAGGTAGATAAGGAATAAAGTTACTAAATAGATAGAAAAAGTATCAATTAATTATTTTTATTTTTAATATAAAAATTATTTTTTCATGTTATGTACAAAATTTTTAGAAGATAAAAATTAAATGTGTCTACATTGGTTCTGTATCATATAATAAAACCATAGGTATTACCAAATCGTGTTTTATGATTTTTGAAAAGCTTCGTAATCACAGAAATATATTGAAGAGAAGAAATTTACATAGAAAAAGTAAGAGAAAATGAAACGGTTACCATATATGATAAAAAGTAATTTATAAAGAGAGTTATTCAAAAACTGAGATTATATGATAAGATAATTAATATAAATTGATTTTCCAAAGTTTTAAAAAAAGGATAAATTTGAGAAACACACCTGAAAAGCAAAATATGAAGAGTTTGAAAAGGTACATTGGACAGTGTCTTTGAAAAAGTATTTTAACTAAGTAAAAATTTAAAATTATTAACCGAAAAATTTGTTAAAATATTTTAACTTTATTTGATAAAATAAAGTATTTTAATAGTTAATAATATCTTTGAAATAACTACTAACATTTTTAAAAAATTACTTTAAATAATATTTATATTTTTTCACCTCTTAGTTAAAATATTATTTTTTCATCTTTATTCTTAAATATTTTTACAATTTGATTCTTAATTTATCTATTTATTTTTATAAATTTTAATATTATCTATTTCTTTCATAATAATATTATTAATTTTGATATATTTATTTTTATATTATTTTAAATTATTATTTTAAATTATTATTTTAATATATATTTTTATTTTAATTATTATATTATTTATTTATTTTAATAAATAAAATATTGAATCTTTGATCAAAATTAAATCTATAAAAATAATTACTTTTTCAAAAATTATTATTTAAAATTTATTTGTAAAAATAAAAATAAAAATTTTATTTCTAATAAATAATTTTTTAAAACTAACATATATAGTTTTTAAAAATATATATTATATTTATTAAATTTTAATTTATTATTTAATTATATTTTTATTTATTATTTTATATTTATAATCGATTCAAATATTAACTTTACTCAATACTTTTAATTCAATTGATTATACTTTAGAATATATTTTTTAAACTTTCATCTAACTTTTAATTTTCATCTTTTATCTTTTAATTATGAGTTAGTTTATCATTAATTTTACCAATCACAGATGAACTCCGAATAACATCATCCTATTTAGTACGAATTTATGGGTACCAATTGTGTTGAAAAGTCAAAAAGCTTGTCCATTCCAAGCATAATAGACTAAAGTAATGTCTTTTAACAATATTTTATTTTATTATATTTTTTGCTAAATTTAATTAAATATATTAATAATATATTTTTATTCATTATATAATTAAAATTGTTAATTTTTAATATAAAAATTATATGTAAAAAAATTTAATGAACAATAATTTTATAATAAAGTAAGTTTGATAAATAATAATAATTATATTTAAAATCATTTTTAATTATTTAAAAATAAAAATATTCAAAATTAATTTATTTTTATTTAAAAAATACCATGAGATAAAACGAGTCATTTGATTAAAAGAGATAAAAGGTTATTATAAAAAATTATTTTTAGAATAACCTTATTCGAATCTTGTAAAGCTATCGACAGAAGTGGCAGGTACGTTGTCAGATATAAAAAAATGTTTGGGATATCAAAAAATGTGAAAACTTTTTAAGGTCCACAAAATAACAATAAGCAATATAGTGATAAGAAAGATCTGACAGATAATTAAAGTATTTATTTCTTCATCTCAATATACAACAACCAAGCTAGACCAAAGCAGTGTACGTTTTACAAACGCTGAAACCAACATACAAACGCAGAAGCAAACATGATTTCTCTATGAATCATTATTTTATTAGTACACATCATAAGAAGGAGACGAACGGATTCTGCTCCTCCCACTACTCGCACCGTACACCTGCTGCTGGCAGAAACAAATAACCAAAAATAAAACAGAGCAAATGTTAATCATTTATTGAAATAAAAAATTACCATAGTGTAATTTAAACAAACTGTGGAGCAAAGCGTGGGGCAGGTCATAGAACAATATTTTTATTTTTTATTTTTTACTTGTCTCTTAATATTGTATCAATACACCATAAATAAAATAAAATGTACATTCATTTTTTAAAATAAATAATCTTTAATAATGCCCAATTTACAAACTCCCCGAAAAAATCACGAATTTCCTTCCTTCTTGAGGAGGTGAAATGCAGAGCATAATCCCATAATGATAAAGTTTTATTAGTCTAAAATAAAATTTAGATCCCAAAAACGTTGAGCCAAAGGCTTGTTTCCTATAATTAATTCAAAAGTCAAAATAAAATAAAATCATCAATCATAGTGTAATAAAATCTTGATGAAATTATAAAATTTAGAAAAACACAGTACCACAACATAAAACATTTACCTTAACATAGATCTATCTAATCACTGTCGCTGCTGCTGCTATCATGGCCATGCTCATGTCCATGCTCATGTCCATGCTCATGCTTCTTCTTATCCTTCTTCTTCTTCTTCTCACCCTTGTCATGATCACCATGGATCTTGTCCTTGATCTTGTCAACAAATCCCTCCTTGTGCTCCCCTTGGTGCTCCCCTTTGTGATGATCTCCATGGTCTTTGTGGTCTCCATGATGTTCTCCTTTGTGCTCACCATGTTGTTCTCCTTTGTGCTCCTCTTTCTTGTGACCTCCAATATGGAGGGTCTCCTCAATCTTGTTGATGATCCCTGACATTTTGTTTTAGAATTTTCTTTTTTCTCTTTACCTTTTGAGAATGCTTTGTTTTATGGTCAGATGCGAAGCACAAGAGGTTGTGAATGAATGGAGATCTATTTATAGGACTAGAAAGTGAGGATAATGTCAAAAGATTATCTTCATTGCGGCTGAAATTACGGAAATGACCATGTGCGTGTAAGCGCCTACGCGGAATCATTAATTAGTGCATTTTTCAATAAGGTTAAAAATCAAAGCCCTTTCTTTTATCTGATTTTTAAAATCAACCACATCATAATAATGCCCAGATACATGTAACTGACAAATACTAAATAAATAAATTTATTATTATTTTTTATCTATTTTAAAAATCAACCAGATCATAATATGGTCAGATAGATATAAATAAAAATAGAAAAAAATAAGTATGTCAAACAAATTATTATTTTTATATTTTTCTATTTTTAAATGAAGATTATTTTTTTAGAAAAAAATTAAGATAATATGAGCCTATCTATTTTATTTTAAAAATAATTTGATACTATTTACTTTGAAAATTATATTCAGAATAATTTTAATTAATTAAAAATATAAATTTTTATTAAAATGTTTATTAAATATGTTAAAAAGATTATTTGATATTAGTTTAGGTATTGTAGAAGTATAATATTAAATAAATTTCTTAAATACCACTAAAATGAATATTCTATCAAATTATAAAGTTAAAATTATGTTTATATTTTAATAGTCGAAGTTAACTTGTCTTCAATTAAATATTTACAATTATTAAAATAATTTTTTAAAATTAATGTATTTAACATTTTTAAATTATATCAACAAAAATATTTGATCCATAGCTTATAAAAAATTAATTCATAAAATTATATTTTTTTATTAATTAAATTTATAAATTTAATAATAAATTTTTTAATATTTTTAATAAAAACTTACGATGATAATTTATATATTTAAGTAAAATATTAAATAAGTTTTATATTAATGTTTATTTTTTATTTATTTAATATATATATATAGGAGGAGCAGTTATTTTAGGAATAATTTTAACTAGAGTTACTTCACTTAATAATTCTCATAAACAATTAAATTTTATCAATTCGATTGTTAAATCAATAAATTATATTATATAAATTATTCTGATAAAATTTCATAAAATTTAAACAAAGTTTGATATGTTATTAAATAAATTTAAATTAACAGATATTATGAAAGATATATTATTCGTTAATTTGAATTTATCTTTTGAAGTATAAAATCTTTTGCAAATTTTATAAAATTTTGTAAAGATAATTTATATAATATAATTTATTAATTTAACGGTTGGATTAATAAAATTTAATTTTTTATAAGAGTTATTAAGTGAAGTAACTCTAACTAAAGTTACTCGTGAAGTAACTTGATCTCTCCTAATATATATATATATATAAGGAATCAAGTTATTCCAAGAGTAATTTTGTTTAGAGTTACTCTACTTAATAACTTTCATATAAAATTAAATTTCATCAATCTAACCGTTGAATTAATAAATTATATTATATAGATCATCTTTGTAAAATTTTATAAAATTTAAAAAATGTTTGACACCTCAAAAAATAAATTTAAATTAACGGATAATATATCTCTTATAATATCAATTAATTTGAATTTATTTAATAAAATATCAAACTTTTTTGTAAAATTTTACAAGGATAATCTATATAATATAATTTATTAATTCAACGATTGGATTGATAAAATTTAATTTTATATGAGAGTTATTAAGCAAAGTTACTCTTAAAGCAACTTGATCCTTCCTCCTATATATATATATATATATATATATATATATATATATATATATATATATATATATAATAAACAAATTTACTTAATAAAAAGTTATTATATTTTTTAAGAGGGATTAAGTTACTTCACGAGTAACTTTAGTTATAATTACTCGGTTTAATAACTCTTATAAACAATTAAATTTCATCAATTTAATCATTATATTAATAAATTAATTATATAGATCATCTTAACAAAATTTTATAACATTTTAAAAAGGTTTGATATTTTATTAAATAGATTCAAATTAATAGATATCATAAGAAGTATATTATCCGTTAATTTGAATTTATTTTTTTAAGTATCAATCCTTTTTTAAATTTTCTAAAATTTTGTAAGGATGATATATGTAATACAATTTATTAATTTAACGATTGGATTGATAATATTTAATTGTTTATGAGAGTTACTAAGAATGAAAACTATGCTTAGTAACTATTAACATGCGTCATATGGATAAAATATTTTAAAAATCTTCCATGGGAATAGTTTGCAAATCTTTTTAAGAAAGGAAGTTGGAAAATCTAGAAAGCTCATGATGGAAATAGACAAAAGTTACAAGAATTGGAATTTCTTGACATATGGTGTATGTAAGCTAGGTTGAGTCTTTTAATGGTTTGAGATTGTTCCATATAATTAATATTGCTCTAGTTGAACTTAGATATTTCGACAAGATCCTAACAATTATTTTTATCAGTAGACCAATTTTAATTTTTTGAGAAATGATCATTAATCATTGATAAGCATAGATTTCATAAATAATTATCTCTCACTTTTATCTCATTAAGACTTCTTATATGTTCAATTAAGTGATCTTTGTCATATTTTATGAGTTTGGGTTCATATGAAGTTTAATTGAATTTCTTTGCTTACCCGATTAAAATGATACTATTATAATATTTTGAGCATAATAGGAGTTGTAGACATCCAAAAATCATGAAATCTGTCTTGAATGAAAGCTTAAAGAAGTGTCCATAGTTACAAAGCAAGAGGAGACTCTAAATGGGATGTTTAGGACTCCGAAATTATCTCAAAAGATGAGATAGTGTTGCTGACGTGGAATTTGAACAGTGTGCAAAGATCCGGCCATATCTTGAGATATAAAAGTCATATTGAGATGAAATCAACTTTGTTGGACAGCTAAGATCCGGGGTTACAACTTTTGTTCAGAAGTCAAGCTCTAATTCGGACATGTGAACATCCAAAATTGCGGTGCAAGAAAGTCAAAATTGTTGTGCTCATTGGTGGCAAAAATTCAAAAGTGTTTTGCAATTTCAACAAAGCCCATGTGAAAGCAAGAAAAGGGTAGAAAAGTAATATCCTAGTTGGTGACTTTCTGAAGATGATGCCTCAAAAATCCTCTATAAATAGAAGGGTTTGCAAGAGGAGACACACACCATTTTGGAGATTAACTCCAATACCATTTTCTTTCTTTCTTTCTTTCTTTCTTTCTTGTTAGTTTTGCCTCCTTCATGGAAGGCTTAAGTTTTCTTTCTTGTTAGTTTGCCTCCTACATGGAAGGCTTAGTTTTTCTTTATTGTTAGTTGCCTCCTACATGGAAGACTTAGGATTTATTTGTTGTTAGTTGCCTCCTACATAGAAGGCTTAGGATTTATTTGTTGTTAGTTTGCCTCTTTCTTTGTTGTTAGTTTGCCTCCTTCATGGAAGGCTAGGTTTGTAGTTTCAATTCAAGGATTCAAGCTATTTTTATTTTAACTTTGAGGTCTTGATCTTTATTTACATGCTTATTAAGTGGTTTCTACTCTACTTCACTATATTCTTCAATTTTATTCTTTAATCAAAGTTTGATCGGTTGACGTATTTTGATTAATGCATAATTGATTTATAATTGGTTTTTGATTGGTAAATCATTTTCCAAAAGTTTGAAGAGTAGAAATTAAGTAATTTAATTGAAGGTTTTCATTTTATTACTTACTTCAACTGAATTCTGATTATAAAATTGGTTTAGATGAAAGATTAAGTGGTTACTAAGTCTTGTTGATCATAATCAATTGAATTCTGAGAGGTTTCTCAGTAGAGAATTCAAGGATCATTGTAGGGGTTCCAGATGATCCTAGGTTGATAAACACAATGCATGATTTTAGTGATCAATGATTAGTTATGAAAATAGCCTTTGAATTCCTTGAGTTGATAATTGTTAAGTCAAATTAATTTCAGTCTATATTTTGCATTTCGCACTTAATATCATATATTTACAAAATCCCCCTTTTCTAACTTTCTCCTAATTTGCTTAAGAATATGAAATGGTCTTTGGGAGATGACCTAGGTTGCACCTTATACTATACCAATAGTTTGGGGGAAATCTAGAAATTATTTTTGCGCGTTTGCGACGAGCGTGTCAATCATGATGATGATGTTAGTGATATCAAGACCACACTATTGTTAGAAATTGGATCTCGGTAACCCTTATTATTTTGATAAAGTGATGATTTTTCATTTGGACCCACATGAATATGCATATCATAAGGATGATTAACTTCATATTAATGAGAGTTATTGTGGTGTGAACACAATAAATCTCAATCTAATTATGAGTCTGTCATCACAGATACTTGAGGAGAGAATGGTGAAATAGTTCAAGTGTATTTAATATATTTATCTTAACATTGGAGTAACTCTGTGTGTTCCCATATAATGTTAATATATTTGTATAAATATTTTTATTACTATTTCTTATAGATTGTACTTGAATGGAAATGTCTTACTTCTTCTCTCCTATGTTTTGTTTATATAATTAGATCCTTTAGTGAGTTTACGATAAAGACCACTCTCATCTTGACATTGACATGAATATTGATAAAGAGAATATAAAAAAAGACAAACTCTTCATAACTATAAATAACTTTTATATCATATGTCTAGGACTATTATATGAAGAAAGAAAAATTTATTAATATAACCTCTCAATTCTTAACATATATAAAATAATATTTTATATATATATATATATATATATATATATATTTATTTTTATCAACTTGTTTTAGCATCTTAAATTACTTAGGATATAAATGTATTGAAATTTATGTAAATAATGTAAAAGAGAATTATGTCTATCACAATTTCAACATAAGAATTTATACCAACACCTGAATTGATTAGTGTAAAAATATTTTAAAAAAATTAAAAATATTTATTTTTATAATTAATATTGATTTGAGTAAATTTTTTACAAATTCTCTATGTTTAAATATTGTCCTAACATTTATAGATAAATTAGGATATACATTTATATTTAATATATATATTTTTAATTCTCTATAGTCAAAAAGTATTTAGAATTAACAAAAAGGACAGCTGCTCATAAAAGTTTGTTTCAAAATGCAAAAGATTTTAGACAAATTTAAAATGTTTATCTTCAAAACAAACTATTCTTTGTGAAAAGTTTTTCTTAAAACGGATAATTTTTTTTAAAGGACTAAAACTTAAGTCAAAATTTTTCTTATATTCTGAATTCTCTTTTTCATATATTACTTAAATTATTATATTCTAATTATTTATTTTGAAGATGTTTCTATAAATATTTCTAAAACTTTTTTTTTCTAATAAAAAGCCAATGTTCTTGTGTAGTACAGAACCTTTCGGTCATTAATTAGTACTGCACCCGGTACTGTCGAGATGAACCCAAACAATTGCATTAATAAATGGAACATCTTGTAGTTGGAAGGGTTTGAGAAAAATTATATTCACCCCGCCATGGTGTACTCTCACATAGGTCTAAAGAAAAAGTGCAATTACAATTGTAAATTTACAAAAATAAAAATAATATTAAAATAAATAAATATAATAGTTTCTTTTTACATAGAATAGATTTCATTCCAATATAATTATTATTGATTTTATAAATATTGATTAAAAATAAATAATATTATATATTAGCTCCATTTTAATAAATAATTTAGCATTCCCCATAAAAAAAAATCTTCGAATAAAACTAAGAGAATTATATTAAATTCTTTTATTAATTAAGAAAACATAATTTTACGTACAGTATTCACTTTACACCTATAAATTCATTGGATGGACCTTGTCAACAGGTTTATGAAATTACTTTATATTCTAAATTCTAGCTAAACTGGATAGACTCTGTTATTCTCTTCAAGTTTTCCTTTCTCATGAATCAATGCAACTAGCATTAGCATTGAATTGGCTTAAATATATGAAAGCCAAGGAGATTCAATTTTAAATTTCTGTTATTGTAATTGTTGAGAGCGAAAAGGGTTCATGTTTGTAATATAACATTACAAAATTTTAAAAATATTAAATCATTAATATAAATTTTAAAAATTTATATAATAAATATTATTATATTAATATTTGATATATTGATAATAAATTGATAATATTTTATAATAATAATAATTATTTTTGGTTAGTATAATATATTATATTTTTAACTGAATTATATTTATTCTTCTATAAGATATTTAAATTATATTTTGTCCCCTCTTTTATTAAAAAAAAAGTTCTTCCTTAAAGAGCAATATGGGTTACATTTAAATGTATTTTAATATTAACGAGCATTTTAGATTATTTTCATATGTAATGATCTTATATAATTAATTTTAAATAGTTATTGTCAATTTTGTAATCTTCAAAAATAAAATAAATATTTTTAATAAAATTTCAAATTCAACAATAAATATGTTTAAAATTTTAGTTTACCTTCTAAAATACTAAAATAATAATCTTTTAAAATTAGTTGTTTGCGACGCTAAAAGTTATAAAAAAATATTATTAAAAATATTTTGTTTTAGTTTACCATTGTTAAAATATTTATTTATAATAAAATATAAAATATAGTTTATATTCATCTTTTAAAGAACAAAAATATAATTTATTTAATATTTTATTGTAACTATTTGTTTGTATAATATATTAAGTTATTAATATAAATTTATAATATTAATAGTTTAATTTTTATTAAATTGAAATTATATTAATAAAAACTAATTTAATATTAATTTGCTAGTAATTGATATTGTTTTCGAATGAAATAAAGAAATATGCCAACAAACTTGTAGTTAGTTCAAGTCGTCAAAACATAATTGATATTTATAATAGCAGTTGAGCTTTGATAATATCGCTTTTATCAACCTGCTACCTATCTGCCTGCTTCATTGAAGCTTAAAAAAAATTATATTTGTACTTTAATTAATGTTTTTACAATTAAATGAAAGAGATAAAATATAAAATAAAACCGACAATATAAAAAAATAAAAATTTAAATTATATAACGTATTATAAAAATTTATTATAAGAATAATATAATTCTAAACAAAATATGGAAATCGTAGTTTACTAGCTTTGGTTTCTTTCTTTCAAGATGGAGAGCATTTTTAAAATATAAAGGCAAAAAGTACAAGTGAAAAATGAATGTTTCATGTCTATTGTCATTATTTCTACTAGGTTATATATCGTTGAATAGGTATAGTAATAAGATAGGTTGAAGGTGAATTTTATCTTTTCTATTTCTATAGAAATAGAGAGGTTTAACTACGAGGTTAAAACAAGTAGGTATAAAAAAATTAAAATTTAATTTCGTTGGATTTAGGAAAATTTACAGGTAATTTATATTTTGTTTTTAAATTATTTTACAAATTATACTCATTTATGTATAAATATTTTAAATAAATTATTATAAAATATATTCTATTTTAAATAATGCATAAATAAATATTAAATTTATTAAAAAATAAAATTTTAATAACAAAATTATATTTTAACAAAATATAGAAGTCTAATTATCATTTAATTATTATCATACCTATTAAGGTGGATCCCAAACACGGATGTATCAAATATCTATATTTTAAAATTTAATTTATTTTATATATATATATATATATATATGTAAAACGTAATATTTTTTTCGAGAATTTCTTCAAATAAACAAGTAAAATAATTCAAAAACACAATCACAACATAAAAATTAACGTGAAAAAGGTTCCAAAAACATAAAAAAAAGAAGAGTATAAGTAAAAGGCGAATACAAGATTAAAGTGTTTGCAACTAGTGTTGTATGAAACAAAGAATTTGGGTTAATATATTGCTTTGATTTCTATTATAAATATTAGGCAATTTTTATGTTGATTGTAATAGATACATCTTCCATTTTCATTGTTTATATTGATAATCATAATTTAAAATAATTATTTGTTAAAAATATTTGATAACATTACTTTTAATTATTTGTATATTTATAATATAATTTTTAGAATTCAGTTAATCTTTTTATAATAAAATAAAAAATAAAATTTATAAAAGTAATAAAATAGAAAATTCAACATTATAAGCAATTTGTAAATATATTTAAAATGAAAAGGATTGAATTCTTTATATAAAATTTATATAGAAATAGAATATTTACGAATTAAATTAGTTGATAATTAAAATTAATTATACATTCAAATAATTAATTAACTAATTTAATTTGAATTTAATGTAAAAATTTAAGTAATAATTAATTAGTTTTAACGTATGATTAATTTGATTAGATTAATAATTATTAGATAAAATATAAATGGATAATTTTAATTATAAATCAAATTTAAATAAAAATTAAAATTAAAAATTAAAACTAATAATAAAAGAGTAGTTTTAAATTATGTTTAATAATTATATTTTTAATATGATAACAAAGATAATAAATTATGATTTTAATTTGATAATAAAAATGTGACTATGAGATGGTTATAAAACTAGTAATAAAAAGTTAATTATTACGATTTAAAAGAGGTAATTAGTAAATCAATTTTAAAATAGAAATAAAAATAATTAAATTTAATATTTAAAATATTTTGAATTATTTAATTTTTATAACATTATCATACTTTATCATAAAAAAAATATACCTCATTTAAAGTTAAACAATTTTAAATTTTTTTTAACAAATGTTAAAAATTTATATTACTACTTTCAAGGTGAATTTATCTTAAAATACTCCAACAATCAACATAATCTTATCACATATCTTACATCAATATCAACTAATTACCATGCATTATTGAACATACGTTATCTCTAAATTTATAATTTTCAATGGTGGTATGGTAACAACATAATGATACATTTTTTATTTTTTAAAAAAGATTATCATTTTTCATAATAATAGAGATATTGCTAGCATCTAAGTCAAAGCTTGTTCTTTTATATTATTGCACCTAGGATAATTTTTTTTACATGGTCAACCTTTCACATTTCCATCATGTCATTTATTTCTACAGCTCTTATAAATCGACTTTTAGCTATCAACATTAAGTTTAATGAAGTACTATTCTTATTTTTTATTCTTCTTTCTTTAGAAATTTTACAAACAAAGTTAATCAAATGGTCACAAATCTAAGAAGAGAGTGAATTAGTTTCACAAATTTTTCTTCAAAAATTCATTAACAAATTAAAATAATTAGCCCAAAAAAAAATAAGTCACTAAGAAATCTTGAAAATAATAAGTTACAAAATATTCAAAATGTCAACATATTCTTGGTGATAAATTAAAATTAGAGTTAAGTCATAAAGATTGATCAAGAACAAAAGATTATGTATAACATAAAAGATCAAGTATTAAAATGTAAAAGTGTTGAGATGAAGAAGATCACATAAAAATTTACCTTGGTTTATTCGTCACCACAGGAGAGTTACATCCAATCCCCAAACATCACTTGAAATTTTCTTCACTATTTTGCAGAGATACAATATCCTCTTACAAGAACCACTTTAAGATCTCCTACTTAAAGCCTCAAGAACCATGCAAATATCATCCACTTTGCACAAATACAAACACCTTTAAGAGAGAACTCTCTCTCTCAATAATCAACAAATAAGAATAAGAAAAGTCAACAGAATATTAGAACAAATTCACCCTTGAAGCATAATACAATGAAAATCATAATGCAATGACAAAACTTCACACTTTGAACAAAACTCTCACAAAACAATTTTAAAAATTTCTTTCTCTTGTAGTTCTCTCTTGTTCTCTTTTTCTTTTATTTATTTTTATCTTCTTCTCTTATAAAAAAATAGGTTAAGAACAAGAATTTATATGTAAACTTAGAGGATAGATTTGACTGAGTTAGCTTTAAACCATTGAAACTGAAAATCTTTCTAAGCTATTAGAACTTTAGTTTGGTAATCGATTAGTAACAATGATAATGGATTACTAAATCATTCTATTACTCTCAAAACCTCTAGAATCCTTTGGTAATTGACTAAATCCAGTGTTAATTGATTACTATAAATTCCAAAATACATTGATAATCAATTATTAAAGTGTTCTATAACCTTTGGAACATCCAGAATCAATTGGTAATCGATTACAAGATTGGTTAACTTAGTATTGAAATTTGATTAACTCTTTGTAACATTTGGTTAACTCAACTAAAAACTAGTTAACTCTTTTTAATACTTGATTAACTTATATCTATGTTACAAAAACCAACTTTTCATAATTCTAAAACACTTAGGTTGATTATGAAAATCATTTCACATTGAGTATTATTTCTAAAATATGAATTTAACCCAGAAACCTTTCATTTGGCAATATTATTAAGATTTTCTTTCAAAAAGCAATTTAGAAGGCTTGATTAAAATATGATAGTTATCAGTGCTTACATATAATTATAATACTTAGCCATACTATTACTTAGTGAAAGTCTTCATCAATATCCATCCGCCAACATATATGGAAGATCTTTTCTCACAACAACATCAAAACTTAATGTTTGCTTTCCATATATCAAAACAAGTTTGATATGCCCATAGAAAAATGATAAAGGCCATATGATCTTTAGGTGTTTATCCTAATCATCAATTTCAACTCTAATAGATTCTATGTTAAACTCTAAGCACTTGCAACCTGATCATCCAAACCTAGGTGAATTGCACTTGCAACTGTCAAGTCTAATTCTTCCCATTTCTTATTTCCCATACTCAAAATGTTTTAACATCATGGGTAATCCTAATTGTACCAATGCATCCTCAATTTATGTTTGTGATAAGAAAAAATTAATTCTTCTAACAAATTTCTCTATGTCAAACTTCACAACACTTGAAAAACTTTGCATTATAGGAGTATACAAACTATAAACCATGTACTAAGTAGATTCCTAAGAAAGAGATGTGATTCAACATAGATATGTTTAAGTACCAAGTCTTTCCTAGCCATAATATTTTCAAAATAGTACTTTTATGGTATCATATTTTTTTCACCAACCAAAGATAATTTTCAAATGACAAAGAGAAATTCTCTTCTAATGTAAAAGGAAAAATAATGCTTCATAATATGAATTTAGCATTCCACTGAATCAGAGACTCTTGATACCATTGTTGGGAAAAGTGTTATGTTCTCCTTAAGAACTTTCTTCATATGGGGAAATTACAAAAACTAAGAACACAATCATAATATGAAAAAAAATCAAAACAAGAGAAATAAACCAAGGTTGTTTTCTAACATAACTAAAGAATCACACTATATGAAAACTTTTCAACACAAACTTTTCTCTTAAACATTTGAAATAGAATGGATCTAAAACAAGAATGTTATCAAATAAACGAGTTTAATAGAAATGATGACCATAGATTATAGAAAATAAAGTCAATGTCAATAAGATAATGACTGAATTGGGAAAAAACATGGTAGGAAAATTAATGATGGTATGACACTCTCCACTATAAACTTCAAGGAACAATAAACCAAGAAAAGGAATTTGATATAAGAGGGGATATAAAAATATCAAGGAAAAGGAGAAAGAGTAATGGAGAGAGGATATTTTTAGGAGAGAAAAAATATCATCAATAGCCCATCCCATGAAATCTCTCAATTGTGTACTTTCTTTCCTTTGCCTACTACTCCTTCTCACCCCTACCTCTATTGGATTTTTTTCCATGTGTATTTTATCCATAACTAATGGTTGAATGGAAAATATACATTTTGTTATTCTATTTCAATTCTAACCCAATTCACACTACTGGTGTAACCTTTCTTTGTTCTATAAACGTTACAACATCCCATAATCCTAGTACATTTATACTTTTGAAAGAAAATATCTTATTTACACCTCATAGTACTCTAAGACAAGAATATTAAAAAATAAAACATAAGATACAAACTTAAAATATTTTCATCTCATACAACTTAAAAAAAAAGAACTTGGATCAATATATGACTTCAATTTTTCTTTTTCTTGAATTAAAATCTTAAAATATATATAAACTTATTTTAAAATATTTTATTTCAATCAATTCCAACATAGATAACTATATATACGATTATTTTATCCTATACTTTTGTAAACTTGAAGGTAAGAAACCCAAGCCAATATTTTTGTAATAAGTATGTCTTTGCATTTATTATAATCAATACTCAAATTACCTTCTATTTAATTCTTTTTCTTAGAAGGATCTACAACAATTTTTTTGTCACAAAGGTCCCTTTTCATATTTTTAAAATTTTAAAAATAAATATTTAGTAATATTACTTATGTAATTTTTATTTAATGTTTTGTTAATTTTAAATTGAATAACCCAAAAGCCAACTTTATATTTCCCTAAACTCTCATCTCTATAAAAACATCACAACATTTTCTCCTCTATTCTTCACTGTTGTCGACTTTGTAACTTTAGGCGAAGGCAGTTATATCTTACTTTTCCAGTTTGTTAGTGAGCATCAGACATCAGTGATGACATTAACATTGATCTGACCATATGGAATACATGATGGTAGTTCAATTCACTCCAATGAATGCAAATATGTCTTCTCCCTAAACTCGTCCCCAAGTTCTCCTAACTTCATGATGGTAGCTCATCTTATTTAAAGTCGACGACTCCTTGAGGAAGAAAGTGAAGGTTTATATTGATGAAAGAGAATCAGAGTATAAGTATTTCATTGGTGACTTTCCAAATAAAAGAAAGCAAGGCAATATGAGAGAGATGTACAGAGGAAGCCCATAACACACACACACACACATAGAGAGAGAGAGAGAGAGATAGAATTTTAAAAGGTTTATAAAAAAAAGGCAACAGTAACAACAACGTAAAGATTTTTAGGTGTGAAGATGTGCTCCATTTTTGGTAAAATTTCACTATGGTGATCCCTACATAGTAAGATTTATTTTGGTACCAATATCTCTATATTTTTTTTCTCACTTTATTGGTTGGCCTATATACCCATTAGTAGGTTTATTGTGCTGATGATATCCACCTTGTTGGTGAAGATTAAATTCTATGTTGATCGTTGGTGGTTTTGGGAGGACTTGTGTAACATCCTAATAATGATACATGTTTTACGCTTAAGTTGTATCGTAAATTCACTATCATTTTGTTACTTTATGATGTCGAACTCTTTAAAAAATAAGTATTAGTGAAAATATGGTAAAATTTTTTTAAAAAACTTTTGATATAAAATGCAAGCCTTGTTTATCGTAACAGAAAATAAATAAACAGAAGTTCTCATTCCCGTTTAATTCATAAATACTCTATGTTGCTTTTATTGTTCCATACTTCTTTAACCAATACTAGTGCAACTAATCACAAATACAAACATAACAGAAATTATACAAGCCTTATAGTTATACAGTCCATACATATACATACATATTTAGTTAAGTTAAATTAAGGCATCTGTGCCTTTACATATTACTTAATTATATTAATATAATCTAGCTAAATTACAAAATATACATTATTCAGTGAGACATGGTTCCTAGCAGTGAATTCAACTTTGATGACCTCAAGGCTCCAACTATCTAGATTGCACCGTTACTTTCTCCGAACACTACCGCCTCCATAAATGGAATTTGGAGTGTTTGGGAAGAAAACGATAGGAGAGGGAGTGTGAGAAACTAAGTTTCTCAGTAGGATTCGACCTTAATTATAGTGTCAACATTTTCAACCCAACCACTTTATTTTATTTAGAAACATGACATGCATACAAATTCCTTTTAAATTTTTAGAAAATCTTTATCTGAAGTGGATTTTTTTTACAATTGTACAAACTAACTTCTATCACAAGCATATAATGCACTTATTTTGAATTTCATACATCTTTCATTCTCTTGATATCATTGTTGGTGTGAAAACGTATGAAGGCAAGTGCACCTTATCGTTTTACAGAGTAAAGAGTGAGTAAGAGTATCATCTCCACAGATATTTGGTTCAAATACTGAATTCCTACTAGTCCACTAATTGAACTTAGGTGTGGGAGCACGTAGGCAATGCAAATACTCGTGTGTAGGCAATGCAAACAGGAAATAACAAGAATTCACAGAATCTGTCACTAATCTGGAACTCTGTTCCAGTACGCATAGAATACTTCAAAATACATTCAGAACTATCTAATACTCAATAATCAATGTGAATGTGTAAGAAATCAATGTATGAAAGGTGTTAGGGTTGAATTTCACCAAAACTTCCTCTATGTAACAGTGGATCATTACATGTATTCAAGATAAAATATAGTTGAAGATCAAATTCACAATTATTGATTGAAGGTTAATCCCTTGACTCAATAATTCTTCACTTCAAATTGGGGATTCTAATCCCTTAGCAATTCCTAATTTGAAGTGAGCCTTATGTTCAAGAATTCAAACGATCTCACAAATGTGAACCTCTATCCCTAGAGCCTTCACAATTATGTTATTCAATCCCAGTTTCAATTCAAAAACCAATTTCCCAATTGCGAAGAAGAATTTTGGTTCAATCTATAAGTGACCAAGTCATAGAAGCATTAAGCAAAGAGATGAATAACAATGTTTAAAGGAAAATAATCTTGAATACATGCAAAGCAGCCAAATTACATAGGATCAGTCAAGGATTCATCCTTCCCTAACAGGGATTTAGTTACACATAATAATACAGAATGAAAACAGGGGAGAGGGAGAATTTGATGAGCATGAAGACATGCTACAGATGCACTTTGTCCTCAACCCTAGGGTTCCTCCTTCACCCAGAATAGAACCAACGTCCAGGGAAACGACGACTCTATCCTCTAGGTCTGCGTTCTGGAGATAGATCAGTGGATAGAGTGATTGATTCTCTGTTTTCATTTTGTTCTATGCTTTTTATAGTTACTGGTCTGTGTCGTCGCGTGTCCAACGTGACGTGAATAACAGTTTGCTTCTTTTCCTTCAAATCTTCACGTGCTCCACGTAAGTCCGGTTGCGTTGCCAACGCTAGACCCTGTAACAGATTGTAGAAATTAAAACACATCAATTTTATGAGAATTTATCACCTAAAAGGCTCTAAAACTGCATTTTCCAGATTGTGCATGAGTTATTCAGTTTTATGTCATTTTCTCATGCTTTCATGGTGTTTTATGCTTCAATTACTTGAATTTACATTGAACTATGTTCCAAATAAGTGTCTTATTGGACACTTATCAATCATATTACATTACATCACAAATATCATTTGACTATCATTTCATTCATGTCATACTCATAATTCATTCACATTCTCTAGTCACCCTTTCAATGACAATTTAATTTAAGGCATATTCATTCATGCCTTACTCATAATTCATTCTCATTCTCTAGCCACCCTTTCCATGACAATTTAATTTAAGGAATATTCTTAACAATCTTAGTCAAACAATATTTTCCACTCCTCACATACTCTACCTTCTGTTCTAAGATGAGTTTATTCTGGATGGTCGTCACCATCATAATTTCTTGAAGCCCTATATGGAAGATCCTGTGACCTCCATATGTGCATAAGCCCTGTGACTTGGCATGGTAAGATTAGTGTCTTAAATTCATATAAAATTTTTCTTTAGTGATCTCTTGACTTATTAGGTTTCATTTTAAGTCTTTGGGATAATATGCTCAATATTTAATCAATATGGTATGCAAAATAGAATCCAAATCATCCAATTTCTCATAGAATTCATCCACTCATGGAACCATAATTCAGATTAATATTCATTCATAATTAAAGAGAGTACATATAGTCTCTAATCCAATATATATTTATATTTATCATCCATACATGAAAATCATATAATACTTCACTCTTTAAACAATCAAGAGAATTATTCATATCCTTCAAATTCGTTTGTATACTTATAAGACAATACAACAAGTTAGTATAATTAGTCTAACTTAGAAATTCAATTTCTACTCAAGATTTCCAAATTATGCTTGATGTAATATTTCTTGGACAACATGCAATCTTCCTTCACAAGCTTGTCCACCTTGTATTATTTGATAAGATTAATGATAAATCTTTCATATGTTTTTAGTCCCCTCATCCTTCTAAATTATCTCTTAACCTTTTCCTTTTCTCAAATGTTAAGTTCTTATCACTTTTAATGGAGGATTATGGTGTATTTTTACTTCTGTAAATGGCTGAATGACCTTTGTCATGGTTTAATATTTGTGTCCTTAATTGAAAGTCTTATACATCATTTACTTAATTCAAGTTCAAGTGTTACATGTTTTACACCTCTTAACAAATAACTTAGCTAGTTAGGTTTGTTTCATTCATAAGCCTAATTATTTGTTTCTTTGTTCATAAAATTTAAGTTTTCTACTCATGACTTATGTGATTAACCTTAAACATCCAAGTTAGACCATTTTCCTATTATTCCTCTAAGTGGCTGAATGCCTATCAGAAAGTCCTAAGGCCTTATATTTCATTCTTCTTCTTTTTGAAATATGTCCTTTACTAATTAAGTTTTATGCTATTACTTACACCAACCAAATTTTTTTTAAGGCTTTTCTTCCTTGTTTAGTGAGTATGGTTGAATTTCGTTGCTCCTTTCACCACTCCATATCACATCCTTAAGCTACCCTTAATTCCTTTTTAAATTATAGAAAGTTTGCTTAACTAATTCTTACTAATTGTGTTCACATGTTCAAATGGTACCCAACCATTACCATATCTCTCTAATCTTTAAAATTTATTTCGTAAACTTGTTTAGATTCTACTTTGCACCCTATTTATAATTTTAACTCAAGTTTACCTAATTATTGGAAGTTGATCGAATGCATTAGTTATCTAAAACAAGGTTCCTTTTTCTTAATTCATCCTTCCATGGTTATGTTGTTATAGATTTTAGCATATTTTTACTCAAATTAGCTAAAGTGGCTGAATACACCCTTAAACAATTTCAAGTTCCTTTCGAACTTATAATTCCTTAATTATACTTTATTAGGTTCCATTTTATATCCTAAACAAGATTTTAAGCTCAAGATCTCCTAATTTCTTCAAGAGTGGAGAGTGCTAAAGGTGCTTGGACAAGGGTTCATTTTTAATTTTTCTTGTCATATAACCTTAGTACCATGAATTTTTGCACTTGGTCCATGATGAGTTCTTAGATCCATCCATAAATTGTCTTTATTGTAGCTTTGGTCATGGTCATTGTAGGTTTTAAGTGATTTGTGTCACTTTGGGTCCAAAATTTCAACTTTACACTTAGTAATTTTAAGTCCATGTCCAAGTAAAGTTTATAGATCTTTTTACATAATTTTTCTTGTTCCTTTAAGTATTTTATTACAAGAGTCCAGATCTGGTCTCTTAGCAAGAATCACTTTACAAATAAAAAATTTAAGTAAAAACATCACCAAGATACTAACTTTCTATATAAAAATTTAAAATAAAACATCTTTTATAGCAAACAGGTGTAGATTTTCTAGATCTACTTCAAGATCTACAAGTATCTTACTTTGAGAACTTTAAAATTTTTCTCTTAACTACTCAAATCTACCCCAAAACATCAAAAATGATTTTTAAGAAATTTTAACCAATTAAATTGCTTCTAAGGTCATTAGAAGCACTTTAATCCATCAAAGTTTCTCTTTTTCTTTCAAAAATCACTAAAATAGGTGATGCTCATATTTAACCATTCATGGGAAGTTTTAAGCTCCCAAGAGTTTGAACAAAAGAGATCCATAGATCTTAGAGAAGGATCCATAAATAAAAAGGAAAACATACCATAAAAATAAAGTTAAAGCTTATGAAAATACAAAGTAAAATCTTACTTGTTGAAAAAGTTTTTGTTGGTTTTTGACGTGGCTTTAGTGGATTTTTCTCCTCCCTCGGTGATCCACCCAAGATCTTCTAGTGGTGGTGGTGGAGTTTGATGGTTTAGTCTTTGATTTAACTTAAACTTCAAAGTTGGAAGTTTAAGTTTAGTGTATGATTTTGTGGTTTTAGAGTAGATTGAGTTAGGGAGAATTAGGAGAGCTTCTCTAAGTGTTTAGAAGGTGAAGAATCAAGAAAATGAACCTCCTTAGCTCTTGAATCAATTTTGTGCACTTTTGGACATGTGGAAATTAAATTCTCACTTAAAAGCATTTTGGTAATTTTTCTCAGTATTTCCTGAAAGCTTCCCAAATTGTTCCTTCAATATTTATAACAGTTATTGGTTCATTCCGAATTATTATAATTTCATTTGATAATTTTTTTAAAACAATTTAGTCCTAGTGAAAGACAGAGTTTTCTAAGGACATGTTGGACCTTTTCAGAGTTTTCTAATGACTTTTTCGCCCTTTTTTTGTTACCATTCTTTTTTCATGTTTTAAATCATCCTTGATATTCTCTAATCCTTTAGAATGTCTTTTAGCTTTTGTTTTATATTTTTTCTTCACATTATTTGGGGTATCCTAGTACAAGGATATTTTCATCATTTGCATAAAATTTTCTAATTTATCCATCTTTTACTCTTATTTTTACTTTGTTTCTTACTAAAGGTTATTTGTAACCAAAAGAGTTCATTATGAGAAATTTTGGATGTTGCATGTGGTGTACCCATTAATTTTACTAGTGAAAGATTTTACTGGACTAGGTCTCATGGATTTTTCCCTTTCATTGAGGGTTTTCCCATGTTAAAAATTTGGTGCTGTGATATTATTTATTTGTTCCATGCATGTGGATACTTACATAGCATTGTTTTTTACAAAACTAACAATTCCTGTAGAGCTTATTTTAATTGCATAAGGGGAAAAGGGGATCCATTTTGCTTCTGTTTGTTTGAGCATTATTTATTATCTTTCCCCAACAACTGGTATTAGAGCTTCTTGGTTGAAGTTATGGTTAGTGCATTTAAAATGGATGACGGTGATATTGCTGGAACAATGATGAAGTTGAACTCTACAAAGTACTTTATTTGAAAATCTCAAATGGAAGACCTTTTATTCTATAAAGACTTATATGATCCTATTGAGGATGATGGTACTAAACCAACAGATAAATATAATGAAGAGTGGAAGAAAATAAATAGAAAAATATTGGTATGATTGGGAAGTGAATAACTCAAAACATTTATCATCATGTATCTATTGAAACTAGTGCCCACGACTTATGGAAGATGTTAAGAGAAATGTTTGAGTCTACAAATGCATAGAACAAGGTATTCCTGTTTCGAAAATTGGTAAATTTGAAATAAAAAGATGGTTGCTTAATTAATAAGCATATAAGTAGTTTGTAGAATGTTATGAATCAGTTGAACACTATTGAGTTTGTGTTAGATGATGACTTGCTTGCTTTGGTGTTACTTAACTCATTATCAGATAGTTGGGAACATTGGTGGTATCTCTAAGTAAATCTAGTTCTAATGGAAAAATGACCTTTATCATGGTAAAGGATAATCTTCTGAATAAAGAAACCAGGAGGAAGGGACATGGTTATGCTAGCTCATCGACTCACACTGAAGCTTTAGTTGTGGAGCCATGGGGAAGAAGTCAGTATAAATATTTTTAGAAATCTGATGATCGTAGTAAGCCAAGAGGAAAGTCAAGATCCAAGAAAGACATCAAGTGCTTCCATTGCAATAAAATGGGACATATGAAGAAAGAATTTAGGTTGCTTAAGTGGAAGTTAAAGACACTACTACAGCTGCTGGTGAAGTTAACATTGTTTATGATGATGATGATTCTATTAATATCACATGCCAAGATTATGAATGGGTTATTAATTCTGCTACCTCATTTTATGTCACACCTAATCGTGAGTGTTTTATATCCTACATTGTTGGATATTTTGGGCAAATGAAGATTGGAAATAAAAGGATAAGCGAGATTATTGGCATTGGAGAACTCTAGTTAGAGACTAATGTTAGATATAGGTTGCACTTGAAAAATTTCGGGCATATTCCTGACATGCATCTTAGCTTGATTTCACTATAGGTACTTGATGAAAATGGTTACCATAATGCCTTTGATGATGGTTAGTGGAAGTGCACCCAAGGGGAATTTGGTGTCAGCAAAGGGAGTAAAGTGAAATACTTTTTATTGGACAACGATAAAGTTTTCTACACCTCAAGTGAATGCAGATGAGGGTTCCTCTATAGAGCTATGGCATAACCATGTTGGTCACTTAAGTAAGAAAAGGCTTAACACTCTTACTAGACAAAGTCTGCTTCCAATTAGAGGTACATCTCTTAAAAATTGATCTCATTATCTTGTTGATAAACAACATAGATTTTATTTTCACACTTACCCTCCTCACGGGACCAATATATCTTGGATTTATTTCACATTGATGTTTGCACTATGAATGCCAAATTCCTTAGTGGTTACTTTTATTTTGTTACATTTATTTATGATCACTCTAGAAAAGTGTGGGCTTTTGTGTTGAAATCCAAAGATCAGGTAATTGAAGTCTTCAAACATTTCCATGCTAGTGTTGAAAGAGAAACAAGTAGATCGTTGAAGTATGTTAGAGCATACAATGATGGTGAATACAGGGCTTCATTTGAGCATTACTATAAGGATTATGGAATCAAGCTTGAGAAGACAGTTCCAAAGACGCCACAACATAATAGGGTTGAAAAAAGAATGAACCACACAATTAATGATAGAATAAAATGCATGTTTTCTCATGACAAATTTTCTATAGCCTTCTAGGGTGAAGCAATGAGAACTACAGTAGACTTAAACAACCTTTCTCCCTCTATTCCTCTAAAATGGTTATGTTCCAAAGAGGATTTGGAAAGGGAAAGATGTCTAACACAGTCACTTGAGGATATTTGGCTGCAAGGCATTTGTCCATATTCCCAAAGATGAGAGGACCAAGCTTGATTGTAAGTCTAAATATTTTATCTTCTTAAGTTATTGTCGTGAAGATTTTGGTTACAGGTTTCGGGATTCGATTGATAAGAAAGTTATCAAAATCCAAGATGTTGTTTTTCTTGAAGAGCATACCATTAAAGATACTGGTAAGAATGAGAAGTAGAAACAAGTTATTCATGGGTACATTGATGTTGAGCCAGATCCTTCTACCAACGTTACTAATAATAGGGGAGAGGTGAATGTATAAGTAAAGAATACTATTAATCTAAAGCCCTAGATTAATAAACCTATTAATCCAATTCCTCCAAGATCATCTCTTGATCCTCATGTGAGAAGATCTGCTAGAGAGAAACATCCTTCAGAAAAATATCCTCCACATGAATACGTATTGCTTATTCATAGGGGAGAGCTAGAAAACTATGAAGAAGCTATGTCACATGAGCAGTGTAAACACCCATCTATGTCCGAGGCCCCCCATTTCCCTTTTTATTTACATAAATGATTAGGAAAAATAAAAATATGGTAAGAAAATAATAAATAAGAAATACAAAATAAAATTGAAGAAATGGGAAGAATTAACAAAAATTAATAAAAACAATAAAGAATGGAAAATTAAAAATAGTAATAGCAAAGTTCTTTAAAATAGAAAACATTAAAAAAATAACACAAAGAAAATGAATAAATAAATAATGAGTAAAATAAAAATAAAAATCTCAAAATTAAAAAAGGAATTACTCAAAACAAAAGTAAACAAATTAAATAAATAAATATACAAGATAAATCTGAAAAAATAAATAAATTTGAAAAATTTAAACAAAAAAAGGGAGATGGAAAAGATAATAGATAAAATTTTTGAAAGAATAAAATCTGAAAAATAGAAATAAAAAAAATCTGAAAAATAAATAATAATAATAAATAGAATCTAAAATTAGAAACAAAAACAAAAAAAGAGAGTTTGAAAAAAGAAAATAATAAAAACAGAATTAATACAAGGGGAAAAATAAAAGAAAAATAATTAGAAACTAAAAAAAATAATCTTTTTGAAAATAATAAAAACAAGAAATATACTAAAACGAAAAAACTGCAAAAATACTGAAAATATACTAAAACAAAAAAACTGAAAAAATACTGAAAATATAATAAAAACAAAACCGAAAATAAAAAATAATAAAAGAAAATAAAAAAATATAAAAACAGAATTAGTGAATTTTGGGAAACAGAGAAAACAGAATTAACTCATGGATAGAAAGGTTAAAACAAAAAAGAGAATTAGTTAAAAGGTAAAGAAAAAACAGAAAACGACAAAGTAACAGAAAAAGGGAGAATTTTTTTTGAAAAAAGCCAAGGGGGGATTAGAGAAGAAAAAAAGGATTTGGCAAGAAAACAGAAAAGAGGAGGAAGGCTCTCATCTGGAAAAAAAAGGTCACTAAAGATTAGAGAAAGGGGAGTGATCTCAGGACAAAGAAAAGAGGCAGCGAGGCCAGGCCTAGAGGAAGGGGAACGAAGAAGAAGAAGGAGAAAGCAGGAGGAGCTGATCTCCATCTAGGAACTCTCCGGGACGCTCAGGAGGTTTCCGATTCTCCATCGTCACGTCTGGAATTGTAGGAAAGACATTCGGGAGATTCCTCGAGGATCTTGGCCAAAGGTAGATCTCCACGGAGGCAGGGGCTCTTCCAGAAGAAGCTTACGAGCTAAAAGAGGGAAGAACTTTGGCTAATAGAGGAGGTTTTTGGCGAGGGCGAAATCTTCACCTTCGAAATCAAGGATAAGAGCTCCAATCTCTCAAACTAGGGGCATCAAGGGTTGAGTCTTGGCCAAGCCAACGTCCAAGTCTTGGTGTCTTCAGGCGACCCTCAAGGTAAGATCGAGAACTCCTCCGCATGATTCTTGATTTAATTTACATATGCATCATTCCGGGCATAGAGGTTTTGAAATCGCATGAACATGGGCCATGAATCACTTCTAGTATGAGTGTAATCAAATATTCATAGGATCACGTAAAAATTTATCTTACATGAGTCTATGAATTCATGACAGTGGTCTTAAGAAAAAACTCAAATCTAGCCTCATGAGCTTAGAAATACTCTGACCTAGAACGACTATTATAGAGCCACCTAGACTTGGTTTTCGATTCATGAAATGCATTCAAGAACCTATGGCTCCATTGCATGGGACCCTGGGGCCTATTTTGAATCATTAAGGACCCTGATCATGAGGCACGAGGTTTAGCCATCCTGTTATGCGATTGATACTCTCCCGTTGCTCATGGGTTATGGATGGACCTCCTGCAATGAGAGTTAGTGATTTGGTGCCAGCAAAAAAAGGGAATGAATAGATGTTGAATGAGCCTTCGAGCGCCCACTGGGATGGTGTTGAGGGACCTCAAACCATCCTACGGTACCAGCTGCTGTGGAGTTTGATACTGGTGCTGCATTTAGTGGCATACAAAAACCAAAATCTCTAGGACTGAGAGAATGATCCTCCACAGAGTTATTCATGTACATGGTATCAAGGATCTCTGATGATTTCGATCTTCATGTGCCTGGCTCAATACGTCGATCGAGGGGCTTTCATATCGAGGAGTGTTCCACATGCATTTAATCATGGATACATATAGACCCTGCAACCCATCTGAGCTAGAGACATGCATACTCATATTCCACACTATGGCTCATGCAAACGTAGTTAGATGTATATCCTCTAAGGGGCTAAGTTAGACTCGATGGGTAACAGGTGCAATGAAAGGTAGGCCATAGGGTGACCCAGGCAGGAGGAAATAAAGGACCCACAGGCACTACTATTACGTGAAAGAAGGCTGGTGGTATAATGGATAATTCTCAGGTCTGTTATAATGTCACGCCATCCCACATCCTGAAAGCCTCCATGCATGCAAACTAACATACGTCCATTGAGACCAACCTTCTGGGTACCCTCAAAAGAGTGTTTAAATTCCATGTCTCAGAAGCGGCCTTAAAAATTAGTCAAGAGTTTTCTAGACACAAACGGAAGATTGGTCAAGTGGTGGAGCATGCACTGCCCAGTAACCCAGGTCCCAGTGTTCGAACCCCCACATCCCATTATTTTAACTTCAAACAAATTAAGCCCCTTGCAAGCGCGTCGAGTAGAATACCCCTGGCCCCACGTAAAATCCAAGACATGCATGCATGTAGTGGTTGCTTTGACAGACAGTGAAATGAGTCACGTGGTTTGCTTGCTTCCTAGCCAAACCTGCTCTGCAGTTTCTTAATCAAGTTAAAGGAGTCCTACCATCAATCAGTGGCATAGTTCAGGTGGCATTGCCCACTGTACTTACCTCCAGATCCCAAGTTCGAGTCCCCGTTTTTAGCGTTTGATTTAATGCAGCTAGAAGCATGGTTTAAATTAAAACCAAGGCACTATGAACTCAATCAGAAGCACAGCCTGGCGGCGTTGATTGTGGTCCACGATTTCCAGGATTTGGGGTTCTAGTCCCTGAGAACCCATTTCTCTTTTTAAAAAAGAAAAGCAAGCCACATTTCCAAGCCAAGCGAGCCAAGTCGAGTAAGCCAAACTGCGAGCCATTCAAGCCGCAATGGAGCCATGCACACCTAGTAAATTACAAAACTACCCCAAAGTCACAAATACCCAAAATACCCCTAGAATTCCATTAATTCCAAAACATACCCCAGTCAGAAATTACCAATCTGCCTTTAGACTTTCCATTAATTCCAAACATACCCTAGAAGTCAAAATATCCAAAATGCCCTTATCATTTCCAATAATCCCAAATTCTTTCCCATATGTCAAAATACCCAAATGCCCTTAACCATTTCCAAAAATTACAAAACTCCCCCTAAATTCCCAAAAATTACAAAAACTACCCAAAATTCCCAAAAATTACAAAACTCCCCCTTAATTCTCAAAAATTACAAATCTACCCCCTAAGTTCTTCAAAATTCAAAAATTCTTTTCTACAAAGCCTTTTTCTACAAATCTTTTTTTTTTCAAAATTCATAATAAAATCTTTTTCTTCAAAATTCATAATAAAATATTTTTTCAAAATTCAAACTAAAATTCCTTTTTACTCTTTTCCTCGAATAAAATTAATTCCAAATCAAGTTTAATTCCTTTTTCGTCCAAATTAAATCAAGTTCAATCCTCTTCCTCTCAAGTTTTCAAATTCACTTCAAAACCGATTCCTTTTCCAAATCAAGCCATTTCTTTCCGTTATTACAGTCAAATTCTTTTCCAAACATTTTAGGATCTTTGGTCTCACGCAATGGGCTCTAAATGGGGGATTGACGGTTCACCTGCTGTCCAATGTTTAGTAGTCTGTATAGGCCCCCATGCTGCCGTAGCCGTCTCGGGTCTTGTGCATGAGTGGACTGAAGGTTCCTCCAAAAAATAAAAAGCCTTTCAAAAAACAAAATCTTCAAATACTCTTTTTCAAGCACCTTCGAAGGTCAAGCCTTCAAAACAAACCAGAACTACGTAAGCCTTGAGTTTCCCATTGCACCGAGGAATACGTAGGAGCAGGATCAAGTCCTGTCAGACTAACCTCCATCAAATTATTTATTTCACGTTAATTAAAGGGATCAAAATAGTTTCCAAAAATCACACACTTAGTTTAAGGGTACCGTTCTTCGGAACGGGCGAGCGGGGTGCCTAACGCCTTCCCTACTCGTAACCGACTCCCGAACCTAAATCTCTTCTCCGAGTCAGGGTTTTTTCAAATCTTTTTCCCTTAAATAAAAATTTGGTGGCGACTCCACATAATCAAAATAAAACTCTATTTTCAAAATTTTAGCAAGTTCGTCGTCTCATCGGAATTACGGTTGCGACAAGCAGAAACATAAGTGGTACAAAGCCATGCAAGAAAAGATAAAATCCTTACATGAGAATCACACAATTGAGTTAATTAAGTTTCTTGATGGTGAGAAAACACTAAAAAATAAATGGGTGTTCAAGTTGAAATCAAAAGATAGTTGCTCATAACCAAGGTACAAGGCAAGCTTGGTTGTGAAAAGCTTCAATAAGAAGAAAGACATTGAATTTGAAGAAATTTTTTCACCTATGATTAAAATGTCTTCAATCCAAGTTGTGCTTAGTTAGCAGCTAGTTTGAACACGAAGGTTGAGTAATTTGATGTGGAAACATCATTTCTCCATGGAGACTAAGAGGAGGAAATCCATATGGAGTAAGTTGAAGGCTTCATAGTCAAAGGTAAAGAAAATCTTTTATGAAAATCAAAGAAGAGCTTGTATGGACTCAAATAAGCTTCGAGGTAATGGTATAATAAATTGGATTCCTTCATAGTGGATCACGAGTACATTAAAACTTCTTCTAATTATTATATGTTTGTGATGAAATTTCCTAAAGGAAAATTTATCATTCCCTTGCTTTATGTTAATGACATGTTGATTATTGGTCATGACATGAAAGAGATTAAGAATCTCAAAAGAGAGTTGAACAAGTCCTTTGCAATAAAGGTTATGTCCTGCAAAGAAAATTCTTGGCATAAGGATTACTCGTGATAGGAAGAATGGTAAATTATGGTTATCATAACAAAAGTAAATTGAAAAGATATTGGGGAGCTTTGATATGGGAAATTGCATAGCAGACAATACTCCATTTGCAAGTCACTTCAAGGTGACGACTAATAAGTATCCTACAAGTGACAAAGATAAATAAGAAATGCAGAAAATATCATATGCATTTGCAATTAGGAGTTTGATGTATGCAATGATATACACAAGGCTAGATATTGCTCATGTTGTTGGCTTAGTTGATTTCTCTCTAAAGAGCATTGGCAAGTAATTAAATGGATACTCAAATATCTCAAAGGTGCTTTTGGAGTATGTTTGTGCTTCGTAAATGGTAAACCTATGTTCGATGATTACAAAGATGTCAATTTGATTGGTGATGTGAATTCCAGAAAGTCTATTTTTTGATATATGATGACTTTTGTAGGAGGAGCAGTGCCTTGGCAGTCCTAGTTGTAACATCCTATAAATGAAGCTTGTTTACGCTTAAGTTGTATTCACGGTTTCATTATTAGACTATTATTTCATGATGCAAAATCTTTTTAGAAATTACTGATAGCGAAAATATGGTAATAATTTTTTTTAAAACTTTACCAAAAATGCAAGCCTCGTCGTAACAAGCGTCGTAATAGAAAATAAATGATTGAGTGTTGTCTCTCACATCTGAATTTACTTTGATTACTTGATATATAACAGAATAAGGCATATAGAACTTGCTTTATATTATTTATGCAGTTCTTAATAATTATTACATGTTCTTAGGTTTAGAGGTTAGTACTAGGGTTTTAGTCCCCTTTCATACATTACATACATATATTATATAAATATTTCACATACTACATATTATTACACATAACTATTACTATCATATCTAATACATGATTATCTACATATATACATTATATTATAATTCTACATATTACTTATTTATATTATAGTCATGTTTTATTATCATACAAAATGTGCATTATCAGGTAAGACACAAACTTCACTTCTGCAGGTCCAGATAACGCTTTAGTAGTGGGGGTCACAATGCTCTAGCCACAAACTCTCATTTAGGGATTAATAAGCTCCATCTCCTATGTTTTGAAAATCTTGAAGGGGGTTTGAGCTAGAAAACAGGGAACAGCCCTAGGATGACCACACATGGGAGATACTATAGTAGTGTAAAGGCATCTATAGATCACTCTCTCCTTTGGAAGAAGAGGAAAATTCCACGAGTGCTGCTGGGAGCGCCTGATAACCCAGTGGCAGAGAAAACGCCACGTTAGGATGAAAGGTATTTAGACATATGGCAAAGTCAATTGTAGAAAAGTTTGGGCTCGGTACCGCAGACAAAAAAGGTGACCCAAAGAAAAATAGACGCTCATGTTGGCTTGAGTTGTGATGGTTAGCCTATGAGCGTTAGCAGATCAGTTAACATTATTAAGCTCAATGAATACTAATGTTGTCATGAAAGATATCTTCAGCGTTTGGGATGAAAAAGGAAGGAGATGGGTGAGAAACTAAGCTTCTTAGTAGGATTCTATCTTATATTTAATGTCAACACTTTCAACCTAACCACTTCAATTTATTAAGAAACATGGCATGCATACATGTACACTTTTAATTTTTAGAAAATCTTTAAATGAAGTAGATTTATTTTTACAAATGTAGGAACTAACTTCTATCATAAACATACAAGTTAATTATTCTGAATTTCATACATTTTACATGTTATTGAGATCACATTATATCATATCACATATATCATTTAACTAAGATTTCATTCATGCCTTAATCATAATTCTTCTTATTTGTTTATCACTCTTTTAGAGATAATCTATATAATAGGCATATAATACATTTTAGTCAAATAATATCTTTTCACTGATTTTACTACTCTACCTTCTATTTTTAGTACATGAGTTCATTCCTTGATGGTCGTTACCATCATAATCATTGAAGACCGGATGCTTCATACTAGAAAGATTTTTGGAGAACCATTTTGGCTTCACCTTAGAAGGATCCTTTTGCCTTCTAAATATGCACAAGGCATGTTAAAAGTAGTATTAACTTTTCATATAAGTTCTTTATTTAATGATTCCTTTTTAAGGCTACTAGATAACATGCATGGCCATACAATCTAATCAATATGTCATACACATATAGCCACTAAACCTAACTACCTTCACATTTATCATTTACACATGAGCATCATATAACATATCCCTTTTCTAAACAATCAAGAGTATATATCATACACTTTAAATTCATATTTTTGTACTCATGAGGTAACATAACAAGTTAACATAATTATTCTAATTAGAAACCTACTTTTCAATCAAGATTTCTTTATTATGCATGATGTAAATTTCTTGTACAACATGCAACCTTCCTCCAAGAATTCTCCAACCTACTTTATTCCTTAAGTTTTATGAGAAATCTCTCATAAGAACTTAGTCCACTTGTCTTTCTAAGTTATCTCTTTACCTTTTCTTTTCTCAAAGATTAAGTTCTCTTAATATTTTTAATGTAAGATTATGAAATGGTGAAATCCTAAATTAGTTAGCCGAATGGCCTATTTAGATGTTTCTTCTTTGTGTTCATCAATTTGGATGTTTTATGCACAAATTTCTTATTTAAAGTTTGAGTGTTAGAAATTTTATGTTTTCTTAACTAATAACTTTACTAATCAAGTTTGAGCCATTAATTGATTTACTTGTTTGCCTCCTTGCTTATAAGATTTACTTATATTGTATTTTAATGTCTTTAAGCATCCAATTTAACATAATTTACAAATTTATGTCATGGTTGGCCTAACCTACTCCTTAGCCCCTAAAACATTATTGTTCATTTTTTTTCTTACATTTAGAAGGTGATTTATACAAGTTAGGACTTAGGCTATTAAACTACACCAACTTAAAGATTTTTAAGACCTTTCCTTCTTACCACAATTCCATAATTGATTTCTAATCACCAACTTATGCATATTTCGGCTCATTTCTAAGTTTTAAAATGATTTTAACTTAGTTTCACCAAATTTACCTATGTATGGTTGAATGGTTACCCAAACCATTGGCAAGTCTCTTTTAAACTTATAATTATTTTCTTATACATGTTTAGACTCCTTATTACACCTAAATCAAAATTTTAAGCTTAAGTCCTCTTAATTAAAGGAGAATGTCCCTTTGTCCAAGCAAGGTCTTTTTTTCTCAATTTCTTATCACTTGACCTTTGTATCATAAATTTAGCACTTGTTACATCAATTACTTTTAGATCCATCAAGATTTGTCCTTACTCCATAGCTTTGGTTATAACCATGGAGAGTTTTAAGTGTCTTGTTCAAATTTTACTCCATAACCTTGCTCTTACTAGCTTTAAGCTCCAATTTTTTACGTAAGTTTGTAACTTTTGAAATTTTACATTTTAATCTTTTAGGATTATTATTACATGGGTCCAAATCTATAATTTTATTAAAGTTTAAGTTCAAGATTAAAGATTTGAAAAGGAAACATATATGAGCTTATAACTTTTATCATAAAGATCATAAAGAAAGCATTTTTAAAGACAACCAAGTGAAGATCCACTAGATCTACTCCAATATCTATTCATCCCTTAATTTGAGCATCTCAAAAATTTTCATAGAAATTCTCAAATCTTTCCAAACTTCTAAAAATGATTTGTAAAAAATTTTAACCAATTAAATTGATCTAAAGGTTGCAAGAAGCACTTTAATCTATCAAAATTTCCTTTTAACTTCCAAAAATCACAATAACTTGTTGGTGTTCATTTTTAATAATCAAGGTCAGTTTGAAACTCTATCAAACTCAAGTAAATAAGATCCATAGAACTTAGAGAGAGGTCTACCAAAAAAGAAGAAAAAGTAAGTTATAAACACATAATTAAAAATATAGAAAAAAGGTATGGTAAAGATCCTACTTGTTGAAGACTTACGTAGATATTTGGTGGATAGTTCGAAGTTGATTTCCTCTCTTTTATGGTATTCACAAATGCTTCCAAGGATGGTGGTGGGACTTTGTTATTTTGCCTTATTATAACTTAAACTTCAAAGATAAAAGTTCAAGACTAGTGTAGGTGTTTTAAGAGAAGTTGGAGTTTTTGGTGAATTTATAAATTTTTCTCAAGTATTTATATGGTGATAATGAAGAAAATGAGCTTCCCCTTAGCCTATAGCAAATTCGGCCACTTTATCGCATTTGAGAATTAAATTCTCACTTAAGGGAATTTTGGTCCATTTACATGTAATTTTCACTTTTCAAATTAAATGTAAATTTAATAAATTATCATTTAAGATTATTTTAACACTAATTAAGGTTAATATAATGATAATTAAAGTTAATTTATTTTAAGCATGGTTAATTTTAATTAATCAAGGTTAATTTATTTTAACCATGGTTATTTTATCTCTCCTCATAAATATTTTTATCTTACATGCCATTAATTGTGTTATGACCCATAAGGTGAATCATCACCTTATTTTAAACATGTTAATTTTATGTACAATGGATAAGCTCCAAGTTTTAGGTCTCTACTTCGTATTTTCTTGCCCTCGCAGCCTTCTAGAGATAATTTAGTAATTTTCAAAAAAAATTTCAGAAAGTTTCCAAATCATTCTTTAGATGTTTCTAACACTTAGTGGTTCATTCCTAAATCATTCTCATGTCATTTTCCATTTTTTGTCAGAAACAATTTATCCCTTATGAGAGATAGAGTTTTTTAAGGACATTTGGATGTTTTCGACAATGTTTTCGTTCTCTCTTTGTTTCTAATATTTTCTTATGACTTTATAACCATCATTGATAGATTCTAAACCTTTAGAATATCTTTTAACTTTTATTTTGGGTTACCTTTACATTTATTTATGTCATCCTAATGTAAGGAATTTTTCATCATTTGTTAAAAAATCTCTAATTTCTTTCCATTTTTGTTCTTATCTTTGCTTTATTTTTTCCTAAACTACATTTGAAACTTAGGAAGTCTATCATTAGAAATTTTGAATGTTACACAGGCTACAAAAATGTGTTGTTCTGTCTTCCACAAAGGAAAAATATGTTGTTACAAAAGTTGTTAAGGAACTTTTGTGGATGCAAAAATTTCTACAAAAGTTGAGTTTCTTACAAGAGAAGTATGTTCTATATTGTGATAGTTAGAGAAATTTATCTTAAAAAGAACTCAACCTTTTATTTAAGGTCAAAGCATATTGAAGTCCAATATCATTGGATACGGATACACCGGAGATGATGCAATTATCATTAGAAAAAATTCATACTCATGAAAATGGTTTAGATATGATGAAAAAATCTTACCTAAAAAAAATTTCTCTACTTGTAGAAAGAAGGATATTTGGTGACTATGGTCCCACTTAATTGGTGAGAGGGAAAATTGTCACGTGGGTCACCAAGCAAGTTGGCCCATGTTGACCTTACAAATAAAAGAAAACAAAATGAAAAAAGAGAGTCGTACAGAGAAAGCCAAAAACAGAGAGAGAGAGAGAAAGAATTTGAAAAGGTTTAGAAAAAAAAAAGGCAATGGTAATAGCAACGTAAATAGGAGAAAAAGAGACAGAAATAAGCTTTTGATGTTGGATGTTTGGGAGTGAAGATGTCCTCAATTTTTGCTGAAATTTCACAATAGTAATTCCTACACTGTGAGTTTTATTTTGATACCAATTTATTTGTATTTTTCTCCCTTTGTTGGCTGGTCTATATACCTGTTAGTAAATTTATTGTGTTGATATTCACCTTGTTGGTAAATATTAAATTTTTGATTGATCCTTACTAATTTTAAAAGAACTTGTGATATACTCATTAATTTTATTGGTAGAAGATTTTATCAGAGTAAGTTCTGTAAATTTTTTTCTCATTAAAAATTTTTTCACTTTAAAAATTTGGTATTCTAATATTATTTATCTATGTGAATATTTACATAGTATTATCGGTTACTTATCTAAAAATTTATATTAACTGTACAGAAAAAAAATTAAATTTGTTTTTTTTTTAGTATTATTTGTTATATTGTTTAAATAAAAATTAATATATAAAATATAATTTTGATTACGATATATATATATAATATTAATAAAATATTTGGATGAAAAATAAAATAAATAATCTAAATAAAAAATATTTTATAATTATAAAATATTATAAATAATTTTTTAACTTCATTTAAAATCAAAATTTAATCATACAATATAATATATATTATATAAGTATAAATAAAATTAGATAATATAATACCTATATTAAAAAATTTATATAAACAATTCACTGCATCCAAGTAATATAAGATCAGATGAAAAATAAATACCTTATCTATTATACATAATTTTTAAAAGTGTCTATTAAATTTGACACCAATTAATATTGGTAAAATAAAAAAGTTGAAAAAAAATTTATTTTTTAAAGTTGGATAAATTTATTTTTCTGTTTATGTTAAGAAGAAAAAAAATTTATTTTTATATTTATTTTAAAAATTTAAAATTATTAAATATTTTAAAAATAAAAATAAAAAATTTAACAAAAAAATTAAATTTTTTAAAAATAATTTTATTTTTTAAAATTTATATTTTTAAAATTTTTTATTTTTTTTCATTCATTCAAATAATATAAAAAATTTAAAATTTTATTTATTTAAATTAATTATTCTTTTATTCTATTTTTAATCTAGTTTTTATCCTTTCATTTTTTTCCGTCTATATTTTTTTCTTGTTCTTTTATTTGTCCATACTAAGTATAACCGTGATTCCTGCCGACAGGAATAGCCTGTGTATTTCTTGTACGAAGGATTGATATTTTACATTACCATTTGGGGGTATTTTTTATTTTTTTTATTAAAGAATTCTGCGTTTATAAAATTTGAAAAGTACAGTGAAAGAGAGAAAAACTTCTTTGTTCTTTTCCGAAAGGTTGTATTTATTTTATTGGTTTCTCTTTTTTGACACGTGTAGGGATAGAAATTTGCCGACATCATTTTGAATGAGAACTCGAACTCATGCTTGGAACCGATTTAATTTGCGAAAATATTTTGTATTTTAAATTTTAATTATAAAAATGTTATTCTGTTTTTGTATTATTAAATTTTAAATTTTTATACAAAAATTTTATTTTTATTATTCTGTATAAAATTTTAAGAATAAAATAAAATAATTTGTCTATTTTATAAAATAGAAATATTTTAAAAAATAAATAAAACTTATCAAACTCTTTCAAATCTAATCGATCAGAAAATTTGAAAAATAATTAAATTAAAAATTGGAAATTTTATTGTGATTTAATCTTAATTCTTATAAAAAAGTTAAAACAAAAAATGTTATTTTTATTTTTATAAAATTTTAAAAGTTAAAGTTAAAAATTAAATATTAAAAATAATTTTAAAAATTAAATATCACTTATCAAACGTTTTTATACTGAATTTTTTTATCAGAGGCAACTTACATATACTAATTACAATATTGTTGTTGCCTGAATAATTAAGAAAAAAGAGTAAAAATACAGCCACCTATTATTATGTTATGATGCATGTCAATTAGTATTTTTTAAATGTTTGGAAAACAGAATAATAGAAAAGAATTATTTTTTTAATGTGTTTTAAGAATACATATATTTTTAACCAGAATGTGCCATACGTAGCACCAGAATCAACATCCTCTCCATTCTATAATATTAATTTTATGAATTTCGCAACCGGATAAATAAAAAAATTTTAATAAAAAATAAAAAGTTTCCATTAAATTTTTTTTAAAAATTTAAAATTTTAATTTTTAAAACCAGTTTAAGGTTAAGAGTTATTTATCATATAAGAAAAATATTAACACCCTATAACATTCATTAAAATAGTTACTTTTAAAAAATTTATTTCACTTAAATAAAAAAATATTTTTATTAATTTGTATTGTTAACACATAATTTATTAAAAAAATTTATTTATATTTATAAAATGAATGAAGAAAAAGATCTAAAAATTTATTTAAAAACAATTTAGAATTATTTTTTTAATTTTGTCTTGTTAAATTTTTGAAATAAAATGCATAGGGTTTAAGGTAGCAAATGACGACTTAATAAACTCTTAAAAATCAACAAATCAAAGTATGTTAAAGATGAATCAACAACTCAATTAACAACGATACTTGACCCTCATACGAAACAAAAACAAATAAAAAAATAAAAATGATCAATTAAAATTCATAAAAAGATGTCGCAAATTACTTTTAAATTGATTAGATATCCTGGGGACGAAAATTGAAAACATGCACCATGTTAAAAGTCAAACAAAAAGGGAACGGATGAGATAGTAAGGAGTACGGATGAGATAGTAAGGAGTAGATTCTACGTATTGAAATTGAAAAAAAAAACAAAAAAAACATCGAAGCATGTAAAAATTGAAAATCAATAAACATGACAAAATAAAAAAAAAAAGCAATAAACGAACCTTAGAGGGAAATTTTACTTATCAAACTTAGAAATACGAAAACGGGTAACAAAAGAGGATAGGATATTACCAGGTTTAAAAGGTTGAATTTGATTATTTGCTCCCCCTTCTCATTGTATCCCTATCTCTGTAAGTTCTCTCCTTCCTTGCTCTTTTCCATGTACATTTGTCTCTATGTATAACCTTTCTCATGTATCTCTGCCTGTATTTATGTCTATGTCTATCTCTCTTTATATTTATTTATATGTCTTTTTTGTTAGTTAAAAGTACTCTCTCACTATTCCATTATCCATGGTCACTTTTCCATTTCTAAATAACTGTTGTTCTATTGTTCTTACTAAACCAAAACTGCTTACCATTATCCACAGCCTAAAAACAAAATAACATCTCTAGTTTCTATTATCCTATTAATTTTTTATATATATACATACATATATATTTATTTATTTTATTGTATATAAATAAAATTAATTATTCATCATTTAAATAATAATATTATAATTAATGCTAATAATTTATATTAAATAATAAATACAAACTAACTATAATATAACTGACACGCTCGTCGTAAACGCGCAAAAATAATTTCTAGATTTTCCCCAAACTATTGGTATAGTATAAGGTGCAACCTAGGTCATCTCTCAAAGACCATTTCATATTCTTAAGCAAATTAGGAGAAAATTAGAACAGGGGGATTTCGTAAAGATTGATATTGAGTTCTAAATGCAAAATACAGAATGAAATTAATTTCACTTAACAATTATCAACTCAATGAATTCAGAGGCTATTTTCTTAACTAATCATTGATCACTAAAATCATGCATTGTGTTTATCAACCTAGGATCATCTGGAACCGCTAAAATGATCCTTGAATTCTCTACTGAGAAACCTCTCAGGATTCAATTGATTATGATCAACAAGATTTAGTAACCACTTAATCTTTCATCTAAACCAATTTTATAATCAGAATTCAGTTGAAGTAAGTAATAAAATGAAAACCTTCAATTCAATTATTTAATTTCTACTCTTCAAACTTTTGGAAAATGATTTACCAATCAAAAACTAATTATAAATCAATTATGCATTAATCAAAATATGTCAACCGATCAAACTTTGATTAAAAAATAAAATTGAAGAATATAGTGAAGTAGAGTAGAAACCACTTAATAAGCATGTAAATAAAGATCAAGACCTCAAAGTTAAAATGAAAATAGCTTGAATTCTTAAATTGAAACTACAAACCTAGCCTTCCATGATGGAGGCAAACTAACAATAAAGAAAGAGGCAAACTAACAACAAAGAAAAACTAAGCCTTCCATGTAGGAGGCAACTAACAATAAAGAAAACCTAAGCCTTCCATGTAGGAGGCAAACTAACAAGAAAGAAAACCTAAGCCTTCCATGTAGGAGGCAAACTAACAACAAATAAAACCTAAGCCTTCCATGAAGGAGGCAAACTAACAAGAAAGAAAGATGGAAAATGGTATTGGAGTTAATCTCCAAGTGGTGTGTTTCTCCTCTTGTAAACCCTTCTATTTATAGAAGATTTTTGAGGCATCATCTTCAGAAAGTCACCAACTAGGATATTACTTTTCTACCCTTTTATTTGTTTCACATGGGCTTTGTTGAAAATGCAAAACACTTTTGAATTTTTTTCACCAATTAGCACAATAATTTTGACTTTCTTGCACCGCAATTTCGGATGTTCACATGTCCGAATTAGAGCTTGACTTCTGAACAAAAGTTGTAGCCCCGGATCTTAGCTGTCCAACAGATTTGATTTCATCTCAATATGACTTCTGTATCTCAAGATATGGCCGGATCTTTGCATACTGTTCAAATTCCACATCAGCAACACTATCTCATCTTTTGAGATAATTTCGGAGTCCTAAACATCCCATTTAGAGTCTGCTCTTACTTTGTAACTGTGGACACTTCTTTAAGCTTTCATTCAAGACAGATTTCATGATTTTTGGATGTCTAAAACTCCTATTATACTCAAAATACTATAATAGTGTCATTTTAATCGGATAAGCAAAGAAATTCAATTAAACTTCATATGAACCCAAACTCATAAAATATGACAAAGACCACTTAATTGAACATATAAGAAGTCTTAATGAGATAAAAGTGAGAGATAATTCTTTATGAAATTTATGCTTATCAATAACATTTTAATGTGATTAGTTTGGTAGATTAAATTAAAAAGTTTAAAAATTATTATTTATATATATATTTGGATTCTTTAGTATAAAACATGATTTTTAATTATGCTCTTTTAAATAGGAAAAATTTTGAAGTTTATAATTATAAATTATTAGTTAAATTTTACAATTTAATTATTTTTTTTAATTTTTATCTGTTGGGTAATTTTTATTTTTAATTAATTTATTCATTAATTTTATTATATATAATCTACTTTTTATTAATTTTATCTGAATATATAATAATTATTTATTTTTTTACCTAGAGTATAAATTTATTTTTATTGACAAATTTATTTAAAACTGCACAGGATTATTGTGGGTTATAAATTTTCTCTCTAAATTCATTACATATCTAACATTAAACTCAATTTTTTTTTTGTTATAATTAACTGGATCCAAGTGCGTCCGATGGCACTTTATTTCAAACATTACATCCGTCTCTTTTCAGTTAAATACTCATTCGTTACTTTCTTATCATTTCTCTCCATTTTCATTAGTCTTCGTTCCTTTGCGTTGTTTATTAGTTTACGATTAAATAAATTACAGAAAGTATTATCTATTTAATGGTCTATATTTAAATATAAATAAATATATAAATAAAAAATTTAAATATAAATTATTTTCAAGGGCTGGTAAAAATTTTAAAATAATTATAAATTAATTGATTATTTTATTAATTGTCAAATTAAAAGGAGGGTTAAATTTTTAATATAAAATTAAATAATTGATCAAAATTTAATTGTAAAAAATAATATAATTATAATATATGTATTTTAATATAATATAAAAAATAATAAAATTTAAACCGATGATCCTAATACAAAATTATTCTAATTCTTACTTTCTTACCAGAACAATCTTAATAATCTTAATGATTTATAATACTATATTTAAAATATATCAAATCAAATATATTATATTTATATTGAATTTAATTTTTTTATATATTATATTTATGTTCAGTATTTTTTTCATATATAAAATTGACATAAACCAAACTAAACCATCCCAAAATTTGGATCAATCCTGCTGTGAATTTATGCATTTTTAAAGAAAGATTGGATTAAAATAAATAAATTTGACTTAATAATTTATTGGCTCAATTTAATTCTGTACCGGTTAGACAACTTATGAGCATGGGTTAACATTTATTGATATGACAAATTTAAATACTTATACTATTTAATAATATCTTATAAAATATAAAATTTATCAATTTAATTATTATATAAAAGTTTTTATTAAATAAATTATATTTAAATATTTTATATAAAATAAAAATTAATAAATATTTTATTATATAATTTATTTTAACATATAATATTTTATTAAAATATAAGTATATAATTATTATTAAATAATATATATGAAAATATTTAAATTATTTAAAATTAATATGTATAATTATAAAAATATTATTACATAATTTAATAATTGAAATAATAAATTTTTTATTTTATAAAATTTTTTAAATAATATAAATATCTAAATTTAACAGATGCTAATAAATTCTAACTTTCTCTATGTACAGTGTAAGTGTATCATTGGCATCACAAAAAAATTGTCATTTGATAATAGTTAATAATTTTTCATATGATTTTCTTGAGAAGTCACTCTACTACTAAAGACAATCAAGTCACATTAATATATCAATTTCATGCTTAGATATTGTATTTCCTAAATATAATGCATGCCAAAATTTATAAATAAAAAAGATATTAATGATTTAATTTTTATTCATTTTCAAATGTCTCTATTAATAAAATAGTCATATAAGTTTATTATATTTCAAAAGTTTTAAAATATTTCAATATAAATTTTTAAAATTTTAAATTTAAAATATTTAAGTAAAATACACCATAATGATACTTATTACTTTTGCTTCTATTTATAATAATTTTTAAAAAAATGTCCGATTGTTAATAAAATATTCTTCATAAAATTTTAAAAATATTTATTATTTTTTCTTATTTGTATTCAATTATCAAACATTTTTATTTTATTTATAATTAATATAATAATAAATTTTTAATAGAAATAAATTTAAAATTACGTGATAAAATTTTTAAATTAATATATTAATTAATTTAACAACTATTTTAATCGTCATGATTTAGTTGAAAAAGTCTTATAAATATAATTAGAAAAAATAATGATATCATACTTTATATTATATAATGTTAACATACAAATATGACATAATATTATTTAAATATTTAATATTTAAATTGATTTTTAAAATACTTTTTATTCAATTAAACAAATTTTTTTTATCTATAATATTTTTTCGTCAAATGTTTACTTAATTTCGTTCCGTGTGAAACATTATCCCATCCTTAGTGCTAATTACATACAATTTTTTTTAAAATAATAATTTTTAAATAATAATTAAATGACTTACATATTACTACGAGATTATTTCTCTGAAATAATTAAGTTTTGTTTAAATAAAAAAAGAACAATTATATTGAGTTGTGGTATTTTTTGTGTATGTTATATATAATGTTTTAAATCATATCACGTTAAACGAAGTTAAATAAACTTAAATGGAAGATAATAAAATTATAAAGTATAATATATTTTTAATTTTTTTAAATAGTTAAATTTTGATTATAATTTTTAATATAAATTTAAGTTATGTTAAATCAAAATAGATTAATTATGATTAGATGATTATAATTAAAATATTTTATAATAATAAAAATTTTAAAAAATAACTAATCTAAATGAATTTAATTTTATTTAAATTAACGTCAAGAATTATAATTAAAATATTTTTAAAAAATTATGAATTTAAATTAAATATTTTAAAATGGATGAAAAAAATAAAATTTAATTATTTTAGAAGATTAAAAATATATTTAATTTCAAATTATATATTAAAAATATAAATATAAAAGATATAAATTTTTTTATATTAGTTTATTATCAATTGAAGACTTCATATATTATTTCAAGATAGATATTAATAAGTACATTTTCTTAATGATATTATTAAATTCAAAATAAGCTTTAGTTTTCTTACTTAATTATGTTTTTAATATTCAAGAAATATACATATGAAATTTACATCTTTTATAAAAATATAAACTTATTAAATATCAAATACTAAATAATAAAACATGTTTTATATGTGTCATATTAATAGTTATTTCTCACCATTTTTACTTTCATAATTTTAGTTTTCTAGTACAGTGTTCTTTTCATGGTAAAATTAATTTAAAAATATAAATATTTTAAACTTTTTAAAACATAACTAAAACTTGTTATTGCAAAAAATTATCAAATGTATAATACAAAAGTGTACTTATTGAGAAAATTATTTATTTATAAATAAATATAAATTATTTGAAATGTGAAACGTAGGAGTGTGACTATTTATAGCACGTAATTATTAAAAGTTATAATTTTTATTTATTTAATATTAATATTGTATGTTTAGCGGTGGAGTTAGAATAGATTACCTAAAATTTTATATTTAAATTTTATTATTTTTATGTATATTAAAAAATATTTTTAAATTTAATTTCACTTTTAATATTAATATTTTAACCTATGTATAATTTTTATCTCTTTATATTTAATTATTATTAAATTCTTATAGTTTATCAATCATATAATTGATCTAATAATTAACTAAAATATTGTAACAGAGATGCCATCTATATTATTGATTTGTATAAATTTACAAACAGAAACATATATATAGCAAATATTTAAGTTAAAATATTTTTTTTTGTTACACTATACATACTTTTTGTTTACTAATTTATACAATTCAATGATAAATTATATCTTAATTACATTTCTATTAATATTACATTGAATTTAGAAATGATCATGGTAAGCTAAGAATAAGTTATTACGTAGTATCCGTTATCACGTTTTAAAAAATTATTTGTGTCCATAACTATATACACGTGGTAACAATTTTAATACTCATCCTCATTTTGTTGAACACTTAAATTTTAGTATCCATGCACGTTATTTGTAAGTTAGTTAACTTAAATATAATTTCTCATCCCTCCTTCACACAAGTTTGAAGTGTTAATAAAATATAAATATGATTATAAAATAAAAAATACTCATTAAAAATATTAAATTTAATTTTAAAGTTTTTAATTAAAATATAATTTTAAATTATATTTTAATTATATATTTATTATTTTAATATATATATATATATAAAATAGAATAAAATATATATATATATATATATTAAAATAGAATAAAATAAATAAATATGTATACTTATAGTATCATCTATGCTCATATTCCTAAGATTTTGTGGATATTTACTAAACACAAATCTCAACCATCAACTACATATTTATTTTATGAGTAATATCGACTTACCTACGAAAATTGTTCTACATTTATGTATATTTTAAATTTAACTGTTAGATATGTTTTTATTATTTTAAAAAATATAAAAAGTAATTGTATAATTAAAAATAAAATAAAAATAAATGTAATATATTTTTAATATATATAATAATCATTTTAGTTTATATTATAATAATAGTTTTCACTACCTAATTAACCTAAAAGGTATTATCGTCTCTATTTAAATTTTGAAAACAAATATTTAATTTGAATAATTTAATTAAAAATTATAAAAATTAAATATAAAATATTAAAATAATTAAGATGTTTAAATTTTACATATATTAAAATAAAATTTTAATTTTCTATAATATAAATAATGATCACATTTATTTATATTTATTTTTAAAATGTTAATCGATTATTTCAAAATGTATAAATTATATAACTAAATTAGAAGTAATTATAATATTTTTATAATAAATTATATATATTTTTAATTAATTTTCGTTTATAAATAAATGATAATTGATTAAAAAAATGTATAATTAATTAAAAATATTATAATTATCTTTATTTAAAATAATATTTAATTTATTTATATAAGTAATTATATAATCAATTATACATTCTTATTAATTGATTAATTAAAATAAAATTTAAGATATAGATAAATATATTTATTATAGATATATTTGTTAATAATTTTTAATTCAAATATAAAAAAAAATGCAAGTATACTTATTTTATACAGGATTTTTACATAAAATTAAGCTCTCTTTATAATATTTATTTATACTCCCGTGTAAGACTTGCAACCATCATTAACTAATAACTAATAACCATTATTACCCCATCAACATGGTAAGAATCTTGTAGAAACATAGTTGTTAAACACCTGTTACCTATCGGCCGAAAGTAAATGACCATCTATTTGTTTTTGTCTTTTATTCTCATAAGTAGCATCCACTTCATGTTATGTTCAATTGAGGCTGAACTAAGCTGAGTTGAGAAAGGATAAGATGCCTCATATCAAGAATATGTTCTTTGCAACATGATTCAAGAACATGGAACTTTACTTAGCCAAGTTTCAATAATTGGATTCCTTTGCTAATTTCCATGCTCTAGATGCTTCTTCCCATGAGAAGCTATCCATTCGGGAATAAGGCGCTTTGCCAAAGTAATACTTTAACTAGATTCCCATGAAAATATTTCATGCTCTTCGCACTAACACAACATCATGAGATTGATATTTCCAGCAAGGTCATTCGTTCATGAATTGTCGATCAGTAAATGATTTTCATATATATAAAATATATATATATATCTATATCTATTTTCATTTCATTTATAATCATATATTTTTTTATATTTTTTAAAAAATAAAAAATTATTAATTATTAAATTTAAAATATAAATAAATATAAATAATTTTTATATATAAACCAATCATTATATTTATCAATGTTTATACTTATGATTTATATAAGCCTTCATATTGAAAAGAAAAAGATTCTTTTTTAATCGTTCGGTTAGTAGTACCTTGACGATACTATATAAAAAAATTGTTACTCCCTGTAATCTTTTATAAGAAATAAAAGGGTGTATTTTTTCTTAATTATAAAAATATAAATTTATTTTCTAATGTTTTAATTGTTTAATTTTTCTTTACATTTTTATTAATTATAACATTTATGTTACAAGATATATATGTATTTATTTTTTTATATATTGATCATCAATTTAATTATTTAACATTAAAAATATATTAAAATAAAAAGTTAAATCTATAATATAACCATTTTTATTGATCTTAGTAAATTAGTTATTTAATTCTTATAAAAATAATTATTATTATAATAATTGTCTCGTTAGATTAATTTCTATTAGTATAATTTTGTTTATTTAAAATTAAATTATTAATTAATATAAGTTTTGTAAATCTGTACTTGCAGCATAATAACCAGATATTTTATCAAAATAAAAAACTGATATATAATATGCTTTTTGAATAAATTCATAATATTTATATTAATTAATAGTTTAATTTTTCTTAGACACTAGCTAAATTAATCATAACAAGAAAATTAGATTATAGAGACGGTTCAATAGAGATGGTAGAAATAACCACCATAAAATGTATTTAATTTAATTTAATTGCAGTTTTTACTACATGTGAGAATATCCTTTTATATGCCTAAACATGCATAGTGGTTAACTCTTCCAAATTGTGTCGTTCCATAGGCTTTAATCATCTATAACTAGTTTCTTTCTCTGTATTTGTTCCAGCACGATCTGATTTTCAATCAACCTCGAATGTTCTCGCTGCACATCTGCATCGGTACCATGATCTCCTTAATATGGACCATTACCACCGCCATTACTACCACCACCACTCGTAACTTCCCGGCTGCACCAACACTTCTCAACCACCATTCACCGAGGATCATTCAAAGCCGTTCTCCGTCAATGAGGAACCCAAATTCCTTTCTCTTTTTTTATTATGCGGTCATGATTCCAATGACAGTTTTATTTTTATCTCTATTCTACCTTTTCATTAATTCAACTGCATCATTTTTTAATTATTTTGATGTTAATTCATGTGGAGGTGGATCTTTTAAGATATTTTTCCTACGTACCTAAAGTATCATAGATTAGTTCTGATTATGTTCTAGCTTTATCAATTTCATAATTAAGACACAAGCCTTTTCCTCTGTCCTATAGTTGGAAACCCAGAAATCAATTTGTCTCTTCTCTTTTCTATCTTTTGAAGGAAGATTTACATAATAAAAAACCTTTCTTGGAACAATGGTTGAACCACCAAACAAAAGATTTCAAAGAATCTTGCAGGTTGCAGTGCAATCGGTTTAGTGAACTTAGTGAACTTATAGTCTATTATGTCAATTTTGTCCACAACAAGGGTACATTATAAGTTATTTTATTTTTAGACCTTTTCCTTTAATTCATTAAAAAAACACTTATTTTTTTTCAATTGTTTTAGAAATTTATGATAAATTATTGATTTTTTTTTTCAAATATAATTAACTACCGTAAAAAATGCATGCACAAATTAGAACACATTTTCATATGATTAATTTCTTGGGATAATTATTGTAATTAGGCTTACGTATTGGAATATATAGATATATTAGATGATTTTGATTAATGAGTTTGAAGTGGATGAGTTTAATTAGAATTCTGAGATAGGATGATGGATATTATAACGGGTCAATTAAGGTACGGAAAATGGTGAATCAGTGGAGGTTGACACAGGAAGTGTCATTTTAACACTTTAAATTAATTTGCCTTTGTTTTTTTTACATTATCTATTTTTTAACATCTATTACTTTCAAAATGGAACTGTACATATGTTCATGGGCATAATTTTTTTAAAAAAAAAAAGTAGATACAGACAGGAATCATGGATTATAAATTATTTTTAACTAGGAATATTTTGTTCTAAGTTTTGTCATTGTATCTTAACTATTATATGAAATAATTTGTTCTAATTATTTGTGGACTTCATGAAATCTATGATATAATTGATGAAGATTTAGATTTTTTTATTGCATATTAATTATACAAGATTCGATGTACCATCCTCGTATTTTTATAATAAAGTTTGTTTTACACTTAAATTATATTTGTAATTTTATTATTAAATTATTATTTTATGATGTAAATTTTTTTAGATAAAATACTATTATTAAAAATATAGCATAATTTTTTTTTCAAAATATTTATTAAAAATATGAGTTTCATATATTCATTTGATTGTTTATGTATCATTTATTATTATGTAAATTTTAAAGTAAAAAATTTATGTACATTTATCATTAAACTACATTTTCATATGATCACATATACTTAGATGAAATTATTTATACAAACATTATTATTATATAGTTTTATAAGTTAAAGAAAAAATTAAAATAAGGAAATTATTATCTTTACAGATTTACATATATATATATATTATATAATTATGCTACATAATACTTATTTATCATTTATATTTATTGATTATTTTACAAAAATCTACATTGTTAGGTAGGATCAAAAGCTCTAACATCACTTGACTCAATTAATACTTTAATAATGTGGGTCTCGTGACTCTAACTATAAGCTTTTATCTAGGACATGTTAAGCTGCCTCTCCATATTCTTAGTAGGCAGTATGGGGTAATGGAATTGGAAAGGGAGAGTTTCCTTAGGAGGAATAAATGTGTGATGAACTGCAGTAATAAGAAGGAGTTTAGGGGTTATCCTCTCCTTCTAAAAATGAAATCTTTTCTACATGAGTTATCGAAGGCACCTGATACCCCGATGGCGGAGGAAAGACCATTTTTGGATGGAAGGCCTCAAGAGGTATGGCAAAATTCATGGTGGAAAAGTTCGAGCACATTAAAGTAGACACAAATATTGACCAAAGGAGAAATAGATTCTCACATTTGCTTGGGTTGTGATTAATAGCCCATGAGCATTGATTGAAGAATTCATGTTACTAACTTCAACGAAGTCCCGAATGAAATTATTGAGATTTGTGAAAGAAAATAGTGGTAGGGGATGAGAAATTAAAATTTCTTAGTAAGTCTTTACCCTAAGCTAGTGTTGACATTTTCAATGCAACCACTTCATTTTATATGAGAAAAAGGTAACATACTTATAATTTCATTTTTAACTTTAAAAGAGATTCTTGATTGAAGTGGATCGCAATAATATAAACAATTCTTGTTCAAGCATTAATGCAACTATGGATGGTAGTTCTAAACTGTGCAATAAAGGCTAACTTAAAAGGTAGAAGATGAAGAAGAATTCAACGTAGAACTTTGTTTTCTTGGGGGCGTCATCTTCTATGAAAGGATAAGCTCCTTCTTTTCCACCATGGCCACCACGGAAGGAGGATTCCCTAACCCCAAGCTAGTTTTGAGAGGAAGAGAAGAGAGTGTTTTACTCAAAATTTAAAAATGAATTTCATAAAATGATTCAAATTGAGAAAAGTTACACATGAATGCACCTTATATAGGAATAAGAATATAGGTAGCAAGGGGAAACTTTGGGAATCCGAATTGAGCCTCTCACGGAGCATAGAATGAGTTCTTCCTTATGTCCTAGGTAGCCTATAAATTGGATCAAAGCAAACCCAAAAAGCTCAGCAGAGAAATACATGAAAATAAGTCCTCTCCTATACATATTGGACCTACTAGTTTCGAAAATACAAGAAAAATACCTAAATTTTATTCTAATGTGGGAGGCCCTATAGGCTTGGTTTATATGACTTTGCAACTGGAATCCTCTATATCTAGAACCTATGCACCATCTCCTCCCCTTTAGAAAGCATTCATACTCAAATATGTAAGCTCAACTTTATTTGAAAATAAGGACATAAGTGAGTAGAGGAAATGTTATTAATGAATGGAAAAGATATGAATATTAGGATTAAATAATAACCTCTTGAATTTTCCAAGAAACATGTAAGCATGAATAATTAGAAATAAAAGGTAGTTCATAACTACAAATTCATAACCAATATAAAATTAAAATGAAGGATCAAGGACTATAGGTGGGTTTATAAGTTCCTTTCCCAAATTGTGTCAATAGTAGGTATCTAGAATATCACCTAAGGTATTATCAAAGGGGCTCATGATGAGCCTGGCAAACCCTAGGTAGGGTAGGATACCCTACAAAACTATGAAATGGGTATCCCTGTCCCTTGATAAAGTGACCAAGATTGGTGGTATGGTAATGAAGTTTTAACCAAGAAATTAGGTGGCTTACCCACCAAGTCATTGATAATGAAATTTTCAATTAGCCTAAATATAGATGGATAAGATGACGGGTGATGCATACTAGGAGGATGAATAGATGCCACTGTATGAGACACATAAAAAGGTGAGGGTTTCATTAAATAGATGGTTCTAATCATACCATACGTCTCATGCCATGTAACACAAGTGTCATAAGTAACAATGCTTGGTTGGGAGGATTACTCCTTTATGAGGACTAGGTCTTTACTTCCTCCCAGAGGAAATGGTTTTTTAACTATAAGGGTAAATGAAATACTAGGCCCTATCCAAATATTTAGGTTCAAAGTAATGAGATACATAGAAGGAGGTTTCCTAACTAAGAGGATCTCTTTTACCATATCCTTTCTTATAATTCTAATCTCACCTTTTACAAGATAGGTGGAATCTCTACTTACCTTTCCTTTTATCTTCCTCTTTTTCTATTTATTATTTTCTTATATTTCTTCCAATTTTATCTTTTTCACCCTTGGCTCTCAGCCTTCTTTTTGTTTCATATGAATATGGTCTTGAAAGATTCCCTTAGGAAAAAAGGTACTAGGGTAATTTTATAAGAGTTAAATTGGAAGGAATATTTATTGGTATGTCTATCACAATGGACATTCTTATCATATTGCTATGGCCTTTCCAATAGCATATGATTAGCCTCCACAGGATAACATCACAAGTGACATCATCTTCATACCTTTCAATAGATAAATAAATGAGAACCTGTTGGTTAACCAACAAATCCACTTTGTCACTAAGCCATTATAACTTATATGGCTTCGAGTGAGGGTGGTTACTAATCCTAACTTGATTACTAGCTTAGTGCTAGCCACATTTATATAGTTACCCCCATTAATAATTAAAGAGCAAGTGTACCCCATGATTGAACATCTCATGTAAAAGATGTTCTCACTTTGATTCTCCTTATCCACCCTAGATCTACTCCCTAATAACATCTTAACCACTAGGAGATATCCCTTAAAGGAATATTCTAAAGTTTTAATTTCTGAAAAGAAGGAAGGTGAAATAAAGTCATTGGACTCTTGGATGAATAATTCCCATTTTGGGGAGCAATGTGCCCCTTTTTTAGACACTTGAAGCACTTAATAGATGATTCTTTTCCTAAAGGTAAGTTTGGGGCTTTGCCTTTAGACTATTTGGAGTCTTTAGATTTTTTACCTTCTCTTTTTTTTAAACTAGAACCCTTTTTCTTTTTTTTTCCCAAGTATCTTATGTAAATGACTTGTATGCAATATATTTTCCTATATCCCTTCTATTTATTTGGGATTCTACCTTTATAGCTTGATGGTAAAGATCATTAAGGAATAGATATTGGTGGAGTTCTACCACATCCCTGATGTCATGCCCAAGCCTATCTAATAACCTAACAATGGTGACTTCCTCACTTATTTTCAAGTTATCCCTAACCATTGTAACCTTCATTTTCTTGTAATATTCATCTATATTTTTGTAACCTTGAGAGAGTCTCTACAGCCTATTATGGACCTCTCTTAAATGATAGGGAAGTACATGTCTGACTCTAATGATATGATTCATTTTCTCCCATTCACTCAAGGGTCTGTATCTCTCTTTGTTAAGCCTACCTCACCAAATTAGGATATAACCACTAAAATCTAAGGTGACTAACCTTACCTTGTGTCTTTTCCTAATGACATGGCTTGCAAAGGATAAACTAAATAAAGGCAAACAAAGAAGGTAGGCACACAAAGGAAATATCTAGAAACTTTAAGAGTAGCATGCACATGCTCATGCAAAGGAAAGATGCTATTTGGTCAAACAATTAAGACATGTATAAAGTAAGTAATTAAACCTAATATGGTGCAAGACCTATGACCTAAATGAAGCATAGATAACTAGCATACCACACTCGAAGAAAAAAAAATAAATGACCATTATGCAAGCCTTTTTTCTATATCTTTTTTTTTTCTTTTTGTTATTTCTTTTCTACCTCTTTTATTTTTCTTCTTTTGTTTTCATTTTTCTGAACTTATTTTTATCATATTTTTGGTCAAAATTCCAAGAAGTTCAAGTCCTCTATAGTCCTAAGTCCATAAGTCCTTTTTAATGAATTTCGAACTTATGCATAGGTAGGGTATTTAATGTCATGTGTCATTTTTCAATTATCTCCGATCTAGATTAGGTCATAAGGTCCATGGGAAAAGTTAAGTGTCTTTTAATTTGATTCCAGCATACACTTTTAATCTCTTAGGTTTAATGACTTAATCTATGCATGACTCAAGCTTGACTAGCATATAAGATGCATACACATGATCATGCTCTCTTAGATTTTTTTTGAAAGAAGACAATACGAACTAATAAACTTAGACTATATCATGTATATATGAGGATAAAACATGCATAAGAATACCTAACAAGGAAATAGAACTTGGATCAAACAAAATGAACTCAAGAACACATGAAATTTTTTACGCCAGATTTGAATTCAAATCTCATAATTTTTTTGAATTTTTTTTGACAAAGATTGGATCAAAAATGAGAAAGTTATAAATAAATAATTCAAGTTAGGTGTATTTTCATGCTAAGGTGGATATACTTTCGTAATTAGGAAATTAAAATTCATTTCAAATCCAAATCACACAAGCAATAACAATTATGAAATTAGAAAGAGAGATAAAGAAAATGTAACAAGAATCATAAAAAATAGAGATTGTTTGACCAATAAAAAGTGAAAAGGAAAATAGAGGAAAAGATGAAATCGAAAAACTAAGAAGTAAGAAAATGCAAGAAAATTAGGAAAAGGATCTAACCTCCATTATTAGAGCTTTGATTCCAGGTTGATGCAGCTATAGATGATGGTTTTAAATTATGCAATGGAGGCTGACTTTGGAGGTGGAAGATGAAGAAAAACTCAATGTAAAACCTTGTTTTCTTGGGAGCGCCACCTTTTATGGAAGGATAAGCACCTTCTCCACCACCATGGCCACCATGATCACCATGGATAAAGAGGATTCCCCAATCCTAAGCTCGTTTTTAGAGGGAGAGAAGAGAGAGTGTTTCACTCAAAATTCATAAATGAATTTCATAAAATGACTCAAAATGAGCAAAGTTACACATAAGGATGCCTTACATAAGCATAAGAAGCTAGCTAGCATGGGCTAGCTTTGGGAATTCGAATTAGACCTCTTATGGAGTCAAAAATAAGTTCCTCCTTGTCGCAACCGTAATTCCGGCAAGACGACGAACTTGCTAAAATTTTAAAATGAATTTTTTGGGTTAATGTGGAGCCGCCACCAAATTTTTATTTAAGGAAAAAGATTTGGAAAAACTCTAACTTGAGGATGAGATTTGGGTTCGGGAGTTGATAAGCATAGATTTCATAAATAATTATCTCTCACTTTTATCTCATTAAGACTTCTTATATGTTCAATTAAGTGATCTTTGTCATATTTTATGAGTTTGGGTTCATATGAAGTTTAATTGAATTTCTTTGCTTACCCGATTAAAATGACACTATTATAGTATTTTGAGCATAATAGGAGTTGTAGACATCCAAAAATCATGAAATCTATCTTGAATGAAAGCTTAAAGAAGTGTCCATATTTACAAAGCAAGAGAAGATTCTAAATGGGATGTTTAGGACTCCGAAATTATCTCAAAAGATGAGATAGTGTTGCTGACGTGGAATTTGAACAGTGTGCAAAGATCCGGCCATATCTTGAGATATAGAAGTCATATTGAGATGAAATCAACTTTGTTGGACAGCTAAGATCCAGGGCTACAACTTTTGTTCAGAAGGCAAGCTCTAATTCGGACGTGTGAACATCCGAAATTGCGGTGCAAGAAAGTCAAAATTGTTGTGCTCATTGGTGGCAAAAATTCAAAAGTGTTTTGCAATTTCAACAAAGCCCATGTGAAAGCAAGAAAAGGGTAGAAAAGTAATATCCTAGTTGGTGACTTTCTGAAGATGATGCCTCAAAAATCCTCTATAAATAGAAGGGTTTGCAAGAGGAGACATACACCAATTTTGGAGATCAACTCCAATACCATCTTCTTTCTTTCTTTCTTTCTTCCTTTCTTTCTTGTTAGTTTTGCCTCCTTCATGGAAGGCTTATGTTTTCTTTCTTGTTAGTTTGCCTCCTATATGGAAGGCTTAGGATTTATTTCTTGTTAGTTTGCCTCCTACATGGAAGGCTTAGGATTTATTTCTTGTTAGTTTTGCCTCCTACATGGAAGGCTTAGGATTTATTTGTTGTTAATTTGCCTCTTTCTTTGTTGTTAATTTGCCTCCTTCATGGAAGGCTAGGTTTGTAGTTTCAATTCGAGGATTCAAGCTATTTTCATTTTAACTTTGAGGTCTTGATCTTTATTTACATGCTTATTAAGTGGTTTCTACTCTACTTCACTATATTCTTCAATTTTATTCTTTAATCAAAGTTTGATCGGTTGACGTATTTTGATTAATGCATGATTGATTTATAATTGGTTTTTGATTGGTAAATCACTTTCCAAAAGTTTGAAGAGTAGAAATTAAGTAATTTAATTGAAGGTTTTCATTTTATTACTTACTTCAACTGAATTCTGATTGTGAAATTGGTTTAGATAAAAGATTAAGTGGTTACTAAATCTTGTTGATCATAATCAATTAAATTCTGAGAGGTTTCTCAGTAGAGAATTCAAGGATCATTGTAGGGGTTCCAGATGATCCTAGGTTGATAAACACAATGCATGATTTTAGTGATCAATGATTAGTTAAGAAAATAGCCTCTGAATTCCTTGAGTTGATTATTGTTAAGTCAAATTTCATTCTGTATTTTGCATTTATAACTTCATATCAAATCTTTCCAAAATCCCCTTGTTCTAACCTTCTCCTTATTTGCTTAAGAATCTGAAATGGTCTTTGGGAGATGACCTAGGTTGCACCTTATACTATACCAATAGTTTGGGGGAAATCTAGAAATTATTTTTGCGCGTTTACGACGAGCGTGTCAAAATTTGGCGCCGTTGCCGGGGACCATTTTAATTTCCTAGGCTCATTTAGGAGTTTGTATAAAAATTTTAATCTTTCTAACAATTGTTTTTACTTTAGGTATATCATTCTTGGATTTTTTGTATGAATTCACCTTTTTGTGTATGACCCGATCCAATCCTGAAAATTTATATGCATATGATCCTGAGATTGATAGAACATTCCACCATTTGAAAAGAGCACATAGAAGACATTCATCCAATAATAACCAAGAAAGTAACAGTAGTGATTTTTCATCTTTAAATTTTGATAGTTTTAAATATTTTGCTAAGAACATGGCTGATAGAACCTTAAAAGAATTAGCTGCACCTGATGTTGCTTATCAACCATTGTGCATTCAATACCCTGATGTTGATGCACCATTTGAACTGAAGTCTGGACTAATACATTTGCTACCTAAGTTTCATGGCCTTGCAGGTGAGGACCCTCATAAACATTTGAAGGAATTTCACATTGTGTGTTCCACAATGCGGCCACAAGGAATTCCAGAAGATCATATCAAGTTGAAGGCATTTCCTTTCTCCTTAAATGATGGAGCTAAGGACTGGTTGTACTATCTACATCCAACATCTGTTACAAGCTGGAATGATATGAAAAGATTATTCTTGGAGAAATTCTTCCCTGCATCCAGAACAGCAGCTATCAGGAAAGAGATTTGCGGCATCAGACAGAACTCCCAAGAAACTCTCTATGAGTATTGGGAGAGATTCAAGAAACTATGCGCCACTTGTCCACACCATCAAATCAGTGATCAATTACTGATTCAGTATTTCTATGAAGGACTCATGCCAATGGACAGAAGCATGGTTGATGCAGCTAGTGGTGGAGCACTTATGGACAAAACTCCTACAGCAGCTCGAGATTTGATTGCCAACATGGCAGAAAATTCTCAGCAATTCAATTCTCGAACTAATTCCTTGTCTAAAGGAGTCCATGAAATGACCACCAAGACAGACCATACACGATTGGAGAACAGAATTGAAGAACTAACCTCCATCGTAAGACAGTTGGCCATCGGACAACAACAGCAACTTAATGTTGTTGACAAAACCAAAACATGTGGCATCTGCACTTCTGCAGATCATCCTACTGATGCATGCCCAACATTGCAAGAAAGTGAGACACCTGAGGCTGCAGTAAATGGTATTTTTGGCACAGGACAACAATACAGGCCTCCTCAACATTATCAGCAACAGAAGTTTGAACCACCTTCTGGAACATACAATCCTAGTTGGAGAAACCATCCTAACTTGAGATATGGCCCTCCACAACAACAAAGGATTCAAACATCTGACTCCCAAAATAAATACCAACCACCACCATTCAGACAACAACAACAGCATATGCAGCAATCTGTACCCTCTAATGCTTCTGAACCCTCTCTTGATGATTTGATGAAGCAATTAGCAACCAACAATCTTCAATTTCAACAAAATGTAAGTTCTACCATTCAGGATTTACAAACTCAAATTGGGCAGTTGGCTACCACTGTCAACCAATTGAAATCTCAAGGTTCTGGTCAACTACCTTCTCAACCTGTCACAAATCCCAAAAGTGTGAATGCCATGACCTTGAGAAGTAGGAAGAAAGTGCAGACAGACCCTACAATTTTAAAGCAACAAAGCTTCAATCAGACTAATCCACACCAAAAAGAAGCATTTATCTCCACACCTGGAGATATCTCTGATGAGCCATCTGAATCAGAAGGAAAGTCTGACGAAAAAAGTACACCAGCCTTCGATAAGACATCGAATGATCAACAAAAAGAAGCTTGCCATAAACGATCTGCACTTGAAGCATCTGATGAGAAGAAAACCCCAAATTGTGCTGATCAGAAGGTATCTTTACCTTTTCCAAATAGAATGGTTCAATCCAAGCCCAATGTTCATGCAGAATTGGATAAGGAGCTTCTAGATACTTTCAGGAAAGTGGAAGTCAACATACCACTTCTAGATGCTATCAAGCAAATTCCCAAATATGCCAAATTTCTAAAGGATTTGTGCACGCATAAGAGAAGACTCAAAGGGGATGAGAAGATTAGTGTGGGACGCAATGTTTCAGCCTTAATTCAACCCAGCCTCCCTCAGAAATGTAAAGATCCAGGAACTTTCACCATTCCTTGCACAATAGGAAACTCTACATTTGGTGATGCATTGCTGGATCTAGGTGCTTCCATTAATGTTATGCCCTCATCAGTTTATAAATCTTTGAATCTGGGAGAACTGAAGCCAACTGGTGTGGTGATTCAATTAGCCAACAGAAGTACAGCACATCCAGCCGGAGTACTTGAAGATGTGCTAGTTCAAGTGAATAAGCTGATCTTTCCAGCTGACTTCTACATTTTGGATATGGAAGATGAGTCATCCATCAATAGAGCAACCTTGATCCTAGGGAGACCTTTCCTCAAAACTGCAAAAACAAAGATAGATGTGCATACGGGGACTCTCTCTATGGAATTTGGAGATGATATCATCCAATTCAACATATTTGAAGCCATGAAGCATCCCATAGAGAATCATTCACTCTTTCAACTTGATGCCATAGACCTTCTTGCGGATGATTATTCTATTGACAATCTACTTTTTAAAATTTTTGATTTTGATTTAGATTACTTAGATAATTTTACTTGCACATGTGATGAATTTGATTCATGTATTGTGTGTTCCAGGATTAATGCTGCAGACCAACCTTCGTTGAAAGATGACATGTTAGATGCAAGTGTTGCAGACATTTCAATCTCAGATAGATCTCTTCCTTCCATAATACAACCACCTCCTTTAGAGTTGAAGCCTTTGCCTGAACATCTAAAGTATGCTTATTTGGGGGAAAATGAGAAGCTTCCTGTCATTGTAGCAAAGAACCTTCTACCACAACAGGAAGAAAGGTTACTGCAAACCTTAAAAAGCCATAAACAAGCAATTGGATGGACTTTGGCTGATATTCCAGGTATTAGCCCATCTACTTGTATGCATAGGATACTGCTAGAGGAAAACACCAGACCTGTTAGACAACCACAAAGGCGTTTGAATCCAACCATCCTAGATGTGGTAAAGAAGGAAGTAGGTAAGCTTTTGGCAGCTGGTATCATCTATCCCATCTCAGACAGTGATTGGGTAAGCCCGGTGCAAGTAGTTCCTAAGAAAACTGGCATGACTGTAGTCAAAAATCACAATGATGAACTAATCCCTACCAGAATACAAAACAGTTGGAGAGTGTGCATAGATTATAGGAAGCTTAACCAAGCTACTCGCAAGGATCACTTCCCTTTGCCCTTCATAGACCAAATTTTGGAAAGATTAGCAGGAAAATCTCACTATTGCTTTCTAGATGGTTTTTCAGGTTATTTTCAAATACATATAGCCCCAGAAGACCAGCATAAGACCACCTTCACTTGTCCTTTTGGTACTTTTGCCTATCGAAGGATGCCCTTTGGTCTATGCAATGCCCCTGGAACCTTTCAAAGATGCATGGTAAGCATTTTCTCTGATCTCTTAGAAAGTTGCATGGAAGTGTTTATGGATGACTTCACTGTATATGGTTCTTCTTTTGATGCATGCTTAGAAAGCCTTTCTAAAGTTTTGGACAGATGCATTGAGACTAACCTGGTTTTGAATTTTGAAAAATGTCATTTCATGGCAACAGAAGGTATAGTCTTAGGACATTTGGTATCTAGCAAAGGTTTAGAGGTTGATAAGGCCAAGATAGACATTATTACTTCTCTACCTTACCCCACTTCTGTGCGAGAAGTACGTTCTTTACTTGGTCATGCAGGTTTTTACAGAAGATTCATCAAGGATTTTAGCAAGATTGCACAACCTCTTTCTAAACTACTACAAAAAGATACCAAATTTGTGTTTGATCAAGCATGCAAGGATTCATTTGATGAACTAAAGAAGCGGTTGACAACCACTCCCATCATTCAACCACCTAATTGGACGCTTCCATTTGAATTAATGTGTGATGCATCCAATTATGCCCTTGGTGCTGTACTGTCTCAAAGAGTTAGCAAGAGATCTCATGTCATTGCATATGCCTCTCGCACACTTGATGCAACCCAATCAAATTACACAACTACTGAGAAGGAGCTTTTGGCAATTGTGTTTGCATTAGATAAATTTCGCTCCTATTTGCTTGGATCTAAAGTTATTGTCTTCTCTGACCATGCAGCTTTGAAATACTTGCTGAAGAAGACAGATGCTAAGCCAAGACTGATTCGTTGGATGCTTCTGTTGCAAGAATTTGATTTAGAGATTAAAGACAAGAGTGGTGCAGAGAACCTTGTAGCAGATCATTTAAGTCGGATCCAGCAACCTTGTGAAGAAACTTCAATTGCAGATTCATTCCCAGAAGAGCATCTCTATCATTTGCACGGGAAGGATCCTTGGTATGCAGATTTGGTAAACTATCTGGTTGCTAAAGAAATACCCAAACACTTCACCAAATTGCAACTTGCCAAGTTGAAAAGTGATGCCAAACACTACATATGGGATGAACCATACCTTTGGAAGACATGTAGTGATCAAATCATTAGAAGATGTGTTCCAGATCATGAAGTTCAGTCTATACTTACCTTTTGCCATTCCCTAGCTTGTGGTGGACACTTTGGGCCACAACGGACAGCTAGAAAAGTACTAGACTCAGGCTTTTATTGGCCTACAATATTTCGTGATGCACATAGATTATGCATAACTTGTGAGCAGTGCCAAAGAATAGGGAGTATTTCGCGCAGAAATGAGATGCCTCAACAACCACTTCTCTTTTGTGAGGTATTTGATGTTTGGGGTATAGACTTTATGGGTCCATTCCCTGTCTCTTTTGGCTTTGTTTACATTCTGCTAGCTGTTGATTATGTTTCAAAATGGGTGGAGGCAAAAGCCACCCGTACTGATGATGCTCGAGTTGTTGCAGATTTTATCAGGTCTAACATTTTTAGCAGGTTTGGCATTCCTAGAGCTCTAATTAGTGACCAAGGTACTCATTTTTGCAACCGCACAATGGAAGCCCTACTCCGCAAATATGGAGTCATGCATAAAGTCTCCACCCCATATCATCCTCAAACAAATGGTCAAGCTGAAGTTTCTAATCGAGAGATCAAGAAAATCTTAGAGAAAACAGTTCAGCCTAACAGGAAGGATTGGAGCTTGCGCCTTGTTGATGCATTATGGGCATATAGGACAGCTTACAAGTCACCCATTGGCATGTCTCCCTACAGGATTGTCTTTGGTAAAGCATGTCATCTTCCAGTTGAATTAGAGCATAGAGCATTTTGGGCAGTAAAGAAATGCAACATGGATCTAGACCAAGCAGGAATCCATAGGAAGCTTCAATTGCAGGAACTTGAAGAAATTCGATTGGAAGCATACGAAAACTCCAAAATTTACAAAGAAAAGGTCAAAGCTTTTCATGACAAAAAGTTGGCAAGAAAGGAGTTTTTCGTTGGACAAAAAGTTCTCCTTTTCAATTCTCGGCTAAAGCTTATGCCTGGTAAGCTACGCTCTAGATGGTTAGGACCATTTGTAGTTACTAATGTTTTTCCTTATGGTGCAGTGGAAATAAAAAATGAGGTAACTGAAAAAATCTTCAAGGTGAATGGACATCGTCTTAAACCATTTTTCGAAGGTTTTCAAAAGCACACGGTAGAAGAAGTGCATTTGCACAATGCCACATACCTGCAATAAATTCAAGAGAAGTCTCTCTCTCTCCCTCTCTCTCTCTCTCTTTCTCTCTTTCTCTCTCTCTCTCTCTTTCTCTCTTTCTCTCTCTCTCTCTCTCTCTTTCTCCCTCTCCCTCTCTCCCATTCCTCGCTTATAAGTTTCAACTACTCTCTCAACTTCCTTCTTCACCTCTTAAATCATCCTAACTATTACACCACATTGAGCTTGCAGGAATAATAATTTGAGTGTTTTAAAAAAAAAAATGGAGAAAGCTCTCACCAGGATCAAAATTTTGTTCCCTACTCTCCCCAGAAATTTTCTTAAAGACATTTACAATTGCAGACTTGAACGATTGAGAGCATTAACACTCTTAGGCCTTCCAGAAGATGTCCGTTGGATCATTGAAGCTAAGGTACGTTTAGCAGGTGAATTTCAAGAATCATTTGTTAAAAACATGCCAGGTATGGGAAGAAGTTCCTATGCAAAGAAGAGAAGGGCAAAAAGAATTGGAGTTTGCTACAGGTGTGCAAGATGGACCTGTAACACAAGATGCAAGAACCCTGGAATGGTTTCAAGAAATCGAGAGGACAAAATTCAATTCATAAAGGATGGACTGAGTAAGGAGTCATTGGATGATATCATTCAGACTCTTGAGACGCATCCTAGTGGGCATGTACAAGGAGTCCTTCTTGATTTGTTTGAACTGTTCCGTAAGGAAAAAGCACGTTATAGTCTTGGGAATCTGACTTTAAAAGACCCTGTTGTCAGTTTACAAGAAAACTGAATGGGAAGCACATCCTCGACTCTTAGAAGGCGTTTCAGCCGTTACTGGACGTAAAACCAGAGGAAGATGTGAGCCACAATCACAACTACTGTTCATTCTCATGCGTGTATGTTTGTCATTTACATTGTCTTTTCAATTTATTGGGCCACCGTTTTTTTTGAAATTTTCACCTCTGCTTAAAGTCTTTCCCCTCTGACATTCACCTTTTCCTTGAACCCAAAATTCAAACTTTTGCAACCAAAATTCAAACTTTTGCAACAAAAATTCAAACTTTTGTTACCAAATCCTGATCCCGCACTATTCAAGCGATCTCCTTGTCTGATATTGAGTCCCTATAAATTATCCACCTCTATGACATATTTTTTCAAAAAAAAAAAAAAAGACAGAAACACCGTATATGGATAAGATCAATACTATCTGTGTTTTTGGTGGGTCTAACCTTGGAAAGGATGGAGAATTTCAACATGCAGCTTCTACCCTTGGTAAGGCATTAGTTGCAAGAAAAATCAATCTTGTTTATGGGGGAGGGATTCAGGGTTTAAAAGGATGTGTTGCAGGATCTGCACTCACAAAGGGGTGTAACGTCTTAGGTGTTGGCTTAAAAAATGGGAGCACCTCCTACTTCACCCTGGGTACTGAATTGAAGGTTGCAACCATGCATGACCGAATGAGACACATGTTGGTTAATTCTAATGCATTTATTGCATTACCTGGTGGTCTTGGAACAATGGAAGAAATTTTTACCATTATATTTTGGGCCTATCGGAATTTTCATAAAAAACCTTTGGGCTTATTGAATATTAATGGCTTTTATAATGGTTTGATATCCTTTTTAGATCATGCAGTAGAGCAGGAGTTCATGCCACAATCCATGCGCAACATCATAGTATCTGCTTCAACTGTTGAACAGCTACTTGAGATTTTGCAAAATCCTACATCTGAGCTCAGTCAAGCAATGCAACTGGTGAACCAACCAAATCAGGATGGCAGAGATAAAAGAGAACCAGATACCACTCTTCGGTTATAACTTTTCCTTACTTTGATGGTTTTCTTACATTTCTTTTCCTGTTATATGAAATTTCATCTAAGACATTGGGGACAATGTCTTGGATAGGTTGGGGGGAAGATGGTCCGACATCTAAAATTAAAAAAAAAAAAAAAAAAAAAAAAAAAAAAACAAAACAAAACAAAACCCAAAAAAAAAAAAAAAAATTAGGTTAGATTCATAAACTTGCTTTGAGTAAGATGGCTGAGTAAGGAGTTACACTTGACTCTTGATACGCATCTTATGATTTAAAAAAAAAAAAAAAAAAAAATTGAATGTGGAAGTATGTTTTTCTTTAGATTTCATAAAATAATTGAAGCAAAATGATTTACATTTCGAGATTAATTAGTTTGGCAACACATATTTGAACTGGATAGATTAGATTTGATAAATATATTACCTGTGAGATTTTGAGCCTTATTATTATTTTCTTTCTTGTGTGATTTTCATCCATGGAATATGTTACTTCAGAACTTGCATTGATTCTTTTTGAAGCTACATTTTCACATGATTTGTACAAAAATGATTGAGGCACTGTTTTTCTTGAACAAACCACTTGGCCAAATAACTAAACCATATAATTTTATCCTTTGATCAGCCCTTTGAGCCGATTAGCCTTTTCTTCTTTTTTTAGCTCACCACAAATAAAAAAAAAAAAAAAAAAAAAAAAAAAAAAAAAAAAAACAAAAACAACTTTGTCTGACCATAGAAGGTGAGGAATACTGGATTTATCATACCATAAGTGTTTCAATAAGTGTGGGGGAGATTATTGTTGTGTTCATCAATATCATGGTTGAAAAAAAAAAAAAAAAAAAAAAGAACTGAAGCAATAAATTAATAAATAAACTATTATATGGAAAAAAAAAAAAAAAAAAAAAAAATTGAAGAAGTGATATCTGTTTCTCACACTTGCACTTACAATCAATTCTCAATCCTCACCATTTTCATTGGTCTAACATTGTATCTCTTCAATATATCATTTCATCTTTCTATTCCCGTTAGAACCAAAATAAAGACCTCTTGATTTGTGCATTGCATGTGTACATAGTAGTAGAGAAGTAGAAGATATGCAAGCCTATGATAGTTCATCTTTCATGGATTGAATTTGAGAGAAACACTTACCAAATCAAACACTTGAGAGATTCAGAGTATATCATGTGAGGTTTTATCTTTCTCAATCTATGTTTTTCAAATTAAAGTTGCCTTTCTAAGTAATTTCAAAAATGTGATGAAAGAATGCTTCATGAAATTTTGTGAATTCTTGAGAAATCAACTCAAAACTTTGATGTTCTTTCAAAAAAAAAAAAAAAAAAAAAAAAAAAAAAAAAGTCACCAATCCTTAACTTAAGTTTGCCCGAGACGTGCAAAAGATAAGTGTGGGGGAATTTGATAAGCATAGATTTCATAAATAATTATCTCTCACTTTTATCTCATTAAGACTTCTTATATGTTCAATTAAGTGATCTTTGTCATATTTTATGAGTTTGGGTTCATATGAAGTTTAATTGAATTTCTTTGCTTACCCGATTAAAATGACACTATTATAGTATTTTGAGCATAATAGGAGTTGTAGACATCCAAAAATCATGAAATCTATCTTGAATGAAAGCTTAAAGAAGTGTCCATATTTACAAAGCAAGAGAAGATTCTAAATGGGATGTTTAGGACTCCGAAATTATCTCAAAAGATGAGATAGTGTTGCTGACGTGGAATTTGAACAGTGTGCAAAGATCCGGCCATATCTTGAGATATAGAAGTCATATTGAGATGAAATCAACTTTGTTGGACAGCTAAGATCCAGGGCTACAACTTTTGTTCAGAAGGCAAGCTCTAATTCGGACGTGTGAACATCCGAAATTGCGGTGCAAGAAAGTCAAAATTGTTGTGCTCATTGGTGGCAAAAATTCAAAAGTGTTTTGCAATTTCAACAAAGCCCATGTGAAAGCAAGAAAAGGGTAGAAAAGTAATATCCTAGTTGGTGACTTTCTGAAGATGATGCCTCAAAAATCCTCTATAAATAGAAGGGTTTGCAAGAGGAGACATACACCAATTTTGGAGATCAACTCCAATACCATCTTCTTTCTTTCTTTCTTTCTTCCTTTCTTTCTTGTTAGTTTTGCCTCCTTCATGGAAGGCTTATGTTTTCTTTCTTGTTAGTTTGCCTCCTATATGGAAGGCTTAGGATTTATTTCTTGTTAGTTTGCCTCCTACATGGAAGGCTTAGGATTTATTTCTTGTTAGTTTTGCCTCCTACATGGAAGGCTTAGGATTTATTTGTTGTTAATTTGCCTCTTTCTTTGTTGTTAATTTGCCTCCTTCATGGAAGGCTAGGTTTGTAGTTTCAATTCGAGGATTCAAGCTATTTTCATTTTAACTTTGAGGTCTTGATCTTTATTTACATGCTTATTAAGTGGTTTCTACTCTACTTCACTATATTCTTCAATTTTATTCTTTAATCAAAGTTTGATCGGTTGACGTATTTTGATTAATGCATGATTGATTTATAATTGGTTTTTGATTGGTAAATCACTTTCCAAAAGTTTGAAGAGTAGAAATTAAGTAATTTAATTGAAGGTTTTCATTTTATTACTTACTTCAACTGAATTCTGATTGTGAAATTGGTTTAGATAAAAGATTAAGTGGTTACTAAATCTTGTTGATCATAATCAATTAAATTCTGAGAGGTTTCTCAGTAGAGAATTCAAGGATCATTGTAGGGGTTCCAGATGATCCTAGGTTGATAAACACAATGCATGATTTTAGTGATCAATGATTAGTTAAGAAAATAGCCTCTGAATTCCTTGAGTTGATTATTGTTAAGTCAAATTTCATTCTGTATTTTGCATTTATAACTTCATATCAAATCTTTCCAAAATCCCCTTGTTCTAACCTTCTCCTTATTTGCTTAAGAATCTGAAATGGTCTTTGGGAGATGACCTAGGTTGCACCTTATACTATACCAATAGTTTGGGGGAAATCTAGAAATTATTTTTGCGCGTTTACGACGAGCGTGTCAGGAGTCGGTTACAAGTAGGGAAGGTGTTAGGCACCCCACTCGCCCGTTCCGAAGAACGGTACCCTTAAACTGAGTGTGTGATTTTGAAAATAGTTTGATCCCTTAATTAATACGAAATAAATAACTTGATGGAGGTTAGCCTGACAGGACTTGATCCTGCTCCTACGTATTCCCCGGTGCAATGAGAAACTCAAGGCTTACGTAGTTCTGGTTAGTTTTTTAAGGCTTGACCTTCGAAGATGCTTGAAAGAAAGGAATTTTGAAAATGAACATGTTGTTTTGGAAGATATTTTTAAAAGGGTAATCCTCATCCGCATATGCACAGGGCCTACGACAACTGCGGCTGCACTTGGAAAAATACGCATCTCTAAACAACGAACAGCAGAAAAAGCTACCAGTTCGTGCCTAGAGCTCGTCGCGTGAGATCGAGAATCACAAAACCAGATTTTTATTTTGTAAAAACATTGAATAATAAAACGAACAAGATTATTTTGTAAAAAAGGGAGGGAAATCCTAATCCACATATGCACAAGGCCCAAGACAACTACAGCTGCACTTGGACCCATACGAATCTCTAAACAACGAACAGCAGAAAAAACTACCAGTTCGTGCTTAGGGCTCGTCGCGTGAGATTAAGAATCGCAAAACAAGATTTTCATTTTGAAATAAAAATGATGAATGAATAAACGGGAGTACGGGGCTTGATCAAAATTTAATGGAAATTTAATGGAAATTTATGGATTTAATTTGTAATCAGAAGGATTTTAGGATATTAAATTGTAATTAGTAGAATTTTAGAAATTTTAATTTGTAATTTGCAGTTTTTAGGGAGAGGGTTGGAATTAGTGAAAAGTTTGGGGCATTTTGGTAATTTTGGAATTTGGGGCATAATTAGAATTTGTGGAAAGTTTGGGGGCATTTTGGTAATTTGTGGACTTGGGGATAGAACTGGAATTATAGGAAATGGTCAGGGGTAAAATGGTAATTGAGAAGCTCGGGACAGAATTGGAATTATTAGAAATGGTTAGGGGTAAAATGGTAATTAAGGAACTGAGGACAGAACTGGAGTTATTGGAAATGGCTAGGGGTAAAATGGTAAATGTTAAGCCAAATCTGAATAAATGGTTTAAATTATGATGATGGAAATAGAAATCCAAAATGCCCCGACTGGGGTTCGAATCGAAGGCCATGAGGTAGCGAGCCAACCTTTTAACCACTTGAGCTATTCGTCCTTGTAGTTCATATTGTCTGCCTTAACTAATTATGTCTAAGGCCATTCACTTTTAGTTTTCTACAAATATTCTAGAGGGGCCCCGCCCTCGCTTTTATTTTACTTTGCATGTGACTGCCATACGCTGATTCTCATGCATGACTCCTATCTTGCTATGTATATATTTTTTATTATTTGAATTTTCTGCATGAAATTACAGGTTTACGTAAAGGTGCTTGATCCCACATGGGCTGAACAGGACCTGATTGGCAAAGGATGAGCACGTTGCCTTGCTCGAGCCTTTTAACTTAGGATCATCATCAATTAAATTCAAACGACTATGGGCGTATGGGCCTTTCTGCATGCAGGATTGCATGGTATTTATATACAGGCCCTGTTCTTCAATGCCCTGAATTCAAGTATCCCACCCATGACTCACACGTAACGGACCATGAACCTTTGAAGATTCAACAAAAGAGGTATGAAGATGAACTACCACACGCCTCTTTGCATGTGCTCCCTGTCATTTAGGACGTAGCTTCATCTGTTGAAAGTTACAATGCAATGTGCTCAAGATTGCTAGGAGAGCTAGTTCTAGAGGGTAAATAGGGAAATTCATATGGCCTATGATACATGAGTGTAACTGGATGAGACTTATACACCCTCTATGTGGTGCCATGCACCCACCCCTACTGTTCACATCCTGTATTCTTTCCTTAAGCGACAATGGAGCTCGATCATGGCCTTTGAATATTGCAGGTCGGGAAATTGCTAAAACAGGACCTCGAGCTCCATCTGTGACTGCGTCCCCATAGGTAATCCAGACGCTCGTAAGCTTGACTTTTTAGGCGTATATACGCCCGCTCCAGCTTTTGCATGAAGCAACTCTAGGGATGGTATCGTTTATTGGGGCATACTAATGTAGCCAAACGTGTATGAGGTTAAATATTGTGGCCTAGTCTGGCCCCTTATCCATCTAGACTGGTTCTTAGTATCGGTGTGGCTCAACAAGAGGGAGTGCTAAGTATGTTAAAGAAAATGCAAGCTTACTTGGAAAGCGCCTTGGCTAAGATTCGAACCTGGCAGTTAGAGCTATCTAAACGCACCGACCAGCTGCACGCTCAACTAGGGTTCCAGCGTCCCTATTTCAATTTAAAAAAAACCCTATGGAAGTGGATAAATGCAACCAGGGGTACTCTGTATAGCCCATTCAAAGCCTTGGCTTATTTAAGGCAATGTCGTAGAGGGTTTGAACAGGGAACCAGAGAGGTTGTAAGCAGCTAGCAGTGAGTATCACTTTGGACAGTCCAAGTGAAGGAGTGATCTGGTTAACATAAGAAACTATGGCATCATTTGGCCCATCTCAGGACATGGCTTACTGCCCGCTAACGTCCAGTAATCATAGGGATTGGCCTATGGTACTTAAAACAAAACTACCCCTATTGAGGATCGAATCGAGGCCTAGGAAATGTGCATGGCGGATTAACCACCAGGCCAAGCTGTGGCTCTATCTTATCATTCACTAGTTTAACTTTAAAAGTGAGGCATGCAACATTAATGAAGACTAATTCGTAAATTCTGACCATTCTTTGCTCAGCATATTTGGTCTTGATGGGTTTCTTTATCTCTATCCTCTTTCGAGCTACTTGCAAACTATGATTGAGTATCTCCTAAAGATTTTTGTGCACTCAAATAACTAAAAGCTTCTTGTGACCCCATTAGCTCGACCATTCGTGGGCAAGAAGAAGATATTGCCAGGGATCTGCCACTGGGTTCGCTCCATGCAAGCCAAATCATTGGCTCCAAGAATATAAATGTAGATAACACCCACCTTGCCTTCCTTGCATAGCCCCCTCAAGAGTCGTTTTGCACCTTTTCTTGTTGTTTAACCAATATCAAACCCCTTGGATCATTCTTAGATCAAAGGCTACTGTGGCTTTGGCGACAGTCTTGCTGATCAGTGGCATGCTAACGTTCGGCCTAAGTTCGTCCTCCATAGACGTGGAGGCTATAGTGGAGGCAAACCTACATCACCCACATAGGCGATGATGAAACCGATAAACAGTGCCACCCTTCCTCGGGGTGTTCTGTATCTGCTCAATTTCATTGAGCCAATAAGAGCCCTCCATACATACACCGCAATACCAAGAAGTCTCGAGCAAGATCATATCGAAGTCACGTTCATTACTTACTACCGTCTTAAGGAGAAATTATGTCAAGAGTTTGTGTAAGGCTGATTTCATAACTTGTTCAATTAGGGATGAGACGTGCTGAACCTAACTACAACCAATAATCTTAGAGGTAGAGGCCCCGTATGCATAGCCCTCACTAGGTTCTCATATAGAATCCAACAATCACAACCTAAAGGGTTACAAATATCATCCGATTCAGCCAAACTCCTCTATCTACCCTAAATTCAGTTCACTATGGAGATAGAGAATTCATGCTAACCCGGATATGGCGAGTTCTAAGTAGTGTGAGGACTTTCCTCTAGGACAAAGGAGTCAGGAGATGTATAGATGGAAGGCTTTTCGCAAGAACCTGGTGGAATTGATAGAGAACCCAACAATCTTGCTGCAACTTCGATTTTTCTTGGGAACTTCTAACGTCCAGGAAGAAGATGTTCCTAGGGTCTTTTGGCAGCAACCAAACTCTAACCTTATCCCTCTCCAAGCCTCCAGAGATATCTTCGTTTTCTTCTCCCAAGAAAAGCTTTCACTCCCTTCAAGAGGCAGGAGCCCAGGAAGGAGAAAGAATTCCAAGAAGCCATTCCAACCTTCACCTTGAGAGGAAGTTCCAGCTAAGAAAATCTTGAAGGGTCCCCCCTTCTGTTTCGTTTTTCTCTTTTAACCAAAAAACCGTTTTTCTTTTTTCTTTAATTTCTGATTTTTATATTTCATAAATTCTGTTTTTCATTTTTATTTCAGTTTTTCGTTTGTGTCTTTTTTATTATAGTTTCTGTTGATTTTCATTTTTCCTATATATATACTTTTTAATTATTTATTATTTTTTGTTATTTTTGATTTTTTGATTTTTTTGTTTTTTCTTATTTTCATTTTTGTATATTTTTTTTACTTAATTTTTCAGAATTTTTATTTCTTTTTCTATTTTCCTATTTTCTTTTTCTTCTTCTTCCTTCTTCTTTTTTATTTATTTATTTTTTTTTAAATTATTTCCTTGTTTGATTCTAAAATCAGATTTTCTTTTTGTTTATCATATATTTTATTTTGATTTTAATATTTTCAGTTTTTGTTTATTTTTCTATTTAAGAGTTTCAAATTTTATTTTCTGCTTTTCTGTTTATTATTTAATTTAGCGTTACTTTTTGAAAAAAAAAAATTTAGACATTTGGGGCCTCGGACGTAATTGGGTGTTTACACTCCTTGTGTCCTAAGGCAACCTATAAATAGGGCCAAAGCAAGCCTAAAAAGCTTAGTAGAGAAATACATGGAATAGGCCTTCTCCTATACATATTATGCCTGCTAGTTTCTAGAATACAAGCAAAATACCTAAAACCTATTCTAATATGGAGGTCCTATAGGACTAGTTCATATGAGGTCCAATAAGCCTAGGGACTCTACAACTAGGATCCTCTTCATTTGGGACCTCTGCATTAAGCATGCATTTCATTCATACCTTAGATCATTCTTTATTGTTACATTCATAACATACATTTTATACATTTTTGAGATCACATCTCACCACATCATAATATTATTTGACCTTTATTTCATTAATGCCTTAACCATAATTCATTATAATTTCTTTATCACCCTTTCAATGATAATCTCTACTTTAGGCATAACATGCAAAAATTTAGTCAAACAATATCCTTTTACTAGCTCTGCTACTCCATCTTTTATTCTTAGAATATGAGTTAAATTGTTGTCACCATTATAATTATTGAAAATCCAACGGTTCATAATAGAAGGATTTTTGGAAGACCTGCATCTTTTCATAGATAGACCTCTCATCCTTCTAAAGGACCTCTCTCCCTTCTAAATGTGTATGGTACATTTAAGAGTAGTATTAAATTTTCACATAAGCTCTTCTTTAGTGATTCTAGAATTTAATAGATTCCTTTCTAAATCTTTCAAATAACATGCATGGTCAAACAATCCAGCCATAAATGGGTGAATAACTTATCCCATGAGCCATCACACCATTAATGCCATATAAGATAAAAATATTTATGAGAAGAGATAAATTAACCATGATTAAATTAAAGTAACTTTAATTAAGTTAAAATTAACCATGCTTAAGATAAATTAATTATAATTAGCATTAAATTAACCATGATTTGTTAAAATAATCATAATTAATGTTAAAGGACAATTTCTTGTATTTACATTTAATTTTGAAAATGAAAATTACATGTACATAGACCAAAATGCCCCTAAGTGGAAATTTAATTCCCATGTGTCCCTAAGTGGTTGAATTGGCTATAGACCAAGGGGAAGCTCATTTTCTTCATCACCATCCTTCTAAGCACTTGAATAAACTCCATAAACTCACTCCAAAACTTCAAGTTCTCTTAAAACAAATAAACCTACACTAAGCTTGAACTTCCATCTTTGAAGTTTAAATTATAACAAGCCAAACAAATAAAGTCCAACCACCATCCTTGGAAGCATTCGTTTGGACTACAAAGGGGAGTGAAATCAACTTCAAAAGACTTACCAAATCCTTATATAAGTCTTTAACAAGTAGGGTTTCTACCCTACGTTTTTTTCTAAGTTTCTATTTTTATGATTTGATTTGTTTTCCTTCTTTTATTGGTGGAACCTTCTCTAAATTCTATGGATCCTACTTGCTTGAGCATCATAAAATTTAAAACTTCCCTTGATTGTTAAACATAAGTATAAAAATTTTTTTAGTTATTTTTGAAAGTTAAAAGAAATTTTTGATGGATTAAAGTGCTTCTTGGAAACTTTGAAACAATTTAATCGGTTAAAATTTCTTAAAAATAATTGTTAATTGTTTGGGAAAAAATTGAAAATTTATGTTAAGAATTTTGAGATGCTCAAAGTAAAGGATGAATAGAACTTGGAGTAGAACTAGTGGATTTTCACTTGGTTGTTTTGGAAAAATGATCTTTTTTCCAGCCTTTATGAAAGTTATGAAATTGATTACGTCTCCTCTTAAAAGATTTAATCTTAAAATTAGACTCAGATAAAATTCTAGATCTAGACTCATGCGATAATAATCCTAAAAGACTTAAAAAGTTAAGTCCAAAAAGTTACAAACTTAATTCTAAAATTGGATCTTAAAGCTAGTAAGAGCAAGGCTGGACGTAGGGACTAAAAAGTTGAATAAAACACTTAAATCCTCCTTGATCATAACCAAAGCTATGGAGCAAGAACAAATCTTAATGGACTGAAAAGTGAATGATGCAACAAGTGCTAAAATTAATGATACAAAGGTCAAGTGAGAAGAACTTGAGAAAATGATCCTTGCTTAGTTAAGAATGTGTATTCGGTCACCCTAAGTTAATTAAGGGAAATTGAGTTTAAAATATTTGTTAAGGGGTAATAAGAATTCTAGCCATGTATGAGAAATGAATTAAGAGTTTAAGAAATACTTGGTGATGGTTTGGGTAACCATTTGACCATACTTAGAGAAAATTAATGAAAGTAAGTTAAAATATTGTTAAGACTTAAAAATAAACTCAACCATGCATAAGGTAATAATTAAAAATCAATTATGGGATTGTGAGAGTTTAAAGGGTCATTTGATCCTACCTAATAAGTAATAAGGAAAAGTTTTAAAAATTTCTAAGTAGGTTTAGTTTATTGGCCTAAGTCATAACTAGTACAAATCATCTCCTAAATGCAAGAAAAAAAAATTAATCATGATGTCTTGGGGACACAAGTACTTTTCGGCCATCCTAGAAATAAATTTATAAGATAACATCAAAGTTTTGAGTTGATTTCTCAAGAATTCACAAAATTTCATGAAGCATTCTTTCATCACATTTTTGAAAGTACTTAGAAAGGCAACTTTAATTTGAAAAACATAGATTGAGAAAGATAAAACCTCACATGATATACTCTGAATCTCTCAAGTGTTTGATTTGGTAAGTGTTTCTCTCAAATTCAATCCATGAAAGATGAACTATCATAGGCTTGCATATCTTCTACTTCTCTACTACTATGTACACATGCAATGCACAAATCAAGAGGTCTTTATTCTAGTTATAACGGGATTAGAAAGATAAAATGATATATTGAAGAGATACAATGTCAGACCAAAGAAAATGGTGAGGATTGAGAACTGAGTCTAAGTGCAAGTGTGAGAAACAGATATCACTTCTTCATTCTTTTTTTTTCTTTTCTTTTTTTTCAATATAATAGTTTATTTGTTAATTTATTGCTTCAGTTTTTTTTTTCAACCATGATATTGATGAACACAATAATAATCTCCCCCACACTTATTGAAATACTTATGGTATGATAAATCCAGTATTCCTCACCTTCTATGGTCAGACAAAGTTTTTTTTTTGATTTGTGGTGAGCTAAAAAGAAGAAAAGGCTAATCGGCTCAAAGGGTTGATCAAAGGATAAAATTATATGGTTTGGTTATTCGGCCAAGTGGTTTGTTCAAGAAAAACAGTGCCTCAATCATTTTTGTACAATTCATGTGAAAATGTAGCTTCAAAAAGAATCAATGCAAGTTCTGAAGTAACATATTCCATGGATGAAAATCACACAAGAAAGAAAATAATAATAAGGCTCAAAATCTCACAGGTAATATATTTATCAAATCTAATCTATCCAGTTCAAATATGTGTTGCCAAACTAATTAATCTCGAAATGTAAATCATTTTGCTTCAATTATTTTATGAAATCTAAAGAAAAACATACTTTCACATTTAATTTTTTTTTAATCATAAGATGCGTATCAAGAGTCAAGTGTAACTCCTTACTCAGCCATCTTACTCAAAGCAAGTTTATGATTCTAACCTAATTTTTTATTTTATTTTTTTTTGTTTTTTATTTTTTTGGGTTTTTTTTTTAAAAAATTTTTTTCTTTTATATCGGACCATCCTCCCCCCAACCTATCCAAGACATTGTCCCCAATGTCTTAGATGGAATTTCATATAACAGGAAAAGCAATGTAAGAAAACCACCAAAGTAAGGAAAAGTTATAACCGAAGAGTGGTATCTGGTTCTCTTTTGTCTCTGCCATCCTGATTTGGTTGGTTCACCAGCTGCATTGCTTGACTGAGCTCAAATGTAGGATTTTGCAAAATCTCAAGTAGCTGTTCAACAGTTGAAGCAGATACTATGATGTTGCGCATGGATTGTGGCATGAACTCCTGCTCTACTGCATTATCTAAAAATGATATCAAACCATTATAAAAGCCATTAATATTCAATAAGCCCAAAGGTTTTTTATGAAAATTCCGATAGGCCCAAAGTATAATGGTAAAAATTTCTTCCATTGTTCCAAGACCACCAGGTAATGCAATAAATGCATTAGAATTAACCAACATGTGTCTCATACAGTCATGCATGGTTGCAACCTTCAATTCAGTACCCAGGGTCAAGTAGGAGGTGCTCCCATTTTTTAAGCCAACACCTAAGACGTTACACCCCTTTGTGAGTGCAAATCCTGCAACACAACCTTTGAAACCCTGAATCCCTCCCCCATAAACAAGATTGATTTTTCTTGCAGCTAATGCCTTAACAAGGGTATAAGCTGCATGTTGAAATTCTCCATCCTTTCCAAGGTTAGACCCACCAAAAACACAGATAGTATTGATCCTATCCATATACGGTGTTTCTATCTTTTTTGAAAAAATATGTCATAGAGGTTGATAATTTATAGGGACTCAATATCAGACAAGGAGATCGCTTGAATAGTGCGGGATCAGGATTTGGTAGCAAAAGTTTGAATTTTTGTTGCAAAAGTTTGAATTTTTTGTTCAAGGAAAAGGTGAATGTCAGAGGGGTAAGACTTTAAGCAGGGGTGAAAATTTAAAAAAAAAATGGTGGCCCAATAAATTGAAAAGACAATGTAAATGACAAACATACACGCATGAGAATGAACAGTAGTTGTGATTGTATCTCACATCTTCCTCTGGTTTTACGTCCAGTAACGGCTGAAACGCCTTCTAAGAGTCGAGGATGTGCTTCCCATTCAGTTTTCTTGTAAACTGACAACAGGGTCTTTTAAAGTCAGATTCCCAAGACTATAACGTGCTTTTTCCTTACGGAACAGTTCAAACAAATCAAGAAGGACTCCTTGTACATGCCCACTAGGATGTGTCTCAAGAGTCTGAATGATATCATCCAATGACTCCTTACTCAGTCCATCCTTTATGAATTGAATTTTGTCCTCTTGATTTCTTGAAACCATTCCAGGGTTCTTGCATCTTGTGTTACAGGTCCATCTTGCACACCTGTAGCAAACTCTAATTCTTTTTGCCCTTCTCTTCTTTGCATAGAAACTTCTTCCCATACCTGGCATGTTTTTAACAAATGATTCTTGAAATTCACCTGCTAAACGTACCTTAGCTTCAATGATCCAACGGACATCTTCTGAAGGCCTAAGAGTGTTAATGCCCTCAATCGTTCAAGTCTGCAATTGTAAATGTCTTTAAGAAACTTTCTGGGCAGAGTAGGGAACAAAATTTTGATCCTGGTGAGAGCTTTCTCCATTTTTTTCTTAAAACACTCAAGTTATTATTCCTGCAAGCTCAATGTGGTGTAATAGTTGGGATGATTTAAGAGGTGAAGAGGGAAGTTGAGAGATTAGTTGAAACTTATAAGCGAGGAATGTGAGAGAGGGGGAGAGAGAAAGAGAGAGAGAGAAAGAGAGAGAGAAAGAGAGAGAAAAAAAAAGAGAGAGAGAGAGAGAGACTTCTCTTGAATTTATTGCAAGTATGTGGCATTGTGCAAATGCACTTCTTCTACCGTGTGCTTTTGAAAACCTTCGAAAAATGGTTTAAGACGATGTCCATTCACCTTGAAGATTTTTTTCAGTTATCTCATTTTTTATTTCCACTGCACCATAAGGAAAAACATTAGTAACTACAAATAGTCCTAACCATCTAGAGCGTAGCTTACCAGGCATAAGGTTTAGCCGAGAATTGAAAATGAGAACTTTTTGTCCAACGGAAAACTCCTTTCTTGCCAACTTTTTGTCATGAAGAGCTTTGACATTTTCTTTGTAAATTTTGGAGTTTTCGTATGCTTCTAATCGAATTTCTTCAAGTTCCTACAATTGAAGCTTCCTATGGATTCCTGCCTGGTCTAGATCCATGTTGCATTTCTTTACTGCCCAAAATGCTATATGCTCTAATTCAACTGGAAGATGACATGCTTTACCAAAGACAATCCTGTAGGGAGACATGCCAATGGGTGACTTGTAAGCTGTCCTATATGCCCATAATGCATCAACAAGGCGCAAGCTCCAATCCTTCCTATTAGGCTGAACTGTTTTCTCTAAGATTTTCTTGATCTATCGATTAGAAACTTCAGCTTGACCATTTGTTTGAGGATGATATGGGGTGGAGACTTTATGCATGACTCCATATTTGCGGAGTAGGGCTTCCATTGTGCGGTTGCAAAAATGAGTACCTTGGTCACTAATTAGAGCTCTAGGAATGCCAAACCTGCTAAAAATGTTAGACCTGATAAAATCTGCAACAACTCGAGCATCATCAGTACGAGTGGCTTTTGCCTCCACCCATTTTGAAACATAATCAACGGCTAGCAGAATGTAAACAAAGCCAAAAGAGACAGGGAATGGACCCATAAAGTCTATACCCCATACATCAAATACCTCACAAAAGAGAAGTGGTTGTTAGGGCATCTCATTTCTGCGCGAAATACTCCCTATTCTTTGGCACTGCTCACAAGTTATGCACAATCTGTGTGCATCACGAAATATTGTAGGCCAATAAAAGCCTGAGTCTAGTACTTTTCTAGCTGTCCGTTGTGGCCCAAAGTGTCAACCACAAGCTAGGGAATGGCAAAAGGTAAGTACAGACTGAACTTCATGATCTGGAACACATCTTCTAATGATTTGATCACTACATGTCTTCCAAAGGTATGGTTCATCCCATATGTAGTGTTTGGCATCACTTTTCAACTTGGCAATTTGCGATTTGGTGAAGTGTTTGGGTATTTCTTTAGCAACCAGATAGTTTACCAAATCTGCATACCAAGGATCCTTCCCGTGCAAATGATAGAGATGCTCTTCTGGGAATGAATCTGCAATTGAAGTTTCTTCACAAGGTTGCTGGATCCGACTTAAATGATCTTCTACAAGGTTCTCTGCACCACTCTTGTCTTTAATCTCTAAATCAAATTCTTGTAACAGAAGCATCCAGCGAATTAGTCTTGGCTTAGCATCTGCCTTCTTAAGCAAGTATTTCAAAGCTGCATGGTTAGAGAAGACAATAACTTTAGATCCAAGCAAATAGGAGCAAAATTTATCTAATGCAAACACAATTGCCAAAAGCTCCTTCTCAGTTGTTGTGTAATTGGATTGGGTTGCATCTAGTGTGCGAGAGGCATATGCAATGACATGAGATCTCTTGCTAACTCTTTGAGACAGTACAGCACCAAGGGCATAATTAGATGCATCACACATTAATTCAAATGGAAGCGTCCAATTAGGTGGTTGAATGATGGGAGTGGTTGTGAACCGCTTCTTTAGTTCATCAAATGAATCCTTGCATGCTTGATCAAACACAAATTTGGTATCTTTTTGTAGTAGTTTAGAAAGAGGTTGTGCAATCTTGCTAAAATCCTTGATGAATCTTCTGTAAAAACATGCATGACCAAGTAAAGAACGTACTTCTCGCACAGAAGTGGGGTAAGGTAGAGAAGTAATAATGTCTATCTTGGCCTTATCAACCTCTAAACCTTTGCTAGATACCAAGTGTCCTAAGACTATACCTTCTGTTACCATGAAATGACATTTTTCAAAATTCAAAACCAAGTTAGTCTCAATGCATCTGTCCAAAACTTTAGAGAGGCTTTCTAAGCATGCATCAAAAGAAGAACCATATACAGTGAAGTCATCCATAAACACTTCCATGCAACTTTCTAAGAGATCAGAGAAAATGCTTACCATGCATCTTTGAAAGGTTCCAGGGGCGTTGCATAGACCAAAGGGCATCCTTCGATAGGCAAAAGTACCAAAAGGACAAGTGAAGGTGGTCTTATGCTGCTCTTCTGGGGCTATATGTATTTGAAAATAACCTGAAAAACCATCCAAAAAGCAATAGTGAGATTTTCCTGCTGATCTTTCCAAAATTTGGTCTATGAAGGGCAAAGGGAAGTGATCCTTGCGAGTAGCTTGGTTAAGCTTCCTATAATCTATGCACACTTTCCAACTGTTTTGTATTCTGGTAGGGATTAGTTCATCATTGTGATTTTTGACTACAGTCATGCTAGTCTTCTTAGGAACTACTTGCACCGGGCTTACCCAATCACTGTCTGAGATGGGATAGATGATACCAGCTGCCAAAAGCTTACCTACTTCCTTCTTTACCACATCTAGGATGGTTGGATTCAAACGCCTTTGTGGTTGTCTAACAGGTCTGGTGTTTTCCTCCAACAATATCCTATGCATACAAGTAGATGGGCTAATGCCTGGAATATCAGCCAAAGTCCATCCAATTGCTTATTTATGGCTTCTTAAGGTTTGCAACAACCTTTCTTCCTGTTGTGGTAGAAGGTTCTTTGCTACAATGACAGGAAGCTTCTCATTTTCCCCCAAATAAGCATACTTTAGATGTTCAGGCAAAGGCTTCAACTCCAAAGGAGGTGGTTGTATTGTGGAAGGAAGAGATCTATATGAGATTGAAATGTCTGCAACACTTGCATCTAACATGTCATCTTTCAACGAAGATTGGTCTGCAGCATTAATCCTGGAACAGACAATACATGGATCAAATTCATCACATGTGCAAGTAAAATTATCTAAGTAATCTAAATCAAAATCAAAAAATTCAAAAAGTAGATTGTCAATAGAATAATCATTCGCAAGAAGATCTATGACATCAAGTTGAAAGAGTGAATGATTCTCTATGGGATGCTTCATGGCTTCAAATATGTTGAATTGGATGATATCATCTCCAAATTCCATAGAGAGAGTCCCCGTATGCACATCTATCTTTGTTTTTGCACTTTTGAGGAAAGGTCTCCCTAGGATCAAGGTTGCTCTATTAATGGATGACTCATCTTCCATATCCAAAATGTAGAAGTCAGCTGGAAAGATCAGCTTATTCACTTGAACTAGCACATCTTCAAGTACTCCGGCTGGATGTGCTGTACTTTTGTTGGCTAATTGAATCACCACACCAGTTGGCTTCATTTCTCCCAGATTCAAAGATTTATAAACTGATGAGGGCATAACATTAATGGAAGCACCTAGATCCAGCAATGCATCACCAAATGTAGAATTTCCTATTTTGCAAGGAATGGTGAAAGTTCCTGGATCTTTACATTTCTGAGGGAGGCTGGGTTGAATTAAGGCAGAAACATTGCGTCCCACACTAATCTTCCCATCCCCTTTGAGTCTTCTCTTATGCATGCACAAATCCTTTTGAAATTTGGCATATTTGGGAATTTGCTTGATAGCATCTAGAAGTGGTATGTTGACTTCCACTTTCCTGAAAGTATCTAGAAGCTCGTTATCCAATTCTGCATGAACATTGGGCTTGGATTGGACCATTCTATTTGGAAAAGGTAAAGATACCTTCTGATCAGCACAATTTGGGGTTTTTGTTTCATCAGATGCTTCAAGTGCAGATCGTTTATGGCAAGCTTCTTTTTGTTGATCATTCGATGTCTTATCGAAGGCTGGTGTACTTTTTTCATCAGACTTTCCCTCTGATTCAGATGGCTTATCAGAGATGTCTCCAAGTGTGGAGATAAATTCTTCTTTTTGGTGTGGATTAGTCTGATTGAAGCTTTAATGCTTTAAAATTGTAGGGTCTGTCTACACTTTCTACCAACTTCTCAAGGTCATGGCACACACACTTTTGGGATTTATGACAGGTTGAGAAGGTAGTTGACCAGAACCTTGAGATTTCAATTGGTTGACAGTGGTAGCCAACTGCCCAATTTGAGTTTGTAAATCCTGAATGGTAGAACTTACATTTTGTTGAAACTGAAGATTGTTGGTTGCTAATTACTTCATCAAATCATCAAGAGAGGGTTCAGAAGCATTAGAGGGTACAGATTGCTGCATATGCTGTTGTTGTTGTCTGAATGGCGGTGGTTGGTATTTATTTTGGGAGTCAGATGTTTGAATCCTTTGTTGTTGTGGAGGACCATATCTCAAGTTAGGATGGTTTCTCCAACTAGGATTGTATGCTCCAGAAGGTGGTTCAAACTTCTGTTGCTGATAATGTTGAGGAGGCCTGTATTGTTGTCCTGTGCCAAAAATACCATTTACTGCAGCCTCAGGTGTCTCACTTTCTTGCAATGTTGGGCATGCATCAGTAGGATGATCTGCAGAAGTGCAGATGCCACATGTTTTGGTTTTGTCAACAACATTAAGTTGCTGTTGTTGTCCGATGGCCAACTGTCTTACGATGGAGGTTAGTTCTTCAATTCTGTTCTCCAATCGTGTATGGTCTGTCTTAGTGGTCATTTCATGGACTTCTTTAGACAAGGAATTAGTTCGAGAATTGAATTGCTGAGAATTTTCTGCCATGTTGGCAATCAAATCTCGAGCTGCTGTAGGAGTTTTGTCCATAAGTGTTCCACCACTAGCTGCATCAACCATGCTTCTGTCCATTGGCATGAGTCCTTCATAGAAATACTGAATCAGTAATTGATCACTGATTTGATGGTGTGGACAAGTGGCGCATAGTTTCTTGAATCTCTCCCAATACTCATAGAGAGTTTCTTAGGAGTTCTGTCTGATGCCGCAAATCTCTTTTCTGATAGCTGGTGTTCTGGATGCAGGGAAGAATTTCTCCAGGAATAATCTCTTCATATCATTCCAGCTTGTAACAAATGTTGGACGTAGATAGTACAACCAGTCCTTGGCTCCATCATTTAAGGAGAAAGGAAATTCCTTCAACTTGATATGATCTTCAGGAATTCCTTGTGGCCGCATTGTGGAACACACAATGTGAAATTCCTTCAAATGTTTATAAGGGTCCTCACCTGCAAGGCCATGAAACTTAGGTAGCAAATGTATTAATCCAGACTTCAGTTCAAATGGTGCATCAACATCAGGGTATTGAATGCACAATGGTTGATAAGCAACATCAGGTGCAGCTAATTCTTTTAGGGTTCTATCAGCCATGTTCTTAGCAGAATATTTGAAACTATCAAAATTTAAAGATGAAAAATCACTACTGTTACTTTCTTGGTTATTACTGGATGAATGCCTTCTATGTGCTCTTTTCAAATGGTGGAATGTTCTATCAATCTCAGGATCATATGCATATAAATTTTCAGGATTGGATCGGGTCATACACAAAAAGGTGAATTCATACAGAAAATCCAAGAATGATATACCTAAAAAATAATTGTTAGAAAGATTAGAAATTTTATACAAACTCCTAAATGAGCCTAGGAAACTAAAATGGTCCCCGGCAACGGCGCAAAATTTTTGACACGCTTGTCGCAAACGGGCAAAAATAATTTCTAGATTTCCCCCAAACTATTGGTATAGTATAAGGTGCAACCTAGGTCATCTCCCAAAGACCATTTCATATTCTTAAGCAAATTAGGAAAAAGTTAGAAAAAGGGGGTTTTGCAAATATGTGATATTAAGTTCTAAATATAAAATACAGAAAGAAATTAATTTCACTTAACAATTATCAACTCAAGGAATTCAGAGGCTATTTTCATAACTAATCATTGATCACTAAAATCATGCATTGTGTTTATCAACCTAGGATCATCTGGAACCCCTAAAATGATCCTTGAATTCTCTACTGAGAAACCTCTCAGAATTTAATTGATTATGATCAACAAGATTTAGTAACCACTTAATCTTTTATCTAAAGCAATTTCACAATCAGAATTCAGTTGAAGTAAGTAATAAAATGAAAACCTTCAATTCAATTACTTAATTTCTACTCTTCAAACTTTTGGAAAATGATTTACCAATCAAAAACCAATTATAAATCAATTATGCATTAATCAAAATACGTCAACCGATCAAACTTTGATTAAAGAATAAAATTGAAGAATATAGTGAAGCAGAGTAGAAACCACTTAATAAGCATGTAAATAAAGATCAAGACCTCAAAGTTAAAATGAAAATAGCTTGAATCCTTGAATTGAAACTACAAACCTAGCCTTCCATGAAGGAGGCAAACTAACAACAAAGAAAGAGGCAAACTAACAACAAAGAAAAACTAACCCTTCCATGTAGGAGGCAAACTAACAACAAATAAAACCTAAGCCTTCCATGAAGGAGGCAAACTAACAACAAATAAAACCTAAGCCTTCCATGAAGGAGGCAAACTAACAACAAATAAAACCTAAGCCTTCCATGAAGGAGGCAAACTAAGAAGAAAGAAAGAAAGAAAGATGGAAAATGGTGTTGAAGTTAATCTCCATGGGGTGTGTTTCTCCTCTTGTAAACCCTTCTATTTATAGAGGATTTGTGAGGCATCATCTTCAGAAAGTCACCAACTAGGATATTACTTTTCCACCCATTTATTGCTTTCACATGGGCTTTGTTGAAAATGCAAAACACTTTTGAATTTTTGTCACCAATTAGCACAACAATTTTTACTTTCTTGCACCGCAGTTTCGGATGTTCACATGTCCTAATTAGAGCTTGACTTCTTAACAAAAGTTGTAGCCCCGGATCTTAGCTGTCCAACAGAGTTGATTTCATCTCAATATGACTTCTGTATCTTAAGATATGGCCGGATCTTTGCACACTGTTCAAATTCCACATCAGCAACACTATCTCATCTTTGAGATAATTTCGGAGTCATAAACATCCCATTTAGAGTCTGCTTTTGCTTTGTAATTGTGGACACTTCTTTAAGCTTTTATTCAAGACAGATTTCATGATTTTTGGATGTCTAAAACTCCTATTATGCTCAAAATACTATAATAGTGTCATTTTAATCGGGTAAGCAAAGAAATTCAATTAAACTTCATATGAACCCAAACTCATAAAATATGACAAAGACCACTTAATTGAACATATAAGAAGTCTTAATGAGATAAAAGTGAGAGATAATTATTTATGAAATTTATGCTTATCACATAACTAGTACAAATCATCTCCTAAATGCAAGAAAAAAAAATTAATCATGATATCTTGGGGACACAAGTACTTTTCGGCCATCCTAGAAATAAATTTATAAGATAAGTTAAATTGGATGCTTGATAGTATTAAAGTAAAACAGGCATAAAAGGTTTTGAATCCATAAGGAAAGAGGAAAACAAGAGAAATTAAGTTCATGGTTCAAACTTAATTAGTTAAGTTAGTAGTCAAGGAAAACATTAAACTCTATCACTCAAACTTGAATTGAGATAGTTATGCATAAAAAATCTAAATTGATAAATACAAAGAAGATTAACCTAAATAGGTCATTTAGCCAACTAAGTTAAGATTCCAATATTTCATAAACTTACATTAAAAATATTAAGAGAAACTTAATCTTTGAGAAAAGGAAAGGTTGAGAGATAACTTAGAAGAATGAGTGGAATAAGTTTCTATGAGAGGTTTCTCATAAAAATTAAGGAATAAAGCTAGATATACAAATTCTTAGAGGAAGGTTACATGTTGTCCAAGAAATTTATATTAAGTATAATAAAGAAATTTTGATTAGGAGGTAGGTTCCTAATTAAAATAATTATACTAACCTGTTATGTTGTTTCTTGAGTAGACAAATGTATGTGTAAAGTTTATGAAATATATTCTTGATTATTTACAAAAATGATGTAGTATATGATGCTTATGTGTGGATGATGAATGTGAAACTTGAATGGATTAGAAATTGTATATGCATAACATATTGGCTGGATTGTTTGAGCATGCATGTTATCTGGAATCTTTAAAGAGAAATTTAATTAATTAAGAGATCACTAAAGAAAGAAATTATGTGAAAAATTAATACTATTTTTAATGTGCCTTGTGCACATTCAGAAGACAAAAGGGTCCTTCTAAGGTAAAGACAAAATGGTTCTCCAAAAATTCTTCTATCATGAAACGTTGGATCTTCAAAGATTATGATGATGATGACCATGAAGGAATAAACTCATGCCCTAAGAATAGAAGGTGGAGTAGTAAAACCAGTGAAAAGATATTTTTGACTAAAATGTATGATATGTCTATGATATAGATTATCACTAAGGGAGTGATAAAGAAAGAAAAGAACTATGATTAATGCATGAACGAAATGATATTTGTAATATGACGTAATGTGTTCTCAAGAATATGTAAAATGTATGAACTTCAAAATAAGTAACTTGTATGCTTAAGATAGAAGTTAGTTTCTACAATTATAAAAAGAAATCCACTTCAACTAAAGATTTTCTAAAACTTAAAAGTGAATCTGTATGCATGCCATGTGTCTGAATAAACTGAAGTGGTTGAGTTGAAAATGTTGACAGTATAATTAGGATAGAATTCTACTGAGAAACTTTGTTTTTCACTTCTCTCCTACCATTTTCTTTCCCAAATGCCGAGAATATTGACGCGCTCGTCGCAAACGCGCAAAAATAATTTCTAGATTTCCCCCAAACTATTGGTATAGTATAAGGTGCAACCTAGGTCATCTCCCAAAGACCATTTCATATTCTTAAGCAAATTAGGAAAAAGTTAGAAAAAGGGGGTTTTTGTAAAGATGTGATATTAAGTGCTAAATACAAAATACAGAATGAAATTTATTTGACTTAACAATAATCAACTCAAGGAATTCAGAGGCTATTTTCTTAACTAATCATTGATCACTAAAATCATGCATTGTTTTTATCAACCTAGGATCATCTGGAACCCCTAAAATGATCCTTGAATTCTCTACTGAGAAACCTCTCAGAATTTAATTGATTATGATCAACAAGATTTAGTAACCACTTAATCTTTCATCTAAACCAATTTCATAATCAGAATTCAGTTGAAGTAAGTAATAAAATGAAAACCTTCAATTCAATTACTTAATTTCTACTCTTCAAACTTTTGGAAAATGATTTACCAATCAAAAACCAATTATAAATCAATTATACATTAATCAAAATACGACAACCGATCAAACTTTGATTAAAAGAATAAAATTGAAGAATATAGTGAAGCAGAGTAGAAACCACTTAATAAGCATGTAAATAAAGATCAAGACCTCAAAGTTAAAATGAAAATAGCTTGAATCCTTGAATTGAAACTACAAACCTAGTCTTCCATGAAGGAGGCAAACTAACAACAAAGAAAGAGGCAAACTAACAACAAAGCAAAACTAAGCCTTCCATGTAGGAGGCAACTAATAATAAAGAAAAACTAAGCCTTCCATGTAGGAGGCAACTAACAATTAAGAAAAACTAAGCCTTCCATGTAGGAGGCAAACTAACAAGAAAGAAAAACTAAGCCTTCCATGTAGGAGGCAAACTAACAAGAAAGAAAGAAAGATGGAAAATGGTATTGGAGTTAATCTCCAAGGAGGTGTGTTTCTCCTCTTGTAAACCCTTCTATTTATAGAGGATTTGTGAGGCATCATCTTCAAAAAGTCACCAACTAGGATATTACTTTTCTACCCTTTTATTGCTTTCACATGGGCTTTGTTGAAATGCAAAACACTTTTGAATTTTTTTCACCAATTAGCACAACAATTTTGACTTTCTTGCACCGTAATTTCGGATGTTCACATGTACGAATTAGAGCTTGACTTCTAAACAAAAGTTGTAGCCCCGGATCTTAGCTGTCCAACAAAGTTGATTTCATCTCAATATGACTTCTGTATCGCAAGATATGGCTGGATCTTTGCACACTGTTCAAATTCCACGTCAGCAACACTATCTCATCTTTTGAGATAATTTCGGAGTCCTAAACATCCCATTTAGAGTCTTCTCTTACTTTGTAACTGTGGACACTTCTTTAAGCTTTCATTCAAGAAAGATTTCATGATTTTTGGATGTCTAAAACTCCTATTATGCTCAAAATACTATAATAGTGTCATTTTAATCGGGTAAGCAAAGAAATTCAATTAAACTTCATATGAACCCAAACTCATAAAATATGACAAAGACCACTTAATTGAACATATAAGAAGTCTTAATGAGATAAAAGTGAGAGATAATTATTTATGAAATTTATGCTTATCAAATTCCCCCACACTTATCTTTTTCATGTCTCGGGCAAACTTAAGTTAAGGATTGGTGACTATTTTTTTTTTTTTGAAAGAACATCAAAGTTTTGAGTTGATTTCTCAAGAATTCACAAAATTTCATGAAGCATTCTTTCATCACATTTTTGAAATTACTTAGAAAGGAAACTTTAATTTGAAAAACATAGATTGAGAAAGATAAAACCTCACATGATATACTCTGAATCTCTGAAATGTTTGATTTGGTAAGTGTCTCTCTCAAATTCAATCCATGAAAGATGAACTATCATAGGCTTGCATATCTTCTACTTCTCTACTACTATGTACACATGCAATGCACAAATCAAGAGGTCTTTATTTTGGTTATAACGGGATTAGAAAGATGAAATGATATATTGAAGAGATACAATGTTAGACCAAGGAAAATGGTGAGGATTGAGAACTGAGTCTAAGTGCAAGTGTGAGAAACAGATATCACTTCTTCATTCTTTTTTTTTCTTTTCTTTTTTTCAATATAATAGTTTATTTGTTAATTTATTGCTTCAATTTTTTTTTCAACCATGATATTGATGAACACAACAATAATCTCCCCCACACTTATTGAAACACTTATGGTATGATAAATCCAGTATTCCTCACCTTCTATGGTCAGACAAAGTTGTTTTTTTTTTTTTTGATTTGTGGTGGGCTAAAAAAAAGAAGAAAAGGCTAATCGGCTCAAAGGGCTGATCAAAGGATAAAATTATATGGTTTGGTTATTTGGCCAAGTGGTTTGTTCAAGTAAAACAGTGCCTCAATCATTTTTGTACAATTCATGTGAAAATGTAGCTTCAAAAAGAATCAATGCAAGTTCTGAAGTAACATATTCCATGGATGAAAATCACACAAGAAAGAAAATAATAATAATAAGGCTCAAAATCTCACAGGTAATATATTTATCAAATCTAATCTATCCAGTTCAAATATGTGTTGCCAAACTAATTAATCTCGAAATGTAAATCATTTTGCTTCAATTATTTTATGAAATCTAAAGAAAAACATACTTCCACATTCAATTTTTTTTTTTAATCATAAGATGCGTATCAAGAGTCAAGTGTAACTCCTTACTCAGCCATCTTACTCAAAGCAAGTTTATGATTCTAAGCTAATTATTTTTTTGGGTTTTTTTTTTTTTTTAGATATCGGACCATCCTCCCCCCAACCTATCCAAGACATTGTCCCCAATGTCTTAGATGGAATTTCATATAACAGGAAAAGAAATATGAGAAAACTACCAAAGTAAGAAAAAGTTATAACCGAAGAGTGGTATCTGGTTCTCTGTTTTCTCTGCCATCTTGATTTGGTTGGTTCACCAGCTGCATTGCTTGACTGAGCTCAGATGTAGGATTTTGTAAAATCTCAAGTAGCTATTCAACAGTTGAAGCAGATACTATGATGTTGCGCATGGATTGTGGCATGAACTCCTGCTCTACTGCATGATCTAAAAAGGATATCAAACCATTATAAAAGCCATTAATATTCAATAAGCCCAAAGGTTTTTTTATGAAAATTCCGATAGGCCCAAAATATAATGGTAAAAATTTCTTCCATTGTTCCAAGACCACCAGGTAATGCAATAAATGCATTAGAATTAATCAACATGTGTCTCATACGGTCATGCATGGTTGCAACCTTCAATTCAGTACCCAGGGTGAAGTAGGAGGTGCTCTCATTTTTTAAGCTAACACCTAAGATGTTACACCCCTTTGTGAGTGCAGATCCTGCAACACATCCTTTTAAACCCTGAATCCCTCCCCCATAAACATGATTGATTTTTCTTGCAGCTAATGCCTTACCAAGGGTATAAGCTGCATGTTGAAATTCTCCATCCTTTCCAAGGTTAGACCCACCAAAAACACAGATAGTATTGATTCTATCCATAAACGGTGTTTCTGTCTCTTTTGAAAAAAATATATCATAGAGGTTGATAATTTATAGGGACTCAGTATCAGACAAGGAGATTGCTTGAATAGTGCGAGATCAGGATTTGGTAGCAAAAGTTTGAATTTTTGTTGCAAAAGTTTGAATTTTTGTTCAAGGAAAAGGTGAATGTCAGAGGGGAAAGACTTTAAACAGGGGTGAAAATTTCAAAAAATGGTGGCCCAATAAATTGAAAAGACAATGTAAATGACAAACATACACGCATGAGAATGAACAGTAGTTGTGATTGTGGCTCAAATCTTCCTCTGGTTTTACGTCCAGTAACGGCTGAAACGCCTTCTAAGAGTCGAGGATGTGCTTCCCATTCAGTTTTCTTGTAAACTGACAACAGGGTCTTTTAAAGTCAGATTCCCAAGACTATAACATGCTTTTTCCTTACGGAACAGTTCAAACAAAACAAGAAGAACTCCTTGTACATGCCCACTAGGATGCGTCTCAAGAGTCTGAATGATATCATCCAATGACTCCTTACTCAGTCCATCCTTTATGAATTGAATTTTGTCCTCTCAATTTCTTGAAACCATTCCAAGGTTCTTGCATCTTGTGTTACAGGTCCATCTTGCACACCTGTAGCAAACTCCAATTCTTTTTGCCCTTCTCTTCTTTGCATAGGAACTTCTTCCCACACCTGGCATGTTTTTAACAAATGATTCTTGAAATTCACCTGCTAAACGTACCTTAGCTTCAATGATCCAACGGACATCTTCTGGAAGGCCTAAGAGTGTTAATGCCCTCAATCGTTCAAGTCTGCAATTGTAAATGACTTTAAGAAAATTTCTGGGGAGAGTAGGGAACAAAATTTTGATCCTGGTGAGAGCTTTCTCCATTTTTTTTCTTAAAACACTCAAGTTATTATTCCTGCAAGCTCAATGTAGTGTAATAGTTGGGATGATTTAAGAGGTGAAGAGGAAAGTTGAGAGATTAGTTGAAACTTATAAGTGAGGAATGTGAGATAGGGAGAGAGAGAAAGAGAGAGAGAGAGAGAGAGAAAGAGAGAAAGAGAGATAGAGAGAGAGAGAAAGAGAGAAAGAGAGAGAGAGAGAGAGAGAGAGAGAGAGAAAGAGAGAGAGAGAGAGACTTCTCTTGAATTTATTGCAAGTATGTGGCATTGTGCAAATGCACTTCTTCTACCGTGTGCTTTTGAAAACCTTCGAAAAATGGTTTAAGACGATGTCCATTCACCTTGAGGATTTTTTCAGTTACCTCATTTTTTATTTCCACTGCACCATAAGGAAAAACATTAGTAACTACAAATGGTCCTAACCATCTAGAGTGTAGCTTACCAGGCATAAGCTTTAGCCGAGAATTGAAAAGGAGAACTTTTTGTCCAACAGAAAACTCCTTTCTTGCCAACTTTTTGTCATGAAGAGTTTTGACCTTTTCTTTGTAAATTTTGGAGTTTTCGTATGCTTCTAATCGAATTTCTTCAAGTTCCTGCAATTGAAGCTTTCTATGGATTCCTGCTTGGTCTAGATCCGTGTTGCATTTCTTTACCGCCCAAAATGCTCTATGCTCTAATTCAACTGGAAGATGACATGCTTTACCAAAGACAATCCTGTAGGGAGACATGTCAATGGGTGACTTGTAGGCTGTCCTATATGCCCATAATGCATCAACAAGGCGCAAGCTCCAATCCTTCCTGTTAGGCTGAACTGTTTTCTCTAAGATTTTCTTGATCTATCGATTAGAAACTTCAGTTTGACCATTTGTTTGAGGATGATATGGGGTGGAGACTTTATGCATGACTCCATATTTGCGGAGTAGGGCTTCCATTGTGCGGTTGCAAAAATGAGTACCTTGGTCACTAATTAGAGCTCTAGGAATGCCAAACTTGCTAAAAATGTTAGACCTGATAAAATCTGCAACAACTCGAGCATCATCAGTACGAGTGGCTTTTGCCTCCACCTATTTTGAAACATAATCAACAGCTAGCATAATGTAAACAAAGCCAAAAGAGACAGGGAATGGACCCATAAAGTCTATACCCCATACATCAAATACCTCACAAAAGAGAAGTGGTTGTTGGGGCATCTCATTTCTGCGCGAAATACTCCCTATTCTTTGGCACTGCTCACAAGTTATGCATAATCTGTGTGCATCACGAAATATTGTAGGCCAATAAAAGCCTGAGTCTAGTACTTTTCTAGTTGTCCGTTGTGGCCCAAAGTGTCCATCACAAGCTAGGGAATGACAAAAGGTAAGTACAAACTGAACTTCATGATCTGGAACACATCTTCTAATGATTTGATCACTACATGTCTTCCAAAGGTATGGTTCATCCCATATGTAGTGTTTGGCATCACTTTTCAACTTGGCAATTTGCGATTTGGTGAAGTGTTTGGGTATTTCTTTAGCAACCAGATAGTTTACCAAATCTGCATACCAAGGATCCTTCCCGTGCAAATGATAGAGATGTTCTTCTGGGAATGAATCTGCAATTGAAGTTTCTTCACAAGGTTGCTGGATCCGACTTAAATGATCTGCTACAAGGTTCTCTACACCACTTTTGTCTTTAATCTCTAAATCAAATTCTTGCAACAGAAGCATCCAGCGAATCAGTCTTGGCTTAGCATCTGCCTTCTTTAGCAAGTATTTCAAAGCTGCATGGTTAGAGAAGACAATAACTTTAGGTCGAAGCAAATAGGATCGAAATTTATCTAATGCAAACACAATTGTCAAAAGCTCCTTCTCAGTAGTTGTGTAATTGGATTGGGTTGCATCGAGTGTGCGAGAGGCATATGCAATGACATGAGATCTCTTGCTAACTCTTTGAGACAGTACAGCACCAAGGGCATAATTAGATGCATCACACATTAATTCAATTGGAAGCGTCCAATTAGGTGGTTGAATGATGGGAGTGGTTGTCAACCGCTTCTTTAGTTCATCAAATGAATCCTTGCATGCTTGATCAAACACAAATTTGGTATCTTTTTGTAGTAGTTTAGAAAGAGGTTGTGCAATCTTGGTAAAATCCTTGATGAATCTTCTGTAAAAACCTGCATGACCAAGTAAAGAACGTACTTCTCGCACAGAAGTGGGGTAAGGTAGAGAAGTAATAATGTGTATCTTGGCCTTATCAACCTCTAAACCTTTGCTAGATACCAAGTGTCCTAAGACTATACCTTCTATTACCATGAAATGACATTTTTCAAAATTCAAAACCAGGTTAGTCTCAATGCATCTGTCCAAAACTTTAGAGAAGCTTTCTAAGCATGCATCAAAAGAAGAACCATATACAGTGAAGTCATCCATAAACACTTCCATGCAACTTTCTAAGAGATCAGAGAAAATACTTACCATGCATCTTTGAAAGGTTCCAGGGGCGTTGCATAGACCAAAGGGCATCCTTCGATAGGCAAAAGTACTAAAAGGACAAGTGAAGGTGGTCTTATGCTGCTCTTCTGGGGCTATATGTATTTGAAAATAACCTGAAAAACCATCTAGAAAGCAATAGTGAGATTTTCCTGCTAATCTTTCCAAAATTTGGTCTATGAAGGGCAAAGGGAAGTGATCCTTGCGAGTAGCTTGGTTAAGCTTCCTATAATCTATGCACACTCTCCAACTGTTTTGTATTCTGGTAGGGATTAGTTCATCATTGTGATTTTTGACTACAGTCATGCGAGTCTTCTTAGGAACTACTTGCACCGGGCTTACCCAATCACTGTCTGAGATGGGATAGATGATACCAGCTGCAAAAAGCTTACCTACTTCCTTCTTTACCACATCTAGGATGGTTGGATTCAAACGCCTTTGTGGTTGTCTAACAGGTCTGGTGTTTTCCTCCAGCAGTATCCTATGCATACAAGTAGATGGGCTAATACCTGGAATATCAGCCAAAATCCATCCAATTGCTTGTTTATGGCTTTTTAAGGTTTGCAGTAACCTTTCTTCCTGTTGTGGTAGAAGGTTCTTTGCTACAATGATAGAAAGCTTCTCATTTTCCCCCAAATAAGCATACTTTAGATGTTCAGGCAAAGGCTTTAACTCCAAAGGAGGTGGTTGTATTATGGAAGGAAGATATCTATCTGAGATTGAAATGTCTGCAACACTTGCATCTAACATGTCATCTTTCAACGAAGGTTGGTCTGCAGCATTAATCCTGGAACACACAATACATGGATCAAATTCATCACATGTGCAAGTAAAATTATCAAAAAGTAAATTGTCAATAGAATAATCATCCGCAAGAAGGTCTATGGCATCAAGTTGAAAGAGTGAATGGTTCTCTATAGGATGCTTCATGGCTTCAAATATGTTGAATTGGATGATATCATCTCCAAATTCCATAGAGAGAGTCCCCGTATGCACATCTATCTTTGTTTTTGCAGTTTTGAGGAAAGGTCTCCCTAGGATCAAGGTTGCTCTATTCATGGATGACTCATCTTCCATATCCAAAATGTAGAAGTCAGCTGGAAAGATCAGCTTATTCACTTGAACTAGCACATCTTCAAGTACTCCAGCTGGATGTGTTGTACTTCTGTTGGCTAATTGAATCACCAGACCAGTTGGCTTCGGTTCTCCCAAATTCAAAGATTTATAAACTGATGAGGGCATAACATTAATGGAAGCACCTAGATCCAGCAATGCATCACCAAATGTAGAGTTTCCTATTGTGCAAGGAATGGTGAAAGTTCCTGGATCTTTACATTTCTGAGGGAGGCTGGGTTGAATTAAGGCAGAAACATTGCGTCCCACACTGATCTTCTCATCCCCTTTGAGTCTTCTCTTATGCGTGCACAGGTCCTATAGAAATTTGGCATATTTGGGAATTTTCTTGATAGCATCTAGAAGTGGTATGTTGACTTCCACTTTCCTGAAAGTATCTAGAAGCTCCTTATCCAATTCTGCATGAACATTGGGCTTGGATTGGACCATTCTATTTGGAAAAGGTAAAGATACCTTCTGATCAGCACAATTTGGGGTTTTCGTCTCATCAGATGCTTCAAGTGCAGATCGTTTATGGAAAGCTTCTTTTTGTTGATTATTCGATGTCTTATCGAAGGCTGGTGTACTTTTTTCATCAGACTTTCCCTCTGATTCAGATGGCTTATCAGAGATGTCTCCAGGTGTGGAGATAAATTCTTCTTTTTGGTGTGGATTAGTCTGATTGAAGCTTTGTTGCTTTAAAATTGTAGGGTCTGTCTGCACTTTCTTCCCACTTCTCAAGGTCATGGCATTCACACTTTTGGGATTTATGACAGGTTGAGAAGGTAGTTGACCAGAACCTTGAGATTTCAATTGGTTGACAGTGGTAGCCAACTGCCCAATTTGAGTTTGTAAATCCTGAAGGGTAGAACTTACATTTTGTTGAAACTGAAGATTGTTGGTTGCTAATTGCTTCATCAAGTCATCAATAGAGGGTTCAGAAGCATTAGAGGGTACAGATTGCTGCATATGCTGTTGTTGTTGTCTGAATGGCGGTGGTTGGTATTTATTTTGGGAGTTAGATGTTTGAATCCTTTGTTGTTGTGGAGGACCATATCTCAAGTTAGGATGGTTTCTCCAACTAGGATTGTATGATCCAGAAGGTGGTTCAAACTTCTGTTGCTGATAATGTTGAGGAGGCCTGTATTATTGTCCTGTGCCAAAAATACCATTTACTGCAGCCTCAGGTGTCTCACTTTCTTGCAATGTTGGGCATGCATCAGTAGGATGATCTGCAGAAGTGCAAATGCCACATGTTTTGGTTTTGTCAACAACATTAAGTTGCTGTTGTTGTCCGATGGCCAACTGTCTTACGATGGAGGTTAGCTCTTCAATTCTGTTCTCCAATCGTGTATAGTCTGTCTTGGTGGTCATTTCATGGACTCCTTTAGACAAGGAATTAGTTCGAGAATTGAATTGCTGAGAATTTTCTGTCATATTGGCAATCAAATCTCGAGCTGCTGTAGGAGTTTTGTCCATAAGTGCTCCACCACTAGCTGCATCAACCATGCTTCTGTCCATTGGCATGAGTCCTTCATAGAAATACTGAATCAATAATTGATCACTGATTTGATGGTGTGGACAAGTGGCGCATAGTTTCTTGAATCTCTCCCAATACTCATAGAGAGTTTCTTGGGAGTTTTGTCTGATGCCGCAAATCTCTTTTCTGATAGCTGCCGTTCTGGATGCAGGGAAGAATTTCTCCAGAAATAATCTCTTCATATCATTCCAGCTTGTAACAGATGTTGGATGTAGATAGTACAATGACGCGCTCGTCGCAAACGCGCAAAAATAATTTCTAGATTTCCCCCAAACTATTGGTATAGTATAAGGTGCAACCTAGGTCATCTCCCAAAGAACATTTCAGATTCTTAAGCAAATAAGGAGAAAATTAGAATAAGGGGGTTTTTGTAAAGATGTGATATCAAATGCTAAATACAAAATACAGAATGAAATTAATTTCACTTAACAATTATCAACTCAAGGAATTCAGAGACTATTTTCATAACTAATCATTGATCACTAAAATCATACATTGTGTTTATCAACCTAGGATCATCTGGAACCCCTACAATGATCCTTGAATTCTCTAGTGAGAAACCTCTCAGAATTCAATTGATTATGATCAACAAGACTTAGTAACCACTTAATCTTTCATCTAAACCAATTTTATAATCAAAATTCAGTTGAAGTAAGTAATAAAATGAAAACCTTCGATTAAATTACTTAATTTCTACTCTTCAAACTTTTGGAAAATGATTTACCAATCAAAAACCAATTATAAATCAATTATGCATTAATCAAAATACGTCAACCGATCAAACTTTGATTAAAGAATAAAATTGAAGAATATAGTGAAGTAGAGTAGAAACCACTTAATAAGCATGTAAATAAAGATCAAGACCTCAAAGTTAAAATGAAAATAGCTTGAATCCTTGAATTGAAACTACAAACATAGCCTTCCATGAAGGAGGCAAACTAACAACAAAGAAAGAGGCAAACTAACAACAAATAAATCGTAAGCCTTCCATGTAGGAGGCAACTAACAATAAATAAATCCTACGCCTTCCATGTAGGAGGCAACTAACAATAAAGAAAAACTAAGCCTTCCATGTAGGAGGCAAACTAACAATAAAGAAAACCTAAGCCTTCCATGAAGGAGGCAAAACTAACAAGAAAGAAAGAAAGAAAGAAACAAAGAAAGAAAGAAAATGGTATTGGAGTTAATCTCAAAAATGGTGTGTTTCTCCTCTTGTAAACCCTTCTATTTATAGAGGATTTTTGAGGCATCATCTTCAAAAAGTCATCAACTAGGATATTACTTTTCTACCCTTTTATTGCTTTCACATGGGCTTTGTTGAAAATGCAAAACACTTTTGAATTTTTGCCACCAATGAGCACAACAATTTTGACTTTTTTCACCGCAATTTCGGATGTTCACATGTCCGAATTAGAGCTTGACTTCTGAACAAAAGTTGTAGCCCCGGATCTTAGAAGTCCAACAAATTTGATTTCATCTCAATATGACTTCTATATCTCAAGATATGGCCGGATCTTTGCACACTGTTCAAATTCCACGTCAGCAACACTATCTCATCTTTTGAGATAATTTCAGATTCCTAAACATCCCATTTAGAGTCTGATCTTGCTTTGTAACTATGGAAACTTCTTTAAGCTTTCATTCAAGACAGATTTCATGATTTTTGGATGTCTAAAACTCCTATTATGCTCAAAATACTATAATAGTGTCATTTTAATCGGGTAAGCAAAGGAATTCAATTAAACTTCATATGAACCCAAACTCATAAAATATGACAAAGATCACTTAATTGAACATATAAGAAGTCTTAATGAGATAAAAGTGAGAGATAATTATTTATGAAATCTATGCTTATCATACAACCAGTCCTTAGCTCCATCATTTAAGGAGAAAGGAAATGTCTTCAACTTAATATGATCTTCAGGAATTCCTTGTGGCCGCATTGTGGAACACACAATGTGAAATTCCTTCAAATGTTTATGAGGGTCCTCACCTGCAAGGCCATGAAACTTAGGTAGCAAATGTATTAATCCAGACTTCAATTCAAATGGTGCATCAACATCAGGGTATTGAATACACAATGGTTGATAAGCAACATCAGGTGCAACTAATTCTTTTAGGGTTCTATCAGTCATATTCTTAGCAAAATATTTAAAACTATCAAAATTTAAAGATGAAAAATCACTACTGTTACTTTCTTGGTTATTACTGAATGAATGCCTTCTATGTGCTCTTTTCAAATGGTGGAATGTTCTATCAATCTCAGGATTATATGCATATAAATTTTCAGGATTGGATTGGGTCATACACAAAAAGGTGAATTCATACAGAAAATCCAAGAATATATATACCTAAAGTAAAAAAAAATTGTTAGAAAGATTAGAAATTTTATACAAACTCCTAAATGAGCCTAGGAAACTAAAATGGTCCCCGGCAACGGCGCCAAATTTTTCACGCGCTCGTCGCAAACGCGCAAAAATAATTTCTAGATTTCCCCCAAACTATTGGTATAGTATAAGGTGCAACCTAGGTCATCTCCCAAAGACCATTTCATATTCTTAAGCAAATTAGGAGAAAGTTAGAAAAAGGGGGTTTTTGTAAAGATGTGATATTAAGTGCTAAATACAAAATACAGAATGAAATTTATTTGACTTAACAATAATCAACTCAAGGAATTCAGAGGCTATTTTCTTAACTAATCATTGATCACTAAAATCATGCATTGTGTTTATCAACCTAGGATCATCTGGAACCCCTAAAATGATCCTTGAATTCTCTACTGAGAAACCTCTCAGAATTTAATTGATTATGATCAACAAGATTTAGTAACCACTTTATCTTTCATCTAAACCAATTTCATAATCAGAATTCAGTTGAAGTAAGTAATAAAATGAAAACCTTCAATTCAATTACTTAATTTCTACTCTTCAAACTTTTGGAAAATGATTTACCAATCAAAAACCAATTATAAATCAATTATACATTAATCAAAATACGTCAACCGATCAAACTTTGATTAAAAGAATAAAATTGAAGAATATAGTGAAGCAGAGTAGAAACCACTTAATAAGCATGTAAATAAAGATCAAGACCTCAAAGTTAAAATGAAAATAGCTTGAATCCTTGAATTGAAACTACAAACCTAGCCTTCCATGAAGGAGGCAAACTAACAACAAAGAAAGAGGCAAACTAACAACAAAGCAAAACTAAGCCTTCCATGTAGGAGGCAACTAACAATAAAGAAAAACTAAGCCTTCCATGTAGGAGGCAACTAACAATTAAGAAAAACTAAGCCTTCCATGTAGGAGGCAAACTAACAAGAAAGAAAAACTAAGCCTTCCATGTAGGAGGCAAACTAACAAGAAAGAAAGAAAGATGGAAAATGGTATTGGAGTTAATCTCCAAGGAGGTGTGTTTCTCCTCTTGTAAACCCTTCTATTTATAGAGGATTTATGAGGCATCATCTTCAAAAAGTCCCCAACTAGGATATTACTTTTCTACCCTTTTATTGCTTTCACATGGGCTTTGTTGAAATGCAAAACACTTTTGAATTTTTTTCACCAATTAGCACAACAATTTTGACTTTCTTGCACCGTAATTTCGGATGTTCACATGTACGAATTAGAGCTTGACTTCTAAACAAAAGTTGTAGCCCCAGATCTTAGCTGTCCAACAAAGTTGATTTCTTCTCAATATGACTTCTGTATCGCAAGATATGGCCGGATCTTTGCACACTGTTCAAATTCCACGTCAGCAACACTATCTCATCTTTTGAGATAATTTCGGAGTCCTAAACATCCCATTTAGAGTCTACTCTTGCTTTGTAACTGTGGAAACTTCTTTAAGCTTTCATTCAAGACAGATTTCATGATTTTTGGATGTCTAAAACTTCTATTATGCTCAAAATACTATAATAGTGTCATTTTAATCCGGTAAGCAAAGAAATTCAATTAAACTTCATATGAACCCAAACTCATAAAATATGACAAAGACCACTTAATTGAACATATAAGAAGTCTTAATGAGATAAAAGTGAGAGATAATTATTTATGAAATTTATGCTTATCAAATATCTTTTAAAACAATGGTGATGTTCGTTGAACTTAACAATGTCAACTCATAGACCAATGTTCATGGGCTAGTAATCATAGCTTGGGCCAATGTGAGAGTTTATTTTTCTTTGGATCATATCTTTATGTCTAATGTTTTGAGCCCAGACTTTTCTATTATTGATTTATCCATACCCCTAGAGGCTTTTCACCCTAATATGGCTTTTCCTCCGTCATCGGGGTATCAAGCACCTCCAACAGCACATGTAGATGTTTCCTAATCTTCTGAAGGAGAGAACGATTCATAGCTCCCTCGCATTACAAAATTTCATTCTATGTGTTCTCTTCATAAGGTAGTTCCTATTCTTCCAAGCTGTCAATATTCCAAGCTTATCAAGAGATGGAAGATGGAGCATACTACGCCTTGGATGTGATCCTGTGGTTAGAGCGTTAATGCCCTCACTATTGAATCATTAACCGGACTTGAGGAAGTTGAAGGTTGTGTCCTACCTAATAATGTAAATTTTTGTAACATAGTTAAGGATGAATGTATAATAAATAAGTGATAAGTAGTATTGTAATATAAATGTTTGTACTAACTTTTGAACCTAACTGGCTGTAACAAATATTAAGTTTGTATAAGTAATATGTACCTGTACTACATGTATGGTTGTATGTTGTACTTAAGTAACATAACCAAGTTATCAAATTGACGTGAATAATAACATCCGAACATTTATTTTAAGTTATATTAATCACTACAACGAGGCTCATATTTTTGTAAAGATTTTAAAAGAAATTTTTTTCCGTATTTTCAATATCAGTAATTTCTTAAAAGTATTCTGTATCATGAGGTAATAGTCTAATAATGAAACTGCTGATAAGATTTAAGTGTAAAATGATCTTTATTTTTAGGGTATTATAGGCAACATGACCTAATTAGTACATTCCTATTAGTTGAGTTCTTCACCTTAATATGTTTGTCGACAAATCGCCATTAGTTTCTATTAGTAGCCAAATTTATTATGATTTCCTATGTGTCCTTAATGGGATATGTAGGATACCTTGTCGGAAGCTACGTCAATAATAACTCTGTTGGAATAGGAAAGGTTGTTGTTGAAGATCTATACACGATGAGATATTTGGTATCCATGATGTGGGAACCTCTAAATAAGGTTCAAAAGTCTGTCTCATGCGTCATACAAGGACGTGTTCTCATATTCAATGAATCTCATGATTTCTTCTATGATTTTGGACTGCATCAATTATGGAAACTATTACGTCAAGAATAAATGTTATAATTGTTTCTAGGTAGTGATATATACTTCCAACATAGAGTTTAGTCAAATGTTCACCTTTTCAGTGATAGAATAAAAGAATAATTGTAATATATGGGATCCTGCATAACGTTATTATTCTTGATAGTGTTTGTTAGTCTCAAAGAATTTTCTAATATACAAATGTGGGTCTTTTGAGACTGTCCCTTCAAATTGAAGTAAGTGTTAAATCATGTTGACAAAGGTGGGCATCAACTCAAAGTTCAAAACACCATCAAGTGCTAGAATTAATTTGATATTCCTTAGACCCTTATTTCTTGGAGCTCTTGTCCTTATGCTGCCATATTTTTTGCTTTGATTTTTCAACTCAACCTTTGGATTGTTCTTTCTATCTCACGATTAAACTATAAATTAGAAGCTCAAGAGCGAGTTATCATTAAAAAAATAAAACAACTACATAAGGATATAAATTTTTTTATTAATTTTGTTAAATGTTTCTTTATTTTTTAAATATTATATATATATATATATATATATATATATATAGACACACACGCATGTCTCAAACAATCAATATTTAAACTTTTAAGACTATTCTAAGTATCATCATCCAAGGATGGTTGGATAGAATTAGAACTAAATAATTTTAAGAAGGAACAATCACCATTGTTCTTAAGAATCATGCTTTTTTTATTAGGATATAAGAAGTTATATGATCTTTTTCTAAGCAGTTGAAACATTTATTGGAGAATTTTTTCTCTAAGGTTAGATTGGTGCTTTACCCTTGGACTACTTGGTCCCAAACTTTTCTAGGCTTAAAACTTGACTTTTTCTTTCTATCATCGAAATATTTAAGAGCTCATTTTTTGTTTGTTTATTTTAAGTTATATCTAATAAATTTTTTTTGTTGTGTTTATTTTAATAAAAATAAATTTGTTTAAGGTATCTAATTTATGCACCTAATTTTATACTTATCATCATTTTATGTGGTGTTTTTACATATTTTTAGAATTTTATCAGAATTTATTAAAGATCTCAAGTCCAAAAAAGAATAGAATAAATTTAGAAGATGAATAATATGATTACTGAAATTTGAAAAGTGGACTCTAACACCAATAAGAATTTGATAATCAATTTAATTTAATATTTTTAATATTTTTTATGAATTATCATTAATCTTATTATGGATGATGGTAAAATATTAAAATTGAATTAAAATTAAATGTTATATCTTATGAATAATCTTAAAATTTTAAATTTTAGATTTATGTTAATTGTTTTTCTCTTTTGATGATTGTTAAAATATTTTAATAAAAAATATGATTAATTCATATGTAACAACTTATCAAAATTGAGAAATATGATTCATTTAACTAAAATCTTTCAATACACGATTCCTGCCAAAAATTCAGCAAAATTTCCTCTATAAGTTTAAAAGTTTCCAAAATTTACCATAAGTAAAACAATAGAAATTTCAACTAAATAAATAATCTCACCAATGATTCCACCGATAGTTTATATCATTCATTTTAAAAAAATTATAAAATTAAATAAAACATTTTTTCTTCCTTTTTCAAAATTATTTTAATTTGTAAAACATTTGAGTTTTTTTATCAAAACTAAATGTGATTATTTTCTAAAATAAAATAAAATTATTAGATTTTTTTAAATATTATTAATATATAATTCGATATAAACCACCAATCATCATCAACAGCCAAATTTTTTCTATAGTAGAGAATCAAATCAAATAAACTGCAACCAAAAATTAAAACAAAATAAAACTGATCAACAATTATAGATATGGAACATAAACCATCAAATCTATAACTAGCAATTGTATGCATCACCTTGATGAACATTAATGCACTATGATAAGCATAAATTTCATAAATAATTATCTCTCACTTTTATCTCATTAAGACTTCTTATATGTTCAATTAAGTGGTCTTTGTCATATTTTATGAGTTTGGGTTCATATGAAGTTTAATTGAATTTCTTTGCTTACCGGATTAAAATGACACTATTATAGTATTTTGAGCATAATAGGAGTTTTAGACATCCAAAAATCATGAAATCTGTCTTGAATGAAAGCTTAAAGAAGTGTCCACAGTTACAAAGCAAGAGCAGACTCTAAATGGGATGTTTAGGACTCCGAAATTATCTCAAAAGATGAGATAGTGTTGCTGACGTGGAATTTGATTTACATTTCGAGATTAATTAGTTTGGCAACACATATTTGAACTGGATAGATTAGATTTGATAAATATATTACCTGTGAGATTTTGAGCCTTATTAACCATAAGTGTTTCAATAAGTGTGGGGGAGATTATTGTTGTGTTCATCGATATCATGGTTGAAAAAAAAAACTGAAGCAATATAATAAATAAACTATTATATTGAAATAAATAAATAAATAAATGAGGAAGTGATATATGTTTCTCACACTTGTACTTAGACTCAGTTCTCAATCCTCATCATTTTCCTTGGTCGAACATTGTATCTCTTCAATATATCATTTCATCTTTCTAATCCCGTTATAACCAGAATAAAGACCTCTTGATTTGTGCATTGCATGTGTACATAGTAGTGGAGAAGTAGAAGATATGCAAGCCTATGATAGTTCATCTTTCATGGATTGAATTTGAGAGAAACACTTACCAAATCAAACACTTGAGAGATTCAGAGTATATCATGTGAGGTTTTATCTTTCTCAATCTATGTTTTTCAAATTAAAGTTGCCTTTCTAAGTAATTTCAAAAATGTGATGAAAGAATACTTCATGAAATTTTGTGAATTCTTGAGAAATCAACTCAAAACTTTGATGTTCTTTCAAAAAAAAAAAATAGTCACCAATCATTAACTTAAGTTTGCCAGAGACGGGCAAAAGATAAGTGTGGGGGAATTTGATAAGCATAAATTTCATAAATAATTATCTCTCACTTTTATCTCATTAAGACTTCTTATATGTTCAATTAAGTGGTCTTTGTCATATTTTATGAGTTTGGGTTCATATGAAGTTTAATAGAATTTCTTTGCTTACCGGATTAAAATGACACTATTATAGTATTTTGAGCATAATAGGAGTTTTAGACATCCAAAAATCATGAAATCTATCTTGAATGAAAGCTTAAAGAAGTGTCCACAGTTACAAAGCAAGAGCAGACTCTAAATGGGATGTTTAGGACTCCGAAATTATCTCAAAAGATGAGATGGTGTTGCTGACGTGGAATTTGATTTACATTTCGAGATTAATTAGTTTGGCAACACATATTTGAACTGGATAGATTAGATTTGATAAATATATTACCTGTGAGATTTTGAGCCTTATTATTATTTTCTTTCTTGTGTGATTTTCATCCATGGAATATGTTACTTCAGAACTTGCATTGATTCTTTTTGAAGCTACATTTTCACATGAATTGTACAAAAATGATTGAGGCACTGTTTTTCTTGAACAAACCACTTGGCCAAATAACCAAACCATATAATTTTATCCTTTGATCAGCCCTTTGAGCCGATTAGCCTTTTCTTATTTTTAGCCCACCACAAATCAAAAAAAAAACAACTTTGTCTGACCATAGAAGGTGAGGAATACTGGATTTATCATACCATAAGTGTTTCAATAAGTGTGGGGGAGATTATTGTTGTGTTCATCGATATCATGGTTGAAAAAAAAACTGAAGCAATATAATAAATAAACTATTATATTGAAATAAATAAATAAATAAATGAGGAAGTGATATATGTTTCTCACACTTGTACTTAGACTCAGTTCTCAATCCTCATCATTTTCCTTGGTCGAACATTGTATCTCTTCAGTATATCATTTCATCTTTCTAATCCCGTTATAACCAGAATAAAGATCTCTTGATTTGTGCATTGCATGTGTACATAGTAGTGGAGAAGTAGAAGATATGCAAGCCTATGATAGTTCATCTTTCATGGATTGAATTTGAGAGAAACACTTACCAAATCAAACACTTGAGAGATTCAGAGTATATCATGTGAGGTTTTATCTTTCTCAATCTATGTTTTTCAAATTAAAGTTGCCTTTCTAAGTAATTTCAAAAATGTGATGAAAGAATACTTCATGAAATTTTGTGAATTCTTGAGAAATCAACTCAAAACTTTGATGTTCTTTCAAAAATAAAAATAGTCACCAATCCTTAACTTAAGTTTGCCAGAGACGTGCAAAAGATAAGTGTGGGGGAATTTGATAAGCATAAATTTCATAAATAATTATCTCTCACTTTTATCTCATTAAGACTTCTTATATGTTCAATTAAGTGTTCTTTGTCATATTTTATAAGTTTGGGTTCATATGAAGTTTAATTGAATTTCTTTGCTTACCGGATTAAAATGACACTATTATAGTATTTTGAGCATAATAGGAGTTTTAGACATCCAAAAATCATGAAATCTGTCTTGAATGAAAGCTTAAAGAAGTTTCCACAGTTACAAAGCAAGAGCAGACTCTAAATGGGATGTTTAGGACTCCGAAATTATCTCAAAAGATGAGATAGTGTTGCTGACATGGAATTTGAACAATGTGCAAAGATCTGGCCATATCCTGAGATACAGAAGTCATATTGAGATGAAATCAACTCTGTTGGACAGCTAGGATCCGGGGCTACAACTTTTGTTCAGAAGTCAAGCTCTAATTCGGACATGTGAACATCTGAAATTGCGGTGCAAGAAAGTCAAAATTGTTGTGCTAATTGGTGACAAAAATTCAAAAGTGTTTTGCATTTTCAACAAAGCCCATGTGAAAGCAATAAAAGGGTAGAAAAGTAATATCCTAGTTGGTGACTTTCTGAAGATGGTGCCTCACAAATCCTCTATAAATAGAAGGGTTTACAAGAGGAGAAAAACACCACTTGGAGATTAACTCCAATACCATTTTCCATCTTTCTTTCTTTCTTGTTAGTTTGCCTCCTTCATGGAAGGCTTAGGTTTTATTTGTTGTTAGTTTGCCTCCTACATGGAAGGCTTAGGTTTTATTTGTTGTTAGTTTGCCTCCTTCATGGAAGGCTTAGGTTTTATTTGTTGTTAGTTTGCCTCCTTCATGGAAGGCGTAGTTTTTCTTTCTTGTTAGTTTGCCTCCTACATGGAAGGCTTAGTTTTTATTTATTGTTAGTTGCCTCCTACATGGAAGGCTAGGTTTGTAGTTTCAATTCAAGGATTCAAGCTATTTTCATTTTAACTTTGAGGTCTTGATCTTTATTTACATACTTATTAAGTGGTTTCTACTCTACTTCACTATATTCTTCAATTTTATTCTTTAATCAAAGTTTGATCGGTTGACGTATTTTGATTAATGCATAATTAATTTATAATTGGTTTTTGATTGGTAAATCAATTTCCAAAAGTTTGAAGAGTAGAAATTAAGTAATTGAATTGAAGGTTTTCATTTTATTACTTACTTCAACTGAATTCTGATTGTGAAATTGGTTTAGATAAAAGATTAAGTGGTTACTAATCTTGTTGATCATAATCAATTAAATTCTGAGAGGTTTCTCAGTAGAGAATTCAAGGATCATTTTAGGGGTTTCAGATGATCCTAGGTTGATAAACACAATGCATGATTTTAGTGATCAATGATTAGTTATGAAAATAGCCTCTGAATTCCTTGAGTTGATAATTGTTAAGTCAAATTAATTTCATCTTGTATTTTGTATTTAGCACTTAATATCACATATTTACAAAACCCCCTTTTTCTAACTTTCTCCTAATTTGCTTAAGAATATGAAATGGTCTTTGGGAGATGACCTAGGTTGCACTTTATACTATACCAATAGTTTGGGGGAAATCTAGAAATTATTTTTGCGTGTTTGCGACGAGCGTGTCACACTAGATCTTGAATAAGTGTATGGGCTCGTGAAAGTGAAGGTGAGAATCAATATCCTTTAATAATCAAACCATTATAAAATAGGAGTAATTAATGATAGAAAACATAGACAATTTTTAAGAAAATTGATAACAAATTTAATTCAATAAAGAGAAAGAGAAGGAAAGAGAAACTTCTCAACCAGAAAAGAAAAGGACAATTTTCTCAATGAGAGAAGTAAGAAGAATTTTTTTTCAATGAAAATAAAGAAAAAGAAGTATATGACGACGTTGAAGAAGATATTAATAAAAAAAATTAATTAATTATAAAAAAAGTGAAATAAAATAAAATAATGTAAAATACAAAAAGAGAACATTCATACATTAGCACGATGTATACCTAAAAATATTGTGATTTTTTATAGTATCACATAATGTGTACAATTGGATGAATGAAAATTAAAAAAAAATATATACTAATGTACAATTGGATGAGTAAAAATTAAAAAAAAATAATCATTAGATAGATATCACAAAAAATTTTACATTCTAAAATATTATTATTATTTAGATATTCATTAGTTTAAAATCAAAGCTAAAATAAAAATTTTACAAAAATTTAATACTCAAATAAATATTTTTAAAATTAAATAAATTACTTTTTAATTTTAAAATATTATATTATTTTTACATATTTATTAATTTAAAATTAAATTTAAAGTATTATAAAATCAATTTGAAAAATTCTATAAAAGTACATCACTAAATTACTTAAAATTATGTAAATAAAAATAATATATTATAATAAAACTTTAAAAAATAAATTTTAAAAAATATTAGATGCCCTTAATATTATGGCATTGGGTCTATCCATATACACACTAAAGCAATCTGTAAGCTCTAGCATGAACCATCCAAAAGAAAATATGTGAGGTGTAAACGTAATAAAAGATCAGAGTCAGACCAATTCAAAAATTCAAAAATATATTTTTCTTACACCTATCACGTGTTGTCCTTGATTTAAAGATAAGTGTAAAAGTTACAAGTAAAATGAGATTAAAATAATTGTATAATAAATTAAAATAAAATAATTATTCGATGCTCGAATAATTATTCAATGCTTGGATAATAAAGAGGAACGAGAATTTTTTTTTAAAAATACAGATAATATATGACGAAAAAATATAAAAATATTAAATATATATACAGTAATATCATCCGGTATAATTAATTATAAATGCTTAATGATAAAAAATTAATAATTTAATATAAAATAAGTAGATAATATAATTGATAATATTCAATTATCAAAATATTAATAATTATAATTAATCAATTATATATAATTAATGATAAAAAATAATTAATTAATTAAAATTATGATTAATCAATTAAAAGTTAAATATACACAGATATAATTATTGTGTATATACACGGATACTCGGTCCAAATCCAAAAGGTAAAGAAATCTTCGAAATGCAACAGAGCAATGGATGTTGTATGCAAAGACAACAGATAAACTAGCATACACTACACAATCTCAAACAATAATAAAACACAATGTTCAAAAGAAGAAATAAATCCTCATTTTCGTTCTTAATGTAAGGGTCATTCTTCATGTTATTAGTCCCTATGCTAATAAAAATTATAATAATATTTGACATATGCAAACATTCATCATGTTAATATTTTGGGTTCTTAAATTTTAATTAAATTAGTCCCTAATGTATTGAATATTTGCATACATTACAATTATATTTGCATACATCGAATTATATTACAAAGTTTTTATTAGTTCTCACTTTTAGGAGCATGGTCTACCACACGAATAGGAACCACTGGAATTGAGTCCCACCATTCCTTCAAGCGTCTGTTCCCTGTTCCAGAAGACTTGTTCTGCATCTTGGATGTCATGAGGCTTTGCACAATGATACCCATTAGGATGAACTTCAATGGAACCACTGCAAATAAAAATGCTAACCCACCCATTGCCACCATCACTCTATTTGTATGCTGTCATAGGAACAAAGCCTTACATTAAGCTTTCTAATTAATTAGAGCGCTCTAGCATTAAGGATAAGTGCATTTCCCTTACAATCAGTAATAATTCAAGTGACAGATTCACTTTTCTTATGTTTGTTTAAATAGACCAATTTGAAATTATTAGATTTTATATATTTAAATAATATGAAAAAATTTTAAAAATTATAATCTTTTTTTTGAATAATTTTTATGTTAAATAAAAAACTTTCAAATAATACTTATTTAAAAAATTTCTAAACTCCTCTATTATGCTATTTTCTTTTTAAATTATTATTCATTCTTTTTTTCGTACTTTATTTTTCTTTTAATAATTACTTATTTTTATTTAAAATTTTCTGAAATTTTAAAATTTCTCATCCAAAACATAAGAGTAGAGATTCCATTATACATATTACTTAACTGCGTCATAAACTTTTCTCATCATGCTGATATAAGTCTAAGTGTGATTTACTAACAATTTGATATTCATATAGAATTTGTTGATTTTTATTTTTTTTTATTTTTTGTATAGATATCTTTTATGTAAAGGTAAGGGTTTACTTCTTAAGATATCCTCGCACCATATGACCTAATTCCAATCTGTAAATCTCATTAAAATGTGATCCTTTGCAGAAAATTCATGTATGAGGAATCAATGAAATACAGGTTTCACTAGACATATCATTTGAAAACCAAGAGAATTTTTATGTTGAAAACTAATCTTTTACTAAATCTAAAATATTGACAAGTGATAACTGTGTAAAAACAACTTATTCTATGTTTGCATTTGCATTTGCGACAAGCAAACATATCCTTGTAGAAGAGAAACATGATTCTATTCATAAAAAATCATAGCAATCATGGTAGTCTTTCAAAGTATGTTTGACTAAAAATAAAATAATGTACCTTATGCATTTAGTTAAAAATTTCATATTAAATTTTATTAGAACCTTGGTTACCAAACTCAAATCATGTCACTTGAAACTCAATTTTAATTAAAATTAATTTTGTAGTTTATAAAAAATGATTTTGTAAAATCTAAGTCACCTGTAATCAAGTTTATAATACTCACCTATCAGCACTATCATTTCTCTGAATTATCTTAGAAATAAGTACCTTATGTGCCTTGGAAAAAAGTATTGACCAGATCTTTAGCATTGCTATGTTTGCTATCTGCACCGTATCCTGAACAGTATACAATCCTTGCTGAGCTGACACAATGTTTTCCATGGTGGATTGTTCAGAGCCTGCACTAATTACTATCTCCTTAAATTTCTCATTAACTTTTTTTCGCCTTGCTTCTAGCATTTTTGCTATCACCCATATCAAGAAAATTGCCATTGCCTTGCCAACCCACTCCCTGCATTATGTAGGTGATGTTAACAAAGCTGACTCTTGAAAAAAAAGACAATTAAGCACCTTATATGATAGGGAAATTTTATTCTACCAATCTTTATAAACTAAAAGTGATAAGAGAGAAAAAAAAAAGGAAGTGTTGATAAGATGTATGATATGATAGAAAAAGGTATAGAGAAAAATGATTATTGCATAATTTTTTTTGTAGAAGTCACATATCTTTCTATATTATACAACAAGAATATGAGCAAAGAAAGGTATGGAAAATAAAAATGAACTTACATATAGATTGTTATCAGAGAAGCAGCAAGAACTGCAAGAGTAGTTATTGGCCTTTCCCATGTGAAGATTTCTTGAAACCATGGTACCGCACTTTTAAGTGGTTTCAGTAGTTCCTATACATTAAAACCAGATCAAACACAGGTTATGTATGTCAACTCAATCCATGTCATGCTTTCTTACTCTCAAATGCAGAATTAATTGAGACATAAAAATGTTATTAAAACACTTAATAGCTCAGGCTCACAGTAGATCATAAGATTGGGGAAATCCTAACCATTAGAACTATAGCACTGTCAATGACTCCTTCCTCTTTTAATTCTTCAGTGGTAGCTTGAGCAATAAGAGTTTCCTTTTCCTCCTCCCTAGCTTGTTTGATAGCTGTCTTCAATGAGGAGAGACCATCATCTGAACCACTAACACTTGGATTTCCTTGACAAGCTTCTTCTACTACCATTGCATCACAAATTATGGATTTGGAAATGTTCATACTCCTAAGGATCAAACTTGCACTGCATGTGGGACCACTGTTGACCACCTTGAGGCTCTCAGCAAGCTCTTCCAGCACATAATCACCCTTTGGAGTCTCATCATATAAGGAAAATATTAAGAATTTTGTTGGAACAGGAGGTGATATTCGTTGCATTTCTCTAGCTGCATGCAGCCTTATGATTCCTAATATTGTCCTTGCTTGCATCTCCCACGTTTGTATTGGGCATGTTACCTTGTGCTTTGATAAAAACTGGTGGAGAAGCATAATTTCCTTTATCAAGGCAAGCCAATGGCTGCGTCTGGTGGAACTTGCAAGTTCTGGAAACTCGAGTACAATCCCTTCTGATCTAAAAAATTGAGAAGGAAATCATCATAATAAAACTTAAAATCTTTTACATTGATTATTCTCTATGCCATTAAGAGGGTATGAACAACATTAAACCAGAATTAAATAAGATTTTTGTAGCAATTTGAAATAAATAATACTCAAGGAGAATAATAGGACAGGACTTTATAGCCTTAAGAATTAGCAACGTCAGAAGAAGCTACACAATAATATTAACTGAGCTAGTTCTTAAGCTCTTGGTTTACCATTTTCAAGACCATTTTGATACCTATCAGGAATATGTTTCCATCAATTTTAGGGTACTTCAGGAGGTAAGGCTGGCATTCAAAAGAATGTTGAGTAGAGCTTTGGTGTTAGATCTTGAATCCAAAGATTAACAACTTCTTTGCTAAACTTCTGTAGTTCAACTAAAATGCACATATTTATACGTCTTTTAATCTTCCATCATGTTTTTAAGTGTGAAATATACATAGCACCAAAATAGTTACAGATTTGTTTTTTGTCTTCAAACAAAATAGTTATAGATAAATAATTTAAAATGCTAGTTTCCTTACAAATCAGTTGAATCGTAGACTATAGCCTTGTCAAAAAGTGGAGCTCCCCAGGGACCTGTCACAGCTGGTTTAACACTCTGCTCAATGTCTTTAGAAAGATCTATTTTGATGGCATCTTCATACTGTATCACTCCAGAAGCCTCGAAGTAAAAAGCATAATTGCTCAGCGTAAGTCTACCTGGCAATTATATTCAAAATTGAGTTAGGAAAAATAGCATCCATATTTCATGAATAAATTTACTAGATTACAATGAGACTGATCTCAAACTACAAACCAGGCCAACTTGTTGCTCCAATGTGCCGAACAACCCTCTGAGATGTAGCTGTTCCATCCACATGTAATATATATTCATCATCAGCCAGTTCCACACCATTTGGCTGTGCCTGTTTCTGCAAATGTGATATGCACCTATGAAATCAAGTAGTAGTAGATAATAAGAAATTGGACATTTAATCCTACTACATATGAAATTTGATTTATATCAAGGAAAATATTGGGTACCCCATCAAAGTTGTTTTTTCCATCATATAACATTTAGGAGTTGGTTATATCAGTTCAGAACTTTGTCAACACTCCATGTATGGATGAATAACCGTTGTTAGAGTCCCAGGTGTCTAGTCCTAGGCGTGTGAGATGTGTTGAAGTCTCACATTATCTAGAGATACAACCAAGTGTATATATGGTGAGGACAATCCTTATCTCATGAGTTAGCTTTTGGGATTGAGTTAAGCTCAAGTCTAATTTTCAATAATCCAAAATGATCAATCTGATCATAACCCTTACATTAGCTTGTGTCATGTCTATATCAGTTAGTAAGAGATCAAAGCCAGAGCTAATTCTTTTGCCCCTCTAAAATATCATAAGTTATTCACCTATTAATTTTAGAAAGTATAAAATCTGAGAATTTTATTCTCAATCAATCAACCACCGTTCTTTTTATTATAAAAGAAAAAAGGCAATCACATGGTCAAACATAATCCTTACATTAGCTTCTGTCATGTGCTATATCGGTTAGTAAAAGATCAAAGCCAGAATGCATACAGCTTTATACCAAATACCAACTACCTAGTGTAGAATCTAAGGCCTTCTTGGCATTCCAAACTTGGACAATTCATTTAATATATGTTTGCTAAGTCATATCCATCTAGCTTTTATATCGATCAATAACAAAATAAAATAAAATACAATCATAAAGAAGGTTAAAGCTACATAATAAATCCAGCATTACATTTGAACTCTAGCTGCAGGCCAGTGCACAAGATAAATTATATCTAGAATTAGTTTGATGCATTACTTGTCTATTTCTCTTAAGAACATATTGTATGCAGGAAAATGTAGTCGGTGACCAGTTGGTGCTGTAAGAGTTTCAAAAGTAAACCTTCCATTTGCTACATCTGCAATTAATGGAAATATTGATCCAAACCATACAAATGCATCTTCTCCAACATTGGGGCCATTATTAACCTAGAAAAATAATGTATGAAATATTTTAAAAAGCAGCGCGTTCAAAGGAAAGTAATCACTTACATCAAAGAATTTCCAACCTAAAATCTTAATAATTCCATATACTTAAAGCAAATTGGCCTGGTTCTGATGAAAGAAAATTATCAGGCATGCTTTTCTAAGAGAATATTCAAGGATAATTTAGATTTCAGATGACAAGAACTATTGAGGAATGGAAATAAACCTTACAATTGAGATAACAAGGAAAGAAAGTAAGGGACAAAAACAAATATACTAATTCATTCTCTGGAATATAAACATAATAAAAATTGGCAGAAAAAAGATCTTACAAGCAGAGGCATGGTATCTGAATAAAAAAGAGGGATATTATCCTGCTCTTGAGTTGCATTCACTGTTGTCTTCTTCTCTTCTTTCTCTTTTGCTGCTGGTTGCTGCAAATCTCAATGGCCAATAATATGATACCATCTAATTTAATTATTAATGAGAAGGAAGAAACAAAAAAGATAATTCAACTTTCTTTTGGAATGACAAGTGATAAAATCAACACTATAATTGCGATAGCATGACTGGATCTTTGTTATCATCTTTTTCTTGTGTCCAAATCAAAGATACATGGTTGCTAACCATGTAGTCTGGAAGAACCTACTCTAGTTTCTAAATGCAATCTCATTCATTTTAATGTTACACTAAGACATCATAACAGTATTTGTCTAGTAAGTAGAAACAATTATTCATCTCATAGACAAGTAAACCGCATTACTTAAGTGTTGAAGAGTAAGATTATGGTCAATGACAGGAAATCTCTGAACTCTAATAGAGTTGCCAAAGGCTAATATGAGACCCAATTTTTAGAAGTTATGAAGGATACCACACTTGTAATTCAAGACCTAAGTAACAATTATTATCATTTAACAATATCCAATTTTAATTACTCAGCAATCCTCAGTAGTTTATAAAGGGAAGAAAAAGGACGATAGTCATATTAAGTCACTCATACCCTGGCTAAAATGCTTCCTTTGAAATGGACTAAGAAAGAAGAAAAAAAATAAAACTCCTTGGACTTCCTGGAATCATCTAAAAAAAAGCATAGATCAATGACATTAGCATCAAAAAACTATTTATCAAGTTTGATATGTCTGTGAAATGGTTAATTTGACAGTTGAGATACTCAAAGGCCCGTGGATCCTGACTATGAACACCATTTTAGTAAATTATGTCAGTCAAGTATGAGCAGTCATCAACCATTTAATTTAAACACCTGCATCTCAATAAATTTAGAACTCAAATTAATACAAGCAATAATGTTTCCTGATACAGAATTCTTTATACATAAGGTATCTATGTTGCATGTATTGGAATTATCCACTTTGATCATCTTCTATTTGATCTCAAAGTCTCAGATAAGTTCAGTGAATGTTTTTCTGAATGAAAAAGTATCTTGTTCTACCCCATACATGATCATGATTCCATCACATCCTTCACTTAATTGAGATTTGTCATCATGTGTTTTCTCTGTTAGCGTTCGGTGTACACAACAATGCTGTCAAACATAATAATATGATCCCAAAATGCTGTAAAACTAACTTGCTTTTCATCAAGTAAAAGCTTAAATTTTGGGGTGGGCTTAGTAACCACATAAGAATATGAAAAGGAGAAAGGTGGAAAACGGAAATAACATTGAAACTATGAAAGAAAGATATATGTGGACTAACCCTGTATATTCAACAACTCCTAGTTCAGTTAGAATATTTTTTCTGAGAAATTGTATTTGTATACTACATATTAGTATAACAATTTATACACAATAAGTGAGAAATAAAAATAAAAAGATGAGATGTGAAAAATGATATGAAAAATAAAATAAAATGAATTGTTGTATGAATATGTAGTATGAACAACATATCTCTATTTTCCCACGTCATATCTATTAATCTAATATCAACTAAACACAATATTGGTGGGTAAACGTGTTACATATCAAACACAGATCCCAAAACAAAAGTATTAAATAAATAAAGTGGTGCATTGTTAGTGTATATATACACATAAACAAAAATATGTGCACCATGGGGTGGTCATCTTCATTGTAGCTAGGTCGCTCCCAAGCGAGCATCATGTCATATGTTAGCCTGATAAATGACCCATCACTAATCTTTTCCCTTATATTGTCCTTGCACATTTCACTCATAGCCTTCCAACTACAAAACTCTACTAATTTTCGGCAATACGACACCGTTTCAGAGTTCCATCCACCTTCAAATTCTCCCACCAATTTCTCAACAGAACTGTCCAATTTCCTAAGTAACACAATATTCATATTTCAGTCAAAACTCAATGAAAAAAATATTATATAAAAAGAACCCTCCTTGAAACAAGTTATAGAAACTTTAGAGAGAGAGAGAGAGAGACTTGCTCCAATTTTCTACGGCTTTGCTAAAGAAAAGCATATAATATCAAAACACATCCAGAGACACATAACTTGTATACTTCTTCACTTATTTTTTGAGATTCATTATAATTAGTTACAAATTTAAACTTTTCTAGAATACTCTTAAAAGTCTTATAATATCTGCAAAAAAATAAATGAATGTGTCGCGTACTTATTTTAGCAGCTCCTATGTATAAATGTGTCACATACATAGCACAATGAATAACATGGGAGAGTGAAGGAGAAAGATTACTGTGAACATTTCGTAACGATGTCCTCCGCAAGGGAGGATAGAAACTTGAGCTTCATCACCATCGCTAGCCTCAAAGATATCTGAATTCAATATCTCTCCAATAACAAATGAGACAGAAAAATATAGAAACTTTGGTTTGAAGATGAAAAAGGAATAGAAGGTGGCCGATACGTGTGTACGTTCAGTGGCTGCCACGTCATAATAATCATGCAATACAATGCAAAGCATCTAAGGCAATAATCACATAAGTATTCATCACTTGCTTCTCTCGAATTTCTTTTTACAATAATGTCTAATAAAGTAATTCTAGATACATCTTTTTACGCTATAATTAAATAATTTTACTGATAAATTAGAATAGTTGTATCATTAGTTATGTTCATTTTTTTTATATGCTCAAATAAAAAATATAGGTAATTTTTACCGTATTTTTTAGAGTAGAGGATAATAAATTTTATCATTCCACATTTAAAATGTGTTAAAATATTTATTATGATCAATAATAAATTATAGTAAATAAGTTTTGTTAGTAAGAATTTATAAACAATTATACTTATGAATAGTTTTTTTTTATATAAATTTATGTTTTTCAAAAATTTATTTATTTGTTATATAAAAAAAATTTAAAATTTTTTATTTTGAAATTTTTGGTTATATTTAACATTAGTATATAATATAAAAAATATATTTTTTATCATAAATTTTCCAAATTAATATTATTTAAATTATTTTTAATTTAAATATATAAATAATTAAAATTTAATATTATTAATAATGAAAAATTATTCAATGTAAATATAGTATATAAAATATAAGTAATATATTTTATATCATAATTTTAGTAAATTAATTTTTTTAAATTGAAAAAACGAGAATGAGAGAAAGAGTTATATGTTTAAAATATATATATTAATATAAATATTTGAAAATAGCAAAGATCAAACGAGATTGCAAATATATTTATTAACAATGAATTATATATTATAACTTTAAATATTTATTAAAAAATTATTTTGGTTAAAATATTTATTTTTATCAAAAAATTTAATAAATAGTTAAAATATATTATATTTAAAATATTACAATTTAAAAAATTGTATACCATAATTTAAAATTTATATTAATATATTAATTTTAAAATTTCTTACAGCATTATATGTTGTCAATATATTTAAATTCATACTAATATGTAATATATATTCAGATTAATAGATATTTAAAAATTATTTATTTATTTTATTAAATTTTATTTTTAACTATTTTACATTTTTATAAATTTAAATTAATGTAAAATTATTATAGAATATATAAGTAATACATTTTTATTATAATTTTACAGAAATAATATTTTATCAATTTATTTTTTGATTTAATATATAAATATTTAAAACATATATAATAATATCAATCCATAATCACTCATAGTGGTAAAATAATTTTTTATTAAATTTAAATTTAGTATAAAACTAAAAATAATATATTTTGAAATATAATTTAATAAAATATTTGTTAAATTAAAAAATAATATTGAAAGATAAAATAATATATTTTAAAAATATATTAATGTAAGTATTAGAGAATAGGTGAAAAAAAATAAGACTCAAAATATTTTTATTAAAAATTAATTATGTATTATAAATATTGATTATAAAATTATTTTTTTAAAAAAAAATATTTATTTTCTTTAAAATATTTATTAATAATTTTATAGTAAATATTTTTAAATATTATATTATGATAGAAAAAATTTTGAATTTAAAATATTACGATATAAGAAATTATATATTGTCATTTAAGATAATTAATCTATTAATTTTAATTTTTTTACTATATTATATTTTATATAATATATTTTAATTTATACTAATATTAATTAAAATTTATTTTATAATAAATTTAATAATTATATATTAAACTTATTTTCATTCTAATATTAGTTTCTAATATTTTTTATTTTATTTAAATTTTTAATAATATTATATAATAAATAATATTTGTTTACCATTAAAAATTTAAATTTATTTATAATGGTAGATTAAAATATAAATTTGATAATAATGAAGCCAAATCACCTTTTCCCTATTTTAAAAATAGATATAAATGCAAATAATTATTATTTTAAACTTTTATTAGCATTAAATGTTATTGAATGAGACTAAAGACATTATTCAATGAATAGAATCTAGTATTTTTAATTTAAAAAGATAATTAAAAAATACCAAAAATATATATAAAAATATTATTATTTTTATTTTAATAAATTTTAGTTCTATTTTTATTTATTACAAGTTGAATTTATTTTTATGGATTTTTTTATTTTTTATAGTTGATAAAAATTGATAGATATAAAAATATGTATGAAAGAATAAATTAATACTTTTTTTTAAAATTTAAATTTACTCTTTATCTCAACAAATAAAAAATAAAAAATATCATGTATATATTATTATATTATTATTATTTAATATATCGTTAGAAATTAATTATATATAAAATTTTATTCTGAACAAATAATAACTAACTGAAAATTATTAATAATATAAAATTATTTTATTTAAAAACTTTTAGGTATAATTGTAATTTCATTAACATTCAAAAATTTTAAATATAAAAAATTAATTTTACAATATAAATATATATTATAATATAAAGTAGTAAAATTTAATCAAGTTTTATAATTTTTATTTATTATTATTATGATTTTAATTTTTTTATCAAACTGTCAACTTAATAAAATATTAGATATTTAAAAAATATATATTTATGATTCATGTTTTATTTTTTATATTTTTTATTATTTTTTTTAATATAAACATGCATGTTATTATTTATTGGTAACCAATATTTTAATAATATTTTAAAATATTTGTAAGGGATTTTTATTTTCAAATTTCTTTAGAAAAAAAATTGCATACAAATTTTTGTTTTGAATAAATAATAACTAATTAAAAAAATTAGTATATAAAATAACAATGTTAGAGTATAATTTTTTTTTTCAAACATTTTTGTATGTTGTTTCTTGAGTAATAAATATATGCAATTTTAAGAGTAATTTTAGATCATAAAATTTTAAAAATAAAAGATATTTTTATTTTTTATGTTATATTTGTAAAGTATTAGAACAATCCAACTTAAATGTATACATTTGTAAAAATTGAGTATCAAGAATATTATTCGCATTCTATCTTTTTAATGTTTTGTTCTTTCTTAATTAATTTTTACTTTGAAGAACCAAATAAAAAATTTCTAACATCCCCTACACCACCTATGTAGATTTCTACACAATCGAGTCATGAGCAATTTAAATTAGTATTACTAAGATAAAATTACAAGGTTTATCTCTGTTGAATTCTTTGTCTTTTTTTCTATTACTAATATTCTTGCATTATAGTCGTTGCTTGCAATCATAGATATGAAAATTATGATCTAGCCTTTGTGTCGATAGTCTCCTCAATGTTAAAAAAAAGTGTAGTTCATAGTGCATCTCATTTTTTATGAACTATAGTCTATTTCCATCTGAGTCGACCCTTAGATTTCTCAACTATCCCACTTAAAGAGATTCGGAAATTATCCTCCCATATTCATGATTTACAAAACAATCTTTTATGCATATGATGCATGATCGATGCTTTATTCATTTAATCTATAAATATCATGCTCAACCGAAGGCCACACCTTCTCAAAAGTTAGAACTTCATCGTCCTGTTCAATGTAACATTCCAAATTTATTTTCTTGAGTTGCATGACTAAGAAATAAATGCTTATAAAACTTTCCCTGAAATCTCTAAAGAAATTAGAGAATTTTCAGTAAATGACGAAAATGTCTCTGCACTTGGATAACCCACGAAAAAATGTAAAAAAAAAAGAAGGTAAAAGATATTCTAAGGGATTAGAAAATATTAAGGATAATTGAAAAGTCATGAGAAAATATTACTAACAAAGAAAGGATGAAAAACTTGTCACAAAACTTTGAAAATGCCTAATACACCCTTAAAAAACTTTGTGTTTCTACAAATGGCTAAATTTTTTCCAAAAAAAATATCAAATGACATTAGAATAACTCGTGAAAGAGCTAATAAGTGTTATAAATTTCGAAGGAACAATTTGGGAGCCTCTTAGGAAATGCTGAGAAAAATTACCAAAATACTTCAAGAAGGTCAAAAAGGAAAAAAAATGTGAAACAGAAACCAAAAATGGACCCCACATTACTTGCACAAAAATTTCATGTGCAAAATTTGGTGGTGACTCACCATATGAGTCATCATCTTATTTATTACATCTAAGAAAAAAAAATCATAAATGTAAAGATTCCTTTAACTATGGTTAAGTTAATTAACCTTGTTTAATTAAAATTAACCATGTTTTGGATAAGTTAAACTTGATTAGTGACAAACTCAGTACAATTAAAACTAATTTAATCCTAAAAGGATAATTCCTTACATTATGAACTATTTTAGAAAATGGAAATTGCATGCAAAATTACCAAAATTTCCTTAAGTGGGAAATTAATCCCTAAATCACCATAGCTTGGCCAAATTCACTAAGAGCCATGGGGAGGTTCATGTTTTGCTAACCCCTAAACACTTAGAGAATTTCTCCAAACTCTTCCAAAGTTGAATCTAATCAAAAAATTCTAAAATTTCACCTTAAGCTTAATCTTCCATATTTGAAGTTTAAGCTAAAATCAACTTCTAATCATCAAGCCCCACCACCACCACCAAGAGATGTTTGTGGACCACTAAAGGGGGACCAAGTTCAGCCAAAGAAGCCCCACCAAAAACCAATCACAAAGTCTTCAACAAGTAGAATTTTACTACTTATGTCTTTAAGCTTTAAATCTTGATTTTCATGGTTTATTTGCTTAATTTTAAGAATCTTTTTCTAAGATCCATAGATCTCATTTTGTTTGAACTCATGAGAGCTAAATGCATCCTTTGAATGGTTAAAAATGAGTATCATCTATTTTTATTTATTTTTGAGATTTAAAGTGAAATTTTGATGGATTAAGGTGCTTCTAGATACCTTACAAGCAATTTAATCAGTTAAAATTTCTTAAAAATAAATCTCGATGCTTTGGGTAGATTAGAGAGGTCATGAGAAAATTTTTGAAGTGTTCATGGTATGAGATGGATGGATATAGAAGTAGAACTAGTGGATCTACACTTATTTGCTATGAAAAATGTTTTCTTTAAGATTTTTATGCTTAAAGCTTGAAACTTGATTATTTTCTTCTTAATATGAAAGTATGAGCTTCAAGGCCTAGATCTGAAATCATAAGTTAAAACTCTTAAAAGACTATGAGAAATTATATCATGATTTCCACAAGCTTGATTTGGACATAGATCTAAAATCTACTAAGAGCAAATTGAAATTTTGGAACAAAAAATGGAACAAATTACATAAGATACTTATGACCTTCCGTGGATATGACCCAAGCTAATGAGTCAAGACAAACCTTAATGAATCTAAGATTTAAGGAAGCTACAAGTGTACAAATTTGTGGAACAAAGGTTATATGAGAAGAATTTTTAAGAAAATGAACTTAGATGATCAAAGTGAGCATTTGGCCACCTTGGTAAAACTTCGGTAAAAATCAATAAATTTTTTTAAAGGTGGTATAAAATAAGAGATTAAGTCTTAACATGTGAATAACAAGGATTATGAGTATAAGAAATTTTTAGGAATGGTTTGGATGACCATTCATCTATGATGGCTAAATTGGTGAAAGGAAGTTAAAATTTTCACTATGACCTAAGCCTAAACATAAGTATGCATAAATCCATTTACTTAGAATGAATCGTAGGATTAAAAAGTTACAATTTACCATTCGGCCATGACCTCCAAGAGTAAGGGAGAACTCTTAAAAATTTCTAAGTTTGGTAATGTTTAATAACCTAAACCTCAATTAATAGAAATCATCTTCTAAGATAAAGAAAAGAGAACCAAAAGGCCTTAAGAACCTTGTTCATGCTTTCAGCCACTTCTCAAGGATTAAGAGAAGTCTGAGTTTATGTTTCAATTAAGGTGACAAGAGGATCCTAATAAGGTTAAGGGAGAAGTTTTGATGTTGGTAATGAAATTAGCTTAAAAGCTTGCTAAAAATTAAGAATGGATTTTTAGGTAACCTTGAAGAGTTGATTGAAAAGTAGTGATTGAGTAAAAATGAGATGTATGCATTTGACCATCTTAAGTTAAATAAGGAGGATGAATTTTAAAATCTTGATTGAGGTGTCATAAGGGTGTTCACCATGTAAAAGAAATGGAATAAGGGTTTAAGAGAGGCTAAGCAAGGTGCATGGTGTTATTCGGCCATGTGTAAGTAAACATAAGAAAGTAAGTTAAAATCTTTTCTAACGCACAATCTTTAAACCTAATTTAACTAAGTTATACATAAGACATGCAAATTGAAGTACGCAAAAAGTAAATAATTCAAGAAGTGTCATTCGGCCACTTAAAGGAACTTCTAAATATTATGAAATTATGTGAAAGAACTTGACCTTTGAGAAAAGGAAAGGTAGAGAGACAACTTAGATGGATGAGAGGAATAGGTTCCCATGAGTGATTCATCATAAAATGTTAAGAATTAAACAAGTTGGACATGTATGAGTATGTGTGCTTATGTTGCCAAGAATAAATGATAAGCATAAACAAGTCTTAATTTAGAAGATAATTATATGCTTAAGGATGTTAAGCCAACTTGTGTATTTCTTTATGAATACATAAAGTGTAATATGAGATGAATGATGAATGCTCATGAATGTTTAAATAATAATGATCATGTATGAATGATGTGTGATAGTAATTAAGACCTAAATATGCATGGAATATTAGTTCAATATTGATTGAGCATATGCATGATTATCTGGAAGCTTTTTGAAAGTGAACCTAAATAATTAAGAGATCACTAAAGAAAAATCCTATATAAAAATTTAACACACATCTCTACCATGCTAAGTCACAAGACTTGTGCATATACTGTTGCAACTGTAATTCCAACGAGACGACGAACTCGCTAAAAATGTTGAAAATAGAATTTTGGTTAATGTGGAGTCACCACCAAATTTCTATTTAAGAAAAGATTTGGAAAAAATCCTGACTCGAGGAAGAGATTTAGGTTCGGGAGTCGGTTACGAGTGGGGAAGGTGTTAGGCACCCCACTCGCCCGTTCCGAAGAACGGAACCCTTAAACTGAGTGTGTGATTTTTGAAAATTGTTTGATCCCTTAATTAATGTGAAAATAAATAGATTGATGGAGGTTGGCCTGACAGGACTTGATCCTGCTCCTACGTATTCCCCGGTGCAATGGGAAACTCAAAGCTTACGTAGTTCTGGTGTGTTTTGAAGGCTTGACCTTTGAAAGTGCTTGAAAAGGAGTATTCGAAGATTTTGTTTTGAAAGCTTTCTATATATTTTTTGAAGGACCTTCAGTCCACTCATGCACAAGGTCCGAGGCGGCTAAGGCAGCACGGGGGCCTATACGAACCACTAAACATCGAATAACAGTGTAGACCGCCAGTTTCCCGTTTAGAGTTCGTCGCGTGAGACCGTAGATCCCAAAGCATTTTGAAAAGAACTTTATTTGAACATAATAAAGATAAGAAAAGAAATGGCTTGATTTGAAAAAGGAATTTGTTTTGAAGTGAACTTGATTTGGTTTTGAAGAAGAGGATGAACCTTGATTTGGAATGACTTGAACTTGAGGGATTGGACTTGACTTGATTTGGAATAGATTTGGTTTGAAATGGATTTGATTGAAAGTTTGGTTCGAGGGGAGGTGTTGCATTTGTTTTGAAAATTTGAGAAAAGAATTAATTTGAATTTTGGGAGAAAAGAATTTTAATTTAAATTTTGGGAAGTTCGGGGATTTAAGTGGAATTTTGGGAAGTTTAGGGGTCGAATTGTGGTTTTGGAAAGTGTAGGGGCAGAATTCGAATTTTGAGAAGTATAGGGGTCTGCATGCAATATCTGGAAGTGTAGAGCTTAAATGGCTTAGCTGGAGGCTAGATGGCCCTGTGACTCGCACATCACGGGTTAGGGCATTTTGCAATAAAATGACAAAGTGTGGTACGAGGGATTCGAACCTAGGACGCGGAATGCAGGTACAACACTCGACCACTGAGCCAGCACCCTTAGTGGTGTCTTTACTACTTCAAATATAAACAAAACATGTCGTCAGGAGCGTGGGTTTGGAGTGAAATACAAGCACTTGGGCTCATTGAAAGCAAGTTGTCATCCTTGGGGATCGAACCTTGCTTTAGGGAACGTGGCTAAGTTTCTCGTTTGAGCCAAGTTGCTCAATTAATTCATAAAGTTCAAATTAGTCTCAAGACACAGTTTTATAGGCGTGAGTGCATATGCACTGCATGGCCTTGCATGGCTCTCTGAAGCGTAGCTACTAACGCCTACTACCACTTTTGCCTTTGGTTATTGCCATTCCAAACTGGACAACCAGGTTTATTAGTGGAATTACCACGCACGGAGATGATTTTGCTGCATGCTAAACAATAGAGACTCAAATCATCCCAGGCCCACAACACTGCTTTATCCATTTGCTTCCCTGTAATGAATGGCCTTTTAATGTTCGCATGAGAGTAGGTAAAGGCTGAAAGTAGGTAAAGATGGGATGAATTTTGGATATTCTAAACTTCCATCAAAGTTTAAAATCCCTTCACTTATATTATTTTATTTGTTACAAGTTAAAAATCGCAAAAAATTAATTGTCATAAACTGCCTTATTTTTTGTAATGAATTCATAATTGTATTGTTGCTATTTAGATGTTTGGACAATGATATGATTTTATAATTTTTTTTAATATATATTAAGTGTATTCTCTTTCTTATGAATATTTATTTTTTTTCCATAAAATATGTAGGTTGTGACATTATAATTCAAGTTGATTCAAGCTATATGTAGGCTATATTTAGGCTCTCTTTGTTCATATTTTAATTTTTTTTATAGCTAATTAATATATTATATGTTGTAGGAGTTTAAAAGGATCCAAAATCAAACTAAATCTAACATTAGGAAAAGTGAATTAAACATTTATTTGGAAGATAAACCTCTTGACTATGATGATAATGAAGATTTAGATATGTTGGATTCTTTGAAGACCAATGAAAATATATTTCCCATGCTTGCTGCGTCAGTCAGTATATCATGCTGAAATAGGTCACCACGCTATTTCAACAAACGGCCAAAGCAGCCCAGCAATTACTGCCTGCACATCCTCCAGTATCATGGTACATATGTATTGAGTATTCCAATTACCATAGTTGCATCAAATTCTACATTTAGCATTGGTGGACACTTTTTTTACTAAGTATAGAAGTTCTACCCTTCCTGATAATGTTTAGATGCTTATTTGCACCAGAAAATTGGATACATGGTTTTGTTTTAAATTCTAACGGTAATATTTACATAATGTTTTATATTCTTATTTACTTTTAATTAATTATTATTGGATTCTCTGTAGATAAGGTAATGATATTGTAATTAGATAAAGATGGAAACAAATAAATAGGGTAATAATAATAATGTCATAATTCTAGTAATGTTGTAATTAGAAAATTATATCATTGTAATTATAGTATTTAGGTAATCAAATATCTCTCTAATTAACTCTTATACTAATAATTCCTACTATAATAAATATGTGTTCCATTGTGTGGTTGAAACACAAATTCATTCTATGCTTTATTACTTTTTTCTCTCAGCAAGGTATCTAGAGTCTAATGAGAAGCAACTCTAATTCATGACATACTTAGTGGATCCATTATCCATTGACAAAATTTTTTCCAACAACTGTGTTTTCTTTCTGTTTCTGATCTTCATTTTCCTTGCAGACCATGGCCACCTTTGATCCTCTTAAGGTTAAGACCCCTATCTTCACTAACCACGCCATTACTCCTCTTTCTATCAAATAGTTGGATGGTATACCTTATGTTGCTTGGGCTTCTAACATTCATCTTTAGCTTATAGGACGGGCTTATGATGCCCACTTTATCACTATGGTTGTTGATATTATTGAGGTTAATCGTGCACATTAGAGGAAAGTTTATGTCCAACTCTATTGCATTAATAAAGCCATCCTCCATCCTTCAGTACATCCAATTTTTCATGTTTATGAGTCATGTGAAGCTATCTGGACTCAAGTAAAGTTGTTTTATACTAATAAGACTCAACGTCTCTATGGGTTTTACGATGACCTTATGACTATTATTGGTTCCCTCTCCTTTAATGAATTCATAACTACTTATTTGGGTAAGGTCTCTAGTCTTCTTCATGATTTTAATAAGTTATTATCACATGCTACTAGTTCAACTAAAAACATTAAGCAATGTTGATAATTCTTTATGTTATTGGAGGTTTATTCTTATGTTTGTGATCAGATTCTATTTTGTCCCACTATTCCTACCATGGATTCTACTTAGTCCACCTTGCTTCGTGTCCTGCCTAAGACTGAGGTTGTTGTTCCTCATAATTTTGAGTGATCTTCAATTTTGGTGTCTTATCAAAATGATCATACTTGTCCTCCCAAATTAGGAAAATCTTGACTAAAGTGCCATCATTTTCACTAGCTTGGCCACATAATTTGTCGATGTTATACTCTTTATGGTCACCCTCCCCATATAACCAATGTTTCTTTGGTTACTCTGTAAGTCTTTTTCGCTCCTATTTAACCATCATCTATCTCTTATGATGAATTTTTGAAGTGGTGTGAGATGTGTCAAGCCTCAAGTTCCACTCTGTCAATTACGCACATTGGTAATTCCTTTATGATTCTTTACATCTTCTCTCATTCTTTCTCTCTAGGTTCTTGAATTCTTGATACTAAGGCCACAAATCATATTAGTTGTAATCAATCCATTTTCTCTACTATTTTCCTTTATGATTCTTTACATCTTATCACTATGACTAATGATTCTTAAACGCAACTTCAAGGTATTGATGTTGTTTTTCTTTTTTTTTCTATGTCCATTGACAATGACTTTTATGTTCCTAGTTTTCCTTTTAATTTATTATCTATAAGTCATCTCACTTAAACTCTTGATTACATTATTTCCTTTACAAAAGATTTTGTCACTCTAGAGGACTGGAGATTAGGGAGGATGATTAGTTTCAAATATGAGTCTCAAGGTCTTTACCATGTTAAAACTTTATCTCATATTGGCTTTGTGGTGGACTCTTCGCTCGTGATTCATGCTTAACTAGGCTACCCTAGTCTTGCCAACCTAAAGCAATAAGTATCGGGTCTCTCCACACTATATTCTTTAGCTTGTGAATTATATTTGTTAAGTAAACATATTTGTAGTTCCTATCATAGTTGTGTCATTAGTCGAATTTTGTTCCCTTTTAGTTTAGTTCATTTAGATATCTAGGATCCTAGTCGATTCCTTTCTACTCTAGGATCTAAATATTTTGTCACTTTTATTGTTGATTTTTCTTGTTTTACTTGGATTTATCTAATGAAACAATGTTCTGATTTTTTTCTATCTTTCATTCATTTTATAATGAAATAAAAAACTTACTTTGGTGTTCCTATTCGTATCTTACACAATGATAATGTCAAAGAAAATTTGTCTAACTCTTTTCAAACTTTCATGACCACTTATAAGATTCTCCATTAGACGTCTTACCCTTATACTCCTTAGCAAAATAGGGTTGTTGAACATAAAAATAGACATCTTGAAATTTCTTATACACTCTTACTTCATGCTCATGTTCCTCTATATTCTTGGGGTGATGTTGTTCTTACCAATTGGTATCTTATCAACCAAATGGCTTCATCTATTTTGGGTGGAAAAATTCCTCAATAGGTTCTATATCCACATCAATCTCTCCTTCCATTACATCTTCAAGTCTTTGCACATACTTATTTTGCCCATAATGTTAGTAGTCCTTAGGTTGATAAAATCTCTGCTTGTTTACATAAATTTATATCTTTAGGTTATTCATGATCATTAAAAGGGTATAAGTGTTAATTTCCTACTTTTTATCGTTATCTTATCTTTTCTAATGTTACCTTTTTAAGTTTGACATGTTCTTTAGTTATTCTTCTACATTTGCATCCTCTATTCCTCCAGTGGAGTTTCTGGCATAAACAATTTGTCCCTTCAAGGTCTATCACAACTGGCAGCCATCTTTTACATCACCACCAATAAAGGACAGCATTCCTACTGATTCACTTTTGGAGCCACCTCATTCACCCCCTCTACCCCTGCCTTTTCCAACGATCTTTCTATTGCAGTTTGTAAAGGTATATGTTCTATTCATAATCCTTCCCCTCATTATGTCAATATTAGTTGCCATCGTTTATCTCCTTTTCATTACATTTGTCCTCCACTTTGTCTTCTATTTCTATTCCTAAGTGTGTAAGTGAGACCTTTGCTCATTCTGGTTGGAAACAAGCTACGTATGATGAGATGAGTGCTCTTCAATAAAATGGTACCTAGGAATTGTTCCCCTTCCTGCTAGTAAGTCAGTTGTGGGTTGTCTTTAGGTCTACATTGTTAAAGTTGGTCTTGATGGCATGATGGACCGACTCAAGGCTTGTCTCATGGCTAAAGATTATACATAAATCATTGTTTTAGATTATGGTGACATTTTCTCTCTTGTGATCAAGTTGGCCTCTATCAAGATATTTTTATATATAGCCACCGTTCGTCATTAGCCCCTTCACCAACTACACATTAAGAATACATTCTTTCATGGTGATCTTACTGAAGAAGTTTATATGGAGAAACCTTTGGGATTTATTGCTCAAGGAGAGTCTTAGATACTTGTTTGTCATCTTCAAAAATTGTTATATGGTCAAATAGTCTCTGAGATCCTAGTTTTGACTAATTTAGTACTATGGTTCAACAATTTGGCTTAGCCTGGAGTGAAATTGACCACTCAGTTTTCTTTCATCATTCAGTTATAAGATGTATTTACCTAACAATGTATGTAAATAACATTGTTATCACAGGTAGTGATCATCAAGGCATTACACAGGTAAAATAACATCTTTATCATCATTTCTAACAAAACATCTTCACAAACTTTAGTACTTATTAGGCATAGAGGTTACACAATCCAAGAAAGGCATTATGATTTCCTGAAGGAAGTATGCAATGGACACCTAGAAGAAACTATATTGATAAGTGAGAAACATGTTAATACTCCTATAGATCCAAATCTCAAACTTCTACTGGGACACGAGAAGCCATTTTTATATCCAAGAAGGTATAGAAGATTAGTTGGTAAGCTAAACTATCTCACTATTACTCATCCAGACATTTTCTTTCCAATTAGTGTGGTAAGTCAGTTTCCTAGCTCTCCATGTGAAAGGCATTAGGATGTCAACGAGAGTCCAAACAAAGGTCTTTTGTATGAAGATAAGGATCATACTCGTGTTGAAGGATATTCAGATGCAGATTTGGGCAGATTTTCCCATTGATAGGAGATCCATCTTTAGATATTGCATCCTTATTGGTGATAGTTTAGTTTATTAGAAAAGTAAGAAATAAAATGTTATATCAAGATCCAATGCAAAAGTATAGTACCAAGTCATAACTTAGGCACCTGTGAGCTATTTGACTGAAATAGTTGCTCAAAGAAATGAGGTTTGTGGTGAGATCAGTGAAATGGAACTTATTTGTGATAATCAAGTAGCATTATATATTGCCTTAAATCCTATATTTCATAAGAGAACCAAACATTTTGAGATAGATTGTCACTTTATAAGAGAGAAGATCTTATTTGGAGATATCATCACTAGCTTTGTCAACTTCGATGATCAATTGGCAGATGTTTTCACTAAATCCTTGAGAAATCGTAGAATTAGCTATATATGTAACAAGCTTGGTGCATATGATTTATATGTTCCATCTTGAGGGGAGTGTTGGATTCAATGTAAATAGGATAATAATGGTGTAATCACATAAAGATAAAAACAAATAAATAGGATAATTAATATTAATATTGTAATTCTAGTAATATTGTAATTAGGGAATTACATTGTTGTAATTATGGTAATTAGGTAACCAAATATCACTGTAATTAACTCTTGTACCAATAATCTCCACTATAAATATATGTTTCACTATGTGGTTGAAACATATAAATTTATTCTATGTTTTCTACTTCTTTCTCTCAACAATTATGTTGGGATTGACTATCTAATTATGTTTTTATTGATTGAGTTTTAGATGAAGATTATTGTACATCTATTTTCATGAAATAGAGGAGTTGAATGTGCATCTAGAAGATGAAATTGAAGAGTAACGAGGAATTGAAGAAAGAAGATTGATATCTTCTTGGATTGTATTATAACTCAAGCTCTTCTATTGGCTAAATTATTGTACCCTGGTCTATGCAACTTGTTATCGTGTATTTTTTTAGTTTATAAAGTTAGAATAGGGATGCTTAAATATGCAGGTTTTTCAACTCCACTTGTTAATTTGATTGTCTAGGGGTGTAAGTATCTTAAGATATTTTCAACTTAAAAAGTTGCTTAAGAATGTTTCTAAATGTTTAGTACAATTGTTTTTCTGCCTAGAAATATCACCCTTTTAAACAATGATGATTCAAAGCTTTAATAATCACGTTTTTAAAATTTTTCCCTCAACCTTTCAAGAAAACAAGGATATACAACAGCATGGTTGAGGTATCATGGGTTTATAGAGAGAATAAGAAATTGGGTGATACTAAGAAATTGCTTTGAAATTTATGTTTTGTTGATACTAGTGTTGTTGGTTGGATGTAGGTGTAGTACAATTAACTTGCATAAATCACTTTCTATATTGATTTTCCATTTTCCTTTTTTGTCCCCTTTTATATTTGAGTATTGTTTAGTGCTTTTGTATGAGATTTCTGAATACCTATATGTACAATCATTTTGCAGTTGCTACCTCTGGTTTTGTCATGATTTATGATACAATTTTTGCAAGTATACAGTATACTCAACAATGCGAGTCTTTCCCCTTCAAATGTGTGAAAATTTAATTATGTCCAAAATTTTATTTTTAAAATTTATTAATAAATAATACTTAACTAAAATTTAATTTATTAAAATTTAATAAAAATAAGAATATAAAGTTCTCTTATAGGTCCTAATTGATAAAATTGAAAGAAAAATAAAAAGCCCAAATTTAGAAAAAAAAAAGAAACTACAATTGGACCCAAAATTAACAAGAAGCATTCTTTTATCAAAATCAATTATTCTAAAATACAAAAAAAAAGTAAAAATGAAAGAAAAATAATTATAATTTTAGAAATTTTTGTTGCAAGTAGTTAAGATAGTTACTAAAATTAGTTAAAATCTAATAGAATTAGTAAGAGAATTAGTTAAGTTTACTTGTCTATAAATAATGAAAAAACAAAAATTTGTGGGGCTCTTCATTTAAAAAAATTAGAGGAGTTAAAGTAAGAAGCTCTATTTGGGCTAGCTACTCGAAGATTCGATTTCTCTCGCTGGTGACTTGGTACCTAGAGATTCAAGTTCTTCTCTCTTTGGTTCAATTTAGAATTTCCGAGGAGCTTTCTTTCTCTTTCTGTAAAAAATCTAAAGTTTCATTAGCTTAAATTTGAATTTCCATTTTAGGTACATACTTTAAACACTTTTCTTAAATTATTCTACTTAATCTTGATTTTCGCTATTTCAATACATTATGTGGAAATTGTGATCCTGTTTCCTTATTTATTCTTATTCTTATTTTATAATTTTGTAAAGATTATAATTCTGTTAAATTTTAAAGTGCTTGATTCATTCTCATTGTAATTTTATGGTTTTGTTAAAGGATTCTATTTAATTCCAAATCACCTAATTTATTTCAATTGTGATTTTGTTAATATTATGATTTTATTTAATTTCAAATTACCTAATTTATTCTTATTATGATTTCATTAAAGATTGTTTGACTCTGATTTTCCATTATGCAAGAATCCAAAATCACACAACAACCTATTTTTGCCCGTTACCTCGACATTGATTCTCAAACTCATACACAAGTATATTTTTATACTTTCACCTTTATACTTAGAATATACTCATATATATATATATATATATATATATATATATATATATATATTACAAAACAATACCAAACATTAGCATAAACATGGCAGTAGAGTCCAAATCACTTACGGTCTATAATACATGTCCTTACTCCTAAAAAGTTCACAAGTCACACATACAAAATTATAAAAGAAATAACTAACATAGTAGTTAACCAATATATAGAAACCATCCTCCACTCATAGTTCATCATCAAACCATTTCCATCCCTATCAAACCCTTATCAAATCAGCAAGGTTAACTTTCATCCTTACTGATATACATGCACATATATCTGCACAAAGAAATCCACTCTCAAGATATACTTCAAGGTAAGAAGAAGTTAAAGGAAACTTAACATTAAACTAAATCAAAGGCAAATTAACATTCAAAATAAAAACATCTAAGTCTCACCAATTCTTTTTTCCTCTTCCACTGTTTGAAGTATATTATTCTTTTGCCATTGGCATCCCATTCCTCTAATTTCCCTCACCTCCTTCACTTATACACACAAAACCACCATGATAGAAAACAAACACCAAGAATAACTTCCTTACAATGGCAAAAAAAAAAGAGATTCAAATAATTTTAAAAGAAGTAATTAATTAAAAATAATTTGTAAAAGTTAATGGAAAATTACCAAAAGCTTTCCCCTATTCAGTTCTCACTTCACCTGAGTTTTCACCAGAAATCACATCCTCCTCTTTTATCTCATAATTTGGCTCGGTCATGAATAACCCTTTCCTCACCCAGCCAAGTAGTGTTGCCGAAGAGCCTACAATCCTCAACCAAGCACAAATTGACCCAGAATTTGTCCAAAAAGGAAAAAGAGTAAGAACTTAAGAACAACTTTGTCATAAAAGTAGTAAAAGATTAATCCTTACCTAGGTCCTATCAAGTTTTATCTCACCATCGACACCATGTTTTCGAAGCTCCATACTACTTTTTATTTGCCATTAATTCCATGAGAGACTACTCCTAATCGTCGTCTCCGTCGTTGGCAGTGGATCTCCTCGCTCCAAGGGTGAACATGGCTGACTCATCATCTCCCTTTTTAGATGTCCCTCCACCAGCAACCACCATCATCCATAAGGGTAGTTTCTTGGTCTCCGCTCTAAGATTTTGGATCCTCTTATTGGATCAAAGCCATGGCTTTGTATTGCCGCACTTACTATCCTTTGAGAAGCACCATGCATGAAGGAACCCTCACCACTAACTCTCATTCCGGCAGCCAAACCCACCATCGCGTCTTAGGTTTCGTGGTGGCAAGTCCATTCCTCTTCATCTAACGAGGCCAAATCCACCAATGGTGCTTGCTCACATCCTTCTCCTTGATGGTAGCATTGCTCCCACTCTCGTCCAAGACCTAATCCTAAATCCCCAAATTCTTCCCCTAATACCCTAAATCCCCAAATATCACTCAAACCCTAAATTCCTAAATCTCACTCTCTAGCCTTTCTTAGAATCAGAAAGCTCATGTCCTAATTAAAGTGGATGAAATTTGGGAGGGCCTTTTTTTTTAAATAAACCAACAATGTTTTTTGTTTATTTAAATTAAATTGGGCGCACATTAATCACAACCTTGTGGATTAGCCCAAATGGTTAACTCGCATGTGAGGTTACATGTAGGTAACAACTTTGAGACCTAACAGGGTACATTTATTATTTTTATTCCATCCTAAATGCTAGTAGGTCCATTTTTATTTTACATCCGATCTATATTAAGCCTAACATACCTCATAAAATAGAAATTAGTCTTCCTTAAGTTGAGTTTGATTTGAATTTAATAAAGTAAATTAAAATTTTTAAAATAAATGAAAACAAAATATTACTTTCAAATAAACAACCCCGTGCTTTACAACTTTCCTATGTTTGTCCTAATTCGATTCTTTCTTTTTTTACTAACATATAATTTTGTTTCATGTTGAAATTAAATTTATTTTTCCTTATTATTTTATAAATATTTTTTCTAAATCTCATGCAACAAATTTTTAATACAAACGAGTAACATATCCTTTCGTTCTGTATTTTAAGAATTGTATAGGTTCTAGTGTAACCTTCACTTAACTTGGTTCTTATGCATATATGGATTTAGAAAAATTGATTAAATATTATATTATATTTTACTTTTAAAATAAAAGTCTCATTTAAATTTATTTTGATACTCAAAAATAAATTTTTAATATTTTAAAGTTTCTAAATGTCATGCAATGAGCTTTTTATACAAACAAGTAGCATACTCTATCGTTCTATATTTTAAGAATCGTATAGCTCTCGGTACAACCTTCGCTTAACTTGGACCTTGTGCATATGTGGATTTAAAACTCCAATATATTTTCAAAAATTTTCAACTCTCTAAATACTTTATTTTTCAAAGATCAAGTTTCTTAATCAAAACTACGTAGCCTTAAATTTCTCGTTGCATTAGGGAATCTATCACACTATTTTTCATAAACCTATTTATTTTAATTCTATTTAGGGGATCAAATAAATTTTAAAAATATTAAAATTACGTACTCAATTTAAGGGTACTATTCTTTGGAACAAATAAGTAGGATGCTAATACCTTCTTTATTCGTAACCAACTCTCAAACCTAGAACTCTTCCTTTATTAGGATTTTTTTCAAATCTTTTTTCTCATAAATAAAATTTAATGGCGGCTCTACAATCATAAACGATTCTTTTCAAATTTTGTTATATTCATCATTTCATTGTATATTAATTATGATAAAATGGATAATCAAGAAATGTAAAGAAGGATTTTATGTCACCTTAATGACTACTACCCGAAATTGTTGGGGTATTGTTATGTCTTGTAACGTTGGATTTTGGGACCAGGTTTGCTGTTTATTTGTATTCATGATTAGGTGACATATTAGTATAACAATTTTTTTTACATTTTTTTAGTATGTGATTTTCTACCTAAGTTCAGTATGTTATGAAATGGTGGATATATCTTTGACCTCTAAAATTTCTACTCTTGGATGTTAACCTTTTAAATATAGGTGGTCAAACTTGATTTTATCTATCTAAGGGAGGGTAACCATAGGCATCAAGATAATGGTTAGAGGATTACAATCACAGCTACTACATGGGAACAATCTACTCTTATATTTATTCCAAGGTGCAGACCTAGTGATAAAAATCAAGAAATGTTGCGTACATCTTAATTTTCCAACACACATGTTAAGGTAAGGAAGATGAATGTCTAATTGACTTAGCAAGTAAAATATTAAGATCAAATCTTAATTTTTATTCTTTCTATGTTCAGTAAAAATGGTTGAAAAATTTTATCCCACTTGTTTGTGTTATGAATCCTAGGTATACAATATCATGTTTATGTGAAGCTTGCTTGTTGCTTACAATAATGTTCTTTGGGGTACATTGGTTACACTAGGCAGTCATAATATTTTTATAAAAAATCATGATATAATTTGATATTGATATATACTTAAAGTGTCCAAATTTTTCCTGTTTTCACTCTAGAAAAATAACAAGTATGAATTCTTCTTTTATATATATATATATATATATATATATATATATATATATATATATATATATATATATATATATACCAAATTCATGTTTGATGCATAAATATTTATTTATGTTATTTTTTTTAGTGGACTGATACCTGAATTATTCTTTTAATGGAAGGGTTAGCCATAAGATGATTTTAACCTACTTGGTTTTGTAAACTTTTTGGTTCAATGGATTTTCTTGATCCCAACCTACAAGGTCAGAGCAAAATAGGTAAGGGTTGTCCTATTTGACAAGTGTACTTATTAGTGGAAAGAGATCTCACATTCATCCATTATGTTATGAACTTCTTTAAACGATAAATTTTTACTTAAATTTGATGTCACAAATTATGTTGATGTAATTTTTCATCATTATTATAATTTTAAACATCCTTAGAGAATAATTATATATAAAATTTTACAATATATCATTTTTACTATAATATAAAGTATGAATAATTAATGAGATTGTATGAATTTTATTTATCATTATTATGGTTTTAATTTATCTCAATCAAACTTGTATTTAAAAAATATTATTATTATTATATTTTAAATTTTTATTCAATGACATAAATGTATTTTAAGAGTTATTAATGGAAAAAATCTAACATCCACCTCTTTTGTTATGGATTTCCAATGAAAATAAAAAAAAATTATATTTAATGTTAAAAATTGTTGATGTAATTTTTTTAATAGTCCAATTATTACAAACTTATTTGGATATTGAATTATAATATTATTTTTAATAGACAACAATAAAAGATGTAACATTTTTTTTATCATTTATTTGATTTTAATGTATTTCTTTTCTTTTTATTCCCTTATTTATTTTTTTAAGCCTTATTTTGGTGTAGTTTAAGTTAAATGTTAATATATTTTTAAGTTAGATTTTAACAAGTCTTTTAAATTATATCATTTATCAATATTTGTATTGTATTTTAAAAGTATTTTTTATTTTCAAAGAATTAAAAAGATAATTGAACAACATTTGTATTTTCAATTCAAAATGAATATATATATTTAATAAAAAAAATTATTTATAGCTTATAATAAGCTTATCAAGAAATGTACAATTTAATGAGAAATCAAGTTCAAGCAAAAAGACATAAAATTAAGATTGAGATGGTCACAGTGATAAGTTGCAAAAATATTCATGTAATGACTTTATTGTTAAAAATAACAAGTGTCTTCATAAGAAATTAATACCAAAAATACCATGCTTTAAAACAATGTTAACTTTAATGGTAATAGTTCTAATATTAATAATAACCTAGTGTTCAATTTATAAAGCAACATGTGTTTATATATATATATTTTTAAAAATAATGTATGTATATAAATTTAATAATAATTAAAAATTAATAGATCTCAAAGTTTAAGTAATATATGATCACTAATAAAATTTTTTAGAAAAAATATTTCCAATAGAAGGTGGAATTAAAATGATGAAGTTAGATAATGTGTGAAAGTCATAAATTGATTTTATAAATTGTGCTACTATATAATATAGTTACTTATTTGATAAAAAAAATACAAAATCAAGTTGTATCAACTATAAATATTTTTTTATTATTAAAATAACACATTGATAAATAATAAAGTAAAATAAAATATGATATATTATAAATAAAACAAGAACCTTAAGGAGGAGGGAAAACTAGAAGGTTAAAACAAAAATTATATAACTAAATAATAATAAAGTTTTATAAGAAGTTACATCTTTTAAATGAAGATGTTATTTACTGTAATATTTTTGAAAATCTTTTCAAAATTCATGTGTTGTAATGAATTTTATAATTTCATTATTTACAAACTTACAACAAGGTTTAATGCCTTGTAATATTTTTGGACAAATTCTTATAGAAAGTTTAATATTATTTAATATATATATATATATATATATATGATGTATTTTATAAATTTTATTTTTTATTTATTTTATTATTTTATATATTGATCTTAATATTTAAATATTTTAAATTATGAAATTATATTTACTATATTTTGAATAGTTTATTAATATTTTTTAATTTTAATTTGGTATTTTGACTCTTTATTGATAGTTAATAATATTTGTGAATCTATAATTTTTATTTAATATTCATATAAATTTTTTTCATAATATTTTAATTACACTATGAACATATTAACTTATTTATTATCAAATTTTGCATGATATTTTATGTATGTTAGTGAAATTTTTATATTACTCCCATTTGTAAAAATATATATATATATATATATATAATTTTAAAAGATTTTTATTACTTATAAATTATTACAAATATGAAGATATAAACAATATTTTAACATCTTTTGGATCTAATAGTAACTTATTTACTATAAATCTGGCAAGATTTATAACTGTAAATTTTAATCATTTAAACTTTACTGTAATTTGAATAGTTTGTTTAATGGTTTTCAATTTATATTTATTGATGTTTAATGATTAATTATATTTATTTTTAATGTTGGTTGAATTATCTTTATATTAAGAATATTAACTATTTTTTTAGATGATATATTATTTTTAATATTAATATTACATTATCAAAATAATTTTAAATCTTGTCCCAAAATTTTTCAAATGTTGAATATATGTGATGAATCTTTCGTATTGAAATTTCTCAGAAATATTGTATAACTTACCATTATTTTGTATGTATTTCATAAAAATTTTATTTTTTAATTTTTTATTGATGTACGAATTTTAAAGATTTAACTTTTTATTGATGTACAAATTTTAAAGATTTACATGAATTTTTTTTTAATTTAAAATATCAATAATAGTTTAGATATATTTAAAAATTCAAAACGGGTCAGGATATTAGTTCCTTAATATAGAAGAAGCTACTTAACTTAATAAAAATAAATATAATTTCTGAAAAAAAATTCATTCAAGAATAATAATTCTAATTTAATACAAAGAAATTAATAATGCAATGCAGATCCTTTTTTAAAACTGATTTTTAATTAAATTTGATTTTGGAGTCAAGTTTTAACCAAAATTATTTTATCAAATCATATGTTAATAAAGAAATCAGTTTTAATTAGAAAATGGTTTACATCGTTTAAATTTTTAAAACGTAATTTGGTTGAATTTTATTATGGTTTGATTTGAATAGTTTTTAATTATTTTTCTACAACCTTGAAAAGATATTTAGAGTTTAAAATTTTGACAAAATTATTTTTTTTATCCTTTTAAGTTATGTTAAGTTTGGATTCCATCCTCTAACTTTTTTTAAAATAAAATTAGTTTTTCTAAATTTTTTTAAGTTATATTTTAAATCTAATGAAAAATTTATCAAAAATTGAACTTTTTTAATGATTAATGAAATTAAATAAGAGATTCCTCTATATATGAAATTTTAACCTGTATATCAAAGTTTTGTATAATTTTATTGGTTAAAATGAAAGATCTTAGTGTAAAAATTAATAACAATTTTAATCAAATTTTAATTTTAGAATACTCATTTATTATTATTTTTCTTTCAATTATCAATTAAGGGATTTCTCTAAATGCTAGAATACAACTAACATATTAAAAGTTTGTGATTTCATAAGATTGAGTTAAGTCTTATGATTTTTTGTCTACTTCGATATGAAATTTTCATATTTTAAATATTATTTATTAAATTATTTTAAATTATTTTCTTGTTATTAACATATATATTTTTTTAAAAAAAATTGTAATATTTCATGATATACATATACATAATTAAACAAATGAAGATGACCACCTAATTTTTTTAGTTTTTAATTAGTTTTTAGATAGATTTAATGTTATGATAGAACGATTAATATGAAAAAAAATTAAAAGATTAATTTAAATAAAAAATTTTAATGACAAAATTAAAATTTATCTTAAATTTAGAGAATAAAAATGCTAAATTTATCATAATTCTTAAATTATCTATATTCTCTTAACCTTATTTGCATATCATTTCTTACATATACATACTAGTTATGAATAATTGCTTGCTCATGATATACTTGATTTACTAAATCATATATATATCCAAATATTTAGACTTTTTATATATATATATATATATTTTTTCATCATCACAGGTATATTAATTTAATATTTTTTTAATGTAAGTAATTTAGAGTATAATAAGTGAGGTGACATAGATAAATATAAATATACAACAATAAGAAATCTTTACACTTAAGCAAAGGATTCCAAGGTTCTTTTTTTTTTTTTTACTTTTCTTTTCTCTATCCATACTCTTGTCTTATAGTCACAGGCTACAGTCATACAGTGTGAAATTCATGATCCATCTGTTAAGTCAATAGTTACCTCAATATCGAAGAGAGGATAATCCATGTTGCAAGTTCATTATGAAAACTAATAGTTACATACAAGAAATACAGTGAGGGATGAGGGAGATGTTTTGTTCAAGTAAAGTACAAATAGGGGTAATATGTTATATTGTATTTTAATATAAGCAAAATATAAGTTCTTTGACAATATTAAAAAACTATCATAAAAACAATCATAATATATAATGTATGAATATGTTTAAGGAGCAATCTGAGGCTATTACAAGACTCACACCTAACTCATTACCCTCTAAGCTCGAAAGTTATCATTTTCATGAACTATGATTTATTTCTATCATGAGTTGACCCCTATATTTCTTAGTTTCCTTGCACAGAAGAACTTGCATCTACATTGAAAATTTCTAAATAATATTTTTATACATATGATGCATGTCAATTACTTAGTATGACTCTTATTTTTCACACTTACCTCATATGAATGCTTTGCCTTCTTTTCCAAACTTCAGACTTCATAATCCTTCTCTATTTGAACGTCTATATACATATATTGAAAATTTATTTAATATAATCTCATCTATAACATCATTTCATTTGAGATAATGTTTAAGAACGTTTAATTCTAAAAGTATTACTTTAATTTTAAGAATGTCTAGTTGTTATTAGTTTATACTATAAATGTTTATAATCTTATAAATAGTTTCAAACTTTAAACATAATATAAATAAGTTAATTTACTAAAATCTAAAACATTAATTAACAATTATATTTTAGAGTTAAGACAAACTCTAGACTACTCCTAAATCTTACTTGAATCCCGTTCAATTACTTGACAATTAAAGTTTGATGTAAAAAGTGAAGTTGAGAAGCTTTAAAATTCATCAATAAATTCAAATTGGTTAGTATATAAAGTGATCAAGGCTTAAAATTTTTTCAAATTTTTAATGGTAATCATTTCTAGCTTTTCCATGAAAATCAACGCCAATATTACTAATAAGTAAAGAAGAAAATGATTGAAAGAACAATAACAAACCAAAGAGAATTTTTAAAAAGAAGCCAAAATTCTCCATAAAGAAAACCATATGAATGAATAAATGATTAGCTAGTGTGATTTGATGAGATACATGTGAGCTTAGTAAGACATTAGCATTCTTGCAATTTTGTGTTGATAATTTTTTTTAAAAAAATATAGTTTATGAATTTTGTCTATAATTTTTTTTATTTTCAATTAAATCATTTTACTAGCAACAAGATTTTTAAGAATAATATTTTTGAAAAATTTATAAAATTTTTATTATCGTTTAAAAGTTTTTGAAACAATAATTTTATTATCAATTATTGTAAATTTTTTTAGTAAGTTTATCATGTAAAAAATTATTCTTACTAATTTAAAAATAAAAATTTACAATTTTATATTTAGAAACTATTTTTACTTTTTATTAAACATGAAAAACTTTTATTCACATATCATTTTCTTGAAAATATTAACCATTTCTTATATATACAAAACACTACCTAAACAATTATTTATAAAATACTAATAATTTTTTTATCCTATACAAAAGAATAATTTTTAATTTGTTTTTTCCTGAAAAAATATTTATACATTATAAATAATAAACAAACAATATCTGGAATTGTAAAGAAAAAAAATCTAAAATTACAATTCAACCTTTTATTTGAAACTTGTAGAGAATTTAATAATAAAATTAGGAAAATATATTAGAAAATATTAATCTGTATGAACTCAAACGTTAATGTCAATTAATATTCATGTTAAATTAAAAATTTTAATTTATTTGGCCTCAAAATTTAAAATCCAACATAAAATAAAAATCAACTTGGATTTTAGCTAGAAACAAATATAAAATAAAACGGACAAGTCAGTACCACATCTATTTTGTTGTATCACCCTCTCCAATCCAAAGAGACTACCGTGGCAGCAACCACTTCTGCTGGCGGTGCTTTGGTCTGTTTCGCTCTCCCCGATGAAGGACTTTCAATCCGATTCGTTTTCCGTCGTTCGCCTCAACATCGGTAATCCCTCCTTTCCCATTTTCTCACAACATGACGTCGTTTCCCCCCACCCCAATTTCGCTGATTTTCTTCGCGAAATCTTTTCCAGGAGGGAAGAAATTCTGCACCACCACAGATACTCTCACTCAACGCGAACCCGATTCAATGCTTGCCGCTATGTTCAGTGGCCGTCATACTCTTTGCCAAGATCCTGAGAAGGCAATTGCAAATTATCATTATTATCATTATTACTATTTATAAATTTCTAATTATGAATTTTTAGGTATGTTTATATTTGCAGGGATATGTGTTTGTTGATAGGGATGGTAAACACTTTCGACACATTCTGAATTGGTTAAGGGACGGCGTGGTGCCCACTCTCGAGGAATCTCAATACACAGAACTGTTGAGGGAGGCTGAGTACTATCAGTTACTTGTAAGCAGCATTCTGTTCTATTGGATTGCTGTTATTATCTGATGCTCAAAATTACTTTCTGAAGATTCTTTGGTTGAGGTTGCCATGCTGATACCTCAACACTGCGATAGCGTGGCTGTAATTTCTAATTTAAAACCATGTTAGGATGAGGATTCTACATGTTTAATTTCATTTACTACTACCTTAGTTTGAGATTAGTTTGCTCAGGCTAGGATGTTGCCAGAAAAGCACTAAGAGTTGATGAGTACTTGCGATATCAATTTTGTCTGTGATAGGAATGTCCGTTCTGTGATGATGCCATGTTTCCACCATTGGATCCTTATCGCATGTTTATCTACTTTTTTTTCTAATTCCTTTTCAACTATGAGTAGGTTAATGGATGCGTTTGATAGGTTTTGGACACATGCTCTCTCATCTTTCGTGCTTAGCTCTAAAGACAATGCAGTGTTATTTCCCCCTTTTCTTTTTCTTATTTTTTAATTCTTTGGGATGTTTATTCTTGCAAGCTTTTGCCTGTTAGTTTGATGATCGAACAACTTCTTTTCTTCATTAGTTTTCCAGAACTAAAATTTAAATACAAGGTTCTCATTCATTGTGGTTTTTGTATCAAGAACAGTAATTTGTGATGGAAATTTGCCCCTTCTTAACTTAAAATCATGTTCTTTGATATGTTCTAAACAAATTATGCGTACTTCCACTTGCTTTTATTACTTACATAGTATATTTGCCATGATATTAAATTGGAAGTTTCTTATATATCTTCTGCCTGGATTTCTTCTAATTACTTTACCAAATGGAAAAGAAACTGAGACTTCAGCTCTTCCTAAACCTGTGATCACTTGCTTAACCTCAGGGACTTATAGATGGAATCCATGCTGTCCTTAATAAGAGGAAGGAAGACGATGAGTTGCATACAGAGTTGACACGTACAGATATCATCAAGTGTATACAATCTGAGAGAGTAAAATTTCGAGGGGTCAATCTTTCTGGCCTTGACCTGTCTAAACTGGTAATTTCTTGGACCACAGATGTTTCTGAATGGTATCTTAATTACTAGTAAAGCAGTCATGTGATTACTTGAATTTGAGTTTTGGAAAAACCTGTGGAATTTTCTTTATCCATCAAATGCATCTCTTCCCTGTTAACTTTGATTTTTCTTGTGTTCTGTAACTTCAGTTCTGTCAACAAAAGGAAGTTGTACACTCCTATACTTCGACAGAAAATTTTGAATTCACTTCATATTTACGTTCAATATTATTAACAACTGAGACTTCTGAAGAATGTTTTGTTGCAAAATGTGACATGTACGGTGTTTTAACTTGGGTGGAGAAAATTACTTCAACAACCATTTCCTGGGAATCAGGATAATGTATGATTGAAGTTTATGTCTTATTCGATGGGAGTTTTTTAAATGGAAAATATATGCAGGATAATGTCTGCTAAAATTATCCCATGACACAGTCTTGACTCTTGATCTCTTGGTTATGAATTTTTTTCAGGATTTATCATTTGTGGATTTCAGCTATGCTTGTCTTAAAAATGTGTTTTTTTCACGAGCAAACCTTCAATGCGCAAAGTTTCGAGTAAGTATGATTCTGACCAGACTTAATACATACTTGAGAACAATGAAATCCAACATTTTATTGACCAGATTCTTTAATTTACAATATATATGATTGATGTAAATGATTTATGGTACAGCATTTAGCAGAGAATTTTTTTGCTATTGTGGTCACATTTTTCTTGATTATTTTTTAAAACTTATGACACTACATGCTTATCTTGAGTTAGTTACAAGATTGTATATTTAGCTATTATTTACCACATCACCATATAGATTTAATTTATAATTTATTCTGAACCTATTTAATTTAATAGGATGTTGATGCTGAGGCCTCCATCTTTCACAATGCAACTTTGCGTGAGTAAGTCACTCTGAAAATTCTACAATTCAATTGCTTACAATACTTGCAGGCCTCTATATTATTTCTTCTTGCCTAGGGAAGATGTGAATTTACTGGGGCAAATCTTCGTGGTGCTTTATTAGCTGGTGCATACCTTCAGAGTGCAAATCTACAAGGTATGTTATTATTTTGTGTTTATATGCTTTTCATCAATTGTCGATTTCATGTCTGGAATTAATGCATGTACTATTGCCACATGTTTCCTTGTCATTTCTGTGATTAACCAAAAACATTACCAATACCCACAACAACCTAGTGTTATCTCACTACTAGTTGAATGACCTGTGCAATGCACGAGTAAGTTATTGTGTTTTAGTATTTGAAATTTATTCTATCATTAATGGATACATAAAGCTCCTTTGGTTGCCATGGTACTAGAATGCAATATTATCTCCCACCTTGAGATTCAATGGTGTGCAAATTTCTTACCAACCTTCACTTGCATATCATTCATTCTTAGTCCTTTTTTTCTTGTACGATGTGTGACATGTTGCTCTCATTCTTGCCCCATGAACAAATGTAATATGTCGCTGACCACTCTTGCTGCCTGAATAGGCTACAGTCATCGAAATAAGTTAAGGATTAAAACAAAAAAGATGAACATAAAGCAATCCTTTAATAACATAAAATCTAAAACCAATCAAGGCATTTTTTCCAGAAGCTGAAGGAGAAGAAACATCGCTATCCCACATCAGAATCCCAGCATTATCATCTGTCTGTGACTGTGGTTCTTCATTTGCTTCTGGTTGGACTTCAGGCAAAACCTCTTGATTCTGATCTGGCCCACAACTTTTTTATCAGGCTCAGGATCAGCTCCTATCTGCTCCTCACTAGTCTTTGAACCTGGATAGTTTACTTCAACCTTGTAAGAATCCCTTATGGTAATCTATAAAAAACTATGGCTATTGTAAATGAAGTCTACATAGTTGACACCACTTAGTCAACAGAAGTTCCTTAGAGCTCTAGGGACACTAGTAATAAGGTGGACTTTCCTTCATACCATAATAAAATCTTGTTCTTTGGAGATGGCTCCAGCCACTTTCAATAGTAATACCATCCCTGCTCCAAGTAGTGTTCTGTGACCCTTCTCTTCTTCTTAGTCAAAACCTCACAAAGGATGAACTGCTCTTCATCATCATAAGAAGCATCTGTTCCTGGCTGGGCAGCATCACAGCCCAAACATTATTCGCAGGAGTACACTACAACAATTAACCAAATTAACATTGATAATTGCATTGGAAATAAATTGCTATTATCATAAACTAAGAGGATAGAAACTAACCAATACATTTCAACCCTTAGCAAATTTCTTAGTCACTATTTTCTCAAAACACAGAATATCAGCAGCATCATTGTTCTCTGGTTCAGCATCATCATTCCCTGATACAGCATCAATGTTATCTGGTTGAGCATCAACATTATCTAGTTGAGGTTCAGCATTCTCTGGTTCAGCATTGGCATTCTATACCCCAACATCCTCAGCAGCACCTGAGTCAATAACTATCACTTCATTGCCCCTCTTATTGGGATAGTTAATCTCATCATTGCTTTTATTCACTATTCTAGTTTGGATTTTGTCAAACAAAGGGAGTAAATTTGACTCTACATAATTGATGGAGGAAATTGTGATTTGAAATAATTACAAATATTTGGAGTAAAAAATTAGCATTTCATTTCAAATAGAAACCATTAAACACAGTATATGTGAACCCTATGTTAATCAATCCCATTGGGCTATAACAATTTCTGTAAAACCATATAAATCAAGGTTAATTAATGGTTTAGTAAAGTTTTCTTAGGTCTTTCTGACCCTGTTTGATTCACTTTTTCAACAGAACTTTCGGGCTTCTCAAATTACCTACCACTTGATGTTTCCCGTTGTCTCCTTTATAGGTAGTGCACCAACTTTCTCCCAGATACATTTATTCATAATAGTATATTTTTCTATGTTCATCTCCTCATCCACCTCAACATTTTCATCTCAGAGCAGTTGCACTTGTGTGTGTGTGTGTGATTTTTTTTTGGCTTTTGTTGGAATTATTTGCTCAACATTTGCTAATCTCTAACATAGAGTATCATTAATTTTATAGCTGTCTAGTAAAATTTTCCTTTTAAGTTTTATAAGCACTTTGCTATCAAATTTGGTCGAAGCTTTTCTCCATTTCATCCATCAAACTTAAACCCTACCAGTGGCTTACCCGTCACTTTGTAAAATGTATCCACCATGCCTAAACTGTGCATTGTATGAGGTAATTCCATATTTTCACCTCTAAAATACTGCTATCTTACTGAGCTAGCATTCTTTGTACTTCATCTTACCTCTTGTAAAGCCTCTTGATTCCAAAGCTACTCCCCACAACTCAAGTTTCGGTTTATCTCATCAAGTCAGAAGGCATCATCCATACAAAGCATTCATTAGGGCGATAACACTTGGTTATGTCTAGTAAAGTAGTGTTTGGCCCTGCTTTTATTGAGCTTCTCTACTCCTTAAAAGAAGTTGGGCCAAACACTATTTACAAAAGCTTAAACACTTAAAAAGAGCTTAAAACCTTAAAAGGACCTTATTATTTTTTTATGAAGAAATGCAAAAAAAAGAAAAAAAAAGAAGTTAGAAGCTAATAGGAGGAGCTTATTTTTACACATTTTAATGCTGTTCCAAAATTACCCTAATCTATTTGTTATAATTCCAAAGCTTTTCTCACCTAGCCACCCTCACTTTTGCCCCAAAACCACAAAGCATCCTCCTTGGATGACCCACTTCCGGTCAAACCTGTGCATTAACATCTGAGTCTCCCCCATGGTCAGAAGCCATAATAAACTGGGCTCTCCTGAACTGCTGTGGTCAGCTTTCATCTTCAATTCGATTTCTTTTCCGCCACTACTATCATCAATCTTGTACCCCGTTAAGTGTCCCCATGCCAAAAAATTTCACAAGTCATTATAGCCTTGTCCCTCACATGTGGACACTATCGTCAGCTGCTTTTGGTCTTCTGTTACTCCGCTCCCAAATTGCGCTCTACAGATGTGCAAGTCAATGTCCCCACTTTAGATGAAATTTGAACACCTTTGCCATCTCTGTTCCCTATCATAGACTTTGATAGCGAATTAAAACAACACACATAGCCATAGCTGGAGCTAGCTGTTGTGCACTGCCACAAAGCAGAGCCACTATTGTCCTTGCCAACCACCAGGGTCCTCTGTTTCCATTCCAATGCCATGCTAACAATAAGAAGCAATCATCTTAAATAGATTGGAAATTGCCAAAGAAGTTTTAGCTTTAATTTTAAAATGTTCCTTTTAGCTTAATATTTAAAGTAGCTTTTAAGCTAGAAAATCCTGGCCAAGACCACTTAAAGTACATCCAATGCTAAGTTAAAAGGTTATGTAACTACGTACTCAGTTAATCCTTGGTGCAAACTTATTGCTATAAAAATTCTTGCGTAACACTTCAATGAGTCTGCCACTAGGCTTTGCCCATATCAATATATATCTGATTCTACTTTCTATAGCATCCCTATTCATTTGATTATTATTTTGGTATTTAGCGTGAGGATTTTAGAATTGAGAAGAGAGAGAAACCATGTTTGCTAATAGATTCTGAAAATCTAATTTTTTCATTACAAAGAAACAGTAGTACAGAGAATTTATATATACATGGTGGCTTGCTGAGCAAGCTATCATATACTAACTAATATCCTACTGTTAATACTAACTGTCCAGCTGTCAGTTGATGGACTGACAGATCAGCTCCTGCTGTACTGGACTTGAGCTGAGAAATAAGACTGGAGTCTACAATCTACTGATACTCTAACAGAAGATATATAACTTCCTTACCAAAATTAGATGGTTGACAGAGTGGACAAACCTTATTAATTTTTTGTAAGAATGACAGAGTGGACTGTTTTTGTTATAAATTAGAATTGTTTCTTTCTTTTCTTCTTTCAATGTGAATTAAATACTTTGAATGAACATTATGCTTGTTAGTTTGGAAAATGACATTTGGGATGACATAGATGAACTTGAGAAAAAGATAAGGAACAAATTATAATAGCCAGCACAATGTGACAATGTAATTTGCATTCATATTATAGTATTTATATATTGTGAACAAATAGGAAACAAATCCAGTGTGCAACCTGAGTCAAAAATTTGATGTTACTTTTTATTTTTCAGCCTTAGGCTTTGAGCATAATATGTAAATTTGGTTTGTAATATCCATTTTGTTTTCTTGGTTACACTGAAACGTAAAGAGAATTATATATACACAATATACTTGGAAATGAAGATAATTTGTTTCAAAATGCTATTTTGCAGATGCTTGTTTAGTAGATTGTAGCTTCTGTGGAGCAGACCTGCGTTCTGCTCATCTACAGGTTCACTAAACTGAAATCTTTAAATTTTCTATATAATTATTTGAATTTGTTTACAGCTTCCATTTTGTTCTTTATGTTTCCTAAAAGCTTATGTTATTGTGACAGTATTTGTTACTTATCTGTGAGATTCATTAGAGTATAAACTTTTCTTAATAATAAACATATTCCTGTATATACTTTCTTTTGTCATTTTCCCTTAAAAGAGGATCAAGCGCAATAGCCTCAATATTGTCTTTCTTGACCTAAGTCCTGTTAAAATCAAGAAATAATGAATAAGTGAGTTAAATTTCTATTTTCTCTGTTTGCCCCATTTAATCTTGTCAATATTCCCCTACTCAAACAGTATTTATAAGGCAAGGCAGGACTGTTATTCTTTTTAAAAAAATTTCCACCATTATGAAGTCGTGTATGTTTTACTGAGTTTTGATATTATTTTTCTTTCCCCCTTAAGAGGCTAGTTACCTCCTCTTATTTTCCAATCTCTATTTATTGTATACTTGTATGACTTTTTATCATCTCTAACACCTGGAGAGTTAAGTATCAAGGTGGAATTACAAGAGCAGCTTAATCTTGGTATTATTTTATTAGTTTGAAATGAATTGTTGTCCCGATGACATTGAGATTTAAATTAATATGATTAGATCAATAAGAAGAGATGGATATCATTACATTTTATGAAAAATGCATCATATTTGCGGAAATTATGGATTGGAATCAATCTGGAACTTTATTATCTAGTATTTTCAGCTATGCACAAAAGCCAAGTATAAATGGTCATCCATACCAACATAGACTATTGTTGTAGTGCTTTATAATAATGTATATGCTGCTGTATGATACTTACTTAAGTCACACGAAGCAGCTTTATAACTTTTGACCTTTTAAATCAATAAAATTTGTTTCTAAATCAATTAAGTGCTGGATTGACCTTCTTAATTATGGTGAATTCTGTTGTGTATATTATCTCTTTTTGATTGTTAGATCATAGATGTATAGTGGCAAATGAGAGTTTTCTTTATATTTTATTGGATAATTTTGATTTCAAGAGATGGGTTGTAGCTTGTTATAAGCAGCTTTAGGGTTGAGTCTTGGTTAAAAGTCTGCGATGATTAATTAATTAATTAGTGTCTTTTAACTTCACAGAATGCGGATCTTACCAATGCCAATCTAGAGGGGGCCATCCTAGAGGGAGCTAATTTAAAGGTAAAATACTTTTGACCTGTATGGGTGCATACAACTGAGTCACATGCATTATGAAGAATAATTTATGCTATATCTTCTTCCTTTTGGTACACACTTTGCACTTACTCCTCCCTAACACTCCTCACTGATGTTGTCTAACCATGCTGAAGTTTTGGGAAATTATGCTTTGTATCATATGTTGTTGCTCTACATGTAAGCATGCACATATATATTATTCTGAGTAAATTATTGAGCTTCTTCAGTGCAATAACGAGGCTGCCGACTTGTGATATGGTGTTGGGTTCTTATAATAGAAGCAGTCTCTTTGTTCTTGGATACAAGGCCTGTTACCTCTGACACTAGACCCCACAAAGACAGGAGTCTTGTGCTCTGAGCTTCCATTTTTATATGTGAACCTTCCTATAAGTTTAATAAAATTACTGAAAACCTTCCCTTTGTACATTTCAAATTACAATGATTTCTCTTCTAACCAAACATTATATATGGTTATTATGATAATAAAGGGGTCTTTGTAATTTTGGAAACACAAAGAGAGGTTTTATATATGCTAAGATTTAAAATAATGAAGGAATGCATAATTTTAAAAATAAAAAACTGTAATTTTATTAAACATAAGGGTATATCAGTTTAATTTTCTATTGATTCTCAATTCACTATTTTTATCATATAATTTTATAGGGCTGAAATGTTATTCCCTTTTAGCCTAGTTGATTGAAATCAATTCCTTATTTCTCAGGGTGCAAAACTCAATAATGCCAACTTGAAGGGTGCAAATCTTCAACGAGCTTATCTACGTCATGTCAATCTTCGAGATACAGTATGTTAATTAGCTGCAATTTTGTAGTTCTTTTAAATGCCTTTTCTATTTACGGTATTTTCAATTAGCTAGTCAATATTTTTCATTTAAGGAACTTCACCTGTTATGGTCCTTATATTTCTATTTTCAAAATTCTGATGTCCATTAATATGAACTGGGGTGGCAAAGTTTGTGGCTTATTTGCGCCATCACTGCCAATAATTGGTGGATGCCTGTGCAGTTTAAAACAACTGAATTTGAAAATGTGGTTGGAACTGAACTAAACTGAACACAAGCATTTCAGTTCATGCTGACTGCTGCTTTGTTATTAAAGGTGTTACACTGACTAACCATTCTTGTTGATCAGTAGACAAAAATGGCTGAAGCAGATTGTAACCCAGCAAAACAGGGAAGCCATTCTGCACAAATAAACTAATGGTTTCTCTAATTTGACCTATGTGCAATTTTGGTCTCCCGCAAGTTTTTTGAGCAATTTTGGTTCCTTTAGTTTCAAACTATAGCAAATTTAGTCCGCATTGACTTTTCTCAAATTAAAACGTTTGAAGTTATTACTCTGTTCCTTTTTATCTGTCCAGAAAAAGAAAAAAGTACAAATGTTACAAATTACAATTAATGTTGCTGGTTTTCTAAAAGATTTTATTTACTTTTCTAATTTATTTTTTTGCAAACTTTACTCTTATCTTCATTTATTACAATTTCAATTTCTCTTACATGGGAATAGTGGAAATACTAAGTGTAACAATTTATTACTGTTGATAATAATTAAATAAATATACGGGTATATATGGAAAAAATAATTAATACTCTCTGGAAAACCAAAGACATAAATAGAAACAATTCTTTTACTTTCTTTTTGGACAGATAAAAAGGAATGGAGGAAGTATTTTTTATTAAACTTTTTGGATATTTATAATGGTATTGGAACATGAAATATTTTTAGAAGTTTAGAAATTTTTTTTTTTGAAATTTAATTAAATTTGAAAGGTTTTACAAGACAAAACAATTAAGATTTGGGAAGAGGAAATTTTTTTTTTTAATTTTTGATGAAATTTAATATTTTGTTTAGGGAGTTCTGAGTAGGGGATAATTTAATCAATTTAGTTTGTAAAAATTTTGGATAGAAAATAAGAATTATAGAATTTTAGATAAAAGAAAATTTATGAGGGACCAAATATGCTGAATTTTGAAAGTAGAGGGACTGAAATTGTTTCCAAAAAACATGCGAGACCAAAATTGGGACAGAATCATCTCTAGTATTGGAGAGGTCTAGTTCGGAGAGAGAGAAACAGATAGAGTGTATGTATGAGACAATATGTATGTAAGAGAGAAAATATAGAGACAGAAAGAAAAGAAAATGGAGAAGAAAAAATGAAGAGGAGTTTTATCCCAAAATTGCACATAGGTCAAACTAGAGGAACCAAAAATGCAATTAAGGTTGAACTAAATCATGTAGCATGAAGAATTGTAATTTACTGTTTCTTACATAGAACTATTAATTGGAGCCAAAACAACATAAATTTTAGACAACCGTATGAGAAGTGAAATGAATACCTAGTAGGATCAGATTTGAAGTTTTCAACTTGTCTTTGTTTGATGATCTTTTTGTTCATTTATGGTTTAATAAGCTATCGGTGAGAGGACAAACCCATATTCTGGGGATTTTGTTGTCCTCCCATGCATTTAGGTGACTGGCATAAATTAAACCAACACAAGGAAATAGCAGGTGGAAACAAAAATGGCAAGTGTATTTTTCTCTTCAAGCATGATAAGCTAACATTGTCCCTCCATTTTTTTTACTGATCAGCACTTGGAAGGTGCAAAGCTTGACGGTGCTAATTTGCTCGGAGCAATCAGATAATATTTGAGCTGACAATAATAAAATTGGGGAGTTGGGATATGCTTAGAAAATGTCAATACTTAACGAGTTCACTCACTCGTTAAGTTGAAAGTTATCTTTTGTTACGAGGGTTATTCATAGTTTTCTGCTCCTTAAGTTGCACAACGGAGCATTGATTTTGTCGTTGTGCCTGCTGATGATCTTCTCCAACATGCTGAAATTGAGGGGAAGCCGTTTAGACTGTTCTTGTTCATATTTTGTATTAATTTTGGTTTGTTGTTTTTTCTAATGTATCCAACCAATGAAAATTTGAATATTACTATTTATAATATGTGGAACATCTTGTGTATAGCGCAATGTTGAAAAACCGCGTCATTATGAAGTGGTAGCATGGTGTCGTATGATTGTGTAAGCTATCTCATATCTTTTGAGCTTATTTTACAAATAGTTGAGAATATTTTATGGAGGATGGGAGAGAAATGATTTCCCTTCAAGAACGGGGCAAAATCAAATGGATGTGCCTGTGGCCTAACTTAATACTTTTTGCCACGTAATTATCCATTAGAAGTTTTGTGCACAACTTTAAACGGAGTTTAGAGGACAAATTCTAAAGGGAATACGTGGATATTGGTTTCTCCTTTGATAATTGAAATCTGAAAATCGGTTCGAGTAAATGGATGAAATTGAAAACTACATGTAAGCCTATTTTTAGATAATCTATGGTGCGCAGCTCTGAGAATTTTGAATGTTACTATAATCAATAACGTGAACTTTGCTTTGAAGGACTTCAGGACATTCTACCTTTCGGGAATTTTAAATTTTGAAGAAAGTAGATATTGTAAATATAGACCGATAGAATATTAGAAATATATATATATATATATATATATATATATATATATATATTGGAAAGAAATAAGTTATTTTAAAAATAATTTTAGTTAAAATTATTTTATTTAATAATTTTTATAAATAATTATATTTTATCAATTTAATTATTAAAATAATGAATTATATTATATAGATTATTTTTACAAAATTTTTAAAATTTGATATTTAAAAATAAATTTAAATTAACAGACAATATAATTTTTATAATATTTGTTAATTTAAATTTATTTAATAAAATTTTAATTTTTTTTAAATTTTATAAAATTTTATAAAGATAATTTATTAATTTAATGGTTGGATTAATAAAATTTAATTATTTATAAAATTTATTAAATAAAATAATTCTATCTAAAATTATTTATAAAGTAAATAGGGATGCAAGTGGATCGAGCCGAGTTAGGCTTTAAGTGTTTAAAAATTTTGAGGCATGAGTCTGGGCCGAGTCTGGGTCTTTAAAGGTTTTTTTCTTTTTTCTATCAAGGTCTGACCTGATTTAAAACCTATAAGGCTTGTAAGTCTGTTTACAAGCCTACATTGTAAAAAAAATCAATAAATAAATTTAAAATTTATATAAATAATTAATTAAAAAAAATTGTAAACTTAAAGCCTATAAGATAAAAAAGTTATTAAATAGGCCTAAAACATATATATGTTAATATTATGTAAATAAAATATAAAATAAATATTATATAAATATAATATATTAAAATAAATATAAATATATAATATATAAATATAAATAGGCCCTAAATAGGTTAAATAGATTTTTTTATAAACCTAGGTCTGACTTGTTTATCTAAAAAAGCTTTTTTACAGGCCTGAGCCTGTCTATTTGTTAAACAGCCGAGTCTAACTAGATTAGCCGTACACTCCAGTCGCCTTGTTCACTTACATTAAGTAACTTATCCTTCGTCATTATTAAAGGAAAGATTTGTTACAGTAGATTATTTAGTTTAAACATATTTTAAATTTTTTTATTTGAATTACAATTTTGCTCTTCAATTTTTTTCAGCCAATTAAATTTATTTTTAAATTGAAACTAATTTTGTCCTGTTACTATTTTTATTTAAATTATTTGAATAATTATTTTTATCAAATTTTGAAGATTTATTATATAATTGGTTATAAAATTAATTTTAATAATTTAGAAGTTTGAAATTTTGTAAAAATTGAAATATTTTATAGAATGTGGGATTCGAGTTATGGAGGGATATTATTAAGATTTTTATGAAATTTAATTATTTTTATTGATAAATTTTAAATAAGATAAAATTTAAAATAATTTAATCAATTCAATTTATAAATATTTTAAATAAATATTATAAAATTGAAGACTATAAATAGAAAAAATTGACAAGATTAAATTAACTTAATTTTAAAAATAGAGAAAATTAATTATCTCAAAAAATATTTTAGAATTAAATTTACAAAATTCAATTTAGAAGGACTGAATATAATATAAAGTTATTTTATCCAATTAAAGTTACAAGGGTTTAAAATTTTTATTTTGAAAAGAAAATATGAATTGATAGAAAAAAATTTAATGGCAATTAATAAATATTTTATTATGTCTAATATTAACAGAAGAAAAGTATTGATTAAAGAAATTACTAAGTAAAAATATATAGAAGTTACATATGTTTAGAAATTTTGTTTTAAGAAGAATATTATCAATTTATCAGAATAATTTAATGGCGATTAATAAATATTTCATTATGTCTAATATTAATTGAAAAAAATACTAAATAAAATTTTTTATTAACTAAATAATTAATAAAAAATATTTCCTTAATTTGACAAATGTTCAAAAGAGTAAAATACGTTGCAAATTGGGAAAGATCTATAACTATCCGATTATGAGTAGAGTGCGTATTATTAATAACGAAGATTCAAATTTATTTATTATAAAAAATGAATAACTTTTTGTGATTTAAATTGGTAATTAATTTCTTCAAAATTTGAATAAAAAATATATAACATTTCATTCAAATTGATTTAATGATAAGAAATTAGATAATTTACGAAATATGTTAAATTTAAATCTTATTTCACATCATATTTATGGATTCATACGTCTAAATTGACGCTAAATTTAAACAAGATCACTAAACCGAGACATTATTAAAGTATCACACTCGATCGAATCAGTTTCTAACAAATCCCTACTAAATTATTTGCCAAATTTCATTAGTTTCATAACTTTCATTGACTTCTTAAAGAAATTTCTAGTGTCAAATAATTTAATAATTTGTAGTTTATCTGTAAAAAGATCGAGGTTGGAGGAATCATCCCATCTTAGCTAGTATTTATGAAAAAAGTTATAAGATTATGTCAAGTTCAATCCAGGAAAAATGAATTAAAAAAAAAGTTACAACCTTGAAATGACAATACTGAATGTCAGGGTTGTATAATCTCAAACAAGTTTTTCAAGAAATTAAAATGTTAGATTATGTGATGCTACCTGCATTCCCATCAAAGCAACCTCCATTAGAATTGGTCTCAGGCAGTCACAGAAGATCAATGTTTCTATAAAACTACTTAGATTCAACATACAAGAAGCCACAATCATATCACAGTGCATCTTTATCAAGTAATCTATCCTTGCTAACCAAAGAAGAGTGATGATATTGTCCTCTCACAATTTTTCCTCACCGTTCATTGTTAACTCACACTCATTTCCTCACTCTCTCACCACAACTCACCATTTTCACCACCATCCACAAACACGTGACACACACACCCACTCATCATTTTACCACCACCACTTTCAACCACATACACAACTTACGTCACATTCCTCGCCTCTTTCAGTCCACACACTTAGCACTATCACCATAGCAAGACACTGTGCCGTGTGAGTGGATAGTGTGTGCGCCCAGGTGACTTGATGGTGAGGCTGAGAAATAGTGGCAGACGCGAATGTTGAGAGTAGTTGAGAGAAAAAAAAAAATTTGTTTGCCATTAATGGTGATGAGTGATTGAAAGAAAGATAATATGAATGTGTATGTAAGTGGTGGGTTGAATGTGGTGGGAGCGGAGTTAAATTAAAAAAAGAAACGGTGAGAGTGGAATATTTGGATAAGAAAGAACACAGGTTTAATTATATTTTTCATTTTTAAAATTTTATTCGGATGAATGTAAGTTTTAAGTTTTTTATTTTTAAATTAATTTTAAAAATAAAATTTAGTCGTTAAAAATAATTTTTATATAATTTTAAAATAATTTTAACTTAAATCTTAAAATTAAATTTTAAAATAATTTAAATTTTAAATTTTAAATTAAAATTTTTTTATTAAATATTATTTATAATTGTAAAATATTTTTATTCTTAAATTTATTCAATTCTATCATTAAACTATTTTATTATTATTTAATATAAATTAAATTAAATTTATAACATTATAATATAATTTTAAATTATATAATTATTTATAATATAATATTATAATATATATTATTTTTATATAAAATAAATATTAAATAATATAAAAATATTATAATAATATACAAAATTATTTATTTTTAAATATAGACAATCAAATAATATATAAAATAAAAATTTATATAATTATATAATATTTTTAATATTATAATTATTATACAATAAATACTATTTTTACTTTTATCATTGTTAATATTATTGTAATCACAATAATAATAATAATATTAATAATAAAAATAAATTTTATTTTTAAATTTTCTTTTATTATTTTAAAAAATTTAATTATTTAACTATTTGTTATTAATTCATAAATAAATTATATTATTTAATATATAAAATTTATATTTTAATTTATAATATTAAATATAATTTTATTTTCTATATAAATTTTTATCATATAACGTATATATTATTTTATTACACAAAATAAATTTTAAATAATATAAATAAATTTATAATAATTATATATAATTTTTTTTATCTTATATATTCATTATTAAATAATATATAAAATATAAATTTATTTAATTATATAATAATATTTATATTATAATTATTATCATCATAATAACAATAGTAATAATATTTTTTATTTTTTATTATATTATAATAATTTAATTTTTTATTTATCTAATTTTATATATTAAAAATAAATAAATAATTATTTTAAATATAAATTATATTAAATTTATAATATTATAACTATTTATCGTATAATATTATAATATATATTATTTTTATATAAAATAAATACTAAATAATTTAAAAATATTATAATAATAAATAAATTTTTATATTTTAAATATTAATAATTAAATAATATATAAAACATTTATATAATATTTTTATATTATAACCATTACAATAATATTATTATTTTATAAATATTATTTTTTATTTTTTATTATTATTATTGTTTTTGTCATAATATAATAATAATGATAATGATATTTTTTATTTTTTAATTTTTAATTTTTATTATTTTAATATAATTTAATTTTTTGAATTAATACTTTTATAAATTTATAATAAAATGATATAATATAATAATTTAATTTATTTTTGTAAAAATTTTTAAGAGTTAAAAATTAAATAAAAGCTGATTTTAATTTTTAAAATTTTAAAATTTTAAATTAAAAATCATCCTGATGAATCTAAATTTTTAAAATTTAGTAATTTTATTTTTTTAAGTTTTTAACTTTTAATTTTTAAAATTTTGATATTTTATTAAACAATTATAGATACATGTAATTAGATGAAAAATTGAGTTAAAATAATTATTTTTTAGGTCTTCATTGTATACATATAAAAATAAGCGAAAAAAAAGGACAAATTTTCCCATATACTTATTGTGTCCGGTTCAATTCTACACAAGGAGGATGATCAACTATGTGTGGAGAAAAATGGTGGCATGCACTTCTAAGATTGTGTTCATCATTGGAAAATTGAAATAATGCTTAGTTCTGTGTCGATGTTTTGTTTAAGGGAAAATATAATTGTACCATCGCATAAATATATATCTGGTTTTATCCATATTTAATAAGTAATGATTTTTTATATAGTGATATCATTTTTGATAGTTTTCTTTAAAATAATAATAACTGTTATTTGTAGTTAATAATTAGTAAAAAAAATTGTATGTAGGATAGTTACGTATACAAGTACAAAAATTTTACCTTTTAAACCACTTCCTTCATCATTAGTTTCTTGCTTCATCACCCCACTCTATATATACACACCTTCCATCATGCAGTTGACACATCCTTCTTTGATTCTTCATTACCATTTCTACCAAGAGAAATGGATAGTGAGACCAAGATATGGTTGATTCTATCTTTCTTTCTCTTGGTTGCAAGTTACATGCAACATTGTGTCTACGGAAAACCTGAAGTGCCTTGCTTTTTCATCTTTGGAGATTCTTTGTCTGATGTCGGAAACAACAACTATCTTCAAACTACTTCAAAAGCTAATTATGAGCCATATGGCGTTGACTTTCCAAAAGGTCCAACTGGAAGATATAGCAACGACAGAACTGGAGCTAACATAATCTGTAATATTATCTTCACTTTCAACACAACTAAATAATCTCCCTCTCTTTTTGTTTGTCTTATGGAAGTACTATTCGGGCACTCTCTACCACATTTCAAAAAATTTAAACTCAAATGATATTTTGAATTTTAGGAGTCAAATTTAGAGTCGATAATAGGGTCCTTTCCATTAACTTATCCTTTTTAATTAAAAAAAATACAAAATTTTTATTTAAAAAAAATAAAGATTTAAATAATTTTAGTGGTCATATTTAATTTTAGTTTATTAATTTTTTATTTGTTTTAATATTTATAAATTTTAAATTTTAAAAATATTATTATTATTATTACTTTATAATGATTTGATATCCTTTTACATGTCATGTCCTGGTAACTAATATTAATGATTATTTAAAAAAAATTAAAATTTATAATAATCAAAACAAAAGAAAGAATTTAAAATTAAATTTAATCATATCTACAAAAATTAATAATCTATTTTATTTAAGAATAAAAGAGACCTTTATGTTTTATTATTCATGTGTCATTTCCAAGTTATATTTTCTTCTTGCAAATCTTTTATTTAACATACACTAACGTTTTTCTATTGCAGCTGAACTAATGGGATTTCCAAATTACATCCCACCCGTTCTAAACACAAGTGGCCACGACATAATGAGAGGTGTGAACTATGCATCTGGTGGATCTGGAATTCTCGAAGAGACAGGCTCTCATTTTGTATGCACTAAACCGAATAGACTTTATCATTTATTATTTGTTCATTATTATCTTCAATTGGGTTTTGGTATATTTGTAAAGGATTTGTGTTTCAATGCTCATGCATACCACTAATTTAGTCTTACGCACCGCAGGGTCAGCATATGAGCTTCGGAGAACAAGTAGCAAATCATAGAGGCATAGTTTCTCAAATTGCTTCCATTTATATAGGTCTTAACAAACGAGGAAGTTTTGAATTAGCTAAACGATACCTTAGTAAATGCTTGTATTATGTTAATTTTGGCACCAATGATTATGAAGTTAATTACTTTCTTCCCAATTCCAACACAAGCGACATTTATACCCCAGAGGAGTATGCTCAAATTCTTATTGACCAGTATTCTTTATATTTAAAGGTATCTTACAATTTTCAGCATCTTTTTCGTTGTCTTACAAAATATCTTGAGTTTCTTGTAATAGCATATAAACATTGATTAAATTCATTTTATTGGGTCAACTTTCTATTATTATAATTGCTTGTAATATGTTGACTGCTTGAATTGAATTAAACTAGGTATGCTTTGGTGAGTTTTAACAATTAATGAGTCGTATGGTTTTTTAAATATATTTTTACCATTATCTAACAAAAATTCACAACTAATATGGTATGAAATATGGGCATTTGACTTTTAAATAAATTTGTATGCTATAATATACTTTTCAAAATGTTATATCAGTTTTTATAAATGTCCATGATAAATAAATAGGTTAGAATCAAGTTTGTTTTTGAGAAGAGTAATATTTTTTCACATCATTTTATTTATTCTCACACTGCATGATGTGATGCAAAACCATGATAATGAGACAAACTTAAAGTAATGGGATGTAAAAATAATAAATTATAAGTCAAACTTAGTTAGTTTATGGAAAACGCTAACTTAAAGTATATCTACTTTTATAAGTAGACTAAAATCATAAATGATAACAAAAAAGTGGCTGATTTTTATTTGTTTATTGTATAGAATCTACATATTATCAGTAATGTTGAATCTGAGTCAGAATTTGTTTCCATTTGATTATTCCAATATTGTTTACATCTATTTTGATTGGATGATTTATAATAGTATATTAAAATGGATTTTGGCAGCAATTGCGTGATGTTGGGGCAAGAAAGTTCGTGCTGAATGGTTTAAGCCCTTTAGGTTGCACTCCAAATTCTATCTTAAATGGATCTTGTAATGAAAGACAAAACGCTGCAGCAAACATTTTTAACGACAGACTTAAAGATCTTGTGGCTAGGTCTGATTTTCCCAAGCTTTTTAACGATTCCAAATCCATCTTTGTAAACATTTCAGCCATATTTCCAACCCCTACTAGTGGAAGTGGTAAGCATTTCATTTTCTTATACTTCCTTTCACATTCTAGAGTGAAACAATTGATCAATATATATCATTTTTAATTATTTGAGCGTATATAATATAAATCATGGTCCATGTATTTCAGGTTTTGCGAATACAACTGCTCCTTGTTGCCCAACAGATGAGAAAGGATTTTGTATTCCTGATCAAACGCCATGCCGAAACAGAAATGATTATGTATATTGGGATGGAATCCATTCCTCTGATGTTGTGAATCAACTGATTGCAATAAACGCATATAATGGGTCTAATCCAAACTACACTTTCCCAATGGATATCAAAACCCTTATTCAATTAGGATAAATTATTAGTTCAAATCATACAATGTATCCTTAAATAAGTTCAAGCTATCATGTATATCTTGAGCAGAATAAATTAAATAAAAGTACATATATTGAAAAACTTTTGTTAATATTTCTCTCTCTCTAATGTATCTTATCTAGTAATCTAAATCTCTTATAAATGTAAGGAACATATAGAAAAATTAAATCAAACTAGTAGGAGTAGGTTAAAAATGAGAAACATCATATTATAAGTTGAAATCTTACTAACAAAATTACAATGATTTAAGACAAAATAATATGAACATCAGATTTTGTCTGTTCTTTATCTTTTATCTTTTATTTTTATTCTCAAACAAGATATATGAATTTATCCTTTTTATTTATGAATAATTTTTCAATGATTAAGATATATCGTGGTAGGATTCCGGATGAATTTTATAATCGTTGCAATCCAAATCTAGTATAAATTGGGTCATTTCCGACCACATTATGGTCAGGTTAATTGAGTGTGCATGAATTTGGTTGCGTTGGATCTAGTGGCTAATTTAGATTTGAGGTAACAATATTGAATAATGAGAAGTGAGAATACAAATCTAACAGACACTCACCCGAAAAAGAAGAATGACAGCATTGTAACTGGACATTGGAGGTGGAATTGATAACAAAAAAAGCAAGGTGTTGATAACAGAAAAAATCAGACACATAGACAAATGCTTAACAGGGAGAACGAACATGAAAGGAAAGTAAAAATAAAGAACAAAGGAAATGCACAAAAGATTAGATACTAAGATTCCATTTTTTAAGTTTTCATGGTTACCTCATAAAATAGAACTTGGAAGAAAACAATCTTCATTAGGTTGTTCCTTGTTGTATCATCATATGAATGAAATATGCCAAAATATAAGAAACATATGGATCATTTTTGTGGATGAATATATGAATCATTGTTGGCTTGTTGGTGTTGCAAGAAGCAAAATAATGGGTGTTTTGAATTTTACATAAAAGGATTATTAGAAATGATAACCATTCTCCTATCGTGTAAATGCATGTCTACACTACACCTAACCTTTTTCATTTACCCAAGTTATCTTGGAAAATAAAACTTTTACTGCACACCTACTCTATAGTCTATAAAGATAAATACAAAAACAAAAATAGCTAAACTTTATAACTTAACTTTTGACTATGATGTAGTATGTACACCAAGCTAGTTTTTCAAAAGCAAAATGAGTAAATAATGGGACACATGTAACTAGAATCGTCAGTTGGGTTATGTTCCTGCTGAAATTAATTTTTTAAATCGAACCCGACCAGTTTAACCCATATTAGTTGAATTTTTGAAACCTGAATATTTTAACACCCAATCCAACCTAGCCGAAAACAAGATTTGGCCATTTGGATATCAGTTTTGGTCAAATATTATTTCGATGCCAACCTCTAACACCTGACATAGTTGATTGAGGCTTAGCAATTCAAACTTTACTCCTTTTCCTTAAAGTACATTCCTAATTTGATATCCTTCTGTTGATAATAATGTGTAGTTATCGTTTTGAAATAAAATAAATTAGTAGTTATGGAGTTATAATTATGTAATAAAATGAATTAGTAGCTCATAATATTTGTGGAAATGTTACGTATAACTTTTGGGCTCCTACAATTATCGTGTAACCTTTAGTCTCCTTGAATTATTTTGTAGTAACTATTTCATCTATAAATTGATGTATTGTATTACTTATGAATACAAGAAAGAAATATAAAAAGAATTACTTTTCTTCCTCACATATATTTTTCCTCTAGAATACCACCAACAAAGTGGTATCAGAGCTGTAGATCCCTGCAGCTAGTACAAAAAAAAGTGAAGAGTCATGGCTTCCGCAAATATTTCAACAGTATCAAACAGCACCATTTACAACAATGTCCAAGTTCCTTTATTTGAAGGAGAAAATTATGATTTTTGGGCCGTGAAAATGGAGACACTGTTCACTTCCTTAGATGTCTTACATTTAATCAAAACAGAAGATGCACAACCAAAAACTACAATTGTTTCTACGATTGTTGAGAATGAAGAGCTGGGGAAAAAGAAAATTGTAGATGCTGGAGTTCTTGGGATGATTCAAAGAGGAGTCTCTCTTACCATATTTCCAAGGATCATGAGGGCAAAGACGTCCAAGGAGGCCTGAGATATTCTACAACAAGAATTTGAAGGAGATTCTAAAATGAGACTTGTGAAACTTTAATCTCTTAAAAGAGATTTTGAAAATGAAAAAATGAAAGAAAATGAAAGCTTGAATGAATATCATAATCGATTGTCGGAGTTGGTGAATCAAATGAAGTCACATGGAGACACAATTGATGATCGTAGAGTTGTTGATAAACTTTTGATTAATTTATCTGAAAAGTTTGATCCAATGGTGGCTATTATTGAAGAAACAAAGGACTTATCAACCATGACCGTTCAAGGGTTGATGGGTTCATTGAAATCGTATAAGCAAAGATTGTTACGACGTATTGAAAAAACCGTCGAAAATGCCTTTCAATCTAAGCTCACTATTGACCCCAAAAATTTTGAGAATAATTTTTCAGGTCAAAGCAGAGGTGAGTCTTCTAGAGGTGGCAGACATGGAAGAGGTCGAGGAAGAGGAAGAAACTTTCGTGGAAGAGGTGGAAGAAGCTATTTTGGAGGACAAGAAAATGATGGTAGATCAAACAAATGGTGCAAAATTTGTAAGAAGAATAATTATGATGAGAAAGATTGCTGGAACAAAGGAAAACCTCAATGCTACACTTGCAAGAGGTTTGGCCACTTACAAAAGGATTGTCGCTTTGGCAACCAACAACAAGCTGCATTTACTGAAGCCAAAAATAGTGGAAAAAGCAATGAAGGAAACCTTTTCTTTGCTTGTCAAAAGGCATTTGAAGAGGAGAAAAATTTATGGTACTTGGATAGCGGTTGTAGCAATCATATGACAGGAGATAAAAATGCTTTTCTTGACATAGATTCTTCATTTAGCTCAAAAGTTAAATTGGGAAATGGAGAGTATGTTAAGGTTGAAGGCAAAGGAAGCATTGGAGTTATAACAAAGCAAGGTAACAAAACTATTCATGACATTCTCTATGTTCCGGCACTTGATGAAAATTTGCTTAGCATTGGACAACTTTTGGAGCATGATTATTCTCTTAAATTTGAGAATCGAGAGTGCAGAAATTTTTGACTCCAAAGACAATCTTGTTGTGACTGTTAAAATGAGCAATAATAGAAGTTTTCCTCTCCTTTTCAAATATGACAAAAATTTCAGCATGATGGCTAGAGAAACACTTGACTCTAGTTTGTGGCACAAAATACTTGGACACTTGAACTATAATAGCCTCAAGTTACTCTTTAAAAGAATATGGTGTACAGGTTGCCAACAATTGAAGAAAAATCTAGCGTATGTGAAGGATGTGTACTTGGAAAGCATCATCGTCAACCATTCCCAAAGGAAGGAGCATGGAGAGCCAAACAAATGTTGGAGTTGGTACATACCGATGTGTGTGGACCTATGAGTACCTTATCTCATGCAAAAAATAGGTATTTCATTTTATTTATAGATGATTTGACTCGCATGACATGGGTGTATTTTATGAGGAAAAAATCTGAAGTCTTTGTAATATTTAAAAAATTTAAAGCGTTTGTTGAGAAGCAAAGTGGCAGGTTCATAAAAATTTTGAGAAGTGACACGGGAAAGGAGTACACCTTCAATCAATTTGAAAAATTTTGTGAAGATGAAGGAGTGGAAAGACAGTTGACCGTTGGCTATACACCTCAACAAAATGGAGTGTCAGAAAGGAAGAACTAGACCGTGATGGAGATGGTCAAGTCCATGATGTTCGAGAAAGGGATACCAAAAGAATTTTGGCCCGACGCAGTAAACCTGTTGTACCTGTTGAATAGATGTCCAACAAAATCCGTATGGAACAAGACACCATTTGAAGCTTGGAGTGGAAGGAAACCTTCGGTAAACCACCTTAAAATTTTTGGGTGTGTTTGCTATGCTCAAGTTCCAAAGGAGAAGAGGACAAAGTTTGAAGAAACAAGTGAGAAGTGCGTCTTTATTGGCTATAGTTCTATGTCAAAGGGCTATAAACTTTACAACTTGAAAAGCATGAAGGTGATTATAAGCCGTGATGTTGTCTTTGATGAGAAGGCTTCTTGGAGCTGGCAAGAAAAGAAAGTTGAGTATGAAACTGTCTCAGTTCCAATCTTACAATAAAATGTAGCAGCTGAAAATGATCAATCAACCCCCTCAACAGCAAACTCTCCATCCTCAACATCAAGTTCTCTCCCATCATTTCCAGACTCAACTCCAATAAAAGTGAAAAGTTTAATTGATATCTATTCTAGATGCAACTATTGCATTGTAGAACTAGAAAATTTTGAAGAAGCAATGAAAGAAGATGTTTGGAGGAATGCTATGCAAGAAGAGGTAGATGCAATTGAGAAGAACAAAACATGGCAACTAGTTGAAAAGCCAAATGGTAAAGAAGCTATTGGAGTGAAGTGGGTGTACAAAGTGAAACATAATCCAGATGGTTCACTCCAAAAAACCAAGGCTAGATTGGTGGTAAAAGGGTACGCACAACAACCTGGAATAGATTACAATGAGACTTTTGCACCTGTTGCTCGGTTGGATACCATTAGAGCCATTATAGCATTGGCTGCTCAAAAGGGTTGGAGTTTATACCAACTTGATGTAAAATGTACAAACTGAAACATAATCCAGATGGTTCACTCCAAAAAACCAAGGCTAGATTAGTGGTGAAAGGGTACGCACAACAACCTGGAATAGATTACAATGAGACTTTTGCACCTGTTGCTTGGTTGGATACCATTAGAGCCATTATAGCATTGGCCGCTCAAAAGGGTTGGAGTTTATACCAACTTGATGTAAAATCGGCATTCTTGAATGGAGAATTGAAGGAAGAAGTTTATGTGCAACAACCTCAAGGCTTTGTGATTAAAGGCCAAGAGGAGAAGGTGTACAAATTGAAGAAAGCTCTCTATGGGTTAAAACAAGCCCCTAGAGCATGGTACAGTGAGATTGATAGCTACTTCATGCAGAAGGGATTTCAGAAAAGCAAAAGTGAGCCTACTTTGTATGTCAAGCATCAATGTAAGATTGATATACTTATTGCAGCTCTTTATGTTGATGATTTGATTTATACGAGTAATAACAAAAGGATGATTGAATATTTTAAAAGGGATATGATGGAAAAATATGAGATGAGTGATCTTGGTTTATTGCATTATTTTCTTGGTATTGAAATTTATCAAGATGAGTTTGGTGTGTTTATTTGTCAAAAAAAATATGCTGAAAAAATTCTGAAGAAGTTTGAAATGCTTGGTTGTAAACCTGTTGATACTCCTTTGGTGGTGAATGAAAAGTTTAAAAAATAAGATGGTGGAAGATTGATAGATGCAAGTGTGTATAGAAGTTTGATTGGAAACTTGTTTTATCTAACTGCTACAAGGCCTGATTTAATGTATGCTGCTAGTTTACTCTCAAGATTCATAAGTAATCCAAGTCATTTACATCTTGGAGCATCAAAAAGAGTGCTAAGGTATATTATGGGCACGATGAAGTACGGAATCAGATTTGAAAAAATTATAGAGTTAAAATTAAAAGGCTTTTGTGATAGTGATTGAACAGGAAAGGTTGATGATATGAAGAGTACTTCAGGTTATATGTTTTTCCTTGGTTCTGGTTCAATTTCTTGGTGTTTAAAAAAACAAGAAACCGTGGCACAATCTTCAGCAGAAGCAGAGTATCTAGCAGCTGGATTAGCTACTCAACAAATACTTTGGCTTAGAAAAATTATGGAAGACATTGGAGAAAAACAAGAGGAGAGTACGCAGCTTTATTGTGATAATAAATCTGTTATTGCTATGGCAAAAAATACAGTCTTTCATAGTCGAACAAGACACATCAATATAAAGCATCATTTCATAAGAGAAGTAATTGAAGGAGGTGAGCTGAAGCTGATGTTTTGTAGTTCACAAGAGCAACTGGCTGACATTTTTACTAAAGCACTGCCAAGAGGAAAATTCCAGCAAATTAGAGAAGCATTGAGAGTCAAGGAACAACACATTAAGGGGGAATATGTTGATAATAATGTGTAGTTATGGTTTTGGAATAAAATAAATTAGTAGTTATGGAGTTATAATTGCGTAATAAAATGAATTAGTAGCTCATAATATTTGTGGAGATGTTACGTATAACTTTTGGGCTCCTAAAATTATCATGTAACCTTTAGTCTCCTTGAATTATTTTGTAGTAACTATTTCATCTATAAATTGATGTATTGTATTACTTATGAATACAAGAAAGAAGTACAAAAAGAATTACTTTTCTTCCTCACATATATTTTTCCTCTAGAATACCACCAACATCTTCTTATATTCCAATAGTCCTAATCCCTTTCATTTGGGCTTCACTTATCACCAAAGGTGATTGATCCTCCAACAATTTCTTCAAGCTTTAGGAACAACTTTCTATCCATTGTCATGTTCTTGAAGTACCCACTGTTCAGGATCTACTGGTTCCTTTTTTTTTGTTGCTACTAGACTTACCTGTATATCAGAAAGATCTATTTTAGGTACCTAAACTTTTTGGATCCTGTGAAGTTAGTAACTTTTCTGTTATTGATTTTTCTCTTTCCAACATTGAACTACCAAATATCTAGATTTTTAATAGCATTTATTTTTAGATTAGTATTTATACGAAACTTGTTTTTCTACTATATTTTATCCAAGATCATTTTTGTCTAAGATATCTTTTGGACTTCTAAGAAGTCTGTTAAGGTTTTCTGTTCCATTGACAAAGTTACCCAAATCTTTCTCAATAATTGTGATGACCATTCTAAAGCTTTCAACATCTTTCTCAATATGTAGAATTTCTTTAGAAGCTTTCTTTTTTTCAAGATTTAAGAGAGTTCTTAAGCTTTTTTTATATTTCATAAAGAAATTCATTCTCCTTTTTCAGAGATATATACAATTTCATAACTATGAAGATCTACATTTAAAATTTTGATTAATTAAAAAAAAGTTCTATGACCATTTAGAATGTTTTCATTTTTCTTTCTCAAACTCTATTTTTCATTTTTATGTTGGCAGTTCTATGTATAGGCATGAATTATTTAATTTCTATACATAATAGTTTTTTAGAAGGATTTTGAATAAAAAAGTAGATTGTCAAAGGTATGTTTCAACTCATTATAAGAAGGTTCAAAGTTATATTCTTGCCCTGACTCTTTGGATCAATCATCAAACAAATGTTGGATTCTTTTTCGAAATCATCCTAAATGGCTATATCTTTGATTTCTTCTTGCGTGGTTTCTTTTCCCTTTTCTTCAACAACGGAAAACGATACTTGATATATCCATGTTTTTCGCACTTAAAATAGATGATCTACCTAGAGGTCTTTTCTTTCCTTTATTCTTTCTTCTTCATGAAATGAGGAGGACTTGTACCTTTACACTTATTTTTGAACACATGTTGAATTTTTTTTATCAAGCATGCAATCTCATCTCTTTCTTAAACTTCTAAGCTTTTTAATTTCTTATCTAATTGTTTTATTATTTTTAAGCTAGTGCGAGGAGGTTTCTCAACCTTGAGAATAAGGATTTTTTGTTTTCTATAAACATCTTATTTAATCTACCTTTAATCATGTACCTTCATGGATCCAAGAAATCATTTAAAGTTAATCTGTAGGTTTTTAATTTCTTCTATTGTTGTGACTTTAGGTATCCAAATCTTACGAAGATTCCTAAAAATCTTTTTGTTCTTTTCATAGATAGTATACATTTTTTCTAAGATTCTCATGACATTGATAAGTGTGGAAAATCTTTCCATCATCTCATCAATGGATTCTTCTTCTTTTATTTCGAAGCTCTTATATGGGTTTAAGAGAATTTTCAACTTTGTCTCTTTTATCAAATCAATTCCTTCATGGGATATTATCAAGGTGTCTTCAGATGTAAAATATTCACTTTCTAGATCGGTTAAGGTCTTAATTGATGTAGAAAGTAGGACGTTTTACATTAGTTGGACTGAGAATCGATGTAGAATATGTGATATATCGGTTCTCAATCCAACCGATATAAAAAAATCTCTTTTAAATTTGTTAAGAGTATTAATCAATATAGAAAATATAAATTTTTACATCAATTGAAATAAGAACTAAGATAAAAATTCCACTTTCTACATTAGTCTAGTGTCTTTAACCGATATAGAAAGTAGGTTTTTTTTTTTACATTGGTTTCTAGTCTAACTGATGTAAAAAGTCAAATTTAAATCGATGTGAAAAGTCTTACTTTCTATATCCCTTACTTTTATATCGCTTAAATAGCCAATATAAAAAGTTCATAACAATCAATGTAAAAAAGTCATTTTCCACCCATATTCCTGTTATTGCACATAATCCTTATCTTTGACATTAATTAGTGAACCCTGGTGTCTTGTATACTCTACAACTTATGTTGCAACCTTACGAGATGATTTTAACTATAATTTTATATAAAAAATTATTAAAATAAATTAAATTTTTTGGATTGATCTAAAATTTAAAATTACACTTAGAAGACCTTTTCAAACCTAAAATGTTAAAAATTACTTTCTTTTCTCTTTAAAGTTAATTGATAATATTTTTAGATGTTCTCAAATTATAAATAAAAAATTTATGTTTTAGGGAAACAAAATTGGTAAAAAAAAAAGATAAAAAAAATATGAAAATTAAAAACAAAAGATAAAAAAAAAGTCAAAGGAAGAAAAAATAAAAATAAAAATTCTGAGAAAATTAAAAATTAAAAACAATAAAATATAATAAATTTTACTCATAATTAAGGGGATAGGATTTGAAAAGGTTAAAAATAATAGAATTTTTTTTATATCCCATCTTATTTTAAAAAAAATACGTACATTATAATCAAAATATAAAACTTTTAATTTTTATGTATAATTAAACTTTTAGTGAAGATTTAATATTTATAAGCATGTTCATAATAATGTAAAATTAGGAATATCAAAATGACAATGACTAACATCCTTGAACTTGATTTTAAAAAATAAAAACTTTAATTATATTATAATTAATTATTTCTTATGATAGTATATATATATATATATATATATATATTGCATGTGCTGTGAAAATCTAAGAATCCTTTATCTAAATTTGATGCATTTTCAATAGCCAATATCAAATGATCATATTTTAAAATTTTTCTCCTTCTAATTCTTAGGTTTTCAATGGAATTTATTCCAATCCTATGCCTTTTTTATAGACTTTCTAGGACCATTTTAGAAGTCTTAGGCCTCTATTATTCTTCAATGTTTGGACGAGCTTGGAAATTTGAAGAATATTATTTTATTATCTGGGAAAGAAAAAGTGTTACTTTTATTTTTCTAGATCTCTTTGGTTTTTTCATTTAATGGAATGTTGCAATAGGTTAGATATTGATTCTAGAAGCAGTGAGTTGACTTGGTTAATGAAACCTTAGGGACAATCTTACATGTTCAAATAATTGGACAGAAACATTTGTAACATTTCTAGAAGTTGTTATAGAAAAATTTCCTGACTATAAACCTCTTTATTTAAGATAGGATGGTTTTCCTACTCATAAATATATTTAGCTTTCAAATTTGAAGTTGTTTGGTTCTATTGCAAAGATTATTCAAATATTATTAATTATTATTGAAGGTGTAAATCCTATAATATTACTAGAGCTCTTGACATGGTGAAAAAAAAAATTCTCATTTTAAAAAAAAATTGTTACATTTTTCATAATAAAAAAATTGAGAGAAAGTTTATGTGTATTAAGAGAAATGTTGTTCACACCTTTTCTCTTTCTCTTCAGAGTTTGCAACTAAAACTTTAATATAAGTATTAGAATATTCTTAAGGAGGAAGAGATACTTTGATTTCAAAAGTCTAGGAAGAATTGAGTTAAATATAGGGAAAGTAATAAGTCTTTTTCTTCATACCTAAACCATTCTTAGAAGAATCTAAAAGTTTCATGGACTCCGCTTACCATGTGACTCCTAGTGCATTGATGATAACATTTTAAAGGAGGAGATTTTTTCTAAAGTTGGATATAAATTAATTTTAATAGTTTTAGGTCTGAAATTTAGTAAAATTTGATAAAGATTAAAATATTTTAAAGACTATGTAATTTTTTTATTTTGATTGATAAATACCGAATAAAAAGATTTAAAATAATTAAATCAATTTGAATTATAAATACTTAGAATAAAATGTTAAAAGTTTGAAGACGTAAAAAAGAAAAAATTTGTCAAGATCAAAGTAAATTAAGTTTTTTAAAAAATTAACTTACAAAAATTAAAATTAAAATTACACACAGTTCAAGTTAAAAGGACGGAAAATATAATTCAAAGTTTTTATAAAAGTTACAGGCATTTAAAAATTTTATTTAAAAATATATATTAATAATTTAATGGTAACTAATAAATATTTCATTATATCTAATATTATTTGATAAAAAAAAATTATCAAGTAAAAGCATTATAATTAATCTAGTTGAAGACTAAAATAGATTTACATAAAAATTCTGAATTTGAATATCATACTTTCTACATTGTAAAAAAAATACCAAGTAAAATTATTTATTGAATGAATAATTAATAAAAAATATTGAATTAATTTGACATAAATACTTAAAAAAGTAGAAGAGTTGCAAATTAAAAAAATCTACTACTATCTGATTATCATGAGTAGAATACGTACAAATTCTATTATTCAGAATGAGGATTTTAATTTATTTATTGTATAAGAATGAATAAAGTTTTATGATTTAAATTGATAATTGACATAATTTTAATAAAAATATACATTTCATTTTAATATACGCACTCATATATCAAAATTGTCGTATAATTAGCAGAAGACCATCAAACCAAGATATTATAAATTATCACACCGGATCAATTTCTAACAAAAAAGCCTACTAATTATTAGGCAAATTTCATTAATGACATAACTTTCATTCACTTCTTGAAGTACTACCATATCAAATATTTTAAATAATTAATTTGTAAAATAAAAAAAATTTATCTATCAAAAGATTAAAGTCATCCCCATCTTAGCTAGTATTTTCGAAAAAAAAGTTATAAGCTTATGCCAAGTTAAATCCGGAAAAACTGAAATTATAAAAAAAGTTGCAAGCTTGAAATGACAACACTAAGTGTTAGTGTTGTATAATTTCAAACAACTTTTTCAAAAATGTTTGATGAACCTTACCATTTCCACATTCATACATTAACTAGATCATACTCTAATGATTACTTGATTAACGTTCATTAACTATATTTATAATTGATTAATCATAATTCTATTAAATAATTATTTCTTCATCATTAACTATACGTAAAATGGATTAAGCTTATAGAATATCAATTAATCATATTTTTTAATCAATTATTAATTATATTTTTAATTATCATTTATATTAAACCATTAGCTATCCTTTTATATATTATTAACTGCTAGATTGATTTAGATAATTGATTACATAACTATTAATCTCGTTGAAGTACTTTTAAATAAAGGAAGATTGATTAGTATCCGTATGTGAGTTTATCTTTTTCATGTTAGATTATGTGATGCAACCTGCATTCCCATTAAAGAAACCTCTCACCAGAATTGGCCTCAAGCACAAAAGATCAATGCTTAATTTTTTGAACTAATTAGATTCGACATGCAAGAGGCCACAATCATATCACACCTTTAACAAGTAGTCTATCCTTGCTAACCAAAGGAGTGTTAGTCACCTCTCACCATTAATTTTTCCTCACCGTTCATTTCTTCATCCACATTTATTTGCTCACTCTCTCACTATAACTCACCATTTTCACCACCACACACAAACACGTGACTTACACCCATTCACCATTTTACCACCATCACATTCAACCAGATACACCCGTTACGTCACATTCCTCACCCCTCTTTCATGTCCACACACACAGCACTATCACCATAGCAAGACACGGTGCCATGTGAGTGGAGAGTGTGTGCACCCAGGTGACTAGATGGTGAGGGTGAGAATTAGTGAGCGAGTGACGGTTGAATAGGTGATGAGTGATTAAGAGAAGAGAATGTGAATGGTGAGAACTGAGTTAAATTTTAAAAAATGGTGAGGGTGAATAGGTTTAATTATATTTTTAATTTGTTATTTTTTAAGATTTAGTAATTTTGTTTCTTAATATTTTTTCAACGATTTTAATTTTTAAAATTTTGAAATTTCTATTTTATTTCTTATTAAATAATTAAGAGATAAATGAAATCAGATTGACAAAGTTGTCCATATGCTTGCTGTGCTAATTCCAATTTTACACAAGGTGGATGATCAACTACGTATATAGAGGAAAATGGTGGCATGGTGGAATGCACTTAGAAGATTGTTTTCATCATTGAAAATTTGAATCAAATGTCCTTATAGCTCTCGAGTTTTAAAACCTTCTTTCATCATTAGTTTCTTACTTGATCACCCCACTCTATATATACATACCTTCGATCATTCACTTGACACATTCTTCTTTTGACTCTTCATTGCCTTTTCTACCAAGAGAAATGGATAGTGAGACCAAGATATGGTTGAATCTACCTTTCTTTCTCTTGGTTGCAAGTTACATGCAACATTGTGTCTACGGAAAACCTGAAGTGCCTTGCTTTTTCATCTTTGGAGATTCTTTGTCTGATGTCGGAAACAACAACTATCTTCAAACTACTTCAAAAGCTAATTATGAGCCATATGGTGTTGACTTCCCAAAAGGCCCAACTGGAAGATATAGCAACGACAGAACTGGAGCTAACATAATCTGTAACATTATCTTCACTTTCAACACAACGAAATAATTTTAGTTTACTAATTTTTTATTTGTTTTAATATTTATAAATTTTAAATTTTTAAAAATAATATTATTATTACTTTATAATGATTCGATATCCTTTTACATGCCATGTCCTGGTAACTAATATTAACGATTATTTAAAAAAAAATTATAATAATAATAAAAAAAAGAAAGAATTTAAAATTAAATTTAATCATATCTACAAAAATTAAAAATATATTTTATTTAAGAATAAAAGAGACCTTTATGTTTAATTATTCATGTGCCATTTCCAAGTTATATTTTCTTCTCGCAAATCTGTTATTTAACATACACTAACGTTTTTCTATTGCAGCTGAACTAATGGGATTTCCAAATTACATCCCACCCGTTCTAAACACAACTGGCCACGACATAATGAGAGGTGTGAACTATGCATCTGGTGGATCTGGAATTCTGGAAGAGACAGGCTCTCATTTTGTATGCACAAAACCAAATAGACTTTAACATTTATTATTTGTTCATTATTATCTTCAATTGGGTTTTGGTATATTTGCAAATGATTTGTGTTTTAATGCTCATACATACCACTAAACTTGTCTTAAGCACTGCAGGGACAGCATATGAGCTTCGGAGAACAAGTAGCAAATCATAGAGGCATAGTTTCTCAAATTGCTTCCAAATTTCTAGTTATTGGAAAACAAATACGTTTTGAACTAGCTAAACAATACCTTAGTAAATGCTTGTATTATGTTAATTTTGGCACCAATGACTATGAAGTTAATTACTTTCTTCCCAATTCCAACACAAGCGACATATATACCCCGGAGGAGTATGCTCAAATTCTTATGGACCAGTATTCTTTATATTTAAAGGTATCTTATAATTTTCAGCATCTTTTTCATTTTATCTTACAAAATGTCTTGAGTTGCTTGTAATAGCATATATGCATTTATTAAATTCATTTTATTGGGTCAACTATCTATTATTATAATTGCTTGTAATATGTTGATTGCTTGAATTGAATTAATAGTATATTAAAATTTTATTGTTTACATGTATTTTGATTTGATGACTTATAATAGTATATTAAAATGGATTTTGGCAGCAATTGCGTGATGTTGGGGCAAGAAAGTTCGTGCTGAATGGTTTAAGCCCTTTAGGTTGCACTCCAAATTCTATCTTAAATGGATCTTGTAATGAAAGACAAAACGCTGCAGCAAACATTTTTAACGACAGACTTAAAGATCTTGTGGCTCAGTCTGATCTCCCCACGGTTTCGGCCGATTTCAAATTCATCTTTGTAAACATTTCAGCCATATTTCCAACCCCTACTAATTCAAGTGGTAAACATTTCATTTTCTTATACTTCATTTCACATTCTAGTGTGAAACAATTGATGAATATATAAATTTTTTAATTATTTTAGTGTATACAATACAAATGATGGTTCATATATTTCAGGTTTTACAAATACAACTGCTCCTTGTTGCCCAACAGATGAGAAAGGATTTTGTATTCCTGATCAAACGCCATGCCGAAACAGAAATGATTATGTGTATTGGGATGGAATCCATTCCTCTGATGTTGTGAATCAAATGATTGCAATGAACGCATATAATAGTTCAAATCCAGCCTACACTTACCCAATGAATATCAAAACCCTTATCGAATGGTCATAAATTATTAGTTCAAATCATACTATGTATCATTAAATAAGTTCAAGCCATCATGTATATCTTGAGCAGAATATATTAAATAAAAATACATATATTGGAAAGCTTTGATTCGTTTTTTTTTCTCTAGTGTATTTTTATCTAGTGATCTAAATCACAAATATAAGGAGCATATAGAAAAAAACAAAATCAGTCTAGTAAGAATAGGTTAAGAATGAGAAACATAATATGTTCAAATCTTACTAACAAAACTACAATGATTGAAGACAAAATAATGTCACATTAGATTTTGTCTATTGTTTATTTTTTTTATCTTTTATTTTTATTCTAAGACAAGATATATGAATTTACCTTTTTTATTTGTAAATAATTTTTCCATGTCCCTCTATTTAGATTTATTTATTTTACATTTTTTAAAATTTTAATTATTATTATACTTATTTATTTTTTTTATCTCATTTTAACCTTTTATTTTATTTTTGATTTTAACCAAAAATATTAAAAATATAATAAGTTAAAAATGAGAAACTTTGAAAATAAACAAAATATTTAAAAAATTTAAGCAAAAATGTGAAAGTAACATGTAGGTTTGGGTTTTGTAGTCCCTTATGCTTGCAACATACATTGTGGGAAGGAGGAAGAAAATATTAATATACTGAACACATAAATAGGGAAGTGAATAAAAAATTTGAGAAATGAGAGAAAAAATATCTTTTGAATTATCAAAAGGAAAGGATTACATATGTTACTAAACTTTTAAGTTGTGAAAACTAAGTGTAAAATAAGGTTATCTTTTTTCGTCTTTTTGTTGATAAAAAAAGATTGAATTGAATTATCTGAACACTTATAAAAGAGTGCAAAGATTTTTTTTTCAAAACAATCCTTTAATAAAAAGTGAAGAGTTGAAGGGGAGAAACAATTTATGCTATTAAATCTAAGTAATATATCTTTTATTTCAGATTATTTATTTTATGTTTGAATTTTATGGTTAATATTTTTACGTATCGTTTTAGGTGCATGAAAAATACATAATTACAACAAATCAATTCATAAATAATACATGAATGTATACTAAAAATTGAAAATTAATTCAAATAGTCCTAATTTATATAGAGCTAGTCGAGGTTGGAGTAACATCATAAGAAAGGGTTGAACTACAATTTTAAAAATTCTCTTACTAATCTTTTGGGAGTGAGAATATTATCATAACAGATAGTTTGTTTACAAAGATTAGAATGGAGAAGTGCGTTGCGAAAATATGAACTTTTTGGAGTGTATACAATGCTTTATTTACTATCTTTTAAGAAAGTAAATAAAGATTAAAGAGAATTTTTACTAAAGAAAGTAATTTATATTATTTTATGTTTAAATTTAGATAAGATTCTAAAAAAACACTTTAAACTGAAATTTTAAAAAACAACTGTAATGGATAAAAGAGATAAAAAAAAGAATAACATAATAAATTTATATTGGTTCACCTTAAATTACAAAGGTTATATGTAATTCTTATACACTCGTAAGATTTCACTATAAATCAATACAGTTACATAAAAATATTTTAAATTAATCTTTTTAGATTTTTACAAAAAATTATTTAAAACTAACCTTTTTAAGCTAATGTAAATTCTCAAGTGCTACAACAATCTCCAACTTAATACAATTCAGTTTGATAAGATATTATTTTTTCTATAAGATAAATTTTTGTGGTTCTATTTATAAAACCTAAGAAGTGGTTAATTTCATTGAAATAGAATGTGGATAACCATAATTGATTTATATCAAGTTATCAAAGAGAAGATATAGAAATAAAATTATGACTGACTTTAGAAATTTAAGATAAGCTCTTAATTTGTTGGCTTAATGATAAGGGATGTCTTAACGCACCTCATCCTATAGAGATAGTCCATAATTTGTAGTTTGATGCCTAGTTGCTTAAGGTTCTAAAATCTAGACTTTTTAGAGATATGAATATGAATGTAAATAGTCATCCTATTTATAGTTTTATTCCTAGTACGTCTTTAATATTGATGGCACATGTCAGTTGATGTTCAAGGATTGTGGTGTGAGGGAGGTAGCCTCCCCTATTGATGTGTGTGATGCGATTTTTTTGAAGAATATAACAAAGAGAAAATTAGAAACTAAAGACAAAGTTGGCATGACCATGAATGAGTGACGCGAATTGTTCTAGCATGGTTGTGTTGATTTTGAAGTCCCGATTATGAATGATCGTGCAAGTATTGACATGGTCGTGCGGCAAGGGAATAACTGTGCTAATCTCTGAAGTCTCAATTTAAAACATGAACGATCGTGCATGTAGTGGCATGACCGTGTTGGATATTTTTCCTTGCAACTCTTTTCTTGGTCGTGCAATGCGGGGAACAACCTTGTTATTTGCTTATGTCTCTCCATTCATGGCATACTTGAAAGAGAGTAGGAAGAGAGGAAATGCAAGGAATCTTGGAAAAGTTAGAGAAAAAGGAAAAATAGTTATCAGATGTGTTTGTTTGTTGTGGCCAACCTAGTGTATCTATAATTGTCCTATACACGACGTGGTTTCTCTACAAAGAGAGATGGTTCCTTGGAGCATGACATGGCCATGCTGAAGAGAGCATGGCTATGCCTAATTTTTTAAGTCAGGTTTCCTCTTATGAGTGCTTGTTTAACATCACGAGCTTGATGTACTTGCTTCTAATGGCTATGTATAGTTATCAGTGGTCACTTGTGGCTCTCCTAGCTTCATGACAGTATGTTCTTCAAATGGGCCCATTTTGCAATGCTTGGCCCTTTGTCCACTTATCTTGAAGGTTTCTTTGACCCCTTTTTCTAGCTCAAGTACCTAGTAAGGTAACATACTACAAACTTATACGAGTCATGATGAAAAGGTTCTTTGTAGAAGAAGGCTAACTGTAGAGACCTACTGGGCCTATTAGGTCCATCACTACAATAAAAACCAAGAAGTTGCAAAAAAAGGTGGAAACTTTCTTAAGCCTTTTGGAGGATCTCCCTCAAACCCAATACACTTCTCCCATAATTTTCCATACTTTAGAATAGGACTTACATTTTCTTGTAGCTTAGGTTCTAGCAGGCTGAAATATATATAGGATTGAGCCCCATTTTCTTTGTAGTTTAGCTTAATATATTAGGCCTGCTTTAATCCAACTTGTGGCTACTTAGATGTAGGAATCATGGTATCATATTGGGCATTTAATCTAAGATAAAACTGCACCATGGAGGCAGCTCCAAAGCTACATGGACCTTCATTCCTTATGTGCCCACTATTGGCCTATAAATAGGCACCCCTATGAGTAAATTTAACACTTGAAGTCCTTTATGTAATTCAAATCTAGATTTTGGAGAAACTTCTCTTCTTTTTCTTTCTTCTAAGCCAAGCTTGGGTTTGAAGATCCTTTTTATCCATGACGGCTTCCATTATGGTGGAGAAGAGACTCATCCCACTCAAGAGGTGGCGTCTCCAAGCATAGTTGAAGCATCAAAATCTTATCTTTCTTCTTCCATTATGTTCAACATCCATTGACTAGTATCTTTTCCTCCATCAACCTCTGTATCACTTGGTATCAAAGCTCTATCAATGAAGGTGAGATGCAATTCAAAATCACTTCACAATTCTGATCTTTAGTTGTTCTTCTAAGTTCATATTCTACTTCATTTTCTTTATTTATTTTGATTAGTCAAATGATCTTTGATTTTTGTTATTTTTATTGCTTTGAATACTTCTATGCATGCACTTTTCAAATTGTCCTTTTTTGTTTAATATGGCTAAGAAATAAATATGAAATTATCTAATTATTAAAGTATATGCATCTTAGTGCCAAAATGTACCTAACTTGAGTAAATTAAGCATAAATTGATCAATTCTATCTCAATATGTGTCAAATTTATTTTGGTTTTCATGATCTAATCCCTATCCCTCATGTAATTGGTGAGAAATTTTTAAATCCTCAAAAATTAATTTTGAAATTTGAATTCAAATCATGGCTCCAAAAATGATGTGTTCTTGAGTTCAAATTGCTTATCTGAATGTCATAATTTTGTTTAAGTCTAATTCTAGTATGTTGGTCCTTATAATTGTGTTTCATCTGAGTTTATTTTTGTTTGTCTTTTATTTTTCAAAAAATTCTAAGAGTTTCTTGATCATGTGCATGCACACATAATGCTATTTGAGCTTGAATCATACATGATCTAAGGACTTAAGCCTAGGTGATTAAGAATATGCTTAATTAAACTTTTAAGCATCATTAAAATCTACTTAATATACCTTTGGACCTCCTATGACTTGATCTGGAATTGGAGTTATTGGATAAGCATGTTTGGACTTAGATTACCATACTTATGCAAAGGAAGAGTGCAAATATACTAGATTAAACTTGTGGACTTAGGATCTTGAAAAAACTGGTTATGCAAGGATCCTTTGAGGACTATTGAACTCTTTACTTGGACCAATAATTGGATAAAATAACTTGAGAAAAATGAAAACAAAAGAAGAAAAACAATAGCAAAAGTAAAATAGTATAAGAAGAAAAAAAAAGTGAAAACAAAAGCATATAGAAAAGACATGTTAGGCCATGGGTCCTATAAATTGAAGGTCTTAATTTCTTAGTTTGTTCATGCATTCTTTGTTTGTTTGAATAATATTCTCCTTTTGTATGATAATATGCATGCTTCCCTTAAAGTTTCTAGGAATTCCTTTTTGTGCGTCTACCTTCTTTGATCCCTTCGTTTTAGCTTTATAATTTCTTTTACTTCGAAGTCTTTTCTTGATTTAATACTCTTGAATGTTATTTTCTTGTGTTAAGCTTTTTTTTTTTCCATTGAATTTTCTTTAGTCTCGTCACTTGCCACCTACACTTATAAGCACTTCTTCACCACCTAAGAAGCACGAAGAACTCTAGGTTAAAGTTGAGATTGTTCTATGGTCTCAAGCTTGGACTAAAGGTTGTTTATTTGTAAATGAATTGGTGTGAGGAAAGTTGGTTGTGTGGTGAGATCATTAGAGGGAAGAGTGGAAACACTTGGTGAGGTGTATGATATTTTAAGCCTATTTCCATAATACTAATCAAGTGAGGGCAGCAAGTGATCCTCTTTGTTTGAGAGGTTTTATAGGTATTTTGGAGGAGCCAAATAATAAGGAAAAGTGACCAAAGGAGCTCATGAACTTGAAACTTGGAGGCTTGGACTTGAAGACCGAATGGAAAATTAGTTATAACTTTCTTTTACATTCGATTTTGGGTTGTAAATTTAGGTTTAAAAAGTTTGTAAATTAGGAGCATTTGAGTTGTAATCCTACAACTTTGTAGTAGGTTTCCATATTAGTGTAATATATATTTCCCTAGAAATTTGTGCATAAAAGAACTTTGGACTCTAAGCCTTGCATAGGACACTCACCTAAGGTCTTTTTAAAAATTGGTGGTTTGTTCATGCAAGGAAGTATAATGGGATGCAAAATGTTGCATGGTTTCTTAGAAATATTTGGCAGCACTAACTTTGTATTCTTTTACAAGGTCAAGGAGGCTAGGTATATTCACTTAACCCTTGCTTGTTGTGTGCTTTAGTATTTAGGTTGCTTGCTAAGTGTTTTGAATTTGTGTGCATTAATTTCTTATATAACAATCTGGGTGTGGAGAGACAAATATTTCTTGCTAAGTATTTTGCAAATGATTTCTCATAAATATTCACCTAGGACTCAAATGGAGCAACTTGTTTCAAGGTTAGAAAAAGTAATTCAAATCTAAGCAAGAGCATTTGAAGATCACTTAGAAAACTTAGAAAGAAGACATTCAACTAGGCATAGAAGAATTTGAAGGGTAATTGAAACTAGTTGATGTAGAAGTGCCCTTAAAGAATATCTACACTTACATCAGAGACCTTTTGAGTCTTTAGGAGACTCATATTCTATTTAATCCACCTCCCTATTGCCCTCCATATTTAAGAATATATTTAGGATTTTTTTTGGGTATTTTAGTAGCTGGCCCACACAGTGTATAAGATTAAGTCTCTTCTTTATATTTTAGCATAGGATATTTTGGACCTTTGCTAGCCTAACTTGGGCAACACATGTGGAGGAAGCTAGGTACTCTTTTTGGGATAGTAATCCAAGCCCAAAACCATATCCTAAAGGTGGATCCATAGTCGTACCATATGAGGCACCACTCTTGCTTATAAATAAGGTCATCCATGTGTAATTTTTAAGATAAGATTCATTTGAATGAAATTGAGAGTTTTTCACTCAAATTTTTGAGAGGTTTTCTCTCCCTATTCTTTCTCTAGAACCAGACTTAGGGTTGAGTAACTTCCTCGTCCGTGGTAGCTTACGGTGGTGGAGAAGAAGCTCATCCTTCTCAAGAAGTGACGCTTCCAAGTGAAGTCTTGAATTTGGATCCATCCTCCTCCATTCTTCACCAAAGTGCAACCTCCATTGAACCAAAAGAATCACCTCCTTCCACCTCTGCCTCAACTGGTATCAAAGCCCCATTAATGAAGGTTATATCTAGTCTTTAATCGGTTTACATTTCTTTCCTCTTCTTGGTTCTTCGAGTTCATCTTCTTCTTCATTTTCTTTCCCACTTTTGATCGATGAAGATATCCTCGTGTTTTATGATTCTTGTTGTGTTTTATTCTTCTTTTTTCTAGTTTCTATGATGGTATCATTTGTGTGATGTGGATTTGAAATAGAGTTTTTATCGCCTAATTATTGAAGCATGTTTATCCTGGCATGAAAATGCACTTATCTTGCTTAATTCATATATAACTTGCTCGGTTTTTATTTGAATCTTGTAAAAAAAAAATTGTGTACTTCCTGTGGTCCATATCTTTCAAAAGATCAGTTTAAATTTTTCAGATTTGCCAAAAAAATTGAAAAACTTCTAATATCTGAATCAAATTTTGGCGCCAAGAATGTGTGTGTTTGAGTTTTATTTCTTGATCTGATCTTTTTTGGATTTGTCTAGGCTTGTTTTCATTCTGTATTGTTCATTTATTTTAGGTCTTGATCTATTTTAATTTCAGTCTTTGTTTTTCTAATTAAATTCTTAATAGTTGCATGATTGTGTATTTACATTCATTAGGTGCTAGCTTAGCTCATGCATACAAAGTTAAGTGATTAAGTCTCACCTTAAGTGTAAGTTTAAAGTAATCTTTAAACACCTAAAAGGACACTTAAAAAACACTTTAGAACTCTGAATACCTACTGGATGTTTGGACAATTTTGGACTCTTTTAGGACCTAGAATACCCTATTAAAAGGAAGAGTGCATAATTGCACTAAATTGGATAATTGGACATAGGAATTGAGACATTGAAAAAAATCCTATGCAAAAGGAGATTTGAAGGAACTTAATACCTATGGACCATAGACAATAAATTCATAAGAAAGAAGAAACAAGAAAAATAAAAAGAAAAGAAGACAAAGAAAAAAAGAAAAAAAAAGGAAAAGAAAAAGAATATAAGAAAATAAAAATATTTGTGCAGAAAAGGTATGCATAAGATTTCATTCCTTTATCCTTGTTGAGAATGCATGTTATAAATAGATGTGCATTAGTAAGAGGTAGAGCTTAGGATTTCATTACTTAGTTTTGCATGTATAAGTTTTCCATACTTACTAGCATCAAAATGAGTGTGTGTGTGTGTGTGTGTGTGTGTGTGTGTGTGTGTGTGTGTGTGTGTGTGTGTGTGTGTGTGTGTGTGTGTGTGTGTGTGTGTGTGTGTGTGTGTGTGTGTGTGTGTGTGTGTGTGAGTGTGTGTGTGTGTATGTGTGTGTGTCTGTGTACTTATCTAACTCTTAGTTTGTAGGAGTACTTTTGTGTGCCTACCTTCTTTACTTGCTTTAATTATAGTTTGTCTCTTTATTGGCTTCTAAATTTTTGTATAACTTAAAATCATTTTTTAGTATACTTTTCTTGTTATTAGATTTTCTTGCTTGTCTTTAAAATTTCTCTAAGTTTTGTCACCATTCATCTATTTGCATAAGCACTCTCTTCACCACCTAAGCATCTCTAGAACACCTAGGTTGAGTTAGGTTTTTCCTTGATTCCAACTTGGTTTGGAGGCTAATTTGTGTGAGTGAATTCGTGTGAGAGGGCTGGTTGCTTGGTGAGAACATTAGAAGGAGGAAAGCATAAATACTTGGTGAGGACTAGTGAAATTAACTTAATTTTTTCTAACACTAACCAAGTGGGGCAACAAGTGTCCTTTTTTATTATGTTTTATTTTGTAGGGACTTGGAGAAGCTTAGTCCTAAGGAAAGGTATGTTAAGTAACTTAAGAAACTAAGGCTTGAAACTTAGACTTCAAGACCAAAGGGAAAGGCTAAGAGCAAACTCAAATTGAAGACCAAAGTGAAGATATTTTATAACCTTGGGCATTCAGTTTGAACTTGTGAAATTTAGATTGAACTTTTGTAATTAGGATTGATTTGAATTGTAAATTCTAGTGAATTGTAGTAGGATTTATTTTTTGTGTAATTCGAATTTACCTTTTCAAGGTATGTTTAATAAGAACTTGGACTTTTGGACCTTGGTGTAGGATACTTACCTAAGGTCAAGTTATAGCTTTTTTGTGTGTTGTGTGCTTTAGACCTAATTTGTGTGTTAAGTGCTTCTTGTATGTGTCGCAACCGTAATTCCGACGAGATGATGAACTTGGTAAAAGTTGAAAATAGATTTTTATTGGATTATGTGGAGTCGCCACCAAATTTTTATTTAAGGGAAAAAGATTTGGAAAAACCCTAACTCGAGGAAAAGATTTAGGTTTGGGAGTCGGTTACGAGTAGGGAAGGTGTTAGGCACCCCCACTCGCCCGTTCCGAAGAACAGTACCCTTAAAATGAGTGTGTGATTTTTTTGAAAATCATTTGATCCCTTAATTAATGTGAAAATAAATAGGTTGATGGAGGTTAGTCTGACAGGACTTGATCCTGCTCCTACGTATTCCCCGATGCAATGGGAAACTCAAGGCTTACGTAGTTCTGGTTTGAAGGCTTGACCTTCGGAGAAGCTTGAAAAGGAGTGTTTGAAAATGAATAGGGTGTTTTGAAAATATTTTAAGGAGAATCCTTAGTCCACATATGCACAGGATCCAAGACAACTACGGCTGCACTAAGGTCTGTATGAATCCCTAAGCATCGAACAACAGAAAAAGCTACCAGTTCAGGCTTAGGGTTCATCGCGTGAGACTTAGAGATTCTAAAAATGGAGTTCTTATTATAAGGGCATCCTCAATTCACATATTGCACAAGATCCAAGACAACTACGGCTGCACTTGGATCCATACGAAACTCTAAACATTGAACAACAGAAAAAGCTACCAGTTCGTGCTTAGAGCTCGTTGCGTTAGATTAAGAATTGAAAAACGAGTTTTTGTATTTGTTTAGAGGCATCCTTAATCCACATATGCACAAGATCCAAGACAACTATGGCTGCACTTGGATCCATACGAATCTCTAAACATCGAATAGTAGAAAAAGCTCTATTTCGTGCTTAGAGCTCGTTGCCGGAGATTAAGAATTGCAAAACGAATTTTTATTTGTTTAGAGGCATCCTTAATCCACATATGCACAAGATCCAAGACAAATACAGCTGAACTTGGACCCATACGAATCTCTGAACATCGAACAGCAGGAAAAGCTACCAGTTTGTGCTTAAAGCTCGTCGCATGAGATTAAGAATTGGAAAACAGACTTGATTTAAAACAAAATGAACTTGATTTGAATTTGATGAAAAGAATTGGATTTGATTTAAAATAAAATAAACTTGATTTGAATTTTAGGCTTGAATTGGACTTGATTTAAAATAAAATGAACTTGATTTGAAATTTAGGCTTGAATTGGACTTGATTTAAAATAAACTTGACTTGATTTGATATTAAGGAAAAGAATTGCGAACATGCTTTAGTAATCAAGTGATAGAAATTTCATTTCAGATTCAAATTAGACAAATAATATCATTCCAGAAACTAGAGAGAAATAAAAAGAGAACACAACAAGAACAACCGAAATCAAAGATCATTTGACCAATTAAAAACGAAAATGAAAAACAGAAACGAAGATGAACCTCAAGAACACAAGAGTTTTGGTGCCAAAATTTGAATTCAAATTTCAGAATTTTTAGAAAATATCTTTTGGTAGATATGGAAAATTAAAACCAATAAATATAAGGATATGGATTATAGGAATCAAACAAAACAAGTTTGACAAAAATCCAACCAGAAATGAGCAAGTTATACACAAATCAAACAAGCTAGGTTCATTTGCACACCAAGACGAACATGCTTCCGTAATCAGGCGATATAAATTTCATTTTATATCCAAATTATACAAATAATATCATTATAGAAACTAGAGATAAATACAAGAGAACGCAACAAAAATCACCAAAATCGAAGATCCTTTGACCGATCAAAAATGAAAACGAAAAACAGAGACGAAAATGAACTCGGAAATCCGAGAAGAAGCAAGAAACTTAAGAGGAATAAAAGTCGGATCTAACCTCCATTGGAAGGTGATTAAGAGCTGGTTCCATGGAGGCCAAGGGCTGAATTGAAAGCAGAGGTAGAGAGTCTCCCAGGTCCTCCCTTTGAAAATTTTGAAAATCCCCTCTAAGACTCCAAGTGCTCCTCTTCCCCCCTCATTTTGGTGAAGGACCTCTCCTTATATAGAAGGAGGAGGGATTAAAGAAGTCCTCCTTGTCCAATGTGGGACTTTTTTCTCACATAGGAGAATTTTTCCTTTTTTCTTTCCTATATATGGAATTCTTATTTTATTTGGTGTGGGATTCCTTTTTCTCTTTCTTATTTTTTCCTCTTCTTTTATTTTTTCTTCTTTTTGTTATGTTTTTATTTATTTATTTCATTTGTTTTACTTTTTCCATTACTTTTATTTTGATTTTTTGAACTATTTTAGACTAAATAAGCTTCTGGCTAAAAACAAAATAATTTATTCTGGGTTTTGAATCCTCGAACATAATTCGGTGTTCACAGTATGTTGTAGAACTACCTTGCATAGCATTAACCTTTATCTTTTGCAAGGTCAAGGGAGTTAGGTAAATCACTTAAACTTTGTGTATTTATGTGTGCCTTAGAGCCTAGATTGAGTGTTAAGTGTTTTGACTTGTATGATTTGATTTCTTAACATAACTTAGATGATAGAGTTAGGCATATGAATAGAAATCCAAGGTTATAGATACCTTAGAAGCCATAAAGCTACCTAAAATTAAAATGTCTAAGTCCCAAGGAGGGAATAGTCTAGAGGTATACTTAGATTGGAAACTCAAGATAGAACAAATCTTTGCAAGCTATGCCATTAGGGAAAGACATAAGGTGAAACTAGCTGCCTTAAAGTTTAGTGACTATGTTCTAATATGGTGTGGGGTAGGCTTAACAAAGAAAGACTTAGGCCCTTAGGTGAATGAAAAGAAATGAAACATATCATGAGAGCTAGGCATGTACCTCCCCATTATTTAAGAGAGGTCTACAATAAGTTGCAGAGACTATCTCAAGGCACTAAAAGTGTAGATGAATATTATAAAGAGATGGAGGTAATAATGATTAGCGCCATTTTAAAAGAAAGTGAAGAAGCCACCATGACTAGGTTCCTAGATGGACTTAGGCATGATATTAGGGATGTGATAGAACTCTCTACCCATATATAATCCTTAATGATATTTACCATCAAGTTATAAGGGTAGAATGCCAAATTTTCATATTATTGGCATAAATTACCCATCAACGTAGTATAGCATGATTGAGGCACTTGAGACACTATGAAGTAATCTTTCAATCCAACTTCATTTATCATGTTAGGAGTTGCCAACAAAGGTAACTCCCTCACAAGTGTTTTACCTATGATCACTATCTAGGAAAACTGAACACATGAATCCCTTTAATAGTGCCCTAAAGCATAATGAAGAGGAAGCCATCATCCTATTAATGCAAGTTCATACTTTTTATGGTGATAATCATGGCTTGTTGGATATAATCTACCTCTAATTGTTGGTTATGTTTATTAATTTTTTGTTACAAGTGCTTAGACTATTCAAGAGGTTAGTATTTGATCTTGGTATTAGTCTCATTTCCCTTTACTAATATAAGTCTCCTTTACCTACTTATGTCCTTTTGTTGTAAGCCCACACAATGTATAGGGCTGGGCCTATTTTTCTATATTTTAGCATAGGATATTTTGGGCCTCTCTTGGCCCAACTTTGGCTGCACATGTAGAGGAATCTAGACACTCTTTGGGCTTGTAATCTAAGATAAAAAAAAAAAAAAGCATTTCCTAAAGGTGGATCCATAACCACACCACCACATGAGGCATCACCCTTAGCTATAAATAAGGCCATCTATGTGTAATTTTCAAGACAAGATTAATTTGAATGAAATTAAGAGTTTTTCACTTAGATTTTTGAGAGCTTTTCTCTCCCTATTCTTCCTTAGGGTAAAATAGGATTAATTTTTCACTTAAGGTTATTTTGGTAATTTTATATAAAATTTTCATTTTCCAAAATAATTTAAAATGTAAGGAATTTTCCTTTTAGAATTATATTAGTGTTAATGAGACTGATTTTATCACTAATTATGTTTATCTTACCCTAAGCATGGTTAATTTTAATTAATCAAGATTAATTAGCCTTAATCATGGTTAAAGAAATCTTAGCATTTATTATTTTTTATCTTTTGTGAGTTTACTTTGGATGGACTTCATATGGTGACTCATCACCATGCTTTCCACATGAAAATTTCGTGCACACCATGTGAGACCTATTCTTGACTTATTCTTCATACTTTCTTGCCCTTATAGCCTTCTAAGATCATTTTTGTAATTTTTCTCAACATTACTTAAGAAGTTTCCAAATTATTCTTTTGAAAATTATAATACCTTTTGATTCATTCCCAGTTTAATCTAATGTCATTTGATATTTTTCTGGGAATGGATTCGCCATATGCATAAAGTAGAGCTTTCCAGGGGGTTTTGGGAATTTTTGAAGTTTTCTAAGGGCATTTTCATCCTTTCTTTGTTTTATAAATTTTTATCATTACTCTTGATCATTCTTGATATGCTCTAATTATCTAAAATATCTTTTAACTCTTGTTTTATAATTCTCTTTCACATTATTTGAGTTGCCTAGGTGGAGGGGCATTTTCATAATTTGCATCAAACTTTCTAATTTCACTATTTTTGATTTCTAATCCTACTTAGTTTAATTCTAGAGATTATTTTTAGCTTCAAGAGTTCATTATAAAAGTTTGTGGGTGTTACATCTTCCTTGATCCTAAAATGAGTTCTTCCTTGTATTTCTAGGTAGCCTATAAATTGGCTATAACAGACTCAAAAAGCCCAACAAAGAAATATAGGAAAAAAGGTCCGTTCTACTTTCAAAATATAAAAAGTGTCCTAAAACATATTCTAATATGTGTAAGGTCAAGGGAGGGATGGATGGAACCTGAGTGTGCTCCTCTTGAAGGCCCAAAAGGTCTCCACCTCTTCTTATAACTGCTTGCCTTTTATTCTGGTGATAGGCCTAGTAGGTCTCTATAGCTAGCCTATCTTTGCTACTGGGACCTCTACATCAAACTGCCTATAAGACCCCTATTAGATGTCCTCCTATAAGTTAGTCTTTGGTAAGGTGTGTCATCTTCCAATCGAATTAGAACATAAGTGTAACACCTACAATTTCTCATAATGGATGCCTTAGGCTACAAATATCCTTTAGTAAGAAATAGAGTAAAAGTAAGAACAAAAAAAAATTCATTATGTTTTAAAATTAAAAAATTAATAAATATTTGAAAATTAAATAAAATCATTATATTAAAAAATAAAATAAAATTTCATTATGTTTAAATTAAAAATAAAATAAAAAGTAAATAAAATAATATAAATTTAAATTTTAATTAAATGATAATAGATTAAAGATAAAAGGAGTTTATTTTTATTTGATGCATGATGAATGATGGGGGAATAATGGAGTAATGGAATAGTGGATGAGGTAGTTTTTGGTGAGTGTAAAAAGTTATAAAAGAGAGGCATCAGAAAACAAAAAGGGGAGGAAAGGTAAGAGATATGTATCACTAAAACACAATATAGCAAAAGAAAGAGAAAGCAAGGCTTAAAGAGAAATATTCAATCAATTTCAAAACAAAATCATAGAGAAATCAAATTGAAAAGATAATAGAAGAAATATTATGTGAGGCATAGAAGAGATCAATTTCATCTTTTTCAAATCAAGTAATTTATTTCTTCTACTTTAAGTTTGGTACATGATTATCATGTATTTCTAAATTTTAATACAATTTTATTTGTTTAATTTGTTCTTTAATTGTCACTTTTTTTCAAACTAATTAATCTCAAATATTTCAATTAATTTAAATTAATAACAATATGCATTTTTGATAATCTCATCATACATCATATTTCTTGTAAATTCTTAATTTAGATTCATCCCTATGTGTTAAGGAAAATGTGTAAAATATATTTTTTATATATAGATTAAGGGAAATATCTAAAACATGTTTTTTATTTCTAGATTTCTTAATTGTAACCTTAAAGTTCTATTTTTTTATTTTTTAATAATATAATAAAAAAGGAAACAAACAATTGATGTAAATAAATCTCATTAAATTTTGACTGTTTTTTCTTGATTCTTGTTTGTATGTATAATTTATTTTATTTTGTTTGTAAATATAGTATAAATGTAAGTAAACAATATTTTTTAGAAATAAACAAAATTAATGTTTGTGTTAGTTTTTTGTCAATATGTTTGTTAATAATATGTGTAAAATTAACCATTATGTTAGTTTCATTACTCTATGAATTATTTGTAAATAATTTATGTTCATATTATATTTTATTATTATTATTATGTATTTGTATACGTTATCATGTCATATAAAAATTTTAATTTTTTTTTAATTTAAAAGTTCACTTATTTAAAAATTTATAAAAAAATCTTTAAAATTATTTTTGGATTCATGAAATAGTCAAGTGAGATTAATTAAATAGTTGATCTATTTTTGGTGTTAATTGGATAATAAATATTTATTGAATGACTATTTAGTGCCTTAAATCCTATATCAGAATGGATATATTTCTTTTAAATTAATATTAAAAACTTTATTTTCAAAAGGTAAAAATAAAAAAGATAATAATAATTCCTATTTCAAATTTAAATTTTATATTTACAAAATTATCCTTTTTTCTAAGAACTTTAAAAATTTCAAAAATATTTGATATGAAAATTAAAGTTCACTTTTTTAAAATTTTCCAAAAATTTCAAGAATCTCAAAACTCGTTTCTCTCAAAATTTTTAAAAAATAAAATAAAAATCTCTTTCTTTCCCTAAAAAAAATATCTTTTTTAAAAGTATTGTTCAATGCCTGGCTAACTAGTGTTAATTAAATGATTGATCATATCTTTGATATCATTTGAATTGTAAGAGTTTCTTAAGTAACTACCTGATAAGTTGAACCTTGTGAAAATTTTATTTTTTCAAAAAATTATTCCCATTTTAAAATATATAATTTTTCCAAAAATTACAAATAAAATTTTCAAATATCATATTTATGCAATGGTCAAGCGGGATCAATTGAATGGTAGATCTATCTTCGATTTTATTTAAATAATAAGCTTTACGGAATAGTCATTTACTTACTTGAACTCTACACATAGGTGGACTTATTTTCAATTAATATTATTTTAAAAATATATATAAAAGACACATTAATTTTCCCAAAAAAGAAGGATACAAAATAAAAAAATGTTTTATCTTTAAATTTCAAAATGAGTTATTCAAAAATGAATAAATATTTTTATTAAAAATTAAACTATCATTTCAAACAAAATAAGAACATTTTTAAATTCTCACTACAAACTTCAATCTTTTCTTAAAAACCTATAAACATCATAATCCTTTTTCAGGAATTTAAAACTCATTGTGAATACATCTTTGAACAACAACAAACACATATAACAAAACTCAAATTGGTTGAAACCCCAGTCTGATTTAAAAAAAGAAAACTGAAACAAAATGCAAAATAGAATAAGGGAGTGGTTATAAGCTTTTTCAGATATTAGATTACCATAAATGGTAAAGGAAAATTCACTGAAAAAAGGTTCTAATTTACTAAGCTAAAATTGAGGATTTATTGGCTATAAAACAGAACCTTAAACAGTTGATACAGGGTTGAGCAATTGATACTGAGAAAAATTTTCTAGCTAACTTAAATTTTCTCCTCAGAAACAACTTCTCCATTCCAAGTAAGTTATGACCCACTCTTTTACATTGTGTTTTTGCTGCTCAATAATCTTTATAGTGGTTTAAATGATATCTTAATATGTGTTTTTAGGAAGGAAAAAATCTGATTATGCTTATTTACATAAGAAAATTAGCAAACATAATAGAGCTAAAATGAACCTGTAATTCAAGTATGCATATTCTTAACCTTGCAAGTTAATTGTTTCCCAATTCAATCCAACAAACAATAGTGTTCATTAGATGTACAAAAATTTTAAATAAACCAAGACAAGATATGAAATCCTAAACACATTGGGTTTTAGTTCCTCTTCCTCTTGCAAACATGTTTCATCAGTGAGCATGAACACTGCCTTCACCCACCGAAACACAAGCACCTAAAACCTATTTCTTTTTTTTTTTAAAAAAAAAGAGAACAGGAAAGAAGAAGACACATAGGCTAACAAATATTAGTAACGGGCTTTTTCTCCTCACCTAAAACCGGAGAACCTCATCTCCTTCGCCAGAAGTTTCAACGTCGCCTCCATCCATGACGTTGATTCCTCTTTCTCCGATGTCCGCTATACCTATATTGTCCATTGCCAGGACCACCTTCTGCCCCCGTCGGAGACCACGTCAAGAGACGGTCATCGTCTCTACCACCGTCACCACCACCGAAACGGTTCTTCATGGTTGCTCCTCCCTCTCCCTTCACTTGGCAACGACGAGAACCCATCTCTAAAGCCGCGACGGCGGCTCTCCAAAGCCACGGCGGTGGCTCCCTCATGTTGCCTCCTCCCTCACCCTATCTCAAACCCTAACCCTAAATTTATTTTAATGTTACCAAAATCAAATGAGGTCTGAGTTCCATCTAGGTCTCATTTAGGAGTAAAAGGGTTTTAGAATTATAAGTGTTGTGAGTCACAAATTTTTAGATAATACTTAGATAAAATTAGGAAGCATTTGAACATAAATATAACTTGGCTTAGTGGTTGCCTAAGTTGAGGCTTTTCAAGAGCATGGGTTGCATTCTTAATTCTTGCATTTTTCCTTTTTTTTAGTCGGGTTATGTGTTTTTGAGCCCAAAATTCAAACAAAAACAAGAAGTGGACCTGGATCTCCAAACAAAAACGAGCCAACGGGTTCTTCAAATAAAAATAAGCCTAGACTTCCCAAACTTCCGAATAAGCCTAATAAAACTAAATAGATTTATAATAAAAATATCTCATAATATATTTTATACATAAATTCAATATATATATATATATATATTTATATATGAATTTTATTTATTTATCTTCTTAAAGCTTGCAAAATTTATTGCTTCAATTTTAAACTAAAAATGATAAAATAATTCTTATATATATATATATATATTTAAAAATTATTATTATTATTATTATTATTATTATTATTATTATTATTATTATTATTATTATTATTATTATATCTCAAGATGAAGGATGGTGAAGCCAAAATTTGTTATGTATATATAAAATGTAGAATAAGTTTTGAATAAATTATTTATTATTATTTAATTTTTAAATTAAAATATGATAGTAATATACCAAATTTTCTCCAGATATATATAAATTGTAAAATACGTCTTGAATAATTTATTTTTTAAGATTGAATTTTGAATTAAAATATGATAATAATATATTTAAGAAAATATATTTTTTTTCATTTTTTTTATATTAAATAATTTCTTTTTAATTTAAATATTCAAATTGAAAATCCCGCGCAACGAACTTTAGATGCATATGTATATATTACTCTATCTTATTCTATTTGAAGAGACGTATGAGTTTAAGTACAACCTACGTTTGTCTTAAACTTTATATGTATACGGTTTCAAAGTATTACTAAATTTTCTTTTTAGATAAAATTAATTTAAATTTATCATCTTATATATTTAATTTAAATATTTTAAATCTAGATCTCCCGCAACGAACTTTAGACGCATATGTATAGAGTATTCCATCTTATTGTGTTGTAAGAGTCGTATGAGTTTAAGTACAACCAAAGTTTGTCTTAAACTTTATGCGTATAGGGTTTCAAAGTATTACTAAAAATTTTCTTTTTAGATAAAATTAATTTTAAATTTATCATTTTATATATTTAATTTAAATATCTTAAATCTCGACCTCACGCAATGAACTTTAGACGCATATGTATAAACTACTCCATCTTATCGTGTTTGAAGAGTCGTGTGAGTTTAAGTACAACCAACGTTTGTCTTAAACTTTATGCGTCCAGGGTTTCAAAGTATTACTAAAAATTTTCTTTTTAGATAAAATTAATTTTAAATTTATCATTTTATATATTTAATTTAAATATTTTAATCTCACACAACGAACTTTAGATGTGTATGTATAGATTACTCTATCTTACCGTATTTAAAGAATAATATGGGTTTAAGTACAACCTACGTTTGTCTTAAATTTTGCGCACGTGTGGACTCGAAAAAATTAAAAATAAATATTTTGAATTGTCCTCTTTCTTTTACAGAACTCATTTCCTCCAAAATATAATTTTCAATTTGAACATTTCTTAAAAGCCTCTGCAATTTATTTTTGAACCATTAATTACAGAACTATGTTGCCTTGAGTTTCCCATCTCACTCGGGAATACGTAGGAGCAAAACTTAGATTTCTGTCAGACTATTCTATGTACATATTTAATCTGTTTCTTCTCATGTGTAAATAAATATTTTTGTACTACTTATTCACTATTGTCTAATTGTCTAGTTTTTTTTTTCTGCGTCATTTAGTTGTATGCTTGGACCTTGTCATTTGTTTAAATTTAGGATCAATTAGTTACACAATTTAGTAAAGGGTACTGTTCTTTTGGATGGGCGAGTAAGGTGCTAATACCTTCCTTATTCGTAAATCGACTCCCGGACTTAGAATCATTTTTTCAAAGGGTTTTTCCAATTTTTTTCCCTTTTAAAATAAATTAATATTTTGGTGGCGACTTCACTTTTCTTGAAGACAATTTCTTCTTCCTAAAACTCTTTCTGTTCGCCATTCGTCGTGACCTCGATTATGATAGATGGCGACTCCACTGGGGACGTTATTTTAGAGAGTCAAACCCATTTTAGTTTAATTGTGCAATTTGATTGATCCTTATTTCCTTTATTCCTTATGTGTTTCTTTTTCTTATTTCTTCACATGTTTGTTATGCAAACCTCAAGATAGATGATCGTGCATTTTGCTATATGTGTTGCTCCTTTCATGTCTATTTTGCAGGAATTGTGGTTTTAGGATGGAAAGGTTTGTGTGCCCCTACACACACCACACTCACAAGATAAGCACACACCTTGAGTGGGGCCCTACACCCGGGTCTGAGTGAAGCTTAGAACTAGAGGGATTCATAGTGGTGTCATTTTGGATATGCGTCCTGTTTGACAATCGCAAAAATTCTAGCTAGAGTTTGACCTTCTCTTGATGTCCCACATCTAGTAGACTACTTGCTGTTGTGGTCAACTTTATAGAGTTGGATCTTAGCTCTAGTGACCTTGAATTTAGGGCTTACAAGACTACCCATGTAAGTTTTTCACATGTTAGAACGCCTTAGACTCTTAGTGTAGAATCTTAGGAGACCTAATTAGGACACAGAAGGGCACACTTTCTTCTTATTTACCATTTAATCTTGAAAAAATTGTGTAAATTATGAGCTCCTTCAGAAATTTTTGTCTATTAACCTTTGTATTTTACACTTAAGGAGCTTATAATTCACACAATAAGTATGAAATTAGCATTCATATCGTACCTTGAAAATTATGGGCCTTTGATACAGGTTTTTTTCTTAAAAAAATAGAAGTTTTTAACAATGAACAAGTTTTGGTCAGAGAAAGCTAGTAATTTTCATGGTTCTTGCACTTAAATAAGCATCATGTGAATTGGTGATCCATTCTAATAAATTTTCTAAGTATATCAGCATTACCTATGGTGTTTGTATTAGTGCACATTGCTTTCATAATTTATAGGCGTATAGTGATCTATTATCCTTTAAATAAGGCTTCTTCTTTTTTTTTTACACAAACGGTGATATGGTTATTTAAAGGATAATGGTCACTTTGCTCAAAAAATTTGTCATCTCATCTTTTCTTTATCTTATAGGTGAAAGATCGTGAGACTTTTTAGTATATTGAAAGTAAGAATGGAAATTAATATGAGATCAAGCAACAATGTAGTAGAATCAGTGGCTTTGAGAAGAAGATTACATTTAAGTGCTAAGAAGGCCAACACTGCTAAATTGCAAGAATTTGGAAAAAGGCTGAATGCGACTCAACAACGTACCTTTGGCAACAGATATGGGGATATTTTAAGTTTGATGGAGGTAAATGTCCAAGCAAATGCAATCACAGCTTTAGCACAGTATTATGATCCCTTCTTGAGATGTTTTACTTTCCAAGACTTTCAATTGGCACCCATGTTGGAGGAGTTTGAGCAAATTTTGGGTTTGTCTTTGGAAGACCAAGATCCATATCTTCTCCTAGAGCACTATTCATCCGTCTACACCATAGCAAATGTAATGAAAATGTCTCCAAAGAAGCTAGAAGGAGTTTATAAGACCAAAGGTAAACTCAAAGGTTTCACAAGAGAATATCTTGAACAGCATCTACGCCATTTGGAAAGAAATGAGGACTGGATCACCTTTATGGATGTTTTAACACTCACCATTTATGGAGTTGTCCTCTTTCCAAACTTTAGTGACTTTGTAGACTCTGCAGCAATTGATGTGTTCATGGCTCGCAAACATAGATCGGAAAACCCTGTCACCGCAGTCTTATAAGATGTTTATTGTACCATGGATTTTTGTCATGAAAGGAAAGGAAAGAGGATCTTGTGCTGTCTACCTGTCTTATATGTATGGCTCACTTCTCATGCTTTCAAGCGATCAACTGAGGTTAAGTGCCTAATTGTTGACACAATAAGGTATAAAATAGATTTCAAGAATAGTTCAGAATGGTCTGATCATTTGGCAAGCTCGACTGAGAGACAGGTTAGATGGCACCCATCTTGGCAACAGAGGGATACCCTTATTTACAATTGTGGAACTTTTCCTAACGTCCCACTCATGGGAACTTGAGGGTGTATCAGTTATAATCCAGTCATAGGACAACGACAACTTGCTTATCCAATATTAGAGCCTCCGGCTAAAGAATTGATAAGTCCAATGGTTTTTTATTATGAAGATGGAGATTATGTTTACCCGCTTCAAATGGTGCACAAAGCTTAGGGAAAAGTTATGCGGAAGGCATAGGAATTAGGAGTTAGAAGTTGTGCAGTGAAGGAAAGCTATTGGCACTAGATCAAAGAAAGAGTTCAGCAAATTAAGTTGCCATTTACGGTCCCAGTAATGAGCGTGCCAGCCTAACCAGAAGTCATTGAGGATGAAAAGGTCAAAGAGTTGATGAGGAAATTAGCTAAGATGACAAAAAAGAATAAAAAAATGGAGAAAGAACTCTTAGAAGCACAACAAGCATACGCCACTTTAAATAGAGAAATTTGTCAGAAGAAACAAGCCTATGAAGATGTTTTCATAGAGCAAAGCATAGAGCGAGAACAAGCAATAAAAAGGAAACGTTGCCTTGATGCAGCCAACAAAGAATTAGGTTTAAGAGGGAAGGAACAAGATATGGCCTTGGTAGCAAAGAGACAATTGAAAGATTTGTTAATCCAAACAAAGGAAAGTGAAAAAAATGCCTTGAAATAGGTGTCTGATCTACAAGAGAAGATAATTGAGATGGAATAACATATAAATGACCTAGCAGCTGTATGAGAAATGGAGATAAATGTTGAAAAGTGGGGATTGATAAGAGCCATTCAAGAATACCAAGATGCTATGCAAAATATGGATAACCAACTGAAGAGCAGTGATCATATCATTACAGGCATTGGAAAAGAGGAACACAGAAGGGCCCCCCACCAGCAACTCCTTCTCATCCACCGGGTTTTACCCCAACACAAGCCCAAAGCTACAACCCTCCAGCAACAGGAGTACCACTCGCTCCATACCCTACTAACCACTCCATCCACATTCACACCTGTCGCAACCGTAATTACGACCAGACGACGAACTCACTACAATTTTTGAAGATGAATTTTATTTTATGTAGAGTTGCCACCAAATTTTTATTTAAGGGAAAATACTTAGAAAAACCCTAACTTGAGGATAAGATTTAGGTTCGGGAGTCGGTTACGAGTGGAGAAGGTGTTAGGCACCCACTCACCCGTTCCGAAGAACGGTACCCTTAAATTGATCCCTTAATTAATGTGAAATAAATAACTTGATGGAGGCTAGCCTGACAGGACCTGATCCTACTCCTACGTATTCACCGGTGCAATGGGAAACTCATGGCTTACGTAGTTCTGGTTTAAGTTGAAGGCTTGACCTTCAAAAGGTGTTTGAATAGAAAGACGAATGCATTGTTATCTTTTTTTACAACATTTTAAGGGTGCAATCCCAATCCACCTATGCACAGGACCCAAGACAACTACGACTGCACTTGGACCCATACGAATCTCTAAACAGCGAACAACAGAAAAAGCTACCACTTCGTTTTTAGAGCTCATCGCATGAGATTAAGGAATGCAAAAATGAATTTTTATTTACTTGAAAACGGAAAGGCAATGCCAATCCACATATGCACAGGGCCCAAGACAACTACGGCTACACTTGGACCCATAAAATTCTCTAAACAGCGAACAACAGAAAAAGCTCCCAGTTTGTTTTTAGAGCTCGTTGCGTGAGATTAAGGAATGCAAAAATAAATTTTTATTTATTTCGAAAAAAGGAGGGTAATCCTAATCCACATGTGCACAGGGCCCAAGACAACTACGACTGCACTTGGACCCATACGAATCTCTAAACAGCGAAGAGCAGAAAAAGCTACTAGTTCGCTTTTAGGGCTTGTCGCGTGAGATTAAGAATTGCAAAACAGACTTGATTTAAAAGAAAATAAACTTGATTTGAATTTGATGAAAATAATTGGACTTGATTTAAAATAAAATAAACTTGATTTGAATTTTGGGCTTGAATTGGACTTGATTTGAAATAAGACTTGATTTGAAATTAAGGAAAAGAATTGCGAACATGCTTCAGTAATCAAGCGATAGAAATTTCATTTCAGATCCAAATTAGACCAATAATATCATTCAAGAAACTAGAGAGAAAGAAAAATAGAACACATCAAAAATCACAGAAATCATAGATCATTTGATCAATTAAAAATGAAAATGAAAAACAGAAACGAAGATGAACCACAAGAACATAAGAGTTTTTGGCGCCAAAATTTGAATTCAAATCTTAGAATTTTTGGAAAATATTTTTTGGTAGATCTGAAAAATGAAGACTAATAAATTGAAGGATATGGATTATAGGAATCAAACAAAACAAGTTTGACATAAATCCAATCAGAAATAGCAAGTTATGCAGAAATCAACCAAGCTAGGTTAATTTGCGCACTAGGATGAACATGCTTCGGTAATCAGGCGGTATAAATTTCATTTTAGATCCAAATTAGACAAATAATATTAGTCTAGAAACTAGAGAGAAATACAAAGAAAACGCAACAAAAATAACCAAAATCGGAGATCATTTGATTGATTAAAAACGAAAATGAAAACAGAGATGAACATCAAACTCAAGAACACACAAGATTTTGGCGCCAAAATTTGAATTCAAATCTCAAAAATTTTAGAAAATATTTTTTGGTAGATCTGAATAATTAAAACCAATAAATTGAAGGATATGGATTATAGGAATCAAACAAAACAAGTTTGACATAAATCCAATCAGAAATGAGCAAGTTATACACAAATGAAACATGCTTGGTTAATTTGCGCACCAAGATGAACATGCTGCGGTAATCAGACGATATAAATTTCATTTCAGACCCAAATTGGACAAATAATATCATTCCAAAAACTAGAGAGAGAGACGAAGAAAACAAAACAGAATAACGGAAATAGGAGATCATTTGACCGATAAAAAATAAAAACGAAAAACAAAGACGAAAATGAACTCGAAAATCTGAGAAGATACAAGAAACTTAAGAGGAAGAAAGGTCGGATCTAACCTCCATTGGAACGTGATGAAGAACTGGTTCCATGGAGGCCAAGGGCTGAATTGAAGGCAGAGGTAGAGAGTCCTCCCTTCGAAAATTCTGAAAATCCCCCCTCCTAAGACTCGAAGTCCTCCTCTCAGGAATTTCCAAAAAATGAGAAAAGAACCCCCTTCCCAATTTCCTTTCTCTTATTTATAGAGTTTTTCAAAGACTTTTCCCGCTTTCCCGCTTTTTTCCTTTTTTCAATTTTTGTTTTTTTGTTTTTTGTTTTTTGTTTATTATTTTTTATTTTGATTTATTATTTTATTCATTTATCTCATTATGTTATTTTTTTTTCTAATTTTTCCAACTTCGTTATTTTCTCTTTTATTTATATATATATATTTTATTTTTCGTTACTCTTTTTTCTAGTTTTGTTTTCAATTTTTGTGTTTTCTTATTGATTTTCTATTATTTTTATTTTTAGAGATTTTTCGTATTTATTATTTAAATTATGATTTATTCATTAATTAAATATTTTCTTTTAAAATGGGGCCTCGGACATAATTGAGTGTTTATAGTTTTCCCCTCTTTACTCATTTTCCTGCTAGATAATGTGAGAAATGATTCTCTGAATTATCTGGTAGGAAATGAGTAAAGACGTGAACACATTATGTCCGAGGCAGGCTTTTGAAGAAGTCCGACGAGCGTGAAGAGCCCTGGAGCTTGGAGATGGATGCCTGGAAGATGGTGGTTTCTGGGTGACCTTGTCGGCTTCATATGCTGAACCGTAGGGCTTAAATATACAAGACTTGATTTCACAGAGCCCAAGACAACTACGGCTGCACTTGGATCCATACGAATCTCTAAACAATGAACAGCAGAAAAAACTACATGTTCGTTTTTAGAGCTCGTCGCGTGAGATTAAGGAATGCAAAACGACGTTTTTATTTATTTCAAAAAGAGGAAGGAAATCCCAATCCATATATGCACAGGGCCCAAGACAAGTACGGCTGCACTTGGACCCATACGACTCTCTAAACAACGAACAACAGAAAAAGCTACCAGTTCATTTTTAGAGCTCATTGTGTGAGATTAAGGAATGCAAAATGAGATTTTTATTTATTTAAAAAGAGTTTTTTGTTAGGCGGTGAAAGGAATTAAGCTTGATTATAACTACTGGAAGTGTGAGGGTTCAACTATAATTATTGGAGGCATAGGGGGCTTAAATGTAATTTTGGGAAGTTCAGGGGTCTGATTGTAAATTTGGGAAGTTGAGAGGTTCAATTGCAATTTTAGGAAATTAAGGGGTTAAATTGGAATTTTGGAAAGTTGAGGGGTTAAATTGGAATTTTGGGAAGTTCAGGGACTTAATTGCCATTTTAGGAAATTGAGAGGTTCAGGGGCTTAAGTTGGATTTCAGTAAGTCCAGGGGCTTAGCTGGAATTTTAGAAAAGTCCAAGGACTTACTTGGGATTTTACTGGTGGGCCCCCTACACCTTGATTATGCTTGTCGTTTTATGCATGTATTTCTACGTCAATAACCAGTGTGGGACGTATCGGTTGGGTCAGTGTTCATACATGATTATGGCGCTTGGTTTTAACCATTTTCATCCAGGCTCGACGCTAGCTTTTCCTTTGATTACTTACCATCTAGAACTTGTATTTTGAAACTTAAGACCCGTTTCTTTAGAGCCTTCAGGTTTGCTCATAGGGACCCACCTAAAGGAAACCCAAGGGCTACCATGCATGGCATCTAAGTGAATTGTTTCCCACAATTCGAAGGCCCCATCATATAACATGTCACCCAAACGTCCTTTACTCCGAGATTTGGCCATTTTCATGCATTCGGAAGCACAAATTGAACGCTCGGAGGCTTGGTTATTTAAACATCTGTAAGGCCAATGACTGCATGGAGCTTTTGCTTTCAACAGCATGCACAACTGAGCAAATTTGGAACTTTGTTAACATGCCCCTTGACGCACGATCCCGATTTCTATGGTTCGAAAGGTTAATGACCGAGCCCAGTAGAACTTGATGCACCACTATTGTTCACACACAACGACTTGGTGTTGTACCCATGAACCTTCGTCACTATCGGTCATTTTTTAAGCTCTCCAACCTTCATAACCTCTCGGGCCTATTGTTAGGGAACGATTATATATGGACGTCTAGGTGGTAACTTACTGCCCCTGTTTTTCCAAAGAGCGTACAAAGAACATAACCCTCATGAATTATCTCGCTTGGTAGTTCTGGCAGTTCTCATAGCCGAGCTCATCATATGCTAATCTGCCCCCTGATTAATTTGACGCCCATGTGAATGTGCTAACCCACCATGAATGTATTCCTCACACCTCTCAAGTGACTTTAGCTGCCAATCAATTTCAAACACAACTCTAAGCTTGCCAAAATATCCGCCTCTGTTCCATGCCGAGTTAACTTCCGAGACAAAATTATATATCATTTCATGGGGAATCTTGGTAACCACAGACTAGTGTTTATCCTCCATGAAGTTTAATTCTATAAAAACAACATGAGCTTGCATCCATGGCTTATGAGAGCTATCAATGGCTCTAGCCAAAGTTGGCGACGCCAGGTGGTGAGAATCCGATATCGAATCCATTTCGAGTTCTTCGTTGCCACCTTTGAATCTTGTGTAATTTTCACGAAAGGAATGAACACAATATAATACTTCGGTGATAGCTAAGAGTGGTGGTATCAAAGCTGGAATCATTTTGCCTCTGCGGTTGTGAATCCCTGGCACTTCATATGTAGGCGTAGCATAATAGAGAACATGGTCGACTAGGTGAGCAACAGTATTGGCCATTCCTAAATGGGAACTCTTTGAAAGGTCCATTACACTCACCCCTACGCCCGCAGGAGTTAACTGCGATGGCCTTCCTTCGTACTCACCTCAATTTTCAGCATTGAATTCCATACTCGATGCAAAATCAAAAACATGTAAGCGAATGCATGCATACAGTTGCTAAGAGTTCTCTATTCTCACCGTGGATGGAATCACATACCCGATTTCCACTTCTTAAACTAATCTAACTCACTCATAGGTACAGATCTTCAAGCGGATTCGCGTAGAAACCAGATTCAAGCATAGGAATCGTGTTTATTCTTACCACAGACTTTCTTACTAGCGATGGACGTCAAGCAATCATTGGTTATTAAGATTCACAATTATAAAACATTTTTTCTTTCTCATTCGAATCGTTCCACTATATGTCATTCTTTCTTAAAATTCTTGTTCATTACCTATCGTCTTCTAGCTTTCAATTAGACAAATCAATTCCAAATTGTATTGTCTATGTTGTGCATTTACTGTGCGTACAAATTTTTACCCATGGACAAGTACACTCGTCGGTGTAGAAAGGGGTATTTAAAACCCTTAATATCGTTCCCACACAGACTATTTTAACAATCTTAAAAAAGTATTAAATCCTAATTTTTGAGCTCACCAGAAAAGAGTTTGTTTAGAAATATTTAAAGTGAATGCAAAAAAGAAACAAAACAAGAGTAATAAATTAAAAGACAAAAGAGCACAAATACGAGTTCAATTATGAAAAGACATGAGACTTTCGTTTCCCTTATAACTTTACCCAATTTCATCCTAATTCTCTAATGAATGATTTGAGTCAATTGCTAACCATCCGTTCTCATTTTATTACTACCCAACGATCATGCAATAGCAATATTCTTTCCCTCAAGTTACTACCCCTAATGATCATGCAAGGTATTTAATTCAGAGAAGCATAAAGAACATGCGGACTTGTTAAATTAATAACTGATTAGAAATCAAGGATTCCGATTGATCCTCCAAAACCCTTAGATTCAATTTACCTTATAGTTCCATTTATTAGGCAATGGTACGATCGCTTATCCCCTAATTAATTTAGGAATTAATTATGCATAATAAGGAAAATACAATTGAATAGAACTACAGAATCATTCGTAAAAAGGAAAAAGAGGTTCAATTGGTTACATTATAAGTTTCACCGAAGCCCCATGATTTGGGGTTAGTTACACATAGAGAGATAAGATAAATAAAAACATACTAATCCCATAGAACAATCCATAATTCTAATTCTACAAGAGAATGACAAAACCGTAGTGTCAGTAAGGCTGACAATAGGACGTTGCAACTCGCACTGTGAAGAGTTTTTGCCTCTGAAATCCTACGGGAGGATACTAAAAGAGAGATGAGAATGGAATTGTGTGTCTCCGGCGTAATGATAGGCCTATGCCCCGTAGAGTGGTGTGGCCTTTGGAGCCTAGGGTGGTGTCATATGATGTAGTAGAGCCTCCCTTTTATAGGCGTGGATTAGGGTTTCAATGTGGTGGATTGGGCTTGACCTAGCTGCTTCCTAAGCCGTCGCGACCAATCTACGTAATCTTGCAGCACTGTAGGGCGGACGTGTCATTGTCGCATTAAATGTATTATCTTTCTGTGCTTCTTTTACCCCTTTTTGGTCCAAAACTTGCCTATTTTTGGATTCTTAGCTTATGTGACCATTCCTACAAAAATAAGAAAAATTAGGTAGAACTACAATTAAATAATCATAAATTATATTGTAATTATAACTAATTTTCCGCAGATAAATCAACAGAATGGTGGTTTATCAGTCTACGATATCATGATGAAGTAAGAACGCTAACCTTTGCAGGATTGCACGGGAAATTTCTCTCAATCGCAATTGAGGCTTGAGACTCAGGCGCCGGAGCCAAATGGAATAGAAGACCATAGATCCAAGAATTGTCCAGAAATGCTCTGAGAATTTGAGACACTAGCACCCCCAATCTGGAGAATCCCCCTCGTAGGTGCTAGCGGAGACGAGTTTTCTTTTTACGAAAGCTCAGAGAAAAAGAGCCTCTCGCTATTTTTCCAAAAAAATCCCCAAAATGAGCTTTTTTCCCTTTCTTCAAACGTTTTCTCTATTTTATACTCCTTTTGTTAAAAAAGAAAATTCCCCACTTTTTCCTCTTTTTCTTTTTTATTTTGTATTTTAATATTCTTTTTTTTTTTTTCAGATTTTATCAAATTTTTCTCTTTTTTGTTTTTATTAATTTTCCGTTTTCTCTCTCTCTCTCTCTCTCTATATATATATATATATATATATATTATTTATTATTTTTTTTGTTCTTCATTTTTCAGATTTTATCCTTTTTTGTATTTTTCTTTATTATTGCTATTACTTTATTATTATTACATTTTGTTATTTTCAGATTTTAGCATTTTGCTAGTTTTTGCTTTTCATATATTTTTTATTATTTTCTAGTTTTTTTTTCTTGTTATTCATTGATTCATTTATTTATGAATATATTTTATTAATTAATTTCGAAATGGGGCCTCGAACATAATTGGATGTTTACAACACCCTAGTTCACAAGAAGTTCATGCACAACAATTTCCTCCATACGGCCTTCCTATTGGTTACACCCCACCCACAGCTTCTGACCCTCAAGAAAACATCATACTGTAAACACCCATTATGTCTGAGGCCTCGTTTTGAAATTAATTAATAAATCAATAAATAATAATTAAATAAACAAAAGAAGTAGAAAAATAGGAAAAATAAATGGAAACGACCAAATAAAAACAAAAAAGAAAAGGGTTGATAAAATTGAAATAAATGAAAATAGAAAAATACTAAATAAAGAATAAAACAAAAATAAATAAAGAAAATAAATAGAAAAAACAATTAAACAAAAAAAAAAGATAAATAAAAAATAATGATAATAATAAAGAAAAACTAAAACTAAAAAATAATAAAACAAAAACAAGTTTAGAAAAAAAAAGAAAGAATTGAAAAATTAAAGAAAAATAAAATATAGAAAAATTAAAAAAAGAGAAAAATATATTAAAAACATAAAAATGGAAAACAGGAATTTATAAGCAAAAGTCATAAAAAAGGAACTAACAGGATTTATAAGAAAAAAAAGAAAAAAAAGAAAAAAAAACGGAAAAAATTGAAAGAGGAGAGAAGGTAGAAAAATGCATGCATGCAGAAAGGAGGGGAGGGGAAGCAAACAAAAAAAGGGAGAAGGAACCCCATGTGAAAGGAGGGAAGAAGGCTCTTGAATCAGGAGGTGAAGCCATCCAATACCTGAGGAGGATTCCTTTTTTTGGTTGCTGGTATTTCTTGGAAATTTGGAACGAGATCCCTGGGGGTTGCTTCCTCAATCTGGGCCAAGAACAATCGGAGTCCCCTTGAAGAAGAAGAGGGAGGAGGCTTGGCAAAAGGAAAGGTAGACAAACAGAGAGGTGGTTGGCTCCCGGGAATTTCTCCTTCACAGGCATAGCCTGGTTCGAGATTCACAACGATATATGTTCAATAGGGGACGAAAGTTCTTCGGCATTTTTCGGTGGATTGCAGAAAAGCTTTTCAAAATCCAAGGAGATTCTGAAGCGGTGGAGCAAGGTTCACTCTTCTGGAACCATTCAGAAGTTATCTTACCTTTTCTCTCGTACTAGCATTCCTCTGCAAAATCTCCAGCAAGAACCTACTGTTTTCTTGTCTTGAAGTATTTTCGGTTCTCAATCTAAAGAATCGGAAACGAACTGCCAAGAAAGAAGAAGCAATCTCCTAGAACACAACGCTAAGGTATGGAACTTTGAGTCACTGTTCACCTTCGTTTAAACATTAAGGGAAAAATTGTTGATTCATTAGTCGATTTGGTCTTCGGTAATTCTCGATTTAACTGCGTCTGAATCCATCCATTATAGCATTGCTTCCCATTTTATGGATTTTATACTAAATCAAAGCAAAAATATCGTACTAAGATAGGATTGATGGGAACCAATAAGTATCTTATTGTAAGGTGACTTGATTTATTTGTTACCTTTCACCTCTTTCACTCTAAACTTGAAACTCCAGCAGTTAGATCATTGGCTCATGATTTCTTTGCATTCGTATGAATCATCGTCATTAATCATTTAGTGCGGTATTCTTTGTATAAACTTTGAATGTAGAAAGAATTTTCGTGAAAACCACTCTTTGGAAATTCTCTACCTTGCTCTCAGGACTTAGAATAGAGTTCACAATGTCTCTGAAACTATGATCTGAAAAAAATTTCCATGATTCTGGAATTTCAAAACAAAAAGAAAAATTCTCAACACATTTCTGTTTCCTTGTTCTAAAATTCTGACCAGTGTCAAGCTTTTCATTCAACCTTTGGTAAATAATAATGATAATAATAATAATAATAATAATAATAATAATAATAATAATAATAATAATAATAATAATAATAATTAATTAAATGGGTGAAAATTTAGAGTTGGGGCCTTTGAGACACTACCAATTTGAGGGAATTTGAGGGAACTTTGCTGTTAAGGTTACCTTGCTTGGACTGAGACCATGGCCATTTCAGTTGAAACAGTAAGCATCCAATTATCCAAGGACATTATCTCGGGCTAGCATGATATTGATTATATCAATTGAACTAATAAGATGAAGAAACAAGTTCTAAGAGATTGTTTCCAACTAATTGTTGCTATCGGGAAACTTGACAATAATACTCGCTCAGAACTTTGGATAAAGTTATACAAAATGAATGATTTTGGGAAGCTTTTACTTTGATGTGACAAAATGGACGATTTTAGGAGGCTTTTACTTTAAGGAGATAGCTCATTTCTGTACATAGAAACTGTTTCCTTTGGTTATTTCACAAAAATCGAGAAACTAAATGCAAGGCAATTAATGTTTTGTTTTTAGTGTTAGTGGAAACACAAATATTTTGTAGGCAAATAGAAGAAATTAATTTGAATGAAAATACATTTAACTGTTCCAAAATTACTAAAATATCCTCAAACTTTCCATAAATTTCAAATAAGCCCCAAATGTCCAAAATTACCAAAATGCCCCCAAACATTCCACAAATTCCAAATAAGCCCCAAATGTCCAAAATTACCAAAATGCCCCTAAACATTCCATTAATTCCAAATAAGCCCCAAATGTCCAAAATTACCAAAATTCCCCCAAACTTTCCACAAATTCCAAATAAGCCCCAAATATCCCAATTACCAATATGCCCCTAAACATTCCATTAATCATAATTAAACTCCAAAAAAAAATGTTTTAAAATAAATCTTTGTCTTCAAAATCAATAAATAAAATCTTTTTCTTCAAAATCAATAAACAAAATCTTTTTCTTCAAAATTCAAACTAAATTCTTTCTAAATGTTTTACCAAATTTCAATCAAATCAAGTTCATTTCCAATCAAGATCAGCTGGTTTTCAATCAAACTCAATCCTCTTATTTTCAAATTAAATCCTTTGGTTCTAGGTCTCACGCAATGGATCCTAGGGACGAACTGGTAGCTTTTTCTGCTGTTCGCTTCCTAGGAATTCATATGGGTCTCAAGTGCAGCCGTAGTTGTCTTGGACACTGTGCATACGTGGACTGAGGACCCTTTTTTAAATAATTCCAATAAAAAATTCATTTTAGAATTCCTAAGTCTCATGCGACGAATCCTAAGCACGAACTGGTAGCTTTTTCTGCTGTTCGAGGTTTAGGAATTCACATGGATCCCAGTGCAGCCATAGTTGTCTTGGATCCTGTGCATATGTGGACTAAGGATTCTCATTAAAATGTTTTCAAAACAATCAAGCCATTTTCAAATGTTATTTCCCAAGTAGCTCCGAAGGTCAAGCCTTCAAGAACTTTTCAAATATTCTTTTAAACACTTACGAAGGTCAACCCTTCCAATCAAACCAGAACTACGTAAGCCTTGAGTTTCCCATTGCACCAGGGAATACGTAGGAGCAGGATCAAGTCCTGTCAGGCTAACCTCTATCAAGTATTTATTTTCACTCTAATTAAAGGGATCAAACCATTTTCAAATAATCATACACTCAACTTAAGGGTACCATTCTTAGGAACGGGCGAGTAGGGTGCCTAACACCTTCCCCACTCATAACTGACTCCCGAACCTAAATCTCTTCCTAGAGTCAGGGTTTTTCCCAAATCTTTTTCCCTTAAATAAAAATTTGGTGGCGACTCCACACACATCAAATCAATTCATTTTCAAAATTTTAGAGAGTTCGTCGTCTCGTTGGAATTACTGTTGCGACACATACCTTTACCTGCTTCTAATCCTTCACATTCTCAACCATAAGAAAATCCACCATTCGTTACTGAGAACACCCAGGCACAACCCTCCATACCAATCCTTATGTCATATGGTCCTATACCATACCAAAACATTAATCAAGAAACCAACCCTCTAGGAAACCCTCAAAACACACCCCAACCATTACCCCTCCACCTTGGTACTTCTAGTAATCCCACGCATGTTTCACCCACTTTCCCACAAAGAACTACCGAGGGAGCCCAATCAGACAACAAATTGCAAATCCTTGAAGAAAGATTGCGAGCCATCGAAGGAGGAGGATATTTTGGCCTTGGAGATGCTTCTGATCTTTGCCTTGTACCTGATGTAATCATTCCCCAAAATTTAAGGTACTAGATTTTGACAAAAATACAAGGGGATCACCTGTCCAAAGAACCATCTGACAATGTACTGTAGAAAGATGGCTTCCTATATCTATGATGATAAATTACTGATCCACTTTTTTCAAGATAGTTTGACTGGGGCAGCATTAAGTTAGTATACACAACTTGAGCCTACTCGTATTCGTGGTTGGAAAGACATTGCTGATGCATTTTTGAAGCAATATAAGTACAACATAGACATGGCTCCTGACCGAATGCAACTGTAAAACATGTCAAAGAAAGATGTTGAGACCTTCAAAGAGTATGATCAATGATGGAGAGAAATGGATGCTCAAGTTGAGCCATCATTGCCAGAGAAAGAAATGATTACTATGTTCATTGATACTCTTCAATCACCCTTCTATGATAGGATGATCAATAGTATATCATCGAACTTCTCTGACATGGTTGTGATAGGGGAAAAAGTGGAAAGTGGAATGAGAAATGGCAAGATTTCCTACAATTCACAAGGAGCGAATAATAGGAAGAAGCCTGTAGTTATGCATGGAAAAAAGAATGATGCAGAAACCCATGCTGTAACTTTTGATCAAGGAAACTTCACTAAACGTCATCCAAGCTCGATACCAGCCAATTTTTAACCAACTTATCCAGTTCCTTACATGCCATACCCATATATTGCCACTGCTTCACAATCACCACCTCTCCCACCATACCCTCATTTGATGTCATATCGCCCATCATTTCCTGTCCAACCACATACATACCATAACCCAGCTCCCATTTCCCAACCACAGTTACCGCCTCGCATTCCATCTCACCAATCTCATTCATGGAACAAAAACCCAAACACAAACCAAAGAAAACCTACAAATAACACAAAAAGAAAACCAGTCCGTTTTGACCTAATTCTTATGTCTTACACTGAACTTTTACCTTACTTGCTCCGTAACTCTTTAGTTACCCTCTGCCCAGGAAAAGTGGTTAAACCACCTTACCCAAGGGGATTTGATCCAAATGCTAAATGTGAGTACCACTCAGGAGCCATAGGTCATTTCACTGATAATTACAATCCTTTGAAGTACAAAGTACAAAGCTTGATTGATGCAAAATGATTGACCTTCAGAGAAAATAATCCTAACATGGGTAATAATCCTTTACCCCCACATGGAGGCTCAGGAGTCAACTCGCTAGAAGAAGGCTTGAAAGAGGTAATCATAAGAAAGGTGGCAGATGTTAAGACCCCAATGAAAACTATTTTGCGAGAACTTGTTAAAGTGGGCATGATATCAGCCATTACAGAAGATTCTGAAGAAGGTCCATGTGCACTTCACCCAAAAGAGAATCATTCTATCGAAGAATTATTAAGTTTAAGAAGCTATTGCAAGAATTGATGGATGCCCATTTGATCCAAATCAGTAATGAGAGCAAGAAGGATGAGGTATCTACGATCAAAGAGATCTCAACTACCCCAAAACCTTTGGTAATCCATTATACTTAGAGAGATCTAAATATGCTGATTCTTGGGCCAAAACCGATCACAATACAAATACCTATGTCTTTCCCCTATCAAGACAACAAAGCAGTCCTGTGGCAATATGATGTGGATGTTTTAGCCAACAATGGGAAGAAGGGTGAAATCCAAAGCACTGCTATTGCTAATATTGCTAGGATAGGTGGAATGACTAGAAGTGGTCGAGTTTATATACCTGAAGAATTAAGGAAGGAGAAGGAAACAACAAAAGAGGGGAAAAGAAAAGAGAAAATAAAAGAAGAGTTAGACAAAGTAGGAAAATACAAGGAAAAAGTCTCTGACGAAGAAACCGATGAGTTTTTGAAGCTCATCAAACAGAGTGAATATACTGTGATTGACCAGCTTAATCGCATGCCTGCCAAGATATCCATTCTATCTTTAATGTTGAATTCTGAATCACATAGAAGGTTATTGTTGAAAATATTAAATGAAGCTCACGTGTCCCACGATATTACACCTGAAAAACTTGGAGGTGTTGTTGGTAATATCGTAGCTAACAACTAGCTCACCTTCACTGATGATGAGATTCCTACTGAAGGAACCGGACATAATAAGGCGCTACATATTTCAGTGAAGTGTCAGGGATATATTCTAGCAAGAGTTTTAGTGGACAATGGTTCCTCTCTAAATGTTATGCCAAAGACCACTCTCTCAAAGCTTTTAGTTGATGGGTCTCATATGAGGCCTAGTGCCATGGTGGTGAGAGCCTTTGACGGCTCTAGAAGAGAAGTGATTGGAGAGATTGAGCTTTCGATTCAGATTGGACCATGCACATTTGATATTACTTTCCAAGTGATGGATATTCTCCCAGCTTATAGTTGCCTTCTAGGACGACCATGGATTCATTCGGCTGGAGCTGTACCTTCCTCACTACATCAAAAGTTGAAGCTAATAATGGACAATAAGTTAATAGTCATTTTTGCCGAAGAAGACATGCTGGTCTCTAAACCACCCTCGACTCCTTACATTGAGGCAACCGAAGAAACGCTCGAAACCTCTTTCCAATCCCTTGAGATTGAAAATGCCTCTTATATGAAAGAAGGAAATCTAATGATGAGGCCTCGATTGTCAAGAGCATCCAAAATGATGGCCAAAATTATGATAAAGAAGGGATATCAGCATGGAAAAGGTCTGGGAAGAAACAAGGAAGGACAGGTGGGACTGCTGGAACCCCGTGAGAATAAGAATTGATTTGGTTTGGGGTATCAACCTACAAAGGAGGATCGAGAAAGAGTTGCAATAGAGAAAAGAGAGAAGAGACTAGCAAGATTGCAAAATAAAAGGCCAAAGGATGAAACGGTCCCTATTTGTGATATCCGTCAAAGCTTCTGTAGTGCCGGATTAATGTTCTCTGATCAAATAGCAGTTGTCGAAGATGAAGTAGATGGCAAAAGATTTGGTTTGGTTCGCCTTTGTCCTCCTAATTTGGAGCTAAGCAATTGGGAGATCATCGAATTTCCAATGACTTTTGATGCCATATCAAAGTAATTTTGTAAAGCTAAAACTATTGATTTGCCCACAACTTGAGGTTGCTTATTTTGTACGTTGGGCACATGTTTTTATCAGTATATGTTAATCAATGAAATGCATTTTGAATTCCATCTAATTTTGTACACTTTCTTATTTTCATCGTTTCCATACTTCTTTTGTTCACTATTGTCTCTTTCCTTTTCCAAATTTTGAATAAAACAGATCCGAAACTGGTTTTCTCGAAAATAATAGCGCTAATGTCTCGTTCTATAATTTTGATAATCTCATCAATCAAGCTGAAATGGATGAGGATGATGATGAGTGGGAACCTTTCCCTGAGTTATTAAGGCTAGTGGAACAATAGAATAAAGAAATTAAGCCACATGAAGAGACAGTTGAAATTATCAATCTGGGAACTGAAGAGGATAAAAGGAAGTTAAGGTGGGAACTGTCATGAGGGAGGCTGACCGTAAAAAGCTGATAGACTTGCTTCATGAGTATGAAGATGTTTTTGCTTGGTCTTATCAGGACATGCCCGGGTTGGACACCAACATAGTGGAGCACAAATTGCCACTGAAACCAGAATGCCCTCCAGTTAAGCAGAAAACTTAGGCGAATGAAGGCAGAAATGTCTTTAAAAATTAAAGAAGTAAAAAAATAGTTTGATGCTGGGTTTTTAGCAATTCCAAAATACCCACAATGGGTTGTAAATATTGTTCCAATTCCTAAGAAAGATGGCAACGTTCGAATGTGTGTGGATTATCGAGACTTAAATCAGGCTAGCCCTAAGGATGATTTTCCTTTACCCCATATTGATGTCTTGGTAGACAACACAACTCAACACTCCATATTTTCCTTCATGGATGGTTTTTCTGGATATAACCAAATTAAGGTGGCACCTGAGGATATGGAAAAAACGATGTTCATTACATTGTGGGGGACTTTTTGCTATAAAGTTATGCCGTTTGGATTGAAGAATGCTGGGGAAACTTATCAAAGGGCTATGGTGACTTTATTTCATGATATGATGCATAAAGAGATTGAAGTTTATGTAGATGATATGATTGCAAAGTCACAAAATGAAAAGATCATGTGGAAGATTTACATAAGTTATTTATGCGATTAAGGAAGTTTAAACTCAGACTGAATCCAGCTAAGTGTACTTTTGGCGTGAGATCAAGAAAGCTGTTAGGTTTCATTGTAAGTCAAAAGGGGATAGAAGTTGATCCCGATAAAGTGTGCGCAATTCTAGAAATGCCAGCCCCTAGTACAGAGAAAGACGTCCGTGGGTTTTTAGGAAGGTTAAATTACATTGCCAGATTCATATCACAGTTAACTGTCACTTGTGAGCCAATCTTCAAGTTGCTACGCAAAAATCATCCCATGAATTGGAATGATGATTGCCAAAGGGCGTTTGATAAAATCAAGTATTATCTATAGAACCCTCCCATTTTGGTGCCACTAGTCCAAGGAAGGCCCCTTATTATGTACTTAATTGTGTTGGATGAATCCATAGGTTGTGTGTTAGGTTAACATGATGAATATGGAAGAAAAGAGCATGCCATTTACTACTTAAGTAAGAAGTTCACTGACTACAAAGCCAGGTATTCGTTTCTAGAACGAACTTGCTGTGCTTTAGCATGAGCTGCTCATCAATTAAGGCAATACGTGTTAAGTCACACCACTTGGTTGATATCTAAAATGGATCCAATCAAATACATCTTCGAGAAGCCTGCTTTAACTGGAAGGATCGCTCATTGGCAAGTACTATTGTCAGAATATGACATTGTGTATGTCACTCAAAAGGCCATCAAGGGTAGTGCTTTGGCAGATTACTTGGCACACCAACCCGTGAATGATTACCAATCAATGCAGTATGAGTTTCTTGATGAAGATATAATGGCATTGTTTGGCAACAAAGATCCCTCTGAAGAAGAAAAATGGTGGTTAATGTTTGATGGAGCTTCCAATGCCTTAGGACATGGGATTGAAGCTATATTAATCTCCCTAGAAGGAAAATATATCCTTGTCACAGCAAGACTATGCTTTGATTGTACAAATAATGTGGCTGAATATGAGGCATGCACTATGGGAATCCAGTTGGCATTTGAATCCAAAGTTAAGATCCTCGAAGTATATGGTGATTTAGCTCTGGTAATCCATCAGCTAAAAGGAGAATGGGAAACTCGAGATGCAAAATTAATCCCTTATCAAGCTCACATCAAAGAATTGATACAGCAATTCGAGAGGATTTCTTTTCATCATATTCCTCGAGAAGATAATCAGTTGGCTGATGCCTTAGCCACCTTATCATCAATGTTCGAGATAAGCCACGATAGAGATATGCCACTTATAAGGATGGAAATTCGTGATCAACCAGCATATTGTCAAACAATAGACGGAGAGGCAGACGGAAAGCCATGGTATCATGATATCAAGCAATACATCAAGAACAGAGAATACCCTCCCGGTGCTTCTGAAAATGACAAGAAAACTCTAAGGAGACTGGCAATGAGTTTCTTTCTAAGTGAGGATGTACTTTATAAGAGAAATCATGACATGATTCTTCTCAAATGTGTCGACACCATCGAAGCACAAAGGATTATTAAAGAAGTTCATGAAGGATCCTTTGACACCCACGCTAATGGACATACAATGGCTAGGAAGATTTTAAGAGCTGGGTATTATTGGTTGACCATTGAAAATGATTGTTTCAAGTATGCAAAGACTTGCCACAAGTGCCAAACCTATGCTGATATTATTCATCTTCCACCTACGCAGTTAAATGTTTTTTCCTCACCATGGCCCTTTTTAATGTGGGGAATGGATGTTATTGATCCCATTGAACCCAAGACAGCCAATGGTCATCGCTTCATCCTTGTAGCAATTGATTATTTCACTAAATGGGTAGAAGCAGCTTCATATGCCAGCGTGACAAGAAATGTTGTAGTTAGGTTTGTAAAGAAGGAATTGATATGTTGTTATAGTCTTCCTTGCAAACTTATTACTGACAATGGCACCGACCTAAACAACAAGATGATGAAAGAATTTTGTGATCATTTCAAGGTTGAACATCATAACTCTTCTCCTTATCGTCCAAAGATGAATGGGGCAGTAGAAGCAGCCAATAAAAATATCAAGAAGATCATTCAGAAAATGGTGATAACATACAGGGATTGGCATGAAATGCTTCCTGTTGAGGTCGAAATCCCTTCACTACGAGTCATAATGGAAACCCGTTTAGAAGAAGCAGAATGGGTTCGGTCCCGTTTTGAACAATTGAACTTTATCGAAGAAAAGAGGCTAGCTGCTTTGTGTCATGGTCAATTGTATCAGAGAAGGATGAAAAGAGCCTACGACAAGAAAGTATGTCCTCGGGAATTTCATGCAGGAGAGATGGTGCTAAAGAAAATTTTTCCAATTCATAAGGGTTTGAGAGGAAAATGGGCTATAAATTATGAAGGGCGTTATGTGGTGAAGAAAGCATTCTCCGAAGGGGCTTTGATCCTTGCAGATATGGATGGGAAGGATCTTCCGAATCCCATAAACTCCGATGGAGTAAAAAAAATATTTTGCCTAAAACAAAGCCAAGCCAAAAAAAAAAAAGAAAATTGAATGAAGAAAATGAAAATTTAACTCGCTAGGTTGAAAACCCAAATGGGCAACCTAGGCAAAAGTTAGAGTGGCCCGCTGAGTTGAAAACTCGAAAGAATGACTCAGGCAAAAATTAGGGTCAACTAATGAACTTACTTAAAAGGAAGGACCTAGGATAACTTTGACTTGCAAACTGGGGCAAATGGATTGAAAGCAGTGGGTTTTGAACCACAAACTAGAGAAAATGGATTGAAAGCAGTAGGTTTTGAGATGCTCAAGGTTACGGATATAAGGCATTAGTTCTATTTGAATTGTAGTTCACCTCTAGGTTTCCCTGAATTTCACTTATTTGTACTCTTTTGATTTTCTTCCCTTTCGTATTCCTTTATTTTCCCTTTAGCAGAATCCTCGTTGTAAACATAATTTTCCCCCATATAAATATGATCTTTCCATTTCACTCTTTATCATTAGTCTAATTTGCATTTTTTTTATTGAACATATACTGAAAATAAATATTTACCATTTAATTTTATAAGCTTTATAATTACTTCGTCAGTTGTCAAAAGTCACTGAAATTTAATGAGCTAAAAAGATGGAAGCACACTTATTATAGGGCAAGCCACCTTTCCAATTGGTGAACAAGCTATGAAATCAAGCGAGTCATCATCCATCTACAAAGCATTGGGCGTTTTGTCACTGAAAGGAGCCAAAGGATTAAAAAAAAAAGACTTAAATAGTCAACATTTTTTTATTTTAGTTAATTCAAGGCCCTCAAGTCTGCTTTCTTTTAAATTTTAAGGCTCTCGAGTCTATTTGTTTTCAAATTTTAAAGCCCTCGTGCTTATCTGCTTTTACTATTTTAAGGCCATTGTGTTTATTTTCTTTTATATTTAAGGCCCTTGTGCCTAACTACTTTTATGTTTAGGGCCCTCGTGCGTGTCTATTTGCTTTTTTATATTTAAGGTCCTTATGCCTGTCTGCTTTTAAGTTTAGGGCCCTTATGCCTATTTGTTTTTAAATTTTAAGGCCCTCATGCCTATCTACTTTTATGTTTAGGGCCCTCGTGCCTCTCTGTTTTTTTTAAATATCAGGGCCCTCAAGTCTGCTTGCTTTTATGTTTTAAGGGTCTCGAGTCTATTTGCTTTCAAATTTCAAAGTCTTCGTGCTTATCTGCTTTTACTATTTTAAGGCCATTATGTTTATTTGCTTTTATATTTAAGGCCCTCGTGCCTACCTGCTGTTATGTTTAGGGCCCTCGTGCGTGTCTGTCTGCTTTTTTATATTTAAGGCCCTCGTGCCTGGCTGCTTTTATGTTTAAGGCCCTCGTGCTCGTCTGTTTTTAGATTTCAAGGCCCTCGAGCCTGCTTGCTTCTAGATTTTGAGGCTCTTCAACTTGTTTATTTTCAAATTTCAAGGCCCTCGAGTTTGCCCGCTTTTATGTTTCAAGGTCTTCGTGCTTATCTGCTTTTAAATTTCAAGGCCCTCGTGCCTATGTATTATTAAATTTTAAAGTCATCATTTGTGTTCACCTGTTTTTGAGTCTCATACCATTTAGGATAATAAAAATTATGATTCACGTCTTTACTTGTTTCTTACTATAATAACATGAATAATTTCATTATTCATGTCATCTACTGAGAATCAAGTAAAGAGGGACAACTATGAATACATCTATTTTATTTTATAAAATTTACAGAAATAAAAAAAATGAAAACAGAAAAGAGAAAGCAACAAATAAGCACAAAATGGCATGGCAAAAGCAAAGGGGCAGGGAACAAACAGGTGACAAGTAAACATGGTTGAACAACAACAAACACATAACAGAACCCAAATTGGTTGAAACCCCAGTCTGATTTAAAAAAAAAGGAAACTGAAACAAAATGCAAAATAGAATAAGGGAGTGGTTATATGCTTTTTCAAAGATTAGATTACCATAAATGGTAAAGGAAAATGCACTAAAAAAGGGTTCTTATTTGCTAAGAAAAAATTGAGGATTTATTGGCTATAAAACAGAACCTTAAACAGTTGATACAGGGTTGAACAATTGATCCTGAGAAAAATTTTCTAGCTAAGTTAAATTTTCTCCTCAGAAACAACTTCTCCATTCCAAGTAAGTTATGACCCATTCTTTTACATTGTGTCTTTGCAGCTCAATAATCTTTGTAGTGGTTTAAATGATATCTTAATATGTGTTTGTAGGAAGGAAAAAAATCTGATTATGCTTATTTACATAAGAAACTTAGCAAACATAATAGAGCTAAAATGAACCTGTATTTCAAGTATGCATATTCTTAAACTTGCAAGTTAACTATTTCCCTTCAATCCAACAAACAATAGTGTTCATTATAAGTACAAAAATTTTAAATAAACCTAGACAAGATATGAAATCCTAAACACACTGGGTTTCAGTTCCTCTTCCTCTTGCAGACATGTTTCATCAGTGAGCATGAACACTGCCTTCACCCACCCAAACCCAAGCACCCAAAACCTTTTTTTTTTTAAAAAAAAAAAAAGAGAATAGGAAAGAAGAAGACACAGAGGCTAAAAAATATTAGTAATGGGCTTTTTCTCCTCACTTAAAATCGGAGAACCTCATCTCCTTTGCCGGAAGTTTCAACGCCACCTCCATCCACGAAGTTGATTCCTCTTTCTCCGATGTCTGCTATACCCGTTATTGTCCATTGCCAGGACCACCTTCTGCCCCCGCCGGAGACCACGTCAAGAGACGGTCATCGTCTCTACCATCGTTACCACCACCAGAACAGTTTTTCATGGTTGCTCCTCCCTCTCCCTTCACTTGGCAACGACGAGAACCCATCTCCAAAGTCGCGACGGCGGCTCTCCAAAGCCACGGCGGTGGCTCCCTCATGTTGCCTCCCCCCTCACCTTATCTCAAACCCTAACCCTAAATTTCTTTTAATGTTACCAAAATCAAATGAGGTCTGCGTTCCATCTATGTCTCATTTAGGAGTAAAAGGGTTTTAGAATTATAAGTGTTGTGAGTCACAAATTTTTAGATAATACTTAGATAAAATTAGGAAGCATTTGAACATAAATATAACTTGGCTTAGTGGTTGCTTAGGTTGAGGCTCTTCAAGAGCATAGGTTTGATTCTCAATTCTTGCACTTTTCCTTTTTTTAGTAGGGTTATGTGTTTTCGAGCCCAAAATTCAATCAAAAATAAGAAATGGGCCTCGATCTCTAAAAAAAATGAATAAGCCTAATAAAACTATACATTTAGAATAAAAATATCTCATAATATATTTTGTATATAAATTCAAAATAAATATATATTTTTATATATAAATTTTATTTATTTATCTTCTTAAATCTTACAAAATTTATTGCTTCAATTTTAAACTTAAAATGATAAAATAATTCTTATATATATATTTAAAAATTATTATTATTATTATTATTATTATTATATCTCAAGATGAAGGATGGTGAAGCCAAAAATTTTTATGTATATATAAACTGTAGAATAAGTTTTGTATAAATTATTTATTATTATTTAATTTTTAAATTAAAATATGATAGTAATATACCAAATTTTCTCCATATATATATAAATTGTAAAATAAGTCTTGAATAATTTATTTTTTATGATTGAATTTTGAATTAAAATATGATAATAATATATCTAAGAAATTTTTTTTTTCATTTTTTTATATTTAAATAAATTTTTTTTTTAATTTAAATATTCAAATTGAAAATCCCGTGCAACGAACTTTAGATGGATATGTATAGATTACTCTATCTTATTGTACTTGAAGAGTCGTATGAGTTTAAGTACAACCTACGTTTGTTTTAAACTTTATGTGTATACGGTTTCAAAGTATTACTAAAAATTTTCTTTTTAGATAAAATTAATTTTAAATTTATCATCTTATATATTTAATTTAAATATTTTAAATCTAGACCTCCCGCACCGAACTTTAGATGCATATGTATAGACTACTTCATCTTATCGTATTTGAAAAGTCGTATGAGTTTAAGTACAACCTACGTTTGTGTTAAACTTTATGCGTATAGGGTTTCAAAGTATTACTAAAAATTTTCTTTTTAGATAAAATTAATTTTAAGTTTATCATTTTATATATTTAATTTAAATATCTTAAATCTCGACCTCACGCAATGAACTTTAGATGCATATGTATAGACTATTCTATCTTATCGTGTTTGAAGAGTCGTATGGGTTTAAGTGCAACCTACATTTATCTTAAACCTTGTGCAGTTGGGTGTAAAGTATTATTAAAAATTTTATTTTAAATAAGTCTGAGTTTAAATTTATTATTTCATATATTTAATTTAAATATTTTAATCTCACACAACGAACTTTAGATGCGTATGTATAGATTACTCTATCTTACCGTATTTAAAGAATCATATGAGTGTAAGTGCAACCTACGTTTAACTTAAATTTTGTGCACATGTGTACTCGAAAAAATTAAAAATAAATATTTTCAATTGTCCGCTTCCTTTTACCGAACTCATTTCCTCCAAAATATTATTTTCAATTTGAACATTTCTTAAAAACCTCCGCAACTTATTTTTGAACCATTAATTACAGAACTAAGTTTCCTTGAGTTTCCCATTGCACCCAGGAATACATAGGAGCATAATTTAGATTTCTGTCTGATAAGCATAAATTTCATAAATAATTATCTCTCACTTTTATCTCATTAAGACTTCTTATATGTTCAATTAAGTGGTCTTTGTCATATTTTATGAGTTTGGGTTCATATGAAGTTTAATTGAATTTCTTTGCTTACCCGATTAAAATGACACTATTATAGTATTTTGAGCATAATAGGAGTTCTAGATATCCAAAAATCATGAAATCTATCTTGCATGAAATCTTAAAGAAGTGTCCACAGTTACAAAGCAAGAGCAGACTCTAAATGGGATGTTTAGGACTCCGAAATTATCTCAAAAGATGAGATAGTGTTGCTGACGTGGAATTTGAACAGTGTGCAAACATCTGGCCATATCTTGAGATACAGAAGTCATATTGAGATGATATCAACTCTGTTGGACAGCTAAGATCCAGGGCTACAACTTTTGTTCAGAAGTCAAGCTCTAATTCGGACATGTGAACATCCGAAATTGCGGTGCAAGAAAGTCAAAATTGTTGTGCTAATTGGTGACAAAAATTCAAAAGTGTTTTGCATTTTCAACAAAGCCCATGTGAAAGCAATAAAAGGGTAGAAAAGTAATATCCTAGTTGGTGACTTTCTGAAGATGATGCCTCACAAATCCTCTATAAATATAAGGGTTTACAAGAGGAGAAACACACCATTTTGGAGATTAACTCCAATACCATTTTCTTTCTTTCTTTCTTTCTTTCTTTCTTTCTTTCTTGTTAGTTTTGCCTCCTTCATGGAAGGATTAGGCTTTCTTTCTTTTTAGTTTTCCTCCTACATGGAAGGCTTAGTTTTTCTTTATTGTTAGTTGCCTCCTACATGGAAGGCTTAGGATTTATTTGTTGTTAGTTGCCTCCTACATGGAAGGCTTAGGATTTATTTGTTGTTAGTTTGCCTCTTTCTTTGTTGTTAGTTTGCCTCCTTCATGGAAGGCTAGGTTTGTAGTTTCAATTCAAGGATTCAAGCTATTTTCATTTTAGCTTTGAGGTCTTGATCTTTATTTACATGCTTATTAAGTGGTTTCTACTCTACTTCACTATATTCTTCAATTTTATTCTTTAATCAAAGTTTGATCGGTTGACGTATTTTGATTAATGCATAATTGATTTATAATTGGTTTTTGATTGGTAAATCATTTTCCAAAAGTTTGAAGAGTAGAAATTAAGTAATTTAATTGAAGGTTTTCATTTTATTACTTACTTCAACTGAATTCTGATTATAAAATTGGTTTAGATGAAAGATTAAGTGGTTACTAAGTCTTGTTGATCATAATCAATTGAATTCTGAGAGGTTTCTCAGTAGAGAATTCAAGGATCATTGTAGGGGTTCCAGATGATCCTAGGTTGATAAACACAATGCATGATTTTAGTGATCAATGATTAGTTATGAAAATAGCCTCTGAATTCCTTGAGTTGATAATTGTTAAGTCAAATTAATTTCAGTCTGTATTTTGCATTTCGCACTTAATATCATATATTTACAAAATCCCCTTTTTCTAAATTTCTCCTAATTTGCTTAAGAATATGAAATGGTCTTTGGGAGATGACCTAGGTTGCACCTTATACTATACCAATAGTTTGGGGGAAATCTAGAAGTTATTTTTGCGCGTTTGCGACGAGCGTGTCAAAAATTTGGCGCCGTTGCCGGGGACCATTTTAATTTCCTAGGCTCATTTAGGAGTTTGTATAAAAATTTTAATCTTTCTAACAATTGTTTTTTTTACTTTAGGTATATATTCTTGGATTTTCTGTATGAATTCACCTTTTTGTGTATGACCCGATCCAATCCTGAAAATTTATATGCATATGATCCTGAGATTGATAGAACATTCCACCATTTGAAAAGAGCACATAGAAGCCATTCATTCAGTAATAACCAAGAAAGTAACAGTAGTGATTTTTCATCTTTAAATTTTGATAGTTTCAAATATTCTGCTTGTCGCAACCGTAATTCCGACGAGACGACGAACTCGCTAAAATTTTGAAAAAAAGTTGATTTTGATGATGTGGAGTCGCCACCAAATTTTTATTTAAGGGAAAATATTTGGAAAAAAAAAAAAACCCTGGATGAGATTTAGGTTCGGGAGTCGGTTACGAGCGGGGAAGGTGTTAGGCACCCCACTCGCCTGTTCCGAAGAACAGTACCCTTAAACTGAGTGTGTGTATTTGAAAATAGCTTGATCCCTTTAATTAGAATGGAAATAAATAACGTGATAGAGGTTAGCCTGACAGGACTTGATCCTGCTCCTACGTATTCCCCGGTGCAATGGGAAACTCAAGGCTTACGTAGTTCTAGTTTATGAAGGCTTGACCTTCAAAAGTGCTTGAGAAAAGATTATTTTGTTTGTGAAGGCTTGACCTTCGAAAATGCTTAAGAAAAGATTATTTTAAAGATCTTGTTTTGAGAAAATCTTATCTTTGGGAGGGATTTTTGGCCCACTCATGCACAAGGTCTGAGTCGGCTAAAGCAGCTCAAGGACCTATACGAACTACTAAATGTTGAACAGCGGGTAAACCCCCAGTTCCCCATTTAGAGCCCATTACGTGAGACCTAGAACCCCAAAACATTTAGGAAAAGATATTATTATTTTTTGACAAGGACCTCAAGTCCACTCATGCACAAGGCCCGAGGCGGCTAAGGCAGCACAAAGACCTATACGAACTACTAAATGTTGAACAGCAGGTAAACCACCAGCTCCCCATTTAGAGCCCATTGCGTGAGACTTAAAAATCCCAAAAAAAAATGAAAAGATATATTTTCAATTTAACAAGGATCTCAAGCCCACTCATGCACAAGGTCCGAGGCGGCTAAGGCAGCACAAGGACCTATACGAACTACTAAACGTTGAACAGCAGGTAAACCGCCAGTTCCCCACTTAGAGCCCATTGCGTGAGACTTAAAAATCCCAAAATATCAAAAAGATTCTTTAAACTTTTGAGATAGGGATAAATTATAGAGGATATCGATCTTTGAACAAAAGAAAGCTTGAATATAACAAGAGATCTTCATATTTATTTTCGGATTAAACGGGGTTCTAATGTAATTATGTAGCAATTATGGGTTTTTATGAATTTCCGAATTTTTATGAATGTTTATGGATTTTTCTGAAATTTTTATTAGAATTTTCATTTCTGGAATTTATATTAATATTCTGATTTTTTAGAGTTTTTTATTAATTTTCTGATTTTTTAGAATTTTTTATTAATTTTCTGATTTTTTAGAATTTTTTATTAATTTTCTGATTTTTTAGAATTTTTTATTAATTTTCTGATTTTTTGGGATAGTTTTGGGTATTTTGGAAAAGCTAGGGTCAAGGTGGTAATTTCTGGGGCAGGGATCTGCTGGACATTTAGGGAACCTTTAGGGGCAGTGTGGTAATTGTAAGGGAAGGGCCACATTGGAAATTCTGAAATTCTTTAAGGGTGGAATGGTAATTGCAATCTTGGGGTAATATTCAATTGAAAAAAATGGAAAGAGTCGTAGGTGAGGGTCGAACCCGGGCATAGGAAATTACCAACAACCAAGCTACCACTAGGCCAACCATTGGTGACATTTCTTAAAAGCCCTCGATCTATTTGAAGGGGTATCTTAGTGGATATATATATCCAAGGCTTTTTCTACGTAGTGCATGGGACTTCTTCCCCTCTATCTTTTGACCCTGCTGTTGAGGGTGCCTCTGACCTCGTTTTCCTTTAAGCCAAGGTGCTGGTCGCGTTTTCCATCCTTTCCTCCCCAGTAGTTCTTCTTGAAAGTGGACGATGAATTCTCGCATACCCAGTCTCTGTTCATAGGGAGTTAACTATGCATGGTTCTGTATGGCCTCTGCTAATTTCCTTTCAGGTTTCTCTAAGACGAGCTTTGATAGCTTTGGTGGTTCTATCGCTTCTGGTCTGACCCAGCAAGGCTCCCTGTACCTTGCTCAGCGATCTCGACACATTTAAAGGTACAAGCAACTAGAATCCAATTAAGTCAGTAAAGGCATAGTGTGTGGATGCTTATGATTAAATCAAACTTGCCTATGACAAGGATATGATTTGCCAACTTTCGTAGTGTTAAAGCGAAAGTGTAGTACAAATTAGTCCATTTGTTTGGGTTGTATGAGATTTATGAAAGAGGGTTCAAGACTTGATGTTTGCGAGCCTGAGGCGTAAATACTCTCTGCCATCATTACCTACTTCAATTGCACATCCAAGGTCTTGATTCATGCGTCCTACATCTCGTTATCTTCTGATCGGATCTTTTTCTATTCCTATCCTGCCAACTACGTGAAGATGGTTACAGAGGAACCTAGTTGAACATTATCTTTGAAATACTCGAGTGGGATATGAGGGTTCTTTGAGCTAAATTCAACTATGCCGCTGCAATTCTAAGAATGCAGATGAGGAGAATGCGCCGTATGACAAGTAAGGAATGTCAAGAACAGCCTGTGATTCTAATACTGATCTCCATGAATATTTTCCTTCACTCTATTCTGGACCCGAGGCATCATTAAGGGTACAATAAAGATATCCAATTTATGCTTACAAGAATCGTGACCATCAAATAACAGAATCCAGAATTCTTCAATCTTTATGATTTAACAACTTTCTGTTCATCTATTTCTACCAAGGAAAGTGTGATACACGACTGCTAAGCTATCATAATCGACTACATTTATCTATTTCATTTTGGCGTAAGGGCAAGTATGACAGATACAGAGTAACCATAATGCAGGATCAGCGGATTCATTCCTTGAATTCTTTCGACCTATTTAGGCTCTTTCTTTATAATTAAATCATCTCCTAGTATACTATAATCACCATATCATACGATCTATCGCACAATCAAGAATCTACCCGAATATCATGCCAATTGTTACAGATCTATTCATGTAATTGACGAAGACAAAGGGACTTGGTTCTTAATCCAACGAGCAATGATCATGATATTCGTACCTAGACATAGTTCTTTTTCTGAAATCAAAGGGAAGAGAACCTAACCTTGTTATGCAATTGGGGATAGGATCGATCAGTCTCAACTTCTCCTCCTCCTTGTTCTTCTTGCTTAGGCTCGAGGGAGTTTCTCTTTTCTTGTCAATATCGCTCTTCTGGAAAGGAGAAGAAGAAGGAAAAACCCACTCTGTTTCTGTTCTCTCTGTTCCAAAAATCCCTTTCTCCCCCAATCAGAAGCTTCTCCAAAAAAAAGAACCCCCGAAAACTGATTCTGCCTCCTCTTTTATAAGCCTCAAGCTCTTCAGCTTTCCTCTCTTCCCCTCTGCCCCTTCCTTTTGATCTTTTGTTAATTTTCCAAAAAAAAAAAACAGGATTTCCATTTTTAATTTTCTTTTGCCAATTTCTTCCTTAATTTTTATTTCTATATATCTTTTATTTTTATTATATATTTTTTGTTATTATATATTTTTTATTTTTGTTATTATATATTTAAATCAGAATTTTCAAGAGAGAAAAAAAAAAAAAAAAAAAAAAAAGTTTTAATGGTTTGTTCTTCCTTCTTCCCTTTTTTTTATTTTTAATTCTGTTGTATGTATTTTCTATTCATATATTTTTATTTATTTTATTTTTTATCTCCTTCTTTTTTGTTTGTTTGTTTTTCCCGAATTTTATTATATATAAAAATTTGATTTTATTCGTTCTTTATTTGTCTGTTTCTTATTTTTCTGTTTTCTGTTTTCTATTTTTGTTTTTCCTTTTTTTCTAAATTTAATCCTTTTTCAGCTTTGTTTTTATTCATTGGTTTCTTGATTAATTTAATGGTTGGAGGCCTCGGACATAAATAGGTGTTTACAGTTTGCCCCTCTTTACTCATTTTCTTACTAGATAATGTGAGAAGCGATTCTCTGAATTATCGTAGCAGGAAAATGGGTAAAGACGTGAACACCTTATGTCCGAGGTAGACCTTTGAAAAAGTTCCAAGAGTAATACTAGAAACCCATGGATGGCCTGACAACATAGGCGGTAAACCGACATTAGAAAGCGGCCTGACAACGTAGGCCTGAAAACAGTAAATCTAAACTACGACGGCCTGACAACATAGGCCTAAAAGCAGTAAATCTAAAACTACGGCGGCCTGACAACCTAGGCCTAAAAACAGTAAATCTAAACTATGGCGGCCTGACAACATAGGCCTGAAAGCAGTAAATCTAAACTACGGCGGCCTGACAACATAGGCCTAAAAGCTGTAAATCTAAACTACGGCGGCCTGACAACATAGGCCTAAAAGCTGTAAATCTAAACTACGGCGGCCTGACAACATAGGCCCAAAAGCAGTAAATCTAAACTATGGTGGCCTGACAACATAGGCCCGAAAGCAGTAAATCTAAACTACGGCGGCCTGACAACATAGGCCTAAAAGCTGTAAATCTAAACTACGGTGGCCTGACAACATAGGCCTGAAAGCAGTAAATCTAAACTATGGCGGCCTGACAACATAGGCCTAAAAGCTGTAAATCTAAACTACGGCGGCCTGACAACATAGGCCTGAAAGCTGTAAATCTAAACTATGGTGGCCTGACAACATAGGCCTGAAAGCTGTAAATCTAAACTACGGCGGCCTGACAACATAGGCCTAAAAGCAAGTAAATCTAAACTATGGCGGCCTGACAACATAGGCCTAAAAGCTGTAAATCTAAACTATGGTGGCCTGACAACATAGGCCTGAAAGCAGTAAATCTAAACTATGGTGGCCTGACAACATAGGCCTGAAAGCCGTAAATCTAAACTATGGCGGCCTGACAACATAGGCCCGAAAGCAGTAAATCTAAACTACGGCGGCCTGACAACATAGGCGGTAAACCGACATTAGAAAGCGGCCTGACAACGTAGGCCTGAAAACAGTAAATCTAAACTACGACGGCCTGACAACATAGGCCTAAAAGCAGTAATGAAAAGATGCAATGCTGTGACCTGTCAACATAGGCCAGTGAGCAAGAATGAAAAGATGTGATGCTATGGCCTGACAATATGGGCCAGTGAGCAAGACTGAAAATATGCAATGCTACGGCCTGACAACATAGGCCAGTGAGCAAGAATGAAAAGATGTGATGCTATGGCCTGACAATATAGGCCAGTGAGCAAGACTGAAAATATGTAATGCTGTGACCTGACAACATAGGCCAGTGAGCAAGAATGAACCTCATGATTTTGTTTGCAGACTCTGACTCCTTGGCTTTCTTCTAGCACCGATCGGATCCTTCAGAGTGAGCTGGATTTTATAAACTGTTTGTTTCTTTGATTACTTTGGGAGGCATATTTGTTGCATGCGCTGCTTTAGTAAGATTTTTGGGTCAAAAGAACTTGTCACTAAGAAAATTTCGACATAACTTTTACTTTAGTGCAGTGTTAGTAATCAGCAATTGCCATTAAAAATGAGAGGTTACATTCTGCATATACATTTTGACAGGAGAAATACAGTTGCATGTGATAGGGAATTAACAAGATAGTCGAAAAGACATAGGATATTTTACGACAAGGTGTTTGGCGAAATGGCTTTGGTTGACGACGATGTCTTCGGGACGATAAACGCTAGTATTGTATGTTGGCGATCTCTTCGTGCATTGCTATCCCAACTTCTGAAAAGCCAAAATTTTGCCCCAGTTTATTCATCTTGTCCCAGACCTGTTTTGAACCTGTCACTAGATCCATAGATATTTGCCCGTTTTTTGCCTTAGCATGAAACACCGATTACAACGGATTTTGCCCCAGTATAAATGGAGATTGTCTACTACCCCTTTGTATCCTCTTGAATTAAAGGGTACGAATCTTGTTTCGTCGATGCCGCCTTTTGTCTAAACCGCCCTTTCGGGTTTTCGGCTTAGGATGTTTCTTGTTTGGAATTGCCCTAACTTTTGCCTAGGTCTTTTGATGGTTGACCTAGCGGGCTTTTCTTTCTTGTATTGCCCTAGCTTTTGCCTAGATCTTTCGATGGTTGACCTAGCGGGCCTTTCTTTCTTGTATTGCCCTAACTTTTGCCTAGGTCTTTTGATGGTTGACCTAGCGGGCTTTTCTTTCTTGTATTGCCCTAACTTTTGCCTAGGTCTTTTGATGGTTGACCTAGCGGGCTTTTCTTTCTTGTATTGCCCTAACTTTTGCCTAGGTCTTTTGATGGTTGACCTAGCGGGCTTTTCTTTCTAAGCGTAATACCTTTTGACGGCATCTGAATTGACGGGGTTAGGCAAATCTTTCCCATCCATGTCGGCCAAAAACAAGGCGCCTCCGGAGAAAGCCTTCTTAACCACATAAGGTCCATGGTAATTTGGAGACCATTTCCCTTGCAGCGTTTTCTGCATAGGCAATAGCTTCTTGATCACTAAGTCTCCTTCTTGAAATTCCCGAGGATGGACCTTCTTATCGAATGCTCTCTTCATTCTTCTTTGGTACAATTGACCATGGCATATTGCTGCCAACCTCTTCTCTTCAATTAGGTTTAACTGATCCATCCGAGCCTGGACCCATTCGGCTTCTTCCAGTTTAGCATCCATCAGGACTCTCAACGAAGGGATTTCGACCTCGATCGGGAGTACGGCCTCCATTCCGTATACCAGAGAAAATGGTGTTGCCCCAGTAGATGTGCGGACAGAGGTCCGGTATGCATGTAATGCATATGGGAGCATTTCGTGCCATTCTTTGTATGAGAGAACCATTTTCTGAATTATCTTCTTGATGTTCTTGTTGGCCGCTTCGACCGCTCCATTCATCTTCGGTCGGTATGGGGATGAGTTGAGATGTTGGATTTTGAATTGGTTACATAATTCTGACATCATCTTATTGTTAAGATTTAAGCCATTGTCCGTGATGAATTTACTGGGTAATCCATATCGGCAGATTAGCTCTCTCTTCACGAATCTGACTACCACATTGCGAGTCACACTAGCATATGAGGCAGCCTCGACCCATTTTGTGAAGTAGTCGATGGCGACTAATATGAAGCGGTGTCCATTGGATGCCTTGGGCTCTATCGGGCCAATGACATCTATTCCCCACATGGCGAACGGCCATGGTGAAGACAGCACGTTCAACGACGTTGACGGCATATGGATATTGTCTGCGTATACCTGACATTTGTGGCAGGTTTTGACGTGTTTGCAACAGTCAGCTTCCATAGTCAACCAGAAATATCCAGCCCTGAGGATTTTTCTTGCCATGGCATGCCCATTGGCGTGGGTACCAAAAGACCCTTCGTGGACATCTTTTAAAATTTTTTCGGCTTCTGTCGCGTCTACGCATCTGAGCAGAACCATATCGTAATTTCTCTTGTACAGGACTTCTCCATTGAGGAAGAAACCTGCGGCCAATCTTCGTAAGGTTCTCTTGTCGTTTTCAGACGCATCGGCGGGGTATATTTTATTCCTCAAGAACTGTCGGATGTCATGATACCATGGTTTTCCATCCGGTTCCACCTCTATTGTTTGACAAAATGCCGGTCTGGAACGATGCTGGATGTGAATGAGAGGCATATCTTCTTCTTGTCCAATTTCAAACATAGAGGACAAGGTGGCTAAGGCGTCAGCTAGTTGATTATCTTCCCGTGGTATATGTGAGAAGGTAATCTCCTCAAAGTATTCTAGCAGCTCCTGGAGATGGGCCTGGTACGGCACTAGCTTTGCGTCTTTGGTCTCCCATTCTCCCCTGACTTGGTGGATGACCAAAGCTGAGTCACCGAAGACCTCTAGGCGTTTCACTTTAGCTTCGATTGCGGCTTGAATCCCTAAGATACAAGCTTCATACTCCGCCATATTATTCGTGCAGTCGAAGGCTAGTCGGGCGGTGATAGGTATATACTGTCTTTCTGGAGAAATCAGTACAACTCCTATACCGTGGCCCATCATATTAGACGCACCGTCGAATAACATCGTCCATTTTTCTCCCTCTGCCTTTCCTTTTTCACCAAAGATCGCCATCAGATCCTCATCAGGAAATTCCGGTTGCATGGCCTGGTAGTCTTCTAGCGGTTGTTGGGCTAAATATTCTGCGAGTGCACTGCCTTTGACAGATTTCTGTGTTACATACAGGATATCATATTCCGATAGCACCATTTGCCACTTCGCAATTCGTCCTGACAATGCAGGCTTCTCGAATATGTACTTTATCGGATCCATCCTGGATATCAACCATGTGGTGTGACTTAGCATATACTGTCTTAGGCGATGTGCCGCCCATGCCAAAGCACAACAAGTTCGCTCCAAGGGTGAATATTTAGCCTCACCGCTCGTGAATTTCTTGCTTAGGTAATATATTGCGTGCTCCTTTTTTCCGGATTCGTCGTGTTGACCGAGTACGCAACCCATCGACTGGTCTGTTACTGTTAGGTATAAGATCAGGGGCCTCCCGGCGACTGGCGGTACCAAGACCGGTGGGTTCTGTAAGTATGATTTGATCTTTTCAAAAGCTTCTTGGCAATCCTCATCCCAACTCATGGGTTGATTTTTGCGCAATAGCTTAAAGATCGGCTCGCATGTAGATGTCAACTGGAAAATGAACCGAGAGATATAGTTGAGTCTTCCTAGGAAACCTCGGATCTCTTTTCCGGTTCTTGGAGCTGGCATGTCTATAATTGCATGAGCCTTGTCCGGGTCGACCTCGATGCCTTTCTCACTAACAATAAAACCTAGCAGCTTTCCAGACCTGACCCCAAAGGTGCATTTAGCCGGGTTCAACCGCAGCTTGAATTTCCGAAGCCTCTCAAACAACTTCTGCAAATCCATAAGATGGTCACCTTCTGTCCGGGATTTGGCGATCATATCATCCACGTAGACTTCTATCTCCTTGTGAATCATGTCATGGAATAGTGTTACCATGGCCCTCTGGTAGGTTGCACCAGCATTTTTTAATCCAAAGGGCATGACTTTGTAAAAAAAGGTTCCCCAGGCCGTGATAAAGGTGGTCTTTTCTCTGTCGTCTTCAGCCATCTTAATCTGATTGTAGCCTGAGAAACCATCCATGAAGGAGAAGTAAGAGAACTGCGCAGTATTATCAACCAGTACATCAATGTGAGGTAACGGGAAGTCATCTTTAGGGCTGGCTCGATTGAGGTCCCTGTAGTCTACGCACATCCGGACCTTGCCATCTTTCTTGGGGACCGGTACTATGTTAGCAACCCACTCGGGGTAATTTGCAACAGCCAAGAAGCCGGCGTCAAACTGCTTCCTTACTTCTTCCCGGATCTTTAGAGACATTTCCGGTTTCATTCTTCTTAGCTTCTGTTTGACGGGTGTATATCCAGCTTTCATAGGCAACTTGTGCTCCACTATAGAAATGTCTAGACCTGGCATGTCTTGGTAAGACCAGGCGAAGATATCACTATAGTCCTGTAAGAGTGAGATCAACCGTGCACGATTGTCTCCAGCGATGAGCGTGCCTATTTTGACTTCTTTTTTATTCTCTTCGGTCCCCAAATTGATTAGATCTACGGGTTCCTGATGAGGTTCAATTGCTTTAGATTCGCGATCCACCAATCTCAACATCTCGTCGGTGGGTTCGCATTCAAATTCTGCCTCTTCATCGACCAGGTCATCAATACAGTCGAAATCGTCTAATACAATACTAGCATTATCGTCACGAGACGGTTTCGGATCGAATCTGCGTGTTAGGTATGAGAAGGAGGAATAAGATATATATTTATCATGAGGAAGTATTTGAAGAGTAGAGGAGAGTATTTTTGGATAATGCAACTGTATTTATTACTTGTCGAAAATATGTACAGAATGTTTATGTATAAAATTTTGTTATGACAATTACAGAATTACATTTGAACTGAACCAAAAGTCAGAGGTAGATCGAAAATTTCCCAATTAGCTAGTTCTTGTCCCGGGGGGCAGGGCATCACCAAATCCTCAAGAGTCCTCGTCTCTTCTTTGTCTATGACCGCGATCATGCTTGAGTTTTCGAAGCCGGCACTTCGGAAACTTTGTGATATGTGGCACAGAGGGACCTTATTATAACGGGGTCTTACTGCTTTATCCTCTTCAGTGGGTTGATATCCCAACCCATATCGCCGTCTATTCTTTTCCATTAATAATGGCTGAGATAAACCGCCCTTATTTTGCCCCAGTTTGCCGCCTGGCTTGAACCCATTCTTTAGCATCACTCGGGCCATCATCATCAGAGCTTTAGGGGGCAGCCCACGGTCAACCACATCACCTTCCTTAATTGTAGTGACATTGGCGACCTCTAAAGCTTGGAAATGAGTTTCCAAAGCTTCTTCGGCAGCCTCAATATAAGGAGGATTAGTGGGTTTGCTGACCAAGTAGTCTTCTTCCGCCGAGACGATGATTAGTCTATTGTCTATGATGAACTTCAACTTTTGATGTAAAGTTGAAGGGACTGCTTTGGCGGAATGAATCCATGGCCTACCTAGTAGGCAGCTGTAGGCTGGCTGAATATCCATTACTTGGAAAGTTATGTCAAAGAAGACCGGGCCAATTTGGACTGGCAAGTCTATTTCGCCGATCACTTCCCGTCTTGATCCATCGAAGGCTCTTACTACCGTAGAACTAGGCCTCATGTGGATCCTATCATGTGGTAGTTTGGAAAAAGTCAATTGAGGCATCACGTTCAGAGAAGAACCATTGTCTATCAAGACTCTAGCTAGAATGTGATCCATGCATTTGACCGATATGTGCAATGCCCTGTTATGTTTCGCTCCTTCATCCGGGATTTCTCGGTCGGCGAAAGTTATGAAGTTGTTGGCGGTTAAGTTGCTGGCAATTCCCTCAAATTTGTCCACTGAGATGTTGTGGACCACATGAGCTTCATTCAGAATCTTTAGCAGCACTTTTCGATGGGGTTCGGAGTTCATCATTAAGGCAAGTAGTGAGATTTTGGCGGGTATACGGTTCAGCTGTTCTATTACTGTATACTCGCTTTGCCTTATTAATTTTAGGAACTCACAGGCCTCTTCATCTGAGACGGCCTTCTTTAATTCCTTCTCCACCTCTTTGACCGCAGTTTCAGGCTCCATTCTAGTCTGACTCTCTTTTTCTTGAATGGCCGGTTGCTTTCTTGTTTCTTCAGCGGGAGCGTAGATGCGACCACTCCTTGTCATTCCTCCTATTCCAGCTATGTTGGTTATGTCAGGTGAAGAGCTCTCCAACATATCCTCTTCACTTTTTCCTCCCAGAACCTTTACATCATACCTCCAAGGCACCTCCCTATTACTGTGGTATTGGAAAGGTCCGGGCACTTTAATTGTGACAGGTCTTATCCCATTAGGCGCCAGTGGGACTGACGGTTCGGTGTAGCGGATAATCAGGGGTTTAGGATGTCCTGGGAAGGATTCATCGACCATATTCACTTCCTCCTCGATTTCTACACAGTTTACCGAGGGTCCTGCTTCCCCATAGTTTGGCAGTGGATTGCTCCCCACACTAGGAGCATCTTTTTCAAAATTGAGCCATTTGGCATTAATCAACTTTTGGACCCTATGTTTTAGGGCCAGACAATTTTCAGTAGAATGCCCTATCGTCCCTGCGTGGTACTCGCATTTTGCCTCGGGGTTGTACCACTTCGGAAATGGGGGTTCCAAAGGTTTCATGGGTACTAGTGCAACCAAAGAGTTTTGAATCAAACGGGGCAGCAGCTCCGAATAACTCATTGGAATCGGGTCGAATTGCACTATTTTCCTCGGATTATTGTTGGTTTTCGGTTGAGGTTGGTTGGTATTTTGGTTCCATGGCAGAGAGGGTCGTTGTTGAGAGAAGGTTTGAGGTGATGGAACTGTAATGGTAGTATTTGGATAGTATTGAGTAGGTGGGTTGTAGGATGGTTGGTGAGCAGGTTGGGCGGAGGCTACCATATGCGGGTGCGTGGGGTATTGTAATTGGTAGGATGTTTGGTAGTTAGGTGGGGTTGTGTTTGATTGATATATGGGTTGTGTGGGAGTTGGTCGGTTTGGATCCGAGGAGATATAATGGGTCTCAGCCTCTCTTTTCTTCCATGTATTATTTGTCGGCTTTTTCGTGCTCACACTGCCGACGGCGTTATGTATAATTCTTCCTCGGCGTAGACCACTTTCTATGCGTTCTCCTATCAGTACCATGTCCGAGAAATTCGCCGAGACACTGCCTACCATCTTATCATAGTAGGGTGCGGGGAGCGTCTCCATGAATGTGCTGATCATTTCTCGCTCCAACAGGGGTGGCTGGACTTGAGCGGCTAGCTCCCTCCACCTCTGAGCGTATTCTTTGAAGGACTCATTTTCTTTCTTGATCATGTTTTGCAGTTGAGTCCTGTCGGGTGCCATCTCAATGTTATACTTGTATTGCCTGAGGAAGGCGTCAGCTAAGTCCTTCCATGAACGGATGTAGGACCTCTCGAGTTGGGTATACCAGCTGGCCGCTGCCCCTGTCAAACTGTCTTGAAAACAGTGAATAAGCAGCTTGTCGTTGTGTGAGTGAGAGGCCATTTTTCTGCAATACATTGTTAGATGGCTTCTCGGACAGCCAACCCCTCGGTATTTCTCAAATTCCGGAGTCTTGAATTTCGGAGGTATGATGACGTCCGGTACGAGGCAGAGCTCAGAAGCCTCGACTACTCCATATCCGCCTCCCTCGATTGCCCTAACTCTTTCTTCTAGATGCGTCCATCTCCCTCCGAGGAGGGCTTCTTGGTCCGCCATTCCTGGCCATGGCTCATTTAGAGGCCGGCTGGCCTGAAGAGGTAAAGCATAAGGTTCCCTAGGTCTTGCGGCATGACCGTAGGGATGTGGCTGGTGTGTGTTTGCTGAATGAACAGCGACTGGCACAGAGTATGTGGGATCTTCTGTGGCGGTCGTGTTCATATGGGCATAGTCAGGGTGGACATTATATGGATATGTGGTTGATGGGTTAATATGAGGAGGGAAAGATGGGTTTGTATGTGTATGGAAAGCAGAAGAAGTGTTTGTATTATAAGGGTAGGGGTTCATGTTTGCGTAGGCTAGGTGTGAGTATGGTTGATAGCCCGTTGTATTAGCAGGAGGTGGGTAAGTTGGTGGATTGGTATGAGGGTTGTGAGGGTTAAGGCTCGGGTGTGGAGGTCCAGCAGGAAAGTTTGGGTGATGCTGATGGGAAGTAAGGTTTATGTGGAGCGGTATCACATTATGGTTTTCACTAGCCAATATTTCTTGAGACCCATGAGGAGGTTCAAAGCCGGGTGGTAAGCCATACGGCCAATCTTGTTCAGTGACAGTCTGAAGAGGCAAAGATGTATTGGCTGCCCCAAGTGCCCCAGTGCTTGCGGGTCCCTCTGCGTTTTTCTCAAGTAGCTTCATGAGCTTAGCCACTTGATCTTTTAGTTCCGCGACCTCACTGCGGAGCTCCTCATTCTGTGTTTCCAGCTCACTCATGATTTTTGTTCTTGATCTGGTGCTATATGAATGCCGGGGAAGTCGTAAGCCCGCTATTTTGTTACCTGTTTGAAGGAGTTAAATTCATTTAAGTTAATTAATAATAACACACAGAAAAATTTGACTATGCGGCGGATGCGGAGGGACCAGAATTCGACAGCGTGCTGATCGTGTGCATCTTTTGTGCTTGTGAGTGTGAAATGGAAATTAATGTGGAATTGCAGAGAAGAGCCCGTTTTATTCAACATAGATGATGTCTATTTTACATTTCTTTCCTCTTGCTTGGCCAGTACAATATATTTTTTCATCCTTAAGACTAGGTCTTTACAAGTTTGAATGAAAAAGTCTACTTCAGGCGGGGTGTGGAGTGGATGCAGAGAAGCTTCCGCCTTCTTGAGTGATTGCGGTAACTCTTCTATGGCTGTATTCGCCAGGTATGCCAGCCTTTGAAAGCATCTGATCCAGTGTTCAGCCGTATCTTTATACCACCCGCTTTCCTTTTGTATGTCCTTTATGCCTTTTTGCTGCATTCTTATGATCTCGAGGACCTTCCATTTTTCCTCGTTCACCTCATCCTGCCAGGTTAGGAGTAGGCCTTCAATTTGCTGTTTCATGTTCTCTATCTTTTGCAACAATTCATTTCTCTCTTTTGTCGCATTGTCTGCCTCCGCTTGGGCTTTCCTTTTCGAAGCTAGGATCTGATTTTTCTCTTCTCGGTTGTTGCGGACCTTGGCTCTTATCTGCTCCAAGGCATTCCTCAACTGGCCATTCTCTTGGAGTGTGGCGTCCCTTTCTTGTGCTCTCATGCCGAGTTCTTTGTTGGCCGCTTGCAAATTCATGTGTACCCGAGAAGCACGCTCTCGTTCTCCTTTTTGCTGATCTCGGATAGAAGCTAAGAGAGCTTTATTCACTTCATCTTCTCTTCGCCACGCAGCGCTCTCTTGTCGTTCTTTCAGCAACTCTTCCTCTAGCTGAGCATTTCTTTTGGTCATGGCCTCTAGTTTCTCTCTCAGGCTTTTGACAACCTCGTCTTCAAACTCTGTGGATGCCATTTGACTCTTGGACGGAGGTACAGATGGTTTGAATGGCAATTTGATGTGTTGCACTCTGTCTCTAACCCACTGTTTGTATTCTTCTTTAGCAGCGCAGCTTCGCACTCCCAGTTCTTTTCCTTTGCGGGTGACCCCTTCCCATGCCTCTCGAACTTTGCGGAGGTTCTCGGCAAAGTCTCCTTCATACTTTAAGTAGAAAGGAGTCAGTAGTTCGTCAGACGGGGGTGCTTTTATAGGGTAGGCCAACTGTCTCTGTCCCAGTATCGGGTTATAACTGATACAACCTCTAGCTCCCATGAGGGGTACATTCGGGAACCCCTTGCAATGGTAGATGACCTCCGTTCTTTGCTGCCACGAAGGTTGCCATCTAACCTGGTCTTCGGTTAAACTGGCGAAATGGGAAGACCATTCGAGATTGCTCATCTGTTTCAGCTGGTAGTTCAAGAAGTCTGCTATGGGATGTTGTGTCTTCATATCCCTTTTGAAAATGTGGGCTGTGATCCATATGAATAACACGGGTAAGCAACAAATCAACCTTGTTCTCTTCTTCTCATGACAGAAGTTCAGCGTGCAATAAACATCTGCCAACAGGGCCGTTACGGGGTTTTCTCCTCTATCTCTTTTGGCTAGGAAGATATCGACCGCACTCAGATCAACGAAGTCGTCTATATAAGGGAAAAGAACTAGCCCATAGATGGTGAGGGCTAACACATCCATGTATATAACCCACTGGTTGTTGTCGGCTAAGTGTTGCATGTACTTCTCTAGAAATTCTCTAGTGAACCCCTTGACTTGGCCTTTTGTCTGATAACCTGCCAAATGTTCCCCAGTCTGTAACCTCAAAGCCTGTGCGACAGCCCGGAAAGAGGAATGATGTTCTAGGTAATGATACGGCCTAGCTCCCTCTAATGGCAGATCCAAAATTTGCTCGAACTCCTCTAGAGTGGGAGCCAGCTGAAAGTCTGAGAATGTGAAACACCGGAGCGGCGGATCATAATATTGCACCATGGCAGTAAGGGCTCCTTCTTGCACTTGAACTTTTAAAAGCCTCAGTATGTTGCCATACTTCTTGGTGACGGTCATTTGTTGGATACTCGTCAACTTGTTTGCAAACACCTCTAAGCTGGCCAAGTCTGTTATTTTGACACCGATGCGTCTCTTCTTCTTTAACTGTTCAGATTCCACATTAATTTCCATTTCACCCCCTTTCACGATAGTCACCGAGAACCTGACCCCTCGTAAGAAAAAGATACAAACAAGTATGTTAGACCCTAAATGAATGATATTAATGTATGGGGTATGCATGAAGACAACAAAATATGGTTACTCTTACTAACTTCCCTCCCTCTTTTCATTGGTTATTTTTTCATTTCATTCCTCATTTTAATTTTCCCCTTTTTTCGAAAAGACTTTTCTCTCACCTATTTTTGTATACTTTTCCTTTTTTCTTCTCTCTCCTCCTTTTTTGTATATTTTCCTTTCTTTTCTTCTCTCTCCTATTTTGTACATTTTCCCTTTTATTTAGAATTCTACAGTCGCAGGTAAATAAAGTCTTACAGAGCTGATGTCGTATAAATAGGGCGTGCCCTCCTCGTGTCCTAGAGAGGTGACCTGTCCTATGGATCTAGGGCTTTTAATGCATGAACCTTTCCAAGGTAGGTTGTAATCCTAAGGTATAAAGGTCACTAGAGCCAAGTTCCAATTCACAATGCTTGCCACAACAGTAGAAGTAGCCACTAGTTGCGGGGCATTATGAATAGGACGCACTCTAGCTGGGATTTTCATGATAGCCATACAGGACGTAAGCCCCAGCATGACACCACTAGATCCCTCTAATCCTGGGCAGCACTCAGACCCGGGTATAGGGCCCCACTCATGATAAATGCATATGCAATATATGAGGGCACATAAATTTGGGATACCTGCAATTTGGGGAAATTGCACAGATATATATAGCAATTTATTGTTTGTCTATCCTAGGGTTATACAGAGAATAAACAAACAGAGAACAAATAAGTAAACAAATAGATAAATGAATCGTGCAATTTAAACAGCGAAGGGATCAAAATTAAAACACTCAAATTGTTGGGCTTGACTCTCTAAGGTCCCCAGTGGAGTCGCCATCTGTCGCAACCGTAATTCCGACGAGACGACGAACTCGCTAAAATTTTGAAAAAAAGTTGATTTTGATGATGTGGAGTCGCCACCAAATTTTTATTTAAGGGAAAATATTTGGAAAAAAAAAAAACCCTGGATGAGATTTAGGTTCGGGAGTCGGTTACGAGCGGGGAAGGTGTTAGGCACCCCACTCGCCTGTTCCGAAGAACAGTACCCTTAAACTGAGTGTGTGTATTTGAAAATAGCTTGATCCCTTTAATTAGAATGGAAATAAATAACGTGATAGAGGTTAGCCTGACAGGACTTGATCCTGCTCCTACGTATTCCCCGGTGCAATGGGAAACTCAAGGCTTACGTAGTTCTAGTTTATGAAGGCTTGACCTTCAAAAGTGCTTGAGAAAAGATTATTTTGTTTGTGAAGGCTTGACCTTCGAAAATGCTTAAGAAAAGATTATTTTAAAGATCTTGTTTTGAGAAAATCTTATCTTTGGGAGGGATTTTTGGCCCACTCATGCACAAGGTCTGAGTCGGCTAAAGCAGCTCAAGGACCTATACGAACTACTAAATGTTGAACAGCGGGTAAACCCCCAGTTCCCCATTTAGAGCCCATTACGTGAGACCTAGAACCCCAAAACATTTAGGAAAAGATATTATTATTTTTTGACAAGGACCTCAAGTCCACTCATGCACAAGGCCCGAGGCGGCTAAGGCAGCACAAAGACCTATACGAACTACTAAATGTTGAACAGCAGGTAAACCACCAGCTCCCCATTTAGAGCCCATTGCGTGAGACTTAAAAATCCCAAAAAAAAATGAAAAGATATATTTTCAATTTAACAAGGATCTCAAGCCCACTCATGCACAAGGTCCGAGGCGGCTAAGGCAGCACAAGGACCTATACGAACTACTAAACGTTGAACAGCAGGTAAACCGCCAGTTCCCCACTTAGAGCCCATTGCGTGAGACTTAAAAATCCCAAAATATCAAAAAGATTCTTTAAACTTTTGAGATAGGGATAAATTATAGAGGATATCGATCTTTGAACAAAAGAAAGCTTGAATATAACAAGAGATCTTCATATTTATTTTCGGATTAAACGGGGTTCTAATGTAATTATGTAGCAATTATGGGTTTTTATGAATTTCCGAATTTTTATGAATGTTTATGGATTTTTCTGAAATTTTTATTAGAATTTTCATTTCTGGAATTTATATTAATATTCTGATTTTTTAGAGTTTTTTATTAATTTTCTGATTTTTTAGAATTTTTTATTAATTTTCTGATTTTTTAGAATTTTTTATTAATTTTCTGATTTTTTAGAATTTTTTATTAATTTTCTGATTTTTTGGGATAGTTTTGGGTATTTTGGAAAAGCTAGGGTCAAGGTGGTAATTTCTGGGGCAGGGATCTGCTGGACATTTAGGGAACCTTTAGGGGCAGTGTGGTAATTGTAAGGGAAGGGCCACATTGGAAATTCTGAAATTCTTTAAGGGTGGAATGGTAATTGCAATCTTGGGGTAATATTCAATTGAAAAAAATGGAAAGAGTCGTAGGTGAGGGTCGAACCCGGGCATAGGAAATTACCAACAACCAAGCTACCACTAGGCCAACCATTGGTGACATTTCTTAAAAGCCCTCGATCTATTTGAAGGGGTATCTTAGTGGATATATATATCCAAGGCTTTTTCTACGTAGTGCATGGGACTTCTTCCCCTCTATCTTTTGACCCTGCTGTTGAGGGTGCCTCTGACCTCGTTTTCCTTTAAGCCAAGGTGCTGGTCGCGTTTTCCATCCTTTCCTCCCCAGTAGTTCTTCTTGAAAGTGGACGATGAATTCTCGCATACCCAGTCTCTGTTCATAGGGAGTTAACTATGCATGGTTCTGTATGGCCTCTGCTAATTTCCTTTCAGGTTTCTCTAAGACGAGCTTTGATAGCTTTGGTGGTTCTATCGCTTCTGGTCTGACCCAGCAAGGCTCCCTGTACCTTGCTCAGCGATCTCGACACATTTAAAGGTACAAGCAACTAGAATCCAATTAAGTCAGTAAAGGCATAGTGTGTGGATGCTTATGATTAAATCAAACTTGCCTATGACAAGGATATGATTTGCCAACTTTCGTAGTGTTAAAGCGAAAGTGTAGTACAAATTAGTCCATTTGTTTGGGTTGTATGAGATTTATGAAAGAGGGTTCAAGACTTGATGTTTGCGAGCCTGAGGCGTAAATACTCTCTGCCATCATTACCTACTTCAATTGCACATCCAAGGTCTTGATTCATGCGTCCTACATCTCGTTATCTTCTGATCGGATCTTTTTCTATTCCTATCCTGCCAACTACGTGAAGATGGTTACAGAGGAACCTAGTTGAACATTATCTTTGAAATACTCGAGTGGGATATGAGGGTTCTTTGAGCTAAATTCAACTATGCCGCTGCAATTCTAAGAATGCAGATGAGGAGAATGCGCCGTATGACAAGTAAGGAATGTCAAGAACAGCCTGTGATTCTAATACTGATCTCCATGAATATTTTCCTTCACTCTATTCTGGACCCGAGGCATCATTAAGGGTACAATAAAGATATCCAATTTATGCTTACAAGAATCGTGACCATCAAATAACAGAATCCAGAATTCTTCAATCTTTATGATTTAACAACTTTCTGTTCATCTATTTCTACCAAGGAAAGTGTGATACACGACTGCTAAGCTATCATAATCGACTACATTTATCTATTTCATTTTGGCGTAAGGGCAAGTATGACAGATACAGAGTAACCATAATGCAGGATCAGCGGATTCATTCCTTGAATTCTTTCGACCTATTTAGGCTCTTTCTTTATAATTAAATCATCTCCTAGTATACTATAATCACCATATCATACGATCTATCGCACAATCAAGAATCTACCCGAATATCATGCCAATTGTTACAGATCTATTCATGTAATTGACGAAGACAAAGGGACTTGGTTCTTAATCCAACGAGCAATGATCATGATATTCGTACCTAGACATAGTTCTTTTTCTGAAATCAAAGGGAAGAGAACCTAACCTTGTTATGCAATTGGGGATAGGATCGATCAGTCTCAACTTCTCCTCCTCCTTGTTCTTCTTGCTTAGGCTCGAGGGAGTTTCTCTTTTCTTGTCAATATCGCTCTTCTGGAAAGGAGAAGAAGAAGGAAAAACCCACTCTGTTTCTGTTCTCTCTGTTCCAAAAATCCCTTTCTCCCCCAATCAGAAGCTTCTCCAAAAAAAAGAACCCCCGAAAACTGATTCTGCCTCCTCTTTTATAAGCCTCAAGCTCTTCAGCTTTCCTCTCTTCCCCTCTGCCCCTTCCTTTTGATCTTTTGTTAATTTTCCAAAAAAAAAAAACAGGATTTCCATTTTTAATTTTCTTTTGCCAATTTCTTCCTTAATTTTTATTTCTATATATCTTTTATTTTTATTATATATTTTTTGTTATTATATATTTTTTATTTTTGTTATTATATATTTAAATCAGAATTTTCAAGAGAGAAAAAAAAAAAAAAAAAAAAAAAAGTTTTAATGGTTTGTTCTTCCTTCTTCCCTTTTTTTTATTTTTAATTCTGTTGTATGTATTTTCTATTCATATATTTTTATTTATTTTATTTTTTATCTCCTTCTTTTTTGTTTGTTTGTTTTTCCCGAATTTTATTATATATAAAAATTTGATTTTATTCGTTCTTTATTTGTCTGTTTCTTATTTTTCTGTTTTCTGTTTTCTATTTTTGTTTTTCCTTTTTTTCTAAATTTAATCCTTTTTCAGCTTTGTTTTTATTCATTGGTTTCTTGATTAATTTAATGGTTGGAGGCCTCGGACATAAATAGGTGTTTACACTGCTAAGAACATGGCTGATAGAACCCTAAAAGAATTAGTTGCACCTGATGTTGCTTATCAACCGTTGTGTATTCAATACCCTGATGTTGATGCACCATTTGAACTAAAGTCTGGATTAATACATTTGCTACCTAAGTTTCATGGCCTTGTAGGTGAGGACCCTCATAAACATTTGAAGGAATTCCACATTGTGTGTTCCACAATGCGGCCACAAGGAATTCCTGAAGATCATATCAAGTTAAAGGCATTTCCTTTCTCCTTAAATGATAGAGCTAAGGACTGGTTGTACTATCTACATCCAACATCTGTTACAAGCTGGAATGATATGAAGAGATTATTTCTAGAGAAATTCTTCCCTGCATCCAGAACAGCAGCTATCAGAAAAGAGATTTGCGGCATCAGATAGAACTCCCAAGAAACTCTCTATGAGTATTGGGAGAGATTCAAGAAACTATACGCCACTTGTCCACACCATCAAATCAGTGATCAATTACTGATTCAGTATTTCTATGAAGGACTCATGCCAATGGACAGAAGCATGGTTGATGCAGCTAGTGGTGGAGCACTTATGGACAAAACTCCTACAGCAGCTCGAGATTTGATTGCCAACATGGCAGAAAATTCTCAGCAATTCAATTCTCGAACTAATTCCTTGTCTAAAGGAGTCCATGAAATGACAACTAAGACAGACCATACACGATTGGAGAATAGAATTGAAGAACTAACCTCCATCGTAAGACAGTTGGCCATCGGACAACAACAGCAACTTAATGTTGTTGACAAAACCAAAACATGTGGCATCTGCACTTCTACAGATCATCCTACTGATGCATGCCCAACATTACAAGAAAGTGAGACACCTGAGGCTACAGTAAATGGTATTTTTGGCACAGGACAACAATACAGGCCTCCTCAACATTATCAGCAACAGAAGTTTGAACCACCTTCTGGATCATACAATCCTAGTTGGAGAAACCATCCTAACTTGAGATATGGTCCTCCACAACAACAAAGGATTCAAACATCTGACTCCCAAAACAAATACTAACCACCGCCATTCAGACAACAACAACAGCATATGCAACAATCTGTACCCTCTAATGCTTCTGAACCCTCTCTTGATGATTTGATGAAGCAATTAGCAACCAACAATCTTCAGTTTCAACAAAATGTAAGTTCTACCCTTCAGGATTTACAAACTCAAATTGGGCAGTTGGCTACCACTGTCAACCAATTGAAATCTCAAGGTTCTGGTCAACTACCTTCTCAACCTGTCATAAATCCCAAAAGTGTGAATGCCATGACCTTGAGAAGTGGGAAGAAAGTGCAGACAGACCCTACAATTTTAAAGCAACAAAGCTTCAATCAGACTAATCCACACCAAAAAGAAGAATTTATCTCCACACCTGGAGACATCTCTGATAAGCCATCTGAATCAGAGGGAAAGTCTGATGAAAAAAGTACACCAGCCTTCGATAAGACATCGAATGATCAACAAAAAGAAGCTTGCCATAAACGATCTGCACTCGAAGCATCTGATGAAACAAAAACCCCAAATTGTGCTGATCAGAAGGTATCTTTACCTTTTCCAAATAGAATGGTCCAATCCAATCCCAATGTTCATGCAGAATTGGATAAGGAGCTTCTAGATACTTTCTGGAAAGTGGAAGTCAACATACCACTTCTAGATGTTATCAAGCAAATTCCCAAATATGCCAAATTTCTAAAGGATTTGTGCACGCATAAGAGAAGACTCAAAGGGGATGAGAAGATTAGTGTGGGACGCAATGTTTCTGCCTTAATTCAACCCAGCCTCCCTCAGAAATGTAAAGATCCAAGAACTTTCACCATTCCTTGCACAATAGGAAATTCTACATTTGGTGATGCATTGCTGGATCTAGGTGCTTCCATTAATGTTATGCCCTCATTAGTTTATAAATCTTTGAATCTGGGAGAACTGAAGCCAACTGGTGTGGTGATTCAATTAGCCAACAGAAGTACAGCACATCCAGCCGGAGTACTTGAAGATGTGCTAGTTCAAGTGAATAAGCTGATCTTTCCAGCTGACTTCTACATTTTGGATATGGAAGATGAGTCATCCATGAATAGAGCAACCTTGATCCTAGGGAGACCTTTCCTCAAAACTGCAAAAACAAAGATAGATGTGCATACGGGGACTCTCTCTATGGAATTTGGAGATGATATCATCCAATTCAACATATTTGAAGCCATGAAGCATCCTATAGAGAACCATTCACTCTTTCAACTTGATGCCATAGACCTTCTTGCGGATGATTATTCTATTGACAATCTACTTTTTGAATTTTTTGATTTTGATTTAGATTACTTAAATAATTTTACTTGCACATGTGATGAATTTGATTCATGTATTGTGTGTTCCAGGATTAATGCTGCAGACCAAACTTCGTTGAAAGATGACATGTTAGATGCAAGTGTTGCAGACATTTCAATCTCAAATAGATCCCTGCCTTCCATAATACAACCACCTCCTTTGGAGTTGAAGCCTTTGCCTGAACATCTAAAGTATGCTTACTTAGGGGAAAATGAGAAGCTTCCTGTCATTGTAGCAAAGAACCTTCTACCGCAACAAGAAGAAAGGTTGCTGCAAACCTTAAAAAGCCATAAACAAGCAATTGGATGGACTTTGGCTGATATTCCAGGCATTAGCCCGTCTACTTGTATGCATAGGATATTGCTGGAGGAAAACACCAGACCTGTTAGACAACCATTTCTCTTTTGTGAGGTATTTGATGTATGGGGTATAGACTTTATGGGTCCATTCCCTGTCTCTTTTGGCTTTGTTTACATTCTGCTAGCTGTTGATTATGTTTCAAAATGGGTGGAGGCAAAAGCCACTCGTACTGATGATGCTCGAGTTATTGCAGATTTTATCAGGTCTAACATTTTTAGCAGGTTTGGCATTCCTAGAGCTCTAATTAGTGACCAAGGTACTCATTTTTGCAACCGCACAATGGAAGCCCTACTCCGCAAATATGGAGTCATGCATAAAGTCTTCACCCCATATCATCCTCAAACAAATGGTCAAGCTGAAGTTTCTAATCGAGAGATTAAGAAAATCTTAGAGAAAACAGTTCAGCCTAACAGGAAGGATTGGAGCTTGTGCCTTGTTGATGCTTTATGGGCATATAGGACAGCCTACAAGTCACCCATTGGCATGTCTCCCTACAGGATTATCTTTGGTAAAGCATGTCGTCTTCCGGTTGAATTAGAGCATAGAGCATTTTGGGCAATAAAGAAATGCAACATGGATCTAGACCAAGCAGGAATCCATAGGAAGCTTCAATTGCAGGAACTTGAAGAAATTCGATTGGAAGCATACGAAAACCCCAAAATTTACAAAGAAAAGGTCAAAGCTCTTCATGACAAAAAGTTGGCAAGAAAGGAGTTTTCCGTTGGACAAAAAGTTCTCCTTTTCAATTCTCGGCTAAAGCTTATGCCTCGTAAGCTACGCTCTAGATGGTTAGGACCATTTGTAGTTACTAATGTTTTTCCTTATGGTGCAGTGGAAATAAAAAATGAGGTAACTGAAAAAATCTTCAAGGTGAATGGACATCGTCTTAAACCATTTTTCGAAGGTTTTCAAAAGCACACGGTAGAAGAAGTGCATTTGTACAATGCCACATACTTGCAATAAATTCAAGAGAAGTCTCTCTCTCTCTCTCTCTCTTTCTTTCTCTTTCTCTCTCTCTCTCTCTCTCTCTCTCTCTCTCTCTCTCTTTCTCTCTCTCCCTCTCTCACATTCCTCGCTTATAAGTTTCAACTAATCTCTCAACTTCCTTCTTCACCTCTTAAATCATCCCAACTATTACACCACATTGAGCTTGCAGGAATAATAACTTGAGTGTTTTAAGAAAAAAATGGAGAAAGCTCTCACCAGGATCAAAATTTTGTTCCCTACTCTCCCCAGAAATTTTCTTAAAGACATTTACAATTGCAGACTTGAACGATTGAGAGCATTAACACTCTTAGGCCTTCCAGAAGATGTCCGTTGGATCATTGAAGCTAAGGTACGTTTAGCAGGTGAATTTCAAGAATCATTTGTTAAAAACATGCCAGGTATGGGAAGAAGTTCCTATGCAAAGAAGAGAAGGGCAAAAAGAATTGGAGTTTGCTACAGGTGTGCAAGATGGACCTGTAACACAAGATGCAAGAACCCTGGAATGGTTTCAAGAAATCGAGAGGACAAAATTCAATTCATAAAGGATGGACTGAGTAAGGAGTCATTGGATGATATCATTCAGACTCTTGAGACGCATCCTAGTGGGCATGTACAAGGAGTCCTTCTTGATTTGTTTGAACTGTTCCGTAAGGAAAAAGCACGTTATAGTCTTGGGAATCTGACTTTAAAAGACCCTGTTGTCAGTTTACAAGAAAACTGAATGGGAAGCACATCCTCAACTCTTAGAAGGCGTTTCAGCCGTTACTGGACGTAAAACCAGAGGAAGATGTGAGCCACAATCACAACTACTGTTCATTCTCATGCGTGTATGTTTGTCATTTACATTGTCTTTTCAATTTATTGGGCCACCATTTTTTTTGAAATTTTCACCCCTGCTTAAAGTCTTTCCCCTCTGACATTCACCTTTTCCTTGAACAAAAAATTCAAACTTTTGCAACAAAAATTCAAACTTTTGCTACCAAATCCTGATCCCGCACTATTCAAGCGATCTCCTTGTCTGATATTGAGTCCCTATAAATTATCAACCTCTATTACATATTTTTTCAAAAAAAGATAGAAACACCGTATATGGATAGGATCAATACTATCTGTGTTTTTGGTGGGTCTAACCTTGGAAAGGATGGAGAATTTCAACATGCAGCTTATACCCTTGGTAAGGCATTAGCTGCAAGAAAAATCAATCTTGTTTATGGGGGAGGGATTCAGGGTTTAAAAGGATGTGTTGCAGGATCTGCCCTCACAAAGGGGTGTAACGTCTTAGGTGTTGGCTTAAAAAATGGGAGCACCTCCTATTTCACCCTGGGTACTGAATTGAAGGTTGCAACCATGCATGACCGTATGAGACACATGTTGATTAATTCTAATGCATTTATTGCATTACCTGGTGGTCTTGGAACAATGGAAGAAATTTTTACCATTATATTTTGGGCCTATCGGAATTTTCATAAAAAACCTTTGGGCTTATTGAATATTAATGGCTTTTATAATGGTTTGATATCCTTTTTAGATCATGCAGTAAAGCAGGAGTTCATGCCACAATCCATGCGCAACGTCATAGTATCTGCTTCAACTGTTGAACAGCTACTTGAGATTTTGCAAAATCCTACATCTGAGCTCAGTCAAGCAATGCAGCTGGTGAACCAACCAAATCAGGATGGCAGAGACAAAAGAGAACCAGATACCACTCTTCGGTTATAACTTTTCCTTACTTTGGTAGTTTTCTCACATTTCTTTTCCTGTCATATGAAATTCCATCTAAGACATTGGGGACAATGTCTTGGATAGGTTGGAGGGAGGATGGTCCGATATAAAAAAAAAAACAAAACAAAAAAAACAAAACAAAAAAAATTAGGTTAGAATCATAAACTTGCTTTGAGTAAGATGGCTGAGTAAGGAGTTACACTTGACTCCTGATACGCATCTTATGATAAAAAAAAAATTGAATGTGGAAGTTTGTTGTTCTTTAGATTTCATAAAATAATTGAAGCAAAATGATTTACATTTCGAGATTAATTAGTTTGGCAACACATATTTGAATTGGATAGATTAGATTTGATAAATATATTACCTGTGAGATTTTGAGCCATATTATTTTCTTTCTTGTGTGATTTTCATCCATGGAATATGTTACTTCAGAACTTGCATTGATTCTTTTTGAAGCTACATTTTCACATGAATTGTACAAAAATGATTGAGGCACTGTTTTTCTTGAACAAACCACTTGACCAAATAACCAAACCATATAATTTTATCCTTTGATCAGCCCTTTGAGCCGATTAGTCTTTTCTTCCTTTTAGCTCACCACAAATCAAAAAAAAAAAAACAACTTTGTCTGACCATAGAAGGTGAGGAATACTGGATTTATCATACCATAAGTGTTTCAATAAGTGTGGGGGAGATTATTGTTGTGTTCATCAATATCATGGTTGAAAAAAAAAACTGAAGCAATAAATTAACAAATAAACTATTATATTGAAAAAAAAAAGAAAAAAAAATGAAGAAATGATATCTGTTTCTCACACTTGCACTTAGACTCAGTTCTCACTCCTCACCATTTTCCTTGGTCGAACATTGTATCTCTTCAATATATCATTTCATCTTTCTAATCTCGTTATAACCAGAATAAAGACCTCTTGATTTGTGCATTGCATGTGTACATAGTAGTAGAGAAGTAGAAGATATGCAAGCCTATGATAGTTCATCTTTCATGGATTGAATTTGAGAGAAACACTTACCAAATCAAACACTTGAGTGATTCAGAGTATATCATGTGAGGTTTTATCTTTCTCAATCTATGTTTTTCAAATTAAAGTTGCCTCTCTAAGTAATTTCAAAAATATGATGAAAGAATGCTTCATGAAATTTTGTGAATTCTTGAGAAATCAACTCAAAACTTTGATGTTCTTTCAAAAAAAAAAAAGTCACCAATCCTTAACTTAAGTTTGCCCGAGACGTGCAAAAGATAAGTGTGGGGGAATTTGATAAGCATAAATTTCATAAATAATTATCTCTCACTTTTATCTCATTAAGACTTCTTATATGTTCAATTAAGTGGTCTTTGTCATATTTTATGAGTTTGAGTTCATATGAAGTTTAATTGAATTTCTTTGCTTACCCGATCAAAATGACACTATTATAGTATTTTGAGCATAATAGGAGTTTTAGACATCCAAAAATCATGAAATCTGTCTTGTATGAAAGCTTAAAGAAGTGTCCACAGTTACAAAACAAGAGCAGACTCTAAATAGGATGTTTAGGACTCCGAAATTATCTCAAAAGATGAGATAGTGTTGCTGACGTGGAATTTGAACAGTGTGCAAACATCCGGCCATATCTTGAGATACAGAAGTCATATTGAGATTAAATCAACTCTGTTGGACAGCTAAGATCCGGGGCTACAACTTTTGTTCAGAAGTCAAGCTCTAATTCGGACATGTGAACATCCGAAATTGCGGTGCAAGAAAGTCAAAATTGTTGTGCTAATTGGTGACAAAAATTCAAAAGTGTTTTGCATTTTCAACAAAGCCCATGTGAAAGCAATAAAAGGATAGAAAAGTAATATCCTAGTTGGTGACTTTCTGAAGATGATGCCTCACAAATCCTCTATAAATATAAGGGTTTACAAGAGGAGAAACACACCATTTTGGAGATTAACTCCAATACCATTTTCTTTCTTTCTTTCTTTCTTTCTTTCTTTCTTTCTTTCTTTCTTGTTAGTTTTGCCTCCTTCATGGAAGGATTAGGTTTTCTTTCTTGTTAGTTTTCCTCCTACATGGAAGGCTTAGTTTTTCTTTATTGTTAGTTGCCTCCTACATGGAAGGCTTAGGATTTATTTGTTGTTAGTTGCCTCCTACATGGAAGGCTTAGGATTTATTTGTTGTTAGTTTGCCTCTTTCTTTGTTGTTAGTTTGCCTCCTTCATGGAAGGCTAGGTTTGTAGTTTCAATTCAAGGATTCAAGCTATTTTCATTTTAACTTTGAGGTCTTGATCTTTATTTACATGCTTATTAAGTGGTTTCTACTCTACTTCACTACATTCTTCAATTTTATTCTTTAATCAAAGTTTGATCGGTTGATGTATTTTGATTAATGCATAATTGATTTATAATTGGTTTTTGATTGGTAAATCATTTTTCAAAAGTTTGAAGAGTAGAAATTAAGTAATTTAATTGAAGGTTTTCATTTTATTACTTACTTCAACTGAATTCTGATTATAAAATTGGTTTAGATAAAAGATTAAGTGGTTACTAAGTCTTGTTGATCATAATCAATTGAATTCTGAGAGGTTTCTCAGTAGAGAATTCAAGGATCATTGTAGGGGTTCCAGATGATCCTAGGTTGATAAACACAATGCATGATTTTAGTGATCAATGATTAGTTATGAAAATAGCCTCTGAATTCCTTGAGTTGATAATTGTTAAGTCAAATTAATTTCAGTCTGTATTTTGCATTTCGCACTTAATATCATATATTTACAAAATCCCCTTTTTCTAACTTTCTCCTAATTTGCTTAAGAATATGAAATGGTCTTTGGGAGATGACCTAGGTTGCACCTTATACTATACCAATAGTTTTGGGGAAATCTAGAAATTATTTTTGCGCGTTTGCGACGAGCGTGTCACTGTCAGGCTATTCTATGTACATATTTAATCTATTTCTTCTCATGTGTAAATAAATATTTTTATACTACTTATTCACTATTGTCTAATTGTCTAGTTTTTTTTTTCTGCGTCATTTAGTTGTACGCTTGGACCTTATCATTTGTTTAAATTTAGGATCAATTAGTTATACAATTTAGTAAAGGGTAATGTTCTTTTGGACGGGTGAGTAAGGTGCTAATACTTCTTTATTCGTTACTCGTGGACTTAGAATCTTTTTTTCAAAGGATTTTTCCAACTTCTTTTTCCTTTTAAAATAAATTAAAATTTTGGTGGCGACTTCACTTTTATTGAAGATAATTTCTTCTTCTTAAAACTTTTTCTGTTCGCCATTCGTCGTGACCCCAGTTATGACACTCATCAAATCTATCTTCTTAATAACTATGTTGCCTTGATTTTCTCACTATTTTCAAGGATAAATCGAAGCGGAAATCGAATCCATCAAGGTCAAATAAAATTTTCAGACTTTTTTTACTTATTTTAAAAAATATAAAAATTAAATTTTTTTTAAATAATTTATATTAAATAAAATAAATTAGTAAAAATAATTTTTCTTAGAGAAAAATAAATATTTTTAAATTTAATCATATTTTTACAAAATTGATTAGAAGGTAAACCATCTTTCAAAGGATGTAATAAGGTACTGGTACCTTTGGTACATATAAATGACTTTCAAATGTAAAATGGTTTCAAAAATCATATTTTAAAATTTTAATAAAAAAATATAACACTTCTTTATTTAAATATACGAACAAATGCATCAAAATTGACGTTTAAATTGCACAAGACCATTTCGTTATTTATCTCACTTGGCTGGAATCAATTTCTAAAAAAATCCTACAAAATTATTAGCAAAAATATTTCATTAATTTCATAACTTTGATTGACTTCTTAAAGTAATTTTTAAGTGTCAAATAATTTTAAATATGTAATTCGGTAAATCAAAGAAGTTTATGTCAAATTAAAGATCAAGGTTGGAGGAATCATCCCCATCTTAGCTAGTATTTATGAAAAAAGTTATAAGTTGAATCCAGGAAAACTGAAATTAAAAAAATAAAACACAAGTTGGAAACTTGTAACGACAATCTCAATGTCAGGGTTGATAATCTCTCAAACAAAATTTTGAAGAAAATAATCTGCATTCCCATCAAAGAAACCTCTCAACTAGAATTGGCCTCAAGCAGACACAGAAGATCAATATTCTATAGAACCAATTAGATTCAATAATCATATCACAGTGCACCTTTATCAAGTAGTCTATCCTTTCTAACCAAAAAAGAGTGTTATTGTCCTCTCACCATTTTCAACATTACACACAAATACTTAACACACTCACCCACTCTCCATTTTACCACGATCACATCCAACCACATACACTCCTTACGTCACATTCCTCACCCCTCTTTCATGTCCACACACGCGACACTATCACATAGCAATTAGACACGGTGCCAGGTGAGTAGATGGCGAGGGTGAGAAATAGTGAGTGAGTGACGCGAATGTGGAGAGTGGTTGAGAGAGAAAAAATTGTGTACCAGTAATGGTTATGAGTGATTGAGAGAAAGAGAGTGTGGACATGTATGTAAGTGGTGGAAGATGAGTTAAATTAAAAAAAAAAATGGTGAGGGTGAATACATTTCATTATATTTTTTACTTTTTAATTTTTATAATTTTGAGATTTCTAAGTTATTTCTTATTAAATAATCAATAAATAAATGAAATCAGATGAAAAATTAAGTTGATTTAATTAATTTCTAGCTTAAAGTGTATAGATCTAAAATAGGAAAAAGAAAAAAACATAGATTCACAAAGTTGTCCAGATATGCTTGTGTTCGTTTCAATTTTACAAAAGGAGGGTGATGAACTATGTATAGAGGAAAATGGTGGCATAGTGGCATGCACTACTAAGATTATTTTCATCATTGAAAAATTGAATCAATTTCTATTAGGTTTCTGTTGATCTTTTGTTTTAAAACCTTGCATTTATATATTAATAATTTATTCCTTCGTCACTCCCACTCTATATATACAAAGCTTCCATCTTGTACTTCACATATCCTTCTTTGACTCTTCATTAGCTTTTCTACCAAGAGAGATGAGTTGTGAGAGCAAGACATGGTTGGTTCTATATTTCCTTCTCTTGGTTGCAAGCTGCATGCAACATTGTGTCTCCGGGCAACCTGAAGTACCTTGCTTTTTCATCTTTGGGGATTCTTTGTCTGATGTTGGAAACAACAACTATCTTCAAACTACTTCAAAAGCTAATTATGAACCATGTGGTGTTGACTTTCCAATAGGCCCAACTGGAAGATATACCAACGACCTCACTGTAGCTAACATAATTAGTAACATAATTAATCTCTTTCTCACTCTCTTTTACCTTAAGGATGTATTATTTGGGCACAAACTAATGTTGATAAAATACAGAATACTTTTTATCAACTTAAAAAAATCTTACCAAATTATGATTTTAATTTTTTTTTAATTTTTATTCACTTTATTCTTAGAAATTTAAATATTTAAAAAATAATTTTATTATCATTTTATAATAACCTGATATGCACTTAAGTAATATTAGAGACTAATAAGAATTAAAACAAAAAAAATCTAAAGTAAATTAAAGAGATGTTTATGTTTATCCGTTCGTATATGTCTTTTGCAAGTTATATTTTCTTCTCACAAATCTTTTATTTATCTTGGACTAACGTTTTCCTATTGCAGCCTAATTATTGGGATTTTCGGAATTTATCCCACCTTATCTCAACTCAAGTGGCCACGACATACTGAAAGGTATGAACTATGCATCGGGTGGTTCTGGAATTTTTCCTGATACCGGCTCGTATTTTGTATGCACTTAAACAAATATCCTTTATTATTTATTAATTTTTCATCATTATCTTCAATTGGTTTTTGGTATATTTGTAAAAGATTTGTGTTTCCATGCTCATGCATACCACTAAACTTGTCTTACGCACTATAGGGTTAGCATATTAGCTTCGGAGAACACGTAGAAAATCATAGAGGTATAGTTTCTCAAATTGCTTCCAAGCTTGGAGGTCTTGACAACGCTACACAATACCTTAGTAAATGCTTGTATTATGTGAATCTTGGCACCAATGATTATGAAGTTAATTACTTTCTTCCCAATTCCAACACAAGCAACATTTATACCCTTGACCAGTATGCTAAAGTTCTCATTGACCAGTATTCTTTATATTTGAAGGTATCTTACAATTTTCAGTATCTTTTTTATTTTATCTTATAAAATGTCTTGAGTTGCTTGTAGTAGCATATCAGCCTAGATTAAATTCAGTATATTGTATCAAGTATCTATTATTATAATTGCTTGTAATATGTTTACTGCGTCAATTAATTAAATCAGGTTTTAACCTTGGTTTTAACGGTAATGATTTTTTATATAACATTTCACTATTACCCAATAAAAATCAATAGTAAACATGGTATGAAATTTGTTTCCTAATTGAAAGTATTAGTCTTTTAAGCCAAGAAAGAATGGTGTAAAATACTATGATAGTTTTGTTTGTAAAAGTATATAGTGATACTTAGTGTTTGTATTATTTTTCAACATATGGAAAATATTTGTTTAGTGTTAACAAGAACTGGACGTAGCCTTTGGGTTGATTAAGGTGAACTAGTACAAACTCTTGGAGAGATTATCTCTCTTCTTCTCTCTACACCTTTGCTTGATTTATAGGGTTTTATTCTTTTATTCTTCTTGTTCATTATACTATTCAATCTTTCGGATATATGAGATAGTTTTTCATCAGTTTCATCATCATCACTAATACCATATGAGTTGGATGTTTCTCTGTATTCATGGATTTAGTAGAAGTACCTGGGTCATGAACTTTTGATTTGTGGGAAACCCTTGTTCCCTTATTTTCAGGCTTATCACTAGTGGAAAATGACTTTTTTACATCGATTGTTATGAATTTTTTATATCGATTATTTAAGCAATGTAGAAGCAGGGGATATAGAAAGTAAGACTTTTTACATCAATTGAATCAGGAATTGATGTAAAAAAACCTACTTTCTACATTAGTTAAAGGCACTAGACCAAAGTAGAAAGTAGAATTTTTATCTTGGTTCAAATTTCAACTGATATAAAAATTCATACTTTTTACATCAATTAAAACCTCAACCAATGTAAAAAAGGACTTTCTACGTTAATTAAGACTTTAATCGATGTAGAAAGTAGAACTTTTTACATCGGTTGGACTGAGAACTGATGTAAAAGGTCTTTTTTTATATCGGTTAAGATCTTAATCGATGCATAAAGTCATTTTTTTTACTGTTCAATTTGTTTGGGCATACTACCATATAATTTAATGATAATACTTGCATACACAACACAGCTAGATAATACAGCAACCAGAAAATCTATTTATGCAAACTAAATATATCATTATTCATTATCAAATATTAATTTATTGAATATTTTACAAAGAAAATAACTTAAAATTATATAAAATCAATCCAAATTGACCACCTCTATCATATATTCTCTCCAACGTCTTCTAACATCATCAATTTCTTTTCTGATTAAAAGGTGAGTATTTTGAAATATCTACAAAATATTTTTGAATGCAATCAGAGAAAATATTATGCTATGAATTAAAATAAAATTACCCAATTATGATAATTGTAATTACCTCAATCCAAGAATCAATTATAGATACCAAGATAATATGAAACATATCTCATTGTAAACACTCAATTATGTTCAAGACCCCGCGTTCTTAAAACTTATTAGCAAATAATTTAAACAATAAAAATGATAATAAAAAAATAAAATGAAGAAAAGAAATAATAATATTTGAAACGAATAGAAAAAAAATTAAAAGTAGAAAAATAGAAAATAGAGAAAACAAATAAGCAGAAATGACAAAAATAAATAATGAAAAATAGATTAAATAATAAAGAAGAAAGAAGAGAAAAAAAAATAAAAACAAAAATTAAAAACAGAAAAATAAATATAAAAACAATATGACAAAAAAACTGAAAATAGAAATTAATATAGTAATAATAAAAGAAAAAGACAAAATAAAAAAAAAGGGTAAGGAAAAGTAAAGAAAAAACGGAAAGTCAAATAAAAATTAAAAGAATAAAGGACTAAAAAGTAAATTTAAAATCAGAAAAATAAATAACCAAAAATATAAAAATAATAAATAATAAATAAATGAAAGAAATAAAAAACAAAAAAAATATTAATAAAATAAATAAAATTGAATTAACTAAAAAATAAAATAACTAAAAATATATATAAAGAAACAAAACAAAAAAGAAAGAGGAGAAAGAAAAAAAATAATGAATGAGAAAATAAATGCTGAAAAAGAAAAAGAATAAAACAGTAAATAAAACAGAATAACTGAAGAAAAAAAAAAGAACGAAAAAAGACAGAAAAGAAGGAAAAATAGAAAACGGAATTTGGAGAAAAATAACAGAAAAAAGAAAAAAGAAGGAAAAAGAAAAAAGATTTGGCGTCAAATTTCCAAGATTTCTCCACAACTCTAGCTTCTTCTGGAGGTCCTGGGTGTCTTCCAACCCTCGATAGTGACACGAGGAAGAGCTTCTCAGAGGAGAGGGGGGCTAGGCATCTTGAATCTAGAAGGGCAACGCCAAGCGTTTCAGAGGAAGGATCTCTACTCTCAATCTTCAGGTATAGGAATGATTTCTTCGATTATGATTGCATACCTCTGGGAAGACCAGGTCAGTTCCCTCAAATGTGAACCTGAATAATGTGCATGAAATAGAAATCAGTGGCTGCAATGTTGCATGTGATTGTGTGCATCTATTAGCGTGAGATCACATGTGTTTGGTTAGCGCTAAATTTAGGCTTGCTGTTTTAGTATTCGAAATCAAATACCTTGCATGGAATTGGTTAAGATCGTATCTGAATCTTGTGAGTAGATGATGTATAAATGTAAATGATCTCCATTGCGGATTCACAGTTCTTAATCATAGACTGCACAGGTATTGGTAGTGGGTAGTTGATGAATCTCTATTTAGCACCTAAGGCACAATCCAAGTTAACATCGTCCATGGCAGTCGTGAACCGGAACGCCACACCAGAGGAGAGATCAATACACACCCTCTGTTACTCTATGTGATCGTCGAAGAATTTATGGTGGCATGTATACCCACTGCTTGGTGCAAATTTGGTTCAAAATTGATAATCACCTTTGCTATGTACGTTTTGACGTTAAGCACTTGTAGAGCATGCCAAGCTCTTATGGTAAAGCCTGAAACCGAACCTGATACAGACCCTAATATAGTCATCGATAAGCAAGAAAAGGAGATGTTAAGGACACTATAAAGGCTTTAATTGTTGTAAATGCCGAAGTCTTCACCTATTCATAATTGATAAAACTGTGCATGGGATGGAAACAGTGACTGAAATGCAAGGAAATCATGAGGCAAGAAGTTCTCTGATTCGGCAAGGAGGTCATGGGGCAAGAGCCAAAAGTCCTCATTGGAGATCCGAAGTTAGTACATTTCCCTAAAGTCTGAACTGGTTGAAAATAATGTCGTGATAGGTGAAGTCCTTTGTTCCATGGTCACGGGGCTTCTATAAGATAGTTGTGATTGGCCGGATAAATGAGTGTGCAAGGAATTAACAAGATGTATTTTGGAATCAAGCATAGTTAAGGTGCCAAAACTATGCGAACTCACGAGCTGTCTTTAAGCAGAGACTGAAACAGAGGTGCCAAAACTATGCGAACTCATCATCGTCATTACATGCATCGCCACACAGCCGCTGCCAAACTGGAGGCCATAAGTGTATGGTGGTTACTTCTGGTAATGACTGCCTTGCTGAGGTCATGCTACCCCTCCTTGGAGACTTAGCACACGCTCATACTCACCGCATCAAGACCGCATAACTGGCAGCCCAAGGCCATGATCGACGTCAATGCGGTAACCGTGAGCATCAATACTCAAGAAAACGAAAGTCTTCACGTGAAACCAAAATGCATGCGCACATCGTGAAATTAAATTGGCATAGGAGCTCATTAGTGGGATAAGTAAAACAGTATACACATATTCCAGACCGGTATGCACCTACACAAGTTGGATTGTTAGTAGTTATTGCACTACCTCCTTTGGGTGACCAACAGGACTGTTGCCACTATAACTGTTCTGGGTTCGGAAATTTCAGAAGGCATTTTACTCCTTGAAACGTCTCCCTGTCGCGCAGAACCATTCGTTTTGGTCATCTGCTAGACATGCTTATTACTGTACGAAGCCAAGTGCGGCATCTCAGTCCTCCAAGCTGTGTTGCTGTCAAGCTCAAAGTATGAAATTATTAGGTAATACAGCCATGCAAGTTTTGCTCTTGGGGATAGTAAAGAGCCATGTTGAAGGCCATGCAGACTTCTGCTTGTGGGGACCATAAAGAGGGCTATGCAACCTAGAGAGTGAAGTTCTTTTCAGGATAATGAAATTGGTATTTGTTGCCAAAAGGTTAGCAGGAGAATGAATTGCGATTGGCTCGGGGGGCTGTAAAGCAGCTACCCATGCACACGTGACCTTTGAATTTGGGTGACATCTGGTGGATCCCACAGCATGGTGTTAGCCAAATGCCAAAAAGTTATACGAGATAAGCAATTAAGGGACCAAATCAGAATTAGCTCAATCTTAACGACATCAAATTATCCTCAACCTCTTCTAATGCAAGTTAATTGATTTTGATGACAACACCTTAGCTTGCATGGAGTTGGTGGATCATATGTGTGCTGCTAATGAGCTACATTCCTGTGTTGGGTAGTAGTGGACTCTGTTGCCGTTGTGGACCTCTTTCTTTACTTGACTGGGCCATACAATTCCATCTATGCCCAGGCTCTATGCTTATCCAACTGGGCCACCCCTCTAGACCTCTATATTCACTGCTGCACGTCGTAAACTCCCACATTGCATATCATAAAATTGGGTCATGCATTGCATATCACCAAAATTGACCATTTCTAATTTTTTTTCTTTTTTCTTCTTTTTCATTCTAAATTTAATTTAAATAGGACCAAGCTTATCTTTCCTCTCTAGATTTTGAAATTAAATTCATTTTTTTAATTTCATGTTTTTACGCTCAAAATCAAGTCTTAACGTGGGTCTATCTCATTACTTATTTTCTTTCAAATCAAATTCAAGTCTAGTTTCCTTTAGTCAAGTTTAATTCTCCTTCCTTAAGTTTCAATTTATGTTTGTTAAAAAAAAAATCAAGTTTGATTCCATTTCAAATAAAATCGGGTTTAATTCTTCATTTCATTTCAAGTTCATTTTAAATCAAGTTTATTGTAAATCAAGTTCAGTTCAAATTAAATTCATTTTAATTCTCCAGTTTTGAGTTAAATTCATTTCAAATCAAATATATTTTTCAAATCTGTCCAAATATTTTGGAAATCAATAGTCTTACGCGATGAGCTCTAAATGGAAAACTAACGGTTTTCACTGCTGTTCGATATTTAAAGATTCATATAGGCCCCAGTGCAGCCTTAGTTGCCTCAGACCTTATACATATGTGGATTAAAATTTCCTCCTAACTAAATAAAACCTTTCAAAAGTATTTTGGACAATCGATAGTCTCGCGCGATGAGCTCTAAATGGAAAACTGGCGGTTTTCACTACTGTTCAATATTTAGAGATTCATATAGGCCCTAGTGCAGCCTTAGTTGCATTGGACCTTGTGCATATGTGGACTAAAAGTTCCTCCTAACTAAATAAAACCTTTCAAAAGTATTTTAGGGAATTGCTAGTCTCACGCGGTGAGCTCTAAATGGGAAACTGACAATTTTCACTGTTGTTTGATATTTAGATAATCATATAGGCCCCAGTGCAGCCTGAGTTGCCTCAGACCTTGTGCATATGTGGACTAAAAGTCCCTCCTAAACAATAAAATCTTTCAAAATATTGTCCTCCAAATTCTTTACCTATAAAGGTCAAGCCTTCATAAATCAGAACTACGTAAGTCTTGAGTTTCCCATTGCACCGGGAAATACATAGGAACAGGATCAAGTCTTATCAGGCTAACCTCCATCAATTTATTTTCACTCAAATTAAAGGGATCAAACAATTTTCAAGAATCACACACTCTGTTTAAGGGTACCGTTCTCCAGAACGGGCAAGTGGGGTGCCTAACACCTTCCCCACTTGTGACTGACTCTCGAACCTAAATCTCTTCCTCAAGTTAGGGTTTTTCCAAGTATTTTTTCTTATATAAAAATTTGGTGGAGACTCCACATAATCCAATAAAATTCTATTTTTTAAATTATTAGCGAGTTTGTCGTCTCGTCATAATTACGGTTAAGACACTCATGACACAATATCCACACTCAGTTCCTCCAACCTGTCTTGGACACTTCAAAAAAATAGAAAACAAATTAAACATAATTAGAGATGATATAATAATAAAGAAATATAAAAAAATTGAATACTTTTTAATAAAGTACTTACACGTTAAATTATTCATGAAGGTTTTTTAATATTTATTGAATGCATCCCTTTTAATAGAAAATGAGCATTCATTGCTCAATAATAAAAGATGCACCAAATTAATACCTTTCAAAATAAAAATAATAAATATAAATACCAAAACCCTAAAAAACTTATCATCCATAAAAATTCATTGTCCCATAACTTTGGTCATGGTCATGGTAGGTCGTAAATGGTTTATACCACTTTGGATCCAAAATTTCACATTTATATTTAGTAGTTTTAAATCTATGTCCAAAACCCTTTAATATTTTATTGCATGATTCTAGATGTGGACTCTTAGCAATCAAAACTTCACAAATTAAAAGTTTAAGAATAGATATGACCAAGATACGAATTTCAACAGAAAAATTTAAAACAAAGCATCTTTTATAGCTATAAACACTCAATTATGTCTCAGGCCCCATTTTTAAAATTAATTAGTAAATAAATAATAATTTAAATAATAAATAGATAAGAAAAATAAAAGATTAAGAAAAGAGAAAATAGTAAAAAATAATAGAGAAAAACAGTTTAAAATAACAAAAATAAAAAGAGAGAGGAGAGAAAATCAAAATAAAAAACCAAAAGAATAAAATAAAAATGATATAAATTAATAAAATAAAAGAAATAACAAAAAAAAACAAAAACTGAAAAAAAATCAAAATAACAAAAATAAAAACAAAAATAATATAAAAAATAAGAAAAAAAACAAATAACAACAACACAAATAAATAAAAACTGAAGAAAAGAAAATAATAATGAAAAAAGTGAAATAAAAAAATATATTTGAAAAAAATAGAAAAAATTCAAAAAAATAGAAAAGAACTAATAAACAAAAAAGAAATAAAAAATAGAATAAAAATGATAAATAAAATAAAAAAAAATTAATAATTCAAATAATAAATAAATGAAAAAAAGGATAGAAGAAGAATAATAAAAATTGAAAAATTGAAAAAATAAAAATAGAAAAGCTGAAAAAACAAAAAAAAAACAATAAAACTGAAAAAAAAAAAAAGAATTGGAGAAAGGGAAAAAAAAAGAAAAAAAGGAAAAAGGAAAGGAGATGCATGCAAAAAAAAGAAGAAGAAGTGGGGACGAGTCTCGGGGAGGCACCAACAACACATCTTGGTGGTAAGCACATTCATCAAGCTACGACAGCGCCTAGGGCCATTGGGGATGTTTATTCCTTTCTTGCTCATGATATAGGTAACAGCGTCATGCCTTAAGGGGGAGGTTTTTCACTTCACATAGGGGAGTGCAGTATGCATGGAGGATTTTTCTTGAACATCAACTTCTGGGAGCGTCAACTTCTGGAGGGGGAAGATCGTTGGGAAAATGGCATTTTTCTATCGTGAGGAAAAGGCTCCCTTGGTCTTCTTTGAATAGACCTGCTTTTGGTGATTGGGGAGTCTATCTTAGTTACACCTACTCAGGCTTTGTCACAAGCTAGAAGAAGAGAACCAGGGGGAGGCATTGGAGGGATTTTTCAATTTTCGAATAATTCTCCTCTTCCTCACTCACCAAGAATTCGGCAAAATCTCGTTGTTCGAAGGTATCGACATCAAGACCCATAGAACTGAAGCTATCATCCTCTATGGTACCAGAAGTGGCAGAGGAACAACAAGCAGTGATTCAAGCAATATTGACATCAAAGTTCCTTTCAAATTCACCAGATAAGATCCTGTATCTATGAGCATTAGCATAGAAAGTCTGTCGTGGTATAATAGAAATAAGAGCTGCATTTTTTTTTCCTTCGATGATAATCACTGCACCGCTCTTGATAATTCTATCTGAAATACTAAGCATTGTCTAATTTGAGCATCAAGATTGCCTCGAAATTATGTATCATTCTTGTGAGGTCGTACTTCTTAGCTGAGATATAGATCCTAGGCTAAATATAGATTCAGCTGGATGAGCATGAATAGATATTCTAGTTCGCATGATGAACAGATAAGGATTAGTAAAATGAGGTCTAAGAGAAGACCTTGAGCCATTTGGTCATGTCTATAGAATTGAGTCAAATGGCGCCTTGGCAGAATATGGAATACCTTTTTAGTGAGGTGCTGGTCATTGAAGTGCAACAATTAAACAAAGGCTCAGTGACATGAAAGACATCTTACTATTCCGAAAACAATGATGTGGTACTTCGAGCTTTTGAGAAAATGAACGAGATTCTTGGCCTTTTAGGGGAAAGTCTATTAAGCTACAATGTTATAAATTCAAAAAAGGAGGTGGAAAAGCGAAGGTTACGCCTTTCCTAATAGGTTTCGACTGTCAAGGATCTTCAAGATCTTAGGGATGAGTTCTCTTTGGATACACCTGAGCTACTTGGATGCATGATCTCTAACACTCAGTTGGTCTATATATTCCCTACTCTTCTTGCAACACCCAAAGCACATCAGTCTCTAGAGGAGCTGCATTGCTCACAAACGAAGAAAACATGGTGTAAAAGCAAATCTTGCAGTCGAGAATGTGTATTTGGTTAAGGTGGATACTATGCGGAAATCAGACTCAGCAAGCATCATGAAATGTATATATGTTAAACCCATTATAGGAACCATGGTGTTGACATGATTTTCAATGAGAGGGATGAGAGTGAAATCCCAAAATAGTTTAAATAAGCTGAAGAAACAGGGTAGAAGATGGGCCTTCAAATGTCCATGCATGGTTGGTGGAATTTTCACATATGAAGTTGATATTATTCTGAATACCCACGGAAGGAAGAAGAGTTGATGAACATTATGTTCTCCCTTTTTTTAAACTAATGGCTCATATAGCACCTTACTTATTGGCCTCGAACTCGTTAAGCAAGAGGTTGTATATGATGAAGCACTTTGAAGAGGGCCAGTTCATGAAAGCACCGTTGTTGTAGCAGTAAGATAGATTGAAACACAAAGGGTTATTCAAGAACTAAATTGTAGGCCTCGTGCTAAGTCCATGATACATATAAGTTTGGTTGGTACGGCTTTTGCAGATGCAAGGGGGGCTCAACCAAGAAAACTGGAATCCAAACCTTTGCCGAGAGCATGATAGATCTCGGATTCTTATAGCACATCTTGAACTAAATCCATTGGAAATTGGCCATGACTAATATACATGCCTTGGGTGATTGTGCTAGGACAAACCAACAAAAATCCATCATTGCATGGGCCATGCAGAATACAAAGGTACGTCTGCTGCTCTACATGGTATTTATAGGATTCACTCAGCCCCATTTCACTCCCCTGGTACACACCTTCTGTTCCTATTCTAAAAAGATGTTTAGAAAGGTTCGATGCAGCTCCAGACCCTTTCCTTTATGGCTAGATCCAAAGACGGCAAATGATGGAGGCATCACCACTCTGCCTTGTCGAGTAGAGTAATAAGTACTAAGCCTAAATCATGAGCCTAGTTTAGGAATTAGTGCACCGCCTACAATTGCTAAAATCATTATTCCTATTGACAACCAGTTATTTTAAATGCCCCCAAGAGTCATGTTTCTGTTCATACAAGTTAAATCAAGTGCAATTATTTATAACTTGGGAAGCTTAGCCAAGTTGGTTAAGTTAGCGTAAAGTACATGCATGCATGGGCTTCGAGCCTCGGCGAGGTGAGTTTCTTAATCTCATTTTTGCCGCCCACTCATTGGGTCAGGGTAATCAGGCCTATTGAAAAAGGACCAATTCTCATTTATAGACTGTGGGTCTAACTTATTCCCATTTATTTATTATTTTTATTTCCTTAAGTTAAGGCTGTTTTTAGAGATAAAAGTAAAAGATAATAAAAATATAAAAGATAGAAAAATGATAAATAATAACAATAAAATAAATAAAAACACATAAAAGAAAATGAAAAGATATCATAAGCAAACAAAAAAATCAAGTCCCCTTCTCTAATGTAAATCTTGTGCAAGATTCGTAGGATAAATCAAAGAAAAGTATGTTACAAAGTTAATTGAAAGGAAAAAAAAATATAAGCAATTCATTCTTTAAGCATTTAATTTGGGTCAAGCCCAATATATTACTTACAAGCAAGTTAATTTTCTTAAACATTCAATTCGGGTATTCATTATCGTCGCAACCGTAATTCCGACGAGACGACAAACTCGCTAAAATTTAAAATGAATCTTATTGATTAAGTGTGGAGTCGCCACTAAATTTTTATTTAAGGAAAAAGATTTGGAAAAAACCCTGACTCAAGGAAGAGATTTAGGTTCGGGAGTCAATTACGAGTAGGGAAGGTGTTAGGCACCCCACTCGCCCGTTCCGAAGAACAGTACCCTTAAACGGAGTGTGTAATTTTTGAAAATTGTTTGATCCCTTAATTAATGTGAAAATAAATAGATTGATGGAGGTTAGCCTGATAGGACTTGATCCTGCTCCTACGTATTCTCCGGTGCCCTAACTTTTTCCTAGACCACCCTTTAAGGGTTTTCGGCCTAGCAGGATTTTTTCTTGATGTGCCCTAACTTTTGCCTAGGTCGTCTTTGTGGGTTTTTGGCCTAGCGGGCTCTTGTTTTGATCCTGATTTTTCCTGAATTGTTTTTGATATCCAGCAAGACCTTTTCTAGATCATGACTTTGTTGATTTAATCTTTTGAATTTGAACCCTGCTTTTTCTTGGATTACTTATAGGTTTTAATCCAGCAGGTTACACTTCTTCTTGAATTTTTGAATTTTGACCTTAATTTTGCATGGATTATTCTTGATTTTAATCCAGCAGGTTTTCTTCTTTTTCTTGAATTTTATATAGTTAGATACGGCTCTTGTTGGGATCATTTTGACTTCCAATTCAACGGATCTTATCTTGCATCCCTGATTTTTTCTGGATTTAAACTTGGTTCCAACAGGATATTTTATTGGACCAGACATTCCTTGAGAGGAATTATGGTGATCTAGAATCCCTAGTTGCTTATTTTGCTTCCTCATTGGGTGTTTCTTTCTGAGTTTGACTAATCAAACGTTCAAGATTATTCATTACAGCACTGGCATTGTCACCAACAAGTATTTATTTGTTTAGGAAGGATAAAGTAATGGGTTGAGTGAAGAAACGGGATGGTAAATTTTAAAAGTGAAGCCAACAATGTAAGGCACATGCTTAAGAAACATGAAAGATGTAATTTTGTATTTTTTTATTTACAAAAGATTGACTTTGAAAAGTACGACAATTTTTGGATGAATATCCTCAGTCTTGCACGAGGCAACCCGTTGTGGTACTCCCGTCTCTTTCAGCTGGTTGATGGGCTCTCGTGATTCAGCAGCGGATTGTTTTGTGTTAGGAGCAAGCCTCCCAAAATCCAGCCATTTTGCATCAATCAAGTTTTGTATTTTACGCTTCAATGCTAGGCAATCCTCCGTGGAATGGCCAATGAATACTGTATGGTAATCACATCTGGTTTTTGCATCATACCATTTAGGATATGGTGGTTCTTGCGGTTTTAGAGGACAGGGTGCAACCAGCAAGTTTTGGATCAGCCGAGATAGCAACTCTGTGTAGGAAATTGGAATTGGGTCAAATTGGACGGGCTTCTTCTCCTTTTTCTGGCCTTGGTTAGGATTTTGTCTCATGGCTTATGTTTGGGCCGTATATGGTGTAGGTGGTCGGACTTGTGTTGGATAGTTGTAAGTTGGAGGGTATTGTGTTTGGTATGTGGCGGGGATGTAAGGATATGGTATGTAGGGTGTGTATAGTGGTGGTTAGTAACCAACTGGACCATAAGGTGCCACTTGAGGAGTGTACGGGCCTTGACCCGAAGCCACATTATAAGTCTCCCTTGTCTTCTTCTTTTCTACAGAGGCATCAACTGTCCTTGTGGACTTGTGCATGATCCCTCCACGGTGCATGCCACCCTCGATCCTTTCTCCAATGATGACGACATCGAAGAAACTAGAAGTTACACTTTCTATCATCTTGTTAAAGAAAGGATCTTGGAGTGTGTCAATGAACGTGCTGACCAGCTCCTTCTCAGATAGTGGGGGTTGTACTTGGGCAGCTAACTCCCTCCATCTTTGGGCGTATTGTTTGAAGGTCTCGTCTCCCTTCTTGGCCATGTTCTGGAGCTGAGTCCTATCAGGATCCATCTCTGTATTGTACTAATATTGTTTCAGAAAAGCCTCAGCCAGATCCCTCCATGAACGGATGTGTGTCCGCTCTAGTTGAGTATACCAGTTGGCAGCTGTCCCGGTTAAGCTGTCTTGAAAGAAATGGACAAGCAGCTTATCATCGTGCATACAAGGGAACATCCTCCTGTAGTACATGGCCAGGTGGTTTCTTGGGCAGCTAGTCCCTTGATACTTTTCAAATTTAGGGACCTTGAACTTGGGAGGGATGACCACGTCTAGGACCAAGCACAAATCGAATGCGTCTTTGGCGTCGTAAGCGTTTCCCTCAATGGCTTTAATTCTTTCCTCTAGGGTTTTCCACTTTTCAGTATCCTCCTTAGAAGGATGGTGACACGCTCGTCGCAATCGCGCAAAAATAATTTCTAGATTTCCCCCAAACTATTGGTATAGTATAAGGTGCAACCTAGGTCATCTCCCAAAGACCATTTCATATTCTTATACAAATTAGGAGAAAGTTAGAACAAGGGGATTTTGTAAAGATGCAATATTGAATTCTAAATGCAAAATACAGAATGAAATTAATTTGACTTAACAATTATCAACTCAAGGAATTCAGAGGCTATTTTCATAACTAATCATTGATCACTAAAATCATGCATTGTGTTTATCAACCTATGATCCTTGAATTCTCTACTAAGAAACCTCTCAAAATTTAATTGATTATGATGAACAAGATTTAGTAATCACTTAATCTTTTATCTAAACCAATTTCACAATCAAAATTCAGTTGAAGTAAGTAATAAAATGAAAACCTTCAATTCAATTACTTAATTTCTACTCTTCAAACTTTTGGAAAATGATTTACCAATCAAAAACCAATTATAAATCAATTATGCATTAATCAAAATACGTCAACGGATCAAACTTTGATTAAAGAATAAAATTGAAGAATATAGTGAAGTAGAGTAGAAACCACTTAATAAGCATGTAAATAAAGATCAAGACCTCAAAGTTAAAATGAAAATAGCTTGAATTCTTGAATTGAAACTACAAACCTAGCCTTCCATGAAGGAGGCAAACTAACAACAAAGAAATCCTAAGCCTTCCATGTAGGAGGCAACTAACAACAAATAAATCCTAATCCTTCCATGTAGGAGGCAACTAAAAATAAAGAAAAACTAAGCCTTCCATGTAGGAGGAAAACTAACAATAAAGAAAAACTAAGCCTTCCATGTAGGAGGCAAACTAACAAGAAAGAAAGAAAGATGGAAAATGGTATTGGAGTTAATCTCCAAGTGGTGTGTTTCTCCTCTTGTAAACCCTTCTATTTATAGAGGATTTTTGAGGCATCATCTTCAGAAAGTCACCAACTAGGATATTACTTTTCTACCCTTTTATTGCTTTCACATGGGCTTTGTTGAAAATGCAAAATACTTTTGAATTTTTGTCACCAATGAGCACAACAATTTTGACTTTCTTGCACTGCAATTTCAGATGTTCATATGTCCGAATTAGAGCTTGACTTCTAAACAAAAGTTGTAGCCCCGGATCTTAGCTGTCCAACAGATTTGATTTCATCTCAATATGACTTCTGTATCTCAAGATATGGCCGGATCTTTTCACACTATTCAAATTCCACGTCAGCAACACTATCTCATCTTTTGAGATAATTTTTGAGTCCTAAACATCCCATTTAGAGTCTGCTCTTACTTTTTAACTGTGGACACTTCTTTAAGCTTTCATTAAAGACAGATTTTATGATTTTTGGATGTCTAAAACTCCTATTATGCTCAAAATACTATAATAGTGTCATTTTAATCGGGTAAGCAAAGAAATTCAATTAAACTTCATATGAACCCAAACTCATAAAATATGACAAAGACCACTTAATTGAACATATAAGAAGTCTTACTGAGATAAAAGTGAGAGATAATTATTTATGAAATTTATGCTTATCAAATTCCCCCACACTTATCTTTTGCACGTCTCGGGCAAACTTAAGTTAAGGATTGGTGACTATTTTTTTTTTTTGAAAGAACATCAAAGTTTTGGGTTGATTTCTCAAGAATTCACAAAATTTCATGAAGCATTATTTCATCACATTTTTGAAATTACTTAGAAAGGCAACTTTAATTTGAAAAACATAGATTGAGAAAGATAAAACCTCACATGATATACTTTGAATCTCTCAAGTGTTTGATTTGGTAAGTGTTTCTCTCAAATTCAATCCATGAAAGATGAACTATCATAGGCTTGCATATCTTCTACTTCTCTACTACTATGTACACATGCAATGCACAAATGAAGAGGTCTTTATTTTGGTTATAACAGGATTAGAAAGATGAAATGATATATTGAAGAGATACAATGTTAGACCAAGGAAAATGGTGAGGATTGAGAACTGAGTCTAAGTGCAAGTGTGAGAAACAGATATTGCTTCTTCATTCTTTTTTTTCTTTTCTTTTCAATATAATAGTTTATTTATTAATTTATTGCTTCAGTTTTTTTTTCAACCATGATATTGATGAACACAACAATAATCTCCCCCACACTTATTGAAATACTTATGGTATGATAAATCCAGTATTCCTCACCTTCATGGTCAGACAAAGTTGTTTTTTTTTTTATTTGTGGTGAGCTAAAAAGAAGAAAAGGCTAATTGGCTCAAAGGGCTGATCAAAGGATAAAATTATATGGTTTGGTTATTTGGCCAAGTGGTTTGTTCAAGAAAAAGAGTGCCTCAATCATTTTTGTACAATTCATATGAAAATGTAGCTTCAAAAAGAATCAATGCAAGTTCTGAAGTAACATATTCCATGGATGAAAATCACACAAGAAAGAAAATAATAATAAGGCTCAAAATCTCACAGGTAATATATTTATCAAATCTAATCTATCCAGTTCAAATATGTGTTGCCAAACTAATTAATCTCGAAATGTAAATCATTTTGCTTCAATTATTTTATGAAATCTAAAGAACAACAAACTTCCACATTCAATTTTTTTTTTAATCATAAGATGCGTATCAAGAGTCATGTGTAACTCCTTACTCAGCCATCTTACTCAAAGCAAGTTTATGATTCTAACCTAATTTTTTTTTTTGGGTTTTTTTTTTTAATTTTTCTTTTATATCAGACCATCCTCCCCCCAACCTATCCAAGACATTGTCCCCAATGTCTTAGATAGAAATTATATAACAAGAAAAGAAATGTGACAAAACCATCAAAGTAAGGAAAAGTTATAACCGAAGAGTGGTATCTGGTTCTCTTTTGTCTCTGCCATCCTGATTTTGTTGGTTCACCAGTTGCATTGCTATATTCTAAAAATGGTTAAAACTTCAAATAAATTGAAAAGAAAATGTAAATGACAATTATACATGCATGAGAATGAACAGTAGTTGTGATTGTGGCTCACATCTTACTCTGGTTTTACGTCCAGTAACGGCTGAAACGCCTTCTAAGAGTCGAGGATGTGCTTCCCATTCAGTTTTCTTGTAAACTGACAAAAGGGTCTTTTAAAGTCAGATTCCCAAGACTCTAACGTGTTTTTTCCTTACGGAATAGTTCAAACAAATCAAGAATAGTATACCTAAAAAAATTGTTAGAAAGGTTAAAAATTTTATACAAACTCCTAAATAAGCCTAGGAAACTAAAATGGTCCCCGACAACGGCGCCAAATTTTTGACACGCTCGTCGCAAACGCGCAAAAATAATTTCTAGATTTCCCCCGAACTATTGGTATAGTATAAGGTGCAACCTAGGTCATCTCCCAAAGACCATTTCATATTCTTATGCAAATTAGGAGAAAGTTAGAACAAAGGGATTTTGTAAAGATGCAATATTGAATTCTAAATGCAAAATACAGAATGAAATTAATTTGACTTAACAATTATCAACTCAAGGAATTCAGAGGCTATTTTCATAACTAATCATTGATCACTAAAATCATGCATTGTGTTTATCAACCTAGGATCATCTGGAACCCCTAAAATGATCCTTGAATTCTCTACTAAGAAACCTCTCAGAATTTAATTGATTATGATGAACAAGATTTAGTAACCACTTAATCTTTTATCTAAACCAATTTCACAATCAAAATTCAGTTGAAGTAAGTAATAAAATGAAAACCTTCAATTCAATTACTTAATTTCTACTCTTCAAACTTTTTGGAAAATGATTTACCAATCAAAAACCAATTATAAATCAATTATGCATTAATCAAAATACGTCAACGGATCAAACTTTGATTAAAGAATAAAATTGAAGAATATAGTGAAGCAGAGTAGAAACCACTTAATAAGCATGTAAATAAAGATCAAGACCTCAAAGTTAGCTTGAATCCTTGAATTGAAACTACAAACCCAACCTTCCATGAAGGAGGCAAACTAACAACAAAGAAAGAGGCAAATTAACAACAAAGAAATCCTATGCCTTCCATGTAGGAGGCAACTAACAACAAATAAATCATAATCCTTCCATGTAGGAGGCAACTAAAAATAAAGAAAAACTAAGCCTTCCATGTAGGAGGAAAACTAACAATAAAGAAAAACTAAGCCTTCCATGTAGGAGGCAAACTAACAAGAAAGAAAGAAAGATGGAAAATAGTATTGGAGTTAATCTCCAAGTGGTGTGTTTCTCCTCTTGTAAACCCTTCTATTTATAGAGGATTTTTGAGGCATCATCTTCAGAAAGTCACCAACTAGGATATTACTTTTCTACCCTTTTATTGCTTTCACATGGGCTTTGTTGAAAATGCAAAATACTTTTGAATTTTTGTCACCAATGAGCACAACAATTTTGACTTTCTTGCACCGCAATTTCGGATGTTCACATGTCCGAATTAGAGCTTGACTTCTAAATAAAAGTTGTAGCCCCGAATCTTAGCTATCCAAAAGATTTGATTTCATCTCAATATGACTTCTGTATCTCAAGATATGGCCGGAGCTTTGCACACTGTTCAAATTCCACGTCAGCAACACTATCTCATCTTTTGAGATAATTTTTGAGTCCTAAACATCGCATTTAGAGTCTGCTCTTACTTTGTAACTGTGGACACTTCTTTAAGATTTCATTAAAGACAGATTTCATGATTTTTGGATGTCTAAAACTCCTATTATGCTCAAAATACTATAATAGTGTCATTTTAATCTGGTAAGCAAAGAAATTCAATTAAACTTCATATGAACCCAAACTCATAAAATATGACAAAGACCACTTAATTGAACATATAAGAAGTCTTACTGAGATAAAAGTGAGAGATAATTATTTATGAAATTTATGCTTATCAAATTCCCCCACACTTATCTTTTGCACGTCTCGGGCAAACTTAAGTTAAGGATTGATGACTATTTTTTTTTTTGAAAGAACATCAAAGTTTTGAGTTGATTTCTCAAGAATTCACAAAATTTCATGAAGCATTATTTCATCACATTTTTGAAATTACTTAGAAAGGCAACTTTAATTTGAAAAACATAGATTGAGAAAGATAAAACCTCACATGATATACTCTGAATCTCTCAAGTGTTTGATTTGGTAAGTGTTTCTCTCAAATTCAATCCATGAAAGATGAACTATCATTGGCTTGCATATCTTCTATTTCTCTACTACTATGTACACATGCAATGCACAAATGAAGAGGTCTTTATTTTGGTTATAACAGGATTAGAAAGATGAAATGATATATTGAAGAGATACAATGTTAAACCAAGGAAAATGGTGAGGATTGAGAACTGAGTCTAAGTGCAAGTGTGAGAAACAGATATTGCTTCTTCATTCTTTTTTTTCTTTTCTTTTCAATATAATAGTTTATTTATTAATTTATTGCTTCAGTTTTTTTTTCAACCATGATATTGATGAACACAACAATAATCTCCCCCACACTTATTGAAATACTTATGGTATGATAAATCCAGTATTCCTCACCTTCTATGGTCAGACAAAGTTGTTTTTTTTTTTTTGATTTGTGGTGAGCTAAAAAGAAGAAAAGGCTAATTGGCTCAAAGGGCTGATCAAAGGATAAAATTATATGGTTTGGTTATTTGGCCAAGTGGTTTGTTCAAGAAAAAGAGTGACTCAATCATTTTTGTACAATTTATGTGAAAATGTAGCTTCAAAAAGAATCAATGCAAGTTCTGAAGTAACATATTCCATGGATGAAAATCACACAAGAAAGAAAATAATAATAAGGCTCAAAATCTCACAGGTAATATATTTATCAAATCTAATCTATCCAGTTCAAATATGTGTTGCCAAACTAATTAATCTCGAAATGTAAATCATTTTGCTTCAATTATTTTATGAAATCTAAAGAACAACAAACTTCCACATTCAATTTTTTGTTAATCATAAGATGCGTATCAAGAGTCATGTGTAACTCCTTACTCAGCCATCTTACTCAAAGCAAGTTTATGATTCTAACCTAATTTTTTTTTTGGGTTTTTTTTTTAATTTTTCTTTTATATCAGACCATCCTCCCCCCAACCTATCCAAGACATTGTCCCCAATGTCTTAGATAGAAATTATATAACAGGAAAAGAAATGTGACAAAACCACCAAAGTAAGGAAAAGTTATAACCGAAGAGTGGTATCTGGTTCTCTTTTGTCTCTGCCATCCTGATTTGGTTGGTTCACCAGTTGCATTGCTATATTCTAAAAATGGTGAAAATTTCAAATAAATTGAAAAGAAAATGGAAATGACAATTATACATGCATGAGAATGAACAGTAGTTGTGATTGTGGCTCACATCTTACTCTGGTTTTACGTCCAGTAACGGCTGAAACGCCTTCTAAGAGTCGAGGATATGCTTCCCATTCAGTTTTCTTGTAAACTGACAAAAGGGTCTTTTAAAGTCAGATTCCCAAGACTATAACGTGCTTTTTCCTTACGGAATAGTTTAAACAAATCAAGAATAGTATACCAAAAAAAATTGTTAGAAAGGTTAAAAATTTTATACAAACTCAAAAATTTGTTAGAAAGGTTAAAAATTTTATACAAACTCCTAAATAAGCCTAGGAAACTAAAATGGTCCCCGGCAACGACGCCAAATTTTTGACACGCTCGTCGCAAACGCACAAAAATAATTTCTAGATTTCTCCCGAACTATTGGTATAGTATAAGGTGCAACCTAGGTCATCTCCCAAAGACCATTTCATATTCTTATGCAAATTAGGAGAAAGTTAGAACAAAGGGATTTTGTAAAGATGCAATATTGAATTCTAAATGAAAAATACAGAATGAAATTAATTTGACTTAACAATTATCAACTCAAGGAATTCAGAGGCTATTTTCTTAACTAATCATTGATCACTAAAATCATGCATTGTGTTTATCAACCTAGGATCATCTGGAACCCCTAAAATGATCCTTGAATTCTATACTAAGAAACCTCTCACAATTTAATTGATTATGATCAACAAGATTTAGTAACCACTTAATCTTTTATCTAAACCAATTTCACAATCAAAATTCAGTTGAAGTAAGTAATAAAATGAAAACCTTCAATTCAATTACTTAATTTCTACTCTTCAAACTTTTGGAAAATGATTTACCAATCAAAAACCAATTATAAATCAATTATGCATTAATCAAAATACGTCAATCGATCAAACTTTGATTAAAGAATAAAATTGAAGAATATAGTGAAGTAGAGTAGAAACCACTTAATAAGCATGTAAATAAAGATCAAGACCTCAAAGTTAAAATGAAAATAGCTTGAATCCTTGAATTGAAACTACAAACCTAGCCTTCCATGAAGGAGGCAAACTAACAACAAAGAAAGAGGCAAACTAACAACAAAGAAATCCTAAGCCTTCCATGTAGGAGGCAAGTAACAACAAATAAATCATAAGCCTTCCATGTAGGATGCAACTAAAAATAAAGAAAAACTAAGCCTTCCATGTAGGAGGAAAACTAACAATAAAGAAAAACTAAGCCTTCCATTTGGAGTCCTAAACATCCCATTTAGAGTCTGCACTTGATTTGTAACTGTGGACACTTCTTTAAGCTTTCATTAAAGACAGATTTCATGATTTTTGAATGTCTAAAACTCCTATTATGCTCAAAATACTATAATAGTGTCATTTTAATCGGGTAAGCAAAGAAATTAAATTAAACTTCATATGAACCCAAACTCATAAAATATGACAAAGACCACTTAATTGAACATATAAGAAGTCTTAATGAGATAAAAGTGAGAGATAATTATTTATGAAATTTATGCTTATCAGATGGCTTGGGTATCCCTCAGGCATGTGGTGGGGATGAGAAGATGGTATGTACACATGGTGAGGCCCTTGGGTGAACATAAGGTGCGTTCCCCTAACGGCTGTTTGGTAAGCTTGTGAGATGGTGTTTGGAGGTAGGTTATGTGTTTGGGTTTGTGTTTGGCCGAATGAGGGTGCATGTCCATGAGGAAACCCGCAATGAATCCCTTCGGTTTGGAGAGGCATGGTTAATGGTGAAGGGTTTTGTGGATTGAAGCCAGGAGGATATGTTGGGTCAATTGGTTCTCCCGGAAGGTCATTTTGTTTTGACAGTTGGATGGCCTCCATTAGCTTGGCCATTTGTTCCTTTAGCGTCTTGACTTCGTTTCTTAATTCCTCGTTTTGTCTCTCCAGCTCATCCATGATTCTTGATTGCACTCGAGTTCTATAAGGATGTCGAGGAAACTGTCTTTCTCTAATTTTTCTGTTAAAGTTAAGATTAATTTCTTTGAGAAACAATTTGGATGCAAAATCATAATGAAGAAGATGTTGTTAAATGAGTATGAAATGAAAATGGTATGGAATGATTTTTCTTGAAATCTTCTTTTTCATGATAAAATTATGCATGAATGAATGACTGTCATGCACAAATAAATGCGGATGTTTTGTGGGTTTTGAAAAAAGCTGTTTTTTGTTTTATAGCCATTTTATGATTTTTATGAGTTTTTCTGTTCTTTTTTTTGCTCGAAAACTTTTGGTTTTGTTTGAAAATCTTTTTAGTTATGCTAAGATTTTTCTAAAAAACATTGTGTAGGTTTTAAAAATTTCATTTTCTTTCTTTTTGTATTTTTTATATTTTCAGTATTTCTAAAAATACTTTTCCAATTTTTCCTAGGAGTTTCTATTTTCCTTGATTTTGATTTTTCTTGATTTTTATTTGTTTATACTTTCTTTTGCTTGATTTTTCTTCCTTGATTTTGCATTTCCCCAATTTCATATTTCCTCTTCTTCTTTGCCATCTTGGGTGATTCTGTTTAAATAAATGCCCAGAAGCAGTGATTCTTGTATCTCGAAAGGGGTGTGTGCCCTCCTTGCTTCCTATGTGGGTCACCTCCTAAGGGTCTATGGCCTTTAATGCATGAACCTCTCGAAGGTGGTTAGTAATCCTGGGGTGTAAGGTTACTAGAGCCAAGTTCCAGTCCATAATGCTTGCCACAACAGTAGAAGTAGCCACTAGTTGCGGGGCATTATGGATAGGACGCAGTCTAGCTAGGATTTTTGTGATAGCCACATAGGACGTAGGCCCCAGCGTGACACCACTAGATCCTCTATCCTAGACAGCACTCAGACCCAGGTATAGGGCCCTACTCATGATGAAATGCAATACAATGTATGGAGGGCACATTATTTTTGGGATACCTGCAATTAGGGAAATCACGCAAATATGTACAATAATTTATTATTCGTCTACCATAAGGTTATACAAAGAATAAACAAACCAATAAATTTCAGATAAATAAGCAGATAAATAAATCGTGAAATAAATAAATCACGCACATAAACATAGAAGGGATCGAAATTAAACACACTCAATTTTGTTCAGCTTGACTCTCTAAAGTCCCCAGTGAAGTCGCCATCTGTAGCAACCGTAATTCCGATGAAACGACGAACTCGCTAAAATTTAAAATGAATTTTATTGATTAAGTGTGGAGTCTCCACCAAATTTTTATTTAAGGAAAAAGATTTGGAAAAAACCCTGACTCGAGGAAGAGATTTAGGTTCGAGAGTCGGTTGCGAGTGGGGAAGGTCTTAGGCACCCCACTCGCCCGTTCTGAAGAACGGTACCCTTAAACTGAGTGTGTGATTTTTGAAAATTGTTTGATCCCTTAATTAATGAGAAAATAAATAGATTGATGGAGGTTAGCCTGACAGGACTTGATCTTGCTCCTACGTATTCCCCGGTGCAATGAGAAACTCAAGGCTTACGTAGTTCTGGTTTGTTTGTGAAGGTTGACCTTCAGAGGTATTCAAAGGGAAAATGATATTTTGAGAAGATTTTCATTTTTGGAGGGACCTTTGGCCCACTCATGCACAAGACTCGATGCGACTACGGCAGCACGGGGGCCTATACAGACTACTAAACGTTGGACAGCAGGTGAACCGCCAGCCCCCCATTTAGAGCCCACTGCATGAGACCAAGCATCCCAAAATATTCTAAAAGGAGCTTTTATTTCTTGGGAGGATCTATAGTCCATTCATGCACAAGACCCGAGGCGGCTACGACAGCACGGGGGCCTATACAGACTACTAAATGTTGGACAGGTGAACTACCAGCCCCCATTTAAAGCCCATCGCGTGAGACCAAGAATCCCAAAATATTTTAAAAAGAGCTTATATTTCTTGGGAGGATCTATAGTCCACTCATGCACAAGACCCGAGGCAGCTACGGTAGCATGGGGGCCTATACAGATTACTAAATGTTGGATAGCAGGTGAACCGCCAGCCCCCCATTTAGAGTCCATCGCGTGAGACCAAGGATTCCAAAATATTTGAAAAAGAACCTTATTTTTTAATATAATAAACATAATAAAAGGAATGACTTGATATGAAAAAGGAATTTGTTTTGAAGTGAATTTAATTTTGAGTTTTTGAACCTTGACTTGATCAAGGATGAGCTTGACTTGGACTCGATAATTTTGAGGAAAAGCATTTGAAGTTGATTTGGAAACTTGAGAGGGGAGGATTAAAATCAAAGTTTGATTTAATTTTATTTGAATAAAAGAGTCAAAAAGGGGAATTTATTTTGAATGTCGGGCTTGAATTGGACTTGATTTAACATAAACTTGACTTGATTTAAAGTTAAGGAAAAGAATTGCGAACATGCTTCATTAATCAAGCGATAGCAATTTCATTTCAAATCCAAATTAGACAAATAATATCATTACAGAAACTAGAGAGAAATAAAAATAAAACATAACAAGAACACACAATATTTTGGCATATTAAAAACGAAAATGAAAAACAGAGACGAAGATCAACCTCAAGAACACACAATATTTTGGCGCCAAAATTTGAATTCAAATCTCAGAATTTTTAAAAAATATTTTTTGGTAGATCTGAAAAGTAAAAACTAATCAATTGAAATATATGGATTATAGGAATAAAAAAAACAAGTTTGACATAAATCCAACCAGAAATGAGCAAGTTATGCACAAATCAAACAAGCTAGGTTAATTTGTGCATCAAGATGAACATGGTTCGGTAATCAGGCGATTAAAATTTCATTTCAGATTCAAATTGGACAAATAATATTATTCCAGAAACTAGAGAGAAATAAGAAGAAACAAAAACAAAAATCACGGAAATCGGAGATCATTTGACTGATTAAAAACAAAAACAAAAAACAGATATGAAGATCAAGCTCAAGAACACACACCATTTTGGTGCCAAAATTTGAATTCAAATCTCAGAATTTTTAAAAACTATTTTTTGGTAGATCTGAAAAATTAAAACCAATTAATTGAAATATATGGATCATAGGAATAAAAAAAAACAAGTTTGACATAAATCCAACCAAAAAAGAACAAGTTATGCACAAATCAAAGAAGCTAGGTTAATTTGTGCACCAAGATGAACATGCTTCGGTAATAAGGCGATTAAAATTTCATTTCAGATACAAATTGGAAAAATAATATCATTCCAGAAACTATAGAGAAATACTAAGAGAACGAAACAAAAATCATTGAAATCGGAGATCATTTGACTGATCAAAAATGAAAACGAAAACTAGAGATGAAAATAAGCTCGGAAATCCGAGAAGAAGCAAGAAACTTAAGCAGAATGAAAGTAGGATCTAACCTCGATTGGAAGGTGATGAAGAACTGGTTTGAAGCCAGAGGTAGAGGGTCTCCTAGGTCCTCCCTTCAAAAATTCTGAAAATCTCCTCCCTCAAGTGTTTCTCCTCTCTGCGTTGGTTCCCGATTTCTTCCCAAAAATGTCAAGAAGCAAAAAAAGAACCCTTCTTTTCCTATTTGTATGTATATATAGACACCTCCCCTTCTTGGCAAGGGTCAAGCTCTTTCAAAGAGTCAAAGGCCAGCCCCCTCTGTTAGCAAGGGTCAAGTCCTTTCAAAGGGTCAAAAGCCACCTCCTTTCCAGGAGCCAAAAGCCAACACCCTTAATTTCAAAATTTTTGTTCCCTATTTTTTATTTTTCAACTTCTTTTTTTTTCCAATTTTTGTTTTTTACCTTTTCATTTTTTATTTTTATTTTTTCTATTTATTTATCATTTTTACTTATTCTTTAATTTCTCTTTTTTTATTATTATTATTTTTATTTATTTATTTATTTTTTATTTTTTATTTTTTTCTTTCTATTTTCTGTATTCTCTGCTTTCTGTTTTATATCTTTTCAAAATTTTAATTAACTTAATTTTTTGTTAATTTTAATGATTGAGGGCCTCGAACATAATTGAGTGTTTATAGTTTGCCCCTCTTTACTCATTTTCCTGATAATGTGAGAAATAATTCTCTAAATTATCATAGTAGGAAATGAGTAAAGATGTGAACACATTATGTCCGAGGCAAGCCTTGAAGAAGTCCGACGAACAGGAGGAGCCTTGAACTTGAAACTGAACCTCATGGATTCCTGGAGAAGGATGGTTGAATGACCTTACCGACTACATGAACTGATAGGGTTTAAATATGCGAGGCATAGTTGTATAGCCTGACTAGGCTAAGTGGAATGAATGAATGCCTGTTAAGACTGGCGTGGAATTCAATGGGATGGCTTGTTAGGACAAGCAAAATGAAATGAAAATGACCTGTTAAAAAAGGCAAAGCAAAAGAGAAATGGCCTGTTACGACGGACTCAGTGGAGCGAAAGCGACCTGTTTAAGACAGGAAAGCATGCAAGAACTAAAATGTAAGATATGTACAAGGTGGCCTGACAGCATAGGTCGAGGTATCTATCTAAGTTGGAGGCCTGGCATCATAAGCCCAGCTGTGGAAAAACGAACTTGGTGAGGCCTGACATCGTAGGCCCAAAAGCAGAAAAGTAAACCTGAGGAGGCCTAACAACATAGGCCAAGATGCAGAAAAGTAAAATGCAAGGTCTGACAACATAGGCCGGAGTGCTAGAATTTAAACATGCAAAGCCTGACATCATAGGCCGGAGTGCTTAAAGTTAAAATGCAAGGCCTAACAACATAGGCCGGAGTGATGAAATTTAAACATGCAAGGCCTGACATCATATGCCGGAATGCGGGAATTTAAACATGTAAGGCCTGACATCATAGGCCGGTGTAAAAAAGTAAACTTGATGAGACCTGACAACGTAGGCCAAGATGCAAAACAATAAACTTGAGAAGGCCTGACAACATAGATCAAGGTGCAGAAGTATAAATATAGTTCATCGGCCAAATTCTCAAAATAAGGTAATTAATGATGATTGGGAGGTTAGGCATTATGAGAACATCTTTTTCAATTTTGCACTGATGAACACAAAATGTAGTTTATCATCTCCTTTTGTAGACCTAACGCAAAATAACTTTGTCAATCTATTTTTTTTATTTTTTGGATGTAAACTTTATACTCAAACCACAATGCAATTTGGTGATTATTTTTAACATATTCTTATTTTGTTGTTTTCATACTTTAATTTTTTTTTCTTTTATTTTTAAATTATTATTTTTTTTTACTTTTCTCACCCTATAGTACAAATGAAAAAATGTTTACCCTTATATTAATATATTTATTTCAAATTATATATATATATATATATTAAATTAAAATCAAATATCCCACTATTTTCATTCAAATTAAAGTTCTAATTCAAACAATTGTTTTTCCTAATACTTACATATCATATTCAAATTTATATACTTTATATAATTTTAAATTTTTTATCTCTAAAATGTTAACCTTCTTAAATTTATATCAAAACTATTTATCTTTTAATTATGTTTAAATATTAACAGTTATATATATATATATATATATATATATATATTAGTTCAAATATTTATGTACGCATTGAATACGTACAATGTATGAGATGATAATTCAATATGTAAATCAACATTTTTAAAACTGAATCGGTTTAAACATTAATTTAAGATTTAATAGTTTAATCAAAGTAAAATTATATTATTTAAATATTATTTTTATAATATTTATTATGGAAAAATGATAGAAAAATATATTTATACAATATTATGATTTCACATGATTAAAATTAAAAATTATATATATATTAAGTTTTAATATTCAAATTATTTATGCAAAATTAAATAAAATATAACCTATTTTTATTTTTTATTCTTTTATAAAGACTAATCAAAATAATATTATTTTATGCAAATTATTTTCTTATTGGTTTTGTCATTTCTGTCTCAATTTTTGTCCTGATAGATTCTTTAGTCCAAATGAACCAGTGAGCCGGTGAAGTAACTAATTCACATGCGGTTTGGTATTTAATAATTAATAGCATGATTTAGATAAATATTTTAATATTTTAATTATTAAAAAGATATTTATTAAGTTAAAAACATATTTTATGTATAACTTTAATTGAAAAAATAATAATTTAAATTTAATATTTAAAAGATAAACATTTTTTTATCTGTAAAAATATCTATTCAAAAATATAAAAAGATATTAAAAAATAATTAGTTTAAGTTATAAATTTAATTTGGATATTGATATTAGACCATAATTCCCGTATCTTGACTTATGATATAGGATGTGAAAAAAATAATTTAACAATGATATTTTTTAAAAAAAAATTGGGGTATGTGAATAGGAAAACAAGAACGTGTTTAAATCAATCACCTTACAGATATCTTTTAAAATAAATAATTTTTTTATAAATATCTTTTAAAGATTGTATAAATTAATATAAAATAAAATAAATTAATATAAAATAAAATAAATTAATATAAAATATATTAATTTTTATAATTATACTATTTAAATTATTATTGAAATATTTTTCAAAAAATAATTTTGATGAATATACAAGAGACTACACTAAAAATAATTACCATATACTAAGATTATCTTTAATGATAATTATCCAAACTGTAGATATAAGTATTGAATATTAACGGATATCAGATTTTATAATTAATTATTTTAACGACAATTGTTAAGATGTAAATATAAGTATTCTGCACCTATGCACGTAAAGAAAATTGTAGGTAGAGGTCTCGTACATGCAGGTATAGATATTCTGTACCTACGAATACAAAAAAAAAAATACTGTAGCCACAAATATTATATAGATATAAATAATAATTTTTGTTATCAATTAATGGTTAAACTATAAATATAAATATCAATATGTAAAGTTTAATAATTTTTTGAAAAAATTAGTGTAAAAATTAAAATTGATCATATCTTAATTATTATAAAATTAAAACATATTAAAATGTATTTTATATTATGTTTATATCTTTAAATATTATTCTAAAAAATTTAAAAATCAATCCAACTCATGTTATTATCTTTTCATAAAAAATTACTAAATATATTTTTTTTCTTTTATCTATCATCATTTTAATCAATTTTATTAATTTTAATTTTTAAACTAATTTTAAGTGTAACATTTTATCGTTTTAATATTATAAATATTTTTTTATTTATAATAACTATCATTTTTTAAATTATTAATATTTTATTTTAAAAAATTAATAAATATAGTTGTTAAAGGAATGATGTTAAAAGGATGATGAAAACAAGAAGTGAGTAATAAAAAATGTAAAAAAAATAAAAAAGAATAAAAATATGTTAAGTGTAAAACCACTTAAAAAAAAAAAGAGATTAGGTGAGAAAAAAAAAAGTTAAAAGCTATCCACCATAACCATGAATACAAACAAGTAGAGTCGATCAAGCAATATTTAAAATACAATTTGTCTTGTTAATTTTCTTTTTTGTAGAGATTTGCGTTTGTTCCAATCCGTGTACCAACCTCTCTTTATGGACCCATCTTTAATCTTTCCACGTTGATTTCAGCATCCGACTTTGGTTTTGACAACCAGCACCATCCCTTTTCCAGCTGAATTGAAAGACCTTTTTCAAACTTCCATTTCTGCAAATTTTGCTAACCACCAACTCTATGCTTTGGTTTTGACAACCAGCACCATCCCTTTTCCAGCTGAATTGAAAGACCTTTTTCAAACTTTCATTTCTGCAAATTTTGCTAACCACCAACTCTATGCTGAGCTAAAATTTAAAAAAACACATCAATTTAAGAAAAAAAATTAATAAAAATTCTTCCCATCTTCTAATCTATCTAAAAATCTTTATTTTTTTTTTCTTTCATTATAATTCAAATTTTGTTGTGTGGTGATGCAGATGATAGTTATAATTTTTTATAGCCTTCTACAAAGTTAGATGAGTTATTAAAGTTATAGTTCTTGCTGAATTGATTAACTTCTTCCATCCTATTAAGGATATGTGATAAGCATAAATTTCATAAATAATTATCTCTCATTTTTATCTCATTAAGACTTCTTATATGTTCAATTAAGTGGTCTTTGTCATATTTTATGAGTTTAGGTTCATATGAAGTTTAATTGAATTTCTTTACTTACCCGATTAAAATGACACTATTATAATATTTTGAGCATAATAGGAGTTTTAGACATCCAAAAATCATGAAATCTGTCTTGAATGAAAGCTTAAAGAAGTGTCCATAGTTACAAAGCAAGAGCAGACTCTAAATGGGATGTTTAGGACTCCGAAATTATCTCAAAAGATGAGATAGTGTTGCTGACATGGAATTTAAACAGTGTGCAAAGATCCGACCATATCTTGAGATACAGAAGTCATATTGGATGAAATCAACTTTGTTGGACAACTAAGATCCGGGGTTACAACTTTTGTTCAGAAGTCAAGCTCTAATTCGAACATGTGAACATCCGAAATTGCGGTGCAAGAAAGTCAAAATTGTTGTGCTCATTGGTGACAAAAATTCAAAAGTGTTTTGCATTTTCAACAAAGCCCATGTGAAAGCAATAAAAGGGTAGAAAAGTAATATCCTAGTTGGTGACTTTCTGAAGATGATGCCTCAAAAATCCTCTATAAATAGAAGGGTTTTACAAGAGGAGAAACACACCATTTTGGAGATTAACTCCAATACCATTTTCTTTCTTTCTTCCTTTCTTTCTTTCTTTCTTGTTAGTTTTGCCTCCTTCATGGAAGGCTTAGGTTTTCTTTCTTGTTAGTTTGCCTCCTACATGGAAGGCTTAGTTTTTCTTTATTGTTAGTTGCCTCCTACATGGAAGGCTTAGGATTTATTTGTTGTTAGTTGTCTCCTACATGGAAGGCTTAGGATTTATTTGTTGTTAGTTTGCCTCTTTCTTTGTTGTTAGTTTGCCTCCTTCATGGAAGGCTAGGTTTGTAGTTTCAATTCAAGGATTCAAGCTATTTTTATTTTAACTTTGAGGTCTTGATCTTTATTTACATGCTTATTAAGTGGTTTCTACTCTACTTCACTATATTGTTCAATTTTATTCTTTAATCAAAGTTTGATCGGTTGACGTATTTTGATTAATGCATAATTGATTTATAATTGGTTTTTGATTGGTAAATCATTTTCCAAAAGTTTGAAGAGTAGAAATTAAGTAATTTAATTGAAGGTTTTCATTTTATTACTTACTTCAACTGAATTCTGATTATAAAATTGGTTTAGATGAAAGATTAAGTGTTTACTAAATCTTGTTGATCATAATCAATTGAATTCTGAGAGGTTTCTTAGTAGAGAATTCAAGGATCATTGTAGGGGTTCCAGATGATCCTAGGTTGATAAACACAATGCATGATTTTAGTGATCAATGATTAGTTATGAAAATAGCCTCTGAATTCCTTGAGTTGATAATTGTTAAGTCAAATTAATTTCATTCTGTATTTTGTATTTAGCACTTAATATCAATCTTTACAAAATCCCCCTGTTCTAATTTTCTCCTAATTTGCTTAAGAATATGAAATGGTCTTTGGGAGATGACCTAGGTTGCACCTTATACTATACCAATAGTTTGGGGAAAATCTAGAAATTATTTTTGCGCGTTTGCGACGAGCGTGTCAAAAATTTGGCGCCGTTGTCGGGGACCATTTTAGTTTCCTAGGCTTATTTAGGAGTTTGTATAAAATTTTTAACCTTTCTAACAATTTTTTGAGTTTGTATAAAATTTTTAACCTTTCTAATAATTTTGAGTTTGTATAAAATTTTTAACCTTTCTAACAATTTTTTTTTAGGTATACTATTCTTGATTGTCTCATTACTTTGCCAAATAGGGAAAAATATGGGTTAAAATCTTGGTAGATTGATACCACAAGAAGCTAAGCAAACAAGGTCTCATGAAATAATTGAAAGAATCTTGACACTTGCAAGTCTGAAAAAGAGGAAAGAGAAAGAGATCATTGGACTAAAACAATATTAGTCCAGGCACAAATTAGGGTAAAAAGGCTTGTTGAATTGAATGTCAAAAAATCTAATCCAAGAATCAAGGTTAGAAAAATATAAAAAATTAAAATCTTAGGTTGAAAATTTAAAAGGATCAATCCAAGAAAGAGAAAAGAATAAAAGCCCATTGGATTGAAAAGTAATCTAGAAAAAATTAGGATGAAAATAAATAATAATAAAAATATAAGATGAAATTCAAATGAAAAAGTTTGTTAGATGGAAAGTTCAAAGGAATAATTCAAGCAAAACTTAGGGCTAAAATAAAATAGCCTATTGGGTCAAGGAGTCAAAAGAATGATCCAGGTAAAAGTTAGAGTCAACAAAATAAAGCTCACTAGATCAAAAACATGAAAAGGATATTTAGGTGAGAATTGGAGAGACCTACTAGATTAACAACTTAAAAAAGCGATCCATGTAAAAGTTAGGATAAAAAATGAATAAATAAAAAAAATACTTGGAAGGATGGACTAATGAAAGACTTCCTGCTAGAACAAAAGTATCAAACTTGCACACTGGGACATTCCATTTTCCCAAACTTCAAAGCAGAATATTTCCAAACTAATGCAAGTGGTTTATCAAAGCAACGAATCACATAAATCAAGCCTTAATAATTGCAAACTTGGGAAAAAAATGTTCCTTTCTTCAACATCCTATTAATGGGAAATCAGGATGGTCAAAGTGTGATACTAGCATTGTCCATCCGGCAAACACATTCAGGGCATCAGAATTTTTATCCTTGTTTCTTCCACTCCTCTTCTAAATTCTTGCCAATTCCATAAAAATGACTTTCAACTTCAAAACATTTCCTATCTTGTTTATTTCCTACCTACGTTGTCAATTTTATTTGCATGTCATATAGGTGTATATACTGAAAGGAAATATGAAAATAAAAACATGATTGAAATAAAAATCATGAAAACTTTGGAAAGGTCTCAATTTCTAGAAGCCTAACAGACACATCAAGTTTCCCTCCCTATGAGATTTTAATAGCAGCCTCATAAAAATTTAGTAAAGAACAAACATAATGATGTTCTTGCTCATCTTTGAATCAAGAAATTTTGATGTTGTAAGGATGTTAAGGAAATCAAAATGTTTCAAAAATGAAAGTATTGAAATAAAGATACATCTTGCATCATGCATTTTTTAGGAAAAGAACTTATCTTGCACCATTTATAGCATTTCATCAAAAATAAAGAAAATGTGCTAGCACAATTTCAAAAATAAATAACCCAAAATCATTTCATTGCATGTTTCATCTATTCTCAAAGCTTGATCATTCACCATAAGTCAATGCATTCAAACATTGCATATCATTACAGTAAAAAAATTCAAAAATTCAAATTCTTTTATCTCTCTCATGCTATTTCATAAGTTGTATGAGAAAGCTGAGGATCCCAAAGAAAAATAAATGTTAATCGCCCAAAATAGTTCAAAATTGGGACAAATGTTAGGTCAATTTAAAATTGAAAAAAATTTATTTTCCAACTGGGGAAGTCTATAACTGCCCAAAATCTGTTCAAGACTAGGGCAAATAATCCACTTCTTCAAAGAGTTTTTCTTCTCTTGCGGTTCATGTACTATGTATGCATCATGCATCAATTTTCATTTTCAAAAGAATCATGCATCACATTGCATCCTTTATTCATGAATTGTCGCTTTCATTTGTACTACATCATAGGTCGTTTTATGTATATATTTTCATATAATGCATCAATCTGCATCAGTTTTTCTCCTTTTGAACTTCCATGTCCAATGCTTAAGGTACATATACCCTTAGCACTTTATATTTCTTCATTTAAATTTTATCAAAAGTCTAGTACCTACCTAGAACCTTTCCTTTCCTGCACTTTAATTTTCTGCATCCAGCCTATCAAACCAAGCCTTGTATTTTAATTTCTTACCCTTTAGTCTAACGAACAAGGCACTGCATGTTTAATTTCTATTAGCCTAAAAATTCAGACTTTACATTTTAATTTCTTGCATTTTGTCCTAACGAACAAGGCATTTCATGTTTAACTTTTGTCAGCCTAAATTTTATTAGTCTACCACACAAGATCCTAAATGTTTAAATTTTGTTAGCCTATCACACAAGACTCTGCATATTAATTTCTCACCATTGCCTATTACACGAGGTTTGCATGTTTAAATTATGTTAGCCTATCACATAAGGCTTTGCATTCTAATTTATGCATTTTGGCCTATTACATGAGGTTCCACATGTTTAGATTATGTTAGCCTATCACACAAGGCTTTACATTTTAATTTCTCACATTTTGACCAATCACACCAGACCCTATGTGTTTAAATTCGATTAGCTTATCACACAACACTTTACATTTTAATTTCTTACATTTTGTCCTATCATATGAGGCCTTGTATGTTTAAGTTCTATTAGCCTATCACATAAGGCTTTGCATTTTAATTTATCGCACACTGGTCTATCACATCAGGCTCTGCATGTTTATATTTTGTTAGCCTATCACACTGAACTTTGAAATTTAATTTTTTACATCTTAATCTATCACATCAAGCTCTACAGATTTCATTTTAGTCAATTTATCATACCAAGTTTTTCATTTTAATTTCTCCTAGTTAGCTTATTACACTAGGTTATCCTTTTTCTCTTTGCTGGTTTCTCACATCAGGCTTTGCTTGTTAATTTTTTCTACTTTATCTTATTAGGCTTTACCTATTTATTTTCTTGCTTAATTGTGTTAGATTCCTCTTATTCAGATTCTGCCACAAAACTAGGCTTTGCATGTTTTAATCTTTTTTGTTAGTTTTCACATGTATTTTTTTTTTTTTACATTCTTGCCAAGTTTTTCATTTTTATGTCTTTGACAAAATTGGTTCAAAATATTTATTCATTTCTTGCCTTAAAAATAAAAGAATTGATATTATTTATATTTTCTAATAAAAAATAAATAAAGGGAAAACTATTGTCATCCAATTAGGTTTGAGACCATATTTTTACCAATAAAAATTATTAAAGAGAAAAAAAAGAATAAATTCCAAAAATAATAACATAGTTGAATGAATTTAAATATATTTAGTTGCTTTTTTATATTTTATTCAGAAAAAAATATAAAAATATTAAAAATAGAATTTAGTCTTTTTTCTTTAATTATTTCTTACTCTTTCTTAATTTAACCTTTAATAACAAAGTTATTTAGTCTTACGTAAAAGCACATCTTCTATCTTTCTATCACAAGAAGCCGAAAGATACACATCCTCTCCTTTTCCAGTTGTATGATTTGCACATCCTTTTTTTTAATTTCATTATAAGAAATTCCTACACACATACATAAAAGAAAACAAAAATTCACTTTCATCCAATTACTCACCCACTCATATTCTAACAACCCTGCCTTAAAAATGGATTCTCCATCACAATTCTCTTACACTCACTCTTTGAACACTAACCATAATACCATTCTCTACCAAGGAGATATCAAAATGGGGCTCTCCTTCATATTGAGTTTTGGCTTCTTATCTTTTGGTGGAGATTTTGAGTTCATATTTAGCTTTTTATTTGGTTTTTATTAAAGACAAAGATGCTCACTCTTAAAGCAAGATAGCTACCGCTCTTCTCTCCATATACACTCTCTTTCCCACAACCTAGATCTTTACTTTTTTTTCAACCTTTTTTATTCAACTTCGAAACTTAAAGTTCATTAAAATTTAATGGCAACTCCATATTTTTATTATATAATCAAAATTAATTATTTTTAGATTTATTATTTCATAGTAATTTAAGTTACAATAATATTGATTAAATTATGTTATTATATATATATATATATTTGTGTATAAATTTTCATATGCTAGAAGGATCATTTTCGTGGCTTTATTCTAGTTCAAGGATTTTGTGTTTGTTGATCCATAAATATGCTAACCGTAGAAAATGCTTGACACGCTCGTCGCAAACGCGCAAAAATAATTTCTAGATTTTCCCCAAACTAAAGGTATAGTATAAGGTGCAACCTAGGTCATCTCCCAAAGACCATTTCATATTCTTAAGCAAATTAGGAGAAAATTAGAACAGGGGGATTTTGTAAAGATTGATATTGAGTTCTAAATGCAAAATACAGAATGAAATTAATTTCACTTAACAATTATCAACTCAAGGAATTCAGAGGCTATTTTCTTAACTAATCATTGATCACTAAAATCATGCATTGTGTTTATCAACCTAGGATCATCTGGAACCCCTAAAACGATCCTTGAATTCTCTACTGAGAAACCTCTCAGAATTTAATTGATTATGATCAACAAGATTTAGTAACCACTTAATCTTTTATCTAAACCAATTTCACAATCAGAATTCAGTTGAAGTAAGTAATAAAACGAAAACCTTCAATTCAATTACTTAATTTCTACTCTTTAAACTTTTGGAAAATGATTTACCAATCAAAAACCACTTATAAATCAATTATGCATTAATCAAAATACGTCAACCGATCAAACTTTGATTAAAGAATAAAATTGAAGAATATAGTGAATCAGAGTAGAAACCACTTAATAAGCATGTAAATAAAGATCAAGACCTCAAAGTTAAAATGAAAATAGCTTGAATCCTTGAATTGAAACTACAAACCTAGCCTTCCATGAAGGAGGCAAACTAACAACAAAGAAAGAGGCAAACTAACAACAAATAAATCCTAAGCCTTCCATGTAGGAGGCAACTAACAACAAATAAATCCTAAACCTTCCTTGTAGGAGGCAACTAACAATAAAGAAAAACTAAGCCTTCCATGTAGGAGGCAAACTAACAAGAAAGAAAACCTAAGCCTTCCATGAAGGAGGCAAAACTAACAAGAAAAAGAAAGAAAGAAAGAAAGAAAATGGTATTGGAGTTAATCTCTAAAATGGTGTGTTTCTCCTCTTGTAAACCCTTCTATTTATAGAGGATTTTTTAGGCATCATCTTCAAAAAGTCACCAACTAGGATATTACTTTTCTACCCTTTTATTGCTTTCACATGGGCTTTCTTGAAAATGCAAAACACTTTTGAATTTTTGTCACCAATGAGCACAACAAATTTGACTTTCTTGTACCGCAATTTCGGATGTTCACATGTCCGAATTAGAGCTTGACTTCTGAACAAAAGTTGTAGCCTCGGATCTTAGCTGTCCAACAAAGTTGATTTCATCTCAATATGACTTCTGTATCTCAAGATATGGCCGGATCTTTGCACACTGTTCAAATTCCACGTTAGCAACACTATCTCATCTTTTGAGATAATTTCGGAGTCCTGAACATCCCATTTAGAGTCTACTCTTGCTTTGTAACTATGGACAGTTCTTTAAGCTTTCATTCAAGACAGATTTCTTGATTTTTGGATGTCTACAACTCCTATTATGCTCAAAATACTATAATAGTGTCATTTTAATCGGGTAAGCAAAGAAATTCAATTAAACTTCATATGAACCAAACTCATAAAATATCACAAAGATCACTTAATTGATCATATAAGAAGTCTTAATGAGATAAAAGTGAGAGATAATTATTTATGAAATCTATGATTATCAAATTCCCCCACACTTATCTTTTGCACGTCTCGGGCAAACTTAAGTTAAGGATTGGTGACTAATTTTTTTTTTTTTATGAAAGAACATCAAAGTTTTGAGTTGATTTCTCAAGAATTCACAAAATTTCATGAAGCATTCTTTCATCACATTTTTGAAATTACTTAGAAAGGCAACTTTAATTTGAAAAACATAGATTGAGAAAGATAAAACCTCACATGATATACTATGAATCTCTCAAGTGTTTGATTTGGTAAGTGTTTCTCTCAAATTGAATCCATGAAAGATGAACTATCATAGGCTTGCATATCTTCTACTTCTCTACTACTATGTACACATGCAATGCACAAATCAAGAGGTCTTTATTCTGGTTATAACGGGATTAGAAAGATGAAATGATATATTGAAGAGATACAATGTTCGACCAAGGAAAATGGTGAGGAGTGAGAACTGAGTCTAAGTGCAAGTGTGAGAAACAGATATGACTTCTTCATTTTTTGTTTCTTTTCTTTTTTTTTTCAATATAATAGTTTATTTGTTAATTTATTGCTTCATTTTTTTTTTAACCATGATATTGATGAACACAACAATAATCTCCCCCACACTTATTGAAACACTTATGGTGTGATAAATTCAGTATTCCTCACCTTCTATGGTCAGACAAAGTTGTTTTTTTTTTTTTTTGATTTGTGGTGAGCTAAAAGGAAGAAAAGGCTAATCGGCTCAAAGGTCTGATCAAAGGATAAAATTATATGGTTTGGTTATTTGGCCAAGTGGTTTGTTCAAGAAAAACAGTGCCTCAATCATTTTTGTACAATTCATGTGAAAATGTAGCTTCAAAAAGAATCAATGCAAGTTCTGAAGTAACATATTCCATGGATGAAAATCACACAAGAAAGAAAATAATAAGGCTCAAAATCTCACAGGTAATATATTTATCAAATCTAATCTATCCAGTTCAAATATGTGTTGCCAAACTAATTAATCTCGAAATGTAAATCATTTTGCTTCAATTATTTTATGAAATCTAAAGAACAACAAACTTCCACATTCAAATTTTTTTTTTTAATCATAAGATGTGTATCAAGAGTCAAGTGTAACTCCTTACTCAGCCATCTTACTCAAAGCAAGTTTATGATTCTAACCTAATTTTTTGTTTTTTTTTTGTTTTTTTTTTTAATTTTTTTTTTATATCGGACCATCCTCCCCCCAACCTATCCAAGACATTGTCCCCAATGTCTTAGATGGAATTTCATATGACAGGAAAAGAAATGTGAGAAAACTACCAAAGTAAGGAAAAGTTATAACCGAAGAGTGGTATCTGGCTCTCTTTTGTCTCTGCCATCCTGATTTGGTTGGTTCACCACCTGCATTGCTTGACTGAACTCAGGTGTAGGATTTTGCAAAATCTCAAGTAGCTGTTCAACAGTTGAAGCAGATACTATGATGTTGTGCATGGATTGTGGCATGAACTCCTGCTCTACTGCATGATCTAAAAAGGATATCAAACCATTATAAAAGCTATTAATATTCAATGAGCCCAAAGGTTTTTTATGAAAATTCCGATAGGCCCAAAATATAATGGTAAAACTTTCTTCCATTGTTCCAAGACCACCAGGTAATGCAATAAATGCATTAGAATTAACCAACATGTGTCTCATACGGTCATGCATGGTTGCAACCTTCAATTCAGTACACAGGGTCAAGTAGGAGGTGCTCCCATTTTTTAAGCCAACACCTAAGACTTTACACCCCTTTGTGAGTGCAGATCCTGCAACACATCCTTTTAAACCCTGAATCCCTCCCTCATAAACAAGATTGATTTTTCTTGCAGCTAATGCCTTACCAAGGGTATAAGCTGCATGTTGAAATTCTCCATCCTTTCCAAGGTTAGACCCACCAAAAACACAGATAGTATTGATCCTATCCATATACGGTGTTTCTGTCTTTTTTTTTGAAAAAATATGTCATAGAGGTTGATAATTTATAGGGACTCAATATCAGACAAGGAGATCGCTTGAATAGTGCGGGATCAGGATTTGGTAGCAAAAGTTTGAATTTTTGTTGCAAAAGTTTGAATTTTTTGTTCAAGGAAAAGGTGAATGTCAGAGGGGAAAGACTTTAAGCAGGGGTGAAAATTTCAAAAAAAATGGTGGCCCAATAAATTGAAAAGACAATGTAAATGACAAACATACACGCATGAGAATGAACAGTAGTTGTGATTGTGACTCACATCTTCCTCTGGTTTTACGTCCAGTAACGGCTGAAACGCCTTCTAAGAGTCGAGGATGTGCTTCCCATTCAGTTTTCTTGTAAACTGACAACAGGGTCTTTTAAAGTCAGATTCCCAAGACTATAACGTGCTTTTTCCTTACGGAACAGTTCAAACAAATCAAGAAGGACTCCTTATACATGCCCACTAGGATGCGTGTCAAGAGTCTGAATGATATCATCCAATGACTCCTTACTCAGTCCATCCTTTATGAATTGAATTTTGTCCTCTCGATTTCTTGAAACCATTCCAGGGTTCTTGCATCTTGTGTTACAGGTCCATCTTGCACACCTGTAGCAAACTCCAATTCTTTTTGCCCTTCTCTTCTTTGCATAGGAACTTCTTCCAATACCTGGCATGTTTTTAACAAATGATTCTTGAAATTCATCTGCTAAACGTACCTTAGCTTCAATGATCCAACGAACATCTTCTGGAAGGCCTAAGAGTGTTAATGCCCTCAATCGTTCAAGTCTGCAATTGTAAATGTCTTTAAGAAAATTTCTGGGGAGAGTAGGGAACAAAATTTTGATCCTGGTGAGAGCTTTCTCCATTTTTTTCTTAAAACACTCAAGTTATTATTCCTGCAAGGTCAATGTAGTGTAATAGTTGGGATGATTTAAGAGGTGAAGGAGGAAGTTGAGAGATTAGTTGAAACTTATAAGTGAGGAATGTGAGAGAGGGAGAGAGAGAAAGAGAGAGAGAGAGAGAAAGAGAGAAAGAGAGAGAGAGAGAGAGAGAGAAAGAGAGAGAGAGAGAGAGAAAGAGAGAGAGAGAGAGAGACTTCTCTTGAATTTATTGCAAGTATGTGGCATTGTGCAAATGCATTTCTTCTACCGTGTGCTCTTGAAAATCTTCGAAAAATGGTTTAAGACGATGTCCATTCACCTTGAAGATTTTTGCAGTTACCTCATTTTTTATTTCCACTGCACCATAAGGAAAAACATTAGTAACTACAAATGGTCCTAACCATCTAGAGCGTAGCTTACCAGGCATAAGCTTTAGCCGAGAATTGAAAAGGAGAACTTTTTGTCCAACGGAAAACTCCATTCTTGCCAACTTTTTGTCATGAAGAGCTTTGACCTTTTCTTTGTAAATTTTGGAGTTTTCGTATGCTTCCAATCGAATTTCTTCAAGTTCTTGCAATTGAAGCTTCCTGTGGATTCCTGCTTGGTCTAGATCCATGTTGCATTTCTTTACTACCCAAAATGTTCTATGCTCTAATTAAACTGGAAGATGACATGCTTTACCAAAGACAATCCTGTATGGAGACATGCTAATGGGTGACTTGTAGGCTGTCCTATATGCCCATAACGCATCAACAAGGCGCAAGCTCCAATCCTTCCTGTTAGGCTGAACTGTTTTCTCTAAGATTTTCTTAATATCTCGATTAGAAACTTCAGCTTGACCATTTGTTTGAGGATTATATGGAGTGGAGACTTTATGCATAACTCCATATTTGCGAAGTAGGGCTTCCATTGTGCGGTTGCAAAAATGAGTACCTTGGTCACTATTTAGAGCTCTAGGAATGCCAAACCTGATAAAAATGTTAGACCTGATAAAATCTGCAACAACTCGAGCATCATCAGTACGGGTGGCTTTTGCCTCCACCCATTTTGAAACATAATCAACAGCTAGCAGAATGTAAACAAAGCCAAAAGAGACAGGGAATGGACCCATAAAGGCTATACCCCATACATCAAATACCTCACCAAAGAGAAGTGGTTGTCTAACAGGTCTGGTGTTTTCCTCCAGCAATATCCTATGCATACAAGTAGATGGGCTAATGCCTGGAATATCAGCCAAAGTCCATCCAATTGCTTGTTTATGGCTTTTTAAGGTTTGCAACAACCTTTCTTCTTGTTGCGGTAGAAGGTTCTTTGCTACAATGACAGGAAGCTTCTCATTTTCCCCCAAATAAGCATACTTTAGATGTTTAGGCAAAGGCTTCAACTCCAAATGAGGTGGTTGTATTATGGAAGGCAGGGATCTATCTGAGATTGAAATGTCTGCAACACTTGCATCTAACATGTCATCTTTCAACGAAGTTTGGTCTGCAGCATTAATCCTGGAACAGACAATACATGGATCAAATTCATCACATGTGCAAGTAAACTTATCTAAGTAATCTAAATCAAAATCCAAAAATTCAAAAAGTAGATTGTCAATAGAATAATCATTAGCAAGAAGATCTATGGCATCAAGTTGAAAGAGTGAATGATTCTCTATGGGATGCTTCATGGCTTCAAATATGTTGAATTGGATGATATCATCTCCAAATTCCATAAAGAGAGTCCCCCTATGCACATCTATCTTTGTTTTTGCAGTTTTGAGGAAAGGTCTCCCTAGGATCAAGGTTGCTCTATTGATGGATGACTCATCTTCTATATCCAAAATGTAGAAGTCAGCTGGAAAGATTAGCTTATTCACTTGAACTAGCACATCTTCAAGTACTCCAGCTGGATGTGCTGTACTTCTATTGGCTAATTGAATCACCACACCAGTTGGCTTCAGTTCTCCCAGATTCAAAGATTTATAAACTGATGAGGGCATAACATTAATGGAAGCACCTAGATCCAGCACTGCATCACCAAATGTAGAGTTTCCTATTGTGCAAGGAATGGTGAAAGTTCCTGGATCTTTACATTTCTGAGGGAGGCTAGGTTGAATTAAGGCAGAAACATTGCGTCCCACACTGATCTTCTCATCCCCTTTGAGTCTTCTCTTATGCGTGCACAGGTCCTTTGGAAATTTGGCATATTTGGGAATTTGCTTGATAGCATCTAGAAGTGGTATGTTGACTTCCACTTTCCTGAAAGTATCTAGAAGCTCCTTATCCAATTCTGCATGAACATTGGGCTTGGATTGGACCATTCTAATTTGGAAAAGGTAAAGATATTTGGGGTTTTCGTCTCATCAGATGCTTCAAGTGCAGATCGTTTATGGCAAACTTCTTTTTGTTGATCATTCGATGTCTTATCGAAGGCTGGTGTACTTTTTTCATCATACTTTCCCTCTGATTCAAATGGCTTATCAGAGATGTCTCTAGGTGTGGAGATAAATTCTTCTTTTTGGTGTGGATTAGTCTGATTGAAGCTTTGTTGCTTTAAAATTGTAGGGTCTGTCTGCACTTTCTTCCCACTTCTCATGGACATGGCATTCACACTTTTGGGATTTATGACAGGTTGAGAAGGTAGTTGACCAGAACCTTGAGATTTCAATTGGTTGACAGTGGTAGCCAACTGCCCAATTTGAGTTTGTAAATCCTGAATGGTAGAACTTACATTTTTTTGAAACTGAAGATTACTGGTAGCTAATTGCTTCATCAAATCATCAAGAGAGGGTTCAGAAGCATTAGAAGGTACAGATTGCTGCATATGCTGTTGTTGTTGTCTGAATGGCGGTGGTTGGTATTTATTTTGGGAGTCAGATGTTTGAATCCTTTGTTGTTGTGGAGGACCATATCTCAAGTTAGGATGGTTTCTCCAACTAGGATTGTATGATCCAGAAGGTGGTTCAAACTTCTGTTGCTGATAATGTTGAGGAGGCCTGTATTGTTATCCTGTGCCAAAAATACCATTTACTGCAGCCTCAGGTGTCTCACTTTCTTGCAATGTTGGGCATGCATCAGTAGGATGATCTGCAGAAGTGCAGATGCCACATGTTTTGGTTTTGTCAACAACATTAAGTTGTTGTTGTTGTCCGATGGCCAACTGTCTTACGATGGAGGTTAGTTCTTCAATTCTGTTCTTCAATCGTGTATGGTCTGTCTTAGTGGTCATTTCATGGACTCCTTTAGACAAGGAATTAGTTCGAGAATTGAATTGTTGAGAATTTTCTGCCATGTTGGCAATCAAATCTCGAGCTGCTGTAGGAGTTTTATCCATAAGTGCTCCACCACTAGCTGCATCAACCATGCTTCTGTCCATTGGCATGAGTCCTTCATAGAAATACTGAATCAGTAATTGATCACTGATTTGATGGTGTGGACAAGTGGCGCATAGTTTCTTGAATCTCTCCCAATACTCATAGAGAGTTTCTTGGGAGTTTTGTCTGACGCCGTAAATCTCTTTTCTGATAGCTGCTATTCTGGATGCAGGGAAGAATTTCTCCAGGAATAATCTCTTCATATCATTCCAGCTTGTAACAGATGTTGGAAGTAGATAGTACAACCAGTCCTTAGCTCCATCATTTAAGGAGAAAGGAAATGTCTTCAACTTGATATGATTTTCAGGAATTCCTTGTGGCCGCATTGTGGAACACACAATGTGAAATTCCTTCAAATGTTTGTGAGGGTCCTCACCTGCAAGGCCATGAAACTTAGGTAGCAAATGTATCAATCCAGACTTCAGTTCAAATGGTGCATCAACATCAGGGTATTGTATACACAACGGTTGATAAGCAACATCAGGTGCAACTAATTCTTTTAGGGTTCTATCAGCCATGTTCTTAGCAGAATATTTGAAACTATCAAAATTTAAAGATGAAAAATCACTACTGTTACTTTCTTGGTTATTACTGAATGAATGCCTTCTATGTGCTCTTTTCAAATGGTGGAATATTCTATCAATCTCAGGATCATATGCATATAAATTTTCAGGAATGGATCGGGTCATACACAAAAAGGTGAATTCATACAGAAAATCCAAGAATGATATACCTAAAATAAAAAAAATTGTTAGAAAGATTAAAAATTTTATACAAACTCCTAAATGAGCCTAGGAAATTAAAATGGTCCCCGGCAACGGCGCCAAATTTTTGACACGCTCGTCGCAAACGCGTAAAAATAATTTCTAGATTTTCCCCAAACTAAAGGTATAGTATAAGGTGCAACCTAGGTCATCTCCCAAAGACCATTTCATATTCTTATGCAAATTAGGAGAAAATTAGAACAGGGGGATTTTGTAAAGATTGATATTGAGTTCTAAATGCAAAATACAGACTGAAATTAATTTCACTTAACAATTATCAACTCAAGGAATTCAGAGGCTATTTTCTTAACTAATCATTGATCACTAAAATCATGCATTGTGTTTATCAACCTAGGATCATCTGGAACTCCTAAAATGATCCTTGAATTCTCTACTGAGAAACCTCTCAGAATTTAATTGATTATGATCAACAAGATTTAGTAACCACTTAATCTTTTATCTAAACCAATTTTATAATCAGAATTCAGTTGAAGTAAGTAATAAAACAAAAACCTTCAATTCAATTACTTAATTTCTACTCTTAAAACTTTTGGAAAATGATTTACCAATCAAAAACCAATTATAAATCAATTATGCATTAATCAAAATACGTCAACCGATCAAACTTTGATTAAAGAATAAATTTGAAGAATATAGTGAAGTAGAGTAGAAACCACTTAATAAGCATGTAAATAAAGATCAAGACCTCAAAGTTAAAATGAAAATAGCTTGAATCCTTGAATTGAAACTACAAACCTAGCCTTTCATGAAGGAGGCAAACTAACAACAAAGAAAGAGGCAAACTAACAACAAATAAATCCTAAACCTTCCATGTAGGAGGCAACTAACAACAAATAAATCCTAAGCCTTCCATGTAGGAGGCAACTAACAATAAAGAAAAACTAAGCCTTCCATGTAGGAGGCAAACTAACAAGAAAGAAAACCTAAGCCTTCCATGAAGGAGGCAAAACTAACAAGAAAGAAAGAAAGAAAGAAAGAAAGAAAGAAAGAAAGAAAGAAAGAATGAATGAAAGAAAGAAAATGGTATTGGAGTTAATCTCCAAAATGGTGTGTTTCTCCTCTTGTAAACCCTTCCATTTATAGAGGATTTTTTAGGCATCATCTTCAAAAAGTCACCAACTAGGATATTACTTTTCTACCATTTTATTGTTTTCACATGGGCTTTGTTGAAAATGCAAAACACTTTTGAATTTTTGTCACCAATGAGCACAACAACTTTGACTTTCTTGCACCGCAATTTCGGATGTTCACATGTCCGAATTAGAGCTTGACTTCTGAACAAAAGTTGTAGCCCCGGATCTTAGCTGTCCAACAAAGTTGATGTCATCTCAATATGACTTCTGTATCTCAAGATATGGCTGGATCTTTGCACACTGTTCAAATTCCACGTCAGCAACACTATCTCATCTTTTGAGATAATTTCGGAGTCTTAAATATCCCATTTAGAGTCTGCTCTTGCTTTGTAACTATGGACACTTCTTTAAGCTTTCATTCAAGATAGACTTCATGATTTTTGGATGTCTACAACTCCTATTATGCTCAAAATACTATAATAGTGTCATTTTAATCGGGTAAACAAAGAAATTCAATTAAACTTCATATGAATCCAAACTCATAAAATATGACAAAGATCACTTAATTGATCATATAAGAAGTCTTAATGAGATAAAAATGAGAGATAATTATTTATGAAATCTATGTTTATCAATGCTTCAAAGTGTGATGCAATTGGTAGCATCATAAACTAAGTATTTCTTCGGAGTTTGTTCACCTTATCAAAGTCTCTCTCCCTCGGAACGAATTGATGAAGAGACTTTTCGTTAAGCAATTTATATGTCCATGATGCTATTGAATGATTTAATAAGTAAAGTGAATTATATATAAATATTATGTGCTTGCTTGTTTTTGATTATTTTGGAGAAGAAATAATTTTAATCTCTTTTCAATTTTTAAATATGTGCTAAATCTTATATGACATTAAAATTAAAAATACTAATAAAAAAAGTAGTTAATATATTGTGTAGATGTTACTTTTATAATGTTGGTTAGATTGTAGTGAATCTGGGTATGTTTTTTCCTCCAATTTTTTTTAACTTATTAAAAGAAAATAAAGATTAGAAAAGCCAAAATAAAAGAAAACAATAGAAATAAGGTATCATCAATAATGAAGAGCTAGCATTCCCACCCATGGATTGTGATTACAAATTTTTTAAGTGCATGACTGAACTCCATAGCTATATGACGAGAAATGTTATTTTTTAGGTGCATAACTGATTGTAAGAGCGGCTTAATATATTTTACAGGTCGTGGAGCTTAATGAACCTCCACCCTACCCATGATCGTGAGGGAAAAAAATAACAGTAACCTGTTTGGAAAGATAAATTTCATTTATTTTATATACATATACTTAAGAGAGTTCAAGAATGTCAAATAATATGTATGATAGATAAAGATAATAAAAATATATAAAAAAAATTATTAAAAAAGTAAAAATAATATATTTAAACTAAATTGTTTGAATTTTTATATATACTTGGTGTCTATTTTAATTTTCCATATCGTATGAAATTTTTATATTTATTTAATATTTATTTTCATTTTGCATATTGTACATATTATTTAGATTCTAAATAATAATAATTATTTTGATTCATAGTATATAATTGATCTTTGATGTTAATATTAAATCTCAAATTTCATGTTATATCTTGTATCTTATTTAATTTTTTGTTGATTATTTTATCTTCTACAAAATATATTATAATTATTTTATAATTTATTTGATGAAAAAGATAATAAAGTTGTAGGAGTAATTATTAGAAAAATTCTTTCAATAATAATAGAATAAAAAAAATTATACAATATACTATCACTAAAGCTTCTATTTTCATTGCAGTTAATTTTTTTATTAAAATTTTTCATAATAATCTTTTATTTATTCTTTATTGTGGTAGTACTTGAATATGTAAACTTGTGAGCATTATTTTTAGAATATATAATCAAAATTAAAAAATATTTGATTAAATAATTTTGAACTCTGATATAAATTTATATTTTTTATTAATAGTTGTTGATTTATTGAAATTTGATAATTTTAAAATAAAAAATTTGAAATTAATTTATATTTATTAGTAATTTACGATAATATATATATATATATAATTAATGTGAATTTTAAACTAAAAAAAATGACATGCATAATTTTCAAAGGTGATTTAAGTTATTGTAAAAACTAAATTATTTAGTTGATTGAAAATCATTTATTAATAACATAAATTTATGATTTGTTATATAAATTTTTATTTACACACTTAAATTTTTAAGTAAAAGTTCACACTAAAATTTTTACTTATAGTTGTACAAAACTATAGGTAAAAATTTATTTTTATCTACAAATTAAATTTATTGTAAAGCATATAATTATAGTTATAATATATAATGATCTACAAATTTTTATAATTATTTAACTTTTATAATAGATAACTAATTATTTAACTTTTATAATAGATAACTAGTACATCTGACAGTTTATATATATAAATTTATAGTTACAATTTTTTTACATTTAATAACAAACATTATCTATAACTATAAATACAGTTTGTTGTATTACTACTTGTGCTAAGAGTTGTATGAAATAATAGTTACTACAATTTTCAAACAATAGATAACCTAGTAAGACCTATGCCGGACCCGGATTCATTACAATAAAAAATCATAAAGTTAGTATAATTAAATATAAAATATCAACATTTTACATTTGTACAAATAAGATATAATCTAATATGAACCACTACTTGTACAGTTAATACTTTGGATTCAACTAAATTGACTTAATGATCTGTTAATTAAGTGAATCTAAATTCATCCTATGCTTAGGCTCATTTTTATAGGACAAAACGAAATTATATATATATAAATTTATAATTTTTTTAAAATTAAAAATTTTAAACGATGTTAAAAATATAAAAAAAAAATTCCACTAAAATACTATATGTATAAAATGCTAAATTATTTTTAAATACATGAATAATTTAGAAAACAATTGAATAGGGGTTTCCTACCTCCTATGTACTTGAGTTTGTGGGTGAGACAAATGAATTCCATTTTATAGGGTTTCCAAGATGCTTTGTGTCAAAGTCGCTTGGTATTGCATATGTTACAAAATCATAGTTAGGAAACCAAGTAACACAGGAAATGGAAATTACTTGTTTCAATGGGATACATCATATGTGTGAAATCCAACCAAAACTGTCTTTTAAACAGATTTTGAGTTCAACATTACTTTCAAGTGTATAACTATTATAACCTTTGGAAGAGGAAGAATAAGCATAGAAATGGAGGAAATAGGATGGTTCCAACTCTTGGATTTTTACTAACATTTTTCCAGTAGCAATTTTCTAATCTAGTGTTTTAGACACAAATTCACAATGGTTACAGGGAATCAACACGCACATGTGTAAATGTAGAAGGTAGTGTGAGTTGTCTTAAAAAGTGGTACATTCGCCATAAATGGACTTCATAAACACACTATTATTAGATTAGAGGAGACCGATGTCTCATACCATTCCAAGAGTATTTCAATCTCGTTAAGAATTACGATGACAACTCTATATTTTTGTCCATAAAACAGGATTCCAAAAATTCAAAACTGTTGGGCTCGTATAAAGAATATGGGCCTGAGGCCCAAATCAGAATCGATATTATGAAAAAAGGGGAGAAAAGTCTATGATACATGATACTATGGTTGTTGTGAAATAAAGAAAAGCAAAATCATAGATGATTTGGTCTCTTCTTCGCCACATTAATGTGGAACTATGATATAATCTGCATATCATGGTTCTGAACTAGAGAACCGTTTTGGATAAAAATTGATACAGAACTAGCAGAACTAATAAAAATTGATAAGTTAGATGAATCCAAAAAAAAATCTGGATACAACGATGTCATTTTGATTAATTTTTATAAAAAAATAAAATTAAAATTAAAAATAAAAATATATCATATTTTATTTAATTTTATATAAATGATTTGAATTTAAAATTTTAAAATAATATCTAATTTTTACTTTTTAATTATGTAAAATCAAGATATTATGCTAATATATTTTTCATATTATTTTAACATAATATATATTATAAATATTACAAAAATAATATTTATTTTAATATAATTAAACTATTAAACGTTAAATTAATGTTTTAATCGATTAAATTTTAAAAATGTTGATTTACATTTTGAATTATCATCTCATACATTGTTAGATTAATGCAGTTGTATACATATCACCAAATTAAAACTAATTTAACATCTAATCATAATTAGAATATAATTATTTTTAATATAAATTTAAGAAGGTTAACATTTGAGAGATAAAATATTTAAAATTAAAAAAATACATAAATTGGAATCTGATATGTAAGTATTAGGTGAAAATTAGTTTAAAATAGAACTTTAATCTGAATAAAAATAGTGGAAATAATTGAATATTTGAAATTAATATATATATATATATATATATATTTGAAATTTGGAATAAATATATCAATATAAGGGTAAACATTTTTATCATATGGAATAGACTTCCCACAAGACCCAACTGGAAGATATACCAACGATGAAACTCCATTTCACATGCTTAGTAACGTTATCTATAGTTTAGAGACAACTAGTCAATTTCTTCATTTAATTTATTGCTATATATATATATATATATATATCGAGACATTTAATAATATAGTTTAAGTTTTAAACTTTAATGTTATTTCTAGTTTTAAGGGTTAAATATGATTTAATAGTTAGATTTATTTTTATTTTTTTTTAAAACGAAAACATTGATTTCATTTAAAATTAATAAAAAAATTTAATTGTTAAATTTTAATATAATAATTTAAATTAAAATATATTAAAATTATGTAAAAAAAAATTTTTGTTAAACAATAAAAATGTGGAGCTATCATTAAATTTTATTTTTAATAGTAAAATTTAAAAAAATTATATTCAGCTTTAAGCTTTGAAGTCCGTTACAAACAGGAAAGATATGAAATATTCTGTTCATCCATTTTTAAGGAATAGTACTTAAAGTTAAATGTACAATTTTAAAATAATTTTAAATAAAAACTTATTTGATCTCTTAAAAATATTTAAATTATTTATAAAAATGATAAGATGAATTATAAAAAAATAAATCTATTATGTGCAGAAAATTGTCTAACAGAATTTTAATTCTGTTTTTATGTATTTCCAAATGTGATGGAAAACTTAAAGTATATGTAATTCTATTATTTAATTTGATGAATGGAAAAATTTGTAAAGAAATAATTTGGAAAATAAATTTTGTTTATGATTTCCTGAAAAAAAATTAGTTAGTTAATTGATTAGATTTTGAGACAAAAAATAGATAAGTCATTTAATTTTTGAAAAAAGAATTTTTATAAGGAATAAATTGCAAGAGAAATTTTGTTTGAAATTTAATTTTAAAAAATTTAGATAATATTTAATTAGAAAATATTTTTTTTCATATTTAATTTTTATATTTTTAATTAACATTCTAAATTTATATTTACACAAATTTTAAGACAATAGATCATTGCAATGTAAAACTTTAAGATCCTTAAAATATGTATCACTAGAAAACATTACACCTTGAATTAAAATTATTTTATTTTTAAATTATAAATATCCCAAATCCACATGTACAAGGGGTTAAAGACAAAAGTCGGTTGTATTATAAATCGTTACAGTTTCAAAAATATATTTCGACAAAGAATGTTACATCCACAAATTTATGATTTGTTATGTGAGATTTAGAATTTATTTAATTAATACATGATTTTAAAATTTTGCAAAAAATAAATTTATAATTTATTTTTTTATAATTTTATGATGAATTAATTTGAAGAATATTATGTAAAAGATCCATTATATACAACTTTTAGGCATTTATCTAGGCTAAACTTGACCCACATATTTTTAAACTTAATAAAAACTATATTCTTTTCCTTCCAACAAGGAAGTTTGTGAGCCAATATTTATGTTATAGAATCCATCATAATAAGATAAAAGAAAAAAGTCATCAGAAAAAAGGAGTTGATAGCATTATGTTGGCTGGTGCAAAACCATTTTTCCTATTGTCGTGGAGTGGAGCCAAGCCATGAGCACCTTTGGGTTAAGAACCATGAATCCATACTTGTAGAAGATAAAAACATGGGAAAAGTTGACACATTTTTGAATCCTTCCCTATTCTTATTTCATATGTTTGAAATCTTTCTCAACTCATCTTTATATTATCAATGACATTTAAAAATATTTTATGACTCAGTATATATGCAATCCAGAAAGAGCATATGACAATATTTCTACATTATAAAAATATAATGTTATCCCAACAACGAGTGTGCAGCAAGTGACCTCAAAGGTATACATACAAACCATCTAATGAATAATGCAAACCTACTTAGTCAACGTTGAAATATTGACAACTTGATGAGTGCTAACTGGTATCAATTCCAAGTCATAAACAATTTCTGGTATATGAAAAAAGTTTTATGTCATTATGATGAGAAGAAGGAGTGAAGTAAAACTATATGAGATAGTGAGAATAAGAGGTCGGTTGAGGATAAGTGTGACTGAGGTTATCATGGGGACATCCAAGAGAATGTGAATCTAAGGGTTAAAAGAGAGTGAAAATTGGGGGTGCGGGGAAGAAAAAGGCCAAAACGTGTCTATGGAGAGAAGAGTGGTTATTATCTTGCTTTAAGAGTGAGTGTCTCTGTCATCAAGAAGAGCCAAACAGAAAGCCAACTATGAACCTAAAACCTCCACCGAGAGATATGAAGCCAAAGCTCAATATAAGGGAGAGCCCTCTTTTAATATCTCCTTGGTAGAGAATGATCTTGTGGTTGTTGTCGAAAAAGTGAGCATGACAAAACTGTGAAGGAGAGAGAATTGGTTTTTGAGGGAGGGTTGTTAGAATGTGAGTGAGTAACTGAGTGAGAGTGAATTTTTATTGTGCGTGTAAGAATTTGTTAGAATAGAATTGGATAAAGAGGACATGCAAATCATACAAGTGATACAAGTGGAAAAGGTGAGAATGTGTATCTTTTATCTCCTTGTGATAGAGAGGTAGAAGATGTGTTTTTTTACATGAGGCAAAATAACTTTGTTATTAAAGGTTAAATTAAAAAACAGTAAGAAAGAATTAAAGAAGGAAGACTAAATTCCCTTTTTAATATTGTTAGATATTTTTTTAAAATAAAATAAAAAATATATATATATTTAAATTCTTTTAACTATGTTATTATTTTTAAAAAAATTTATTTTTCTTTTCAATAATTTTTATTGATAAAAAAATAGTTTCAGACTTAATTAAACGATAACAATAATTAAGTGATATTTTTATAATTGCAGAAGACTATTGCTACAAGCAATATATGTGTCTAGAAAAAAATTAATTAAAAGAATTAATTTTACCATACTTATCATAAAGTTAATTACAATAGTTAAAGAAAAAAAACTAAATAATAAAATAATATTTTATCATATTAAAAAAGAAATGAAACATGATATGCAAATTTAAATAACAAAAAAATAAAAATATAAGAATTAAATATCACTATCCAACTTATTCATTATAATGTTAGCAAATTTAAATGTTCCCAAGCTTAGTATAAGATTGGTGGTTAGTAAGATTTGTAGAAATGGAAGTTTAAGGAAGTTCTTCTGATTCGATTGGAAAAGGGATGGCGTTGGTGTCAAAACTGAATTCGGAGCAGAGGCCAAAGTGAACGGTGGACAGATTGAGGATGGGTCCATAAAGAGAGGCTGGTACACGGATTGGAACAAACGCAAATCTTTATGAAAAATTAACAAGACAAATTGTGTTTTAAAAAATAGCATAGTACTTGATTGACTTTGTTTGTTTGTATTCATGGTTATGGTGGATTGCTTTCAACTTTTCCTTTTTCTCTCCTCTGTTTCTTTCTCTATTTTTCAGTGGTTTCACACTTAACACCTTCTCATTCTCATTCTTTTTTCTTTCCTTTATTTTCTCTAAGTTTTCATCGCTCACTTGTTGTTTTTATCATTCCTTTAACAATTGTTATTTATTAATTTTTTAAAACAAAATATTAATAATTTAAAATGATAGTTATTATAAATAAAAAATATTTATAATATTAAAAAAATAAAAATTTTACACTTAAAATTAGCTTAAAAATTAAGATTAATAAAATTGATTCAAATGGTGATAGATAAAAGAAAAAAAAAATATTTAATAGTTTTTTATGAAAAGATAATAACATGAGTTGGATTGATTTTTAAAATTTTTAGAATAATATTTAAAGATATAAAACATAATATAGAATTCATTTTAATATGTTTTAATTTTATAATAATTAATATATGATAAATTTAAATTTTTACATTAATTTTACAAAATATTTATAAATTATATATATAATATTTATATATATAGTTTAACTATTATTACTAAAATAATTAATGACAAAAATTAATATATATATATATATATATATAAAATATTTGCGTCTACAATTTTTCTTGCATGTATGAGTCCTATGCCTACAATTTTTTATGCTCATAAGTGCAAAATATTTATACCTACATTTTAATAATTATCATTAAAATAATTAATAATAAAATCTCATATTCGTTAATATAAAATATTTATACCTACATTTTAAATAATTATCATTAAAAATAACTTTGGTATATGGTAATTTTTTAGTGTAGTCTTTTATATATTTATTAAAAATTATCTTTTAAAAAATATTTTAATAATAATTTAAATAATATAATCATTAAAATGTAATATATTTTATATTAATTTATACGATCTTTAAAAGATATTTATAAAAAATATTATTTATTTTTAACTATTGGAGGCATACACCCTGCAATTATTGAGTATAAAGAGTGATGTTCACTAGTTCTGTTGCCTCGACCTAATACCTGGACTCTCCCTATGGATGGTCCAACCTAATGAAATTGTAAGGTCATTATTTAAACACGTCTTTGTTTCCTATTAATATATCCCAATTTTTTTTAAAAAAAAATATTATTGTTAAATTTTTTTTCTTTTTCACATCCTATATCATAAGTTAACATATGTGGAATTATGTTCTAATATCAATATTCAAATTAAAGTTATAACTTAAATTAATTATTTCTTAATATCTTTTTATATTTTTGAATATATTTTTTTATAGATGAAAAAATGTTTATTCATGTATATTAATATATATATATATATATATATATATATTTTTAAATCAAACAATTATCCCTAGTTATTTTTTTTTAAGTTAAGTTTTATTCAAAGCTAATATGAAATTTAAATTCAAAGATATATATATATATATATTAATTATAATTTTTATCTTTTAAATATTAAATTTATATTTATATTTAAATTAATAATTTTCAATTAAAATTATATATAAAATATATTTTTAACTTTATATATATCTTTTTAATAATTAAAATATTTATCTAAATCATGCTATTAAATATCAGACCGTATCCGAAACTAGTTATTTCACCGATTCATTTAGACTAAAGAATGGACAAAAATTGAGACAAAAATGATAAAATCAATAAAAAATAATCTACATAAAGCAATATTATTTTGATTAGTTTTTATAATAAAAATAAAAATAGATTATATTTTATTTAATTTTGCATGAATAATTTGAATATTAAAACTTAATGATATATAATTTTTAATTTTAATCATGTGAAATCATGATATTACATAAATATATTTTTCTATTATTTTAATATAATATATTATAAATATTATAAAAATAATATTTAAATAATATTAATTTTACATTTGATTAAACTATTAAATCTTAAATTAATGTTTTAACCGATTCAATTTTAAAAATATTGATTTACATATTGAGTTATCATCTCATACATTGTTAAGTTAATGAAGCTGTGCACATATCAAATTCAATGTGTACATAAATATTTCAACTAATTAATTAATTAATATATATATATATATAACTGTTTTAATATTTAAACATAATTAGAAGATAAATAGTTTTGGTATAAATTTAAGAAGGTTAACATTTGAGAGATAAAAAATATAAAATTATAAAAAGTATATAAATTTGAATATGATATGTAAGTATTAGGAAAATAATTATTTGAATTAGAACTTTAATTTGAATGAAAATAGTGGGAATATTTGATTTTAATTTAATATATATATATATATATATATATATATATATAATTTGAAATAAATATATCATGGGTAAACATTTTTTCACTTATACTATGGAATGAGAAAAGTAAAAACAAAAAAAAAACAAATAAATATTTTGAAAATAAAAAGAAAAAAATTAAAGTATGGAAACAGAAAAATAAGAATATGTTAAAAATAATCACCAAATTGCAGTGTGGTTTGAGTCTAAAGTTTACATCCAAAAAATAAAGAAATTGATTGACGAAGTTATCGTGTTAAGTCTGTTAAGTCTACACAAGATGATAAACTATATTTTGTGTTCATAACTGCAAAATTGAAATAGATTTTCTCATAATTTTGTGAGTTTTGTTTTAATTGGTAATAAATTCAACTTGCCTAACTGACATTCATCATTAATTACTTCATTTTGACAATTTGGTTGATGAACTATATTTGCACTTCATCTATGCAAAATTGAAATAGATATTTATAAATTATATATATATAATATTTATATATATAGTTTAACTATTATTACTAAAATAATTAATGACAAAAATTAATATATATATATATATATATATATAATATTTGCGTCTACAATTTTTCTTGCAAGTATGAGTCCTATGCCTACAATTTTTTATGCTCATAAGTGCAAAATATTTATACCTACATTTTAATAATTATCATTAAAATAATTAATAATAAAATTTCATATTCTTTAATATAAAATATTTATACCTATATTTTAAATAATTATCATTAAAAATAACTTTGGTATATGATAATTTTTTAGTGTAGTCTTTTATATATTTATTAAAAATTATCTTTTAAAAAATATTTTAATAATAATTTAAATAATATAATCATTAAAATTTAATATATTTTATATTAATTTATACGATCTTTAAAAGATATTTATAAAAAATATTATTTATTTTTAACTATTGGAGGCATACACCCTGCAATTATTGAGTATAAAGAGTGATGTTCACTAGTTCTGTTGCCTCGACCTAATACCTGGACTCTCCCTATGGATGGTCCAACCTAATGAAATTGTAAGGTCATTATTTAAACACGTCTTTGTTTTCCTATTAATATATCCCAATTTTTTTTTAAAAAAAATATTATTGTTAAATTTTTTTTGTTTTTCACATCCTATATCATAAGTCAACATATGTGAAATTATGTTCTAATATCAATATTCAAATTAAAGTTATAACTTAAATTAATTATTTCTTAATATCTTTTTATATTTTTGAATATATTTTTTTATAGATGAAAAAATGTTTATTCATGTATATTAATATATATATATATATATTTTTTAAAATAAAACAATTATCCCTAGATATTTTTTTTCAAGTTAAGTTTTATTCAAAGCTAATATGAAATTTAAATTCAAAGATATATATATATATATTAATTATAACTTTTATCTTTTAAATATTAAATTTATATTTATATTTAAATTAATAATTTTCAATTAAATTTATGTATAAAATATATTTTTAACTTTATATTTATCTTTTTAATAATTAAAATATTTATCTAAATCATGCTATTAAATATCAGACCGTATCCGAAACTAGTTATTTCACCGATTCACTTGGACAAAAGAATGGACAAAAATTGAGACAGAAATGATAAAATCAATAAAAAATAATCTACATAAAACAATATTATTTTGATTAGTTTTTATAATAAAAATAAAAATAGATTATATTTTATTTAATTTTGCATGAATAATTTGAATATTAAAACTTAATGATATATACTTTTTAATTTTAATCATGTGAAATCATGATATTACATAAATATATTTTTCTATTATTTTAATATAATATATTATAAATATTATAAAAATAATATTTAAATAATATTAATTTTACATTTGATTAAACTATTAAATCTTAAATTAATGTTTTAACCGATTCAATTTTAAAAATATTGATTTACATATTGAGTTATCATCTCATACATTGTTAGGTTAATGAAGCTGTGCACATATCAAATTCAATGTGTACATAAATATTTCAACTAATTAATTAATATATATATATATATAACTATTTTAATATTTAAACATAATTAGAAGATAAATAGTTTTGGTATAAATTTAAGAAGGTTAACATTTGAGAGATAAAAAATATAAAATTATAAAAAGTATATAAATTTGAATATGATATATAAGTATTAGGAAAATAATTATTTGAATTAGAACTTTAATTTGAATGAAAATAGTGGGAATATTTGATTTTAATTTAATATATATATATATATAATTTGAAATAAATATATCATGGGTAAACATTTTTTCACTTATACTATGGGATGAGAAAAGTAAAAACAAAAAAAACAAATAAATATTTTGAAAATAAAAAGAAAAAAATTAAAGTATGGAAACAGAAAAATAAGAATATGTTAAAAATAATCACCAAATTGCAGTGTGGTTTGAGTCTAAAGTTTACATCCAAAAAATAAAGAAATTGATTGACGAAGTTATTGTGTTAAGTCTACACAAGGAGATGATAAACTATATTTTGTGTTCATCACTGCAAAATTGAAATAGATTTTCTCATAATTTTGTGAGTTTTGTTTTAATTGGTAATAAATTCAACTTGCCTAACTGACATTCATCATTAATTACTTCATTTTGACAATTTGGTTGATGAACTATATTTGCACGTAATCTATGCAAAATTGAAATAGATATTCTTATAATTTCGTGGATGTTTAGGTTTAATTAATAACAAACTTTTCAAACCTTCCAATTATGTTTAATTACTTCATTTTGACAATTTGATCGCAGAACTTGGTCACTCCATTTCTATAAATAGACACTTTCCATGTTCAACATGACACACACTGCTTTTGGCTTTTCATTAGATTTTCTACTTAAAGAGATGGCTAATGAGACTAAGAAATGGTTGATTTTATCTTTCCTTTTCCTGGTTACAAGTTGCATGCAATATTGTGTGCACGGGGAATCCCATGTGCCTTGCTCTTTTGCCTTTGGGGACTCTTTCACTGATGTTGGAAACAACAACAATCTCCCAACTAGATCAAAATCTAATTACTTCCCATATGGAATAGACTTCCCACAAGGCCCAACAGGAAGATATACCAACGACCAAACTTCATTTGACATACTTAGTAACGTTATCTATATCTTAAAGACAACTAGTCAAATTTCTTCTTTTAATTTATTGCTATATATATATATATATATATATATATATATATATATTTTGGGAGATTTAATAATATAGTTTAAGTTTTAAACTTCAATGTTATTTCTAATTTTAAGGGTCAAAAAATGTTTAATAGTTAAGATTTATTTTTACTATTTTTTAAAATGAAAACGTTAATTTTATTTAAAATTAATAAAAATAACTTTTAATTGTTAAATTTTATTATAATAATTTAAATTAAAATATATTAAAATCATGTAAGATTTTTTCAAAAGTTAGCATAATTATGTGATTTAAATTTTTTTAATATTTTCTAATATATAATTGTAGAATTTATATTTATTATTTTTATATTAAAATAACATTAATTCTCACTAGACCATTTATCATTGTAATTATATAAAAATACTATTAATTCTTACTAAATATATATATATTCTATTTATCTATCTATCTTTCTAGTTAATTTTAACTAACTTCAAGTTATTTTTTTTTTCTTTCAAACCTTTCGTTTAGCTCAGACTAACTTCTTCCTTTTGCAGCCGTCAAATATTTGGAATTTGCTAATCGCCTCCCACCCTATTATAACATTAACGGTTCAGACATACAGAAAGGTGTAGTCTATGCATCTGGTGGATGTGGAATTCTCGATACCACCGGTTATCGAACTTATGTATGCATTAATTAAACAGTTTTTACTTTTCTTTATTTCTTCACCTTAATTTATCTTCATTTGGTTTGTGGTATATTTGTAGACGATTTGTGTTTTATTGTTCATGCATGCCACTAAACTTTTCTGACTCAACTCAGGGTTTCTGTATCAACTTCAGAACTCAAGTACTAAATCATAAATCCATTGTTTCTAGAATCGTTTTCGAAATGGGAAGTCGTGACAAAGCTGCGGAATACCTTAATAAATGCTTATATTATACGTATATCGGCAGCAATGATTATGTAAATAATTACTTTCTTAACAATTCTGCCACAAGTCTCCTCTATAATCCTATGCAGTATGCTAAACTTCTGAAGGCCAGATATTATGAACAATTAAAGGTATCTTACAATTTTCAGCATTTTCTTTTTATTTTCATTTCGTCTCACAAAATGTCTCAGCTACTTATAGTACTACATAAACATTAATTTTCAAGTCATTTTATTGGATAAGTATTTACTATTATAATTTCTTGTAGCTCCTCATCAAATTTCTTGCATTATATTAACTGTTTGAATTGAATTATACCATATTTTAACTTTAATTATTAACTGCCGTGTAGTTTTTCTAATAATGTTTTACTATTATCCAATAAAAAAAATGCACAACTAATTTAGCATCAAATTTGTTTTGTAACTTCAGCCATTAGTCTTTTAAATAAAATTGTATGTTATCATATAATATAGATTTACAAAATTTATGTCATTTTTTTTTAAAAAATAATCTGTTATGAGAAGTAATATATTTTCACATCATTTTATTTACATGTATTACATTTTTATCTTCTTCTTTAATCTCTGGCACGTTTTATTATATTTTTGTTTGAAAGATTGAATTTATACAAATAATTTTTATATTTTATTTACAAATAAGTAAATAAATAAAATTACAATAAAAAATAACAAGAAAAATTATTTATTTTTCTCTTTTATCTTCTCAATGTAAATTATGAAACCAACTCAATCTTATCTACCTTTATAATAAGACAAAAAAATTAATTATTATTATAACATAGATAAAATACAATATTTTTTAAAAATATTACAAAAATTAATAGATAATATTTTTGCAACATTTTTAAATGCTATTAATAATATTTTGTAATATAAATTAGATGCAACAATTTTTTAAAATATTATTTGATATTTTTTATATTTTTTAATAATTTTTTAAATATTAAAAAAATGTAATATGATATAGTCCGGGTAATTATTATACATCTAAGGGTAGATTACCATTTTGTGTCTGCATGCAAGATAACTTTGTCTTTTAAAATCTTATAAAAAGCTACAGACACAAAATGTTAATTTCACAAATAACAGTCCGAGTAATTACTGTACATCTAAGAGATTAGTCTTTAGTTATTAATTGAGAGATACATTTTACACAAAAAAAAAATCATAAATCCTAATAGAGATATTAATCAGCAGGAAAAATCAACAAGATTATTTAATTTATATTTATGAAATGTGGTTATTTTATGATTTATTTATTACAAAAGTTACTAAAAAAATTTATTTTAGTTATGATTTTAAAAGATAAATAATAACGATTTTAACTTTGAATAGAGTTTTTTAAAAAAAAACTATATTTATAAAAATTATTCATCAAAAAATATTTTAATTCAATTTAAATAATATAATCGTAAAAATTTACTATATTTTGTATTAATTTAATATATTTAATATCAATTTTTATATAAGTATTAAAAAATATCTGTCAAAAAATTTATTTTTTTAGTGAATCATTAAATCAAGTAATTAATGTCTTTAGTAAAAATAAAATAAAATCAACTAATGTTTTATAAATGATATATACACGGATGGATTGCAACAAAAATTTAAACCCTAAATAAGCCAAATTTTCGAGGATAGGCTAATTAGACAAAATTACAGGTTCAATTTAAAATCGTGGCAGGCCTAGGACTTAACACTTGAAAATAGGTTTTTCCAAATTTAATTTTCTTCACATACTAATTTATTATATAAATAATTATTTTCTAACATTAAGATGAAGAAAGACTTTTTCTAGCTAAGTTTAATTTCATTGATTATGAAATTGATGTAAGTATTGTTGAATTTCGGTCAAACTTTCCTCTCATTTGAACATCCCAAATATTATATACATCTACCATGATAAATGGTTAATCATAATATAAAATGATTTTTGGGGCAGGAACTGCATGGTGTTGGGGCACGGTTGTTCGCGATATTGGGTTTATTCCCTTTAGGTTGCAGTGTAGATTACATATCAAATGGATCTTGTAATGAAACGGTGAATGCTGCTGTAGCTAATTTTAATGCTGAAGTTAAAGATCTAGTGGATCAATGCAATAATAATATGACGTTACCTGGCGCCAAATGTATCTATGTAAACCTTTCAGCCTTCTTCCCAACCCCTACTAACCCAAGCGGTAAAGATTTCATTTTCTTATACTTCATTTAACATTCTAGATTGAAACAATTGATTAATGTCTAACTTTTTTTATTTTGGTTGCATACAATATAATTCATAGTCCTTGTATTTCAGGTTTCAAGAATATAACTGGCCCTTGTTGCCAGGTTGATCCTGTGCTTGGATTTTGTATTCGCAATTCAACGCCATGCCCAAATAGGACTGAGTATGTGTATTATGATACAATCCATCCCACCAATCGTACAAATGAAATTATTGCAATGAACGCATATAATAGTTCTAATCCAAACTACACTTATCCAACGGATATCAAAGGCCTTATTCAAAAGGCATAAATTATTAAATCAAATCATATTATGTATCCTTAAATAAGTTCAACCTATTATGTGTATCTTGAGCAGAATATATTAAACAAATATTATATATATATATATATATATATATATATATGTATATATATTGAAAAGCTTTTATTTTTTCCGTATATATCTTAATCTCTTCTAATAAGGTTAGATCATATCTCTCTTAATTTTATTTCTTATAAATATATGAATTTTGAAAGAGAAGATCAAATATTAGGATCCGAACTCTCATAACTTGAATTAACTTAACTTAATTAAGCATTGCCAAAATTGAATCAAGCTATTAGGAATGGACATGGACATGGACATGAGGAATGTCAAATTGTAAAGTGGAGTTTAAATTCTAAATTATTGAAATTAATATCATTAAATCTTATATATACTATTCTGTTCTAAATAATAATTTAAATCTCGTGATTTGAAAAAAAATAAATATAATAATAAATATTCTATGAATCTTCTAATTTTTTATGCACTAATATTCTATTATATTTGAGTTACTTAAAAATAAGAGATAAAAAATTTTAAATTGTTATAAAATTTATAAAAATAAATTATATGAACCAAGACATAAATCTATTTATAATATATATATATATAAAGTTAACATTTAATTTATAAATTACAATTTTAATTATAAATTTGAAAAATTTTAATATTCACAAGCGAAAATTTATTGTTGACTAAATTTAATTAATATTATATAATTAAAATATTATAATAATATATTTTATATAAAAAATCTAATTAATCTAAAATTTTTAGATGTAAGTCTTGTAGTGTTGTGTTCGATACGGATAAAGAAAAATAATTCTAATATAAATTTAATAAAAAATATATAAATTGATGGATTGATTTAATTTTTATGGTATAAATTAAATAAAAATAATAATTCAATTTTTTAATGATCTAATATAAATAAATAATCAACTAATATTGTAAAAAATGTAATTTATTATTTAGATATTTTATCTAACTACGAATACAAGATAACCAATCCACACAATAATTTATTTGAGTTGAAATATAAATTTGACATTTTATGAATTTGAATTATCAATCTTATAAAAAAGATTGACAAGATAAGATTTTGTAAGAACAATCCTTATATTTAGAGAAAAATTCTCATCTAGATAAATAGAAACTTTTAACTATATTTCATTTCTTATAAAAAAATTATCTATACTTGTACAACTATTAACATAAAAAATTATAATTAAATTCTAATAGATTTTTTATGATTAAATTTTAATAAAATTTTTTAATTGAAAAAATTATTGTTAATCCTAATAAAATTTACTTATAATATAATTTAAATTTTTAACTTAATTCTAATTAAATCTTAATAAATCATTAAAAAAAATATATAATTTCTGTAGGTTAAAAATACATGTTCTGATAGTTAAAAGCCACCAAAAATTTTAATGCCAACATTTTTAAAAAGCATCAGTCTTATGAAAGCCAGAAATTATAATTGTTTCTGGTGGTTAAAAACCGCCACAATATTTATTAAATTAATAAAAAATAAATCTTAAATTTTATATACCATCCCTCTAAATCAAGTGGTGGATAATACTATAACATAAGAAAAGTAGGCTCGATAATGCTCAAAAGTTTTCTCTCCTGTTTGAAAGCAAATTATTTTAATAAAATCTGTTCCCATAACAAAATTATCACCGATATCTATTTTTATGTCAAAATACTCTACCATGCCAATAGAGTACATCAAGAAATAGCGTTTCAAGCAAGAAAATACGTATAAAATTTTATGAAAATGATTTTTTTCTTTTGTTAAATTAGGCAAGAAAAATAACCCTATATTTTAAATATTTATTAACATGATTAACAAATAATATAAATAAAAAAAATACTCATATACCTTCATATGACTTAAGTTCACTATTATTAGTTTATTATCTTTATAATCAATCATAACTACAATTTGTTTATTATAATTACTACTATTAGATTCATTATAAAATATAGTTTTTATCAATGTAAAAAATAACATGTTACATCATGCAGAGATTTAAATATTTTAAAATAATTTTTTTTCTAAATCATATAATCAATAGAAGAATATAGATACCGTAAGAGATTTGTTCTCTCTTTTGGTCTATCTAGTTTAAATGATGGGAATATCTATGATTATTTATGTATGTTTATTCACTTCTATATATACAAGTAGTTTTTCTTAAAATACTTATATTATTAATTTAATTTGATAAAAAAACTATTTTAACTAAAATTAATTAAATAAAAATAAAAATAGATATTTTATAAAGTAATTTATTTCATATATATAAAATACTTAGGTTGTAAGGGCAATAAAATTGATAACACAATAACCAAATCAATCTCATAAAATTGGCCATGAATCATGATACATGATTTGATTCATTATCATATCTTTCAATTGTATATTATTTTTATACAATCAAAGACTTGTTGTTAAAGTATTCTAGAAATCAACAATTAGCAATCAAATATGTACACAAAGGTTACCGGCAGATTTTTTAAAAACTTATATAGCTTAACAGATTGATTATCAAATTCTTGAACCTATTTAAAAAAGTCATAAAAAAATCCAATAAAATGAACAACATAATTGAACATGAAAGTCGAAGTTATCCTTAGCAAAAGAAAAATTTTAAAAAATTGAAGATAAGTTGATTAATGTTTTTATTATAAATATATATAAATAAGTTAGTAATTTCAATGAATGAATCTATATAAGGTGCTTTATAAAAACATATGTTTATAATAAAATCACAGGTGATAATAAAATAGTATAGATTGTAAATTAGAAAACTTAATAATACATCTTAAAAAATTATACATTAAATAAAAAAAATTCAAACCCTGTATATTTAGCATGAAAGCATACAATGTTTTACATTCAATGAATTGAAGTGATGCAATTTCTTTCACTATCCAAATTCTCTACTATAATCAAATTACTTATTATCATTTTTCTTTCACTATCCAAATTTTCTACTATAATCAAATTACTTATTATCATATGCTTAAGTAGAAACTACAAGGATAAACAATTTTGAAAGAAGAAAACAAGTGTATTAATTTGTTAATTAGTTTTATTCTAAAGTATATACCTTACGTGGATTAGTAGAAATACTCTGTTGATTCCTAAAAAGTTATCTATCTTATTTACATGGGAAGGAGCATAATATATAAATTATAGGAATTAAATTTGTAATAGAAGTTAACTTGATAGAAATTGTTGGATAGACCAAAGGATAATTACATGATAGGTATCGTAACCGTAATTATAACGAGATGATGAACTCATTAAAAAATTTAGAAAGAATTTAATTGATTTGTGGAGTCACCACCAAATTTGATTTTAAGGGAAAATATTTGGAAAAACCCTAACTTGAGAGTGAGTTCTAGGTTCGGGAGTCGATTATGAATAGGGAAGGTGTTAGACACCCTACTCACCCGTTCTAAAGAACGGTACCCTTAAATTGAATGTGTGATTTTGATATTTTTGAAAACTACTTGATCCTTTTAAATAAATAGGTTTATGAAAAATAGCCTGACAGGACTTGATCCTGCTCCTACGTATTCCCTGATGCAATGGAAAATTCAAGGCTATTTAGTTCTGGTTAAGGACTTGATCCTTAAGAAGGTTTTTTAAAGAGTATGAAATATATATTGAATGAAAAAGCATTTAGGTGTTTCTATTGTTTTACTTTTGAAGAAGAGGAGAAAGAACACCCTTGATCCACATTTACAGATTCGGAGGCAAACAAAGGTTGCACTACGACTCACATGACTCTCCAAATAATGAAAGACAGGGTATACTGCACTTTCAAATTCGAAGCTCATTACGTGAGATCTAGGATCGTTTGAAACTTTGACAAGGTTTGGAAAAAGTAATTTTTGAAGAAAGATTGAGAAATGAAGATATTTGACCCACACACACAGAGTCAGAGGCAAGCGAAAGTTGCATTGCGACTCATATGACTTTCTGAATATTGAAAGATAGGGTATGTTGCACTTTCAAATTCGAAACTCATTGCGTGAGATCTAGGATCGTTTGAAACTTTGTCAAGTATTTGGAAAAAGTAATTTTTGAACAAAGATTGAGAAATGAAGATCTTTGACCCATATGTACAGAGTCGGAGACAAGCAAAGGTTGCATTGCTATAAACACCCATTTATGTCCGAGGCTCCCAACCATTAAGTAATAAATGAATAAACAGACAACAAGAAATGCAGAACATAGAAAAGCAGATAAATAGAAAACAAAGCAAACAAAAATTACAAAGGTGAAAGAAAAAATAGAAAAAATTAAAAAAAGGAATCACTCAAAACAAAAGTAAACAAATTAAATAAATATACAGGATAAATTTGAAAAAATAAAATTGAGAAAAACTTTAAACAGAAAATTAGAAAAATTAAAATCCAAAAACATAATAAAAAACAACAACAATAAAGTCAAAACAATTAAAAATCAGAATTTTTTTTAAATAAAGTTATGGAAAAATAAAAATAAAATCATTTTAGAGGAAATAAATAAAAATCATAAGTAAAAAATAAAAATAAAAATAAAAATAGAAAAAATAATAAGAATTTAAAGAAAAAACTGGAAACATGAAATTCAAGGGTAATAGGTAAAATTGAAAATACAAATCTATAAATAATTCAAACAATACAAAATTAAAAACAAAATTTGAAATAACAAAAATTAATCTGAATTTAAAGTAATTGAAATTGAAAACAACAAATAAAAAAAAATAAACAGAAAACTAAAAGAGAAAATTAATGAAAATTCTAAAACCTGGAAAATAAAAAAATTGAAAAATACTAATAAAATAAAATAGAAAATTAAATACAAAATTGGGATAATTAATATAATTAAAAAAAAGAAGAAAGCTTACGAAATTCTAAAATATGAAAATTAATAAAAAGGAAATCTGGAAATTTTTTTTATAGAAAATCTAAAAACAAATTAAGGGAAATTGGTAAAAATATGATAATTTTGAAAAATAAATCAAAAGGAAAAAAGGAATCTAAAATTTAAAGAAATTGATAAAAAGTTCAAATTTAAAAATTAAAGTAAAATCCTATTTTTTTATATAAATAAAAATAAATAAATAAATGATGAAAAAAAAAAACAAAAAAAAGCAAAAGGTAAAAGAAGACAAAATATGGAAAATCCAAAAAGAGAAAGGAGGTAGGTTGAGGCTATAAAAAGGGGAGAGAAGAGCTGAGAAGGGTTTTTTTTGGCGAAGAATTGAGAACAAAAGCAAAACAAGTAAGGAGAAAAAAGAGGGGTAGCAAAGAGGATAGCAAGAAGATTTTTGGAGCGAAGTGTGGAGCCCCATCGCGATTCGGAATTAGCGTTTGAAAAAACTCGCCCCATCAAACCCTGCGAAACTTCTTGGCATTCTCAGGTTAGAAACGAATATTTTTCTCATGAAGTTTAGGCTAGAAATTGACAATATGTATGGAAATCAAGATTGACTAAACGTTTTGCATGAATCTTTATCATCTTGCGCTGAAATCTGTTTCGAAAATGTGTTAGAATAGTGAAGATTAGGCTATGCAATTGTTCCTTTTCTTTGATGGAATTTCACGTCAGTATATAAGGTCTTAGAATGAATATAAGGTCTGTAGGTCTCACATTAAAGAAAATGTCCCTTGAAGTCATATATTGAATAACCTATCAGAGGACCTGTATGTATAAGCTTCAGTAGGTAGGAAAATGCCACCCATAGGGCCATAAATTTATGGCTGGAACCGCGTCTCTATTGAGGTGTCGTGTCGTAGATATGGTAGGGATACAACCCCTGTCTTCTTGGGTCGAGCAAGCAAGGAAAGAGCTTGATGCAGATCACAGGGTATTCTGCATAGTATTTGTGGGTAAGGGTGTAATTTGAGAAGCTAAGTCTAGTGAGTGTTGAAAGACCAAAACGCCTAAGGACCTCTACTTAGGCGAGTTGTGACGCGTCCTCCTCACTCCCTGCCTTGAGTACATGTTTCCCTAAGAGACGAAACTCTCGGCTCCCCTCCCTAAGAAGTTCACGCTCCATTACTACGCCTAGCTATTAACCTAGATATTTTTGGCATAGTTTTAAATTAGTAGGGGAAACAGAGTGGGACCTCGCTATGGTTCTTGATGAATTAGTACGTCTGGGTAATCAATCGCCTATGCTTGCGATGAAGCCGAGTATAACTACCTTTTGTTTCCATGCATAAGAAATCCTGACGCCTCTAGAATGGCCTATTTCTCCTTGGCCAAGAAGTATAAGCAAGGCACCTCAAAAAGAACATATGTATATGATAAAAATAGCTTCCCTAAAATGGTCAAAAATTATGTTAACCCCCACCAAATAGGGGTCGTAAGAGGAGGGTGATATCTGGAGAATTGCATCAGTTGTGGCCCCGACCTAGAGAGTTATCACTAGAAGCCTACATGATTAGGAAACGTTGGGTTGGCAAGGCCCATGTAGACCGTACGTGAATGCGTGCAAAGGTCTCTTGGATGCGTCTAAATTCGAAGCATCTCGTGGCAAGGTAGCTCCTCAGTCTTTAGACTCATGATGTAAGAGCTCGTTTTGTGCCCTTAGGCAAGGACTGAGTCTCCATGAATGGCTAAAAAGGGGTAGCACGTTGATGATCCTTGGGTCACATATATGCCCAACTCAGGGGAGAAATTATACCCTAGCCACGAAAGGTTCCTATGCATGGTGGGCACGCAAGAGGATGTTGGAGCCATGATAAAACCCATGCAACTCCATGATACTTCAGCATGCGATCACAATTTCAAAAGTTGTGCAAAAGGTTAAATTAGAAGCAGAGCTGGGACCCTCTTATGGCACCATTAAATGGGAAGGAAGATCACGCCTACATAGACATCACTAAGAGTAATGCATCAGTAAATTGGAGTGGCCTAAATGATGGAAGACTTGGTCTGCAAATTCGCCTCCTCCAACTCGAATCCCGTCTCTAGCATTTCCCATTAAAAGCCCCGAACTATAAAATTACTATTTTGCCCCTAGGATTTCCATTAATACCCACTCTATCCCTGCTGCCCAAATTACCTCCTTGCCCCTCGGAATCCAACTAATGCCTATTCTACCCTCATAAATTTTTTTTTGAAAATAATAAAAATTAATAAAAATTAAAAAATTACAGAAAATTAATAAAAAATTACAGAAAAATAATAAAAATTAAAAAATTACAGAAAATTAATAAAAAATTAAAAAATTACAGAAAATTAATAAAAAATTAAAACATTACAGAAAATTAATAAAAAATTAAAAAATTACAGAAAATTAATAAAAATTAAAAAATTACAGAAAATTAATAAAAAATTAAAAAAATTACAGAAAATTAAAAAAAAATTAAAAAATTACAGAAAATTAAAAAAATTACAGAAAATTAATAAAAAACAAAAAATTACAGAAAATTAATAAAAAACACAAAAATTACATAAAATTAATAAAAAATTAAAAAATTACAGAAAATTAATAAAAAACACAAAAATTACAGAAAATTAATAAAAAATTAATAAATTAGAGAAAATTAATAAAAATTAAAAATTACATAAAATTAATAAAAAATTAAAAAATTATTGAAATTAATAAAAAATTAATAAAAATTAAAAATTACAGAAAACTAATAAAAAGTTAAAAAACTACTGAATTTTTTTATAAAAAATTCAAAAATTCCAGAAATTAAAAAAAAATTCTATAATTCCTAATAATTCATAAAAAATTTCAAAATCTCTAAATAATCCATGAAACATAACATTCCTTCGTTGATAGATTCCTCCAAAATTTCAAAATATTTACTTGTGACTTGCCCTTTTTATCGATTTTCAAAAAAATAAAATCTTGTTTTGCAATTCTTAATCTCACGCGACGAGCTCTAAGCACGAATTGGTAGCTTTTTCTGCTGTTCGATGTTTAGATATTCGTATAGGTCCAAGTGCAGTCGTAGTTGTCTTGGGCCTTGTGCATATGTGGATTAGGGTTGCTTTTCCTTTTTGTCAAATAAAAACCTTATTTATCGATTTTCAAAAAAATAAAATCTTGTTTTGCAATTCTTAATCTCACGCGACAAGCTCTAAGCACGAACTGGTAGCTTTTTCTGATGTTCGATGTTTAGATATTCATATAGGTCCAAGTGCAGCCGTAGTTGTCTTGGGCCTTGTGCATATGTGGATTAGGGTTGCCTTTCCTTTTTGTCAAATAAAAACCTTATTTATCGATTTTCAAAAAATAAAATCTTGTTTTTTGCAATTCTTAATCTCACGCGACGAGCTCTAAGCCGGAACTGGTAGCTTTTTCTGTTGTTCGTTGTTTAGAGATTCGTATGGGTCCAAGTGCAGCCGTAGTTGTCTTGGGCCCTGTGCATATGTGGATGTGGATTGCTTTTCTGAAATTTCTTTCAAAATAATCAAGGTGTTTTCGAATTTTTACTTTCCAAGTAGCTCCGAAGGTCAAGCCTTCGAGCATCTTCCAAACACTTTTTTAAACATTTTCGAAGGTCAAGCCTTCAAAATATAACCAGAACTACGTAAGCCTTGAGTTTCCCATTGCACCGGGGAATACGTAGGAGCAGGATCAAGTCCTGTCAGGCTAAACTCCATCAAGTATTTATTTTCACTCTAATAAAAGGGATCAAACCATTTTCAAATAATCACACACTCAGTTTAAGGGTACTGTTCTTCGGAACAGGCGGGTGGGGTGCCTAATACCTTCCCCACTTGTAACCGACTCCCGAACCTAAATCTCATCCAAGGTTTTTCCAAATCTTTTTCCCTTAAATAAAAATTTGGTGGTGGCTCCACACTTTATTAAAACAAATCCATTTTAAAATTTTAGCGAGTTCGTTGTCTTGTCGGAATTACGGTTGCGACAGATGGTGACTCCACTGGGGAATATTAGAGAGTCAAGCCCTTTTGTTTGAGTGTGTATTACTTCGATCCCTTTCCATTTTATTTGCATGATTTATTTAACTGTTTGCTTACAAGTGAATTATTAATTTGTTTATTCTTTGTACAAACCTTAGGATAGACGAATATTAAATTGCTCTATATATCTGTACAAGTTCCCCAATTGCAGGTATCCCAATATAAAGTGCCCTCTATGCATTACATACGCATTCTATTTCGAGTGGGGCCCTACACCTGGGTCTGAGTGCTGCCTAGGACTAGAGGGATCTAGTGGTGTCACTTTGGGGCTTACGTCCTGTTTGACTATCACGAAAATCCCAGTTAGAGTGCGTCCTATTCGTAATGCCCTACAACTGGTAGCTTTTTCTGCTGTTGTAGCAAGCATTACGGACTGGAACTTGGCTCTAGTGACCTTTATACCTTAGGACTACTGACCACCTTTTGAAAGGTTCATGCATTAATGGCCATAGACCTTTAGGACAGGTTACCCAAATAGGACAAAAGGAGGGCACGTTCTGCAAATTCAGGTCCAATCTTCTTACTTATGATGGGATGACTTAAGAATAGGGGAGTAGAAAAATTAAAGAGAAAAAAAAAAGAAGAAAGAAGAAAAGAGAAAAAGAGGAAAAAGTTCAAATGAGAGATGAACAAAAATGGAAAGAAAAAAGAGAAAGAAAGAAAAAAAAAGAGAGAAAGAAAAAAAAGAGAGAAAAAGAAAATAAAGAGAGAGAGAAATTAAAGAGAGGGGAAAAAAGAAAAGGAAATCGAGTGAGAGAAGAAAAAAAGAAGTCAAAAAAGCGAAAGACAAAGAGTGAAAAAAGAAAAGGGGGATATTGATAGATTTTGTGCAAATGAAGTTATGTTTGGCATTCTATTATGGTCTATCATGCATCAATTCCACCTCATTAAAAACCTGACATGTTTATCTTTGTTGTTTTCTTCTTTTCTTTTATTGAGGGACCAGGTTCTCAGTGACATCTAAAGAAGAGGTGAAATGGAAATTAATGCGGAAATCGGGCAGTTAAGAAAGAGAAAGAGGGTTGGGGTCAAGCTGACCGATTTTGCTAGCCTGAAGGACTTCAGAAACAAATTGACAAGTATCCAGTTAATGGCGTTCACCAAAAAATACGGAAACATATTGAAACTGCTGAAAGTCAAAGTGCAAGAGGGGGCCCTCACAACGATGGTACAATACTATGATCCCCCTCTCTGATGCTTTACCTTTCATGACTTCCAACTGGCGCCTACCTTGGAAGAATTCGAGCAGATTTTGGATCTGCCCCTAGAAGGAACCCGACCATACAACCATTTGGAACACCACACTTCGTTCCGAACTGTTGCTCAGGCTCTGGGTTTACAGGAAGGCGATCGGTTGGCCGACTACCAAGGGAAGAATCAAGCCAAAGGGTTCACTCAAGGGTTCCTGGAAACCTATATGAAACATTTGGCCGACAACAATCAGTGGGACATTTTCATGGATGTACTAGCCCTTTCCATCTATGGATTGGTCCTCTTTCCGGGCATAGAGGATTTTGTTGACCTGAATGCCGTGGATATATTCTTGGCCCGAAAGAATAAAGCTGAAAACCCTATTACCGCTTTGTTGGCCGACGTCTACTACACGCTGAATCTCTGTCACGAGGGGAGAGGGAAGAAGCTACTTTGCTGTCTGCCGATGTTGTACATATGGGTAACTGCTCATGCCTTCAGGAGGAGCATGAAAGTTCAATGCCCCATATCCGACCTACTGTGCTATCAAATAAAGCCGATGAATAATGAAGAATGGGCAGCTCATTTCGCCGGCTTAAAGGAAGAACAGGTCCGATGGCAACCCACTTGGCAGCAGAGAACGGAGGTCATCTACCACTGTAAAGGGTTCCCAAATGTACCCCTCATGGGAACCAAGGGTTGCATCAACTACAACCCGATATTGGGGCAGAGGCAGCTGGCTTACCCCATCAAGGCACCGCCATCAGATGAATTAGTGACACCTTTCCTTTTGAAATACGAGGGAGATTTCGCCGAGCCCCTCCGCAAAGTACGAGAAGTATGGGAAAGTGTTACTCGGAAAGGAAAAGAATTGGGGGTCCGAAGCTATGGAGCCAAAGAAGAATACCGACAGTGGGTCAGAGATAGGGTGCGACAGATCAAGCTGCCGTTCAAACCTCCAACCGCCCCATATGAAAGTCAACCATCTCCAACAGTGTTTGAAGACGAGGTCGTTAAAAATTTGAAGGAAAAGCTAGAAGCTATGACCAAGAAAAACGCCCAACTAGAAGAGGAACTTCTAAAAGAACGAAAAGAGAACGCCGCATGGAGAAAAGAAGATGAAGTGAACAAAGCTCTCTTAGCCTCTATCAGGGATCAGCAAAAGGGTGAACGAGAGCGTGCTTCACGGGTACATATGAACTTGCAAGCGGCCAATAAAGAGCTTGGACTGAGAGCGCAAGAAAGAGACGCCGCCCTCCAAGAGAATCGTCAACTGAGGGGCACTTTGGAACAAATGAAGGCCAAGATCCATACCATCCGTGAAGAGAAAAACCAGATCTTAGCCGCAAACAAGAGAATCTGAATGAAGGCAGACCACGTAGTAGAGGAAAGAAACGACCTATTGCAACGAATAGAAGACATGAAAAATCAAATCAAAGGTCTATTAGCGGCTTGGCAAAATGAAGTAAACGAAGAAAAATGGAATGTCATCGAGGTAATTCGAATGCAACAAAGGGGTATTAAGGACATCCAAAACGAGAGTAAATGGTATAAGGATACAGCTGACCATTGGGCCAGATGCTTTGGGAGACTGGCCAGTCTAGCAAATATGGCAATTGAAGAAGTACCAGCGTTCCTCAAGAAGGCCGAAGCCTCATTACATCCGCTGCATACTCCTCCCTAAGTTGAAGATTTTATCTTATTTTGTAAAAATCTGATACTAAGGATAAACAAGTATATTGTGCTAGCCAGACAGGAGGGGCAAAATGTAAAATAAATTCGGTCTGCTTGAATAAAGTTGATTTCTCTCTGTCTATGATTTCGCATTAATTCCCATTTCATGCTCAAGACGATTAAACCACACACAATCGATAGATGATCAACGAGAAACTGGTCCCTCAATGTTTTTTTTCACGCCAAAAAAGATTATTTTCAATTAACAATTAATTAATAAATATTTTTATTCTTTTCAAAAACAGAGAGATAACAAAATAGCGGACTCAGACTCCCTCGGCATTCGTACAGCACTAGATCAAAAGCAAGAATCATGAGTGAGCTGGAAATGCAGAATGAGGAGCTCAGGAATGAGGTAGCTGAGTTAAAAGATCAGGTAGCTAAGCTCATGAAGCTACTTGAAAAAGGCGCAGAGGGACCTACGGCAACAGGGGCTGCTGCTACTTCAATGCCCTTACAAGCTGTCACTGAGCAAGAATGGCCACACGGGCTACCCCCTGGTTACGAGCATCCATATGGACCGAGCTCTCAAGGGATCATCGCTGGTGAACATCCCAATGCACTACCACTCCATATAAACCCTGCCATCCACCATTATCATCCAAACCTCCCAGCTGGGCTTCCACACACAAACCCTACCACTCATCCTCACCATGTGAACCCACCAACCTACCCTCCAACCAATACCACCAATTATCCACCTCATACATACCCAACACACACGAATCCTCCACCCTATCCTTACAACACAAACACTTCCGCCGCTTTCCCTCCACACATAAACCCATCTTTTCCTCCTCACACCAACCTAACTACATACCCATATAACATCAACCTCGACTATACACACATGAATACGACCGTCACCGAGGATCCCACATATTCTGTCCCGGTCACTATTCATCCAGCCAACCCTCACCCACAACACCCTTACGGTCATACTACTAGACCCGAGGGCCAACACACCTTACCTCACCACATTGGCCAACCCGTGGACCAAGAAGCCCAGTTCGGCGGGAGATGGCAACACCTAGAGGAGAGGGTTAGAGCCATCGAAGGGCATGGATATGGAGTAGTAGAGGCTTCCGAGCTATGCCTCGTACCTGATGTCATAATACCTCCTAAATTCAAAACGCCCGAATTCGAGAAGTATTGGGGAGTTGGATGCCCGAAAAGCCATCTGACAATGTATTGCCGAAAAATGGCCTCCCATTCACACAATGATAAGCTACTTATCCACTGTTTCCAGGATAGTTTAACTTGAGCAGTTGCTAGCTGGTATACCCAGCTCGAGAGGTCATACATCCGCACATGGAAGGACTTGGCAGACGCCTTCCTTAGGCAATACAAGTACAACATAGAGATGGCACCCGATAGGACTCAATTACAGAACATGACCAAGAAGGAGAATGAGTCCTTTAAAGAGTACGCGCAGCGGTGGAGGGAGCTGCCTGCCCAAGTTCAACCACCTCTGCTGGACAGGGAGATGATCAGCACTTTTATGAAGACTCTCCCTGCTCCGTTCTACGACAAGATGGTGGGCAGTGTGTCCGCCAACTTCTCTGACATGGTACTAATCGGAGAACGAATAGAGAGCGGCTTGCGCCGAGGAAGGATTGTACACAACGTCGTCGGCAATGTTAGTACGAAAAAGCCAACAAACAACCCATGGAAGAAGAAGGAAGCCGAGACCCATTATGTCTCAGCCGACCTTAACCGCCCAATCACCACACAACCTGTGTACCAACCACCCACCATGCCACCTAATTACCAAATCTCATATCAACCACAATTTCCTACACACCCACATATGGTGGCTTCCGCCCAACCTTCATACCAACCAACCTACAACCCACCACCTACTCCATTTCTGCCAAACGCTACCTCCATAACTCCACCTACTCAAACATTCTCCCAACAACAACCACCAAAACCATGGAACCAAAACACCAACATTAACCCACCTCAACAAAAAGCCAACAATAACCAAAGAAAGATAGTGCAATTTGATCCGATCCCGATGAGTTACTCGGAGCTTTTTCCCCGTTTAATTCAAAACTCCTTAATTGCATTAGTCCCCATGAAGCCATTGGAACCCCCCTATCCAAAGTGGTACAATCCTGAGGCGAAGTGCGACTACCACGCTGGGACGGTGGGACATTCCACCGAAAACTGTCTGGCCTTGAAACATAGGGTCCAGAAGTTGATCAATGCCAAGTGGCTAAATTTCGAGAAGGATGCACCCAGCGTGGAGAATAACCCACTGCCAAACCATGGAGGAGCAGGGCCCTCCGTGAACTATATCGAAATAGAAGAGGAGGTAGACATGATCGACGAATCCTTTCCCGGACCTCCCAAACCACTAGTCATCCGCTATACTGAACCATCAGCTCTGCCTACACCCGATAGAGTGAGACCAGTCACAATAAAAGTGTCGGGACTCTTCCAGTACAACAACAATAAAGAGGTACCGTGGAAATACAATGTCGAGATACTGGTAGGGAAAATCGAAGAGGATAAGACAGAAAGCCCCTCGCTCAGTGTGACCAACATAGCCGGTATAGGGGGAATGACCAGAAGTGGTCACATCTACACCCCTGCCGAAGACATAAGGATACAACCAGCCACCTTAGACAAAGAAGGTCGGGCTAGGCTCGAACCCGAGAACGGCAGCAAAGAAGTGGAGAAAGAAATAAAGAAGGCAGTATCAGACGAAGAGGCATGCGAGTTCTTGAAATTGATAAAACAAAGCGAGTATACGGTCATCGAGCAATTAAATCGTATACCTGCTAAAATATCATTGTTAGCTCTGATGATGACCTCAGAGCCCCATCGAAAGGTGTTGCTGAAGATCTTAAACGAAGCCCATGTAGTCCACAATATCTCAGTGGATAGATTCGAGGGGATCGCCAGTAATATAACTGCCAACAATTTCATAACCTTCATCGACCGTGAAATCCCAGAGGAAGGGGCGAGACATAATAGGGCATTGCATATATCGGTCAAATGCATGGATCACATTCTAGCTAGAGTCTTGATAGACAATGGCTCCTCTCTGAATGTGATGCCTCAATTGACCTTTTCCAGACTGCCGCACGAGGGGATCCACATGAGGCCTAGCTCTACGGTAGTAAGAGCATTCGATGGGTCAAGACGGGAGGTTATTGGCGAAGTAGACCTACCAGTCCAAATTGATCTGATCGCCTTCAACGTAACTTTCCAAATAATGGATATTCAGCCAGCCTACAGTTGTCTACTGGGAAGACCTTGGATTCATTCCGCTAAAGCGGTCCCTTCAACTTTGCATCAGAAGTTGAAGTTCATCATAGACGACAAATTAATCATCGTCTCAGCGAAAGAAGATTATCTGGTCGGCAAACCCACCAATCCTCCTTATATCGAGGCTGCCGAAGAGGCATTGGAAACTCATTTCCAAGCCTTAGAGGTTGCCAATGTCACTACAATTAAGGAAGGCGAAGTGGTTGACCGTGGGCTGCCCCCTGAAGCTCTGATGATGATGGCCCGAGTGGTGTTAAAGAATGGGTTCGAGCCAGGCGGTAGACTGGGGCAAAACAATGGTGGTTTGTCTCGACCATTGTCTGTAAATAAAAACAGGCGACGATATGGGTTGGGGTATCAACCCACTGAAGAAGATAAAGCAATAAGACCCCGTTATAACAAGGTCCATCTGTGCCATATATCGCAAAGTTTCCAAAGTGCTGGTTTCGAAGACCTAGGCATGATCGCGACCATGGATGGAGAGGGGACAATGAATATTGAAGATCTGGTGACGCCCTGTCCCCCCTGACAAGAACTGACCAATTGGGAAATCTTTGATCTACCTCTGACTTTTGGTTCAGTTCAAATGTAATTTTGCAATTGTCATGAAAAATTTTATATACATAAACATTTTGTACATATTTTTTGACAAATAATAAATACAGTTGCATTGTCCAAAATACCTCCCTCTTTCTTTCCCCAATTTACTCACCTCTGCTAAATATACCTATCTTATTTCTTCGTCTTATCCCAATACGCAGATCTGACTCGAAACCGCCTTGCGACGACAGTGCTAGTATTGTATTAGGCGATTTCGACTGTATTGACGACTTGGCCGACGAAGAGTCAGAATTTGAGTGCGAACCCACCGATGAAATGTTGAGATTGGTGGAACGCGAATCTAAAATTATTGAACCTCATCAGGAACCCGTGGATTTGATAAATTTGGGGACCAAGGAAAATAAAAGAGAAGTCAAGATAGGCACGCTTATCGCTGGAGACAATCGTGAGCGGTTGATCTCACTCTTACAAAACTATACTGATATCTTCGCTTGGTCTTATCAAGACATGCTAGGCCTAGATACTTCTATAGTGGAGCACAAGCTGCCTATGAAAGCCGAATGTACACCAGTCAAACAGAAGCTGAGGAGGATGAAACCGGAAATGTCTCTGAAAATCCGGGAAGAAGTAAGGAAGCAGTTTGACGCCGGCTTCTTGGCTGTTGCAAATTACCCCGAATAGGTTGCTAACATAGTGCCGATCCCCAAGAAAGATGGGAAGGTCCGGATGTGTGTGGACTACAGAGATCTTAATCGAGCCAGCCCAAAGGATGACTTTCCGCTGCCTCACATCGATGTGCTAGTCGATAACACTGCACAATTCTCCTATTTTTCATTCATGGACGGTTTCTCAGGCTACAACCAGATTAAGATGGCCGAGGAGGATAGAGAAAAGACTACCTTCATCACAGCCTGGGAAACCTTTTGTTACAAAGTCATGCCCTTTGGATTAAAAAATGCTGGGGCAACCTATCAGAGGGCCACGGTAACGTTATTCCATGATATGATTCACAAGGAGATAGAAGTCTACGTGGATGATATGATCGCTAAATCCCGGACAGAAGATGACCATCTCATGGATCTACAGAAGTTGTTTGAGAGGCTTCGAAAATTTAAGCTGCGATTGAACCCGGCTAAATGCACTTTCGGGGTTAAATCAGGAAAGCTGTTGGGCTTTATTATCAGTAAAAGGGGAATCGAGGTAGACCCTGACAAAGCCTGGGCAATTATAGACATGCCAGCTCCGAGAACTGAAAAAGAGATCCGAGGCTTTCTAGGAAGACTCAATTATATCTCCCGATTCATCTTTCAGTTGACAGCTACATGTGAGCCAATCTTTAAGCTATTGCGCAAGAATCAACCCATGAGTTGGGATGAGGACTGCCAAGAAGCTTTTGAGAAGATCAAATCATATCTACAGAACCCACCGGTCCTAGTACCACCAGTTGCTGGGAGGCCCTTGATCTTATATCTGACAGTAACGGACCAGTCAATGGGTTGCGTGCTCGGTCAACACGACGAATCTGGGAGAAGAGAGCAGGCTATATATTACCTGAGCAAGAAGTTCACGAGTGGCGAAGCTAGATATTCACTCTTAGAGCGAACTTGCTGTGCTTTGGCATGGGCGGCACACCGCCTAAGACAGTATATGCTGAGTCATACCACATGGCTAATATCCAGGATGGATCCGATCAAGTACATATTCGAGAAGCTTGCGTTGTCAGGACGAATTGCCAAATGGCAAATGGTGCTTTCGGAATATGATATCCTGTACGTGACACAGAAATCTGTCAAAGGCAGTGCACTCGCCGAATATTTGGCCCAACAGCCCATAGACGACTATCAGGTTATGCAGCCAGAGTTTCCTGATGAGGACTTAATGGCAATATTTAACGAAGAGGAAAAGATAGGGGAAAAGAAATGGACGATGTTGTTCGACGGTGCATCCAACATGATGGGCCATGGTATAAGAGTTATATTGATTTCCCCGGAAAGACAGTATATACCTATCACCGCCGACTAGCCTTCGACTGCACGAATAATATGGCCGAATACGAAGCTTGTATCTTGGGGATTTAAGCCGCAATTGAAGCCAAGGTGAAGCGCCTAGAGGTCTTTGGTGATTCGGCCTTGGTCATCCACCAGGTTAGGGGAGAGTGGGAAACCAAAGACACGAAGCTAATGCCCTACCAAGCACGCTTCCAGGAATTGTTGGATCACTTTGAAGAAGTCACTTTCTCACACATACCTCGAGAAGATAATCAGCTAGCTGATGCCCTAGCCACATTGTCGTCTATGTTTGAAATTGGACGAGAAGAAGATATGCCCCTCATCCGCATCCAGCATCGCTCCAGACCGGCATTCTGCCAAGTGGTAGAGGTGGAACCGGACGGAAAACCGTGGTATCATGACATCCGGCAATTCCTGATGAACAAAGAGTACCCTGCCAACGCATCTAAAAATGACAAGAGAACCCTACGAAGGTTGGCCGCAGGTTTCCTCCTCAACGGAGAAGTCCTATACAAGAGGAATCACGACATGGTTCTGCTAAGATGTGTAGAAGCAGAAGAAGCCGACAAGATTCTAACAGAAGTTCACGAAGGGTCCTTTGGTGCTCACGCCAATGGACACGCCATGGCAAGAAAAATCCTCAGGGCTGGATATTATTGGTTGACCATGGAAGCTGACTGTTGCAAACACGTCAAAACCTGCCACAAGTGTCAGGTATACGCGGACAATATCCATGTGCCGCCAACGTCGTTGAACGTGCTGTCCTCGCCATGGCCGTTTGCCATGTGGGGAATAGATGTCATTGGCCCGATAGAGCCCAAGGCGTCCAATGGACACCGCTTCATATTAGTCGCCATCGACTATTTCACCAAATGGGTCGAGGCTGCCTCATATGCTAGCGTGACTCGCAATGTGGTAGTTAGATTCGTGAAAAGAGAGCTGATTTGTCGATACGGATTGCCCAGCAAGCTCATCACAGACAATGGCTCAAATCTCAATAATAAGATGATGTCGGAATTATGCGGCCAATTCAAGATCCAACATCACAACTCATCCCCTTATCGACCGAAGATGAATGGAGCAGTTGAAGCGGCCAACAAGAATATCAAGAAAATAATTCAGAAGATGGTTCTCTCATACAGAGAATGGCATGAAATGCTCCCTTATGCATTACATGCATACCAAACCTCTGTCCGTACATCTACTGGGGCGACGCCATTCTCGCTAGTATATGGAATGGAAGTCGTACTCCCAATCGAGGTCGAGATCCCCTCGTTGAGAGTCCTGATGGATGCTAAATTGGAAGAGGCCGAATGAGTCCAGGCTCGGATGGATCAGTTGAACTTTATTGAAGAGAAAAGGTTGGCGGCAATATGCCATGGCAAATTGTACCAGAGACGAATGAAGAAAGCATTCGATAAGAAGATCCATCCTCGGGAATTTTAAGAAGGAGATTTGGTGACCAAAAGGCTATTGCCTATGCAAAAAATGCTGCAAGGGAAGTGGTCTCCGAACTACCATGGACCTTATGTAGTTAAGAAAGCTTTCTCCGGAGGCGCCTTGATCTTGACCGATATGGATAGGAAAGACTTGCCTAACCCTGTCAATTCGGATGCCGTCAAGAAGTATTATGCTTAAAGAAAGAAAAGTCCGCTAGGTCAACCACCATCAAAGACCTAGGCAAAAGTTAGGGCCATGCAAGAAAGAAAAGCCCGCTAGGTCAACCACCATCAAAGACCTAGGAAAAAGTTAGGGTCATGCAAGAAAGAAAAGCCCGCTAGGTCAACCATCATCAAAGACCTAGGCAAAAATTAGGGTCATGCAAGAAAGAAAAGCCCGCTAGGTCAACCATCATCAAAGACCTAGGCAAAAGCTAGGGCCATGCAAGAAAGAAAAGCCCGCTAGGTCAACCATCAAAAATACCTAGGAAAAAGTTAGGGCAGTACAAGAAAGAAAAACCTGCTAGGTCGAAAGCCCGCGAGAGTGGCCTAGGAAAAATTTAAGGCAATCCAAGCGAGAAACATCCTAAACTGAAAACCCGAAAGGGTGGTTTAGACAAGAAACGACATCGACAAAACAAGATTCATTCCTCCTGATTAAGGAGGTCGAAAAAGGGTAACAGGCAGTCTCCGTCTACACTAGGGCAAATCCATGGCTGGCAAAAATGGGCAAATATCCATGGTTCTAGTGAAAGGTTCAAAACCGGTCTAGGGCAAGCTAAATAAACTGGGGCAAAATTTCGGCTTTTCAGGAGCTGGGATGGCAATGCATGAAGAGATCGCCAAAATACAATCCTAGCACTAATCGTCTCGAAGGCATCACCGCCAACCAAAATCACTTCACCAAACGCCTCGTCGCTAAAACACCCTATGTCCTTTTGACTATTTTGTTAATTTCCCATCATATGCAACTGTATTTTCTTCTGTCAAAATATATATACAGAATGTAATTAACTCATTTTTAATGACGATTGCTGATTACTAACACTGTGCGAAAATAAGAGTTATGTCGAAACTTTCTTAATGGAAAGTTCCTTTTGACTCAAAAATCTGACTAAAACAACACATGCAACAGATATGCCTCTCAAAGTAATCAAAGAAACAAACAGCTTATAGAGTTCGGCTCACTCTGAAGGATATGATCGGTGCTAGAAGGAAGCCAGGGAGTCAGAGTCCGCAAACAAAACCATGAGGTATGACATGCTCACTGGCCTATGTTATCAGGCCATAACATTGTATCGTTCATTTCTCCTCACTGGTCTATGTTGTCAGGCCATAACATTGTATCTTTCATTCCTGCTCACTGGCCAATGTTGTCAGGCCACCGTGTAGTTTAGATTTACCGCTTTCAGGCCTATGTTGTCAGGCCACCATGTAGTTTAGATTTATTGCTTTCAGGCCTATATTGTCAGGCCGTCAGGTAGCTTAGATTTACCGCTTTCAGGCCTATGCTGTTAGGCCGCCTTGTAGTTTAGATTTACCGCCTTCAGGCCTCTGTTGTCAGGCCGCCATGTAGTTTAGATTTACTGCTTTCAGGCCTATGTTGTCAGGCCGCCATGTAGTTTAGATTTATTGCTTCCAGGCCTATGTTGTCAGGTCGTCAGGTAGCTTAGATTTATTGCTTTCAGGCCTATGTTGTCAGACCGTCAGGTAGCTTAGATTTATCGCTTTCAGGCCTATGCTGTCAGGCCGCCTTGTAGTTTAGATTTACCGCCTTCAGGACTATGTTGTCAGGCCGCCATGTAGTTTAGATTTATTGCTTTCAGGCCTATGTTGTCAGGCCACCATGTAGTTTATATTTACTGCTTTCAGGCCTATGTTGTCAGGCCGCCTTGTAGTTTAGATTTACCGCCTTCAGGCCTAGGTTGTCAGGCCGCTATGTAGCTTAGATTTATTGCTTTCATGCCTATGTCGTCAGGCCACCATGTAGTTTAGATTTACTGCTTTCAGGCCTATGTTGTCAGGCCACCAAGTAGTTTAGATTTACCGCCTTCAGGCTTATGTTGTCAGGCCGCCATGTAGTTTAGATTTACTGCTTTCAGGCCTATGTTGTTAGGTCGCCTTGTAGTTTAGATTTACCGCCTTCAGGCCTAGGTTGTCAGGCCGCTATGTAGCTTAGATTTACTGCTTTCAGGCCTATGCCGTCAGGCCGTCATGTAGCTTAGATTTACCGCTTTCAGGCCTATGTTGTCAGGCCACCCTCTAGTTAGATTCACTGCTTTCCGGCCTATGTGGTCAGGCCACTTTCCAATTTGAAGTTAATGCCTTCAGGCCTATATTGTCAGGGCATCACTTAGTTCAGTTTAGTGCTGTCCCGTAATTTTAGCATCTCAGTATATGAGGTCCATCTTCATAGGATTCGTCTTCGTTCAATGGTCAAGTTTTTCACATAATGTTACGAGCTCGGTAATCTCAAGAGCACAGGGATTCCAAGATTATCTGGCATTTGCCTCGGACATAATTTGTTTACATCTTCACTCATTTCTTACTAAGATAATATAGAGAGTATTGCTCATATTATCTAATAAGAAAATGAGTAAAGAATGACAAACTGTAAACACTCATTTATGTCCGAGGCTCCCAACCATTAAGTAATAAATGAATAAACAGACAACAAGAAATGCAGAAAATAGAAAAGCAGATAAATAGAAAACAGAGCGAACAAAAATTACAAAGGTGAAAGCAAAAATAGAAAAAAAAAGGAATCACTCAAAACAAAAGTAAACAAATTAAATAAATATACAGGATAAATCTGAAAAAATAAAATTGAGAAAAACTTTAAACAGAAAATTTGAAAAATTAAAATCCAAAAATATAATAAAAAACAACAACAATAAAGTCAAAACAATTAAAAATCAAAACTTTTTTCAAATAAAGTTATGGAAAAATAAAAATAAATTCATTTTAGAGGAAATAAATAAAAATTAGAAGTAAAAAAAAATAAAAAAATAAAAATAAAAATAGAAAAAATAATAAGAATTTAAAGAAAAAATTGGAAACATGAAATTCAAGGGTAAAAGGTAAAATTGAAAATACAAATCTAAAAATAATTCAAACAATACAAAATTAAAAACAAAATTTGAAATAACAAAAATTAATCTGAATTTAAAGTAATTGAAATTGAAAAAAACAAATAAAAAAAATAAACAGAAAACTAAAAGAGAAAATTAATGAAAATTCTAAAACCTGGAAAATAAAAAAATTGAAAAATACTAATAAAATAAAATAGAAATTAAATACAAAATTGGGATAATTAATATAATTAAAAAAAAGAAGAAAGCTTAAGAAATTCTAAAATATGAAAATTAATAAAAAAGGAAATCTGGAATTTATTTTTTTTTTTAGAAAATCTGAAAACAAATTAAGGAAAATTGGTAAAAATATGATAATTTTGAAAAATAAATCAAAAGGAAAAAACGAATCTAAAATTTAAAGAAATTGATAAAAAGTTCAAATCTAAACATTAAAGTAAAATCCTATTTTTTTCATATAAATAAAAACAAATAAATAAATGATGAAAAAAAAGAAAAAAAACAAAAAAAAAAGCAAAAGGCGGAAGAAGACAAAATAAGGAAAATCCAAAAAGGGAAAGGAGGTAGGTTGAGGCTATAAAAAGGGGAGAGAAGAGCTAAGAAGGGGTTTTCTTTTTGCGAAGAATTGAGAACAAAAGCAAAACAAGTAAGGAGAAAAAAGAGGGGTAGCAAAGAGGATAGCAAGAAGATTTTTGGAGCGAAGTGGGGAGCCCCATCGCGATTCGGAATTAGCGTTTGAAAAAGCTCGCCCCATCAAACCCTGCGAAACTTCTTAGCATTCTCAGGTTAGAAACGAATATTTTTCTCATGAAGTTTAGGCTGGAAATTGACAATATGTATGGAAATCAAGATTGACTAAACGTTTTGCATGAATCTTTATCATCTTGCGCTGAAATCTGTTTCGAAAATGTGTTAGAATAGTGAAGATTAGGCTATGCGATTGTTCCTTTTCTTTGATGGAATTTCACGTCAGTATATAAGGTCTTAGAATGAATATAAGGTCTGTAGGTCTCACATTAAAGAAAATGTCCCTTGAAGTCATATATTGAATAACCTATCAGAGGACCTGTATGTATAAGCTTCAGTAGGTAGGAAAATGCCACCCATAGGGCCATAAATTTATGGCTGGAACCGCGTCTCTATTGAGGTGTCGTGCCGTAGATATGGTAGGGATACAACCCCTGTCTTCTTGGGTCGACCAAGCAAGGAAAGAGCTTGATGCAGATCACAGGGTATTCTGCATAGTATTTGTGGGTAAGGGTGTAATTTGAGAAGCTAAGTCTAGTGAGGGTTGAAAGACCAAAACGCCTAAGGACCTCTACTTAGGCGAGTTGTGACGCGTCCTCCTCACTCCCTGTCTTGAGTACATGTTTCCCTAAGAGACGAAACTCTCGGCTCCCCTCCCTAAGAAGTTCACGCTCCATTACTACGCCTAGCTATCAACCTAGATATTTTTGGCATGGTTTTAAATTAGTAGGGGAAACAGAGTGGGACCTTGCTATGGTTCTTGATGAATTAGTACGTCTGGGTAATCAATTGCCTATGCTTGCGATGAAGCCGAATATAACTACCTTTTGTTTTCATGCATAAGAAATCCCGACGCCTCTAGAATGGCCTATTTCTCCTTGGCCAAGAAGTATAAGCAAGGCACCTCACAAATAGCATATGTATATGATAAAAATAGCTTCCCTGAAATGGTCAAAAATTATGTTAACCCCCACCAAATAGGGGTCGTAAGAGGAGGGTGATATCTGGAGAATTGCATTAGTTGTGGCCCCGACCTAGAGAGTTATCACTAGAAGCCTACATGATTAGGAAACGTTGGGTTGGCAAGGCCCATGTAGACCGTACGTGAATACGTGCAAAGGTCTCTTGGATGCGCCTAAATTCGAAGCATCTCGTGGCAAGGTAGCTCCTCAATCTTTAGACTCATGATGTAAGAGCTCGTTATGTGCCCTTAGGCAAGGACTGAGTCTCCATGAATGGCTAAAAAGGGGTAGCACGTTGATGATCCCTGGGTCACATATATGCCCAGCTCAGGGGAGAAATTATACCCTAGCCACGAAAGGTTCCTATGCATGGTGGGCACGCAAGAGGATGTTGGAGCCATGATAAAACCCATGCAACTCCATGATACTTCAGCATGCGATCGCGATTTCAAAAGCTATGCAAAAGGTTAAATTAGAGGCAGAGCTGGGACCCTCTGATGGCACCATTAAATGGGAAGGAAGATCACGCCTACATAGACATCACTAACCAAAAGAGTAATGCATCACTAAATTGGAGTGGCCTAAATGGTGGAAGACTTGGTCTGCAAATTTGCCTCCTCCAACTCGAAACCCGTCTCTAGCATTTCCCATTAAAAGCCCCGAACTATAGAATTACTATTTTGCCCCTAGGATTTCCATTAATACCCACTCTATCCTTACTGCCCAAATTACCTCCTTGCCCCTCGGAATCCACCTAATGCCTATTCTACCCTTATAAAAAATTACTGAAAATAATAAAAAATTAATAAAAATTAAAAAATTACAGAAAATTAATAAAAAATTAAAAAATTACAGAAAATTAATAAAAAACACAAAAATTACAGAAAATTAATAAAAAATTAAAAAATTACAGCAAATAAACAAAAAATTAAAAAATTACAGAAAATTAATAAAAAACACAAAAATTACAGAAAATTAATAAAAAATAAAAAATTACCGACAATTAATAAAAATTAAAAATTACATAAAATTAATAAAAAATTAAAAAATTATTGAAATTAATAAAAATTAAAAATTACAGAAAACTAATAAAAAATTAAAAAACTACTGAATTTTTTTATAAAAAATTCAAAAATTCCAGAAATTAAAAAAAAAATTCTATAATTCCTAAATAATTCATAAAAAATTTCAAAATCTCTAAATAATCCATGAAACATAACATTCCTTAGTTGATAGATTCCTCCAAAATTTCAAAATATTTACTTGTGACTTGCCCTTTTTATCGATTTTCAAAAAAATAAAATCTTGTTTTGCAATTCTTAATCTCACGCGACGAGCTCTAAGCACGAACTGGTAACTTTTTCTGCTGTTCGATGTTTAGATATTCGTATAGGTCCAAGTGCAGCCGTAGTTGTCTTGGGCCTTGTGCATATGTGGATTAGGGTTGCCTTTCCTTTTTGTCAAATAAAAACCTTATTTATCGATTTTCAAAAAAATAAAATCTTGTTTTGCAATTCTTAATCTCACGCGACAAGCTCTAAGCACGAACTGGTAGCTTTTTCTGCTGTTCGATGTTTAGATATTCATATAGGTCCAAGTGCAGCCGTAGTTGTCTTGGGCCTTGTGCATATGTGGATTAGGGTTGCCTTTCCTTTTTGTCAAATAAAAACCTTATTTATCGATTTTCAAAAAATAAAATCTTGTTTTTTGCAATTCTTAATCTCACGCGACGAGCTTTAAGCAGGAACTGGTAGCTTTTTCTGCTGTTCGTTGTTTAGAGATTCGTATGGGTCCAAGTGTAGCCGTAGTTGTCTTGGGCCCTGTGCATATGTGGATGTGGATTGCTTTTCTGAAATTTCTTTCAAAATAATCAAGGTGTTTTCGAATTTTTACTTTCCAAGTAGCTCCGAAGGTCAAGCCTTCGAGCATCTTCCAAACACTCTTTTAAACATTTTCGAAGGTCAAGCCTTCAAAATATAACCAGAACTACGTAAGCCTTGAGTTTCCCATTGCACCGGGGAATACGTAGGAGCAGGATCAAGTCCTGTCAGGCTAAACTCCATCAAGTATTTATTTTCACTCTAATAAAAGGGATCAAACCATTTTCAAATAATCACACACTCATTTTAAGGGTACTGTTCTTCGGAACAGGCGGGTGGGGTGCCTAATACCTTCCCCACTTGTAACCGACTCCCGAACCTAAATCTCATCCAAGGTTTTTCCAAATCTTTTTTCCTTAAATAAAAATTTGGTGGCGGCTCCACACTTTATTAAAACAAATCCATTTTAAAATTTTAGCGAGTTTGTCGTCTCGTCAGAATTACGGTTGTGACAATTGCGACTCATATGACTCTCCGAAGTTCATTGTGTGAGATTCAAGATTAAAATATATCTGATTTTGTCTTTTTTATCCTTTTTTATTTTTTATTATTTTTCTAAAAAAAACTAGTACTTAAAAGATTGAGTAAGTCTGAAATGAATAGGTTGGACTTGACCCAAATTAAAGGAGGAATGGGCATGACCCAGATTAGAGATAAAAGAAAATCAAAAATTAAAGACAATGAGTTTAACCCACATCAACGGTAACAAATGGTTTTGATTTCAAAATAATAAAAATGAATTGGGCTTGACCCAAAAAAATAGATTTTTAAGTAAAAAAAAATTGGGCTTGACCCAAAAAAATAGATTTTTAAGTAAAAAAAAAATTGGGCTTGACCCAAAAAAATAGATTTAAGTAAAAAAAAATTGGACTTGACCCAAAAAAAAAGCTTGATTTCAAAATAAAAAAAGAGGGAACTGGGCTTGGCCCAAGTTAAAAATGAATTTGATTTTAAAATTTTAAAAAAATGGGAATTGGGCTTGATCCTAAAAAAAGACAAAAATGATGTGATTTCAAATTAAAAGCAAGAATTGGGCTTGACCTAGAATTAAATGAAGGTTTGATAAAAAAAGAGAATTAAGTTTGACCCAATTAATTATTTAAAAGAAAAGTAGAGGAATTTATGTTGGTTAAATAAAATTAGTTTGATTTTATTGTGGCCTAATGGTGTAGCCTATTTAGAGAGGAAGTTGCTGGTCTTGGCACAGCCCAGTTGACCGAATTTTAGCATAGCTCACTTGCGGCCCAATTTAAATTCAGAATGGCACTATACATGGGCCAATTGAGGCCCAAGGCCCAGTTATTGGCTTAATTTTGATCCAATTAGAAAAGGTGCAGAGAATATGTTGTTTGGTCTCATTTGCTGCCTCCAATCATGGCCCACTTTATGATCAACGTGGTCTAATTTCAGAAGGATTCAAATTTGGCCCAATTTGAGTTGATATGGCCCAGTTGAGAAGCAGCCCAATTAAAGGGCAATTAGCTTGATTTTAGCCTACTTGACGTGCGGCCCATTGATGCCCAATGACCTTGAGCTGGTGTATGAAGGGATTTAAAAGAAATAACCGCCTGGGGGAATCGAATTCAGGGATATGGTAGTAGTATGTGGTGAGCGAACCACCAAGCTGGGCTCCCAACTTGGTCTTAGTACTCAAGTAATTATGTTGACCCAAATCTGGAGGATCCTAAGAATGAAACTGATGCAGAACCTGGTACTAAAAGTCTGCTTGGCTTTCTAATTTGCTGCTCACTAAACCAAAAACAAAGCTATTGCCTAACTTAACATAACTTGAAGGTTGTTGGTTGGTATTGATTAAAACCTGCCCATGTGTAGCTGTGTGAGAAGCAAGAGTTTGTGAACCCATGGCTCCAACAGGAATTGTTGATCCACAGTGAAGGGTTATACATTTCCTTTAACCAACTGTGACCTCTCAAGCAAAATAGGAGCAAAACCAATCAAGACCAGCTATCTAGTTCAAGTTCCTATTAGGCTAACACGCATAGCCTAAGGTCAGGCATTTTAAGAAACATAACTCACACACCTTCAACTTCCAATTATCATAACTGGCACAAGTGATTTAAAGACTGAAATTTTCTCAGGTAAAGGAGGAAGAATCTACAGAATTCTATCAGACTTGAGAGTAAAATGCATCAACTACCTCATCTGGTTATATCAATCCTTAAGCCCTGACCCCGGTTGCTAAAACTACTGCTAGAACCTATACGAGATCATCTTAGTTATTTACCCATGCACTTGTAATACAACCCACTTGGGAGGAGGAGGATGGACCTAGTTGGAGGTAGGATTGAAGCTCAAAATTCAGGGCAGTTTTGGGAGCTTCTCAAATTGTGTTCAATGTAGCACAAAATTGTGCATAAAAATGAACAGAAGAGGAAACATAAATTTGCAGAATGTAAAGAGGGAATTGGGGAAGGTGATTGCACGAATTAAAGGCTGGAAATAAAGTGCAGAAATGGAAGAAAGGGAAAAACGAAAATGACCCAAAATTAAAGGGGAAAGGGGCTGAAAATTAAAGCATAAACTAAGAACTAGAATTGTAAATTGCAAGAAGGTAAATGGCAGAATGTAAATTGCAGAAAAATAATTCCTAAGCTATGCGCCACTCCACTAGCTAGAGGAAGCTAGGAAGATAAGCCAAGTTCCACCACATTGGAGGCTCCAATGATAAGGAAAAGGGTCTTAACCTGAAGAACAAGCAAGAGGAGAAGAAAGAGAAGAGAAAGCTGCTCTCTCAAGGGAATTTTCGGATTCCAATAGCATAAAATGACCAAAGGTGTCATTTGCTTACATTGAGCCCTTATTTATAGGAAAAAAGGAAGGGGGCTGCTTGGTTGTGGGTTTGGGCTGCCCTTAGCCAACCAAGCTCTTAACCTAAGCCTGTTCCTATTCTAAATAACCTATTCTTATTCCATGTTGGAATAAGTTATTCCCACTTTTACAACTTAAAGAAAAATACAACCAAATTAAAATTAGGAAAAATTTCAGTTTTATTATCCTTAAGCTAAAAATTTCTCTTGAAAGTCAATTTCCATGCTCACATCATCCTCCCCCCCTTAAAAGCATTCGCCCTCGAATGACAATCACCAATTTCTGCAAAACAAAGGACACAAATAAGAGTAGAAGAGTATATGTGGTTATGGAAGAAAGAAAATTATGGAGAATGCCAAGATCAAATACGAACCTCTTTAATTTTTCAAATAGTCGTAAACATTGGAAAGCAAATTTGACTAGGAATAAAAGGTTGATTCGATCTACAAGCTCATAGTTATTAACAAACATGTCCCAAGTAAACTTACGTGCTTTCATCCATTTTCTTTTCCCTAAAGAGATCTTAGTGCTATGAATATTTGTAATTACTAACAAATTAAGCATCCTAGATGCATTATCATAAAACAAGGATTGAAGCATGCTAGGGACCTTTATATGTGAGAATTCACTATCAGTGTGAAGCATATGAGACAATGGTGATAATCTAGGCATATGAATGGATCTAGACACATGATCTCCAACAAATTTTGCAACAATGGTGTCCCAAATGTTGGTAGAAGGCTGGAGTTCCATCTCTTGATTACCCTTTGTAAAGGAGAACATTTCAACCCCTATGATAGGTGAAAGGAATTCAGGAACACTAGGCACTAAGTTTTCTTGATGTTCAATACCCCTTACAGGTGGCAACCCTAGAGATAACTCTTTTGGGAATACATCTTGGAACTCTTCTAGAAGTTCACTAGACTCAAGGTTTGGTTGAGTATTCAAGCAATACTCTTTGCACATGAGCATGTACATGGGTTGTCTAGCTAGAAGAGTTTGCCTAATTTCTCCTTGATTGATGAAGAGGTTTTTATCCTTTTCCTCATGTCTCAACCTCTTATCTTTTTTTAAATTCTTTCCTTTAATTCCCTTCTTTTCTTTCTCTCTTTTCTTTTTCATTTGTACTTGATCTTTACAAACCTCACTAGGGGCCAAGGGAACTAAGGTGACCTTTTGGGAATTGAAAACAAAGGAATACCTATTGCTATGCCCATCATGGTGAACTTTCCTATCAAATTGCCATGGCCTTCCCAAGAGCACATAACTTGCTTCCATGGGCACAACATCACAAGTTACTTGGTCAAGATACCTACCTATGGAAAAGGCAACTAAGACTTGCTTATCCACTAAGAGGTCCCCATTGTCACTCAACCATTGTAACTTGTAAGGCCTAGGATGTGGGGTAGTGGTTAATCCTAACTTTTGTACTAGCCTAGCACTAGCCACGTTGGTGAAACTTCCCCATCTATAATCAAAGAACATGTCTCCCCCCCAATCACACACCTTGTGTGAAAAATATTTTCTCTTTGTCTCTCATCTTCCCCCTTGACCATGCTTCCTAGTAATCTCCTAACAACAAGAAGATCACCTTCTGGGGCATACTCTAATCCTTCTTCACTAGAAGAGCTAGTGGCACTAGAGCTAGAGTTTTCACTTGAGGATTCCAAAGATGAGACTTGTCCATTATCTCTAAGGATCATGCTCTTCTTGTTAGGGCATTGAGAGGCAATGTGCCCTCGTCCCAAACACTTGAAACACTTAATGGATGATTCCTTTTTTATCGGAGTGGATGGGGTGTTGGCCTTTTCTTTCTTGGGATCTTTAATTTCCCTAGGATCTTTAGGCTTAAAAGGGACATCCTTGTGGCCTTCCTTCCTCTTATTTTCCTTCCAAGAAGGCTTTGAGGTTGAGTATCTACTCTTACCTTTTCTATAGAGTTGTTGTTCTACCTTTTGGGCTTGGTGGTAGAGTTCATTCAAACTCATATAGTTGTGGAGTTCCACAACATCCCTAATCTCATCCTTAAGCCCTTCAAGGAATCTTGCCATTCTAGCCTCCTCACATTCTTCTATGTTGGCTCTAATGATGGCTACCTCCATATCTTTGTAGTACTCATCAACAGTTCTATTACCTTGGGTTAATCTTTGGAGCCAATTATGAAGCTCCCTAAGGTAATGAGGTGGTACATACCTATTCCTAAGGATGGCTTTCATTTCTTCCCAAGTCTCAATAGGATGAAACCTTGCTCTCTCTTTCACTAGCTTATCCCACCAAATCAAAGCATAGTCTGAAAATTCAAGACTAGCTAGCTTTACCCTATGTTCCTCCCTCACTTCATAGCACATGAAAATTTGCTGTACCTTCAACTCCCATGATAGGTAGATTTCAGGGTCATTCAACCCTTGAAATTTTGGAATTCTAAACTTGGTTCCATCAATTCTTTCTTGGTTTCCATTTTCTCTCCTACCTCTATTCCTAATCCTAGAAGAAGCTCTATGACTATGATAGCTAGGAGAATGTCTATCTCTACTTCTATGGATCCTACTCCTAGATGAATTTCTAACACTAAGTGGAGACCTAGATGATTCCCTATCACTCTCATGCCTACCTTGATTCCCACCCCTGTGATTATTCCTTTGGTTTCTTCTAGGGGATTCATAGAAATCTTCTTGTGAATCCCTAGGTGAATCAATTTTATTTTTGTTTTTCTTAGAACTACTAGACCCTTCATTTTGTTTCTTTTTAAACAAAGTCTCATTCCTCTTTTCTAGGTCATACAAGCGATCTTCAAATTGTTCACTTTGTTTTCTTAACATTTTTTCAAAGGTTTGGGTAAGGGCTTCTAGTTGTAACCTATTGAAGCTAGGTGGATACTCAGTTTCACTCATGATTCTCTCCACTCAAGACACAAGATATCAAACAATCAATTAAGAAAATCACAAATATTCTAAGTACAAATTCCTACCACATAAAACACTTGAACAATTAAGAAATTAAAATGCAGAGAGTTAATTGGTTTCTTACACAAACCAAGGTCCAAGATAGGGAAAGATAAGTAACAAGTAGTCACATAGGCTAAGTTGTAAACCTAGCAATTATGGAACCCCCTTATTACTCCTTTCAACAAGCACACTTAGACTCCCTCTTATGGCTCCTTAAAACCACACAAAGGCCAGGAACTTACACACAATTACTAACAAAATTACAAGAAAAATTCCTAAGTACAAACTAAATCAAAAGGATTACAATATTATAACCCTACTACAACCAAATTCTAAAATTACACCAAAAAGAATGTCCTAGTAAGAGAAATCCTAATCTATTACAAATGGGTAAATTCTTCAAGTCAAGCTTCAAGTCCAAGTCTTCTCCAAGTTCAGCTCCAAGTCAAACAAAATTTTTTTCTTAGGGCTGCATACAAAATTAAACAAAGAATGCTTTGCAAACCAAGAAATTGTTAGCACAATTAAAACCAATTACTTCCTTCCTCACCAGTGTTTGCCACTCTTAGTCACTCAATTTGGTCTTGCTTTACCCTTGAAGAAAAAACACATATTCAACTTAAAATTAGAGGCCTTGATGTTTCCAATGTGGTAAAAACTCAACTCATCCAGAATTCAAGAATGGACAAAACATAGGAATTTTGGGGACAAACAAGAAACTCTTATCACAAAAATTAGCTAAACTCAAAGGGATTAAAATTGTGACAAACTAGAATTCAAAGAAGACAAGCAACAATTAAGTGGTGAAAAAAGAAGGCACTCAAAAGGAATTCAAGAAGGATGAATGGATTACAAACTTGTGTGAATTGTTCTTAAAACTGAACTTAACCTTTATTTGAAAGAAAATCATTCATATGCATCATAGTTCATTCAAGAGGATAAATCCAACTCAAGTTGTTCAACACACTTCAATTGATCCCAAACTCAACTCAAATACTACAATTGAAATACAATAAAATGAAACTTGAAGATCATTCAACTCTGGAATTTTTTTTTTTACTTTTTTTTTTAAAAAAATTCTGCCCAGATTTTTTTTTCACGTTTTTTTTTTCGTTTTTTTTTCTTTTTTTTTTTTGTTCTTTGTTGATTCTTGCTTTTTTGCCTTGTATCTTTTAGGGAAATGTAATGTACACTTATATCACTCCAAAACCAGCACAGGATTAACACTTAAACACCCAACAACAATATTTTCAAAGATCAAACACAAACTTCCTCAAGAACACATGAAGAACAGTGATGAACATGATGAACAATTTGCAGAATTTTGCCAAAATAATTGAGGGGTTTTTTAGGCAACAATGATCAAGTTTCAATTTCAACAACAAAACCCACAAAGTCCAAAGGATTTGAGAGAACAATAGATGTGTTCTTGCTGGAAATACCCAGAAAAAAAAAAACCAGAAAAGGGGTTCTTCAATTTCTTGACATTTTGATGCAATTTTGAGGAAATTCACTGATTAAATTGATGTTCAAGCAAGGATCCAACAACATATGACTCAAAGCAACACAAATTACATGTGAATTCAAGCAAGAAGGGGCTGAAAATATGCAGAAAAAATTGGAACAAAAACAGAGACGAAAATGGGAGAAGAAGATGATGAAAAATGAAGGAGAAAAGTGAGAGAAGTTACCTCAGAACAACAAGCTCTGAAACCACATAATACAACCCACTTGGGAGGAGGAGGATGGACCTAGTTGGAGGTAGGATTGAAGCTCAAAATTCAGGGCAGTTTTGGGAGCTCCTCAAATTGTGTTCAATGTAGCACAAAATTGTGCATAAAAATGAAAAGAAGAGGAAACATAAATTTGCAGAATGTAAAGAGGGAATTGGGGAAGGTGATTGCAAGAATTAAAGGCTGGAAATAAAGTGCAGAAATGGAAGAAAGGGCAAAACGAAAATGACCCAAAATTAAAGGGGAAAGGGGCTGAAAATTAAAGCATAAACTAAGAACCAGAATTGTAAATTGCAAGAAGGTAAATGGCAGAATGTAAATTGCAGAAAAATAATTCCTAAGCTAGGCGCCACTCCACTAGCTAGAGGAAGCTAGGAAGATAAGCCAAGTTCCACCACATTGGAGGCTCCAATGATAAGGAAAAGGGTCTTAACCTGAAGAACAAGCAAGAGGAGAAGAAAGAGAAGAGAAAGCTGCTCTCTCAAGGGAATTTTCGGATTCCAATAGCATAAAATGACCAAAGGTGTCATTTGCTTACATTGAGCCCTTATTTATAGGAAAAAAGGAAGGGGGCTGCTTGGTTGTGGGTTTGGGCTGCCCTTAGCCAACCAAGCTCTTAACCTAAGCCTGTTCCTATTCTAAATAACCTATTCTTATTCCATGTTGGAATAAGCTATTCCCACTTTTACAACTTAAAGAAAAATACAACCAAATTAAAATTAGGAAAAATTTCAGTTTTATTATCCTTAAGCTAAAAATTTCTCTTGAAAGTCAATTTCCATGCTCACATCAACTTGACTCATGTTGCTACCTTTGCTGAGTCAGAAGCTTAATTCCTTTTTGCCACTCCTAACCTACACTTTAGTAGTGTTTAGATTTGTGGTTTAATGCTATTGTGGATTATCAGTCTTTGAACGTGCACTAGGATACCGTTGACTAGCAGCCTTTCCCTATTAAATGGAATTTCATTTTAGTGGGCCTGGATGTTCAGTCTTATGGAACATAACTGTCATATCAAATTTTGGCCAAAGATCAATGTTACTAACTTGCAGCATCATAATGAATCCATTCTAACAGAGTTTTAGGTAGAGAAACAAGAAAGTTCCTTAACACATTTCAGCAATTGAATCTCTCAAGTGAGGAGTCAAATCACAAGGCTTTTCCATGAAAATTCTCTTATACAACTTCATCTTAATGATAAAGTTGTCCTTCGACTTGCCTAAGCTATATATCATTCAGTGGTAAATTTCATATCAAAGTTTAAGAACAAAAGTGACAGAACAAATGGATTATATTCTTGCTAATTTCATTGCAACACCAAGTTCAATTCATGTAGAAGAACAGGAAGGAATCCACAGTATTTCTGAAGCTGAATTCGTCAAACAAACTCAAATCATAGGATCATACCAATAAAAAAAACTAAATCTACATTCGTCTAAATCACTTATTATCCACTGATACTCTCAGATTATGATGCAAGTGGTAGAGGTACAAGCATGAATGCAATGATCAACAATAAAAACTCTACAATCTTATTTAAGATTTACTTTAATTACAAAGTCACATGAAATTAGATGGAGCGATGGAGAACAACTTGAAAGCAGTAAAGGTGAAGTTCTTCTTCTCCTCTTATCAAAATGCAATTGTAAAGGATAAAATCTTCCTCTGCTCCTCAGTGAAGCTGGAGCCAGCACGATGAATATTTGTTCTTCTTCTTCAAGATGCAACTCCTAGCATACGTGCTCCTCTGTCTCTATTCTTAAATTCACCGAGTTCTTGGGGAACTTCTGTGATTTCTTCCTTGAATCTGAAATGTGTAGACCATAAAGAGATTTGGTGTTTTTAGAGGAGGAGAATTACTGAAAGTCCAAGCCAAAATCCAAAACATGAGAAGGGCTCTGAATTTTTTCGATGGTTCTTCTTCGTGGACCCGAATCAGATGAAGGAAGAAGATGGAGTTTTTGGAGAGGAAACCAAAGAAGTTCCCCCAAAACCGAGTGAAACTGGGAGCAGCCCCCTTGAAGCCTAGGGAAAATCCCCTTTTATACCATTATATTTTGAAATTTCCTGCCCCTAGGAAGCCACATTTTCTTCTTTTTTTATTTTTTATTTTCTTATTTTTCTTTTACTTTTTCTAACTAATTCTTAACTAACCTTAACTAACTTTTAACCACTCTAACTATTTTCTAACTGAAAATTTTCTTCTTTTATTTTTCTTATTTTTATTTGTTTTCATCTATTATTTTTATTCTTTTCATCTATTATTTGTTTTATTTTATTATTTATTTATTCATTTTACTTTTTTTATTCTTATTTGGTAAATTTGATTAATTAGACAATTTATTTTTGGACATAATATAATGTTCACAATAGGTATGCTTATGAGATTTTCAAATTCATCAGGAAAGGGACAAACAAGGTTGTTATGACTCAAGTTTCTGCATTAAGGTGTAAATATTATACAAAATTGTAGCATTAGGTAATCTAATATAGAAAAATAAAATTTGTTTAAGACAATTAATCTTACAAGTTAGATGCTTTAGATAACCAACATATGTAGGTACATGCCCCAAAAAAGTATTGCTATACAGATTCCTGGATAGGTATGTCACAACCGTAATTCCGACGAGACGACGAACTTGTTAAAAATTTTAAAATAGAATTTATTTGATAATGTGGAGTCGCCACCAAATTTTGTTTTTAGGGAAAAGATTTGGAAAAGTCCTAACTTGAGGAAGAGATTTAGGCTCGGCAGTCGGTTACGAGTAGGAAAGGTGTTAGGCACCCTACTCGCCCGTTCCGAAGAACGGTACCCTTAAACTGAGTGTGTGATTTATGTGAAAACTGTTTGATCCCTTTAATTAGAGTGAAAATAAATAGATTGATGGAAGATAGTCTGACAGGACTTGATCCTGCTCCTACGTATTCCCTGGTGCAATGGGAAATTCAAGGCTTACGTAGTTCTGGTTTTTGAAGGTTTGACCTTCGGAGGTGCTTGAAAAAGGAATAGAACATTTTGAAAATATTTTAGAGAAATATCGTTAGTCCACATATGCACAGGATCTGAGGCAAACGAAGGCTGCACTAGGATTCATATGAATCTCTAAACATCGAACAGCAGTAAAACTGCCATTTCTATTTTAAAGCTCACCGCGTGAGACTTGGGATTTCAAAATGAATTTAATTTGAAAATAATAAGAAATAGGAAAAAATTGGGCTTTATTTAAAATAAAATGAATTTGATTTTGAAATAAATTTGACTTTAAAACGAACTTGATTAAAAAAGAAATCCTTAATCCACATATGCACAGGATCCGAGGCAAATGAGGGCTGCACTAGGATCCATATGAATCTCTAAACATTGAACAGCAGTGAAACTACTAGTTCTATTTTAGAGTTCATCGCATGAGACTTAGGATTTCAAAAAGAAATGGACTTGATTTAAAATAAAATGAACTTGATTTGAAATGAACTTGACTTTGAATTTGAATTGGAAATGAAATGAACTTGATTTAAAATGAACTTGAAATGAAATGAATTAAACTTGATTTAAAAAGAACTTGGAAAATAAAATGAATTTTTCTTTGAATTTGAGGGCTTGAACTTGATTTAAAACGAACTTGATCTTGAATTTGAGAAATTGAACTTAATTTTAAACTTAAGAAAAAGACTTAGACTCGATTTGGATTTGAGAAAAGGAATTGAATCTTGATTTGATTTGAGGAAAAAGAATTAAACTTGATTTGGATTTGAACTTGATTTGAAAATTTGAAGAAAAAGAATTAAACTTGACTTTGAAGAAAAAGAATTTAATTTGAATTTGGAAGAATTGAAAAAGAATTGAATTTAAATTTTGAAAAAAAATAATTTAATTTTGAATTTTGAAGAATTGAATTTGATATGAATTTTGAAGAATTGAATTTGATTTTAAAATCAAAGGAAAGCATTGAGTTTGATTCACAGCTAAGGGAAAGAATTAAGCTTAATCTAAAGAACAAAGAATTTGATTTCAAATTAAAAATTAAACAAATTAATTATAAAGAGGATTGGCTAGAAATTTTGATTCTCATGGTGCCCAGTTAGAAATTGTAAGAGGTATGGCCCGATTTTATTTTCTTAGTATTCCTCCTAGGCCCAATTGACACATGTCGGGAACATTTAATTAATAGCATGGCACGATCCTATACATGGGCCCAATTTTGAAGCAACGCTACCCAAGACCCCAAGCTATCACGTGGGGTTTTTTTTATAAAAAAAGTTACACTTGGGGTTTGAACCTGAAACCTGGGGGGTATCGGGCAGCGTGCTTAGCCAATAGATCGCGCCTCTGGTTGAGTCTATAACACCCGAAATTAATTTTAAGGCAAACCCGTGTGGCAACTTGTCAAATGACGTATCAAAATTCTTCAAGGCTCATGCACATGATATGGCCCAACCTTGAACGTTAGCTTTTTTTTTCTGAAGTATTAAGGATCCGCATGGTTGCAGGATGCCTTGGTTGTACAATGGAGTGGTTCGAGGCTAGTATAAGTTGGGTGAAGTTGGCCTACTCCTTACCCAGCTGCATATGGGAGAGAATCTCCTCCAACTGCAACTCAAACTCATAGGGGTCGGGATCCTCAGAACCTGCACTAATAGCAAGTAAATTAGTGTTGCGTTCATTTATCTAAGTAGGTGATGATTCTTAAAATCACTTGTTGGTAGAATGCTCAAGTTCACTTGGTTTGTTGGACAGTTTTCATAAGAGGCTGCTTATCCATTGGGTGGAGGACAACATGCTAGAGAGGTGATTTCCAGCGTTGCACTCTTTGCCCTGTGATTGATGGGCTTTCTTCTGAATCAAAAGGGAACCTATACTGTCCCTCATCCATCCCAACAGTTATCACGGGACCACTGCAAGTTGGGTTGAAGGCTATTGCGAAGTAATAGCTTGGATTTTCCATTCTATTCAAGCCAAAGATAGCCTATGTTCAGTGATGCTTTCAGGATCTAGACCAGATCAATGCAGTCTGTGAATGCAGCCCCTTAGCATCTCCATTACCAAACACTACTCTATCGAACATATAGAATCATCCCTTTTGACCGAATACAATGGGTTATGCTGAAGGTATCTTATTGAAGGTGATGGAGACAACCATGGCAATTTAACCTCGCCTATAAAGCTGGATAGGCCCTGAGGCTTGAGATCTTTTTTGGAACACTGGTTCAATCTTTACTAGATATTATGCTGAAATCTAAAGTCTGCCATTGGGTTTCCTATGACGCTTTGAGGCATGATCAGACTATGCATGAGCGTTGGACATCTTACTACGTTAGACCCTCTAGGTTCCTCTCAATTTGGGGTCACCAACCTTCTAAATAGACTCCAACCAGTAGCACGCCCACTACGCGTCCCCAGTATCATATTTACTCTATTCAGTACCGTAGGTGAGCGCCCCCTAAGACTACCCTTGACAAACTCAGACTACAACAAGCATGGGGCAAGTATGATGATTTGGAAGATTCCTTATTTGACATAGGCCTACTGATACAGGTTTATCTAGTTCTTTATCAAGCTATCTTTTTTCAGTTCTTATCATTAGCTGCCTTAATTTGTGAGTTCAAGGTTTGGTTATTTCTTCCTTTTTCCTTCTGTAGGTTTTCTTAATTTCAAGATTTCGATTCAGATTTCAAGTTTTCTTTGTCATTTTGGCTACACTCTACGGCTTGAGATCTTATCTCAATATTTATACAAGCTCGACACTCACTGGTTCTAGTAGGAGTTAAGGTAGGGGAGCTATGTTCCTGACATTATATCTCTCAACCACATAATCAAATCATAGAAACTTCAATCAACCGCATGCAAGTTTTAAATCTAATTTAATTTTACGCAGAGAGATAGGGATCTTCTCAACGCATTTCAGGCACGAAACTTCACATGCAAGATTCATATTACAATGATTTCTCCATAGAAATTTCATGCTGAAGACAAAATTAGACCCAATTTCGCCAAAACTGGAGTCATTCAAGCAATAGTCACGATTCAAGAAATGGAAAATAAGCAAGTGCAGCAACCACAACTATTTATCCTCATTCAAGTCTTACTCCACTTTACACAAAAAGGCTCTGTGTGCAAGCTTAACACAAACCTAGAATCTACCTAGGCAGAGTTATTCTTTACTGGAGATTAATGCGGAATTGAGCAAGAACCAGCAATGTTCTCTAAAATCTGGATGATGTGAGTGTTAGAATAGGGATTCTCTTGTTGATATGGAGCAAGTCCCGTCGTTGGATTTAGCAACCATGGATGCGTTTTTTTCTTCTCATGAGACTGGGATTGCTTTGGAAAAAAAACTTTGGAAAGCTAAAGAGAGAAGCCAGGGGCAGTTGGAAAGAAAATTTTTTTGCCAACCGAGATAGGGAGAGGGAGAAACAAAGGAAGCAGAACTCTGAAAACTAACAGATCCCAAACTACATTCCCTTTCTCCTTTTTTTTTTTGTTTTAATTTTTTTTTATGTTATTAATTCTATTTTAAATTTCCTCAATTTTGTTTAATTTTATTTATTTATTTATTCCTACTTTTCACTTTTTCAAGTTTTTCTCTTCTATTTTCTTATTATTTTTTGCACATTTTTATTCTATATTATTATTATTTTTATGATGATTATTTATTTTATTTTATTATATTATTTTTTGTTTTAATTTATTTTTAAGATTTTATTTTTATTTCTTTTTATTTCTTTTTTTATTTTATTTCCATTTTGTTAATTTTTATTATTTATTTTTCTTTTTATCATTTTTGCTTATTTCTCAGTTTTTTTCATTTTTCTTTCATTTTATTATTATTATTTTGTTTTAATCCTTTTTTTATGGTTTTTTTTCTTTTTTATACTTTGAAATTTAGTTTGTTGTTTGTTATGTAATTCAATTTTATTTTTCAATTACCCTATCACTTTGTTTTGTCTTTATTTTTCTCTCTTTTTTTTACATTTTTAGTTCAATCTTTTCTCTTTTTATATTTTGTTATTAGTTTTTGTTATTTTATTTTTTTCTTTTCTCTGTTTTTCTTTATTTATATTTTTTGTTGTTGTTTTCTGTTTATTTGTTTTTCTGCTTTCTATTTATTTGTTTTTCTGTTTTCTGTTTATTTGTCTACTTTTCTGTTTTCTGTTATCTATTTATTAATCTTAATATTTACTTATTATCTAAATTATGATTTATTCACTAATTAATTTTAAAATGTGGCCTTGGACATAATTGAGTGTTTACAAGGTATAAAACAAAACAAATAATATGGCATAAAATAAAATTATCAAGATAAATATTTTTAACAAGAAACTTACATTGTATCAAGATTAATTATGTGCCCAACTCAGCTAGTATATTCCCCTCAAAGTTGTTTGCAGAAAGATTTTTGGAGATCAAACATTTTAACATTTACATTACTAGAAGGGATGAAATCTATAACATAATAAAGCAACTCAATATACAATTAGTTATAACATCTAAGTATTTCAATCTCTCAAGCTTTAATGCAAGTGAGGTTAATTCTAATTTCAACAATAACAATGATGATGAATGATGTTGATTTTATTTAAAGCTTTAATTCATTGAAAGGGTCCATACTAGGTGAAGAGATTTAGGAATGAGCTTCACCTTCCATAGTTAAGAAAGTGAAAAGGAATAAAAGGGTCATTTATAAAAAAAAATATATATCCTTTTAAATATTTTTGTAGCATTAATATAAAAGTGGATTTGATTTCAAATTAGGAAAAGGGAATTGAGCTTGCCCAAAAAAAATGGATTAGAGTTCAAATTAAGAAAACGTAATTGGGTTTGCCTCAAATTACAAAGACTTAATTTCAAAAAAGGAATTGAGTCTGACCCAAAAAAATTGGATTTGGGTATCAAATTAAAAAAAGAATTGAGCTTGACCAAAATTAAAAAAATGGATTTGATTTCAAATTAAAAAAAGTTGGGCTTGACCCAAATTAAGAAAAATGGATTTGATTTCAAATTAGAAAAAAAGAGTTGGGCTTAACCCCAAATTAAAAAGAAAATGGATTTGATTTTTAAATTTTAAAAAAATTGGACTTGACCCAAAAAAGGTTTGATTTCAAATTAGAAAAGAGCAATTTGGGCTTGACTTAAATAAAAAAGAAAATAGATTTGATTTTTAAATTAAAAAAGAAAATTAGACTTGACCCAAAAAATGTTTGATTTCAAATTAGAAAAGAGGAATTTTGGCTTGACCCATAATTAAAAAAATGGATTTGATAACAAATATATAAAAGGAATTGGGTTTGACCCATATTGAGGAAAATGAATTTGACAAAAAAGAAGAAGAATAAGGAATTGGGCTAGAAACACACATTAAAAAGGCTTGATTTCATATTAAAGAGGGATTGGGCTTGACCCAAATTAAAAAAATGGACTTGATTTCAAATTGAAAAGCATTGAGCTTTATCCAAATTAATTGTTTGAAGAAAATTAAAGAAGTTTATGTTAATTAAATAAGGTTGCGGGTATTATTGATTTTAATGCTAATATCCATTGTTCAATTGATCTTGGCCATATTAGCATGGTTCTAAAAAAAGTTTGCTTGGCCCAAAAATTGGCTGCATTAGCATAGTTCTAAAATAAAGTTGGCTTGGCCCAATAAAATGGCAGCTAGCAGCGTAGCCCAACTGAAAGGGGCAATTTGGCCCGATTAAATAAACTTGCACCTGGACCCTGAAGTGCAGCATGGCCCAATATCCATAAATTGGCATATGGGAGTATTTAAAAATAAACGACAGCATTTGAGAATCAAACCCGGGGCCTAGCAATGGTGTGCAGCGAGCGAACCAACTAAGCAGGACTTCCAACTTAATCTTATTATTCATGAACATTTACTTAACTAAAGCTAGAAGACCCACAAAATCAATCCTTGACCTGATGCTTTTATTTTGCCAAATTGGATACTGCCAAATGGTGCTGACGAGTCACAGGCTTGTTGCATATTGGCTTTTACTGAATTAGAAAGTCAATCAGATTGAAGGTTCCTCTCTCTCCCCTTTTACTTGCACTTCACTTGGAGTTTAGACTTATGGCTTTGTTAAGGAACACCAGACTTTGAGTCAGACCATAAGCCATTATTAACTGGCTATATTTCTTACTAAATGCAACAGACTGTGATTGCTATACCAGATTTGGGTCACGAATCAGGGTCTCAGAATGGACTTTCACAATGCCATTTGGATAGAACCTTCCCTTTATTATTAAGTGCAATTGGAAAAGAATCCTCACTAGGTAACTCAAACTGTTGTGAAGCAAATTTTAAATAGGTTTGGACCTCTTTTCCAGTGCATCACAAGGCTTAATGGTCATTATGCAGATCCATTTAGAGTGCCTAGTTAAGGTTGTGAGGATGGACCCAGGGGAGTGCAACTGAGTGAATTAGAATTTCCTATCTTAAGGTTAATTCTACTGACCCTATCACTATTCTAGTTGAGCAAGAGATTCAAGTCAGCATGTGTTAGATTGATTGCAGGAGATAATATTAATGCTACAAAGAACATAGCCAGGGAATGTGGGATTTTATCAGATGATGGCATAACCATTGAGGGTCCAGACTTTAAAGAGAAGACTTAGGAGGAATTGTTTGAACTGATTCCCAAAATTTTGGTTATGGCCTGATCCTCACCTATAGACAACATACATTGGTGGAACACCTGCATACCACGTTCGAAGGAGTGATATCTGTAACTGGTGATGGAGCCTCAGCCCTTAATGAAGCTAACATTGGACTTGCAATAGGAATTGCAGGAACTGAGGTTGCTAAAGGAAGTGCAAATGTCATGATTTTTGGATGATAACTTTTCCACAATATTGACAGTGGCCAAAACACCTTATAGCCAGGTTCTCCAGACCAATTAGCAAGGTCACAGAGGTGTTATATGTACAGGAGAAGAGTGAGGAGATTTACTAAAGCATGTACACGTTATCTTGGCGAAAGGTGTGGTCCTTGAATTTGTGACAAAAATTCGAAAAAGAAGGTTTAGTTGCCATTAACAACTCCTGATTCCCTACCTAGCACTTCCTATCAAACCAGTAGTCTCTTACTAGAAAACTATGATTGTTTCTTCTAAGATTAACTCCGGTGCTCTCTGGTTCTCTCTATGTTACTTGAGCTAAATCCTCTATATTTCCTATTGATCTCCTATATTCCTTTAACTATTGGTTTTATTTTCCTGCAGCTAGACAACGATTTGAGAGACACTTAAGAAAGAAAAGAGCTAACGAGGGACTCATGCGAGAAAGTTATGCAATAATTATGGAAATGTTATGCAAATCTCAACACCACAGATCCGAGATTCCGATTCTGAGAAGAATCATATGAACCAAGGCTTATCACAACAATCAAATGAAGTTAACTCCTCAAAATTTTCATCACAGTAAAAACAACCTTATTCTTATTCACAATCTATGCAAATTATACAATTGAAACAAGCTATACTGCAGGAAGAGAATGATATGCAAGGAACTTGACATGATTAATATGGATCCTAAACTGGTGATTCTCTTTCGAACGAGATAATCGAGAGAAAAACAGAGACAATAGTTGCCAAAAATCTCTCAGCCACCGAGAACCTCCAGAGTATTGAAGAATTGAAGCGGTCAAGGAAAGCTTGAGGAAGCTTTTTTTTGAATCCGAAAAAGAGTCCAGAGGATCAGAAAGGTCCCTCACTGTAATGCACTTCGGGAAATTTTCGAAAATCCAAAAAAACCCCTCCAAATTTGCTTCTCCTCTTATTTATAGGCTTAATTTTGAGGTAACTGTTTTCTAACCACCCTAACCAACTTTCAAAACAGTTTTCCTTTTATTTCTTTTTCCTTTTTTTTATCTTTGCTATTGTTATTATTTCCTTCTCTTATGTTTATTTGTTTGTTTTTTTTTTCTTTTCTTTTTTTATCATTTTTATGTTTCTTTATTTTTATTTATTATTTATTTTATATTATTATTATTATTTTTCCTTCTTCATAACTTAAAATTAGCCTTGAACTTAATTGAGTGTTCACATTACTTAACGAGTGACTTTCCACAACCTTCATGCCTTTTTATTGTTTTATTAAACATGCTAACCTTTTTTTTTTATGGTAGTCTATGAATCAGATATCTATTACCCGTTCTCACTCAACTCTTGTTACGATCAACATGACATTTTAGGACTTAGTTTGAGGAGCTTAGAAAAGAGGAGTAGCAGAGTTTAAGAAAGTGTCGTAGCTATCAAAAATTTAATTGGATTCAAAAGGTTGTTACTACACTTTGTTTGGTTCACTTTGGGAGTCAGAAAGCTATTTGTAGTCACATTCTCAATAGGTTTTGAATTGTTAGCATTGAAATTGGCCACCTTTTGTTTTTCCTTTTGAACCATGGAGAGGCTAGTAATGTTGAAATTTCTCTCTGCACGAGTACCACCACTTATTCTCTTTTGTTTTTTTGGAGTAGAGGAAGTGCAACTATATTTTTTTCCATTAGGTACTATATCTGTATTGATTACATCTTTTTAGCATTAATTATATTTTTACTATTTAATACAATTTTTTTTATTTTTTAAAATATTTTTATTGCCAAAACTATTTTTAAAAGCACACATCTTCATGATTTTATCTGTTAACCTTTTTATTTCTAGATCAAAATTTAGAATTGATAGTTTTGGACAACAATATTTTTTATGTAAGAACTGATCTATTGGTTGATTCTATCCCACTAGTCCCTATAGGCTTTTTAACTTTATGAGTTTTTTATATAGAACTTTTTGTTTCTATGGAATTTTTTTATCCTAACCCATAGGATTAAGGTTAAATAAGTAAGAAATAGTCCATTTGATAACTCTATCATATAGCAATTAAAAAAGAATTGAAGCAAGGGGATCCATTAGTCCCTTTAGTATTCTTGGTAGTCGCTGATATGATAAGAGGTATGATTGACAAGGAAATAAAGGGAGGACATTTCAACCATTTAAGGTAGCAAGGGTTTCTATGTTTGCACAATACACAAATGATACGATAATAACTTGGGAAGTACCATATCTAATATTTTGTGTATCAAGACAATTCTTCACAAGTCTAATGTATTGATTAACCATAGATTTGACTAATTTTTACATGTCTAGGATGCATATTACAATATTAATTATAATAGTATTAATCATAAGCAAATAGGATATCAAAAGGAGAATGTTATACTACTAGTTAACCATGGAGTCAGATTGTTATAAATATGAAAAAGTCTATCATAAGTGCTAAATATATGCAAACAATGTCAATTCCCCATCCACTTCCCTGAATACCTTATCGTCACCATGGCCATCTGCAATGTGGGGAACAAGATGTTATTGGACCAATCGAACCTACAGCGTCTAATAGGCACCCATTCATCCTAGTGGAAATTGATTATTTCACAAAATGAGTTAAATTTTCATCTTATGCCAATATGACTCAAAATTTTATTGTAAGATTTGTAAAAAATAATTGATTTATTAATACAGACCGCCCAATAAACTCATCATTGATAATGGTGTACGAATCTTAGCAATAAGCTGATGAAACAATTATACGATGATTTCAAGATCCAGCACTATAATTTTTAACCATATCGCCCAAAAATGGACAGTGCAACTAAGGTAGAAAATAAAAATATAAAAAATTGTCCAGAAAATTGTGTTAATGTATAGAGACTGACATAAGATGCTTCTGTATGCTCTGCATTCATACCATACCTCGGTATGTAAATCAACTGGGGCAATATCATTCTCCTTAGTATATGGATGGAAGCAGTCCTTCCCACTGAGGAAGAGATTTCGTACCCAAGGTTACTGATGGAGTTCGAATTACAAGAAGCAGAAAGGGTACAATCGCATTAGATTAATTGAATTTTATTGAGGAAAAAAGATTAGCAACAATGTGCCATGATCAATTGTACCAATAGTGGATGAAAAACATGTTTGAAAAGAAAGTTCTTCCTTGAGAATTTCATAAGGATGATCTGGTGCTTAAAAATTCATTGCAAACACAAAAGAATTCTCAAGGAAAATCGGCACCAAACTTTCATGGGCCTTATATGGTGAAAAGCTTTATCTGGAGGTGCCCTAATTCTTGTAAACATGGATGGATGTGATTTTCCAAACCTTATGAATTCAGATGCAACGAACAAGTATTATGTTTAAAAGGCCCATTTAATCAAGAAAAATCTAGAAAAAAGTTAGGACATAAACAAAAAAATTAAAAAAGAAAAAAGAAAAAGAAGAAATAACAAAAGAGATGGGGAAACTCGCTGAGTCATAAACTCAAAACGAGCGATTCAAACAAAAATTAAGATAAAATAAAGGCTAGCTAAAGTGAAAACTCAAAAGGATAGTATAGGTAAAAGTTAGAGCAACCCACTAAGTCAAAAACTCAAAAAGAATGATTCAAGAAAAATTAAGGTAAAATAAAGGCTAGCTAAATTGAAAATTTGAAAGGACAATTTAGGAAAAAGTTAGAGAAACCTCATTGAATTAAAAACTCAAAAGGATAGCTTAGACAAGAGTAAATATGATCTTGCAAATTGCTAAGGGGAAATCTATAGAGAATATCCATGAAGCATGATATTGGACATAGGAAATGTTATGTTGGGGCAAGTCAAGTGCTTATGTTGGGGAAATCAAATGTTTGTACTAGGCTAAGTGATATACAAAATGAGATAAGTCTTACTATAATTCAAAAGCTCATTAGTTGGACAGTCAGGATTATTGAAGTACAACAACAAGCATTTCTCACTAGAAAGGTGCTGATAGAGCCATAAAATTTTGTCTTAACTTTCTTGATATTTAGTTTTTCCACCTTTCTTTCCACTCCATACAGTTCAAGTTGTACATAACTCACCCTCAAACAACTCAATAAATTTTATTCTAGATACTTTGTCATTCTTGGACTTATGCATTTCTCTTGTAGTTGCAAATTGGAGATATATACACTAAAAGAAATTGAAAAGAAAATAAAAAAGGCAAAACTTTCCAAATGTTAAGTTTAATAGATTTTCTAGTTTTCTTGCACAAAGTGATAATAATGAACCACCGTTCTCCTTGAATTGAAAATCCAACACTAGGGGCTCTCCAAAAAATAGAAGTCTCAGCTCCACGTAAGTAACTTAAAAAACCTAAAGAATCTCGTTCATCATAGCTCTTAGAAATGTGAAATGTTAAGGTGTTGGGAAAACCAACAAGAAGAGGAACCTTTAGATCTCAAATAAATCACGAAATAGAAAATTTTGTATCATCTTTCATGGGATGCATTTAATCATGTTTTCTTCACGCAACTTTCATATCTTGATCCATGATTTTAATTTTTCTTGCTTTTTAGTCTATCACACGAGACTCTGCATGTTTAAATTTTTTTATTTTATCACAATAAGCTATGTATTTTAATTTCTTACTTTCTAGCTTATTACATTAGGATTTGCATGTTTAAATTTTGGTAGCTAATCATACTAAGTTTTGCATTTTAATTTCTTACTTTTTAAGCTATTACATTATGCTCAGTATTTTAATTTCTTGATTTTTATTCGATCAAACAAGCACTACATGTTTAAATTCGGTTAGCCTATTACACCAGACTATGCATTTTAATTTCTTGCTTTCTAGCCTATCACATCAGGCTTTGCAATTTAGTTTCTTGCTTTTTAACCTATCACACCAAACTTTGTATTTTAACTTCTTACTTCTTAGCCTATCAAATCAGACTCTGCACTTTAATTTCTTACTTTTTAGCATATCACACAAACTTTTGCATATTTAAATTTTATTAGCCTATCACATTAGGATTTACATTTTAATTTTTTATTAGGCTCTGCATGTTTAAATTTTTGTTATCCTATCACACCAAACTTTACATTTTAATTTCTTACTTTTTATCCAATCACATGAGATTTTGCATGTTTAAATTATGTTAGCCTATTATACCAGACTTTGCATTTTAATTTCTTACTTTTTAGCCTATCACATCAGACTCTGCATGTTTAAATTCTATTATTACATCACACCAAGCTTTGCATTTTAATTTCTTTCTTTTTAACTTATCATACAAGGCTTTTCATATTTAAATTCTATTAGCCTGTCACACTAGGTTGTGCATTTTAATTTCTTTCTTTCTAGCTAATCACATTAGGCTCTACATGTTTAAATTTTGTTAGCTTATTACACCAATCTTTACATTTTAATTTCTTACTTTTTATCCATCACATTAAGCTTTGCATGTTTAAATTCTGTTAGTCTGTCATACTAGGTTTTGCTTGTTTAAATTTTATTAGTTTATCATACCAAACTTTGCATTTTAATTTATTGTTGTTTAGCTTATCACACGAAATTCTACATATTTAAATTTTGTTAGGCTATCATACCAAATTTTGTATTTTAATTTCTTTCTTTTTAGTTTATCATACAAAATTTTTCATGTTTAAATTTTGTTAACCAATTATACTAGACTTTACATTTTAATTTTTTAATTTTTAGTTTATCGCATGAAACTCTAAATGTTTAAATTCTGTTAGCCTTTTTGCACGTCTCTTATCTTAATAAAATCTCTATTTATGTTCACATCAAACACGTCGAGCTCCGATCCGTGCATGGTTAGTTGTATCTTGCTTTGGAACATGGCTAGCATGAGCTATGTTCATCTCCTACTTATTCCGAACATAATTGGCTCAAAATATTTATTTATTACTTATTCCGAATGATTCAAAATTTTTACTTATTTTTTACTTGCAGAATATAAAAATTATCATTCTTTATATTTTTTATAAAAAAATAATAAAATAAAGTAAATATCATTACCTAATTGTATATGAAATAAAAATATATCAATCTGATAGAAATTTTTTTAAATAATACAAAAACATTTAATTGTTTTGATAGATCATTGAAAGTTCAAAAGATAAAAGTTCACAAGTATTAATAATGCTTAAGTTCGATAAAATTCAAAAATAAAACCATAAGAATTTCATTAACGTCTTTCTTGTTTTATCAAATTTTCAATCTTTCATTTTATCGAGAGGCTTTTTAATTTTTAATTGATATTCTTCTGGAAACCTAACACTAGCTGAGTGATCCCATTTAGTTTTATCTTATTAGTTATTAGGCACATACACGCTCCACTGTTATAGTCTTGAGCCAATACTGTTGTAGTCTTGAGCCAATACTTGAACATACTCGGCAAGATGAGTATGTAGACACCCATGTTTATATGTTGTTTTGGCTGATAGACATTATGTAGTCTCTATATTCATTGCTTCTATGACCTGTAAATATACCTATGAGATCACTCTAGCACAAAGTGTCATCAAGATTATCACACTCTCGTATACATGGAAATGTCATTGCATAACCGATAAAGTAGGTGTACTATTCAGTTTGCTTAAGCCACACGGTTATGGGGAAGGCAAAAAGGCCATAAATAATGTTGAAAGACAAGGTGAGAAGAGAGTCACGGTCTGCCACCGCCCTGCTCATACCTGAACCTGTTTGGGGTTCATTTGTGAGGTACTGGTCTTCTTCCATAAAAACTGAATTGCGTACACAGCATCCATGTTCTATTCTCTGATCGTAAAATGATGATGAGCGACAAAGAAGCAACGTGTCCCTGTGTTCATTCCTTTCTGAAATATTTTTACATAATACCACGTCTTTTTTTCGTTTCTCTCCTTCCAACTACTTTTCTATTTTGTCTTACTTGCCTCCTTATAATAATATATTGGCTGGGTTGAAAAAGCAAGAGACCCGTCGCTGGATGCATTGAGATAAAGCTAGGAGTCGCAGTGAGAAATCAATGTGGGCTAATCATGAAACCCACTTGGCTACCACCCTCATGAATATTGATAATTACCATAATTCAATCAAAGTCAATGACATATTGATAATGAATTATTTTCCATTTTATAACTTTTGAATTTAAGTGTTACTCTAGTTATTCGATTTATCCTTTTAGTCGTAATTGTTCTAATTGATCAACACGGACGCTTTGTTGCTATTTTATTATTTATCGTTACATTAATTTGTGGAGATGTTTTCATGCATAAGAAAAAATTTTAATATTTCACTTTTGCAAATAATGTTTAGACAGAAAAAATTTAATATCATTCTGTAGTTGTTAGGATTAAGTTCCTTTGATTCTATAGTTAATTGACTTATCATCTTAATCGAAATTAATCATCACAAACGTTATTATTATTTTATTATTTGTTGTTATTTTATTATTCGTTATTACATTAATTTTTGAAGATATTTTTTTATTTTCAAAGTATATATTTTAATTTAATTAATTAAATTTTTTATCTTTAGATTTCACGTAACGGATTTTGAATTTATGTGTGTAAATTTTCTAACATTATGTATTTTTGAAATTGTAAAAATTTGTAGTCCATTTATTATTTAAACTCTATCAGATGTTGAGCTATTAAAAACTAAAAGATTAATTGACTCAAATATTTTATTATCTAACTAAATTTTTTTTAGATTTCATTCAACAAAGTTGTGGATGTAGCATTTTTTATCGATATATATTTTAGAAATTGTAAAAATTTATAATATAATTATGTTTTATTTTAAACTTTGTGTATATGTAAATCAGAAATAATTTTAAAGCATAAATTATATATTTTATTTTAATTAATTATAAAAAATAATGGAAATTAAATAAAACCAAAAAAATATGTTGTGATCAAAGAGTATGAAACATTTATTTCTTCAAAAATTAAATTTCAAATGAAATTTTTACATAATTTACTTTTCTTTAAAATCATTTTTTAACTTATTAAAAATAAAAAATTATTACTTTTCAAAATTTAAACAAAATTTTTTCAAGCAATTTTCAATTTGTTTTCTAATCAATTTCTCTTAATAAATTAAGCTCATAAAACTATGTAAGCCTTATCACGAATACAAAGGAGTAGCATCAAATATTTTTCAAACTATTTTTTTATATATTTTATTTTATTTTTATATATATAATATTTATATTATAAATAATTTAAATATTTAATTTTTATATTAAAAGGAATAATATAAGTTTATATTTTAAAATTATTTTCAAATGGTATATCTAACTTTGAATGCTTTTTTTGAAATGGATTAATAGGATATTTTGCCTCTTATTTATTTATAATTAATTTTCGAATCTTAAGTTTGATAAAAAAATTTAAATTTTATTTAATTTGATGACAATTTCATATTTTTATCATTTTAACTAAATTATTGTATAAGGATTCACTATCCTATCATGATTTAGATTATTATTATTATTATTATTATTATTATTATTATTATGAGGATGGTAACATGATTGTAGTTATGGTGGTTATAATATAAAAATATAATTTTATTTTATTATTATTTAAAAATTAATATAAAAAAATCAATAATTTATATATTATTATATTATTATTTATATTATTCAATATTTATTTTATATAAAATAATATATACATCATAATAGTATATTATGAATAATTATATAATATAAAATCATATTATAATTTTATAAATTAAAAATTATTTATATATCAAATAATATTATTTACTTAATTATAAATCTATAAAAATAGATAAAAAAAAAATTAAATTTAATTAATTAAAAAATTAAAAAAATTATCAAAAATTAATAAAAATTAAAATAGTATTTTTGTTGTTGTTATTATTATTATAGTAATGATGGTGATGGTTATATTGAAATTATATTGATGATTTAACAGTGATTATGATTGTAATAATGATTGTACTTGTAATAATATTGATGATGGTAGTATGATTTAATAGAGTTAAGAATAAAAATATTTTAAAATTAAAAATAATAATTAAAAAACTTTTTTTATTTTAAGAATTAAATCAAAATTATTTTAAAAATATATTAAAAATATATTAAAAATTATTTTTTTCAAACAAATTTTATTTTTAAAGTTAATTTAAAAACAAAAATAAAAAATCACAACCATCTTACCTAAACAAATTTATTGGTCTCAAAACTACCCAGCCGAATGGGATATGCCATATCCTTAATGTGAACATAAAATTTTACCTATTATATATTATTTTTTTATTTCTTTATAGTTAAAAAAATAATTTTTTAAATTAACTTGTTTATCTATATTTTGTCATTATTATTATTATTTTATTATTTTTTATTTTTTTACATTCTATTTTATTTGTTAGGATTATTTTAATTTCTTTTTATTTATTTGAAATATCTTATAAATAATAAAAAAATAGAATCTTAAAAATTAAATAAAATTAAAAATTAAAACATTAAATTTTTTCTATCACAATTTATCTTCTATTTATCTATTCCTCTATTATATAAATATTTTTTCAATTTTTGTCAATTTTATATTTTATTTTATTAATTATACTTTTTAATTATTGATTCTAATCATTCATTAATTTTAAATGTTTATTTATCTTTGTTATATTCATTTTAACTTAATTCTTGTTTTATTATTATCTAATCTTTATTTATTTATATCACATTTTATTTAATTCTTACTCTATTATTATTTATTTTAAATTTTTATTTATTATATTATATTTATTTTAATTATATTTTTGTTTTATTATTGTTATTAGTAAATAAAACATAACAAATAAAAATCTTGAAAATTCTAATAACTTTTTTTTTCTTTAATTAAATACTAAATTGTCACTTTATTTATGTTATCTACATCTTAATTTCAATAAAATTTAGATAAAATAATCAAATTTAGATAAAAAAAAATAAATGAAAATATTTGAATATTAATATTCTATCTTTTATTATTTAATTTGGAAATATTCTTATAGTATTTATTTTATTTTAAACTTTTATTGTTACTATTATTATTTATTATTTTATTTATTGTATATTATTATTATTATTATTATTATTATTATTATTATTATTATTATTATTTAAATCTATGAAAACCAAGAAAAAATGCCCATCTATCTGTAAGTTTGGAAGCATTAGCTGTAATATAGATATAGTTTGGTAGCATAAGAGTTGGTATTACTTGCCGCGGTACTAGCCAGACCTGTGGAGTTAGTACACCGGATATTAACATAAACAAAAGGTTGATTTTAAAATTTTATTTAGTTACGGATAATGTAAAGTTAAAAAAATAAAAAATAAAAACACATCAAAACAAAATGAGAGCAGATCCTGAAGAAAGTAAAAAGGAAAACTTGAAATTAAGGAAAGAATAACAACAGATAAGAGAATTTGAGAATTTGAGATTAAGGGATGAACAACAAGAAGGAAGGAAATCATATATACTTAATCACATGTATTTAAAACAAGACATTAACCATTTTTTTATTCGATTTTATTCTTCCTTTTTTTTCTCATTTTCTATTCAGATTTTCTTCTACTTTTTTACTCTAGCATAATATTATTATTTTATATTTATGGCATTTGTTTTTCTTCTTTCTCCTTTGCTATTGAAATTGTAAAGTATGAATGCTAAATATTGTTTTGGACCGTTGATCTTTATTTATTTTTTTTTTCCATGTTTACGTACAAATGTGTGAATACGTGGGATAGCTCAATGTTGGATCCTTAAGTTACATGTACACATGTGTAATGTGTATTCTCATTTTATATTCATGGAATTTGTTTTTCTTCTTTCTCCTTTGCTATCGAAATTGTAAAATATGAATGCTAAATATTGATATAAGTTATAATAATAATTTAACATTAAATATAATTTGTAATTTTTTTTTCTTTTTATTATATGAAAGCTTAACGGTTCCTATCACAAGTTTATAATTTTTAATCCTTTCTTCTATCTTTTAAATTTCAACATCATCTCTCTTTTTATATATTTTTTTTAATATTAATTAAATTTTTTTATTTTCCTAATTAATCATAACATTTTTTGCTAAATTAATTTTTTAACTATACCGAAAATTAGTAATTATATAATAAGTATTATTTACAATTTATTATTTTCTTTATGCAATGTACATTTAGCGTAAAAACATAAAAGAATTAGAAGATACACCCATGCATGCATGTTTTCATTCATATATGTGTAGATTAGAAATATGGTTGAACTTAAAAAAAAAAAACATGTTGTGTATGAATAAATGCTATATGTATATTTCGTTTCATGCAATTTAGCGGATTTTGTTATATATATATATATATATATATCATTTTTAATTTAAGTTTTTTTGTATAAAAAAATAAAAATAAAAATATATAGAGAAATTTTTAAATTTAATAAATATTTTTTATTATATTTTTTTACTGTTAATTAGTGATACTTGTTTATATAAAAAAAATTGGTGTTATTATTATTGTATTTAATTTTTATTCATTCATTTTTATTGTAACTTATTTATTTTTATATATTATTATTCTATTATTATTATCGAGGGTGTTCTTATATTTATATTATTTTTTTTAATTTATTATTTGCATTATTATAATTTATTGTTTTCATCATTATCTTTTTATTGTTACTAAATGTGATTTACTTTTTTGTTTCACATCTTTTTCTATGCTTGTTGTTATCGTATTTAATTGTATTATTAATGTTTAAGTATAATATTTATTTTTATTATTGTGAATTGTTTTAGTCCTTTTTACTTATTTTTTTTTGTTATTTTTGTTTCATGTTATTATTTTGATTTTCGCTATAATAATTAGTGTCCCTTAGTTGTATCTTTATGTAAAAATTTTAATTTTCACTATGGAATAAGACAAAAATATATGTCAAAATTAAATTAAAATTGTAATTTTTTTCATCATTTATAAATAATTTAACTTTGCTTAAAAAATAATTTGACAAGAAAGCTTGTTAATTATGTATTTTGATTAAAGATATATGAGTTGTGATAACTTGATGATCTTTAATTCAATTTTATTTTTTAAATAACTTAATTCCATCTAAAAGGAATAATTTCAAACGGTTTAATAAGAACATCTAATTTATGATATTTTAGTATTTCATAAATTTAACAACCATTATTTAAATGGAATAATTTAAAATTAATCAATTGACAACCATTATTTTCTAGAGAACTACTTCACATTTAGTTTCCGCACCAAAAATTTAGTAGGAACAAGAATTAAACTGTTAACTCAAAATTAATTTTTATCTTGTTTTAACTTTAACTATTAATTAATAAATTTTTTATTTATTAACTTTGTATTTAGCTAATTATTTATTTATTTGATTAATTATTTATTCTTTCATTTCAAAATAAGTTATGTACTTATTAAAAAAATAAAATAAATAATTTTAAAATTATCACTAATTTATATAAATTAATTTAAAATAATTGAGTCAAACGAATATGAATTAGTTATTGTATTTTATTTAGGTTAAGCCTATAACTTTTACCCATGTTAATTATTAAATTGAAGAAAATATTTTAAATGCTTAATGGTAATCTTTAGCTATTACTCATGTAAAAACGTGTATTAAAATCATTTGAACTAGGCGATCTAATCCTACCCTAACTTGAGATGAGGTTCAATAACACAGACCTAATTATAAAATTCATGACGCAACCAAGTTTGAATTAGGATTAACCCATACGTTATGATCCATTAACTTAAGTCTTAGCTTCATGATTTTTATGGAAAATGAATAGGTTAATTTGAAGTCTCCCAATTAGATATGACAACGGGTGGGTTTTGCTTCCCCGTTTCCGTTCCCTGAAATTTGGGGAGTTGTGCAGTGCAAATTATAGAAAATAAGGATAAAATTTTAGAATTTAATACCAATTTGTTAGGTTGGGGTAAACCCCCAAGAAATTCATACCCTATTTTTTTTAAAAAAATTATAATTATATATATATATATTAAATAAATAATATACTAAATATATTTTAAATAATATATAAAATAAATATTAAAAATTTAAATAAAATAATAAATTTAATAATAATATCATATTTTTAATAAAGTATAATAATTTAATAATCTTATTTAAATAATATTATAGTTATTATAACAAAATTTAAAATGAATATTTATCGTTTTAAATCCAACTCTATCTTTAAAATCGAATATGGATCGCATATGAATTCTTCTTAAATTCCGGGTTTTATTATCATGCCTCCTCATAAATCTTCCACTTAGTCATTATTTTGGTCAAACATTCATTATATAAACATCTATACCTACTGTTAATGAAATGAGTAATGATTGTCAATTAGAGGCACATATTTTATTTCTTGTAGTCATTTCTCTTTATTGTAAGTTAATTTCCCCGAATTAGATTTAGGTTTGGGTTTTTTTCATTGATTTTATTTTTATGTTTTTTAAATTTCTATTTAGTAACACTTCCGTCTTTGAAAAATTATACTGTTTAATTTCTTTTCATCCTATTTGTTGATATAATAATATATACAATACAAAAAAAGATAAAAATAAAACAAGAATAAAAAATAAAAATATATAATGAAATAAATGATATTATAACAAAATTATATAAATTATTATATTTATTTATAATTTCAATTTTAATGCATTATCAATATAAAATATGTATATTATAAATTAATTAAAAATTATAATGAATAGAAATTTTAAAATAATTACTACAAAAATTATTAATTTTTAATAATATAACATTTAATAGTTAAATGATATTATAAGTAAAGTTTTAATTAAATTTTATATTTATTGTACATACATCACTGTTGTTAAACACAATTTGAACGGCAAACAGCATGGAAAGTAAAAAATAAGGCATAACAATGGATAATGACTTAGAATCTCAATTTTAATATATTATTAATATAAAATATATATTATTAATCAATTAAAAATTATAATGAATAGAAATTTTAAAATAATAATTACAAAAATTAATATTTTTTAATAATATAACATTTAATAATTAAATGACATTTGAGTAAATTTTAATTAAATTTTATATTTATTGTACAAACATCACTCTCTAGTTAAACACAATCCGAACGGCAAACAGCATGGGAAGTAAAAAATAAGGCATAACAATGGATAATGACTTAAAAATAGTGGAGTCAAGGTCAACAGGTCTATTTCAAATAACATGTACACGATACTAAGAATAAAAAGATAAACAATAAATTACATTGACACTGAAAAGTATCTCATACCGTTTATTTTTTTATTTTTATACAAATTTTTCATAATTTATATAAAAATATAACATAATATTAAATATTCCTCTTAATTATATAATTTTACATAAATTTTTTCTAACTTTTTATAATATTATATATATAAAAAAGATAAAAAAAATTAAAAAATAAGTACTTTTTCGATATATCAAAAAAATATTAATGTACTTTATCCAAAAATAAACGATCGCTTTTATTTATGTCTAATATTTTAAAAAATATATAAAAATTAAAAATAATTAATATCAATATTTATATTAAATTTAATTCTGCAATCTTCTCATGATTCATAATGACTAAAATAGTTAAGGAGTCAAGGTCAACAGGTCTATTTCCAATAATCTCTACGCGATACTAAAAATACTTAAAAAAACGATAGCTTTTTTTTTTTATTATTTCTAATTAGAAAATTAATATATAGTTTAAAAAGAATTGATATCAATATTTATATTAAAATTGATTTTGAAATATTCACATGATTCTCGCTACTATTTTTTTTTCGTTTATAATAAGTGTTATTAAGTGAAAGATCTATTCAAATAGTAAGTAAGTGAAGGTACTATAGTTAAAGAATAAATAATAATAAATTTTTATTAAAAATTATGATTAAAATATATTAATGATATTGTTTAATAAAAAATTTGTAGTTTTTATTTTTAATAATTTAAATTAATATTCTGGATAAAAAATAGCTTTTTATATTTATTTTTTATGATTATATAAATTAATAAAAATTTATATTTAATTTTAATAGTTATACTGTCTGAATCTTCACTCAAATATCTATTGAGAATATTTTTGATAAATATAAATTTATCAGAAAAATGCATGATGAAGATTAAAATTATAACTATTTATCTTTTAAAAATATTACTAAAATAATTTTTTTAAAAATTTAAAATTTAAAAATTATATTATTCTAAATTTTTAAATAGATAATTATCAAATTTGAAAACTCATCATTATATAGAAATTTAAATTCTACGTTAATCCAATGCATTATGCATTCCGTTCCGTAATTAAATTTTATTTATATTTATCATTTTTTAAATTTTATGTGTTTATTGCATTATAATCCTAGGTTATTTTTTTTAATAAAATGATAGTCTTTGAATTTATGAGTAAAGAAAAGTATTTTAAAAGAAATAAAGGTTTAAAAAATTCATATGGATTGATGAAATTTTGAGAAGAAAAATTTCAAAAGTGAGAAGAATTCTTTTCATCCTCTTTAATTTATCTGGATAGGAATATTTTTTATTTAGAAAATTAGGACAAATAATTAAAAAATTAAAATTAAAAAAAGTAGTAAAACATTTTTATGATGATTGGCATATATTTTTATAAAATTTTTTTAATATGTTTTATTACTTTTGTAATGTATATTTAATGACTTATAATAAAAAATTAATAATTTTAAATTTTTTTATTAATATTATCAATGTATCAAATTTCATTATTTCTAATAAAAATCTATTATATATAAATTATTATCATATATCCTTAAATATATATTAAAAATTATCTTTTTATCTATGAATGTTTTAATTAATATCTCGTCGCACTTATCATAATTTCTTCCTTTTTTCTTACATTTTACTGTTTTTTTTTTAAATATCTTTTATAAGTTACTTTAATGATTCAAAAAATATTTATTATTATTATTTTTATTATATTCTTATCTTTCATAAAAATATTAAAGAGATATATAAAAAAATATATAATAATTTAATATAAATAAATTTTTATTATATAAATAATATTAAATGATTGACAAGAAAGAACAAAGCAGGAGTAAAATATACTTTGAATGTATTTCTGAAGGGTCTCGCACGTACAAAAATTGTTGTTGTCCATGAACCACGCTAGGGAAAGTCGTTTCCTCCTACGCATGTAAGTGTACTGAGTCAAAGTTTTTTATATTTTTAAAATAATATTTTTAATATTTTCTTGGTGCAGAATTTCATCACCCCATCCTATAAACACTTACTTTCCATCTTGTGCTTGACAAATTCTCCTTTGTTCTTTATCAGCTTTTCCATCTATCTAAGAGTATGGTGACATTATTGGTTCTCTTTTTCCTTGTCTTGACTGGAAGCGGCATGCTACACTGTGTTTGCGGACATTCTAAAGTGCCTTGTTTTTTTATCTTTGGGGATTCTCTATCTGATGTCGGAAACAACAACTATTTTCATACTATTTCAAAATCTAATTATGAACCATTTGGTATTGATTTTCCAATAGGACCAACCGGAAGATATACCAACAACAGAACTGCAGCTGACATTATCAGTAATATTATCTATACTTTCACTTCAGCTAATTAATTAATCTCTCTTTTTTATTATCTTGAGGATGTATTAAGCACTAAGTATCTGGGTTAAATATTTTAAACCCAAATCTTATTTTATATTTAGTGTTCAAATTTATAAGTTGATGATAGACTGTTTTAATTTTCAAAAGTAAAGTTACCAAAATTTTTATTTGAGCTTTTCATATTATGTATTTTCCATGTTCTGTTTTCTTCTTCTAAATATGGCTGAGAGTGACATTTTGTTATGGCAGCCGAACTGTTGGGATTTTCTAAATTCGTTCCACCTTATGCAAACACTAGTGGCTCAAACATATTGAAAGGTGTGAATTATGCATCCGGTGGATCTGGAATTCACGTTGAGACAGGATCCAAATTTGTATGTATTAAATTGAGTAGCTTTTATCCTTCTTTATTTGTTCATCTTAATTTATCTTCAATTAGTTTTTGGTGTATTTGTAAAGGATTCGTGTTTCAGCGTTAATGCAAGTAACTAAATTTGCGTTAAGCAATGCAGGGTGAGCATATCAGCTTTGGAGAACAAATAGCAAAGCATAGAGTCATAGTTTTTCAAATTGCTCAAAAACTTGGAGGTCTTTCTAAAGCTATACAATACCTTAATAAGTGCTTGTATTATGTGAATATGGGCACCAATGATTATGAAGCTAACTACTTTCTTCCCAATTCCACCACAAGACGCTTCTATACTCCCGACCAGTATGCTGAAAATCTAATTTCTTATTATTCAATATATTTACAGGTATCTCACAATTTTCATCATTTTTCTCATTTCATCTCATAAAATGTCTTATCAAGTTACTTATATATGTAGTACATAAACATTGATTGAAGTCAATTTACTGGATCAAGTCTTTACTTAATTTTTCCTAATTATCCCTCTAATTAGAATATGGAGATATCCATTTAAAATATTTAAGGAGGGGATAGTTGGAAAAAAAAATTTACAGGCTAAATTTAAATTTCTAATTGGCCTAGAACTTAACAATTGAAAATAGGCATTTTGATTTAATTTTCACATATATTGATTAATTATATAAACACTTTGTTTTAACATTATGATGAAAAAACTCACTAAGATTAATTTGATTATATCTAGAATCTACATATTATTAGTAATGTTGAATTTAGATCAAACATTACTTCCCATTTTAGCAATATTATTTACATCTATCATGGCTAGATAGTTTATAATAATATAAAATGGTTTCGGAGCAGGAACTGCATCATGTTGGGGCAAGAAAGTATGTGTTGAATGGTTTAAGCCCTTTAGGTTGCATTCCAAATGCTATCTCTAGTCAAGGGAAGAATGGATCTTGTGTTGAAGCACAAAATGCTGCTGCGTCCATTTTTAATGACAAGCTTAAATCTCTAGTGGAACAATCCAATGCGAAGTACTCTGCTGACTCCAAATTCATCTATGTAAACATTAATGCTACATTCCAAGCCTTTCACAAATCACAAGGTAAACCTTCAATTTTCTTCTACTTCGTTTCACGTTCTAGATTGATACAATTGAATGTCTAAAATTTGATTTGGGTGCACACAAAAAAACAATCATAATCCATGCATGTATTTCAGGTTTAACGGATACAACTTCTCCTTGCTGTCCAATAAATGCAAATGGGTTTTGCATTCCTAATGAAACTCCATGCCAAAATAGAGACCAATATGTGTATTATGATGGCATTCATTATTCTGATGCTGTGAACCGACTCATTGCAATGAACTCGTACGATACTTCTAATCCATCCCAAACTTACCCAATGGATATCAAACATCTTGTTGAATCGTGATAGATTGGTTCAAGACATTATGTGTTCTTAAATAAGTTCAAATTCCATATTGATAATAGAAATCCACCCTTTTGTAGTTTTTCATATTCCTTTTATATTAAAATAGACGTTTAGGCGAGGATGACACTATACCCTCCTCGAACCAGGTTCACTACCATTGCTTTATGGAGTGGGAATGGATTTTGATCCCAAAAGCTCGATGATGATCTTCACCACAGTATAAAATAATTTTTTTAGAGATAATTTTAAAAGATAAATAATAATAATTTAAAATTTTTAAACTTTTTAAAATAAATTTATATTTATAAAAAATTATTCATAAAAAGATATTTTATTGACAGATAGAATAAATAGAAAAATATAACCGTCAAAATTAATATAAATTTTTATCAATTTAATAAAAAAATTTATAATTATATAACTTAAAAGAAAAAAGTAATTATTACTGAAAGATCATATATTTTTTTAATGCCAGTATTACTCTCTACTATTTATTATACCCAAAGTACCCACTAACTATACTAGAACGAAGTCAAGTGATGGAGATCCAAATTTTCGGAGATTTCAACTTACAACACCTTACATGTAGGTCATCTTACATTTATTTTGGGTTTGAATGATATATTTTAAAGAAAAAATGTAATTTTTAAAAGAATTTAAAATTTTAAAAATTAAAATGTTATTTAGATATTTTTTAGTAAAAAATTTTAAATTTATGAATTTTAAAAAAATATTTTAACAAATTAAAATGATAAAATTTAAAATTTTTTAAAATAGGTAAAATTTAAAATTTCTTAATTTTTTTTTCATTTTCATGAAAAATAATGATTATCTCTCCATATTATTTTTTTTCTTTCATTATTCTCTTTGTCTTATTTTTTTTGTTACTTTTTCATATTTTTCTCTCTCATGACATAATATTTTTAATATCAAATAATATAATCATATTTTTTTATTTTTTTAATTATGTATATTTATTGAATAATTATTTTGTTTAAATATATTTTAAAATAAAAATATTTGTATATCTAAATTATTCAATAAAATAAAAAAATATAAACAAAATTAAGGAAAACTTATGAATATTTAAATGTAAATATTTTTATATAGTAAAAATTAAATTATTTAATCTAAATAAAAATTTAAAATTTAATAAATTTAAAATCCTTCATTAAAATAAAAAATTTTAAATAAAAATTTTAAATTTTTTTATCTAAATAAAATTTATTTAAATTAAAAATATTTTAAATTTCTTAAAATGTTTAAATGCTCCATTTAAATATAAAATAAATGAATTAATAATTTTAAATATTTATTTTGAAAGTTGTGTTAAATATAATAATAATTATAATAATTATTATTATTATTAGTTATGAATTAGATTAAATTATTATTTTAATTCTTAAAAAATTTGAATTTGTTGATATTAATCTTTAAAAAATAAAAATTACGCACCTTTCTTGTTTCTTTAAAAGATAAAATGTAATATCATTGTTTCTGGCAATTGAAAAAGATCATTATTATTGTTTAAAAAAAAAGTTAACTTGAACATTTTGCTACGTATAGATTATTAAGATTTAATTTATAATTAAAAAAATATTTATTTTACTTATAATTTTTTTAAATTAATTATAAATTATGTAACCTTATTTTTTAAGGTTAATAATTATTTAATTAATCTAACCATAGTTACATGTAACTTAAAAACAGCTAGATTTTAATCTAATAATGGTTAAATAATTTAACTATAGTTAGCTTTTTTTTCATTAAAATTTTTGTCCTTTAGTGTTTAATGTATGGATAACTCACCTCTCTTTATAATGGCATGTCTATCCCTTCATCATTTTCTCTAGGAAAATGTGTTTGTAGATAAGCATGGTTTACAGGCCTTTGCCAACAGTTTTTGTCCTATTAGGGTTATCAGGAGCATTTTAGTCATTTTCTTTAAATTTTTCAGAAAAGTTTTTAAACTTCATTCCTAAAGCTTCTATTCTTTAATTATTCATTTCATGTTTATTTCTATATCATTTACTAGTGTTCTAGGATAGTTTATCATTTTTCGAGAAACTTCAGCTCTTTGTGAGTTTCTTAGATTTTTGCAGTAAAGTTTCTATCTTTTACATGTCACTAATTTCTTCCAACAGTATTGTAGTAACTATTGTTAGGTTCTAGGTTTTTTAGAGGTTTGTAAGTTCTTTCCTTGAGTTACCTATATTTTATATGTTGTTATTTTTAACCGAGAGATATTTTCATCATTTCTCAAAATGATTTCTACTTTCTCTAAAATTTTTAGATTTTTAATTTATTTTTGGTTTCTATTTAGAATTATTAATTTATAAATTGAAAAAGTTAAGCAAAAAAAATTTGAGGTGTTACATAAAGTCTATATTTTTAATTCTAAATCTCATGTAACGAACCTTATAATATGACTGTATGATCCTCTTCATCATTTGTATTTTTTAGAATCGTAAGGGATTCCAATACATCAACACATTTATATTAAATCATATACATATCTGGATTTAGATTATTAATTAAAATATCAAAATTAAATATCAAAATAAAAAACATTTTCATATAAAAATAATTCTTTTTCAAAATTTAATCTCAAAGAAAATTTCTTAACAAATTTTTTTTTTGCAATTTACTTTCTCAAATTATCAAAATTAAATTTATTTTCAAGAAATTATTTATTTACAAATTTCCTCAACCAATTAATTAGTTAGAACTATGCTGTCTTTGAGTTCCTATTGCACTTGGTGTAACATCTTAAACTTTTCTTCTTGATTTAATGATTTAAAAATTAATAATTATAAATAGAAACCAAAATTAAAAATAAAAAATATAAATATTTTAGAAAATTAGAAATCTTAAGAAGAAATTATGAAAATACATTTAAAATCTCTAAGCAAATTAAGATTTTTTTATAATTACAAGAATTCCTTTGAAATCTTTAAGAAAATTGAGATTTTACTATAATTATAAATATTTTCTTGAAATCTCTAAGGGAGCTTGGATCCTTTCAAATTACAAAAAATACTCCAAAGATAAAGATAACAGTAGATAGAGTGAATGAAAAACTTTGAGGCAGAGGATTAGAGATTTTAAGGGAATTTAGAACTTTTCAATAGTTATGATAATGCCACTTGTATAATGATAGATAAATGGTAGAAATCCTATGATAAAGATTTAGGATCTCACAAAGGATCCAAATTTCTGGTAGGTGCCAAATTGTCACTAGAACCAAGTGAGCAGCTCAAGAATACATCGGATAGAGCTAATCAAATGGTAAAATATTTAAGGAGATATTTTAGAGTTTTTTTTTTCTAGAAAATCCATTCAAATGATCAAAATTTTCCTCATATCCTTGGCAAGATAAAAATTGTCGGTAGAGATCCGCAACCTATGCTTATCTTTAGGCATATTTTTCTAGATGATTTGATAAGAGGATAAACATGTCATTAATGGTTAATATGAAAATTTAACCGAGATTAGAACTACTTAAGCATTTTATTAGGTTAAATATTCTAGAAAATAACTTTTATATAAGTTTTAGAAAGATTTTAGAAGCTTTAATTATGCCTTGGAATATGCTAAAGTGACGATAGATTTAGAATCTAAGAAGATCTTGAAAGTCTTATTTTATATGAGCTTAAAATAACTATATGTTGTCATATCTCTTTCAAAAGTACAAGCTTATTTATTTTCTCATAAAAAGATAAAATCTTAAACTTTAAAACTTAAAAATATTAGATTTTGACTATTATGGTCATGATCTTAAAAAAATTAAGTTAAAGCCATAAAATTTAAACTTGAATCATAATTGTTGGACCTTTATGACAAAAAAAAACTAAGAAAATGACTTACAGAAAGGAAAGTTTCAAACTTTACAAATACAAAGGACAAGGAATTGGTGGAATTTGAGACAAAATTACACGTATTAAATTCCTTGACTTTAAATTTAAGAGTTATGGTGGGAAATGGTTGTAAAAAAATAACATTATCTTGGTGTAAGAGTGGTTATTCGGCCATGGCCTCTTCTTTGACTCTAGATCTAAGAGTAATAAAAATGGACATCCTCCATGATTTATAACATAAAGGGTTTATCCCAAGAACTAAGAAAAATAAATTAAGAAGTATTGATAAACCAAAAAAGGCTATTCGATCCTAACCCTCAACCTAGGAATGAAAAAGTTAAAAATTTATTAGAATTGAATATTTAACCCTACTAAGCTAAGATCATAAAATAAATAATACTTAGGAACAAGAAAATAAATTAAATGGCCTTTGGGAGGTGATATTGGTCCTTCGACCATATAATAGGAATAAGGATGAAAAGGAGTTAAATTTTTTATAAGGAAATGTTATTAGGTAATCTAGGTCATAATAATAATCTCAAATACATGGACACAACATTGAGCTAAGATATGATCAAATATGGTGATATATTAGTATAGAGAAAGTATAAAAATGATCTCTCTCTTAAAAAATGTACTAAATTTAAAAGATTGGCCATAAATACTTAGAAAATGAACATTAAATATTAAAGGGATAAAAAGAGGTCATTCGGCCATAGAGCAATTTGGAAACTTTTTGAAAAAAAAATTCTTAAAAAATTATCAAAATGATCCTAAAAGGCTGGGAAGGAAAAAAAATTGTGAAGCAGAGACCTAGAACTTGAGGTTTATCCTTATGCATAAATTTTGCATGTGCTAAATGAGTGGATGACTCATCCCAAGAGTCAACACACCATTAATGACATATAAGACAAAAATATTTATGAGGAGAAATAAAATTAATCATGATTAAATTTAAGTAACCTTAATTAAGTTAAATTAACCATGTTTAAGATAAATTAACCTTAATTAGTGATAAATTAATCATGATTAGGCTTAAAGGATAATTCATAACATTTTTATTTAATTTTAAAAATGGAAATTATATGTAGAAAGACTAAGATACCCTTAAGTGGGAAATTAATCTCTTTTCACCCAAGCTTGGACAAATTTGGTTATAGGCAAAAGGAAAGCTCATTTACTCCATTAACATCCTTCTAAACACTTGTGCAAGCTTTCTAACTTCATTTTAAACTCCAAATTCTCTTAAGACCCATAAACCAACACTAAACTTGAACTTCCATCTTTGAAGTTTAAGTCATAATCAACCAAACAAACAAAGCTCCACTACCATCCTTGGAGGCATTTGTGTGGACCATAAGGGAGAGGAAATCTACTTCAAAGACCCACCAAATCCTTTTATAAATATTCAACAAGTAGGGTTTCTACCTTACACCTTTTTCTAAGTTTCTATTTATGTGATTTAACTTATTTTTCTTGTCTTTCTGGTGGATCATTCTCTAAACTATATAAATCTAAATATCTTGAGCATGTATGTGTTCAAAACTTCCCTAGTTTGTTAAAAATAACCCTCACTAAATTATTAGTGACTTTTGGAAGATAAAAGAAAATTGTGATAGATTAAAATGCTTCTAGGAGACTTTGGAACAATTTAACCGGTTAAAATTTCTTAAAAGTGATTTTTAATGTTTGGGCAAATTTTGAGAGTTTTTTATAAGTGTTTTGAGATTCTCAAAGTAAGGGATAAATAGAGCTTGGAGTAGATCTAGTGGATCTCCACTTGGTTGTCTTGAAAAATTAATTTCTTTATGGTCTTAAATGACAAAATTTGTGAACTTACTTGTCTCCGCTTAAAATTTTTTAATCTTCAACTTGAATTTTGGATAAAAGCTCAGATCTTAACCCTTTCAACCATAACTCTAAAATATTATAAAATTTAAGTCACAAGAATTACAAACTTAACATCAAAATTGGACCTTAAAGCTAGTAAGAGCAAGGGTGGACTTGAGGACTAAAAATTACACTTCAAACTTTTCATAATCATGACCTAATCTATGGAGGAAGAACGAATCTTGATGGATTCAAAAGCAATTGATGCAATGCAAAGGTCAAGTGAGAATAACTTTTAGAAAATGATCCTTGCTTGGTCAAAAGTACAATTTAGCCAACTCAATTAAACTAAGAAGAATTGAGTTAAAAATTCTAGTTAAGGTGTAATAAGAAGTCTAACCATGTATAAGAAAAGGATTAAGAGTTTAAGAAATATTTGGTAATAGTTTAGGAATCATTTGGACAAACTTAGCTAACTAAGGGGAAAATGAGTTAAAAATCTTATTAATGCTTAAGAATAAACTTAATCATACATAAGGTAGTGACTAAAAGTTCAACTATGGGGTTACAAGAGCTTGATGGTCATTCAGCCAATACCTAGTAATTAAGAAGGTAAAATCTTAGAAACTTATAAGTTAGTTTAGTTTATTAGCCTACATCATAAACTAGTACAAATCATCTTCTAAATGTAAGAAAATGAACCATAATTCCTTGAGGACTTAAGATACATATAACCCAACTCTTGACTAAATTCAAAAGATAAGTTAAATTGGGTGCTTAATAGTATTTAAGTGAAATATACATAAGAAGAATTGAATCCATAAGCAAGAATGGAAACAAGTAAATTAAGTTAGTGGTTCAAACTTAATTAGTTAAGTTAGTAGTCAAAGAAAACATTAAATTATATCACTCAAACTTGAGTTGAGATAGTTGTGCAGAAAACATCTAAATTGATTAATACAAAAAAGGTTAACCTACCTAGGCCATTCAGCCAACTACATTAAGCTACACTTATTCATAAACATAAATTAATAATATAAGTGAAACATGGTTCTTGAGAATGGAAAGGTTGAGAAACAACTTAGAAGGATAAGTGAAGTAAGTTCCCATAAGAGCTTATCATAAATCTTAAAAGATGTATAAGACAAGCGAACTCTAGAAAATAGTTATATGCTACCGAAAAACTTAACATTAAACATAATCAAGTAAGTTTGATTAGAAAAGATATTTTTAGTTAAAATGACTATGTGATCCTATTATGTTACTTCTTGGATATATGAATTTATGCATAGAAAAAACAAAATATTAGAAATTATATGTGCATGGCATATTGGATGGATTATTTGAACATGTATGTTTTTTGGAAGATTTGAAAGAGGAATCTAATCAATTAAGAGATCACTGACACGCTCGTCGCAAACGCGCAAAAATAATTTCTAGATTTCCCCCAAACTATTGGTATAGTATAAGGTGCAACCTAGGTCATCTCCCAAAGACCATTTCAGATTCTTAAGCAAATAAGGAGAAAATTAGAACAAGGGGGTTTTTGTCAAGATGTGATATCAAATGCTAAATACAAAATACAAAATGAAATTAATTTCACTTAACAATTATCAACTCAAGGAATTCAGAGGCTATTTTCATAACTAATCATTGATCACTAAAATCATGCATTGTGTTTATCAACCTAGGATCATCGGGAACCCCTACAACGATCCTTGAATTCTCTACTGAGAAACCTCTCAGAATTCAATTGATTATGATCAACAAGATTTAGTAACCACTTAATCTTTCATCTAAACCAATTTTATAATCAGAATTCAGTTGAAGTAAGTAATAAAATGAAAACCTTCAATTAAATTACATAATTTTTACTGTTCAAACTTTTGGAAAATGATTTACCAATCAAAAACTAATTATAAATCAATTATGCATTAATCAAAATACGTCAACCGATCAAACTTTGATTAAAGAATAAAATTGAAGAATATAGTGAAGTAGAGTAGAAACCACTTAATAAGCATGTAAATAAAGATCAAGACCTCAAAGTTAAAATGAAAATAGCTTGAATCCTTGAATTGAAACTACAAACCTAGCCTTCCATGAAGGAGGCAAACTAACAACAAAGAAAGAGGCAAACTAACAACAAATAAATCCTAAGCCTTCCATGTAGGAGGCAACTAACAACAAATAAATCTTAAGCCTTCCATGTAGGAGGCAACTAACAATAAAGAAAAACTAAGCCTTCCATGTAGGAGGCAAACTAACAAGAAAGAAAACCTAAGCCTTCCATGAAGGAGGCAAAACTAACAAGAAAGAAAGAAAGAAAGAAAGAAAGAAAATGGTATTGGAGTTAATCTCCAAAATGGTGTGTTTCTCCTCTTGTAAACCCTTCTATTTATAGAGGATTTTTGAGGCATCATCTTCAGAAAGTCACCAACTAGGATATTACTTTTCTACCCTTTTATTGCTTTCACATGGGCTTTGTTGAAAATGCAAAACACTTTTGATTTTTTGCCACCAATGAGCACAACAATTTTGACTTTCTTGCACCGCAATTTCGGATGTTCACATGTCCGAATTAGAGCTTTACTTTTGAACAAAAGTTGTAGCCCCGGATCTTAGCTGTCCAACAAATTTGATTTCATCTCAATATGACTTCTATATCTCAAGATATGGCCGGATCTTTGCACACTGTGCAAATTCCACGTTAGCAACACTATCTCATCTTTTGAGATAATTTCGGAGTCCTAAACATCCCATTTAGAGTCTGATCTTGCTTTGTAACTATGGACACTTCTTTAATCTTTCATTCAAGATAGATTTCATGATTTTTGGATGTCTAAAACTCCTATTATGCTCAAAATACTATAATAGTATCATTTTAATTGGGTAAGCAAAGAAATTCAATTAAACTTCATATGAACCCAAACTCATAAAATATGACAAAGATCACTTAATTGAACATATAAGAAGTCTTAATGAGATAAAAGTGAGAGATAATTATTTATGAAATCTATGCTTATCAAATTCCCCCACACTTATCTTTTGCACGTCTCGGGCAAACTTAAGTTAAGGATTGGTGACTATTTTTTTTTGTTTTTTTTTTTAAAGAACATCAAAGTTTTGAGTTGATTTCTCAAGAATTCACAAAATTTCATGAAGCATTCTTTCATCACATTTTTGAAATTACTTAGAAAGACAACTTTAATTTGAAAAACATAGATTGAGAAAGATAAAACCTCACATGATATACTCTGAATCTCTCAAGTGTTTGAGTTGGTAAGTGTTTCTCTCAAATTCAATCCATGAAAGATGAACTATCATGAGCTTGCATATCTTCTACTTCTCTACTACTATGTACACATGCAATGCACAAATCAAGAGGTTTTTATTTTGGTTATAACAGGATTAGAAAGATGAAATGATATATTGAAGAGATACAATGTTAGACCAAGGAAAATGATGAGGATTGAGAACTGAGTCTAAGTGCAAGTGTGAGAAACAGATATCACTTCTTCATTCTTTTTTTTCTTTTTCTTTTTTTTTCAATATAATAGTTTATTTATTAATTTCTTGCTTTAGTTTTTTTTTTAACCATGATATTGATGAACACAACAATAATCTCCCCCACACTTATTAAAACACTTATGGTATGATAAATCCAGTATTCATCACCTTCTATGGTCAAACAAAGTTGTTTTTTTTTTTTTGATTTGTGGTGAGCTAAAAAGAAGAAAAGGCTAATTGGCTCAAAGGGCTGATCAAAGGATAAAATTATATGGTTTGGTTATTTGGCCAAGTGGTTTGTTCAAGAAAAACAGTGCCTCAATCATTTTTGTACAATTCATGTGAAAATGTAGCTTAAAAAAGAATCAATGCAAGTTCTGAAGTAACATATTCCATGGATGAAAATCACACAAGAAAGAAAATAATAATAAGGCTCAAAATCTCACAGGTAATATATTTATCAAATCTAATCTATCCAGTTCAAATATGTGTTGCCAAACTAATTAATCTCGAAATGTAAATCATTTTGCTTCAATTATTTTATGAAATCTAAAGAAAAACATACTTCCACATTCAAATTTTTTTTTCAATCATAAGATGCGTATCAGGAGTCAAGTGTAACTCCTTACTCAGCCATCTTACTCAAAGCAAGTTTATGATTCTAACCTAATTTTTTTTTGGGTTTTTTTTTTTTGGGTTTTTTTTTTTTAATATCGGACCATCCTCCCCCCAACCTATCCAAGACATTGTCCCCAATGTCTTAGATGGAATTTCATATGACAGGAAAAGAAATGTGAGAAAACCACCAAAGTAAGGAAAAGTTATAACCGAAGAGTGGTATCTGGTTCTCTTTTGTCTCTGCCATCCTGATTTGGTTGGTTCACCAGCTGCATTGCTTGACTGAGCTCAGATGTAGGATTTTGCAAAATCTCAAGTAGCTGTTCAATAGTTGAAGCAGATACTATGATGTTGCGCATGGATTGTGGCATGAACTCCTGCTCTACTGCATGATCTAAAAAGGATATCAAACCATTATAAAAGTCATTAATATTCAATAAGCCCAAAGGTTTTTTATGAAAATTCCGATAGGCCCAAAATATAATGGTAAAAATTTCTTCCATTGTTCCAAGACCACCAGGTAATGCAATAAATGCATTAGAATTAACCAACATGTGTCTCATAGGTCATGCATGGTTGCAACCTTCAATTCAGTACCCAGGGTCAAGTAGGAGGTGCTCCCATTTTTTAAGCCAACACCTAAGACGTTACACCCCTTTGTGAGTGCAGATCCTGCAACGCAGCCTTTTAAACCCTGAATCCCTCCCCCATAAACAAGATTGATTTTTCTTGCAGCTAATGCCTTACCAAGGGTATAAGCTGCATGTTGAAATTCTCCATCCTTTCCAAGGTTAGACCCACCAAAAACACAGATAGTATTGATCCTATCCATATACGGTGTTTCTATCTTTTTTTTGAAAAAATATGTCATAGAGGTTGATAATTTATAGGGACTCAATATCAAACAAGGAGATTGCTTGAATAGTGCGGGATCAGGATTTGGTAGCAAAAGTTTGAATTTTTGTTGCAAAATTTTGAATTTTTGTTGCAAAAGTTTGAATTTTTTGTTCAAGGAAAAGGTGAATGTCAGAGGGGAAAGACTTTAAGCAGGGGTGAAAATTTCAAAAAAAATGGTGGCCCAATAAATTGAAAAGACAATGTAAATGAAAAACATACACGTATGAGAATGAACAGTAGTTGTGATTGTGGCTCACATCTTCCTCTGGTTTTACGTCCAGTAACGGCTGAAACGCCTTCTAAGAGTCGAGGATGTGCTTCCCATTCAGTTTTCTTGTAAACTGACAACAGGGTCTTTTAAAGTCAGATTCCCAAGACTATAACGTGCTTTTTCCTTATGGAACAGTTCAAACAAATCAAGAAGGACTCCTTGTACATGCCCACTAAGATGCGTCTCAAGAGTCTGAATGATATCATCCAATGACTCCTTACTCAGTCCATCCTTTATGAATTGAATTTTGTCCTCTCGATTTCTTGAAACCATTCCAGGGTTCTTGCATCTTGTGTTACAGGTCCGTCTTGCACACCTGTAGCAAACTCCAATTCTTTTTGCCCTTCTCTTCTTTGCATAGGAACTTCTTCCCATACCTAGCATGTTTTTAACAAATGATTCTTGAAATTCACCTGCTAAACGTACCTTAGCTTCAATGATCCAACAGACATCTTCTGGAAGGCCTAAGAGTGTTAATGCCCTCAATCGTTCAAGTCTGCAATTGTAAATGTCTTTAAGAAAATTTCTGGGGAGAGTAGGGAATAAAATTTTCATCCTGGTGAGAGCTTTCTCCATTTTTTTCTTAAAACACTCAAGTTATTATTCCTGCAAGCTCAATATAGTGTAATAGTTGGGATGATTTAAGAGGTGAAGAAGGAAGTTGAGAGATTAGTTGAAACTTATAAGCGAGGAATGTGAGAGAGGGAGAGAGAGAAAGAGAGAGAGAGAGAAAGAGAGAGAGAGAGAGAGAGAGAGAGAGACTTCTCTTGAATTTATTGCAAGTATGTGGCATTGTGCAAATGCACTTCTTCTATCATGTGCTCTTGAAAACCTTCGAAAAATGGTTTAAGACGATGTCCATTCACCTTGAAGATTTCTTCAGTTACCTCATTTTTTATTTCCACTGCACCATAAGGAAAAACATTAGTAACTACAAATGGTCCTAACCATCTAGAGCGTAGCTTACCAGGCATAAGCTTTAGCCGAGAATTGAAAAGGAGAACTTTTTGTCCAACGGAAAACTCCTTTCTTGCCAACTTTTTGTCATGAAGAGCTTTGACCTTTTCTTTGTAAATTTTGGAGTTTTCGTATGCTTCTAATCGAATTTCTTCAAGTTCCTGCAATTGAAGCTTCCTATGGATTCCTGCTTGGTCTAGATCCATGTTGCATGTCTTTACTGCCCAAAATGCTCTATGCTCTAATTCAACTGGAAGATGACATGCTTTACCAAAGATAATCCTGTAGGGAGACATGCCAATGGGTGACTTGTAGGCTGTCCTATATACCCATAACGCATCAACAAGGCGCAAGCTCCAATCCTTCCTATTAGGCTGAACTGTTTTCTCTAAGATTTTCTTGATCTCTCGATTAGAAACTTCAGCTTGACCATTTGTTTGAGGATGATATGGGGTGGAGACTTTATGCAGGACTCCATATTTGCGGAGTAGGGCTTCCATTGTGCTGTTGCAAAAATGAGTACCTTGGTCACTAATTAGAGCTCTAGGAATGCCAAACCTGCTAAAAATGTTAGACCTGATAAAATCTGCAACAACTCGAGCATCATCAGTACGGGTGGCTTTTGCCTCCACCCATTTTGAAACATAATCAACAGCTAGCAGAATGTAAACGAAGCCAAAAAAGACAGGGAATGGACCCATAAAGTCTATACCCCATACATCAAATACCTCACAAAAGAGAAGTGGTTGTTGGGGCATCTCATTTCTGCGCAAAATACTCCCTATTCTTTGGCACTGCTCACAAGTTATGCATAATTTGTGTGCATCACGAAATATTGTAGGCCAATAAAAGCCTGAGTCTAGTACTTTTCTAGCTGTCCGTTGTGGCCCAAAGTGTCCACCACAAGCTAGGGAATGACAAAAGGTAAGTAAAGACTGAACTTCATGATCTGGAACACATCTTCTAATGATTTGATCACTACATGTCTTCCAAAGGTATGGTTCATCCCATATGTAGTGTTTGACATCACTTTTCAACTTGGCAATTTGCGATTTGGTGAAGTGTTTGGGTATTTCTTTAGCAACCAGATAGTTTACCAAATCTGCATACCAAGGATCCTTCCCGTGCAAATGATAAAGATGCTCTTCTGGGAATGAATCTGCAATTGAAGTTTCTTCACAAGGTTGCTGGATCCGACTTAAATGATCTTCAACAAGGTTCTCTGCACCACTCTTGTCTTTAATCTCTAAATCAAATTCTTGCAACAGAAGCATCCAGCGAATCAGTCTTGGCTTAGCATCTGCCTTCTTAAGCAAGTATTTCAAAGCTGCATGGTCAGAGAAGACAATAACTTTAGATCCAAGCAAATAGGAGCGAAATTTATCTAATGCAAACACAATTGCCAACAGCTCCTTCTCAGTAGTTGTGTAATTGGATTGGGTTGCATCAAGTGTGCGAGAGACATATGCAATGACATGAGATCTCTTGCTAACTCTTTGAGACAGTACAGCACCAAGGGCATAATTAGATGCATCACACATTAATTCAAATGGAAGCGTCCAATTAGGTGGTTAAATGATGGGAGTGGTTGTCAACCGCTTCTTTAGTTCATCAAATGAATCCTTGCATGCTTGATCAAACAAAAATTTGGTATCTTTTTGTAGTAGTTTAGAAAGAGGTTGTGCAATCTTGCTAAAATCCTTGATGAATCTTCTGTAAAAACCTGCATGACCAAGTAAAGAACGTACTTCTCGCACAGAAGTGGGGTAAGGTAAAGAAGTAATAATGTCTATCTTGGCCTTATCAACCTCTAAACCTTTGCTAGATACCAAGTGTTCTAAGACTATACCTTCTGTTACCATGAAATGACATTTTTCAAAATTCAAAACCAGGTTAGTCTCAATGCATCTGTCCAAAACTTTAGAGAGGCTTTCTAAGCATGTATCAAAAGAAGAACCATATATAGTGAAGTCATCCATAAACACTTCCATGCAACTTTCTAAGAGATCAGAGAAAATGCTTACCATGCATCTTTGAAAGGTTCCAGGGGCGTTGCATAGACCAAAGGGCATCCTTCGATAGGCAAAAGTACCAAAAGGACAAGTGAAGGTGGTCTTATGCTGGTCTTTTGGGGCTATATGTATTTGAAAATAACCTGAAAAACCATCTAGAAAGCAATAGTGAGATTTTCCTGCTAATCTTTCCAAAATTTGGTCTATGAAGGGCAAAGGGAAGTGATCCTTGCGAGTAGCTTGGTTAAGCTTCCTATAATCTATGCACACTCTCCAACTATTTTGTATTCTGGTAGGGATTAGTTCATCATTGTGATTTTTGACTACAGTCATGCCAGTCTTCTTAGGAACTACTTGCACTGGGCTTACCCAATCACTGTCTGAGATGGGATAGATGATACCAGTTGCCAAAAGCTTACCTACTTCCTTCTTTACCACATCTAGGATGGTTGGATTCAAACGCCTTTGTGGTTGTCTAACAGGTCTGGTGTTTTCCTCCAGCAATATCCTATGCATACAAGTAGATGGGCTAATGCCTGGAATATCAGCCAAAGTCCATCCAATTGCTTGTTTATGGCTTTTTAAGGTTTGCAGCAACCTTTCTTCTTGTTGCGGTAGAAGGTTATTTGCTACAATGATAGGAAGCTTCTCATTTTCCCCCAAATAAGCATACTTTAAATGTTCAGGCAAAGGCTTCAACTCCAAAGGAGGTGGTTGTATTATGGAAGGCAGGGATCTATCTGAGATTGAAATGTCTGCAACACTTGCATCTAACATGTCATCTTTCAACGAAGTTTGGTCTGCAGTATTAATCCTGGAACAGACAATACATGGATCAAATTCATCACATGTGCAAGTAAAATTATCTAAGTAATCTAAATCAAAATAAAAAAATTCAAAAAGTAGATTGTCAATAGAATAATCATTCGCAAGAAGATCTATGACATCAAGTTGAAAGAGTGAATGATTCTCTATGGGATGCTTCATGGCTTCAAATATGTTGAATTGGATGATATCATCTCCAAATTCCATAGAGAGAGTCCCCGTATGCACATCTATCTTTGTTTTTGCAGTTTTGAGGAAAGGTCTCCCTAGGATCAAGGTTGCTCTATTGATGGATGACTCATCTTCCATATCAAAAATGTAGAAGTCAGCTGGAAAGATTAGCTTATTCACTTGAACTAGCACATCTTCAAGTACTCCAGCTGGATGTGCTGTACTTCTGTTGGCTAATTGAATCACCACACCAGTTGGCTTCAGTTCTTCCAGATTTAAAGATTTATAAACTGATGAGGGCATAACATTAATGGAAGCACCTAGATCCAGCAATGCATCACCAAATGTAGAGTTTCCTATTGTGCAAGGAATGGTGAAAGTTCCTGGATCTTTACATTTCTGAGGGAGGCTGGGTTGAATTAAGGCAGAAACATTGCGTCCCACACTGATCTTCTCATCCCCTTTGAGTCTTCTCTTATGCGTGCACAAGTCCTTTAGAAATTTGGCATATTTGGGAATTCGCTTGATAGCATCTAGAAGTGGTATGTTGACTTCCACTTTCCTAAAAGTATCTAGAAGCTCCTTATCCAATTCTGCATGAACATTGGGCTTGGATTGGACCATTCTATTTGGAAAAGGTAAAGATACCTTCTGATCAACACAATTTGGGGTTTTTGTCTCATCAGATGCTTCAAGTGCAGATCGTTTATGGCAAGCTTCTTTTTGTTGATCATTCGATGTCTTATCGAAGGCTGGTGTACTTTTTTCATCAGACTTTCCCTCTGATTCAGATGGCTTATCAGAGATGTCTCCAGGTGTGGAGATAAATTCTTCTTTTTGGTGTGGATTAGTCTGATTGAAGCTTTGTTGCTTTAAAATTGTAGGGTCTGTCTGAACTTTCTTCCCACTTCTCAAGGTCATGGCATTCACACTTTTGGGATTTATGACAGGTTGAGAAGGTAGTTGACCAGAACCTTGAGATTTCAATTGGTTGACAGTGGTAGCCAACTGCCCAATTTGAGTTTGTAAATCCTGAATGGTAGAACTTACATTTTGTTGAAACTGAAGATTGCTGGTAGCTAATTGCTTCATCAAATCATCAAGAGAGGGTTCAGAAGCATTAGAGGGTATAGATTGCTGCATATGCTGTTGTTGTTGTCTGAATTGCGGTGGTTGGTATTTATTTTGGGAGTCAGATGTTTGAATCCTTTGTTGTTGTGGAGGACCATATCTCAAGTTAGGATGGTTTCTCCAACTAGGATTGTATGATCCAGAAGGTGGTTCAAACTTCTGTTGCTGATAATGTTGAGGAGGCCTGTATAGTTGTCCTGTGCCAAAAATACCATTTACTGCAGCCTCAGGTGTCTCACTTTCTTGCAATGTTGGGCATGCATCAGTAGGATGATCTGCAGAAGTGCAGATGCCACATGTTTTGGTTTTGTCAACAACATTAAGTTGCTGTTGTTGTCCGATGACCAACTGTCTTACGATGGAGGTTAGTTCTTCAATTCTGTTCTGCAATCGTGTATGTGTCTTAGTGGTCATTTCATGGACTCCTTTAGACAAGGAATTAGTTCGATAATTGAATTGCTGAGAATTTTCTGCCATGTTGGCAATCAAATCTCGAGCTGCTGTAGGAGTTTTGTCCATAAGTGTTCCACCACTAGCTGCATCAACCATGCTTCTGTCCATTGGCATGAGTCCTTCATAGAAATACTGAATCAGTAATTGATCACTGATTTGATGGTGTGGACAAGTGGCGCATAGTTTCTTGAATCTCTCCCAATACTCATAGAGAGTTTCTTGGAAGTTTTGTCTGATGCCACAAATCTCTTTTCTGATAGCTGCTGTTCTGGATGCAGGGAAGAATTTCTCCAGGAATAATCTCTTCATATCATTCCAGCTTGTAACAGATGTTGGATGTAGATAGTACAACCAGTCCTTAGCTCCATCATTTAAGGAGAAAGGAAATGCCTTCAACTTGATATGATCTTCAGGAATTCCTTGTGACTGCATTGTGGAACACACAATGTGAAATTCCTTCAAATGTTTATGAGGGTCCTCACCTGCAAGGCCATGAAACTTTGGTAGCAAATGTATTAATCCAGACTTTAGTTCAAATGGTGCATCAACATCAGGGTATTGAATGCACAATGGTTGATAAGCAACATCAGGTGCGACTAATTCTTTTAGAGTTCTATCAGCCATGTTCTTAGCAAAATATTTAAAACTATCAAAATTTAAAGATGAAAAATCACTACTGTTACTTTCTTGGTTATTACTGAATGAATGTCTTCTATGTGCTCTTTTCAAATGGTGGAATGTTCTATCAATCTCAGGATCATATGCATATAAATTTTCAGGATTGGATCGGGTCATACACAAAAAGGTGAATTCATACAAAAATCCAAGAATATATACCTAAAGTAAAAAAAAAATTGTTAGAAAGATTAAAATTTTTATACAAACTCCTAAATGAGCCTAGGAAACTAAAATGGTCCCCGGCAACGGCGCCAAATTTTTGACACGCTCGTCGCAAACGCGCAAAAATAATTTCTAGATTTCCCCCAAACTATTGGTATAGTATAAGGTGCAACCTAGGTCATCTCCCAAAGACCATTTCAGATTCTTAAGCAAATAAGGAGAAAATTAGAACAAGGGGGTTTTTGTCAAGATGTGATATCAAATGCTAAATACAAAATACAGAATGAAATTAATTTCACTTAACAATTATCAACTCAGGGAATTCAGAGGCTATTTTCATAACTAATCATTGATCACTAAAATCATGCATTGTGTTTATCAACCTAGGATCATCGGGAACCCCTACAATGATCCTTGAATTCTCTACTGAGAAACCTCTCAGAATTCAATTGATTATGATCAACAAGATTTAGTAACCACTTAATCTTTCATCTAAACCAATTTTATAATCAGAATTCAGTTGAAGTAAGTAATAAAATGAAAACCTTCAATTAAATTACATAATTTTTACTGTTCAAACTTTTGGAAAATGATTTACCAATCAAAAACCAATTATAAATCAATTATTCATTAATCAAAATACGTCAACCCATCAAACTTTGATTAAAGAATAAAATTGAAGAATATAGTGAAGTAGAGTAGAAACCACTTAATAAGCATGTAAATAAAGATCAAGACCTCAAATTTAAAATGAAAATAGCTTGAATCCTTGAATTGAAACTACAAACCTAGCCTTCCATGAAGGAGGCAAACTAACAACAAAGAAAGAGGCAAACTAACAACAAATAAATCCTAAGCCTTCCATGTAGGAGGCAACTAACAACAAATAAATCTTAAGCCTTCCATGTAGGAGGCAACTAACAATAAAGAAAAACTAAGCCTTCCATGTAGGAGGCAAACTAACAAGAAAGAAAACCTAAGCCTTCCATGAAGGAGGCAAAACTAACAAGAAAGAAAGAAAGAAAGAAAGAAAGAAAGAAAATGGTATTGGAGTTAATCTCCAAAATGGTGTGTTTCTCCTCTTGTAAACCCTTCTATTTATAGAGGATTTTTGAGGCATCATCTTCAGAAAGTCACCAACTAGGATATTACTTTTCTACCCTTTTATTGCTTTCACATGGGCTTTGTTGAAAATGCAAAACACTTTTGATTTTTTGCCACCAATGAGCACAACAATTTTGACTTTCTTGCACCGCAATTTCGGATGTTCACATGTCCGAATTAGAGCTTGACTTCTGAACAAAAGTTGTAGCCCCAGATCTTAGCTGTCCAACAAATTTGATTTCATCTCAATATGACTTCTATATCTCAAGATATTGCCGGATCTTTGTACACTGTGCAAATTCCACGTCAGCAACACTATCTCATCTTTTGAGATAATTTCGGAGTCCTAAACATCTCATTTAGAGTCTGATCTTGCTTTGTAACTATGGACACTTCTTTAATCTTTCATTCAAGATAGATTTCATGATTTTTGGATGTTTAAAACTCCTATTATGCTCAAAATACTATAATAGTGTCATTTTAATCGGGTAAGCAAAGAAATTCAATTAAACTTCATATGAACCCAAACTCATAAAATATGACAAAGATCACTTAATTGAACATATAAGAAGTCTTAATGAGATAAAAGTGAGAGTTAATTATTTATGAAATCTATGCTTATCAATCACTAAAGAAAGAACTTATGTGAAAATTTAATAACACTCTTAATATGTCTTGTGCACTTTCAGAAGGAAAAAGGGTCCTTCTAAGGTGGAGAAAAAGAGGGTTTTCCAAAAATCCTTCTATTATGAAACGTTAGGTCTTTAAAGAATTATGATGGTAATGACCATTAAGGAATGAGTTCATATCCTAAGAATAGAAGGTAGAGTAGCGATGTTAGAGAAAATATATTATGTGACTAAATGTATGATATACCTATGTTATAGATTATCTTTGAGAGAGTGATAAATAAATTAGAAGAATTATGATTAATGTATGAATGAAATGAAAGTCAAATGATATTTCTGATATGATGTAATGTGATCTCAAGAACATGTAAAGTGTATAAATGTTGTTTGAAGTGGTAGTCTGAGGCGTGTGGTAGCACTGTCCTCAAGGATATTTGCGCCGGAGTGCGGTATCCCCTAGGATTCAACAGACCCGTCTGCAAAGGTAGCAGGTACAGAACTAGCAAAGAAGAGATAGAGACCAGTAGAGTGTAGTACAGTGAGAGATGATTTCGAAAAGGCAAGAAGTGTCTGTATTAATAGGAGAGACACTTCAGAAGGAGTTTAAAAGGCTTTAAATTATAATTAAGCCGAATTTGAATTTGAATTTAAAAAATTGAAATAAACTTAATTGTGTAGAATAAAAATAGACGGCTTTTGAATTGCTAATAAACAGGTTTTAATGGAATTTTAAACAAAATAAATAGCTTATAAGTTTCAGAAATAAAACCCAATAATGGTTAATTATACCGGTAAGTTTCAGAATAAAAACAATAAAGAATAATTATAATACCGGTTATCTGATAATAAACCCACATAATGACCAGTAAAATGCAATCAAAGGGCAACGGAAAAATAGAGCCTTATAAATAGAGGTTTTCGGGTAAGCAATGTATTTTAATTTTTCCAAGTAGCAAAAAAACCGTGGCCCTCTATATTGCGCGCAGGGGGGTTTCGCCGGTTTTGAACTAAGTGGACACAAGCTCATGTGCGCGAGGGAATGTCCCTTACTAGTTTGTCTACAAGCCCAAAGAGTCCCCCCATATATAAAGCCTACCAAGGACTATTGGCCAAGCAATGTGGGACTTGGTCCCCCTTTTGAAATATCACCAACAATCCCCCACATATTTTAAAAGGGTTTAAAACATTTGTGATAAAAAGAAAAAGGAAGAAGAAGAAGAAGAAAATACTGCTGGTCTTCGTTTGGGTATAATATGCATAAGGCCTGGTGTCTTTTGGACTATGAACCAGACTTTAGACAGATGAGCTTAGCTCGCAGTGTTTTGGTGAAGCAATGCTTCTATGAACCAAAACCACATTAATGAAAGTTAGAGGCTTATCTATCACTTATACCCCCACAATTTCTTTGTTGTTTTCGCTGGTTTTGAGCTAATAGGCCATGCGCCTGCCTGGTAGTTAATGAATGCTCTAGAGATGGAGCCTTAATCTCATATAAGCGGCCTCACTTGACATTCATATAGGTGACCTCATCAAATGTATTCTGCATTTTTATACATTACCCATAAGGGATATGAGTGTCATTAAAACCATTAAGGTTTTGCCTCTCGACTAATGCAGCCTAGCACTTCTCTCATCATAGGAATGGAAACTTAATTAGTGCTAGAGGGACCTACAATGACTTGTTATTACCCATATGAACCTTCTTCATGGGGTCTCCAATCACAAAGGTTGGGTTCCTATTATTGTAGATTTAATTTATTGGCTCAAGTCCCATTCCCCTCGATGTTTCATAAACCATTTTTCTTCCTAATGGTTTGGTCAGAGGATCGGCCAAATTTACCTCTAACTTCACATAATCAATGGAAATAACTCCATTCTTTAGCAGCTGCTTTAACACATCATGTCTTAGACGAATGTGTCGATTCTTACCATTGTAAGAGTTATTTTTTGCAATTGCTATTGCAGACTTATTGTCACAATGCATAGACACTGAGGGTGTAGGTTTGATTCCCAAGGGAATATTTGCTAAGAAGTGTCTTAGCCATTCTGCCTCATTTCCAACTAGTTCCAGAGCAATAAACTCTAATTCCATAGTGGACTTTGCAATAATAGTTTGTTTAGATGATCTCCACAATATTGCACCACCTCCCAGTGTGAATACATAGCCACTTGTGGATTTTGTCTCATCTAAATCTGAGATCCAATTTGCGTCGCAGTATCCTTCCAATACAGCGGGAAATCCACCATAGGAAATACCATAATTAATGGTACCTCTTAAGTATTTCATTAGTCTGACTAATGCAGTCCAATGCTCGTTATTAGGGTTTTTTGTATATCTACTTAATCTCCCCACAGCATAGGCTATGTCTGGTCGAGAGTAATTCATTAAGTGCAACAGACTCCTAATAATTTGTGCATATTTTGTCTGTGAGATGGGTTCTCCCAAATTTTTCTTTAAGTGATAGCTTCCATCATAAGGAGTAGTCACGGGTTTTGCGTCAAAATGACCAAACTTCTTAAGAAGTTTCTCGATATAGTGTTCTTGAGATAGTATTATACTATCTCCTTTCCTTACAATCTTAACACCCAAAATCACATTTGCTTCACCCATGTCTTTCATGTCAAATTTGAAGGAAAGAAATGCCTTAGTACTATTCACAACATCAATGCAAGTGCCAAAAATAAGCATATCATCAACATAAAGGCATACAATTACACATTCATTGTTTTCTACTTTAGTATAAACGCACTTGTCATTTTCATTAAACGAAAACCCGTGACTTGCAAGAATGTTATCAAATTTCTCATGCCATTGTTTGGGTGCTTGTTTTAGTCCATATAAAGATTTATGAAGCTTACACACTTTATTTTCTTGACCGGTAATCACACTACCTTCTGGTTGGACCATATAGATTTCCTCTTCTAAATCTCCATTTACAAAGGCTATTTTGACATCCATTTGATGAATAATTAATTTATACATAGATGCTAATGCAATCAAAACTCTAATGGAGGAAATTCTAGTCACAGGGGCAAAGGTGTCAAAGTAATCTACGTTATGTTTTTGGGTAAACCCTTTAGCTACTAAGCGAGCTTTATATTTTTCAACAGAACCATCAGGATTATATTTTCTTTTAAAGATCCACTTGCAACCTATTGGTCTAGCCCCTAAGGGTAGGTCAACTATAGTCCATGTGTTACATTTTCTAATAGATTCAAGTTCACTTTTAATCGCATTTTTCCAATAAGGAGCATTTGAAGAAGAAATATCTTCATGATAGGTTAATGGATCATTTCCCATAAGATATAAGTAAAAGTCATTACCTAACGAGGTTTCTTTTCTTTGTCTCTTACTTCTTCTTAACTCTTCATGCGACGGTTCATTATCTTCATGCGAAAGTTCATTATTGCATAGATTAGGTTCTCTAGGTATACTTTCGATTTTCAAAGGGAAAATATTTTCAATAAATTCAGCATTCTTTGTTTCTATTATAGAATTTTTGTCTAGCACGTCACTTTTTAAGACTAGAAACCTATAGGCTGCACTATGTTGAACATATCCTATGAACAAACAATCAGAAGTTTTAGATCCTATCTTTCTCTTTTTAGGATCGGGCAACATAACTTTAGCTAGACACCCCCACACTTTAAAATAATTTAAATTTGGCTTATATCCCTTCCACAATTCATAAGGGGTTTTTCCAGTTTTCTTATGGGGAATTCTATTTTGTATGTGACATGAGGATAGTAAGGCTTCACCCCAAAGGTTATCAGGTGCATTAGAACTAATGAGCATGGCATTCATCATTTCTTTTAGTTTCCTATTTTTTCTTTCTGCTACACCATTTGATTCGGGTGAGTAAGGGGGAGTTGTTTCATGTATTATACCTTCCTTTTCACAAAACTCATTAAAGGTTATATATTCACCACCCCTATCGGATCTAATTCTTTTAATCTTCCTATTAAGTTGGTTTTCTACTTCTGCTTTGTAAGATAAGAACATGTTAAAGGCTTCATCTTTGTTCCTAATTAGATATACTTTGGTGTACCTAGAGCAATCATCGATAAAGGTTACATAATATTTCTTACCTCCTCTAGTCATAGTTTGTTTTAAGTCTCCTAGGTCTGTATGAATTAAATTAAGCAATTCTGTTTCTCGTTTTACTACAAAGCATGTCCTTTTGTTTGATTTCGATTCTATGCAAATCTCACATTTATTTAGGTTTTCATCCTTAATCCCAGAAATTATACCACAACTTTGTAACTTTTTAATATAAGAAGAATTTACGTGTCCTAATCTAGCATGCCACAAATCATACGACGCAATCAAATAAGCAGAAGACGATGAAGGATTCTCATTAAGGATTTCAGAAACGTTCAAAACAAACAGACCTTGGTCACAATACCCCTTGTCCACAAACATGTCATTTTTGGTCATCACAATTTTGTCTGACTCAAAAGAAACCTTAACCCCACTTTTTCCCAAAAGAGCCACAGAGATCAGGTTGGCTCTAATGCTCGGTACGTGTAGTACGTTTTGAAGTGCCAGAGTTTTTCCAGAAGTCAGCTTGAGAAGAACTTTTCCCTTCCCGAGCACGGGTGCAGTTCGGGAGTCTCCAAGATAAACAATGTCTTCTCCTTCCCCTACAGAAGTGTAGGAGGTAAACACATTTTTGCTAGCACATATGTGCCTGGTAGCCCCAGAGTCTACCACCCATTTGCTCACATTGGCCACGATAAGAGCTTGAGAAACAACAGCGACTACCACATCATCTCCTTCGGTCAAGTTTGCCTTAACTTTAGGAGGGGCAGCATTTCGGTTTCTGTATCTTCATGTTGGTGCATGATGCCCTGACTTTCCACAAACATAGCAAGAACCCTTCTTTTTGAAGGAAGTAGGATTAAGCAGCTTAGGGAATTGAGAGGTAGGTTTACGATCGTACCTGGTCTTTGGAGACTTCTTTGTTTGCAGCAGATTTTCTCTAGTGGCCAAGGCTTTTGCTCTTGCATTTTTGATCTCCTTGCGATTGGTGTCTTCAATGATGATGTGTGTTATTAGGTCCGCAAGTGATAGCTGTTCATGTTTGTGTTTCAGTTGTTGTTTATAGTCATTCCAGGTTTCAGGTAATTTTTCGATTAGGAAACCGGCGACCAATTGGTCTTGCATTGTGATGTCTTCGGCTTTGAGGTCTTCTAGGAGCTTGTGGTATTGATTTATCTACGTTTTGATGTCTTTGTCATCGGTCATTTCCCACCGGTAGAAGTTGCCGATGATGAATTTCTGCTTCCCAACATCTTCAGCAGTGTACTTTGTACACATCGACTCCCAAATTGCCTTGGCTTCCTTGTATGAACAGTAGACATCGAAGAGTTCATTAGACAATGTACTTAGTATGGTGTGTCTACATACCTTATTAGCATTAGTCCAGTTTTCAGCAATTTTTGGATCAGCGGGCTTGTCATCAACGAGTGCATATGCGACCCCATGCATATCGAGGATGGAGTGGATCCTCTCTTGCCAGCGACGATAGGCTTGTCCTCCAAAGACTTCAATTTTGGAGACATCGGGGAGAGGTTTGGCATATGCAACAGGAGGTTGGGCAGGAGGAACAACGGCGGCGACGTCGTTTGAGGACTGAGTGCGAACTGGTTCGGTTGCCATGGGAAATATCCTTGAGATTGTTGTTTGAAGTGGTAGTCTGAGGCGTGTGGTAGCACTGTCCTCAAGGATATTTGCGCCGGAGTGCGGTATCCCCCAGGATTCAACAGACCCGTCTGCAAAGGTAGCAGGTACAGAACTAGCAAAGAAGAGATAGAGACCAGCAGAGTGTAGTACAGTGAGAGATGATTTCGAAAAGGCAAGAAGTGTCTGTATTTATAGGAGAGACACTTCAGAAGGAGTTTAAAAGGCTTTAAATTATAATTAAGCCGAATTTGAATTTGAATTTAAAAAATTGAAATAAACTTAATTGTGTAGAATAAAAACAGACAGCTTTTGAATTGCTAATAAACAGGTTTTAATGGAATTTTAAACAAAATAAATAACTTATAAGTTTCAGAAATAAAACCCAATAATGGTTAATTATACCGGTAAGTTTCAGAATAAAAACAATAAAGAATAATTATAATACCGGTTATTTGATAATAAACCCACATAATGACCAGTAAAATGCAATCAAAGGGCAACAGAAAAATAGAGCCTTATAAATAGAGGTTTTCGGGTAAGCAATGTATTTTAATTTTTCCAAGTAGCAAAAAAACTGTGGCCCTCTATATTGCGCGTAGGGGGGGTTTTCGCCGGTTTTGAACTAAGTGGGCACAAGGTCATGTGCGCGAGGGAATGTCCCTTACTAGCTTGTCTACAAGCCCAAAGAGTCGTCCTATATATAAAGCCTACCAAGGACTATTGGCCAAGCAATGTGGGACTTGGTCCCCCTTTTGAAATATCACCAACATAAATGTCTCTTAAGAAAATGATGAAATAAAGAATAAGTAACTTTATGTCTAAGATAGAAGTTAATTTCTGCAACTGTAAAAATAATCCACTTGATCTAAGGATTTTTAAAATTTAAAAGTGAACCTGTATGCATGTCATGTTTCTTAAAAAACTGAAATGGCTGAATTAAAAATGTTGACACTATCCATAGGATAAAATCCTACTAAAAAACTTGGTTTCTCATCCTCCTACCATCGTTTTCTTTCCTAGAAACCAAAAATATCTTTTACAATGGTGATGATGTTCATCGAGCTTAGTAACATAAATTGGGCAATCAATGTAAACAGAATATTGATTAAGACCTAGGAGAATGTGAGGATTTATTTCTCATTCAGTCTAATTTTTGTATCTAGTCTTAAGACTAGACTTCTCAACTACAAGCTTCGTTATACCCCTCAAACGCCTCTGGCAGCACCTACAGAAGATACTTCCTCCTCCTCTAAGGGAGGAAGTGATCCATAACGCTATCATATTATTATAGTTCCTTACATGCATGGTTTTCACAAGGCAGCTCCCCCTTCTCTATGCCACACCAACTTCGAGCCTATCAATAAATGGGAGATTGAGCTTACTATTTCCTGGATGAAAGCTTGTGGTTGGAACCCCAAGGCCCACATTACTGAGGCGTTGACTAGTCCTTCTTGATGATAAGAGTTTTTTTATCCCACCTAAACAATGTATATGTTTGTAAATAATCATGTAATATATATAATAGATATTAAGTATGTATAATAATATGTAATATGTTAAATAATTGTATAATATATGTATGTGATATATGAAAGGGTACTAATTTCCTTATACTAACTTATGAACATAAAAGTATGTATAAATTATCTAGGTTTGTATAAATAATATAAATTGATATTATATACATTATTATGCTTTATATCAACTAATCAAAGCAAGTTAAGCTGTGAGTGACAACACTCAATCGCTTATTTTCTACTATGACAATTATTATGGTGAGACTCACTTTTTCAATTAGGATTTTAAAAGAAATCTTCTTTTATCATATTTTCAATATCAGTAATTTCTAGAAGGATTCTGCATCATGAAGTAAAAATGTAATAATGAAACTGTGAAAATGACTTATGCTTAGAATAGACTTCATTTTTAAGATATTATAGTAAGTCAAGAGATCAGTAAAGAAAATTCTATGTGAAAACTTAAGCCTACTCTCACCATGCCATGTGTGGTACTTCTGAGCACCTAGAAGGTACTAAGATCTTCTATGGTGAAGCCATAAGGCTTCAAGAATTTATTATGGTAATGACCATCCAGAATGAGCTCATATCCTAGAACAGAAGGTATAGTATGAGACAAGTTGTAACATCCTAAAAATGAAGTCGATTTTTATGCTTAAGTTGTACATACGGTTCCATTATTAGACTATTACTCAATGAAGCAAGATCTTTAGAAAATTATTATTAGTGAAAATACAGTAATTTTTTTTAAAACATATTGATTTAAAATGCAAGCCTCGTCGAAATAACTATCGTATCAGAAAATAAATAAGCAGACGTCCTCGTTCATATTTAATTATTATTATCTATGTTGATTTTACTATTTTATACTTCTCTCTATTAATCGGAAATGCAACTTATCAAAAATACAGACATGTCAAAAGTCATGCAAACTTTGTAGTTATACAGTCTATATTCATAGATACTTAATTCAGACAGGCTAGGTTAAGAAAAAGCTTATATTCCTTTACACACCTAATTACATGTACACTTACTATTACTACTATATACATAAATCACATATACTATGATACAAACTTCATACTAGTTAATTAGATATCAGTCATCCAACTATGATACAAAATGTATACTAGTTATGGGTATGCCTTCAACCGTCTCCTTCAAAGAAAAATAGCCATGCAAAAGCTTCAGTTAAGGGGTCACGATGCTCCATCCATAGACTTTCATCCAAGCCAACTAAGGTTCCATTTGCCATCTCTTGAAATTCTTGGAATGGAATGACCTAGAGAATAGAGAACTACCCTATGACGAATAGAATACGTACTATAGTAATGTGATGGTGTCTATGGGTCGTTCTCCTTTTTAGACGAGGAGGAATCTGCTATAGGTGCAGCTGAAGGAGCTTGGTAGTCAGGTGGTGGTGGAAACACCACATTAGGAATTACTCCCTTTGTCTTATTTGTCTCTAATTAGCAAAAAAAACAAATTAAACATAATCCATACAAGCTTTATATAAAGTCCTTTTTACACATACATAAACAATCTTAGGCACTAAGGCCTTTACATACACTTAATTACATGTCATGTTTACATACATATTTGATTCATATTCTAGTATATAAACTAATTTACAACTATATAATAATAACTAGCATGCCTACATCCAACCATTTACAAACATTTACATTATGGGTATGACAACTTCAACTTCTTCTTTGGAAAAGAAACAAAGGGGACTAGCAAACCTCCTAACGCCTAATGGTGAAAAATTTCCAGCCACATGCTCTGATCAAGAGAAAGAAAAGTATCATCGGCCATCTCACGATAGGCTTAATCCACTCAATCTTCTAAGTTATTCCCCAGCCTTTCATTTTCTCAAATGTCAATTTGTTTCACATAATTTTTATAAAACTTAGAAGTTTTCCTTTAGGTTGCCGAATGATATTTCTTAAGTTTTTATTCTTTGTGCACTTAAATTTACATATCTTATGCATAACCTAATCAAACTATGTTTGAGGGTTATGTGTTAATGGGATTTTGACTCACTTATATCAATTTTCTCACCCATGGTTGAATGGTGCTCATGGCATTTGCCAAATGTATTTAAAACTCTAATTCATTTCTTTTATATGATGAGCATTCTTATTTCACCTTGACTACTAATTTTTTAAACTCATCTCCTTTAATTTAATTCAAGGTGGCCGAATACATGAATAATGTTTCTAAGACCTTCTAGTTCTTTTTTCTTTATCTTAAAGGATGATTTCTACTAATTGAAGTTTAGGTCATTAATCACTACCTAACTTAGAAATTTTAAGACTTCTCCCTCACACTTAGAGGTCATGGTCGAATGGTCTATAACACTTTTCAACCCTATGGTTCCTTCCTAAGTACGAGACCCATATCTTTGCTTTTGCTTCGCTTTTTCTTATCCTATCAATCTTCTAGGAGCATTTTGGTAATATTTTTGAGATTTTCCTAATAGGTTTCTAAATTGTTCCTCCACTGTTTTTAACACTTATTGGTTTGTCCTTGAATCATTCTTATGTCATTTGCCATTTTTTCGAGAACAGTTTAGCCCTTATGGGAAACAAAGCTTTCTAAGAGCATTTAAGGCATTTTTGAAGTTTTCTAATGATTTTTTTGTCCTATCTTTTTTTCTATTCTTTTCTTATGACTTTATTACCATATTGATGGATTGTAATCCCTTATAATGTCTTTTAAATGTTGTTTTGGTTTCCTACACATTTATTTGTGTTATCTTAGTGTAGAGATATTTTTATAATTTGGTAAAAATTCTTTAATTTCTTCAGCTTTTGTTCTTATTTCTACTTAATTTCTTATTAGAGAATAGTTTTAGCCTAGAGAGTTCATATGAGAAATTGTGGATGTTACATGTGAAAGATGTTGTTTGACTAAATTGTTGATGTTATGCCTTAATTTAAATTAGCATTGAGAAGTTGACTAGAAAATAAGAATAATGATGATTACAGTATAAAATAAGAGAAAGTTAAATAATATCTATGACATAATGAGAAAGTAATATAAAGAATGAATAAGTTTCATGATATACAAAGTTTCATGAAAATGACTTGAGGAGTTAATGAAATATATGCTTGTATGAAATTCAATCATTTCTATTACTCAAAGAAATCCACTTTAGACAAGTACTGTTTTAAAAAGAAATAAATTTATATGTTTGTCACCTTTCATAAGTAAAATGAAGTGACTGTAATTGAGATGATGTCTCCAACCTTAAGATAGATTCCTACTGAAAAATTATGATTTCTTATTTTTTACCTCTCATTTCTTTTCTAAGAGCCCAAACCATTCTCCTCGCGATGGCAGCTTATGAACAAATGAATGATGTGGAGTAGAGTATTGTACTCATGGACAAAGTGCTGAAAAAGTAGAAGAAAATTTTTAATAATGTTGTTTGTATCATATGTATCCTTTGTTTTGGTATGACAATAATTATTAAAAGGCACTAATTCCTTTATCTTCAACAACAAGACTTGTGGAGAGCCTTTAACTTGTTTTACATGCTATATACTTCTATATAACGTAATTAATATATGTATGAATAATAATATGAATATCATTGTATAAATAAATGCACGTGGCATTAAGTAAGTAAATGTAAATTTTTAAAATTATTGTGAGTGATAATATTTTAACATTTATTTACTACTACATTAATTTATTATAAGGATATTTGCACTTTAAATGATTGTTTTAAAAGAAAACTATACTATATTTTTAATAATAATATTTTATAGTGAAATTTTATTATAAAATAATAAACTAATAATAAATTTGTGATACTAAGTGTAAGATATGTACTAGATTGTTAAATTTAAAAATATATAGGTGTATATTATTTGCACAAGATGAAATTTTATAAACATCTTTTTCCTTATATTTATTTTATAATTATTTTTTCTATCTTAATTTATTTTTTATTTATTAATTTTATTATTTATTTATAAATATTTATTTTATTATTATTTTTTATTTAAAAATTATATTTGTTTATAAATATTGTTTTATAAAGTATTATGTACTTAAATAAATACTTTAAAAGTTTAGATAAATTTATATAATTAATTTAAAATAACATTGTTATAATAGTTAATATTTTTTGGTATGACAATAATTATTAAAAGGCACTAATTCCTTTATCTTCATCAACAAGACTTGTGGAGAGCGAGAGCCTTTAACTTGTTTTACATGCTATATACTTCTATATAACGTAATTAATATATGTATGAATAATAATATGAACATCATTGTATAAATAAATGCACGTGGCATTAAATAAGTAAATGTAAATTTTTAAAATTATTGTGAGTGATAATATTTTAACATTTATTTACTACTACATTAATTTATTATAAGGAGATTTGCACTTTGAATGATTGTTTTTAAAAAAAACTATACTATATTTTTAATAATAATATTTTATAATGAAATTTTATTATAAAATAATAAACTAATAATAAATTTGTAATACTAAGTGTAAGATATGTACTAGATTGTTAAATTTAAAAATATATAGGTGCATATTATTTGCACAAGATGAAATTTTATAAACATCTTTTTTCTTATATTTATTTTATAATTATTTCTTCTATCTTAATTTATTTTTTATTTATTAATTTTATTATTTATTTATAAATATTTATTTTATTATTATTTTTTATTTAAAAATTATATTTGTTTATAAATATTGTTTTATGCTGTTTTATAAAGTATTATGTAATTAAATAAATACTTTAAAAGTTTAGATAAATTTATATAATTAATTTAAAATAACATTGTTATAATAGTTAATATTTTTTATCAATAAATAACTTTTGAGCTTAATTTTAATTTGTAAACTAATTTTAAAAAAAAAATTAATAAATTTTTAATTTTTCAAATTAAAGAAAGTTAATGACAGGCCAGCTCCACATTTATTTTCCAAACTATGACCACACCAAAATGTTTAAACAAATATTTTTTTTTGGTTTTGCCTACGACCTTGGTTGCAACACTACCTTAAGATATCATTTGTTGTTATATGAAATTTAAGTCACATGTTCTTAAAATAACACAAGATAATGAAAACCACATATTAGTATTTAAGTTTTATACATTAACTATTTCTTAAAATATTTAAAGTAAAAACATATTAAATCTTAAGATAGTTTAACTATACAAAAATCCTTAAAAAGAAAAAGAAAGAAGCTTGATAAATTTATTCTAAACCAATGTAAGGAAGTTATTTTTCACACCTCCTTTTCGCTGCAGTTATTTTGCATCCCCTTTAATTTCTTATATTTTTAAAATTATCCACTGGAAGTAAATAAATTTTCGTAAGTTCATTTTTCGATTTTTGGAAATGTATTTTTATGTTTTTGAAAGTTAAATTCTAGAAGTTTAATTTTATATTTATGGAAGTTAAATTTTAAAAATATTTGTGTAAAATAATGCTATTAGAATTTTTTTAAAATTGTTTTTCTACCATTATGAAAATTAATTTCTGAAGATATATTTGCATACTTTTGAAAGTTAAATTTCGGAAGTTTTATACGTGAATAAATTTAAAAGTAAAATTTACCAAAAAATAAAAAAGAGTATAAATAAATAAAAAAAGATAAAAAAGTAATACCCCACCATAACTCAAATACCCTCCAAGCCCACTATGACTCAAATGTTTCAAACGCATTGTATAGCCCATTTAAAATCAAATGGAATCACTTTTTACATCTTTTTTATATGCATCTTTTTCCTTTTTTATAAATTATATTTTTAAAATTATGCTTTTATAAGTATACAAATTTTAAATTTTAAAAGGTAAAAGAATATTTTTAAAATTTAAATTTTAGAAATAATATTTTATACAAATATAATTTTTTAAAATTTAAATTTTAAAAGTATATTTTAAAGTTTAAATTTTAGAAGATATTCAAAGAAAAGGATAATTTTGGCAAAAAAAAATTAGAAAAAAACGGAGAGAAGAGATGCCAATAGTTAAAAAAGAAATATAAAAAGTAAAGTGGAAATAAAATTTTCATCTAATTCAGATTATTTCATAAATCAGGCACAAATTTTAATTAAGGTAATCTTAATTCTTCTAGCTAAACTAGACTAAAACAACCCGATAACAAAATGGATTAAAATTAAATAGATCAAAGATGAAATAGTAGGCAAACTACACGTTGCTTCTTTGTTTTCTTTCATCTCAATAAATTAATCACGTGAATAGGTCTGCTAGTAATTTAGTGTCTAGTATTGTGGAGAGGATAGGTTGGCTTTTGCATTGTAGCCTTGCTTTTCTTTAATGATATTTGCTATCCTTAAAAAAGGGGAAAAAATGAGGTATAAGAAATATAAAAAATGATAATCAAAAAGAAGAATGGAGGCTGTGGACGGTGTGGAAATATGGTAAGGGAAGGAAGGAGGAAGTATGAAAATTTATACATAAAAATGAGAAAATATTATTTTCAGGATTTATAAGAAAATTAATTTTTATTTAAATAAAAAAGTGGAGGAAGAACTTTTTTATGTTAAATTATTAACATTTTTATATATTTTTTAAATAAAAAATTAAAATTATATTAATAAAAAAAAGAATTTTTTAAAATTAAATTATACTTTTATAAATTTAAATTATTAATAATTTTTTTATTTATCAAAATAAAAAAATTCTTTTTTTCCTTTCTATTTTTAACTGTTTAAACAATTCATTTTTTTCTTTTATCCTTTTTTTTTCTATTTTTCATATCATTCAAATAAATCAGAAGTAATGAGGTTTGTATTTACAAGAAAATGAAGATGTAAGTAACGTGATTGTGTGCTTGAGGAGTGATGGTGAGGAGGGATTCACATGATGGTAAATCCGGAGGGTTAGTGAGGATGGTGCTGGCTGGGTGTGTGTGATGTGTTGGGTGCTGAGTGTTTGGTGATGGTGAGAGAGTGAAGGTGAGAGAAGTAAGAAAGTTAAGGGGCTAAGAAAGAGTGAATGCTCAGGAGAGACAACTTGAGAGTAGTGAGTGTGTGATGGATCCCAAGCTAATCTGATAGAAAATTTGGCTAAAGAAGTTATTAATATATTTGTGATTTTTTTAATTTCTACAAAATTAAATAACCATTAATGTAAAATAATGATTTTTTAATAATTAGTTTTTTAATTGATTGTAATATAATTAAATTAAAAAATATGATAATTTTAAAATTTAAAAATGAATTTTTATCTTTATTAAGCATGGAACTTATTTTAAAAATATTTTAAATTCATTAATAATATAAATTTTTTTACCTCAATTATAAATGGAATTTATGTAAATATTTGTTATATGTTTGAATAATTTCTCATCTAATAAAAATCATAAGCATTGTCTCAATCTTATTTTTCTTTTTTTTATTATTAACAAAAATATTTTATTGTCGATTGTGTAAAAAATTATTTTTTATATTTATTAAAAATAATAATCAATATAATAAATAAAATAATAAAAAATTATAATAATATTAAGTATTACTATTTTAATATATATATATATATAAAAAGGAATAAATTATTTTAAAGTAACTTTATTTATAATTATTTTGTTTAATAATTTTTATATGTAATTAAATTTTATTAATTTAACTGTTAAATTAATAAATTATTTATTATAAATTATTCTTGCAGAATTTTATAAAATTTAAAAAATATTTGATATTTTAAAAAATAAATTTAAATTAACAGATAATATATCTTTTATAATATCTGTTAATTTAAATTTATTTAATAAAATATTAAATATTTTAAATTTTATGAAATTTTATCAAAATAATCTATATAATATAATTTATTAATTTAACGATTGAATTGATAAAATTTAATTACATATAAAAATTATTAAATAAAATAAATTTAAATAAATTACTTTTGAAATAATTTAATTATATATATATATATATTTCAATTACTTTTCATTACTCAACAGTAACTAAAGGTTTTTTTTAATAAATTAATGGATAAGCTATCTGAATGTTGAAAAGATAGCTGAAAATTACTGATTAAATAAAAAATATTTAATAAAATTAGTTAATAAATATAAAAATATAGTTAAAAAAATTAATTAAAATATGATAAATTATATTTTTTAATAAAAATATGTTAAAATTTAATTAAAGAGATTTTATTTTTTAAAATAAAAATATTTATTTTTAATTTTTATATAAATAAATTTTTTTAAAATAATTTTTTTATAATTTTAATCTTTTATCAAATTATTCAATATTTTTTAAAAAATAAAATAAATAATATAATAATTAAAATAAATAATATATATTAAAAAATAATTTAAAATATAATATTTCATGATAATATAAAAATAAATCTATCAAAATTAGTAATATTATTATAAAAAATTAAATAATATTAAATTTATAAAAATAAATAAATAAATAAAATACTAAATTATAAAATATATTAAAAATAAAAATAAATAAAATATTTCAATTAAAAATTAAAAACACAAAAATTATTTAAAATAATCTTTTTAAAAAATTAATAACTATTAAAATAATTTATTTTATTAAATATAATTAAAATATTTAATAAATTTTTTAATTAATAATTTAAACTTTCAGTTAGTTAAAATATCTTATTAAATACAGTAAAAAAACCCATAGGAATGCCAGTCCCGTGAAGAAAAGGAAAAAGCATATATGCTATAAATTTGTGTATGCACTTTTGTTTCTGGGAGCCATTGACTCAAACGAAGTACGCACATCGAAATTTTTGTGGCCCTTCAATTTATTCATCATTATAATTGTATAGCAATAATTATACGTATTGTATCACAGAGACAATGAACTACATTTTTGTGTATATGAATATATAATTTTATTTACAAAATTTTAAATTTTATTTTATTCAAAAATTTAAAAAATTCAAATTTTAAAATAAAAAAAACTAAAGATCGGATAATTTGGTTACTGAAACTAATGGATAAATCCTTCTACTTCCATGGGATAATTTTTTATGCTGAATGGATGAGAGAGCCGTTATCAGCTTCTAAACAAAATAAAAAAGGAAAAATATCATAAGCAAAAAGGAAACACATACACAGACCAAAAATATCAACAAAATTAAGAGAGATATAGACGAAGAGAAATAGAAAGAAGGAAAAAGACCTACCGAAAAACGCGAAGTTGGAAAAAGGATAAAAAATTTAATATCGAGAGAGAAGAATATCCCATTCCATGTAACTCTTTTCTCCTTTTCTATTTGGATCCTCACTTGTGCTTATTGATTTACGATAGTGGAAAACGTTATCAGTCTCCAGGTTCTCCCCCTTCTCCTATAATTGCCTTGTAACCTCTATAAAATTATCTCTTGTTGTGTGGGAATGAAATATCTTAGTTTTTATTCTTTTAAGACAAGAGATGACGTTAAATAAAAATAATAAAAATAATTAAATTAAATTGTGGGAGAAAGAAATATATCTAGTACTATTCTCATTGTGAAAACTGTTTACGTTGTACATTATGTTTACTCTTTTCATCGAGTAAAAAAAATTAAAAAAAAAAAAGAAGAAAGCAAAGCAAAGGTGATCGGATGATTCTTATTATTTTTATTTTTTAATTAATTTATTTGGAGTATGAAAAACTTTAAAAACTGATATAAAAGAAATGAATCATAATTCCTTAAGATATTAATATGGATTTTTCTCATGAAATTTTTATTATTAAAAAAGGTAATATAATATAATAAGTTTAAATTTTCTATAATCACATATATGTTTAGTTTTTAAATCCAATTTTATCATGATTTAGTTAAATTGAAACTAAACAATGTATAATTTTACATGTTTTTTTTTTAAAAAATTTGTTATTTGGTAAAATTGATGTAAATAATTGTTATGCTTTTCTCAAAGTTGAATTTTTCAAGTGTATATTACTCTCTTAGCATAGGATATTGCTATTTTTCATGTTATGTATATATTAAGTTTTTACGTAATATTTTTTCTTTATTATTAAATTTCTTTCTAAAAAAATAAAAACTTTTCTTTTCAATTTTTTAGCCAACTAAAAAAACTAAAAAAATATTTTTATCTCAAAATTACAAAAGTCAATTTTTCAAATAAAATGATTCATAAGACCTTTATTTTAAATTTATACAATAATTCTTTAATGTTAATTGAATGGTTGATTATTTTTAATATCATTTTAAAACATGAAAGTGTATTAAGTAGCTATTTGTTATCTTAAATTTTAAATAAAATAAATTTTATAAAAATTAAAAAATTTATTTTTTTCTATCTCCAATGTTAAAAAAATATTTTTTTAAAATATTTAAAATTATTTTTAATTTACACAATAAACAAGATCAATTAAATAAATGTTTCATCTTTAATGTTATTTAAATTATATCGATTTATTAAATAATTATTTATTATACTAAATTCTATGCGATAATAGATTTATTTTATTTTTAAAATAATATTTTTAAAAAATATTTTATTTCCAAAAAATGAAAAATATAATAATTTCTAAACACTTTGCATGAAATTAAAATCCCAAACTCTTAGTTTAAAAAATTTAGAAATAATTTATCCTTAAATTTTAAAATAAAGAGTTCTTTATAATTTTTAAAATATCAAATACTGAAATTAAAATGTCTCTTTTTAAAATCTTAAAAATTATGGCATACTAAAATTATTTTTAAATTCATATATTGATCAAATATTAATTAAGTGGTTGATATTATTTGTTTTATAAAAATTTATTTAGTGACCACTTGCTAACTTAAATTTTATGTAAAATGATTTTTGTAAAAAATAATCTTACTTTAAAGGGTATATTTTCTTCTCAAAAATTAAAATTTGTTAAAATTAAAAAAAAATTCTAAAATTTTTAAAAATAATTTCTAATAATTTGAATCAAATAATAAAAAAATATATGTATGTTGAAGTAATATAAATATTATTTTACACAGTTAAGTAGAAGCGATAGATATTTTTATTAAAGTAGAAACAAACTTGCTTTCCTCTGCAGAATGTTAGTTTGCTGTCCTACAGTGTGAATACTAAATAGAGTGCACACTGTAATCTCTAAATGAAAACAAACAACAAAAGTCTATGCTGATATACTAGTTTTCAATTCCAAAGCAAGACAATTCTTTTGACTCTTCTACATTTCATTAAAAATTATATGGTGATGTCAAAATAGGGAAATAGTTAATATCGAGGTGGTTTGATTTTAGAGATAGGCAGGAAAAGAAAAATCAGGATGGTACCTAAATGGATGCATTCTGATCAACACAGAAGACCATTGTTGGAGATACCGTTATTGAAGGAAAACAAAAAAAAAAGGCATTGTTCATAAGGGGTCATTTTCAGCAAGCTAAAATATATGTAACAAACAAATGACATTTTAGTCAACAGAACAAGAGAACAAGCCATGCCATGTAATAGAATTCTACTTTCACAAAGAGAGAACGACTACAGAATCTACTATATGGAGAATGGGCATTGCACAACCAAATTAGTTGACAACTCGATAAAGCTATTTTTTGGTAAACTAAGCTTGTACATAGAATTATTTTTAAGGACAACATCAAGATTAATGCACACTACAGATTACAAAACAGTCCAGTTTGGGAAGATAATTAGGGAATCTAATTTTTTTAGAAAATAAAAAGTTGGAAAAATGAGAGAAAATTTACCCATGGCTGATGTTAAATTCGTAAGACATGCAAACAAAGTAAAACCACCTCGGCATCTGAGATATCTTCAGGGGATAATGCCGCAGAAGGTCTTTTTGTTTTTAAGTTGACTTTTACACTTTAGAGGGATGCATGTAGCTCTTGCTGCTGCTCACTCTTTTGCATGTCAATTTTGCCGAAATTAAGTTCTACTGTTACACCTATCTTTCAAGTCTTAATGTTTCCATTGTAATATCCTTCACCCCAGCTCAAGACCCTACAAAATTGGAAGGAAAAAATATTTTGAATATTATGGATCTTTAGCATTTAACGACTCAATAAGCAGTAATATCAAAAAGTATATTTCGCCATTTACTTAACTATTAGGCAGAGGGATTTGCATTTTTCAACCTAAATGCATTTCTATAATTACTAATTACTTCTTCTTATTAATTAATATAAATAAAACTATACATGCAAAAGATGCTCTCTATGAGGTCTGAATAGCGTAGATTCAAACTTGGTAGGCACAAATCACAAGTTGGAGTCTGTTTCAAATCATTCATGAAACCAGTGTCCACCTTTCTTGAACAAAAAAGAATTAAAGAAAATTAATTAAACTATCCAATAGGAGAGAAATTACTCATTGTAGGATATTTGAGAGAGAAAGAGAAAAGAGCAAAATGACAATAGAGCTAGTGATAAGCATAAATTTCATAAATAATTATCTCTCACTTTTATCTCATTAATACTTCTTATATGTTCCATTAAGTGGTCTTTGTCATATTTTATGAGTTTGGGTTCATATGAAGTTTAATTGAATTTCTTTGCTTACCCGATTAAAATGACACTATTATAGTATTTTGAGCATAATAGGAGTTTTAGACATCCAAAAATCATGAAATCTATCTTGAATGAAAGCTTAAAGAAGTGTCCACAGTTACAAAGCAAGAACAGACTCTAAATGGGATGTTTAGGACTCCGAAGTTATCTCAAAAGATGAGATAGTGTTGCTAACGTGGAATTTGAACAGTGTGCAAGGATCCGGCCATATCTTGAGATACAGAAGTCATATTGAGATGAAATCAAATCTGTTGGACAGCTAAGATCCGGGGCTACAACTTTTATTCAGACGTGAAGGTCTAATTCGGACACGTGAATATCCGAAATTGCGCTGCAAGCATGTCAAAATTGTTGTGCTCATTGGTGACAAAAATTCAAAAGTGTTTTGCATTTTCAACAAAGCCCATGTGAAAGCAATAAAAGGGTAGAAAAGTAATATCCTAGTTGGTGACTTTCTGAAGATGATGCCTCAAAAATCCTCTATAAATATAAAGGTTTACAAGAGGAGAAACACCACTTGGAGATTAACTCCAATACCATTTTCCATCTTTCTTTCTTTCTTGTTAGTTTGCCTCCTACATGGAAGGCTTAGTTTTTCTTTCTTGTTAGTTTGCCTCCTACATGGAAGGCTTAGTTTTTCTTAATTGTTAGTTGACTCCTACATGGAAGGCTTAGTTTTTCTTTATTGTTAGTTGCCTCCTACATGGAAGGCTTAGTTTTTCTTTGTTGTTAGTTTGCCTCTTTCTTTGTTGTTAGTTTGCCTCCTTCATGGAAGGCTAGGTTTGTAGTTTCAATTCAAGGATTCAAGCTATTTTCATTTTAACTTTGAGGTCTTGATCTTTATTTACATGCCTATTAAGTGGTTTCTACTCTGCTTCACTATATTCTTCAATTTTATTGTTTAATCAAAGTTTGATCAGTTGACGTATTTTGATTAATGCATAATTGATTTATAATTGGTTTTTGATTGGTAAATCATTTTCCAAAAGTTTGAAGAGTAGAAATTAAGTAATTGAATTGAAGGTTTTCATTTTATTACTTACTTCAACTGAATTCTGATTGTGAAATTGGTTTAGATAAAAGATTAAGTGGTTACTAAATCTTGTTGATCATAATCAATTAAATTCTGAGAGGTTTCTCAGTAGAGAATTCAAGGATCATTTTAGGGGTTCCAGATGATCCTAGGTTGATAAACACAATGCATGATTTTAGTGATCAATGATTAGTTAAGAAAATAGCCTCTGAATTTCTTGAGTTGATAATTGTTAAGTGAAATTAATTTCATTCTGTATTTTGCATTTAGAACTTCATATCAAATCTTTCCAAAATCCCCTTGTCCTAACTTTTTCCTAATTTGCTTAAGAATCTGAAATGGTCTTTGGGAGATAACCTAGGTTGCACCTTATACTATACCAATAGTTTGGGGGAAATCTAGAAATTATTTTTGCGCGTTTGCGACGAGCGTGTCAGCTAGCATGAATAAAATTGTTAGTACCCGGGTTGGATATTTGAGATAGAACAGAAGATTGCATAGCTCTAATGAAGGGTTTTCACTGCTAAAGTAAGTTGTTTCTTTAGGTTCTATTGCACCATTTTTTAGACTACTTTGGCATGATTACCTTTATAACAAAGACATCCAAGCTATGTGATTTGTGCTTAGGAAGAAGAAAGGGAAGAGGCTCCAATAAAGGCTTAGTCGTTTCCAGGTGAGCAGAATAATGGATTTCGAAAATGAGAACCTCAAAGATATCAATAACATGTATCCCATGCCTTATGTTAGGGCCTTCCAATCCTAATTGTGGACTCATCACTATCGGGGCCTTCTTATACAGTGCTTCGATCAGTCCAATGCATTTCAACATTACCGCAGTTTTCAGCTGGTTCCTTCTTTTCCTTGAATGTAAACCATCGTTCTTTCATTTTATCCAAGAGATTTTAGACATAATTATTATATGATTTAGCATAATTTATTTATAATTTAGCTTAATATCTTTAACTTTTGTAAAAATTATTAAAAAAGCATAGAATCTAAAAATAGATAAATTTCAAGCAAAAAAAAATGAATATAAAAAGATAAGAAAAAAAAAAGACAAAAAATACCTCCTTAGTAAACTCAGCATGACCATGCATACTTGAGCATAATCGTGTCAACATGAAGTTGCATAGTCATACCAACGTGAAGCTGCATGTTCGTCCCTTCTTATACAATATTAATCAAATGCATTTCAACATTACCGTGGCTTCCAACTGTTCCTCCTTTTCCTTGAATGATAAACTACCATTCTTTCATTTTATCTATGAGATTTTAGACATAATTACCACATGATTTAGCATAATTTCTTTGTAATTCAGCCTAATATTCCTTATTTTTGCAAGAATGATCAAACAAGTAGAGAATCTAAAAATAGGCAGATTTTAGGCAAAATGGGCATAAAAAGATAAGAAAAAAAGAAAAGGACAGAAATACCCTCTTAGCAAACCTAGCACCATCGTGTAGATTTGAGTATAGTCATGCCAATGTGAAGCTACATGGTCGTGCCGAAAAACAATGTCATGCCAATTCTAATGATGCAAGAAACATCCCAGTTAGCCCTTTGGTGTTGCAAAAGATTTAGATTGGATATGACGATTGAGAGGCAGCTAGGTCAAGTCCGATCCATGACACTAAAAATCTGAATCTTCTTCTATAAAAGGGAGACTATCACTACAGAAAAGAAGAAGAAATCTTTTAATGACGGTTTTAAATGATAGATAGTAGTGATTTTAACCTTCAGCAGGTCTTTTTCTAACGAATCTTTATTTGTCAGAAATTATTCATCGGAAAGTACTTTAATAACGGTTTAAATGGTATAACCATCAAAATTTAATATATTTTGTGTCGATTTGATATATTTTGTGTAGGCTTATACAATTGTCACAAAATATACGTCGGAAAAACGTATTTTTTTTTGTAGTGTATGTCACACCATTCAACATACACCAATACCCTGAGATACATACATCTCTCTCACTTTGGACATAACCCTACCTTCCTTTCATAACCTCTTCATTTCTAGTTTCTCCTCCAGCATCCTTCTGTAGGATCTTGATGAGAGAAATCCTTGTGTAGCGCAATCTCAGAACAATTGCCAACTTTGTTGGCAACCTCGATTTTTTATTCTTTATCTATTTTTTATGGATATTTGTGGGCTATTCTTATTTATATATAACTAATTCCCTTTCTATGAGAATTTAGAAAACTTTGTGATATGAATTGCTTTAATGTCGGTTTTTTTCCCTTCTAATAATTTGAATTCTATTATGGTGGTGTTTTCATTATTACAATTATGTTATTCTATTGTACTTAATCCATTAATAGGAACTAACCAATTCTATTGATTTGTTAGTAGGTTAGGAGTTAAGCGATCATACCACTCCCAATCGACGAAACCATAGGATAATTGATTTTAAGAGTCTTGGAGGATCAATAGGAAACCTGAATTTCTAATTATTTAGTTGCCTCACACATAGTTAACATCCTTTTAAACTTTATGCTTATTTTATTTATTTATCTTGTAAGATCAATAAGGATAGTATCTAGAAAGGAGATTATTACTATTGTCAGATCAAGGAGTAGTAATAGAAATAACGTAGGCGGTTAGTAATCAAACAAAAAGGGAGACTTGAGGTAAAAGCAAGTAAAGTCAAAAGTGGATCTAAAGCCTTATAAATTTTTCATAACTTGCACCGTATTATTTTATTTATCATCTAATAAAAAATTTATTTCTATTTTTTTATTTCTATAAACCAACCTTTCTTCTAATGAGCTTAAAAATTAGAATTCAAACTTCATACATAGATTGTTGATATAGCCTCTGTGAGTTTGATACTAAAGGTCTAAAATATCTCTTTCTACATTGATGAGTATATTTTCTTATGGATAAAACTTAGCAAAGAGTTTTATATTCATATTTTACATGCAACATTAAACAATTCCTTTTCTTATATGTTTGAATTCTCAACCAAGTTAGGGTCAATCAGGTTGTGTGATTCATATCGCAACCCCAAATTACCTAGATTCTTTTTACCATACTCATGTGTCATTTATTATATAAGCATACCAATTTCTAAAACTTACGCATCAATAACACATGAAGGTCCAAATTCATCATTGGACTAAATAATCAACTCCATTCATACATGTAAAACATCATCCTTAGTTACATAATTTAACATTTCCTAAATATAGATAGTTTGGAGAACTACAATGAGGTTCTATAGTAAATTATAAAACAAAGGAATCACACCTAAAATATCTAACAAAAACAAAACTATCTCATCTAGATATTGTAAATATTCAATTATGTCTGAGGCCCCATTTTAAAATTAATCAAGAAACCAAGAATAATTCAAATAATAAATGAATGTTAAAGTTAATAAACAGACAACAAAAAAAACGAAATAAACAGAAAACAGAAAAGCAGACAAACAAACACAAAACAACAAAAAAAGAAGAGAAAATCAAAATGACAAAATAATAACAAAAAAACATAAATATTAAATAAAAAAATTAAGTAAAAAAAATAAGAAAAAATAGAGATTAAAGAAATAAATAACTAAAGGAAAAAAAAGAAGGAAATAAATAAACAAAAATAATAAACTAAAAATAATGAAAAATAAAATTGAGGAAATATATAAATAATAAAAACAAAAAGTAGAAATTGAAAAAAGTAAGAAAAAACAGAAATTAAAATAACTAAGAAATAAAATAAAATATAAAAAAAAGAAAAAGAATAGAAAATTAAGGAACTGAAAAACTAACTTACAAACAAAAGGAAAACAAGAAACAGAATATAAAAGAGAAAAGTTTGTAAATTTGGGGGGAGGCAAGGGTTTTCTTGAGAGAAAAAAGGTGAGAGGAAGGCAAAGACTTGGGGGGGGGGGGGGGGGGGAGAAGTCTTCAGGCGCCTCCATCTACGAAGGGAATCAGTAGCAAGGAAAGAAAGCAGAAGGTCCTTAGGTGACTATACACCAGTTCTTGCTTCAAGAACCCAAGAACAGATTGTGGAGATCCATTTAACGCAACATTCTGCCACAGAATTCCCAGGTAAGTTCTCAATATAATCTGTTTGATGATCCGATTCTATGATCGATTATTGGAGTGTAGTGGTTGAGTGCATGTAATCTAGGGAAATCATGATTGAATTTTGATATAGCTTGGCTCGACTAGTCTTTATTTCTAGTTAGAATCTTGAATCTGTTCGAGTGTATGCATATTCTGGACAAACGGTGTCGTAAATAATACATATTCATCACCAAATTCCACCTTACATTCAATCGGATGGCCAAGCTTTTGGGCCATCAAAGAAACTTCTCGAAGGCGTTATAAGGGGCATGCACTAAATGATATAATTCTGATCACTTGAGTGCAATGAAGATGCAGCGAGGAATAGTACAACAGATGCGTAGTCGTTCGGTTGGTGGTATTTTCCTACAATTTCCCTTTTTCTTACCTTCTCCTGATTAAGCCTTTTGTGCTCACTTATGGCATAGTTTAATCTCGAGGGAAGACAACAACGTCCCGACTGTAGTTAGTTTGTAGCTCTTGTTATGGATATTTATGACTGCACTTGGTATACAATTGGTGGCATGATTAGAACATGGGTTCGGTTAGGAAGGACTCGTGCAAGGTGAAATGATGTGTGAGCATTTTGGAAACAGCCCAGGGGTCTTTGGACGAGTGCACCATACTGGTACCTTAGAGTATTTACATGGAGTTATCAATGTGAAAGTCTCTTTCCCCTGTATGGAAGTTCCAGTATTCATATAAGACTAGATCAGTCATATCCAAGTGGAACAACTTGTCTCTACCCATATTAGGCAAGCTTATTGCCATGCATGCAGACGAACATGTACAACAAACCCCATTACAGATTTTTGGCTAACACTTGATGACTTCGAACACGTGAAATTTTCATAGAGGAACTCCATGCACCATCTATATAACCCCCACAATAGCTAACTGGAGGATCCTTATTTCTAAAGATGATGTACAATATCCATCCTCTGCGTTTAGGCAGAATACTAGCTTATATTATACGCAAAATCCAGGATTACAGTCCACACGGGGTGCTTCATATGAGCCTTAGAGCTATTCTAGTCCACTGAAGCTACCTACTGATCAATAACATGGGTTCCTTGGATGTGGTATAGGAAGAATTAGGAACCTCAATTGAGTCCGAGGTTGCTCAAGCTTAGCACCAATTTGTGGGGTGTATAAATTTAAGTGAAGCTAAGTGCTCCTAAAGATGATTTGGAAATGACGAATGGGTAAGCCCTGTAATGGCCAATAAGGACACCATGAAGGACCCCAATCTCAACGTACATGCGGGGGTTAAGCTTCATCAAATATTAGCAGCCCAGAACAAGGATAGCATAGGTCTGCCAGCACCAGCAAACAACGAGTCTGGGTCTAGATGCGTATATGGAAAGAGTTTACCATTGAACAAGAATAGGTTCACATTGCTCCCATAAGCTCTGTTTTGTATAGTACGCATGGGTCCCCAACATCAAATGGCCAGGCGGTTTGGGTTGTACTGATCAAACAATCTACTTCTAATGGCCTGTTTCAATTCTTTACTTTGCATATCGTTACCACCAATACCAATTCATAGCTCTGGTTATCAAAGGGAGTACTGAATCTCAGGGGAAGAGCCCAGCCCATTATGAGCGTCTTGTACGTGCGTGTAAGTTTACAATGACACCATGCAAATCCCACGTACTCGGAAAGCTTTGCCTTAAATCTGATTTTAAGCACTACATACCAAACCAAGCGCTTGGCCTAGTGGAAGGAATACTGCCTATAACCTCTAGGAGCTGCGTTCGAACCCTGCGCATTACACTTTTAATCTCAAGATTTTCTCGAACGTGCCATGTGCGCCTCAGGTGTGGCCAAACATAAGCCAAAAATCTTCCTACCTGACGCACCTTAAGGCAACAGGAAGTTGCTACAAGGCCTTCCCCAAATCCAACCAGCCAATCCAAAACATTAGGTTCATATTTAATTTGGTATTAAGTTTATGAAATCAACAATCAATTTTTGACAGCAACCCAAATGGTACTAAGTTCATGAAATCAACAATCGATTTTTGACACCAACCCAAATGGTACTAAGTTCATAAAATCAATAATCAATTTTAAAATTTAATATCAAATTGAAGCCATAAAATCAAATTCATAATTAATTTTCAATGATTCAAGTTAAATTTGATTCTTTTCTCAAAGAACAAATCATGGTTTTTTCATTCAATTCAAATTTAATCCTTTTCCTCAAGTCTCCATTCAAATTCATTTTGGTTCAATTCAAATTTAATCCTTTTCCTCAAGTTTCCATTCAAATTCATTTTGGTTCAAATCAAATTTAATTCTTTTCCTCAAGTTTTAATTCAAAATTCTGTTTTCAAATCAAATTAAATTCTTTTCCTCAAATTTCAAGTCAAATTAATTCAAATCAAATTTAATTATTTTCATCAAGTTTCAAATAAAATTCATTTTTCTTCAAAATCAATCCCAATCCAATTTCTGCAAATAAAATCAAGTTCAATTCAATTTCATCTAAAACTTCTTTTTCCAAATTCGAAATCAAGTCTAATTCTCTTCTTCAAACTTCAAATCAAGTTCATTTTATTTCAAATCAAATCCGATTCTTTTCTCCAATTGTCAATTAATTTTTTTCTGTCAAATGTCAAATTAAGTCTAAGTATTTTATTTCAAATCTCAAGTCAAGTTTAATTTTTCTCAAACTTCAAATAAAATCGAGTTTAAACCTTCTTCTCCATTTTTGTCTAAATCAAAGTTCGCCTTAAATCAAATTCCAGTCAAGATTAATTCTTTGAATCAAGTTCGTTTATTCGTCAAAATTCAAATTAAGTTCAATTATTTAAAAGTCAAAATCATTTTTCAAATCAAATTCATTTTGGAACCACAAGCCTCACGCAATGAGCTCTAAATGGGAAAGTAGTGGTTTCACTGATGTTCGATATTTAGAGATTCATATAGGTCCCAGTGTAGTCTTAGTTGCCTTGGACCTTGTGCATATGTGGACTAGAAGTTCCCCCTTAAATAATAAAATATTTCAAAATATTTTGGGAATCACAAGTCTCACGCGATGAGCTCTAAATGGAAAACTGGCGGTTTCACTGTTATTCGATGTTTAGAGATTCATATGGATCCTAGTGCATCCCTCGTTTGCCTTGAATCCTGTGCATATGTGGACTAAGGTTTTTTTTCTTTAAAATATTTTCAAAATAATCTATTCCTTTTTCAAGCACCACCAAGGGTAAAGCCTTCACACCAGAACTACGTAAGCCTTGAGTTTCCCATTGTACCAGGAAATACGTAGGAGCAGGATCAAGTCCTGTCAGACTATCTTCCATCAATATATTTATTTTTACTCTAATTAAAGGGATCAAACAATTTTCAAATAAATCCCACACTCAACTTAAGGGTACCATTTTTCGGAACGAGCGAGCAGGGTGCCTAACACCTTCCCTACTCGTAACCGACTCCCGAACCTAAATCTCTTCCTCAAGTTAGGGTTTTTCCAAATTTTTTCCCTTAAAATAAAATTTGGTGGCAACTCCACAATCAATTAAAATTCTTTCTAAAATTTAAGCGAGTCCGTCGTCTCGTTGTGATTACGGTTACGACAGATACAACCCTCAAGATTATAAAAGGTCTCTCCATCTAGTAATTTTCCTTAGTAGTAAGAAGACATCCATTATCCTATTGATAACAGGAAAAGTATGAAGCCTAAGAGGGGATCTTCATCCACATCATTCTCATCATTTTCAACATCTAACCCATATCTATCCTCTCCTCTATCATCGTCAGATATGCACAAGATGGGCCTATTTCATTGTGGTGAGGAGCAAGATGAGGTAGTTGTCACAGTGAAGATTTCTCCAAGTTTGGCGATAATAGGGTATTTCCTAAGAAACAAGCATAGGTGGTGCAGCATGAACCTTAAGAATATCCATTATAGCAAAAGATGATCCATGATACTAAGGAGTGTTCCTCGATGATGACTAAGTAGAAGGAGGTGAAATTGATCCCCTATGATATATCTGCCTAACACGGGTACCTTAACATTTGTGGGCATTTACATTGAAACTCATGGTGGAGGATGCACTGGAGAAGATGCATCATTTATAAAGATGGTCACCTTACCTTTGAAAGTACTCCTATTGTGACTCTTGGCATTGGATGGGTGTTAAACCCACTCTTCGTATTTTTTTCATCTATCTCAATCTCTACGTCATGTTGAGGCTTGTCCATCTTGTAGCCATACTATTATGGTGAACATCATACATATAGCATAATAGCAGGGGAGTGAGAAATTTTCATTCAAGTAAAAGTACGTTTAGGAATAGTAATAAATTATCACTTTGTTGATTTATGTATAAAAAATTATTTATAATTACTATGCAATTAAGGATTATTCTATCATAATTTTACCTAATTTTTTTTATTTTTTTGCAAGAATGATCATGCAAGTAGAGAATAAAAAATTAAGTAGATTTTGAGCCAAAAAGAAATGAGTATAAAAAGATGGAGTCATAGAAGGATAAAAATGCTCCTTGAAGGAAGCCAACATGGTCGTGCTAGCAGAGCACACCCTCAAACGAACCTGGATTTCCAACAGAGCTATGCAGACTTGAGCATGGCCTTGCAGCATCTTCATATTTCCAACATAGCACAATGAAAGATATTTTACTACAACAAGGTTTGGATGTGACTTTAGAAGAAGAAAGACTTGAAGGAATGATGTAAAATGGGTGGAAGACAATTCAAAAGAAAGCTACAAGTACTATTAAGTTGACACTTTCTTCTGTAATCAAGTACACAATGTTGAATAAGACAACATTAAAGGATATATGGAAAAAGTTGGATAAGATTTATGCATCAAAGTCATTAACCAATCACCTCTACTTGAAGATAGACTTGTACATACTGAAAATTAAAAAATGAGGTAATCTACATGATCATATTAATGAGTATAACTGTCTAATTTGTCAATTGTCAAATATAGGAGAAAAGATAAGTTATGAAGAACAAGCAATTATTTTATTAGCTTCTTTACCTCAATCATATAGATCATTTATGAGTGTGAACATCAAATTATGTCCGAGGATTCAAAACACAAAATAAATTATTTTGTTTTTAGCCAAAAGGTGATTTAGTCTAAAATAGTTCAAAAATCAAAATAAAAGTAATGGAAAAATAAAACAAAATAAATAAATAAATAAAAACAGAAAAAAAGAGAATAAAAAAAGCAGAAGAGTGGAAAAAAGAAAAAGGAGAGAACCCACAAAAAAAAAGAGGTTTATATAAGGGGAGGGGCACTTGGAGTCTTGGGGAGGAATTCAGAATTTTCTAAGGGAGGACCTAAGAGACTCTCTACTTCTGCATCCAATTCAGCCCTTGGCTTCCATGGAACCAGTTCTTCATCACCTTCCAATAGAGGTTAGATCCAACTTTTATTCCGCTTGAGTTTCTTGCTTCTTCTCGGATTTTCGAGTTCATTTTCGTCTCTGTTTTTCATTTTCATTTTTAATCAATCAATTGATCTTAGATTTTGATGATTTTTATTGCATTCTCTTTGTCTTTCTCTCTAGTTTCTGGAATGATATTATTTGTCTAATTTGGATCTGAAATGAAATTTCTATCTCCTGATTACCGAAGCATGTTTGTCTTGGTGCGCAAATGAACCTAGCTTGTTTGATTTGTGCATAACTTGCTCATTTCTGGTTTGGATTTCTGTCAAACTTGTTTTATTTGATTCCTATGATCCATACATTTCAATTTTTTAGTTTTAATTTTTCAGATCTACTAAAAAATATTTTCTTAAAATTCTGAGATTTGAATTCAAATTTTGACGCTAAAATCTCTTATGTTCTTGAGGTTTATCTTCGTCTCTATTCTTCAATTTTATGTTTAGTCAGTCAAATGATCTCTGATTTTTATGATTTTTGTTGCATTATCTTTGTATTTCTCTCTAGTTTCTAGAATGATATTATTTGTCTAATTTGGATATAAAGTGAAATTTCTATCGCCTGATTACCGAAGCATGTTTGTCTTGGTGCGCAAATGAACCTAGCTTGCTTGATTTGTGTATAACTTGCTCATTTCTGGTTGGATTTTGTCAAACTTGTTTTTTTATTCCTATTATCCATATATTTCAATTTTTTGGTTTTTATTTTTCAGATCTACCAAAAAATATTTTCTAAAAATTCTGAGATTTGAATTCAAATTTTGGTGCCAAAATCTCTTGTGTTCTTTAGCTTCATTTTCATCTCTATTTTTCGTTTTCATTTTTGATCAATTAAATGATCTCCGATTTCAATGATTTTTGTTGAGTTCTCTTTGTATTTCTCTTTAGTTTCTGAAATGATATTATTTGTCTAATTTGGATTTGAAATGAAATTTCTATCGCTTGATTACTGAAGCATGTTCACAATTCTTTTCCTCAATTTCAAATCAAGTCAAATTTATTTTAAATCAAGTCAAATTCAAGCCTAAATTTCAAATCAAGTTTATTTTATTTTAAATCTGTAAACACTCAATTATTTCTTAGGCCCATTTTAAGTTAATTAATGGATAAACCAAAATTAAAAATCTCAAGAAATTTGAAATACATAAAGAAACATAAATAATTAGTGAAGCAAAAGAAAAAGATGAAAGAAAAAATAAGGAAAAGAGAAAAATAAATAACTATACACAAGAAATCAAAATCTGAAAAATTCAATAAAAATAAAAAAATAAAATTTAAAATCTGAAAAAAAAAATAATAATAACAAAAAAAATCTGAAAATGAAAAAAAAAACTTTAAGAATCTGGAAATATGAAAATTAATTAATCAAAATTTTAAAATCAGAAAAAATAAATAAAAATGTTAAAATTACAAATCAAAACTTAAAATATGAAAAAATTAAAATAAAGAAAACCTGAAAAATAAAAATTAAGGAAAAATCAAAATCTGGAAAAATAAGAAAATGATAAATCAAAATGCAGAAATAAGAATGATAATAAAAAATTTAATATCAGAAAAATGAAAAATAAAAAAAATAAAAATCAGAAAAATTAAAAATGATAAAAATCTGCAAAAATGGATTAACAATAATCAAAATCTACAAAGAAATATACAAAAAAGCAAATTATGAAAAGCGTAAAAAAGGGGGAAGCGGATATAAGTGAAATCCCAAGGGAAGGTACTCAAAGTAGGGTATATAAAGAGAGTATGAGGAGGTTTTGGGTTGGATTTTTCATTATCGGAAAGAAGGAGAACGAAAGCCACAATCATAGAAGAGAACCCCTTAATTCTTTGAGGAGAGAGGCACGTCGCTGCTCTGCAAAGTTTCGCATCCTTGAAATCAAGCGCCAAGATCGTGGATCCTGGGGGGAGGCAAAGAAAGACTAGCATCGCTGAACCTTGAAGAGCTCTCGGTATACACAGGTTAGCCATAATTGGTTAGATTCATGAACATTAAATCTGAGGTATTGGTAGCATGCACTGGAGGCCAAGATCGGCCAACGTTTCGCTTGCATCATTGATCACCTTACGTAGAAATTTTGATTCAAGAAGTGTGCTAAGTAATAAAGATTATGTTAGACTATAATTCCATCTTCTTGATAGAACATTAGGGTCATATATGTAAAAAGAATAGACACCACAGGGCACGGATCCGCTTCGATCATGCCATTCTCTACTAGTATGGGCACCTGATATAATGGCCATATACACATCCTCTGAAATCTACGCATCCATACAATTTAGTAATTATAGCTATCAGAATTGGAACGAAGGGGCCAGGGTGGGCATCTAGTCTGTAGGTCTCATTTTGGTCAAGATAGGTAAACACATTAAGAGGGAACATCCTCTTTAATCACACAGGGTGCAACTGTTATTAGGACACCAATTGAGAGGAACTTGACGCAAGCCTCATGGGCCAGGATGAAGGCATAATTCCAAAATCTGAGGGGATAGCTGGAAGAGTCATGGGTACAAAAATCTTTAGAGTACGTCCTTCCTGTGAGGTACCCCTGCAAGACTCTTGAATTCCCGAGCAGCCATAGGAGATAATTAGACTAGATAAACATCCTTCGACGAGTGAGGGGCGTGAGGAGTGAGCTGAGCATAGGCACTGCTAGGGGCAAGGTGCTGAAGGACTTAGGAGAACGGTGTCCCACATTCTTAGAAATGCCATGGTCACTCGATAAGGTCAACCTTGTAGAACATAGTATTGCCGCGCTCAGCCCCGAGGACTCTCCATTATTCAAGGGTCAGGGTAGGAGCAGGCTTAGTGCCTTGAGCTGGAAGGGAAAAGTGCATTTCTGCATGCTTCTCTGATAAGCCTTGGCTGCAAGGCAAACGTGTTCCCCAGCGAGACCTCAAATAAGCCATGTTGGGTTATATGGATGCACCCAGCCACACTGAAACAGGGGTGAGTATTCTACGCTTGCTGCCTTCACTGCATTCTCTATATTGCGTCTACACAGATTGGGAAACAACGATGCTATGCCCCGAGCTGAAGACTTCTCTCACCATTCAAAATCAAGACTAGAAGTCCAAGGGAGGCAGCACTGTGGAGCCTCTCAGAAGCCCATAGAACTAAAAATAGGGGAGGGGAAGTGCAATCAGGGTCGTGCCTACAGTAGATGTATGAATACAGGGTATGGCTTTTGTTTTAGGATAGGGTGTTATAACGTCAGATGAAGGCTCAGCATAGTGGTGGACATGCTTGCTCTCAAACTCAGTGGCCCGCCTTCGAATCCTGCATGGGACACTTTTTCCTTTCCAAAATTATTTCTCACAAAACCAGTTATGCCCTGGCCATGGCAATTACTATACTGCCCCTTAGAAATTCCAGAATACCAGTTATGCCCTTGCCATAGCAATTACTATATTGCCCCTTGGAAATTCCAAAATACCAGTTATGCCCCTGCCATGGTAATTGCCAATTAAATCCCTAAAAATTCCATAATTGCCAATTAAATCCCTAAAAAAATTCCATGATTGCTAATAATTGTCCCAAAATTCCTAATAATTACAAAATTGACCCAAAATTCCATTTAAACCCTGATTGCCTCAAAACAAAATGAAATTCTTCTCTCTCAAATTTAAGTTGTTTTGCTTTTTAAACTCAAAATCAAGATCATTTGCAAACTGCTTCTTTTCAAAAATTTAAAATCTCTTTATCTAATATTTTGGGATCCTAGGTCTCACGCAATGGACTCTAAATGGGGAACTGGCGGTTCACCTGCTGTTCAACATTTGGTAGTTCGTATGGGTCTCTGTGTTGCCTTAGCCGCCTCGGACCTTGTGCATGAGTGGACTTGAGGTCCTCTTCAAGAATTTAAAATCTCTTTTCTAAATATTTTGGGGTTCTAGGTCTCACGCAATGGACTCTAAATGGGGAATTGGCGGTTCACCTGCTGTTCAACATTTAGTAGTTCGTATGGGTCCCTGTGCTGCCTTAGCCGCCTCAGACCTTGTGCATGAGTGGACTAAAGGCCCCCCTAGAAAGATAAGAAGTTTTTCGAAATCGAAATCTTTAAATACTCTTTTTTCAAGCGCTTTTTGAAGGTCAAGCCTTCACAAACCAGAACTACGTAAGCCTTGAGTTTCCTATTGCACCGGGTAATACGTACGAGCAGGATCAAGTCCTGTCAGACTAACCTCCATCAAGTATTTAGTTTCACTCTAATTAAAGGAATCAAGCCATTTTCAAATAATCACACACTCAGTTTAAGGGTACCGTTCTTCGGAACGGTCGAATGGGGGTGTCTAACACCTTCCCCATTCGTAACCGACTCCCAAACCTAAATCTCATCCTCAAGTCAAGGTTTTTTCCAAATCTTTTTCCCTTAAATAAAAATTTGGTGGCGGCTCCACTTTAATAAATAAAATCCATTTTCAAAAATTTAGCAAGTTCGTCATCTCGTCGGAATTACGGTTGCGACAAAATCAAGTCCAATTATTTTCATCAAATTCAAATCAAGTTTATTTTATTTGAAATCAAGTCCATTTATAATTCTAAGTCTCATGCAATGAACTTTAAATACGAACTGGTAGCTTTTTCTGTTGTTCGGTATTTAGAGATGCATATGGGTCCTAGTGCAGTCTTAGTTATCTTGGACCCTGTGCATATGTGGACTAAGAATCCCTTGTAAATAATAAAATATTTTAGAGAAACATCGTTTTGAGAATGCTCTTTTTAGAAAATACTGTTTTAATAATTCCAAGTCTCACGCGATAACTCTAAATACGAACTGGTAGCTTTTTCTGTTTTTCAGTATTTAGAGATTCATATGGGTCCCAGTGCAGCCATAGTTGTCATGGACCGTGTGTATATGTGGACTGAGAATCTCCTTTTTAGAAAATACAGTTTTAATAATTTCAAGTCTCACGCGATAGGCTCTAAATACGAACAGGTAGCTTTTTCTCTTGTTCGATGTTCAGAGATTCATATGGATCCCAGTGCAGCCGTAGTTGTCTTGGATCCTCTGTATATGTGGACTAAGAATTATGCAAAAATATCGAAAATACTCTCAAAATCATCTTCCTTTTTCACTCTGAAGGTCAAGCCTTCAAACCAGAACTACGTGAGCCTTAAGTTTCTCATTGCACCAGGGAATACCTAGGAGCAGGATCAAATCCTGTCAGGCAATCTTTCCATCAACTTATTTATTTTCTACTCTAATTAAAGGGATCAAACAATTTTCAAATAATCACACACTCAGTTTAAGCGTACCGTTCTTCTGAACGGGCGAGTAGGGTGCCTAATACCTTCCCTATTCGTAACCGACTCCCGAACCTAAAATCCTTTCCTCAAGTTAGGGTTTTTCCAAATCTTTTCCCTTAAATAAAAATTTGGTGGCAACTCCACATTATCAAATTAAAATTCTTTTAAAATTTTAGCGAGTTCGTCATCTCGTAATTACGATTGCGACAATGAGATTTTTATTAATTGAAAAGAATAAAATGAAGTTAGATGATATAACTACTGTTCTTCCAGATGATCAAAGAATGCAAGGATACGATCATATAAATAATAAGAATATTGACTCTAGAGAAATCTTAGAAAGAAAGGAATGATTTTTGCTGGAGAGGTGAACTGTTACTACCGCGAAGAAAAAAAACATATACAATCTCAATATTCAATGTTGAGATAAGATTTGAAGAATCTAAAATAGCTCATGGGAAATGTTCACATAATTGAATCCTTAGATGATGGGAAGTTGTATCATGTATAGAATGTCAATAATGATTTTATTGAAAATCATTCTAAATTGGTGTTAGATTTTGCTACTAATGTGCATGGATACAATGATCAAGACATGTTTACTACTTTGCACAAAGATAAAGATCTTAACTATATCAATGTTGGAAAAAAATTGAAGATGAAGGTGAAGGGCATTGAAAATTTTCACTTGAAACCCCACAACGATAAAATCCAAACTATTCCAAATATGAGGTATGTATCTATTGTTAATGTCAACATTATTTCCTTGGTGAAATAACCTAAAAAATTATCCCAATTACCTAAACTAGGTCCAAATGTGAGGTATGTATCTACTATTAATGCTCGGATCCTGGGTTTATTTAGCATGGCCCAAACAATTGGCATTGGCGTTAGATGCAATTCATTTGCATTGAAAGTCAACATTTTTGGCCCAATTGGAAAAGCTTGCTAATACGGCCCATTTCGAGGAGCATCTGGCGCCTAACTGTGGCCCACATGCAAGGAGAACTATCCAAATAAATGACTGATGGATTAGTTGCAGGCTGTTGGGCCTTGACTCAGTTGAAAAGCGACTTGCTCACTTGGAGCGCGTTGACCACCTAATCTTGAGACCTCTTGTGATGATTCTTTCTAATCCCAAAGTTACATAATAAGAGGTCTTCCACTGATCAGCCTATTAAATGTTCTTGGGCTCTGCTTTTCCGTATTGTAGACCTATGTCTCTATGATTGTTGCTGCATTTTAGCATGTGCATGCTTTGCTTGTTTTGCGTAGAGGCGTACTATGTCTTCATATGTGACAAACGACTTTTCCATATTCCCAACCACGAGATGCCCCTCTGCGACCCCCTGCCACTCTGTATTTGTAGCAGCCATTTGGAAAAGAACTTTGTTATACTAGCATGGCGAGTTGCTGTTTCTTCACTGGTAATGGAAAGCCAATAAAATTCCACGACCTGGCTGTATGGGGCTGTGTCTTTTTATTAGGAAAAGCCAAGACCACTTCATCGAGTTCAATTCCTGTTCTGGTGACAACTTGAAGGGAACCCGAAGCCAATGGTTGCTATCGGCACAGAGAGGTGATTCTGTACATGGACCTTTTTTTGCTCTAAATTATGCTCCAACGCTTTCTCATTAGGAAAGGGAGCCCTAACAGTGTTGGTATTATATACAGGGCTAGATTTTCCGCTCTCCAACTGCGGTGGTTGCATAAGAGGTGGATAAATTTTCCTTTTTCCTTTCTAGGAGGCCCTCGATTCCTGGTATAGCCACCGAGCTCCAACGTGATGAGTTTTAAATGTCCTGCCCATTTCTGCATGAACAATAAGTTGGCTATTCTTGAGCCGGATGCTGATGTAAGTCCCATGCGGCTACGTGAACTACATGTAGAGTATGGAGTTGCCTCTGAAATCAAGCCAGACCTATGCTTGTCTAAAGGCGAGCAATGCGCGTATAACACGAACCACACTGTCGTTTGCTCTTTCTGTTTCATCGTGAAAATACCCAGGACACACTAAAAAACTTTCCTAACCAATGCAAGTCCAAGACTGAGAACCTCTTCTAGGGCTGTTGAGCTCAAAGGAATGAAACGACCTACAATATCCATTAAAGTTATCACAACTTCTTCCTACCCTTTTTGATGAGTTGATCATCTCAAGCCAGTGTTTTGCAAATAGAGCTACTCACAACAGTACTGCATCTAACAGGCCAATGGGATAACATGGATGAGGGTGTTTGACTCAAGATTCGTGGGGACCTGAACTCCATGACTCATCTTGGTCATAGGAGCATGGTCATCCTTCAAAAACTTCCACATCGCTTTTGGCATTTGGATGAACACATATTTACTCAATTTTCCAGTGATTATTTCCATGGCTTTAGATCTGCCAACACTGTCTTCGATGATATTGCTGCTGAATAGATGCTCTCTTTCGCTAGCATAGGACATGCAGTCCCTAAAGTCCTGCTGACGTCTACCCTTCGATTTCCAGCGTTGCTAGGGAACATGCAGTCCTTGGAATCTTGCTTATTCATCTTTCTCTTCAGGTATTGATCGCATGAATTCTTTTATACACAGGAATTAACCTACCGTGAGCATTCATTTACACATGCACTCGTGCATGTATCCAATTATCAGCATCACATGGTGGATCCCCATCCTACATCACCTTGGGCTCTGTTACGAAAATCCACCTGCGTTTGTTGGCGACCTAAACCGCTTCTCTTCAACAATAAGGCCCATTTCAAGCCAAACTTAACCTCATTTTTTACAACCTCAAACACGTGCATGGCTATCGTGTGTAAGTGATTCGACCCTGTCTAAGATTGTTCTGGACCTCCCATTGATATAGAGACAGTCCCTACATGGCCCAAGGAAAAAGCCGATGGGAAACGACTATTAAATTTTGTGCACAACTACACCATCATGAACTTACAAGAGCCATTTGCCACGTCCATTAGTGATCGAAAACGTATCTTCATTGCTTCTTAAGGCAGCAATCGAAGGGAAGTAACAAAGACTAGAGAATATCTAAGAGAGTTTTGGTCCTCTCTGGATTAGAATATGGAAGTGAAGGAAATATATCTCCCGCAAGAACCTCTAGCACGATATTTACTATGGCTTCTCCATTCTCCGAACTCGAAACTCAACCAAACCGAATCACAGACTCAGTTTCCAGGTTTGTGAAAACTACACAAATCTTAGGGAGGAGACGAAGCATTCACGGGGCTGTATTCCCACATTCGAATAGAAAGACGCGATTTACAGCTCTTGTGAACTCACAAACGACCTATTTTAACAGACTCACTAGATCATCTCACTTAATGGAAATCTGATTTCGTAGTGAGATTTAACCTGAACCGCCTCCTAAGTATTGGTCGATTACATCATCGAACTAGATTCTCATGCAGGAATTGAGTAGCATTCTAACAAAATCGTGTGAAAATCGAACGAAAGCCAATCATATGAAAGTCAAGAAGCATTCACATAAAATTATCATGACAAATCAAGCGACATTCAAATGGAATCAATCATCGTGAATAGTCAAATAACTCAAACAGAATCAATCATTATATATTTTCATCATCGGGTATAACAAGCAGCACTCAAATAAAATCATCGTGTAAATCCAACAGCATTTAAATGAAATTATTCTTTCATTCGAGCATAAGCGGATACTAATCCATGTAACTTCCTTGATTCAAGGAACCATATGACCGACCTGTAGGAAGACGACGTATGGTTCACCTAGAATCACAGTACGACTTAGCAGAATGAATCCTCTCTTCTAACTCGTAGTGAAGTGTGAATAGGGACGTCCAGACTTGACGCTCTACTCCCGAATGCTCAGAGTGCCCAACGAGAAACTCCAAAGAAAAAAGGCCCTTCCAATCTTTTCCCTTGAGGAAACTAGAATCTCTTCCCTAAAAGTTTCTCCAATCCTCCCCTCCTTTTCTGTTATTCTCCTTTTTCCGTTCTCCTCCTCTGCTCTCTTCTGCTTTTCTTTTCATTATGCTTTTGTCCCTATCTCTCTCTCTCTCTCTCTCTCTCTCTCTCTCTCTCTCTCTCTCTCTCTCTCTCTCTCTCTCTCCATTCTGTTTGGTTATCTTTTGTCCTTTTCTTCCCTTGCCCTTTTCCAGCTTTTTTTTTCTTTTTTTCATTTTCTGTTTTTCTTATTTTATTGTTTTTCCCTTTTCTTTCTAGAAAATTGTCACTTTTTCTTTTCGTTTTATTTTTATTATTATTATTTCTTTTGATTCCCTTTATTCCTATTATTTATTTCCCGTTGTTTATTTATTTATTTACTATTTGGTCGTTTCTCATTTTGTTTTATTCAATTTTTGCTTTTATTTTTTTATTTTCAATTTTCAATTTTTGGACTTTTTCTCTTTTCCTTTCTTTTTCCTTTTGCTTTTTATAAACTATTGTTTATTTACAGCTAATTTAAATAGGGTCTTGGACATAATTGGATGTTTACAATATACATGATCAATATTCAATCAATATTGTATACAATATAGCATCCAAATCATCGAATTCCTCATATAATAAATTTTCATGCATCATTCAAGAGATCACATAATAAGCTCGTACACAAGTAAACATACTCAAAAGTCATTATGGTAAATAGACATAAATATTTACTCAATAATTCACCTTGTTCAAAATTCTTTGTTTAGACATAATCCTAAATTTTTTGCCAGCATGCTCTTTTCTCATAAAGATTATCCCAATTACCTAAATTCCTTGATTTTTATGATAAGTTCCTCATAGAAAACCTAAGTCACTCATTCTTTCTAAATTCCTCTCCACTTTTCCTTTTCTAAAGAGTTGGTTTTCTTGAAGTTTCGAGTTAAGTTTTTGAATTAGTTAACCATTAGAAACTTAACTAGTTGAATGGTCCCTTCCATTATAATAAGGTTACTGCTGATCCTTTTAAGCTTTACAGTCCATAATTATGTTGTCGTAACCTAAATCAAGACGGGATGACGAATCCTTAATCATGGTTTAAATTGATAAAAATATGAAGTCACCACTAAATCTTATTTTTAAGGGTAGAATTTGAAAAAATCCTAAAAAGCTCTAGGTTCGGGACTCCGTTATGAATAGGGAAGGCACAATACACCTTATTCACCTATTTCGAAAAATAGTACCCAAAGTTAAATGTACAATTCTAAAATGATTTTTAAGAAAAAATTATTTGATCTCTTTCAATATGAAAATTAAATATTTGAATTATTTTTAAAAGATAAAATTTAAAGAAATAAAATATAATGTGTACAAAACATAGCCTGACAGAACTTTCGATCCTGCTCCTACGTATGATGGAAAATTCAAGGCATATGTAGTTCTATCAGTTAAAGAATATAAATGACTCCCTAAAATAAATTTAATTTTTTGACAATTATTAATAAATCAAGGTTCACGTGATTATTGAGGAAGTAAGCTTAGATGGGTCCGAATCTAGACACAATGTAAAAAATATTTTGATGGCTATTAAAAATATATTATCATTTTTCATTTATTATTTCAAGTCCACACATGCAGAAGGTTTAAGACAACAAGTGGTTGCACATAAACCCCAACGATTCCAAGAATAAGTGATCGTAGAGTATGCTACACACGCAAATTCAAGGTCTGCTGCGTGAGATCTATAAGTAAAGATGACTAATTAATAAAATGTATAATTTAAATATTTGTTCTTATTTTTGTATAAAAATATCCTAAATCCACATATACACAAGATTTAAGACAACACACAATTGTAAATAAATTCTTACAACTCCAAAAATAAGCAATGGTAGAGAATGTTACACATGTCAATTTGAGGCTCATTGCGTGAGATTTGTAAGTACGAAAATGATTGATTAATAGGTTGATCCACGCATGGTATATTTTCACCAGGGACTCGATTTTTACTGATTTCGGCATCACCAGCCTAACACATAGAAAGCCAGCCATTTCCCAAGCTACTCAAACTATATGCCAATTCAAATAACATAAAGTGATTAAAAATGGAGAGGAAACAGGAATTTTACCCTCTGTGCGAGACACTGGAAGGACCCAACCTCCTTGGGAAATGCTACTATTACAACCTTATTAAAGCAAGATAAAACAGGTAGCAGAAAAACGAAACATAACAAAATAACGAGAGGAGACATCAAGAGAGAGAATAAAAATGCAGGGAATAAAGCACTGTTGCTTTCTAAGGAGATGAATGAATGTCATCCTGCTTGACGCTGCTCCTCATGGGAATTGGATGTGTGGTCGACTACAAAAATGGTGGACTTGTAATTCTGAATCCATGGTGGAAGCAAGGCCTTCTAGAACATGTGAGTACACTGATTTGTAGCTTCCATTGTGATTGAATCCTGGAGGAAATGGCCTAATTCATCACCTCTGGTGCTAACCCCAAAGTTATGACAAATCCCCACGGGGTCTAAGGAAAGGCAATACTGATCACACAAATTCGAACTTGCATGTCTTGTTCGGTCTTTATGCAGTAGATGGACCATGCTTATAACAAGGCAGACCCAAGGTTTACCAAGAAGTAAGATACGTGCTTAGGAAAGTTAATGGATAATATGATTGTATATATAGACCCACCAAAATGTACACAGATATAATTTTGTGATATAAATTTGAATATCATACGGACGTGGGGATAATGAGTCATTGAAACAGCCATATGATGTTTTCTCAAACTAAAACCTTTAATCACTATGGGTGTTTACATGTTAGGCATGCTTGAAGATCATGGAAATTGTTCTAACGTTCCTACGATGTTTCTTTTACGTGTGATTTAATATGTATATTGTACAAATGATTCCATTAGCATGATTATGATAATGAAACACCAAGCATTCACCTTAATAATACATAGGCATGAACGAGACTAACAACAACTGGTTAGGTGAGTAAAGAATAGGCTTTACCTTTGGGTAGCTCAAATAGCAGAAGAAAACTTTAAAAGGCTTGTTGGCAATTGCCCTCGAGCTTGCTCTCCCCTTTTTGTTAGAATCTTGTTCCTCTTTTCCTCCTTCAGCCCCTAGCTAACCAAGAAGAACCTTATGTCCCTAGCTTCTCCCTTTTATAGGCCATAGAAAAAAATTGTCCTCTTTTGTCTTTTTCTCATTTTCGTTTTTCACCCTTTCTAAAACCGCCCATGTGAATTGCAATTCGGGGATCCACACCATCTTACCTCTAACCGAAAGAATATGTGTGCTGGCTTTTCTCATTTTATGGTTAATCAATCATATATTTTCATATATTTTTTTTATCTTATTTATACATTTACTTATCCAAGCTACTTTTCTTCTCCACTTTGATGATTCCTTAGAAAAATATTGTGGGCCCATTAAAAGGATTTAATAACTATTATTTGATCCTAGCCTTGGACATGATTTGGTAATAGTATATGTTTTAAGGTTTAATGATGATTTCTTAGTTTTTATCTATTAACTTAGTTTACTAACTTGATTATTAGTTTAGGTTAAATTATTTATATCATTATTTATGAAATTATTTTTGTATTTAGAACATCTAATGAACTTAATTTAGAATTTTTTGAACATATTTTGAACATTTCTTTAAAATTTGGCTGCCACATGATTAATTTCAAGGTTTTGTAATTTTATTTTTTTATCCTTGAAATTTGTTTCTTAAGAGTTATGATTTAGGTAATTAAACTAGTTAATTTGATAATTTTTAAGTTACTTTTTCTTAATTAGAATATGTTAGCCAAATAGTTGTTATGTTCCCAAGATCTTTGAAAATAAATTTTTTTTACATCTCCTTATGTGTGTTTGTGAGTTTACCAATTATGGCGGGAATCATTTTCATGTCTTGATTAATTTTATACTTTTATGCTCCCTTGTTCCATCCATGGCTGAATAGCTCCCTTGGCCATCAAGAGATCATTTTTACCAACCTTCCTTCCCTTGGATCTAGGACCAAGACACTTAATCATCATATTTTGTTCTTGGATCTATTAAGTTTTTTTCTTAGTCCATGGTCTTGATCATGATTATGAAGAGATGATATGCCTTCTTTACTTTCTAAGTCCATAAGTCCAATCCTTTGTCTCATAGTCATAAGGATCCAATTTTTAAAGTAAGGTTTTAAATTTTATGGCTTATCTTTAAAACCTTTTTTTGTTATGATTATTTCTAGTCCATATTTGAATTTTTATAAAGATTCAAGTTAGAGATTAGAGCTTTTCTTGGAGAAAGGAACAAGCTTGCAACTTTTAGAGAGAAAATGAAAACATGACCTCATTTTAAGCCCAAACATGTTATGATTCACAAGAAATAATCCAAGCTCTAATTATTCTCCTTTTGAGCATATTCCAATACTTAAAAAAAATTTTCAAAATCTTCCTAAGATATTTAAAAATCACTCTTAAGAAATTTTATCCAATTAAATTATTATAGAAGCTCAAAGGAGCATTTTAATCCATTAAAAATCCATCTTGACTTTCAAAAATTATTTAAAAACTTTGTAATGCTTATTTTAAAATCCTTAGGAATTTTTAAATAAGAAAATACTTAAGGAAGTTGGATCTTAGAGTTTGGAGAAGAGATCCACAAAATAAGAAAGATCAAGCCAAAAACACATAACAAAAAAACTTAGAAAAATGTAAGAGCAAAGATGCCTACTTGTTGGAGCCAAAAATTGGAACTTATTGGAATTTAATAATGGAGAGTCACCCTCCTTTATAGTCCCACATGAATTTTTTAATGAAGATTGGTGGGATTTTCTTGTTTAAATTATAACTTAACCCTCAAAGGTGGAAGTTTAAGCTTGTATGAGTTTTTGGTCTTAAGGAGATTTGAAGGTAAGAGAAAGATTTATACGATTTGAGTGAGTGGTTAGAGGAGTAATTTTTGAAGCCAATGAGTCACCTTAGGACCTTATTGAATTTGGCCACTTTTGGCCAATTGGGTATTAGATTCTTAACTAAGAGTACTTTGGTTCATTCACTTTTAATTTCCCTTTTAAATTTAATTATAAAATATGATAATTATCCTTTAAGTCCAATCATGGATTGTTTAACCTAACCATAGTTAGTTTTTAACTTAACCATGGTTTAATTTTCTCTCTCCACATAAATATCTTTTCTCTTTTTATACATCAAAGTATGGTGACTCATTAGGGTCATAATAACACACCAATTCAGCTAAATTTTTTGTGAAACATGATAAACTCAAATTATAAATTTATATCTGGTAGTTTTTGGCCTTTACAAGCTACTAAGTGCATTTTGGTCATTTTCAAAAAAAATTTTAGAAAAGTTTCTAAAATGTATACCTAAGGTTTTCTAATCTTTATTGGGTTGTTCCCAAGTTAATTCTAAGTTATTTGCTATTTTTTTGGGAACAATTTAGCTTTTTCATAAGTTAGGGTTCTTGTGAGCGTTTTTAGCAGAGTTTTCATCTTTCATTTGTTACTAATTCTTCTCAATGATATTTTAGCCATTATAGATGAGTTTTAAGCTTCTATAATGTTTTCTAGCTTTTTATTTTTAGTTTCATGCGCATTATCTATTATTATCCCTGTGTAGTGGTATTTTTGTTATTTTAAAAAAAAATCCCTATTTTCTCTAAATTTTCGTTTCTATCCCTGGTTTCCCTCTCGTTAATATATGTTCATGAGTTATGGAGTTTACCATATAAATTTTGGGTGTTACATTCACGAACTTAGAAAAGGAAAGAAGCATTCAAACTCTCACATCCAAGACTAAGATCATGTACTAAGGACAAATTTTGATAGATCCAAAGACAAAATATATTGACTAAGTGTCTCAATTCTTTATCCAAAGTTTAAATGAGAAAAGTTGATGAAAATGACCTCTTGGTGGCTAAGGAACTCATTCTACCACGGGAAAGACAAGGGATAATATAAATCTAAAATTTATCATGACATGAAATAACTCCCACCATAATTAATAAATCACAAATATACATAAGAAGATATAAAATAAAATTTAGAAATCTTGGTGGACAAAATTGTCATTTGACCAAGCTATGTTAAATAAAGAAGGAAAGCTTAGAAACTACTAAGTTTAATTAGTTTAACTACTTAAATCATAATTCCTCAAGAAACAATGGTTAAGGAGAAGAAAACTTGACTACAAAACTCTAAGAGTAACCACATGACCATTTGGCCAAGCCTTAAATAAATTAGACAAAGTTGGTCAAAAAATTCTAGGATCAAGACATTAGGTTCTTTAAATACAAAGATGATTTCAAGTAAATGAGTGTGAATTTTAAAAATAAAGATATAAGAAATTTAACACTAATTAGTGATCAAGTTAGTAGTTAGATTAATAGACAAAGACTAAAGAATCTTCCTCCTTAAGCCTTGGAACATAATTGTTGATCATGACTACTTAAAATGATGAATATCAAACTTGTATGGATGAAAAAGGTTATTCTGCCAAGTGAGCTTTCTAATGAGATTAGTCTAAGAATTGAAATAAAAAACCTCAAGAAAACCAACTTCTGAGAAAAGGAAAATTGAGAGAAATCTAGAAGAAATGAGTGACTTAGGTTTCCTATGAGAAACTTATTAGGAAACATCTAGAATGAATGATGTCTAATTATCATGATAATTCATTAGCATGTTTGTCTATGTGAAAGTGTGTTATATGCTCCCTTGATTGATGCAAAGAATTGATGTGAATAATGGTTCCATGTGTTGATGAATTTTGTGAGAATTGAATGAACTAGATGCTATATATGCATATTATATTATTGTTTATTCAGTATCTATGTTATTATGAAGACTTAAAATGGAACCTAATAAATCAAGAGATCACAAAAAAGGAACCTTATGTGAAAACTTAACACTATTTTTAGTGTGCTAAGTCTGGAACTTGTGCACACTTAAAAAATCATAGGTCTTTCAATGGTGAAGTCGTTGGTCATCACTAATCCTTCTATGAGGATGTTGTAGGTCTTCCAGAAATTATGATAGTGACGACTATTAAGGAATGAACCCATATCCTAGATTAGAAGATGGAGTAATAGACTAGTGGAAGATATCGTTTGACTACATTGTTAATAATATGTCTTAAATGAAATTGTCACTGAGAAGATGACTAGAAATAAGAATAATTATGATTAAGGCATAAATAATTAGGAGCCAAATAATATCTATGATATGATGAGAAATTGATCTAAAGAATGAGTAACTTATATGCCATGATAAATTTCATGAAAAGATGATTTAAGAAATTAATGAGTTGTATACTTGTATGAGATTTATTTCCTACTTTTATTAAAAATAACCCACTTCGGATGAGAGCTTCTTTAAAAAGACATTAATTGAACTTGTATACTTGTTACATTTTCATAAATAAAATAAAATGGCTGGAATAAAAATGATGTCACCGACTCTAGGGTAGATGCCTAATGGGAAATTACAATTTCTCACTTCCTATCTCCTATTTCTCATCCAAAGTTCGATCATACTCTTCACAATGGCAATGGTCTATATGGAAACAAATAATGGGGACTAGAGATTAATGCTCACAGAGTGGAATGCAGAAAGATCTATAAAGGACCACATTCTATTTTGTATAACTTCGTACTTTCTGCTTTGGATGAATGTAACTAATGAAGGATATTGAAGCCTTTGTTTTCTTTAAAGGACTCGTTAGAAGCCTTTAATTTATTTTTGCATATGTATTGTATTACCTATATTACTAATAATGTAAATATTGTTGTGAAAATAAATGTATATGATGACAAGTAAATAAACGCAAGTCTTCAAAATTAATGTGAGTGATGACATCATAACGTTTATTTTCTGCTACGTTAATTACCACGACGAGACTTGCACTTTCAATGAACATTTTAAAAAAAAAATATATCGTATTTTTAGTATAAGTATTTTATAAAAAGAGTTCTATATTATGAAGTAAGAAACTAATAATGAACTTGCGATATGGCTTAAGCGTAGAACAGATATCATTATTAGGATGTTACATCATTGTTGGTGTGTTGTTTCCTTGGTGATCACTTTGATGTCTTGGATGATTTTGCGACATTGTTTGGGATTAGAACCCTAGAAGTCAAAGATCCACCATTGCCCCTTATCTTTCTATCTGTAACCGCTTTTTCTTATTTATATATGGATAAATCCATGAAGTTGATTGCCCAAAATGTCCTTATTTGTTAATTGTTATCTAAGGTTTCATCTTGGCTTTTGCTAAGAATGAAATTGTAGGAGGTAATTGATAAAACAGAAAGAATAAAGATGGGAATGAATAAACCTTTTTGTTGACAGAGAGTCTCCAAACATGGACTTTGTCCATGGATTCTAGAACACGAAACATTCAGCATTATCGTGAAGCATATTTTCACTCTCACTATCCTCCTTCACCTTCTTCGACCTATAGGATGGGACATAGGAAACATTCAACAATCAAAGAACATGTTAGGGTTGATATCAAAATAAATTATTGAGAGATTTTGGATAAAAGAATGTTTTGATGAGTATTTATATCGGTTAAATACTTAACAAGTGTATAAGATTGAAAATAGTTCGAGCCAAGTTAGACTTTGAATATTCAAGTTTGACCTGTTTAAAATTTTGAAGCCTAGGTATGAGCCTATTACCTATCATAGGCTTTTTCGTTATTAAGGTCTAGTGATAAGCATAAATTTCATAAATAATTATCTCTCACTTTTATCTCATTAAGACTTCTTATATGTTCAATTAAGTGGTCTTTGTCATATTTTATGAGTTTGGGTTCATATGAAGTTTAATTGAATTTCTTTGCTTACCCGATTAAAATGACACTATTATAGTATTTTGAGCATAATAGGAGTTTTAGACATCCAAAAATCATGAAATCTGTCTTGAATGAAAGCTTAAAGAAGTTTCCACAGTTACAAATCAAGTGCAGACTCTAAATGGGATGTTTAGGACTCCGAAATTATCTCAAAAGATGAGATAGTGTTGCTGACGTGGAATTTGAACAGCGTGCAAAGATCCGGCCATATCTTGAGATACAGAAGTCATATTGAAATGAAATCAAATCTGTTGGACAGCTAAGATCCGGGGCTACAACTTTTGTTCAGAAGTCAAGCTCTAATTCAGACATGTGAACATCCGAAAGTGCGGTGCAAGAAAGTCAAAATTATTGTGCTAATTGGTGACTAAAATTCAAAAGTGTTTTGCATTTTCAACAAAGCCCATGTGAAAGCAATAAAAGGATGGAAAAGTAATATCCTAGTTGGTGAATTTCTGAAGATGATGCCTCACAAATCCTCTATAAATAGAAGGGTTTACAAGAGGAGAAACACACCACTTGGAGATTAACTCCAATACCATTTTCCATCTTTCTTTCTTTCTTGTTAGTTTGCCTCCTACATGGAAGGCTTAGGTTTTATTTCTTCTTAGTTTGCCTCCTTCATGGAAGGCTTAGTTTTTCTTTATTGTTAGTTGCCTCCTTCATGGTAGGCTTAGTTTTTCTTTCTTGTTAGTTTGCCTCCTTCATGGAAGGCTTAGTTTTTCTTTCTTGTTAGTTTGCCTCCTTCATGGAAGGCTAGGTTTGTAGTTTCAATTCAAGGATTCAAGCTATTTTCATTTTAACTTTGAGGTCTTGATCTTTATTTACATGCTTATTAAGTGGTTTCTACTCTGCTTCACTATATTCTTCAATTTTATTCTTTAATCAAAGTTTGATCGGTTGACGTATTTTGATTAATACATAATTGATTTATAATTGGTTTTTGATTGGTAAATCATTTTCCAAAAGTTTGAAGAGTAGAAATTAAGTAATTGAATTGAAGGTTTTCATTTTATTACTTACTTCAACTGAATTCTGATTGTGAAATTGGTTTAGATAAAAGATTAAGTGGTTACTAAATCTTGTTGATCATAATCAATTAAATTCTGAGAGGTTTCTCAGTAGAGAATTCAAGGATCATTTTAGGGGTTCCAGATGATCCTAGGTTGATAAACACAATGCATGATTTTAGTGATCAATGATTAGTTAAGAAAATAGCCTCTGAATTTCTTGAGTTGATAATTGTTAAGTGAAATTAATTTCATTCTATATTTTGCATTTAGAACTTCAGCTCAAATCTTTACAAAACCCCCTTTTTCTAACTTTCTCCTAATTTGCTTAAGAATATGAAATGGTCTTTGGGAGATGACCTAGGTTACACCTTATACTATACCAATAGTCTGGGGGAAATCTAGAAATTATTTTTGCGCGTTTGCGACGAGCGTGTCAAAATTTGGCGCCATTGATGGGGACCATTTTAGTTTCCTAGGCTTATTTAGGAGTTTGTATAAAATTTTTAACCTTTCTAACAATTTTTTGAGTTTGTATAAAATTTTTAACCTTTCTAACAATTTTTTTTTAGGTATACTATTCTTGATTTGTTTGAACTATTCCGTAAGGAAAAAGTACGTTATAGTCTTGGGAATCTGACTTTAACAGACCCTTTTGTCAGTTTACAAGAAAACTGAATGGGAAGCACATCCTCGACTCTTAGAAGGCGTTTTAGCCGTTACTGGACGTAAAATTAGAGGAAGATGTGAGCCACAATTACAACTACTGTTCATTCTCATGCATGTATGTTTGTCATTTACATTCTCTTTTCAATTTATTTGAAATTTTCACCATTTTTAGAATATAGCAATGCAGCTGGTGAACCAACCAAATCAGGATGGCAGAGACTAAAGAGAACCAGATACCACTCTTCGGTTATAACTTTTCCTTACTTTGGTGGTTTTGTCACATTTCTTTTCTTGTTATATAATTTCTATCTAAGACATTGGGGACAATGTCTTGGATAGGTTGGGGGGAGGATGGTCTGATATAAAAGAAAAATTAAAAAAAAACCCAAAAAAAAAATTAGGTTATAATCATAAACTTGGTTTGAGTAAGATGGCTGAGTAAGGAGTTACACTTGACTCTTGATACGCATCTTATGATTAAAAAAAAAATTGAATGTGGAAGTTTGTTGTTCTTTAGATTTCATAAAATAATTGAAGCAAAATGATTTACATTTCGAGATTAATTAGTTTGGCAACACATATTTGAACTGGATAGATTAGATTTGATAAATATATTACCTGTGAGATTTTGAGCCTTATTATTATTTTCTTTCTTGTGTGATTTTCATCCATGGAATATGTTACTTCAGAACTTGCATTGATTCTTTTTGAAGCTACATTTTCACATGAATTGTACAAAAATGATTGAGACACTGTTTTTCTTGAACAAACCACTTGGCCAAATAACCAAACCATATAATTTTATCCTTTGATAAGCCCTTTGAGCCGATTAGCCTTTTCTTCTTTTTAGCTCACCACAAATCAAAAACAAAAAACAACTTTGTTTGACCATAGAAGGTGAGGAATACTGGATTTATCATACCATAAGTGTTTCAATAAGTGTGGGGGAGATTATTGTTGTGTTCATCAATATCATGGTTGAAAAAAAAACTGAAGCAAGAAATTAATAAATAAACTATTATATTGAAAAAAAAAGAAAAGAAAAAAAAAAGAATGAAGAAGTAATATTTGTTTCTCACACTTGCACTTAGACTCAGTTCTCAATCCTCACCATTTTCCTTGGTCTAACATTGTATCTTTTCAATATATCATTTCATCTTTCTAATCCCATTATAACCAAAATAAAGACCTCTTGATTTGTACATTGCATGTGTACATAGTAGTAGAGAAGTAGAAGATATGCAAGTCTATGATAGTTCATCTTTCATGGATTGAATTTGAGAGAAACACTTACCAAATCAAACACTTGACAGATTCAGAGTATATCATGTGAGGTTTTATCTTTCTCAATCTATGTTTTTCAAATTAAAGTTGCCTTTCTAAGTAATTTCAAAAATTTGATGAAAGAATGCTTCATGAAATTTTGTGAATTCTTGAGAAATCAACTCAAAACTTTGATGTTTTTTCAAAAAAAAAATAAAAAAAAATAATCACCAATCCTTAACTTAAGTTTGCCCGAGACGTGCAAAAGATAAGTGTGGGGGGAATTTGATAAGCATAAATTTCATAAATAATTATCTCTCACTTTTATCTCATTAAGACTTCTTATATGTTCAATTAAGTGGTCTTTGTCATATTTTATGAGTTTGGGTTCATATGAAGTTTAATTGAATTTCTTTGCTTACCCCGATTAAAATGACACTATTATAGTATTTTGAGCATAATAGGAGTTTTAGACATCCAAAAATCATGAAATTTGTCTTGAATGAAAGCTTAAAGAAGTTTCCACAGATACAAATCAAGTGCAGACTCTAAATGGGATGTTTAGGACTCCGAAATTATCTCAAAAGATGAGATAGTGTTGCTGACGTGGAATTTGAACAGCGTGCAAAGATCCGACCATATCTTGAGATACAGAAGTCATATTGAAATGAAATCAAATATGTTGGACAGCTAAGATCCGGGGCTACAACTTTTGTTCAGAAGTCAAGCTCTAATTCGGACATGTGAACATCAGAAAGTGCGGTGCAAGAAAGTCAAAATTATTGTGCTAATTGGTGACTAAAATTCAAAAGTGTTTTGCATTTTCAACAAAGCCCATGTGAAATCAATAAAAGGATGGAAAAGTAATATCCTAGTTGGTGACTTTCTGAAGATGATGTCTCACAAATCCTCTATAAATAGAAGGGTTTACAAGAGGAGAAACACACCACTTGGAGATTAACTCCAATACCATTTTCCATCTTTCTTTCTTTCTTGTTAGTTTGCCTCCTACATGGAAGGCTTAGGTTTTATTTCTTCTTAGTTTGCCTCCTTCATGGAAGGCTTAGGTTTTATATCTTCTTAGTTTGCCTCCTTCATGGAAGGCTTAGTTTTTCTTTATTGTTAGTTGCCTCCTTCATGGTAGGCTTAGTTTTTCTTTCTTGTTAGTTTGCCTCCTTCGTGGAAGGCTTAGTTTTTCTTTCTTGTTAGTTTGCCTCCTTCATGGAAGGCTAGGTTTGTAGTTTCAATTCAAGGATTCAAGCTATTTTCATTTTAACTTTGAGGTCTTGATCTTTATTTACATGCTTATTAAGTGGTTTCTACTCTACTTCACTATATTCTTCAATTTTATTCTTTAATCAAAGTTTGATCGGTTGACGTATTTTGATTAATGCATAATTGATTTATAATTGGTTTTTGATTGGTAAATCATTTTCCAAAAGTTTGAAGAGTAGAAATTAAGTAATTGAATTGAAGGTTTTCATTTTATTACTTACTTCAACTGAATTCTGATTGTGAAATTGGTTTAGATAAAAGATTAAGTGGTTACTAAATCTTGTTGATCATAATCAATTAAATTCTGAGAGGTTTCTCAGTAGAGAATTCAAGGATCATTTTAGGGGTTCCAGATGATCCTAGGTTGATAAACACAATGCATGATTTTAGTGATCAATGATTAGTTAAGAAAATAGCCTCTGAATTCCTTGAGTTGATAATTGTTAAGTGAAATTAATTTCATTGTGTATTTTGCATTTAGAACTTCAGCTCAAATCTTTACAAAACCCCATTTTTCTAACTTTCTCCTAGTTTGCTTAAGAATATGAAATGGTCTTTGGGAGATAACCTAGGCTGCACCTTATACTATACCAATAGTTTGGGGGAAATCTAGAAATTATTTTTGCGAGTTTGCGACGAGCGTGTCATCTAGCCTTTTTTAAAACCTACAAGGTCTATAAGTCTATTTAAAAGCTTACAATACAAAAAAAGCCAATAAATTAACTTAAAGCTTATATAAATAATTGATTAAAAATGTATAAAGTTTGAAACATACAAGATAAAAGGTTCACACGCTCAACTATATAATCTTAAAGTATATATATTGAACACTAACTATATATAGATATAATAACATATACAAAAAAATATAACGGCCGCATGTAGCAAGCATGCACATATCTACAAATTTAGACATAATATATATATTAAAGTAAAATATAGAGCATTTATTTTAAAATTAAAGTAACATATATAACTTGTATAATAAACATTAGAAAATTTCACAAATATATGGTTTCTTTTATTTGAAATTAAAAATTAAATTTTTAACAAATTATGTAAATAAATTAATATTATATAAATATAAACTAAAATAAATATAAATATATAATATATAAAGATAAATAAATCCTTTGATAGGTTAAATAGGTTAAATAGATTTTTTTATAAGTTTGAATCTGTCTTGTTTATTTAAAATAATTTTTTAACAAGTCTGACCTTATCTATTTATTAAACAAGTTGAACCGAATTAAATTTTAAACAAGTTAAGTGAAGTTAAATTTTAAACAAATCAAATCGTATATTCCTGTTGATGTATTGATCTATAAATTTTTTAAAATTCCACCAATTTTTTTTATGTCGATCATTCAATAATTGACACATAAGTTGCTGTAAAAACATGTTTTGCACCGGTGTATGGACTAGAAAAGCACATTGATACCTTATGTATTTTATTAATAAAAAATTATCAACAAACATATTTACAGTAAAAACATCTATTTATATATTAAATTTTATTTTGATTAATTGATTAATAAAAAGTATAATCAATTACAAAATCACTTACATAATTAAACTAACCATAATTTTATATAAAGGTAATGATCTATTTTTTTAATCGATTACTGTTTGATTTACATGGTAATCGATTATAAAAAATATACAATCAATTAAAAAAAATATTATAGTTTCTTTTATATAAAATGATAATTAATTTAATTATATTTATAATTTTATAATTAATTATGCGCTTTGATATAATCAATTAACGGTTAATATTTTAAAGTATAAGTAAATATTTTAAAGTATAAGTATAATTAATGTAGATATATTTGAATATCAAAATCGTTTATTAATGCTCCTATGGTGATTCAACCCATGTCGATTTTGTTAGCCTTCTGTTATCCAAGTTATTTTAATCCTGGTCTTCTACCATTAGCTTGCTTAATGATTCAAAACATTTGTACAAGAAATGAGTATAATAAAACATATGCTAATGCATGCCACCTTAAAACTTTTACCTACTTTTTTTTTCTTAATAAATTTTCATTAGTAAGAAAAAAATATGAAAAGAATGTTGCAAATTTTATTATGATGTTATTTATTAAATATGATACCTTAGTTATCCACCTCATTATCTAACTTTCATCGATTGCTTCATGATTAGTAACTTTAACCTCGACCAATTGAAATTGCTTCACTATAATAACTTATTATGTTATTATATATATATATATATATATATATATATATATATATATATATTAAAAATAATGATATTTAAAACTATCATTAAATTTTTTAAATAATCTTTTATCACATCCATTTATATTTGACTGCAGATCATTTGATCTGTTTTGTTTTTTATTTTTATTTTTTAAATTTATTAATTATTAAATTAAAGATATAGACAAATGGATAGTACTTTAAAATGTAAAAATAAAATTATTATTTTACTTTTTAAATTATAAAAAATTTACACTTTTTATTTTAGTTAAAAATACAACTAATGTAAAATGTTATAATTTTTATATTAATTCTTTAATTGATGTAAAAATTTATTAGATTCTAAATCTACACCAATTTTAAAATTAATATAAATAATAAATAATAAATTAAAGGTTACAAAAAGTAATATTTATTTAATTTATATTATAAAATTAATATAAAAAATCCATAACAATCAATATATACAAGTTTATTTTAAAATAAAAGTATATACAACAACTAATATTTATGTAATACATTTTTTGGAAATAAAAGTGTAGGAAGTAAGAAACAAACTTTACAATAAATAGAATATATTATTAGGTAGATTAGTAATAAATAGAATACATTATTAGGTAGACTCCAATTAAAGTGGTCCATAAATTGTGCAGAGCAATAATATATTAGCTAAAGTTTTTGTAAATGATTTAATTACATCATTTTCATTTTGCATAAAATATATTATAAATATGTAAATAATATTTTTCATATATGTTTAACACATACACCTACAAATATTTTATTCTTCGTCATCTTAAATAATTTGCAGAGAAGTAACAAAATGCTAAACCAATCAAAATCAAATAAACCCAAAAAAAATTAATTAAAGATTAATTTGTATGTAAGTTTTCAACTCACATCATGTTTTCAAAGGAAATTATTTATTATTTATTTTTGGATCAATAGAAAATTTTTAAATTGATTTCTAACCAACATCGAGTTACCATTTTGTTAACGGAGAGAAACAGTTTGACAAAAGTGTGAAGGTTAATAATCAATTTAATCATTTCTACAAAAAATAATTTATAAATATATCTTATAATTGTTTAATAATTTAAATTTATTTTATTAAAAATATTTTTGTTTAATTTTAAATCAAACAAAAACTAAATCATTTTACTTTTTTTTTAGAAACTGCAACACCTTTTCGACTTAAATTTATCTCACTGGTTTTTAAATGACCGATGAAATAAAGACGTAAGAAATAAGAAAAGAAATATAAAAATGAGAAATATAATAAATAAGATAAAATAGTTTGTTATTTAAACGAATAAAAAAAGGAAAAAAAATCTTTTTGATCGGAATGAGTAAGTTGTATAAATTTCCTTTTATAATAATTATTGACTATAATATTTTCTTCTTGATAAAAGTTTATTTTAACTTTTTGTATTATATAAATATTATTTATAATGAAAATATTAAAAGAAAAGAACCGTAATTCTCTTCTCCAAAATTACATATTTTCAAACCTCCCCATTTTCTTTTTTCTTTCTCCTCACCAGCTAACAGATAAATCTTTCAAACATAGTAAAATTTATGTCATCCTCCTATTTTTACACTCCCGTTTCCAAACATCCTCCTAAATTACAATATATTTAAAAATTAAAAAATAAGATTTATAAATTATAATGAAATATGTGACAAAAAAGTAAAAGAAAAAATAACAAAAAAGTTATAAAAAATTAAAGAGTTTACTAGCATTTAGTCTTTGATTTATTTAACTTTTGCAAATTTATTTTTAACTTTTCACATCATACAAATTAATTCTTTATTTTCTAAAATCATTCTAATTAATTCTCTTACTTATTTAAAATAATATAAATTAGTTCAGAATAAAAATAAATTTTAAAAAATGATAAAAGTTGAAGATTAACGAATTTTTTTTTTAAAATAAAAGATTAATTTATAAAATTAAATAAATTAAAAATTAACATGCTAGTAAATTTAAAAATTAAATGTATAAAACTTAATATTGATAGAAACTAAATTATAAATTAAATTTATATTTTAAAAAGTTATAAACATAAATATTTAATTGATTAACTAAAAACGTCTTGAAAATATTATCATTCATTTGTTTTGTTTTATTTTAATAGAATTAAATTGATATAAGAGAAATAGATGATTAACTATACGTAAGGAGGAAAATGGTGGCCTATACAGTTATTCTGTTCATCGGTACAAAATTGAAAAAGATGCTCCATTAATTTCTTGGACGCGCATTTGGTTTCAATTAATTGTAACAAACTTGCCAAACCTATCATTCGTCATTAACTAGTCCATGCATTATGACAATTTGGGCGCATAATTAATCATTAATTCCATCCTATAAATACATACTTTCCAACTTGCACTTAACAAATTCTTTCTTTGCCTCGTCATCCACCCTATAAACACACATTTTCCATCTTGCACTTGACACATTCTTCGTTGCCTCTTCATCCACTTTATAAATACACATTTTCCTTCTTACACTAAACATATCCTCCTTTACCTTTTCACTAGTTTCTCTATCTAGAAGTATGGTTGGTGAAAGAAAGACATTGCTAGTATTATGTTTTCTTATATTGGCTGCAAGCTGCATGCAACATTGTGTTCACGGGCATAGCAAAGTGCCTTGTTTTTTCATCTTTGGAGACTCTCTCTCTGATGTTGGAAACAATAACCATCTTAATACTCTTTCAAAATCAAATTATAAACCATTTGGCATCGACTTCCCAACAGGCCCAACTGGAAGATATACCGATAACCGAACTGGAGCTGACATAATCAGTAACATTATCTTTGCTTTTAATATAACAAATATATAATCTCTGTTTTTTTATGGTTTAGTTGATGTATTGGGCGCAGGTACCTAGGTTAAAGATTTTGAACGCAAATCTTATATCAAATTAAAAGGGTCAAATTGATGAGTTGATGATGGACTACTTTTCATTAAGTCAACATTTTTTAATTTCATTCTTAAAAAAAAATTAGTTACCAAAATTTTTATTTCTAGAAGAGCAGAAGATATATTTATGTTGAGCTCCTCTTATACTAATGGGATGATTTGTTTGAATGATACTTACTCGTTTGAAACAAAATTTCAGATTTAAATTTTATGTTTTAAAAGAAAAATTAGGCTGAGAATGTTAATTTTATGATATTGTAAATATTTTTAATTTGAATAAAATTATTTTTAATTTCCAAGTTCTGTGTTCTTCCGACCTTTTGTTTAATCCAGATTAACGCTTTATTATTGCAGCCGAATTATTGGGATTTTCAAAATTCATCCCACCCTATGCAAACACTACAGACTCAAACATATTAAAAGGTGTGAACTATGCATCAGGTGGAGCTGGAATTCACGTTGAGACTGGATCCAAGTTTGTATGTATTTATTAAATCGAGTAGTTTTTATCCTTTTTTATTTATTCATCTTAATTTATCTTCAATTAGTTTTTGATATATTTGTAAGGATTCTTGTTTCAATGTTGACGCGAGTAACTAAGTTTGTGTTACGAAACGCAGGGTGAGCATATCAGCTTAGGACAACAAATAGCAAACCATAGAGTCATAGTTTATCAAATTGCTCACAAACTTGGAGGTCTTCATAAAGCTATACAATACCTTACTAAATGTTTATATTATGTGAATATGGGTACCAATGATTATGAAGTTAACTACTTTCTTCCCAATTCCACCACAAGACGATTCTATACTCCCAAGCAGTATGCAGAAAATCTAATTTCTTATTATTCTATATATTTACAGGTATCTTACAATTTCCAAATTTTATACATTTCATCTCACATATTGGATCAAATCATTTTATTAGATCAAGTCTTTACTATTGTAGTTGTTGTAGTTTCTCAAATTGTGTGTATTATGTTGTCTACTAGCTTGGATTGAATTAAGCCAAATTTTAACTTTGGTGAATTTTAACCACCAAAGGATGGTATATGGTATTTTTAAATAAATTTTTTTTATCATTAGTCAATATAAAATGCAGTACTAATAATATACTACACTTGATCTTAGCCAAAAGGCCAAGAAAAGGACAACTGATAATATGGTGTGAAATGTTTTGTTCCTTAAGGATTAGTGTTTTAAATAAATTTTTAAAAGATTGTATCAAAATTAGAAAAAAAAAGTCTACATTAGTTAAGTAGGTTATAATCAAGTTTGCCTAAAAGAAGGGTAATATTTATTTTTCTTATTTTATTTACACTCATACTACATGTCTATATGTCTCTTTTCTCTCGGTATCACATATCTATTTGAAATATTTAAGGAGGAGCTAATTTGACCAAATTTCAGGCTTAAGTTAAAATCCGGATTAGTATAGAATTTAAAAATCAAAAATATATATTCTGATTTCATTTTCACATATTAATGAGTTATGTAAATAATTCTTTTTTGACATTAAGATGAAGAAAGATCTAATTAAATTTAATTTTATTATAGCTAAAATCCACATAAATAATTATAGTCAAACTTTTCTCCACATTTTGATCAATAATATTTACATTTATCATGATTGGATGGTTTATAATAATACAAAATGGTTTTGGGTGCAGGAACTTCGTCATCTTGGAGCAAGAAAGTATGTGTTGAATGGTTTAAGCCCTTTAGGTTGCATTCCAATTGCCATCTCTACCCATGGGAGACGTGGATGTTGTGTTGGAAAACAAAATATTGCTGCATCCATTTTTAATGACAAACTTAAATCGCTAGTGAAGCGATCCAATATCAAGTACTCTGCGGACTCCAAATTCATCTATGTAAACATTTATGCTATTTTCCAAACCTTTGGCAAGTCAAATGGTAAACATTTAATTTCCTTATACTTCATTTCACATTCTAGATTGAAATAATTGAATGACTAACTTTTGATTTGGGTGCAATGAAAATATCATGCTCCATGCATGTATTTCAGGTTTCACGGATACAACTACTCCTTGTTGCCCATCAAATGCAAATGGATTTTGTATTCCTAATCAAACGCCATGCAAAAATAGAGACCAATACGTGTATTATGATGGAATTCATGCCTCTGATGCTGCGAACCGACTCATTGCAATCAACTCATACAATGCTTCTAACCCATCCTACACTTATCCAATGGATATCAAACACCTTATTCAATCTTGCTAAATTAGTTCAAAACACACTGTATCTTAACTAAGTTCAAATTATTATCTATATCTTGAGCAGAATATGCAAAGTTAAATACAAGAATACAAATTAAAAAGCTTTCAATAAGTGTTTCTTTCTTTCTATTTTTCAAAGTATCTTCATCTGGTCAATTTAATCTCTTCTAATATGATTAGATATTGAAGGGATATCTCTTAATAATAATATTTTTTTATCATAAATATAAATTTTGGAACACAATATCAAATTTAAAGAATTCAAAATTTTCAAATGGAATTATTTTTAAAGCCTTTTTAGTTGAATTAAGTTAATTTGATTAAGCATATATTCTGCAAAATTTTAATCAAGTTAATAGCAGTGGGCGGAGGACCATTATATTATAATTAAGCTCAAATCTAAATACTAAAATAAGAAAAATAAATCTTATACTTTTATTTCATATAAATAATAATTATATGTTTGAAGGTATATTTCCTGATAATAATTCTTATAGTTAGCTTTTCAAAATAATTATTCAGTAATCTTTTTCTTCATATCAATATTCTATCATAGGTTAATAATATTTGAATTAGTAGTATTAAAGGATACAAAAAATATCGATCATCCATTTTGAGATGGTGTATTTATTTATTACCAGTTTATTTTTAGCACATTTTTTAAACTAGGTTGAACTTTCAGAATTGTTCTAATCCTAAAGTAATTATCTATACAATCACATTTTTCATCTTTTAACACGAGTAAGTTGCTTGTTGAATTTTACATTTTCATTAATTTTATAACTTCATTATATATTATCATTAATTTTCATCAAACAAATTATTATCCTTATTTCAACTTTCCTTATTTTTCTCTTGTATTTTTTAATATTTTTCATCATTGATATTAAATATCTACTAAAACCTTTTGGCATTATTCAACTTTTCTTTTATATGTCCAACAAAAAGTGAATCATAAGTTGATTAAAAGAATATAAGATATATTATTTTGATTAAACGAGGTTGGGCTATAGTCAACCTTTTAAATTTAATAAATTTGTTGAACTTAAAAAGTTATTCTGTAATTTCTTTTTTTTTACATTAATGAAAAATAATTTTTATATTAGATATTTTAAATATTTTATATTAATACTATTAGCGATATAGAAATAGATGATATTATATTTACATATAATAACTTATCAATTATCTATAATTGAGGTAAAATTGAATCGATATAAAATAATAAATTTTTTTACCTTGATTAAATTTATAATCAACTTAGAAAGTCTTTAATGTAAAATTTGTTTTAGTTACACAAAAAAAATTACAACTTACACATAATAAATTCATCTTTCAGAATCCATAACAAATATTTAATCATAAATTAAATTCAAATATTACAAATATAAAAATTATTCAAAGTTATAAATATAAATGTAATATATATATTAAATAATCAACTAAATGTATCATTCATTGAAGTTATATTAAAAAAGATTAAAATTATATATAACGATAAAAATTATAAGTTAGTCATCTTGAACAATATTTTGTTAAATATTTTTTAATATTCTTATTTTGATCTTTAGAGAAATAATATTTTTTTTTAATTTTTACAAAAGTTGCAATTAAATAAAAAATATCATATTATAAATTGATCGTACTTCTATGTATCTTTTATTCAATAAAAAATTTCTACATAATTTTAAAATAAAAAATTAGAGTTAAAAAGTTTATCAGGAGAAAGTTGAAGAAATGTTTCGAAAAATTTTAACTACTTTGAAAAAATTATATTTTATTTATTAAAAATAAATTAGAAAAGAATTTTTTTTATTGTTTTTGAATAAAAAAATATTTTTTGTTTTTGGATGATCAAATAATTAAGTGAATATTTATATTACTTGATATTTAAGAAAACAATGGTTATATTATAAATCTTTATAATTTTATATAATTTATGATAGCAGGAGATACTATACAAGCATGTATAAGATTTATTTTATAGATATCTTTCTAATATAAATTCATTTAAAATAAAATATTTTAAATCTATATATGTATATATATTAAGATAAATAAATATTTTTTAAATATGATATAATAGGATATGCTATATATGTATTTGAATATTTTTTAAATATAATATAATAGGATATGTTATAGATATGTAATTGAACTTCATGGATGAAAGTTAAAATTTTTTTAAAAAAATAAATTAAAATAATTTTATGTATATATATGTATTTCAAAATAATATTTATTTAAAAATATTTATTTTCAAAATAGAATCCAAAATTATTGTTACTATATTTTTTTAAATAGTATTATAAATTTATGTATGTATAGAGTTTAAAATATATAAAAATTATACTTAAATTTTTCCAATTCTTCAAATATATATAAGTGAATATGTTACATATAAATATTTGAAGTTTGTTACGTAATATTTAAAATTTTTAAAATAGATCAAAATAATTATGAATATATTTATTTTAAGTTAATAGTCTTTTTTTAAAAAAATATTTTTAAAATAGAATATAAAATAGTACTCTTAATTTACATATATAGAGTTCAAAAAACTTTCACTATTTTTTAAGCTCGATATGATAGCGAAATTATATATATGTACTTGGAATCCGTTGTGAGATTTATAATTAAATAAAATATAACTTTGATTTAATTGTGAAAACAAGCAAATAAATGAGTTAAAGAAGACTAAGTCAAGAAGTAAATACAAGAGAAGAAGAAAACTACTAATATACTATATAAGGATGGCATGCTATTATATGATGCAGAAAGAAACCCCTAAATATTTTGTTATTAAGAAGCAAATAAATGGGATACATTTGTATAAATCAAATGTTTAATTTTACATGTATATAACAAAAATTGTCAGCTATTATGTATCTCAGGGTATAATGAATTATTTAAATATTTAGAGAATTTTTTTCAATTTCCAAAGGAGTTAGCTACCGAATGGATCCTTGTTTACAATAAAATTCTATTCAAATTGGACAATAGCTGTATATATGCAGCCATAATATTTTATGTTTTTAAGAATTTTATGTAAAAACTGAGTTCATAGGCTTGAATAACCCAATTCGATGATTGGCTGGAATAATTTCATAAGAATAGAACATAGTTCAGCAAATTTGAAGGCCCAATTAAAAAAGAGGCGAATCAACTTCACTTAAAATCTGCACTGGGATGAATAAATTATCAGGCCCAAATAGATATCATTCCTACGTCAAATGGACTAAATCAATATAAGTTGTGTTGCCATGAACCAGGCCAAATTCATATTGTCAAGTCTCCCTGAAAACGACTAAGCCCACGTATATATCATCACAAGGTTTAACTAATCATAAGTTTGTGCTGGGTCAAAGTTCTTTACGTACGAATTCTAAATTAATCAAACCTTAAATTTGTTAGATGCACTAACTAATTAAATGATTGAGGATTAGTTCGGGCTTGAGATGTGAGATTCTACATACTAATAGCCCAATAGAAAATAATGGTAAGCGATTCAGATGAACCAAGGTTCGGTGTTTAAGCCGTTGACCCTACCTTGGCCCACTATACTAAATTTGCTTCAAATTTTATTTGAGCCTTGCCTTTCAATCGGGGATCATTCGATCATATCAATAATTAGATTGGTAAAACTAAAGTTTAAATTAAATTAAGATTTGAGGATTTAGAGTCTAGATCCTTTTATTTTTTAAAGAAATGAAAATCTTCATTTCGTTTTATAAAAACTTGTCATATAATCTAAAAATTCAACGTTTAGATTTGTCCACTTAACTTAGGAAAAATCAAAATCCTAATCTGCAGATGTTACAAATAAATAGGAAGTGTAGATCTTTTATTTTTATTTTTATTTTTCTTAAATATATATATTTAAAGTAGGTTTTGATGGTAGATGAAGTTGATGTTTTGATGATTTAAGTACCTATCTAGGTTCTTGATCTACTGGACATTTAATAATGTATTTCAAATTGTTTGTATTATTTTTAAGGGTTAAGGTTTGAGATTGTGAGGCTTCCTGAGTAATGAGTCAATAAGGCTTTGATGCTTAATATATATGTAATTAGGCATAAACAAGCTCAATAAAATTTCATTATTATTGCATCATTTTTGTATTGAGTTAATTTTGTTTATTAATTTTAATGTCTTGAATTTTTCTATTTTGAATTAATTATCAAATTTATGGAAAAAAGAAATTTTACACAAGATTCTGTTATCGATGCTAAGCCTTCAAACAATTTCTAATATCTTTCTATAATGTATATATAACACCAAATAAAGTAAAGTACCTAGTTTAAGATTATCTCAAACATGTTTATCCTCTTGCTTGATGATAGATAGTTATTCATTGAAATCTAAGTTAAAATAAATGAAACTTTTATTGAATTAACTCATGATTCTATTTGCAAGTTCTCGCTAACCTAAGGTTATCGTGCGATGATATGTGATATTGGGGCATGGAGAGGATTATAGAGCCAAAGGTACTTCCTCGAACATTGGCTATCCTGGTTGAGTTATTGAATGCACACGGGGCTGTATAGGATTGGACTATCACATTATTGAATTGGAAAGTGGTACAAAGTAATTTTGATATATTGTAGTAATAGTGCTTGAAAACAGTCATGCAGTGACTAATTCTCATAATGACTAAAGCCTATAAAGAATGCTGTGCTAGTGAATAAAATGACCATCTCAAACAAGCAAGAAGGAATACCTAAAGCCATGACAAAATTGTCATGGGAGATTCTAGTACATTTGGAACAATGCAGAATTGATTTGAACAAGACAAAATATAATAGTGAATTGTGTAGTTGTAATGAAAAACCTTATGATGTGATTGATGTTGTAATGAAGTTTAAAAAATGTAGTTGGTTTAACTTGTAAGAAAATTTCAAATTTCATTGAGATGAGTTGTAAATTAAGACTGCATTGGATGTTGTTTTAATGAAATTTTGGATGATACAAATTTACAATCTCTTGTGATTATATTGTTAAACAGAAAATGAAATTGTTTAATTTTAAACAAAATAATGCAAACATAATTGGAATGACAACTTTATACACACTAAATAAAATAAGTCCGTTATAACTAAAAGACATTGTGACAAAAATCTATATATAAAAAAAGGAGTCTTTTTATGCTATCACAAATACATATACATATTTCTTTAAAAAAAACACAGTATCCAAAAAATGAGCCCATGATACCAAAAGTAGTTATGCAACCCCATTACATTCTAATTTTCAACTTGACTTGATTATGTCATTTGATGTGTAGTCACTGTTGACCCTTACTATTAACTTGACTTCCACTCCTACATTTTCTTCTAATTAAAATTAGACGATATGAAGATAGAGAAAATGCATCATGATCTAATGGTAGTTTCATATCATGATGAAAGTTAGATAAAATTTTACAAAATAAATAGGAAAATTATCTATTTTACATGATTATATGATTTTCTCATCGTTAACAATTGAGTAAAAGTTTGACTTGTATAAAAAATATGTATATCATCACTTGTTGGTCCAAAGGATTTCTATAGAATTGGCATTATAAATATGAGATAATAGCACAAATTGTAAAGTATTAACAAATAAATATTCAATGCAAATAACAAAAAAAAAGAGTAACTTACCAAAGCATATTGAGACTTTTTAAAGAGAACCTTTTTAATAATAGCTTTTTCTTTTTGTTCAATTTCTCAACCTAAGATTTAGGCTGTTTTCTACCGGAAAATCTCGCTTCTTAATTCCTTTTACACCAAGAAAATCAATTGCATTCTCATTGTTCTCAATTGTTTCTCCATTCATAGACTTTTTAAATGATATGGATACTTGACAGTTTCTAATTGATTCTCCATCTACAAACTTTTTAGTCAACATATCATCAATTAATTTTTTGGATTCCTTATAGACTTTGCATAAAAAGGTGTAAGTTTCATGAGATTCAGTTGCTTTGTTTGTTAATTGAACCATTTGAGGACATAATTCATTATATCACTTCATGAAATAAGCTTTTATATCTAGCTAAACATGTCCTTTTCAATCTTGGTTACTTCCTAATCTTGCATCTCTTGTCCACCGTTTTAGTATATATTGAGGAGGGATTAGCATGATATTCATCATATCCAAAACTTTCAAAGCATGACTACATAAAATGTCACGTGTCTCAAATTTACATTAATCATAAGCAATCTTTTGGTCTGAAACATTTCCCATTACTATTCTCTCCTTACTATCATCATAATTTGTAACAATATACAACTATTCATTCAATTCCTTTATACAAGTGCCTTGATATTCCTCATATTCCTTTTAAAGTTCCTCAAATATTTTTTGGAGTGTAAATGTTTTTGGCTTGTACAAGCATACGGGCCTTTTTCATTTTTAATCTAGGAAACTTATGTCTACTTTCATAATCAGCTTTTGACTCAATGTTCCTTTTTCCATTGAAAACTCTTTCAAAGTGTGTAAAAAATTATACCAAATTTAAGATTTCAAATGAGTTTTCAAATCAAAATTAAAGCTTTCATTTAACTGTGTAAATCTTATACCTACAAGAAAATTTTATTAAACATTATGTTCAAGAAATAAAGTATTACATGCATTTAGTAAAATCTCCACATAATAGAATAAATCATATACCTGTAATGAAAGTTTTTTGAACATAAGTGCATGCCCATTTTTCCTTGTCTTGAAAAATGGTATGTAACTATGAATAATTAGAAACATTATGATCAACAAGTAAGGCATTCCATGCATTCAAAAATTCTCCTTCTTCTTCATATAAATCAATGTATCCTTCAAATTCTAAGGAAAATTGTGAACTTTTTTGATAGAGATGGTTCACATGTCTTAAGAAATTTTCTCTTATATGCCAACTGCATAATCCATGAAATGTTTCTAGCATAACTAAAGAAATAGCCTTACTCATTGCTGCATCTTGATCTGTTCAAATGGTTTTTGATTTTTTATCCACTCAATACTTTGAGAAAAGTTCCAAATAACCATTAAAAAGAAGGAACCATTTCATCATATAAAAATGTTTCTCCAAAAACAACTATTTACCTATGATTATTAAGTCCAACAAACAAATATTTCCAATGGACGATAATCCTTATTTATCTTGTAAGTGGTGTCAAAAGTGATGATATCACCAAAATACTTATAGTTATTTACCAAAATCTAAGCATACTACAACATTTACTATCTTTAACAACCAAAAAAAATTATGGGCTCAAGTGAAAAAATTATGTAAGGGCATGGTTTGGCTACAGTTTTTTTGCATAGTCTATGTGGTTGTGATCTATAGTAATAAACCATAATTTTTTACTTTCCACCACATTTCCACAAAAATTGTTGCTTTAGACAATGAATAAGCTACAAATTTTTAAAATAGCTATATCCCACAATTTTTAATTTCAACTTTAGGCTACGGTTTCATCAATGTATTAATAATTTAAGCCATAATTTTAGGAAGTAGAATAGGTCATAGTTATTAGCTTCCAATAAACCATAATTTATAAAACGTGACCTAATGTTTAAGACAGAATAAGTATTGACAATTCTTTTTAAATTAAATTTCAAAGTATAATTTCAAAATATAATAGGTATAAAATATAATTTAAATGTTAATTTTATGCTATAATTATAAAATTATGACTATATTTAAATAATAATTTTCTTGTCTTACCTATTGATTAAGCCACGTTTTGAAAATATAATCTTTATAGATATTACTATACTAACTAAATGTATATAAATAATGCTTTACTAATTATGATCTTGGTATAGATAAATGTTAATTTTTATGTTTAAATAATAATAATATAATTACCATTAATATTTAAAGTAAGTAATCTATCTATCTAAAAAATTAAAGTTTTATATTTTTTCATAATATATATATATATATATATATATATATATATATATATATATATATATATCATAGAACACACATAAAGTAAACAAAACAATCAACTTTTGAGATAGTTAAAAAAATTTATTTTAGCAAAAATTTGGAGTCCTAATAATGTATTATGTTGATGATAGAAAAGAAAATTTTGGCATCATTAATTGTTTAAACTCTTGATACCATTTCTTTTCAATATAAATTGAATAAAAAAGAAAAGAAAAAACGCAAACTAATTTTAACAAATATTTTAATAATAAAATCTCTCATTTACGTATACTAGCTGACAATGTCTAGTGTTTGAAGTATGTATTATAACATCATCAAAAACTTTGTATAGCCAATCAAGACGAGTTTTCCATTAGATTTTTTAATCAAAGTCATCCATTAAAGAGTAAGTTGCTGAACCTAAATTCTTTCCTGAAAACATTATCAAAATGTTGTAGAGTTATAAATTAAGACAAAATTATCTAGTAAAGAAGAGGATTTATTGAAAAAAAAAAGCACAAACCTAAGCCAATTCTTTAAGTGAAATGACTCGGTTTCCCAACTCATCAAAATATTTAAAAGATATAATTGCAATTCAATTTCCAGTTGGCATACCCTAATTGAGGAGCTCAAAACTTTTCAAAGCCCATCCTTTTAAAGGAAAGTGGCTTTATCTTATTTCAAGAAATATGCATTTTAAATTTTTGGTTTTATAAATACATTCTAAGAAAATAATACACTGTCAAAATAAAAATAACAAAATATAATAGTTCAGTTAACCATGCAATCAAAATGAGTATGGTGGCAGATCAACAAGATAAGTAAGCTTTTTCACTTGATATAATTAATCAATTATATCATCCACATTCCTTTAGGATCAGAACATCTACAAGAATAAAGCTGGAAGAAAAATAAAAACATAAAACTACAAAGATGGCTCACCAAATATAAATGTGAAGGGCCTTGATTCCTCCATAGCATCAATTGCATTCGTGAGAGCCTATAGTTTGTTTAATTTTAGTTTAGGTATTAGTTTGGAGACAACATCAAATAAATTCAACTACAAAATTTGAACTATTAAAGACAAAGCTAAGGTAGATTAATTTGATGGAACAAGCATGCGTTTTGATCTGCGGTGGCAAGGTGTCCATTAATAATAGATATTGCTGCAAGATGAGATTGTCTTCCTTGCTTCAAAGTCCAACAAACAATAGAAGTGGCTGCAAGACATGCTGCCTCTGTAAGTCAAAATCCTCTTCTTTATACTTCCCTAAAATGAACACGCATACAACGAAGCAACGTTTCCTATTCATTGCATTTAACATAACACAATTAATTATTTTCAAATTATTATCTAAATGAAATGCTATATAATTGAAAAAGAGAGAGTAAGTAGGTAATTTCGAAAATGGGGAGGACGTTGTAGGGATGGAGCAAATCAGGTGGAGAAAGGGGCAAGTTTCTTTGTATTGAAAAGGTCATTAGAAGCCATTAGGCCCTATGTCTCCCATCCTTCATACCCCAATTCTCCTAGCAATGTGCACAATTTTTATTCACTCATTTTTTCATAGATTTTGATTTCATTCAAAAAACTTCAATCGTTGTTGTTTTCTGTTTGCTTTTTATGTCTAGCATTTCCTCCTTTCTACATTTATCTATTATAGGCCTCTGCCACTATGGTGTATTAATCGAAGGTACAAGAACCAAAATTCTAGAATCAATAGGAGAAAACAATTCCAAAATTCAAAATCAATAGGAGAAGACAATGGAAAATTTCAGGATTTAGTAGGAGAAAGCAATGCCCTTATTTAATTCTTCTCATAACCCTAAAAGCCCTAGAACCAAAATAATTTGGGTTGAAATAGTGTTAGCAAAGCACAAAAAAATTTTTCATCTGCACCTCAATAATGGAAAATTTACCTATGACCAAGAGGGTGATTTTTATGCCCTGAACAGGTGATGCTTCACAAAGTCACAAATAAGCATCAGTTGAATTTTTTCGATGTAGTATAGGACTCACAATTAAAGGGCTTTTGATGTGAAACACTATGAAAGGGTCTTCATGCGCAACATTGTGAAAGGGTTTTGATTTTTTTCTTTTAAATTCATACAAGGCAATAAAGTTTTTTTTAGTGGGTTATTTTTTTTCTACAATTTTTTATTTTTTTCACTTTTAGACACGTGGTTAAATTTAAATTTGAAACCACACTTTTTTATGTGGTATAAAATGGTGTTGTTTCTAAAATTGTCTTAATTTGTTCACATTTAAAAAATTGTAGCTTCAAAAGAATAAAACAAGGATGGTTATAAAAATAGGATATTATATACCATGTATATACAACACTTACAAAAGTATGATTTTTTCCCCGGTTTGAGCATGGTTTTTCACACATGGACAGGTTAACCATGGCCTAAGACTAAAAATATTATAGTTTTTAGTGTAGGGTAATGATAGAGAAATTGTATCTAGTTACCATATTATCATTCGTAAGTTTAAATTTTTAAATGGATTTTATTTAAAATAAAATAAACTATTTTCACTAATTCTTAACAAAAACTTGCAGATCTCATTAGCAATTGATAATTATTTGTCCTACTCAAAATATTGTTGTCCTTCTATGCTTTGTGTGGACTAAACCTAAGAAAGAAACTAAAAGCATATTAATTTGTAATCTTATATTATTTAGCTATGATATTTTTTTTATACAATAAGAATATTTCCTAATTAATTATTTTACATATCATAAAAGAATAAATGCATGCAACCTACTAAAGGGAAAAAATTCAGTAATTCTTAAAAACCCAACATGGATTGTTCCACATTTAATTACTTAAAAATTTATTCATTTAATAATTTATTTCTTATATTATGTAGTAATTAATTTTCCAATTTTAATAGTGTTGGAGAAAAGTTTTGTAACATCTGTAATTTCTCATAATGAACCATTTAGGTTATAAATAATCTTTAGTGAGAAATAAAGTAAAGACAACAATCAAAGATTACGAACTTAGAAAATTTTGTGCAAAAGAACTTAGAAAATTTTGTGCAAATAACATAAATGTCCCTACACTTGGATAACCTTAATAAATGTGCAAGAAACTTAAGACAAAAGTTAAATACATCCTAAAGGATTAAAAAGCTAACAGAAAACTTGAAAATGCTTAAAACACCCTTGGAAAGTTTTATCTTTTACTAGGGTTAAACTATTCCTAGAAAAATAGTAAATGATATAATAATGGTTTGAGAATGAACCAATAAGTATCAAAAATATCGAAAGAACAAATTTTAAACCTCCTAGAAAATGGCAAAAAAAATACGAAAACACCTCTAAAATGTCGATAAGGCTAGAAAATGCAAAACAAAAGAAAGAGTGGGCCCCACATATCTTGCACAAAAATCACATGTGAAAAAAATATGATGAATTCCCATATGAGTGATTGCAAAATTAGAAGCATAAAAGACAAAAGTAATACATTCAAAGATTCCTTTAACCATGGTTAAGGCTAATTAATCTTGTTTAATTAAATTAACCATTCTTAGGGTAAGTAAAACTGGATTAGTTAAAAACTCAATAAGATTAGATCTAATCTAATCATAAAAGGATAATTACTCATTTTGAATTATTTTGAAAAATGAAAATTACATATAAAATTATCAAAATGCCATTAAGTGGGAAATTAATCCCTAAGTTACCCTTGGAGTGGCCGAATTCACTAAGATCTTGGGAAGGCTCATTTGCAGTAGTTTTCTGACCCCTACACACTTATAGAATTTTCTAAACTCTCTCAACTTAATCTAGTCCAAAAATCCCAAAATATCACTTTAAGCCTAAGCTTCCATCTTTGAGGTTTAAGCTAAATCAACTCCTAATCAGCAAGCCCCACCACCACTAAGAGATCTTTGTGGACTACTAAAGGGGGACCAAGATCAGCCATCAAATCCCCACCAAAACTCATCATCAATTCTTCATCAAGTAGGATTTTACTATTTATGTTTTTAAGCTTTAAATCTTAATTTTTATGGTTTGTTTCCTTCTTTTTGTGGATCTTTTCTCTAAGACCCATGGATCTCATTTTGTTTGAATATGAGAGCTCAAAACTACATCTAGATGGTTAAATATGAGAATCATCCATTTTTAGTAATTTTTTAGAGTTAAAGTAATGTTTTGATGGATTAAAGTGCTTCTAGCCACTTTAGAAGCAATTTAATCAGTTAAATTTTCTTAAAAATTAATTTTGATGCTTTGGGGAAGATTTGAGAGATCGTATGAAAAAATTTTAAGTGTTCATAGGGTGGGATGTATGGATCTTGGAGTAGATCTAGTGGATCTAGTGGATCTACACTTATTTTCCATGAAAAATGCTTTCTTTAAGATTTTTATGCTTAAAGCTTGAATCTTGATGATTTTCTTCATAATACGGAATTATGTGATTAAGAGTTAAGATATGAATTCATAAGTTTAGACCCTTAAAAGACTATGAAAAATTATACCACAAGTCCTATAAGCTTGATTTGGACATAGATCTAAAATTTACTGAGATTAAGTTGGAATTTTGGTACCAAAAATGGAACAAACTTCATAAGACACTTATGACTTTTCTTAACCATGACACAAGCTAAGGAGTGAGGATAAGTATTTATGGATTTAAGTGTTAATGGTGCTATAAGTGAACAAAATCATGGAACAAAGATCATGTGAGGAGGAATTTTGAGAAAATGACCATGTGTGCTTAAGGGGGAGCTTTCGGCCACTTTTGTTAAATATGCGTAAATTCTCTAAAAATATATAAGGATGGTATAAACTATGAGATTAAGTATTCATTAGTGTAAATCAACTTCTAAGAGAAGAAAATTAAACTAGAATGCCTTAGAACCAAGAGATGTGCATTCAGCCACTTTTGTGTAATTAAGAGAAAATGAGTTTAAATTCTTGATTATGGTTTATTAAGAACGATTACTATGTAAATGGAAATAATTAAATATGTAAGAAATATTTGGGAATGACTAGGTCGACAATTCGGCCATGGTAGCTGAAAATTGTGAAATCAAGTTAAAACCATGATTAAGACTTAAGCTTGATTCACAGATGCATGAATTGATGATTAAGAATGAATCATGGGGTTGTGAGGTTGAAATTGACCATTCGGCCATGACCTCCAAAAATGAAGGAGGAGTGTTAAAATTATCCAAAATTGATAATGATTTATGGCCCAAACCTGAACTAAAGGATTCATCAATTTAAGTTAAGAAAAGGTGAACTATGATGCCTTAGAAGCTTGGTGTAAAATTTGGCCACCTTAAGCTTAATTAAGGAAGAATGTGTTTGAAATATTGGTTAAGTACATTAAGGATCTTTTTCATGTAAAAGAAAAGGATTATGGGTTTAAAAGAAGCTTAGAAATGGTATGGGTACCATCCAACCATGTGTGACTAAATATGTGCAGTTCAGTTAAAATCTTGTTAACACATAACCTTTAAACCTAATTTAAGTAAGTAATTCATAAGACATGCAAATTGAAGCATAAAAAGAGTAAATGAATTAAAGGGCGTCATTCAAACACCTATGAAAGTATGATGATTTTCATCAAAATATGTGAAATAACTTAACCTTTAAGAAAAGAAAAGGTTGAGAGATAACTTAGTAGGGAGAGTGGTTTAGAATCCTATGAGTGATTCTTCATAATATTTTATGAACTAAGCAAGTTGACCATGTTATAGGAATAAGTGGTTTAAGTTTCCCAATAATTTATGTCAAGCTTAAAATGAATAAGTCTTTATTTAGAAGATGATTTTTTGCTTGAGAATGTTATGTTAACTTGTGATATTACTTTATAATTTCATAAAGAGAAAATGTGATGTGTATGATGACTTATCATGAAATATGTCTTGTATAATGATCATGTATGAATGATTATGTGATATAAATTGAGACCTAAATGTGCATGGCATATTGTTTGTCGTAACCATAATTACAACGAGACGATGAACTCGCTAAAATTTGAAAATTGTTTTTGATTTGAATTATGTGGAGCCACCACCAAATTTTTATTTGAGGAAAAAATATTTGGAAAATCCCTAACTCAAAGAAGAGATTCGAAATTCGGGAGTCGGTTACGAATAGGGAAGGTGTTAGGCACCCTACTCGCCTGTTCCGAAGGACAGTACCCTTAAACTGAGTGTGTGATTTTGATATTTTGAAAAAAAATTATTTGATCCCTTTAATTGGAATGAAAATAAATAAATTGGTGGAAGATAGCTTGATAGGACTTGATCCTGCTCCTACGTATTCCCCGGTGCAATGGGAAACTCAAGGCTTACGTAGTTCTGGTGTGAAGGCTTGACCTTCAAGGGTGTTTGAAAATGAGTAGAGTATTTTGAAAATATTTTGAATAAAAATCCTTAGTCCACATATGCATAGGATCCAAGATAACTACGGTTGCACTGGGATCTATACGAGTCCCTAAACATTGAACAACAGAAAAAGCTACCAGTTCGTGCTTAGGGTTTGTCGTGTGAGACTAGGGATTCTAAAATGAAGTTTTTCTTGAAATTATTTACACGAAGATTCTCAGTCCACATATGCATAGGGTCGAAGACAACTACAGCTTCACTAGGACCCATGTGAATTCCTAAACATCGAACAACAGAAAAAGCTACTAGTTCGTACTTAGGATTCATCGTGTGAGACCTAAAATTATTGAATTTGAACTGGGTTTCAATGTTTTTTACAAAATGAATTTGATTTAAAATAAAGGAACTTGACTTGAACTTGGAGGGTCGAATTTGACTTTGAAAGAAAGGATTAAACTTGATTTAAGAAAAGGAATTGGATTTTAAAATAAGGAATTTGAATTAAACTTGATTTAAACTCGAGGGATAAAAAAATGGTCAAAATAAAATACATTTGATTTGAAATTAGAAGTAAAGGATTAGACTTGATTTTGATTTTTGAAGAAAGGCATTTAAACTTGATTAGGTTTTGGAAAAAAATAAATTTGATGTTATTGGGAATTGAGGAAAAGAATGGGGCCAAAGTATATTCGATAAAATAAAACAAGCTATAGGAAAGAAATATATTTTTTCTTCTTTACATATTTTAACTATTATTTTTTTTTCTCTCTTTTTTATTTGGCCATTATTTCATTTTTTCTAGAGTTATTTGTAGGCCCAATCCCATTTAACTCTGCAGCATGTTTGACATTGGGCCTATTACGGTAGAACTTGTTGGAACAAGGTGGCCTAATTGCAGCACATTTTACTTTAACTTTGGCAATGTCCCCTTAAGATGTGGCATGGCTTGATTTCGAATGAAAAGAGCAGCCAGACTACACACCAATGGCCCAATCTAGATTACCTATTGAAGGACTGGAAATGGCCCATTTTGACGCCAGGAGCGTTTATAACCCAAGTGAACGTAGGTGCCTAGGCGAACATTTTAAAAGAGAAACGCATCATTTAATGATCGAACCCACAATGCCTTGCCTGCCCTTGCTTGACTCAACCATTTGAACCATTCAGGTTTATGACTCTTATTCCATAAAATTAAGGTTAAAATGCTATAACGAGAATTGGGCTAAGGCTTTCATTTGAACATAGCTTATTGGCGGGCCCCTCCGTTTATTTAAACTCACTTTTCTTTTGCATGAACGGCCATTGTGCATGGGTACAGAAACCTACTTATTTTCCATTTAGCCTTGGCGTCCGATCCACAGAGCATTGACTGTGGGGAGTCTACATCTATGCACCTTGACGATAGGGGTTTCGTGACGACCTTAAGCTCTAGAATAGCCTACACTGGGCTAAGAGATCACTGATACAGTGAATCGTGATCGTTGATGATAAGAGAAAACTGCAATTAAGATTCATAGCGTTCATGGGAGGTTCTCCCCTGAAAATCTTCCCGAAACTTTACACTGAAGATAACATTCTGTACTTCTATTTCACAAGGCCTTGCTGGAACTTGGATGCATGTGATTCTCTTCCAATCTCCCTTGTTTAATGCCTACTGCAGATGACACACAAAGCCTAATATCACCAACAGAGCCTTTTGTTATTATGCTGTGATCAACCACATGGAAAGCCATCTAGGAAATATTCCTTGGAGAAAACAGAGCTCCATGAGATCAACATCATCATAATAGGATCGGATGGGGCCTCGGGAGCGGCCAAAACTGCTTGCCTCAACACATTCTGGTTACCTTTTCTTATTGGCAGCAACTTGGTGATCCACCCCTGGTTTACCTTTTTGTTATTTTTTTTCTCTTAATTCTGAATTTTGAAGGTATATTTCCCAGGAATAACTCAGTAGAAAGCTTTGGCTTCATAATAATGAGAACAATTCCATTAGATCTGCAACTTGAGCCAAAGTATCAACACCGATCTCAAGGCTATCTCTACTACAAATATATTAGAAAAGGCATCACTATCTTCAACTATTACTTAACCGTCATATCTCTGCAGTCACTGGATGTCGATGTATTCTTTTAATAGGAACATTAACATGATGATGGAATAACTGACTTAGATTGAGCATTTCATGTAATCTCAAATTCTTGCCATAAACGACTCTTGAAACATAACTTTCGGTCTCATTTCCTTATGCTAACAGGCTTCAAGATTCGATTGATAGGATTTGATGTCATAAAATAAGATGAACTAGACTATGGTTCACAATTACTCTTAGCTCCGAGATTTATGCATCACATTGTTCTACTGTGAATTTAATTAAAGCGTACAAAGACTTTCTAAGATTGGTGCACTCACCTAGACGTCATTGGCTCTAAACAGCATGTTCCGTTTGAAGCTTCTCTCAAGAACGCAAGCGCTATCAAGCTCCACCAATCCAACTTCCCTAAGACGCCACCACCATCAAGATCCAAGGGAATGGAATCAGGGAATCGTAACTCCTAGAAGCTCCCAGATGCTTCCCCCTCCCCCCGCAAAAGTTTTTTTTATCTCTCCGCCTAGCCTCTTTTATAGACAAAAATTTGGCAGGCCTCTTTTCTTCTTCTTTGTTTTATTATTTTCTTTCCTTTTTTCTATTTTTTAATTTTTCAAATATTTTCTTAATCTCTTTGTCTATTATTACTTTACTTTTGTTTATTTATTTATCATTTTATTTTTCTTTTCCTTTTTAATATCATTTTTCAGTTTTTCTTCTTTTTATTTTTTATACATTTTATTTATTTATTTATTTATTTATTATTATTATTATTATTTTATTTTATTATTTTCTTTTGCGATTTAATTTTTTGTTTGTCGTTTTTTCCTTAATCTTTTAATAATTTACTTTTATCATGAATTTTGTACTTTTTACTCTTTTTATTTTATTATTATTTTTTTATTCATTATTATTTTTCTTTTTTTTCAAAATTTTTTCAATTTTATGCTTTTTCTTTTTCTTTGTTTTATTATTATTTTTTATCCGTTTATTTGTTTGTTTGTCTATTAACTTATTTTTCTGCTTTCAATTTATCTCTATTTTCTTTGTTTTTTTTTTGTTTTTTTCCTTTTTTTTTGCTTTTAATTTTTCTTATTAATATTTATTTATAATTTAAATTATGGTTTATTTACTAACTAATTTTTAAAAATGGGACCTCGGATATAATTTAGTGTTTACATTGTTTGAATATTGATTGAGCATACATGATTATCTGGAAGCTTTTAAAAGTAAACCTAATTGATGAAGGGATCATTAAAAAAAGAACTTATGTGAAAAGTTAAAAACTACTCTTCTAGGAGACTATTTGGTTCTTCTCAAGAGAAGACAAAAGGTACCTTGTAGAGAAAGAGAGAAAGGAGGTCAATATGTTCTCCAACAAAATCCTTATATTATGTAGACTTATGTCTTCATTTATTATTTGATAGTGACGACCATCTAGGAATGAACTCATATCATTGAAAAATAAAAGGTAGAATAGTAGAGCTAACAAAAAAGATATTGATGGACTAAATATACCTGTATGGTATGCCCATGTATTAAAATTTCATTAATGAAGTGAAACAAAGAAGAGAAGAGAAGAGAATAGTTATATTGAGACATAGAAAAAATAATAGTAAAATAATATTTATATTATGATCCCCAGAGTTATAATGTTCAAGAAATTTATGTGTTTACGTGAGATAATATTGTTTGACTGATATTATTGAATGTTTATGTCTTAAAATTTCACTAAGGGAGTGAAATAAAGAAGAGAAAGAGTTATGTTGAGACATGGAAAAAATAATAGTCAAATAATATTTATGATATGCTTCCAAAGAGTTATGATGTGTAAGAAATTTCTCTATCAAACAATGATGCTATTGTCTAATATGAATGTATGTCTATGTCTTAATTATCACTATGAATGTGATAAAGATTAGCTGAAAAGTTATGTAAGACATAGAGGAGATGAAAGTGAAATAACATATATGATGTGATTCCAAGAAATTTATATGTTCAATTAGAGATTGCTCATCATAAATAAAAGAAATCCACTTCAATTAGAATTTTTGAAAGATTAAAATCAATCTTGTATGTCTGACATGATTTTTAAATAAACTGAAGTGACTAGGATGAAAATGATGACATTAATCCTAGAGTAGAATCCTACAAAGAAACTTAGTTTCTCACCCCTTCTTTCCCATTTTCTTCCCAGACGATTTAGATGTCTTTCGCAATGGTGGTAGTGTTTGTAGAAATTAGCAATGTGAATTGGTCTGCAAACCCAAACGGATTGTTGATTACAGCCTAAGCTAATGTGCATATTTATTTCTCAAGGTAGTTCTCTGTTTGCCAAACCATGCCCTATTTTGGATGAAAGTCTGTGGCTAGAAAATCATTATTGTCAGCCTTGAGGAGTTTCCAATGTCTTGCCTCAAAGAAGAAGAGTTAAGCCATTTCAATAATGTAAATTTTGTAAAAAGATGGATGAATCCATCGTTTAATACCAAACTCTACTATGTATATGTAAATATTATCTATATAATTAGAAGTTGAATGAATGTTTATGATATGTGAATGTTTGTACTATTACTCCATCCTATGTAATAAAAATGAACAAATAAACCCATAAAAGCAACCTAAGCGCAATTTAAATTTGATGTGGGTAAGGTCGATCATTTATTTACTTTATGCTATGACGAGGCTCGCATTTCATATCAAAGGGATTCGTCTTTAAGAAAAAAAATTTACCATACTTTCACTAATAATTATTTTCTAAGGATTCCATATCATAAGATCAAAGTATGAAAACGAAACTGGGTGTGCGACTTAAGCGTAAAAATGATCTTAATTTTTAGGGTGTTATAAGTTGAAGGTGTAACACCCTAAAAGTGAAATCCATTTTTATGCTTAAGTTGTACATACGGCTTCATTATTAAAATGCTACTTCATAATGCAGAATCTTTAGAAATTACTATTAGTGAAAATAGGTAATTTATTTTAAAACATCTTGATTAAAAATGCAAGTCTCGTCAAAATAATTGCCATATCGAAAAATTAATTTGTGGACGTCCACGATCGCGTTTAATTAATAAATTTTATATGTTGCTTTTACTAGTTTTGTACTTCTCTCTATTAGGCAGAATTACAGGTTATCTACAATACAAACATGTCAAAACTTATACAAAGTTTAGAGTTATACAGTCTATATTTATACATGGTTAGTTAAGTTAAGGTACCTATGTCTTAACACACCTAGTTACACATATACAGTTACTATTACAATATACATACATTTTATATACTATTACATACTAAATAAATAGAGTATGGTCATCCAACTTGTCACAACCAAGATCGTAACGTGAAGACGAAATAAAAAAATGTTAAAAGAAATATTTTTTTAAAATGGATTTGGAAACTAACTTTTCATGCATGTTATAGCAATGAGGCCAGAAAACAAAAATTTCACTGGATGGCATGAGGATAACGTTGTGATTATTCCACTCAACTCCTTGTTTTCCTTTTTAAAACCACGAACGTAAACCGATATAAAAATAACATGTAAAATTTTGATATGAAAAGTATGGACCATTAAAAAGATAGCGCATTAAACTTATAAAAGATAATGGTGGATAATGAAAAAATAGAAAAAAAAATAAAAGAATGGATGGTGGTTCTAATCTTAAAACAAAGGAAGACAAGGGAGCATTACATGTTAAATGAATTCGATTTTGGATCTTTGAAATAACGGGAAGGAGTTATTTAAGAATAATCATGTGGAGTGCATGTTTGTTAAATGTTTTAGAGAGAGTAAAGTACTTACCTACTGCAAATTGCTTTCTCCCCTTCTTCTTCTTATTTCTCTTTTGGTCTCTCCTCCCTTGCTTTTCTTTGAATTTATCACTCTTGTTTGAAAAAAGAGAAATCTATTATCTTTTTCCCTCTCTTTTTTTTTTCTATCCCCCTCTGAAAAAACCTTATCCCCCATTCTTAATCCTCCCTTTTTTGCTTTTATTCTATGCTTGGTTCTTTGAATTTTTTCAATCTCCTTTCAACAAAGAAACTTTACTCTATTTCTTCCCCCTCTTCAAATTTTGTTTCTGATCTCTTTTTGTGTAGAAGACTACCCTACCCAATGAAAGTCAATCCCCTTTTATTCTCCTGACATTTTCTTTGAATTTTTCATTTATTGGTTATCATAACATTTTTTTAAAATTTGGCTTCTTGATTTTACAATTATCCTTTAGATTAATTAATTTGTTATCAAATTTGTTTATCCTCCCATATATCTATGATTTTCTCATCTGCATCTCTCATTTTTAGGATTTCTTCTTGCACTTAAACCATGCTCATTTATAAGCACAAATTACGCTGATCCACTTCACATCCTTTCAGGTTTCAAGGCCAGCAACAGTGTGGTAAGAAAAGTCCACTGTACAATAGTTTTACCTTTTAAGATGGCTTTTTACTTGACATAAAATCAGGTGTCCTTTCTTCTAATCTTTAAAATAAACGTCTCGTACTAAAAGAATATAAAGTATTTTTATTCGCTTTTTATTTGATTTTTCAAAACATGAAATTTTTGTCAATGTATTAAAAGATGAAATTAACGAAAGGATAAAAAACAATAATGAATAACTAAAGTAGAAATTAAAAAAAAGGTAATGATAATATTAATAAATACATAGAAAAAAATGTATTCAATTCGATTTTTCATGTAAAATTTCAAAATTTTAAGTTCCTATAGTTTGTAAAATTAAAAAGTAAAATTTAAATGAAATATAACAATTAAAATCGATAAAACTTAGAACTAAATTTTTGACTAAAATCTAAAATTACAAAATCATTAATAAAAATAATAAAATAAAAATTAGATTACAATAATTAAAATAAAATAAAGATAAATTGGATTAGTGATTAAGAAAGAATCAATAGAATTAAATTGATGTAAATATAATGAAGATGAATAGGGATTAATGATTAGAACTTATAAAACAAAAGAACATGAATAAGTAGAATAAATCCATTTATATTGAGAAAAATATTTGTCTCTTAGAATAGCAATGCAATAAGCAAAATTTCACATTCTAATTTTTCAAGATTCTAGTTTCATCATTAGGATAAAATAAATTAAGAAAAAAACATAAGATAAAATAATATACAATAAAAAATGGATTACATATAATGACAACTAATAAAAATAATAAAATGTGTTAACAAAAGGATAAAATGTGAGAGGAAAAATCAATTGTTCACAACTACCTAGAGATGACTAAACATGTGACATGTTTTAATAGTGGAACGATGTTTGAGGGTCTAATTCTCCTTCAGATGAGAAGGTGTCTTCTACAAGTATTACGTGTGGTGCTTGGTAACTGGGAGGAGGTGGAAACATACCCTCTGGGTGGAAGGCTTCCAGAGGAATCACAAACTTCATAGTGGAGAAAATCAGACTCATTACTGCTAAAACGAATAGATCTCCTAAAGAAAAATATATACACAAGTTAGCTTGTGCTATTATCATTAATCCATGAGCATTTGCACTCCAGTTTACATTGCTAATTTCACGTAACCTACCGCGTTTATGAGAGACATTTTGATCAATTAGGAAGAAAATTTTGAGGGAGAACGAGTGAGAAGCTAAGTTTCATAGTAGGATTCTACCTTAGGTTTAGTGTCATCACTTTCATCCCAATCACTTCAGTTTATTATGAAAAACATGTCATGCATACAAGTTTAATTTTTAATTTTTCAAAAACTCTTGCTGAAATAGATTTCTTTTATACAAATAACCATTACTAATTAAACATGTAACTTTCTTAAACATCATAATTCTTTGGGATCACATTATAGATATTATTTGACTATCATTTCCTCTATATTTTGCATATCTCATATCTATTCTCTATCACTCTCTTAGTGATAATTAAGATATAGGCATACATTAACATTAGTCAAACAATATCTTCTTACTAGCTTTGCTAGTCTACCTTCTATTTTTAGGATATAAGCTCATTCCTAGATGGTCGTCATGATCTTAAATATTAAAGATCTAGTGCTTCATAATAGAAGGATTTTTTGAGAACCCTTTTGTTTCCTCTCTAGAAGAACCTGACACCTTCTAAATGTGCACAGGGCACATCAAAAGTAGTATTAACTTTTCACATAAGTTCTGTCTTTAATGATCCCTTAATTACTTAGGTTCTTCTTAAAGGATTCTAGATAATTTGCATACTCAAACAATCCAACCAATATGTCATGCATATTTAGTCTACATTTTCATATAACTATCACATCATTATTCATACATAATCATTAAGTAAAGCATCATTCTTCAATCATTCATGAGTACATCATTCTTTAAGCAATCATGAGTACATCATTCTTTAACCATGGGAAATATTCATACACTTCACATTACTCTTTATGTACTCATAATGTATTATAAAAAATTGGCATAATACTCTTAAGCAAGTATTCATCTTTAATTCAAGTCTTACATATTTTGGTTTAAGTAAATTCTAGGACAGCATATTCATTTACTTTCATAGCCTGTCCAACTTGCTCAATTCTTAACATTTATGATAAGGCACTCATGGGATATAAATCACTCATCCTTTTAAGTTACCTCTTAACCATTTCTTTTCTCAAAGGTCAAGTTCTTATTAGCACTTTTTAATAAAAGATTATGATTATGGTTTCTACTTACTTTTCCTTTGAATGATTGAATGGCCTTTGTCATGGTTTACTCTATGTTCTTAATTGAAAGTCTTATGCATGATTTACTTATTTCAAGATTAAGTGTTATGTATCTTATGTCTCTTAGACAAACAACTTACTAGTTATATATGTTCCACCTATTAACCAAATTACTTGTCTACTTGCTCTTGGACCTTAAGTTTTCCACCCATGACTTGTGTAAACATCTTTAAACCTCCAAATTAATTTATTTGTCTACTTCTCCCCAAGATGGTTGAGAACTTACCCCTTAGTTCCAAGGCCTTTTAGTTCAATTTTTCTTCTCTTAAGAAGGTGATTTACACTAATTAAAATCTAAGCCATCAATTGCACCAACTTTGAAAAATGTTAAGGTTTTTCTTCCTAATCTAGAGAGCATGATCGAATGCCCTTGTTCCTTGTTTTACTCCATATTTGACTTCTAATTGCCTCCTTAAGCTACCTTTAATCTATTTTTAAATTCTAGCACGTTTGCTTAATAATTCTTAACACTTGTGTGCACATGCCCAAATCGTACCCAACAGTTATCAAAACTTTATTAACTTTCCAATTCATTTCTTAAACTTGTTTAGATCTTTCCTCACATCTTAATTAAAATCTTAACTCAAGATTTTCTAATTAACAGGAAAATACTAAATGCCCTAAATGGCTAGATCTATGTTTCTTTTCCTTAATTTATTCTCTTATGGTTTTGGTGTTATGAAATTTAACATATCTTTACATAATTTTACCAAAATGGCCGAATGCATCCTTAAACCATTTAATGTTCCTTTAAAACTTATAATTCCTTATTTATACTTGATTAGGTTCCCTTTGACACACTAAAAAAAATTTTAAACTCAAGTTCTCATAATTTAATGTAAGGTAGTCGAATGCTAGGTGCTTGAACAAAAGTTCATTTTTCAACTTTTTTTGTCCTATGACTTGGTATCTTGAAGTGTGAGCACTTGGTCCATCATAAGTCCTTAGATCCATACATAAAAAGTTCTCATCCCATAAATTTGGTCATGGTCATGGTAGGTCTTAAGTGGTTTATGCCACTTTGGGTCCAAAAATTCCATCTTTACTTATAATATTTTTAAGTACATGTCCAAGTTAAGTTTATGGATCTTTTACATAATTTTTATTTTTTTCTTTAATTATTTTATTACATGAGTCTAGATCTAAAATCTTAACAAGAAAAATTACAAAAATAAAAATTTTAAGCAAAGACATGACAAGATACTAAAAATCAACATAAGAACTTAAAAGAAAATACCTTTTATAGCAAACAAGTGTAGATCTACTCCAAGATATATAAGTCTCACACTTTGAACACTTCAAAACTTTTCTCCAAAACACTCAAATCTTCCCTAAAGCTTAAAAGTTGATTTTTAAGAAATTTTAACCGATTATATTGCTTCTAAAGTTACTATAAGCACTTTAATCCATCAAAGCTTCTTCTTTTCTTTCAAAAATCGCTAAAAATTAGTGATGCTCACATTTAACCATCCAAGGGCAGTTAGCTCCCAAAAGCTCAAACAAAAAGAGATCCATAGATCTGATAGAAGGATCTATAAAGAAGAATAAAAACATACCACGAAAGCAAAGTTAAAGCTTATGAAAGTACAAGGTAAAATCCTACTTGTTGAAGACTTTGTGGTGGGCTTTTGGTGGAGCTTTGATTGATGATCTTTTCCTCTTTTGTTGGTCCACACAAGATATTCTAATGGTGATGGTGGAGCTTGGTGATTTAGTCTTGATTTAACTTAAACTTCAATGTTGGAAGTTGGAAGTTTAAGCTTAGTATAGAATTTTAGGTTTTTGGGTTATATTGAGTTTAGAGAATTAGGAGAGTTTCTCTAAATTTTTAGAAGCTAGAGAATGAAACAAATGATACCATCCATGCTGCTTAGTAAATTCACTCGCTTAGGGGTATGAGAATTAATTTTCCACTTAAGGACATTTTGGTACATTACAAGTAATTTTCATTTTCCAAAATAATTCTAAATATGAGAAATTATCTTTTTAGGATTAGATTAGTGCTAATTTTACTAAATTCGATATTAATCAAGATTAACCTATCATAAGCATGGTTAACTTTAATTAAACAAGGTTAATTTACTTTAACCATGATTAATTTTATCTTTTATTTATGATTTTTTCCTACATGTAATTAAGGATGTGATGACTCATATGGTGAGTCATCATCACATTTTCCACATGGAAATTTCTTACACAAGGTGAGGGCCCCACTTTTGACTTTGGTCTTGTATTTTCTTGACCTACTGACTTTCAGGAGTATTTTAGTAATTTGTCTCAATATTTCTAAGAGGTTCCCAAATTGTTGCTTTGAAGTTTCTAACATTTATTTGGTTTTTTGGATAATTATAATTTCTTTTAATATTTCTCTTGGAATAGTTCAGTGATAATTGATGTCGCGTTCGGATCAAAATGAAATTAAAGTAATTAAAACATGTAGTATAAGGCACAACCTTAGTCGTCTCTCAAGGAATTTGGAAAATAATTTGATTGAATTTAAATTAAAAAAAATGGGGGATTTTTAATTTACTTTGGGTAAAAGAAAAATGAAACTTAATGAATTTATAATATTAAAAACCAATTAACTCGTTAGTTCAATTCATTAGCGAGATTATCATAGGTTCAAAAAAATATATTTTTTAAAACAACTTTTTAATTCTTATTTGGTTTGATTTCAATCAAGCAAACGTCAATTAAATTCGTGATTTCCTACTAAAATAACACCTAGAATTTGATTAATTCATGTTCAGATAATTAAGTATCATCCGAAGTCCCTAAATTAATTTTTAAGAATTGAAATCACCAAATTTATAGGAAACCCCATAACTTTATTTTACTTATAAACTAGAGAATTAAGCGAACCCTAGTTTTATAATTCCGTCATGTAAGATGAGATTAAATTAAACATCAAATTTTATCATTATAAACATCAATTTCAACGTATAAAAGAAAAATAAATCGCAACAAAAATTCAATTAAAATAAACCTCAAAATCCCTTACTTATAGAATTAAAACCAACAAGCCAACCAAGGAAATTAGCCCTCCATGATACTTTTTATGAAAGAAAGAAGAAGAATGAGAATAAGAGCGAGGATAGAAATTGAAACTTTATTAAAAATTGTGAATAAGTTTCGATGTGTCTACAATGTGTAGGGGTTTTCCCTTTTATAAACCAGTTTGCCAATTTAAATTAGAATTTCAAATTCAAAATTTAAAATAAAGATAAAATCTGAGTTGGTTTCCTTGATCTTCTAGGTTTGCACTTGAATTCTTGTTTGACTTTGTTGTTTGAATTCAAGATAGGCATGAAATATGGGACCTTATCTCATGTTTGTTTTTCTGAATTTTTTAGTACGTTGATGGCCAAATTAGGGTTTTCCTTATGAACAAATGTTGTAGACAATTTTATCCTTGAGCTTCAGAAATTCACCCCATCTAAAAATGACTTTTGTAGCCCTAGATATGTTCGTTTGACTAGAACATGTTTGGGTTGTCTGGATAAAAGCTCTGAGTCACGGTTCAGCCTAAATAAGTTTCTGATCCATTGAGGTTGGGCCATATAGGGATACATGTTATCTTAGGATTTTGTCTCATCTTTCTAACGCCTCTAGAATCACTTCAATATCAATTTTATAGTCCAAGATATGACATGCATAATGAACGAAGGTCAAGAGACATTAAAATTTGAAAATTAACCAGGTTTTATCACTTAAGTCCAATGAAGTCCAATAACATAAAAATCACTCAAAATGATAAAATTAGACATCACTTAAACCCAATCAAGCCCAATATAGAATGAAAATAAACGTCCAAAAATACATTTATCAAATTCCCCACACTTAAACATTTGCACTCCTGGGAAAAATATAATGGTAAGAAATGTACAAGGAATTACAATTTATGGAGACTTAAGTAGCATACTTTCCAATGAATCCTCATTCAATACAGTGAGCAAGAAACATGAAAATACATGCTAGGGTTTAGGAATTCAAGATAATCATAAACATATCTTACACATTTAAAGTATACAGGAGAGCAAATCAAATCAAATTGTGGAACAAAAGTAATAGAGTCCTCACTAGGCATACTCTCTTACTCTCAAGTGTTTTAAGTTTGTGTTTACACTCAAGAAACTCATGAAAACAGCACTACCATAAGCTTAACAAGCCTCTAATTTTCAACACTTGAAATACATACACATAAAGATCACTAGGACTTTATTAAGGTTGTAATGGGGTTAAGGTAAATGTGGATGAGATAAGGAACTTTTGACAATAACCAAAGAGAATAAAGGAGGAATGGAAAATTTCAAACAATACATGAAGAAATCTCAAACGCATGAATGATAACTCCATTTTTTTTCTCTCTTTTCTCTTTTTCCTTTTCCTTTCTCAATTTTAAAATTTTTTCACTTTAAACTTTTTTTCTCTCATGATTTTTTTCCTTTTTATTTATTTTTTCTTTTAACTATTTATTTATTAATATATATATATATATAATTTTTTTTACTTGCCAAATTTACATACATCCCCATACTTATTCAACAATTTATTCTGAAAACTAATCGAAGGCTCTTTCATTCCCTAAGGCTAAGGATGAATTATGGTTTTCCTCTTCATGGCTTGTAATGAGCTACAAAACAAAGGATGGGAGAGTTAGGTTCAAAGGGACAAGCAATGAAAAATGAGTGGTAGGTTAATTTGGCTAGTACCTTAAAAACAAAGAATGCCTAAATCATTTCTATACATGCATGTGAATAAGTAACTTCAAAGAGAGACAAGCCAAGTTCTAAGTACTAACAATCCAAGGTTAAATCTCTCACGAATGATCTACAACTTAGTTCTCATAGAAAAATTGCTTTGCTTAAAAAAGTAAGAAAAACATTCAATCATATCATGAATTCCCTAACTAAGAATGATAAAAATTTGCTCACATTTTATAGAAATCTAGAAATCCATTACAAAGTATCTAACATTAATATTTTTTTCAAATTCAAAGAAGCAAACAATAAAAAAATAGAAAAAAAAAGAAGAAACAAAATAGCATGTAGAAAAAAAAAGTAGGCAATCGAAAAACAAAAGAAAAAAAAGGATTCTTAATAATTAAGAAGTAAAATAAAATAAAACAATTTGCAAAATAAAATTCTCCTTCCCCATACTTAGAATATACATTGTCCTCAATGAAACCACACAAATGATCATAATAATATGGATAAAATGTAAATAAATATATAGAGAGAAGGAGGCTTCCTGAAAAATTAAGTGAGGCTTATAGCATCTCTATACTCATCTCCTAGGTCAGGTGGTGGCCTTGCAATGAGTGGCAGTTCAAAATATTGAGGTACGATGAGCGTAATTTTTGACAAGTAAACCTGAGAGCCATCTCAATATCTAATACATAACAAAAATAATCAATTAATCCAATGAGCGTTTTTATATTAGGTGGCTCAGGTGGTGGTTCCATAAAGGTCTGTTGTACTACAAAAGAGTTTTCTACAACCTGGGGTTCATCAAGATCAGAATTAATAGTTTCACCACGCATAATGTTTAAGATTTCATCACCATTAGGATCTCCATAACCTGCATTATTAGAATTTGATTCGTCTTGGAACCAATTTTCTACTTCAACACAAATACTATACATACCTGGACCAGAGCAATCAAAACAACTGTGTGATTCAAAACCATGTTTTAGAGAAAGGATTTCACATTCAATATTCTCCACAAAGAAATCATAAATAAAATCATCTACTACATCAATGCTAAAAATAAAATTATCCTGCACCATTGAATCATTCATTGAATCAAAAATGTTAAATCGAACTATGCGATCTTCAAACTCCATGGATAGGTTTCCTGCATGAACATCAATCTTCATTCTGGCTATCTTAAGGAAACGTCTTCCTAGGATGATAGGTGCCTTGCCAATAGAAAACTCTCCCTCCATGTCCAGAATGTAAAAATCTGCAGGGAAGATTAAATTATCAACTCAAACCAACACATCTTCTACAAGTCCAGTAAGGTATGCATGACTTTTGTTGGTTAGCTGAATGATAATACTTGTAGAATGCAAAGGACCCAAAGAAAGTGAATTGAAAATAGACATAGGCATAACATTAATCGAAGCACCTAGATCTAGCATTGCATTTTCAAATATACAATTGCCTATGGTACAAGGAATAGTGAACATCCTAGATCCTTGCATTTTTGTGGCATGGGTTGTTGTATTAATGCAGAATTAACCTAATATTATGCAAACAAAGATTATAAAAATCTAATTAAAAATTCAATTTCTAAGTATGTAAAAATTCTTCTAAAATTAAATAAAAGAAAAAAAAATAGAAAAATTATAAAAACAAACCGAACTTTAGAATTTCAGGGGCTACTTGACCCTTAAAGGGTTCAATTTTGCTTAGATAGATGTTTTCCTTCAGAAAATGTATGTTGCGGCATGGATAAACAGAACCATACCAAAATTTTCAAAAAAAGCAAACAAAAAAAAACTACACAAAAAAAAGAAAAAAAATGAAATTGAAAAATAAAATAAAATAAAAGGATATTATAAGATTAAACTCAACCAAATTGGACCAAAGGTCCCCAGCAACGACGCCAATTTTGATAACCGATGTCACGTTCAAATCAAAATGAAATTAAAGTAATCAACAAATGTAGTACAAGGCACAACCTTGGTCATCTCTCAAAGATCTTGGAAAACAATTTGATTGAATTTAAATTAAAAAAATGGTGGATTTGTAATTTACTTTGGGTAAAAGAAAAATGAAACCTAATGAATTTATAATATTAAAAACCAATTAACTCGTTGGTGTCGCAACCATAATTCTAACATGATGACAAACTTGTTAAAATTTAAAAAAAAAGGGTAATTGATCGAATTATGTGGAGTCGCCACCAAATTTTTATTTAAGGGAAAATACTTGGAAAAACCTTAACTTCAGGAAGAGATTTAGGTTCGGGAGTCAGTTACGAGTGGGGAAGGTGTTAGGCACCCCACTCGCCCGTTCCGGAGAACGATATCCTTAAACTATGTGTGATTTTTTGAAAACTTTTTGATCCCTTTAATTAGAGTGAAAATAAATAGACTGATGAAGGTTAGGCTGATAGGACTTGATCTTGCTCCTACGTATTCCCTGGTGCAACGGGAAACTTAAGGCTTATGTAGTTCTGGTTTGAAGGCTTGACCTTCAGAGGTGTTTGAAAATGAACAGAGTATTTTGAAAATATTTTGAAGGAAACCCTTAGTCCACATATACACAGGATCCAAGACAACTATGGCTACACTGGGATCCATACGAATCCCTAAACATCGAACAACAGAAAAATCTACCAGTTCGTGCTTAGGGTTCATCGCGTGAGACTAGGGCTTCCAAAATAAAGTTTTTCTTGACATTATTTACAAAAGGATTCTTAGTCCACATATGCATAGGGTCCAAGACAACTACGGATGCACTGGGACCCATATGAATTCCTAAGTATCGAACAACAGAAAAAGCTACTAGTTCGTACTTAGGGTTCATTGCGTCAGACCTAGAATCAATGAATTTGATTTGAAAATGATCTTGAATTATAAAGAATTGAACTTAATTTCAATTTCGACGAATAAAATGAACTTAATTCAAAGAATTAATCTTGATTGGAATTTGATTTAAAGCGAACTTTGATTTAGACAAAAATGGAGGAGGTTTAAACTCGATTTTGTTTGAAGTTTAAGAGAAGAATTAAACTTGACTTGGGATTTAAAATAAAAGACTTAGACCTAATTTGACATTTGACAGAATAAAATTAATTGATGATTGGAGAAAAGAATCGGATTTGATTTGATTTGAACTAATGAAAACTCGATTTCACGTTAATTAAGAGGAATTGAAAAAAATGGGCTAGACCCATTTTAAAATGAATTTGGTTTCTAAGATCCCAAAACCCGATTACCGATTAAGAGAAAAAAATATAAAGATAAAAAAATAAAAAAAGATTAAGCTTAACTTGGATTAATTATCACAAATGATATCAATATTAATTATCTAATGAAATTTTTTTTATTTTTTTATTTAGGAACTTGAATTGAGGAGGAGGTAGTGAAATTCATCTTTTTAATTAGGAACTTGAATTAAGGAAGAGGTGCCCACTACTTAGAATATGCTGAGAAGTCCATTGTTTGCATGGCAATTACGCATGGGCCTGATTTAGTCGTGTGACGTGATGGCCCAATGGCTGTGGAACCCTGGGAAAATGCTTCCATGACCTAGTTGAGGGACCTGAAGTAGAAAAGAAATATGGCCCATCATTTGTGTGCGAAGCTTGGTCCATTCTCAAGATGTGGCCCACCATACACTAATATTCAATGAAAATAATTCAAAAACACAACATGTGGGATCTGAACCCATGGTATGAGGATTGCACATGCCAAAAGCTAACCACCAAGCTGGCTGGTAGCTTAGTGTTACTGCTTAATAAGATTAATTTAACTATGACTGAGGCAGTGATTGATTTTTCTATTTGGGCAAAGCTGATATGTGAACTTCCCATTATCCACTTCCACTAGACCTATTAGGACCAGTCTTTATATAGCCATATTGTTGTCAGATTCACAAAATAATTTCGAGGTTCTTGTAATCTTCATGGGGAGGGTATCTTTGTATGTGAATGCTCCCTTGCAGAATTTATTCCCGGTTGTGATTGTGAAAACTGGGGTCAGTATGGTCGACCATGAACATGTGGAGGGTCTTCTACTATATATGATCAATCGCTGTTGCTCGTAGCACAAGAGAATAGTCACCCATAGGCAGAGCTTGACTAGCCACAACATCGATATGATAGCGTCGCAAGCTACTTAAGTGAACTCGAGATAACCTCATGCAGATTCCCTTGAATTCAAAAAAACCATCCTACGTCTATTCATATCTAGGGAAGGGAAGGTGTTGTTCACCACCATCAAAGGTCTTAATGCTTGCATCAAATCCAATCAATACTTTATTCAAGAGCTTTCCAGGGGTGGAATGCAAAGCATGTGTCATGGGAATTTGGTGACGCCGAGCACACCCCTTGAATATCATGGTGCTTATGCATATCAGAGCAGGAGTATATGTTGCTGAGCCGAAATAATACAATGCATAAGCAAGCCTATTACTCTTTTGGCTGTTTGTTGTACCCATCTTTGGTGTGGGGATAATATGTTCGTAAGGATTTGTAAGGAAATGGATTTCATCTTGGTGCATGGCAGCTAGCTTTCTTAATGCAGATAGAGATGAACCATTCAACTTGGCTCCATGTAGATGCTCTGAAATATATGCACTCCCCACAGCGATCTTGACACTCGGATTCTAAGCTCTATTACCTTACTGAGTTCATGCACCAATTACGCCACCAACGGGAACATTCATTGGAGAAGTAGCCACAGTAGGAACCTTAAGTCAACTATAGTCGAGTTGTTATTGTCTTTATTAATGAAACATTGGATCGTCTATCCCTTGAACTGGGCTACTTTCAAGGACAAGGCGCACAAGAGATCAAGGAATGCATGTGATGGCCCTTCAGAACGACGCACTGCAAGATAACATTTGTAGCTTCCACTTTACAGGGAATTCTTTTAGGATCAAATTTTAGGGGCCTTGGTGAAGTAATAATGTCGTCTGCATTAGTTAGAGGTTTCTTGCATATAAGCACAAGATTGTTCTTGCCTATAAGCAGTGGGAGCGTTAATGCCCTTGCCTCAAATCATAGAACCTGGGTCTTTTAACTGAAAAATCTGCTATTAGCATGAAGAAAATGGAGGCTCCAAGTCTGTTATGTGATTGAGGGAGTGATCATGCTTATGCTTCTTTTCTTCTAGCTCGTAAAGGCTTGAATCCCCATAGGAGCAAACTAGAGCTGATCTTCTTAGATTCCTTGATCTTCAACCATCGGCGAACCCAAGAGCTTCTTGGAGAAGAAAAACCCTTCTCCCAGCCAAAGGAATATGCTCCTTTAGAAAACCAAAATCCCCCATCCTATGTATCAGCACCTCTACCTCTTTTCTCTCTCAATCTCTATACCCCTCCCCCTGAAAAAATCGGACCCTGCATGCATGCATTCTTTATTTTATATTTGGTTTTTCATTTTTCGTCTTTTGATAGTTAGTTTTCTATTTTTTTTTAGTTTTAGTTTTTTGTTTTTTTAGTTTTTCCTCATTCTTTTTTTTATTATTATTATTCATTTTTTATCTATTTCTTTATTCTTTATTTTTCTTTTATTTATTTCCCATTTATTTAGTTTTCTATTTCTGCTTTAGTTATTTATTTTTTATTTTTCATTTTCCTCTTTTTATTTTTTCAAAATATTCTTTATTCATTTTTTCATTTTCTTCTTTTTATTCCTTTTTTATTTTTATGCTTTTTTGTTATTTTCCAGTTTTGTATCATTATTTTTATTTTTATTATTTTGTTTTTATTTCTCTTCTTTTTTTATTTTAATTTTTATTCTTTTTTTTCTTTCCTGCTACTTTGTTTTATTTTTGTCCTTTTTTATTATTCTATTATCTGTTTTTCCATTAATACTTCTATTTTTCTATTTTTAATTTCTTTTCTGCTTTCTATTTTTTTGTTCTTTATTTATTAATATTACTTATTATCTAAATTATGGTTTATTCACTAATTAATTTTAAAGCAAAGCCTCGAACATAATTGAGTGTTTACAGTTGGTTCAATTCATAAGCAAGATTATCATAGGTTCAAAAAAATATTTTTTTAAAAAACAATTTTTTAATTCTTATTTGGTTTGAATTCAATCAAGCAAGCATTAATTAAATTCGTGATTTTCTACTAGAATAAAACTTAGAATTTAAATTAATTCATGTTCAGATAATTAAGCATCACCCGAAGTCCCTAAATTAATTTTTAAGAATTGAAATCACCAAATTTATAGGAAATCCCATCACCCTTTTTACTTATAAACTAGAGAATTAAGCAAACCCTGGTTTTATAATTATGTCATGTAAAATGAGATTAAATTAACCATCTAATTTTATGATTACAATTATCAATTTCAATGTATAAAAGGGAAAGAAAAATAAATCGCAACAAAAATTCAATTAAAATAAACCTCAAAATTTCTTACTTATAGAATTAAAATCAATGAGTCAACCCAGGAAATTATCCTTCCATGATACTTTTTATGAAAGAAGAAGAAGAATGAGAATAAGAGCAAGGATAAGAATTCAAACTTTATTAAAAATTGTGAATAAGTTTCAGTGTGTCTACAATGTGTAAGGGTTTCCCCTTTTACGGACCCAGTTTGCCAATTTAAATTAGAATTTCAAATTCAAAATTTAAAATAAAAAGATAAAATCTGAGTTGGTTTCCTTGATCTTCTGAATTTGCACTTGAATTCTTGTTTGACTTTGTTGTTTGAATTCATGATATGCATGTAATATGGGACCTTATCTCACGTTTGTTTTTCCGAACTTTTGAGTGCGCTGATGGCCGAATTAGGGTTTTCCTTATGAAAAAATATTGTATAAAATTTTATCCTTGAGCTTCAAAAATTAACCCCATCTAAAAATGACTTTTGTAGCCCTAGATATGTTCGTTTTACTAGAACATGTCTGAGTTATCTAGATAGAAGCTCTGAATCACGGTTCGGCCCAAATAAGTTTATGATCCACTAAGTTTAGGCCATATAGGGATACATGTTATCTTAGGTTTTTGTCTCATCTTTCTAATGCCTCTAAAATCACTTCAATATCAATTTTATAACCCAAGATATGGCCTGCACAATGAACAAAGGTCAAGAGACATTAAAATTTGAAAATTAATCAAGTTTTATCACTTAAGTCCAACGAAGTCCAATAACATAAAAATAACTCAAAATGATAAAATTAGACATCACTTCAACTTAATCAATCCCAATATAGAATGAAAATACATGTACAAAAATACATTCATCATTTAGCCTTTTACAAAAAGCAAAGCTTTTTAAGGGTGTTTCGAGCATTTTTTAAGTTTTCTAATGGCTTTCTTTAGTCCTATTCTTTTCTCATGACTTTTAAGTCATCCTTGATATTTTCTAATCCCTTATAATGTCTTTTACCTTTTTTTATATTTTTCCTTCACATTATTTAGGTTATCTTGGTGTAAGGGCATTTTTGTTATTTACACAAAATTTTCTAATTTCATTGTCTTTTGCTCTTATACTTACTTTGTTTCTTACTAAAAGTTATTTATAACCTAGAGAGTTCATTATAAGAATTTAAGGGCGTTACATTATTCATAAGATTTAGGATAAATCTCTCATACAATCTTTATCTTTATCTTTCCTTTTCTCAAAGATTAAGTTTTTCTTAATATTTTTAATGTAAGACTATGGTATCTAAGATTTCTTCTCTGGTTGGCCAAATGATCTTTTTAGTTGTTTACTCTTTGTGATCATTAAGTATGATGTATTATGCACAAATTTCTTAATTCAAGTTTAAGTGTTATAAGTTTTATACTTTTTTATTAATAAATTTACTAATTAAATTTAAACAATCAATGAACCTACCTACTTACCTCCTTGCTCATAAATTTTAAAGTTTCTTTCTCATGTATTATTTAAATATCATTAAACATCCAAAGTAGCCTACTTTTCCTATTTACTTCATGGATGGCCAAATCTACAGCCTTGAGTCCTAGGGCATTATGATTCAATTTTTCTTTCCGTAAAATGTGATTTACATTAGTTGGGACTTAGGCTATTAATTCACACCAACCTTTAGAAACTTTTAGGGATTTTCCTCCTTGTTTAGTGAGTTTGGATGAATGCTCACCTTCCTTCCTTTACTCCATAATTAATTTCTAATGATCACCTTAAGCATATCTAGGTTCATTTCTTAGTTCTAGCAAGGTTTTAACTTGTTTTCACCAACTTTAACCAATATGGCCGAATGATTAAACAAAAATTTCCAAGTATCCTCCAAATTTATAATTCCTTTCTTATACTTAGATAGGCTCATCTTTTCATCTTAATTAAAATTTTAAGCTTAAGTTTCCTTAGTTATGGTGTAGGTGGTCGAATCCACTAAGTGACTAAAACAAAGGTTCTTTTTTCAATTTATTGCCACTTGACTTTGGTTTCATGAAGTTTAGCACTTGACACATCATATGTATCTATTCATGATTTATCCTTACTCCATAGCTTTGGTTATGGTCATGGAAGGTCTTAAGTGACTTATTCAACTTTTGGTCCAAAATTTCACCTTTACTCTTACTAGTTTTTAAGTTTAATTTCAAGGTAAGTTTATAGTTTTTATGACATAAATTTTTAGTCTTTTAAAATATTTAACATATGAGCCCAGATCTGGACATTTATCAAAGTTCAACTTCAAGATTAAAGCTTTTAAAACAAGATATAAACAAGCTTACAACTTTAAACACAAAGAACTAAAAGAAAGCATTTTTTTTTCAAAACAAACGAGTGTTGATCTACTAGATATACTCCAAGATCTATCTATCCCTTACTTTGAGTACTTCAAAAAATTTCTCAAAAACTCTCAAATTTGCCCCAAAGCATCAAAAATCAATTTTAAAAAATTTTAACCGATTAATTTGTTCCAAAGGTTGCTAGAAGCACTTTAATCCATCAAAAATTTTCTTCAACTTCCAAAAATCATTAAAAACTTTGTAATGCTCATATTTAATCATCAAGGAATATTTTGAGCTTCAACGAATTCGAACAACAGGAATTCATAGATCTTAGACAAAGATCCACCTAAAAGAAAAGAAAGTCAAGTCATAAATACATGATTAAAAACTTAGAAAAATATATATGGTAAAGATCCTACTTGTTGAATACTTTTATAATGGTTTTGGTGGATCTTTAAGGCTGATTTTCCTTCTCGTTGATGATCCACACAAGATCTCTTAGTGAATGTGGTGAGGTTTGATGGTTTTGTTTTGATTTAACTTAAACCTCAAATATGAAAGTTTAAGCATAGCATGAATTTTTGGGTTTAAGAGTAGTTTGAGTTTAAAGAGATTTTAGAGAATTTTTCTAAGTGTTTAGGAGGTGTAATATGAAGCAAATGAGCCCTCCAAGGCCTAAGATACCATTTGACCACTGACACGCTCGTCGCAAACGCGCAAAAATAATTTCCAGATTTCCCCCAAACTATTGGTATAGTATAAGGTGCAACCTAGGTCATCTCCCAAAGACCATTTCAGATTCTTAAGCAAATAAGGAGAAAATTAGAACAAGGGGGTTTTTGTAAAGATGTGATATCAAATGCTAAACACAAAATACAGACTGAAATTAATTTCACTTAACAATTATCAACTCAAGGAATTCAGAGGCTATTTTCATAACTAATCATTGATCACTAAAATCATGCATTGTGTTTATCAACCTAGGATCATCTGGAACCCCTACAATGATCCTTGAATTCTCTACTGAGAAACCTCTCAGAATTTAATTGATTATGATCAACAAGATTTAGTAACCACTTAATCTTTTATCTAAACCAATTTTACAATCAGAATTCAGTTGAAGTAAGTAATAAAATGAAAACCTTCAATTCAATTACTTAATTTCTACTCTTCAAACTTTTGGAAAATGATTTACCAATCAAAAACCAATTATAAATCAATTATACATTAACCAAAATACGTCAACCGATCAAACTTTGATTAAAGAATAAAATTGAAGAATATAGTGAAGCAGAGTAGAAACCACTTAATATGCACGTAAATAAAGATCAAGACCTCAAAGTTAAAATGAAAATAGCTTGAATCCTTGAATTGAAACTACAAACCTAGCCTTCCATAAAGGAGGCAAACTAACAACAAAGAAAGAGGCAAACTAACAACAAATAAATCCTAAGCCTTCCATGTAGGAGGCAACTAACAACAAATAAATCCTAAGCCTTCCATGTAGGAGGCAACTAACAATAAAGAAAAGCTAAGCCTTCCATGTAGGAGGCAAACTAACAAGAAAGAAAGACTAAGCCTTCCATGAAGGAGGCAAAACTAACAAGAAAGAAAGAAAGGAAGAAAGAAAGAAAGAAAGAAAGAAAGTGGTATTGGAGTTAATCTCCAAAATGGTGTCTGTCTCCTCTTGCAAACCCTTCTATTTATAGAGGATTTTTGAGGCATCATCTTCAGAAAGTCACCAACTAGGATATTACTTTTCTACCCTTTTCTTGCTTTCACATGGGCTTTGTTGAAATTGCAAAACACTTTTGAATTTTTGCCACCAATGAGCACAACAATTTTGACTTTCTTGCACCGCAATTTCGGATGTTCACATGTCCGAATTAGAGCTTGCCTTCTGAACAAAAGTTGTAGCCCTGGATCTTAGCTGTCCAACAAAGTTGATTTCATCTCAATATGACTTCTATATCTCAAGATATGGCCGGATCTTTGCACACTGTTCAAATTCCACGTCAGCAACACTATCTCATCTTTTGAGATAATTTCGGAGTCCTAAACATCCCATTTAGAATCTTCTCTTGCTTTGTAAATATGGACACTTCTTTAAGCTTTCATTCAAGATAGATTTCATGATTTTTGGATGTCTACAACTCCTATTATGCTCAAAATACTATAATAGTGTCATTTTAATCGGGTAAGCAAAGAAATTCAATTAAACTTCATATGAACCCAAACTCATAAAATATGACAAAGATCACTTAATTGAACATATAAGAAGTCTTAATGAGATAAAAGTGAGAGATAATTATTTATGAAATCTATGCTTATCAAATTCCCCCACACTTATCTTTTGCACGTCTCGGGCAAACTTAAGTTAAGGATTGGTGACTTTTTTTTTTTTTTTTTTTTTTTTTTTTTGAAAGAACATCAAAGTTTTGAGTTGATTTCTCAAGAATTCACAAAATTTCATGAAGCATTCTTTCATCACATTTTTGAAATTATTTAGAAAGGCAACTTTAATTTGAAAAACATAGATTGAGAAAGATAAAACCTCACATGATATACTCTGAATCTCTCAAGTGTTTGATTTGGTAAGTGTTTCTCTCAAATTCAATCCATGAAAGATGAACTATCATAGGCTTGCATATCTTCTACTTCTCTACTACTATGTACACATGCAATGCACAAATCAAGAGGTCTTTATTTTGGTTCTAACGGGATTAGAAAGATGAAATGATATATTGAAGAGATACAATGTTAGACCAATGAAAATGGTGAGGATTGAGAATTGATTGTAAGTGCAAGTGTGAGAAACAGATATCACTTCTTCAATTTTTTTTTTTTTTTTCAATATAATAGTTTATTTATTAATTTATTGCTTCAGTTTTTTTTTTTTTTTTTTTTTTTTTTTTTTTTTTTTTCAACCATGATATTGATGAACACAACAATAATCTCCCCCACACTTATTGAAACACTTATGGTATGATAAATCCAGTATTCCTCACCTTCTATGGTCACACAAAGTTGTTTTTTTTTTTTTTTTTTTTTTTTTTTTTATTTGTGGTGAGCTAAAAAGAAGAAAAGGTTAATCGGCTCAAAGGGCTGATCAAAGGATAAAATTATATGGTTTAGTTATTTGGCCAAGTGGTTTGTTCAAGAAAAACAATGCCTCAATCATTTTTGTACAAATCATGTGAAAATGTAGCTTCAAAAAGAATCAATGCAAGTTCTGAAGTAACATATTCCATGGATGAAAATCACACAAGAAAGAAAATAATAATAAGGCTCAAAATCTCACAGGTAATATATTTATCAAATCTAATCTATCCAGTTCAAATATGTGTTGCCAAACTAATTAATCTCGAAATGTAAATCATTTTGCTTCAATTATTTTATGAAATCTAAAGAAAAACATACTTCCACATTCAAATTTTTTTTTTTTTTTTAAATCATAAGATGCGTATCAAGAGTCAAGTGTAACTCCTTACTCAGCCATCTTACTCAAAGCAAGTTTATGAATCTAACCTAATTTTTTTTTTTTTGTTTTTTTTTTTTTGTTTTTTTTTTTGTTTTTTTTTTTTTTTGGGTTTTTTTTTTTTTAATTTTAGATATCGGACCATCTTCCCCCCAACCTATCCAAGACATTGTCCCCAATGTCTTAGATGAAATTTCATATAACAGGAAAAGAAATGTAAGAAAACCATCAAAGTAAGGAAAAGTTATAACCGAAGAGTGGTATCTGGTTCTCTTTTATCTCTGCCATCCTGATTTGGTTGGTTCACCAGCTGCATTGCTTGACTGAGCTCAGATGTAGGATTTTGCAAAATCTCAAGTAGCTGTTCAACAGTTGAAGCAGATACTATGATGTTGCGCATGGATTGTGGCATGAACTCCTGCTCTACTGCATGATCTAAAAAGGATATCAAACCATTATAAAAGCCATTAATATTCAATAAGCCCAAAGGTTTTTTATGAAAATTCCGATAGGCCCAAAATATAATGGTAAAAATTTCTTCCATTGTTCCAAGACCACCAGGTAATGCAATAAATGCATTAGAATTAACCAACATGTGTCTCATACGGTCATGCATGGTTGCAACCTTCAATTCAGTACCCAGGGTGAAGTAGGAGGTGCTCCCATTTTTTAAGCCAACACCTAAGACGTTACACCCCTTTGTGAGTGCAGATCCTGCAACACATCCTTTTAAACCCTGAATCCCTCCCCCATAAACAAGATTGATTTTTCTTGCAGCTAATGCCTTACCAAGGGTAGAAGCTGCATGTTGAAATTCTCCATCCTTTCCAAGGTTAGACCCACCAAAAACACAGATAGTATTGATCTTATCCATATACGGTGTTTCTGTCTTTTTTTTTTTTTTTGAAAAAATATGTCATAGAGGTGGATAATTTATAGGGACTCAATATCAGACAAGGAGATCGCTTGAATAGTGCGGGATCAGGATTTGGTAGCAAAAGTTTGAATTTTTGCTGCAAAAGTTTGAATTTTTGTTGCAAAAGTTTGAATTTTGGGTTCAAGGAAAAGGTGAATGTCAGAGGGGAAAGACTTTAAGCAGGGGTGAAAATTTCAAAAAAAACGGTGGCCCAATAAATTGAAAAGACAATGTAAATGACAAACATACACGCATGAGAATGAACAGTAGTTGTGATTGTGGCTCACATCTTCCTCTGGTTTTACGTCCAGTAACGGCTGAAACGCCTTCTAAGAGTCGAGGATGTGCTTCCTATTCAGTTTTCTTGTAAACTGACAACAGGGTCTTTTAAAGTCAGATTCCCAAGACTATAACGTGCTTTTTCCTTACGGAACAGTTCAAACAAATCAAGAAGGACTCCTTGTACATGCCCACTAGGATGCGTCTCAAGAGTCTGAATGATATCATCCAATGACTCCTTACTCAGTCCATCCTTTATGAATTGAATTTTGTCCTCTCGATTTCTTGAAACCATTCCAGGGTTCTTGCATCTTGTGTTACAGGTCCATCTTGCACACCTGTAGCAAACTCCAATTCTTTTTGCCCTTCTCTTCTTTGCATAGGAACTTCGTCCCATACCTGGCATATTTTTAACAAATGATTCTTGAAATTCACCTGCTAAACGTACCTTAGCTTCAATGATCCAACGGACATCTTCTGGAAGGCCTAAGAGTGTTAATGCTCTCAATCGTTCAAGTCTGCAATTGTAAATGTCTTTAAGAAAATTTCTGGGGAGAGTAGGGAACAAAATTTTGATCCTGGTGAGAGCTTTCTCCATTTTTTTCTTAAAACACTCAAGTTATTATTCCTGCAAGCTCAATGTGGTGTAATAGTTGGGATGATTTAAGAGGTGAAGAAGGAAGTTGAGAGATTAGTTGAAACTTATAAGCGAGGAATGTGAGAGAGGGAGAGGGAGAAAGAGAGAGAGAGAGAGAAAGAGAGAAAGAGAGAGAGACTTCTCTTGAATTTATTGCAGGTATGTGGCATTGTGCAAATGCACTTCTTCTACCGTGTGCTTTTGAAAACCTTCGAAAAATGGTTTAAGACGATGTCCATTCACCTTGAAGATTTTTTCAGTTACCTCATTTTTTATTTCAACTGCACCATAAGGAAAAACATTAGTAACTACAAATGGTCCTAACCATCTAGAGCGTAGCTTACCAGGCATAAGCTTTAGCCGAGAATTGAAAAGGAGAACTTTTTGTCCAACGGAAAACTCCTTTCTTGCCAACTTTTTGTCATGAAGAGCTTTGACCTTTCCTTTGTAAATTTTGGAGTTTTCGTATGCTTCTAATCGAATTTCTTCAAGTTCCTGCAATTGAAGCTTCCTATAGATTCCTGCTTGGTCTAGATCCATGTTGCATTTCTTTACTGCCCAAAATGCTCTATGCTCTAATTCAACTGGAAGATGACATGCTTTACCAAAGACAATCCTGTAGGGAGACATGCCAATGGGTGACTTGTAAGCTGTCCTATATGCCCATAATGCATCAACAAGGCGCAAGCTCCAATCCTTCCTGTTAGGCTGAACTGTTTTCTCTAAGATTTTCTTGATCTCTCGATTAGAAACTTCAGCTTGACCATTTGTTTGAGGATGATATGGGGTGGAGACTTTATGCATGACTCCATATTTGCGGAGTAGGGCTTCCATTGTGCGGTTGCAAAAATGAGTACCTTGGTCGCTAATTAGAGCTCTAGGAATGCCAAACCTGCTAAAAATGTTAGACCTGATAAAATCTGCAACAACTCGAGCATCATCAGTACGGGTGGCTTTTGCCTCCACCCATTTTGAAACATAATCAACAGCTAGCAGAATGTAAACAAAGCCAAAAGAGACAGGGAATGGACCCATAAAGTCTATACCCCATACATCAAATACCTCACAAAAGAGAAGTGGTTGTTGGGGCATCTCATTTCTGCGCGAAATACTCCCTATTCTTTGGCACTGCTCACAAGTTATGCATAATCTGTGTGCATCACGAAATATTGTAGGCCAATAAAAGCCTGAGTCTAGTACTTTTCTAGCTGTCCGTTGTGGCCCAAAGTGTCCACCACAAGCTAGGGAATGGCAAAAGGTAAGTACAGACTGAACTTCATGATCTGGAACACACCTTCTAATGATTTGATCACTGCATGTCTTCCAAAGGTATGGTTCATCCCATATGTAGTGTTTGGCATCACTTTTCAACTTGGCAAGTTGCGATTTGGTGAAGTGTTTGGGTATTTCTTTAGCAACCAGATAGTTTACCAAATCTGCATACCAAGGATCTTTCCCGTGCAAATGATAGAGATGCTCTTCTGGGAATGAATCTGCAATTGAATTTTCTTCACAAGGTTGCTGGATCCGACTTAAATGATCTGCTACAAGGTTCTCTGCACCACTCTTATCTTTAATCTCTAAATCAAATTCTTGTAACAGAAGCATCCAACGAATCAGTCTTGGCTTAGCATCTGTCTTCTTCAGCAAGTATTTCAAAGCTGCATGGTCAGAGAAAACAATAACTTTAGATCCAAGCAAATAGGAGCGAAATTTATCTAATGCAAACACAATTGCCAAAAGCTCCTTCTCAGTAGTTGTGTAATTTGATTGGGTTGCATCAAGTGTGCGAGAGGCATATGCAATGACATGAGATCTCTTGCTAACTCTTTGAGACAGTACAGCACCAAGGGCATAATTAGATGCATCACACATTAATTCAAATGGAAGCGTCCAATTAGGTGGTTGAATGATGGGAGTGGTTGTCAACCGCTTCTTTAGTTCATCAAATGAATCCTTGCATGCTTGATCAAACACAAATTTGGTATCTTTTTGTAGTAGTTTAGAAAGAGGTTGTGCAATCTTGCTAAAATCCTTGATGAATCTTCTGTAAAAACCTGCATGACCAAGTAAAGAACGTACTTCTCGCACAGAAGTGGGGTAAGGTAGAGAAGTAATAATGTCTATCTTGGCCTTATCAACCTCTAAACCTTTGCTAGATACCAAGTGTCCTAAGACTATACCTTCTGTTACCATGAAATGACATTTTTCAAAATTCAAAACCAGGTTAGTCTCAATGCATCTGTCCAAAACTTTAGAAAGGCTTTCTAAGCATGCATCAAAAGAAGAACCATATACAGTGAAGTCATCCATAAACACTTCCATGCAACTTTCTAAGAGATCAGAGAAAATGCTTACCATGCATCTTTGAAAGGTTCCAGGGGCATTGCATAGACCAAAAGGCATCCTTCGATAGGCAAAAGTACCAAAAGGACAAGTGAAGGTGGTCTTATGCTGGTCTTCTGGGGCTATATGTATTTGAAAATAACCTGAAAAACCATCTAGAAAGCAATAGTGAGATTTTCCTGCTAATCTTTCCAAAATTTGGTCTATGAAGGGCAAAGGGAAGTGATCCTTGCGAGTAGCTTGGTTAAGCTTCCTATAATCTATGCACACTCTCCAACTGTTTTGTATTCTGGTAGGGATTAGTTCATCATTGTGATTTTTGACTACAGTCATGCCAGTTTTCTTAGGAACTACTTGCACCGGGCTTACCCAATCACTGTCTGAGATGGGATAGATGATACCAGCTGCCAAAAGCTTACCTACTTCCTTCTTTACCACATCTAGGATGGTTGGATTCAAACGCCTTTGTGGTTGTCTAACAGGTCTGGTGTTTTCCTCTAGCAGTATCCTATGCATACAAGTAGATGGGCTAATACCTGGAATATCAGCCAAAGTCCATCCAATTGCTTGTTTATGGCTTTTTAAGGTTTGCAGTAACCTTTCTTCCTGTTGTGGTAGAAGGTTCTTTGCTACAATGACAGGAAGCTTCTCATTTTCCCCCAAATAAGCATACTTTAGATGTTCAGGCAAAGGCTTCAACTCTAAAGGAGGTGGTTGTATTATGGAAGGAAGAGATCTATCTGAGATTGAAATGTCTGCAACACTTGCATCTAACATGTCATCTTTCAACGAAGGTTGGTCTGCAGCATTAATCCTGGAACACACAATACATGAATCAAATTCATCACATGTGCAAGTAAAATTATCTAAGTAATCTAAATCAAAATCAAAAAATTTAAAAAGTAGATTGTCAATAGAATAATCATCCGCAAGAAGGTCTATGGCATCAAGTTGAAAGAGTGAATGATTCTCTATGGGATGCTTCATGGCTTCAAATATGTTGAATTGGATGATATCATCTCCAAATTCCATAGAGAGAGTCCCCGTATGCACATCTATCTTTGTTTTTGCAGTTTTGAGGAAAGGTCTCCCTAGGATCAAGGTTGCTCTATTGATGGATGACTCATCTTCCATATCCAAAATGTAGAAGTCAGCTGGAAAGATTAGCTTATTCACTTGAACTAGCACATCTTCAAGTACTCCAGCTGGATGTGTTGTACTTCTGTTGGCTAATTGAATCACCACACCAGTTGGCTTCAGTTCTCCCAGATTCAAAGATTTATAAACTGATGAGGGCATAACATTAATGGAAGCACCTAGATCCAGCAATGCATCACCAAATGTAGAGTTTCCTATTGTGCAAGGAATGGTGAAAGTTCCTGGATCTTTACATTTCTGAGGGAGGCTGGGTTGAATTAAGGCAGAAACATTGCGTCCCACACTGATCTTCTCATCCCCTTTGAGTCTTCTCTTATGCGTACACAGGTCCTTTAGAAATTTGGCATATTTGGGAATTTGCTTGATAGCATCTAGAAGTGGTATGTTGATTTCCACTTTCCTGAAAGTATCTAGAAGCTCCTTATCCAATTCTGCATGAACATTGGGCTTGGATTGAACCATTCTATTTGGAAAAGGTAAAGATACCTTCTGATCAGCACAATTTGGGGTTTTCTTCTCATCAGATGCTTCAAGTGCAGATCGTTTATGGAAAGCTTCTTTTTGTTGATCATTCGATGTCTTATCGAAGGCTGGTGTATTTTTTTCATCAGACTTTCCCTCTGATTCAGATGGCTTATCAGAGATGTCTCCAGGTGTGGAGATAAATGCTTCTTTTTGGTGTGGATTAGTCTGATTGAGGCTTTGTTGCTTTAAAATTGTAGGGTCTGTCTGCACTTTCTTCCCACTTCTCAAGGTCATGGCATTCACACTTTTGGGATTTATGACAGGTTGAGAAGGTAGTTGACCAGAACCTTGAGATTTCAATTGGTTGACAGTGGTAGCCAACTGCCCAATTTGAGTTTGTAAATCCTGAATGGTAGAACTTACATTTTGTTGAAACTGAAGATTGTTGGTTGCTAATTGCTTCATCAAATCATCAAGAGAGGGTTCAGAAGCATTAGAGGGTACAGATTGCTGCATATGCTGTTGTTGTTGTCTGAAAGGCGGTGGTTGGTATTTATTTTGGGAGTCAGATGTTTGAATCCTTTGTTGTTGTGGAGGACCATATCTCAAGTTAGGATGGTTTCTCCAACTAGGATTGTATGTTCCAGAAGGTGGTTCAAACTTCTGTTGCTGATAATGTTGGGGAGGCCTGTATTGTTGTCCTGTGCCAAAAATACCATTTACTGTAGCCTCAGGTGTCTCACTTTCTTGCAATGTTGGGCATGCATCAGTAGGATGATCTGCAGAAGTGCAGATGCCACATGTTTTGGTTTTGTCAACAACATTAAGTTGCTGTTGTTGTCCGATGGCCAACTGTCTTACGATGGAGGTTAGTTCTTCAATTCTGTTCTCCAATCGTGTATGGTCTGTCTTGGTGGTCATTTCATGGACTCCTTTAGACAAGGAATTAGTTCGAGAATTGAATTGCTGAGAATTTTCTGCCATGTTGGCAATCAAATCTCGAGCTGCTGTAGGAGTTTTGTCCATAAGTGCTCCACCACTAGCTGCATCAACCATGCTTCTGTCCATTGGCATGAGTCCTTCATAGAAATACTGAATCAGTAATTGATCACTGATTTGATGGTGTGGACAAGTGGCGCATAGTTTCTTGAATCTCTCCCAATACTCATAGAGAGTTTCTTGGGAGTTCTGTCTGATGCCGCAAATCTCTTTTCTGATAGCTGCTGTTCTGGATGCAGGGAAGAATTTCTCCAAGAATAATCTTTTCATATCATTCCAGCTTGTAACAGATGTTGGATGTAGATAGTACAACCAGTCCTTAGCTCCATCATTTAAGGAGAAAGGAAATGCCTTCAACTTGATATGATCTTCTGGAATTCCTTGTGGCCGCATTGTGGAACACACAATGTGAAATTCCTTCAAATGTTTATGAGGGTCCTCACCTGCAAGGCCATGAAACTTAGGTAGCAAATGTATTAGTCCAGACTTCAGTTCAAATGGTGCATCAACATCAGGGTATTGAATGCACAATGGTTGATAAGCAACATCAGGTGCAGCTAATTCTTTTAAGGTTCTATCAGCCATGTTCTTAGCAAAATATTTAAAACTATCAAAATTTAAAGATGAAAAATCACTACTGTTACTTTCTTGGTTATTACTGGATGAATGCCTTCTATGTGCTCTTTTCAAATGGTGGAATGTTCTATCAATCTCAGGATCATATGCATATAAATTTTCAGGATTGGATCGGGTCATACACAAAAAGGTGAATTCATACTGAAAATCCAAGAATGATATACCTAAAGTAAAAACAATTGTTAGAAAGATTAAAATTTTTATACAAACTCCTAAATGAGCCTAGGAAATTAAAATGGTCCCCGGCAACGGCGCCAAATTTTGACACGCTCGTCGCAAACGCGCAAAAATAATTTCCAGATTTCCCCCAAACTATTGGTATAGTATAAGGTGCAACCTAGGTCATCTCCCAAAGACCATTTCAGATTCTTAAGCAAATAAGGAGAAAATTAGAACAAGGGGGTTTTTGTAAAGATGTGATATCAAATGCTAAACACAAAATACAGACTGAAATTAATTTCACTTAACAATTATCAACTCAAGGAATTCAGAGGCTATTTTCATAACTAATCATTGATCACTAAAATCATGCATTGTGTTTATCAACCTAGGATCATCTGGAACCCCTACAATGATCCTTGAATTCTCTACTGAGAAACCTCTCAGAATTTAATTGATTATGATCAACAAGATTTAGTAACCACTTAATCTTTTATCTAAACCAATTTTACAATCAGAATTCAGTTGAAGTAAGTAATAAAATGAAAACCTTCAATTCAATTACTTAATTTCTACTCTTCAAACTTTTGGAAAATGATTTACCAATCAAAAACCAATTATAAATCAATTATACATTAACCAAAATACGTCAACCGATCAAACTTTGATTAAAGAATAAAATTGAAGAATATAGTGAAGCAGAGTAGAAACCACTTAATATGCACGTAAATAAAGATCAAGACCTCAAAGTTAAAATGAAAATAGCTTGAATCCTTGAATTGAAACTACAAACCTAGCCTTCCATAAAGGAGGCAAACTAACAACAAAGAAAGAGGCAAACTAACAACAAATAAATCCTAAGCCTTCCATGTAGGAGGCAACTAACAACAAATAAATCCTAAGCCTTCCATGTAGGAGGCAACTAACAATAAAGAAAAGCTAAGCCTTCCATGTAGGAGGCAAACTAACAAGAAAGAAAGACTAAGCCTTCCATGAAGGAGGCAAAACTAACAAGAAAGAAAGAAAGGAAGAAAGAAAGAAAGAAAGAAAGAAAGTGGTATTGGAGTTAATCTCCAAAATGGTGTCTGTCTCCTCTTGCAAACCCTTCTATTTATAGAGGATTTTTGAGGCATCATCTTCAGAAAGTCACCAACTAGGATATTACTTTTCTACCCTTTTCTTGCTTTCACATGGGCTTTGTTGAAATTGCAAAACACTTTTGAATTTTTGCCACCAATGAGCACAACAATTTTGACTTTCTTGCACCGCAATTTCGGATGTTCACATGTCCGAATTAGAGCTTGCCTTCTGAACAAAAGTTGTAGCCCTGGATCTTAGCTGTCCAACAAAGTTGATTTCATCTCAATATGACTTCTATATCTCAAGATATGGCCGGATCTTTGCACACTGTTCAAATTCCACGTCAGCAACACTATCTCATCTTTTGAGATAATTTCGGAGTCCTAAACATCCCATTTAGAATCTTCTCTTGCTTTGTAAATATGGACACTTCTTTAAGCTTTCATTCAAGATAGATTTCATGATTTTTGGATGTCTACAACTCCTATTATGCTCAAAATACTATAATAGTGTCATTTTAATCGGGTAAGCAAAGAAATTCAATTAAACTTCATATGAACCCAAACTCATAAAATATGACAAAGATCACTTAATTGAACATATAAGAAGTCTTAATGAGATAAAAGTGAGAGATAATTATTTATGAAATCTATGCTTATCAACCACTTAAAGGTAATTTGGGAATTAATTTTCCATTCAAGGGTATTTTGGTACATTTGCATGTAATTTGTATTTTCTAAAATAAATGTAAATGTAAGGAATTATCCTTTTAGGATTATTTTAATACTAATTATTTTAAATTTGTCACTAATCAAGATTAACCTATTCTAAGCATGATTATTTTTAATTAATCTAAATTAATTTACTTTAATCATGGTTAATTTTATCTCTCCTATTTAATATTTTATCTTATATGACATTAATGAAGTGAGAGTCATATGGTGAATCACCACCTCATTTTCCACATGTTTATTTTTGTGCTCAAGTGGTGGGGTCCACATCCTGACTTTTGCTTTACATTTTCTTATTTGCTAACCTTCTAAAGACATTTTGGTAATCTTTTAAACAATTTCCTAGAAGGTTCCCCGATTGTTCCCTCGATGTTTCTAACACTTATTCGTTCACTCTTAAATCATTTTTATATCATTTTTCATTTTTTGGAGAACAATTTAGTCCTTATAAAAGACAAAAATTTAAGGATGTTTCGAGCAATTTCAGAGTTTTCTAATGATTTTTTTGTCCTTTCTTTGTTTTTATTCTTTCCTTTGAGTTTCTAACCATCATTAATGGATTATGATCCCTTTTAGACTATCTTTTAACTTTTGTTTTATATTTCTTGCACATTTATTTGTGTTATCCTACTATAAGAGCATTTTTATCATTTGCTAAAAATTCTTTAATTTCTCTGTCTTTATTCTTGTTTTTACTTTATTTCTTACTAGAGGATATGTGCAGTCTAGGAAATCCACTATAAAAAATTATGGGTGTTACAGAAGGCATGAAATGCGAATAATATGTTATGAGTCATATGCTTAACATTATCTTTGATGACATTGTGGATTCATGAGCATAAGTAATTCCAATTTTTACATCTTAGTAAGATTATATACATATTTCTCTTCAATTGTTATAATGATATCAATTCTTAAATCCAACTTGCTTATCTGAAAAGAAGATTGATGATATTTGAAGGTGATGGGCTAAATATTTTATAAAGGTGGCAAATATATAACTTAGATACTTAGACATTAAGTTTTTTTTTTATATTTTATGAACTATAATTCTAGAATTTAACTACCTCGAAATGTATATATATATATATATATATATATATATATATATATATTTATATATACAAAATATTTTTATATAGATTTTAATTATTAAATTTTAACAAATACAAAGCTTACATTTTTTTAAAAAAATCTATTTTCTACGTTAGTTATAACATTAACCAATGTAAAAAGTATAATTTTCTATATTGATTTTAAGCATAATTTTAAAGTATAACCAATGTAAAAAGTTTATTTTTTTTTATAAAATCTACTTCTATACTACCTAAATAATCAATAGAAAATTTATTTTTTTTATAAAATCTACTTCTATACTGCCTAAATAATCAATATAAAAAATCAATTTTAACTTATATAAAAAAAATAAAAAAAAATCCACCAATAACTAGTGAGAAATGGAAGTGTCATGACTCAAAGTAAGTTAAAGATATTGTGTTTTTGTTCAAGTGTTTATTTAACTGTTCAATGAGACTTGGCATTGACTAAATGTCATGATATGGTTGAATGGTTCAAGATAAGAAGCCTTATTTGGATAAGTCTGCTGAACTCGAGGCAGAATAAGCGAAGGCTATGTGGAAAGCTATAAAGCTGCTGCGAATGAAGTATGATCTTTTTGGCTCTTAAGTGTATTTTATATAATGCCAATTGCTTATTCTTCTCCCCTCTAAAGCTGATGTTTTTTGTGCAGGATCAAGATGGAGAGGAGATAACTAACGAGGAGTGATAGAGCATTTTGGCACTTCTTAAACCTGTTAACGAAATGGATAGGCCACTTAGGTGTTAGATTAGGGTTGTAAATTTTTGTACTTGTTTAAGTTGGAGTTTTATTCTATTTTAACCTGTGCAACATCTTTTTGTACTGTTCTCTTTAAATATTCATGAATGATAGTTACATTGTATTCTACAAAATGTTTGTTGCCTATTAGCTTCTTCATTGGCTTGCTTCATATTTTTTTGGATAGGGTAAAATTCCTTGAGGGTACTGCGAATATTATCCAGTGCACCTTCCCAATGCTATAATATGTCTAAGCTGTATAGACCATTTTGAACTAAAATCTAAAGTACGTTGTAAAATGAGTTACTTTTGTTGCTTTTAACAATTTCAATAATATTTATTTTGGAACTTTATTTTTTAAATTAGATTTCAAATAGCCATTCGTTGTTGCAGTCATCCTTGTATTTGATGCAATTCCACTTTTTTGTATCTATTGCCTTGATGGCATTGTGTGCTTGCTTTTCATTAGAAATCCTGTAAAAAAAAATATATAAAGTTGATATGATAATGACTTACTCTTTTTTATTTACTATTCTATGAATATTAAAGGTTGCATACTCAGAAGGTAATAATTTACTAAGTTATTAGAAATCGAGATTAAAAATTAAAATAATTTTATATGAGAATTTTGAATTTAAAATTTATCATTTTTTATATTGTAAAAAAAATAATTTACTTTTTTATTTATATTTGAACTAATATTCTAAATTATTACACGGGTAAGGGAACTTTGCCTATAAATCCTTGGTATGTTGGTGGTCCTATCATCAAGGGATTTGGTTGTGGCTCTAAGGTTCTCGGGATCTCTATAGGTCTGTTTATTTTAACAGTACTATATTATCTTAAACAACTTTTTTTCATCCATTATTATACTAATTGTAATTTATACACTATTTCCTCCAGCTAATTTATGAACAAAGGGCTTATGCAGCAATTCACTAAAAAAAGCTTAATTGCTCCCAGGACATAATTTAGAAATAATGGTATAAAATTGAAATAATTAATTGACAAGTGTTATATAAAGAAAAATTCAATTGTTAAAGTGATTAATTTTTGTGTACCAGCTACTTGTCCTTCTTGTATATGTTCATTGTCAAGTTTATATTTTATTTATTAGTTACCATCACTACATAAATCATCAAATATTAAGAATTCAAATTAAAAAAAATGCAACCTGAATAGATCAAGAAAATAGAGAAGGATGAAATTACATAAAAAATATTATAAATATAAAATTCATATTATTTAATATACTATAATATATAATAAAAAAAATTAATGTAAAAAAATATGAAATCTAAACTTACGAACTTATATAAATTATTTTAATTTTTTGTTATTAGACCAGTTTTAATTAAAAATAATGAATATGTATTAAAATATAAATATTATTAAACTTTTATATTTTATTATAACAAATAATTATTTTTAATAAAAATTTATTATTTTTTTATATTCAGAATCGACACAGACTCATATAATGCTGTCCGGCAAGAATCTATTATTGTGGACGCTACAGTATGTGCACAACATTTTTTTATTAAATTTTATTTTAATCATTAGAATATCAAGAAAATTTATTTATCTTTGAAAACCAGTAGCTTTGATTCTTATTGATATATTAATAATATTTAATTTATTATTGATGAAATGTTTATTTTTAAGTTTATTCTATGTGATCATGCAAATTTAAAATATATTACTTTATATTTACATAACTTAAAATTGAATTTTATAGTAAAATATTTTAAAAAATGAATATAACAACGAAATATATACTGATGCTATTTTTTTATTTGGTATTTAGGATTATTTTATAAAAAATTTAAAAATTAATTAATATGTTTATTTGTGTTAAAACAGTTATATAATTGTATGTTATATCATTAATTTTTCTTATCAATTTACTTATTTTATCAATTAATGTTTTTATAAAACTAAGAGTATAATGGAAGAGTAAAAAACAGCTATTGTTTTAAAATTTGTAAACTGACAATTAAAAATAATAATTTTTTTTAAAATGATGAAAAATACGAACAACAGAAGGAATACCATTTTTAGGATAGGAAATGGTATAAAAATATTGAAAATAAAATAAATCATAAAATATATTTTACAGCATTTTTTATATCAAGTGTTGTTTAATATATACATTTTTACGGTGTTTATGTTTGCAAACATTTTAAATGTAATATGTTATTCTATCACAGTGCTTTATTTAAAGTGCTGTAAAATATATACTTTTTATAGCATTTTTAATAGGAAGTGCTTTAAAAAAGTATTTTTTACAGTATTTTTAAAATTGTTTTAATATGTTAATATACTTATTACTAAATCTAAATATACAACATTTCAAATTGTTGTAAAATAATTAAAGAATATTTTAAAATATTTATTTGGTATTTGACTATTTAGTGATGGTTAATGTGTTGCTATTGAATATGAAATGTAGAAATGGTAACTCTTTACAATGTTCAAGATTCTGATTAGTTGATTTTTCCCTTTTTTTTTTGTTTTTTTATGAAGGCTAACTTAATCACTTGTCTATACTTGTAATATAGTGAAAATCATAGAACTGACTATTTTAAAGTAACATTACCAGTTCCTTCATTCGCGCTTTACATCTTAACGAACAGAGTGGAAACACATAATTTGTTGCTATAGAATAACAATACAACGTTATGTTGTTTTTTCATACAAATTTGAAATGTAACACAAGTCTTTTGGGTGTGATTCTTACAAGTACATTCTACATTCAAAAACTAAAGTAATTAGATTCTGTGCTTGAAAATAATTTGTATATATGACACGTTCGTCGTAAACGCGCAAAAATAATTTCTAAATTTCCCTCAAACTATTGGTATAGTATAGGGTGCAACCTAGGTCATCTCCCAAAGACCATTTCATATTCTTAAGCAAATTAGGAGAAAGTTAGAAAAATGGGGTTTTGTAAATATATGATATTAAGTGCTAAATACAAAATATAGAATGAAATTAATTTGACTTAACAATTATTAACTCAAGAAATTCAGCGGCTATTTTCATAACTAATCATTGATCACTAAAATCATGCATTGTGTTTATCAACCTAGGATCATCTGGAACCCCTACAATGATCCTTGAATTCTCTACTGAGAAATCTCTCAGAATTCAATTGATTATGATCAACAAGATTTAGTAACCACTTAATCTTTCATCTAAACCAATTTTATAATCAGAATTCAGTTGAAGTAAGTAATAAAATGAAAACCTTCAATTAAATTACTTAATTTCTACTCTTCAAACTTTTGGAAAATGATTTACCAATCAAAAACCAATTATAAATCAATTATGCATTAATCAAAATACGTCAACCGATCAAACTTTGATTAAAGAATAAAATTGAAGAATATAGTGAAGCAGAGTAGAAACCACTTAATAAGCATGTAAATAAAGATCAAGACCTCAAAGTTAAAATGAAAATAGCTTGAATCCTTGAATTGAAACTACAAACCTAGTCTTCCATGAAGGAGGCAAACTAACAACAAAGAAAGAGGCAAACTAACAACAAATAAATCCTAAGCCTTCCATGTAGGAGGCAACTAACAAAAAATAAATCCTAAGCCTTCCATGTAGGAGGCAACTAACAATAAAGAAAAACTAAGCCTTCCATGTAGGAGGCAAACTAACAAGAAAGAAAACATAAGCCTTCCATGAAGGAGGCAAAACTAACAAGAAAGAAAGAAAGAAAGAAAGAAAGAAAGAAAGAAAATGGTATTGGAGTTAATCTCCAAAATGGTGTGTGTCTCCTCTTGTAAACCCTTCTATTTATAGAGGATTTTTGAGGCATCATCTTCAGAAAGTCACCAACTAGGATATTACCTTTCTACCCTTTTATTGCTTTCACATGGACTTTGTTGAAAATGCAAAACACTTTTGAATTTTTGCCACCAATGAGCACAACAATTTTGACTTTCTTGCACGCAATTTCCGATGTTCACATGTCCGAATTAGAGCTTGACTTCTAAACAAAAGTTGTAGCCCCGGATCTTATCTGTCCAACAAATTTGATTTCATCTCAATATGACTTCTATATCTCAAGATATGGCCGGATCTTTGCACACTGTTCAAATTCCACGTCAGCAACACTATCTCATCTTTTGAGATAATTTCGGAGTCTTAAACATCCCATTTAGAGTCTGATCTTGCTTTGTAACTATGGACACTTCTTTAATCTTTCATTCAAGACAGATTTCATGATTTTTGGATGTCTAAAACTCCTATTATGCTCAAAATACTATAATAGTGTCATTTTAATCGGGTAAGCAAAGAAATTCAATTAAACTTCATATGAACCCAAACTCATAAAATATGACAAAGATCACTTAATTGAACATATAAGAAGTCTTAATGAGATAAAAGTGAGAGATAATTATTTATGAAATCTATGCTTATCAAATTCTCCCACACTTATCTTTTGCACGTCTCAGGCAAACTTAAGTTAAGGATTGGTGACTATTTTTTTTTTTTTGAAAGAACATCAAAGTTTTGAGTTGATTTCTCAAGAATTCACAAAATTTCATGAAGCATTCTTTCATCACATTTTTGAAATTACTTAGAAAGGCAACTTTAATTTGAAAAACATAGATTGAGAAAGATAAAACCTCACATGATATACTCTGAATCTCTCAAGTGTTTGATTTGGTAAGTGTTTCTCTCAAATTCAATCCATGAAAGATGAACTATCATAGACTTGCATATCTTCTACTTATCTACTACTATGTACACATGCAATGCACAAATCAAGAGGTCTTTATTTTGGTTATAACGGGATTAGAAAGATGAAATGATATATTGAAGAGATACAATGTTAGACCAAGGAAAATGATGAGGATTGAGAACTGAGTCTAAGTGCAAGTGTGAGAAACAGATATCACTTCTTCATTCTTTTTTTTTCTTTTTTTTTCAATATAATAGTTTATTTATTAATTTCTTGCTTTAGTTTTGTTTTTTTATCAACCATGATATTGATGAACACAACAATAATCTCCCCCACACTTATTGAAACACTTATGGTATGATAAATCCAGTATTCCTCACCTTCTATAGTCAAACAAAGTTGTTTTTTTTTTATTTGTGGTGAGCTAAAAAGAAGAAAAGGCTAATCGGCTCAAAGGGCTGATCAAAGGATAAAATTATATGGTTTGGTTATTTGGCCAAGTGGTTTGTTCAAGAAAAACAGTGCCTCAATCATTTTTGTACAATTCATGTGAAAATGTAGCTTCAAAAAGAATCAATGCAAGTTCTGAAGTAACATATTTCATGGATGAAAATCACACAAGAAAGAAAATAATAATAAGGCTCAAAATCTCGCAGGTAACATATTTATCAAATCTAATCTATCCAGTTCAAATATGTGTTGCCAAACTAATTAATCTCGAAATGTAAATCATTTTGCTTCAATTATTTTATGAAATCTAAAGAACAACAAACTTTCACATTCAATTTTTTTTTTAATCATAAGATGCGTATCAAGAGTCAAGTGTAACTCCTTACTCAGCCATCTTACTCAAAGCAAGTTTATGAATCTAACCTAATTTTTTTTTTGTTTTTTTTTGGGTTTTTTTTTTAATTTTTTTTTTAGATATCGGACCATCCTCCCCCCAACCTATCCAAGACATTGTCCCCAATGTCTTAGATGGAATTTCATATGACAGGAAAAGAAATGTGAGAAAACTACCAAAGTAAAGAAAAGTTATAACCGAAGAGTGGTATCTGGTTCTCTTTTGTCTCTGCCATCCTGATTTGGTTGGTTCACCAGCTGCATTGCTTGACTGAGCTCAGATGTAGGATTTTTCAAAATCTCAAGTAGCTGTTCAACAGTTGAAGCAGATACTATGATGTTGCGCATGGATTGTGGCACGAACTCCTGCTCTACTGCATGATCTAAAAAGGATATCAAACCATTATAAAAGCCATTAATATTCAATAAGCCCAAAGGTTTTTTATGAAAATTCCGATAGGCCCAAAATATAATGGTAAAAACTTCTTCCATTGTTCCAAGACCACCAGGTAATGCAATAAATGCATTAGAATTAACCAGCATGTGTCTCATACGGTCATGCATGGTTGCAACCTTCAATTCAATACCCAGGGTCAAGTAGGAGGTGCTCCCATTTTTTAAGCCAACACCTAAGACGTTACACCCCTTTGTGAGTGCAGATCCTGCAACACATCCTTTTAAACCCTGAATCCCTCCCCCATAAACAAGATTGATTTTTCTTGCAGCTAATGCCTTACCAAGGGTATAAGCTGCATGTTGAAATTCTCCATCCTTTCCAAGGTTAGACGCACCAAAAACACAGATAGTATTGATCCTATCCATATACGGTGTTTCTATCTTTTTTGAAAAAATATGTCATAGAGGTTGATAATTTATAGGGACTCAATATCAGACAAGGAGATCACTTGAATAGTGCGGGATCAGGATTTGGTAGCAAAAGTTTGAATTTTTGTTGCAAAAGTTTGAATTTTTTGTTCAAGGAAAAGGTGAACGTCAGAGGGGAAAGACTTTAAGCAGGGGTGAAAATTTCAAAAAAAAAAATGGTGGCCCAATAAATTGAAAAGACAATGTAAATGACAAACATACACGCATGAGAATGAACAGTAGTTGTGATTGTGGCTCACATCTTCCTCTGGTTTTACGTCCAGTAACGGCTGAAACGCCTTTTAAGAGTCGAGGATGTGCTTCCCATTCAGTTTTCTTGTAAACTGACAACAGGGTCTTTTAAAGTCAGATTCCCAAGACTATAACGTGCTTTTTCCTTACGGAACAGTTCAAACAAATCAAGAAGGACTCCCTGTACATGCCCACTAGGATGCGTCTCAAGAGTCTGAATGATATCATCCAATGACTCCTTACTCAGTCCATCCTTTATGAATTGAATTTTGTCCTCTCGATTTCTTGAAACCATTCCAGGGTTCTTGCATCTTGTGTTACAGGTCCATCTTGCACACCTGTAGCAAACTCCAATTCTTTTTGCCCTTCTCTTCTTTGCATAGGAACTTCTTCCCACACCTGGCATGTTTTTAACAAATGATTCTTGAAATTCACCTGCTAAACGTACCTTAGCTTCAATGATCCAACAGACATCTTCTGGAAGGCCTAAGAGTGTTAATGCCCTCAATCGTTCAAGTCTGCAATTGTAAATGTCTTTAAGAAAATTTCTGGGGAGAGTAGGGAACAAAATTTTGATCCTGGTGAGAGATTTCTCCATTTTTTTCTTAAAACACTCAAGTTATTATTCCTGCAAGCTCAATGTAGTGTAATAGTTGGGATGATTTAAGAGGTGAAGAAGGAAGTTGAGAGATTAGTTGAAACTTATAAGCGAGGAATGTGAGAGAGGGAGAGAGAGAAAGAGAAAGAGAGAGAGAGAGAGAGAGAGAGAGACTTCTCTTGAATTTATTGCAAGTATGTGGCATTGTGCAAATGCACTTCTTCTACCGTGTGCTTTTGAAAACCTTCGAAAAATGGTTTAAGACGATGTCCATTCACCTTGAAGATTTTTTCAGTTACCTCATTTTTTATTTCCACTGCACCATAAGGAAAAACATTAGTAACTACAAATGGTCCTAACCATCTAGAGCGTAGCTTACCAGGCATAAGCTTTAGCCGAGAATTGAAAAGGAGAACTTTTTGTCCAACGGAAAACTCCTTTCTTGCCAACTTTTTGTCATGAAGAGCTTTGACCTTTTCTTTGTAAATTTTGGAGTTTTCGTATGCTTCCAATCGAATTTCTTCAAGTTCCTGCAATTGAAGCTTCCTATGGATTCCTGCTTGGTCTAGATCCATGTTGCATTTCTTTACTGCCCAAAATGCTCTATGCTCTAATTCAACTGGAAGATGACATGCTTTACCAAAGACAATCCTGTAGGGAGACATGCCAATGGGTGACTTGTAGGCTGTCCTATATGCCCATAAAGCATCAACAAGGCGCAAGCTCCAATCCTTCCTGTTAGGCTGAACTGTTTTTTCTAAGATTTTCTTGATCTCTCGATTAGAAACTTCAGCTTGACCATTTGTTTGAGGATGATATGGGGTGGAGACTTTATGCATGACTCCATATTTGCGGAGTAGGGCTTCCATTGTGCGGTTGCAAAAATGAGTACCTTGGTCACTAATTAGAGCTCTAGGAATGCCAAACCTGCTAAAAATGTTAGACCTGATAATATCTGCAACAACTCGAGCATCATCAGTACGAGTGGCTTTTGCCTCCACCCATTTTGAAACATAATCAACAGCTAGCAGAATGTAAACAAAGCCAAAAGAAACAGGGAATGGACCCATAAAGTCTATACCTCATACATCAAATACCTCACAAAAGAGAAGTGGTTGTTGGGGCATCTCATTTCTGCGCGAAATACTCCCTATTCTTTGGCACTGCTCACAAGTTATGCATAATCTGTGTGCATCACGAAATATTGTAGGCCAATAAAAGCCTGAGTCTAGTACTTTTCTAGCTGTCCGTTGTGGCCCAAAGTGTCCACCACAAGCTAGGGAATGGCAAAAGGTAAGTACAGACTGAACTTCATGATCTGGAACACATCTTCTAATGATTTGATCACTACATATCTTCCAAAGGTATGGTTCATCCCATATGTAGTGTTTGGCATCACTTTTCAACTTGGCAATTTGCGATTTGGTGAAGTGTTTGGGTATTTCTTTAGCAACCAGATAGTTTACCAAATCTGCATACCAAGGATCCTTCCCGTGCAAATGATAGAGATGCTCTTCTGGGAATGAATCTGCAATTCAAGTTTCTTCACAAGGTTGCTGGATCCGACTTAAATGATCTGCAACAAGGTTCTCTGCACCACTCTTGTCTTTAATCTCTAAATCAAATTCTTGCAACAGAAGCATCCAGCGAATCAGTCTTGGCTTAGCATCTTCCTTCTTAAGCAAGTATTTCAAAGCTGCATGGTCAGAGAAGACAATAACTTTAGATCCAAGCAAATAGGAGCGAAATTTATCTAATGCAAACACAATTTCCAAAAGCTCCTTCTCAGTTGTTGTGTAATTGGATTGGGTTGCATCCAGTGTGCGAGAGGCATATGCAATGACATGAGATCTCTTGCTAACTCTTTGAGACAGTACAGCACCAAGGGCATAATTAGATGCATCACACATTAATTCAAATGGAAGCGTCCAATTAGGTGGTTGAATGATAGGAGTGGTTGTCAACCGCTTCTTTAGTTCATCAAATGAATCCTTGCATGCTTGATCAAACACAAATTTGGTATCTTTTTGTAGTAGTTTAGAAAGAGGTTGTGCAATCTTGCTAAAATCCTTGATGAATCTTCTGTAAAAACCTGCATGACCAAGTAAAGAACGTACTTCTCGTACAAAAGTGGGGTAAGGTAGAGAAGTAATAATGTCTATCTTGGCCTTATCAACCTCTAAACCTTTTCTAGATACCAAGTGTCCTAAGACTATACCTTCTGTTACCATGAAATGACATTTTTCAAAATTCAAAACCAGGTTAGTCTCAATGCATCTGTCCAAAACTTTAGAGAGGCTTTCTAAGCATGCATCAAAAGAAGAACCATATACAGTGAAGTCATCCATAAACACTTCCATGCAACTTTCTAAGAGATCAGAGAAAATGCTTACCATGCATCTTTGAAAGGTTCCAGGGGCGTTGCATAGACCAAAAGGCATCCTTCGATAGGCAAAAGTACCAAAAGGACAAGTGAAGGTGGTCTTATGCTGGTCTTCTGGGGCTATATGTATTTGAAAATAACCTGAAAAATCATCTAGAAAGCAATAGTGAGATTTTCCTGCTAATCTTTCCAAAATTTGGTCTATGAAGGGCAAAGGGAAGTGATCCTTGCGAGTAGCTTGGTTAAGCTTCCTATAATCTATGCACACTCTCCAATTGTTTTGTATTCTGGTAGGGATTAGTTCATCATTGTGATTTTTGACTACAGTCATGCCAGTCTTCTTAGGAACTACTTGCACCGGGCTTACCCAATCACTGTCTGAGATGGGATAGATGATACCAGCTGCCAAAAGCTTACCTACTTCCTTCTTTACCACATCTAGAATGGTTGGATTCAAACGCCTTTGTGGTTGTCTAACAGGTCTGGTGTTTTCCTCCAGCAATATCCTATGCATACAAGTAGATGGGCTAATGCCTGGAATATCAGCCAAATTCCATCCAATTGCTTGTTTATGGCTTTTTAAGGTTTGCAGCAACCTTTCTTCCTGTTGTGGTAGAAGGTTCTTTGCTACAATGACAGGAAGCTTCTCATTTTCCCCCAAATAAGCATACTTTAGATGTTCAGGCAAAGGCTTCAATTCCAAAGGAGGTGGTTGTATTATGGAAGGCAGGGATCTTTTTGAGATTGAAATGTCTGCAACACTTGCATCTAACATGTCATCTTTCAACGAAGTTTGGTCTGCAACATTAATCCTGGAACACACAATACATGAATCAAATTCATCACATGTGCAAGTAAAATTATCTAAGTAATCTAAATCAAAATCAAAAAATTTAAAAAGTAGATTGTCAATAGAATAATCATCCGCAAGAAGGTCTATGGCATCAAGTTGAAAGAGTGAATGGTTCTCTATAGGATGCTTCGTGGCTTCAAATATGTTGAATTGGATGATATCATCTCCAAATTCCATAGAGAGAGTCCTCGTATGCACATCTATCTTTGTTTTTGCAGTTTTGAGGAAAGGTCTCCCTAGGATCAAGGTTGCTCTATTAATGGATGACTCGTCTTCCATATCCAAAATGTAGAAGTCAGCTGGAAAGATCAGCATATTCACTTGAACTAACACATCTTCAAGTACTCCGGTTGGATGTGCTGTACTTTTGTTGGCTAATTGAATCACCACACCAGTTGGCTTCAGTTCTCCCAGATTCAAAGATTTATAAACTGATGAGGTCATAACATTAATGGAAGCACCTAGATCCAGCAATGCATCACCAAATGTAGAATTTCCTATTGTGCAAGGAATGGTGAAAGTTCCTGGATCTTTACATTTCTGAGGGAGGCTGGGTTGAATTAAGGCAGAAACATTGCGACCCACACTAATCTTCTCATCCCCTTTGAGTCTTCTCTTATGCGTGCACAAGTCCTTTAGAAATTTGGCATATTTGGGAATTTGCTTGATAGCATCTAGAAGTGGTATGTTGACTTCCACTTTTCTGAAGGTATCTAGAAGCTCCTTATCCAATTCTGCATGAACATTGGGCTTGGATTGGACCATTCTATTTGGAAAAGGTAAAGATACCTTCTGATCAGCACAATTTGGGGTTTTCGTCTCATCAGATGCTTCAAGTGCAGATCGTTTATGGCAAGCTTCTTTTTGTTGATCATTCGATGTCTTATCGAAGGCTGGTGTACTTTTTTCATCAGACTTTCCCTCTGATTCAGATGGCTCATCAGAGATGTCTCCAGGTGTAGAGATAAATGCTTCTTTTTGGTGTGGATTAGTCTGATTGAAGCTTTGTTGCTTTAAAATTGTAGGGTCTGTCTGTACTTCCTTCCCACTTCTCAAGGACATGGCATTCACACTTTTGGGATTTATGACAGGTTGAGAAGGTAGTTGACCAGAACCTTGAGATTTCAATTGGTTGACAGTGGTAGCCAACTGCCCAATTTGAGTTTGTAAATCCTGAATGGTAGAACTTACATTTTGTTGAAACTGAAGATTGCTGGTAGCTAATTGCTTCATCAAATCATCAAGAGAGGGTTCAGAAGCATTAGAAGGTACAGATTGCTGCATATGATGTTGTTGTTGTCTGAATGGCGGTGGTTGGTATTTATTTTGGGAGTCAGATGTTTGAATCCTTTGTTGTTGTGGAGGACCATATCTCAAGTTAGGATGGTTTCTCCAACTAGGATTGTATGTTCCAGAAGGTGGTTCAAACTTCTGTTGCCGATAATGTTGAGGAGGCTTGTATTGTTGTCCTGTGCCAAAAATACCATTTACTGCAGCCTCAGGTATCTCACTTTGTTGCAATGTTGGGCATGCATCAGTAGGATGATCTGCAGAAGTGCAGATGCCACATGTTTTCGTTTTGTCAACAACATTAAGTTGCTGTTGTTGTCCGATGGCCAACTGTCTTACGATGGAGGTTAGTTCTTCAATTCTGTTCTCCAATCGTGTATGGTCTGTCTTGGTGGTCATTTCATGGACTCCTTTAGACAAGGAATTAGTTCGAGAATTGAATTGCTGAGAATTTTCTGCCATGTTGGCAATCAAATCTCGAGCTGCTGTAGGAGTTTTGTCCATAAGTGCTCCACCACTAGCTGCATCAACCATGCTTCTGTCCATTGGCATGAGTCCTTCATAGAAATACTGAATCAGTAATTGATCACTGATTTGATGGTGTGGACAAGTGGCGTATAGTTTCTTGAATCTCTCCCAATACTCATAGAGAGTTTCTTGGGAGTTCTGTCTGATGCCGCAAATCTCTTTTTTTATAGCTGCTGTTCTGGATGCAGGGAAGAATTTCTCCAGAAATAATCTCTTCATATCATTCCAGCTTGTAACAGATGTTGGATGCAGATAGTACAACCAGTCCTTAGCTCCATCATTTAAGGAGAAAGGAAATGCCTTCAACTTGATATGATCTTCAGGAATTCCTTGTGGCCGCATTGTGGAACACACAATGTGAAATTCCTTCAAATGTTTATGAGGGTCCTCACCTGCAAGGCCATGAAACTTAGGTAGCAAATGTATTAGTCCAGACTTCAGTTCAAATGGTGCATCAACATCAGGGTATTGAATACACAACGGTTTATAAGCAACATCAGGTGCAGCTAATTCTTTTAGGGTTCTATCAGCCATGTTCTTAGCAAAATATTTGAAACTATCAAAATTTAAAGATGAAAAATCACTACTGTTACTTTCTTGGTTATTACTGAATGAATGCCTTCTACGTGCTCTTTTCAAGTTGTGGAATGTTCGATCAATCTCAGGATCATATGCATATAAATTTTCAGGATTGCATCGAGTCATACATAAAAAGGTGAATTCATACAGAAAATCCAAGAATATATACCTAAAGTAAAAAAAAAATTGTTAGAAAGATTAAAATTTTTATACAAACTCCTAAATGAGCCTAGGAAATTAAAATGGTCCCCGGCAACGGCGCCAAATTTTTGACACGCTCGTCGCAAACGTGCAAAAATAATTTCTAGATTTCCCCCAAACTATTGGTATAGTATAAGGTGCAACCTAGGTCATCTCCCAAAGACCATTTCATATTCTTAAGCAAATTAGGAGAAAGTTAGAAAAAATGGGTTTTGTAAATATATGATATTAAGTGCTAAATACAAAATACAGAATGAAATTAATTTGACTTAACAATTATCAACTCAAGGAATTCAGCGGCTATTTTCATAACTAATCATTGATCACTAAAATCATGCATTGTGTTTATCAACCTAGGATCATCTGGAACCCCTACAATGATCCTTGAATTCTCTACTGAGAAACCTCTCAGAATTCAATTGATTATGATCAACAAGATTTAGTAACCACTTAATCTTTCATCTAAACCAATTTTATAATCAGAATTCAGTTGAATTAAGTAATAAAATGAAAACCTTCAATTAAATTACTTAATTTCTACTCTTCAAACTTTTGGAAAATGATTTACCAATCAAAAACCAATTATAAATCAATTATGCATTAATCAAAATACGTCAACCGATCAAACTTTGATTAAAGAATAAAATTGAAGAATATAGTGAAGCAGAGTAGAAACCACTTAATAAGCATGTAAATAAAGATCAAGACCTCAAAGTTAAAATGAAAATAGCTTGAATCCTTGAATTGAAACTACAAACCTAGCCTTCCATGAAGGAGGCAAACTAACAACAAAGAAAGAGGCAAACTAACAACAAATAAATCCTAAGCCTTCCATGTAGGAGGCAACTAACAACAAATAAATCATAAGCCTTCCATGTAGGAGGCAACTAACAATAAAGAAAAACTAAGCCTTCCATGTAGGAGGCAAACTAACAAGAAAGAAAACCTAAGCCTTCCATGAAGGAGGCAAAACTAACAAGAAAGAAAGAAAGAAAGAAAGAAAGAAAGAAAATGGTATTGGAGTTAATCTCCAAAATGGTGTGTGTCTCCTCTTGTAAACCCTTCTATTTATAGAGGATTTTTGAGGCATCATCTTCAGAAAGTCACCAACTAGGATATTACTTTTCTACCCTTTTATTGCTTTCACATGGGCTTTGTTGAAAATGCAAAACACTTTTGAATTTTTGCCACCAATGAGCACAAAAATTTTGACTTTCTTGCACCGCAATTTTGAATGTTCACATGTCCGAATTAGAGCTTGACTTCTGAACAAAAGTTGTAGCCCCGGATCTTAGCTGTCCAACAAATTTGATTTCATCTCAATATGACTTCTATATCTCAAGATATGGCCGGATCTTTGCACACTGTTCAAATTCCACGTCAGCAACACTATCTCATCTTTTGAGATAATTTCGGAGTCCTAAACATCCCATTTAGAGTCTGATCTTGCTTTGTAACTATGGACACTTCTTTAATCTTTCATTCAAGACAGATTTCATGATTTTTGGATGTCTAAAACTCCTATTATGCTCAAAATACTATAATAGTATCATTTTAATCGGGTAAGCAAAGAAATTCAATTAAACTTCATATAAACCCAAACTCATAAAATATGACAAAAATCACTTAATTGAACATATAAGAAGTCTTAATGAGATAAAAGTGAGAGATAATTATTTATGAAATCTATGCTTATCAATATATATAAAGATTTGTTAAACTAATTATTTAAAATAAAATTATTAAGATTAATCTAGTGGTGAGAAATTGAAAATTAAAACAGTACTATATGATAGTCTTATATTTAAACCTTATCACTTTTTATATTATATTAAAAATTAATTATTTAAATTTTATGTGAGAGATGCCATCTAATGAAATTCTATCATTATAGAAAATATTAACTTAAATTTTTTTTTCTCAAACTCATAAATATAAAGGAAAAAATTAATTAAACTTTGATACATTATAAATAGATTGTTTAAGAAAATGGAAAAATAATTTTGATCTATTTTAATTCTGATAGGATTATTAGTAGCGATAGCATTAATTGACTTAAGTTTCACTTTTTGTTGTAAATAAAGAAAAAATTAAGCATGATCCAATATCAAATGATACAAATATCAAAGAATGTAAAAAAAATTTCAAAAGAAATGAAAATAATAATTTCATTGCTGAAAACCAATAATATATATATAATATAATATGAAGTAAAAAAATTAATATGAATGTCAAATCTAATAAACAAGCACCTTACGCCTTTTGAAAGGGGAAATATATTCACCCTATAATATTACTTTATACCTAAAACAATTCTTGAAGTTCAACCCTACATAAAAAGTATGCTACAAAATAAAAAAAAATGATAAATACATATGAACTTGTCATCTCAAAATGGATAATTGATATTTTTGTGTCATCTACTAATTTTTTTGTTTATTTTTAATAATTTTGGTATTCAGATTTGAACTTAATTATGATATGATGGTCCTCCTTAGCACACTCCTACTAACTTGATTAAATTTTCGCCATATATATGTTTAATCAAATTAATTTAATTTAACTAAAAGGGCTTTCAAAAAATTTCAATTTGAAAATTTCGAGTCCCTTACATTTAACTTTTGTTCTAGAGTTTATATTTATGATAAAACAAAATCATTAAAAAATGTTTCTTTATCATCTCACCATAATGGAAGAGATTAAGCTCACCGCATAAAGATATTCTGAAAAATAAGAAAAAAAAAACTGGCTAAAAACTTTTTAATATGTATTGTTGTATTTAACTTATTAATTTAGCATATTCTGCTCTACATATAGATAATAAGTTGAACTTATTTAAGGATACATAATATGTTTTGAACTAATTTAGCAAAATTGAATAAGGTGTTTGATGTTCATGGGGTAAGTGTAGGATGGATTAGAAGCATTGTATGAGTTCATTGCAATGACTTGGTTCGCAGCATCAGAGGCATGAATTCCATCATAATACACATATTGGTTTCTATTTTGGCATGGTGTTTGATTAGGAATACAAAATCCATTTGCATTTGATAGACAACAAGGAGTAGTTGTATCCGTGAAACCTGAAATATATATATGGAGCATGATTATTTTGCACCCAAATCAAAAGTTAGACATTGAATTGTTTGAATCTAGAATGTTAAATAAAGTATAAGAAAATTAAATATTTACCTTGTGATTTTTTAAAGCTTTGGAAAATAGCATAAATGTTTACATAGATGAATTTGGAATCGGCAGAGTACTTGATATTGGATCGTTTCACAAGCGATTTAAGCTTGTTATTAAAAATGGATGCAGCAATATTTTGTTTTTCAACACAACCTCCACGCTTCCCATGAGTAGAGATGGCAATTGGAATGCAACCTAAAGGGCTTAAACCATTCAACACAAACTTTCTTGCTCCAATATGACGAAGTTCCTGTTTCAAAATCATTTTATATTATTATAAACCATCTAATCATAATAAATGTAAATAATATTGATCAAATGTGGAGAAAAGTTTGATTATAATTGTTTGTGTGGATTATAATAAAATTAAATTTAATTAGATCTTTCTTCACTTTCATTTTAAAAGATAATTATTTATATAATTTATTAATATGTGAAAATGAAATCAGGATACATATTTTCAATTTTTAAATTCGTTTTTAGATATTTTAACTAAACCTAAAGTTTAGTCTAATTAGCTCCTCTTTAGATATTTTAAATAGATATTCCTACTTTGGCCAGGCCTGCTTATTTTGGATTTAAACTTTTTTATAGCACATCCCAATATACACATTATTCACATGAAACATTTGTTGTTGTTGTTTTCTTATGAAGATATTAACTAGTTAATTTAATGATTTCTGTAATAAACAAATTAAAGTTAGACACATTTTTGTTATTTTTTAATGATTTTTTGTTTAGTCACAAGCGTAAATATAGATTAGGTTAGACCTGGTCGGGCTAATTACAAATTTTTTATTTTTTATTTTTAACATTTAAAATAAAATTTATTTGAGTTCATTTTTAGCATATTTTTAAAATAATTTAAAATTAATTGTTAAAATAAAAAAGATTATTTTTATAGTGCAAGGATAGCATAAGTGAGTTGACTATTTTCTTAAAAATCTTTTATTAATTAAAAGCTAAAATTGAACTTAAAACTAAAATCCAATTTTTTTAAAAATTTTGAATAAAAAACTAGAAAATACCCCGAACAGAATTTTAAAATTTTCCAGAAATTAGTTGAGTCTATCTCATAATTTATTACTTTTATTTCACTTTTACATTAAAAATAAAAAATATCATAAGATATGTAATACATAGAGAAGAGAAACATAGAGACATGTAATATGGGTGTAAATAAAATAATAAGAATAAATATTTACTCTTTTAAGCAAACTTGATTATAACCTATTTAACTAATATAGACTTTTTTCTACTTTTAATACAATCTCTTAAAAATTTATTCAGAAGACTGGATCCTTAAGGTACAAAACATTGCACACCATATTATCAATTGTGCATTATATATTGGCTAATACTAAAAAATTATTTAAAAATGTAATACCATCCTTTAATGATTAAAATTTACTAAAGTTAAAATTTGGTTTAATTCAATTCAAGCTAGCAGGTAACATAATACAAGCAATTTGATCAACTACAATAGTAAAGACTTGATCTAATAAAATGACTAGATCCAATATATGAGACGAAATGCATAAAATTTGGAAAATTGTAAGATACCTGTAAATATATAGAATAATAAGAAATTAGATTTTCTGCAAACTGCTTGGGAGTATAGAAGCGTCTTGTGGTGGAATTGGGAAGAAAGTAGTTAACTTCATAATCATTGGTACCCATATTCACATAATATAAACATTTAGTAAGGTATTGTATAGCTTTATGAAGACCTCCAAGTTTGTGAGCAATTTGATAAACTATGACTCTATGGTTTGCTATTTGTTGTCCTAAGCTGATATGCTCACCCTGCGTTTCGTAACACAAACTTAGTTACTCGCATCAACATTGAAACACGAATCCTTACAAATATATCAAAAACTATTTGAAGATAAATTAAGATGAATAAATAAAAAAGGATAAAAACTACTCGATTTAATAAATACATACAAACTTGGATCCAGTCTCAACGTGAATTCCAGCTCCACCTGATGCATAGTTCACACCTTTTAATATGTTTGAGTCTGTAGTGTTTGCATAGGGTGGGATGAATTTTGAAAATCCCAATAATTCGGCTACAATAAGAAAGCGTTAATCTGGGTTAAACAAAAGGTCGGAAGAACACAGAACTTGGAAATTAAAAATAATTTTATTCAAATTAAAAATATTTACAATATCATAAAATTAACATTCTCAGCCTAATTTTTCTTTTAAAACATAAAATTTAAATCTGAAATTTTGTTTCAAACGAGTAAGTATCATTCAAACAAATCATCCCATTAGTATAAGAGGAGCTCAACATAAATATATCTTCTGCTCTTCTAGAAATAAAAATTTTGGTAACTAATATTTTTTTTAAGAATGAAATTAAAAAAATGTTGACTTAATGAAAAGTAGTCCATCATCAACTCATCAATTTGACCCTTTTAGCTTGATATAAGATTTGTGTTCAAAATCTTTAATCTAGGTACCTGTGCCCAATACATAAACTAAACATAAAAAAACAGATTATATTTTGTTATATTAAAAGTAAAGATAATGTTACTGATTATGTCAGCTCCAGTTCGGTTATCGGTATATCTTCCAGTTGGGCCTGTTGGAAAGTCGATGCCAAATGGTTTATAATTTGATTTTGAAAGAGTATTAAGATGGTTATTGTTTCCAACATCAGAGAGAGAGTCTCCAAAGATGAAAAAACAAGGCACTTTGCTATGCCCGTGAACACAATGTTGCATGCAGCTTGCAGCTAATATAAGAAAACATAATACTAGCAATGTCTTTCTTTCACCAACCATACTTCTAGATAGAAAAACTAATGAAAGGGTAAAGGAGGATATGTTTAGTGTAAGAAGGAAAATGTGTATTTATAAAGTGGATGAAGAGGCAAAGAAGAATGTGTCAAGTGCAAGATGGAAAATGTGTATTTATAGGGTGGATGATGAGGCAAAGAAAGAATTTGTTAAGTGCAAGTTGGAAAGTATGTATTTATAGGGTGGGATGATGAAATTCTACGGCCAATTTGTCATAAATGCATTGAGTAGTTAATGATGAATAATATAGGTTTGGCAAGTTTGTTACTATTAATTGAAACAATATGTGCGTCCACGAAATTAATTGAGCATCTATTTCAATTTTGTACCGATTAACACAAAATTCTATAACTGTATAGGCCACCATTTTCCTCCTCACATATAGTTAATCTCATCTTGTGTAGAATTGATTAAATTGATTATCAAGCTGGACAACTTTGTCAATGTTTTTCTCTCCGTTAATAAATGGTAACACGATGTTGATAACAAATCAATTTAAAAAAAAATTCTATAGATCCAAAAAAAAAAATAAGTAATTTCCTTAAAAATATGAGTGTGTTGAAAACTTGCATACATATTAAGCTTTCATTATTAATTTTTTATATTTTAATTTATTTAATTTTAATTAATTTAGTATTTTATTAGTTATCTATAAATTATTTAAGAAGAATAAAATATTTGTATGTGTAAACATATTGTAGAGTTTGTTTCTTATTTAATTTTTATTTTTAAAAATTGTTACATAATTATCAATCATTGTATATATTTTAATTATTTTGAAACCAATTTGTATATATTTATTAGCATTATATATATTATAGTTAGATAAAAAAGTTTTAAAATAATATTTATTTAATTTGTTCCTTAGTAAAAAGAATTTATATCCGTTATTATTGATGTTTTATATTAATTCTAAAATTGGTGTATATTTAGAATCTAGAAATTTTTACCTTAATTGAAAAATTAATGTAAAAATAATTTTTTTTATTCTGATTGTTGATGTAGAGGTCACTCAATAGGTTTTCTTACCATTTATTGGATCTATGAGATCTATCACCAAGTGTTGAAGCTTTATTTTCCATGATTCGTATACCTATGGAGGCTCCTTCTACACATGTTCTTGTTCAATTTTTTATATTGTAACTAAATTTAGATCTTTACTTATATTAGATTTAGGGTACTTTACATATATAGAACTTAGACATCATTTTTAATTGTATTTTTCCTGGGTTAGCATGTGGATTCCATCCATTCTTTGGACTTGCAAAGCCCAAAAGGAAGCATCACCATAAGGGTGAGATTTTGCTTAGCATGGTTAAGCCATAATGCCTATATAAAGATTTCCCGTTTGTAAATTCACACTTTAGAAATTATTATACACTTTTCTCAACATTTTGATACTTTGTGAAAATATTTTCTCTCCTTTAAATCTTTTTCTCTTAACCATAAATCCTTGAGTTATTACCTAAGTCCTCCTCATCATTGGAGATAAAAGCTAATGTGATAGAGAAGAAACTTATGAGATACTCATTTTCATGAGTAAATTTAGTCCTTATCTCCATAGATCCATTTCTACTCACCTTCCATTTTTTTTCATTAATTCTATGGTTTTTTTTTTTACTATTCTGCACTTTATCTTTGGTGAATTTTTGTTGCATTTAGTGTACCTTCTCTCCATATATCCAAATTAATATTCATCAAAGCATACATATCAAGTGGTATCATAGCTTCATTAGATTAAAGATATCATTCTATACCTAAACTCTTCTAAATTTGATCAAAACTACTATTACTATTATTTTGTATCTATTCTTCTTCTCTTATACTACTACTATTTTATGCTTATTTTATGGGACTTTGGTTGTGTCTATATTGGATAATTGTTGGATCATATTGATTTAAGTTGCATCTTGTTATTTGGATCAATCCAATCAATGAAAAGTAAACAAATCTACTCAAGTTTAACAATTTATGCATTCAAATGTGTTTTTCATTTGGTGCCAAAATTTAAAATTTGGAAAAATTTAAAAAATATTTATAAAAAATATCTCAAATCATAATTAAACCATTGGGTTATGTTCTTAAGATATATATCTTGCATTTTGGATCAAATTATTTGGTGGAAACTGATTGAATCTCAATATATTACACTTGAATTTTTGAATTCCAAGTTTCTCTCCAAATTTTTTTCTTGATAAAAAAATTATAAAAAAATTGTCATATAAACTAATCTAAGTTAAATTTAGTGATTATGGAAGAGGAAAGATGAATCCTAACATCATTATACACAATTTAATCAGTTTAGTTTTTTTTAAATTCACTAAGAATTGCATGTATTCTTCCTAGTTCATGCATTGTCTTCATTTCTTTAAGTTGATCCGATATAAGTTTTAATTATAGTATGTTTTTGTTGCTTAAATATGAGTTGGAAATCTTTTTAAGAGGCAAAAATCAAAATCCAAAAGAAAATTCTTCAAATAAATTGGTCAAAGTTTTATGTCCATTAATGCATGCAAAATGTGAGTAATAATTTTCCTTTATGTACTACCCACAATGATCATGCAATAGTAATAATCTTTTCCTATGTACTACCATCAATGATCATGCAAGGTAAATAGTTAAGAGAAGCATAAAACACACTCAGATTTGTTAAGTTGACGACCAATTAGAAACCTAGGATTTCAATTGATCCTTCAAAATCTTAGACTTGGTTACCTTATAATTCCGCTAATTACAAAATGATATGATCCTCTATTCCCCAGCAAACTTAGAGATAAACAAGAGTAGCTAATTCTTTTTAATTGACTAAGTATGATAAAGTAACACAATTTTTGGTAAAATAACCATGCAATCATTCATAATGAAAACATATAATCATTCATAAAGAAAAATAGGGTTCAAATAGCTACATCATAAGGTTCATCAAAACTCCATGATTTGGGAGTTAGTTAGACATAGCAATAGAAAATAAATGACAACAAGCTAATCCAACAAAATTATTCATAGTGCCAACTAGACTAGTAAAAGACTTTGTAATTTGTAGTGTGAAAGGGGTTCTTTTTGCCAAGATCCTATGAGAGGATGTCGTAAGAAGCAATAAACTAGGAATAAGGGAGATGGAAATGGGTAAAGAAAAGAAAGAGGTATGTTGGAGGACCTCTTGAAGTGTCAAGATATGTTTTCCATCTGCAGCGAACCTCCCATTTTTTAGGCATGGATTAGGACTACCACTGCTATGAACTGGATTGACATAAAAGTTACCTCTTAAGCCGTCATAGCTGCTTTGAATCACCTGTAATGTTGTCAAGGTTAACTGGGATCCTTTCTTGCATCACTAATACTGACTTGGATCATTTCAAGAGCCTTCCAAAATTGGTACAACTATGCTCAGGTTTAAACAACCATGCTGAAAAATTGAAAACATTGCAAGGTAGTGCTCCTCATCTGACATGATTGTGCTTAGGTCTACATAGCCATGTCCAAAAACTTGGTCTGCTATGAGGGCGTGCTCAGGTAGCACAACTATGTTGGCTTTCTCTAAATGGGCATTTTTTTTTCCTTCTATCACTCCTTCATCTTTTTATGCCTTTTTTGCCAAAAATTGACTTAGTTTCTGATTCTTTACTTACATGACCATTCCTACAAAAATAAGGAAGATCAAGTGAAATTACAATTGAATAACCATTAATTGCACAGTAATTATAGTCAATTTCTCACATATAAATCAATAGAATGATGCTTTATCACACATCAAACTTATATATTGTTTGCTCCCAAGAAATAATCCAAGGAATAAGAATGTAGCTAGTATAGAATTTAGAAACCTCACATATCCACATGCAACAGACAAATACAATTAAAATCATAGGAATGATTAATAATAATCTAATTAGGATCTTTTAGTTTCTTGAAATTAAATCTCATGCAGATAAGAGATTTTTTTGTTCATTGTCTCTCATATATATGAGGGTATAGATCATTATTGCTCTACCCCTCATGATTATACACTACTATAAACTTTCCCATAAATATCAATCTCCACTAAAAGTTAAATTACATACAAGAATAAAAAAAACATTATCAAGTTTGAAATGTGACAAAGGAAATTTATATAGTTAGATAAGATATAAGAAGAAAATTAAAAACAAATGGTTCTTTTATTTATATCATTAATAGCCTTAAACCATTATATTATTAATTCATTTTCTTAGGGTTCATAATTTTTAACTTTTAAATTTCTCAATCTTTCTTTTCCTTTTTCTTCATTCTTTATCTTTTTTTCTTTTCTTTTTCCCTTTTTAATCACTTTTTCATCCCAAGCACTTACTTTACTTTAGCTATAATCTAAAAGGTACCTGAAATTATAACAATTATGTGAGGGGTACCAAAGAAAGTAACTTTAATCTTTCAAAATTAAAATGGAGCACTAAATGATATTCTAGGTTTGTGTTCTTTCAACAAAACCTAATTTTTCTTTATCATTGTCTTATTATGTAATCAACTTGTGCAAGCTTTAATAAGATTATAAGGCAAGTTATAGAATATACAACCTAGAGAGGAAACACTCAACAAAGAGAGAAAAATGTTGGGTGCAACCTCAATTAGGCTAATTTTTTTTACTAAGGTTATTCTAGTGTAAAACAAGATGACAAGAAACATGAATAATTATCAATTATTTTTAATTCAAAATTCAATGTCTTTATTAAGTTTAATTAATGTCTATCACACAATGTCAGAGGTTTCTATAACTTACCAACAGTCCAGAGAAGATGGAATTATTACAAGGTACAAGAAGTTTATAGAACAATCGAGGACGAGTATTCTTCTTCAAACTTAATCTTTTACCATTCTTTTAATTTCTTTAAAAAAATTATTTCTTACGATAGAAAGCATTATATAAAGAGGAGGGATAAATGATTTTCAAAAAGATAATTATAAATTTAAGTCATTACATATATGCATATAATACAAGTATAGTGGGGAGAAAAGTAGGACTTTCCTAAGTGGTGGTTGAGGAAGGAGAGAATCTTCCTCCTCAAACTTAGAGCTCAGCTGACACGCTCGTCGTAAACGCGCAAAAATAATTTCTAGATTTCCCTCAAACTATTGGTATAGTATAAGGTGCAACCTAGGTCATCTCCCAAAGACCATTTCATATTCTTAAGCAAATTAGGAGAAAGTTAGAAAAATGGGGTTTTGTAAATATATGATATTAAGTGCTAAATACAAAATACAGAATGAAATTAATTTGACTTAACAATTATCAACTCAAGGAATTCAACGGCTATTTTCATAACTAATCATTGATCACTAAAATCATGCATTGTGTTTATCAACCTAGGATCATCTGGAACACCTACAATGATCCTTGAATTCTCTACTGAGAAACCTCTCAGAATTCAATTGATTATGATCAACAAGATTTAGTAACCACTTAATCTTTCATCTAAACCAATTTTATAATCAGAATTCAGTTGAAGTAAGTAATAAAATGAAAACCTTCAATTAAATTACTTAATTTCTACTCTTCAAACTTTTGGAAAATGATTTACCAATCAAAAACCAATTATAAATCAATTATGCATTAATCAAAATACGTCAACCGATCAAACTTTGATTAAAGAATAAAATTGAAGAATATAGTGAAGCAGAGTAGAAACCACTTAATAAGCATGTAAATAAAGATCAAGACCTCAAAGTTAAAATGAAAATAGCTTGAATCCTTGAATTGAAACTACAAACCTAGCCTTCCATGAAGGAGGCAAACTAACAACAAAGAAAGAGGCAAACTAACAACAAATAAATCCTAAGCCTTCCATGTAGGAGGCAACTAACAACAAATAAATCCTAAGCCTTCCATGTAGGAGGCAACTAACAATAAAGAAAAACTAAGCCTTCCATGTAGGAGGCAAACTAACAAAAAAGAAAACCTAAGCCTTCCATGAAGGAGGCAAAACTAACAAGAAAGAAAGAAAGAAAGAAAGAAAGAAAGAAAGAAAGAAAATGGTATTGGAGTTAATCTCCAAAATGGTGTGTTTCTCCTCTTGTAAACCCTTATATTTATAGAGGATTTTTGAGGCATCATCTTCAGAAAGTCACCAAATAGGATATTACTTTTCTACCCTTTTATTGCTTTCACATGGGCTTTGTTGAAAATGCAAAACACTTTTGAATTTTAGTCACCAATGAGCACAACAATTTTGACTTTCTTGCACCGCAATTTCGGATGTTCACAAGTCCGAATTAGAGCTTGACTTCTGAACAAAAGTTGTAGCCCAGGATCTTAGCTGTCCAACAAATTTGATTTCATCTCAATATGACTTCTATATCTCAAGATATGGCCGGATCTTTGCACACTGTTCAAATTCCACGTCAGCAACACTATCTCATCTTTTGAGATAATTTCGGAGTCCTAAACATCCCATTTAGAGTCTGATCTTGCTTTGTAACTATGGACACTTCTTTAAGCTTTCATTCAAGACAGATTTCATGATTTTTGGATGTCTAAAACTCTTATTATGCTCAAAATACTATAATAGTGTCATTTTAATCGGGTAAGCAAAGAAATTCAATTAAACTTCATATGAACCCAAACTCATAAAATATGACAAAGATCACTTAATTGAACATATAAGAAGTCTTAATGAGATAAAAGTGAGAGATAATTATTTATGAAATCTATGCTTATCAAATTCCCCCACACTTATCTTTTGCACGTCTCGGGCAAACTTAAGTTAAGGATTGGTGACTATTTTTTTTTTGAAAGAACATCAAAGTTTTGAGTTGATTTCTCAAGAATTCACAAAATTTCATGAAGCATTATTTCATCACATTTTTGAAATTACTTAGAAAGGAAACTTTAATTTGAAAAACATAGATTGAGAAAGATAAAACCTCACATGATATACTCTGAATCTCTCAAGTGTTTGATTTGGTAAGTGTTTCTCTCAAATTCAATCCATGAAAGATGAAATATCATAGGCTTGCATATCTTCTACTTCTCTACTAATATGTACACATGCAATGCACAAATCAAGAGGTCTTTATTTTGGTTATAACGGGATTAGAAAGATGAAATGATATATTGAAGAGGTACAATGTTAGACCAAGGAAAATGGTGAGGATTGAGAACTGAGTCTAAGTGCAAGTGTGAGAAACAGATATCACTTCTTCATTCTTTTTTTCTTTTTTTTTTTCAATATAATAGTTTATTTATTAATTTATTGCTTCAGTTTTTTTTTTCAACCATGATATCAATGAACACAACAATAATCTCCCCCACACTTATTGAAACACTTATGGTATGATAAATCCAGTATTCCTCACCTTCTATGGTCAAACAAAGTTGTTTTTTTTTTATTTGTGGTGAGCTAAAAAGAAGAAAAGGCTAATCGGCTCAAAGGGCTGATCAAAGGATAAAATTATATGGTTTGGTTATTTGGCCAAGTGGTTTGTTCAAGAAAAACAGTGCCTCAATCATTTTTGTACAATTCATGTGAAAATGTAGCTTCAAAAAGAATCAATGCAAGTTCTGAAGTAACATATTCCATGGATGAAAATCACACAAGAAAGAAAATAATAATAAGGCTCAAAATCTCACAGGTAATATATTTATCAAATCTAATCTATCCAGTTCAAATATGTGTTGTCAAACTAATTAATCTCGAAATGTAAATCATTTTGCTTCAATTATTTTATGAAATCTAAAGAACAACAAACTTCCACATTCAATTTTTTTTTTAATCATAAGATGCGTATCAAGAGTCAAGTGTAACTCCTTACTCAGCCATCTTACTCAAAGCAAGTTTATGAATCTAACCTAATTTTTTTTGTTTTTTTTTTGGGTTTTTTTTTAATTTTTTTTTTTAATTTTTTTTTTAGATATCGGACCATCCTCCCCCCAACCTATCCAAGACATTGTCCCCAATGTCTTAGATGGAATTTCATATAACAGGAAAAGAAATGTAAGAAAACCATCAAAGTAAGGAAAAGTTATAACCGAAGAGTGGTATCTGGTTCTCTTTTATCTCTGCCATCCTGATTTGGTTGGTTCACCAGCTGCATTGCTTGACTGAGCTCAGATGTAGGATTTTGCAAAATCTCAAGTAGTTGTTCAACAGTTGAAGCAGATACTATGATGTTGCGCATGGATTGTGGCATGAACTCCTTCTCTACTGCATGATCTAAAAAGGATTTCAAACCATTATAAAAGCCATTAATATTCAATAAGCCCAAAGGTTTTTTATGAAAATTCCGATAGACCCAAAATATAATGGTAAAAATTTCTTCCATTGTTCCAAGACCACCAGGTAATGCAATAAATGCATTAGAATTAACCAACATGTGTCTCATACGGTCATGCATGGTTGCAACCTTCAATTCAGTACCCAGGGTCAAGTAGGAGGTGCTCCCATTTTTTAAGCCAACACCTAAGACGTTACACCCCTTTGTGAGTGCATATCCTGCAACACATCCTTTTAAACCCTGAATCCCTCCCCCATAAACAAGATTGATTTTTGTTGCAGCTAATGCCTTACCAAGGGTATAAGCTGCATGTTGAAATTCTCCATCCTTTCCAAGGTTAGACCCACCAAAAACACAGATAGTATTGATCTTATCCATATACGGTGTTTCTATCTTTTTTGAAAAAATATGTCATAGAGGTTGATAATTTATAGGGACTCAATATCAGACAAGGAGATCGTTTGAATAGTGCGGGATCAGGATTTGGTAGCAAAAGTTTGAATTTTTGTTGCAAAAGTTTGAATTTTTTGTTCAAGGAAAAGATGAATGTTAGAGGGGAAAGACTTTCAGCAGGGGTGAAAATTTCAAAAAAAAATGGTGGCCCAATAAATTGAAAAGACAATGTAAATGACAAACATACACGCATGAGAATGAACAGTAGTTGTGATTGTGGCTCACATCTTCCTCTGGTTTTACGTCCAGTAACGGCTGAAACGTCTTCTAAGAGTCGAGGATGTGCTTCCCATTCAGTTTTCTTGTAAACTGACAACAGGGTCTTTTAAAGTCAGATTCCCAAGACTATAACGTGCTTTTTCCTTACGAAACAGTTCAAACAAATCAAGAAGAACTCTTTGTACATGCCCCTTAGGATGCGTCTCAAGAGTCTGAATGATATCATCCAATGACTCCTTACTCAGTCCATCCTTTATGAATTGAATTTTGTCCTCTCGATTTCTTGAAACCATTCCAGGGTTCTTGCATCTTGTGTTACAGGTCCATCTTGCACACCTGTAGCAAACTCCAATTCTTTTTGCCATTCTCTTCTTTGCATAGGAACTTCTTCCCATACCTGGCATGTTTTTAACAAATGATTCTTGAAATTCACCTGCTAAACGTACCTTAGCTTCAATGATCCAACGGACATCTTCTGGAAGGCCTAAGAGTGTTAATGCCCTCAATCGTTCAAGTCTGCAATTGTAAATGTCCTTAAGAAAATTTCTGGGGAGAGTAGGGAACAAAATTTTGATCCTGGTGAGAGCTTTCTCCATTTTTTTCTTAAAACACTCAAGTTATTATTCCTGCAAGCTCAATGTAGTGTAATAGTTGGGATGATTTAAGAGGTGAAGAAGGAAGTTGAGAGATTAGTTGAAACTTATAAGTGAGGAATGTGAGAGAGGGAGAGAGAGAAAGAGAGAGAGAGAGAAAGAGAGAAAGAGAGAGAGAGAGACTTCTCTTGAATTTATTGCAAGTATGTGGCATTGTGCAAATGCACTTCTTCTACCGTGTGCTTTTGAAAACCTTCGAAAAATGGTTTAAGACGATGTCCATTCACCTTGAAGATTTTTTCAGTTACCTCATTTTTTATTTCCATTGCACCATAAGGAAAAACATTAGTAACTACAAATGGTCCTAACCATCTAGAGCGTAGCTTACCAGGCATAAGCTTTAGCCGAGAATTTAAAAGGAGAACTTTTTGTCCAACGGAAAACTTCTTTCTTGCCAACTTTTTGTCATGAAGAGCTTTGACCTTTTCTTTGTAAATTTTGGAGTTTTCGTATGCTTCCAATCGAATTTCTTCAAGTTCCTGCAATTGAAGCTTCCTATGGATTCCTGCTTAGTCTAGATCCATGTTGCACTTCTTTACTGCCCAAAATGCTCTATGCTCTAATTCAACTGGAAGATGACATGCTTTACCAAAGACAATCCTGTAGGGAGACATGCCAATGGGTGACTTATAGGTTGTCCTATATGCCCATAAAGCATCAACAAGGCGCAAGCTCCAATCGTTCCTGTTAGGCTGAACTGTTTTCTCTAAGATTTTCTTGATCTCTCGATTACAAACTTCAGCTTGACCATTTGTTTGAGGATGATATGGGGTGGAGACTTTATGCATGACTCCATATTTGCGGAGTAGGTCTTCCATTGTGCGGTTGCAAAAATGAGTACCTTGGTCACTAATTAGAGCTCTAGGAATGCCAAACCTGCTAAAAATGTTAGACCTGATAAAATCTGCAACAACTCGAGCATCATCAGTACGGGTGGCTTTTGCCTCCACCCATTTTGAAACATAATCAACAGCTAGCAAAATGTAAACAAAACCAAAAGAGACAGGAATGGACCCATAAAGTCTATACCCCATACATCAAATACCTCACAAAAGAGAAGTGGTTGTTGGGGCATCTCATTTCTGTGCGAAATACTCCCTATTCTTTGGCACTGCTCACAAGTTATGCATAATCCGTGTGCATCACGAAATATTATAGGCCAATAAAAGGCTGAGTCTAGTACTTTTCTAGCTGTCCGTTGTGGACCAAAGTGTCCACCACAAGCTAGGGAATGGCAAAAGGTAAGTACAGACTGAACTTCATGATCTGGAACACATCTTCTAATGATTTGATCACTACATGTCTTCCAAAGGTATGGTTCATCCCATATGTAGTGTTTGGCATCACTTTTCAACTTGGCAATTTGCGATTTGGTGAAGTGTTTGGGTATTTCTTTAGCAACCAGATAGTTTACCAAATCTGCATACCAAGGATCCTTCCCGTGCAAATGATAGAGATGCTCTTCTGGGAATGAATCTGCAATTCAAGTTTCTTCACAAGGTTGCTGGATCCGACTTAAATGATCTGCAACAAGGTTCTCTGCACCACTCTTGTCTTTAATCTCTAAATCAAATTCTTGCAACAGAAGCATCCAGCGAATCAGTCTTGGCTTAGCATCTGCCTTCTTAAGCAAGTATTTCAAAGCTGCATGGTCAGAGAATACAATAACTTTAGATCCAAGCAAATAGGAGCGGAATTTATCTAATGCAAACACAATTGCCAACAGCTCATTCTCAGTAGTTATGCAATTGGATTGGGTTGCATCAAGTGTGCGAGAGGCATATGCAATGACATGAGATTTCTTGCTAACTCTTTGAGACAGTACAGCACCAAGGGCATAATTAGATGCATCACACATTAATTCAAATGGAAGCGTCCAATTAGGTGGTTGAATGATAGGAGTGGTTGTCAACCGCTTCTTTAGTTCATCAAATGAACCCTTGCATGCTTGATCAAACACAAATTTGTTATCTTTTTGTAGTAGTTTAGAAAGAGGTTGTGCAATCTTGCTAAAATCCTTGATGAATCTTCTGTAAAAACCTGCATGACCAAGTAAAGAACGTACTTCTCGCACAGAAGTGGGGTAAGGTAGAAAAGTAATAATGTCTATCTTGGCCTTATCAACCTCTAAACCTTTGCTAGATACCAAGTGTCCTAAGACTATACCTTCTGTTACCATGAAATGACATTTTTCAAAATTCAAAACCAGGTTAGTCTCAATGCATCTATCCAAAACTTTAGAGAGGCTTTCTAAGCATGCATCAAAAGAAGAACCATATACAGTGAAGTCATCCATAAACACTTCCATGCAACTTTCTAAGAGATCAGAGAAAATGCTTACCATGCATCTTTGAAAGGTTCCAGGGGCGTTGCATAGACCAAAGGGCATCCTTCGATAGGCAAAAGTACCAAAAGGACAAGTGAAGGTGGTCTTATGCTGGTCTTCTGGGGCTATATGTATTTGAAAATAACCTTAAAAACCATCTAGAAAGCAATAGTGAGATTTTCCTGCTAATCTTTCCGAAATTTGGTCTATGAAGGGCAAAGGGAAGTGATCCTTGCGAGTAGCTTGGTTAAGCTTCCTATAATCTATGCACACTCTCCAACTGTTTTGTATTCTGGTAGGGATTAGTTCATCATTGTGATTTTTGACTACAGTCATGCCAGTCTTCTTAGGAACTACTTGCACCGGGCTTACCCAATCACTGTCTGAGATGGGATAGATGATACCAGCTGCCAAAAGCTTACCTACTTCTTTCTTTACCACATCTAGGATGGTTGGATTCAAACGCCTTTGTGGTTGTCTAACAGGTCTGGTGTTTTCCTCCAGCAATATCCTATGCATACAAGTAGATGGGCTAATGCCTGGAATATCAGCCAAAGTCCATCCAATTGCTTGTTTATGGCTTTTTAAGGTTTGCAACAACCTTTCTTCTTGTTGTGGTAGAAGGTTCTTTGCTACAATGACAGGAAGCTTCTCATTTTCCCCCAAATAAGCATACTTTAGATGTTCAGGCAAAGGCTTCAACTCCAAAGGAGATGCTTGTATTATGGAAGGAATCGATCTATTTGAGATTGAAATGTCTGCAGCACTTGCATCTAACATGTCATCTTTCCAAGAAGTTTGGTCTGCAGCATTAATCCTGGAGCACACAATACATAGATCAAATTCATCACATGTGCAAGTAAAATTATCTAAGTAATCTAAATCAAAATCAAAAAATTCAAAAAGTAGATTGTCATTAGAATAATCATTCTCAAGAAGATTTATGGCATCAAGTTGAAAGAGTGAATGATTCTCTATGGGATGCTTCATGGCTTCAAATATGTTGAATTGGATGATATCATCTCCAAATTCCATAGAGAGAGTCCCCGTATGCACATCTATCTTTGTTTTTGCAGTTTTGAGGAAAGGTCTCCCAAGGATCAAGGTTGCTCTATTGATGGATGACTCATCTTCCATATCCAAAATGTAGAAGTCAACTGGAAAGATCAGCTTATTCACTTGAACTAGCACATCTTCAAGTACTCCGGCTGGATGTGTTGTACTTCTGTTGGCTAATTGAATCACCACACCAGTTGGCTTCAGTTCTCCCAGATTCAAAGATTTATAAACTGATGAGGGCATAACATTAATGGAAGCACCTAGATCCAACAATGCATCACCAAATGTAGAATTTCCTATTGTGCAAGGAATGGTGAAAGTTTCTGGATCTTTACATTTCTGAGGGAGGCTGGGTTGAATTAAGGCAGAAACATTGCGTCCCACACTAATCTTCTCATCCCCTTTGAGTCTTCTCTTATGCGTGCACAAATCCTTTAGAAATTTGGCATATTTGGGAATTTGCTTGATAGCATCTAGAAGTGGTATGTTGACTTCCATTTTCCTGAAAGTATCTAGAAGCTCCTTATCCAATTCTGCATGAGCATTGGGCTTGGATTGGACCATTCTATTTGGAAAAGGTAAAGATACCTTCTGATCAGCACAATTTGGGGTTTTTGTTTCATCAGATGCTTCAAGTGCAGATCGTTTATGGCAAGCTTCTTTTTGTTGATCATTCGATGTCTTATCGAAGGTTGGTGTACTTTTTTCATCAGACTTTTCCTCTGATTCAGATGGCTTATCAGAGATGACTCCAGGTGTGGAGATAAATGCTTCTTTTTGGTGTGGATTAGTCTGATTGAAGCTTTGTTGCTTTAAAATTGTAGGGTCTGTCTGCACTTTCTTCCCATTTCTCAAGGTCATGGCATTCACACTTTTGGGATTTATGACAGGTTGAGAAGGTAGTTGACCAGAACCTTGAGATTTCAATTGGTTGACAGTGGTAGCCAACTGCCCAATTTGAGTTTGTAAATCCTGAATGGTAGAACTTACATTTTGTTGAAACTGAAGATTGCTGGTTGCTAATTGCTTCATCAAATCATCAAGAGAGGGTTCTGAAGCATTAGAAGGTACAGATTGCTGCATATGCTGTTGTTGTTGTCTGAATGGCGGTGGTTGGTATTTATTTTGGGAGTCAGATGTTTGAATCTTTTGTTGTTGTGGAGGACCATATCTCAAGTTAGGATGGTTTCTCCAACTAGGATTGTATGATCCAGAAGGTGGTTCAAACTTCTGTTGCTGATAATGTTGAGGAGACCTGTATTGTTGTCCTGTGCCAAAAATACCATTTACTGCAGCCTCAGGTGTCTCACTTTCTTGCAATGTTGGGCATGCATCAGTAGGATGATCTGCAGAAGTGCAGATGCCACATGTTTTGTTTTTGTCAACAACATTAAGTTGCTGTTGTTGTCCGATGGCCAACTGTCTTACGATGGAGGTTAGTTCTTCAATTCTGTTCTCCAATCGTGTATGGTCTGTCTTCATGGTCATTTCATGGACTCCTTTAGACAAGGAATTAGTTCGAGAATTGAATTACTGAGAATTTTCTGCCATGTTGGCAATCAAATATCGAGCTGCTGTAGGAGTTTTGTCCATAAGTGCTCCACCACTAGCTGCATCAATCATGCTTTTGTCCATTGGCATGAGTCCTTCATAGAAATACTGAATCAGTAATTGATCACTGATTTGATGGTGTGGGCAAGTGGCGCATAGTTTCTTGAATCTCTCCCAATACTCATAGAGAGTTTCTTGGGAGTTTTGTCTGATGCCGCAAATCTCTTTTCTGATAGCTGTCGTTCTGGATGCAGGGAAGAACTTCTCCAGAAATAATCTCTTCATATCATTCCAGCTTGTAACAGATGTTGGATGCAGATAGTACAACCAGTCCTTAGCTCCATCATTTAAGGAGAAAGGAAATGCCTTCAACTTGATATGATCTTCTGGAATTCTTTATGGCCGCATTGTGGAACACACAATGTGAAATTCCTTCAAATGTTTATAAGGGTCCTCACCTGCAAGGCCATGAAACTTAGGTAGCAAATGTATTAATCCAGACTTTAGTTCAAATGGTGCATCAACATCAGGGTATTGAATACACAACGGTTGATAAGCAACATCAGGTGCAGCTAATTCTTTTAAGGTTCTATCAGCCATGTTCTTAGCAAAATATTTAAAACTATCAAAATTTAAAGATGAAAAATCACTACTGTTACTTTCTTGGTTATTACTGGATGAATGCCTTCTATGTGCTCTTTTCAAATGGTGGAATGTTCTATCAATCTCAGGATCATATGCATATAAATTTTCAGGATTGGATCGGGTCATACACAAAAAGGTGAATTCATACAGAAAATCCAAGAATGATATACCTAAAGTAAAAACAATTGTTAGAAAGATTAAAATTTTTATACAAACTCCTAAATGAGCCTTGGAAATTAAAATGGTCCCCGGCAACGGCGCCAAATTTTGACATGCTCGTCGTAAACGCGCAAAAATAATTTCTAGATTTCCCCCAAACTATTGGTATAGTATAAGGTGCAACCTAGGTCATCTCCCAAAGACCATTTCAAATTCTTAAGCAAATAAGGAGAAAATTAGAACAAGGGGATTTTGTAAAGATTTGATATTGAGTTCTAAACACAAAATACAGAATGAAATTAATTTACTTAACAATTATCAACTCAAGGAATTTAGAGGCTATTTTCTTAACTAATCATTGATCACTAAAATCATGCATTGTGTTTATCAACCTAGGATCATCTGGAACCCCTAAAATGATCCTTGAATTCTCTACTGAGAAACCTCTCAGAATTTAATTGATTATGATCAACAAGATTTAGTAACCACTTAATCTTTTATCTAAACCAATTTCATAATCAGAATTCAGTTGAAGTAAGTAATAAAATGAAAACCTTCAATTAAATTACTTAATTTCTACTCTTCAAACTTTTGGAAAATGATTTACCAATCAAAAACCAATTATAAATCAATTATGCATTAATCAAAATACGTCAACCGATCAAACTTTGATTAAAGAATAAAATTGAAGAATATAGTGAAGCAGAGTAGAAACCACTTAATATGCATGTAAATAAAGATCAAGACCTCAAAGTTAAAATGAAAATAGCTTGAATCCTTGAATTGAAACTACAAACCTAGCCTTCCATGAAGGAGGAAAACTAACAACAAAGAAAGAGGCAAACTAACAACAAATAAATCCTAAGCCTTCCATGTAGGAGGCAACTAACAACAAATAAATCCTAAGCCTTCCATGTAGGAGGCAACTAACAACAAATAAATCCTAAGCCTTCCATGTAGGAGGCAACTAACAATAAAGAAAAACTAAGCCTTCCATGTAGGAGGCAAACTAACAAGAAAGAAAACCTAAGCCTTCCATGAAGGAGGCAAAACTAACAAGAAAGAAAGAAAGAAAGAAAGAAAGAAAGAAAGAAAGAAAGAAAGAAAATGGTATTGGAGTTAATCTCCAAAATGGTGTGTTTCTCCTCTTGTAAACCCTTCTATTTATAGAGGATTTTTGAGGCATCATCTTCAGAAAGTCACCAACTAGGATATTACTTTTCTACCCTTTTATTGCTTTCACATGGGCTTTGTTGAAAATGCAAAACACTTTTGAATTTTAGCTACCAATGAGCACAACAATTTTGACTTTCTTGCACCGCAATTTCGGATGTTCACATGTCCGAATTAGAGCTTGACTTCTAAACAAAAGTTGTAGCCCCGGATCTTAGCTGTCCAACAAATTTGATTTCATCTCAATATGACTTCTATATCTCAAGATATAGCTGGATCTTTGCACACTGTTCAAATTCCACGTCAGCAACACTATCTCATCTTTTGAGATAATTTCGGAGTCCTAAACATCCCATTTAGAGTCTGATCTTGCGTTGTAACTATGGACACTTCTTTAAGCTTTCATTCAAGACAGATTTCATGATTTTTGGATGTCTAAAACTCCTATTATGTTCAAAATACTATAATAGTGTCATTTTAATCGGGTAAGCAAAGAAATTCAATTAAACTTCATAAGAACCCAAACTCATAAAATATGACAAAGATCACTTAATTGAACATATAAGAAGTCTTAATGAGATAAAAGTGAGAGATAATTATTTATGAAATCTATGGTTATCATCAGCAGTGCAGTGCTAACATTTGGAAAAGAAGTTTTTATGTTTTACATTATCTTATGATCCTGAACACACATGTTAAGGTCAGAGAACCATTTATAAAATAAGACCAAATGATAATGGTTCATAGAAAGTTTGAATTTTGTATAAAAATAAATAAGAAAAATACCTCAAGATAAAAATATCTAGCAACCTAATAAAAGAAAATAAATTATAATCCTAATGAGAGTAAAATGAAACAAAATATGAATAGTGTAAACACCTAATTACGTTAGAGGTCCCCCCTCAGTTTCAAAATTAATTAGTATAATATTTAAATAAATTAATAAAAGGAAAATATTAAAAATAATAGTTAGAAACCGTTAAACAATGAAAGAAAATAGAAAAAGAGTATAGAATCAGAAAGAAAAAATTTGGAATAAAAAACATAATAATAGATAAACAAGTAGAAAAAAATAAAAAAATTGAAATAAATACAAGAAAATAGAAAAATTAAAAGAATACAAAAAGTAATCAGAAAAACTAATTTAACAAAAAAATAAAAAGAAAAACTGAAAATCTAAAAATAATAAAGATAAAGAATAATAATATAAAAAGAAGAAACTAAAAATAAAATAGATTTTTAGAAAAATAAAAAAAGAAAAGAATTTAAATTTGGAAATAAAAATCTGAAATTCAAACAAAAACAAGAATTTGAAAATAAAAAATAAAAAAATTATAAAATATTAAAAACAGTTTAATGAAAAAATATAAAACCTGGAAAATAAAGAAATAAAATTAAATAAAACAGAAAAAAATAAAATAACAGGTAAATTAATATAAACAGAATTATAAACAGAAAAAAAAACAAGATTTAAAACAAGAAAAGACGAAAAGAGAAAGAAAACGAAAAAAAGGAGAAGAACAGAATAATAGAATGAGGGGATAAAAGAAAGGAAAGGACCCCCTCTGGGGGCTCTGCTGGATACCTAGGGGTCATTTTTTGGGATGGGTGGACTTTATCATCTCATCTTAAGGGAGTGGAAGTTTTTTTTCTCTTTGGAAAATTCTCCTGGGTACCGACTCTGCCTCCCAATTCTCCATAGCCTAGTCTTGGATCACAGGGGACAAGCTCAGAGAGCGGAAATTTTTGGAGGAATCGGGAATTTTCTCACTGGAAGAGCTTAGAAGAATAGAGTCCTAGGAACCCTCCAATTGGAAGAAGCGTCAAGAACTCATGGAATGGTTCTGCACTGATTGGGTCCAGTAGCGGAGGAAGAAGGTCCTCGCGTGGCTCAGGATTCACATATCCAGGTTAGCATTCAAGTTGGCTTTCTTTCTAGTGTATGTAATCACGTTATTATCATCATGGCCATAATCTCTATTCAGTTAGGGTGATTAATGCATGAATACAGTAGCTGTGAAACTTGAATTGCAAATTTCAACTCCCACGAATGCATGTCTCTGTGAATCATTATTAGGAGTTTGAAGCGGGAATTTGGATGTCTATTATATTCTGTAAATAATGCCTGGAACTTACTCATGATATCGCTCTCGAGCTTTGGTTGAATTGTACACAAATTCACCCAATTGTTGCAAGAATTGTTCGGCACTTCGTCTTTGAAATCGGACTCAATGTAAAAATCTATAGGATGCATATGATCTAAACCCTGGACAGGTCCCAGCATTCATCCTGTATAAAGTCATTATAAAATATAGGTTGTTGATCAGATTCTATATGGATTCTAACCATACAACGGGATCTGCGAGATATGCTAAAAAAAAAATCTTATCTACCATAGAGAGTCAGCGTTTCCTTTACATTTGGTGGAAGAATCTGTCTTCGATTGATATACTAGCAGTTAACTGGTGGTACCCTAGGTGAGAATATATGATTGGAGAAGAGGTCTCGATCATATGTACATGATGTTGTGGATCCAGTATTGGCAGTTGTGAGGATTGCTCTATGTCTTGTTCCTAGGGTTCTTTTAATCCTGTTTGATACATGGGTTGCACCTTCTGAATCCCCCTTAAGAAGCACCCAAAAGTTTTTGGTTAAAGAGGAGATTTGGCGTGAGCAAGTGGAGAAATAGAGTGAGCGACAAGACGTGCAAGCTTACGAGCTTTTGAGATCACATCACAGCCAACATATACAGGCGTGGCTATTCACATCCGTAAACCAGAAGTTTTCTCCTTTGTATGAACAATCCCAAAGATTGACGATCCGAACCGGGGGGTGGTGTTCTATGAATATGCGGATCCATATGCTGCGTGTGGCCTTAGAAGGTGTTCTATATGATTCTGGGAATGCCAGGAATAAGGTCAATATGAGGTTATGGCAAGGACGAACACTCTGCATCGATCCACATGCCTAGCATAGTCATTATCTTCAAATGTCGCCTACAACCATTCTCTCGGTTAGTTGGCGATGGCCTTCGCATGCCACACATCAAGGGCCATTCAATCAATATCTACATCCATTCGGGGAAGTCTCCAGCTGGGACCATGACGGGAACTCAACCTATCAATTTCGTTTGGCATGAATTATCTCTTAACGCTCAAGATAATTACGGGGCAGGGGCTGCTGTCTGGACTCCTGAAGATCCTTGCTCCGAACATGCAGGGGAAGAAGCCAAATCTGGATATGAAGTGCCCTTCCATCTTAAGGTTTTTCACGTGAAACAAGAGAAATGCATGCATGCATGATCCTTTTGCCTCAAGCTGCTGAGTCCGAGCAAACGCCCTTCCACAGTTTCGTTCATGACCTGAGGAACAGATTTGGAAGTTCTCCCAAAGGTGTTCACGTGGGTTACAAAGATCCCATGCAGTTGACGTATGGATCTAGGGAAGCATCAACTAAAGGGTGCTTTAAATATATTCAAGGCGGTGTTGAAACTCAATCAACAATTCGGTCTAATGGCACGCTCGTTGTCTAGGATATCCATTTGCTTGGTTCGATCCCTGTAGGTTGCATCTTCTTTAAAATCTCCCTTAAGCCAATTTGGGATGTTTGGGCCGGGTGTTACAGCCCAATGTTTAGCATGCACATGGGGATACTTCTTTGTTTGATGTGTGTATCGATGTGCATCAAGAGGCCTCACTATTAAGTCACTTGTTACCAATATAAGTACCAAGTCGAAAGGTTGGCATAGTGGTTAAGCAGACACACTGCATGCCATTCACGCCAGGTTTGATTCCTCCATACAACTATTTTGTTTTAATTCCCCTTTCCTATCACGCGCGCGCCACGTGTCCAAAGCCACCAAGCCATTTTGCTTCCAATTGAGCCACGAGTCGTCATTGAGCCGACAAGCCTCCAAATGTCACAGCGAGCCATTTAGCTACCCCCAAGCCGATGAGCCACTGAAGCATCCAAGCCATGCAGATCTGCCACCTGAGCCATCTAGCCACCACACTTCCAGTAATTGCCATCTGGCCCCCCACACTTCCAGTAATTGCAATAAACCCCCAAACTTCCCAAAAATTTAAATTAAATCCTTTCCCTCAAATAAAGTTTTTTTTCTTCAAAATTCAAATTAACTCGTTTCCTCAAGATTCAAATCAAAATTCTTTTCTTTAAAATCCAAACTAAATTCCTTTTTTTTAGTTCTTTTCTTAAAATAAAATAAAATCAAACACAAATTAACTCTTTTTCTCAAATTTCCAAAATCAACTTCAAATCCCTTTCCTCAAATTTATCAAGTCTGAGTCAAGCTCGATCAAGTCAAGCTCGATCAAGTCAAGTTTCATTTCCCAAAACTCAAAATCAAATTCGCTTCAAAACAAATTCCTTTTTCAAATCAAGTCATTTCTCTTTTTATTTTTATTATATTCAGATTCTTTGGGATCTTTGGTCTCACGCAACAGGCTCTAAATGGGGAACTGACGGTTCACCTGTTATTCAATGTTTAGTAGTTCGTATAAGCTCTCGTGCTGTCGTAGCCGCCTCGGACCTTGTGCATGAGTGGACTAAAGGTCCTTTCAAAAATAAAATTCTTTTTCAAATGTTTTGGGAACTTTGGTCTCACGCAACGGACTCTAAACGGGGAACTGGCGATTCACCTGCGGTTCAATGTTTATTAGTCCGTATAGGTCCCCGTGCTGCCTTAGCCGCCTCGGACCCTGTGCATGAGTGGACCGAAGGTCCTTTCTAAACAAGAAACTTCTTTTCAAAATATCACATTCCTTCCAAACGCCCTTTCGAAGGTCAAGCCTTCAAATCAAACCAAAACTACGTAAGCCTTGAGTTTTCCATTGCACCGGGGAATACGTAGGAGCAAGATCTAGTCCTGTCAGGCTAACCTCCATCAAGTTATTTATTTCCATGCTAATTAAGGGATCAAACTATTTTCAAAAATTACACACTCAGTTTAAGGGTACCATTCTTCAGAACGGGCGAGTGGGGTGCCTAACACCTTCCCCACTCGTAACCGACTCCCGAACCTAAATCTCTTTCTCGAGTCAGGGTTTTTTTCAAGTATTTTCCCTTAAATAAAAATTTGGTGGCGACTCCACATTACCAAACAAAATCTATTTTTAACTTTTAGCGAGTTCGTCATCTCGTCGGAATTACGGTTGCGACTAATAGGGATCAGTCATTGAGGCGATAATGGCACATCTCCCCTTACAGCAGCTGAATAAGCATGGTGAATTAGTTGTCCATCCAAGTAAATGTCATATTTTGTGAACCTACCAGTGCCTGGTGTGCGGAAGCTTTTACATCTAGGCAATCGTGGATACCACCCATTCCCAGTTGTAACTGATCAAGGTAGTTAGAGAAGGACTGGGTCTATGGATGCTCATCTCCTATGTCATCATCCATCTCCTCCTACCTTGCCTATAACTCTTATTGCTGCTATTGTTGTGAAGGTGACTGCGGTTGTGGTTGTTTCTTCTACTGAGGTGAAAAAATGTAAGTGTCATGGGGATGAAATCACCTTCATATGCAACCATGTAGCGATCCCAAGTAGCATAATTGGCTTCTCAAGTGTTGTTGTAAGGTGGAGGACTCCATGATAGTGGCAAACAACAGTAACATATGAACCAATGCCTGTGTAACCCCTTTATGTCTTATCTGCTACCACTATTCAATCCCCCAGTAGGACAAAATAAAGGATTGTTTGGGATTGATCCCCCTACCTTTGATGGTGGCCTATAGAAGGATTTTAAATGGATCTTCTAAACAACTCTAATGCTATCATTCTTCCAAAGATCCTAAGAGAGAACTATCAATGTAGGATACGGAGCATTAGGACTAGGATGGAAATTGACTTTGGGGACATGAGGATCGTAATTGTAAGATCCCGTAATCTCAAACCAGAATGACCCTTGAATGAACTCATCTGGTAGGTTTGTGAGGGCCTCCAGGTGCTTAGGAGTGAAAATTCCCTCACTCTCTCGAATCTTAGTGCGATGTTAAAATCGACAAGGGTGTCTTGGAACCGATGAACTCTGAGTTGATAATGTATAATGTGTGTCGATTCTCATCTTTTGGGGGTAGCAGATGAAGGAAACTAGAAACTCAAGAGTCGACTCCCTGTATTCGGACTCTTGTATGAAGGTGGCCATGTCACCCTATCCTTTATAACTAGAAGTTGTAAAGATTCCCGCTCCAAGTCAGGAGTTTGGATGAAAGAGAAGCTCAGCAGCTTTTCCAACCATGATTACATACCAATGATCCCCTGGGTTGGGATGTGGTAGGGCAATCCTTGTGAGGGTTTCAAACTATGTAGCTAGACGACTCATTTTTCTGAGTGCGAGAAGGAATACTTTTGCAAAAACAAAATCTTTAAAATTAGTTAAGGTAATATTGGCATGGTCGTGCACAATCAAACATAGTTGTGCTTCCATAAGAACATGTAAGCCTCTATGATACAGGACAATCATTCTAAATTTATCATACTCATTATTGCATGCAAAACGTTAGTATAAAACTCTTGCCAAGTTATATTCACGGGTAAGTATACTTTTTGGTATAGAAAAAGGGTATTTTAGGCCCTTAATATCGATCCCATAGAGACTAGTTTAGAAATTTATATATGAAATCTAAATTTTAATTTTGAGCGCACCAAAAGATTTGTTGTTTGTGAAAGAAAATTATTGTTAAAAGTAATAAGAGAAAGAAAAAAAATACAAATAATATTTCTATATATGGAAAATAAAGAAACGGTGTATTTTATGGAGAGTTTATAGGGCTTTGGTTCCCCTTGTGACTATACTTGTTTTTGCCCCTGGTTTTCCTTTTTTATAATTACTAACCACGTACACTCATTCTACTTCTCCTCCTTGATCTGACAATAGCAATAATATCCCTTCTACCGATTACCCTCCTTGATTTGATGATATGGCTAAGTAAAAAGGGTATGAAGTTTAAGAGGGCGTTAACTACGTGTTAGGAAATTAACCGGTTAGAAACCTAGATTCTCCATTGATCCTCTAAGACCCTTAGGTTTAGTTATTCTATAGTTCCATCAATCAAACATGCTACGATCGCCTCCACCCAATCAACTTACAGATTAACAAAATTGGTCAGTTCCTATTAATGGATTAAGCATAATAGAATAACACAAGTGTAATAAAAATATCATTTTAGAATAGGGGAAATAAGGTTCAAGCAATACAAATCACAAATTTTTCCAAAGCCCCATAAGGAGAAATTAGTTATTCATAAAGAAAACAAATAGCCCATAAATATCCATAACAAAGAGTATATGAAATAAATTCAAAACCAATATTTCCTACAAAATTGACAATTGCTCTGAGTTTGCACCATATAAGGATTACTCCTACCAATATTCTACAGGAGGGTGTTGGATGAAGAATCGGGAATGGAGAGGCTAGGAATGAAAATGAGGGAAAGGTAAGGTTATACTCAGAAAGGGGAATGTTGTTCTCCTGTGGAGAGGAATGCTTTAAGGTATAACTTTGGAAGTTGGATGGTGGTGTATTGAGAAGTGTGACAGAGTCTTCCTTTTATAGCTGCAGAATTAGGATTTTTTAGCATCATGGATTGGGCCTACCCCAACGTCCCTACAATCGTTGTAATTTTTCTAGGTCTTCACAACATTGTAAGACTGACTAGGGAACCTCTGTGTCATTGAAGCTAACTGAGATGTCCTCCTGCATCACTAGGGCTGACATGGCACTGTTGACTGGGTGTGTTCAATATTTGCATGACCATGTTAAGTTCGCACGACTGTGTTGTGTCACATTGGCACAACCATGTTGAAGCATGTTGGCACGATTGAGCAGCCTTATGCTGGCATGGTCGTGCTCAGGTCTGCAAGACCGTACTGGACTCTTAAGGGGAATTTTTGTCCTTTTTACACTCTTGCTATTTTAAGTCCCTCTTACCCTTTTTTTGGCCCAAAATTTTTCTATTTTCAAATTCTTTGGTCATTTGACAATTTTGCAAAAACAAGGATTAGTAGGTGTAATTACAAGTAAAATTATATTCAATCGTGCAGTAATTATGCCTAAAACCTACGGATAAAGTGATAGAATGACAATTTATCACATCCTTAAACTTAAAAATTGATTGTCCTTGAGCAATAACTCAAGAAATAAGAATGTAGCAAGTATAGAATCAGAAAATCTCAAGTCACCATTCAATGAATAATATTACAATTTTACCAAAATAGGATAATTGATGATAATCCAATTACAGTCTTTCAGACCCCTCTGACATCAAGTTCTACAACTAGAGTTGATCATTTTACTCATTATCTGTCCTATATGTAGGGTAGTTTCTTTTCTATTTATCCTTATGATTATACGCTACCATAGACTTGCCTATAAATCTCAAGTCTCCACTAGAAGTTATGCATAAGAATCAGAATGTCTTTTGTCATGGTTGAAACATGGGTAAGGGAAAATTGTATAAGTAAGATAAAAAAAAAGGGAAGGAAACACAAAGGGCTTTTTATTATTTTTGAATCAATACTTAAACCCTTAGACTTTTAAGCTCATTTACTTGGGCTTTTCTTGGATACATTTTTCTCTTTCCCAAACTATTTTCTTTTCCTTTCCCTTCTTTTTTCTCTTTTTCCCTTTTTAATCACACTTTTGATCTCCCAATTGTTTAATTTATGTTTGTTTTTTATGTAGAGATCTCGACGATAGAGAAAGGCTAACTACACACCTACTTGGTCTATTGGACCATCACCAGAATAAGAGCCAAGTAGGTACAAGAAGATGTGGAGACCTTATTGGGCCTTTAAAAGGAGCACCCTCATGCCCAATCCATTCCTTCCTTGGCCTTACACATTTTAGAATAGGTTTTAGGATTCTTTATGTATTTTATAAGTAGAAGGTTCAAGGCATGTATAGAATGGGTCCATTTCTTTGTTGATCTTTTTGGGCTTACTTCGACCAATTTATAGGTTTCCTTGGAACATAAGGAGGTACTCATTTTAGGCTTAAGAAAGAGGCTCAATTTGGATTCTCAAAGCTACCCCATGTTAGGCACCACATTTAGTCTATATAAAGGCATCACTTGTGTAATTTTCAACATGAAGTTCATTTTGAATGAAATTGTGACTTTTCACTTAGATTTTTGAAATGAATTCTCTCTCTATCCTTCCTATAGAACTAAACTTGGGGTTGAGGAACCTCCTCATCAGTGGCTGTTTATGGTGGCGCAAAAGAAACTCATCCTCCACAAGAGGTGATGCTTCTAAGTCAAGACCTAATTCGGATCCAAATCATCTTTCATTCTCCATCAAATTGCAACCTCCATTGATCCAAAAAATATTCTTTTTCTTTTAGGCTCAAGAAGGGGCACTAGGAGATATTCAAAGTCCCTGTTCATACAATAAAACCTACCTTGGCTTCATCTTTTTCCCGCTAACATAATTACTTATAAAAGTATTAACGAGGTTGTAAAACAAGTTCTAGCGTGTATAATTCACAACGAAATCACTCAACAAAGAGAGGAAGATTGGGTATAATCTCATTTAGACTCAATCCTTCCATTAAGATTACTCTAGTGTAAAATAAAATGACACTAATCATAACCAATTATCGATTATTTATGACAATTATTCCCAATTTTGTTTAAGGTTAAATTAATATTCATCACATGCAACCAAAAGTTTTTTGAATCCAAAACCAACCAACAATCCAAAAATAAAGGTTATTTCAAGGTATAATAATTTTCAGAAAAATTTGTAGAAAGATATCCCTCCTCAAACTTAAACAAATGCTACCTTTTTATGTTTGGAACAAATTATTTACTAAGGTGGATTTTAGAAAACGGGAGGAGAGACATGTAATAAACTTTTTGATAAAACACATTTTAGGAGGAAGAGAGTCTCTCTCGTTAAACTTAAGCATTTCAAGCATTTCAAATATAATATAGAGAACGAGAAATATAAGTAGGACTTCCCTGATGAGGAGCAAGAGGGTCTTCCTCCTCAAAATTAGAGGTCCACTATGTCTCTATGATATTTTCCTTGTTGATTATAAACATATAACACCCTAAAAATGAATATCGCTTTTACGCTTAAGTCATACTTTTGGTTTCATTCTCATATTGTTATCTCATGATGCAGAATCCTTAGAAAATAATTTATTAAGAAAAATACAGTAATTTTTTTAAAAATTGTTTGTATAAAGAGTAAACTATCACTTTAGTCCCTAAAATTGTTATCGAGTTTCATATTAGTCCCTCACTTAAAGAAATTAATCCGTTCGTCCCTCACTTTTCAAACCGTGATTCACGTTAGTCCCTAGGGTCAGTTCCCGTTAACAGCACGCTGACATGTGACGTTAAATGACGTTAAACGCCAACGTACATCAAAATAAATGTTAAACGATGTCGTATCATGGTAACTCAAATAAAAAAAAAGATTTCATGTTTTGTTGATTGTTATTGTCTCTTCTTCTCTCTTCCTCCTGTTCTTGTCTCTTCTTCTCTCTTCCTCCCAAGTTACAGTCAGGACTACAATGACTCATCTTCTCACCGATGAGAATCACGCCATTGTTTCATCTTAGACCTGAGTACTTATTGACATCTTATCTTTCATTGATAAGGATCAGCTTCAAGGCAATGTAGAAAAATTAAGGGTTCTCTTAATGACCCTTACTCAGGTGCGCAGCAACATTATCAATTAATCCCTTTGTTTATCCTTACAATAGACACAAAGATTATTGATTAGAGGAGCACTACAAGGATTGCATTTCAACTTAGCTTCTGCACTACAAAGATTAATAATAATAGGACGAATCTCAGCCTTCTCACTTGGCTTCTGCTACAGAAGGAAAATCATTGTCTTTGGAGAATCTTAATTTGAAAATGGTATTTAAGGAGAATGACTACCCTTAGTACAAATGAAGTTCCAGATACCACGTTAAATAAGTTAACAGCGTCACTCTAAGATTCTCGTTTATAGACACACATGGAGATAACCAAACATGCCCACGTGGGATGCCACAATATATCGCAAGCGATTTACCATATGGGATTCCTTTCACCCATTCTGCTTCATCCTTATCACTTCTATCGCTATTCTTGGTGTATTACATTCTCACATTATATGACTACGTTAATGATGCATGCATGGTGTTTAGGATACATTATATCTAGAAAAAATGTGTCATTTTTCTCTGCAATTTAAATCCTACACACACATCGATGGCATACACGAACATTTTAATTAAACAAATCTACGGAAGTTAACTTTAGGCAAAGTTTCCTTTCATTTTTTTTATTGGAAGCTGCACCATACCATAAGAACAAGAGTCATGATACATGGTCGGAAAAAACGAGATAGAGTTTTAACAGAATTCAATACAAGCGTGGAATGTAATTGTATATATATATATATATATATATATATATATATATACACACACACACACACAAACCCTATACCATGCCTATATAAGTTAATATGCAACAATTACTTGTAGTTTCTTTTCCTTTTTTTGTGGGGGGTGGTTAATGACAAAAATGTGGCTAACTCAATTGGTTATCGCAGACCCAATCTTTTTACTAATAAGGGTGAACCGAAAAAGCCTCCATCGTTTGCTAATACATTTCCTGACTGACACGCTCGTCGCAAACGCGCAAAAATAATTTCCAGATTTCCCCCAAACTATTGGTATAGTATAAGGTGCAACCTAGGTCATCTCCCAAAGACCATTTCAGATTCTTAAGCAAATAAGGAGAAGGTTAGAACAAGGGGATTTTGGAAAGATTTGATATGAAGTTATAAATGCAAAATACAGAATGAAATTTGACTTAACAATAATCAACTCAAGGAATTCAGAGGCTATTTTCTTAACTAATCATTGATCACTAAAATCATGCATTGTGTTTATCAACCTAGGATCATCTGGAACCCCTACAATGATCCTTGAATTCTCTACTGAGAAACCTCTCAGAATTTAATTGATTATGATCAACAAGATTTAGTAACCACTTAATCTTTTATCTAAACCAATTTCACAATCAGAATTCAGTTGAAGTAAGTAATAAAATGAAAACCTTCAATTAAATTACTTAATTTCTACTCTTCAAACTTTTGGAAAGTGATTTACCAATCAAAAACCAATTATAAATCAATCATGCATTAATCAAAATACGTCAACCGATCAAACTTTGATTAAAGAATAAAATTGAAGAATATAGTGAAGTAGAGTAGAAACCACTTAATAAGCATGTAAATAAAGATCAAGACCTCAAAGTTAAAATGAAAATAGCTTGAATCCTCGAATTGAAACTACAAACCTAGCCTTCCATGAAGGAGGCAAATTAACAACAAAGAAAGAGGCAAATTAACAACAAATAAATCTTAAGCCTTCCATGTAGGAGGCAAAACTAACAAGAAATAAATCCTAAGCCTTCCATGTAGGAGGCAACTAACAATAAAGAAAAGCTAAGCCTTCCATGTAGGAGGCAAACTAACAAGAAAGAAAACATAAGCCTTCCATGAAGGAGGCAAAACTAACAAGAAAGAAAGGAAGAAAGAAAGAAAGAAAGAAGATGGTATTGGAGTTGATCTCCAAAATTGGTGTGTGTCTCCTCTTGCAAACCCTTCTATTTATAGAGGATTTTTGAGGCATCATCTTCAGAAAGTCACCAACTAGGATATTACTTTTCTACCCTTTTCTTGCTTTCACATGGGCTTTGTTGAAATTGCAAAACACTTTTGAATTTTTGCCACCAATGAGCACAACAATTTTGACTTTCTTGCACCGCAATTTCGGATGTTCACATGTCCGAATTAGAGCTTGCCTTCTGAACAAAAGTTGTAGCCCTGGATCTTAGCTGTCCAACAAAGTTGATTTCATCTCAATATGACTTCTATATCTCAAGATATGGCCGGATCTTTGCACACTGTTCAAATTCCACATCAGCAACACTATCTCATCTTTTGAGATAATTTCGGAGTCCTAAACATCCCATTTAGAATCTTCTCTTGCTTTGTAAATATGGACACTTCTTTAAGCTTTCATTCAAGATAGATTTCATGATTTTTGGATGTCTACAACTCCTATTATGCTCAAAATACTATAATAGTGTCATTTTAATCGGGTAAGCAAAGAAATTCAATTAAACTTCATATGAACCCAAACTCATAAAATATGACAAAGATCACTTAATTGAACATATAAGAAGTCTTAATGAGATAAAAGTGAGAGATAATTATTTATGAAATCTATGCTTATCAAATTCCCCCACACTTATCTTTTGCACGTCTCGGGCAAACTTAAGTTAAGGATTGGTGACTTTTTTTTTTTTTTTTTTTTTTTTTTTTTTTGAAAGAACATCAAAGTTTTGAGTTGATTTCTCAAGAATTCACAAAATTTCATGAAGCATTCTTTCATCACATTTTTGAAATTACTTAGAAAGGAAACTTTAATTTGAAAAACATAGATTGAGAAAGATAAAACCTCACATGATATACTCTGAATCTCTCAAGTGTTTGATTTGGTAAGTGTTTCTCTCAAATTCAATCCATGAAAGATGAACTATCATAGGCTTGCATATCTTCTACTTCTCTACTACTATGTACACATGCAATGCACAAATCAAGAGGTCTTTATTTTGGTTCTAACGGGAATAGAAAGATGAAATGATATATTGAAGAGATACAATGTTAGACCAATGAAAATGGTGAGGATTGAGAATTGATTGTAAGTGCAAGTGTGAGAAACAGATATCACTTCTTCAATTTTTTTTTTTTATTTTTTTTTTTTTCAATATAATAGTTTATTTATTAATTTATTGCTTCAGTTTTTTTTTTTTTTTTTCAACCATGATATTGATGAACACAACAATAATCTCCCCCACACTTATTGAAACACTTATGGTATGATAAATCCAGTATTCCTCACCTTCTATGGTCAAACAAAGTTGTTTTTTTTTTTTTTTTTTTTTTTTTTTATTTGTGGTGAGCTAAAAAGAAGAAAAGGCTAAACGGCTCAAAGGGCTGATCAAAGGATAAAATTATATGGTTTAGTTATTTGGCCAAGTGGTTTGTTCAAGAAAAACAGTGCCTCAATCATTTTTGTACAAATCATGTGAAAATGTAGCTTCAAAAAGAATCAATGCAAGTTCTGAAGTAACATATTCCATGGATGAAAATCACACAAGAAAGAAAATAATAATAAGGCTCAAAATCTCACAGGTAATATATTTATCAAATCTAATCTATCCAGTTCAAATATGTGTTGCCAAACTAATTAATCTCGAAATGTAAATCATTTTGCTTCAATTATTTTATGAAATCTAAAGAAAAACATACTTCCACATTCAATTTTTTTTTTTTTTAAATCATAAGATGCGTATCAAGAGTCAAGTGTAACTCCTTACTCAGCCATCTTACTCAAAGCAAGTTTATGAATCTAACCTAATTTTTTTTTTTTTTTTTTTTTTTTTTTTTTTTTTTTTTGGGTTTTGTTTTGTTTTTTTTTTTTTTTTTTTTTTTTAATTTTAGATGTCGGACCATCTTCCCCCCAACCTATCCAAGACATTGTCCCCAATGTCTTAGATGAAATTTCATATAACAGGAAAAGAAATGTAAGAAAACCATCAAAGTAAGGAAAAGTTATAACCGAAGAGTGGTATCTGGTTCTCTTTTATCTCTGCCATCCTGATTTGGTTGGTTCACCAGCTGCATTGCTTGACTGAGCTCAGATGTAGGATTTTGCAAAATCTCAAGTAGCTGTTCAACAGTTGAAGCAGATACTATGATGTTGCGCATGGATTGTGGCATGAACTCCTGCTCTACTGCATGATCTAAAAAGGATATCAAACCATTATAAAAGCCATTAATATTCAATAAGCCCAAAGGTTTTTTATGAAAATTCCGATAGGCCCAAAATATAATGGTAAAAATTTCTTCCATTGTTCCAAGACCACCAGGTAATGCAATAAATGCATTAGAATTAACCAACATGTGTCTCATACGGTCATGCATGGTTGCAACCTTCAATTCAGTACCCAGGGTGAAGTAGGAGGTGCTCCCATTTTTTAAGCCAACACCTAAGACGTTACACCCCTTTGTGAGTGCAGATCCTGCAACACATCCTTTTAAACCTTGAATCCCTCCCCCATAAACAAGATTGATTTTTCTTGCAGCTAATGCCTTACCAAGGGTAGAAGCTGCATGCTGAAATTCTCCATCCTTTCCAAGGTTAGACCCACCAAAAACACAGATAGTATTGATCTTATCCATATACGGTGTTTCTGTCTTTTTTTTTTTTTTTTGAAAAAATATGTCATAGAGGTGGATAATTTATAGGGACTCAATATCAGACAAGGAGATCGCTTGAATAGTGCGGGATCAGGATTTGGTAGCAAAAGTTTGAATTTTTGCTGCAAAAGTTTGAATTTTTGTTGCAAAAGTTTGAATTTTGGTTGCAAAAGTTTGAATTTTGGGTTCAAGGAAAAGGTGAATGTCAGAGGGGAAAGACTTTAAGCAGGGGTGAAAATTTCAAAAAAAACGGTGGCCCAATAAATTGAAAAGACAATGTAAATGACAAACATACACGCATGAGAATGAACAGTAGTTGTGATTGTGGCTCACATCTTCCTCTGGTTTTACGTCCAGTAACGGCTGAAACGCCTTCTAAGAGTCGAGGATGTGCTTCCCATTCAGTTTTCTTGTAAACTGACAACAGAGTCTTTTAAAGTCAGATTCCCAAGACTATAACGTGCTTTTTCCTTACGGAACAGTTCAAACAAATCAAGAAGGACTCCTTGTACATGCCCACTAGGATGCGTCTCAAGAGTTTGAATGATATCATCCAATGACTCCTTACTCAGTCCATCCTTTATGAATTGAATTTTGTCCTCTCGATTTCTTGAAACCATTCCAGGGTTCTTGCATCTTGTGTTACAGGTCCATCTTGCACACCTGTAGCAAACTCCAATTCTTTTTGCCCTTCTCTTCTTTGCATAGGAACTTCTTCCCATACCTGGCATATTTTTAACAAATGATTCTTGGAATTCACCTGCTAAACGTACCTTAGCTTCAATGATCCAACGGACATCTTCTGGAAGGCCTAAGAGTGTTAATGCTCTCAATCGTTCAAGTCTGCAATTGTAAATGTCTTTAAGAAAATTTCTAGGGAGAGTAGGGAACAAAATTTTGATCCTGATGAGAGCTTTCTCCATTTTTTTTCTTAAAACACTCAAGTTATTATTCCTGCAAGCTCAATGTGGTGTAATAGTTGGGATGATTTAAGAGGTGAAGAAGGAAGTTGAGAGATTAGTTGAAACTTATAAGCGAGGAATGTGAGAGAGGGAGAGGGAGAAAGAGAGAGAGAGAAAGAGAGAAAGAGAGAGAGAGGGAGAGAGAGAGACTTCTCTTGAATTTATTGCAGGTATGTGGCATTGTGCAAATGCACTTCTTCTACCGTGTGCTTTTGAAAACCTTCGAAAAATGGTTTAAGACGATGTCCATTCACCTTGAAGATTTTTTCAGTTACCTCATTTTTTATTTCCACTGCACCATAAGGAAAAACATTAGTAACTACAAATGGTCCTAACCATCTAGAGCGTAGCTTACCAGGCATAAGCTTTAGCCGAGAATTGAAAAGGAGAACTTTTTGTCCAACGGAAAACTCCTTTCTTGCCAACTTTTTGTCATGAAGAGCTTTGACCTTTTCTTTGTAAATTTTGGAGTTTTCGTATGCTTCTAATCGAATTTCTTCAAGTTCCTGCAATTGAAGCTTTCTATGGATTCCTGCTTGGTCTAGATCCATGTTGCATTTCTTTACTGCCCAAAATGCTCTATGCTCTAATTCAACTGGAAGATGACATGCTTTACCAAAGACAATCCTGTAGGGAGACATGCCAATGGGTGACTTGTAAGCTGTCCTATATGCCCATAATGCATCAACAAGGCGCAAGCTCCAATCCTTCCTGTTAGGCTGAACTGTTTTCTCTAAGATTTTCTTGATCTCTCGATTAGAAACTTCAGCTTGACCATTTGTTTGAGGATGATATGGGGTGGAGACTTTATGCATGACTCCATATTTGCGGAGTAGGGCTTCCATTGTGCGGTTGCAAAAATGAGTACCTTGGTCACTAATTAGAGCTCTAGGAATGCCAAACCTGCTAAAAATGTTAGACCTGATAAAATCTGCAACAACTCGAGCATCATCAGTACGGGTGGCTTTTGCCTCCACCCATTTTGAAACATAATCAACAGCTAGCAGAATGTAAACAAAGCCAAAAGAGACAGGGAATGGACCCATAAAGTCTATACCCCAAACATCAAATACCTCACAAAAGAGAAGTGGTTGTTGAGGCATCTCATTTCTGCGCGAAATACTCCCTATTCTTTGGCACTGCTCACAAGTTATGCATAATCTATGTGCATCACGAAATATTGTAGGCCAATAAAAGCCTGAGTCTAGTACTTTTCTAGCTGTCCGTTGTGGCCCAAAGTGTCCACCACAAGCTAGGGAATGGCAAAAGGTAAGTATAGACTGAACTTCATGATCTGGAACACATCTTCTAATGATTTGATCACTACATGTCTTCCAAAGGTATGGTTCATCCCATATGTAGTGTTTGGCATCACTTTTCAACTTGGCAAGTTGCGATTTGGTGAAGTGTTTGGGTATTTCTTTAGCAACCAGATAGTTTACCAAATCTGCATACCAAGGATCCTTCCCGTGCAAATGATAGAGATGCTCTTCTGGGAATGAATCTGCAATTGAAGTTTCTTCACAAGGTTGCTGGATCCGACTTAAATGATCTGCTACAAGGTTCTCTGCACCACTCTTGTCTTTAATCTCTAAATCAAATTCTTGCAACAGAAGCATCCAACGAATCAGTCTTGGCTTAGCATCTGTCTTCTTCAGCAAGTATTTCAAAGCTGCATGGTCAGAGAAGACAATAACTTTAGATCCAAGCAAATAGGAGCGAAATTTATCTAATGCAAACACAATTGCCAAAAGCTCCTTCTCAGTAGTTGTGTAATTTGATTGGGTTGCATCAAGTGTGCGAGAGGCATATGCAATGACATGAGATCTCTTGCTAACTCTTTGAGACAGTACAGCACCAAGGGCATAATTGGATGCATCACACATTAATTCAAATGGAAGCGTCCAATTAGGTGGTTGAATGATGGGAGTGGTTGTCAACCGCTTCTTTAGTTCATCAAATGAATCCTTGCATGCTTGATCAAACACAAATTTGGTATCTTTTTGTAGTAGTTTAGAAAGAGGTTGTGCAATCTTGCTAAAATCCTTGATGAATCTTCTGTAAAAACCTGCATGACCAAGTAAAGAACGTACTTCTCGCACAGAAGTGGGGTAAGGTAGAGAAGTAATAATGTCTATCTTGGCCTTATCAACCTCTAAACCTTTGCTAGATACCAAGTGTCCTAAGACTATACCTTCTGTTGCCATGAAATGACATTTTTCAAAATTCAAAACCAGGTTAGTCTCAATGCATCTGTCCAAAACTTTAGAAAGGCTTTCTAAGCATGCATCAAAAGAAGAACCATATACAGTGAAGTCATCCATAAACACTTCCATGCAACTTTCTAAGAGATCAGAGAAAATGCTTACCATGCATCTTTGAAAGGTTCCAGGGGCATTGCATAGACCAAAAGGCATCCTTCGATAGGCAAAAGTACCAAAAGGACAAGTGAAGGTGGTCTTATGCTGGTCTTCTGGGGCTATATGTATTTGAAAATAACCTGAAAAACCATCTAGAAAGCAATAGTGAGATTTTCCTGCTAATCTTTCCAAAATTTGGTCTATGAAGGGCAAAGGGAAGTGATCCTTGCGAGTAGCTTGGTTAAGCTTCCTATAATCTATGCACACTCTCCAACTGTTTTGTATTCTGGTAGGGATTAGTTCATCATTGTGATTTTTGACTACAGTCATGCCAGTCTTCTTAGGAACTACTTGCACCGGGCTTACCCAATCACTGTCTGAGATGGGATAGATGATACCAGCTGCCAAAAGCTTACCTACTTCCTTCTTTACCACATCTAGGATGGTTGGATTCAAACGCCTTTGTGGTTGTCTAACAGGTCTGGTGTTTTCCTCCAGCAGTATCCTATGCATACAAGTAGATGGGCTAATACCTGGAATATCAGCCAAAGTCCATCCAATTGCTTGTTTATGGCTTTTTAAGGTTTGCAGTAACCTTTCTTCCTGTTGTGGTAGAAGGTTCTTTGCTACAATGACAGGAAGCTTCTCATTTTCCCCCAAATAAGCATACTTTAGATGTTCAGGCAAAGGCTTCAACTCTAAAGGAGGTGGTTGTATTATGGAAGGAAGAGATCTATCTGAGATTGAAATGTCTGCAACACTTGCATCTAACATGTCATCTTTCAACGAAGGTTGGTCTGCAGCATTAATCCTGGAACACACAATACATGAATCAAATTCATCACATGTGCAAGTAAAATTATCTAAGTAATCTAAATCAAAATCAAAAAATTTAAAAAGTAGATTGTCAATAGAATAATCATCCGCAAGAAGGTCTATGGCATCAAGTTGAAAGAGTGAATGATTCTCTATGGGATGCTTCATGGCTTCAAATATGTTGAATTGGATGATATCATCTCCAAATTCCATAGAGAGAGTCCCCGTATGCACATCTATCTTTGTTTTTGCAGTTTTGAGGAAAGGTCTCCCTAGGATCAAGGTTGCTCTATTGATGGATGACTCATCTTCCATATCCAAAATGTAGAAGTCAGCTGGAAAGATCAGCTTATTCACTTGAACTAGCACATCTTCAAGTACTCTGGCTGGATGTGCTGTACTTCTGTTGGCTAATTGAATCACCACACCAGTTGGCTTCAATTCTCCCAGATTCAAAGATTTATAAACTGATGAGGGCATAACATTAATGGAAGCACCTAGATCCAGCAATGCATCACCAAATGTAGAGTTTCCTATTGTGCAAGGAATGGTGAAAGTTCCTGGATCTTTACATTTCTGAGGGAGGCTGGGTTGAATTAAGGCTGAAACATTGCGTCCCACACTAATCTTCTCATCCCCTTTGAGTCTTCTCTTATGCGTGCACAAATCCTTTAGAAATTTGGCATATTTGGGAATTTGCTTGATAGCATCTAGAAGTGGTATGTTGACTTCCACTTTCCTGAAAGTATCTAGAAGCTCCTTATCCAATTCTGCATGAACATTGGGCTTGGATTGAACCATTCTATTTGGAAAAGGTAAAGATACCTTCTGATCAGCACAATTTGGGGTTTTCTTCTCATCAGATGCTTCAAGTGCAGATCGTTTATGGCAAGCTTCTTTTTGTTGATCATTCGATGTCTTATCGAAGGCTGGTGTACTTTTTTCATCAGACTTTCCTTCTGATTCATATGGCTCATCAGAGATATCTCCAGGTGTGGAGATAAATGCTTCTTTTTGGTGTGGATTAGTCTGATTGAAGCTTTGTTGCTTTAAAATTGTAGGGTCTGTCTGCACTTTCTTCCCACTTCTCAAGGTCATGGCATTCACACTTTTGGGATTTATGACAGGTTGAGAAGGTAGTTGACCAGAACCTTGAGATTTCAATTGGTTGACAGTGGTAGCCAACTGCCCAATTTGAGTTTGTAAATCCTGAATGGTAGAACTTACATTTTGTTGAAATTGAAGATTGTTGGTTGCTAATTGCTTCATCAAATCATCAAGAGAGGGTTCAGAAGCATTAGAGGGTACAGATTGCTGCATATGCTGTTGTTGTTGTCTGAATGGCGGTAGTTGGTATTTATTTTGGGAGTCAGATGTTTGAATCCTTTGTTGTTGTGGAGGGCCATATCTCAAGTTAGGATGGTTTCTCCAACTAGGATTGTATGTTCCAGAAGGTGGTTCAAACTTCTGTTGCTGATAATGTTGAGGAGGCCTGTATTGTTGTCCTGTGCCAAAAATACCATTTACTGCAGCCTCAGGTGTCTCACTTTCTTGCAATGTTGGGCATGCATCAGTAGGATGATCTGCAGAAGTGCAGATGCCACATGTTTTGGTTTTGTCAATAACATTAAGTTGCTGTTGTTGTCCGATGGCCAACTGTCTTACGATGGAGGTTAGTTCTTCAATTCTGTTCTCCAATCGTGTATGGTCTGTCTTGGTGGTCATTTCATGGACTCCTTTAGACAAGGAATTAGTTCGAGAATTGAATTGCTGAGAATTCTCTGCCATGTTGGCAATCAAATCTCGAGCTGCTGTAGGAGTTTTGTCCATAAGTGCTCCACCACTAGCTGCATCAACCATGCTTCTGTCCATTGGCATGAGTCCTTCATAGAAATACTGAATCAGTAATTGATCACTGATTTGATGGTGTGGACAAGTGGCGCATAGTTTCTTGAATCTCTCCCAATACTCATAGAGAGTTTCTTGGGAGTTCTGTCTGATGCCGCAAATCTCTTTTCTGATAGCTGCTGTTCTGGATGCAGGGAAGAATTTCTCCAAGAATAATCTTTTCATATCATTCCAGCTTGTAACAGATGTTGGATGTAGATAGTACAACCAGTCCTTAGCTCCATCATTTAAGGAGAAAGGAAATGCCTTCAACTTGATATGATCTTCTAGAATTCCTTGTGGCCGCATTGTGGAACACACAATGTGAAATTCCTTCAAATGTTTATGAGGGTCCTCACCTGCAAGGCCATGAAACTTAGGTAGCAAATGTATTAGTCCAGACTTCAGTTCAAATGGTGCATCAACATCAGGGTATTGAATGCACAATGGTTGATAAGCAACATCAGGTGCAGCTAATTCTTTTAAGGTTCTATCAGCCATGTTCTTAGCAAAATATTTAAAACTATCAAAATTTAAAGATGAAAAATCACTACTGTTACTTTCTTGGTTATTACTGGATGAATGTCTTCTATGTGCTCTTTTCAAATGGTGGAATGTTCTATCAATCTCAGGATCATATGCATATAAATTTTCAGGATTGGATCGGGTCATACACAAAAAGGTGAATTCATACAAAAAATCCAAGAATGATATACCTAAAGTAAAAACAATTGTTAGAAAGATTAAAATTTTTATACAAACTCCTAAATGAGCCTAGGAAATTAAAATGGTCCCCGGCAACGGCGCCAAATTTTGACACGCTCGTCGCAAACGCGCAAAAATAATTTCCAGATTTCCCCCAAACTATTGGTATAGTATAAGGTGCAACCTAGGTCATCTCCCAAAGACCATTTCAGATTCTTAAGCAAATAAGGAGAAGGTTAGAACAAGGGGATTTTGGAAAGATTTGATATGAAGTTATAAATGCAAAATACAGAATGAAATTTGACTTAACAATAATCAACTCAAGGAATTCAGAGGCTATTTTCTTAACTAATCATTGATCACTAAAATCATGCATTGTGTTTATCAACCTAGGATCATCTGGAACCCCTACAATGATCCTTGAATTCTCTACTGAGAAACCTCTCAGAATTTAATTGATTATGATCAACAAGATTTAGTAACCACTTAATCTTTTATCTAAACCAATTTCACAATCAGAATTCAGTTGAAGTAAGTAATAAAATGAAAACCTTCAATTAAATTACTTAATTTCTACTCTTCAAACTTTTGGAAAGTGATTTACCAATCAAAAACCAATTATAAATCAATCATGCATTAATCAAAATACGTCAACCGATCAAACTTTGATTAAAGAATAAAATTGAAGAATATAGTGAAGTAGAGTAGAAACCACTTAATAAGCATGTAAATAAAGATCAAGACCTCAAAGTTAAAATGAAAATAGCTTGAATCCTCGAATTGAAACTACAAACCTAGCCTTCCATGAAGGAGGCAAATTAACAACAAAGAAAGAGGCAAATTAACAACAAATAAATCCTAAGCCTTCCATGTAGGAGGCAAAACTAACAAGAAATAAATCCTAAGCCTTCCATGTAGGAGGCAACTAACAATAAAGAAAAGCTAAGCCTTCCATGTAGGAGGCAAACTAACAAGAAAGAAAACATAAGCCTTCCATGAAGGAGGCAAAACTAACAAGAAAGAAAGGAAGAAAGAAAGAAAGAAAGAAGATGGTATTGGAGTTGATCTCCAAAATTGGTGTGTGTCTCCTCTTGCAAACCCTTCTATTTATAGAGGATTTTTGAGGCATCATCTTCAGAAAGTCACCAACTAGGATATTACTTTTCTACCCTTTTCTTGCTTTCACATGGGCTTTGTTGAAATTGCAAAACACTTTTGAATTTTTGCCACCAATGAGCACAACAATTTTGACTTTCTTGCACCGCAATTTCGGATGTTCACATGTCCGAATTAGAGCTTGCCTTCTGAACAAAAGTTGTAGCCCTGGATCTTAGCTGTCCAACAAAGTTGATTTCATCTCAATATGACTTCTATATCTCAAGATATGGCCGGATCTTTGCACACTGTTCAAATTCCACGTCAGCAACACTATCTCATCTTTTGAGATAATTTCGGAGTCCTAAACATCCCATTTAGAATCTTCTCTTGCTTTGTAAATATGGACACTTCTTTAAGCTTTCATTCAAGATAGATTTCATGATTTTTGGATGTCTACAACTCCTATTATGCTCAAAATACTATAATAGTGTCATTTTAATCGGGTAAGCAAAGAAATTCAATTAAACTTCATATGAACCCAAACTCATAAAATATGACAAAGATCACTTAATTGAACATATAAGAAGTCTTAATGAGATAAAAGTGAGAGATAATTATTTATGAAATCTATGCTTATCACTGACCAATTGTACGATGCCAACGTGAATCAGCTCCAATATTATGGATGCCCACATAGTAATTTCCTCTAATTTGATTAAAAAATAAGAAATTATAGAAAGGGGATATGAATTCCATAGACTATATAAATATAGTGTTATAATTTTGATTATAGTTTCACTAGAAATAAGTACTATTCTTTCCTTAATAAACACTCAAAAGTGGAAGTTCTTGTACTGGATATTGAAGCACAAGCCATGTTTGAACTATACAAAATGTTAGATTTTGAAATTTCATAATTGATGGGCATGGGGAAAAAGGTGTTTCAATTCATGTTTTTAGGAAAAAAAATCATTCCATCAATTATTTAGAATACACAAGTCATACTGTTAGTCCTTCACATTTATCATTTAGACAAACTTATTCATCAAGAGGTTCATATACTCCTTTGCTATCATCATCGAGTGTGTGCCTGGAGTTAAGTTTGTCTACTCCACATTTGAATCTAGTTGCGTACAAATGAACAATCTGAAGCAAGGGGCAGTGCAGAGACATTAATGCTAAGCTTTGTAATGACAGAGCATTTTCGGTGCCCGAATTCGCTCGAGATAATGACCCATCCTATGATTCTATCCATACACCAAACCTATAACCGAGTCTCCATTCAGAAGAAAATGGTTCAAAGCATGGAACAAGATATCTCCAAAAACAGGGGAGAAACTCGCTAACACAACGTTATTCTCAAACCCGACACTTAAAAAGCCTATTCAATAGTTATGTAACGATAAAGGAATTTCAATGGCCAAATCGAGTAATTTGAATCGAACCATAACCAAAACCATCGAGCTAGGAAGCCCTGTCGCTGCACACACCATGCAGTTTACGTTGTGGTTTATTTCGCGGAGGCTCATGTTTGGAATAGGGAAACAGAAAAACAAAGCCGCATATGAAATTTTGGCAGAACGGAGGGTGCTCGTGATGTGTTACAAGCTGAAGCTTTGACTTTGGTCATTGGGATTTTACAATCTCATACTTCACGCAGCAAAGGAATACTGTGTCTCAATGGTGGCAATAGTTTTTATGATGGGGCTTCTCTACGTCTACCTTACCATGCTTGATTTAGATTACAGCTTCCTCAAGGTCTCTCACATCCTTCAAGACCTTCATTTTTAGGTTACAGCCTTTTCTTTTTATTTTTTTAGCAACAGAAGATAAAATGTGAGTTGTAACATTTTTTTATTATCCCTAGGTGTTAATTTGTCATTTAATGTCGACCTGAATGGCCACATTGGCATTTAACGTCATTTAACGTTACACATCAACAAGCCGTCAACAGAAATTGATAGCAGGGACTAATGTGAATCACGATTTGAAAAGTAAGGGACGAACGGGTTAATTTCTTTAAGTCAGGGACTAATATGAAACTCGATAACAATCTTACAGACTAAAGTGACAGTTTACTCTTGTATAAAATACAAGCCTCGTCGTAGCAGTAAATAAATAAATAAACATTTTCTCCTATATAAAATTAAAATGCCGCTTAGGTTGCTTTTACAGTTTCTTTGTTCTTTTTATTACGTAGGATCAAGTAGTAGTACAACTATCACATGTCATAACATTCCTTCAACGTCTAATTATATATGTAATATTTACATATACATAATGGAGCTAAGGCATTAGAGCCTTTACAAATTTATTTACGTATCTATCCTCATAGCAAATTTCCTTAATACTATCTAACCTCATACAGTTAACCAACTATTTATAGATTATACATCAACGATTATGATACTAATTATTTCTTCTTCAATAGGTCTTAGAATGCTTTAAGTCTAGGGCTCTCTATCTTCACAAACTACCTCCAGATCATCTGGGAAGAAAATAGCAAGAGTAGGAGTGAGAAACTAAGTTTCTTAGTCGGATTTTACCCTAAGTTTAGTCAATGATTCCACTTTCATCCCAGCCACTTCGATTTTATTATAAAACATGTCTGCATACATGATCACTTTTAATTTTTACAAATTCTTTGCTGAAGTGGATTTCTTTTACTTCAATTTCATATAATATGCAATTCACACATACTTGAATTGTTCTATACATATAAACTTGCTTAGACATCAACTTCATGCATCCTTTAGTTTGCTTTCTCATCATAACTTAAATATTATCTTACTCTTATTCATTTCATGCCTTAATCCTAATCATACTTATTCTCTAACCATCCCCACTGTGACGGTTTCTTTCATGGTGCAACATTAACAATCTAGTAAAATAATATCTTTCACTTATTTACTACTCCACTTGTCGCCACAGAAAGACTTATTTCCTTTTGATTATCATTTAAAGACCTATTTCCTTCCATTCGCCATAGAAGGACTCACCTCTGGTCATCATAGAAACATCTGTTACCTTCTAATTATCATAAAAGGGTTCACTACCCTCTATTAGCCATAGAAGGATTGACTGTCTTCTAATTGTCATACAAGGATCCACTACCTTCTGGTCGCCATAAAAAGATTTATTGCCTTCTAATTATCATAAAAGGGCCTATTGCCCTTTAGTTGCCATAGAAGGAACTATTTCCTTCTAATTATCGTAAGTTCTAGACTTATCATACTAGGAGTAGTATCAAGTTTTCACATAAGGCTCCTCCTTAGTGATCTCTTGATTTATTATGTTCCATTTCATGCTTTCTCCTTTGTCTTATAGGGGTATACTCAACATTCATTAAAAATGCTATGTACATACAACATTTAACTCATTCATTTACTATCTAATCATGGAACCATTAATACATACACAATTCACCATATCATTCAGGATACCGCACAATTCATTACATCACTCGAGAGAGCATATAACACATTTACACATATAAAGACATGCTCAAGCAAATTCCTGCCAATATGACATGCATATATAGATCTCAACTTCTATCTCATCATCAATCATAAATACTTCTCATACATCACATCACCCTTTTCTTACTTATGAGCATTCAACATCTCAACATACATAAACAATGTGCATTCATGATAGTAATACAAGTTAACTGGTAAATCACATAACACCATTATATGCCATAAGTACATGCCCAACTTATTTTTCAATTCAGCCTTTGATGTTGAATAAGTCAAGGGAATTAATACTATCAACCTTCTAAGTTGCTTCTCATCCTTTCCTTTTCTCAAAATCACATTAGTTTCATGAGATTTTTTACATCTTAAAATTTTGCTTTAGGTGGCCGAATAGCACATTTTAAGTTTTTATTCGTTGTGCTCTTCATTTGTTCAAGTCTTATACAAGTACTAATTATATTAAGTTCAAATATTAAGAATTTACAAATTTTTAACTTCTTTAGGATATTTTGATTGAACATAGCCAAATGGTAACTTGTATCTTTGTCTACTTTCTTTGGAACTTTCAATTCTTCCTTTAACATTATAAGGCTTCTTAAGTTATATAAACTAAGATTTTAAACTTTTTTCCTCTTAACTAACCTAGAGTAGCTGAATGTGAACTCTAGGTTCTTAAGACCTTCTAGTTCATTTTCTCTTGTCTTATGAATTGGTTTATGTCATTTAGAGACTAATTCATTAATTTCTATTTAACTTATAAACTTTTAGAATTTTTTATTATTTTGGTATGTCATGGCCGAATGACTAAATTACTTTCAAACTTCATATTTTAAGTTCTAATCATCCTTCTTAAACAAGCCTAGATTTAGTCTTGAAGTATGTTAACTTTTGGCTTCCTTTTTACTACTTTAATGATTAGGTCTAAATAAATCTTTAACCTTTGTAATTCCTTTTAGTTTTTTAAACCAAAGGATGTGTAGTTAAGGTAATTAGGAATTAATTCTTCTCCTAGGTCAATTTACTCTAAGGTGACCAAATGATCGATTTTCTTAAGTCCTGTCTTCCTTTCACTTTTAATACATGATACTTACATGTTTAGGATCATTAATTAGACCTAGTTAATAATTAAAACTCTTTCTTAGTTAAGTAAAGTCATAGTGGCTGATGATACTCCTTAAACTTAGGGTTCTACAATTTCCTTCTTAACCCTAAATTTATTTACCTAAAGTGGTCAAATGGTCTCTTTACCTATCTTAAGATTTTCTTATACTTTTAACCACAAAGTGACCGAATGCCACTTTTCTAGGTTTAGGGTTTCCTTTTTGTAACCTTAGTTGACTTAGGTTGACATTTACTTAGGGATAAAGTTTAGACTTCAGATTTGAATTAGTCTAAAGGATTTATAAGTCTTTTTACCAAGACTAAGTGAAATGGCTAAAAATAAATTTTACTTTTACCTAGGTCATGGTTAAATTTAGCTACCCATTTTATGCTTCTTTAGGGTGTTTGCCAATTACTAATCATGGATTGTACCTTAATTTACCTATGTTGAATATCCTAAAATTAGTCACTTTTAAGGTTAATTAAGCCTCCAAATAAGTTCCTTACTTGTTGAAAATTGTTGATTCACCCTTAATCAAATTTTAAACTCATTTTTCCTAAAATCACTCTAGGGTGGCCAAATGCACTCCTAAAGGGGTTTGAACCATTTTTGTTCTAATTAACGCAATTAAAAAGTTGATTTAGTCCATTTAAAACCTAATTATAGAGTTTAAATCAATTAGAGAAATTTTAGCCAAATTAATCTTTACTTATGGTGTGGTGGTCGAAAGCCTCCCTTGGCTTACCAAGGTCATTTCTTCCAAACTTTCACCTCACACAACCTTGGTTCTGTAGTGTTGTACACTTGTAGCATCTCATACCCTTGGTCTATGCATATTTCATCCAATTCCAGAGCTTAGATTTCCACTAACATCAATCTTGAGTGCCATACAAAGCTTTTGCCATTTTTATGCTTAAAAATCCAACCTCTACACAGTAGTTTCTTAGCCTTTATCCAAAAGTGAGTCTTTGGGACTTACTACATAAATTTATTTTACCTTTTAACCCTTATGTTTAGACGTTCAGATCTGGTCCAGAGATCATACAAATATTCATCACAAGTGGAAAAATTATAACTTTAAAACTTAGGCATAAAATAAGCAACACAACACTTTTTCCATAAAATAAAGGGTAGATTCCCATGATCTACTCCCAGATCCACATATCTCCTTTCAAGTGTACTTTAAAAAATTTTCTCATGAGTACTTAAAACTGATCAAAGCTTCAAAAATAACTTTTAAATAAATTCCACCAAATAAATTTCTTCTAAGTACCTTAAAAGCACTTTAAACTAACCAAACTTTGTTTTTCTTTACAAAAATCATTAAAAATTGGTGGAGCTGATTTTTAATGGTTCAAATATAATTTTAAGCCCTCATTAGTTAATACAAAAGGAGATGTACAGATTCTAGAGAAAAGATCCATGAAAGAAACAAAACACACCATAAAAAGTTAAGTTGGAAGCTTAAAAAAACAAGTAGAAAGGTCCTACTTGTTGAAGAGTTAGGGATTTTTTTTTGTGAGGATTATTGGGCTGATCTTTCCCTTCTTAGATGGTCCACAAAACTGATCCCAAGTGTGATGATGAGGCTTGGTGGTTAAGTGTTAATTTAGCTTAAACTTCAAAGATGGAAGTTTAGGCTTAAGGTGTAATTGTTGGGTTTATGGGTGGTTTAACTTTGAGAGAATTTTGAGAGCTTCTCCAAGTGTTTATAAGGTTGAGAATGCAGCAAATGAGCCCTCTCCTTAGTGTTCCTAACAAATTTCATCTACCTAGGCATGTGGGAATTAAATTTTCACTTAAGGACATCTTGGTAATTTTGTAAGGATTTTTTCTATTTTTAAAATAATTCAAAATTCAAGAAATTATCCTTTTAGACTTTGATTAGTATTAATGAGGCTAATTTTACCACTAATCTTGTTTAACTTAGCCTAATCATGGTTAACTTTTAATTAATAAAGGTTAATTAGTCTTAACCATGGTTAAAGGAATTTTATTGTTATTTATTTTTGTCTTTTATAGTAGACTTCGGTTGAATTGACTCAGTGAGTCACCACCAAGCCTTCCACGTGCTAATTTTTCATGCAAGTAAGTGTAGGGCCACTTTTGGCTTACTTATCACATTTTCTTCCCCTCCCAACCTTCCAAGAATGTTTTCATAATTTTTCTCAGCATTGGCAAAAAAATTTTCAAATTATTCCTCTAACATTTCTAACACTTTTTGGTTCTTTCTCATGTTAATCTAAGATCATTTACTATTTTTTTTGGGAACTGACTAGCTTTGTGCAAAAAATAGACCTCCTAGGGGCATTTTGGTCATTTTCAAGGTTTTCTGAGGGTGTTTTCATCCCTTCTTGAGTTTCTAAATTTTTATCACTAATTTTAACCATCCATGATGTTTTATTTTATAATATTTTTATGATGTAATTTACTTATGTTTTCATTTCTCTGGTTCATTATTTCTCTGGTTCATTATTTGAGTTGCATAGGTGCAGGGGCATTTTTGCCATTTGCATCAAACTTTCTAATTTCTCTGTTTTTAGCTTATAATTCTACTTAGTTTCACTCTAGGAATTATTTGTAGCTTCAAACATTTATCATAAAAAATTTGAAATGTTACACAACGCTTGGGGATGGAGTCCTTATGCTATCAAAAGTACAACCTTAGAGCGTGCGCGCAGGGGCTAAGAATAACCTTAGAGCAAAGAATGAAAATGAAAATTCTAATAATAATCCTTAAAATAAAAAAAAACATAATAGACAAAATTGCACAAAGCTTAGGTACTAAGGTGGTTGGGGACCTATTGGCCTAGCAACAGTTGTAGACTTGAGACGAACAAGGTGTTTATCCTTGTAAAGGTCCCATCTTGGGAAGCTAACATTAGTGTCAAGGCTTCCTCCTACAATGTCATGTGGGTCTGGTATGCAGTAACCTGCACATTTAGTTGGTCATATAGTTCGTCCACCTACAACTATAAATGATCGAGGCGAACGGGGAGAGAAAGAATCTATGTAGGCCCAGTTGTTGGAAAGTCATCCTCTTTTCTTTCTTCCACTATTCTCTAGATGGCGTTGCTGCGGTGGTGAGGATGGTGATGTTAATGATGGTGGTGATGACAGATGATGTCGTGGTTGTTATGGTGGTGGTTGTTGGGGAGCAAGGGCAAAGGATCCTTTATAAACAAGATTATGCAACTCGTAATCTAACTCTCATGACCAACTATATGGCTGAAATCACTCAAAAGGATGTTCAAGGATCCATCTTTCTTAAATATCACTTCTTTTCAATGTGTTTTTTATTAAGTTTTATTCTACTGAATACATCATTATAATAACCACAAGCACTAACCCAATAGTCAAAATAATGCATAGTATATCTACCGTACATCATCTATAATAATCAATGTATCCCTTATCACATTGTATAAGGTGGATATTAAACCTTTCACCAATCTTACCATACCTGTAAACATACTTGTCTTAAAACAATTCTTTCTCAAAGTTTGGGAAAATCATTTTCCAAATAACGTATAAACATAAATTTCATTAATATTGTTAGTATAATCTTATAAAAGAATCCCAAATCTCAAGTTTTAAAAACCAATCTTAAAACATGTCAGGAAGCTTTTTTAAGTAAATTAGAATTTGGTGAAAAATTTAAAAATATTTTTAATACAAATTTGTAGAAAAAAAACTCAATAAAACTAAGTAACATTTTGTGGAGAAAAAAGAAGATATTTGAATATTTGGAAAATTAAATATTATTTTATAAAGACAAAAGAGTGCATTTAAAGCTTAACCAAATACTTTTAAAATCCACTTAACAGGAAAACATAGAAACAAGAAAAAATAATTTATCAAAAACCAAAATAGTAATAAATTTTACATTTCTAAACCATTTCCAAAGAATTTTTTTTTATTAAAAATAACTTCTTAATCATAATAATTTATTCATTTTTCCATTATACAATCATCTCAACTAATATTAAGAACCAATCCATGCTTATACATTGAAATAATAATCATCATAGGCTCCATATATTCATGTCATTTATGAGCATGATCCATATTAATCATTCATAACAACACCATCACATGTTTCATATCAAATCAACAATTTCATCTAAGGTCCAACTAATCTTTATATGGTCAAGCATGTCATCCTATCATCAACATTAAATCCAACATATAATACTTGACCCATATATTTCATAAATAAATTATCGAAAGATCAAAAAGAAATATATCACTCCATAAGGTACAAATAAAAAAATGATAAACTAATACCAATTCATTCCATAATAACTCAAATTAAGAAAAAATCACCATAGTACATCATAGTCAATTACATCCTCTAACCTATGGTTCTCAAGAATTCAAATTATTTTGTTTCCCAAGAAAACAATGGTGAGAACACATGGAATTTATCATTTTGATATCTCACTATGCCAATTTTTAACATATAACTTTTGGTTAATTTTTAAATAACGAACAAAGGTTCCAAATTGGAGCTATTCCATAGTAGGTTAGTCTTAGATATAATGTAATAAAAAATTCATAAAAAATTTATAAATTGAATAAATTATAAAATTTTATTGAGAAATACTCTACACATAATGTAAGGTTCACGCAAAATATCAACTCAAAATTCATCTTGTATAGAGAGATATATTTGTTCGAAAATAACTTAGATGAATTGTCATACCAATTGAAACATACTTTAATATTTTAAAGATGTCTTGATCTAAAAAAATTGTTTTGACATGAGATCAATAAAAAAGTTTCAAGAAATCATTTATCTACAACTTTTATAAGAAAATATAAAGGTGATTTAGTTTAGATCATTCCCAAATTTTAGAAAATGGTGGAAAATAAAAATAAATCTATATTTAATCTCAAAAACATCTCTAAGATTTCAAGGGAATAACCTTTCTTATTGCTAGCTAAAGACTTCCCAAAATTAAATAAACTTCCCCTTACCGAAAGACTAGACTTTACCTTGAGAGAGATATAAGAGATTTCCTTCTTTTCTCTCCATAAACTTCAAACTCTACGTCATTGGAAATATAAACACTTAATATACAATAACTAGGAGCCAAAAAAAAACTTAAAAATTATGCAAAAATGGAAGATAGATTTTTGGATATTATTCATAAAACTCTTCACAAAGATATTGAATGTGAAAAGTGGAGCAAAAACAAGGAGAATAGGTGACTAACTTTGGTGGAAGAACGACCATTCATGAAACAAAAACAAGTAACAAAGTAGAGTTTTTTGATGGTTTTTAATGGAGGAAGAGAAAGCTAGGATGGAAGGTTTGGGTCATGTATGTGCATCTAATTATAATAGAGAAGAGAACAGTCTTATGATTTATTTAAATTGAGAAGCTTCTCCAAGAAGCTTGTTAAATGACAATTTCTAAATCTTCCCCTTTTAAATTTTTTTTAAAGTATTTTAGATACTTTTTAATTTTGATCTATCTTAAGGATGTTTAGGAATAACTAAAACAAAATAATTATCCCTAAGATCCATTAAAGATATACTAGAAGAGAAAACAAAATAAGCATGCATCTTTACCACTTATTTTAACAAAAAAAAATCTAAAAATCTAAAAATTAATCTAGAAAAATTATTTCTATTATTCTAATATATTTATTGCCTAAACAATTTTTCCCTATTTTAATTCTATTCCTAATAATTGTTTTTAACATTTGTACCTTTGTAACATTTTTTACAACTTTAAAGAGATACTTTTCAAAATTTTCACTTTTCTAATTAAAAATTATAATAAACTTCTAATATTTATCCTAATCAATTTGATATAAAGAACCTCACTCAACTTATCTCTATATCTGTTTCTAAAAGCTTTATTTAGTCTCAAAACATAAAAAGCATCAAGAAAGAAAATTATCATTTACATGTGAAAGTTATAAAAAAGGATGTTACAAATAGGAGAATAACATTTTGAATCTCTATGTTAAAAATATCAAAAATCCAAAAATATTTTCAAATTAAAAATCATTTAAATTCCTTTTCCAAAATTTAATTTCAAACAAAATTTCTTCACTAATCAAAATCAAATTTATTTGCAATCATTTGTTTTCAAATTTCTTCAAAAATAAATAAGCAGAACTATATTGTCTTGGGTTTTCAATCGTACAAGGAAATGAATTATGTTAATCAACCACAAACCTAAGAGAGGGAATGAATTATGTTTGCTGGCTTTTTCTTCAAACTTCACCAACTAATTGAAAAATAGTGAGCCCAAAAACTCAAGCCATCCAAGAATTTTGAATATGATTCATGAATTACACAATGTACACAATGTTAATGTAATCTTGATGATCAATCCAAGAAAAATAAAGTTAAGCCATAAAGATTGATCAAGAACTAAAGATAATGTAGAACATATAATAGGTGCTGAAATGTAAAAGTGTAAGGAGAAGAAGATCATTCAAGAATTTATCCTTGTTCATTCAACCACAGAGAGATACATCCAGTCCCTGAGAACCCCTTGGAATTTTCTTCACTATTTGTTGAGATTACACAATCCTCTTACAAACAACTACTTCCAGATCCCTCGCTTGAAGCCTTAAGAACCATTTAAAGAATACCCTTTTTGCATAAACACAACCATATTCAAGAGATAACTCTTTCTCTCAGGAATCAACAACCAAGATTGAGAAAAGTAGCAAAAGATCAAAACTCAAACACCATTGAAGCTCAATTTGATGAAAAATCCTAAGAAATGATAAAACTTTCACACTTTGAATCAAAACTCTCATAAAACAAATTCTAAAAATTCTTTCTTTTATTGTTTTTTTTCTTTTCTTATGAAAAATTAATTAGAAAAAAGTATTTATATGTAAACTTAGATGGTAGTTTTATATGGGTTGGTTTTAAACCATTATAACTAAGAAACATTTCGAAACTTTCAAACCTTAAGTTCGGTAATCAATTACTATCATTTGCAATTGATTATTAAGGTATTTTGTAACTCTTGTAATGGATTAATTCTATTGATAATGAATTATTCTAACTTCAGAATGCATTGGTAATCCATTAGTTCCACTTTTAATCGATTATTTCACATCCATAATCCATTGGTAATCGATTAAACCAGTATTTTGTAAGTGTTTGTGGCTAAAATAAGTTTGGGTAATTGATTACTATATGTGGTAATCGATTACATCATATAGTTAACCCAATACAAAAGTTTAGTTAACTATGTATAATATTTGGTTAACTTTCTACTGATGCATGGTTAACTTAATAGAAAGATTTTGTTAACTCTTATAATGTGTTTGGTTACTTTATGTATGTGTTACAAAAAAAGATTTCATACTCAAAACATTTAGACTTTGGTAATCTTTCTAAAATATGATTTTTAACCTTGAAACCTTTCACTTGAAAATATTGTTAAGCTTTTCTTTGAAAACCATTTTAGAGAGCTTTATTAAAATATGAAAGTTATCAATGCATACATGTAAATCTAAGACTTAACTATACTATTAATTGGTGAAAGTTTTCTTTAAAATTCGTCCACCAACAGATATAGAAGATCTCCTCTCATAAAATAAAGTAAAAAAATCTGTTTGGATATTTTTTTGTATATACACTTTATTTTATTTTATCATCTATATAAATAAATATATTGATTTTTTATTTAAATATTTAATTTTTGTATTAAAAGAAATCAAATAAATTTCTTTTCAAAATTATTTTAAATTATACGTTTAAATTTGGATATTGTTCTTTGGAATAGACAAATAAGGTGTTTGGACATTTCTTATTCTTAACTAAATATTGAACCTAGGTTTCTTTAGAGTTTTTTAAATGTTTTCCTTTAAAAATAAAATTTGGTTGCGATTCCATTTTTATATCTATTTAAATTTAAATTATTTTTTATGAACATCATCCCATTGTAATTTAAGTTCCAACAATATGAAAAATACAACGATAAATGAATTAAGTGGAAGTATAAGTATAAAACTTGGTACATTGAAGAAGAACACACCTACCTACAAACTCACATTCATAGTTCTTAATTGTTTTGTTAGCATTATTATTTCATTATTCATTTATGTATAGCTTAAACTTTGTTTTCTTATTTCATAGAAGCATGTGAGCCTACATAGGCTTGCATAAAAGTATTGAAATTTGAAGTTTAGAAAGATCTGTATAAAAATACTTGGAAGATAATTAAATGTGTTACTTTTCTAGTTAAAAAAATATTTTTTACCTTATGTTTGGATGAAACATTTTAATATTTCAAAAAATTTAAAATATTTGAAAATTTAAATACTTTTATTTCAAAAATATTTTGTTTGGATAAAGGAATTTAAAATTTTTTATATTTAAAATTATTTATTTGGATGGTGAATTTTAAATTTAGTTAATTTTAAATTTTTTATTTAGATTAAATAATTTAGTTTTTACTATATATACAAAATCTTACTTTTAAATATTTATAAATTTTCTTTAATTTTACTCCTATTTTTTTTATTTATCAAAAAATTTAGATATACAAATATTTTTATTTTATAATATATTCAAATAAAATAATAACCTAAGGAATATATATAATTAAAAAAATTGCTAAATATGATTATATTATTTTATATTAAAAATAGTATCTAAGATGAAAAAGAAAGATGTAAAAAAATAGTAAAGAGAGAATAAGCACGAAAAGAGAAAAACAGAGGAGAAACATCATAGAGATGTTTTCGTAAAAATGAGTTGATAGACTTTGATAAATTTTAAATTTCACCTATTTTAGAAAAATTTTAAATTTATCATTTTAGCTTATTAAAATATTTTCTTAAAATTCATAAAATTTGTAATTTCTTAAAAAAATATATCTAAATAAAATATTTTAATATTTAGATTTTAAATTCTTTTAAAAATTATTATTTTTAAAATAATTCATCCAAATATAAGATTAGTAAAAAAAATTTATTCAAAATTAAAAACTAGATGTAAGTATTGAATTTTGAGAGTAACTAATATAAATTTTAATATTTATTTTTTTATTTTTAACTTTTTTTTATCTAATGTTGAAGACTTTTTGAATTGAAATTTTATTTTTAATAAATTATTTATTTGTAAAAATTATTTTAATCATACGTTTAAATGTCTATATACATAAAGGTATTTGTTTTTTTGAAAAAGGTTTCTGTACTAAAATTATATTAAATAAATTCTTATTCAATGTTTTAAAGATACCAAATCTTCCTAATTTATATACTTGTTTTCATAAGCACTCCTACACTTGCTGAGTTACTAAAAGCAATCAAAACAATATTCATACTTAAGATAAAAAAATTCACACACTTTTTTCGCTTCTTGCACTCTCACACCCATAACACGTGACATAAACGTATATAAATTGACACTGTAGTTTCTTTGCATTCTCACTTATATTTTTTCTAAGATTTTATTTTTCTCAGTTCAGAGCAAAACGAAGTATTAGCTTCTAAAATCCTAAAACCCTAATCCTAAGAAAATAAAAAATTTCCCAATCTTGGCAAAACTCGATCGATCTCCACGACGACGCCATGAACGTCGATCACGACCAACCTCACACCGCCGCGAAGGCGCAGGCGCTGCAGACCCTAACGGCAGGTCCTTTGTCCACGTCGACGGTGAAGCTCGCTGCTTCGTCGCGGTGCATCCCTTCCGACAAGGACTTCCACTTCTACCGCAACTTCGAGGAGTTCAAGGTCCCCGTCGATGAAATCGCCCGGGAATCGCGATCGATGCTTGAGGCTATCGGCGCCGCGGCGGCAGTGCACGCGGCATTCCCTGCCGATGCCGATGACGCCTACGACTGGCTGGTGAACGTGAACGATGACGTTTTGGAGCGGTTCGATTCATCTGCAGATGAGTTCCGGAAGGTTCGGGAGGAGGAGGAGGAAGCAGGGCGTCCTGCGAAGCATTCGATGGAGGAAGATGGGTTTCAGTTGGTTTCTGGGAGGAAGAAGAAAGGGGGAAGATGGAATGTGACTACCACAACGATGGATTCTGACATGAAGACACCGGGGGTTACGGTGGCGACGAAAGATAAGAAGACGACGGGGCCGAAACCTAAGGTTCCGTTTCATATACCGACTATTAGGAGGCCGCAGGATGAGTATAGCATTGTGGTTAATAATGCAAACATGCCGTTTGAGCATGTTTGGTTGCAAAGGAGTGATGATGGGCTGAGATTTATTCACCCACTGGTTAGTTTGTTTATTCAATGGCTTAGGCTTTATTGATTTTCTTATTTGTTTTTAAGTTTAAATTTGAATTTGTGTTGACGCATCACTACAATGTTGAGACTATAGGCTGTGGTTGTGGTAGTCTGAATCATTTTTAATGATTTGGCAGTAAATTGATGGAAGTTCAGAATACACGAAAAGAACGAGCATAAAGTTTAAATCTTATTATTTTCCCTTTGTTTTGAGTTTTTAACAAATTTACTTGGATTGGAAAGACTTTTTAACTGGCTCTGATTACAATCTGTCATCAATTAATATGATCATTGGTTGGCCACTTATATATTTGCTTATGCTGAGAAGTGGCAGTTTTCACAGTTGGGTAGAGTCTTTCTATTATAATTATTGTTAAGGTAATATGTGGCTTAGGTTCAAGTGTGTATATCAAGTTCATCAGGAAGGTAATAACTTGCTTACAGATATACTCTGTGGTCTTGTTGATTTTAGTATTTTCTCATGGATGTATGTTATTGTTAATTTGCTAGGTAATATTCCATTCACTCCCAAGATTGTATCAGAATGTTAGAAAGTGTATTGCAATCACAGCTCTGTTGTCTTTATTTGAGAGAGAATGAAACAATTTTTATCAAACAATGAACTAATATAATTAGCTGTAGGACCAATTAATTATATTTTCTTTCTTTTTATTTTGTTTTTCTCTCTCTGTGTGATTATATTCTATTGCTTAACAACAGGGGATGATCCAAATTGGAAAGTTTAACATTGGTAAAATAATTCCAACAAATAGAAAATTCTTTCTACTACTAAATTGGGTTTCATATTTGTGAATAGTATTAAGTAAACTCAGACTCCCCCCTTTCCCCCAATTCAAATATTTAGTTGCATGATCTTTTCAATCAAGATGAGATAACCATCCGAATTACATGGGGTTTTCAAAATCCAGAACAATTGTACTAACTATTTATATGTTGGTATACTTAAAAGCAATAGCTTGGGCTTAACTATATTTTCCTTATCATGTTGAAACCCTTTTGTTCTTGTAATATTGCGTGGATTGGGTTGTAGATTCAATAAGCTTGATTGACATTCTTTTCATTCATGAAGGATTAAATCCTTTTGAAAAGGGGTAAATTTCTCTTTTGGAATTTAGATCTTATAGAAATAACTTTTTGTTGTCGGATAGCATTTCCCATCCTGCTTTTCTGGCATCTAAATCTTGGTAGACTAACTTTTGGTTGTCTTATGCATTAGCAATCTACATCTCCTGTGTTGTGTGTGTGTGCTTATGGAAGCCTTTCATAATTTTGATTGTATTTGTTCTGTGTTAAGTAGTAATGTTTTTATTTTGTCATCTTCTCTTTGTTCTTATTAATCAATAATCAATTATTCGTTTATTGTTCCAGGAAAAGCACTCTGTTTTGAATTTTGTTGATACAAATCTTGGGGATGTTGTGCCAGTGAAGCCTCCCTCAATTAAAAGCACCCCTTTCAAGCTTGTGGAGGAAGTCAAAGATTTGAAGGAGTTGGCTGCTAAGCTGCGTTCTGTTAATGAATTTGCGGTAAAGCATGATGACTATTCATAAAGTTTCACTTAGAAGTTTTCCCATGATCAGTTATGCCACTTAATTCTTGTGTCTGATATCTGCAACCACAATGATACCTGATACATGATAAAACTTAAAATTCACTTATAAACATTAAATCTTTTCTTAGCCTTGAGTAGCATTCCTGGTGCATTTCTTTGCTTTTTTATCTACCTTCATTTGACCCCTTTTCAGACTAGGGAAGGAAAAATCTATGAATATTTCAAATCTTTTGCCAATGAAACAGTTCTTGATAACAAACTCTCAGATTCTCTTTGAAACTTTAGATTTTGGAGATGAAATGTAAATTGGATAATGAATTGTTTTACCATTGTGTCTAAAAGAATTAACATTGAATTTAATTATTTATTTTCTTGTTGTATCTCCCTTGACATTTACAGGGGTATGCTCATGTATAAATGTAGGAAGCTGATTAAGGATGTCATGTCAACATGGATTGTCTCCTTAACTGTTTGAACTTTGAAATACTCAGTATCTGTTGAGTATTGGGCATTGTTTGATATGGTCCGATAAAGTGCATGTATAGCTATACTATCAACTGGTTTATTTCCTTTATATAGTGTGCACATATTCATATTGAATAACTCAGGATGCATTTGGAAAAAAATTGTTGAAAATAGAGTATTTTAACCTTTTTTTTAGTTTTTAGTTTTGGAAGCTATTTCCAACATCAGAGTGAAGTCTAACTGAAACTTATTTTTTACATCATTGTTTTTTTGTCAGAAAACTAATTTATCATCATAATTTTTTTTAACTTTTGAAAATAAAATAGCATTTTTTCTTGAAAAATGCTCTTATAAAAGCAAAAATAAATGGGCCATTAAGCTCTGGCCTCTTGAGCTTCGTGGTATGTGTCACACATGAAAAATGTTTTTGTATATTAAAATCATTTATGAACCTTCTAATATTTTAAACTTTTGGGAGAGTTGGTCATTGGCAAAATTAAACTGTCATTATGTCATTTTTCTGGTGTTTGACTCTTGACCAGAGAGTTATTCAGGTTAAGATAGTGATATATTTAGTTTGTAGTATAGAGTATATGATTGCTTCTATTTTGTTTTGATTCATGTTTCTCTTGTGACCAGTGTGTGCACTGATAATGTGGTCTCTTTGTTGATTGTGAGGATATTTTTTAGTATGATAGTTTCTCTCATGTTTATTGTTTTCGTACTCTACATGATATAGTTTGAGTTTTCCTTTGCCTTTTGATATCCTGCTTCTATTGCACTTGATTGTTGGACTAATATCCTCCTTTTCTTGTAGTCACTCCCACTCCCTCTCCCACTGTCCCTTCCATTCCATTCCATTCTTTACTGACTTTTTTGTGTCTTGACCTGAAATATTTAGGTTGATTTGGAACATAATCAGTATCGATCGTTCCAAGGTTTGACTTGCCTGATGCAAATCTCAACAAGGACTGAGGATTTTATTGTTGACACATTGAAACTTCGCATTCATATTGGGCCTTACCTTAGGGAAGTCTTCAAGGACCCTGCCAAAAAGAAGGTTTGTTGCACATGATCGGTTTTTCTTTTAATTCAACATATTTGCCTCATGCTGTTGATCCTATTTATTTATGACTAATTAGGTCATGCATGGTGCGGATCGAGATATTGTGTGGCTTCAACGAGACTTTGGCATTTACATTTGTAATTTGTTTGACACTCACCAGGTTTGTGTAAATGCTATTGAGATTGTTTCCCTTATTACTTATCAAAGCAGTAAAATTGTGTAATCAGTTATATGGTTGGAAATAGTTATTATTCAAGAGATTTTCTTTGATTGGTTGATGCTGGCTCTGCATGTAGAATTTCCATATTTAGCTGTTCGTGTGTCCATAATGTATTGGTTTGTTCAGGAACATGAAAACTTGGTGAAACAGCGTCTGTAAAGTTCTGCCTTTGATTCATTCTTGCCAAAGTCTATTATGTTCCTTGTTCACATGTTAGCAATTACTTATGATAATCTTCTTTTTATATCACAAGACTAACATTTTTTGAGTCCATTGCCTAGGCTTCTAAGGCGTTGAACTTGGAGAGGAATAGTTTAGAGCATATTCTGCATCATTTTTGTGAAGTTACTGCAAACAAGGAGTATGTTGTCTTTATTTTTCATTTTAAGTTTTTGAATCCCTCCTTTTGACTGAGCTTAGATGCTTTTCTATTGCTTCTGGCATGATGTCCCCTTTTTTCCTTACATAAACTCTGGAAGATTGACAATTACAATTTACAACTCCTTGCAGATACCAGAATGCAGACTGGAGACTTCGTCCACTTCCTGATGAGATGATAAGGTATGGTTTTATTTTTAACCTATTGCATTTGACACTCCCTTGATTCTTTCTTTGTTTTGTTTATCCTTGTCTTCTATTCTTTCTGTACTGCTGGATTTTTGGGTCTGTTTGCCATACTAAGAATCCATAGAATCAGATAGTCAAATGAAAGAAAAATGAAAGCATACCTATAGGCAATTAGGCCTATTTTTCATGCTAATAATGAAAGCATCATAGTATGTAATAGGAATAATATCATTTGGCAAATGAATATTATGATTATGGAAATGTTACATATTTGTATGCATAATCATTAATAGCATGCTATTGTGCAGCAGTTGCGGTGTAGCATCACATTGTGTGGCCTGGCCACTGTGGAAATGGTATTCATTGTGTTTTATTGGTAGCGGTGATAGCAACCTGAATTGCTAAAGAATAGGATGCAGTGATTCATTAAATCCCTGTTTTGCTCCCTTTTGGTTTGACCAGTGATTACCCTAATATTTTTAAACTTTAGATGTTATGTTTTCCCCCTGTTAAAATATGCTTCAAAATGCAATGATACTATGCCATTGCACCAACTATAATACTTGATCACTGTCAGAACTGGAAAGCTTCTCTATTTTAAGGATTTGCTATTTGCTTTGATTGTCATCCTTCGATTTGGACTTAAGATTACTGGGTAGTTATTTCTGTTCTTAGTGTTTTCCTCCTCAATTTTTCCCTTCATTTTTTTCTCCCTTACTAAGGAAGGGTAGTCTGCTGAATTCCTCCTGCAGTATAATAAGCAACTTAAAATTGTCACCTGCATTGCTGATTTATACTGTAATGACCAATCTTATTGTGTTTAATTCCTCTGTCCCCCTCTATCCCAGAAAAGAAAATAGTTTATTCTTTTATCTTGGTTTTAGCTTGATAGTTACTGAGATACTGTCATTGGAAAGCTAATTACTGTGATCTAATCAAACTGTATTTTTATTACAGATATGCCAGAGAAGATACACACTATCTGTTATATATATATGATTTAATGAGGATTAAGTTATTTGCCTTGTCTAAGGAGTCTGAAAATTCTGAGTCTTCTGACACTCCTCTGGTTGAGGTAACTATTTTCTGACCTCAGAAATCTGTCTGTGGATGCTACTGCATTAAGTTTAACAAAATTAATTTGATTTTACATCAGCCTTGCATGCTTTATTGAGTTTGCAAATTTGTTGTCGGGTTTAAATTTTTTAGTACTTGTGTTTCTATCATGTTGACCAACTTTACAACCTCTGTATGGTAAAACTACTAATTTAGCTTAGTAGAAGGTAATTTTCTGTTTATCAGCCCTGCTACTTTCTTTATTCATCTGTTGTATGCATGTTTGGGAAAACTTTTCTCATGGAAATAATAGTTCTTTTTTTTTCTTCCCAAAATAAGCTAGTTGCTTACTTCAAACTACCTACCAGTGATAGTTATAGTTGTTTCAAGCTGCTGTTCCCTCATTATTGCCTAGTTGAGTTCAAACTAACTAGACGTGCATGTGATAGATTGATCCTTACCACAAACCATATGGTGCTCCTTTCTTCCCATATGACTGTTTTGTCTCAATTGTTTGAACTTTTATGCATGTTACAATCTTGCAATGGCTGATTGGACCTGTTTGACCTAGCCTTGCTATACAGATTAAGTTTTTTGGGCAATATTTTTCTGTTAAATCTTTTATCAAATGGTAATACATGACTAAATGGTTGGCTGAGTGAACTTTCTTTTTGGCATTTTGGCTGGAATTTCCCATAAATCGACAGGTCTACAAGCGTAGTTATGATGTCTGCACGCAGCTATATGAGAAAGAACTTCTGACGGAGAATTCCTATCTTCATATATATGGGTTTGTTACCTTTACAATAGCTGTTCTTTAATTAATTTGGTATTCTATATAAGTAGCAATTGTTCATCAAGTATTTTGTATATCTTTATTAATTTTTGTTTCTACAATATAAAGAGTGTATGTGTCAAGTTTATATGTAATGCATACCAAGAAGTATAAAGCAAAACACAATTACTGTTTCTGTACAGGTTACAAGGGGCCGGTTTCAATGCTCAACAACTTGCCATTGTTTCGGTAAGTTGTTCATTTTTATCTGTAGCATCAATATTGGATTTATTTACATAGGGAACAAATCTTGCTCCTCTTTTCATCTAACATCATTTTTGCAATGAATATGAAAAATGGTTTCCACAGTTCCATTTAAGCAAACATTTGAGATAAATTTTAGTACACAGGTTTTTGAAGTATTTTGATCAATTCTGTCTTTGTAATGGAGAATTCTGTAGAGTCATGATTTTCTCTTGAATCTCAATTTGACACAAATGTGGTTAACCAATTCTACTAGAATTTTATAGATTAATCTCTTTGGAATTTCTTTTTATTTTATTGAAGTCTGGTTTCCTCCTCTAACATCACTCTGACCACCACCTTCATTGTCAAAATCTCACTTGCTGCCAATTGCCTTGCTGCCATTTTTACCATCTTCATTATTGTCATTTTTGCATTTGCTTTAGTTACTTTAATAATAATACTGCAGTTTCTGACTGCTTCATTATTATTTCAAATTTTCAATCTCCATTTGACACTTCTAGAATAGTTATCTTGCTGTAGCATACTGGTTTCTGTAGCCAACCAGCTTGGGTTAGACTCCAAGAAACTCTAATGGTCTTCCAAGCCTACTTGCCCTATATATATTGCATCCACTTTGGATTCTGTTGCTCTTGATTTGTACCATTTATTATAGTTAATATGCTCTATTTACATGGCTTGCAGGGGCTGTGTGAATGGCGGGACATTGTTGCTCGTGCAGAGGATGAGAGTACAGGATATGTATTGCCAAATAAGTCTGTCCTTGAAATTGGTATGGAACATATGCGAACTTCTGCGTTTCTTTTGTCTAAATGTTAGCAATTTGGTTGTATGTACATGTTAACTTTATTTATATTTACTTATTTGAAAGCTAAACAGATGCCTCTCACCACAAGCAAGCTACGGCGATTGGTGAAGTCAAAGCACCCTTATGTCGAACACAATCTTGATACTGTTGTCAACATCATTAGGCATTCTATTCAGAATGCTGCTGCATTTGAAGAAGCTGCTCATCAACTAAAAGGACATGCCACCAGCGTAAGTAACATCTTTACAATTGCCATATGAATGGGTTGGTTTGAGTTAGTCTGTTTTATGCCTCTTCTTTATTGTAATTATAATTTGGCAAACACTGTCTCTTATGATGATGAATTGATTATTATGACAACAACATTAATGTGAGAGCTTGTATGGTACACAAGCAACCTTGAACACTGACTATATGGTACATGTGTTTTAGATATACAAATTACATAAAATGGGTCTAGTATAGTGCAAGTAGTACAAGTCCAGCTGAAAATAATACAACTGCTGCAACGTAATGAGATTCCTTAACATGAACAGCCCTAATTTTTTATCAGTTCCCCTCAAGTTATAGCTTACTTGTCATTTAGCATGTTACAAACAAACACATGAAATGTAATCTCGTGGTTATACTTATAAATTGTTGCATGAAATTACTGTTTCCACAAAAGGTAAACGCATAATAATTGTAATTCTTAATTTATCTTTTGTTTATAATATTCTATAGGTCTTCAATTTTAAGACTCTGTATCATGTCTATGAATAGTTCAAATTAGGTTCATAATAGTAACAATTTTTGTTTACAATTCAATGATTATAAGTAGGCCATTTCAAGTCTATTGTTTAAGCACATACAGCATTAATACGAAATTACAATATTTTGAAGCAGGTAAATTATGTCTCAAATAAACTGGGTTTTGATAAATGGCTCCCCTTATCATATGGATCCATGGATCTTCCATGAATACCTTCTTTATTCAAGTCAGGTTAAAAAATGATAAATAGAAGTAACCTGAGAAGTCTAACTATGAGAATCTCTTGAAATTTTGTACTTCTGTTTTTTTTTTTCCGAGAACTAATGCTTCTCAATTGACAATTGCTCAACCAGTTTAGTGGGTTGGTATTTTAATTTTATTTGGTTTTAAAATCCGTTTTTGTTTGATTAAATTGTATGATCATTACTGTACAGGCATCGGATGTAGTACCCGCTACAGATGTAACTGAAGAACCCCAATCCCATACTCAAAATTCAAAGGTTGGAAATGCAATTAAAGGAAGTATTGGAATTGAAAATACCAACTTTTTTAATATCTTAGAGAAGTCACCATATTTTCTTGTGGACCTTAAACAGGAGTCTTCTCAGCATCAAGATACAAATGTACTAATAAAAATTAAGTCCAATGGTCTTACGTCTGAGCTCCCAAGAGACAGTCTCTCTATTTCAGAGCAGAATAGGGATGCAAATGTGGGTGCACTTTCTACAGCAAAGGTTGTGAAAATTCTGTGTTCTAGTATTATGTCAATGTTTGGGCCTCCTAGTGATGGGCATCGATCTGATCAAATTGCCAATTTGTTAATAGGGAAGTGGAGCAACTGTTCAGGTGCTAAAAAAGCCTACTGGTGCTTTTGGGGCACTGCTGGGGAATTCAGCTTCGAAGAGGAAGGTTGGTCCTGATAAGGTATGCTTTAGCAACATCTCAATCAATGTTACGTACAGGATGTCCTTTAGCTTGCTTTTTTTTTTTTTCCATCTTGGCTGTCATTTGCTTTTCTATTTGTTTTGTTCTAACTTCTAATCCCTACTTCTGTCTACTTATTTCCATACTAATTTTAAGGGATTTCTTCTTAGGGTAAGGAAGAGATCAAGCTAGAGCAGATTAGATCTTCAGTCACCCTTCCTTTCCATTCATTTTTGGGTGGTAGTGAGAAGTCAGAACCTATAGTAGAAACTTCTAGTGTGGCATCTGAAACATTGGAGCCCCAGAAAGTTGTTTCTGATCCAGCTTTCACCTCCACTCTAGATGAGATCATAAGGCTAGACTCTGATACCGGTGCGGAGGATATGGAGCAGAATAGCCTAAAAAGTTGCAATGAGCACAGGGAGAAAAATTCTGTAGTGTCCACTTCAGGAAAAGAGGATGATGAACCAGTGTCTCTCTCGGAATTGTCATCAAACTTTCAAAAATGCTTTCATTCTGATGATCAAAATAATAAAACCAGACAGCCCAAGAAAACTGAACAACCTAGTGGCTTATTGCAGCTGAAGCCATTTGATTATGAAGCTGCAAGGAAACATGTTAAGTTTGGAGAAGATACAAGGCATGCGGCTTCCCAGAGTTGTGATGGTCAAATGGAGACAGATGATTCAGGTAGCAAGAAGCAGCGGTCAACTGTAGGACAGGGACAAGCAAATGATTTGACTAAACAATTGCAACAAGGTAGAAGACGGCAGGCATTTCCTGCTTCTGGGAATCGGAGTGCAACATTCCGCTGAGATAATGAAAACAGATTTGTACAAAATAAATGAGAAAGCTGGATGTTTAGTTTAGCAGTGTTAAATCCATGTTGAGCAAGATATATATATATATGTCTGTTCCTAAGCTTGTATCCTTTGATTATAACTTTGCATGTTCATTGCATAATCATTTACAATTTTTTAGCCTTAGCAGCTGATAACTCTTATAGGAAAGATGACAAATTTTTGTGAGCAGAAAAATCTGCAAGGCATTGAATCCTAAAGTATCAGTTCGAAAAATCTAAACCCAAGGTTTATTATGTTTTGCATATAGAGTATAGAGCTTCTCGATTGTATTTAAATTTAGTATTTAGTCTGTTCCACTTGAGTTGATTTTACCTTGTTATGTATTCCTGTTTGTATGTTAAATTGAATATAATTACAACTGAGGTTAAAAGATTTTAGTAATAGAATGCTATGACATGATTTTTTCTTTTGGCAACAGAGCAGGAAATTCAATGTTGTAACTGTAAGCGCAGTTAATTTAATAATCTTGGACTACCTTTGTTAGTCGAAGAATTGTGGCAAGCATAAACATTTAACCATGTTTGAGGAATCATATTTTTGTTGTCTTTCAGTAAATTTTCGTCTAATGTGAACTGGATTTGAATTAGAGGTTGGTAAATTTACAGGTATTGGAGCTTGAAATTGGAATTGTAATTATGATGTAAAAATGTTTTGAATTAGAATAATAATTTTTAGGTTTAATTCTATGAAATTATATTATAATTATTAAAATATATATATATATATATATATTTGAATTTATATATTTTTTTTAAATTAAAATTTTTAACCTCACTTTTAAATTATACAATTGATCTTAACAATTTTTTTTTTCTTCTACCGTTACATTCATTGTTATTATCCTTGCTTTTATTAATTTATCATCATCATTGCTTTTGCTTTTATTAATTTATCATCATCATTGCTTTTATTAATGCATCATGAATCATTTCTGCTACTGCAATAATTATTATTCCTTAATATTATTATTGATCTCATCGTTGGTATATTTATTGTCATTAAAGATGTTCAAGAATATATTGAAATTATTTTAATTTTGAAATTGATAAAAATTAAAAATTAAAAAAATTGTTACTATTGCTACTATTGTCCAAAATTTAAGGAATGTTGTCCAAAATTTAAGGACCAAACATAAGCAATGAATTTTAATAAGGGAGTGAGCTTTTGGATAACTATTTATGTCTATTTAACATGATGATTCTTGAGCATGCTTGTTTACGTGCAAGTATGTTATGTGCTCTCTTGATTGATGTAAAGAATTGATCTGAATCATGGTTCCATATATTGATGAATTATGTGAGAATTGAATGATTTGGATGTTATTTGTGCATACCATATTGCTTGATATTAAGCATGCATATTATTATGAAGATTTGAAATTCAACCTAATAAATCAAGATATTACTAAAAAAATTCTATGTAAAAGCTTAACACTACTCTTGGTGTGCTAAGTTTAGGACTTGTCCACACTCATAAGGAGAAAGTCTTAAAAAATCCTTCTATTATAAAGTTGCAGGTCTTTGAAGAATTTATAATGGTGAAAAACATCAAGGAATTAACTTATATCCTATGAATAAAAGGTAGAATAGTAGACAAATGGAAGATATTATTTGACTAAATTATGAATAATATGCCTTAAATGAAATTGTCACTAAGAGGGTGACTAGAGAATGAGAATAATTATGATTAAGATACAGAATGAATAAGAGTCCAATAATATCTATGTTAAGATAAGAAGGTGATCCAAATAATGAATTTTATGTTATGCAAAGTTTTATGAGAATGTGACTTAAGAAGTCAATGAGATATATGTTTATATGAAATATAATCCTTGTTATTATTAAAAGGAATCCACTAATAAGTATTATATTAAAAAAAAATAATTGAACTTATATGCTTGTCATCTTTTCGTAAATAATGAAGTGGCTGGATTTGAAATAATGTCACCAACCTTGGTAAATTTCTACTAAGAAATTACAATTTCTCATTCCCTATCTCCTGTTTCTTTTCCAAATCTCAATTATGTTGTCCATGACAACATTGGATCTATAACATTCATGGGTTGGAATAAATAAGGAGAGGATGTCATTAGTTTATCAGGAGATAACCCATGAATTTTCTAAAGAGGATTTTGTTTTGTTTGCATGTACTCTATAAATTTTGTGGATGGTTGTAATATACAATGGGCACGAATGTCCTTGTCTTGTTTTAAAGGACTCACTGAGAACCTTTGACTTGTTTCTTATATGTTATAGTATTTATGTAAATAATAATATACATATTGCTATATAAATGAATGTATATTACCTTAAATAAAAGAATGTAATTTTTCAAAATTAGCATGAGTGAAAATATTTTAACGTTTATTACCTCCTATGTAAGTTATTACGATGAGACTCATACTTTCAACAAAAGTTTTTAAAAAAATATATCATATCTTCAATATAAATATGTTATAAAAGAGTTCTACATCATGAAACAACAAACTAAAGTGAATTTACAATACAATTTAAGCGAAGGATGGATCATTATTAGGGGGTTACACATTACACCCCATAATTTTTATCGTTTTCACTGATTTTGCATAAATAGATCATTCACATGCCTAGTATTTCATTAATAATTTAGAGATTATACCTCAATCTCATACAATAGATTCCATTTAACACTCATGTAGGATATGGTAGTTAAAAATATTAAATTTTTCCAACAATCTCAACAGTATCAAATGAGTCCATAGAGCTTAACCTAATATTTCTACAAAATAAAATTGGAAGTGATTCATTTCAATTTAGATGGTTAGCAATAATAGAGCTTGAATTCTTTCTTTCTTCAAGTTCCCAAACCACCAAATTGAAGAAAGGACACAAAGCTTGCCGGCCTCTATTTTTAAAAAAGTTAAATTATTATTGAAAATATGAAAACAATAAATGGATTGACAAAAAAGATTGAATTTGTGTCAAATAGAAAACATGAATGATTCTCAATGAATTAGCATTCTTCTATATTCGTTCATGTTAAATTTTTTTTTTTTGATAATTTGATTTTTATTTTTTCTAAATCACTAGTTAAATTAAAATAATAATAAACAATAATAAAAATGATAATATTATAATAAACGATGAAAATTAAAGAGATAAATTTTTTTATTTATAAATTTTTTGAATTAGTATACTTGATGTAAAAGTTTAATCAATTTTAAATTATTTTTATTTTTTACATTAAAAAATTTAATTATTTCTTGGAATTTTAAACTTTATATAAACTTTATGCTACCGATAAATAGGACTTCATTATGAATGTATTTATTGGTATAAAAAATTACATGATCCTAAAAAGGAGGATGAGAGAAAAATTATGAAAATTTTAACATATCTAAGGCTTTATTTAAGGTGGTTGCAAATTTCTGATTTTTTAATTTTAAATTAATTTTAAAAATAATTTTTTTTTTAAAAATAATTTTAAGTTAATTTTTAATATATTTTTAAAAGTTTTAACTTAATTATTAAAATAAAAAAATTAAATTTTTTGATTTATTTTTAATTTTAAAATATTTTTATTTTCAATGAAACTATACTATTACCGTCACCATAATAACTATCATTACCATTATCGTTATTATTATCATTATTAAACTATTACTATCATTATATTATAATAATCATTATTACCATCATTATTATTATTGTTATTTTAATTATAATAATAATTTTTTTTTTAAATTCTAACCATTTTATTATTTTTAAAAAATTTAATTTTTATTAATTTTTATTTATTTATATTTTATAAACTTATAATAAAATATTAATATTGTTTGATATATAAATTATATTTAATTTATAATATTAAAATATTATTTTATATTATTAATTATTTATAACATAATATTATAATATATATATTATTTTATATAAAATAAATACTAAATAATATTAAAAATATTCATTAATTACTAAATAATATATAAAATAAAAAATTATATATATATATATATATAATATTTTTATATTATAATTACTATAACTGTAGTTATTATATTAATATCACTTCATTAATATTACTTACATTATTATTAATATGATGATCATTATTATTCTTATAATAATAATAATAATAATTATTATTATTATTACTATTTTAATTTTTAGTTAATATTTTTATATATCTATTTTTTATTTAAAATAAAATAATAAAATAGAATAAATTAATTTACTTTTAAAATAAATTTTTAAAATTAAAAACTCAATTTTATCTTATTTCAAAATAAAAACTAAAACTGATTTTAATTTTTAAAAATTTAAAATTTAAAATAAAAAATTACTCGAAACAAAACAAAAACTTTTTTTTTTTTGTTTTATCTCGTTAGAAGTAATATAAATGAAATCAAACATAAGCATATTAATTAAGGCTCTTGTGAGACCTACTCTCGGAAAGAACACAACAACGTTTGAAGGGTAAATAAAGCAATGGTAAATGATACAGAATTATCAAACAATTTACCTCAAACTTTCAGCACCCAAATGTTCTTCTAGCCAGTAGTCCACCTGCAAATATGGTGCTTTTATTTTACTGACAAAAAAAAGTTGGATGAAAAATTGAAGATCAAAGATAATCAGAACAATGATTTTATATAAATTTTGTGTGATATAATTTTTCATAAAAAAAAAGTAGGAAAGAACACATCAAATGAATCTGCTAAATTTGGAAAACAAATAAAACGAAATAAAATACAAAAATTTTGGAAAAAAAAGTATAAAGATTTGAAAAATAGAACAGAAAGACAAAATGTAATGAGCAAAGATTGGCAATGCAGTGGAAAATTTAACATTAGGCCACATTAAAAGAGGAAGAAGAAAGTGGTGGGATAATTTACCTCAATATTTAAGCACCTAAATGTTCTTTTACAATCAGTATGTTATGTGTGTAAATTAAAATTTATACGATTTAGTTTAACGAACAAAGGGAGATATTTTTAATATGAATAGAAATTTAATATTTAAAAATTACATACTATTTAGACGAAATTTTGTATATAAAAAAAGTTTAATTGAATTATATAATAACAAGTTGTAATTAAATATTTCTAATTAAGTTATTTTTATTTTTTAATGATATTGAAAGTAATTTAAAATAATTTTATCATAATAAATTTATGTGTTTATTATATTTTATTTTATTTTTTAATCCTTTTCAGTAATTTTTTTACTATGCAACATTACACTCCACCAACATTAATTCGATAGTATAAAAAAGGGTTCGGATTCTCTAGTTAAACCATTTAGACTAGAAACAAATTATTTGATCAGTTCCAACCACTTATTTAACTGAAAATATGTTGACTCACTCTAAGCCGGTATGATTCGACGATTTTTTATTAAAATCGATGACCCGCAAGTTATATTGAACTGTTTGGGTTTAGCATTTTGAAAACAAAAAACAAAAAAATCTTAAGTGTAAAGTTGTGTTTCAAGTGTGATATTTTTTTTACGTCAACATGCCAGTCAACCATCTTGATTCCCGTGCGACATCAAAAGTATATTTTTATGAGACATTATATATATATATATATATATATATATATATATATATATGTATATATATATATATATATTGTTACTATTACAACTGAGAAAGAATTTGAGTAGGCATATTTTTCTTATCATACATATTTTTACTATGGTAAATAATTTAAAATTAATAAATTAAAAAATATATAAAAATTTATTAGTATGTTTGGATTAGTGAATGGGATTTTCATTTTACAAAACATGATAGAAATTATACTTAAAATAAAATTAACTGTATATTAGAAATATTTATTATTTAATGTTTATTTTATAATTCTATTTTCATAATCATTTTATCTAAACAATTATACATTATATAATTTTATTATTTAATTATATTTTCAAATTAATTTTAATTTTTTTTGTAACAATTTTTGGAATAATATATAGGTGTACTATCATAGATATTTTAATTTTATTCTTTAATTAAAATTAGATTAGTTTCTTGTTGATAACCCATGTTAATCATTAATGTACCCTTATATTAAATATAAAATTTTAAAAACAACATTAATATTATTTATAATACTCCACTTAAATGTTATCGTTAAAATATTACTACAAGAACTTTTAAAGTGATATTATTTTTAATTAAAAATGCGAATTAAAACACATTAAAATTGAAATGGAGTAAAAAAATTGCCCAAGAAGCTATTGCATAACATGGGTGCCATCAAACTTTCCTTTCAATGGCTTGTAAATTATATAATATGAATTTTACATTGTAAACTAAAATATACTAAAAATGGAATGGAGAAAGAAGATTCTCCAAGAAGCAATTGCATAATATGGTGATACCTCATCAAAATTTTCTTTTAATTACTCTTTTATATATATATATATATATATATATATATATATATATATATATATATATATATATATATATATATCAATGAAATTCATTAAAAACTTATGATTCACGAATACTTTAATAGTAGAGTAATCCCTGTTAGTATATATGTTTTAAACAAAAGTTGAACTATTAATATAAATACGATGAGTTTATATTAATAATTTTTTAAAATATTAAATTTTATTAATGTAACCATAAATTTATTATAAAAAATTATCATATACAAATAATTTAACATTATACTAACCTTTTTTAATATATATATTCTTTTTAAAAAAAAGGAATTTAATGTATTTATATTAAAATATTGTGTTTAAAAACATTTTTCATAAACATTAAATATTTTTAATTTAACTATCAAATTCACTTAAAAAAGTTGTCATCTTCAAATAGTTTAACGTTGAATTAACATTTTTTTAGTATATACTTTTTTAATCAAAGCTAAATTTTTAATGCAAAGATCATGCGTTTATACTAATATTAAGAAGATTTATACTGATAAATAATTTTTTTTAGAAAAAGATATTGGCATATATATCAATATATTAAATGGTAGCATAATACATTATTTTTTAGGATAAATTTTAAATTTATATTAATAATTTAATTTTTTAGATAAAGTCTATATTAAAAAAATGTTCTAATACTTACATTTCAATAAAATATATTTGGAAACAGTTTATAAATTTGTTTTCAAAGTAGTTCATACCAATTTTCAAATAACTTATATTTAGAGAATAGTTTATTAACTATTTTTTAAGTGATATTTAGAATATAATTATAAATTATTATTTAAGTTTCAGATTAATAAATTGTTTTTTAAAGTAATTTTTAATTTTTTATAATATAATGCACACGTGAAAAATAATTGTATAATCATTTGTCAAAGGTTATTATTTTATTTTAAAAATTGGTCACATATGATCATAATTACATTTCCTAGCATAGGATATAAATGAGTCTTCTTACATAATATCTGTTCCAACTTTCATTCAACTTTCCATTCATTAGAGATTCAAAAATTATTTTTGAGTTTTTTCAAATCTATTATATTTTATTTTTGAATTAATTTTCTTTTAAAGAAGATCAATCATTAAGATTTGATAAGAAATTTTTTTTTATCTAATGCTTATGAATGTAATCTCATCATGTGAAGAAAACTCAAAATAAAAAAATTAATCTAAATTGGGATTCTAAATTTTTAGTTGACAATATATAATATCCTAAAAATAAAGCTTGTTTTTATGTTTAAGTTTTAAATATAGTTTTATTATTAGACCGCCACTTTATAATGCAGAATCTTTTAAAAATTACTATTAGTAAAAATATAATAAATTTTTTTTAAATACCTTGGTTAAAAATGCAAGCGTCATCAAAATAATTATTGTATCAAAAATAAATAATCGGATGTCCTCACTTGCGTTTAATTAATAAATGCCTATGTTACCTATAGAGGTTTACTATTTATTTCAATTATGCAGAATCACAAGTTAACACAAATACTGACATGTCATAAATTATACAAATTTTATAATCATACAGTCCATAGAAATTAAAGAGAGTTAAGACACATGTGTGTCTTTACCTACATAATTACATATATATTTACTACTACCATATTTATCTTCCTACAATATAGTAGAACCATATATTACTTATTTAGTACAGAGTTATTCATGGCTACTTTACAAAATGTACATTATGGGTGTGACTTTAAACATTCTCGCAAAAAGGTCCATCAAATGCTTAGGTTGTGGGGCCACGACGCTCCAACCATAAACTTTGATCAAGGGTATGGAGAACTGTCTTGTGTTGGTAGTGAGTCAAATATATTCACTTTTGGTTCGTTCATCTTTTGTGAGTCTGTATTTATCATGTTGCTTTTTTCTTCTAGCACCTTCCTATCATCCTAGGCTTCATTACTAATTAAATCCCCTACTGATAATCAGCTTGTTACTTCATACCATTCGCTCCCGTTGTATCTTCTTGAGCTTGAGCTTCGTGAACTTCCCCATCCATTTTATCATCATATTATTTCATTTGGGCTGGTTGTGGCCCATTCATTTTTCAACCTCAAGATCTAAAGAATTTATTAAAAGTGTGGTAATTAAAGCTTCCCTCACTAGCGTATGTCCCTTCCCTAAACTGCAGTTAAAATCCCTTTCCAACATTAACCAAGTTGATTCGTATTCATCTGTTGGGTCAAAGATCCACGATTGTTGTATCTCTGTCTTCTGTTGCTCCTTTTGGGCCTTACCCGATGCTACTTCTTGGGCCATAACCTCTTTGGTTTGCCACTAGTTGTTGGAGCTCTCTCTGTCCTGGGTATATCTTGTTTTTGAATTGAGTGTCGAGTGTGGATTTTTCAATACCATTTTGTTCCTACCTTATTAGATCATCATTGTTCTTCATTGCCAAATCCTTTTCCTCACATCCACTTTTGAAAATTGAAATATTGTATCTTCTAATTACCCCTCCTTAAATACCATAATTTCATCAAGACCTTCCTTTCTCCTGATTTCCTTCATGTAACATTTGTCATAATTAAGGACATTTTCATTGACACATACCTTGAACAACTTATTTATCACCTCCAACGATGATGTGCTCACCAAAATTCTTGTAAGATCAAGCTTCTTCCATCCCCTGGTATTGTCATCCATGTTTATATATTTCTTGATGGCCTTAGTTATTCTGCTAAAGTTTTCTTCATTCCATGCATGCAATGGTACCTCTTGGCATCTAATACATTTAAGCCTTGTAGTTGGAACGTCACCTGATGTCCAAAAACCATTGCTGTAATTCTTCTAGACTCTTTTATGAGTGTTTCAAAATCCTCTCCCTCTTCAACTTTTAATTAAATAAGTTCTCCCCCCAATGGCATTAATTTGATGGACAAGAAACCCTCCTAAGAAAGTTTGTTCTCTAACAAATATACTCAATTGTTTCTCCTTCCACCTTTAGCTCTAGTCCCCTCCATACTTCATTATCCTCCATGTCATTATTTTGTATCTTCCTCTACTCCTTGTTATTCCTTACCATATTTGCATATTTCACCCCTTTCACCATATGAGCTTCATTTTTTATTCCAATGTATGTGCTCATATTCTCCTTTTTTTTTTCTTTTCATATTTAGTCAAGTTAACCTTTATCTTGTAAGTGATTATCCAAATCTGATTTAGTCATTCCTCTATGATTTTTGGATTGTTTAAATTGTTAAAGGGTAGAAGCTCAACTTTCACCTGATTTTGTCTTCTTTATTATGTAGACATTTCTTACCAAACTCCATTTACTAAAAAACCTTCCATATTGTTGCATATTGTATTGTTCTGTAAAGTTCGTAAAGTAGTACTATATTAAATTTTGTCAACTTTCCTTTAGCAGAAGGATTTTTTTCTAACTATACTCTCTTGTAGTTACCTTCTCTTTCGATGTTCGATTATCCTTATTTATAACTTAGTTTTGATTGCAATTCTTTCCCTTCTTACAACTTCACAAAAGTCCACTCCTCCTTTCTCTGCATGTTTAACTAACAATATATTATCATATGAAGCACTGCCATTGATTTGAAAGAAAACTTTTATAGATGATTTTTTTCTCTCATTAAAAAATCTTTATTATTATATACTAAAGAAGTTATGATAAGCAAAAAAAAAAAAAAAGTTTTGATAGTATAGTCTAAAGATTTTAGATTATTGAACATATATATAATATCGTTCATTTATTTATATCGAGATTTTTATTTTTAATGATTTATTAATTACTAAAAATATTTTTATCAATTTAAAAAATTATTAAAAAAATATTTTATTATGTAAAAAAATCTATTACTTCTTAAAAATTAGAGTAGTTTAGCATAAAAATTCAAAATTTGATATTAATTATTTTTTCTAATATAAACTGTTAAAAACTATTGAGGTAAAAATTCATTACAAAAGAAGTAAGGATGGAAATGAGTAAAGATCATTTATAACTTGTTTAAAGTTTAACTTAACTCAATTTGTTTAATAAATAAATAGATTCAAACTTGTTAGAAACTGTTTTAGAAAAACAAGTTAAGGTTAGATTTATTAAAAAGTGTGTATAGCATATCCAGGGTATATTTATATTTATATATTATATATTTATATTTATTATATTTATTTTAGTATATTATATTTATATAATTTCATAAAAATTAAATTTTTAATTTTAAACAAAAAAAAATTATATTTATAAATTTTTTTTATATTTATTATAAAAGTTGTATACGTTACTTTAATTTTAAAACAAATATTTTATATTTTATTTTAATTTTTATATATATCTAAATTTGTATATATACATATTTTTTACGTATATTATATTTTTTTATATGTTATTATATTTTTATATAGTTAATGTTTAATATATATATTTTAAAATTATATAGTTAAATTTATAAATATTTTATTTTATTAATTTTAATATTTAAATATTTTTAATAATCATTTAAGTTTATTTATTAGTCTTTTATATTATAAACTTTTAAATAAATTTATAGATAGATTTTATAAATTTTAAAAAAAATTAATAATAATAGAATCATATTTAAAGCTTCAAAATTATTAAATAAAAACACTCATTAAAATAGAATCATACTTAAAGCTTTAAAATTGTTAAATAAAAACATTCAAAATCTAAATTTAATGTGTATTTTCATCCTTCCTGAAAAGGAACGTAGGAAACTGGAAAAAGGAAAATTCAAAACCCTTTACGAACACGTGCAGAAGCGTGGCCTCTTATGGCAGAAGTGGACCCACACGTGTCTCCCACGTGAGTGATGTCTTCTTACTAAATGCTAATGTTATGACATGGGGATTCAAATTCCTTAGCTGCTTACATGTCTTCTTTATAAGGAAAATTATACAAATTGTGTAAATTAAATTAATTAGTAACAATTCACAAATTATTAATCATTTTAAATGCTTACCATTAAAAGTCATTGCAGTGTTAGTTGTGTTAGATTTATATTCATTTTGTTAAAATAAAGATTAGGCTGATTTGGATAACAATTTTTTCATAATTAATTTTTATTTTTTATTAATTTATGATATTTATATTTATATTATTATTATTTAATATGTGTTTTTATATAACAAAAAAATTGTTAAATAAATAATAATATAAAATATTTTTGTTAAAATCAATTTTTTATCATTAAATTTGATTTAGTAATAAAAAATTAAATAATTTATATAAAATTATATATTTAATATTCATTATTTTTATTATATAAAAAAATATTTAAAAATGTGTTCTTCCCTCTGCCGACAAAATATTTGATTTTACTAACATATTAGAATACTACATTAATCGTATATCAAATTCAAACATGCCATATATGTGCATGGCTTTTTCAGAGAGCTTTACTTTTTTGCTAAGTATATGATATGAGATGATATGATTGAAGGATATAAAGAGCACCAAAGTTAAGTATAATGATACGTTAATGACTCACTAAGTCCACATTCGCATTCAAAAGCATTTTGCAAGCTAAGGAGCCTCGTGTCGGTTGCTCCTATGATTCATTGATTCTTATTGCCATATCTATCTGTTAAAACTTACAATTATGACTCGTGAAAGAGACTTCGAATCTGAAGGTTTCTTCAATTACCTTACTCTCCTTCTAATAAATTAGTATTGTATATGGAAATATGCGTATGTGTGTGTATGAAGACCATAAAATACTTTTATATTATTTTAGTATAAAACTAATATCCACAATATTAACTTATCCTAGTTCATGTATGTTAGAGTCTTATATATTTAGATTTGTTTCATTGGTCTTTACTTTCTACAGATCAACTTAATTGAATGAAGTAAAACTTTTTATGAAAGACTTTAGGATAAGAGGAAAAACTTAATAAATATTATTTTTAAAATTTAATTTAAATAAATTGATAATATAAAGTTTTTATATTGTTATTTAATTTAAATTATTATATAATTAAAATTTTAAATTTTTATAATAATATTTTCTAAATTATATCTATAGTGTTATCTAAATTAATTTCTGATGATTATTAGGATACAAATGTTTAAATTAATAGCATATAAGCTTAACGTCATGGATACGTTTAGATATACTATAAGAAAATTATTTTGTAGCATCGATTATATTTGATTTTATTAAGAATTAAATTCTTTATTACAGCTAGTTAAATTATTAAAAAATTATATGACAAATTGATTATTAATGGTTTTAAGTCAAATTCAACCTAAGCCTTTAAAATTTATCTATAATTTATCATAACATTTATTAAATTTTAACAGATTTTTAATGATTTAATTTTTTTTAATTACTTATATTTATAAAAAAAATTCATTACTCATTTTATATTTTTCAACGGTTTAAACCTTTTTGTTTGTTTATCTTAATGAAAATTTTTATTAAATTACTAATATACTAATAATAAATTTCAGCTAATATTTTTTATATTTTTAGAGATTTAAATTATAGTTAATTATTATTATTCTAATTTACTAAAACAAATGAGAAAAACCTAAAAAAATAATACTAAAAATTTAAATTTATATCAAAATATGTATTAATAATTTTCTAAATCTCAAATTACATTGTAAATTATTAAAATAATATTATAATATCCAATGTTAATATTGTAACTATATTAACATATTGAATATATTTAAAACTTAACATCCATTTTTATTGGAAATAAAAATTGAAAAAAAATTAAAAAATTAGGATAATTTTTAAATCTGTAAAAATTCTCTTAACGAATCTTTGCATGCTGCATAACTAGTGCATTTACAACCACGCCTCCATATAGAGATTTAATACCAAACAAATTAAAAACAAAAAATCAACAATCTACATTCATACATATCCAAATATAAATATTTCTATCTATGAATATGAGCATCAATAAATAAAACATGACTTTGGAATTCCAAGAGCATCACCCTTGTCAACGGTCAGGTTTTCAATACTAGTAGATTGCTGGTGTTAGCAGTCACCACCAGATGCTAATGGACAACCAGCAATAAGTGTGTTTATATAGAAATTGATGTTTTCCTTTTCTTATCATTTTTCACATTTCTTACTTTTCTATCTTTTTTCATATTCTCCATAGAGTTGGTCAAGGTTCCGCATCGATCTATACAACTACCTTATCAAAACTTTTCTCTTTAGTATTTAGGATTATTTTAGAATTAGTCTATTTAATCATAATTATTCTAGAATTTAGACTTTATTTAGGTTTTAATTGTTAGGATTTAATTTATGCATTGATTAGGTTATGAATGTTAAGATTTAATTTAAGCTCTAAAATTCATGTTTTAATTAGGTTATGCTTGTTAGATTTAATTTAGGCTTTATAATTTATATAAGCTTTAATTATATTATGACTGTTAGAATTAAATTTACGTGTTAGAATTTAACTATTAATTTAGGTTTTAATTAGTTTAGAACTTTAGAATTATGTTAAGTTATTACATATGTTGTTGGTATTTTTTGTTTTTTATTTCTTTAATCTTGAGTGAAAGATGTTGATATTTTTTAAGATTCAAATCTTCCCATTTTATGGTTAGATTTTTTGAAATATTTCAAAGATAATATATATTGATTGAATCTTAGAATCTTCTCTCCAACTCAACTAATTCATATAGATTTATCATGTTACAAGAAATTTTTTACTTTATTTCATCTTTTATATCTACTTTCTCTATTAAGTTCATGATAAATCTATCTTAATCATCTGGGGAGAAGATTATGGAATTCAGTAAACACATATTATCCTTTTAAACATTTTAAAAATATTTCTAAATGGAAAAGTTAAAATCTTAAAAAAGCTATGATCTCCCACTCAAATTTAAAGAAACAAAAACAGCAAAAAATATACATAGACAATAATAGCATAACTCAATCCCAAAATTCTAACCTAAGTAAAGCTAAAATTAAAACGAAATTCTAATACATAAATTAAATCATAACAGTCATATTTTAATTAAAGTCTGTATACATTTTAAAGTCTTAGTTAAATTCTAACAAGCAAAATATAATTAAAACTTTAATTATCATATTACTAGTGGACTTGGTCAGAATTTGCAGTTGATAATAACTAACAACTTTATTTGACATAAACTCTCGATCGCACTAGACCTAAAAAATACCAATAGATTGAAAAAGTTCATCAATAATAATTTATTCACCTCGTAATTTTTTACAAATTTTAGGCTATCAGGTATTTTTGATAACTTTTATTGAGCGATAATTTGTTTACCATACCAACAGTTTTTGACCGCAGATAATAATGAAATTTTTTGTAGTAAGATATACTTAATTTCTGATCATAGGCGTGCTTAACTTCAGTTTTAAGAATATGAGTAATACATTATTTAATTTATTTTTAAAATAATGAGCAATGATTACTTTAATTTTTAAATTATGAAAGACATTATTTTATTTTGAAAATTATAAAACAATACTTATCATTTAGTTCTTATTTTATTTTTAATATTTTATAAATTAAAATAATAATAATTTCATAATTTTGACAATTATTCTTTTATAATTTTAACAATTGAATAACCTTATTTATACTTTTAAATACTAATTTAATTTATCATTCTTGAGGAAATAAAGAAATTCTATGAGTCATTACCAATAAAGGAGCGGATAAAAGCAATAATTATTGTGAAATATTTTGTATTTTAAAATATTTGAAGTATCACATTATTTGAAACTTGATCTTTGATTTTTGAAAACTGAAATTTGACTCAGTTTATTATCTGGTTTGAATGTTTTACTTAGTCAAATTGATTTTTAAATTAAATTTTCAAATTAGTTATTACTTAATTACTTCAAATATTTAAAATTATTAATTAATTATTTTAAACATTCAATTTATTATTATTATTATTGTATTAATTAGAACAAAAATCCTACTCACTCTTTTTTTCTTTTCAAATTAATTATTATTTAATTATTTTAAGTATTTAGATATAATTAATAACTATTACTTTATTTTCATAATTTTTAGAATTAATTATTATTTAATTATTTCAAACATTTAGAAATTATTATTTAAATTTTAAATTTAATTTTTGAACAAATTACTATTTAATTACTTCAAATATTCAGATTTTTATTTGTGATATATATACCAGAATAAAAATTTTAGTTTACGACGGTGTTCTTTTCTCTTTAGATTAGTAAAATTATATCTTTTACTAATTTTATTTTCTAATATTGTTAAAATTTATTTCATAATAAATCTTTGAGAATATTGATTTTAGAGATTAAAATCATAAAGAAAAATAATAGTATAATATTATCAGGAATATTATATTAAGATAGTTTTTAAAAAGTTTGGATATTTTGATTTAAAATCAATTGAGTAAATACATACAAAATTTTAATAATGAGTGTTGAACTCATTAATAAAACCGGTAAAATTCTTGAAAAGTACCACAAATTAAAATATTTTATACAATAAGTTTTTTATTATATTAAAAGGATATAATGATGTAAACTAAATTTTATATTCATATGAAATAAAATTTAATAATAGTTATTTATTTATATTTAAAGATCATTGTACTTATATAAAAATTAATCAAACAATCTATTATTATAAAATTTAATATAAACTAAATTTATTGCTATAGAATCGGTTGGTAATGATGTTGAGAAATTTTTTAACAAATATTTTTTTTGAAAATAAATATAACATTCTTAATATCAATTGGATATTAGAAATAATGATAATAAAAAATAACTTTTATTATAATAAAAATTAAAATATATATCTAAGATATGATATAATAAGCAACTGTTACATGATAGAATTATTTTTATTTGTTATATCAAATTAAAAATGAATTTAGTTGATTTTTTATTAAAATTTTAGAAAAAAAAATTATTTATGAAATAAAAAATAATGTAAAATATCAATTAATATAATAAAATTAATAATGGTAAAAATAAATTTTTATAATTGAAGATTCTATAAAAAAATATGTATAAATAATAATAAAATATTATTAATTTTTCTTGTATTAATTATTTTTCATTCATATAATATGAAAAGTGTTAAGTTATAAGAAATTAAATTTAAAATTTTTAATGATTATTATATTTTTTATAGATAATGTATAAAATGTAGAATAAATTTAATTAAATCATCTAAAAAAATGTTAAAGAAAATTGTTTGTATATAATTGAGATACAATCTTTAAAATATTCATAAATTATTAAATATATATATAACCTATTTGTATAAAGTGATTTTGATTAATATATTATAAGTTATGCTTATTTATTTAAAATTTTTTAAAATTTAAAAATATATTAAATTTAATGTAATTTTAATCATAATATAAATTCAGTAAATATTTTTTATTTTATTAAAAAATTTTAAATTTTTTTATAATATATAAAAATTATTATAAAATTATATATTTTAAAAAAAATTTAAATCCCACATTTCTTGAACTTAATTCTTGATTTTGGGATATGAAAATTAACTTCATTTCTTATCTGAACTGTTTTACTCAATTAAATCAGTTTTAAAAATCCAAAATTAATAATTAATTATTAAATATTTTTTAAATTTTCTTTTTAAATTATTTATTATTTAATACTTCTAATTAATTATTATTTATTATTTAACATTTAAATTTAGTTTTTAAATTAATTATTATTTAATTACATTAAAAGCTCATAATTAATTATTATTTAATTACTTTAAATTCTCATAATTAATTATTATTTAATTTTTGAATTAACTATTATTTAATTACTTCCAATGTTGAGATTTGTATTTTTTTATACATGAAAACAAAAATTCTATTTCATTCGCCTGTTCTTTTCGTTAGCATAATTTTATTTTTTATCTTCTTTCAATCAAACAAGACTCTTATATCATACGAGATAAATCTTTCAAAAATAATAAAAACCCCAGCTTTTGTGACCATCATCAATGCAAACTAGAAGCACTATTGAGTTTTGAATAATGAAACATGAATAAAATCAATTAAAATTAGATTTTGGACTACGTAATTATTAAAAAATTATTTAAAGATTATTTTAGTTAGATATAAAAATGATTAGTTTTTATATCTTTAGTAATAATTAATTTCTATATAGTGAGTCATAAAATCTAAATTGACTAGTCGATCAAACCTAAGATATCTCTTCATATATCATTTAATTATAAAATTATTCTGATAAAATATTGATAACGAAATGATAAAATAGACGAATTCGTAAAAAATATAAAAGATAACATTATTTGGATATTTTTGTTAAAAAAAATTATATTATGTTTTATTTAATTTTATAGATATAATTTAGATTTTAAAATTTAAAATGGTGTATTACTTTTAATTATATAAAATTATGATATTAATATATTATAATATTATGCATATTTATCTTTTTTAATATATTGTATATAAAAACATTTTAAAATAATATTTAATTAATATCAATCTAATAATAATTAAATTATTAAAATTTAAATCAATATCTTAATTACTTTAATAACAGGTTCAGCGATTTTAAAACGCTAAAATTAATAATGAGTTGTGGCTAGCAAAATTAGTTTGAGAGTAATATGTCAATATATCTGATCAGAATTCAGAAGAAAAGGTTAAAAAAGAATATTACTGTAAAAGATATGATGAGTTCTGTGTCAACGGTCAATGGATAAAGATTTAGAAGTACCGTGTCTCGGTGAAATTTTAATCCAGAAAGTAACCACAGATATGACATATATGATATAACATCTTTATCATCGTTTGCACGATTAAGAAAAATAATCTTAAAGAAAAAAAATATGAAATTGTACTACTCACAGCATTCACTATTTTCCATGCAAATTAATTGTGCAACAAGACAAATTGGGCAATTACGTACTCTTATAAATAGTTTTTAATCGTATTTATTTTTATCCCATTTTTAATAATTTTATTTTTTATAATTATATAATTTTTATTTTAATATTTTTAATCTATCCATTTAAAATAAATGTATATTTATTATTTTATTTTTAGTTAAATTTTTTAATACTTTCATTATTAATGACACATATAAATATAAATATTTTATAATTTAAATTATTAATTTCTAACAATAATTATAATTATATTTTATTTTCTATAGGATTCAAATTTCAACTCCTGTGACACCTATCACTTGTTTTAACAGCCCCAAACCAAAACACCTGTTCTCATGTCCAAACACAATACACAACATAATGATCCACTTCTGCCCTTTAATACACACAATTCTTTAATGACAGATCTAAGCAAGCTTTAATTTACTTTCCCTTTTATATAATAATTATAATAGATTTAAGTTAGCATTAATTACAATCAAATCAAATCATTATCCCCTAATATTATTTGTATATTCATTGATCTCCCTTTGTAGTTCATAAGGCACGTTGATTAATATTCCCATTCACCATGTAGAAGAAACCAGCAACAGTGAATAATAAAGAAAGAAAGTTTTTCACAATCAAATGGCTGTTTTGGTAAATCCACGTTGTGTCGCCGTCTTAACCCAAAACAAGGGTCGCTCTAACCGCTAGTTTCCAAACAAAATCTATGGGGGCGGGAAGTAGATCCAAATACTGCTTTTCCAATTTCTTTTATTTTATTTTTCTCATTTGATTGCTTTAAAGACTTTTGTAATAACGATTCTCATTTGTCAACCAAAAAAAAGGCTCTATTCCATGCTAGATAGCCCATGGTTTTCAACTTTGGATGTGTTTTCATTATTTCTCTCTCTCTTTCTTTCTCTATTCCTTCAAATAAATATAACATGCCTCCAACTTTTTTCCAATCTTCTCTAACATCCCCAGAAATCTCATCCTTAACATAGACTTTATTTTGTGTCACTTTTACAGTGTCCACTAATATCAAAGATCTTCTTCCTCTTTTGGTCAAACCATATCTATTTCACTAGCACTCATATACCCAGTTCTGTAAGATCAAAATTCACACCCCTTCTAAAGAAAAAATCTTTCAAAGTTTCCATTTTGTCAATTTCTAGAAGCAGGGTATTTATTTTTTCCTTGTATGTGTTGTTGTGAATCAAAACAGTTAAAGGCAGAATTGGAATATGGTAGTTTAACTCCAAGGGCATGGTGATCCAAGGGGCTATTTAAACCTTTCTGATGTTTTTGGTGTGGAAGTGAAAGGGACTTTATGAAAAGGGGGGTTCAGTGATCACATTGAAGATTTGGGGTTCACATAGGTGTCTCGGTTGAAATGGAGGGTGGTTTGGTGCAGCAGGGTGGAGACAGAGTTGGACATGCGAACAAAGTTGGTTATGTTAAAAGGGTCACTATCAAGAGGAGGAAACCTTATCACCGCAGGGTTAACAATAAGAAAGCAGTATCTAAGGTCCCAAAGGCTCTTCAAGAGCTATTTGTTTCATGCAGGGAAACATTCAAGGGCCCTGGCACTGTTCCTTCTCCACAAGATGTTCAGAAACTGTGTCACATTCTTGGTATGATTGTCATTTGAGTCTAAAATTGATGTGCTTGGATAAGGAAATGTGTTAATTGATCCTTTGTTTATTTTGATCTAATCACATGTTGATTTTACAAAGTTTTGAGTCATGTGTTTGGAATTGGAGTTGATTTCCATTTGCATTTTTCACCCAAAATTTCAAAGTAAGCCCCTACTATGAATTGTTTTCTAGAGATGAAAAGTGTGTGCCTATTCATATTGTTGGGGAGGTGTTGCTGTCATTGTAGCTGTTGCACCACATTAAGGGTTCAATTCTTTTGTCTTTAAGCCGCAGTTTTCTTTTTTAAATTTTATTTTATGTATATTTTATTTCTTTCTCAAGTTGAAGGAATTATAATATAACGGCAGTTATCTAAAAGTTAGAGCATATTTTGTTCTAAATTCTCTGATAGGGATATAGTATTAAAATCATTCTAGTTCCATCCTCTTTGGATGAGTTATTGACTGATTGATACTTCAATTTTCTTGTTGCCTTTTAAAAAATTAAACAAATTCCAAATTTCAAGTTTCAACGCAAGACAGAAGATAACATTTGAAGAGCATTTATTGGTTGAGAGAATATGAACATTTGGGAACAATATACCAGTCTTTTTTTTTATAGATGAAAAAATAATTGACTAAATTATTGTTTGTGTGCACAAATTAACATGCATTTTGTGCACATACTATTTGCAAGTCATATTCTAATATCTTAAATACATATTTGATGAATAGGTATTTAATTTTCTTCCTTAACTCAGATTCTTAATTCCTATTTGCCTAATCAGAAGTGTTGATCTGAAACTTTAATAACCAGATTACATGAAGCCAGAAGATTTTGGCCTGAGATCAGATCTGCAGTTCTTCAAGCCAGGAAATATTGTCAAAGAGAAGCAAAGGGTCACATACACAACCATATATAGTTGTGAGAATTTCTCAGTAAGTCTTATAACCTCAAATTTTAGTCATTGTTCACCAATGTCATTGCTAGCCAGATATGTACTTAATTTAATGGTACATTTCTTTTATGCCTGCAGCTCTGCATATTTTTCCTACCTGCAATGGGAGTCATTCCCCTCCATAACCACCCAGGAATGACTGTTTTCAGCAAGCTTCTTTTGGGTCAAATGCACATTAAGTCTTATGATTGGGTTGATCCAGAGGCCTCTCACAATTTGTTGCACCAACCATCTCAGTGTATGTATTCAAATCCCTATCAAAATTGAAGTGTAAACCACCATTTTAATTCTTAAATTGAAAGATATGAGGTTGATCATGTTAATTCCTGAAAAATAAAAACCATCATTTTTATAAATATAAAAGTTATTTAATTCAATTTTTTATTATCAATTTAGTCTCAGAAAAAGATTAAATTGATTGATATTTTTATTTTTCTAAAATGAAAATGATAGTTTTTATCTTTTAAAAGTTAAATCTCTAAGAACTGGAATAATGTTTTACTCAAAATTAAATGAATCTGAATTCATGTGATATATTAACTTTTTAAATTCATGGGATATCTTGATTTTGCAGTGAGATTGGCAAGGTTAAAAGCTAATAATGTGTTCACAGCACCCTGTGATACTTCAGTTCTGTATCCAAAAAGTGGAGGCAACATGCATGAATTCACAGCTATAACTCCATGTGCTGTGCTTGATGTCCTTGGGCCTCCTTATTCCAAACAAGATGGAAGGGATTCCTCCTTCTACAGAGATCACCCTTATGCTGCATTTTCAAGTAAGCAACATTTAATTATAGACAACTATTCTTTAAGGAATAGTTACTAAAATAGAGGTTGTCTTAAGTTATTTCAAGTTTTTGTTTTCTTTTTAAAAATAAAAATTCCTTCAATTGACTTCTATCAAATTTCGTTTTTTAGTCTTTCTTTCATTAGAAAAAATATTTTATTTTCAAGAGATTTTTTAAGCTTATATTGGTCAAACTTAAATTTTTAGAAGTGAGAAGCCGAAAAAGTTGGATAAGTCACCTATGCTTAATATAGTTCATTTAGGGGTGTTTGCAACTAGTGACCGGTATGGTATTTATGGTATTGTTCTTGTTTTGCCTAATAAGAAACCTTTACTTATATCTTTAAAAACAAAACAGGCCTTCAAAAATTTCTTTAGTCATGTTTGACCCATCAAGCTGGTACCTCATGTGGCACAGTGGTCAGTAGTATTTTAAATTTAAAAAGGAAAATTGGAGAATTTATATTCAAATGAGATGTATTTATCCTAAAAACATAATATAATAATAAAAAATATTAGATAATATGATTGAAAAAAAGGAATATATATTTTGAAAAATATTCTTCTCTCATTTAAACATGAGTTAGATGAGATGGTAGCTCTTGATTGGATCCAAATTACTTTAAAATAATAAATAAGAATTATGGTCACCTATGCTATCCACATTATTGTTGAGTCTCTGACCCACAATGATTTTTAATCCTGCAGATGAAGAGAATGCTAAGGTGACAGAAGAAAATGATAATTATGGATGGTTGGAGGAAATTGAGATGCCAGAAAACTCTGAAATGAATGTAATTGAGTATCTTGGTCCTGCAATTATAGAGAATGCCCTATAGATGAGATCAAACATTTAACATATATTCCATAGCACACCCTCTTAGCTGTTCTTACTGTGCATACCTTAGACACATATATATATACACAAATCCCCCACCTCTCCATATTCAACAATATTGGCATGTATTGGATTTTGTTCTCTAGTGCTTAAATTTTACTACTTTGGAAGTAAGGGAATAGATATTGTCACTTCTCATTGTTCATTATCATTGTTTTTAATAAATTTTATATTTATTTTAACTTTTCATTAGTTTTTAATTAAAGGTATTTTAGAAAAAAAAAATTATAAAATTAATTGAAAGGAAACAACAATACCCAAAAAAGTGACAATTGATGCCTCCTAAAAGTAATTATGAGTTATATATGAAGGTGATGCTAAGGAGATTCCAATGAAAAGAAAAACTATGGGCTTGAGTTAGTGCACCCGTCAAATACTTTTGATTCATTGCTTATTTGGTTTGAATCAAGAATTTGGAAACAAGTGGTGAACAATGTTGACTTGTTTAAGGAAAACATTAATGTGGGAAATCCTTTCCAAGTACAGGGTCAAAAGTTTGCATTTCTTGGGATGTTTTTGATTATAGTTTTTATTGAAAAAAGAAAAGGAAAAAAAAAAACAATGGAGTCTCATCTAATGGGGATAATAACTAAAAACAGAGAAAACTATTGGATTTTTCTCTATGTAAATAACAGAACTTATTTTGGAATTAAATAATAGCCAAATAAGTATTTAATTATTAAATTAATTTAATATTCTTCCAAATTAGAAGTAAAATTCAAAGTTCTGTATTTTGTATATTTTAATTTCTTTATTATCAATAAAAAAAAGTTTTTTATTTTTTTTTAAATTTACGTTTTTCTTGTTTCACCCGTATTTATAAATTCATGTAATGCGTAAAATACTTGCTAGTGGTCTATAAATAATATTAAAAATATTATTATTGAACTGGTTTTGCAAGAGCGTTTTAAATGGTATAATTATGTCTAGTTATTTACATTTATTTTTACGAGTTTTATTATAAAACACTAATTTTTTTATTGTATAACTACAAGATGTTAAGCAACTTGTCCCTTTAGTTGTGAAATTTTATAAAATTTATTAAATAAATTTATAAATTATTTTATATATTATATTTTAATTTTACATTGTAATTTTAAATTTAATTTTTTTAATCTTAATTTTAATTTTAATTTGTTTTAAATAAATAATAAAAATATAATATTTTTAAAGTGTAAAAGTTGTTTATATTTAATTTAAAAATATTTCATTTAAGAAAATTAAAATTTTACTAAAAATAAACAATAACATATTTCTATTATTGATGGAGCAGTATTTTTAAGTATTAAAAATATAATTTTTATAATTAAAATTAAGGATAAAAATAATACAAAAATACATAATAATTTACCATATAAAAAAAATAAATTATACATATTTTTATGTTTTTATGTAATTAATTTGCAAAAGCATTTATGGTATTAATGCCGTGTTATGCTCGTCTCACTTATATTTTTGAAGAGAAAATAATATCTTTTAATATATTTTTTTATTTTTAGTAAATAATTTTTAAATAACAAATATTTTTTTATTTGTGTTTATCTTGAATTTTAATAAGTTTTGGACTCTCTAAAGAAGTTTTCTTACTTTGTTTTTGCTATTTTCTAACTTATTGAACGAATCAAAGTTAGTGATATTGGATTATATTTACTTGTTGAGATATATTTTTATTATAACTTTTTTTAAGAATATTCAAATCACCATATATACTTAAATTTAAACTTTTTCCTTGATTGTTAAAAAAATAATAATCTTGCACTCAATTACTACTACCATTTCCTCAATTGTAACTTTTATCTTTAACAAACTTGCTTGTATCACTTACTGAACTTTTGAATTGATATTCAATTGTTATCGTGGCGATTTTAATTGGAGCTCCCCCTCCATTCTTAAAGAATCATGATGCTCATTTTAATTATTTTAATCTTCAATAAAAAACAAACATTCGTTTTTGGCTCAATTCCTACTATTGTATCTTCTGAAATGTTACGCTATAGTTGAATATGAAGTTAAATAAATCTTACCTTTTTTTGTTTGAGTTGTCTTGTCAAATATGATATTTGTTACATCTATTTGGGGGGTGAAAAATGGTATAATTTGAAACTTAAACATGAATTCAAAAGATATTTTAAGTTACTTATTAAGAAATTGTACACCATTAATTTTTGTGGAACATGGTAGGATTAGTCGGTGATGTTGGAAACCTTAGTAAGTGGTGAAAAATGACAATTCTAGATATTAAATATTTAAATTATTTTCTAAATTTCAAAAAGATGAATGATTTAAAAAATTTTGAATAGTAAGAAGTTGATCATTTGCATAAATTTTAAAAAAAAATTAAAATTATAAATTGATTATAATCCTTTAAAAATTACCGAGTGATAATAGAAGAAGGCAGAGATAACAGCCACAGGGCTACCTTGGTTGCTCCATACATGATCTGCACAAGGAGGACCTGCTTGTCACGGTAAGCTTTTGTTTGGATTGAAGGAAGGAAAGGGGAAATGAATTATTTTTTGAAGTTGGATGGATTTATTTCATTTATATTTGTTTTATATAAAAAAATTAATTTTTATAAAATTTATTAAAATATTTTTTCTCCACCATAAAAAAATTAGGGGTTAATTTTTTATTTATTTTAAATTATTAAAATTATTAAATACTTTTAAAAAATAAAAAATTATATTAATAAAAAATACAGTAAAAAATTAAATTTTCTTAAAGTTAAATTTCATATTTTTAAAATATATGTAAATTAAAAAAATTATACTACTAGTACTTATTTATATTTGTCCAAACAACCTTTTTTTATTTTATTTTAATTTTAATTTTTATCCTTTTAATTTTTTCTTTTTTATTTTTTAAATCATTCAAATAATTTGTAGCTATCGATCTAGATTTGGTCCATGGTCTTTGCAAACGAGCATGAGGTCTCTATATTCATGAATCGAGCAAGCCTAAAGGACTAGCCTGCCACATTCTTCCTTGCGGGACAAAGACATTAACAACCTTTCTCTAATGGGTGAAAAGGCATTGAAGGGAAAAAAAAATTGTTTAAATAAAAAAAAAATGGAATGGAAAGAAATATTAGTAATATAAATTTTGAATTATATATTTTTAAAATATAAAAATTTAAATTTAAAAAAATTAATTTTTATTATGTTTTTTATTATATAATTTTATTTTTTAAAACTTTTTTCATAATTTTATATGAATACCCAATTTTGTCCGAGTATTAAAAACAAAAAATAAAAAAATAAAAACAAAATGAAAAATAAATAGAAAAATAGAAGTTCCATGTCGGACAGAATTAAAACTTTAAAAGTCATTTTGGTAATCCCACATCGAAAGAGTGAGACTCTTTCAGTCATTCGACCTACTATATAAGGAGCTGCAAGTCCCACATCGGGTAGGATAGACTTCAGGAATCTCTCGTTCTCCTATATAAGGAGACGCCTTTTCCAAGAAAAGGGGTAAACACTTAAGTTGCAAAGTTTATGTTTTGGAGTACGCATTGTCGCAACCGTAATTCCGATGAGACGACGAACTCGCTAAAATTTTAAAAAAGAAATGATTTTTGATATTAATGTGGAGTCGCCACCAAATTTTTATTTAAGGGAAAAGATTTGGAAAAACCCTAGCTTGAGGTAGAGATTTAGGTTCGGGTCAGTTACAAGTAGGGAAGGTGTTAGGCACCCTATCTGCCCGTTCCGAAGAACGGTACCCTAAAACTGAGTGTGTGATTTTTTTTGAAAATGTTTGATCCCTTAATTAATGTGAGATCGATACTTGATAGAGGTTAGCCTGACCGGACTTGATCCTGCTCCTACGTATTCTCCGGTGCAATGGAAAACTCAAGGCTTAGGTAGTTCTGGTTTGTTTTGAAGACTTGACCTTTGAAAGTGCTTGAAAGAGAATATTTGAAGATGTTACTATTTAAAAAGGTTTCATTTTTGGGAGGGATCTTTGGTCCACTCATGCAAAAGGCCCGAGGCAGCTAAGGCAGCACAGGGACCCATACGAACTGCTAAATGTTGAACAGCAGGTAAACCGCTAGGTCCTCATTTAGAGCCCATTGCGTGAGACCTAGAATCCCAACATATTTAGGAAAAGATGTTTTTTAATTTTGAAGAGGATCTCAAGTCCACTCATGCACAAGGCCCGAGGCGGCTAAGGCAACACAAGGACCTATACGACTACTAAATATTGAGGTGAACCGTTAGTTCCCCATTTAGAGTCCATCGCGTGCAACTTGAAAATCCCAAGATATTTGAAAAAGGATTTTTAACTTTTCGAAAAAGAAAAAATTTGCAAATTTTTAACTTTTCGAAAAAGAAAAACTTTGCAATTGACGTAGATCCTTGAATAAAAGAGTTGCATTTTTCATTTATTTTGACGTTGGGAGTAATTGGGATATTAATGTAATTATTCAGGAATATAGAATTTTTTATGAATTTCCTGTGGTAGGGACCTACTGGGTATAAGGAAATTGCTAAGGGGTTATTTTGGTATTTGGGATTTGAGGACAGAATTAATAATGTTGTAATAAAATGGCAAAGGGTGGTGTACGGGTTTCGAACCCAGGTCACCCAGGGCAGGAGTACAACGCTCAACCATTTGAGCCATTCAATCTTTGTAGCATTACTTTCTTTTTCTTATATCTAAATGTGGGAGATGTTGATTTTACTGCCCAAACTTGGTGCACGAGCGGGGCCCACTCCCTTTATCCTTTTGCATGCACCCCCTGTCTATGTACGAGACTAATTTGCTCTCTGTTTTTTGTGCAAACTCATCACCTGTAGGACCTTAATTTTGGTATGCATACAAGGCAAGCAAAACGGCCTCTTTATTGAGTGTGATTAGTGCAACCTTTAAGCATCTTAGTAGCTTCATGTGGAATACCTTGCCATGAGAGCCAGACTATCAATTGGCATTTAATCTAAGTGTGTAAAGGCTTAGGGGACGTGCAACAGGGATTAGCGTCCACACTTTCAATTCTTCATGCACACGTTAAGCGGGCTTTTTGACTCTATAATAGAATAGCATTCAACCCTTATGTATGCATTCCTATTGGTCCTATGGCACAATACTCATGCAATATTTGCACTGGAAGACAGGAGTACATACTCTGTTTTGACATTTCCTTGATCAATTGAGGCTAGATTACGTAAACCAAACCAACTTCCCTAATTTTCATATTCTGAGCATGGTACAGATTCTAGGTAAACAACGAAAAATTAAATTCATGTCACTAAGACCTAATTACGCCCATCAGAATTGCAAGAAACCAAGAAACCTCATGCAAGAACAGAGTCCTCATTTCAATCTTTGTGGGGTATATTATCAAACAGAAACGAATGCTTCTGGAAAGGCTAATGTTATTTACGCAATGCTAACCTGTTTGAGTGAAATCCCTCTGTGTCCTTACCAAGAACCCAAGGCTCTGAATCTTCAGTTCCTTCTTTCTTCAACCTTGAGAAATCCAGGAGCAGTTTCGATGGCATACAAGATGGGGAACCCTGCTCAGTTTTACTTCTAGCTATATTTTCTTCAAGGCGCACTCTCTCTCGGTTTTTCAAGCGATTACCAGTCTCTTTCTCTCAAAATCAGTAGCCAAGCTCCAAAAAAAAGGGGCCCTCCAAAGCTTCTTTTATGCCCTTTTATATACTTCAGAAAGCCATCCCCTCCCCCTTTTTGCTTTTTTTTCGTTTTTTTAATTTTCGTTTCTTTTTGTTTAAAAAAACCTATTTTTATTCTTTTAATCTGTTTATTCTTTTCTTGCTTTTTCAAAAACCATTTTTCTGTTTTTTTTTGTTACTTTGTTTTGAAAAAAAATTTGCTTTTAATTTTTCTTTATCTTTCAATTATTTATCCAGATTTCAAAATATTTATTTTTTCTAGATTTTAAAATATTTATTTTTCCAAATTTTTTCTTTTTTCTTTTCTTAATTTTTCTTTTTTCAAATTTTTTCTTTTTTCTTTTTTCTTTTCAGAATTTTATCTATTTTATATTTTCCAGTTTTAATTTTTTATTTTTTAGTTTTCTTAACTTTTTTTATTATTTTCCTTCTATTTTCTTTTTTGCTTAATCTTTACTTTTTTTTTGTTTTGTAATTTTTTTTGTAAATTTTTCTGATTTTAATTTTTCTCTCATTTTCTTCTACTTTTTGCTTTTAATTTTTCAGAATTTTTTCTTTCTCCAGATTTAATTTCTTACTTATTTTCCATATTTTGTTTTCAATTTTTCAGTTTTTATTATGCCTTATGTTATTATTATTATTATTATTATTACTATTATTATTATTATTATTATTATTATTTTTAATTAAAAATGGTTTTTTGTTTGAATCTTTATTTTTCTAAAAACAGATTTTTCTCTCTCTTTTTTTTTATTTAGTTTTTATCTATTTTTTAGATTTTTATTTTGATTTTATTATCTTCTAATTTTAAAATCTTCTTTTCTCCTTTTTGTTTTTGTTTTGTTTGTTTATTTATTATTTACAATTTTTTATTTTCTATTGATTTTATTTAGATTTCTGTTTTCCATTTTTAAATGTTTTTATTTTTTATTATTTATTCATTTTTTTTGTTTTAACTTCTTCTATTTTTTATATATATTTTTTCTTATTTTTGCTTTGTTTTTTTATTATATGTATTTTATTATTATTGTCTGTTTCTCTATTTTTTTTATATTTCTTTATTTAAATTAGTATTAGCTTCTTGGTAAATAAAAAAAAAAGGGAGCCTCAGACATAAATGAGTGTTTACAGTTTGCCCCTCTTTACTTATTTTCCTACCCGATAATGTGAGATATGATTCTATGAATTATCGAGGTAGGAAATGAGTAAAGACGTGAACACCTTATGTCCGATGTGGTTTTTGAAGAAGTCCGAGCAGCACCAGAAGCTTTGAGCTTAAAGTGGACTCCACGGATGCCTGAGGAGCGGTGGTTGAATGACTTTACCGACTTTGTGTGTCGATAGGGTTTAAATATACAAAGCTAGATGGAATAGCCTAAGTAAGCTGAAATGAATGAAGGCTCGTTAGGACTTGCGTGGAATGTCATGGGATTGCTTGTTAGGACAAGCAAAATGAAAAGAAAATAGCCTATTAAAATGGGCAGAGTAGAAGAGAATGGCCTGTTAAGACAGGCTCAGTGGAGTGGAAAGGGCCTGTTTGAGGCAGGGAAGCGTGCAAGAACTAAAAAGTAAGGTATGTACAAGGTGGCCTGACACTATAGGCCGGAGTGCAGAAAAGAAAGCTCAAAGGAGGCCTGACATTATAGGCCAAAAAGGAGAAAAGAATATTTAGCGCTGCAGGAAAGGAAACATGAGGGAGGCCTGACATCATAGGCCATGACGCAGGAATCTAAACTTGATGAGGCCTGACACTATAGGCCATGATGCAAAAATCTAAACTTGATGAGGCCTGACACTATAGGCCATGACGCAGAAAGGTAAACTTGATGGTGGTCTGACAACATAGGCCATGATGTAGAAATTAAAACTTGATGGTGGCCTGACAATATAGGCCATGATGCAGAAATTTAAACTTGATGGTGGCTTAACAACATAGGCCATGATGCAGAAAGGTAAACTTGAGGGGAACCCCATTGTTGACGGGAAGAATGCACATGAAATCCTGCTGTTGCCAAGATGAATGTAAACCTGCTTGACAGGTGAACGAAAATTAAACATGCTTGAAGTCCTGTTACTGACAGGAGAATGCAAATGAAGGAATCCTGCTGTTGCCAGGATAAATGCAAACCTGCTTGACAGGTGGACATAAAATTAAACGTGTTTGAAGTCCTGTTGTTGACAGGAAAATGAAAATGAGGTCCCGCTGTTGCCGGGAAGATGCAAATGATGACATCCTGCTGTTGCCAGGATAAATGCAAACCCGCTTGACAAGTGGACAGAAAATAAAGAATGCTTGAAGTCCTGTTGTTGATAGGAAAATGAAAATGAGGTCCCGCTGTTGCCGGGAAGATGCAAATGTTGACATCCTGTTGTTGCCAGGATAAATGCAAACCTGCTTGACAGGTGGACAGAAAATAAAGAATGCTTGAAGTCCTGTTGTTGATAGGAAAATGCAAATGAGGTTCCGCTGTTGCCGGGAAGATGCAAATGATGACATCCTGCTGTTGCCAGGATAAATGCAAACTTGCTTGACAGGTGGACAGAAAATTAAACATACTTGAGGTCCTATTGTTGACCAGAAAATGCAAATGAGGTCCCGCTGTTGCCGGGAAGATGCAAATGATGACATCTTGCTATTACCAGGATAAATGCAAACCTGCTTGACAGGTGGACAGAAAATTAAACATGCTTGAAGTCCTGTTGTTGACAGGATGGTGCAAGCCTACTGGATGGCAGGGGAAATGAAAGGAACCTGTTAAGACAAGTAAAATGAATGACGAAAACTAACTTGCTAAGACAGGATGAATGTAGATGGACTCTTGACAGAAAAATCAACAAGCCTGCTAGACAGGCAAAAGGAAAGATGAAAGCCTGTCAGGACAGGCGAAAACAGAAGATCCTGTTGTTGACAGGAAAGATGCGAGTCTGCTAGACAGGCGAAGAAATGATGAAAAAGATCTGTTTAAGATGGACGAAAATGTAAAAGTCCTGTTGTTGACAGGATGGAGGCCAAACACCTGTTAAGACAGGCACTACAGAATTGTGAAAACTCGTTGAGACAGGCGAAAGGAAAGGAAAGTGATCTGTTTAAAACAGGCGAAGTAAAAAGAAGGAGACCTGTTAAGACAGAATAAATGTAGATGGACTCCTGTTGTTGACAGGAGAGAAATGAGCCTGTTAGGATAGGCAGGAATCATGTGGGGGTCCTTTTGTTGACAGGATGGAATAAAGATAGATACTTGTTAAAGATGGCAGCCTGTTGATGCAGGCAAGAAAATGACCTGTGAGAACAGGCATGGAAAACAAACTTGATGTGCCTTGGGGTGGCACGTCAATAGGGATTATGGACTTCTTCGTCTGTTGCCCTCGAACAAGCTTATTTTGAAATTTTTTTTTCTTGAATAAAAAAAACTGCTTGAATTTGAAATTTTTTAGGCACTTGATAATTATTTTCTTGAAGAGACTTGGGCAACCATTTTTCCCCAGTTTTAAGATTCTTGATAATTGATGGATGATGATTTGAAGGGAATTTAGACAAGTGTTTGCCCCAGTTTAGGCCTCGATGAGATCGAGGATGAGCTTGACTTGAATTTTTCTAGGCAACTTTGCCCTATTGAACTTGATTGGAGTTGAGGAATTGAGGATTGCCTCAAATTGGATTTTCTGGGCAAGTGTTTGCCCTAATTTTGTTCTTAGTTTAGAATTCGAGGATGACCTCAAATTAAATTTTTGTGGGCAGGCGTTTGCCCCAGTTTGAGCTTGACTCAGAATTTGGGGATGACTTCAAATTGGATTTTTCGTGGGCAAGCGGTTGCCCCAGTTTGGGCTTGACCTAGAATTTGAGGATGTCCTCAAATTGAATTGTATGGGCGAGCATTTTCCCCAATCTGATTTTTCTGACGTTGAGGAATTGAGGATTGCCTCAACTTGAATTTTCTGGGCAAGTATTTGCCCCAATTTTGTTCTTGGTTCAGAATTTGAGGATGGCCTCAAATTAAGTTTTAGTGGGCAGGCGTTTGCCCTACTTTGAGCTTGAGGATGACCTCAAATTGGATTTTTGTGTGGGCAAGCATTTGCCCTAGTTTGGAAGTCTTTTACTTATGATCTACTCGGGCTATTTTACCCAGGTCTTAATTAGTTTTTGATAAATGGGTCGTGCAATGCTTGAATAAAAAGATACTTATGAAGAGAATGTGGTATTTGTGATGCTTGAATGAATGCAGAAATAATGTGGGGTTTTTATTTTGATGCTTGAAATATTTACTTGATGAAACAGATGCTTTGAATGAATGCAAACCATGAAATGGTGTAAAAGTTTTGTTTCTCTTGTTTTTTGATTTTCTGATACATCCTCTCTCGACAACCTCATTGTTGGTGTGAAAAGAATCAAGAATAAGGACGAGCTAGATTGACTTATGTTCGGTATCTCGGTCAATCTCGAAATTCTCTTTTGTCAGGACCCTTAAGACCCCCCAATGGTCAGCTTGATTGAATCAGACACACTCCTTTTTGGTGGCATCATGGCTGGTGGGAAGATGAATCTTTAGGAAACAATCCTGTTGTGTTGCAATGGTCGAGAATTCATCCAATTTGTCATGACTTTTCAAAATTAATCCTTTCTATTTTCCACATTTTTCGCATGTCTTTTGGCATATGCATTATTAAGGTGTGCGAAGTGATTTGGGATGGTCAATAGAAAGAAATAGAGTTTTGCAAGGGATGTTTGAGGTAGTGCACTTGAAAGGAAAGGACGATAAGAGATGTGGGTTCGATTGCCCAAATGGCCCCTCTTGATGAAAAATACCAATGCTACTTTTTATAATCTTGATTGTCGAATTAATTAAACTTGAGAAAATGGAAAAATTTTGCCCCAGTTTTAGGAAGATATGAGGTGCAGAAATGTCATGTTGTCTTGGGATTCCTGAATTGACCTTAATGTTTTCCTGGGTTGTTCTTTTGAGTTTTCAACCCAGCAGGTCTTTTGTTTTTTGCCCTGACTTTTGCCTAGGTCGCCCTTACGGGTTTTCGACCTAGCAGGCTTTTGTTTGATCGTGCCCTAACTTTTTCCTAGGTCTTTTTTGAAGGTTGTCGACCTAGCGGGCCTTCTGCTCGATTGTGCCCTAATTTTTGCCTAGGTCATCTTTGAGAGTTTGTCGACCTAGCAGGCTCTATTTGCTTATGCCCTAACTTTCGCCTAGGTCATCTTTGAAAGTTTGTCGACCTAGCGGGCTCTATTTGCTTGTGCCCTAGCTTTTGCCTAGGTCATTAGGATTGTCGACCTAGCGGGCTTCTATTTGCTTATGCCCTAATTTTTTCCTAGGTCGTCTTTGAGAGTTTGTCGACCTAGCGGGCTCTATTTGCTTGTGCCCTAACTTTTGCCTAGGTCATTAGGATTGTCGACCTAGCGGGCTTCTATTTGATTGTGCCCTAACTTTTGCCTAGGTCGCCCTTACGGGTTTTCAACCTAGCGGGCCTTCTGCTTGATTGTACCCTAACTTTTTCCTAGGTCATTAGGATTGTCGACCTAGCGAGCTTCTATTTGCTTATGCCCTAACTTTTGCCTAGGTCGATAAGATTGTTGACCTAGCGGGCTTTTGTTTGATCCTAATTTTGTTGTTGAAAACCAGCAAGACCTTTTCTGATCATGACTTTGTCGATCATTATTTTGAACTTTAACCCTACTTTTTCCTGGATTATTTTTGGCTTTTAATCCAGCGGGCTTCTTTTCTTCTTGAATTTTATGTTTGGACCTTGATTTTTCCTGGATTATTTTTTACTTTAATCTAACGGGTCTTTTCCTTTTTCTTGAATTTTGTGTAGTTGAATATTGATTTAGCCGGGATCATTTAAGGCTTCCAATTCAGCGGATCTTTTCTTCCATCCCTAATTTTGCCTGGATTTAAACTTGGTTCCAGCGGGATATTTTTACTTTGAATGGTGATCTAGAATCCCTGGTTGTTTATTCTGCTTCCTCATTGGGTTTTTCTCTTTGAGCTTGATTAATTAGACGTTCAAGATTATTTATTACAGCACTGGCATTATCACCAACAGGTATTTATTGTTTGGGTATAGGAATAAGAAGTAGGTTGAGTGATGAAAAGGAATGGAAATTTTAAGTAAAGCCAAAATGTAAGGCACGTGCTCGAGAAACATGAAAAATGTAAATTTTGTATTATTCATTGAAATTTATTTACAAAAGATTGATTTTGAAAAGTACGACAATTTCTGGATGATCTTCCTTGATTGCTTGATCTGTAGAAGGCAACTCATTGTATTGCTCCCATCTCTTTTAGCTAGTCGACGGGCTCTCGTGATTCGGCAACGGATTGTTTTCTGTGTTGGGAGCGAGCCTCCCAAAATCCAGCCATTTTGCGTCAATCATGCTTTGTACCTTTCGCTTTAACGCTAGGCAATCCTCAGTAGAATGGCCGATGAACCTTGCATGGTAATCGGATTTGGCGTTTGCATCATACCATTTAGGATATGGTGACTCTTGAGGTTTCAGAGGATAAGGTGCAACCAACGAGTTTTGGATCAGTCGAGGTAGCAATTCGGTGTAGGAGATTGGAATAGGGTCAAATTAAACGGGTTTCTTCTCCTTTTTCTGGCTTTGGTTGGTATTTTGGCTCATGGCTTGTTGACACGCTCGTCGCAAACGCGCAAAAATAATTTCTAGATTTCCCCCAAACTATTGGTATAGTATAAGGTGCAACCTAGGTCATCTCCCAAAGACCATTTCATATTCTTAAGAAAATTAGGAGAAAGTTAGAACAAGGGGGTTTTGTAAAGATGCGATGTTGAGTTCTAAACACAAAATACAAAATGAAATTAATTTAACTTAACAATTATCAACTCAAGGAATTCAGAGGCTATTTTCTTAACTAATCATTGATCACTAAAATCATGCATTGTGTTTATCAACTAGGATCATCTGGAACCCCTAAAATGATCCTTGAATTCTCTACTGAGAAACCTCTCAGAATTTAATTGATTATGATCAACAAGATTTAGTAACCACTTAATCTTTTATCTAAACCAATTTCACAATCAGAATTCAGTTGAAATAAGTAATAAAACGAAAACCTTCAATTTAATTACTTAATTTATACTCTTCAAACTTTTGGAAAATGATTTACCAATCAAAAATCAATTATAAATCAATTATGCATTAATCAAAATACGTCAACCGATCAAACTTTGATTAAAGAATAAAATTGAAGAATATAGTGAAGCAGAGTAGAAACCACTTAATAAGCATGTAAATAAAGATCAAGACCTCAAAGTTAAAATGAAAATAGCTTGAATCCTTGAATTGAAACTACAAACCTAGCCTTCCATGTAGGAGGCAACTAACAATAAAGAGAAAACTAAGCCTTCCATGTAGGAGGCAAACTAACAAGAAAGAAAACCTAAGCCTTCCATGAAGGAGGCGAACTAACAACAAAAACCTAAGCCTTCCATGAAGGAGGCAAACTAACAACAACTAAAACCTAAGCCTTCCATGAAGGAGGCAAACTAACAACAAATAAAACCTAAGCCTTCCATGAAGGAGGCAAACTAACAAGAAAGAAAGAAAGATGGAAAATGGTATTGGAGTTAATCTCCAAGTGGTGTGTTTCTCCTCTTGTAAACCCTTCTATTTATAGAGGATTTTCGAGGCACCATCTTCAGAAAGTCACCAACTAGGATATTACTTTTCTACCCTTTTATTGCTTTCACATGGGCTTTGTTGAAAATGCAAAACATTTGAATTTTTGTCACCAATGAGCACAACAATTTTAACTTGCTTGTAGCGCAATTTCGGATATTCACGTGTCCGAATTAGACCTTCACGTCTGAACAAAAGTTGTAGCACCGGATCTTAGCTATCGAACAGATTTGATTTCATCTCAATATGACTTCTGTATCTCAAGATATGGCTTGATCTTTGCACACTGTTCAAATTCCACGTCAGCAACACTATCTCATCTTTTGAGATAATTTCGGAGTCCTAAACATCCCATTTAGAGTCTGCTCTTGCTTTGTAACTGTGGACACTTCTTTAAGCTTTCATTCAAGACAGATTTCATGATTTTTGGATGTCTAAAACTCCTATTATGCTCAAAATACTATAATAGTGTCATTTTAATCGGGTAAGCAAAGAAATTCAATTAAACTTCATATGAACCCAAACTCATAAAATATGACAAAGACCACTTAATTGAACATATAAGAAGTTTTAATGAGATAAAAGTGAGAGATAATTATTTATGAAATTTATGCTTATCAAATTCCCCCACACTTATCTTTTGCACGTCTCGGGCAAACTTAAGTTAAGGATTGGTGACTATTTTTTTTTTGAAAGAACATCAAAGTTTTGAGTTGATTTCTCAAGAATTCACAAAATTTCATGAAGCATTCTTTCATCACATTTTTGAAATTACTTAGAAAGGAAACTTTAATTTGAAAAACATAGATTGAGAAAGATAAAACCTCACATGATATACTTTGAATCTCTCAAGTGTTTGATTTGGTAAGTGTTTCTCTCAAATTCAATCCATGAAAGATGAACTATCATAGGCTTGCATATCTTCTATTCTCTACTACTATGTACATATGCAATGCACAAATCAAGAGGTCTTTATTCTGGTTATAATGGAATTAGAAAGATGAAATGATATATTGAAGAGATACAATGTCAGACCAAGAAAAATGGTGAGGATTGAGAACTGAGTCTAAGTGCAAGTGTGAGAAACAGATATCACTTCTTCATTTTTTTTTTCTTTTCTTTTTTTTCAATATAATAGTTTATTTGTTAATTTATTGCTTCAGTTTTTTTTTTCAACCATGATATTGATGAACACAACAATAATCTCCCCCACACTTATTGAAATACTTATGGTATGATAAATCCAGTATTCCTCACCTTCTATGGTCAGACAAAGTTTTTTTTTTTTTTTGATTTGTGGTGAGCTAAAAAGAAGAAAAGGCTAATCGGCTCAAAGGGCTGATCAAAGGATAAAATTATATGGTTTGGTTATTTGGCCAAGTGGTTTGTTCAAGGAAAACAGTGCCTCAATCATTTTTGTACAATTCATGTGAAAATGTAGCTTCAAAAAGAATCAATGCAAGTTCTGAAGTAACATATTCCATGGATGAAAATCACACAAGAAAGAAAATAATAATAAGGCTCAAAATCTCACAGGTAATATATTTATCAAATCTAATCTATCCAGTTTAAATATGTGTTGCCAAACTAATTAATCTCGAAATGTAAATCATTTTGCTTCAATTATTTTATGAAATCTAAAGAACAACAAACTTCCACATTCAAATTTTTTTTTTTTAATCATAAGATGCGTATCAAGAGTCAAGTGTAACTCCTTACTCAGCCATCTTACTCAAAGCAAGTTTATGATTCTAACCTAATTTTTTTTTTGGTTTTTTTTTATTTTTTATTTTATTTTATTTTATTTTTTATTTTTTTTTTAATTTTTCTTTTATATCGGACCATCCTCCCCCCAACCTATCCAAGACATTGTCCCCAATGTCTTAGATGGAATTTCATATAACAGGAAAAGAAATGTGAGAAAACCACCAAAGTAAGGAAAAGTTATAACCGAAGAGTGGTATCTGGTTCTCTTTTGTCTCTGCCATCCTGATTTGGTTGGTTCACCAGCTGCATTGCTTGACTGAGCTCAGATGTAGGATTTTGAAAATTCTCAAGTAGCTGTTCAATAGTTGAAGCTGATACTATGATGTTGCGCATGGATTGGGGCATGAACTCCTACTCTACTGCATGATCTAAAAAGGATATCAAACCATTATAAAAGCCATTAATATTCAACAAGCCCAAAAGGGTTTTTATGAAAATTCCGATAGGCCCAAAATATAATGGTAAAAATTTCTTCCATTGTTCCAAGACCACCAGGTAATGCAATAAATGCATTAGAATTAATCAACATGTGTCTCATACGGTCATGCATGGTTGCAACCTTCAATTCAGTACCCAGGGTGAAGTAGGAGGTGCTCCCATTTTTTAAGCCAACACCTAAGACGTTACACCCCTTTGTGAGTGCAGATCCTGCAACACATCCATTTAAACCCTGAATCCCACCCCCATAAACAAGATTGATTTTTCTTGCAGCTAATACCTTACCAAGGGTATAAGCTGCATGTTGAAATTCTCCATCCTTGCCAAGGTTAGACCCACCAAAAACACAGATAGTATTGATCCTATCCATATACGGTGTTTCTGTCTTTTTTGAAAAAATATGTCATAGAGGTTGATAATTTATAGGGACTCAATATCAGACAAGGAGATCGCTTGAATAGTGCGGGATCAGGATTTGGTACCAAAAGTTTGAATTTTTGTTGCAAAAGTTTGAATTTTTTGTTCAAGGAAAAGGTGAATGTCATAGGGGAAAGACTTTAAGCAAGGGTGAAAATTTCAAAAAAAATGGTGGCCCAATAAATTGAAAAGACAATGTAAATGACAAATATACACGCGTGAGAATGAACAGTAGTTGTGATTGTGGCTCACATCTTCCTCTGGTTTTACGTCCAGTAACGGCTGAAACGCCTTCTAAGAGTCGAGGATGTGCTTCCCATTCAGTTTTCTTGTAAACTGACAAAAGGATCTTTTAAAGTCAGATTCCCAAGACTATAACGTGCTTTTTCCTTACGGAATAGTTCAAACAAATCAAGAATAGTATACCTAAAAAAAAATTGTTAGAAAGGTTAAAAATTTTATACAAACTCAAAAAATGGTTAGAAAGGTTAAAAATTTTATACAAACTCAAAAAATTGTTAGAAAGGTTAAAAATTTTATACAAACTCCTAAATAAGCCTAGGAAACTAAAATGGTCCCCGGCAACGGCGCGAAATTTTTGACACGCTCGTCGCAAACGCGCAAAAATAATTTCTAGATTTCCCCCAAACTATTGGTATAGTATAAGGTGCAACCTAGGTCATCTCCCAAAGACCATTTCATATTCTTAAGAAAATTAGGAGAAAGTTAGAAGAAGGGGGTTTTGTAAAGATGCGATGTTGAGTTCTAAACACAAAATACAAAATGAAATTAATTTAACTTAACAATTATCAACTCAAGGAATTCGGAGGCTATTTTCTTAACTAATCATTGATCACTAAAATCATGCATTGTGTTTATCAACTAGGATCATCTGGAACCCCTAAAATGATCCTTGAATTCTCTACTGAGAAACCTCTCAGAATTTAATTGATTATGATCAACAAGATTTAGTAACCACTTAATCTTTTATCTAAACCAATTTCACAATCAGAATTCAGTTGAAGTAAGTAATAAAACGAAAACCTTCAATTTAATTACTTAATTTCTACTCTTCAAACTTTTGGAAAATGATTTACCAATCAAAAATAATTATAAATCAATTATGCATTAATCAAAATACGTCAACCGATCAAACTTTGATTAAAGAATAAAATTGAAGAATATAGTGAAGCAGAGTAGAAACCACTTAATAAGCATGTAAATAAAGATCAAGATCTCAAAGTTAAAATGAAAATAGCTTGAATCCTTGAATTGAAACTACAAACCTAGCCTTCCATGTAGGAGGCAACTAACAATAAAGAGAAAACTAAGCCTTCCATGTAGGAGGCAAACTAACAAGAAAGAAAACCTAAGCCTTCCATGAAGGAGGCGAACTAACAACAAATAAAACCTAAGCCTTCCATGAAGGAGGCAAACTAACAACAACTAAAACCTAAGCCTTCCATGAAGGAGGCAAACTAACAACAAATAAAACCTAAGCCTTCCATGAAGGAGGCAAACTAACAAGAAAGAAAGAAAGATGGAAAATGGTATTGGAGTTAATCTCCAAGTGGTGTGTTTCTCCTCTAGTAAACCCTTCTATTTATAGAGGATTTTCGAGGCACCATCTTCAGAAAGTCACCAACTAGGATATTACTTTTCTACCCTTTTATTGCTTTCACATGGGCTTTGTTGAAAATGCAAAATATTTGAATTTTTGTCACCAATGAGCACAACAATTTTAACTTGCTTGTAGCGCAATTTCGGATATTCACGTGTCCGAATTAGACCTTCACATCTAAACAAAAGTTGTAGCACTGGATCTTAGCTGTCCAACAGATTTGATTTCATCTCAATATGACTTCTGTATCTCAAGATATGGCTGGAGCTTTGCACACTGTTCAAATTTCACGTCAGCAACACTATCTCATCTTTTGAGATAATTTCGGAGTCCTAAACATCCCATTTAGAGTCTGCTCTTGCTTTGTAACTGTGGAAACTTCTTTAAGCTTTCATTCAAGACAGATTTCATGATTTTTGGATGTCTAAAACTCCTATTATGCTCAAAATACTACAATAGTGTCATTTTAATCGGGTAAGCAAAGAAATTCAATTAAACTTCATATGAACCCAAACTCATAAAATATGACAAAGACCACTTAATTGAACATATAAGAAGTCTTAATGAGATAAAAGTGAGAGATAATTATTTATGAAATTTATGCTTATCACTTGTGTTTGGGCCGTGTATGGTGTTGGTGGTTGGATTTGTGTCGAATAGTTGTAAGTAGGAGGGTATGGTTTTTGGTATGTATTAGCAATGTAAGGATATGGTACGTAGGGTGTGTATGGTGGTGGTCGATAACCAACTGGACCATAGGGTGCCACTTGAGGAGTGTACGGGCCTTGACCAGAAGCCACATAGTGGGTCTCGCCTATTTTCTTATTCCCAGAACCACTGGAAGCATTGACTGCACCTGCGGGCTTATGTGAGATCTTTCCGCGGCGCATGCCACCTTCGATCCTCTCTCCAATGAGGATGACATCGGAGAAGCTAGAGGTCACATTGCTGATCATCTTGTCATAGAAAGGATCTTGGAGTGTGTCAAGAAACATGCTGACCAGCTCCTTCTCAGATAAGGGAGGTTGTACTTGAGCAGCCAACTCCCTCCATCGTTGAGCGTACTGCTTGAAGGACTCTTCTCCCTTCTTGGCCATATTCTAGAGCTGAGTCCGATCAGGAGCCATCTCTGTATTGTACTGATACTGTCTTGTGAAAGCCTCAACGAGGTCTCTCCATGAACGGATGCGTGTCCGCTCAAGTTGAGTGTACCAGTTTGCAACTGCCTCGGTTAAGCTGTCTTGGAAGAAGTGGATGAGAAGCTTCTCATCATAAGTACATGCAGACATCTTCCTGCAGTACATAGTCAGGTGTTTCTTTGGACAGCTGGTTCCTTGATATTTCTCGAATATAGGGACCTTAAATTTTGGGGGGATGACCACGTCTGGAACCAGGCACAGATCAGCTGCATCTTTGGCTTCATAAGCGTTTCCCTCAATTGCCCGGATCCTGTCCTCTAGACCCTTCCATTTTTCTGTATCCTCAGTTGAAGGATGGCTTGGGTATTCCTTAGGCATGTGGTGGAGATAAGAAGATGGTATACATACAGGGCGAGGCCCTTGGGTGAACATAGGGTGCGTTCCCCCAACGGCTGCTTGGTAGGCTTGTGAGGTGGTGTTTGGAATGGCATAGGGGATGCCTGTGGTGTTAGAGGGTAGGTTATGTGTTTGGGTTTATGTTTGGGCTTGTGTTTGGGCTTGTGTTTGGGCTTGTGTTTGGGTTTGTGTGTGTGTATGCCCATGAGGAAACCCATAATGAACCCCTTCGGTTGGCGGAGGCATAGTTGATGGTGGAGTGAACCCAGGAGGATATGACGGGTCTGTTGGTTCTTTCGGCAAGGATTCCGTTGCCTCCTTTTGTTTTGACAATTGGATGGCCTCTATTAACTTGGCCATCTGCTCTTTCAATGATTGTACCTCATTTCTCAACTCCTCATTTTGCCTTTCCAGCTCATCCATGATTCCTGACTGTGATCTGGTTCTATAAGGATGTCGAGGAGGTTGTCTTCCACTAATTTTTCTATTAAAGTTTAAAAATGATTTTTTTTGAGAAGTGACTTGAATGCCAAAAAATCATGAATGATAAAAAGGTGATGTACGATAAGTATGAATATGTGGAATGATTTTTGAAATCCTCCTTTTTGATGATAACTTCATGACTAAATGAATGAATGAATGTTATGCACATATAAGTTTAAAAGATTTGAAGTTTGACTATTTTGAAAATAAATCAGAGTTGCTTTATTTTGAAATCCTTCCTTTTGATGATAAATTCATGATAGATTGAATGAATGAATGTTATGCACAAATAACTTTAAAAGATTTGAAGGTTGACTATTTGAAAATAAGTTAGAGTTGCTTTATTTATTGATTTTTAATAAATTTGTTTTTAGGAGTTTTGGTATTTTTATTTCGCTAGAAAACCTTTAGTTTTGTTTAGAAAATTTTTTTTAGTTTTGTTAGAATTTTTCTAGAAAGCATTCTTTATTTTTTTGAAATTTCATTTTCTCTCTTTTTGAATCTTTTTATATTTTTCCAGTATTTTCAAAAGATTATTTTCCTAATTTTTCTATTTCTAAAACATCCTTTTAAGTTTTTGTTTGGAATCTTTTCAAAATATTTTCTCTAATCTTTCTTGGGAATTTCCTCCTTTTATTTTGGTTTTCTTAGTTTTTATCTTGATTTTGTTTTTGCATCTCCCCAATTTTAGCTTTCAACTCCTTTGTATCTTGAAAGGGGTGTATGTGCCCTCTTTGCTTCTTGTGTGGGTTACCTGTCCTAATGATCTAAGGCCTTTTATATGAACCTCTCAAAGGTGGTTAGTAATCCTAAGGTGTAGAGGTCACTAGAGCCAAGTTCCAGTTCACAATGCTTGCCTCTAGCTGGGATTTTCGTGATAGTCACACAGGACGTAGGCCCCAGCATGACACCACTAGATCCCTCTAATCCTAGGCAACACTCAGACCCGGGTATAGGGCCCCACTCATGATAAATGTAATGCAATGTATGGAGGGCACATTTATTGGGATACCTGCAATTGGGAAAATCGTGCAAACATGTACAATTATTTATTGTTCATCTAACCTAGGGTTATACAAATAATGAACAAACTAGTAAATCGAAGCCGATGAACAAAATATGGAATAAATAAAACATGCACATAAACAGAAGAGGGATCTAGATTAAACACACTCAATTTTGTTGGGCTTGACTCTCTAAGTGTCCCCAGTGGAGTCGCCATCTGTCGCAACCGTAATTCCGACGAGACGGCGAACTCGCTAAAATTTTAAAAAAGAAATGATTTTTGATATTAATGTGGAGTCGCCACCAAATTTTTATTTAAGGGAAAAGATTTGGAAAAACCCTAGCTTGAGGTAGAGATTTAGGTTCAGGAGTCGGTTACAAGTAGGGAAGGTGTTAGGCACCCTACCTGCCCGTTCCGAAGAACGATACCCTAAAACTGAGTGTGTGATTTTTTTGAAAATGTTTGATCCCTTAATTAATGTGAGATAGATACTTGATGGAGGTTAGCCTGACAGGACTTGATCCTGCTCCTACGTATTCCCCTGTGCAATGGGAAACTCAAGGCTTACGTAGTTCTGGTTTGTTTTGAAGACTTGACCTTCGAAAGTTCTTGAAAGAGAATATTTGAAGATGTTACTATTTAAAAAGGTTTCATTTTTGGGAGGGATCTTTGGTCCACTCATGCACAAGGCCCGAGGCGGCTAAGGCAGCACAGGGACCCATACGAACTGCTAAATGTTGAACAGCAGGTAAACTGCCAGTTCCCCATTTAGAGTCCATTGCGTGAGACCTAGAATCCCAACATATTTAGGAAAAGATGTTTTTTTAATTTTGAAGAGGATCTTAAGCCCACTCATGCACAAGGCCCGAGGCGGCTAAAGCAGCACAGGGACCTATACGAACTACTAAATGTTGAACAGCAGGTGAACCGCCAGTTCCCCATTTAGAGTCCATCGCGTGCGACTTGAAAATCCCAAGATATTTGAAAAAGGATTTTTAACTTTTCGAAAAAGAAAAACTTTGCAATTGACGTAGATCCTTGAATAAAAGAAAGATCAAATTAAACGGAAAGAGTTGCATTTTTCATTTTTTTTTTTGACGTTGGGAGTAATTGGGATTTTAATGTAATTATTCAGGAATATAGAATTTTTTATGAATTATTTATGAATTATAGAATTTTTTATTAATTATTTGAATTTTTATTATTTTTTTTTTGAAATTTTTATTAATTTTTGTGAATTTATGGAAATTTTGATTTCTGGGGGCAGGGACAGAATAGGTATTAGTGTGAAACAGAATTGCCCAGGGGCAGTAAGGTAATTTCACTATTACTGGGTATTAAGGAAATTGCTAAGGGGTTATTTTGGTATTTGGGATTTGAGGACAGAATTAATAATGTTGTAATAAACTGGCAAAGGGTGGTGTACGGGTTTCGAACCCAAGTCACACAGGGCAGGAGTACAGCGCTCAACCATTTGAGTCATTCAATCTTTGTAGCATTACTCTCTTTTTCTTATATCTAAATGTGGGAGATGTCAATTTTACTGCCCAAACTTGGTGCACGGGCGGGGCCCACTGACACGCTCGTCGCAAACGCGCAAAAATAATTTCTAGATTTCCCCCAAACTATTGGTATAGTATAAGGTGCAACCTAGGTCATCTCCCAAAGACCATTTCATATTCTTAAGCAAATTAGGAGAAAGTTAGAACAAGGGGGTTTTGTAAAGATGCGATGTTGAGTTCTAAATACAAAATACAGAATGAAATTAATTGGACTTAACAATTATCAACTCAAGGAATTCAGAGGCTATTTTCTTAACTAATCATTGATCACTAAAATCATGCATTGTGTTTATCAACCTAGGATCATCTGGAACCCCTAGAATGATCCTTGAATTCTCTACTGAGAAACCTCTCAGAATTTAATTGATTATGATCAACAAGATTTAGTAACCACTTAATCTTTTATCTAAACCAATTTCACAATCAGAATTCAGTTGAAGGAAGTAATAAAATGAAAACCTTCAATTCAATTACTTAATTTCTACTCTTCAAACTTTTGGAAAATGATTTACCAATCAAAAACCAATTATAAATCAATTATACATTAATCAAAATACGTCAACCGATGAAACTTTGATTAAAAGAATAAAATTGAAGAATATAGTAAAGCAGAGTAGAAATCACTCCATAAGCATGTAAATAAAGATCAAGACCTCAAAGTTAAAATGAAAATAGCTTGAATCCTTGAATTGAAACTACGAACCTAGCCTTCCATGAAGGAGGCAAACTAACAACAAATAAATCCTAAGCCTTCCATGTAGGAGGCAACTAACAACAAGTAAATCATAAGCCTTCCATGTAGGAGGCAACTAACAATAAAGAAAAACTAAGCCTTCCATGTAGGAGGCAAACTAACAAGAAAGAAAACCTAAGCCTTCCATGAAGGAGACAAAACTAACAAGAAAGAAAGAAAGAAAGAAAATGGTATTGGAGTTAATCTCCAAAAATGGTGTGTTTCTCCTCTTGTAAACCCTTCTATTTATAGAGGATTTTTGAGGCATCATCTTCAGAAAGTCACCAACTAGGATATTACTTTTCTACCCTTTTATTGCTTTCACATGGGCTTTGTTGAAAATGCAAAACACTTTTGAATTTTTGTCACCAATGAGCACAACAATTTTGACACTCTTGCACCGAAATTTCGGATGTTCAAATGTCCGAATTAGAGCTTGACTTCTGAACAAAAGTTGTATTCCCGGATCTTAACTGTCCAACAGATTTGATTTCATCTCAATATGACTTCTGTATCTCAAGATATGGCCGGATCTTTTCACACTGGTCAAATTCCACATCAGCAACACTATCTCATCTTTTGAGATAATTTCGGAGTCCTAAACATCCCATTTAAAGTCTGCTCTTGCTTTGTAACTGTGGATACTTCTTTATGATCAATTGATTATGATCAACAAGATTTAGTAACCACTTAATCTTTCATCTAAACCAATTTTATAATCAGAATTCAGTTGAAGTAAGTAATAAAATGAAAACCTTCAATTCAATTACTTAATTTCTACTCTTCAAACTTTTGGAAAATGATTTACCAATCAAAAACCAATTATAAATCAATTATGCATTAATCAAAATACGTCAACCGATCAAACCTTGATTAAAGAATAAAATTGAAGAATATAGTGAAGCAGAGTAGAAACCACTTAATAAGCATGTAAATAAAGATCAAGACCTCAAAGTTAAAATGAAAATAGCTTGAATCCTTGAATTGAAACTACGAACCTAGCCTTCCATGAAGGAGGCAAACTAACAACAAATAAATCCTAAGCCTTGCATGAAGGAGGCAAACTAACAACAAAGAAAAACTAAGCCTTCCATGTAGGAGGCAACTAACAATAAAGAAAAACTAAGCCTTCCATGTAGGAGGCAACTAACAATAAAGAAAAACTAAGCCTTCCATGTAAGAGGCAAACTAACATTAAAGAAAACCTAAGCCTTCCATGTAGGAGGCAAACTAACAAGAAAGAAAGAAAGATGGAAAATGGTATTGGAGTTAATCTCCAAGTGGTGTGTTTCTCCTCTTGTAAAACCTTCTATTTATAGAGGATTTTTGAGGCATCTTCTTCAGAAAGTCACCAACTAGGATATTACTTTTCTACCCTTTTATTGCTTTTACATGGGCTTTGTTGAAAATGCAAAACACTTTTGAATTTTTGTCACCAATGAGCACAACAATTTTGATTTTCTTGCACCGCAATTTCGGATGTTCACATGTCCGAATTAGAGCTTGACTTCTTAACAAAAGTTGTAGCCCCGGATCTTAACTGTCCAACAGATTTGATTTCATCTCAATATGACTTCTGTATCTTAAGATATGGCCGGATATTTGCACACTGGTCAAATTCCACATCAGCAACACTATCTCATCTTTTGAGATAATTTCGGAGTCCTAAACATCTCATTTAGAGTCTGCTCTTGCTTTGTAACTGTGGACACTTCTTTAAGCTTTCATTCAAGATAGATTTCATGATTTTTGGATGTCTAAAACTCCTATTATGCTCAAAATACTATAATAGTGTCATTTTAATCGGGTAAGCAAAGAAATTCAATTAAACTTCATATGAACCCAAACTCATAAAATATGACAAAGATCACTTAATTGAACATATAAGAAGTCTTAATGAGATAAAAGTGAGAGATAATTATTTATGAAATCTATGCTTATCACCCACTCCCTTTATCCTTTTGCATGCACCCCCTGTCTATGTACGAGACTAATTTGCTCTCTGTTTTTTGTGCAAACCCATCACCTGCAGGACCTTAATTTTGGTATGCATACAAGGCAAGCAAAACAGCCTCTTTATTGAGCGTGATTAGTGCAACCTTTAAGCATCTTAGTAGCTTCATGTGGAATACCTTGCCATGAGAGCCAGACTATCGATTGGCATTTAATCTAAGTGTGTAAAGGCTTAAGGGACGTGCAACAGGGATTAGCGTCCACACTTTCATTTCTTCATGCACACGTTAAGCGGGCTTTTTGACTCTATAATAGAATAGCATTCAACCCTTATGTATGCATTCCTATTGGTCCTATGGCATAATACTCATGCAATATTTGAACTGGAAGACAGGAGTACATACTCTGTTTTGACATTTCCTTGATCAATTGAGGCTAGATTACGTAAACCAAACCAACTTCCCTAATTTTCATATACTGAGCATGGTACAGATTCTAGGTAAACGACGAAAAATTAAATTCATGTCACTAAGACCTAATTACGCCCATCATATTTGCAAGAAACCTCATGCAAGAACAGAGTCCTCATTTCAATCTTTGTGGGGTATATTATCAAACAGGAACGAATGCTTCTGGAAAGGCTAATGTTATTTACGCAATGCTAACCTATTTGAGTGAAATCCCTCTGTGTCCTTACCAAGAACCCAAGGCTCTGAATCTTCGGTTCCTTCTTTCTTCAACCTTGAGAAATCCAGGAGCAGTTTCGATGGCATACACGATGGGAACCCTGCTCAGTTTTACTTCTTGCTCAATTTTCTTCAAGGCGCACTCTCTCTCGGTTTTTCAAGCGATTACCAGTCTCTTTCTCTCAAAATCAGTAGCCAAGCTCCAAAAAAAAGGGGCCCTCCAAAGCTTCTTTTATGCCCTTTTATATACTTCAGAAAGCCACCCCCTCTCCCTTTTTGCTTTTTGTTTCGTTTTTTTAATTTTCGTTTCTTTTTGTTAAAAAAAACCTATTTTTATTCTTTTAATCTGTTTATTCTTTTCTTGCTTTTTCAAAAACCATTTTCTGTTTTCTATTAAAACGTTTTTCTGTTTTTTTTTACTTTGTTTTGAAAAAAATTTTGCTTTTAATTTTTCTTTATCTTTCAATTATTTTTCCAGATTTCAAAATATTAATTTTTTTCAGATTTTAAAATATTTATTTTTCCAAATTTTTTCTTTTTTCTTTTCATAATTTTATCTATTTTATATTTTCCAGTTTTAATTTTTTATTTTTCAGTTTCCTTAAATTTTTTTATTATTTTCCTTCTATTTTCTTTTTTGCTTAATCTTTACTTTTTTTTTTGGAAATTTTTCTGATTTTAATTTTTCTCTCTTTTTCTTCTACTTTTTGCTTTTAATTTTTCAGAATTTTTTCTTTCTCCAGATTTAATTTCTTTCTTATTTCCCATATTTTGTTTTCAATTTTTCAGTTTATTATTATTATTATTATTATTATTATTATTATTATTATTATTATTATTATTTTATTTTTTTTCATTAAAAATGGTTTTTTGTTTGAATCTTTATTTTTCTAAAAACAGATTTTTCTCTCTCTTTTTTTTATTTACTTTTTATCTATTTATCATGTTTTAATCTGGTTTTATTATCTTCTAATTTTAAAATCTTCTTTTTTTCCTTTTTGTTTTTGTTTTGTTTGTTTATTTATTATTTACAATTTTTTATTTTCAATTGATTTTATTTAGATTTCTGTTTTCCATTTTTAAATGTTTTTATTTTTTATTATTTATTCTTTTTTTTTGTTTTAACTTCTTCTATTTTCTATATATATTTTTTCTTATTTTTGCTTTGTTTTTTTATTATATGTATTTTATTATTATTGTTTGTTTCTCTATTTTTTTTATATTTATTTATTTAAATTAGTATTAGCTTCTTGGTAAATAAAAAAAAAGGGGAGCCTCGGACATAAATGGGTATTTACACGCATTAAAGCGTAAGCCCATCATTTATAAAATTTCATTTCCCTGTGAATAGTTTAAGTTTGGGAGTACGTAGAAATGCGTAAGCCCGTCAAGTCCTCATTTCAAGGGGAGGAAAGCTTATGAGTCATTTCAAAACCTTTTTTCAGGTAAATGCAATTAACCTTTCTTTCTTTTTTATATTTATTATTCATTATTTTATTTTATTTTTTATTTTTGTTTTTAATATTGTTTTTAGTTTAGATTCATCATTTTTTTTGTTTTCTTATCATTCTTTTTAAAGAGGAAAATTAAAAAATATATTTTAAGTTTGTGCAATGGCGATCAATTGAGTGGTCGATCCACCTTTGATATTACTTGAAACATAAGAATTTATTGAGTAGCCATTTGCTACCTTAAATTTTGTGCAAGAGCAAACTTCTTTCTTCTTACATTATTTCTTCTAAAAAATTTAAAAAGTATTTCTCTTCTCAAAAGTTATAAATAAATAAAATAAATAATCAATTTTTTCAAATTCAAATTTTAATATTTTCAAAGTTCCAAGAAATAAAAATCACAAAACTAATTTTCTCTAATTATTCAAAAATACTTTTCATGAAAATCAAGCATAATCTTTTCTAAAAAATCCAAAAACATCATAATCTTTTTCATAAACTTAAAATGCATTGAAATTGATTTTAAGAACTACGTAGCTTTGATTTCCTCACTGCACCTGAGGATACGTAGGAGCGGGAACCGGACCCGTCAAGTTCAAATAAACTTCCGGATCATTTTTCTATATTTGTTTCATGAGACAAAAAATAAAATAAAAATATTTTTAAATAAATCATTAAAAATAATTTTTCTTTGGAATGAAATAAATATTTTTGAAAGTTAATTATAATTTTGCACAATTAATTAGAAGGTAACTGTTTTTTTACAGACGTCGTAGGGTGCTAATACCTTCCCTGTGCGTAAACAACTTCCGAATCCAAACTGGTTTCAAAGATCATAACTTTTAAGTTTTTCCAAAATTTTCTTTAATAAATTTTGGTGCTTTAATAAATTTTGGTGGCGGCTATCCTGTTTTTTTATTAAAATTTTCTTATTTGTCGTTCCATCGTGATTCCGATTACGACAGATGTCGACTCCACTGGGTACATTTTCGAGAGTTAAGTCTAATCTAATTAATTGTGCATGTTCTCTTTAACTTTATTTTATTTATTTCACTCTTCTTTTTTTTATGTAAATATTGTTTAATTTTTTATTTATTCGTGTTCATTGTCTTTGTATATATTCCATGCTGTGAACCATAGGGTAGAAGACTTTTTGTTGTATATTCTTGGTTGCGTGTTTGTCTTGCAGGTGGGTTTGGGTAGTTTTAGGATTAAAAGGTTTGTATGCTCCCCTTTCACACAATTCACTTGCACTTACCTCACACATCTTTTAGGCTCTATACCCGAGCCTGTGCGAGCTTAGGATTAGCGGGTGTCTTGACAGTTGCTATTGAGGGGTTTTATGCCTACTTGGTAATTGTTAAGTCACCACTCAGATTGTTACTGGTATCATGGGTTAGTCATATTGAGAGGGCACTTCCCTACTTATGACTAATTTTCAGGAACTGGGTATCTATATGATAAGGGCAATCTGAGGGCCATGACAGTTTGTGAGTTGTGTAGATCTATCCATGAAACTATGCACACAGACAGAACTAAGCAGCCTTCCAAAGTTAGGATTTGAACCTTGACAATATCCTACCTTAGTTTCTTCACCTGGAATAGGACATATGAGGAGCATGTTTCTTTCCCTTTCTCTTGTACATGTATATTCACATCTAATCATAGGATACACTAGGACATACTAGAACATGAGCATAATAAATCACGTCATTATCATCATTTTTGCATCGAAAGATAATACTAAATTTTTCATGAACCTTAATCATAAAAAATAAAAAAATAAAATGTTCTCATAGGTCCAAGCATTTTTTTTGCATATATCTCGTGCATTAGCAAGACTTTTAGAAAAAATAAAAATAGAATAAAATACTCATATAGACTCAAACACATTAGTCGGGCTTTAAAAAAAATAATAAAATAAAATAAGATATAATAAAATGTTCATCCATGCATTTTTTTATACATTAACTAGACATATAGATAAACCAAAAAAATAACATATTCATGCCTTAAAAAAATTTACAAAAAAATCATATAGGCACAATCATTTTTTTGGCATTAGTTAGGCCTAAGAAACAATAATAAAATGATCATATAGGTCTACACATTTTTTTCATGAATTAACTAAACAAACAAAAAATTAACATGTCAAAAAATTGTATTTTTAAAAATTTTATGTACATTCAGTTTTTTGTTTCACTTGAGCTTTTTAAAAATAAAATAAAAATTCATGTATTTTTTTTTCCAGATATGTAGATAAATAAAAAAAAATAGTCTATTCATGCATTGTTTAAAGATTTTTTTTTTACATAAAAAATCACATGTTAGGTACATTTATTTTTTTGTTTTAGTTGGACTTTTAGAAAAATAAAAATTCATGCATTTTTTGGAAATTTAGATAAATAAAAAAAACAAAAATAGCATGTTCATTCATTTTTTTTAGATTTTTTACATAAAAAAATCATCTGCTAGGTACATGCAGTTTTTTGTTTCGGTTAGGCTTTTAGAAAGATAAAACAATTTCATATATGTTCATGCATTTTTTTCGTTAGTTGAACTTTTAGAAAAAAAAAATTTCATGCATTTTTTTTAACGTCTAGATAAACAAAAAATAAAAATAACATGTTCATGTTCTTTCTAAAAAAAAATTCACATTTATACATAAAATAAATCACATGTTAGGTACGTTCTGTTTTTTTGTTTTAATTGGGGTTTTAGAAAAATAAAAAAAATTCATGCATTTTTTGGATATTTAGATCAATAAAACACAAAAATAATATGTTCATGCATTTTTTTTAAAAAATTGATCACATTTATACAAAAAAATCATATGTCGGATACATTCAATTTTTTGTTTTTATTTTAGTTGAACTTAAAAAGAATATATTTCATATAGGTTCATGCATTTTTTTTACGTTTAAATAAATAAAATATAAAAATAATATGATTATGTATTTTTTTTCACATTTGTACATAAAAAAAATTACATGATACATTCATTTCTTTGATTTTTATTTTTTATACTTTAGTTGGACTTTTAAGAAAATAAAAAATAAAATAAAATGTTTATATAGATCCATGCATTTTTTTACATTTAGATAAACAAAATACAAAAATAACATGTTTATGCTTTTTAAAAATAAAAAAATAAAATCACATGTATAATCATTTTTTAACCCATATCTCATGCATTAGCTTGAACTTTTAAAAAAATAATAAAAAAATAAAATGATCATATAGATTCATACTTTGTTTTTCGCATTAACTACATCTTTAAATAAAAAAATAATGCTTTTACATAACAAAAAGTCACAAGCATTTTTTTAACATGTATCATGTGCAATTAACCTGATTTTTCAGCTAAAAAAATAAAATAAAAATGTTCAAATAGATCTATGTATTTTTTTTCATTAATTAAACAGTTAGATAAATAACAAATAAAAATAAAAAATAACATGTACATGCCTTTGTAAAAAATAAAAATAAAAAAATAAATTCTATACTTTAATTATGCTTGTACAAGAAAAAAAAAATCACATGCTCTTGTAGGTACAAACATTTTTAGCTAGGGATTTTTTTTCTTCAACATATATCTCATGCATTAATTAGATGTTTAGATAAACAAAAATAAAAATAAAAAAATAAAAGTTTATGCATCTTTTAAGAAAAAAAAATAGCACACATTTCATGCATTAACATATTTATGTGGGTTCATACATTTTTTAACATGTATCTCATTCATTCATTTCTTAAATTATGTGAGATTCAACTCATTAGTTTTGAAAAAAATATTTGTAAAAAAAATGATATAGCTTCATAGTCATACTATGAATGAAGTGTACTACATCATCCTTTTTTCTTTGTACATATTCATTATTGTCTAACAATAGTCATAACAACATATGAGCATAATATTCCATTTTTTAAAAATAATAAAAAATTTCTTTCATATTTGTACATACATCTCATTCATTTCTCCATATTTGACACCATTAAGTCATGTTACACAAAAATACTAAATTTGTTTTTACACATTCATGCATTCATCCTTTTAAAATCAGACTCGAATGACATATAAGAAGCATAATGAATTGAATTTTTTTTTTCATCTGATTGGCTTAAAAGAAATTTCTTGAAGAAAAGAAAGGTTCACGGTCATATTAGCAATGCGTTAAAACTTAGACCTTATCTATTGAGGAGTGAATACTCCCTTGGAATAGGTCTCAACCATACTTCCTTCTTAAGATGATTGGTCCTTGGTTGGAGGTGTGGGGTACGTACTTATTGAAAAATGAATTTTTCTCATCAATAGATTATCAATCACACATTATCTTGAAAAAGTTAGGGTATATACCACATTGCTATTGATAAGATCTTATCTATTGAGGAGCGAATGCTTCCTTAGATTAAGTGTCAACCATATTTTCTTTCTGAGAAAATTGGTCCTTAATTGAGAATATGAGGAACCTTACTAATCTTTAAACATTTGAATAAATATTTCATTTGTTCTCAAAAAAATACAAAAACATAAAAATAAAAAAAAAAGAAAGAGAAGAGAAAGCAAAAAAAAAAAATGTTTCTTCTATCCTCCTTATAGAAAAGTTCTCAAAGATAGATCATGGATGAGATAGGATGATGCATGAGAAGTTGTCAAGCAGAAAAAAAAAACCATGTTAATGGTTGTTAATCTATCAAACAATACCTCACTACACCTTACCTAACCACCCAATCTAACCTTCAAACACTTACCCTTAACCTCTGACACGCTCGTCGCAAACGCGCAAAAATAATTTCTAGATTTCCCAAAACTATTGGTATAGTATAAGGTGCAACCTAGGTCATCTCCCAAAGACCATTTCAGATTCTTAAGCAAATAAGGAGAAAACTAGAACAAGGGGGTTTTTGTAAAGATGTGATATCAAATGCTAAATACAAAATACAGAATGAAATTAATTTCACTTAACAATTATCAACTCAAGGAATTCAGAGGCTATTTTCATAACTAATCATTGATCACTAAAATCATGCATTGTGTTTATCAACCTAGGATCATCTGGAACCCCTACAATGATCCTTGAATTCTCTACTGAGAAACCTCTCAAAATTCAATTGATTATGATCAACAAGATTTAGTAACCACTTAATCTTTTATCTAAACCAATTTCACAATCAGAATTCAGTTGAAGTAAGTAATAAAATGAAAACCTTCAATTCAATTACTTAATTTCTACTCTTCAAACTTTTGGAAAATGATTTACCAATCAAAAACCAATTATAAATCAATTATGCATTAATCAAAATACGTCAACCGATCAAACTTTGATTAAAGAATAAAATTGAAGAATATAGTGAAGTAGAGTCGAAACCACTTAATAAGCATGTAAATAAAGATCAAGACCTCAAAGTTAAAATGAAAATAGCTTGAATCCTTGAATTGAAACTACAAACCTAGCCTTCCATGAAGGAGGCAAACTAACAACAAAGAAGGAGGCAAACTAACAACAAAGAAAGAGGTAAACTAACAACAAATAAATCCTAAGCCTTCCATGTAGGAGGCAAACTAACAAGAAAGAAAACCTAAGCCTTCCATGAAGGAGGGAAAACTAACAAGAAAGAAAGAAAGAAAGAAAATGGTATTGGAGTTAATCTCCAAAATGGTGTGTGTTTCCTCTTGTAAAACCTTCTATTTATAGAGGATTTTTGAGGCATCATCTTCAGAAAGTCACCAACTAGGATATTACTTTTCTACCCTTTTATTGCTTTCACATGGGCTTTGTTGAAAATGCAAAACACTTTTGAATTTTTGCCACCAATGAGCACAACAATTTTGACTTTCTTGCACCGCAATTTCGGATGTTCACATGTCCGAACTAGAGCTTGACTTCTGAACAAAAGTTGTAGCCCCGGATCTTAGCTGTCCAACAAAGTTGATTTCATCTCAATATGACTTCTATATCTCAAGATATGGCCGGATCTTTGCACACTGTTCAAATTCCACGTCAGCAACACTATCTCATCTTTTGAGATAATTTCGGAGTCCTAAACATCCCATTTAGAGTCTGCTCTTGCTTTGTAACTATGGACACTTCTTTAAGCTTTCATTCAAGACAGATTTCATGATTTTTGGATGTGTACAACTCCTATTATGCTCAAAATACTATAATAGTGTCATTTTAATCGGGTAAGCAAAGAAATTGAATTAAACTTCATATGAACCCAAACTCATAAAATATGACAAAGACCACTTAATTGAACATATAAGAAGTCTTAATGAGATAAAAGTGAGAGATAATTATTTATGAAATCTATGCTTATCAAATTCCCCCACACTTATCTTTTGCACGTCTCGGGCAAAATTAAGTTAAGGATTGGTGACTATATATATATATATATATATATATATATATATATATATATATATATATATATATATATATATTGAAAGAACATCAAAGTTTTGAGTTGATTTCTCAAGAATTCACAAAATTTCATGAAACATTATTTCATCACATTTTTGAAATTACTTAGAAAGGCAACTTTAATTTGGAAAACATAGATTGAGAAAGATAAAACCTCACATGATATACTCTGAATCTCTCAAGTGTTTGATTTGGTAAGTGTTTCTCTCAAATTCAATCCATGAAAGATGAACTATCATAGGCTTGCATATCTTCTACTTCTCTACTACTATGTACACATGCAATGCACAAATCAATAGGTCTTTATTTTGGTTATAACGGGATTAGAAAGATGAAATGATATATTGAAGAGGTAGAATGTTAGACCAAGGAAAATGGTGAGGATTGAGAACTGAGTCTAAGTGCAAGTGTGAGAAACAGATATCACTTCTTCATTCTTTTTTTTTCTTTTTCTTTTTTCAATATAATAGTTTATTTATTAATTTATTGCTTCAGTTTTTTTTTTTCAACCATGATATCAATGAACACAACAATAATCTCCCCCACACTTATTGAAACACTTATGGTATGATAAATCCAGTATTCCTCACCTTCTATGGTCAAACAAAGTTGTTTTTTTTTTTTATTTGTGGTGAGCTAAAAAGAAGAAAAGGCTAATCGGCTCAAAGGATAAAATTATATGGTTTGGTTATTTGGCCAAGTGGTTTGTTCAAGAAAAACAGTGCCTCAATCATTTTTGTACAATTCATGTGAAAATGTAGCTTCAAAAAGAATCAATGCAAGTTCTGAAGTAACATATTCCATGGATGAAAATCACACAAGAAAGAAAATAATAATAAGGCTCAAAATCTCACAGGTAATATATTTATCAAATCTAATCTATCCAGTTCAAATATGTGTTGTCAAACTAATTAATCTCGAAATGTAAATCATTTTGCTTCAATTATTTTATGAAATCTAAAGAACAACAAACTTCCACATTCAAATTTTTTTTTTTTGGGTTTTTTTTTTAATTTTTTTTTAATTTTTTTTTTTAGATATCGGACCATCCTCCCCCCAACCTATCCAAGACATTGTCCCCAATGTCTTAGATGGAATTTCATATAACAGGAAAAGAAATGTAAGAAAACCATCAAAGTAAGGAAAAGTTATAACCGAAGAGTGGTATCTGGTTCTCTTTTATCTCTGCCATCCTGATTTGGTTGGTTCACCAGCTGCATTGCTTGACTGAGCTCAGATGTAGGATTTTGCAAAATCTCAAGTAGCTGTTCAACAGTTGAAGCAGATACTATGATGTTGCGCATGGATTGTGGCATGAACTCCTGCTCTACTGCATGATCTAAAAAGGATATCAAACCATTATAAAAGCCATTAATATTCAATAAGCCCAAAGGTTTTTTATGAAAATTCCGATAGGCCCAAAATATAATGGTAAAAATTTCTTCCATTGTTCCAAGACCACCAGGTAATGCAATAAATGCATTAGAATTAACCAACATGTGTCTCATACGGTCATGCATGGTTGCAACCTTCAATTCAGTACCCAGGGTCAAGTAGGAGGTGCTCCCATTTTTTAAGCCAACACCTAAGACGTTACACCCCTTTATGAGTGCAGATCCTGCAACACATCCTTTTAAACCCTGAATCCCTCCCCCATAAACAAGATTGATTTTTCTTGCAGCTAATGCCTTACCAAGGGTATAAGCTGCATGTTGAAATTCTTCATCCTTTCCAAGGTTAGACCCACCAAAAACACAGATAGTATTGATCCTATCCATATACGGTGTTTTTGTCTTTTTTTTTGAAAAAATATGTCATAGAGGTTGATAATTTATAGGGACTCAATATCAGACAAGGAGATCGCTTGAATAGTGCGGGATCAGGATTTGGTAGCAAAAGTTTGAATTTTTGTTGCAAAAGTTTGAATTTTTGTTGCAAAAGTTTGAATTTTTTTGTTCAAGGAAAAGGTGAATGTCAGAGGGGAAAGACTTTAAGCAGGGGTGAAAATTTCAAAAAAAAATGGTGGCCCAATAAATTGAAAAGACAATGTAAATGACAAACATACATGCATGAGAATGAACAGTAGTTGTGATTGTGGCTCACATCTTCCTCTGGTTTTACGTCCAGTAATGGCTGAAACGCCTTCTAAGAGTCGAGGATGTGCTTCCCATTCAGTTTTCTTGTAAACTGACAACAGGGTCTTTTAAAGTCAGATTCCCAAGACTATAACGTGCTTTTTCCTTACGGAACAGTTCAAACAAATCAAGAAGGACTCCTTGTACATTCCCACTAGGATGCGTCTCAAGAGTTTGAATGATATCATCCAATGACTCCTTACTCAGTCCATCTTTTATGAATTGAATTTTGTCCTCTCGATTTCTTGAAACCATTCCAGGGTTCTTGCATCTTGTGTTACAGGTCCATCTTGCACACCTGTAGCAAACTCCAATTCTTTTTGCCCTTCTCTTCTTTGCATAGGAACTTCTTCCCATACCTGGCATGTTTTTAACAAATGATTCTTGAAATTCACCTGCTAAACGTACCTTAGCTTCAACGATCCAACGGACATCTTCTGGAAGGCCTAAGAGTGTTAATTCTCTCAATCGTTCAAGTCTGCAATTGTAAATGTCTTTAAGAAAATTTCTGGGGAGAGTAGGGAACAAAATTTTGATCCTGGTGAGAGCTTTCTCCATTTTTTCTTAAAACACTCAAGTTATTATTCCTGCAAGCTCAATGTGGTGTAATAGTTGGGATGATTTAAGAGGTGAAGAAGGAAGTTGAGAGATTAGTTGAAACTTATAAGCGAGGAATGTGAGAGAGGGAGAGGGAGAAAGAGAGAGAGAGAGAGAGAGAGAGAGAGAGACTTCTCTTGAATTTATTGCAGGTATGTGGCATTGTGCAAATGCACTTCTTCTACCGTGTGCTTTTGAAAACCTTCGAAAAATGGTTTAAGACGATGTCCATTCACCTTGAAGATTTTTTCAGTTACCTCATTTTTTATTTCCACTGCACCATAAGGAAAAACATTAGTAACTACAAATGGTCCTAACCATCTAGAGCGTAGCTTACCAGGCATAAGCTTTAGCCGAGAATTGAAAAGGAGAACTTTTTGTCCAACGGAAAACTCCTTTCTTGCCAACTTTTTGTCATGAAGAGCTTTGACCTTTTCTTTGTAAATTTTGGAGTTTTCGTATGCTTCTAATCGAATTTCTTCAAGTTCCTGCAATTGAAGCTTCCTATGGATTCCTGCTTGGTCTAGATCCATGTTGCATTTCTTTACTGCCCAAAATGCTTTATGCTCTAATTCAACTGGAAGATGACATGCTTTACCAAAGACAATCCTGTAGGGAGACATGCCAATGGGTGACTTGTAGGCTGTCCTATATGCCCATAAAGCATCAACAAGGCGCAAGCTCCAATCCTTCCTGTTAGGCTGAACTGTTTTCTCTAAGATTTTCTTGATCTCTCGATTAGAAACTTCAGCTTGACCATTTGTTTGAGGATGATATGGGGTGGAGACTTTATGCATGACTCCATATTTGAGGAGTAGGGCTTCCATTGTGCGGTTGCAAAAATGAGTACCTTGGTCACTAATTAGAGCTCTAGGAATGCCAAACCTGCTAAAAATGTTAGACCTGATAAAATCTGCAACAACTCGAGCATCATCAGTACGAGTGGCTTTTGCCTCCACCCATTTTGAAACATAATCAACAGCTAGCAGAATGTAAACAAAGCCAAAAGAGACAGGGAATGGACCCATAAAGTCTATACCCCATACATCAAATACCTCACAAAAGAGAAGTGGTTGTTGGGGCATCTCATTTCTGCGCGAAATACTCCCTATTCTTTGGCACTGCTCACAAGTTATGCATAATCTGTGTGCATCAAGAAATATTGTAGGCCAATAAAAGCCTGAGTTTAGTACTTTTCTAGCTGTCCGTTGTGGCCCAAAGTGTCCACCACAAGCTAGGGAATGGCAAAAGGTAAGTACAGACTGAACTTCATGATCTGGAACACACCTTCTAATGATTTGATCACTACATGTCTTCCAAAGGTATGGTTCATCCCATATGTAGTGTTTGGCATCACTTTTCAACTTGGCAATTTGCCATTTGGTGAAGTGTTTGGGTATTTCTTTAGCAACCAGATAGTTTACCAAATCTGCATACCAAGGATCCTTCCCGTGCAAATGATAGAGATGCTCTTTTGGGAATGAATCTACAATTGAAGTTTCTTCACAAGGTTGCTGGATCCGACTTAAATGATCTGCTACAAGGTTCTCTGCACCACTCTTGTCTTTAATCTCTAAATCAAATTCTTGCAACAGAAGCATCCAACGAATCAGTCTTGGCTTAGCATCTGTCTTCTTCAGCAAGTATTTCAAAGCTGCATGGTCAGAGAAGACAATAACTTTAGATCCAAGCAAATAGGAGCGAAATTTATCTAATGCAAACACAATTGCCAAAAGCTCCTTCTCAGTAGTTGTGTAATTTGATTGGGTTGCATCAAGTGTGCGAGAGGCATATGCAATGACATGAGATCTCTTGCTAACTCTTTGAGACAGTACAGCACCAAGGGTATAATTAGATGCATCACACATTAATTCAAATGGAAGCGTCCAATTAGGTGGTTGAATGATGGGAGTGGTTGTCAACCGCTTCTTTAGTTCATCAAATGAATCTTTGCATGCTTGATCAAACACAAATTTGGTATCTTTTTGTAGTAGTTTAGAAAGAGGTTGTGCAATCTTGCTAAAATCCTTGATGAATCTTCTGTAAAAACCTGCATGACCAAGTAAAGAACGTACTTCTCACACAGAAGTGGGGTAAGGTAGAGAAGTAATAATGTCTATCTTAGCCTTATCAACCTCTAAACCTTTGCTAGATACCAAGTGTCCTAAGACTATACCTTCTGTTACCATGAAATGACATTTTTCAAAATTCAAAACCAGGTTAGTCTCAATGCATCTGTCCAAAACTTTAGAGAGGTTTTCTAAGCATGCATCAAAAGAAGAACCATATACAGTGAAGTCATCCATAAACAGTTCCATGCAACTTTCTAAGAGATCAGAGAAAATGCTTACCATGCATCTTTGAAAGGTTCCAAGGGCGTTGCATAGACCAAAGGGCATCCTTCGATAGGCAAAAGTACCAAAAGGACAAGTGAAGGTGATCTTATGCTGGTCTTCTGGGGCTATATGTATTTGAAAATAACCTGAAAAACCATCCAGAAAGCAATAGTGAGATTTTCCTGCTAATCTTTCCAAAATTTGGTCTATGAAGGGCAAAGGGAAGTGATCCTTGCGAGTAGCTTGGTTAAGCTTCCTATAATCTATGCATACTCTCCAACTGTTTTGTATTCTGGTAGGGATTAGTTCATCATTGTGATTTTTGACTACAGTCATGCCAGTCTTCTTAGGAAATACTTGCACCGGGCTTACCCAATCACTGTCTGAGATGGGATAGATGATACCAGCTGCCAAAAGCTTACCTACTTCCTTCTTTACCACATCTAGGATGGTTGGATTCAAACGCCTTTGTGGTTGTCTAACAGGTCTGGTGTTTTCCTCCAGCAGTATCCTATGCATACAAGTAGATGGGCTAATACCTGGAATATCAGCCAAAGTCCATCCAATTGCTTGTTTATGGCTTTTTAAGGTTTGCAGTAACCTTTCTTCCTGTTGTGGTAGAAGGTTCTTTGCTACAATGACAGGAAGCTTCTCATTTTCCCCCAAATAAGCATACTTTAGATGTTCAGGCAAAGGCTTCAACTCCAAAGGAGGTGGTTGTATTATGGAAGGAAGAGATCTATCTGAGATTGAAATGTCTGCAACACTTGCATCTAACATGTCATCTTTCAACGAAGGTTGGTCTGCAGCATTAATCCTGGAACACACAATACATGGATCAAATTCATCACATGTGCAAGTAAAATTATCTAAGTAATCTAAATCAAATTCAAAAAATTCAAAAAGTAGATTGTCAATAGAATAATCATCCGCAAGAAGGTCTATGGCATCAAGTTGAAAGAGTGAATGGTTCTCTATAGGATGCTTCATGGCTTCAAATATGTTGAATTGGATGATATCATCTCCAAATTCCATAGAGAAAGTCCCCGTATGCACATCTATCTTTGTTTTTGCAGTTTTGAGGAAAGGTCTCCCTAGGATCAAGGTTGCTCTATTGATGGATGACTCATCTTCCATATCCAAAATGTAGAAGTCAGCTGGAAAGATTAGCTTATTCACTTGAACTAGCACATCTTCAAGTACTCCAGTTGGATGTGCTGTACTTCTGTTGGCTAATTGAATCACCACACCAGTTGGCTTCAGTTCTCCCAGATTCAAAGATTTATAAACTGATGAGGGCATAACATTAATGGAAGCACCTAGATCCAGCAATGCATCACCAAATGTAGAGTTTCCTATTGTGCAAGGAATGGTGAAAGTTCCTAGATCTTTACATTTATGAGGGAGGTTGGGTTGAATTAAGGCAGAAACATTGCATCCCACACTAATCTTCTCATCCCCTTTGAGTCTTCTCTTATGCGTGCACAAATCCTTTAGAAATTTGGCATATTTGGGAATTTGCTTGATAGCATCTAGAAGTGGTATGTTGACTTCCACTTTCCTGAAAGTATCTAGAAGCTCCTTATCCAATTCTGCATGAACATTGGGCTTGGATTGGACCATTCTATTTGGAAAAGGTAAAGATACCTTCTCATCAGCACAATTTGGGGTTTTTGTCTCATCAGATGCTTCAAGTGCAGATCGTTTATGGCAAGCTTCTTTTTGTTGATCATTCGATGTCTTATCGAAGGCTGGTGTACTTTTTTCATCAGACTTTCCCTCTGATTCAGATGGCTCATCAGAGATATCTCCAGGTGTAGAGATAAATGCTTCTTTTTGGTGTGGATTAGTCTGATTGAAGCTTTGTTGCTTTAAAATTGTAGGGTCTGTCTGCACTTTCTTCCCACTTCTCAAGGTCATGGCATTCACACTTTTGGGATTTATGACAGATTGAGAAGGTAGTTGACCAGAACCTTAAGATTTCAATTGGTTGACAGTGGTAGCCAACTGCCCAATTTGAGTTTGTAAATCCTGAATGGTAGAACTTACATTTTGTTGAAACTGAAGATTGTTGGTTGCTAATTGCTTCATCAAATCATCAAGAGAGGGTTTAGAAGCATTAGAGGGTACAGATTGCTGCATATGCTGTTGTTGTTGTTGTCTGAATGGCGGTGGTTGGTATTTATTTTGGGAGTCAGATGTTTGAATCCTTTGTTGTTGTGGAGGACCATATCTCAAGTTAGGATGGTTTCTCCAACTAGGATTGTATGATCCAGAAGGTGGTTCAAACTTCTGTTGCTGATAATGTTGAGGAGGCCTGTATTGTTGTCCTGTGCCAAAAATACCATTTACTGTAGCCTCAGGTGTCTCACTTTATTGCAATGTTGGGCATGCATCAGTAGGATGATCTGCAGAAGTGCAAATGCCACATGTTTTGGTTTTGTCAACAACATTAAGTTGCTGTTGTTGTCCGATGGCCAACTGTCTTACGATGGAGGTTAGTTCTTCAATTCTGTTCTCCAATCGTGTATGGTCTGTCTTGGTGGTCATTTCATGGACTCCTTTAGACGAGGAATTAGTTCGAGAATTGAATTGCTGAGAATTTTCTGCCATGTTGGCAATCAAATCTCGAGCTGCTGTAGGAGTTTTGTCCATAAGTGCTCCACCACTAGCTGCATCAACCATGCTACTGTCCATTGGCATGAGTCCTTCATAGAAATACTGAATCAGTAATTGATCACTAATTTGATGGTATGGACAAGTGGCGCATAGTTTCTTGAATCTCTCCCAATACTCATAGAGAGTTTCTTGGGAGTTCTGTCTGATGCCGCAAATCTCTTTTCTGATAGCTGCTGTTCTGGATGCAGGGAAGAATTTCTCCAGGAATAATCTATTCATATCATTCCAGCTTGTAACAGATGTTGGATGTAGATAGTACAACCAGTCCTTGGCTCCATCATTTAAGGAGAAAGGAAATGCCTTCAACTTGATATGATCTTCAGGAATTCCTTGTGGCCGCATTGTGGAACACACAATGTGAAATTCCTTCAAATGTTTATGAGGGTCCTCACCTGCAAGGCCATGAAACTTAGGTAGCAAATGTATTAGTCCAGACTTCAGTTCAAATGGTGCATCAACATCAGGGTATTAAATGCACAATGGTTGATAAGCAACAACAGGTGCAGCTAATTCTTTTAGGGTTCTATCAGCCATGTTTTTAGCAGAATATTTGAAACTATCGAAATTTAAAGATGAAAAATCACTACTGTTACTTTCTTGGTTATTACTGGATGAATGCCTTCTATGTGCTCTTTTAAAATGGTGGAATGTTCTATCAATCTCAGGATCATATGCATATAAATTTTCAGGATTGGATCGGGTCATACACAAAAAGGTGAATTCATACAGAAAATCCAAGAATAGTATACCTAAAGTAAAAAAAAAAATTGTTAGAAAGATTAAAATTTTATACAAACTCCTAAATGAGCCTAGGAAAATAAATTGTTCCCCAGCAACGGCGCCAAATTTTTGACACGCTCGTCGCAAACGCGCAAAAATAATTTCTAGATTTCCCAAAACTATTGGTATAGTATAAGGTGCAACCTAGGTCATCTCCCAAAGACCATTTCAGATTCTTAAGCAAATAAGGAGAAAACTAGAACAAGGGGGTTTTTGTAAAGATGTGATATCAAATGCTAAATACAAAATACAGAATGAAATTAATTTCACTTAACAATTATCAACTCAAGGAATTCAGAGGCTATTTTCATAACTAATCATTGATCACTAAAATCATGCATTGTGTTTATCAACCTAGGATCATCTGGAACCCCTACAATGATCCTTGAATTCTCTACTGAGAAACCTCTCAGAATTCAATTGATTATGATCAACAAGATTTAGTAACCACTTAATCTTTTATCTAAACCAATTTCACAATCAGAATTCAGTTGAAGTAAGTAATAAAATGAAAACCTTCAATTCAATTACTTAATTTCTACTCTTCAAACTTTTGGAAAATGATTTACCAATCAAAAACCAATTATAAATCAATTATGCATTAATCAAAATACGTCAACCGATCAAACTTTGATTAAAGAATAAAATTGAAGAATATAGTGAAGTAGAGTCGAAACCACTTAATAAGCATGTAAATAAAGATCAAGACCTCAAAGTTAAAATGAAAATAGCTTGAATCCTTGAATTGAAACTACAAACCTAGTCTTCCATGAAGGAGGCAAACTAACAACAAAGAAGGAGGCAAACTAACAACAAAGAAAGAGGTAAACTAACAACAAATAAATCCTAAGCCTTCCATGTAGGAGGCAAACTAACAAGAAAGAAAACCTAAGCCTTCCATGAAGGAGGCAAAACTAACAAGAAAGAAAGAAAGAAAGAAAATGGTATTGGAGTTAATCTCCAAAATGGTGTGTGTTTCCTCTTGTAAAACCTTCTATTTATAGAGGATTTTTGAGGCATCATCTTCAGAAAGTAACCAACTAGGATATTACTTTTCTACCCTTTTATTGCTTTCACATGGGCTTTGTTGAAAATGCAAAACACTTTTGAATTTTTGCCACCAATGAGCACAACAATTTTGACTTTCTTGCACCGCAATTTCGGATGTTCACATGTCCGAACTAGAGCTTGACTTCTGAACAAAAGTTGTAGCCCCGGATCTTAGCTGTCCAACAAAGTTAATTTCATCTCAATATGACTTCTATATCTCAAGATATGGCCGGATCTTTGCACACTGTTCAAATTCCACGTCAGCAACACTATCTCATCTTTTGAGATAATTTCGGAGTCCTAAACATCCCATTTAGAGTCTGCTCTTGCTTTGTAACTATGGACACTTCTTTAAGCTTTCATTCAAGACAGATTTCATGATTTTTGGATGTCTACAACTCCTATTATGCTCAAAATACTATAATAGTGTCATTTTAATCGGGTAAGCAAAGAAATTCAATTAAACTTCATATGAACCCAAACTCATAAAATATGACAAAGACCACTTAATTGAACATATAAGAAGTCTTAATGAGATAAAAGTGAGAGATAATTATTTATGAAATCTATGTTTATCAACCTCAACCCACCACATGTTTATTCTTCCCAATTCCATGCTAATAATCTCATGCCACTTGAGACAAACCTACAAGTCATTTTATAACCTCAAACAATCAACATTTGCATCCACAAAAAATCCATCAGTCTTTCTCCTTTCCATTTTCATTAAGTTGCAAGGCGTCTTAACCAAATTTCTTACACCCTTTATAAGGCATCATGAAGGAGACTGAACCTAAAAGTTGCTATGGAGGATGGAGTTTCTAAAATAGAGCATCCCAAGTTAATTTAATATGATTTTTAAAATAATTCAAAATATATTTGTGATGCAAATCATATCATTATGGGGATTTTGAAAAAAAAAAGAAAAAGAACAAAAATAAAATAATAAAAAAAAGAACAAAAATTTTGGGCACACATGTTTTCTTTTAATATACTTTACTTGAAATGCATTTTATAAATAATTTTCCCAATGTTTTAACCCATTTTGACTTGATCTCCTTTATTCTTTTTTTGTTCATATTGCAAATAATTCATGTGTAAAAGAAATAGGCTTGACAATGAAAACGATAGTACCATATCAAGTATCTTTGATCACTCTATCAATCAAGCTGATGAGGATATTAGGAATGATTAGTCACTAAAGAGACAATGAAATCTTTAGAGTGGCCAACATACAAAAGATAGTGGAAGATCCTCCTTTTCAGAAAACAAGATGGAGGAAGTAGAATGAGTTTAATTTGATTTTTGATCAATCAACTTTCATTGAAAGAGAAATTCTACATGGTCAAAAGCCTCGTGATGAAAGGTATTCTAAAAAAGAAAAAGAAAAAAGAGTCAATGTAAAAATAGAAAAAAAAAAGAAAAAAAAGAAAAAAAATTAAAAATAAAAAGAAAAAGTAAAAGTTTGCTTGCTAGGGTGAAAAGTTGAAAAGACAACCTAGGCAAAAATTAGAGCAATTCATTAGATTGAAAATTGAAAAGGCAATTTATAGGCTTGTTGGGTGGAAATTTTGAAAAGAAACCAGAAGAATTTGAGTCAAATAAACTTAAAAAAAAAGTCAAAGGATTGGGGGGCACACATAAGCCTTCACCTAGAGTCCGGAAAGAAGAATTTCTTGAAGATATATGGTGCACTAATTCGCCTGAAGTCATAAACTGGGGCAAATGATATGCTTAAAATCATAAACTAAGTAAATGATGTGCTCAAAGTCATAAAACTGGGGCAAATGATGTGTTGGAAGTTATAAACTGTGGCAAACAATGCTTTGGAAGTAATAAATTGGGGCGAACGATGCTTTGGAAGTTGTAAACTGGGGAAAACGATGCTTTGAAAGTTATAAACTGGGGAAAATGATGCTTTGGAAATCACAAAAGAATTTCACAGTTGTAAGTGGAGGAAAATGACATCTCTGGTTGTAAAGTAGAGCAAAAAATGTCTTTGCAGTTGTAAACCAAGGCGAACGATGTGCTTAGAAGTTCAAACTGGGGAAATTTTATTTCCTTCTAAAGCTTATTAATGGAGTTTCAAGGTTACTAGGGTGTGGTACTAGCGTTGTTCATCTAGAAAGCATGACTCAAATTACAAATTTCTCTACACATGATACCATTCTGTAAATCCTTTTCTTTCTCCCAAAATTTACTTCATGTACATATCATTCTACACAATATCAAAATCACTCTATTTTGTAAATTCTCTCATTCCTTCCAAACATTATTTCATGTATATATCATTCTACGCAAAATCAAAATCACTCTATTTTGTAAATTCTCTCATTCCTTCCAAACATTATTCTTTGTACATATCATTCCACACAATATCAAAATCACTCTACTTTGTAAATTCTTCCTTTCTTTCCAAACATTATTCTTTGTACATATCATTCTTCTAAACCTTGTTCGTCTTTGTAGATATGGTCTCACCTTATTTACATAGAATTATTTTATTCCTTTCATCATTAATCTCGTCATGCATTTCAATAATCATATATGCCAAAAGAAAACATGTGTTACCACTAAAAATAAAAGCATCACAGTTATTTTGATGGTTTAAAAATCATGTTAACTCAACAAGCTCTCAATTGAGACAACATGATAGAGCAAGAATATTATCATTTGCAATTTACCGAGATTCAAACAATCATATTTTCTGATTGGCATTTTGGTCATACATTCAACAATTGTTCAAGCTGAACAATCAAAACAGACCAACAATTTTTTGCTCATCCTTGAAATCTTCAACATGAAACTATAAGGGCTAAGGATAAAAAAAAGAAACACAAAAAAAAGACAAAAAAGAGAAGAAGAAAAAAAAGAAGAAAAAGAAGGAAAAGAAAAAGAAAAATGAAAAGAAAGGCAAAAAAAAAAGAGAATAAAAAAAAAGAGTCAAAAACAATATACTGCACCAACTTTTTCAATATATCAGTTTTTCTAATTAAAAACATGCATTATACGATTGATATCATGATATTCTGCATCATTATTTAATCATTTTCAATTTCATAAATCAGTGCATCGTTATTTAATCCTATATCATCATATTATTACATCATCATAATTTTCTCATGCATTCATACATTAAAAAGATATTATGCATTCATACTGTTAAATGGTTTAGGATTCATAAGGGCAAGTCTTTGTTTCTTAGGATGTCAAGCTTAAACCGTGCATTATAGGGATCTTACTCTAACCTAGATTTCACAAAAATTAAAAAAAATATATATAAAAAATATAAAAAATCCAACATCTATAGTTTACACACCTCATCATCTCAAGGGTTCAAGCATCCTCTGCATCTCTAGATTCCAAGCATCATTTGCATCTCTAGATTCCAAGCATCCTCTGCATCTCTAGGTTCCAAGTATCCTATGCATCTCTAGGTTCCAAGAACCCTCCGCATCTAAAGGGTCCACACCCACTTCATTACAAAGGTCCACGCACCCACCATTTCATTCCAAGGGTCCCCGCGCCCACTGCATTCCAAGGGTCCATGCACCCTCTACATTCCAAGGGTCCATGCGCCCTCTACATTCCATGGGTCCACGCACCCTCTGCATTCCAAGGGTCCACGCGCCCATTTTATTCCAAGGGTCCACGCACCCATTTTATTCAAAGGGTCCACGCACCCACTGCATTTCAAGGGTCCACGCACCCTCTCCATTCGAAGGGTACACGCACCCTCTCCATTCCAAGGGTCCACGCACCCACTGCATTCCACGGGTCCACGCACCCACTGCATTCCACGGGTCCACGCACCCTCTGCATTCCACGGGTCCATGCACCCTCTGCATTCCACGGGTCCATGCACCCTCTGCATTCCAAGGGTCCACGCACCCTCTTCATTACATGGGTACACGCACCCTCTGCATTCCAAGGGTCCATGCACCCAGTTCATTCCAATGGTCCACGCACCCACTTCATTCCAAAGGTCCATGCACCCACTTCATTCCAAAGGTCCACGCACCCACTCAATTCCAAGGGTCCAGGCACCCACTTCATTCCAAGGGTCCATGCACCCACTTCATTCCAAGGGTCCATGCACCCACTTCATTGCAAGGGTCCACGCACCCTCTGCATTCCAAGGGTCCACGCACCCAGTTCATTCCAATGGTCCACGCACCCACTTAATTCCATAGGTCCACGCACCCACTTAATTCCATGGGTCCACGCACCCACTGCATTCCAAGGGTCCACGCACCCTCTGCATCCTAAAGGTCCACACACCCATTCCATCTAAGTGTCAACGCACCCTTTCCATTCCATGGGTCCACACACCCATTCCATTCCATGGGTCCACGCACCCACTGCATCCCATGGGTCCACACACCCATTTCATCACAAGGGTCCGCGCACCCTTTTTATCCTAAGGGTCCACGCACCCACCTTATCAAAGAGTCCACGCACCCTCTCCATTCCAAGGATCCACGCACCCTCTCCATTCCAAGGATCCATGCACCCTCTCCATTCCATGGGTCCACGCATCCTCTCCATTCCAAAGGTCCACGCACCCTCTCCATTCCAAAGGTATATGGACCCTCTCCATTCCAAAGGTCCATGCACCCTCTCCATTCCAAGGGTCCATGCACTCTCTCCATTCCAAGGGTCCATGCACTCTCTCCATTCCAAGGGCCCACACACCCTCTCGATTCTAAGGGTCCACGCACCCTCTCAATTGCAAGGGTCCATGCACCCTCTCAATTGCAAGAGTCCATGCACCATTTCCATTCCATGGGTCCACGCACCCTTTCCATTCCTTGGGTCCACGCATCCTCTCCATTCCATGGGTCCACGCACCCTCTCCATTCCATGGGTCCACTCACCCTCTCCATTCTAAGGGTCCACTCACCCTCTCCATTCAAAGGGTCCATGCACCCTCAGCAATTTCATGGGTCTTCATTCCAAGGATCCACGTCATCATTTTTTTTGTTTTCTTATCATTCTTTTTAAAGAGGGAAATTAAAAAATATATTTTAAGTTTGTGCAATGGCCAAGTGGGATCAATTGAGTGGTCGATCCACCTTTGATATTACTTGGAACATAAGAATTTATTGAGTAGCCATTTGCTACCTTAAATTCTGTGCAAGAGCAAACTTCTTTCTTCTTACATTATTTCGTCTGAAAAATTTTAAAAATATTTCTCTTCTCAAAATTTATAAAAATAAAATAAATAATCAATTTTTTCAAATTCAAATTTTAATATTTTCAAAGTTCCAAGAAATAAAAATCACAAAACTAATTTTCTCTAATTATTCAAAAATACTTTTCATGAAAATCAAGCATAATCTTTTCTAAAAAATCCACAAACATCATAATCTTTTTCATAAACTTAAAATGCATTGAAATTGATTTTAAGAACTACGTAACTTTGATTTCCTCACTGCACCTGAGGATACGTAGGAGCGGGAACCGGACCCGTCAAGGCCAAATAAACTTCCGAATCATTTTTCTACATTTATTTCATGAGACAAAAAATAAAATAAAAAGCTTTTTAAATAAATCATTAAAAATAATTTTTCTTTGGAATGAAATAAATATTTTTGAAAGTTAATTATAATTTTTCACAATTACTTTTCATGAAAATCAAGCATAATCTTTTCTAAAAAATTCACAAACATCATAATCTTTTTCATAAACTTAAAATGCATTGAAATTGATTTTAAGAACTACGTAACTTTGATTTCCTCACTGCACCTGAGGATACGTAGGAGCGGGAACCGGACCCGTCAAGGCCAAATAAACTTCCGGATCATTTTTCTACATTTATTTCATGAGACAAAAAATAAAATAAAAAGCTTTTTAAATAAATCATTAAAAATAATTTTTCTTTGGAATGAAATAAATATTTTTGAAAGTTAATTATAATTTTTCACAATTAATTAGAAGGTAACTATTTTTTTACAGACGTCGTAGGATGCTCATACCTTCCCTATGCGTAAACAACTCCCGAATCCAAACTGGTTTCAAAGATCATAACTTTTAAGTTTTTCCAAAATTTTCTTTAATAAATTTTGGTGTCGGCTCCTCTAGTTTTTTTATTAAAATTTTCTTATTCGCCGTTCCGTCGTGATTCCGGTTACGACATTTTAATAATTTAAAATAAATAAAAAAACAAAAAAAGTTTGGCCTTCTTATTTTATCTTCTCTTTAGAAAAGAAGTATTTCTATGGATCCTGTGGAAATTAATCCTTTTCTTTTATATGAGACAAATGCAAACAAACAAATAAATAAAATTCATCCAACTTATAAAAATAAATTATTTTCCTCCTACTTTCCTTCAATTCAAACAATGCATAAAGGTGTATAGTTGTATTGTAATTAATGATTTATGCATCTTCTTCAGTGTTATTCTTCATGATTCAACAGTCTTTTCTAAAAAAAACAACGTAATAGAACTAGTTGAAAAAAAAAATATAATAAAAAATTTAGAGAATAATAATTTTTTTAAAATACAGAAAAAAAATTAAAAGATTAATGCTCTTTATATAGATGTTCAAATTTTTAAAATATTAATTATGTCAATAAATAAATTTATTACATATTTAAATTTGTAACTAATTAAGAGATTTATTAAAATTTAAATTTTAAATGATAATTAAATAAATATTTAAAATTAATAATTAATTATATTCAAAATATATAGTTATATTTAAAAAACTTTAATGTATGAAATCATAATTAAAAAACATTCAATGTCTGTCACATTTAAAAAAAGTTATCTAAGTTAAAAATGTTAATAAATAAATGATTTTAAAATTTTATAATTTTATAATTAAGTTAATAAAAACATTTTCAATTTGATAATAAATGATATTAGCTAATAGTAATTTTGTTAATTCAATCTTAAATTATAAAAAATTTCATAATAAGCTTTAAAATTAATTTTTCAACAACAAAAATATGTGTTCCAAATTATCATGCGTTCAAGCAGGAAAAGAAGTGAGGAAATTGCTACTTTTGAAGTGGACTAGATCAACCTTATATTAATGAGGTATTTTTTCTTAGAAGCTTCTCTAAGCTCATAATACATCTATTAATATAAAGACTATAAGTATTCAAGCAATGTGAGATTTTAATATTTTGAAATATAAGTCTTTCTTTTCAACAATTTCCCATATATTTTAAGAGAAATTATACAAATTTTTTAATAAAACAAACAAAGGTTCTAGTATGTTTACATAATGAGTGTAAAATGTATCGAATCTGATGTTTTTTGAACAATAAACTACACTCTAGACAGATAAATTTAACTTACAATATTTTGGTAAAATAGAGCTTCTATGAATTAAAACCACTTTGATGTAAGTTAGAGGCTCATTTGTCACATTATACCCATAACTTTTTTCGTTTTCGTTAGACCATGTGCCTGATTGGTAATTCATGAATGCTCTAGAGATTGTGCATCAATTTCATACAAATCGCTCCACTTAACATCTACATAGGTGATTTCATCAAATGTATTCTACATTTTATACAACACTCATAAGGGATATGAACATTATTAAAAATATTAGGTTTAACCTTCAGTTCGATGTAGCCTAGCACTCTTCTTGCCATAAGAATGGAAAAATTAACAATTCTATAAGGATCAACAATGACTTATTATTACCCATATGAATCTTTTTTATAGGGTCTCCAATCACAAAGGTTGGATTCTTATCATTATTGATTTTAGTATTGGCTCAAGTCTCATTCTCCTTGATGTTTCATAAACTATTTTTTCACCCAATGGTTTGATTAGATGTCAAATTTAATCTAATTTCACATAATCAATGAAAATAATTTCATCTTTTAGTAGCTATTTTATCACATCATGTATTAGACGTATATGTCGATTCTTACTATTGTAAGAATTATTTTTTATTATTGGAGACTTATTGTCACACTACATACACACTGAGGGCATTGGTTTTATTCCTAAAGAAATATTTGCTAATAAGTTTCATAACCATTTAGCCTTATTACCAACTAGTTCCAAAGCAATTAACTCTGACTTCATAGTAAATTTTGCAATAATGGTATATATACATGATCTTCAAGTTATTGCACCACCTCCCAGTGTGAATATATAATTACTAGCAGATTTTATCTCATCTAAATCTAATATTCAGTTTGCATCACTATATCCTTCCAATACAGTAAGAAATAATTGTATGATATAAAATAATTCATGATACCTCTCAAATATTTATTTGTCTAGCTAACATTATTGAGATTTTGTGTGAGATATACTTAATCTTACCATAGTATAAGATATAATGTTCTTGAGATAACATTATACTATCATAAGACTTAAAGATAAGCATATAATAATACATATAATTTTGATATCTTTCAAGATCCTGTGATATTCATTGATCAGAGTTTTTATATCTTTATGCTCTATCATTTCTAGCCGATAAAAGTTATCTATGTACTTTATTAGATTTCAATAGAGATTGAATTTGATAGATCCAATCTTATGTGCATGAGTCATTTTCCTTATTAATTTGTCTATAAGTCCATAATTCATCTATTAATATAAAGGTTACAAATATTCTCATTCCAAACAATGTGGAACTTTAATACTTTTAATATACAAGCTTATTTTTCAACAAATATCCTAATGATAACTGCAAACCTTTATCCATATTGCTCCCCTTGCTTTGTTTATAATTGATAATTACTCTCTTAAATATTAGTATAAATATTTTTGTTTAATAGATGAATATTATATAAATCATGTTAAATTTATAGCAACCTTTAAAATATTATAATAATTGAAGTGTTTGTAATAAGCTATTTACACTTCAAAATTGTTATCTTTTCAAATAAAGTGCCATTTTATTTTTATCTTAAGATGGATGATTTGAATTTATTTCTTCTTCACTCATTGAGGTTTTTATTTTTTTTTCAATTTTTGCTTTAATATATTAAATAAATTGCACAAATTCATCCTATTATTTTTTTTTATAAAAAAGTGATTGTATAATTAAAAAACTAAGTTAAATACCATATCATTAATATCCATTTAAAGTTTAAGTTAAAATATAATTGTTTATTTTAAAATAAAAATTTAATACCTATTGAAAACGCTTTAACTGTCCAACAAATTTACTAAATGATCAATATAAAATAAGTTTATATATATATATATATATATATACATTATTAAATTTAATTAAGTTTGCATCTTTAACATTGATATATTATCATGAAAAAATTTAAATAAAAATACATAATATAAAATTAATCATTAAAAATATTTTAATAAAACAAAACAAATAATTTTTTAATGAAAACAATCCTTAAATATTCATATATGATGTTTTATAAAATATATGTCTCAACCATGCTAACTAAAAGTTAGAACAATTTTTTCTCTTTTAAAATGAGAAATATTCATCATTTTTAACTTTCTTAATTCTCTAGTAATGTGCTATATAGATATATGTAGATATAAAAAAATTAATTTTAAAAAATTCATATAATTTATATATTTTAATTCTAATAATTTATTATAAAATCTAATAGTTAATATTTATCGTTTTTAATTTTATGTAAAATAAGATAAATTGATTTATTATAGAAATAAATCAATTAAAGTTATTTCATTTAATATTTTTGTAAGTTACAAATTTAACAAATTTAATTTTCAAATTGAAAGTAATTGTTATGTAAATAAAAATTATAAATTTAAATTTTATTCTATGATTCATTAAATAATACTAATTTGAATCATATTATACATTTTAAAATGTAAGTAAAAATAGATTATAAAATTATAGGCATGTGAATTTCAATTTTTTTCTAAAGTTTGGCATGCATAATTATTATATTAATATCTTTATTTTATTAATATCATAATATTCAATAATTATTTTTGTTAAATTTGTATCTCATAAAGAGTTATTAAGTGAAGTAATTCTAACATAAGTTATTTATAAAATAAGTTAATTCTTCCCTATATACATAGAATTGCTATGAATATTTTTATACTTTTTTTAATAGTTTTTGTTGTTAGAATTTTTATTTTAATTTAAATTTTTATTGATTGATAATTTTTATTTTAGGAAAACAGGTTGAATGAGTAATATGATATTTTTCTTGTAATCTCAAAATTTTAAGTGATTCGTAATGAGTTTTGAAAAATACCATGTGTGTGTATATGTATGTGTGTGTTGTGTGTATATATATATATATATAGGTTTTAAAACCCAATTGGGAAATGTGTTGAGAATTTTTTGGAGGGCCTAGTGGGCCTAATATTTATGATAGAGAGAAATTAAGTTACATATATTTTTCTATAAGAAAGCAGCATCTCAATTTGTCTTTACACTCTGACTACTCACAATTCCATTAAAGTGAGAGTTGTAATAGAGACTATGAATGAAAGACTCTATTCCTGATGTGTACAATTGGACATAAAGTAAGAATATTTTCAAGAATATTTTCAAGAGGTACATAATTTATATTAATTCTTATTATGTTTGTTGTTCTAAATTTTAGTATAGATCTGGTAAAATCTTATTAAATTTTCTTACATATGGTATCAGAGCAAGGTTATACCATGTTTAAAACCATAAATTTTTTTTTATAAATTTTCCTAAATTGGTTAAGATTTATTAATTTAGGATTAATAATTTTTATCCCAAAGAATATATATTTGATATTTATTTTGTTATTGAGAAAATTTTATACATGATGTTTTCTCCATTGGATTCATTGTATACGTTATAGGAATTTATATGTATAAAAAATAGTGTTCCATTATTTGTACGTTAATATATATATATATATATATATATATATATATATATATAATTTTTATGTTTTTGTATGCATTTGGAGAATTGGAGTTGAATGATAAAAAAATTTAGGCAATTGTTTATTTCTGTTTGAAGCTTTTTTGATTAAGTGAATGTACATCACCATAGTGAGTCATTTATTAAAGTGATAAAATTTCTATTAAATGTTAATTATTGGAATGTTGTGTTACTTGAATTGATTTTTATTTTAATTCACGGGAGTTAATTTATTGGTTGATTTGTTATGACATTTTTATTTGGGGATGATCTTGATAGTAAAATTTTTCGATTCACAGGTGTTGAATTTTTGTAAAAGTTGTTTTATGTGATATAATATCTACCTATATGATAGTTTATGTTATATGTTAAATTTTAAATTTTAGAAATTATTATTTTATTAATTGCTCATATTGTTAATGGTTCTATTTTTATTTTTATTTCCAGTTAAATTTTTTATGAATAACACTATAAACAATATTGAGCTTTTAAATGGAAACAATTATAAGAGATTATGAGTTTTATGATAGACATGGTGATATTTATGATGACTGAATCGAGTTTAATTGAATCACTTTAGGAGTAAACCTTTAAAATAATTGTATATTTTCTAAAAGAAGATATAGATCTTACTATCCTACATGTAGAATAAGGATAATTGAGACCATTACTACTAAATTTCTATAGGATGACATGAAAGATTTTATTATCTTTAATGATGATGAGATGAGCTCTAGTAAAAAGGATTTTATTATTTCAACCCTTATGTTGCAAAATATATTTTTTATCAACTAGATTATAAGGTTCCTAAAAAATTATAACAAGAAGTTTTAGAAGATATGTCACCTCTAAAAGAACAAGTTGGATTTATTTCTAGATGATCATAAAAAAAATGAGGAATCTAATTATTATACCTTCGTCCGAGACTTAGTCTTCAACATTATTTATATGCCAGATCCATAAAAATATATGGAGGTTGTTTCTAACATCTTATCTCATAAATAAATATAGTTTATGAATGATGGTCATAATGGTGTGCGGAAGTTAGTGGAAGTTTCTATTTTTTTACCTCATTGGATGCAAATAGATATTTAAAACTAAGAAAGATTTTAATGAAAATGTACAACATTTTAAAGTAAATTAGTGGCAAAAGGATTTATTCAAAGCAAAACATTCAATATAAAGAAACTTTTTCTCTAATTTCTTTAAAGGATTTCTTTAGGATTATTATTGTGCTAGCGACACATTAATATCTTGAGTAACATCATATGAATGTAAACACAATTTTTTTTTAATGGAGATCTTGATGAGGAGATTTATATGTAGCAGCTATAGGATTTCATATAGAGTAATAAAGATCATCTAGTGTGTAAATTTAAGAAATCAATTTATGGTTTCAATGAAACTTCTTAGAAATTGTACCTTAAATTTGATGAGTTAGTTATATTCATAAGATTTATAGAAAATAAGGTGGATTAGTTAATGCATAAGTCTCAATGTTTATGGGAGTATGATAAGCATAGATTTCATAAATAATTATCTCTCACTTTTATCTTATTAAGACTTCTTATATGTTCAATTAAGTGATCTTTGTCATATTTTATGAGTTTGGGTTCATATGAAGTTTAATTGAATTTCTTTGCTTACCCGATTAAAATGACACTATTATAGTATTTTGAGCATAATAGGAGTTTTAGACATCCAAAAATCATGAAATCTGTCTTGAATGAAAGGTGAAAGAAGTTTCCACAGTTACAAAGCAAGAGCAGACTCTAAATGGGATGTTTAGGACTCCGAAATTATCTCAAAAGATGAGATAGTGTTGCTGACGTGGAATTTGAACAGTGTGCAAAGATCCAGCCATATCTTGAGATACAGAAGTCATATTGAGATGAAATCAAATCTGTTGGACAGCTAAGATCCAAGGCTACAACTTTTGTTCAGAAGTCAAGCTCTAATTCGGACATGTGAACATCCGAAATTGCGGTGCAAGAAAGTAAAAATTATTGTGCTAATTGGTGACAAAAATTCAAAAGTGTTTTGCATTTTCAACAAAGCCCATGTGAAAGCAATAAAAGGGTAGAAAAGTAATATCCTAGTTGGTGACTTTCTGAAGATGATGCCTCACAAATCCTCTATAAATAGAAGGGTTTACAAGAGGAGAAACACACCACTTGGAGATTAACTCCAATACCATTTTCCATCTTTCTTTCTTTCTTGTTAGTTTGCCTCCTTCATGGAAGGCTTAGGTTTTATTTGTTGTTAGTTTGCCTCCTACATGGAAGGCTTAGGTTTTATTTGTTGTTAGTTTGCCTCCTTTATGGAAGGCTTAGGTTTTATTTGTTGTTAGTTCGCCTCCTACATAGAAGGCTTAGTTTTCTCTTTATTGTTAGTTGCCTCCTACATGGAAGGCTAGGTTTGTAGTTTCAATTCAAGGATTCAAGCTATTTTCATTTTAACTTTGAGGTCTTGATCTTTATTTTCATGCTTATTAAGTGGTTTCTACTCTGCTTCACTATATTCTTCAATTTTATTCTTTAATCAAAGTTTGATCGGTTGACGTATTTTGATTAATGCATAATTGATTTATAATTGGTTTTTGATTGGTAAATCATTTTCCAAAAGTTTGAAGAGTAGAAATTAAGTAATTGAATTGAAGGTTTTCATTTTATTACTTACTTCAACTGAATTCTAATTGTGAAATTGGTTTAGATAAAAGATTAAGTGGTTACTAATCTTGTTGATCATAATCAATTAAATTCTGAGAGGTTTCTCAGTAGAGAATTCAAGGATCATTTTAGGGGTTCCAGATGATCCTAGGTTGATAAACACAATGCATGATTTTAGTGATCAATGATTAGTTATGAAAATAGCCTCTGAATTCCTTGAGTTGATAATTGTTAAGTGAAATTAATTTCATTCAGTATTTTGTATTTAGCATTTGATATCACATCTTTACAAAAACCCCCTTGTTCTAATTTTCTCCTTATTTGCTTAAGAATCTGAAATGGTCTTTGGGAGATAACCTAGGTTGCACCTTATACTATACCAATAGTTTGGGGGAAATCTAGAAATTATTTTTGCGCGTTTGCGACGAGCGTGTCAGAGTAAGTTTATTATTCTTATTCTTTATGTAAATGACATCTTACTTGTCACTAATAATTATGATTTGTTCATTGAAACTAAGAATATGTTGTCAATTTCTTTTGACATAAAATATCTTGAAGAAATTTCTTTTGTTCTAAGAATAAAGATCAATAGAGATAAGATTTGTAAATTTTTGGATATAAAAAAAAAGATTATATTGAGTGATTTTTGAAATGGTTCAATATGAAAATTTTTAAACTCAATGATGCTCCTATTTCCAAAGATGATAAGTTATACAAGAATCAAAATCTTAAGAATGATATTGAAGTAAGATCTATAGATAATATTTATTATGTCAATGCAATAAGAAGTTTGATGTATGCTCAGGTATATCCTAGACCTGATTTACCTTTTGTTGCTAGTATACTTGGTAGGTTCCTGTCAAACTCATGACATTCTAATTGGTTGTTTTTAAGAAGGTCATGGTGTATTTACAAAATATAAATGAATACGTGATTGTTTATAGGAAGGTTAACAATCTAAAGATTGTTGAATTCTCTAATTTAGTTTTTGCTATAGATCTAAATGATGAGAAATCTAGTTTTGGATATATTATCATGTTGGCTAGAGGTGTTATATCTTAAAAGAGTGTTAAGAAAAATTTGGCAGCCTCTTCTATTATGTGTTGAGTCTATTGTTTATTATAGGAATGCATCATATGATATGTGATTGGGAAACTTTATTTCTCCTCTGAGAATTGTAAACTTTGTTAATAAACCATTGGGAGCTTGTTGTGATAATCTATTATCTTCTTAACCAAGAATAATACAATCACTATAACTTCAAAGTATATTAGAAATAAATTCTTACTTATTAGAGAGATGGTTAGAAATAAATAGATTCTTGTTTAGCATATTTTCACTAAGAAGATGTTTGTTTACTCCTAACTAAAGGACTTAGACTCATATTGTTTATGAAATATATTAAGAATATGAGTATTGCAAGGTATTTTACAAGTTGTTCCTAAGAAGAGAGACATTATATAGAGAATGACCATAAAGAATTAATCACAGTAAGGGAGGTAATTAGTTGGTGGATATATATAAAGAAAAGGAAATGATGACATCAAGGTTAACCTTAAGAACAAATGTTTTTTCTGTAAGAAGAGTGGACATAAATAGGTTGATTACATCAAGTTCAAAAATTTTCTAAAAAAGAAAAATAAGAGTAATAAACAAGGTAACTTCTCTGCTTATGTTTGCTTAGTATCTAATTTAGTTAATGCTCTAATAGATTGTTGATGGTTAGATAGTGGTGCTACTATTCATATTATATCTACCTTATAGGGCCTAGGAAATTTGAGGAAGCTAAGTCAAAAGGAATCAAGGATTAAAAGTTGTAAGAGATATAAAGATTGAAGCAGAATGCATAAGATCTGTAGAATTAGTAATATATACTAAAATTAAATTATTTTTAAACAATATATCTTATATCCTAGTTTTATAAGAAATTTAATTTCTATTCAATTATTAGATAAACTTGGATATTGCATCATTTCATATGTAATAAAGAAAACATAATGTACAATTCCAAAATTATTGGCACATGTGATCTAATTGAAGGGTTAGATAAATTGTCATCAAATAATGATAGGCACGATATATCCTTAAAATTGAAATAAAAGGTGGCTAAGAAACCTTGAGTAAGGATAATTTAAGACTATTCATACATAAATGGTTAGATTATATATCTAAAGAAAAAATTGATAGATTAATTACTCCTACCTTTAGAAAATGATAATAAGGATACATGTATTGATTGTATAAGGGGTAAGTTCACGAAAAATATAAAGAAAGGTTTAGCATGAAATCAAAACCTCTTAAAAATTATTCATACTAACCTTAGTGGACCTTATCCAACTATCATATATAAAAAAAATATTTTATAAACTTCATAGATTTTGCAAGATATGGTTATATATGCTTAATAAAGGAAAAGTCAAATACCCTTAACATGTTTAAAGTATATAGAACTAAAGTTGATAAACAACTAGGAAAGAATATTAAAATAATAACATCCAATTGTGGAAGAGAATATTATAGAAGGTACACTGAAACTGATCGACGAAAAAGACCTTTTGCCAAGCATTTTGAGGAGAATGGAATAGTCCCTTAGTATACCATGCCTTATTCTTCTAAAAAAAATGATATGGTAGAACATTATAATAACATTTTAATGGTGATAAAAGAAGTACGAGTATATCTGATCTACCAATTTTCTTTAGAATGAAGCAATTAAGACTTCTTCTTATACCTTAATAGGTTATTAAGAAAGTATGTTTTTAAGATGTCATTTGAAATCTACAATAGTAGAAAAATCAATCTAAATCATTTTTGTTTATAAGGGTGTCCTGCTAAAGTTAAGATCGTTAAGATCGTTGATCCATTACAAAGGAAGATAGATTGAATGACCAACAAATGTTATTTTATACTACCCAATCTACTAAAGGGATATATATTCTATTATCCTTTTCAAGGTACTATAATTATTAAATCTCAAATAGCTAAATTTTTAGAATGAGATATGGTAGAAATAAATTATTTGAAAATTTCTCAATTAAATAAACAACCTTCATCAACTAGTGAACATGTAGAATCAAGTAAATTTGCTTTAATAATTTTACCTACAACTAAGAAAATAAATTAAGAATTTATACCACCAAATAATATTAAAGGATAAAGATTCCAACAATGGAAAAAGTGGTACAAGCTAATGAACATATTGACCAATCATTTCAAGAAATACCACTTTGAAGATCATAGAGAGATAAAAAAAATTATCATTTCTATAAATTATTATGTCTATATAAGTGAAGTAGATTACGATGTAGGACATATCATTGATCTTGTAACGTATAAAGAGACCATCACTAGTTCACAGTCAAATTTATGGTTAGCTTCTATGAATGATAAAATGAAATATGTGTCCAACAATGATGTTTGAGAAATTGTAGAATTACCTAGTGTTTATCAACCTATTAGTTGAAAACGGGTATTCAAGATAAAAAATATAGTAAAGGTAAGATTCAAATATCAGAAAGAAAGATTGGTGGCAAAAGTTTCATTCAAAGAGAAAGAATAGATTTCATAGAAACCTTCTCCCCAATTTCTACAAAAAAAAAAATGCATTTAGAATTATCATGGTATTAATGGTTCATTTGGATTTAGATCTCATCAAATATATGTCAAAACAACATTTCTTAATGGTAAGTTAGGTGAGAAAGTTTAAATAAAACAATAAGAAGGATTCATAGAAAAGGGTGAAAAACACTTATTATGTAAACTTAATAAATCCATTTATGGTATAAATCAAGATTCTAAACATTGGTATCTTAAGTTTGATAGTATCATGGAACCTTGTGGCTTTCTCAAAACAACTTTGATTAGTGCGCATATATAAAATTTAGTAGGAGTAGCATATATAAAATTTAGTAGGAGTAGTTTTATTTTTCTTATATTGAATGTGGATGACATTTTAATTGCTAGTAATGGTGTAAACTTTCTTAATGATACTAAGATTATTCTTTCAAATAACTTTGATATGAAGGATCTTGGGGAAGTATATTTCATTCTAGGGATCCAGATTCGTCATGATTAATTATGTATTCTAGGTTTATTTAAAAGTATTACATAGACCATGCTTTAAAAAAATTTAACTTAGAGAAACAAAATTTAAGAAGTATCAATTGTAAAAATAGATAAACTTATTAAAGATCAATATCCTAAAAATGACTTAAAAAGAGAAGATATGGAAAATATTTCATATGCAAGTGCTATTGATAGTTTGATGTATGCTCAAATTCGTACTATATTAGAATTATTTTTACAGTAAATTTTCTTAGACAATACTTATCTAATCTTGATAAAAGTAATTTGGTTACAACTAAAATGGTAATGAGATATTCACAATGAATTAAAAATTATATGCTTGTGTATAGAAAAGTAAAGAATCTTGAGGTAGTTAGTTATATAGATGTAGAATTGGATGGTTGTTTAGATGATCTAACGTTCACATCAGGATATATTTTCATGTTAGTTGAAGGTTTCATCTCTTGAAAGTGTAAAACAAACTATTATCGCTTCTTCCATAGTGTATTCAGAGTTCATAGCTTGCTATAAAGTTTTCACACAAGCGATTTGGCTGAAGAATATTATTTAAGAGCTTAAGATTGCAAATTTCATCTCAAGATTAATGATGATATATTATAATAATAGTGTTTTAGTCTTCTCCTTTAAGAAAAATAAAATTAGTAGTGAATTGCAGATGAAAATAACATATTTGACAATTCATGAATTAATTAAGAAGAAAAGTATTGTAATACATATATTAGAATAAATTTAATGTTGGTCAATCCATTAACTTAAAATGTCATGCTATGAATATGGGTATATTAGAGTTTTTTGATTCTTTAAATTAGTGAGAGACGTATAAATTTGTAACTATTCTTTTCTAAATATGTAATTTTTAATTTACAATTTATTTGAGAATGGTTATTTGTTAATATATTGTTATTTACATTATTTATATGCCGTGTAAAATTTTATAAATATTAATAAAATATATATATATATATATATATATATATATATAAATTCACAAATATATTATATTTATTGATATCATAAAATTTTAAAATGATGTTTATGATAATCACTGGCATGTTACATGTGAAATAAACAATTTCATTAATTTTTATAAATACATGTAAGAATAAAAAATTATTATAAGGATCGATAAAATATGATATTATCAATAAATATCATATAGATACATAATTTTTTATTACACTTCTAGATTTTTATAATTATAATTTTGATTTATAATAGATTAATCATGGTTATGAATTTACGAGAATGATACGTTAATTTATAATATTAGTAATTTTTATGGGTAACATTTTATCAAGCTATTCAAGGCAAGGTTTTGATATTGGTTAGAAAGTATATCGGTATTTCTCATTTTATTTTATTTTCTGTTCACATCTTCTTTATTTTAATTTTGATAAATTTTATTTTTAAATTTATCTTTTTATAAATGAATAAAATTTTTTAAATTTAACTTATGAAAATATATTTTTGAAAATATAAAAAATATTTTTAAAATTTAAATTTTAAAAATATTATTTTACATAAATATTTTCAAAATTTAACTTCCTAAAACATAAAAATATACTTTTAAAATAAAACTTCTAGAAGAATATTTTTATTTTTTCAAAAATTAATTTTTAAAAGTATATTTTTATATTTATAAAATTTAAATTTTGAAAATAAATTTTCAAAAGTTTAATTCCGATAAATAATTTCAAAAATAAAAAAATTGAAAAAAAATGGAAAACACGGTAGCTAAAAAAGGAGTGGCAAAAGTAATACTCATATTATGTTCCGGTCAGCCCATAATATTTAACAAAGTTGGGCTTTGTACAAAATCTATAGTTTAGGCCTTTACATAAAAAAATAGATTTAGTTTGGTTGGGCCTCATATCCACGTTGAGCTTGATGATTCCAAATGCAATGTGTACGAGCTTTTTCAAGCCAAGTTTTTCCGCATATATATATATATATATATATATATATATATATAAAGGTAGCGGAGTATGGACTATTGACTCATTCATGAAAGGACCAATCAGTTACTAAAATGATACATTTTGTTAAAATAGAAAATGTAAATGTTAATAAATTTTACAGTAAGAAACAATAATTAAATCAATCTTGAAAAATAAGTTCTTGTACTTTTCCTCAATATTAGTTCTCCTTAATGTGCAAAGGCGTGTAAAGTTTAAGTTATACTAGAAAGAAGGTTGGGTAAATTGACTCACATGTGATTTTTGGGCTGTTCATTTTGCATACCCGTAGCTAAAAGGTCTCACTTAATCCAAAAAAGTTAGTATTTATATAAAAAAATTTACGAAATTCCTACATAATTCTACCATGATTTGGAGTTTATTCACTTTGTTGACTTGTGTATTTTAATATGGTAGGTGGTGTTCCTCCTAAGTTTTGTGGGAACTCACCACACTAATAAGTGGGTATTTACCACCTTTATACTATAGATAATGTGGGCCTTTTCAATGGTCTTTACAAAACCACATCAAGGAGGGTATTCCAATATATTTTATTTTTACTTACACTTTCTTTTGCTTTGATTAAGACCAGCTTAAGCATCGATATATATTTGTTGTATCCCATCTCATTTGGCTGGTTGGAGACTCTAATCCAGCAACTCTAAGATCCAATTGAGAACAATAGGCTTCGGGCATAAATAATAATTTCTCGATTTTTTTTATCTTTTATCAATTTTTTATTTATTATTTTAAAAGTTCAAAATAACATTTATTTTTATTATTTTTTTTCCTTCATAGTTATATTAATTAATAAAAATAAAATTTTAATAAAAAATTATATAATAATAGCATTAATTAGCATTTTTTTAATATAAAAAAGATGGAGCTACATAAAAATAGTAACCTACACCCGAATGTAGGTCGTCTGATTATTTCTTTTAAAAGAAATTCCTAATTCCTGATTTAAGGATGTAAGGAGATGTATTATACTATACAATTTGTATGTATAAATATAAAAACTGTTTTTAATATATGCAAAATAACTTTAATCAGACAGGTAAAAACTAACCAATGGAATATTACATATGACTTGTAAATCCGGCCGAAATTAAATTTGTTAAGTAAAGTTTATTCAAAAATATTTAAAAAAATATAATTAAATGATAGATAAAAAAACAAATACAATATTACATATAACTTGTAATACAGTCCAAACTATATTTGTTAAGTGTAATTTACTTAAAAAGTGTTTAAAAAATCTAATTAAAATTTAAATTAGTTATACATCAATCTAAGTAAATTTTAGAGTTTAGTATTCATGTTTTTTTTTTTCCTTAAATCATTCTTGTATCAAACCATGCTTTCAATTGCTTATGCGGGACCACCTCAAAGTGAAAGAGCGTTCCCTTCTATGGCTTTATCAATCTTTTGATTGGGACCATAAAAAACTAAAGAACATCAACGTCCAATTTATCAATTCATAAAAGATCACATAGCAACGAATTCCACAATCATGAAGAGTTTGAACTTTGAACCAATGGAAATTCCTGGGCAAATTATTCACTTGAAAGTGAAAGGAAAAACGAAGGAAAAGGAAGGCCAATGAGAAAATGATGGGTGACAGAAGCATGTGGGTGTACCAATAATCCTACCCTTCATATTATTATCCTTGCCTCTTCTATTGTGTCTTTGGAGAGAACTATGAATTCCATAGTGGGTTAGTTCTTTTATTTCTTGATTCTGCCGCTTCAATTCAATTGGTGAATGTGGGTTATGAAAGGCAAATTTGAGTGGTACCTAGATTTTGAATATCCACCACAATTCAATTTTTAATCAATTAAATTTAAAGACAGAAAATTATCTTTTAAAGAAGTGTTATTTACAATTTTTTTTTAATTTGATTGGTTAAAAAACTATAATAATTAAAATTTTCATCATGAAAACTGTTGTTATTTTTTTAACTAATAAGAAAATGAATGTGAGAAATAAAGATTGAGAGGAATAGTAACCAATTTTAATAAATTTGAGCTAATAATAAAGAAATATGTTTTAAAAATGTTGTTAATGCTTTTCCTTTATATAAGATGCTTTTGCTGTTGAGGCATGTTTTCCGTTGTCGGAATGTGCTTTCGAGTTGTGACACTTAAATTCTTAGTGAGCACCGACAAAGTTATAATTCAAACGTTATAAAATTGGGTTCATATCTCTTGTTTCTTTCCTTTTTACTAGAACAAAGTAGTTCATTATCAGTTTGGTCAGTGTTAAGTTTCACGAATGTCTTGAAGAGCTTAATGGTACTAGTGACGGGCATTTGTCAACTGATTTTTTACTTAAGTTTTGCATAAGTAACTTCTTTTCTAACATGATTTTACGCGTAGCATTTCTCAATTTATAAGGAAGTATGACTTCATTTATTAAGCTAAGGTCATAATTCATAAGATTACAGTGTTCAACATATGATTATGTGTTTATAAATTAAATTTATTTATATTATCCTCACAATGTTATTTTTTATATTATTTTTGAATTATAAGTTATTATATCACTAAAAAAATTTGTTACTTTGAAAGTTTTATAAAAAAATAAATAATGATGATTATAATTTTCATTAAACTCTTTTATGTTAAATTTATATTATTTAAAAATTATTTATCAAAAATTATTTTAGTTATATTTTAAATAGTATAATTATTACAATTTAATATATTTTTGTGTGAATTTAACAAATTTAGTATTAATTTATACAATTATAAAAATATTAATTGAAAAAAAATTAGTGTAAAATATAATTGTAAAAAATATTTATACAATTTAATATCAATTTTTTTATGTATTAATATGAGTCATTTTCTTTTGTAATAATTATTTTAAAAGTTATATTTATAAAAAAAATTAATTAGTTGATAATATATAATTTTTATAACTGATAAATTATTATCCTATCAATTTATCTATAATAAAATAGGTGTTATTTATAACTTTATGTCTTAATTGATATAATTTAATTTAATTTAATTATTTTTATTATTCTTTCGAAGAATGAAAATATAAGATTAAATGATTAAATAAAAATTTAAATTTTTTTTATTATATATATTATATATTAAAGATTTTGGTTCTTGTTATTTAATTCTCTCCCATACATATAAGTTACAGAAAATAAAAACATGAAAAATACACCATTCTTTATAAATGATAAAATCTTTTTAAATCTTTTCTTCTTAAAATTGGTTATGTTCAATCAATAATAAAAAAAATATCAAAATAATAAATGTATAGTAGAATTATATACTCATATAATTGGCTAAAAGAATTAGAATAAACTAAAAAAAATATTTAAAAAAATTTAATTTAAGAAGCACAAAACATTTAAAAAAGATTTAGTTGAATTTTTCTCATACCCTTAACTATAAATAGGCATCTTGTAACTTATTTTTACAATTTTTAGGTTTATTTTATAAAATTTTATTTTTAAGAGAGTAAAAAGAATACGAATTCTTTTTCTTTTCCTTAAATTTAAATTCATATTTTTTTTTATCAATGAAAGATGCTCTATTACACCGAATGCAAGCTCGTAAACCTCATTTTCACAGAGATGGTATGTCTCCACATTTTTCTAAATCTCTTTTAAATTTTAGTTATTTTTTATTTTACTTTTTTTTATGATTATTTTTTCTCCAAAATTTATATATATTTATACCATTTCTTGCTTGCATTTGAACCAAATCTTATAAATCTAAATCCATTCAATTAGGGTTGCAGCACCCTTTCATCATTTCTTGAGAATAATTATGCAAAACCTTCCACACCGATGTTCAACTCAACTAGAGGTCCATGCAATGAATCAATACAAGAAGATGATGCATTTTGCAACATGACTGGCACGGTTAAGCATTGCTGTGTTCATCTTAAGCATGCCTATGTTATTTTAATGGTATGTTACATAACGAAAAAATTTTTTTATATGGTCCTGCACAAATTAGGCATAATAAGCTTTATTAATCTATTATTTGGTTAAAAAGAATTAAGAAGAAAAAGAATTTATTTTCAGAATTTGCATGGATTTTATTTCTCTACCTTTATTTATTTGTATTTGTTCTATATTGAAAAAAGAAATTAAATTTCATGAGATCAGTAGAAATATTTTCACTCCTTAAAATAAATGGTAGAGCTAAATTTTTTATTTTTTTATTTATTGTACATTATTAAATATTTTTAAAAAATAAAAATTATATAATAAAAAATATAATAACAAAATTAATTTTTTAAAAATTAAATTTTATTTTTTAAAAATTTATATAAAAAAATTATATTACTAATATTTCTTTTTTCTCTCTTTTCTATTCATCCAAACAACAACAACAAAATTTTTCTTTTTCTTCCTCTTTTATTTTTATCTATCTAAACAATTTATTTTTTATTTTATTTTCACTTATTTTTTATCCTCTAATTTTTTTTCTTATTTCTTTCTTTTATATTTTTTATATCATCCAAATTAAATTTTTTTAATTCAAATTTCAAATTAAAAATCTTAATAGTATGAAAAAATTGTTAACATTAAAATAGAGAAGAAAAGAAAAACATTATATAAATTTTTTGACTTTTTAAAACTTAATTATTCCTATTTTTTTCTATTTTTATTTTTTTTCTATCCTTCTCATATGATTTTTTTCGGTAGAAAACATACATTTTCAAAATATTTAATATCTCACAACAAAGATTTAACATTTTTTGAAGTTAAAGACGTCATAAGATTTTTTTTTATTCTAACTCCTTTCTAATTTAGGTTTGTGAAAATTTCTTTTGAATTAATTTACTTTATTATTTTTCTAACTATATATAACTAATTTTTTTAATCGGAAGTTAAGATAAATCTTATCTAACCAATTTGAATTTTTTTTAAACGTATATTTTTTTCTATTATATTTTTATATTATTTTAATTTATATTGAAACTTATCACTCTTCTCAGCTTTCAATTGATTAGATCATCAATAAATTTATAGAATAAATTAAAATTAAGATTAGAAAATCAATTTTAATTTTAAAATTTTTAATTAGTTAATTAAATTAACAATTTTATTTATTCTTTTATTTTTTTAATTCATTATTTTACATGATTATAGAAGATATATTTTGTAAAAAAAACACCATATTATTAGATAATGATAAAATCAAAATAAGTATTCGGTAATTGATTAAAGCATAATTATAAAAAAAATTGAATAAAAATTATAAATAAAATCAAAATTTAAAGTTTTTCCACAATCAAATCCTTATCTGTAAATATCTACCTATTTATTTTGGAGATTTTATTTTATTTTATTTTTTATTTTAATTTCCAATTACAATAATTTTTTTAAAAAATCAATAATTAACAAACAAGTGATGCATTTGCATAATAATTTTGGTAAAAATTATATTTGAGATTCAAAATACCTTTCTTATTATACCCAACAATTATATTTATATGTGAGTAAAACTTATCCATAACATATTAAAATTCAACTATTAATTTTGCTTAAAATAAAATAGTATGACTATATATGATAGTGCATTAGTTCGGACTTGTAAAATGTTATTTCTCCACACGGATCCGTTACTTGTCATTTTCTTGAATAGTGAACTCAAGATCATAAGCTATTAACCAGTCTTTTTTTTTATGATTTGATGAATAGTTTTTAAGCAGTTTATTAATTATTATGATTTGTATTCATAATTTAAACATTTAATGTAAAATCAAGTGTTAATAAATATTTAATAAGTCACTCTAAATATTAATATTCCTAAAAGAGTGCCATAACATCTAAATGCACATCCATTTTTCAACTGTTACATGCATGATAAATAAGGTTATAAACAAATATCTTAGTTGAGTGTTTGGTAGAGTTTGTTACTATGGAAAATTAGGACCCAGATTGGCTTCCATTAAATTTTGATCAAGAATTATGTTTAATTAATTATAATCGTTGGATTAATATTTAATAATTTAAATTAGTATTTTTAATAACAAAATATTCAAATAACTATACATTGTTAAATCTTTATTTAATATCTGATCTGTTAAACTATTGAATCTTTATTTAGTGACTTTTTTGTTAAACTGAATAATACATGTAATTTTAACTGGAGAGATTCATTCCTGGCAATGAATTGATTGGCACATATAATTAATGTGACTGTATGACTAAGCGAAGATGATTGAATAGAAGGTACAGAAAAAGAAATAAACTTTGAAAAATGTTATTTATTGTCTCTGATATTCTCTCTGGAATGAATACTCATGTTTCTCAAATTAATTATCTTTTGGGTACAAATGTTCGAACTCCATTGATAAGGAAATAAGATACCCAACAGCCATGTGCCAATGAAACCAAATTGGGCATATATGAGTTGGCTTAGAGGGACCTCTAAAACATCATAAAATTCTGTCTAAGCTATATTTCATTGGCTAAATAATTTTAATATTTTAAGTGGATGAATAAACTTTTAATTATAAAAAATTAAACTAAAATAAATATAATTTACAGTTTAATGATTTATTTAAAATGAAATTATTTATCTAATAAAGTAATTTAAACAAATTATTTTATTAACTGTTAGTTAGGCCCTTTTATTAACTATTAGTTAGGAGATATTTGTTTTAAGATATAAATATTTATTTTTGAGAATAATATTTTTAAAATATAATAATGAAAATGATATTCTTCAATATTTTAAAAAAATATGTTTGTTTAGTGTTTAATTTTTTTAGTAATGCATTTAAAATTTATTTACTTTAAAAATTAAGCAAACTTAAAAATAGGGATTATGTAGTAAAAGAAATTGAAAGTAGGAAATTATTTTGTAAACTAATTTCCATTCCCAAATAAAAAATAGTTGAAACATAGCTAAATTAATTTTATGAAAATGAATAATACTCAAATATATTTTTAAAACTTATGCCAAATACAAAAATGTTCTATTCCCGTGCTCATTTTTTGGGAGTATTTGTTGATACCATGAAACAAACACACTCCTTGGTTATTAATTAAGAAATTAAAAATAAAAATATTTAAAAAAATATATTTCCCTCGATCCTTTTTAAAGAAATTACCTCAATACTTTTTTATTCTAAATATAAGAAATATAATTCTATTTTTCAGTATATTAAATAGTAAGCTTTTTTTATTATTTCCTCACTTTATTGTGAAATATATACTAAGGAGACACTCGTCTACTTTTTATGTTACCAATTTTTGGGAAGGAACGTGCTTTGAATCGAAAACCTTATCTAAACTATTTTAATAAAACTTATATCCTCATCAGTTTAAACATTTAATATTATGGATATTTTAGAATAAAATTTAAATTTATAATATGAATTATTTTAAATATTTTTTATTATTTTAGATAAATTAATTATTTATATCTTATAAAAAGGATTGAATGGCATAATTTTTAATATTAATTCATCTTACCACAATGTTAAATAAAATATTGATTTGAATTTTCAATTTTCAAAATTTAGCTTACGTGTAATTTTGATTTCTTTAACTTTAATTATTTACATTTAGTTTTTATAATTTTCTAATTATTCAAATTAAGTCTTTACCTAAAAATTGCCTACAATAATTAACAAATACAGAGCATCGTTGATTTATATAAATCAGTAAAATAAAAATGCATAAAATATTAAAAAACATTTAAATATATTTTTTTATAAATCTATAAAAATCAATAATATATCACACTTTTATATATTTCTATTAATTATCATTTTTGGAAAAAAAATTAATTTGAACAATAAAAAATATAAAAAAAAGCAATTAAAATTAGAGTAACCAACATATATTAATTAAAATATGAAGACTAAAATTATAATTAAATTTAAAATATTTACATTTATTAATTAATTATTTAAAAAAAATAGTTTTTTAATCTTTATATAACATGCTTCTCCAAAATGTTTTCAAGATTAAAAATCTTAAAAAGTTTTAGAATATTTAGTTATAACTCTTTAATTTGGATTTATTTTTAACCTTTTATCAATTTTAAATACCTTTTTGATAAAATTCTGTTGAAAAAAGTTGTCATGTTTCAAAATCAAGTATGCCACGAGTTTTAAGGGGGACTTGGAGGTATTAAATAATGAACATGATATTTTCTCCATTTTTCAGCTGTCATTTAAGGTTGTTATATATAAATCAAGAAAAACAATATTGATGTTTATTAGAATTTAATTAATATATATGTTTTCAAAAAATTGATTGATAACATAATTAATTATACATATAGTTCATTTTCTCTTTAGATTCCGTGTGGTTGGAAGGTTTAATTTTTTTTTTAAAATTAATTTTAAAAATAAAATTTATTTAGTAAAAATAATTTTAAATTAATTTATAATTTTTAAAAATAATTTTAACTTAAATCTTAAAATTAAAAAAAATTATTATTATTTTTAATTTTAAAATATTTTTATTTTTAACTCTTTCAAATCATACTATCATCGCTAAACTATTATTTCTACTATTATAATTATCATCTTCACATTACGATCATCATTATAACAATTAGTATTATTATTATAATTTTTATTATGTATTAATTTTTTATAAATTTAAAATAAAATAAATATATTAAAATTAATATATAAAAATTATATTTAATTTATATTATATAATATAATTTTAAATTATATAAATTTTAAATATTATTTTATATAAAATAAAAATTGAATAATATAAAAAATATTATAATAATAATATATAAAATATATATATATAATTATACAAATATTTTTTATATTATAATTATTATTACTGTCATAATAATAATAATAATATTTATTTTTATTATTTTAAAAAAAATTACTGTTATATTTATCTAACTTTTATATATTAATAATAAAATAAATAATATTATTCTATATATAAGTTATTTTAAATTTATAATTTTATAATATAATTTATATTATATAATTATTTATAATATAATATTATAATATCTATATATTATTTTATTTATGATAAATACTGAGTAATATAACAATTATTATTATTATTATAATATTATTTTTTAAATTTTAAATTTTTATTATTTTGATAGAATTTAATTTTAAATTAATATTTTTATTATCTATTTTTTATAAATTTATAATAAAGTGATAGAATAAATTATTTATATTTATAAAAAATTTTAAAAAATAAAAAATAAAAATTTAAATTAGATTAATTTTTAAAATACAATTTAAAAACTACGAATCTTAGTTTCAAGATTTCAATTTGTTTGCATAAAGAAGACAATTGAATAAGTATATAAATAGTTCATTTGAAGAAAAATATTTAAATAATATTTTAAATATTTTAATATCTAAAATTTTAAATTATACTAAAATAATATTTTTAAACATTTAAGTTTAAAATATTACAAATATTTACAATATTTATTTTTTTAGTATTCACTTCATCAAATCAAATAAATCTTATTTAAAAGAGAATAATAAATGAATTTTTTTATAATAAAAGGATGATAATTTTTTTAAAACCTTTTAATATTAATGCTTATATAAAAATAAAAAAGATAATTATTATAATCAATATATTTAAAGCATAATTGCTTAGATTCTGTTTGGTGTGATTTTTAATTTTTAATTTTAAAAATTTAAATTAGTTTTTATTTTTAGTTTTTTATTTTAATTTTTAAAAGTTGTTGTAAAAATAAGTTAAGTCATTCAATTTTATCATTTTATTATAAATTTATAACAAAATATATAAATAAAAATATTAATTTAAAAAATAAAATTATATAAAAAATAATAAAAATTTAAAATAATAAAATAAATTATTATTATTATTACTATTATGATGATAATTATAATAATAATAATATTAGTAATACTAATGAAAATAAAAGCCGTGTTTATGAGGTAATGGTAATATATAATGGTTACAATATAAAAAAATATTATATAATTATATAAATTTTTATTTTATATATTATTTGATTATCAATATTTAAGATAATAATATTTTTATATTATTATATTATTATTTTTATAATATTTAGTGTTTATTTTATATAAAAATAATATATATTATAAATAATTATATAATATAGAATTATATTATAATATTATAAATTTAATATAATTTATATATAAAATAATATTATTTATTTTTTAATATATAAAAATTAGATAAATAAAAAATTAAATTTTTAAAATAATAATAATAATAATAATAATTATTATTATTATAATGATAGCAATGAAGATCACAATACTAATAATAATGATGATGATAGTGATGTAAATGATGATAATGGTTAGAGGTGGTAAAAATAAAAATATTTAAAAATTAAAAATAACGATTAATAAACTTTTTTTTATTTTAAAATTTAAATTAAAATTATTTTGACAATATGTTAAAAATTAATTTAAAATCATTTTTGTTGAATATATTTTATTTTTAAAATTAAATTAAAAATTAAATTAAAAATTAAATTAAAAATTAAACTAAAAATTTACAATCACCTCAAATAAAAATTTATTTAATATAAAAAAATTTAAAAATACATAATTAAAATTTAAAAATGAGACCAGCATTTAATTAAAGGTAGAATAAGTTTAAAATTCTACTCTATCACTTTCTTTGTTCTCTTATATATAAAGATAAACTATTAAAAAAATATCAATAATAAATACATATATTTTAATATAAAAACTTTTAAATTGTTATTTTATTTTCTTTTTAATGCATGTGTTAAACCTTCAATTCAATTATTTTCTAAAAAATGAAAGACTTCTTTAATATTATATTTTCCTATTTTATTAATTATTTATAACATCTTCTTTTATTCAATAATTCTTAGATTTGTTAAAATTAAAAAGTCGTGTTTAAAAATATTTAAATTTTGAATCTAAAAATACTTATTTAAAAATATTTAAAAAAGTTATCTTTATTGTAAGAATGTTTCACTTTTCATTAAACAATTTTTATGTACAATAATAGAGTTTAAATATAACTCTTGATAATTTAAAAATAATCAATATACATCTTAATAATCATGTTTTATCTGTCTGAATTGCTTTATTTTTTAACTAACTTACTTTTAAGTATTTTTTATTTTTTAATAAAAATATATTTTTATATTTTCTCACTTGTATCAATTACTCTCTTATAGTAATTAATCAAATAAAAATAAAAGTATAAGTGACAAAACAGTAATTAATGTTATATACATTGACAATATTTTTCTCTCCTATATTAATTAACGTACCCTTTCAACTTCAAATTTTATACCAATATTTAACTTTTATTTAGAAGAATAAGCGACAAGAATAATTTCTAAACAATACAGTTATAGACATTCTAATCATGTATCATAAACCAATTTTCTTAAAAGTTAGACGTAAATGTTGGTTTTATATCTAACAACATGAGGAGAGTGATTTCGAAAGAGATGCCACTACTACTATTTATCAATGATTCAAAGATCGATAACAAATAATAATATTTTTTTTATCATTACAAAAGGTACATGATAAAATTAGGGATAATAAAAATATTTATACCTATAATTATTAATAAGGATTATCCATAATAGGACAAGAAATAAATATTTATTGGATAAGAATAGGATCATAACATGTGTCGAACATCTACATACTTGTAATTTTTTTTTATTAAATAGATTATACATTTTGATTTTCTATTACTTTAAAATGAGATATTTTTTATTAATTTATAATAAATTTAATGAATAAAGACATGATGATAAAAATTATATCATACAATGTTAATATAATATGTATATTTTTATTTTTTTATAGCTTTTAAATTCTTAAAATTGTTTTAGATATTTGCTACTCATTCGAATGCTTACTATTATAAATGGGGACGTAGCCTCGTAGTTAAAATAGAGCTAACAATAAGGTTTGATTGAATGTATTGATCAAATTAAGTCCTTTAAAATATTGGGTTAAAACTTTAAATTTTATGTCAAATTAATTTCACATTTTTTGATCCAGTATCCAATTTTTTCTTCAATTAGAATTCAAGCTAACCAGATCTATTTAAATGTAAAATATGAATTTTAACCAAATTTAAATTTTTATTTATAATCTGAATAAAAAGATGGCTTTTTGGATCCAATCCAATGAATTTTGAAGTTCAAACCAGGGTTGGCCAACTCATTTAACTAACCTTAGACAACAAAACTATTTTATTTTCATTAAAAATCAAGTTTTCCTAATTGTAAAAATGAAAATAAAACTAACAGTTTAATGATGACATAGCTAAAAAAAGGGCTCATTGATTCTACTACTGACACAGTTAGGAATGACCAAGCAATAGACAGAAAAGAGAGAAAGGCGCCAAAAGCAACAGATAGATTATAAAATGAAGGGCCATGCAGAAAAGTTGAAGTGTGATAACATAATAAAGCTTTCTAAGGCTTCCCGGTCCCCTAAAGTGAAAGCTTATGTCACAGTACTCTCACTAACCCAATGTCATGTTTAGTAAATATCACCTCAAAATTATGACACAATTACAAAATGTGCTGTTTCAACCAAATCTCACATGATGTCATGTTAAAGAATCACATTGAAGAATAAAGGGTCATATTGTATACTCTCTTTGCTAAGAATCTTTTCTTTTGCTTTTCTTTGTGAAGATATGGCTACCCTTTAGGACTTGCATAACAAAAGAGAAGAGAGATAAAATGGATGAGAAATTTGTACATCCATATATTAATGATGAAATGTTTGTTTGTGAAATAGTCCAGAGTGTGAGTTTTGGCACTTCCATGGTGCTTTCTCAATCCGTGTCATCAATTTGTCCTGGTGTGTTCAGAGAAAAAGTGACACCTGGAAAAAATGGTTTCTTCTGTGGATCAGCAAGATTTGGAGATTTCTGTTGTTGATGAGTTTCTGAGTGTATGTTAGCAGAAAAAAAATTGATTTTGTTCAATTGGGTGGACTGTGCAAGTTATTAAGGTACTTAAAACTTTTTGTGTGTGTGTTGTGATGAGTTGTTTGTTCCTCAGATTTTCTATTTGGTGCAAAAATTGAGATGTAAATAAAGGTTTTTTATAATTGGGAGATTTTGGAAGAAGCTGGTAAATATCTGCAATTAAAATAGAAGCAGCACCCATTGTATTTTCATTGATTTGTTTATTAACTTTGTTGGGGCTAAACATCTTCTGATTTCGAGTTGATCATACCAAAACCTTTCTTAAATGGTTCTACCTTCAGATTTCTTTTAATTTTTGGTTGATTTTTCGAGAAAATAGTGAATTTCTTTGATCCTTGAAGGCTTCAACCTTGAAGAAATTTGGCTCTACAATAACTCAAATTATTTAGTTCGTTATTTCATTCACACTAAGGATTGTAATGCATCATTTCATTCATTTAATTCAATATATTCTCTATACTTTCTTATGCATGCGTTCTTGTAATTGCAGGGAATCTGCTAGTGAATGTGGAGAAGAACCAAGCTTCAATTTTGATAAGATTCCAATCTAGAACACTTCATAGACTACAACAAAACATCTTCTGTCTATTGCATGTTTTACCTCTGCTTCTGGTCCTGCATAACCTGCAAATGGGAAATAGGCTTCATCCTTCAGTGCTTTTGGTTTTGGTAACAGTTTTACTTTCAATCCATTACTCAGAGCAACTTCAATCTTCTCACTCTCAGACCCTTCTAAGAATTCAACAACTACTCAACTTTCCACCTGTTTTAAGAAGCTGGAATAGCAACACTGACTTTTGCAGCACAGATTCAACATCTTCTCTCACTGTTGTGTGCTATGAAGGCACCATAACACAGCTTCACATAGTTGGTGAAACAAGAGCACTACTTCTCCCTAGAAATTTCTCAATTGATTCCTTTATTACCACACTTGTCAAGCTTCCCAGTTTGAAAGTCCTCACTTTGGTTTCTCTTGGCATATGGGGTCCATTGCCTGGTAAGATTGCACGATTGTCATCACTAGAAATAGTTAATGTGAGTTCAAATTTTCTATATGGTTCCATCCCTCAAGAGTTCTCATTACTCTCACATCTCCAAACACTTATTCTAGATGACAACATGTTCTCTGGCCATCTTCCTGAATGGTTAGATTCCTTTCCAGCCTTAACCGTGTTAAGTTTGAAAAACAACTTGTTCAATGGTTCTCTTCCTGATTCCTTGAACACCTTGGAAAACATGAGAATCCTTTCACTTTCTCATAACAATTTTTATGGACCGGTACCGGATTTGAGCCATTTGACAAATCTTCAAGTGCTGGAGTTGGATGATAATGCTTTTGGACCTCGGTTTCCCCGGCTTGGTAACAAGTTGGTTACTTTAGTACTAAGAAACAACAAGTTCAGGTCTAGTATTCCTGATGAAGTGAGCTCATATTATGAGCTAGAGAAACTTGATATCTCATCAAATACATTTGTTGGGCCATTCCAACTAGCGTTGTTATCACTTCCTTCTATTACTTATCTGAACATTTCTGGAAACAAATTAACAGGAATGCTTTTTGAGAATCTATCTTGCAGTCCTGGACTTGAAGCAGTGGATTTATCCTCAAATCTTTTGACTGGGAGCTTGCCAAAATGTTTATTGTCAAATTCCAATGATAGGACTGTGTTGTATGCTAGAAATTGTCTAGAAGAGACTAATCAAAATCAGCATGATCAGCCCTTTTGTCACACTGAAGCCATAGCTGTGGGAATAGTACCTGAGGGAAAGAAGCACAAAAGAGTATCTAAGGCAGTTCTTTCCATTGGGATAGTATGTGGAACTTTTGGAGGAGTAGCAATTGTTGCACTTCTTTTCTTTATTATTAGAAGAGGAAATGTCAAAAGCAAAATGAAAAATCCTCCAACAAAATTAATATCAGAGAATGCAGCTTCTGGATACACCTCTAAGTTACTATCTGATGCAAGTAATTCCCTCACTCTGAAATGCATACACGTGTTTGCACATGTGTTCTAACTACCTTATATAATTTATGCATTTCTCAACTTGCATAGTATTTTGAAAAATCTCATATCATACATGCAAGCTTTTTGTTAATTGATGTGATGAGTTATTGGACTCTGCACTCTAGGCCATAGTCCATTACCATGGAGAATAGGAATTTTGTGTAGACCAATCACCAAGAAAAGAGCAAGTTATTTGAAGGAAAATTGGTAATTTGGTTTAGGTATTTTAATTTTATTCAAATCTTGCATTATTAGAAATATAAAAATGCATCCTGTTCCAGTCTTTAGCCTTGTGTGGCAGTTCTGAGCTGATCAACAAATTTGGTTTTATGTTTCAGAAATCTTTTAATAACAAATATTGGGAGGATTAGGATGATAAGAATTAAGAAGGAACTAATTTTAATCTAAGAAATATTCATCAAATTTTCTTTTATTACTGAAATATATTAATTAATTGGACATAAGAAGAAGTTAAGCTCTTATCATGACTAGAAAACTTCAGCTCCCAGTAAACTACATGTAGTAAGACTTCACAAACAACAGATGTTTAATTGCATGCTGAGTTATCAAAATCTTAATATCTATGAAGCCCTGCAACTGGTTGACAACAATTTCTAGGAGAATATGAACATTTGATTTTAATTAATAAATTCCTTTGTATCCTTCCATGTTAAAGATAGATGGCAACCATTTATTTTCTCTGTACTGAAGGGTATGTATCACAAACAATGAAGTTTGGAACAGTTGGCCTGCCACCGTATCGAGCTTTCTCATTGGAAGAGATTGTGGCAGCTACAAACAACTTTGACATGGCTTCTTTTATGGGTGAAGGTTCTCAGGGAAAGGTATGTCACTTGTTTCAAGTTAATGTCCAATTTAATCTTATAGAGGATTATTTTCTTTGAACCATAAGCTTTAGTGAAAGTGGTCTTGAACTCACGGTTTTGATGAATTAAGCCTGGATGAAAGAAGGACTTTCTCAGTCCATAGTTTTGTACTTTTGTTGTTTGAATTCTTTTGTTAGATACAATTATAAATTGCTGATAAAGAGCTTATAATATGAAATTCAAAATGAAAGGGATTTGAAATTAGTCTACCACTGAGGACCACCAAAGGAGCAAATTCCTTTTTGTAGATGCTGTTTGTCTTTCTGGCTAATACTCATTGATTAAGGAGGGATTTGGAAGAGCTTCTAGAGCTTATTTGAGCTTCTCTTACCATTTATCATAAAAGCACTTAAGTTTAAAATTAAAGATGTTTGGTTAAGCTAGACTTATGAGCTATTGCCCTTCTATAAACCCTTTTAAGCATATCAATATATGCCTATCAAACTAAGCGCTTATGATATAAGCTCTTATGTACAAAGCACTTACTAAAAAAACACTTTAGTTGTTTACCTAAATGTGCCCTAAATCAAGAGACAGCTAGAATGTTACAAAATCTTATGTTATGACCTATTATTTTTTCTATTTTACAAATATGCTTTGGCTAATTCATAATCATATCATAATCTCACAGCTAGCCTAAATTAGGCAAGTAACTTGTCCATCCACACAATTCCATTAGATCTCCTCTTTTATATCTTTTAACACTTGTTTGACTTGTGATTCATTTTAAAATACTGTTTTTCTCTCTTTCATGCTTCAGATTAACAGAGGTCAACTAAAGGATGGTTCACTTGTTGCCATTAGAAGTGTAAAAATGACCAAAAGCTACAACACACAAGATTTTAAGCACTACATAGAGCTGATATTGAAATACAGACATCGTCATCTAGTCAGTGTTCTTGGACACTGCTTTGAATGCTATTTGGATGATTCAAATGTCAGAAGCATATTTATTGTCTTTGAGTATGTACCAAATGGCACACTCAAGAGCTGGATCTCAGGTGATTCTTAAAACTAGTTTCTCAAATTGGAGACTGTAAAAATGGCTTTAGTCTAACAAGAAATAGAAAAGAATAGATATGGAAATTTCACCGGACTAAATTCCATTTGTAGTAACATATCATGTTCATGAAATTCTTAATTTATATTTTATGAGCCAATAACTATAAGCTTTATGGTTAAACCAATAATTTCAGTCACAATGGAAAATTGAGACTATAATGCCATTTCTGATATCCTCCACCTTAACATGTTATGTGGCAGATGGGCACTATAGGAAATCCTTGACTTGGATGCAACGTGTAGAAGCTGCAATTGGAATAGCAAAGGGCATCCAATTTTTGCATACAGGGATTGTCCCTGGTGTATATTCAAACAATCTCAAAATAACAGATGTTTTACTTGACCAAAATTTTGTTGCAAAAATCAGCAGTTATAATCTCCCTTTGTTATCTAACATGGGAAAGGTATGGAGAAAATAACAATGAATGATTATATGTTCTTTCATGAGAAAAAAGAATTCATGTTTTACCAATTATGTTTGGTCTATTTTTTTTCTTGATGAAAAGACTTCAGTTAGAATTCACCCTAGCTTATCCTTTCAGGTTGGACAAGGAAATCCTTCCGGTGGATTCAAAAGTCCTAGCCTTGGAAAAAGGTGCGTGATGGAAATTTGATCTTCTTTTAAGAAACCATATGCACTCAGCTTCTGTCAACAAAAAAGAGGACTTGTCATACTGTTATTTCGCATAACATATGATATGTATGGAAAATATTATATTTTTGATACTGATTATACAAATAAGGCTTAAATGTCTTGGTACCTGCATTTTTACAATTATTTTATTTTAGTTCTTCTCATTTATTTTTTTATGGTTTTAGTTCCTAATTTTTTAAGAATACTTTTGATGCTTATGGAAGAAAATCTATTTTTTTTTCACGGAACCCACATATTTTTATTCCCCTCTTCAGCCATGAAAAAATGAGGGGTGAATTTTTTTTGTTTTTGTTTGATTTATTTTAAATTATTAAAATTATTATTTATTTTTAAAAAATTTAAAAAAATAAAAAAATTAATAAATTAGATTTATAAAAAAGATACAGTAAAAAAATATTTTAAAATTTAATATAAAATAAAATTTATACTACTAATATATTTCTTTTCCTTCTTTTTTTCTACTCATTCAAACAAAAAAAGAAAATTTTTTTCTTTTTTTTTTTCTCTTATTTCTATTCATTCAAACAACTCACTCTTCCTTCTTATTTCTACTCTCTTTCTTTCTTTTCTTTGTTATTTTCTACGTACCAAAACAGAGCATCGGTATGCTGAATGACAAAAAGCTACATGTTAATTATTTGTATGATCATGTTTGTATAGTCATGTTATTAAGAGGAATCAAAATGTCCAAGTTAAACAAATGTAAGAACCAAAACCATAGAAAAAAAAAATAGAAGGACTAAAGTTAAAAAATGTCAAAAATGTTGGATTAAAAATACATTTAAACCTAAAAACAATTATAAAAGCTGTTTATTTAAAAAAAATGTTGTGGTTTTGCAGTGCTAAAAATGAAGACAAGTCTGATATATATGACTTTGGAGTGATACTGCTGGAACTCATTCTAGGAAGGACAATAAAGTCAAGGAATGTGGACACTTTAAAGGATCTGGTAATCAAGGAGATTCAGTTTATTCAATTTTTCCAGTTTTATTTTATTTTTCAACCCTTTAATTACTTATTCAAAATTAGAGAACTTTGGTAGGAACCAGACATCCAGGTTAGGATGAATCTGATGCTTAAGCCAGAGTGCAAGTGTTATCACTAAAAAAATAGCAATACTTTGAAACTGCCATAGAGAAAAAAGGCAACCAATTTCCAGATAATGTTCTACATCAAAGAACCAATGGCATATTTTGTTTCACAAATTATAATAGATCCCGTTATTTTATTTTCTTCTTTTACCAGACTTTTTATCTAAAGAACTTTTACCGGCTATATATTGCTATACAAATCCAAGTATGCATACTGTTGGTATGAATTTATCATATTAGAATATATTATCTCACTTAAGATATTAATTGATATGGAAAAAAAAAAATCACTCCCAACGAAGCAGGAAAATCTGAGATATAAACTAACTAGGAATGGATAAGGCTTTTGGGATAAGCAGAGTTCAGACTTATATTCACATGCTCAAAGTGTATCAAACTAGATGACAAATATGCAAGATAATAGTAGTTTTCAATAACAATAGCATTTTAATATTGCTTAAAAAATCTAGGATGCATATTAGTTTGAATTTATTATATTAAAATATATTATCTTATGCAAGAGATTAATTAAATGTCACAAAAAATTTCACAGGAAATTTGAAATAAATTACCTGTGGATGGATAAGGCTTTTTGGAATAAATAGAGTTCTGACTTACATTCACTCGCTCAAAAGACTTGTTCATTAAGTGGAAGAATCTTATGACTTAAGTATTATATTGAGCTTTTAATTCTACTTAATGTGGCACTCAACACATTCATAAGGTATCAAAGTACAAAAAAAAATTGCAGATGATAATAATTTTCATTAACAATAGCATTTCAATATAAATTATTTGCAATTTTATGACTTTGCTTTCATTGATTGGATCATGGGGCAGTTGCAAGCGAGCATAACAGCAGACAGTGAAGCTAGGAGGAGCATTATAGATCCAGCAGTTCGCAGGGCATGTTTGGATCAATCATTGAAAACAATGATGGAGATTTGTGTGAGGTGCCTTATTAAAGAGCCAGCAGAGAGGCCCTCTACAGAAGATGTTTTGTGGAATTTGCAGTTTGCAGCTCAAGTCCAAGATGCATGGAGAGGGGACTCTCAAAGTAGTGATGGCTCTCCAATCTCACCTTTGGCATCTCAAAGAATGACCTTTCATTAGTGTCAATATAAAGGTTTTCAACTTTTGGTTTTGATATATAAATATATATGCCTGAAAGATTAATGCTTAGTTGTTTGCAGAATGTGAGCTTTGTAGTTTATAGGATCGGTATAGTTTAAGTTTCTTTAACCTTTTAAGCTAAAATAGCTGAGCTTCTAATGAAAAAAGTTATGTTGTTAGTTGCCACTTAATGCTTATACCATACAAGTTAAGGTAATGAAATCATGTTCATGCTTTTAAATATTCATGCTTTATGTTTTTTTCTTTTTTAGAAGTGCACAAAATGTTATAGGAGAACTAACAATCATCAAGAGAAAAAAATAAAAAAGAATGAAATGGTTGTATATGTGTCATCAGTTATGACTTTTTAAATATTTTGATTTGCTACCATTAGAGATAAAAATAAGTTAGATTATTTTAAAAGTTAATTTGTTTAATAAATAGATAGATATACATTTATTTTAGATGTTAAACTTAAACTTATAGAAAAATTTGTTTAATCTATCCAAAAACTTATTTATCTTTATATATTAAATATTTATATAATTTATTAAAAATTAATTTTTAATTAAAAAATCTTAGATACCTTTCTTTGTTGCATATGTAATACAAAGTTATAATGTTATTTGAATTTAAAATGATATACACTGAATTTATTATTTGTTAAATAACTTTAATTAATTTTTTGTAAAGTGATACTAGTAAATGTTGGTTTTGCAGATTTTACAATTTAAAAAAATATTATAAAATATTATTAAAAATTTATTTTTATATATAAAGAGAAGTGATCAACTTATTTTGGAAGTAACTTAGAGTTACCATGTTCAATAAATAGTTGGGTTTCATTAATTTAAATTAATAAATTTTATTTTAAAGATTATGTTTGCAAAATTTTATAAATTTTTTTAAAAAAATTAATAATTCATTAAATAAATTCAAATTAATGGATAATATATCTCTCCTAATATTTATTAATTTGAATTTTTTTTACAATGTAAAAAGTAGTGAAATTTGAACCTAGGATCCTGATGTAAATTTAAATTAATCCCTAACCCCTCCTTAGATCAATCCTAGTGGTTTAATTTAAATTTATTTAATATAGTATAAAATTTGATAAAAAATTTTAAGCATGATCTACTAGGTAAAATAAGTTAATATAACGATTAGATGAATAAAATTCAATCGTTTATGAAAGTTATTGAATGAAGTAAATTCTAACTAAAATTACTTTTGAAATAATTTGATTTCTTCTTTCATATATATATATATATAACATTTAGATTTATTTATTAGCCTTTTTATCTTCTAATCTTTAAATTTATTGGTTTTTTAATCAATTATTCGTATAAACTTTAAATTTATTTATTGATCTTTTTTGTATTATAGATTTTAAAACTTTGAAACAAATCATATCTTAATAAAAAAAATTATAATAAACCATAATCAAATTTAAATTTTAAAATTTTTAAACAGAAAAAATTTGAACATGGACATCCTTAGTTACAACCAATAAGAATTGACTTAATTTAAAAAGCATGGACATATCTCATGCTGAAAAGTTCACGTTCACGGTGTAATACCCACCTCTCTTAAACTTTATATGTAAGCTATTTTTAGATTAGAAAAGTTACATTTAGATACACAAGTTTAAGCTATTATTTATTTTTTTCTTAAATTATTAGTCATTTAATTATAGTGTAAATATATATATATATATATATATATATTTATATATATATACTCTTGAGATGTAGAAAAATTATTGTTCTTTTTAGATAGATATCTATTTTTTTTTTGTTGATTCAGATATTTAAACTAACATTTTTGTATAACTCAAACATTTTTGAGTTGACACTTTAGTATAAATAGATATATATTAGTATAATTTAAAATATTATTTTTTAATTTTTTAAAAATTAATTTAAAATATTGAAAATAATGTTTTGATTTTTAAAAGGTTAATAATAATAATAAATATTATGTTGGTTTAAAAAATGAATATTTTTTATCAAAACAAAAGGAAGGTAAATATATTTTAAAAATATATATAATTTTACCTTCTTATTTTAAAATTGTTTTTTAAATGGACAAAATGTTTACATGGTAAAATAGTGTCTCTTAATACTACCCCTTTGTAAGGCATGTATATGCATGTGCACGCTCGGTGTTTTAGTGTCATATATTTTAGATGGGGAAGAAACACCCGTCATCATATTATCAGAATAGTTATGTTATAAAAAAAAAATGCTAAAGATAAAACACATAGCAGACAATAAAAAAGGGACAAGTATTATGGAAAATTTTTGAACCAACAAAACGATTATGAATTATCTAATTATATTTTGAAAAAAAAATTATCTTTTGAAGAAGTGTGATTTATAATTTTTTAAAAGTTTAATTGGTTAAATATTTAATGATTAAATTATTTATAATCCTGCATTATAGACTTAATATATTTTAAAAAATGAAAAAAAAAAGCAAAAGAGGGAGAATAATTAATACAATTATGCAGATCCCTAACAACTAGGCTACTTAATCCACAAAATCATTCTTCAGAAGCACATGATTGACTGTTCATCAGTCACAACTATGATTAATTGTTCTAGCTTTAATTATAAATTTGTCCCCTAGACGTACACTTTTTTTGTTTTGGTCCTTGTATCTAAAAATTTTTCCTTTTAGTCCTCAAATCAGAAATCATTTATGTTGGTTTACTTAGCTGCTTAGCTGGCTGATGAAAATCATTGTAATCATTACACGTTTACATATAGCAAATGATATGACTCATGACTCAGATGATTGTATGTAAGGATATCCATATCATGTACTCCAAAGAACAGTGGTATCACGTTTATTGTGTATATGAAAAATATGTTTTTTTATATAAAAAAAATATAATCTTCGAATTCAAAATTTTATATATACATTTTAATTTTAATTTTTTAAATGAAAAATATGTTTTATGATATTATTATGATAGACGACTTACTATAATAAATTATATATATACATATATATAAATTAAATTATTTTAAAAATAATTTTAGTTACAGTTATTTTATTTAATAATTTTTATAAATAATTAAATTTTATTAATCCAATCGTTAAATTAATAAATTATATTATGTAGGTTTTATTTAAAATTTTTTATAAAATTTAAAAAAAAATTATTTAAAAAATAAATTTAAATTAACAAATAATATTAATTTAAATTTATTTAATAACATATCAAACCTTTTTCAAATTATAAAATTTAGTAAGAATGATTTATATCATATAATTTATTAATGTAATGGTTAAATTGATAAAATTTAATTGTTTATAAGAGTTATTAATTAGTAATTAAAGTTACTCCGAAAATAATTTGATCTCTTATTTATATATATATATATTAAAGGAGAGATAAATTATTTTAGAATTAATTTTAGTTAAAATTATTTCTTTTAATAAATTTTATAAATAATTAAATTTTATTAATTTAACTGTTAAATTAATAAAAAGTATTATATAAATTATCTTTATAAAATTTTATAAAATTTTTAAAAACATTGATATTTAAAAAAATAAATTTAAATTAATAGATAATATACCTTTTATAATATTCGTTAATTAAAATTTATTTAATTAAATATCAAATATTTTTTAAATTTTATAATCTATATAATATAATTTATTAATTTAATAGTTGAATTGATAAAATTTAATTACTTATAAAAATTATTAAAGCATAATAATTTTAACTAAAATTACTGATGAAGTAATTTCATCTCTTTTATATATATTTATATTTTTTAGATAAAAAATCAGCAAAAATATAAATTATTTATACTTTTAAGTTTCTATATTGTTTAAAAATAGATTTTACTTATTAATTAATAATATAAAATATTATATACTAAATTTTAAAAATGTCATGTTTTTACTTTTATATCAATTAAAATATAATCGATGCAAATTTTATATTAAAATTTATTTTATATCAATTATAATATAAGTGATGTAGAATTTTATTATAAAATCTATTTTTTATAATAATAAGGTTATTTATTGATTAAGATGATTATTATGGTCAAAAGTTAAAACTATTAACATGTTAATTTTTTAATTAATACCTTTACATAATTGACAAAGAATCATTTTTCATATGTAAAGAACAAAAAAATCATTCTTACAATTATTAATAAATATATTCAACATAAGTAATGTTCTTTTCATGTAAAATTCAATGTTCTTTGACTAGCAATTTTTTTATGCTTGTAAGGAAATTAATTTCAATGTTCTTTGACCAACAATTTCTTTTTATGTTTTGTTTACTAATTTTGATGACTCACTACTCACTGCTTAATAGGATGCAGTTGAGGAGGAAGTATGAGAACAGCAACTGAAAGCAATAAAAAGAAAGTGTGAAAGAGAGGTACACTCCTTCAACACGTTATAACTGATTCCTTGTTTTCGCACAAGCGCCAATACGTTATGCTTTTGGGTTTTCATTTCTTAACCACTATATGCATCTAACTCGCTTATACTTGTTTTCTCTTTGACTTTTATATAACTTTTAACATCTCAACGTCATGAACAGTTATATTTAAAGATAAAGGAAGAGAATATGGTTACACAAGCCCATGGTATTCCTACATATTGAAACTGTGTATAGGAACATCTTCAAGAACCCCTTCACTTTTCTTTCATCATTTCAGAAATTGTACACTATCTAATAATCAACACTTAGCACTTTGCATGTTCAACAAGAAAGCAGTGTCATGCTAAACTTCAAAGACCTTCAATAAAACATAGCATAGGACCGAAAACGGTCTTGTTTAGTTGTCTTCCAATTTTTGTTTGTTTGTTATGTAGAATATTTTTTGAAAACTATTTAAAAAAATTATTTGGTTAAAATTTATGAAAAAATATATTTGTTTAACTTTCATACATCATTAGTTCACTTAATTATTTTACATAATTATCATTTTTTGAAAATTAAATTAGAGTTTTGAAAAAACTTTTAAAAAAATTTAAAAACAAAGTTTTGAAACTATTTTTTTTTTTTGAAATACCAAACAAAAACAATTTTTTATTTTTAAAAGAAAAATAATTTTTTTTAAAAACACATTAAGCAAAGTTCTACAGGAAATTTTTTTTATTCCTTGATATTAATTACAATAGATAAAGGAACATGGATTTTGAATGTTTTTTTCATTCCTTGTCGTTATTTTTTCTGTCTTTTTAATTATAAAATGATATGTTATTACAATTAATATTTTTTATTAATTAATTGTTAGTTTTTTTTTGGGAGATGCTATTTTTTGAATGAATGGAATAGGAATGGGATAAAAGCTAACTGCACTTAAAATATACTTGCGTTTAAATTAATAGCTTACATATTCATTTCACGCACTATGAAACTAGTTTTTTTTTCGCAATGATAAATGATATTTAAAGCGTTTAATTTTTAGTTTTAAAAATTGTTACAAAAATAAATTAAATTATTTTATTATATTATTTTATTATAAATTTTAAAAAAATATATAATAAAAATATTAATTTAAAAATTAAATTATATTAAAATAATATAAATTTTAAAAATAATAAATTAAATATTATTATTATAATAATAATGATTATAACCGTAACAATATAACTATGAGAATAAAAATAGTATTTATAAAATAATGATAATGGATGAGATTATAATATAAAAAATATTATATAATTATATAAATTTATGTATATTATTATTATAATATTTTTATATTATTAAATATTTATTTTATATAAAAATAATATATATTACGATATTATATTATAAATAGTTATATCATATAAAATTATATTATAATATTATAAATTTAATATAATTTATATAAAATTTAATATTATTTATTTTTTAATGTATAAAATTTAGATTTTATATAGCAAACTTAAATTTTAAATATCAATACATTTATGTTTTGGAATACATTTTATATAGCAAACTTAAATTTATGTTTGTATTATTATATTTATGTTTATTTTATTTATAATACCCAGCATATATGAAATTCTTCCATTCAAGTTGCACTTGTGGGTAAAACGAAGGAAGTTAAATCAAATTAGCAATATAAATAAATGATGAAAATATTATTCTTTATTTGTAAAAAATAAAAAGAGTACCTATTTAACAATTTAATTATAGTTTTAGAAATTTTACATAAACTAAAGATAAGATCAACTTTATCACAAGTATATAAAGTGAAAACAAATCTCGTTTTGTAACTTGTAATATTGTACTCATATAGCATCCATGAGAACCATGCACGTCCGTTTTTGGCATCTCACACGCGAAGAGTAACAAAGACTGCGCGGTTCTTGAGGTTTCCTCTCAAAGATAACAACCTTTACAAGTTTTCTCACAACCACTATTTTTATCTTTACCTTAATATTATATACATTCAATCTAACAAACTCGCAAACAACAAGAACCATTTCATCATCACAACCACGTGCTTCTCACACTCTCCTTCACCAACCTTAACGTTTTCTTCTTCTTCTTCAAACAACAAAAGCCTCAACACACAAGACCAACGTGCACTCCCTCATATAAGCACCAACACCACCCCCTTTCTCTTTTACTCTCTAATTGCCACAATAATGAATATGGCTGAACCACAAGGTGGTGAAGGCACTTCAGGAACAAGGCGTAAAGGCTCTGCTTCAAAGCGTGCCATGACAACAGCAACTCAAGATGAAGCAGTGGCTGCACCTGCAACACCATGCGGAGCTTGCAAGTTCCTTAGAAGGAAGTGCATTGGTGGTTGCATCTTTGCACCACACTTTGGTACTGATCAAGGTGCTGCTAAGTTTGCAGCTGTTCATAAAGTGTTTGGTGCTAGCAATGTTTCAAAGCTCTTGTCCAATATTCCGATGAACCACCGCCATGAAGCGGCGGCGACTATATCGTATGAGGCTCAGGCAAGGCTGTCTGATCCGATTTATGGCTGTGTGTCCACCATTCTTGCCTTGCAACAACAGGTTGTTTTAGTTTGGAATTTCTATCACTATTTTCTTTTCAGCTTCTATATATTTAGTGTTATATGTGTTTAATTTTTTCTCCAAACCATGAATTAATGAATGATTTTGTGCTTGTTTATTTTGGAAATAGTTAATCAAGAGTACTTATATGTTTGCATGTAAGACAGATAGATATAAAAAGAGATAAGGAGAAATGAGTATATTAATTTTTTATTATTTTAATCTTTTTTTTAATGAAGATTATTATTGCTTTCAAAAAAATAGAAAGAATTTAAAGCTGTGCATTTTCATGTTATCAATTTGTATTGGAAATTTTTTTTTTTTTTTTAAAAATTCTATTGTCGTATTTTCAAAATTACGCAAACCGCGTTGTAACGTGCAGATAAACGGGCATAGAATAGGGCTTAAATTGCGTGTTTACTTTCATGTATCTTTATTAAAAGATTGTGAAAGATATTAACAATTAGGAGAATAAAATGTTAATTTTATTAATATTTCATTTTTTTGAATTGAATGTACCGGATATGAATTAGAAAATGAGAGTAATTTCAGTATACACAGTAATGTATTAATTTGATAGCTTAAAAAATCAAATATTGGTATATGCCATTTTTGTTATAACATTTATTTTAACAATATTTATATTTAAATATATTTTAATTTTCTTTTTATTTATCTTCTTCTATCACATCACATTTCATATTTTATATCTTTCTATTTTTATTTTTGTCTTTATTTTTATCTCTCTTTTTCTTAGCACCTCATACATCCTATTTAGAATGTATGAAAAATATTTTCCTAATCTAAAATGCTTACCATGATTTCTTAAAATTAAGTTGGATCTTACCCTCATGTTTTTATTTTATTTGGTACTGTATGATAGAGGTAAAGCAAAATCCTTTCTACCAATATTGTTACTGTTAGTATCTTACTTTATAGGCTATAATATGTACAAAATATATTAGTTATTACAATTAGATTCCTTTTTGACATATAAAATGTCACGGTAATTAACTCTTTCTATTTTTAGTCCGTATATACTAAATTATTGAGTTCTGTTATTTGAACAAATTTTGAACTTTTACATTATATTTTAATACTTTATTACACTTGTTTAGATTTATTTTTCTCTCCACATCACACCACTGACCTATAGAAAAAGGGAACATCACTGTGGCTATTTGAAATGTTGCCCCTAAATTATTAATGTATTTTCTTTACAAAATCGTGAATAAGAGCCTCTCTGCATTTTTTTCCTTAGTGCCTTAATTAAAGCATTGATTTTGATCTTTTAAATGGATAAGCAATATATGTAGGGCAGTTGTATATTTGGATCACTTATAATTTTGTGTATGCTCATAATATCCTAATTAAACAGATTCAAAGATAATATATAAAGAAGCCAGGGTGTTTTTTTCTTTTTCTTTTTGGTTGTTTGCTTAGTCTAGAATCATTCTAAATTATTTAATAAAGGGGAAAATGAAAAATAAAACTATATCAAGATTTTTATTTGATTTAAATAAGCTTTCAATTTTTGTGAACATAATGAAATTTAGTCCTAATATTTTAAAAAGATTTGTTAGATTTAGTTTTCATAAATTTAATTTTTAAAATAATTATTATTTATCACATGACATGCATCTGGATATGATATATAATATGTCAACTTAAAATTATTGCTAATATAACATGATCAGATACATACTAAATAATAAATAAAGATAATTTTTTTAAAACATAAAAATAATTTTTAAATAACTACAATTAAATTTAATAATATCTACAAGAAACCAAAAACTTATTTAATCATATTTTAATTTTATTCATCCATGAAAAGCATCTCATATTTTTGGCAATTCAGGTGGCATCTTTGCAATCAGAGCTAGCTATGTTGCAAAATCAGCTAATGAATAGTAGGTTTGCATATACAAATCCTCTTCAGAGCACACACTTACAGCAACCAAACATCAATGTAATGCAGCCAACATACTCCAACAATTCATGTGCTTCCACCACAAACCTTATGAACTTGAGCAGTTTCAACAATAACCCTGGCTTTGATCTTGCAATGGAGACAGCACCCTCATCTCACAACTTAGAGCCTCTTCAATTCTCTCAATTGTCCCCATATGAGGAAGAGGACGAAGAAGAAAGTAGGACTCAGCGAGCCTTCAATCACCGTCGTCCATGAATGAGTTGCCCTTTAAATTTATTTGTTTGTTTTGTTTATTACATCATAAAACTTCATTTTCATATATAAATACTGTCCATATATAAGTGTAATGTATCTCATGACAATTATTGCTTCCATGACATATTCTCGTTTTGTAATACAAGGGCGGCAATAGAAAATCCTTCGTTCTAATATTGTTTTTTGTAAAGGATATGATATTCCCTGCCTCATGTTATTTATTTAAGGAAAAAGCTTATAATACTAGATTTTTAGTGTGCTATGATTTGGAAATGACAATCTATATATCTAATTTTATCACTTTTAGAATGTAAGAAATTGAGCTAATTTTGTTATTGCCACAATTACTCCAACGAAAAGAAGGTAAGGCTAATATATATCTTGTTGAATTAATTATAATATTAGTTGTTGAAATATTTTTTATTTTTTTACTTGATTGGTTTTTCCATGTAATGAGATCTAAAGTATTTAGATCTCTTTTTGTAATTTTACATTAATAGACTTTGTCTCTACATAGTGTATAAGTTGGTATATACTTTGTTTTTGTGTGTGATTGGACTTTTTATGGTCTAATTTGTTGTATAGTGTTGTTCAAGAATCCTATTTCCTTCGGCATATGTATGAACATAATTTTTATTTTTAATCAATTTCATGTATTGTACTTTGTGGATTGGATAAATATTTTTATGTGGTCTTTCTATCATGAACACTAATCTTTAAAAAAAAAGTTTGTGATCTTAAGATTGATGTTCTTCTCAAATTAATTATTTTTATGAATTTACCATCTTTATTAGAATACTTTGTCATCTTCACATGTAAAGATGCTTAACTTTATGGGCTAAATTTTGTATCAACTAAAAAAAATAATGAAAAATAAAAGAAGGGGATTAATTTGAAATTTTTTTTAAGAAAAGGGTCACCAAAATTTATTTTGCTTTACATTTAAAATACAAGGTTACATCTAATTTTGACTTTTAGCCAAACTTTTTTATTAAAATATATTTTTATTGGAGATGACATGCTCAAATATCTTGTAAGTATTTTTACACAATCTTTCTAAGTTCAAATCTTAATATTCTTGTACTAGTTTTTATAGGCTCTCACACTTTCCAAAAGTATAAGAAAAAAAAACTTGTAGGTATGTTCTCTTCAATGTACTAAGTTTTCTATTTATACTTTCAGGATGCTTGTGACTGTTGTGTCTTAGACTAATCTTGTATAACATTCCATTTATTGTTTGGTGCATGCTTGTGTACTAAGCTATCTTTGCCTTGTCCTTTTGTACCAATTGTTTGTCCCTTCTTGTTTGGCAAACAATTTTTTCCTCTTTTGTCTTATCAAATTAATAAAAATTTTAATTTTTTTTTGTCTTGAACGTCTTTATAAACCATAAAATTACATTTTTAGAAGATATATATATATTCTTACAAATGATCTTAACTTTTGTTCTTTTATGATAAGACACTTATATTAATGCATATGCTTGGTTTCAAGACTTCATGAGATCATTAAGATATTTGATTATAATATATTGAAAATTACATTAGGTTCGTTAATGCATAAGGTAGTTTATTGAATCTTAATACTTTTGTATCATTATCAAAATTTTCTTGCCTCTAACATAATGTTAATCTTCAGGTGTCTAGTATTTTAGAAAGAGATCTACAATTTCATCCATTGATCTTAAAAGATTTAGTCTAATGTATCTCAAATAATCCTCTCAACATGTTATATATTTTTTCTTTTTCTACTAATAATACTCTTAAAATTTGACAAATATGGATCTACTAATTTTAAAAGTTCACTTTGTTTGTTATTCATTAAATACAAGACATTTTGAGTTGCCTTTTTTATTCACGAGCACTTATAAATTTATATTGTCTAAGCCTTCTTATAAAATATAAACTGAGATGTCTAAATTTATCATACCAAATATTAAAAAACTTAACAATATAAATAAAAGTATAAATAATATCATATATTTCAACAATGTTCAAAACAAATAAGTTATTAAATTTTGATATTCATTAACCTTTTTCTGTGATTAGTTCATCATCAATCATTTGAAATTGTGATCATTTTATAATAACATACTTCTTGTTTCTAGCATCCTGATCTAATATTTTTTTTTCTTCAATTTTTGTCAAATTGACAAACTAACTTAATTGTCACAAATAAATCATACAAATAAATATAACCAAGAAGATGTCTACATACCCATTTATTGTGTTTTTCATAGGTTTTCAAATCTTTATCAACATTTACTGTAGTCTAACACTAGGTTCCACCTTAGCAGGTTTTCGTGGGAGAAAATGAAAAACACCCGGTTAATTTTAAGTTGTTCAAAGAAAATTATTAGCTTCTATGATCATTTTTTATAGTCGATGTCATTCAATGATTTAAGATGCTAAATGTTAGGTAACGCAATCTCATTAAACAATTATACCATTGCCATTCTTATTTTCATTTGTTAAAAAAAAAAAATAACGTTCCAAATCACTCCATTAAAATAAAAATCCAACATACCATTCAACCGTGAACATAAAATCCAAGCATGTTGGAATCTTAAGCAAACAACCCAAAACAAAGAAAGAAAGAAAAAAAAAAAAAAAGAAGGATATTTTGTCCTTTTGAGGTATTTATAGGTGCTGCATTCGCATCATGGTACAGCCAACAATATCCCTTTAATTTTTGACGATCAAAACATAATTCTACCATTAAACAAAATGATTCTCAATTAAACCAAATCAACAGCTAAAAATTAATTAATTGTTAAACGTGTTATCTCTTAACGGTAAAAAGACCCTTATTAAGAGCGAAACTTTAAAGGATGAAAAACTTGCATACCATTATTTTCAACGATGTATTCGCAAGATATACGTATTCACATAAAACCAACAGACGTTTGAAAACTGTTTTTTTTTACATTAAAGTCGTTATTCCGAGACCAGCATACTTTCAAAGCATAAAAATTGAACTTGCACCGGGGGATGGGACATGAAAATTATTGGCACGTCCAAGTCTGTGTACCAATGCCTCATTATATTACTTTCACGAATCCAAACCCAAAATCAGGCGTGTTAACAATTTCCGAGTCCTAAATCCTACAATCAAGCTAGTAAATGAACTTAAACAAGGCTTCTACAAAACATAAATGTAACTTGAAAGGTCCAATTAAAGCATGTCTCAATTGGGATTATTATTTTTTTAAGAAACGAATCATATGCAATCATTGTACTACACACAGATATCAGTAACATGGTTGTTTAGCAGACAGATGCAGGCTTGCAATGCCTGTTAAGAACTACTGTCTAATTTACAAAATTACCCTTCCTTAATACATCCAATCTCCAACCCCAAAATGAGGCCCCCTCACCATCTCAAGAAAACTAAAATCAAAATTCCTTTCATTAATGTAGGTCGCATCCCTATAACAGCAATGTGCGTCAAGTGTCTTCAGAGGGCAATGTTCCAAAGCAAGAAGGGCTATTGCAAAAACATGGCAATCCAATAGGCCTTTTCCTGATTTCTCCATAGCTAAAAGTAAGCTCTTCATCTTCTTGGATATCTTTTGAAGCAAAGAAGCAAAGGCGGGGGAACAAAGCTCCCAAACTTCTAACTAGTTTTGTGCTTAAATTACCGCCATCGCATGAATGATTAACAAACCGTGCAACATTTCCAATTCTTGTGGCATCAATGTTTAACCGCAAACATGCCTTTCCAGAAGGAAGATGTTCCCTTACAACTAAAAGAGCAGAAGAGAAATGACCCTGCAAAGCCAGTTCATCGTAATATTTATGTCTCCTCTGTGCTTCCTTGGTTGTCAAGAGTTCACCTTTTTTCACACAGGAAACCATGATTTAATTTTACAAACACACATATAGGGATTAAACAAAGCCATGCATAAGCAAATGACTAAAAGAACCAATAAATTGTCAGCAAAAATCCCATTAACCTTAGCAAACACTAGAAGATAGTTTCTACCAATCTTCAAACAATTTTTTAACTTACATACACACATCTGACTTCAGCATCATACACTCTATATATCTTATAAAAATATCAAAATACCTAAAGTATTAAGTAGCATATGCAAAGTATTTTGTATTACTCTCCTACATAAGAGAAGTTTGCAAATCACCTGCCTCTCCCACCATACCAGTCTACCAGCAGTTAACATACAACAATTCCATCAGCTCATTTATGAATTTCAAATATTCCAACTCAATATATTGATTTTGCTTTGTAAGTGGGCTGTCACAAGCAAAGACCTGTATTTCTACTAGAACAGAACCTCTTGATTGCTTCAGCAATTCCTTAACCATAAATATCAAAGCAAGACTGCACCTCACACATTACCCATAGACCATGGTCCATCATCATAACTAGTTAACATTAACACAGGCAGAATATAGCTCAATTAGAAGTGCCAGAGAGAACTCGGACATTTCATTCAATGCAAGGTTGTCAAAATCATGATTCAACAAGTGAACCATACAATTCCACTTGCAGATATGGCTGGAGCAGGCCCAAAGAAGATTTTTGTCTTGCTACCAGTTAAGAAAAATTAGTGTATACAACTCATGCAACTTGCTAAGTTTTCTAATTATAGCCCACATCTAAATTAGTTAATAAATAGGTGGTCAAAGCCCTGTAGCCCACCACCAGTACATCGTAACGAGCTAATCATGGTTGCCAGTATTGATAACAACATCTAGACCTACACATTCAAAATTCCAACTTATCTTGCATAAAAATAACAAAATACTGGCATATCAATTCACTAAGTTCTGGAATCAAATTGACAACAAATATCAGAAAATAGTGTAAGAGTTCAGGAAGCATTGTTCACCTGACGTTGCAAAAATTAAAAAGCAGAATAGTTGAATCCAAATTCCAAAAATTAAGAATCAGCTACATAAATTTCTTGGGTTCAATTGGAGAAACAGAGGAAAATAGAAAGGTAGAAATAATAAAAGGCCAATATACTACGTAAGTATTTTAGAAAAGGAGGGCTCCTGTGCCCCAAAAGGGCCAAAACCACACTACAAATATGTAAAACTGAAATCCAAAACCATCATAGTTTTATGATACTGTTCTTACCCTTTTCTTAATATAAGACACTCAGTATCCATAAGCCACTTTGGTCCTAGACTAACTCAACTCGGGGCTGGTAAGTCCACAGAGGGAAACAAAGTTCTCTTAAAGTCAATTTTTTCCATTCACAAGACATGAACCTAAGACATCCCATAAAGGGGTATTAAGCTCCTTGTCACCTTACTTATCCTTCTGATGCAACAAACAACTGAACTAATTACTAAAGAACTTAAAATAAAAGAGTTCACAAACTTCACATCTTCATAATAACCTTGTAATGCTCACATTACTCACACAAAAACACCATTGATGACGCTCATTCCGTTTACTCAAAACAAACATGACAAAATGCAACCATCTGCTTCAAATACAGCAACAAACAATGTCATCAAACTCGAGATCCTATCTAAAACCATAAATGTAACATCAATCAGCACATCCACCTAAACTACAACATCCAAACACACACGTTTATATATAATAGCATAAATAAGAAAAATATCCACAAAATCATATCTAAAATTAAATTGAACTCAAATTGAAAATAAAAACACAACTTTCTCCAACAGTCACATTATTCTTTATCATTAAAAAAAATTCAAAAAAAAAAGTGAGCTCCATTGAAAATTTGAAATTAGATATATTACCTGCATACTCAAACACGAATTCCCCTTTCCTAATGAACTGGTCAGCATGCAAACCCCATCCTTTCCTTTTATCCCTCACAATCTTCACCCGAACCGCAAGCCCATTCCGGCTGGACCGGTTACCACACTCAATCCCACATCGGCAGCCCGGTCCACACTCCCTGCCCACGTCATCCAGTCCATCCAGACCCAAACAGGGACACTCGGAGCCCGCACAGGCCTCGCAGTCGCAACCCGACGAGGCCCGGCCCAACTCGTCGACGAGAGTGATCGATTCGGCGCGGAGCTGAGTGGGCGCGGAGGGGGAAATGACGGAAGAGCCCCAGGGTTGACGAGGGAAGAACGAGGAGGGGAGGAGGAGGGAAGGAGTGTAGAGGAAGTGAGCGTAAAGGTGGGAATCCACAGCGTTCAAAAATGGGACTGGAAGGTTCTCGAAGGTTCTGGAAGCGTCGGAGGAGCGGCGTAGAGTGATAGAGTGGGCAAATTCGCGAAGAGAATTGCAAGTCATAGAGACGTTAGCAAGTTCTGATGGGGTTAGATAAGGTAACACAAGCTCTGCGCATTCAAGAGGAAAACCCTCTTTCGGATTGTAGCGTTTATTACTTGAAACAGCTTCTTCTTCTTCTTCTTCTTCTGCCATTTCTATATGGCTCTACCTACGGCTATGGATTGAAAATGAAGATCCTCTCTCTCGCCCTTCATTCATACAATACAATCCCCACTCGTGAGGAAATTCCGGTTTTTTAATTAGACATTTTAAAAAAGGAAAAAACTTTTGAGAAGTACAGAAACCTTATATTGGCCGATTTTATTTAAAAAAAAAAAGAAAAATTCAGATCTGATGTGGCTGACAGTATGATTATTGTACGTGAATTTACACTTGAATGTATCAAGCCTTCCGGTTTTTATTGTTTTTTGCATTCCCGTTTTAGCTATTTATAGTCCTGTTATTGTTTTTTATAAATTTTGTTTCCAAATTTATCATTCTGGAAGAGTATAAAATTTTTAAAAATACAAAAATATATTTCTGAAACTGTAAAAAAAAATAAAATCGGAAGGTATATTTACACTTTTGAAAGTTTAATTTTGATGAATAGCTTTGGAAATAAACAAAAGATTAGAGGGGATGCGAAATATTGTACATAAAAAGATGGATCGATTTTTGCACCTCCTAAATTTCTTTTTCACCCCTCTTATATATAAAAAGACTTAAATACCCCTGTTATTATAACATTCCAATATCTCCTTTCGTTTTTTTTTTCACCATTGTTATTTTTTTTTTCATTATTTTTGTTGAATGTAAGTTGGGTTTTTTTTGTTGGGACGGAGAAATTGAGAAAAGTAGTGTTGGAGAAGCGTCGGAAAGACGTGGAGCGTCGGAAAGACGTGGAGCGTCGGAGAAAACGAATCATCAAACTCAGTAATGCATTCTGCAAATTAATTTACGGAACTTTAAAATGTTTCCGTAAATTAATTTACGAAATAGACCATTGAATTCCAAAAATTATGTTTACTGTCTTCCGCAAATTAGTTTGCGGAATATTAAACAAATTACATTCCACAAATTAGTTTGCGCAATGTTAACTTATGGATAGTTTTCTTCTTCGATACGAACCAAGATAAGCGAAACTGCAAATATAAAATCTTATATCTAGCCTACTTAAATGACTACCAATTAGATATCAGATACTAAACTAATGGAGGGTATTGTTTACCGAATAGAAACGTAAGCCTTGCTTACAGATAATAAATTTACCTGTGGAAGTTAACATTTTTTTCGGAACAACACATGAGCCAGCAGATGGTATTAAGGATAAAATTGAAATATAAAATTTACAAAAAATTTAAAGAGGTACAAAAAGAAAAAATAAGGTGTAAAAAGTAAGGTCCAATATTTTCATCATCCAAGCTTTGCTTATTAGGCCCATTTTTTCTCTGAAGGCCATGAGGCCTACGCTTCAACGACTACCCGCACCGTTTGTCACTAGTTCATGGATTTTGATTTTTATACTTTTTTTTAACCTTTTATATTGTTAAAATTAAATATTAAAATTATTATTTTAATAAAAATTTATTATTTTTTTTTTCTATTTTTAAAAATAAATTTAATAAATTTTTAAAAATATTTATCCAAAAAATTATTAAATCAGCTTTAAAAAATATTTTTTAAATTATATTTTCAAAAATTTATCCGCTGCATTATAGAAACATATTTTCTTTTTCAAAATATATATTCACATTTCTTTTTCATACATTTACATTATTTTAAAATATCATATTCAAAGTTTATTTTAATTTTTTTTAAAAAATAAATATTTAAAAATTTATATTCTTATTTTAAATATATTTTTCTAAAATTTAATAAATATTATATAATTTATCTTCTAAATATATATTTAAAAAAATTAAATTTTTTAAATTTATATTTTTAAAAACTGTCTAATTTTATAAATAATTTTATTTTTCATATAAAAGAGATGTAGAAAATAAAATAAAAAGCGAAAAAAAAAGCAACTCCCCTAATTCATTACCCTTCGGCCCATTAGTGGCTTTAATGTTCTCCCGAGACAATGGCTCCCATTGTGGCAAATTATCTTGGGCTAAGCGTAAGCCCAGTTGCTTTCGCAACTAACTTCACTCTCGGAAAATGCTTTTTCACACTTTATTTTACTAAGTATCTCCTCTTTTGTTTTTTAAAAAATAAAATTTTAAAATATTTCTGTCATTTATTTAAAACATATATCTTCTCTTTTATTTCCGTATGATTTATTTAAAAATTAAAATTAAAATATAATTATTATTTAAAAATTAACAGTTGATATTTAAACAAATATATAATTTATTATATATGCATATATTTAATTATTAATTTTTTTGTTTTTAATAATAATTATATTTTTTAGTAATAATATTTTATAATAAATATTTATATAATTTATTATATATGCATATATTTTATTTATTTCAAATATTAACTTAATTTAAATGTTGAATATAGGAGGAACACTTATAAATTTGAAAATGGACACTGTTATAAAATATAATTTTATATTAAACTAAAAATTATATTTTTAAATTTGTAACAGTATTTCTATATTTAACATTTAAATCAATTTAATATTTAAAATAAATAAAATTATGTGATTTAATAAAGATGAATTTCAAAAAAATATTTTTACTAACATAAAAAAATATGTCAAATGTTAAGATATTTTTTATCTAATTTAAATTATGTCTAACAGAAATTAAAATATTAATAAAAATCAATAATTAAATTTATGATTAAATATATGAATATATAATAATTATATTATTTTAATATTAATTATTATTATTTTATGTGTCACTTTTCTTGAGATGAACGGATATATATAAACTGTTTAATGGACACAATTTATTAATTTAATATAAATTAAATTAGAATAATCTAATTTATCTTATTTCTACTAAAGATTTACATTCATCAATTAAATACCTACATAATTAAATAATTTTATAATTTATAAAAATATATAATATATATAAAATAATTAATAAATATTGATCTATAAATTAAATAATAATATAATTATTAATATTAATATTAATATTAATAATATAATATCATATGCACTCTTGAACAACATAACATTTATATAACCATGTTATGTTTTTTTCATTAATTTCATATTTCAATTTTTTTTTATTTAAGCCAAGGTCTTTTTCTATTTATTGGTATTGAATTTATATTCAACTTTTTTTTTCATCACTTTTACCTTTTATTTTATCTTGTTATCATTTTTAAATTTTTAAAAATTTAATAAAAATTTTATCAAAAAGTTACATAAGGAAAATGTTAACTTAAGCACTTTGTTCTGTTCAAATGCTTTTTATTATAGTATAATGATATGGCAAGGAAAATATATATTTGGTTTTATTTAAACTAATAAAAAAAATTATAAATTTTTTTTGGCATTAATCAATATTAGCCAACAACTAAAAAAAAATAAAATGAATATAAAATATACAACAAAAAATATAAAAATTTAAAAAATTAGAAAAAAAACAAAAATAAAGTCTAAAAGATACTTAAAATATTTTAAAGTATAAATAAATTAAAAAATCTATGAGAAAGAGAAAGAGGAAGAAAATGGTGAGTTGCTAGATCAAAAACAAATTTCAACATAAATGGAGATAGGGATGCAAATCAAAAGCTTTAATGAGAGATGAAGTAGATCAAAAGCTTCAGTGAGAGAATGCTTTAAGGTGGAGAGGGAAGATGAGCTAGATAGAAATGACGATGTCCACGATAACTTCCGCCATGACAATAGTGGCGATTATGACAATGATGATGTGGTTTTTCCGATAAATGAAGCTTTTTGATGATTTTAGAACTAAGAAAAAAGATAAGTTTGGTCAAAAAGGGAAGAGAAGAGACTAAGAAAGAAAAAAGACACGAGAGAAAAAAGAAAAAGGAAAAAGAAGATTTAGGTTGAAAGGTGAGGAGAAAGGAAGATGAAACTAAAGAAAGAAAAAAAAAGAAGGGAAGGTGATGAGATTGAAGAGAAGGGGAGAAAAAATATTATGTATTTTCTAATATAATCATTGATTTAAAACATAAAATAAAATTTAAAATTCAAAAATAAAATAATAAAATAATTTTATGAGATTTATTTTGTAAATTTTTTGTTAAGTTTCTTTATTAAATAGATAAATTATTTAAAGTTATGTAAAATAAAAAATAATATGTATTAATAAAACCTATAAAAAATTAAAATTTGTGATCTTTTATTTATTTGTTATTTTTAATTATATAAAAATAATATAAATTTTGTCTATACAATATGTAAATTAAAAATTAATGAAATTAAAAATAATAAATATAGGGTAGTTTATGAGATCGATTTGATAGATTTTATTGGAGTAAAGTGAAAAATTTATTCTTAACATTGTAGTCTTGCTAATTCCTCACGTTTTGAGCAGTCATAAAAGCTAGTCCTTGGTCACTTTTTATGTTAACAGCCTACTGATGTGTCTTACATACTATATTGTTCGTTATATAGATACATAAACATCGTTATTTTTATTGTAATCTTCATTTTTTCTTTCTTAACCAAATTTTAGGTTTATAAATAATCCTTTTCTAGAACCCTAATTTTCATAGTTGTCAAATTGGGGATAGTTGTTCTTCCTCGTTTGGACCATGTCCTTACTTATGAATTTTGCTTTGGCGCATCCTATTCCTTCATAATCTTTATTGATGGATAGTTATAGAAGGTCAATTCAAAGCGATGATTCAAGAAGTTCATAAGCATCGCATAAGGGAAATGAACATGTAAAGTTTTACGATAAATTCTAAGTTGTAATTAGGGTTATGGTTCTAACATTTTGATAAGCTTTATTATGGATATCCCAAAATGAAAGTAATAGCTTATTCTTTTTATTTTCATATTTGTGAACACTTGCAATATGTTTTGCAAGTAGATGATAGGTATGGATTTTTCCTACAATATCATGTTAGTATTGTAGAAAAAAATAAAACTACATCAATTCTAACTATTGAATCTAATAATGATGAAAAATTGATGAAGAATGTGTCAAAGAAGTTGAATGTTTTAGATAGTAAAATTAGAAGATTAAATGTCATGTTGATGTTGGCGGTAGGGTTGATGGTCTATGTTCTATCATTTTTATTGGGGTTTTGTTTGAAAAATTAATTTATTAAAGTGATGGATATTATGCATTTCTTTAGCTTATTTAATGTAAGAACCTTCAATTGAAGGTTGTTAAATATAATTGAAATTTTATTCATATTCATTCTAAAGTTAAAAAGTGCCATAAAGACAAGTTACAAATAGATTTGTCCGTACACACACTTGTTCAAAAACATATTCAATACAAAGAAGATATAATAAAAATATAAATTCATAGAATATTAAGCAAAAAATTGTTTATTCCATTGTTTATAAAAGAAACATGTCAAATTAAGAGGTTGATCCCTTAATGTTAGGTCAGCATGCATTTGCTAGATTTTTTGGAGTCATCAATGTCTATAGTCGGGGAAGTTGGGGGGTGGCTTCCTTGTGTGGCTTGCGATTTTTTAGATATTGAAGTTAGTGATGGGTTTTTTTCTATAACTTATGGAAGTAGGTTTAGAGATGAGGTTTTTCTAATCATTAGTTTCACTTAAGTACCATATGATGCTTCTTGGTTGAGACTTCTTCAGGATGTGAAGGTTGGGATTAAGATATGCCTATCTTAGTTGCCACAACATCCTTAGGTCTAATGACAATCTTACACCCAACTCCTCCTAGCCTAATAACAACCTTAGACCCAACACCAGCTACTCTTGACCTAGTGTCATCCTCAGTCCCAACACTAGTGGCCCCTAGCCCATCAAGCACCTTCATGCTCACCTGCACCCACAATTGAAGATCCGGCCTGAAATTGGTTGTTTATAGCTTTTTCAACATTTTCTTCTAATGTAGAGATCCCAGCTATAGCATCACTGGGCCTATTAAACATCACACAAACAAGGCTTATTGGGCCTCACACATTAGAATAGGATTTAGGTACCTTTTTTGTATTATAAGAACTAGCAAGATCATATGTGTATAGGATTTGAGTCTAATTTCCTTGTATTTTAGCTTAGAATTTTTAAGCCTGCTCTATCCCAATTTAAGGCTACATTGAAAAATAAAGAAGACACCATTATTAAGCTTAAATCCAAACCTAATTCAGATTTAAAAGTTTCCCTTCCTTCCTCCATTATGCACCTATTACATGTGGCTTATTAAAGGTTTCCCACATGTAATTTTCAATACCTAATTCATTTAAGTCATTTTATATGTTTTTTACTCAATTTTGAGAGCTTTCTCTCCCTCATCTTCCTTCTAGAACTAGGCTTAAGGTTGATGAACCTCCTCATTCATGGTTGCTTTCATGGTGGCAGAGAAGGAGCTCATCCTTCATAAAAGATGGTGCTTCAAGGCATAAGACAAAACTTCAAGGATTCTTCTTCATATTCATCCATTCTTCTACCCTTTTTTGCACCAGATCAAAGCTCCAATAATGGAGGTTAGTTCTGATCCATAAACTTCTTGTATTTTATGCTTGTTTTTCATTCTCTTGAGTTCATCTTTTACTCCATTTTGTTTTTCATTTTTGACAAATTAAATGATCTCCAAATTTTTTTGTTCTTTTTATGTTGGATCTTTATGTCTTTCTAGTTTTGGGAATGCTATTGTTTGCTTGATTTGGATAAGAAATAGTTTTATAATAGTTCGATTACTGAAGTGTTTTCATCTTAACACCAAAACATGCCTCTCCTAAATCAATTGAGCATAACTTGCTCAAATATGCTTTGATATGTGTCAATTTTTTTTTCTTTTTATTGATGTGATCCCTAAGCTTTAATTAATTAGTATGAATTTTTTAGATCAACAAAAAAAATTTCAAAAATTAATTTAAAATTTGAATTCAAATTTAGGCGTAAAAATGTTGTGTTCTTAGGTTCATATGTATGATCCAAGTTCTCTAGCACTTGTATAGGTCAGATTCATTGTGTTTTAATCCTTTTATCGGTGTCTAATCTGATTTGATTATGTTTAATTGTTCTCCTTGAAATGTTTATAAGAGTTTCATGATCATGCTCATACATACGTAATGCTAGTTATGCTTGAATCATGAATGATCTAAGTCATTAAGCCTAGGGGATTAAGTATATACTTAATTAATTTGTAAGAAACACTTAAAAATATTTAAATATACCTCTGGACCTTCTTTGGCTTGAGCTAGACTTGGAATTATTTAGACAAAGACAGTTGAGCTAGATTACCATGCCTATCCAAAGGATAAGTGCAAAATGCACTAAAATGAACTTGTGGACTTAGGACCTTGAACAAAAGCCTATGTACTGATCAATTGAGGACTGTGACTCTCTGGAGTTTGGACCAATAAAGTGAAAAAAGAATTGAATAAAATTTTAAAAAAAAAAGAAAGACAAAAGCAAAGTGAAAGAGTAAAAGAAGAAAAGAAAAATAAGAACATATACAAAAAGTTTATGACTAAAGGTCATTTACTCTCTTAAGTGTTGTATGCTTGCTTGTCCATGACTCATTAGGCTGCATGTCTACACATATTAAGCCTTAATTTCTTAGTTTGTGTATGCATCCATAGCTTAGCCGGATAACATTTTTTTTTTTGCATAAGCATGTGTATACTACTTTTAAAATTTCTAGGAAATTCCTTTTGTGTGTTTGCATTTTTTACATCCTTTAATCATAGTTTGTCTCTTTTATTTGGATTCTAAGTCTTGTCTTGATTATATCATTTTGAGTGTTCTTTTCTTGTGTTGAGCTTTTCTTGATTATTTTAAAGTTTCTTTAGTTTTGTCACTTTCTACTAGCACTTGCATGAGCACTTTTTCGCCATCTAAGAAGCATTAAATCATCTAGATATAAGTTGAGCTTGTTCTTTGGCTTAAAACTTGGTTCAAAGCCTGTTTTATGTGAATCGATTGATGTGATAAGGTTGGTTGCATGATGAGAACATTAGAGGAAAAAAATAGAAATACTTGGTGAGGTGTATTGTAATTTAAGCTTAATTTTCTAACACTAACCAAATGGAGCAGTGAGAGTCCTTCCTTTCATGGAAGTTTTTGTAGGTATCTTAGAGGGGAAAAAACACAAGAAATGGTGACCACAGAAGCTCAAGAACTTTGAATTTGAAGACTAGTATAAGACTTTTGACATTCGATTTCGCACTTGTAAGTTTAGGTTTTGAAAGTTGTAATTAGGTTCAATTTGAGTTGTAATCTAGCTTATTATAATAGGGTTTCACCTTTGGTGTAATTCATATTTCCTTCGAAATTTTGGATATAAAGAGGACTTGGACCCTAAGCCTTGGTGTAGGATACTCACCTAAGGCCATATACTTAAGTTGGTGGTTTGTGCAGGCAAAGAAGCTAAATGGGGTGTTAAGTGTTATGTGATTTTTTAGAAATATTTGATAGTACTAACTTTGTCTTCTTTTGTAAGGTAAAAAGGGCTAGGTATATACACTTATCCCTTGGTTTTTGTGTGGATTTGTTTTCTAGTATAGCAATCTGGGTGTGGAGAGGACTTTTCTACTTTGCACATGAGTTCCCATAGATATTCACCTAGGATCCAAATGGAGAAACTTGCTTCTAAATTAGAAAAAATGATTCAAGCCCAAGCAAGAGCATTTGAGAATCGTTTAGAAAACCTAGAAAGAAGATGCTTGAATAGGAACCAAAGGGTAATTGAAATAAATGGGTTTAAAAATAAGGAATATTACAACAAGGAGGAGACATCAAATAATGATGTCAACTTCTTTGGGAGAAACATAGATCCTAAGGAAAATAGAAGACACTATCCACAATGATAGAGACCATCTTCAAGGGATAGGGCTTCCTCACAAAGAAGAACACCAACTTCGCATGACCATACACAAAGGATAGATAGAGATAAAGATAGCGATCATAGACATAAGGAACCTCCAAGTCATAGAGAACCCCTAAGGTATAAAACCCATGGGATTAGGAATAGTAGAGATAGAAGTAAAAGCTCTTCTAGGGACAGCCTAGAAGATAGGAGCCATAGGAGTTGTGCTAGAAATAGAGACCTAAAGGGAAGAGAGCACTTAGAGTCCCTAGAACTACCTAAAGTAAAAATGCCTAAGTTCTAAGGGGAAACAATTCAAAGGCATATCTAGATTAGGAACTCAAGGTGGAACAAATTTTTTCAAGTCATTCCATTAGGGAAATACATAAGGTGAGGTTAGCCACCTTGAAGTTTAATGATTATGTCCCAGTATGGTGGGATAGGCTTAAAAAGGAAAGGTATAGACCCTTAAATGAATGAGAGGAAATGAAGCATATAATAAGAACAAGATATGTAACTCCCTATTATTTAAGAGAGATCCACAATATGCTACAAAGTCTCTCTCAAAGTTCAAAAATTAAAAATAAATATTATAAATATATGGAGGTAGTAATGATTAGGGCTAATTTGAAAAAGAGTGAGGAAGCCACCATAGCCTGATTCTTAGATGGGCTTAGGAATGAAATAATAGATGTGGTACAACTCCATCAATACCTAAGCCTAAATGACCTTTAGCATTAAGCCCTAAAGGTAGAAGTCCAACTCATTAGAAAGGATAAAGAGAAATTCACTACATATAAATTATCTATATAAGACACTTGGAAAGATAGAAAAAGGGATCTACAAAACTCTAACTTTAAACCTAAGAAATCCAAAGAGGCCAAAGACTCCACAGAGTCTAAGAGTAAGACTCCAAACTTTTCTCTAGCAAAGAGTCTTAAGTAAAATGTTTCAAGTGTCTAGATAGAGGGCAGATTACTTCCCAATGCCCAAATAAGAAAACCATGGTTCTTAAAGACATTGGTATCTATTCATCCCTAAAGTCCAATAACTCTAGTTCATCTATTTCCTTATTTGATAGTGAAGTCTTAGAGTATGCCCTTAAGAGTGATCTTTTAATGTTTAGGAGGTTGCTAGGAAGTGTAATTAAGGGGGAGGAATAAAGTTAAAGAGAGAACAAATTCCCCTCCAGATGTTCAATCAAGGAGCACACTTACTCCTTAATTATTGATGTGGGTAGGTTCATTAATGTAGCTAGTATTAGGCTAGTCACCAAGCTAGGGTTAGCAACCATCCTACATCCTAAGTGACACGCTCGTCGCAAACGCGCAAAAATAATTTCTAGATTTCCCCCAAACTATTGGTATAGTATAAGGTGTAACCTAGGTCATCTCCCAACGACCATTTCAGATTCTTAAGCAAATAAGGAGAAAATTAGAAAAAAAAGGGGTTTTGTAAAGATATGATATTGAGTTCTAAACACAAAATATAGAATGAAATTTATTTGACTTAACAATTATCAACTCAAGGAATTCAGAGGCTATTTTCTTAACTAATCATTGATCACTAAAATCATGCATTGTGTTTATAAACCTAGGATCATCTGGAACCCCTAAAATGATCCTTGAATTCTCTATTGAGAAACCTCTCAGGATTCAATTGATTATGATTAACAAGATTTAGTAACCACTTAATCTTTCATCTAAACCAATTTTATAATCAGAATTCAGTTGAAGTAAGTAATAAAATGAAAACCTTCAATTCAATTACTTAAAATTTCTACTCTTCAAACTTTTGGAAAATGATTTACCAATCAAAAACCAATTATAAATCAATTATGCATTAATCAAAATACGTCAACCGATCAAACTTTGATTAAAGAATAAAATTGACGAATATAGTGAAGCAGAGTAGAAATCACTCAATAAGCATGTAAATAAAGATCAAGACCTCAAAGTTAAAATGAAAATAGCTTGAATCCTTGAATTGAAACTACAAACCTAGCCTTCCATGAAGGAGGCAAACTAACAACAAAGAAAAAGGCAAACTAACAACAAATAAAGAGGCAAACTAGCAACAAATAAATCCTAAGCCTTCCATGTAGGAGGCAACTAACAACAAATAAATCCTGAGCCTTCCATGTAGGAGGCAACTAACAATAAAGAAAAACTAAGCCTTCCATGTAGGAGGCAAACTAACAATAAAGAAAAACTAAGCCTTCCATGTAGGAGGCAAACTAACAAGAAAGAAAACCTAAGCCTTCCATGTAGGAGGCAAACTAACAAGAAAGAAAGAAAGATGGAAAATGGTATTGGAGTTAATCTCCAAAATGGTGTGTTTCTCCTCTTGTAAACCCTTCTATTTATAGAGGATTTGTGAGGCATCATCTTCAGAAAGTCACCAACTAGGATATTACTTTTCTACCCTTTTATTGCTTTCACATGGGCTTTGTTGAAAATGCAAAACACTTTTGAATTTTTGTCACCAATTAGCACAACAATTTTGACTTTCTTGCACCGTAATTTCGGATGTTCACATGTACAAATTAGAGCTTGACTTCTGAACAAAAGTTGTAGGCCCGGATCTTAGCTGTCCAAAAAAGTTGATTTCATCTCAATATGACTTCTGTATCTCAAGATATGGTCGGATCTTTGCACACTGTTCAAATTCCATGTCAGCAACACTATCTCATCTTTTGAGATTATTTCGGAGTCCTAGACATCCAATTTAGAGTCTGCTCTTGCTTTGTAACTGTGGACACTTCTTTAAGCTTTCATTCAAGATAGATTTCATGATTTTTGGATGTCTAAAACTCCTATTATGCTCAAAATACTATAATAGTGTCATTTGAATCGGGTAAGCAAAGAAATTCAATTAAACTTCATATGAACCCAAACTCATAAAATATGACAAAGATCACTTAATTGAACATATAAGAAGTCTTAATGAGATAAAAGTGAGAGATAATTATTTATGAAATATATGCTTATCAAATTCCCCCATACTTATCTTTTGCACATCTCGGACAAACTTAAGTTAAGGATTGGTGACTATTTTTTTTTTTGAAAGAACATCAAAGTTTTGAGTTGATTTCTCAAGAATTCACAAAATTTCATGAAGCATTCTTTCATCACATTTTTGAAATTACTTAGAAAGGCAACTTTAATTTGAAAAACATAGATTGAGAAAGATAAGACCTCACATGATATACTCTGAATCTCTCAAGTGTTTGATTTGGTAAGTGTTTCTCTCAAATTCAATCCATGAAAGATGAACTATCATAGGCTTGCATATCTTCTACTTCTCTACTACTATGAACACATGCAATGCACAAATCAAGAGGTCTTTATTTTGGTTATAACGGGATTAGAAAATGATATATTGAAGAGATACAATGTTCGACCAAGGAAAATGATGAGGATTGAGAACTGAGTCTAAGTGCAAGTGTGAGAAACAGATATCACTTCCTCATTTTTATTTTTATTTTCAATATAATAGTTTATTTATTATATTGCTTCAGTTTTTTTTTTCAACCATGATATCGATGAACACAACAATAATCTCCCCCACACTTATTGAAACACTTATGGTATGATAAATCCAGTATTCCTCACCTTCTATGGTCAGACAAAGTTGTTTTTTTTTTTGATTTGTGGTGGGCTAAAAAGAAGAAAAGGCTAATCGGCTCAAAGGGCTGATCAAAGGATAAAATTATATGGTTTGGTTATTTGGCCAAGTGGTTTGTTCAGGAAAAACAGTGCCTCAATCATTTTTGTACAATTCATGTGAAAATGTAGCTTCAAAAAGAATCAATTCAAGTTTTGAAGTAACATATTCCATGGATGAAAATCACACAAGAAAGAAAATAATAATAAGGCTCAAAATCTCACAGGTAATATATTTATCAAATCTAATCTATCCAGTTCAAATATATGTTGCCAAACTAATTAATCTCGAAATGTAAATCATTTTGCTTCAATTATTTTATGAAATCTAAAGAACAACAAACTTCCACATTCAAATATTTTTTTTTAATCATAAGATGCGTATCAAGAGTCAAGTGTAACTCCTTACTCAGCCATCTTACTCAAAGCAAGTTTATGATTCTAACCTAATTTTTTTGTTTTTTTTTTAATTTTTTTTTAGATATCGGACCATCCTCCCCCTTACCTATCCAAGACATTGTCCCCAATGTCTTAGATGGAATTTCATATAACAGGAAAAGAAATATGAGAAAACCACCAAAGTAAGGAAAAGTTATAACCGAAGAGTGGTATCTGGTTCTCTGTTTTCTCTACCATCTTGATTTGGTTGGTTCACCAGCTGCATTGCTTGACTGAGCTCAGATGTAGGATTTTGCAAAATCTCAAGTAGCTGTTCAACAGTTGAAACAGATACTATGATGTTGCGCATGGATTGTGGCATGAACTCCTGCTCTACTGCATGATCTAAAAAGGATATCAAACCATTATAAAAGCCATTAATATTCAATAAGCCCAAAGGTTTTTTATGAAAATTCCGATAGGCCCAAAATATAATGGTAAAAATTTCTTCCATTGTTCCAAGACCACCAGGTAATGCAATAAATGCATTAGAATTAATCAACATGTGTCTCATATGGTCATGCATGGTTGCAACCTTCAATTCAGTACCCAGGGTCAAGTAGGAGGTGCTCCCATTTTTTAAGCCAACACCTAAGACGTTACACCCCTTTGTGAGTGCAGATCCTGCAACACATCCTTTTAAACCCTGAATCCCCCCCATAAACAAGATTGATTTTTCTTGCAGCTAATGCCTTACCAAGGGTATAAGCTGCATGTTGAAATTCTCCATCCTTTCCAAGGTTAGACCCACCAAAAACACAGATAGTATTGATCCTATCCATATACGGTGTTTCTGTCTTTTTTTTTTTTGAAAAAATATGTCATAGAGGTTGATAATTTATAGGGACTCAATATCAGACAAGGAGATCGCTTGAATAGTGCGGGATCAGGATTTGGTAGCAAAAGTTTGAATTTTTGTTGCAAAAGTTTGAATTTTTGTTGCAAAAATTTGAATTTTTTGTTCAAGGAAAAGGTGAATGTTAGAGGGGAAAGACTTTAAGCAGGGGTGAAAATTTCAAAAAAAAAATGGTGGCCCAATAAATTGAAAAGACAATGTAAATGACAAATATACACGCATGAGAATGAATAGTAGTTGTGATTGTGGCTCACATCTTCCTCTGGTTTTACGTCCAGTAACGGCTGAAACGCCTTCTAAGAGTCGAGGATGTGCTTCCCATTCAGTTTTCTTGTAAACTGACAACAGGGTCTTTTAAAGTCAGATTCCTCAGACTATAACGTGCTTTTTCCTTACGGAACAGTTCAAACAAATCAAGAAGAACTCTTTGTACATGCCCACTAGGATGCGTCTCAAGAGTCTGAATGATATCATCCAATGACTCCTTACTCAGTCCATCCTTTATGAATTGAATTTTGTCCTCTCGATTTCTTGAAACCATTCCAGGGTTATTGCATCTTGTGTTACAGGTCCATCTTGCACACCTGTAGCAAACTCCAATTCTTTTTGCCCTTCTCTTTTTTTGCATAGGGACTTCTTCCCATACCTGGCATGTTTTTAACAAATGATTCTTGAAATTCACCTGCTAAACGTACCTTAGCTTCAATGATCCAACGAACATCTTCTGGAAGGCCTAAGAGTGTTAATGCCCTCAATCGTTCAAGTCTGCAATTGTAAATGTCTTTAAGAAAATTTCTGGGGAGAGTAGGGAACAAAATTTTGATCCTGGTGAGAGCTTTCTCCATTTTTTTCTTAAAACACTCAAGTTATTATGCCTGCAAGCTCAATGTAGTGTAATAGTTGGGATGATTTAAGAGTTGAAGAAGGAAGTTGAGAGATTAGTTGAAACTTATAAGCGAGGAATGTGAGAGAGGGAGAGAGAGAGAAAGAGAGAGAGAGAGAAAGAGAGAGAGAGAGAGAGAGAGAGACTTCTCTTGAATTTATTGCAAGTATGTGGCATTGTGCAAATGCACTTCTTCTACCGTGTGCTTTTGAAAACCTTCGAAAAATGGTTTAAGACGATGTCCATTCACCTTGAAGATTTTTGCAGTTACCTCATTTTTTATTTCCACTGCACCATAAGGAAAAACATTAGTAACTACAAATGGTCCTAACCATCTAGAGTGTAGCTTACCAGGCATAAGCTTTAGCCGAGAATTGAAAAGGAGAACTTTTTGTCCAACGGAAAACTCCTTTCTTGCCAACTTTTTGTCATGAAGAGCTTTGACCTTTTCTTTGTAAACTTTGGAGTTTTCGTATGCTTCTAATCGAATTTCTTCAAGTTCCTGCAATTGAAGCTTCCTATGGATTTCTGCTTGGTCTAGATCCATGTTGCATTTCTTTACTGCCCAAAATGCTCTATGCTCTAATTCAACTGGAAGATGACATGCTTTACCAAAGACAATCCTGTAGGGAGACATGCCAATGGGTGACTTGTAGGTTGTCCTATATGCCCATAAAGCATCTACAAGGCGCAAGCTCCAATCCTTCCTGTTAGGCTGAACTGTTTTTTTTAAGATTTTCTTGATCTCTCGATTAGAAACTTCAGCTTGACCATTTGTTTGAGGATGATATGGGGTGGAGACTTTATGCATGACTCCATATTTGCGGAGTAGGGCTTCCATTGTGCGGTTGCAAAAATGAGTACCTTGGTCACTAATTAGAGCTCTAGGAATGCCAAACCTGCTAAAAATGTTAGACCTGATAAAATCTGCAACAACTCGAGCATCATCAGTACGAGTGGCTTTTGCCTCCACCCATTTTGAAACATAATCAACAGCTAGCAGAATGTAAACAAAGCCAAAAGAGACAGAGAATGGATCCATAAAGTCTATACCCCATACATCAAATACCTCACAAAAGAGAAGTGGTTGTTGGGGCATCTCATTTCTGCGCGAAATACTCCCTATTCTTTGGCACTGCTCAGAAGTTATGCATAATCTGTGTGCATCACGAAATATTGTAGGCTAATAAAGGCCTGAGTCTAGTACTTTTCTAGCTGTCCGTTGTGGCCCAAAGTGTCCACCACAAGCTAGGGAATGGCAAAAGGTAAGTACAGATTGAACTTCATGATCTGGAACACATCTTCTAATGATTTGATCACCACATGTCTTCCAAAGGTATGGTTCATCCCATATGTAGTGTTTGGCATCACTTTTCAACTTGGCAATTTGCGATTTGGTGAAGTGTTTGGGTATTTCTTTAGCAACCAGATAGTTTACCAAATCTGCATACCAAGGATCCTTCACGTGCAAATGATAAAGATGCTTTTCTGGGAATGAATCTGCAATTGAAGTTTCTTCACAAGGTTGCTGGATCCGACTTAAATGATCTGCAACAAGGTTCTCTGCACCACTCTTGTCTTTAATCTCTAAATCAAATTCTTGCAACAGAAGCATCCAGCGAATCAGTCTTGGCTTAGCATCTGCCTTCTTAAGCAAGTATTTCAAAGTTGCATGGTCAGAGAAGACAATAACTTTAGATACAAGCAAATAGGAGCGAAATTTATCTAATGCAAACACAATTGCCAAAAGCTCCTTCTCAGTAGTTGTGTAATTGGATTGGGTTGCATCAAGTGTGCGAGAGGCATATGCAATGACATGAGATCTCTTGCTAACTCTTTGAGACAGTACAGCACCAAGGGCATAATTAGATGCATCACACATTAATTCAAATGGAAGCGTCCAATTAGGTGGTTGAATGATGGGAGTGGTTGTCAACCGCTTCTTTAGTTCATCAAATGAATCCTTGCATGCTTGATCAAACACAAATTCGGTATCTTTTTGTAGTAGTTTAGAAAGAGGTTGTGCAATCTTGTTAAAATCCTTGATGAATCTTCTGTAAAAACCTGCATGACCAAGTAAAGAACGTACTTCTCGCACAGAAGTGGGGTAAGGTAGAGAAGTAATAATGTTTATCTTGGCCTTATCAACCTCTAAACCTTTTCTAGATACCAAGTGTCCTAAGACTATACCTTCTGTTACCATGAAATGACATTTTTCAAAATTCAAAACCAGGTTAGTCTCAATGCATCTGTCCAAAACTTTAGAGAGGCTTTCTAAGCATGCATCAAAAGAAGAACCATATATAGTGAAGTCATCCATAAACACTTCCATGCAACTTTCTAAGAGACCAGAGAAAATACTTACCATGCATCTTTGAAAGGTTCCAGGGGCGTTGCATAGACCAAAGGGCATCCTTCGAGGCAAAAGTATCAAAAGGACAAGTGAAGGTGGTCTTATGCTGGTCTTCTGGGGCTATATGTATTTGAAAATAACCTGAAAAACCATCTAGAAAGCAATAGTGAGATTTTCCTACTAATCTTTCCAAAATTTGGTCTATGAAGGGCAAAGGGAAGTGATCCTTGCGAGTAGCTTGGTTAAGCTTCCTATAATCTATGCACACTCTCCAACTGTTTTGTATTCTGGTAGGGATTAGTTCATCATTGTGATTTTTGACTACAGTCATGCCAGTCTTCTTAGGAACTACTTGCACCGGGCTTACCCAATCACTGTCTGAGATGTGATAGATGATACCAGCTGCCAAAAGCTTACCTACTTCCTTCTTTACCACATCTAGGATGGTTGGATTCAAACGCCTTTGTGGTTGTCTAACAGGTCTGGTGTTTTCCTCCAGCAGTATCCTATGCATACAAGTAGATGGGCTAATACCTGGAATATCAGCCAAAGTCCATCCAATTGCTTGTTTATGGCTTTTTAAGGTTTGCAGTAACCTTTCTTCCTGTTGTGGTAGAAGGTTCTTTGCTACAATGACAGGAAGCTTCTCATTTTCCCCCAAATAAGCATACTTTAGATGTTCAGGCAAAGGCTTCAACTCCAAAGGAGGTGGTTGTATTATGGAAGGCAGGGATCTATTTGAGATTGAAATATCTGCAACACTTGCATCTAACATGTCATCTTTCAACGAAGTTTGGTCTGCAGCATTAATCCTGGAACACACAATACATGAATCAAATTCATCACACGTACAAGTAAAATTATCTAAGTAATCTAAATCAAAATCAAAAAATTTAAAAAGTAGATTGTCAATAGAATAATCATCCGCAAGAAGGTCTATGGCATCAAGTTGAAAGAGTGAATGATTCTCTATGGGATGCTTCATGGCTTCAAATATGTTGAATTGGATGATATCATCTCCAAATTCCATAGAGAGAGTCCGTGTGTGCACATCTATCTTTGTTTTTGCAGTTTTGAGGAAAGGTCTCCCTAGGATCAAGGTTGCTCTATTGATGGATGACTCATCTTCCATATCCAAAATGTAGAAGTCAGCTGGAAAGATCAGCTTATTCACTTGAACAAGCACATCTTCAAGTACTCCGGCTGGATGTGCTGTACTTTTGTTGGCTAATTGAATCACCACACCAGTTGGCTTCAGTTCTCCCAGATTCAAAGATTTATAAACTGATGAGGACATAACATTAATGGAAGCACCTAGATCCAGAAATGCATCACCAAATGTAGAATTTCCTATTATGCAAGGAATGGTGAAAGTTCCTGGATCTTTACATTTCAGAGGGAGGCTGGGTTGAATTAAGGCAGAAACATTGCGTCCCACTCTAATCTTCTCATCCCCTTTGAGTCTTCTCTTATGCGTGCACAAGTCCTTTAGAAATTTGGCATATTTGGGAATTTGCTTGATAGCATCTAGAAGTGGTATGTTGACTTCCACTTTCGTGAAGGTATCTAGAAGCTCCTTATCCAATTCTGCATGAACATTGGGCTTGGATTGGACCATTCTATTTGGAAAAGGTAAAGATACCTTCTGATCAGCACAATTTGGGGTTTTCGTCTCATCAGATGCTTCAAGTGCAGATCGTTTATGGCAAGCTTCTTTTTGCTGATCATTCGATGTCTTATCGAAGGCTGGTGTACTTTTTTCATCAGACTTTCCCTCTGATTCAGATGACTTATCGGAGATATCTCCAGGTGTAGAGATAAATGCTTCTTTTTGGTGTGGATTAGTCTGATTGAAGCTTTGTTGCTTTAAAAATGTAGGGTCTGTCTGCACTTTCTTCGCACTTATCAAGGACATGACATTCACACTATTAGGATTTATGACAGGTTGAGAAGGTAGTTGACCAGAACCTTGAGATTTCAATTGGTTGACAGTGGTAGCCAACTGCCCAATTTGAGTTTGTAAATCCTGAATGGTAGAACTTACATTTTGTTGAAACTGAAGATTACTGGTAGCTAATTGCTTCATCAAATTATCAAGAGAGGGTTCAGAAGCATTAGAAGGTACAGATTGCTGCATATGCTGTTGTTGTTGTCTGAATGGCGGTGGTTGGTATTTATTTTGGGAGTCAGATGTTTAATCCTTTGTTGTTGTGGAGGACCATATCTCAAGTTAGGATGGTTTCTCCAACTAGGATTGTATGATCCAGAAGGTGGTTCAAACTTCTGTTGCTGATAATGTTGAGGAGGCTTGAATTGTTGTCCTGTGCCAAAAATACCATTTCCTGCAGCCTCAGGTATCTCACTTTCTTGTAATGTTGGGCATGCATCAGTAGGATGATCTGCAGAAGTGCAGATGCCACATGTTTTGGTTTTGTCAACAACATTAAGTTGCTGTTGTTGTCTGATGGCCAACTGTCTTACGATGGAGGTTAGTTCTTCAATTCTGTTCTCCAATCGTGTATGGTCTGTCTTAGTGGTCATTTCATGGACTCCTTTAGACAAAGAATTAGTTCGAGAATTGAATTGCTGAGAATTTTCTGCCATGTTGGCAATCAAATCTCGAGCTGCTGTAGGAGTTTTGTCCATAAGTGCTCCACCACTAGCTGCATCAACCATGCTTCTGTCCATTGGCATGAGTCCTTCATAGAAATACTGAATCAGTAATTGATCACTGATTTGATGGTGTGGACAAGTGGCGCATAGTTTCTTGAATCTCTCGCAATACTCATAGAGAGTTTCTTGGGAGTTCTGTCTGATGCCGCAAATCTCTTTTCTGATAGCTGCTGTTTTGGATGCAGGGAAGAATTTCTCCAGGAATAATCTCTTCATATCATTCCAGCTTGTAACAGATGTCGGATGTAGATAGTACAACCAGTCCTTAGCTCCATCATTTAAGGAGAAAGGAAATGCCTTCAACTTGATATGATCTTCAGGAATTCCTTGTGGCCGCATTGTGGAACACATAATGTGAAATTCCTTCAAATGTTTATGAGGGTCCTCACCTGCAAGGCCATGAAACTTAGGTAGCAAATGTATTAATCCAGACTTTAGTTCAAATGGTGCATCAACATCAGGGTATTGAATACACAACGGTTGATAAGCAACATCAGGTGCAGCTAATTCTTTTAGGGTTCTATCAGCCATGTTCTTAGCAAAATATTTAAAACTATCAAAATTTAAAGATGAAAAATCACTACTGTTACTTTCTTGGTTATTACTGAATGAATGCCTTCTATGTGCTCTTTTCAAATGGTGGAATGTTCTATCAATCTCAGGATCATATGAATATAAATTTTCAGGATTGGATCGGGTCATACACAAAAAGGTGAATTCATACAGAAAATCCAAGAATATATACCTAAAGTAAAAAAAAAATTGTTAGAAAGATTAAAAATTTTATGCAAACTCCTAAATGAGCCTAGGAAACTAAAATGGTCCCCGACAACGGCGCCAAATTTTTGACACGCTCGTCGCAAACGTGCAAAAATAATTTCTAGATTTCCCCCAAACTATTGGTATAGTATAAGGTGCAACCTAGGTCATCTCCCAAAGACCACTTCATATTCTTAAGCAAATTAGGAGAAAGTTAGAAAAAGGGGGTTTTGTAAATATATGATATTAAGTGCTAAATACAAAATACAGAATGAAATTAATTTGACTTAACAATTATCAACTCAAGGAATTCAGAGGCTATTTTCATAACTAATCATTGATCACTAAAATCATGCATTGTGTTTATCAACCTAGGATCATCTGGAACCCCTAAAATGATCCTTGAATTCTCTACTGAGAAACCTCTCAGGATTCAATTGATTATGATCAACAAGATTTAGTAACCACTTAATCTTTTATCTAAACCAATTTCACAATCAGAATTCAGTTGAAGTAAGTAATAAAATGAAAACCTTCAATTCAATTACTTAATTTCTACTCTTCAAACTTTTGGAAAATGATTTACCAATCAACAACCAATTATAAATCAATTATGCATTAATCAAAATACGTCAACCGATCAAACTTTGATTAAAGAATAAAATTGAAGAATATAGTAAAGCAGAGTAGAAATCACTCAATAAGCATGTAGATAAAGATCAAGACCTCAAAGTTAAAATGAAATAGCTTGAATCCTTGAATTGAAACTACAAACCTAGCCTTCCATGAAGGAGGCAAACTAACAACAAAGAAAGAGGCAAACTAACAACAAAGAAAGAGGCAAACTAGCAACAAATAAAACCTAAGCCTTCCATGTAGGAGGCAACTAACAACAAATAAATCCTAAGCCTTCCATGTAGGAGGCAACTAACAATAAAGAAAAACTAAGCCTTCCATGTAGGAGGCAAACTAACAATAAAGAAAAACTAAGCCTTCCATGTAGGAGGCAAACTAACAAGAAAGAAAACCTAAGCCTTCCATGTAGGAGGCAAACTAACAAGAAAGAAAGAAAGATGGAAAATGGTATTGGAGTTAATCTCCAAAATGGTGTGTTTCTCCTCTTGTAAACCCTTCTATTTATAGAGGATTTGTGAGGCATCATCTTCAGAAAGTCACCAACTAGGATATTACTTTTCTACCCTTTTATTGCTTTCACATGGGCTTTGTTGAAAATGCAAAACACTTTTGAATTTTTGTCACCAATTAGCACAACAATTTTTACTTTCTTGCACCGCAATTTCGGATGTTCATATGTCCGAATTAGAGCTTGACTTCTGAACAAAAGTTGTAGCCCCGGATCTTAGCTGTCCAACAAAGTTGATTTCATCTCAATATGACTTCTGTATCTCAAGATATGGCCGGATCTTTGCACACTGTTCAAATTCCATGTCAGCAACACTATCTCATCTTTTGAGATAATTTCAGAGTCCTAAACATCCCATTTAGAGTCTGCTCTTGCTTTGTAACTGTGGACACTTCTTTAAGCTTTCATTCAAGACAGATTTCATGATTTTTGGATGTCTAAAACTCCTATTATGCTCAAAATACTATAATAGTGTCATTTGAATCAGGTAAGCAAAGAAATTCAATTAAACTTCATATGAACCCAAACTCATAAAATATGACAAAGATCACTTAATTGAACATATAAGAAGTCTTAATGAGATAAAAGTGAGAGATAATTATTTATGAAATTTATGCTTATCACTAAGGCATATAAGCTTCAATAACTTAGTGACATTGAAGACTTGGTTGATCAACAAGTCCTCCTTACCTTCACATAGGGAGGTATGAAGACAATTTTGGTTTTGATGTTATCCCAATGAAGGTCAATCATGTGCTCTTAGGAAGGTAATAACAATATGATAGGAGTGCCCATCATGTTGGATATACCAATAAGTATTCCTTCCATTTCAACCTCCAAATAATTACCTTAGTGCCTTTGTTTCCTAGTGAAGTCTTTCAATACCAAGCACACATGAGGCAAAAAAGGGAGGCAGAGAGACATGATTTAGAAAAAGAAAAATTGAAAGAAATAAAAGGAACTAAAAATAAAAAAAAATAAAAAGATAAAGGTTAAGGAAACTAAGGTCGCCATATTTCTTATAAAGGAGGGTGAAGTTATGCTTATGAGAAAGGATGATATGGAAAAAAATCCTCCAAATAAGGAAATCTCTTCCTGTAAGTCCCTTTCCCTAGAACCTCACCATTAAGGTAGGGTCTAGTACTCCTATAGGCAAAGTAACATGTCCTTTGGAAAGGAATCAAGATATGACCATCTTAGAGACCCAGTTTTCTTAACCAACTCTTGATGCTTGGAGCATTATTATTATATTGTATGATGAGAGCTACATCACTAGTTCAATCCATTTGTTTAGCCTTACACCTTTTTGTATACTTCACATTATGATTGTATTGCTTAAGATATCTAGTATGCATCAATATTTGTCTTACCACTTTACATCTAGGTTTCCTAAATTGAGTGGGAATGCCAACACCCGTGACTTGGTTGGCACACCATCTAAGTTCTTAGAAGGCCCTCCATTACTATACCATCCTTCTTTATTGTATATAAGGCTCATGATACCCTCTCCTTAGTTTTATGCGTCTCATGGCCTATCTAGGAAAATTCCTAACATGAGTCCTTTAAACAACATCACAAGAAAATATCCTAGATATATGTTATAGGCATAATCTGGGATAAAAGCTTATAAACATATTTGTCGTTCCTATACTTCTATTTTACTCTTATAGAGGTTATGTGTTTTTGGTTCTTTCCTATCTCTTGTGTCTAATTTTCTATGATTACATATTGTTAAAATCCTTTGAAAGATTCAAGAGGTTAGTGTTTGATCATGGTATTATCTTTTTTAACCAACAATAGTAATATCTCCTTTTCTTACGTATGTCCTTGTGTTGTAGGTAATGATGGCGCTTATAAATTAGAGGGTGAATGCTTATGGATGAGGGAGATGATGTAGAGGATCTCAACTGTATAGCCACTAGACCTATTCTACCTCACACAAACTAGGCCGACTGGACCTCACACATTATAATAGGATTAGGTACCTTTTGTATTATAGGATTAGCATGCCCAAGTATGTATAATATTTGAGCTTAATTTCCCTATATTTTAGCTTAGAATTTTTAGGCCTACTCTATCCTAATTTGAGGCTGCATTGAGGAGTGAATAAGACACCATTATTTGGCTTAAATCAAATTCAAAAGTTACCCCTCCTTCCTTCCATTTTTCACTTCTTACATATGGCTTATATAAAGGTTTCTCATGTGTAACTTTGAATACTTAATTCATTTGAATCATTTTGTGAGTTTTTCATTCAGAATTTTAAGAACATTATCTCCTTTATCTTCCTTTTAGAATCAGGCTTAGGATTGAGGAACCTCTTCATTCATGGGTGCTCTTATGGTGGTGGAGAAGGAGTTCATCCTCCACAAAATATGGCGCTCCCAAGTATAAGGAAAAGCTTCAACAATTCTTCTTTATCTTCACCCATTTTTCTAGCCTTCATTGCACCAGATCAAGTCATCCTTCCTTCCTTGTATCAACTTCTTAACTAAAGGATATGTTTGTTTGTTATGTTTGGATTAACCACAAACCATGCAATTAAACTCTTTCAATTTTCTCTTTAGTTTGTGTGAGTTAACAACTTCTTCAATGTTTTCTTTTCTCTTTTGCTTCTTAGACCTACCAAGTCTTGTTTTAAGCTTTGGAAAAGGTGGAATTTGATCAATCTGATCCTAGTACTTTTCACAGGTAAGGCTTCAGTGATATGTATAAGTAGCTTGGTATGAAGCTATTATTAGCCAAGCATAACAGTGATCTTCTGGTCATTCATTATTAAATGTTATACCAACTATGGCATGCATGCAAGATGTTCCACCAGAATTTTATTAACATAATAATGGTTAAAAAATTTGAATAAATATGTCAACTAATGTTTGAGTGTGGAACCTGTTAGCTCCCAAAATCTATGTGTACAAGTTTATGTTCCCATATTTATAGCTATTTATGGTTGGCCAAGAGTGAACTTTAAATTTGGGTCTACCATCGCCTACATTGTTAACAAAAATCTCACTAGTAAATAAATAGAAACATGAATCATAAACAACAACTAATTCTTCAAATGTAAATAATAATACTGGACCAGGTAGTTGTTCATTTGTTAGATTCCTTTTTCTCCTTTTCCAAGTGGTAAATGACTAGTGTATCTTGCCAATTTCAGCTTATTTATGGTCACACTATTCAAGATCACCACCTTAATTTTCTCCAACATTATGATTATGGGCTTCTCCCTAAATCAAAAAGTCTTTACATTAAAGACCTCTCAATTATTATTTAAAATGTTGTCTACCTTTGGCAAAGTGAGAAAGTAGGCTTTGTGTCTAAGATTCTTTTGGTTTTTCTGTCGAGTATTCATGCGTGTTGTAACCGCAATTACAACGAGACGACGAACTCAGTAAATTTTGAAAAGAATTTAATTTTGATAGTGGAGCCGCCACCAAATTTTATTTTAAGGGAAAACATTTGGAAAAATCCTAACTTGAGGAAGAAATATAGGTTCGAGAGTCGGTTACGAGTAAAGGAGGTATTAGGCACCCTACTTGCCCGTTCCAAAGAACGGTACCCTTAAACTGAGTGTGTGATATTTTGAAAAACTATTTCATCCCTTAAAATAGAATAGAAAATAAATAGGTTTATGGAAAATAGCCTGACAGGACTTGATCATGCTCCTACGTATTCCCTGGTGCAGTGGGAAACTCAAGGCTACGTAGTTCTAGTTGCGAGACTTGATCTCTTAGAGAAGAAAAGAGTAATCTTAGGTAAATATTTTAAAACCAACGTTCCTTAGGAAAGAGATGAATTTGGAAATGAACGTGCTTGCAAAATTCAAACCGTCGTAAGCCATGTTTGAATTTGCACGAATTAGAACATAAAGCAGTAGAGAATGCTACTTGCTTGTATTAGAATTCGTTGCACAATTGAGGAATACTTCAAACATCAGTTTTTAAGAAAATGAACGAATCTTGAAAAAACAGATGTGCGAGCAAAATTCAAACCGTCGTAAGCCCTGTTTGAATTTTCACGAATTAGAACACGAAATAATAGAGAATGCTACTTGCTCGCATTAGAATCCATTGCACAGTTGAGGAATATTTAAAACAGATGTTTTTGAATAAAAAAGAATTTTGAAAACATACGTGCTTGCATAATCCCAACTGTCGTAAGCCGTGTTTGAATTTGCGTGAATTAGAACACGAAGCAGTAGAGAACGCTACTTGCTCGTATTAGAATCGGTTGTACAGTTAAGGAATATTTAAAACAAAAGTTTTTAAGAAAATGAATGAGTTTTGAAGAACAAATGTGCGAGCGAAATTCAAACCATCGTAAGCCGTGTTTGAATTTGCACGAATTAGAACACGAAGCAGTAGAGAATGCTACTTGCTCGCATTAGAATCCGTTGCGCAGTTAAGGAATATTTAAAACAGAAGTTTTTAAGAAAATGAATGAGTTTTGAAGAACAGATGTGCGAGCGAAAATCAAACCATCGTAAGCCGTGTTTGAATTTGCATGAATTAGAACACGAACCAGTAGAGAATGCTACTTGCTCGCATTAGAATCCGTTGCACAGTTAAGGAATATTTAAAATAGAAGTTTTTAAGGAAATGAATGAGTTTTGAGAAACAGATGTGCGAGCGAAATTCAAACTGTCATAACCTGTGTTTGAATTTGCACGAATTAGAACACGAAGTAGTAGAGAATGCTACTTGCTCGCATTAGAATCCGTTGCACAGTTAAGGAATATTTAAAACATAAGTTTTTAAGAAAATGAATGAGTTTTGAGAAACAAATGTGCGAGCGAAATTCAAACAGTCGTAAGCCGTGTTTGAATTTGCACGAATTAGAACACGAAGCAGTAGAGAATGCTACTTGCTTGCATTAGAATCCGTTGCATAGTTAAGAAATATTTAAAACAGAAGTTTATAAGAAAATGAATGAGTTTTGAGAAACAGATGTGCGAGCAAAATTCAAACCGTCGTAAGCTGTGTTTGAGTTTGCACGAATTAGAACACGAAGCAGTAGAGAATGGTACTTGCTCGCATTAGAATCCGTTGCACAGTTAAGGAATATTTAAAACAGAATTTTTAAGAAAATGTTGAGCGAAATTCAAACCGTCGTAAGCCATGTTTGAATTTGCACGAATTAGGACACGAAGCAGTAGAGAATGCTACTTGCTCGCATTAGAATCCGTTGCACAGTTAAGGAATATATAATTCAGATGCTTTTAGGAAAACAATGATTTTGAATACATTTTTCATTAGACCATAATTATCTCTGGCATTATTCACCATGGGGAACTACATTAGGTGATGGAAGCCAATGTAGAGAGATAAGACTAGGACCCGGAATTGAGCTCAAACAAGCATGTTGTTAATAATGAGTATCGTCTAATGATCATGGCTTTTAGCTATATGCGGGTTAGCCTAAGTAAGGCCAATCTTTAGCCTTTCCTTTAACCTTGCTAAGCTGATTTACTGCGTAAGGTTCTTTGGGCAATTTGTTTTGTCTCTTTTTGATTGTTTTCTAGCTAATGTATGTCCTATTCGGCCTAGGAGTAATATAGTGGAGCCTAACACCATGTTCCCCAATAACAGTAGCAGGTTTTATGGTGGTTTGACTTGGGCACAAATTTGGGTGTAGTGTAGTTCAGGTTGTGATCTAACTAGCTAGTTTTAAATTAATAAAAATGAATCACAGAGATAGGTACTACATGAACGTGTAAAGGGGAACCATGCTTCTCATGAATAGGCGGGCAGGATCTGGTCGTTGGCCTGTACATGACAGCACCTATTTGGCCCTTTAGAATCTATATTCTATGTCTATAAGAGTTTTATTTATGCAGAACATGACATGGACTAGGTGTTTATGACAATTTCACCTTGATTGGAGTTTACCCTAGAATTGGATTACTGCCAAACTATCAATCAAAATTTGCCCAGGTGACTAGTTCATGCTTTAGCCTTTAGGTATTTCAGGCTCTGCACATATAATTGGGCTATAGTCGCTGCTGCAACCATCTGATCTAGTTTGATTCCTTAGGCGGGCCTACTATGAATTATGCTCCCATAAAACCTGTTAATATTCCTAAGGTATGAGCTGGTTCCTATTTTCATGTAAAGTTGCAGCTACCTTGAGCCATGAGTAAGAAAAAGGTCCCTGCTCATTGTGGTTTATACTATAATCGCAGGGATGAACTAAAGGATATTGCCAATGACACTGGTGATCAGAATTGTATTAATTCTGCTGCAACACTTACTAGTTTTAGTAACCATTTCAACATAATTATCTGAACCAAACTTACTGACCTAGGCCATCTGATACAGGTTTGGGAACCTGATTGATTGGACCAAATTTCCTAAGGAAGTCTAAATATGGCATTTTAGAACTGCGTTTTTTTTAAACAAGAGCAGCTTGCAGCTCCTTCCCTAAAACAAACTCCAGCTGAATTACCCCCTACTTAGTCTAAGGATCCTGGATACAAATCCTGTTCCTAAATTCCTTAATGTACTTACCCACCTGTATTTGTAATCTCTTAATCCTTCTTGGTCCCTAATTCTAGCCAGCATCCTTATGTAGGGATAGGGGCCTTTTACTAACCTGACCAGTATGCCCAATATAAAGTTTCTAATTTTCAGGTCAGTCTCATAGCTAGGTGCTGTTCTTAAAGTGATTCACATCATAATCAGTGTGGGCTAGGGGCTGATCTATTTCTGGTTTTTGCTTTGGAACTATGGATTTCATTGTAAGCATGGCACTAGGTTTTCTATCAAAAACCAGTCTATAACTAGGACTTAAATTCCTATAAAATTTGGGTGACCTTCATATTGACCAAGCGTAAACAATAAATACTCAGATAGTTTTAGTGACTCAAGACCCTTTTTAATTCACTGAACAGACCTTATCACTCAGGCTATAAATTTGCCTAGGGTACATGGTCTAGAGTCAGAATAAGTGTTGTGGTGAACCTAGGCAAAGAAACCTACTGCCAAGGATGGCCTAAAATTGGTTCATTTCTGCACAGGCTAAGGATTTTTGTATATGAATCTGTCTCAGGATAGTCCCAAAACCATTATAGCCCCTATCTGCCTAGGTCCGCAATTACAAGTTTTCTTGATTAGGTCCTGATATTTCCCAGATTAATCTACTACCTATGCAACTTAAAGATTCTAAATCCCCTTGCTGCCTCTGCCACTGTGACAAAAACATGATCAGGAGACTCTGTTTCCCTTTAATACATGTACCGAACCTCCATCTTACCCTTTTCAAAACAAACTCTATTCAGGTTTGGCTTCCTTCTAGGGATGTATTGTCAAGCCTTAAGTCTACAACCCACTCTTAAGCTTGGAAGCACCATTTTGTACTATAATTGGAGCTGCTGTACTTCCCCAGGTTGGCATTCTTAATTAAATGCTATACTGCTGCCATATCATGATTCTCTAGACACTCATTTAGGCCTTACATGCTCTAAGGCTCACTATGACAGTATTATGCATTAGCAGCAAACGTCCCTTGACCTGGTAGACTTGAATTCAGCTATTCTTAAAGGCGGCATTTACCCAGAACACTAATACTAATCCATGACAATGGTGTTGTGGATGAACATAAGGATTTTCCTTAGTTCACTTGACCAAGATTTGGCCTCCTACACGAAGACGTTTGCAAGTAGAACTAGTCCTTGTCTAACTAACAGGAAGCAAGCTATATCCTGTGGTTGAAACAAGGGATATTCAAGTTCTGCCTGGCAGTTTGAGAAGTGATCATATTTTGGATTATGCGTAGAGCATTCCTATGACTGAAAGCTAATGCTGATAGGGTACAATTTGGAAAACCAGAACTCACCCAGGGACTAGGAGACTTTCCTGCATGAACTTAAGAAACCTGAAATTCAAATCTGATTTTTGGGTTTGCTATTGTAATATACATAAAAAAAAAATCCTTTGAATTTATAGGTAGGATTATTCTTGTGGTGATCGTAATCAAAGGAAATTTTTTTTTGTTATGCATTGGCCAGGGGTACTTTAATAGGTTCCCTTTGTAATGATCCTTTCCTGATTCTTGCCTTAATGAGTTCTACCTTTATAGAATGCTAGAGATTAACCTCCTATTGACTTTCTAGTGGTGATGTTGGTGAGGCCTGGTGGGCAGTTTGTTAATAATACAGCAAAAAAAAACCCAGTTATTTCCTCCATGAGTTCAATTTCCTCTACATTTAAAGGTTGTAAACCTTATACAGAGACATAGTTCAGAACTATTACCCATTTGAGTTTCTTACTGATAGAAACCTTTCCTAGGCCCACACAAGTATCCGTGAACAGAATTTAACTAATAACCTGGACATGCTGATAAGCATAAATTTCATAAATAATTATCTCTCACTTTTATCTCATTAAGACTTCTTATATGTTCAATTAAGTGGTCTTTGTCATATTTTATGAGTTTGGGTTCATATGAAGTTTAATTGAATTTCTTTGCTTACCCGATTAAAATGACACTATTATAGTATTTTGAGCATAATAGGAGTTTTAGACATCGTAAAATCATGAAATCTATCTTGAATGAAAGCTTAAAGAAGTTTCCACAGTTAAAAAGCAAGAGCAGACTCTAAATGTAATGTTTAGGACTCCGAAATTATCTCAAAAGATGAGATAGTGTTGCTGACGTGGAATTTGAACAGTGTGCAAAGATCCGGCCATATCTTGAGATACAGAAGTCATATTGAGATGAAATCAAATCTGTTGGACAGCTAAGATCCGGGGCTACAACTTTTGTTCAGAAGTCAAGCTCTAATTCGGACATGTAAACATCCAAAATTGCGGTGAAAGAAAGTCAAAATTGTTGTGCTAATTGGTGACAAAAATTCAAAAGTGTTTTGCATTTTCAACAAAGCCCATGTGAAAGCAATAAAAGGGTGGAAAAGTAATATCCTAGTTGGTGACTTTACTTTCTGAAGATGATGCCTCACAAATCCTCTATAAATAGAAGGGTTTACAAGAGGAGAAACACCATTTTGGAGATTAACTCCAATACCATTTTCTTTCTTTCTTTCTTTCTTTCTTTCTTTCTTGTTAGTTTTGCCTCTTTCATGGAAGGCTTAGGTTTTCTTTCTTGTTAGTTTGCCTCCTACATGGAAGGCTTAGTTTTTTTTTATTGTTAGTTGCCTCCTACATGGAAGGCTTAGGATTTATTTGTTGTTAGTTTGCCTCTTTCTTTGTTGTTAGTTTGCCTCCTTCATGGAAGGCTAGGTTTGTAGTTTCAATTCAAGGATTCAAGCTATTTTCATTTTAACTTTGAGGTCTTGATCTTTATTTACATGCTTATTAAGTGGTTTCTACTCTACTTCACTATATTCTTCAATTTTATTCTTTAATCAAAGTTTGATCGGTTGACGTATTTTGATTAATGCATAATTGATTTATAATTGGTTTTTGATTGGTAAATCATTTTCCAAAAGTTTGAAGAGTATAAATTAAGTAATTTAATTGAAGGTTTTCATTTTATTACTTACTTCAACTGAATTCTGATTATAAAATTGGTTTAGATGAAAGATTAAGTGGTTACTAAGTCTTGTTGATCATAATCAATTGAATTCTGAGAGGTTTCTCAGTAGAGAATTCAAGGATCATTGTAGGCGTTCCAGATGATCCTAGGTTGATAAACACAATGCATGATTTTAGTGATAAATGATTAGTTATGAAAATAGCCTCTGGATTCCTTGAGTTGATAATTGTTAAGTCAAATTAATTTAAGTCTGTATTTTGCATTTCACACTTAATATCATATATTTACAAAATCCCCTTTTTCTAACTTTCTCCTAATTTGCTTAAGAATATGAAATGGTCTTTGGGAGATGACCTAGGTTGCACCTTATACTATACCAATAGTTTGGGGGAAATCTAGAAATTATTTTTGCGCGTTTGCGACGAGCGTGTCAAAAATTTGGCGCCGTTGCCGAGGACCATTTTAGTTTCCTAGGCTCATTTAGGAGTTTGTATAAAATTTTTAATCTTTCTAACAATTTTTTTTATTTTAGGTATATATTCTTGGATTTTTTGTATGAATTCACCTTTTTGTGTATGACCCGATCCAATCCTGAAAATTTATATGCATATGATCCTGAGATTGATAGAACATTCCACCATTTGAAAAGAGCACATAGAAGGCATTCATTCAGTAATAACCAAGAAAGTAACAATAGTGATTTTTCATCTTTAAATTTTGATAGTTTCAAATATTCTGCTAAGAACATGGCTGATAGAACCCTAAAAGAATTAGCTGCACCTGATGTTTCTTATCAACCGTTGTGTATTCAATACCCTGATGTTGATGCACCATTTGAACTGAAGTCTGGACTAATACATTTGCTACTTAAGTTTCATGGCCTTGCAGGTGAGGACCCTCATAAACATTTGAAGGAATTTCACATTGTGTGTTCCACAATGCGGCCACAAGGAATTCCAGAAGATCATATCTAGCTGAAGGCATTCCCTTTCTCCTTAAATGATGGAGTTAAGGACTGGTTGTACTATCTACATCCAACATCTGTTACAAGCTGGAATGATATGAAGAGATTATTTCTGGAGAAATTCTTCCCTGCATCCAGAACGGCAGCTATCAGAAAAGAGATTTGCGGCATCAGACAGAACTCCCAAGAAACTCTCTATGAGTATTGGGAGAGATTCAAGAAACTATGCGCCACTTGTCCACACCATCAAATCAGTGATCAATTACCGATTCAGTATTTCTATGAAGGACTCATGCCAATGGACAGAAGCATGGTTGATGTAGCTAGTGGTGGAGCGCTTATGGACAAAACTCCTACAGCAGCTCGAGATTTGATTGCCAACATGGCAGAAAATTCTCAGCAATTCAATTCTCGAACTAATTCCTTGTCTAAAGGAGTCCATGAAATGACCACTAAGACAGACCATACACGATTGGAGAACAGAATTGAAGAACTAACCTCCATCGTAAGACAGTTGGCCATCGGACAACAACAGCAACTTAATGTTGTTGACAAAACCAAAACATGTGGCATCTGCACTTCTGCAGATCATCCTACTGATGCATGCCCAACATTGCAAGAAAATGAGACACCTAAGGCTGCAGTAAATGGTATTTTTGGCACAGGACAACAATACAGGCCTCCTCAACATTATCAGCAACAGAAGTTTGAACCACCTTCTGGATCATACAATCCTAGTTGGAGAAACCATCCTAACTTGAGATATGGTCCTCCACAACAACAAAGGATTCAAACATCTGACTCCAAAAATAAATACCAACCACCGCCATTCAGACAACAACAACAGCATATGCAGCAATCTGTACCTTCTAATGCTTCTGAACCCTCTCTTGATGATTTGATGAAGCAATTAGCTACCGGTAATCTTCAGTTTCAACAAAATGTAAGTTCTACCCTTCAGGATTTAAAAACTCAAATTGGGCAGTTAGCTACCACTGTCAACCAATTGAAATCTCAAGGTTCTGGTCAACTACCTTCTCAACCTGTCATAAATCCCAAAAGTGTGAATGTCATGACCTTGAGAAGTGGGAAGAAAGTGCAGACAGACCCTACAATTTTAAAGCAACAAAGCTTCAATCAGACTAATCCACACCAAAAAGAAGCATTTATCTCCACACCTGGAGACATCTCTGATAAGCCATCTGAATCAGAGGGAAAGTCTGATGAAAAAAGTACACCAGCCTTCGATAAGACATCGAATGTTCAACAAAAAGAAGCTTTCCATAAACGATCTGCACTTGAAGCATCTGATGAGACGAAAACCCCAAATTGTGCTGATCAGAAGGTATCTTTACCTTTTCCAAATAGAATGGTCCAATCCAAGCCCAATGTTCATGCAGAATTGGATAAGGAGCTTCTAGATACTTTCAGGAAAGTGGAAGTCAACATACCACTTCTAGATGCTATCAAGCAAATTCCCAAATATGCCAAATTTCTAAAGGACCTGTGCACGCATAAGAGAAGACTCAAAGGGGATGAGAAGATCAGTGTGGGACGCAATGTTTCTGCCTTAATTCAACCCAGCCTCCCTCAGAAATGTAAAGATCCAAGAACTTTCACCATTCCTTGCACAATAGAAAACTCTACATTTGGTGATGCATTGCTGGATCTAGGTGCTTCCATTAATGTTATGCCCTCATCAGTTTATAAATCTTTGAATCTGGAAGAACTGAAGCCAACTGGTGTGGTGATTCAATTAGCCAACAGAAGTACAGCACATCCAGCCGGAGTACTTGAAGATGTGCTAGTTCAAGTGAATAAGCTGATCTTTCCAGCTGACTTCTACATTTTGGATATGGAAGATGAGTCATCCATCAATAGAGAACCCTTGATCCTAGGGAGACCTTTCCTCAAAACTGCAAAAACAAAGATAGATGTGCATACGGGGACTCTCTATGGAATTTGGAGATGATATCATCCAATTCAACATATTTGAAGCCATGAAGCATCCCATAGAGAATCATTCACTCTTTCAACTTGATGCCATAGATCTTCTTGCGAATGATTATTCTATTGACAATCTACTTTTTGAATTTTTTGATTTTGATTTAGATTACTTAGATAATTTTACTTGCACATGTGATGAATTTGATCCATGTATTGTCTGTTCCAGGATTAATGCTGCAGACCAAACTTCGTTGAAAGATGACATGTTAGATGCAAGTGTTGCAGACATTTCAATCTCAGATAGATCCCTGCCTTCCATAATACAACCACCTCCTTTGGAGTTGAAGCCTCTGCCTGAACATCTAAAGTATGCTTATTTGGGGGAAAATGAGAAGCTTCTTGTCATTGTAGCAAAGAACCTTCTACCGCAACAAGAAGAAAGGTTGCTGCAAACCTTAAAAAGCCATAAACAAGCAATTGGATGGACTTTGGCTGATATTCCAGGCATTAGCCCATCTACTTGTATGCATAGGATATTGCTGGAGGAAAACACCAGACCTGTTATACAACCACTTCTCTTTGGTGAGGTATTTGATGTATGGGGTATAGACTTTATGGGTCCATTCCCTGTCTCTTTTGGCTTTGTTTACATTCTGCTAGCTGTTGATTATGTTTCAAAATGGGTGGAGGCAAAAGCCACTCGTACTGATGATGCTCGAGTTGTTGCAGATTTTATCAGGTCTAACATTTTTAGCAGGTTTGGCATTCCTAGAGCTCTAATTAGTGACCAAGGTACTCATTTTTGCAACCGCACAATGGAAGCCTTAGTCCGCAAATATGGAGTTATGCATAAAGTCTCCACCCCATATCTTCCTCAAACAAATGGTCAAGCTGAAGTTTCTAATCGAGAGATCAAGAAAATCTTAGAGAAAACAGTTCAGCCTAACAGGAAGGATTGGAGCTTGCGCCTTGTTGATGCGTTATGGGCATATAGGACAGCCTACAAGTCACCCATTGGCATGTCTCCCTACAGGATTGTCTTTGGTAAAACAGGTCATCTTCCAGTTGAATTAGAGCATAGAGCATTTTGGGCAGTAAAGAAATGCAACATGGATCTAGACCAAGCAGGAATCCATAGGAAGCTTCAATTGCAGGAACTTGAAGAAATTCGATTGGAAGCATACGAAAACTCCAAAATTTACAAAGAAAAGGTTAAAGCTCTTCATGACAAAAAGTTGGCAAGAAAGGAGTTTTCCGTTGGACAAAAAGTTCTCCTTTTCAATTCTCGGCTAAAGCTTATGCCTGGTAAGCTACACTCTAGATGGTTAGGACCATTTGTAGTTACTAATATTTTTCCTTATGGTGCAGTGGAAATAAAAAATGAGGTAACTGAAAAAATCTTCAAGGTGAATGGACAACGTCTTAAACCATTTTTCGAAGGTTTTCAAAAGCATACGGTAGAAGAAGTGCATTTGCACAATGCCACATTGACACGCTCATCGCAAACGCGCAAAAATAATTTCTAGATTTCCCCCAAACTATTGGTATAGTATAAGGTGCAACCTAGGTCATCTCCCAAAGGCCATTTCATATTCTTAAGCAAATTAGGAGAAAGTTAGAAAAAGGGGATTTTGTAAAGATTTGATATTGAGTTCTGAACACAAAATACAGAATGAAATTAATTTTTACTTAACAATTATCAACTCAAGGAATTCAGAGGCTATTTTCTTAACTAATCATTGATCACTAAAATCATGCATTGTGTTTATCAACCTAGGATCATCTGGAACCCCTAAAATGATCCTTGAATTCTCTACTGAGAAACCTCTCAGGATTCAATTGATTATGATCAACAAGATTTAGTAACCACTTAATCTTTCATCTAAACCAATTTTATAATCAGAATTCAGTTGAAGTAAGTAATAAAATGAAAACCTTCAATTCAATTACTTAATTTCTACTCTTCAAACTTTTGGAAAATGATTTACTAATCAAAAACCAATTATAAATCAATTATGCATTAATCAAAATACGTCAACCGATCAAACTTTGATTAAAGAATAAAATTGAAGAATATAGTGAAGCAGAGTAGAAACCACTTAATAAGCATGTAAATAAAGATCAAGACCTCAAAGTTAAAATGAAAATATCTTGAATCCTTGAATTGAAACTACAAACCTAGCCTTCCATGAAGGAGGCAATCTAACAACAAAGAAAACCTAAGCCTTCCATGAAGGAGGCAAACTAACAACAAATAAAACCTAAGCCTTCCATGAAGGAGGCAAACTAACAACAAATAAAACCTAAGCCTTCCGTGAAGGAGGCAAACTAACAACAAATAAAACTTAAGCCTTCCATGAAGGAGGCAAACTAACAAGAAAGAAAGAAAGATGGAAAATGGTATTGGAGTTAATCTCTAAGTGGTGTGTTTCTCCTCTTGTAAACCCTTCTATTTATAGAGGATTTGTGAGGCATCATCTTCAGAAAGTCACCAACTAGGATATTACTTTTCCACCCTTTTATTGCTTTCACATGGGCTTTGTTGAAAATGCAAAACACTTTTGAATTTTTGTCACCAATTAGCACAACAATTTTGACTTTCTTGCACCGCAATTTCGGATGTTAACATGTCCGAATTAGAGCTGGACTTTTGAACCAAAGTTGTAGCCCCAGAGCTTAGCTGTCCAACAGATTTGATTTCATCTCAATATGACTTCTGTATCTCAAGATATGGCCGGATCTTTGCACACTGTTCAAATTCCACGTCAGCAACACTATCTCATCTTTTGAGATAATTTCGGAGTCATAAACATCCCATTTAGAGTCTGCTCTTGCTTTGTAACTGTGGACACTTCTTTAAGCTTTCATGCAAGATAGATTTCATGATTTTTGGATGTCTAAAACTCCTATTATGCTCAAAATACTATAATAGTGTCATTTGAATCGGGTAAGCAAAGAAATTCAATTAAACTTCATATGAACCCAAACTCATAAAATATGACAAAGATCACTTAATTGAACATATAAGAAGTCTTAATGAGATAAAAGTGAGAGATAATTATTTATGAAATTTATGCTTATCAAATTCCTTCACACTTATCTTTTGCACGTCTCGGGCAAACTTAAGTTAAGGATTGGTGACTATTTTTTTTTTTGAAAGAACATCAAAGTTTTGAGTTGATTTCTCAAGAATTCACAAAATTTCATGAAGCATTCTTTCATCACATTTTTGAAATTACTTAGAAAGGCAACTTTAATTTGAAAAACATAGATTGAGAAAGATAAAACCTCACATGATATACTCTGAATCTCTCAAGTGTTTGATTTGGTAAGTGTTTCTCTCAAATTCAATCCATGAAAGATGAACTATCATAGGCTTACATATCTTCTACTTCTCTACTACTATGTACACATGCAATGCACAAATCAAAGGGTCTTTATTCTGGTTATAATGGGATTAGAAAGATGAAATGATATATTGAAGAGATACAATGTTCGACCAAGGAAAATGGTGAGGATTGAGAACTGAGTCTAAGTGCAAGTGTGAGAAACAGATATCACTTCTTCATTTTTTTTTCAATATAGTAGTTTATTTATTAATTTATTGCTTCAGTTTTTTTTTTCAACCATGATATCGATGAACACAACAATAATCTCCCCCACACTTATTGAAACACTTATGGTATGATAAATCCAGTATTCCTCACCTTCTATGGTGAGACAAAGTTTTTTTTTTATTTGTGGTGAGCTAAAAAGAAGAAAAGGCTAATCGGCTCAAAGGGCTGATCAAAGGATAAAATTATACGGTTTGGTTATTTGGCCAAGTGGATTGTTCAAGAAAAAAAATGCCTCAATCATTTTTGTACAATTCATGTGAAAATGTAGCTTCAAAAAGAATCAACGCAAGTTCTAAAGTAACATATTCCATGGATGAAAATCACACAAGAAAGAAAGTAATTAATAAGGCTCAAAATCTCACAGGTAATATATTTATCAAATCTAATCTATCCAATTCAAATATATGTTGCCAAACTAATTAATCTCGAAATGTAAATCATTTTGCTTCAATTATTTTATGAAATCTAAAGAACAACAAACTTCCACATTCAAATTTTTTTTTAATCATAAGATGCGTATCAAGAGTCAAGTGTAACTCCTTACTCAGCCATCTTACTCAAAGCAAGTTTATGATTCTAACCTAATTTTTTTTTCTTTTGGTTTTTTTTTTTTAATTTTTCTTTTATATCGGACCATCCTCCCCCCAACCTATCCAAGACATTGTCCCCAATGTCTTAGATAGAAATTATATAACAGGAAAAGAAATATGAGAAAACCACCAAAGTAAGGAAAAGTTATAACCGAAGAGTGGTATCTGGTTCTCTTTTGTCTCTGCCATCCTGATTTGGTTGGTTCACCAGCTGCATTGCTATATTCTAAAAATGGTGAAAATTTCAAATAAATTGAAAAGACAATGTAAATGACAAACACCTACGCATGAGAATGAACAGTAGTTGTGATTGTGGCTCACATCTTCCTCTGGTTTTACGTCCAGTAACGGCTGAAACGCCTTCTAAGAGTCGAGGATGTGCTTCCCATTCAGTTTTCTTGTAAACTGACAAAAGGGTCTTTTAAAGTCAGATTCCCAAGACTATAACGTGCTTTTTCCTTACGGAATAGTTCAAACAAATAGTATACCTAAAAAAAATTGTTAGAAAGGTTAAAAATTTTATACAAACTCAAAAAATTGTTAGAAAGGTTAAAAATTTTATACAAACTCCTAAATAAGCCTAGGAAACTAAAATGGTCCCCGGCAACGGCGCCAAATTTTCGACACGCTCGTCGCAAACGCACAAAAAAAATTTCTAGATTTCCCCCAAACTATTGGTATAGTATAAGGTGCAACCTAGGTCATCTCCCAAAGACCATTTCATATTCTAAAGCAAATTAGGAGAAAGTTAGAAATAAGGGATTTTGTAAAGATTTGATATTGAGTTCTAAACACAAAATACAGAATGAAATTAATTTTTACTTAACAATTATCAACTCAAGGAATTCAGAGGCTATTTTCTTAACTAATCATTGATCACTAAAATCATGCATTGTGTTTATCAACCTAGGATCATCTGGAACCCCTAAAATGATCCTTGAATTCTCTACTGAGAAACCTCTCAGAATTTAATTGATTATGATCAACAAGATTTAGTAACCACTTAATCTTTTATCTAAACCAATTTCACAATCAGAATTTAGTTGAAATAAGTAATAAAATGAAAACCTTCAATTCAATTACTTAATTTCTACTCTTCAAACTTTTGGAAAATGATTTACCAATCAAAAACCAATTATAAATCAATTATGCATTAATCAAAATACGTCAACCGATCAAACTTTGATTAAAGAATAAAATTGAAGAATATAGTGAAGCAGAGTAGAAACCACTTAATAAGCATGTAAATAAAGATCAAGACCTCAAAGTTAAAATGAAAATAGCTTGAATCCTTGAATTGAAACTACAAACCTAGCCCTCCATGAAGGAGGCAAACTAACAACAAATAAATCCTAAGCCTTCCATGAAGGAGGCAAACTAACAACAAATAAATCCTAAGCCTTCCATGAAGGAGACAACTAACAATAAAGAAAAACTAAGCCTTCCATGAAGGAGGCAAACTAAGAAGAAAGAAAGAAAGATGAAAAATGGTGTTGGAGTTAATCTCCAAGGGGTGTTTTTCTCCTCTTGTAAACCCTTCTATTTATAGAGGATTTGTGAGGCATCACCTTCAGAAAGTCACCAACTAGGATATTACTTTTCCACCCTTTTATTTCTTTCACATGGGATTTGTTGAAAATGCAAAACACTTTTGAATTTTTTGTCACCAATTAGCACAACAATTTTGACTTTCTTGCACCGCAATTTCGGATGTTCACATGTCCGAATTAGAGCTTGACTTATGAACAAAAGTTGTAGCCCCGAATCTTAGCTGTCCAACAGATTTAATTTCATCTCAATATGACTTTTGTATCTCAAGATATGGTCGGATCTTTTCACACTGTTCAAATTCCACGTCAGCAATACTATCTCATCTTTTGAGATAATTTCGGAGTCCTAAACATCCCATTTAGAGTCTGCTCTTGCTTTGTAACTGTGGACACTTCTTTAAGCTTTCATTCAAGACAGATTTCATGATTTTTGAATGTCTAAAACTCCTATTATGCTCAAAATACTATAATAGTGTCATTTTAATCGGGTAAGCAAAGAAATTCAATTAAACTTCATATAAACCCAAACTCATAAAATATGACAAAGACCACTTAATTGAACATATAAGAAGTCTTAATGAGATAAAAGTGAGAGATAATTATTTATGAAATTTATGCTTATCACTTCATATCTTTATAGTATTCTTCTACACTCTTAGATTCCTGAGAGAGCCTTTGTAACCTATTGTGGATCTCTCTTAAATAGTGGGGAGGAACATATCGTGTTCTCGTTATGTGCTTCATCTCCTCCCATTCACTCAAGTGGTGATATCTTTCTTTATTGAGTTTATCCCACCAAATCAAGGCATAGTCACTAAATTCTAAGGTGGTCAATCTAACCTTATGCTCCTCTCTAATGGAATAGCTACTAAAAAGTTTCTTAACCTTGAGCCTTCAATCCAAGTATGTTGCTAGGTTGTTCCTCCTTTCAAACTAAAGCATTTTAATCTTAGGTAATTATAGGGGTTCTAGGTGTTCTCTTCCCCTTGGATCTTTATTCCAAGGACTATTTCTATAGGTTTTATCTTTTATGTTATCCTTAGAAGAACTTCTATCTCTATCTCTATGGGTTCTAGTCCTATGAGTCTTATGCCTAAAGGTTCCCTAGTATTTGAGGGTTCCCTATATCTATGATGATTCAAATCTATATCTACCCTTAGATTAGTTCTTTTTAGGATTGGTGATTTTCTATTTGAAGGATAAGACCTATCCTATGAAGATGGTCTTTCCTTTTATTGAGGTCTCTTATCATTATTAGCCCTTGGATTTTGATTTTTCCCAAAGAAGTTAGCATCATCCTTAGTTGTCTCCTCCTCACTATGATACCCATCCTTTCCTAACTTACTAGTTTCAATTACCCTTTGGTTCCTTTTAGACCTAGTTGAGTGTCTCCTCTCTAGGTTATCTAGGCATTCTTCAAACACCCTTGTTTGGGTTTCAAACGTTTTGTTTAGCCTTGAAGCAAGTTGATCTATTCGGGTTCTAGGTGAATACTCATGGGAACTCATTTCCAAATTAGAAAAATCCTCTCCACATCTGGATTGCTATACTAGTCGATTAATTCACATAAGATCAAAACACTTAGTAAGAAATCTTGGGTCTAAAGCACACAACAAGCAAGGGTTAAGTGAATATATCTAGCTTCCTTGACCTTGCAAAATAAGACAAAGTTTGTGCTGTCAAATATTTTAAGAAAGTCACACAAGCACTTAGCACCCCCTTATACTTCTTTGCATGCACAAACTGCCAACTTATAATGGCCTTAGGCGGGTATCCTAGACCAAGGCCTAGAGTTCAGAATCCTTTTACAAAAAATTGCAAGGTGAATTTGAATTGAAAAATTAGGAAAACCTATTATAATGCACTAGGATTACAATTCAAATGTACCTAATTAAAAAATTTTTAAGCTTAAATTACACTAAATTTGAATTGAAAATTACAAACAATTGATCTCCACTTGACTTCAACTTCAAACCTTAAGTCCCAAGTCTTCAAGTCCATTTGAGGCTTCTTCCCTTCAATTTTTCCTCCACCAAAGTAACCTACAAAATGACACAAAAATAAGGTGCATTTGCTGCCCTCACTTGATTAGTGAAATCAAAATTAGTGTAGTGGAATTACACCTCACTAAGTGTTTCACTCTTTTCCTCTAATGACCTCACCAATCAACCAATATTCCTCACACCAATCCTTTCTTAAAAATAGCCCTACTCCAAGCTTGAAATGAAGAATAATCTAAACTTAGGCCTAGAGTCTTTGGTTCTCCCAAGATGATGAAGAATTGCTTACATAAGAGGTAGGTGACAAATGACAAAACTAAAGAAGAATTTTTAATATAAAGAAGAAAAACTAAATAAGGAAAGCATACTTAATGTATAATTGAAAAACTTTAGAAATAAGAGATCAATAAGGACAAAATAAAATTAAAGGTAATGAAGAAAGGAAACACTTAAATGGAAACCTAGAGACTAAAGAAGTCATATGCATATGCTTATTCACAATTATGTTACTAGCTAAATTAAAGGATCATACTCATGCATCAATTAAGCATCTAAAACATACACTAAGAACCTTACATTCCTAGCATGAACACTATAGACTAAGTATATAAGAAAATAAGCAAGTGACCATACTATGCATGCCTTTTTCTTTATTTTGTTTTCACTTTTTTTTTTCAATTTTTCTCAAGTTCATTTGTCCTCAAGGTCCATGTCTTGTGTTCATCATTCAAGCCCTTGCATAAGTTCTTTCATAATACTAAATTTGTCCCTAAGTTTGAATAGGTCTTGAGTGCATTCTTACACTTCTTCCTTGCTTAGGTAAGGTCAAGTATATGTCCTTTTGTTCCAATTTTTCCATAAGTCCAACATAGGTAATGTATGGTCCAGAGATTATTTAAGTGTTTTAGAAGCTTTATTAGGATTATTTTTAAGTCTGTTTTAAGAACTTAATGCATGTGTAACTAGGAAATATTAACAACATAACATGCATATTCATATACATGCATCTCTTAAAGAGAATTGGAGACAAAAAAAGATTCATACACAAACTTAATAGATCTTAGATCATCAAACAAGTGGAATTAAACATATACAAGCTGCCTAGGATCGGATCATACAATTCGAATTTCAAAATCACCACAATTTTGGCAGCAAGAACTCAATTTAAATTTCAAAACAAAAATTTTTAAAATTTTCAAGGACCTGCTTAATTCACACCAATTAAATGAAAGATAGGGATCAAATCTATTAAACCAAATCAAATTGATTCAAATCACATTAGAAATTTTCAAGTTATGGTCATTTTATTCAAACTAGCCATATTTCGGTGCTAGACAGAAAATGCTTTAGTAATAGGATGATTGTGAATGAAATACTCAACCAAATAAAGCCAACAAGGACAACTTTGAAACTATAAATGCAAAAAAATCCAAGTAAATAAAAATCATAGAAATTGGAGGTCATTTTATTGATCAAAAAGAGAAAATAAAATGGAGTAGAAGATGAACTCGAAGAAGCAAATGAAGAGAGTAAAAGAAAGATAAATTTGGATTGGATCTTGCCTCCATTGGTGGAAATTTTATATCAGTTAATGCAGATCTTGAAGGAGAGGAGAATGGTGGTCAATGGAGGTTAGAATTAGAATAAAGGAGATGGTGTTGAACTCTTGATCTTAATACACAAGTAATGGGGCAACCACCTCTAGGGAGGATAAGTCTCTTCTCTGTCACCTTGGAAGACTCCATGGATAAGGAGAATTCTTCAACCTCAAGCTCAGAGAGAGGGGGGAAGAAAGAAAGAATTTGGCTCTCAAGAAACTCATAAAATGAATAATGATTCAAAAGTTAAAAATTACATGAGTGTATCTATATATAGGAAAACATGCCTAGGAGCATGAATCTATAGGAGGTTTTGGAAACCACTTGGGACTTGGTTTTGGGCCTTTCATAGAACCCAAAAGGAGTCAATCATCCCTCCTTGAGGCAACCTAAGAAATGGACCATGTTAGGCCCAAAAAGCTCAACAAAATATTACGAGAAAATAGGTCCAATCAAATACATATTTAGCCTTCTAATTCCTAAAATACAAGAAATTTTTAAGTCCAACTCTAACATATAAAGGTCCAAGGAAGAGGTGGATTGAGCCTAAGGATGTTCCTCTTGAAGACAATTTTCCACATCTTTTTGCAACTTCTTGGCTCTGGTGGTCTTGGTGATAGGTCCAATGGACCCAAAGGTCTTTAAAGGATGTTTTGCAATGATCCCAACATTATTAAGTTAATAACACCATCCAGCCAAACTACCTTAAAATGAGAAAGAAATGAGTTAATTTCATATCACTTAGGTGTGAAAAATTATTAAGTTAAAAAACTTAAACTTAAGTAAATAAGAAGGGATTATGTCATTTAGCCTAGACTCTTAAAAATAGATAAAGAAAAATTGAAATTTGCAACACTTGTAAACTTACCATTTTAGGATGTGATCTTAAAAGAATGATCATTTAGGTGTAGAAAGGTGGATTAATATTCATTCTTTATCATCCAGCTTAATAAAGTTGACTAGAAAAACAAGACTCAAAATATATATAACAAATATATTCATCTTTTCTGAGAAAACATATTAAGAAATAACTAATGACCTTAAGGTTAGCTAAAAAAATTCCTACTTATATAACATAAATGTCCTTTGATCTAAATAATTAAATAATAAAAAAAACTTCTGCAACTTATGAGAAAAGGAAAAATGAAGAAGAAAAAAATTTAGAATAAAAAATCTAGTAAAATTAGGGACATAAGGACTATAAGATTTTTCTTAAATAAAAATTAAAGATTAACTTAATTTAAGCTACTTAAAAATAGATATATACTATACAAAATATAAACTTAATATTTAAGTAAAAATTATAATAAAAATATGAAAAATTGAACAATAGTCGTTATTTATTTATTTTTTATAAAAATGATCTTTAACTATTTATATGAAAAACTTATTTGATTGTCTCATGCATGTATGGAGGATTTAGTTGGAATGTATGCAATTTATATAATATGTGATACTATGTTTGCATGTATGGAGGATTTAGTTGGAATGTATGCAATTTATATAATATGTGATACTATGTTTGTTTATGTTATGAGAATTATTTTTTTAAAATAAATTGTTAAAGTATATATATATATATATATATATATATATATATTCATTTTATATATTTTTTATTCAGCCATAATTTTATAAAAATTTAACAATTTTATTGTTGATCTAAATGAAAAATACAAACATATATAATATTAAAAATATTTTTTACAATGAAATCATTTTTAATAATTATAAATTAATAAAAAATTTATTTTTTAAATAATTTATATGTTTAAACTATATTATTAAATGAAAAAAAAAGTGTAAATCCATATTACTTATTTCATAATTTTCTTCACAATTTAAAGAATTTTATAATTTTATATATCTTATTTATCCAATTATGTTACTTTATTGTGCTTAATCAATTATAAAAAATTAGTTACTCTTGTTGATATCTAAGTTTGTTAGGGAGTAGGTGATCATACTATTGCCCAATTGGCCAAAATATAAGGTAACTGAGTTAAGGATTTTGGAGGATTAATAAAAATCTTAGGCTTCTAATTGATTATTAACGTAACCAATATGAGTACGTTTTATGTTTCTTTTAACTATTTACCTTACATGATCATTGTGAGTAGTACTTAGAAGAAACGTTATTACTATTGCATGATCATTAGGTAGTAATAACAAGAGAATGAATGGTTAGGAATTGATATTTAAATCATTCATAAAATGTTATAGGGGTAAAAATTAGTAAAGTCATAAGGGGATCCAAATTCTCATGCATATCCATAACTTTGCACTCGTGTTCTTCATTTGTTATTTTTTTTAAACCTTCTTTCATATTCTCATTTCTTATACCTACAAACATAAACCATTTTTTGGTAAGCTCAAAAATTACGATTTGAACTTCTTGCAAATATTTGGCATAACCTTTGTGGAATCGACATTAAGGGTCTAAAATACCCCTTTCTACACTAATGGATATAATTGCCCTTGGGTAAAATTTGGAATATGATTTTTACACTTACATTCTACATGTATCAGCTGGAAATAAGATATTATAATTTATACTACAAAAAATTTCCTGCCTTTAAGATCCTACTAGAGGGTTATGGAAGAAGAGTGAGTGTATTGTAGTGAATGCATTTGGCGGTGTGTAGGGGTGTGTCCTTCTTCCAAGGCATTCCCTCCATTTTTATAAGCTTAAATTTGACTTTTTCTATTAGAAATCTAGTTGACCTAGGTCATTTTTTGCACCATCAATATTGGCACAATCGTACTCAGGTCTGCATAGTCATATCATAAACTCTAGAGATGCTTCACGGTCATGCTGAAGTTCATCACGATCGTGCTTAGGTCTACCTAGCCTTGTCGAACAATCATGAACATTGCAAGGGCATGCTTAGGCCCAACACGGGCCTGCTAACATCCTTCAAAGGTATTTTTGTCATTGCATTATTTCTTTATCCTTTTGATACCATTTTGTCTTCTTGTAGCCCAATTTATGCTGTTTCAAATTTTCTACTTGTATTACCATTCCTAAAATAAATAAGGAAAAATAGGTAAAATTATCAAAATATAAATAATGATTATTTCATAATTATAACTAATTTTTCGCAAATAGTCAACAAAAGAATGATTTATCATCTTTGTAACCTTAACTATATGCATCAAATCCATATCAACATCCAAAATCTCAAGTGTATCACCAAAATTATGAGCAAGGTCTAACTAGAATACATTATTCATATTTAGATATCCTAGATCTAAAATAAAATTCTTAAAACTAAACACATTCAATGTGTCCTTATCACAATCTACCCAAATTTTCACCTAATCCACTTATGGCTTACTTTTCCATAAAGTTACCTTCATGATAAATAAACTGATGTTCTACACCAAGTTAGAGAAAACATGTTCTCAATGTGGTACCACATATAAAAAATGTATTTTCAAGATCCAGTTATACTTAAACAATGGAAGATCATATGTACAACACAAGTAAAAGTTTATTAACCAAATAACACACCCACAGTGACTTTGACACAAGAACCTCAACACTCTTCCATTCCTAATAATCCAAGAAAAAACTACTCCCACATTCCCTATTCCAATCCCCAAACACACCTTAAACCCATAATAATTATCACAAGAATCAAATTTTAGGGTATAAGATAATGGAAAATACTTGGCTCATTTCAATGTTGACAAAATGGAACCTTGGTACTACATCAAAGTATAATCCTTGATTTCTTCTTCTCATAAGAAATGAAAACTATTAAAGATAAAAAGTATTTTCCCTTCAACGATATTCAAACAGTTTTTTTAAATTGATAGATGTAAAATGACAAAGTTTATATGTCAATATAATAGTTAATGTAACATTTAAAGTGACACATAAGAAAGTTGTTAACAAAAAATGTGACCAATAACTAACCTACAGTATGAAATTAAAAATAAAAAACTAACATTAGTTGAAACCAATCCAAAATAAGTAATAAATTAACTAATCTTCGTATGTATGAATATTTTTAAATTTAAATAAAATTTATAAATTAAATAAAAAATAATTAAAAAATATTATTAGCTCTTCTTAATTTTTTATTAAAATATTTTAGGGTTAAATATTTTTAATCCCTTCACAATTAAAAAATTCTAATTTTGGTCTTTTATTTATTAAACTATTAATTTTAGTTTTTTATTTTTTAAAATATATTATTTTAGTCATTTATCATTGATTTGATAAATATTAGTATATGTTACATGTTAAAAATTAGTTATTTTTTAAACTAAAAAGTAGTCTATTTAACAAATGATGGATAAAATTAATTATTTTAAAAATAAAAGATCAAAAGTAAAATTTTAAATTTAAAAAAACTAAAAATATATTTAATATAATAATTTAGTATAAAAAGATGTTACAAAGAACAATATAAAATGTACAAATATAGTTAAAATTAATCCAAAATTAATAAATTAATAAATATATTAAAATAAAAATTAGAAATAAGATAAAAAAAACATATTTTAAAAAATATATTATATATACAAATAAGAATTGAAATGTTAATTTTATGAATATAGTTATATATTGGAATGTAACAACCAATTTGTTTGTCAATTATCATTTTAATTTTTTTTTTCAATTTTACTTATTATTTAGTATTTTATAATTTATATTACATTAGATTACAAAAATAATATTGATAAGACTCTATTAAATCTATTAAGGTGATAATTGTAAAATTTTTGTTCCTCCATTAAGTCTATTTAAGAGATAAATGTAATATGATGAGGCTAATTAATGGTTTAATGTTTCTTTATAAAAGTGATTGATAAGATTTTATGAATTATTTGAAAAATTAAATACGTTGATAAAACTTTTAAATGATTAAGTAAACTAGCATTCTGTTTTATGCGTATTTTTAAATTTAAATAAAAAATATTTAATAATAATAAATATTATGCTATATTAATATTAATGAAAGAATTAAAAAATCCAAGATTGTGATTAAAATTAATAAAATAAATTATTAAAAATATATGATATATAATATTTATTTATATAATATCAAAATTTTAAGTTTTAAATTAAGATTAATTAATATTATAATAAATTTAATATTTGATTTATAAAAATAAATAAATATATATATATATATTTAAGGTTTTTATATTGTATCAATATTAAAAATTTAAATTAATAATTTTAAAGTTAAATAAAAAATTGAATTGATCATAATGGTTTCATTAATAGTTTAAGATTTAATAGTTTAATTTTAATTATAATGATCTTAATTAAATATTATTTTTGAAACATTTATAATATTATATTTTAAAATATAATTTTATAATATTATAATTTTGTATAGTTACAAAATAAAAATTATATAATATTTAAATTTTATCAATTTTTTACCAATTCCATCGATTTGTTAATTTAATGATTTTTTTTATTGATTTTACTAGTTATGTACTATTTTTTTTTAATGATTTTGTGGTGATTCAAATAAACCAGAAGGATGCCTAATTTTCAATTTAATTGCCGATTAATCTAACCAATCGATCTATTAGTCTAGTTTGATTTTAAAAACATGATATAAATTAAAATAGTATTTAAAAGAATAAAAATAAATAAAAAATAAATGTTTAATAAAAAATGGTGACAGATTAATGAGAGTAAACTTAATTTTAAAACAAATCATTTAAAGATAATAATTTTAATTTAATATATAGAGATTGATAATTAAAATATCTTTATCTTGAATGATTTATTTATTTAAAAAATTATAAATTTAATTCGTATATGTTAATTTCACATGATGAAATTTATTTAATTATCAATTTAATATTTTATAATAAAAAATATTTTTAAATATTATAATAAATAATATATATTAAATATATCGTCTTATGATAATAAATTCTATATAATACAAATTATTAAGATAAATATAATAATGCGGTTTAAATATTTAAGTAGAATAATATAATAATACGGTTTAAATATTTAAGTAGAGGAGACTCGCTCAAATTGAAACATTTATTAAGAATAATTTTCTTTACCATTTATGTAAATTGTTATCTCATTATTTATTAATTCAATTCTATTCAATTAAAAACAAAATTTCTAGTCTTTTTTCTTTCATTAGATAAAGTTTTAAAAAAATAAACTAAAATCATAAATTAGAAATATATATATATATATATATATATATATATATAACTTAAACAAATAAAAAAAGTAAAGTATATTAAGAGAATAATAAATTTTGATGAATAAAAGTGGAAAAAAATTATTATGAAGATACATTAATTTTTAACAATAATTTTTTATTAATTTTTTAAAATTATTTTGAAAATTGTTGTTTTTAAAATAAAAAATTAGAAAATATTGAGAAGAGTTTTTTAAAAATTGATTTCTATTGCTTTAATAAAGAGACTTTTGTCATTATCTTTATATTTAAGGGGTTAAAAAATCTCTCTTACAAATTGGATAATTTTTTTATATGAAGTAAAATTTATATATTAAGAATTGATTTTATATACATCATTATTTGTCACATGTGTGGGTAGGATGTCTCCCACATATGTTTAATAAATATACGTACATGTATAGCTAGGATATGATTCATACTATTTCCTTTTTTAGGTGTAAAAGAAAAAAAAAGATAGATGGAAATTAAGCTGCGAGAATTTCAGTCTTAGATGATATGCATAATTTAAAGTAGATGATTTCATTTACCATTGCTTGATAGAGGTTTAGAGAATTACTTCTACAATAAAATTCTTTATCCCCTAGTTTTTTCACCATAACTAAACTCCGTCTAAGTGCCATATGCTCAACTATTAATGCTTCCAATCTATGATGATGGTATCATCTCGTAGATACTTGAATATCTTTAGATTCTTTCCTTACCACTAGTCTGAATCATGATCCCATTTCTTTTGCGCATCGCGCATCAACTTTCAATTTTCATTGTGTTGGAGGATTTTAAGTTTGAGAATGTTGCTATAAGATCCTGCCATTATGTTGTTGGTGCATCTTCCATTAGATCGAAAGATGTTGGAAAAGATCTATGGCATAATAAATTTTTTTAATGATTCTACATAAGCTGTTGAGAAATTATTAAATTATTTTAATATTTTATACTTTAGTTCTTATAATAATATTTTAAATATTCTAATTTAGTTTTTTTTAAAATTCATATTAAAATTATTGCTTTTGAAGAATACTATATAATTCTAGTCGTATCCTATTCATTTACATAGTCAACACCAAAATAGATGTTTACGAAACCTAATTTGATATTTCACAAATAAAGGAGAGAGAAGAAAAAAAAAACAGCAAAATTGATTAGTTTCACTTAGTAAACTCTATGTAGTATAATTCATTATTTTTGGATTTGTTTTTGTGTCTTAAAGGTGCGGTTCTTTTAGATTTTATAACATATTAGTTCTATTCCAATTATTCTTCTTAACTCTAAAAATGTGATTTTCTTTTTTTTATATTTCTATTTTTATATCTAATCATTATTTGTTTGATTGAGCCCTTTTTTGCAGTGATATTTTATTTTATGAAAAAACATATTATTTGTCATTTGTTGAAAATTTTTGGTTTCATAATGTGATATTTAAATTGGTGTTTAACTTTTGTATTTTTTGGTGAAAAACTATGTATCATCATCCATCATACATATCCATTATAAGAAAAATAACAATTAGTGAGAAAATTTAGCAAGAAAAAATTCTTGCTAATATGTAACTAAATGGTGAATGAACAATGAGTAAATAATTATGACAATAAAACCAAAAAAATTATTGAAATTTTTTTCTATAAAACTATAGTTAAAAATTAGCGAGGGATTGACAAGAAAAAATTCCTAACAAAATTAAAAAGAAAAGATTTTCACTAAGAATATGATAATAAAGGGTCTATCTATAAGTTAGAGTCCAATAATACTATCATGCAATTTATATCCAAGATTAAATCTTATTATACTAGTAAAAAAATGATTAAAAACATGAAGATGGTCATTGACTATGATTCTAATAACGTGGGATTCCAACACAAATCAAGGAATACATGCTCTATATGAAGAATGTGATATGCACTTTGAAGGTTTTACTTATTAAAAGAATTTAGAGGCATAAAATCTATCGAAATGATTTTCATCTATACCAACAGTAGCTTACACCTGGATATATCCAAGTATATGCCGTTATAAGTCATTGAATTTTCTCTTTTTTTTATTATTTGAAATATACTGTTTTTATACTAGAGAGGTAAGAAGTGTAAACTACTTTTAGTATATATGAGTATCATTGTCCATGAATTTTTTTGAAAATTGAAAAATAAACTGTAAATAATAGTAAATTTATTAAATAAACAAAATATCCCATGTTTGTTGGAAGAAATTATTTTGGAGAGGAAAGAAACAAATGTAAGAATTAATTTTTAAAAAAATTGTATATTTGGTAAGATATTTAAAGTAATGAAAATAATTTTTTATAAATGAAAAAAAAAACATTTTTAACCATATGTAAATGTTAGACTTTATGATTGAAATTTCCATATTGTTTTCTGGCTTATATTTTATCCTCTAATAATAAATAACTATTTTCAATATGAAATTAACTGTTATAAATAAATTTATATTTATATTTAATTTATTTATTAAGTTTTTTCAAATTAAATATATTATCTTACAATTGATTTTAAATTACTATATTAAAAATAAAATTTAATTTTATAATTAATTACAATAATAATGAATTATACAATAACTAATTATTAAGTTTTTCACACCTAATTCAAACAAACGCGTGTTAGAATTTGATTTTTGACCAATTGTCATGCTAAGCATCTCATCGTTAGCAGCAACTCTCCCTTTAGCACTTAAACTGGATCTTTATTTGTTGATCTGCACATAGCAAGCTCTGAAACATATGCCAATCATCCCTTCATGATAAGCGTCAATTATGTTAAAGGAAAATGTCACCAACATTTTTTTAATGTATTCTTTTGAAGTTTTTATTAAAATTAAAATATTTATTCATAAATTATTATTTATTTTTAAAATTTTAAAAAATTAATCAATTTTAAAATATATTAAAAATTTTTTACTAATTTTTTTTATATTCAAATGGTTTTTAGTTTTTTTCTCAAAGAAATGGGTTTTATCTATATTTTTCATTGGTACAGCAAGAAAGGAGAAAGCCCAAAATTATGGGACACAAGGGCCGAAAGAAGAAGCTATTCAAAAGCGCATAAAACACAACATTTAGCCTGGGGCGCTAGCTTCACAACAATTACATTTGAATAGTATTAAATTTATTCACTTAATCATTTAAATATAGCAATTGAATTTGAAATTTGGAAAAGAATAGTACTAAATTTGAAATGTGAATCGATGTAATTCTCAATTTTAAAAAGTGCTCTCCTAATGAATTTATGATTATTTAAAATTTAAGAATCATTGTAATTCTTAAATTTCTCTCTTAAATTATTTATATTTCTTTTTTTATAGATGTTAGGAAAATACTTTTTAATATTTTGATTATTATATAAAAATTTATATCTCACTCAATAATGACTTTAGATCTGCTATTTTTAAATTTTTTCTATATTTTCATTTTAGATAGTAATTTTTAAAATATTTTTTGATAACATAATTTTTGTACTCATAAATTTAAAAAATGTTACTTTTTTTTATTTTTTATCTTTATTATCCTGAATTTATTTGGAATAATTATAATTTCTCTTCTTATCAATATATATTTAAAAAGTTTTTCGATCTTCGTGCTAATGGCATGCACATTGAAAAATTAGGTCTTATGATTTCATCTTTAAATAGTGTGCATAGATCATGGAACAAGCTATAAAAATTAAATTTATTGGTATATTTTTTTTTTCAAATTTTGTGTACATCTTACAAATTAATCCTTCACTTTTTAAAATTCTTTTTTAATTCTCAACTTTCATAACCATTTTGCAAATTATTTTACACTTGTATTTTTTTGTCAACGACATGTTGATTATTAAATATCATTTAGAATATGTATTGATATCAAAATATCATTATTTTATATGTTGAAACCAAATTTTCTCTCTTCTCTATCACCAACACCACCATCCTTACCCTTCCACCATCACTCCTTCACCTTCTTTCTTAACTCCTCCCATTTCTACTTCCTTACTTTGCCATATACATAAAAGAAAAATCCAATATAAAACAAAATATTGGACTAGAAAAAACCTTAAGGCAAGACATCACACTCAAATTCAAATCATTAAAAAAAAACAAAATCAACAATAATCCTAGAAAAAAATATTAAAAAGAATTAAGAAAAGATGAAATCATAAAATAGAAAGAATTCAAAGTATTTAAAAATTTAAATATTATCTTATAGGTTGAGGCAGGGGATAACATTATCATTAAAAAATTCTTCATTTATAGCATGGTTTTGTAGAATTCAATAACTCCTTCTCTAATAAAATAAAAAATAGAACTTACAAAAATGAAAGTTAGCAAATCCAACACTTGTTCTTTATGTTTAAAATATAAAAGTAAAATTTTGATCTGATAACATAAAATTGACTTAAAAATAATTCTATGTTAGATGAGATTTGATTACACATTTTAAAATAATTAAATGGAGTAATCTAAATTTAAATTTAAAATTTAAAATTTAATTACTAATAAGTATCAGTAATTAGAAGATAATATGTAATTAATAATTCAATGTTATAATTGGTAATTAAAAATTAATAAATATGTTAATAAACATAAAAATTTAAAAATGATAATTACACTTTAAATTTGGTAATAAAATCACACCTTAACTAGGGTAATAAAGAGTTATTTATAAAAAGTAATTAAATGTTAATTATTATAATTTAAAACGAATATTTAGTATATAATAAATAAATTTAAAATTAAAATAATAATAATAATAAATTATAAAATTTAAAATCTTTTAAAATATTCATTTTTGACAACAATTTTTACATATTTTAACAATCTTAAATGTTTTAATAAATAAAATATAAAAAAGTGTTTTGTTGAATTTACATAAAAAATGTAAATATATTAAATCTGATAATTTTTAAATAATAAATTAGTCCAAATTTTTTAATTATAAATTAGACTTTTTATTTTGAATTTTTATTTTTATTTTCTATTTATAATTATTAATTTTAAATTAATAAAATTAAGTAGAAAAATTTGGGATGTTACACTAAAGTTTTGCTCATGCTTAAAGTACTATAATTGATAAAACATAGTAAAAAAATTATCAAATTAATGACTTTAATATGTGGATATGCAAAAGTTTTATCTTTTATCACTTAAAATCTTTATTAAAATCATATATATATGTACTCAGGTAACAAATCACGGTAAAATCAAAATTTGATTACTTAATCTATAATTTTGTAAAATATTTCATAAAAAAAAATGGAAGACAATAAACAATATTTATTCCTTCATATCTTTTATACATTTAATTTTAAAATTGTCTTAATAAAATCTCAAAATTATACTTTCTTGATAAAATAAAACATGACAAATCACTATACTCATATATACATATCAAGAAGATTTTGCAAATTAATAAAATATAATTTTTTATTAAAGTAAACATAATATACATGATACATAAAAAGATGAATATACATATAAGGAGGTATTTAATTAATTTAATTATTATTATTTTTTAAATCAACCTCTAATTTATATAATTTGTATTAAATTTATATCAATTTAATAGTATCAATAATAGTTAGAAACAATAAAATTTATTTTTGAGAATACAACATGTGTACTTTTATAGAGATAATATTGCCTAAATTCTTGAAGTTATTGAAATTTTTTTATATCATCTTATAGGTTGGAGGGTTGAGAGGTATGATAGCATTTTCTTTAAGGGTTTGTGTTTACGGTGTGATTCTTCAGAATTTAAAAATCCTTCTATAATAAAACAAAAAACATAACTTTTTTAAAAAAAAACTTAGCAAACTAGATAAGTATTTAAAATATTTTTGTTTTCTATTTTTAAATTGGAAAGAACCACCTATAATATATATAAAAGTAGAAGTTTAATCCTATAATATTAAGCTAATTAAAAAATAATTGTTTATTAAATAAGATTTGATTACATATTTTAAAAATTAATTAATTAATTTTAATTCAAATTTAAAATTTAAATAATAATAAATATTAGTAATCAAAATATAATATCTAATTAATAATGATCAATGTTATAATTTGTAATTAAAAAGTTATAAACATGTCAATAAGCATAAAGATATGAAACTAGTAATCATAATTTAAATTCAATAATAAAATTACATCTTAATTTTAGTAATAAAGAGTAATTTAAAACTATTAATTAATTTTTTTTTATAATTTCAAACGGATAACACTAAATAATAAATATGTTAAAATTAAAATAATAATATTTAATTAAAAATTTTAAAATCTTTTGAATCTTAATTTTTATTACATAAGGTCTAAAAGATTAGAAAGAAGATCTAACATAGAATTAAGGAGAGAGAGAGAAAGATCCATTATAATTAAATTTGAAGTCAAATAATACCCTACCAAAATGAGTGAGTTTTAGCAAAAAAATAAAAATGTTAAACGATTATTTAATAAGGAGTGGGAGTTTGTTTCGTGAAAAGAAATTTAGATTTTATGAAGTAAGATAAAGTGGGTTCAATATAAAAGGTGAGAGTGAGATGACTCAAAAAGAAAAAGATTAAAATAAATTTTTTTAGAGAATTTAATGTTTATAGTTTAGTCCTTTCATTGTGAGGGGGTAATGTAGCTCCATAGAGAGAAAAAGGTGAAAGTAAAGGTGAAAGAAATTATGATGTCGATAATAAAAAAGAAAAAAATTTATCATATGTAATAATATTTAACATTATATATTAATACAATGTTAATAAAAAATACAAAGAAAAACTAATTTATAAAACGATCATGAATGTAAGAGATTAAAAAAATTTGAAAATAAAAGTAAATTTACAAAACATACACAAAATAAAAATACTAATAAACTCTAAAAATTATCAGTTATGCCTAAAAAACCACCTAACCTGATCAATATGCTTTGTCATATTTTATGTCATTAGTGGATTTTCTCTTATTAGTGGAATGCCCCAATGCTTGGCAAGTTGTTTCGCTTAAGAAAAAATAATTAAGCATACTCTTAGACATTGCAATTGAATAAAGAATGCATCCTTGTTTTTCCATCAAAACTCAATTTAATAGGTGATAATGATACAACCAATTTTTTAGAATGAATTTAAAAAATCTATGAAATTCTCCACTCAAATAAGATGTTCTCTTTGTTATGGTATATGGGTAGCAAAAATTAAAAGCATTTTGAGAAAAAAATATATTTCATTCTAAACATATATGATCAAATCAATTATTATATTAAATAGATTTAAAGCATTGAATAAAAACCTCTATATCATAATGCTTCTTGCCATGAGTTTTAGTTCAAAATGAACAACCCCACTGAATGGCTACTTCAAAATGAATGTTGATGATTTAATTACTTTTCATTTTTAAAAGAAATATTAGGAAAGATAATGATGCAAAAATTAAAAGACTAAAAAAATTTAATGTACTAATTTTTATTTATTTATTATTTTTATTTATTTTTTTATTTATAAATGTAAGTATTAAAACTAATTTTGATGCTACTTATTCTATTAATAACAAATAGGATATAAAAGTTATTATCTAAATTTTGTATTTATGGATCCTATAGATTCGATTAACCAAATCAACTCAACTTGTAATAAAATAAATAATATGATTTAAAATTTTAAATTAATTAGATTAAAAAAATCTTAGATTTTATTATTTTTGGAGATAAGTTCATCGTTCTCTAATTTAACTCAATAAGCTTAATTATTATCATAATAATAAATAATATAAATATTATCATATTATTTTTAAAAATGAATTATTTTAAATGTAAATATTTTATTATTGTTTTTTTAATTTGCATTGATTTAATTTGTTTCATTTTTAATTGATTTAGATAATTTTTTATTTTAAATTTAATCTAATCCAATTGGATGAGATTTTAACTCCTACTATATGATAAACATTGAATTTTAGGTTTTAAGCCTTTTATTCACGGAACATATATTCTCCTATGCCTCAAAATGTCCCGTTTTATTAATGATGTGGCTAAATTATAAGCGTCGGTATTATCAATGATGATTATTTAAAATCTTGTCAAAGGCATGGAGAAAATACACCGTTTTAATAGGTTTTATTCTTCTTATCATGTTGAAGCTAGGGAATGGGAATAAACCCTTTTCCTTGAAGTCATAGTTGTTGTGTTGTTGGCATGGTTTGGATACATAGGGGGAGAGTTCTTTGAACGAGAATCATATGTGGGGATCCTATGGTTCTCAACCCTAATTCTAACTCTAATTTTTTAGTCTCTATTTGGCCAAATTTCTTCCTCGGTTAAACTTGGTTCCATCACCTTTCACCAAGTCTTACCTCTCTCACTTGACTTACTCCATTTGGCAACGCCAAAACCTCCTTCTTGATCTTTCCAAACCTTCTCTCCACTTACTTTTTTCCATAAACCATAATTGGTTCATTCTTTGTATCACTCATTACTTATTTGTTTCAATTTTTCTTCATTTTTCATTATAACCAATTAACCTATTCTTTTCTTTATTTCATAATCATATATCCTACTATGCATATTTCATATATTCTCACTAATTTTTTCCTTTAATACAATTCACCCTTCCACTTTGAAACTTGTTTTTTTTTTGTTTTACTACTAATCCTAAATTATCTACAATCTCTTATGTATATTCTATACATACATTCTATACAGTTATGTATACCATATGTATCTAGGGATCATCCTTCATTTTTTTTAATTTTTATTGCCTAATAATTTTGGCATATCACACTCATATTTTGAATATAATTAAAATTTTAAACAAGTATCTTTATATCCTTAAAGTTACAATAGTTTGTGTTACATTTTTATATAAGGTTGATAAAAATGTACATTTTTTATGATTTGTAATCATCGTCCATTAATATATTTATATACTAATGAGAAGTGATAATATTTTTTTAAAAGTTTGTTGAAATTCAATTTGATTCAAATAGTAAAATATTTGGTGCTTCTATTAGAATTTATTTACTGAAATATTTATTTGACTATATATATATATTAATGTTAGTATGCAACATAAATTTTTGCATTTTGCATATGAATATTGTAAACACTCAATTACGTCCGAGGCCTCCAGATGTTAACATTAATCAAGAAACCGATACTAATTTAAAAAATAAAGAAATTAACAAACTAAAAAACCTATAAGATAAAAATAAAATAACAACAAAAGATTGGGAGAAACATAAAACTAAAAAAATAATAATGAAAATTTTTTAAAGAAAAATAAAAACTGGAAAATTTTTTAATAATAAATAATTAAACATCAAAATAAAAAAGGGAATTAAAAAAAACAAACAATAGTAAATAAGAAAAAATCAAAAAAGAGTTTTTTGGAACAAAAATAAAAATTTGGAAAAATAAGAAATAAAAAATAAATAATAATAATAAAAAAAAGGAATAAGAAAATATGGAAAATAAATAAAAAATAAGGATTAAAAAACTGAAAAAATAATAATTAAATAAAAAACAAAACTGAAAATAAATAAAAAAAAATCAGAAAAGAGTTTTTTGGAAAAAAATAAAAATTTAAAAATAAAGAAATGAAAAAAAAAAGATTTGAAAAATAGAATAATAAATTCAGAAAGAAAATAATAAGAAATAAATAAAAAATAATAAAAACAATGAAAACAAAAAATGCTTTAAGAATAGGAAAAAGAATTAATAACAAACTTGGAACAGAAAACGAACTTGGAGGAAAAAACCAAAAAACGAATTTGACAAAAAAAAAAGAAAGAAGAAAAGGGGCGGAGGCATAAAACAGGTTTTAGAGCTTCGGATGGCGATCTTCTGAGAGGAGGGAGAGAGAGAAAAAGGGGGCTACGTGAAAAAGATCTCTCTCTGTTGCCACGCCCGTTGAGAAAGGGCTCCAACAAATAATTTGGCATAGTGGATGAAAGAAAGCCAGGGATCCCAATGGTACATTTCGGCACTGATCCTACATCAATGTGAGAACAGGTTAGTGTGCTCTTTTCTTTACCTCCGAATCAGAAAGTTGAGTGAATCGTGCTAGATTTAGTCATGTTTTTACGAGGGTTATGAACAATGGTTCTTGATGGAGAGAGTTATCATTTGATAGCCTAGTAATAGATTTTATCTTTATATGCTTATGAGTAATAATTCTTGACTGAAAGAGCCATTAATGACCTAAGAATTGATGGGTGGTGTTATGGTTGGTCTAAGTCGCCATAGTTAGAATGAGAGAATTTCAGGGGTAAACATGATAGTATCTCACTTTGATTGCTTGATATTGGGTCAATTTGTATTCGGTAACTGGAAAAGGAAACTATAGTTCTCAGTGAGGTACTACGGTATTCATCCATTCGAAGACGAGTCTGAGTTATTCTATCGATCAAGAATTGGTATAGGCAAGATTCTTGAATACCTTTGTTTCGGAATGTATATAAATTGGAAGTGCATGGAACGAAATTTTGTTTTAACATGATAAATGTTAGGAGAGTCATTTTGAGTTACTAATTGTTGATGTGAGGCTGAGGCTAAAACCATTGTCTTGTCCGGTTAGCAATTAGAGAGTGTGGTTTAACTCGTAAATAAGTGTGGACTTGAAAATATCATGCATCGTTGATAGTGTACAAGATTGGACGAATAGACGATTGTAAAAAGAGGTTCAGTTGACTCCTCTGCCACCACTGGTTACTCTATCCTCCCTTGTACACCATCTGACTTCAGAAAACAACAGGGCCACCTTGCTGAGGCATCCCCTGAAAATGGAATTGTAGAAAAAGATGGAGTCCAAGCCAATGGTGTGTGGTTGAAAGCATCGTAGGGGATAAGTAAATTTTGAACTAAGCGGCCCCCCTCCTGTTGTAATTTCATGAAGAGTTAAACTACTAGCCTCAAGCGGGATTAGATGATCAGTACTGTATGGTTGGTCCAGGAAGCTCAGCAAGCTTGCCAAAATTCAATTAGTGAATCCCAAAATCGCAGGCGGGAGTGCATAGCAAGTCTTGTCACGGTCCACGTCGAGACCGATTGGCTGCGGAATTCCCTTGAGTCATCATTAGTTTACTTGTGGGGATCACATGCAACCACAAGGGCCCACGCTCATTCAATTCTATGTGAAGTTCTCTTTTAGTCAACCAAAACCTGATTGCTCAATTGGGAGATGCAGGAATTATGTATTGATTCTGTCTTGGCTTGTATGTGATCATATACCTGTGCACTTACTTAAATTATGAAGTCTCCCAGCGCTCGTATTTGTGGACGTATGTTTTCAAATCTAGAATACGTTGTTACTAGGATACATAGAAGGTGTGCTGGTCTCGTATTAGCTATTCTAGTCGAAGCCAGCCCCCCTCCCGTGTTGCGTTCACTATCAGTGGCTTTTGGCGCGTACACGAACCCCCCTGTGCCCTTTTCCTTTTTTGTAAAAAGATGATTCAGCTTGAACTCTCCATATCAACTTTGTAGTGCAGGATTATGACAAATGCTTAGGCATAACTGGGCGGTGAGGCATGCTGTCCACATACCCCTTGAACCCAGGTTCGACCCTCGTTGGGTGTTGTTTTTTCTCAACAGCCATCTCACTTTCTAAACAACACTTCAAAGCCAGCAACAATTTCTCAAAGAGGACCGCACCTTTTGCTTTTTTTTTTTTAATGGACCTCTTACAATTAATTGGTCAAGCTTTAATTTAAACTTAAATGAAATTTGTTTTACTCAAATCTATTAAACTCGAAATTTAAATAAAATTCTTTTCACTCAAATCAAATTGATTCTTTTTACTCAAAATCAAATTAATTCGTTTCATTCAAATTTCAATCCCATTCGTCTAAACCCAATTAAATTTTTCTCCTAAATTTCAAGTTTCGATTCTTTTTGTTTCTTTTGAAAACAAAATTAATTCTTTTCTCTAAATTTCAAGTTTCTCCTTCCTTTTTTTTTCTTTTAAATTTCGGGTTTCAATTCTTTTTTTCTTTTTGAAAAAAAATAAAATTTTTTCCCTTTCTGAATTTCCAGTTTCAATTCATTCCTTGTTCAAAACAAAATAATTCATTTCTCCACATCTTAAGTCTCAATTCATCTTTTGTTCAAAAATTTTATTCCTTTCTTCAAGCTTCAAATAAGGTTCATCTTAGTTCGAAAAAAATTAGTTTTCTCCCAGGTTTTAAATCAAGTGCATTTCGATTTGAAATTCATTTCTATATAAGTATCTTTCAAATCAAGTTCACTTCAAATTAAATTCTTCCATTTCTCTTCCCCAAACTCAAACTAAAATTCTTTTAAAACATAAAAAAAAATCAAATCTGTTTTAAACTCATTCTTCGATTCTTTCCTAATCAAGCCATTTCTTTCCTTTATTACATTCAAATTATTTTGAAAACATTTTTAGGATCTTTGGTCTCACGCAATGGGTTCTAAATGGGGGACTGGTGGTTCACCTGCTGTCCAACGTTTAGTAGTCTATATAGGCCCTAGTGCTGCCGTAGCCGCCTCGGGTCTTGTGCACGAGTGAGATAAAGATCCTTTCAAAAAACGAAAACCTCTTCAAAATGTCATCTTTCTTTTAATCACATCTGAAGGTCAAGCCTTCACAAACCAGAACTACGTAAGCCTTGAGTTTTCCATTGCATCGGGGAATACGTAGGAGCAGGATGAAGTCCTGTCAAGCTAACCTCCATCAAATTATGTATTTTCACTCTAATTAAAGGGATCAAAACAGTTTTTCAAAATCACACACTCAGTTGAAGGGTACCGTGCTTCGGAATGGGCGAGTGGGGTGCCTAACACCTTCCCCACTCGTAACCGACTCCCGAACCTAAATCTCATCCTCGAGTTAGGGTTTTTCCAAATCTTTTCCTTAAATAAAATTTGGTGGCGACTCCACATTATCAAATAAAATTCATTTCAAATTTTAACAAGTTCGTCGTCTCGTCGGAATTACGGTTGCGACAAATATGAATTTGTTATAGGAAAAATTTTAAGCTTGATGAAAGATTGAAACTTGTAATGAAAGAAAAATGTTAAGATTGATAAGGCTTTTGTAGGAAAAGAGGTAGATTGGAGTCAAATTTGTTTTTTGTATTTTGCTTAAGTATTAAATTATATAGTTTTATTAAACATTAAACTATATAGTTTTCTAAAGAATTAAATTATATGGGCCAAAAGGTTGGATGTTTTGTTAGGTTCAATGATGCTACTTCTAGCTTGACAAAGATCAAGTATATGACAAATAAATTACTTTTGAGATAGAAGTTTTCATAACTTGGAATACTTGTTTGCTTTTTATAACTCGAATAACTTGATAACTTCATTAGAAACTTAATTTATCAAATGTAGTGCTGAAATTATGTTCACATTCTTAATGGAAAATTGCAGTGCATATTATGTCACTGAATTTTAGGCAAAAACTTTCTTCTTTATTTGTGTGAAATTAATAGGATTAATGGCAAATTGCAGTGCATATTATATCACTGAATTTTAGGCAAATACTTTCTTCTTTATTTGTGTGAAATTAGTAGGATTAAAGGATTGGTGAACCCCTCCGCCTTTCCCCGAAAAAAAAAACCTTTTATTTGATGTGAGTTTAAGATGGTTATATTATTTGAAGCAGCTAAAGAGGTTTGAAATAAAAAAAAAATTATTTTAAAAGTATAATTTTTTAATATAGGAAAGTGGATATGCATTTTATTTTTCTTATAGGGAAACTCTCCATTATCTAGTTTAATGATCCATTGTATTGGTGTATCCATGTAATGCTTGAGTTTCATTTCTATTCTTTATATAATAAGCTGAGTGTAAATCATATTCTTTTTTAAACAACTCAAAAATAATGGAAGTGTAAATTTGTGCAAGATGATGCAACATAGGAGAAAACTCACATTTCAATCTAGGTACTTTTTGCCACAAGTCAAACTCATGCTTTAAATCATTGTGTCGTTTTTCCTCTACTACCCTTTCCAAGTGTTTGAAAAATTGAGTAATGTCAAAGTTTGTTTTCATGAAAATACCAATTGAATTGAAGCTTTTACTAAGTTTGATGCTTTGCATGCCTAGCATGAAAGCTTTTCTAATGTAACAAGCATCTAAATTTTCCTTTAGATGGTAGACTGACTTCAACCATGAGTTATCATGCATATCATATCTTATAAGAAAACTACTCGAAGCAACCTCAAACTCTATTTCTTCCATGTATTGAAACATGCATGCCTTAAAGTTACTTACACTAGTGGAAAATAAACTTTTTACATCGGTTATTATGGACTTTTTATATCAGTTATTTGAGCGGTATTGAAGCGGACGATATAGAAAATAAGACTTTCTACATCGGTTGTAGTCTTAACCGATGTAGAAAGTTTATTTTTTTTAAATGTTATTTTTATTTAGGGAAATTGCCATATTATTTATTCACAATACCTGTATATATAAACAGAATACCAGGCAGACAATACAGAAATAATAGAGTCTATATATTTAAAGTAAATACATCAATATTTATTATGAAGTATAATAAAAATAAACTAAATATCTAAAAATTTCATAAATTCAACCCAAATTGGCAACGTGTATTAGAAATTCCCCCTAACGTCTCCTAATATCATCAATTTCTTCATCTAATAGAGGTTGAGGGTTGTCAAATATCTACAAAATGTTTTTGAATAAAATTAGTGAAAATGTCATGTTATGCATTAAAATTAAATAATTAAATTAGGACAATTGTAATTACCTGGTGCCAAGAGTTAACAATAGAAGCCGAGACAATGAGAAACATATGTCTCATCACATAATATCCATACTCGGTTCCTCCGGGTTGTCTTGGACACTTCAAAAAAATAAAAAGAGTATCAAATATAATTAGAGATGGTGATAAAAGAATATAAAATAATTGAATAAATTTTAATAAAGTACTTACCTTTGGAATTATCCATACAGGCTTTTTAATATTTGATGAATGCGTCCCTTTTCACCGAAGTTGAGCATTCATTGCTCTACAGTAAAATAAAAAGCAAATGAATACCTTTGAGAATAACAAATTATATGAATATAAATACCAAAATCCTAAAAACTTACAAATCTATGATGTCCTTTGTGTCTTTCTTTGGTTTTTGCCAAGTAGAGCATATAAATACAACTACATTCCGCTTTGGACAAATAATGATTAATTGTAATAGGCCCTACAAAATATGGATGATAATGAACAAAAATTAGAAATTTAATTAAATTCATGAAATAAAACAATTAAGTATTGACTTACGATTGAAAATAAGGGGCTAGGTAACAATCTTTATCAGACTCCAATCTCCTCTGAAGGTATCCCTGTATCTTAGCTGCCTTGTTCCCAGTTTTCTTTATATGAACTGGGTCCAAGAAACCGTAGAGGTGTAAGTTACCTCTTTCAGTGCAGATACGATATAGGTACCTAATATTGTGAATAATTTTCATATGTTAGATTTTGGTAATGAAATAATTCAAGTAAGGTTTAGAAATTTACTTACATCAACCATAATTGTAGAACTGTTACACATAGGAGTTCGTTACCCACAACCAACTCCAATATATCCTTCTTAGTAATATAGAAGGGGATAGGTGTGGGCTTCCTTATGATATTTGGTTCTATTGTTATTTGCAAAGTTTCATCGCCCAAGCTCAAGGCAATACCAAATAGACGTGTGAGCAAATCAACCTCATGTTTCTTTGAAGGAGGCTCAGGAATATCTCCTTTAGCACTAAAATCAATCTTCTTCACATGATCTTCCTTATAAACCTATGATAAATTCACAAAATAGTAAGAAATATATATATAAACACACACACAATGTATATATTTAAAAATTAGTAACATAGGCTAAAATTATATAATACCTGAGGTTGAGTTCGCTGCACAAGTCTCCTCGGCCATATAATAAAATGATTGGGGGCTTGCCCCACGACATGAACCTCCTCAATAAGGACAGGAACAGGAGCATCTGTATCTTCAACCTGTTCAACCACCACTCTAACATGATCATCATCAATTTGCTGGTGATGGATGGTTGAACCCAAGGTGTAGACTTTCCCAATTGCTACCAAACGATATGGATCATCAATATATAACTCATAATCGTCTGTAGCTGCATCCACATCCTCTTCTCCTTGTAGTTGCTCCTCCGTCGGAGCACAACTTCCCTTTGTGCTCACGCGCCTAGGAGAAGATGATGGATGGTGACCCTGTGTCTGTGTTTGGGAAAGTCCCAAAGATGCAAGCTCTTGCCTAAGCTCCTGCCTAAGCTCCTGTCTGAGCTCTTCTCGAAGTTCTTGCCGCAGTGCGTGCCTCATGTCTTCGCGCATGGTGTCCAACTCATCTTTAGACACTAAACCTTCTTTGGATGTTTGTCTATAAGACAATCTAAACTACTGTATAAGGCCAACACCTCGCCCAACTGCACGAACATGCCCTGGATGCTCCAGTTGGCCAATAGCAGTACTTAAGATGTAATCCCGGCCAGTTGGAACAAAGACTCCTTGTGAGCTTTGTTCAACCGAAGAATCCTACAAAACAAAAAATGACCGTTATCAGTAATGTACATGTTTGAAGATAAATAAAAAGAAAATTTACAAAATTGTGTGATTACTTACAATCTTCTCAGCAACAATGCGAGAAGGCTTTGATGTGTACTCTTCAGATGCCTTTTGGCCTGCCCTCTTCCATTTCTCATGGAGTGAAGATGGAGAGGGTGTAGAGAGAAGTGTAGAGGGATCTGCTTCACATGATTGTTAATGATCTTTCAACTTCTGCTCCATCAGCCTCTCCTAAAGCAACTCATAACCCCCGTGAGATAATCTATGGGGGTAATAGTTCTTGGCAGAAATTTGTTGAGCCTTCTTTTTTTCTCTCTTGTTATAAGAAAGAAAATCAATTAATCATAATATTGTTTATATTAGTCAATTAAAAAAATATAATATTAGAAAGATACATACAACGAATGCAGGATCCATTCGAGACTCAACAAATCTCTACCAAGTGTCTTGATCAAGGAACTGGTACTCCTCACAAGGAGACACATCCTTGAGTGACCCATATATATATTTGCTGGTTAAATGTGTTTTGAAGCCCCTCCAGCGCTCACCAGCAAATCAAAGCCACTTCCTCTTCAAGAAATTAGTGTTTGGTACATCATATGTAAGCTACATAAAAGAAGATGTAATTGGTTAGTGAATGATAAATTTATGGAAAAACTTAAAGCTTTAAAGTTAAATACCATGATAGTCTCCCAAATTTGATCCTTCACTTGCATCTCAACATCATTCCAATCCTTCTTCAAAATACTGCTTTGCTTCGTCCAAGGAGGGCCACATAACTTTTAAACTTTGTCTTGTTTGGCCTTAATGGATTCCCAGTGGACTTATCAAACTCTATGGGAATCCTCTGCTCGTGTGGCTCGTCTTCCCTTCTTTTGTCGAGAAGAAGGGCTCTCAGACCCACTTTGTGAAGGAGGAACCTTTGAAGGGTCAGCCATGTATATGTTAAAAGCAGAGGAAAAAAATATGAAAACTAAATACAACAGCAAGTTATGAAGCAAGAACAGCAAGATATGAAACATTGCATAAAGCTGGCATAACAGTTAAAAAGAAAACAGAAAATTCACTTCATCACAAATGCTTGCAAAACACTAGTCTTAAATGTTTGTTTTACTAGCTCACCTAAATTTAATTATGTATGCTAAAAACTAAATAAAATTTAGTCAACACAACAAATGTTGGGAGCTGGCATGGTAAATCAGTGGATTACCTGTGCTAATCGGATGCCATTTGATTTGACAGTAGAATTTTTAAAAACTTGCATGGTTCTTGTACAGTTGTCTATTAAAGTTAAAGCAGTTTAGTGTAGCTGATTCATTTCTTTATTTTCCATTTTTCCCTAACTTGACTGAACGAACATGTGGTCCTTAAGAAATTGAGTTAAAGGGTGCACCTAAAGTAAGTTTGTTTCATTCTCAACTTCAACTAATTTTCTGTTTGAGCATAAAGCTAAGTTTATAGAATATAGGAAGTTTTGTATTGAACTAATTAAAATTTTCAATACACACTTGAATCACCTCATATATCATTTTATTTTTTATGCATAAGCTAAAACAGTTTATGTCACTCATGAATGAATAAAAAAAACTTCTCCTTTTTTTTAATGTGATAAATAACATTTAACTGTTTATTAATTATGATTATAATATGGTACTAGTAACCATAACGGTTTTCAATTAATGGACAGGCATACCAAAGTTTTTTGTGTAATACATCCCCTTTGGTATTTGCATTACCATGAATGAAGATTGAATGATATCAATGTTCATACTTAGGTTTCTTCATATTAATGTATGAAGCTTGGGTTTTTTACTCAATTTAGCTTGAATTGTGCACAAAGACTCAGCTGTTTTATGTAATTTTTTTCTTAGGGGAGTGAGAAGCTATTGCAACTAGTCTCATACAGTAGCAAGAATTCAAACACTCATACAGGAAAAAAAAGAAATGGAGCGTAAGGACTTTGAAAATGAAAGCCACAGTTCACATGAATCATATTTTAGTTTAACAAAATAAGCTAAGAGTATAAAACATTACAAATGTAAATCTAAATCATATTTTGTATATGTTCATTCCCAAGGATTTCTCTTCATTCCAATAACCAATTTAAATGGCAATATTTTTCTTGCATTATGGCAATAGCTTCAGGAAAGGACATTCCTCTGGAAGTAATGCAGAAACAGAGACCCTAAACTAAACCTAATCAGAGCTAGATTCCTACATACCTTAACTTAGTGACGACGATGACGTAGACGACGACAGCGTGCTTCGAGAACGATGGTGTTCTTTGCGTTCGGACGACGGCGTGCTTTGAGAACGACGGTGTTCGGATGACGGCGTGCTTAGAGAAAACAACTAGGGCAATGATGACAATGGAGGCTTAGAGCAATCAGTTAGGGTAGGAGGACGATAACAGAGTATTTACACTTATGAGGACGATAATGGTCGCATGACACGCTCGTCGCAAACGCGCAAAAATAATTTCTAGATTTCCCCCAAACTATTAGTATAGTATAAGGTGCAACCTAGGTCATCTCCCAAAGACCATTTCAGATTCTTAAGCAAATAAGGAGAAAATTAAAACAAGGGGATTTTGTAAAGATTTGATATAGAGTTCTAAACACAAAATACAGAATGAAATTAATTTCACTTAACAATTATCAACTCAAGGAATTCAGAGGCTATTTTCTTAACTAATCATTGATCACTAAAATCATGCATTATGTTTATCAACCTAGGATCATCTGGAACCCCTAAAATGATCCTTGAATTCTCTACTGAGAAACCTCTCAGAATTTAATTGATTATGATCAACAAGATTAGTAACCACTTAATCTTTTATCTAAACCAATTTCACAATCAGAATTCAGTTGAAGTAAGTAATAAAATGAAAACCTTCAATTCAATTACTTAATTTCTACTCTTCAAACTTTTGGAAAATGATTTACCAATCAAAAACCAATTATAAATCAATTATGCATTAATCAAAATACGTCAACCGATCAAACTTTGATTAAAGAATAAAATTGAAGAATATAGTGAAGTAGAGTAGAAACCACTTAATAAGCATGTAAATAAAGATCAAGACCTCAAAGTTAAAATGAAAATAGCTTGAATCCTTGAATTGAAACTACAAACCTAGCCTTCCATGAAGGAGGCAAACTAACAACAAAGAAAGAGGCAAACTAACAACAAATAAATCCTAAGCCTTCCATGTAGGAGGCAACTAACAATAAAGAAAAACTAAGCCTTCCATGTAGGAGGCAAACTAACAATAAAGAAAAACTAAGCCTTCCATGTAGGAGGCAAACTAACAAGAAAGAAAGAAAGATGGAAAATGGTATTGGAGTTAATCTCTAAGTGGTGTATTTCTCCTCTTGTAAACCCTTCTATTTATAGAGGATTTTTGAGGCATCATCTTCAGAAAGTCACCAACTAGGATATTACTTTTCTACCCTTTTATTGCTTTAACATGGGCTTTGTTGAAAATGCAAAACACTTTTGAATTTTTGTCACCAATGAGCACAATAATTTTGACTTTCTTGCACCGCAATTTCGGATGTTCACATGTCCGAATTAGAGCTTGACTTCTGAACAAAAGTTGTAGCCCCGGATCTTAGTTGTCCAACATAGTTGATTTCATCTCAATATGACTTCTGTATCTCAAGATATGACCGGATCTCTGCACACTGTTCAAATTCCACGTCAGCAACACTATCTCATCTTTTGAGATAATTTCGGAGTCCTAAAAATCCAATTTAGAGTCTGCTCTTGCGTTGTAACTATGAACACTTCTTTAAGCTTTCATTCAAGACAGATTTCATGATTTTTGGATGTCTACAACTCCTATTATGCTCAAAATACTATAATAGTGTCATTTTAATCGGGTAAGCAAAAAAATTCAATTAAACTTCATATGAACCCAAACTCATAAAATATGACAAAGATCACTTAATTGATTATATAAGAAGTCTTAATGAGATAAAAGTGAGAGATAATTATTTATGAAATCTATGCTTATCAAATTCCCCCACACTTATCTTTTGCACGTCTCGGACAAACTTAAGTTAAGGATTGGTGACTATTTTTTTTTTTTGTTGAAAGAACATCAAAGTTTTGAGTTGATTTCTCAAGAATTCACAAAATTTCATGAAGCATTCTTTCATCACATTTTTGAAATTACTTTGCAAGGCAACTTTAATTTGAAAAACATAGATTGAGAAAGATAAAACCTCACATGATATACTCTGAATCTCTCAAGTGTTTGAATTGGTAAGTGTTTCTCTCAAATTCAATCCATGAAAGATGAACTATCATAGGCTTTCATATCTTCTACTTCTCTACTACTATGTACACATGCAATGCACAAATCAAGAGGTCTTTATTTTGGTTATAACGGGATTAGAAAGATGAAATGATATATTGAAGAAATACAATGTTAGACCAAGGAAAATGGTGAGGATTGGGAACTGAGTCTAAGTGCAAGTGTGAGAAACAGATAAGGTGAGAAACAGAAAATGTTAGACCAACGGCGCCAAATTTTTGACACGCTGGTCGCAAACGCGCAAAAATAATTTCTAGATTTCCCCCAAACTATTGGTATAGTATAAGGTGCAACCTAGGTCATCTCCCAAAGACCATTTCAGATTCTTAAGCAAATAAGGAGAAAATTAGAACAAGGGGGTTTTTGTAAAGATGTGATATCAAATGCTAAATACAAAATACAAAATGAAATTAATTTCACTTAACAATTATTAACTCAAGGAATTCAGAGGCTATTTTCTTAACTAATCATTGATCACTAAAATCATGCATTGTGTTTATCAACCTAGGATCATCTGGAACCCCTAACCTATCCAAGACATTGTCCCCAATGTCTTAGATGGAATTTCATATAACAGGAAAAGAAATGTGAGAAAACCACCAAAGTAAGGAAAAGTTATAACCGAAGAGTGGTATCTGGTTCTCTTTTGTCTCTGCCATCCTGATTTGGTTGGTTCACCAGCTGTATTGCTATATTCTAAAAATGGGGAAAATTTCAAATAAATTTAAAAGAAAATGTAAATGACAAACATACATGCATGAGAATGAATAGTAGTTGTGATTGTGGCTCACATCTTCCTCTGGTTTTACGTCCAGTAACGGCTGAAACGCCTTCTAAGAGTCGAGGATGTGCTTCCCATTCAGTTTTCTTGTAAACTGACAAAAGGGTCTTTTAAAGTCAGATTCCCAAAACTATAACGTGCTTTTTCCTTACGGAATAGTTCAAACAAATCAAGAATAGTATACCTAAAAGAATTGTTAGAAAGGTTAAAAATTTTATACAAACTCAAAAAATTGTTAGAAAGGTTAAAATTTTTATACAAACTAAAAAAATTGTTAGAAAGGTTAAAAATTTATATAAACTCAAAAAATTGTTAGAAAGGTTAAAAATTTTATACAAACTCCTAAATAAGCCTAGGAAACTAAAATGGTCCCTGGCAACGGCGCCAAATTTTTGACACGCTCGTCGCAAACGCGCAAAAATAATTTCTAGATTTCCCCTAAACTATTAGTATAGTATAAGGTGCAACCTAGGTCATCTCCCAAAGACCATTTCAGATTCTTAAGCAAATAAGGAGAAAATTAAAACAAGGGGATTTTGTAAAGATTTGATATAGAGTTCTAAACACAAAATACAGAATGAAATTAATTTCACTTAACAATTATCAACTCAAGGAATTCAGAGGCTATTTTCTTAACTAATCATTGATCACTAAAATCATGCATTGTGTTTATCAACCTAGGATCATCTGGAACCCCTAAAATGATCCTTGAATTCTCTACTGAGAAACCTCTCAGAATTTAATTGATTATGATCAACAAGATTAGTAACCACTTAATTTTTTATCTAAACCAATTTCACAATCAGAATTCAGTTGAAGTAAGTAATAAAATGAAAACCTTCAATTCAATTACTTAATTTCTACTCTTCAAACTTTTGAAAAATGATTTACCAATCAAAAACCAATTATAAATCAATTATGCATTAATCAAAATACGTCAACCGATCAAACTTTGATTAAAGAATAAAATTGAAGAATATAGTGAAGTAGAGTAGAAACCACTTAATAAGCATGTAAATAAAGATCAAGACCTCAAAGTTAAAATGAAAATAGCTTGAATTCTTGAATTGAAACTACAAACCTAGCCTTCCATGAAGGAGGCAAACTAACAACAAAAAAAGAGGCAAACTAACAACAAAGAAAGAGGCAAACTAACAACAAATAAATCCTAAGCCTTCCATGTAGGAGGCAACTAACAACAAATAAATCCTAAGCCTTCCATGTAGGAGGCAACTAACAATAAAGAAAAACTAAACCTTCCATGCAGGAGGAAAACTAACAAGAAAGAAAACCTAAGCCTTGCATGAAGGAGGCAAAACTAACAAGAAAGAAAGAAAGAAAGAAAGAAAGAAAGAAAGAAAGAAAGAAAGAAAGAAAGAAAGAAAATGGTATTGGAGTTAATCTCCAAAAATGGTGTGTGTTTCTCCTCTTGTAAACCCTTCTATTTATAGAGGATTTGTGAGGCATCATCTTCAGAAAGTCACCAACTAGGATATTACTTTTCTACCCTTTTATTGCTTTCACATGGACTTTGTTGAAAATGCAAAACACTTTTGAATTTTTGTCACCAATGAGCACAACAATTTTGACTTTCTTGCAGCGCAATTTCAGATATTCACAGGTCCGAATTAGAGCTTCACGTCTGAACAAAGGTAGTAGCCCCGGATCTTAGCTGTCCAACAGATTTGATTTCATCTCAATATGACTTCTGTATCTCAAGATATGGCCGGATCTCTGCACACTGTTCAAATTCCACGTCAGCAACACTATCTCATCTTTTGAGATAATTTTGGAGTCCTAAAAATCCAATTTAGAGTCTGCTCTTGCTTTGTAACTGTGGAAACTTCTTTAAGCTTTCATTCAAGACAGATTTCATGATTTTTGGATGTCTAAAACACCTATTATGCTCAAAATACTATAATAGTGTCATTTTAATAGGGTAATCAAAGAAATTCAATTAAACTTCATATGAACCCAAACTCATAAAATATGACAAAGACCACTTAATTGAACATATAAGAAGTCTTAATGAGATAAAAGTGAGAGATAATTATTTATGAAATTTATGCTTATCATCGCATCAGGTATAGAGGAGGGAAACTAGATTTTACGTCCATTGTTTCAAAGAACCGACGTAAAAAGAGCTTTCTACATCGGTTACACTACTCAACCGACGTTGAAAATCTGACTTTCTAAATCGGTTGCTTTATAACCGATGTAGAAAGTTTAAACTTTATTACAAAAATGTCACCGCCTATTTTTCTACATCGGTTGTAAGGTAACTGATGTAGAAAGTGCCAAATTTATTTACAAAAATGTCACCGCCTTTTTTCTACATCGGTTCACAGATAATCGACGTAAAATCCTATTATAAAAGACTATTTTTCTACTAGTGTTAGAAAATGATCCTCATTTTTAATCAAGTTCCCATAGTGTTTCATTTTATTTTGCATGAAATTCCTGTACATAGACCATGGCAAGTATCAAGCATCACCTCACTTAATGCTTTGGCCATCGTTTGGTCCTGATTGATAAAAACTATTTGAGACCTTTTTTTCCTATGAGCCTTTAAGAAAGTTTCAAACAACCACTTGAATGACTCTACAATTTCCTCATATATTAGTGTAGTCCCAAAAATCACCCCTAACCTATAATGATTGAATCTTGAAAACACAACAAGTGTTGTATATGTATTATTAGTTCAATATATCATGTTAAAAGACACCACATCAATAGAATAACTATAATCAATATGCATTCTCACATCTGTCCAAAAATACATTGGATATTTGTTCATCAGAATCCATTTGATATGCATAATAAAATGCAGGATTGTCAACAATTGTTGTTAGAAGAAATGAATAAATAACCTGCCTCCCTTTATACCAAACTCTTTTATCTTCTAATTCGAAGATAATTCTTAAGATCCAAGCGAGCCAATATTAGCTCTTCCTCTTACTTTCCTATTCATCAACTCAAATAATGCTCTTTGTTAAACATTTGTCAAAGTTGTGCAATCTAAATTTTCTATTTTTCATCATGACATTCGTCTTTACTTTGCAATTAGTCCTAATCTTAAATAATGGATTATTAGTCAGAAAATATCATTATATTGATTTTAAATTTATTTAGTAATATTTATTTTAAAATATAAATTTTTAAACAGATTTGTAAATTTTATAAATTTTAAATTAGGTTAAATTAAAAAAATATCTTTTAATATATAACAGACTTAAATTTCAAAATTTTTAAATAAATTAAATTTAAATGTTTGAAATTCAATTTAGCTTAATTTATTTTCATTCGTATTCCAAACTTAACAAAAATAATTTTAAAATAAATAAAAAATAAGAAAAATAAGAAAAATATGAGAAGAAAATAATAAAAATGAGTACTATTCCGATTGCGTTTTTCTCATTTCTATTTTATAAAACATAATATAAAATGCTTTGTTTAGGAATTCCGTGCGTGGATTGCGTTCGCTTTTGCAACGTTACGTTTCTATCATTAGAGTCACAACCAGAAATATCTATTAATATGCTACATATTATCTATTGTTGTAATTCAATCACGTGGTTAATGAACCAATACATTTTGAAGTTACAGGATCAGAAGAGGATCCATTCCCTCCATACACGCCTATGTCAATTTGCATCATAAATGACCTTATACAAAATTCAAATTCAAATGGATGATCTATCTGTTATGCATGCTGTCACATCTAAAAAGGCCATCAATTCATATTTTGTACTTATGATATTTTCATTATTTTATTTTTTCTATACTAAGTGTATCACATCTTAGTAGAAAAATTAAGATGGCGTTCAACTTTACAAAATATTTTTAATTTTTATTCTATGTTTTGTTTTCAACATTTTTATAAAAATAGTGAAAATAAAAAATAATCCTTTTTATGTTTATTATTTTCTTATTTTCAATAGAAAATACTAAAAAAATAAATAAAAAAAAATATTATTGTATTACCACCTAATTTGCTTGCATATTTGGTAGCTAAAATAGTTCTCAATCAGTTTGACACGATCAGAATTGAAGAGATTCGTGATTGTATTTTCTCAGCTATTGTCATGGATTTCCTTCCAGGGTTTGGTTAATAAATTCTCTCTTTTAACGTAAAAAATTGCTTAGAACATATAAATATAAAAATATAAAAATATAAAAATAAAACTTAGATTAGTACTATAAATATATATTGTTCTGTTCTCCAATTAAAATCGAAGATTCATATTGATGATTAATATTTATAACTATTAATGTTTATTAATTATTCAGATAAATATTTAATTTTTTTAATTAAAAATAATATAAAATAAAAATGTGATTAAAATTATCCTAAATTTTGTTCAAATATATTCTAACTTTCCATATCTAGATAGTAGTTATTACGTCCCATTCTTTACAAGTAGATTTAATTTTTCATCACCGGCCAGAATAACTGTTTCTATTTTCCTTTATAAAGTTAAAGGGAATCGTTTGGTTTCAAAACAAAACCAGCTACAAATCTTGCTACTTACATATGAAGCACCAAAGTGAGATATGGAGGACTCAAGACTTCGTAATGAAGATTATCTAGTTTATTGTAGGGTCCAGTTTCATATTACTTTTTTTTTTGTGAGGATTAGATATTACTTATAAAACAGATCAAGTGAAAAAAATATTTTTTTTGTCTTTTACACATTTTTAAACAAAAAAACATGTGCACAACATTTTTGGTTAATATTAACTATTAATTTAAATATAAAGAGAAAATTAATTATAATGAATAATGTGATTTAGTAAAATATTTTGTGCTTAATTTAATATCTAAAGGTGGAAAGTTTAATTAAGATAATATTTTAGAAAAATAATGTAAATTTCCCCCCAATTTTATTCTCTTTTATGACAATAATTGCCAAGTATCGAATAATAAGATATTCAACATAATATACTTTAATTATGCTACACGCATATTGTTAGATTGTAGTAGAATCAGAAAAGCTTAAAGTGTGTGGATTCTCTTAAACTTGGACAATTACAAGGCACACATCAGATATCATTTACGAAAATTTCCTCCAAAGTCTTATATTCTTACTACTAAGAACAAAATTTTCTCTCAGAATATTACCCACAAAGAAACTATATTGCTCCATATGCATGTTATTAAATGGATGCTTCATCACTTGCAAGTCATAATAAGGGCAATCGATCCTTTAGAAATATCATCATAATTTGGGTTGCGGATCATCAGATTAATCCTCATTAAAATTAAACTTTAATTCTTTTAAGATTATTAATTGACAAAAAAACAGAGTGAATTATTTTTTACATAAATTACTGAAAATTAAAAAAAAAATTAAAAACATAAATACATGTTGTAAATAAGTCGAAGAAAAAAAAATCTAGAAAAAGTATCAATTAACAGATTAGAATATGAATATAGAAGTTAATAATTTTTAAGATTTAAGAAAAAAAACATTGTTGGTTAGTAATTTTAGAAAAAAAAAATTCATATATTCAAATAACAGATCATAGTAAGTCGGGCTAAAAAGTATTTGAAATATATTCAGATCATAAAAATGAAATCTTGAACCTTCAAATTTTGCGAAAGTCAGGCTAAAAAATACTTAAAATATATTTAGATTATGAAAATAAAATCTCAAACCTTCAAATTTTGCGAGTGTTTAGGATTAGTCCTTTTTTTTCTCTACACATTACTTCAAAATTTAAAAATAATATAAAAATAAATTTAGAGATAAATTTGTTTAAATTATAAATAAGATATATAAAATTATAAAACTCTTTAAATTGTGAAGAAAATTATGAACTAAGTAATATGGATTTACACTTTTTTTTTCATTTAATAATATAGTTTAAACATATAAATTATTTAAAAAATAAATTTTTTATTAATTTATAATTATTAAAAATGATTTCATTGTAAAAAATATTTTTAATATTATATACGTTTGTATTTTTCATTTAGATCAACAATAAAATTGTTAAATTTTTATAAAATTATGGCTGAATAAAAAATATATAAAATGAATATATATATATATATATATATATATATACTTTAACAATTTATTTTAAAAAAACAATTCTCATAACATAAACAAACATAGTATCACATATTATATAAATTGCATACATTCCAACTAAATCCTATATTATATAAATTGCATACATTCCAACTAAATCCTCATGCATGCATGAGACAATCAAATAAGTTTTTCATATAAATAGTCAAAGATCATTTTTATAAAAAATAAATAAATAACGACTATTGTTCAATTTTTCATATTTTTATTATAATTTTTACTTAAATATTAAGTTTAAATTTTGTATAGTATATATCTATTTTTAAGTAGCTTAAATTAAGTTAATCTTTAATTTTTATTTAAGAAAAATCTTATAGTCCTTATGTCCCTAATTTTACTAGATTTTTTATTCTAAATTTTTTTCTTCTTCATTTTTCCTTTTCTCATAAGTTGCAGAAGTTTTTTTTATTATTTAATTATTTAGATCAAAGGACATTTATGTTATATAAGTAGGAATTTTTTTAGCTAACCTTAAGGTCATTAGTTATTTCTTAATATGTTTTCTCAGAAAAGATGAATATATTTGTTATATATATTTTGAGTCTTGTTTTTCTAATCAACTTTATTAAGCTGGATGATAAAGAATGAATGTTAATCCACCTTTCTACACCTAAATGATCATTCTTTTAAGATCACATCCTAAAATGGTAAGTTTACAAGTGTTGCAAATTTCAATTTTTCTTTATCTATTTTTAAGAGTCTAGGCTAAATGACATAATCCCTTCTTATTTACTTAAGTTTAAGTTTTTTAACTTAATAATTTTTCACACCTAAGTGATATGAAATTAACTCATTTCTTTCTCATTTTAAGGTAGTTTGGCTGGATGGTGTTATTAACTTAATAATGTTGGGATCATTGCAAAACATCCTTTAAAGACCTTTGGGTCCATTGGACCTATCACCAAGACCACCAGAGCCAAGAAGTTGCAAAAAGATGTGGAAAATTGTCTTCAAGAGGAACATCCTTAGGCTCAATCCACCTCTTCCTTGGACCTTTATATGTTAGAGTTGGACTTAAAAATTTCTTGTATTTTAGGAATTAGAAGGCTAAATATGTATTTGATTGGACCTATTTTCTCGTAATATTTTGTTGAGCTTTTTGGGCCTAACATGGTCCATTTCTTAGGTTGCCTCAAGGAGGGATGATTGAATCCTTTTGGGTTCTATGAAAGGCCCAAAACCAAGTCCCAAGTGGTTTCCCAAACCTCCTATAGATTCATGCTCCTAGGCATGTTTTCCTATATATAGATACACTCATGTAATTTTTAACTTTTGAATCATTATTCATTTTATGAGTTTCTTGAGAGCCAAATTCTTTCTTTCTTCCCCCCTCTCTCTGAGCTTGAGGTTGAAGAATTCTCCTTATCCATGGAGTCTTCCAAGGTGACAGAGAAGAGACTTATCCTCCCTACAGGTGGTTGCCCCATTACTTGTGTATTAAGATCAAGAGTTCAACACCATCTCCTTTATTCTAATTCTAACCTCCATTGACCACCATTCTCCTCTCCTTCAAGATCTGCATTAACTGATATAAAATTTCCACCAATGGAGGCAAGATCCAATCCAAATTTATCTTTCTTTTACTCTCTTCATTTGCTTCTTCGAGTTCATCTTCTACTCCATTTTATTTTCTCTTTTTGATCAATAAAATGACCTCCAATTTCTATGATTTTTATTTACTTGGATTTTTTTTGCATTTATAGTTTCAAAGTTGTCCTTGTTGGCTTTATTTGGTTGAGTATTTCATTCACAATCATCCTATTACTAAAGCATTTTCTGTCTAGCACCGAAATATGGCTAGTTTGAATAAAATGACCATAACTTGAAAAATTCTAATGTGATTTGAATCAATTTGATTTGGTTTAATAGATTTGATCCCTATCTTTCATTTAATTGGTGTGAATTAAGCAGGTCCTTGAAAATTTTAAAAATTTTTGTTTTGAAATTTAAATTGAGTTCTTGCTGCCAAAATTGTGGTATTTTGAAATTCAAATTGTATGATCCGATCCTAGGCAGCTTGTATATGTTTAATTCCACTTGTTTGATGATCTAAGATCTATTAAGTTTGTGTATGAATCTTTTTTTGTCTCCAATTCTCTTTAAGAGATGCATGTATATGAATATGCATGTTATGTTGCTAGTATTTCCTAGTTACACATGCATTAAGTTCTTAAAACAAACTTAAAAATAATCCTAATAAAGCTTCTAAAACACTTAAATAATCTCTGGACCATACATTACCTATGTTGGACTTATGGAAAAATTGGAACAAAAGGACATATACTTGACCTTACCTAAGCAAGGAAGAAGTGTAAGAATGTACTCAAGACCTATTCAAACTTAGGGACAAATTTAGTATTATGAAAGAACTTATGCAAGGGCTTGAATGATGAACACAAGACATGGACCTTGAGGACAAATGAACTTGAGAAAAATTGAAAAAAAAAAGAGAAGAAAAATAAAAGCAAAAGTAAAAGAGTAAAATAAAAAAAAAGTGAAAACAAAATAAAGAAAAAGGCATGCATAGTATGGTCACTTGCTTATTTTCTTATATACTTAGTCTATAGTGTTCATGCTAGGAATGTAAGGTTCTTAGTGTATGTTTTAGATGCTTAATTGATGCATGAGTATGATCCTTTAATTTAGCTAGTAACATAATTATGAATAAGCATATGCATATGACTTCTTTAGTCTCTAGGTTTCCATTTAAGTGTTTCCTTTCTTCATTACCTTTAATTTTATTTTGTCCTTATTGATCTCTTATTTCTAAAGTTTTTCAATTATACATTAAGTATGCTTTCCTTATTTAGTTTTTCTTCTTTATATTAAAAATTCTTCTTTAGTTTTGTCATTTGTCACCTACCTCTTATGTAAGCAATTCTTCATCATCTTGGGAGAACCAAAGACTCTAGGCCTAAGTTTAGATTATTCTTCATTTCAAGCTTGGAGTAGGGCTATTTTTAAGAATGGATTGGTGTGAGGAATATTGGTTGATTGGTGAGGTCATTAGAGGAAAAGAGTGAAACACTTAGTGAGGTGTAATTCCAGTACACTAATTTTGATTTCACTAATCAAGTGAGGGCAGCAAATGCACCTTGTTTTTGTGTCATTTTGTAGGTTACTTTGGTGGAGGAAAAATTGAAGGGAAGAAGCCTCAAATGGACTTGAAGACTTGGGACTTAAGGTTTGAAGTTGAAGTCAAGTGGAGATCAATTGTTTGTAATTTTCAATTCAAATTTAGTGTAATTTAAGCTTAAAAAATTTTTAATTAGGTACATTTGAATTGTAATCCTAGTGCATTATAATAGGTTTTCCTAATTTTTCAATTCAAATTCACCTTGCAATTTTTTGTAAAAGGATTCTGAACTCTAGGCCTTGGTCTAGGATACCCGCCTAAGGCCATTATAAGTTGGCAGTTTGTGCATGCAAAGAAGTATAAGGGGGTGCTAAGTGCTTGTGTGACTTTCTTAAAATATTTGACAGCACAAACTTTGTCTTATTTTGCAAGGTCAAGGAAGCTAGATATATTCACTTAACCCTTGCTTGTTGTGTGCTTTAGACCCAAGATTTCTTACTAAGTGTTTTGATCTTATGTGAATTAATCGACTAGTATAGCAATCCAGATGTGGAGAGGATTTTTCTAATTTGGAAATGAGTTCCCATGAGTATTCACCTAGAACCCGAATGGATCAACTTGCTTCAAGGCTAAACAAAACGTTTGAAACCCAAACAAGGGTGTTTGAAGAATGCCTAGATAACCTAGAGAGGAGACACTCAACTAGGTCTAAAAGGAACCAAAGGGTAATTGAAACTAGTAAGTTAGGAAAGGATGGGTATCATAGTGAGGAGGAGACAACTAAGGATGATGCTAACTTCTTTGGGAAAAATCAAAATCCAAGGGCTAATAATGATAAGAGACCTCAATAAAAGGAAAGACCATCTTCATAGGATAGGTCTTATCCTTCAAATAGAAAATCACCAATCCTAAAAAGAACTAATCTAAGGGTAGATATAGATTTGAATCATCATAGATATAGGGAACCCTCAAATACTAGGGAACCTTTAGGCATAAGACTCATAGGACTAGAACCCATAGAGATAGAGATAGAAGTTCTTCTAAGGATAACATAAAAGATAGAACCTATAGAAATAGTCCTTGGAATAAAGATCCAAGGGGAAGAGAACACCTAGAACCCCTATAATTACCTAAGATTAAAATGCTTTAGTTTGAAAGGAGGAACAACCTAGCAACATACTTGGATTGAAGGCTCAAGGTTAAGAAACTTTTTAGTAGCTATTCCATTAGAGAGGAGCATAAGGTTAGATTGACCACCTTAGAATTTAGTGACTATGCCTTGATTTGGTGGGATAAACTCAATAAAGAAAGATATCACCACTTGAGTGAATGGGAGGAGATGAAGCACATAACGAGAACACGATATGTTCCTCCCCACTATTTAAGAGAGATCCACAATAGGTTACAAAGGCTCTCTCAGGAATCTAAGAGTGTAGAAGAATACTATAAAGATATGAAGTGATAAGCATAAATTTCATAAATAATTATCTCTCACTTTTATCTCATTAAGACTTCTTATATGTTCAATTAAGTGGTCTTTGTCATATTTTATGAGTTTGGGTTCATATGAAGTTTAATTGAATTTCTTTGCTTACCCGATTAAAATGACACTATTATAGTATTTTGAGCATAATAGGAGTTTTAGACATCCAAAAATCATGAAATCTGTCTTGAATGAAAGCTTAAAGAAGTGTTCACAGTTACAAAGCAAGAGCAGACTCTAAATGGGATGTTTAGGACTCCGAAATTATCTCAAAAGATGAGATAGTGTTGCTGACGTGGAATTTGAACAGTGTGAAAAGATCCGACCATATCTTGAGATACAAAAGTCATATTGAGATGAAATTAAATCTGTTGGACAGCTAAGATTCAGGGCTACAACTTTTGTTCATAAGTCAAGCTCTAATTCGGACATGTGAACATCCGAAATTGCGGTGCAAGAAAGTCAAAATTGTTGTGCTAATTGGTGACAAAAAATTCAAAAGTGTTTTGCATTTTCAACAAATCCCATGTGAAAGAAATAAAAGGGTGGAAAAGTAATATCCTAGTTGGTGACTTTCTGAAGGTGATGCCTCACAAATCTTTTATAAATAGAAGGGTTTACAAGAGGAGAAAAACACCCCTTGGAGATTAACTCCAACACCATTTTTCATCTTTCTTTCTTTCTTCTTAGTTTGCCTCCTTCATGGAAGGCTTAGTTTTTCTTTATTGTTAGTTGTCTCCTTCTTGGTAGGCTTAGTTTTTCTTTGTTGTTAGTTTGCCTCCTTCATGGAAGGCTTAGGATTTATTTGTTGTTAGTTTGCCTCCTTCATGGAAGGCTAGGCTTGTAGTTTCAATTCAAGGATTCAAGCTATTTTCATTTTAACTTTGAGGTCTTGATCTTTATTTACATGCTTATTAAGTGGTTTCTACTCTACTTCACTATATTCTTCAATTTTATTCTTTAATCAAAGTTTGATCGGTTGACGTATTTTGATTAATGCATAATTGATTTATAATTGGTTTTTGATTGGTAAATCATTTTCCAAAAGTTTGAAGAGTAGAAATTAAGTAATCGAATTGAAGGTTTTCATTTTATTACTTATTTCAACTAAATTCTGATTGTGAAATTGGTTTAGATAAAAGATTAAGTGGTTACTAAATCTTGTTGATCATAATCAATTAAATTCCGAGAGGTTTCTCAGTAGAGAATTCAAGGATCATTTTAGGGGTTCCAGATGATCCTAGGTTGATAAACACAATGCATGATTTTAGTGATCAATGATTAGTTAAGAAAATAGCCTCTGAATTCCTTGAGTTGATAATTGTTAAGTGAATTAATTTCATTCTGTATTTTGCATTTAGAACTTCATATCAAATCTTTCCAAAATCCCCTTGTTCTAACTTTCTATTTATTTGCTTAAGAATCTAAAATGGTCTTTGGGAGATAACCTAGGTTGCACCTTATACTATACCAATAGTTTGGGAAAAATGTAGAAATTATTTTTGCGCGTTTGCGACGAGCGTGTCAAAAATTTGGCGCCGTTGTCGGGGACCATTTTAGTTTCCTAGGCTTATTTAGGAGTTTGTATAAAATTTTTAACCTTTCTAACAATTTTTTGAGTTTGTATAAAATTTTTAACCTTTCTAACAATTTTTTTGGAGTTTGTATAAAATTTTTAACCTTTCTAACAATTTTTTTAGGTATACTATTCTTCATTTGTTTGAACTATTCCGTAAGGAAAAAGCACGTTATAGTCTTGGGAATCTGACTTTAAAAGACCCTTTTGTCAGTTTACAAAAAAACTGAATGGGAAGCACATCCTCGACTCTTAGAAGGCGTTTCAGCCGTTACTGGACGTAAAACCAGAGAAAGATGTGAGCCAAAATCATAACTATTGTTCATTCTCATGCGTGTATATTTGTCATTTACATTGTCTTTTCAATTTATTTGAAATTTTCACCATTTTTAGAATATAGCAATGCAGTTGGTGAACCAACCAAATCAGGATGGCAGAGACAAAAGAGAACCAGATACCACTCTTCGGTTATAACTTTTCCTTACTTTGGTGGTTTTCTCACATTTCTTTTCCTGTTATATGAAATTCCATCTAAGACATTGGGGACAATGTCTTGGATAGGTTGGGGGGAGGATGGTCTGATATAAAAGAAAAATTAAAAAAAAAACCCAAAAAAAAAAATTAGGTTAGAATCATAAACTTGCTTTGAGTAAGATGGCCGAGTAAGGAGTTACACTTGACTCTTGATACGCATCTTATGATTAAAAAAAATTGAATGTGGAAGTTTGTTGTTCGTTAGATTTCATAAAATAATTGAAGCAAAATGATTTACATTTCGAGATTAATTAGTTTGGTAACACATATTTGAACTGGATAGATTAGATTTGATAAATATATTACCTGTGAGATTTTGAGCCTTATTAATTACTTTCTTTCTTGTGTGATTTTCATCCATGGAATGTTACTTCAGAACTTGCATTGATTCTTTTTGAAGCTACATTTTCACATGAATTGTACAAAAATGATTGAGGCATTTTTTTTCTTGAACAAACCACTTGGCCAAATAACCAAACCGTATAATTTTATCCTTTGATCAGCCCTTTGAGCCGATTAGCCTTTTCTTCTTTTTAGCTCACAACAAATCAAAAAAAAAAAAACAAGTTTGTCTGACCATAGAAGGTGAGGAATACTGGATTTATCATACCATAAGTGTTTCAATAAGTGTGGGGGAGATTATTATTGTGTTCATTGATATCATGGTTGAAAAAAAAAACTGAAGCAATAAATTAATAAAAACTATTATATTGAAAAAAAAATGAAGAAGTGATATCTGTTTCTCACACTTGCACTTAGACTCAGTTCTCAATCCTCACCCCATTTTCCTTGGTCTAACATTGTATCTCTTCAATATATCATTTTATCTTTCTAATCCCGTTATAACCAAAATAAAGACCTCTTGATTTGTGCATTGCATGTGTACATAGTAGTAGAGAAGTAGAAGATATGCAAGCCTATGATAGTTCATCTTTCATGGATTGAATTTGAGATAAACACTTACCAAATCAAACACTTGAAAGATTCAGAGTATATCATGTGAGGTTTTATCTTTCTCAATCTATGTTTTTCAAATTAAAGTTGCCTTTCTAAGTAATTTCAAAAATGTGATAAAAGAATGCTTCATGAAATTTTGTGAATTCTTGAGAAACTTTGATGTTCTTTCAAAAAAAAAAAAAATAGTCACCAACCTTAACTTAAGTTTGTCCGAGACGTGCAAAAGATAAGTGTGGGGGAATTTGATAAGCATAAATTTCATAAATAATTATCTCTTACTTTTATCTCATTAAGACTTCTTATATGTTCAATTAAGTGGTCTTTGTCATATTTTGAGTTTGGGTTCATATGAAGTTTAATTGAATTTCTTTGCTTACCCGATTAAAATGACACTATTATAGTATTTTGAGCATAATAGGAGTTTTAGACATCCAAAAATCATGAAATCTATCTTGCATGAAAGCTTAAAGAAGTGTCCACAGTTACAAAGCAAGAGCAGACTCTAAATGGGATGTTTAGGACTCCGAAATTATCTCAAAAGATGAGATAGTGTTGCTGACGTGGAATTTGAACAGTGTGCAAAGATCCGGCCATATCTTGAGATACAAAAGTCATATTGAGATGAAATCAAATCTGTTGGACAGCTAAGATCCGGGGCTACAACTTTTGTTCAGAAGTCAAGCTCTAATTCGGACATGTGAACATCCGAAATTGCGGTGCAAGAAAGTCAAAATTGTTGTGCTAATTGGTGACAAAAAATTCAAAAGTGTTTTGCATTTTCAACAAAGCCCATGTGAAAGCAATAAAAGGGTGGAAAAGTAATATCCTAGTTGGTGACTTTCTGAGGTGATGCCTCACAAATCCTCTATAAATAGAAGGGTTTACAAGAGGAGAAAAACACCCCTTGGAGATTAACTCCAACACCATTTTCCATCTTTCTTTCTTTCTTCTTAGTTTGCCTCCTTCATGGAAGGCTTAGTTTTTCTTTATTGTTAGTTGTCTCCTTCATGGTAGGCTTAGTTTTTCTTTGTTGTTAGTTTGCCTCCTTCGTGGAAGGCTTAGGATTTATTTGTTGTTAGTTTTCCTACTTCATGGAAGGCTAGGTTTGTAGTTTCAATTCAAGGATTCAAGCTATTTTCATTTTAACTTTGAGGTCTTGATCTTTATTTACATGCTTATTAAGTGGTTTCTACTCTGCTTCACTATATTTTTCAATTTTATTCTTTAATCAAAGTTTGATCGGTTGACGTATTTTGATTAATGCATAATTGATTTATAATTGGTTTTTGATTGGTAAATCATTTTCCAAAAGTTTGAAGAGTAGAAATTAAGTAATTGAATTGAAGGTTTTCATTATATTACTTATTTCAACTAAATTCTGATTGTGAAATTGGTTTAGATAAAAGATTAAGTGGTTACTAAATCTTGTTGATCATAATCAATTAAATTCTGAGAGGTTTCTCAGTAGAGAATTCAAGGATCATTTTAGGGGTTCCAGATGATCCTAGGTTGATAAACACAATGCATGATTTTAGTGATCAATGATTAGTTAAGAAAATAGCCTCTGAATTCCTTGAGTTGATAATTTTTAAGTGAATTAATTTCATTCTGTATTTTGCATTTAGAACTTCATATCAAATCTTTCCAAAATCCCCTTGTTCTAACTTTCTCCTTATTTGGTTAAGAATCTGAAATGGTCTTTGGGAGATAACCTAGGTTGCACCTTATACTATACCAATAGTTTGGGAAAAATGTAGAAATTATTTTTGCGCGTTTGCGACGAGCGTGTCATGAAGATAGTAGTGATTAGGTCAAATTTGAGTGAAGGTGAGGAAGCCACAATGGTTAGGTTCTTAGATGGTCTTAGACATGACATAAGAAATGTGGTAGAACTCCATCATTACTTAAACTTAAGTAATATTTACCATTAAGCCATAAAGGTAGAATCCTAAATCAACAAAAAGGATAAAGAGAAATTCACTGCATACAATATCTACATAAGACACTTGGACAAATAAGACAAAGGACTCTAGCTTTAAAACTAAGGAGCAAAGGGATACCAAAGTCTCCAAAGAGTCTAAGGCCAAAACTCCATATTTACTCCCTAGCAAGGAATCCTCAGTTAAGTGTTTTAAGTGTCTAGGTAAGGGGCACATTGTTTCTCAATGGCCAAATAAGAAAACCATGGTTCTTAAGGACAATGATAATTATTTATCATTAGAGTGCACTGGCTCTAGTTCCTATTCCTCTTTAACTAAGGATGAAGCCCTAGAGTATGCATTTGATGGAGACCTTCTATTGGTTAGGAGGTCACTCAAAAGTACAATAAAATGGAAGGAAATGACTCAAAAGGATAACATCTTCCACACAATATGTTTAATCAAAGGGCATACATGCTCCTTAATTATTGATAGAGGTAGTTATACAAATATGGCTACCACTAGGCTAGTAGATAAGTTAGGATTAGTAACAACCTCCGCTCGAAGCCATACAAACTACAATGACTTAGTGACAAAGGGGATTTGTTGGTCAATCCACAAGTGCTCCTCACCTTTACCATTGGAAGGTATGAGGACAATGTTAATTGTGATGTTTTCCCAATGGAGGCCAGTTATGTGCTTCTGAGAAGACCATGACAATATGACAGGAATATCCATCATGATGGGTATACTAATAGGTATTTCATCCAATCTCACAGCCATCATTCCTACTAATGGGTACATATGTAGATTTAGGATTTTTTTTAATTTAAAAATCAATTAAGCATTTTATTTATTTGATAAGTATCATTTTATTTTATATTTTACGTAATGAATCTTAAATTTGTATATGAAGCATTCTCTATCATTACATAATTTTGGAATCATAAGGTCTTAAATACATCAATCCATTTGTCTTAAATCTCATTCATATGTGGATTTAGAGTATTAATTAAAATATAAAAATTAATTATGAAAACTATACAAAAACATTTTCTGATAAAAATAATTGTTTTTCCCCAAAATTTAACCTCAAACAAAATTTCATCATAATTTTTTTTTCAAATTTCTTTCTCATGTTATAAAAATCAAATTTATTTTCAACAAGTCATTTATTTACAAATTTCCACAAACAATTAAAATGTTCAAACTATGTCCACTTTGAGTTCCTATTACACTTAGGAATATGTAGGTGTATGTTATTTAAAAAAGCCAAAAAATTTTAAATTTATTTTCGTCTCTCTTATCTTGTATCTTTTTTTAATTTTATCCTTCTTTTGTAAATGTTTTATTTTATTTTTCTACACTTTTTTAAAACTATATCTTTTCATAAGTATTGTTTTATGACATATTATATATTTGGAACTTAAAAATATAATTTGAAAGTTAAGATAAATTTATGTAATGAATTTTAGATAATTATTTTTATAATGGACAACGTAGGATGCTAATATTTCCTACTCATAAATAACTCTCAAACTTAACTTTGATTTTCACACTAGTTTTATATTTTTAAAAAAATATTTTTCTAATTTTTCCAAAATAAACATAATTGGTGATGGCTCTATGATTTTTTCTAAATCATTAAACATTTTTTTCTACAAACTTATTTATCTTCTTTGTTTTCTGCCTCATCGTGACCTTAGTCACGATACTAATAATGCACTGTCTTCTGTCTTCAATATATGATGAGACATATCACCTTTACCTTTTCTTATCCAAAGAGTAAGATATTCCCAAAACTTATTGGATGTCCCATCACATTTGTTGCTGTTGTAGCCATTTAATTGAAAAAACTTATTTTTTTCTCCAATTAATATTTTTAAAACTTTAACTTATCTTTCTCTCCAGACACTTTGATAAATTCTTTGCATATTTAACCTCTCAACTTCTTATCAATGGGAACATGAACTTAGTAACAAAGACTTCTTTAAATCTTGATCATGTCTTGACATATCATTAGTCTAAGACGCCTAAGAAATGATGGCTATAACATCATCAAGAAATTGAACACCATCGAATGGTATAAGTATGTATACTTCCATGGGACTTTATACCTAGAAATTATGATAGAATTTTGCAAGAGAAATTGATGTAGAGACTGAAGAACATTGAAATGGTTAGATTTTCATCTTTAAGGATCTTAGACTTGCTAAAATGCAATATAAAAATATGGCTATCTCTATTGTGGATTTCGTACAAGCCATCCGATATGTAGAAGAAGGTATATGATGTAATGATGACTAAGAAGGAATAATCATTTCATCTAGAGATGAAAATTAGGTGCCGTATTGGTTTGAAACATCATCTTTGGTGTGTCGCAACCATAATTCCGACAAGACGACGAACTCGCTAAAATTTTGAAAATGAATTGGATTAATGATGGGGAGCCGCCACCAAATTTTTATTTAAGGGAAAAAGATTTGGAAAAAACCCTGAATTGAGAATGAGATTTAGGTTCAGGAGTCGGTTACGAGTGGGGAAGGTGTTAGGCACCCCACTCGCCCGTTCCGAAGAATGGTACCCTTAAACTAAGTGTGTGATTTTGAAAAACTGTTTTGATCCCTTCAATTAGAGTGAAAATACATAATTTGATGGAGGTTAGCCTGACAGGACTTGATCCTGCTCCTACGTATTCCCCGGTGCAATGGGAAACTCAAGGCTTACGTAGTTCTGGTTCGTTTTGAAGGCTTGACCGCCAAAAGTGTTTAAAAGAATGTTTGAAAGGTGCTCGAAGGCTTGACCTTCGAAACTACTAGGAAAGTAAAAATGACTTGATTATCCTGAAAACTATTTTTAGAAGGGCAATCCTCATCCACATATGCACAGGGCCCAAGACAACTACGGCTGCACTTGGACCCATACGAATCTCTAAACAACGAACAACAGAAAAAGCTACCAATTCGTGCTTAGAGCTCGTCGCGTGAGATTAAGAATTGCAAAACAAGATTTTTATCTTTTTTTTTTTAAAACGATGAAAGATAAAACGAGCAAGGTTCTTATTATTATTTTTTTTTAAAAAGGGAAGGGCAACCCTAATCCACATATGCACAGGGCCCAAGACAACTACGGTTGCACTTGGATCCATACGAATCTCTAAACAACGAACAACAGAAAAAGCTACCAGTTCGTACTCAGAGCTCGTCGCGTGAGATTAAGAATCGCAAAACAAGATTTTTATTTTGAAAAGCGATGAATAATAAAATAGGCAAGACATAATCAAACATAAAAAAGTTATAAGGTGCATAGCATTAAAGGAAATGAAATTTAAGGATTTCATTTGTAATAAGAAGGACTTTGAGAAATTCAAAGGTGATTAAGAGAATTTTAGAGGTATGAATTTGGTATTTATTAGGAATTTTGGGGTGAACTAACAATTTAAGGAATTTTATGTTTTATGGATTTATTTAAGAATTTTGCATCTTTTATGAATTATTGATAAGCATAGATTTCATAAATAATTATCTCTCACTTTTATCTCATTAAGACTTCTTATATGTTCAATTAAGTGATCTTTGTCATATTTTATGAGTTTGGGTTCATATGAAGTTTAATTGAATTTCTTTGCTTACCCGATTAAAATGACACTATTATAGTATTTTGAGCATAATAGGAGTTTTAGACATCCAAAAATCATGAAATCTGTCTTGAATGAAAGCTTAAAGAAGTGTCCATAGTTACAAAGCAAGATCAAACTCTAAATGGGATGTTTAGGACTCCGAAATTATCTCAAAAGATGAGATAGTGTTGCTGACATGGAATTTGAACAGTGTGAAAATATCCGGCCATATCTTGAGATATAGAAGTCATATTGAGATGAAATCAAATTTGTTGGACAGCTAAGATCCGGGGCTACAACTTTTGTTCAGAAGTCAAGCTCTAATTCGGACATGTAAACATCCGAAATTGCGGTGCAAGAAAGTCAAAATTGTTGTGCTCATTGGTGGCAAAAATTCAAAAGTGTTTTGCATTTTCAACAAAGCCCATGTGAAAGCAATAAAAGGGTAGAAAAGTAATATCCTAGTTGGTGACTATCTGAAGATGATGCCTCAAAAATCCTCTATAAATAGAAGGGTTTACAAGAGGAGAAACACAACCACTTGGAGATTAACTCCAATACCATTTTCCATTTTTCTTTCTTTCTTTCTTGTTAGTTTGCCTCCTACATGGAAGACTTAGTTTTTCTTTATTGTTAGTTTGCCTCCTACATGGAAGGCTTAGTTTTTCTTTATTGTTAGTTTCCTCCTACATGGAAGGCTTAAGATTTATTTGTTGTTAGTTGCCTCCTACATGGAAGGCTTAGGATTTATTTGTTGTTAGTTGCCTCCTACATGGAAGGCTAAGGATTTATTTGTTGTTAGTTTTCCTCTTTCTTTGTTGTTAGTTTGCCTCCTTCATGGAAGGCTAGGTTCGTAGTTTCAATTCAAGGATTCAAGCTATTTTCATTTTAACTTTGAAGTCTTGATCTTTATTTACATGCTTATTAAGTGGTTTCTACTCTACTTCACTATATTCTTCAATTTTATTCTTTAATCAAAGTTTGATCGGTTGACGTATTTTGATTAATGTATAATTGATTTATAATTGGTTTTTGATTGGTAAATCATTTTCCAAAAGTTTGAAGAGTAGAAATTAAGTAATTGAATTGAAGGTTTTCATTTTATTACTTACTTCAACTGAATTCTGATTGTGAAATTGGTTTAGATAAAAGATTAAGTGGTTACTAATCTTGTTGATCATAATCAATTAAATTCTGAGAGGTTTCTCAGTAGAGAATTCAAGGATCATTTTAGGGGTTCCAGATGATCCTAGGTTGATAAACACAATGCATGATTTTAGTGATCAATGATTAGTTATGAAAATAGCCTCTGAATTCCTTGAGTTGATAATTGTTAAGTGAAATTAATTTGAGTCTGTATTTTGTGTTTAGCACTCAATATCACATCTTTACAAAACCCCCCTTGTTCTAATTTTCTCCTTATTTGCTTAAGAATCTGAAATGGTCTTTGGGAGATGACCTATGTTGCACCTTATACTATACCAATAGTTTGGGGGAAATCTAGAAATTATTTTTGCTCGTTTGCGACGACCGTGTCAATTATTTAGGAATTTTGGAATGTTTATGGATTTTTATTAATTTTTGGAATTTTGATGAATTTCCATTAATTTTTGGAATTTTTATGAATTTTTATGAATTTATGGAATTTTTATGAATTTTTATTAATTTATGAATTTTTATTAATTTCTGGAATTTTTATGAATTTTTATTAATTTCTGGAATTTTTATCAAATGAATTTTTATTAATGAATTTTATGAATTTTTATTAATTTCTGAACTAGCTAGGTGTAACCACAATTATTTTTGTGAGCCTCTCAAAGCTGTTCACGTGATCGGGAAGTGAAAAAAGGATGCGTCATCTCTAGTGGTGCTCTCACGAGAAGTGGTAAGCATACATGCATGGCTCTATGTCACCTTTGCAGAGGCATGCATTGGAATGTTTTTGGCTAGTCTACCTTATTGTTTGTCTAAGCTTTAACAGGTCACTCGACTAAGGGGATGGAACTCACTCAACAATATTCATTTTATGATTCATTTCCTTCAACACCTACCTACTATAACTAAACTTGTGTGGTACGCTCCTATGGAATTTCAAAGCCAAATGCTAAAAGAGGAAGCCATGGAAGTACAACACTTACCTGGACAACTCAATTTCAAGATCCCAGAGCCTTCGTCGCAGCTTCACCCAAAGTTTGCACGAGGTAGACCTTTTAAAGACGTGATGGTTTCCTCTTCCTTTTTCGGTGCTCAGCTCCTTCACCGATGGGATATCGGGGACCTTAGCTAAATTCAGAGAATCCTCCTCCTATGTCTGTTGACTTATCTTTGTCCTATGAAATCAATCTCCTCTCCTCTCTTGAGCTCCCAGATCTTCTTTCACGTGAAGACGAGGCCAAAAACAAAAAAACAGCCCCCCAGGCCCCCGAAGAAGAAAACATAGCAGGAGCCTTCTTTAGAGAAGAAGTAGGTGGAGGAGAGGACTTAGTGAGAGGGTCAGGGAGAGGGGATCAACCTCGAGCCAAAAAAAAAACTTCCTTCTTTTCTTGTTTTTCTATCTATTTTTCTCTTTTTTTCTCATCTGTTTTTCTGTTCTTTCTTCTTGTTTTTGTTATTCTGTTTTTTGTTATTTAGTTATTCTGTTTTTGTAATTCCGTTTTTCTGTTTTTTGTAATTTTGTTACTGTTTTTTTTTTGTAATTTTCTCTTTTTACCTTTTCGAATTTTTTTTGCTTTCAGATTTTAATTATTCACTTCAGTTTCTACATTTTAACCAATTTTCATTATTTTTGTTTTCTTCTTTTAAAAAATTCTGCTTTATTATTTTCTTAATCCTGGATTTTAATATTTTCCATTTTTTTATTTTATTTATTTTTTTCTTATAAATTCATTATTTGTTACAATTTTAAAATTTTGTTTTGTTTTGATTTTAAAATTTTTGTTGCCTTCTCAACTCTTTTAAAACTTTTTATTATTATTTTTTTTATTATATTTTTTTATTTTATTTTTCCAAAATATCTTTTTTGACTTTTTAATTTTCTTTTCGAGAATTTTATTTTTATTTTCATATTTTTTATTATTTTCAGATTTTTAGATTTTTTTATTTTTATTCATATTTTACTTCTTAATTTGTTATTTTTATCTACTTGATTTTTAATGTTTGTTTTGATTATTATGTTTCTAAATTTTATTTTTGATTTTTGATTTTTTCTAATTTTAATTTTCTGATTTTTAATTTCTTTTCCAGAATTTTATTTATTTTTAATTTTAGAATCCAGTTTTTCTGTTTTTTTTGTTTTGGGATCTTATTATTTATTATTTGAAAGTTTTCTGATTTTTTATTAATTTCCAGATTTTTAATTTTCTGATTTAATTTTAAATTTTTTCTTCTTTTTTTATTTATTTTTTTCTTAATTTTATTTTTCTTCTGTTTATCTTTTTATTGTTTTATTTTTACTTCTATTTTTAGTGTTTAATTATGGTTCATTTTGAATTTCTTGGGATCTTTAACTTTGGTTTATCCACTAATTGTCTTAAAATGAGTCTCGAACATAATTGGGTGTTTACATGGTGAAGTCTTCTATCATGGTATCTAAAGCAAGGATATTCTTCAACTTGATGCTTCATATTATCACTCTAAGGAAAGACTCAAATTTCTAAATCGAAGTTGGATATATTTTGAATCTACCAATTTCTAATAAATAGAAAGTCTTATCCCCTCATATCATAATTCATTATCTCATCAAGTTCTTTTAGGAAAGGTAAAAAATACCTTATGGAATGCTCATCATTAAGCTCTTATCCATGAAAGTGATCAACCACCTTTGATCACTAGGAGATGGCTATTAGAGTAGAAAACAAAATGAAAAATTTTAGGTAGATAAGGATTCAAATTCTTAACCCTAGGTTGAAAATGAAGAAGAAGATTGATTCACAAGTTTAAGATCAAGAATGAAGCCCAAGGAAATCATCGACCTCTCACATTTACTTCATCTCAACCAACCATGCAACCACTTGAACCTATCCATATTTTTGCTTCTCCTTAGAAGTGTACAGAACCTACTTTAGTCCAACCTAACCAGAAGAAGCCATATCTTATTTTTAACCCATCTCCTTTTATTTCTAAGAAGTAGAAGACCTATAAACCATCTGGTAAAGACAATGTGTTAAAGTTTATCAGGAATCGAGTCTTTACAATCCTAGGCTAATTCCCCAATTTAGGAAAATGATGCAAGAGCTAATGAAAAAAATCAAAATGATAAGAACTTACAAAGTTTTTGCTAAAAAGATTTGTTTCTCTTCTTCAGCAACAAGCTACAACTCTAATTATTTCAAAACTCTTAGTCACATGGACAAAACTATTTTCTCAACACCATTTGCCCCAAGTAAAGCACCTTCAACTGGAAGAAATTTAAAAGGTCTTAGCTAAATATCATCAAAAATTTTATGAACTAAAGTTAATTTTTTATGATCCTAATTGCGCTTAACTTCTCTACAAACATCATCATCTACAAGATTAGTTTTAGAATATATTTGATAATTTTTACCATTTGAAAAGGTTATGCATGCAAGGTATAAATTTATTATGTGACTTTGAGTTTAACCTAGTCTCTACGATGTTGGTAATTTTTCCTTCCAAACAATCACTTAAGAATCTACATCACCGTTGTCGTAATCGTAATTATATCGAAATGACAAACTCGCTAAAAATTTTAGAAAGAACTTAATTGATTGTGAAGTCGCCACCAATCTTTTATTTCAAGGGAAAATATTTGGAAAACCCTAATATGAAGAAGAAATCTAGGTTCGGGAGTCAGTTACGAGTAAGGAAGGTATTAGGCACCCTATTCGCCCGTTCCGATGAACAGTACCCTTAAACTGAGTGTGTGATTTTGATATTTTTAAAAATTGTTTGATCCCTTTAAATAGAATATAAAATAAATAGGTTAATGGAAAATAGCCTAATAGGACTTGATCATGCTCCTACGTATTCTCTAGTGCAATGAGAAATTCAAGGCTACGTAGTTCTAGTTTAAGAGACTTGATCTCTTGGAAAATAAAAGAGGTGATTTTAGGCGAAATTGATTTTTGAACAAAGTTAGTTAACAGAGCGATTTTCTAAAATCATGTGCTTGCAGAATTCAAATCATCGTAAGTCGTGTTTGAATTTGAATGAATTAAAATACGGAATAATAAAGAATGCTACCTGTCTGTATTAGAATCTGTTGCACGAATTTCAGAAAATTCAAAAACAAACATTTTTGGACAGAATTAGTGAAAACAATGATTTTCTAAAATCATGTGCTTGCAAAATTCAAACCGTCGTAAGCCACGTTTGAATCTACACGGATTAAAATACAAAACAGTAGAGAATGATACTTGCCTGTATTAGAATCTGTTGCACGAATTTTAGAAAATTCAAAAACAGACATTTTTAGATGGAATTAGGAAAAACAGTGATTTTCTAAAATCACGTGCTTGCAGAATTCAAACCATCGTATGCCGCATTTGAATCTGCACAAATTAAAATACAAAACAGTAGAGAATGCTACTTGCTCATATTAGAATCCGTTGCATGAATTTCAGAAAATTTGAAAACTTACACTTTTTGACAGAATTAGTGAAAATAGTGATTTTCTAAAATCACGTGCTTGCAAAATTCAAACTAGCGTAAGCTACGTTTGAATCTGCACGAATTAAAATACAGAATTGTAGAGAATGCTACTTGCCATATTAGAATCCGTTGGACGAATGTTAGAAAATTCAAAACTAGACATTTTTAGATGAAATTAGTAAAAATAGTGTTTTCTAAAATCACATGTTTGCAAAATTCAAACCATCGTAAGTCGCGTTTGAATCTGCACGAATTAAAATATAGAATAGTAGAGAATGTTACTTGCCTGTATTAGAATTTATTGCACGAATTTCAGAAAATTTGACAAAAGAATTGCCTTAAAAATCTACTTTTAAATCAAACTTACCTTAAGAAATGACTAATTTTGACTTATGGAAGCTATTGGGCTTGACCCAAATTGGAGATAAAAGAAAATAAAAAATTGAGGGCAATGTACAGGACCCAAATCAAATGTAAAAGAAAAAAAAATTAATTTCAAACAAAAGAGGGAATTAGGCTCAATTAAAAAAAAAAGGACTTGGGTTTGACCCAAATAAATGAAAAACTTGATTCAAATAAAAATAGAAATTGGGCTTGACTCAAATTAAAAAAAGACTTGATTTCAAATAAAAAAGAAGAAGAATTGGATTTGACCCAAATTGAAAAAGGACTTGATTTCAAATAAAAAAAGGGAATTGAGCTTGATCCAAGTTAAAAAAGAAAAAAATGGACTTGATTCCAAATTAGTAAAAGAGAACTAGGCTTGACCCAAATTAAAAAGAAAGGGACTTGGACTTGATCCAAAGAAATAAAGGACTTGATTTCAAATAAAAAAGAGGAATTGGGCTTGATCCAAATTAAAAACTGACTTGACTTCAAATAAAAAAAAGGGAATTGGGCTAGACCCAAATTAAAAAAGGACTTGATTTCAAATAAAAAAAGGAGAATTGGGCTTGACCCAAATTAACAAAGGACTTGATTTCAAATGTGGCCTAATTGATTCAATATGACCCAATTGAAAGGAGCTGACCTATGACCCAAGGCAACCAACTTGCCCATTTTAAATCAGCAGGGCCCAACTAATTGCTAGAGCATGACCCAATTGAGGGCAGCATATTTGATTTTGGCATAGTTGCAGTGTGGCCCAATTAAAGGGTAACCAACTTGATTTTTTTTTGGCCCACCGTGATGTGCGGCCCATTGCTGCCTAATGTCCATAAACTGGCATATAAGGGAATTTAAAATAAATGGTCGCATGCCAGGATCGAATCTGGGACCTAGTGGCCGCCTGCAGCAAGCTAACTGCTAAGTTGTGCTTCCGACTTAGTCTTAGTATTCTTGAACATTAACTTAATTAAAAAGTTGGGGGACATATGGATGAAGCTAATAAAATACAGAACCGAGTGTCAACAAGTTGATAAACATTTCCTTTTGCAGTGTCAAAGGTATACTGGGCCCAGATCCTGTATTATGCTAAAGAAGGGAGCCAAATTCTACGTCTGTGAACCAAATTCATCAGGTTGTCCTTATATGGATACAGATCGTATGCTTTGGATATAGTGTGCTTGTGAGTCAAACCTATAACCCCTAATTTGCCTAACATCTAAGAATTTCAACAACCTTCTTCTTTTCCTTCTAAGCTAACCACAACCAAACATGTCTAATTCTATCTCTATGTTTTTGAAGAGAAGGGCAAAGCACTGCAACTACCTTTGGGAGGTATTGATTATTTGGGCCTATCTCCAGATACTCATGAGGTTTGTTATATACTTACCAAAAATAAGAACTGTTGGTAAACCTGGCCTTCAACTGACATTGTTACTACAAGTGGATTCATTAGTTCTGGATACTAGGCTACTCACAAGTTTCCCCTACCCATGTACAGACTCTTTTTTTTTTTTTAACCTTGTCTTAACTAAAACTATAGTTTTCTATGATGAAGATTTGGGAGAGATGATTATGAATATTAAACATTCCTTCTATAGGTCTAGTTTTCTGCTTTACAATCGTCTCTACCTATTCTAGAAACGGCTTCATGGAGTGCATGGCTTGGTGCCTCATCATTCTTTTATCTAAACATATTAACTTAAGTTCCTATTAGATCTAAAAAAAACTAATTGCCTATAAGGTATCTTGAAGACTCAGCAAAGGATACTTGGAATGTACCTCTACCAAACTAGTGAACCAAGAGACTTTGATTATTTCCTCTAACTAATATTCTCAAGTTCTCTCACTACATGAACTAGGCACCTACAACATTTGCTGGTCTTTTATAATAGTAGCACCAGTAATCACAAGAGTTGGTTTAGAAACTTAAACTCGGTTATGGAAGAAGATGGTTCAGACCTACATTCCTCTGATTGTGGACTATATGTTGTGTTATTGAGCAGCAAAATTAGGAGGATTCTCACGTGTTTCGAAGGAAGAGAACCAAGCTTTTTCCTCACTAATTCTTTTAAGCATTGGTTGATGCTGTGAAGGAAATTTAATGATAATCCTCTGTATACTAGGTCTCTAGTTGCAGTATAACATGCATATAATGACCAGTTTCCATTATAGATAACATGGATATTTGAACTTATTCTACTGCATGTGACCAGAGATACGAATGTATGAGCTAACTCTACTAAACATAATTTGAGTCATGGTTCAAGAACTGTTCTCATTTAAACAATTATGCATGAAGGTAATTGACACATTTGAGATCTTACCTGGTAATTTACAGAGAAAAGAGAATGCCTATTGTGAGCTTTGGTTCTGGAAAGCAATTTCAGTCAAGAATGGGGGAATCCAAACTTCTCCACTAGCCAAGGATGATAGCCAAGGAACGAAAGACAGAGAGACTTTTAGAGGAGGAGAATTCCTGAGAATCCAAAACCTCCCTAAATGAGAGCCACCGAGAAAAGTTCCTAGAAGCTTGAAGAAGCTCCAGGAAATAGAGAAAAACCAGAAAAACCTCCAGCCAACTCTCCTCACCATTTTGTTCCCTTTTTATATTTATATGTCACCAAAAAAACCCCAACTCCTCCTCCTTACTTTTCTTTTTAAGTTTCGCTTGTCGTGAGAGCTCTTTTTGCAAAAAATTTTTTCATTATTTTATTATTATTATTATTATTATTATTATTATTATTATTATTATTATTATTATTATTATTATTTTTCCTTTTCCTTTCTTTTCTTAACTAATTTTTAACTAACTTGAACTAACTCCTAACTAACTTGTAAAAATTTTCTAATTGAAAATCTTTCTCTTTTTCTCTTTTTCTCTTTTTTTCTTTTTTCTTATTTTTGTTATTATTTTTCTCTTTTTTTATTTTCTTCTTTCTCTACTTGTTTTATTATTATTATTTATATTTTTATTATCCTCATTTTTATGTTTATTTATTATTTATTTTATATTTTATTCATAAATTGGCCTTGGACATAATTGAGTGTTCACAACCATTTTTTTTAAGTTTACCTAGTAGCTCTGCCATAATATCAAAGATCTATTATTACACCTTTAATTCCATATCACTCATTTGAGTTAACAACTTCCACACTTCCCGAAAGGTAACAAGCCATTTTGATATTTCCAAAGGAAGATGAATCCTTCACCTCATTACTTCAAAAGATGGTACCTAGCAAGGAAATCTCACACCTAAAGCCTCAAATATTCTTCCATGAATCTTATTGGTGTTGAACCATTTCTTTTAAAAGCTTTGAAGAAAAATCCACTACAAAGGAATCAATTAAAGGTTGTCATCATCTTATTGATTTCTATAGGAATTCTCTTCACCTAGATGGATGCATGAGGATCAAAGATCATATCACCTCCTTCTAATTTATTGTAGAAGAAATAGATGTTGTTAAAGAATGATCATTGTTAAACCTCTCATAAAAGTGATCTTACTATGCTTTGGTTGAAAAAAGTATTCATTGCAAGAATCTATCTCATGTGGGTATCTATCTCATTGTGGGAATGCATTAATGATCTCCACGGGTGGAATAATCACATGATTTTGGTATCACATTCTCATTACCATAAATCGTATGATGCTAAGATTTCCTATCACCAACAACTTTAAGGGAAAGTATGTTTACGCCAAGCCCAATCTAGCACCATTCATATCAATCTGCAACCATCTTTGTTGATGCAAATTAATCGAGTGTCTAATGATTAATGTAGAAAAAAATGAAGTAGATGCTAAATGCAACCTTTAGGATCTTCTGATACAACAAAAGGATGGAAGTTATAAGTTGTCTAATGAGATAAGATTACTACTCCAATTGTCAAATTGTTTTAAACTTGATATATTGCTCCCTCCCTATTCCATAACATTCAAGGTGATCCTCTTATCTACTAACCTCATCATATCTTTGTTAAACTATCTTTTTATTAGTTTATTTGCAGAAATTTTGGCATGATTCATGATTATTCACGGGTAATTTTTCCTAATTTTCTTTATTTTTACAGAAATGGTCACAAAAGTAGAGAATTAGAAAATAGGATAATTTTGAGCCAAAAGTGGGCAAAAAGAACATAAAAAGACAAGGGAGTAGGAGAAGAACAAAAATATCCCTTAATATGCCCCATAGTGAACCAGGTTTCCAGCACAACCGTACTAACAGAAAGTAGCACGCCCGTGTAGAAAAGTGAGCACAGTCTTGGTAGATACGAGGACAATCATGCCAAGATTGGGAAATGCTAGAAAAGAGCCAAGCTAGCCCTAGTGATGCAGAGAAAATCTCAGTCAGTCCAAATTGTTCTACATATGACTTAGAGCGGCTACAATGATTGAGGAAATAACTAGGTCAATCTATTCCATAAAAGTTGAAGCCTTAATCCATGCCTATAAAAGGGAGGCTCCACCTTGGGGCTCCAGATACAATAGTTCTACCATCATGACACACATTATGTTCAAACACTTTCTAGGCACAAACTTATCTTTCTCCATTCTCCATCTCTAGTCTCTCCAGTTTTGGTCCATTTTCTAGCTCCTCCCGTAGGATCTTAGTGGAAGGAATCCCTTCACCATGTAGATGCATAGTTGATTATCAACTTTATTAGCAACCTAGTTTTGTATCTCTTATCTTTGGACTAGGCTATAGATGCTTTTGGACTAATTTTTATCTTGTGTAACTAATCGCCAATTCATGGGCTTTAGTGAATCTTGTGAGGTAATTTCTTGAATCCCAATTTTTTCTGTAATTAATTATATGTCATTTCATTATAAACAATGGTATTTTCTTATCCAATTGTGTTACCCATTATGTTTAATCCGTTAATAAAAATTGACCACTCTTGTTAATCTACGAGTTATTTAAGGGGTAGGCGATTGTACCATCCCCGATTGGCAAAACTAGAAGGTAATTGAATCTAAAAATTTGGAGGATCAATCAAAATCATAGGTTTCTAACCCCTTAATTTTCCAAAATAGTAGTTGAAAATATCCTATACTTTATACTTCTGTTATTTATCTATCTTGCATGATTATTGGGGATAGTATTTAGGATAAGATTATTACTATTACATGATTATTGGGTAGTAATATCATTAGGGTAAGTTGTTAGCAATTGTTGTTCTAATTCATTCTTAGAGGGAAATTAGGGGTAAAAGTAAATAAAACTACAAGAGAATCTAAAGTTCCATGTTCTTTCATTACTTGCACCGTGTTCTTTTGTTTAACACCTTTTAAAACTTATTTTTGGTCTGAAGGCTCAACCATCTTACCATTAAAGTTTATGGTCTGAAGGCTATTTTTTTGGCCCTAACTAAAAAGCTTTTCAAAAGGATCGTGAATTGCTGGAGTTGCTAATGGAGCGCTCATTAGAACTATTTTAATTAGTTTTTTATTATTTTTTTATGTTATCAAAGGGAGGAAGATCCATATGATCTATATGTTCTGTATATACATATGTTATAATATCTATTTTGAATAATGTGATTGAATGGTTTTTGCATGAATTACGTCTCATAATATATGTTATTCTCTCTAACTCTTGATCTTGAAGTTATAATTTTCTCAGAAGCTTTGTTTATACTTATCCCTAGACAATTCATCAAACATAATGATTTCTTGTTATAAAAAAGGAAAAGACGGTTAAAACCAGGATGATTAGCACTCCAAAATTTTGATGATGTTAAGAAGGTATTAAGATTTGATGAATTGTCTTATACTACTAATAAGATTCTGGTTATCATGTTAATAGTAAGAGAAAAATATTTAACAGAGAAAATGTCTAATTAATTGCATGTATGCAAAGCATTTAGCACAGAAGCGATCACATGAAGATTGATCTAATTTGATATACTAATGGACTTCTAAAGTTGTTCACACTTGCATCCAAACAAAATGACCACTCCATATACCAATAAAAGTCAAAATCATCTTTTTAAATTAGTTTTTGACCAACTAATAAGAGACATTAGAAGAATGTTACACTATAAGAGAAATGCATACGAGAAGAAAATAACTCCATATTCTTCCTCTTGCTATAGCTATTCCAAAATTTGTATATTTTTGAAGGAATACTAGATTTGAAGTTTGAAGAGGTTTGAGTTTAAAAAATATTGGAGAGGATTTGAGTTTAAAACTTCTGGTAATATGATACATTTAGAAAATTCTTGATGGACGATCAAAGACTAGATATAATTTTTGATTTGTAAGGTCAACCAAGATAATTTTCTAACATAATTCTCTCCATTCTTCTCTTACTTAGCATCTAAGTGTGTTCATTTATTCGTCCAATTGGTGTGTCATATTATTATCTATTGAGTTTAGAAAGGAAGAAAAATTAGTTCAATCCCTTCTCTTGATTATCTTAACATTTTTTTTCAAAATTTAAATTGAAATATAAATAAAAATAAACAAGCATATTTTTCATAAATTTTTTTAATTTGGCTATTTACATGTAGAAATGATAACTCACGATTATTTTTTTGATATCTAAGTCAAAACATTTCAACATTTGAGAAAATGAACGTGTATAATTGAATTAAAAACACAACAAAGATTGGTAGAAAAATAATTATATTAAGAAAAAAATAGAAAACGTTGAAAGTTCAAAGAACTTCTTAATATTAATTACAATTACCTAGTATTTGGATGAAGTATTTAAAAGATGGAACGTAATTTTTGAGAAAATTTAAAATTTTAAAAATTAAAATATTTTGTTTAGAAATTTTTTGTAAATAATTTTAAATTTTATAAATTTTAATAGAGTATTTTAACAAACTAAAATGAAAGAATTTAAAATTCTTCTGAAACAGGTTAAATTTAAACTTTCTTAACTTATTTTCATAAATAATAATTCTCTCTCCATATTATCTTCTCTTTCATTATTCTTTCTTCATGTTATTTTTTTATTGTTCTATTTCTCTCTCTCATCTTGGACAAAATATTTTTAATATTAAATAATGTAATTATATTTTTCTATCTTTTTAATTATGTATATTTTTTAGATTATTATTCTAACTAAATATATTGTACAATAAAAATATTTTTATATTTAAATTTTTCGATGAACAAAAAAAATAAAATTAAAATTAAAAAAATTATAAATATTTAAATATAAATTTTTCTATATACTAAAAATTTAATTATTTAATTTAAAATAAAAAATTTAAAATTTAATAAATTTAAAATCTATCATTAAAATGCAAAATTTTAAATATAAAAATTTAATTTTTCTTATCTAAATAAAATATTTAAATATTTTAAAATTTTAAAATATTAAAATGCCACTTCTAAATATAGAGAAACAAAACTATTTCCAATGGGCGAGAATTTTTTCTTTATAATAAAGAATGTCTCATCAACTTGATGTCACGATGGATGGTAGTTCATATTAATTAATTCCAAAAGAAGCAAATGATGCATGTGACATTTTCACGCGAGTGGGAAGGCCAATTAGCTAAAGATATGGATAAATTAATAATTCTCGTGCTTGATGCTGAAGATCTTGATTGGAAGTGTAAAAGATATGGATAAATCATTGAATACTTTTAAATTGATTTTTATTGTTTTAAAATATAATAACTATTTTTTAGGTTTTTTAATTATATTAAAAAGTATTATTTATTATTTTAATATTATATTAAATTATATTAATATAAATAAAAATTAAATTATTAATATAAATAATATCGATGATTAAGTGTTATTATAAACAAATAATTTTATGAATATAAAATATTAATATATATTATCAATGTTTAAATGTTAATATATATTATTTATTAATATAAATCTGTAAAAATTCTATTAATAATTTAATTTTTATAAATAAAGTTTATATTAACAAATACTACATTAATATTTGAAAAATTTTATATATTAATAAATGAAGTTTTTTACAGTAACATTAATCAATAAAAAATATATTAAAATATTTATTATTTTTAAATTTAAAAACTAATTTAACATGATCTAAAACTAATAAAAAGTAATTTAAAGATTATATCGACAAATTAATAATTTGATTATACATAAAAATATTATACTTAATATTTTATGAATAATAATAATAATTGGATTTATTAAATTATCTATAATAGAAAAATAAAAATGTTATATTTTTTATTAAAGGATTAAAATGTAATGTCAGAGAATTAATATAAAGTATGACGTTGAGAATTTTCAGTTTAATTTAAGCAATTCAGCAAATTATAATCTTGATAAATAGTATCAAGTGATTTGTAACTATCTTTACTTCCATGTAATAATTAAAATGTAAATTATTAAAGCAATATAATATCCTATATTAAAACTCAATTATTAATTTAGACATTATTGCGAAGTGACCTGAAAAGTAAATAATAATTCTTGTTTGAAGTTGACGCTGAATATTGGACAGTTGTCTATCATTTTTGTGGTGAGACGCGAAAGGTTATGACTCTGTATCATTTTTGTGGTGAGACGATTGGCCTTTTATTCATTATTCATTCATACAAAAGTTGTGCTTTCATTGTCATGAAAAAAATAGTTTCTTAATGTGATTGAGTAACTACTTTATAATTATTATCTCATTTAATTACATGTTCTTTCTAATTATTTTAAATTTTTACCAATTCATAAATTTGTTCGATCTTTTTTCATATATATATATATATATATATATATATATATATATATATATATATATATATATATATATATATATATAAATTAAATTATTTTAAGAGTAAATTTACTTAAAGTTATTTCGTTTAATAACTCTAATATATAATTATATTTTATCAATCCAACCGTTGAATTAATAAATTATATTATATAAATCGTTGTTGTAAAATTTTACCAAATTTAAAAAATGTTTGATATTTTATTAAATAAATTTAAATTAACGAATATTATAAGAGATATATTATCCATTAATTTGAATTTATTTTTTGAGGTGTGAGACATATTTCAAATTTTATAAAATTTTGTAAAGATAATCTATATAATATAATTTATTCATTCAACAGTTGGATTGGTGAAATATAATTGTATATGAAAATTATTAAACAAAATAACTTTAAACAAAGTTACGTTGAAGTAACTTGATCACTCCTATATATATAATATATATATATATATATATATATATATATTATATATATATTAGGATTGCACAATTAAATATGTAGTAATATAGTGATTCTTCATTTTGTTAAAAAGTCAGTTAAAATATAGATAAAACAATTAGATATTGAATTAGTTAACTAAATAGGAATTTCAATTTTTATAAATTAATAATTTATATTATTAAAAAACCATTTTATTATTTTAGAAGACTTATAATATGTAATTTTATTAATATAAGATGATTTACATTCTTCATAGAAATTATGTTTTAGGTTGTATAACATATTGGATGGTTTAGGTTGTATAACATATTGGAAGTTTAATATAGTATCTAAATGTTCTAATTTCTTTTTGAAAATTTTTTATTCTACAAAAGAGAAAGGTAAAAAAATTTATATCATTGTGAAAATGCAACTTTCATAAAAATAGAGCAATGTCGAGAGACAAGGAAGCTTGTATCTACGACCATCACCAAACAATAAAGAAAGATAATCATGATGGAGGAAGAAACAGGAATTGGGGTTGCAAAAGAAGATTCACTATGAAAAATTTAAAGGCCGTAAGCAGGTGAAACACAATCATAAATTTAAAGCCTGTAAGCAAGTGAAACACAATCATTGTTGGGCTTATTAATTTGGAAAAGATGGAAATTGTAAAAAAAAAAAAAAGTTCAACCACCGTAAAAAGTATTGTGTGAATCAACTTCATCATTAGTTAGGTTATTTTTGAATGTTACACGTCTGTATTTTAAAAAGAATTTATAATTAAATTATTGAATAATAAATTATAATTAAATATTTTAGTTAATTTATTTTTATTTATTTTTAAAATTATAAAAGTACATTAAAGTTACTAAATTATGTTAAATTTACATTTTTTTAGTATGTTTTATTTATTTTTGGTATAGCATGTCTTTGGTGAGATCCTTATGCTACTTGACATATAGTATAAGAGCTTTGATTTGAAAAAAAAAATTGTGGTTGCAAAAAAAAGAGTGGGAAACGTAGTTGGTGATATCATTGACTTATCATTAAGGATCCATGTTAGCAATATTTTTTATAAGTATTTTCTTTCTCCTTCTATTTCTTTGTGAAATTTTTAATAATTTATTTATTTCATGTATGGTTAGTGCAATGAATTTTGAGGTATCACTATTTGATAGAAAGGAAAATTTTATTATGTGGTAATGCACAATAAAAGACCCTTCGTGCACAAGGTTTGGATGTATCTATGAAAAAAGAAAAGCTTGAAGGATAACAAATGGAAAACTATTTAAAGAAAAGCTACATGCACAATTAGGTTGGCTTTTTCTCTTAAAACTAAGTACACATCGCTAGGTGAGATAACATCCAAGGAAATGTGAAAAAAGTAGGAGGAGATTTATGCATCAAAATCACAAACTACTCACTTGATTTGAAGATAAACTTGTATACGTTGAGAATGGAAGAATGGTGGTATTCTACATATTATTGAGTTTAACTATCTAATTTGTCAATTGTCAAATATAGAAGAAAAGATAAGTGATAAAGAGCAAGCAATTGTTTCATTAGCTTCTTTATCATAATCCTTTAGATCATTGATTAGATTTCTTATTGATTGGGGAGAATACAATCAAGTTAATGATGTGACTATCATCCTATTAGAGGATTAAAGAATGCAAAGAGATAATCATACCAATGATGCTGAAAAGATACTAGATATAAAAAACTCTTAAAAAGGAAGAATTTTTTTTTTTGAGAGGTGGATAGTAAAGAAATTCTACTAAAACATATCTCAATAAAATAAAGTGTTACTACTGCAAAGAAAGGGCATACCTAATCTAAATTCCTAATGCTGAGAGAAGACATAAAAAATCTAAACAAGGAAAATTTTTCCATGTTTCAAGCCCTAGATGATGGAGAGTTTTATCATAAAAAAGTGCCAATGATGATTTTATCCAAAAATTATTCTAGATGAGTGTTAGATTTTGATACTAATGTGCATGTGTACATGGGTCAAGGTATGTTTACTACTTTGCAGAAACATAGAAAGTTTAGCTACATTAATTTGTGAACAAAATTGAAGTAGAAACTTTCAGAAATTGGAAAATTTTCCAAAAGCTTCACAATGGTAGAATCTAAACTATATGTTTATTGTTAATACCAATATTACTTTGTAAGAAAAAAATGATATTGCATGGGTATAAACATATGGGAATTGAAAAGAAATGCAAAGTGTAAAAGGATGCTTAATTCTACAAGGTAAAAAATATGATAAGAACATTTTCTATTAAAATGGTCATTATATAAATAGAATTCTAAAAGACAATAAACTAAAGATGAAGAAGTTTGAGAAATTAGTTCAATTTTTAGAGGAGAATAAAGAATTTAGAAACCTAGCTCAAGTAAGGATTTATTATATATATGGGTCATGTCCTACATTGGTTAGTTTAACCAAGGAGAAGAAATATTCCTCTTATAAATGGATTTAAATTTGAAATGTTTCACACTACCATGAAAAGGTCTATGCACTTGAGAGAATGTAATTAGCTTATTAGGTAGTAAGTTGTATTCAAATATTTTTAGTAAAGTCATTTTATCCTATTTTAGGGATGTAGAAGTATCTTACACTGACCAAACAATGTTAAGTTTTTATTTTTTATTTTACTTTATTTATTTTCCTATTGCATGTCATTGATGGATTCCTTTTGTTACCTAATAAAGAAAAAAAAATTAAAACACGAAAAAATAAGAAATAAAAAAATTTTAACCTTGATGAATAACATGTTGATAGAGACATCACTAGAAGTCATTTAAAGATAAATCTTAGCATCCCCATTATAGTCTCTCACAAAATACACTCTAAACATTATAAATTTCTTTACACAAAACATGAAAGAGTTGAAATCCACCAATTATGGGTTTGATTGTTAGAATTTAACAACAACATTTCTTGATCATTATTTATGTTAGAATAAGACTCAAGATGGGCTCATTGATGCTGAAAATAAAGTGGAAGCATTTCTTTCTTGAAAAGAAATCACTTAGCAACAATCTTGCACTATGACACAATGTTGGATAAATGGCTGGCAAGCACAAATTATTCATATTCTTTAAATTTATTTTGTAACTTTATTAGGATATAATGGTGTTATTAAACTTTCATTATAAGTTGTTGGTTGCATGTTTTGATTATGGTTTATTTTACTATTTTTTCACCGTTGAAAAATTATTGTAGTATTATTGTGCTATTATTTCATACTATTACATTTTAATTTTTTATCACGGAAATGTTAATTTTTTATCATTCAATTTCTAATTTATGATTGTTAACTACATGAGGATTTCTTATATATAACATTCAGTACTAGCAATTCCAAATAGAACAATGACTCTTCTCCTTCTACAATTTTTTCTCTCTTGACATTGATGTTTGAGATTCCAACATATGTAGTGTTTACTATATAGATCCCTCCTTGTCATTATGTTAAACTAGGAAAGCAAACTTAGAATCAAGTTGCACTAAAGGTTTGCTCAATTTTTTCATTTAAGGAAGTGATCCTTCCATGGCACAGCATCTCCATTCTTTTTTCTAACACTTTAAAAGAAAAAAAAAAGTAGATTTTTTCTTTAAAATTTTCTCCATCTACGTTTCTAAAAGAAAAATTTATTTAGTGGATCTCTTCTAATCTAAAAGGATTTTAACACACTCAACTTAAATAGATTTTAAGAATAATTTAATTCATGCTATAGTTAAATTTTTGGAAATAAAAGTCCTTTTAAATTTTATTGACTATTTATAAAAGAAAATTGTTTCTTGATGAACATTGTTGTATTTTATCTTTATTAAAGCAAATTATTACACAATAATTTAAAGGATTGAATACTGAAATTTAGATAATTTAAATAAAAAATTAATTTATAACTAATTTTATTTGATATTCTTAATCATACGTATGTTTCCTTATCTTTAATCTAAATTCATTTGCAAAGAAACCAAACTTCTTTTTTCACCTTTTTACAACAATATTAAATACTTTGTAAGACTCTATTAATGATACAAAATGTATCAATGATAATATATAATTTTCAATAATGACAAAATTATATATTTTAATACCAAGGTTTTGGGTATTTATTGCACCAAACAAATCAATGAGTACAAATTCTAGAGATCTAGAAGTGAAATATTTTTTTTTGTTTAAACAGGTTATTAATTCTTTCCTTTTCACATGCTTCACAAAATATCCTTTTTATACAAAAACATTGGACAATCCTTTGACAAGATCCTGCTTATGAAATTTTGAAATGTACTTCACATGAATGTGCCCAAGTTGTGTTTTATGTCAAAGAAATTTATCATCCTTTAAAAAAACATGTTACACTTTAATCATTTAGATCTTTGGGAAGTCAATTTTATTGATAATGGGATGCATTCTTGAAGAGAAAAGTATTGATTCTTCATATTTTATAACATACACTGATCCTTGTTGAATGAAACATCACATTCAATGTAAAAAAATCAGCTTATGTTCAATAGATTATGTTCTAACCCTTCAACATAAAGAACACTGTAAATAGATGGTAGAAATGACTTACCAACTTTATCCATACCAACAACAAAATCGTACTAATTTCTCAAATGGAAATCTTTCCTCCTTTATATGGTTAGAGGATTAAGAACCTAGGACTTCTTTTGTTCATATGATATAAGTAGCCATTATCTAAATATCGTTTGTGAGCTTAGTTTCTTTTGGTTAAGAATGTCTACAATAGAAATAATCATATTTTTACATACTTATATCATTACAAGTTCTTCGTGGTAAGTTCTTGAAACTCGATGCTTATTTTTGTGAAAGCATCTGGATATTACAAATTATAGATTTTTCATATTGAGATTAGAAGAAATATATTAGATTAGAAAGTTTCTTAATTTTATTATGAGAATTTTTTTCTTAAAATCCTAAGTCAATTTTCTTTTATGAATGTCTTATATTTTTTAAAAAATTTATTGAGATTCAAAGTTTTATTAACAAATTTAGCTATGCCTTTAGTCAGTTTAGCTACTTTATTTTAGAGTATTTTTACTTTAATAGTTGGTTGAGATTTTAACTAAGTTATATGTTCAAGGGTTTGTTTGATTGAATGAAAGGAGTGTTACAGAAGACGATTCATAGATATTTGCGATATTTCACACATGAAGTGTTGAAGACGTTTTCTTCAAGTATGTTTTAAGACTGTATATAAAATACTTTATATGTTTTTAATTCAAATAAATTCCTCACGTACTTATTCAATTGTCTTGCCATGTAAATATGTTGAAACTTAAAAAGTAAGAAAATAAAAACTATATACTTAATTAAACTTATATCATCATTAAAAATTTTAAGGTATAAGAAACTCAAAGATTTTAAAATTCAATAATATTCTTTAAATATGATTTGTAATTCTATCAAAATAGGTTTTAAATGCATTCAAAGAATATATTTTAGTGAATCATGATGATAATTTTCTTTTAATTTGGAGATGGTGCAATAATAGACCATTACACCATTGCATGATTAATAGAACTCTAAGGTAAATTGCACGATTAATAGAACTATTAAGTTAAAAAGTTTGAATATTCTTTATACTTCTCTTATTTATATATCTTCAATGATAATTAGTGATAGTGCTTAGATGAAAGAATATTATTATTGTATGATCATTAAATAGTAATAAAATTAGAACGAATGGTTAGAATTTGACATTATAAAACACTCATAGGAAATTTTTGGGTAAAACCGTAAAGGGATCCAAGTTCCATTCCTTTTCATTATTAAATTTAAACTTATGTTCTTTTTTACTACATTTCATATGCTTGTTTTTTTACTCTCATTTCTAAACACTACAAATAAAACCTTTTTTGGTGAGCTCAAAAGTTGGAATTTGAACCTTCTTTTAAGGATTGTTAACATAGTCCTTATAGGATTGACACTAGAGGTATTAAATAATCCATTTCTATACTAACAAATATACTTGTCTATGGATAAAACTTGGTACATACTTTTCATGCAACAAGTTTCGCAACAAAATTTTTTGAGTGTTGTTATTAGGGACTATTCCCCACCGATCATAGAAAGATTGACTCTTGATTTCCTAAGACCTATAAATATTTTATTTTGAAAAGTATATATAAATTTTAAAAAAATATATTTTTATTTATGTGTAATCTTTTTATATGTTTATGCTAACATATTCTCGAGCCTCTCATTTGCAATTTGATCAACTAGGACATTGTGATGAGAACTAAAGTGAGAAATATGAAAGCATAAGGACAAAGGATGTTGCTGGACTATATGGCCCCAACCACTGACGGTCTAAGGAGAAATATAACAGTTCCAATATTTTAAGGAGTTTCACACTTCAAGTTGAAGCCAACACTTATCAGCATGATACAAAATTTACTACAAATTTGGAAGGACATCATCAAAGGGTCCATATCTCCACATCCAAAAGTTTCTAAGCCTCAAAAACATCATTAAGATGAATGGTATTTTACATAGGACACCATTAGAATACAGATGTTCCTTTTTTTATCATTGAAAATGTGAACTATTAGTTAAACTTTCTATTGGAGAAATTCATCATTATCTAAGAGTAGTTAAAATATATATTTCTAACATAGTACTTTCAATAATCAATGAGTCCAGGATCATAATAGACAAAACTAGTTTCACTCAATATGAGAATAAAATCCTATACGAAGTTAGGAAAGATTTTAGAACCTTATCCATAGGTACCCACATCATGAATACCAAATACTTCCTCTTGCGCATATTTTTTACACCAATCTTTCATATGTCAATAGAGATGTTATTAATGTCTTTTGGTTGGGGTATCCTACATAGCTCCCTGAGGATGCACGAATGGTCACATGGAACTTAGCAGCTAATAGTAACTAATGGATATCTACAAATATACACGTGAGAAAAAAGGATCCTCAACCTGCTAGAATATATCAAGTGGATCATATCACTCTAATAATATTTCAGCTAGAGGTTATGAATAAAAACATTGAAACACTTATGCAAGCATAAGCACAACCTACCCCACCTGTCCAAACTCTAATTACACCTAAGCCTAGACCTTGTAATCTTTGTGGCTCCATAAGCCATGAAGATGAATAATATGTGATTGAAGCCTATATGGCTTTATAAGATGAGGAGGTCAATCATGTGATGAATACCTATAATCTTATATAGAATGACAACTCCAATCTATCTTAGAAAAAGCGTTAGGGTAAAAATCATACTAATAATGCTCAAAATTTTAAAATTCTTCTCACGTGTAGAATCAAAAATACTACAAGAAAGAAAGGAAGGAGTCAAACCCTATGAAATTATGATTCTAGAATATGAAGGTGCAACCTTAAAACATAGAGATGTAGATAAATTGATTTCAAAATATGGAGAATAAACTGGAACAAATCTTTCAACTTTGGCACAACAAGTTAGAGGTGAATCCAAAGAAGCAGGCCAATATGACAACTCGTAGAATTATGAATGACCACCAAGAGGTTACTAAATATCTCTCAACCCTTACTAATAGAATTTCTAAAAAAGAAGAGTAAGGAGGTTCATGCATGTGTTATATGCATCAATTTTCTTTTTAATTTCTTATTTAAATTCTCATCTAACATGCATTTTTATATTTTTTTATTAATTCCTTTATTTTAGAATTTATTGTTGCTTTGAATTTGAATTTAATACGAAATCCCAAATGAAGGGATTTTGAGGCATAAAATATAGCAAAAATGAAAAGGAATTGGTAGTTTGAAAGCTCTAAGGGAAGGGAGAACTATTGGCAACAAGTGGTTATAACAATGACCATGGTTATATGAAAAAACAAAAAAGCACCATGTGACCCATTGAGACAACCAAAGCTGCCTAGGGTTACCATCATGGTCGATTTTGAGAAAATTTAGTGATAGCCTATTTTTCTTCCATAATTTGATTTTTTTTCATCTCAATGATTTTTATTTAATTATCTAATTTCTAATGATTATTGTATTAGGTCTTCATAAAACTATGATTGGTTATTTTCCTTATCTTAGTATTAGGGATAATTGCAATTTATGGATTGAGACCATGCTTTAATATTCAATTTCTATTTCTATTGAAATCATATGTTCCTAATGTGATTTTAGAAAATGCACAATGACTGCTTGGATTTTAGAAATAGTCTTACTTTATTTCAAATACTGGAAGAAGAACTGAAAGGTGAATTCTAGTATTGGACTCTTCAAAATTGAACTTATGATTTTAATCATGAAAATATATTTTAATCTTTTCAAGAATTAAATAAGATCGTCATAGAACATAGAGGGCTTAATTGAATATAATACCATGAAAATAGGCTTGATTTCAATTAGATGCGTTCTTGTGATTCTGAAAGGAACCAATAATTAAAATAAGATGATTTACCTTAAAGATATGAAAATTAATAGAAAGAGAAATTGTAATAAACTTAAATTATAAGAGTTTTCTCATCTTGCTCATCTTTTTTTTTTCATAAACTTATCCATTTTAATTTTCATCTTATTTCTATTTATTTATCTTATAATTAAATTTCTTAGTCTAGATAATTGCAAAGTATTGGTATTTAATAACATAGTCTCTATGGATACGATAACCTTTTATATACTCGTACACTTACGATTCATCATAGGTTAAGAAGACTATAAAGAAGGCTCTTAAGAATCCTTCTGTGGATCCTTACCAACCAAAAATACTCTTGTCCCAAATATTAAAAAGGAATAAGAACGACCTTTAGTTTTCAAATTCCAAAATATCCTAAAGCAATTTGGAATCAACTTCGATTATCTCTCAAATGGTCTATAAAATGTGCATAGAAACCTTCTATTTTTCTGATTTGATCTCCTGAACCTGAATTCTGCCCTTGATCCGTAATAGATACCTGAAAGCTCATCTTTTTCCTCACAAGCCTCATAAAAACCTTGAGGTTGGCTCTGTTTTTAAGTCATAACATTGCACCTGATAGTCTGTACCTTGAACAAGTATTTGCCTAATACCTCCAACCTTTTACTTAGTAAATGTAGCAGTCAAAGACAGTGGTGAGTGGTTGGCTAAACTGGATATCAGTATGTCCAACATTAACGTTGGAGACTAGGTATGAAAATGTATTCTGTCAATCCTTGGCTGAGCAGAACTTGATTCAGGTCCCAAACATCCATTAAAACCAGCCAAAGGGACCAGGTCCAGGTTATGCAAAAGCTTGCTACAGCAGGCTAACGACAACGCAGAAGAGCCATTAGCAAGCCAAATACAAATCTTTGAATCTTGCTGACATCCAAGAGCCAAATCAATTAGGTAGGAACAATGTTAATAAAGGCAATCTTTGTTGCTGCATCCTTTGGGTAGGGCCAAATCAATCTAAGAAGATAGGCCAGATAAGTGGGAGGAGGTTTTTTTTTTTTATTTGATGATTCTATTTCTATGGAACTGTCCCAATGTCTGGTATACCTCCAGGTTGGGTCTACCTGAGCCATGTGCTAGGAACTCATTCCCAGGCGCATAAGGGTAATAAACAGAAGGCAAGGCCAAAAATATAGTAATTGATTTCTACATGGTCAAAGCTTAATTCGTATCCCCTTGGCCAACCGTGACAATAGTTCATGTGTTAACCCTTGCATCCGGGTATTAAGTTATCAAATTAGCAAGGAATGCTAAGGATAGTCAAGTATAGCCAACTCTGTTTAACATAGGCTAGTTAGGTTCCCTAGGCAAATTGTTTGGACTTTGAGGAACACTAAGTTTGGAAATGTTTGAATCATCATTCTATTTCTACAAGAGAAGGTTGTAACTTGCTTAATCAAAAAGAATAAGAGTAGCTCGTATAGATTAGAGCCTAGAGTTGAAAAGGGTTAGTAAAAGGAGTTCTGGTATTTAAGTACGTGTTGAATTGCATACTCAAGTTTGTCATGAAAACTAAAATTCAATGCAAATAAAAAACCTAAGAAGAAACCTGCCCAAAAGGGACCTAGAACAAAACCACAAATCGAGATATAGGTCGCTACAATGAGAGTTTCCAATTAGCTCAAGCTAGCTGATGGCTCTAGGCCTAGTTTAAGGATGTAAAAACTAGCTAGCCCTACACAAAATATTTGTAAAACAATCTGGATTCTGTTATCTACTAGTGCTTGTGACAATTGTTAAGCCATTGCCTGATACTTTGATACACCCAGGTTGTTAGATAACTGTGAATTCCTTAGTTGTAGACCTATTCCTAGTCTAAAGCAGATCCACCAATTTGATCCATGCGCTTCTTGTTTCTGTTTTGGCAGTTTGCCTCTTGATCTCAAGTACCTATAGGAAGCTCTTATCCCTCATGGTAATCTGAGATATTTAGCTATCTGGCAATTGCTGATTAAGTTCTAATCTTTAGGGGTTGGTTTTGGGTCTCTATTCATAGTCAGGTACCAGTTCTATTTTAAAACTTCCTGGGGTATGCGCAGAGTCTATCATATGCAGTTGTGAACCCTCACCTGGATACATGTTGGGAGCCCATGCTACTTAACTTTTTCATTGCTATGCCTTGGTACCAAGTTTGGCAACCTGCTCAAGGTCAAAGTCAAATAGGCTCACCTATTATAGCCTTCCACTCTCGGTTTTTGGCTAATCTGTGGGGTTGAATAGTTACATAAGCATTTGTACGTGCTATGGGAGAGTCTTAGCTAACAGAAAATAGAGATTGAAAATGGTCGGGGAAGGAGCTTTGTGCCTAAGCCAGCAGAGAAGCTTTGACACCCATGTGGATAAATATTAGGTGTCACTTGAAACATACTTAGGAATCTGAGATAGGGACTGCCCATGATTCAGCAATGGCCAATTTGTTGTTTGTTTTTTCAGGTTCGGTAAAGATCATAAATAATTTGGAATAGACATAAGATCTGTGGCTGGTGAGATAATAAATTAGTCACAGGCCAGCTACAGCAGCAGTTTCCCATTATCTAAGTTCGGCTCATTCTGCTCCTAAGGGACCAAACTAATCAGCCATATAAGAGGGAATTCCTCTAGAGCAAGTCTGAGCTGATTTAGGCTAGCCATGTTCTAAGGTTTGTAATTTTGAGATAGACCATAGGCTAAGGTTCAGTAAGTATAAATCTGGTTCCATCCTGTGAAATTAGCAAGTGCAGTTCTGTCAAAAGTATAAACTAGGTTTAGTTTATAATGTCACCTTTGGTTGTAAAAACTGAGCTTTAAGCTTCGTGACAAATAGGGGTTTATAAAGAAGGATCGTCAAAGATCTCAGCTAAATTTCAAATGTTGATTCTGTCTTTAATATCAACAATGAATCGAGTCCTTATCATAATTAACTTGAACATCACACCCAGGAATATGATTTAAGTACTGGAGCACTAACACCAAAGTTGTTGCAGTGATTGTACTACACCAGGCCTCGCACCTTGGGCCTTAAGTGCCTATGAGGAAGTTTAGTTTAATTGATGAAGAGTGAGGAGATTTCAATTTAGTTTTAGCATTTTTCTGAACTCACCGTAAAGATCCCAGTCAGACTTTGGTTGAGCACTAAAAGAGTATATCGCAAACTTATAGAAAGTCAAGATATGTCTAGTGAAGCCCGGATCAGCAATTAGCGGGAATCCACCACCCTGGCATACAATAAACTTCTTACTATAAGAGCGGCATTATGTGCAGGTGAAGTTGAATCCACTAGCTTTAGAATGTCTATTTTCTGAACTTTTGTTTTCTTCGTACAAATATCTGTCTTATTCAAAACTTCCATCTTTCTCATGGAACTTTGTCTAAACGGATTCTAATACGAGCAGGTAGCCTTCTCTGTTGTTCCGTATTTGAATTTGTGTGAGTTCACACGTGGCTTATGACGGTTTGAACTTTGCATGGACGTTTTTCCGACAAATATCTATTTTTCTTCAAAACTTCCGCTTTCCTTTTTGGAATTTCATCTAAACGGATTCTAATACAAACAGACAGTCTTACTGTTCTGTATTTGAATTCGTACGAGTTCACACGCGACTTACGATGGTTTGAACTTTACATGAACGTCTTTCCGACAAATATCTATTTTTTTTTTCAAAACTTCTGCTTTCTTTTTGGAATTTCATTTAAGTGGATTCTAATACAAACAGGCAGCCTTTTTTGTTGTTGTGCAGGTTCAAACGCGACTTACGACGATTTGAACCTTTCCCGGATGTTTTTTCCAACAAGCCTCTGTTTTATTCGAAACTTCCGCTTTCTTTTTGGAATTTCATCTAAACAGATTCTAATACTAACAGGAAGCCTTCTCTGCTGTTTCGTATTTGAATTTGTGCAAGTTCAAACGCAGCTTACGATGGTTTGAACACTGCACGGACGTTTTTCTGACAAACCTCTGTTTTATTTAAAATCTTCGCTTTCCTTTTTGGAATTTTGTCTAAACAGATTCTAATACGAGTAGACAGCCTTCTCTGCTGTTCCGTATTCAAATTCGTGCAGGTTCAAACGCGGCTTGCGACGATTTGAACTTTTCACGGACGTCTTTCCAAAAATATCTATTTTTATTCAAAACTTCCGCTTTCTTTTTTGGAATTTCGTCTATACGGATTCTAATACGAGCAGGCAGCCTTCTCTGTTATTCCGTATTTGAATTCATGCAAATTCAAACGCGACTTACGATGGTTTGAACATCGCATAGACGTTTTTCCGAAAAACCTCGGTTTTATTTAAATCTCCGCTTTCCTTTTAGGAATTTCGTCTAAACGAATTCTAATACGAGTAGGCAGCCTTCTCTATTGTTCCGTATTTGAATTCGGGCGGGTTCAAACGCAGCTTATGATGGTTTGAACTTTGCATGGACATCATTCCAACATATATCTATTTTTATTCACAACTTCCACTTTCTTTTTGGAATTTCGTGTAAATGGATTCTAATACGAGCAGGCAACCTTCTCTCCTGTTCCGTATTCAAATTTGTGTGGGTTCAAACATAGCTTACGACGGTTTGAACTTTGCACGGATGTTTTTCTGACAAACCGTTGTGTTATTTAAAACCTCCACTTTCCCTTTTGAAATTTCGAATGAACGAATTCTAATACGAGCAGGTAGTCTTCTCTGCTGTTCCGTATTTGAATTTCTGCAGGTTCAAACACGCTTACGACGGTTTGAACTTTGTGTAAATATTCAATTATGTTCGAGGCTCATTTTAACTCAATTAGTGGATAAACCTAAGTTAAAAAACCCCCCAAAAAATTCGAAATGAACCATAATTAAACAATGGAAGGAGAAGGAAAAGCGGAAAACCTAAAAAAAAAGAAAGAAAAAAAAATCTGAAAAGTTAGAAGATTTCAAAAATATAAATCAAAATCAAAAGAATGAAAGAAAAAATTAAAATTAAAAATAAAATCAGAATTAAAATTAAAAATAAAATCAGAATTCAAATTAAAAATAAAATCTGAAAAATTAATAAAAAAATATAAAATTTGAAAAGTTAATAAGTTTAAAATCTGAAAAGTTAATAAAACTAAATCTGAAAAATAATAACAAAATTCGAAAATGAATAATAATTCAAAATCAGAAAGACAAAAATAAAAATAAAAAATAATAATAATAAAAAATAAAAATAAAAATAATAATAAGAAGAAGAAGAAAATTGAAAAATAAAGATTATTAATAAAAATAAATTCTGAATTTAAGGAAAAATGAAATCTGGAGATAATAAAAGTAAAGAAAATCTAAAAATTTAAAATTTACAATCAGAAAATTTACAAAATAACACAAACAAAAAGAAAAAAAAACAAACAAAACAGAAAATAAAATAAAATCAGGAGAATTAAAAAAAATATAAAAAATTTAAAACAAAAATCAAATTCTGGACAAAATCAGAAATCAAATAAGTAGAGATAAACTTTTAATTAAAAATTGGAAAAATAAATTGTTTAATAAAAGTTAAGTAGAATCGAAAAAAAGAAGGCAATTGAAAGAAAATCAAAAAGAAAAGGGGGATTGCTGAAGTTCTAAAAGAGCAGAGAGAGGTTTTGAGTGGGGCTTCTTTCTTTTTTTACCACGGAGAATTGAGAGAAGGGCTAGGCGAGTGTCGTGAGAGAAGAGGGATAGCAGAGACGAGAATAATAGAATTCTTTAAGCATAGTATTGAGCCCCAACATCGCGAATTGGAATTGGCGTCGGAAGAGAGCTCGCTCTGTCGAATCTTGCAGAGCTTCTTGGCACACTCAGGTTAGCGATGACTGGTTCTACTCATGAGTATTATGCTGGAAATTGAGAACATGTATGGAAGCTAAGATTGGCTAGTATTTTACTTGAATCTTTGATTACCTTATGCTGAAATCTAGTTCGAAAGATGTGTTAGAATAATAAAGATTAGGCTAGGCATTTGTTCCCTTTTCTTGATAGAATTTTAGGTCGGCATACTTGAATTTTCCATTACTCTGTGATTGAAATCCAGATTCAAGAAATGTGCTAAATGTCAAAGGTTAAGCTAGATGTTGATTCCATTTTCTTGATAAGAATGTTAGATTTGCATGCATAGATGAGGTAACCAAAGAAAGGTCCTATAGGTGGCACAGCTTCCCTTCAAACCACTCTATTCGTTTCGAGTATGAATGCGCGGCAGTGAGAGCCATGTATCCGTCCCCTGAAATCTGTATAAACCATGCGATTTAGAAATAGTAGCCATATTTAGGTTTATTGGGGTCTTGGGGATGAAGAGACCCTGGTGAATACATGATCTATAGGTCTCACATTAAAGAAAATGTCCGTTGAAGTCACATATTGAGCAACCATGTTGTCAGCAAGTTGGTCCAAACGTTGATAAGGTTGGGATACTAAGGAGACTCACCAGAGTTGGCGTCGTGGCTTCTCGAGAAGACGACTATAAACAATCATTCCTTCAGCAAAATGGTGCATCCAAACTCTTGCTCCCCGCAAGAGACCAGCCACCATGAAAGACGTTGCCTACCCAGGGTCTTGTTAAGATTCAAAGGTCATAGTACGACCAAGGTGCTACCTCAAGCTCCCCATGAATTACAGAGGGCGCAACCTACGTCGAAGCAACAAAAGCCCTGGTATCATGGCCCCCTCCATCCCTATCTTCAAAATGGAGTCTAGGACGTCTCAACCCTGACTCTGCCATTGTAATAGAAGAAGATAGCCAAGGGATGAGTTCGTAAGTGAGATATGAACCCAAAAAAAACAAACATAAAGGTAATGTCGCGTTTAGGTTCGAGATCAGGGGAGCTTTAGGTCTAGAAACGGGAATCGTGGGGGAAATTTATTCGAGGTGAGTCAAATTTCCATTGCCTGGGGTAGAAAGCAAGTGGCCATAGGGTAAAGTTTGACAAGGAATGTGAAGCTCGTGCATGCATGTTTCACGATCAAACCTGGGCCTGGTTCCACGATGTAATAATTGGGATCCTTACTATTCAAGACCAGTCGGCCAGGGAATGTCAAGACCCAAAAAGGATGAGAATAATAATGCATAGGTATCCCTGAGGAATTGGATTGTTGCACCACCCAGAAACAGAGGAGGGGAGAAGAAACAGAGCCTCGTCTACGTGAATATATTCCATGCAGACCATGGTTTTTGATTTAATATTGGATGACATGACTTCAAATAGGCATCCAGCCTGGTGGTAGAAACACTTCCCCTCATGTCCGCTGGCGCGACTTCGAACCCTGCTTGCAACATTTTGATTATTCCCTCCTTTAAATCACCTCTCTTTAATAAAACCCAAAATGCCCCTGATCTTTTCATTAATTCCACTCTGTCCCCAAAGTGCAGAATACCCAAAGACCATTCCCATTAATTCCTATTCTGTCCCAAAGTGCAGAATACCCAAAATACCCATGATCATTCCCATTAATCCCCAATATATCCTTGCCATAAATTACCATACTGCCCCTAGCTTTTCCCTCAATGCCAAAATTACCCCAAGCTCTATAATTACTAGTTTACCTCTCTAATTAAAAAATTTCATAAAAATTCCATAATTCCTAAAAATTCATAAAAAATTCTATAATTAATAAATAATTCATAAAAAATTCCATATTTCCTAAAAAATTTTCATAAAAATTCCATAATTCCTAAATAATTCATAAAAAGTCTATAATTCCTAAATAAATTCATAAAATTACTAAGTAATTTCATAAAATTCCTTAATTGATAAATTTCCCCCAAATTTCTAATAAATACAAATTCATACCTCTAAAATTCTCCTAATTCCAATTTAATTTCTCAAAGTTCTTCTAATTACAAATTAAATCCATAAATTTCATTTCCATTAATGCTAAGCACACTCTCGTATCCCTTTTATGTTCGATTATGTCTTGCCTATTTTATTATTCATCGCTTTTCAAAATAAAAATCTTGTTTTGTGATTCTTAATCTCACGCGACAAGCTCTAAGCACGAACTGGTAGCTTTTTCTGTTGTTCGTTGTTTAGAGATTCGTATGGGTCCAAGTGCAGCCGTAGTTGTCTTAGGCCCTGTGCATATGTGGATGAGGATTGCCCCCTTCCAAAAATGTTTCCAAAGCAACATGTTCATTTTTCAAATTTCCTTTTTTCAAGCATCTTCGAAGGCCAAGCCTTCAAAACAAACCAGAACTACGTAAGCCTTGAGTTTCCCATTGCACTGGGGAATACGTAGGAGCAGGATCAAGCCCTGTCAGGCTAACCTCCATCAAATTATGTTTTTTCACTCTAATTAAAGGGATCAAAACAGTTTTTCAAAATCACACACTTAGTTTAAGGGTACCATTCTTCGGAATGGGCGAGTGGGATGACTAACACCTTCCCTACTTGTCACCGACTCCCGAACCTAAATCTCATCCTCAAGTTAGGGTTTTTCCAAATCTTTTTCCTTAAATAAAAATTTGGCGGCGGCTCCACACAATCAAAACAAATTCCACATTTTCAAAATTTTAGCGAGTCCGTCATCTCGTCGTAATTACGGTTGCGACACTTTGCACGGACGTTTTTTCGACAAACTTCTGTTTTTCAATCTAAATATTTGTTTTATGGTGAAAATTTGGGTAACGAATTCTAATGCGGGCAGGCAGCCTCCTCTGTTGTTTTTTATTTTAATTCGTGCAAACTCAAATGCGGCTTACGATGATTTGAGTGATGCAAGCACGTAATTGTAATTTGTTCTGACTAACTCCATTCAATATCAATTCTTCTCGAAATTATTCCTCTATCCTTTTAGAGATCAAATCTCTTACCAGAACTTCATAGCCTTAAGTTTTCCATTACACAAAGGAATACGTAGGAACAGGATCAAGTCCTGTCAGGCTATTTTTCCACAGATCTATTTATTTGTATTCTATTTAAAGGGATCAAACAGTTTTCAAAAATATCAAAATCACACACTCAGTTTAAGGGTACCGTTCTTCAGAACGGGCGAGTAGGGTGCCTAATACCTTTCCTACTCATAACCGACTCCCGAACCTAGATTTCTTCCTTAAGTTAGGGTTTTTCCAAATATTTTTCCTTTAGAAAATAAAATTTGGTTGCGGCTCAACAAAAGGAAATTCTTTTTTAAAAAAAATTTAGCGAGTTCATCGTCTCGTTGTAATTACGGTTACAACACCCCTAATCTTCTTAGTTGTGCCACTTATACTCTAGAAATTTTCAAGTTTAGCATGGATTTTCCATGTTGTACACAACCATGCACATTCATCTTATATGTCTTTCAATATTTACCACAGTTGTTCCCTTACTCTGCATAGCTATGAAAAAATGTGGAGGTTTGTGTTTCTATGTTAAAGCACGACCGTGTTAATCTTACCTAAGCTAACTTTGATTACTTTGTTGATTTTACATAAAAAAATTCCTCCCACACCCAAATAGGAATGTACCTCCACCGTTGTAGAGGATGGGTCCTCACAGGACTTGGCCTACCTAATATCCACACAAAGCGTCCTTGGCATGCAATCATAACTTGAGGGACTGAGTACCTTATATTTCAACTCAATCAGGAGTTTAGAGAAGGAGTCCTTACAAATTTTAGGAGTGTAAGAGCAGATGAAGTATTTGGATGCACTTGGTTGATCAAAGGTTGCATTCGGTCAAATGCATGCACTTGGTGGTGTTACAACTTTAATAAAGACCATTTAATTTTATGTGTAATTTATATTTTAATGGATATTTGAGGTTTGTGGAAAAATTTATGGTCGCATACAATTGTAAGGAGTAAAGTGATAATGATACATTCCTTCATACACTTGAGAGACAATGAGAAGAGTAGTCCCCTTTACGTGTAGAACTTGATTTCAAGGAATTAAGATTCTAATTGAATTATTATTAATTATTCTTATGATGGTAATTATACTTGTCTATTACATATTAGTATGTGAGGTTTCTAAATTCAATACTTGATACCTTCTTATCCCTTGGGTTATGCTTGGGGGCCAGGCAATGTTTAAATTTGAGATGTGATAAATCATCATTCAGTTGACTTATCTATGAGAAATTAGTTATAATTACAATCTAAAGCATGATTATTTGATTGTAATTTCACATAATTACCCTTATTTCTTTCAAGAATGGTCATACAAGCAAAGAATAAAACACTAAACGTATTTTAGGCTAAAAATGACATAAAAAGAATAAGGAAGAAATGTAAGAATCAAAATAGCTATAGAAAAATTTAGCACTATTCTGCTGGATTCAAAAATACTTTCATAACGTCCATGGATTTCTAATACAACCGTGCAAACTTGAGCACAATTATGTCGAATGATCACCATGACTGTGACAACCTAGAGCACAGACTTGTTGCATCCTAAATTTACTGGCATGGCCACGCCAATCATAAATAGCATAAAAAATGATTTAGTTCATCCCTCTTAACACGGAAGAAGACTTAGAATAACTCTAATAATGTAGGAGGAAAATTAGATTAACTTGGTTCATAGAAAAGGAAGTCTAACTCATGCCTATAAAAAGGAATGCTGCGCCTTGGAAGAAATCATCCCTCAACGCCTCACACAATTTTCAACATAATGAATTACCATTCAACACTTCTCTTCCCCATTTTATTTTCCATTTCTCATTTTTCTCATTTCTATGTTTATTTCTTCTTCTAGCATCCTCTCATAGGATCTTTGAGTTAAGAGCTTCTTTATGAATGATAATTTTTATTTTCTTCAATTGTATTTACTTTATTGAGCTTAATTAATTGATGAGATTTGATCATTCTTGTTAATTTCTAAGTTGGGTAAGGGATAAGCAATCATAGTATTATCCAATTAGCAGAACTATAAGGGAAGTTAAATCTAAGGATTTTGTGGGATCAATTGAAATCTTAGATTTCTAACCAGTTATTAAGTTAACAAGTTTAAATGTTTTTTATGATTCTCATATTTATATACATTGCATGATCATTCAGGATAATACCTAGGGAAAAAATATTATTATTGAATAATCATTGGATAGTAATAGATCAAAATAGATGATAGCAATTGACATTTTAAATTATTCATAGGAATGTTTGCGGAGTAAAATTAGGTAAAGTCATAAGAGAATCAAAATTTCTGTCTTTCCTTAATTGAATTTGTACTTGTACTCTTTATCTTTACATTTTCTATTCTTGCTTTTCTTACTCTTATTTCTACACACTGTAAATAAAATCCTTTTTGATGAGGTCAAAAGTTAGGATTTGAACCTTCTTTTAAGGAATGTAGACATAGCCCTTATAGGATTGACACTAAAGATCTTAAAGTACATCTTTTCTACATTGATGGGTATAATTATCCATGAATAAAACTTGACACACTTTACACGCACCAAGTTTTTGTTCTACAAGTTTGCAACATCAACCACACTAATGGTGTTGCTAACTTACTCAGAGAAGTAAGACAAACCATAGAATGAAATGGTGAACCCTATTATTCACAACTCCTCTCAAAAATAAAACAAGACAATTGAACCTTGACCTTTTTAACATTAAAATCTTAGGAGTAATCATTTCTTTATTTCCAATTCCACTATTTTAAAACATAAAGGGTCCATTTAGTGTCATAACCAATTTTATTAGCCTTTTGCTAGAAACTTGCTAACACCACACTACTTCTAAAATATCATTGTAAATGTCTTTCTTTATAGTAACTACCAAAAGTCACACTTTCATTATCAGAAGGAACAAGCTTAGGTTGAAATTTAGGGATGAGGGATTTATCTCCTAGAAGATTATTTTCATTGGAACTATTTATAACAAACTAAATATCCATTACTATATAAATGTTCATCCTTTCAGTTATTCTGACTCTTTAAAAAAAATTATTATCGTTTTTCTAGTTCTTTTATGGTTTCAACAAGTTAAGTATCATGGATCCAAATGCTTTGTTTGGATCACGTGAAAAATAGAAAGAAAAGAAAGGGAAAAGAAAGAAAGAGTGGAAATAAAAAGGAAAAATGAGTTGTTTGGATGAGTTAAAATAGAAGAAAAAGGGATTTCTATTGTTTGAATAAGTGAAAAAGAAAAGGAAAGAAATATATTAATAGTATAAAATTTAATTTTAAAAAATTTATTTTTTATTATATTTTTTTAGTAATATAATATTATTTTTTATATTTTTAAAAATATATAATAATTTTAAAAATTCAAAATTAAAAAAATAAAAAGTACAAGCTTCTTCCTCCCTATTTTTTCATCAATTTGAGAAAAAATAAAATTTAATTACGGAAATTGATTCCTTTCCTCTTATTTATGTACGCAAACAAACGACGAAAATTTTTTTAATACCCTCTTTCCTTCCTTCCCATTTTTTTCTAACCAAATAAAGCATTTAAAAGAGATGCAACATTAAAAGGTGGGATTTGTAAGCTTTTTCATCTATTACTGTAGATAAGATATATTTGGTTGAAATAATATGATTTATCGTAGATGAAAATGACTTGTTCTTAGTTTCTTCATCTACCACTACTACTATAGCAGAAAAATCACCATACAAATAATTGAATTCTAAAAATTACTTATTTATATCAAAATCACCAAAGATAAAAAAAAAATGATGTTAGTTTTCATTCTAAAACTTTTTTTTTTATCATAGAAAAGGAAAGATGGTTACATTTATCAATTTTACTCATTGTATAATGAATTAAACATTTTTTTAACCAATTTTCAAAAATAAAAAATAAATAAAAAATAAAAAAATATCACAAAACTTAAAATAAAGAACTTAAACTTGTTAAAGAGATAGAATTTAAAAATAATAGAGCAAAATAGTACTAAAACATTAAACCAAAATGTACAATTAATAAATTTATTATAAAAATTGAAAAACTAATAAAAAATCTTATTTATAATACTTTATCTATTGCAAACTAATCAACTAACAAATAATATCTAATTAATTAAATACAATAATAAACTAACAAATTTTTAAATACTTATTATCATATTTTTATAAAAAGATTAAAAGAAACTTTTAATGTAATTGTTCATGTCGGTCAAATTAACTTTGCTGACCTGCGAAAAATAAAATGAATATTTTTCTTAAAAAATGAATAACTTTAAGTTTTCAAAATATCTATTTTTTATTGGAAAAAAATGTTGTTATCAACTATTTAAATTACAAGATTACAAAGTAAGTCATCATCACAATCCATGTTGTTTTTCCATGGTATGGACCACCAGTATCAACTTCTTTTATACGTATAAGAAAGCATTGATTACTAAAGAAATATCATAATTTATTATCGGAACTACTATTCAATGTCTTTTGCCCGTGCAAGAAAGCATCAACTACCAAATAAATATTTGATTATTGAGACCATTGTCATATTGTACTTGCGATTACGAATGTTTGCACCATATCCAAGTATTCATGGTTCATGTTGGCAATTTCTGCCATTTAAAATTTCATCCCTATAAAAAATTCAAAGGCACCAATAATAAAAGTCAAAAATCACAATCGTACGGGTATTAGATCGCACCAGTCAGAAATTTATCATCTATAACGACTTTCTTTATTTATATGAATATACAGGTATTAATTTAGTTACTTGTATCTATAGCTTAGTAAAATTGACTTAAAATTTGAGAAGTTATAATAACAATATTAATTATTACTAAAAAAATATTTTAAAAAAATATTTTTAAAACATTTACTAATTATCAAATAACTTACTTATAATACAAAAGCTATTAACTTTATTTTATCATCGAAATTTTTTAAAATATTGACATATTCATACATGATTTTAATTTATTTATAATTAAACAAATATTTATTTTAAATTTAAAGTAAAAATTATCAAAATATTTAATATTGAATAAAAATTTAGGATAAATTATATTCATATCTTAATTTTAACATAATTATGTTTGGTATTTTTGTTTTTTTAAAATTAATATAAAATTTTTTAATTGTTTAAAATTTGTTACACCCTCCATCTATCTCTAAGAGTTCAATGATGTTAACCAAATAAATAAAAATTGATTAGTTCCCTACATATATCTATTAATTAAATTCTGTTCTAAAAATACTTCTATCTTCAATTTTGAACACCTCCATTTATCACTTCTTCTCTAACCCTCAATTTTCTTTCTTCCTTTATTTACATCTTTCATCATCTTCTTATCTACCTTTACTGCCACAAAATTAAAATCTTACAATCTTCTCTAATCCCAAATTTTCTCCTTAAGTCATTCTCATCACTTTTCTTCATCCTTTTGATCTGCAATTTTTGGCATATTTTTCTTCTCTATAAATGGTTTTGTTAACTCCCTCTTTTAGCACTAAGAGTAAATTCAATTACAACAGTAGCAACAAAAACAATAGCAACAGTTAATGGAGGAGGAATGTTCTGTTAGGATTTTGAGATTCATGTTTATATCTTTTTAATTAGGAAAAGAAAAATGTTTTGTTGATGAAGCAGGACTTTCATTGAGGTATGATTGGGGATGGAATGAAAGAGTTTGGATAAAGAAAAAGAAAAGAGAAAGGGATGGTTTCTGTAATGTTCTAGAAAATAGAGGTGGTTTTTGTAATGGTAATTTAATCTTCACAATAAAGTTTAACATCATAATCAAATGGTAATAGAAATGAATTAAAAATATAAGTTTTTAAAGTGATAAAAAACACTATAATAACAAGACAATTTTAACATAATTTTTATGAAAAAATGCAAAATATATGTGTAAAATTTATATATCAAGTTTTATCCACAAACAAATATACCTATTGGTGTAGAAGGGATATTTTAGATTCTAGTGTCAATCTCATAAAAACTATGCTAACAATGTACATAAGAAGTTTAAATTTCGATTTATGAGCTCACCAACAAAAGGAGTTTTATTGAAAGTATAAAAAATGAAAATATTAAAGCAAGTTTAAAGAAATTGAAAGTAAAAAAACACGAGTACAAAATTATGAATAAACATGAACTTTTAAATCTTTTTATGAATTTACATATTTTTACTTCAAATTTTTTTATGAATGATTTAAATATCAATTATTAACCATCTAATTCTACTGGTATTATTATCCAATGATCATACAAATAAGGTAAATGACCAAAAGAGTATAAAGCATACTCAGATTTGTTAAATTAATAATCAGTTAGAAGTATAGCATTCTTGCTTATCTTTTAAAACATTTAAACTCAATTATCATACAATTCTTCCAATTGGGAATGATATGATTGCCTATTTCCCAACCAACTTAAATATCAATAAAAGTAATTAATTCTCATTAACAAACTAAACACAATAAAACAACATAATTGAATAAAAAATTATATAATCATTCATAATAAAAATATATAATCATTTATTAAAAAATAAAATTCAAATAGTTAAATCATAACATTCATCTAAATTCTATCATTCAGAATTAGTTAAAAAAATAAATAAATAAAAATATCAATCCAACAAATTATCTATAATCTAATTTTAATATAAAAATACAAAATTATAATAATAATAAAACTGATAAAAAATATTAGAATTTTTACGTAAAAAATTTCTTTCATCAAAATATTACAAAAAGAAACACAAATAAACTAAAAAAAAAAAAGTGTATGGGAGGATAACAAACTTTTGGACCGGATCAGATTAGTTTTAAAAAATTGAAATTTAAAATCCGATCCAATTTAACTTAAACTAAACTTATAAACCAATATATAATTTTATTTACTTAAATTACCATATTAGGTATATATATTCATAAAATTATCGTATAAATTCATACTTTTATGATTTAATACTCTAAATTATTCTTATATTTTATTTTTTTATTTTTCTGTTTTGAATTAATTAATTTATTTATAATTTATATATCTATATCTCATTTTCTATTTTATTATAAAACATTTTTATTTAATAAATAAATTTCAATAAAAAAATAGTTAGTAGAAATCAAATAAAATATACAAATTAGCCTTAGAAAATGATAAGAAAAGGAAGGATATATCATTTAATTTTTCTCTCTTGGTTAATAAAATGAGATATATTGGTCTTTTACATATGACAATTAGTTTATGGGATAGGATATTCGATATTTTATATTTATTTATTATTTCTTAAAGTTTAATGAAAAAACTGAAAAGTTCCATAAATCTACTTTAAATTAATTTAGATCAGGGCTAATATAAATTTAAATAGAACCAAAACCGATCTACTAGTAAAACAAGAAAAACCAATTAGATTATATCAAATGTATTCTCTTCTTTTATGTTGTGCAATTCATGAACAATGCTATAATTTTTTCATCCCTTTTCTTCAACTATGTTAAGTTAACATAACTGGATATATTCATTGTTATTTTAATTCCAAAAACTAAATAAAAAATATATTAAATATTACTATAAATTATTCATTTTTAATTAACAAACTAATAACATGATTGGAATCATTTTTGAAAGAAAAATTATCATTTATTTGTTTAATATTTTCTTATGAAAAATTATTTATGTTTGGCTCTAGTATGGAGCTTGATGATGCATTATTTTTTATTTCTTGCATATACGGATTTCTTAAGGCTAGAAATAAAGCGAGGACCTAAGAACTTCTCAAGCTTAAAAATATAGGGTAAAAATAAAAATATTATACAAAATTTAAAAATAAAATAAAATATTTTTAAAATAAAAAATTATTAAATATACTTTTAATACTTCCAAAATTATGAAATTTTAAAGTTAGTCCTTCATTTTTAAAACTATTGATTTTTATCTCTTGTATTTCAAAATACGTTGTTTTTATTTCTTAAAATAACTATTATTTATGTACAAATGTTAGATATGTCAAAGATGAAAAAATTAAATCCGCCTATTTCAGAAAACGAGGGTTCGGAACCAATGATTTTTAAAATAAAAAATTAAAACCAAAATTTTAAAATTTTAGAAAAATTAAAAATATATTTAATTCAAAATAAAAACAGAAATATCATCATAAAGCAAATGATCTTTTATAGTTCAAGTGTACTTTCAGTATATCCACGTTTTCCATCTCCCTGAGAATGGGTTAGATCATGCATTGATCCTAGACCTAGTCAATATGGAGTGCTCTCACCGAACTCAAAATGCTCGCAGGAAAAATAAACTTTAGGTTTTAACAAGGTGTGAACTGTAGATGATCGGTGAGAACAAGTTATCCTTAATGTGAGGTAAATGGGGGGGGAGCATAGTGCCTGGAAAAATTATTAGCCATGCAAATTCTTAAAATCACGTTCAAAATTCTTGATATATATTAGGCTCATCAAGAAGAAGATTGTGGCGATAAAAGAAATATTTAAGAATGTGGCTTGCTGCTGGGACACGCTACTTGGGATTCTATACAAAAATTATAGGGAGCTTGAAAAAAAGCATATGATGATCTTCTCAATCAGGAAGAGATTATGTGGACACAATGGAATAGAGTGATGCGGCTACAAGATGGGCATAAATACACAAATATTCTTTCATGGAAAATCAAATCAAAGGAGAGTTTAATACTTGTTATAGTATATGTTTTGAACGTATATTTCATATTAAGTTTATTGTTTAATAATATATTTTAATATATATATATATATATATATATATTAAGGATAATGGTATTTTAAACTAATCTATCAATAAAATATTGTAGAGATGGATATATAAATGTCATAAGCTATTCTTAATAAGATAATGTTATTTATAATTTTTTAATATTTAAATATATAATATTTGATCATGCATTAAAAAATTATTTAATTTAAAAAGCATCAAAGAATATTTTTCCTTACCTCTTTGGTTTTGCAGCTATTGTTTCATCTACTTGGTATGCAAAGGTAGCTGGCTAGTCGCTATCCTTTTGCTGGCTGTGCATATCTCTATTCATACATGTGTTGGGGAAGGCCAGAAACTAACCTTCAAATTCTTCATTCTCTTCCTATATATGTGCTTGAAAGTTTTTGTCCTTATTTTCTAGGACCCTGCTTCTGCTGGGCTTATATAACATGGTTCTTTATTTGGGTGTCTCTATTCTTGTTTTCTTCTCATATATAGTCATGAAATGGGGATGATGTAAATGTTGATTTGGTTGTTAGTTCGGCATAGTGTCTTTTCTTGGACAAGTTTATGAGCCAATGTAAAGGGGGGACCTGTGGATATTAATTATCATTTTCAAAAAAACAATCAAATTAATCCTTAAAATATAAATATCAATTATTTTAGTTTATTAACTTGTAAAAAAATAGTTCTTAAAATTAATAACTATTTGTTTTTTAGTTCTAAATATTATGGTTACCTCAATTTCATTCTTGACTTTGACTATTATTTTGTTTCCTAATTTCATCACACAGAAGTCAATTTAACTTCTAATATGAGGGATCAGATCGAGTAATAATTGTCAAATATTAAACATTAAAAATTAATTAATTAACTAGTGATATTAGTTGTAAGGATTAAAGTAATTGAATGTTATCAAAATGAAATGACTTTTTTCCCATTAATAAAAAAATCAAAGATAATTGATTAAATTAATTGATAGTTTAAATGGTTTAAATTCCTGATTTTGGATTGAAGTATTTGCTATAATCATGTTGATTGTGATCGCATCAGACAAGGATGGGGTTTGGCCAATTTTGCAGTGAGGTAATCTCACTTAATGCAAATCCAGGACAAATTTATTGTTGGGATTTCTTATTGGGCTAAGTTTGATAGCCTGATTAATTTGTTTTGCTCTTTGTTATATGGTTTTCTTGGTTCTCACTCAAAAGAAAGAAAACAAATATTTATAATTTTAGAAACTAGTTTATTGTATTTATTTTCTTATCTGAGGTAACTTCTTCTGACTTTTTATTATTATTAAAGATATATATCTCCCAAACAACAACTGGGAGTGGAGAAATAATTGAAAGAAATTTTTTTTTTAATAAATATTTTTCATCCATACAAACATAACTTAACTTACTATAATATATTATATTTTTTAATATAAATTAGATATAACACTTTTTAAAAATATTATTAAAATTAATAGATAATATTTTAAAATTTTTTTAATATTTTTAAAATATTACAAAAAATATGATATTATATCTCTTGTTAGTATGTTTTAAAAAATATAAATATTTATTAATTAACTCAAATTTTGTTAATTTTTGGTTGTTGTTTCCACAAAATATTTAATGAAACCTGGAAGCCGATTTAGATCCCACTCCTGCCAAGGACCACATAAATATTAAGTTTAATGAAATTCTTAATTTATATTTATTTGTTATTTTATTTTTTATTATTTTTTTTTAAAAATTATTAATTTTAATTTTTTAAGTAAAAATTTATATGATATAATATTATTATTTAAATAAATATATAATTTAATTTTCTTAAGTTATATATATATATATATTTTAATCTTTAAAAATATTGTCATATACAACTTGGATTAACTTATTATATTTAATTTTTTATAAAAATATAGATATACAAATAAAATATGAACAAAGTTAATATATTTAAAATTAAAATATATAAATTAATATTTTTTAAATAAGATAGTTTTTACAAAATAAAAATTAATTAATTAAGTTATATATAATACTACCTTTACCTATATTTAGATAAAAGAAATTTAAAATATTAAATTCTAAATATTTGAATAATAAAAATTTAACAACATTACAAAAATGTAAATTAAGTAATTTTAAAGTAAATAGAAAGAACCAAATAATATTTTTTAGATTTTAAAAAAAATATTATATGTAACTTTTTAAAATTATCATTCATTGCTTTTTTGTACCACTTATTACGAATCTTAAATTTTTTAAATTCAAAAATTTTTCATCCACGAGATTAAAATATAAAATATTTTAATAATAAAAAATGACCCACTATGTAAAACCAAAATCATAAAGAATGAAATGATAGGTAGATTAAGCCTTAAATATTAATTTATCATTGATGAGTAACACTGGAATTGTGCTTGCTATCTCTACCGCACAAATTTGATCTAAAGTCAGGAATTTTAAAATCCCAAAGGTCACATCAACCAAAACCAAATGCACCTGTCACCTGATGCTTCCGTTTTAGTGTATCCAACTCTCAAACATATCTTCTTGCTTTACCAGTATTGTTTTAGATTATCCAACTATCTATTGGTTTCATCAAATTCATTTTAAATAATAAACTTATTCAAATACATATATAATTTTAAAATTAATTTGATTAATAATTTCATATTAAATATTTATATTATTTTTTAAAGTATAAATGTTACTTTATTTAATAAAATATTATCAATATAATAAAACTATTATCTAAAACTCAAAAATAATTTTTCTTAAAAATATTATCAATATAAATATTATTTTTAATTAATATTTTTATGCTAACATATATGTTTAATAAGACAATTTCAAATATTGAAGTTAATAATACCAACAAAATAATGTGAGATCAGCATGAGGCTCCAAAGTCCAAATCCCAATGTCACCCGTTTGAAATAATGTAAATTTCAGAGGATGGCATAGAACGTCATGAAAGTGAGTTGATGGGAGAATAAAGAAAAAAAAGTTAAAAAGGAAGGTGCTGATTGGTGGCAGTTTCTTTGTCGTTACTTCACCTTCAAAAGGTTAACAAGTGACGTCTCACAGTCATCCCAATATCGCGGTTATAGTTAGAATTAAAGTATATGTTTGATGAAAATGAAGTAGGATAACAAAATGATACATAAGGTTACTTGTGGTTTTGGTTTTAGAAGGTATAAAAGATGGGATTCTCGTGAGTATATAAACATATCACTCCTTTAAAATTTATTATCTTTCGTTGTTTTATTTTATTTTATTTTTGAGTAATGATCTTGTTGCATATGTATAGGAAATTTCATTCATTTACACCCTACATTTCACGGATGGAATTTGTTTTTAGAAAATGGCATCAAATGACTTACACTCAAGTGTAATTAGGTGAAAGTTATTACAGTGTGTTGGAGAATTTTTTCTATTAATTTTTATTATAATATTTTTTTAAAGTATGTTTCTAATATAAATGTTAGTTGTTGGTACTTAAAATTTATTTAAATAATTAATTAAAAGGTTTAAAAAATTTTAAATATTTTAAGAAAAAAATTATATATAAAAATGTTTTTAGATAGGTATTAAAGAAAAATTTTATCAAACTATAAATTCGTTTAATTTCAAAAAATGTATTTAACAAATTTATTTAATTCGTTTCAAGAGAAGATATATTCATTCTTGTATTAATTTAGGATAAAAAAATAATCAAACATCTAATAAAGAGCTAATTTAAGCTAAAAGAAAAAGGAAACTTGTCTAACATAAAAATATATTTGTTTGATGGACGTATAAAATATGTTGAAAATCAATCTCTTTTTTTTTTTTATCTCAACGACTATTTTATCTACTAGTGTATATAATGTGAACAACTTATGAGAAAAAAATAAAAAACATAATTAAGCTAAACCCTACTTGTTTACTTGTCTACTTTGTTCATAACCTGCACTTTAACTTTATTTTTTTCTATTATGTAAAAGAATTATTTTGAAAAAATAGTATATAGTTAAGTAGAAAATTCTAGTCTATGTTTTTTAAGATATTAAACATAGAAAGGCTTCTACAAAAATATTAGAGTTGTATTTTGAGTTAAGTGTTTGCAATATCTTGCATAGTAAAAATATGTGTGGGATGATAACAAAGATGAGATGTAATCAGTTGGATTGATAAGGTTAAATTACTATAATATCTGGTGTGAATTTTTCTCTACCCTTTTCAACTCATCTAATATTTTACAAGTTATTTTTTAAAACCTTTGACCACCACCCTTCTCATTTTTATATTTTATTTATGATTCAACATTAGAAATAATTAAATAAATATTAGCCTTAAATTTTTACAGTTTTATAATTGGATAATATTTATCTTGGCAAACATTTGTATGGTCTTTATTAAATATACTTTTTATTTATAGTGAATTCAATTTTTGACTAGCTAAATTTTTTATGATACTAATTTTTAAGATGGATGTTTTTCATTTTTTTATAAATTTTTGAATTTTTATAATATAATTTTTAAATTAATCACTATTAAAGAAATAATTAAATTTGTTTTTATTATCAAAATTGTATGCTTGCATACAATTAAGGTCTGAACCGTTGATTTCAACCCATTTGTATATGGTGTAGTTCTTGATACAACTATTTTATTAATTTTTATATTATTATTACATAATTATGCTTTTGTATTTTTTTTAAAAAATTTGTAGGTTAAATGGAGTAATTTTAAAAATATATTATAAAAGATAATTATTATCTATAATAATGTATACTATTGCATATCTAATTGTAAATATGAAAAATAAAGATAATTGAAATTTTTTTTTAAATTTTTACATGAAAATTTTGGTGATTTTAAAATATATAAATAAAGTTTTATCTTAAATATGTAGAAAGTTAACAATTTTAGTATTTTTAATTATGAAAAATTTAATTGAAATATTTTTTAATTATATTACAAATTAAAATAAATGAAAATATAATTTTGTAGTGATCAAAATAATTTCTTTTTATGAGTTACATTTACTAATGCTTATTGTTACTTCTATGTGTAAGTAACATATGTTCTTGAAAAAGTTATATTAGTTGCTCATCATAAATTGTTGTGATAATTTAAGAAAGAAATAATTTAACAAATAATGAAAAGTTGAAAATTTATTAAAAAATTTTATAAGAGGTATAATAATTTCTTAATTTAATACAAACATATCATACTTAAAGATATTAAAAGAAAATATTTAAAATTATTTAGATAAGTGACTTAATGATAAGTAAATAAATGTTCGCTTAAGTAAATTTTTAAGATAAAAAATATGCAAGAATAACTATAAAACTTTTGAGGTTAAAGTTATTAAGTTTAGAATCAAACTAATTATGATATTTTTGAAAGTATATTCAACAACTTTGATTGGATTTATACTAATTTAGAACATTCAATATAATATAAATTAATTTTGATTGTGTACCTCTTGAAAACATTCTTGAAAATGTTGTCTTACTTCGTGTTTAATTATACACGTTAGGAGTAGAGTCTTCTATCCGTACTCTTTTCCTGTTACAACTCTCGTTTTGATAGAACTGTGAATAATTAGAGTGTGTAGAGACAAACACGATCCTACCCTTTTATAAAAATACATGTAACCTAATTTCTTTCCATCATAGATATTAGGCTCGTTAGATCCTGTACAAAGATTCTTAACATATTTGTCAATTGGGTTTTAAGCTCAATAAACATATATATGGTATTTTTCAAAATTCATAACAAATCATATATACAATTATACGGGCTTACAGAAAAATATCAAGTTACTCATCAACTTGTTCTCTTAAAATCAAAATTCTAAATTAATAAAAGTCTAAATTATAATAAAATTTTCAACATTTTTCCACTTGAACAATATTGATTGTGTTTTGTCTTATTTTGAAATTCACTTTTTGAAAACATCTCTTATATCAAACAATCATGGCCACAAAAATAACTTGTGCATAGTCATCATAAAAAAAATGATCATCTCAGCTAATAAAATCATTAGTCAAATGGCACAAATAAAGTTAAACTATTACGAGTTTAATTCACTAACGATCACAAAATCAACGACCTCTTTATCATGATCATATCACAAAGTATGCAAATGTAGGTATATATCATAGCATAATTGTTGTCCTTGTTATGATATTTGTATGGATCCTACAATGTGTCTTTCCAAGAAAACACAACAAAACTCTCAAAGAAATTATAAACCATGTTTCACTTTAAACATCATTTCTATAAGAAACCAAAATATCTTGAGACAATAACAATATAAAAAACTGTTCAATAATAATTATGTTAATAATAATATTAAACATTAACATATGCATAAATTTGTTAAGATAGTTGCATAGGTCCAATATAATAAAAGTAAATATGAAATAATAATAATAATAACAACAACAACTTTCACAAATAAAACATATCAAAAGACCTCACAATACTCATATTCTCAATATGTTTCATCCACTCCTTGTGATAAACCTTCTGCTCATCAATGCTCTCACAAATCAAAATAGACTCATCTTTAATAATAATCATATCAATACTCAATAGGTTAAGAGTTAATTCAATGTCATTCTTTCATCTCTTATAACTATTCCTATTCAAAATCTCAACATTGTTGACAATGTTATTCATAGAAAATACAACAGGAGTTAAAAACAACAACGAATCATTAACAACATGGGAAATCTACAAAAATAATAATTTCTAAAGTTTAGAATTTAACACATATAATATAAAATCTCTTATGGGTAGAGATTATATCATACAATAACAACAATTACAAAAATTCAACAACTATAGGTAGAAGAATTTTACTCTCAAAATCATTCCAAAACTAACATGTCATAATAAATCAATTAATGAATTAACTCTCTATGAGCAAGTCAAAACAAAAATTAATTCAAATGATACAATATCTCAATAATTAACACTTAACCGGAACTCTATCAATTTAGTAAATGACCTATAATGGTATTGTACACTCACTCAAACAAAAAAGCTCTCAACAAGGATAAACAATTTCCAAAAATATTTTATCGTTCAACTCTAATTTTTCAAACAAAAATGGAAACATAAAAATTTATATATATATATATATATATATATATATTATACTATCTATGAAGAATGAGACATTATCCTTTATACATATAAATTCTCAAAATATATACAATAATTCCAATAAAGAAAATATTACGTATTATTCTTTTAAGTTCTAATGATAAAATAAATTTCAAATCTATTTAGGATAAAAATTATTAACCCTAAATTTCTAAATCATAACCAATTTATAAAATGTTATAAATTAAAATTTTAGGATAAAAAATTATTAATCCTAGATTCCTAAATTATTACCAATTTATGAAATTTATAAATTAAAATTTTAGGATTCTAAACTTAGTATAACCTTGCTCTGATATCACATGAAATCATATCTAACAAATTTGGCTAGATTTATACTAGAATTTAGAACACTCAATATAATAAGAATTAATTTAGGTTGTGTATCTCTTAAAAATATTTTTGAAAACATTGTCTTACTTCATGTTCAATTGTACAACTTAGGAGCAAAGTTTTCCATGTGCATAGAGACAAATGATAATACTACCCTCCTATAAAAAATACATGTAATCAAATTTTCCTCCATCATAGATATTAGGCTCGTTAGACCCTATAAAAAAATTCTTACCACACTTGTTAAATTAAACTTGAAGTCTAATAAACACTTACATATGGTATTTTCTAAAACTCATAATAGATCACATCTACAATTATACAAGCTTACAGAAAAATATTATATTATCATTCAATCCATTTTCAAAAAATCAAAATCCCAAATCAATAAAAGTTTAAATTAAAATAAAATTTCCAAATTTTCTTTTGAAGAAGTAATATTTATTTATTTATTCTTGCTATGGATGACCATTAATTTTTTAAATGTCCTGATTTCATCCTTCATAATTCAATCTTATAAATACTATAAATTTTTAATCTTCATTTTTTTTTTAACCGCAGCCTTCATATTTTTCGTTACTTTACTTTCACAATTATCATCTTCTATATCTACCCAACTAACATATGCACAAAGTCTCCATCACTTATTTTATATCACTACTAAGTATAAAAATAATATTTAATAAATAAAAAATAAAAAAACCAATTCTATCAAAAAAATTCCCAGTATTATAACATTTTATCCTATATATAAAACGACTTAATTTGAGCTTATCACTTTTATAAAAATTTTATTATCGTTATCTCAATCTAAATAATAAATTATTGCCTTAGCTTATTGATCTATTTTTATTGAAGCTTAGTTCATATTATGATGATATAGTTTAAAATTTATTTTCTTTTATTTGATTTAAGCATAATAACTTAACTTAAAAATATTAATAAAGATTTATAAAGATAAAAAAAATGATAATTTTCATTTTTTTTTAAAAGTTAAATTTAAATTTGATTTTTTATATTTAATGTTAGATGTTACTTTGATGTGATAAAATATTTATTATCCTAATTAAAAGTTATAAAATTAGGCATGCAATTTTGTTGCATGACATTAATAAAGTTTTACAAGGGTTAATGCAACAAAATTTTTATAGCATGAAAATATTATATATTTTTAAATTTTGAGATAATTACAAAAAAAATAGATTTTTTATTAAAAATAAAATTTTGTTTAATATTAACATAATCTTTATAGTAAACATTCTGTGTAATAAAAATTAAATTGATAGTATATATTTTAAGTTTATATTAACAAATAATATATATTAACATATTAATAATATTATTAATATTTTATATTAACAAAATCATTTATTCGTGTAGTATATCTTATTCTTCGTATGTATATAAACCTATAATAATTTAATTTATTTTAAAAAATTAATAAGAGTTAATTAATATTAAAATATGAGTAATAATAATTTTTTTAGTGACAATTTTACCTTTTTTATTTGAATTTATGTGATTTAGATTGCGTAAATTTTTTTCAAGATAATTAAGCCTCTCTCAATGTTTAAAGTTAGGCAAATTTAATATTACTATCAAATTTTTTAACCTAATTAAGAACCTCCGGTTATTATTTAATATTCAAATATTTAGAATTTTTTGATAAAAAATATTTAAGATATAAAATAATTTTAAAAATAAAACCATAAATTTAGGGAAATTTAACAAATTTTGAAAGATTTCTAATTAGGATATGAAGTTAAAAGGAGGTTTTTATTTTTTAGATTTTTAATTTTAGATAAAATATGATATTTTGATTGGTAAGTTTAAAACAAAATATAACCTTTAAAATAATTTTTTATTTTAATTAAATAAAAAAATTTATATTTTAAATATAAAAATTACAATAAGATTAAATTTACTTAATTTTATAAATAGAAAAAACTAAGCTATCTATCGGTAAGAATCTTTTTAGTGACAATTTTGTCTTTTTTATTTGAACTTTATGTAATTTAGATCACCTAATTTTTTCAAGTCAATTAATTAAGTCTTTTTATGTTTAAAGATATGAACATTTCAAAATTTAAATTGGAGTCTAACATCTCACAAAACCCAAATTAAATCTTAAATTTTCTGCCTGCCTTTCAACGAAGGAAACTTTTGTTTGAGTTTGGAAGACTAGGCAACTTATTGATAATAACCTTACTCGATCAGGTTTTAGAGAAGTAACTGCAAAAGAAGCCTCAGATTAGATTAAATATGTAAAGAGTAAATTACATTAATTTTACTATCAAATATGTTCAACTAAAAGAGACGTTAAGAGTGAAAAATAAATGTGATATAATTATACTAACCTAGACTTTTTCAACAACATTAGAATGTATATAAAAAAACTTAGCAAAAAATCTAAAATATAAATATAAGTTTTTTATAAACCAAAACTATATTAAGGAGTATCAGATACTCAAAATAAAAATTACAATCAAATGAGAAAACGTCCTCAACCGTAATACTAATTTAATACATGGTGAATATTTTCAGTATTTTCATTATTTCTCCTAACTTAACTCCTGTTGCCTTCTTCAACTCTCCCTCCAACATGAAAGAGTTCCAAATTTTTAAAACAAAAAAAAATACTACTAAATTTTTAAGATAAAACAATACAACTTAATAAATTATTAAATCAACAACTAAATAAATAAAGTTTTCATCCTTCATTTTAATCCATATTCATAATTTAAATTTTATTAAATTTATTTGGCATCTTCTTCGTTTATTTAAGTTAAAATTGATTTCTTTCTAATAATTAGGATCATGTTATTTTAAACCAAATAATTATAAATTTATTCCTAAATTCATGATAATAAGAGAATAATCTTTTAAAATGTAAAAAAATTCCTTGATATTATTATAAAAATAATATTATACCCAATTTATTTTAAATACTTTAACCATGCCATAAATATTATTCGACATAAAAAAATATGATAAGTTGTTCAATATAATCTACACAGCTGAAATATACCCTATCCAAAACCACTTGCTAATCAAGTGCATTTATCTTATAAGTTAACTTTGTCCAATCTTTTTTTAAAAAATAGTTCTCATGTTTTGATTTTATTCCGACTCTCCTCATGATTTTGTATGCTGTTATAAATGAATATTTTTATGTTGAATCTAAACTTCACGAGTCCTTCGTATCATCCTGCAACTGTACAGATACAATACTAGAATACACATGATATAATATCTTGTAGAGCAGTATACAAAGCCACTGTTATGCATCAATACCTTACAACTTCTCTTAGAAAATATATTTACGAGGATATCCCGTATACCCATTTAATGTTTATATATATATATATATATATATATATATATATATATATATATATATATATATATATTATTTTAAGAATAATTTTGTTTAAATTGTTTTGTTTAATAATTTTTATAAATAATTAAATTTTATCAATCTAACTGTTAACTGTTAAATATGTAGATTATCTTTATAAAATTTTTAAAAAATTTAATATTTAATTAAATAAATTCAAATTAATAAATATTATAAGAGGTATATTATCTATTAATTTAAATTTATTTTTAAAATTATAAAATATTTTTTAAATTTTATAAAATTTTATAAGAATGATCAGTTTAATATAATTTATTAATTTATTGATTGGATTGATAAAATTTAATTTTTGATAAGAATTATTAAGCAGAGCAATTTAAGAAAAGTCAATCCTGGATATACAAGGAAGGATAAGCTACTTAAATAATTTTATATTAATTCTAATCTTCTACTCCAATTTAAGAAAGAAAAGGAAAGCACAATATAGAGCAAGTTAGGCTCTGATACCATGAATTGAGAGCTCAGCTCCTAAATCAAGAATAACCTCAGGCATAGACAATCTCGACGTACTTTTTTCCCTACCGCGGTACTTCTTTTCCATCATTTTCATGTCTATACCCAAGGCTATCTCAACCAGGAAGCCAAGATCAGAAAACAATGGACCATAGTCAGAAAAGCCTTTCTGATATGCAAGATCCTCTTTAAGAGGCAAGCATATAGCATACTAAGCCATTCACTGTAAAAATGCTTTTCCCTTCCTTTAGTACCTCGGAGAAGTTAGATTACAAACAATATAGAGAGAACTTTCGAAGAGAGAGAGAGTTTTAGTTACTCATATTTTGAAAACATAAATACACTTGTTTATCTTTTTTTTTCTTCTGCTTATTGCTTACAAGAGAGAAGGTATTTATAGAGTCCTTCTGCCGGAACAAGATTCCTTTCAGATAAGGATCTGATCCGATCACTCTACTTTACAACTCAAAAGTAAAAGCAAACAGTAGTTGATCTTATCCGATCACTCTACTTTACAACTTAAAAGTAAAAACAAACAGTAGCTCTTTTTTCCTTTTCAGAAATAGAGCTTCTTTTTACAAAGCTGACCCTGACATAAAGTAACTTTTTCACAAAGCTCCAGTCGATCCTGACATAAAGTATCTTTTCATAGAGCTCCTTTTAGATAAAGTGACTTGGTGATAAGTTCATGTTGGGGTCACTTGTCGGGCTTCCATTGGAGTTGATATCCATCTTGTTATCAAGTTCTGCCACGACGTCTTCAAGTAAGTGTCCAGGAGGAGGTTGGCTGTCATGTTCTGTGGGCCTTACAGAGTCATCATAAGGATCTTGAGAATCTTGAAAGTAGCCGGATAATCCGGTTGGCTTTCCTTCAAGGTCTGCCCATATGATGTGGGAATCCAATACCGGGATAGAGCTTCCTTCAGGCTGACGTGTGATCCCTGTCTGGATTCTTCTGCTGGTTGAGGCAGTAGTGCACTCCCAATTTGGATGGCATAATATCTCTATTCTCTTCAGATTTTTGCAACTACTTTTCCTCTTTCTGTTATGAGTTTTATCAATCCCATTAATCTCACAAAGATGTAAGATTAAGTCTTCTTGATAAAAAGGAGGTTTTTCTGTTTGGGTAAAGATCTGAATATCAGGGAAAGTGTAGTAGGTTACGACATGGTCATGAGAACACAGAAGACCATTATGGGTATTCCAAAAGAAAGGTCGATGTAAAATACAAACAGACACAAATTTTTGGCATTGTTTTGTGTCTAGTTTCCAGATATTGTACAAAGACAATTCCTTATTGAGATGATCCTTCCACCATTGGAGTGGCGCATACCACTCAAGAACCTTCCCTAATAATGACCTTGGATTTGCTTCAAGAAAATTTGACATGGTAAAGGTGGGAAAGATAATGGGGTATTTGTATAATGCACTTACACACCATAAATACCATTTGTCAGATTCTTCAAAGGTTTTGTACATTAATATAGGAAGGATGTTGTAGAATGGAATATCAATCATGAACCAGTCAGGCTGAGGAGGGATGTGGTTTTTGCATAGAGATTGTGCCAAGTAATAAAACATGTGGTTTTCAGCAAACTCTTGGATTGTCGAAGGGGTGATCTGTGTGTTTTGTCTCAAGAGTTCTGGTGGGAATTCAAATTCTTTTGGATGGTTTGTGGAAGAAGGAGACGTTGTTTCTGAGTACATCATAATAACAGGAAAACTGTAATCAGATGTAATTATTTGAAATTTGTAGGCCTCAAGGGGAGGTTTTCTGGACAGATAATCGGGAACTAGATTACTACTTCCCTTAACATGCTTAACTGTAAAATTGTATCTCGAAAACCATTCTTTTAATCTCAGAATCTGAGGGTTTGGAGGAACCCTATTTTTAAAATCGAGCATGTTAGGAAAAGCAGAATTGTCTAACTGTACCTCAAACTTGTGAGCCCTAAGGTGGAAATCAAATTTCTGAATTTCGTACTTGACTGCTAGGGTTTCTTTGAAGTTTGAATGGTAGTGCTGTTCTGCTGGTTTGAATGTCCCGCTTGCATGTCCGCAATAAAATTGTTGATCTTCAATCTGTTCTATCAAGACTGCTCCCCAAAATTTATCGCTGGCATCTGTCTGGAGAATTCTTTTTCCTGTTCCTGGGATCTTTAATGGAGGCGGATTTTTTGCTGCTTCTTTGAGCCACTAAACCGCTTTGGTTTGTTCTGATCCCCATGGTGGTGCCTTTTTCTTGAGCATCTTCGAAAGGATTGAAGTATGCTCTGAGATCTTTGGGATAAAATCTCTGACATAATTCAGGATCCCTAAGAATTGTTGAATCTGTTTTGTGGTCATTTTCTCATCAGGAAAGTTGGGAAGATTTTCTACCAGATGTGGTTGTGGCATATATCTTCCTTGTGAGAACTTCATTCCCAGAAAATCGATTTCAGTCATTCCGATCTGGGATTTCTTTGAAGACAGCATGATGCCATGTCGGTCGCATATCTGATAAAATTCTTCTAAGGTCTTCCGGTGTTCTTTCTTATTGGAAGAGTAGATCAGAATGTCATCGATGTAGATCAAAGCTCTGTCCATTAAAGGTTCGAAGATCTTGGTCATAGCTTTCTGGAATAATGAAGGGGCTACCTTTAGTCCGAAAGGTAAAACCTTCCATTGGTAGTGAGCATTTGGGATGCAGAAAGTTGTTTTAGGCCTATCTTCAGGATGAAGACCTAGTTGCCAAAATCCCGACTTCAGATCGAACTTGGAGAAGATATAGGCATCCTTGATGTAGGAATACAAGGAATAAATCTTTGGTATAGGGAATTTATCATCTTTTAAGAAATCGTTTAGAGGTCTGTAATCAATTACCAACCTCTTTTTTCCCCTTATCTTCTCTGATCTCTTTTCAACATAAAACGCCTGACATCCCCAGTCTGAGGTTGTTGCTTCAATCAATCCATGCTTCATGAGCTGTTGACACTCGTTGTATGCAGCTGCCCGATCTTCAGGACTCATTCCTGGGTGTACTGCTTTGGTGGGATTGATATCTTCGTTCCTTTTGAATGGAAGCTTTACAAAGAACTCTTCATTCTTCCATAAGGGTTTTGATATCAGGCGTTTTATGTTGAAAAGAGATCAGAGAAGATCAGGGGAAAAAAGAGGTTGGTAATTGATTACAGACCTCTAAACGATTTCTTAAAAGATGATAAATTCCCTATACCAAAGATATATTCCTTGTATTCCTACATTAAGGATGCCTATATCTTCTCCAAGTTCGATCTGAAGTCGGGATTTTGGCAACTATGTCTTCATCCTGAAGATAGGCCTAAAACAGCTTTCTGCATCCCAAATGCCCACTACCAATGGAAGGTTTTACCTTTCGGACTAAAGGTAGCCCCTTCATTATTCCAGAAAGCTATGACCAAGATCTTCGAACCTTTAATGGGCAGAGCTCTGATCTACATCGATGACATTCTGATCTACTCTTCCAATGAGAAAGAACACCGAAAGACCTTAGAAGAATTTTATCAGATATGCGACCGACATGGCATCATGCTGTCTTCAAAGAAATCACAGATCGGAATGACTGAAATCGATTTTCTGGGAATGAAGTTCTCACAAGGAAGATATATGCCACAACCACATCTGGTAGAAAATCTTCCCAACTTTCCTGATGAGAAAATGACCACAAAACAGATTCAACAATTCTTAGGAATCCTGAATTATGTCAGAGATTTTATCCCAAAGATCTCAGAGCATACTTCAATCCTTTCGAAGATGCTCAAGAAAAAGGCACCACCATGGGGATCAGAACAAACCAAAGCGGTTCAGTGGCTCAAAGAAGCAGCAAAAAATCTGCCTCCATTAAAGATCCCAGGAACAGGAAAAAGAATTCTCCAGACAGATGCCAGCGATAAATTTTGGGGAGCAGTCTTGATAGAACAGATCGAAGATCAACAATTTTATTGCGGACATGCAAGCGGGACATTCAAACCAGCAGAACAGCACTACCATTCAAACTTCAAAGAAACCCTAGCAGTCAAGTACGAAATTCAGAAATTTGATTTCCACCTTAGGGCTCACAAGTTTGAGGTACAGTTAGACAATTCTGCTTTTCCTAACATGCTCGATTTTAAAAATAGGGTTCCTCCAAACCCTCAGATTCTGAGATTAAAAGAATGGTTTTCGAGATACAATTTTACAGTTAAGCATGTTAAGGGAAGTAGTAATCTAGTTCCCAATTATCTGTCCAGAAAACCTCCCCTTGAGGCCTACAAATTTCAAATAATTACATCTGATTACAGTTTTCCTGTTATTATGATGTACTCAGAAACAGCCTCTCCTTCTTCCACAAACCATCCAAAAGAATTTGAATTCCCACCAGAACTCTTGAGACAAAACACACAGATCACCCCTTCGACAATCCAAGAGTTTGCTGAAAACCACATGTTTTATTACTTGGCACAATCTCTATGCAAAAACCACATCCCTCCTCAGCCTGACTGGTTCATGATTGATATTCCATTCTACAACATCCTTCCTATATTAATGTACAAAACCTTTGAAGAATCTGACAAATGGTATTTATGGTGTGTAAGTGCATTATACAAATACCCCATTATCTTTCCCACCTTTACCATGTCAAATTTTCTTGAAGCAAATCCAAGGTCATTATTAGGGAAGGTTCTTGAGTGGTATGCGCCACTCCAATGGTGGAAGGATCAGCTCAATAAGGAATTGTCTTTGTACAATATCTGGAAACTAGACACAGAACAATGCCAAAAATTTGTGTCTGTTTGTATTTTACATCGACCTTTCTTTTGGAATACCCATAATGGTCTTCTGTGTTCTCATGACCATGTCGTAACCTACTACACTTTCCCTGATATTCAGATCTTTACCCAAACAGAAAAACCTCCTTTTTATCAAGAAGACTTAATCTTACATCTTTGTGAGATTAATGGGATTGATAAAACTCATAACAGAAAGAGGAAAAGTAGTTGCAAAAATCTGAAGAGAATAGAGATATTATGCCATCCAAATTGGGAGTGCACTACTGCCTCAACCAGCAGAAGAATCCAGACAGGGATCACACGTCAGCCTGAAGGAAGCTCTATCTCGGCATTGGATTCCCACATCATATGGGCAGACCTTGAAGGAAAGCCAACCGGATTATCCGGCTACTTTCAAGATTCTCAAGATCCTTATGATGACTCTGTAAGGCCCACAGAACATGACAGCCAACCTCCTCCTGAACACTTACTTGAAGACGTCGTGGCAGAACTTGATAACAAGATGGATATCAACTCCAATGGAAGCCCGACAAGTGATCCCAACATGAACTTATCACCAAGCCACTTTATCTAAAAGGAGCTCTATGAAAAGATACTTTATGTCAGGATCGACTGGAGCTTTGTGAAAAAGTTACTTTATGTCAGGGTCAGCTTTGTAAAAAGAAGCTCTATTTCTGAAAAGGAAAAAAGAGCTACTGTTTGCTTTTACTTTTGAGTTGTAAAGTAGAGTGATCGGATCAGATCCTTATCTGAAAGGAATCTTGTTCCGGCAGAAGGACTCTATAAATACCTTCTCTCTTGTAAGCAATAAGAAGAAAAAAAAAAAGATAAACAAGTGTGTTTATGTTTTCAAAATATGAGTAACTAAAACTCTCTCTCTCTTCGAAAGTTCTCTCTATATTGTTTGTAATCTAGCTTCTCCGAGGTACTAAAGGAAGGGAAAAGCATTTTTACAGTGAATGGCTTAGTATGCTATATGCTCGCCTCTTAAAGAGGATCTTGCATATCAGAAAGGCTTTTCTGACTATGGTCCATTGTTTTCTGATCTTGGCTTCCTGGTTGAGATAGCCTTGGGTATAGACATGAAAAGGATGGAAAAGAAGTACCGCGGTAGGGAAAAAAGTACGTCGAGATTGTCTATGCCTGGGGTTATTCTTGATTTAGGAGCTGAGCTCTCATCAGAGCCTAACTTGCCCTATATTGTGCTTTCCTTTTCTTTCTTAAATTGGAGTAGAAGATTAGAATCAATATAAGAGAGGATGAGTAGAGAGAGAAGAGAACCACCTCACATGATTAGAATCAATTCAACTATTAAATTAATAAATTATATTATATAAATTATTTTTATAAAATTTTATAAAATTTAAAAAATGTTTGATATTTTAAAAAATAAATTTAAATTAATAAATAATATATCTCTTACTTTAAATTTATTTAATAAAATATCAAATATTTTTTAAATTTTATGAAATTTTATAAAAATAATTTATATAATATAATTTATTAATTTAACGGTTAGATCGATGAAATTTAATTATTTATGAGAGTTATTAAATAGAGTAATTTTATGAAAAATTACTCCAAAAATAATTTAATTCATGATTTATATATATATATATTAAATTTGTTTTGATATCTAAAAAATTTTACACCTACCATAGATTTAATGAATTTATGCATTATATGTATTTTTAGCCAAAAAATTCAATATAAATTTTGTAACATAAGTATCCATCGTACAAATTTTTAGGATTTAGGGTTTAGGGTTTAGGGTTTACTACAAACTTAGCAATAATACTGTAAAATAAAGAAATAATACTGTAAAATAAAGATTTCTGGAGAACAAAATAGTTTTTTTATCAACTTTATCAATGAGAAGTTATGTTACATGGTTTGCATTGTTATAGTTCATATGAACTCAATTCAACACTCTACTTTATTAACATCCACTCCCATTCAACTCCCAGCCTGTGTTTGGATTGATATAAATCCAGGACGTACCTTTTTAACACAACTTCTACTGGCTTTTGAATTTCCGGATGCGGATTTAACGCTTGTTTACGCCTTTTCCAAACACCAATCACAATTGCTACGAATCTTCATTAAAAAAATCATCATCTTTCCACGTATATTTGCACAACTAAATGTGAATTTTAGAAATAGGCTCAATTTGAAGGAATAAAAGCATTTTATTAAAAATGATTACAATTTATTGAATATGATTTGTTTAGTTTGACTTTTAATTAATTAGTTCTGAAATAATTCTGATTAAAAATTGATTTTAGCATTGACACTGTTAAAAAGTTTTAATTTAGAAATGAATTAAAAAAATTATTTTGTTTATATAATGGAATAAATAATTTTCAAACTATAAATATAAATAATATTTTTTTAAAAATTATAAGCTTCACGAAAAATTAAAATAAATTTACTAGTTTAAAAACTAATCTCATTCACTGTTAATGTTAAAAATTCAAAAATTTACAAATAGTGTATGATATTATAGGAATCAATTTTCGCACGCCAAAAAATGGCTGTGCTCGTGAAGGAATGGGGTTTTATTATTATTAGTGTGGATAGTTACATCCCGGATTGCTGGAATACCGGTGGAAGTCAATTAGAGTGAATTGTGTTTTTGAGTCTTTACAAATTTAATTTTGAATATTCTTGATTTATGATTTAATTTTTACAAAATAAAATCTCTTTAAAATAGTTTCAAAAATTATATTTAAAAATGGTTTATAATCAAATTTAAAATAAAAAATTTAATCTTATAAAATTATTATATATATAATTTTATTTTTCATCAAACATATTTTAAAATAAAAAAAATAATTTAACTTTAAATGATAAAATATTTACAAAGTTAATTTTAAGAGAAATGTTAGTTATAAAGTATGAAAAATATTAACCTCAACCTTTAAAGTTAATTTTTAATATTTGAAAGTGATAATTTTTATTAAAAAAATATTTATTACATTAAAAATATAACATTTAATAAATATTTATTTTTAATAAAGTTATTATTTTTTAAATATTCATAATCAATTCTAAACATTGAGATTAACAAAATTAATAAGATAACGTGTACACATGTGTATTATGATGATTTTATTTTATGAATAATTTTGTTAAAATTATTTCACTTAATAATTTTTATAAATATTAAATTGTATTAATTTAATCATTAAATTAAAATTTTATATTACGAAATTTTTTTAAAAATTTAAAAATATTTAATATTTTATTAAATAAATTTAGTTTAATATATATTAAAAATTATACTATATATAAAATTGAATTTATTTAATAATATATTAAATTTTTAAAATTATATAAAGCTATTAAACAAATTTTTTTAAAGTAAATTAATCTTCTTCAATATATATATATATATATATATATATATATATATATATAATTTTGGTTGGCATATGTGTAAAATAAAAAAAAATTAATAAAATAAATAATATGATAAAAAATAAAAAAATGTTATAAATATATTATATGAATAATATCAATGTTAAGTTTGTTGCCTTGAAAAGTGAGTGTCACCTAACATTTAGTAAACTATCTTAAAATCTATTTCTATATTATAAATGAGCCATGTTTTTGAATAAGAATATTTTTTTAGTTTTTTTTTTATTTAAATTTTTGTTAAGTTACGTGATACATTATATATTATGTATTTAATTTATATTTTATTTATGATTTTTATTTTTTAATTTATTTCGATTTAAATTTTAAATTATGATACATTATATCAAATTAAAGTATTTTTTTATTTTAGAGAAATTAAATTTGAAGATTATTGTGAACTAATTTTGTTTTAATTTTAATATATTATATGAAAAGATAGTATGTAATTTGATTTTAATATTTTTTTATATTTTTCTTATTTTAAGAGTTTTGTACTTCAATTGAATGTTATTTATTTAAATATAATATTTATTATTTTTTAATCAATTTTTATTTTTAAATTTTATTTAAATTTACAAAATCTTGGTGGCTGGTAATGCAAAAAAAAAAAAAAGGACATGAGCTTTCAACCATAAGAGACTCGTTAATGAGTCAGGGCAACAATTTCCCCAACCACCCATTTAGGTTAAGAATATCAGATATCTACCCTTCATTGAATTTAAAATACATTATGATTTTAATCTATAGAATTCAGGAAGTGGTATTCATAATCTCATACTTTTTCGTATATTATATCAATTTTTACATTAAAAAATTTATTTTTATTTTTATTATGAATACACTTTATTATATTTTATTTTTTCATTATTTAATACTTATTTTATAAAATATGTTAAATTTTTTGTGATTAACATTTTCCAATGACTTTCCTAGGTGATGTATAATTTATAAAAATATTTTATATTTTACTTTTATTTTTATTTTTATTTCTAATATATTATCTTATTTTTATTTTAAAAATAATAAAAATATGTTTTTTATTAGTTCTGTGTAAAACTTTAAAATTAAAAATTACAAAATAAAATAATATTTATAAATAAAAATAAAAAATAAAAAATGTTTTTTAAAAACTCAACATCAGTTGATATGTAAAGGCACATTAGTTTATTTGTTGAGTTTTGTTTTTTTAATTTTTAAGGCAGTTCCTTTTGCTCTGTTTTAAAGATATTTTAAGACATGCACGTTCTAGAAGCATAGTGCTGAGGAATCCTTTGGTCCAGAACTAAAACCTTGTAACACCATTATAACAAACTAAAATCCATATCAATATAATATTTACAAAATAATTATTTCAACATTTTATTTTATATGTATGTCCAATAAGCATACATTAACTTTATTACTGAATTTTTTATATATATAACATTCTTGAGTTTATGTAATAACAATAGTATTTTTTAGATTGGACTTATTATAATATAATTTTTAATTATGATATTCATACTTTTCAGGAATGATTTAAAAGTTAAAATATCAAAATCTATTTTATTTAAGGTTTCTCTAAACAAAAAATATATATTTTACAGTTCAAATAATTAAGAATAATTGATAAAAATATTTTATATATTTATAAAAATTTAAAATAATAACAAAATTATTTTAAAATAATTTTACATTATTTTATTTATATTTAACATTATTTTCAAAAGATTTTAAAAATATATAAAATGGATTTTGAGCAGAAAAATTTACTGATTCTATTGTAGATAAATTTAAAATGTATAAAAAATAATATCACCTTCTCTTATTATCATATTAATTAAGTAAAAATTAAATAAAATAATCAACAACACCACATAGTTTTACTGTGACATATGTGACAAAAAGTCAAAATTTTCTAATAGAAAATTATACTAATTTAATATTTTTATATATTAAAACTGTAATCGAAACGAACTAATTTGTTGCAAATCATAAAATAAATATGTTCTGCATTTTGTTTACTTCAAAATGCTTATAAAAAAATATTTATACATACTATTTTCATATTTATAATTGTATACATACATAGTTTTATTTTAAGAAAATATGAATTATAAAAATTAAACTTATTTTTATAAACATGAAAATACTACATCAACAATTTTATTTCATTTTAATTATTTTTATATTAAAAATTAAAATAAAAAATTCAGCTTTTACTATATAAAAATTATTTAAAAATATTACATAAAATTTACAAAAGTAAGTAAACAACAATTTTTAAATACTAAATAAAAGTTATTTACTTCAACAATAAAATATCCAACGTAAGTACAACAACAAATAATTACTAAACATACAAAAGTACTTATCTTTTCTTTATATTTAATATGGTAGGAGGCACAATGTGTCTTCAAATAAAATAATATATTCACAAGACGGTAAAAGTGAAAGAACTGAAATCGAATGAAAGTAAACACAAGTGAATCATAAAAAAAAAATCGAAAGTATAAAATAATTAAATAAAAACAAAAAATTAAATTATAACAACTCATCTAATTTTAAACACTAAATACAAACATCTTCCTACAGTGAAGTGAAGGTAAACGAGTTCACAATGAATGTGAAACAATATATATAAACGTTGAGGATCACATATATGTAATATATAACTGATAATTTTTTTAATTAATGAGATGATGTATGCAATAAATTAACAAAGAAATGCCACTAAATTAGATGACATAAATAAAAATTGTACTCAAAAAGTGTCGCTCACCTTGAAATCACACACCACCTAGCATGGATATTTTTAGATGACAAGTATCCGCCGTCTTAATCATAAAAATGAAAATAAATAAAATTAAATCAAAAAAATTTGGAAGTATAAAAATAATTAAAATAAATATAAAATTAAATTATAACAATTCATTTGATTTTCAAACACTCTGAATACAAATAAATATCTATTCTGAAGGTTAAAAGAGCTAAAAGTAAAAGTGAAATAATATATAAGCATTGAGTATCACGTATATGATGTATGTGTTGGAGAATCTTGAAGATGTCTCGTAGGCTGATGTATATAATGACACTGCATTCAAGCAGTTCGCCTATGACATTATCCTTTAGATACAACAACTTCTTATGAAATATTTAGGAACAGATTTACTAAAAAATTTTACATCTGTTTGATCTAGCAGAAATAATGGTATATATAGAAAATTTTTAAGGCATCCAATATAGCTGAAAATTGAATTTCGATTAAAAATTAAATTTAAAATAGTAAAAAATAATGTCGTAATAATTTTTCAACAGTTAATTTTTAAAACATAATAACCATTAATGAATAATTAAAACAATTGATTCATAATTTAAATTTAAAATAATTAGTAATAATTTTAAATACCTTAAAATTATAATGATAATTATTTAAATTAATTTGAATATTTAAAATTAAATTAATAATATTAATTTGAATATTTAAAACTATTTTGAAATATACAAGTTTTACAACAATCTCACACTATTTCAAAAAGGTTTAAAATTAAAATAAATTAAAAGAAAGATTTTATTGGGTTAATGCAACTTAACCCTGACCGTGTTTTGGTGAAGCAGAGCTTCTATGAACAAAAAACATCTGGTTGTAAGATAGAGGTTTACTTGTCACGTTACACCCCACGATTCTTGCCGTTTTCGCCGGTTTTGCGCAAATAGACCATGCGCGTGCCTGGTTGATTCATGAGTGCTCTAAAGATTGTGCAAACGGCCTCACTTGACACTCATATAGGTGACAAGCGGCCCCACTTGACACTCATACATAGGTATAGGTGATTGTGCATTTCATACACCACCCATAAGGGATATGATAGTTATTAAACAGTTCATATTTAATCTCTCGTTCGTTCAATGCAGCCTAACATTTCTCACATCATAGGAGCAAAGAATAAACAATGTTATAAAGGTTGGGTTTCTGTTATTGTTGATTTTATTTTGACTAAAACTTTATTTCCCTCGATGTCATTCACTAAGCTTTTGCTTTGTGAGAAATAAAGTCAAATTAATTTTGACTTTACGTTACTTCAAATGACTAATTATTTAGTAATTATTCACAAGACTTTGTAACATATCTGATCATATCTCGATTTATATTTATCAATTAATTTTTACTATTACTTTTTGGTAATCATAAGTATGCTTATGATAAACATAAATAAATGTTTTTCAATATTTACTAAGAATTTTTCTTAGTACACGTTCTTTTAATCCTCCCAAATCAAAATAATGATTTGGTCTCTATAATATATTTTATTATATATTTGAATAATTCAAATCACGATATCTTGTTTAAAATTAAAATAAATTCAATTTTGATTTATTCTCGTACAAATCAATTTTGTCATCTCTATATTATTTTAATACAATGGAAAAACTTTTCATACCATAATTAATAGCATCTCTTAAATATTTTAAATCTGTTGCAACAATCTCAAAATATTTTCAATAATATCACTTTCTTAATAATTTAAATATATTTAACAAAATCAATTATATGATTTATTTTATTGCAACAACTAGGGTTTGTACTTAGCATGTTTGATTCTTTGTTCATATATCAAATATCAAGTAGAAGCAATTAAAAAAAAAATACATATAAAATAAATAACAAAATCTCATATAGCAGTATCAATCCAAAAGTTCTTTTGCATGTTCTCAACATTCAAGATCAAAGAGCAAACACTCGTTTGCCCAAACAAGACATTTACTGCTAAAATTTAAATTAGATATCAAACAAACTAGTTATGATTTCGAGTCAAAAACTCATGTCTCAACAACAAACACTGCAATTGTATAACATTCCAGTTTTCAAACCCCAGCTAAGTTCTAAGGAAAGTTATACATAGTGGCACTTACCCCATATCAAATTCCAATCATCACAACCAGCAAAAAAACAATCCTTGAACAAAAATTAATCATCATAACAATTTATGAATTTTCTTGATAAAATTAAAATTAGAAATCAGCATAAGATAATCATCAAATAACAAAAGCAAGATCAATTACAATTAGGATCCAGAAGATAAATCGCAGAATCAATTAAAATAATAATAACAATGACGATAAATCTCTAGTAGAGCAAAAGGTGGGGATTTACAAAAAAGGTTGATTTTTATTTTTATTTTTATTTTTTATTATTATTATTATTAATATTGTTATTCAAAAAATTCATTTTATCCTTTTCCTTCTCTGCATCCCTCAACAATGGACCTATTCCATGATTCATAGATAGAATCGAACTTTTAAGCGGAATACCTGAAACATGCAAAAAGATGATTAATGTAACGTATAAGAATTAAAAAAAAGAAAGGTATACGTGCTCTTAAAAAGAAAAAGAAAATCTAATTCATTGTAAAGAAAATATTGCATAATTCCTTGAGATTGTTGGAGAATTTTGAAGATGTCTCGTAGGTTGAGGCATGTGATGACACTGTCCTCAAAGATTTATCCGCCAATGATGTTATCCCCAGTATACAATAGCCCTTGTGAAATGTTCAGGAACAGAACTAATAAGAAATTTCACATATGTTTAATCCAGGAGAAATAATGGTATATATAGAAGATTTTGAGGGCAACCAATATTGTTAGAAATTGAATTCTATTCAGAAATTAAATTTAAAACAGCAAAAAATAATGTCGTAATAATCTTTCAACGGTTAACTTTTAAAACATGATAACCATTAATGGATAATTAAAACAATTGATTTATAATTTAAGTTTAAAATAATTAATAATAATTCTAAACATCTTAAAATTATAATAATAATTATTTAAATTAATTTAAATATTTAAAATTAAATTAATAATATTAATTTAAATATTTAAAACTATTTTAAAATACACAATTTTTACAACAATATGCTACTAATATCCTATTTTTAATCAATGAAACAATAATAAATTAACAAAAAAGAAAATGTCACCATGTTAGATAATACTCATATTAAATTTTTATTCAAGTCATTATGTGACAGCCATAACAGTTTGATGGTTTGTACCAAAATCACCAGTTGAATCATGTGCAAGTGTTCCCCACCTTTAGACCACAACTTGCATGATTTTGTTTTTTGTAGGTGCTAAGTATCGTTTATCTTGTATTCATCACTTTCGACCGTAAAAGTGAACCATAAGAAAATTGAAATAATTAAAGTAAATAAAAAAAATTGAATTATAACAACCTATCTAGTTTTCAAACACCCAATACAAACATATATTCATACTACATTGAAGGGAAAGAGTTGAAAGTGATACAAAATATATAAGTATTGAATATCACATATATTGTACGTTACCAATATTTTTTTTCTAATCAACGAGAAACGCATACAGTAAATTAACAAAGAAATATCACTATGTTACCAAAAAAATTAAATAATAACAACTCATCTAATTTTCAAGCACCAAGTATAAACATATATCCATATCATTGTGAAGGTCAAAGAACAAAAGATGAAAGTGAAACAATATATATAATGTTGAGTATCACTTATACGATGTATGTTGCTAATATTCTTTTTCTAATTAAGGAGGCAATGCATGTATTAAATTAACACAGAAATGTTACTGAATTAGACGAAACTCAGGTAAAAATTTTATTCAAAATTCACTGTTAAATGCAAAAATCACAAATTTGTTACCTGCAGTGACTATGTGACAGGTGTAACACGTAGGGATGAAATGTATCAAAATCACCACTTACGTTAAATATAAGTGTCGTCCATCTTAAGACCACAATTTGCATAATTTTACAAAATGATAAGTATCGTCCACCTTATATTCATTATTTTTTTTTTAAACTTGTTTACATGCAAAGTATAGTTGACTTTTACTTCATTATTTATCTTAATATTTTCTAAATTTCAAGTAATATCTTTCCCACATAAATGATATTAGCTATATGTGCAATTAATAAATAAAAGAACCGTATACTGCCCCACTAATTAGTTTGATTTCCATTCTATTTTGATAATTAATTTTAAAAACGTATTGTTTTGTCAAAAAGCCCGTGAAGAATGGAAGCTCATCATCCCCTTTTTTATTTTCCTTTTTTTCTGAGTTTAATGAAATGGCTGTTTGAGTTATGGTGAAGTCATTTTTCAAGTTGGTTGGTTGGTTGAAAAACATTACTAATTAGTATTTTAAAAGCTTCTTTAATAATTAAGATTTAAAATAAAACATTTAAATATATTAAAATTATTGTCCATACCAAATTTGGAAACAACAATTTTTTTAAGTACAATCTAAAATTTTTCATATAAAATCCCTTTCATCTCACGATTAGACCTGGCTTGAAAAACAGTTACCTTTAAACTAAACGTACACATAAAACAAGAATTATAAGTGATTTATCTTACTCCACACCACAGACACACCGTTTCCTAATATCAACCTCACTGGATCCATAGTGTGAGTATCATGCACTAGGCCAAAGAATTTTACTCCTATAAATAATAGAAACCTAAATGATTTCATTTTTTAAGCATAAAATTAATTTATATCTCTATTATATCAATATGTATATATTTAAGTTCAACTTTAAATTGACGTTTTAATATATATTATAACTAAAATCAGCATTGTCTTACTTCGTGCATATGGTTTTAAGTTAACATACCACTATAAAAATAATATTATTTACTAATTAATTTACATTGGGTTAGAATTTATTAGTATAACTAAATTATTAATATAAATATTAATTATAAACTTATATAATAATATGATATATTATACTAAAAAATAATTATATTATTATAAAATATTAATATATCAAATGTTAGTATTATCTATAGGATGATGATACCAGGCAACATTATTCCATCATTTAATAATTTTTATTTGTTAATAAATAAATGATATTCTTTGTAATATATCTTTAATTGATAAAAAATCATTCACTTAATTTAACTTTTAATAAAATTAATTTTGAAATAATTAATTTTTATTTAAAAATGATATTATATAAATGAACAGAAACATTTTATATTTAAAAAATATATTCAATGTTTTAAAAATTATTTTTTGAATAAAAATATTCTTTTTTATTTTTAAAATAAATTACAATTGTTATAAATCAATTAAAAATACCAAAATTTAACCAACAACCCATGGTTTCCTTTGAATCAATTTTCGCCATTACAAACGTGACATTATCGAATATCCCAAGAGGGTACAAACAAGACTTTTGTTGTGAAGAAATGATGTCTCGCTATAATTATTGATTCTGACAGGCACGAAACAGAGGCGAAAGTTCACCACAAGTTTCCTCTGTTTCAATAAGTATTTCTAAACATAAATTTAAATTATACGGAACTAACTATAATTAAAAGTAAGTCCAAATATATAGTGATTTATATTTTAAATGCAAATGGACGTTGAATCTTAAGAAGAAAATTTTAACGTAATCCAAAAAAACTCCTTTTTCGGCCTGTAATCATACATAATTAAAGTTGATTCCAACTTCAAATAACCCCAACAACAACGCTCAATCAAAATCACGTAAGCAGCCCCACCATGCTTGATTCTCTTCACCAAGTGCAGTACATTTCTTCCAAGTAAAGAACTGATTCCAAAAGTTAATCTGTCATTTCCTAAACATTCTTAATTCAAATAACATTATTTCCTTTTAAAATGCATATAATCTACAATTAAAACCCTACTTACTCACATTAAGTCTCAAGATAAAAATAAATATTTTAATTTCTAAAAATAAAAATATTAATTAAGTTAATTATTTTTAAATAATTTTAAATTTTAAATTTTTATATTATCAGTCAATTAAAATTGTTATTTATTTTAAAAGATTTAAACTATATATGATGCATAATAATAAAAGTGAAAATAATAAAGAAAAAAGAAAAAGAAATTAGCAGTCTTTGAGGACTGCAGTGAGAAAGCCACCAAACAAAGAAGGAACTTAAGAATCTCATAAAACATTGGAAAGAAAGCAAAACTGAAATATTCAATTCAACCGTAAGAGACCCACCCGCGCCAAGTAGCCACCGGGATTCCCTGAGAATAGGGGCACCCTTTCTCTTTTTTCCTTATAAACCACCCACCCATGCCACCACAATCACAAACAAACGGACAGTAACATTATTTCTCCGTTTCTTCTTCTTCTTCTTCTTTTTTTCTCTCTCTCTCTTTACCACACTGTCTCTCTTTTCAGTTTAGTCGCTGGTAGATTCTGATCACAACCAAAATTAATTGAAAAGAAACTTTCTGTGCTACTGTTAACTACTATTTCAAAAAAAGCGATGGGGATTTTGGTTGATTCAGAAGATGGTGGAACAAATGGAGGACAGTGTTCGTTGAGGTTTTTAACTAGAAGGAAGAGAGTGGATTCTGCCGGTAGGAACCAATCTAGTGGTGAACTTGCCAAGGAGTTAACCGTTCCGCATCTCATGGCAATTGGTACTTCAATTTCTTCTTCCTCTTCTTTTCCCCTTCTTTGGTGATTTAATTCGGTTTCAATTACGTTTTTCATCATCCGTGTACGGTTTCGCAGTTTATTTTCATTATAACAGAAATTTCTCTCTCTCTTTTTAAATTTTTTTTGCCTTTTAATTCTGCGTACTCTTTTTCCATGGTAGTTGGAGTGAGGCTACTCAAGTTTGAATTTGTTAGGTTTTTGAGTCAAAAGCGAAATAAAAAACAGAATTGAACTGTTGAACTAAATTTGTGTCGGTGTATTTTATTTGGTTATGAACTGTTATAATTTATTTAATTTTCTTTTTTCATTTTATTTTTGTGGTTGAGTCAGGCGTCGGTGCAACGATTGGTGCTGGTGTGTATGTTCTGGTTGGAACGGTGGCACGTGAGCATTCAGGACCGGCTTTGGCCATTTCTTTTATTGTGGCTGGGTTTGCAGCGGCTCTTTCTGCTCTTTGCTATGCGGAATTGGCCAGTCGCTGTCCTTCTGCTGGCAGTGCTTATCACTATTCATACATATGTGTTGGAGAAGGGTACTTATTCTCCTTTACATTCTTTGTGTGTTTGGTTTCATTCATTTAAAGCCAAATTCACGTTCATCTTTCTCTTTCTTATCAACATGTGCTTCACAGTTATTTAATTTATCGTTTGAGTTTCTAATTATGATGGTGACTTTTCATATTTATGCGTTTGTGCAGAGGTTGTGAGTTATGACTTGGTGTGTTCTCGGTCATCAAATTGGGATGATATAAAAGATAAATTTAGGTTTATTGTTATAAATTTTTTGGTGTTATTCTTTAATTAAAATTAAATTTTATCTTGATAAATAATATTAACTTTTCATATATTATTCTGTTAAGATAAAATTTTAATTTTAATTAAAAAACAGAAGAAAAAAAAATATAACTGCTCACTAAATTCATCTATAATGGCGGCACTAAATTTGTACTGATATAAATGGTGGGTTGGGTTGGGACAGTGGATTTATTGGTTTCTTTTATGCGATGGGGGTAGAGCGTGATTTGGATTCTCTGCGACTGTCCTGCTTCAGCAGAGATATCCACCGTTGGATTTTCATCTAACGGTTATTAAAGGTCAAAATAACAATCCTGCGTTTCACAATGGTCAATATAATTCTCCATTGGTCAATATAATTCTCCATTGGTCAATGTGTTATTGGAGGTCGATTCTGTTTTAGGTTTTTTGTATATTTAATTTGATGGTTGTTTACTAACATATAAAAAATTGCATGATTGCCAACTGGGAGTTGAAATATTTGGATTAATATAAAAGGATTGGTTTGTTTTGCAGAGTTGCTTGGTTGATTGGTTGGGCCTTGATACTGGAATATACAATTGGTGGAGCTGCTGTTGCTCGTGGCATAACCCCTAATATGGTATGCTCTTAATTTAAACTCTTCTGTTTAGTTTTTGTTAGTCTTGGAGGGTGTTTAATAGTTAGAGGATGATTCATCTTCTACTGTTTATTTTTTGTTTTTAAAATTTTCTTAAATGCTATTTTTTTATTTATGTTTTTAAGTGATTCAGTGCATGGAAATAAGGGTTTAATAATTCTAGATGAATAAAAAACAAATAATACAGTTATTGATGTCAAGCTGACGTTTCTGTGATTAGGCTGCTCTTATTGGAGGAGCGGAAAACTTGCCCAGCTTTTTATCGTGCCAGCGCATTCCTGGGATTAACATTGTTGTTGACCCATGTGCAGCAATTATGATATTTATTATTACTGGACTCCTATGTGTTGGGATCAAAGAGGTATCTTTCTATTGGAATCTTTGAAAATGGATGGATTCTGATCTGAACTTGTCACCCTTAATTTTGGTTGGTGAAATTTAATATATTATATGTATCCTTTGTAAATGGGTTGTGACTCTTGCACCTATCCTCTTGAATCTATTAAAATATTAATTTATTTTTCCCTCAGAGCTAATTTTGATTAATTCTTGATATATGCAGAGTACAATGGTGCAAAGTATAGTCACATCAGTGAACATATGTGCTTTGCTTTTTGTCATAGTTGCTGGTAGTTACTTGGGATTTAAATCTGGATGGGCTGGATATAAACAACCCACAGGGTACATGTTTACATCTTTGTTCCGCATTTCCCTTTGCATGTTTGATCTCTTCCAGTTACTGAACAATTGTGTCTCTTGATTTGATAGGTATTTTCCCTTTGGGGTAGATGGAATGCTAGCTGGTTCTGCAACAGTCTTTTTTGCATATATAGGTTTTGATGCAGTTGCCAGCACTGCTGAAGAGGTATAAATTAAATTATGATGCTTTGCAGCTTGTCCTTAATAAACCTTCAAGTTAGTTCTAAAAACTATTTAGTCAGCATTTTAATTTTTAAAAATCTTTGTTAATCTCTGATTTGACATTATAATATTTACTTTTAATTTTTTTAATATAAAATATGGTGGAAGATAAAACAGAAGATCACATTTTATAAAGTTAACAACTCACAATATTTTTAAAATTTTAAAAACTAAAATATCCTATTCATATAATCTCTAAGACCATTGGAGGGTTTACTCTTAATGGATTATATTCCTATGTTGGGTACGTAAGACGTTCTAAGTTGTTAATAAAGTTCTACTTTGATAAACAGGTGAAAAATCCCCAACGAGATTTACCACTTGGTATTGGTGCTTCATTGTTTCTATGTTGTGGATTGTACATGCTGGTCTCCATTGTAATTGTGGGTTTAGTGCCTTATTATGCGATTAATGCTGACACACCCATATCATCTGCATTTAGTGACAACGGGATGCACTGGGCAGCGTAAGTGTACAAGTTTCCAACTCTATTCTGCTTCTGATTTATTTTGGCCATCTGAACACAGAATTGTATTTGTTTTAATTTTTCATAAAATAGAATCGCTTTTAAATTAATTTTGTAACTTTTACGCTTCAAAATTATTTTTATTCAATGAAAAAGTTAAAAAATTTCAGACCCCAAATTCAATCCTATATGTTAAAGCTTAAAATTTAAACAAATACATTGACTTGCTGTTCAATCTGATTTTCTAAGTGTTTTTTATACAAAATTAAATTAGAAGGATTTCCAAAATTCAAAGTCATTTTTGCTAATTGTAATTGCAGATACATTATAAATGCTGGAGCTTTTACAGCTCTATGCGCATCATTGATGGGTGGGATATTGCCCCAGGTAAATAAATTCATCGGAACCTCGATTTCATTAAATTAAACTCTTATTTTTTGCTTACAGTTGATTCTTCTTGTTTAATGTGCCATGGGAGACATTCAAATTAAAAAAAAAAAAAAAAGTAAAATACAAAGACGAAGTCAAATCAATTAGGGTGTTTTAAATTATCTTTCAGAACATTTTTTATGGTGTAATTTTAAAAATTATTTAAATCTTTTAAAAAGTTGGCTGTTCCGCGGGATGTGTCCAAGGCAGGAGCATGGAGTTGTTCAGTATGTTTTGTGGTTTAGTATTATGGGTTTTGGGTTTGGGATATGATACAGTGGCTAGGAACTTTCGCTGCTTGTTTCATAGCTATATTGTAGGGACGCTTCTTGGATCTCTCCTTTTTCTTCTTTTGTCTATTTATTCTCTATTCATCTCTCTGGACAGACACTCAAAAATATGATATTCCAATTCCCTTTAGTTAGCTTCTTCCTCTATGTATTCTTTCTCCTTTTTTATTTTTATTCTACCGTATCCACAATACTTTCTTTGGAATGGAGTGGAGATTATAGTTATGGTTCTATTTTTTTATTGTTGAAAAATTAATTTTCGTATTTATAGTAACTAACGTATCTTCTTTTGAACAAATTAGCCAATTTTCAAAAGGAAAAGTTACATCCAAATAGGCAGGAGACTCCTATGATGTTAACTAAAACAAATCGGCTTAACACATTAGGTTGTTTATATTTTCAAAGACCTGACTCATGACAATTCCTTAGATTAGCCAAAACAATTATTTTTAAAAATTAAGCTGAAAACATATGACCTTTTCATCACAACATTTTAAATTATTAGTTTCATTTTACAAAAAATAAAAATAAAAATTGGTTAGATGTACAAGTTAGATGACAACAGGGATTTGGGCTGAGTGTAAAACTTAAACAGCTAACTAGTGTTGAGACTTCAAATTAAGCTATATGGGTGTCCGGATTATCTTTTGTGGGGAATTTTTTTTAGTACTACAGAAGTATATAATATTAACCATTTTCGTATGGATATTAATTTTTTATTAAATTTTTTAAAAATAAAAATAAGAAGTTAAATAGGAAGTAGGTACTACAATAGTAAAATTTACATCTTATGCTGATAAAATAATACTCTTTCCGTTTCCTTTTACCGATCTAGAAAAAAAAGAGACACAAATATTAAGAAATATAATTAATATTGTAAAAAAAATTATTTATTTTCCTAATTTACCTATTATACATATACATTACTTTTATATTTCTTCATTTATTACAGTTAATAAATATGAGGGTAAATATGAAAAAAATAATTATTTTTTTGAAAATTAAAGTGGACAGATAGATAGGATCAAATTTTGTATTTTTTTTTCTAAATAGATAGAAAGAAAAGGATGAATTAGTTTTTTTAGAATAAATTTATTATGAGTATATATGAAAAAAATAATTATTTAGAATAAATTTATTATGCATGATAAAACTTGAATATACACTAGATAAGAACTAAAATGTCATATAATTAGGTGAGGGTGTCACAGATATTATAATATTATAGACTGACATATTATTGTAACAATTTATTTCACCATATTGCTGTTAATTAGGAGTAGAAATGTATTAGATTTTGGTCTATCCTGTAATATGAAAACAATCAAAACTGTTTGCACTGCCGAGAGATAGAAATATGGATACATCTTGTGTTCATAATTATCTCAATTTTAATAGTTTTATATAATTTGGCTTTTAAAAAAAATATTATCCGTTGAAATACAATTTTCCCGCCCTTTTCCTTGATGTTCTGTATTTGTCAGGTAAAATTGCCAATGTGTTTTGTTTAATGTCTCTCAGCCAAGAATTTTGATGGCTATGGCAAGGGATGGATTGCTTCCACCATTTTTCTCTGACATAAACAAGAAGAGTCAGGTTCCTGTTAAGAGCACAATAATTACTGGCCTTGTTGCTGCAGCCTTGGCATTTTGTATGGAAGTTTCTGAATTGGCTGGGATGGTAAGTCTACTTTTGCAACAATCAAGATCCCTTGAATGTGTTTCTTGCTAGGATTATGGGCTTGAATGTAGTAATAAATAACTCAATCCAAAAGTACCACTTCAGCATATTAATCATAATACAAATTTAAAACTATTTGGTTTAGGTCCCAAGGATATATAGATTTATCTCTTAACAAACACATATAGTATTAATTGAAATGTTTTGCCTAGATCATCATATGCCAAACAGCATACCTGTAGAAGTAAGGTGAGGCACTATATGGGTCATGCCAAGACCACAAAGCCATGATTCTTTATTTACAAGTGCAAAAGGAATGTGTGCATATAAAGGGGTGAGCCAAGTGAGTAAATCTTGGCCATACGGTTAAAATGGGTGGTTATGATTACATTTGATTACAATAATCTTGACCTTTTATATATAATTGTACATCCTAGATTAACTCCTTCACCTTTCATGCCGTCACTAGATACACCTTCATAGAGGAAACATACCAGATAAAAGGAACAAATCTTGCCATACAATTAAAACAGGTAGTTAAGATTAGATTTAATCAAAATAATCTTGACCATTCATATAGTTGTACAGCCTAGATTGCCTTGATAATGCTAAATTTGTCAATCTAATTCAATTCTTACTTGATCTCAAACACAATTTGACTATAACAATGAAACTCTGCTGATGAAGCCTTTGGCCTTTTCAATGTAAATCCAGACAATCATTTTCTTTTCTCTCTGTTTCCCTTCCCTTATGATATTATTAAAGCATTTGTGAGGCAGTTTTGATGTCTTGGCATAGAATAGCTTGATAGATTCTTTAAATGTCTAATATAGGAGGGTGTTACTACCTTGCATGTATACTATTAATGTGTATTTAGCTTGTCTCCTGCAGGTTAGTGTGGGTACACTTCTTGCATTCACCATGGTGGCAATTTCTGTGTTAGTACTAAGATATATCCCACCAGATGAGGTTCCATTGTCCCCTTCTCTCCAAGAACCAATTGATTCAATGTCAACGCGGTATAGTTGGAGCAGTTTGGAGAAAAATGAAGATACAGAGGCAAATATTAGTGCTTCTGGGAACAAGAAACCTTTAGTTGTTAAAGAGGATGTATCAATTGGTTATCCCCTTATTGCTAAAGATCCTGTCATAGGCAAATGTGAGTTACGCTTTTCATTTTCTTTTTACCAATCTCTCTCATACATGATGTCAATTCATTGACCAAGATATGTAATCAATGCTGCTGAAGTAACTTACACCAATTTGATGCTATTATAATAATTTCTTTTCTTGCATTTCCTTCTGTCATTTCACATATGCTTTTGTCCTTACTCCTATTTGTTTGTCGTGCAGATGTGCACGAGGGTAATAGGCGAAAAGTTATTCGGTGGGTAATAGCATTCACTTGTTTTGGGGTGTTTATCCTCACATTTGCAGCTTCAGTTACAACTCTTCTCAGGTTGGTTTAGAGACAAATATCTCATTTTTCGAGTTGCACATACATTGTTTAAATTGTAATGTATGCTTGGCCTTGTCTCCTAGGAAAGGGAAGGTTTTGGTTTTAGAGGGTAGTGTTACATTAAATTTATGCACTTCATTAATGTTTGTCATGCCATTAGGTTTTCTTTTTCTTTTATGTTCTTGCCTTTTTTTAAGCAATTTATGTTTGGCAATACCAGTTCTGTTCGCTTTGTATTATGTGGAGTTGGTGGCACCCTTCTTCTGTCGGGTTTTGTCTTCCTAACCTGTATGGATCAAGATGATGCAAGGCACAACTTTGGGCACTCTGGAGGTATGGCTTACAATTATGTCTTACGGTAATAAACTTCCGTGGCCTGTGTGTGTGAGAATGAGTGTCTAGTTCCTTTGCAACTGACTAATGTAGATATTTTAGCATCTGATATTGGATGTATGAACATGTGTTCTATGAAAGAGAAAAAAAAGTGAAAATAGGTTGACAATAAATACTGTATAGCAAAAAGAGCATTGTAGGAATTTTACGATGAAATTTCTGTTAATAAATCTATTTAATCATTCTACATTTTTACTCTTTATTTGTGGGGGAGAAGGGGGGGTTATTATCTTACTTGGGAGTTGGAATATTATTAGATGAAGTAAAATGTGCAAGATTGCAATTTTCAAACTAACAATTTTTATTTAGTTGTCTGATTTCATTGCAAGATGGGCTATTGGTGTGGAAAGTAACTCTTAAGTGATCCATTTTCAGGTTTCACTTGCCCATTTGTGCCTCTGCTTCCCATAGCTTGCATTCTCATCAATTCTTACTTACTTATTAATCTTGGGTAAGTATTTTATATTTAATTCTGAAAGTACATAGAATTTTCCCTTAAAATTTTAAAAAAAATAAATATTAGATATCCTTAAAGATTATGTTTAAAGTGACATTAGCCTAGCTTTCCAATAATGAAGAAATATATATATATATATATATATATATATATATATATATATATATATATATATATATATATATATATATATCAATTCAGTCCCTTAATTGTTTAAAGTTGATGTTAATTTAGTCTCTCAATATAAAATGACATTAATTTAATTCCTCAATCTCACAGTTATTGTTATCTCCTTTCTTTGTTAGGAAACAATGAAATTTTCATGTCCTAATAATACGCTTAATCTGAACTATAAATTATGATCTATGCATTATATATAACCTTTTTACACTGAAACTATTGTTTGTTGAATTGCACAACCTTTTCTAATTCTTCTCTGTTACTCTTCCAGAGCTGCTACTTGGGCACGTGTTTCTATATGGCTGGCAATAGGAGTTGTTGTATATCTATTTTATGGCCGAACCCATAGCACTCTGAAAGATGCAGTTTATGTGCCAGCATCTCAAGTGGACGATACCTATCACACCTCAACAAGCTGTCTTGCTTGATCTCCATGAAGCAAAACAAAATATCACCAAACAGTGCCGCTTCACTAGTGAAATCTTGTCACTAGCTGTATATTACCATTGAAGGATGAACTTTACTAGGAAAATTGCGGAGTTATAATAATTGTTTAAAAAATTAAAAGTTAATTTTGTGAAATATATATAACAAATAATTAGATTATTAAAATTAATTCTCTTAATTTTTTGATAGACGACAGTGATAACTCCGTATCTTTTCTTTTGAAGTACATCTTTTATTTTAGAATAGTAAAATCTGTATGGGAATGTAATTGTTGTATGGCTTGAATTAAAGCTCAACTATTCTTCCCCCATTGTTTTAGCTTTCTTTGTATGATAGAATGGATGAATGAGTCACAAGTCTCATGGGGGCTTCTTGTAAAATGTAAATGTAATTTGAAATGTGATATTAGTTTTTAAATATAGCAGCTTCCATAATGAATTTTATTTGATTTAGAGATTAATTTTGCTATTTGGAGTCATCGTAAAAGGTTGATAGATGTGTGTTTTGTGTGTTTATATACAGGAGAATTGGTTACAGTGGATTAATCTTTTTGAATAGTGAAAATCAAGAAACAAAACATCACAGAAATTATTTGCCTCATGGCCTGCATAAATAATAACTCAGACGTTGAGATAAACCCTGCACCGGCTGAATTTGGAAAAACTTCTGAAATTTCTTTTTAAAGATTCCAATGCTCTTAGTTTTAGATATCTGAACTGAAAAAAATAAATAAAACTGCAAAAGCTTAGATTTTGAAACCAATGAAAACGAGGACTGGGAGTTAAAAGATAAGAACAATAGACTCATTGAGGAGAATAGTATTTTAACTAATTTTTTGAACGAAATCATATGAAGTTACAAGACTTCAAGAGAAGGTTAATAAACTCAAGGATCTAGATAATATTTTAGTGAGACACCTTGTTTCCATAAGATTGTAAAAATCGTACGCACCCAGTGGACCAATCTGAATAGACTTCAAAACAAAGAGAAATATTAAAAAAGAACTTTCCATTTATTCCCCCGGAACTGTTATTTCTTCTTATTCTTTTATGGAAAGACTAGACATGTAATGTCCAAGTTCTTCGTAAATGCCATCCTTCCTTCCAATAATCAACATCCCAAAAATCCTACCACTACTTTGTGGTTAAATTTTAGTTTCATTCATTGAACAATCTCATAATGTGGTTGTTTGGTCAAAAGTAGGTAATTTTCCCTTTTTCTTTCAAGTTAATTTCTAAAGGATAAACAAGTACTCAAGTGGGAAACAAATAAACGTCATTAATTTCCCCACCAGAAAAAAGTACTCAACTGCATGCATTTGCAACGGTGAAAAATTACAAAATATCATTGAAATATAGAAAAGCTATATAAGGAAAGAAAAACTAAGAAATAGAATAATCATGAAGTGGAGAAACAATGTTTCAAGCAAAAAAAAAATTGTAAAAGACAAGAAAGTATATGGAGTATCCTTGTTTTCATCTGTTGTTTTTTTAAAATAACAAATAATGATATGAGGAAGCGAAAACAGGAACAAAGAACTTCTCGGATAGAAGTCAATTAATCATGGAGAAAACAACAGCAGGCATAAAAAGTTGCATCGGAAGCACAGAACAGAGTACTCTTTTTTTTCTCCAGCATAACATTCTAGTTATGATCATCCAAAATAAAAAAAAAAAACAATGAACTTGAAAGCTAGCTGGGAATCTCAATTGCAAAGGATGCTCAACATAGTTCCTTGAAAAATATTTTAGATTGTCAAATTTGATCACAGGTAAAGGAACATGTCCGGTTTGGTTAAAATGGTCTAGCAGCGTCTTCCATCATCTTCTTTACTCTTGTCAACTTCTCAATCTCCTTAAGAGCCTGAAATTGTTGATAAGAATAATAAGAATGCCACACAACCAGAAAAAAAGAAAAAATCAATAAATATTTGCCAAGATTGTAATATTGGGTTACAGTCAAAATGGTAGGAACTATGAAACACTCATCCATCCCAAGTCAATAACAATGCTTACTCAATATAACAAAAGATAAGCTCATCAATTACTTTCCTAATAAGAAACAGTTAGTAAGGCATGCTTCCAATTAAAGTTACAACTTGCTTGAATAAAAACAATAACCTCCAATGTCATGTCTTCTCCTGTAATTTCATCCAAGTTATCACAACCCAACCGAGATGCTAGTTCTGTAAAAAGAAAGAAGCCATTAGGACTTGAACCAAACATTGAAAACCACCCCCACCTTTCCCTTGCCTGGTGAAAACTGTAAAAAAATAAAGAAGCCAGGAAGGTTACGTACTTTGAACTGAGATAGTAGCATCAGCTGTAGCATATCCATCTCTGTATTTATCGTATAGAACACCAAGCTCATCCTTTACCTAATATCATTCATCACAGACATTAACAATCGGGGTTAAATTAACTGAGTAGAAATTTGTAAACTTATATCACAACGCTTTTCATAGTGGGGTATAAACCTCTGGGTATGACCCTGAAACAGATATTTCCAATGAAGCATATTGATTCCGGTCTTCAATTACATCCCTAGCCACAATGTCTAGAGGCACATCTATCCACAATGAAATCCCATGTCTCAGAAGTGCCCTATGTCAATTTAAGTGCAAGTCAAGACAAGACAATACCGAGGCTAACACAGTTTGGCATATTATTTAACAAATGTAAGAAATATGAGCTCAAATAGAAGGCAATTATAAATCCATACAGATTAGTGGAACTTTGAACAGCGCCATTTCCAACACAGACCACTAGTCTACCCATGGACGACAACTGCTTCAGCACTTCAGTCTGCAGCATTTGACATGTAAAACACAAGTTTTGGTCATTCTAATTCAACAAATAAGTAATGGAAATGGGCATCTTTATCCTCAAATTTAAATAACATGTCATCCTAGGTAGTTAAAGGAAATCACTGCATTAATAGGAGCCAAAGCAATTAAACATGCATCCAGTGAAACACATGTTATTCAAGTAGAAAGTCTAATACAATCACATATCTACACTCAGAGAAGCCCTTTTCACTCATTTTAATAGGAGCCTAAGCAACTAAACATGCATCAAAGGAAACACAAAGAAACATGTACAAAGTCCAATACAATCAATCACCTACCTCACACTCAGATAAGCCCTTTTCATCACTCTCTCTAAAGGATTTTGCGGCCGAAGCACCACCAGCAGCTTCTTCTACCAAACTATCACTATATAGAGTACAAAACAATCAAGTTGAACTAAACTTCATACAACCTACCATTTTTAATCAAACAAAGAAGTAAACCCTAATTACAGTTTCCAAAATTGTAAACATCAGTCACTTTAATCTTCAACCATACAAAATCTTCATTTTATAAAAAAAAAAGTCATATATTTGAACCTTTTTCCATTTTGCTTTCAAAAAACAACAAAACAAATATGATTTTGCAAAATGAAGAACCAAAAAGGATAATTTACTCAAAAACAAAAATACATACCTATCGAAATAATAATATCTTAATGCTTCAGCGAGACGGTTCCCCAAACTGATTTTGAGAGAGCTTTTCATACCTTGGATAAAATAATAAAATAGAATTGTGTAGAGTCACATTAAGGCACCAACATCCAAATCCGTTTTTTCAGTTATTGGCTATGCTATTCTTACCAAGCAGAAATATAGAAGTCCCTTTCAGTTCAGGATATACATCTGCGGCTTTTCTCTGAACCAATACTTAACAGTTCAAATAAAATAATATAATAATTAATGCAACAAAAGGGAAGGGAATCAGATGTGTCTCACCGTCACCGTAAGAGGTGAGTCCGAGGCAGCAACCGAAGCTAAATAATAGTAATCACAAAGTAACAACGTTCGTTAACTAACTGCGCAACTGAAATTTGAATTCGGAACAACGAGGAAATACAAAGTGAGTGTTGCTTACGGGGAACGGTGCAATTCGGTGTGCTCAATCGAAGGGGCTTTTGGTTTTGGTTTGGGTTTTGGTTCGGGTTTGGGAAGCTGAGGCATGGAGTGAAGTGTTTAAATTGAAGAAAGCTGGAACTGCGGTTCGGAAGTGGAAGATGAGTGTTCATGTGGCTCATGCTTGCCTTCGCCATTCCAATCTATTAGCTATCTCCCTCAGTTTTTCGCTCTATCAAACTATATACTTCGATAATTTTATTATTTTCTCTCTTACTTTTTTTTTTTTTAAATATTCCTATTCTTCTCATGCATTTTTTTAATATAATATTCAAATTTAAGATTTTATTTTTAAAAAATTAAATTTATATTATACCTCAACCAATTTTAAAAAAAATTAAGTGTGTTTATGGTGTATTTTATTTAAATAAAAATGAAATAAATAATTAATAAAATTAAAATTATTTTAACTTTGATTGATATAATTTTTTTGATAATTATCAATGTAATTGAAAATTTATTTATAAAAATTATAAAAAATATATTTAATTTTAAATAAAAATATTTATTATAAAATATTATAAATAATAAAATAAATAAAAAAATAGAATTATTACATTATTTTTTATAATATATAATTATCAAAATAACTATAAATTTATATAATATTTTTAAAAATATATATATAAATAAAAATAAATTAAAAATATTATCTTTATTTTAATATAATAATTTAATTTATATAAAATATTAAAATTTTATAATCAATTAAAAAATTATAATATTTAAATTATATCACATTTTTATTTATCATTTTATTTTTATTAATTAATTTAATAATTAATTTTATTAAATAATTTTTATTTTAATATAATTTTTAGTTTTTAATTAACTTTTTAACTTTTAACTAACTTGTTTATTACTTTTATCAAATATATTATTTATTTATATTATTTTTATATTAATAATAAAGATAAAGAATCTTTTATGTACATTAAAAAATGGTGTAAAAAATAAAATTTAAAAAATTAATAATGCTATTCAATTGGAATGAATATTGAGTCTTTGAAAAAAGAAAATTCTAATTATAAATAATAAAACCTATATTGTATATTTTAATGAGATTAATTTAATTGATATATATATATATATTTAACTTCTTAATATTTTTATTTGAATTTTATATATAAAAATGTCTATTAAAAGAAACTAATTTTATTATAATATAATAATTTAAGTAAAATTATTTTTTCTAAAAAAATTTAAAAAATAAAAATTCTATTAAATATATAATTATATTTTATATAAATATATAAAATTAAAAACTTGAGTTATGTATTTTAATATCTAAATAATGTTATTCATTTTTAACAATGGATGGTGAGAATCCTCCCTTCCTTGTTAAGGCTTCATCCTTTGGTGATCACCAACCAATTAATAAAGACTCCCTCAACCTTCCTTACTATCATCCCTTTTATGACATCCTTTATAACATCTTAAAAATAAGTCTATTTTATACTTAAATCGTATTTGCACTTTCATTATTAGACTATTACTTCATGATACAAAATCTTTTCAAAAATTACTAATAGTAAAAATACGATAATTTTTTTTAAAAAAAACATTACTAAAAATGAATGTCTAGTTGTAATAATTATCATAGCATAAATAAATGATCGAGCGTTGTCACTCATATCTTAATTTACTTTGATTACAGCATAATAATGCATATAGAACTTAGTTCGTATTATTTATATAATTCTTAATAGTTATTACATGTTCTTAAACCTAGAGGTTAGTAGTAGGATATTAGTCTCCTTTCATATATCTCACATATATGTTTACAAATATTTCACACACTATATACATTTATACAAATATTTTATACACCATCTACTATTACACATAACTACTATCATACAAAATACATAGTTATTTACACATATACATTATATTAAAATTCCACATAATACTTATTTATATTACAATCATCCTTGCCTATTATATAAAATGTACATTATTGGATAAGACACAAACTTTACTTTTCAAGTCCAAATAACGCTTTAGTAATGGGTCACGACACTCCAACTTTAGGCTCTCATTCAAGGAATAAAAGGCTCCATCTCCTATGTGTACATCAATTTGGTCTTTACTAGACATTATAATGTTAAATAAAAAAACATCTAAATGTGTACCTACCGACAAAAAAGGACACATGCTCTTAAAAGTCTAGTATCTACAAGAGTACCCACCTTCCATTATATAATGAAGGAACTTCTATTTTACAAAAAGAAAAGTTCATAAATGAGCATTTATTTGATAAAAACACCAACATCTTGATAGTGTAATAACAAAAAGCAGTATGTTGAACACATTTCTTAGATTAAGGCTAAGGATTGATTTGGTAAGAAAAAAAATAGGACTAAATTGAAAATAATAAGAAATCATAGGGATTGACATTTTAGGGATAAAAAAGCTCACAAACTAATTTTAGGTGACACTCTGAACATTTACTTGCATTTCTTTATATATAAAAAAAAAGGAAAAGGTTAACGTCTGCTTATGGGATCATTCTTAAACTGTTCCTTTTTTTCTTGAAAACTAACTCTCAAAGTATTGTTTCGCCATTATATATTGTTTTATCATAATCTAAAATTCATTTTTTTCTAGTCATATTGCTCTTCGAAGAACATTTATATATAAGTATACAGTAATTATATTCATCTAATTACATGAGTTTATGTCTTAGTCTTTTATCCAAACAAAATAACAAAACATAAATTTTATCTAAAATGTAAGCTAAAAATATAAATGAAATGACTACCTATGGTGGTGGAGATTGTCACTTTACCAGCCTGGGATTAAGGTTCTTTTGCTTTGGGTAGAACAAGTTATTGTTACTCTTTACTCTTCAACTTAATAATTGCACTTGCACAAAATGAAACTTTGGAATGACCACGTGCTTCAAATACTCTGAGTGAAGGCTTCACATATATTGCAACTCAGATATAGTGGAAGAGAGAATAAAGATTAGATGATTATGGTTTGAACTGAAAAACCAAATTTGTGAGAAGATGATGTTAAAAGTTAAACTGCAACTCAAAATAAGTGAACATAATAAAGCTTCCAGTGATAATCAGAAAAAGGATTTTGGAAGAGAAAAAGAAGATGTTAGAGTTCAAAAATTGCAAATGAATTTCGGGAAAAAAAAAACAAAAAATATTTTATAAAACATATTAAAGAACTTGTGATAAAAAATCTAATCACCAAACCATTTTTTAAAAATAATTGTTTGGTAACCGAACTTAGAAATCAATTACAGTTTTTCTTTTTATGATTAAAATTTTGATTTTTAATTAGATCTCTAAATTATAAAATATAATTTCTTGATCTTCTATGTATATAGTCGCTGTCCCGGTGGCTAATGACGATCAAATTAATGAAAGGACCAAATGCGGTCACAAAATTCATATATATATATATATATATATATATATATATATATATATATATTAATGTTAAAAGTTTTTTTTCAACTTTTATTTAACTTCAACCCATAAATTATATTTTTCTTTTCCTTAAACTGAGATAAACATGAAAAGATCAGAGTTTGTGCATCCTTTTCTAAGCCATTTAATTCTCATGTTATGGAAGAGAAGATTGTTCTTCAGTTTGAAGGATTGCCAGTATTCTACCCACCTTTATAATTGTTGTTTCGCTTGCTCTTCACTTACATCCACATTTTCCACTTTCAAGTCTAGGTTGCTTTTAAATCCAAAGCATTATGTATTTTGCTATATATCATATAAAGTCATAACAATGTTTGTTCCACCATTTTAAAAGTTCCTTCATCCCCTTCAATTTTACTTTTAGTACATGCATTTTCCATCTCATAGTTACCTAATGTGCAATTCTCTTCTATACTATACGAGTACACAGTACACAATATGCTACTATATAAAATAGTGGGTATGTTGGGGTATACTTAGCTAGTATGCTTTGGTATCCTTTTATTATAATTTTTAAAAAATGTAGTAAAAATATTATAAATATGATAATTAAAAAAAACTCCAATTCATTTAATAAACCTAAAAAAAAAAAAAACTCTTGGAGACCATATGTTCTTTCATAAATGTTTTTAAACTGTTAATTTTTTACCTATCCCATGTATAAAGGTAACCGACAAAAATACATTCAATTCATGTACATTGAATATGGGTGGCAACAAAATGCATACAATTAGTGAACCTTTTATCTTTTTCTTAAAAAAAATCCAACAAATATCCGCACAAAACCATCCTCCAAGCATGTAAAATCCACTCATCTTTCATATTTGATGTCCATGCCTTACCTTCTGCACTTTGAATTTGCCTGGTACGTCATGTTACACCTTCTTCATCTTAGTTTCATATTCATTTGATGCAGATCAGTTTCTCCCTAGGTTGCAATATGGGTATTTCTTTTTATATTCCCATTTTTTTTTCTATTCTCACCACCTTTCCTTTTTTTAAATTTTATTTTCAATTTTCAATTTTAATTTTAAAATGTATTTTTTATATTTTGAAATTGAAATTTTAGAATATTTTTTTTTACTAATCAAATTTTTTTAAAAAATACATTCCATAATTTTAATTCTAAAATATAAAAAATAAAATATATAAACGTATTTTGGTAAGAGATGTAAACCTCGTTTATTTTAAAGAGTGCAAAATGCAAATAGCCCACAATTGCTTCTATTGAGTCCATTTAAGGAGTACTGGAAGAGAGACTTGCTTTTTGGCCCATTAGTTCTTACTTATCAAACAATAACCACTGCTGTTTCCTTTTGGGCTGGCCCACTTTCTTTTGTTCCCACAGGTCTTTTTTCTTGCAGTTCCAAATTTTCCTTTTTAATATTATTTTGGGCCTAATTCTTCAAACTCATCATATAAAAGAGTTGTTTTTTGAATTTTTTTATTTTTGATATTTTTTTTTATTTTTTATAAAATTAAATATTAAAATTATCTTTTATTTTTATTATTTAAAATAAATTTAATAAATTTTTAGAAATAATTTTTTTTAGAATGAATTGAATTTTTAGAAATATGTTTTTAGAATAAATTTAATAAATTTTAAAAAATACTTATTTTAAAAATAATTAAATTCATTTCAAAAAAACTCTTTCGAATATACATTTTCAAAATTTCATCCATTATATTATAAAAATATTTTTTTAAAATATATATTAACTTTTTTTCGTATAACATTTTAAAATAATAAATTTAAAATTTTTCAATTCTTTTTTAACATTTAAAAATTTATATTCTTATTTTAAATATATCTTTTTAAATCTTATAAATACGGTATAAATTATATAAATTATATAAATTTTATATACATAATATTTATAATAATATTATATAAATTAATAAATTTTATTTTAATAAAAATTTATTAAAATATTATTTTATTAAATTTAATATTTATGTGATTTTTGTCTTTGTACGTCCGCACACATTACAAATACAAACAATATCACAGGTCTTTTTAATCTTAAAAAAAGTTATTTACCGTTGCAAATCTTTAAAAGATAGCATTAATGTTAAATAAATTTTTGTGATACTAGATAAATAGTTGGCCTCTATTTTTAAAATGAATTATGACATTTTATTCATTGAGATATATAATAACTTGAATAGTATAGACTCATTTAATATCTAATTAATGAATTTTAATAATTAATATCATAAAAGTGCATGTATATGCTTTGAGCCAATTCCTCAAGTCGTGATCATTTTGACTCTTTAAAAGAATTAAATGAATAAAATTTAATACTTTAATTTATTGAAACATTTAATATTAAATTCTCTAACAAACTATATATTATGTTGGCTTACTACATTTCATAATTGAATCATTATTAAATTTTCAAAAAACATAAAAGCATAGCACCCACACCTATGGGAATTAAACGGATGGTTATGCAAGGGAATCTTTTCAAATGTTGACTGCATATACCACACAGTGTGAGTTTAATATTTTGAATAAATATTATAATAAACAGGCCATAGTCAAATGGATTAGGCTAATTAGACTAGTATTAAGCCATTAATACCATTGCATTTTTCAGGATTAGTCAATTATTATAGTTGCATTCTCCCTTCACATTCGCATGCTATGTTCTTTTCCTTCTTAAATAGGTATATATATATATATATATATATATAATTCTGACCTATAATTATATAATAATATTTTGATAATTATGTATATTAAAATTTTAATCTAATTTTTATAAATATATTATTTCAAAATTTATTAATTTATATTTTAATAACATATTACATGTTAAAATAAAGTTATATTATGAATTATTGATTAATTTTTATTTTATATAAAATTTTATAAATATAATATATAAAAAATTTTAAATTAACAATTAAATTTATAAATCCTACAAAACATAAAAAAATATTTAATAATATAAATATCTAAACTTAAAACATGATGTTAACGGATGCAATTTCTTATTCTTTAAATACATTCTTTGCTGGCATATTTCCTTTTCTGTCAATCTGATTGGTTGATCCATTTCTTTCATTAAAGCAGCAGTAAAATTATCTTCCTGCCTATGAAATAAAATAATGGATACGGCTGAAGGAAGAAACAAAGAGAAAGAAGAAGATGAAGCAAAGGTGGTATCAATGCCATGGCAGGAGAAGAAAGAAGTAGTACAGGAGGAAGAAGAGATCTTAAGAAAAGATATTGAAGACCTTAAGACTTGGGTATATATATCCTCTCTTTTAGTTACTTCACCATAACTTTTAAATTTGCAGCCTGTTTCAGTTAATTCATTTATTTTTCAACCTTTTGATTCACAAAATAATTGTCTCACATTTTTTCTTTTTCTTTTTGATAACTGTGTCTACAATTTAATACATATATATATATATATATATATATATATATATATATATCATTATTAATAATGCATGATTCACTCCCTCAAGAATAAAAATAAAAATTCACTGATTTTAAATATTTTAAAAAATTAAAATTAAAATTTTTATTTTTATTCTTGAGGGAGTGAATCATGCATTATTAATAATGATATATATATATATATATATAAAAAAACCAATTTATTTATTTATAGTAAAATATCATTTTAATTTTTTAAATATTTAAAATCAGTGAGTCTTTATTTTTATTTTTGAATAATAAATAATCATTTATTAATATTTGAACGAGTGAGTCATTATTTTTATTATTGAAAAACTAAATAATGAATTATTTTAGTTTATTTTTAGTCCTTTTAAAAGGATTAAAATAAATTTTTAATTTCATAAACAAATAATACTTTTTTCTTTCAAAAAGCAATATAAATTAGTTTAAAATCTTTTAAAGATCAAATAATGGTTTATTTATTCATTTTCCCATAATTTCTACTCAGAAGTAGTTGATTGTTTCATAGGTTGATATGATGGAGAGCATGGACGACCAGCAGCTAAAGGGGTATCTGGAAAGTCATGATCACGATTCAAAAATGGCAAAGGGCCAAAAGATCAAGAATAAGGTAAAATTCAGTCTGATTTTATTTTAAAGATGGAGACAAACAAATTAGGAGCAAGTTTCATAAAACAAATTATACTAAATTTTATTTTGTTTTTTGTTTTTATCTCTAATTCAAAGTTTTAGTCATTGGATCAATTTCAAAATAAATAAAATATTTTAATATTTTTAATTTTCATTATTTGTTTATATGAAAAATTATAATGTTTGCACAACGCATAGGTTTAAATCTAATTTATAATAATACAGAGGGCTCACCTTGCACACAGTTCAAAAAATCTACACCGTGCGTGAAGTCCCTGCAATAAATATTTTTCTTCTAAAATCATTTAACGCCTCTTATTATTAAGATTAGAAGGGGTTTTCAACCGTTTGGATCATTTTAAAGAAAATTACTTTCATTTGTTTTTTTAACTATTTATTACCAACCTTATTCAACATGGTACGATTTTCAGTTTGGATCGTATGAATTATCCAACGAAATTGGAAACAAGTTATTAATAAAAGATAAAAAATCACAAAATATAATTATAAAAAAAATTAATTTTTATTAATATAATGAGAATATAATTATTTATTATAAATAATATATATAATAGATATATCATAGTAATATAATATAAATTAATTTTAAATATATATAAAAAATTAATAATATAATACATATTTTATAAAACTAACAGTTAAATCTATGATGATATGATATAATTTTATATATATGAAAAAAATAAATAATGTGATACATGTCTCATTTAAGGGTTAAAGTATATATATCTATATATATATATATATATAAATTAAAATTTGTTGATATTTGATGTCAAATTTAAACATTTATATCAATTTAATAATTTTATATAAAGTATAAAATTTATTAATTTAACTATTTAATTATATTATAATATATAATAAATTATGTGTATCAAATTTTAAAAAATTTAAAAATTTATATATATATTATTCAATATTTAAATAATTATGAACCATTAAAATAAAGTTATTTGATGAAAAATATATCAATTTTTGTTTTGTGTAAATTTTTATACATATTATCTACTAGATATTATCACATAATTGAATGGTTGGATTAATAAATTTTATATTTAATATAAGGTTAATAAATTGATATAATTAACACCTGTTATCAACGGATCTTAACTATATATATCAATTTATTATAAAAGTAATTTATGTTAAATTTATTTTGTTGAATAATTTTTTAAAATATTAAATTTTATTAATCTAACCATTAAATTAAAAGATTTTATCATATAAATAAAGTTTATAGATTTTAAAAAAAATATTAATTTATTTAATAATTTTAATTTAATATATATTAAAAAAATATATTATACATTATATTAAAGTTATTTAATAAAATATTATATCTTTTTAATTTTTATAAAATTTTATAAATTTAATCTATATAATATAAATTTTTAATTTAATAATTAAATTAAAAAAATTAACAATTTAATAAAATTATTAAACAAAATAACTTTAGCATAAGTTACTGTAAAAAAAAAATTGATTTTTCTTATATATAGGATTGACACAAAATTAATTTCTCTTATATATAGGATTGGCAGATCAATCTTGATAAAACTAACTAGTTGTTTGATTTCTCCTACACTTAAATCATGTCCAAGTTGGTCGTTGGATGTATTGAGTACTTCCTCTTGGTCCCATATTACCCGTTTGAAGATTATAATGTTCCTTGCATGTCATATCTTCCACACAGTAAACCACAAAGACAATTCCCTTAATGATCAATTGGTACCTTGACTTGGTCGTGTACTTTCTAGATCTGTCCCCTCCACCTCCAAGTATCCTTGGTGGCACTTGTTGAATGTGGGTTTATCGAATTCTTTAGGAGCTTCCAATATGTAGCATAACAATACCATGCTCCTTATTATCAAAAACTGAGCATACCTTGGTTACTTTAAAGGACTCAAGATGCCACAAGTGATAGCCATTCCTATTTCGAATATCTTCGGCCTTTTTAGGAACCGCATGCTTTCAACTACGGTATGAATTTTTCTGGTATTTTATGTATTAAAATTTAGAATAAATAAAGTAATAGAAATTAACAAAAACTATGTATATTTTGAAATCATCTTGAAAATATTACTTTTCTTTGTGATTAAATATATATGTTAAGAATAAAAATTTCCATTTATGCTATTTTTTGAAGACATCTTGAAAATATTATCATTTTTTTGTGTTCAAATGTATATGTTAGAAACACAATTTTTCATTTATGCTCTTTCTCTGTCATAACCTTCACTTTGATGAAACCGTGAATGATCGGAGTATATATAGAGACAAATGAGGATCCTACCCTCTTATAGAAAATACATCTAACTTAATCTTTCTCTTTTATAGATATTAGGCCCTCTGTGTCCTACACAAAATTCTCAGCACACTTGCCAATTAGATTTAAACCCAATAAACATATACATAGTATTTTCCAAAACGTATAAATGGATCATTTATAATTATATGGGCTTACAAATAAAATATTAGATTACCCATTCAACTTATTTTCATAAAATCAAAATCACCATTATTTTCACAATTGTTAATAACAAGTAAGATATCATTTACATAGAGAACAAAAATAACAAAAATTACTTCCACAAACCTTGAGACATATGCACTAATCTATCTTATTTTCCATAAATCTTACGAATGTAACTAACTTATCAAATTTAAGGTATCATTTTTAATAAGTCTCCTTTAAATCATAAATTGATTCCTTCAATTTACACACTAAAACATTTTATTACTCTTTATAAAATCTTATAGAAGCTACATATAAATATCCTCATCAATATCTCTATTCAAAAATCCATCTTTATATTCATATGATGCAGCCAAGATCTTATTGTGTCACTAGCGCTATAATAATAATAAAATAATCCTTTAAAAAATTAGACAAAAAGTTTCCTTGTACTCAAAGCCTTACTTTGAATAAATATATTTTTTCATTAATCTTACTTTAAAATGCTCTACAATTTTCTTGGAGTCTTTCTTATTTTTTAAGTATTCATTTTACATCAAATGGAGTAAAATACTTTAGAACTACATCCATTAACTTTCACACCCCATTGCAATTCAAAAAAGAGTATTTCATCATTTAGAGTCTATATCCATTTATCAAATAAGGCACTAGAAAATGCCTCCATATATTTCTATGGATATGTCATATAATTAATTTTGAAGTCTAACTCTTAGAGGAAGATATAATAATTGGGTTCCTCCTTTTTTTGTGATCATCTAGAAAAGAAACCCCAACTTGTTCTTTTAAAGGTGATATATCTCCTAAAGCTTCTCATTATGGGTTCTTAGGCACCTTATAAGCTAGTTCATGTATAGTCTATTTTGTAACATAAGAATCGGAATAATAAAATCCTTTTTTTAATCAAATTTCCTTTCATCATCATCAGAGATGTTAGAATCTCTCCATGTCATTTTCTAAAAATTTAGCAGTGATTGTCTCAACTATCCTTGTTTTATAGGTAGAATAATGGAATTTATATCCTCTTTAGAATATACATAATTATTTTAAAGGCTTATCTCCAAAATGATTTAGCTAAACTAGATCAACTCATCATAAATCTTACCATGTCTATTATAAAACTCACCAACCCTTATAATCGTTTCTATTCAAAAGTTCAATATTATTTATAGTGTTATTCATGAAAAATTTAATAGGAAATAAAAATAATAGTAAAACTATTAATAATATGGGCAATCAATAAAATATGATTTTCAAAATTTAGGATTTAACACATATAACATAAACTCTCCTATGAGTAGAGATTATATCATACAAAACAACAGTTACAAAATTCAACACTTGTGAGTAGAAGAAGTTTACTGTCAAGATCATCCACAAATTAATAACATGAGATCTAACATGGTGAATCAAGAAAATAATAGTTTCTAAAATTTGAGATTTAACACATATAACATAAACTCCCCTGTTAATAGAGAATATATCATATAAAACAACAGTTACAAAAATTCAATATCTATGGATAGAAGAATTTTATTGTCAAAATCATCTCAAAATTAACATGTTATAACAAATCAATCAATGAATCAACTCTTATGGGTGAGTTAAAACCAAAAATCAATTCAAGTAATATAACATCCCAATAATTATCATTTAATGTGAACTAATTTAGTAAATGACACATTATGGTGGTGTACATTCATTCAATCAAAAGAGCTTACAACAGGAACAAACAATTGCCTAGTAAAATCTTATCATTCAACTTCAATTTTTCAAACATATATGAGAACATAAAATGACTAATTATATATATATATATATATACACACATAAACATACAAAGAACAAGAGATTATCCTTTATACATATAAATTTTTATGATGAATCTAATGAAGAAAACATCATATAACATTTTTTTTAATTTTAACAATAAAGTAAATCTCAAATATATTTTTTTAGGGTAAAAATTATTAATCCCAAATTTTTAAATATTAACCAATTTTAAAAAAATTATAAATTAAAATTCTAGGATTCTAAAGTTAGTATAACCTTACTCTAAAACATAATGTAAGTGAATTTTATAAGATCTATACTAGAACTTAAAATACTTAAAATAATAGGAATTAAGATAAAGTATGTGCCTCTTGCAAATATCTTAAAAAAGTTATCTTTATTTGTGTCCAACCAAATGTACACGTTAGGATCTTCCACTCATGCTCATCTCCCGAAGACATCTTGAAAACTTTACCATTCTTCGTATCCAAATGTAAATGTTAGAAGCAGAGTCTTTTACATGCGTTCTTTCTCTATCATAACCCTCACTTTGATGGAACTGCGAGTGGTCCGAGTATGTAGAGACGACTAGGCATTCTACCCTCTTGTAGAAAATACATGTAACCTAATCTTCCTCCATCATGGATATTAGGCCCACTAAACCCTACACAAAATTCTTAGCACACTTGTCAATTAAATTTATATATAATATTTTTCAAAATTTATGAATAAATATCTTATAATTATATGAGTTTATAGAAAAAAAATATCATATTATTTATTCAATCATTTTTTATAAAATTAAAATCATCAATTAATAAAATTTTAAATTATATTAAAACTTTCAACATTTTAAATCATCAAATCGAGCCATACTTTTTTGACATCGATTTTAAAACATGTGTATGCTTATATATACAAATAAAAAATTATATATGATGCAACGAATAACTTCTATTACATTCAAATATATGAATATATTTTGCCGATTCATATAAATTAGGTAGTTAAATTTTGATATTAGATATTTTAATTTTTTTAATTTTGTAATGATTGATTGAAATTTGGAACTTCATAAAACCTAATTGCATTAAGAACAAAACTTTGAGAAAATTTCCACCAAATAACTTTAAAACTTTTCAATGTTTGTTTTTTTTATTTGAATTATAATTGATTTTTTATGAGTTAAATTATTTTCATAATTATTTTATTTTTATTTTTATTTTTATGTATAATGTATGTATTAAAGTTAAAATAAGTTTCCCCATAAAATTATAAAATAGTTTTATTTAGAATCATACTTTAGAATGGATTATCAACATCAAATAATTACCATATATATGGAAATAATAATACACTTTGGATGAAGGTACAGGGGAAAGGGTACATGAATATATAATAAAATGTTATATAGGAGTGACTCATTATTAATTTTGAATAAAAATATCTAATAAATATTTTCAATGTAACTGTAGTCCACTCTCATTAAATTAAAAAAATAGAAAAAAGAAATTTGTACATTAAATTTTATATACGATAAATAGATGCATATTTAGAAAAATAGTAATTTTAAGAAATATTTATTAATTTTTTAATTTTCAAAAATTAAAAAATAATTATTTTTCTAACTAAACTCAATCAAATTAATAGCTAAATAATTAGAATTGAAGTAAGATTATGTTTGGAAATATATTACAGGCCCAAAGCACGGGGAAGTCGAAGTCTTCAACCTCCAATGTGCTTATGGCTTCAGTTTGGAGGTTCCACAAGAAATAATGTATTAAAATGGCTTCTGATTAGTTTCTCAAAAATTTGAACATTTTACAGTAAAGTTTGGATTATATTTTCCATGTTAATCTGTCATAAACTAAACTTTGACATTACAACATGTATGATGCTGATGCTTACTTTTCATTTTGAATTCCCCAAAACGACACGTTACCAATGACGTCTATGGAGTGTGAAAGGACATCTTGTGAAATTATTATTAATTAGATAAAAAGAAAAAATTGACTCCTCACACAACCAGTTGAATCACCTCTATAATAAATAAATATTACTACACAATTTCCTTTTTATATAGATCTATCACATTTTAACCCCAAACTTATGAATGAAAAAATATGTCATTTTTATTTTAAAAAAAAATTAACCAAATTTTATTTTTTATTTTATATTTCTATAATTTTGATCCGGTATTTTATATAAAAATCATTAAAATTTTATAGTTATAATTTTTAAAAATATTAGTATGAATAACTTGAATTTTTAATTTATTTAAATTTTAACCTTTTAAAAACGTATTTTTTTTTCAAAATATTTAATTTATAATTTTAATCTTTAAATATTATAACTTTGTTTATATTTTGTTCATATTTTTAGAAAAAATATTAAATTATATTTACTTAAATAATATAAGTACTTAATAAATATTTTTAATAATAAAAATTAAAATTAATAATTTGTATAAAATAAAAGACAAAAATCATAAAATAGAAATTAAAAAAATAAATATAAATTGAAAAAGTAAATACTTCATTAAATCTTTAAAAATCTGTAAAAAAAATATTTTTCAAGACTATTTAAGGTATTTTATTAAGTTAATTAAGGATATTATATTTTTCTTGTATATTATATATATATATTTAATTTTTTTATCCGAACTATTATAATTGTTTTAATAATAAAAGATTTAAAATTAGAGTAGTTAGTTTAAATTTTTTTTTATACATAAATTTCTTTTTTCTTTACCTAATATATAGTGAACCTTTTTTAAATTATCTTGTTATTTGTCTTATTATTTATTTTGGTAACTTAGAATAAATAAGGTAAATCAATCTACAACCAAAGGTTTAAGAATATCTTGTGGATAGTAAGAGCTTCTCTTTGTGTAAAATTGAGCTTAACAAGATGGTTTGCAACTTCGTTCACCTTTAAGGGTGCTCATCAAATAATGTCATCTATTTAATCCATTAGATTAATTAGATGTGGGTGTAATAAATGGTTGGTTTAATCAAGTGGTTAATGACAGTTTGAGATGAAGGACAAGAATGATAGAACTTTCCAGATTTTAACAACGCCATGAAATTCGGTGAAAGAAAACTTGAGAGAGATGCAGTGATAGCAGAAATGTGGATGAAGGTTAGGATACTGAGAGAATGAGAATGATCTTGGAGAGCTTTAAAGAGATAAAATCATGAAATTCGACGAAAAAACCAAGGAATCCAGTGATAAAATCATGAAATCTGGCAAATCTTTACATCGTTGATCGATTTTAATCTCCAAAAAATAATATTTTCAGAACCCTTCTTTGACCAATTAACTTGTCTCTAAACGTTACAATGTGTTCTCCTTTTCCACCCGTTTATTTAGATTGACCTTATGTTAATTTCCAGTAATTTTCAATTAACCATAAGTAGTTGCTCATCCCTATTCATCTATTTGTTTATGGAGCAAACAACATACAAAAAAATTGAAAAATATTCTCCTATGAACAAGAACTTACATCTAGTTATAAGTCAATCACTTACATCTGTTTTTTCTAAATTTTCCTACCGTTGAATCTGAAATGTAGATGGATGTAGTTGATTTTCTGTACGTAAGTCAATCACTTCCTAAAACATAACAAGCCTAAATCAAATATCTTGGATCAACTTTAAATACATTAACTTAAACTTCTTGAAATTAACCTTAAAACTGAAACTAAAATTCTATAAATATGTTAACGTTTATCCTATCCATTCTGCAAATCAAAAACACATCCTTGTCAAATTATTATGTCTAAATAATATAATATAATTATTATATCAATAAAAAATTTATTAAAATAAAATTTATTACAATTAATCATAACTAAAATTTATTAATTATATCTTTTATCATAAATTTATTAATTTATTTAATTAAAAGTAACTACTTTTAAAACGATCTTTCACATCATTTTATGTATATTATTATATTAAAACTTATTAATATATATATATATATATATAATATGTCATGTAATTTTAAAAATTTTCCATAAAGATAAAATTAATTTTAAAAAATTAACTTTTTTTTAAAAAGGAAAAACATTTTTTTAATCCATCAAACTAAATGATACTATATTATTATATATTAAAAAAAATAATCAATTATAATAAATTAAGAATAGGAACTTCAATATTATCTAATATGGGCTGGTTGATTAATTTTTGACAATTAACTTAATATAATACGTCGGATAAAGAAAGATAGAAAGTATTTATTAAAAATATACAATAATAAAATAAATAAAATATAAATAAATAATATAAATTTAACATGATTCAATTACTTTAATTTATTTTTATAACTTTAAAAAAGGATAAAAATATCTGATTACAGTGTTCTATCTAATAATTCAAGTACATTTTTTTTTAATGTATAGATTTTCTTTTGGATAGTTATTTTCATTCAAAAGTTAAACCTTCATTTATAAGCAAGATATCTCCTCTCCTTGATTAAACTAACTAACGTGAGACTTTACTCACATATATAATAAACTCTTCCTTGAATTAAGCTTCTAAATGTTATAGTATCTTCCAAAAATTGAACTTATTTCTCAATTTCTCTCCTTGTTTTTACTTCACTATCTTTAAGAATAGAGAGACCATCTAAATATAAACGGATCTTCTTGTCTTTTCTTCCTTGTAGAATAAGTGGCATCCCTTGTACTTGTGTAATTTTATTTCACTTAATGGAATAATGTTGACATTAACAGTGGGTACATATCTCACGTTGCGAAAAGTTTTGATTTTTTCATTGTAGAGTTTTGATCGAAATTTTCCAATGTCCTTAACTTTTATCTTCAATTTTGTTCTCGTATCGATATAGTCAAGATTTTCATCTTTATATAAAGTATTAAACATGTCTTGATCATTGCACACATGCACATTAGCAGCCCAATCTAACACCCCATTAGAATAATTTTCAATAGAATAATTATTGACACTCCGCATGATACAACTCCCTATCATCTGAATATTCAGTTACATGAACTTTTTCCTTAAGTTGTTTTATATTCTTCAGGTCTTCTCTCAGCATTGAACATTGAGACTGTATATATCTCTTTTTTTCGCAGTAGTAACATTCACTTCATTGAGGTCTTTTTCTGCAAACTTTTTTTGTTGTTCAGTTCTTTATTAAGAATTGTTCTTTTCTTTCTAAGAGTTCTCCATAGCTAATATCTTCTCATCATTAGTATGATTGTCTCTTTGCATTCTTTGATCATGTTAAAGGATGATAGTTATACCATCTAACTTGATTGTATTATTCTTAATTAGTAAGGATCTCACCAATGATCTATATGATTGAGGTAAAGAAGCTAATAAAGCAATAACTTACTCTTCATCACTTGTTTGTTCTCCTATATTTTACAATTGACAACTTAGGCTATTAAACCCATTAATAGGATCACGTAAATTACCTTCTTCCATTCTCAGCATGTAAAAATCTATCTTCAAGTACACGCGATTGGTTAATGGATTTGACATATAGATCTCCTCCAACTTCTGCCACATCTTCTTAGATATTGTCTCATTCAACATAGTGTACTTGATTGTAGGAGCAAGTGTCAATGTAATAATATTTATAGTTTTTCTTTGAATAGTCTTTCACTCATTATCTGTCGTCCCTTTAGACCTTTCTTCTTCTAGAGTTGTGTCCAAATCTTATTGCAGTAAACTATATTCCATTGTGCCTTGTCACATCGTGAAAATTTACTTTTTCTTAAAGAGTGATATCTCAAATTTTATCGCACTAGCTATGATATAGAGTAATTGTTAAAATAAATCTACAAAATAATAAAAGAAAATGTATCTCAAAGTTATTGATGATGTGGAATCCTTAATAACAAGACTACATCTTCCACTTTTCTTCTTACTACCATATCGTTCTTTCTTTTTAAATTATAACTCTTGATACTAGTTGTCAAGCAACAGAAGGTATCCACCAAAGGTACACAATAGAAAAATAAATAAAGTACAAATAAAGAACATAAATTTAACATGATTCGATCACTTCAACTTACTTTCATAACTCCAAAAAAAATTAAAATAATTTTTCTAAAATTATTTAATTATAACGTAGTATCCAATAACTCAAGTACACCCTCCCTAATATATAGATTGTTGTTTAGATAATTATTTTTATTTAAAAATTAAATCTCTATTATAAGAGAGACGTCTTTCCTTCTTGATTAAACCAACTAATATAAAAATTGACTAATAGATATAGCATAGAAAACTTCTAACTCTAACACCATCCAAGTAATTTAATGTTTAATATAAAATTTAGATTTTTTTGTAAATTATAAAAATTTTATGAAAAATAATATTATTCAAATTAAATTCAGATTGTTGTAAATGAAAAAAATTATATTTTTTAAAATTTTAATATAACTACATATTTAAAATTTGAATTCTAAATTTAATTTCTAATTAAATTAAATCAATTGATTTACATGTTTAATATAATAGGGTAGATATCATTTGATTTAAAGGTTTTTTACTTATTTTACTATATTTATTATAAAATAATCATGTTTTAGGAATTTTACACAAACATTCAAAAGGTTATTAGATAGTTTTAATTTTTAACTTGCCGTCAAGTTCTTTATTAGGAAAAGAATTAAAAATTCATCTTTCAAAAGAATAAAACAGGCCTAGGAAGATGAAGTATTCAGCCAAACATGAATTCCAATTATGGAAACTGAATGTTACTTAATACATTTATCTTTTAATAATTATTTTAAAGTCAGTAGTTTAATAAGACAAACGTATTAAAATACATAATAAATTTAAATAATAACAATATGAAAGTTTAAATCCAAATAGGTAAAAAATTAAAAAAAAAAAAGAAGAACAAAAGATACTTATGATTCAGCAATCAAAAAGTAAAGACAAACTAGAATATTTACAAATTAATAGAATGAAAATAATCAAAACAAAAAATTAAAAAGATATAATTTGATTTAAATTGTATTCTCTTGCTATGAACTATAAGTTATGTAATTATTTTATAAAACAACTATGGGTTTTCTGATTTTATCTAGAATTACTAAATTTAATAGAGGAAATTTCAATAATAGTTTTTGATATTTTATTAAATTACACATAATATTTTTACTCGTTAAACACGGAAAATAACTATTCTTAATTTCCGTGCATTCTTGTTAATATAGCTTCATTAATCAATGTGAAATCACATAATTTTAAAAGAATGTAACTTCACTCAGTGTGAAAACAACTATTTTTAGTGAATTTTTTTTTAAAATATTCTCTTCTCAATTTATTGACGTGTTATAGAAAATAGGATAAATTATAATAATAATTTTTCAGATCTGTCTAAATTGCATATGAAATCTTTAATCGTTTTATATTTACAATAATCACCTTTAATTGTTGGAGATACTGTATCTCTATCTAATTTCTTAGATTTATCTAAATTGCGTCTAATATCCTTAATCGTTTTATACTTACAATAATCACCTATAATTGTTGGAGATACCTAGGATTCTGCATTTCCATCTAGTTAGTAATGAAAACTTTTCATGTGACGAACATGTGATTTATAATATTTTTATATACAAAATAATATATTTGGTTTAAATTTTAAAAAGTCTAAAATTATGGTTAAAAAAAGTTAGTTCTTTTAATTTTTTCAAAATTATTAAATTTATGATAATCGACAAATGCTAATAATTATAAATATTATAAATTATGAATAAATATAAATAAAAATGATTTTAGACTTTTTGAAAAATCGACAAATGATAATCACCTATGTAATAAAAAATAATTAGTCTCACTTAAATTCTTTTTTATAGAAAGTTATTTTATAATCGAAAAATGTTAATAACATGCTATTTTCTTTTAACATATTTTATCTTCTTTGATATATATTTTTTTTGTAATTAATTCATTTTGTAATATGTTAAAATATTTTTTATAAATAATTAATATACAAGACAAATATTTTAACTTTTTTTTATAATAAAAGCTATTATCACTTTATTATCTATTTTCATTTGTTAACATAATTTTATATTTATCATAACTTTTTATTAAGAATATTTTTAAAAAATATAATTAATTAAAATTGAGAGACAATAAATAATAAAAAAATAACATTAGGCATTCTCTTTTTAAAAAAAATCAATTTCAAAAAATTAAAGAGCGTGTTTAGAAAATATATTGCTAACATTTTTCTTTGTCATTTTATATGCCATATACTTTTATTTTTATTTTGATAAAAAAAATTATGAATGATAATTTAGACCTTATTTAAGTTAATTTTTAGTTTTTGATTTTGAAGATTTTAAAACCTAAATTCAGGTTTAATTTTAAATTTTAACTTTTAAAAAGTTCTTTTAGAAAAATCAACTTATTTTATTTTTTACTGTATATTTATAAAAAATTAAATAATTTAAAAATTATTTAAATTTAAGCATAATGTTTTAAAATAAAAGTAATAATTAAAAAATTACTTAAAAGATTAAATTAAATTATTTTAAAAATATATTAAAAATAAATTTAACATTTTTTAATTAAACAGATTTTATTTTTAAATTAATTAGAAAACAAAATATCAAAAATTTATAATCTTCCTGTTCTAAACGTAATAGCTAAAAATTGATGAATATGCAATAAGTAGCAAAGTAAAATTTTCTCTTATAATAAAAAACTAAATTCAAATTTTCTTGTTCCATAAAGTTAGTCTCCCCTAATATTTTTCTTCGTTAATTTCAACGTGGACATTTTCAAGTTAATAAAACAACCTTAAATTAAGTTAAACAACTTTACAAAGTAAAATGTACATTTCAAATTTCAATTGCTCTTATCATAAGTTTGGATGAGTATTTTGAAAGGAAAAACTATTTTAATAAAATAAAGTGAAAAAAAATGATAAATTTGACTGAATAGATGGAATTGGTAAATTACTCATATTTACTGCATCTCCCCTCTCGTTCTCGCTCTATCTCTGGTTCGACAGGTTGCTAATAGATTGGACCGGCGTCGTTTTTGCATCATGAAAACCATGCCATGGAAGGGTTTGGATGGCACTTCTTTCTGGTGCAACTCCATCAAATAATGTCAACCCTAATTTGTTCCTCTTCTTCACTCATCATCAATCATCATCAATAAATAATAAATAAAAATCTTAAAATACTTAGAAATTTATACTTAAATTAACATAAATATTAATAAAATATTCAATATTTTTATTTAATAATATTATTTAAATTATTAAATAAATATTTAAAAATAATGCTTTACATATAGTAAAAATTAAATTATTTTATTCAAATAAAAAATTAAAATATAAGAAATTTAAATTTATTTTTCTAAATAAAATATTTTAAAATAAAAAAGTATTTAAATTTTTAAATATTTTAATTTTTTTAAAATGTTTAAATCCTCTGTGAAAATATAAGATAAATGTTTTTTTATATTTCTTTTCCATAAAAATTAAATATTACGTTGATAATGATAATTGTATCAATCTTTATTATGTTGGTTATTGAGATAAAATTTTAATTGTGATGGAAGAACAATGGTATTTGGTATTTGGTATTGAACTTCAGTTCTATTCTCTTTTAATTTAAATTAATAAAATCTGCCCGCAGTAAACAGAAAATTGTTAATTATATTTTTTCTTGACTATTGATCTGAATTCTCACTTTTTTGAGAGAAAAAGGCCAAATGGGTGTTAACAAATCAGAAGGTAGCGTAGGGACCATTTACAAGGTCTTTGGAGACCAACACCATACAATTGATTCACCTTAGCCATTTGCACTTTTTTCTCATGGATTCACTATGCATTACTTCATCTAATTCCTCTTCACATTTACATCTCAAAATCCAGAGATATGCAAAGGCAAATCCATCATGGACAAGAAATCCACATAGAAACACAACAACAAGTGGCTTTAAAATGAACAAGTATGACATGATTTACCGTTATTCATTCTCTTGTATTTACTCTTCTTCTCTATCTTCACATATTAAATTATGAAGTTTCAACTCCTCCCAGAAATAGCTATCACTACTGTTATTGCTACCTCCACTGGCAACAGCAGAAGGCAGTGATTAGAAGGAAACCTTATGCTAGAAAGGCCCAGAAATTTTCTGCACAATTGAGCAAAAACACTGGCAAAGTAGCTGAGAAGAAAAAGGGTACTGTTGCTGGTGCAGTTGCTCTTATCATTGGTACTAGCATTGGTACTGGAATTCTTGCACTCCCAAAGAAAGCCTTCCCTGCTGTACTCCTCTTTCACCTGCAAAAAATCAAATTGAGTCAAACTGTTTGTCTTTTTATGCTCACATGTCAAAAACATTTGGAGCAATATATCAAATTATTCTCTAAAATTATAAGTATCAGTTAATTTATTCCCTGATTTTTCTAAAAAAAAAACTCATTTTAGTCTTTAAAATTATTAAATATAGGTTACTTTAGTCTTTACTGTTATAATTTCAGGAACTAAAATGATTGATATTTTTGTAATTTCAGGTATTAAATTATTTGATAATTTCAAAGTATAAAATGATTATTTTTATACTTCTAAAAACTAAATTGGTCAATACTTTTAAGGGTTAATTTAATATGTGTTATTCAAATACAATTGCAGGGAATTATTCCAAGTTCTATAACAGTGATAGTATGTTGGATTTTTCTCCTCGTTGAAGCACTTTTGGTAGTTGAAATTAATGTGGGTTTGATGAGGAAGAAAGGAAGAAAAGAGGAAGAGAATGAGTTGGAGGTTATTTCTATAAGAACCATGGCCCAAGAAACACTTGGGGACTGGGGTGGAACATTACCCACTGTTGCCTATGTTTTCTTGGGATATAGTTCCATGGTTGCATATAGTTCAAAGTCTGGGGAGATCCTTTTCCAATTGATAAATCTCCCAGTTCCAGTTTCTGGCTGTCTTTTCACTCTACTCTTCACAATGCTTGTCTCCATATGGGGAACTCATGCTACTGATCAAGCCAACCAATATCTAACAGCTTCTATGCTTGGTACATAAATATTTATGCTATGCATTATTCTTATTACTGGCATTGTACAATATATAATATAATATGGTGGATAAATTCCATTCTTTGACCTTCATCCATTAGCATTGTGCAAACCTGATTCCCAAATGTTGGGTTATAGTATTTTTCTTTTATTGTTTTAAGCTAGAATTTGAGTAAACTACCATTTTTGTTCTAAAAGATATAGGGTTAATCACATTAGTTCTTAAAAGATGGAAATCATCAGTTTTGTTTTTTAAAATAAAACGTTGAAGATTTTACTTATTTTCAGGATTAAAATGAATCATTGAAAGGGTTGAAAAACATTAAAATAACTTATTTTTATCTTTCAAGAATGAATGATAATGAAACATGGATTGTTTGATTTGCAATTTTTTTTTATTTACAAAAATATCATCTTAGGTTTTTGTTTTCACTATTTTATATATAAAATTTTAAAAACAGAATATAAAATAAAAATAAGGTGATATTTTTATAAGTAAATAAAAAATAAAACAAAATCATTTTTATAAATCAAATGGCTCTGAGTAACTCCAAATCTTTTAGTGACCAAAATGATGGTTTACTTGCAAAACTTTATGATGGATAACACTTTGACTGTGTAACAATGTGTAGATTCTTGTATGCAGCTTTACTATTGGCTATTGAGGTATTAGCTGTTGTGTTTGGAGGATGGTCAGGAATTGGGGGCATTGGTGACTGGGAAAAGGTTCCAGCAACAATTCCTGTCATTATTTTTTCATTAGTGTTTCATGATCTAGCACCATGTAAGAATGAGAAATTTTTAATGTATTGTACTCTTTTGATTCTCTAACTAGTAGTTTCTAAAAATTTTTGCTCTTAAAACCTTGCAGTTCTTTGTGCTTATTTGGAAGGAGACCTTCGTCGTATTAAAGCTTCAGTTTTTCTTGGTAGTCTTGTGCCACTGGTGGCAATTCTTGTTTGGGATGCCATTGCACTTGGTCTTGCAGCTGAAGCAGAACAAGTGGTTGATCCGGTTGAGTTGTTATATAGGTAATTCAACCCTGGAAGAATAATTTGGGGACATTTGTGTTGTTAGTGTTTATCTATAAAGTTAGAGGCAATTTTGGGAAGCTTAATAAAAAATTCACTGGAAGTAGTTTTAGACATAGTTATATAATTCTCTCAATGACCTTCCATATCACTGTGGAATACTAGGTTAGGTTCTCTATAAATAAGGTCTTGTAATAACAATATAGAAAGTGAGGAATTGCATTTCTACATGAAGCACTTACCTTACCTGTACCATGTATTTGATTTCTATGGTCTCAGATAATAGACTGTTGAGTATTATTGAAGGATTGATCCAATCATATTCATAGAAAGGAGACAAGGAGAAACCCATATTTTCTTTTCTTGACACCTCCATCACAAGAAATAGAACCTTCCTAAAATGAAGAATTGTTAACATATAACCTTTTCTAGTCTTAAATATTCAGACTCTTATTGTTAACATCAAATAACTAAAATTCACAAATGTCATTTTTAGGTTAAGATGGAGTGGTATTTCAATTATGGTTAGCGCCTTCTCACTTTTAGCAGTAGGTACATCACTTATTTGCACCCTCCTAGGCTTCTCAGAGTTCTTCAAGGAGCAACTTAAAAGTCTAACCTGGCGTTTCCCTCCAACACAAAAGGTAAAAGTAAATTATGTACCTTTAATACCTTGATTAAGAGTTTCCTATTTGTTTCAAAATTTTCCCTATAAAAGTGAAGGCACAAACTCAATGAAGAATCATGCTATGCTTACTTTAATGAAGACAGATCTTTGGACAGGGAAATTGGTGGGGCAGGAATAAAATGAATGTCATGGCTGTGACAATGGTTGTTGCTCCTTCTCTCTTTGTCTCAACAATATTTCCAGATGCATTCTCTACTGCCACAGATATTGCTGTAAGTTGTGGAAGAGACTCTTTTCTTTGTGGGACATTGAAAGATTTAGTCTATATTAGGGGAAGATTATTTTCCTACAAATAATTGCTCATTGTTCAAAAGTTTTCTCAAGAAGTAAGCAAAATTAAGCGATTATTTTCATAAACCAAGCATGCATTTAGTCTTTATAAATTATGTTGATTCTTGTTTAGTCACAAAAGAAATTATTATTCTTGTGGTTATTGATGTTTTATTGTGAACTAGGGGGGCTATTGCATGACAGTGCTCTATGGAGTTCTCCCACCAGCAATGGCATGGGCAATGCATAAGAAGGAACCTGAGATTTCTGATCAAAATGAATTATTAAATGCAAATCCAGCACTTATAGTGGCTGAACTATTTGCATGTGGCATTGTGGTGGAGCAAATCCTGCAAGATATACTAGCACTAACCTCATAAATACCCTTTTCTTAAACATACATCTAAATTTTATGAACAAATATACCATGGAGTTTGGAGAAGAAAGGTTCTACATAGGCACTCCCTCCTGCTTTTTCAATAGAATCTTGTCATGTGTGCTGAATTTGAAGCAAAAAAGAGATTTGTCATGGTGCCAAGAGTTTGGGGCTGAAGCATTTTATAGAAATGTGGAACTTGCTCCTTATTACATTTGAACAGGCAGCGAAGGCTGTGATGCTTGAAGCCTTATTCAAATATTTTGTTTGCCATTGATTCAAGTATGCTTTTCTCAGGATGTAAATAAAATACTTTTTAATCTGTAATTTGTTCATATATCTCCATGTTTCCATCTTGAATTGTTTTAATATTTTGCATATTTGATAAGGTATCATATGTTTACAAAATAGAAATTGTCTATATACCCTTCAGGCTTTCAGAATTTTCAAATAAAGAGATATCAAAATTGATGACCAATAATGTCCATAATGTTTTAACTATATTTAATAGGGAAGTGTGTCAACTGTCAAGTATTATATTTGGTATAAATTGATCACTCCGTATAACTGGGGCTGTGGCCTCCTTTGGAATTTTACATTCCAAATTTCTTGGTAGAAAACATGTCAATTGGATGAGTCCTTACTTTCTTGTGGACTTTCTGATGGAGGACACAATTTTTTCTGTTTCATGAATAGTACCCTCCTGTTGCAAACAGAAATAGAAATGAAGTACAACAACATACATTTGTCTATGTCACAACACTTGGAGCCTGAACAGCTTCACTTCAGTTCTCTTTTTATTAACCCCAAAATGTCATAGACCTGTTGAAGATTAGAACAAATAAAGGCAAAAAAATAATTAAAAAATTATGGTGCAAGAAATTTAAGATATAATCTAAGAGCATGATCTTTCAAAATGATTTGAGGGAAGTACATAGTTTTAATTGGAAAGTCAAATAGAATGTTAACTTCTCACCTCAAAGTACTGCAGCAAAGCTGGTGCATGCAGACGAAGGGTTACATATATCTTCTCAAGTAATGTTAAAAGTGCATCCACTTGATCCCCTAGAAGATCAACCTATATTTACAGAAAAACTTTAGTTTTGAGTAGTTTCAGATGATACTAACATTTCCAAGGTGATTAATCAGAAATATTAGGGGCTGTTAGGTTCGGAAAAACATTTTTTATTTTCACTTTTAATGACGAAACTATCTCCTTATTTTTACTTTGTTTCTTGTTTTCAAACGTTCATGTGAGAAACAATAAAAATAAGAAAAAGTTATGTTCATTATTTCTTATACAAACTTTAGAAAACAAAAAATATAGTTAAAACAAAGTGACATTTTTATAATTAAAAGTGAAATCAGAAAATGTTTTCCAAAACCAAACAACCCTTTAAATTTCAAGAGGGAAGAAAATGATTAGCCTTACCTTTCTTATTTAGTTGACTAATTAATACTGAATTTATAGAGTTTGAGATTATGATACAGACCTCAACTTCAGCTTTTTGGAGATTCTGGCACCTTTTAATGAAGGCCTTCTGGTAAAGTAATTCCTTGCTTCTCAAGCAACCAACCAACTCAATAATGGGATCTAAACAATATTTCATCTTTTCCAACCTGTATACATGGTTTTGGTGAAAATGTAAAGGGAAGGAAACATTAGGTAATAGGTAACGATATGGCATTTGGAAAATATTGATTAATAATGAATGGTGAAATACCTCATAGACATCATCCCTAATCTCTGGCATATCATTTGCCCAAATTCTGCAAATGTTAGTAAAAGATTCAAAACGGGTAAGATACAAGAAGGAGACAACTTCAATTGACCTTCTTCATTAGATGACATTTGATTATGAGAACTTTCTGAGCCCTTTACACTGTGTCCTAAGCTGGTGACTAATCCCCTTAGAAGTGCCTTGCTTACACCTAACTGTTGCAAGACATTTTCTACCTTGCTGGTCAGTGATGAGAATGTTTCTTCTTCCCCAGTTAACAAATCTTCAAATATTTCATGCTCATGTAGGTCTCCACGTTCCGAACCCAAGTCAAGTTGCTTGCTATGTTCCCTGATCTCACACCTTGCACTTAGCATCAAATTCTCCTCTTCTTCAAAACTACTAAGTAGAGACTGTAACAGCATATTTGTCAAGTTCTCTTCTCCCTGAACTTTCCCAACTTGATTTAACATCATATTAGAGGAATCATCTTCTATGGTATTGTCTTGAAACGGTGATTTCACTTCCATGGTCAAGAAAAAGGCATCATTCAATGTCTCAACCATGATAACTTGTTGTATATTCTCTCTGATGAAGTTCTCCATGTAATAGTTATCTAGTTCCAACCTCCATTCCTTAAGCATAGCTTTGAATACAACCATGCAGAGATCTTCCTTCAGAAAGCTTTCCATGGTTATAAACTGTAACTCATCTAGAAAATTATTCTCAATTCTGTTTTCTCTATGCTCCCTTGAAGCAGAACTTGCAATGTTGACAAAATTTTTCAATGTTTCACCAAAGACAATATGATGTATCTGTTCTCTTATGACACAGTCTGCTTTGCAACTTACCATCATTTTGTTGAATTCATCAACAGTTTTCCTAAAGATAAGCATGCATATATCCTGATTTAAGGTGTCTTCTTGGTTACTAGATGTCAAGCACTGTAAACAATGTTCCTCAGCTTTGCCTTGTCCCTTGACTATTGCAAATTCTTGATTTGCACTGATATCTGCAGCTGCCTCAGACAACACAATCAAATTTACGCCATCTCTAATTTCTCTTTCGATTGTATTGCTTTCAATGTTTTCATTCCACTCATTGATTACTTCCCTTAAGTAGTATTTATATACACACTCCTGTATTTGTTTCTCCAACTCAAAATTGCAGGATTTACTATTGAATTCTTCTACAAGACCATCTAAACAACCAAGCATGTCTTCTTGTATTGAATTTTGCATTGTATTATATTCCTTTTCTATATCTGACACCTTTATTAATTCCTGCTGTCTTTTATTTCCTGCATCACTGATTCCTTTTACCTTCTCTGCAACACTTTCAACATCCTGGCTAGTAGGAATCTCATTTACTTCTGATAACCTCCTCCCAGGAAATGGTTTCTTGCCAGACATGGCTCTTTGATTGAGAAGAGATTCACTAAGTATAGCATTCCAATTTACAAGATTGTCCAATTTTTCACTGATAATCTGGATTTTTTCTTTCATGTGATTTATTTCCTTTCTTGCTTTGGAGGATGAGGCCTTTCTCTCTTGCAACATTCCATGCCTTCTCCAATTCATTTCTTCCTTCTTTCGGCGAATAATAGACTCATGATTCTTTATCATCTTTGCAACAAAGTTGCTTCCATCTTCATTCTCTTCCTCTTCTGGCAGCTTTTGCTCCTTCACTATCTCTTCCATCTTTTGAAAGAGCCTGTTTGGTATTTCATTACTTCCTACTGGTGATGAAGGCTTTGTTGGTGATGAAGGCTTTGATGGAGAAGAAAAGGCTGAATAGTCAGAATCCTCAGGACATGTTTCATGCAAAGCAGCAAGTTCTTGCTGTATACATGTAAACTCATTCATGATTCTTGGCCAATGCTCCGACCAAACTTTGAGAATCTCATCCTCACCCCTTCTCACTTGTGATTCAATATTCTCTTGGAACTCCCTCATGAAACTTCCAATTACTATAGACATTATATCTTTTTCAATTGTCAACTTCCATTGCCTCTCTTTAGGCCTCATCTCACACAAGAAAAGTGTAGTTTGCATCTTTCCAAAAGCAAGATCCATAGTCTGCTTAAGAATGTCTATGTCTGAACCCATCTCTTCAACCCTTTTCTTGACAATTCCACTATGTTCTACCTCACTTAACAAGCCATGTTGTTGCTCAAACTTTTGTTGATCCACATTAGTCCTCAACTCACAGAAATCGCCATCGCCACACTCTTCATTTATCATTGCTTGATCATTCTCAGCATTAAGACTACTTGTTTCACTTTCAACACCATGGCTGACACCTAAAGACTCTAATTGTCTTTCTTTTAGCTCCAAAGCATGCCTAAGCTTCAACTCATTTTGTAATCTGTGTGTCAACTCTTTATCCTTCTCAAATATAGCTAATTCTGATTCCATGAGACGCCCTTGAAGGCGATCTTTTATTTCTCTCAGGTCATCAAGTACCTCTTCATGATTGGTTTCAAGGAAACTACTTTCAGTTTCTGCATGAACAATGCTTAAACAACCTTCAAGTTGCATCACTGCCAACTCATAGAACTTTGATATCTCATTCAACCTCTCAATCACTCCTGTTTTGGTCTTCATTTTCTCTTGAGCTCTGTTCATGGCATAGTGTACAATCCACATCATGGTAGAATCTGCCAATGATACTTCAACTTTTCCATTCATGAACCCAAAAATCTCATTCATTTTTCTCCTAGAATAATACACTGCACAGAGCCAGTTGCAATTTTGTTAAACAAATAGAACAATAAGGTAGTAATAAGAAAATTGCTACAGAAAATTCATCAAAGAGGGTTACAATGCAGAAATTAAATTGAAGTCAAAGAGAATGTAATAGATCTGACATATCCTCCAAAAGCGGGTAATAGAATTGACCCTTTCAGGGACTTTGCGTGGTAAGCATTTCTATGGGCATTCTTTAAGGAGCTTTATATGTGCATTTTGAAATATTTGTAGTTGTGTGGCTCTTAGTACTTGGTATTTATTTATAAATTTTCTTGGTCACGGTGAAGCTCCTAGCGTTGTATATTAATAGTGAAAAACAATGAAAGCATATCAATATCAATGTTTTAAAAATTGGATGAATAATTAAGCCATAAAGTTATTCATTTACGGTTGATCTTACTCTTAGGATAATTCTACTAGAATATTCAAATTATATTTAGAAGGGCCAAGAGTAGAAAAAATGTTGAATTTGTTGGAAAATAACTTAGCTAGATGAGTACCATTGTGAAAAATAAGTTAGCCAGTTAAATGATAAAATTGATAAGTAAAATAAGCAAAGAGTTGATAAAATATAATTTAAAAAAAAAAGGCATAATCAAGGGAACAAAGAAATTTAATAATTATACTAATTCATCAAAAGACTTAGTGTATATTTGGTAAAAATTATTTTTCCACAAATAATTTCTTTTTAAAAAATAAAAAATCTAACAGAAGTAAATAATTAGTTCAACAAAATGAATTAAACCAAACATATAATTAAGCATCCATTGTGACAACCGAGCTTGTCAATCACAGGTAAAGTACCTTAGAAGCAGCACTATCTACAGCACACACACATTCAGTATAGAACTTGTTGATACTAAGATGTTGCTCTGATATTATTCTAAAAAGTTTTCATTTCTTGCGTACAAGTTTCATACTTTAAAAATGAAACTACAACATTTAAGTAAGGCTTCATCTCATGTGTTTAATATTATCCTTATTTACTAATTACATTTCAATAAGAAAAAATTATAAAAGAATCATTTTAAATTTTCGAAAAATGTTAACACAAGATTAAACAAATATGTAAAGTTAGAAGCTTAAACCGTGAACCTTATCGGGGTAGATTTATTTTGACCTTAATCATGTTATTTTTTAGTTAAAAATAATGATCTAAATTCAACCGGTGTTTTTAAATAAATTGTAATTTTAATTTTTCTATTTTGCTTAGATTTATTGTATGTAATAATTAGCTATATTTTTCGATGAGTTTTAATCGTAGTTTTCATTATAGGTTCAATGTGTGTAATCTGTTTTTGAAGGAGCTTTTAATCTTTTTATCTAGGTTAAAAGTATGAAATAATTTGTAACAATGTTAATTTCCTATGTCAGTATTCGCTAAGAAGCTGAACAATGTTAATAAATTTTAATTCCCAATGTATTTGGAAATGAGATAAGAATGAAAATTTTGGAAAAATAAGTTTTTCTCAAGTTCTTTTAAGAAATTTTTTAAATTTATCAAGGATTTATTCCTTTATGGGATTATACTCTTTTATAACTTCGGTGTTTGGTTTTTTATAATCAACTGCTTTAAAAAACATTCACAAATTTGACATAGATTTCTAGAAAAATTTAAATTTACTTTGCATTCATAGTATTTGTCAATCTTTTAATTTGGATACTTTTTTATAGTTCTTTTTATCAATATAGTATTCTTTCTAAAATTATTTATAAAAAATTATATTTTAAAATTAATTAAAAAAATTTGAAACAATATAAATTACATCACTTTCAAAGGATTTATTTTTAAAATATTTTAAAAATGTATGAGATACGTAATTCGTTTTTAACATAAGTTACATATAGTATGATTTTTATTATGGAAAAACACACAATAAATAAATGTTATTATATCTTAAAATAAAAATAATAAATTAATATGAATACATAATTTATTAAAAATATAAAATTATAAATAAAAGTACCATTTAAAAATAATATATTAAATATACATTGAATAAATAATATTTTACTATAATTAAAATTACATTTTACAATAAAAATATAACCTTTAAAAATTAACACAATAGTATAACTTAGAAAATAAAATAAATTTATAAAAACTTCTTATTAACGTTATAAAATTAAGTTTGGTCTGTATTAACCTGCTATAAATAGGATAGGCCTGCAAAATAAATGAATAAAAAAACATGCATTCCATCTATGCTGATTAGCAAATTAGCAGATTAATTTGTTTAAGCTATTTAATTATTAAAATAGTTAAAAATATTTATATAAAATAAAAAATTAATAAAAATTATTCTTATTATTTTTAAAAAATTGACTTGCACCCTAGCCCATTAATCTACTAGTTCAACTTACTTGTAAATTAAACAGATTAAATCAAAATTTATATTTAAATGGGTTAATAATTTTATTGATTGATATTCACTTAACTTTGAATTTGTGTACTAGTTCACCAAATTTGATCCATATATACAGTTTTAAGAATGATGAATTGTTAACATAATTAATATATTTTAAAATTATGCAATTTATCTTTAAACCTCTGATCAATAATTAATTTTAAATTTTTTATAAATAATTTTAAAATAACATGTGGGTCAAAATTTTTTCATTTATGAGGGAAGAAAAAACATACAACTAGTACAACTAGGTTATATATGAAAATTTGTATAAATAAATGTTAGAGAATCTAATGATGCAAAAATGAAAATAAGGATTTTTTTTTTCTTTGTTTGGATCATGTTGAAAATAGGAAGGAAAGAAAGAAAAATAAAAAAAAAAAGAAAACAAAGAGAATGAAAATAAGAAGAAAAAATGAATTTTTTTGGATGAGTTAAGATAGAAGGAAAGGGAAAGAATTCTTTTGTTTGGATGGATGAAAAAGATAGGAAAAGAAATATATTAGTAATTAAAATTTAACTTTAAAAAATTTAATTTATTTATTATATTTTTATATTAATATAATATTATTTTTTATATTTTTAAAACTATATAATAATTTTAACGCCCCCCTTTCTGAATCTAAGGCTGGCCTCAATCGATCAATTTGGGCAGAAGACATTGTTAGGTGGGTAGTTTGGTTGCAACAGCACATCTGTTAAAAGATAATGCAAGTATCCTAAGATGAGTTCAACGATAACAGAAATCTCATGTGGAAGAAAAGGGTAAAAGCTCTTTTAATTCTGATTTCCGATACGCTTACAAAGCGTGAAAGTGTGGCCTATCGCTCTTTTAGTCCTCCGAAATTTGAAGTTAGAGGTGTTAGAAAATTACCACAAGGATAACTGGCTTGTGGCATCCAAGCGTTCATAGCAACGTTGCTTTTTGATCCTTCGATGTCGGCTTTTCCTATCATTGTGAAGCAGAATTCACCAAGTGTTGGATTGTTCACCCACCAATGGAGAATGTGAGCTGGGTTTAGATTGTCGTGAGACAGGTTAATTTTATCCTACTCATGATAGTATCGCAATAGTAATTCAACCTAGTACGAGAGGGACCGTTGATTCATACAATTGGTGATCACGTTTGGTTGAAAATCCAGTGGCGCAAAACTATCATGCATTGAATTATGAATGAATATCTCTAAGTCAGAATCTAGGCTAGAAGTTATGTGTGCGCCTATCATTTGTTTGCTAACCAGCAATAGAGGGTCTTTTCCCTCTAGAGGCACATGTCGTTGGTGACCTTGCAAGGTAAAATACAAGCTTCTTCCCTCATTTTTTTCACCAATTTGGGAGGGAAATAAAATCTGGTAGGACCCCTAGAAATTGATTTTTTTTCCTCCTATTTTCATGTGTAAGCAAATGGCGGAAAAATTTTTCATATCTCATTTTTTCTTCTTCCCTTTTCCTTCCTTCCCATTTTCCCAGCCAAACAAAGCATTTGTTTCTCCGATTCATATCCATAGGTATAGCATCACCCTTTGGTGAATGTGAGCAAATGTTGACAAGAAAAAAGCACAAAAATATGGGAAAAGAAAGACCATGATTTGTTCAATAAAATCAGCCCAATTCAGAAGAATCCTTAAGCAAAAGTTGGTAGCAAAGGAATCGTTTGAGGATTTCTGACTACGGAAGCATATTTCAAAATTTCTACTTACTCATCGTTGAAGTTTCTCAAGGTATGTCTTTCGGGTTTTAGAAATTCTTGTGGATATTAAAACCTATTCTTCTTGGAAGGTGTTGTTAACAGGTGAAACTTTTCTTCTCAAAGAAAGTTTGCATTAGCAGTGAACCTATCAATGTACAACCTTTATTTTGGGTCCAATTATAAGTTATTAAGAAAATTAATGCTTCAATTACTTTTTTTTTTTTGGTTTGTCTTCCTTCAATAACCATGAACACATGATAAGGTTAATAATAAGTAAACATTTATTCCTAGTTGTAATATTAGTTTCCTAAAGATCATAGATAGTGGGGTTTGACACTACTTGTTTTTATTCCCAGTAATCTTTGTATCTTAAGTTTTTTTTTCTAGGTAAATTAGTTTACATTGGCATACTTAAGATTTAGGATTTTATGAAATTATTTTCCATTTTACTTTGTTGAATTTGTTAATTTAGGATGGTGGTTGAAAATGTATTAGATGATTATATGGATTTTGAAATTTCTTGGACGCCTCAAATAAAAAAGGAATTTATTTGTATAAATTATGCTTGGGATTTTGGAGTTCTTATAGTTCCAAAATTGGATTTAGTGTTAGAGAATGACATAACAAAAATAAAAAAGATCGAAAGATAGATTTGTATGTTGCAAGGAGGGTGAGATGTGGTTACTTTTGATACTACCTATAATAAAGAAGATGGAAAGATATCTACATCTGCTCAAATATTTTTTAGGTAGATGCAAGGATGATTATTGATTATGGTAATTTTGATGATGTAGTTACTTTTGATATTACCTATAGCACTAACAATGCAATTATACCTCTAATTATGTTTGCAGGCTTTAATCATTTTAGAGGAGTGGTGACTTTTGGAGATGCACTACTATATGATGAGACAACACAATCATTCAAATGGTCATTTGAAACATTTTTGCAAGCACATGTACAAAAGAAGTTAAACTATTTTCATTGATCAAGATCTTGCAATGGTTACAACTTTGTAAGAGGTAATGCTTGAAACATTTCATGGATTATGCACTTCTCCTTTAATGCAAAATGGTATAAAGCACCTTGAAAATATGATGAAGGATGGATCTAACATTTTAAGAGATTTCAAAGCATGACTATTTTAAAACAAGAAGGAAAGTGACTTTCAAACAGCATGGGATAAATTGTTTGAGATTTTAATCTTCAAAAAAATAATTGGTTAACTAACTTATATAAAATAAAAGAGAAATGGGAAAAATATTACATGGAAAAAACATTCACTATAGTCTTGCGAAGCACTTAAGTTACTAAAAGCCTAAATGCAGATTTAAAAAGTTGCTTGAAGTCAAACTTGGATGTAGTTTGAAAAGGTTGTTAATGATAAGCGATATAATAAGTTGCAATGTGAGTTTGAATATAAAGAGAAACTACCAAGATTAAAGATGGATAATTTTTAACAATTTTTTTAAAAGGAGTATGTTAAAGTACAATTGCAAGGTATAAGGTTTGAATTCCATATTAAAAGTGTGAAATTTAAATATAGATTTTATAAAATCTTAGGTCCTTCAATTATAACAACTAGCTTTTTTGATGTGGTTCTTCTATAATTCTTCCAAAATTTTTATTAATTGATACTAGAACTTTATACCCTGTCTCTTAGCTACAAAGGAGCGATATCGATGGTGAGATGCTATGAGAAAAGGAAAGCATCCAAGAAGTTGGGTTGAGAAGTAACTTATGAGAAAGAAAAAAGAAAAATCTATACATCATAAAATTAACAACTTAAGGTAGATCATGCCTGATATTGATACTTATCTAATAAAATATTTAAATATAAGATTTTATTTTCTTCTTGTATAGGAAAACTTAATTTCTCTTAACATTCACAATAAACAAAGTCAACAAAGATTTTATTCTAGTGAGAAATGTTAAACATATGCTTTTGTAAAGTGCCTTTAACTTATTTGTTTCAAATTAATTAATAAGTAGTTCCTAGATTTTAAGAGCAAGTAAGTAGTTCCTATATTTTAAGAGTAAGTAAGTAGTTCCTATACTTTAGGAACAAGTAAGTAATTCCTAAATTTTAGGAGCAAATAAATAGTTTTTAGACTTTAGGAGCAAGTCAATTTTGTTATTTTTTGGTTATGTGATTGTTTTTCGTTTACTATAAAGGTAATGTAGCTAATTGAATGAAATAAGTAAGTGATTCTCATGTTTTTCTTCTCCTCACAATTCTAATATCATCTCCCTTTACTTTTCTATTTTAATTTTTTTGATATAAACCAACAAATTGATAGTAGAGCTGTTTTTCTTACAAACCAGTGAAATGGATGGTAAATCAAATTTCTAACAAGTTTCTCCTCCTATTTTTAATGGAGAAAACTATAATATTTGAGTTATAAAATAGGAAGCTTACCTAGAGGCTTTAAATCTTTGGAAAGCTGTTGAAAAAGATTACGAAGTTCCTCTACTGTCACATAATCCCACCATGGCCTAGATAAAAACTCACAAGGAAAGAAAAACTCATACGGGAAAGGAAAAATCATGTCTCTTTATTGGTGCTTTAGTGACCATCTTCACTAGGATCATGACTTTAAAAATAGAAGACGCAATCCAAGATTATTTGAAGGGAGAATATGCAAAAGATGAAAAGATTCAAGACATGCAAGTACTGAATTTGATAAGAGAATTCAAACTCCCAAGAATAAAGGAGTCAGAGATAATTAAAATATACTTAAATAAGTTGCTTGACATAGCGGACAAGGTAAGATTATTAGGCATTAAATTTTCTTATTTTAGAATTGTAGAAAAAAATTTGGTTACAATGTCTGGGACATATGAAGCAGTAATAATCACATTGGAGAGATACAAAATGGGTCATATGAAGCATCAATAACAGCATTGTGGCAAAGTGGGTCATTCACCATTTAAATGTTGAAAAATGGTAGATACAAAATGTTGTAAATGAAATTATGGAGGACTGATTTATAAAAGAAAATTCCAATAACATGAAGCTAATGTCCAAGATGTTGAGCAATATGAATAAGATTGTATTTTTGCTGCAACAATTTTTTCAGCAAGAAGCAGTTTAGAATTCTAACTAATTGACGGTGGTTGTACAAATTACATGACATGTGATAAGGCTCTATTCAAGAACTTGAAACCTGCTAAAGTATCTAAGGTTGGAATAGGGAACAGTGGTTATATCATTACAAAGGAAAAATGAACCATCATAATTTTAACAAATTTAGGTATAAAAACAATCTTAGATATTCTTTATGTTTCTAATATTGATCAAAATTTACTAAGTGTAGGTTAATTGATTGAAAAAGGGTTTAAAGTATGCTTTCAAGATCAACATTGTCTTATTTATGATATTGTTGGTTGAGAGATTCTAAGGATTAAAATGAGATGTAAAAACTTCTCATTTGATTCAATGGAAGTGGAAGAGCCTATTGCACTTGAGTTAGTCCCACAAAAATTTGGCATAAGAGGCTTCGTTATTGTCATATTCAAAGAATGCTAAACATGGAGAAGAAAGACATAGCAAAAGGTCTATTGGTATTTTTTGATCATTTTTCAAATTATAACGCTTGTCAATTTGATAAGCAAAATCAAAAGTCATTTCCAAAATTATCTTAGAGAGCCTCTCAAAAGCTACAACTAGTTCACATATATATGGCACGACCTCAAAGAACATCATTATTACAAGGTAGTTTATACTTCATTATTCATAGAAAAGTATACAAGAATGTGCTAGATTTTTTCTTGAAGTTCAAGCATAAAGTAGCTAGAGTATTTATGAAGTTCAAAAAAATGATGGAAACTCAAAGTGGTTACAACATTCAATTTCTAAGATTTGGCAATGGAAAGGATTATACCTTGGCATTAAACATCAACTCACAACTCCTTACACTCCAAAGCAAAATTGAGTTAATGAAAGGAGAAATAGATCAGTGATGGAAATAGCTTGCATAAGAAGAAATTACCTAAAACATTTTGGGCAGAGACAATTAATACAGTAGTCTTTTTTTGCAAAATCATCCTTCAACCAAAGCCTTTAAAGTTAAAATTTCATTTAAGGCTCGGTATGGATTTAAGCCTTCACCAACCTTTCTTAAAGTGTTTGGTTATGTTTGTTTTACACATTTATCATAGGTTAAGCATGACAAACTCGACAAGAAGGAAATTTTGGGTATCTCTATGGGTTACAACTCAATTTCAAAAGTCTACAAAGTGTATCATCCTCAAACTAGAAAGGTGACTGAACATTTCAATAATAAACTCTATTTTTTTGAGATAAATGTAGTAAAGTGGAGAAGTAAACTTAGTTTACTGCAAGTTTGAAGATCAGTTAGCTAACTTATTTACAAAACTACTTCTTGTAAGCATATTTGAACTTTTAAGGAAGAAAATTAGAGTTTTCAATTCTAAAAGTAAGAAAGAGTGTTAAAATATGCTTTGTAACTATCTTTAATTTGTTTATTTTAGTTTAGTTAATAAATAGTTCATAGACTTTAAGAGCAAGTAGTTACTAGACTTTATAAGTAATTCCTAGATTTTAGGAGTGGTCAGTTTTGTTATTTTTTTCGTTATGTGATAGCTTTTTGTTTACTATAAATGTAAGGAAAAATTACATTGACACTCCCTAAGATATATCAAAAAAACACTTAATACTTCTTTATTTTTAACATTTTTTTAACCTCTCTTATGCATATAATATCATAATAAATTAGGAAAGGTTTGAGTAAAATTATATAATTGAGAGGGATATATGATGTTATATCTTTGTATAAATTAAGGAAAGTTTGTGTAGGAATAAAAAATGAACAGATGTATCGAGTGTTTTTTCAATGAAGCTCAGAAGATCTGTCAATGTAATTTGCTCTAAATGTAATGATGTTAATTAAATGAAATAAGCAAAACAATTATAATTTTTCTCCTCTTCACAATTCTAATATCTTATTCCTTTACTTTTTTATTTTATTTTTCTGATATAAACCAACAAGATATAAGTGTGGTAGTCCTTTCTAAGTTATAAAAATTTTTATATGTATATCTAATTTATTTTTAATTATCATATTTACTAAAATAATAATTATTTAATTGTTTAAAGTTGATTTATTCTATTTATATGCAAGAATCACTTCATGATGCTAGCCATCCTTTATATTTTCAAGAGAACAATTAACGATTTGCTTGCATGACAATATGTTCCTTACCTTCGTATTTATGTTTTTCTTTCTTATTTTTTTTAAAAGATTTTATGCTTTATTTTACAGGAGCTAGTTTGGTATCAAGATTTTGGATGCATATAACATTTTTACACGGCACAACTAGTATCCACTAATTTAATGAAAAATTATATAGTATCTTTCGTATTTTACTAGGTTTACTATTATTAACTTAATTCTATAAGTTATTTAAAGATTTGTTATTAGTAGATAAGGTTGAAAATAAATTATGCTAAAATGGATTAAATTTAATTTAATTTAATAAAAAATTATTTAGTTTAAAAGTCAATTTAAATTTAGTATCATCTCTTTTCTAATTCAACTTAACTCAATTTAAGTTTGTAAAAAGTTTAGTTTAATTCCTTAACTCAAATCATATAAATCAAAAATTAAAATAATTTGAATAATAAATATTTAAAATTTATAATTTATTAATATTTTTTAGATACTAATTAAAAAATATAATTATAATCTATATAAAATAAATAAATAAATATTATATTTAGATTATTATTAATAATTAATAAGTTAAATAATTAATTTATACATTGGACACTTGAAATTTACATTTTATTACTAATTTTAAAATTAAAAAATTATATAAAAATATAACGTTTTATATAATATATATTATAATTACACTACACATTTTATTTATTTTATAAAAAATTAAAATTAATTATATACAATTTATTTATGTATATAATAAACTGATTTATAAATCAAATAAATCAAATTATACATAGCTTAAATTTATATGTTAAAGTATATATTTGTTTAACATGTTCAATTTTCAATAAATTTAATTAATTTGATTTATATCAAATTTAATGAATGAAGTTTCAAACTAATTTTAAATTAATTTAATTTATATAATTCATTACCCTATTAGTCGATATTTATGTTAGTGCAATACTTGAGTTGCTATAATGCATGTTAATTTGGTATTTTAAACACTACTGAATGAAATGCAGGATCATTATCTGGTATTGTCTAAGTTTAGGAGCAAGAGCCAATTTTTTACAACTAAAGGAAAATAAAATGGAGAGGATCTCAATCAATTGTCCATGAGGTCAACAATCAAGGGGGTAGTTTAAACTGTTTATGAGTTCGTCCTTGATATCATTTCGATCATACAGACATTTAACATGAAAATAGAAATCTAAGCTAAAAGTAAAAAGAATTTAAGTAAAAAAAATTTACATTGTCATGTAATTAAAAATCATCCAAAGTGCGCATTTTGGAAAATATAAGCGGAAAAAACTCCTAAGTAAATAAGTCTCAATCAGTCTATTAGTACCCTCCAAGGATCACATAGGAGAGTCATTGTATATAGTATTCAAATATGCACAATAATGATTTAATAAAACCAATTACCAGTGTGCAAACTTTGTACAAATTTTGTCATATTGAGCTCTGAAAGAAGGGAATAAACTCCACTGCTAGGAAAACTCCATTAATTAGTCTATTTAGTACCCCTAACGAATCACATGGCATAATAATTATATAATAATGTCAAAATCTAAATACATATTTGAAAACCAATAACCAGCTGCACAAAATTTGATTACTGTACTTTGCACAATTTGTCACCAAGAAGCATCAAGGACAGAATAGAAGCACAGCCATGTAGTTCCTTATTTATCATCAATACATGCTTCAAGGGAAAAAACAAAGTTAAGATGACAAAAGAGGTTCAAAATAAAAGCTAGTTCAATGCACTTGACATTCCTTCAAATTACCCTGCCCCCTCCTCAAAAAAGGAAAGGAAAATATTGATAATGCAGTTTGATGATGTTTGAGAAAAAAGAGAATTAACTATCTTGACCATACAAACTATAACATATTTAATATTTGAAAGTGAATGGAGTTTGTATTGAAGATGGAATGGAGTTTCCACAAATGTAAAAAATTTCTCCCCTCAGTAGATAGAGCTATGAAAAGTGTGTAACTATGTTTGCTAAGAAAAACAAATAGGCTAATAATAGAAGGATACAAGAATCCCAAGATGCAGATATGCAATGGAAACTAGCAGAAGCTGCATAATCTGAGTTATATACTGTACATCAATCAAAAGCACTCTAATGAGTATCATGCAACTATACTTGGAGGAGTCATCCCCATTCAAAGATCCCTCAGTTCTAAAGAAATTAGTTTTTGTTGAACAAAAGTTAATTACTTCCCAGTTAAAAATCACACATGCCAAATGAAGCTTATGCAGTATTAAGTCAGCCTCAACAAATCTTAAGCATCTTCTCCATTGTACTAAAACAATTGAGTGAGGGAGAAAAAAGTGGAACAGAAATCAGAAATTTCAAAGATACCACACACATGGAACATATTCATCTCTAATTTCAACACCACTTATTCCATGTAAATATCCTCACAACAAATCACACAGCTGGGCAAATTTCATGTGAATCAATTCCTTTTGAATCCTACATAAATTCCAGCTCAATTGATGACATAGATAAAGGATATTTTTGGGAGTTGGATTGTGAAAAAAAAATAAAAAAGAGACGTGACAATTTTTTTATTTTTAATAAATATTATCAAATTTAGTAATTTTTTTCTTTATAAAATTAAATGATAGGTAAGTAAATTTAATATATTAAATTACAAATATTATCAAACTCTTTTAATATAGGTGGCTAGGATTGTTCTGTTCTAGTTTTAGGAATTTGAAATTAGAATACTTTAATGAAGCCTTGAGTTCGAAGGTTGTTACTTTCCAAATTGTACATCCGAAAAAAAAAAACTTTTAATTTAAAAATGAAATATTTTTCCTTCTCCACCAGAAATTAATTCCTACCCTTCAACACCAAAAACTGAACTAAAATTCACAAGAGTGAAGAACTAGATAAACCATTGATTTCAAGACCCAAAAACCCAGATTAAAATCCCCATAAAGGAATGGTTTTTACCAGAAATCCAGAAAACCCAATTGAAAGAAACAACAATTAGCAGGTAACAATTAAAAACAGAAAAGAAAAGAATTAACGAAAGAGGTCAGAGAGTTACCACCACAGCAGAAGCAACAGTAGCAGCAAGAAAGAAGCAACAAGAGCTCCTGGAAAAAGGAAGAAACTTGATGTTTAGTGAGTTTGGGTGAATCAACGTTGGCCTGAATTTCTTTTACCAAAAGATTCTGTTCATTTGAAGATTGTTGATCCCTTTCCATTCTCCGGTAGTTCCATTCGAGCTTTACGAGGTACGAAAGCTTGAAAGAATCTCTCAGATTCTTTGTCGGCCACAGATGCATGTCTGTCTCAATTTCGTTGCTAAAGAAATCCAAAACTGCTTTTGAATGAAGCTCTTGGTAGCAGCGGAGGTTGGGTGGAGAGATGGAAGAAATGATTACATTGAAAAAACATAGCCATGCTTGGAATAGATATTTTCTTAACATAAAATTGTCGTCATCTTTTTTCTATAATTTTTTTTTTCATTTTATAAATATATTAATTCTACATAGAGTATTGGGAAGTGTATTTTATCTAAAGAAAAGATAAAATATTTAGATAAAAAATTTTAAAATTATTTTAATTTTATTTAATACGATTATAATTAGACAAAATAAGGGATAATTTTTTTAATTTTATCTTCGTTAATTATAAAAATTTCAGCTATTAGCTCATTTTTTTATTTTTATTTATTATATATTTTGATATTACTTTATTTAATATAAATTTTTTTTCTTTATTATTATTATTTAATATTTTAGAAATTAATTAAATTATTAAATATTTTATTTAATTTGTTTATAATAAATATTTTTATAAAAATATTATTTAAAATTTGTTTATAAAAATAAAAAATATTTTTAATTTATAAAAATTATTTATGTAATTTTTATTAAAAAAATATTATAAATAATAAATAAATAAAATTATTATTTATAATCTAATCATCAAAATAACTATAAATGTATTTATACAATATTTTAACAAAAATATATATATAAATAAATTAAAAATATTATTTTTATTTTTAATATAAAAATTTAATTTAAATAATATATTAAAATTTATAATTAATTAAAAATTATAATATTTAAATTTATATTTAAATTAAGATCATGTTATTATTCGCTATTTTATTAAACACTTTACTTTAAATTGTAAATTTTTAAGCTTTCATTTTTTAATTAATTTTTTAATTTTTATTTATTTTTAATTTTCATCTAATTTTTTTAACTTTTAACTAATTTATGCGTTAATTTTATTAAATATACAATACTCATCGTTTGTGTTTTCATCTTTAAATTTTTTTTCATTAATGAAAAGCACTCCTAACTATTAAATTTTCAGTTGTAAAAAGTAATTTTTTATTTTATTTTTAATTTTTAATTTTCAAAATATATTTTATTATAAAATAAATTTAATTTATTTTTATTTATTTTTAATATTATAATTTTTATTTAATCTTTTATTTTAAGTGATTAAATTAAAAAATTGATGATATTTATAGTATCAAATAAAATAAATATATATAACATTTATATGAATCAAATAAAATTTTATAATATTTATAAAATTAAATAAAAAGTCAAAATTACAAGAAAATTATTTCATAAAAAATATATTAGAAAAGATTTAGAAAAATTAAAAATAAAGATCAAATAAAAACTTGCACATTTTTTAAGAAATAAAAATTTAATTAAATACTATTTTTTGTTATTTGTTTTAATTTTTAGATTTGTATAATAACTAGACAAAATAAAATTCAATTAAAAGAATAAATGAAATATTTAACTGATAGAACTCACATGATTTGAGGGGAAATGGAAAAACTAAAAAGTCCTGTCATATAAAATAGAGTTGTGATATTTATAATATTAGGATGAGGATGAATAGCGGAACAGAGACCCTATCTTCCAAGTAAGCTACATTGATACTATTTTTTCCAATTTTTATTTTAAAGGTTTGTATAACCTATCAAATTAATCATTAAAATTTCAGGATGGGTATAATGACGAGAAGTTAAATATTTTACATGAAAATTTTAGATTTAAATTTTATTATTTTTATTTTGTATAAAAAATTAATTATTAAATTAAAAATATAATAAAATATAAAATATATAAATATTTATTATGTTAGATTTTATAATTTTAAAATTTTAGTCAGATTAATTTTAATAAATTTTAGTTTGTGGTGTCTAATCAATTGTCTCAATTTATTATTAGTCAAGTTATTAATGTTGGAGAAATGAATTTTTTAAATTATAATCTTCTTCATCCATTTCAATAAATATTTAGCATCATCATTTTTTTAATTTTAGTTTTAGTTTTTAAAAATTTATTGTAAATTTAATTGATTTCTTCTATTCTTTATAGTTTAATAATATTTGATCAAGTATGTATAGATTAGTATTTAACATGTAAAAGTATATAAAATGGCCAATTTCTACAAGAACATTACTAATTGATTTTCTTACATATATTAAAATACTAACTAATAACCATATCCATGCGTTGTGCGGGTTTTCTTTATCAATATTAATCTGGATAATTGTTGATTTTTTAATTTTATTAAAAGAAATTATTATCATATATATTAAAATAATAATTTAAATATATCTTTTAAATAAATATTTAACATTTTCATGCTTGAATTTTTTCTAGAATAAACCTCGGCGGAATATAAAAGAAAAACTTAGATATAAAGAAATTGCTATTATTTTATATAAAATTGATTCTTAAAAAAATAATAGAAAACGAAAATAATAGCCAAATACATTTAATGTTATAATTTTTAAGTAATTATTTATGAATTATATGTATAATAAAAAAATTTAATATTATAGATATTGATATTGAATAACTATGGTTGAAAATTAAAATACTTATATTTTATTATTTTTAAAAATATATATTTACTATAATATTTAATTATCTTATATTTCTTCATTTTCATATATATTTTTAATTTAATATATATATGTATCATAATATAATATTCATTATTCTTTTTATCTTTTATGTTTCATATAAGTAATATGCATAATGTCAATTAAAAATAAATAATATTTTATATAACATTTTTACATGTGTGTTTATATATAGCAAAGCAAATATAATTTGCAATTAATATAGTCAATTAATATAATATTTTATATAATCCATTCTTAGAAGTGATAGTAATATATTTTATAACAAACAAAAATAAATTGTAATTATTATTTAAACAAATATTTATTATTATATATAATATACAAAAATCAACATAAATATATTTAAAAAATTGTTAACATGAATAAATTTAAATAAATAATTAATTAATTTTTATTAGAGGATTTACAATGGAAAGAATTTTTAAATTAATAATTTATATTATAAAAATTTTATGTTCTAAAAATATAACTTTCAGGTTGTTTTTATTTAAAATACAAATGAACAATTTTAAAATAAATATAAAAAATATAATAAATAATAAAATGATTCAACTATAAATATTTACATAAAATATTTAATTACATTGATCAAGCTCTGACAAATTTTACTATAATTTAAATAAATATAGTTTTAAATACAATAAATTTCAACTACAACTAGAGTGTAATACAAATCTAATTTTATTAAATTTATTTATAAAATTTTGGTGGGTTTATCTTTATTTACAATCTAATTAAATTCATACTTTTTAATATATTGTCACATATAAATTTATATCATCCTTTATTTATGTAGAACTTTTAATTCTATTCCTTTCTACATTTAAAGGTGTATTGGTACATGTTTTTTTCTTCATCAATGATATCAATAAAAAATAAAAATTAAGAAAATAAATGCAACAATATCTTCTTCTTTTAGTTACACTATTCTCAAAATCAATAATTCAAAAAGAATAATTCTCTTTCCATTCTTCCCCAAATCCATTACTAAATAGGGGAGGAGAGTGGCGACAAGGAAAAGAAATATGAGGATTAAGACTATGTTACCTGCGGCAAGCATAGATCAACCATATGAGAAATCTTAAAAAGAAAATTATATGAAACAAAACTTTACATTGTAATTCTTTATATTTATTGAGAAAAATTTTGTTTTCTAAGTTATAGGATGTACTGTTGAGAAGGATAAAAAGATATCTATTTAAATTTCTCTCAATTTGCAACATTCTCAATAAACCCATAAAAAATTCATGAAAAAAAAAAGCATCACTAAGAAAAAGATAAATCATACAATAAATTTTTAAATAAAACCTAAAAATCATAATTTTGCATCCTAAAAGAATTTAAAACTTGATAACTCATTAAACCTCAATATTAACATAGAAAAAAATGCAAGTGATCACATTAAATACATCAAAATAGGAAGAAAAAAATGGAAAAGGGTTTGAAAGGTAAATAAAGGAAGAGGATTGAGAAATTTAATGTGAAGAAAGTAACAAAAAATAACACCTAACCTAGGATCTGTCATCTCTAATCAAATATGGATCCTCTTCCGCAACAGAAACATGTAGGATTGGAAAATCAGGAAAAATCTCAAGAGAAGAAGTGTGATAATCTCTTCTTATTTTTGTTACATCATCCTCAAAATTAATAATTAAAAATAAATCTCTTCCAATTCTTCCATATATTCATAGCTGGGAATGGAGATAGGAGAAAGAAACATAGGAATTGATAGTATGTTACTCGTAACAAGTAAAGAGCAACCCTGGTGAGAAATTGTAAGAAGAAAATTACATGAAACAAAAGTTTATATTGCAATTTTATTTTTTAAATTCAATGGGCAAATAGGTAAATTTTCATGTTCTAATCTATAACATGTATTATTGAGAAAGGTAAAAAGATATCTATTTAAAGTTATCTCAATATGCAACATTCACAATAAACCCACAACAAATTCATCAAAAGATATGAAAAAAAAAATCACCAGTAAGCAAATAATGACAATTAAACATCAATGAAATACTTAATACAAATAATGGAGAATATCATAGTGAAATATTTATCATAATAAAGGAAGAAGATTGAGAAGTGGATCATGAAGAGAGTAATAGATAAAGCAACACCTGACCAGTAATCTCCAATCAAAGATGGATTCTCCTTTGCAGCACAAACATCCACATGATTGAAAAATCAAGAAAAAGCTTAACAAAAAAAATGTGATAATTTATTCTTTTTGTTACATCATCCTCAAAATTATTAATTGAAAAAAATATATATCTTCCTCATTCTTCTCCAAATCCATCACTAAAGAAGGGAGTAGAGATTAAGGGAATAAACATGAGGATTAAGATTATATTATCGGTAGCAAGTAAAGAGCAACCCTATGAAAAATTTTAAGAAGAAAATTATATAAAACAAAAGTAAATATTGTAAATTTTTAAATTTACTGGACAAATTTTTGTTTCTAATTTATAGCAAGTACTGTTGAGAAAGATAAAAATATATCTATTTAAAATTATCTTAATTTTCAACATTCCGAATATACCCATAACACATTCATGAAAGAATATGAAGAAAAATCATCCTAAGCAAATGGCAAGAATTAAACATCAATCAAATACTTAATACAAATAGTGGAGAATAACAAAATGAAAGATCAATCATATGGTAAATTTCTAAATAAAACCTCAAAATTATAATTTTACATCCTAAAAGTGCTTAAAATCTAGTAACTCATGAGATCCAAAAATTAACATAGAAAATAAAAGTACAAAGGATCATATTAAGTAGATCAAAATAGAAAAAAAAATGAAAAAGTTCTTGAAGGGTAAATAAAGGAAGAGGATTAAGAAGTGGAATGAGAATAGAGTAACGGATAAAGCAACACCTAACTTGAAATTAGTAATCTCCGATCAAAGATGAGTCTTCCTCTAAAACACAAACATGTGTAGGATTGAAAAGTCAAGAAAAAGCTTGATAAAAGGAATACGATGATCTATTCTTATTTTTGTTACACAATCCTCAAAATCAATAATTTAAAAAAAATTCTTTTTCCCTGTCTTTCTCCAAATCCACGACTAAACATTGAATGGAAAAAAGAGGATGAGAAAAAATAGTAGGATTCAAATTATGTTACCTGTAGCAAGAAAGGAGAAGCCATATGATAAATTGTAAAAAGAAAACTATATGAAACAAAAGTCTACATTGCAATTTTTTCAATTTACATGAAAATTTTTTTGTTTTCTAACTATGGAAACATTCCTAATAGACCCACAACAAATTCATGAAAAAAAGAAAAAAAATCATCAATATAAAAATAAGAATAGTTAAACATCAATCAAATGGTTAGTTCAAAGGCTTAGTATGAATAGTGAAGAGTAAGAAAATGTAAATTGATAAATAAAACCTAAAAATTATAATTTTACACTATAAAAGCGCTTAAACCTAGTAATGAAATCCTAAAAAGGAAAATCTAAGGTATCACATTAATTACATCAAAATATAAAAAAAAATAGAAAAGGGCTTGATAGGTAAATAAAGGAGGAGGTTCGGGGAGTGAAATGTTAAGAGAGTAAGAGATAAAGTAACACCTAACCTGAATTCATTAATCTCCAATCAAAGATAGGTCCTTTTCTACATCACAAACATGTGTAGGATTAAAAAATCAAGAGAAAAACTTAAGAAAAGAAAACCTTTCAGTTCAATTTTAAACAAATATAGAAGATGAGAATAATTATAAAGATGATAACAAAGTTATCAAAAAATTAAGAACTATCATAAGAAAAAAATATTATTTATTCAATAAAAAAAATTTGAGTTCAATTTTAAACAAAATATGAAGGATAGCAATGGAGGAACATCTATAAAAATGTTATCCCCATATATTTGATTCTTATGAAAAAAGATCATTATTTCTATCATGCGAAGAGATGTGCAGTCCAATAGATGTTACCTAATATATTTAATTCTTGTGGAAGGAGGTCATGATTTATATCATTATCATTTAAATTTATCCAATCTTTTTTTTTAACTTCACTCGTTTTAACTTTTTTATACTTCGTTGTATATCATTGTTATTTTGTTTTCTCTTATCTCATCATTATTTTATTTTATTTTATTTTTTAATTTTCTTTTTATACATAATCACATTTATTTAATGTTAAAAAGTAAATTTAATAATTCTTTTATTTTATTTATTTAAATTTCCTTTTCACTTTATTATATATTTTTATTATTTTTTTCTCTTTTATTTTTTTTTATTTTTTTTTATTATTTTTATTTTTTAGAACAGTTATCCAATATTAAAATAATTTTAATCATTGAAGTAGTAACATCAATCTTCTTTTCATCCAAATTTATTCATTAATCTTATTTTATTTTTCTGCTGAATTTATTTATTATTATTATCATTATTTTTAATTTAATCATGTTTTAATTGAATATTTGAACCATGAAAAACTTGAAAACGAAAATAAAGTCACAAAAATCTGATAAAAAAAAATAAAAATTACAAAAATAGAAAAATCTAAACAAAAGTTAGAAGAAGAATCCAAGCATTCATAAACAACTCAGACCTATATCTCTTATCTTCCTTTGAAGTAGAAGGTTGCTACTAGACACAGTGCAAATCAATGTTTAGGCCAGTCCATTTTTTCTCAAATTTTGCCATTCTTATTTGTTTGACTGATAAAACTTTCGAGGAAAGGAAATAAATGAAGAAAATAAGGATATTAAAAAAAATTTATATTTGTTTGATCCTAAAAGTAGGAAGAATTTTTTTTTAATATCTATAGATTTTTAATCCCTTTTAAGAGGGAAGAATTAAGGGGAAGGAGCTTCCTTCTATTTTGATTTTGATTTTTTAATATTTAAATTATCAATTTAAAGATATTAAAAATAAAAATAAAATTATTATAATAATAAATAATAATAAAATAAAAATTATATTTTTAAGTTTAATTTAACTTTTAATTAATATAAAATAAGATTTTTATGATTAATTTATTTTTTTCATTTTTTTCATTCATCCAAATAAAAATAATTTTTTTCTTCTATTTCAATACATCTAAATAATTTATTTTTATATTATTTTTATTTAATTTTTTTCCTTATTATATTTCATTTCATCCCAACAAAACATCAATATCAATTAAGAAGAAAAACAAAGTTAATAGTGGCCATAGAATTAGGGTTGGGAGATCTATATGAGATAATAGTGTACCGACAGGCTCAAATTTACTTATAATAAAACAGAGAGCGAGGGTGGGCAAGCATCAAATTAGGTTTGCAAATTCTTATTCCGAACCAAGTAACATTTTTCTTATAACTCTGAGATTTTCATATTGAACCCTTCATCAATTCTATTATTTTATTCATAATATACATACACACAAAGTACGATTAGCGCAATTAGGAACCAAACCAATCAATTCCGATAATTACGTTCCAAACTTTTCCAACATCAGTTCAAAAAGTTCAAAGTCAAAATTAGTTTAAGTGTCTTCTATGATATTGTTGCCTCCACTCTGTTCATCCTGTTTTGAATTCTGGTCTCACTCTACTATTAGTAGAAATGGAATTGAATTAAGAATTCAATTCCATTAAAGTCCGAACCACATTTCAGTTTCACTAAGGTGAAATTCATCTTTATTTTTATCTTTTTTTAATTTATTCTATTCTAATTTTAAAATAAATAAATAAATAAGAGAAGATTAATTACAGATATTTAATTAGACCTATAATTTTCTTTATCCCTTCGCATGTCAATAACTAGAATGAAAAAAAGAAAAATATCAATACATCTAGGTAACTTTTTTTTTTCACCTTAAATTGGTCAAAATACACATAATTTCTTACTTTTTGTGGAGGATTAGATCTATATAAAAAAATTATAGAAAAGAGATCCATCATGAACCACAAGCCGTTGAATCTGCCACCACCGTGCGTGGCTTCTTTTATTGATTCTGAAATTAGAAGTCCCTAAGTTATCTTGTTTTTGGTTTCTTTAATTAGGTTGTTTATAAATTAACAAAATCACAAATAAAATGACAGGGGATTTCTGAAAGTCATTTTGCTTTCTTTTTGGGTCAAATAGAATTATTCATCACACAAGCCCAAAGCCATTCTGTTCCCTTTGTGGGTTGTGGAGGTTTGTTTTTTTTTTTTTTTCCTTTAGTCCAACTTCTGGTGGCTTGGGGTAAACATTTATTTTTGCTGTTTGTTTCTTTATATGATTTTGGGCCAGCAAGGTGACTTGCTAATTGTTTATATAAATTTACAAGAAAAGAGACGAAATTTAAACCTATGATTTTATATAAATTATTTTAATTTTTCACTCAATATTAAACTAATTTTAATAATTTTGATTGTTTTTGTGTTTGAATCATCATTACGTGTGTTTTTATATTCTTCTTTTTTTTATTATTATGTATATTATATATTATTATTATTGTATTCGTCATTTGTAAATATATGTAAACTAAAATTTTGTGGAATTTTAGTTCATTATTTCTATTATTATATGTTGGGTAAACACTTTGATTTGTTAGTATTTATTCTATTTTTTATGTAAAAAAATTACTTTTGAATTTTCTTCCATAAAATTAATATACATTCTCATTTTTCAATCTCAAAATTTGTGCAACAGTTCACAATATTGATTATGTAATTATCCATCTTCAAAATTGTGTGTATCCTAAGGATTTAATGTATAACTTGTCATTCTTAAATTTTGTACAATGTAATTTTTTTAAAAGAAATTACTTTCAAAAATTAAATTATTATTTTCTTTGAAAATTAAAATCAATCTCTTTTATCCCAAGTTTTTTTAAAATAATTTTTTTAAATGTATATATATTATTCTTTTCAAATTCTAAAAATATTTTATTTTTCCCAAAATTTAAAAATATTTTATTTTCTTAAATTAATATATAACTTACTTTCTAATTTTCAAAATCAATCTTCTCAAAAATAAAAATAAAAAATTCTTTACAAAAATTCTCAAAATCAATTAGTCAAAAAAATATATTTCTTCCTAAGTTTTAAAATTGATCTCTCAAAAATCATAATATATATTTCCTTTCCAAATTTTAATTTTTTTTAAAATCTAAACTATTTTCTTTCAAACTTTCCAAAAAACCCAAAAAAAGAATATTTCTTTTCAAATATTAAATAAAAATTATAAATATATTTCATTACAAATTTTCAAAAATATTAAAGAGTTAAATATATTTTTAGTTTCTTTAAAATATTCAAATTTTAATTTTGATCCTTTAAATTTAAAACCTTTGATTTAGATCTCTTATTTTTTGAAATATCTTGATTATGGTTCTTATATTAACTTAAGTTATATTAAATTAAAATAGATTAATCATAATTAGAGAATTATAATAAATTTTTTTATAAAATATCAAAATTTCCTTTAATAAATATTAAATTCAATCTTTTAAAATAAAAAATATTAAAAATTTGAATTTAATATTTATAAAAAGCAAAAAAAAATATGTATCCAATTTTTTTTTATTTTTGTTAAATTTAAAATTTTCTAGTAACAAATAAACTAAACCATACACTAGATAGGTCAACTTCCTGTATAAACAAATCTAAAGCTATCTTGATAAAGTTGCTCCAAGATCACCAATAAATAAATTTTCAAGTAACTCATGGCTAAGCTATGTTACATAGTAATGCTATTCACATAAAAAATATCCCTCCTAACTTCCACTATCATCCTTCTTTTAATTACCTCTCTTTTCATTAAAATGTTATATATGTTATATATTTTTTATTTATAAAAGTATAATTTATTTTTATTTTATTTTTTATATTCAATTTTTCTAGAAAATAAAAAAAAAAATTTTAAATAAAAACAAAAAAATTCTCATAATCTAAAAGATCCCTTAGCTTCTCTCTCTTATCTCATCGACACTTCCATGTGGGCATGTGGGCAATGAAGTATATGTATTTAAAATGGCTACGTAAGTAATTTTACCGTTTGTCATATATACCTTTTTTTAACGAAGTCCACCATAACATTGAAGCATAAAACCATTACATTTCTTTTCTAAAACGCAGGGTTTCTTTGTCGTTTTATTCATTTTGTTGCCGACTAATTACCACCATGTTTTTTCCCATTGGGGATAAGTGATAATGAACAGCAAATACAGTCCTCAAGAAAATAAGGGCAATTAAGACATTTTGAGTAAAAGCATGGATATAATAATTTTTTTTTCCATGAATATATTGAGTACAAAGATAGATATATGACAACATGAGATTAACTAAAAAGAAAGATAACACACACTAAAGGAAATACAAAGTAAAGTGCTTGAAAATACTAAAATGTATTTACCAAAGGCTCCCTAATCTTGAAAGACACCCACCCAATTCTTGGGGGTTACATATATTTGAGGTGATACCTTGCAATTCAAGCACAAGCACTTGCCATTATTGTACTTGCAATATCAACTCTGTTTTCTTCTTCAATTATCTCCTTTCCATTAACTCCAAGAAGAGGAAAATAACAACTCAAACAGTGGGGTTACTCCTGAATGATCCAAGAGCCTTAGCTGCACCTGCTCTCAAGATGAATTGGTGGTAGAAGGCTGCAATGGCTGCACCAGCAAATGGTCCTACCCAAAAGATCCACTGAACATAGAGAAGGAACAAAATATAAGATAAAAGTTGCCATTTTTTTTATCCTCCTTTGCTTGATATGGCAAATATAAATTTGATTATAATAAAAAAAAAAAACTAGCAAGTCATTTTTTTTTTTTTGAAAAATGAAGTAATTTTAAAAAATAATCAATTTATAAGATATGTGTTTTGACATAAAACTGATCAACCATAAAAGAATATATATTAAAAAATATGTTTAAAAAAATATTTTGCTAAGGTATTATTTGATTTGTAAATTTATTTTATTTTTGTTTTGTTTCCTTTTTTTAAAATTTTGTACACAAAACATTAAAAATAGCTTATTTCTATAAAAATAAAAATAATATGGTATGATAATTTTATAAATAAAAAAATAAAAACAACAAATATTCTCATAACTCAAATGATTTTTAATATTTTCCATATCTTTCCTCTAAAGTGAGAGGAATGAAGAGGGAAGTAACATGGGTTTTTATTTATTTTTCTATTTTATAATTTTTAATATTTAATAATATTTCTTATAATATAAAAATGTAATAGTTTTAGAAAATAGTTACTCACTTGATCATCCCATGCCTTCTCTTGGTTGTAGATGACAGCAGCTCCAAGACTCCTAGCAGGATTAATACCAGTGCCAGTCACTGGGATGGTTGCCAAATGAACCATGAACACAGCAAATCCAATTGGAAGTGGAGCCAAAACCTTCAAATACACAACAAAATCAAAATAAAAACTTGTATTTTAATTAAAAAAAAGTCCATCACAAGTTATGCCAAACATACAAATTAAAATTAATCATTATAAAAATAAAAAAGAAAAAGAAAAATTGAAAAACAATAAACACTTGGGACAGATGGGACATGCTTCCATGTGAGGCTCATGGTTTCTTTTCTTTATTAATTAGGAGAATCTGAGAAAGTGTTTGAAGGAACCCAAAACTGATAATGACAAATGAGCATGACCCATGCTGGAAACTCTCACGAGATTTGCCAGCTTGGGAGAAAATGATATTAAGCATTAATTTTTTACCTTAAAACACACAAAGTTATTCACTACCAAAGATGCATTTTGCTTGCAAGGCAAAAAAAAAAAATGCATGAAAACTTCAGAAGAATCCACTTTTCTTGAAAGAGGAAAAAGATTAGATAACATTCCTATGATAAGGCTATGAGAAAAATCAAAAGTCACCACAAAATCATATATGGTAATGGGTCCATATATATTCCTTAAGCGCATGGTAACATTTTTCTTTAATAAAAAACTATCATGTATTTGGTAATTTTGGTGAAAAGAAAGAAATAGGTTCACCCCTTTAGGATGCCTAGATGAATAAAAGATGTAACCATTATGACATGAAAAGGTTACCCACTTTCTTGTTTTGAGGACAAAACAATTAAAGTAGTAGTAGAAAGCAAGGAACAAGAAAAGTGGAAAATTTCATGTTCAATATTGAAGTCTCAAGATAAAGTACTGAAAAGAAGATTTAGATTCCAATATTAAAAGAAAACCAACTGGCTAAGACTTAAGATCTTTAAACTGTTTCATGAAGGATGGACTAGTTCAGATTATTATAAAATTATTATTAAAAATAAAGGTGTTATTACTATTGTTATTAAGCACATATTGACTGGGCTAGAACATTTTATGAAAATGGAAACTGCAGGATGGCATAAGCTGTAAAATTTTTGATAGCATGTACATATCATCAGAAATGAATGGATTTTTTTTAAAATAATTATGAAGTTCACTGACTTAGAAATATCCAATTGGCGTGAATGATTAGACTGATAGCATGCCATCACCATTTGAAGAACTACAATTAATTATCCATGACAATAGAAAAAGTTTATTAAAGCTTCTTAATTACTTCAATGCCCCTTTACCTAATTTCATTTAAAAAGTAAAACTAGATGCATGATAGTTGAGATAGCTGAAAATAGCTTAGTCACTTCCCCTCAACTTTATCTGTTTATGGTTACAAGAAGCACAATTTTTTTTTTCTTTACCAATAACCATTCTAAAATTATTTCTCGAAATTAATTTTCTATTTAAAAACCTGAAATACCTAAGAGTGATCCATGCTTAAAAATAGGGTATGACAACACAGTTGGTAACTTGGTATATAGAGTATTAAATTAATGTATTAATAAGAGAACCAAAAAAGCACAAACAGGACTATAATACAATGAATATATGATTGAATTCATACCGGCACATGAGAATCTCTAGCACTTCTCTTGGGGTCAGTGGCAGAGAATACAGTGTATACCAAAACAAAGGTTCCAATGATCTCAGCACCCAATCCAACACCTGTGCTGTACCCATCACTGAGTTCATTGGCCCCACCACCATACCTATTGTAATAAGCCTTTTGGAAGGCCTTAACCAACCCAACTCCACATATGGCCCCCAAGCACTGAGCCACCATGTACATTATAGCTCTAATCAAAGACACCTTGCGAGCCAAGAACAGCCCAAATGTCACTGCTGGGTTTATGTGACCCCCTGCATTAAATTTTTAAAAAAAGTTACAATTTTCATATAATTAGAACTGAGAGGCATAAAGTTGCTAGCAAATCAAGGGTTTTTTTTTTTTTTTTTATGTATATGTTTTTTTACTTTTCAACCAAGAAAACAAGTCCAAACACACCAAACCATCATCCTCAATTTGAAGTGAAGCAACTAAGCAGTAGGCAGAGTAATTGAGAGAATTATGTAAATTAAACAAGAATGGCCACTTAAACTTGAACTAAGAGCATCATTATATCATTTGATAAACACTTAAAACCAAACATGCTAGCTAATTGGCTATATGGGGGTACCCTTGATGCTTCTTAAACAGAGCAAACTTTTCTTGTTTGAATGCTAAGAAACTATATCAGAAAGAAGGAAATCAATCAAATAATGTATAAGATTAGAGAAAAATGAGAACTTTGAACAACAACAAACAAAAGAGATTGAAGTCCATTCAAGCAAATTAAGACTTTTTCACACTTACTAATGAAAAACACGCACTCTAGTAAAAATATATGATTCAAATTAATTATGCACGTATCATAAATATGTTCAAGAATTCAAAACTAATTTGATCAGAAATGAAGTAATTACATAAAGAATGTGTATGTGAAGAAGATGAAAAGTGAAAAGCACCTGAAATTCCAGCAGTGCAGTAAACAAGGATGAAGATCATGCCACCAAAGGCCCAAGCAATGCCAAGAATGCCAACACCACCACAAACATCACCACCAGCTTTGAGATCACTCTGGCTTTTGTATCCAATCACAGTGAGGACAGTAATGTAAAGGAAGAGAAGTGTGGCAATAAACTCAGCAATCAAAGCCCTGTAGAAGGACCACTTTGTGAGTTCCTCAGCATCAATCAAAGGTGCTGGAGGAGGGTCATGATAATCCTTTGCAGAAAAGGAACCACGCTCAGCAATCTCAACATCATGCTTAGCCATTGCAACCACCCTCTTAATAAAGAAGCTGAAAAAGAGAAAGAGAGAGAAGAAGGTTTTAATGTGTGTTTGTGGTTAGAAAGTGTGAGAGGAGAAGGGGTATATATTGGGGTGGTGGAGTGTGGTTAGAGCATTTGATTAGTACAATTTGAGAATCAAAAACAAAATAAACATTTTGGTTTGGGTTTCGCTTTCACCGACCTTGACCTCACTTTTACTACACCACCACCTCCCCTCTTCCTTTACCATTTCATTTGTATTTTTCTCTTTCTTTTTTTTTATTGTTTTGTCATTATTTTCTGTCTGGAATCTTATAAGGGTAGGTTTCTGGCTACTACTTCCCTTCCTTTCACGGGATCAGTTTTCTTCTTCATCTTCTAAGTTTAGCAACTTGGTCATTGTCTTTTCCACTTCATCCGTTCAGTTTAAGATTTGTTTTATTCAGAGACATGTGTGAAATCACTGTTTCTGTTTGTGTCTAGAACAAAACAATTGAAATGAAAAATATGTGCCATTTTATGACATACCACCCTTTCACAGATTATAAAAACTAATGAAATTCTGTATTAAAAACAAGGGAAAAATATACTTTTTTAACAGATTACGTCCCTATGGTTTAATCCATATTATTATAAATACTCTTCTCTTTATATATCATATACTTCTTATCATTGTTTTCACAAAAATGCATATGGAAAGTATTCAAATCAATATATATCCTAAAATTTGAAATGTTAATTGATTAATAAAAATATATAATTAATTACATAATTAAAATTTTATATAAAATAAATTATAATATAATTAATTATAATTTTTTAATCAATTAATATTTATTAATAGAATGGTAATTGATTAAAAAATTATAATTAATTTTATATAATTAATTATATAACTTAAATTATCCATTATAAATATTTATTAATCGATCAATATTTTAAATTTTAAGATGGATATGAATGTGGATAGTATGTATATGTTCAAGTATTGGGATTCGACACAATTAATTGGATTAGTTGAATTGAAAATTCATCATATCTTTAAATCATTTAAATCATAAAATAATTTAAAAAAAAAGAAACTGATGATAAATCAGTAAAATTAGTAAACAGACAAGTGAAAAATATAAAAAATTATTCTTTATATAAAATAATATTATTTTAATTATTTGTAAAATAAAATTGTTATATTTTAATTAATCTTATGTATATAGCTTAAATTTAAAAATTTAAAATGATATGTAATTTTTAATAATAAAAATTATAATATTAATATGTTATATTATATATTTTAATATTTTATATATTATAAATATCTTTAAATTACTAATTAATTATGATTAAACCATTAAATCTTCCATCAGTAATTTAACGAGTTAAATAACTGATCTAAATTTTAAAAAATCTTGGTACCCTTATTGTATTGAGATGTGTTAGAAAAGAAAGAATGTTCTTAGAATTCTTGTGGAGTTAACGATGCAATTTCCATGGTAGAAAGTGTGAAGTTTGCTTCCAATCCTTCAACGACGGACACTCATTCTTTTTTTTTTTATTTTTTCCTTTCTTCAAAACCTATGGACTGCAACCATTGGACCTGACTTTGAAGGACCACCAAACAACCTTAGACAAGATTTTGTCATCATCTTAAGTGCTTTCATATTCATTTTTTTTTCTTCCTCTTCCATGACTTTATCATATCATTGCTTCATCTCTTTATCTTTTATCCTTCTCAAAGTGTTTCTTACAATTGCATTGAGAGTTTCCTTTATAGAAAAATTCATTTCCACATCTCTTAAATTGGGCAAAAAAATGTCGAACAACTATCTGAAGTGAGAGATCTTTGAGTGACTTAAAAAAAGGATGTTTTAGTTTTTTAAATTTCACCTAATACGTACTGTCATAAAATTACGTCTAATTAAGGGGATAATTATAAGAACATAAGAAGAGATATTATGTGCAATTTGAATAAAATTAAGGAGATATGGTATAATTTGTTGCTCTATATTTTTTCTTATAAATATAGTTAACTTTAATTCAATTTTTTTTTAATTTGCACAAATATTTAAATATATTATATCATCTATCATCTTAAAATGATCACAATATAATATAATTAAATATATTTTATGTTATCATAAAATAATGATAAAAACTAATTTCAGAAATATAAAATTTTAAAAAATAAAAGTAAAACTGTTTTAAAAAATAAAATTATTATTATTAATAAAGATTAAAAATAGATTTAAATCTAAATATAAATTCATCGTGCGATTATTTATTTATAAGCTATCCGTAAATTTGGTAAACTATATCTCATTTGTAGCTTATAATAAAACAATATTTGTTTTCTGTATTTTTCTTTTTAAAAATTAAGAAACTAGAAAATTAGGCATTTCGAAAAGCGATAATTATTTAAGAGTTTATAAAGTATTTATATTTATATGTTTTAATTTGTGCTTAGATATTATGAAACAACTTGGTAAGACATCTTCTGACAAATTCATCTTTTTAAATTTAGTTCTTTTGGGCAATTTGTAGTGAAAGTTACCGTTTATTTATTTATTTATTTATTTTACAGTCACAGTCATGTAAAAACAAAAAAGTTGTTTGAGGAAAACAAAGTGACGTGTTTTGTACAGTAGCAACGTGGCTTTTTGTTTTGGGGTCTAACGAAAAATCACACTACAGGAAAGTGCTTTTTCTGGATGGGAGAAAGATTATAGTAGAAAATCAAAATAAGGTTACAGTGTCACTTATTATATATTAACTAATTTTATTTATTTATTTGCAACATCTACTTTAACAAGTTCAGGAACGATTTGAAATGTAACGTTAACAACATCTACCTAGCTTCAAAAAATAAAAATAAAATAGATTTTAATTTTTAAAAAAATGAAAAAAGATTTATTTACGGTCTTTTTGTTTGAGGTGAAATAAAATAAACAAAAAAAAATAGGGAAAGAAACTTTTTGATGTGGAAATTAAAAAAAAAATTCTCTAACTCTATATTTCGTTAAGAAATTTTAAAATTTTTTAGAAGAATTTTAAAATTTATAAATCAAATGAGATTCAAATTTGTTTCTATCTATTATTTATGCCAAAATTCATATTCACATATTAACTCGTTATTCGATGGTTCCCCACTTTTAAGCCCAAAGAGTTTAAAAAAGTTTACTTTTGAATCGTACTCCCTAAACCTTTCGCAACAATGAAAATTCAAAAATAAATTGCAGGGTTACCGTTTACTAATGCTGATATACACACACGCGCCCATATATATAACATGTATGATTTTATAAATTTTTAAAATAAAAAATAATGAACTAAAAATGCTTTTAATTTTTATATTTTATTTTAATTCTTTCAAAATTACCTTTTATAGTTTTAATCTTTATATTTATATGAATTTGATGCTTTAAATTTTCTCATTAACTTAATATACAAACAATTGATCTGTAACAGTATTTTTATTGCTGATTTTAGAAAATTAAAACCATAAAAAGATTTAAATAAATAAAAATATAAGAATTTAAAATATATTTAAACAGAAATAAAAAAGATAATCACAACCTATATAATTAATATGACGTATAGTGTAGGTAGAGAAGATTTAAAATTTTTTAACGACACAACCTTCAATATTTTATAAAACTAAATTTTAAAAAAATTATTGTATATTTTCTGTGAGCCTTGGCAGTAATTTATATTATCCATAGTGTATTTTAAATAGAAATAAAAACTGTGCGTTTTAGAAAATTTTGGAAGTAAGAAACGTTGGCGAGTGCGGTGCCAACCACAGAAGGAGGTGGCGAAAAAGATGTGGCCCAAAACGACTTGACGGTTTAAGCGTTCAACATTGGAGAATGTGAGATCGGTGTCGTATGCTCAATCATGCTATGTTTATGATTGGATAGTAACGGGTACAACAAAAGCTTTCACATTTGAGAAGCTCATTTTCTTCATTTTTCTTTTGTCTAATCCAATGATCATATATTTATATATATATATATAGAGAGAGAATAGATATGGCAATGATTAGCATTTTAGGAGTACCGACTAAGCAAACTTTTTCTTTTATAAAAATAGAATGAAGACAAATTAATAAAAAAATTATTTTTAAAAACCGAAAGTTTATGTTAAAAATATCAGTTGGAGGTTGAGAAATGACAATGTTCATATTTAAAGAAAAAATAAATAAAATCATGCATGGTGTAGTTGGCTGGCAGAGATAAGGATCATGGTATCATGAAGAACAAACACCCTTTCATTAGTGGATTAACACTGAAATGATTAGCTTGCCAACAAAGTTCCTAGCTTTAGCATTAAAAACCGGTATTGAACATATCATAATAATTAAGTTTATGAGCTAGCATTGTTTCATTTACATAATATTATCCTTGTATGAAAAGAAAGCCAAAAAAAAAATGAACTAAATACTATATTCATATATAAATATACCAAAATGGAGCATTTCACTCCATTGGATGCGTCATCTATAATGTGGTGGAACTTAGAAATGTTAGTATGTATTTCCTTTTAGCTTATTTTTTTTATTATTAACCGAATATATTCTATTTATAATTATATTTTAACTTTTGAAGGTTTGAGAACTTGGACGACCTTTGGATTTTAATGATCTCTTATCCAAATATGTTGAAGATTGTTCTATATGATTACTTATATAAGTTGTTGATTGAAACATTATTTTTATGTAATTAAATTTTTTAGAAAAATAATAATTTTATTAATGGATACATTATTAAAATCGATTATGGGAAGTGCATTCCTAGGTCGGTGATACCTCCAATAGTGGCATGAAGTAACAGTAGGTAAATGAAGTTACTAACTTAAATTTGTAGATGGAAGTTTCTTGGGGACTGAAGGATGATGTTATGGCACCAAAGACTTTGTCTTCCTAATTCTAGTCCAGTGTCACCTCATTAACTCAAGAGCATCAAGTCTCTTCTTATTCTAGTTGAGGATCTCAACAAGAAATCGAAAAGCAAAATTATTGTTATATTTATAAAAAATATATATTATATATTTATTTTTATTTTATTTATGATTGTATAATTTTTTATATCTTTTAAAAATAAAAAATATTAAATATTAAATTAAATAAATATAAAATAATTTTATATGTAAATAAATTATTATTCAACTAAAAATAAAGATTTTATCGAAAAGTAATGATAGATTGTTACAAGGTAGCTAAAGTCAAATTAAAAAAATTATAGAAAATATCTAAATAATAATTTATGAGTGATAGCGTATATAAAATTTTTCAGTATCACTATATTACTTTCATTTAATAGAAATGAACAAGATCATCCAACAAGAATTTATGAATTGATTTATTTAAGATTTAACTTAATTCGACTTGTTTAGTAAATAGATAAATTTAGACTTATTAAAAAATTTTGTTAGATAAACAACTCAAAATTAAATTTATAAAAAAGTCTATTTAACCTATTTTTTTTTTATATATTATATATTTTTATTTATTATATTTATTTTAATATATTTTATTTATATTATTTTAATTAATATATAAATATATATTTTAAGCTTATTTAATGGTATTTAATTTTGTAAGCTTTAAGTTTACAAGTTCTTTTTAATCAATTGTTTACATATACTTTAAGTCTATTTATTGATTTTTTTTTTGAAATATAGACTTTTAAATAGGCTTGTAAGTCTTATAAAATTTAAATCATGTTAGACCTTAACAGTAAAAAATTCTTTAACAGATAATCGACACAGATCCAAACCTCAAAATTTTTAAATAGGTTAAACTTTAACAACTTAAAGTCTAGCTTGACTCGACTTACTTTCACCCCTATTTCCACTAATGCGATATTACACTCGTGAGATTTTTATTTAAGAAGAACCCATATTCTTTTGTTTTCTATTTTAAGAATAAAATATATAAGAAACAACAACTTCAACAACAAAATAATAAAATTAATTTAGTAAAATAATTTAATAAAAAAATTTCTTACCATTTTGGAAAAGAATTTTATTTAAGAAGAATCTACGCTTTTTTATTTTATTTTTTTATTGGTCTTCTCTTTGTTTGTTCTTCTAAATACATGGACATGGATCTTATCTAACCTATATTTTATTAGGAGGTTTCACATTGATTAGATGTGAGGTCTGCCATAGGTATGTAATGTGGATGCAACCCATGATTTCATGAACTAGTTTTCAGAGTTGAGTTAAACCCCAAACATAATTTTAAAATGGTATGAGAATCTATCATAGACTTGTGTTAATGGATCATCAACATATGTCTAATCCTGCAAGCTTGACATGAAGAGGATGTACTAGGAATCATGCTCCAAATGTCTAGTTAGAAAGGTGTATTGGAGAGTGCTAGAGGTCAGACCTACTATTGCTAGAGGTTAAACCTACTATGAGTATATAATGTGGAAGCAACCCTTATTCTATAAGCTAGCTTTTAGAGTTGAGTTAAAACTTAAACCTAACTATAATATATGTTAGGTATGTTTGTTAAACTAGTGGGTAAGTTAACTTAAAGTTTAAATGAAAATGTTTAGTAAAACTAGCTGTTGAACTAGCCAATAAATATAAAAATGATAAATAAAGATATGGTTAAAAAATGAATTAAAACATAATAAATATGTTATATTTTTAAAGCATATATTAAAATTTAATTAAATAAAATTTTATTTTTTAAAATAAAAATATTTATTTTTAATTTTTACATGAATAAATTTTAAATAATTTTTTTAAAGTAATATTTTTATAACTTTAACTTTTTATCAAATGATTTAATATTTTTAATAAATAAATAAATAATATAATAATTAAAATAATTAGTATATATTAAAAAAATATTTAAAATATAGTATTTTATGATATAAAAAAATAAATTTATCAAAATTAGTAATATTATTATTAAAAAATTAAATAATATTAAACTTATAAAAATAAATAAATAAAAGATTAAATTATAAAAATATGTTAAGGATAAAAGTGAATAAAATATTTTTGCTAGGAATTGAAAATATAAAAATTACTCAAAGTTTCTTTTTTAAAAGATTTATTAACCGTTTAAAAGAAGTTAATAGCTATTAAAATAAATTATTTTATCAAACATAACTGAAATATTTAACAAATTTTTTAGCTAATGATTTAAGTTGAAATATTTTACTAAACTCACTTTTTACCTTATTAATATTATCTTATAAAATTTTAACTATTAAAAGGATGTTTAAAATATATTTTTTATTTTTAAAAATTATATTTTTTAGCAATGTATTCTAGAAGTCATAATTATTAAAAATATATTTAATATATTAAAAAATTCATAAAAATATTATATGAGTGATTTAACTTTTTCTATTTTTACAAAAATTTTCAATTCTCATCTCCTTTTATACATATCTTTTTAAAATGTTAATTTTATATAAATATTTATATTAAAAATAGAAAATTAAATTTTTTTAACAAATTTAAAATTATTTTATTAAATATATTTTTAAGTTAATTATTATATAAAATGTAAAATAAAAAATTTAATATATGATTAACATTGTAGCTATAAAATATATTTGGTAAGATATTTCAGTTAGTTAAAAACTTAAGTTAGCAATTAAAAAATTTATTAAATATTTCAGCTATATTTAATAAAGTAGTTTATTTTAGTAATTATTGTTTTTTTAGATGGTTATTAACTTTTTTAAAAAATTACTTTAATATGTTTTCAGCTTCTAATTGAAATATTTTGTTTATTTTTACTTTTAATATATTTTTATAATTTAATCTTTTATTTATCTATTTATTTTTATAAATTTAATATTGTTTAATTTTTTCATAATAATATTACTAATTTTAATAGATTTATTTTTATATTATCATAAAATACTATATTTTTAATATATATTATTTATTTTAATTATTATATTATTTATTTTATTTTATTAAAAATATTAAATTATTTGATAAAAATTTAAAATTATAAAATATTACTTTAAAAAATTTTATTTATAATTTATTTATGTAAAAATTAAAAATAAATATTTTTATTTTTAAAAAAAAAATTTAATTAAATTTTAACATATCTTTTTAAAAATATAACATACTTATTATATTTTAATTTATTATTTAAAATTATATTTTTATTTATTATTTTTATATTTATCAGTTAGTTTAACAATTAATTTTATCAAATATTTTTCATTTAATTAATAACTTACCAGCTTTCAGCTTTTAACTAATTTTTTAATTTTTAATTTTTAACTAATTTTTAAACTTTCAGCTATCTGTTTAAATTTTAGCTAATTTATCTATTATTTACTAAACACTTTCATAATAAAATATTATTGGAAAAGCCAAAAAATATTTAAACTTCCAAACAGAGGAACATTTTTTATTTAAATTCTTATTCATATTCTCATTAATAAAAATATTAACTCCACCCTAATACTTTGTCATCAATGATTTAGAATTCTTTTTTTAAAAAATAAAATAACTTATATGCAAATGTAATAGAATATAAATGACTGTATGTAGAATATGTTTTCCAGCATTTCTGATAATAGGAAGAGAGGGTGTCCTTTGGTCTCTCCACTAGTGAGATCATAATTGGTTGATTCAAAGGAGTGAGTGAGTCACCCATCCATCCACTGTAATGTCCCTCTTCGTATCAGATTCAGATGATTAAAATTGGATTTTAAAATTTTAAAATAATTTTATTTTAAAACATATTTTTTATTTTTAAATTTTTTATTATTATATCATATTTTATATTATATATTTTTATAATTTTTTATTTTTCATCTTATTTTATTCATTTTTAGTACAATAACAATTTTGCATTAATAAAGCCGTTCTCACTTCACTTTCACTCACTGACTATTGTCGACACAATTTCTAGTCGGCAGCTCCTTTATCAAACTGCCACAATTTTTGGATCTGTTTTCACCTTTCAAGTTCTCATTTCATTTTCATTTTCATCTTCTGTTTCATTTCTCCATTTTATTATTGCCACGTTTTATTTTTGCGCAATCATTATTGCCATTTTATTTTTGTTTTGTCCCCTTTAAAATGGCAGCATAAGGAATTGTTTATTTCTTTTGTTGTTTATAAGGTTTTTCCCTGAAATTTATTGCGTGTAAAATTTGAACAGAATTGAAATAAAATGTATACATATATATATACAATCGACATTTAAATATAATATAATGTTATTAATATAATTTTTATACTTTATATTAATAATTTAATTTATATTAAAAATTATAATAATTATTTTAATATTTCAGAAATTTTTGTTTGTTAATAAATAATTTTTATAATGCTGATTTTTTGCCAATATAGAAATTTCGATGCTATCATTTAAAAAAAATTACATGATGTAGTTTAGTTTTGATTTACTTTATTATTATTGTAAGCTTTTTTACATTATGATTAATTATGCATTATTAAAATTTGATTATGATAATAGTTATTTAAAAAAATTAACTTTTAAATGATATTTTAACATATAATTAAATATAATAATAAATAGTTTGGGCACGACATATGTAAAATTTAGGATTTGATAGAGATTTTACTTTCTTATTTTATATTTAATTTTGATATTATTTCTAGTATTTTTTATGATTTAATATTTTTTTTATAAAAATTGTTAGTTTTAATTTTTACTATTAAAATTTTTAATATAATTTATTATTTTGTTTGAATAAATGTTTTTTTTCTATGAAAGTTACACTATATACTTTTAATTTTTAAAAGTATCAGTGTAAACAATTTGGTTATTAAAAGTGTAAAAATTTGGTTATATCTTTATTTATTTTAACAAAATATAAATAAAATTATCATATTTAAAAATCAAATAATAAAATTTAACAATTTTTGGATTCAATTAATTTTCTAAATAATAAAAACCCGTAAAAAATAAAACTTATTTTGAATTAAATTATACACATGAAAACTAAAGTATAAAAATATTTTAAATTATTAAAATTGATCTAATAATGATGAAAGGTTTATAATTAAAATAGTTTTCATAACATCATTTATTTAAATTTTAATAGTTTTGTCATTATACGTAAAAAACATATAAACAAATTTTAATTTCAGAAATTAAAACCAATAAATTTTATAAAATGAAAAATTAAAATTATAAAAAACAAAAAAATTAATAATAAAATTAAATATAAAATGAGGTACTAAAAATTTAATTAAATTTAAAATTGTTCATTGATAAATAGTATTGCACAGAGAGGTAGATAGACATTAGAAAATAATTTTGTACTCTTATAAATATATAAGAAATAAAGTGTATTTAATTAAATTTTAAATATGAAAGTGTTTAATTTTATTTTTACTTAAGTAATTAATTAATTTATATTTTATTTAAATTTTATATCCTTTTTTATTTATGAAACCAATAATAAAAATATAAATTAAAAAACTACCTTAACAAAAATAATAATAGATATATAAAAGTGACAGAGCATCCACAAAATGTTACAACCTGATTGATCTATGTATATCATTATTTACCCTAAATTCCTAATAGAGAATTTAGTGTAAGATGAATATAAGACCAAAGACCAAACTTGTGGGCTTAGTTGTCCCCTACCATTTAAAAAGAGTCTTTTGCTACAATATTGAGATTATTATTGTTGACTAGGTTCATCTTCTCTGCACGCAGTTCGCACCAATAATATCAGCACAACAAATTCAAAAGATTTTATTCACTGAATCTCATTATTCGTCTTCTGTCGGCCTTTGTCGTCTTCTACTTTATCAACCGTCTCTCCTCTTTTTTATTTTATTATTATAAAAAGTTATTATCAAAATTATGGAGATAAAATTATAAATATCATATATGTGTAGATATATGATAAATCATAATATGAATATTATATATATATACAAATGCCAAATTCCTATCACTATTTATATTAATAATAATTTAAAATTAAAAAATAAATATTATATATACATATAAACATATGATAAACATTAAATTTACATATAGATAATATCACATTTTTATCACTATTAATTTTAGTAATAATCATAAAAAGTATGTTTGATAAACTTAATACATACATAAATTAAAAGTTGAAAAATTAATTAAAAATTAAAAAGGTATATAAATTTAAAATATTTGTTAAAATTAATTTTTAATTTAATTTACTAATGTAAAATGATAAATAAAATATAGGTAAATAATAAATTAAAATATGATATATATTTTAATAAAAATATATTAAAATTTAATTAAAGAAAATATTATTTTTAAAATAAAAATATTTATTTTTATTCTTTTCATAAATAAATTTTAATTTTTTTTAAAAATTAATTATTTTTATAATTGTAATTTTTATCAAATGATTCAATATTTTTTTAATAAAATAAAATAAATAATAATATAATAAAAATAAATTATATATATTAAAATAATAAGTTAAAATATAATATTTTATGATAATATAAAAATAGATCTATCAAAATTAGTAATATTATTATGAAAAATTTTCATAACACTAAATTTATAAAAATAAATAGATAAATAAAAATTAAATCATAAAAATATATTAAAAAAAATATTGCTAGAAGCTGAAAACCATAAAACTTAATTGAATGATTTTTTTAAAAATGTTTATCAAACATACTTTAATGATTTCTTTGGATGGGATGAAAGAGGAAGGAAGAAAATATAAAAAAAGAAAAAAGGATATAAATTTTTTTTCGTAGTTTGTTTGTATATAAAAATAGTAAGAAAAGAAGTATTTTTCATATATTTTACCAAAATTTTCTTCCTCCCACGTAGGAGAGAAAGTAAGGAAAAAAGGTTTATTTTTTAAAAATATATAAAGTTTATAAAATAAACAAAAATAAATATTATGATAATAAAAAATATAGTAATTTTTTTTAAAGTTAAATTTTATTTTTTTAAATTTATATAATTTTTATACTACTAATATATATATTTTTTTATTCATCCAAACAAAACTAAAAAAAAGAATTTTTTTTTTATTTATTTCTATCCATCCAAACAACTCATTTTCTTTCCATTCTTTTTCTTTTTCTTCCCTTTCTTTTCTTCCTATTTTTTCTTTCATTTAAACAAAGCATAAAGTTGCATAACACTATTGATTGTTTATTTTTGGTAATTATATAAAATCTCCACAAATTTATATTTATGACACTTTTCTTAAATGCCACAACTTTATGTTTTAAGGTAGTTACAAATTTAAAACCACAGAAAATTATTGTAAATAGTTTCCATCCTACATTGTTTTTTTTTTTATGATTTTTATATCTTAACTCTATTTTTTCTTTACATTTTCCCTATTTTTTAAAAGTTCAAATATCTATCTAGACTTATAACCTTACTAACACAAAATTTTATAACAAAAAAATATATATAAACAAACAACTCTATCCTCCATTGCGCATTTTCATCTTCGTTTCTCATCTTCACAATTTTATGATTGATTCTCATTCTTGCTCTGTATCTCAAATCCCAACCCTCATTATCATTCCCTCACTTTTAATCTCAAACTCACATTCCTAATCTTTGACACACACATTCTTAGCATCTTAATAACATTTTCATATTCATAATGATTTGATAATATCTTGATCTTAATTTTAATTTTAATTTTATTTCTCTTTGATTTTTAATTCAACTCTCTTTGATTTTGGATTTTGATTTCTTAACTTTGATTTCATCTTATTGTAATGCCTTAGCATCGATTTGGTTTTGTATTTTTGGAACAATTACATGTCACTTTGTGATTTTAATGAGGCTATTTTATTGTATTAAAAAGTACTTACTATTTTCAAACCTTTTATTATGTCTATGTTTAAGTTTCTTGTTGATTTTTATCATAAGATTGAAAAGTTAATATAGTATGAGACATTTTTATCAAATATCACCTCTAGTTTTTAACAATAAGTTGTTTGAGTAAGGAAATTTATCAAGTTTCAATGAATTGGATTTGAACTTATACCCTTGCCACTACTTTTATAATATTAAGTAACATTTATTTATAACATAAATAAAAATATTACTAATTCTTATCAATTAATAATTTTAATAACATTTTTGAAATTAAATATTATCAAAAGAAATATATTTATTTTATTTAAACAAATGTTAAGGAAAACCTTATTCTCATACATTTTCTAGGTTTATATCATTTTGTTTTCTACATGCATCAATTTCTCAATCTCACATTTTGGCATTAGGTTTAAAATTTCATCTCTATTTAGTGTTTCTTTCATTCTATTTTTATTTGCACATATAACTTATTTCTTCTTATATTTTAGTTTCTTTTTCAAGTAAATTTGTATTTTCTTATTTTTTTTATTTCTTTAATTATGTGATTTGGTGACTGGTAGATTGATTAATTTGGTACTTGTAAGATGTTCGTGATAATTCTTGATTCAAGTATTTGTATTAATTGTTAGACTTTAAACATTATACAGAATCAAAATTGTAGCGGAAAAGGATTGAAATAAATACCTCTCCCCATTGTTAAAAAAAGTTGTGTAGAAAAAGAGACAAGAACTCAACTGCAGAATACGCAAGTGACGCAAGTGTCACAAGCGGTCTTCTAAGCAATGAAACCTCACTCTTAGATGGAATATATTTTGTGTGTTTGTGCTTATGGAACTAGCTCCAGATGATCTTTTATAGAGAGATATTTCCAACGGTTATGGGTAGTTAATAGTGGGATCTATAAAGCAATGGGTTAATTGTGGGATAAAGAAAAGTCATTATCAGTTATATGACTCTCCATTTTTATAACCACTATTAGCAATTACGGATCACATAAGTACTATATTCTTCCACTTGGTTTGTGTTCTCTCAACATAAATCCATAACGAAACATATTTAAAAACACAATACATGAATCATGATGATAGTTCCTTTATAAATTAAGTAGTATCATCCATGTATCACAATGCATTGTGTCTCCAAACGCTACCCAAACAACTTAATGAATAAACTCAATGTTTATTTTAGGTTCAAACTGTAGTTATATTTCTCAACCAAATAACTGAATGTGTTAACACTGATATCATATATGAGAAATAAAAATAGAGTTTCCTTAATTTTGTTAAATAACAAAATTTACATCAGTTAACATGATCCTTAAATTTGTATGGTGGCATGCCCTTAGTTAAAGGATCAGCTAACATCAGCTTGGAGTTAATGTGTTCAATGATCACTTTCTTATTCTTAACACGTTCTCTTATGAATAAATACTTAATGTCGATATGTTTGCTTCGACTTCCACTTTTATTATTCTTAGCCATAAATACTACAGTTGAATTGTCACAATATATACTTAATGGCTTAGAAATAGAATCTACAATTCTAAGCCCAGAAATGAAACTCTTCAACCATATTTCATGTGAGGAAGCCTCAAAACATGAAATAAACTCATCAGCTTCCATGTGGAAGTAGCAGTTAATGTCTGCTTGGAACTTCTCCATAAAATGGCTCCTTCGACTAACACAAATATGTAACTAGATGTTGATTTTCGTGAATCAATACAGCCAACAAAGTCAGAATCGGAGAATCCAATCACTTCCAAATTGTCTGAACGTTTATATATAAGCATGTAGTTCTTCGTCCTTTGAAGGTACCTCATAACTTTCTTTGCAGCTCTCCAGTGATCAATACCTGGATTACTCTGATATCTTCCTAGGATTCCCACAACAAATGCAATGTCAGGCCTTGTGTAGAGCTAGGCATACATTAGGATTCTAACAACAGAAGCATATGGAATATTTTTCATTTGTTCCCATTCAAGGTCATTTTTAGGACATTGATTCAAATTGAATCTATCACCCTTCACCACAAGCACTACAGTTGGTGAACAATCCTTCATCCGAAATCCTTCTAAAATTTTATTAATATAGGTTTCTTGGGATAGACCTAAAACACCTTGATGTCTGTCACGATTGATCTTAATACCAATGATATAAGATTCATCACCCATATCTTTCATATCAATTAGAAAGGAATTGTTTCACCTCATATAACATACCTGTATCATTTGCTGCAAGCAAGATGTCATCCATGTACAAAATAAGGAAACAAATTTTTCTCCCACTAACCTTTTGGTATATACATTGATCCATAATGTTCTCAACAAAACCAAATGAAGAAAAACGTCATTGAATCTTAAATATCATTAACGAGATGCTTGTTTCAGTCCATATATGGACTTTTTAAGCTTGCATACCAGGTGCTCACCATCATTAGAGGAAAACCCTTCACGTTATTTTATGTAAACCTCCTCCTCTAGATTACCATTAAGGAAAGCCGTTTTCACATCCATTTGTTGCAATTCAAGATTAAAATGAGTTACTAATGTCAATATAATACGTGAGGAATCTTTCTTAGATACAAGAATAAAAGTTTCTATGTAGTCAATTCCTTCTTGTTGAGTGAATATTTTTGCTACAAGTCTAACTTTATATCTTTCTATGTTGCCTACTGAGTCTCTTTTAGTTTTGTAGACCCATTTACACCCAATGGTTTTTACACCTTCAGGCAACATGACAAGATCCCAGACATTATTTTTCCTCATAGAATTCATCTCCTCTTTCATGGCATTGTACCACAAGTCTAATTCCTTGCAACTTATAACTTGTGAAAAATACTTAGGATCATTCTCGGCTCCAACATTATACTTACACTCCTGCAAATACACTACATAGTCATATGGAATGACTAATTTCTTCATTCTAATAGATCTTCTTAATGTTTCACCAACATCTTCCTAAAGAAAATGTTATTTTTAAATTCTTTTTAAATTTTTAGCAAGTTCTTCGTCTCATCGTAATCACGGTTACAACATATATCTAATAGGTAAGAATCAACAATGAACTAGAGTACAAAGAATGAGATTCATGTAACAACTATTTATTAACTATTTTTTAATAATATCAAGTTTAATTCACAACAATTAAGACAAACTCAATACAACAAGTAAAAGGAAAGAATCAATTTATGAAATGTTAAGTTAGAATTCACCTGACCTTCACCTAAACAACCTAAATTATTATTCTAATTTAAGTTTTAAAAATATAATTGAAGATTGAATTCACAGAAATAGTTGAAGTTCAATTCCTTGAATCAACAACCTGTTCCCCTAAATTAGAAATTCTAATTTCTTAGAAATTCTTAATTAGAGAAAGCATCAGGTTCCAAAACTCTCAAGACTTTATAATTTTTTTTATCTCTATTCCTAAAGTATCATCGATTATGTTCATCTCAATTTCAACTTCTACTCCAATTTTTCAATTGTGAATAAAAATATAAAATCAACTACAAGTGGCCAATTCATGGAGGCATTAAAAACAGAGAAGAACAATCAATTTTTAAAAAATAAACTTGAATCAAAAGTAACACTTTAGATTACATAGAGGTTAGAGATAGGATCTTTCTTTTCCTAACTAAGAATCTAATTACACATAGTAGAAATGGAGAAAACAAGAGAAGAAGAAGAAGAGATTATGCAAAACTCCATGAAGCTTGATGAATCTTGCACCTTGATCCTTCAAATCTACAGATTGATCACTTGAAGAGTTGCACAAGAGAGAATTTGAGAGATATTTTCATTTTCCAACTGTAAAAAACTATCAAAGAATGAGAGAAAACGTTCTTTTATAGTATTATCTAGTAAATTGCGTTACCTAGCGCAAAATTTGGTGTTAGGTAATGAACAAGTAACAAAATGCTCCCTTTACTCTAGAACTTCATGTTAGTCAAGGCAAAATGTTGTGTTAGGTAACACAAAAGTAGAAATATTCTCTTTATTTCTCTATTTCTCTGAAAAGCATGATCAATCCAAACAATGAACAACACTCTAAAAATTCATGGAATTAATCATTAAACTATAAAAAATACTATACTACTAAGAATTGCTTAAAACATCAAAAGTTCATCAATTATTTATGAATTAAACTCAACTTGCTTGTGAAAATTCTCTTTATTTGCCTCAAATATTACTTAATAAGTGTCATGTTTGACACTTGTCAGTTATACATAAACGTAGAGAGTCTATTTTGTTGTTCTGTCAAAGACTATTTCTACCATCATTCCTCTACAATGTGAGAAATCTATTGCAAGACTGATGAACCAATGAAAAAAATGATGAACCTATAGATGATGAAAGGTATAGAAGCATAAACGATAAGTACAAAAACATAAATAGTTGGAGTACTTATATAAGGACATTATCTATAGAAAATAAGGTTGTTACAGGACAATAACTTCTAACATCCATAGCACCACTGGGTTATAGAAACATGAAATTAAAAATGTAGACCTTTTCATCTAAAGTTGGAACCTTGCATAATAGATAAACACACTATCAACCTACGAGCAAAAATATGGAAGTTCAATACAAGAAAGAGAAGCTTAACTTCACAAACTAAAAACTACAATGATACAACCACTTTATAATCAATGACAGAGCAATGAAAGTATATATCAATTCTTAATACAGAATCCAACTCTCAAAGTAAAAAATTTCTATCATCACTACCTATACAACCATAAAAAATTAGTAAACTCTACCAAGAAGACTTCTAAGGTAAAATACCTTAATCATTGTTCGAAGACCATTTTAAAGAATTGCTTTATGATAAATCATAGCCAACATTTATACCTAAATTAAAATAATATTTTATATTTAAAAATTAATTTATATATATATATAAACACATATAATATAACAAACAAAAACTACCTTATCACAGACAATTTTATTGGATTGCATAAAAGAAAAAACAACTCTAGTAATGTTACAAAATATTTCCACATTTTGTAAAAGTAAAGAAAAGATTATTAACATGTTTTGTTGCAACATTACGGTTAAAAATAAATGTAAGAGAATCATGTTTATCATAATATGCTTTAGCTAAAACTATCTTGTAAGAAAAATTAAAATGACAACAATAAAAATAGAATTAATAACTAAATAAAATACACATCAACTAACCAACATTAAAATTAGCAAATTTAAAATACAACCTTAGTGGATAGATAATTAGGTTGGAAAATTTTTTTTCCTCTTCATCAGTTTGGTTAAACTTTGACTTTTCTTTACTACCTTTGTCACGACTACATTAACAATAAGAGGAAAAGTATCCTTACAATTTTTTGACCAATCAACATTGCAATATAATTATAAGTGTTAATGGTTTCCTAACTCCAACTGAATCCGATGTACTTGTATCTTTTTTCATAGTACATAATAGATCTTGTGAATTAAATTTCGGACACTTTATTATTATATGTCAACTTTTTCTATAATTTTCATACCATTTTCTCTTCATATTCTTCCTTATTTTTCTTGGAGCTCCTTTGATTCTTACCAATGTAGGATAAAAAATGGTAGAACAAAAATTGACTTGGTTGTTATTATCATTGTTTGTTTACTCAAATTTGGCAATCAATTTGTTTATATCACCACTAGCCTCCAAAAAAATCTCTACCATTTCTACCAGCAATCTTTACTAATATGTTACAAGTATTCAATAGGACACCTTCTCGAAGCATTCATACTTAATTTTTGTCAACATCATTTTCATTTATTATCATAGAAGAAAAATGATCAAACTTGGTAGATTTTATTCATTGTTTACAAATAACAGAACTTGGAATGTCTACCATATGTAATTTCTTCATTGAACAAAATATGCGGGAGCATGGAATCCTATTAGACTCCAACAGTCTACATTGGAAATTCTTTTTTTTTTTAACTTTCTTCTTCATAAACATTACAATGTATTCCATATTAGGACGATCAAAAACATTTATCTTGATTTTAACATAAAAACTAGAATCATTATGCTCCACAACATTTAAACGTGCAACACAATCATTCTCATTTTCACCCTCAATAAATTTCTTAGCAATATACACTTTAAAGCTCCTTCTTCAAACATGTACAATGCAACCATCATGATGGAAAAATAATAAGTAGACTTAAAAAAAGATACCAACTCTTTATGTTTATATTATTTTAAAGCACAATCCAAATTATATATTAATTCAACCAAGCTACTTTTATTTTTAATATACCTATTAATAAAGGAATTGATACCTTCACACAAATGTTGTTCTGATATCGACAAAGAACTTGTCTCGCATATAGGTCAGGGCCACATATTCTTTAATTTATACATCTCTTACATCCATTTATTCTCACCAAGGCCATATTTGTCAACAATTTTATTCCACTCATCCTCAAATTCTGATGGGTTGTAATTACAGTATATCAAATGGTTAAATTCTTGAAAAAAAAAATTTCTTGACATCATCACTTGCATTCCTTTGTATATGCCACACACAAAGCCTATGTGAAGAATAAATAAAAACATTCTTAGCAGCATGTCTCATTCCATGATCTTCATTGATCACCGCACCTCTAGGATGTTAATCAAACATAACTTTGGTGAAAGTGTTTAAATCCCATTTATAAGGTTCTTTGGTTTCCTCAACAACTAATGCAAACCCAAAAATTATAGTCTCTTCATGATGATTATATCCACAAAAGATAACTAATAGATGATTGTACTTGTTTTTCTTATATGTTGTATCAAACGCTACCATATCTCCAAAACATTCATAATCAAGCCTACTTGTACTATCTTCCCAAAATAAGTTGTGTAACCTTCTGTCATTACTAGTAGTGAACTTTGAAAAATACATATGATCATTATTAGACTTCACTTGTAAATAACATATAGTAGTAAATGCCTCTCCGTATTCTATTTTGTCTCAATTCTCCTTATCAATATGGTTATAAAGGTCTTTTTTACAAAGTCCCAAACTATCATGTCCACATTTTTGTCCAACCATTAACCCATAAAAATATGTGATGTTTGTCCACCATGCAAACTCCTTCATTCAAAAAGATCCAAACTAGGGATCAAGTGTACTTGATCTATCAGAGTCAACTCATGGTTATGAAAATCTAAAAATGAAACTACTTTCCACTTCAACGACTTGTGATCAAAATGTACATGAAATTTAGCTTAACATTTGGTACGAGTTAAAAGCTTTGGATCACTACAATGATCGATTCTCAATTGGTGCTCCTTCCATCTTGATCCCTCACGATTTCAAACCATTTGTCTCATTATGATAGCATCCTTGGAAACCAACATCATCCTTACACATGCATAAAAACCTTTTAATATAGCCTATGTAAAGTAAAAATCAACAACTTCAACCTTTAAACCAAATTTTAATCCAAAAATCTCATTATTTGTCAAACAATCAATTTTTTTTAAAAAATAGCTTTTACCTCTCTATTATTATCTCTATTATATTTACCTATACCACAAAGCTCTTCCTTTTCAAACAATAAACATCAAAGTAAGTGTTAAATTATATTTTTATTACAAAATCTAATAAAAATAATTATTTTAATAGAAATAACTACACAAATTAATTTTTTTTTTCACATTCAATGCAAATCACGCATATCCAATGACAACACATCTAAAAAATGGAGGATAACATCCTTGAAAACAAAAAATAGAAAGTCTGGAAACGGACATAAACAAAAAATCTAAAAAATAAAAATGAAAAAATATAGAAATGGATGCGTACCATAACGTTTAAATAAATGTAATGCCAAAAAAATTTAAAATAACAAAACCTTGACATAAACAATGGATATGGAAGGTCAAAAAGGTACTGTAAAAAGGCTTGCCCAAATGTTATATGGAACGTAGTATAAACAATTTGCCTACTGTGAGTGAAGGTGGAAAAAAGGATTCACAACCAATGCAAAAAAAATTAACAAGTAAATCAAAATAAATAAAAAAAAACAAAGAATGTCCAAATGTTATCTACAAAGCTGTCAGATTTCAGAATGAAAAAGTTTAACTTTCACAAAAAGTTATGCATTCCATTTCTATTTTAAGAAGTTTTGTGTGCAGATGGTTTAGGTCCATCCATTAGTTTTTCTTCTCATAAGTTCTATTTGACATTTAAACCAGTCAAATACAACTTTTTTTTAGGAGAAGGAGTTCAACAAATTAAATAATATAATATTTATTTATTTTAAATAACATAATTTTTTTATTTAATTATGTAAATTATAATTTTTAAAAGATTAATATGTAATAACAGTATTTTAAAGTATTTAAAATCAAACTTGTAAAAATATATATAAGTTTGAGTGCATTAATTATAAAATTATACATATTATTATCTTATTGGTTCACGTCAAGATTTAATAGACTCATTTAGAAAAGTATCCGAATAAACTGTTACGAGAATGAGAACGCCTTCCATAAACGATTCCAGCCTTTGTATATTTAACTTAATTTAAATTTTTATTAAATAATGAAACCGAAAGATGATATAGAGAATGAGTAAATGCATTATCCTGAAACAAATGTATTGTTATTTTTATTTTCAATCTCTAAATTTTTTAATACAGGATAAATATTTTTTACTAAAACAAGTAATCTATTATTTTGTTTTTTTATATTTATTACAAAAGAAAAATATAAGAAAAAGTTTCAGAAAATATTAGATTACTACATCCATCATCCTCAATTTTGATTATCCTCGATTCAATCAAATAATTTCTTGCACATCTTAAGGATTAAAATGCAAATAACAAATTTTGTTAGTCAGACCATGTACATATAAAAAATCATCAACACAAATGCTCTTATTTTTTTTTTTTACTTTTTAGGTCCACACATGTGTAACTAATGTTTTTCTTTCCTCCATTTTTTTATATTTGATAAAATTTTTTAAAATAGATATATAGAGAATTTGAACATGTTCCTTTAGACGAAATAAATTAGTATAATTTTAGTATTTTATTATAATTTTTAACTACAAAACTAAATGTACAAAAGTAGATTTAATTTCCAAAGACTTGATAAAAAAAAAATTAAAAGTATATTTTAATTAAAAATAATATATGGATTGTAAAAATAATTTTAAAAAAATTTTCTTTAATTTTTTCAATGTTTTCGGTATAATGACTATATGAGCATATAGGATAGAGAGAGTAAATTTTTATTGATTTTCTTTTTGTAAGCACATTCTTATTGAACTTGAGAATATTTACTTTATCCTAATTCAACTCGTGTATCTCTTAGGTAATTAAAATTAAGAAACTTCCTAAATATTATATTAAAAAATAATACAAAAGGTGCTACCCTTCTCAATCCTTACAATTGAACACCTCCTCTTATTTCATTTTTCTTCTTTCACCAAAGTGTGCTACCCTTCTCCTCCATCATCTTGGTAATTGTTGTACTCTTTGATCTTCCCCCGAAAGTAAATTTCTTCTTGGAACTTTAACTTCTTTTTCTCTATTTTGTTTTTATGTTACTTCCTCTAGAATGAGGTTAGAGCTTGGTCCCTTCTCCATTTTTGTTTAATTTTAAACTCTCTTTGATGTTCCTTTGAAGATTTAAAATATTCATGGTTTTTCTTGACCTAAAATTTGTGTTGTTGAAGGAGGAAAATAAATGATATCTCTCCTCAGGCATTTAGAGCATTTAGTCATCCCGAAGATAAAGGGGATCTTATTTCATTTGGAGAGTATTTAGCTAGTAAAGAGGGAATTTCTTTCCCTGAAATCTTAAAGTTTATTTAATTTTGAAGTTGAAATCTGAATTGGTTTCCAAACATTATTGGTTTTAAAATTATCATATAGGTTAAATTAGAACTCATTTTCTATATGAAATTTGTATACAAATAAGCTTTTTAAGTTTTATGAGTGATCCCATGTCAAAATAATTTTCATAACTCGAAGATTTCCTCAAAGTATTGAATCATGTTTTACCTATTACAACATCACGTTAAGATCAAACATATATCCTTCTCTGTATAGAAGGAATTGAGCTAAAATTTTGTGTGAAATTTATTCTATTTTATGCAATATGTTTCTAGAAAAATTTACCATTTAATTCAATTTATACAAATTTTGATAATTGTTTTACTCCATTATGTTCCGAAATAATTTTAATGTAGACTAGGTCCAGATTTGACATTTTTATTGGCTTTTTAAATATTGATAAAAATATATTTTAAAAGTAAGTATAATAAAGTGTTAAAATATGGATTTTAATGTATATTTATCATAATTTTTGGATATAATAAAAATAAGAATAATTATTTAGAAGACAAATTGATGTGGAATGAGGTATATCAATTTTCTATATTGATAGAATTGTTTGTTACTACAATATACTATAGTATCAATATATAAACCTGCAACATCTATATTAGAAATTAATTTTATTTATTAAAAAAGTTAATACAATGCAAAATTGTTAATAAATAACTTTTTTTTGCAGCATGTAACAATTGCCGAAATAAACTAGGAATGGAAAGTATCTTATTTTTCATTTTGATACAATAAAGAAAAGAAAAGAAAAGAAAACAGAGAAGAATATTCTTACTACTACTTGATTTTGTTTCCCATTTATTCTATTTTTCTTATTATAAAATTATATATTTGAAACACTAGGATTAAGAAATGCTAATTTTAGGAAGTCCATATCATTTTCCAAGATAGCCATATGTTTCTCTGCCATTGTCACCCATGCCTCCATTCCTTCATTTGTTTCCATCAACACTACTGTGTTTGGAATAGTTTCTTTAGTACCTCCTCTTTGAGCCAACCACAAAGGCTTTCCCCAACCAAAATTGAGCTCATTGAATCCCATATTAGCCCAACTTGTGAACACAAACGATATTGGAATTTTGGTTGCTATCCTTTCAAGCATTAGTTCTCCACACTCATCACTCCATAAAAAGCTAGGATCCTTATGCACTTTCAAAAAAAAATCCTTAGTGAGCTTTCCAAGTTCTTCTTCCAAAATCCTAATCAAATCTCTAATATCAATGCTCTTGTTGACATCCTCAACAAGCATCATTGCAGGCCACAACAAATTTCCAATGGAACTTGTGGAGAAAGGCTCTCCCATCCTTTTCCTCATGTCCACAACATGTAACACAACTAATGACCTCATGTGGTCACAAGATTCCTTTGTGCATGCTACAATCATATGTTTACATATGAATGAAGACACTGCTTTGTATCTTGTAGTTTTTGTGTCACTTTCTAACATGGTTTTAAGGTCATTGATAGCTTTGATGTTAAATAAGAATCTTCTTGTGGTGCACTTTACTTCTAAATTTGAGTCATTGTTAATATTTAGCACACCAGAACGTACACCAAAGGTGTTTATTGGAGGGAAGAAAGAAGGAGCAGAAAAGAAATCTGGCCATGTTATTTCTTCTCTTGACCCTTTGCTAATGGTTGACCAAGTTTTCAAGAAGGTACTACAAGAGTATGCATCTAAAAGAGTGTGGAGGTTGCACAAGCCAATAGCTATTCCTCCACATTGGAAAAGGTTTACTTGGATTAGTAGTTGGGGCAAGACTTCTTCATGGGGGTGAACCTTGTTAGGCTCACATGGAAGCAATTGATTTAGAAATTCTAGTTTGGGTGGTTTTAAAAATTCTTCCATGCTAATATTCACTGAAGCTTCTATGTAAATTGCACCTTCATCATTGCAATCAATGAAGAAGCAATCACTTCTTCTACCTGCAAGAGGGTGGAAAATAGTTAGTGTCTTGGATAGTGATTTCTTCAATTGAGATGAAACATTTGGGAATTCTTGCATGTTAGTTGTTTTTTGGTAAAAAAGGATTAATGGAAAATAGGTGTTAAGTTGAAACACATCAAACAAACATAGTTTATGTGTTTTGTGTTCATTGGGAGTGGGCAATGATGGTTTAATGGTTTCTCTTGATGTAATGGTAGTTTCCATTATTGACTATATAATACAATAGCACAAGCTTGATTTTAGATATGAAGATACGAGTGCCTCTCAAGAATTATGTAATTCATCGATGTGTTTTTATATCATTTGATGAATGCTAATGACGTTATAATTGATTTTGTTTTTCTAAATTACCATTCAACCGTATTTGATGTTATGATGAAAATAAGAAACTCCAACTTATGAAGCCCCACATAAATATAGATTACGTTAAAGGCAGTGGTTATTAGCAGACAGTTACTCGAAAAAACAATCGTTTCAACATTTAACTAACTGATTTTAAGTTATTAATAGACAGTTCCTGAAGGTGGCAAGATATTTATTAGAAAGTAGTTTATTTTTTATATTTGATAAAAATTTGTGTAATTTTTATGTTAAAATAATTATATGTATATATGGTAAAGTTTTACTTGATTTGCAACAATGGTGACGGTGGATAAAGTTAGGCTAAAATAAATTATTTAAATTTTTTCTCTTGATGCTTGTTCAATCAATTTTTTGAGGTTGAATTGAGTTAGAATGTAAAACTATTCAAATAATAACTGAAATAATTATGGATAGTTAAAAGAACATAACTTATATTAAGAATTTACTAAACAAAAGTTACCGCCCCGCCCCCCCCCCCTCCCAAAAAAAAGAAATGTAACTCATCTCGCGAAAAGAAGCAACCCAAGAAAAAGAAAGCATGTAATTGCTGAAAAATTAATATAATATGATGATGGGACAATTGAAGGGAATTTTATGTTATTGACATGTGAATCATACAATTCACGTTTCAAACTTTACATATTACATACGTAGAAACATAATGGTTTCAATTTCCATATTTAAAACACCCAAATAAATTCTAAAACTTCTTTTATAATTCTCGATACAATATATTCAAATAGATATCAAGTATCATATCACACATTCAACCGTTCTAAGTTACTAGTTGAAAGTTTAATAGTTTAACGTAATTAAGTTATCGTATTATAATTGAATATTATTTTAAAAATATTTATAATATATATTATCTTAAAAAATATAAAATATATATAATAATAAAATATATTAATAATATAATTTTATATGATTAAAATTTGTAAAATTATATATATATATATTATTTTTAAATTTAAATTATATATATAAATTAAATAAAATATAACATTATTTTATTTTATTTTTTAAAATATTATTTTATATATAAACTAATTTTTTATCGATTTTATTGATCTGTTATCAATTTTTTACTACACTAATTTTATAGTTTAATTAGTCTAAAAAAATAGTTTTTATTCAATTAATTTGCCAATCGATTCAATCTAGCTTTCATAATCATAATGAATATTATGTTAGTAAAATTAATTTTCACATTTTATAGAATAGAAATTCATACCAAAGAATAAACAAATATTTAAAAGTAGTATTTGTTTAGTTAAATTCATCTTGTTATGTTTTATTAATATGATTAAATCCTTCAATAATTTCATTCAATTACTAATTATGTGTACATAAATGTGCTTAAAACTACTAAAAAACGTTGAACTTATACGAATTTTATGATGTGTGCATTTAGAATAGTTTTAAGATGTACTTAAGAAGCACTCATATAGTATTTCATTATAACAGTGTTGATTTTTTTTATAGGATAAAAAATCTATTAAATAGGTCTAATATATATATATATATATATTAATATTATGTAAATAAAATATAAAATAAATATTATATAAATATAAATAGGTTTATAAATATGTTAAATAGGCTTTTTTATAAGCTTAGGTCTGACTTGTTTATCTAAAAAGACTTTTTAACAAGCCTGAGAAACTATTTATTTATTAAATGAACCTAATTTAACTAAGTTTTAAATAAGTCAAGCCGTATGCCTCTGTCGAATGTCCTTGTTCACTTCCATCCTTAATTTAATGTCTCTTTTTTCGAATTTTTATAAACATGTTGGTGGTTGAATTAGGATTTTCTATGAATAAATATGTAGACAATTCTATTTTTAAACTGCATAAATTGATTCTATTTAAAAATAAGTTTTGTAATCGTAGACATGTTTATTTTATTAGAACATATTTGCATTATCTGATCAGAAACTTTGAACCATGTTTTAGTCCAAATAACTTTAAGATTCATTTTTGAATAAGCTATATATATAGATATACATGTAATTTTAAGATTTTATTTTAACTTTTTAATGTTTTTAAAATTACTCAAATCTTAATTTTATAATTCAAAATATAGTCTATATAACAAATAAAGATAAAAAAATATAAAAATTAATAAATTTTATCATTTAAATTCAATAAAATTGAATAAAATAAAAATTTCTTAAAAATAATAGAACTAAACATATTCAAACTTAATTAAATCCAACATAAAATTAAATTAAGTGTAAAAAATCTATTTATCAATAATAATTTTTAAAAATTAAATATAATAAAAATTTTATTATTTAAAATTTTTTCTATTTAATATAAAATTATCCATTAAAATTCTATAATATTTTAAAATTTTTTCTTTTTATCATAAAAATCGTATAAAGAGTTTTGTTATTTCTTCACGCAATAATCGTGGCTGTCGTTTTCCAAGGGAAAGTATATTTTACGAGTCTGTGATGTCTAAAGCTGTGGAATTCTTGTGATTATTGTGGTCCCTCCTATTCATGCTATATCTTATTCTCGTGCGCCATGTTTTTTTATGGTTAAACTTCTGAACACACTAAGCATTTTGTCCTGTTACTATCTTTGTCAAACTTAATGCTGCATGCATTTTGTCCACCTACAAATCTTATATTCTTTTTCATTTAAATTTTTGGATTTTCATATGTCAACACAAGGATGATAAACAAGTAGTAACCATTAAGAATCTGTTCCTCTATACTAATCAGATATACTTTAAAATTAAAATCTATTTACATTTGTTGATTACAAAAACAAAAATGGGTGTTATAATAAAAATTAACATTAAATATGTTTTTAGTTATTTTAAAATTTTAGTTTCATTTTTTTATTTTAAAAATAATTAGATCCGACCTTATTTTTTAAGATAATCAGTTTTTAATTTTTTTATTAACAAATTAAACATTGATATATATATATATCACATATTAAATATTAATTATTTTAAAAATTAAAAGTAATATATTTTAAAAATGAACAAACAAAATTAATTATTCTAAAAATAAAATATTTAAATAAAAACTATATAATCTTAAAAAAATTAAAAATATATTCAAATCTAAAAATTAAATATATATATATATATATATATAAAATTCATCAGGTCATTGACATAAAATTTTACATTTAAAATAATAATAATAATATTATTCAAAATAAAATATTAAAAAAAGTGACAAAAAGAAAAGAATAAAGTGAGAGTATTAAAGATTATGGATGTGAAAAGAAAAAGAAAATATGGTAATGAATGGATGTTGACCATAGCTGTCTCATGTGATGAGTCTTACACGCCCACGTAGTTATTCTTGAACCACAAGGCAGGGAAAGAATAGGAAACCTACATCCATTGTTATCATTATCATTTCCAGAAAATCTTTGCACTGCACTGGGATTTTCAGTTTTGATTCTCTGATTCCTTTATCTCGGAACCAGAGGATCATATATATATATATTGTTATTATCATATGTCATTTTTTTTTTCTCATTTTTTATGTATATGATTTCAATCACCATTGTTTTGCATTTGCACACGCATTAAAAGAGAGTTTCTCCCAATTTGTTTCGGTGTTGTGAGAAACGGCCAGAAGGTGCATGTGTTTTGGTGGTTTCTCAAAATGGATGTTCCTCAAAGTGAAGGTTTAATGGAAGGTTGGCTTTATATTTTTTCCTCCAACAGGTTAGGGTTGCAATATTCACGAAAGAGGTACTTCATCCTCAAAGGAAGTTTTCTTAGAAGTTTCAAAGATCAACCTGTTTACCAGATGAAGGTACGTACTCTTCAGCATTCTTTTGTTTCTTCAACTCTTAATTTTAGTTACATGTTGAATGCAAGAAATTCTGGATATGCGTTATGGAATGTCAAGTCTTGAAAAATGTTTGTTTCATCACTTTTTTTTACACTTTATAAAAAGTTAAAATGAATAAAAAAAATGAAAAGAAAAAGACTTTTCTTTTGTTTAAATAAGTGTGAGGTGATTTTAAACAACTACAATTGAAAGGTTTTCCTTGGAGAGAATCATTTTTTTATATATTTGTATTTTTTGTATTTGTATATGATATATGCTTTCTTTCTGGGAACAAACTTTTCATTTGTACTTGCATAAAACTAATTCTAAGATCGATGTTAGCAAAAGCATTAATAAAAGTGATAAATGTTTTCTTTCAGAGAAATTACTTTTTATATTTTTGTATTTTGTGTATTTCGATATGATAAATGTTTTTTTTTCTCGGGAATTTTTTTTATTTGTACTTGCATAAAACTACTTCTAAGTTGATGTTAACAAAAGCATAAAAAAAAAGTGATATGAAATAATAAGTTTTCAATTTTATTTTGTCCATGCAGTTTTCGGGGTTATTGCATGGCAAGAATTTGTGTTTCACTTTCTCTATAACAGTTTGAATTTTCCATTGATGCTTTAGATTTGCTGATTTTGCTCCTTTGATAAGAGTGAATGAAGTAGAATTGCACCTTAGTGTTAATTTCTTATCATGCGGTTGATTCAAACTATATTTTCATATATTTTTGGTCGTATACTAAGAGCATTAACCTGAATAAAAGCATTATCTTAATATTTTGTAACAGTTAATATTATAACATTTCTCAGGCCTACTCTTTTGTACTCAGATTTCATTATATGGACCGTAGATTTTGTACACTAACCAATTAATAAGTCGAATGATTAAGTTTTTAATTTGGGTGAGTATTATCTTTTCAGGAGTCAAATAGAAGTGCCATAATAGACTCCAGCATTCGGATTACTGACAGTGGAAGAGAGACTATCAACAAAAAAGTATGAAAATTGGGCACTTTAAAACTTTGAACCAAATTGGATACTCGGAATGATAGTAATATATTTTTTAGAATATTTTTTTTTCTAATACATATTTGCATTATTAGTAAAATTTATGAGTAAATTTTTATTTTAATCTTTTAGGGTTTGTAAGTATTGTTTATTCTAATCTTTAAAATTGTAAGTATTGTTAAAAGGTATATAATTAGGATTTCATTTTGGATATTTATCTTTTTTCCTATTTAAATTTCAGGACTTTGAAAGGTTTGCCTTGTTTCTTTTAACACCAATTGTATCTACAAATTTGTTTGCCTTGTTTCTTTTAACACTAATTGTATCTACAAATTTGTTTGCATTGTGCAGGTATTCTTTATCTTCACTGTTTATAATGCTTCAGATCAAAGAGATCAGCTTAAGGTGTGAGAACTAAATGTCAAAATTAATAAATACATTTGTAAAAGAAATTATTTTGTAGTGGATTGAGAGATGTATGGTTTGAATTTCAAATTTCTAGTTGGGGGCTAGTAGTTCGGAAGAAGCTGCCAGATGGATATCATCCTTGCAGCATGCTGCCTTAAAGGTTTTACTCTCTAAATAAATTAGTAGAATGAATATTGTTGCCTCATGATAGAAGCAAATCTAAATTATATATTTTCAGGAGAATTCAAATCCGGAAACGAGTTTGGTGAGTTGTTCCAAGAAAAAATATCCATCTTTGAGGTACATCAACTACTTTTAAAAATGTGATCATGCAATTTCTATTTAATTGTCACATTTTGAAGGAGAATGTTTTGTGAACATTAAAATAAGAAAATAAAAGTTGTTTCATTTGATTTTGAAATTTATTTGTGATATCTATGTATAGAAAAAAGATAAGAAGTATGAGACAAATAATTGTATTTAGTGTTACATATGGTGTTAATTTTTTAATGTTTAAATAATGGTATTGAATATTGAAAGTTTGTACTATTGTTCTTGTACTTTTCCTTTTGGTAGAGGTTTGTTTCTTGTTTTCTGTTGCTTTGCTAAACCAGATTATGGTCTTAAACAAGAAGATCACATGCACTAGAAATGTTTTCTTCCATTTTTTTTCCTTATATTGTTGCTGTTATTTATGTATGAAATTTTGTTTAAATAGAATGGGAGGTTCAAAAAGATCAGATTGGAAAGATTACATTGACTGGAATTTTCAATCATGCATATACACTGAAGCAATGACTTCTGATGTTATTGCTCCCACACCATGGAAGATTTTTGGTTGTCACAATGGTAAAGCTTTTACTTCCTATATATAGTCCTCTTTATAGGAAGTGCTTTCATCTGGTATTTCATATATAGTTCCCTGCTTATGCAGGATTAAGAATGTTCAAAGAATCAAAAGATTGGGATTCCCATGGAAGTGTTAGTTGCTCCTACCTTTACAAAATTTCAATTTTGTGTATGGTTGTTTTTGTCTAAAATTTGTTTTATTCAGCATTGGGGAGATCACCCAGTAATGATGGCAGTAGGTGTAGTTGATGGAGCTTCAGAAGCCATTTTTCATACTCTTATGTCTCTTGGGTCCTCAAGATCAGAGTAAGTTCCAAATTACTATTGATCAATTGAAGGATGCCAATAATACACTCTTTCCTATAATAGTAGGTCCCAATGAATTTCACGGAATAATAAAATATGTTAGAAGTGTGTTTATTATTGGCATGCAACTTTTAAATATGATCTTCTCTCAGCATAAACTTTTTTAGCTTTTAAACTATATCTGCAAATATGGAAGTTGAGGGGAGACAATTCTTAAGAGTAAAGAAAGATCATTACAAGCAGTTTAGTGGTAAAAATGATTTAAATTTTGTTTATTTTAATAAAAAAATTTACATTATCAGCAAATAAGGAAGTGTCACACATTATAGTAATTAGAGATTTTTATTAGCAGTAGAAGCCCTCAACAATGTTTTAAATAGAAGGCATCATATGCGTTTTTTTTGTAAAAACTCTTCACATGATGTGTGGATCTAAGTAAAAAAATATAAATGAATATCCATATGAAATCTATAATTGCATTGCCAAAAAGAAAAGGTTTTACCCATTAAAGTTGTTTGGCACATTTTCTGTTTTTGTGATAGCTAATGTAATTAAGTGATACTGCAAGGTTTGGTAAACCTCAAACAAAAATGCAGATGACAGGTTTTTTGTCTGATAAAAAAATGACTTGCTATAAATTGGGGATTGAATGGAGGGAATTAGTTGTAATTTTCTTTTGGTTTTAATTGCTTTCTCTTTATGAATGTTAGCAACTCAAGAATTGGTATGAAGCAAGGTGTAATGGTGTGGAGATCCTGGTCTTGTTTTTCAAACTGAGATTTATGTTCAGTTATTACTAAGATGTTTTTATGCTCTCAAGAGAAGCAAGATTCCTTGTGAATTCTTAGTATATTTTTCCCCTGATCATAGATTTTTCTCATTCCAAATTCAAATATTGAATTTACTAAGTGTCTTACAGATGGGACTTTTGTACATACCAAGGCTGTGTGGTAGAGCACATTGATGGTCATACTGATATTATTCACATGAAGCAATACAATGATTGGTTACCGTGGTAACATATGCAACTTTGAGTAAACCACTATTTTATTCCTTAGAAGATTTGAAATTGATCAAATTAGTTCATAAAAAGATGGAAACTACTATGTTCTTTATCAAGAGATATAAAAATCCTTAGTTCTTTTTAAAAACTAATGTGACTGAATTTAAATCTCTAAAAAATAAAAATGATGATTTATTAATGATACTTACCCTACTAATACATCTCATTTGTAGGGGGATGAAACCACGAGATTTTTTGTTAAGAAGATATTGGAGAAGAGAAGATGATGGAACATATGGTACCTTTTTTTATAGTAGTAAAATATATATTACTAAACTTTGATTCTTTGTTGCTATTTATTATTTAATTCTATTTGTCTTTGGTTCTCTAACAGTGTTGTTATTCCATTCTATTAATCACAAGATATGTCCAACACAAGGTGGCTACGTTCGTGCTTCTGTTAAAAGTAACGTATGCTTTTAAATTTGATATTATTTTATCTTTCTATATTCTCTTATAAACATTTATTAGACAATTGGTTGTGGCATTTAACTTCCTTAATATGATTCTTGAAATAAAAATTGGAGTATATAACTTTAAGCTTGTTCATCTCTTGTTTGACTTGGTTAATGTTTATCAGGTGGAGGATTTCTAGTTACTCCTGTTAACAAAGGAAAGCAGTCACTTGTAAAACACATGCTTGCTATTGATTGGAAGTTATGGAAATATTATCTACGCCCTTCATCTGCTAGATCCTTAACTATTAGAATGCTTGAGAGGGTTGCAGGTTTGTTTAACATGATATGATAAATATTTCAGTTTTATTTGTAGCTTTTTTATATTGATATTGATATAAATAACATGAGATTTTTTGTTAACTGTAATAAATATGATTAAGTTTTTTGATCCTTATAAATTTTAAAATTTTTAACCAATTTCTGTTACTATTCTGTAATAAGAAAACATGTATCTAATTGTGCAATGTTAATAATCATTCTAAATTTATATTTAATATGGCATGTTTAAATATGTGTAAGTGGTAATAGAAATTATTTTATAAATGTTAAGATTTATGAAAACAAAACTAAGAATTTTTAAAAATTTAAAATTAAATTTAATTATATTTATAGAAAAAAATATTTTATTATAAATAACATTTTATAGGTTTTTTACAATTTTGAATCATTTGCAGCACTGAGAGAGTTGTTTAAGGCTAAATCAAAAAATTATTCCTCTGAATCTGACGAAATGGAAATAGATATTCCTCATAGTGAAAAGGAGGATATTAAGATTGGAGTTACAAAAGTGAACAACAAGGTTATGGAACAAATATTGGAGGAGGATGAAGGTGATAATGAGACTTCTTGTCACACAACTTTAATGGGATTAACTGACTGTGATGAATTCTTTGATGTTCCTGAACCAATGGAGTATGATCAATTTGGAAATGAGTTTCACTCTGCTTTGCTTTCAGAAAATCATTGTCAGGTATCTTTTTCTTACCAAGATTCTTTCTTAGATTTGATAATATGAATTTATAATTTCCTTGTGTTGGTTCTTCTTTATTTATCATAGTTTATTTTGATTCAAACTTCATTAATCATAGCAAAGTCTTTATTATAATTAGAACAACACTCCACACTTATAAGGGAAGTACTATTTCCTCAGGGATGCAAAACTTTGTAACAATCAAATTTCTTCTTTCATGCTACAATTATTAAATTGAAAATGATTAGAAGCCTTTTGTGTGCCTTAGATATGTTTGCAAGATGCCATTGTGATACCCATGGCAAATGACATTGAGTCATTGCACTTAAATGTTTGTTATGTTTTTATCCATATTGGATGGATTATTATTTTCATAGCACATTCTTCAACATTTTAAATATTGTTCTTATTATTATCTATTTTTATCACGTCACTCATTTTATAACATGCTTATCTCTTTTCTGTTATAATTTCTCTTATCTTCTATACAAACAAAAACAAAATGCAAGTATTTCTTTCAACATATATTTTATGTTTTGAGAAAATTTAAGTTCTAAGACTTCCTTTCAAATGAAGATGCTTGAAATTTTTGTTTCATATATGTAAATCTCCTAGATAAATCAACAACTATCCTATTGAATTGATTGATTTAGTAGTTTTTCCAATAACTTTTGGATATCATACCCACAAGTATCAAGAACTTCCTTTATCATATGCCTATCGAGATAAAAAACCATCTCAAACAAATTTTAATAAGAAAGCATCCATGTCTTGGTGAAGGTGATCATGCATGCTTCAAAATATTTGACTTGCTTTTTTTTTCTCATGCCATATTTGAGTCATCAAGTTTGCATATAATTTTATTGGTTTAGTTACGTTGAAAGACCCATTTGCCGATGGTATTGGTTTAACATAATCTTTTCCAATAACGCTTGAAACAACACTTGTTGAAACTGATCGAACTTTGGAGTTTAGACCTTGAAATTACTTTATTTCTTGGAAAGAATTTTAAAAAGAATGATGATTTTAAAATCTCTTTAGTCCTAGCATCTTGATTAGATGAATGGGTTGCGAATGTTGAAGAGTTTCCATACATTCCATGCAAATCTCTCCTGCTAAGTCTGCATTCCAGTGTACTAACAATGGGTAGATTGGAAGAAGCTATTTCTTCAAGATAAAATACTAAGCCAAAGACATCAAGCAAATACATCAATGATTTTTTTTCGCAATTAGCTAAAATAACCATATACTATAGGAGGAAAGAGAAATAAGAAGATATAGGATGAATCCATATATTTTAATCATACATTGAAATATTTATTTATAATAGGAATATTTAATATAAGGATTAATTATAAAAATATTAAGTTAGCTAATTATTATAGTTATAAAGATATAATTTTTTTAATTACTATAATTATAACATATTTTATTTATATATTTTCAATCCTTCAAGTTTGATCATATAAATTATATTCACTAAGCATGTTATATATGTAGCTAATTCTTGAACCTTTTAATGGTTTAGTAAAAATATTTTTTTACTAATCATTGGAATTAATGAAACTAGTGACAATATTTTTAAATAAGATTTTTTTTCTAATAAAATGACAATCTATCTCAATATATTTAATTCTCTCATGGAAGATAGGATTTGAAACAATATGTAAGATGATATAATTATCTCAAATGAGTGTTATTTGATTAACTTCCAAATCTCAGCTTCTTGAACTACTAGATCTTACAATAATCCTTTATTTTTTTATTTTATAAGAAACTAGATTGACTTCTTATTAGTAGGAGAATTTTTCCTATTTGCATCTAAGTATCCCATAATTTGGATATGATCCTTAGTTTCATATAAAAGATTCTTTCCTTCACTTTATTTAACATAGTAGAGGATGTAGATTACTGCATCCCAATGTCCTTTACACAAAGAGTTAAGAAATTGATTATAGAGAAAATGTAAGAATGAGTAATAATGAGATAGTTCAACTTATTAACAGATTTTCTATATCTCTATGGGTTTGGAAGTGTCTTTCCATATCTTGGTAGAACTTTGACATTAAGATCTATATGGGTGTTAGTAGGTTTGGCACCCATTAATCTAATTTCTTTTACGATGTCCGTTGCATACTTTATTTGAAAAATCACAACATCATTCTTGGATGGTACCACCTTTATCCCAAATAAGTATCAAATTTTTTTAAGATCTTTTATTTGAAAATGATAATAGGGATATTATTTTACCTATATAATATCATGATGATCACTTGACAATGTTATCTAAATACATTATTTGGTAAATGAACCTTGTGGCTGAATGATAAAAAAAATTGATTGGTTAGCTTTGCTTTGAGTCAAGACAAATTGTTGGACCATAGTACTAAATCAATCAAACTAAACCTTTAGAAATTATTTGGTTCCAAATAATAATTTTTGGAGGCAACAAATGTGTGCAAATCGTGTGTACCAAGTTTTATCCATAGACAAGTGCACATGTTAGCATAGAAATGAGGTATTTAATACCTCTAGTGTTATTTTCATAGGAACTATTTCAATAATCCTTAAAAGAATGATTGAGTCCTAAAATTTGAGCTCATCAAAAGAGACTTTGTTTAAAATATATTTTTAAAATAAAAAAATAAAAATAAAAATAGGGAAATTAAAAGTATAAAAATAATCACAAGTATGAATTCAATTATGAAAAGATATGGAACTTTGATTTTTCTTATGACTTTACTTGATATCACCCTTAACTCCCTTATGAATGATAAAAATCAATTGCTAACGACTTGTTCTAATTCTATTACCGTATAATGATCATGCAATAGTAATATTCTTTTCCCTAAGTCATTATTCCAATGATCATGCAAGGTATATAATTAAGATAATCCTAAATATCATTTGAAAATTTTAATTTAATAATTAGTTAGAAATCAAGAATTCCAATTGATCCTCCAAAACTCTTAGATTTTACCTTTATAGTTCCATTAATTAGGCAACAATATGATCTCCTATCCTCTAGTAAACTTAGAAATTAACAAGAGTGGTCAATTCCTATCAATTAATAAAGCATAATAAGAAAAACACAATTGAATAGAAAATAATCATTCATAAAAGAGATAAGGGGTTCAATTGGTTACATCATAAACTCTATCAAAATCTCATGATTAGAGATTAGTTACACATAGTAAATGAAGATAAGTAATAACATACTAATCCAACAAAAGAATTCATAATCCTAATTCTTGAAAACAAAAATGACAAAATCATAATACTGGTAACACTGACAATAGGAAAGTACAACTCCCACTGTAAAAGAGCTTCTAGCTCCAAGATCCTACAAGATGATACTAAAAGAAGGATGAATATGGAAGTGAAGAAGGTAATGGTGGTGTGTTTCTAGGATGATCTCTTTCAAGGCCTAACCTTCCTTTTTATAGGCTTGAGGTGGACTTTTTATAGGCTTAGGTTATATTTTACTTCATTATCATTATCTGCATCTACCATAAGACAAATGTATGCAAACATTTTAGCTTATATTCCTTTATCCAAATTGCTACTATCTAGGTTATCCTAGGTAGATAGAAAATCTTCGTTTTTCTTCTTCCTAATGAACTTTTTTTATCATTCTTTAAATATGGATAGTTAACCTTAATGTTTCCTATTTTTTCTATATTCATAATACACTACATCATATTTTTATGAATTCACCTCTTTTAAATGTTTCTTACTGAAATATGAAGGTTTATAAGGTTTCAATTCCTTTTCCTTTATTCTTATCACACATTTAACGAATTTGGTAATGAGAAAAATTCATTGTCTTTTTCATTTCATCATCTCTAGATTCTCTAGAGCTTTTTAAGGACTTTTCAACCTTCATAAGTTTTACAAAGACACTTGATTTTTCATATTGCTATATTTTATAGATTTTTTTTTCTAGATAACATCATTTAACTCAACTTCATGAACCCTAAATGATCTTATAAGCTCATCAAGCTTCAAGGAACTAAGGTCCTTAACTTCCTTGGTAATGGTTACTTTGGGTCTCCATTATTCTGGAAGACTCTTTGGAATCTTCCTAACCTCTATTCATGATAATACTCCTTACCCAAGACCTTTGTACCATTTATTATAGTTTTAAATCTTCCTATCATATCATCTATGGTCTCATCTATCTTCATCTAAAATATATCATACTAATGAACCAATAAGATTATCTTAGAATTTTTTACTTGATCGGTTCCTTCATGCATAAGGGATAAAGTATCTCATACCTCTTTAACTGATTTGCATGCCAAGAGAAACTTAGCATTAATGTTATACTAGACTTTGTTAGTTTGATCAATTATTTGTGTTCCTCTGAGATCTCATTTCCTTGATCCTTTGTAGGAATGTAAACATCATTTTTTTTATTATATTCCAGAAATTGTACTACTTAAACTTGATGATCATCTTCATACTATCTCTCTAGTATAGATAGTCTTCTCCAAGAAAATTAGGAGGCTTAACGATCGATGTTCCTTCTAAGATAAGTTGTTTTTGTTAGTTTATAATAACTTTTAGATCACATGTCCTCTTCACTCATTAATATGTTCAACTCCAAATGTTGAGCTCATAGAAAATGAAAAATGATATAATAAAAAACATAAAAAGGGAATAGATTGAGTTTTTATTCCTTTCTAAATATTTTAAAAACCTTTGCAAATGATTTAGAAAATTAAAGTATCCGAAAAAAGATAGACACTTCAATGTGGCAAAAAGAATTTAAAGGTTGAAGTAGAAGAAAGATAAATGCTCGATATTATATTGGTTCATTATTGGTATAAAACTGTAAGGCAAGTGTACCTTATCATTTTTCAGAGTAAAGAGTGAGAAAGAGTATCGTCTCCACAGGGATTTGGTTCAAGTATTAAATTCCCACTAGTCCACTAATTGAACTCAGTTAAGGGATTGATAGGCAACAGAAATATAAAAGAAATGCACTTAGTGGTTTCTGTTCAATGAAATGAAATACTGTTCCAACGTGCATAAAACTAATTAAAATTAAATCTAAAATTGTCCAGTACTCAATAGATGACACAAGTGTTAGAAAATCGGTTTAAGGGAGATGTTAGGGTTGGATTTCACCAAGACTTCTCCTATGTAATATTAGATTATTACGTGCATTCAAGAGAATATATAATTGAAGATCCAATTCACAATTATTAATTGAAGATCAATCCCTTGACTCATCAATGCTTCACCCGTATTAGGAATCCTAATTCCTTAGTAAATCCTAATTCAAGTGAGTCTTAAGTTCAAGAATTCAAGCGATCTCACAACTATGAATCTCTATTCCCAGAGCACTCACAGTCATGTTATTCAATTTCAGTTCCAATTCTAAATCCAATTTCCCAATTGTGAAGAAGAATTCAATTTCAATCTATAAGTGACCAAGTCATAGAAGCATTAAGCAAAGAGAAGAATAATCATTTTTAAGGAAAAGAAATCTTGAATGCATAGAATATATCTCGGTTACATAGGTTCAGCAATGACTTCCTCTTTCCCTAACAAAGTTCTAGTTACACATAATAATAGAAGAAACAGGGGAGAGGATGGAAGTCATGAGTATGACGACTCGCGGTGGTTTCCCTTCTTCCTCAAACCTAGGGTTCCTCTTTCACCCAGAACAGAACCAACATCCAGGTGAGCGGCGACTCTGTTCTCTGCATCTACGATCAAGAGATAGATCAGTTGATTGATTGATTGATGTCCTGTTTCGTTCTGTTTTGGGCCTTTATAGGCGCTCTTCTGTTACGTTGCGTGTCCAATGCGATTGTGCTTGTGTTGCCAACGCAATGTGAATAACAGAATACTTCGTTCCTTTCAAATTTTTATGTGCTCCACGCATTTCTGGTTGTGTTGCCAACACGAAACCCTATGACAGACTGCAGAAATTAAAACACATAAGATTTTCAAGAATTTATCATCCAATAGGCTTTAAAACTGCATTTTCCAGATTGTGTACGAGTTACTTAATTTTTTATCATTTTCTCATGCTTTAGTGGTTATTTATGTTTCAATTTCTTACAATTATATCGAAATATGCACTAAATAAGTGTCGTATTGGACATTTATCACAACCCCAAACTTAAACTCTTGCTTGTCCTCAAGCAAGTATTGAGCTACAAAGAGCATTCAGTTCTCATAGTACGCATATAATTCCTCTCAAGTGATTTCCTGCTTCCCTCTTCAATCCAACTCGCATTACTAAAAAATCTTCAGATTTCATTTCAAAGGTAAATTCAGTAAGCCATGAGGGACAGATTAGAACTTTTGTAAGGTTAGAAAACAACATGAGAGTATTGATTTAAAACAGTGTTAAGACTATGATTTCAACAATTTCTTGTAAGATGGCATGGTCTAAACTTGCAACCCCTCACACAGTCAAGTGTCTCACTTTTTGACTCAAGTGTTTAAGGTTGTCTCTCAATATCATCAAATTCATATTTCATTACCATAGGCTTGCCCCTATTTTCTACTTCCATCAATAAAATCACATGCATGCAAAATTAAGAGGTCTTATTCTAGGTTGTAATGTGGTCTGGGTAAGGGATGGATGTGATTTTTTTGGGAAGGTAGCTTACAAGAGTCAAAGAATTAGGAATAGTTGGCTGGTTGCATTTGTGATTACTACTTTCTTTGGTAACTGTTTTGCTATACTTCTTCCTTTCTTGGTTTGCCTTTCTTTCTTCTTACACTCTTTTGCCTTCTTTTTTTTTTTTTTTTTCAGATTTTCATTTTATTCTTCTTTATTGTTCCATTACATCGGGGTATATGGGTACCCCAACCCCGAACTTAAAATGTTGCTTGTTCTCAAGCAACCCCAAACTTATATGCAAACTTATTCTCTAATGCAAGCAATTGTTTTCTAACTCTTTGACCAGGTAGTTTCATTGTTTTTCTCTTTTATTTGAAATGGGTTAATTACATAGAAATGGATATCAGGCTCAAAGGGGTTGTGCAAGGGATAAATATATGCTAGGTAAGCCATTTGGTCAAGTAGGTGCATGCAAGAAGGTGCCTCAATCATGTTTATGCAAGCATATGATAACTGATCTCAATTAAGAAACTAGGCAAGTTTTGAAATGAAACATCATTTGTGACTTAAACACACAAAACAGATATGTTGTATAGGCTCAAGTGTTCACGGTTCGTTGGCTATAAGCTTAGGGCATGCATCTTAACAAATTCATTGTTAATACCATACCAAAATGATTTCCAGTCAATCATGTTGTATTCTACTTAGGAAACTTGATCAATCTACACATTACTCAAGAAATAAGGAGATAAAGAATGATGCAAGTTAGGAGAGAAGTGAGAGGGAGACACTCAAATGAGGAGTAGTATGTATAGTATGCAGGTGATTTAGATTCAGTTATTAATGGTTTGAGTCAAGAAAACTCCCTGTACTCTGTGTATCCTGTGCGGACAGATATTTTCACTCTTCCAGCATTCTCTGTAATATGGTATTCCTATGCTGTTTACAGCTTAGCATGCGTTGGCAACGCAACTGTCATTTATGTTGGCAAGGCGTTGTGCCCTGTGTCTCTTGCTATGACTAAGTGTGGCAAATCTATCATGTTCCAATCTTTTCACTTGAGGAATGGCCTTGCTATGGGTTAGTGGTGTGTGCATGTGGTCAGGGTGCTACTCAATGTGTGCAGTACCTAAACAAATCACGTAGGCAACACACTCTGTTAGGAACAGAATTTTCAGAATAAGTTTCAGCAGTTTAGAATTAAAATTGCATAACCCAGTAGTTCAGACTATGTTATTATAGAACAGGGATCAAATTCCTTCAATTATAAAATTGTCCAAGAAAAGATAAAAGAAAACAGATTCCTATAGAAAGAGAAAAAAAAAGAAAGGAAGAAAAAATATCAAATGGAAAAATAATTTCAAAACAGCAACTGCTTAGTCTTCATCCATGTCTGTTACTCCTGCAAGTTCAACATCATTCCTGTTGTCCTCTAGGTCGATCCACTGTAGGATCTGCTCTTTGGTGATATCGGAGAGGTCCTCGTCAGTCAACCCCACATGCTTCCTAATCTTCTTGAGAAACTGTTGGTTCATCCTCATTCCGATATGAACCTTTTGCAGGTTCCTCTGCACCATTTCCACATGTACTCCGATATGACGGTTGAAGACCTGTTGTGAGACTAACAGCTCTGTCTGCTCGGCTAACATTTCATATATCCTGGGTGGTAGAGGAGGGCCAGACTCCTTGTGCGATGGTGGCTCTTGGTCAGTGAATATATGACGCTCTATGTACGTCTTGTTAAGCGTTGCTTGCGGGGGAACCTTGGTGCAACTTCAAAACTGACCCCCTGGGCCTGACATAGGGCTATGATCAGGCTGGGTATCCCAGGGAGGCCTTGGGTTTTGCAGCAATCTCCTCCATATCTTGGGAAATTATGCTGCCCAGGTCTAGTGCCCCTGGTTTCATAATCACCCAAGCCAGCACAGCTCTTTTCTTGGCTAGGTCGTTTGAATGGAGTAGAGGCAACAAATTTGACTGCACAAAAGTGCACCATATCTTTTCCGTGAGCACTAGGTTAGCCTGCCACAACGACCTTCCATCTACTAACTTGTCTTTTTTCTCATCCCACCTTGCACTAGGGACACAACACCCTCGATGAACCTTCTTTATCCACTGGGACATCCTTCAACCTGTTGTACAGACAGCTTCTCCTTGGAGTGTTAACCTCCAGTAGATCATTTATTACCTGGGCTTGAATGAGATGGTTTTACCCCGCACGTATGAGGTATACCTCGTTTCTATCCTAGACAACACCAGGTTGGCATTGAATTCCTTGGTGATTTCTTCAAACCCTTCACTAGCCATGCTACACAGTTTATGCCACTTCCGGCTTTCGACCTCTTTAATGATCGCAAGGAACTCCCCTGGGTGTAAATCAATCTTCCTGTCTCCTACCACAGAGCTCTCCCTAAGCTTTTCATACCGCTCCTCATTCTTTGCAAATTTGAAGCGATGGGTATCAGCAGCTCCTGGTTTCCCTCTGAGGGTTATAGCAAGCGTTGTTTTTATGCGTACTTTTCTTGAAGAGGAGGCCATTCTACAAGGAATAAAAGTGAGTAGATATAATATTTGTTTGAATTTGCCTCAAGTTAAAGCAGAATTGGTCATTACAAACAGTTATGCATGGATGCGTGCAGGATTGAAATGCCCTAAAATCAGTTATTGCACAAATCCAGCAATGGTTAAAATTAAATCGAGCCCCATGTGTAGTGAATTATTTCCTTAGGAAAATCAATGCATGCATGTACAAACTTTTATGTAGGGTGATTTCCTTAATATGCAGGTTGAAAATATTCACCATTGTAGGGTTTAAAACAACCTTCATTTGCAGAACCCGTTACTGCAAGGTAAGGATGAAATGGAAGGGTGTACCTGATTTCTCTTGCAATTGAGGAAATGAGAAAACTATTCTTGAGAGGGAGATGAAGAGAATGGGGTGAGTGGGAGTGTTTAAAAGTAACTGAGTGAGTGGGAGTTGGTTACCTGACCTATTTATACTTGGGGCTTGTGGGCTACGAGAGGTCAAGCATGTGGGCAACAGATTAGGTTAAATTTTTTTGGCTTCACTTACTTGTGACTTTGCGTTGGCTACGCAACCCAGACTGCGTTGGCAACGCATACCAGTACAAAATACACACCTCTAGATTAACATCCCCAAACTTGATCCTTGTTGGCTACCTAATTCACTTGTGTTGGGCACACAAAGCAGGACAGAACTTAGAATTTGTGTCTTAATTTACCCTTATGTCCTTCAACTTTATTGCAAATTTTGGCATGCTTCTCACACTTGTGGCTTCCAGTCCTTACCCCTGAAATAGTTTATGAGAATGTATTGTTTGCTGGATTGAACTTCTTATCTATTGTTCCAAATTTAGAATTTTCTTCCCTTAATCATAACATTGTGGTCCTGATTGACATCTAGAATCAACTCTCATTGGGTACGCGTATCAGAACACCTTGCAGAGTCTTCTGCAGCAACACTACTTCTCAATGGGTTGTGATACCCCACTGTATAGCTTCACTTAACCCAGATGCGTTGGCTACGTGAGGGTTAGCTGCGTTGACAACATAACTAGGTAGAGTGTAGATGCATGTGAAATCAATTTACTATCCAGTTGTTAGGTTAGCCAAAATTCTTGACGTGGAACGTGTGTGTCAAGCTGTAAAATTCTGGGCATGCAACCTGCCATTTCTGTTTTGTCACTGTGTGCTCTACATTGTTTAGTGTGGTACTTATTATGTGCAGTACCTAAGTTAGATCACATATGCAACAAACTAAGTTAGCACTGAGAGTAAGAAACAGTCACGTAGGCAACACACTTGATCAGAGTTAGAAATATGTAACTAGAATTTTGACTAGGCTGTTACAGATCTGGAATTTAAATTCCATCAAATGTTGAATTGTCCTAACTATTGGAAAAAGGGTAAAAATGCAGCTATACTAGCAGAATAACAAAAATAACAAAAACTAAAGCCCCCTGCTGGTGTGGTCAGTCTTCTTTCATCTCTGTTGCTCCTGTTAGTTTGACTTCACTTTCAATATCTTCCAAATCAGCCCATTGTAAAATTTGTTCTTATTCGGTGTCTGAAAGCTCATGTTCAGTCATACCCACCCTTCTTCCAATAGTCATTAGGAGTTTCTTATTGACTTTTGTCCCTATGTGGACTTTCTTCACGTTTCTTTGCATTAATTCGACCTGTTTGCCTAGGCGGAAAACAAGGAGGTGTAGGGCACTTAAGCGGTCTGCTTGTTCATTGAGGATTTCATAAATCCTTGGGGGAAGCGCGGGACCTGGTTCTTTGCGTGGCTGTTTTGGATCATTGAGAATGTGGCACTCAATGTATGTTTTGTTAAGAGTGGCTTGAGGGGGTACCCTGGTGCAACCTTCAATTGTAACTCCCTGGGCTTCACGGAGAGTTGTGATTAAGCTCGGATATCCCAGGGAGACATTGCCCTTTTGAGCGGTTTCTTCCATTTCTTGTGCAATTATGCTACCAAGATCCAATGATTCGGATTTCATGATCACCCACACCAAGATAGCTCTTTTCTTGGATAGATCGTTTGAATGCAGCAATGGCAGCAAATTTGATTGCACGAAAGTGCACTAGATTTTTGGCACAAGTAATAAGTCGGCCTTCTGAAGGGACTTTCCATCATTGGACCTATCTTTCTTCACGTCCCATCTAGCCCCTGGTACGCACAGCACACTCAAGGACTCCTCTTTGTCCACGAGAGCGTCCTTTAGGCGACGGTAGAGGCAGTTTATCCTTGTAGGCCTAACTTCCAATAAGTTTTCTATGACTTGGAGCTTGAAGGAGATTGTCTTCCCTCGGACGTAGGAGGTGTATCTCTCTTCTACCTTTGTCAGTGCCATCCTGGTATAGAATTCTCTGGTGATTTCCTCACAGCCCTCACCAGCTTATCCACAGAGTTTCTCCCACTTTCTTGCTTCAATTTCCACCGTTATTGCAGGAAACTCTCTAGGTTGTAGGTCCAACTTTCTATCCCCGACTATCGAATTCACTTTAATCTTTTCAAATATCTCTTCATTCTCTTGGTACTTGAACCTGTGGGTGTCAGATGCCCTTGGTTTAGTCCGCAGAGCAGCAGCAAATGTATACTTTCGTCCCATTCCTTGTGGTGCAGAGGAGGATACCATTCTGAAAAAATTACAATAAAAAGTGAGCAATGCAGAGAACCTGCTATATGTCATGATAATTTTTCAGAAACCATTTCAGTTTATCCAGAACAAATTCTTTTATTTTCCACAAAACTTTCCTCATTCTAGCTCTGTAGCCTACACTCATGAATAGCCCAAAAATAATCAATCCCTATCGATTTAACACCCATCCCCACTCTAACAGAATATAGGTTCCTTTAACAGAATCAATCTCTATTCATTCGAGGAGTTACGAACATACAGAGCATTATCGTATTGAACACTAGTTTTTCAGTATTTAGCATTGCTAAGGTAAGGAAGGAACAGAGCACATACCTGGATAGTCTTGCAGTTGAGAGGTAGAGGAACCGTTTTGTGAGTGGGGAATGAGGGAACTGCAATGAAGGGATTCAAAGTAACTTGGTGGGAAATACAGTTACCTGGGTGTCTTTTCATATTCGAGTATGCGGGATACGAGAAGTTAGGCGTGTGCGCAACAGATCAGGAAAATTAATATAGCCCTAATTTCATATGGGCCACAGCTGGCCACTTATGCTAATTACTCATTGAGTCACTCTATGCTGTGACTTTGCGTTGGACACGCGGTCTCGATTGCGTTGACAACACAAATCAGAGCAGAATGCAAAACCAGAATTTTTGTATTTACTAACCTGGTTTCTGTTGGCCACACACTTCAACTTACCTTCAGTACATAATTTAGGATAGATTTCAGACCCTTAAGATTCTTCAGTATTTTCTTGGGTTCTTTAGCCAAAATACAAGCTACAGAGGCAGCTGAGACATGCCTCACATACCAGCAGCACTTCAGTCTTTGCTTTGGTTATGCCTTGTCAAAGTCTTATGTGATGGGATTGGTCTAACACTCCATGTTCCTAACCCAGATTTTACTCCTTTGCTACATAACAGTTCTGTTGGACACACAGATCGCCTCTGTTGGCCACGCAAACTAGGACAGCAGGCATAACCTGCTAAAACAACACTGTTTAGCAGCAAATGGTTCTGTAACAGAACTCAACCATGCTCCAATCCTACAAACCTGCATGAACATTCAACTGTACTGCTTTTAATTATTTCACTTGGTATCTACATATAGTTTTCTCACTATTAACATAAAAAGGAAACGGAAAAACTAGTTTCCAAGGGTTGCCTCCCTTTCAGCGCTTATTTAATATCTCTAACTTGACAGTTTGGATTTCAGTCTATCGACCGAAGGGTGCAAGTACTCTTCTCCCTGCTGATTTCACCTCCTTGATAATGCTTGACACGTTGACCATTGACTTTGAAGCTTCTTTGAGACTGCATGTCTTCAAGGGTGATAGCACCATAATCAGAAACTTCCTTAGTCACAAAAAGACCTGACCATTTGGACCTCAGCTTTCCAAGAAATAGTTTCAACCTGGAGTTGAACAGCAGAACCAGCTATCTAGGTTCAAACATTCTGTGTTTGATTAGCTTGTCATGTCAGTGTTTGGTCTTTGCCATGTAAATCCTTGCATTTTCACAAGCGTTGAGGCGAAATTCCTCTAGTTCGTGCAACTGTAACAGTCTACTTTATCCAGCCACGGTTGCATTGAAATTGAGGAATCTGGTTGCCGAGTATGCCTTATGCTCAAGTTCAACAGGTACGTGGCATGCTTTCCCAAAAACCAGTTGGTGTGGAGACATACCAATTAGAGTTTTGAAAGCTATTCTATAAGCCCATAAAGTGTCATCCAACCTATTAGCCCAATCTGTCCTGGAGTTGTTCACAACCTTTTCCATGATCCTTTTTATTTCTCTGTTGGAAATCTCAGGTTGGTCATTACTCTGTGGGTGATATGTTGTGGTAACTCTATGCCTAACACCATATTTGCTCAGAACTGTTTCCAACTGTTTGTTACAGAAGTAAGATCCTCCATCACTGATGATAATGCGTGGGACACCAAACCTGGATAGAATATGCTTCTTCAGGAATTTTATCACAGATTTGGCATCTCAAGTATGTGTGGGGACAACTTCCACCCATTTTGAAACATAGTCTATAGCTAGCAATATGTGTTCATTGGAGTACGAGGAAGGGAATGGTCCCATGAAATTTATGCCCTATACATCAAATAGTTCTACTTCTAAGATGTTAATGAGGGACATTTCATCTCTCCGTGAGACATTTCCACTACGTTGGCAAGCATCACACATAACTACAAAATCCTTAGCATCCTTAAATAATGTTGGCCAGAAAAATCCACTTTGTAGCACCTTGGCTGCTATTCTTTTTCCGTTGAAGTGGCCTCCATATCAGTTACGAAAGTGCCACAAAATATCTCTTTGCTCTTCCCATGGGATACACCTTCTGAGCAGTCCATCCACACCTCTTTTGTACAAGAAAGACTCATCCCACAGGTAGAATTTTTCGTCATGCTACAGCTTTTTCTACTGCTGCCAAGACCATCCAGCTGGAATGATACGTGCAGCTTTGAAGTTCGCCATATCTGTATACCACGGCGTAACAGCAATGGCTAGCAGCTTCTCATCAGGAAACTCCTTGTTGATCAGAACCTTCTCATCTTCTATGATTTCAATAGGTAGCCTTGAAAGGTGATCGGCTACACCATTGTCTTTTCCTTTTCGGTCTTGGATTTCAAAATCGAACTCTTGGAGGAGTAGAATCCACTTGATCAGCCTCAATTTTGCCTCCTATTTTGATAGCAAATGTCTCAAAGCAGCATGGTCAATGTAAACAATTACTTTGGCACCAATTAAATATGATTGGAACTTGTCAAAAGCGTAGATAACGGCCATCAACTCTTTTTCAGTTGTTGTGTAGTTCAACTGTGCACTGTTCAGCACCTTGCTAGTATAATATATGACATGAATTTCTTGTCCTTTTGCTATCCTAACACAATACCTACAACAAAATCACTTGCATCACACATGAGTTCAAATGGGAGACTCCAATCTAGGGCTGCAAGTATAGGTGCTGTGATAAGTCGTTCTTTGAGTGTGTTGAATGCCTTTAAACATGAATCATCAAATATGAACTCAATGTCTTTTATTAGGAGGTCACACAATGGTTTAGATATTTTGGAGAAGTCTTTGATGAATCTTCTATAGAATCCGGCGTGCCCAAGGAAACTTCTCACTTCATTCTCATTTACCGGAGGAGGGAGCCTTTCAATAGCTTCAACCTTGGCTTTATCTACTTCCACACCTCTTGATGAAACCTTGTGTCCTAACATAATACCTTCCAGTACCATAAAGTGACATTTCTCCCAATTCAATACTAGGTTGGTCTCTTCACACCTTTTCAGCACATAAGAAAGGTTGCTCAAGCAATTGTCGTAATTAGAACCAAAGACTGAGAAGTCATCCATGAAGACCTCAATAAAATTCTCCACCATGTCAGAGAATATGGCCAGCATGCACCTTTGAAATGTGGCAGGTGCGTTGCACAGGCCAAAGGGCATCCGACAATATACAAATATCCCATAAGGACAGGTAAAAGCAGTTTTTTCTTAGTCCTTAGGATCCACCACAATCTGGTTGTAACTAGAATATTCGTCCAAAAAGCAATAATAGGCATGCCCAACTAGTCTTTCCAACATCTGATCCATAAACGGAAAAGGGAAGTGATCTTTCCTGGTGGACTCATTGAGTATTCTGTAGTCTATGCATATACGCCAACCAGTCACTGTCCTTGTAGGAATAAGCTCAATCTTCTCATTAGGGATCACTGTTATTCCCCCCTTCTTAGGTACAACCTGAACTAGGCTGACCCAAGAGCTATATGAAATTGGGTAGATGATACCTGCATCCAACAGCTTGAGGACTTCCTTCTTCACAACCTCTTTCATGGTTGGATTGAGTCTTCTTTGGGGTTGCACCCCAAGTTTGAAATCTTCTTCCATTAGGATTTTGTGCATGCAGAAGGAGGGGGCTTATTCCCTTCAATTTTGAAATAGTCCACCCAAGGGTAGATTTGTGAGCTCTTAATATTCTCAACAACTTCTCCTCTTCTTCTTTATTGAGGGAATTGCTCACAATCACTGGAAATGTGTTCTTTGCCCCACAAGAATGCATAACGGAGGTGAGGTGCGAGTTGTTTCAGTTCTGTCTGTGAGCTATCTACTCTTCCTTCTTCTCTCAGCAAGCCTTCAGGGGATTGTGAGCTTGTCTTCATAGGAGGATTAACTTCAAGTGCGACTATGCATTCCTCCATATCTTGGCTTTCTTTTTCTCTCCCCTGATTCATGCCTTTAGAATGCCATAATACTCCATCAAGAATTGAGTCATTATCCTATTTTTCAAGAAGGGTTGACAGTGGCATGGGCAATGCGTTTACTGGCCGCGTGGCCAATGCATCCATCCTCATGCCATGTGGCGCAGGAAGTTTCATAGCTTCAAAGACATTGAGGGTGACCTTTTCATCCTACACTCTCAGCATCAGTTGTCCTTGCTGCACATCAATAAGTGCTCGCCTTGTGGCAAGGAATGGTCCTCCTAGGATCAATGGTATTTCAGCATCTTCCTCCATGTCTAGCACCACAAAATCCGCTGGAAAGATAAATCTGTCCATCTTGACCAAGAGGTCCTCCACCACACCATATGGATATTTGATCGAACTATCAGCCAGCTCGAGGCACATCATCGTAGGCTTCACCTTCTCTATTTCTAGTCTCTTCATTATAGAAAGAGGCATCAAGTTGATACCAGCCCCTAAGTTGCATAATGCTTTTCTAATATGTAAATTGCTAATTGTGCAGGAAATTGCAAACGAACTTGGATCCTTCAGCTTCTGAGGGAGCTTCCTTTGAATGATGGCACTACACTCTTCCGTGAGAGCTACATTTTCATCCTCCTTTAGTTTTCTCTTTTTGGAGAGCAACTCCTTCATGAACTTCGCGTAGGATGGCATTGCTTCGAACGTTTCAACTAATGAGATGTTAATCTGTAGTTTCCTAAATATATCTAGGAATTTTGAGAATTTCCTCTCCTCTTGCTGTTTTTTCGATCTTTGTGGGAATGGGATATTTTGTGTTGCCAACAGAACCTTTTCCCCGTTGGCAACGGCTTCCTCAAACAGTTACTTTTTGCTTTTTCTTACTGGTTTTTCATGGAATTCCCTCTTCTGGTCCTCCTTGGCTGTTGGTTACGGAATTGCTGCTGAATCTCCTCCAAGTTGCATTTCTGCTTCATTTTTGGAGGGTTGTTCCATTGGATCAACAACATAATGTGCTTGTACAACTGTGTTATCTTTTGTCTTTTTCAGTTTTAGTGGCCGAGGCTCTATCACCTTTCCACTCTTCGTTGTGATTGCATTGCACTGCTCCTTGGGATTCACTGTCGTGTCACTAAGAAAGCTCCCAACATTTTTTTCTGTGAGCTGTTTGGAAAATTGCCCCACTTGATGTTCCCGATTCTTGATGGAAGCTTGTGTTGATTACATGAACTGGTTGAGTATGTTTCCCAGGTTTGCAGAGTTGTCTTGAGATTGATTTGCCTGCTATTGAGAGGGTTGTTGCTGCGTATATTGCCCATTCCTCCTGGAGGGATTATTTTGGTTCCTGAAATTTGGGTTATAAGAGTTAGAAAATGGAGGGTATTTGGGTCTTTGTGACTAGCCCATATAATGTACTTGCCCTTGATTGGCTATTCCTATTACATCTGTGTCACAACACCCATTTCCATGCTCTCCCCCATAGAAATCACAGTTCAAATCACAGTTCAGGGCTTGTGTTTGTTGTGAGGTTTCCACGTTAAAAACCTGTAATTGCTTTGTCAAAGCCTCCAATTGCTGGGATATCAGTTTGTTCTGAGCAAGTAGTGCAGTTTGCGTGTTCAACTCCAGCACACCTCTCCTTGGCACGCTTCTGTCATTCGGTGATTGGTATTCATTGGAAGCCATTATCTCAATCAGTTCCATGACCTCCTTTGCAGTTTTAGTATTTAGAGATCATCTGGCTGAAGCATCGATAACGAGTCTTGTGGCTGGCTTAACTTCATTGTAGAAAATGTGAACTTGGTGAACATCAGAGAAGTCATGGTGTGGACACTTCCTCTGAAGCTCCTTGAACCGCTCCCAAGCTTCATAGAGTGACTCCCCTTCTTTGTGGTCGAAGCATGAAATTTCTCCTCTCAGCTCGTTATATTTAAAGGGCGGGAAGTACTTCATGAGGAATTTAGATACTAATTCCTCCCATGTAGTAATTCTCCCTCTTGGTTGGGTTTGAAGCTAATACTTGGCACAGTCCCTTAAATAGAATGGGAATAGTCTCAATCTGATTGCTTCTTCGGAAACTCCGTTCATCTTGATTGTGTCACATATTTGGAGGAAGCTTGAAAGGTGGAGGTTCGGATCTTCCACTTCACTGCCCCCAAACTGGTCCTGTTGCACTAGATGGAGTAGTGTTGGTTTAATTTCAAAATTGTTGGTAGCAATCGGTGGTCTCACGATACTGGTGCTGCAACCTGCAGAATTTGGGACAGTGTACTCTCCCAATGTGATTCTCCTGTTAAGTTGGTGTTCCTCCATGATGGAGTGGTGTACAGGATGATCTTCGCTGACCTTTCGCAGTCTCAGTTACTCTTGTTATGCTTTTCTTATCCTTGCTTCCTTTCGGTTTCTTCTTACTAGCTTTTCAATTTTGGGTTCAAAGGTTAGCTCCTGATCTTCTTCACCTCGCATAAACAGAGTAGCCGCAAGATAAAAACTCGAAAGAGAATCGGTATTAAAAATAGAATTCTACAACAAATCAAACAAAGTTGCTCAATCTAGTGGAATTCATAATACTTATCAATATTGAAAAATAAATCCTCGGTAACGGCGCCAAAAACTTATTGGTATAAAACTGTAAGGAAAGTGTACCTTATCGTTTTTCAGAGTAAAGAGTGAGAAAGAGTATCGTCTCCACAGGGATTTGGTTCAAGTATTAAATTCCCACTAGTCCATTAATTGAACTCAGTTAAGGGATTGGTAGGCAACACAAATGGGTATGTAGGCAACGCAAATATAAAAGAACTGCACCTAGTGGTTTCTGTTCAATGAAATGAAATACTATTCCAACATGCATAAAACTAATTAAAATTAAATCTAAAACTGTCCAGTACTCAATAGATGACACAAGTGTTAGAAAATCGGTTTAAGGGAAATGTTAGGGTTGGATTTCACCAAGACTTCTCCTATGTAATATTAGATTATTAGCATTCAAGAGAATATATAATTGAAGATCCAATTCACAATTATTAATTGAAGATCAATCCTTTAACTCATCAATGCTTCACCCGAATTAGGAATCCTAATTCCTTAGTAAATCCTAATTCAAGTGAGTTTTAAGTTCAAGAATTCAAGTGATCTCACAACTATGAATCTCTATCCCCAGAGCACTCACAGTCATGTTATTCAATCTTAGTTCCAATTCTAAATCTAATTTCCCAATTGTGAAGAAGAATTCAATTTCATTCTATAAGTGGCCAAGTCATAGAAGCATTAAGCAAAGAGAAGAATAATCAATTTTTAAGGAAAAGAAATCTTGAATGCATAGAATATATCTCAGTTACATAGGATCAGCAATGACTTCCTCCTTCCCTAACAAAGTTCTAGTTACACATAATAATAAAAGAAGAAAATAGGGGAGAAGGTGGAAGTCATAAGTATGACGACTCGCGGTGGTTGCCCTTCTTCCTCAAACCCAGGGTTCCTCTTTCACTCAGAACAGAACCAACGTCCAGGAGAGCGGCGGCTCTGTTCTCTGTATCTACGTTCAAGAGATAGATCAGTTGATTGATCGATTGATGCCCTATTTCGTTCTAGTCTGGGCCTTTATAGGTGTTGTTCTGTTGCGTCGCGTATCCAACGCGACTGTGTTTGCATTGCCAACGCGGTGTAAATAACAAAATACTTCCTTCCTTTCAGATTTCCATATGCTCCACGCATTTCTGGTTGTGTTGCTAACACGAAACCCTGTGACAGACTACAGAAATTAAAACACATTAGATTTTCAAGAATTTATCGTCCAATAGACTTTAAAACTGCATTTTCCAGATTGTATACGGGTTACTCAGTTTTCTATCATTTTCTCATACTTTAGTGGTTATTTATACTTCAATTGCTTGCAATTATATCGAAATATGCACTAAATAAGTGTTGTATTGGACACTTATCATTCATTCTTACAAGGCAAAGGCTACTTCCAATCCTTCACCTTCTATTCAAAGTTTCACTATAATCAAAAGATTTTACAAGCAGTCAACTCATTCATGTATTTTCAAAGTATTTTAAATTTAAGTCTCTACAACATTAAATATCCATGTTAATTTTACAAGTTTCTCCCAACTTAATCATCTTATATTCTTTTTACAAAGCTTTTCAATCTAACTCACTCACAAGCTATGAAATATATAAGAGATTTATCAATCTAACTCACTCACAAGCTATGAAATATATAAGAGATTTAGGCTACCTATAGAATAAGAATTTAAAAAACAAAAATAGAAAGTAAGTATGATGAAAATGTTTTCTCGCATTGTTCACTTTTGCATTGATGAAATAGTAAAGTATTGTATTTATTAGCACATCCATCTTATCAACCATGGTGTCTTAGAAAGGATTTGAATAATTTAAAATTAATATTTGAAATTGTTAGTACATGTATTAGATCAACTTTATTCAGAATGCTTCCCAAATGTTCATCTTATTTTTCTTCACATGCCGATGTTTTCCTTTTCGTCTTAGCATAGATACTAGAAAGGTAAATATATTTTGTATTATATGTCTATTTTTTAGAGTCTAATAACTTGGTCAAAAGGTACTCTAAAAAGTGATCTTAACCTTTGTTTGTAAATATAAAAATCATATGCTTTTCAAAACATGCTTGACCTTTCTTATATTTTTTATAAGACATTTGTACGATTAATTAGACACTTCTCTATAAATTCTTTCTATATTAAACACTTTTCATGAAATATTTTGGGTGATGACTTCTTTCTTTAGAGATCTTATTTATAAGATATTTTACATGATAGATGTTATGTAAAACTTCTCAAAAACTACATAAAATATTTAATAACAAACAAGATAGTTTATTAAATCTAAATATCTTTATAATATTATAAAAATTTAATGTCAACAATCTTGATTCTAAAAAATTTCTAATAAAACTTAGTTTATATAGATTTTTACTTTGTATCTTTAGACACAAAATATAGAAATACTATATTATAATATCAATAAATTCTAATTTAAATTTTGTTTTCAAATATTAATAAATAAAATTTATCTTAAATTCAAGTAATTTATTTTCGCAATTATTTTCTTAATTTTAAAGTTCTTATCTTCTTAATTTTTCAATTTAGTAATACAATAGAATATTTATCATCATTAATGAAAATATCTATCATTTTTATTTTTTTTTTCTTTATACATTTTATTCAAATCTATAAATAACCACACCTTGCATAAAAAATTTAATAATTTTTTTTATCAAATATTATGTTGGAAATGTATTAAAAATAATAACAAAAATGCATTATTATATTTTTTTTAATACCAATTATTATAGATTTTTAGTCAAAATTAGGTCGGAATTGAACCAGTACTCAAGGATTTAAGTTTAATTGTTGTGTCTAGTTTTAAGAAAACAAATATGAGAACATTCACCACTTTATGCCTTATGTATGTTGATGTTATGCTACTTTCTTTGGATATCCCAAAACATGGGAAGACAAATTAACGTTCTGTCTTGCATGCAACTATGACAAAAGTAATAGGATGTTTCCTTTTGTTGTTATGCATTATTTGAATGACCTAAAGAATACATCCACCAAAATTATTATTTAGCTAGCCATTTGCGAGACTTGAGACTTTAGTTAGAAATACACACATAGAAATATATACACTCAAGAGTGAAGTGTGTAACTCACAAATATTTGATTGCATTAAATTTTATGAATCAAATTTCATTTCAATTTTTTTAAAATTTATTTATTTATTATATTAATTAAAATAAATATAGAAACACACAATAAAGGAGGTTGAATTATATTTTATAATTTTTAAAAAAAGAAATTAAAAGAATTTGTAAGGCTTTTATGAAAATTTTAGATAAATTGATAAGGTGTTTGAAATTTCATATTGCTGTGAGTTAATCTATTCAATAAAAATATAAAAGAAGGATAGAAAATAACATAAAAATATTTATCTTAATTCTTTCTCAATCATGAAAAGCTATATCTAGTTTCTATCAAATACAATAGAATTTTTATTATCAATTAAAAAACACAATTACAAAACAAAATTTTTCCTAAGAATTTTTCACACAAATTTTTATAGGTTCAAATCCACTTCCTTCTTACAAAATATTTTTCAGTCTCTTTTTCTAAAAAAAAAAAGATAAATTAAATTACAAAGATATCTTAAGAGATAACTATATGATAGCAATATGAAATCTGGTGTTCGATAAGGATTACAATGAATGTATAGAGACAATGAGAAGAATGAATGATTTTGTTTTCTCTTAATCAAGGTTCTTGTTTTTGTTCTTCAATGCTTCTTTTTACATAGGTAAAAAAAACACTTTGAATATAAGTTTGCTAGCATTTTAATTTTAAAGTTATTTAGTTTTTGCAAATTTATTTCTGACTTAATGTAAATTAGTTCTCCACTTTTAAAAATTTTACAAATTATTCTCTTTACTTATTTAAATAATGCAAATGGCACCAAACAGAAATAACTATATATATTTTTATACAAGTGTTGTCATAACAAAACTTAAACCTAAAATCAATGTTCCTATTTTCATTCTTAAATTATATATGGACCAAGACCCACAAACCGGTCTGCATAACCTCCAGGATAAATGCTACTTTTTTGGTCCAAGATAATCTATTGATTAGATCTACTGATTAATAAGATAATCTATAGATGATTTTTTTAAAATATAATTTATTTTTTATATTTTAATGATTTTTATTTTCTTTATAAATGCTTTTGGTATTTTCAAATATTTTAATAGTTAAATGGCCTGATACACTAATTCGTAGAACAAGAAATCTATACATTTTGATGAATCTAAAGTTATACTTTTGTTTATCTGCAATAATATTTGGCACTATTTCGCTTGCAATTCCAACTTCATTAAATTTTATGTGCATTCAATTTGTTCTTTCTATTTTATTTTTTAAGAACTTCCTCACATATTTGAATAATCTGCGGCTCATATCTATTTTAACATTAAAAAAATTATCATTTACTAATATGTTATTATTGTATTAGTATGCATTAATATAATTTTTAATAAAAATTATATTATTAATATAAATATTATTTATATTAACAGCAAAATATCTTATATTAATAAATACTTTTTTTAGTGTAAAATATTATTATATATTAGCAATACTTTTTTTAGTATATTATTTGTTATTATAGATCTTTAAAATATACTGAATTTAAATTTTGTTAGACAATTTATACTAATAAAAATTATCCTAGTATTTAACAATTTTTTGTATGCTAGTAAAATGAACTTGTTTTTAATGTAAGGTGTTAAACACCGCTTCCCAGATATATCTAACAAAAACTTTTGTGACAGGAAGCAATGCATAAGTTGGTCGTTTAGGCGTGCATAGAAAAGAAGAATTTTGTTTCTAATATTAGTTCATATTTGGCAAGCTATTTTTAGTAATGTATAATTTATTTGATTAGTTTATAAGATTTTTTTACTTAAAATTAATTACTCAATAAAGTCTAATTAAACCTCCTAAATGTTTTTCCTATTCATTCTAATATTTTTATTTATGAAATTTATTTAAATTTAGAAATACAAATATCCATACAATATGCATCCAATAGAGAAAAAGTTACACAAATTAATAAATCCAATCATTATATTATAAATGTTGGATAAATTTTTTAAACTATTCTTTACTATCTATTCTTATTTTTATCTTCTCATTTATTTCTTTGTATAGATAAAAAGAATATTAGTTAAAAATAATTCATATTTTCATAAATTTTGACATAAATAGATAAATAGAAACAAAATTTATCTATCTTACTAGAGGGAAAAAAAAACAGAAGTAGTAAAACATTTTTAGGAAAAATTGGGTTGGAGATACATAAAAAAAATCATATAGTTATTAAGACTGCATTTACCTTTGACAGAAGGGGCTTATGAAAACCTTGCTCACTAAATGAGAGGTTTTTTTCTTTTTCTTATTGACAGTAAATGAGAAGTTATTATGACTGCATGCACGAGTTTTAAGCACAAGTGCACATTTGTTGCAAAAAATTAGCTGGCATGCCCCAACACACTTGTTTGATCATTAAATTTTGTGAATCACTCTTATTTCATCAAATTTGTTAATTTTTTTTTTTTGTTTAGTTATGTCTGTGAAAGGGATCTCATGACGAGCAAATGTAAATAGAAATCCAAGAGTGTTCTTATTTTCTAATTTATTTTTCAGATCACTATTCTTCGGTTCACATTCTTAAACTGTTCAAAGAAACACTTTGATTGTTCTGTATTGATTCTAACATCTGCCGTTAAGCCTAATTTTATAAGCAATAGAAGTTTAAATTAGTCATAATCCTGAAAAAAATCCCAGTTCTATTGATCTAAGGGAACTTTAGGATTTGCAATAATATTTCAATAAGAAAATATTAACATATAATCTGTTTAGTTTGCGTGGCTTTCCACAAGTGTTAGATTACAGGAAAATAACTCAAAATATCTTGATTATATCTAATTAAGATTAACTTTCATATTTTTTAAGATTAATTTTCATATTTCTTTGTATATCTCTGAGGATTAGTTTGCATATTTTTTATCATCTCATGATTTATTTTATAACGTAGTTATGATCTAGTAATAGAATAAATGATAATTAATATTTTATTTTTTTTTGTATTAAGTGTAACATATATTATCTGAAGTCCTATTTTCTCAAATTCCTCCCCTTATACTTAAATTCCTATCATTTCATCAATACTGTTCTTACTTCAACAATTAGTATTTGTTCTTGATTTTCTTGAAGATCTTGTTGTGATGGTATGTCTAATTAATCAAGTTAATTGTTGATGGAATTGAAACTACTGGATGAACAGAGTGATTACCACCACCCCAAAATGCCATCATCAGCTGCTGGTTTGGTCAAAAAATTACATGATCTTGCAGGTTATTGTTGTTTCTTCTCAATAAGTTTTTCTAAGGATGAAATGTATGTAACATATATAATTCTAAATGGTTATCTGAGAAAGTGATTTCAAATCAATATTTTTGCAGTTCAGAAGAAAGGGTACATAGATTTACAAGGGATAGCCAAGAAGAATAGTGATTCATGCCCATTTGGGAATACTCTTCCAAAAGATCCAAGTTGTACTTCTCCATGTAGCTGGGCTTCCTCTGATCCTTCTCTATTTTTGATTCGTGGAAAAACTTATTTAAGAAATCAGAACAAGGTAATTTACAAATAGTGCTTATAAAAATTCAATTCATCAATTGTAGAATAAAGCTTTTGAAAGTGTTCTAACAAAGTCCTTATGATCCTAGCCTGATAAAATATCATGTCATGATGAAAATAATAAATATAGAAACAATTCAATTAGCAATTAGTAAGTTATAATATAATTATGCTTTTATAAAAATTTCAGTCACTTGCCCTGAATAAAGATAATGGCAGGTGAATGAAACTTAGTCAAATATTTCATGACATAAATTAAGCATATATTAATTGAAAATTGGGTGAGTAAATCTCTCTTATTCAGGTCAAGGCAAAAGGAAGCTTGATGCAAATGGTGGGTGCAGATTGGCTTCGATCAAACACAAGACAGGATGATCTATGTAGTCGTCCTGGTAGCATAGTTCAGGTTTATTTTCTATCCTTAGTTTGTTACTTGTGTATGGTTTCTTTTAGAGAATACTTACTAGTTGAGTAAATCATCATTTTGATTCTGAAAATTGGAAATGACCTTTGTTTTTGTCTCTAAAAGATAAGAAATTATTCACTTTACTCTTTTATAAAAATTAAAATAGACAAATTTTTATATTTGGAAAACAAAAATAATGATTTACTCTAATTAATGTGAGTGACTCCAATTTTGTTTTAGAACCAATATAGTATTTAGTTAATTTCTAATCATTAAGTCTCAAAAGAATTATTACTAAAATATTAACATTGTCAAATATTTGCTTTTGGATTGATTCAGCAATATGCAGCTAAAGGTGGTCCAGAATTTTTTTTTGTTATCAACATACAAGTTAGTATATGCTCATGGTGATTATTTCATTTCACTCTGAATTAATTATTGAGCATCATATTGTTTACTGTTTATTATTATCATGAATCAGATGCCTGGAAGTCCTTTGTCTTCCATTGCACTTTATTACATGATTGAAACTCCTCTGCAAGACACTCCATTATTGCAGAGATTTGTTGATGGAGATGATGCTTTCAGAAACTCAAGATTCAAGTTAATACCATATATTTCTAAGGTACTAATTACATCAAAGATTCAATTAAAAAAAAAGAAAAAGTGGATAAACAAGAGTATTCCCAGGGCTAGACCATAAAGCAAATGTTATTTGTAGTTATTTTAGGTTCAAAAAATTATTTTTAATTGAAAAAAATTAATATTAATAGTGAAAAATTTTCTATAAAAGATGGGACCTCTCATCTTACAACCCTATCTTTTAATCAGTCACCACCACTTTACTATTTTTATTAATTGACTTTTCAAACCATATTAATTCTAATTAAAATCCATATATTTTATTATGTAACTTTATAAACAATGAAATATATTAAAATCACCAAAACATTAAATATCATAAACGCTCATTACATGGAAATAAACTCTTAACAAAGATTAAGTGAATTGGTTTTATTATTGAATAAAAAAATAAATATTAAATAAAATTTCCCATGACAATTTAATAAATAATTTTTTGTATGAAAATTTAAAAAATAAACTTGAAATAAAATTACAATATTTTAATCAATTGTTTAATTAGTTTATAAAAATTTCAATTTACTAAACTTAGTCTAGTGGTTATAAGTCTAAATCATTTACATTTTTTAATCTTTTGTTATTGTATTTTCAAAAAGTAATAACTAAATTATAAAGGTTCCATCTTTAACCCACTTTAGGCTTATATATACATTGGGAAAATATGAGTATCCCTAATGCTTTTTTTGCACTCTATGTGATTTGTTTCTCGCAGGGATCATGGATAGTGAAGCAAAGTGTTGGAAATAAGGCATGTTTGTTAGGCCAAGCTCTAAAAATATGTTATGTTCGTGGTAGAAACTATCTAGAGGTAACATTATACATCATAATTATTAAGTGGTGTGGTGATTAATGCTATTGTAGTTTTGCTTGTGAATTTTTTTTTTTCCATTTTGTCATACACACACAAACATAAGGATGCTGATTAATTTAATAACTTTTAGTTTTTCTTTTACCTTCTTCCATATGTTTCATAAGCTAATTTAAATTGCTCCTACTATCAGCTGGATGTTGATGTTGGATCTTCAGCAGTTGCAAGGGGAGTGGCCAGCCTAGTTTTTAGATACTTAAACAATTTGGTGGTAGAAATGGCATTTTTGATACAGGTATGAATATAATAATCATCAATGTGGTTGTGTTAGACCAATTAACCTCAAGAATTCATAGAATAGATATCCATTTTATCCTTAAGCAACATAAAAATATATAGTTTATTAATAAAATATAATTGAGAAAAGCCACAATATTAATTCTTCAAAATTATGTAGGTTTAATTGAATCTCTACTAATTGTTGGTTGATCATGGCTTTACTTTTCGCATTCTCTTTTCTATTCGAACCTTTTCTTTCTTAAACTTTATTTCTAAATTTATCCTTCCGTAACAGTACAAAATTTACTTTCAAAATTAAAATTTCATAAACATATTTATATGCTTCGAAAATTAATGGAAGTATATTTTATAAAATTTATTTTCGAAATTATAATTTCAGAAACATATTTGTATGCTTCCGAAATCTAAATTGTAAAAGTATATTTTATAGTAATAATGTTTATAGAATTTAACTTTGAGAAGTTTAAAAATACATTTTTTGAAAATGTAAATATTCACTTTCTGAAGTTAGATTTTAAAAACATTATTTTACATAAATACTAACAAAATTTAACTTTTAAAAATATATTTTTACGCGTTTAATTAACTTCCAAAAATTTATTTTTATATTTTAAAAAATTAATTTTCATAAATATAAAAATATATTTCTAGAAATTAATTTCCAATGGAAATAGCTGGAAATTGAAAAAAATTTAAAAGGGATACAGATTACCGAAGTGGGTGAAAAAGTAATGCCCGGTAGATTATTATGGTCAAAGAGTAAGGTAGGTAAGTGAATCGGGCTTAAGCCCAAGAGATCCAGGCCCAACATCTTTTCTTCCACAAGGCCCAACAGTTACCAGTCTCTAAAACCTAAGTTGCTTGGAAGATTCAAATATTAGAGTTGCAGCGAAAAGAATTTTTTGGCACAAAGTAGAACGTTTAACAAGATAATGAAAAATTTGGCTAAGGGTGAAGGATTTACAAAGAAATGCAAAAAATATAGGAAGTAAAAATAATATACGAAGATGAAGTTTAGAGAAAGTGTAGTGATAACGTTTAATTTCTTTTATAGGGTATATATATCTCTACTTCAAAATAGCAGTTACATCCCTTAAGTAACCATTTGGTTTTCTAGTTGTTGGAGTGAGGTTGAGTCAGATAACTAGATTTTGTAGACACTGGAAGTTGTCATTTCCTTCTTTGGAAACTCAAGAAAAGTGCATTTTTTTAGGTCCAATATTTTTTTTTACCAAGCTTCCTAATGAAATTTCCCAATTATCTTGTTGATCTTTTCCTAATGAATTTGATGAGCTCAAGTTTCTTTTAATCCTCTTACTTAATAAACTCAAATTAACACATTAGAACGTGGGTTTATATTATTTATATTTTAACCAAATGTTTTATTGTCAATAAAATACATCTTATTTGATTTAGAAATCCTTAGACCTTATTCATGGAAATGTGTTCTGGTTTTACAATTACAACATCTTGTGAATGGCCTAATCTTACCTTCCTATGTTAACTACATGGTGATGGTATTTCAATTGATTAGAGATGATGTGTGGTGTTAATTTTAAAAGGTGTAGTTTTACAATAATGATTCGATTAAAGTACCTTAAGCACATCATCTCAATTCAAGGAACAAAGATAACTACACAAAATAAAGCCATGACAAATTCAGGAATTGTGTTAGACATATTACTCCCAACATTTTTATGTAGAATTGCCATGTGATTGTTAAATCTTTCATGCCAATAATTTCTAAACTTCTTCATCTAAGGAGTGGAAATCATAGGTTCTTCCTTGCAAAAGTCTTGTCATTCAAAAATTATTGAATCCGGATATTAAATTAATCTTTGTCATTCCTCACCCAACACTATAACACTTACAAGGATTTTGTTATTCAAATCAAAGTTCTACATTTTTACCTTAAGCTCAAAACACTTGTGTAAAGGCGAAAGATTGTTGTTGCAGCCATTGAAATGAATGTTAATATGTTGTTTTTAGTTTTTTTTTTCCTCTATCCATATAATTGGAGCCTGCTCCCTATTATTTTTGCAATATTTTTCCATTGTTAATAATAAAATTATCTTATTATATTTTTCTATGTAGGCAAACACAGAAGCAGAGCTGCCAGAAGTGCTCGTAGGAACTTGTCAACTCAATCGTATGGATGTAGCCAAAGCATTTGTGGTCAAACCATAGTTTGCGCCTTTAAGGAAAATGTTTTGCATCTTTGAGAAAAATAGGCTAACGTTTCAAAAATAAAAACAAAAATTACAAAATTAGGTTCACACTTGACTAGAAATCGTTCAATATGTCCAATTGGATCAACTAGGGGCGTCGATCATTTACAATATTAGATGAAAGGTGAAACATTTTATGGCAATTGTGGTTTGCTTCGTGTCCTTCCAATCAAATTGATCATATTGGTGCATATGGTAGGAATTTTCCTTGTATATATACTTGGCAATGTAAATTGTAAAATAAATATTCTTCAATTTACACTTTTTTTTATGTTTTGGATGAGAAATTTTGATATTCTAAAAAATTTAAAATATATGAAAATTTTGAATTAATTTTTTAGTCTTAAAATAGTTTATTTAGATAAAGTAAAACAATTTAATTCTATATTTTAAACTTATTATTTAACCAAAACAATCAAATTTATATTTAAGTTTTTTTATTTAAAATAACTTTTCTATATATCTAGATATTATATAAATGATTATTTAATTATATTTATCTATTGAAAGTTTTATTTTCTAAATTAAAAAAAACTATTCAATGTTAGGGGTAGAAAAAGATAGTATATAAATATTGGATAACGATAGATTCTTCTTTTATCATATTTTAATTACTGCTTATAAAGATAAAAAATTAAATAATATTAATTTATTCTATTTTATATTTGATATCAACAATTAATGATAAGATAATTTTAAAATTATATTATAATAAAAATATATTTTCAACAGAATTAACATATTTTTAAAAAAATTAATTTAATTTCTTTTAATAAAATATATAAAAATTAATAAAAAATTGTGTAAAAATAATATTTATAAAATAATAATTATATTTTAAATTTTATCTTTTGTAATTAAAATTTAAAATATTTTTTATAATAAAATATAATTAAAAAATACATTATAAAAATTTTAAAATTATATTTTATAAAAGGAGTAAAATATTTTTATAATTTTTTGAAAAATATTATTAAAATAAATTTCATGTTATATTAAAATTATATTTTATAAAATAATTAAATTGAATTAAAAAAACTATAAAATTTGAAATATATGAAACAATGGTGAGATAGCAAGAGAGAGTTCACGAGGTAGAGAAGGGATTATCAGAGAATTTTCAAATTCTCACAATTTTGGTGGAATTAGAAATTATTCATTTTGTGTATTAAATTTCTAAAATTTAATTTTTATAAAAATATTAAAATAAAATATTTTAAAATTTAAAATTTAAAATTTTTTAATAATTTTTTTCTTTAAAATTTTTCATCCAAGATAAAATAATATATATATCTAGAATTGTTGGTTTTCTCAATTCATTCCTATTATAATATTAATATTAATGAAGTTAAGATGGTTGAAACTTCAAATTTTGATGATATTATATAAATATTCATATTTAATAAAAAAATTTATACATTAATAAAGTTTAAAAGTAACATCTAATAAATTTTTATCAAATTACCTTATTATTTGAAGGTTTAAAATCAAGTGTCTTTATTTTATAAGTGTTTTATTATAAAAAAATAAAGGTTAAAGTTACTTTTTAAAATATTCTTTAAAAAGACATTTGATATTTTAAAAATTCATTCAAGATAAAAGAAATTGATGCTTCCATAATTTCAACTAAGAAAAAGAGGAAAGAGTCATTTGCAAAGTAAAAAAATATGCAGTTGGTACAAAAGACAAGTTAATGTTGTTTCAACATAAAAAAAATTACCACTAATCTTAAACATTAAATAAAATATTGTACAATATCATTCCAAATACAATGCTTAAGGCACTACATAAAAATATAAATATAAAAATTAAATTATTGAAGATGAAAATTTAACTATAAACTTACATTCATAACTTTTAATTATTTATACCTATACTTTTTATTTTACTATTATTTTTAAATAGTCTAAAGTTTTCTTTCTTATATTTTCTAAAACTATGACTATCGATAAAGATTTATATACCAATACTGAAAATTTGATATTAGCCAGGATTATACAAAAATATTTAAAAGACAATTGAGTTTGTAATTTTTCTTATAAAATATCTTTAGTAGAGAAAGATTGCTAAAAGTTAAGAACTAAACATTCTGTTCATTTTCTTATCCTATAATTTTTTTTATCTTTACTTGAATTGTAATTTTATTTTTCATAAATTATTTGTTTTTAAAAATCATTTTATTCAAAAGGTTAAAGTATCCATATTAAGTAAGATACTTATTTACAGAAAAATATTTTCACATATCTTTTGAAAAAAATTATAAAGAAAAAAAATTTAATTTAATTTTTTTATTGATTTTATCATTATTTTCTTTTCGGTTGGTATCATAATGTAGTCTATGACATTGAGCACCTTTATACGTGAAAAAGATAAAAAATTTAAAGAAAAATGATCAATTTAGACAAATAATTAATTCTATAATTAGCATCTATTTCAAGATTAGTAAATTTTTTTAGAGAAGATTATTCACTTAGGAGAAATAATATAAACATGTTATCCATTCAAAATAATATGGTTTATGTAATGTAATAAAAAAATAGAGATTATATTCCTATAGATGCTTAAAGAAATAAAAATCTTGAAGAATATTTGATAGCTAATCAAACCATTAAAATTCAATTTAACCTAAAAGTCAATTATTTACTAACTTATGTTACATGCATAAATAAGTATGATACAATTTATGGTTGTAAGATTATAAACGATATATATGATCATTTGGATCTCATATGTCAATGAACAAATCATAAAAAAAATTTAAAAATAATCTTGTAGATCCATTAATATGATTTATTCAAAATGAAAGAAAATGATACCATAAATGACATGATAGGAAGGTTCTAAACTATATTGAATAATCTAAAAATTTTAAAAAAAGAATATAATTATAAAAAAAAAATTAGAAAGATTATGAAGATTCTAAGTAATAGAGACACAAAGTAACAATCATTGAAAAAGTGTAAGATATTAGCACCTTAGAGTTAGAAGAACTTTTAAGTTCTCTAAAAGTACACAAGGTAGAACTATATGATTATAATCCACGTATAAAAGGAAAAATTATTTTTTTAAAATCAAAGTAGAAGACAAAAAGTCAATAATCTTATCAAATCATTTAAAGTTAGAAGAGTCTTTAGAAAGTTCAAAAGAGTCTGGAAAGATAATGAGACAAACAAAGAACTATTTCTTTGTTCCAGGCACATAAAAAAATATGGAGAAGCAATAAAAAAGAAATAGAATCTTATAAATCTTCACATCAAGATAAGAAATATTCTAAAGAAGAAAATTCTCAAATATTTTATGTTATTTGTTACAAATGAAGAAAAAAAAGACATATCAAAACAAACAATCTAAATATAAAGAAAATTTAAAAAAATTTCTAAAGAATAAAAAATATAAAAATATTATAAATAGATCAGAAAGTAAGAAAAGATAATAAAGTTGATATATATATATATATATATATATATATATATATCTTATGAAAAATATAGACAATGATTATGAAGTAAATTATAAAATATTTAAACTTAAAAAATTTTACAATTTTTTTTTGTTAATTCTAATATTATTATATCTAGATATTTTAAACTCAAAAGAAAGTATAATAAAATAAGTTCAAAATTTCAAGAAAAATAAAAAAATATTTAAAGTATTAAATAATTTTTTTTTAAATTATTAAAAGAGAAATTTATAATGGTTTGGTTTCTAACAAAATTTGAAGATTATGATAAGGTTAAATAGTCTAAACTTTAAAAAAAATTGATAAACTTATCATAAATCTTACCAAATTTATCGGTGGAACTATTAACTTAAATAAAATATTAAAATATAGTATTCATCTAAATCATATATTTGGAATAAGGTTATATTTATAAAAAAATTTATAATAATACTTTTTAGTGTTCATCTAATGTTAAGTTGTACCTTTTGTAATAATAAAAACATGATTGTTACTATAAGAGGAAGTAGAAGCTTAAGATTTATGGAACCAACTCCTAATGACTTAAAAAAATATAGATATCTTAAATCATGATTATTTTACTTGTAGATATCCTTTACTAGAGCAAAGAAATATTTTAAATAGTATTTACATAGTTGATGTTCATAACAGATAATAGGATAAAAGTGGATGTTCCTAGATCTTCAGCCACCTGAAGAAGGAACACCAAACTTTAAAGGTAACCAATAAGGAAACATCATTAGAATATATAAAATTGGTAAGAACAATCTATTTGTTATTGATAATATCTTATATGTTAAAAACTTAAGCTAAATTTGTTTAACATAAATCAATTTTATGATAATGGATATAGTATCTCTTTTAATAAAGATAAATGTATAATCTAAAACCCCAATAAAATTATACTATTTACTATCAATAGATATAATAACCTTTACAAGATTAATTTATAGGAACTAAATGTCAACATATAATATGTCTTTTCTTAAGTAGTATGACAACTCCTTAAGGAGTTATTATTTTTGCTTAATTTTTAACATAATTTTGGATTAGTTACTTTGCTTATTTATATTCTTTTTTCATAAAATTATGTGTTCAGATTTACATTGTTTGAATTTATAGGTCTTAGTTTAGTTTTGTTTAATTTCTCTAATTTTTCTCTATTTTTATGTGTTTTGCAGAATGTTGTATTGAGGGTCATGTTATAGCATGACTAACCCACACTAGAATATGGGAGGCAGAGAGGAGCAGTTCGCTACTAGAAGCTATGTTATAGCATGACAAACTCATGCTACAACGTTGTCAATAGAATGAACAGGACAAGTTCCAAGAACCATGCTATAGCATCGCTATGTCACACCACAATGTGGACTCTAGAGACCACCAAGAAGAATAGAAGTCCAGGCCACAACATGAACTCGACATTTAACCTAATTTATTCGTATAAATAGAAGACTCAAATTCAGAAGTAAGAGTTTAACTTTTGGTTCACCTTTGGCTATAGGTGCAACTTTTCCTTATCACATTTCCTAAAGGACAAATAGGAAAACAATAGTCACAAAATCCTAGAAGACCAAGAGCCTTTAAGATAGGAACAAACAGCCACTAGCTAGGAAGACATTTTGTCCAAACTTTTTCTTCTTTCTTCTTGCTATTGTTATTTTTTGGGCAAATGTATTTATTTATATATTCTAATTTAAAGCTTAGGATAATCACTTCTCCAATTATATTCTAATTTGTCTTTTATTAAGATGTAAATGGATCTTAATCATAAGATGTTTCCATATTTGTATCAATGTTGATTGATTTTCCAATTCTATCATTGTTATGTTGAATTATATGATTCTTTTTTGTGAAGCCTTTGGTATATTAGGGAATTTGTAGGAAGATTGAGAACCAGCATAATACGAAAAAGTAATATAACATTGTACGTTAAGAGAAAACTACAAATAGGTAGATGCAACTCATATGACTCTATGATTTCTTGACTTTGAAGTCCTAATTATATTTTGTTTATCCTAAGAGATTAGGTATATGAATTAAGTTTAGGAGTATTACCTGATCTTGAAAAAGGCATGTAGTAAAATGATAGAAATTGTGACCAATTGATTCTCATGAAAATCAATTGACAAACATATAGATTAGGAACATCCAACGATTAGGCGAAGTTGAACATCATAGCTTATATCCTAATAAGTGAACCTTGATTTGTTTTGTCCTTTATTTACATTTAATTGTTAAACAAATCTATAATCTACTACGTCCAAATTATCTCAGAACTAGCTAAACTGCTACTTGATTTATTCTTTCAAGTTTGACACTTTTGCGTACTTAAATACTCTATTACTTGATGACCTAGTGCACTTGTTAGATTTAGAACCTTGTTATTCCACATATCAAGTTTTTGGTGTCATTGTTGGGGATAGGATTGATATCATACCTTAGCCTAATTGTGTATGATATTGAATATTTCTTTTTGTATATATATTTTATTCTTCACTGTTAATAAGTTTTTTACTAACTTTTTTATTTTGTTTATGTTTTCATTCTATTTTTGTTCATTCTTGTTGTTTTACAGTGCATATGCAAAATACTTATTTGAGCTGATTCATTTTGATCTATATATCGAAAAATATCTTTTTAAAAGATTAAAGGAAAATATAGGGAGACAAGCATTAGAACCTAAAGAAAAATTAGTTAGAAATGATGGAGCTCGTGAAATGAGAGAATATATCACTACTTCTTTGGAGGGATGTTCTTTTAGCATAATCAAGCCAATCATAAAGGATAATAATTTTGAATTGAAGACCTCTCTTATCTCTTTTGTGCAGTAAAACTTCCAGTTTGGAGGACTATTAAATGTGGATCCTAGTAATCACTTGCAAAATTTTTTAGAATTTTGTGAAACCATCAAGTTCAATGGTGCTACTAAAGTTACCATCCAGTTTAGGATTTTCCCAATCTCAATGAGGGACAAAGCCTAATTCTGGTTAAAGTCACAACCCCAAGGATCACTAACCACTCAGAAGATCACCACTTGATAGTTTCTAGAGAAATACTTCCCACCTGAAATGTCTACGAAAATGAAAAATGAAATCACATCAATCTTAGAGTTGGATGAAAAATTCTTCTATGAGGCTTGGGAGGATTTTATGGATGAAGGTACAAAAATTTTATAATGGGATAATTTACAATACCAAGTCATGGTTGATGTTGCAACATGGGTTTCTTTTAACTACAAGACTCTTGAGCAATTGATGGAGTTGTTTAAAGTATTGGGCACGAATAATAATCTGAGGCCAAATGAGAAGACCCATTGACACGCTCGTCGTAAACGCGCAAAAATAATTTCTAGATTTCCCCGAAACTATTGGTATAGTATAAGGTGCAACCTAGGTCATCTCCCAAAGACCATTTCAGATTCTTAAGCAAATAAGGAGAAAATTAGAACAAGGGGGTTTTTGTAAAGATGTGATATCAAATGCTAAATACAAAATACAGAATGAAATTAATTTCACTTAACAATTATCAACTCAAGGAATTCAGAGGCTATTTTCATAACTAATCATTGATCACTAAAATCATGCATTGTGTTTATCAACCTAGGATCATCTGGAACCCCTAAAATGATCCTTGAATTCTCTACTGAGAAACCTCTCAGAATTTAATTGATTATGATCAACAAGATTTAGTAACCACTTAATCTTTTATCTAAACCAATTTTACAATCAGAATTCAGTTGAAGTAAGTAATAAAATGAAAACCTTCAATTCAATTACTTAATTTCTACTCTTCAAACTTTTGGAAAATGATTTACCAATCAAAAACCAATTATAAATCAATTATACATTAACCAAAATACGTCAACCGATCAAACTTTGATTAAAGAATAAAATTGAAGAATATAGTAAAGCAGAGTAGAAACCACTTAATATGCACGTAAATAAAGATCAAGACCTCAAAGTTAAAATGAAAATAGCTTGAATCCTTGAATTGAAACTACAAACCTAGCCTTCCATGAAGGAGGCAAACTAACAACAAAGAAAGAGGCAAACTAACAACAAATAAATCCTAAGCCTTCCATGTAGGAGGCAACTAACAACAAATAAATCTTAAGCCTTCCATGTAGGAGGCAACTAACAATAAAGAAAAGCTAAGCCTTCCATGTAGGAGGCAAACTAACAAGAAAGAAAAACTAAGCCTTCCATGAAGGAGGCAAAACTAATAAGAAAGAAAGAAAGGAAGAAAGAAAGAAAGAAAGAAAGAAAGAAAGTGGTATTGGAGTTAATCTCCAAAAATGGTGTGTGTCTCCTCTTGCAAACCCTTCTATTTATAGAGGATTTTTGAGGCATCATCTTCAGAAAGTCACCAACTAGGATATTACTTTTCTACCCTTTTCTTGCTTTCACATGGGCTTTGTTGAAATTGCAAAACACTTTTGAATTTTTGCCACCAATGAGCACAACAATTTTGACTTTCTTGCACCGCAATTTCGGATGTTCACATGTCCGAATTAGAGCTTGCCTTCTGAACAAAAGTTGTAGCCCTGGATCTTAGCTGTCCAACAAAGTTGATTTCATCTCAATATGACTTCTATATCTCAAGATATGGCCGGATCTTTGCACACTGTTCAAATTCCACGTCAGCAACACTATCTCATCTTTTGAGATAATTTCGGAGTCCTAAACATCCCATTTAGAATCTTCTCTTGTTTTGTAAATATGGACACTTCTTTAAGCTTTCATTCAAGATAGATTTCATGATTTTTGGATGTCTACAACTCCTATTATGCTCAAAATACTATAATAGTGTCATTTTAATCGGGTAAGCAAAGAAATTCAATTAAACTTCATATGAACCCAAACTCATAAAATATGACAAAGATCACTTAATTGAACATATAAGAAGTCTTAATGAGATAAAAGTGAGAGATAATTATTTATGAAATCTATGCTTATCAAATTCCCCCACACTTATCTTTTGCACGTCTCGGGCAAACTTAAGTTAAGGATTGGTGACTTTTTTTTTTTTTTTTTTTTTTTTGAAAGAACATCAAAGTTTTGAGTTGATTTCTCAAGAATTCACAAAATTTCATGAAGCATTCTTTCATCACATTTTTGAAATTACTTAGAAAGGCAACTTTAATTTGAAAAACATAGATTGAGAAAGATAAAACCTCACATGATATACTCTGAATCTCTCAAGTGTTTGATTTGGTAAGTGTTTCTCTCAAATTCAATCCATGAAAGATGAACTATCATAGGCTTGCATATCTTCTACTTCTCTACTACTATGTACACATGCAATGCACAAATCAAGAGGTCTTTATTTTGGTTCTAACGGGATTAGAAAGATGAAATGATATATTGAAGAGATACAATGTTAGACCAATGAAAATGGTGAGGATTGAGAATTGATTGTAAGTGCAAGTGTGAGAAACAGATATCACTTCTTCAATTTTTTTTTATTTTTTTTTTTCAATATAATAGTTTATTTATTAATTTATTGCTTCAGTTTTTTTTTTTTTTTTTTTTTTTTTTCAACCATGATATTGATGAACACAACAATAATCTCCCCCACACTTATTGAAACACTTATGGTATGATAAATCCAGTATTCCTCACCTTCTATGGTCAGACAAAGTTGTTTTTTTTTTTTTTTTTTTTTTTTATTTGTGGTGAGCTAAAAAGAAGAAAAGGCTAATCGGCTCAAAGGGCTGATCAAAGGATAAAATTATATGGTTTAGTTATTTGGCCAAGTGGTTTGTTCAAGAAAAACAGTGCCTCAATCATTTTTGTACAAATCATGTGAAAATGTAGCTTCAAAAAGAATCAATGCAAGTTCTGAAGTAACATATTCCATGGATGAAAATCACACAAGAAAGAAAATAATAATAAGGCTCAAAATCTCACAGGTAATATATTTATCAAATCTAATCTATCCAGTTCAAATATGTGTTGCCAAACTAATTAATCTCGAAATGTAAATCATTTTGCTTCAATTATTTTATGAAATCTAAAGAAAAACATACTTCCACATTCAATTTTTTTTTTTTTTAAATCATAAGATGCGTATCAAGAGTCAAGTGTAACTCCTTACTCAGCCATCTTACTCAAAGCAAGTTTATGAATCTAACCTAATTTTTTTTTTTGTTTTTTTTTTTGTTTTTTTTTTTTTGGGTTTTGTTTTGTTTTTTTTTTTTTTTTTTTAATTTTAGATATCGGACCATCTTCCCCCCAACCTATCCAAGACATTGTCCCCAATGTCTTAGATGAAATTTCATATAACAGGAAAAGAAATGTAAGAAAACCATCAAAGTAAGGAAAAGTTATAACCGAAGAGTGGTATCTGGTTCTCTTTTATCTCTGCCATCCTGATTTGGTTGGTTCACCAGCTGCATTGCTTGACTGAGCTCAGATGTAGGATTTTGCAAAATCTCAAGTAGCTGTTCAACAGTTGAAGCAGATACTATGATGTTGCGCATGGATTGTGGCATGAACTCCTGCTCTACTGCATGATCTAAAAAGGATATCAAACCATTATAAAAGCCATTAATATTTAATAAGCCCAAAGGTTTTTTATGAAAATTCCGATAGGCCCAAAATATAATGGTAAAAATTTCTTCCATTGTTCCAAGACCACCAGGTAATGCAATAAATGCATTAGAATTAACCAACATGTGTCTCATACGGTCATGCATGGTTGCAACCTTCAATTCAGTACCCAGGGTGAAGTAGGAGGTGCTCCCATTTTTTAAGCCAACACCTAAGACGTTACACCCCTTTGTGAGTGCAGATCCTGCAACACATCCTTTTAAACCCTGAATCCCTCCCCCATAAACAAGATTGATTTTTCTTGCAGCTAATGCCTTACCAAGGGTAGAAGCTGCATGTTGAAATTCTCCATCCTTTCCAAGGTTAGACCCACCAAAAACACAGATAGTATTGATCTTATCCATATACGGTGTTTCTGTCTTTTTTTTTTTTTTTGAAAAAATATGTCATAGAGGTGGATAATTTATAGGGACTCAATATCAGACAAGGAGATCGCTTGAATAGTGCGGGATCAGGATTTGGTAGCAAAAGTTTGAATTTTTGTTGCAAAAGTTTGAATTTTGGTTGCAAAAGTTTGAATTTTGGGTTCAAGGAAAAGGTGAATGTCAGAGGGGAAAGACTTTAAGCAGGGGTGAAAATTTCAAAAAAAACGGTGGCCCAATAAATTGAAAAGACAATGTAAATGACAAACATACACGCATGAGAATGAACAGTAGTTGTGATTGTGGCTCACATCTTCCTCTGGTTTTACGTCCAGTAACGGCTGAAACGCCTTCTAAGAGTCGAGGATGTGCTTCCTATTCAGTTTTCTTGTAAACTGACAACAGGGTCTTTTAAAGTCAGATTCCCAAGACTATAACGTGCTTTTTCCTTACGGAACAGTTCAAACAAATCAAGAAGGACTCCTTGTACATGCCCACTAGGATGCGTCTCAAGAGTCTGAATGATATCATCCAATGACTCCTTACTCAGTCCATCCTTTATGAATTGAATTTTGTCCTCTCGATTTCTTGAAACCATTCCAGGGTTCTTGCATCTTGTGTTACAGGTCCATCTTGCACACCTGTAGCAAACTCCAATTCTTTTTGCCCTTCTCTTCTTTGCATAGGAACTTCGTCCCATACCTGGCATATTTTTAACAAATGATTCTTGAAATTCACCTGCTAAACGTACCTTAGCTTCAATGATCCAACAGACATCTTCTGGAAGGCCTAAGAGTGTTAATGCTCTCAATCGTTCAAGTCTGCAATTGTAAATGTCTTTAAGAAAATTTCTGGGGAGAGTAGGGAACAAAATTTTGATCCTGGTGAGAGCTTTCTCCATTTTTTTTCTTAAAACACTCAAGTTATTATTCCTGCAAGCTCAATGTGGTGTAATAGTTGGGATGATTTAAGAGGTGAAGAAGGAAGTTGAGAGATTAGTTGAAACTTATAAGCGAGGAATGTGAGAGAGGGAGAGGGAGAAAGAGAGAGAGAGAGAAATTGAGAAAGAGAGAGAGAGAGAGAAAGAGAGAAAGAGAGAGAGAGAGAGAGGGAGAGAGAGAGACTTCTCTTGAATTTATTGCAGGTATGTGGCATTGTGCAAATGCACTTCTTCTACCGTGTGCTTTTGAAAACCTTCGAAAAATGGTTTAAGACGATGTCCATTCACCAGGCATAAGCTTTAGCCGAGAATTGAAAAGGAGAACTTTTTGTCCAACGGAAAACTCCTTTCTTGCCAACTTTTTGTCATGAAGAGCTTTGACCTTTTCTTTGTAAATTTTGGAGTTTTCGTATGCTTCTAATCGAATTTCTTCAAGTTCCTGCAATTGAAGCTTCCTATGGATTCCTGCTTGGTCTAGATCCATGTTGCATTTTTTTACTGCCCAAAATGCTCTATGCTCTAATTCAACTGGAAGATGACATGCTTTACCAAAGACAATCCTGTAGGGAGACATGCCAATGGGTGACTTGTAAGCTGTCCTATATGCCCATAATGCATCAACAAGGCGCAAGCTCCAATCCTTCCTGTTAGGCTGAACTGTTTTCTCTAAGATTTTCTTGATCTCTCGATTAGAAACTTCAGCTTGACCATTTGTTTGAGGATGATATGGGGTGGAAACTTTATGCATGACTCCATATTTGCGGAGTAGGGCTTCCATTGTGCGGTTGCAAAAATGAGTACCTTGGTCACTAATTAGAGCTCTAGGAATGCCAAACCTGCTAAAAATGTTAGACCTGATAAAATCTGCAACAACTCGAGCATCATCAGTACGGGTGGCTTTTGCCTCCACCCATTTTGAAACATAATCAACAGCTAGCAGAATGTAAACAAAGCCAAAAGAGACAGGGAATGGACCCATAAAGTCTATACCCCATACATCAAATACCTCACAAAAGAGAAGTGGTTGTTGGGGCATCTCATTTCTGCACGAAATACTCCCTATTCTTTGGCACTGCTCACAAGTTATGCATAATCTGTGTGCATCACGAAATATTGTAGGCCAATAAAAGCCTGAGTCTAGTACTTTTCTAGCTGTCCGTTGTGGCCCAAAGTGTCCACCACAAGCTAGGGAATGGCAAAAGGTAAGTACAGACTGAACTTCATGATCTGGAACACACCTTCTAATGATTTGATCACTGCATGTCTTCCAAAGGTATGGTTCATCCCATATGTAGTGTTTGGCATCACTTTTCAACTTGGCAAGTTGCGATTTGGTGAAGTGTTTGGGTATTTCTTTAGCAACCAGATAGTTTACCAAATCTGCATACCAAGGATCTTTCCCGTGCAATTGATAGAGATGCTCTTCTGGGAATGAATCTGCAATTGAAGTTTCTTCACAAGGTTGCTGGATCCGACTTAAATGATCTGCTACAAGGTTCTCTGCACCACTCTTGTCTTTAATCTCTAAATCAAATTCTTGCAACAGAAGCATCCAACGAATCAGTCTTGGCTTAGCATCTGTCTTCTTCAGCAAGTATTTCAAAGCTGCATGGTCAGAGAAGACAATAACTTTAGATCCAAGCAAATAGGAGCGAAATTTATCTAATGCAAACACAATTGCCAAAAGCTCCTTCTCAGTAGTTGTGTAATTTGATTGGGTTGCATCAAGTGTGCGAGAGGCATATGCAATGACATGAGATCTCTTGCTAACTCTTTGAGACAGTACAGCACCAAGGGCATAATTGGATGCATCACACATTAATTCAAATGGAAGCGTCCAATTAGGTGGTTGAATGATGGGAGTGGTTGTCAACCGCTTCTTTAGTTCATCAAATGAATCCTTGCATGCTTGATCAAACACAAATTTGGTATCTTTTTGTAGTAGTTTAGAAAGAGGTTGTGCAATCTTGCTAAAATCCTTGATGAATCTTCTGTAAAAACCTGCATGACCAAGTAAAGAACGTACTTCTCGCACAGAAGTGGGGTAAGGTAGAGAAGTAATAATGTCTATCTTGGCCTTATCAACCTCTAAACCTTTGCTAGATACCAAGTGTCCTAAGACTATACCTTCTGTTGCCATGAAATGACATTTTTCAAAATTCAAAACCAGGTTAGTCTCAATGCATCTGTCCAAAACTTTAGAAAGGCTTTCTAAGCATGCATCAAAAGAAGAACCATATACAGTGAAGTCATCCATAAACACTTCCATGCAACTTTCTAAGAGATCAGAGAAAATGCTTACCATGCATCTTTGAAAGGTTCCAGGGGCATTGCATAGACCAAAAGGCATCCTTCGATAGGCAAAAGTACCAAAAGGACAAGTGAAGGTGGTCTTATGCTGGTCTTCTGGGGCTATATGTATTTGAAAATAACCTGAAAAACCATCTAGAAAGCAATAGTGAGATTTTCCTGCTAATCTTTCCAAAATTTGGTCTATGAAGGGCAAAGGGAAGTGATCCTTGCGAGTAGCTTGGTTAAGCTTCCTATAATCTATGCACACTCTCCAACTGTTTTGTATTCTGGTAGGGATTAGTTCATCATTGTGATTTTTGACTACAGTCATGCCAGTTTTCTTAGGAACTACTTGCACCGGGCTTACCCAATCACTGTCTGAGATGGGATAGATGATACCAGCTGCCAAAAGCTTACCTACTTCCTTCTTTACCACATCTAGGATGGTTGGATTCAAACGCCTTTGTGGTTGTCTAACAGGTCTGGTGTTTTCCTCTAGCAGTATCCTATGCATACAAGTAGATGGGCTAATACCTGGAATATCAGCCAAAGTCCATCCAATTGCTTGTTTATGGCTTTTTAAGGTTTGCAGTAACCTTTCTTCCTGTTGTGGTAGAAGGTTCTTTGCTACAATGACAGGAAGCTTCTCATTTTCCCCCAAATAAGCATACTTTAGATGTTCAGGCAAAGGCTTCAACTCTAAAGGAGGTGGTTGTATTATGGAAGGAAGAGATCTATCTGAGATTGAAATGTCTGCAACACTTGCATCTAACATGTCATCTTTCAACGAAGGTTGGTCTGCAGCATTAATCCTGGAACACACAATACATGAATCAAATTCATCACATGTGCAAGTAAAATTATCTAAGTAATCTAAATCAAAATCAAAAAATTTAAAAAGTAGATTGTCAATAGAATAATCATCCGCAAGAAGGTCTATGGCATCAAGTTGAAAGAGTGAATGATTCTCTATGGGATGCTTCATGGCTTCAAATATGTTGAATTGGATGATATCATCTCCAAATTCCATAGAGAGAGTCCCCGTATGCACATCTATCTTTGTTTTTGCAGTTTTGAGGAAAGGTCTCCCTAGGATCAAGGTTGCTCTATTGATGGATGACTCATCTTCCATATCCAAAATGTAGAAGTCAGCTGGAAAGATCAGCTTATTCACTTGAACTAGCACATCTTCAAGTACTCCGGCTGGATGTGCTGTACTTCTGTTGGCTAATTGAATCACCACACCAGTTGGCTTCAGTTCTCCCAGATTCAAAGATTTATAAACTGATGAGGGCATAACATTAATGGAAGCACCTAGATCCAGCAATGCATCACCAAATGTAGAGTTTCCTATTGTGCAAGGAATGGTGAAAGTTCCTGGATCTTTACATTTCTGAGGGAGGCTGGGTTGAATTAAGGCTGAAACATTGCGTCCCACACTAATCTTCTCATCCCCTTTGAGTCTTCTCTTATGCGTGCACAAATCCTTTAGAAATTTGGCATATTTGGGAATTTGCTTGATAGCATCTAGAAGTGGTATGTTGACTTCCACTTTCCTGAAAGTATCTAGAAGCTCCTTATCCAATTCTGCATGAACATTGGGCTTGGATTGAACCATTCTATTTGGAAAAGGTAAAGATACCTTCTGATCAGCACAATTTGGGGTTTTCTTCTCATCAGATGCTTCAAGTGCAGATCGTTTATGGCAAGCTTCTTTTTGTTGATCATTCGATGTCTTATCGAAGGCTGGTGTACTTTTTTCATCAGACTTTCCTTCTGATTCAGATGGCTCATCAGAGATATCTCCAGGTGTGGAGATAAATGCTTCTTTTTGGTGTGGATTAGTCTGATTGAAGCTTTGTTGCTTTAAAATTGTAGGGTCTGTCTGCACTTTCTTCCCACTTCTCAAGGTCATGGCATTCACACTTTTGGGATTTATGACAGGTTGAGAAGGTAGTTGACCAGAACCTTGAGATTTCAATTGGTTGACAGTGGTAGCCAACTGCCCAATTTGAGTTTGTAAATCCTGAATGGTAGAACTTACATTTTGTTGAAATTGAAGATTGTTGGTTGCTAATTGCTTCATCAAATCATCAAGAGAGGGTTCAGAAGCATTAGAGGGTACAGATTGCTGCATATGCTGTTGTTGTTGTCTGAATGGCGGTGGTTGGTATTTATTTTGGGAGTCAGATGTTTGAATCCTTTGTTGTTGTGGAGGGCCATATCTCAAGTTAGGATGGTTTCTCCAACTAGGATTGTATGTTCCAGAAGGTGGTTCAAACTTCTGTTGCTGATAATGTTGAGGAGGCCTGTATTGTTGTCCTGTGCCAAAAATACCATTTACTGCAGCCTCAGGTGTCTCACTTTCTTGCAATGTTGGGCATGCATCAGTAGGATGATCTGCAGAAGTGCAGATGCCACATGTTTTGGTTTTGTCAACAACATTAAGTTGCTGTTGTTGTCCGATGGCCAACTGTCTTACGATGGAGGTTAGTTCTTCAATTCTGTTCTCCAATCGTGTATGGTCTGTCTTGGTGGTCATTTCATGGACTCCTTTAGACAAGGAATTAGTTCGAGAATTGAATTGCTGAGAATTTTCTGCCATGTTGGCAATCAAATCTCGAGCTGCTGTAGGAGTTTTGTCCATAAGTGCTCCACCACTAGCTGCATCAACCATGCTTCTGTCCATTGGCATGAGTCCTTCATAGAAATACTGAATCAGTAATTGATCACTGATTTGATGGTGTGGACAAGTGGCGCATAGTTTCTTGAATCTCTCCCAATACTCATAGAGAGTTTCTTGGGAGTTCTGTCTGATGCCGCAAATCTCTTTTCTGATAGCTGCTGTTCTGGATGCAGGGAAGAATTTCTCCAAGAATAATCTTTTCATATCATTCCAGCTTGTAACAGATGTTGGATGTAGATAGTACAACCAGTCCTTAGCTCCATCATTTAAGGAGAAAGGAAATGCCTTCAACTTGATATGATCTTCTGGAATTCCTTGTGGCCGCATTGTGGAACACACAATGTGAAATTCCTTCAAATGTTTATGAGGGTCCTCACCTGCAAGGCCATGAAACTTAGGTAGCAAATGTATTAGTCCAGACTTCAGTTCAAATGGTGCATCAACATCAGGGTATTGAATGCACAATGGTTGATAAGCAACATCAGGTGCAGCTAATTCTTTTAAGGTTCTATCAGCCATGTTCTTAGCAAAATATTTAAAATTATCAAAATTTAAAGATGAAAAATCACTACTGTTACTTTCTTGGTTATTACTGGATGAATGCCTTCTATGTGCTCTTTTCAAATGGTGGAATGTTCTATCAATCTCAGGATCATATGCATATAAATTTTCAGGATTGGATCGGGTCATACACAAAAAGGTGAATTCATACAGAAAATCCAAGAATGATATACCTAAAGTAAAAACAATTGTTAGAAAGATTAAAATTTTTATACAAACTCCTAAATGAGCCTAGGAAATTAAAATGGTCCCCGGCAACGGCGCCAAATTTTGACACGCTCGTCGTAAACGCGCAAAAATAATTTCTAGATTTCCCCGAAACTATTGGTATAGTATAAGGTGCAACCTAGGTCATCTCCCAAAGACCATTTCAGATTCTTAAGCAAATAAGGAGAAAATTAGAACAAGGGGGTTTTTGTAAAGATGTGATATCAAATGCTAAATACAAAATACAGAATGAAATTAATTTCACTTAACAATTATCAACTCAAGGAATTCAGAGGCTATTTTCATAACTAATCATTGATCACTAAAATCATGCATTGTGTTTATCAACCTAGGATCATCTGGAACCCCTAAAATGATCCTTGAATTCTCTACTGAGAAACCTCTCAGAATTTAATTGATTATGATCAACAAGATTTAGTAACCACTTAATCTTTTATCTAAACCAATTTTACAATCAGAATTCAGTTGAAGTAAGTAATAAAATGAAAACCTTCAATTCAATTACTTAATTTCTACTCTTCAAACTTTTGGAAAATGATTTACCAATCAAAAACCAATTATAAATCAATTATACATTAACCAAAATACGTCAACCGATCAAACTTTGATTAAAGAATAAAATTGAAGAATATAGTGAAGCAGAGTAGAAACCACTTAATATGCACGTAAATAAAGATCAAGACCTCAAAGTTAAAATGAAAATAGCTTGAATCCTTGAATTGAAACTACAAACCTAGCCTTCCATGAAGGAGGCAAACTAACAACAAAGAAAGAGGCAAACTAACAACAAATAAATCCTAAGCCTTCCATGTAGGAGGCAACTAACAACAAATAAATCTTAAGCCTTCCATGTAGGAGGCAACTAACAATAAAGAAAAGCTAAGCCTTCCATGTAGGAGGCAAACTAACAAGAAAGAAAAACTAAGCCTTCCATGAAGGAGGCAAAACTAATAAGAAAGAAAGAAAGGAAGAAAGAAAGAAAGAAAGAAAGAAAGAAAGAAAGTGGTATTGGAGTTAATCTCCAAAAATGGTGTGTGTCTCCTCTTGCAAACCCTTCTATTTATAGAGGATTTTTGAGGCATCATCTTCAGAAAGTCACCAACTAGGATATTACTTTTCTACCCTTTTCTTGCTTTCACATGGGCTTTGTTGAAATTGCAAAACACTTTTGAATTTTTGCCACCAATGAGCACAACAATTTTGACTTTCTTGCACCGCAATTTCGGATGTTCACATGTCCGAATTAGAGCTTGCCTTCTGAACAAAAGTTGTAGCCCTGGATCTTAGCTGTCCAACAAAGTTGATTTCATCTCAATATGACTTCTATATCTCAAGATATGGCCGGATCTTTGCACACTGTTCAAATTCCACGTCAGCAACACTATCTCATCTTTTGAGATAATTTCGGAGTCCTAAACATCCCATTTAGAATCTTCTCTTGTTTTGTAAATATGGACACTTCTTTAAGCTTTCATTCAAGATAGATTTCATGATTTTTGGATGTCTACAACTCCTATTATGCTCAAAATACTATAATAGTGTCATTTTAATCGGGTAAGCAAAGAAATTCAATTAAACTTCATATGAACCCAAACTCATAAAATATGACAAAGATCACTTAATTGAACATATAAGAAGTCTTAATGAGATAAAAGTGAGAGATAATTATTTATGAAATCTATGCTTATCACCCATTGAGCCATTTTGGATACAATTAATGCTTTGCCATTTTGAATGCAGGAGACTTTATCATAATTTATCACTTAGGAGGAGTCTCAAGCCACAAGGAGAGATGAAATCCTCGCAAGGGAATTAGGCATCCATGAACATACTGGATTATTGAGGGCAATAAGATTTGGTGAAATACAAATGTATATGTTTGACCAATCATAATCATACCCACACCCATCTTCTATTAAGTGATAACATATGGTGCAGTGGATGTAGCATCTTATACAAATGATTGCACAATTCACTAGTTCATAGTTGATTCCACCATACATGCCAACCCAAGTCTCATTCATGTCAAGTTAGGCCCCATCCATGACCACCATCACAGCTATAGTCATAATCATAGAAAGGTAAATTGTACACAAATAGGTGTAATAGAGATCCCTGGTGTAACATCCACAATTCTCTATGATAGCATCCCTAAGTTATAAATTTACTTTAACAAGAAATAAAGCATAGATAAAAAACAAAAGCTCAGAGAAATTGGAGAATTTTTAACAAACGATGAAAATATCTTTACAATAGGATGACACAAATAAATGTGAAAGTAATCCAAAATAAAAGTTAAAAGACATTCTAAAGGTTTAGAATCCATCAATAATTGTTAGAAATTAATAAGAAAAGATTAGAAATAAAGAGAGAATGAAAATGATGTCGAAAATGCCTAAAACACCTGTAGAAAACTGTCTTCTATAAGGATTAAAATATTCTCGAAAAAATGGTAAATGGCATAAGAATAATTTAGGAACAGTCTAATAAGTGTTAGAAACATTAAGAGAACAGTTTGGAAACTTTATGGAAAATTCTTAGGAAATTATCAAAATGCTCCTGAAAAGTCGAGAAGGCAGGAAATTGGAGCTTATCCATTGTAAATGAAAATAACATATGAAAAATGAGGTGATGACTTATCCCATAAGTCATCACATCATTAATGGCATGTAAGAAAAAAAATATTTATAAGGAGAGATAAAATTAATCATGACAAAAGTAAATTAACTTTAATTAATTAAAATTAATCATTCTTAAAATAAATTAACCTTGATTAGTGTTAAACTAATTTTAAAGGATAATTTCTTATATTTATATTTAATTTAAAAATAAAAACTACATGTAGATGAACCAAAATACCCTTAAGTGAGAATTTAATTCTTAAGGGCCCTAAGTGGCTGAATTTCTTTAGGAAGACCAAGGGGGGCTCATTTTCTCCATTAAAAATCTTCTAAACACTTGTGCAAGCTCTCTAAACTCACCCAAAAATCTTACTTCTCTTAAAACACCAAAATGTACAATAAGTTTGAACTTCCATCTTTGAAGTTTAAGCTATAGTAAGCCAAACAAACAAAGCCTCACTGCCATCCTTGAAGACATTCTTGTGGACCACAAAGGAGATGGAAATCAACTTCAAAAAATCGATCAAATCCTTTTATAAGTCTTTAACAAATAGGGTATTTACAATACACTTTTTCTAAGCTTTTAATTATGTTTTTATGACTTATTTTTCTTCTCTTTTTGGTGGATCTCTCTAAGTTCTATGGATCTCATTTGTATGAGTTTGATGGAGTTCAAACTATCCTTGGTTATTAAAATAAACATAAAAAAAAAATTTAGTGATTTTTGGAAGTAAAATGGAATTTTGATGGATTAAAGTGCTTCTTGTATCCTTTGGAGCAATTTAATTGGTTAAAAACTTTTAAAAATAATTTTTAGAAGTTTGAGAAGATTTGAGAATTTTGTGAAAAGCTTTGGGATGCTATTGATAGATCTTGGATTAGATCTCCACTTAGCTATCTTGAAAATATTTTCTTTATGATCTTTGTGATAAAAATTTTAAGCTTGCTTATGTCTCCTCTTAAAAGCTTTAATCTTGAACTTGAACTTTGATAAAAGTTCAAACCTGGACCCATGTAATAATAATCCAGAAAGATTAAAAGGATTAAGTCTCATAAGTTTTAAACTTAACTTCAAAATTGAATCTTAAAGTTAATATGAGCAAGGATAGACTTGTGAACAAAAAACTTGATTAAGACACATAAAAACATCAATAATCATGACCCAAGTTATAAAGTAAGGACAAGTCCTGATAGACCTAAAATTAAATGATGCAACAAGTGATAAAATTAATGGTGTAAAGGTGAAGTGAGAAGAAATTAAGAAAATGACACCTTTGCTTGGTCAAGGATATAAATTTGGCCAACTTAATTAAATTGAGGGGAATTGAGTTAAAAATCTTGGTTAAGGTTTAATAACAAGCTTAACCATGCATAAGAAAGGGATTAAAATTTTAGTAAAGACTTTGTGATGATTTGGTAAACCATTTGGCTATACATAGTGAAATTAGTGAAAGTAAGTTAAAATCTTGATAAGGCTCAAAACTAAACTCAACCATGCACAAGGTGATGATTAAAAGTCAATTATGAGATTGTGGGAGCTTGAAGAGCCATGTGGCTATCATCTAGTAATTAAGAAGGAAAAGTCTTAAAAATTTTCAAGTTGGGTCAATGAAATAATCTAAGTCATAATCTCTCATAAATCACCTCTCAATTATAAGAAAAGTTAATCATGATACCTTAGGGACTTAAAGATTCAATTTGGCCAAGTCTTAGTTAAATTTATAAGAGAAGCTAATTTGGATGCATAAGGGTAGTTAAGTGAAACATGATTAAAAAGACTTGAATCTATAAGGAAGATAGCCAACAAGTAAATCAATTAGTGACTCAAACTTAATTAATGGAGTTAGTGGTCAAGAAAGCATAAAAATTATAACACTCAAACTTGAGATAAAAAAGGTGTGCTTAAAACATCTAAATTTATGAACACAAAGTAAATTAACTTACCTAGGTCATTCGACCAATCACTTTAAGCTGCTCCATGTCATAAACCCAAATTAAAAGTATAAGAGAACCTTAATATTTGATAAAAGCAAAAGTTGAAAAGTAACTTAAAAGAATGAATTATATAGGTTTTTCTTGAAAAACTTATCATAAAACATAAAGAATAAGGTCAACTTGGCAATTTTAGAAGAAATATGCATGTTGTCCAAGATTTAAGGACCATGCTTAAATAAATATTTTTACTAAGAAAGTGAATGTTTGGATAACTATTAATATCCTATTTATCATGGTGATGCTTGAGCATGTCCCTATATGTGTAAATATGTAAATGTGTTATGTGATTTTTTGAATGATGTAAATGACTTGTTTGATCCTTTGGATGATATGATGACTTGTGTATGTCTATATTGTTCCATGAATTGATATTAAATGGATGAATTGGATGTTATATTTACATAATATTTTGATTGAATATTGAGCATACATCTTATTTTAAAGACTTGAATGGAGCCTGATAAGTCAAAAGATTACTAAAGAAGAACCTTATGTGAAAACTTGACACTACTCTTAATCTGCTAAGCCTGAGACTTGTGCACACTTAGAAGTGGTAAGTCCTTCTATGGTAATCAGAAAATGCATAACCTTCTATGATGAATCCTTAGAGCTTCAAATAAATCCTTTTATGAGAAAGTTGTAGGTCTTTCAAATTTATGATGTGACGACTATCCAAAATGAGCTCATATCTTAGATAAGAAGGTAAAGTAATAGACAAGTGGAAGATATTGTTTGACTAAATTGTTAATGTTATAGCTTAAATAAAATTTTCACTAAAAGGGTAACTGGAGAATAAGAATGATTATGATTAAGGCATAAAATGAGTAATAAGAAAATAATATATATGTTATGATGAGAAAGTGATCTAAACAATGCATAAGATTTATATTTATGAGCATTTATATGAAAAAGTTATTCATAGTATGTATGCATTGCATGTTGTGTGAGATTTCATTTATGCTATTATTAAAAATAATCCATTTCAGATAAGTGTAATTTTAAAAATTAATAATTAAACTTGTATGTCTATCACCTTTTTCTTAATAAAATAAAGTCACTGGGTTAGAAATAATTGCATGAATTGTGTGTTGTATGAGATTTTATTTATGCTATTATTAAAAATATCCACTTCAAATAATTATAATTTTAAAAATTAATAATTGAACTTGCATGTCTGTTACCTTTTCTTAATAAATTGAAGTAGCTAGGTTAAAAATGATAATGCTAACCTTAATGTAGACATCTATTGAGAAATTACGATTTCTCACTTCCTACCTCCCATTAGAGTTCGATCATACCCAACATGGTGGCAGCGGTATATATGAAACAAATAACACGGACTAGAGATTAATATTCATGGAAGGGAATGCGGGAAGAGTTATATAGGGCCTTATATTACTTTGTCCAACTTTGTACCTTTTTCTTTGGATGACTATGACTTGTGAAGGATATTTAAGTCTTTGATTTTTTTTAAAGGACTCACTAAGAGTCTTTAACCTATTGTTGTTTATGTGTTGTACTATCTATATAACTAATAATGTAAATATTATGGTGGAATTGAATGCATAGTACAACAAGTAAATGAATACGTGTCTTCAAAATTAATGTGAGGGACATCTTAACGTTCATTATCTACTAGGTTGATTACTACGATGAGACTCTCATTTTCAATCAAAGTTTCAAAAAGAAAAATTTTCCTTTATTTTTAATATTAGTAATTTCTAAAAGGATTTTGTATCATGAAATAATAGTCTAATAATAAAACCGCAAATACAACTTAAGCGTAAAATAGACTTCAATTTTAGGGTGTTACACCTGAGGTACTTTATTCGATTTTATTCTATTTACATAATTAATATTTTTATAGTTATTTTTATTTATTAATATTTAATTTTAGGGTGACCATCGTTGTATATTTTACCTATCTACCCCATATCGAGTTATTAGTACAAGTATGGTGTTTCATACAATGCTACTCTACATGGACACACCTTTCCTACAATTCATGCCAAGATATCCCTTGATACTTTACAACTAGGAGAGAAGCAATCACCACTACTAGTACCAAATAAGACTAAAACTCTTGTGTATCTCATTGATGCAGTTGGTACTTCCGTTGCATGGTTTGTATTTTTTATTAGCATATTACCCCAAATAATTTCTAATTATATTGATATTTTTCATACAAATATACTTTGTAAGTATGATCTAATCTATTTAAGTCATTAGTTTGTTTTCAAGTCACACCATTAATGTCTAAGGATAAAATTAGGGTTCATACAAAAGGGATCATTGCTTCATCTATTTATAAGGTGTCTGAATTTATTGTTTGTTAAACAATTTTGAAGCATGCAAGGAAAAATAACTTTTGACATGATGAAGGTGTATGTGAACTTCGAGCATCCTATTTTTGTGCAAACATTCACATGCTTGTCAACATTTAAGGAAAAGTTATTTACTAATAAAATTGGGATGGAAAACCTCATAGAGGTAATTCATTATTAATGGTTGAGTGCATCTAACGTATGTTTTTACATTAGGTAATAGCATAAACTTCATTATCCTAATTTCATCTTATTATTAATCAACAAATATGAACTCTTCATTTATTTTATTTTTTTAGATAATTGTGCAAGATCTACTTGTATGACTTTGAAAGCAAGTAGATTCTCATTTATATCTCCAATTGAGTTGGATAGCAACTCAAATCCTACCCCACATCGGTATATTGTTGAGATGTTGGATTGTCGTGCAAGGCAAGATCATTTGTTCATCACACCTAATAATGTTGGGTGAGTTTATTGTTCTTTTGTTAAGTATTATACTATATTTTCTTATTGGACTTTTATAATAATCTATTTATCACTATGCAGAACAATGTAGAAAACAATGGATGTTATTACTATTAATTCTTCAAATGAAACACTCTACTACATGGATCTATTGGAACTCTATTCATTCAAGTTTCACATCGAACAGTTCGAAAAAGGAAGATATAGAAAACTCATATATATGAAGATTTTGTATAACTTTATCATCATAACTCAACCACAACAATGTAGTCCTTTAAAACTTAGATAATTGTGTGTTGTCACAGCAATGTAATCATTTGGTTTAGAGCTTGATAGTTGTGTATAAAAATGGTAAAGAATGATTTGTAATCTTTTCTGTGCAAAAATTATTAATAATGAAACTTATATATATATATATATATATATATATATATATATATTTTATGAGCCTTCGAAAGGATTAAATAATGTAGAGACTCTTTTATATCTTTGATGGAATAAGCAATGCAGAAACTCTTTTATATCTTTGGTCAATTTAATTTATATTTATTTTTTATAATATATTTTTATTAATATCATTATTACTTATCAATTAAAAAAAAGTCATAAGTACAACAAAAATGAATCAAATAACATAAATAACAGCGCATGTAAATAAATTTTAATAATTAATTTCAACAAATTTATACATTTGATTTTTTAATATTCCAAGCAAAACAATAGAATTAAATATGGATATTATATTTATCGAATTATCAACAAATTACTACTATTTAACATAAGTTATCTCTTTTACTTTTAAATTCTTTTGTAATATATAATTTTACTATTAATTATTATTATTTTAATATTTTAATATATTCTAAACTTTTGCTTTTTTTATTTTTGAATATTAGAATTTAGCAATTTTAAAGAAAATAATATAATATTTTGTATTATAAATTTTTTAAATTAGTTCTTAATTATATTTATTTTATTTTCCTGATTATATGTAGTGTATATGATATTCTATGTAATTTTATATAAATTTTTATATTATATCTATTAAGTATTTAAAAATTTGAAAAACTTTAATAAAAATGAAAAATGAGAAAGAATTATTTTAAAAAATACTTAAAAAACAGTTCAATAATATTTTTTAAGTAACACTTAAAAAGTTGGTAGTGAACCTCTCTTTAAATGATTATCCATATGGAATAAAATCTGGATAGTAATATCTGAAACCACTCTTCAAATACCACTTAAAAAACGACCAGCTACTTATTCTCCAAATATATAATCATTTGGAGAACGATTCCAACCGTTCTAAAAACATGCTATAATCATTCTCTAAATTTCTCTTTTTGTAGTGATTTAGCAATTCTTAGCAAATAACCATATATGAACCCAAGTCTCACCAGAACAAAGAATCCTAATCCTATTGAGGATTAGAATATTGTTATGTCATCGCATAGGCTGTAAAATGCACTTATGAAGTACATTCATCGTATCAATGGATCTTATAAACGCTGTATGATTTTTGGGGTGTGATTTATTGTTGTTGAACAAACGAAATACCTCCATGTTTATGTGTGCAGATTCAAATAGGTATCAAATACTATCCAACCCAATAAAAATAATGATTGCCGGTGGTGTAAGTATATATGTAGAAGTTGTAAAATTTCGGACTGAGATCTAAAATATGTTGACCCAAAACATTAGAACGTGTGGATGAAATTATTCTAGGACTTTTACTGAAAATAAAAAATGATTGAAAAGTGAACTTAAAAATAAAAAAAAAAACTAGTTTTAATAACTATTTAATCATCGGTAATAATTATCACTTAATCAGGTATTTATCGGTACTCTCAACAATTGTCGTTATTATCTTTAGTGATACTAAATACAGTAATTATTTATTAATTTCCAATAATTTAATTTCTCTATTTTTATAACCCTAAAAGATCTTAGCCGCTGAAATTTCCTTTTATTATAATGATTATATACAAATGTTTTTGTTGGCATCGTACATTCCTCAATCCGTTACATTTTTAGTTTTTTTTTCTTTTGGTAATACGTTATATTTTAGTTTAAATTAATAAAATATAGGTATCCATTATATTTGTAAAATTTAATTTAAAAAGTATCATATTACTTGCGGAATTGATGAATGTTTTTAAAACAGACGTTACAATTTCAAAATAAGAAGCATTTATCATTTTTTATATTTATTTTATATATTTAAGTTTAATTAAAATATAAAATTTAATAAATAAAGTTAAATACTTATTAATCATCATCTTTAAAACAGTTTTACCGAAATTTTCTATATTAATTAAGAAAAATAGAATAAAATTTTGGAAAAGTAGGTAGATTATAGATCAGAAACGATATTGATGCGTCACAATTTTTCAATCAAAACCACGTTCAGGAAAGGTAACTTCTTTCACTGTTAAGCTTTTATTAATTCCTTGAATTACACTCATCTCATGCATGTTCCAAATGTAGTATATCAATCCACGTTGATCTCAAAAAAAGAAAAAATCCACGTTGTTTTTTCAACGAACTTGAGACTGCTATCTTAACATTTATATAAAGTGACTAAAGCCTAACACTTGACTCTCTGAAATTTAATTGGATTCTGAACCAATCATTATTATCTTTTTCTCCGAGTTGGAGAAGTCTTATAGAAGAAAGAGGTTCAAAGAGTGCAACCCAAGTTAGTTAAAGAAATAAAGATGAAGTGGAGCAGCACCAGCACACCACTACCATGCTCCTCTATTTCTCTCTCTCTCTCTTCCCTTTTAATTTTTCTTTTTTTTTTCAAAGAGCAAGAGAGTAATTTTTAAGACAAATGAATGAATGATTCAAAGAGTGTAACTCAAGTTAGTTATGAAAAAAGAAAGGAAAGGAGAAACAATGGGTGTGGGAGAAAGAGAGACCCGTTACTTTTATTAATTGTAAAATATCTACTAAAAAAGAAGAAAACATTTTTTTCATTTTTCTTTTTCTAATGTAAAAGGTCACTATGTTAATTGTGTTTAGAGCAACACTTTCTTTTCTGGTGGAAAAGGTCCTCCCATTTTTAACATAGTTGATGAAATTAATTAGAATCCAAGTTAAATAATTAAAAAATATACCGCTAATGCTAGCTACACAAGTTAGAACTTTGACTAATATTTTAAATGTTTTATAAATACACCAACACCAAACCAACTAGTGCACTTAGAAAATCAATAACAAATAGCTTAGTGTTGAAATTGAATGTTATTAAAGTCTCTGCTAGTCTGCTCAAGATACATTACTACACAACAGAAACAATAATATAGAAATTAAGACTAAAAGATTGTTGTAAAGATGATATATATAACCATCCCCGGTCTCTATAATGAGTTGGATTTCACCTTACATTTATATAGTCTTTGTACTAGTTGAATAAATGTTTTACTTATTAATTCAATTTCGTTTCTTTAAAGTTGAAATCAATTTTTGCTAAATTGAATGAGTATAGTCATTTGAAATAGATACAAGGTTCATTGTTCATTAATGGATAAAAAACTTATTAAATTGATTAAAACGAATTTTTACCTTAGTTGTAAAATCGATCTATATCTATCTAGACATAGGTTATATAAATTTTAAATTTTTTTACATTAGTTCTTAATTAATATAAAAATTTATTATTTATAGCAGTTATAATTTTAATCTACATAAAAAAAATTATAATTTTTAACAATGATTACAAAAATAGAAAAAAAATAATAAATAAAAAATACATATAATATTTTTCTATGATTTTAGTGGTAATTATTTTTTAATATATATATATATTCTTTTTCCATTATCTGTTAGCTCATAATATCTGGTATCAAACCTGGATGGAAAAGTAGGAATACATTTATTATACTAAAATATGTTTATTCATTTTAATTATTTTTTAAAAAAAAATTTATAAATTTATATTTCAATAACCCAATTATTCCACAATACTTTTTGAGTGAAGTTGTAGTAGTAAATTCTTATTAAGGAAGTAAGATTAATTTGTTGATGCTTCATAAGTAAAGAAAAAAGAGAGAAAAACTGGTGGTTAAGCCTGCAAACTAAGTAAATTATCAAGAAATAATCCAATAAATAGATATATTTATAGTATAACACGTATAAGTCTACGAAAGAAAATGAGGGAAGATATTAGAAATTTATAAGACTCACTGTTCCTTAATATTAAGATATAGGGATTAGACATGAAAGAAGGATCTGTTCCAGCAGTCATATTGTATAGAATACAGTATAAGGTCATGAACTCTTTTAATTCAAAATTTTTACTCACAAATAAAAGCAAAAGAGAAATAACCTTGTTTCTCATAGATATGACAAGAGAAAATGTACATGTTTCAAAAATCATAATGTAAGATGATATAGTCCTTCCACGCAAATGGACAGTACAGAGCTACTTTAGTTCAGTCTAGACTAGCTCCAAAATTTCAAAAAATTAGACAATACGAATTTGGAAGAGTAGAAATAGTATTTAATAGACAAAACTCTTTTAGCTAAACAAGATGACTCTTTTAGCTCACCAAGATCTAAGACAATTAGAACAAAATACTTTAGGTCTATTAAAACAAAAGATTTTAGATTAGTAAGAAGATCATTCTCAATAGCATCCCAAAACGTTTCCTCGGTTAGTAACTTGCAGGGAATAGACATATCAACCACTATACTTAGAAATCTTACCAAAAGGACAAAGAGGAAGACCAAAGGTCTATCCAATCCTCGACCTACTCCTCTATAAATGATCATTATGATGTTATCTATGTTTAACATAGATAATGATTCCTTTAGAGAAAAAAAATTTATTCTAAAGAATGGGACCTCAGAGAAATTGGTTTTTAAATACATATGGAAAAAGGAAAAAAAAAAAACTCAAATACAAGAAGAGTTTTATAAATTTTTAGAAAAGGTAAAATTAAACATATCTTTCTTTGATTGGTTCCATGCGTACACAATCAAAAATAAAATAAACTACACATTCCAAACAGAACTAATAGGTCTTAGATTTACAAATGTCATCACAGTATGGCATCTCAAGGATAGTAATATGGTCAAATTTGATCTACCACCATCCAACCAATTCCCACTCCTAAACGTTAGGGATGATAAAAACAACCCCGTCATGTGCATCACCATTTAAAACCAAAAATGAAGAAGAATCTATTTCTTCAAAAGACATAAAAAATTTGATAGAACAATCAAATTACACTAATAAATTCCTCCAAATTTTAGGAGAAAAATTTTCTTCAAAAGTCGAAATAAATATACCATCCATCAAAATAGAAAATGCAATTGAAAAACCCATTTTTAAGCCATTCCAAATGAATAATAAAGATAGAAAGAAAACTCATAAATTCTTAGGGAAAAATCAAGGTTAGAAGCGAATCCTAACCCAAGTGAACTTTTAGCCAAAATAAATGATCAAATCAAGCTTTTAACAACAACAATCCTAACACTCCTCAACATCTAGATGAAGCATCTACAACGAAGCCTCAAACAAGACCCCCAACTAGAAGTCACACAGGCTTATCAATCGACACTCTAGGAAAAGAAAATTCAACCCATGAATCTGATGAAGAGTTTAATTTAAGATCAATGATCAAGGTTAACCTAGTAATTGGTCAAACACTCAATTGAAAAAATCTACAAAACTATATTACCAAAAAGTCACAACACCAAACCTATTATTAGAAGAAAGAGGCTCCAACTTTAAAACTTTTAGCACTAACAATATATATATATATATATATATATATATATATATATATATATATATATGAATGGAATATAGATGGCCAAACAGAGTATAGTATTATTAATACACTCCAACACATGATAATGGTAGTTACTACTTACCAAACTACATATGACTGTATAGAAGAAATTATATGCAATATACTTATTGTTGGATTCTCTGGATAGTTAAAAGGATGGTGGGATAACTATCTCACTAATAAAGAAAAAAAAATAGGATATTTTCAGTAATAAAAATCGAAATTGATGGAGAACCAATCAATACCAATGGGGAAACAATCCCTGATCCTGTGAACACATTAATATTTACCATTGTCGAATATTTCATAGGAGACCCATCCCTGTGGAAAGATAGGTTTGTAGAACTTCTATCAAATCTTAAATGTAGAACCTTAGCATACTTTAGATGGTATAGAGACACATTCCTTACTAAGGTTTACACAAGAAAAGACAACCAACAATTGTTCTGGAAAGAAAATTTTTTTGTTGGACTTCTAAAATCTTTGGGAGACAAGGTTACAGATAAGATAAGAAGTTAATCCTCTAATGGAGAAATACCATATGACCAGTTGAGTTATGGTTAGTTAATAGCCTTTATCCAAAAGGTAGCATTAAAAATATGTCAAGATGATAAAGTTCAACATCAATTAGTTAAAGAAAAACTTACAAAGAAGTATCCTAGAACTTCTCTCTCTAACTCTCTCCATGATAAGTGTCTAAAAAAGGTATCTCACAACATGGTCAAGCACTCCTTTTATAACCAGATAAGAACTACAATACTAGTTACGTGATTGGAACTGTTGCTACAGTATCGGTTAAAGTTTTAAACTTCCGCTAGGTTTATGCCAAAATAGTCATCTTCATTTTGGTAAAACCCGCTAGTGGAGACTTTTGATGATGATGAACTGAAATGTTTTATCTTCTTTAAGGATTCTACCTCGTCTTCTTGCAAAAGTTTAAGATGTCTTGCAGATTTTATGCAAAACTTTCTTTGTTTTGTGAAGCAACTAAGGCTACTGTTATCTTGGCTTTTTGATTCAGAAAGATGCATGTCTCTGAATTAACTACCTTCAATTGGTGTAGATTTGATTGAAACCACAATTGGACTTATGTACTATTTCCTTTAGATTTGTTAAATTACAGCCACCATTTTACAAAAGTGCTTCTTTGAAGTGTGGGTAAATGGTTTTGATTGTCTTCTTTCCCAAACTTATATTTCCATGAGAATACCTAGGATAAAAAAATATTGAGAAGTATTTTACGCTAGTTGGGATCCAACAATCTTGTTTTTCGATCATTTTTTCAAATATCAAATATCCTTCCATTATATCTTTCAAAAAAATGTATATTATTGGTCCAAAGAATTCCTATCATTGGAGGAACCATTTGGGAAATTCATATTTGTTGTACCTTTTAAAATAGATTAACCATGAATGTTTGTTTTCCTTATTTTGAAGCCAAAAAGTCTTGCTCCAAAATTCCATATAATCCTAGTAATTATACTCTAGTGGGTCAAAATTTTGAGAAATTTTTTTCATTTGGTTTAGATTTTTGAAAAATGCGGTTGGAGTCAGGACTATAAGTACCTATTTTGTTGAATGAGTTTATTTGAAAGGTCTTTTGGATCTGTGTAATGTTTGATAGATGCAGAGTCTAAATCTACCAATATGAACTCATAAAATTGTCTGGTTTTATTAATGGTTATGGGTATGTAATGAAACCCTTTAGGAAATATTTTTTGGGGAATTTGCGTGGGGTTTTTTTTCCAAGTATTCGGGTTCCAATTAGATTATACTTTGGAATTTGTGGGCTAGCACAAATCTGGTTGTTGGTCTAGATGTCACTGTCTGGGAGACAATTTCTGATGAGTTTTGCTTTGGTTTGTTGATTATGATTGGTTTGTTGTCCATGTTTTGAATTATGGTTACTAGGTCAAGATCATCTTCACCTTCTGAGTCAATATCTGTCGAATTCATTTTTGGGAGACTCGTCAAGCCTTGGTCTTGTAAGGCCACCAGAGTAGTAATAGGAAGAGCATAGTCAGTGTTTGTTTGTTTAGCAGTTTCTGCTTGGTTTTGAATCAATAACTCGAGATTAGTCTGTTCTGGGTTAATGACCCAGTTTGGGTAGATGACCAAGATTTTGATCTAGTGATTATACCCAAAATCACTAAATTCTTACCTCCACAACCTCACCTAGTGGTGACACAGTCCATCGATCTTGGTATGGGTTTACTTTCCCTTTAAATATTCACAGGTGACGTAATTACAAAGATAGTTTGAAGTGCCCTTGAAATATTCAATGTCAAAATAAAAAACACTTAAAATAGCTTGCCATTTGGCAAAAATCTATTTTGAAGCTAAATTTTTTATGTCTTTTTGTAAAATTTCTTTGGATGATTTACAATCAACTGTAATAAGAAATTTTTGATTAAGAAAATTTGATTGGAATTTTGAAATACAAAGAACAATTGCTAAAACTTCCTTTTCTACTATGGAATATTTTTGCTGTGCAAGATTCCAGTGTTTGGAAGTGTATGAAATGACATGTTGTAGATGATTGCAAATTTTGAATATTGATTAAAGATTTCATTCATAATTCTTTAAAATTCAGAGGGGACATTTTTTAATCCAAGTGACATGACATTCCACTCGTATTATCTAAAAGGGACTATGAACATTGTTTTGTATCTATCAGATTCTTTAATTTGAATCTGCCAATATCCTGATTTCATGTCAAATTTTGAAAAGATTTTGGCTGAGTAAACTCTATTTAACAAGTATTTTTGTTTAGTATTGGATATCTAATCCATTGGAGGGCTTGGTTAAGGGATTAATAGTTAATGACTAAACGAGGAGTACCCTGCTCAATCTCAGCTTATTTGTTAACATAAAAAGCATAGCATGACCATGGGCTCTTACTTTTTCTAATTAATCCTTTGGATAATAAATCTTGGATTTCTTTTTAACAATAATAAGGAAGTTTTTCATTCATTTGCATTGACCTTACTTTTATAGGAATCTATTTTTCTTGAAAATCCTTTTCATGAGGAAGATCTACTATATGTTTTTTCCTCTCCCAAAAAGCATATGGTAGATCTGAACAAACTATCTTTTGAATGTTATCTAACAAAATGTTTATTTTTGGACGTCTGGTCGATCTAGTTGTTTCTAAATTGTCTTGAAAGAAATTTATTCTTTTAGAAAATTTATTTGGTTTATTTTGTTTTATAGGAGATTTAAGCATTTTGTAATAGGTTTTCTAATAAACCTAAAATTGACCTCCTTACCCCATATATTATGTTATGATTGTGTTTTCTGATATTCTTAATGGAAATAATTTTCTAATAAACAGAGTTCCTAAAATGATTTCATTCTTTAAGTTTTTTACTAGAAGGAATGGTGCTTCCACTTGGAGGCCTTCATTTTCTATTATAGCTTTGGATAGTTTGTAGTTTATTTTAAGTTTTGAGGCACTTATTGTACTAATTTGCTTTATAGTTTTTTCAAAATATTTTATCAGAACTAATCCTTCTAAGATACAAATTTAAGTTTGCCCTTGTATTAAATAAGGCTACTGTTTCTAAAATAAAGTCTTGTACTCTTAGTGTGACGTTAAGATAAATTTTTAATTGGTTTATTAATCCAAATTTTCTTCCAAATTAACTTATTTTAGATTATTTTTCTGGAGTTTCCTAGTTAGAATAATCAGGAGCATCTCCTAATTGTAACAACACTATCCAGTGGATTTGTTGTTGGTCTCGAATCTTTTTAATTTCTTCTTTGACATTTTTTATTTCAACTTAAAAATCTTGGATAGTCACTGGTTTGGTGAAAGCTTATTTTTAATCTTTTAAATGTTTATTTTAAGTCAAATTTGTAATTTATTATTAAATCTTTATTTTTTATTTTTTGTTTCTAATAATGTTTTTAACTTATCTAAATATTATTTTTTTTAGATAGATCTGAGATTGCATTGATAGCTTCAAAGAGATCTTGTTCTCTTGTTAATACATTTATTTATGGTGGCTCTTAACCTGCATCATGCAAGTCATCATACAATACCTACAAGCTTGATAAAGACAAGTCATTGCATGGTGGTTAAAAAAAATAAGTAACATGATCGAAATGGATGAAGAGACGAACAAATAAATTGAATATAATAGGAAAGTTAAATATCAGTTGGAACATTAAGAAGTCATGTGGAGTGAACGATAAAATGTGTAAAGTCCCGATGGTTATTAAGATTGACACTATATAAGAAGAATAAGAGATGAAAAAGGGTTACTTTTTGAAATTTCATAACATACAAAACCAACAACTAAGATTTACGAGAAAAAAATGAAGAACAAAATATATAATAAATTTTATATTTTTCACATATTTATTTAATTTTTATTTAACTATCTGTTTTTATAAGAGAATAATCCTTAATTCGTGAATGTACTTAGAATTATCTTTACATAATTGAATGTGCTTGAAAACATACACGAATCTTTTTTTTTTCTTTTTTGTTTCTTTTCTTTGTAATTCGTTTCGCTGCAAATGTTTGATAATGAAAAATTCAAACAAAATTATCTTTTCTTCGTAGAATGAGAACTTGAAAACGAGACCAATTTCAATCCAATAAAAAAAATCAATATTAATAATAATATAACTAACAAGCATATTTAGATTATAATATCAAAAAATTAAGAAAAATAATAAATTTTTAAAATTTTTTGTCAATATATAAACTAAATTAGGTTAATATTAAAATTAAGATTATAAATAATAAGTACAACCAAATAAAAAAATAAAAAATATTTTATCAATTTACAATAATGTAGCATCTAAAGCATCTATTATAGATAAAATAAGCGCATAATTTGTTGTTACCACCGACACCTTCTTCTCATGCAAGAGTCATTTGACATTGAATAAATGCCCTACACAACTACTTCACATTATACTATAATTTAATTTAATTTAATTTAATTTAATTTAATTTAATTATGAAGAATATGATCAAACTCTTAACCATTTGAACATAGAAATTCTAATACTGTGTTAAGAATTAAATCAATCCAAAAGCTTAAGCTACAATATGAAAATAAAATTTCTAATTTATGGGTACATGCTTTGCTTATTTTAACTTCGATGGAAAAACAATAATTTTTACAAAAATTTAAAAAAAAATATACATTTATCATATATCTAACATGCAAAAATAAAGTTAAATTTAAAAATATAAATATCTACTTTACCTTCATCCTAAACTCATTATAATAACTATAATATCATTTAAATAATATTATTGAATTATTATATTTTAATAAAAATATAATTTTATTATTAATTTTTTATTTTATTTTTTAATACCTAGTTTATATATTATCTAAATTAAAATATTTGATATATTATTTATTTAAATATATATACATAAATCAATAAAAATTATAAAAATATTTTAAAAAATAAAATATAGATGTTTCACAGGTATACTTGAACCCAATGGAATTGCATTGAATTTTAAAGTTTGATCTTCACTTCCTCTAAACACATATCCTATTGCTATGCCCAAGTGTAGACGTAGGTACATAAAAATTTTATATCTTTAACATATAACATTTGATAACATCATTTGATCTCCGATCGAGTCCCTTATTCATTACATGCATCATTGTCAATTCTTTTGAATCACACACAAGATGTCTAGCCATCACAAGTTTTGTTGGAGCCATTAATTATAGATTTAAATGGCAAAGCTCACATATCTTTGACTAAGATCCTCTTCTGTAAATGAAAAGATTTATTTGAAAAAAATAGAATATATATATATATAATTTAGTATATATGGAAGAGACAAATATAAAAAAAGAAGAAATCAAAAAGAAAAAATAGGAAGAAAAAACCAACCTCATATCGCAGTTTGCCAAAAGCTGGCCGCTGCATGCCCCCTCCTCCAACGTTTTGTTTTTGAAAGAAGGTATTTATGACACATGCACACACACCTCTATGTTATTGTTTTAATTCCTTTTTATCTAATTAAAAGGTTAAGGAAATTGATCTGCTAGCATTGCTAGCATTGGGTTGGACATCAATAGTTCGATGCATCAAGATCGAGATGGAAAGAATATTCTCTTACATCAATTAAACTTTTAACCATTTAAAATATTTTTTATTAAATAAATTTTAAATAATTTTAAATTTCTATTTTACATCAATTCATTATTAACCTATCTAAAAATTTGATCCTGAAATTTTAAAAGGTTACTGTCTCCTTTTTCTATATTAATTATTTAATGCTAAAATTTTATTATAAAATTCCTTTTTTTATACTTAATGATTGTTTCAATCCTCGGTGTAGTATGTGATCCAAAATAGAAAGTATCTTTACATTCATTTTCATTTTTAAATAAAACGGAAATTGGAAAGAATATTTACGATGAAAAATATCTTTTATAGAAATTAATAATATATTCAAACTTAAATAATTTATTGAACGATATATATAAGTCAACATGAGCATATTCAAGTCTAAATAAAAAAAATGTTTTGAATTATTTTTTTATTTATAATTATTTTATATTTGACTTGTAAAATGTTTGATTACTTTTTTATTTTATAAAATATATAAATTTAAATTGGATAAGAGATATATTATAATTATTTATATTACTTGTAAAATTGATTCCATGTAAATAATTAATTATTTTTAATGTTTAAATATATTTTTATATAATCTATAAATATAAAATTAATTAGAAGGGATTTTAAAGGAAAAGATCAACAAATTTATAAATAAAATAAATCAACGTTAAATTTTATATATATGAATTTATATTCATCAAATTAATGGATTATGTTTAATTTTTATCTTTATAGTTAATTTTAACTTAACTTATATGCATTTTAAAGTAATTTTAGCGTTATATATATATATATATATATATATATATATATATATATATTTGAAAATGATTCAACTAATTTACTCTTTTGATTAATAACTTTTTTTTATATAATAATGAATCAGATAAATTAAAAATTAAAAATTTTATATAAATTATTTTAATCATTAATCATTAATCATTAAATTCATATTAATAAATTATTTTGATCAATAATTTTTCTCAAGATTACTTTGCACTAAAAATGATCATAAGAAAATTTTATTGAACAAATTTTCTTTTTTACTAATTTTTTTTTGTTAAAGATATAGTTTAGAGAGCAATTTAACTCCATAATAGAAATAGAAATAAGTTGAGTTAAGTTAGGTTTTGAGTACTCAAGTTTGACTTATTTAAGAATCTTAAAACCTGAGGGTAGACTTGTTACCTATTATAAGCTTCTATTGTTATCAAGTTCTAACAAGTTTTAAAGCTTACTAGACTTTTAGATCTGTTTAAAAGTATACAATACAAAAAAAAATTAATAAATAAATTTAAAATTTATATAAACAAGTGATTAAAAATGTCTGTAAACTTAAAACATATAAGCTAAAAAGGTTATTAAATAATATATATATATATATATATTATTTAAACAAACAGTCAAAAATTTTATTTCAAAGATAACGAGAAATTTATTTAAGATTTTTTTTTTTAAATAAAAATAATTTAATTTTTAACAAATTATATAAATATATTAATATTATATAAATATAATATATTAAAATAAATATAAATATATAATATATAAAGATAAATAGATTCTTAAATAGATTAAATAAACTTTTTTACAGATCTAAGTCTAGTTTATTTATGTAAAAAGAATTTTTAATAAGTATAAGTTTATTAATTTATTAAATAAGTTAAAATAAATTAAACTTTAAACAAGTTACATTATAAACTTTTATCGAATAAGATGATTTATTTTCATCCCGTTTCAGTAAAATTTTAATATTAATAGTTATTGATTTTATTTAAAATTAAAATAGTTGGATTTTCAATAAAAGATTGTAGTAAAGTTTTTCGTATAATTTGATTTTATTTTAAGTAAAATAATCGTTCCAAATCCCTTATAAGAAAATGTTTATAATTTGGTTTAATTCAATTAAAATATATTAAAAAAACTAAGTTAAAGCAAACTACTTTTTTATGTTTTAGTTTTTAGGTTCTTTTACTTTGCCTAAAAAAATTTAAAAATAAAAATAGATGAAGTAATAAATTTTAAAAAATTTTAATCTAGAATTAATTAAACATAAATGAATAATAGAATTTTACTCAAACATGCTTCCATACAAAATTTAGGGAAGCATAGGATATCTTATATTAAAAAACCAATTAAAAAAATACAACAATTAATAATAAAAAATATCAATAAGATATATAAATTTTAGCATATAGGTTAATCAAATTTTGATAAAATTTATTTTAATAAATCAATTAAAAAAATATACAATACAAAGTATATGATAAAAAAAATTTAAAAAATTCAAAAGATCTTTTAGATAAAAAAATGTTAATAAAAGGGATAACAATTTAGTAATATAAAATTGAAAATATATGAAATTATATGTAGTTTGGTTTAGTCTTGTAAAGGAAAATTGCAACTGAATTGAATTGCAAAAAAAATAAAATTTTTTAAAATTTTGATTTTTTTTGTTAAATTGATTTTTAGTTTGGTTCTTTTTAGTTGTGTAATTTATATCGAATAGGTTTAGTTCCTAAACATCCCTAAAATATGTTTAATATTACATTAAATTTTATTCATTGATATATTTCTTACTCAATTGCTGCTTTCTAAAGGACAATTTACTACTATCTTGTTTAACTTATATTTAAAATAAAAATAAATTTCGTTTTATATTATTTATGAGGAATAAAAGTGTAATTAAATTAAAATTTTAATAAATTTAAAATTTTTATTTATTTTTTATCTTGATCAATTAAATTTAAATTTAATTCATTCAAATTTATCATTTATAATCATAGCAATCAATTAAATGCTGAATCTTTGATACCAAAAAATAATTACATTTACATATGCATAGATAAGATATTCACAAATAAAATCAAGACTCAAGTTTCATATAATGTGCATCTTTAGTTCTAAAATATTCAATCTTATGAATATCACTATTATTTTGAATATATAATTTAGAATCCTTAGCTTAATCAGTGGTTCATTTACATCATCTCTATATTCTATATAACAAGCATAAATATATCATTTAAATTAAATTTTTATTCTATATAATATTACTTTATTAAAATAATATTTGTCATTGTAGATACTCCATCTCCTTTTGCTTATGAATCTAACGAGTATCATATATATATTTGTTCAAAGATCTCAAACTTTGTTGCATCGTCTTATCAAAATCTTGCTAAAGTTATTAGGTGGAAAACAATTTTATTTAATAATTATATCTAGTTATAAAATTAATCTTAAAAATTAATAATAAAGTTTTATTAATAACAAAAAAGGACTAATAAATTTGATTATTTAAAAAGATTAAAGAATTATATATATATTCAATATATATAAAAAGCAATTAAGTGAGTTTAAAAGTAATTTATATATATATATATAACTTTTTAAATGACTAAATATTATTAATTTCATCGTTAAATTGATATATTTTATTATGTAAATTATATTTATATAATTTTATAAAATTTAGAAAAGATTTGATACTTCATTATATAACTTTATTTTAACTAATTATCTCTCTTAATATTTGTTAAAGTAAAATTATATAATAAAATGTTAATTTTTTTAAAAAAATTTTTAAAAAATCATGTAAATATGGTTAGATTAATAAAATTTATTAATTTAATGGTTAGATTAATAAAATTTAACTATTTAAAAGAGTTATGAATGAAGAAACTTATTTCTCCTCCTAATATATATTTTGTAATATATTAATAAGTTTAACTTTATATATTATTAATAATTTTTATAAAAATAATTTTTAATTGTAAATATGGAAATATAAAATATTTTTACATTGTTACTATATTTTAATTAAATTTTTTTAATTTAGAACCTTCGATACTCAAAAGTTATGTTGGATTTCAACTAATTTACAACCAAGTTTAATGAACTCATTTAAGAAAAAAAAATATTTTTTATTACTTTTACCATAGTAGTAGTGATTCTTTTACATACAAATAGTATTATTAATTCATTTACATCTCTATCCAACGATTGATAGATTTTTTTAAAATATAGAAGAAATAAAAGAATCCAATGATGTACATCCAAATATAGAAAGATGTATGTTACTATTTGTATGTGTGAGAAGTTTTTTTCTTTTTACCAACATACATTGATGATGGGGAAACAACAATGTAATGACAAAGAAATAATAAACATATGATAAACATAACAAAATAAATTTCTCCAAACTTACAAGAATCTTAAGAAGTAATAGCAAACACAGAGTAACAACTATAACACTATAAATAAATAATAGACACCAAGATTATTAATATGAAAAACTTGCTCAATATGAGAAGTAAAAATCATAGGTCACCTAGCAATAGCTCCACTATGATTAAATAAAAAGTATATGAGAGTCTCAAATGAGTGTGCAAACTATGTGTACGATAAACCAATCCAACAAGTAACAATGCTTACAAAAAAGAACCACGGAAAAGAGAATACATCAAATCAAATAACGAATTTCTCTCTTCCTTTCTCAAGATGGCTTATATCCCCCCTCTCTCTCCTTTTTTAATCCTTCTCTATTTAAATAAATGAAACATAAAGTGAGCTTATCTCCACAAAGGAAAGGATCCTAATACCCAAAAAATCCCTTCCTCACAACTATGTGGAGATGATTGTTAATTCGACAATCTTACAACAAGCTTCAAACTTCCATTTTAATCATGTTTTATTGATCATATCAGCATCATTATCATCAGTACGACCTTTAGCCAATTCTAACAATACAACACCTAGTATATTATGTATCCAATGATACCTCACATCAATATGCTTGAACCTAGAATGAAAAGTTGGATGCTTACCAAAATGAATAACACTTTAACTATCACAAAATAACAAATATTTATCCTAAACAAAACCAAGATCTTACAATAATTTCTTCACCCACAGAAATTCCTTGCCTACTCTTGTAATGACAATGAGTTCTACCTTAATAGTGGACAATGCTACACACCTTTGGAATTTAGATTACCAAGTCATAACTCCCCTCCAAAATTAATCAAGTAGTCTAAAGTAGACTTTCCACAATCAATATCTCTAACCATATCTAAATTTGTATATCCCATAAAAGTATGATTATCTCCTTTAAAGAAAATCTTCAAACTAGTATACCACGAAGATGCCTCAAAATATGCTTCACAGTATTACAATGCTCTCTACCTAAATTTTATAGAAATCTATTAAATGTACCAAAAACATGTGTTATATTTGACCTTGAGCACACCATTAAATACATCAAACTACCTACAGTAGAAGTATATAGAACCTATTCCATATACGATTCTCTAGCTTCATTTGAAGGACTTTGTTTAGCACTCAACTTAATATGAGCAGCAAAAGAAGTGTTTACCCCCTTAGCATTTTCCATTTGGAATCTTCATAACACCTTCTTAACATAGTATTCCTGTGATAGTCAAAATTTCTTCTCTTATCTATTACACGTGATTCTTATATCAAGAATCTATTTAGCAGCTCCCATGTTTTTTCATAGCAAAGACCTCAGTCAGTTTCTTCAATTTTATCAATCTTGAAAAAAAAAATATTTCCAGCAATAAGCATGTCATCAATATACAATAATAAGATAATGAAGTCATCATTGAAAATCCTTTTAATAAAGACACAATGATTATAAGTAGTCTTATTGTAGCCGTGTTCACACACAACATACTTAAACATCTTGTACCACTACCTTAGAGCCTGCTTCAAACCATATAAGGTTTTTCTTAACCTACACACATAATCTTCCTTTCCTTTAACCTGAAAAACATCAGGAGCCTTCATGTAGATCTCTTCCTCCAAGTCACCATGGAGGAAAGCTATTTTTATGTCCATTTGCTCTACCTCAAAATCAAGAATAGCATTCAAACTCACAGTTCTAAGAGACGAAAACTTTACAACAGATGAGAAAATCTAATTAAAATCAACATCCTTTCTTCGATTAAATCCTTTCACCAACAATTTAGCTTTATATCTTAGAGATGTAAAATTTCTCTTTTGCTTTATCTTGTAAACCCACCTGTTATCGAAGGGTCTCGTGTCTTTAAGAAACTTCACCAAATCAAATATGTGATTATCATATAAAGACTTTATTTCATCTTGCATTGCATCGAACCACTTTTACTTTTCTTCACTTTCTATGGCCTCTTGATAATAATCAAGCTCTCATGCAGTAGTCAAGGTCAAATACTCATCAAACAAATATCTAGTAGACGGTTGTCTTTGCCTATTAAACCTCCTAGGTTAGACTTGAGGTGGTTTATGAGAATTACTAAGATTCTCGTCCTATGATATCTTATGCTCCTAATCAACATTATTATTTGGGATATCTAAATCATCTCCAAGTTGATAATTATCAACATAATCATGTTTTTCATTGTTCCAAGCATGATTCTTAGCAATATCCCAATTATGGACAGACGATTGAATTGGATCAATATTGAACAAATTACTATCTTTCTTAAGTGCAGTCGTCTCCACCTTATCAATATTTTTAATGGTTGGATCTTCTATGAACTTTATATCATGACTTCTAACAAGCTTCTTCTTAATAAGATCATAAAATTGTAGCCAAATTCATCTTGACCATAACCAATGAAGATGCATTTTCTAGTTTTCCAATCCAACTTGGATTTTTCATCCTCTAAAACATGTATAAAATCCTTGCAATCAAAGACTCTCAACTTATCATACTTGACATCCTTACCTAACCAAATTTTATCTAGCATTTTAGTGTTTAAAGAAACTGCATGACTTAGATTAATAATATGCACTATTGCATACAATGTCTTACCCCAAAAATGTTTAGGTAATTTTGCTTCAAAAAGCATACAACTAGCTCTCTCAATCAAAGTCTTGTTCATCCTCTCTACTAAACTATTTATTTGAGGAGTTTTAGGAGGATCCTTTTCATGTCTGATACCTTGCTACATACAATAGACATCAAAAGATTCATAATATTCATCATCCTTATCAATACAATACAACTTAAAAGTTTTATCCCCACTGGCCACAACCAAATTTCCTTTAACGTGTTTCCATTTTCTAGAACCAAAGTGGTTATCATAACCACAATCATCAAGCATCTACATAAAGACCAAATTAAAACAGACATATAAAGCGTGTTTAACCCGTTTAAGAAACAATTGCATACCTATGTTGGTTTGCAAGAACATATCACCAAAACCAAATACCTTACCCACACCATCACTTTCCATCTTTAGCACTTCAAGATCACCAAAAGTTTAAGAGGTAAATAATTCCTTCCTTGGTGTAAAATGCATTGTAGCACCATTATCATTTATCCCACGCTCTCATCTGATATAAGATTAACTGACTCATACTCACGAATGGTAGTAATGACACAATCATCATCATCACCATCCTTTTCTTTTGGCTTCCCATTCTTGACTTTGTTCTTCTTCTTCCATTAAAAATAATTATTTTTTATGTGTCTTATTTTGTGACATTCCATATTCTTGTACTTGGACTTGGACTTACTTCTATTCTTTTCTTTACCATCCTTTGATTCATTTTTTTAATTTTTCTCTTATTTTCAATAACAAACACCTTCGATTGAGATAAAGAACCATGTAGCTTCCTTCCAATCTAATGAGGAAAACAATGTAATGACAAAGACACAATAAACGTATGATAAACGCAATGAAAATAAAGTCCTCCAAACTTACGAGAACTTTGAGAAGTAATAGTAAATATAAAGCAACAACTATAACAATACAAATAAATAATAAACATAAAGATTACTAACGTGGAAAATCTCCTTAATGTGAGAAGTAAAAACCATGGATTGTCGAGATCAAAGAAATAGCTCCAAAAATTGTACATATAATAAAACAACCCAACAAGCAACAATGTTTACAAAGAAGAATCAAGAAGATGCACTAGTGCAAAAATACGATATTATAACAGGATTTTACATCGGTTTTTTAAAAACCGATGTAAATAAAAATGCGGTGGTATTTTTGTAAATAAATGTAAACTTTCTACATCGGTTGGGAAAAGAACCGATGTAGAAAGTACTTTTTACATCGGTTGTTATGTAACCGATGTAGAAAGTACTTTCTACATCGGTTCTTCTCCCAACCGATGTAGAAAGTGAGTTTTTTTTCAAACTTTCTACATCGGTTACGAAACAAGCGATGTTGAAAGTACTTTCTATATCGGTTGTTCTGGAACCGATGTAGAAAGTGAATTTTTTTAAAACTTTCTACATCGGTTATTTTCTCAACCGATGTAGAAAGTACTTTCTACATCGGTTCTGAGAAACAACCGATGTAGAATGTCTTCCCCTGTCACTTATTTTTCGACGCTGTTCGTGTTTAACCTCATTTTTCAAAACCCCAGTTTCTCGTTTCGGCTTGTTCTCTCTATTTTCGTTTAAGTCTTAGCCATTGTCGACATCTTTATTGTTCGTGGTTTCATTTCGTGCTTACGTTCGTGGTCGTTGTCGCTGTTGGAACGATTTCGTCCGTTCGAAGTCGTTGTCGCGCACCGTAAGGTTCGAAGTCGTCTTTGTTGTTATTTATGCATCTCATTCTATTATTATGGTTGAAATATACATTTATTTTGGTTGTATTCTTTAATTTTTAAGCTTCTTATTTGGCTATACCGTGTTGTGTCGTCGTTCAACCACCGTTGTGCCTCCATTTGGACACCGTTTGGCCACCGCTCAACCATTTTGTGTTGACTATGAGGTATGTTCTATGCACCTCTACTTTGTGATTGCAGATGTGAAAGTTTGTTTAGGGTTTATGTATGTTATAGTCTTGATTTTGAGTTTAAATATGTTGGTTTGTTTTCTTGAGTTCAAATATGAGCATACCCTTAGTTTCCCGTTCAAGGTTGAATATAATGAGTATATTACTAAATAAGTAAATCATTCATTATATTAAATCTTGAATTGTCCAAGTTGGACAGTTTGAGACTAAAGTTTTTTATTCAGTGGTTAACAATTTCTTCATAAATCTTGTAAATTGTACTTGATTAAATTTTGGTTTAGTTCATTTTGTATTGTCTCTGGGTACATGCTTCATTATGGTAAATAAAACCATAATGAAGTTATGTACTTGGAGACTGATGTGAAATGCTGCCGAAATTTCACCAAGTATGATATTCAAGATTTTAGAAGTATGTTAATCGATGAATAAAAAAAAAATTTCTCGAATGGGATAGGGTCTTACCAATAGTGAGGATAATAAATTAACAACAATGAGTGACAAGGTTAATCCTAAATCTTGTGTTGATGATTCTTGTATAGTATGGATCGTAGTTGGATAAATGCTAAACGAACGAGCAATGAGTACGAGAATGGGGTCGAAGAGTTTTTGAATTTTGCGCAGACAAATCTACCTGAGAGTAATGGAAAATTTTACTGTCCGTGTGTTAATTGTCTAAATGAGAGACGTTTGGGTGTTGGTCAAATTAGAGAGCATATTCTTTGTGATGGATTTTGCAAAAGTTATACAAAATGGACATGGCATGGTGAGTTATTAGGCATGCCAAATGTGTCACAGACGGTGGAGGTTGATATAAATATGAAAGATTGGGTAGAGGATATGATTCGTGATGAAGGGCATGCGTCATTTGAGCGGGCAAATATGTATGGTAACTTATCTACTGATTCAGAGAAACCTTTGTATCCGAGATGTACTACCTTTACACGATTGTCAGCAGTGTTAAGATTATTCACTCTGAAGGCAAGGAATGGGTGGAGTGATAAAAGTTTCACCGAATTACTTGAACTGTTGGTAGAGATGCTTCCAGAAGGTAACACATTACCAAAGCGTAATTATGAGGCGAAGAAAGTGTTGTGTCCGATGGGTATGCAGTATAAGAAAATACATGCCTGCCCCAATGATTGCATACTATACAGAAATGAGTTTGAAGGATTACATGAATGCCCTGTGTGTCAAGTTTCACGTTATAAACTGAAGGATGGTGATTCTATTTGCAATGACAGCACAAAGCGGCCTCCAGCCAAAGTGTTATGGTATCTTCCAATAATTCCAAGGTTCAAACGATTGTTTTGTAATAAAGATGAAGCAAAGAACCTTAGATGGCATGTAGATGAAAGACTGATTGATGGAAAACTTCGTCACCCAGCTGATGGTTTGCAATGGAAGATGGTTGATCAACTATATCCCGATTTTGGGAATGAGCCAAGAAACCTAAGGCTTGGACTTGCAACAGATGGAATGAATCCCTATGGTAATTTAAGTAGTAAACATAGTTCGTGGCCTGTACTTTCGACAATTTACAACCTTTTTCCGGAGTTATGCATGAAACGTAAATACATCATGTTGTCCATGATGATTTCAGGTCCACAACAACCTGGAAATGACATAGACGTTTATCTTGCTCCTTTAATTGAAGACTTGCAAAATCTATGGGAAGAAGGTGTGGAAGTGTTTGATGCATATGGTAATGAAAATTTCAAGATGCGGGCAATGCTTTTTTGCACTATTAATGACTTTCCAGCATATGGAAATTTATGTGGATACAGCGTTAAGGGGCACAAAGCATGTCCCATATGTGATGAAGGCACAAGTTACCATCAACTGCATCATGGAAGGAAGACAGTGTATCTTGGTCATCGAAAATTTCTCAGGACTAATCACCCTTATCGTAGATTAAGGAAAGCTTTTAATAGGTTGCCAGAAAATGATGTTGCTCCAAAAGCCTTAACTGGACAACAAGTCTACGACCGGGTTAAAAACATCAAAACTGTTTTTGGAAAGAATCAAAAAAAGGTCACGGAGACAAGGATATGGAAGAAAAGATCAATATTTTTTGATCTTCCATATTGGTGCAAACTTGATGTTAGACATTGTATTGATGTGATGCATGTGGAAAAAAATGTGTGTGATAGCATCATTGGAACACTTCTCAATATACAGGGCAAGACTAAAGATGGAGTCAATTCTCGACTGGATTTGGTTCACATGGGTATACGACATCAGTTAGCTCCACAGTCTGTAGGAAAGCGAACATATTTGCCCCCGGCATGTCATACGTTGTCAAAAAAAGAGAAAATTTCTTTTTGTGAGTGCCTACGTGGGGTTAAAGTGCCACAAGGGTATTCTTCAAATTTTAAAAGACTTGTCTCGATGAAAGATTTAAAGTTAGTTGGGTTAAAGTCTCATGATTGTCATGTGTTGATGCAACAACTACTTCCAGTGGTTATTCGTGACATTTTACCTAAAAAAGTTAGACATACAATAAGTAGGTTATGCTTATTTTTCAATAAAATATATAGCAAAGCCATTGACCCTCTAAAATTGGATGAGTTGGAAAATGAAGCTTTCACTATCTTATGCCAATTGGAGATGTATTTTCCTCCATCATTTTTTGACATTATGGTTCACTTGGTTGTTCATATAGTGAGAGAGATCAGATTATGTGGTCCAGTTTATTTGAGGTGGATGTATCCAATAGAACGATACATGAAAATATTAAAAGGGTATGTGAAGAATCCACACCGTCCCGAGGCATCTATGATTGAAAGATACATTGCAGAAGAGGCCATTGAGTTTTGTACAGAGTATTTGTCAGAGGTGGAACCCATAGGAGTTCCTAAGTATCGTCATGAGGGAAGACACGGAGGTAAAGGTACACGAGGCATAACTGTGAAAAGCATGGGTCGTGCAGAAGTCCTTCAAGCACATTTGTATATTTTGAATAATACCGATGAGGTTCAACCTTACTTATCTACTCACAAAACTATGATAAGGGAGGAGAATGTTCGAATGAACGAGAAATGGTTGTTGAATGAGCATAACAAAACGTTCTTAAACTGGTTTGATGAAACAATTAAGAAGGATGATGGTGCCTCTGATACATTGAAGTGGCTAGCAAATGGCCCAAACTTTGATGTCATATGTTGGACTGGGTACGATATTAATCATTTTTCATTTTATACAAAGTCTCAGGATGATAAAAGTACCATGCAAAATAGTGGGGTTATGGTGGTGGCAGAGTCGATGCATTTTGCAAGTTCTAAAGATAAAAATCCTGTAAAGGCTTCCATATCTTACTTTGGAGTGATTGAAGAGATTTGGGAGATTGATTACACCAAATTTAGAGTGCCTATTTTCAAATGCAGATGGGTTGATAGTAACAGTGGTGTGTAAGTCGATGAATTGGGATTTACATTGGTTGACCTTCAAAAAGTAGCTTACAAGGATGACCCTTTTCTCATGGCCCACCAAGCAAAACAAGTGTTTTATGTCCAAGATCCTTGCTCCAAAAGATGGTCAGTTGTTCTTCAAGGAAAGACAACAATCGTTAGTGATGACACCAATGATCTTTCAAATATTGATATTTCTCAAACTCCCTTATCATCAAGGATATCTAGTATCAATGAAGAAACTGAAATAGATGATGTACATGCTATTCGAGATGATCATCATGAAGGAATATGGGAAAATGTTACTACATGATACAAGTTAGTTATTTATTTAATCATTTCATCATTGTATGTTTATTTTTAACTTATTTTAAAATGTTTATTACGTTTTTTATGTTTAGTAGAGTTTCTAACATCTTTTCTCTTTGCTTTCAACAGGTACATGACTGATTATTACATTTCTTTTCAACTTTCAATACTTGTTTGATGTAATTTTAAGTTATTTCATTTGTAAATTAAAGTTTGATAATAAATAATGATGTATTTAGTTTAAATATATAGATTATGTGAATTTTGTATTGACTGTCTGGTGCTTCTCTATTGTCTGCCTGGATTCTGTGTGTATATGCAGGTATATGAATAAATAATACGGTAGTATACCTAAACAAAATGAACATTAAAAAAAAAAGGACTTTCTACCTCGGTTACGACCATAACCGATGTAGAAAGTACACTTTTTACATCGGTTTCGGGCAAAATCGATGTAAAAAGTATGACTTTTTACATCGGTTAAAGTTATAACCGATGTAGAAAGTATACTTTTTACATCGGTTCTGCCCGCAACCGATGTAAAAAGTGTACTTTCTACATCAGTTCTTTGCCCAACCAATGTAGAAAGTCATACTTTTTACGTCGGTTGCAGAACCGATGTAAAAAGTCTTATTTTCTATATCGCCCGCTTCAACACCGCCTGAATAACCGATATAAAATGTGCTTAACAACCGATGTAAAAAACTTATTTTCCACTAGTGATGAAAGTACCTTAAAATCAAACAGTGACTTTCTCTCTTTATCTCTCTTAAGATAATTTATTTCTTTTTATATATATTTTTTCTTCCAAAATGACTTATTTTCCTTTCTATATTTCTTTCTTTCCTTTCTTTTAACTCTTCTTCATTTAAATAAATAACATATAAAATAAATTAACATATTTAAACTTATCTTAAAAAAAAAAGAAAATTTAAGACACTTAATATGTAATTTGCTCCATTCTGTATTAACATATATTCAATAAGCTAAGCCAATAATAAAAAATTTGCTCATAGTTTATAATATTGTTGTTAAAAATTTATTTTTTAAGTAAAAAATTATTAAACATAGCATAAAAAACTTTACTTCGATTAATCTTAACAAACTATAGAATAATTTTTTTAAAAATCTATATACTATTTCCTTTATTTCTTTTTATCTATCTAAAAAATAAAATATAAAAATATTAAAAAATATAATTAATATTATTAATTTAAAAAAAATTATTTATTTTTCTAATTTTATATTTATATATAATTTTTATTTTTAATTTTCTTTATTTATTACGGTTAATAAACACAAGAATATATGTGAAAAATATAATTAATCTTTTTTTAAAACATAAATAAATAAATAAAAATAAGTTTTATATTTTTTTTCTGAACAAATAAAAAGAAACAAAATTATTATTATTATTATTATTATATTTTTCATAATTTTTATTATCAAAATCATCATTATCAATGTTAATATAATTATTAAATTTAAAACTTATCAACCATAATTATTATTATGATTATAACTATCGTTATTGTTATTTAATAAGTTATTATTGTTATTTTTATTAATTATTATTCTATTAATTATTATCATTAAATTTTTTTATTATAAAATATGTTCGATTAAAATTATTTATATGATTAAAATTAAATTTTAAAAATATCATAAATTATGAATTATAAAACTAAAAGGTAGGTTTAGTTTTTTTTTTTAAAATTAAAATCTTAAAACTAGAAACCGAATAATGTAATATTTTTAAATATAATTTTACAAGATTATGCTAATAATTTCCTAAATTTGTTGCATCAATATTTAACACTTATTTATGGATTATTTAAAGAGTTAAATATAGTCAGTCGAGTATTAGTCTCACATTAAATAGTATGCTAACACGAATTAATTTTATTAAAAAATATACATATTCTGAATTTGATCTACTAATTATAGTTGTTATCTCGAATTCATAGTCTTTTATCAATGAAGAAGTGTAAACAAAATATGACATTCTTAAATAAAAATAAAATGGATTTGGGATGCTAGTTTAGTTATCAGTAGACCCTCTATCATTATATATGTTATACTTGATAACAAAATTTAGATTTATGATTTGTCTTATTTGTTTATTTTGATTAAAAAAAATTGAAGTTTAACAAGAACTTGTATCCGCACCTATATCCCATATGTAAAGATGGGATTCAATTTAAAAATATAGATAGATGTTCTACTTTCGTTTAAATCCGTTATAATAATTATAATATTATTTAAATAAAACTCTTAAATTATAATATTATATTAAACATATGATTTTATTATAAATTTTTTTATTATATTTAAATTTTTAATATTTATTTTATATATTATTTAAATTAAAATATATTTAATATATTATTTATTTAAAAATATATAAATAAATATAAAATTTATAAAAAAAATTAAAAAAATAAGATATCGATTCTCAACGGAGTTACCTAAACTTATTGGGATAGGATTAATGTTGAATTTTAAATTTTTATCCATACCTTTCTTTTAAGCATTTGGTTCATCCCAATTTTTTAGTGGAACTAAATCGGAGACATCAAAATTTAGACCCCAATCTATCCCATTATCATGTTTAATAAATATCCTTGCATAACAGCTAAAGTATTTTTCATACATATCTTTAGTTATAATTATAAAATGTCTTATAGGCCTGAGTTAATTTGATTTGTTAAGGGTTACGAAATTGTTTGATTTTAAAAAATTTGACACAAATATTTTGAATTTTTAAACTTGATTCTTCAAATTCGAACAATTTTTTTTATTCAAACTAAAAAATTAAAGTTTAAAACAGAATCAAAATTCAATTACTTAACTAAACTGTGTTAGCCCAAATTTAATTAAATAAAAAACTAAAGTACTCCTCTGGACCTTTCTTATAAAAAAATAATTAACTTATAAAAATAGTTGAAATAATTAATATATTATAATTTAAATTTTATTTTAAATATTTATAATATTAACTATTTAAATTGATAATATAAAATATAGATAAATAATTTGTTAATATAAATTTCACAATAAAATAAGATTAGAAAAAATTTAGTAATTAATACACCAAAAACTAAAATCATGTTTCTTATATTTAAGACAAAAATTTATTGACAACTATTTATTATAAAAAGAATTTAAAAAATATATCAAGTAAAAAAATTAAAATTAATTCAAATTTAAAATTTAAATTCTATATATTTTAATGAATTTAAATTGGATTTTCTCAATCAAATCGGTCCATTTTTATCACTTCTAAAATTAATCAGTGATGAGTCAGGTTAACTTACATGGCACTTTTTTTAGTCTTATTATTAATTTTTGTAAATCTTTGTACAATATGATAATGATAAATTTTTGTATATATTTTTTAATTTTCCCCTTTTTAATTAACACTTAATTTCTTTTCTTTATTTACCTGGCTAACATTTTCTTTATTTCACCGGATTAATGAATTAAGCCAAGTTAACATTTTCTTGACACATTACTAACGTGAGCTAGATTAGGTTAATTCACCTTTTACCTCAACCCAACTCACTCGAGTTATCCGTGTTAGACACCTCCATTCGAAGCCCATGGATTCCCGGTTCTTACTTTTCTATCCTCTCTCTTTCTCAGTCACTGGTTGCACCTCACCCAAACCGAAGCGCGTTACGAAGAAAAAATTGCAAGTCAGCAACATATTGTAAACCTAAAAAAATTGACCAATTTAATTTCAGTTCAAAAACTTTCAACTCCATCCTTTAAAACGGTTTTTTTTCCAAGGGCAACAACATAAAATAAAATATAATAATTTTTTTATTAGAATTAAAATATTTCATACCATCAAACTTATTGCCGTTTCTCAAAATGTTTATTGTTTGGGACAAAAAAAGAAAGGGAGAAAGAGTTCTTCTTGCGCGTCACACGCATGACGAGTAAATTGAATTGGTAGAGTGGAAGATTGTTTTGTAGCGGTGAAAATCCGTGAATGGAGAGTGCTGGGTGGTGTTGGTGTGAGTGGCATGGGACCCGTTGGTAATCAGAGGACAGAGAAAGTAAAGAAACAGAGAGAGAGAGAGAGAGAGTTAAAGAGAGAAGACTTCAACGTCACGACAGTGAGTTATAGTAAACGACAGCTAGCAATGAACGCGGAGCATCACCTAACTTTGCCTACAACATTTTTCTTGCTGCTCTTTTAAGCCTTCTTCATTCATCTCTATCTTTTTTCAAAACCTCTTCACTCTTTCTCTCTCTTTCTCTCTCTCTCTTTATCCCACAGTACAGTGTAGTTTACTCTGATGGAGTATAGCCATTAACCTTGTTGAGAACTACCATTGTTTATCGTCGTGGAAAATCATTCACTTTTCCAGTTTCAACTGAATTCAACAACTTTTACCTTCAGGTTTGGCTATGCTTTTCCCATTTGGTTCCCAAGTTTTTATTCTGAACTGAATTCATTTTAATATATTTTATTTTTATAATTTTCTTCTTTTTATCATTACTGTAAAATAATGACATTTATTTTTGGAGGAATCAATGATACAAAAATTTAATTTTAGGTTATTTTATGACTGTTATTAACAAAAAAAACCTTTTCTATTTTTTATTTATAATTTATTTTTCATTTTAAAAGATTTGAAGATGAAACGTTGAAAATTACTTTTTTACCATTTTGGTTCATGAGAATGGAATGTGAGCATGAATGAAAAAAGAGTTGAGGGCTTATCATGCACATTTTTATTTGTAATATTTTACTGGAAATTAAATGAGTTAAATTTTAATTATTTATGGGCATAATCCTATATGTATAATAATTAATATATGTCATTTTCATTCTGTTTCGGTAACTGATCTTCATTTTCCTTTTCAAAATTTTCTGATTTGAAATTTCAAGTTATTTACCTGCTGCCGTGAACTTACTCAAACTATACAAAAGGTCAGGTCGTGTCTGCATATTCTGCCTCAAATTTTTTTCTAAAAGAAAATAATTAGTGATGATGAAAATTAAATATTCTAAAGTTCTACATCTTCAATTTTTTTTTACTTCGAACACAGAATAGAAACAAATAGGTAGCTGGTATATTCGGGACCAGCTGTCGCTAGCATATGCCAAGTGTTAACTGCACTTTCCCATTTCCAAAATTATTTCATTCATAATTTTCAATTACGGATTTTATTTCAAACAAAAGGATAGAATTCATGATTTTGATTCAAAGTAATCCCTTCAGTTCTTAAAATTTATCCACTTTTATAAAAAAATATTTATATGTCCAAATTTTTAGATAATATTGATTATCTTATTTTACTTAATTTTTAAATATTTTATTCACTTATTATAAATAAAATAATAAAAAAGTAACATTGTAATATTAAAAATAATTTAAATATAAAAAAATATTAACTGTATTTTTTAATGTGTTATTTTAAAAAATAAAATAAAATAAAAAGAAAGAAAAAGAGTAATTTTTAAATTACTAATATTAACACTTACTAGAAAATTTTGATTCCCTTTATATTTTATTAATATTTTTTGTATTTGAATGAAAAGAGTAAATAATTAAAATTAAATTAAGAAAAATTAACTTTACCTTATCTGATTTTCCTTTTTTATTTCTTCCTCAAAAATTAAAAAATCAAATTTATTTTCCAAAATTTTTTAAAACCTACATGGCATAAATTTTAATTTTGAATTTCATTTCAGAAATAACACGAAATCAAATAAAAAAACTATAATTAATTAAAATCGTTTTACTATATCAGCATTTTTTATTTCCTTCTCTCAGTTCTCTGTAATTAACCATAAATTTTAAAAAATTTCAAAATTAAAAAAAAAGATAAACAAATAACTTTTTATAACATGCCTCTCTCCTTCATGTTGGACATCCTGCTTCTATCGTGGGTCCCCGACATGGGCACTACTACTTATAACAGATTTCGAAAACCATTCACATTCATTCAAATAAACCATAATTCAAAAACAAAAACCATTAAGATTCATTTTCTCTTCCATTTTCTCACTTACACCACAATTTTTCCCTTCCCATTTTCTCAGGAAAACAATGATCCAACCAAACTTCATGGACGACATCGACTGCGGGAGCTTCTTCGATCACATCGACGACCTCCTCGAATTCCCCGCCGACGACGACGCCACCGCGCCGGTCGATCCTCCGGTGAACTTTTGGTCCTCCGAGTCCGACTCGCTTCCCGCTTCCGACTCGGTTTTTCCAGGCAATACTGTGCCGGACCTCTCGGCGGAGCTCTCCGTTCCGGTGAGTTTCTGGACACTGTGACGTCTCATTTGTCCACGTGTGCACTCAATGTGTTTGTTTTTTTCGCCCACGTGGATTTCATTTACAGCGTGTAATCATATCAGCTCTCATGGTTTTGCTTTTCTTTTTTTCTTTAACGGACGCGATTTTCTGTTTGGAACATCGCATTTCGGTTCTACAAGTTGTGCCTTGTGGCTTTGTTAAGTTGATGTCTTTAGTTCAATAGCGTTCTTTCTTCTTTTTGGTCACCGTATGTTCTTTCTTTTGAATACCCTAAACTTTTATTTTTTTAAGATAAATATTATTAGGAAATTAAAATTTGGAGTTATACAAAATAGAAAATTCAAATATTCCTGACAAGGGCTGTTCACTTTTGATTTTGAAACCGTTTTAATAATTTGATAGTATCAAATAATTAATAGGTATAATTATTTTTATTTTTCATTTATACTTTTTAGTATCAGTTTCGTCAACAATTAAATATATTTAAAAATAAATTTTTTTGAAAAGAATAACATTAAATGTTATTAATGAATTATTAATGTAAATATTTATTAAATAACATTCAAAAGTAATTAATTCATCTTTATATTAACAGTGATTTTTAATATGATTTTGAAAACTATATATATATACACTTTAAAAGCTATTTGTTTTAAAAATAAACGTTATAAAAAATTATTTCATTTTTGTTGTAAGAAACATTTTCATTTTTAAATTTATTTTTTTATATTTTAGTTTGCAGAGCATCATCACAATCACAACTTACAATACGAGACATATTCCCATTGAGGGGTACTTTTGGTAATTCGATACAGACAAATGTAAATTTAAAGTGGGATTTGGGGCATTGCATAGCGGATTAGTACTACAATTTTCCAACTAGTTATTCTTAAAGAAGGGTAATTTAGTGATTTCAAAGGACACTCGATTGTGTCGGTGACAAACAAGGGGCATGTCCTCCATTCCATTGGTGGGGTTTTGCTGCCTAAATTATTATGATCATCATTATTGATGATCACGTGACTGAGCATGTGACGCCATAATGGGCGTTGACAAATGTCATCACTCTAGGTAGTAGCAATTCATGCTTCACGCGGAACTTTGATAGGTAAAAATTTCTTATAATAAATTTTTCCACAATTAAAATATTACTTATTACTTTCTCCTTTTTATTTTTCATCATTTGAAAAAATTAATATTTCCAGTTATTTTCTTGTTTTTACAAGAATATTTATTGATTCTACTTTAGAGAAATAAATTAACGATAAAAATTAAAGATATAAAAATATATTAATTTTAACGTAAATAAGAACATTAATTATTCTTTTAGGATTTATTCAATAAAAATGTATGATTTAGATAAACTGGTATATAAATTTTAATAATATTAATGATTTAAAATTAATTTTACTTAATTTTGAAATGGATGAACATATAATTTGTTTGAAACAACCTTAAACATGGATAAAAAGGAAATAAGAGAATAATCTTTTAGTCATTATTTTTAGACGTTTCTTATGACTTATGAGACCTTTTATTTTAGTCCATTTCGAAGAGCTCGCAATATTTGACAATGGTGTTTTGTTTGAATTCTCTGGCCGCTCATAATTGTCGGTGTTTATTGAGGGTTGAGTACACACAGAGAGAGAGAGAGACGATTCTGGGTATTTAATTAAAAGTTGAAGATATGAATTCGTTTAATATTTTTTATTATAAAATTTATTAAAATATGTTGAAAAGACTTGTAAGAGTAGCATACATTTTTTTTATAAATTTAACCAAACACTTATAATTTCTTAGGGTATCTTTATCCTTGCAAGTAGCTAAGAGAGGCTTAATTTCTCCTATTTCAAATTTATATATCTGTGGATGTGTCTTATTTTCTAATATGTTTGTATATACAACTCTTGTTCTTTTATCTTTGTTTTTGCTCTTCTACATTAAGAACTTTAATCTTGCAACTTGTTACAATGTCTTATTTATAAGCAACTCTTGCTAAAGTTGTGTTTTATGTTATAAAATAAAGCCAAACAAGCTTTACATAAACATTCTCAAATGCCTCATAAACATTCTCATATGCAATAATGCCATTTGTATGAGAAAACTTTTTTGAATTTTTGGCTAGGGAATGGTAAACTCAAACTATGTTCAATGTGTGCATATTTTCAGTATGAAGACATTGTGCAATTGGAATGGCTATCCAATTTCGTTGAGGACTCTTTCTCTGGTGGGAGCCTCACCATGAAGAAAGAAGTGGATCCACCCTGCAGCACCAAAGAGGACATATCACATCCTGCTCAATTCCAGACAGCAAGCCCTGTCTCTGTACTTGAAAGCAGCAGTTTCTGCCCGGGAGAGAAGGCTGCACCTCGAAGCCCTGAGATTTACATCCCGGTGCCATGTGGACGTGCACGCAGCAAGCGTCCACGCCCTGCAACCTTCAACCCTCATCCCATGATGCAGCTCCTCTCCCCAGTTTCCTCTGTTGGTGATAACACTCAGCTTAATTCCATCACTTCTAAGGCCTCTTCAGATTCTGAGAATTTTGCTGAGTCTCGCCTTGCAATCAAGATGCCTAAGCAGGGTTCTGGAGAGCAAAAGAAGAAGAAGAAAATAAAAGTGTCCTTTCCATCATCAGGTCAAGATCAGAACACACAATCACAGGCAGTTAGGAAATGTTTGCACTGTGAGATAACCAAGACACCGCAATGGAGAGCAGGGCCAATGGGGCCAAAAACACTTTGCAATGCTTGTGGCGTGCGTTACAAGTCAGGCAGGCTATTCCCTGAGTACCGTCCTGCTGCAAGTCCAACATTTTGCCCGGCTGTGCACTCCAATTCCCATAAGAAGGTCATTGAAATGAGAAATAAGATCGGTCACAATACCGGCTTTACAACTGATTTGGCTGCGTCGCCGGAACTTATTCCAAACACCAGTAGCCTTACCATGGAATACATGTGAGAGAGGAATGGATTGAGATTTCTCTAATACTCTTTTAATTCCTCTCTCTTGAGTCATGTCTTATGCCAGGTTTTAAATTACAGTCCTCAACCGCAATATTAAGATTTTAGAGATTTCTGCAACCACATTGTGATTGCAATTGTGGCTGCATCAGCCATATTTGTCCCCAATTTTGATAATTGCATTCGCATGGCAACTGCAATTTAAAACCTTAGTCTTGTGTTATTTCTTATTTTTCATTTCTTTTCTTCATTGGATTTTTGTACAAATGGGGGGGAGGGGGAGAATAGGAGCAATAGAATATGATCATATTGTAGGTATATTTAGAAGATGGTTGTAATGAGAATTGAAGAACAAGGAATAGTGATATATGCAAGTCAAAGAGGGTAGTGTTAGCCTTTTAGGTGTAGTGATTGCAGCAGTACTCAGGATGTCACTTTTCTTATTCTTATCATTTTTTATTTTTGTTTCTAAATATCCTTCTCTGTACCAGTTCTTTTTGCATTTCAATGTGACAAAACTTGAGTGGAGTCGGGGAAGGAGCTTTTGGAATTTGCTTTATTCCTTTTGATGTTTCTGTCTTGCGCATATACGCCATTTAAGTTTTTTGAGCAATACCTGAAGATACAGTTTACTGGTAGTAGTAAGATAATATCTTGATCTATTTCTAACTTTAGTATTAGATTCTGCCAAAGTTGTTCATAATTGCAATATTCCTCTGCAGAGTAAACCGTACATGGACCACTAGTTGCAATATTGGCAGTTCCCTGTGTTCAACTGTTCCACAAAGGAATTGCTCTTTCGTAGAAATTTTGGAAGTGGATGACAATGTTTGGTTAAGTTTATTTTGAAGAAATAATTGTTTATTTTTTTCAGTTTTCTGATAAATTTATAAAAATAAATAATTATTTCATCAAATTTAGATATTTTTAAATATGAACTTGGTTTTTGGCAAAAAATTTCACCATGAGTCTTAACAATATCAAATATTAGTCTATGAAAATAAGGCACATCAGTTCTTGAACAGAAATAATATGATTGATATATGCAAGTTTTAACTTTTAAGAATAGAGACAAAATTTTGCATTTTGACTAATGTCTATATCAAAACCAGATTTCTATGGAAGAATTTAAGGATTTACTTATTATCATGAAAAAATTCTCTAGTTTGGTGAAATCCTCTTCTGGTGATTACGTGGATTTGAGGTTAATCCTAAGGCCAGAATAAAAAATAAAAAAAAAGATATGTAGGCCACAATAACCTACAAAAATGAAAAAGGTATAGTAGTTATCTTCTATTATGTAAATTACCTGCCTCAGGACAAACCTTCAAAATCCATCAACAAAAGAGAAAGGAAAAGAATGAGAAGCGGTGGGAGGAGAAATGATGATTACTATTGATAAAACGCATCCATGCCTTGAAAGTTAAGATTAATGTGCCTATATTAACCTAATTATGACTTTGAGTGACTCTTTCTAAGGATTTGGCAACATGTCATGATCTTACTAAACTTTACAACCGACAATAAATAAAATGATACTTTGCTGTTAAATTCAATCGATTGCACCAATCATTTCAGCTACTTGAATTTCTCCTGCTGATGGGAAACTTTCTTTCAAAAATGCCATACATCTCCCATGTTTTAAGTTATGCCTGATCATAACTAGTTTAATAAAGACTTTAAAAGAATCAATACCTCTCCTCCCTCCAACTTCTTTCTTTTTTTTACTCTATTTTTTCTGTGGGTACTATTTTTGTGTACTCTTAATTTTTAACTTGTACCCATTCATGAGGGCTTCGACCTTCTGAACCGGCCCTGGTATTATTATTTACATGCAAAACTTGGAGTCAATTCCGTCACCAATCTAATTATGCCTAACATTACTATTCATTTTTAAAAAGTCAAAATAACTTTTTATCATCCATTTAGAGTTTGTTTATATTTAAATTTATGTATTGATAAAAATATAATATAAGATAAAATTTATGTTAGGAAAGAATTTTCATTCCTAAATTATTCTTTTAATTAGGAATGGAAGTGAATAGATTCGATAGAAACGAATAAAATCGTCTAAGAACCTCCTGTTCGTTTAAAGTCTAACTTGACTTAGTTTGTTTAATAAATAGGTGAACTTAAACTTATTAAAAAAAATTAATATCTAGTTTAAGTTTATAAAAAAGTTTGTTTAGCCTGTTTAGAAGTTTATTTATCTTTATATATATATATATATTATATATTATTTTAATATATTATTTTTATATAATATTAATATATTTACATAATTTGTTAAAAAAAAAATTTTAATTTTTAATTTCAAACAAAAGAATCTTTAGACAATTTTTTTCTTAACCTTGATATAGAACCTTTTTTTGTTGTTTTAATTTACGTGTATAAGATTATGACTCAATTTTTAATTATGAGATGATCCTATGTAAAAAAAGTATGTCATATGTAACATCCAATGCAATATTTCAAAATAAATATATGTTTTGTTGTGTATATGATATAAATTATAATTTTATATGAATTTAAAATAATATACTTAATTTATTATTATTAGATAATTTTAATTTATTTTTTGTACAAGTGATATTAGTAAAGGCTGGATTGATAGGTTCTATAATTTTAAAAATATTAAAATATATTTTCATAAAAAATTTTAAGCTTGTGAACTTTTTAATGACCTAAAATATATATTTTAGACTTATTTAATGATCTTTTTATCTTGTAAAATTTTAAGTTTGTAAGTTTTTTAATTAATTATTTATATCGGTTTTAAGTCTATTTATTGATATTTTTTTAAATATAAACCTTTAAACAGAGAGTTGTAAATTTTATAGGTTTTAAATCAAATTAAGTCTTAAATAAGAGAGTTTTTAATAGATAACTGATTCAAACTCAAGTCTCATCGTTTTTAAACAGACCAAACTTAAATACTGACTCAACCTATTTTCATCTATTTTTTCCTATTTCTAATTATATACAAACAAACTATTGATAAAAAAACTCTTGTCACATATAAAATGATTGCAAAACAAGTGACTTTTAATTATAAGTTTAATGAGGAGAATAAAATCATTTTTTTTAAATTGAAAGACTGTTAAATAAATTTATATATTGCATGACAATTATTGTAAATACTGAGCTTTCCTAATATAACTGTTAACTTTTTTTATATAATTTTTATCATTTATATTAAATTTTAATTAAATAAAAAATATATGATTATATTATTTAATTAGTTAAATTTTTTTAAATTTAATATATTAAAATAAAATAATACGATAAAATTCTCATTATTTTCTCATTAAAATTTATAGACTTAATGTTACAATAATTAAGTTACTTGTATACTGCATGAATATTTAAAATTTAATATTTATAATAATGAGTTTTTTATTTAATATGAAATTTAATTAGTCACTTTAAGAATAAATAAACAAATTTAAAGAGAAACTTTTGTTAAAAAAAATCATATAGTGAAATAAATTAATCTTATAATCCTGTAAATTAAATGTAATCTTACGACTTATATTTAAAATTATTTTTAAATAGTTCATAAATGTAAATAATATTATTTAATAATGAATAAAATTAATTCTTGTATTAGCTTTTATTTTTTTCAATAAATTTTAATTATGAGTGATGTGTAAAATTTAAGTTTATAATGTTTAGATTTTATTCTTGTTATTATGATATGAATTTTTTGTCAAAATTTTATATGTAAATAATAAATGAAAAATTAAGTTTTATGTATTAATTTTGTTAATCTTATAAATATCTCTTTTATATTTTCATTTTATTTTATTTATATTGTTATTTTAGGATGTATCATGTATATATATATATATATATATATATATATCGTGCATTATGTTAAAAATATTTTCTTTTTAAAATTAATTAATTTTTTCAAAATATTCTGCTTTAAAATTATTAGTTTTTTCTTTAATTTTTTCATTTTAAAATGAAAATTTCAAATTAAAAGACCACATGCTTTCTTTCAAAATTTAAATTATAATTTTCAAATTCTTACTTTGAATCTCAATTTTTTCAAAAATATCATATACTTCAAATATTTTTTTTCTTCAAAATTTAAATTTTATGAACTTTCTTTTTATCAAGAATTATATGATTTTAATTTTTTCATTATATAAGATATGTAGGAATAGGAATGAATTAAAATTTTTGGATTCTATTTTAATTATTTCACAAAAAATTATAAAATTTTAAACTTCCTACAAATTAAATCTTCCAATAATCCAAATCAAATAACAAAATATAAAAAATATATTTTTAGAATGAAATAAATAGTTTTAAAGTTAATTATATTTTATATAATTAATAAAAAATAATCATTTTTTTAACAAATGTTATAGTGTTCTAATACATTTTCTATACATAAGTTACCTCAAAATTTAATGTAATTTAAAAAATTTAGTATTTAATTTTTTTAAAATAAATTTTGGTAATGACTCATCTATTTTATTGTTTTTTATAATCTAGTTGCAATATATATATATATATATATATATATATATATATATTATAACAAATTTTATCTATACAATAATAAAATATATGCACAAGATGCAATGCATCTTGAAGGGATAAATTTTTTTCTTCAATTTCAATCAAATCAATTTAAAAGATCAATCGAAATAGTTCATTATAATTATTCAAAGATAATACTCTTAATTATTAAGGTAAAATTTAATTAAGAGAGCAAATGCAATGGATAATTAAGAAGAAAACATAGATAGGTGAAAGGATCTTTGCATAGTTTAAAAATAAGAGCATCTCCAATTAAAGATGTTAAAAAATTCTCAAAATTAAAAATTTATTGCTTAAGTAGATGCTCTATTAAAAAAAATTGACATAAAATAGAAATTAACACTAATTGCTTAAATAAGTATTGATGTTTATTTCAACTACCATCACAAATAAATAAAAAATTGATAACAATGTATAGTAGAAAAAAATAAAGGAAAAAGTAATATATATATATATATATATATATATATATATATATAATACACCAAAAATATAAAATTTATAAAAAATTATATGTAAATCGAAGGTGGGAAAAGAGAGATGAAGGAGGGGCGGTGTGAAGAAGGAAGAAAGGGAAAGGGCAAGAGAGACTTAAAAAGGAAAGACAAAACAGACAGGGGATGGGAGAAAGAGGGCACACAAATGGGAAGGGGAAAGGGCCCAGTAAGGTTTAGAAATAGGAAAATAATTAAATAAAATAAAAAATAAAAAATTTGTTTTAAAATATTATTAATTTTTATTTTTAATTATGAGAAAATAAAACAAATTATTTTAAAATAAATATAAATACTATTAAAATTAAGAATTACTATTTAAAATTTAAAATAATTATAAATACTTTTAAAAAAATTAAATAAATAAATAAAAATATTTAATAAATTATTTAAAAATAAAAAATGATAATTTGTTTTATTATTTAATAAATAATTTTTTAATTAAAATTTAATACTTATAATTTATGTTATTTTAATTTTAAATATTTTAGTTAGTTTAAATACCTTAAAATAATTTATTTATTTTTAAATAATATTTAAAATAAATATAAATATTTTAAAATTATAATAAATTATTTTTAAAATATAAAAATTTCATATTTTTTATATTTTTTGATTTTAAATAAATAAAATAATATTTAAAAATATTATATAAATATTAAATATGGAATAGCACGTGAATTCATCTAAAAGTTTTCATTGAATTGCTGGATTGGAGTAAAGAGTTGCTTAAATGATAAAAATTGAGGGAAGATAACGTGTACATATGAGATCCATAGAAAAATTATGAAATTTTTTTAAGCACCTCTGAGAGAGATGTTGGCTGGAGATGCTCTAGATGACTAGGATAATAAACTATAAATTGACACCTATATTTTACAGATATAACTCCAGTACTGATATGGATATTGAATATTTTTAAAAAACTGAAATATATATATATATATATATATATATATTATAATAAAATTTATTAATATATATATATATATATATATCTATATATCCATTTAATTAAACCTACAACATAATTGGAATAGTTAATCAACATAAATTTATGCAGAATCGGATTCAAATTCAATATAATACCTCTCGTTACAGAAGAAATGTATTGAATTGATTCATTAACAAAAATTGATTTGATCGTAACTTAGAATATGAAATTTAAAGGTATCAAATAAGAAATGATACTCTGAATCATAAAATTTTAATAAAAGACACATGTTTTATCTATTATGTAAAGGAATAATCATAAAAAAAATTTAGGTCTCATTATAAATTATAGTTATATATTTTTATTTCTATAATTTGTTTTGAAAGTAGATAAAGATTATGCATTAATTATCTAGACACTTTTATCTATAGTTTTATATAATTTAGGTGGTCCATATATACTCTTACCCATGATCTTTGTGTTTGTATATGGAGCTTGATATATGTTTTAACCTATGTTTTTATGTTCCTACAGATAAAAGTTTATACATGCTTTAATTTATTGTTTTATATGTTTGTAAATAAAAATTAAGCTTATGATTTTTTTTATGTTGGCAAAAATCAATTCATTCACCCATTACTTATGTCTACAAGTAAAAATTATTAATTTGACAATATCTTCTAAATAAAATCTAAATATCTAAATACAAATTTACCTTTCATTATTTAAAGTTTAATGAATTTAAATTTGTATTATACTTTAAACTTTAACATAATTAATTTTATTTTTTAATATATTGATAAAAAAAATTAATTCACACTAAATATATTACTTTTCTAATTACTAAATAATTTTATATTTCTGTTAAATTAAATTCTTTTAAAATATGTAAAATAAAACTTTAAATAAATTATCTTTAATAATAACAAATCTCTTAATTTTACTACAAATTAATTTTTTTTAATATTCTTCGAGTACTAATGATTTTGTTAAATATGTTAAAATAACATATAAAATTTAATTTTTTTTAGAAAGATTATGAAATGACCTTTAAAACACTGTTAACACTATAAAGTGAAACATTTGATTTTTCTTCTTTCTAATTTCATATAATTTTAAAAAAAACACTAGAAATGAAGTTAAGATATTATTTTAATTTGAATCATAAATACAAACATGTTATTAGATATTGAAGATATTTATTCTATAAAATTATACAATAATTATTTTTTAATATTTTATTGTTTTATTTAATTGTTATTAATTCTCAAGTTACTAAAGGTAAAACTAACTATTGGTATATAATATATAAGTTAATTTTTGAGATTAAGTTTAAACTCAATTTTTAATATGTTATTAAAGTCTATTCTAGATCTGTTAATGGACCACTTGTATATCCTGCAAATTTCACACTTAAGATATCTAGTTCTAAACCTAAGAGAATGTATTAGAAGTTTTACATTGACTAAAGGCAAGACCATCCATAAATATATAATATGAAGATAAACCTTATCATATTAGCTAGCTTTTATAGTTAAATCATACCCAAAGCCTAATTTCTAATACAAATTACATGTGAAGATGAAAATTGTAATTCTTCATACCAAGTGTGAGCATCTAAAGCAACACGCAATTAATTAAAAGTTAGACTATCATCTATTAAACTATTTATCAGAATAATTAAATATTTTTCATTAAAACATTATATGAGAATCCAACTTTTTATAAAGACTTAAAATTTTTAATCATATTTATTTTAATTAAATATACCAAATATTTTAATAAACATATTCTTAAAATAAATATTGTACATATCAAATATCTTAATTTTTAGTAAAATTTTTCATAAAAGTAATTAAATATTGTACATATCAAATCTCAGAATTTTTCGAAAATATTTTTGGTAGATCGGAAAAATAAATACCAATAAATTGAAAGATACGGATTAGAGGAATCAAACAAAATAAGTTTGACATAAATCCAATCAGAAATGAGCAAGTTATGCACAAATCAAACAAGCTAGGTTAATTTGCGCACCAAGATGAACATGATTTGGTAATCAGGCGATATAAAATTCATTTCAGATCCAAATTGGACAAACAATATCATTCCAGAAACTAGAGAGAAATACAAAGACAACACAACAAAAATCACCAAAATCAAAGATCATTTGGCCGATCAAAAATGAAAACGAAAAACAGAGACGAAAATAAACTCGAAAATCCGAGAAGAAACAAGAAACTTAAGAGGAATAAGAGTCGGATCTAACCTCTATTGAAAGGTGATGAAGAACTGGTTCCATGGAGTCCAAGGGCTGAATTGAAGGCTAGAGAGTCTCCTAGGTCCTCCCTTCAAAAATTCTGAAAATCCCTCTCTAAGACTCCAAGTGTTCCTCTTCATCCTCTCTTCATTTTGGTGAAAGACCTCTTCTTATATAGAAGGAGGAGGGATTTAAGAGGTCCTCTTTATCCAATGTGGGACTTCTTTCCCACATAGGAGAATTTTTCTTTTTCTTTTCTTTTTTGGAATTCTTATTTTATTTGGTTTGAGATTCCTTTTTCTTTTTTCTTATTTTTTCATCTTTTTCTTTTTCCTCTTCTTTTCTTTTTTCTTCTTTTTTTTTATTTCTCTTCTTTTTTTGTTTTCTGTTCTTTTTAATTATTACTTAAATTAGTATTGGTCTCTTGATTAATTTTAACAATTGGGGTCTCAGACATAATTGAGTGTTCACACCTGACACCTTCTGAATGTGCATAAGGTACATTAAGAGTAGTATTAATTTTTAATATAAGTTCTTTCTTTAATGATCTCTTAGTTAATTAGGTTTCTTTTAAAAGCTTCCAGATAACATGCATGCTCAAATAATCCAATTAATATGCCATGCATATTTAGTCTCTATTTTCAAATTACTTTCATATCATCATCCATACATGAACATCACATAATACATTGCTCTTTGAGCAATACAGAGTATTATCCATTCATTTTACATACATCTTTGTGTACTCGTAAAATAATACAACAAGTTGGCATGATATTTCTAAATAGAAACCAATCTTCTAATCAAAACTTTCTTTATTAAACTTGACATTACTATCTTAGGCAGCAGGTATACTTACTCTCATGGCTTCTCCAACTTGTTGAATTCATAAGATTTATGATGAATCATTCATAGGATCTTAGTCCACTCATTCTTCTAAGTTACCTCTCAACCTTCCTTTTCTCAAAGATTAAGTTCTTCTTAATATTTTTAATATAAGATTATGGAATGTAAAAATTCTCCAAGCATTAACAACCAATAAAGAAAGTACCAAAGAGGCACTATTTACCTCTAAACTTGAGGAGGAAGATCCTCTCCCTCATAAAATTATCTTCGCAAAGAAAATTTTATCACATGCGTCTCCTCTCATTTTTCAAAAAACCCACCTCAATAAATAATTTTTCCAAACAATAAAGAGGTGGCATATGTTTAAGTTTGAGGAGGGACACTCCTCCTGTAACTTTTTCTGAAAATTTTTATACCCTACAATAATCCTCATTTCTAGATTGATGATTGGTTCAGGATTTAGAAAACTTTTGTTTATATATAATGTATGTTAATTGAACCTTAAAAGGAATTGGAAACTATTTATAAATAATTGATAATTGGCTATAATCTCTGTCATCTTGTTTTACATTAAAGTAGCCTTAATAGAAGGATTGAGTCTAAAAGCGGTTTGACTCAATCTCTCTCTCTCTCTCTCTCTCTCTCTCTCTCTCTCTCTCTCTCTCTTTCTCTATCTATCTATCTATGTTGAGTGATTTTCTTTTGACCTGTACACTTTAGAACTTGCTTTTCAATCTCATCAAGACTTTTATAAGTAATCGTATAAATAGGAAAATGATAAAGACAAAATAGATTTTGTTAAATGAACACAGACTTTGAAGTATTACTTAGTGCCCCTTTTTTAGCCAAAAAGAAAAAAGAATGTTTTTCCTTGGTACCCTTAATTACATTTATGAGATTTCAGGTACCCTCAGATGAAAGAAACATAAAATAAAATGCTTGGAGAGCAAAAATGTGATCCATAAAAAGGATAAAGATCGAAATAAAAAGAAAAAGAAAAAGAAGGAAGGAAAAGAAAAATAGCTTGGGAAAGAGAAAAATATATATCTTAGAAAAACCCTAGTAATTGAGCATAAAAGCCTAAGAGTTTAAGTATTGATTGAAAAATAATAAAAATCCTTTTATGTTTCCTTCCCTTTTTATCTCACTTGCAAAATTTTTCCCTTAGCCATATTTCAACCATGTGAAAAGACCTTTTTGATTATTATGTATGCATTAACTTTTAGTGGATATTTGAGGTTTATAGGCAGGTCTATGGTAGTGTACAATTACAAGGGATAGAGAAAAAAATTAACTACCCTACACATAGGAGATATAGTGAGTAGAGAAATCAACTCTAGTCATAGAACTTGATCTCAAGATCTAAAAGACTCTGATTGAATTATTATCAATTATTCACATGTTGGTAAAATTATAAAATTATCTATTGCATACTGACTTGAGATTTTTTAGATTTTATACTTACTATATTCTCATTCCTTAGGTTATTGTTTGGGGACAAACAATGTTTAAATTTAAGGATGTGATAAATTTCTAATTTATCACTTTAGGTACGAGTTATAAGCATAATTACTGCATGATTAAGCATAATTTCACTTATAATTACACCTAATAATTCTTGTTTTTGTAAGAATGGTCAAGCAAATAGAAAATCTACAGAATCATTGCATGCCTAATTGATAGAACTATAGAATAATTGAACCTAAAGATTTTGGAGGATCAATCAGACCTAGGTTTCTAACCGGTTAATTTTCTAACATGTATTTAATGGACTCTTAAACTCCATGTCTTTTTTATTTATCTATCTTGCTAGATCAAGAAGGGTAATAGGTAGAAGGAATATTATTGCTACTATGAGATCAAGGAGGAGTAGTTGAATAGTGTAGGTGGTTAGCAATTGAATAATAGAGAAATTGGGGATAAAAACAAGTAAACTAACAAGGGAAACCAAAGCCCTATAAAATTTCCATAAGTTGGACTAGTTCTTTTATTTTCCATAATAAAAATCTTATTTCTATCTTTTTCCTTTTATTGCTTTCACAACAATCTCTCCTTAATTACTTTCATAAACAACTCTTTCAAGCAGCTCAAATATCAAAATTCAGATTTTATGCATAGATTGCTAGACTAGTCTCTAGGCATCAGCACTAAAGGCCTAAAATAATTTTTTCCTATGCTGATAAACATACTTGTTTGTGGGTAAAATTTGGTAAGAATTTTATACTCATATTTTATACACAACAGATATCACTCAAACTAATTCATATATTAATATTATCAATGTTAAAAGATGATGGTCAAATCAAAGTCTACTTTAAAAAATAAAGATAAATAAAAATAATCTTCGAAATTAATCTAGAGCAAAGTTCTTCTTATTCTATATATTCATAAAACTAAATTTATTTAACTATAATTAAGATGTTTAATAAATAATTTTTTGTTATTCTTTTAGATGAAACTTTAGGAGTTGCAACTAACAGTTATCATAGTTTTTCTCTTTAATCCTTACAACTACTTTTTAAAAAAAAATATGAAAATTTTAGTAAAAATAATAATAAAAGTTTAATATTAACCTGAAAATATAACTATAATTAACTAAAAATATTTTTCTAAAAAAATTTATGAAAATTAATTATAAATTATTTTATTATATATATTTATTAGATAGTTCAATAACAACTTTTAAAAGTCACTTTAAATTCAACAAGCTAGTTTAACTATTTTCAAGTAAAATTTGACTATAATTTTTAACTCACCTTTTAAGTTTGAGTTAATTTATCAAAAAAAATACTTTAAATTTATGTACTACTATGTAACTAAATAAATAAATTTTTATTATATTCTATAGTTTACAGTAGTGAAAATTTTTTTTCAAGAATTATTCGTCTTAAATGAAAGGTTACCTTTTTGAGCATAATGGTTTATATTTTCAATCTATGGATTTTTTCATTAAAAGAAGATGAAATTTATATATATATATATATATATAACACCTTAAAAATTAAGCTTGTTTTACGTTTAAATCGTATTTGTAGTTCTATTATTAGATCATTACTTTATGATTCAAAATTCTTTTAAAAATTATTGATGTTAAAAATATGAGAAAATTTTTCTTTTCAAAAGTTAAAAATCTTTACTAAAAATATGAGTCTCATCATAACGATAACATAGCCGAAAATAAACGATCTAGTATCGTCACTCATGCCTTAACTTGCTTTGATCACTTGATTTAGAAGATATTTATGCAGAAAATAATTGGTTCATATTACTTATACAATCCTTGATAACTATTACATATTCTTAAGTTCAGGAGTTAGTACCGGGGTATTAGCCCCTTGTCATACCTCACATAAATATATATTATAATTATTCGCACACTACATACTATTACACATAGCTACTATTATCATACTTAATGCATGATTATTTACAGTATGCACATTATTCGGTTAAAAGAAGCGCTCCAATTGTGATAACCTCGAGGCTCCAACCACTAAATTTATATTGTCAATCTCTACAAATACTATTGTCTCCATGAACGGAATTATTGGAGTCTGTGAAGAAAATGGTGGGAGAGGGGTGAGAAACTAAGTTTCCCAATAGGATTCTACTCTCTAGTTAGTGTCAACATTTTCAACTCAACCACTTTAGTTTATTAAGAATCATGACATACATACAGGTTCACATTTTGTTTTTAGAAAATTTTTAGCTGAAGTAGATTTTTTTTTCCATTGTAGGAACTATTTCAATCATAAGCATTGATAAGTGTCCAAGAAGAGACTTATTTGGAACATAATTCAATGTAATTTGTAAGTAATTAAAGCATAAAAGACCATTAAAACATGAGAAAATGACATAAAACTGAGTATCCCATACATAATCTAAAAAATGCAGTTTTAGAGCCTTTTAGGCGATGAGTTCTCACAAATCTGATGTGTTTTAATTACTGTAATCTGTTACAGGGTTCCGCGTTGGCAACACAACTGGACTTACATGGAGCACATGAAGATTTGAAAGAAAATAAGCTATATGTCATTCACCTCACATTGGCAACGCAGCTATGCCGCGTTGGACACGCGACACTACAGAGCAGAATCTATATAAGCCCGGAACAGGACGAAAATAAGGCATCTTTTGATCGCAAATTTCTGGTAATTGAAGGACAGTATAGAGTCGTCATTCTGTTATCAGTTACGCCAGAATCGACTGGTTTCTGGGTCTGTTCTTGGTGAAGGAGAAGCCCTAGGGTTGAGGACGAAGGACAACAGCAAGTCGCTATGCTCATGACTTCACCCTTCTCCCCTGTTCTCTTTCTTTATCATTATGTGTAATTAGATCTCTGTTAGGGAAGGAAGGATCCATTGCTGAACATGTGTAACCCATATTCGTTATATGTATTCAAGATTGTCTTCCTTTAACATTGATTATTCATCTCCTTGCCTAATGCTTCTATGACTTGGCCACTTATAGATTGAACTTAAATTCTTCTTCGCAATTGGGAAATTGGTTTTTGAATTGGAATTGGGATTGAATAACATAATTGTGAAAGCTCTAGGGATAGAGGTTTGTGATTGTGAGATCGTTTGAATTCTTGAACTTAAGGCTCACATAAAATTAGGAATTACTAAGGGATTAGGATTCCTAGTTTTAGTGAAGAATTGATGCGTCAAGGGATTGACCTTCAATCAATAATTGTGAATTCGATCTTCAACTACATTTTGTCTTGAATGCACATAATGATCCACTGTTACATAGGGGAAGTTTTGGTGAAATCCAACCCTAACATCTTCCATAAATCGAATTCTTTCACATTCGAACCAATTATTGAGTAGTATACTGTTCTGGATTTATTTTGAAGTGTTTTATACAGACTGGAACAAAATTCCAGCCTAGTGACAGAGACCTATAATTATTGTTCTTCTCTGTTTGCGTTACCTACACGTGGGATTACGTTGCCTACGCACTCCCATATCAGATTTCAATTAGTGGACTAGTAGGAATTCAATACTTGAACCAAATCTCTGTGGAGACAATACTCTTACTCACTCTTTACTCTGTAAAACGATAAGGTGCACTTGTCTTCATACGGTTTTACACCAACAAGCATACAAGTTACTTATTTTAAATTTTATACATATTACATACTCTTAAGATCATATTACATCATATCATGGATATCATTTGACTATCATTTTATTCATGACTTAATCATGATTCTTCTCATTTATCTATCACTCTCTTAATAATAATTTCTATATCATAGGCATAACATACCTTTTAGTGAAATAATATCTTTTCATTGGCTTTGCTACCCTACCTTCTATTCTTAGGACATGATCTTATTCCTTAATGGTTGTCACCATCATAATCATTCAAGACTCATAATAGATGGATTTTTGGAGAATCCTTTTGTTTCCACCTTAGAAGGACCATTTTTCCTTCTAAATATGTACAAAGTACATTAAGAGTAGTATTAACTTTTCACATAAGTTCTTTTTTTAGTGATCTCTTAGTTAATTAGGTTCCTTTTTAAAGCTTTCAAATAACATGTCTGCTCAAATAATCAAACTGATATTTCATGCACTATAGTTCATTTTTTCTTACATTTAGAAGCTGATTTGTATTAGTTCGAACTTAGGCTATTAAATTACATCAACTTAGAGATTTTTAAGACTTTCCTTTCTTAATTAGTAGGTATGGCCGAATGGTCCACCAATCTTCCACAACTTTATAATTGATTTATAATTACCACCTTATGCATATTTGGGTTCATTTTTAAGTTTTAACAAAATTTTAACTTGATTTCATGAAATTTACCTAAATGTGGTTGAATGGTTGTCCAAACCATTATCAAGTATTTATTAAACTTATCATTCTTTTCTTCTACATGGTTAGTCTCTTTATTATACCTTACTCAAAATTTTAAACTTAGGTCAACTTAGGTCCTCTTAATTAAGGAAAAATGACTGAATCCACACCTTATCCAATGTGAATAACTAATTTTGTCTGTATTTAAAAAAAATAAAAATAATAAAAGATAAAAATTGATTAATAAAAATTAATAGGATAATAGGGATAAGGGAGTTATCTTTTCTGATAGGTAGGGGATAGTGGCTGTCAATTTTTGTTTAGTGAGGTAGTGGAAGAGTAGTTAACAAGAAGTGAGGTAGTGGAAGAGAGTTAACAGGAAGTGGGGCAGTGGAAGAGAGTTAACAGGAAGTGGGGAGTGATTATTGTTTAGTGGGGTAGTGGTAGAGTACTTTCAAGTAACGAGAAAGGCATATAAATAAGGGGAAATGTATCGAAAAAAAAAGCGACCTACGCATGTATACAGAGACAGAAAGAGACGTATATACGCATGTATATAGAGACACAGAGACTTACACCTACGCTATACACAGATACACACAGACGTACGTGAGAAAGAGCACTAAACATAGGACGTTATCCATAGTAAGGAGAGAGAAACAAGGGAGGGCACATCAGATCCAAGCTTCGAAAACTAGGTAATATCTTTATCCTGTTTGGTGACTTGTTTCCCAAATTCCCAATTCTGACATGTAAAATATGCCCCTGTGCCCCCTAATGTTCATTCGTTATCCTCTGTTTGTTTTGCCTCATGATTTTATTCCTGATATATAGAATCTATTCCCGGTTTTCAAAACTGATATGTGAAATTTCCTAATATCCTAATCAGTTTAAAATTAAATTTTGTGAATCCTGATTGATTACTCTTTTTCTTTCGTATGAGGGGTCAAGCAGTGTTAATTGAGTGGTTGATCCACCTTTGACACCCTTTGATTTGTAAAGGGTTTATTGAGTAGCCATTTGCTACCTTGAACCCTATGCATTTCCTTTCCAAAATTCAACCAAAAAAAAGGGTTTTCTAATTTTTCCCTAAATAAATTTTCAGGTCTTCTTTCTAATTTATTTCATAAAATAAATGAATAATATTTTTTTAACTTACATATTAATAACATAAATCAATAAAGATATTGTTTATTTGACTGAAATAAATTTTTTGAAAGTTGGTATCCGTGCATAATCAATTAGAAGGTAACCATTGTAATGGACGTCATAGGGTGCTAGTACCTTCCCTATGCGTAAATAACTCCCGAACCCAAACTGGTTTCAAAGATCATAATTTTTAAGTTTTTCCAAAATTTTCTTTAATAAATTTTGGGGCCGACTCCTCTGTTTTTTTTAATTAAAAGTTTTTTTTCGTCGTTCCGTCGTGATCCCAGTTGCGACAGATGGCGACTCCACTGGGGATATCTTCGAGAGTTAAGCCTAATCTAATTAATTGTGCATCTTTTTTTTAACTTTGTTTTTATTTATTTTACTCTTTCTTATTTTTATGTAAATATTGTGTATTCTTTTTTCTATCTTGTTCGTGGTCATTGTGATTGTATATATTTAATGTTGTGTTTTTTCTTTGTTCGTATTCATTGTTTTCGTATATATTCAATGTGATTGTTTCCTCTCGTGTTCATTGTGCTTGTATATATTCAATATTGTTGAACCATAAGGTGTTTGTACATATTCAATGTTGTGAACCATAGGGTAGAAGACTTTCTGCTGTATATTATTGGTTGCGTGTTTGTGTTGCAGGTGGGATTGGGTAGTTTTAGATATAAAGGTTTGTATGCTTCCCTTTTCACACAATTCACTCTCACTTACCTCACACACATTTTGGGCTCTATACCCGAGCCTGTGCGAGCCTAGGATTAGCGGGTGTCTTGATAGTTATTATTGAGGGGCTTCATGCCCACTTGGTAATTGTTAAGTCACCACTCAGAGTGTTACTGGTATCATGAGTTAGTCATATTGAGAGAGCATTTCCCTACTTATGACTGGTTTAAGAACTGGGTCCTTGTCTATATGATAAGGGCAATCTGAGGACCATGATAATCTGTGAGTTGTCTAGATCTACCCATGTAACCATGCACATAGACAGAAATAAGCAACCTTCCAAAGTTAGGATGTGAACATTAGTAATATCCTCCCTTAGTTTTTCACCTAACATAGGACACATGGGGAGCATGCTTCTTTCTCTTTATCTTGCACATGTATATTCACATCTCATCATATCATAACATGAGCATAGCCAATCACATCATTATTATCATTTTTTGCACCGAAAATAATACTAAATTTTCTAAATTTGGACATGAATCTCAATCATAAATTTTTATTTTTTTTAAATTGTAGGTATGTTCAGTTTTTTGGGGGCTTTTAGAAAAAAAAAAATCATGCATTTTTTTGACATTTAGAAAAAGAAAAAAAAACATGTTCGTTAATTTCTTTTTATAAATATGTTATCACATGTATACATAAAAAATCACATATTAAGTACATTTAGTTGGAATTTTCGAAAAAAATAAAAAAGAAATTCTGGAAATTTAGAAAAAAAACAAAAATAACACATTCATACACTTTTTTTACATAAAAAAATCACATCCTAGGTATATTCAGTTGGGCTTTTCGAAAAATAAAAAAAAACCCTTTCTAAACGTTTAGAAAAAATAAATAACACGTTCATGCGTTTTCTTTAAAAAAAAATCACATCTTAGGTATATTTAGTTTTTTTTTTCAGTGTGGGCTTTTAGAAAAATAAAAATTTCATGTATTTTTTTATTTTTACATTTAGATAAAAAAAACAAAATAATATGTTCATGCATTTTTAAAATATTTTTAGTATATTCAGTTTTTTTTCAGATAAACAAAAAAAAAGCAAAACTAACATGTTCATACATTTTTTTCAAAATTTTATACATAAAAAATAAATCGTACGTTAGATACATTTCGTTTTTTTATTTGGACTTTTAGAAAAATAAATAATTTTTTTAACATGTAAATAAACAAAAACAACATCTTTATGCATTTTTTTTCATAAAAAAGGTCACATGTTTATATATATATTTTTTTGTGTCTCAGCTGGGCTTTTAGAAAATAAAAAAAAATGAAAATGATGCATTGTTTTTGTATTTAGATAAACAAAAAAAACAAAAATAACATGTCATGCGTTTTTTTTTCTCACATTTATAAATAAAAATCACATGTATAATCATTTTTAACACAAATCTCATGCATTAACTTGAACTTTTGAAAAAATAATAAAAAATAAAATGTTCATATAGGTCCATACTTTTTTTTTCGTATTAACTACATCTTTAAATAAAAAATAAAAAATAATTATTTTACATAACAAAAAGTCACAAGCATTTTTTTAACATGTATCATGTGCATTAGCTTGACTTTTCAGTTAAAAAAATAAAATAAAAAATAACATGTACATACCTTTGTAAAAAAAATAATAAAAATAAATTCTATGCTTTAATTATGCTTGTACAAGGAAAATAAAAAAACCACATGCTCTTATAAATGCAAACATTTTTGTTTTACATATAACACATGCATTAGCCAATTTTTTTTCTTTCAACATACATTTCATGCATTAATATATTTATATGGGTTCATACATTTTTTTAACATGCATCTCATTCATTCATTTCTGAAATTATAATAGGTTGAATTTTTCTTCTCATTAGCCTTGAAAAAAACATATATTTCATAGTCATACTAGGAATGAAGTGTACTTCATCATCCTTTCTTCTTTGTACATATTCATTATCGTCTAACAATAGTCATAATAACATATGAGCATAATGTTCCATTTTTAAAAAAATAATAAAAAATTTCTTTCATATTTGTACATATACATCCCATGCATTTCTCCATATTTGACACTATTAAGTCATGTTGCACAAAACATACTAAAAAAATTTTTGTTACACATTCATGCATTCATCTTTTCAAAATCAAACTCAAATGACATATAAGAAGCATAATGATTGAATTTTTTCATCTGATTGGCTTAAAAAAAACATTTCTTGAAGAAAAGAAAGGTTCACGGTTATATTAGCAATGCGTTAAAACTTAGACCTTATCTATTGAGGGGTGAATACTTCCTTAGAATAGGTCTCAACCATACTTCCTTCTTGAGACAATTGGTCCTTGTTTAGAGGTGTGGGGTATGTACTCATTGAAAAATAAATTGTTCTCAACAATAAATTATCAACCACACATTATCTTGAAAAAGATGGGGTACATACTACATTGCTATTGATAAGACCTTATCTATTGAGGAGCGGATGCTTCCTTGGATTAAGTGTCAACCATATTTTCTTTCTGAGACGATTGGTCTTTAATTGAGAATATGAGGAACCTTTCTAATCTTTAAACACTTGAATAAATATTTCATTTGTTGTCAAAAAAATACAAAAAAATAAAAAGAGAAAGAAAGAAAGAAAAAAAGAGAAAAGAGAAAAGAAAGCAAAAAAAATAAATGTTTCTTCTATCCTCCTTATAGAAAAGCTCTCAAAGATAGATCATGGATGAGATAGGATGATGCAATGAGAAGTTGTCAAGCAGAAAAAAAAATAATGGCCAAATCTTCAAGATATTACTTTTTTGCTGATTGTAATGTCAACAGTTACCTGAGTCTACCTCAATCTTGCATAATTACAAGATTTCAACCATTAAAAACATGACACTGTAATCCTTGCATTCTAGTGGACCATTGTACCATGCTAATGGTTGTTAATCTATCAAACAATACCTCACCACACCATACCCAACCACCCAATCTAACCTTCAAACACTCACCCTTAACCTCAACCCACCATATGTTTATACTTCCCAATTCCATGCTAATAATCTCATGCCACTTGAGACAAACCTACGAGTCATTCCATAACCTCAAATAATCAACATTTGCATCCAAAAAAAATCTACCAATCTTTCTCCTTTTCATTTTCATTAAGTTGCAAGGTGTCTTAACCAAACTTCTTGCACCCTTTATAAGGAATCATGAAGGCGCAGTTCTTATTGCTAAGATTCTTCAGGAGTGAGATTTTAACTGAAGATGTTCCTACATGAGATTTTCTCAACTATTGGACTCAAAGTTTGAACCTAAAAGTTGCTATGGAGGGTGGAGTTTCTAAAATAGAGCATCCCAAATCAATTTAATATGGTTTTTAAACTAATTCAAAATACATCTGTGATGCAAATCATATCCTTATGGGGATTTGAAAAAAAAAAGAAAAAAAAAAGAAAGAACAAAAATAAAAAGCAAAAAAAAAGAACAAAAATTTTGGGCACACATGTTTTCTTGTAATATACTTTACTTGAAATGCATTTTGTAAACATTTTTTTCAATGTTTTAACCCATTTTGACTTGATCTTCTTCATTCTTCATTTGTTTCATATTCTAAATAATTCATGTTTGAAAGAAATAGGCTTGACAATGAAAACGATAGTACCATATCAAGTATCTTTGATCATTCTATCAATCAAGAAGATGAAGATATTAAGAATGATTAGTCACTAAAGAGACAATGAAATCTTGGGAGTGACCAACATACAAAAGATAGTGGAAGATCCTCTTTATAGAAAACAAGATGGAGGAAGTAGAATGAGTTCAATTTGATTTTTGATTAGTCAACTTTCATTGAAAGAGAAATTCTACATAGTCAAAAGCCTCATGATGAAAGGTATTCTAAAAAAAAAAAAGAGAGAGAGAAGCTCGCTAGATCGAAAACCTCAAAAACGATTTAGGCAAAAGTTAGGGCAATCGAAAAAAGCTCGCTAGATCACAAACCTCAAAAAACGATCTAGGCAAAAGTTAGGGCAATCGAAAAAAGCTCGCTAGATCACAAACCTCAAAAAGCGATCTAGGCAAAAGTTAGAGCAATTGAAAAAAGAGCTCGCTAGATCAAAAACCTAAAAAAACGATCTAGGCAAAAGTTCGAGCAATTGAAAAAAGAGCTCGCTAGATCAAAAACCTCAAAAAACGATCTAGGAAAAAGTTAGAGCAATCGAAAAAAAAAAGCTCGCTAGATCGAAAATCTCAAAAAACGATCTAGGCAAAAGTTAGAGCAATAAAAAAAATGCTCGCTAGATTGAACCTGTAAGGCAATCTAGGCAAAAGTTAGAACGACCCGCTAGATTGAAAACTTGAAAAGAGTGATCTAGGCAAAAATTAGGGTCAAATAAAGTGATCATTAGACTGAAAACCTGGATAGGCGGTCTAGAAGATGAACTAACACAAAGAATGCGTCAGACTTTACAAACTGGGGCAATTAAACAGTTACAAACTAGGACAAATGATGCTTTGGAAGTTGTAAACTGGAGCAAATGATGCTTTGGAAGTTGTAAACTAGGGCCAATAATGCTTTGGAAGTTGTAAACTGGGGAAAATAATGCTTTGGAAGTTGTAAACTGGGGCCAATAATGCTTTGGAAGTTGTAAACTGGGGAAAATAATGCTTTGGAAGTTGTAAACTGGGACAAACGATGCTTTGGAAGTTGTAAACTGGGGCAAACGATGCTTTGAAAGTTGTAAACTGGGACAAACGATGCTTTGAAAGTTATAAATTGGGGCAAATGATGCTTTGAAAATCACAAAAGAATTTCACAGTTGTAAGTGGAGGAAAATGACATCTCTGGTTGTAAAGTGGAGAAAAAAATGTCTTTGCAGTTATAAACTAAGGCGGACGATGTGCTTAGAAATTCAAACTAGGGCAACTTTATTTCCCTCTAAAGCTTATTGATGGACCTTCAAGGTTACTAAAGTGTGGTACTAGCGTTGTTCATGCATGACTCTAATTACAAATTTCTCTACACATGATACCATTTTGTAAATCCTCCCATTCCTTCCAAACATTATTCCATGTACATATCATTCTACACAATATCAAAATCACTCTATTTTGTAAATTCTCTCATTCCTTCCAAACATTATTCTTTGTACATATCATTCCACACAATATCAAAATCACTCTACTTTGTAAATTCTTCCATTCCTTCCAAACATTATTCTTTATATATATCATTCTCTTAAACCATGTTTGTCTTTGTAGATATGACCTCATCTTCTTTACGTAGAATAATTCTATTCCCCTCACCAACAATCTCTTCATGCATTTCAATAATCATATATGCCGAAAGAAAACATGTGTTACCACTAAAAATAAAAGCATCACAGTTATTTTGATGGTTTAAAAATCATGTTAACTTAGCAAGCTCTTAGTGGACACAACATGATAAAACAAGAATGTTGCCATTTGTAATTTACCAAGATTCCAACAACCATTGGCAATTTGGTCATACATTCAACAATTGTTCAAGCTGAACAATCAAAGGATACCAACAATTTTTCGCTCATCCTTGATACCTTTGACATGAAACTATAAGGACTAAGGATAGAAGAAAAAAAAAGAAAAAGAAGAAAAAAGAAAAAAAAGAAAAAAGAAATAGAAAAAGAAAGGAAAAAAAGAGAGAGAGAATATAAGAAGAAAAAGTCAAAAACAATCTATTGTACCAACCTTTTTTTCAAAACATCAATTTTCCTAATTCAAGCATTATGCACTTGATATCATGACATTCTGCATTATTATTTAATCATTTTCAATTTCATAAATCAGTGCATCATTATTTAATACTATATCATCATTACATCATCATAATTTTCTCATGCATTCATACATTAAAAAGATATTATGCATTCATACTATTAAATGGTTTGGGATACATAAGGGCAAGTCTTTGTTTCATAGGATGTCAAGCTTAAACCGTGCATTATAGGGATCTTACTCTAACCTAGACTTCACAAAAATTTAAAAAATATATATATATAAAAAAATCCAACATCTACAGTTACACACCTCATCACCTCCAGGGTCCACGCACCCATTTTATTCCAAGGGTCCACGCACCCACTACATTCCAAGGGTCTATGTACCCATTTTATTTCAAGGGTCCACGCACCCACTACATTCCAAGGGTCCAGGTACCCATTTTATTTCAAGGGTCCATGCACCCATTCCATTCCAAGGGTCCACGAACCCATTTTATTTCAAGGGTCCACGCACCCACTGATTCCAAGCGTCCACGCACCCACTGCATTCCAAGGGTCCACGCACCCACTGCATTCCAAGGGTCCACGCACCCAATTCATTTCATAGGTCCACGCACCCACTTCATTCCATTGGTCAACGCACCCACTTCATTCCATGGGTCCACGCACCCACTGCATTAAAAGGGTCCACGCACCCACTTCATTCCAAGGGTCCACGCACCCACTGCATTCCAAGGGTTCACGCACCCACTTCATTCCAAGGGTCCATGCACCCACTTCATTCCATGGGTCCACGCATCCACTTCATTCCAAGGGTCCACGCACCCACTTCATTCCAAGGGTCCATGCACCCACTTCATTCCATGGGTCCACGCACCTACTTCATTCTAAGGGTCCACGCACCCACTTCATTCCAAGGGTCCACGCACCCACTGCATTCCAAGGGTTCACGCACCCACCTCATCACAAGGGTCCACGCACCCTCTGCATTCTAAGGGTTCACGCACTCATTTCATTCCAAGGGTCCACGCACCCACCTCTGCATTCCAAGGGTCCACGCATCCACCTCTGCATTCCAAGGGTCCACGCACCTACCACTTCATTCCAAGGGTCCACGCACCCATTTCATTCCAAGGGTCCACGTACCCTCTGCATTCTAAGGGTCCACGCACTCATTTCATTCTGAGGGTCCACGCACCCACCTCTGCATTCCAAGGGTCCACGCACCCATTTCATCACAAGGGTCCACGCACCCTCTCCATTCCAAGGGTCCACGCACCCATTTCATTCTAAGGGTCCATGCACCCTCTGCATTCCAAGGGTCCATGCACCCTCTGCATTCCAAGGTTCCACGCACCCTTTGCATTCCAAGGGTCCACGCACCCACCACTTCATTCCAAGGTCCACGCACCCTCTGCATCTCAAGGGTCCATGCACCCTCTGCATTCTAAGGGTCCACGCACCCATTTCATTCCGAGGGTCCACGCACCCACATCTGCATTCCAAGGGTCCACACACCCACCACTTCATTCCAAGGGTCCACACACCCATCACTTCATCCCAAGGGTCCACGCACCCACTCCATCATAAGGGTCCACACACCCATTTCATTCCAAGGGTCCACGCACCCATTTCATCACAAGGGTCCACGCACCCACTCCATCAAAAGGGTCCACGCACCCACTTCATCACAAGGGTCCACGCACCCATTTTATTCCAAGGGTCCACACACCAATTTCATCACAAAGGTCCACGCACCTATTTCATTCCAAGGGTCCACGCACCCACCTCATTTCAAGGGTCCACACACCCTCTCAATTTGAAGGGTCCACGTACCCACTTCATTCCCACAGTCCATGCACCCACTCCATTCCAAGGGTCCTCGCACCTCTGGATTATCAGTATCCATATATCTTCTAAACTCCAAGATCATCAAAATTTTGCGTTCATGGTGAAATATATCTCTTTCCAACGTTCATAACTTGCACAAACATTTTTGTCAAAAATGGACTCACAGAAATTATTATTTTTTATTATTTATTTTTTACCATAGACAAAATTAATTCACTTCTTTTCAAATTTCTTATAATAATAATATGAAAAACTTTGTTATTATTATTATTTGATAAGAAACTTGTAAAGAGGGGCAACTGTGAATAACTAATTTTGTCCGTATTTAAAAAAAATAAAAATAATAAAAGATAAAAATTGATTTTTCTGATAGGTAGGGGATAGTGGCTGTCAATTTTTGTTTAGTGAGGTAGTGGAAGAGTAGTTAACAGGAAGTGAGGTAGTGGAAGAGAGTTAACAGGAAGTGGGGCAGTGGAAGAGAGTTAACAGGAAGTGGGGAGTGATTGTTGTTTAGTGGGGTAGTGGCAGAGTACTTTCAAGTAACGAGAAAGGCATATAAATAAGGGGAAATGTATCAGAAAAAAAAAAAAAGCGACCTACGCATGTATACAGAGACAGAAAGAGACGTATATACGCATGTATATAGAGACACAGAGACCTACACCTACGCTATACACAGATACACATAGACGTACGTGAGAAAGAGCACTAAACAGAGGACGTTATCCATAGTAAGGAGAGAGCAACAAGGGAGGGCAAATCAGATCCAAGCTTCGAAAACTAGGTAATATCTTTATCCTGTTTGGTGACTTGTTTCCCCAATTCCCAATTCTGACATGTAAAATATGTCCTGTGCCCCCTAATGTTCATTCGTTATCCTCTGTTTGTTTTGCCTCATGGTTTTATTCCTGATATATAGAATCTATTCCCGGTTTTCAAAACTGATATGTGAAATTTCCTAATATCTTAATCAGTTTAAAATTAAATTTTGTGAATCCTGATTGATTACTCTTTTTCTTTCGTATGAGGGGTCAAGCAGTGTTAATTGAGTTGTTGATCCACCTTTGACACCCTTTTATTTGTAAAGGGTTTATTGAGTAGCCATTTGCTACCTTGAACCCTATGCATTTCCTTTCCAAAATTCAACCAAAAAAAGGGGTTTTCTAATTTTTCCCTAAATAAATTTTCAGGTCTTCTTTCTCGTTTATTTCATAAAATAAATGAATAATATTTTTTTAACTTACATATTAATAACATAAATCAATAAAAATATTGTTTATTTGAGTGAAATAAATTTTTTGAAAGTTAATTGGTATCCGTGCATAATCAATTAGAAGGTAACCATTTTAATGGACGTCATAGGGTGCTAGTACCTTCCCTATGCGTAAATAACTCTCAAACCCAAACTGGTTTCAAAGATCATAATTTTTAAGTTTTTTCAAAATTTTCTTTAATAAATTTTGGTGGCGACTCCTCTGTTTATTTTAATTAAAATTTTTTGTTCGTCGTCCCGTCGTGATCCCGGTTGCGACATCCAAGAAAGGGTCCTTTTTCTTAATTTTTTCTCACTTGACCTTTGTGTCATAAATTTTGCACTTGTTACATCAATTAATTTTAGGTCCACCAAGATTTTTCCTCACTCCATCGCTTTGATCATGATCATAAATAATTTTAAGTATCTTGTTCAACTTTTAGCCCATAAGTACACCTTTGTTCTTAATAGTTTTAAGTTAAGTTTGTAACTTTTGTGACAATATTTTTAGTCTTTTAGGATTATTATCACATGGGTCTATACCTAAGCTTTTATCAAATTCCAAATTCAAGATTAAAAATTTTAAAAGACATAAGCAAGTTTACAATTTTCATCATAAAAATCATAAAAAAAAAAAGCATTTTTCAAAGCAACCAAGTGTAGATCTACTAGATCTATTCCAAGATCTATTCATCCCTTACTTTGAGTATCTCAAAACTTTTCATAAAAACTTTTAGATCTTTCTAAACTTCAAAGAAATCATCTTTAAGAAATTTTAACTAATTAAATTTCTCAAAAGGTTACAAGAAGCACCTTAATCCATCAAAATTTCCTTTTAACTTCCAAAAATCACTAAAAATTTGGTGATGCTCATTTTTCATCTTCAAGAGAAATTTTTAACTCCGTCAAACTCAAGAAAGTGAGATCCATGGAACTTAGAATCGCTAAAAAGAGAAGAAAAACAAATCATAAACATGTATTTAAAAGCTTAGAAAAAGTGTATGGTAAAGATCTTACTAGTTGAAGACTTTTTTAAATATTTTGTGGTCTTTTAAAGTTGGTTCCATCTTCCTTCATGGTCCACATGAAATCTCCTACAGATGATGGTGAGGCTTTGTTGGTTTGTCTTGTTATAACTTAGACTTTAAATATGGAAGTTCAAGTTTTGTGTAGGTTTTACTGTTTTGAAAGAAGTTGGAGTTTTTGGTGAGTTTACAGAATTTTCTCAAGTGTTTAGAAGGTTGATAATGAAGCAAATGAATCTCTTTAACCTTAGATCAAATTCGGCCAGTTTAGGGCATGTGAGAATTAAATTTTCACTTAAGGGCATTTGAGTCTATTTACATGAAATTTCTATCTGAATTAAATGTAAATGTAAGAAATTATCCTTTAAGATTAGTTTAACATTACTTAAGGTTAATTTATTTTAAGCATAGTTAATTTTAATTAATCAAGCTTAATACTTTTGTCTTATATTCTATAAATGTGAGTCATCACCTCATTTTCCACATGTCAATTTCATGCACAATATATAAGGTTCAAGTTTTGGCCTCTATTTTGCATTTTCTTGTCCTTTCAAATATATTTTGGTAATTTTTTGAGAATTTTTCATGAAGTTTTCAAACTATTCTCTTAATGTTTCTAACACTTATTAGTTCATTTCTAAATCATTTTTATGTCATTTTCTATTTTTTAAGAATAGTTTAGCCCTTTCTAAAGAAGTTTTGGGCATTTTTAGGCATTTTCGATGGTTTTTTTATCTCTTTATTTTTATTTTTTTCTTATGACTTTCTAACAATCATTAATAAATTCTAAAGTTTATAATATTTTTTATCTTTTATTCTAAGTTACTTGCACATTTATTTGCATCAACCTAATGCAGAAGTATTTTTATGATTGGTTAAAATTATCTAATTTTTCTCAACTTTTATTGTTATCTCTGTTTTATTTTAAACTAAAATATATTTATAACTTAAAAAATATATCATAAAAAATTGTAGATGTTATAATATATACCTACATATTTGTACATTTATTTTTACTTATTCTGTTTTGTTTACTTCTGTAAATATTCTTTTACAATTTTTTAGAATACATTATATCCTTTTTACTTAGTTTAACTTTTTTTCACCATATGCATGTTTAAGGATATAAAAAGATAAATTTATGTAGATATATTTGATAACAAAAAGAAAAAGAAACTAAAGTTTAACTATTTGAAACATTTAATATCATTGATTTGTTGGATGTATTTAAAATGGTATATTTTTAAAAACTATTTTACATGTATTATTGTATACCTATAAATTGAAACTTTATATCAAACATAAAAATCATAAAAAAAATGTAGGTTAACAAAAAAGGTGTAAAATATATTTATAAAGAAGCGATATGGCTATTAGTGAGATGAAAAATATGTTGGGATGATGATTATGTTTATATTAGTGTTGACATAAGTTGAAGAAAAATTTATATACCAAAAGATTTTTGTCATGCCACGTGCGTTTCCAAATACCCCTTTCAATAGAAGTCTCATAGAAAATGTTTCGTCATTTTTTCAATTATTTTGAACAAATCATTTAAGAAAAAAATAAAAATTAGAGATATTATGCTACGTCATATATGTATAATTAGGGATAGTTTTATTCAAAAAGAAGAGTTTTTTGCGAGGATTTTGTGTTAGGTTAGCGGGGAATAACAACCTTACATGCATGGGAGGAACCAAATTTAAATATTTTAAATAATTAAATAATAATAGTTTATAATTTAAGTTAATAACTAGTTGTACTTTTATCCCAAGTGGACTACAATTTACCTTTTATTAGTTTATTAAAAGTAATTCATGGTTCGGATTAGGATAACCAAATTAGGTTCAGTATCTTAGGATTTGAATCTCTAAATTAACTAACTTTCAAAAGTTAGGACAAATTCTAATTTTGACAAAACTTATTTGATTATTTTTTGTTATTATTTTAAAAATTTTCTTTCATATTTATTTTGTCATAAGCGCTAATTTATTTACTAAGTTTTCTTACTTATAAGATTTGTTTAAACTTTTAGTGCTTAATTCGTTTGTTAAGTGTTGATATATATTTTTACACATGTAAGCGTCGAAATCGAAAGTGATATATCAGATAATCCTATTTTTTTCAGATAATTACCTTGTATACCCTCCCCCAAACACATTACATAACGTAGAAGTTTGATTTTGTTACCTTTTAAGGGATTAAAGTGAATATCTGCTAAGCTTAGAACTAGATGAAAACAACGATTTGTATATATTTCTTTATTGATGTAGTGTTATGGAAGGAGATAATAGAAGCAAATTTGTCAAGCTATGTTAGAGGAGTGTCTCATGATGCTGGAAGACTAGACCTTTTAACAACAACCTTTGATCCTGGTGAAAGTTAAAAATCATTGAGGATCTCTTTAAACATTCTTATTTGAGAATATTTTAATTTAATAAATTAAAGATAATAATTATTTATGAAAAAGTGGTGTGTGATAGTAAAAGAATGATTCTAAATCTTTACAGGAGATTAAACATCTTTGTTCACCTTCTTTTGGATAAATAGACTAAGTTTGTCCATGAATAAGACCAAGGAGAAAAAAAAGGCAAACAAAGGTTCCCTTTGTCTACAATCTCTAGTAAGTGTGAATGAATCCTTTTTTTCTCTGTTCCATTTGAAGAAAATGGAGGAGCTTGTAATATAATTCATGATGAGTTTAACAATAGAGATAAGAAAAGGGAATTCAGTAACATTTTTATGAATAAAATGTCAATGTTCTGTACATAAGAATCTTAAAGATAAACTTTGAAGATTAAATACCCAAATTTATCTTTCCTTTTCTTCATGTGATGGATAATTTCTTGGAAAATAATGACATTCTCCTACGTATCCCTCCTTAAAATAAAACTACTCTAGAGAGAGCCAATAAGTTTATTTATATAAGGCTGAATACACCTGACGAGGACTTTAGAATGGTCTTCAACATAACATTGTTGACAGTAATTGATCAAGGTCCTTGAGAGACACTCCATGTATCTTGTCTTGTGATACATATATTTTATTTTTATTTTGACATAACAATGACATTGGTTCTGTCTCTAATCCCAATTTTGTGGTAGTGTAAGTAGTTAACTAATAGATTGTTATCTTCTTTCATATTGGTTTTACACTCTTGAGTAATTTTGATTTGTATTTTAATTGTTACGGTCAAACACTGCTCCATGTTAATTGAGTTTTCCAACCGAGTTAGTTAAAGACTATATTTTTTTTAGCTAAGATCGTGTTTGTTTAAATCTATGGTGCATTATATTTTTAATATTTTTTATGCTACTTTAACAAGTATTGATTTTTTATATAAATTAATTTTTTTTCACTTTTGAAAAAAGAAACATACTTAGAATTGATACCTTTCTGATATAAAGCCTTACTTGTTAGTAAGGAATGATTTTAACTGAAAAACTTTATATTTTTTTCTTTATTTAACACTTTTCAAAAAAATGAAAACTGAACTTGTTATAATCAAATTGTGTAAATCATGTTATTATTGTAATAACAAGACTTTTAAATTCATCCTTGACTAGAACTTGAGAAATACCATCTTTATTGAGTTAACTAGTTTTCTTGAGAAGCCTTATGAACAATGAGGTACGTACTTCAAAAAGGTTCAAAAGGATTTGCAAATTGCACCATTAACAAAAATTTTCAAAGATTACAATTCAACTTCCTTCTTTTGACTCTAACAATAACTGTAGTTGATATCAAATTTGAGTCTCATGAGATTGAACCCACTTAACCTTGTGAAAGAAATAAATTTCGGAAGAAATGATTCCATCTCAAAATAATGGATTTTTCATTCGAGAGGGACCCTTCACAGATTGGCCTCCAACATTTTATGATAGTTACTACTACAAAACATCACCATATGACTATGGTTCAAATTTTGGAACCATGTTACACACTACCCTTTTTTAAATTAGTTTACCAATCCAACAAATTTTATAACCAGCTTCATTACTTTATACTAATAGGTTGAGTATTCCTTGTACTCATATAAATAAAAACCAGCTACTTAAAAAAAAATACAGCAACATAAAATGAAATTGTTTATTAAATTTTAATGCATCGGCAAGTGGGATATCACTCAAAATGATTCATATACATTTTAATATTATCAACCATAAAGATGATGGTTAGATCAAAGTTCACTTGGATAAATAAAAAAAAACAAAAATGATCTTTTAGAGTAAAATTCTTCTAATCATATAAAATTAAGTTTATTTAACCAAAATCAAAATGTTTAATAAACAATTTTATAATACTATTTTATATCAATTTTTAGATGAAACTTTAAGTAACTTTTACGTTTATAATGAAAAACTTATCCTAAATTTTTCTTTTCAATCCTTAGATCTTTATTAAAAAATTTATTTATTATTTGAATAAATATGTTTGGTAAAACAAACCAGCTAGTTAATAATAGCTGAAAGGTTTGTTATAATATAGCTTCATTTGATAAAATAACTTATTTTATTAATTACTAACAATTTTTTAGAGAGTTACTAACATTTTAGAAAAGTTATTTTAAGTAATTTTTATACCTTTCAACTTTTAGCTGAAATATTTTTTTATTTTTATCCTTAATATAATTTTTTATTTATCTATTTATTTTATAAGTTTAATATTATTTGATTTTTTGATAAAAATAGTATTAATTTTGATAGATTTATTTTAATATTATTATAAAATATTAAATTTTAAACTATTATTTTAATATGTGTTATTTATTTTAATTATTATGTTATTTATTTTATTTTATTTTATTAAAAAAATATTCAACCGTTTGATAAAAACTTAAAATTATAAAAAAGAAATATTACTTTTTAAAAATTTTATTTAAAATTTATTTATGTAAAAATTAAAATAATTTTTTATTTAAAAAAATTTTGTTTAATTAAATTTTTATATAATTTTGTTAGTATATATATTATATTTATTATTTAATTATTTTTATTCATCATTTTATATTTATTTATTAGTCAATATTTAATCTTACCAAATATTTTTTAATTTAATTGGAAGTTTTTCAATTTTAATAGAATTTTCAGCTTTTAATTTTTATTTTTTAGTTTTCAATTAAATTTTTAATTTTAAACTAATTTATGTGCTAATTTTAACAAATGTAATCTTGTACTAAATACTAGAATTTAGAGGTTGTCACTCTTGCTAACTCAACAGAATTCAAACCAATAAGAATTTAGAGGTTGTCACTCTTGGTAACTCAACAGAATTCAAACCAATAACAACATAATGGTAGTTAGAATCACAAAATTTTATGATTTTTCATGCTCCTTACAATCCAAATTTCAATGAAAAACGCGTTTTGGTGTGATTGATGGAATGCTGCCCTAATTAGAATCCTTTCCATGCCGATCAATCGCTATATTAAGTATAAAAGAATAGAAATAAGCAATCTAAAATGTTACAATTAATTTTGTGTGCAATTTTTTGGTTTATATATATACACATATTCCAATAACAGGCATTCCCCTCTAAACACTTATTTTTTAATAGACAATATGTTATAGAATAAACATTATTTCCTCCTAAAATGTCTAAACAGAAGGTGATGAGGTTTTTAGAAGTTTCATCATGAAGTTGAATTTGATATCTGGTGAGGTCTTTGGTTGAGGCCACGTTGCTCCTTCTGGAACCTTGATACATTTGTAACCTTGGCCTTCGTACAACATTGTAGCCATGGGATTGTTCAAATCACAATGCAGTGTAATAGCACGACAGCCCCAACTTCTGGCCTGAGATTCTGCCTTTGCTATCAATTTTTTAGCTATCCCTTTCCTCCGAAAATTTTCCCTGACAGCCACATTTGATATGTATGCAATTCCACTCCTAAAACAAAAATATTTTACTTTACATGTCATTAACACACTTAATAATATGAAAGTTAACCATTTTGGAGTGTAATGGATGGTTCAAAAGACAAGCTATAAATGTACCAAGGGATTGTATGTTTAACAGAACTTGAAATATTTTCTTCTACTTGATGCAGAATTTTGTGTTTGCAGATAATACATTTCCTATATTTGATGAAACAGTCAATGCGTAATCTGTATTTTCTATTGACCATTATCACACGAAAGATATCAACCGATCACATGTTTTAAGTCTACTTAAGGAATTAAACATCTGAATTACTATTCTAAAATTTTAATGCATGCATTCTAAAAAGATGCTGAGTTTCAAGTAAAATGGAACAAAAGCCTACAAAAATGATTTGTTCTCTGATTCCTCCTGTGATGAATTCAGTCAGCAATACTAAAAAAGAAGCGTTGTTCACTCTGAAACTTTGGAGTAAATGCAACTTCCTATGGCTGCTGTAAAGGCCACATGTCATAGCTGCTTAAAAGTTAGGTCAGTAACATGCTGCACAAGTTCATAAGAAGAGTTCACTCATAAAATGCTTTGTGGCTCTTCAAGGAACAACAGCTCTCTGCCTTTCCAATAAAAGTCCATTTAGGACATTTAATCAGCAGATTTCTATATGAATAGGCCTTGCGTTCTAAATGGTTACAAGACATGTAGTAAAATACTTTTTCTGCTTATGCACCAGCAAGAAAAGAGTGAATAATCAAATTTGATTCAAAAAGTGTACAACATTGAAGCTTATAATGATGAAATGCATTAGTATCAATTTCCAAATTGGAATTTCGTATGTTGAGTTAGTGATTTGATTAGTCAAGGTACAAACATAATACAAATAATTTAATTAGAAATCAGATTCTTAGGCAAGATGGCAAAGCATGAAGACGCTTACACAACTCAAAAGTTGACTACATTATTATATCTTCAGGCCTAAAGACAGTTAACTCCTAATTACTAATCTAAGTTCCAAAATTAAGTGTTGCACTCACCTTCTATGTCGCCGTGGCCCCTTTCTTGGTAGAAAGTCTGCAAAATTGTCAACTGTTAATATACCAGCCACATATCCATTGTTGAGGCTGAATTTCCCATCAAAACTACCAGTTTTGATATCTCCACTTCCAAGTGAAGAGGATTCATTAAGTGAGCTGCCAATGACAGCCACCAAAGAGATTCTTCTGCAACCTCTTGGCCTAAAGAATCCGGCTAACATAGATACTAGCATAGCCATGACTAATCTGTCTATCCTCAGCACAAAATCTAATGGGAAGGAATATTCAGGGAAGAAGCAGCTGCAGTGAGTCTCTGCCACTCCCCAATAGTCCTCTAATCTCGCTTCACGTACAATAATTTCTGGCGACATGGTTTGGAACAAATCAACAACTTGACTAGCCCTGCAAATTCCTAAATTCAAACACCAGAATTTTATCTCCTAGTAAAGTTGACATCTCTGAGAATAATATAATAAGTGGAAATATGCAGTCCCCAGAATGCTTTACATCAGGTGAAATCAAAACCTATGAAATGAAATGGAAAACTGCATAGTTTAATCTAGTTATATATGATGCTCACATTGTTGACAATGGTAAACTTGAAAAGGGTTTCAATAACTTCAATTGGAAGAGGGTTTCAACAACATCAATTCTGCTTTATTGTTTTGAAATAATCTATATTCATGATTCCAACCAATGCTCATTGAAAATCTTCTCTTTCAAATCACCTTGAAAAGTTTCTCTTTTTCCCCTCAATTTTTTCTTACCAGTGATGCTAATAAGACAAGTTGAACAGGGTTTTCTAATTCATTTTGGACTGGATAAATTTCAAATTCCCACTTCATCATTTTATACCAATTAAAGGCTTGGACATAATTGTACTAAAACAAGAAATTCAACAAACCATATTAGTGACTTCCTTGAAAATAATTCATAACAAAAAGAACTCAAAATAATGCATAGCCCAGCAGTTCAATTAAAGCTTGAACTCTGAACTCTACACAACAAGCAATTACACAAAGAAGTACCTGATAGGGGAAGAGAAAAGGGAGAGAATCCATAAGAGGAAGGTGAAACATTGGATAGGAAAGAGGTTGGTTTCTTGAAACTAATGTTGAAAGGTGAGATTTTGGTGGTGTTTACAACAGTTGAGGATACTGAGATTCTCCAAGGAATAATAGACAGCATTTCATGAAGGGTCTTTGTGTATTGTCTAACTCCGTCTCTCCTCACTCAAAAAAGTATCCCAATAATATTATTCAGTTTGTGCTACTTACTGCTTACTACAGAGAGAATGAGCAATGACGTCACATGACATGACAAGGACAGGAGAGGGTGAGAAACTGCATTGGCTAAAGCTACCAGATTAAGGGGATATGGTTGCTCTTTGGGGATTATCCCCAAATGAGTCAGTTCTGTTGTTTTAAATATTCAAAAAAGGACATTTTGTGTTTGTTACATACAATTATTTTTGTTTTTTACTTTCTTTAAAAAAATTTATACTAATTTAAAATTACATTTTCAATTTGAAGAAGATAACTTTTTGTTGTTTCAATCATTTCATTAGAAGAAATAATTATTTTAGGGAAATAATCCCTTCGATACTTTTATTTTTTAAAAATTAAGCTAAAATATGCATGCAAATATAACTAATTAAATCTAGATAAATAGTTTACTTAATATTCTTTGTTTATTTTTATCTATTCACGTTTTAAAGGAAAAATTATTTTTATTTATTTATTTAAAAGTTTAAAATAAAATTAATTAAATTTAAATATATGTTTTTAATTTTTAAAAATATAATTAATTATTTTTAATTTTTAATTTTGATTCTTGTAAATTTTAAATTTTTTTAAAAACTATTATTTCTTATAAATAGATTTTATCCTATTAATTACGATTACATTTTTTATTTTTATTAAATTTTTAAATATTTTACATAGCGATTAAAAATAAGAGATAACAAAGAAACTGATATTAAGAATTTAATTATTTAGTTAAAAAGAAATAAATATATAAAATATTATTTAAAAAATATGTTATCATTTAAAAAATATTTCTTTTTATTTTTTATTTTAAAAATTTAAAATAACATGTACTATTTTCTTTCATTATATTAATTAATAAGATAAGTTAATTATAAAAGAAATTAAAATATAATAGAGAATCATATAATAATTTAATAAAAAAAAGAGTATCAATTAATTGTTTTAATTTCTGTTCAATTGACATAGAATAACGGAAGAAGTTTTAAGATTATTGTTATTATTAGGATTTTTTATGAAATTCTAAAAATATTATTCTTTTTTAAGAAGTCACACCTTAAGTTTGAATAGATTTTGTATTTATTATATACTAAAGAAAAATTTAATTAACTTTTTAACTTTGATTTTTGACTTTATAAAAAAGTTTCTAGTAGATAAAATGACAAATTTGATATCTGGATCCTTGATAATTGTTATTTTAAAAAAAAAATTGATTCTAGACTTTGATAGAAAAGTAATAAATAAGAAATATTTCACTAAACTAACTTTAAACAAATGAATGTAGCTTTTACTAGATCGAAGAAAGTGAAGGATAATATAAATAAGGTTGTTGAAGACAAGTTCAATCACTTCAAGTCAGAGGAATAGTCAAATGAAGAATATGATGATAATAATGAAGGATGTTTTTCTTCAAAATAAAAAAAACTATAAGAAAGGCAAAAACTAAGATGAAGTTTCACGCTCCTAAGTCTCTACAATCTATAGTGTTACAACCTACTACTCAAGTATTTTATATAATTCAAATAATTGTCAAAGTACCTACAAAGAAGTATACTCAAAAGGCATCTAAGTAAAAAGGTACCAAAATATCATACACTTGTATTTTTTTGGATCTAGTAAGGAAAAAGTTAAGACAATCAATCAAACACATCCACTTTTTTCTAGTCAAAATATAACCCAAACACCTACATCTTTTCATAGAAATACAAACTCAGACATCACCCTTTCTTAGGCAAACACAAACCCAAATACCTAAATATCCTACTCCCTATTCACCAAGGTAGGTATCACAAATTGTTGAGCATATTGTCATTGCAAAATCATTGCATTTTTAGGATTTTATGAGCTCCATGATTTATATTTCTCATATACATCACAAGAAAGATCTTTGCATCTAGCCTCCACTCTAAAGAATATCCTAACACTCCAAAGACTTATTTGGAAACAAAGTTCTTACCTATAACACTAGATAACAAGCTAAGGATCAATATAGATACCTTGACTCCACGTCATTACTATAATCTAGTGCTTCTAACAGATGACATTCATCCCATGGTTAAACTAAGAAGATCAAGAAAATATTTCTTTTTTGCAAAAGGAACAATGAGAAGTAAAGAAACAAATAAAAAGTTATGTTATAAGATGTGTTGGAGATCTGATCTTACTACTTGCAAAACTCTATCCCCCGCTATCAAGATCATCCCTAATTGGATTTCCCCCTTCTTCCTTTTTAAGTATGAAGGAAAAAGGAAGATGAAGAAGATTTATTCTTATTAAGCATAATTGGTTCCATACACAATGTTTGATAATCAACATGTTTCTCTTTCTTATTGAAAGAGGACTTACTGAGTATCAAAGAAAATGGTGATTGAATAACTCCTACAAACAACATAATTAATAACATTGCTTATCTTTTAACTTATTTGAAGTAGAAAAAGTGTTCACTTGGAAAGAAAGTAAGGCATTTGATAGAAAATGCATGTAGATTTCCCCTCTAATTTTACCTACTCTCATCATTTTTCTCCCTCATGTTGTTTTTTCTCATTTTCATTATATCTCCATCCCTTTGTCTCTTTATCATCAATCTCTATTTGCTAATTTTTAGAAAATTTGATATTCTTTTCTTTGTACAACTCTCTTTAAAAGATTTTTTCTTGAAAGTATATTTGGAACCTTTTTTACATACAATCTTCATTATCAACCTTTTATTCCTAATTTTTTCCACCCTATCCCCATTCTATTTGGTTTTCCTTTTTTATATTTCTGTTCAAAGCATCCTTATAGTACTCTTGCAAAATTCTCAACATTATACCTTTTGTGACTTTTAAATGTTTATGTAATCAACACTTTGAGAATCAATTACTAATTTTGGAGAAACAAGAGCATTTAATTATGTGTTGTCAATCTTAGATTGATCATATCTAACATAGCATTTGGCATGAATTACAAAGGATGAGTTGTCAAATGGTTCAATATCTATAAAAAAAAAACAATATAGATAGGCTTAGGGATAATGTTGTAGATGAAATTGTTTTCCATCTTGGTTATCTTTTTTTTTCTTTTATTTCTTTATAATATCATATATTATACTCATTATATGATATATCATACCCCATGGTTAAGTTTCTCATGTTCTTTTGGTTTGTCAAGGATTAAAGAGTGGACATTTCTACAGTAAGGCCAACTGAACATACTTAGGCAGGATGTTTTTCTTGTTAGACAACTTGTTGTCTATCATCTAGTGAGACTTGATAATTTTATAACTTTGTTATACATATTCTAACACAACAAACTTGGTTATTTAATAATGCATTTTTATCATCATTAAAATGTAGAAATTTCTAAACCTTAGTAAATTTAATTAGGTTCCAACAATGTTTATTATATTACTACTAACTTGTATGTAAATAATATATAACAAATAATTAAAGTTTTGTCATCATTAAGAAAGGGGAAGATTGTTGTAACCTAGAACAATGTTTGTAGACCTTCCAAAGTTTTAATGATGATTTAATTTTAATTATAAGACCAAATTCTGCTTTCCAAAATTATCACACAAATTAGTATATTAAAAAATAGGAAATTAGAAATCTAAGAAATTGTTCGAAAAAAATGTCTATAGAACACTTCAAAAGCCTGCTGTCTAAAGTAACATAAATGTCTAGCACATTACCTTTATAACACTCCTTTCACCGAAATAAGAAAACCCAAGTCAAAAAGTAAATTGACAGTATAACAATCTTCTAATGCAGTATCAAGACTACACACAAAAAAACTTTCAACATTTTTTATATGAGTATTTGCCTAAAAAGAAAAAAATTATTTGCTACAAGTACTATGCTCAAAACATAGACAAGCGGACCAATATGAAAAATCTTTGCAAAATTACAATATGCATTGCAAGCGAAACCGTGCATTTATTATAAGATAAAAAATGTTGTATCTCATATATAAAGAGAAACATTGACTAAGAAGAAAAAAAAGAAATATTCATCAAAAATAGACAAAAGTCATCAACACATTATTTTTTATTTTTCATAAGTTGAACATTTTGTTTATATCATTTTATAAAAGCAAAACTTCTCAATTATCATTGAACTTTATCTTAAAATTCATTAAAAGTATCTTATTTTTTATTCTTTCTAATTTTTTAGCCTAAAAATGTTTATTAAAAATATTTGAATTTTTAAGCCTAAAAAGACTTATGAAATAATACTTGAGAGTTTTTATCTTTTTTGTAAAGAGTTTTTTCTTTTTATAATTAAATTCCTATTCAGTGTGATAAAGAATGGACGTAACTCTCCATGATTAATAAACCAATATATCTTATGATGTTCTTTTTCTTTTATATTTGTTTTATTTTGAGGTTAATTGAGTTTTTTGAAATATTTTACTTTATAAAATTATTTTTTAAAATGACTTTAAAATTTTTTAAAGATGTTTGAATATTTCAACACCTAATCAAATTAAACAAAAAACTTTAGCTTGTTTTGTTTTTTTAAAACTTTTTTTTTAAAAAGTTTTACAAAATTTTTTTAACATACAATTCAAATTTCTTCTAACAAATTTTTTTTATTATTTTATAAATTTATTTATGATTTATTTACGTTTTAATAGATAGATATGTATAATAATGTTTAATCATATTAATTCATCATTTTTAATTTAAGAAAATTGAATATTTGATTAAGTTTGATGTTAAATTGATTATTGTAATGGATAATTTGAACATGTTAAGATTTGTCATTATCATATATAACAAATTTTTGTAAATTTTATTTTAATATTAATAAAAAATATATATTTTATTTTTATTTTTATTTTTTGTAAAATATACAATAAATTATTTTTGAATGTAAAATGTTTTAATTTTTATTCCAAAATCATATTAATATTTGTTTAATTTTATAAATTTAAAAAATATCACATAAAAATGAAAATAAAAAAATACATTGAAACAATTTTGAAAGAATTGACTTCTCAACTCAATGACTTCTTTTAAAATAAAAAAGAAAAGTATGATGGAAATTTGAAAATTGACTTACCAACGCAACTTAAAACAAAATATATGCATTACCCAATTAGCTTTTCCAAAAAGATATATTGTATATTTTTATATTTTTTTCATAATTATCTTACTATTTTATAAAATTAATATTAAAAGATATTAATGATTTTAAAATATAGGATAATTTATAATTTTTATTTTCTAAAACCAATTTTCTAATATATTTTAAAATAATTTTAATACATTATTAACATAAAATTTATATGTTTAGCCAATTAAAAATTTATCATAAATATAACTTTTAAAATAAATTTATAAAAATTAATAAATTTAATTCTATAAAAATAAATAATTAAATAATATTGTAAAAAATTATATAACAATCTTTAGACTATTATTATATTTTAACTAAATTTTTAAAATATAAAACACTTTAAAAATAACTTTACAGCTAAGGTATTTTAAAAGGGGCACTTTAGGATGCTCCACTCAAGTTTTAAAGCATGGGTGCTGCCCAGATTCACGGTTTTGTTATTTACCAATAAGTCCTTCATCGTTAAATTAAGTTATTTACATATTAGTCTCTGGATATAATTTACTTGCTGTTCAGTTACTGTCCGTTTAAACTTAAAAGTGCAAACTGCAACACCACACTACTGGTTTCTAAATGTTTCACTGTGGAGTAGCATTAATCAAATTCGACACAATTCCCTTTACAAAATCATAAAAATTCCCTAAACATTGAATCAGAGAATTGTTAGGAACGACACCGTTTTGAACTTTGAAGGATCTGAAGACGGCGGCAACAATTGTTGGGGATCAGGAGCAGATGCAGGTTCATGTGGAGAACGTAAGGACCTTGATTGGAGGGGTGTGTTGGCTTGAGGATTTGAATGAAAATGTTGGACTTTATTTGCAATATACTATTTTTGGTAAGGATTTTTATACAAATTTAAACAAGACTATATAAAGCCACTTTACAAAATTTGTTTAGCTACAGTATTATTATAAGTAATTTTAGTATTACTTTTAATTAAAAATGTTGATTCTAATTAAAAAAATATTTTTATAGTATTGTATGTAAATTTTGTCTTTCTTTTAATAACAATCGGCTATTATATTTTACAATATATATGGACAAGTTAAAACTAACTTGAAAACTTTGGTCCATTGGTGGTTGTTGAAGCACCGTAAGTAATCTCTAGAAGTACAATAATTTGTGAAAATGTGATAAACTTCGACCACTAGCAGCACCGAAGGTTTGGTGGAGTAAAGTAAAAACTAGAAACAGTATCTACCCAGAAGACCCACTTATCATTCATTCATCCACGAGTTCCTGTTGTAGAGATAACTCTTGGGGTGACATTATTGTCCCTTACCAATTGCCATGTCCATGACTATGGTTCACCCTTCGGTTCACCCAATCGAAGCCCCACCCGTCACTGACCATGCAGTTGCAATGCCCAGACACACTTTGAAGGACACGCAGGGCATGCCTGGCACCCTCGGTGGCTTCCTCTTGCGCTCTCTTCAGTTCTCCTTCGCCGTCGTTTCTCTCTCCGTCATGGCCACCACCTCCGATTTCCCCTCCGTCACCGCCTTCCGGTATAATATTGCTTGTTTTTCTTCCTACCAAGGGAGAACATTTATGTGCAGTACTGTAGAGGAGCTTTTGGTTTTAGTTTAAGATTAAAATTGGAGTTTCGATGAGTAATAAAGGTTGACATTAAATGAAAACACTAATTTTGATGGAAGAATTTACCCAAGTACAAATGGCACTGCACCTCTAAGTTTTGGAAATAAACAATTTCTCTATTTTATGTTTAAGTTTTAAATTTGGCCCCCTTTTTATGTGGTTTAAAATTGGGTCTGTGTGATAATTGTTGATTTGGGCTTTTTTTTTTAAAAACAAAAAAGGGTTTTTTTTAAAGGGGGCAATGACTTTGTAGATGGTGCTGAATTTCTGCTAAGGGGTAGCAATGAACTTCTCTACTTTCATCAAACATGTAATGAATTTAGCAAGAGATACTTTCTGATTCTGAAAACTCTTTTGCTTGTTTCCGTAGTTTTAGGGCCATTTTCCGTAGGCTTTGTGAAGACCTTGGTGGGAATTTTATGGTTTCAGGTTCTACTAGTGAGCGAATCAGTTGGAGAATTGGGAAATTGTTCATGTAAATCTGATAACTGTTTTGACCAGGGACTCATAAGTCGTTATTGTTTCAAAGATACTTTAACAAAATGGTTATATTAGTGCTTATAATGTTTTCTTTAGCAACTCAGTAGCTGCGAAAAATTCGAGAGAAACCTAAGTTTCTCCCCAAGTTACTCATGCAGTTCTTGGAAAATTAATTCCCAATTATGTTCTATTTTTTCTTCTGTTACATAGTCCTAAGTTGCTTCTGACTTATACGCTAGATGGCTTGTATTGTTCTGTAAGGCTTTTCTTCATCTGTGCCTTTTCTGTAGTTTTGGTGATGAGATTACTACCAGCCTACTGTGGTTGAGTGGACATTGGGGAAATGACAAGATTATGATGGAATATATTTGGGAGAAAGATGGAGTAGCACTGAGTGATGGGAATATGTTATAGATTTAGTTTAGATAAACTTCCCAACATGCACTATAGGATAAGAAAATAAGATGAATCTTAGGAAGTAAAATGAATCTAACTTCTTCTATTAGTTAAAATCAACTTATGCAGCTCAACTTATGGAGAATTTAAATGAGAGTTTATGAGGTGCATAGGTTGATTTTAATGTGTGGAAGAAGCTTGCTTTATTTTTCATTCTAATAAATGATGGGAATATGATATAGATTTAGTTTAGATAAACTTCCCAACATGCACTTACAGGATAAGAAAATAAGATGAATATATTTGGAAGTAAAATGAATCTAACTTCTTCTATTAGTTAAAATCAACTTATGCAGCTCAACTTATGGAGAATTTAAATGAGAGTTTATGAGGTGCATAGGTTGATTTTAATGTGTGGAAGAAGCTTGCTTTATTTTTCATTCTAATAAATGATGGGAATATGATATAGATTTAGTTTAGATAAACTTCCCAACATGCACTTACAGGATAAGAAAATAAGATGAATATATTTGGAAGTAAAATGAATCTAACTTCTTCTATTAGTTAAAATCAACTTATGGAGAATTTAAATGAGAGTTTATGAGGTGCATAGGTTCATTTTAATGTGTGGAAGAAGCTTGATTTATTTTTCATTCTAATAAATGCTTGTTAAGAACTTTACCTGAACTAACCCATAGACACACTTATGATGATTTGGTCATGCAAATAGACTTAAGGAGTAACCATAAAAGGGATCTTGATCTAAAAATGGTATATACAACATAATGGTGTTGTTGGATACTTGTAACCAACTCCACTTGGTAGTATAAGGCTTGGTTATTGTTGTTAAATGTAAGGCTTCTTGTTTGGAATCTCCTAACGTTTTTTGAAGTTAAAAATCAAATAGTCTAATAATATAAAGGTAATCATGTATTATTTCGTAATTATATGGCTAGAAGTGTACAAATTTTATTCCTTCTGGTGATCTGTTCAAGCCTTTGCCTGAGAAGACTATGTACACAGTATGAATCAAGAGTCTAGAACTTGGAATGAAAATAAGATTTGAGGGCATATGAAGACTCCATTATATGAACTTAAGAAGTCACATTCCAAATTGGGTGGTAACTTCACTTCCTTAAATGTTAATTCTTTGTTTGTATCTCTGCTGTAATGTTTGCAAAGGTGATTGTTAGGATTTGATGATGGCTGATGGCTCCATTCCCGTAGTCATCATTTTCAACAGAGCATAACCAGTTTTGTTATATTTGCTGTATCAGCTACCTAGTTGCTGCTGTCAGCCTGCAAAGCCTGTGGAGCCTCTCTTTGGGAATTGCTGATATATATGCCATTTTAGTAAGGCGTGGCTACCGAAATTCAAGAATTGTCAGCTTATTTTCTATTGGTGATGGGGTAAGACATTGCTGGTGTGAACTTTGTTAACTTGTGTAGTTAATCTTGTAAAATTCATGTTATCCTCACCTCTGGTCTTGAACACTCCGGGGAAAAACCCTCTCTTCAAGTTGATTAACCATCTAAGAAAGATGTAAGCATGGTAGCAGCACTTTGTACTGAAAATGTTCAGTCATCTTTGATTAAAAATATTACCTTATACTTGATAGTTGTCTGTCTTCAACCAGGGACAAGCATCATTTGAAATATAAATGCAAGAGTTATACCTGACCATATGATTTGCTAAAGATTTAACACTGTACATAAGCAAAATGCATTTATCTATAGGAATGATTGTTTAGTTTTTTTATATATTATTTGCACCTATGGTGAGTGGGATGATGTGGAAGTCAATATTGTCAGCTACCCTATTATTGTGAATATATATGTTTTATTTTATTCATTTTAATAATGTGGTATACTGTATTGTCTCACATATGGTGGTTTTCTTAAAATTTACTTTTCTATGAAACTAAGCTTTTCTCCTGCAAATTCTGCTGCAGATTACTTCAACACTTACATTTTCAGCAGCCTGTGCTTCTGCTGGTATCACAGTCCTCATTGGCAACGATCTGAATGATTGTGCACAGAACCATTGCAGCAGATTCGAGACAGCGACAGCCATGGCATTTATGAGTTGGTTTGCTGCTTCACCCTCTTTTATTTTGAATTTCTGGATGCTGGCCTCCAAATAGAAGCAGAAAGGAAGGTTTTTAGCTCTAGGTATGGCATAAACTTTGAGGATTGATTGCCTTGATTATTGCAAATCTAGTCATGGGCTTTTTTGATCCTTTGAAGTATTGCTACTCTTCAATTCAGGGCATGAGCTTGAAAACTACTATTATGTATGATGTTTATAATTTTTCAAATGATAAGATAGTAACTTTCCAAGTAAGTGTATACATGGCGCAACATGAAGTTAGGAAGTGGGAGTTACCAAATGCAAATTAGCAATGATGCAGACCGAGCATGATTTAGAATAGAGCAAGTTTATGCAAGTGTGAATGAGTTTACACAAGTCTTGCACCCTGAAATGAGTTTTAAAACAAATAAACTCGATTTCTCTACCTAGAGGCATAAACTTGTACAATTCTAGGAGTTGGATTCGTGAGATTTACAACCATGTAATATGGAGAACTGTTCATCCAATATTCTACATAAGCATGCCAACTTCTTGTGCCTTATCAAGATTGTTATGGGAATTTCAGTTATGTAATGAGTCAAACTATTTTAGCCTGCAATACCATGGTGAAAGCCTACGTAAATTTACTCCTAGATGGGGTCTTATACCATTACTTCTTTTTTATTGTTAAATTGTTTATCATCATCATCATTTGGTGTAAATGAGGACCCAAGTCCCAAAACTACAAAGCAAGTCTACGGGAAAAAGATGCATCAGAAAGGTCTTGTAACAATTCAAATATATGAACATGATAAATACTCATTTTAAATTTTTTTTAAAAAGAGTATGCTGTCAACTTTCTCTTGATAGAAAATTGATTGAAATTGTATACCATGAGCTTGCTTCTAACCATTTAGAGCTTTTGAAGGTTTAACGTTGTTTAAATATCTCTCTCAGGCAAAGGTAGACTGAAATATATTTTTTGTTGATAAAATCATTTAGTTCCTGCTTGTTTAGGTGAAAATAGAAGACAAAGAATTAGGAGGAAAAAAAAGTTACAGAGGAGAAAATTAATTTAGCTAGAATTAGGAGAGAGAAATTATAAATGGTAGGTTTTGCATGAAAATAATTTCATCCCAAGAATGAGGAAAATGCGGATGAGGGACCGAGGGATATATTATATTTTGTGTTTTAATGTTTTTACTCTTAATAATATTTTATATAATATAAAAATATTTTTATATTAAAAATTTATTTAAATTTATGTATATTTATTAAAAAAATTCTATAATTCACATATTATTTATTTATTTTTACTTATCCTAAATAATTGAACCAACAAAAATTTATTCTTTTTCTTTTATTTTTACTAATTTAAATGATCTAATTTTTTTATCTTTTTATTTCTTTTCTTAATTCTTTCTTCCTTATTTTATCACCATCCACGTGAATTTTAAGAAATAAAATTATTTCTCATTTGATGAAAACTTAGATCTCTTATAAAAATAATTTTATTTAAGGTTATGCATTCGAATCTCATTATTAAAAAATCTTTGTAAAAAATTTAGGTACTTAATTCTTAAAGAATTTAATATGGTAATAAAAGTATATATTTAAGTAAAGATAAATTTTCGACCGCTAAAATTTAGGCAAGTATTAATTATCAAAGCATTTAATAAGGTGTATTTATTTTATTTTATTTTTATTTGTTAAGAAAGAAAAGAAGGTAAAAGTGTAAATAAATGTAATTAATAATTTTTTAAAAAGAATATTTACTTTCCTAATTTATCTTTTATATATCAATTTTATTTTTATCTTTTTTTATTTATTACAGTTGATAGATATAATGATATATATAGAAAAATAATTAATATTTTTTAAAATTAAATTGAACAGATGAATAAAAATAAGAATTTTATTTTCTTTCATATAAAAAAGGCAAGAAGGAGAAGGAGTATATGTTCCAATAAAGATAGATTTTCAACAACAAAGTTTGAGAACCTCATCATAACATCAAACAAGAACAAACACGCAAAATCTTTAGATGAATTTGATCAAGATTTTTTTCCAAGCGAAATTACAAAACAATACAAGAAATGCAATATGCGCAATCAATGGTAAAATCGCAATTTCATACCTGGAATCTTTTGGCTCATTTCGTAGTACCTTAATTAGTAAGCATAATTATGCACATTAAAGTATTAAAGAAGTTTGTGGACAATGATACTTCGTCAAACTCCTCTAGTTAGCGTTAACATTGCAAGCTCACCATTTTTCAACACAAATTAAATTAAAAGCAGGGATTTTAAAACAAAAGTATATATATCATACAAGCTTCTTAAACTTGAGACAAGTGTTTGCTTTCTTAATTAACTATTCCAAAGTTGATATTTTACTTTTTTTATCTTTCTTAGTCTCCTTCCAATTATGTCTATTCTCATATGGTGTCATGGATTAATACATGCTTCTTCAGTTCTACCCATAAAGCTAAATTGCCTGAAAACAAATTTGGGGGTTGCTAAAAGGAAGTAAAGCTTGCAAGGGTGGGTCTTCACATGGGAAATTGGTCCATACTTTTTTCCCATTTTGGGTCATGCCTATATTATTTAATTAACTCGACTTAAAATATTTTATGATTGTTTATGGTCTTCTAGGAAAAGGAAGGGGCCTTGAGAGCAGTGCTATTTGGCTGTTTGACCAAGTTGGTGAATATTTTAAAATAAATTATCAGTGCTATTTGGCTGTTTGACCAAGTTGGTGAATATTTTAAAATAAATTATCAAATAAATATATTTTAAAAATTATTTATGAATCTAAGGTGAGATGGTTTATCTCATGAAAAATCATTTTCAACTGGTAAATAGCTTTTATACGTTTATTAGGTCATTTATTTCAGAATATACAACAGTTATGTCAAAAAATTGTGCTGCAAATTTTTGCACTGTTATGTATGATGTTAAGCTGGACTCAAGCTCTTTTATTGATTTGAAGTTTTGTAAAACATATCACAGTAAAGGAATTACATGTTCCTGCTGTCTTGCCTAAACACAAAAATTCACCATTATTATTATTATTATTATTATTACTATTATTATTATTATTATTATTATTATTATTATTATTATTATTATTATTATTATTTTTATTATTACTATTATTATTAGTATTATTACTATTATTAACTTCTTGAATTATCTTCAAAATTTTCTTCTATTTTAATTTTTTCCTTGAAATCCCATCTTTATCAAATTAATTGCTTTTAATTGTTAATAGTTTGTTTTAAACCTCAACTTATTTTAATTCAAATTAATTATTTTCATTTATTTAAGCTTACTCGTTCCTCCTCAAATTTAAACAATATGTACTTTTTTCTTATTTAAATTAAAGATGTATATCTTTCTTATAATTTAAATAGTTCACTTAAACTAAAAAAAAATTGTCCGTGCACGAAGTTACTTGCTAGATCTAAAAATTAGAGTTCAGTCAGCTTCAAAATTCATACTTGGAAAATATCCACCATGATTAATTCGACTAAAAACAAAAATTTAGCAGATTAAGAATGACCAGATTCCTGAGTTATGTTAAGATTGCAAGAAAAGAAAAAGTGAAACAATGAGGTTGAGGTGAACTGCAGCATTTGCACTCTCACAAATGCCAAAACCTAGGCTATAAAAAAAAAATTGAAAACCTCTTACCTTATATTTCAATAAACTAATTTTAAATTAGTAAATTATAGCTATTTAGATTATAAAAAACAAGAATTTTATAACTAATGAAAATTTTTAATTGAATAGTTTTTATAATAGGAGAAATTTCAAATGATATTTATTTTTAAAAAATTAAAATATTTTAAAAAAATTATTGTTCATAATTTTTTTATATTTTATTTTTTAATGATCATTCATTTTTTATTTAACAATTCTTAAAATTTTAAAATTATTTATCTAAATATTGGATTAAAGAAATTATAAACGAAGTTAATAGTGTAATTAGCAATAATTATTACAATTAAAATTATAACAAAATGACGCATTTAAAAAATTTTAAATTTGAGAAGGAGTTTGAGAGGAGAGAAGCCATTATCAAATTTTATTTTGAAGAAAATATATTTGAAAAAATTTTAATAAAAAAAGAGATCTAGTTTCGAGAGTTAATTATGTGTAGGAAAAGTTTTAACATCCTACTTCTCATCTCAAAGAATGGTACTATTAAATTAAGTATATGATTTTAATATTTTAAAAATTATTTGATTATTTAAATAAAATGAAAATTAACAGGTTTATGGAAAATAGTCTCACAGAATTTGATCATTCTCCTCGGTGTAATGAAAAATTCAAGATTAAGTCTGCTTAAAATATTCGATTTTTAGAAAACACGGTTAAAAATAAAATTTTCAAAGTTGGAAATTTTTAAAAACATTTCAAAATTTTAAATCCACATATCTACAAGGCTCAAGTGAAGTGATGGTTGCATAGAGATCTATACGATTATCAAAATACAAGACATAATGTATAATACTCGTTTGTATTATAAGTTCGTTGCGTAAAATTTAGAAATCTTATTTTTATTAAGTAAATTTTAAATGAATCTTTATTTTAAATTTTAATTAAATGAAATATAATTCGTAAAAAAAAATTTTAAATTCTCATATGTACAGGTCCGAGTCAAACATGTCAACTTCCAATTCTAAAACCTTATCTTTTGTAATCAAATCATACAATTCATGAAATTTCAATAAAAAAAAAGTAATTTTTTTTATAGTATCTCACCTATAAATAATGAATATAAAACTCCATTACGAATCAAGAAGATCGCACCTAATAGATAATTTATACATACACATATGTTTAATACATTCTATATTGACATATAATTAATATGAACTTGGTTATATATATATATATATATATATATATATATATATATATATATATATATATATATATATATTAGTCACAACATACCATTTAGTTAGACAAAAACACATTACACCCAACATAAGATTTTAGGATTATTTTTCGACAATAGTGCAACAAAACCATACATTCATATACTAGTTCAAAGTATATAAAGTATAATCATAAAAAAAAAAAACTTTCCTCTCTAGTCCTTCATTTTCAATAATAAAAGTATAAAAGGAGATACATCATTTCATAGTCTACCTTTAGATAATACAATGCATTCAAAAAGGGTCTTCATTTCTAAGAAGGCTAGTGGCAAATCCATTCATCATCACTATCTACCTTTATATCCACCACAAGATGGGGGCAATCTATCCTGTAAACGAACTAAATAACAAATATACATACACAACAATACAAATAGAAGAATAGAGATATAGATTCTATTTAATAATATAAGCCAAGGAATTAAAGTTCAACATGACTATATTATTCATACTCATAGTACTTAATAGAATTCAATCATAACTAATAAACAATGATACAAAATCATGCAGTGTATGTATGCAAGATCAATTATAAGCTGAATAAAACATTATTTACATGATGATTGATTTATGATTGTTCCAAAACCTAATGCGTCCTATACCATATTATGTTTTGTCAATCTTGACTCTATCATCCTCATATGATATGTTGTGCATGTAGGCCCAATTCTTATATTAAAATCCTTTAATTTAGCACATTAAGTACAGTAAATATTATTACATCAAGTACGTAGACAATCACATCAAGTTTCATTAATATCATCATAACCAACACATGAAGTATGATAAAGGTGATCACATCAAATGCCACTAGTAGTCACGTTAAGTACCATCAAAATAATCATAACCAACACATCAAGTGTAGCAAAGATGGTCATATCCAGTGCAACAAGTGATCACAACCATGTGCTGTTAAAATAATCATAACCAACACCTCAAGTGTGGCAAAGGTGATCATATCAAGTTCCAAAAGTGGTCACATCAAATGTCATTTACATCATTCTGTACCGCAATGCATATGATGTATGATGCATAACAAAATTTTTATTTCTTCATTATTTAATTTCAATTAGTCACATATAGTCATCTGGACTATGTCTATCATCATCCATATTTTAGAGAAATTAATCTCTTCATATCATATAACTAATATAAAGAACCTTGATTAATAGAAATTCATCTATCATTTTTATGATCATATCAAAATTTCTAATAATGGAAAATAATTCAAATTTCTCTCAAATAACATAATAATGTTTGAGATTATCTACTCGTTGTCGTAACCGTAATTTCGACGAGACAACGAACTTACTAAAATTTTGAAAATAGAATTTTTTGATATGTGTGAAGTCGCCGCCAAATTTTTATTTAAGGGAAAATACTTGGAAAAAACCCTGACTCGAGGAAGAGATTTAGGTTCTGAAGTCGGTTACGAGTGGGGAAGGTGTTAGGCACCCCACTCGCCCGTTCCGGAGAACGGTACCCTTAAACTGAGTGTGTGATTTTTGAAAATAGTTTGATCCCTTAATTAGCATGGAAATAAATAACTTGATGGAGGTTAGCCTGACAGGACTTGATCCTGCTTCTACGTATTCACCGGTGTAATGGGAAATTCAAGGCTTACGTAGTTCTGGTTTGTTTAAAGGCTTGACCTTCAGAGGTGCTTAAAAGAGAGGTGACGTTTTGAAGAGTTTTTTATTTTTTGGAAGGACCTTTAATCCACTCATGCACAAGGCCCGAGGTGGCTACGGCAGCACGGGGGCCTATACAGACTACTAAACATTGGACAGCAGGTGAATCGCCAGCCCCCCTTTTAGAGCCCTTTGCATGAGACCAAGGATCCCAAAATATTTAAAAAGAATTTTTTTTTGACAGGACCTTTAGTCCACTCATGCACAAGACCCGAGACGGCTACGGCAGCACGGGGGCCTATATAGACTACTAAACGTTGGACAGCAGGTGAACCACCAGTCTCCCATTTAGAGCCCATTGCGTGAGACCAAGAATCCCAAAATATTTGAAAAAGGTGTTTTTGTTTTTTGATAGGACCTTTAGTCCACTCATGCACAAGACCCGAGGCGACTACGGCAGCACGGAGGCCTATACAGACTACTAAATGTTGGACAGCAGGTGAACCGCTAGCCCCCCATTTAAAGCCCATTGCGTGAGACCAAGGATCCCAAAATATTTTGAAAAAAGAGTTTTTATTTTAACGAAGAAAGAGGAATCTACCCGAAACAGAGAGTGCTTTTGAGAAGGAAGTAATTTTATTTGAGGTTTGGGGATTTATTAGCAATTATGGAATTTTTGGGAATTTTATTAGCAATTGTGGAAATTTTTTGAAAATTTTATTAGTAATTATGGAATTTTGGGAGTTTTATTAGCGACTATGGAATTTGGGAGATTTATTAGCAATTGTGGAATTTTGGAAATTTTATTAGCAATTATGAAATTTTGAGAATTAATTAGCAATTAGGGAATTTTTGGGAATTAATTGACATTTTGGGAAAGTGAGGAAGGGCAAAATGGACATTTAAGGGTGAGGGACAGTTTAGGAATTTTTGGAAAAGCAGAGATATAGAATGGTCATTTAAGGGGCTGGGATAATTTGGGAATTTTTGGAAAAGCAGAGGGGTAGAATGGTCATTTAAGGGACTGGGATAATTTGGGAATTTTCGAAAAAGGTGAGGGGTAGTTTGGGAAAAGGTGAAATTGGGAGTAGAATGGGAATTTAGGAAAAGGTGAGGGGTAGTTTGGGAAAAGGTGAAATTGGGGGTAGAATGGGAATTTAGAAAAAGGTAAGGGATAGTTTGGGGAAAAGGTGAAATTGGGGTAGAATGGGAATTTAGGAAAAGGTGAGGGGTAGTTTGGGAAAAGGTGAGGGACGGTTTTGTAATTTTAAGAGTGAGGGGTAAAATATGGGAAGTCTTAAGGACGGTTTTGTAATTTTAACGATGAAATTCCTTTTCTCCCTTTTTTGTGGGACCCACGTCGTCATGCATGGGGTTATTGCATGGGGTCCTCCTCCAAAATCTTCCTTTGGTGTACGCTTTCTTGTGCCCCAAGCTCATCCATAAAGATACGCTTAGCATAAGCTCCAGCAACTCGACATCAAATGGTCCTTCAGGGCCTGTAAAGTTTGAAACACCAATTGTGGGAATATCCACATATAGTAGACCAAAAGCAATCAAGTACTCCTTAATTGTTTTTTGTGTTTTCACATATCTTGTCACTAATTCCCTCTGGTTCAGGTCCACCATTTTCCATGTTATATTTAATCCCAAAATTCTCATGAGGGCCACCAGGATTGTAACTAGCTGTTAGTATAAATGCCCCTGTTGCCTTGGCTCCATCAGCTCCAACTCTTTCACGAATAACATCAGATACTGCAGGAGTTGAAAGCAATCCATTTAGACCAACCCAAATACGTCTTACTTCATTTCCTGCTGCCATTTTAGTTATAATCTGAATAGCATCCTTTGAAGAAATAACGACCATCACCAGATACAACTAGAGTTGCACCCCTAACCTTTCCGCAGTTAATGCATTGAAAGTTGACTGGACAGAGTTGTGAAGGTAATGAGGTTGCACAAATACTTTCACCTTCTTGCGAAGACCAGAGGTTCCAGGCTTCTGGCCGTCGAAGGGAGTGGTCTCTACGCGCGAAACATTGAAGAGCACCATGGCTACAGAAGCAAAGCACAACGAAATTCGGAAAAATCAGATTTCAGAGAAAGTGTGTGTGCGAGTATGAAGCCAATGTCACGATTGACGAAAGGATGTGGATCCGGCTCCCGACGTGATCCTGGAGTCGACGGCCGCCACGCTGATGGCGGCGCCAGGCGTTCGCCGCCGCTTGCATCTTGGCTTCTTCGTCCGTTAACCGACCAAAACTAGACGAGACAGGGCGTAATCCGCCTCTGAATCTCCCTAACTTTACAAATGCAGAATTATAATTGTAACTATGAGCATCTCGGTCTGTGCCTAGTTCTGTATTCGAGTTCTCTTTGGACATTGTTCAAACACCTAATGCATAGACACAGTGTTTCTATCCGATCGTGATTTTAATTTTCCGATTCTCATCATGCGATTTTCTAGGTAATCAATTTAGGACTTACATTTGCATCAGGCAATAGTTTTAATTTGGATGCTCTTAGGGAGAAAGTATGGCTAACCTGTATGCGCGCGGTCTTGTTTCGCTTCTCCTCAAAACCTCACCTGAATGCCGTGTTGCCACCATTCCTATTCTTGCCGGAATCTCTAGAGAAAACAGAGCAAGTCCCTTCGAAAGCTCTCCCCCTTTTTTCTAAAGAAATCCAGCCAAAAAAAGAACCCCTAAATCTTTGTCTCATATCTTTTTATAGGCCATTTCCTTTTTGCCTTTTCTTTTCCTTTTGGATTTTTCTTTTTTCTTTTTTTTTTCAGAATTTTTTTATTAATTCATAATAATAATTTTTTTTATTTTTCAGATTTTACTTTTAATTTCTCAGATTTTTCAGCTTTTGATTTTTAAATTTTCTTTAATTTTTTTTATTTTTTTATTTAATTTTATTTTTCTGATTTTTCATTTTTTATTTCTTTTTCAGATTTTTTAATTTTTTATTTCTTTTTCAGATTTTTTAATTTTTTATTTCTTTTTCTGATTTTTTAATTTTTTATTCCTTTTTCTGATTTTTTAATTTTTTATTTCTTTTTTAATTTTTCATTTATTTTTCTGATTTTTTATTTTTTATTTTTTATTTTTATTTCTGATTTTTTATTTTTTCATTTCTTTTTCTGATTTTTTATTTTTTATTTCTGATTTTTTATTTTTTATTTCTTTTTCTGATTTTTTTTATTTTCTATTTCTTTTTCTTATTTTTTATTTTTTATTTTAATTTCTGATTTTTTAATTTTTCATTTCTTTTTCTGATTTTTTATTTTTACTTTTAACTTAGTTCCACATTTTTATTTCAAAAGTTTGTTTATTTTCTGTTTTTTTTTTCAATTTTTGAAATTTGTTTTTACTGTTTTTTTCTTCTTTTTTTGTTTTTCTATTTTTGAAATTTAAATTTTTTATTCTTATTTGGTTTTTATTTTATTTTATTTTTTCATTCATTTTAATTTTTTTTAATTTTTTAATTTCAGAATTTTCAATTTCTGTATTTATTTCATTTATTTACTCATTTTATTATTTTTTGTCTTTTTTTTATTCCATTTTCTTTGTTTTTATTTCTTTATTTTGTTTTAATATTTATTGTTTTGGTATTTATTTATTTTCCTGCTTTTCTATTTTCTTACTTTCTACTTTCTGTTTTTTTTGTTTATTTAATTATTATTTAAATTAGTTAATTTAAAAAGGAGACCTCAAACATAATTGAATGTTTACACTCGTAAGCTACTTCCCATAACTAAAATCTTTTTATTTCTAATTGTGTTTTAAAAAATATCAACTTTTATCCATATTTTAAAATTTTAAGGTTAACCACTAAGATATCAACATAGTTCAAAAACCTAAGGTACATAGTAAACTATTTTCAAATGAAACCAAACTTTATAAAAATTATCCTTTAAGAGATCAGAATTAAATCACTATTTATCTAAATTTCTATAAAATTGTTAAGGGGATAAAAATTTAACTTTTATGTGTTATGTAATTATGGAATAAAATTGGCAAGCTAACTTGTAAAGTTTATATAAAATCAATATCAATTTAAAATCGATTCAACTTTTTTACATTATTTATCTATAAATATCGAGGTATAAATATTTTTTTTATGCATAAAATGGACCAATTAAATATCAAACTTATTTTTTAGAAAATCTATGACAACTTTGAAAAAAAAGTGAGAATATGATTTTTTTATAATAGATTTCAAACATTTTTATAAAATAGAAAATAGTTTACTTTCTCATCAAAATTTTCAAGTGAATATTTCTATATACCTATTGTACAAGTATATTTTTTATAATTTAAAAATTATGAGACAATGTTCTATTTTAGAAACTTTTAAATAACTTTAAATTTAAGATTGTAATTTAAAAAATTTATATAAAATTATACAAATTTCTAATATCCATGAAGATTTGTGGATATAATCTCAACATACACATCATCAATTATATGAAATTCCACATTCAAAGCCTCACTTACAAGTGAGAACCATATAAATCAAATCCAGGATTTCATTATAACTTTAATACATTATTTCATGTTAACTTAAATAATTTTTAATTCAATCACACTATTATATTCTCATTTCCAACCAGTCCAATCATCAAATCAACAACTACACATAAAACAATAATATTTCATTTATAAATATATAACCAATCACATAAACATAGGTCCAAAGAAAGAGAAAGTCTTACGCTCATTCCATTACCTAAACTAAATAAAAAAAGTCTCCTCCCCCTTACCTTAATGATTTTAGATTTGGAAGAAACATAGGTTAAATTTCAAACTCATCACAATCTTATTTCCTTAGCTTCCTATATTATGAATAACATATAAAAAAATCAATTTTTTTAACAAAAATAAATATTAAATGTGAAAGTTATGAATTCTAAATAAACGTTAAGTTACTTACTAACAGGAACTTAAATCAATAGGAAAATGGTGTTGAAATGAAATTATGAGCACATTGTTGGAAAACTCTCTCAACAAAGAGTTCAATGGTGTGTTTGCATGTGAGAAAGGAGGATGAGCTGTGATGGTGTAACTATAAGGGGTCACTATTTCAGGTTCGAAATGGAGATGAAAATGGTGTCCATTTGAAAACATGAAACCGTAGAAATGAAGATAAGATTGAAATAGTTGAAATGGTATATTTGTTCTTGAGTTTTGATGAAAAATGACAACCAACAAACAAAGGAAAATCAAAGAAAAAAAGAGAGAAACAAAGAGAGATACACGTTGTGGAGAAGGAGAGACTACATGCAAGGAAAGAAAAATAAGATTGTTTGTGGGGGTGTTTGGTGGCTTAAGAAGAAAAGCAAATAAAAAATTAGAATAATTATCATATAAAAATTGTGATATTTTTTAAAATATCTTTATTATAATTTTTTAGTCATAATTAATATATTTTAATTTAATATAATATGAATTAACATAAAAAATTATAATCATAATATTTTAAAAATAAAAAACTTAAATTAAAAATTTAAAAATTAAATAATAAAAAATTAGAATTTAATTATTTTAAAAAAATTAAAATATTTAACAATGATAATAATATTTTAATATCATATATTTATTTTATTTAAAAATTTTAATATACTAATTTAAATATAAATAAGTTTATTAATTTATTTAAAAGATAAATTTCTGATTGATTTTAAAAATTTTATAATAAAAAATAAATTTTTAAACAAACTTATAATCTAATTTAAATTTTAAAAAAATTAAGATTAAAATTTCATCTATACCAAATAAATAAATTAAATTTAGAGTTTAAATTTAAAAGTTCAATTAATCAAATTTTACAAAACCAATCACGATGCATCAACTTATTTTTATTCCTATCTTTTCTTCAATTTTAAAAAAATATAAATCTTAATAAAATTATTTTTAAAAATTAAAATTTATGAAAATTAAAAGTATAAAATAGTTTTAACAATTAACATAAAATTTAATCCATATATAGGAATTAATAACTAAGGATGTTCATTATCTGACCTTACGCAAATTTGGTAAAGTTAATTTTTTTCTTCAAAATTTGAAAAATAAACCCATGTATTTAAAGAATGGGTTCAAATTATGCTTTAGATTATCCTAATGCGACCTAATTTAGTATATATAATTTTTAAAAAAATTATACCTTTTTAATAAATCAAATTAACTTAATTTCATTTCATATATTATTGAATTTTGATTAATATATTTAAATTTTCTTATTCTTTTAAAATTTTAAGCCAGGAAAACAGTGATAAATTCATCGTGATCCATTCCACGAACACTACTACTAAAAATATTTTTAAATAATTTTAAAATGGAAGCATCTTGATAAATATTGATTAATTTTAGAACGGAAGCATTCGAATAAAAAAAATTAAAAATAAGGGTAAAATATTGAAAAAGTCATGATGTTAATGAGAAAGGGTCCCAAATATTTGTTGATAGATCCGGTTCGGGGGAGAACCGAATGCGGTTTTCTGTGTGCTGCTTGCTGATACATAATTGTTGAAGAAGCTTTTCCATTTTGAGTTTTTTTTTCTGTGTTTTTTTTTTTAAATATTTTTGGTTTTAGGGTTTGAGAATCATTCATCGACACTGGGAAGCAAGGTTTGGGAGGCATGTCTAATCATCACCGTTCTCCAAGTGCTTCTTCTAAAAACGGTCTTCCACCTCAAGAACTCCTTGACGATCTCTGCAGGCATGCTACGTCTTTCTCTTTCCTCGTTTCTATGTTTCGTTTCCGTGAAAATGCTGCAAAAAGAGGCTATTCAATTTTAGGAGCTTTGTGGCTTCTTCTTCTTTTGATCCTTGAATTGTTCTTAATTTCTACTTTTTGCAACATTGTTCTTTATGCCTCTAATTGATAGTATATTCTTACTGAAAGAATTGATAGTGCTTTGTGCTGGGGACTTTGATGCGACTTTTCAATTATTATTTTTATTATTTGATAAATGCATGGCTATGAGGGTTTGGGAGGATTTTGGCCATTTCTGCTGTCAGTGTAATTTTGGATCGTAAGAATGTGACAATGATGGTAAATTAAACTTCAAGCAATAGATTGATGAGTTTTTCTGTTGCTGAATCTGTAAAATTATTATTAGTATTACTTGCTATACTGCTGTGCTATTTTTTGAAAGAGAAGGTTTTGCGGGATATTAATACCAGTAGAACTATAAAATGTTCAGTTTTGCAACTGCCTGGTTGTAGATTTCTCTCTATTAGTGAAAGGACATACATATTCAGCTATGTACTTTTATTATTCTGCGAATCTGTGTCCTCTGTCTCTGTAACACTCAGAGTCATCTGCATTGACATTCTTCCCTTGATTTGTGAGTATAAATCTGTCTTCCTATGTGTATCTTGCTTTTCTCATAAAAGTCCATCCTTTTGTTGTTTATATTGCAGCCGGTTTGTGCTAAATGTGCCAAAGGAAGATCTTCAGTCATTTGAACGGATCTTGTTTCTTGTGGAGTACGCACATTGGTTTTATGAAGATAATTCTGTAGAAAATAATCCAAGTCTGAAGTCATTAAATCTTAAGGAGTTTACTTCTTTATGTATCCTTACTAGTTAATATATCTTTTTATTTCCATCCTTTCTGTTTACAGTAGTAGAATATAGAGGTTTTTCACACTTATGCCTTTTGCCTATAATAATTTATAAACAATTCCTTCATCCACTGGTTTCTTTCCTACTTTTCACGAAAGAAACTAAAATAACATGGTAAGCTATTTTCTTTGATTTAGTCATGGTGGTGAAATGAAAGAATATGACAAGAGGACATAGATTGCCCATAGAATTATTATTCTTACAACAACAACCAAGCCTTTTCTGGCTAGATAGTATGCAGGTTCATGGACAAACAATTCCATGATGTTCTATAGTGAATCATGTCTGTTCCTAAGTCAAATTTTTAAAACTTAATATGGTAAAAATTTTAGTTGCTCCTCTAGATTTTCATGTTCTATTCTTCTTCCTTGCTTCTATTATCATATATGAACAAATTTTGCTAAACAAGGGGAGTCAAAATTATTCTCTTCTTCCTTTTGTTTTCCTGAGTATTCTAGCTTTGTACCTAACATTACAGTGTACATTAGAGTTTTGAGGAAATCCGCATATTTCTTGTTATATTCTTTTATATGTCATAAGATGGAATTGCTTGTTTTCATAAATTTGAAAACAAACTGCTTGTGGAAAATTATCCCTGCATGATATGGCACAAAAAGATGTTGACTAGCACCCATTTCCATCAGGAATTCCCCTTTCCCCCTTACTTCATTTTTTCTTCATAAATCCTTATGCATTTTTGCTTTTGAGATCATCAATGAGGATTGAATTTATCTCTGCTTGTTAGGCTTGCTCGCATGCTTGCTTGTGCATGGACATACTGACAATGATATTTGATAAGAATGTGATAATATTGGAACCATATTGCTTTCCGATTACATACTTTGACCTGGTGGGAGAAGGCTATCCCTTTTAGATTTATATTTTAGACATTATAAGGCATGGTTGCATGGGCTTTACATAAATTAAAGCTAGTCTTCGTGGGAGTTTATTTTTATTGTCATACTCTATCCAGTTCATTTTATATACTAGACACTGTTTTCCTTAATATTTAGCAGTGTTCAACAGTTGTGATGTTTTAAAGCCATATGTGGCCCATATAGATGATATTTTCAAGGACTTCACTTCCTATAAAGTTCGAGTTCCTGTAACTGGGGCAATAATTCTTGATGAAACATATGAAAGGGTAAGTCAAGTATAAATCCTCTCAGCAATACCTTGTTCTTTCATTTTTTGTCCTTACTTTAATCTGTAGTTACTAAAGTCAGTGTGGATTTCAGATTATTTATGCTTCATAGTTTGCAATTAGTAGGGTGAATGTTGTCAACTGGTTGCCATTAAAATGAAGAGTGGCAAATGTAAATTTTGAATAAAAGAGCGGTGATGGATGACAAAAGCCCATTATGTTTAAGTAGCAAAGTAATTAAGACCTACTCTGGGAAGATGAAGTATTCCTTTTCCGCAATATTGTACATACAGTCAATTATTGACTTGGTTATGTATAGTTGTATACTCTTCATTACTCGACTTGTTAGCATCTTTTGAGAAACAGGATAAATTATTTATTATTTTGTTTCAGTTAGAGATATAATAAGGCCATTTATAAGCCTTCACCTAACATCTAAAACTTTTAGGAGAGTTGGTCTGTAACATGATGATACCAATGCCTCTATGACCAAGTGGTTAAGAGTGTCCCTAGCACAAGGTTGAGGGGGCCTGTTCATTATCTATGCTTCAAACCCAAAAGTGTTTGACTTATAAGGATATAATAAAGCCACTCATGCACCTTGACTTAACAGCCTATGCTTTTAGGGAAAGTTTCTGTGTCATCTTCCAGAAGGCATCCTCAAAACTTTGTATATTGGAAATAAACAATCTTGTTCAAGGGAAAACATTAAAAGCATAATTTTTTAAACTTCCTCTTAAGGTAATGAACTGTTAGAGATATTGTTAGAATATCCAAAATATCCTATTATATCTTTTAGATTATCCTTTAGAACTATTCCTATTTCCTCATTATCTCTTAGGATTAGTTATCATATTTTCTTATCGTATCATGACTTGTTTCCTTAATTAATTAGGATTATGATTAGTACAAATAAGGGTTGATACTCTTCAGTTGAGAACATATTTGAGCACATCAGAACATTCTATCATATTGTAATACATCTCAATTAATATCAATTCTTTTATTTTCTTTTATATCACTTCCTTCCTCTATACTTAAAACTTTATAATTTTAACATGGTATTAGAGCAATATCATTTTCCATGACCTGTGCTGTCACTACTCTGTTCCTAAGATCCCTAAAATTTGGAGTTCACTTTATTTTCATCATTATTCCATTAAAATAATCATTTCTCTTGCTGATAACCTTTTTGCTAGCCTCCACTGTTTTGCACTTTTTCCAGCCGTTGTTTCCCTTTTAAATGAGTTTCATTATTGTTTGTCGTTAGCTAGTGACTTTTTCAGCTGTTTCCGATCACCACCCTCAAGATCTGAAGTGGCATCCCTAGACTGGCCTATGCTAGAAGTTTTGTCATCATAGATGCTTGGATGGTGACTTTTTTGACTACTGTTTTGACACATGCTCCTTTTTTAAATTGGCGATTGTCTTTCTTCCTTGCATTGGAGTTTCTAGGCACCGTTGGTGCACCTACACTTTCCTCCTCTGTGCTCTACGCCGATTTGCTCTTCTTTCCTCGATTCAAAATGCATACTACCTTGTTTAAACAGTTTCTCCGCATTGCTCATCGATGTTTCTCTTTGGGTTGTGATCTCCTTTGCGTTGCAATTTTCCAGCATGTTTTGGATAGTTTCTGACCATTATCGATCAAACACCCATGTTTTTCTCTTGATTTTTCTGGCATGTTTCTTGAGATTAGAACATCAACTTGGCCCACGACTTTCCCCGAGGTATGAAATTGGCCTCACAATTTTCCTAAAAAAATTAGCCCAATCTTGCAACATTACGAGAAGGATTGAATGGTCTTGTGACTTTTTCCCAGAGTTATCAGCCTAGTTTCATGACTTTCCTAGAGATATGAGTCTGCCCCCGAGACTTTTCTAGAAAAATTAGCTAGGTCCTGCAACATTGCGAAAAGTATCAATTGGTCTTGTGACTTTTCTAGTAACATTAATATGCTCTTGCAACTTTTCCAGATATGAGTTTTATCCCACAACTTTCCTAAAGATATGAGCTTGCTTGACCTTGCAGTTTTATTAGAAAATTTAGTATGGGCCCACAACTTTATCTGAAGTTTTAACTTTCCTTGAGGTTGATAGTATCATCCTGGTCTTGCAATTTTCTCAGAGATGAGTTTGGTCCTGCCACTTTCGTAGAAAATTTAGTTTGGTCCAACTGTAGTACCAGAAGTATCAACTTGCCTCATGGCTTTCCCAAAGACATCAGTTTGGGCTTGTGTCTTTCCCCGATATATGAGCTTGGCCCTGTGGCTTTCCTAGAAAAATTAGTCTAATTCCACAGCATTACCAGAAGTGTCAATTGGTCCTGCAATAGTCCTAGAAAATCATCCAAGTCTTTTCATTTCAATCTCAAATTGTATTATTAATTTTGATATAAAGGATTTATTTGTAACAAGCTTTTAAAGTTTAGTAAGCTTTAGTGTGAAAGGAGTGTTGAAAACTTCAAAATCTCTTACTTTATCCTTTAGGACTAGTTTTCCTATTTCTTTATTATCTCTTAGGATTAGTTACCATATTTTTTTTATCTTATCATGCTTTGTTTTCTTAATTAGTTAGGATTGTGATTAGTATAAATAGCGTTAGTACTCTCAGGTTGGAACATATTTGAGTACATCAGAACATCCCATCATATTTGATACATCTAAATCAATAACAATTCTCTTTTATTGTATTTGATATAAAGTTCTTCCTCTATAACCTGAAACACCATGATTTCAATAGATATAATGAAATGTTGCTGAAGATCCTCTCAATAGTATTGAAGTGCAATCTAAACTTTGAAAAGAAAAGTGTTAGATACCCATTAGTTGTTAGTTAGGGTTCTGTTTTACAATCAAGAATTAGTTAAGTTAATTGTTAATTTCTGTTAGTTAATTGGGCTGAGATAGAGAGGAATCAAGACAGTTTGCCTATAAGTAATTGGAGAGGTTAAGAGAAAGAATATCTGGTCAATTGCGAGAGGATTAGGGCCTTTAGGCATTGGGAGAGAACCAGGTCTTTCGAATACCTGGACTGTAATTACTGCAGTTTCTATTAATAAAGAGTGTCTTTCTATCCATTTCTGAACCAGTTCCTTACAAAAAGGTGCTTCCTTCTCATCTCTTCTGTAAAATCCCAATCCTGTCCCGAATTCTTAATCATCATTTTATGCAACCTGGCATCACAAATCATGATTCTCAGTCTCCAGCCCCCTTTTCATCCCTGTAGTTCATATTCTAATGAAGCTGGAGAACAGTGGTTGCATCACACCAATTAAATTGTGGTTAACCTATGATAAGATTGAAATGATTAGTTCCACATTAATAAAAATGTAAACTTCTAAATTATTAGTGTTCACTATTATCAAAGATGAGAATGATATTATGTAAAACATCTGGGGATTAGAGGTATTTAGGAATATAAAGTAATGGCTTCTTGAGTCATTTTGTAATTATAGTATTAGAATGAACATATAATTGGGGTTTGTTTATGTAAGAATTATTATGAGTAATAAGAGAAATATTGCTTTCTTCTCCACAGATCCTCCTCTGTTTTCATTGAAGTAAAGACTTCAATTGTCTAAATTTTATTTGTCATCTTTGAGAAAAGCCTATGAATTTTATATGAAATCATAACCTGCAATTCTAGGTTATCACTTCCTGAAGGGGTATATTTCATTTTCAAGCTTTTATATATTATAATTTCTTATCAAATTTTCTAGGTTCAAGCAAATAATTTTCCAGTGCTTCTTCTTGGGGCTGAACATACTTTGTTATGTTTTGCTTTGTTGAGCCATATTTACGTACATGTTTGCCATTGACAGTGCTTGCTAGTGAAGGGATGGAAAGGTTCAAGTTGGAGCTTTCCTCGTGGCAAAAAGAGTAAAGATGAAGAAGATCATGCATGTGCCATTAGAGAAGTAAGCATGCTTCTTTAGCATTATGACATTCTCAGTTTTGTTTTAAATGACTCCTTCCATGTGCTTTTGCATTGTACACTGTAGGTCTAGTAAAGGTATTTGCATTTACATAACAAAATTGATAAAGCTTGAAAAATCTGCTAATTTGTGTCTTACCAGGAGTCTTAACTTAGTTTTCCCTTTCTTTTGTTTGTGGTAAATGCAGGTCATGGAAGAAACAGGTTTTGATGTTTCAAAACTTCTTAACAAGGATGAATACCTAGAAGTTATTTTTGGACAACAGAGGGTGAGGCTTTACATTATTGCTGGTGTGAAAGATGATACAGCGTTTGCTCCACTCACCAAAAAGGAAATCAGTGTATGTGATTCTTTATAAGAATTTATTTTGAAGTTTCTTATCATCCTGTGTGCTTAACATTGGAGTTAATACTCAACTATGTAGTAAAATTTCATTGGAGTAGAAAAGAAAGTATGGATGATAAGTCAATTCCAAAACAGAGTAACCAAAAGAAAAACAGTCAGAGTGCTCCAGAAGTAACAGATCTAACCCATCTATCTGCATATCTGAAATAGAAACTTTCCTGAAACAGCCACAAGCAGAGTATCACAAAAAGCAAGCCTACTCCTCATATTACCAGATACACTAGAGAACTGCCAAATTTAACATTATCATGGAATTTTGGCCACCTAATCCTTGCTGTTCTCATGATAAACAGGCGGGCTGAAGTGGCAAGCTCCAGACCACAGCAATTTGATGCAGCCTCATTACTTAAATTATACAGATACTTACTGAAAATACAAATTGTTCGTATAACAATAAAGCGTCACAGAAAAAGATTGAGATGGAAATTATTTTGTTTAAATAAATTTATTCATTATTTTGTTAGTCCCAGTTTTGCACTCAGTTTCTCTCTATTGAATTACTGTTTGTTAATTTATTTTAACCTGTAATTACCCACTTCTAATATTGCTATAAAATGTTTCTAAATTGTTCCCTTCCATTAGAATTGTTCTTAACAGTTTATATGTATGAATAGATTTATAACTTCTGTCGTCCTGCATCCCTCTTTTCAAATAGTTATGTTCTAGTTCATGAGTCCCTTTTGAACTGAACCATGAAAAGTTAAGGATAAAGAGGGAGAATATTGAAGTTTAGAAATCTTAGTACCTCTGTATGAGTATAGCATGTCTAAATTTAAATTTCCATTTTTTCAAGTATTACTATCAAAGCAATGATTATTTAATCACAAGTATCTGAACAGGTGCATGTTGGCCTTTTCTGAATTATTTTGTGAAACGGTCTTTCAAACATGAAAACCTTTTTTTTAATCTAAATAGCAATATGTGCCAATACAGGTTGTTACCAGTGGTGGTCAAGGACCGAGTCCTGAGCATCAACTTCCCCATGGGTGAGGGTTTGAGACCCCTAAAGTCACTTAAATCTTGTGTTGGTTAGCAACCCTTTTGAGGGATATTCCTGTCGCCTTGAGGCTAATTGAGTAGCCTTGTTGGGGAAATTTGCTATGAGTACCTTGAGGTAATTCTTTGGGTGGATGTCTGCCTGACCTTTGGGATCCCAAGCATTCCACTAACACCCTATGGAGGAATATTGAGGGTGCTTCTCTTATTGCCACTTTTATCCACTAAAAAAGAAAATCTTAGTAGCTGCGTGTTTTGATTACTACACCAAAAGCTATTGATGATTTTCTGTGAAAATATGAACATTTTGATTATAACTATTTTGCTGTTTCTGAGCATTTGACTGAATTCACTCTAATACACTAAATATTATGAACTTATGATAGGTAATCCACCTCACTTAGTGTGATAGTTAGGTAGTTACTCTTTACTAGTTAATTGGAAATAACTAATTAGGTTGAGTAAGGGGTCTGTAATGTGTATAATTAAAGGGTAGGGATTAGAGGAAAGCATCTTGTCATTTGAGAGGGAATTAGGACCTTTTGGCATTGGAAGGTGTGGACCCTTAAAATTCTGCAGTGTGTGCTCTGTAATTTGGGAGTTACTTCCTGTATTTTCATAATAAAGATACCAGGTTCCTATCAACTAGTATCAGAGCTCCAAATCTTTGGGCTGTGGGTAGCCATTGGACAAAAGGGTGGCATCAACAAGGATCTTAAGACATGCTTGAAGAGCTGCGATTGTGCATGGAGGACAGTCAGTGGAGGATGGAGAAAGACAATCAAGAAATCAAGGAAATGCTGAAAAGGCTGATCCAGATGATGGGTGAGAAAGATGCAGGTTTGGGTGCAGTCAAGAAAAAATAGCAAGATAAGAAACAAAGAAGCATCCATAGTGGTGGAAGAGAAATCCACAATGGAGGAGCAAGAAAAGTGAAGGGAACCAACCTAACATTAAAGATGATGGAAGGAAAATTACTACTAACAATAACAGAGAAGAAATGAAGACTAGAACCTTGAAGCAAAAAATGAAGAGTTGTAGATCAAGAGCTTGAATTGAATTGTAGTAATGGAGAAGAAGCTAATTTTGTTGAAGTAAAAACAGGCAAAAATTTGTCTGCGTTAGAGAATGAGAACAAAGCCTTGTTTCTCTTATAAGTTGAGCAAACAAAAATTTCAATGAACAGACATTTGGAGCAAAAAAGATTAATAGAGAACATTCGAAGGAGGTGGCAAAGGTTGGGGAAGAAATGAAAAACAGAAAAAGATGCATGGGTAAGCAGAGGCGTAGTTTGGTTGGGGGTAGATCAAACTTAATCAATGAGACACAATCTTATACGGAGGAAGGATTGATTATGAATCACATGAGGAAGAGGGTGTTAAGAATAGGGAGGGGTTTAGTGCAATGGGTGAATGTTGGAGCAGCTAGTTTCTCATGACCTCAAAATCCAACATCTCAGGTTACACAGTGAAGAGACAACCACCTAAGCCTTGACCCAGAGTTATCCTTAGAGGAGGGTGGGTCAACAACAACAACAACAACAAAGTTTCAGACTTAAAGCACTGCTTATGGTTTTGAATTTCAAGATTTTGATGAGTTAACAATCCAATGAAGTTGTTAGAAATTGAGTTTAGACCTAACTTAACCCCAAAAACTAGCTTATGTGGTGAGAATTGTCCTCATCTTGTATACACTTGGTTGGCCATATCTTTAGTGAGTATGAGATTCTAACACATCCCTTCATGCCCAAGACGGGATGTCTGGAGTGTGAAGTTTGCAGACTAGACATCTGTGGGTATCTTAATAATGAATCTAGGATAGACTTTGATATTATGTTAAAGATTGAGTTTGGACCTAATTCAATCTCAAAAGCTAGCTCATAAACTGAGGATTGTCCTCATCTTATATACATTTGGTTGGTCATATTTTTAGTCAATGTGTGATTCTAACAAAAGTTTCATATTTCAAGAACAATTCATGGTTATTGTTTGTACAGATTCAAGGAAGGTGGCATTAACATGCTGTTTCAAGGTCAAAAGGTCAATAAAAAATAGAGCATTTGAAGAGAATAGAGGCGCACACATACTTGTGTTTGACCCGTGAAAAATGGAAGCTATTGTGTGCTGCAGAGTGGAATTGTCATGGTCATCATACTTCATTAAGTTGGAACATTAGTGGGACTTCATTTCAACAGCCACACACTATTCACCTTGAGGACAAATCAATCCACCCACTTTAGTAATTTAATGGGTCATAGTGACGTTTTTTTTTTAATTTCTTTTGGGTAGAATCTAAACAAAACTGTCTTTAAATTGAATATAAATTTACATATCCAGACAAATTAAATTTTTGATAATTGATTTACTTGAAGATCATTTATACGCAGAATTGATATTGTGCTCTATCAAAAGACACTAATTTGTAATTTTAAGGATAAAATGGAAATCCCCATTTGTTAATATATTCAAATTCAAAAGGAAAAATGAAATAATAAAAATTAGTATAATTTGAACATATGCGACTTTGTATGGTAAACTTTTGTTCTAGGGCCCAAAATAACCTTTTACCGAGCAACATTTCAAGTCTTGTATAAGTGTTGGCACAGTTAAATTGAATTTGGTATTAATAGCATTTTGGGTATCGATTGTTCCTTGTGGTGTGGGTGTGGACTAGTGCTGCCAGTAATATGGATCTGTATTCGGTCTGTGTTGTTTGTCCCTTGCACCTCTAATTGAATGTATTGTGGCCACATGATTGCTTTTCTTTGTTCTTCAGTCAAAGTCATGATAAAATTATATTTATGTGGTTGACACTTGTAGGTGATCAGAATGCTAAGAAATTGTCATCTGTGCAGGAAATTGCATGGCACCGACTTGATGATCTTCAACCAGCAAGTGATGAAGTGATATCTCGTGGTATCACTGGCCTTAAGCTTTATATGGTGGCCCCTTTTCTGGGGTGAGTACAAACCACATATGATTTTGATAGTTTGGTGAATGTCCCGTGTGTTGTCAAAATTCATAAAGACTCACTGCCTTCATGCAGATCATTGAAATCATGGATATCAACACACCAACCTGCTATGGCTCCAAGGCCTGATTTGCCACTTAAAGGTACATCCGATTATACCCCAACACAAGTTTGTTACAAACTTATTTTATTGTTTAACTGTCTGAGATCAGAAGGTGAGGTTTAGTTAACTCTTGACTATCTTTGGACATAATTTCTAGCCGCTAGTTAAAAGTGCTGCACTACATTTTGCGCATTGCAGTCTTATTTGAGAAGTGAATATGTTACTACTGGAATTAGTTAGCTACAATATTGTGCAGATTTCTTTTGCTACTAAAGATTTCCAGTACAAGGTTTATCTATAGGCCAGGGATTCAAAGGGAAACCAATTCTGGACGAGCTTGCATGAATGTTACTTGTTTTTAAATCCGTACTGCAATGCTTTCCTCGTTTTATCCTTGTAGGTTTTGCAAACTGTACATTCTTACTTTAGATGGTTTTTAGTTTTGAAAAATTTTAAAACTAAATCCAACTTTAGTTGAGTTTTCAATTTTAATTTTTAAAAGATGTTGCAAAAGTGAATAAGTTACTTTATTCTATCACTTTATTATTAATTCATAAAGAATAGATAAATAAAAATATTAATTTTAAAAATTAGATTCTATCAAAATAATAAAAATTTAAAATTTTAAAAAATAAAAAATTATTATTATTAATATTATTATAATAATGATTGCGATGGTAATAATGATAATCATAATAATGTTTGTAAAGTAATGACAGTAGTATGATGATTATAATATAAAAAATATTATATAATTATATAAATTTTTATTTTATATATTATTTAATAATTATATAAGATAAATAAATTTATATGTTATTGTTATAATATTTTTATATTATTTAATATTTATTTTATATAAAATAATATATATAAATATTGTAATATTATATTAATAAATAATTATATCATATAAAAGTATACTATAATATTATAAATTTCATATAATTTATATATTAAATAATTTTATTTATTTTATTGTTAATATATAAAAATTAAATAAATAAAAAGTAACAAATTAAATTTTTATAAAATAATAAAAAATAAAAAATAAATTATTATTATTATAGTAGTGATGATGATAACTATGATAATTATAGTAATTGTAGCAGAATCATGGTTATAATATAAAAATATTATATAATCTGAATTATATGTTTTCTTTGATAATTAATATAAAAATAAATAATTTTATATTATATTATTATAATATTTTTATATTAATATTTATTTTACATAAAATAATATATAATATTATATTATAAAATTCATATAATATAAAATTTTAAATTAAATATAATTTTTATACATCAAACAGTATCATTTATTTTATTATATATTTATAAAAAATTAACAAATAATTATTTTTTTAAAATAATACAGATAAAGATTTAAAAAGTAATAAAAATTATATTATTATTATTACTATAGTAATGGTAGTGAGGATAAAAATTATATTATTATTATTACTATAGTAATGGTAATGATGGTGATGGTCATGATAGTGGAGATAATGATTTGGGATGGTGATGGTGATAGGGTGATGGTTTGATGGTGGTGGTGTGGTTTGGTAGAGTTGAGAACAAAAATTTTCAAAATTAAAAATTTGGTTTTAAGATTGAGTTGAGAACAACAATTTTTGCAGAACATGTTCTGTTTTTAAAATTCATTTGAAAACCAAAATCTCAAAACTCACAATTACCCTGAACTGGATCGTAGTGTTAGGATTGCTAACAATCCTTTACTTTTTGCCAAGGAATCTGCGTGTGGAAAGCAAAACACAGTTCTACTGGAAGTAGCTCCTTAGTAATGGACAGCCAGCCAACAAAACCTGAATCTGATTCTCACTCTCTTGATGTGGGACCTGGAAGAAGCTTCAGGAATTTCAGATTTGATACTGCCTCAATTTTACAAGCAATGGAAGCTGCCTTTTCTTCATGAAGGTCCAGCAACCTTCCTGTAAAAGCTTCCCATAGCTGAATTGATTTCCCCCATTTGATTTGTATGTCAAAGTTTGTAGTGTTAAGTCTCCATGCTAATTAGGCTGCTGTACATGATGTTTCTCAAAGTTGTCTTGTTGAGTAGTATGTACATTATGTACAGGATGTATTGTACCTAAATAGTATTCTCAGTTACGCTAGAGAGAGGCCAATGTAGAAGTTACGCTATACGCTACTCACCCCCTTAGCAGTTAGCATTCGTCCGTACAGAGTTTCAATGAAAACTGATTTAGATTGTAATGCTGTTGAAAATTTCTACCAAGTAACTATATCATGCCAACCTTGCAAATGGTCGATAGACATGATTAACTTAGGTGTCATGCAATTCTGTAACAATTTTCCAAAATAATTTTTAATGTATTTTTCTGAAATTAATTAAACCACGCTTCCCGCTCCTAACCACTCCCAAACCCCCGTATTTCGAAACTAATTGTATGTTTGATTATGCTGGCCTTTTTGTTTCTTAAAAGTTGTTTTGAAAAATAAATTACGAAATAAGTTGAAGGTTATCGAAAGACAAGTCTAAAGTTTTGTCAAGATAAGGTGCTTGAAGTATAGCTCCTTTAACAATTGTGGAGGTCATTTGTGGTTGAATTTAGGAGCTGAAAATCAGAGTAGAAAACAAAACATCTAGATGTTCTCATTGTTTTAAAAAATTAAAAAACAGATACTGTTTTTAAAATTAATATTGATAATATATTTTTATCAAACAAATTTTCTTGTTCCTTTGTTTTTAAAATCTCAATTATTTTTAAAATGTGTAATCAAACAGTTCCTTGCTGATTTTTTTTAACCTTTTGATTTGCTTGGATATATGCTATCTACAAAGATGCTTGGAGCTAACGTGCATGTAATCAGATCTAATTTAGAGATCACATTTATTCTGCAGTCAAAATATGGCAACTTCTATAAACTCGTGAGAGTGATTCTTCTGGTTTTATATCCTACCCTATTTGGATACCATTAGGTTGTTGGAGCCAGGGATGTCCAACTAGAAAATGGGTTTTACTTTTTGTATCTTCCGTTTTTTATTTTTACATCTTTTTCTATTTTTGGAAATTTAGATATTTTATCTTTTTTTTAATATATATTTTATAAATTATTTTATGAAATGTAAAAAATACATTACGCAAACTAGTTTATGAAATATATTTTTATATTCTACAAATTAATTTATGAAATATATTTTACAGAATATATTTTTATATTCTGCAAATTAATTTATGAAATATATTTTACAGAATATATTTTTACATTCTGAAAACTAATTTGAAGAATGTAAATTATATTCTACAACTTAATTTATGAAATATAAAAATATATATTCTGCAAACTAATTTTGAATGTAAAAATATATTCCGTAAATTAATTTACAGAATGTAAAAAATTTATATTTCGCATTAATTTACGGAATGTATTTGTTAAAGGGTATAATTAGAATTTTTTTTTTTACAAAAAACAGATGGAGGTGCGAAAAATTCTTGAAAATAGGATTTTCTATATGTGGCTTTAAACCCACGAACCTCTTCCAAATTGTTCTAGACTTGGTATATGAATCAGGCCTTTTCTTTCATATCCCAACTTTTTCTAACTACAGCCTCCTTTTTTTTTTATAACCCACGAACACGTTTTTTTTTTTTTCATATTCTGGAAACTAATTTTTAAAAGTGTAACGTTCTTCTGCAAATTAATTCGGGGAAGAATTATTAGTACATGTGTAAAACACATTTCTAAAAACTAATTTCGGAATAATTTTTCATAAAGCATTTTTAATTCTGTACATATTTTGTTTTCTATTACCAATTCCATAAACTACAAATTGTTTCTTTCTTGTAAACCAACCACAAGCTAAAATCAGTGCTGTAACCAAAATACAGTTTCTCAATATATTTATAACTTTTGGAAATTAATTTTTGAAAATATATAAAACATATTTTTAGAAACTAAATTTTGAAATTGTTTTTTATATACTTCTGAAAATTAGTTTCTAAAAGTATAGAAAATAAAATTTTGGAAATTATTTTTTGGAAACATTATTTATATAGGTGTAAAATACACTTCCAGAAATCAATTTCTAAAAGTGTGCGTAAATACTGTTTTTGGAAACTTGATTTTTGAAATGTATTTTATACACTTTCAAAAGATAATTTTGGAAACAATTTTTTTTTTTTTAAAAAAAAGAGGTGTGAAAAGATAAAAAGGAGGTGTGAGAAAATGGCTTATGAATCAAGCCAAATTAGCCATCGATATTTAAATGCAGCCCATGATTCACACTCAGTTTCAAGAAGAATCTGTAATCATTTGCATAATAGCAGAATTCTAAAATTCTAGAGATGGCAAAGTTGGTTCCTTTGTCTTGATCCGTCAACAATTCACTAAAATCATGGTGGGATAGGTTTATTTTTTCTTTGTTAAAAAATGGGTTAGATAAATCAAATAATCTCATTTTGTGATGGGTTGACGAGTTTATCCACTTAAATAATAAAAATGGAAAATAAAAAATTAAAGAAAAATAATTTTGAAAATTGAATTTATATTGTGGTTTTTGCATTTTCTTTTTGACAAATTTTAGAATAAGAGAATGGTGTTTTAACCAGATGTAGAGAAAGTTTCTAGGCTAAAAAAAAAAATACATACAATGGACTAATATTTATCTCATCAAGAAAATGAGTGGGGGCTCAAATCTATATCAATTAGAGAATTATAATTAAGAAATGAGAAAAAACAATGCCTTAATGAGTCAGCCAACCATCCCCTGATTCCTGCAACCTATAGGTTACCTGGGTTTATGGGTTAATACATGTAATCCATGTAAAATCGAGAAATTTGAATGGTTAATTCTTAAAAATAAAGCATTAAGATCTAACTAACCAAGTTTGAATTACACTTTCATACATAATTGAGTCCAAGCTCATGAGTACATACATAATAAGCATTTTTTTACAAATTGTTTTACAATCTTCCACCTAAACTTGGCATTAAAGGGTCTGATTGAGAAATCACGACCCATGATTTCAAAAGAAAATAAGTGCTAAAATTAGCTGGTCATAATACAAACTAGAAGTAGATCCTCGTGTGGTGCGGTTATTAAATAACAATGATTTAAATATTGTTTGATTGTAATTTATTAGTAATTTTTTGTGATAACTATCATCTCTTTTATTAAATTGGTGACATTGGATATGAAAGGAATAAATCTAAACTTATTAAACTTAGAGGGGAAGGAGAATTGATTAATTTTAATTGAAAGAAAATAAAGGCTATAACTTAAAATAAATGGAAGTTAATGATCAACACTCACAGAAATAAATCTGTATTTATTTTTTATTTTTTAAATATTTGGTAGAATTACTTTATAATTATTTTTTAATAATTTATTATATTTATTATTTTATTTTTCAAAAAAATAAAATTATCTCATGAAATTACAATGAAATGATGAAATAAAAAAAATTAGAAAATTCAAAAAATTTAGAAAGTAAAGTTGTTTTATTTATGAGAATAAATATTAAAAAAATTAATAAAAAAAAATGTAGATTCGGAGTCAATTACAAATAGAAAAAGTGCTATTTTCCTATTCACTTATTTTAAAAAAATACTCTAAATTGAGTGTGTAATTTTAATATTTTAAAAATAAATTTATCTTTTTAAATAGTACAAAATATTTATATTATATGTATAAAAATAGATAAATATATTTTTGTCATGCTTTACTATTTTCTATTATAATAATAAACTTAAGGCAACATAGTTTTGGCGAAAATGGATAGTGGAATAACAGAAAGATGATCTTAGAATTTTTTTTCAATGATCAAATAGAATGATAAGTACATTTAATGCTATTTCATTCTCTCCTCCCACCATATAATTTTTACTTTTTTATCTTTATGAATTTGGTTTCAGTAGAATAAAACTAACAAAGTAGAGATTTGCTTGAGGAATTGAAGGAGATCATAACTATGATAACAATGATAACAATGGAGGAGGAAAACTTTAACCAAAGAGAAAAGGTTGAAGTGTAACACTTCAAAATTTTCTCAATAAATTTTATAAATTACAAATTTATATTTTCAAGAAGGAAATAAAAATAAAAATTAAAACTTAAAAGATTTTATAAAAAATCAATTTTTTTAAGAAATGACGAAAAAATCTCGAGTTAAAAATATCAAATAAAGTATAGCAATTCTAGATAGGAGTTTAGAAATCTTTGAGAAACTTAGAACTTATTAATAATTATTACAATACTACTAGAAGAAACTAGTGATAGATAAAAGATAGAAACTTTACAGTGAACAATTATAACACGGATAAAGAATCCAAGTTTCTCAATGAGTGCTAAACTACCATAAAAAAAAAAATAAGTAAATGACCTAGAAATAAATTGAAAAGGGACTAATCAAGGAATAGAGGAATGAAGTTTAGAAACATTTTTGGAAAATCTTTAAAAATGACCAAAATTCTCCTGATAGCCCACGTAGGATAGAAACTACCTGCAAAGGCTCGTAACTCATGCATGTCTTTAGACATATTTTTTTAGGCAATTTGTCAAGAGGATGGACGTGTTATTAATGCAAGGTATGAATCATCTATGCATTTAATCACTAAAAGACAAGAAACATTATGAGAAGAGAGAAAACTAACAATGGATAAGTTACTTTAAGTATGGTTATGTTAAAATTAAACTATAGTTAAGTTACATTTAACTATGATTAGGTTAATTAAATCATGATTAACCTTAGAAGATAAGGTTTCACCATTTATAATTAATTTTAAAAAGTAAAATTACAAGTGAAATGATCATTTTTCTCTTAGTTGAAAATTAAATCCCTAATTATCCTAGCATGACCGAATTTAACTTAGAGAGGAAATATACCATTATACTTTATAAAAATTCATCCAAAAAATTAACCACTCCTTCATAATAAGTCTTCATCCATCGCTTTCCTACAAACCAAAAACAACTAAGTTTAAGCTTCCATCTTTGAAACTTAAGCTCTAAAAACTAACTAAGAAAAACTTCTTTTTTTCTCTTGAAGAAATTTTGTGTGTTACCATCAAGAGTGTGAGTTTTCATGACTAAATTTACCATGTTTCCATTTTATATCTTCAACAAGTAGGATGTCTCATCCTTAAGATTTTTAAGTGCTTTGGTTAATTACTTTGTCTATTTTTCCTCTTTTTTATGGATCTCTTATCTAAACTTCAAGATCCAACTTCCTTGAGTATTATCTTGTATAAAACTATCCTAATATTTTAAATTAAGAATTTATACTTTTTAAATAATTATTAAGAGTTCCAAATGAAGCTTTAATGGTTTGAAGTGCTTATTGAACTCCTTAAACATTTTAATCAATTAAATCTTCTTAAAATTGATTTTTAAAAGTTTTAGGCAGATTTGAGAAAGTTTGTTCAAGGTTGGAAGGTGATCAAGTGGAGGTTATTTAGATTTTAGAGTTGATCTTGTGAATATTACCTTATTTGAACTTAAAATGATGTTGTGTTGTCTTATTCTCTCCAAACTTGAAAGTTTGTTATTTTTACCATATAAAACTAAGATCTTGGAATTAAAAATTTAAGAATCTTAAACTTGGAATATTATGGTAATGGTCCCAAATAATTTAAGTGTAAGCCACATAAGTTAAACTTGAAATTTAAAGATTGGATATTTATGACCAAAAAGTAAAGAAAAGGACTTATGAACTTAGAGAATATAAGAGAAGTTTTCAAACTTTACCGCCCAACCCAGTCCTCTTGTACTAGGGTTGGCTCCTCGCAGTTCTCCCTTTAACACCAACGGTAGATAGGAATTGAACTGTCTGACACGCTCGTCGCAAACGCGCAAAAATAATTTCTAGATTTCCCCCAAACTATTGGTATAGTATAAGGTGCAACCTAGGTCATCTCCCAAAGACCATTTCATATTCTTAAGCAAATTAGGAGAAAGTTAGAAAAAGGGGGTTTTGTAAATATGTGATATTAAGTGCTAAATACAAAATACAGAATGAAATTAATTTGACTTAACAATTATCAACTCAAGGAATTCAGAGGCTATTTTCATAACTAATCATTAATCACTAAAATCATGCATTGTGTTTATCAACCTAGGATCATCTGGAACCCCTAAAATGATCCTTGAATTCTCTACTGAGAAACCTCTCAGAATTTAATTGATATGAACCCAAACTCATAAAATATGACAAAGATCACTTAATTGAACATATAAGAAGTCTTAATGAGATAAAAGTGAGAGATAATTATTTATGAAATCTATGCTTATCAAATTCCCCCACACTTATCTTTTGCACGTCTCGAGCAAACTTAAGTTAAGGATTGGTGACTATTTTTTTTTTTGAAAGAACATCAAAGTTTTGAGTTGATTTCTCAAGAATTCACAAAATTTCATGAAGCATTCTTTCATCACATTTTTGAAATTACTTAGAAAGGCAACTTTAATTTGAAAAACATAGATTGAGAAAGATAAAACCTTACATGATATACTCTGAATCTCTCAAGTGTTTGATTTGGTAAGTGTTTCTCTCAAATTCAATCCATGAAAGATGAACTATCATAGGCTTGCATATCTTCTACTTCTCTACTACTATGTACACATGCAATGCAAAAATCAAGAGGTCTTTATTTTGGTTATAACGGGATTAGAAAGATGAAATGATATATTGAAGAGATACAATGTTAGACCAAGGAAAATGATGAGGATTGAGAACTGAGTCTAAGTGCAAGTGTGAGAAACAGATATCACTTCTTCATTCTTTTTTTTTCAATATAATAGTTTATTTATTAATTTCTTGCTTTAGTTTTTTTTTTCAACCATGATATTGATGAACACAACAATAATCTCCCCCACACTTATTGAAACACTTATGGTATGATAAATCCAGTATTCCTCACCTTCTATGGTCAAACAAAGTTGTTTTTTTTTTTGATTTGTGGTGAGCTAAAAAGAAGAAAGCTAATCGGCTCAAAGGGCAGATCAAAGGATAAAATTATATGGTTTGGTTATTTGGCCAAGTGGTTTGTTCAAGAAAAACAGTGCCTCAATCATTTTTGTACAATTCATGTGAAAATGTAGCTTCAAAAAGAATCAATGCAAGTTCTGAAGTAACATATTCCATGGATGAAAATCACACAAGAAAGAAAATAATAATAAGGCTCAAAATCTCACAGGTAATATATTTATCAAATCTAATCTATCCAGTTCAAATATGTGTTGCCAAACTAATTAATCTCGAAATGTAAATCATTTTGCTTCAATTATTTTATGAAATCTAAAGAACAACAAACTTCCACATTCAATTTTTTTTTTAATCATAAGATGCGTATCAAGAGTCAAGTGTAACTCCTTACTCAGCCATCTTACTCAAAGCAAGTTTATGAATCTAACCTAATTTTTTTTTATTTTTTTTGTTTTTTTTTTGAGTTTTTTTTTAATTTTTTTTTTGTTTTTAGATATCGGACCATCCTCCCCCAACCTATCCAAGACATTGTCCCCAATGTCTTAGATGGAATTTCATATGACAGGAAAAGAAATGTGAGAAAACTACCAAAGTAAGAAAAAGTTATAACCGAAGAGTGGTATCTGGTTCTCTTTTGTCTCTGCCATCCTGATTTGGTTGGTTCACCAGCTGCATTGCTTGACTGAGCTCAGATGTAGGATTTTGCAAAATCTCAAGTAGCTGTTCAACAGTTGAAGCAGATACTATGATGTTGCGCATGGATTGTGGCATGAACTCCTGCTCTACTGCATGATCTAAAAAGGATATCAAACCATTATGAAAGCCATTAATATTCAATAAGCCCAAAGGTTTTTTATGAAAATTCCGATAGGCCCAAAATATAATGGTAAAAATTTCTTCCATTGTTCCAAGACCACCAGGTAATGCAATAAATGCATTAGAATTAACCAACATGTGTCTCATACGGTCATGCATGGTTGCAACCTTCAATTTAGTACCCAGGGTCAAGTAGGAGGTGCTCCCATTTTTTAAGCCAACACCTAAGACGTTACACCCCTTTGTGAGTGCAGATCCTGCAACACATCCTTTTAAACCCTGAATCCCTCCCCCATAAACAAGATTGATTTTTCTTGCCGCTAATGCCTTACCTAGGGTATAAGCTGCATGTTGAAATTCTCCATCCTTTCCAAGGTTAGACCCACCAAAAACACAGATAGTATTGATCCTATCCATATATGGTGTTTCTGTCTTTTTTGAAAAAAATATGTCATAGAGGTTGATAATTTATAGGGACTCAATATCAGACAAGGAGATCGCTTGAATAGTGCAGGATCAGGATTTGGTAGCAAAAGTTTGAATTTTTGTTGCAAAAGTTTGAATTTTTGTTGCAAAAGTTTGAATTTTTTTGTTCAAGAAAAAGGTGAATGTCAGAGGGGAAAGACTTTAAGCAAGGGCGAAAATTTCAAAAAAAAAAAATGGTGGCCCAATAAATTGAAAAGACAATGTAAATGACAAATATACACGCGTGAGAATGAACAGTAGTTGTGATTGTGGCTCACATCTTCCTCTGGTTTTACGTCCAGTAACGGCTGAAACGCCTTCTAAGAGTCGAGGATGTGCTTCCCATTCAGTTTTCTTGTAAACTGACAATAGGGTCTTTTAAAGTCAGATTCCCAAGACTATAACGTGCTTTTTCCTTACGGAACAGTTCAAACAAATCAAGAAGGACTCCTTGTACATGCCCACTAGGATGCGTCTCAAGAGTCTGAATGATATCATCCAACTACTCCTTACTCAGTCCATCATTTATGAATTGAATTTTGTCCTCTCGATTTCTTGAAACCATTCTAGGGTTCTTGCATCTTGTGTTACAGGTCCATCTTGCACACCTGTAGCAAACTCCAATTCTTTTTGCCCTTCTCTTCTTTGCATAGGAACTTCTTCCCATACCTGGCATGTTTTTAACAAATGATTCTTGAAATTCACCTGCTAAATGTACCTTAGCTTCAATGATCCAACGAACATCTTCTGGAAGGCCTAAGAGTGTTAATGCCCTCAATCGTTCAAGTCTGCAATTGTAAATGTCTTTAAGAAAATTTCTGGGGAGAGTAGGGAACAAAATTTTGATCCTGGTGAGAGCTTTCTCCATTTCTTAAAACACTCAAGTTATTATTCCTGCAAGATTAATGTGGTGTAATAGTTGGGATGATTTAAGAGGTGAAGAAGGAAGTTGAGAGATTAGTTGAAACTTATAAGCGAGGAATGTGAGAGAGGGAGAGAGAGAAAGAGAGAGAGAGAGAGAGAAAGAGAGAGAAAAAGAAAGAGAGAGAGAGAGAGACTTCTCTTGAATTTATTGCAAGTATGTGGCATTGTGCAAATGCACTTCTTCCACCGTGTGCTTTTGAAAACCTTCGAAAAATGGTTTAAGACGATGTCCATTCACCTTGAATATTTTTGCAGTTACCTCATTTTTTATTTCCACTGCACCATAAGGAAAAACATTAGTAACTACAAATGGTCCTAACCATCTAGAGCGTAGCTTACCAGGCATAAGCTTTAGCCGAGAATTGAAAAGGAGAACTTTTTGTCCAACGGAAAACTCCTTTCTTGCCAACTTTTTGTCATGAAGAGCTTTGACCTTTTCTTTGTAAATTTTGGAGTTTTCGTATGCTTCTAATCGAATTTCTTCAAGTTCCTGCAATTGAAGCTTCCTATGGATTCCTGCTTGGTCTAGATCCATGTTGCATTTCTTTACTGCCCAAAATGCTCTATGCTCTAATTCAACTGGAAGATGACATGCTTTACCAAAGATAATCCTGTAGGGAGACATGCCAATGGGTGACTTGTAGGCTGTCCTATATGCCCATAAAGCATCAACAAGGCGCAAGCTCCAATCCTTCCTGTTAGGCTGAACTGTTTTCTCTAAGATTTTCTTGATCTCTCGATTAGAAACTTCAGCTTGACCATTTGTTTGAGGATGATATGAGGTGGAGACTTTATGCATGACTCCATATTTGCGGAGTAGGGCTTCCATTGTGCGGTTGCAAAAATGAGTACCTTGGTCACTAATTAGAGCTCTAGGAATGCCAAACCTGCTAAAAATGTTAGATCTGATAAAATCTGCAACAACTCGAGCATCATCAGTACGGGTGACTTTTGCCTCCACTCATTTTGAAACATAATCAACAGCTAGCAGAATGTAAACAAAGCCAAAAGAGACAGGGAATGGACCCATAAAGTCTATACCCCATACATCAAATACCTCACAAAAGAGAAGTGGTTGTTGGGGCATCTCATTTCTGCGCGAAATACTCCCTATTCTTTGGCACTGCTCACAAGTTATGCATAATTTGTGTGCATCACGAAATATTGTAGGCCAATAAAAGCCCGAGTCTAATACTTTTCTAGCTCTCCGTTGTGGCCCAAAGTGTCCACCACAAGCTAGGGAATGGCAAAAGGTAAGTACAGACTGAACTTCATGATCTGGAACACATCTTCTAATAATTTGATCACTACATGTCTTCCAAAGGTATGGTTCATCTCATATGTAGTGTTTGGCATCACTTTTCAACTTGGCAATTTGCGATTTGGTAAAGTGTTTGGGTATTTCTTTAGCAACCAGATAGTTTACCAAATCTGCATACCAAGGATCTTTCCCGTGCAAATGATAGAGATGCTCTTCTGGGAATGAATCTGCAATTGAAGTTTCTTCACAAGGTTGCTGGATCCGACTTAAATGATCTGCTACAAGGTTCTCTGCACCACTCTTGTCTTTAATCTCTAAATCAAATTCTTGCAACAGAAGCATCCAACGAATCAGTCTCGGCTTAGCATATGCCTTCTTCAGCAAGTATTTCAAAGCTGCATGGTCAGAGAAGACAATAACTTTAGATCCAAGCAAATAAGAGCGAAATTTATCTAATGCAAACACAATTGCCAACAGCTCCTTCTCAGTAGTTGTGTAATTGGATTGGGTTGCATCAAGTGTGCGAGAGGCATATGCAATGACATGAGATCTCTTGTTAACTCTTTGAGACAGTACAGCACCAAGGGCATAATTAGATGCATCACACATTAATTCAAATGGAAGCATCCAATTAGGTGGTTGAATGATGGGAGTGGTTGTCAACCGCTTCTTTAGTTCATCAAATGAATCCTTGCATGCTTGATCAAACACAAATTTGGTATCTTTTTGTAGTAGTTTAGAAAGAGGTTGTGCAATCTTGCTAAAATCCTTGATGAATCTTCTGTAAAAACCTGCATGACCAAGTAAAGAACGTACTTCTCGCACAGAAGTGGGGTAAGGTAGAGAAGTAATAATGTCTATCTTGGCCTTATCAACCTCTAAACCCTTGCTAGATATCAAGTGTCCTAAGACTATACCTTCTGTTACCATGAAATGACATTTTTCAAAATTCAAAACCAGGTTAGTCTCAATGCATCTGTCCAAAACTTTAGAGAGGCTTTCTAAGCATGCATCAAAAGAAGAACCATATACAGTGAAGTCATCCATAAACACTTCCATGCAACTTTCTAAGAGATTAGAGAAAATGCTTACCATGCATCTTTGAAAGGTTCCAGGGGCGTTGCATAGACCAAAAGGCATCCTTCGATAGGCAAAAGTACCAAAAGGAAAAGTGAAGGTGGTCTTATGCTGGTCTTCTGGGGCTATATGTATTTGAAAATAACCTGAAAAACCATGTAGAAAGCAATAGTGAGATTTTCCTACTAATCTTTCCAAAATTTGGTCTATGAAGGGAAAAGGAAAGTGATCCTTGCGAGTAGCTTGGTTAAGCTTCCTATAATCTATGCACACTCTCCAACTGTTTTGTATTCTGGTAGGGATTAGTTCATCATTGTGATTTTTGACTACGGTCATGCCAATCTTCTTAGGAACTACTTGCACCGGGCTTACCCAATCACTGTCTGAGATGGGATAGATGATACCAGCTGCCAAAAGCTTACCTACTTCCTTCTTTACCACATCTAGGATGGTTGGATTCAAACGCCTTTGTGGTTGTCTAACAGGTCTGGTGTTTTCCTCCAGCAATATCCTATGCATACAAGTAGATGGGCTAATACCTAGAATATCAGCCAAAGTCCATCCAATTGCTTGTTTATGGCTTCTTAAGGTTTGCAACAACCTTTCTTCCTGTTGTGGTAGAAGGTTTTTTGCTACAATGATAGGAAGCTTCTCATTTTCCCCCAAATAAGCATACTTTAGATGTTCAGGCAAAGGTTTCAACTCCAAAGGAGGTGGTTGTATTATGGAAGGAAGAGATCTATCTGAGATTGAAATGTCTGCAACACTTGCATCTAACATGTCATCTTTCAACGAAGGTTGGTCTGCAGCATTAATCCTGGAACACACAATACATGGATCAAATTCATCACATGTGCAAGTAAAATTATCTAAGTAATCTAAATCAAAATAAAAAAATTTAAAAAGTAGATTGTCAATAGAATAATCATCCGCAAGAAGGTCTATGGCATCAAGTTGAAAGAGTGAATGATTCTCTATGGGATGCTTTATGGCTTCGAATATGTTGAATTGGATGATATCATCTCCAAATTCCATAGAGAGAGTCCCTGTGTGCACATCTATCTTTGTTTTTGCAGTTTTGAGGAAAGGTCTCCCTAGGATCAAGGTTGCTCTATTGATGGACGACTCATCTTCCATATCCAAAATGTAGAAGTCAGCTGGAAAGATCAGCTTATTCACTTGAACTAGCACATCTTCAAGTACTCCGGCTGGATGTGCTGTACTTCTGTTGGCTAATTGAATCACCACACCAGTTGGCTTCAGTTCTCCCAGATTCAAAGATTTATAAACTGATGAGGGCATAACATTAATGGAAGCACCTAGATCCAACAATGCATCACCAAATGTAGAATTTCCTATTGTGCAAGGAATGGTGAAAGTTCCTGGATCTTTACATTTCTTAGGGAGGCTGGGTTGAATTAAGGCAAAAACATTGCATCCCACACTGATCTTCTCATCCCCTTTGAGTCTTCTCTTATGCGTGCACATGTCCTTTAGAAATTTGGCATATTTGGGAATTTGCTTGATAGCATCTAGAAGTGGTATGTTGACTTCCACTTTCCTGAAAGTATCTAGAAGCTCCTTATCCAATTCTGTATGAACATTGGGCTTGGATTGGACCATTCTATTTGGAAAAGGTAAAGATACCTTCTGATCAGCATAATTTGGGGTTTTTGTCTCATCAGATGCTTCAAGTGCAGATCGTTTATGGTAAGCTTCTTTTTGTTGATCATTCGATGTCTTATCGAAGGCTGGTGTACTTTTTTCATCAGACTTTCCCTCTGATTCAGATGGCTTATCAGAGATGTCTCCAGGTGTAGAGATAAATTCTTCTTTTTGGTGTGGATTAGTCTGATTGAAGCTTTGTTGCTTTAAAATTATAGGGTTTGTCTGCACTTTCTTCCCACTTCTCAAGGTCATGACATTCACACTTTTGGAATTTATGACAGGTTAAGAAGGTAGTTGACCAGAACCTTGAGATTTCAATTGGTTGACAGTGGTAGCCAACTGCCCAATTTGAGTTTGTAAATCCTGAATGGTAGAACTTACATTTTGTTGAAACTGAAGATTACTGGTAGCTAATTGCTTCATCAAATCATCAAGAGAGGGTTCAGAAGCATTAGAAGGTACAGATTGCTGCATATGCTGTTGTTGTTGTCTGAATGGCGGTGGTTGGTATTTATTTTGGGAGTCAGATGTTTGAATCCTTTGTTGTTGTGGATGACCATATCTCAAGTTAGGATGGTTTCTCCAACTAGGATTGTATGATCCAGAAGGTGGTTCAAACTTCTGTTGCTGATAATGTTGAGGAGGCCTGTATTGTTGTCCTGTGCCAAAAATACCATTTACTGCAGCCTCAGGTGTCTCACTTTCTTGCAATGTTGGGCATGCATCAGTAGGATGATCTGTAGAAGTGCAGATGCCACATGTTTTGGTTTTGTCAACAACATTAAGTTGCTGTTGTTGTCCGATGGCCAACTGTCTTATGATGGAGGTTAGTTCTTCAATTCTGTTCTCCAATCGTGTATGGTCTGTCTTAGTGGTCATTTCATGGACTCCTTTAGACAAGGAATTAGTTCGAGAATTGAATTACTGAGAATTTTCTTCCATGTTGGCAATCAAATCTCGAGCTGCTGTAGGAGTTTTGTCCATAAGTGCTCCACCACTAGCTGCATCAACCATGCTTCTGTCCATTAGCATGAGTCCTTCATAGAAATACTGAATCAGTAATTGATCACTGATTTGATGGTGTGGACAAGTGGCACATAGTTTCTTGAATCTCTCCCAATACTCATAGAGAGTTTCTTGGGAGTTCTGTCTGATGCCGCAAATCTCTTTTCTGATAGCTGCTGTTCTGGATGCAGGGAAAAATTTTTCCAGGAATAATCTCTTCATATCATTCCAGCTTGTAACAGATGTTGGATGTAGATAGTACAACCAGTCCTTGGCTCCATCGTTTAAGGAGAAAGGAAATGCCTTCAACTTGATATGATCTTCAGGAATTCCTTGTGGCCGCATTGTGGAACACACAATGTGAAATTCCTTCAAATGTTTATGAGAGTCTTCACCTGCAAGGCCATGAAACTTAGGTAGCAAATGTATTAATCTAGACTTTAGTTCAAATGGTGCATCAACATCACGGTATTGAATACACAACGGTTGATAAGCAACATCAGGTGCAACTAATTCTTTTAGGGTTCTATCAGCCATGTTCTTAGCAGAATATTTGAAACTATCAAAATTTAAAGATGAAAAATCACTACTGTTACTTTCTTGGTTATTACTGAATGAATGCCTTCTATGTGCTCTTTTCAAATGGTGGAATGTTCTATCAATCTCAGGATCATATGCATATAAATTTTCAGGATTGGATCGGGTCATACACAAAAAGGTGAATTCACACAGAAAATCCAAGAATATATACCTAAAGTAAAAAAAATTGTTAGAAAGATTAAATTTTTTATAAAAACTCCTAAATGAGCCTAGGAAACTAAAATGGTCCCCGGCAACGGCGCCAAATTTTTGACACACTCGTCGCAAACGCGCAAAAATAATTTCTAGATTTCCCCCAAACTATTGGTATAGTATAAGGTGCAACCTAGGTCATCTCCCAAAGACCATTTCATATTCTTAAGAAAATTAGGAGAAAGTTAGAAAAAGGGGGTTTTGTAAATATGTGATATTAAGTGCTAAATACAAAATACAGAATGAAATTAATTTGACTTAACAATTATCAACTCAAGAAATTCAAAGGCTATTTTCATAACTAATCATTGATCACTAAAATCATGCATTGTGTTTATCAACCTAGGATCATCTGGAACCCCTAAAATGATCCTTGAATTCTCTACTGAGAAACCTCTCAGAATTTAATTGATTATGATCAACAAGATTAGTAACCACTTAATCTTTCATCTAAACCAATTTTATAATCAGAATTCAGTTGAAGTAAGTAATAAAATGAAAACCTTCAATCAAATTACTTAATTTCTACTCTTCAAACTTTTGGAAAATGATTTACCAATCAAAAACCAATTATAAATCAATTATGCATTAATCAAAATACGTCAACTGATCAAACTTTGATTAAAGAATAAAATTGAAGAATATAGTGAAGTAGAGTAGAAACCACTTAATAAGCATGTAAATAAAGATCAAGACCTCAAAGTTAAAATGAAAATAGCTTGAATCCTTGAATTGAAACTACAAACCTAGTCTTCCATGAAGGAGGCAAACTAACAACAAAGAAAGAGACAAACTAACAACAAATAAATCCTAAGCCTTCCATGTAGGAGGCAACTAACAACAAATAAATCCTAAGCCTTCCATGTAGGTGGTAACTAACAATAAAGAAAAACTAAGCCTTCCATGTAGGAGGCAAACTAACAAGAAAGAAAACCTAAGCCTTCCATGAAGGAGGCAAAACTAACAAGAAGGAAAGAAAGAAAGAAAGAAAGAAAGAAATAAAGAAAATGGTATTGGAGTTAATCTCCAAAATGGTGTTTTTCTCCTCTTGTAAACCCTTCTATTTATAGAGGATTTTTGAGGCATCATCTTCAGAAAGTCACCAACTAGGATATTACTTTTCTACCATTTTATTCCTTTCACATGGGCTTTGTTGAAAATGCAAAACACTTTTGAATTTTTGCCACCAATGAGCACAACAATTTTGACTTTCTTGCACCGCAATTTCGGATGTTCACATGTCCGAACTAGAGCTTGACTTTCGAACAAAAGTTGTAGCCCCGGATCTTAGCTGTCCAACAAATTTGATTTCATCTCAATATGACTTCTATATCTCAAGATATGGCCGGATCTTTGCACACTGTTCAAATTCCACGTCAGCAACACTATCTCATCTTTTGAGATAATTTCGGAGTCCTAAACATCCCACTTAGAGTCTGATATTGCTTTGTAACTATGGACACTTCTTTAATCTTTCATTCAAGACAAATTTCATGATTTTTGGATGTCTAAAACTCCTATTATGCTCAAAATACTAAAATAGTGTCATTTTAATCGGGTAAGCAAAGAAATTCAATTAAACTTCATATGAACCCAAACTCATAAAATATGACAAAGATCACTTAATTGAACATATAAGAAGTCTTAATGAGATAAAAGTGAGAGATAATTATTTATGAAATCTATGCTTATCACTGTCTCACGACGTTCTAAACCCAACTCACGTACCACTTGAATCGGCGAACAACCGAACCCTTGGGACCTTCTTCAACCCCAGGATGTGATGAGTCGACATCGAGGTGCCAAACGACTCTGTTGATAAGAGCTCTTGGGAGTCATCAGCCTGTTATCCCCGGCGTACCTTTGATCCGTTGGGCGAGAGCCCTTCCACACGGGACTCCCGGATCACTATGGCCGACTTTCGTCTCTGTTCGACCAGTCGGTCTCACAGTCAGGCAGGCTTATACCATTACGCTCAGGAGCAGAATCTTAGCTTGAGCCTACCTTCGCACACCTCCGTTACTCTTTAGGAGGCATCTGCCCCAGATAAACTACCCACCTCGTAGTGTCCCGCCACCCCCGAGTTTTCGGTGTGACGGTTAGGCATCCTTAGACGAAAGATTTGCAAGGACTTGAGACAAAAACACATTTAGTAAATTTCTTGACTTCAAATGTAAGAGTTATGATGGTAAATGTTTATAAAAATGTTATTTTAGTGAAAGAGAGACCATTTAATCATGGCTTGCATCCTAAGGAAGGAAAAATTTAAACTTTACAAAGACATGATAATTAATATCCTTCATAATTTTTTAACATAAAAAGTTTACACAGGGAACTAGGGAAAAAGTAAATTAAGAATCTTTAGTAGGTAAAAATGGTCATTTGGTCTTAACTCCTAACTTAGGGAAGAAAAGGCTGAAAATCTTTTAGAATTAATTATTTAACTCTCCTAAGACAAGACTTTAAGAAAAATAGTTTCTAGGAGAAAGAGTACTAAATTAAGCAACCTTTAGAATGTAATATAGGCCATTTGACCATATACGGGAAGGAATGATGTAATGGAGTTGAAAATTTGTTAAGGAAATGTTGCTAAGATAATGTAAGTTATAAGTGTGATCCCAAACAAATGGACATAATTTTGAGTGAAGAGACTAACTAGTAAGTTAGTAAATTAGTGAATAGGGAAAAAACTAAAAAGATAACTCAAAAGGATACTAAGTTTAAAATATTGGACACAAAGACTTACAAAATGAACAACAAATTTTAAAAGGATAGAAATAGACCATTCATCCATAGAAGGACAAGATTATACAAATTAAGCATTAATAATCAAGAAGATTTAATTACTTCTATTTCTTCTCAATGAATCTTAAAATGTAAAATGGTTAAATGATTTAGGAAAAATAAAATCTTACATAGGGGAAGAAGAAGGCCATTCGGCCATAATAAATATGTTGATGAGAAAAACATCAACAAAATTTTGAGAAAAGGAAGGATTGAGAGGAACCTAGAAGGAATAAGTGATATAAGCTTTCTTTGAGAAATTTATCATAAAACATAAAGAATATAGACAACTTAGACAATTCTTGGAAAAAATGTGCATCCTGTTCTAAATTTAAGGACCATAGATAAGCAAAGATTCTTAATAAGAAATTAAATTTCTGGGTCACTATCAATGCCTTACTTACACGGTGATGCTTAGGTATGTTTATTTATGTGTAAGTGTATTATGTGCTATCTTGAATGATGCAATGAATTGTGTATAAATATATAGTTCCATGTGTTGATGGATTATGTGAGGATTGGATGGTTTAGATGCTAAAGATGCATACCATATTGGTTGGATATTGAACATGCATATTATTATGAAGATTTAAAATAGAACTTAATAAGTTAAGAGATCACTAAAGAATATCTTATGTGAAAATTTAATCCTACTCTTATGGTGCCAAATTTGGGACTTGTGCCCACTCTGAAGGCACAAGACCTTATATGGTAATTAGAAGGTGCAGTACATTCTATGGTGAAGCCATAGGACTTCAAGCAAATCCTTATATGGTGAGACCTTAGGGCTTCAAAAAATTATGATGGTGATGACATCAAGGAATGAACTCATCCTAGATCAGAAGGTAGAGTAAGACACAAGTGAAAGATATTGTTTAATTAAAAATTGTTAATAATATGCTTTAAATGAAATTAACACTGAGAGGATGAATAAAGAATGAGAATAATTATGATTAAGATATAGAATAAGTAAGAGTCAAATAATATCTATGATATAATGAGAAGGTGATCAAAAGAATGAATGAATGTTTTGTTAAGTAAAGTTTTCTAAGAATATGGTTTAAGAAGCTAAAACACCCAAAAGTTCTTTTTCCCATGTATTTTTATTAATTTCCTAGAATTCTTTCTAAATTTTCCTTTTATGCAAGAACAACATAGAACAAAGGCATATAAGAGCTCAAGGCTCTGTAAGGAAAATAAAAAGAGAGGGCACCCGAAACATATTCAAAAAATTAGGTTCTAGATAGGTAAAAGATTGTTAGTTTATAACTTACCATCTCAATTGTTTGTGGGAAATGGCCATCATGAGGTACTCTTCTATGGTAAAACAGAACTCACAAAGAAAAGTCGGAAGATGTTTAAGTAGAATGGGAAAAGGACTAAGCACTATGGGGAAGATGTGACTGAAGGGTGCACCATTATACCAACAGAAAGACTACAAGTAACCATCCATGACTTTGTTTAGCCACTGCCTGCAGGGACATCAAACTCGTGATGAAATACAATTGATTTTAGGATGCAACTTGGTTTTTTTAATTGTATGTATAATAATTTTATTTTTAATTAAAAAAGGAAGAGCAAGGGTAAGAACAATTATGCACAGTAATCAGCATCGCTATGTTGACCTTTGAGTAGCTTTGAATAGGAAGGAATATAACTTTACTCGTCACTCAGTCAAAATATTTTCATTATTTACTTTGATTGTTGTTACTTTCCTTTGACCTATCTCCAACTTAATTGTATCTCTCCTAATTAGGTATGTCACATGCCTTAAATTTAGTATTTGTGATTTTTGAATTTCTATAGAGGCATGCTAAGTTTTGGCATTCCTAGTATGATTTTATCTAACCTTAGACTAGAGGATGAAATAAAACTTGCTAATTAAGTGACATAATTTTATCAGCATGACTATGCCCCTCCTTGAATAACTATGTCCTTTCTTGCACAACCGTGTACATTCATAATTATAAAATTAGACATGAGTTTAGCATAGCTATGCCCTTGTTGCATGACTATGCTCATTTAAAATTGAACATATTTTCTCATGAGCACGATCGTGCCCTTGGTACATAATTATGTAAATTTATTAGATTTTAGGCTTTTGATATGAGCATGATTGTTTCCTTTTCTACATGACCATGAAAACTCATACATCTCTAGACTACCTAGTGAGCATGGTCATGTCCTAGTCTGCACTGTTGTGCAAGTTCATCATTTTCTAAGCTTCATCATAAGCATGACCGTGCTTCTTGTTATCATGGCCATGTAAATTATATATTTGGGGATTTCATGTTTAGCACATTCATACATATTTTTAAATGTATGAGTTTGATATTTTAGCATGACCATGCCTTTGTTTGCACAGTTGTGCCATATGATGGAGCCTTGTTTTGATTTTGATTAACCACATCCATGCAACAGGGTCGTGCTAATATTTGCCGAAATATTTTTCCTATTTTATTTTTGCAGAAAAAGGCCTTCTTATACATAGAATAAAGGTCATGCATCCACTGTTGTAAAGGTCCGACCTTCTCAAAAGTTGGCTTCCTCTATATTTATAGAGGGCATTGTTGGCATGCAGCCCAACTTGAGAGGCTGGGCACTTTGTCCTTCATTTCCACCAAAAGCTTGGAAGAGGAGTCACTGGATATCTTGGAAGTGAAAACCCAAATGAAAATATTTCCAGGAGCATTGTTTTTATTTTGATTGAGTATGCCTAGGCAACATGATCGTGTTAATATCTACTAAACTAATTTTTTCTATTTTATTTTTCTAGAAAAATACCTCCTTATACCTAGAAGAAAGGTTGTGCATCAACTATTGTAGAGGCTCGACCCTCTTAGAAGGTGGCTTACTCTATATTTATAGAAGGCATTGCTAGCATGCAAGCTTAACTTAAGACGCTAGACACTTTCTCCTTCATCTCCACCAAGATTTTGGAAAAGGAGTCACCAGATATCTTGAAAGTGAAAACCATGATGAAAAGATTTCTAGGAGCATTGGGATGGATTAAGGGAAGCATTCATTCAAGCATCCTCCTACCGAGAATCCTCCTTGGAGTTTTTGGCTTCTCTTATCCTTGTTCCTTACACACATATGATGTCCACACACATTATCCAATATTTGTTGAAAGGGTAGTAACACCGGCTGACTCTAGTAGACTTGAACATTACATTGGGATTTGAGACCCCAGAGGGCATCTTTATTAAGGAGTTCTTGAGTTCCCTTATATACTTGTCACATGATTTCGTGGAGGGGGCCTTCTGGCATGACATCACAGAGTCATATCAGCATAACCCTCATGTCTCTATGTCCTCCACCATCAAAGATCTCGTGCTCAAGATGCTGCACTAATGGATGACACTCAGCATCTTCTCCAAAAATAATAGAATAAGGGTTGTTTCTTGAACACACTTATTCGTGTTGTCAGCTCAAGTACAAGGTTGTAGGGTCAACCTAGGATAGTTTTTCCTGATGTCCTGCTAGGGAATTTGGTATCGCCAACATGTGGGACAGAAGGGCTACATAGGTATTGGCTCTTACATCACCATTCTTTGCCACCACCATAGGATCCCTTATTCGATAGAAACTCAGATGCATTAGATTACACTGTTGGGCTTTGACATATGGTTGAGCATGAGGATGGTCCTACAAGGGTCCTATGACTGCTTTTTCACCTTAGTAGCAGAAGCCCTGGCCATAACCACAACCACAACAACAGGCACATTTAGAGTAGCACCAACAGGAGCCATAAATTGTGGAAGAGGAAATGGATGGTGATGCAACAAATGGGCATCCATATGCCCATTCCCTCTCTGACCACCTTTATCATTTATAGTTACAGGTTGATGGCATCTACGACCACTTGAATGTACAAGATGTTTCACACCAGGTTTTAGCAGACTCATAGGATGCGATCTTTGCATGGATGGATGCCTACTTCACTATACTTCTCTAGTTATTGTAGGGCCAGATGGGTTGCTCATTGCCTCAATGATTTGTTTATATTTTCTTCTTTTATCTTATTATCTCTTTATTAGGATTTTACTTTAGGACCATTAGGTACTTTTAACTTTGATATATTTTTGTTTTATTTTTGTACAAAACATATCTTTGTATGCACGAACATTATTTGTGTTTTATTCCATATGTGATTCTCTGACTCCAACACATGTGTTTAATGTAAGTAGGTTGAGAAAAAGCATAAGGACTCCTTTCCTAATCATTAAAACCCAACGAGAAAATACATTAAGGGAATTGTTGAAGTTTGAGGAATGAGACTATCTCCCTACTAACTATCTTTTTCTTCTTTTTTTCTAAATCACACATCCTTCCTTATGTATATAATTCTTTTTATCTTGAGAAATAATTTTTCAAATAATTTAAGAGAATGGTAGAAGATTAAATTTATGGAGAGATACCCCTCCTTTATTTTTCTGTAAAATTACTCGTACCTAGTGATAACCTTATTTCTCTGGATTGTTGGTAAGTTATAAGAAGCCTCTAATGTTTTGTGAGAAATATTAATTGAACTTAATAAGAACATGAAAATTTTAATAAAATAATTTATAATTATCCATGTTTATTATCTTCTTGTTTTATGCTAGAGTAACCTTAGTGAAGGATTAAGCCTAATTAAGGTTGTGCCCAACCTTTTTCTCTCTTTTTTTAACATTTATCCTCTAACTTGTACAAAAATTCTAGAACTTTCCTTATCACCTTGTCGATGTTTGCATAAGTTGATTATATTATAAGAAAAGGATAGAGGAAAATTAAATTTTGTTAAATGGACATAAACCCAAAATATCACTTAGTATAATATCAAGTACCCTTAGATTATAACTACAACAATGCAAGTGCTTGGAGATGAAAAAGTTATTAAAAAGGGAAAAAGAAAAGAAAACAAAAAACAGAAAGAAAGAAAGAAAGAAAGAAAGAAACAAAGAACCTTTTATATTTCTTTTCATTCTTGTATCTCACCTAAATTGCATAAATTCTCTTGGTCGTGTTACAACCCTAATAAAGTCCTTTTAATATTATTGTATGTAGTTTAACTTTTAGTGAGAATTAAAATTTATGATCAAACCTATGGTAGTGTACAGTTATGAAAGGCAGAGCAATAATGATTTTTACCCCTAAACATGTGAGAGACAATGAGGAGAGCCATCTCCTCTGTTTGTGAGACTTGATTTCATGGAATTAAATATCCTAATTAGATTATTGATTTTTCCTATGATGGTAATTATATTTTCCTGCTTCATGTTAAAATTTAAGGTTTCTAATTTCTATACTTGCTACATTCTTATTCCTTGAGTTATTTTTTGGGGACAAACAATGTTTAAATTTGAGATGTGATAAACCAATATTCTACTAATTTATCTACAAGAAATTAACTATAATTATTATGCACTAATTGATTATCTTGTCTTAATTCTACCTAATTTGCCTTATTTTAGCAAGAATGGTCATGTAAGTAGAGAATAAGAAAATAGGTGGATTTTGAGCCAAAAATAAGGCAAAAAGGTTATAAAGATATGAAGTAAAAAAATGACATAAATTCCCCTTGGAGGAAGTTATCATAGTCGTGTTGGTTGGGTACACCTTTGCAATAAACTAGGATTCCCAACATAGCCGTTCAAACCTAAGCATGTCGTTGTAGAGATCTTGGATTTCTAGTAAGGCCGTGCGACTTGAGCATGATCATGCGAACCGTGAGGTGCCAAAAATAACTTAAGTCAACCCTAATGATGCAAGAAAGGATCCTAGTCAGTCCTGAAACACTAGAGGTGACCTTAAAAAGTTATGACGACCGAGAAGAAAATTTAGGTCAACCCAGTTTATAACGGAAGTCCCCAATCAATGTCTATAAAAGGGAGGCTACGTCTTGGGCTAAAGATCTTTTACTATTTTTTCTAAATTTTTATAAAATTATTTAAAAGGAATAAAATTAAATAATCATACGTTATCTAATTATATAACAACTTGATAAATTAACTTATAAAAAATTTATACAATAAATATTAATATAAAATTACTAACTTTTTCATATTTTATCTATACATAATAAATTCAACTATAAAATTTTCTATGTATAAAATAGATTAATTAAATACCATACATATATATGAGTTAGGATTCATTAACAGCAAGTATCAAACTTTAACTCTTACATCAAGTTAATAATCTTATATAGAATACAAAATTTATCAATCTAACCGTTGATTTAAAAGTTATTATCAAGTACATCATGTATATAAAATTTCATACAAAACAAAAATTGATAAATACTTTATCTCATGACTTTATTTTAATGGCTCATATGTTATTTAAATATATGTAAATATCAACAATTGGATAACATACCTGTAGATTTTCAAATTTATTAAAATTTAATATATATGATCATAAAAATATTATAACATAATTCACGGTCAAAGTTGATCTAAGTGTTAAAGTTTAACATATATGATGTCAATAGATTCCGACTCTCTCTCTATAAATATTATGAATAAATTAGAAAAAAGGAAAAACTTTACAAGGTCATAAATTTTTAAAAAAATTATAAAATAAAAAATAACAATTTTTTCAAAATTTTTAACTCAGTATTTTTTTATATCTATAATATAAAAATTTATTTGTATAATTTAAAAACTATTAAATGGTATTTATTTTTTTAAATTTTTTTTAATTACTCTAAATTTAAGAATCATAATTTTTAAAATTTATATTAAATTATATAATATTTTATTATTTACAAAAATTTGTAAATTCAGTCCACATATATATATATATATATATTATCAAGCATCTAAAATTTTAAATCCAAAATGCAAAAATTATATTATAAAATTCAAAAATTTAATATATTATTTTTTAATATATTATTTCACATTAATTTAAATAATTTTATAATCTAATTTCTTATCAATTTAATCATCTTACACAAGATCAATCCAACAATTAAATTTAAACATAATTAAATATAATTTTTTATAATTTTAAATAATAAATAAAATTTCATTCAAAAATTAACAAAATTCTAAAACTACTTTTATATTATATGAATCTAGTTTCTTTATCTTTAATTAGTTTCTAATTTTCTGCATGTCTTCAATTGAATATAGTTTCTCATTAAAATTTCTGTAATGTTAACTTCATAGCTACCGTTTAAGCTTGGAGAAGCTTGCATAAGAAAATGATGGGAGAAAAAAATTAAGGGAGGAATGATAAATAGTTACAGCTTTTACAGATTGAAGCTTTTCCTACTCTCAACTCAAATTGGAAACAATTGTCCAATTTGATGAGTCAAAACCAAATCAGATGGAAGCTTGCATGTGAACGCTGTGAAGCGCAGGTAGGTGGAGTTTGCTGTGAGCAAAATGGTTATGCATGGAGGATGGTTTTTCTGCACATTTTCCAAAACTTTTGCTATCTGAATCTAGCTACATTCGATGGTATTTGTCGAATGCCTTTCATCATGACCAACAACGTGGAAGACAGAGATGAATAGGTGTCACAAGACCATGTGACCTCTCTTTTTTAAAAAATAAACGAATAATACAATATAAGTTTTGATTATTCTATCTTTTATAAATATAATATCTTTATTTTTATTATTTTTAAAAAAGTTAACAATTTAAAAATTAAAAAAAATCTCCATTTTGTCTTCTCTTAAAAAATTAATTTTTTAATAAATCCCACAAATTACTTTTTTTTCTCTCATTTTCATATCTATCCCAACAAAAAATATATTTATCAAAAAATAAAGTGAAGGGTGTATAGCATGAAAAACAATGAGATATATCAAAACCACTTAATGAAGCTATAGATCCACCATTCGAACTAACCAAGTTATTAACACAAGTACCAAAACTTTTTAACAGATACTTCAAAATAAAAAAGGAATTAAAATCAGTCCATACTTTCGAAACAAATTATTGATATAACTATCAATGATTAACAACTAAAATATCTTATATGCAGTAACGAAAGTCTAGGAGAATAGCTCAGATGACGTATATATCAGTCCTGATCTCTCGTTCTTACACTAGCAATGAATCAAACAGTGTTCGGTGTGGAATTTTGAAATAAAATGAAATTTGCAAAAGACCATTTTATTGGTATAAGAAAAACAGATGTTTTTATGATCTATACTTAGGAAGGTCACTAAAAGTAGTAATTTGCAACTTTACACTACCATCGAACAGATCGCATTTTCGTTTAAAACATTTTCACAAATTTGTCTTGGGTTTGGCACCTCCAGTTACACGCCTTGTTACTGACCTCATGGTCACGAATTCTTCTGCAGCGGATGGGTGTATTCCCACCTAAGATGAAAGAGAGAGTCAAGTGAAGCAATAAAAAAATATAACAGCAAACAGAAAACGTTAACAAGTACTCTAAGACATTAATTATGAAAAATAAAGTTTTTATAGAAATGTGTTACTAATACACTTTTACCATGATTTCCTACACATATCCATTATAAGTTTCAATAAAAGCTTTCTATTTAATTCCTTAAATCAATATTTTTCGGACATTAATTAGGTAAGACTCAGCAAACAAAAGAGAAGGATCATGAAGACAAACTGAGAAAACTTGTAATGATAAGACCACCAAACTTTTGGCTAACTATTTTTGATTCTTTTTTACTTCAATGAGAAAGCTTTATGCAATATAAAAGGACATCCAAAAAGTATAACTTTGACCAATTATTGGCTTATAATTTTTTTAAAAGAAAATATTAACTTTAACCGTTAAAGTTGATTTTAAATATCCAAAACTTTTATTAAGAAAGTACTTTTATTAAAATCCCACCAAACCCAAAACCTCGTCTCCCAGTTTCCCTCACACATCTTCACTACACGCTCGGTTCAAATTAAAGCAAACATTAGACACCAGAGAGAGAAATTCACTCTCTTGATATCTCTGGCATTCTTGATAACACATTAAGTAGTCTAGTGTTATTGTTTCCTCCTTTCAATCACAGCATATTGCACCTGTCAGTCATAATTGGGGGTGCTATAGATCCTATGGTGTTCTCTTTCCAATTGAGTTTCTTTTTCCAAATTGTATGTTGCAATTGTTGAATATCATAATTCATAGGTTTCTTTATTTCATGAATCTTCTGCTCTCAAAAATCTGCCTACTGTTATCTCAGTAATTCACAATCGTGTTTTGAACCACTATTTGCATAATGGAGACATTCTTGAGCAAATATATTGGGTATGCCGTATGCAAACCTAATTCTACAGGTCATTATATCATTGCCTTCCAGTGAAAATATCACATACCCTCAGAAGGCAGGAGAGAACACAACCAAGAAAATGAACTTACCGTGATGTCAAACTGTTCCTTGGTAGCTCCACACTTCAATGCAACAGCAATACCCTATTGATCGCCAATATTAATATCATTAATAGAGACAAAGATTAAATGCAGCAAAACCATGAACAGAAGCCAACAAATCACAGATTAAAGAATGGTATTTTTTGGACTCAATCAAAGCCTCTGCAGCACGAAAATACGCTGCAATGAGACTAATTACTTATTCATTCTAAGTTTATGAAACGTATCTATACAACTGTTTATACAAAAATTTTACTACCGCAGAATTAAAACCCACCAGTTATCCCTCAATAACTCGGAAGGTTTCTGACAACCACAGGAGTACAAGAAGTTATGTAGTTTTATAAATTAAGGAGGTACACATAAGATCAAAAAATGAAGGGGTATTAGGCATAATTTGATCCAAGTTTGGGAGGTATTAATGTATTTTGCCCTTTTTTATGGGAGCATAGACGGGAATAAGTTATCTTCTAATCTAATCAATAACTTCCACTAGAGCCCCCACTTTTTCTCTTACAATTTACATTTTGAAAAAATTTACAAAAACATTAAATTTAACCAAACATGTTTTTGAATTTACTCAGGAATAACATTCCTGCTCATCATATTCCTGTTAATGTACTAATATACCTAAAAACCTCTTCTATGCAGCCAAAGAGTGATGCGACAAGTCATGTAGCATGGTCCCAAAGTATATTTAACAGGTCGAGAATGAGAAGATAGAAAAAACTTTGAAGAATAAAATATAGTATGGATATGTGCTGCGCAATGATGTGTTTCAAAATAAATGCAGTAAGCCCAATTAATGCTACAACTACTACTAGACTACAAAACCAAATAAATTAAGGAAACAAATAAAATTATGAAATATTGATACTACTCATAAGGAGATCATCTAAAATACTCTAAAATATTCTAAAGATGTAATCATAAAATATTTTCTAGACATTCCAACAATAAAAATGAAGAAAATTACAAATGAAGGTTCTTAAACTATAGACAATGTAGTGGAAAAACAAACACTAAATTGGCATTTCCTAGCTGACTGCCCAGGTGAAACTATTAGGAATTTAGGATACCTGCATAATTTCAGGCGCATCAGGTCCACACATGGATGCTCCAAGAACCTTATCAGTCTCAGCATCAACAACAAGCTTCATAACAGTTTTTTCTTGTCGCCTATTTAAAAGAAACATATCAGTAACTATCAATAATACAGAAAGAAACATATGCTGAAACAAACATAACTAATACTGGGTCCAACCGAGAATTGAAGAGCTTGTAGCTGTTGTGATAATAAAGACTAACAGAAATCCAGATTAACTGTAACATTTTGAATGTTAAAAATCCAAACAAGATTTGCAATAGAGTAAATAAACAAAATCAATGTTCCGAGGATCCAGCAGACCAGCACAGTAATACAACTAGAATAGATGCCTGAAGATTTTAAAATGTATGTACCAACAACATTTCCTATAGAAATTATTGTTCTCTGATCCAAGTTATCATGAATTCTGCAAGCCATTAGTCTGCATTAAAGGTGAAGTGGGTGAAAATTCCAAATCACTACACTTACCCAGAGATGGTATTTTTCATAGGATTGAAGGATGATGTGAAAACCAGCAGATCACCGTTGGTTTGCTCTATTGCTTCCTCCTCACTGAGACCGACTATAGAAAGTGGTGGAATGCTGCAGAACCACAGGAAAAAAATGTGCAATATATTACTCCAACAAAACGGTGAAAGATAAAATTGGGAACAAGGGGATATACCATCATAAGTAAACAAATTAAAAACAGATAACCTCTACCAAGTTTTATAATGCAAAAGCAACTATTATACCTGAACACTGCACAGGGGACATTCCTGTAGTCTGGCTTGCTCAGTTGCCCACCAAATACTGTTTTCTACATATAATTTCAAATAAATCATAATAAATTTGTTAAACAATAACTAACATCATCGTTAAACAAATCAACCACTCACTCCTCCTTACCCAATCCAAATGCATACAAGTATATGTTTCATCCACTAAATATCTCAACACTTACAGCAAAGCATGATGCTTCCATCAAGGCCACAGGAGTAAGATTCATTCGGTTTGTTACATCACCCACGGCCCATATGTTTGGTTTGTTGGTGCGTGAATACTCATCCACCTAAGCACAAAGGAATTTGGAACATTTACAACTGAGTGTTATAATCATTTTCTACTTCTAAACAATTGTTCAATTCAATATCCAGTCATTAGCAAAAGCATTTAGGTGACATGAGCCTAAGATCAATTTGTCTCAGATATCTGAATTCCCACTCACATGGTAACTGATCTGAGAGTGCTTCATTAAAAAAAGGTTTTGCCAAAAGGTAGTACTTTCCTTCATCTTTCCAATGGCATGTAAGCATATAAGGGTTTTGGGGGATTAGATATACAAATTCCATATACTTCATAATTTCTCTGGAGCTCTCTAATAATAACTCAGCACTCCAGTTAACACAATAACCAAATTATGGTATTTCCCGGAAGATATTCCAGTAGAAAACAGTCAGATGTTGTATCTATATTACCAACTATAAAGACCATTGTTTAGTATTATAGAATCACAATGGATCCAGTATCATACAGATCATGAAATAAGACCAACTCATTCTTGTAGACTTCATGGAAGCAAATGATGAAAAAGAGAGTTGTGAACCTTTATTGCTCCAGTCTTGTCAAGCTCAACACCTACAGCTTCTAAATTTAACCTCTTAGAATTAGGAGCCCTACCTGCAACAGCAGAAGAACACTTGAGAAGGTATAGATTTTAGAAAAAGGCAACCAAAAGTTCCATGAGATAAAATGTGCAAGATGCATTCTATCCTTAAGCAAAATAATAATAATAATAATACATTATCCATTACGTCCATCTAACTTTAACTTTAAGTGTGGTGCTCCAGCTCTATACCAGGGTGTAAAAATTCATTAATCATGAACTGATCAAGTTATTGAGTATAGAAAAACTTGATGATTATATAAAAAGACACTATCAAGTACTTAAAATGACAATGATACTATTAGTGTGCCTCGTATTGGAAGTCCCACCATGCATATATAAACTAAGGGGATTCCTCAATGAGCTAGCTTTTCAATATGTTTCATCACTTATAGCCACAATAAGAAAACTAGATGAACCTGAAGGAGTTTTGGGCTATCAGCCTCTTAAAGACTAACCATTTTAGAAGTCTATGTTGTATGTATCCTTACCAGTGGCAAATAATACAACATCAGCAATGAGCTCCTCACCATGATCTGTAACAACTTTAATGCCATCCTGTGTTTTGATCAACTAAAAAATGAAATTTATTACCATTAGCTAAGCCTCCAAGTAAAATAAATGAAAAAGAAATTTTACTGTTTGAAGAATTATAATGGAAAATATGAACTGCAAACCCCAAGAGGAAATACCTGTGTCAAATTGGTCCTTGGATGCAAATTAATTCCTCTGCCTTCAAGATTTCTTGCAACTACAGCTCTCATTTCATCATCAAAACCTCTGCAATAGAATTTTATTCAACATGGAGTAATGTATGTACAAAAGCAGTATAGCAACTAGTAACATAAGCAGTATAGCAAAGGTTCTGTTAATTCCCTTGTCTAGATTCTAGAAGATTTCTTGCAACCAATACGACACATATATGACACCAAACTAGATTTTATGGATAATTTGCAAAGAATCAATATGCAGAAAATATTGCAGTTTAGGATGTCATTTTCAAGCTCCCAGAAACCAAAAATTAACTGGTTTGCTTAATGCCAAGAAATCATATTATCCTTTAAATGTTTGCATATATTTAACATTATTAACCAAAAAATTGGAGAGCACTTAGATATACTTAAGAAACATTAAAATAAACTTACAGGAATTAGATATAAGATTTTGTGAGTTGCTTGAGTGAGAGCATTTATATACTAAAAAGAATAAATGCATTTTGCATTTACAAGAACAATAAATCAATAATGAAGGCTGAAGCAATAAACTTCCCATGACTCTAATCTTTCCAATAGTCCATTTTCTCCCAGAAGTCCTAATGACATAATAACCACTATAAATATGCTAACAGACATCACAAGTCCATGGAACATCTCAGTAAATTTTAGACCTAGATTGCAACGACTATTGATTGCAAAATTCAAATACATAGTCAAGATCAATGAATTTTTAATGTCCAGTGTTGAATTTCTATGGCAGAAAAACAAAAACCTGTTTTTAAAAAGCTTCCTCTTTATTTATTTTTTTCCTTCGAATTCATCTGCTATTTCAACAATCAAAAACATATCCCATTCTTATCCTTATCCTAACTTGGCATTCTTTCCATGTATTTCATTTCACCCAATCTCTCAGAGAACTTTAAATACATAAAATGAGTTCAGATATTCATAAAGTAATCTCAAGCCAGTGATGATAAAAGGTACATAGTTCTGATACTATATCCTATATTTTAGAAAGCCTGTTGAAAATACATTAAGATGACAAAGTTATTATCATCAAACTACTCATAACTATACAAGAAGCTATAAAATTATTAGAATTTCTCTTATTTTCCAATCGCAGCATACTTATTTGGGTAAGTGCCCCTCGATGCCTGTATAGCCAATATTAAGTCACAAAGGCGCTTTTGTTTTAAGCAATGGTGAAGTTAAGGAAACTTGCTACACCTGCTAAATACATGTCTACATCAATTTGTTAATATTAAAACTTACAGCAAGAAAGGGGAAAAGGAGACATAATCAGAAGGCCCAATTTATGATTACTTAGAACTTCAACATGAAAGATATATGTCAAGGCCAACCTCAGTGGAAGTTCCTTTCTGAAAACTAAATGGACATTGGAACCCATCCCTCGCCATATGGATGCAAACTCAACTGCAATATAACTGAAAACAAAATATAAATTAACCACCAAGAGATAGTAAGTAGTTAAAGTTATAACACATAAGGAGCCAAGGACACACCCTCCCCCAAGAATCACAGCACGTTTAGGAAACTCTTCTAGACTTAGTGCCTCGTCAGATGTTATACCCAACTCCTGCACAAAAAGACAATAGTAACAACAATCATTACGCACATCCTAAAATCTTAAATGGATCAATTTTAATTAAGAATAAGAACATCAATAATGTATCAAAAACATTTTTCAAGAGTAAGGGGCAGTGAAACATCTGAAAATCTAATGTTTAAATTCCAATATTTCACACAGAAAGTGTTCCTGTAGTCAAGCATGCAAAGGAAAGTTCAATGGTAAATTCAGTGAAAGGGGATCTTGGGTGACTTTAAATGTGAGGGAGTAACCATGTTTATGATAACTTCCTAATATATTGTAGAAAACTGTTCAACTATCAACTAGTCATGTCACCCTGCAAGGACTGAATTAGTGAATGTATCACTTTTTTATTTCAATCACTGGACACAATGTAGCTGTTTCAAATTATGCACTGAATGAAAAAAAATTTAAAAAATACTTTCAACTTTTATAATTTGTTTGGTCAAACTTTGTTTTTTTTTTTTTATCACATAAAAAGTGAAAAATACAAAATTATGTAATGAAAACTTGATAAAAGTTGTGCATACTGATAGACCTATTTTAAAAGAAATAAGGTGCAGTTTTAGGGCTGAGTTGTAGAACACAGACTACCCCTTGTTTGTAAATTGTAACAGAATAGGAGTTAGTTTGAGTGGACTAGCTGTTGTAGCATAAATAGATGGGGAAGGGAAGCCTGTGGGACATGTGTGTTTTTTTGAAGCTGAATATTGTTAGAGAGATTGGGACTTGAAATTCCCAAATTGTGAGGTAAATGTTTGGATCTCCTGCCCTGATCCTAAAATTCTGAAGCCACATTGGCCAAGATTTGGGACCTAGGGTTCATTCTTTGCAATAAAGATTTTTTTTTCTTGCGGTCTGATCCAGGGAGTCCCATGTTGCAACCAAAAATAGAATCAAGATGGGAGATGTTAGAAAAAAGTATGGAGGAGGTAAGGCAGGTACAGGACTCATGGAGAAAGGAGCAAGAACAAAGATGAGCAGAAAATACTGCAACACTGAAAAACATTCAAGAAATGCTGGAAGTTTTGACATTTGCAGATTTCTGAAATGGGAATGGGCATAAGGGACCCCAAAATTCATAAAACAAGTAGAAAACACAATGTCCATGAAGATGAAGGTTAGGAGAGAAAAGAACCAGTGGTTCAAGGACAAGAAACAAATACAAGAAAGCTACCAGAATTGGGAGAAACCCAGCATAAGCAACCTAGTAACATTCTGGCCAACACATCAGAAAACAAAAGCAAAAATGAAGTTCTTGATATCAACAATCACAGTGGAAGAGATGACAGATGGATCTTTCTTTGGGTTGCAAAGAGGAGCTTTTGGGTGTGGGTAGTACATCAGCCCACTGCAAAAGCAAAATAAGGTGGAGGATATTGATATTCATCAATTGCAACCATTCGCACAGCTTGCAAAGGAGCCATGGGATCTCATTATATTTACAGAGACCTTAATACTCTGTTTTATGGCTACAAATACCACACAAAACGAAGCATTCAAGGAGCATGGAGGTATTCACATATTTGTATTTGACCTGGGTGGAATTTATATGAAGTTGAGGGTTGGTGGCCATGTCACTGCTGAAATCCTGGTCAAGAATTCATCAGCGCTTGCTTATGTTGTTTTCTTGTTAGGATGTGTAAAATTGGTAGATGAAATACAGAATCAAAATGAAGGTCCAATTAGTACAATTGCAGCAAGAGTGGGAAGGGAATACAATACAGTTGATGCTATTGAAGAAATTATAGGGACAAGGAAATATCCAAAAGGCACCACTTTATAGGGACAAGGAAATATCCAAAAGGCACCACTTTATTAGACATTGGACCATGTCTTGTTTTTGTGCTTCAGGGGGAAATTATGCTACTATGGGATCAGGAAAAAGAGACAATTGTTATGCTTTAGACAGTGAGACCCTCGTGGAATTATGAAATCTTTCACCTTGAGGACAAGGTGCATCTCATGGGGGGTATTTGATAGATCTGTTTTAAAAGTAGAAATAAGGGTAGTTTTGGGGCTGAGTAGTAAAACAGAGAATATCCCCTGTTTGTAACAGAATTGCAGCTAGAGTGGGCTGGCTGTTGTAGTATAAACAGATGAGCCTGCAGGAAATGTGTGTTGTTTTGGAGCGGAATATTTTTGAAGAGTTTGGGACTCTCGAAATTCCGAAACTGAGTTTAAACGTTTGGATCTCTTGCCCTAATCCTAAAACTCTGAATTGTCTTTTCAATAAAGATTGCTTTGAAATCCTGAGTTTAAATGTTTTAGGGTTGATTCTTTGCAATAAAGATTGTCTTTTCTTGCTGTATGATCCAGTTCTCTATCACATACATTTTCCCTGAATTGTTGAAACAAATATTTTATTGACAGCCTTTTAAAAGAATTAACATGAAAGAATTTGGTGTTTTCATTAGCAAACTGACCGGACATGTCTTGTATAAAATAAGAGATGAAAGAAAGTTTGATTAATTAATATTAAAATTATTATTACCGTACCAGCAGTAAAGGAAATTAAATTCAAACCAGTATTAAATATTGACCACAAGGAGAGAGAAAGAAAGGGGGATGGACACCTAACAGCAATGTAGCATCATCAATGCTAAGTTAATACAGGTTATTTAAAAGTTAAAACAAAAGGTCAGAATAAATGGGAGAAGGAAGAGAAAACACCACTACACTAAAGTCTGATTTGCATAATATTAAGCAAAAATCTGAAGTATAATTAATTGTCATAAGAAGTCATGAAAACTGAAATAGTTTCATTGATGCATTCCATGTTCATCATTATGCATCCCCACCATCACCCCCGCAGGCACTGCATCTCAAACAAGCTGTATGATTATTTTCACAGAAAAACCTCCATTTAGAGCTAAATTTTTATTTTCACACTGTATGCTATCCATTTCAGACCAAAATTCATTAGTAACACCAGATTAATAACATGGCAGATGAACTAAGATTACATAATATATTGTTAAAAAATATTTTCAATAATGAGAAAATGTTAGTTATCCACCATTTTTGTATAACATTTGCACGAAAATGGGGAGAGATAGGAAGGAAAAACAGAAGTATATGATAGGATGAAGTAAAGATAGAGAAAATAAAGTGTTAAAATAAAAAGTATTGTATGAACAATATAACTCTTATGATATTTTCAGAATATTTTATAATATATTGTACATTCAATTAAGTCATCTAATTGAGGAAGCAATTTAAGGAGTTGAGTTTTTGGTTTTGTTATATTCCATGATTTGTTTCTTTATTTAATTATGGTTATAAGTCTTATTAAGTTGGTAACTTGGACTTGCATTAGGAGCACTTCCCATGTACGTGGTCTTGGTTTTCTTTCTGCTTCCCTAATCCTAAACCCGTAATTCTAACATACACATGAAACATATCATACTCATAAAACTGAAACGATCATGTCAGTAGGATTTTTGCAATATTATTTCAAAACAAGCAAATTCACCTGTCCTGGAATATTTGGACGTTGAGCCCTGCTGCCAGTTGCAATCAATATGTGCTTCGCTGAATAAGACAGTTTAGTGCCATCCAATTGTGTCACCTCTACTTCATTTGGACCAACTATCTTTCCCTCACCTTCAAATAATTTAACCCCAGCATTGGATAACAACCGTTTGTAAATACCATTTAATCTGTTTATTTCATCTGTCTGCAATTTGACAAAACCAAGATTATTGAACAACTAACATAAACAGCCTTCAACTTTTTGTACTAATAATAAACCGCTTTCTGCTTCAATATATCCAAACAAGCACAAGGAGATGGATGTAGAGTTTATAAACAAAGCAACATCTAGACAAACAAAGACAATCCAAACTAAATTTTTAAAAGTTCTAAAGAGATACCAAATATATTTTGATAGAAGAAATAACAATGCTTTACATTCCTGAACAGAAAAATAAAATCTTGAAATACCTTCTTTTGCAAGAGCTTCTTCCAATTGAAGTCAACTTTCTCACTCAATTCCCACCCATAATTCCTGGCATCCTACCATAGCACAGTAATGTTTTTTACAGATGATCTCGGAAGTACTAATAATATCATAATAATTATGAAGCAGCATGAAAAAAATAGAAAGAAAAAACTGATACACTTGCTGATTAAATATAAGTTTGAATTGCATTTGCATAATGCATCTGATGAGAATTTGAACAGTCCTACTGTATCTACATCACATCATATCTGATACCATATAACTCTAATAAGTCCTAGAAGCTTAGATGAGGCACATGTCCTCTGAAATTCTAATATAACAAGCATGCATTAAGATAAGCTTTAAAAACAAAAACACTGTTATGATATAGATTTTCTTTTAAGCTACTCTTTCTAGCTTACTAAGAAAAGCACTAAAACTGATTTTGTTATATTTCTCCATATTTCCAGAAAAAAAGGTTATACAATTATCATAAAATTTTTAGATATTTTAATTTAAAAAAAAAAACATTTTCCAAAGCTTAAACAAGCAGAGCTCTGTGTGTGTGTGTGTGTGTGTGTGTGTGTGTGCGTGTGTGTGTGTGTGTGTGTGTGTATATAGTCTTATCATACAAAAGTATAGTCAGCAGAAAACAATTAAATAAAAAGTTACATCTCTTACCTATCTTGGATGTGACAACAAAACAAAACTACTGGAGTAGCTTGATATACAAACTGATGTATTCATTTCATTAGCTTTTATGAAATAAATAAATTTTAAAAGACACAACATTCTTGTGCAACTTAAAAAATATAGAAGTATACTATGTAAACATTTATTAGTCAAGATAAAGATGGTGATGATTTATTGTTTTATAAGAAAAAAAAAATTATTAAAGAGAGATGTAAATACAACTAGGGCAAGGCTAAAGTATCCTTAAGCTCTGAATAAATTAAAACAAAACAAAAGAACTAGAAATGCAGCATGGATGCCATCTTTTTGTACATCAAGGATGGTTGCTCTCTGATGTAACCTTGGCCAGAACACCAAAGACAAGCTAAGAACATAATCCTATCCCAACAAGTACAACAAATTGGACTATGTACCTAGTGACTAATCTGTATTTTTTATTAAGCAATTCATTTAGGATCAAATCCTTACCTCAAGTTCACCTCCATAAGATGCTCCATAGACCAAAATCTTTTTAGGAACACATCCACGAATAACACACCTTTGAAACAATAAATAAATAAGCATTTTCAGTAACTACTTGGTAGAAGAAGAGATATCATTGGACAGTGAGGAGTGAGAAGAAGGATGAAAAACCGGACAAGAACTGTATTACATAATACTTATAAAGTAGAAGTCATTCTTTCACACTATTATAATGCAAGTTTATCTAAATTGAATCCAAATAGTCAGCAGAAAAACAGCTGAAAGCCAGAGAAAGAAATTTTTGTGTACAGACAACTTGGTCTGATGTGAAGTTTGTTTTACATTGATTAATTTAGCACTGCATTATGTTCATAGAAATGCAAACAAATCAGCATACCATATGGATATAAAAGAAAAGACATCGAACTATTAATGGAGACTGTATAATCTTGGAGTTGCAGCATAAAGAGATAGCGAGGATATGCTTCCCAATAATATGTGCATGACTGTCCAACCTACTATGCAAATCAAGAACATCTCACTAAGGGAGGCAAACTACATGAATCGATCATTACCATTGTGCTCCATTAAAAGACAATATTTGTAATAAACCATTTAAAGCAAGATATTTTTTTAATTGTTTCTCCAAATTCTTGTAGGAAGATCTTTTGATCCAAGAAAACAAATGTGATTCAATGCACTACGAAGTCAAGTTGGAAAAAGTGATATAATTAAAGTGACTGTGTAGTACATATGGCATAAATAATTTGCTTCTATAGTTTTGTTTTCCCAATTTCCCATGATTTCTGCAAGTAGTAGAAATGAGTTTACAATGGCATGAATAGTTTTGTTTTGTTCTAATTCTTTTAAGTGATTTCTGCAAATAGTTTTGTGTTGTTCTAAATATGATGTTCTATTTATTTTCTTTTCTAACTTATCTGGCCGAGCCCAAATATTAAGCATTATATGAAAGTACAATCTTCACAATCAAGGTGAAAATTGAACATGTATTCACACACAAATCAACGTAGCAAACATGGGAATTTAATAAAATAAAATAAAATAAGAAAAATATCCCAAAAAAAATAATGAATAGAATCAGTAGACATATAGGAGCAATGTGAATGTATGATCAGGCAAAGGACAGACCAAAAACAAACAATTACAAAAATATGGGGCCTGATCACACAGAATTTTCTTAGAAAAAGCATAATGCACATTACATAGAGGTTAGACCGAAAGCAACATAAAATTAGATTTTAATTTAATAGAAAAAACATGTGGAAACTGATTAGAGTAACAAACTTGCAAGCAACTGTTAACATAAGCAAAACATTTGACATGCTTTAGAACTAAAGTCACATAAGAACTGTGACAACCCAGCCATTATCTGAATACCAATTACATAAAAAATTGATAAAGAAAGTATCATAAAATGCATCAAGGATGAATTTGAAACCCATAAGTGGAGAATGTTTATGTAAATTTCTTCAACCACGGACAAAGACATTCTTTATCAACATTGGGTAAAAGGCAAGGAATGTCCCCATTGTTATTATATGTATAGGAAGAAGAAAATAATCCGTGCAAAGGGGAAGAGATGTTGAGTTTACGACTTACGTTCCACCAACTCCTCCAATTGTTTCTGAGCTAATTGGGTGAAACGGAAGCTCACAAATCCCTACCTACAGACACAGGTGGCAGAATATTTTCAGAATATAACATATAAACCAGCAAAATACTTGAAAGAATAACACCAGAGACACAAGATTATATTAAATATTGAGAAGAAGTTTAAGTGATTCTTTGAATAAGCTTTTGTTGAATAAAAATAAATTTCAGTAGGGTAGTAGCATATTTTAGTATTTTGGAACTAAGAAAAGGCACAACTTGCGCTATTTTAAGATAGAGACTTGTGATTCTCAAAATGAATCATGAAAAACTGTTCAAACATTTACAATAATCTCAACACCCTCCAAAAATCTAGGACAGCTTCAATAGCAGAGAATAGATCCGTAGACAAAACTGTTTTCACAGATTAATCATCAACACAGTCACAAACCTTGGCTCCATAATTTGCTGAAAATCTAGCGGCACGAACGCCACCACTGCCAGCCCCGATAATAAATAAGTCAAAATCAAAATTCGTCCCTTCTCCAGCTTTGCCCAATTCAGCTTCACCATCGATAAGCATCTTTCTGGCCATCGCTATCAAACAATTCGAACTAAATCTACATCAATAACAGCACGGTAAGCGTCAAAACTAGAATCAGTTCAGAAATCGAACACTGTTTGGAAGCCGAGAAAATAAGGTCAAATCCAACAGACCAAAAGCTCTCAATACACAACATTCAAGATCGCCAGTTCACCCACGCAGTAGAGAAGAACAATGGAAGAATTGAAAGAAGAACAAAAAAATGGTTGAAGTTTCGTGTATTCTGGTTTTCTTAGTTGATTTTCTCGGAAAACAAAATGGAAAATTACCTGAGTCGTCGTAGTTTGGGCAGCAAGATTTATGAACTAAGAAACAAAAGAGAACTTGACTACGCTGAGTATATATATAATAGAGAAGAGAAAGAAAAGTTGCACAAGACATGAGTACACGAGATACGAGATGATGCAGCCTTAATTTTAAGCCCCGTTTGACCAAAAAAAAAAAATATAAAATTAAAATTTAAGCACTGGGCGTCCGGTAGAAGGCACGGTCACGGATTTGCCCCTATTTTTCTTCATGTTGAGAAGTGTTAGAATACACTTATTTTTTGGAAGGGCTCTGTTATTAATACACCCCGTTTTCCTGAATGTATTCGGATGATAAAAAAAAAACAAATAAAAAAATTGATTTACCATGTACTGTGATTAAAGAGAAAATACAAAAGAATCATATGTATTAAAATATAAATATTATTAAAATATATATTTATTATTTTTTTAACGTATTTTCTATTTTTCATTTTTTTAACATATTCAATAGCAAATAAAAATATATATAGTAAATTTTTATTAAAATTATTTAATATTATTAATATATTAATTTATATAATTTTTAATAAAAATTTATTATACCTAAGTTTTTATTATATATTATTAAATATATATTCAAAAATTATTTTATTATTAAATAAAATTTATGTCGACCTCACTAAATTATATAATCATTTTTTTAAATGATGGAACCTATATAAATTTTAACCAATAATAAATAGAATGTTAAAAAAATATTAAAATATATTAGTAACATTTTTAAAAAAAATTATTTTGATAGATTTATGTAGAAAAATAGAATGATGATATATATTTTTATTTTAAATTAATAGGGTTATGTTTTATTTATAAAAATAATTAATTAATTAATATATTATGTTTATATTAATTTATGATCTTACGTATTTTATTTTAAAATGATCAAATTATAATGTTTCAAAATAAAAAAAATTATTTTCCTTTTTTTACCTTCAAAATTTTCCATCCAAAGAATCTTCAAAAATATTAAATTTCATATATCTTACTACTAAATTTAAATTATAAATCATTAATTAAAATAATATTTTTATTAAAAGTACAAAATACATTAAAAAATATTTTCAACTAGTATTTTATAAAGTAAAATAAAAAAATTAATATACATTAAGTTTGTAATTTAATTTGATTTTAAATATAAAAATTAAAAATCAAGTTAAATTACATAAAAGAATGTGATTTTCTCGCTATCGACTTGGTTGATTTTAAATTATTTTGAATTAATTTAACAATTTAAAATGGTTTAAATTGATTCTTGAATATTTTTATTTTAAATCATAAAAGGTGGCAAAATTTTATATAAAAAAATTTTATATTTTTATTTTCTTAAATAAAAATTTTTAAAATAACTTTTTAAAAATATTAGCAATACACTATTATTATTATTATTATTATTATTATTATTATTATTATTAATATTATTATTATTATTATAAGATTCTAACCACATTTCAACGATGTCTATAAACATAGGACAAATGTTATTATGGTATCTTCTACAAACTCAATTAAACTCTACTAAACTTGTTTTCTAACTTAGATATTAAAGTGTTCTTTTAATTAATATCTTTTTTTATATTGAAACATTTCATTTTGGTGAAGGTACTATTTTTTTATTATCTTAAAATAATAGCACCACCTTACTGAGATAGCAACAAAGCACATTTAATATTATTTGTGGGAATTAATCAAGCACATTTAATATTATTTGTGGAAATCATAAATTTATTTCTAATCTTTTACATTTGATGAATAACATGTCACATTTCACCATGCTTGAAGAATATATTTTAAAACTTTTAGGTGGAGGAAGTCACTATTATGGCTTTTTAAAATATGCAAATGGACTTATGCATTTCTTACAAAAAGAAGTGAAAAATATACACCTAATATCTTAAACCCTAGGAATAGATATATAAATTACAAACTTCTAGGAACAGAATGTGAAACCTTGAAAGACAATATCATATTCTCTTTCTCAATGTAGGGAGAGATATTGTAGTGAAGAGAGGGACAATCAAGATAAGACTATTCATCAACAATCTTCCTATCATGCAAGAATAAGAAACATTATCTATCCTATTCTAATACACCATCCATTTTCAAATGTATTGACTCATTCAACATTCTATATTGGTTCATAGTCATAATTCAAAGATTCAGTTCTTATAATGGAGTCTTAGATCCTCGTAGACATTTAGAAGCTTACACTCTAAGCAATTTTATTTCAAGTTTTCCTTAAGACATTGAAAGGGAAAGCTTTAATCTAGTTACAAGTCTTTCCTAAGAACTCTATATGAAGTTAGAGAAATTTAGTTGTGAACTTCACTAGACACTTCATTATCTCTTTAGAGGCACCTTATACCTCTCATTCTTTGGTCAAGGTCATACAACAAGAGAAAAAGTCTTTGAAGGTTCTTTTTTCATAATTTATAATGAAGTGGCTCTTATCTCGAACCTTCCTAACAATATATGACTTAACACCACCATTGAAGTTATATGAAGGGATATAGTATCATTAGGTAAAACCAAATTGAGAAGTATGAAAAAAAAATTGATTTAAAATAACCAAATGCATTGCTAAAGATATACATAAAGAATCTTGTTGCAGCTCTATATCTTATGAGCAAGGCAACAAAAAAATATTGAGGGTAGTTCAGATAAGCAGGAGAAAGGTGGTTAAAGAGAATTTAAGGAATATTTTGATTGATACATCCCATCAAATTCAAATTTATCCCAATCTATCAAGAAGTTATGTACATAGTTTATGGGAATACAAAGCATACACTTATCAAGTTATGTACATAGTTTATGGGAATACAAAGCATACACTTATCGAAGAGAAAGATTAAAAAGATGAGTTAAAGTATTGTATCTTTCATAAAAGTTATGGTTATATAATTGACTAATGCATTCGGCTAAAAGAAACCATTTAGCAGGTGGTTTTAGATGGATAACTATGTTAGTATATTCATGGCAACCAAAATGAAAATCAAGTTGATCAAATAAAGTACAAGTGGTATAAGGAAAGAAGCTCATTAAGAAGATATGCACCCCCAAGGTGTTCACCTCCAAGATGATAATCATCTTGAACAAGGGAGAGAAGTAGGAGGATGAATTCATCAAGAGAATAATAAGATAGGTCAAATCATAATGATAATGAAGCTTACACCACTAGCCAACATTCATAACCATAGTTCACCATTAATTCCATAAAGGAGGATTTGCAGATAGAGGTACATTACCAAACTCCAAGAAAAGAAATTTGTGTAAGGTTGTTAGGGTTAATATGAGGAAGGATGTGAATAGCAACTGAAACAAGAATCCCTCTATCTCATTTTCAAATGAAGATTAGTAGGGTAATCCTAGACCATGATGACCCCTTGGTAATCAAAGCATTGATAGTTAATGCTAATATAGGAATAGAGCTAGTTGATCAAAGGAGATCTATTGGCCTTTTATTTTATGATGTTTCTAAAAAGATGCAATTGAAAGTTGTTGACTTTCTTCTATACAACCAAACATTCATCTTTTTCATTGGAGCCAAAGGGATATCTTGAAACTTATCTAACATTGGAAGAAAGTTGATGTGAACATGAGCACCATGTTAAATAAAAATGATCACTTGAAAGATCCTTTATATAGAATGGGAGATCCAATAACTAGGAGTTCAACTAAGAGTATGGAACAAGAACTTTGGCATCTTATCAAAGAAGTTCAAGAAATGGACTACTTGATCCAAACTCATTTAAGATGGGTTAATTTATGTAGACATATTATCGAGAATTAGGATTAATAGGAATCTTGTTCTAATTTTTAACCAAGTTAATATTAGTTTAGAATTTAAAAATAATTAAATCTTTATTTATTTCTAATCAAGTCTATGTTACTTTAGGGATAAGTTTGATTTGTTTTCTTTAAGGTTTAAGTGTTTGAGAAAGTTTAATTGGATTTTATATATAGCAGACACAATTAGGTTTTCTATATAATATGGTTTAGGAATTCAATGTAAAATAGTTTTATGATTAATAATATTTCTCTTTTAAAATTTTTATCTTTATGTGAGTTGATTCATTTAGTTTGTGGCAAAAGAACTATCCTTAATAATGTTAGATCTTAGAACAGGTCACGATAAAGGTCTTGTTCCTCTTTAACAACTTTAATGCTCTTCGAAATATCACAGTGGTTCCTTTAATCTATGTGAATTCTCAAGATGTTTTTAAATTGACATTTTCGCATTCTAACTCATTTTACATAGGTTGAATCATATTAGTTGAGATCAAAGCTTCAACTCTTAGAATTAGGTATCATCAATTTCTTGTTTTACTTTCTTCCTATTTTTCTTTGTCTACCCAAGTTTCAATTTCTTTTTATTCTCCTTCATCTTCTATTTATCTTTTCTTATTGTACATCAAGTATTTTATAAATTATATCTATAAAAAGTATTTTTATCTTTAAATTTTTTGCAGTGTTGAAATCCTATCTATCAAGTATTCAATAAATTGACTAAGTGAAAGTATAGTACCAAAAAATAGGTTGTGATAAAATCCAAGTTCAAAAAAATTGTGAAAAATTCAGGTTTAAGAAAAAATGTAAAATCAATTCTTTATTTAACATATATATATATATATATATATATATATATACCTTTAATTTTGGTTCAATTTTTAATATTTGAGTTCTTACTTCTAAATTATCTTGATCTTTTTTTATTTGATATTCCTTACTTTATCCATCTCGTGTATCTTTGATTTTTTTTTGTTTGTTAGGAAATTGATAAGTCATAAATGTATGGGTTTATTGCGTAATAAAAATGTATCGTATCCATAGGGCTGCATTATTGGATATCAATAGTTTATAATCTAATTATCTAGATTAAATAATTTAATTATAAGATATGTAAATAGAAATAAAATTCAAATTAAAATAGATAAGTTTATTCGAAAAAGAAGATGAGAAAACTCTTAGGATTTAGGTTCATTGTAATTTACATAACAAGGTTCTTTATTAGTTCCTTGAATGTAAACCATCATAATTTAATTATTAGTTCCTCTCATAATTACAATAACATGCCTAATTAAAATAAACCCTACTTTCATGTACTTTTATTCAATTAAACCCCTTAAGTTTCATGATGATTTAATTTAATTTCTTGAAAGATTATAATATACTTTCGTAATTAAAACCCTAAGTTTAATTTGGAAGAGTCCAATACCAGAATTCATATTTCAATTCTTCTTCTAGTATTTAAAATCAAGTAAGGCTATCACTAAAACTTAAGCAAGCATTATGAACATTAAAAAATTGAATTAAGAACACATACATCAATGGAAATAGAACTTGAAGGTTAAAACACAATCTCAATCAACAAATTAGAATTGTCCCTAAATCCTACGATAAGAAAATGAGCTAATCATAATCTTAAGAAGCTAAAGAAAAACCTTAGAGATGTGAATAAGTTAAGACAAAAGAGTGATCTTTATTCCTCCTCTCATGTTTATAACCACTGATTGTCAATCGTTCTCTCTACTCTTGGAGTTCTAAAACTACTAATATTTCTTCATTTTTGCTATATTTTATTCCTCTAAATCCCTTCATTTTGGCTTTCCTATCAAATACAAACTCAAAGTAATAATAAATTCTAAAATAAAGTAATTAATAAGGATAAAAATATAAAAATGCATGTTACGTGGGAATTTGAATAAGAAATTGAAAGAAAAATTGGTGCATATAACACATGCACAAGAAATCAACTTGTGAAGTTTTTAGTTTGATGAATGAATTTTTGTATACTTATTTTGATTTAATGTTAGGCATAATTAAGTATAAATCATTTCTACTTCTACCACTTTGAGTGATTTTTAAGTTATTGAACTGCATTGGTCTTAAGTGATAAAATTGACTAAATTTTCAATTTTCATGCCTCCCGACCTTTCTTCGTTGTGCTAGCCATATCCTAGGATATAAAATTGTGATTGAAGTGATTCTAGAGGAATTGGAAATATGAGATAAAAAAACCTAAAAGTTCATGTATGCCTATGTAGCTTAGCCAAAATGAATTTGTAATTTAATTTGGTCAAACTGTGACTCAAAGTTTCTGTTTAGACAACCTAAACATATTTTAGTAAAACGAGTGTATCCAAGGCTATGGATATTATTTTTAAGTGGGGTCGATTTAAAAATCTCAAGGATTAAATTTTATTCAACATTTATTCATAGTAAAAATACTAATTCTACCTTCAACATGCCTAGAAAAATTCTCTAATAGAGGCATTAGATAAGGATCCATGCTTTCCACATAATTTGAATTTAAACAACAAAGTAAATGAGGAATTCAATTGCAAACCTAAAGGAGACAAAGGGGTCAATTCTTGAAGGTTCTTTATGATGTTTTGAAGACAATTGTTTCAATTTTTATTTTTGATATAACTTTTGAATTTGATTTTGAATTTTGATTATATATAGACTTGGTCTATAAAGGGGAACACCCTTACATTTCTTAGAGATCTCGAATATCGAATTCTCATTAAAGTTATAGTTTTAAATTTCTTTCTCCTTCTTTTTAATTTTTGTAAAAAGCCTAATGGAAAGATAAATTCTTTGATTGACTTGCTAGTTTTAATTTCATTAGTAAGGGATTTAAGGTTTTGTTCTTAAAATTGAATTTTGTTGTGATTTCTTTTTCTTTTTTTTTCAATTGATCATATTTTCTATTTGTAATTGTGAAATTGGAAGCTTAATTTATTTGCATCATGCATGTTGCAATTTTAAAATTAAGGTTTGCTTAATTCTTTAACTTGTATGCAAAAATTAAAAAAAAGGGGGGGGGGGGGAATTAAGGTTTTTCTATAGGATTTAATGATTTCAAATTTGTTGAATTAATTTGAGGACTTCGAATAATACTTAATTGTTTGAACATGAATTAATTTGAATTTTTGATGGTTATTCCTGTAGGAAATCATGATTTTAATTAGCGATTTCTTGATTGAATTCAAACTAAATAAGAATTAGGATTTGGTGATTTTGGTTCCTTAGAATTAATTTGAAAACTTCGAGTGATGATTAATTTCAACAATTGAAATTATTTTTGAAACTATCTTTTTGAACCTATGATAATCCTACTTATAAACAAAATTAGCAAGTTAATAAGTTTATAATATTAATTATGTTTATTTGCATTTTGTTTTTCTTAACTAAAAACATAAAACTTCAATTTTTTTTTCTAACTTTGAACTCAACTAATTATTTGCCAAGGTCTTTGAGAGAATACCAAAGTTGTGTCTTGTATTACATATTTTTTATTTTTATATTATTATGACCTGATCGTGAGATCAATTGTCAAGTTCAAGGGCTTATAAGAAGAATCAAGAGGCAAAAAGCAAAAGTGAGTGAGAGCAATATAGAAAAATCCAATTATAAACACGAGTTTAGTATGCTAATATTGAGGGCAAACATTTAGGGAGTAATTGGTGAAGTTTTACTAAATTAATTTCTTTCTTGTTTAAATTTGAAACATTGCCAACATAAAGTAGTTCGAGGAGCATGTTTATAAAGTAGTTTGAGAAGCATGTTTATCTTGAAGATGTTTATAAAGTTCATTCAAGATTAATTCCAATGGATGAATAAGAGGTTGGATGATATGGAAGATCATTCGAGGAACATGTGACACGCTCGTCGTAAACGCGCAAAAATAATTTCTAGATTCCCCCGAAACTATTGGTATAGTATAAGGTGCAACCTAGGTCATCTCACAAAGACCATTTCATATTCTTAAGCAAATAAGGAGAAAATTAGAACAAGGGGATTTTGTAAAGATTTGATATTGAGTTCTAAACACAAAATACAGAATGAAATTAATTTACTTAACAATTATCAACTCAAGGAATTTAGAGGCTATTTTCTTAACTAATCATTGATCACTAAAATCATGCATTGTGTTTATCAACCTAGGATCATCTGGAACCCCTAAAATGATCTTTGAATTCTCTACTGAGAAACCTCTCAGAATTTAATTGATTATGATCAACAAGATTTAGTAACCACTTAATCTTTTATCTAAACCAATTTCAAAATCAGAATTCAGTTGAAGTAAGTAATAAAATGAAAACCTTCAATTAAATTACTTAATTTCTACTCTTCAAACTTTTGGAAAATGATTTACCAATCAAAAACCAATTATAAATCAATTATGCATTAATCAAAATACGTCAACCGATCAAACTTTGATTAAAGAATAAAATTGAAGAATATAGTGAAGCAGAGTAGAAACCACTTAATATGCATGTAAATAAAGATCAAGACCTCAAAGTTAAAATGAAAATAGCTTGAATCCTTGAATTGAAACTACAAACCTAGCCTTCCATGAAGGAGGCAAACTAACAACAAAGAAAAAGGCAAACTAACAACAAATAAATCCTAAGCCTTCCATGTAGGAGGCAACTAACAACAAATAAATCCTAAGCCTTCCATGTAGGAGGCAACTAACAATAAAGAAAAACTAAGCCTTCCATGTAGGAGGCAAACTAACAAGAAAGAAAACCTAAGCCTTCCATGAAGGAGGCAAAACTAACAAGAAAGAAAGAAAGAAAGAAAGAAAGAAAATGGTATTGGAGTTAATTTCCAAAAATGGTGTGTGTCTCCTCTTGCAAACCCTTCTATTTATAGAGGATTTTTGAGGCATCATCTTCAGAAAGTCACCAACTAGGATATTACTTTTCTACCCTTTTCTTGCTTTCACATGGGCTTTGTTGAAATTGCAAAACACTTTTGAATTTTTGACACCAATGAGCACAAAAATTTTGACTTTCTTGCACCGTACTTTCGGATGTTCACATGTCCGAATTAGAGCTTGACTTCTGAACAAAAGTTGTAGCCCTGGATCTTAGCTGTCCAACAAAGTTGATTTCATCTCAATATGACTTCTATATCTCAAGATATGGCCGGATCTTTGCACACTGTTCAAATTCCACGTCAGCAACACTATCTCATCTTTTGAGATAATTTCAGAGTCTTAAACATCCCATTTAGAATCTGCTCTTGCTTTGTAACTATGGACACTTCTTTAAGATTTCATTCAAGACAGATTTCATGATTTTTGGATGTCTACAACTTCTATTATGCTCAAAATACTATAATAGTATCATTTTAATCGGGTAAGCAAAGAAATTCAATTAAACTTCATATGAACCCAAACTCATAAAATATGACAAAGATCACCTAATTGAACATATAAGAAGTCTTAATGAGATAAAAGTGAGAGATAATTATTTATGAAATCTATGCTTATCAACATGTCTTTGGTTTCTCATCAAAGTAGTTCCTAGAGACTACTTCACATTTATGAAGAAGCGATTGAGGGGAAAATTCATAATCAAAATGTGAAGACTCTAAAATATAATTATTGTATTCTTAAGATTTATTGAAAGTTCTTAGTGGATTAGTCTTGGTGAAGAGAAAATTAAGGCGATTAGGGAATGGCCTACGCCAACAAATGCCAACAAGGTAAGGAGCTTTCATGGTTTAACAAGTTTCTATATGAGATTTATACAAAATTTTAGTTATATAGCTACCCATTTAAATGAACTTGTTAAAAAGAACATTATCTTTAAATGAAATGATAAACATGAAAGGGATTTTAATATGTTAAAGGATAAGTTAGTTAATGCCTCTATGTTGAGTTTGCCTAATTTTAATAAAGTTTTTTATATTGAATTGATGCCTCCAGAGTGAGTATAGGAGTTGTTTTGATGCAAGATTTCAAACTTATCACATATTTTAGTGAGAAGCCTAGGGGACACCCAATTTATGATAAAGAGAACTATGCTTTGGTGAGGGCCTACAAACTTGGCACCATTACCTTTAGGTGAGGGAACTTATCATCTATTTGGATCATCTTAGTTTAAAGTTCTTTAATTTCTAAGATAATCTCAACAAAAGATATACTAAGTGGCTACAATTTACTAAGATGATTCTTTATATTATCAAATAAGAAAAAGAAAGAAAAATATTATAGCTCATACATTTCTCAAAAGTATATGTTAATTATAAATTTACAAACTTGATTGCTCAAATTTTAATTACTAAAATCATGTATGCTAATGATGCCGAGTTGGGAAATTGTGGGAAGCATATTCTGAGCATGATTTTAAGGACTACTTTAGGTAAGATAAATATTTGTTTAAGAAAAATTCTTGGTCTACTACTATGGTTCCCTATTAAATACAACATCTTGGACATTTTTCAAACCATGATTGTGGTCAATACCATGGCCAAGTTGTTGTCTCTTTTGGAAGTTGATGTTGGGGAAATTTTTGATGAACCATGACCATGGCCAATACCACTACCAAGTCGAGGTCACTTCCCAAGGTTGATGTTAGGGGAATTGTTTTATAAACATGATCATGGTTACCACCACTGGTAGGTGTTAGTTTCATTTGATCCATAAATCCTTGTATTTTGTAGCTTGCAACATGGTTGTGATTACCGCTACTAGTAGGGCATGGTTTTCTTTGACGACGATTTTTTTCCTTTGATTTTTTTTCCATTTGTAAATCAAATTTCCCTTTTTTATCAATTAGGCAAGGGATTCCAAAAGAAAGAGAAAGATGTAATAAATGGATGCAATTGAGGTGTTTTCATGTAGATTATAGGATAAAATGATATGCATGATAAGATTATATAACAAAATAAATTGTGTACCTAAATATATTGTGAAAAAAATGCTTATTAAAAAGGCTCATGAAGGAGGGTTAATAGGATATTTTATCATTAAGAAAACTTATGATATTTTACATATGAACATTTCCTTGGTCCAAAATGAAGTATGATGTTAAGCTTGTTTGTGATAAATGCATCACTTGTTTATATTGTATACTCCCTTACATCTTGAATACCCTTAAACTAATATTTCTAGGGATTTTGTACTAGGTTTTATTTAGGATCTTGAATGGAAAATATAGTATTTTTATGGTTGTGGATAAGTTTAGTAAATGACATATTTTATTACTTGTTCTAAAACTAATTATGTCACACATCTTATAGATTTATTTATTGAAAGAAATAGTGTGTTTACATCACTTACCTAGAATTATAATGAGTGATCAAAATGTTAAATTTCTTGGTCAATTTTGGAGAACCTTACAAGATAAGTTGGATACTAAGTTATTGTTCTCTATTGTGGCACATCCGCAAATGGATGAACAAACTAAGGTTATGAATAGGACTCTAAACACTTTATTTCACACTATATTCAAAAAAATTAAAAGATTGGAAAAATGTTTTCCTCATGTAAAATTTGCAAATAATAGGATTTTTTATAAATTTACTTCTTTTTTTTCCTTTTGAGGCTATGTATAATTTTAATTTTTTGTTATCTTTAGATGTTTTGTGATTACCTACTAATGATTTTTTTTAATTTGGATGGAAAAAAAAGGGTCAAATTTGTTTAGAAGTTACATGTCAAGGTTTGTGTTAATATTGAGAAAGAGAATGAACACTATGTCAAGAAAGTGAACAAAGGGTGAGCCAAGGTGGTATTTGAACCCAATGATTAGGTATATGTTTATTTTCAAAGGGAAGGGTTCATAATTCAAAGAAGTTTTAAACTATATCCTAAAGAAGATGGTCCCTTTCAAGTGATGAAAAGGATCGATGATAATGCCTATAAGATTGATTTTTCGAGTAATTATGGTAATGTGATATCCACTATCAATGTTTCTAACTTATCTTTATTTGATGTAGGAGACCTTCAAGTTTTAAGGATGAATCTTCTTGGAAAATGACAGAGTGATATGAACGTGAGTACCGCGTTAAACAAAAATTATCACTTGAAAGATCATCTACAAGGAATATGAGGTCTAATAACTAAGAGTAAGACCAAGCGTATGGAACAAGAACTTCAAGATCTCATCAAGGAAATTCATGAAAAGGGCTATATTGATCCAAACTCAAATCTAATATGGGTTAAATTATGTGGGCATATTATCGGGAATCAAGATTAATAGGACTCTTATTCTAATTTTTAGTTAAGTTAATGTTAGTTTAGGATTTAACAATAAGTAAATTCTTTATTTATTTCTACCTAAGTCTATGTTAATCTAGGGATAATTTTAGTATGCACTTTTTAGGGTTTAAGTCTCCTATCAAGTTTAATTGAGTTTTATATATAATAGATGTAACACCCTAATAATGAAACTCGTCTTATGCTTAAGTCATATTGCAGATTACTATTAGTTTGTTACTTCATGATACAAAATTCATTTAAGAAATTACTTGTATTGAAAATACAGTATAATTTATTTAAAACATTTATTGAAAGTATGAGCCTTGTTGTATTAATTAACATTGTAGATAATAATCGTTGAAACGTTGATGCAGAGGTATCTTTAGAGACATTTGGACCTTCACCAGAGCATTCCCATTCTCTAGGCAAGATTCTTAGGCCCATTGGGCCTATTACCAAGACTAGGACCAAGAGGCTGTAGACAAAGATAGAGACCTTCTTAAGCCTCCAGGAGATTCACTTTTAGGCTCAATCCACCTCCCTATTGGCTCTACATATTTCAGAATAGGTTTTAGGACTCCTTTTGTATTTTTGATGTAGAAGGTCTAATACATGTATAAAGTGGGCCTATTTTCTTGTATTTCTCTGCTAAGGTTTTTAGGCTTGCTTTGGCCAATTTATAGGTTTCCTTAAGATACAAGGAAAAACTCATTTTAGGATCCATGATAGGCCTAATTTGGAGTTTGATAACTGCCCCATGCTAAGCACTACCTTTGGCCTATATAAAGGCATCACTTGTGTAACTTTACTCACTTTTAAGTCATTTAGTAAAATTATTCTAAATTTTAAGTGAGAAAATCTCTCTTCTTTCCCTCTCAAACCTATCTTCGGGTTGGGAAATCCTTTTTATCCATGGTGGTCATGGTGGAGGAGAAGGAACTTATCCTTCCATACAAAGTGGCACTCTCAAGCAAATAAGATTCCACTTCTAAAGCTAACCTCCATTGCACAGTCCAGAACCACCATCCATAGTTACCATCAATCTTGTATCAAAATTGTAACACCTACAATTTCTCATGATAGACTCTTTAAGTTACAAATGTCCTTTAGTAAGAAATAAATCAAAGATAAGAATGAAAGTTGAGAGTTAATAGAGAATTTTTACCAAATGGTAAAAATATTCCTGCACTAGGATCACATAAATAAATGTACAAGTAAATCAATAAAAGTTAAAAGACATTCTAAAGATTTATAATCACTAGTACAAAAATAGCAGTTTATAACAGGATTTTACATTGGTTGTTCAGGAATCAATGTAGAAAAAATGTGGTGGTATTTTCATAAATAAAATTGAAACTTTATACATCGATTGTGTACAAAAACGATGTAGAAAGTACTCTCTACATCAGTTATTTATAGAATCGATGTACAATGTAGTATTTTTATAACGATATTTTACATTGATCATTAGTGAACCGATATAAAAAAATCAGGCGGTGGCATTTTAGTAAATAAAAAGAAAAATTTAAAAAGTATTTTAGACTGGTTAGGTAATTAAATAATGTAGTAAGTTTTTTCAATGTCAGTTTAGTTGAATAACCAATGTAAATCTTCTTCCCTCTTTCCCTAAACCTTGTTTGATAGTTCTCGCTAAGATAATGCTAAAAACTGCTTCAAACACCCTCCATCGTCATTGTCATCATCTTCATTGCTAGCCCTATCTCACCATTATTTTCATCTTCATCAGACTTTATTGCTTCAAACACTTCGTACGTCATCAGAACACCATTGCTAAGCACTCTAAAATTTTTGCGAAGCACTCTATCATCCATCCTTCATCCTTCGTCGCTTCTAACACTTAGTCGCTAAGGTAGGTAGAATTCTTGGCCATTAATACTTCATGTGAATGGCATTCCCTTGTTTTCTTAGGTTTTCTTATCTATGAAATTGTTTTACCTTTACCAAGCACCCTATGTCAATCCCTTGGGTCCGAGGCTGCAACTTTAGAGCTATAATCCCCTGGTGCCTCTTAAAGAACATGGCTAAGAACCAATTCTTTTCATTTAACATTTTCAGGTACTAATTGCTTTAGCTATTGTTTCTGTGAAAGCTTCCTCTAAACAAGTTTGGTTAGCTATGCATTGTTCATAGAAATGTTGTTGGAAATTATGAATTCCCTGGATAATTGGCCCTATGGGAAATTTACCTAGATAATTAACCCTCTACAATTTTTCTTTTTTGATTTTATTGGCCTTGTATGATTAGAATTTGATTATTGGATTGTGCAGTGTGCAATTTAATCATGAGAGTGCAACATAATTATGGCTCCAATTGATAAATTTATATATTTTTTAAATGTGATAGAATTTGACATTTTGTAATCTATAATATGAATGAAGTTATTGTGTATTGATTAGCCAACAAGCAAAGCATGAGAATGCTTCATTGGACATGAAGTTAGTTACTCATTGATTGAGGTTTCTTATGGGTTTGTAGTGATATGCCTTTAGAATGTATGTTGCATGATATAACACTACAACTAATGTGATGTTGCATAAATTATCAATGATGGTTAAAAATTTGAGAAAATAATAAAAACAAAGGAAGAGCGAAAATGCGCAAAACATCCTTAAAAAGCTCTATCTTCTATAAGGGTTCAACTATTCTCGAAAAAATAGGAAATGACATAAGAATGATTCAGAAATGAATCAATAAGTGTTAGAAACATCGAGAGAACAATTTGAAAATTTTTTGAAAAATTTTCAAAAAATTACCAAAATGTCCATAGAAGGTCAAGAGGGCAAGAAAATGTAAAGCAAAGGTCGGGACTTGTACCTTATCCATTGTGCATGAAATTTATAGGTGGAAAATAAGGTGATGACTCATAGACTCGTCCTATGACTCATCACACCATTTATGACATAGAAGAAAAAAGTATTAATGAGGAGAGATAAAATTAACCATGGTTAAAATAAATTAACCTTGATTATTTAAAATTAATCTTGCTTAGTGTTAAATTTAGGTTGATTAGTGTTAAAATAATATTAAAGGATAATTTCTAATATTTACTTTTAATTTGGAAAGTAGAAACTACATGTAAATGGACCAAAGTGCACTTAAGTGAGAATTTAATTCCCACATGCCCTAAAGTGGCCGAATTTGATCTAAGGCTAAGGAGGTTCATTTGCTTCATTAACAACCTTCTAAAGACTTAAGAAAATTGGCTAAGGAGGTTCAATTTGCTTCATTAACAACCTTCTAAGGACTTAAGAAAATTCTCTAAACTCAACTAAAACTCCAACTTCTTTCAAAACACCAAAACTCACATTAAACTTGAATTTCCATATTTGAAGTTTAAATTATAATAAGAAAAACCAACAAAGCCCCACTACTCTCACTAGAAGCTTTCATGTGGACCACCAAGATGGAGGAAACCAACTTCAAAAGACCCACCAAATCTTTAAAGATATCTTCAACAAGTAAGGTCTTTACCATACACTTTTTCTAAGCTTTTAATTATGAGTTTATGGCTTATTTTTCTTTTTCTTTTTTGGTGGATCTCTCTCTAAGTTCTATGGATTCCACTTGCTTGTGTTTGATGGAGTTTAGAACTGTTCTTGATGGTTAAAAATGAGCATCACAAAATTTTTGGTGATTTTTGGAAGTTAAAAGGGAATTTTGATGGATTAAAGTACTTCTTGTAACCTTTAGAGTAATTTAATCGGTTAAAGTTTCTTAAAAATGATTTCTTTGAAGTTTGGGTAGATTTAACAATTTTTATGAGAAGTTTTGAAATGCTTAAGTAAGGGATAGATAGATCTTGGAGGAGATCTAATAGATGTACACTTGGTTGCCTTGAAAAATGCTTTCTTTATGGTTTTTATGATGAAAATTGTAAACTTGCTTATGTCTTTTCTTAAAAGATTTAATCTTGAACTTGAACTTTGATAAGATTTCAAATCAGGACTCGTATGACAATAATCCTAAAAGACTAAAAGGTTAGGTCACAAAAGTCATAAACTTAACTCAAAACTTGGACCTTAAAACTAGTAAGAGCAAAGGTGGACTTATGAACTAAAAGTTGAAGAAGACACTTAAGGCCCTCCATGTTCATGACCAAAGCTACAGAGTAAGGATAAATTTTGATAGACCCAAAAGCACATGAAGTAACAAGTGCTAAAATTCATGGCACAAAGGTCAAACGAGAAGAAATTGAGAAAAAGACACTTGCTTGGACAAAGAGTAGATTCGGCCACTTTGCATTAAATTAAGGAAACTTGAGTTTAAAATTTTGATTAAGGTATAATGAGAATCCTATCATGTATAAGAAAGGGATTATAAGTTTAAAAGAAACTTAGTAATGGCTTGGGTAACCATTTGGCCATACTTGGGTAAATTGGTGAAAGTAAGTTAAAATCTTGTTAGTACTTAAAAATAAACTCAACTATGCATAAAGTAGTGATTAGAAATCAATTATGGAGTTGTGAGGTGTAATAATCCATCCGACCATTCCTACCAAGTAATAAGGAAAAGTACTAAAAATCTTTAATTTTGTGTAGGTTAATAGCCTAAGTCCTAACTAGTATAAATCATCTTCTAATGTAAGAAAAAATGAACCGTAATGCTTTATGAGCTTAAGGCGTAAGTTCAATAAGATAATTAGGTAAAGTAGGTTAATTTGGATGCTTAAAGACATTTAAATAGAATATGAGTAAGAAACTTTGAATCCATACACAAGGAGGCAAACAAGTAAATTAATTAGTAGTTCAAACTTGATTAATAAAGTTATTAGTTAAGAAAGTATATAAATTTTAACACTAAAACTCATGATAAGTAACTGGTGCATAAAACATCCAAATTGATGAATACAAAGAAGAAATATTTAAAAAGGCCAATAGGCCAACTAAATTAGAATTCCATCTTTTCATAATATTACATTAAAAATATGAAGATAAACTTAATCTTTGAGAAAAGAAAATGTTGAGAGATAACTTAGAAGGATGAGTGGACTAAGTTCCTATGAGAGATTTCTCATAAATCTTATAAAATAAAGTAAGGTGGAAAAACTCTTAGAGGAAGGTTTCATGTTGTTCAAGAGATTTACATCAAGCATAATTAATAAATCTTTATTAGAAGGTAGATTTCTAATTAGAATAATTATGGTAACTTGTTATGTTGTCTCTTGAACTCACAAATATGAATGTAAAGTATATGAAATATCCTCTGGATTTTTTTAGAAAATTGAGGTGTTATATGATGCTCATGTATGGATGATAAATAAGAAAATAGATTGGATAAGAGGTTACATGTGCTTTCTTGAATGATGCATGAAAATTAATGTGAATTATGGTTCAATGAGTGGAAGAAGTATATGAGAAGTTAGATGATTTGGATGCTATTTGTACATACCATATTGATTGAATATTGATTATTCATATTGTGCATATATGGAGGTCACGAGAATTTTTATATAGAAGTCACATGGCTTCAAAAAATTATGATGGTAACGATCATCTAGAATGATCTCATATCTAGAATAGAAGGTAGAGTGTGTGGGAAGTGAAAGATATTGTTTGGCTAAGATTGTTAAGGATATGTCTTAAATTAAATTGTCATTGAAAAGGGTGACTAGAGAATAAGAATGAATTATGATTAAGGCATGAATGAAATGATAGTCAAATGATATTTGTGATGTAATGTAATATGATCTCAAGAGAATGAAAGATGTATCAAATCCAGAATTAGTGCCTTGTATGCTTATGATAGAAGTTAGTTTTTACAATTGTTAAAAGAAATCCACCTTAGCTAAAGATTTTCTAAAATATAAAAGTAAACCTATATGTATGTCATATTTATAAAAAAACTAAAATGGCTGGGTTGAAAATGTTAACACTATAATTATGATAGAATCCCACTGAGAAACTTAGTTTCTCACCCCTCTCCCACCATTTTCTTTCTTAGACCCCAATAATGTTATTCATGAAGGAGGTGGTATTTGTAGAAATTAACTATGTAAATCTAGTGGTTGGAGCCTTGAGATCCTCATAGTTAAAGCACTGCTAGAAGTTTTTGTCTTACCGAATAATATAATTTTTTGTAATATAGTCAAAGATAAATGTATAATATATAATTAATATGTAGTATTGTAATATAATGTGTATAATTAAGTATGTAAAGACATTAATGTCTTAGCTTAACTTGCTTTTAACCTTATGAATTGTGTGATAAAATGTTTGTGTAATTTATTTCATATAAATGTTTATGCTAACTTTTGAACTTGAATGATTGAAACAAGTATTAAGCCTATATAAGTAACATATCCGAGTTATTCAATTGACGCGAGTGATGATGCGCGGACATTTCATTTAAGTTATGTTAATTGCTACGACGAGGCTCGAATTTTAGCAATGGTTTTAAAAAGAAAAATATTCCCTTATTTTCAATATTAGTAATTTCTAAAAGTATTTCGCATCATGAAGTAATAGTCTACTAATGAAACCGCTGATATGACTTCAACGTAAAGGGGCTATATTTCTTGGATGTTACAAAAACTCTAGTAATAGAGGTTACATCTACTTCCTAATTTACTTGCATTTTCTTACTTCTTCTTGGTTTTTTGAGTTTATCTTCTTTGCTGCTTTGATTTTCATTTTTGGTTAGTCAAGAAATCTATGATTTTGATTATTCTTGTTGTTTTCTCTTCTTCTCCCTTTCTATTTTAATAATTGTCATTTTTTGTATGATTTGGATTTGAAATAAATTTTTAATTACCTAATTACCAAAGTGTATTCATTCTAGCACGCAAATGCACCTATCCTAAATGATTTGTTAATAACTTGCTCATTTTTTATTTGATCTTTATCAAACTTATTTTTTTTATTTCATATGATCTATATATTGCAATTGATTAGTCTGAATTTCTCAGATTGGCCAAAAGAAATTTTAAAAAAAATTCTGAGATTTAAATTCAAAAATTAGCACCAAAATTTCATTTTTTCCTGAGTTCATTATGTGTCATCTGAGTTCGATAGCCTTGTTAGGTATTCTTATGCATGTTTGATTCTTATATACATGATATATTCTGAGTTGATTGGTTTTATTGTCTCCTTTCAAAAAAAAAAATTCTAAGAGAGCATGGTCAAGTGCGTGTATCTTATATGCTAATCAAGCTTGAGTCATGCGTGGAGTAAGTCATTGAACCTAAGAGATTAAGTGTATTCTTGAATCAAATTAAAATAAACTTAACTATCCCCCTAGACCTTATGACTTGAGCTAGATTGGAGACAATTGGACAAAGACATATGACTTAGAATATCCTACTTATGCAGAGGATGAGTGTAAAATGCACTAGAAGGACTTGTGGACCTAGGACCTTGAACTAGAGCTTATGCAAGAATCATTAGAGAAATTGAACTCCTTGGACTTTGGACCAAAAATATGATAAAAACAAGTTGATAAAGATGAAACAAAAGAAGAAAAATAAAAGAGAAGTAGAAAAGAAACAACAAAAAGAAAAAATATATAGAAAAAGGTTTACATAAAGGTCATTTGTTTTGTTTTCTTTGAGTGTGGTATGCTAATTGTCAATGCTTTATTTAGATCATAGGTCCTATATCATATTAGGTTTAATTACTTAGTTTGTGCATGCCTTAATTGTTTGTCTGAATAACATCTTTTCCTTACATAAGTATGTGCATGCTACTCTTAATGTTTCTAGGTATTCGTTTTGTATGCCTACCTTTTTTGCTTACCTTTAATTTTAGTTTATCTTTTGTTAGCCTATAAGTTTTTCATGTTTATCCCATTTGAGTATACTATAGATTTTATTACTTGTCTTTATAAACTTTTCTCTAAGTTTTTTCTCCTATCACACACCTTTACGTGAGCCCATCTTAATCGCTTACATATCACTAAGGCACCTCGGTTTCAGTTGAGTTGTTCCTTAACCTTAAATTGATTTGGGAGACTATTTGTGTGAGTGAATTGATGTGAGAGGGCTGGTTGCATGGTGAGGACATTAGAGGGAGGAAATCATAAACACTTGGTGAGGAGTAATGAAATTTAAACTTAATTTTTCTAACACTAACATAGTGGGACAACAAGTGTTCTTTTTTGTTTATGCTTGATTTTGTAGGTTCTTAGAGAAGTTTAAGCATAAGAAAAGGTATACTAAGGGACTCAAGAGATCAAGACTTGAAACTTGGACCACAAGCTATGCCATTAGGAAAAGACATAAGGTAAGGTTAGTCATCTTAGAGTTTACTGACTATGCCCTAATTCAGTGGGATATGCTTAACAAAGAGAGATATAGACCTTTGAGTGAGTTGGAGGAAATGAAGCATATTATGGGGGCAAGACATGTACCTCCCCATTATTTGAGAGAAGCCCACAATAGACTATAGATACTCTCTCAAGGTTACAAAAGTATAGATAAATATTGCAAGAAAATGGAGGTTGTAGTGATTAGGGCTAACTTGAAAGAAAGTAAGGAAGCCATCATAGCTAGGTTTCTAGATGGGCTGAGGCATGACATTAAAGATATGGCAGAACTTTACCAATACTTAAGAATAAATGACCTTTACTACCAAGTCATAAAATTGGAAGCCTAAATAAATAGGAAGGGTAAAGGAAAATACACTGCTTATAAGTTATCCATACAAGACACTTGGACAAGTAAGAAAATGGATTCTAGTTTCAAAAATAGGGAGGGTAAAGAAGTCAAAAACTCCAAATAGTCTAAAAGAAAAAACCAAACTTACCTTTAGGGAAAAAATCATCAGTGAAGTGCTTCAAGTGTCTGGGCAAGGGGCACATTGCTTTCTAATGTCCAAATAAGAAAGTCATGGTCCTTAAGGACAATGGTTATTGTTCATCCCAAGAGTCCAATGAATTTAGTTCACCTTCCTCCTCTTTAAAGAGTGAATCTTTAGAGTATACCCATGAGGATAATCTCCTAGTGGTTAGGAGGTTAATAGGAAGTGAAGTTAGGGATGATAAGGAGAATCAAAGGGATAACATCTTCCACAAAAGATGTTCAATCAAGGGACACACTTGCACAAATGTGGCTAGCACTAGGTTTGTAACTAAGTTAAGGCTAGCAACCACCCTCACCTTAAGCCATACAAGCTGCAATGGCTTAGTGACAAAGAAGATTTATTGGTTAATCAAAAATTTATTCTTTCTTTATCTATTGGAAGGTATGAGAGATGTCATTTTTGATGTTGTCCCAATGGAGGCCAGCAATATGCTTTTGGGAAGGCCATGATAATATGATTGAAATATCCATCTTCATGGGTATACCAATAGATGCTCCTTCCAATTTGATTCCCACAAGATAACTTTGGTTCTTTTAAGCCCAAGTGGGGTCTATAAGGACAAAGTGCAAATGAGATAAAAAAGGACAGAAGAGAAAAAGAAACTAAAGGGGACAAGACCTAAGGTGTCTAAAAAGGAAACCTTTAACCTTCACCTTACTTGAGAATCCAAGGTGTTAAAACAAGCCTCAGTGGCCAAGAATGAATTCAAGATGCTTCCACACTACCCAAGGTTATGCAACCACTGTTGAATGAATTCGAGGACATTTTTCCCAAGGAAATGCCCATAGGACTTCACCCTTGAGGGGCATAGACCACCATATTAACCTAATCCCTAGTGCCTCTTTGCCTAATAAGTCAGCCTATATGAGTAACCATTAGGAAACAAAAGAGATACAAAAACAAGTAAGGGACCTTCTAGCCAAAGGATAGGTAAGGAAGAGTCTCAACCATTATGTTGTGTTAATCCTACTGGTCCCCAAGAAATATGGTAGTTGGAGAATGAGCATGGACTGTAGAGCCATCAACCAGATCACCATTAGGTATAGACACCTTATACCTAGGTTAGATGACCTTTCAAAGGAATTTCATGGCTCTTGTACCTTCTCCAAAATGAGATAAGAGGATGAGTGGAAGACAACATTCAAAGCTAAATTTTGGCTATAAGAGTGGTTAGTCATGCCTTTTGGGCTAACTAATGCTCCAAGTACATTCATGAAGCGCATGAACCATGTACTGAGGGACTTAATTGGACAAATATGTGGTGGTATATTTTGATGTCATCTTGATATACTCCAAGTCTCCAAAGGAGCATGTAGAACTTGTAAGGGTAGTTCTCTCAATGCTTAGAGCTAAGAAGTTATATGCTAACTTAGAGAAATGTACCTTTTTCTTGGACTAAGTCATTTTTTTAGGCTTTGTCATTAGTAAACAAGGGGTCCAATTTGAGCTAGAAAAAGTTAAGGCCGTCCAAGATTGGACTATTCCCTAAAATATAGGAGAAGTAAGGAGCTTTCATGTCTTGGCAAGCTTCTATAAGTGATTTGTCAAGGATTTTAGTACCATTGCTTCACTCCTAAATGAGTTAGTTAAGCAGAATGTTAAGTTCCATTGGAGGGAACAACAATAAGTATTTAAGACTCTCAAATATAGGCTTGTTGAGGCTTCAATACTAACTCTGCCTAATTTTCATAGATCCTTTGAGCAAGAATGTGATGTCTTCAATATGGAGATTGGAGAAATAATACTGCTCCAAGAAGGGCACCCCATTATTGAATACTTTAGTGAAAAGCTAAAGGGATGAGCCCTTAATTGTCCCATTTATGATAAAGAGCTTTATGCTCGCACTAAATTTTGAAAACTCGTTTGATTTATATGATGTGATATTCATTCATTTATATAGCAACTTGTATGTTATACACACACACACACACATAAATAGTACAACATATAATAAACACAATTCAAGGTTCTCAGTGAATCCTTTAAAATAAGATAAGGGCATCTATTCCTTCTTAAAATATTGTAGTCATATCAAAATAAAAGATAATATAATATAAAAATGTCATTATAATTCTCTTAAATTATTCTTATATTCCTTTCATAAGCACAAAACTTCAGTCTGCCTTATTCGTTTTAGCGTAGACCACTGTCATTTCAAAGCATGATCAGGCTCTAGAAAAAAACGGGGAGTACAAAATGAGAAATTAAATTCTTTTAGTAGGCGTCTATCTTAATGTTGGTGATATCATTTCTAACTCAGCCACTTTAGTTTATTAAGAAAAAATAATAGACATACAAAATTAGTTATTGTCTTTTAAAATTGTTCTTATCTGAAATGGGATTTATTTTAGTGATAACATAAATCAACTCTTGTTTAAGGATGCATTTAATATGTTCTTGAATTCATTCTTTTATAGAGATATTCATAAAATATACATCTCAAACATTATAGAGATCACAATTTCTTTATATCACCGAATATCATTTAACCTTTGTTTTATTCATGCTTTAATCATAATTCATTCTTATTTCTTTATCATCCTCTCGATGATAATCTCTAGTTTAGGCATGTTAATCAAAATTTAGTCAAATAATATCTTTTCATTGGATCTCCTACTCTATCTTATATTCTTAGGATATAAGTTCATTCCTTGATAGTCGTCACCATCATTATTGTTGAAGATCTAGCGTTTCATAATAGAAGGATTTTTGGAAAACCTACATCTTTCCATAGTTGGACCTCTCACCCTTCTAAATATGCATGGGCACATTTAAGAATAATATTAAATTTTCACATAATCTCTTCTTTAGTGATCTCTTGATTTATTATATTCCTTATTAAATTTTCTAGATAACTTGCATGCTCAAGCAATCCAACCAATATAGTATACACATATAGCATCCAATCCATTCAATTCTCATATATTTCTTGACATAGATTGTCATAAATCACATCGCCTCTCTAGATTATTCAAGAGAGCATTTAGTAAACCTTATGCACACATCTATATACTTAAGAAGTAACATAACAAGGTAGCATAATTGTTTAACTAGAACCTATTTCCTAATAAAAAAATTACTTAATTTTTCTTAATACTAAGTTTTTGGACATCATGTAACCTTTCTCTGAGATTTTTCCATCTTGCTTTATCCTTTGAGTGTCATGAGATATTTCTCATGGGAACTTAACTCACTCATATTTCTAAATTATCTCTCAATCTTTCCTTTTCTCATAAGCTAAGTTTTCTCAACATTCTTAGGTTTAAGTTTATGAATGAACAATCCATGAATTTCTTGGTCGAATGGGCTATTTTGAAAGAAATTTAACTTGTGTTCCTTAATGTATGTATTTTATGTACATGGTTTATATTTCTTGATTATTAACCTAATTAGCCAATGAAATTTGTTAACCTTGATTTAATTTGTTTGTAAAGTCTATTTCTTGGCTTATAAAGGTCCAATTTTTATGAATTAAAGTTTTAACTTGTGACTTATTAATAAAGATCTAATCCCTTTTTGAGTTATGATTATTTGGGTCCAAATCTTCACTTTTTAATAAAGATCCAACTTAAAGATTTGAACACCTCATGAAGATATAATCAAGTTGCATCTTTGAGGAGAAAAAACCATACAACATCATTTTTCAAGACAACCAAGTTGAGATCCATAAGATCTACTCCAATCTCTAATTATCTTCCACTTGAGCATCTTCCAACACTCAACAAAATCCTCCAAAATCTTCCCAAGACATTTAAAAATCACTCATATGAAATTTTAACTGATTAAATTGTTTCAAAAGCTCCAATAAGCACTTTAATCCATTAAAATTTTCTCTTGACCTTAAAAATTCACTAAAAATTTAGTGATGCTTATTTTAAACAAACTAGGGAAGTTTTGAACAAGAACATGCTCAAGAAATTTGGATCCATAGAGTTTAGAGAAGGATCACAAAGAACAAGAAGAATAAGCCAAAATCACATAATAAGAGATTTAGAAAACTTTTAAGGTAGAAAACACCATTTACTGAAGACTAAGAAAAGGAATTGGTGGATTTTGAGGTGAAGCTACCCTTCTTTGGGGTCCACATTAAATCTATGAGGAGAAGCGGTGGGGTTTTGCTTACTTGTCTAAATTATAGCTTCAACCTCAATGATGGAAGCCTAAGCTTATGTAAGCTTTTGGGTCATAAGGAGATTTGAAGGTAAGAGTCAGATGTATTAGGTTTGAATGAATGTTTAGAGAGAAATTTTTGAAACAAATGTACCCCCCTCAACTCTTAACCCATTTGGCCACTTATGGGTGAAAAGGGATTAAATTTCTAACTAACAATATTTTAGTCCATTCACATGGAATTTCTATTTTCAAATTTATTTTTAAAATATAAGTAATTATTCTTTAATACTAACTATAGTTTATTTAGCCTAATCATGGTTAGTTTTTAACTTAACCATGGTTACTTTTTTCCTCAAAAACATTTTGTCTTTTATGCCATTATGACTTGATGAATCATGATAACTAATCATCCTTTCATTAAATCATGTGAAATTTTATGCACATGGATAAGCTCCAAGTTACATATCTCTACCTAGCAATTTCTTGCTTTCCCAAGCTTCTAGGGGTATTTTGGTCATTTTTCAAAAAAAATTCATAAAAGTTTCTAAATTATTTTCTTGATGCTTTTAATCCTTATTGGCTTTTTCTCAAATCATTTCTAGGTCATTTACTATTTATTTAGGAACAATTTAGCCTTTAAAGAAGTTGAGGCTCTTTAAGGGCATTTAAAGCATTTTTAGTGGCGTTTTCGTTCTTTCTCTGTCTCTAGTTTTTCTTCATGATTTTCTAATCATTATTGAGAGTTAAATGTCTTTAGAATGTCTTATATCTTTTATTTTGAGCTGCGTACGCATTCTCAATGTAAGGGTATTTTTTGTCATTTTACCAAACAATCTCTAATTTTTCTACATTTTTGTTTCTATCTTTGTTTTCCTTTTTAATAATATGAATTCATGACATTGGGAATCTATCGTAGAAATTTTTGGTACAATAAACCCAATTAGATTTTCTATATAATAGGGTTTAGGAATTTAGTGTAAACTAATTTTCTATTTTATGATATTTTTCTAAGAGTTTTCATCCCTGTGTAAGTTGATTCTCATAGTTCTTGAGCAAACAACTATCCGTGATAACATTGACTCTTCTATTAGGTTGCAGTAAAAGTCACATTCCTTTTTGATAACTTTGATACTCTCTAACATGTCATGGTTTATATCAGGTTCCTTTACTCCATCCTAATTCTCAAGAAATTCTAAAATTTACCTTTTCCCCTTTCAATTCATTGCATGTGTGTTTAATCATATTATAAGTGGAAGCTAAAACATAATAATGGATAATGTTTTAGTGGTATAATGACTTATATCCTACAGTGTTATCTAGGAAGGCCTTTGTTAAATGCCTTTAGGGCTATACTATCTATCAAACACCGAACTACCAAATTTATTGGAATGGAAGGAAGGGTTGTAAAATTTTTTAACACAAACAATCATACTAGAGTTGTTATAATGCCAACTTATGTCTTCCTATATCATGGAGAGACCAAGATAGGCAAAAGAAAAACAAAATCCTTAGTAGAAGCAAGGTCAATTCATTTAGCCATCATAGACCCTAAGATTGACATTAGGGAAACGGTTATTAACCCAAATTGGCCTTGGAATATGCCTAAATTTTTTAATCAAGAGACATCCTTGGAAAAGTAACCAAAAATGAAGCAAATCGCAAGCCTTCAATCAATGATAAAATAAAATAATGAATGACTAACAAATATTTTGGATGAAATTTTTTTAATTATTTGCAAAGATTCATATAGGATTAGTAACAATAATACAAAAATATATCAAAAATATGATATATGATGTTCATAAAATTAATGTATTTCATATATTACTACTTATTATTCTTCCTTTTTCAGCAAAAATGGAACACAAACACACACAAAATACACACAAACAAAAAATAAGAAGAAATAATTAAGTGTTTTATCATCATTAAGGGAAAACGAAAACAAAGAGCAAGCTAGCTAAAATGATGAGCAACTTCTGAGATATCTACCCTAAGATGATTCATGCCTTTGTCAACAAATTGAGTTGTTGACGATGTAGCCTTCATAATGAATACTACATTGGGTGTACTTAATCTATCATTGATGGCAAAGAATTGAATGTTGTCATTTCTCCATATTCACCAATTGATACTCAAAATGCACATAACAAATACGTTCAAGGTCATGAGAGGTCTAATGCTAATTATGATGTTGGAGGATCATAGTGGCCTAAAACATAAATGAGAAAAGGGAGAAACCAATTAAAAAAGGAATAGATAGGATAAATTAATATAAAAAGGAGGCTAAGAGGAGGAGAAGATAATGATGAAGAAGATTGCACCTAGTTGGAATTAATTGTTATATTGATGCTTGGTATTTTATTTTCTATATAGATTGGAAGAAGAGCAATGTTAAGAACTTTGTTTTCTAAAAAAAAATCTTTTATCCATCATTGTTGTTCGAAGGAAACATGGTCTCCTTAAGAAGTGAAGCTTGTTATGATTCATAATCAAAAGAGCATTTTTAGTCATATTTCATCATTGTAAAGGACACATGGAGAAATATGATATGGTAGGATTTGATTGTGGTGTATGGATTCATGCAGCCATTCAGGTTTGATTTCCAACAAATCTTAATCAAGTTCTTCATTTTATTCTTCTCTTCCTTTTACTTCTTATTCAAAAGCTCAACCTTCTCTTGGACAATATATGTTAACCAAGGAAGTAAATCATCATTTACTAGCATGGGAATGTAGTAATTACATAAGATGTAAGTGTATCAATCTTAAGATTTCCACCAATGGTGACAGGTCAAGGGAGAAGTTATATGATGATGCCTTTGACAAATAGATGTACTTCACCTTTAGGAGAGATGGCATTGACCATTTATGGAGAGGAAAAAGGAAACCTTGGTGAAATACCTAAAGCTAGAAATAGAGGCTTCCTTTTGACATCTTTCAAGAGTATGAATCATTGAGTTCATAAACTCCTAAACTTATAGAGACTTTGCAATGATGACATAATTAATAACTTACGCTTCCATTTTAGATGAGGTTGGCCAAGGCACATATGGTGAAAAGAAAGGTGATGTTGAGTAGGTTTATGTTTAGGTGAAAGATTGTATAGGATTTGGACTATGAGCTAGTGAATAATGAGTAGGTGTTGGTTGGACTTAGGTTTGAGAGGCTCATGTTTAGTGGTAGGGTGGAGGTGATGAAGTCTAAGGTAGGTTGAGTTTTGAGAGATGGAAAGATTCATCATCTAAAAACATCAAGTTAAGAGCCTTTAGGTATTGTTTGACATGTTATTTTTTTTAGTGTGTTTTTTCTTAGGTAAAGGTATATAACTATTTAAGTTACTTTGGGTGAAATGGTAGAAAAGGATAATAATTAGGCACTTGATGGATTAATACTTGTAGCAGTTGGTGCTTTTCTCTTTGCTTAAAAAACACTAAAAAAGGGATTCTTTAACTAAACTTTTCTCATCATTGCCATGTCATCATTCGACTCTTTGACTACATTGAAATGGATAAACTTAATCTTAATTACCTTGTCTAGGTCATCCTTATCCTCTTGTAGTTTAAGAAAAACAAACTTCATTAGTTTTATATTTGTTTCCTCAAGCACAATAGATTTGCAAGCTTGCTTGCCAATATCCTTGCTATCGAAGTTGATATGTGCAAAACGTGTTGTGTAAAAGTCGTGTGTCATGTTTTAATCATAGGAAAGTATAGCTGTCAATGTAGAAAGGGAGTATTTTAGACCCTCAATTTGATCTCATAGGGACTGTATCAACAATCTTTAAAAGAGGTTCAAATCTCAACTTTTGAGCTCACCAAAAATCGGTTTTGTTTTCAAGTTATAAAAATGATAATGCAAGAATAAGATAAAAATGAAAAGAATAAGAAAATAAGTATGAATTCATGGATAACCATGAAACTTTGGATCTCCTTATGATTTCACCTACTTTTACCCCTAATTTCCCTTATAAATGATTGAAAATGTTAATTTCTAACCATTCATTCTAATGCTATTACTACCCAATGATCATGCAATAGTAATATTCTTTTTCCTAATTATTACCCCCAATGATCATGTAATGTAAATAAATAAGAGAAGTGTAAAGCATACCCAAATTTGTTAAGTTAATAACCGATTAGAAGTTTAAGATTTTAACTGATCCTCTAAAACTCTACGACTCTGTTTACCTTTGAGTTTTGCTAATTGCAAAATGATATGATCACCTACTTCCCAACTAATTTAGAAATTAGAAGAGTTGCTAATTATTATCAATTGATTAAGTGTGATAAAGTAAAAACAATTTTGATAAAGAAAACATATAATCATTCATAAGAAAAATTAAAGTTCAAAAAATTACATCACAAGTTTCACCCAAACCCCATGATTTGGAAATTTGTTACACAGAGTATACGAAATCAAATAAAAGTGTGCTAACACGACAAAATTATCCAAAACCCTAATATAGAAATACAAAAATTGTAATACCAACAATGTTGGTAAAGAGACTTTGCAATTTGTACTATAAAAGAAACCCCTACCACCAAGATCCTACAAGAGGACCTTGGGAGAGGAATAAAAATGGGAGTAAGGAGTGTGAAAAATGGGAAATGAGGTGTAGAAGGTGTGTGTAAAAAATGTATGAAGGATGAATGATGTATGAGGGAGCGTGTTTTCTTCCAATGCCAAACCTCCCTTATTATAGGCATGAATTAGGGCTTCCTCTACTATGAGCTTGGTTGATCTAAGTCACCTTCTGAGCAATTAGGATTGCTCGAAATTACCCATTGAAACATCAAGGCTCCTTAGGATGATTTTCTACATCATTAGGGATACCTTGAATCATTTCTAGCATCCAAGGCTAGCACGATCATGGTTAGGTATGCATGGTTGTGTCGGTAAATCCTGTATGTTGGAAGGTCGTGCTCCAAGTTAGCATGATAGTGCTCATCATTTGGTACGATTGTGCTCAGGTCTACATAGATATGTCGAAAATATCCAACCACTCCAAGGGTGTGCTCGTATCATGCACGGTTGTTCTGGCTTCCTCTAGTGGCATTTTTGTCTATCTAATGCTCTTTAGTTCTTTTTTTTATTTACCTTTTTCCCCTTCTTTGAGCCTAAAATCTACCTAATTTTATAATTCTCTAGTTGCGTAAACATTCCAAAAAGAAATAAGGGAAACTAGGTGAAATTACAAGAAAATAATCATGCATTATAATGTAATTATGACAAGTTTCCTGTAGATAAATCGACAAAATAATAATTTATCACACCCTAAAACTTAAATATTATTTTCCCCTAAGAAATAAACCAAGGAATGAGAACGTATCAAGTATAGAATCTAGAAACCTCACATATTAATAGAAAAACACAGCTACCATCATAGGAACAATAAACAAAAATCCAATTAGGAATTTTAGTTCCATAAAATCAAGTTCCACCCATAAAAGAAATCGTTCTTCTTACAACCTTTGACGTATACACGGGTATAGATCATTACCTCTTTGGTCCTTGGAAACATACACTACCATAGGCTTACCTATAAACCTAAAATCAACATTAAAAGTTAAAGCACATACAAGAATCAAAAGGTCTTTATTAACCTTAAAACATGGCTGAGGGAGTTCATATAGCTAGGTAAGATGTAAGAAGGAAAGGAAACACAAAAGGTTTCTTTATTTTTATCTTTACAGCCCTAAACCCATAGATTACAAGCTCATTTACTTGGGTTTCATGAATTTTAAACATTTTTATTTTCCCAAGCTTTTCAAACTTTTCCTTTTTCTTCCTTATTTGTTTTTTTTTCTTTTTTCCTTTTTTGATCACCTATATATGTATCCCCAAACATTTACTTTTTTGCAATTATAATCCAAGGGTATCTAAAATTATAATAATTATATGAAGGGTACCAAAGAAAGTAACTTTTAGTCTTTTAATCTAAACAAGGACATTAAGTGATATTCTAAGTCGTGTTATACCAAAGAAACCTAATTTGTCTTTATCATTCTCCTATTATGCAATCAACTTATGCAATCAATGTAATTGCAAGTAATTGAAGCATAAAACACCATTAAATATGAGAAAATGACATAAAACTAAATAACCCATGCACAATCTGGAAAATACAGTTTTAGAGTCTTTTGGGTGATAAATTATCATAAATCTGATGTGTTTTAATTTCTGCTATCTGTTACAGGGTTCCGCGTTGGCAACGCAGTTGGGCCGTGTTGGACATGCGACGCTACAGACTAGTAGCTATAAAAAGCCCAGAACAGAACGAAAACGGGGCATCATTCACTCGATCATCTGATCATTCACTCTATCCACTAATATATCTCCAGAGCGCAAACCTAGAGGATAGAGCCGCCGTTCCCCCATACGCTGGTTCTATTCTGGGTGAAGGAGGAACCCTAGGACGGAAGAGGAAGTGCATCTGCAGCGTGCTGCCATGATCATGACTTTCTTTTCTTCCCCTGTTTTCTTCTTCTTCATGATGTGCAACTGAACCCCTGTTGGGGAAGGATGAATCCTTAACTGATCTTATGTAACCTAGATTTTGCATTTATTTAAGATTGTTTTCCTTTAACGTTGATTATTCACCTCTTTGCTTAATGCTTTTATGACTTGGCCACTTATAAATTGAATCTAAATTCTTCTTCGCAATTGGGAAATTGGTTTAAGAATTAGAACTGGGATTGAATAACACAATTGTGAAGGCTCTAGGGATAGAGGTTTGCAATTGTGAGATTGTTTGAATTCTTGAACTTAAGGCTCACGTCAAATTAGGAATTGCTAAGGGATTAGGATTCCTAATTTGAGTGAAGAATTGATGAGTCAAGGGATTGACCTTCAATCAATAATTGTGAATTCGATCTTCAACCACATTTTATCTTGAATATATGTAATGATCAAAGGTTACATAGGAGAAGTTTTGGTGAAATCCAACCCTGACATCTTCCATAATTTGAATTCTTACACATTTATATCAGTTGTTGAGTGTTTGATCGTTTAGATATTATCTTGGAGTATTCTTTGCGTACTAGATAGAGTTCTAGATTTGTGATAGATTCTGTGAATTATTGTTGATTTCTGTTTGCGTTGCCTACGTGACCCCATAACTGAGTTCAATTAGTGGACTAGTACGAATTCAGTATTTGAACCAAATCCCTGTGGAGACGATACTCTACTCATTCTTTACTTCATAAAACGATAAGGTGCACTTGCCTTCATACGGTTTTACACCAACAAGTTTTTGGTGCCGTTGCCGGGGATTTGTTTTTCAATATTGAAAAGTACTACGAATACACTAGATTGAGCAATTCTGTTTTATATTTCTGACTCTGTTGTATACTGATTCTTTATTCGGTTTAATCTTGTTTAACTTGTTTATGCGAGGTAAACAAGAACATGAATTGATCTTTGAACCAGAGATTGAAAAGCTCGCAAGAAGAAACCGAAGGGAAACAAGGTTACGAAAGGAGTAACAAGAGCAACAGAGACTGCAAAGGACTAGCGAAGAGAACCCTGTGCATCATTCTATCATGGAGGAACATCCGCTTAATAGGAGAATTACGTTGGGAGAATATGCAGTCCCAAATTCTGCAGGTTGCAGCGCTAGCATTGTGAGACCACCAATCGCTGCCAACAACTTTGAAATTAAACCTGCCCTACTCCATCTAGTGCAACAGGACCAGTTTGGAGGAAGTGAAGTGGAAGACCCGAACCTTCACCTTTCAAGCTTTCTCCAAATATGTGACACAATCAAGATGAATGGCGTCTCTGATGAAGCGATCAGATTGAGATTATTCCCTTTTTCTTTAAGAGATCGGGCCAAGTATTGGTTGCAAACCCAACCAAGAGGAAGTATCACCACATGGGAGGAATTGGTATCCAAATTCCTCATGAAGTACTTTCCACCTTCAAAATACAACAAGTTGAGAGGAGAGATCTTCTATTTCACTCAGAAGGAAGGAGAATCACTCTATAAGGCTTGGGAGAGGTTCAAGGAGCTTCTGTGAAAATGTCCACACCATGGCTTCTCTGATGTCCATCAAGTCCACATTTTCTACAATGGAGTTAAGCCAGCCACCAGACTCATCATAGATGCCTCAGCAGGAGGATCTCTGAATACTAAAACTGCAGAGGAGGCCATGGAACTGATTGAAATAATGGCTTCCAACGAGTACCAATCACCAATTGACAGAAGTGCCTCCAAGAGGGGTGTGCTGGAGTTGGACACGCAAACTGCAATACTTGCTCAGAACAAGCTGATATCACAGCAGCTGGAGGCTTTGACAAAACAGCTACAGGTCTTTAACGTAGGAACCCCTCAACCAGCACAAGTCCTGAAATGTGAATTTTGTGGGGGTGAACATGAAAACGGATGCTGTGACACAGACGTAACAGGAACCTACAGCCAGGAGCAAGTGCACTATATGGGCCAGCCACAAAGGCCTAAGTATCCTCCTTATTCTAACTCTTATGATTCTAATTTCAGGAACCAGAACAACCCTAGGAGGAACGGACAGTATGCGCAGCAACAACCTACTCAACAGCAGACAAACCAACCACAGGACAACTCTGCAGACTTGGGGAACATACTCAGCCAGTTCATGCAATCCACTCAAGCATCCATCAGGAATTTGGAGAATCAGGTGGGACAGTTGTCCAAACAACTCACAGAAAGAAATGCTGGGAGTTTTCCCAGTGATACAACATTGAATCCCAAGGAGCAATGCAATGCCATCACAACGAGGAGTGGAAAGATGATAGAACCAAGGCTGCCCACAGTACCAAACACAATAGAAAAAGTAATCATACAACCCAATGATGTTGCTGATCCAGTAGACCAACCATCCAGAACTAATACAGAAACGCAATCTGGAGGAGAACCAGCAATCAGTCCACAACCAGCAGCAAAGGAAGAACAGAAGAAAGAATACCATGACAGACCAGTGAGAAAAAGAAAAAAGCAATTGTTTGAGGAAGTTGTGGCCAACGAGGAAAAGGCTACGTCCGCAACGCCAAATGTCCCATTTCCTCAAAGGCTGAAGAAACAGCAGGAAGAGAGAAAGTTTTCCAGATTCCTGGATATATTCAGGAAATTGCAAATCAACATACCACTAGCAGAAGCACTGGAAGAGATGCCTTTCATACGCAAAATTCATGAAGGAGCTGTTGTCCAAGAAGAAGAGGCTTAAGGAAGATGAAACCGTAGCTCTTACAGAAGAATGCAGTGCCATCATCCAAAGGAAGCTCCCTCAGAAGCTGAAAGATCCAGGATCCTTTTCAATTCCCTGCACCCTTGGGAATTTGCAGATTGGAAAGGCATTATATGACTTAGGAGCTAGCATCAACTTGATGCCTCTTTCCATAATGAAGAAATTGAAAATTGAGGTGAAGCCTACCACGATGTGCCTTCAACTGGCAGATCGATCAATTAAACATCCATATGGCGTTGTGGAAGACCTCTTGGTCAAGGTAGACAAATTCATATTCCCAATTGACTTTGTGGTGTTGGACATGGAGGAAGATGCTGAAATTCCATTGATCCTACGAAGACCATTCCTTGCTACAGGACGAGCGCTTATTGATGTGCAGCAAGGGCAACTGATGCTGAGAGTGCAAGATGAAAAGGTAACGTTCAATGTGTTTGAAGCCATGAAACACCCTGCTGAACAGCCACATTGCATGAGGATGGACGCGTTGGCAACGTTTCCAGTAACCGCGTTGGCAACGCCACTGTCAGTCCCTCTTGAAAAAGAGGACAGTGAGTCCATTCTTGAAGGAGTACTCTGGCAATCCAAAGGCCTGAGCCAGGAGAGAGAGAAAGAGAGCCAAGATGTGGAGGAATGCATAGCCACACTTGAAGCTAATCCTCCCATCAAATCAGGTTCACAACCCTATGAAGGTTTTCCAAAGGAAGAAGGAAAAGTGGACAACCCACAAGCAGCATTAAAACAGCTCCCACCTCACCTCCGTTATCCATTCTTGGGGGAAAAGCACACATTCCCAGTAATTGTGAGCAACTCCCTCAATGAGCAAGAAGAGGATAAACTGTTGAGGATCTTAAGAGCTCACAAGTCTGCCATTGGGTGGACTATTTCAGATCTGAAAGGAATAAGTCCTTCCTTCTGCATGCACAAGATCTTAATGGAGGAAGATTTTAAACCTGTAGTGCAGCCCCAAAGAAGCTTCAAAGTCAATGGTCAACGTGTCAAGCACTATCATGGAGGTGAAATCAGCAGGGAGAAGACTACCTGCACCCTTCAGTCACTTGACTGAATCTCAAACTGTCAAGCTAGGGACATTAAACAAGCGCTGCAAGGGAGGCAACCCTTGAAAAACTAGTTTTTCCCTTTCATTTTAATTTAAATTGAGAAAAGTATATGTAAATACTAAGTAGAATAAATAAAAGCAGTGTAGTTGACTATTCATGCAGGTCTGGACCAGCATGAGCAACAGAAATGACAGGTTACATGCCCAGAATTTCACAGCTTGACACACATGTTCCACACACCAAGGACATTAGCTAACCTAACCACTTGGTGAGATCTTTCCAAATGGTTTTAAATAGTGAATTGTGCATTAGATCAATGAGTGAAATCTAACTCAAACTATTACAGTGCTGTTTGAATGCTGATACATTAATTATGCAGAATTTAAAATGAATTCACATGAATCTGCATTCTGCCCAGTTGCGTTGCCAACGCAACTAACCCTTGCGTGCCCAACGCGTCTGGGCCGAGTGAAGCACCACATTGCTACTTTCACTCATCTTATCATCAGAGCACACTCATGCATAGTTCACCCACTGAATAAGCACAGTGTAGGGTTTTTTTCAACCCCAACACTCAAATCAACCTTTAACATCATTCCTCTTCCCTCTCCAATGAGCATCAATTGTAATAGAACTTCATTCTCCACAGCATGGAGAGATTGCACAGTCCCTAAATGTTCAATTGCATGATGCAGAATGTAGCATGATTGAATGAGAATTACTTTGTTGTTCTGTTATGGTTTGCAACAATTAAATTGTAATGCATGTTCTAGGCTTGCACAAATTTCCTGTGAGTGGTTGGACCTCAACACTTATTTCTTTTGTGTGTGTATGGTCACAAATTGAGTTTCATTCCAGAACTTGCCCTGATTCTTAGTTGAAATCCAGTATCCCATGCTTGCATAAACAAGATTAAGGCACTTCTTTGATATGCACCTACTTGACCAAATGACCCACCTTGCACTCTTGTCCATTGTTTAGCCCCTTGAGCCTTATACCCAATTCTTTGTGTTTGATTAGCTTATTTCTAGCCAAGACTGTGAAAAACCATGAATATGCCTAGCCAAAGGAACTAGGAGAAGGTTGCTTGTATCTGAGGTTGAGTTTTACACTAAGTTTGGAATTTCTTGAGGACAAACAACAATTCTAAGTTTGGGGTTGTTTGAGAACAAGAAATATTTCTAAGTTTGGGGTTAAGGATGTCAGTAGCAATATAAGTGGCAATGGGTTTCCAAAAAAAAAAAAAAAAAAAAACATAAAAAAAAAGGGGGGATTTGAAAACCTAAATAGGGCAAAGAAAAATTGAAAACAGGAACATACTTCTATGAGGTGATCTTGTATCTCCAAACTAATAGAAAGTTAATTCTCCAACCCTCTTATAGTTTCTTTGACTTAAATAAACCTACTTCCCAAATTCCACCCACCTTTCACCTAAGCCACGTTACAACCCATTACAAGACCTTTTGATTTATGTAAGCATGCGACTCATTGATAGAGATAGAGATAGAGAATAAGGGTAAGCCTATGGTAATGGAATTTTGATTTGGAGACATAGAGAGAAACACCTAACCCAAACACTTGAAAGAAAGAGTGAAACACTTAACCTTATGAGAGTTTGCAAGTCTAGGTCATGTTTCCTTAATAGCAAACTGCTGTAACCATAATATAAACACTGTTTTACTCACAATCTAATGCTAAATCTGAATCTGCAATTATTTTTCATATATTCCCAATGCTTGATGGAGTGTCTTTGAAATAAATATGAAAATTTTGATTGATGCAAGTTAGAGTGAAGAAGGGGAGTGAAATACACTTGAGGGAAATGATATGCATGCTGTGAGTTATCCAGAATTAATTATGTTCCTGTAGTTTAATGCTTGCTTGAGGACAAGCAAGAGTTCAAGTTTGGGGTAGTGATAAGTGTCCAATAAGACACTTATTTGGAACATAATTCAATGTAATTGCAAGTAATTGAAGCATAAAATACCATTAAATATGAGAAAATGACATAAAACTGAATAACCCATGCACAATCTGGAAAATACAGTTTTAGAGTCATTTGGGTGATAAATTATCATAAATCTGATGTGTTTTAATTTTTGCTATCTGTTACAGGGTTCCACGTTGGCAACGCAGTTGGGCCGTGTTGGACATGCGACGCTACAGACTAGTAGCTATAAAAAGCCCAGAACAGAACGAAAACGGGGCATCATTCACTCGATCATCTGATCATTCACTCTATCCACTAATGTATCTCCAGAGTGCAAACCTAGAGGATAGAGCCGTCGTTCCCCCATACGCTGGTTCTATTCTGGGTGAAGGAGGAACCATAGGACGGAAGAGGAAGTGCATCTGCAGCGTGCTGCCATGATCATGACTTTCTTTTCTTCCCCTATTTTCTTCTTCTTCATGATGTGCAACTGAACCCCTGTTGGGGAAGGATGAATCCTTAACTGATCTTATGTAACCTAGATTTTGCATTTATTTAAGATTGTTTTCCTTTAACGTTGATTATTCATCTCTTTGCTTAATGCTTTTATGACTTGGCCACTTATAAATTGAATCTAAATTCTTCTTCGCAATTGGGAAATTGGTTTAAGAATTAGAACTGGGATTGAATAACACAATTGTGAAGGCTCTAGGGATAGAGGTTTGCAATTGTGAGATCGTTTGAATTCTTGAACTTAAGGCTCACGTCAAATTAGGAATTGCTAAGGGATTAGGATTCCTAATTTGAGTGAAGAATTGATGAGTCAAGGGATTGACCTTCAATCAATAATTGTGAATTCGATCTTCAACCACATTTAATCTTGAATATATGTAATGATCAAAGGTTACATAGGGGAAGTTTTGGTGAAATCCAACCCTGACATCTTCCATAATTTGAATTCTTACACATTTATATCAGTTGTTGAGTGTTTTATAGTTTAGATATTATCTTGAAGTATTCTTTGCGTACTGGATAGAGTTCTAGATTTGTGATAGATTTTGTGAATTATTGTTGATTTCTGTTTGCGTTGCCTACGTGACCCCATAACTGAGTTCAATTAGTGCACTAGTAGGAATTCAGTATTTGAACCAAATCCCTGTGGAGACGATACTCTACTCATTCTTTACTTCATAAAACGATAAGGTGCACTTGCCTTCATACGGTTTTACACCAACAGCAAGCTTGGACAAGATTATAAGACAAGTTCTAAGTGTACAAGTTGGAGGAAAATCACTCAACAAATAGAGAAAAAGGTTGGGTGCAACCTCAATTAGGCTCAATCTCATACTAAGGATGCTTTAGTGTGAAACAAGATGACAATAAAATGGATAATATCAATTATTTTTATTAAAATTTCTCATATCCTTATTAAATTAAATTAATGTTGCCTTAAAATATTAAAGGTCCCTAAACTCAAAACTCGCTAACAATCCAGTAAAGCATATAGAGTCATCACAAGGTACAAGTGCTTTTAGAAAAATTGAAGAGGGGTATCCTCCTTAAACTTAATTTTCTACAATTCACTTAATTTATTTGGAAAATTAGTTACTAAGGTTAAAATAAATATAAACAAAAAGAAGGATAAGTGATTTTGAAAAAATATTTAGGAAGGAGAGGATCTCTCTACTTAAGCTTAAGCACTTACATACATGCACAAAGTTACAGTGGAGAAAAAAAAGGACTTTCCTAAAAGGTGGTTGATAAAAGAGAGGGTCACTCTTCCCAAACTTAAAGGTTAATAGTATCCTTAATGTGTTTCTCATTGGATTCCAATGATTGGGAAAGAAATATATATCCTCTAAGTTATTCTACTCACATTGAACACATATGTTAGAATTAGAGTCATGGACGAAAAAAGGAAGCAAAAATAGTAATAGTGCATAAAGAGATAAGCTTTTGTACAAGTAAGAAAGATACATCAAAGTAAAAAAAAAATGTCTAACAACCTAACCTAATTATAAAAGAAAAACAAGAAAGTATAAGGTCAGTAGTTACTTAAGTGGTGGATGGCCCATCTAGCCTTGTAGCAAGTAAAGAATGGTCATGAACTGGTTGTCCATTCATGCAAAGGTTGTTATCTTATAAAGCTACCAATGTAACATTCATAATTTTTTATAGGCTACAAATACCCTTTAATAAGAAGTAAAGTAGAAATAGGAACAAAAGGCAGAGAAATTAGAAAATTTTTAATAAATGATGAAAATGCCCTTGCACTAGGATAACACTAATAAATATGCAAAAAACCTAAAATTAAAGTTAAAAGACATTCTAAGATATTAGAATATGTCAATGATGGTTAGAAAGTTATAATAAAAGAATAAAAACAAAGAAAGGACAAAAAAGTTATTAGAAAACTCTAAAAACGCCCTTAGAAAGCTTTGTCTTTCATAAGGGCTAAACTGTTTCCATTGATTCAGGAAAAAACTAATAAGTGTTAAAAACATCAGAGGAACAATTTGAGAATCTCTAAGGAAATGTTGAGTAAAATTATCCACAAGCTCTTGGAAGGCTGTTAAAGCAAAAAAAATGCAAAGCAAAAGCCAAGAGTGAGCTCCATTCCTTGAGCACAAAAATAAGCATGTGAAAAATAAGGTGATGACTCACCATATGAGTCATTATTTTATTAATGCCATATAAGACAAAAATATTATATAAGAGAGATAAAATTAACTATGATTAAAGTAAATTAACTTTGAGTAATTAAAATTAATCATGCTTAAAATAAGTTAATCTTGATTAGTAGAAAAGTCAAAATAACTATCATTAAATTAATCCTAAAAGGATAATTCCTTATATTTACATTTATTTTAGAAAATAGAAATTACATGCAAATACCAAAATACCTTTAAGTGGAAAATTAATTCCCAAATTTCCCTAGAATGGCCAAATGGTATCTTAGGCCTTGAAGGGGTCATTTGATTTATATTACATCTCATAAAAACTTATACAAATTCTCTAAACTCTATAAACTCAAACTACTCCTATAACTCAAAAATTTACACTAAGTTTAAACTTCCATCTTTGAGATTTAAGTTAAATTAGGACAAGTCCACCAAGCCCCACCACCAGTACTAAGAGATCTTGTGTGAACCACCAAGGAGGTGGGAGCGTAGCCATAAAGATCCACCAAAACCATCACAAAAATCTTCAACAAGTAAGGTTTTACCATATGTTTTCTGAGATTTTAATCTTGTATTTAAGGTTTGATTTTCTTCTTTTTGGTGGATCCCTCTCTACAATCTATGGGTCCATTTTTATTTGAAACTTTTTAAGTTCAAGGCTTCCCTTGATGGTTAAATAAGATCATTACAAAGTTTTAAAGGATTTTTGGAAGTTAAAGAGGATTTTTGAGGGATTAAAATACTTCTAGTAACCTTTGCAGCAATTTAATTGGTTAAAATTTCTTAAAACTAATTTTTAATGCTTTGGGGGGCAAATTTAAGATTTTATGAGAAATGTTTTAAAGTGATCAAAGTAATGGATGGATAGATCTTCGAGTATATCTACACTTGTTTTCCTTGAAAAATGCTTTCTTTAAGATCTTTATGTTCAAAGTTGAAAACTTGTTCGTTTCTCTTCTTAAAATCTTTGATCATGAAGTTGTCTTTGATAAAAGTCCAAATCTGGACTCACATGTTAATAGTTTTAAAAGACTAAGAAAGTTTATGTAATAAAATCTATAAGCTTAACTTGGACTTGGACTTACAAACTATTAAGAGAAAAAGTTGAACAGATCACTTGAGACTTTTCATGACCATGACCATGACCAAAGCTTTGTAGTGATAAAAAATCACGATGGAACTGAGTTCAAGTGATGTACCAAGAACCAAAAATCCTTAACACCAAGACAAAGAGAGGACAAATTGAGAAAAAGAAACCTTACTTTGGCCACCTAGAACGTTTAGTCACTGTCCATATAATTAGAGAAACTTGAGTTTAAAATTTTGATTAAGGTATAAAGAAGATCCTAATCAAGCATAAGGAAGGAATTATAAATTTGGAAGGGACTTGGACATGGTTAAGTGATCATTAAACCATATTGGTAAATTAGGTGAAAACTTGTTAAAACCTTGTTAAAAATTAATAATGAACCTAAACATGCTTAAGGTGGTGACTAGAAATTAATCATGGAGTGTAGAAAGGATGATGGGCAATCCAACCATACTCAATAGATAAGAAAGAAAGGTTACAAAAATTTCTAAGGTTAGGTAAATTAATAGTCTAAATCCTAACTAGTGTAAATCACTTTATAAGGGAAGAAAAATTGAACCATAACACCTTAGGATTAAGCGGTGTAGATTCAACCACTTAGGTAATAAATAGGAAATTAGTTTGGTTTTTATGTTTAAAGATAATTAAATAAACCATAAGTAAGAAACTTTAATTCAGGAGCAAGGAGGCAAGTAAGTAGGTTCATCAAATTAGCCAAGTTACTAGCCAAAAAGCATACAACTCCTAACATTTAAACTTAAATTAAGTAAGTTTTGCATAAAAAATTAATAACGAACACAAAGAGTAAGAAATCAAATAGGTCATTCGACCAACTAAATTAGAAATTCAACATTCCATAACCTTACACTAAAAACTTTAAGAAGAACTTAATATGTTTTATGAAAGGTTGAAAGGAAACTTAGAAGGATGAGAGGACTAAGATCCTATGAAAGATTTATTATAAATCTTATGAATAATGCAAGATGGACAAGTTATTGGAGGAAGTTTAAATGTTGTCCAAGACAGTAACACAAGCTTAATTAAGAAAGTCTTGATTAGAAGATTAGTTTTCTATTTAAAAATATCATGCCAACTTATTGTTTCGTTTTATGGCTACACAGTTAAATGGAAAGTGTATGGATAATGCTCTTGATTGTTTAGAGAGTGATGTATTACATGATGTTCATGTGTGGATTATCATGTGTGGATTAAGATATGAAAGTAGTTTGAAAATAAAGATTAAATATGCATTGCATATTGGTTGGATTGTTTGAGCATATATGTTATCTGAAAGATTTTAAAAGGAACCTAATTAACTAAAGGATTACTAAATAAAGAATTTATGTGAAAAGTTAATACTAGTCTTAATGTGCCTTGTGCATATTTAGAAGGAGAAAAGGTCCTTCTAAAGTAGAGAAAAAAAGGTTCTTCAAAAATCATTCTATTATTAAGTGTGATAAATGTATTTTTGTACATTTATTTTCATTCCATATTGGGCTTAATTGGGTTTAAGTGATCTCTAATTTTATCATTTTGAGTGATTTTTATGTTATTGGACTTCATTGGACTTAAGTGATAAAATTGGTTAATTTTCAAATTTAAATGTCTCTTGACCTTTGTTTATTGTGCAGGCCCTATCTTAGGCTATAAAATTGATATTAAGTGATTCCAGAGGCATTAGAAAGATGAAACAAAACCCTAAGATAAAATTTATCCCTATATGGCCAAACCTCAATGGATCATAAACTTATTTGGGCCGAACCGTGACTCATAGCTTCTATCCAGACAACCTAAATATGTTCTAGTAAAATGAACATATCTAGGGTTCAAAAAGTCATTTTTAGATGGGGTTAATTTCTGAGGCTCTAGGATACATTTGTCCACAATATTTATTCATAAGGAAAACCCTAATTCAGCCGTCAACTCACTCAAAAATTAGAAAAGATAGACGTGAGATAAGGTCCCATATTTCATGCATATCTTCAATTCGAATGACAAAGTCAAACAAGAATTCAAGTGCAAACCTAGAAGATCAAGGAAGCCAACTCATATTTTATCTTTATTTTAAATTTTAAATTTTAATTTCAAATTTGAATTGGAAAACTGGGTCTATAAAAGGGGAAGCCCTTACACATTGGAGACACCGAAACCTATTCACAATTCTCAATAAAATTGCAATTCTTGTCTTCGTTCTTATTCTTATTTCTATTCTTTTTCTTTATTTTGTAAAATGTCTCATGGAAGGCTAATTTTCTTGGTTGGCTCGTTGGTTCTAATTCTACAAGTAAGAAATTTGAGGTTTGTTCTTAATAAAATTTCTGTTGTGATTCATTCTTCTTCGCTTTCTATACGTTGAAATTGATGTTTGTAATGATAAAATTATATGCTTAATTTAATTTTATCTTACATGACGCAATTCTAAAACTAGGGTTTGCTTAATTCCCTAGTTTATACGTAAAAAGGGTTATGGGATTTCCGACAAATTTGGAGATTTTAATTCTTAAAATTTAATTTGGGGACTTTGGGTGATGCTTAATTATCTCGACATGAATTAATTCAAATTTTAGGTGTTATTCTAGTAGGAAATCATGAGTTTAATTAACACTTGCTTGATTGAATTCAAATCAAATAAGAATTAAAAGTTGCTTTCAGAAAATATTTTTTTGAACCTATGATAATCTCATTTATGAATTGAACTAACGGGTTAATTGAGTTTTAATATTATAAATTTATCAAGTTTCATTTTTCTTTTACCCAAAGTAAATCCCCCATTTTTGCTAAATTTGAATTCAATCAAATTTTTTTCCAAGGTCCTTGAGAGACGACCAAGGTTGTGCCTTGTACTGCATTTTGTTTATTTACTTTTATTTTATTTTGATCTGAACACGACATTGGTTATCAAAATTAGCGCCGTTGCTGGGGACCTTTGGTCCAATTTAGTTGAGTTTAATTTCATACTAACCTTTAATTTTATTTATTCTATTTTTTTTTCAATTTCATTTTTTTTCTTCTTTTTGTTTAGTTTTGTTTTTTTTTTTGTTGCTTTTGCAGATTTTGGAAATTTTCGTACGGTTCTATTTATCCATGCCCCAGCATACATTTTTTGAAGGAAAACATCGCTTTAAACAAAATTGACCCCTTTAGGGGTCAGGTAGCCCTTCAAATTCCATAATTCTTTCTGTTTCTATAACTTCTCTATTTTTATTTTATTTTATTTATTTTTAAATATTTTTTTGCATACTTAGAAATTAAATTTTGAATCAAATTTTTATAATCTTTGTCTACATAATATTAGGTTAATTTTGTTAATTTTTTGTATTTTATATTTTATATTTTATCTTTCTTTGTGTTTCATTTTGTCAACTATCTTTTGATTTATTAACATTGCATATGTTGCATGACCCGATCTAATCTATGTTGCATGACCCAATCTAATCCTTGCATTTTATATCTTGTGGACCCTGAGATTGATAAATCATTTCATAGATTGATTAGAACCAATAAGAGACTTTCATTCACTACTAATCAGGTAAGTGATTGTCATAGGCATCCTGAACTAGTGCATCTTGTTGCTACTAAACACTTTGAATCTAAGCATAATATGGCTAAAATAACTTTAAAAGAATTGTCCACTCCAGATGTCACATATCAATCCTTGTGTTTTTCCATTCCTGATGTTGAGGTTCCCTTTGAATTAAAATCTGGATTGATTCATTTGTTGCCAAAATTCCATGGTCTCGCAGGTGAAGACTCACATAAGCACCTCAAGGAATTCCACATAGTGTGCTCCACCATGAGACCTCAAGGTATTCCCGAAGACCATATTAAACTAAGAGCTTTTTCTTTTTCCTTTCACAATGCAACTAAGGATTGGTTGTACTACCTTCATCCAAGTTCAATAAATAGTTGGAATGACCTAAAGAAGCTATTTTTAGAGAAGTTCTTCCCTGCCTCTAGAGCTGCATCAATTAGAAAGGAAATATGTGGCATCAGACAGTTTGACAAGGAGTCCATACATGAGTATTGAGAGAGATTCAAGAAACTATGTGCAAGCTGCCCCCACCACCATTCAGAGAGCAACTCCTAATCCAATACTTCTATGATGCTTAAACCCTAAGGAGAGGGGTATGATAGATGCTACTAGTGGAGGTGCACTTATGGATAAAACTCCAATGGCTGCCAGAGACCTAATTGAAAACGCAGAAACCAACTCCCAACAGTTCAGCACAAGGAGCAATTCAGTGGTTTTGGCCAAAAATGTCCATGAGATACAAACCACCCACGCTGTAGAACACAACAAGCTAGAGAAAAATATTGATGAGCTTGCCTCCTTGGTGAGACAGATGGTCATGATTCAACAACAAAAAACTTCAGCTAGAATATGCGGCATCTGCACTTCGATTGACCACTCAACAGATGCATGCCCTACACTACAAGAGGGAGAAGATGATGCTACACCACAAGCCTATGCTGTCAACATTTACAACAATGGATCACAACAGCAACATAACTAGAGTTATGACCTCTCCTCCAACAAATATAATCCTGGTTGGAGAAATCATCCAGATCTAAGATAGGGTGACAATTCTGCACGTCCCCCTTCCCAATAATTTCAACACGAGCAACCATCTTTCCAACAACAACTTAACTCCCAACAGCAAAATACTAAAACTAGAGTTGAGGAGATGATGAATCAGATGGTAGTGAACAACATGAAATTTCAACAAATAACAAAAGCTAGCATTCATAATTTGCAGAATCAAATTGGCCAGTTAGCTAGCTCTCCAAAGCAGATGCAATTAGAAGGTTCTAGAAACCTACACGCACAAACTATGGTGAATTCCAAAAATGAAAATGTAAGTGCTATTACCCTTAGATCTGGTAAATTTGTTGATGCAAATTACAAGATGTAACAAACTAGTGATAAAGAGGTTAAAAATGAGAAGCAAACTGAACTAAGCAGCTCCTCCAACAAAAATCAAGCTTTAGATCCCCCTCCTCATTCTTATCCTTTGAGTACAGCTGTTAAGGAGGATTTACAGCCTATCCCTCTACCATTCCCTTATAGAGAAGTAAGGAATCAAAAATCAAATGACGCTAATAAATATAAGGAGATCTTAGAGACCTTTAGGAGAATTAAGATGAACATACCTCTACTTGAAGCAATCAAGCAAATCCCAAGATATGCGAAATTTCTTAAGGAGTTATGCACTCATAAAAGGATGCTCAAAGGAAATGAAAAGATAGCATGGGGAAAAATGTTCTGCATTAATACAACAACCCATGCCACAAAAATGCAAGGATCCAGGGATGTTTATTATTCCTTGTACCATATGCAATTGTAGATTTGAAAATGCAATGCTAGATCTAGGAGCTTCAATTAATGTTATGCATATGTCTATTTTCAATTCATTTTCTTTGGGTCCTTTGTATTCTATAGGTATTATCATTCAGCTAGCCAACAAAAGTCATGCATACCCTACTGGACTTGTAGAAGATGTGTTGGTTCGAGTTGATAATTTAATCTTCCCTATAGATTTTTACATTCTGGACATGGAGGGAGAGTTTTCTACTGGCAAGGCACTTATCATCCTAGGAAGACCTTTCCTTAAGACAGCCAGAATGAAGATTGATGTCCATGAAGGAACCCTATCCATGGAGTTTGGAGATCGTAGAGTTTGATTTAACATTTTTTATTCCATGAATGATTTAATGGTGCAGGATAAGTATATTTTCAGCATTGATGTAGTAGATGATTTTATAAATGATTTTATTCATGATTTTTTTGTGGAGAATATTGAATGTGAAATCCCTTCTCTAAAACATGGTTTTGAATCACACAGTTGTTTTGATTGCTCTGCTCCAGGTGTGTGTAGTATTTGTGTTGAAGTTGAAAGTTGGTTTCAAGATGAATCAAATTCTAATAATGTAGGTTATGGAGATCCTAATGGTGATAAAGTCTTAGACATTATGCATGGTGAAACTATTAATTCTGATCTTGATGAACCCTAGGGTGCAGAAAACTCTTTTGTAGTACAACAACCCTTTGTGGAACCTCCACCTAAGCCACCCAATATAAAAACTCCCATTGGATTAATTGATTATTTTTGTTATGTATTAGATATTAAGATGGCTCTCAGGTATACTTGTCAAGAAATTACGCTCACCGTACCTCAAGATTTTGAGCTGCCACTCACTGCAAGGCCACCACCTGACCTAAGAGATAAGCATAGAGATTCTATAAGCCTCACTTAATTTTTCAGGAAGCCTTCTTCTCTCTCCATATATTTATTTACATTTTATCCATATTATTATGATCATTTGTGTGGTTTCATTGAAGACAATGTATATTCTAAGTGTGGGGAAGGAGAATTTTATTTTGCAAATTGTTTTATTTTATTTTATTTTTTAATTATTAGGAATCTTTTTTTTCTTTTGTTTTTCGATTACCTACATTTTTTTTTCAGCATGCTATTTTGTTTTTTTTCCATTTTTTTTATTGTTTGCTTCTTTGAATTTGAAAAAAAAATTAATGTTAGATACCTTGCAATGGATTTCTAGATTTCTATAAATTGTGAGCAAATTTTTATCATTCTTAGTTAAGGAATTCATGATATGATTGAATGTTTTTCTTGCATTTTTAAGTAGAGCAAGTTTGCCATGAGAACTAAGTTGTGGATCATTCGTGAGAGATTTAACCTTGGTGAAATTTTGGGCTTTAATTAAGATAGATTACATCTTACCATTCTTCCTTTCTTATGTGATTCACTCATGATTGTTAGTACTCAGAACTTGGTTTGTCTCTCTTTGAAGTTCCTTATTCGCATGCATGTATAAAAATGATCTAGGCCTTCTTTGTTTTTAAGCTACTAGCCAAATTACCCTACCATTCATTTTCCATTGCTTTCCCCTTTGAGCCTAACTCTTCCATCCTTTGTTTTGTAGCTCATTACAAGCCATGAAGAGGAAAACCATAATTCATCCTTGGTATGAAGGAGCCTTGGATTAGTTTTCAAAATAAATTGTTGAATAAATATGAGGATGTATGTAAATTTGGCAAGTAAAAAAAAATATTAATAAATAAATAGTCAAAACAAAAAATAATAAATAAATAAAAACGAAAAAATTATGAGAAAAAAAATTTGAAGTAAAAAAAAATTAATTTGAGAAAAGAAAAGGAAAAAGAGAAGAGAGAAAAAAAAATGGAGTTATGATTCATGTGTTTGAGATTTATTCATGTATTGTTTGAATGTTTCCATTGCTCCTTTATTCGTTTTGGTTATTATCAAAAGTTCCTTCTCTCATCCACCTTTACCCTAACCTCATTACAACCTTAATAAAGTTCTAATGATCTTTATGTGTATGTGTTTCAAGTGTTGAAAATTAGAGGATTGTCAAGCTTATGATAGTGCTGCTTCACTGAGTTTCTTGAGTGTAAACACAAACATTAAACACTTGAGAATAAGAGAGTATGCCGAGTGAGAACTCTATCACTTTTGTTCCACAATTTGACTTGATTTGCTCTCTTGTATACTTTATGATTATCTTAACTTCTTGAACCCTAGGATGTATTTTCATGTTTCTTGCTCATTGTATTGAATAAGGATTCATTGGAAAGTATGTCACTCAAGTCTTCATATATTGTAATCCTTTGTACCTTTCTTACCATTATGTTTTTCCCAGGAGTGCAAAGGTTTAAGTGTGGGGAATTTGATAAATGAATTTTTGTACATTTATTTTCATTTTGTATTAGGCTTAATTGGGTTTAAGTGATGTCTAATTTTATCATTTTGAGTTATTTTTATGTTATTGGACTTCATTGGACTTAAGTAATAAAATTGGTTAATTTTCAAATTTTAATGTCTCTTGACCTTTGTTTATTGTGCAGGCCATATCTTGGGCTATAAAATTGATATTGGAGTGATTCTAGAGGCATTAGAAAGATGAAACAAAACCCTAAGATAACATGTATCCCTATATAGCCCAGCCTCAATGGATCATAAAATTATTTGGGCCAAACCGTGACTGCAAGCATCTATTCAGACAACCCAAACAAGTTCCAGTAAAATGGACATATCTAGGGCTACAAAAGTCATTTTTAAAGGGGATTAATTTCTAAGGCTCAAGGATACAATTATCTACAACATTTGTTCATAAGGAAAACCCTAATTCAGCCATCAACACACCCAAAAATTTGGAAAAACAGACATGAGATAAGGTCTCATTTCATGCATATCTTCAATTCAAACAAGAATTCAAGTGAAAACCTAGAAGATCAAGGAAGCCAACTCAAATTTTATCTTTATTTTAAATTTTAAATTTTAATTTCAAATTTGAATTGGAAAAGTGGGTCTATTAAAGGGGAAGCCCTTACACATTGAAGACATCGAAACCTATTCACAATTCTCAATAAAGTTGCAATTCTTGTCTTCGTTCTTATTCTCATTTCTATTCTTCCTCTTTATTTTGTAAAAAGTATCATGGAAGGCTAATTTTCTTGGTTGGCTCGTTGGTTCTAATTCTACAAGTAAGATATTTGAGGTTTGTTCTTAATAAAATTTCTATTGTGATTCATTCTTCTTCCCTTTCTATACGTTGAAATTTATGTTTGTAATGATAAAATTATATGCTTAATTTAATTTCATCTTGCATAATGCAATTCTAAAACTAGGATTTGCTTAATTCTCTAGTTTATAGGTAAAAGGGGGTTATGGGGTTTCCTATAAATTTGGTGATTTCAATTCTTAAAAAATAATTCGGGGACTTCGGGTGATGCTTAATTATCTAGACATGAATTAATTCAAATTCTAGGTGTTATTCTAGTAGGAAATCACAAGTTTAATTAACGCTGGCTTGATTGAATTCAAACCAAATAAGAATTAAAAATTGCTTTCAGAAAATATTTTTTTTGAATCTATGATCTCACTTATGAATTGAACTAACGAGTTAATTGAGTTTTAATATTATAAATTTATGAAGTTTCATTTTTATTTTACCTAAAGTAATAAATCCCCCATTTTTGCTAAATTTGAATTCAATCAAATTGTTTTCCAAGGTCCTTGAAAGACGACCAAGGTACTACATTTTTTATTTACTTTTATTTTATTTTGATCCGAACACGACATCGTTTATCAAAGTGTCAGGTCTTCAATGTTTATGATATTGACATCCATCAAGGAATGAGCTCATGTCCTAAGAATAGAAGGTAGAGTAGCAGATCTAATGAGAAGACATTATTTGACTAAGTTGTATTGTATTCCTATGTCTCACGTTATCACTAAGAGAGTGATAGAGGAAAGAAAATAATTATGGTAAGGCATAGATGAAATGATAGTGAAAAAATATATCTGTGATGTGATCTCAAAGGTTTATGAGACTTAAGTAATTTGTATGCTTAATTACGAACTATTCTTCTTTATGTAAAAGAAATTCACTTCAGCTAAAGTTTTTTATAGATTAAAAATTGATTTGTATACATGTCATGTTTTCTAATAAACTGAAGCGGTTGGAATAAAAGTGATGTCACTAACCTTAGGGTAGAATCCTACTGAGAAACTTATTTTCTCACCCTTTCTTCCACCATTTTCTTCCCAGACACTCCTAATATCATTCACAATTGCAATGGTCTTCGTGCAACTGAGTAAAATTTACTTGCAAACGCTCACAGACTAGTCATCATCGCTCAAGCTAATGTGTGAGTTTATTTCTCTTTGGGCCACATATCTGTATCTATTGTGATGAGCCAAATTTCTAAACCATAGAGTTTTCTATTCTTTTGGAGGCCTTCCACCCCAATAAGGTGTTTCCAGGCCCACCTGGCCACCAGACACCTCTAGCAATACCCATTAAAGATTCATCCTCATCAGAAGGGAAAACCGACCCAAACACACCATCTCATTACTATAGTACCTCGCACATTTGGTTGTCACAAGGTAGTTTTACATTTCCTAGGAAATATCCATTCCTGGCATTTCAAGAGATAGAAGATGGAACCTTTGTCACCCAGGATGAGAGTCTATGGTTGGAGCGTTATCACCACCAGCCCTGAAGTGTTTGCATGGTTTTGTTGAGGGAGAAGTCAAAGTCATACCCATAATGTACATTTTGTAAATAGGTGGTGTAAATCCATAATTTCTGATAAAGGATTCTCTAGGCTACAAATATCCTTTAGTAAGAAATAAAGCAAATATAAGAACAAAATCCAGGGAAATTAGAAAATTTTTAGCAAATAATGAAAATATCCTTGCACTAGGATAACACAAATAAATATACAGGAAACCCAAAACAAAAGTTTAAAGATATTATAAGGGATTATAATACCTTAATGATGGTTATAAATTTATAAGAAAAGAATATAAACAAAGAGAGGATGAAGAAACAAATAAAAAACTCTGAAAATACCCAAAATGCCCTTAGAAAGCTTTCTTTGCCATAAGGGCTAAACTATTTCTAAAAAAATGAAAAATGACATAAGAATGATTCGGGAATGAACCAATAAGTGTTAGAAACATCAGAGAAACAATTTGGAAACCTTCCAAAAAATGCTAAGAAATGCCCTTCGAAGACCGGTAGGGCAAGAAAATGTGAAGTAAAAGCCAGGAAGTGAGTTCCACCCCTTGTTCATGAAAATACCATATGGAAAGTATGGTGGTGACTCACCATATGATTCATCATTCTATTAATACCATATAAGATAAAAATAATAAAATAGGAGAGATAAAATTAACCGTAATTAAAGTAAATTAACCTTGTTTAATTAAAATTAACCATGCTCAGAATAAGATAATCTTGATTAGTGAAAAATTAAGAATAATTATCATTAAACTAATATTAAAAAGATAATTCCTTACATTTACATTTAGAAAAGAGAAATTATAGGAAAATTTACCAAAATGGCCTTAAGTGGGAATTTAATTCCCACAATACCCTAAAGTGCACGAAATTGATCTAAGGGATAAGGAGGTTCATTTTCTTTATATTATATCTTCTAAACACTTAGAAAAATCCTCTAAACTCAAACTACTCTTAAAACTAAAAAATTTACACTAAGCTTAAACTTTCATCTTTGAGGTTTAAGTTAAATTAAGACAAGTCCATCAAGCCCCACACCAACAATAAGAGATCTTGTGAGAACCACTAAGAAGGAGGAAGAGCAACTATAATGACCCACCAAAACCATCACAAAAGTCTTCAACAAGTAGAATTTTACTATATGTTTTTCTAAGCTTTAAATCTTGTATTTATGGTTTGATTTTCTTCCTTTTGTTGGATTTCTCTCTAAGATCTATGGATCCCTTTTTGTTTGAACTTGTTGGATGGAAAAACTATCCTTGATGATTAAATATAAGCATTACAAATATTTAGTGAGTTTTGGAAGTTAAAGAGAAGTTCTGATGGATGAAAGTGTTTCTAGCAACCTTAGGAGAAATTTAATCGGTTAAAATTTCATAAAATCAATTTTTGATGCCTTGGGGAAGATTTTACGGTTTATGAGAAAAGTTTTAAAGTGTTTAAAGTAAGGGGTGGATAGATCTTGGAGTAGATCTAGTAAATCTATACTTGTTTTCCATGAAAAATGCTTTCCTTAAGATCTTGGTGTTCAAAGTTGGAAACTTGGTTATATCTCTTTTTTTTTTAAAATCTTTAACCATGAAGTTGTCTTTAATAAAGTCCATATTTGGAATAATACATTAAATGTCTTAAAATACTAAAAAGGATTATGTAATAAGATCCATAAACTAAACTTAGACTTGAACTTAAAAACTACTAAGAGTAAAGGTGAAATTTTGGACCAAAAGTGAAGAAATCGGTTAAGATCTTCCATGATTATGACCCAAGCTATGGAGTAAGGATAAATTATGAATGGATCAAAGAACATATGGTGTACCAAGTGCCAAACTTCATGACACCAAGGTCATATGGTAAAAAATTTGTAAAAGGACCTTTGTTTAAGTCACCTATAGCATTCGACCACTTTACACTTAATTAGGGAATCTTTTTAAAATTTTTATTAGGATACAAGGAGCCCACTAAGTATAATTATGAAATTACAAATTTGAAAGGGACTTGAATATAGTGAAGTACTCATTCAGCCATATTGGGTGAATTTAGTGAAAACATACTAAAATATTGCTAGAACTTAAGGATGAATCTAAATATGGTTAAAAAAGTGATTATGAATTAATTATGGGGTAGGAAAAGGAAAGTGAGCATTCGATCATTCACATAAAGCAGGAGGAAAAACCCTACAAATTGCTAAAGGTGGCAAGAACTAATAGCCTAGGTCCTATTTAGTATAAATCAACTCTTAGGAGAAGAGAAAAATGAACCATAACACCTTAGGATTTTAACATGTGGATTCGGCCACCTAGGTTAGAAATAGGCAAGTAGGATATTTTGAAATTTTAAAGATGACTAAATAAGTCATGAGTAGAAAAACTTTAAGTTCATGAGAAAGGAGGCAAGCAAGTAGGTTCATTTATGGAACAAATCTAACTAGCCAAGTTATTAGTAATAAAACATAAAAAATATAACATTTAAACTTGACCTAAGTAAGTTGTGGATAAAACATTCAATTTAAGAAACACAAAGAGTAAACAACTAAGAAAGGAAATTCGACCAATTAGAGAAGAAGTTCAATATACCATAAACATACATTAAAATATTAAGAAGAACTTAACCTTTGAGAAAAGGAAAGGTTGAGAGGTAATGTAGAAGGATGAGTGAACTAAAATCCTATAAGTGATTCATCATAAATCTTGTAAATTAAGCAAGTTGAACAAGCTATGTGAGTAAGTATACATGCTATCTAAGATAGTAACATCAAGATTAATTAAGAAAGTCTTGATTAAAAGATTAGTTTTTAATTAGAAATATCATGCCAACTTGTTGTATGAGTTTGTGAGTACACAAAGATGTATATAAAGTGTATGGATAATACTCTTGATTTTTTAAAGAGTAATGTATTATGTGATGTAAGTACACAAAGATGTATGTAAAGTGTATGGATAATAGTATTTATTGTTTAAAGAGTAATGTATTATATGATGATTATGTATGGATGATGATGTAAAGGTAGATTGGATTAGAGACTATATGTATTGAATGATGTATGAAAATTGGTGTGAATTATGGTTCCATGAGTAGATGAATTGTATGAGAAATTGGATGATTTGGATGTTATTTGTGCATACCATTTTGATTGAATATTGAGCACACATCCTATTTTAAAGACTTAAAATGGAACCTAATAAGTCAAAGGATCATTAAAGAAAATTCTATGTGAAAACTTGGCAAGCACATACTTGTAAAGTGACAAGTTAGAGACTTATGCATGTGTGGAAGTCTAGGACTATCCATGTTAGAAGCCATAGGGCTCCAAGCTAAGGTGGTGACGACCATCAAGAATGAGCTCATATCCTAATTAAAGTTGAGCATGTGTGGAAATGAGAAGATATTGCTTGACATAAGTTTAATAATGTGTCATTAAGATTATAATGGTGTGCCATATTTTAAAGTGTCACAGGAAGGATGAATAATAAATGAGCATGACTATGAGTATGGCAAGAGATGTTAATGTGTCAAGTAGTATCTTTGATGTTATGTTTCATCATGTTAATAAGGTGACCCATGAAATGAATGATATTTATGATTATGTTTAACATGAACTCTTTTATAATTAAAATAAAACAATTTCAAAAAAGGGAATATTTTGAAATTGAGAAATGAACTTGTATGCTTGACACATTTTCATAAATAAACCAAAGTTGCTAGAATAGAAATGATGTCACCAACGCTAAGGTAGACACTGAGAAATTACAATTTCTTATTCTCTACCTTTCGTTTCTCTTCCAAACCTCGATTATGTCATTCATAATGGTAGTAATTTACCTTGAACTGCATAGTATGGACTAGATCTGTAATCCTCATAGGATGGAATAAACGAGAAAAAGAAGATTCCATTAGTTCATGAGGAGATATCCCATGAATCACTAAAGAGGATTATGTTTTGTTTATATGCACTTTGTATGTCTTGTTATGAATGACTATAACTTATAATGGGTACTAATGACTTTGTCTTTTTTTCTAAGGAATCAATGAGATCCTTGACTTACCATTTGTTATGTGTTATACTAGTTATGTAATTAATTATGTAAGTATTATCGTGAAAATAAATGTATTAATATGATAAGTAGATAAATGAAAATTTTCAAAATTAACTTGAGTGACATTATTATAACATTTACCTTCTATTGCATTGAATCACTATGATGAGGCTTGCTTCCACTAAGTGTTCTCTTTTTTAAAAAAAATTATACCATATTTTCAGTACTAGTAATTTTACAAAAAAAGATTTTTTCATCATGAAGTAACAAATTGATAGAGAATTCGCAATACGATTTAAGCGTAAAAATGGACTTCATTTTTAGGATGTTACATTATGGTATGAGAGCAGTTCATCCTTAAGGAGCTTGAAGATAGTCTGACTATGTTTTTAGAGCATGCATATGTTCTTTATGTTAGGATTATAAGTCATTCTTTGAACCTAATTAGTTATTTTAGTGCATGACTGTGTTTTAGTTTCTAAGATTGGTTGCTAACATGCTTGATTTCAGTATTGAGCTTGATCACCTCAATTTCTGTGCATGTGTGTCCATGAACCAATGGTAGAGGCAAGGCGAGGTAGAGGTCGTACCAGAAATGTAGAGACTCCACAATGGAAGAATCATGGGGGTACTGTAAACACATCTATAGTAAAACTGGATCGTCACGGGTTCGTGAAGTTCTAGAAGGAAAATCCACCTAGCTTTTGAGGAGCTCTAAACCCTGATAAGACCAATGAATGGATCAAGGTCATAGAGAATATTTTTGCAGTTATAGATTGCAATGAAGAACAAAAGGTGATTTATGTCACCTACACGCAAGAAGTAGACGCTAAATTTTGGTGGACTGCGTAAGAAGGCTATTAGAGTTTAATGAAAACCCCATCATTTTGGGAGGTCTTTAAAGAAGCCTTCTAGGAGAAATATTTTCCTCAGTTAGTACAAGACGTGAAGGAGGTTGAATTCCTTTGCCTGCAACAAGGAAACATGTTGGTGGTAGAGTACACAATGCAACTGTGTAAATACTTTTTCTCTTTATCAAAGACACCTGGACGAAGCATGGAAGTGTAAACAACATCAAGGGGGTTTGAGGGAGGATCTCGTGGCAGTAGTTAGACCTATGGAGATTGGAGATTTCGCTTGATTGGTGAATAAAACCCAGTTGTGCGAGGAATGCAATAAGAAGTTAGCAACTGCAAAGGCCGAGGCGTATAAGAGAAGGTTGATACCTCCAGGGAATATATATAAGCCCCAACGTGGGGGCGATTGTTTCATTAAGGAGGAAACAAAGGGATGCAATCATACAAGCAAGAATCAAGGGCCCTAATATATTCTGCCAATGTACACTGCTAAGTTAGGCTTTGAGCATTCAAATTTAGCCTATTTAAAAATTTTGAGGCCTGAGTTTGGGCCTGTTACTTGTCAAAGGCTTTTTTTTGTTAAGGTCTGACCTGATTTAAAGCCTACAAGGCCCACAAGCCTGTTCAAAATCTTAAATTTTAAAAAAATGCCACTAAATAAGCTTAAAGCCTATATAAGTGATGGATTAAAAAGATTTGCAAGCTTAAAGCCTACAAGATAAAAAAATTAAATAGGTCTAAAACACACACATTTATATATTATTTAAAATATTCACAAGCTTAAAACCATTTATGAAAATATATTTTAGTATTTTTTAAGTTATAAAACCATTAATCCAACCCCTTTAGAATCATTTATATAAAAAAAATAATCAAAATTATCTAATATTGGAGAATTTTACAACTATTTATTTTGGAATATTACACTAGGTGATGTGTTACATATGATATATTCTTGCACAAGATCACATCAAGGAGGAATTAAGGGTTGAGTCGTAGTTGGGTAGAAGTGCACGAAAATAGAAAATGAGGATTCTATTTTGAGGATAAGAATAAAGTCATCTTGGGTTACTTTTTTTTTTAAAATTAGAGTTTAGGGTTTTCCTTGAGGATAAGAAGAAAGCTTTTTTTAGGCCTAAGTCTGCCTTGTTTATCTAAATAGGATTTTTAATAAGCATGAGTCTCTCTATTTATTAAATGAGCTGAGTCAAGTTAAGCTTTAAACAAGTTGAGTCGTAGGCTCCTGTCGAACGGTCTTATTCACTTCCATTCTTGTACATTCTGCCAAAGATGTGAAAAGAATCAAGGAGATAAACCATGCTTACAAAGGCAGAACGTCTACTATTGTTGCAGCAAGGCTAGACACTTCGTGAAGAACTACCTAACAAAGTTACAAACCCATCACCAAAGTAAGGTCTTTACTCTAAAAACCCAAGGAACAAGTTGTTCTATCGATCTTACTCAAGGTTTGTGTCTTTTAAACTAAACAAATTAATGAATTAGTTTGTTTAACTATTTAAATATATTTAAAAATAATATATATATATATATAAAATAAAATAAAAAGTATATCATTAATATTATAAAGTTAACCGCCTACATGCCTAAACCTATACCCATATTTATTCTCAACAAGTGTCTTAGATAAAGAATAAAAAATAAGATAAGATAAGATATGGTCATCTATTATACAGAAAGTATGATAAAAGTAACCGTGAGAATGTTGAATCATCAATTTTCATTGATTTTATCATATTTTAATTAATTTATCTACTTTTTAATAATTTATTCAAATTTTTACTTTGTGAATTTTTAAAATTAATCATTTTTTTATTAACAAACAAATTGATAGATAAAATTAGTAGAAAATAAAAGGGATTTACTCCAACTCATATACATCAAAAATTCATCTTACAATTATTTCTAACATATTGAATATTTTTTTTCTTATATGAAAGGAAAAATTGGCAACCATCTAAGTTGGATGTGCTTAATCTTAATGTAATCTAGTATATTTTCAAGACTAAGATATTCAAATTTAAAATTAATACTATTTCTATACAACCAAATTCAAACAATTGTAAACAAAATACAATACGAAGCTTATAAAAGAAAAAATTTACCTAGCTAGCCATGCACCATTTTGGACGAAATACTTCTTATAACTAGATGTTGGAAGAACTATTCCATGTCCATCTATCCATATCAATTGAACTATGCTTCATATGAAAATGGATATAATAAGAATATATGATGGATCTTCCTTCTCTTTGTTGAGAAAAAGGGCAATTGAGATACATCTATCCTTCTTAAATTTAATTTAGTGGGCATCATCTATGAAAGAAGCTTCTAGAAACGTGCATGTTGAACGCTTTGGCAACATTAGGTTACTTTAGAGATTTTTGAAAAAAATGTTGTTGACTGAATAATTCAAATAAGAGAGAAATTGATATGATAATTTAATAAATATATACTTGTTAAGTTACATTTTTAAAGTATCCATGTATTCATATTTTTTACAATTTACAACAACTACAACTTTCATGAAGTTGGTCAGAGTAGAAAATTTTCATAAGAAATAAACATATTAACACATAAGAAGGAGAGAGATTGAATTATATGTTAAAAAATTTTACAATTTATTTTTAAAAGAATATTTTAAAAACACTAAGCAAAATCACAATCGTTCTTTAAGATAGGTTTCTAAAATATTCAAATACCTTTCAAATAATTTTACCAATAACTTTAAAAATAAATTTGTAAAGCAAGTTTTCACAAATCCAGTTAACAAATGAATCAAATCATAAGAGTAGAGAAAATGAAAAAAAAATTATATTTGTTAAATTCAACCATCAAGAACTACATCAGTTCTTGTTGTATAAAATAATAATTTCACTATGAATAGATAAAACTCTTTACAATAAAAATCACAATCCCAAATATTTTTGCATAAATTTTTTTAGGCTCAAAACTATTTTTCTAAGCCTATTTTAACCTTAAAAACCATAATAGGAAATATAAAACCCCTATCATATTTTTAAATAAAATTGAATGATAAAAATATGCTTTTATTTATTAGAGAATCTAAACAAATAGATTTAGCTTATGAACATTAAAGAATAAAAGAATGAAAATGTAAAAACTTTTGTTTAATATAAATGAATGTTTCTTTCTTTTTTTCAAAGCTTTTCTTTATAGAAGAGAGATAAAAAAAAAAGATGTTATGAAAAAGAGTTAAAATTTTCAATATCTTCTATTCTTTATTAAATATGGCCTCATTTTTAATGCTCAACTATACTTTAGCATAACTTTTGGGCATTAGTCTATGTTTTGAACTAATAATTGCAAAAAGTCATCTTTTTAAAATAATTTTAATTAAATATCAATAAATCTTAATCAAATAATTTGAATATATATAAAAAAAATTAAAATTAAAATTAATATAAATTTTAATAAAATAAATATTATATTTTTTTAAATCTTATATTTTTGTTGTAGATGATATATTTTTAAATTTGTGTAAATAAAATTAAAATTTTATATTTTTTTAAAAAAATATATTCATATGAACGTTAATTATTTTTTTTAATCTTTCTATTTTTAATAAATCTTTCTTTAAAATTAAATTTTTCTCACATTAAACTTAATTATACAAAATAATTTCTAAACTTATACTAACCAGGTTGAATTTTACAACCTCTTCAATACTCAATTCCTCTTCCTCTTAGATCAATAATCTGTATCACAACCAACTCAAGTCAATTTTCTCTCTTCCCCACACCTACCCTACAAGAAATTCCTTCATAATTTGGTTAGGTGACAAGAAACAAATACAGGAACTTAAAAATAAAAAAACAACCGAATTGAAAATTTTCGAAGTCATCATTGCCAAATTTTTTCAAACTAATCATTTGAAAGGTTCATAACTCATACCATTTGTCTAGTTTTATAGCCTGATGGTCACATTAATAAAAAACATTAAAAATATTTGAATAATCAGCTAATACATTGTTCCATATCATTTGATGAAATCTTGTCTGAATTTTCTATCCTAAAGCTTCTTGAACATACTAAAGTTACATTCAGAAAACTACTGCTTATAGCGTCACACCAATCACTTAAAAATTGAGTGACACAAATTTTTAATTACTTAAATTTTTGTTATCTATAAGCTCAAAAAGAAAAGTCTAAATTAAACGAGCGAACATTTTAATTTCAAATAAACTATTATTTTAATCTTTTAAAAAATTAAGTTATATTAGTTTTTAAAATATAAAAAATTATAAACATAAAAATGATTGTTTTTTTAAAGATAAAAAATTGTTAAATTTTAATTATTTTTTGACATAAATTTAGTTCTTGAAAAATATTAAATTAATTGATATTTTTATTTTTTTAAATTAAATTATTTTTATTTTTTTAAAGATTGATATGGTCAGGTTCAAATAGTTTAAGGAAAATCAAGCAGCATACCCTTTAAGATTTGTTTTGTATTATAAATATTAGGAATAAAAAAAGTTATCATTACTAACTCTGAATTAGAATTGTGTCTACCAGTCTGAAAATTTTATTTATTCTTTTATTTATGAAAAAAAATATTTTTTTATATTTATTAAATTTCATTGTATATTTTAAATAAGAATAAAAATAAGTTAAATCGATTTAAATTTTAAATAATTAAATTTAATTTATTTAAAAATTTTGAGATCTAAATTTAAAATTATAAACTTTTTTTTATTATTAAGTCTTCATCTGTTTAAAAGTTTACAATATTTATAAATATATTTAAAAATTTTCTATAAAAAATATTAATAAATAGACTTATAATTTATATAAATAATTAATTAAAAATTTTAAATTTTAAAATCAATAAAATAAAAAATTTGTATGTTTAAGTATATAATTTTAAAATATATAAATACAATAATATATAAAAAAATATAATATATAAACATAGCATGCAAACTCATAACACATACGATATATATATATATATATATAGATATATATATATAAATTAAGATAAAATATAAAATATTTATTTTAAAATTAAAATAACGTATAAAACTTTAGAAAATATTATAAATATAAGACTCTTTTATTTAAAATTAAAAATTTTAATTTTAATTTTTAATAAATTATATAAATATATAATATGTAATATGAATTTATCTATTTATTAAATAAGATAAATTAAATTAAATTTTAAATAAATTAAATCATAAATTTTTATTAAACAAATTTATTTACTTTTATCTCTAATTTTAATTAATAATTTAAATTTTATTTATCTATATCTTTGTTAATTTTTTATGAGAAAAATTAGTTATAATTAAGAATTTGATTAACTTTATTTGTTTTAAGATGAATTAGGCTAAATTTAGTTTTTTTCCTATCCCTCTTATACATTTATCATAACTAATTGATGAATAAGCTGTGATCTTTACTCCATTTGTTTTATTGAAAACTTCTTCAGTTATTTTACTAAGTTTTAATCTTTTCTTTTTAAAATTTATCTAATATGATTATTTAAATTTGAGATTAGTTTCAATCTCCCTTTTCTCAACTCACCATCACATTACTTAATTTTATAAAAGAAAAGAAAATTAATTACTCACTATAAAATGGGTTCTAATTTAATCATTATATATATAAAACGAAAATATCCATTACATTAAAAACTTAAGTATATGTTACTATTTTAATTTTAATTTAGTATTTATTTTTTATTATTAAATAAAATATTTTATGAATTTCATTAAGTAACGTAATCTTACCTATATTAAAAATATTAACATCTTTAAAAAGTATATTATTAACCTTTTGGCACAAAATCTATTTTCAGACAATTTATAATAATAAAAAAAATCTTATTTCCTATAAAAAAAACACGTATAATTTTGACAAAAAAATTCCTAGTTAGGCAAAGCGTATTAATGGCATGTGTTGTCGGCAAACGACTAGAGCCGTGGAAAGTTCGAAAGCGAGTAAGACACGGCATGTTATCATTGTCACATATCTTTTCTTTAACATTTAAAAACAATTTACATATATTTTTAATTTTTATAAATAATTAAATTAAATATAAAATTTTAATTTTTATTAATTTTAATTTTAATTTTCATCAATTTTTAAAATTTTAAAGATAATCTCTATTACTACTTAACATATATCTAATTATGTTATATTAACTATATTTTATATCAAAATAATTTATGATTTCATATATTGAAATGTTTGTTACATTGTGAAAATGATAGAAGAGATTATTTTTTAAAAATTTTAAAAAATTAAAATTAAATTTACTAACAATATATTTAAACTAAAAAAAAAATCTTAAAACTTGTCTTTGTCAGAAAGGTTCATATAATAACAAGTAACTATCAATTTATTCATATACTTTTTAACAAAGGAAAAAATGTTTAGTATCTAAAAAATATCTATTGTTATCTTTAATTTTTAAAAAATTTTATTTTTAATTTTTATAACATTTATTAGTAAATATTTATTAATTTGATCAACAGATGTTAAATTAAACTTTATTATATATAGTAATTTATCATATATAAAAAATTACATATACAACTAACTTAAAGAGAAATTTTAGAATTACTTTTTATGTAACTCAAATAATAAAAATTAAAATTTATACTCTTTCTATGATATTTTTGTAATATATGTAATGGGTTAATAGCGATGATAGAATTTAGGTTAATATCTATTTGTTAAATTATTACATATTTAACGATAATATAAGTTAGGTTAATATTAGGTTATTACATATCTAACGAACAATTAATGACAGAAATCAAAAGAAAAAAACTAAAAAAATCAAGAATGTTTTAATCATGCCATGATTTTTTATACAATTTTTGTTTCTACCTTTATTAAAGTTATTGATTTTAATTCTGTTGTTAAAAGTTTTTTTTATCAACGAGAACATTTGTTTGAATAAATATGCATTTAAATTCTTAAAAGTTGAAGTTCGTATTTTTAATTTTAAAAAAATACTGATATATACAATTTATTATTAATGTTATTATATTTTATTTTTTCTTATAAAATATGAAAAATATAAATAAAATTAACACATTGATAGATTAAAATATATAAATTAATATTTCTAGAAGAAAATAATCTTCTGAAAAGGTAAAACATGACCAAATAAATAAATTTAAAAATCAAATCATACATTTACACAAGAATTTAAAATTAAATTTTTTTAATAATATTATCTAAAACTAATAACTTTCGTAGAATAAGTCATGAGAACTATAAAAAAACTAAAATAATAAATATAAAATAAAAAATACAATTTTATTATATTTAGATAAATTAAAAAATATTTAAGCTAAATTTAAAAATAATAATTAAGAATGAAGATGAATAAGATCGTTTAACTGAAGCTTAAAGTTCAGCTTGTTTAAAATCTAACTTGACTTATTTAATAAATAGACATATTAGATCTATTAAAAAGTCTTTTTAGATAAACAAATCAGACATATTTATCTTTATATATTATATATTTATATTTATTTTAATATATTATATCTATATAATATTAATATATTTACATAATTTGTTAAAAATTAAAATTTTTAATTTCAAACAAAATAAACCTTAAATGACTTTCTCCTTATCCTCATAATAGAATTCTCCTCTACCGTTTTTGTCTACATCTACGAGATTACGACCCAACCTACGACTCAGTTTGTTTAAAATCTAACTTGTCTCAGCTTGTTTAATAAATAGATAAACTCATACTTGTTTAAAATCTGTTTTAGATAACTAAATCAAACTTAAACTTATAAAAAAATATATTTAACCTATTCAAGAATCTATTTATTTTATATATTATATATTTATATTTATTTTAATATATTATGTTTATATAATATTTATTTTAATATATTTTATTTATATAAGATTAATATATATATATGTTTTAGGCCTATTTAATAATATTTTTATCTTATAGATTTTAAACTTACAAGTCTTTTTAATTAATCGTTTATACAAACTTTAAGTCTATTCATTGCATTTTTTAAAATATAAGCTTTTAAACAGGTTCGTAGGCCTTATAAGTTTTAAATTAGGTCATACCTTGACACAAAAAATATTCTAAAATAAATAATTATAAATGACCTTTTTATCGTGTAAGTTTTAAGCTTACAATTTTTTTAATCAATCATTTATGTATGTTTTATAATTATTTATTGTTTTTTTAACATAAGTTTTTAAGAAGACTCTTAAGTTTTATAAATTTTAAATTAAGTCAAACTTTGACAAAAATATTTTTTAACAAATAACAAATTTATGTTTAAATATTAAAATTTTTAAACAGATCAAATTTAAATATTCAAAATTTAATTAAACTTGATTTACTTTTATCCTTAATAATAACGTAACTCTTTCTGAAACAAAATGCATATACTTTAAGAATGAACATCCAAATATCTTTCAAAATATATTTTGCGCTTAACTTCTGCTATTAATTTCTATTAATATTATTAACTTTTTTACAGGCTTATAACGTTTTCCTTAAAGTAAAAAATATAATTATATATTTTGCGCTTAACTTCTACTATTAATTTCTATTAATATTATTAGCTTTTTTACAGGCTTCTTACGTTTTTCTTAAAGTAAAAAATATAATTATAAGATTGTATTGATTGTTGAGGATTCAAAAAATTTTAATGATATATTAATAATTATAAAAAATATTACATAATTTAAAATAAAAATTATATTTTATTTTTTATTAAAAATATATTTGATGAGTTTTTTTTCTCAACAATAAATTAAGGTTCCCTTTTTTTTATCATAGCTTAATTTTTGAATTTTTTTATAAAAATGATAAATTATATTTTTAAATTTTTATTAATATTTTTAAAATTAATTGTGAATATTTTTTCTTTAAATAAAATTTCAACTCTTAAGTTTGAGTCTTATAAAAATAATATGAAACAATTATCATACATATAAGAAATATATATATGCATTTCCATCTCATTTATAATCATATAATATTTTTATATTTTAAAAAAATAAAAATATTATCAATTATTAAAGTTGAGATTAGGAACAAAAACAAATAAGATCATTCGATAGAGACTTATGACTTAACTTATTTAAAGTGTAGTTTAACTCAACTTGTTTGATAAATAGGGAAACTCAAGATTAGTAAAAAATCTTTTTAGATGTACAAATTAGACTTAGGTTTATTAGAAAGCTCATTTATCCTAATGAAAAACTTATTTATCTTTTTATATGCTATATATTTATATTTATATATTTATTTTAATATATTATATTTATATAATATTAATATATTTATAAAATTTGTTAAAAATTAAAATTTTTAATTTTTAATTTTAAATAAAAGAAACCCTAAATTTATAAAACCCACTTTAATTTTAAAATAAGTATTTTATATTTTACTTTACCTTATTTATATATATATATATATATATATATATATAAAAGTTAGTGTTTAATATATATGGTCTAAAATTTTATAATTAAACTTACGAACCTTCTATATCTTAAAGTTTAGGCATTTTTAATTACTCATTATATAGATTTTAAACTTATTTAATAATTTTTTATATTATAGGTTTTTAAACAGAATTATAAATCTTATAAACTTTAAAATAGCTTAGACCTAAAAATGTGTATAACAGACATTAGACATAAACACAAATTCAGATCTCAAACTTTTTAAATAGACCAAATTTAAATACTTAAAACCTAACTCAACTTAATTTATTTTCATCTCTATTTAAAATAAAAATAAATATAAAATAATTTCTTTCATATAAACTAATCATTACTTAAAAAAATAAATATAAAAAATTTTTATTTTTCAAATAAGTTTACTCTTCTCAACTTAAATTAGTAGACATCTAATATGATTTTCGAATACTAAAAATCTAAAATATATATATATATATATTAATTACAGCAAATGCACAATTTTTGTCGTGCAATAAAAATATTATCTCAACAAAAAACTATATTATCAATTATCAAATATTTACAACCTAATTATCTAATATATTTTCCAATTAAAATATGTAAAAAAAAATATTAAAAAGAAGAAATCAACAAAAGAATTATTAAATATATAAGAAAAAACCATTTTAAGGATTCAATTTTATAAGAAATTCCTAGAGGGTTCGTCTCGATGATAATGGAGAATTTAAAATAGCCATCTTAACAAAACTTGATATAATTTTAATGGAGATTACATTAAGTTAGTTATTATTTCCTTTTAAAATATAATAATACGTCTGATTAATTTAACCTTTACTTTTGTGATAATTAATGAATTATACCAAATTCATTTTGTGATATCTCAATTAAAAAATCTCAAAAGATTTAACTTATGGATCTAAATTGAGATGGTCATTTTGGTTTATCTATTTTTGCGATAAGGACAAGCACAGTATAGAAAGACAGCAAGGAGAATTTCTTCATTCTTCAAGGGTCCCGCATGCCTAGGCGCAAATTATAACCGTTAAAATGATTCATGATTTATGCTTAATCTATTTTATTTTTTAATTTTTTTCTTTTATAATCTACTTAAAACTAAGTTTTTTATGTTCTGATTCCGTCACTTTTAAGTTAAGAAAATAATGAAAATATTCTAATTGGTTTTATATATTATTTTTTATTTTATAGCTTATTTAAAAATAAAATTTTAAATCTTTAATTTATATAATATTAAATTAAATAAACTGGATGAAGGTTAAATAATATAATTTTTTTATAAAAATTTTAATTTTTTCATAATTTATAATTATTTTTTAATTTTTCTTTTTAAATATTATTTTATCTTTTTTAAAAAAAATTTATCTTTCTAAAAATTTTCTTCTTCAATTCTTTCTTTATTTTTCTGTAAAAATTATTACTCTTTTCGAAATTTAATTTTCATAGTTCTCTATCTAAATATTTTTTTATTTAAAATTTTCTCTCTAAATTTTTATACATTTCTCAAATTTCCTCCTTATTTTTATTCTCTCTTTTAATTATTTTTCTCTAATTTTTTTCTCAATCGTTTTTGTTTAAATTTCTTTTCTTTAAATTTTGTTTATCTTGTTTTATAAAAAAAAAAGATCAGATTTTTTTATTTTTTTAATTAAATTTTTCTTTAATTTTTTTCATTAAAAAATATTCTTAAATCTCTTTATCTTTCTCTCTTAGCTTATTATTTTTTTTCTAAATATTGTCTCTAAAATTTATTTTCCTCTTTATTTTTTTCTATCTCTGTAAATAATCTCTCACTAATTTTTTTGTCTCTATATTTTTTTTAATTTTTCTATTTTAATATTTTTTTCTCTAGATATTTTTTATCCCTCTTTCTTTAAAATATTTTTCATTTTTAAAATTATTTTTTTCTATTTTTAATTTCTTTTTGAATTTTTTCTTCAATTTTTCTTTATTTATATAAAAATAAATTTTCAATTGTTTTTTATTTTTTATCTTTTTTAAAATATTTTGTCTCTTTATCTGTAAAATATTTTCTCTATTTTTTAAATTTTCTCTCTTTTTTTTAAAATTTTTTGTTGTTAATTTATTTAAGGAGAGAAAAAAAGTAAAAATAAAAAGAATTTTAGGTAGAAAGATAAAAAAATTAAAAAGAAGAATAAAATTTAAAGAGAACGAAAAGAAAGAAAAAAAAAGTTAAAATAGAGAAAATTGATGATTAAAAAAGTTAAAAAATAAATTTTAAAAAGTAAAATTTTTGAGTTTATAAGTTGATTATAATCCATAAGATTTAGTAAATTTTCTTTTGCATATAAGCTTATTTGTCTTATGGATTGTTTTAGTCTTACCTCATATGAATTGGTTGGATTGAATGAGATCATCTTGTTCATTTCCTTCATTCCTTATCATTATTAATTCTTGGTTCTTATTATCCCCTCTTTCTTTAAGTGAATTCATCCTCAAATTATAATTTTCAGCATCTATTTTGAAATGACATAAGTCAAACATTAAAAGTTGCACTCACCTCATACTTATCAAGAAAGTTAATTTTATAAGCATTATCATTGATCTTTTGTAACATTTGGAAAAATCTATCTCTCCTTGGCTGAAGTTTTAATTTTCTTTGTGAGGAAAATCACTCATTTCTTAAGTGAACCAAAGCCCAATCTCCAGGTTTAAACATAACTTTCTTTTGACTTTTGTTTACATTTTGAACATATTGTTCAATTTTTATCTCAATTTTAGTCTTAACATATTCATATAACTTTTTCACATATTCAACCTTAGACTTCCCATTTGTATGCTTAAAATAAGAAATGTTAGATAGCAGTAACAAATCAAGAGGAGTTAGAGGGCTAAATCCATAAATAATTTTAAACAGAACATGTTGAATAGTAATATGTATCACCTTATTGTAAGCAAATTAAATATGTGAAAAACAATCTTTTTCAAAATTTAATATTGCTCTTAATGATAGCTCTAAGAAGAATGAAGAAGGTTCTATTGACTAGCTCAGTTTACCCATCAGTTTGAAGGAGATAAGTAGCAGAAAAGATAAATGTTTTACTTTGTTTCATAAAGTCCTCCAAAAGTAGATAAGGAACTTGGTATCATAATCTGAAATAATACTCATTGGCATTCCATGAAGCCTCACTATTTCCTTGAAGAACAAATCAACTATGTGAAAAGCATCATCAACCTTTTTACAAGGTATAAAATGCGTCATCTTTGAGAACCTGTCAACTACCACAAAAATTAAATCCTTTCCATTTTTAGTTTGTGGTAGCCCTAAGATAAATTTCATGAATAAATCAATCTAAAGATGATTAGAAATATGTAAAAGAGTATAAAGTTCATGAGACATTATCTTAAATTTTTTTCTTTTACATACGATGTATCTTTCACAAAATTTTTACACATCATGCTTCATATGAAACTAATAAAAATGCTTATGCAACATATCTAAGATTTTTTTAACCTCAAAATTCCATAATAACCCCCCTTCATAAACTTCTTTAATAAAAAAATCTCTCAAAGAACTTTTAGGAACACATATATTATTTTTGAAAAATAATCATTATGCTTGTGAAATCTTTTTTTAGCCATTTAATCACAAGAAGTACATATATGAGAGAATTCACTATCATGCACATACATTTCTTTAACATGTTTATAACCAATTAATTTAGTTTGAAGAATGGAAACCAACGTATACCTTCTAGAAAGGGTATATGTTACCATATTTATCTTTCCTTTTTTATGCTTAATAACATATGGAAAGTGTTCAAGGAACTCAACCCATTTGACATGTCTCTTGTTGAACTTTTTTTGTCTCTTCAAATACTTTAAGGATTCATGATTATTGTGAATAACAAATTCTTTGGATAAACAATAATGTTACCATGTTTGTAATTCTCTAACAAGTGAATACTATTCTTTATGGCAAGTTGGCTAATTAAGAGTAGCTCCATTTAATTTTTCGATAAAATATATAATAGGATGATTCTCTTAAAGTAAAATAGCTCAATACCCACATTAGATGCATCACATTCATTTTTAAATGATTTAAAAAAAAATTAGATAATATAAAAATGAGTGCATATGTGAGTGTCTTTATGTGCTTGCAAGGCATTTTTTTGATATTTTTTTACTTAAAACCTATATTTTTCTTTATAATTTTATTTAAAGATATCATCAATTTTCTAAAATCTTTTCCAAATCTTTTATAAAAGCTAGTCAATTCATAAAAATTTCTAACATCATTTATAAATATAAGAGTTGACCAATATTTAATGGCTATAACCTTTTATTCATCAACTTGTATGCTTTTTGGAATAAATGATTACAAAATTTTAAAAAATCATATAATTAGTAAAAAAAAATACACTTATTTAAATTAACATATAATTTTTCTTTTTTAAAAACATACAAAACATATATAAAATATTCAACCTAAACTTTTAAAATAAATTAAAATATATATAACCACAAATGATCTAAACAAAATAATGACTATGGTAATTTTGAATGAACTTATGAAAAAACACGTGCTTTTTATTTAAATTTTTTATTAATTATTAATTTTTTCTAAAGTACCTTTCTAAAATTAAAAGATATAAAGTTTGAAATGGTGCGATGCAAAATAATTGTGGCTATGGCAATTTTAAGTGTAACGATATAAAGTTTGAAATGATGTGATGCATTATAAATGTGGCAATGGCAATTTTGAGTGAACTTGTGGAACGTCTGTTCCCAAACTTTTATACTTTTCGTTTCAATTTTTTAATTAATTATTAATTTGTTTACAGTATTTTTATAAAATTAAAGATATACAATTTGAATTGATAGGTTCATTATAATTGTGTTATGTAACGTAGTGCATTAGTGGACATATCTTTTATGTATTTATATTTTGTAAATAGAATCTAATAATAAATTATAAAATTATATTATATGTATTTTGATATTTTTAATAAATTTATTCAATTTTATCACTATTTTTAATATCACGTTATATATATTTTTAATTTTAATTATTTGATTTTAATTATTTTGAATATTATAAATATTTTATTTTAAAAAATTTAATGTTAAATAATTAAAAATAAAATATATAACATAATCTTAAAAATAAAAATTTAATAAAAATACTAATAATTTATATAATAAAAATATATAACATTTTAAAAATAAAAATTATTATAGATTTCAAAATTAATTATATAATCTAAGATTCAAATAAACTTTTCCTTTGTTATGATCATTTAAACTTATATGTTTTTCCGTTTATAAAATTTGAATTATAATGTGTTATTATTTAAATATTTTTATAGATCAAGTTTCGTTAAATTTTTATTTTGTAACACTTAATTTAACCTGAAATACATTTTCTGTAATTTAGTTTAATTCTTAAAAATTATCATGTTATAAATAATTATGAAAATATTTAAATAAATTATCATGTTAAGTTATTTTTTAAATTTGAGATCTGTCAATTTACTTGAAAATAAAATGCTTTTAATATTAACAATTTTTTTTAAAAAAGAACTTCAATTTACTTAAAATAAAATAATTATAATATTTAAAATAATTTAAAAGATAGTTAATATCAAATAATTGAATATATATATATATATATATATATATATATATATATATATATATATATATATAACGTAACATAACATAACAATTAAAGATGATAATAGTTCTTAATAGATTTATTAAAACTATAGTAACTTATATAATAAAATATATATTGTACAATTTTAAAAATAAAAATAATTACAAATTTCAGAATTACTTATGTACGCTAACATTAAAATAAAATTTTTCTTTTGTTTCGATTATTTAAATTTAAAATGTTTTTGAATTAGGAAATTTTAATTCTGACATATTATTATTTAAATATTTTATAAATAAAATTACATTAAATTTTTATTTTTTAACATTTAGTTTAATGTAAATAATTTTTTTTGGTAATGTAGTTTATTTTTTAAATTGTGATGTTATAAATAATTATGAAAAGTTAAATAAACTATAATGCTAAAAATATTTTATTTTTAAAATTTTATACTTGTCAATTTACTTTAAAATAAAATACTTTTAATGTTAACAATTTATTAAAAAATTTAACTTCAATTTAATTCAAAATAAAATATTTTTAATAGTCAAAATAATTACAAAAATAGTTAATATCAAATAATTAAAATTAAATATATAATATGATATTAAAAATGATAATATATTTTAATAATTTATTTTAAATATTAAAATATATAATTAAAAAGTATATGATGTAATTTTATAATTTATTAGAAGGATTTATCTACAAAATACAAATATAACAAGTCTTCATTAATAAATTAATTAAAGTAAAAGAGTTTGTTAACCACATTAAGTGTATTTGATGATATAGTATATTGAATCACATCAGTTCAGATTTTATATCCTTAATTTTACAAAGATGCTAAAAAAAATCTTAATTTTTTCATTTTATACCCTTAATCTGATTATATTTTATCGTTTTTAGTTGAATGTCACACGGCATGCAATTTTTTAATATGTATATAGTTTTGAGTAACTTAAACATTGTTCATAATGGAAGCGAAAGAACTTTAAATATTTGCGAATATTTCAATAAGGGGGTGTATATAGTTTATTTGTGAGTAAAATCAAACTAAATTAAATATATGGACCGAAGTTAAAATTACATAATTTATTTTAAGTTAGTTTGGTTTATGATCAAACTTGATTTTAAATAGGTAATTTAGACTAACTCAACATTTGTGTAAATCTAAAACAAAGTTTAAGGAGAGATCTTTCGAATTAAATTAATAAAAATATTTTTATTTATTTATTTTCAGTTTTTTTTTTCTAATGTAATCATATTTTTTTAAAAAAAATATTTCTCTAAAGTTTATATATTTAATCTTGAACAAGGTTTAAAAAATCAGTTTAACCACCAAGTGTTTAGGTTGTTTTGTATTCTATGTCTGTTCATTCTTTATTTATTTATTGGATTTTATTTCAATTTTTGGATATTTTGATGAATCAGGGTCCTGATTTGATTATTTGAAAAGGGGAATTGGATTTCACATCTCGTAAATACAATTGATATGGACACTTTCTTACAGTGTTTTTGAAATTTCATGATTTTGCAGGCATGTTTAGATAGTTTCTCATAATTTCTTTGTTTTGGTTAATTGTTTTCTTTCAACTTCATTTTTATTTTCTTTAAAAAAATTACTTGTATATGAATTATAGCATTGATTCATAAAGAGAATGCATAAATTTCTTATTTTTAAATTTTAACTTAAATTTTTTACAGAGGGTATCTTATAATGCTACTAACTATATGATGGTTAGCCTCTAACATCTTCTGAACCACTTGATACAACAAGAAGTCTCTTCTTGGAAAAAAAAATTATATGATGTCTTTTTGAATGATTATATTCTCCTTACGAAACTAGATAACATTTTGATAAATCCAGTTTGATCAATCCTTCACACTGTAACTTTACTCTTAATCCTGAATAATATCATTATTTTAGTTTTCTTTGTTAAATCGTTAGTCTCATGACCATCGATAAAATAAAATGTTGTTTAAAGTCAAGAAATTAGAGGTAACACTTGTCCTTATTTCACCCCTAAAACAAACTATAGGATATTTTAACATTTATCCTTAATCATTGTTGACCGTAAATTTCAACTTTTTTTTTTTTCTTCTTCTTTTAAATGGATTGTAGCTCATTGGTTGATTATTATTTTCGATTTGTTCTTTCTTTTAGAATGTGAGATCTGTACTGGATCAAATTTAACATTTTGATCAAACAATAGGAAACTATCATCATTAATTATGATTTAACATTAGATTTCCCTTGAAATGATTTTTAGTTTATAATTTTAAAACTTTTAAAATTAAATCTGATTTGTTTTAAATTTAAATTTTAAATTTTTTCAAAAGTAATTTAATATACTCTATTCTATCCTTCCATTTGAATCTATTAAAAATAAATAAATAAAAATTAAATTATTTTAAAATAATAAAAATTAAAAATTATTATTATTATTATTATTATTATATGATAGTGATTTTTTACAGTAATAACTGTGAAGGTTAGATAAAAGTGATGATGACAGATTGGAGGTTTATGGTGATAGTAGTAGTGTTTTGATAATGATGAATAACATTGTAGTTGTGGTGATTCTTTATTGTTGATAATGGTATTTTGATAATAATGATGGTTTGGTAATATTAATTTGGTTGTTTATAATGATGCTTTGATAATAATAGTAGTTAGAGAATGGTAATAGTTAAAAATAAATTTAGAATCGAAAATAAATTAATTTTTAAATTAAAAATATCAATAAAAAATCTTTTTCTATTTTTAAAATTTAATTCAAACTGTGTTAAAATTTTAATTTAAAAAATAAAATTTAAAATTGGCAACCATTCGGAATAAAATCTAATTGTTGCATGTGTTGAAATTTTTATCACTTGAATACAATAGGCATTTTAAATTTGATTCTAGCTTTGTTTGGTGTATTGCCACTACTAACTATAGCTAAAAATAAGAAGAAATTTCTTGAGAATGAAATAACATCTATAGAAATTCCAACATCGGTAGCCGACTCTTGTAATTGTGCTATCCATCTCTTAGTCCTTTGGTAAGTAATTTAATTTCCTTCTCCATTCTGATATTACAATTTAAGTAAATCTATTAATACCATTGATGCGGTTATACCAATTTGGTAATATAATCAAAATAAAACATGTTATTATGCGTAAAATTTACATATTAAAACATTATAATAATAGAATTAGATATTCTAATTCGTAACTAAGACATAATTTAAAATTACGAAATTAATATTTGGTTTAAAATGTATTACATGTTATATTCACTAGTAGAAAATAAGCTTTTTACATCGGTTGTTAAGCACATTTTACATCGGTTATTCAGGCGGTGTTGAAGCGGGCGATATAGAAAATAAGACTTTTTACATCGGTTCTGCAACCGACGTAAAAAGTATGACTTTCTACATCGGTTGGGCAAAGAACCGATGTAGAAAGTACACTTTTTACATCGGTTGCGGGCAGAACCAATGTAAAAAGTATACTTTCTACATCGGTTATAGCTTTAACCGATGTAAAAAGTCATACTTTTTACATCGGTTCTGCCCGAAACCGATGTAAAAAGTGTACTTTCTACATCGGTTATGGTCGTAACCGAGGTAGAAAGTCCTTTTTTTTTTTTAATGTTCATTTTGTTTAGGTATACTACCGTATTATTTATTCACATACCTGCATATACACACAGAATCCAGACAGACAATAGAGAAGCACCAGACAGTCAATACAGAATTCACATAATCTATATATTTAAACTAAATACATCATTATTTATTATCAAACTTTAATTTACAAATGAAATAACTTAAAATTACATCAAACAAGTATTGAAAGTTGAAAAGAAATGTAATAATCAGCCATGTACCTGTTGAAAGCAAAGAGAAAAGATGTTAGAAACTCTACTAAACATAAAAAGCGTAATAAACATTTTAAAATAAGTTAAAAATAAACATATAATGATGAAATAATTAAATAAATAACTAACTTGTATCATGTAGTAACATTTTCCCATATTCCTTCATGATGATCATCTCGAATAGCATGTACATCATCTATTTCAGTTTCTTCATTGATACTAGATATCCTTGATGATAAGGGAGTTTGAGAAATATCAATATTTGAAAGATCATTGGTGTCATCACTAGCGATTGTTGTCTTTCCTTGAAGAACAACTGACCATCTTTTGGAGCAAGGATCTTGGACTAAAACACTTGTTTTGCTTGGTGGGCCATGAGAAAAGGGTCATCCTTGTAAGCTACTTTTTGAAGGTCAACCAATGTAAATCCCAATTCATCGACTTGCACACCACTGTTACTATCAACCCATCTACATTTGAAAACAGGCACTCTAAATTTGGTGTAATCAATCTCCCAAATCTCTTCAATCACTCCAAAGTAAGATATGGAAGCCTTTACAGGATTTTTATCTTTAGAACTTGCAAAATGCATCGACTCTGCCACCACCATAACCCCACTATTTTGCATGGTACTTTTATCATCCTGAGACTTTGTATAAAATGAAAAATGATTAATATCGTACCCAGTCCAACATATGACATCAAAGTTTGGGCCATTTGCTAGCCACTTCAATGTATCAGAGGCACCATCATCCTTCTTAATTGTTTCATCAAACCAGTTTAAGAACGTTTTGTTATGCTCATTCAACAATCATTTCTCGTTCATTCGAACATTCTCCTCCCTTATCATAGTTTTGTGAGTAGATAAGTAAGGTTGAACCTCATCGGTATTATTCAAAATATACAAATGTGCTTGAAGGACTTCTGCACGACCCATGCTTTTCACAGTTATGCCTCGTGTACCTTTACCTCCATGTCTTCCCTCATGACGAGACTTAGGAACTCCTATGGGTTCCACCTCTGACAAATACTTTGTACAAAACTCAATGGCCTCTTCTGCAATGTATCTTTCAATCATAGATGCCTCGGGACGGTGTGGATTCTTCACATACCCTTTTAATATTTTCATGTATCGTTCTATTGGATACATCCACCTCAAATAAACTGGACCACATAATCTGATCTCTCTCACTATATGAACAACCAAGTGAACCATAATGTCAAAAAATGATGGAGGAAAATACATCTCCAATTGGCATAAGATAGTGAAAGCTTCATTTTCCAACTCATCCAATTTTAGAGGGTCAATGGCTTTGCTACATATTTTATTGAAAAATAAGCATAACCTACTTATTATATGTCTAACTTTTTTAGGTAAAATGTCACGAATAACCACTGGAAGTAGTTGTTGCATCAACACATGACAATCATGAGACTTTAACCCAACTAACTTTAAATCTTTCATCGAGACAAGTCTTTTAAAATTTGAAGAATACCCTTGTGGCACTTTAACCCCACGTAGGCACTCACAAAAAGAAATTTTCTCTTTTTTTGACAACGTATGACATGCCGGGGGCAAATATGTTCGCTTTCCTACAGACTGTGGAGCTAACTGATGTCGTATACCCATGTGAACCAAATCCAGTCGAGAATTGACTCTATCTTTAGTCTTGCCCTGTATATTGAGAAGTGTTCCAATGATGCTATCACACACATTTTATTCCACATGCATCACATCAATACAATGTCTAACATCAAGTTTGCACCAATATGGAAGATCAAAAAATATTAATCTTTTCTTCCATATCCTTGTCTCTGTGACCTTTTTTTGAGTCTTTCCAAAAACAGTTTTGATGTTTTTAACCCGGTCGTAGACTTGTTGTCCAGTTAATGCTTTTGGAGCAACATCATTTTCTGGAAACCCATTAAAAGCTTTCCTTAATCTACGATAAGGGTGATTAGTCCTGAGAAATTTTCGATGACCAAGATACACTGTCTTCCTTCCATGATGCAGTTGATGGTAACTTGTGTCTTCTTCACATATGGGACATGCTTTGTGCCCCTTAACGCTGTATCCACATAAATTTCCATATGCTGGAAAGTCATTAATAGTGCAAAAAAGCATTGCCCCCATCTTGAAATTTTCATTACCATATGCATCAAACACTTCCACACCTTCTTCCCATAGATTTTGCAAGTCTTCAATTAAAGGAGCAAGATAAACGTCTATGTCATTTCCAGGTTGTTGTGGACCTGAAATCATCATGGACAACATGATGTATTTACGTTTCATGCATAACTCCGGAGAAAGGTTGTAAATTGTCAAAAGTACAGGCCACGAACTATGTTTACTACTTAAATTACCATAAGGATTCATTCCATCTGTTGCAAGTCCAAGCCTTAGGTTTCTTGGCTCATTCCCAAAATCGGGATATAGTTGATCAACCATCTTCCATTGCAAACCATCAGCTGGGTGACGAAGTTTTCCATCAATCAGTCTTTCATCTACATGCCATCTAAGGTTCTTTGCTTCATCTTTATTACAAAACAATCGTTTGAACCTTGGAATTATTGGAAGATACCATAACACTTTGGCTGGAGGCCGCTTTGTGCTGTCATTGCAAATAGAATCACCATCCTTCAGTTTATAACGTGAAACTTGACACACAGGGCATTCATGTAATCCTTCAAACTCATTTCTGTATAGTATGCAATCATTGGGGCAGGCATGTATTTTCTTATACTGCATACCCATCGGACACAACACCTTCTTCGCCTCATAATTACGCTTTGGTAATGTGTTACCTTCCGGAAGCATCTCTACAAACAGTACAAGTAATTCGGTGAAACTTTTATCACTCCACTCATTCCTTGCCTTCAGAGTGAATAATCTTAACACTGCTCACAATCGTGTAAAGGTAGTACATCTCGGATACAAAGGTTTCTCTGAATCAGTAGATAAGTTACCATACATATTTGCCCGCTCAAATGACACATGCCCTACATCACGAATCATATCCTCTACCCAATCTTCCATATTTATATCAACCTCCACCGTCTGTGACACATTTGGCATGCCTAATAACTCACCATGCCATGTCCATTTTGTATAACTTTTGCAAAATCCATCACAAAGAATATGCTCTCTAATTTGACCAACACACAAACGTCTCTCATTTAGACAATTAACACACGGACAGTAAAATTATCCATTACTCTCAGGTAGATTTGTCTGCGCAAAATTCAAAAACTCTTCGACCCCATTCTCGTACTCATTGCTCGTTCATTTAGCATTTATCCAACTACGATCCATACTATACAAGAATCATCAACACAAGATTTAGGATTAACCTTGTCACTCATTGTTGTTAATTTATTATCCTCACTATTGGTAAGACCCTATCCCATTCGAGAAAAAAAAATTTTATTCATCGATTAACATACTTCTAAAATCTTGAATATCATACTTGGTGAAATTTCGGCAGCATTTCGCATCAGTCTCCAAGTACATAACTTCATTATGGTTTTATTTACCATAATGAAGCATGTACCCAGAGACAATGCAAAATGAACTAAACCAAAATTTAATCAAGTACAATTTACAAGATTTATGAAGAAATTGTTAACCACTGAATAAAAAACTTTAGTCCCAAACTGTCCAACTTGGACAATTCAAGAACTATAACATATTTAAACTCAAAATCAAGACTATAACATACATAAACCCTAAACAAACTTTCACATCTGCAATCACAAAGTAGAGGTGCATAGAACATACCTCATAGTCAACACAAAATGGTTGAGCGGTGGCCAAACGGTGTCCAAATGGAGGCACAACGGTGGTTGAACGACGACACAACACGGTATAGCCAAATAAGAAGCTTAAAAATTAAAGAATACAACCAAAATAAATGTATATTTCAACCATAATAATAGAATGAGATGCATAAATAACAACAAAGACGACTTCGAACCTTACGGTGCGCGACAACGACTTTGAACGAACGAAATCGTTCCAACGGCGACAACGACCACGAACGTAAGCATGAAATAAAACCACGAACAATAAAGATGTCGACAATGGCTAAGACTTAAACGAAAATAGAGAGAACAAGCCGAAACGAGAAACTGGGGTTTTGAAAAATGAGGTTAAACACGAACAGCGTCGAAAAATAAGTGACAGGGGAAGACATTCTAAATCGGTTGTTTCTCAGAACCGATGTAGAAAGTACTTTCTACATCGGTTGAGAAAATAACCGATGTAGAAAGTTTTAAAAAAATTCACTTTCTACATCGGTTCCAGAAAAACCGATGTAGAAAGTACTTTCAACATCGCTTGTTTCGTAACCAATGTAGAAAGTTTGAAAAAAAACTCACTTTCTACATCGGTTGGGAAAAGAACCAATGTAGAAAGTACTTTCTACATCGGTTACATAACAACCGATGTAAAAAGTACTTTCTACATCGGTTCTTTTCCCAACCGATGTAGAAAGTTTACATTTATTTACAAAAATGCCACCGCGTTTTTATTTACATCGGTTTTAAAAAACCAATGTAAAATCCTGTTATAATATCGTATTTTTGCACTAATGATTCCTACTTTTTTATGGTATTCCTATTCTCTCTAGTTATATATTCCTACTTTTTTTTGTGGTATTCCTATTTTTTAGTTACATAATCATGCACATCTTTCGACACTTGTCAAATAGTTTTGGGAAAGAATGTTTGGTAATCTACCAAGTGTTCAATGAATGAGATAAATAATAGATTTCAAATGATACACCTTATCACGCAAAATCAATTTATTAGTTAATTTGGAGATGGAATCGCCATTATTTCTCTCGTAGCTTTAGATTAAGATTCATTTCATTTTATCGTATAAGTCAAGCCGAATATGAAAGTCATTCTTATCCCTCATTTTATGATTTTTTTCTCACATTTTTTTAATTATAATATTTTTTATTTTTAATTAATTTTTTATAATATTTATATATATATATAAAAGAAAGGATCAATTTATTTTAGAAGTTTATCATAAATTATTCTATTTAATATTTTTTGTAAATAATTAAATTTTATCAATTTAACCATTAAATTAACATATTTTACTATATAGATCATATTTATAAATTTTATAAAATTTGATACTTTATTATATTACCTTATTTTAACAGATAATATATCTATTTTAATACACGTTAATTTAAATTTATTTAATAAAATATTAAATAAATTTTAAATTTTATAAACATGATTCATTAAAAATAATTAAATTTTAGTATTTATTTTTTCAATGTTACAAAAAATCGTCAAAAATATTTAATTTTTTACAATTTATTTAAACACAACAAAAATCAATCTTTCATTTTTTTCATTTTTACCTATTTTTTTCACTCACTTTTTAAGTCATGTTCTCCTTTTAGCATTTTTTCACTCTTCTAACTGTGGATGGTCAATCGACATTGTTAATTTTAAACATGACACAATGGAGAGAAGAAAACATGTTGGTTCCAATGTTGGTGTTGCTGCATAGGTCATAACCGTGATGTGAGAAAAAAAATGCAAATGATGTTACAAAGGTCATAACCGTGATGTGAGAAAAAAAATGCAAATGATGTTACAAGGGACTCTTGTGAAAAGGAATCAAAGATGAATGTGAGAGTCATGGTCACAACTCCAATATCAACTATAAAAAGGTAAGATGATGAAGAAACTATGATGAAGTACATCGATGAGGTAAAGGAAGAATCAATGTTGATTCGTGATGGTTAAAGCTTCTCAGCAGGATTGATAATGATGATAAAGACAATTTTCTGATTAATTTTTTACATTTCAAATTATATTTAATTAATTTTACATTTTATATCATATTGATTAATTTTATATTTCAAATTATGTTTCTAATTCTTTCCCAATAATAAAAGCTCGAAAACCTAATATAGCATTCATTTTATTAGAAAATTGTGAACCATAGCTTCTTCCTTGCCAAGCCCATCTGGCCATTCATCAAAAGTTGGTAACTTTTTAATTTGTTAAAATTTTTCTTTATCTATAATTTGAAATTAGGTACTTCTTCTTTATTGAGATAGTTTAACCTATATTTATCTATATTAATACTATTTCGTAGATATATTATCTTGATTCAAGTGAAATTGATTTAATTTTTTTTTCTAATTTAAGATATTTGAGCAAGATTTTTTTTATCACAAATTAGTACATAACAGTGTCATGTTATAGTGACTAAGTTTTTTTACATGCAACATAAGATTTTAAATAATTAATACTTTATGATTTATTGATAAATTCAAACTAATGGTGGATCAAAATTAAATCCTGTCAACAAATAATTAATTTTTAGTTTGTCTATTAAAAAAATTTAGAAAACAAGTTATGGATTATGACTACTTTGCATTGGTACAATAAAACATTTTATGATATGTATACTTTGTTTTTACCAAGGGTTATTAAGTAAAAGTAGTGACTATTTTTTAAAACTTGATGAGAAAAATATCCATGATATCAATACAAGGTACAATTTTGTTCTTCTCTTTCAAGTGTTTCATATATTATGTAGTTGTGGTTGTTTGTAGGATGCTTAAGAATATCTATTTTTAACTATTATGCATTGTTTAAGGCCTGACTTGTCTATGGTTCTTTACTGGAAGAGAAAATTATCCATATTAAAGTGAATTAAGATTATATAGTAGTTGATGTAAATGTAAGCACCATTTAAGTAAAATAGATCATTTAAAAGATTCTCTATAAGGAATGAGAAATTATATGATGAGAAATATGACCAAATGTATGGAACAAGCACTTCAAGGTCTCATAAAAGAAGTTCAAGAAAAGAACTACATGAATCCAAACTCAAATCCAACATGAGTTAATTTATATAGTCATATTATTGAAGATCTTTAGTGATAAGGTTTATGATTTGTAATTGATTTGCTATAAATTGCATTAGAATTTGATATTTATTTACAAGTTATTTATTTTAAATTATTTTTAAATCAAATTTAAGATTTTAGATTAATTTAAAATTTAATTAGGATTTCATATTTGTCTTTTTCTTATTATATTTTCTCCCAATTTATGTCAATTAGGGTATTTATATAACAAGAGTTAGGAATTTGGTGTTAAAAGAGATTTTGATGAATAATAATATTTCTCTTTGAGAGTTTTCATCTCTGTGTGAGTTGATTCCCTTGGTTCTTGGACAAAGAACTACCCTTGATAACGTTGGTTCTTCCGGCAAGTCGTAGTAAGAGTCACGTTCCTCTTGATAACTTCGGGTCGTGGTTTGTGTCAAGTTTCTTTATCTTATCATATCTTGATTCTCAAGACGTTTTAATTATCGTTTCTGCATTCCGATTTATTCATGTAAGGTGAATCATATCATTTGACATCAGATCTTTGGTTCTTGGAATTAGGTGTCATCTATCCTTTGTTTTATTTTATTCATATCTTTCCCTTCTTCCACTATCCTTCTTATTCTCATTCATCTTTTGTTTATCCTTTTTTTTTCTATCCCTACCCCAAAAAATATAACTATATTTTTGTCTCTTACAATATTAAAGTTCCTATCTCAAAGTATTCCATAGACAAAAAAAGAACAAGAACAAGCAAAAAAAATTATGATAGAAATTTAAATTAAAAAAAAAGAAAAAAAAAAGAGTTCTAGACAATTTGACGTAAAAAAGATTAGTCTTATATAAGTATAATATTTAAGTTCTTGAGTCTGGATTACCCTAACCCTGATTTTTTTTATCAGTATTCCTTACCCTATTCACCTTATGTATCCATGATTCTTTTGTTATTTATCGAAAATCAACTTGTGTAATTCTTGTTCAATGGCTTATAAGGAGAATCGAGAGATAAAAGTTAAGAGTTGGTGAGAGCATTATAGAAAAAACCAATTTGAGTGTAAACATAAGTGAAGAATGTTAATATCAAGGGTAAACACTAAGGGAGTGATTTGTGAAGTTTTTATTATACTAATTTATTTATTTTGTTCAATTTGCAACATTGCCAGCATGAATAGTGGACTCCATCAAAATGAACGGATCTAAAAAGAATCATAAACTCTATTCAAGATCAATTCCAACACTTAAACAGAAGGTTGGATGATATGGAGGATTGGTCGAGGAGGAGGTCTCAGATTTCTCATCGAAGTAGTCCCCAACGATTACTTTACCTTGATGAATAAGAAAATTGGGGGAAGAACCTAGAATCAGACGATGGAAGTTTTAGAAAAAGAAGACAATATCGAGAAGAAAAGGATAGCAACTTGGGGAGTATTAAATTATCTCTTCCACCAATCTAGGGAAAAAATGAACCCAAAACTTATCTTGAGTGGGAGAGAAAGGTAGAACATGTGTTTGATTGTCACAATTACTCATAAAAGAAAAAAGGTAAAACTAGACACGTACCTTTTAACGATCATGCTAACATTTGGTGGGATCAATTTGTGTTTAATAAGAGGAGGTATGGAGAGAAACCTATCCGAACATGGGAAGAGATAAAGGTAGCTATAAACATGAGAAATTATCTATTTTTCTAATTGTAAATAGAGCTTTGCTTCCATTACACCTTATTTTTCTTGGACAAACACCAAGTTTAGTTTATTAGTAAAAATAATACTATGGAACGCTTGATCAAAATCACAATCAGGCTCACCAAAGATATTTCATGATAAAATAATCATTAATAAAGGTAGAAAGTAAAAACAACACAAAGCAAGCATTACTCAAGGAAGAGCTTGATTATTATGGTTTCATCTTTGCTTAATGTATCCTTCTCTCCATGATCAATGTTGGGTGGATTTTTCTCCTTCTTGCTCTGGGGCATGTATATGGTTTTCATTCTTCTTTTCCTTCATTGGACATTTGGAGCGTGAAATCTCATTGATAGATGGGTACATTCTGATACCACATTAAAAATTAGACGAGTCTAACTCAACTCCAAAAGTTAGCTTGTAAGGTGAAGATTTTCTTAGTTTATATTTGCATGGTTAACCTTCCTTATACTTAATGTGAGATTTTCAATACACCCCTCATACCCATAAATGGATAATTAGACGTATGGGCATCAAGTTTGCAAGTTAAACATATGTAGTTGACTCATTGAAGTTTGCAAAACTTGAAATCTGTGGGTGACCCATTAACATATCTTAGATAGATTCTGATACTATATAATTGAGCTTAGACCTAATTCAACCTTAAAACCTAGTTCATAGGGTAAAGTTTGTCTTCACTTCATATAACCATATTGTCTTTATCTCTAACCAATATAAAATTTTTAATATTTAATATTAATTTTTTTTTCAAAAATGTGACTCTTGATTCCAGTGAAAATTCTTTTCATTATTATTTTCATAATAAAATTATTACATAACATAATTTATTAAACTAATAGAATTGATTATAATTAAAGTATATTAATATGATAGTTATTTATTTTTGAAAAATAATAAATTAAGTGGAAGTTTTTTAAAAATAAAAATTTAAGTTGTTAGAATTTTTTTCTCCTATTTTTAAAACAAATGTTGCCATATTTTTGAGAAACTGACATTTATTCATACTTCTTCACTGTAAAATAAGATAAAAAATTAAAAAAAAAACAAAAAAAATTAAAAAATTAAAAAATTGAAAGATACATCAAAAACTTCATGAATCTTGTTATATATTCTTCTATTTCTATTTATATTCTGATATATGATATCATTATAAAATCTAATATTTTTTATTATTTTTATTTATTTTTTATCTTTCTATATACTTTATATCTTATGTTAAAAAAAATTAAAATTTTTAATTTTTATTTTATATAAAAAGTTATTTGATATACTTGTGTGACATAAAAAAATTTTAAAAATATTAATTTAATAAAAATATATAAGGTCTATATTCTTTCTTGAAACATAAATAGATAGCCAAAAAATGTATATTTAAATTAAAAATTAAAAAAAAAATATTTTAAATAAAACAAAAAATTTCCCATCCTTTCTTCTTATACAAATGAACCACAAGTCTAGATTTGAAAATCTATATATGCTTAAACTTATCTCTACTTCTATCACCGTTGGAACCTTCCTTTGAAACTAATAGAAAATTTTTCGGTCTAAAATTTTTTTACTGTAAAACGGTTTTCAATACTACACAAGCAAGCATTTATTATGCAACTCTACGAGGAACAAAAATTTTACACATTTGTATATTTTCTTTTAAAAACAAAATTCTTTCTCTTCTCTTTACATTTATAAATTTAGATTGCTTTGTTTTTCTCTAAGTTTATTTAGTTTTGAATTTTAATGTTTTAAAAAATGATAAAAAATATAAATGCTATATATCAAAACTAGCTAATAATTAATATTAAATTATAAGTAGGGATGGAAATAAATAAATTTATTCGATAAAAAATTATGATTTAATTTATTTAATAAATAAATAGATTAAAATTTATTAAAATACTTTTTAGATAAAAAAATTAAATTTAAGTTTATTAAAAAATATGTTTAACTTATTCAGAATTTATTTATTTTTATATATTTTATATTTATATTTATATTTATTTAATATTAAATATTTATATAATTTATTAAAATTAAATTTTTAATGCCAAACCAAAATTTTATATTTATAAAATTTTTTAATATTTATTATAAAAATTGTGTATATTATTTTAATTTTAAGATAAATGTTTTATATTTTATTTTTATTATTATGTGTATATATATGCATGCATTATATTTTTTATATTTTATTATATTTATACATAATTAATGTTTAATATATTTTATTGCTTTAAGATTTATACATTTTTAATTATTTATTTATATTAACATTTTTTGTATTTTAAAATTTTAAAAATACTTGTAAATATGGTAAACTTTAATACAGTTTAGATCTTGATAAAGAAAAAAATTAAAAATATCATACTCACCTTCTGCCTTAAAATTTAAATATAACATATTTAAACATTCAAATTTTAATTTAATTCAACATTTTTTCCTTTATAATTATAAGTAACATTTAAAATACTTTCCAATAAAATTTTAGGGGAGGAATTAATTTAAAAAAGAAATAATTTATTCTTCTTAACAACTTATTCTTAAATGTGAATTTAATAAATCTAACCGTTCAGTTTAAAAATATTTATTATAAAGATTAATTTTAAAATTTTAAAAATACTTGATATTTTAAATAATATAAATTTAATATATAATATATCTTTTAAAATTTAGATAAATTTTAATTATAAAATTATACATTTATAAATTTTTATTTTAAAAAATTAATATACATAATAATTATTATATTAATATCATATTATTTAATAATTAAATTTATTAAATTTACATTATAGATATTAAATTTACATTATAGTAAGTTATTAAACACTTTAACTCTAATGAAAATTATCGTAACTTAAGTTGGTTTGTAAATAGATTTTTGTGGTAACTCTATTTTTTTTTCTGGTCAATAAGTAAAATAGTTATATATATAACGAAGTTTAAAATGGAAATAATTTAAAATATCAAACAAAAATTAACCGCTAATTTAATAAAAAATTCAAGAGATAAAGTTGAAAGTTAGAACAAAAATAATGTAAAATAAAATATAGAACACATTTAAAAAAATTGCGAGCTAGAGATAAAAAAAAAAGTCACACTGAACTAAATTTTAAATGTTTAAAAAATTAAAATTATTTTCTGTCCTAACTTTTTTTTCATTATCATGATATCATATTTTAAAGTATATCATATTTATAAATTTATTTAAAAATTTATAATATAAAAAATTAATAAATAAATTTAAAATTTATATAAATTATTAATTAAAAATATTTATAAATTTAAAATTTAAACAATAAAAAGTTAGTAAATTTTTTTATCAAAATATATTTTAATAATAATTTTTAAAATTATAAAATCTTTCTTAAACCAGCTTTTACTAATTCTACTTATAAAAAAATTAGTTAAAATTATTTTACAATCAATAAATCCAATATATTATTTCAAATTTAGATAATATTATAAATAATATTAAATATAAAAAATCATCTAGATTTTTTTCAAATTAAAAATTAAAAAATTTAATTTTTAATAAATTATGTAAATATATAAATATCATATAAATATAATATATTAAAATAAATATAATATAATATAAAAAATAAATATATTTTTAAATAAATTAAACATATTTTTTTATATAAAATTAAATTTAAATCTGATTTTTTTTTTGTTTGTGAAAAAACATATTTTTAGCAAGTTCACCCTCTCTGTTTATCAAACCATCCCATTGAAAACTCACGCCAGAAATAAATACATAAGAAAGTGTCAAAATTAAGAAAAACATTGAAGTCCACTCAACAAACCCCATAGCCTCAAATTTCTGCCGTGGAAACTGTCATGTGGCAGAAATACTTGGAGAACGATATGATTTGGAAATTAGATAGAATTAACTTATAATTATTTTTATTTTATATATATATAATTTTTTTAATTTTTAAAAATAATTTAAATTAGTTTTTATTCTAAAAAATTATAAATTAATTATTTCACTTTTTAAAAATAATATATTTTTTTAAAAAATCAAATTTGTAACATTTTTAAAATAAAGAACTAATTTATATTATTTTAAAAATTAAAAATATCAACTAAATTGATAATTTAATTTTACAAATATTTGGCTTTGAGATTATTTTTGGAATGATAGATGGGTTTTAAGTGAAGGGACGTTGCAGAATATTTTTTAACATAGATTATGATATTTATAATTGAACCCATCGATTTTAAATGGTATAATTAAATTTAAAAAATTAAAAATCATAATTTTTTATATGGATACAAAAGCTGTTTCTAATATTGTTTATAAGGCTGCGGATAATATATATATATATATATATATCACCTTTTTAATACATTATTTTTAATTGACTTTTCAAAAAAAAAATTGAATGTTCTTTAAAGTTGTGGATCCAATTACAACATTTGAATTAAAGTTTATTGGAAAAAATAACTAAGTATAAATTTATCATAAATAACTAAGTACAAATTTAAAATTTAAACATGACACTTAGTACAAATTCTAATAATTCTTTAATCTTGTGCGTAAATTACAGTATGATAAAATCCTTGCAATCTGTCCTGACATATTCGTTAAATGTTGACATTATTTTTTTACCTGCCAAATTTTAGATATCAATGAATGTTGCTCCACGCCACTTTTGTTTGATAGAAAAATGTTAATGGTTGGGTTTCTACTTTTCTATTCAAACCCTTGCACTTGACGATGAGAATGATAAGAATGGATAAGATTAGATTTATTTAAAATTTAGTTTGTTATTTAGATTAATTTAATTTATTTAATAAATAAATAGGTCTAGGTATATTAAAAAGTTATTTTAAATAAATAAATTAAATTTAAATTTATTAAAATATTTATTTAATTTATTTAGAGATTTATTTATTTTTATATTATATATTTATATTTATTATATTTAATTTAATATATATTTATATAATATTAATATATTTATATAATTTATTTAAAATTAAAATTTTTAATTTTTAATTTTAAATAAAATGAATTTTATATTTATAAAATTCTTTAATATTTATCATAATATTTATATACATTATTTTAATTTTAAAATAAGTATTTTATATTTTATTTTATATTTTATTTTAATTTTTATATATATCTAAATTTGTGTATATTCATGCATATATTATTATATTTATATATAATTAATGTTTATTATACATGCTTTAAAATTAAATAGTTAAATTTAAAAAAATTTATCTTATTAACTTTAAAGTTAAATTTTTTTTAATCAATTGTTTATATAAAGTTTCAGTTTATTTATTTAAATTATAATTTTTTAAATAAACCTATAGATTTTAAAATAGGTTAAACTTTGACTGCAAAATTTTTTTATAATAAATAATAAAGTTAAGCTCAGACATCAAAATTTTTATATAATCAAACTTAAATATTTAAAATTTAATTAAACTTAATCCGTTTTTATTCTTACTTGCATTATATTAGCATTTTATTATGAATATCAAAATTTTAAGTTAACTATTAAATTAATTTTCAATTTTTCATATGTATTATAAATTTATTTTTAATTTCAAAATTAATATAAATTAATTTTTATTTTAAAAATTTTGTAACTTTGACTTTGTAGAGGAACTAATTTAAATTATTTAAAATAAATAAAGGAATTAATTTAAAAAACTTTAAAGATAAAAAACTTATTTATAATATTTTAAAAATTAACTATAAATTTATAATGTATTCGTAAAATAAGTGATTAATTTTCTAATTAACTTTCAAAATTTTAGTCAACAAAACCTTTTACCAACACATAACTTGCTTAACAGGCCTCTTCCCACTTATCAATCATGTTCTAAAGCTACGAATGCAAACAAGGATGTATTAATATCTTTATCCCTTGGCACATGGCTGAAGCCTCTAGTTTACCATAATGAAATAAATATGAAAGATAGAAAAGAGGAGAAACATTTGAATAATTTAAACAAATTCTCTTTAATTTTTAATTTTTAATTTTTAATTTTGATTGCAAATAGAATACTACATGAATATTTATAAGTATATAAGTCACGTTTAGATGTATTGTCAAATAATATAATTTTTAAAAATTTTAAGATATAAGATACATGTATAAAAAAATATTATAAATGTTAAAATAGGTTAAACTATTTATTTAATTCCTATATATGATATTTTTTTTCATTTATTTCTTATATTTAAAAAAATTGTAATTAATTTTTTATAGGTAAAAAATTTTATGATTCAATTCTGATGTTATGATCGATTGTAATGTTATTTATGTTTTTATAATATAATTAACGTATTTAACAAAATAATTTAATTATAATAGGTTTTTTTTTCAAGTTAAGGTGAATATTTTAAAATTTAAATTTTATTATCATAACTAATAATAATAATAATAATATATATCAAATATCTTTTTTTTAGTATAAAAATTATTTTGTTAAATTTCAAATACTTCTACTTAATTTATAATTAATTTTTTTAACGTATAAATATTTGATTAAAAAAATTATATATAAGAATTTAATTAAAAAATGTACAACACATACAAATATCAAATCACAAAATTTTCATATATAAAAAGTTAATTACAAATTTTATAAGTATAAGAATCAAATTGAATAAAAGTATGTAACGGTAATGTTAGCATTCCTTAATCACATTAATAAGAAAATAAACGATATTATAAAATACCGTAATATAAAAAATCGAATTACAAACATTTTTATATATGAAAATTTAGTTAAAAACTTTTTAAATATAGGAATCAAATTAAAAATAGATATCACATATAAGAATTAAATGAGCAGTTTAACCTTTAAAATATATAAACCAAATAAATTTAATTTAATTAAATATTTGATTAACAAAATTATTCCATTATTTTTAACAAATACAACCAAACTTTTGTAATAATGAAACATACTTTAGTAGGATCCATTTTATTTGAAACCAAATGATACGTACTGAAAACAAGATATAACTGAAAGTACATCTATTTGTGAAATTCCATGATTCCCTTGGCAGTGGGTACAATGGCAAAAAGTTCAAATCGTGAAAATCCAGAGAGTTTGGATAAAGTTTCAAATTCATTGGCTGTTCTCTCTCTACCACCGTGATTGATAAGCATGAGGTTGTCGCGCAAAAAGACAATCTTTGATAAATCTGAATCTGATTCTTCTGCTACTATGTCGTCAATAACAATCACCTTCCCATTTTTTGGCAGTGCCTTATGACAATTCTTCAAGAGGGTCAAACATTTTTCATCTGACCAATTATGCAATACAGCCTACATAATTGAATCAAAGATAAAATGATTGAGATGGAAGCACACCATTTTATTAGTGATTTTACATATTTAAAGGATCCCACAAAGTGTTTTCTCACCTTCAAAATTATGGCATCACCCTGGGGTACACTCTTGTACATATCTCCGCCCACATGCTCTATGCCTTCATGCAAATTATATAGGACAATATGAAAGCTTTATTGGGTTTTTCTTAACATCGAAAAACAAGAATGATTTTAGGTATCTAAAAATAAAAATAAAATATTAAAAAAAGGTATAAGAGCATAATATACACTTATTTTTAATAGTTTTATTATTTTTATTTGTTTAAAATTAGTTTGAAACTGAAATTAATATTTGTTTATAAAAATAAAAGTAGGAATAATTTCCATCAAACATTACAAATATATTAATGAAGATTAGTTACCTGGATAGGTTGGTGCCTTTTCAACAACATGGGGCAAATCAAAATTAATACCCTTTATTATTGAAGGGTACTCTGAAATTATCATGTTTAGTGTTTTTCCTGTTCCTCCTCCCACATCAACCAGTGTTGATATTCCTTGAAATCCTGTATACACTTTGAAAATGAATTTCATGCTTAAGATACTAAAATCCTTCATTGTCTTGCTGAAGATACGATTCATTGTTGGATCTCTTTCAGTGTATTGGTATAGTGGCATTCCATGAACTTTCTTGAATAGGTCATTGTCAACATCAATAATCCCATCCTTAAAATTAGGCCTAAAATGACATGTCATCCATGTCAAAAAAATTTCTTTATAAGCAATGCAAATTAGGGTTGTTCATGGATCATGTTGGTTAGGTTTAGGAGAAAAATTAACTGAACTTATTAAATAGAATAGATCTGGCTAAATTGAATGATAAAATCTTAAAATAAATTCACTTAATTTATTTTTATAAAAAAATATGAAAATATGAAAATTATTTTATTATGTATATACATAAATATGTGTAACAATAATAATAACAATAAAAAATAATTATTGGATTAAGTAAGATTGGAAGATAGCAAACTTGATACATAATTCAAATTAATTAAATTTTACTTCATATATTAACTTAAATTATTTAATTCATTTTGGATTGAGTTGATTAGATTAACTAAATAAATTTAACATATATGCATGATTATGGATTCTTTTTAGTTAACGAATAGATTTGTTTTAAAAAAAAGAATATGTTTAAAATATATATATATAGATATGTATAATAACAATAAAATAAAATAAAATATTACGTTATATTATATTTTGTGTAACATTTAAAAAAATATTAAAAAATATAAAAAATATTATCTATTAATTTTAATAATATTTTAAGAAGTATTGTATTTAAAAATATTATTAGTAATATTTAAAAAATATTACTTATTAATTTTAGTAATATTTTTTAAAAGTGTCACATTTATATATATATATATCATACAAAATATAATACATAGCAGTCAAATAAAGAGAAGATTTAGGAACCTACCACAAATATAATGTATAGAGGTAGCGATGTAGTAAAATTACTGACCAAACCTGTAACATTGAACGAGAGGAAAGCATTGATGTGAATGAAACCAAGCTGCCATCACTTTCATCAGTGACAAAGTATTTTCCAACGGCTGAGACTCCATAAACTCTCTCAGTGCAGCCATCACTATTGGAGCGAGTGGCACAAGTGAGAAGAGAGTAACTAGCAAGCAAACGAAGCATGCGCTGAAGCCTATTTGGTAACTCTGAGTGTTGAGTTGGCATCTTAGAAGCAATGTCAGAGGCTGACATGAATGAACCATGTACTGTTTCCTTAGCTATTATGTCAAACAAATTGAGCTCAACAGCACCATTCAGCACTGCTGTGAACACCTGATTCATACAGAGTATCAAAGCAGAACGACAAGCCTCATTCTCTGAAGTTTGATTCGGTGAGATTCTCCCCAATTGATCCTCTGTGCAAATGGTACTCATAATTGCTTTGTGTGATTCAGTACCTTGTTACTTTCAATATTTCTTTGCCGATCCCTTTCCCTATAATTGATCATTTTTATAGATAACTAAATAATTGAAAGAAAAATAACAATAATGTTAATTATTAGAAGAGACAGTGGGTCGGCTATAGTTTGGGTTCACTAGTGCAAAAATAGCTTTTTATAACAGGATTTTACGTCGGTTATTTGCCAACCGATGTAGAAAAAAGGCGGTGGCATTTTTGTAAATAAATTTGCCACTTTCTACATCGGTTGCTTTATAACCGATGTAGAAAAATAGGCGGTGGCATTTTTGTAAAAAAATTTAAACTTTCTACATCGGTTGCTTTATAACCGATGTAGAAAGTCACTTTCTACATCGGTTTATTTATAACCGATGTAAAAAGTAACTTTCTACATCGGTTATAAAGCAACCGATGTAGAAAGTAAGACTTTCTACATCGGTTGAGTAGTGTAACCGATGTAGAAAGTTCTTTTTACATCGGTTCTCTGGAACAACCGACGTAGAAAGTCTCTTTTCCCTCCTCTTTATCTGATGCGACCGTTGTCGTCCTCATAAGTTAAACACTCCATTTACGAGCTCCTGCCCTAACTCATCGCTGAGCCTCCACAAGTGTAAACCTAAGCACGCCGTCGTCGTCGTCGTCGCGAAAAGCACCGTCGTCGTCTACGCGAAGAGCCCCATCGTTCTCTGAAACAACCTTCGTCGTCTACGTCGTCGTCGTCGTCGTCTACACCGGTATGTAGCATTCTGGCTCTCTGCTTAGGGTCTCTGTTCCTGTTTCTGCATTAGTGCTTAGCCTTAGGTTCTCTGTTTTGTTAAATGACTATGTTGCTCTGTTAGCTTATCGTTTGCCTTCTCTATTTCTACATGTTACTCGTTTGCCTTATCTGTTTCTACATGTTACTCTGTTTTGGCATTGCATAAAATGTATTTTTGTTTTTATTATATTATATTGCAAAGATAATACTCTGTTTCTACATATTACATTATATTGCATAAACCAGAATAGATTATATTACTGTTTTGGCATTGCAAAGATAGTGCTAAGAGCTTTGGAATTCAAGGAATGGCATAAGTTGAAGGTTGAGGCAGTTTAGTTCAACTTAGGTCTCTACAATTGGTTATTGTGGTGTTTAGAAGATTACTAGAGGTGATGTGTATATGAGCAAGAGTTTTTGGGGAGGGAAAATGAAGATAATATGGTCAATTAGAATCTGTTAGCAAGACAATAAAAACGAAGGAGATTTGGGTTTCAAAGCTTAGGAGTGGTTTAATATTCAAAGCTTAGGTCTCTGTTTCTTGTTTCTGTTTCTGCATTAGTTGTTGTTAGTCTTAGCCTGTTTCTGTTTAGGTCTCTGTTTTGCCTTAGTCTTAGCCTTAGTCTTTGCCTGTTACTTTGTATGATGTAGATAGCCTTAGCCTTTGCTTGTTTAGGTCTCTGTTTCTGCATTAGTTGTTGTTAGCCTTAGTCTGTTTCTATTTAGGTCTTTGTTTTTTCTGTTTCTATTTTGCCTTAATCTTAGCCTTAGCCTTAGCCTGTTTTGCCTGTTTCTATTTTGCCTTAGCCTTAGCCTGTTTTGCCTGTTTCTGTTTTGCCTGTACCCTTAGCCTGTTTATGTTTGTTACTGTTTCTGTTAAGGTTGAAATTTGCAATATAAATATGAATTGTATTTATTGTTTCTATTTAATAATTTTTTCATATTTGTTTTCTCTGCTTTTAACAGATACATGGCTGATCCTTCAGAGGTTCCTCCTTCACAAAGTGGGTTTGAGAACTCTTCTTCTCGGCAAAAGAAGGGAAGACGAGCCACACGGTTAAGGGAGTTAACCCTTAGTCGGAGCGGTGAGCAGAGGATTCCCATAGAGTTTGATCAGGCCACTGGGAATCCATTAGGGCCAAACAAGACAAAGTTTAAGAGTTATGTGGCCCTCCTTGGACGAAGCAAGGCCAGTATTTTGAAGAAGGATTGGGATGATGTTGAGATGCGAGTCAAGGATCAAATTTGGGAGACTATCATGGTATTTAACTTTAAAGCTTTAAGTTTTTCCATAAATTTATCATTCACTAACCAATTACATCTTCTTTTATGTAGCTTACATATGACATACCAAATACTAACTTCCTGAAGAGGAAGTGGCTTTCATTTGCTGGTGAGCGCTGGAGGGGCTTCAAGACACATCTCACCAGCAAATATATATATGGGTCACTCAAGGATGTGTCTCTTTGTGAGGAGTACCAGTTCCTTGATGAAGACACTTGGCAGAGATTTGTTGAGTCTCGAATGGATCCTGCATTCGTTGTATGTATCTTGCTAATATTTTATTTTTTTAATTGACTAATATAAGCAATATTATGATTAATTGATTTGCTTTCTTATAACAGGAGAAAAGAAAGAAGGCTCAACAAATTTCTGCTAAGAACTTTTACCCCCACAGATTATCTCGTGGGGGTTATGAGTTGCTTCAGGAGAGGCTGATGGACCAGAAGTCGAAAGAACGTCAGCAATCATCTGAAGCAGACCCCTCTACACTTCTCTCTCCACCCTCTCCACCTTCACGCCATGAGAAATGGAAGAGGGCACGCCAAAAGGCAACTGGAGAGTACACATCAGAGCCTTCTCGCATTGTTGCTGAGAAGATTGTAAGTAATCACAAAATTTTGTAAATTTCCATTTTATTTATCTTCAAACATTTACATTACTGATAACGGTCATTTTTTGTTTTGTAGGATTCTTTGGTTGAACAAAGCTCACAAGGAGTCTTTGTTCCAACTGGCCGGGATGACATCTTAAGTACTGCTATTGGCCAACCGGAGCATCCAGGGCGTGTTCGTGCAGTTGGCAGAGGTGTTGGCCTTAGACAGTACTTTGGATTGTCTTCTAGACAGACATCCAGAGAAGGTTTGGTGTCTAGAGATGAGTTGGACGCCATGCGTGAAGACATGAGGCATGCACTGCGACAAGAACTTCGTGAAGAGCTCAGACAGGAGCTTAGGCAGGAGCTTAGGCAAGAGCTTAGGCAGGAGCTTGCATCTTTGGGACTTTCCCAAACACATACACAGGGTCACCATCCATCACCTTCTCCTAGGCGCGTGAGCACAAAGGGAAGCTGTGCTCCGACGGAGGAACAACTACAGGGAGAAGAGGATGTGGATGCAGCGGCAGACGATTATGAGTTATATGTTGATGATCCATATCGTCTGGTAGCAATTGGGAAAGTCTACACCTTGGGTTCAACCATCCATCACCAGCAAATTGATGATGATCATGTTAGAGTGGTGGTTGAACGGGTTGAAGATGCAGATGCTCCTGTTCCTGTCCCTACTCAGGAGGTTCATGTCGTGGGGCAAGCCCCCAACCATTTCATTATATGGCCGAGGAGACTTGTGCAGCGAGTTCAACCTCAGGTATTAGATAATTTTAGCCTATGTTACTAACTTTTTAATATATATATTGTGTGTGTCTATATATATATATTTCTCATTATTTTGTGAATTTATCGTAGGTTTATAAGGAAGATCGTGGGAAGAAGATTGATTTAAGTGCTAAAGCAGATCTTCCTGAGCCTTCTCCAAAGAAATATGAGGTTGATTTGCTCACACGTCTATTTGGTATCGCCATGAACTTGGGCGACCAAACTTTGCAAATAACAATGGAACCGGATATCATAGGGAAGCCCACACCTATCCCCTTCTACATTACTAAGAAAGATATATTGGAGTTGGTTGTGGGTAACGATCTCCTATGTGTAACAGTTTTACAATTATGGTTGATGTAAGTAAATTTCTAAACCTTACTTGAATTATTATTTCATTATCAAAAGCTAACATATGAAAATTATTCGCAATATTAGGAACCTGTATCGTATCTGCACTGAAAGAGGTAACTTACACCTATATGGATTCCTGGACCCAGTTCATATGCAGAAAACTGGGAACAAGCCAACTGAGATACAGGGATATCTTCAGAGGAGATTGCAGTCTGATAAAGACTGTTACCTAGCCCCCTACTTTCAATCGTAAGTCAATACTTAATTGCTTTATTTCATGAATTCAATTAAATTCCTAATTTTTGTTCATTGTCATCTTTATTTTGTAGGGCCCATTGGCAATTAATCATTATTTGTCCCAAGCGGAATTTAGTTGTATTTCTATGCTCTGCTTGGCAAAAACCAAAGAAAGACATAAAGGACATTATAGATTTGTAAGTTTTTATGATTTTGGTATTTATATTCATATAACTTGTTATTGTCAAAGGTATTCATTTGCTTTTTATTTTACTGTAGAGCAATGAATGCTCGACTTCGGTTAAAAGGGACACATCCATCAAATATTAAAAAGCCTGTATGGATCATTCCAAAGGTAAGTACTTTATTAAAAGTTATTCAATTATTTTATATTCTTTTATCAACATCTCTAATTATATTTCATACTCTTTTTATTTTTTGAAGTGTCCAAGACAACCCGGAGGAACCGAGTGTGGATATTATGTGATGAGACATATGTTTCTCATTGTCTCGGCTTCTATTGTTAACTCTTGGCACCAGGTAATTACAATTGTCTTCAATTAATTATTTAATTTTAATGCATAACATGACATGTTCACTAATTTTAATCAAAAACATCTTGTAGATATTTGACAATCCTCAACCTCTGTTAGATGAAGAAATTGATGATATCAGGAGACGTTGGGGGGAATTTCTGATTGAGGTTGCCAATTTGGGATGAATTCATGGGATTTTTAGATTTTTAGTTTGTTTTTATTATATTTTATAATAAACATTGATGTATTTACTTTCATTATATAGACTCTGTAATTTCTGTATTGTCTGCCTGGTATTCTGTTTATATACACAGGTATTGTGAATAAACAATATGGCAATTTCCTTAAACGAAAATAATATTTAAAAAAAAATATAAACTTTCTACCTCGGTTAAAACTTCAACCGATGTAAAAAGTTACTTTCTACATCGGTTGTGACCATAACCGATGTAGAAAGTCAACTTTCTACATCGGTTGTTGTTTAACCGATGTAGAAAGTTAACTTTTTACATCGGTTAAAACTTCAACCGATGTAGAAAGTTGACTTTCTACATCGGTTATGGTCACAACCGATGTAGAAAGTATGACTTTCTACATCGGTTGAAGTTTTAACCGATGTAGAAAGTGTATTTTCTACATCGGTTGTGGAACCGATGTAGAAAGTCTAAGTTTCTATATCGCTCGCTTCAATACCGCATTTATAACCGATGTAAAAAGTCCATAACAACCGATGTAAAAAGCTTATTTTCCACTAGTGGTTGGGTGACGTAAACAAAATTACACTCATTGTCTATGACAATTTTGACTGAATTTGTGGAACGGGTGTTCCCAAATTTTTATACTTTTCGTTTCAATTTTTTTAATTAATTATTTTATTTTAAAGTACGTATAAGAAAAGATATTGGATTAGTTCCGATTCTCTTTTGAATACATTTGATCGTTTTTAGTTGAATATCATACTATGTACAATTCTTTAATATGTAAATAGTTTTGACTAACTCAACCACATATATTGTTTATAATCATAATGGAAGTGGAGAAGCTTTATCTGCGAATATTCAAATAAGGGGTGTGCATAATTTGTTTTTTGTAAAATTAAACTAAATTAAATATATAGACTGAATTTAAAATTACATTATTTAAGTTAGTTTGGTAGAAGATCAAACATGATTTTTAAATAGGTAATTTAGACTAACTTGATATTTAAGTAAATTTAAAACAAATTTTAAGATGATATTTTTTTAATTAAATTAATAAAAATACTTATTTAAAATATTTTAATTTAAATTATTTTATATTGTAATCATTTTTTTAAAAAAATATTTTCTTAAAGTCATCAGAAAATGCTTGAAATGTTCTTAAAAAGCTTTATTTTTCGCAAGGGTTAAAATATTTCTAAAAAAATATCAAATGATATTAGAATGATTTAGGAACATACCAATAAGTGTTATAAATGTTGGAGGAACAATTTGGAAACCTTTTGAAAAATATTAAGAAAAATTATCAAAATATTTTTAAAAGATCAGTAGGATAAGAAAATATAAAGCAAAAGTCAGAAAATGAGCCCCACAGCTTGTGCACAAAATTACCATATGGAAAATATGGCAGTGACTCACCATATGAGTCATCACTCCATTAAATACATATAAGACATAAATAATAAATAGAAGATATTAAATAAATCATGATTAAAGTAAATTTATCTTGTTTAATTAAAAATAACTATGCTTATGATAAGTTAATATTTATTAGTGACAAATTCAAAAACATTAACACTAATATAATCCTAAAAGGATAATTCTTTACATTTAAATTTATTTTAGAAAATAAAAATTACATGCAAATGTACCAAAATGCTCTTAAGTGGAAAATTAATTCCCAAGTTACCCTTAAGTGGCCAAAATCCATATTGGCCTTGGAAGGGCTAGTTTGCTTCATTCTTCAGCTTTTAAACACTTAGAGAAACTCTTCAAAATCTTTCTAAACTCAATCTTCCCCAAAATATACACTAAGCTTAAACTTCCAACTTTGATATTTAAGTTAAATCGAGACAGAATCACAAAAGCCCCACCACCTCCACTAGAAGATCTTGTGTGGAAAATCAAAGGAGGAAAAAATCAATCATAAAATCCCTTTCAAAACCCATCACAAAGTCTTCAACAAGTAGGATTTTACCTTATATTTTTCTGAGCTTTAATCTTGTATTTATGGTTTATTTTTCTTCTTCTTTGTAGATCCTTCTTTTATTTTATGAACCTCTTTTTATTTGAACTCATTGGAGTTTCAAACTTCCCTTGAATGGTTAAATATGAGCATCATAAATTTTAATTATTTTTTAAATAAAAAAAGAAGTTTTGATGGATTAAAGTGTTTTTAGCAATCTTAGAAACAACTTAATCGGTTAAAATTTCTTAAAACTCAATTTTGATGCCTTTGGGCTCATTTGAGTGTTTATGAGAAAAGTTTTGAAGTTCTCAAAGTAATAAATTGGTATATCTTAGAGTAGATTTAGTAAATCTACACTTGTTTGTTATAAAAGGTGCTTTCTTTAAAATTTTTATGTTTAAAGTTAGTAACTTAGTTATGTCTTTACTTAAAATTTTTATTTGCGAGTTTGTTCTTTTTAAGACTCTAGATTTGGAATCATGTAATAAAATCCTTAGCGTCTAGGTGCAAGGTTATTTTCATCATTTTCACCAAACTTTCTAATTTCTATGTTTTTGGTTCATAATCCCTCTTAGTTTCATTCTAAAGACTATTTGTGACTTCAAGAGTTCGTTATGAAAATTTGTGGATGTGACATAACATCTCCAATAGTAGAAATAAAAATAATAGTATCATTAACAACTTGAATATGTTCAGAACCATGATATGAAAAAAGAATTTTAAAGAAATAATCGTATGATTAACTATCGTAGAATTAAGAAGTCAAGACTTAGTTTGTGAAATACCCTTACCTTGAATCCCCAAAGCTAAAAAAGCCAAGATAATCATATGTTAGACCATTTTAGGAGTAAGAACAATAGGTGGGGTTTTTGAATGGATGCTGGCGCAATTGTGGCCAGGTTTGCACGCTAACCAGTAGAGGAAGTGACTATGTTAGGTTGAAAAGCAAAGGGTTGGCATTTTAGAGGGTGAATAAAGCATTGTTTGATGATATGACTTTCCTTTTGCAGTAATTGCAAAATTTCTTGGTACAATTTGCAACAATATGACCATAGTTCTTACAACTAAAACACTAAACCTTACTCATATCCTTACCACCGTTTTTTCCTTGCACCATAAAATCCATCTAGGGAGTAGTGAAAGTGTCTTTTTCAAGAGTGGCTAACTAAAAAAATATTGCTCTTCACGGAGCAATTCAACAAAGCATATATCGAGGGTTGGAGTAGGATCACGACTCATCAAATTAGAACTCATATTTTCAAATTCAAACTGCAATTTCATCAGAAAATAATCACCCTTATGTGTTTCATGTGCCTCCAACACAACTAGAATAGATTCTCTAGGAACCGAAGTACACACAATATCAAAAAATTCAGCCCAAAGATTTTAAAAACTAGAATAATAGTCCTGCATAGACAAGCTACTGTAAATGTAATAAAAAATCTCATACTCTAATTGAAATCTTCTATCGAAATTGGTTTGGTTATAAACCTTGCTCAAATACTCTCACATAGATTTGGTAGTTTTCTAGGGGTGAAGATAAAGAACAATTTGTTGATCACAAGACCCAGTGATTCAAAACATAACTTTAGCATCCATGACATTCCATTGAGCCAGTTGTGTATGATTCATAGGAGCTGGTACAGTGCCATGAATATGATCCCATAACTCATTTTTGTAACAAATAACCTGAATTAAAACTCCCATAAAGAATAGTTCTTTCCAATAAATTTGACACAAAACTCAAAATTAAAACCATGATGGGAAGGAAGTGACAAGATCAGACCAAGAAGGAGAAAAAAATTTTGATGCATGCCTTAAGTAGCAGACAACAAACAAAATCCCGAAGAACCAAAGGCAAGACCAAGATGTCAAACAAGAAGGAAGAGCAAGAAAAATATTCCTGTGTTAGAATCTTAGAAAAATAGAATGCAAGCTCTATTACCATATCAAAGATTACTTTGAATGGAAAAATAGATGCCTATTGTTTGAATTTTCATTGAATATATAAAGGAATGTACAAAGAATATTAAGCTAAAATCTAGGCTAAATTATAGGTACCTCTAGCCTATTTTGTATTGATTCTACTATATTCTATTAATGGATGATTTAATCGTAATTATGATAATATAAAAGAATAATAACACTTGTACACATAAATACAAATTATTTATGGCAACAGATTTCCTAGTCTTATTGGTCTACACATTATTGTGATTATGAACAATAAAAATTTTATTTTTACTTATATAATAAATGATGAAGAATGATAGAACATTGTATTCCTATCACCACTTTTTATCATTAGTTCCTAGATTTTTGCAACCAGTGGATCTTTTTTTTTTTTTAAGAATCTCTTCAAGATGTGTACTAACCCGAGTCTCCTTGAATATCTCATATATGGTTCAGAAGCCCCTTTTTATTCAAGAAGATATTGCCAAAAATTATAGTATTCTAATCATTTAGGAGATAAGTGAGACCATTAGGAGAATTTGGGTGAGTATGTCATTTTTCCAATCATAGGTCATGAAATCATCAAACTCCTTATACTTATAGCTCATATGGCTTTAAACCTGGAAGATTTATCATTAGAAGCAGGAATTTTGTTTTCTATATAAAGACAAAGAAAGTGATAGTGAGATTGAACTCTTGTTAATTAAAAATTTTACAACAACATCAAGAAATTAAGTGAAAATACCATTAAGTATTAGCAAGATCACAATCTAGATGCATGAAGACTCTTTCTAAACCTTGGCAATTATTAATTATATGGTGAATCTATTACATGTCTTTATTTTCTCATACAATAGAGATTTTGTTGAAATAATTAATCTTAGGAATTATCTTTTTTTTTTTAATTGTAGATAGAGTTCTAGTTCCACTGCACCTTGTTTCATGGACAAACACCAAGTTAGGTTTATTAGTACCAATAATACTATGGAACGCTTGACCAAAATCATAAGAAAAATATTCCTCCACATAACAACAGTAAACCCATCATCTACACAAATTTTTCTCTTAGTAATTGATTACACATTTTTGGTAATCAATTACTTACCACATACATAATTAAGTTAATCATAATTTTCTATACTGTTAACCATGATTTTTTTTGTATTTAATTACCGAAAATGTGTAATTGATTATTGAAATTGTGTAATTGATTGTTAAAAAAGTTGTGGTTAGTAGCATAAAAAATGATGGTAAATTCAGTTATGTATGTGATAAATAACCAATTACCAAAAATGTTTAATCGATTCAGTTATGTATGTGATAAATAACCAATTACCAAAAATGTTTAATCGATTATCAAGAGAAAATTTTGAAATGTAAATAGATAGATTTACTATAGTTATGTAAAAAAATTATTATATAAATCATAATCAAGCTCCCCATTGATATTTCATGAAAAAATAATCATTAATAAAGGTAGGAAGTAAAAAGAACACAAAGCAAACAATGCGTTATGTAGAGCTCGTTTATTATAGTTTCATCCTCAATGGAAAGTTTCTAGAAGGATTCTTCCTCCCCAATGGATACTTCCATTATGTCATCTTCTCTTAGTGTATCCTTCTTCCTTCTCCCCATGATCAATGTTGGGTGGCTTTTCCTCCTTCTTGCCAATGGATTGTTTTAGGATATGTATCTGGTTTTCATCTTTTTCTCCTTTTTCTAATGTTGCATGCTTACTTTTGCGTTTAATGCTAATTTTTCATATTTTCATTTTAAAAATGAATTCTTAATTTCAGTGAAAATTCTTTTCATTATTACTGTTATTGTGAGGTTATTTTAATAACTTAATAATGTGATTCATGAAATTAATAGAACTTATTCTAATTAAGGTAAGTTAAAATGGTGATTATTAATTTTTGAAAATGATAATAAATTCAATGGAAGTTTTAAAAAATAAAAATAAAAATTTCTCCTTCATCCTTTCAGAACAAATGTTTGTTGAAACCTCAAAGGATTCATTTCTCCCTAATTAAGGTAACTTAATAAAACGTTTGCAGAAAATGCAAGCCTCGTCATAGTAATCAATGTAGTATATAATAAATATTCTGATGTTGTCATTCACGTTAAATTTGAAAACTTGCATTCTTATTCTTGTTGTGTTATACATTCATTTCCACAATAATATTTACATTAATAATTATATAGGTAATACAACATATAGACAATAATAAGTTAAAACTTCTAATGAGTCCTTTAAACAAAACAAAGACTTCAATACCCTTCATAAGTTATAGTCATCCATAAATTGTCGTTACGTCATAGCTTTGCTCATGGTCATGAAAGCTCTTAAGTGATTTGTGCAACTCTAGGTATAAAATCCACCTTTACATTTAGTAGTTTTTAAGTCCAAGTCTAAGTTATGTTTATGGATCTTATGGTATAATTTTTCTTATTCCTTTAAGACTTTTAATACATGAGTCCGGATATAGACTCTTAACAAGAACAATCTCATAAACAAAGATTTTAAGAAAAGACATAACCAAGTTTCTCACTTTAAACATAAAAATCTTAAAGAAATCACCTTTTATGGAAAACGAATGTAGATCTACTAGGTCTGCTCCAAGATCTATCAAACTCTTAGTTTGAGCACTTCAAAAATTTCTCATAAACAATTAAATCTGCTTCAAGGCATCAAAATTGATTTTTAAGAAATTTTAATCGATTGAATTGCTCCTAAGGTTGCTAGAAGCACTTTAATCCATCAAAAGTTCTCTTTTACTTTCAAAATTCATTAAAAATTTGTGATGCTCATATTTAATCATAAAAAAATTTAAAATCAAATAAGTTCAAACAAAAAGAGATCCACAGATCTTAGAGAAGAATCCACAAAGAAGAAGAAAATTTAACCATAAATACAACATTAAAGCTTAGAAAAATATAAGGTAAAATCTTACTTATTGAAGACTTTGTGATAGGTTCGGTGGAGCTTTTATGGGCGCCCTTGCTCTCCTTTGGTGGTCCACACAAGATCTCCTAATGGTGGTGGTGAGGCTTTATAGTTTTGTCTTGATTTAACTTAAACATCAAAGTTGGAAATTTAAGCTTAGTGTATGATTTTGAATTTTTGGAGTAGTTTAAGTTTAGATATAATTTAGAAAGTTTTTTAAAGTGTTTAGAAGATTAATAATGAAGCAAATGAGCCCTCCCAAGGCCAATATGAAATTCGGTCACTTAAGGGTAATTTGGGAATTAATTTTCCACCTAAGGATATTTTGGTACATTTGCATATAATTTCCATTTTATAAAATAAATGTAAATGTAAGGAGTTATCTATTTTCTGAAATTTTTGCTAATTAATATTAACCTATCTTAAATATGATTAATTTTAATTAAATAAGGTTAATTTATTTTAATCATGATTAATTTTATCTCTCCTATTTATTATTTTATTCCTCTTAATCTGCTGGAGATATTTTGGTATTTTTTTAAATATTTTTTGGAAAGTTTCTAAATTGTTCCTTCAATATTTCTAACATTTATTGGTTTGTTCTCTAATTTTTCTAATGTTATTTTCTATTTTTCTGAAAATAGTTTAGCCTTGTGTGGAAAACAGAACTTTATGATAATGTCTAGCATTTTCAAAGTTTTCTGATAGTTTTTTTACCCTTTCTTTGTTCCTATTTTTTTTTTTATAATTTTTAAATTATCCTTAATGTATCTAATTCCTTATAATATCTTTTAAACTTTATTTTAAATTTTTTACATATTTATTAGTGTTATCCTATTGTAGAAATATTTTCGTTATTTGATAAAAAAAATTTAATTTTAATTTTTTTAATTTTTACTTTATTTATTACTAAAAGATATTTATAGTCTAGAACATCTTTTATAAAAAATTAAAATGTTACAAAAAAATATGAAAAAAGTAAAAGAAAAAATAAAAAATAAAAAATAAAAATTTAAAATAAATTGAAAGGCACATCAAGAAATAAATCTGGTTATGTTCTTCTATTTTTATTTATATCCTTTTATATGATAATTGTAAAATTTAATTTTTTTTATTATTATTTTTACTTATTTTTTATTTTCTTTGAAATTAAATTTTTTAATTTGTTTTCTTCCATATACAAAGTTATTTTACATATATGACATAAAAAATTAAAAACATTTAATTCAATACAAAAATATATAAAGTTTGTATTACTTATCGAAGAGTAAATGAGTGAAAAAATATACATTTAAATTGAAAAGAAAAAATTAAAATAAAATAAAAAATTTTAAATCAAACAAAAGATTTGTTTTTGCTTTTTTTTTATCCAAATCAGGCATAACAACGGCACAGGTTGAGGATAGATTTTACGTTTTCGAACATTCCATTCCGCCCTTGTTCCTACCGGAAATCTTATGCTCCATATCTATATGCAATTGCATCTGTTTTTGATATTTTTGATATTTTAATTTTAATTTTTTATAATTTATTAAATTATTATATTTTTAAAATTTATATAATTAATTATTTTTATATAATATTTTAAAATAATAAAAATATTTAAATATTTTAAAAGCAAAACAAATTTAAAAATAAATATCAATATTTCTATACTTACCTATTCCTATTTTTAAAAATCAAATTTTATCCGTTTCTATCTTTAATCCTAATCAGCTGAGATTTTTTATGTGAAACTCAAGCTGGATCGGATGCCGTAGGTTTGAGTTTTGTTAGATGCCTAATCCACATGTACTATACGCCTAGATTTGGAAATATGCTTAAACTTAAGCTCACCGTTGCAACCTCGTTGAATAGCAAAATTTTCAATCATACAAAGTTCACATTCTACTTGCTTTAAAAATCGTGAAACTGTTTCAATGCTAAACAAACAATTAATAAAACGTAACGTCTATTTATAGTAAAACTTTTACCCACTTGTAAAGTTTTTTTCATTTTTTCTTTTCTATTTATATTTATGAATTTAGTTTGATTTATTATTTTATAAGTTTATTTAGTTTTACATTTTTAATATTTTAAAAATTAATAAAAGAATATAAGCGCTATATATCGAAATTAGCTAGTGATTAATGTTGGATGATACGTTCAATAAAATTTTAGGGAAGGAATTAACTTAAGGAAGATGTAATTTACTCTGCTTAATAATTTATTTTTAAATGTAAATTTAATAAATTTAACAGTTAAATTTTAAAATTTTTATTATAAAGATCAATTTCAAAATTTTAAAAATACTTGATACTTTAAATAATTTAAATTTAATATATAATATATCTATTAAAATATAAATCAAATTTTTATTATAAAATTATTTATTTATTAATTTTTTAAAATTTGATATGTATGATTATTATTATTATATTAAAATTATATTATTCGATTAGATTTATAAATTTTACATCATATAATAAGTTATTAAACACTTTAATTCTAATGTAAATTATCATAAATTAAGTTGATTCCTAAAAACTATATTTTGATGGAAAAACTGATTCAAACGTGAAATCTTTCTAATTCTATATTTTAAAAACTTGAGTTGTTACAATTTCGTGATCCCGGTTTTTATGTTCTATTTTATGAACAATATTAAATAATTTTTACATCACTAATTTGTTTATTTCAATAAGATTTCAATGTATTAGTTTTACGTATGATGTTTCTTAATTTTATATTTTAAAATTTATTTTAATTTTTTATACATTAAAAAATTTATAATAATAATTATTTTATATACAAATAATATTATTCATCCATATATATATATATATATATATATATATATATATATATATTTCATCGAATAGTTGACAATGTTTTAAAATAAAAATTACAAAATTTAATCGTAAAAGATGAATGTGAATATATAAAATTTTTTAAAAAAAATTGTATTGTTTAGTGACCCTATTTTCATATAATATGTTATATAAAAAAATTCGAAAGTTAATTTATCTAAAATTATTTATTAATCCTTAAAAAAATTCTTACCTTTAGCTGGATGGCGTAGTGGTTTGTCTTTCGCTGTAATCATTTATTAATTTCAAAATTTAACGAATGAATTTAGCTGTAATCATTTATTAATTTTTTTTTAAAGGTCATTTTATCTATGACGTCGGTTGGATCATCTTATTTTTTTTTCGAAACTTGTTTTAAATAAAATTTTATTAAAAGACATTTCTAAGTTTAAATAACAAACGATACCTATTTTATAAAATGACGTGACTTTAAATTTTTTATTCTGTCAAGAACATGTCAGGTAAAAAGAAGTCCTGTCAAGATAAAATTTATCTTTTTATAATTTTTTCTCATTGTAAATAATTTTAATTTTATTCTTTTTTTTTAAAAGGTTTAAATAAATATTTTAAAGTTATTTATTATTACAAATTTATGGTATCGACTTGTGTACTGTTTCAGAGCTGAAGATATAAGGTTATTAAAATTAATTTAATGGTCAAAAGTTGAACATCATAACAGTTTTGTATAAAAAATTTGGTTTTATATTTTATTATTTTTTATCGTAAAAAAACATATAAGTTAATAACTCATTTTTTCTCATAATATACTCTTGTTTTTCTAAATAGATTTTAGTGGTAATTATTTTTTTATTTTGTTTTCGGTTCAATAAGTGTAAATACTTATATAACGAAGTTTAAAATGGAAATAATTTAAAATAATCAAACAAAAACTAACAAGTAATTCAATAAAAAATGCAATAGATAAAATCGAAAGCTAAGAAACGAAAACCGTATGAAATAATAAAATAAGGGAAACACAGTTAGAAGAAATTGGAAACTCAGAAATAAACACATAAGAAAGTATTGAAATTAAGAAAAGCATTGAAGTGCATTCAACAAACTCCTTAGCCTCAAATTTCTGGGGAGGAAACTGTCATGTGCAAAAATACTTAGAGAACATTATGATTTGGAGATTAGACATAACTAACTTACAATTAGTCTGTTATTTTATTTATGTATTGTAAATTTATTTTTAATTTTTATAATAATTTAAATAATTTTTTTATTTTTAAAAACTAGTGAATTAATTATTTCATTTATTTAAAATAATATAATTTTTTTATAAAAATGAAATTTATAAATTTTTTAAAATTAAGAATTAATATATATTATTTTAAAAATAAAAAATATCACTAAATTTATATAACTTTTAAAAGTTATATGGGTGAGGTTATTATTTTTGGAATGATAGATGGGTTCTAAGTTAGGGCGTTTATTGGACTATGTTACCCACCAGACAGTAGGTAGTAGAATATTTTAACACAGATATATGATATTCATAAATTTAACCAATCAATTTTAAACGATATAATTAAATTGAGAAAATTAAATTTTTAAAAATCATAATTTTTTGTACAGGTACAAAAGCTGTTTATAATATTGTTTATGAGGCTGCGGATACCATTTATATTCATATATATATATATATATATATATTATCTTTAATTGACTTTTCAAAAGAACAAGATGAGAAATAATGTTTATTGGAAAAAAAAAAACTGCTGAAGTTCTTTAATCATTGTCATTCATCATAGATAACTAAGTACAAATTTAAAATTTAAACACGACACTTTGTACAAATTCTAATAATTCTTTAATCTTGTGCGTAAATCACGGAATATTCGCCATCAAATCCTTGCAAACTGTCCTCACATATATGTTAAAAGCTGACTTTATTTTTATATTTAGACTACTTCTTCATATCCTAACGGCCAAACTTTTAAATATTAATGAGTCTAGCTCCACGCCACTTTTCTTTGATAGGAAAATATTCAACCTTGCATTATATTAATATTTTATATTATACTAAAGACAATTAGTTATCTTATATGGTGTAGATTTATTTTTAATTTTTAAAATAATAAAATTAAATTTTTTATTTTTAAAAATTATATATTTTATCTTTGTAAAGAGATTAATTTTTAAATTAATAAAAATTTAATCTACAACAAATTTAAAAATAAAAAATAAAAAATTATTTATATTATTTTAAATTTTAAAATAAATTTATAATATATTCATAAAGTAAAATATTAATTAATTAGTTAATTTTTAAAGTTTCAGTCAACGAAACCTTACCAACACACAACTTGCTTAACAGGCCTCTTACCACTTATCGTTATAGATCATGTTCTAAAGCTACAGATGCAGACAATGATGTATTAATAATATCTTTATCCTTTGACACATTGGCTGAGGCCTCTATTTAATCGTGCATTAACATTATGGTAAAAGGAAATACGAAAGATAGAAAAATAGAAGAAACATTTGAATAATTTAAAATATTTTCTTTAATTTTTATATTTTTTATTTTGATTCCCAATAGGATAGATAGTAGATAAATATTTATAAATGTATAAGTAATTTTTATACTATTTTAATATAATAAAATTTTAAAAATTTTAAGATATTAATATAAAATATATATGTATATATATATATATAAAAGAAATATTACAAATAAGAATAAAGATAAATTAGGTTGGTTAGTATATGTTTACAACTTAACTTATTTAAAATTTAATTTAGAGTAAATAGATAAATTTAAATTTAATAAATTTTTTTTAAATAAATAAATTATAATTAAACATATAAAAAATTTATTTATTTTTATATATTATATATTTATTTTAATATATTATATTTATATAATATTAATAAATTTATATAATTTGTTAAAAATTAAAAATTTTAATTTTAAAAAAAATATTGATAATTTTTTTCTTATCCTAAAAACGAATTCTAAATTTGTTTACATATTTTATATATATATATATATATATATATATATATATAAATCTGTTTAACAATTTTTTATTCTGTAAATTTTAGGTATGTAAATTTTTTTAATCAGTTATTTTTGTAAATTTTAAATTTATTTTTTAATATTTTTTATTGTAAATTTCTAAACAAAACAAATTTCTAAGTTTAATAAATTTTAGAATAGATCAAATTTTAAAAATAAAAAATGTTTATAACAAATAATACATCTATATTTAGGTTTTAAAAATTTTAAATAGATCAAATTAATATTCAAAATCTAATTTGACATCTGTAATTATAAATTTTAAAATAGATTAAACTAATTATTTAATCCTTATATGTGACATTTATTTTTTATCTATTTTCTACATTTAAAAAATTTATAATTAAGTTTCTACACGTTAAAAAAATTATGATTTGATCCTAATGTTATAGCGAATTAGAATATTATTTATGTTTTGAATAACATGATTAACAATTACTCATATGATAGTTACGTATTTTCATTTAAATATGTTTAGTATTTATGTATTATAAAATTTTAATTTGATTCTTATATATAATTTTTTTAATTTAATTCTCACTAAAAAAGTTTAATTATAACATATTTTTATATTAAAGTTAAGATGAATACTCAATAATAACAACAGATATCAAATATGTTGTTTTATTAAAATCAATTTGTCAAATTTTAAATACTTCTACTTAACTCATAACTAAATTTTTTTATCGTATATAAGGATTAAATTCAAAAATTATATTTAAAAATTTAACTAAAATTGTACCACATATATAGAGATCAAATTATAATTTTTTTATATATAAAAATTTAATTATAAATTTTTTAAGTATAAAAACTAAATTGAATAAAAATATATAACATCACGTCATTGTTTATTAGTCAAATAATAAATAATATTATAACAAATGGTAACGTGACGGATCAAATCACCATATACAAAAATTTTATTACAATTTTTTTGAGTATAAGAACTAAATTGAAATCAGATGGTACATGTAAGAACTAAATAAGTAATTTAATTTTTAAATATATAAACCAAATAAATTAATTTAATTAAATATTTGATTAACATAATTATTCCATTATTGGTAACAGATACAAACCAAACTTTGATAATAATGAAACATACTTTAGGAGGATCCATTTTATTTGAAACCAAATGATACGTACTGAAAACAAGATATAATTGAAAGTACATTTATTTGTGAAATTCCATGATTCCCCTGGAAGTGGATCCAATGGCAACAAGTTCAAATCGTGAAAATCCAGAGAGCTTGGATAAAGTTTCAAATTCATTGGCTGTTCTCTCTCTGCTACCGTGATTGATAAACATGAGGTTGTCGAGTAAAGAGACAATCTTTGATAAATCTGAATCTGATTCTTCTGGTACTATGGAGTCAATAACAATCACCTTCCCATTTTTTGTCAGCGCCTTATGACAGTTCTTCAAGACGCTCAAACATTTTTCATCTGGCCAATTATGCAATACAGCCTACATAATTGAATCAAATATTGAATGATTGAGATGGAAGGACACCATTTTATTAGTGATTTTACAAATTTAAAGGATCCAACAAAGTGCTTTCTTACCTTTAAAATTATGGCATCACCCTGGGGTACACTCATGTACATATCTCCTCCAATATGCTCTATGCCTTCATAGGACCATATGGAAGCCATTATTTTTTTTTATTGGTTTTCTTAATATCACAAAATAAGAATGATTTTAAGTATCTAAAAAATAATAAAATTTTATTAAAAAAAGGTATAAGAGTATAATAGATACACTTATTTTTAATAAAACTTTATTATTATTATTTTTGTTTAAAATCAGTTTGATACTGAAAATTAATATTTATTTTATATAAATAAAAAAAAAATAGGATCATGATTTCCATCTAACATTACAAATATATTAATGAAGATTAGTTACCTGGATAGGTTGGAGCCTTTTCAACAACATGGGGCAAATCAAAATTAATACCCTTTATTATTGAAGGGTACTTTGAGATTATCATGTTTAGGGTTTGTCCAATTCCTCCTCCCACATCAACCAATATTTGTATTCCTTCGAACCTTGTATACACTTTGAGAATGCTTTGCATGTCTATGATACTTAAATCGGTCATTGCCTTGTTGAAAATGCGATTCATTGTTGGATCTCTTTGAGTGTATATGTACATTGGCATTCCATGAACTTTCTTGAATAGGTCATTGTCAACATCAATGATTGCATCCTTAAAATTAGGCCTAAAATGACATATTATTCATGATAAAAACTCTTTTTTATAGACAATACAAATAATTATTTAGAATTGTTCATGTATCATGATGGGTTTAGGGTTTAGGAAAGAAAATTAACTGAACCTATTAAAATAGATTTAATTTCTGTTAGGTTGAATGATCATATCTTTTAAAAAAATTATATCCAATATATTTTTTAAATAAAAAAATATATTTTAATTATTTAAACAGTTGCTGAAAATTTTTTTAATAGATAATTTTTTATAAATAAAAATTTATAAAAAAAAAGTAACGATAAAAATTTAAAATCATCATTATCTACCATATAAAATTGTTACTAAAAAATATTTTTTTATAATAATAATTATTATTATTATTATTATTATTATTATTAGGTTTAATAAAAACATAACAATAAAGATTAAAAATTGTCATTATCTACTATATAAAATTATTACTAAAAAATATTTTTTATAGTGTAATAATAATAATAATAATAATAATTAATTATTATTATTATTATTATTATTATTAGTTGGTTAGATTGATTAAATCAATTCAAACTATGAACACCCTTAATACAAACATAATCTATAGAGCTAGTGATGTAGTAAAATTACTCACCAAACCTGTGACATTGGACGTGAGAAGGTAGCTGATGTGAATGAAGCGAAGCTACCAGTACTTTGATCAGAGACAAAGTATTTTCCAATGGGTGACACTCCATAAACTCTCTCAGAACTTCCATTACTATTAGTGTGAGTGACACAAGTTAGAAGAGAGTAACTAGCAAGCAAACGAAGCATGCGTTCAAGCCTATTTGGTAACTCTGAGTGTTGGGTTGGGATCTTAGAAGCAATATGAGAGGCTGAAATGAATGAACCATTTTCGGTTTCCTTAGCTATTATGTCAAACAAGTTGAGCTCAATAGCACGATTCAGTACTGCTGTGAACACTTGGTTCAAACAGAGTAACATAGCTGAGCGACAAGCATTATTCTCTGTATCTTCATTGGGTGAGATTCTCCCCAATTCATTCTCTGTGTAGATAGTACTCATAATTACTTTCTAAGTATGGTTCCGTTTCTTTTTTCTTTTAATATTTCTCTGGCGATTAGCTTCCTCCGGAATTCATCATATTTATAGGCATAAAAGGCTCCGGTTTTCTACAATAATTGAGGAAAATAAGATTTGTTATTCATGTGAAAATATGTACAATAATGTTATACTCATTGACTATGGCATTTTTGACTGAAGGTGTGGAACAACGTGTTGCCAAAATTGTTATACTTTCCGTTTCAAATTTTTTAATTTAAATAATTTTATAGTTTGTATGGAAAGACAATGAACTTGTTCTGAATAGATTTTGTCGGTTCTAGATGAACATGTTACCTCATAAACCATTTTTATTTCTAAATAGTTTTGACTAACTCCACAATTATTCATAACTGAAGAAGTTTATTTGCGGATATTCAAATCATGAGGTGTGTACGGGTTGAATTGAAAATTACATTAGTTTTTTAAAAATAAAAAATTGAATGTATGGGTTAATTGAAAATTACATTAACTTTTTAAAAAAGAAAAAAAAAACATAGTTTGGTTTATGGTCAAACCAGATTTTGAATAGGTTTGTACACTAACTCAACATTAATGTGAATCTAAAATGAATTCTAAGGTGATACCTTTTCAATTTGATTAATAAAATTTTTTATTTAAATTTATATTTTTTTTTTGTGACGAAAAATTATCTACCATAATATTGTAATAATTTTTAAATTTTTTTTTAAAGTTAATATATTTATTTTTTACATTATTGATCTTCAAAAATATTTATCAATTTTATTGTTTTAAATTTTTATTATTAAACATGTGAATCAATTGATAAAAAATTCCTTTAATTTAATTAAAAATTTGAAATTTAAATTATATACATATTTATATTAAAAAAAATTTAAAAATTATTGTCTATTAAAATTGTCCTGTCTCCCATAATTCTCCCGAGGATGATACATCTTTAAACCAAAAAAAAATAAATTATGTTTCAATACTATAAATACTTGTTAAAATACTATAATTAATTTTGTTTAACTTTTCCTTCTCTTAAATTAAAACTGTATGATTATTCTTAAGAAATTAGTGACCTTTGATAAGATTTTATCAATTTTAGTTTAAAAGTTTTAACCACGTAATAGTATATAATTTTTATCATTTTTTTTATTTTTTCTAATTAATACGATTTAACCTATTGGATTAAAAAAATTAATTATGATTTAATCTATTTTTTTTATATAAAAGATTCATTATTTTAGTATATCTTATAATAAATTAAAATAAAAAAAAATTCACTTAGAACAAATTTTCCGGGGGAAAAAGAAGGATGGTGATCACATCCTTTTATTTCTCAAATTTTCTAGTGGGGTAGATTGAGGAAGCCTTTGGAGAACTTTTCTTAAGATAGGGACAAGTATTACATGTCTACATACCAAAACTTACCAATTTTAGACGCTGGCGTTTTGAATTTGTCCGTTTGTCCAATGTCATCGACATGGTACTCTTGGAAGATCGTTTAGATAGAATCTAAATAGGATCCTATAAAGTGAGCATGAATGTGGCCAAATATCAACATCGGAAATGAAGTTCCAACTTCCAAGCCACAAGCTCCCTCGGGAAGCCTTTATACATTTAGAAGAGAATTCTTAGACATGCATGAGGCTCCCAAAGCCACACAATGGTCATGTAAGGATGCCCATGATTTGTAGTTTATAATTCCTGATGCAGGATGCCTAACCATAGCAAGCTGGTTACTTAGAGAAACTGGCACAAGAAAAAGATATCCTTACTCTCCATGAGAAACTTGTTCGAGAAGTAAATTTCAACTGCTGCAAACAGAACTGGTCGATACTTTTTAGCATATGGTTTTCTAACATAACACCTTCGACAAAAGAGATTAGCAAACAAGATCGCTTTGCATGGTTCAATGCCATGGCATTCCATCCCATGCATGAGCCTTGACTTTCTTCCGGTTGCTGGCACAACAAGTAGGTTGGTTCATTAAGATAGATAGATCCTCCTACGTATTACCAACATTTGGATATGGTGTGAATTTTGATCAACACACATGTTAAGTATGTAACACCTAAATTTTCTCTACTTGATTTTGTAATTTATAAATTAATAATTTTAAATAAAAATTAAAAATCTAAAAATTTAAGAAAAATTAAATTTTTTTGAAAAATAATAAAAATGCTCTTAGATTAAAAATAACAATAAATAAAGCGTAAAAAACTTTGAAAAAGAGCTTAGAAATCTTTAAAAAAACTAAAAATTTATCAATAGATTACTGCAATAATATGAGAATAAACTAGTGGCAGATAAAAGATAGAAACTTTGCTATAAATACTTAGAATATTTACAAAGAGCCCAAGTTTTCCAGCGAGTGCTGGATTGTCCTAGAAATAAGTCAGAAAGGACTAATAAAAAACTAGAAACTTTAGGAATAAATTTTAGAAATTTTTCTAGAAAATTTTTAAAAATAATCAAAATGTGCCTAATAGTCTCGGTAGGATAGAAACTACTAGCAAAGACTCAAAACTCGTTCTTATCTTCAAGCAAGCTTTGCTAGATTATTAGACAAGAAAATAAACGTGACATTAATGGGATAGATGAGTCATCCATGCCTTAACTCACTAAAAACAAAAATCATTTTGAGGAAAGATAAAATTAACTATGGTTAAATTACTTAGCCATAGTTAGATTATAATATAAATATGGTTAGGTTATATTCAACTATAGTTAGGTTAATCCAATCATAGTTAACCTTAAAAGATAAGGTTTCATAATTTAGAATTAATTTTAATAAGTAAAGTTACAAGTAAAATGAATGGTTAAAAATTAAAACCCTAAGTAACCTTTAGTAGCCGAATTCTACGAAGAGTAAAATCTATCATTATTATCTCATAAACACTCACTTACATACTTAGCCAAATTGCCAACATCAATATTTCACCTTCAACTTTTCTCGATACCAAAAGACAATCATGTTTAAGCTTTCGTCTTTAAAGCTTAAGCTCTAAACATATTTAAGAAAAACTCTTCTTTTTTCTTTTGAAAATTTTTTGTGTAGGGGCCATCAAGGGATGATTCTCTATCACTAAATCCACTAAGTTTCCATTCTAAACTTTTAACAAGTAGGATGTCTTATTCCTAAAATTTCTAAGTGTTTATGTTATTTTGACTTGTTTTCTTTATCTATGAAAGTTTCTTTTCTAAACTCCAAGATTCAACTTCCTTGAGTTATATTTTTTTTAGAACTTCCTTAAGCCTTTAAAATATGCATCTTTAAAATTTAATTAAATTTTAGAAATCATGTTGAAGTTTTGATGGGTTAAAGTTCTCCTTTATACCTTTAGAGCATTTTAATCAGTTAAAAAAATTTTAAGTATGATTTTTAAAAGTTTTAGGAAAATTTGAGAAAGTTTCCTCAAGTTTGGAAGGTTTTCAAGTGAATTTTGTTTAGATTTTAGAATGGATGTTATGAATATTACCTTATTTTAATTTAAACTGCTGTTATGTTGTCTTATTCTCTCTAAAATTAAAAGTTTGTGCTTTATACCATATAAAGCTAAGATCTTGAACTTTTAAAATTAAGAACCTTAAACTTGTACTATTATGGTCATGGTCCCAAAGACTTTAAGTGAAAACCATAAAAAATTAAACTTGATAATTAAAGATTGAACCTTTATGACTAAAAGACAAGGTAAATCACTTATGAACTTGGAAAGTGTAAGAAAAATTTTCACCTTTCCTCAAGGACAAAGACCATGGACTAAGAAAAAATACTTAAAAGAACTTGGTGGACTTAATACAAACATTCTTATTAAGTTCCTTGACTTAGATCTAAGAGTTATAGTGGTAGCAGTTGTAAAAATTCTATCTTGAGGGAAAGAATGGGCATTCGACCATGTCCTCCTTCATAAGGAAGAAAAAGCTTAAATTTTTAAAAATACATGATAATTATTAGCTTCCATAAATTTTAATATCGAAAATTTACACATGGAACTAGGAAAAATTAAATTAGAAAGCTTTTACGGAAAAATGATCTTTGACCTTAGCTCCTAACTTAGGGGGGTAAAGTTGAAAATTTCTTATAATTAATTATTTAAATCTCCTCACTAAGAACCTATGAGAAATAATTTTTAGTAAAAAGAAAAATAAATCAAATGATCTTAGAATTGGATTTAGGCTATTTGGCCGTACATTAGAAATAAGGGCATAATGGAGTTAAAAAGCTCTTGGGAAATGTAACTAGACAATCTAATTCATAAGAGTGATCTTAAACAAATGTACATGATTTTAAGCCAAGAGACTAATAAGTAGGTTATAAATTAGGGAAAAAGGTAAGAATCAAAAATATCTCTTTGAAGATGGTGTTTAGTTTAAAAGATTGACCACAATGACTTATAAAATCAACATCAAGTTTTAAAAAAATAAGAGGTCATTCAGCCATAGGAGGATAAAGCGATACAAATTAAGCATCAATGCTCAAGAAGATTTAATTACTCATATTCGTTAGCAATGAAACTTAAAAAGGAAAGTGGTTCAGTGATTTAGGAAAAAATAAAAGCCTACTTAGAGAAGGAATTCAAAGAAATCCATTCGATCATCATGAATATATTGATGAGAAAAATATCAACAAACTATTGAGAAAATGAAAAAGATCAAGAAAAACTTCAAAAGGATGAGTGATGTAAGTTTTCCTTGAGAAACTTGTCATAAAACATAAAGAATAAGGTCTACTTGAACCAAATTAGAAAAAAATATGCAATCTGTTCAAAATTTAAAGACCATCCTCAAGAAAATTTTTCTACTAAGAAAGTAAATTTTTGGATAATTATTAATCCCTCTTTTATAATGATGATGTTTGAGTATGTCTAATTATATTTAAGTATGCTATGTGTCTTTTGAATAATGAAATGATTTGTGTATGAATATATGGTTACATGTTGTGTGCTGATGTATTATGTGATAATTGGGTAATTTGGATGCTATATTGCATATCATTTTAGCTAGATCTTGAGCATGCATCCTACTATAAAGACTTAAAATGAAATCTAATAAATCAAGAGATCATTAAAGAAAATTCTACGTGAAAACTTAAGACACTACTTTTACTATACCAAATCATAGAGCTTGTGCACATATGGAAGTCATAGGACTTTCCATACAAAAGCCATAGGACTTCAAGAAATTAAGATGGTAACGACCAGCTAGAATGAGCTTATATCCTAAAATAAAAGGTACAGTAGTAGACAAGTGGAAGATATTATTTGACTAAATTTTCAATAATATGCCTTAAATGAAACTGTCACTGAGAGGATGACTAGAGAATAAGAATAATTATGATTAAGATATAAAATGAGTAAGGGTCAAATAATATTTATGTTATGATAAAAAGATGATCTAAATAATGACTAAGTGTTTTGTTATATAAAGTTTTCTAAGAATATGACTCAAGAAATCAATAAGATAAATTCTTGTACAAATTTAACCCTTACTATTATTAAAAGAAATTCACTTTCAAATAAGTGTTATTTTTAAAAGTAACAATTGAACTTGTATGCTAGTTACCTTTTATAAGTAAACTAATGTGGCTGGAATAGAAATGATGTCATCAACCCTATGGTAGATGCGTATTGAGAAATTACAATTTTTCATTCCTTACTTTCCATTTCTTTTACTAGATCCTGATTATGTCCATTGTTATAGTAGTAATTTGCCTTATATTACGTAGTATGGACTGACTTTGTAGTGTTCATGGATTGGAATAGAGAAGCAGAAGACACCATAAGTCGGTGATGAGTTTACCAATGAATTGTTAAAGAAACTTTTATTTTGTTTGCATGTACTTTATATGTTTAGTTATGGATGACTATAACTTATAATGAACATTAATGCCTTTGTTTTCTTTTAAAGGACTCTTAGAGAGCCTTTGACTTGTTGTTTCTTATATGTTATACTATTTATGTAAATAATAATTTAAACATTGTTAAATAAATAAATATACATTATGACAAGTAAAAATGAATGTAAGTTTTCAAAATTAGCATGATATCTTAATGTTTATTTTCTGCTATGTTATTTATTACGATAATGCTCATACTTTCAACAAATGTTTTAGAAAATTTTTTTTACCAAACTTTTAGTATAAATTTTTATAAAAGAGTTCTATATCATGAAGTAACAAACTGATAATGAATCTTAAATACACCTCAAGTGTAGGATGAATGTCATTATCAGGATGTTACAAAGTCTTATTGACAGAAATACACATGTGTAAATCAATGGCAAGGATTTTTTGTGTCTTATTGTTCAAAGAAATAACATTAGGAGTGGACCTTTAGTCAGCTATGATCAAACTGAGATGTGCTAATTATGAAAGAACAGACTAGACCCATCCTTTGATCATCGACAGATCACTGGCGAATATAGGAAGTCAATCGAAGGAAGAAAAGGAAATTAAGGATAATGATATGCTCCTACATAATTTACGGGACTTAGAGGAGGTCAAGCATTTACATCTTTCAAATTCAAACCCCATATATCAACACCATGATATTTGGGTTAATGAATTAAATGACTTTGGTCAATAGGAAAATACCAATACCTCGTTGCTAGGTCATCACTTATATGTTAGGGGATTAGAATCAGAAGAATCCTGCAATGTTCTATTAGATAATACATGTTATCAGACGGTCCTACAAACGTTATCCAATATCGATACCTTAACCCCTACTAAAATTCCAACTTTGGATGCTGCAATTGAGAATCCAAAATATCAACCCAAGCTTAAAATGACAAATGGATAACAAACCTCAGTAGTGAAAATACCAAGGGCGGTGAGGCGACAGAAGCAAGGTCAATACCATCACATGATCTAGTAATCCTAAATAAGATACCATTAGTGTTCTTAAGCTTATTTATATGAGACTCGGCCATACAACAATGCAATAGGAGAGTCTATGTAACACTCCAAATTTCTATGATGAACTCTTGAAGTCACAAATAATCCCTAAAGTGAAACTAAGTAGGATTACGAACCAAAAACAAATAAATTAGAAAGTTTGGTGTAAATGATGAAAATACCCCTACATATATTCAATTCAAATAATGTACCAGAGAAATATAAAAAATAAGTAAAATACATTATAAAGGATTAGGAAACATCAAGGATGACCAAAAGTAATAAGAAAAACTTAGAAAATAAAAAAAGAATAAAAACACCCTCAAAAAACCTGGAAACGCCTAAAACGTTCCTAGAAAGCTCTATTTCTGCACAGAACTAATCAATTCCTAAAAAAATATCAAATGACCTTAGATTAACTTGGGAACAAACCAAAAAGTGTTAGAATTATCGGAGGAATAATTTGAAATTTTTTTTGGCAATGTTGAGAAAAATTACGAAAACGCTCTTGAAAGAGTGGATGGGTAGGTAAGTGTGAGAAAGAAGCCAAGAGTGAACCCCACATGGGTGCACGAAAATTTTCATATGCAAACCATGGTGGTGAGTCACCAAGCCAAGTCAACACAAGTAAACCCATAAAAGACAAAAATAATTAATACTAAAATTCTTTTAACCATGGTTAAGACTAATTAACCTTGATTAATTAAAAATTAACCATGCTTAGGCTAAGTTAAACATGATGAGTGAAAAATCCGCCTCATCAACACTAATCAAAGTCTAAAAGGATAATTCCTTAAATTTTGAATTATTTTAAAAAATGAAAAATCTATACAAAATTGCCAAAATACCCTTAAGTAAAAAATTAATCTACTTTTTCCTATGCTTGACTAAATTCACTAATCTTGTGGGGGACCTCATTTGGTTTATTTTTTACTTCCTAAAACACTTAGCCAAATCTCCAAAATCTTTCCAAATCCATCTAAGTACAGAAAACCCTAACCTTTCATCTTAAGCCTAAATCTCCATCTTTGATATTTAATCTAAAATTAAGTCCTAAACACTAAACTCCACCACTTTCACTTAGAGATCCATGTGAACCAGTTAAGGGAGGACAAAGATCAGCTACCACAGCCCCACCATCACACACACTAAGTCACCATCAAGTAGGATTTTCTAATTTGTCTTTTTAAGCTTTAATCTTACTCTTTATGATTTGTTTTCTTTCTTTTATGGATCCTTTCTCTAAAATTCATGGATCTCCTTTTGTTTGGACTCATGAGGGCTGAAGGCTACCTTTAAGTGGTTCAAAATTAGCATCACCATTTTTTAGTGATTTTTGAGAAATAAAATGAAGTTTGGTTGGTTTAAAGTGCATCTAAGTAACTTGGAAGAAATTTAATCAATGGAAATTGTTTTAAAACCCCTTTTGATGCTTCGGGCAGTTTTGAGAAGTTATGAGAAATTTTTTGAAGTGTTCTTGGTAGGATATTGATGGATCTTAGAGTAGATCTTGTAGATCTACACTTTGTTATTTAGAAAAAATGTTATCTTATATGTTCTTATGCTTAAAACTTGAAAGTTGTGATTTTTCTTTTTATGGTAGATTTGTGTATTATTGACACGCTGGTCGCAAACGCGCAAAAATAATTTCTAGATTTTCCCAAACTATTGGTATAGTATAAGGTGCAACCTAGGTCATCTCCCAAAGACCATTTCATATTCTTAAGCAAATAAGGAGAAAATTAGAACAGAGGGATTTTGTAAAGATTGATATTGAGTTCTAAATGCAAAATATAGAATGAAATTAATTTCACTTAACAATTATCAACTCAAGGAATTCAGAGGCTATTTTCTTAACTAATCATTGATCACTAAAATCATGCATTGTGTTTATCAACCTAGGATCATCTGGAACCCCTACAATGATCCTTGAATTCTCTACTGAGAAACCTCTCAGAATTCAATTGATTATGATCAACAAGATTTAGTAACCACTTAATCTTTCATCTAAACCAATTTTATAATCAGAATTCAGTTGAAGTAAGTAATAAAATGAAAACCTTCAATTAAATTACTTAATTTCTACTCTTCAAACTTTTGGAAAATGATTTACCAATCAAAAACCAATTATAAATCAATTATGCATTAATCAAAATACGTCAACCGATCAAACTTTGATTAAAGAATAAAATTGAAGAATATAGTGAAGTAGAGTGGAAACCACTTAATAAGCATGTAAATAAAGATCAAGACCTCAAAGTTAAAATGAAAATAGCTTGAATCCTTGAATTGAAACTACAAACCTAGCCTTCCATGAAGGAGGAAAACTAACAACAAAGAAAGAGGCAAACTAACAACAAATAAATCCTAAGCCTTCCATGTAGGAGGCAACTAACAACAAATAAATCCTAAGCCTTCCATGTAGGAGGCAACTAACAATAAAGAAAAATTAAGCCTTCCATGTAGGAGGCAAACTAACAAGAAAGAAAACCTAAGCCTTCCATGAAGGAGGCAAAACTAACAAGAAAGAAAGAAAGAAAGAAAGAAAGAAAATGGTATTGGAGTTAATCTCAAAAATGGTGTGTTTCTCCTCTTGTAAACCCTTCTATTTATAGAGGATTTTTGAGGCATCATCTTCAGAAAGTCGCCAACTAGGATATTACTTTTCTACCCTTTTATTGCTTTCACATGTGCTTTGTTGAAAATGCAAAACACTTTTGAATTTTTGTCACCAATGAGCACAACAATTTTGACTTTCTTGCACCGCAATTTCGGATGTTCACATATCCAAATTAGAGCTTGACTTCTGAACAAAAGTTGTAGCCCCGGATCTTAGCTGTCCAAAAAAGTTGATTTCATCTCAATATGACTTCTGTATCTCAAGATATGGCCGGATCTTTGCACGCTGTTCAAATTCCACGTCAGCAACACTATCTCATCTTTTGAGATAATTTCGGAGTCCTAAACATCTCATTTAGAGTCTGCTCTTGCTTTGTAACTATGGACACTTCTTTAAGCTTTCATTCAAGACAGATTTCATGATTTTTGGATGTCTACAACTCCTATCATGCTCAAAATATTATAATAGTGTCATTTTAATCGGGTAAGCAAAGAAATTCAATTAAACTTCATATGAACCCAAACTCATAAAATATGACAAAGATCACTTAATTGATTATATAAGAAGTCTTAATGAGATAAAAGTGAGAGATAATTATTTATGAAATCTATGCTTATCAATTATTATATCCAGATCTGAACCCATGAACTTAAACATTAAAAAGTGAATGAAAAATTAATCTATAAGTCCCGATAGGTTACTTTAGGCATGGATCTAAAAATTACTAAGCAAAAGTTAGAACTTTGGACTATAAAATGACATAAGCCTTACAAAACACTCAAGACTCATTTTGGCCCTGACCCAAGCTGTGGGCTTTGGACAAGCCTTGTATGGATTAAGAGCTTAAGGTGCTACAAGTGCATAAAATCAAGGAATCAAGTTTGTATGGATAGGAAGTTTGAAAAGGTGACCTTGACAGGCCAAGGGAGGCATTCAAACATGCAAGTATACTCAAGGATAAAAATTTCTAAAATTTGCATAAGTGGCATAAATAATGTAATTAGGTTCTAAATGATGTAAAACAACCTTTGAATAAATATAATTTGAGCTAAAATAGCCTAAAATTCACTAGAAATGCATTTGGCTACCCTAGTAGTGTAACTTAAGAGAAAAATGAGATTAAAATTGGTTAATGGTGTATTAAGGATTTTTATTAAGTAAATGGATTAATTAAAGGTATAAGTAACATCTAAAAGTGACAAAGTCCATAATAACCAACATAGATAAAATAAGGTGAAGTCTATAATTAGTATTTAAACTAGAATTCAAGAAGACATAAAATTGGTGACTAAAAATGAACCATGAAATAGGAGAAAGAGGAAGTGTCATTTGACCATGACCCCAAAGACTAGGGAGAAAAACCTAAAAATTATCTAAACTTGATCAAGCTTGTAGCTTAAACTCTAACTAGAAGGGTTGGTCATCATAGGTCAACTAGGAATGAAATTTGGTCCCTTAAAACTTAAAGGTGGTATTTGACCACTATGTAGTTAATTAACCAAAAAAGAGATTTAATTCTTAACTTGGTTTAATTAAAGATCCTTAGCATGTAAGCATAATAGATTACAAGTGTAAGAAAATCTTAAGGTAGGTAAGGGGTCCATTCGACCATTGTAGGAAAAATTGATCTAGAAGGAGGTTTAATTCTTAACTAACCTTAGTTAAACATCTTTGGTCTATAACTAGAAGAGATTAAAATTGGAAGTAAGTCTTACAAAGGTTAAGAAACAATTTGGACATATTTACTAAGTTAGTGAAAAGGAAGTAAGGAATTCATCATAATTCAAGCCTAAACCTAAGCATGCATAAGATAAGTGATTAGGAACAAAACATAAAGTTGGAAGTTAGGTTAAGCCATTCGGCCATGACTTACAAAGATGGAGAAGTCTTAAAAATTCCTAAGTTAGGTATCAATAAATAGATTAGTCTAAAATTGGTAAAAAATCAACTCATAAGATAAGGAAAAATACACTAGAAAATCTTAAAAGCCAAAGGTTCACATTCGGTCACTTTAGATTAAATAAGAAGAAAAGAGGTTTAAAATCTTGGTTTAGGTAACTTAAGAAGCCTTATAATGTGAAATGAAGAATTAAAAGTTTAAAAGAAACTTGGCAAAGACATGGACAATCATTCGACCAAGTTAACTTAAATTGACCTAAATGAGCTAAAAACTTGTTAACACTTGCCATTTGAACTTAGTACAAGTAGGATATGCACAAGACTTAAAAAATTGAAGAGTACAAAGAATAAAAACTTAAAAGGTGTCATTCGGCCACCTAGAGAAAACTTCTAAGTTGTAAAAATCAAGTGAAACTAATGTAACTTTGAGAAAAGGAAAGGTTGAGGAGAAAATTAGAAGGATGAGAGAATTAAGTCCCTTGAGTGATTCAACATAAAAAGTTAAAGAGATAAATAAGTTGGACTTGTATTCAAAATATGCAATGATGTTATTCTAAATGTGATTTACTAGTCAACTTATGATGTTCTTATAAATTCACACTGCTAATATGAGTTGAATATTGAATGCTCATAAGTATAAAAAAGATGATGCTATATATGAGAAGTATTTATGATTAATGATGTGATAGAAGTTGAGATCTACGTGTGTATATCATATTGTCTGGATATTGATTAAGTATGCATAATTATCTGGAAGCCATTAAAAATGAACCTAAAGGGTTTAAGAGATCACTAAAACAAAACTTATGTGAAAGTTAATCTACTCTTAATATGCCTTATGCACATCATATCCAGAGGGCACTTAGAGCTCTTCTGAAGAGGAGGCAAAAAAGTTCTCCTAGGAGATAAAAGGGTTCTCCAAAAAATCCTTCTGCAGTGAAGATAAAAGGGTTCTTCACACATTATAAGGTGGTGACGACCACCTAAGAATGAACTCATATAGTGGAAGATAGAGTAGCAGACTTAGTGAAAAGATATTGCTTGACTAATTTTTATGTATTTCTATGTCTATAAATTTTCCTGAAGTTGAGGAAAAAATTTAAATTCTCTGAAGTTGGGAAATAGAATAATGACAGAGATAAAGTTTAAGACATAGAATAAGTTATGGGTCAACTAATATCTTTATTGTGATTCCTGATTGATGAAGTATAAGATAGATATATGCCCATGCAACAAGTTTGTTTCTATATAAAAATAACCCACTTTACTAAGATTTTTTTTTTAAAGATTAAAAGCAATCTTGTATGCATGTCATCATTTTTCTAATAAATTGAAGTGGTTAGGATAAAAGTGATGACACTAGATATAAAGTAGAAACCCACTGAGAAACTTAGTTTCTCACTCCTTCTCTTCCCGCTTTATCCCAAACAACAATGATGTCATTTGTGATAGCGGTAATTTATGTCGACATTAGTAATGTCGACTGGTCAGCAAACCCACATGGTCTCCTAATCACGATATAAGCCAACGTCAGGATCTACTTCTCCCTAGGTCATCTCTTCATCGCTGAAGTTCTGATTCCAAACTTTTCAACCACGAGATTCACTATTCCCCTAAAGGTGTTCCACCCCTCCTGGCTACCGTAGACAATGGACAACCATTGTTGAAGAATCCTTTCCTTCTAAAGGGGGGACTGATCCTCAAACCCTATTGAACTACCATAGCTCGTCTCACTTATGGTCCTTTCAGGGAAGCTCGCCGTATCCGATGCCCTACACCTTTCAAGCCTACCAAGAGATGTTAGACGGAACGTTTATGTTGTTGGATTCAAGCATGTGGATGGAGTGTCTTCATCACTAGGCTTGTAGAGGTTCACTGATCTCCAAGATCATTTCAAAAAAACAGAAGTCGTGAAGGCATACTAATAATGTATATTTTTGTAAATATTTGGATGTAAGCATCCCTAATATTAGTAAGTAGTAGTAAGTTAAGTAAGTACAATATATGTATTATATTAAGTAGTAATTATACATGTAAATTTTGGTATATAAATTATGGCATATAAAAACATGTATGATAACATCGTAGTGTCTAAAGTGCTTGAATATATAAATGAACTATTTAATTATATGATGTTATATGTTATAGGGATAGATTATGTTTAATTATTTAATAATAAATGGATTAACATATGTATTTATCATATTATATATGTGTATAAAAATATCTAATAATTAATTTATCGACATGTATATTATATCGATAAGATCTACAATTTATAATAAATAGTTTAAAAAAATTATCATATTTTTTAATATATATTTTTTAAAAATATTTACAGATAATAAATTAATAATAAAATCGAATTACCAACTTAAATGTAAAAGGTATACATTTTCAAACTTGTATATCAGCCTGGTATTCTATATTGAAACTTATTTCTTCAATTGTAAAATGGTACTCAAATAATAAATATAATTTGTTTACCCAGCCAAATAAAATTTTAATTGAATATTTCACTAACATAATTACTCCACTATTCTCAAGACATACAATTGGTAATAATGAAAAACAAACTTTAGTAGGACCCATCTTATTTGAAACCAAATGATACGTACAAAAAACAAGACAATCAAAAGTACATTTATTTGTGAAATTCCATGATTCCCTTTCCAATGAACGTATTGCAAACAAGTTCAAATCGTGAAAATCCAGAGAGTTTGGATAAAGTCTCAAATTCATCGGTTGGTCTCTCCCTACTACCATGATTGATTAACATGAGGTTGTCCATCATAGAAACAATCTTTGATGCATCTGAATCTGATGCTTCTGCAACTATGTAGTCCACAACAATCACCTTCCCATTTTGTGGCAGTGCCTTATGACAATTTCTCAAGAGGCTCAAGCATTTTTCATTTGACCAATTATGCAACACACCCTACATAATTTAATAAAAAAATATTGAGATGGAGGCACACCTTTTTATTAATGATTCATATAGTTAAAGGATCACACAAAGTGCTTTCTTACCCTCAAAATCATGGCATCACCGTGGGGTACACTCTTGTACATATCTCCTCCGACATGTTCTATGCCTTCACGCAAATAATATAGATCAATATGGAAGTCAGCATTTTTTAGGGGTTTTTTAAATTGGGACATAAGATTGATTGTAAATATATAAAAATAATAAAATTATTAAAAACTATTTATTATATAAATATAAAAATGTAATAGATACACTTATTTCCAAAAAAATTATTTTTTATTTAAAATGAAATTGGGACTTGTATTAATATTTCTTATTTTATAGAAATAAAAATAGGACCATAATTTGCATCAATGAAGATTAGTTACCTGGATAGGATAATTAGCGCCTTTTCAACAACATGGGGCAAATCAAAATTAATTCCCTTTACTATTGAAGGGTACTTTGAAATTATTATGTTTAGTGCTTTCCCTGTTCCTCCTCCCACATCAACCAGTGTTGATATTCCTTGAAATCCTAAATACACTTGGAAAATGATTTCCATGTCTAAGGTACTTACATCCCTCATTGTCTTGTTGAAAATACGATTCATTGTTGGATCTCTTTCAGTATATTGGTACAGTGGCATTCCATGAACTTTCTTGAATAGGTCATTGTTAACATCAATAATCGCATCCTTAAAATTAGACCTTAAATGACATGTCGTCCATGTCAAAAAGTCTTTATAAGCAATGCAAATTACGGTTGTTCATGGATCATGTTGAGTTAGGTTTAGGAGAAAAAATTAACTAAACTAATTAAAATAGAATAGATCGACCAAATTGAATAATCAAATCTTCAAAAAATTTACTCAAATTTAGAATTAAAAATATGATAATATTCATATTATTTTATTATATATATATATATATTATATATATATATATTATATATATATATTATATATATATATATTATATATATATATTATATATATATATATATGCATAAACGTACGTAATAATAATAATATCAATTCATTAAAAAAATCCATTCAATCACAACTTGAAATATAAAATTAAAAATATCAAACAGAAAATGATACTCGAATCATAAAATTCTAATGAAATACACAATCAACCAATATTTATTAAATTTGATGAAAAAGGATTAAAAAATGATTTATAAAAAATAATTATTAAATCAAGTAAACTTGATAAACAACTCAAACTAGTTAATATTTTACTTAGAATTTCAAATCAATCTATTTAATTCGTGTTGGTTGAATTGTCTAAATCAACTCAACATGTAACCAATTATGAGTTTTCTTGAGTTTTCTAGAGTTAATGAAGAGATTCATTTAAAAAGAGAAAAGAATAAAAAAAATTGTGAATATGACATGTAATATAAAGATAAGAAAAAAAATAAAGAGAAGATTTATCCCATGAACACACCTACCAAAAATATAATGTACAGAGGTAGCGATGAAGGAAGCAAAGTTGCCCCTACTTTCATCAGGGACAAAGTATTTTCCAACTGGTGACACCCCATAAACTCTTTCAATGCTGCCATCACTATTGGAGCGAGTGGCACAAGTTAGAAGAGAGTAACTAGCAAGCATACGAAGCATGCGCTCAAGCCTATTTGGTAACTCTGAGTGTTGAGTTGGCATCTTAGAAGTAATGTCAGAGGCTGACATCAATGAACCACGTGTGGTTTCCTTCGCTATTATGTCAAACAAATTGAGCTCAACAGCACCATTCAGTACTGCTGTGAACACCTGATTCATACAGAGTATCAAAGCAGAACGACAAGCCTCATTCTTTGAAGTTTGATTCCGTGAGATTCTCCCCAATTGATCCTCTGTGCAAATGGTACTCATAATTGCTTTGTGTGATTCAGTACCTTGTTACTTTCAATATTTCTTTGCCGATCCTTTCCCTATAATTGATTATTTTTATAGATAACTAAATAATTGAAAAAAAATAATATTTGTTATTCGCTTGAATATGTACAATAATGTTCATTATTAGAAGAGACACCGGGTCGGCTATAGTTTGGTTGGGTGACGTAAACAAAATTACACTCATTGTCTATGACAATTTTGACTGAACTTGTGGAACGGGTGTTCCCAAATTTTTATACTTTTCGTTTCAATTTTTGTAATTAATTATTTTATTTTAAAGTACGTATAAATAGAGATGGAAGTAGGTGGAGCCGAACTAGACTTTGGGTGTTTAAACCTGGCTAGGCTTTGAGTGTTCAAGCCTGGTCTGTTTAAAAATTTTGAGGCCTGAGCCTATTACCTGTAAAGGCTTTTTTCTTTTCTGTCAATGTCTGGTATGATTTAAGGCCTACAAGGCCTGTAAGCCTACATTACAAAAAAATCAATAAATAAACTTAAAGTCTATATAAATAATTAATTAAAAAAACTTGCAAATTTAAAGTCTACAAGATAAAAAAGCTATTAAATAGGCTTAAAACGTATATATATATATATTAATATTATATAAATAAAATATAAAATAAATATTATATAAATATAATATATTAAAATAAATATAAATATATAATATATAAATATAAATAGGTCTCTGAATAGGTTAAATAGACTTTTTTATAAACCTAGGCCTGACTTGTTTATCTAAAAAGGCTTCTTAAAAAGCTGAAACCTATCTATTTATTAAACGAGCCGAATTTAACTAGGCTTTAAACGAGTCGAGCCGTAGGCCTCTGTCGGACGGCCTTGTTCACTTTCATCCTACGTATAAGAAAAGATATTGGATTAGTTCTGATTACATTTGATCGTTTTTAGTTGAATATCATACTATATACAATTTTTTAATATGTAAATAGTTTTGACTAACTCAGCCACATTGTTTATAGTGATAATGAAAATGGATAACTATATTTACGAATATTAAAATAAAGGGTGTGCATAACTTGTTTTTGTTTAAAATCAAATTAAATTAAATATATGGACTGAATTCAAAATTACATTTCTTGAATTAGTTTGGTTGAGGATCCAACAGGATTTTAAATAGGAATTTAGACTAACTCAACATTTATGTAAATCTAAAACAAATTTTAAAGTGAGATCTTTTGAATTAAATTAATAAAAATACTAATTTAAAATATTTTATTTAAGTTCTTTTGTAATTCCTTTATTTTTAAATTTTTTTTAAAGTTAATAAATTTAATAAAATTTTATTCATTCAAATCCAATATTAAATAATTTTATAAAAGGAAGAAGAAGAAAAATCTTAAAAATAAAAAGATTATGTATGAATTTTATCACCATAGCCACAATAATGTAATTCGTTGAAATTTAGTAAGTAGTGTGTCACCACAAAAATATAGTCCTATGAGTGTACTTAAGACTTGTATAGTTGTGTATAATAAAAGGATTTTCAATTTTATTTATTTATAATTTTCTTCGTAAAAAAATTGCAAGTGATAATAAGACTATTTTTAAGATGTTTCATGAATATAAGTTCTAAAACACGCTAAATTTGTATGTTGTATTATTTTTTTTATTTTCTTTCTTTTTACGAGAGCTCTTAAGTATACAGATTATGGAGGATTTTTTGTACTTTTGGTGGGTTACCTTTGTTTTACTCACTAAAAAAAATATATTTTTTATGAATATTTGTTGCAATGGTATAACTTGATACAAAATATATAAAATTTTGATAAATATACTATTCGAACATTCACTAAAATGCTTTTTAAAAAATAATTTTTATTAAATATAAATTTATTAAAAAATTGTTAAAGATTAAAACTGTTAGTATTTATCTTTTACCATCGTTACTAAATTATTTTTTTAATGATTTTAGTCTACCAATTGATCATAATCCTAATATTGCAGCAAGATGGGAGAATTTAACGTATTAATTTTATGAAAGATTATCATGGTGGAAGGGTAGGTTCCTTTCGTTTGTGAAAGAATTATGCTCCTTCCTTTGAAGATGAAACGAAGAAACTATAAAGATTGCACGGGCGAAATGGGGTTGGTCTATCAGGCAAAATAGAAACGTGGCTTAGGGGTGAAAAATCCCAAGGTGCTTAATGAAGCCTTGTTACTAAAATGATGTTGACATATACTGCATCATAACCAAGCACTATGTACCGGGTAATAGAATCTAAATATGGTGAATCAGTCTTGAATTTTCTCACAAGAACATCTGTTAGGACTATAGCACGTGGAAGAGTCTATTTGCAGCATCTCAACATAATGGAGAAGATTGGTTTGGGATTAAGAAGGTGATTGGAGATGGTAACGCAACATTTTTTTGGGAAGATACTTGGTGTGGGACGCACACACTAGTGGAAAATAAGCTTTTTACATCGGTTGTTATGGACTTTTTACATCGGTTATAAATGCGGTATTGAAGCGGGCGATATAGAAACTTAGACTTTCTACATCGGTTCCACAACCGATGTAGAAAATACACTTTCTACATCGGTTAAAACTTCAACCGATGTAGAAAGTCATACTTTCTACATCGGTTGTGACCATAACCGATGTAGAAAGTCAACTTTCTACATCGGTTGAAGTTTTAACCGATGTAGAAAGTCAACTTTCTACATCGGTTGAAGTTTTAACCGATGTAAAAAGTGAACTTTCTACATCGGTTAAACGACAACCGATGTAGAAAGTTGACTTTCTACATCGGTTATGGTCACAACCGATGTAGAAAGTAACTTTTTACATCGGTTGAAGTTTTAACCGAGGTAGAAAGTTTATATTTTTTTTTAAATATTATTTTCGTTTAAGAAAATTGCCATATTGTTTATTCACAATACCTGTGTATATAAACAGAATACCAGGCAGACAATACAGAAATTACAGAGTCTATATAATTAAAGTAAATACATCAATGTTTATTATAAAATATAATAAAAACAAACTAAAAATCTAAAAATCCCATGAATTCAACCCAAATTGGCAACCTCAATCAGAAATTCCCCCCAACGTCTCCTGATATCATCAATTTCTTCATCTAACAGAGGTTGAGGATTGTCAAATATCTACAAGATGTTTTTGATTAAAATTAGTGAACATGTCATGTTATGCATTAAAATTAAATAATTAATTGAAGACAATTGTAATTACCTGGTGCCAAGAGTTAACAATAGAAGCCGAGATAATGAGAAACATATGTCTCATCACATAATATCCACACTCGGTTCCTCCGGGTTGTCTTGGACACTTCAAAAAATAAAAAGAGTATGAAATATAATTAGAGATGTTGATAAAAGAATATAAAATAATTGAATCTTTTAATAAAGTACTTACCTTTGGAATGATCCATACAGGCTTTTTAATATTTGATGGATGTGTCCCTTTTAACCGAAGTCGAGCATTCATTGCTCTACAGTAAAATAAAAAGCTAATGAATACCTTTGACAATAACAAGTTATATGAATATAAATACCAAAATCATAAAAACTTACAAATCTATAATGTCCTTTATGTCTTTCTTTGGTTTTTGCCAAGCAGAGCATAGAAATACAACTAAATTCCGCTTGGGACAAATAATGATTAATTGCCAATGGGCCCTACAAAATAAAGATGACAATGAACAAAAATTAGGAATTTAATTGAATTCATGAAATAAAGCAATTAAGTATTGACTTACGATTGAAAGTAGGAGGCTAGGTAACAGTCTTTATCAGACTGCAATCTCCTCTGAAGATATCCCTGTATCTCAGTTGGCTTGTTCCCAGTTTTCTGCATATGAACTGGGTCCAGGAATCCATATAGGTGTAAGTTACCTCTTTCAGTGCAGATACGATACAGGTACCTAATATTGCGAATAATTTTCATATGTTAGCTTTTGATAATGAAATAATAATTCAAGTAAGGTTTAGAAATTTACTTACATCAACCATAATTGTAGAACTGTTACACATAGGAGATCGTTACCCACAACCAACTCCAATATATCCTTCTTAGTAATGAAGAAGGGGATAGGTGTGGGTTTCCCTATGATATCCGGTTCCATTGTTATTTGCAAAGTTTGGTCGCCCAAGTTCATGGCGATACCAAATAGACGTGTGAGTAAATCAACCTCATATTTCTTTGGAGAAGGCTCAGGAAGATCTGCTTTAGCACTTAAATCAATCTTCTTCCCACGATCTTCCTTATAAACCTACGATAAATTCACAAAATAATGAGAAATATATATATATAGACACACACAATATATATATATTAAAAAATTAGTAACATAGGCTAAAATTATCTAATACCTGAGGTTGAACTCGCTGCACAAGTCTCCTTGGCCATATAATGAAATGGTTGGGGGCTTGCCCCACGACATGAACCTCCTGAGTAGGGACAGGAACAGGAGCATCTGCATCTTCAACCCGTTCAACCACCACTCTAACATGATCATCATCAATTTGCTGGTGATGGATGGTTGAACCTAAGGTGTAGACTTTCCCAATTGCTACCAGACGATATGGATCATCAACATATAACTCATAATCGTCTGCCGCTGCATCCACATCCTCTTCTCCCTGTAGTTGTTCCTCCGTCGGAGCATAGCTTCCCTTTGTGCTCACGCGCCTAGGAGAAGGTGATGGATGGTGACCCTGTGTCTGTGTTTGGGAAAGTCCCAAAGATGCAAGCTCCTGCCTAAGCTCTTGCCTAAGCTCCTGCCTAAGCTCCTGTCTGAGCTCTTCACGAAGTTCTTGCCGCAGTGCATGCCTCATGTCTTCACGCATGGCGTCCAACTCATCTCTAGACACCAAACCTTCTCTGGATGTCTGTCTAGAAGACAATCCAAAGTACTGTCTAAGGCCAACACCTCTGCCAACTGCACGAACACGCCCTGGATGCTCCGGTTGGCCAATAGCAGTACTTAAGATGTCATCCCGGCCAGTTGGAACAAAGACTCCTTGTGAGCTTTGTTCAACCAAAGAATCCTACAAAACAAAAAATGACCGTTATCAGTAATGTAAATGTTTGAAGATAAATAAAATGGAAATTTACAAAATTTTGTGATTACTTACAATCTTCTTAGCAACAATGCGAGAAGGCTCTGATGTGTACTCTCCAGTTGCCTTTTGGCGTGCCCTCTTCCATTTCTCATGGCGTGAAGGTGGAGAGGGTGGAGAGAGAAGTGTAGAGGGGTCTGCTTCAGATGATTGCTGACGTTCTTTCGACTTCTGGTCCATCAGCCTCTCCTGAAGCAACTCATAACCCCCACGAGATAATCTGTGGGGGTAAAAGTTCTTAGCAGAAATTTGTTGAGCCTTCTTTCTTTTCTCCTGTTATAAGAAAGCAAATCAATTAATCATAATATTGCTTATATTAGTCAATTAAAAAAATAAAATATTAGCAAGATACATACAACGAATGCAGGATCCATTCGAGACTCAACAAATCTCTGCCAAGTGTCTTCATCAAGGAACTGGTACTCCTCACAAGGAGACACATCCTTGAGTGACCCATATATATATTTGCTGGTGAGATGTGTCTTGAAGCCCCTCCAGCGCTCACCAGCAAATGAAAGCCACTTCCTCTTCAGGAAGTTAGTGTTTGGTACGTCATATGTAAGCTACATAAAAGAAGATGTAATTGGTTAGTGAATGATAAATTTATGGAAAAACTTAAAGCTTTAAAGTTAAATACCATGATAGTCTCCCAAATTTGATCATTGACTCGCATCTCAACATCATCCCAATCCTTCTTCAAAATACTGGCCTTGCTTCGTCCAAGGAGGGCCACATAACTCTTAAACTTTGTCTTGTTTGGCCCTAATGGATTCCCAGTAGCCTGATCAAACTCTATGGGAATCCTCTGCTCACCGCTCCGACTAAGGGTTAACTCCCTTAACCGTGTGGCTCGTCTTCCCTTCTTTTGCCGAGAAGAAGAGTTTTCAAACCCACTTTGTGAAGGAGGAACCTCTGAAGGATCAGTCATGTATCTGTTAAAAGCAGAGAAAACAAATATGAAAAAATTATTAAATAGAAACAATAAATACAATTCATATTTATATTGCAAATTTCAACCTTAACAGAAACAGTAACAAACAGAAACAGGCTAAGGGTACAGGCAAAACAGAAACAGGCAAAACAGGCTAAGGCTAAGGCAAAATAGAAACAGGCAAAACAAGCTAAGGCTAAGGCTAAGATTAAGGCAAAATAGAAACAGAAAAAACAAAGACCTAAATAGAAACAGACTAAGGCTAACAACAACTAATGCAGAAACAGAAACAGAAACAGAGACCTAAACAAGCAAAGGCTAAGGCTATCTACATCATACAAAGTAACAGGCAAAGACTAAGGCTAAGACTAAGGCAAAACAGAGACCTAAACAGAAACAGGCTAAGACTAACAACAACTAATGCAGAAACAGAGACCTAAACAAGCAAAGGCTAAGGCTATTTACCTCATACAAAGTAACAGGCAAAGGCTAAGACTAATGCAGAAATAGAAACAAGAAACAGAGACCTAAGCTTTGAATATTAAACCACTCCTAAGCTTTGAATACCCAAATCTCCTTCGTTTTTATTGTCTTGCTAACAGATTCTAATTGACCATATTATCTTCATTTTCCCTCCCCAAAAACTCTTGCTCATATACACATCACCTCTAGTAATCTTCTAAACACCACAATAACCAATTGTAGAGACCTAAGTTGAACTAAACTGCCTCAAGCTTCAACTTATGCCATTCCTTGAATTCCAAAGCTCTTAGCACTATCTTTGCAATGCCAAAACAGTAATATAATCTATACTGGTTTATGCAATATAATGTAATATGTAGAAACAGAGTATTATCTTTGCAATATAATATAATAAAAACAAAAATACATTTTATGCAATGCCAAAACAGAGTAACATGTAGAAACAGATAAGGCAAACGAGTAACGTGTAGAAATAGAGAAGGCAAACGATAAGCTAACAGAGCAACATAGTCATTTAACAAAACAGAGAACCTAAGGCTAAGCACTAATGCAGAAACAGGAACAGAGACCCTAAGCAGAGAGCCAGAATGCTACATACCGGTGTAGACGACGACGACGACGACGTAGACGACGACGGTTGTTTCAGAGAACGACGGGGCTCTTCGCGTAGACGACGACGGTGCTTTTCGCGACGACGACGACGACGGCGTGCTTAGGTTTACACTTGTGGAGGCTCAGCGATGAGTTAGGGCAGGAGCTCGTAAATGGAGTGTTTAACTTATGAGGACGACAACGGTCGCATCAGATAAAGAGGAGGGAAAACAGACTTTCTACGTCGGTTGTTCCAGAGAACCGATGTAAAAAGAACTTTCTACATCGGTTACACTACTCAACCGATGTAGAAAGTCTTACTTTCTACATCGGTTGCTTTATAACCGATGTAGAAAGTTACTTTTTACATCGGTTATAAATCAACCGATGTAGAAAGTGACTTTCTACATCGGTTATAAAGCAACCGATGTAGAAAGTTTAAATTTTTTTACAAAAATACCACCACCTATTTTTCTACATCGGTTATAAAGCAACCGATGTAGAAAGTGGCAAATTTATTTACAAAAATGCCACCGCCTTTTTTCTACATCGGTTGGCAAATAACCGACGTAAAATCCTGTTATAAAAAGCTATTTTTGCACTAGTGACAGTCTCCAGTTAACCTTGGCTAGGATGTATATGCTTAAAAGTAGACAAAGGGAAGTATATGGGTACTGTGAGAAAATACACCAATGGCTATTAAAGATGGGAGGAGGAGCTTTACAAGAAATTACTTTAGATGTTAGAAGGAATTTTCCTAGTTCCGAATAAGAGGGATAGATGGACTTGGAAATGGGACTCATCTGGGAGCTATACAACAAAGATTTCTTATGACAGATTGTTGTTTTGTAGAGTTAGCTTTGTATCAAATACTCAAGTTCCTTAGGCAGTCGTCAAGGTTTTGTGAAAATTTTAGACTCCCTCTGTTGATGGACAAACTTGTTACCAACTTGAATCTTATCACTAAAGGTATTATAGTGGATAAACTCTGTCACCTTTATAAAAATGGAGCAGAATCTCAATAGCTTTTGTTCTTAACATGTGAGTTACTAAATATGGTATGGATGAAAGTCATTGTTTGGGTGGGTCATCATGTGAGTTTGCCAAATACAGCAAAAGAATGGTTTCTCCTCTTTGGATTGTGGTAATGTGAGAGATTTGGCTATCTAGAAACAAGGTAATCTTTCAGAACGCAAATTAAGACCAGCTAGGAGTCCTAGATAGAATCTAACTATACTCTTGGTGTTGTTTAATTCAAGATGTAATAAACATTTGATTATTTCATTCTCGGACACATGTATCAGCCACTTTATTGAAACTAGTTTCTCCAATTGTAAAAGGGTTTGAGTATCTCTTATACTCAAGTAATAAATAGTTTGTTTACCTATAAAAAAAATTAAATATTTCACTAACATATAATTACTGCAATATTTTCAATGGATATAACCAAACATTGGTAAAAAATGAAACAGACTATAGCAAGACTCGTTTTCTTTGTTACCAAATGAAACGTGCAGAAAACAAGATAATTTGAAGCATATTTATTTGTGAAATTCCATGACTCCCTTGGCAGTGATGGTATTACAAACAAGTTCAAATCGTGAAAATCCAGAGAGCTTGGATAAAACCTCAAATTCATTGGTTGTTCTCTCCCTACCACGGTGATTGATTAACATGATGTTGTCCATCATTGAAACAATCTTTGATGCATCTGAATCTAATTCATCTGGCACTATGTGGTCCACACCAATCACCTTCCCATTTTGTGGCAATGCCTTATGACAGTTCCTCAGTAGGCTCAAGCATTTTTCATCTGACCAATTATGCAATACAACCTACATAATTCAATAAAAGATATTGAGATGGAAGCACACCTTTTTATCAATGATTCCACATATTTAAAGGATCACACATAGTGCTTTCTCACCTTCAAAATGATGGCATCACCGTGGGATACACTCATATACATATATCCTCCAACATGCTCTATGCCTTCATATAGAACAAAATAGAAGTCATTATTTTTCTAGTAATTTTCTTAACATTGGGACATAAGACTGATTTTAAATACCTAAAAATAATAAGTTTTATTGGAAAAGAATATATTTATTATATAAAATATACAAACCTATTATAGATACACTTATTTTCTATAAAACTTTAATAATTTTATTTATTTAAAATCAATTTGGAAACTGAAATTAATACTTCTTATTTTATGGAAATAAAAATAGGACAATACTTTGCATCAAACAATACAAACATGTTAATGAAGATTAGTTACCTGGATAGGTCGGTGCCTTTTCAACAACATGGGGCAAATCAAAATTAATACCCTTTATTATTGAAGGATACTTTGAGATTATCATGTTTAGCGTCTTTCCTGTTCCTCCTCCTACATCAACCAAAGTTGATATTCCTTTAAATCCTGTATACACTTTGAGAATGCTTTGCATGTCTAAGGTACTCAAATCGTTCATTGCTTTGTTGAAACTGTGATTCATTGTTGGATCTCTTTGAAAGTATTGATAGATTGACATTCCATGAACTTTCTTGAATAAGTCAATGTCAGCATCAATGATTGCATCCTTAAAATTGGACCTAAAATAGCACATTATCCATGACAAAACCTCTTATAGGCAATTTTTTTAATTTTTTAGTTTACATGTTAAATTTTTATGTGTGAGACAAAAAGATTTATCAAGATTTACATAATTTTATCATCTAATTTGATACAACTCCCACCGCATATAGATAATTATATTTTTTATATACCAAATTTTAATAAAAAAAGTTCTGAAGTTTGATGTACTTTTTTTTCGTAACTAACACCTTCAATAGAAAATTACCTACATGCTATCCTACATATAAATGGGTGTCCAAATATAAATATATAAAATAATTATTACTCTACATATAAAATTTTCAACTAAAAATAAGCCTCTTTTTTAATAGTATTATTTTATGTATTTTTAGCCATCCCAATTAAAATGGTGCAGCTCCGTCATAGGCAATGTAAATATAATCTACAGCAATGTAGTTAATTTACTTACCAAACCTGTGACATTGCAGGAGAGCAACGAATTGATGTGATTGAAACTAAGCTACCAGTACTTTGATCAGAGACAAAGTATTTTCCAACGGGTGACACTCCATAAACTCTCTCAGAACTTCCATCACTATTAGTGTGAGTGACACAAGTTAGAAGAGAATAACTAGCAAGCAAACGAAGCATGCGTTCAAGCCTATTTGGTAACTCTGAGTGTTGGGTTGGGATCTTAGAAGCAATATGAGAGGCTGAAATGAATGAACCATGTTCGGTTTCCTTAGCTATTATGTCAAACAGGTTGAGTTCAATGGCGCCATTCAATACTGCGGTGAACACCTGACTCATACACAGTATCATAGCAGAACGGCATGCCTCATTTTCTGTATCTTCATTGGGTGAGATTCTCCCCAATCCATTTTCTCTGTAGATAGTACTCATAATTAATTTCTAAGTGTGATTCGGTTTCTTTTTTCTTTTAATATTTCTCTGGCGATTAGCTTCCTCCGGAATTGATCATATTTATAGGCATAAAAGGCTCTGGTCTTCTACAATAATTGATAAAAAAATTGTTATTCAAGTGAATATGTACAATAATGTTACTCTTATTGGCTATGCAATTTATTTTTGGTACTCGTGTTGCCAAAAGTGTAATACTTTTTGTTTCAAATTTCTCAATTAATTAATTTTTTTAGTTTGTATGGAAAGATAACGGACTTGTTCTGATTGGATTTGATATCGGTTTTAGTTGAAGATCTTTATCTGTAAATAGATTTGACTAATTCAACAATTAGTCCTAATCTGCGGATATTCCAATGACGGGTCTGCATAGTTTGATTTTGTGTAAAATCAAACTAAATTCGATTTAAAATTAAATGTATGGATTGACCTGAAAATTACATTAGTGGCTTTTGTATGAAAAAATTCCAAATTATTTTGACTTATGGTCAAACCAGATTTTGAATAGGTTTACGTATTAAATCAACATAATGTAGATATAAAATGAGGTTTTTAAGATGAGATCTTTTTAATAAATTAATAAAAATATTTTTTTAAAATTTTATAAATTTATTTTCAATTGTTTTATGCAAAATTACTTGCCAAAATAATATAATCAAGTTTTTGAATAAATTCTTTCCTTAAAGTTATATATTCATTCTTGAATTTATTGTTGATCTTTGATAAGAATTTATCAATTTCGTTATTTTAGACTTTTTATTATCAAACACGTAGAAAGCTGTTCCGGATTAATCGGTAGTTTCGAATTCATGTTCTAAATTGTATTAAAAACTTAGAAGAAAATTTTTTGTCTCTTATAATAATATTATTTCCCATCGCTTTCTAGTGGATGATACCTCCAATTTGAACCAAAAATATTTTTTTCAAGCTTTTTATGATTCAAATTACTTATTAAAATACTATAATTAATTTTGTTTAACTTTTCCTTTTCTTAAACTGAATCTATTAATTATTCTGATAACATATCATTGATCTTCGATAAAATTTTTATCAATATTAGTTTTTAAAACGTTAATTATGTATTAGTATATAATTTAAATTGGGTTAATTATGTTTAATATATTTTTTATTAACTTTAATATAATAGTTTCATCTATTTTTTTATTTTTCTTCGAATACGATTTAACTTATTGGGTTAAACATAAATTAACTATGATTTAATATATATTTCTTCTATAAAAGATTCACTTATTTTAGTATATCATTATAAATTAAAAGATAAAAAATTTCACATAGAACAAATTTGAAAACAATGTAGATAATAATTTAAACCATAACTAATTTGCTTGAACCTAATAGATTTTTGTTATAATCTTACAAGATAAAGACCATTGCCTTTTTGAAATTTGGCAAAAGGTTAAAGTTAATGTTTAAGATCACATAAATTCATTTTAAGAAGTAATATATTAATAGTAAAGCAAGAATTTATACCTATAGACTAAAATAATGATTAAAATTTAAATAATTATATAACTTATTGGATATATATATATATATATATATAAGTATATTTAATTATAATCTTAAATATTAATTTTTCAATTAATTAAAAGTAGTTCCTGTGCATGTGGATGATATGGAAGAAAATCGACCAAGTGTCAAGAGAAAGAGAAAAGGAAGGACGCTGCATGTGAAAGGAATCAATTAAGAGTTGACACCCACGGAACTGTTCAAGTTTAAATTGAGAGATGATTATAATTTTCAATTTTAAAGGAGTATAAATTTAAGACAAAGGAACTTTTTCTGTAAAAGAAATACTTGTTATTTCAAATAAATTAACATTATTTATCAAATAATTATTAATTTTTAGAATTGATAGAGATTAAGTTTACTTAAAAATTTCTTCCATGCGATTTTGGTCTAAATTTTAAATAAATATTCATAAAAAATATTTTATTAACATTTTAAATGATATAACTATTAAAATTAAATATAAATTTTATTAATTTATTTTTTAAAATTTATACCACCATAAAAAATATCCTTCGCAAAAAGTTACCTTTTCAATATTTTACGTAATTTTTTTTAATGCCCTACTTTTTGGAACGTTCCAAAAAATTTATTTTAATCGTGATGTAAGAAAATTTTTTTTTTTTATATAATATCTAAATTTAAACATCATGATGGTCCTGATATCTATTTTATATCAATTAATTAATAAAATAAATTTTTTATAGTATAAAATGGAAGGTTTTAATTGATTTAATATCATTGAAGTCTTTTAGTATTTTAAAAAAGTGAATACTCAATTTTGATGAGGCCATTTTAAAAATAAAAAATATTTTTAAAAAATAAAAAATATTTTTCTATTCTTAAAAATGTGTAAAATAAAAGAAAACTTAAAAATTAATGATAACTCTTTTCTTTTAATTTTATTTTGGAATTAAAAATGAAATAGATTGTAAAGAATATATAATTAATATTTTTATTTCTAAAGAAGACGAAAATAAAAAAGAAAAGAAGTCACATTGAAAAAGTCAAATTATTTGGACCATCTCTTCTTCCATAAGTATGTTTACATTATGTATAAAACTTAAAAATTATTATTTCAGTTTTAAAAAAATATAAGAGAAAATATTGTCGTATCTTCAGTTTTTTAATCTTTTTATTTTTAATTACAATTTAATAGATTAGATTTTATAGGGTTTTTAAAATAAAAAATTTAAATTAAAAAAAGTTAACTTGATTATATTTTTTAGGTTCGGATAATAAAAAGGGTCTAGCTTCCACCAACCAACCAACCAGTTAAAAGAAACATAAATGAGGCAGGAAATATCGTATGGTTGCTGAGTGATGAATATGGATCATAAATGTTGGGTTTGCATTATTAATTTAGTGAGAATTAGTTAGGAAGATGCAGATAATATGCTATTTTTCGACAAGAATAAAATAAATACTTAGTCAAATTGAATGTTCGTAATATTTTATTTCATAGAAAAAGTCCATACTCTTAATATGTATCAACTCACTAGTAATCCTACCCGTGCGATGTACGGGGTTTTATTTGTTTCAATTATAGATGAATGTATAATTAAACAATGTATTGTATAACAATTATAGATAAATGTATAAATAAACATTGTATTTGTTTCAATTATAGATGAATGTATAATTAAACAATGTATTGTATAACAATTATAGATAAATGTATAAATAAACATTGTATATTTAAATTGAGTAGATAGTGTGTTGATTTTAAAAGATGGACAGATTGATAGAATATAAAATAAAAATAATTTTCAATCACTCTTAAGTTCTCTATGAAGGACATGAGGTCTTCTTGCATAAGATGAAAAAGTAATTGTGTTACCAACTTTAAAATTACAAAATTTACAAAAATTAGACCACCCATCACTGAGGTATCCAATATATTGTGTTGTTCCTTTGACCTTCGACCAAGACATTTCTACTATCATTTCTCCAACGTCTTCATATCTTAGAACAACATTAGAATGCATATCAGGCTGTGCAGGTTCGGTAAATCTCCGAAGCATTGCCTGTTAATATAGGTAATGTTAAAAAGTAATAAAAATAACATATTCTAATAACAAAAGATTAAATATAAAAGAAAGGTTAATTTTATTACCAAATTTTTGTTCATTTGGAATTGCGTGAGTGTTTTCTCACAGACAAAATCATATGGTCTTGGTGGAAGGTTACGATCAGCATACATTGAATCATATTTGAAATCGTCCAATAATTTTTTAATCTTGACACTGTCTGCAGGTATGATTCTCTCCTCAGGTGGATAAGAAATTTCCTTATGCTTAAAGTTAAAAAATTTTATATTGAAGTTTCCCTATCTGGCATACTTCATTAGTAGCCAACCCCCATTTTGCAAATCTGGATACAACTCTTTAAAATTTTCCCATCCTTAAAAAACAGATACAGTTCTTGTTGTCTTAGTAACATCCAGAGAAATTTCAGTCTTTACTTGATCCCTAAGTGTGATTACATCTGGGATGTCTTGTAAGTAGTTTTTTACAAAGAGGGAAGGTAAATACTCCAACATCTGATAAAATATGTACGGAACCACATATTTGGTTATGTTTGGTGTGGTAATAATGAATCATGATTAACATAGGTTGAGGAGAAAACCTGGTCGGGGTCATATTGCATCCAGAAACTGCTACATTTTCGGAGACTTCCTCTTGATCCTTGTCCAAGTTCCATTTTTTTTAAAAGAATAGTTCAAACTGAAGAATGAATAAAGACATGAGATGATTAGTTAACTTTAAAATAAAAGGACAGGAAGAAGAGAGGATGCAATGTAACTATGAATATACAAACCTGTTTAGAAGGGATGGATGCCGTTGAGTGAATGCACCTGATTGATTGATGTGAATGAAAATTTACTACAACTTTGTTGTATATAAATGTAAAGGATAAAATGAAATCGAAAATTATGTTTTAAAATGAGTTGTGGACATTGTAGGAGTTATAAGACATTTTATAACTGTAAATAACTGACTGCATTAACAGACGGTAGTGCAGAAGTTCCCTATGTACCTTTTGTATAAAATTGTTCAACGGTTGTATGTTTTGCAGATGAAACCAAAGTCAGGACACATTTTCTATCAGATTATTGAATTGTAACTGTAATGTTTAATATTAATATTAATGTTAATTAAGACTTTTTAATCAAACGGTAGGTGCAATAGTTCAATCCGTTCATTTTCCTTGTATCAGATGCTACCTCCTTCAAGTTATAAAGAGATGAGTTACTCAATAATTGTCTCTCCCAACTATGACATCAATAATTATGGAGTTCCATTGGCAGTAGAAATTCATTGCCAGGGGAAGTGGTACAGTTTTCAGATAAAAATTTCCCTGGTATCATGTATCATTAATCATAAAACATACACCAATGGACTCTACATATTACTCAGAAACTGAAAGGTCATTTGTATGGTTGGTCATCATGAAATATCATAAACAATAAATACAGTTGCAGTAATAATGAATAATTGCCGCTGCAAATTGTTGAAGTATGTGAAGAATAATTGATGTGCACCAGAATTCGAATAGTCTTCACATTAAGCATGTAGAATAATAGAAAATAAACTTAAGCATTGATCATAAAACATACACGAATGGACTCTACATACTACTCAGAAACTGAAAGGTCTTTTGTATGGTTTGTCGTCATGAAATGTCAGAAATAATAAGTACAGCTGCAGTAGGTAATGATTATTTGCGGCGCAATAATGTTTAAGTAAGTGGAGAATAATTAATGTTCAGCCGGAATTTGAATAGTCTCTGCATTAAGCATGCAGATGAAGAGGAAATAATCACTCCTCTCATCTATCATAAATCTTAATAATAATAATACATAAATTCATCAATGGATCATAATTTTGCAGGTAATGTTATACACTGTTAATACTGCAGAGAAACTCAGTGGTCATTTGTAGTTGCCAACATTTCAATTAATGCTTTTTTATGGAATCTTAATATTACTGATTAAGTTCTGGGTCGTGTATAAAATTTCCTGAGTAAGTGAAAGGTCTAATGTAGTTACCAAGCATTCGAATTAATGGTTTGTTATCATCAATAAATGCAGTTGTAGTTGTAGAGATTTTTCATTACCATGTTGGAAAGCAAAAAAAACAGCAACAGGTGTAAAGGTAGTAATATGATGATATATTACTTTCTCAATATGGTTTCTGGGAAGCATCAATTATGTCTAAAAACTGTAAAAAAGCTTATTGAAATAAGTAGTAATGATGTTAAACAAAATACAATCGTCTTGTAGATACGTTCTTGTGATCCTGATTAACACATTTGAGAAGAATATGCAGAGTCGTTTGTGATATTAATTAGACAATGAAATAAAAAATAAAAAAAGGCATGATGACAGTTAAGTAGATTGTAGATATCGTGCTTCAACTTTAATGATACACTCGGTTTATTCATAAAAGACAATAAATGTCTACTTGTAGACACGAACCAACCGAAATCAGGTTGTTATGGTGATCATAAATTACTAACCAATGGAGATGAACCACAAAAGATACAATACAGATGTTTGATTCTCATCTCTCCCATGCTGCAATCAGTGAACTCCACGAAAAATTTAAAGCAACAAATATCGAGAGGAATGAACCCATAGGTGCTATTCTTCTGAGAATGAACCATTCATTTGTCATCCACATTTAATATGAGAAGAAGATGCAAAGTCATTTTTGTCATACTGTCATACATAACTATGGTAATGACGATTTGATATTTAAGAGTGTATGTTGAAATCTGTTTCAAGTATTATTAATGCCATCATTTGTTTTAACAATTAGGCAGACATACATTAAGTAATTATATATATTTTTTATCACAGGCTGTGTGGTGAAGTTTAGTTGTCATTTAAACATGAATGAAGTTTTTATGGTGACACCATATAAGATATCTCGCATCAAACGCATATATGAAACAACATGAATGTTTAAAGGATTAGATATTAGCTATACTTCAATGACATTAAAAAAAAGTAAGAATTCATTTTGTTATAAAGATTGAACTACAAACAAACTATTGTTCAATTTTCCATTTCAACATATAACATATATGGTTTGTCTGCATATGATGAAATGGAAATAGTATTTCCTCTTCTAAACTTGCAAAAGCCACAAAACTCTGCCCAGCCATTTAGTAAGAAGCCAATTGAATGATCCATGTCTTGTGCTTCAGACCATTGTACTCCAACTAACATCCAACAAACATTCAAGTAGTCCAAAATCACTGACGAAGGTTTATCATTCAATGCAAGTGTGCAGAAAGAGTGTGGAATCTCCTGTTAAAATTGCAATACATAAGGAATGAGTAATAAGTAATAATAAATAAGCAATGAGTAATAAATAATACTTATTTGGCAATAAGGCCTAAAGACTTACCAATCCATTCTTCAAGTCTTCTATCTTAAGAGTCTTTTTAAATTGAAAATCATATACTCTTCCAGAAAGACGATTGGGTTCATACTTTGGGTAAGATTTAAAATCTTCTAATAATTGGTTCAACTTCATGCTGGCTGAAGCGAACAATCTTCTTTCTGTAGGATAACGAAATTCTTTGTGATTAAGTTTATATACACGTATGCTAAAGTTTCCACTGCCATTATACTTTAGTAGCAACCATCCTCCATTTTTTAAAACAGGGTAGATATTGATCATGTTCTCCCATCCTCCATTGATGGTAACAGTATTGGCAGTTTTAACGATGTTGAACATCATTTGAGTGTTGAGAGGATCTTTCAACGTGATTGTTTCTGGTATTTCATGGATGTAGTTCTTGGTGAACAATGACGGGAAACATTCTAACACCTGCATATTACAAAGTCACATGGAAGATGACAAAACTGATCACTGGTAGTGCTAATGTGAATATAACCAAAAAAATTGAGAAAGACAAACCTCGTCAGGATCAAACTGCATCCAAAAGGTGTCACATTTGTTGTCAGGAGTGGATGATTGGCCAGTTTCCATGTTCCTATCAGTAAAAATATATTAATCTTTACAGAGAAAATCTGATCGGAGTAAAGGATGAAAAGTGAGTAAAATGTAATGCACGATGTAATGTTATGGAATGCTTATAGGATGAATATATTTTTTGGCATAATTGATATTGAGATATTTGGTTATTCTGTTTTCTTTCCATTTATTATGAATACGAATAGGAATAACAGAAGATGAAACAACTACAACAGCATACACATGCTTTCCTTTGAATTCATGAAACATGAAATTTGTTAGCAAAGTGAATCAGACTATAAGTTTAAAATTGAAGCATACCTTGACTACGTGAATGAAATTCAGATAATGAATAATACACAGCAGAAGAAGAAGAAGTTATTTGTAATTTGTAATACTAACTGTATCTGAAAAGAGAAATGTTATATATTGTGAAACACTCTTTTATAGACAGTGAATGAAGGCGGCAAATATTCATTACTTGATAACTGTTGGGTATTAATAACTGAATGGATTAATTAGGGGAATATGAACCAATTAAAAACTGTTGAAAACATTCGTAATTGGTTAAAAAACATTGTATGTCCGCATATTCAAGGTTGAAATTGAATATTCAACTCTTCCATCTTTGAGCGTGTAAAACATATCATTAAAGAGTATTCATATTAATGACAATGTTCTACCAAACACCACATCATACATTTATGAAAACTTCTTTGTAAACAACATTACATATGCTACCACAACACTTTCCTTCTTCATCGGTTATAAGAAGCTTCAATCCTTTCTTGTTAGTTACTCTTGAAACAGCAACATAAAGTTGGCCATGAGAGAAAAGAGACTTTGGAATATAAATACCAACATCTGTCAATGACTGACCTTGACTTTTATTGATTGTCATTGCAAATGAGAGGGCAATCAGGAATTGTCTTCGTTGGAATTTAAATGGAATTCTACTATCTGATGGAGTTAATGATAACCTTGGAATAAAGACTTTCTCTCCTACATTGTTTCCAGATATCACCTTGGCTTCCAAAATGTAATTACCCATCTGAGTGATGACTAAACGGGTGCCATTACACATTCCAGATGTCTGATCTATATTCCTCAACAGAATAATTGGTACACCAATCTTAAGTTTTATTTCATGATTAGGTAAACCTGAGCAATTTATTGTGCTCAGGAACTCAGCCGTATGAATATCATCTGCTCTGATAGAATGTTCATTCATGTTGGAAGCATTGTCAAAACTGAGATAAGTTCTGCTCTATCCAGGCATTAATGAAAGCATATAATCATTAACAGCATTTACAATCTCGTTGGTGGGGGCCAGTATTGCACGATTCTGGAAAAAACTTGGATCATTCACATTATCTAAAAAATTTGGATATGTACTTTCAACGATACATTGGATTGGATGACATGAGTCCTTTATGATCAATTCAGGAGGAATATCAACATGAATGCTGTCCTCATTTTCATCACCTATGCTACCATCACCAATGCTTAATATCCAGTTACAAAATGTACTCAAATCTTCTTTCTGAATATTAGAAGATCCATTATGCAACCTCATGTTCTTGGTCAATGTGAGGACTTCACAAAATTCCCAAAGATATGAGGAGTTAATAGAAGCATGAACAACATCTTGTCTTGAACCTTTTGGAATTACAGGAAGGATCTGTCTAAAGTCACCACCAAAAACTATTACTTTTCCTCCAAATGGTTTGCTATAACTGTGTGGATTTGAGAATCTTAGAATATCCCTGAAAGTTCTGTCAACGGCCTCAAAACAATACTTATGGGTCATTGGTGCCTCATCCCAAATGATAAGTTTTGCTTTAATTATTAATTCTGCTAATGGACTTCCTTGTTTTATGTTGCATGCAGAATCCTCAGTAACCATTATTGGAATCGCAAACCTTGAATGGGTTGTCATTCCACCTGGAAGTAATAATGCTGCTATTCCACTTGATGCCACCGTTAAAACAATATCTCCCTTTGATCTAATTCTAGCAGATATAGACTTCCACAAAAAGGTTTTCCCAGTTCCACCATATCCATACACGAAAAATATTTTACTCTTCCCAACATCAACTGATTCCATGATTTTATTGTAGATGTTCATTTGCTCATCTGTCATTTTAGTCAAAAAAGAGAGATGATCTCTAGCAAGTTTTTCTTTGTCATATTGAAGCTCATCCATAATAAGTCTGTTGTTAAAATCTGATACAAATTCAATCTCAGGCTGAGGCATACTTGGATATTCAGATAATGTTCTGTTATTGCTCTCCAACAACTTTTGAATCTCATACAAAGCCAAATTATAAGTTTCTGCATCGGTTAGTTGCAAATCTGTGATTTTAAAAAGGGATGCATTAATGTTAACAACAAAGCAATTACCATTACAAAATATAAACCAAAAGGAGAACAAACAACTTACCAGGTTGCTGCATTCTCTGTCTTTGCCTGTATAGTAAGTTATCACTCAAGTATATGCATGTACTATTCCATACTATTTCTGGCCTTTCTATCTGGTTGGATATCAGTAAAGTAACAAATAATTTTCTCAAGAAGAAGGCAATACCCCACTGACTGGCTTGCTTAATGGCATCAATATATTCTTTATCATCATCTAATAAGCCCAATGAATAGCAAGCATCCTTAAAGGTTGCATATGTAATGTCATTTACTGTACGAATATCCCTATATGACTGTACACCCCTGGCTCTATTCAAAACAAGTCTCAAATAATATAGCTCACCACTGCCAGGAGGTACAAAATAAAGTCTACCAATTGAGAATCCCCTTTTCCGAATGGTCCACTCATGGTCAAATTGTTTCCACACAAATTTTGTAGGAAACTCTGCATATGTCAAAGTTCTTCCTTCATCATACTTTTTGTTAGCTTCCATCCAAGCAAGAAACTTTGTTGTGATAGATGATGGTCTATTAGCAATGTCATCCAGTGTATCATCATCTTGAAAAACAACAACATGTTGATCAGGTAAGTGAAAAGATAATCTTTCAACAGATGGTTCACGATAATGAATATCATAAGAAAATATTCTCCATACTGCTTCACATGATGACAAATACCTGCAGTCATAGTATAATTTGATTTCATCAACAGTATTCTCCTTACTACAACTTTGACCATTTTGATAAAAACTTGTAGTCACACGATCATGACCTTTGTTAACATATTTGAAGAGGTACTTGATAGATCTTGATTGATTGCACCATTCAACATTAATGTGTTCATTGTATTTCAACAACAGATACTTATTGTATGGGACAACATATTTGTTGTCAACACTTGCTTTGTCCTTTTGAACTGTTCGACCATTGTCTTGCCTTCGGTACAATGGATATCCATCATTGTCAATGGTGGTTTTTTGTACATATTTTTTGGGGAAATATCTTATGCATTTACCATTATGCATGCATGGGGACTTTCTATTTTGCGCACCATATGGTCCATGAATCATTAACGTTTCAACAATCTTTCTGAGTTCAGGTTCAACCTTCTCATCAGGAATTTGAGCACATATTATACTATCAATCTGATCTGGTGTTAGATACTTTGATGTTGAATGAAGAAAGACCAGAATATGAGCATGGGGTAGACCTCGTTTCTGAAACTCAATTGTGTAAACAACTGCATCAAAACAAATTAAAACATACATTAGACTTTTCCTATTACTGATGTACGGAAAAGGTAATTGCCTATTCAGACTACTCACAAAGTGTATAGGAATAATTTGTAATGGTAAAGGAGTATAAAAGTAGACACAATACCTGATACCACTTTTCCAAACACATTTCCATGCTTTATCTCTCTGATTAATTCATCAAGCTTAATCTTAAAAACACGACAAAGTAAATCTGGTCTATCTTCTGCATTTAAACCATATTTGGTCAATGCCCTCACAACTTCAGGGCACCTTTGGTTGCATGTAAATGTAATAAATAAGTCAGGATAGCTAGTCCATCTACAAAGAGCCATTGCATCTTGATAATTTTGAAACATATAGCGAGCACCACCAGTAAAAGAAGAGGGTAAAAATATTCGTCTACTTAAAGTTGAAGCATTGTTTTCACCTCTTAGAATTGCCTCAGCAACCCCATTGTACAATTCTGCTCTTAATTGCTTTTGATGAGTCCTTATGTATGATAGACGTGATGATTCTATCATTGTATAACTATCAACCAAAAACTGCTGAAAAAGCCTTCTTGACATAAAAAGAATAGGACTCTCAACAATTCTTTCATGTATCCTGAATGCAATGAATTCCCTCATGGACAACCTTCTCCTTCCTTGACTTTGTTCTTCTCTGTTAGATACGTGTGGCTTATTACTTGACTTGTTATGCTTCAGAAGAATTTCTTCAGAGTTACCATCTTCACCGTGAGGGAAAAGCAAAGGATACTGCATAGGTAGATATGCAACATTTAAAATGGACACACGCTTAAGAGAACGGGTTTGTGTTTCAACAATTACATCTTTTTCAGTTGGTTCACAATCAAAATCCCCTACAATTAATGCAGCAACCTCAGATGCAGTAGGCAAGTTATATCTTCTGCCATCATGACCTCTTTTACCCATTATCCTTAACTTTACATTGGCAATACCATAATCCTCAAATCGATCTCTAACCATTCTATATACTTTGGCATATGGGTTACCAACATCAAGCATTTCCTTCAGATCTTGAACAATAGATTTATTCAATAAACATTCATTGCTTGTCATGCTAGAAAAAAATTGTACACATAAGAAATTAAGATGACAATACAATTCATTATTACTTGGTTATTGTTGTCATTTATTTTCAATTAAAAAAAATGTCAAGTTGGAGTAAGCAGACTAACCTTACAGCATTCATCTTGTTCCTTACTTCATTCTCTGTATCATAAATGTACAATTGAGCAAACTTTGGTGTCTCACCTGAAAGAGGTAGTAAACTCCCAATTCGGTGGTAGTTTTCTCCATTCATAACAAACATTGGTGGGCCATTACCATCATTAATCTTTCTATCAATAGTTCCACCCATAGATGTAAAAGAAAACATCATATTGAAAGAACGTATATTCTGTATAAAATATTTATTATGACTATCATCATTCTGCAACAAATTCAATAACTTCAATGGTGTTTTCTCAAGGAAGGGTATCTTTACTTTTCCTTGTCCACAACACATTCCAAATTTTAGGCAAGCTGAATTGTACCTCTTTTCTAATCTCTCTGAATACCACATCAATGCACCACAGTGTTCACACTGCGATGACTAATCACCAATGTCCCAATAATCTGTCACAATATAAGAAGATGTCGAAGAAGGTGTTAATATTTATATGAAATACCACTACTCTTAATATTTAATCTAATATGAAAAAATGAAATATTAAACACTTATTAACCTGTTGTTGGGTTACAGACATTAACATGTTCTAGGAAGGCTCCATTTATTGGATCATTAGACACAACATCACCTACATAATATGAAAATATTAACTAACGAAAAATATAACAGTTATAGCAACAGACAAAAAATATAACACACATTTAATGAAGGTCAATAACCTAACAATGTGTTTTCATGGACAACATTATTTCGATCTGTACATACTTCAATACTTCTTGATAATGTTGTTTCCTCAGTTTGATGGTTATATGAAAGATTCTCAGGTAGAACGATTACATGCTTCCCTACATTTTTTTAATACTTGTTTGGACATGACTGTAATATGACTGAAACATCTCATGTATTTATATTTTGACGTCAGAAAAATTGCTCAACTTACGTATTCTTTTTTCTGTCAATGGCGACCTGAGATATGATGTTCTTTTTGGTCCAATATCAGGGGTCAGTGGATCGCATAACGGAGTCATTATAACAGTGCTTGTTTGGTTAGTAAGTTTTGGCAAATGACAAAACAGATATATGCTGTTAGAAATTTCAGAACCTTTCATGAAATTACTCTACATCAAGAACCTCAATGCAGAATAAATAACTATATATCATTGTCTTATCCATTTACCTGGATTATAATCTACATCATTAATAACGGCATCATCAGTATTTGTTTGGTTAAAAGCAGGTGGTATAGTCTTCTGCAAGGATCTATCAAATGGTACCAATTGATGTTTACCTACAGATAATTGCCTCTGCTTTTTGATTGATAAAACGTTAACTGTTGGCAATGAAGAAGATGATTACACAAATTAAACCACGGCAAAAACATTGACCAACATCTATAGTTTATTCCAAAACTTACTGTTGCTTATATCTGTTAATGGCGAAGGATTACACATCCTTTTCTTGGTGAAAGGTTGAGGAGTTATTGGAGAACATGAACCATTTGGCCACAACTGACTGCTTTGCATGATGGACTCTGAAACTTGTTTTAGAATGAAACTTTGTTCATACAACAACATGAAAAACTAAATAAAAATGTAGTGTTACCAATCTGTCATGAATATCCCATTCATTTACCTTGCTCAGCATTGGAGAATTTATCTTCTTGTCCATGAACATGTCCAGTTGAATTAGCCATTGAGTGCTTCTTTTTAGTTACTCAGGATAAGTGCAGAAACAATATTGTAATCAATTCACGTTGCAAGTTGTTATATTTTGAGGAGAAGAATAACAGACGATACAAATCCCATTTGCAAGCACAACAGAACATCATTACCCTACTTCACTATTAAATTATTTACCAAAAACATCACTAGTGCCTCCCTACTTATCCAGCTATGCAATGATAATAACAGATAGTAAATGCTAACACGTCTATGCTTTATGAGGAACTCTTTTCCACGTTGTCTACTAACATATAATACAAACTGAATATGTTGGATTCTGAGATTTTTTACATAAAGCAACTTCATTCATACCATGTTGATACAATGAATAAAAAATTTTTTACAAATGCATTGCTACCAATTTGTCATGAATATTCCATCCATTTACCTTTTCACAGCATTGGCGAAGTGGATTTCTCCTCGATCAACATGTCCATTCTAATTAGTCATGGATTGTTTTTTATCAATGTTTTTTCTCCTCCATGGTTCTACTTTCGTCAAACTTTGTTTGCATTAATAGGATATTTTATTCTGAGAACAATTACAGATAGCTGAAATTTCATTTCCAATGCAATCAGAACATCATTAGCCTCCTTGACTGTTAAGTTCTTTACGAAACTTCATAATCCCATCAAGTACTTATCCTCCTATTTAATGATATTGAATGCTTAAACATTTACCAAACATCATTATTTCCTGGCTACTTCCTTCTGTTTAAAGATATTAACAAATAGTTTCTGGTAAAACATTTGCTTCCTTCTGTTTAAAGATATTAATAAATATTTAACTATACTCGACGGCACCATTATAACATAATGTTGTAACAACATTTACATAGTTCTGCATTACATTTCCCTTCGGGAAGTTGATTGTCCATTCATAATTATCTCACACATTACATAATTAATAGGTCCGTCAAAAAGTGATAGAAATAAATTAACTATGATGGTTCTTTATAATGAAGATCACAATTCTATGCAATGGCAGAAACTTCATTGGATTATTCTGCTAATCGACATACATGGAGAATAGAAAACATAAGTATTAAAAAAATTACATGTCCATAGTGATGGAGTTGAAACATCATACATCTTATTTGCCATTTTGGATATGTATGTTTTGCCCTTTTATGCACCAAATTTTCGGATTCTAGGGTGTTGCTGGCTGACAGATTTTGAAAGACATCAGTTTTGCTGAACATTGAGAAATATAGGATCTTCGGGGCGTACAAATACTAAAAGGGAAGAGTCTTCAAGGGACAACACATTGATTGTCAATTTCATCCATGCTGATGATTCTGTACGGCTTGAATGCATACCCTGCAGGTGTGAATAATAAAAGATACTTAATATAAGAATGAAGGTATTTAAATTCTTGAATGATAAAAGGTATGGTTTACATTAAAATATCATATACCTGTTGAGTACCAATTTGTAACAACAATTAAAAATTTGATTCTTAAGAAATTCGCATAACTTGATTGCTTTAAAACAAATTCAACGTAATATGAAGAATTTCTCATTGGATACATAATAACTGAGAAATATTCATAACTAAAAAGCAAATTGTCTTACAAATTAGAAGGACCTCATCAGCACAAAAACATAAATTGTTCAGAAACCATTCCTTAAAGAAAATAATAACAAAAAAAGTAAATTGTCCACAACATAAAAAATGGCGCCTAATCTTTCTCCTTAATTATAATTGTCTTCCGCAATTTGTTTGTTGAGGTCTCGGCTAGCCGCTCCAGTGTTTCATTATGATCATCAAGGTTTACCGTTGATCGTTTACAACAGATCTTGCTTGATGGAGTAACAGCATCAATGCCTTCATCAAAATCCTATACAATAGGTTCCATATATTATATAAACATATAGGTTGTAAAATTATCTAAGATGAACGAATAATACCTTCAAACTATCAGGCAGTTGGGTATAAATAAGATCCTGCATTGAATTCTCATCCTGGATTGATGGCTACAAAATTGATTGTCCATCAATACAGTTCATTATATACAATGCATATATCAAATTTAACATATTCAGTTGACCAATTATATAGGAAGTGAAACCTGAGAATCAACATTAGATTTTGTAGCTGCATCATCCTCCTCATCATTATCCTATAAATTATACTTGATGATCACTTCACAACTAAGTTAAATTACATGCTCAACAATATGTTACTTATTTATTAGTATTGTTTACCTGCAACCCATGTTTATCTTTGAATATACTTATGTCCTCAGCTTCAGCAGTGAATTTTTTAACAGTAAAACTTTTCCACTTATTTGTAGTGTTTCCTTCATTAATATCAATTTTGAAAATAATGTCCTTTCCTATTAAGTCCCCGAATTCTGAAGGGTATCTTAAACTTTTGTTATCCTACCAAAAAGACTATTCATGTAAGTTAAATACAGTTAATTAGATATGACCAAAAGGAATGATACATGTGAATCAGTTGTAGTTCATGAAACACTTCCATTACACACCACATTTTCCATCATCTTGGTCTCCATCTCTTCCGCAGAAGTGTTGAAATAATCACAAAGTACCCGATCAAACAAAATAAATGAAGCTGAACCTGTATCATTTATTACACGAACTTGGACCTTGTACCTAATTTTAAAGAGTACAAAACATGAATAAAAAAAATAAAGTGTCATTACTGTTTCATAACATATAATTATCAATCTTCTTACCTCTTAACACCTGGAACAATTTTCCCACAATGTTCACAGTAGAACTTTACTCCAACAGGTTCTACTTTCCTCAAACATTGTTTGCACGATACATAGTACCAACCTCTCGTGATATTTATGTTAAAGATTTTTTCCAAAACACAACCAACAGACTTCTACAGAAAAATCAATGCATGACAGAGTTTTGTACGGAATCAAATGTGAACAAAATATAACAAATAAAAGACTTCAAATGTGGCAAACATCACCTCTGTGCATTCATATAAGTCAGATATGAACATCAATGGACATTGAAGAAAAACATCGTCTCTTGAATAAGCTGCCTGACTGCTTATCTGACTCACCAGCTGCGTCAATGATTTTGTACTACCTTTGTGGCTAAATCAGATACAACATACCTATTTACTTCTATTATTATGAAAGATCCAAAGTCAATTTGTGAACGTACAAAAATTACTAAAGTTTTTTTAATATCTCTGCTTGTACTCATGAACTTCTTTCAAAGCAGCATTCATAAGAACCTGTGTTCCATTGTAGGAATTGGAAACACCAAACCTACCTAATAAACATTACCAAATGTAAACAAATTTCTACTCATGTCATAATAGAACTGAAATAAGAAATAATTGTTAATGTCATATAGAGAATAGACCATTAAATGACTTCAATTTGCATAACTGCAGAATGACAATCACTGGACTTTCAGTTTGAGACTTCGAAATAAATTCACTAAACTGATCGGCATAATGATCCCAAAGGGTGCATTCTAATCTATTCATCCTGTAAATAAGCGACGACATACATTTCAATTTTTCAACAATTTATAATTTATTTATAATAGTTATAAAAAAACTGTAATTGTTCCAAAAATTAGGAAAGTGAAAAATAAGTATCCAAACACTAAATGGAAAGTTAATGTTTGATGAAAGTATTCTTCATTCGCCCTTCTTACTCCAAGTCTTCAAGAACAAAGTCAATAAGTCTTCGTTTCTTCCCAATGGCATTGGTTTCCTTCAACTCATTCATCTCAACAACATGACCAATAATATCTTGAAGAAAAAAAAAGTTACATATCAAATCGTTGACTCAATCATTAGCTAAGAATTCACAAAATGCAATCACATAATCATACCGATAAGATAAGAAGTGTCCACTCCGGCTCCAATGTGGTTGAATGGAGTAAACATAAATACATGGGTAGGAATGTTTTCACCAGAATCAGACTTGAATTTTGTTGTCCTCATAAAGTTGAAAATGTATTCCTGCTTGTATGTTCGGAACTTGGTGCTGTTTTTACCAACTAATATATTTTCTATTATATAAGCTTTTCCTGCCGTAATTTGCCTCTCAAATTGAGCAACCAAAGATTGTTTCATGCTAGAAATACATCGACCATTCTACATACAGTAGTTCATTCGAGTGAAGAGCGTTATGAGGAATATGAATAAGATTAATTTCACAGAAAATATATAAACCTTTTCATCAACCAAGAGCATATCAATGCTCACAATTTGTTGTGGACTACCAAATGCCGGAACCTTCCACAACCTCGAAACACGAACACGAATTTTCCAATGAATCCTAGAAGCATCCATGGTTTCAATTGGAGATACCACTTTAGGCATCCTACAATACAGTACAGAAAGATTAACATGTAGAATGTTAGATGAAGTTAAGAAAAAAACTAACTAACAAAACAAAAGTAAAGTTATCTACGTCAACCAAATGGTGATTTAATTTTGGTTATGTTGGTCACTTTCTTGTAAATGACTTTAATGAAGGAAATGTGATTTTAGAAAAGATGGATTTAAATAACCAAATGTTAACTAACAAATACGGAGAAGCCGAAGAGTTGCGGCTGTAACTTAGATGTAAGAAGACTGCAGAATATACTAACCACGTCTGACACAACTATTGATTATGTACCAACTTAGGCGTGGTCCTATGACAGATCATGATAATGAAGACTGACGGCTAAAATCAGAAACTCAGTCAGGCATGCTATGTAGGTGTAATTGAATCCTCAGCTGCTGAAGAAAGTATCCAATATAAATGTATCAAATATATTAATCATAAAGGGCAGGGGATTAATAAGTTATCCAGGTCATATTAACAAACAGAAAAGAAATAAAACATTCGTCGACCTCAGTTAGTCATTATCTGTTCTATGACCAGCGTAAATGAATATTAGCATCCACTGCAGTAATTCTTATGCCAACCATCAAATATAAATCTATCTATTTTCATTGATTCCTCCACCTGTATTGTTTATTTTTTAAAGTCAGACTCAAACATATTAAAAGAACCGGGAAGGTCAACAGGAATGTAGTGCAACATTTAACAATTAAAACGAACACAACTCTTCACATGGCAGGGGATTAATATGTTATCAAGTAAATCTAAAAAATAAACCAATAAATTATAACATTCGGCTGTTCATTTGATTTCAGTTTCACCACTAATGGAAACAGTTGTGTTGTCACTTAAGTTACACACTTTAATATTAAAGAAAAAGAACCATCATATATACAGATATTTATTTGATATTATGTTGTAATCAGAATGAGCATAATTGTTTGATATTATGCTGTGTACATCCGATGATCACATAAAAGGACAATACAACCCAAACATGGAATTAGAACCAACATTCTCAAATCCACACAGTTCTGAAACTAAAATGGATTAACATATTCTGCACGAAGCTTTTTGTTCCAAATGAACTGATACCATCCACTGCAGATGTAGGTCTCATTGATTCCTCCACCTACATGCTTAAGGACGCAAGTATTGTCTAACATATTGAAAGCACGGGCAAGGTCAACAGGAATGTACTGCAACATTTAACAATTAAAACGAACACAACACTTCAAATGGCAGAGGATTAATATGTTATCCAGTAATTATTAAATTATCACAAAAGATTGATATGATCCGGCTGTTGATTTTATTTCGGTTTCAGCACTAATGGAATCAATTCTGATGTGACTTAAATTACTCCCTTTGGTGTTACAGAAAACAAACAATCAAATATCAAATATATAAGAAAGAAAGAGTGATGCTGTCCAAATGAGAATGAACATATTTCATTGATATCACGTTGTGTCCATAAGATGATCTCATAAAATGACGATATATCCAGAAAATTGGATTACAACCGATATTCTATAATGACATCTGCTCTCAATGGATTCCGATGAAACTGAAATTGCAGAACATCTCCTGCACGAAGCTTCTTGGCCTGAACGAACTGATACCATCCACTCCCAATGTAGCTGTGATTAAATCCTCCAAGTCTATGCTTAAGGACGCAAGAGCGACTCACACCATCTTCATCAACAACATCAATAGAATGATGTTCCAACATGTTCAAAGCATCGGCAACCTCAACAGGAATGTACTGCAACATAATAAAGGATTAAAATTACCTGCAAAATTTGAAAGTAAAATACATGACTCAAAAAAATACCAAAACTTGTGTCCCAGAGGCTTGAGATGCAGTGAGCCTAACATCCCACACAACAGGAATACTATCGACATCATCCTCATCAGCATCATCAGCATCATCCAATACAATAACTTCAGGATCAGGAACCTGAGGTGCATCCTCATCGTCATCATCATCAACAACAACAATATTATGTTCACCTTCTAAAACAGCAACCTGGTCAGGGATATCCGTATCAGGATGCTCAAAAAAATTAGGGTAATCTATTTTAAAAAGATATTTATTAAATATTTTGATCCTGAATTGTTTCCGATAAATCCAATGAAACTGAATTGTATGTGGCTCTTCCAAATGGTAAAAATCAACCAAACTTCGGACACCCTCCTTGATATAAGGTCCGTCATCTCCCTCTTCAGCAACGATATTGTGGGGGTTTCCCATTCTGTCAAGCACAGTAACAGTCCCAGGGAACATGTAATCCCTAAATGATGTGAACGTGGGCACCACGATAAGCAAAAAAGGTCATCTCGAAGATTATCTACAAGGAATGGAAGGTCCTATGATGCGGAGTAGGACCAAACGTATAGATCAAGCACTTAAAGGTCTTATCAAGGAAGTTCAAGGAAAAGACTACGTGGATCCAAGCCCAATCCCAACATGGGTTAATTTATGTAGTCATATCATTGAAGATCTTAAGTGATAAAGTTATGATTTACTATAGATTACATTAGGATTTACTTTAGATTACATATTTATCTAGAAGTTATTCGTTTTAAATTGATTGCAATTCAAATTGCAATCTAATTAGGATTTCTAATTTATTATCTTTTTTTACTAGATTAGGTTCACTATAAATAGGGGTTAGGGATTCAGTGAAAACACATTCTTTTGAGCATTAATCATAATTTCTCTTTGAGAGTTTTCATCTCTGTGTGAGTTGATTCCCTTGGTTCTTGGGCAAAGAACTACCTTTGATAACGTTGGTTCTTCCGGCAGGTCGCGGTAAGGGTCACGTTCCTCTTGATAACTTCGGTGCTCTCCGGAAGGTCGCGGTTTGTGTCGGGTTCCTTTATTTTACCTATCTTATCATATCTTACCCATCTTATCTTATCCTTATCTTATCTTATCCTGATTCTCAAGACGTTCCATTATCGTTTCCGCATTCCGATTCATTCGCGTAGGGTGAATCATATCATTTGGCATCAGAGCTTCGGCTCTTGCAATCAGGTGTCATCTATCCTTTGTTTTATTTTCTTGTGTTAAAGTTGTTACCTACTAAATATTACAAAAAAAAAGGAAGTTTTGGATAAAAAAAAAGAAGCAAAAAAAAAAATTGTGATAGAAAAAAGAAAAAAATTCAAGACAATTGAAAAAAAAAAAAGATCAATCTTCATTCAATATAATTTCCTTAAGTTCTTAATTCTTAACCAATATTCCTTACCTTATTCATCTTGTGTATCTGTGACTCTTTCGTTATCTGTGGGAAGATCAACTTGTGAAGTTCTTAGTTCAAGGATTTATAAGGAGAATCGAGAGGTAAAAGGCAAGAGTTGGTTAGAGCATTATAGAAAAGCCAATTCGAGTGTAAACACGAGTGAAGAGCGTCAATATTGAGGGCAAACACTAAGGGAGTGACTTGTGAGGCCTTATTATTCTAAGTTATTTATTTTGTTCAATTTGTAGCATTGCCAACATGAGTAGTGAACCCCATCAAAATGAGATGGATCTAAAAGTATTCATGAAATCAATTCAAGACCAATTCCAACAGTTGAACAGGAGGTTGGAGGACATGGAGGATTGTTCGAGAAGGAGATCTCAGGTGTCTCGTAGAAGTAGTCCTCAAAGATCACTTCACCGCGATAAAGAAACAGATTGGGGGGAGAACTTAGAATCAAACGGTGGATGTTGTACGGAAAGAAGACGATATCGAGGAGAAAAGGATAGCAACTTGGGGAGTATTAAATTATCTCTTCCACCATTCCAAGGAAAGAACGAACCTCAAACTTATCTGGAGTGGGAAAGAAAAGTAGAGCATGTGTTTGATTGTCATAATTACTCGGAGGAGAAAAAGGTAAAACTAGCCACTGTATCTTTTAATGATTATGCTAATATTTGGTGGGATCAATTTGTCCTTAACAGGAGGAGGTATGGGGAAAGACCTATACGAACGTGGGAAGAGATGAAAGTATCCATGAGACGAAGATTTGTACCAAGTCACTATCATAGGGACTTGTACCGCAAATTGCAAAGTCTTACTCAAGGCGCTATGGGTGTTGAAGATTATTATAAGGAGATGGAAATTGCCATGATAAGAGCCAATGTGGAGGAGGATAGGGAAGCCACTATGGCAAGATTCATTGGAGGATTAAAAAGGGAGATAGCTGACGTGGTAGAACTACAACATTATGTAGAGATGGAGGAATTGCTTCATAAAGCTATTCAGGTGGAAAGACAACTCAAATCTAGGAGCACTCACAAATATGCTTCTAGTTCATCATGGAAGTCCAATTGGTCCAACAAGAAAGAGGGGCCTAAACCTAAGGAGGAATCTCATGGAAAATCCGCAGCACCTATTTCCAAAGGTAAATTTGAAACTAAATCCTCTAATAAGTCAAGTCACATTCGTTGCTTTAAGTGTCAAGGTTTGGGGCATATTTCTTCTCAATGTCCGAACCAGAGGACTATGATCATTCGTGACAACGGTGTAGTGGACAGTGTGAGCTCAGAGGAAGAAGAAATGCCGAAGTTGGAGGATTGTAGTGATGGGGAGATAGCAGAACCTGTGCATGGAGAAATCTTGGTCACAATACGTGCATTGAACATTCAACCAAAGGATGAAGGAGATTCAGAGCAAAGGGAGCATATATTCTACACTCGTTGTCATGTGAACAACAAGGTATGTAGTATGATTATAGACAGCGGCAGTTCCACCAACGTTGCTAGTACATTGCTAGTAGAGAAATTAAACTTGCCTACTAAAAAGCATCCCAATCCTTATCGGCTACAATGGATGAATGATTGTGGGGATGTAAGGGTTAATAAGCAGGTTTTGGTGTCCTTTTCTATTGGAAATTATAAGGATGAGGTGTTGTGTGACGTTGCCCCTATGCATGCTGGGCACTTGTTGTTAGGACGTCCTTGGCAATACGATAAGAAGGTTATGCACGATGGATTTAAAAATAGATATTCTTTTGTAGTGGATAATCGAAAAATTGTATTGATTCCATTAAGGCCCGTTGAGGCTTATTCTGACCAAATAAAAATTTCAAAAGAATGTAAAATGAGAGAAAAAGAATTAGAAAATCAAGAAAGTCAAAAAAAGAGTGAGGGTGAAAAGAAAGAAAAATCAAGAATTAAAGAAAAAGAAAAGAAAGTTTGTGTATTTGCTCACAAAGGGGAGGTTGAGAGTGTTTTGAGGGAAAAGGAACAAGTTCTTGTACTCATGTACAAGGATATTTATTTTACTAACAATCATAACTCTTTTTCCCCTAGTGTGGTTGAATCTTTGTTGCAGGAAATTAATGATGTATTTCCTAAAGAATCACCGATGGGTTTGCCTCCTATAAGAGGCATTGAACACCAAATCAATTTTATCCCCGGCGCTGCGATTCCAAACCGACCAGCCTATAGAACTAGTCCTGGAGAGGCCAAAGAAATTCAAAGGCAAGTAGAGGAGTTGATGCAGAAAGGCTATGTGAGGGAAAGTCTTAGCCCGTGTGCGGTTCCTGTTATTTTAGTACCAAAGAAGGATGGAACTTGGCGTATGTGTGTGGATTGTAGGGCTGTCAAAAAGATTACGGTAAAGTATCGATATCCTATTCCGAGGTTAGATGATTTACTAGATGAATTGTATGGCTCTTGTTTGTTTTCTAAAATTGATTTAAAAAGTGGATATCACCAAATTCGTATGAAGGAGGGTGATGAGTGGAAGACTGCTTTTAAGACAAAATATGGGTTATATGAGTGGGTTGTTATGCCATTTGGTCTTTCTAATGCACCGAGTACTTTCATGAGATTAATGCATCATGTCTTGCGAACTTTTATTGGAAAATTTGTTGTTGTCTATTTTGATGATATTTTAATATATAGTAAGACAATGCATGAACACTTAGATCACTTACGTACTGTGTGTACTGCCTTACGAAGCCATGAATTGCATGCTAATATCGAAAAATGCATTTTTTGTATGGAATCAGTTGTCTTCTTAGGGTTTATTGTAAGTTCTCAGGGAGTTAGTGTTGATGAAGAAAAGGTTAAGGCAATTAGAGATTGGCCTAGGCCTACAAATGCTAATGAGGTAAGAAGTTTCCATGGTTTAGCAAGTTTTTATAGGAGGTTTGTACAAAATTTTAGTTCTATAACTGCCCCTTTAAATGAACTTGTTAAAAAAAATATTGGTTTTAAATGGGATGAGAAACATGAACAAGCTTTTAATTTATTAAAGGACAAGTTAACCAATGCCCCTGTATTAAATTTACCCAATTTTGATAAAGTTTTTGAGATTGAATGTGATGCCTCTGGAGTGGGTATAGGAGCTGTTTTAATGCAGGATTCCAAACCTGTAGCATATTTTAGTGAGAAACTTAGTGGAGCGGCACTCAACTATCCAACCTATGATAAGGAGCTCTATGCGGTGGTGAGGACCTTACAAACTTGGCAACATTACCTTTGGTCGAAGGAATTCGTCATCCATTCGGATCATCTTAGCTTGAAGTTTTTAAAGTCCCAAGATGACCATCAAGATTCGAGGACGAATCCTCTTGGAGAAGGAGGGAATGATGTGAACGTGGGCACCACGATAAGCAAAAAAGGTCATCTCGAAGATTATCTACAAGGAATGGAAGGTCCTATGACGCGGAGTAGGACCAAACGTATAGATCAAGCACTTAAAGGTCTTATCAAGGAAGTTCAAGGAAAAGACTACGTGGATCCAAGCCCAATCCCAACATGGGTTAATTTATGTAGTCATATCATTGAAGATCTTAAGTGATAAAGTTATGATTTACTATAGATTACATTAGGATTTACTTTAGATTACATATTTATCTAGAAGTTATTCGTTTTAAATTGATTGCAATTCAAATTGCAATCTAATTAGGATTTCTAATTTATTATCTTTTTTTACTAGATTAGGTTCACTATAAATAGGGGTTAGGGATTCAGTGAAAACACATTCTTTTGAGCATTAACCATAATTTCTCTTTGAGAGTTTTCATCTCTGTGTGAGTTGATTCCCTTGGTTCTTGGGCAAAGAACTACCTTTGATAACGTTGGTTCTTCCGGCAGGTCGCGGTAAGGGTCACGTTCCTCTTGATAACTTCGGTGCTCTCCGGCAGGTCGCGGTTTGTGTCGGGTTCCTTTATTTTACCTATCTTATCATATCTTACCCATCTTATCTTATCCTTATCTTATCTTATCCTGATTCTCAAGACGTTCCATTATCGTTTCCGCATTCCGATTCATTCGCGTAGGGTGAATCATATCACTAAATTTCTCCCAAAAACTTTGACATATGAATGTCGACCTTCAAAATACGAAAACATTCACAACCAAAAAAATATCATAACATAATAACCCTTTGATACAAACAGTTAGTTGTAAAACTTTCTCAAACACTTACAATTCCCGGGCCTATAATTCCTTCGAATGAATACGTCATTGATATTCATATCTACCAAAAAGTAGTACGATGAGAAAACCAAAGTTGACAATTAGTACTCACAAGAAAATAGCATTGAAGCTGAAGATGACAAACAAATAACATACCTTGACGATAGTCACAGAGAATAATGAAAGGTTGCAGAAGCAATGATACAGATTTCGAAACAGAAGGAAGCTGAAGGTTTTTGAAATCCTCCATTAAACCTATTATAATGTATATAGACGTTTAATTTTTGGGTTGTGATTATGAGAATCCATTTCTATTTTGAAAGAGAACCTGAATAAGATTTAATGGATTTGAGAAACAGAAACCTCGGCAAACGATATTTGAAATCACGTGTTAGGCGGCAGTAGGAGCAGAAGAGAGGTTTGATATATATTCAGAATTAAAAAGATTCCATCAAATAAACCATTAAGAGTAACGTTTCATATATATTCAGAATTTCCAGATTTCCATTGGACACGGTGGCAGCAATTTGTTGGACAGGGTGGAAGTGCATTTGGGCGGGAAAGTTACTACCCCAGGCACTGCTACTTTATATAATAAAGGATTCATGACATAGTGTTGACTATATTGCATCATAAAATTTCACTACATGTTATTTCATCTCGAACAAAAACAATGTTCATATCATTATAAAAGTAAAATAGGAAAAAAAGACTATTACACTATTTTTAATTTTAAAAAATTTAATCAGATTAATTTCATTCATAGCATATTGCTGATTTTTTTATTAATCGTAAAATCCCATTTTTCGCATTGTATGTTTTGAAATTTTGATATTTCAAAAATTTTTAATTCAATTTTTTATTATTTTATTAATTATTTAATCACTTATATTAACTATTTTGAACGTTTTAAATTAATTATTTTTTACCATTAAAAATTTATTGTGATTATATTTTTTTATTAAAAATTATTATAACATTATCATTACACCAAAAATATATTAAAAAGATTATGAATATGCTTTTGGAGAGGTTTAGGCTATTCTGCATCATTCGTTTTCAAATAATTATGTATTTTTAGATTTCATTTTACTTGGATAGTTACTTAAAAAATATTTATTGACCCCTCAATAAATATTATTCTTTAGAGGCAGTAGTTAATAAAATATTTTTTAATTATATTTTTTATTTATTTTAAAAAATTAGTAAATTTTTTTATTTGTATTAAAGTCTTTTAAATTTATAAATATTTGATAAATGCAGCATACAAATTTATATTATAAACAAGTGATTACAATTATAAAAAAATCAATCAAAATAATTAATGGATATTGTGTTTTTAATAATATATTCTAATAAATATCATAAATTTTGATTTTTTTGAATTTTACATGTTACTTCTTTAAATTTCAACCAACCTAAACAAAAAAAAAATGATATTAGTATTTAACAAAACAAGGTCATGTATCATTAGCACGATGCTATAATATGTATGGACTTTTACCCACAAACAAACAAAATGGTAGGTAAAGGTTTACAATCTTTTCCTACAGTCATAGTGCATTATAAGTAAAGGTATATAATTGTAGTTATAACCTATAGTTACAGTGCATTGTAAGTAAAGGTATATAATTGAAACACGTCCAACGGTCCAGGTACAAGAAACTTCTACCTACAATTGTTTTATATTTAGTGATAGATTTTGCATATTATTATAGGAAAACTTTTTTGTAATACTACTGTTCACTTATAAAATTGTAACTAAAATTATTGTAGATTCCTCGATGACCTGTAACTTTTTCATTTGACCGCTTGTTAATAGTTATCAATTCTTATCTTCTTATGTGAAATTTCATGAAATTCAATCATATATATGATCAAGAAAGTCATAATAGGTTTCAATATCACCACTTGTTATCAACCTAGGTTACTACTATCAAACAAAGTAAAGATACATCAAGACAAAATATAATACATATGAAAGGTAGAATCACTTAAAAGAAAAAAAGATTACAAGGAAAGGTCATTTTCTTTTCTTCTTGTCATCAGTAATGAGGAGTAAAAATGATACCATCATCCTCTCCTCTTAATTATATTAGGAGGAATTTGTGGCCTAAAATGAGTCTTTCTCGACATCATCCCATCATCACCATCATATGCTCCCCCTCTTTCATTCTCCTCTCGGTTTCTTATTCTCTCATCCTACATGAAATTGGTATAGGAGGAAATATCTTATACTATCTTAGATTCAAGGAATCTATAGAAGGTGTTGTTGTGTAGAGCTCCTTAGAATTTGTTGGTATCGAGGTCCACCATGAAGGATAAACACGAGAAGATTGATCTTGACCTTCGGAATGTTTATTATAGGAGAAATAATCCTCTAAAACTACGGTGAGTCGCAGGATGAAGTACAAGCTAAAAGGACAGAAGGGTGGATCTCCTCCTAAACATCTACTAAGGAATAGGAATCGTCATGTTCATCGATACTCTAGGTGGAGGTTGAATGTAAGTAAAGTATAATTCACCCATACAGTAGTTATGCCTCTAAATATGATGTGGTAGTGGTTGCTAGTGGGTAAATGGGTATCGAACTCATTTCTCGATTCTCCTTTTCCACATTAATCTTAAAGTCAAAATAGGAGTAATCCATGTTGCTGGTATACCATGAAATAGAACCATATAAAGAATGTAATATATGCAAAGTGAGACATATAACTCAAGTATAATCATATGTAGGAGTAGTAACTAAATTTACTGTGAACCATACACAAATTACTTAGCAAACCCACAAATAAAATCTAAATACAATGTGATGTAATGCAAGTATATAGATTTTTCTAATGTTCCTTTCATTATTCTTTACCTAATGATAGACTCAAGATTAGACAAAAACCTAATATGTCTCATATCATATTATACCTAATTAATATTGAGTTGGTTACCTCCTTATCATATGTTATGTATATGGTTTCCAATATAGTATGCCTTGAAAATTATAAAACCTTATCATAATCATATAATTCATCAAAGCACAAAACCACTCATTTAAGAATGATAATCTTTGAAATCCTGCTAAGATGGATAAGTTCAAATAGAATAATCTTGACTATAAGAAAATATCCTAAACAATTAAAAAGATTAAATCTAACTCATATACCCTTTAAGCTCATATGTCTCAATCATAAATTGCACTCCACTTTTGTTATAAATCAATTAATTTTAGATTTCCTATTGTTATAAATCAATTAACTTTAAATTAAAAAGCTTATACAATCATTTCATTGACGATTTCAAAACATCATGTTATTCATATAATGCATGTCACATAACTATTCCAAAATCCTTACTCAAGGATGTGAATACTTATAATATTTTACATCTATCACATAGGTACAATTCATCCTCTTCATAGGATTATAAGAGGTCCTTCCATATTTATAATTGAGATTTATAAATTCAAATCATCAAACCTTTAAAGAAGAATATGTTTCCATGCTTAGAGTAAGTGTGCTTATGCTCAATTGATATTACATTCCATGCTCATTTTTTGCAACCGCATGCTTATTTTTTGCACTCCTATACTCATTATCTTACACCTCAATATCTATAATCTTGCATGATACTTCTTGTCTTGCATCACATGTTTATTGTTTTGCACTACTATATTTGTTGTCTATGGTATATACTTGTTGTTTCATACCTCCATGCTCATTGTCTTATATGTCACTACACATCTTACAACAATTTTACTCACATTACAAACCCATAATTTTATAGTTTGAAAATATGTAATTTTATTTCAAAAACATAATCTATATCTAATTTCTTACTAAACTCAAGAAATAATACATCTATAAATAATTGTAAATCTTAAAATTATAAAAAAAAATACAATATAAATCTATACTAAAATTAAAAAAATTAATAATTATTCTTATAAATATGTTTGAGTCTCCTAAGAACAGTACTGGTTTCAGTTTGTGGATCCCTCTAAACAAGCTTAACTTTCGGCTTCAAATGCTAAATTGGATCAAATGTACCCTTACTCAAAATTTTGGGATGGATTATGAGAAGGAGCCATAACCAACAAAAAAGAAAAGAGGAACACAACAGAGAGAAAGCAAAAGCGAAAGAAGCCATCAAGAATTTTCATTTTTAAGAGCAAATGAATGAGGAAAAATATTGATTATATTATGGTCGATGACATGTAGGAAAAGGGAAGAAATATTCATATAAACAATGGCATTGTGGCTATAACATATACTTACGGATGGGATCATGATCTATTGTTTTTAAAAAAGGATATTCCAAAAATATAATTTTTTTTGTAGTGTCACTAACTTGTTTATTGAATAAGTTTTGCAATTAGTTAATTTTGCACATGATGTTTTCTTAATTTTTTACTATTAAATTCATTTTATTTTTTTATATACAAAAAATAGACTGTTTAATAATCACGTTTCCACGATTTTTTGTAAAAAAAATAAAATAAAAGGTTAATTCAGTTTATGATAATTTACTAATTCTTATCTTTCTCAAAGGTCACTCTAGCTATGATGACTTAATGGTATTTTTTTTACAATTATTTAAAACAGAAGTTGTTTGAAATTTCAAAAATTAAAGAATGAAGTTAGTTGTAATCACTTATTATTTGTTTTAAAATGTCATTCTTTTAATGTTATTATCAAGTTCATGTACTGTTTTAGAGCAGAGGAGATAGGATATTAACTCGTTTTCTACTTAGAAAATACTTTTTTCCGTTATCTTTTTAATTAAATTTCTTCCAATATTTTTCTTAAATAATCTTTAGTAATAATTTCACTTTTTTTTTCATTTTGTAGTAGATCAGAAAGTAAAAAACTCACATAAACAAGCTAAAAATGGAAGTCATTTGAAACAATCAAAGAAAAGGTATCAAATATTTATGGAATTCAACGTCCAATCCTTGTAAACTGTTACTTTTATTAAGACTACTGCATCATATCCTACCGATCAAATTTTCAATATTAATGAGTCTAGCTGCACAACGCTTTCCTTTGATAGAAAATGATAATACATTAATATGGATATTGCTACCAGTCTACATATTTATAATGCATTGATATGAACATTGCCAAAATGATGTATTAGTATCCTTCAACAAAGCCTCCAATTAACTATACCCAATCCTCAGCACTAACACGATACAACCAAACATTGGGTAAGAATGAAATTAAGTAGACTTTAGTAGGACCTGTTTTATTTGAAATTAAACGATACAGAAAACAAGATAATCGAAAGTACATTTATTTGTGAAATTTCATGATTCCCAATGCAGTGAAGGTATTGCAAACAAGTTCAAATCGTGAAAATCCAGAGAGCTTGGATAAAGTCTCAAATTCATTGACTGTTCTCTCCCTACTACCGTGATTAACATGATTAACATGATGTTGTCGACCATAGAAACAATCTTTGATACATCTAAATCTAATGCTTCTGGCACTATGAAATCCATAACAATCACCTTCCCATTTTGTGGCAGTGCCTTGTGACAATTTCTCAAGAGGCTCAAGCATTTTTCATCTGACCAATTGTGTAACAGCCTACATAATACAATCAAATAAAAGATGATTGAGATGGAGGCACACTTCTTTTATGAATGATTTTCCAAAAATTTAAAGGGTCACAAAATGCTTTCTAACCTTTAAAATAATGGCATCACCCTAAGGTACACTTAGGTACATATATCTCCTCCGATATGTTCTATGCCTTCATGCAATTAATAGGACAATATGAAAGTCATTATTTTTTAAATAATTTTGTTCGCATCTACAAAAATAAAATTAAGTAAAAAAGAAAGTATTTATTATCTAAATGCCAAAGTATACTAGATACTTATTTTAGTAAAATTTTATTATTTTTATTGTTTCAAATCATCCTCGGGACAAAAAGTTAATATTTTTATTTTGTAAAAGTAAAAATAGGATCAGGATTTGCATCAAATAATACAAACACACTAATAATGATTAGCTACCTGGATAGGTTGGTGCCTTTTCAACAACATGGGGCAAATTAAAATTAATACCCTTTATTATTGAAGGGTACTTCGAGATTATCATGTTTAACATTTAGGGTTGGATCTTGTTCATTGCCTTGTTGATATTCCTTCAAATCCTGCATATATTTTGAAAATGTTGTGGGTGTCTAAGGTGCATAGATTGTCCATTGCCTTGTTGAAAATGCGATTCATTGTTGGATCTTGTTCAGTGTATTGATACATTGACATTCCATGAACTTTTTTGAATAGGTCATTGTCGACATCACATCCGTGATTGCATCCTTAGAATTAGGCCTAAAATGACATATTATTCATGACAAAAACTCTTCTTAATTATAAGTAATGTAAATTAAAATAATTCATGGGTCATGTTTCGTTTGGATTTAGGAGAAAAAATTAATTAAACCAATTAAAATAGAACAAATTAAGTTGAGTTAGATTGGATGATTAAATCTTAAAAAATTAAACAAAACTACACTCAAATCCTTTTTAAAAAAGAATATGGAAATATTCAAATTAAGTTATTTATTACATAAATATGTGAGTGTACATGTACTATTATAATAATAATAAAAAAAATTATCGGATTAGATTGGTTTCAAGGACAACAAACTTCATACAATACTTAAACTGGTTGGGCTTAATATTTCTAAAATTGATTTTATGTGAAAACTCAAACCAACCTGTTCAAGTTGATTGGATTAACTGAATCAATTCAACTCATGAATACCCTTAATGCAAATATAATCTATAGCATTGTAGTAAATTTACTTACCAAACCTGTGACATTGGTAACTCTGAGTGTTGAGTTGGCATCTTAGAAGCAATGTCAGAGGCTGACATGAATGAACAAGTGCGGTTTCCATAGCTATTATGTCAAACAAATTGAGCTCAATAGCACCATTCAGTACTGCAGTGAACACCTGATTCATACAAAGTAAGAAAGCAGAACGACAAGCTTCCTTCTCTGTGTAGATTGTACTCATAGTAGCTTCGTATGATTCTGTTTCTTTCTCCTTTCAATATTTCTTTGGTGGTTCCTTCGCCACGAGTTAGTCATTTTTATACCTACATAAGGGTCCTTCTTCCGCAATAATCGTTAAATATTATACTTCTTCGAGTTCTTTTTATATGTTTAGAAAAAAATATAATTAATATTATTAATTTTTTTAAAAAAAATTATTTACTTCCTTAATTTATCTTATATTTTCATCTATAATTCATAATAATTAAATATATATATATATAAAGATATATATAAAAAATTTAATATTCTCTTAAACATTAGAATAGAAAGATAAATAGGAATAATTTTTTTTATTTTTTTAGATAGATAAAAAATGGAAAAAAAAATGTTTAGTATGCAAGTAAATATATATACATATATATGTAAAATAAAATATTTTTCTTCCTTGATCAGAGTAAATATTTGGATTTTACGCACTGCCCAAGGTGTGGCTATTTTAAATGAACTAGTGGGACACCCGGTCAACAAATGCTGTTATTGTTATTTTTTGTTTTCAATCTTTTTGACAGTTTTGTTAATTAATTGTAAATATTTAAAAATGGAAAAAATTTATTGAAAATATTAATTATTTTTATATAATAAATATTTATTTTTAATATAAATTTATATACTACTTTTGACTATTTAAAATTAAATTTAAGATTGACCTTAATTAATATTTTTATTTTGTAACTACTCCTTTCAGTTTTAAATAATAATCTTGTAATATTATGGCAGAAGAGTTAATTAATATAATTAATATTATTATTTTTATAAAAATTATTACATAACCTAACATATCTTATAAAAAATTTTCATAATAGATATGTAAGGATAAAATTAAAAAATATATATATTTATTAAAATTATAAAATAAAAAATCAAATTAAAAAATAAAAATTTTTAGATTGACTAATTAATAACGTTTTTTAGATTGCATGAAAAGATATCAGATCAACTTTTGAACTGCGATGTTATCGCAGAATTAGCGGTACATAATCTTAACAAGTAATTTTATTTTTATTTTTCATCCTGTTAATATATTTTATTTTTATTTTTAATTTAAAAAATTAGATTATTATTTTATCATTTATTTTTTATATTAATTTTTAAAATTTAATTTTACATTAATTTTTAGAATTAGTTTCACATAAATTTTTTTATCAATTTTTATAAATAATGTGTAGATTTCTACCATTAAATATCACATTAGATGTTTAAATATATCTAAATAATATTATATAATATATTAAAAATTTATTTATCTTATTTATCTTATTATATATATTCTCATCTTTATTTTTATTTTTACAGTACTAGAAAATAAATGTTCAAATGCTTAACTTTTAACATAAAATTTTATTTATTAAAATTAACCAAAAAATTAATGTAAAACACAGGTAATAAAATAAAAAATTAACAATTTAATTTTTTAAAGTTAAAAATAAAAATAAAATACATTAATAAATAAAAAAAATATCAATTCACTCTTTTAATTCTGTGATTGATTGGAAATTTGTATTGATAAATAGCTATTCATGGCTAAATAATTATTGTTCACAATGGAAATGAAAGTCAAGAAACTCGTTTTTGCGAACATTCGAAGCAGGGCGCCAACATTATGGAGGCCTCAATAAACTTTACAAGTAAGTTTTTAGAAATAAACTTTTTGAAAGAAATAAAAATATAATTTTATTTAAAATTCATTTTTACAGTTTTAGAATGTAAAATTATTTATTAAAAGTAAGATGATTAATTTTGTTTAACATTTTTCAATTAATAATTAATTCAATCTAATTTTTATTGAGATATTATTTTTGGTAAATTTTAGTCTTTTTAATTTTGAAAAATTTAACAATAGTATAAAATTTGATTGAATTAATTACAATTTAATTTATTTTCTTTGATAATTAATTTTAGACAAAAAAAACTAATTTTTATTTAATATTTATTATTTAAAGTACATAGTGTGATAAATAAGTTAGGTTATTATTAATATATTAAGTGTTGACATAATTATACGTACAAAATCACATTTTAAATTAATACAGTACTGCAAAATATTAATGGAGGTGGAGTTGTTAAAAAAAAGTCTAATAAAAATATCCTCTGTATTAGTGGTTCATATAAAAATTTTAAAATTATTTTATATAAAAATAATTAACCATGAGGTATTAATTTTAATTTTACAGATAAACAAGTAATAAATTTTTTATAAATAAATTTAACATTATATTTTATTTTGAACTAAAAAAATATTTATATAAAATATTATAAGCTTTTTAAATATTAAAATATTATAAGCTTTTTAAATATTAAAATATTTTATTAATTTTTTTTCATGAACTTCTTTAATAATTATTTTTCTTGCACTACATTTAGATATATAATTTATTTTTCTTAAATAAATATCTATCTTACCTAAAATAGTCTCCAAAACCATGTTCAAGACATGTCTTCCATAATTGTTCAAATTTATCATTAGCAGATAAGATGTTCAGTATTAAATCTAAATAATTTAGTTTATAGAATTATAAGTAACACATACCTTCAAGACAATACATTAGCTACAATGTTTTTCTTTCCTTTTTTGTATTTGATAATATAATAAAACATTTTAATAAATTCTAACTATTTAACATGTCTTTTATTGATCTTTCCTTAAGATTTCAAGACCTTCAAACTGAAGTGATAAGAATTTATGATAAACTCTCTCAATCAAAGATGATGTTGCCAACTTTATAGAGCTCTCACCAAAGAATAGAATTCCTTATCATAGGTTGGATATTTGAGTATATCCCTATTGTGCTTCCAACTAAAATATGTTACAAGTTTGGAATTTTGTATCAAAATAACTCTTATACCCACTCCAGAAGAATCACATTCAATTTCAAAAATTTTATCAAAATTAGTTAAACTCAACACAGGAGCATTAGTTAACTTATCCTTTAACAAAGTAAAAGTTATTTCATTCTTGCTAAACATGAAAGCTTCTTACCTCATTGGCATTTATAAGCATCGGTCATTTTCTAATTTTCTTAACTTCTCTTCATCAACACTAATTCCTCAAGAACTTAAAATAAACCCAAGAAAACAACTTATTCTATGTAAAAATTGCATTTCTCAATGTTAGCATGCAATTCATATATTCATAAAACAACATACACAGCACATAAATGATCTAAGTGTTCATCTATTATTTTACTATAAATTAAAATATCATCAAAATAGATAATAACAAATTTTTAAATAAAATTTCATAAACACATGGTGTGTTAATCTCATGAAAGTGCTCAATACATTAGAGATACCAAATAGCATGACAATCCATTCTTACAATCCATATTCGTTTTTAGAAGTGGTCTTCTACTTATCACCCTCTTTCGTACAAATTTGATGATAACCATTTTTTAAATCAATTTTAGAAAATAAGAAAGAACCACATAATTCGTCAAGTAAATCATCTAACCTCGAAATAGGATAGCGATGCTTTACCGTGATCTTATTGATGAATCTACAGTTCACACACATGTTCCATGTCCTATCCTTCTTAGGAGCTAAGATAACAAGAATCGCACACGACTAAGACCTTCTCTCACAAATCTTTTTTGTATTAACTCCTCTACTATCATTTGAATCTCCTTAGCCTCTTCAAGACTATTCTTATAAGTTGGCCGGTTTGAAATTTCAGTTCTGAGGATAAAATCAATTTGGTGCTCAATGTCTTTAATGGGAGACAACCTTTTTTATGATTCTCTAAGAAATACACCGTTAAATTCCTACAATAAAGATTCAATCACACTATGAAAAGAAGGATATGATTATTAGTAAAATATATATCCTTGTACATGAGTACAAGAACCTGCTCCTTTTCTCTCAAAACACTTTCAATCTCTCCTTTTCAACAAATACATAAACTTTTTTTTGCTCTTATTCTTTTTCAAATTTTTCACTTTTTCTTCACTTTTCTTTCTCTTGATTATCTAATCCTTTTTCTCTTATTTTATAATCTTTTGAAATCCTCGTTTGATCAGGATAATATTTAATGGGATCAAGACAATTGTTTGATTATCCATAAGAGAAGACCTATTTTTAAACTCATCATGCATAATCTTCCTATCATATTGACAAGGTCGCTCTAACAATAAGTGACTCATATGCATAGTGGTAACATCACACAATACAACATTCTTTTACTTGCCTATAGAAAGGACATCAAGCCCTTCTTACTAGCTCTTACATCTTTATACCCATTCATCCACTACAACCTATAAGAATTAGGATGCTTCTTAGTAGGCAAGTTTAGTTTCTATACTAACAAGGTATTAGTAACATTGGTGCAATTACCAATATCTATAATCATACTATGTACCTTGTTCACGTGACGAGTGTAATATTACTTGACAATTAAAGCAACAAATGTTACTTTATTTATAAGAATATTTAGTTTCAAATTTACCTTAAGGAATACATACCACTCACTTCCCCTTGGATTCCTCCTTTGGTTTAGGACCTTCCTTTTTATTGGACCAATTAGATCTTCATGACGAGATAGAAGCATATTTGTCACTGCTCCTAAGTTTGAGTTATCTTTCTACTTGAATAGCTTTATCAACCAAATCTTTCATCTCCACATATAATGTTGTAGTTCTACCAAATTAGTTATTTATCTTTTTAACCATCCAATGAATCATACCATAGTTGCTTCTTGATCTTCTTTAACATTCTCTCTTATCATGCCAATTTTTATCTCCTTATAACAATCTTCAACATTCATGGTACCTCGAGTCAGATTCTACAATTTCCAATGCAAGTCTTTATGGTAATTACTTGGCACAAATCTTCTTCTCATCACTACCTTCATCTCTTTCTACATTTGGATAGGTCTTTTTCAACACCTTTCTCCACACAGTTATGCAAATTCATAATTTCGAAAATTCATATGAATTTATTCTTTGTATGGTTGTATTATATTTCACCATGGTCATGCTTCATATCCTAAGGTAAAATAATATGTTTGTAAGCATCTAAATACTCTCATTATCTATCAAATTCAGTACTAAACATAAAAACTTGAAATTAAATTTTAAATATCACCACATGTAAATTCTAATTTTTTAAGAATCAAATAAATTTCAATGTAAGACTAAATGTACTTTAAAATTACTACTAATACTTGAATCTTCTTCTCTTATTTGAAATTGAAGTTTAATAAAAATTTTATTTTTCTAAATATTCCTAAGTGATTAATCTTCCAATTCCGAGGCCAATATGCCACGAATAGTTTTATCAAAAAAAAATTTCATCTCCACGTAATGTTGTAACTCCACCAAGTTAGTTATTTCTCTTTTTAACCCTCCAATGAATGTTACCATAGTTGCTTCTTGATCTTCTTCAACATTAGCTCTTATCATGGTAACTTCCATCTCCTTGTAATCTTCAGCATTCATGGTACTTTGCATAAGATTTTTCAATTTCCAGTACAAGTTTTTGTGGTAATGACTTGGCACAAATCTTCTTCTTATCACTACCCTCATCTCTTTCTACATTTGGATGGGTCTCTCTCAACACCTTTCTCTACACGGTTGTGCAAATTCATAATTTCAAAAATTCATATGAATTTATTCTTTGTATGGTTGTATTATATTTCACCTAGGTCATGCTTCATAACTTAAGGTAAAATAATATGTTTGGAAGCACCCAAATACTCTCATTATCTATCAAATTCAGTACTAAACATAAAAACTTCAAATTAAATTTTAAACATCGCGACATGTAAATTTTTATTTTTTAAGAATCAAATAAATTTCAATATAAGACTAAAGGTACTTTAAAACTACTACTAATTTTACTTGAATCTTCTTTTCTTATCTGAAACTGAAGTTTAGTAAAAATTTTATTTTTCTAAATATTCCTAGGTGATTAATCTTCCAATTCCAAGGCCAATATGCCACGAATAGTTTTGTCAAACAAATCTTTCATCTTCACAGAATGTTGTAACTCCACTATGTTAGTTATTTCTCTTTTTACCCTCCAATGAATCTTACCATAGTTGCTTCTCAATCTTCTTTAACATTGGCTCTTATCATGGAAACTTCCATCTCCTTGTAATAATCTTCAGCATTCATGGTACCTTGCATAAGATTTCACAATTTCCAATACAAGTCTTTGTGGTCATGACTTGACACAAATCTTCTTCTCATCGTTAGTCTCATCTCTTTCTACATTTGGATGGGTCTCTCTCAATACCTTTCTCCATACAGTTGTGCAAATTCATAATTTTGAAAAATTCGTATGAATTTATTCTTTGTATGATTGTATTATATTTCACCACGATCGTGCTTCATAACCCAAGGTAAAATAATATGTTTAAAAGCATCCAAATACTCTCATTATTTATTAAATTCAGTACTAAACATAAAAACTTAAAATTAAATTTTAAACATCACCATATGTAAATTTTAATTTTTTAAGAATCAAATAAATTTCAATGTAACACTAAAGGTACTTTAAAACTACTACTAATTTTATTTGAATCTTCTTTTCTTATCTGATAGTAAAATTTTATTTTTCTAAATATTCCTAAGTGATTAATCTTCCAATTCCAAGGTTAATATGTCACAGATAGCTTTATCAAGCAAATATTTCTTCTCTATATAATGTTGTAACTCCACCATATTAGTTATTTCTCTTTTTAACCCTCCAATGAATCTTACCATAGTTTCTTCTCGATCTTCTTTAACATTAGCTTTTTTCATAACAATTTCCATCTCCTTATAATAATCTTCAACATTCATGATAACTTGCGTAAGATTCTACAATTTTCAGTGCAAGTCTTTATGATAATGAATTGGCACAAATCTTCTTCTCATCGCTACCTTCATCTTTTTCTACATTTGGATGAGTCTATCTCAACACCATTCTCCACACGATTGTGCAAATTCATAATTTCAAAAATTCACATAAATTTATTTTTCATATATTTGTACTAACTTTCAGCACCATCGTGCTTTATAATCAAAGATAAAATATTATATTTAAAAACATTTAAATATTTTCATTGTCTTTCAAATTCAATACTAAACATAAAAACTTGAAACAAAATTTTAAATATTACCTCATGTAAATTTTAATTTTTAAAAATCAAATAAATTTTAATATAAAACAAGACACTTTAAAACTACTACTAATTTTACTTAAATTTTTCTCTTATCTGAAACTAAAATTCATTAAAAATTTTATTTTTATTCCTAGGTAATTAATCTTCCAATCCAAATCCAATATGCCACGAACTTAATGAAAGGATTTTCCAAAACGCTGCTGAATGTTTTCTTCCTGTTCTGCTTGACGTTTCCTTTTCTTAATTTTGGAAGGAAAAATGCCTTTTTTTTCATTCAAATGGATGATTCCAGGGGATGGCATTGGATGGAGCAGGTGGCAACGTATATGCAGCTCGTGTCCCTTAATTTTTTTTTACAAAATTCTTTTTATTGAAAAAATGTAATATTACACGAATCATCCATTGAAGGAGAATATTGGTTTACATTTGAAAAATTTAGCTTCATCCACATCTCATGAACAGCACAGCAGAACTCCAATGAGATTCTAACACCATCAAAGTAAATTATGCTCGAATGGGAGACAGAGATAGCTTTTATGATGGAATCACGAAATAAATGGAAAAGGAAAATTGTTTCAAATTATGACATCATAAAAGCTATCTATATACTGAAATAGCTAACTAATATAGGTATTCAATTACACAGACAGCAGCTGAATTAGTTAGCTTTTATCTCTTTCTTCTGCTGATATAGTGAGATAAATGTTCTTCAGAAAAATTCTTTCTTTTCCTAAGACCATTGCACCCTAGCGGTAATCATGAAAATATCTTACCATTTAATTTCTTTATACTCGTACCATACCTAGTCGCTATATTTGAATATTTAATATAGAATAAAATGAATCATTACAGGTCATCCAGCTAACTCAAACAAAGAAGATTGACCCTAAAAAGAGAAAGAGATTGTCATAGTATAAACGGATTTTAAATACAAATTTGCAAAATATGCAACTTAAGTAGTAAGGGAAAAAATTGGCGAAACACGATATTTAGCCTATAATATAAAACTTATGCAACGTCCACTTCCCTTACAGAAATTAACATATTTTCCTCTAACTTTGAACGGCTCTACATAAGATTAACCAAGAAAGGTTTAGCGATTACACTTGTGCTTTAGGTGTTGTAATATCTAATACATTCAAATTTTCCTCCTACGACAGTCTCTTGAGGCACTTCATAAGTGCATCTGTGTGTTCAGGCTTCCCAACAGATACACGAACGTACCCTTTCAGCTCCTTCTTGTCGTAGTGACGAATCATCACACCCATTTGTGCGAGGTCCTCCTATGGATACATAAAACAATGTCTCATGTTGACAATAAAGAAAACAAAAAAATAATATACATAACTATGATAGAAAGTTGAAACACAAGGCTCTATAAAGTTACTCAATAAGAGAAATGCTATCAACATATTCATTCTAATATATTTTTTATTATAAGATGAAATTCATCGGGTACTTGTTAAATGATGTGAGTTAATTCTACGTGAATTTCACTAGGTAGTAAAAAGTGTGTTTAAAGCAGTGTTGCTTTGAATTGAACTAGCAACATGCATAAGAAACATCAAAGGTTGAAGATGGCTAACAGCCACCAACTCTGCATCAACCACTCTCCCCCAAGAAAGAAATGGAAAAAAGGAATGCTTAATACAAATATCTAAATATTAATATCTGTCAAGCCAACAAAATTAGAAGAAAGCATATCGTGCTATTTTATGTTGAAAAACATAGGCAAGAATGAACAACATTGAAATCAGCTTGTGCTGAATCCTAAACATCTCTCCTTCACTCTCTGTACATGTGATGTGAACCGTGACTGTTGCCATCGTCACACAAAAAGTTGTGTTGAACCCTTTCCAGGCACAAGTATTCCCTCAATTTATGAAATTGAAAGTGAAGACATAAGACACCCAAGAATATTGAGTTTCTACGGCAGCACTAGTGCTAACTGACAAAATATAGACTTCTAAGGACAATAAACTCTTGGTACCATCTGATGTATACAGTATATTTGTAAAACTAAAGTTTCTATACCCACTTCTCGCATCATTGAACGAACACAACAAAAGCTATTGTAATGATATTGTGCAAGTAAAGTTATTTCATTAGAAATTCTCAGGTAGCAGAAGTATTAGCAAAGGAACTATTTTCCACAACATCATGACCCATTTTTTTAATGTGGTTAATTATCCTAAGGAGATAAGTTACTCATATGGAAATTTTAAGCAACAGAAAATATGTCTGTAAAATCATATACCAAACCAAAAATAAAGTGTTAAATTTCACACCAAACAATAAATATCCTGACATTTATTAAAAAAAGAAAAAAAGAAAAACCCGATAGTTGACCAAAACAAAAAAGAAAAGAGAAAGGTGATAGGTATGAAGATATGAAGATATGGAAAGGAAGGTACCTTTAGCTTCTTTGCATCCACTCCAGATGTAACCTCACAAAGAATGAAATTAGAATGGCTTGGAAATGGCCGTAGGAATGGAACTTCCTTCAGAAGATCAAAAAGCCTCTCTCTTTCTTTCAGCAGAGCATTTTTTACATCCTGTAAGTTAAGACCAACACATTAGATTGGGCTTGTGCTGAGAATAATAGTAAGTGATAAATGAGTAAAACATGTGTAACGTCTGTATTTTGTTTATCCTACAAGTATATATGTCACAGTGCTGGACACAGTTGTATTATGAACTCTTTCATGTAACAACTTTCAATAATCATAATGTACTAGTGGATAACCAATTAACATGCAGGTGTTAAATGCAAAAGTACAAAAGAAAAACCTCTAGATAAACAGGATTTTGCAATGCTGCACATGCAGAAACTTCAGCAGCAACAGATACATTATATGGTTGTTTTGCTCTCCAAAGATACTCTATTATACTCAAAGGAAAAGCTCCATATCCCACACGAAGTCCAGCTAAACCTGAGACAGTAGTTCATTTGAAAATTAAGAATTTAATGATTCACATTAGGACAAGGAACTCCAACCCAAGTTATAAAGCAGCTAACCACACAGTATAGTGTATCAGTAACAGGACTTAGTAAATATTAATTCAACAAATACATGAAACATCATTATCTAATCCTTAAATTGAAATTTTTACACAGATAATTTGATTTTGTAGAAAGAAGTGTTATTGCTGGTTACTCAGCTTCAATCCTAAGAATTGAGGTTAATAATATGATTACTAACTCAAAAGTCATTCAGATCCATCATACACATTGTGCTTCCCATTCCAATCCCATAGACTACATATATAACTTTTCTGGTTCTCCACTCCAACCAGTGTCATCATGAGCATTTATCCAATCTGTTTTTTATTCTAGAATACTTTACAATTTCTATAGGAGTCCCCCACATCAATATCTGTATGTTGTACATTGGAAAACCAGTTATAACAACAGTATCTCAACTTATTAATCATCACACAATTTCTTTCACTGCTTGCTTTATCAAAATATTGATTTTCAAGTCAATTTATTATTTGATAGAAACTGGTTCAGAAATATAGCTCTTCTTTATTGAAAAAGCAATGGCTTTCCAGCCTTGACCCAGTCTAGGCAGATCAAGAAACACCAAGAATACAGGATCTGAGTATTCGAAAGACCCAGCAAGTCTCCTCAAATTCCCACCAAATATAAGTGGTCCCCTTCTATTCTCCCTCTTTTCCTATTTATAGCCTCTTTCCTTTCACTTCTAATAAACTCCTTTAACTAACTAACTAAATAAAAACTAATTATACCTTAAAGACCCTAATTAACTGAGTTTCCTATCAATACTTCCCCCTTGAAGTTTCACTTTATCCTCAAGGTGAATGGCTAAGTAGAAGCCACCTGGGTCCCATTGTTTGATGCACAAGGATGATTGCCACTGATACCAAGCCTGTCCTCCCTGACCACAAAAACAATGAACCAGCAGACTCACCAACACAACAATAATAACATCACCCAAAGGCCCAACAGAGGCCTTCATCCCTTTGTGTGCAGCAAGTTGCTCAGTTAGCATTTTGACTTTATCAATCCCTTGACTCATCTCCTCGTTTACATTAGCAATTCAGGTTCTTGGTCTTAAACCTTCAGTTTGCTTTTCATCTTCTTTGCTCTCTAAACCTTCATCTTCTTTTATACTTTCTTGCACCCAAGATTCTTGTTCTTCATCCCAATTCCATACCTCTATCTTATGCCTCTCTCCCCTACATCCCCCCCTTTATCACTTTCATCCATTTCGACCCCACAGCTGCTGCTTCCTAACTTTGGGTTGGTCTTTGAATTTTGCTCTTCCACATCCTCCTCCCTGTGCGGTTCCAAACGTTGGGGCAAAGTCGTCAGCATACTTCCAGTTTTTGAAAGCATTGATCTTGCACTTCCAATCTTTTTCCAGCAATTCAAGCCTCTGGTTTTGTGTCTGTAATTTTCCTTCTAATTGGGACCACAATGTCCTCTCCAAAACTTCAAATCTTCCCTCTAGTCCTGTATTTGCCATTGATCACAAGGTAACCACAACTCCAAGATTCCAGCCTTGATCCAGTCTACGCAGACCAAGAAACACCAAGAATACAAGAACTGTCTGAGTATTCAAGAGACCCAGCAACTCTCCTCAATTTCCCACCAAATAGAAGTGATCCCCTTCTATTCTACCCCTTTCCCTATTTATATTCTCTTCCCTTCACTTTCTAACAAACTCCTTTAACTAACTAACTATCTAACTAAAATCTAGTTACACTTCTAAGACTCTAACTATGAGGTTCCTATCATATACACTCATAAAACTAATCTTCAGCTTAGAATTGAATTACTCAATCTCAACCCCATTACACTAAATCTCTGTAGATGCTTGATAAAGTAGCTACTCCTTATCATCTCACCATTACAATTCGTTGACCCAGCATTCTAAGGATTACATGCCAATCATTTTTCAGTTAACAGGTAGTCCCCCATCATCTCTAGTAATCATAGTAAATAAAACATTCACCATCCTGTATTCAGTTTAAGTCAATTTTAAACTAAACTATCAAGGCTCCTAATCCTTGTTATAATCCTCAATAACTAAAGAAACTAGAGAAGGGTTATACCACATATCATAAGATAAAGATCAACATAATAATCTCAAATTCTCAACTAAAATACATGTATAAGAAATTTAGAAAAGATGTCAGAAAAACATAAATAAAACATCTCTAGTAATCTTAGAAAATAAAACATTCACCATCATGCATTCAGTTTAAGTCAACTTTAAACTAAACTATCAAAGCTCCTAATCATTGTTGTTAAAATCGCGAGTTTAATCTTAGAAACGCACGATCATACGATCTTTAGTGGATGGCACGATTTGGGTCGCATGTAAAATCTTAATTTTGTGGGATTGTAGTGGGATCGCCGTTTTGGATCGTGAAATCGTAGACAAGTTCAGAATCGTACGTGTTCTCTGTAGTGTGTTGTGGATCTGAAGTTGGGTCCTAAATTAACATGCGAATCTGAAATTGGGTTGCGGCATATCCTGTGGGTTCAAAATTGGGTTCCACAGTGCAGTTTACCAACCCAATTTTTTTGTACGTTTTTAAACCAAAGCAAGCTGTGGCGAACTTATGATTCATGAAAACCGGTTATGATTCATCCAAACATGCCAAAACAAGAATTTGTGCTATAATCCCTTGACATCCAACCTTCTCAGCTTCTCCTCTTTTCGTCTTCTCTTCTTCCTCCAAAGACCAAACATCAACCTGCCTGCCTTCGTTCTCTGTTCTGCATCTGCCTTTGTTCTCTGTTTTGTTGTGGTTGTGTTCTCAGAATTTGGATGAAAAACATGGCTTCTGGTGGTTCTACTGCTGGTGGTAATGGAGCTGGTGATGAAAAACATGGCTTTAATCTCTGTTGCTTCATTCCCTGTTCTAGCTAAGTTCTGGATGTTTTTTGCCTATGAATTTTCAGGTTAAGTTTAGTTAAGGATACAATTTAGAGGTTTATTTACATTATCTATGTTAATTTTACATGTTAGTAAGATCTTACAATCCGTTTTACGATTCTGTGATTTACGATTTTCTTCCCCTTTTCCGATCCCACTTAAAATCTCGATTTTGACAACCTTGCTCCTAATCCTTGTCATAATCCTCAATATCTAAAGAAACTAGAGATGGATTATACCACATATCATAAGATAAAGATCAATACAATAATCTCAAATACTCAACTAAAATACATATATAAGAAATTTAGGAAGGATGTCTGAAAAACATAAATCTATTACAGTTTGATGATATATTATAATGGAATGATACTCACGAAAAGGAGAGGATAAAAAAAGAAAAAATTATTATAATAACAGAACAACATGATTTCTCAGTTAATCTGCAACTTTACTTGTGTAATAGGGAAATAGAAAAGCACAAGCATACCAGCTCTTTTGCTAAACGTCCGAAGAACAATCAAATTCTCATGTTTCTTCACCCAACTCATCCTTGATTCAATTGCTGAAAACTCAATGTATGCTTCATCCAGCACCACCAATATGGGAAGCTTGAGTATATTTAAGAGAACTTCATCATCAATTATACTGTCATAAAATAGTTAGATCAATATATACTAAATCGATGGCTAATAGAAGGGAAACTCAAAATTCCAGCATATTAAGGATATAAAAATAGTATCCATCCTTATAAATGCTGATTTTGTTAATGAAAAAGAAATATAGGAAAACTGCCTTCATTATGGTACAATTTCTAAGCGGACACCATAATATTGTACACAAATAAAGGTACAAATTCTTTTTCACACAAATATATAAAAAAAATACACTATAATACTAATGACTAATGAGTGTATTTCCCAATTTAAATTGGCTAGCCAAATCTCATAAATCCATAACTGTATAGCACAAATACGGAATTAAAATTGAAAAGAAAAAAAATGTGCAAGGAACTTCTGAGGTCCCTACACGTCTAACTGTTAACTCTGGAGTAAGAAAGGATAGTTAACAGTTACCTCCCATCTGGATTATTAGGAGATGTCAAAAATATGCATTTGGGCTTCTCTTGTTTAACAACTTCTGCAATTTGTTCCACGTTCAAGCTGAAGTCTGACCTCCTAGGGACTACAGTTTAAATAATACAGATGGTTATGGACATCTGACAAGGCATAGTAAGAAAAACCCAAAACACAGTAAGAAAACCAAAGACAGCTGAGAAGACAAAAACTATGAAAAATTTTAAAAAGGATAAACCAGCCATAAAATCCAAGATCACTTTAGTAGATAAGTATAACAAAACAATGATGTATCTATAATCATGACATATGAGCCACAATACAGGATAGCAAAAGAGTTAATTGATTTAGGGCCTTTTGTTTTTCATTTGACAAGTATAAAAGGATTCAGATCATCATGACATGAACATTTTTTATATGACAAATCTAGAAAGCTAAAGATATATAATTGCAATCATGAGAAACCACTTTACTATCTAAGGTTCAATCATTTTATAGATATCTATTTCTAATTTGACACGTATATGAATAACTATACTTTTCTAAAAGAATACATTTGAAAGCTATATTTAGGTAATGTTAGTCTTACCTTTGATGACAAGTGCTCCATTAACTGCAGCATCAAATTCATACATTGTGAAGGTCGGAGGGCAGTCCACAATCTTGTCTCCAGGATCAAGCACACAACTGTAGTATATATATAAGAAAACCATAAATCAGAACCACAGAATATCAAGAACGGATGATTGCCATAGCTATGATGAAAATTAACATAAAGTGAAAAAGAATTCGAGGCCTATCAAAAAACAGAAAGGGTATTGGTTCTAACCGCATGATCAAATCAATAAGCTCATCTGCACCACATCCTGCAAGAATATATTCAGCTTCAATGCCCGAATCTTGAGCAAGAGCTGCACGCAATCTGCGGCTTTCTGGATCAGGATAGACATATGGGAATTGTATTGATCCTAGGGCTTCCATGACCTGTCAAACCTATGATAGTCAACTTAAGAGTAGTAAAGGGTGTGATGCTCAGTAAGATCCTGTCATACTCAAACAAAACCATGAAAAGATTAAAAAACTTGAGAATTGAAAGTTAATACTACAATCTTGCTGCCAATGTATAACATCATATAACCAGATACTTATATTTTCCAATTTTAGTCAATAGTATGGAAGATACAGACAGCAAAAAAGTAAAATAAGAACTAGCCTCTGGAGGGGGACCGTAAGGATTTTCATTAGCATCTAACTTGACAATATCCTCAGGCTTACGTCCAAGACGAGCTGATAAAACCTGCAGCAGAAAGCCTCTTCTTTTGTTACTAAATTGCATTCGAATGGAACAATTGTCCCCACAAAAATAACCAAAGACAAGTGCTGACGCCAGGGGTCTATGGCAAACGTTGTAAAAGTTAATGTCCAATGTCAAACTCCCTGCCTCTTGATCATATGAAGAAAGACAAAATTACAGTTAAAAAATTTGCAATGCACTAGCAGTGTGTATGCAAGTGACCTACCACACACACACATACACATATATGAAAAACCATTTTTATAAAGAATAAGAATAGACGAAGATCCAATAAAACAACTAGATACCTGAAGAAATAAACATCTGTTTTCAAGTTTAAAGTATCAACAGCACAAACATGCTTTAACGAACAAATAGTGGAAATGGAACACGAGACCAAAATTCTTAACCACAATCTAACACTGCCTAGAATACTTCAAGAATAGTCAACATTGTTAACAAAACCAATAGGAATTGTGTTAAGTTTGACGACACAAACCTCAAAAGGCAAAATGGGCTGATAAGGAGACAACTTCCTCAGATGGTCTCTGATGAAGGAGTCACCTGTGACCTGAAGAGGACCATTGTTGACTTGCTCCACAGGAATGGTAGAAGAAGCCATGGCCACAAACTTCCTCTGATTCCACCTCTCAAATGAACAAATGGGTTTGGTTAACAACGCCGATTGTTGCTTCAGATTGGTATTGGACTTAACCAAACACAAAGCAGCAGAGTTCTGAAAATCAATGACACCCATTAAGAAGACCTGCATAAAAAATAAAAATTAATAGTGAAAAGAAGGGATTCAAAGTAACCCAATTAGAAAAGCATTTCAGATTATAAAAAAAAAAAAAAGGAAGAAACAAGAAAACGTAATGGGAAGAAAAGAGAGATACACGAGACTAAGGGAAGGCTTATGCAAAGTGAGTACCCTGGCACTGAAGGAAAATGGGGAAGAGGTTGGAGCCGGCAACAAATTAGAATCAAAACTGAAATTTTATTTAAAAAAAATGAAGGTATAAAGTAGTAATGTATAAAATATAAACCCTACAGATACACAGTTCAGAAAGAAAGACACCAAACAAAATTAGAAAGAAATAAAACAGTGAATTTTATTTATTATTTAATATTAATATTTATTCATGAAAGACAAAAGGAAATGGAAGAGGTGGTTCTGATGGTGTATAAGCCCTATTACCCCAACTCTATTGGAAGCTTAGAAACGAGTCTCTAGGCACTAAATAAGAACATCCTACGTCCAAGCACACAGGATTAGCTCCTACACCTCACGTAATTATTCTTCCTTACAATTCCAAATCCTCTTTCGTCATATAAATATTAATAAATATAATTTATGTTGTTAATTTTTTAAACCATACTTACTTTTTTCTTTTTTATTTATGATCATTATAATAATTAGATAAGTATAAAAAATTAATTAATATTTTTTAAAAATTTTAGTAAGCATATAATTAGAAATTCTTTTTTATTTTTTATAAATAAAAAGGACGCAGGGAGCATCTAATAGAGATTCCACTGCCTGTCAAGTGGGCTACTCAAAATCTCGAATATACCCCTTGCTCTCAATTGTGACTTACCATATTCTAATCTTTATATATAAAGTATTAATGCAGAGTTTAATCATGCACTTTCCTAAAATATTTTTACTCTATTGAAATTACTATGCACATAAATACCAAATCATATATCATTGTATAAGTGATTTTATTTTTTCCTTTTGACATTTTCTATATTCTCCTATACATTTTTTTTATATACATTCTTCCTACTTTATAAAGTAAATATTAAAATAAAAAATATATATTTATTATTTTGAAAATACAAAAATATTTTTTATTTCATAATTAGGAGAATTTATAAAAATGTAAGATAGAAAAATTTTAGAACTATTCTTTTGGTTAAATTAAACTCTATTTTAACCAAATTACAATACAATTTCTCTATTCAAGTTGTTGCTACATACAATTCTAATTTTCCCTTTCAAGTTGGATATCTTAAGTGTGTATAGAAAATAATTTTTTATTTTAATTTTATTATAGAAAAAAATCCTTTTATAAAATTAAAAAATATATTATTTTAAAAATACTTTTCATCTAACATATTTAAATATTAAATTAATTTTATACAATTAATTTTAAAAATAATAAATTATAAATATAATCGATTATTAAAATATTCTATCTTTTACCACTATTACAAACACATGCTTTACTTTTAGGATATATGTTTTCATATTTTTATATATAAAATTAAGGTATTTCATGGATATTTTTCACTAAAATTTTCATTAGTATCAAATATTAATTTATAAATTAATTATTCGATAATTGGTGTAAAAAGAATAAAATAAAATAAATGGCATTCTTAAAATTTAGAAGTTAATATACTTGATTGGTTGTTAATTAATTCGCATAGAAGAATAGAACATAAAAAAAATTTCATTGGTTTATTTTTCCACTTAAAACAAAAAGCTCCGTGGACCTTCGTCACCCTAAACCACATGTATTGCTTTTGCTATCATCGTCCATCTTCCCTAATCATCCATACCAAAGTGTACCATTTTGTTCTTCGTCGTTGTTAACTTGTTGCCAGTGTCGCGTTTTCCTTCTTTTTTTACTTTCAATTCAAACTTTCAAGAGTAACTTAATAACATTTTTTATGTTTTTAGAAACAGAATACAAATAATTTTTATATATTTATCTATTTAGATATTTAAGAGAATATTAATAATATTTTTTAATTATATCCTTGTATTTACCTAATCAGAGATAATGATAGATGATGATAAATAAATATAAAATTTGTAAAAGGTACGTAAAAGTAGGAAAATAAATAATAATTTTAAAAATTAAAATATTAATCACATTATTTAATGTGTGTTTGATATATAATGGATATATAAAAATAAATCAAGAAAATATTAATTGTTTCTTTATTTGTAGAATACTTATTTTAACAATTGTCTCACTATCTATTTATATTCAACAATTTATTACCTCACTACTCATAAATTTAATATTTTTTATAAAATATTCTTAATTTAATTTTTATAATTATAATTTTTCTGAAGAAACTCTCTTTTAATTATTATTTCCAATCTCTAACACCTATCACTTTAAATTTACATATTTATATCTTGAATATTTTTTAATGACTTTATTTCACTCCTTTCTTTAAGTATCTAACCCTTTAGTCTTGATGTCTTTTTCTTTTTGCTTTTGGAATTATACCATTAATGTAAGTCAAAAAAGTTACAATTGAATACATAAAAATTAAGAAAAATATTTAATATATTTTATTTTATATATAAATTACACATGCTTTTGCAAGTGACAATTTTAAATCAAAAAATACTCATAACAAAATGATAACTACATTTGTAATGGATTTAGAATCCTTCTTAGGTATATTTCTCTTGTAAATAATCCATTTTTAAGTGTGAATGCTGAATATTACTTATGAGTTCTAGTATTTGTGATGGACTGATGATTGTAGTGAATTTATAGGATAATTAATTGATGACATTAGTTGAGATTATATATGTGCAGAAGGTTCACTCAAAAAAGTAAAAAATAAGCACTATCCTCTAAAATACTTTTTTGCTGGAAGGGTTATTAAACTTATTTAAAAAATAATATAAATTGTCATAATTTTTTATGTTGGTTGTTTAATTAATATAAAATTTTATATTATGGTGTATTCATTGTGTGTGAGGCTCTCTCTCCTACTCGTCTATATTATTCCATTATATCCACCTTCTGTTTTAAAAAAGAGAATAGAACTAGTTAGAGCACGTAAGGCTCTGATACCACTGCTGGTCCGAGAGCTCCTTCATTACCATGCCATATACCCAATTTCATCTTACTGGTTTCGCTTTTCGTCCCCATGACTACTTTTTCGTCCCAGTACCGATTACTTTTGGATGCATAACATAACAATGAAAGAGATCGTAAAACATGAATCAAAACTTTACTAAAAATCGTTCTGATATGCAGGATCCTCAGGGAGGCAAGCATAGAGCATACTTGGTTATGGTCAGAGTATGCTATAATGGCACAACAAGACTTTCAGATCAAGAGAGAGAGATAGAGAAATTTAGTGACTCATATTTGAAAGGAAACACACTTATATTTATTTATTGAAACTCTTTTCTGCCTTTACAACTGAAGAGAAATGCCTCTTATATAGGCACGAGGAAGGTTCAACTGGTTACCGGATGAAGACCGGGAATCTAGACATACTAATAACATTACAGACCATTAACTTGTAAAGCAAACAACTTTAAAAGTGAAAAGACTAAAAGCTAACATTATTGGCATGCTTTTTCTTTTGTCAGGGAATCTTCCACTTTAATCTTTATTTTTGGATAAGATGCACTCATGACTTGGAGACGTATTCATGATATGACATTCCTCTTCTTCCGAGTGTCTAGTTTGTTCCTCCAGCTGTATTTGCTCTAATTGAGTTTCGATGTCTATCCTTTCATTTGGATCCTGGGAATCTTGCCATAAGATATTTGCAGAATTTTCTGTGCTGATCTGATCATTCATTTTGGGAGTGATGGCTCTTGTTGTTCCTTCATGTCGATGTTCTTCAGGTATCTCCCAGTTTGGGAAGCACATAACCTGGGGGTGCTTGACATTCAAACAAGTATTTTCTGTCCCCTTGCCTCTGCACTTGTAATTATTCAGCTCATGCAAATAAAGGGCTAACTCTTCTTGGTAACGAGGAGCTTCTTCATTTTGAGAGAATAACTTTAACTCTGGTATGGTGATGTAGAAAGCTGCATTGTCTTGGGAATATATGTATCCCGTGAGTGGATGCCTGAAATATGGCCTATGAAGGATAACCACTGAGACAAACTTCCTGCACTGTTCTTCGTCGAATTTCCAGATGTTATAAGGATGAAGATCCTAGTATAAGTGCTTTATCCAATCCTGGATAGGACAAAACCATTTCAAGCAATTCCAAAGCAAGGACCCTTTGTTTGTTTTCTTTTCCAAATATTCTAACATTTTAAAGGTTGGGAAAATAATTGGATATTTGTAAAGGGCCGTAACACACCAAAGGTACTATAAATCCATGTCTGTGAACGGATAACGATCCATTAACATAGGATAAATGTTAAGGTATGGTGCTTGAGGATCAAACCAGGTTGGTTTTGGAACAACCCTTTTTTCTTGGAGAAGTCTGGCAAGATAATGAAACATATGAGATCTTGCAAAGTGCTTTATGTTTTCTGGATTGAGTGTATGGAGAATTTTTATTTCTGGTGGAAAGTTCTCAATCCCAGGTGATGGGTTGGAAAGGTTTGATGACGATGCTTCTAGCATCATCATTATGATTGGAAATTCATGGAGACTGGAGATTAGAGTAACTGGCTTTGGCCTGGACAGATAATCAGGGATTAGGTTTTGGCTTCCTTTTATGTGTCTAACTGTGAAGTTATACCTAGAAAATCATTCTTTGAGTCTAAGAATCTGTGGATTGGGGGGACCCGGTTCTTAAAATTCAACATCCCAGGAAATGAAGAATTGTCAAGTTGGACTTCAAATGAATAAGCTCTGAGATGGAAATCAAACTTTTGTATCTCATACTTGACGGCCAAAGTTTCTTTGAAGGTGGTATGGTACTGGTGTTCAGTTGGTTTGAACTGACCACTAGCATGTCCACAATAGTATTTTTCTCCTTCAATTTCTTCGATGAGTACAGCACCCCAGTGATAATCACTAGCATCAGTCTGCAGAATCCTCTTTCCTTCTCCGGGAATTTTTAATGGAGGAGGATTCTTTGTTGCCTCTTTGAGTTTTCTTACTGCTTGGGTTTGTTCAGGGCCCCATGCAGAAGCATTCTTTTTAAGCAGTGCTGAAAGCTTGGATGTCAGCTTTGAGATGTTAGGGATGAAGTCCCTAACATAGTTTAGAATTCCCAAGAATTGTTGTATCTCCTTTTTTGTCATGTTCTCGTTGGGAAATTCAGGTAGTCTTTCAACCAGGTGGGGTTGAGGCATATACTTTCCTTGGGCAAATTTGGCTCCTAAGAAATCAATTTTCGTGGTGCCGATCTGAGATTTTTTGGAGGAAAGCATGATTCCGTACTGATCATAGATTTCATAAAACTTATTGAGCAGAGCTTTATGTTTATCTTCATTTGGAGATAAAAACAGTACGTCATTAATGTAGATTAGGGTTGTATCTAAAATGGGCTCGAAGATACGAGTCATGGCCTTTTGGAACAATGATGGTGCTACTTTCAATCCGAAAGGCAATACAGTCCATTGATAGTGTGCATTGGGTATGCAGAATGCAGTTTTGGGCCTTTCTGATGGTTCAAGCCCAAGTTGCCAAAAGCCCGATTTCATATCGAACTTTGAGAAGATATGGACATTTCTGATGTAAGAGTAAAGGGTTCTTATGTTGGGTAATGGAAACTTGTCATCTTTCAGGAAATCATTTAGAGGCCTATAGTCAATGACTAGCCTCTTTTTCCCCCGAACTCTTTCGGATCTTTTCTCAACATAGAATGCCTGGCAGACCCAATCTGATTTTGTGGGCTCAATCAACCCCTGCTTTAGTAAATGTTGACATTCGTCATAAGCAGCTGCACGGTCTGCTGGAGACATGCCAGGGTGAACTGCTTTGGTTGGGTTAATGTCTTCATTCATCTTGAATGGAAGTTGGACATGGAATTTTGGGTTTGTCCACAATGGTCTTGGATGTTTAAACACATCGTGGCTATCTGCACATAATTTCATCAGCTTGTTTCGATGTTCTTCAAAATCTGGAGGTGTATCTACCAGATTAAAGATTCTTAATACTGGTACATATTTTTTGAAGAATCTCTTGAATTTTACTCCGTTTGGGAGGATTCGCATGTGGTCAAGTTGTGTGTAGGTGTCCATGCCAATCACTATATCCTTACCAGGAAGATCTGTTCCTATCACCTTAGTCCATAAAACACAATTTTGGAAGAACTTGATACCAATCTTTCTTTTTGTAATGAGTTCTGTAGTGAAAGTCTGGCCATCAGCGGCCTTAAAGTGATGGCTTTCCTGTTCCCATGCTGAGGATGGGAGGATAGCTGGATTCATGAGCGTCCTCTGTGCTCCTGTATCCATATACGCGATCGCCCTGATTGGAACATCATATTTTGAAGGTAAGATGGAGACCTCAATATTTGGTAATGTTGGAGAAGAAGATATGATAGATTGTTCTTCTACTTTATTAACTTCTTCAAATGTCAGGACTGGAAAATGGGGGTCATCATCTTCTTCACTGCTTGTAATTGCAAGAGCAAACGCAGTTTCTTCGTTGAATTCCTCTTGTTCAGTGTACAGAGATTCAACATCATCATCTTCTTCTAGCTGTAAGTTATGGATTAACTTGGCTGCTTTATTTTTTTTTTCAGGGCAGTTTCTGGAAAAATGCCCTCTCTTTCCACAGATGAAGCATCTATCTCTTCCTCTGGTTTTTCCTCTGTTCTTCTTTTTTCTGAAGAACTTCATCCTTTTGCCTTTTTCCTTTTTTCCTGTAGTCTTTCTTTTGAGTTTGCTTGAAGTTTTGCATACGCAGTGCTTTTGCTTACATCCAATCTCTAAAGAACTTTGTTTGCAAGCCTTTGAAAAATCCTTTTCTCCTTCCAACATTTTCTTTAGCATTTGCTGTTGTGCACAGATCTTTTTTCTACATCCCATCGTAAACTGATGGATTTGACCAAAAGTCTTAGTAGAAAAATCTGTCCCGTCCTTGGTTGCACTTCTGTACATTTCATCTTGGATAGGCTCTGGTAAAGAGCTAATGTACGTGCTTTTGAGACTGGCCTTATTAAATCCATTCAGACGGTAATAACATTGTCCCATTCTTACAAAATGTCTGGATAGATCTCCTGATTTTAGTGAACAGCACTTCATGCTATAGAATTTTTGTCGGTTGACTTGGTCCTCTACTTCAGCATCTCCAATAAATTCTCTGTAAAGGATTGCAATGACTGCATCTGTTGATTCCAAGCGGTGGAGTTGGTCTTGGTTGACATGACCAAGACTTTGGTACCATTCTTTCAGCATACCGATCATGCCGGCATAAAATTCTTCAATGACCTTGTAACGGTCCACCTCTTTGACTAGCTTTTTATCCATCCATGCCTTGAATTCAAGTATTCTTTTTGGCCATTGTTGGGGATCAATATCTTCCAATGAGAAGTATATCGATTTTGATGGCGGCGTTGGAGTGACCAACTCATCTGGGTGAAGTCTAGATGTTGATGCTTCTCCGGTGTGGGTTGTCATCAACACGTTGGTTATATCTGCAAAACTCTTCTTCTGATCCAAAAAAGTCTAGGTGCCCTCCTTCTTGGATGGATTCTTCCCTATCAGTTTCCTGGAGAGATTCCTTTTCATCGTTTGAATCTTCTCCTTCCTCTCAGTCAATCTGGACTGTCATTATAGTTTCTGGTTGCTTGTCAGTTCTTCTTTGAGTTTTTTCTGGTGACGTTTGTGAAGCAGATTCTTCAACCTTTCTTTTGTCTGTTATGGATCTTTCACCAAAAAGAGTTGACTTGTGTGGCATGACCATCGGTAGTAAGGATGGTGGTTGCTGCTGAGGTCTGCTGAACATCAGGGTTGGACCTATTTTTCTGGGAGGAATCTCATATGGGGATAAGGTTTCCATAGGAAACATATGAGACTTCTTAAAATGTACTTCAAACTCCTCAATCTTTTGTCTAAGTTTCTACAGCTCATTGTTCCTTGTCACTTGCTCATGGAAACTGACTCCTTTGGAGCTTTCGATTTCAGCTTCGAGCAGGTTTACTCGCCCTTTTAGATCTTCATATGCTTTTAGCATCTTTCTTTCCAGAGAATCCTGTGAGTTGTCCCTCAAAGGAGTCTACCTTTTTTTCTATTCTTTGGAGGACGGTGTTTTGGGCAAGTGTGTTTTCCGTTTGCCAGTTCAGTACTTCCTCTGCCTGGGAAGTTGACTTAGTGCTTCCTTCTGGTGTGACCTCCGTAGGTTGTATGTATGGCCTAGTGGCCACTTTCTTTTCCTTCTGGTCTCTTCTTTCAAGAGGTGGAAATTCTTCTTCATTCATCATGCAGGGAACAATAGGCACTGTTTGTACCTTTGTTCTTTCCTTATATGAATTTGAACAATTTTCTGGAGGCGGCCATGTAATCAGGTCTTTATTATCTGGTGGAGACGGATATCCTTGTTTTTCTAGATGCCTTAAACCTTCTTTGTAGAAAGGTAAGGGTTTCCTTCTTCTTGTTATCCCTACCCAAGGTTTGTTCTCCGGTTTTGATCTTTTCTTTGGAGGAGGAGGTGGTTTGCAAGGCCTTGGCTTTATTCTCCATCGTCCTGTTCCATCATCATCATCATCAGAGTCAGGAAAGTCATCTTCACTGTCAGTGTAGCCGTCTTCGCCACAGCTACACTCATCATCACAATTTGCGGGATCCACATCCCATAAAAAGTGACCATTAAGTTTGTCTGAGTATATTATCCCTCCATCTGATCTGAATCCCCAGATAGGGATCCTTTCTTCTTTCTCACCAGGGATGATCATCATGTTGTGAAAGATAGGGGGAGTTGTTGAGTTCCCTTCTCCTGGTTTAGTGAAGATTGTCCTGACAGTTCCGTCCACATAATTTCTTCTGAAGTCGGCTCCTGTTGAAACTAACTACCTTTGCTGGGCTTTGTAGTTCTCATAGTTGGTGATCCATTCAGTTGGAACCAACTTCTCCAATTCCTTTCGAGGAATCTGTTTAGGAATCTGAATGATAGATGGTGCCTCATTGCCGTCAGTAGCAATCACCATTAAGGCGTTCTCTTGGAACTCCTTATTTGAGGGGAGATCAAAGCAGTGATCCTGTACCCTCCATATGATTTGGTGGCAGAGTGAGGCAGCAAAATTTTCCTCATCTTGTTCTGCACCTATGATTTGCACTTGGACTTTAAACCGACTGGGGAGTGTCGGGTCCGTGAGTAGCACATTAAAGTTTGGGAAGATTGTGAAAACAGTCTGACCGTTGTTAAGGGTCGTGATACATGTTTCTAGAACAGCATGCTCATAATCACGGTATGTGGTGTTGAGTAGCGTAACTCTGGCAGTGATTGGGAGTCCCTTCCTGCCATGGTAGCTGAGAACAAGTCTGACAGCACCCATATGGAGTGCTACATACTTTTCTCTTATCCAAAGATTTATGAGATCTTTGCTGATGAGGAGGTTTACGTATTGCTCCTAAGAGGTGGCTCTTAAGCCACACTGGTTGAACTTGTTGGTCTGTATCTGTTCCTTGACATGGAGTCTAGGAGTAGATACCAGCTTTTTTGTTGCGGATAGCCATCTGTTGCTAGATCTGTGTCGGCGGTATAGGTTGTACGGACTCATTAGGGGAAGGATAGATTGATCTATCCTTGCTTCTTCGGGAACGTACTGGTACTCAATAAGATTATCTATCTTGTTGCCCATGGTTTGTTTACAGAAGTCTGGGAGTGTTATTTTGGAATTGTGTTCGATGATAGACTTTGTGTTCGAGGTGGTTGGTGTATTCATTATGTGTGAGGCTCTCTCTCTCTTACTCGTACATTTGTTATAATTCTAACTGGTATAAACATTATACATTTTTTACTGTGACTAAAAATGTAACAGATATAATAAAATTATATTAAAAAATTATAATAATTTTAACTAACATTATTTTTCAAAATTATATAAAGAATAAAGCCTCACTAGTCCAGCAACCATACACCATGATATACCTATAACAAAAATACATATGTCAAATTCATGTCACTCTTGTTACAAAATCATCAAAAATAGACCTATAACAAAGTACAATAGTTATAAAACACAGTACACAGTACAGTAAACCAACCGCTAGTGTCATCATAGAGAGCCTTGTGTGGAGTAAAATGGGGTGATGTTGCAAAAATGTGCCTTTCCAACATGTTACTAGTATCAAGCAAATAATTATATCAATTTAAATAATTATTTTTTATCCATAACAAAAGTATGATTACAACAGAAGATTGACAGGAACTCTTAAAAAAATTGAGGAAAACTATATAAGCTTATAAAATAACATCACAAGTAAAAGGTCTTTCAAAAAGAACTAAGCATATGCTTAAGTTAGTATTATCATGCAAAAATATTTAATTAATAATCATGTTACTTCATAATAAATCTCAAGAATATCTACCGGAAAGATAAAATATTAGGGTAAAAATAGGTTTTTATAACAGGATTTTACATCGGTTGTTCAGAAATTTATATAAATAAAAATGCGGTGACATTTTTATAAATAAATGTAAATTTTCTACATCGGTTCATAAAAGAACCGATGTAGAAAGTGGATTTTTTTTTCAAACTTTCTACATCGGTTACATAATAACCAATGTAGAAAATACTTTCTACATTGGTTGTTCTGTAACCGACGTCGAAAGTGTATTTTTTTTAAAACTTTCTACATCGGTTACATAACAACCAATGTAGAAAATATTTTCTACATCGGTTTTAAGAAACAACCGATGTAGAATGTCTTCCCCTATCACTTATTTTTTGACGTTGGTCATCTTTAACCTCATTCTCCAAAACCTCAGTTCCTTGTTTTGGTTTGTTCGCTCTGTTTTCGTTTATGTCTTAGTCATTGTCGTCGTCCCTGTTGTTTGTCGTTGCACTCCATCCTTACGTTCGTGGTCATCGTTGCCGTTGCAACCATTTCCTTCGTTCGAAATCGTTGTTGCGCACCCTAAGGTTTGAAGTCGTCTTTATCGTTATTTATGCATCTCATTCTATTATTATAATTGAAATTTACATTCGCTTTGGTTGTATTCTATAATTTTCAAGCTTCTTATTTGGCTATCGGTGTGTTGTTCCGTCGTTCGACTACCGTTATGCCTCCGTTTGAACACCATTTAGCCGCCGCTCTGCAACCGCTCAACCATTTTTTCTCTGCTTTCAACAGGTACATGACTAATTACTACATTTTTTTTTCAACTTTCAACACTTGCTTGATGTAATTTTAAGTTATTTCATTTGTAAATTAAAATTTTATAATAAATAATGATGTATTTAGTTTGAATATATAGATTATGTGAATTCTGTAATGTCTGTCTGGTGATTCTATGTGCATATGTAGGTATTGTGAATAAATAATACGATAGCATGCCTAAACAAAACGAACATTTAAAAAAAATGAACTTTTTACATCGATTAAGACTATAACAAATGTAAAAAGTACACTTTTTTACATCGGTTGGGCCTATAACTGATGTAAAAAATACACTTTTTTACATCAGTTGGCCCTATAACTAATGTAAAAAATCTTATTTTTTATATCGCCCGTTTTAACACCGACAAATAACTGATGTAAAAAATTCATTTTCCATCGATAAAAGAAAATAAGATATCATCCTTTCATAAATAACATTATTTATAGCGGGATAGAAGATAAATGAAGAACAATAATGTAATTACAACAAACATTGGAGCTCATACACAAACAACTATCAAAGTATTATAATTATCTACAACAATAAAGATACTTTAATAACCAATAATAAATTAATATTTTAAGAACAGACTACTAAAAATTAATATGAATAATCTATTTTATGTATTTAAAAATGCATGGTATGTTTATTAGAAATTTTTTATGGTTTGTAAGACCACTATTTGACCTTTTCAACTATAAATAGAATAATACATGTTTAACGATTATAAATATTTTGCCTTAAAATTCTATTCACGTAAATTAATAAAATATGATATATATGAGTCAAGCTTTACTTTTCACATTTTCCTGTACAAATTCTCAATCTAATGTTACTATTCACAACGGTTGATTTAATAGTAAGTGAATAATAATATTAAACTCAATATTAAGTTAAGTTCTTTTATGCTATAAAAATAAATTTTTTCATTAATCTTAACACCATAAAATTTTAAACTTGCAATTGGTTCCCATTGTATACCATGAAAAGATGTATTCCATTGCCTATATCCTAGAAAAACAAACTTACAAAACCTAAAAACATACTAGCCGCAAGAATACTGCATAATGACAAGAAATATTAATAATTATAATACTATAAATTAATAAAATAAAATAAATAATAATTATATAATTATATAAATTATGGAAAATGGAAATAATTAACAACAATAAAAATATAAAAATAAATAAAATTATAATAAATAATTAACAAATAAAAATAAAAGAGATAACAATAAATAAAAAAATTAATAAATAAATAAATAAAAATATAAAATAAATAATATATATATATAAGATGTTTAAAATATTTAAAAGGATAAATCCTTCAAATTTTAACTCATGATATTTACTTTATTAAAACATAAAATAAATTTAAATTAAAAAAAATCTGATCATATATACATATCTTTTATATAAATATTGCCAGCAACATATTATTATCTAAAACAACAACAATCATATTGTAATATAAAAAAAAATCAGGACTTTCTTCTTTTTTAAAAAAAAATGTTAAACTACTCCCTCAATTAATAAAATAATTTATTATAAAAGATTAAATTTATTTTTCTTTATAATGTTACTATCAGCATTGTGTGGATAACAAGAAATAAAAGAAAGAAAAATGTTTTGGATAACAAGAAATAAAAGAAAAGAGAATGTTATGTATAAAGAAAAGTAAATTTTAATTTTGTTTGATATGTTTTATCTTATGAAAATTATCAATAAATATCTATAATAAATACATATCAAATTTTATTTTGATTAGTTAATTAACAAAAATATGTAATTGATTACAAAATCAGTTACATAATTAAGTTAACTATCACTTTTTTTATAAAGGTAATCACAACATTTTTTGTAATCAATTATTACTCGATTTATAAGTAGTAATCAATTACAAAAAATATGTAATTGATTATTAAAAAATAATATGATTACCTCATACAAAATGATGGTTAATTTAGTTATATAATTGATTTTAATAATCGATTATACATTTTAGTATAATCGATTAATGTCTCAAAATTTTCAATGTAATTATTATAGTTATGCATATGCAAAGATTGATGCTCAATAATATTGAGGGGTTCATTCTTATACCAAATATGTCCAATCTTCAAAATGTTGTGACCGATTGTATGATGATGAACTATACGAGGCCGTCAAAATTATATTTGCCTTTATATTACAAGATTCAGTAGCTCAAAGATAAAGACATAAATACATACAAAATGTAAATATGAAAACATACCATTATTACCAATAGTGCCAATAGTGCCAAACTTATGCACAAGAAAATTGCTAATAGTAATTGGCCATGGGTCACCATTGCGTTGCGTGTTTGTTACACCAAAATGTGAAGAGGAAAAGGTTTATCTTTCTTGAATTTTACTCAACAAAATAAAACATTGTACACAAGGACAGTTTGTCAATAAACAATAATATATATTTCTTTTTCTATCGAGTTTCAATCTATCTGAACAAAAGTTATAGAAATAAATATATTCTTTCCATTCAATTTAATTTCATCTAAACAATCTAATTTTTCATGTTATTTCTTATATATTTTTTACTATTATTCCATTTCTTTCTACTCTATTTCTTTCTTTATCCAAACAAAGCATACATATTACAAAACATACACAGAATCTGATAAAGGGATGTAATGTGTGAGGGGGGAGAGAGGCAAAAACAAATTTAAAAAGAAGGAGAGATAGAAGAGGTTAGAATATCCTGAACTATGACCATGGTTGTAGTGAAAAAAGGAAAAGTAAAGGTAAGAACAAAATAACTATAGTGTGGTGACTAATAAGAAGACATGCATGACGAAAATGGAATGATAAAGAGAAGAGGAAAAACCTTGGTGAAAGAGGTTGTTATCTCCGTGCAACTATAGATATAGAGGTATATACTAGTCTTATTTAGTTTCTATAGCAATGTGCGGAAGACCTTAATAATGTTTTTGATAGATTTAATCAGAATATTTTATATATAACTATATTTAATTATATGGACTATATATATTGTAGAGAATGTTGAATGTAGCTTATCAGTGTTTACATTTTTTCTACTTCCTATTCCTTGTTTTTACTTACTAGTTTTTTTTTTCTTCCTTTTTTGTTGGCTCTGGTTTTTTCTTTAGCTTCTTTCTTTTCTTTCTAAAAATTTTTCTATTTTTATTTATCTTTTGATTTATTTTTTTATCATCTTTTCACGGAGTCTCAAAATATTTTTTGTGGTTATCCAAATTTTTTTATGAGGTTTTAACTTTTAGTTTTTATAATTTTCTATTAGGTTAGTATGTTACGAAAATTGTTCATCTTTCTAACTACCCATAAATTACTTTTTTTTATATCTCTATTTTTAAAATCTCTTCTTCCAGTGAACAACATATATCCCCTAAGTTAAGCTACTGCTCTGTTGTACTTTGATATTTACATTTTTAGAAATATTTATGAATTTTTTTAAATTTAAACCTTTTTTTTATTTTATTCTCCTTTTCTAAAAAAGTTATATATTTATTAATTATAATTTTAGAAATTTGACCTTTTATAAAAAAATAAAATTCTAACTTTTTCTTTTTTTATATTTTATTTTTTACTTTTACTTAAAGGACGAAATTGAAGTAAAGTAAAAATAAAGAAGAGAAAAGTTGAAAGTAAAATGAAGCAAAAATTTAAAATAAATAAATAAGTACATAGTAATAATAATAATAATAAATAAAACAAAACAATAATCAAATTAAAAAGGAAAGAAAAAAGAATACAAGTAAACTGAAGCATAAATTAATGATGATTAATAAAAAAATAAATTAATCATAATAAAAAAATTGTACATGACAGTTTTGCGTTTAAATTTTATCACTTTCTACATTGTATTAAAAACATTAAAATTAATAAATAATAATAATAAATAATAATAATAATAATATCAAAATAAAAAAAAGACAAAGTAATTAAAATAAAGATAAAATTAAAATTAGTTTAAGGATTAATAATCACAATAGTGCCAATAATAATAGAAAATAATGATAAAAGAGTTAGAAAAAAAAAGTCTAAATAAAGATATTAAAATATATTTATAGTTTTGGAAATGGGTTTAAATGTTATCAAGTTCTTTGTCAACATGAAATAATTATGATGTAATTAGCTTTGTGTGGTCGGAGTCATTATCTTTTCACCAAGCACACAATCTTACTATAAACAAAAAATAATTTATATACCAAAAATTTTGACGATTCCATTGGAGAAAGTGTATCTAAGATGGAGGAAACTCAAAATGAAGTTCTTTGCTAATACTATGGAGGATCACTTTCGATCTATAAGATTTCTTAAAAGGAAAGAGTGTTGAATTCTTAGGAAGAAAGGAAGGTCGTAGGAAGTGAAGATAGCTGAGAGAAATAAAATATAAATTAATAAGAGGGATTGAATAAGTTTTTATAAATTTTTGCAAAGCAAATTAAGATAAAATAATAAAGAATAGGAAAAGAGATATCCACACACAGACATGTATACTGGTTGACTTTTATAATCCAAGGGTTACATGCAGTCCTCAACCTCCATTAAGAAGTTCACTAAGTGTGGTAAGATACATTTAAATCTACTTTAAGCAAAAGATTTCTCAAGTATTCTTTGACACCAAGCCTCTCCAAGCTTAAACAACCAAGTATTATTTAGACAAGCCTCTTCATGCTAAACGAAATTTAGGCAATCTTAAAATGAAAGTTTATGATAATGATAGTTAAGATATTTATACTTTGACAAGAGTATGCATGAATTGTAAAGTTTTCTCTTTGTCTACGTGTTTTGGAAAACTTTAAAGTCTTGCTTATAAATAGATGTATGGAAGGAAACTATTGTGAGATCTTCATGTAAGCATTTAATGCATTAAGTTATTAGTAGTGGCAATATCCAACTTTATCGAACATCAACTCATGCAGTCTAACAAATTTTTCTCGTATACTAGGCTTCCCCAAAAAAGTGTAGGTAGTGATTGATAAATTGAAATCTATTTTGTAGGATAAATATTTTCAATAAGTTGTGTCAAAAAGGTATGAAGAAAAGCTTCTTTGACTTATGTTAGGTACTGATGTGGTCATTGTTCCTGGACATAAACACTCAATGCTTATGATTATTTATTATCTAATAAGACGATACCTTATCAGTTCCTTTTTCTAAACATTCTAATAGCATTGAGATAGTCCTTTCCTTCTTGAGATACTTAAATGAAACATTAGTGTACTTAAGACGTTTTTTTATTAAATCTTAATCCTTTTTTTTCAGAATCATCAAAATTTTAGAGTGTTAACTATCTTGGTTCAAACAATAACTAAACACCCATTATAGAGAGTAACCTAATGACCATGTTAAAAGTTTTGTACTCAAACCCAAAGTCAAACCCGACATATATCATGCTACCCATAATCATCTTAAGGTTCGTTATGATAAGGCAATAGAATTTAATAGCACTAAAAGATAACATTAGGAGAGAGCCACACTTTAGATAGGTAGAGATGGAAAAGAAATAAAAAAAGAATAGTATACTTTGATGGGAAAAGATTAAAAAGTTTACATGAATAAGATCAATAATGTCCTAGTAATACATATGGAGTTACAATAACTCCTTTAAATGCATAAGGTAGTAGAGCGCATGCTAACTAATCTACACCACATTTCACTATAGAAATAGCTGCTACGTCGTGCCCTGAAGGATATCGATTTTTTTTTAAAGTTTGATGGAATTGAGAGAACATGGGAACATGATATGTCCTTTTTAAGAATCCACAATGGAAACATAAATTTAATGCTAAGAAAATTTTCCATGTCTCTTACTATAAAGGCATTCATTTGATACACAAAATTATGACCAAGCTCAATTTACACATAGGAGGAAATGGTGAATAAGTTTTGCAAAAAATTCTCAGAGAAGTTTGTGTCTATATCAAGGATTTAGGGTGAGTAAAGAAAAAGATGGAAAAAGGATTACTAGTATTTGTTAAGAGGTAAAGATAATGTTATCCAATGCAAAGAAACATTTTATGAAGTCAACTTGATGTATGGGTACCTAAAAAACATAGAAGATAGGTCTCAAATCTTCCTTTTTGTGGGGAAGATCACCATATTTGTTTAGTTCATAAGCAGAGTAGTAGATGTTGATGAAGCCATGTAAAATTTAGGGAAGAAGATTGAGGATCTTGAGTAAACTATAACAATTTATGCTCGTATCAAAAGAAATAAATAAAGTCATAGAATTGAAATACCTGAAGGGATAATAGAAAAGACAACTTACACCCACCATTTCCTTAATCTATAGAACAAGTACGAGAGTTAGCAAAAGAATGGTTCTGAGATAGCCTTTTGTATGCTTAGAAAGGAAAACCATAATTGATAGATGAAGAGTATCAGGATCAAAACTATTTTATCTTGTACTACACAAATTCTCATACTATCATGGAGTGTGTGTGATAAGGAGATTGTTCTAGAAACATGTAAAAGAAGAAAAGGTGCTTATGCTAGGAAGAGGAAGGATAAAGGGAAGTGTATGATAAACCATCATTCTGTTGATTTTTTATAAAAAATTAGTTATATGATTCATAAATATTTAATTATAATTCCACCTAATTTATCTTATTTATTTTAAAATAATTATGCAAATAGAGAATCATAAACTAGACATATTTTGAACAAAAAAAAGGCATAAAAAGAGCAAAGGAGCATTGGAAAGACCACAATGGTCTTGGAGGAAACCAATACGATTGTACTAGACTCAAGCATACCCTCACAACGTCCTTGGTTTTCTAACATAGTCGCACCAATCTAGAATGATGCAAAAATTATTCAAATTAACCCTAACGATGCATTAAACAACTTAGAGCAACCCTAATGACACTTAGAACGACTTTGAACAACCTTAAAGGTATAAGAGGTGACTTAGGTTAACTCTGTTCCTAGTGAAGAAAGTCCAATTCACGTTGGAAGGTTACGTTTTGAAAGAGATCATCCACCTTCGATACACCACACCATCTTAGAGACACATCCTCCACCTCTCAACTCTATTTCTCACTCCCCCATTTCCATTTTTATTCATTCTTCTAGTATCCTTCTGTAGCATTTTGGAGGAAAGAGATCCTTTCAAAGTGAGTTACAACACCTTATTTCCAACTTTGTTAGCATTATGATTTTGTTATCCCTTTTTTAGGATTACAATTATACAATATTTTGTTGGATTAGAATTTTTTTCCCTATCTTATTCCATTATATGTAAGTAATTACAAAATCATGGAACTTTGGTGAAACTTATGATGTAACTATTTGAATCCATTTTCTCCTTTATAAATGATTATGTATTCTTATTTAATTATGTTTGTTTTATTATAATTAATTAATGGATAAAAATTAGCTACTCTTGTTGATTTCTAAGTTAATTAGACGATAAATTATTGTATTATTTATTGATTAACAAACTATAAGGTTCTAATGTTTTAGAGGATCAATCGGAATTATAGATTTCTAACTGGTTATTAAGTTAACAAGTGTGAATGTTCTTTATGTTTCTCCTAACTATATACCTTACATGATCTAAGGATAGTACTTAAGGAAAAATAATATTACTATTTTATGATCATTGGGTAGTAATATAAATAGAATGAATTGTTAGCAATTAACAATATTCAATCATTCATAGGGGACTTTGGCGATGAACTTAGGTTATCATAAGGGAATCCAAAGTCTCATATCTTTCCATAATTGAACTTGTACTTGTATTTTTTTCCTTTTCCTTACATTTTCTATTCTTGCTTTTATACTTTAATTTCATTAAAAATAAAACTTCTCTTTGGGGAGCTCATAAGTTAGGAATCAAAATTTCTTCTAAGAATTGTTAACATAGTCCATGTGGGAACAATATTGGAGATATAAAATATCTCATTTCTACATTGGCTGGTATACTTGTCCATGAATAAAATTTTCCACACACGTTTTTTGTACAATATTATAATCATGGGATGCATATCATAACTCTTGTTAAAGTAGGGATAGAAAAGATTTTGAGCACAATGCCTTGGAGGAAGGATTAATCAAGAGTTGCAGTTTCAAGATATTATTCACTCAACTAAGGTTGGATTGTGAAGCTATAGAGGAGAAATTCCATGTCTTGAAGAAGATAATTAGAAGAAAAAGATGAGATTTAAGAATCACTATCATATTCAAAGAGCCATGGTAAGAAAATCAAGCTTTCTTTCACAATAAATCTGTGTATATTAAGGGGATTTGAGTAAGGAAAGCCTTAATAGATAATTGATTAGGTTCAATATAGTGCCTAGTACCATTTTTCAACAACTAGGGCTTCTAAAGGACAAAATGAGGCTTATAAACATGTTGAATACTTTTAATGGGAGATCAATACTCGCTAAGGGAATAGTGGCTATAAATGAGGAAGTGTGCTTCATTAGAACATCCAATTCATTCAAGGTGGTTGACGTAAACTTAAGCTACCATGTGTTGTTTCGATGCCTATGGATCTATGTTCGTCAATACATGTTATCAATTTACTCCAATGTCTCAAAAGTGAATGAGATGGAAATCCTAGCTACCAAAAATCATTTTGATACTACAAAGTCACATTTCACCGATGAAGTGATGTTTAAAGAATTGGTCCCATTCAAGATAAATTAGATTAGGAGAGAATACCTCATAACCTTCAGAGATCTCTCAAAAGGTGAAAGGATGATGATACATACATTCTTCAATCTTTTAGGGTACTAGATAGGTATAAATATTAGGTAAGATAATGCATAGATAAGACATAGGAGAGAAGTAGGAATCTCATTATTGAAAGCCAAAGTATCCCCCATAAGAAGGTAAGGTGGTAGGTCTTAGAAAATGAGAAGCTAATAGGGGTGGTACTAAACATGCTCACTAGCCTCGCTGAGATGGGCATCCTAGTAAAAAATAGTAGAAAGACCATTTTGGGATACACCATGTGAATTCCAAGATAAAATCAAACATTAAGAATATAAGATGTAGAAGATAAGTGTGAGAAATGATAGGGAGAACAACAGGTGATAAAATTAGATATATTTTTTCTTAATTATTTCAAAAATGGTAACACAAGTAGAGAATTCAAAATAGAGTACAAATTGAGCTAAAAGAGAAAAAAAGATAAAAAAAAAAGGGCAAGCGCATGATAAAAATATAGATTTGATCTTGAAAGAAAGAAGCAACCCAAGTTGGAAGATTGTGTACCCTTGTAACATCCTTGACCTTTCTAGCATTCTCCCGGAGACTTGAGAACGATTGTACCATATGTAAATATGATCATGTTAAACCTCAATATAACCATGCAATGTCTTTGGAGTTGAAGACACAACCATGCAAACTTGACCGCATTTGTGAGGAAGGCCTAGTTCGTAAAAAGTCCAAAAAGGTTATAAAAGGAAGGTAACGACGTGGAGTGGTGCATTTTATGCTTCTATCATAAGCCATCATACACCATACATTACCTTCACTCTCACATTCACCTTTCTTCCAATCCCTCCTATAGGATCTCTAGAGGTAGAAGACTCATTGCAATATAAGTTTCAACATCCTACTGTTAGGCCAACCAGTATGTGGTCCTGTCATTTTGGTTTTGCATATTAGAATTATGAATTTTTTTTGTAAGATTAGGATTTAATTATTTATCTTTTACCATTATGTGTAACTAATCCCCATGTTGTGAAGCATCGATGAAACCAATTGAATTTCTTCCTCTCTTATAAATGCATATGTTTTTCTATTCAATTGTGTTTACTTATTATGTCTAATTAATTGATAAGAATTGGTCACTTTATCAATTTCTAAGTCAATAAGAGAATAATAGTTACATATTATTGTTTAATTTATGGAACTATAATGTAAATTAAATCTAGGTTTTGGAGGATCAATTAGAATCCTTTATTTTAATCAATTATTAAATTAATAAATTTGAGTGTTCTTTATGTTTTTCTTGATTGTTTATCTTACATGATTGTTATGACTGATAACTTAAGGAAAAAATGTTATTGTTGCATGATCTTTGTATAATAATAAAATCATAATAAGAAATTAGTAATTGACTCTTACCATTCATAAGAGGATTGTGAGAAATATTGTGTAAATTCATAAGTCAAAGCCCTAAGTTATTTTATAATCGAATTCGTATTTGTGATTGATTTTTTGTTTTAAAATTTCCTTTCTTATTTTTACATTTTATTTCTATTTTAAACACATCATTAAAAAAATAAAACTTTTTTTGATTACCTTCAAGATCAGGATTCACTCAATCTTTTACTCATTAAAATAATTTCTATGCAATAATATTGGATTCTCAAATATTTTCTTTTTAATTTTGATAAATACACCTGTTCGTGAATAAAATTTAATAGACATAATTTTGCGACAATAATAAACTATCATTCATAAGTTCATAATTAAGAAAAGAAGAAAATAAAATTTCATAGAAGTATTAATTGAATAGAAAGACATTTTTACCTAACAACATGAAAATATATCTTAATAAAATCAAATATTAGAAAGATCAACAAGTAGATTATTTTTTAAAAAAAATAAAATAAAAAATTATTATTTTAAAATTAAGAGATTAAAAATCAAAATTTTCAAATATTAGAGGAACTAAAATATACTTTATCCAAAAAATTAAATAACTTTGCATGTAATAGTACAGTAAAATCGTATCAGAAAATAAAGTTTAAAAAAATGAGTTTGGATTCTTTTCATTTTATGGAGGTTCATTTAGGAGAGGAAAAAAGAAATAGAATATATGTGCAATATCAAATATGTATGCAACAGATAAATATATAAAAAAAAAATGGAAAAAATTTTAATCCCAAAAAACTGTTCTACGACACAGATATATCTCAGAAAGACCTTTTGCTATCATCGAACAGCTTTTGTTCGCAGGAATAAAGAAACTTCTAATCTAATAGTTGTGTAAAGAATAAGGAAGTGAAGGACCAAAGTGCATCAACGGAATTAGGCATTTTAGAAGGAAGAGCCACTCTTTTTATAAAATGAGCAGCAAAGGGATTTAATATTTCATCTTATTTTCATAATTTTGTGGATAAATTTTATCAAAACATGCACGAACAGACGGACCACCATCACAAGTATGTACTGTATCATTTTCTTACAGTTTCTCCTTCAAAGCTATCTCAGTAAACGATCCCATTATTGGAATTGTGATTAGCTATTTTCCTACCGAAGAGATACGGGTAAATGTTTTTGTAAGGGATGCTTCTGGAATAAAGAAGTGAAAGAGCTTGGCCCATGAAGGCTATTTAGTGGTTTATGTCAAAATAGCGAAGATGCTTATATATATATATATATATATATATATATATATATATATATATATATATATATATATATAAATTATTATTCACTTGTTTAATTTTTTAAATTAATCTTTTACTTAAAAAACTTTTCCAATTAATTCTTAACCTTCAGCATCTACATTCAAATTTATCTTTTGAATAAATTTACAGAAAAACTAATTTGTATTATTTTAAATAAGTAAAATAATTAACTTGTATAATTTTAAAAGTGATGAATTAATTAGTAGTATGTTAAAAATTAGAAAAGGTTACAAAAACTAAATAAATTAAAAAATAAAATTCTAGTAACTCATAATAAAAATATAAAAAACTGCTCCTCAAAGTCTGACCCTAAGTATTTACATTACAAAAGAAGAATAGAAAACAATACATCACTCTTGTGTCAAGTAAACATCCAAAAATTAACCAAGATCATAAGTTTGGTTATCACAAGAAATCTTTTTTTTTTTTTTTTAAGTTTTGTTAAGAAATTATAAAAAAATAATTATTTTTAAATAAGTTAATCCGTGCTGACCGCAGGATCAGAGGCTGGCATAGTGAAGAAGACATGGTCATAGGGTCAAGGAAAAAAGAGCCATTTTGAACTATGTGCCAAGAAAAAAGAGCTATTTGAATATTCTTCCTTGAATTGAATCCAAGTATCGATTAGAAACAGAGTAGGACTTGTGCCTCTTGCTGACAAGCCTTTCATTGCTGTTTGATCTATTAAATAGCATCACCGTTCTATCACAGAGGCGTTAGCCTTTATCAAATGCCAGAAATAGTAACCCTGATGAATTGGTCCAGTAGAATAAAACAGACATGTTACAGGTTCAAACTTCCACTTATTTCTTTATGAAGAAATAAATGGAGTTAATCGAGTGAAACAAAACTGACATATATCACTAGTTTGAACATCCTCTTAAAATGGGGCACTATTTCCTGTTTTTTTTAACAAAAAATAATGCTAGTAACAAGTCATTGTTGTATTCGACACGGTAATTACATGATTTGCGGTTATAACAATGTCTTATTCTTTTAATTTTGTACACTATTTAGGATTTTTGTATAAAAAAATTTAAAATTTTTAATTTGCCCCATGTCACCTTTCTTTTGGAAAATAGCCTTTTCCTGTCCACAAATGCAATGAAAATAGACCAAAGAAGATATTTTTCCAATTTCAGATTATATAATGACAAACTTTTCAAAAACACTTATCAATGCACAATTAATTGTGGGATGTGACAATAATTGATTCAATTTTGGAGGTGAAGTGTTCAATTTATCAAAAGTATAGCGCATTTCATCTATGAGAAAAAAAAGAGTGGAGTCCATTGACATGTACTTGTTTTTAGCTTTAGCTATGATGCTCATTAAATAGTACAAGGAATGATAGAAATGTGAAAACTGTACAATTTAACGGTGAGCTTTGGGTACCCAAAAACAGATTAAGTTTTGTCTAGAGCGATTTCTAAAATTGTGATCAATTGCCTAAACTTAACAGATATGTACTATCACACACTAGAGGTTTTCTACCAATTTTCTTTCCCCCTAATAGGCTATTACTTCATCTCATTAGTTTGACTAAAACTTAAAGCTGGGAAGCCAGAAGAGTCAGAACTGAAAGGATATGTATTTATTAAAAAAATGTGACTTATAACAATGAATCAAAGAAGCATTCTCTATAATTTATATTCACTATTTACATACACATTAGCATTTGAAGAGGCACAATTAGCCCACTAGGCTACTCATGCACTAAAACCATTTCTAACTAAACAAGAAAAAAGTCTTAAATCAATCTTACCCAGAATCTCAACTTCCGGATTGACAAACAATTACAAAATTACCTCACTCTTCTTGATTTTCCTTGGGAATTGTTGATGGAGAAGAGTTTCTTCATGACCTTCACAATCACCACCATGCCAGGCTTATTCTTAGGAGGAAGTAGTGCACCATTATTGGTCTTGGCAACAGTTAGTGTTGGTGGAGCACATCTAAATTCAACCACTTCCCTTGAAGAAGAGGTAGCAGACCCTGTTGTTGTTGAAGACAACTCTTCATTGAAATCCTCCCACAACAAGTCCATTTTATCTTTCTCATCATCATCATTATCATTGTCAAGTCCAATTCTTTTCCTTCTATTTTCAATGCTTGAAAAGCTCTTCCTCCTGGCCTCAGCTACTAGTTTTGCTCCAAAGCACTCATTTTCTCCACCTTTGTTCCCTTGGTAGGGATTAGGGGAGGCTGCTGGTGATAGAGTCCACAGAGGTGGAGAATCAATGTTGTATGCACAAGTATCACTGATTCTAGGGAAACTGAACTCCTCTGTATCCATGGTTTAACCAATCATCACTTTGTATACAATATTAGAGAGGTAGGAAAAAAAATTGTGTTTTGGGGGTTAGGTTTGGAAGGGTGGGCCTAGAAGTTGTTCTAGAGAGGGTTTTAGTTCAACTGCTTAAAAATCCTACACTTTTGTCATTCACTACAAAGAATGATGTCAAAAGGAATTCTACTAATACATTATTTAACACCAAACACTTTTTTTAACATATTTTTAAATTGAAATTTCAGCACACACACTCTCTATGCTCAACTTACATTTTCAAGGAAGATCTTGGCAGGTAGGCAGGGTCATGCGCTACTAAACACAATCAAAAGGGTAAAAGCCAATACAACCACTCATTCCACTGCTTAATTTGTTATGAAAACAATAATTGACACAATATCTATAAAAGAAAGTGAAGTGGAAATGAGAAAATGACAAACCCATAAAATTATTTTTCCACAATTATGTAAGAGGGTACCATATTTGTCCTTCCTTAATGATTAAAGGTTGATCAAATTAATATAACCATAGGTCTTAATAAAAATATGGAGTAATTTCTAGAACATACATAAGCCGCCTATATACCTCTAAGGGCATCTAAGGGATGCTTATTATCGCCGGATTGATAGGAGGAAGTGATTTCTATGCTAGTTATTTTCCAAATAGTGGTGTTGACTATTTAAGCCATGAAAGGGATATTGCTCCACTAAGAGTCTTAGACAACTTGTTCAATCTCTATAGGTTGCGTTACATGACATCTCTCTTGTGTGATGGACCCCACAGGGCCAGTTGTCACCAAGTTTTTCAGTGTGATGGTGATGGTGATTACACGTTACCCACAGTGCACACATATTGGTTTGCACAACAAACAAGTATTTAAAAAAATGAGGCAAGTTAGTTTAAGAGTATGAACCAAGTAAACGGTGTTGGTCTAGAGTGCCAACCAATTTTTGCTACGAAACAAAATGCGTTTTCGGCTTCTTTTCTACGCTCAACAATTGTGGCCATTGGATTTTATGATATTGGAACGTGGCTCTTGATTTAGCCCCCTCCATGGTTAATGAGGTATGACAAAACGCACTATGGACATGACCAACCAAAATATAGCTGGTTCTCAACAACCAGTTCAACATTTTGTTTGCGTTCTTGGCCGAAAATATTAAAATTAACTGCTATTAGTGACAGTATTGAAGAGTTACAAGGTTATTTTATATATGTAATCCACGTATATAAATAATATATATATATATATATATATATATTTATATTGAGATATAAATTATAAAATTTGTTTTATTTTTAAAAAAAATCTATTAACCGTTTGATAAAAGATACATACAATATTGTTTATATGCAGAAAAATTACTACTGAACTCATATTAAGTCAGTCTAATATAGATTGTGTTTTAAAAAAATAATAAAAAATTTAATTTTTTTTATTTTTAAAATGTTAATTAGAATAATATTTTTAGGTTTTTGTGAATTTTTGTATGGTAATTTAGATTAAATTTAATGGAATTTAGTTAAAGAGTTTAAATCTAATCTAAGCTCAATTTAAAATTCAAATCCTTCCTTTCATTGAATAAGTTGGGACCAATGCAATCCATACTTAAAATAATTCTCCCAAAAGTTAAAGTTATTTCCCATCCATCCTTGAATTTATATAATTTCTAACATATTTTAATTCCACAAAAATTTCTAACGATCCAAAGTTATCATTTTGTTTTAGGGATTGAGTTGCAATCCAGGAATGACTTACTCTGTTTTCATATATTTTTTAAGAATTACACTAATAGGTTAATTTTTGTTGCGGAGTTACCCAAAAATGTAAAAATGCCATTTTTGAAAGGGTAAACGAACAACAATAAGAACGGATTCATGTGTCGATTGAAATAGAATTCACATGAGTTATATAATTTATATAATATTTTTTAAACACTTTTATAATTTTTTTCGTTATATCAGTAATTTTATCACACATTTTTTTCTCTTTTCCCTTCATATTTGTTTCTTTTTTTATATCCATATCAATGCCTTTGAGATTTCTGTATTTGCCAAACATGGATTATTTTATAACGACGAAAAATAAATCACAAGACCCTTCTAAACTTTTGTAATAGAAATTTTTGATAAAGTTCTGCTTGTAGATATATAATAATACATAAATTCAATTGGCATTCTTAATTTGGTCTTTCTTATACAACGACGTTAAATTTATTTTGTTAATTGTTTTTTTAGATAATATTTGTTTCAAAGTATATTATCACGTTCCCCTTTCAATAAATTAAAAAATACGATAGGTTAGAATTTAATATTTTAGACTCTTTTTTTTTCAAAATTCAAACGATATATAAAAGAAAATGAGATTTGAAATGGAAATTATTGATATGCTTGGGTTACAAAATATCTTCCCATATTCTCATCATGAGAATTGTGCACCAGTCCTTACATAGAAATTTTGAGCCCCTAATTTTATTTTATTTTTAAGAAAAATTATTAGAGGAATTTGGTGTAATGTAAATTATAAATTAATTCTTGTATTATTTTTCTATTTTTAAAATTGTGAAATCATTTATCATTTTTTTATAATTAAGTAATTATAACATATCTCTTTTAATGGATAATATCATTGCTTTTTTATTCAATTTATCTTGTAATGTAGTTGATCTTGGATAGGATTTAAGTGATTTTAATTTTAAATAAAACATTTTGATAACAACAATTGTTATAAATGTTGTCATAATACTCTACCAGCTTTTTAATTTCCCTTCTTTTTTTTTTCTTTCCATTCCCTTTCTTTACTTCATATTCTTATCCAACATTAAAATTGTTAAAACTGGTGGTTTAGTCCGGTTCGGTCAACCTTTATTAATAGCAATTTTTTGCAAGTTAAATTAAATTTTTTATAAATATATTTCAACTTTAAAATTAACTATTGAAATCTTATTTTATATCGGCTACAGAAAAGTTAAATAAATCTAAAGGATCTTAGTGTAGATTTATTTTCTTTGTATAAATCAACAAAATTAATTATTAAAAAGTTATGATTAAAAATAACACCGTTTATTAATTTTAGAAAAAATTAATTCAGATGGTTCAAATTCACACAGATCTATCTACACTAAATCTCTTCAAATAACAAATTAAAACAAGTCAGATAAAAAATATTAAAAATATATTTAACCTTAAAACTAAAATCCAAATTCTCAAACCTTAAAAAATTTATTAGCAACATTTTAGCAAGGCTAGCAATATTTATTTGCAAAAGGTCACGATTTTCAACACAAAGGTAAACGTCTATTCCTTAAAGCACTGCTTTTCTTTAATTCCATTTCCTTCTTTCTCTCATACCAAATCATGTGAAAGTATGATTTTACCATACCTTTTTTTTCACCAATTTTTCTTCAACCAAAGAATGCATTAATGCGAGGGCGTGCTCGGCAAGCCTAATTAAACTAAAATTATGGTAAATGAATAAGTAATGGTATTTCAAATTTAAATAAGAAGAAAACTAAGACTGGAATATTAAATTCTACAATAATTTATTAACGATTTAGTTTTATACATTTGAGTTGAAATCCATAGCCATAAATGTGAAGTTTAAAAGTATTATCTTTTCTACATAATTAAAAAATAATATAAAAGTAATATTTAAAAGTTAGTTTATAATAAAATATCTTCACTCAAAATATTAATATGATAAAAAAATATATTAATGGAATGATCGTCAAAGCTACAATTTATATTAGCTTATTTTTTATTTTTTTGTTAATTTTTATTTAAAATAAATTTAAATATTATTGAAAAATTATTAAATAGAAGAAGATTATATATACTATAAATAATTTATATTTTAATAAATATATTTTTATAATTTAATATAAATAATTTAACTAATTTTCAATTTATAAAATGAAGTGTTTTTCAATTAACACTATAAGTCCAACTGATGTTTTGTAAAAAGGTATTTAGAGGTTGAAGATGACATAATTGTTGAATTTTACTTTTTTTATATATGATGAAAAAAATAATAAGATTTGAACGTAAAATTTTATATATATTACTTTAATTTTAGTTTTTTATTATTAGATTAATTTTAATAATATCCATGTTGAAGTTTTGAGTTAAAATTTAGATTAATTTTCAATTTTACTATTTTTAAATTTTTAGAAATGATATAGACCAAGTTGTCACTTTATTTTTTTATAAAAGTTATAGATAAATAAGTTATTAAAAATCTTTCATTGATTTTATACAAAAATAATTATTGTAGCTCAAAATATTTTTAACATGGACTTCTACGATTGGTGCATTGCATTATTTTATGGATTGATTCCTAGATGCTTTAACTTAAGGTTGAGATAAACGATAATGTAATCCTTTCCTTCCTTTAAATTTCTCCTTCATATTAAGACAATGTTGATGGTAGTTTCTTTAACTAGTATCACTTAAGTAATACTTTTGATTTTTGATCATTTTTCTTCATGGCTAAGGTGAGTCATAGCACAAGATTTCTTTTTTTTTTTTAATTTCCTTCTTCCTCTTGAAGCATCGTCAACATATGAACTCAGCCTTTTTTCAATTGAAACTATTATTTTTCTTAGTATTGATCACAATTTTCTTGAAGGTGTAAGCTTTCAACATCTCAACCTTGAAGTGACAAGTCATGGTTAGAATCAATAGTGTGAGAATAAATCTTCCAGTTAATACGCTTCCTTAAGAGAGTATTTCTCCAAGAATTTCTACCTAAATTTTTTTTTATGTGATTTTTCTTCCTTCACCTTCTAATTGATGTCAAGCGTGCCTCCACCAATTCCTTACCTCTCCAACAAACATTGATGTGGTGAATGTGACCTCACCCATATCAAGGTAAATCCATCATCATGGAACCTCTTTTTAGTTCTTTAATTCACTTCAATGTTTGATTCAAGTTAAGGTCTCCTTTAAATGTTAAAGAGTTCTTTTTTTGAAAAGTGGTTGATCGTTAATGTTCTCTAGGTTCTACTTATTTATCATGGTTCTAATTCTCAAGATCACACATTTTACATCTTAAGAGATAACCCAATACATTATGAATAATTCTCCTTTTTTTTTATCATTTTTCTACTTTCACAGAGTTACTAAGTCTCTATGATATCATCACATTAGAGTCGTGATGGCGACTTTGTAACATTGATTTAAAATGTAAACAAATAGTGATTCTTGCTCGAGTTCGCATTCATTTCATTAGAATTATTATGGTAGACAACCACAAAGCCTCTCCATCACATATCGTGCAAGCACTAGCATCCATTCATGCTTCTAATCAACATTACATAACCATTGTCACCACTTAGGTATGTTTTTTCCTTATACCTTTATAGCTACTGCTATGGTGTTTCTATGATGTCGCCTTCCCTCTTGGTCTCTCATGAACTTAAGGTTTAAAATATTAATTTAAAATATAAAATAAGTAAACTAATAATGATACATCTATAAAAATGTAGTGGAAGAATATCAATTATTTAATAAATCTTATCTTCATTTTTACTTTAATTAATAAATTTCATTTATTTTCTTAAAAATTACATTTTTTGTTAAAAAAATAAAAATATATATATAATCTAAAATAATTGATCTAATTAAAACAAAAAATCAAATTAAATTAGTTTGGTCGGTAATTTTTTTAAAATAAATCCAAAACACATATGTACTTCTATAGGATGGGTCAGTATAAGTTTTGCTCTTCCCACCTTACAAAAAATGGGATGGATTTGGATATAGATTTGAAAGAACATATATAAAAAATTACAAAAACCAACTTCAATGTTGTCAAATTTGGATAAACCTATAAGTTAACTATACTTATTTTTCTTAATTTTTTATAAATTTTATTAATTTATGTATAACAGTTTAAATAAATTATGTATAAAATATATTTTAATTTAAATAATATAAATAATATGTTGGAATAATTTAGGATAACAAGTAACAATTTAATTGTTGCTTAGAGATACAAATTATAGTATATATCAATAAGAACATAAAAGATATAGTTAGAACATGTGCACTTGTTAATTGTTATCAATTGAGATCCATGATTCTCGATATTCCTTAAACATTTGGAGACGAGGAAATGAGGAAAAGAAGAGGAGAGAAGAGAGCTAATTGTTCTCTTTATGATGAGTGGGGTAGTCAAAGATGTGTATTCTAATATAGGAAAATGTACACATAAATTGCCTAATGGATAACAATTTATTAATCCATTAGCATAGATCAAGGACTTCTCTACAAACACATAATAGAATAGCCTAACCCTAACAAGCTATTCATACCAAATGCCTATTATTATGTTCATCAATGTGTATAATAAAAATATTAATGTCATAATTAATATAAAATAATTTGTTAATAAAAATATAACAATCTCTCACTTGGATACCATTAATCAATAATGAAAAGTATATGGCTCATTCAATTATGACACTTGTAAACCAACAATACAAGAGATATAAGCATCAATACTACAAGTAAATATCCGATAGATATAAATCACATATAACAAAGCTCATATTATACACAAAATGATGATAATGGAAAAGCATAATATTATTAAGAGAAAAATGCAATTTCAAAGGGTGTCCAAACATCTTAAATGATATAAGAGATAAGATAACAAGAGACATCAACTAATACATATCTCATAAAAAATAAAGATGACAATGATCTCATTATAATTTAGACTTTCACTAACTTAATACATCAAAAGACTTAACTACACCCATATAAGTTACATAATTTTGGAAATACCAATATTTAAGCATTTGGTTAGTGGATATATAAGTATGAATAAGACATTGAATTCCAGTCTAATTCTCATAGGATTTTCTCCCAAGCAATCAAGTATTTTAAATGCATAGAATTTATTATTTTGAGAAAGATGTTTAACACAAATGGCCTAGATATACTTTCAACAACATAAAAGTTATAAATATAATCCACATGAGTCTAAGTGCTTATTATAACCCAATAAAAAATATCAAAAGTAATTATAAAATAGGCTAAATTAATGAATGCTCTATAACTCTTGATATTTTAATAATTCAATATTTACTAAACAAGTGATTACACTAATCCACATAGAATAAAAATTCAAGATTTAATAGGATAGTATAGACACTTAGTTTGGAAAAAGAGTATCTTGAATTAATAAGATAATAAAATGCCTAAAATGAATAAACACTTACAATTATTAGTCCAAATAATAAAACTTGCAAGCAACTTTAAAATGCATAATTAAACCTGATCGGAGTATAATTTCATACATATAAAATGCTTATAAGTTAGTGATCTTACAAACATGCGGAATATTAGTTAATAGGAGCACAATATAATTACATACTAAATGTGCAATACCAATTAAATGACATTAACATCTACTTATGCTACTTTACTAAGATTAAATAAAAAACATACTCTAGAATATATAATAATAAAGTGTGCGTAAGTATACATCTCTAAGAGCATGTCATATGATTAAGAACATAAAATATATATAACAATAGAAAAGCTTAAAGAAAATATTATTTGAGTACTAAAGTACGTCCTAAGAATATATACCAATATCAATAAGTCTCGAGACAAACAATTATGTGCTCTCTCTCACTAACTCAATATATTATGATATTGATAGATTTTTCATTGTAGTCATCCAATATTAAAATACTCCATTGGGACATAAATTTTACTAAGGAATTCATTTTGAGTTTAAAACTCATAATCATTTTCTCTTTAGTAATTGTACTCTAAGAGAGAAATTTACTAAAGCAAATTCAACAAAAAAAAAAGTTAAAAAATAAAAATATGAAACTCAATAAAGAAATTTAATCAAAATCTTAAAAAAGTTGAGTTTCATAGTTAATTACGTACTTTGCATACAAACTATAAGTTCTCAAGAGAATTTAATGAAAAATTGTAACCCACAATTTTATAAACTATGATGGTTATTTAAAGATTTATCAATATATGAGTGAGATTATAATCTCTAACCTATTTAATTGAATATGAGATCACTTGTAAAGTTTCAATAACTCACTCATAAAAATCAAGTTCTAACAACACAAATAATAACAAAGCATACGTTGGGTTACTAATAGCGAAAGCAAGCAAGGGTGGAAACATATATGACCTGCTCTTAGTCATTATAAGGTTATAATAATAGATAATCTCTAACATTAACTATCACCAAAGTTATAAATTAAACAATTGAAATACTATATTATATTATATATGACCAATAAAACAAATATTTTTATTATCTCACAAGAATAATCATGAAAGCCATCAAATACAAAAAGAGAATAATATTTTTAAGTACAAATCTCAAATTGTTATAATTAATTTTATTTTATAATAACTTGAATTTATTTTGATATATTATCTAAATAAACTAAAAGAATAATATAAAATAGATAAAATATTTTTTTTAAAATTTAGAAGAAAATTTAAAATTTGTAACTATTAACTTTCAATTGAATAAGAAAGTCATAAGAAATTCATCATAAACATAATTAATTCAAAATAAAACTTGGTAAAATTCTCATATAGATTCTGAGAATAAAGTAAAAATAGATATTATGTAAAGAAAAAATTATATTATTAGATAAAGAATATTAATATAAGTATTTTGGTTTTCTCATATTTAGTTAAATGAAAATTGAATTAGGTCAAAAAAAAAAAACAAAAGAATGAAAATATCTTTCACTTGATAGAGAAATAATTAAAAGAATTTAGTTAAAAGACATTTAAAACTTGAAGTTAATATCTAAATTATTTCCTCTATCATACAATAATTAATGTGATAATGATAGAGTATGTTCATGGCTTACTTAATCAAATAAAGGATCATGCCAAGTAATATCATATCAATAGAGTATATTTAATACCTATATAATTTAATATTAATTGCAACTTATTTAAAAGAAAGAATTATATTTAAAACCAAAGAAATATTAGATTGAAAAACATTATGTCCAATTAATTTATCAAATTTCACAAAACAATGTGTAAACAAAATATACAATATTTTATGTTACAAGAAAATTTTCATAATTTTGATAGAAAACTTTGAACTATAATTGACATAAGTTCATAGTAAAATGGTACATTATATATCAATCACAAATTACACTAATAAAAACATATCAATAAGATATAATTATCATTAATGTAAATTATATGTATTATTTAATTTTTACAAAGTTTTGCATAAGCATATCCATAATAGGTGAAATTACAATCATACAAAATAATAATATGGTGTTGAATATAATATAATAAGAATTTATATACACCATAAAACATAAAAATTTAACCAAAAATTGAAGACTTTGTTTTTGTAAGGATCCCTAAATTTAGTTTCATACCATAATATGTCACCAAAGATAATATATTTATAAGCATAAGTGATAGGGAACCTTTCATAAAATTTTGGATCCTAAAGTCTTGAGTTATAGTAATAAAATTATTTATTTTTTGGTTAACTAAAATAGATTATCGTAGAATAGAACTTCAAAATAAAATAATATAATAAAAAAATTACACTTCATTCCTACTACAAAGTGATATACAATCTAAAGAATATTATAATGAATAATCAATAAACTGATCATAAAGTTCTATAATTTTATAACTAATATATTTTGGAAACTATCATATTTTTATATATAATTGCAGCATTTAGAATAGAATTAAATATAATAGAGAAGAGGAATATTTTTTGAACTAAGATCTCCATATATGCAATTATATAATAAAAGAGGAAACTAAAATATTTACAACTAATTGCTATCTTTTTCAACCTTGTAGGTAGAACCAACCAAGTTTGATGTTGATACAACTTTGAAAGGAGGATCTAGACTGTGCAATGGATATTGAAGAGGAAGTGGAGGTGAAAGTGAATTCGTTGTAGATCTTCAAGTGCTTAGGAACATCATTTTCCTTGGAAGAATAAGTTTCTTCTCTGCAACCATGGCCACCATGAATAAGGAGGATTCCCAACCTCGAGCTGGTTTGAAAAGGTAGAAAAGAGAATTTCTCACACAATTCTACATAAAATTAAATTATGACTCAAAGTCATGAAAAATACACACAAGGGTGTCTTATATAAGCCTTAAGTGGTGCCTAGGAGCATGGTTGCATGGGGAAGCTTTGGGAGTCTGAATTGGGCCTCTTATGGAGCCTAGAATGAGTCCATTGTCCCTCCATGAGGCAGCCTAAGAAATAGGCCAAGTTAGGTCCAAAAATATCTGCAAAGAATTATAGAAAAATAGGCCCAATCTTATACATATATAGGCCTGCTAATTCCTAAAATACAAAAAGTATCTAAATCCTATTCTACCATGTGAAGGGCTAAGGAAGAAATCGATTAGGTTTGAGGATGCTCCTTTTGAAGGCCCAAGAAGGTCATCTCTTCTTACAGTTGTTTGACTCTTATTCTGATGATGGCCCAATAGACTTAGTAGGTCTCTGTAGTTAGCCTTCCTTTACTATTGGGACTTTACATCATCTCCTCCCTCTCCAAGAGAATCCGTCCTCGAATGTGTAAACCCAAAATATTTCCTTAACAAGGACATAAGTATGTAGATGATACTTTTAATAAAAGGGAAACAAGACAAATATCAGGATCGAATGCTAACCCAACCTTGAATCTTCCAAATAATTTCAAGAATATGTAATCATAACAAATTAGACACAGATGATAGTAGAAAGTCATAAGCCCATAAGCTCTATGAGAGTAAACTACAAGATTAGGGATTGCGAATAGGTTTATGAGTTTTTGTCCCTGATTGTTTATATAAAAGATATCTAGGATGTTTTATGAGATTTTATCTATTGGGCTCATGTCTAGCATTACCTTAGGTGGGTTATGATACTCACCAATCTGTGGAGGGGTATCTTAGCCCCTTTCACAAAGTGACTAAGACTGGTGCTATGGTAATGAAGTTTTAATCAAGAAATTAGATTGTTTACCCACCAAGTCATTTATAATGGGATGTTTAATTAGTCTAGATACAGATGGATATGGTGACCATAGATGCATACTAGGGCGATGAATCGATTCCACCATTTAAGACATACAAGAAAGTAAGGGTTTTATGAAATGAATGGTTCTAACCATACCATACACCTCCATGTAACATAGGTGTCATAAGTAACAAGGCTTGGTTAGGAGAATTAGGCCTTTGTGAGGGCCAATTCTTGACTTTTTCCCAGAGGAAATGATTCCCTAACGATAAGGATAAATGGAGTACTAGCCCTTATCCCAACACTTTGGTTCAAAGTAATGACATACGTAGGAGGAGGTTTCCTAGCTAGGAGGATCTCTTTTACCTCACCTCTTCCTTACAAGTTTAATCTCATATTCTTTTACAAGAAAGGTGAAATGCTTACTTACCTTTCCTTTTATGGCCTCATTTTTTTTATTTATCATTTTTTTTATTTCTTCCCAATTTTCCTTTTTCAACCCCTGACTCTCTGCCTTCTTCTTTTATCTCATGTGAATTTAGTCTTGATAGACTTTATTAGGGGACAAAGGAACTAGGATGATTTTTAAGAGTTAAATTAGAAGGAATACCTATAGGTATGCCTATCATGATGGACATCCCTATCATATTAACATGGTCTTCCCAAAAGCACATGGTTAGCCAAGTATAGGCTTCATTCGATTAGCTATGCACTTGGTGACTATTTTCATGATAACATTGCATAGGCTAATTGGTCTTATTTCCTATGCCTTGGTTGGACGTTTCACTTTTGGGATAAGGCATATGAATGTGTTGTTGATTTTAGTTGGATTTTTTTGGTGGTTTAAAATCTCCACCACATATTTGGTCACATCCTCACCAATTTCGGACCAATACTTATGAGAGAATAATGCAGGGAGTCCATCTAGGCCAGGGGCTTTGAGAGGGTGCAAGTTGAAGATTGTGGTTTTGACTTCTTCCTCCATAAAGGATCTTTCAAGAGATATTGTTGATTAGGGTGAGACCTTGTTCTAGATAGTAGTACAAGCTTCTTCAATCCCTTGAGGGTTTGAGGTTGAGAAGGTGTCTACAAAATACTGTAGCAACACTTTATCGATTCTTTTCTCCCCAAAAACTCATTTCTCTTGTTCATTCTAGATTTTTTTATTATATTTGCTTTATGTCTTGTAGATCCTTTCCTGTAAAAAAATCGAGTGTTTGTCTCCTTCCTTTAACCATATTGTTCTAGACCGTTGTTGCCAAAACATTTCATTCAGCTCTAACAGATCCCATAACTTGTATTTTCTTGCGGTACAAAGTGTTGGCTTCTGAGGGGGTCCATGTCTCCACTTCTGCTAGCCTTTTCTCCTTAGAGCTTATTTGTTTTCTTAGGCTTGGCGTTCTCTTTTTGTGTAAGGTGAATACTTTGTTTATAGCTTCTATTTTATCAATGCAACTATCATATAGTCCTTTCCAAGATTCTTCAATGAGTGTTGTATAGGAGCTATCCACGGTCCAATGTTTTTCAAAACGGAATGGCCTACTTTTGCGTTGACTTGGGGGAATGGCTTTTATGGATATTCTAATAAGGAAAGCGGCATGGTTTAATCCATATTTGCCCAAGTGGGTTACTTGTGTACCTGCAAATTGGTTATGGAAAGTAGGTGTGGCTAGGCCTCTGTCTAGCCTTTCTTTTATATTGTGAAGGCTTTTTCTCCCATTGTCCCAAGTAAAATGGTATCCACTGTACCCAAGCTCAGAGAGCTCATAGCTTTCCAAGCACTCTTTGAATTCCTTAAGAGTGATATATGTGGTAATTGACCTTCTTACTTTTCTTTTTTTGAAAGGATGGCATTAAAATCTCCAAAACATAGCCATTTTTGTGTGGCTACATGGTGTAAAATTTTTCAGCAATTTTCATGTCAATCTTTTACTTGAATCTTTTAGGTATCCATAGACTCCAATGGTCGTCCAGCTCCCTTCGTGGGGTCTTCTATGATCCCTTGAATGTGATGAATGGAATTTGAGTTGAATGAGAAGTCGATATCAAATGCCCACATCGGTGCTAGTCCTCCTGCTCGGCTGCGTCCGGCCCTTTTACAATCCACTGTGATCATATTTGGGTACTGTAATTTCCTTTGGTTAACTTCTAATTCTGGTCCTATTCGTTTAGTTTCCATAAGGAACACAATGTCGGGAGCTTGTCTTTTGGTGAGTCTTAATAAGGCTCTAAATGCATAGGATTTCCCAAGCCCCCTATAGTTCCAACTTATTATTTTCACTATGTTAGGAAATGTTGGTCTTCCAACACCGCCTTTTCATTTTGTGAAGGATCATAACTTTGTACCTTTTTACTAGGTGGTTCTGTTTTCTTCATTTCATTGCATTCGCTGGTCTCCCCTCTCTTTCGTTTCCCCAGTGTTTAGGGAGCATGTGGGGGGCTTCTCTAATCCTCTTGATTGGTTATGGCACCTCGATTCCTTCTACACCACACCTTATGTTGTTCTGACATCCTGGACTACATTAGTGATTCATTCTTAATATCACTATAATTAGCAATTACCTAAGATTTTTCCATCTTTTTCTATTTTTTATCATTATTTGATTCAAACCCAAATTCTTGAAAAGATTCAACCATATCAGTTACAGCCTTACCGTCCTTATGTGCTTGAGTTGGTGTTGATATTCTTTGTTGCATAGTCAATTGTGTGGATCCTACATCTTGTGAAATCTAAGGATTGATTTTTGTTTGGTCGTTCTTGTCCCTTTTTATTCCTTTTGTTTAGGAATGTATGTCCTTGTCCATGTTCTGATCACTTGCTCTCCAATTAGTTCCTTCCTTGTACACTTTGGTGTCCCTAAGTGGTGGTGCTCTTAACCAGGCATCATATGGCATATTGATCAAGTCGGTCTCCTCCAGGTCAAACTCTGTTTCATTGCAAGATTTAATCGTATGACCAAGTCTTCCACAAACATAGCAGAAGTTAACAAGTTTCTTATATTTGTAGAAGATCTTAATTTGGTGACCATGACTCATTGTTATGTTTGAGCCTCTCTTCAACATCTTCTCCAGATCTATATCCATCCTTATCCATAGACATTGTCCCCATCTAGATTTCGCAATCTTTTCCTAATCGATGTATTCTCCAATTGTACTCCCAATCTAATTTGACATATTTTTAGTTCAACAATTTAGGGACGAATCATAGATTTTCACCCAGGAAGGGCACGTGTGAGTCAATAGGGCCAAAGGTGGTTGGTTAACTTCTAGTTTCTACAAAGCAAGTGCATTCTCATAAAAAAAAACAGGGCTTCCCTCGAAGAATAACTTCCAGGTCTTTCTTTGAGAAAAATCTAAAGATGAATAGGTTCTTCCCTAGTTCCCATACTTCTACTACTTTTTTAGTCTTCTAGAGAGCCAAAATGGTGGCTTTAAAGACCTTGATGTTGAAGTTTTCCTGCATCCAGAGTTTTTCCACAAGGGTTAGGGATAAAAAATCATCAGGTGGGTTTGGATCCTTAGATAAATCAATGTGGATCTCATTTTTTTCGTCTTCTATAATTATTAGGCAGGTGTTGTCTTGTGAGTTGGTTAGATAAGACCTCCACTAAACTGAGAGGATGTTGCCAGTACGAAGATTGGTAATGGAGCCTACCACCGCCATGATAACAAAGCCCTTGCAGACATGAAGGACTGGGGAGGAATCTTCATTATGATGACTTTGAAGTAAAGCCAAAGATTTGCACAAATCTTTCTCCCATCAACCTATAAGCACAACCAATTTCACATGTTATTCAATTGATTTCAAATCTATCATTTAAACATTCTTTCAACTAGAATACTAACTTAAACTTTTCAAATTCATTTATCTTTCCCTCTTCAATTAATAATATATGTCATTGTCTTCTTCGTAGATTTTCTTCAAACATTTTTTTTCTTTTCTCCTTGTCATTAGTTTTTCTTTTGATGCATAAAGAATTTTATCAAACAAAGTAGGTAAAATTTTAAGTATTTGTTATTTAACATAGTGAAGAATTAAACCAAGGTTTAGATGAGAAGTCAAATTTAATCAAAGAAATTTACCTATTATCTTTAACAATCATTATTGATTGAAGACTATATTGATTAAAAATATAGGTATAATAAATAGATTAAAAAATTATTTAAATGAATAAAAATAATATATTTTATATTTTTTATAACCATTCATAAATATAAATATAAATATATATATATATATATACATATATATTTTGTTGAATCCTTCCATGCTTAATAATATATATATTTTAAATTCAAACTTTTAAGTTTGTATATGATTGTTTGGGTTAATTTATTTTTAATCTTATTTTTTTATTATTTATTTTATTTATTTATGTTTATTATTATATTATAAAAAAATAATCCATAAAATTATATAGAACTTGACAACGATTATATCCATTTATTTTAATTAAATCAAAGATTTTGATTTTCTATTTGTTAGTATTTTTTATATAATTCAAATCCTATTGCTGAAGGATGAAATGTCTTATTAGACGATATGCTAGTTTAGATATAACAAAATTTTGTTAGAAACCTTATATGATATATTAGAAAATATTTAATTAAATTCTACTGAGATATTGAGTGAAATACTAGAATTATTGAAAGAGGATTATAAAGTTAAGAGTTTTGAGAAAAAAGAAAGACCTTAAAGGAAAGTATAGATGAAAATTGGAACAATTAATTAGTATGCACCATATGCATAAAAATCTTGTTTTGTAAATTATTAGTAGGAGAATAATCTGCAAGTCCTTCTAGAAAAAGAAATTTAGGAAATGTAAGGGTTAACTCACATGGAAGTAGATCAGAGTCTATGATAATGGGAACTTTCAAGTCTCGGAAGTGTGTGAGCTAAGTTTGAGCTTTCCAATGATCTAAGGTTGCTTCTTGTAGTTAGAACTGTTCTGATCGAACTAAATCGCTTAATTGAGGTTCTGAAGACTATCTTTATCGATCAAGCAATTTTACACTTTTGCAAAATGATGTGAAATGATAATGATTTAAATGTTATCATGAGCATACTATTGTTAGAAATTAGATCCTGATACCCCTTATTATTTTGATAAAGTGATAACAATTTTGAGCCCATATGCATATGCATATTATATGGATGACTAACTTTAAATTAGTAAGACTTGATGTGGTATTAAGCACATTAAATCTTAGCCTAATCTTGAGTTTGTCATCATAAAACTTGGAATAAGATGATGGATACTAAATTATATTACTATATTGCATATCACAATAGTTCCTTATAATTATTATATAATAAATTGTATTATTTAGGTATATTAACATATTACTCCTTAATGTCTCTTGAATAAAACATCTCACTTCCCTGCTATTCTTCTATGAATGATGTTTCACTATATTAGTGAGACTACACAATGGATAGACCTCACTTCTCAACATAAAGATTGAGTTATATGAAGATAACAAGGAATGTGAGTTGGACACCCATTCAACACTAGCAGTTATTATAGAGTACTTTCTAAAGAACAACGATCGACCATCTACATGACTAATGCATATTCTCCAGTACATCCTCCACCATAAGTTCTGATGATGATGGCTACAAATGTTACAGTACTTATTCCTAGGTAGGTGTATCGAGAAGATAGATTCCACCTCCTTCTTTTACAGTATTGAGGAACACTCCTCAATATCATGAGTCACCTTTTGCTGCAGTGGACATGCTAAAGGTTCATGTTGCACCATCCACACCTCTTTTTTCAGGGGATATCACATTTATAACAAATTGCAGGAAAGTTAATATTACAACAGATTACTCAAATTGTTCCTCGTCATAGTGAAGTAGGTCCTTCTCGTGCACATCTGAGATATCCAAAGAAGAAGCATGATGATGAAAAAAAGGATCGAGATGGAAGAGATAATGATGATGGAAACGAAGAAGACCCTTTAAGACTCCAGACTTTTTCCATTATCAGTAGGATAATGGATAAGTTCTCACTGTTAAGGGAAATCATTAGATAGAGAAATGTTTTGTAGTCTTAAAGATTGTATATGGATGGACTGTATTCTAGCTTCTGTTTAATTTATATGTGTGATTCATTATTTTATACTTTATGATATTATCTTGTCGTAGTTCTTCAAATTATTTACATTCAAGGATATATTAAACTTACGTAATATATATATATATATATATATATATAATATATATATATATATATATATATATATATATATGCGCACACGCGTATATGCATGTATAGATAAAATTAACTGTTTAATCCAATAATCCAATAATGACTTAGACCCTTCATACATTCTGATCGTGCAATAGTTACTAAATAAAACATTTATGTAATAAATAATATACAAGTAAGGTAAAAAAAAATGTAGCTAATTTCGAGTGTTGTGACGAAAAATATAAAAATTGATTCTATAACATTAAAACAAATAGGTTCTAAGTAAGGAAACAAATTAAAAAATTAGTTAAATCATTAGGTAAGGTTAATTTTTTTTAAAAAAAAAAAAGTTACATATTTTTTTACCTATTAATTTATTTTAACTATTTTCAAAAAATTTAAATTTAATATTATAGGTTATTTTTTTTATCTCCAATTCTTAATTATTAATATTAATTTTTAATACCTATCATTGTCACGATAAATCTTTAATTTTAATAAAAATAAATTTATAATACTTAATTTAAATTTTATTCAATCTTGTAATATATATATATATAACGTCAAAAGGCCCAACTAAAGAAAACTGGTGCATAAAGAAAAAAGTGATGCATTTTGGACCATTTATCCCATTAGGTTGGGCGGGTCTTGGATTTGACGATTTGCTACTGTGTTGGGTGATCATAATCGGGTTTGTGCCGAAATTTAGCCAGAACTATTTTTTTGGCCACATTGAATTTCTAAAACTTTTGTATTTTTTTTTTTTTGGATTTAGCTCAAGTTTTCAAAACCATAAAGATCACATCTCGGTATGAAACAAAATGATTTATAAAATTTTGCTCAACCCTAATATGGATTAGTTAAAAATGATTTATAATAAAAATCAAATGGAATATTAAAATATTTTATAGAATCATATAATTTTTTTTTGTATTGGAACATATATTGTATTATCATCAACACACATGACAGTATAATTTTTAGTGGACGTCAGAATATGTAATTTTTTTGCTGCCTTGTTTGAGAATAACTATTATTATGGAAAATGTTAACTAATACTGGCTAAAAAGTACCAAATTTTTATAGTTTTTTCATTAGAAGTTCTTAAGGTTGATTTTAAGTATATAAAAGTAGTATTTTTTATATTGAAAAATATTTATTATACTTTATTTATAATATAATAAATATTTTTAATAAAATTTATCGTTTTAAATGTTGAAAATTATTCCTAAAAACTTATATTAACAGTTTTAGGAAAAGGTTATTAAAAAATATTATTTATATACTCTTTTCATAACTTTTAATATATTTTTAATGTGATTTTAAATAAAAATTTTATTTATTTTAACTAATTTTTGTAAAAAAAATTGATTTATACTAAAGAAAAGCTTCAATATAACCTTTCAAAAAATAAAAATGTCACCAAATAAGCTTATTAAAAATTTGTTCTATCAAATTAATCTTTATAAAATTTAAACTAATACAACATTAACATTAGTCTTTCAAAACTTTTAGTAAATTAATTTTTTTTTGTCATCATCTTAATCCTTAATAAGGATTTATTTTATAAAATTTTAGTTTTTTTTTTCTAAAAATTTAGTTTATCATGAAGTTAAACTTTTAATATATTTTTCACCATCTTATTTGTTTTTAGGGACCAATACAGTGACATTTCATATTTTTAACAAACAATTTTTTTGGTAAATTATTGAAAGAATAATTCAAAGATAGACCTTATGTGATAACAATTTAAATTTTTAAAAGATTAATTTAGATCTTATTTGAGATTATATTTTTAAAAAAATTTAAAATTAAATCTGATTTTTTTTAATGTTTAAATTTTATTAAAAAAATAAATCAATTTGTTTTATTATATCATTCTACTGTAAATTCATTTTAAACAAACAAATAAACAGTTATTAATATAAAAAATTAAAAAAATTTAAATCATTCCAAAATAATAATTTTTAAAAATTAAATTAAAATTAAAAAATGTTATTATTATTATTAATATTATAGTAATAATTATGGTAACAATAATGATAATAATTTAAAGTTTAAAATAAAATTAAAAATTAAAAATAATAATTAAGTTTTTTTATTTTAAAAATTGAGTTAAAATAATTTTTAAAATATGTTAAAAATTAACTCAACTGTCTGATTAAAAAAATTGTTTTTAAATTTAATTTAAAAATAAAAAAGTTAAAATTCTGCCTATCCTAAACGGACCTTAGTGGTCCAAATTTTTGTAAACATAGTTAGTGACATTTTCAGATTTGAACTATAAATTATGTTGACGTTATTTTGTTAATAATAATTGGAATATTGTTAAGACAAACATAAAATTTGGTCCTTCAAAAAGATAAAAATAACATTAAGTAGTTTTTTATATAAAAAAAAAATAATAGCCACCAAATTAGTTCTTTAAAGTAGGGGTGATGGTCCGTGGGTTGTAGACGGTTTGGGATGATTAAGTTGTTACCCATTAATAATAACGGAGACCCATTTTCATCCGAATGTTCCATTGATTAAGACGGGTTGGATTCTGTAATTTCCTAAATCTGGTGGTTATTGATATTGTAGGGTTAGGCATCTTCGTTCACTCAAGCCTCAAGCAAACAATCAATGTTCAAAAATCCTAACACAGTGACATTGTGGTGCGGACGCAGAGAAAAGAGAAACTGAAAAGAGGACTTTCCTTTCTTACCCCTCAGCCGAGCCAGTAAATCAGGCCTCACGCCCCAGACCATAAGGCCCAATTGCCAGATACATATAGCATGCAGAAATAATTTCAAAACTGAGACACTGAATTTGTTTTTACTAAATATTGGTAAAATGATATGTGGATATTTATTTATTAGAAAATAAAACTTGCTAGTATTCACCGTATTTGTATTGGAAGTTGTAAGAATATTATATAATATATTTATACAATAATAAATTTGAAATAAATTATAGAATAGAATAGATAATGTGGTAAAAACTATAAATTATTATTTTAATGGTTGAAATTTGTGTAGTTAATATAAAAATTATTGTATTTAATTTTAAAATAAAAAATATTTTAAATTATTTATTAATTTTAAATTTTATAAAAGTTAAAGTAATTAACCTTTTATTTTTAAAATATAAATAATAATTTTTATATTTTAATAACTAATATGATCACCATAAATTTTTAAGAAACTAAAAATAATAACTTATTTATAAACAAATATATTGTATAAATTATTGTTATTTTATACACTACGCATAATTTTTATTTATTTTTCATTATTTTTTATGTTACATCATATCATTTTTATATTTTTATTTAAAAAAGAATAAAATTATACTGCTTAAATTATAGTATACGGTTATTATAAATATTGATGAAATATAACTTTTGTTAATCTAAATGTTAATTATAATTATTTATTATCATAATTATTTGAATCAAAATTTTATAAAAATTTAGATAATAAATTTACAATCAAATATTTTTATTTTCAAATATTTTTGAAGTGTATATGATATTAATTTTGGTTATAGATTGATGACATATTGAATAATTTTACATTGATAAAATATGATTTTTTTTATATAAAAAATTATGATCTTAGATTAAATTATTTCAATTTTTTATCATTAAATCAATGTTAACAATTTAAATATAATTTTTTATAATACCTTTCAATTCGACAATAAATTTTGAAATATATGATAAAAAGTTTATAAATAGTGTAACTATATTAATATAATTTAAATGGTGTAATTTGATATTTTAATTTTTTTTATTTTATTTAAGAAGGTATTCAAATTATATCTATTAATTTACTCTAACACAATTATACAAATTTTTATTCATCCAATCATTGAATTGATATTATTTATTACTGTAATTGTTTAAGTCAAGTCTTGTAAATTTAGATAAAAAATAAATTTGTAAAGTCTATTTATACTTATAAAATATACATAACATTAATTTTAGTATAGGTTAATAACATATCATACAATTTTATATTTATGTTAAATTTTATAAATATAATTTATTTAATAATATTAATCCAATAATAAATTTAAATAATATAATTATTTATTAAAAAAAGTATATATCATATAACTACATTAATATATTTTAAATAGTATAATTTTATTTTTTTATTTTTACCTTTCTAATTATTAAAAAGGAATATATAATAATATTGTAATATTAAAAGCTAAAAAAATATAGCCACGGTCAAACAAATGTTTAACTTGGGGTCAAGACACATGTGGGTTAGGACTAGGATGACGTTCCCTAGGTTGCTTACTTACGTGGATGATATGTAATTGTGTGTACGAGTAGTGTAAACATTCAATTATGTTTGAGGTTATGTTTTAAAATTAATTAATTAAAAAACCCACACTAACTTAAATAATAAATAAACCAACAAAACGAAAATAAAAAAAAATCAGAAAAGATAAATAAAAACTTTAAAATAAAAGAAAATTAAAATCTGAAAAACATTAAAAATTAAAACAAAAATTAAATTCTGAAAAAAATAAAAAATAAGAAAGCAAAAAGGGAAGAAGGAAACAATAATAAGAAAACTTTAAAAATAAGAAAATATAAAAATTCTAAAAGAATATAAGATAAATCTGGAAAAAATATATAAATAAAAATTAACTTTAGAAATAAAAAAAATCTGATTAAAAATAAAATAAGAATGAGTAGAAAATTATAAAAAGAAAAGAGTAAGATTTTAAAAAAAAAGAGGGATGAAAAAAACGTTTAAAAAAAACAGTTTTTTTAAACAGAAAAACAGTTTTATTAACAAAAAAAAAAAGGAGGAAAAGAATTTTTGGGAAAGGGGTGGCGAGATACAAAAACAGAAAAAATACCAAAACGAAAACAAAAAAGAGGGGAAGAGAAAAACTTCTTCTGGAGTTTGTGGTGAACTAGGGGGAGACCCTCATTCTTGAATGGAGGGGTTTTCTTTTTGGAGGTGGCCACATCAATCGACGGGGGAAAAAGCTTGAGCATGAGGAAAACTACATCTTCACACTCCATTCAGGGAAGACGTCCTTTGGAGGGAAGAGGCATAAAAGTTGTTGGGTAGAGGGGATGCTGCAGTAATGGATGTCTCAAGAAAAAGGGGACCTTTAGAAGGCTAGTGGCTGGATTCCAGTTGCTCGAAGACGGTATCCACAAGAAGCCCGTCTGATCGAAAGGAGAGGGTGGCAAAAAACAGGTGAATACGAGCTTGTTACCGACCTCATACCAGGTTAGACAAAAACTATTCAATCTTTGAACAAAGGGTTGGTACTGACCTAATAGTGCATGCTAAATTTGGTGATTAATATCTAGAAGAAGAACCTTGTGTTAGGTTATGCTAAGGTGTGCTGATTGGTTTTTCTCTTCTGGAATTTTGTGGAAGAGTTTGTTAGAAGTTCAAGATTCGTCATGAATCCAATAACCATGCGTCACGTTTTAATCTGAAAGTAAAAGAATAGCTTTGAATTAATTTCTCTCATTTCTTTGGAACTATTTAGTTAGATTCTACCAAACGTTTAGTCGTGATTCTAAAGTGATCAAAGATCATATCATTATTGGTTTCCCAAAGAGGTAAGACGTTGCACCCACCGTTGGAAATCAAGAGAATATGCGGGCTCGTTCATTCCAGTGCTTGTTCGATATTCTGGATTCATAATTAGAAGAGAAGCCATATCACTGTGATAGGTTCTCCGACGTTTAGTACCCCATGCAATAACATTTATGTATCAAGCCTCGCTTACTGTAGTTTGGTTCCTAATAAGACGAACCATGTTATAGCAGCTCCTTATTCTTCTGGGGTCATGGGGATTTCTTTTACACTACCTTGGCCTTTCCACATGGATGCATACTTAGGTTCAATCTCAGGAGCATCCCAGCAGAAACCTATAAGGGGTAGCCATAATGAAATTGTATCCCCCGATCAAGAACCGTATGTATGCGTATGGATTTTCACAAGTCTGGAAACTAGCACTATGCCCCAGGCATGCCTCCACATAGTCCAAGTGCACTGGCGCTCGAGTCGCATGACGCACGTCCCTGCATGGACACATACCAAGGTTAATGATTTGGCGGTAAGTGAGAAAAGCAACTAAAAAAAAGAATGAAACTCATAGCATGAGTCTATAATGCAACTTGATGATAATTTGAGTCGTATCACCTCCTGGTTCATGTAAGCTTCCCTCATGCATGCCAAGAGGAAGTTTGGCTCAAGTGGTAAGCTTAATCCGCATCAAGGATGCTGGATTCGAACCTCCCAGGTAATCTGCAAATTGAATAGGAGGGGGTGCTTGCCTAGAGACCCAAAAGTAAATTAAATAGTCGGCACCTTTCAGCTGGGTTGATTTAACCAAAATCGAATCCCGAATTCGATTTAGAATGAAGCTGGTTGTCCTTTTCAAATTTAACTCCTCAAATCTTATCCAAATTCCTTCTAAAGGTCCTAATTACCCCAAATTGTACTTAGACTTTCCATTAAATACCGAACTGCCCCTTAAAAATTTCAGAAAATTAAAAAATTCCAAAAATAATTAAAAATCCCAAAATTAAAAATTAATTAATAATCCCAAAATTAAAAATTAATAAAAAATTCTAGAAATTAAAAAATTAATAAAAAATTCCAGAAATTCAAAAATTAATACAAATTCCAGAAATTAAAAATTAATAAAAAATTTCAGAAATTCAAAAAATTAATAAAAAATTTCAAAAATTAAAAAATTAATAAAAATTCCAGAAATTAAAAATTAATAAAAAATTCCAGAAATTCACAAAATTAATAAAAAATTTCAGAAATTAAAAAATTAATAAAAAATTCCAGAAATTCAAAAATTAATAAAAATTCCAGAAATTAAAAAATAATAAAAAATTCCAAAAATTCAAAAAATAATAAAAAATTTCAGAAATTCAAAAATTAATAAAAATTCCAGAAATTAAAAAATTAATAAAAATTCCAGAAATTAAAAAATTAATAAAAAATTTCAGAAATTCAAAAATTAATAAAAAATTCAAGAAATTAAGAAAATTAGTTAAAAATTCTAAAATTCCGAAATAAACTCATAAGATTTTCAAATAAATTCATAAAATTTTCTAATAATCATCCTAAATTTCCATAATTGCAAAATTACGCCAAAATTCTATTTGAAACCCCAAAACTCAAAAATGAAATTCTTATCTCAAATTCGAGTTTCCTCTTATTCAAGAGTCAATATCATTTGCAAATCGTATCTTTTCAAAAATTTAAAAATCACTTATCTAATGTTTTGGGATTTTTAAGTCTCACGCAATGGGCTCTAAATGGGGAACTGGCGGTTTACCTGCTGTTCAACATTTAGTAGTTCGTATAGGTCTCTGTGCTGTCTTAGCCGCCTCGGGTCTTGTGCATGAGTGGACTTGAGCTCCTCTTCAAAACTTTAAAAATCCTTTTTAAAATATGTTAGATTTCTAGGTCTCACGCAATGAGTTATAAATAGAGAACTGACGGTTTACCTGTTCAATATTTAGTAGTTTGTATAGGTCCCCGTGCTGCCTTAGCCGCCTCGGGCCTTGTGCATGAGTGGACCAAAAATCCCGCCTAAAAATAAAACTTTCTCAAAACAAAATCTTCAAATACTCTTTTTTCAAGCATTTTCAAAGGTCAAGCCTTCAAAACTAAACCAGAACTATGTAAGCCTTGAGTTTCCCATTACATCGGGGAATACGTAGGAGCAGGATCAAGTCCTGTCAGGCTAACCTCCATCAAGTATTTATTTTCACACTAATTGAAGGGATCAAACAATTTTTGAATAAACACACACTCAGTTTAAGGGTACTGTTCTTCGGAACAGGCGAGTGGGGTGCCTAACGCCTTCCCCACTTGTAACTTACTCCCGAACCTAAATCTCACCCTCAAGTCAGGTTTTTTCCAAATCTTTCCCTTCAAATAAAAATTTGGTGGCGGCTCCACAATTCAAAATAATTCATTTTTAAAATTTTAGCGAGTTCGTCGTCTCGTCGGAATCACGGTTGCGACAAGTAGCAGTGGGACTTGATCTCTATGGATGCTGAACACAAGCTCATTGATCAAGCACGTGCTCTCCATTGCAATTGCAAACGATTAATAAGTATCTAAAGGAGTTGGTCAGATTCAGATAATGACGATATCAAATTATTCACCTGAAGCCGATCGATTTATTTATTTTTTGTGCAGTCTAAAAAGTAGGGCTGATCAGCAACCCTATGCTCGACCTGGAACAACCGGGTAATCCGAAATTGAAAATAAAGATTCGGGGTGGTTTGTAACGGTTAAACGGGTGGAGTAGATAAAATTATCCATTAAGCATGAGTTGTATTGGTTGGATTCGGATCTTTTAATTTGTTTTCGTCAAAACTCAAACCTGACCGAAAAGAAAGAGTTTTTATTCTAGACAGTATATGTTGGACTTGTTGGTCGCATCCTACTCCAATCCAATGTTAGAAACCCTAATCTCCCTTTTAATTTATCTACCTCATTTCATCTCTTTTCTCCGTTATAGCTCCTACGTTCCTACATTCTCACTCTCAGTTTCACTCTCTGTTACCAAGCCTCTAAATCTCTCTGTCTCACCATTCTCACCCACCGGGTTAGGATTTTCTATTCTTCTTTTTCTTTCGTTTCTAATTTCCGCTTTTGCCTATCTCTTTCGTTCTCCTTCCATATCTCCTTCTTAAGCATAAACTCATAAATAAGGTTAGTTTCTAACTCTATTACTATTTTCTCTTTATTCTTCTACGATATACTTATATTTTCTTTGTTAAGGTTTCTTAGCTTAGGGTTTTTCAAGGTTAAGTTTTTTTTATTTTTTTTGTCTTAGTGAGTATTTGTAAATATTGAAGTTGCTTGATATTTTATTATTGAAATAAATCAAATAATTTTTTTTTTAAAAATCAAGACTCTCTATTTTAATTTTTCTAATTTTGTGATTCTTTTGTCATTATAAATTTATGATAATACTTCTAATATTAGTGAGTATTGTTTTTAGTTGAATTAATTTTTTAAACAATATTTTTTTAATAAACCAATACTCTGAGATCTTTATATGCTCCCTGCTATTTCTTAACATGCTTATATTTTTGGTCTAGGTGTGTATTTTTCTGGAAGTAATTTTGTGCCTTGGTTTATATGCTTGTCTTTGCTTTAGAACTTAAGTGGTTCACTTTTTAGACATTGACCAGAATGACGTCCTGGATGCTTATACCTAAATTTATAAATTAAGCCTATTAGAACCTTCATTTAGTTTAGATTTTTTATCAATTGATTATCTTGATCAAGTTAATTATTTTTACATTTCTCTTATCAATACATTGTCTTTCTCAAAAATTTTAATGTTTTCTTTCACAAATTTTGTTAAACCTTCTTTACGTAATTATTTCTAAGTATCATCCCTTGTTCCCAGTAATGAGATTATAGAAAACGGCTACCAGAAGTTAACTTTTGGAATATAAATATAATTAAGCCTTTTGATTTACCATAAGAAAGAAACAAAGCCCTCTCCACAAAACGATAAACTGCATGAAAATTATTAAAATAAGCTAGAACAAGTTTAAATAAAAGTATTAAATATTCATCAAAGGTGAAAAAATAAAAACCAAACAGTAAGTAGAAGATGGAAAACAAGTGATGTGAAAAGGAAACTTGTTGTGAATAAAATAGTTAATTTTCATAAGTCAATTTTTTAAAATTCTGGAAGCTAATTATTGGAAGGCTAGAATGAGGAATAAAAAAGTGGTGTTGAGAAATAATTAGGTAAAGAGAGTTTGAAGGTATTTTTTGAAAGAAAAAGTAACAAAAATTGAAAAGTTGTATTCTATCTTTCAATTCTTCGTTGTCTTTATAATTTGTAAGAATATAATAGTGTATCTTTTCCATTCTACTTTTTTCTCCTGTTACATTTTCATTCCAAGAACCAACCTTTTTCCATTTGTCATTACCATTCCTTATTTATCTGTAATGATATTTATTTAGCTAGTATGCTATAATTATTTCTTTTATTTTTTTATCACATTATACAAGTCTAGAATGGAAATGGAGTCAACAAAAGACATTGGATTTGAACTAAACCAAATAGGAAAAGAAGGAGAACCTCAAGTTATTGCAACTGAACATCCAATTTCAGGTTATTCTAATTTTTATTCATTTAATATGAATGCATCTCTCTTAATTTAATATGTTAGATTGAATAATTTAATATGTTAATGATTATGGGAAGTTAAGTATTTTTTTTTCTTGTTTTATGAATGATGATGTCAAATTCAATAATTTAATATTATGTTTATTTAAATTTAAATATTTTTGTTTATTCTGATTATTAATCAGTAATGTTGTAAAATTTAATATGTATATATATTTAAAGTTAAATATTTTTCCTGGTTCTAATTATTGATCAATGATGATGTGAAAATTTAACATGTGTATCAATTTGAAATTAAATATTTCTGCTTGACTTGTTTGTTCTTAAGTACAATTTTTGTGTGAGGGTATAGTTAAAATGTATTATATAAGATAATCTTGTAGGTAATTTTGTTGAATAAAATATTATAATTGAAGGGACTGTTATAGATGCCACCAATTCTATGCAAATAGTAAAAGCTGGTGCTGGTGGTGGAAGTCATCAGTCTAGGTATCACTCAACTAATGAAGTTCATCCAATTGTAAAGGCTGTTTCAAATACTGTCACCATTTCAGCATTTATTGCGGGAGATGGTGGTGGAAGTCAACCTAGTAACCAAGCAAGTTGTCCTACTGAAACTAACTCTAATAATGGTAATGCAAGGAAGAGAAAATGTAATGCTAGTGGTCCTATAAGGTCTTCTACTGTATGGGACCATTTCATGAGATTGCCTGAAACTGAATACCCTAAACGAACGACTGCATGCAAATACTGTAACAAAAAAGTATTATTGTCATAGTAAGAATCATGGAACCTCAAACATGCTTAATCATATAAAATCATGTAGCAAATTTACATATGGAGTCAGTCATGATCCCAATCAAAGAGTGATTACTTTCCCCCCTAGTAAAAAAGGAGATGGGTCTGATCTGGCTACAACAAGTCAGAGATTTAACTTAGAAGCTTGTAGAAAGGCTCTTGCAACATTTGTAATGTTAGATGAGCAACCATTCAGGGTGGTGGAGGGTGAGGGATTTAAGCATCTTCTTAAACAGCTACAGCCACAATTTACTACTCTTTCAAGGCACACAGTGGCTAGGGATTGCTTTCAGCTATTTGTTGATGAGAAAATAAAATTAAAGGGTTTGTTTAGGGTAAACAATAGTAGGGTTGCACTTACAACTGATTGTTGGACATCGGTACAAAATTTGAATTACTTAGCTCTAAGAGCTCATTTTATAGATAATGATTGGTGTTATCAGAAAAGAGTTATTTCTTTCTCTATAGTTCCTAATCACAAGGGTGATACAATAGGAAGACATATTGAGGAAAGCTTGAGAGAGTGGGGGATTAGGAATATTTCCACACTCACAGTAGATAATGCTTCCTCCAATGACACAATTGTGGCTTATTTGAAAAAGAGATTGAAGAATATAAGTGGCCTAGTCTTGGATAGTGATTTCTTTCACATGAGATGTTGTACTCATATTCTTAATCTAGTTGTTAATGATGGCTTGAAGGACATCAATAACTCTATTGCAAGAATCCGAACTGCAATTAGATTTGTTCAATCATCACCTCGAAGGCTAGCAAAGTTTAAAGAGTGTTGTGAGTATGCAGGGGTTTCTTCTCATAAATTAGTTTGTCTAGATGTACCTACTCATTGGAATTCCACTTATATCATGTTGGAAACTGCACAAAAGTTTGAAGGTGCATTTGAGAAACTTGTGTTTGAAGACCATTATTTGGACTATTGTGGGGCTGTTGGTGCTCCAACCAATACAGATTGGGATTCTGCTCGGGCATTTGTTAATTTTCTAAAAAAATTTTATGAAGCTACAAAAAAAATTTCTTCTTCTCTACATGTGAGCATCCATTCTGCTTTTCATCAGCTTGCTTTGATATGTTGTGAAGTGAAACAATGTGAAAATAGTTTTAATCCTATTTTAAGTAACATGGGAAAGGAAATGAGAAAAAAATATGACAAATATTGGGAAAATATCTTAAACATCAATCAGCTGTTATATTTTGGTGTCATTCTTGACCCTCGTTTTAAACTGAAATATGTTGAATGGTCCTTTGAGGATATGTACAGTGATAATCCAAGCTTTTTAAATGAACTTTTGCCTAGTGTTAAGAACAATCTTGGTAGAATGTACAATTGGTATTCAGCAACACATGAGCAACAAAATAGAAGTGGCAAAAATGTTACTGGTACTTCAGAAACTTTTTCAAATACAGTAACAACTTTTGCTCCTTGTCCTACACATCTAGCAAGAACAGATGCCTTTAAAAAACATTTGAAAGCTAAAAATTCAGTTGACCAAAAGAATGAACTTGAGAGGTATTTGGCTGAAAGCCTGTGTTGATGATGATGAGAAGTTTGATTTGCCTATTTGGTGGAAGAAAAATTCCTCTCGGTTTCCAATATTCTCAACTATGGCCAAGGATGTTTTTGCTACTCCTGCCTCAATCGTTGCTTCAGAATCTGCCTTCAGTACTGGCGGTAGAGTTTTGGACATGTTTCGAAGCTCTTTAAAACCAGAAATGGCAGAAGCTCTTATTTATGGTCAGAATTGGTTGAGACCTTCTTTATACCAATCAAAAGACTTGAATATATATGAAGAATTAGAGGACTCGGATAAGATTGTAACAGGTATATGATTTATTAATTATGTAATTATTTTTATATCTTTTAAGATGTTTAAACATTTACTAGGTATTTTTTTGTTTCAATGTCTTCAAGAATTTCAAGCTGTAGTAGCAGTTCAATCATCAAGGGCAGATCATCAAGAGAAGCAAAAGGAGGGGCAAGAGCAAGACTTGCTTCACATGCTTTTTGATTGCATATCTCTGGGTCTTATTTTTTGGTATGCCTTTTAATGGGTAATTTCATGCATTTTTGTTAGAAGCTCTTATTTTTTAAGATTGATTTTTTATATGTTGATTACTGCAGTATGTTAGCATGCTCATTTTGATTGTGAGTGACAATTGGATATTGACAAACTTTTGATAACATTTTGGGTATGTTAACCCTTTTGTCAAACACTTTACCTACAGTCTTACACAAGTTTATCATACTTATGTTTCAGTTTGCAACCTTGCAGGTTTTTGTTTTTTCAATGGTTGGTAATTGGCAAATAACTTAGTTCATTTAGGGTAAGTTTTAAGTTAAGTTATTAAGTTCAAATAACTTAAGTTGTTATGCATTATTTTTACTTTTGTTAATATAAGTTCTTTGGATTTTCTATGAGCTATAAAAGATATATGAACCTTGTTAGAAATGGCAATTGGAAAAATTGGAATAGCTTAATCAATGACTGGTCGATAGTTAGGTATGTTAATTTTTTGTAGAATTTTATCTGATGTGCATATTATTTTAGCTTTTCTGATTATTTTCTATGAAACATATCTAGTTTTGGGCTATGCTTGATGTTCAGTTCATTACTCAACATGCTGGGTTATCAGCAGCCTTATTGATATTGGTTGGATAATTTGTTGCTAGGTATATCACTGATGCTTTCCATGTGGTTTATTAGTTCATTAATTACTTTGGTTGTTTGATTTTCTTTTTTTGAAAAAACATCAACTAAGCTTTTATTTTGTTTATTTGCTTGCAGAAGTCAGAGGGTTATTTAACTCCTCTAATTTGTAATTTCAAATCACTTGTAATTGTGTTAGCATGCTTACTTTGGGACAATGTAACTTTGAGTTTGGTATGTATTATATACATCATTAGTTGTCTAATTCATTGTACCATTATATTTTTCAATTTAAATTCTCTAATTTATTTATATTTTGCAGTCTTAAATAGCTCGATGGACGGTGGTTATTGGTTTTTGAAAGATCCAGAAGATAATGCATTTATGTATTTCAATATTTATATATCAGTGTATATTTCTTTATTATGTAATTACGTTTCTGTATCAGTGTACGTATCTCTATGTATATTTCTCTATGATTTGTATCATTGTATGGTTAGATCACTGGTCATAATCTTATTTTCTAATTATTGTTCAGTTCAATATTATTCTTAAAATTAATGATATTTTTTTTTAGATTAAAATGATATTATTTTTTTAAAATAAATATAAAAAATAAATTTAAACTTAAAATCCAACTAAAAAAATAAAAAATCAAATTTTATATTAATTATTGTTTAGAAAATTATAACATTATAGCCAACAGTTTAGTACACACAAAAATTCTGAAAAATTATGTTGAAAAAAAAGAAGATGAAAACTAAAAAAAATATCACAGGTAAAAAAAAAAAGTAATCCACCAAAGATTTGTAACCGTTTTAACCCATCCGAAACAACCGTTCACTCGAATAAATAAAAAACCGAAACACCCGATTAAATTTTTGGACAAAAATGACTGTAAAATTATTAATGTCGAGTTACAACGGTTTCATGTATTTACATCCGTTTTCGACCAAATTCGACTGATGATCAGGCCTACTAAAAAGTGATAACATTTTTTAAAATTTTCATATTAAATTATTTTAATTTTTCATTTTTTACTGCATCAATCTTAATAATTTGGATCAATTTAATCTAGCTTAACCTAATTGAAACATCCCTCTAGATCCATTCACAATCCAACCCACGGAACATACGATTTCGGCTTTTGGGCAAGCCAGTTCTGGTCGAGCCTTGCAATTCTGACCACCACTGCTTTAAAGTCTTAAATCGTTATCATATTAGTCTTCCAAAATCTTTTGTTATAAAAAAACTTTAATAAAATTTTTTTAAAGAAGTAATATGATAGTAATTTAAATTTTTTTAAAAATATTTTGATAATTAAAATCCGTTCGAGATAGTTTTTCTTTCAGTTTTTAATTTTAATTTTTGAAAATTATAATAAAATAAAATTATTTTATTATATTATTTTATTATAAATTTATTAAAATATATAAATAAAAATATTAATTTTAAAAATTAAAATATATTAAAATTTTAAAATAATAATAATAATAATAATAATAATAATATTATTATTATTATAATAATAACTATAAAATAATGATATAATTATAACTATAAAAATAAAAATAATATTTATAAGATAATAATAATGGCATGATGGTTATAATATAAAATATATTATATAATATATAAATTTATATTTTATATATTATTTGATTATTATTATTTAAAATAAATAATTTAATATATATTATTATTTAATATTTTTATATTATTTTATATTTATTATCAGCTCCTGAGTCTTTCAGTGCTCTAAGTTTAAATTTCTTTTTTCCTATTATTAACTTGATCTCTACCCCTATTTATGGACAATCATTAGAGTTAATAATTCTAAATTAAAGATTTCTTGATGTTCTGAATTTATAGATTGATTTTGTGATTCTATTATCTTTTTGCCTTCTAATTCTAATATTTTAAACTCTAATTAAATTTGGTTATTTTTAAGTTCTTGAATTTCTTTTTTAAGAATTTTAATCTCTTTTTAGAGTTCTTTTATTCCTACTGCAAGGACTGGCTATTTGAATTTGGCTAAAACATCCCTCATTTCAACTAGTTGAATTTCTTGTTGATTGTTTTCTTCTTTTGTTACCAGTTTGTTAAGTTTTGCAATAAATTCATTTCTTAATGGGGAATCTTCTAATTTATCTATTATGGCTATTAAAGTATCTGTGTGATCCCTAGAAAGGATATTTACTTCTTGAGGTATTGTACAATCTTCACAATCACATAATCCTGTCCCTAAACATAACCCTTCATTTTGTTCTTTTTCATCGTCAGATGTAAAATAATCTAATTGATATATTTCATTATCTTGAGAAGATTCTTCTCTTTCTGAATGTTCAGGTTCAGATCCTGATTCTATTAATATTTTATTTAGTGTTTCTTTTAATTTTTCATCTTCTATTAAATTTATTTTACTTTGGACTTTGCACTTGTCAACGAAGTGACCTGGTTTTCCACACTTCCAACATGCATTTTTCTTTCCTTGTTTATATGGTTTCTTTTTACGATTTTTGTTTATTGGGTTAGGATGTGTGGGGTTAGGCCCATGAAAGGTTCTCGTCGGACCTGACGGTTTTTTCTTGTTAGGAGTTTTTATTATCCTTTTGGGTTTTCTACTTGGAGCTCTTATAGGTTCTAGTTCATATTGTTGATAGAACGAACCCATTTCTTTCTGGCCTACTAAATTTTCCTTCCTTAATTGGTTTGTATTTTAGAATCTATACAAATTTTTAATTCTGTTTCAACTACCATACTGTGGATCTGTCCATAAGTTAATTGATCATATGGTATAGGAGACCCATATTTGGCTTCTATTGATTGTATGACCTTATGAGAGAATAGAGATGGTAGGGCTGCAATAAATTTTTCTTTCCAATAACCCGCGAAGGCATCTTCTCTTACCATCACTTTTGACCAAAACATATCTTTATACCATGAGTAATCAGACATGGTTGGACATCTAAGTTTTGCTAATTGAATTGCAATCCTTTCTTTGAAAATACTTGGATCACCAATAAAATGTTGTATTATGGTAAAAATTAAAGTAAATACCGCGTCACTCTCATTTGTTTCACTTTTGACATGATCAACTATCTGTCTTTTACTTTCTAGAGGGATAAAATTATCATACCATCCTCTCAATTGGCCCGTAAATCCTTGAATTAAGGCCTTAACTGTCGCTTTATCTGATAATCCTCTAGTTTTATAGGCAGTTGCTGTCATAGTCATTTGGGATGTGAAATCTGAAATAGCTTTTTCACTTAAACCATCTAGATTCCATTCTATTAAATCATTTCCTGAATAACTATTTTGAACAAATTGAGCTCTTTCTTCTGACAGTAAATCAAGCATAGTTGGTCTATTATGGAATGTTTTTAGTTTTGGGTAAGTATATTTACTTCCTAATTTATTTACTTCTATATTGTTTACTGATGAATTGCCTATACTAAGTTTTGCGACTCTGGTCTTGATTTCTTCTAACTCTTTTTCCAAAGGACTTTTTGTCTAAAACTATCTATAGATTGTTGTGACATCATTGATATATTATATATAGGTTGTTCTATAGGTTTCTTTATTATTCCTTTTTCTTGGTTTATTTCAATTCTTGTTAATTGTTTTGTCATTACGTCTAACACAATGTTAGAGTAATTTAATTGCTGATGTATCTTATCAATATCCTGTTTTTCTATCTCTTTCTTTTTTAAATCTGCCTTCTTAAAGGGTGATGCTTCTATTTCTATATCTTCTGATAATTCTATTTTAATTGTTTCCTGAGGTGGATATTCTTGTTGAAAAACGTTACTTTCTTTAGTTTTCCATACTGTTTTGTCTATAGGATTTGATTCTTTTTTGAAAGGATTCTCTGGTCCTTCTTGTTCTAGATAAGTTTCTAATATGGAAAAAAGAACTGATTTTGTTGTATTTCTTCCAGATAAGAATAAAACATAGTCCTTATTTTTATTTGTTATTCTCTTGAAAAATAATTTAGAAACCATTCCTTTTTTAATTTATTATGCTCACCATCTATGTCTTCTTTTATCCAAGCTTTGTCTATTGTAAAAGAAGTTTGTCTATCTATTACATTTAATACTTGAGACGCTGTAGGCGAATATTATGAATTTTCTTCATATATTGGTTCAGTAACATGAGGGATATTATTTCTATCAATTCCTCTTATATTAAAATTTATAGTTGAGTTATCTACAGAGTGTCTAGCTAAACTTTGAGAATATCTTGAAGAAGTTTATGCTCTAGGTGGACTATGAAAGCTAAGACATATGTCTCTGCCTTCTGATGTAATTTTCCTTATTTTGGTATTATATGTTTTTGGTGTTTCTAATACATCTTTTAATAGCCATTCTTTTGGAATTCTATTTATTAATTCTTGATGACTTAATCTCTTAGATGTTTGAACCTTACTTCTATTAAGATTAGCTTCTACTATGGTGGTTTCATTTTTGGGGGTTTGATAGGCAGACCTAAATCCATATCCTATCTTTGTTACTTTATAATAAACTCTATATATAATTTGGAATGGTCTTGCCTCATCGTCTACTATTCCTTCTAGAGAATGTACTAATAATCTAATTGTTGGAGCATTTTTTTCATTTTCTATGTTCATTGCAAAATCTGGATAACAGTTAAAGAAAGTTGGTCCATCATGGAGGTTTCTCTCTAAAACTGCAATTATTGTATCTTCTGGTCTAAGTAGTCTTTTGTCTCTTAGAACTGCTAAAACTGGGAGATCTACCCCTATTTTGTAATTTGGTTTTACCGCCTCTTAGGACTTACTATCGGGACCACACTCCAGGCTGACCAACGGATACACAGTGATTAACTGCTACACTCCTCTCTACTACCCTCCCCAAAGAAGGTTAAAATGAAGATAACAAGACGATAAATAAGTTAATACTCTGGAAATAATAAACAAATATTATCAAAAACGAGGTATCAGAAGGCTCTGATACCATTATTGCGGAAGCAGGATCTTATTATTATAAAAGAGAGTAAATACTAAGAAACAAAACAAAATGTCACAGGAGAAAACGAAGGTAAATTACAAATACAATATAAACTATCGGAAACAAAAGTATGCAAAGGAAAAATATGTTTTAACATAGCTTTTGTATTGGTAAAAAATATGAGTGTCGTAACCGAGATCATGACAGGACGGCGAATAAGAAAATTTTAATAAAAATCAGAGAAGCCGCCACCAAAATTTATCAAATAAAATTTTGGAAAAACTTAAAAATTAAGATCTTTGAAAGCAGTTTAGATTCGGGAATTGTTTACACATAGGGAAGGTTTTAGCATCATACGACGTCCGTAAAAAAACGGTTACCTTCTAATTAATTGTGCAATATTACAATTGAATTTCAAAAATATTTATTTCACTTCAAAGGAAAATTATTTTTAGTGTTTTATTTTATTTTATATAAGTTATTTAAAGAGTTTTTTTTATCTCATGAAATAAGTGGAGAAAAATGATCCGGAAGTTTATTTGGACTTGACGGGTCCGGTTCCTGCTTCTACGTATCCTCAGGTGCAGTGAGGAAATCAAAGCTACGTGGTTCTTAAAAACAGTTTCAATACATTTTAAATTTATGAAAAAGATTATGGTGCTTTTGGTTTTTTTTAGAAAAGATTATGTTTGATTTTCATGAAAAGTATTTTTGAAAAATCAGAAGAAAATTAGTTTTGTGATTTTTATTTCTTAGAACTTTGAAAATATTAAAACCTGAATTTGAAAAACCGATTATTTATTTTATTTTATTTATAATTTTTTAGAAGAGAAATATTTTTTTTAGAAGGAATAATTTAAGAAGAAAGAAGTTTGCTCTTGCACAGAATTTAAGGTAGCAAATGACTACTCAATAAATTCTTATGTTCCAAGTAATATCAAAGGTGGATCAACCACTCAATTGATCCCACTTGGCCATTGCAAAAACTTAAAATATATTTTTTAATTTCCCTCTTTAAAAAGAATGATAAGAAAACAAAAAAAAAATGATGAATCTAAACTAAAAAAAATATTAAAAACAAAAATAAATAAAATAATAAATAATAAATAATAAATATTAAAAAGAAAGAAAGAAATGTTAGTTGCACTTACCTGAAAAAAGATTTTGAAGTGACCCATAAACTTCCCTCCCCCTTGAAATGAGGACTAGACGAGCTTACGCATTTCTGCGTACTCCCAAACTTAAACTATTCACAAGAGAATAAAAATTTTTATAAATGATGGGTTTACGCTTTAATGCGTACTCCCCAACACGAGCTTTTCGGCTCAAGTCTTCCTCCCTTTCCTTGGAAAAGGCGTCTCCGTGTATAGGAGAACGAGAGACTACTGAAGTCTGCCCTGTTCGATGTGGGACTTGCAGCTCCTTATATAGTAGGATGAATGATTGAAGGAGTCTTACCCTTCCGATGTGGGACTACCGAAATGACTTTTAAAGCTTTAATTATGTCCGATGTGGGACTTCTATTTTGCTATTTCTTTTTCATTTTGTTTTATTTTTTGATTTTTTGTTTTTAATACTCGAAAAAAATTGGGTATTCACAATTGCCCCTCTTTACAAATTTCTTATTAAATAATATGAATAATTACATTATTCTTATTATTTTTGTAAGAAATTAGTAAAGAAGTGAATTAATTTTGTCTGAATATGCATGAATCCTTGGAATGAAGAAGGTGTATAGACCCATGAAAAGGATGCATTACCCTTAGAATAAAAGAGGTTCATACACCTTTCTAACGTAAAGGGTGTGTGAACCTTGAGATTAAGCGTACCTAGACCATTGGAATCAGGAGGGTGAATTCAGAGGATGCGTAGAGCCATGGAATAAAATAGGTGCGTAGACCCATGGATTGAAATGGGTGGATGGACCCATGGATTGAAATGAGTGCGTGGACCCATGGAATGCAGTGGGTGTGTGGACCCTTGGAATGCAAAGCGTGGACCCTTGGAATGCACTGGGTTCGTCGACCCTTGGAATGAAATGGGTGCGTGGACCCTTTGGATGAAATGGATGCGTGGATCCATGGAATGAAATGGATGCGTGGATCCATGGAATGAAATGGATGCGTGGACTCATGGAATGCAGTGGGTGCGTGGACCAATGGAATGAAATGGGTGCGTGGACCCATGGAATGAAATGGGTGCGTGGACCCATAGAATGAAATGGGTGCATGGACCCATAGAATGAAATGGGTGCATGGACCCTTGGAATGAAATGGGTGCATGGACCTATGGAATGCAGTGGGTACATGGACTCATGGAATGCAAAGGGTGCATGGATCCATATAATGCAGAGGGTGTGTGGACCCTTGGAATGAAATGGGTGTGTGGACCCTTAGAATGCAGTGGATACATGGACCCTTGGAATGCAGTGGGTGCGTGTACCCTTGGAATGCAGTGGGTGCGTGGACCCTTGGAATGTAGTGGGTGCGTGCACCTTGTAATGAAATGGGTGCGTTGACCCTTTGAATGAAATGGGTGCGTGGACCCTTGGAATGAAATGGGTGCGTGGACCCTTTGAATGAAATGAGTGCGTGAACCCTTGGAATTCAGTGGGTGCATGGACCCATGGAATGCAAAAGGTGCGTGGACCCATGGAATGCAGATGGTGCGTGGACCCATGGAATGCAGATGGTGCGTGGACCCTTGGAATGAAATGGGTGCGTGGACCCTTGGAATGAAATGGGTGCATGGATCCATGGAATGCAGTGGGTGCGTGGAGCTATGGAATGTAAATGGTGTGTGGACCCATGGAATGAAATGGGTGCGTGGACTCATGGATTGGAGAGGGTGCGGGGACCCATGGATTGGAGAGGGTACGTGGATCCTTTGAATAAAATGGGTGCGTGGACCCTTGGAATGAAATAGGTACGTGGACCCTTGGAATGGAGAGGGTGCGTGGACCCATGGAATGGAGAGGGTGCGTGGACCCTTGGAATTAAATGGGTGTGTGGACCCTTGGAATGAAGTGGGTGCGTGTACCCTTGGAATGGAGTGGGTGTGTGGACCTATGGAATGGAGCGGGTGCTTGGACCCTTAGAATGGAGCGGGTGCGTCGACCCATGGAATGGAGCGGATGCTTGGACCCATGGAATGGAGCGAGTGTGTGGACCTATGGAATGCAACAGGTGTGTGGACCCATGGAATGCAGTAGGTGCTTGGACCCTAGGAATTGAGTGGATAGGGTGTTTGGAATGAAATGGGTGTTTGGACCCTTATGATGATGAGGTGTGTAAACTATATATGTTGGGTTTTTTTATTTTTTATTTTTATGAAATATAAGTTAGAGTAAGATCTTTATAAGTGCACAGTTTAAACTTCACATCCTAAGAAACAAAGACTTGGCCTTGTGTATTCCAAACCATTTTAAGTATGAATGCACAATATGTTTTTAATATAAGAATGCATAGGAAAATTATGATGATGTAATAATATGGTGATATAGTATTAAATAATTATGCACTGATTTATGAATTTAAAAATGATTATGTAATGATGCAGAATGTCATGACATCAACTGTATAATGCATGTTTTGAATTAGGAAAATTGATGTTTTCAAAAAGTTGGTAGAATAAGTTGTTTTTGACTTTTTCTTCTTTTATTCTTATTTTTTTGTCTTTCTTTTCATTTTTTCTTTTTCTTCTTTTTCCTCTATTTTTTTTTATCTTTTTTTCCTTCTCTTTTTTGTCTTTTTATTTTCTCTTTTTTTTTGTTTTTCTTTTTTTCTATCCTTAGCCCTTATAGTTTCATGTTGAAGATTTCAAGGATGAGCAAAAAAATTGTTGGTTTATTTTAATTGTTCAGCTTGAACAATTGTTGAATGTATGGCCAAAGTGCCAATGGTTGTTGTAATCTTGGTAAATTACAAATGGCCCATTCTTGCTCTATCATGTTGTATCAATTAAGAGCTTGCTAAGTTAACATGATTTTTAAACCATTAAAATAAATGTGATGCTTTCATTTTTAGTGATAACACATGTTTTCTTTCGGCATATATGATTATTGGAATGCATGACAAGATTATTGGTGAAGGGAATAAAATAATTCTATGTAAAGAAGGTGAGACCATATCTACAAAGACGAACAATGTTTATAAGAATGATATGTACAAAGAATAATGTTTGGAAGGAATGGAAGAATTTACAAAGTAGAGTGATTTTGATATTGTGTGGAATGATATGTACATGGAATAATCTTGGGAAGGAATGAGAGAATTTACAAAATAAAGTGATTTTGATAGTGTGTAGAATGATATGTACATGAGGTAAATTTTGGGAGGAAGAAAAGGATTTACAGAATGGTATCATGTGTAGAGAAATTTGTAATTTGAGTCATGCTTTCTAGATGAACAACGCTAGTACCACATTCTAGTAACTTTGAAGGTCCATCAATAAGCTTTAGAGGAAAATAAAATTGCCCCAGTTTGAACTTCTAAACACATCTTTTGCTCCAGTTTACAACCAGAGATGTCATTTTCCTCCAGTTACAACTGTGAAATTCTTTTGTGATTTCCAAAGCATCATTTGCCCTAGTTTATAACTTTCAAAGCATCGTTTGCCCCAGTTTATAACTTCCAAAGCATTCTTTGCCACAGTTTATAACTTCCAAAGCATCATTTGCCACAGTTTATAACTTCCAGCATATCATTTTCCAGTTTATGACTTTGAGCACATCATTTGTCCTAATGTATGACTTTGAGCAGATCATTTCCCCTAGTTTATGACTTTAAGCACATCATTTGGGGACTTTAAGCACATCATTTGCCCCAATTTATGACTTTAAGCACATCATTTTGCTATAGTTTATAACTTCAGGAAAATTAGTGTACCATATGTCTTCAAGAAATTATTCTTTCTGAACTCTAGGTGAAGGCTTCTGTGTGCCCCCCATCCTTTGACTTTGTCTTTTTAAGTTTATTTGACTTAAATTCTTTTGGTTTCTCTTTTCAAATTTTCCACCCAGCAAGCTTAGATTGCCTTTTCGACTTTCAACCTAATGAATTGCTCTAATTTTTGCTTAGGTTGTCTTTTCAACTTTTCAACCTAGCGAGCAAACTTTTACTTTTTCTTTTTCTTTTTTTTCTATTTTTTCATTGACCTTCTTTTTCTTTTTTTTTCTTTTTTTTAGACTACCTTTCATAATGAGGCTTTTGACCAGGTAGAATTTCTCTTTCAATGAAAGTTGACTGATCAAAATCAAATTGAACTCATTCTACTTTCAACCATCTTATTTTTTGAAAAGGAGGATCTTCCATTATCTTTTGTATATTGGCCACTCCAAAGATTTCATTATCTCTTTAGTGACTAACCATTCCTAATATCCTCATCAGCCTAATTGATAGAGTGATCAAAGATACTTGATATGGTAGTATCGTTTTCATTGTCAGGCCTATTTCTTTTACACATGAATTATTTAGAATATGAAACAAAAAAAGAATGAAGGAGATCAAGTCGAAATGGGTTCAAACATTGGGAAAATTGTTTACAGAATGTATTTTAAGTAAAGTATATTAAAAGAAAACATGTGTGCCCAAAATTTTTGTTCTTTTTTTTTATTTTTGTTCTTTTTTTATTTCTCTTTTATTTCTTTTTTTTTTTCAAAATCCTCGTAATGATATGATTTGCATCACAAATGTATTTTGAATTAGTATAAAAACCATATTAAATTGACTTGGGATGCTCTATTTTAGAAACTTCATCCTCCCTAGCAACTTTTAGGTTCAAACTTTGAGTCTCCTTCATGATGCCTTATAAAGGGTGCAAGAAGTTTGGTTAAGATGTATTGCAACTTAATGAAAATGGAAAGGAGAAAGAATGATGGATTTTTTGTGGATGCAAATGCTGATTGTTTGAGGTTATGGAATAGTTTGTAGGTTTGAGGTTATGGAATGACTTGTAGGTTTGAGGTTATTGAATGACTTGTGGGTTTGAGGTTATGGAATAATTTGTAGGTTTGAGGTTATGGAATGACTTGTAGGTTTGAGGTTATTGAATGACTTGTGGGTTTGAGGTTATGAAATGACTTGTAGGTTTGTCTCAAGTGGCATGAGATTATTAGTATTGAATTGGGAATAAAAAAACATGTGGTGGATTGAGGTTAAGGGATAAGTGTTTAAAGGTTAGATTGGGTGGTTGGGTAGGGTGTGGTGAGGTATTGTTTGATAGATTAACAACCATTAGCATGTTACAATGGTCCACTAGAATGCAAGGATTACAGTGTCATGTTTTTAATGGTTGAAACCTTGTGATTAGGCAAGATTGAGGTTGACTCAGGTAAATGTTGACATTGTAATCACCAAAGAAGTTCCTTTTGACTATTAATTTTTTTTATCTTGCTTCATAACTTCTCATTGCATCATCCTATCTCATCCATGATCTATCTTTGAGAATTTTTCTATAAGGAGGATAGAAGAAATTTATTTTTTTTCTTTGCTTTTTTTTCTCTTTTCTTTTTTTTTCTTTCTTTCTCTTTTTTATTTTTATTTTTTGTATTTTATTTGATAAAAAATGAAATATTTATTCAAGTGTTTAAAAATTAGAAATGTTCCTCATATTCTCAATTAAGGACCAATCATCTCAAAAAGAAAATGTGGTTGACACTTAACCCAAGGAAGTATTCGCTCTCCAATAGATAATGTCTTATCAATAGCAATGCGGTATGTACCCTAATTTTTTCAAGATAATGTGTGGTTGATAATCCATTGTTGAGAAAAATTCATTTTTCAATGAGTACATACCCCACGCCTCCAAACAAGGACCAACATCTCAAGAAGGAAGTATGGTTGAGACCTATTTCAAGAAAGTATTCACTCCTCAATAGATAAGGTCCAATTTAGTTTTAACGTATTGCTAATATGACTGTGAACCTCCCTTTTCTTCAAGAGATGTTTTTTTTTTTAAGTCAATCAGATGAAAAAAATTCAACTCATTATGCTTCTTATATGTCATTTGAGTCTGATTTTAAAAAGATGAATGCATGAATGTGTAAAAAAAAATTTAGTATTTTTTGTGCAACATGACTTAATGATGTCAAATATGGGGAAATGTATGGGATGCATGTACAAATATGAAAGAATTTTTTTATTATTTTAAAAAATAGAATATTATTCTGATATGTTATTATGACTACTGTTAGACGATAATGAATATGTACAAAGAGAAAAGGATGATGAAGTACACTTCATTCCTAGTATGACTATAAAGCTATATCATTTTTTTCACAAATATCTTTTTTTCAAGGCTAATGAGAAAAAAAATTCAAACTATTATGCTTATTATATGCCATTTGAATCTAACATAATTTAAGAAATGAATGGATGAGATACATATTAAAAAATGTATGAGCCCACATAAATATCTTAATGCATGAAATGTGTGCTATTTTTTTCTTCTTAAAAGATGCATAAACTTTTTTTTTTATTTTTGTTTATCTAAACATCCAATTAATGCATGAGATATATGTTGAAGAAAAAAAAATCCCCAACTAAAATATTTGTACCTATAAGAGTAGGTGATTTTTTTATTTTCTTGTACAAGCATAATTAAAGTACAGAATTTTTTTTATGTTTTCTTTACAAAGGCATGTACATGTTATTTTTTATTCATCTAACTGTTTAATTAATGAAAAAAATACATAGATCTATATGAACATTTTTTATTTTATTTTCTTAATTGAAAAGTCAAGCTAATGCACACGATGCATGTTAAAAAAAATGCTTGTGACTTTTTGTTATGTAAAAGCATTATTTTTTTATTTTTTATTTAAAGATATAGTTAATGCAAAGAAAAAAGATATGGACCTATATGAACATTTGATTTTTTTATTTTTTCAAAAGGTCAAGTTAATACATGAGATATGTATTAAAAAAATGATTGTACATGTGATTTTTTTTTTTTAAAGCATAAACATGTTATTTTTGTGTTTTGTTTATCTAAATGTAAAATAAATGCATGGATCTATATGAACATTTTATTTTATTTTTTATTTTCCTAAAAGTTAAACTAAAGTATAAAAAATAAAAAACAAAGAAGTGAATTTATCATGTAATTTTTTATGTACAAATGTGATAAAAAATGGATAATCATATTATTTTTGTATTTTGTTTATTTAAATTTTAAAAAATGCATGAACTTATATGAAATTTTTTTAAAAGTCCAACTAAAATAAAAACAAAAAATTGAATGTACCCAACATGTGATTCTCTTGTATAAATATAATCAATTTTTTTTAAAAAAAAATGCATGAACATATTATTTTTGTATTTTATTGATCTAAATGTCCAAAAAATGCATGAATTTATATGAAAATTTTTTATTTTTCTAAAAGCCCAATTATAGTAAAAAAAAACTGAATGTACTTAACATGTAATTTTTTTATGTATAAATGTGTAAGAAAGAAAAAAATTTTAAAAAAATGCATGAATATGATCTTTTTGTATTTTGTTTTTCAAAATCAACAAAAAAATGCATGAACCTACATGAATTTTTTTTTTGTTATTCTAAAAGTCCAACTAAAATAAAAAACTGAACTTACCTAATATGTGATTTCTTTTATGTATAAATTTAAATTTTTTTTAAAAAAATGTACGAACATGTTATTTTTGTTTTTTGTTTATCTAAATGTTCAAAAAAATGCATAATTTTTTTTTTATTTTCTAAAATTCCAACTAAAAAAATAAAATTAAATGTACCTAAACATGTGATTTTTTATGTATAAATGTGAAAAAAATGCATGAAAATGTTATTTTTGTTTTTTGTTTATCTAAATGTTCAAAAAAAATGCATGATTTTTTTTTTATTTTTCTAAAAACCCAATGAAAACAAAAAAATAATTGAATGCACCAAACATGTAAAAAAAAGATTTTCTTAAAAACATGCATGAATATGTTTTTTTTTTCTATTTTTTTCTTAATGTCTAAAAAAATGCATGAAATTTTTATATTTTTCTACAAGCTTAACTAAAACAAAAAAAAAACTAAATGTACCTAAAACTTTTAAAAATATAATTTTTTGACATTTTTTGTTTTGTTGAGTTAATGTATGAAAAAATGTGTGGATATGAGCGTTTTATTATTGTTTTTTAGGCCTAACTAATGAAAAAAAAACTAAAAAATAGAAAAATTATGATTGTGCCTATATGATTTTTTTGTAAAATATTTTTGTTAGGCATGAATATGTTATTTTTTTGGTTTATCTATATGTTTAGTTAATGCATAAAAAATGCGTGAATGAACATTTTATTATATTTTCTTTATCTTTTTTTAAAAAAAAAACTCAAATAATATGTCTGGATCTATATGAGTATTTTTTTTTTCGAAAAGTCTCGTTAATGCATGAGATATATGCAAAGAAAAATGCATGGACGTATGAGAACATTTTGTTTTTTTTATTTTGTATGATTAAGATTCATGTTCAAATTTTGAAAAATTTAGTATTATCTTTCGATGTAAAAATGATGATAATGACGTGATTTATTATGCTCATGTTCTAATATGTCCTACTGTGTACTATGATTAGATGTGAATCTACATGTACAAGAGAAAGATAAAGAAACATGCTCCCCATGTGTCCTATTCCAGGTGAAAAAAATAAGGGAGGATATTGTTAAGATTCAAATCCTAACTTTGGAAGGCTGCTTAGTTCTATCTATGTGCATGGTTTCATGGATAGATTTAGACAACTCACAGAATATCATGGCCCTCAGATTGCCCTTATCATATAGATGTGGACCCAGTTCCTGAATCAGTCATCAGTAGGGAAATGTCCTCTCAATATAACTAACTCATGACACCAGTAACAATCTGAGTGGTGACTTAACAATTACCAAGTGGGCATAAAGCCCCTCAATAGCAACTATCAAGACACCCACTAATCCTAAGCTTGCACAGGCTCGGGTATAGAGCCCAAAAGGTGTGTGAGGTAAGTGAAAGTGAATTATGTGAAAGGGAAGCCTACAAACCTTTAAATCCTAAAACTACCCAACCCCACCTGCAAGACAAACAAGCAACCAAGAATATACAACAGTCTTCTACCCTATAGTTCACAACATTTGAATATATACAAACACAACGAACATGAACAAAAAAAATAAAAATAAACAATATTTACATAAAAAAAGAGTGAAATAAATAAAATAAAGTTAATGAGAACTTACATAATTAATTAGATTAGGCTTAACTCTCGAAAATGTCCCCAGTGGAGTCGTCATCTGTCGTAACCGAGATCACGACAGGACGGCGAATAAGAAAATTTTAATAAAAAACAGAGGAGCCGTCACCAAAATTTATTAAAGAAATTTTTTGGAAAAACTTAAAAATTATGATCTTTGAAACTAGTTCCGATTCGGGAGTTGTTTATACATAGGGAAGGTTTTAGCACCCCACGACGTCCGTAAAAAAACGGTTACCTTCTAATTAATTGTGCAATATTATAATTAACTTTCAAAAATATTTATTTCACTCCAAAGGAAAATTATTTTTAGTGATTTATTTTATTTTATATAAGTTATTTAAAAAAAAAATTTTATTTATTTTTTGTCTCATGAAATAAGTGGAGAAAAATGATCCAGAAGCTTATTTGGGCTTGACGGATCCGGTTTCCGCTCTTACGTATCCTCATGTGCAATGAGGAAATCAAAGCTACGTAGTTCTTAAAAGCAGTTTCAATGCATTTTAAATTTATGAAAAAGATTATAGTGCTTTTGGATTTTTTAGAAAAGATTATGTTTGATTTTCATGAAAAGTATTTTTGAAAAATCAGAAGAAAATTAGTTTTGTGATTTTTATTTCTTAGAACTTTGAAAATATTAAAACCTGAATTTGAAAAACCGATTATTTATTTTATTTTATTTATAATTTTTTAGAAGAGAAATATTTTTTAGAAGGAATAATTTAATAAGAAAGAAGTTTGCTCTTGAACAGAATCTAAGATAGCAAATGACTACTCAATAAATTCTTATGTTCCAAGTAATATCAAAGGTGGATCAATCGCTCAATTGATCCCATCAGTCAAAAGAATAAACCTTACTGAAACCTTTTCATCTATCCAACGAACGGTCGGAGCTGATGAAAAGTTCCATCCATTGGGATAGACCGAAGCGTGTCCATGAGGAAATCATGAAGAGGCTTCAATACCCTTTTATTCACAAAGTTACTTATGGCGAATATCTTTCTCTTACCAGCGCCAGCCTCGGTAGATTGCGATAGTCTACCAGGGGAGCCTGAGTCAATAGACTCACCGAAGTGTCTAGACCCGAAAGAGAGTTGATGGTACTCTCAGCGGTCTCTGTAGACCATGGAGATATCTCTTCATTCTTTTGGTCATAAGGGTATCGGATAAAGGGGGACCATAGAGGAAACCCTGCATCATAGTCACAATGGCTATTGATGTACAAACCAAACGATTTCATGACGCAGATGGTAGGGTAGAATATTCCTCCACGCGTCTTTTCACCTTTACAGCCTCCACAAAGGTCTCGCTTTCCAAGTTGGCTCCCAACGTACCCCCGGGAGTTGAGAGAAAACTAGGACAGTACCTTAGGATCAGGTCTTTAGATAAAGCGACAATATCATTTATTAATTGAGACTGTCTTGGCAGACCGGCGGAAGGGTTGACTATCGATTTCAATATCGATCTGTCAATCCGTTTCGCCAGGCGAATAGCCCGACTAAGACTAAAGACAGATATATATGAACCCATAAGTCGGCCTTCTGATCCTTCTTCATAATCATTTTGCGATGGAAGGAAGGTATAATCTTAGGGTATCCTGACCTCGTCAGAGACACTGGCACAGGTAATAAACTGTGCGACTGACTGACCCCTGCATACGCTTGCTTACAGTAAGTAGCTGCTTGTTTTAGATATAAAGCAGTAAACAGAGGGCCAGATCGTCGGTTTAACTGAATTACCTGTTTGGCTACGAGGTATGCTCCTATACAGAGTTCCTTGGTCAGACCGTCGGTAGCTATTATTAGTATTATAGATACTAATAAGATTTTCAAAAATATTGTGCCATTTGATGGTCTTAAGAGACAACAGTTTGTCAAACAAATACCTGGAAGAATTAATTTTAATGTCTTTCCTTAGGTACCTGATGCAGAAGTCAGTCATTGGACTAACCTCCACTGGGATGGCTTCCAGATCACCGCCCTCAAATGTCAATACTCAAGTATAAGACATTTGCGAATCCAACCGGATTCATTTGACAAACTGGTGTATCTTAATAAACACCAAAACTCGCCTAAACGACTGAATGTCGCATCAGTCGTGGGGGGGCACCTAGTTAACCAAACCAAACCAAACAAATAGGACTCCATGTGTCGTGGAGTGAGGTTAAACAACCAAATGTTGAGATAGAAGACCCAGATCTCTCCGGATCTGTATCTCGCTACCGATTGTTCGCCTCATGGACAGTCGGCACCATTTCTGGCAATCCGACCGCAAAGGGTGATTCATCCCTTACACCAACTGGGTGTAAAACCCCAGTCGATGCCACCCCCTTTCTTATTATTAGTAAGGTAAGATAGGTTGCCCCTTTCCCCTTTCTCTAATAATAAGGTAAGCATCCCTCACTGCCGATCGCCTTCAGCTGGGTGAGCCTTCGCTTTTTGGATCGTCTTCTGCCCAATGTCAATGTGGTACCCTCCCGTTTTTGGTTCCCATTGGGTTTACCTTGTTTACAGGTCGACCCCATGGCAGCCAGAAAAAAAAAGGCGATCTTGTGCTATACTCCGGTGATCTCTTTCCTACCGAGGCACGCAAACCCCCATCGTGTCCCAGATCACATTCCGTAAATCGAAAGGGGAAGCCTACTCATCCATCAGCTCCTCTCGTAGATCGGTGCGGTTTTACGAAGCGTCTAAGCACAGTTCACTCGCGTTGATCAATCAAGAGCTTTGCCGCCACTCCTTAAGGTTACCTGTTGTATCAGACACTTCTTTCATTCTTTCCCACGCTTCATACCCCTCATTTCTTCTTTCTTAAGGTAAGGTAAAGGGCCAGGCATGGTGGGGTAGGAGCATTCTGCCGGCAATCTTTTTGGCTTGACCAAGAAGTCTTATGTCTTCCGAGTCGCACGGCGTTTTAACCGAAAGAACTTCTTGCGCAATTCATGCTTTTCTGTTTTTATGATCAGAAATTTTTTCTTTATTTCCATTTCAAATTGTTCTCTGGACTTTTTATCAATATGAGGTTATCGTAACACAGTATATAAGACTCGTGATTCAGGCAATCCAATCTTCCGTGTGTAAGGCGGAAGCCCCCCAAAATGGTTTTCCAAAAATGGGTGATCAAAAGATCCAATCACTATGCGTATCTTGGTGGTCGTTACTTTTGGTGGTCTTTCTTTTTGGCTGACTCCTCTTCCTGTTCTATTGATCAGAAGCATCCAGCAGCGCCACGCCAGTAGAAAGAGTTAAGCTACTAAGCTAAGCTGCTGTTGTGGAACTCGGTAGAAGCGATTTGCCGCTTCCGCCTCTCTAGGCTTCACAATGGCTCCCCCCCTATATGTTTTTTAGAAAAGATTATGTTTGATTTTCATGAAAAGTATTTTTGAAAAATCAGAAGAAAATTAGTTTTGTGATTTTTATTTCTTAGAACTTTGAAAATATTAAAACCTGAATTTGAAAAACCGATTATTTATTTTATTTTATTTATAATTTTTTAGAAGAGAAATATTTTTTAGAAGGAATAATTTAAGAAGAAAGAAGTTTGCTCTTGAACAGAATCTAAGATAGCAAATGACTACTCAATAAATTCTTATGTTCCAAGTAATATCAAAGGTGGATCAATCGCTCAATTGATCCCACTTGGCCATTGCACAAACTTAAAATATATTTTTTAATTTCCCTCTTTAAAAAGAATGATAAGAAAACAAAAAAAAATGATGAATCTAAACTAAAAACAATATTAAAAACAAAAATAAATAAAATAATAAATAATAAATATTAAAAAGAAAGAAAGGTTAGTTGCACTTACCTAAAAAAAGGTTTTGAAGTGACCCATAAGCTTCCCTCCCCCTTGAAATGAGGATAGACGGGCTTACGCATTTCTGCGTACTTCCAAACTTAAACTATTCACAAGGGAATAAAAAATTTTATAAATGATGGGCTTACGTTTTAATGCGTACTCCCAAACACAAGCTTTTCAGCTCAAGTCTTCCTCCCTTTCCTTGGAAAAGGCGTTTCCTTATATAGGAGAACGAGCGACTCCTAAAGTCTGCCCCTGCTCGATGTGGGACTTGCAGCTCCTTATATAGTAGGATGAATGATTGAAGGAGTCTTACTCTTCCGATGTGGGACTACCAAAATGACTTTTAAAGCTTTAATTATGTTCGATGTGCGACTTCTATTTTGCTGTTTCTTTTTCATTTTGTTTTATTTTTAATATTCGGACAAAATTGGGTATTCACAATGAGTAATCAGGTGATTTTAGGAACCCCATTCTTAACTTTACTTTATCCTTTCCAAATAACATTTGAAGGATTAGTGTATCATGTAGTGCCTAATAAACGTATTATATTTGAGTTTATTCAAACTCCAAAAATAAGAGAATTAAATTTGTTACAAGAAAAATCAATAGAAGTTAATTTGATAAAAAGAAAAAAAAATAGATTATGATGCTAAATGAAGAAATAGGCTACAAAAGAATAGAAGAACAACTAAAGTCTCCAAAAATAAAACAAAAAATACAAGAAATTAGTAAAAAGATAGAAAAAGAAATTTGTGACTTAAATCCTATAGCCTTTCACCATAGGAAATGACATGAAGTTAGCTTACCATACGAGGATGAGTTTTTAGAAGAGAATATTCCAACTAAAGTTAGACCAATACAAATGAATGAAGAACAACTAAAATATTGTAGAGAAGAATTACAATATTATTTAAAAAGGGGATTAATAAGAAAATCAAAATCCCCTTGGAGTTGTTCGGGCTTTTATGTCAACAAAGCTTCTGAATAAGAGAGAGGAGCTCCAAGATTAGTAATAAACTATAAACCCTTAAATAAAGCTCTAAAATGGATTAGGTATCCTTTACCTAATAAACAAGACTTAATTAAAAGACTAACTAAGGCAAATATATTTTCAAAATTTGATATGAAGTCAGGATATTATCAGATATCGATACAAGAAGAAGATAGATACAAAACAGCTTTTGTGGTACCATTTGGACATTACGAATGGAACATAATGCCCCAAGGATTGAAGAATGCTCCAAGTGAATTTCAAGAGATAATGAATAACATATTTTATCCATATATGGAATTCTTTATAGTATATTTAGATGATGTATTAATATTTTCAAAAGATGAGTATATTCCAAACCAAGGTAAGATTTTTAGGATATGAAATATTTCAAGGAACCATAACACCAATACAAAGGTCCATAGAATTTGTTGAGAAATTTCCAGATGAGATTAAAGAAAAGAAACAATTTAAAAGGTTTTTGGGTTGTTTAAATTATGTCGCAGAATTTTTACCAAGAATAAGAACCATATGTGCACCATTATACAAAATGTTAAGAAAAAATCCTCCCTCATGGGAAGAAGAAATGACTTGAACAATACAAAAAATAAAAATATTAGTTAAGAATTTACCATGTTTAGGAATTCCCTATCCTGATGCATTTTTAATTGTAGAAACTGATGCAAGTGATTTAGGATATGGGGGTATACTGAAACAATTGCTTTCTAATTCTAAAAAAGAAAAAATTGTTAGATACCATTCGAGTATTTGACATTCCTCACAACAAAAATACTCTACAGTTAAAAAAGAGATTTTATCCATAGTTTTATGTTTTTAAAATTTCAAGATAATCTTTTTAACAAATTTTTTTTTATATAAGAATTGATTGTAAATCTGCACAGCAAGTTTTAAAAAATGATGTCAAAAATTTAGTTTCAAAACATATTTTTGCAAGATGGCAAGCCTTATTATCAAACTTTGATTTTGACATTTCTAATATAAAAGGAGAAAAGAATTTTTTACCAGATTTTTTAACAAGAGAATTTTTACAGGAAAAAAATGAGTAAACCAATTACTGTGGACCAATGTGGTCCTCTGAGATCACCATAAAATCTTAAAAAGACCTCTACCACAACAACCAGCCAGATGGTTCAACAATCACAAAAGGGAAAAGAAGTAAACTAAACTTTTGATCCACCACAACCTTCAATAAAACCTTCCTATTCTCCACTTATCCCACAGAAATCAACCACATCATCCCAAAATAGGTTTGCAATTTTGCAGAAACCTATTCAAGAGAATAATCCACAACATGCATATGTCAACAAGGTAGAAAGTATTCCAGTAATGGTTCTAGAACAAGACTGGAACCAATGGTCAGCACAAGAGATCATCAACAAGTTTTTCCCCCCAAAATGTAAATTTGTTCCAAAAGTACACAACGACCAAGAAGGTTTTATGAGTTAGTACTAGTGGATACTAAATCCATAGAATTGACTCATAATAAAAATGATAAGGATGAAGTAAATTTTTCAAAATTAAAAATTTAGAATGTTTTATCAATAGAAGATTGGGGGCAACCCCTTGCCCATTATAAGACATTCTCCATAGAATTTAATCCTGCTCAGTATAATTATTTTGATTATATTGAGGCATGACATAATGTTCTCTATGTATGTCCAAAGACCCATTCGTGGTTTCTTTGGTTTAGAAAGGGAATATCCTTGAAATTTCCAACCTAGTTCCAAAAATGGTTTGAGGACTTCGGACCCAAACCCTGTATCTTTCCATCAAAAGCAAAAGCCGCTTTCAACTATTTTGCAGGAAAGACAAAATTTCCAGAAGACAAGAAACTCATCTCTTTCATTGCCTCCCAAGAGGTATCTTGGATATCCATGTGGGAGTTTGCAGAAGGTTTCCAGCCAACAGATTCAACAATAAGTTACCTAGTCCATACCATTAAAATTAAATGGTGGACAAATTATAATCTAGATTTTTTGGCCAGGGCAAATTTAGATGCCTGACTTCAGTTAAATAAGCATTACATGGAAATTCCAATTGCTTTACAAAAGGAATCAGCTTTTCTACAAAATAAATAGCTGATAATGGCTGCCTTAAGCACCGCGAGCAACGAAGAAGATTTTTCCAAAATCCTATCTCAGATTTCCCCACAAGCCTCCCATATTGATGAAGAAAAAGAAGTAATTAGTTCCCCAGAAAATTATGAGGTAGATGATTTCTTTGGAAATTCAGGATATTAAAAGATTCCATGACAAGAGAATTCCACCAGACAAAAGAAAAAGCAAAAGCCTTACAATAGAAAAAGATTCCATGACAAAAGAACTCCACCAGACACTCCAAAAGCAAAAGTCTAACAACAGAAAAAGCAAACTGAGAAGATAAGATTCCCACAGACAAACATCTGACAAGATTCCATCGATAGAAAAAGTAACAAGAAGATAAGATTTCTAGCACCAGACTTATCTAATAATCAAGAGGAATGGACAACATTTTGAGATCCGGGGTCTATATAAACCCCTTTCCATAAATGTAGAAGGCATCGAAAAACATTCGAGCATCTCTTGTAATACTCAATATTCTCTTTTTTCATATTTCAACTTGTTTGTATTTTATCTCTGTAAAACACCAAAGTTCTTCAAGATTAATATAAGTTCTTTAGAAAGATTGTATCTTCAACATTTGTAAGATTTATTTTCCCTCCTTTCTTAACTATCTGTTTTGTTTCTTAGTATTTACTCTCTTTTATAATAATGAGATCTTGCTTCCGTAATAATGATATCAAGACTGGTGGCATGATAATGGTATTCTGCAATAATAATAATAGTATTTACTCTCTTAGTATTTATTTATAAAAATATATAAATAAAAATATTAATTTAAAAAATTAAAATATATTAAAATAATATAAAATTTAAATTTTAAAATAATAATAATAATAATATTATTATGATAGCTATGAAATAATGATATAATTATAACTATGAAAATAAAAATAATATTTATAAGATAATGATAGTGGCATGATGGTTATAATATAAAATATATTATATAATATATAAATTTATATTTTATATATTATTTGATTATTATTATTTAAAATAAATAATTTTATATATTATTATTATAATATTTTTATATTATTTTATATTTATTTTATATAAAATAATATATATTATGATATTAAATATAATTTTTACATATCAAACAGTATCATTTATTTGTTAATTTATAAAAAGTAGATAAATAATTAAATTTTTTAAAATAAAAAAATAAAAATTTTAAAAAAATTATTATTATTAAAGTAATAATAGTGATAATATAGTGATAAAAATAAAAATAACATTCTTGAGATAATAGTACTAATACAGTGGTCATAATATAAAAAATATTAAATAATTATACTATTTTTTTTACATATTATTTAATGATCAATATTAAAATAAATTTTTATATATTTTTATATTATTTAATATTTATTTTATATAAAAATAATATATATTATAATATTATATGATAAATAATTATATAATAATATAAAATTATATTATAATGTTATAAATTTAATGATAGTTATAATAATAATTATTATAGTAAAGTGATTATGGTAGTGATGCTTATAATGGTAAAATTAATAATTTGATAATGATAATGATGATGACAATTATGATTCATGAGTAGTGAAATTTTATAAATTTAAAAATAATTTTTTTAACTAAAAATAACATTTAATAAACTTAGGTTATATTTAGAATGGTCGTAAGTTTTTAATTTTTTATTTTTAAATTAATTTTAAAAATAAAACCTATTTAATAAAAATGATTTCGAAATTATTTTTGAATAATTCTCAAAATAATTTTAACACAATTCTTAAAAAAAAAAGTTTATTGAATGTTATTTTTGAATAATTCTCAAAATAATTTTAACACAATTCTTAAAAAAAATAATTTATTGAATGTTATTTTTAATTTTAAAATATTTTCATCCTTCATCTATCCAATAACACCACCAATCACCATCACCATTAAATAATAATAATTTTAATTTTTTATTATTTAATATATACAAATTATATTAAATTTATAATTTTATAAATATAATTTTTATATTATATAAGTATTTATTATATAATATTATAATATATTATTTTTAAATAAAATAAATATTAAATAATATAAAAATACTATAATAATATATAAAATTATTTAGTTTAAATATAAATAATTAAATAAATATTTATATAATTATATAATATTTTTATATCATAAACACTATATCAATTTTATTATTTTATGAATGATATTTTTATTTTTATTATTATCATTATTACTAGTAATAACAATTTTTTAAAATTTATTTTTATTATTTTAAAATAATTTAACTATTTATTAATTATTTATCTATATTTTATACATTTATAAATGATGATATTATTTTATATATAAAAATTATATTTAATAATATTATAATATAATTTTATATGACATATTTTTATATTATAATATATTATTTTATATAAAATAAATATTAAATAATATAAAAATATAATAATAATAATATATACAATTATTTATCTTATTTATTTATTATAAAAATATATAAAATATAAAATTATATAATTATATAATATTATTTTTATCATAATTATTATAATAATAAAAATAATTTATTTTTTATTATTTTAAAAAATTTAATTTTTTATCTAATTTTGATATATTAAAAAATAAATAATACTAATTTATATATAAATTAATATTTTTATATTATAACTATCATATCACAACTATTATTTTATAAATATTATTTTTATTCTTATTATTATTATAATAGTTATCATAATTAAAATAAAAAATATTTAATTTATTATTTTTTAAATTTAAAATTTATATTATTTTAGTATAATTTAATTTTTTTAAATTAAAATTTATTTATATATTTTTATAAATTTATGATGAAATAATATAATAAAATAATTTAATTTAATTTGTTTTTATAAAAACTTTTAAAAATTGAAAAGAAAAATTAAAATTAATTTTAATTTTAAAAATTTTTAAACTTAAAAATTAAAGACTATTCTAATAAGATCTTTTTTTTTAAAATTTAAGTTAAAATTTATTTTTGACAATAAATATACTTAATAAATACTTTCATCTTTAAAAAGTTATATTATAATTTCTCATTAAATTACAAGATAAAATAATAATTGATACAATAATATATTTATTAAAAAAATTAAAACAAAAGTAAAAAATAAAAATAGATAACGTGATAAAAATTATATAAACTATTATATCTGTTTGGAAGTTTAACTTTAATATATTATTAGTATACTTTTTACATATTAATTAATTAAAAATATGATAAATATAAACTTCAAAATAATCATTATAAAAATTCATATTTTTTAATAACATGATTGAATGATATTATGAGTAAATTCTAATTAAATTTTATATTTATTTTACATACATCACTATGCTGTTGAACACAATTCCGACGGCAAACGGCGTGGAAAGTGGAGTTTTGACTGGATTAAAATAAGGCATAACAATGAATAATGACTCAAGGAGTCAACGTCAACACGCTTCTTTCCATTCGATTTCTAAAGATAACTAAGAACGTTTACCTTTTTTTTTATGTCTAATTGGAAAATTAATATATTGATTAAGAATAATTAACATTCAAGATTTATATTAAAATTAATTTTAACTTCTTAACATGATTCTCGCTATTTTTTCTTCGTTTATGATGTGTTTCTAAGTGAGAGATCTTATTAACTAATACGTGAAGGTGGAGGTACTGGAGTAAAAGAAATAGTAAACAACGAATTTTATTAAAAATTATTTTAAAAGTACATTAAAATTATGATGAGAATATATTATGAATATTCTTTAATAAAAATTTCACTTTTTATTTTTAATGAATTCAAATTAACATTTATTATTAAAAAATAATAATTAATCTTGTTCTAATTTTTTAAATAGATAAATAAAAATTATTAAATTTTGTAGTATACCATTATATTGAAATTTTCAAAGTTAATTTAGTGTATTTATGCATTCCGTTCCTTCCTTAACTTTTATTTATAAATTTTATATTTAGCGTTTTTTAAGTTTTATCTGTTCTTTAAGTTATAGTCCTAGATTATTTTTTTTAATTATACCCTGTAAATAATGAGTAAAAAATATTTTTTATTTATTTTTTTTCCCTCCATAATTCACTTATCATTCGAACAGATTGTAAATGAAATTAACTTTATGAAGACTATTAATAAATCAGTTATGTTAATAAGTAATTTTGGACGATTGATTATTGATTAAAAAATTAAAAATCTTTGTTAAGAAGTATGATTAAAGTTATACTGATAATATTAAATATTTTATAAACAAAAATTTGATTTCTTAATTAAAGGATAAAATTTTCCATAATTAATAGATAGTTAAATCTCTTTTATATATATATATATCATAGAAGTTTAATTTATAATTATGTATAGAATAAACTTTAGTTACAAAAAATAAATCACCTTTCAATAATCTTTATAGTTAAAAAAGTTAATTTTTAAATATCGATAAGAAAATACCTTCAATATACACTGAAACATCTTTAATGCCATTTCTAACAGGTCAAAGCAAACTTCATGTGCGCTTTAGTGTTTTTTTTTTTTGGAAAATCTATTTCATACACTAAAATGTGGGAGGCCACAATATTTTTTAATTTATTTTACTGAATAGATAGAAAAAAAAAATAGTTCTAGCGATATTTTTATTTTAAGAAGACAATTAATATTCTCATGGTTAAATTTTTCAAAATTTATAAAACAATAAAAACAAAGAACAGGGATATTTTTTTATTTAGAAAATGATTACAAATAATTAATTTTTTTTAAAATTATATGAAAAAATTTAGTAAAACACTTTTAATGTTTGATGTATATTTTATCATAATGTTTACTATATTATTTGATTAATTTTTAATGTATATTTAATAAAAAATAATAAAAATATTAAAATTTTATTAAAAATAATATTTAATATTATCAATATGTTATTTTATAATTTTTAATAAAAATTTATTATATATAAATTAAATATTATCATATATCTTTAGACATATTTTAATATAAAAATTTATTTATTAATATTTTAATGTTGTATTATCTCATCAAACTTATTATAACTTTTCCGTTTTATACATGTTACTATTTTAAAAAATATTTTTATATGTTATTTTGACAATTCAAAATAATATTTATGAATATTTTGTATTATGTCATTAATTTTCTAAAAATATTAATAATATAAAAATGTATAATAATTTTATATTAAATTTTATAATAAAAATAATAAAATTTAAATTTAAAATATCATGTAATTTATCTCAATTTATTGTATAATTTATTTCGAATTTTTTTTACTATACCAATCTTAATAATTTATCTTAAATGATTGATAAAAATAACGTAGCACTAAGATATTATCAGAATATATTTTCGAAGGTGCACTTGCATGTACCAAAAAATATTAGGGAAATTGATATTCTTTTACATATTATATTTATATGGGAGAGTGATAATATAAAAAAAAATTAAAAAAAAATGTATTAAAGTTTTTATTATTTTAAATTTTTAAATTTATTTTTAATGAAAATGTCTTTTTTCTTTTAAAAAAAATAGAAAGTACCTGAAGTGAAAATATTGTTGTCCACGAACCACGCTAAACGAGAGTCTCGCATTCCGAGTCATTTCATCCTACGCGTGTTTGAATAATCTGCTGCACATTTTCCATTCTTCCATGGATTCCACCATGTCAGTGTTCTGAGTCAAGGTCCAAAAAAATAATAATGAATGTCATTTTATTTTTTTATATTGTAATTTTTCTTAACAACTAAAATAATTATTATTTTGTAAAATTACAGTTAAATTTTTCATAAAATAAAAAAATAAAAATTTATGAATAATAGTTTACTTTGAGTAATTTAATATGAAAGATTAAAAATTTAAGGAAAAATATTTTTATGAAAATTTATGGTGTTAATTAAATTTTTTTAACTAAATAAAAATTATAATCTTTTCAATATGACTTTGTATGTAATTTAATTAATTTTTATAAATAAATTATATATTATTTTTATAAATAAAACTAAAATTAAAATATTATTTTTAATTTTGTTCTATTTCACGCATATTCAAAAGGAGATGAGGGAGAATAAATTATTGCCGACTAAGAATGAAGTTTTTTATTCTTTGTTTATTGTAAGTATTTTAATATATGTTTGTTTAAATTTATTTTGAAAAAATATTCATTTTTTAGTTTTTTAATTAAACAATCACTTCCAAAAAATAGTCGTATTCAAATCGTATATATATATATATATATATATATATATATATATATATATACCAATTTCGTTAAAATTCTTACAAAAATATTCCGTAATAATACATTTATTATGAGATAAATTTAAAGTATAGATTCTATTAAATAATTATAGAAAATAAATTTATCTTGAGATATATTCAAATTAATATTAAATATATATATATAGTTCAATTTTTTTTAAAAATTATATAAATAAATGATTATTTTAATATTTATTTAAACGAAAAACATAAATAACAATATTTTTTGGATTTTATTGAATTTTCAAAAAAAAAATGAGGGTAAATTAACCTGTTACAAAAGATGGAGTCATGGACTAAACTTATTCTCAATTGGATGGTTTTATAAATTTATTCTATTAATTAGTAATATAAAATATATAAAAATAAATAAAAAAATTGTTAAAACGTGTTACAGAAAGCACTGGTATTAATTATTGTCTGAATGTAATGTCATCTAAGTCTTTGTGCATTGACAGAGCTGCAATGTCAGTCAACTCCATTCCCAACACTTTTACCACAGTGTCTTTCCACCAAGCTTCCTTGGCTTCAACCCCCAAACATATCCCAACATTCTCTTGCAGCCATTTCTATTCTGCCCTTATTCTCTTGTTTTTTCCTCCATGTTGTTCTCTTCAAGCCTGAATCCACAACAAATAAAATATACTCTAACACACCCCAAATAGATACACATTCACATACACATATACATAGTATTATAAAAGTGAAGGATATATAATCATAAGTGAAGGATATATAATCATAGTTCAAAATTCACTACCACACCCTGCTGAAAACATGTGCAGGTATGGCTACATCCCAGCATCTTTTCTTAGTATTTTGTTCCTCTTTTGTTTCATTCCTATGGTGTTGTCTCTGCTATCTCAAACTCAATTGGACACCATGATCAATCTCTCCAAGAATTTTAATGGTTCTGTTCCATGGAGTGGCCCAAACCCATGTTCATGGAAGGGAGTCACCTGTGACCTTACCAATTCCTCTGTAAGAGGGATTTCTCTGTCTGGGTTTTCACTCTCCTCTTCTAACTTTCTTCCTGATCTTTGCAAAATTGAAACTTTGGAGCATCTTAATGTCTCCAATAATCGTCTGAGTTCAATCCCAGATGGGTTCTTCACTGAGTGTGGAAAGATAAAGGGGTTGAAGCTGCTGAATTTCACTGGAAACAAGATAAGGGGTTCTTTACCCACTTTTAGTGGTTTTGATGGATTGGAATCCCTGGATATGTCTTTCAATCTGTTGGAAGGGAATATTGATTTAGAGCTAAATGAATTGATTAGTCTCAAGAGTTTGAATCTTAGTTTCAATTCCTTTATGGGGTCTCTCCCTACCAAACTGGGAAAGTCCATGGTTTTGGAGCAGCTTGTGCTTTCTGTCAATCACTTTCATGGAAAAATCCCTGATGAATTGTTGAGTTATGAAAATTTGACCTTGATTGATCTCAAGGCAAATAATCTTTCAGATTCTATTCCTAGCAATATTGGGAAGCTTTCTAAATTGGAGACTTTGATCCTTTCCTCTAATTATCTCACTGGTGAAATTCCAACATCACTTATGGACATCACAAAACTTTCAAGATTTGCAGCAAATCTGAACAAATTCCATGGTTCTGTACCTCCTGGGATTACAAAACATCTCACAAATTTGGATCTTAGTTACAATTATTTGTCTGGGCCCATTCCAGAAGACCTTTTATCTCCATCACAATTGCAGGCTGTAGATTTGTCCTATAATAAATTAAATGGGTCATTACCCAAAACAGTGTCTCCTAGCTTGTTCAGGTTGAGGCTTGGGGGCAATTCTCTGAGTGGAAATATTCCCTCAGATGCATTTGCAACAGTTCAAAATTTGACATACTTGGAGCTGGAGAGCAATAATTTGAATGGATGGATACCAGCTGAATTGAGTTCTTGCAGGAAATTGGCATTGTTAAATTTAGCTCAGAATCAATTGAGTGGTGTATTGCCATCACAGCTTGGTAATCTTAGCGATCTTCAGGTCTTGAAGCTTCAAACGAACAAGCTTAACGGTATAATCCCAATTCAAATTGGCCAACTTCATAAGTTGTCAACACTAAATTTGAGCTGCAATTCTCTGGATGGATCAATTCCATTTGAGATTACAAATTTGAGCAGTCTTGCTTTCCTGAACTTGCAAAGCAACAATCTGAGTGGTTCCATACCAACATCCATTGAGAGTTTAAAAAATCTTTTGGAACTCCAACTCGGGAAAAACAAGCTAAGTGGTGTGATTCCAAACATGCCATTGAGTCTCCAGGTTTCGTTGAATCTTAGTAGCAACCTCTTTAATGGTTCTATTCCTACCAGTTTTGGTAATTTGTATAACCTAGAAGTGTTGGATCTCTCAAATAACAAATTTTCTGGTCAAATTCCTGCAGAACTAACCAGAATGTCAGCTTTGACACAGTTGATACTTTCTAACAATCAGCTTACTGGTGAAATTCCAGGATTTCATCAACATGTTAGTATTGAGTATGCTGGAAATAAAAATCTCACAAAGGCTACCACGCTGGACAACCCAGTAAGATATGCTGCCTCTAAGAAGGGAATATCTGTTGCTGTGGCTATTCTCATTGCAATTGTAGCAGCTATTTTTCTTGTTGGCTTTGTCACGCTTGTGGTTGTGTCCGTGTCAAGACACTATTACAGGGTTAATGATGAGCATTTGCCGTCCGGAGAAGATCATCTCCATCCTCAGGTCATCCAAAGTAATGTACTAACTCCTAATGGAATCCATAGATCAAGCATTGACTTCTCCAAAGCCTTGGAAGCTGTTGCTGAAACATCAAATGTTACTCTGAAAACAAGGTTTTCAACTTACTATAAGGCCATCATGCCTTCTGGATCAATCTATTTTGTCAAGAAACTGAATTGGTCTGACAAGATTTTGCCAGTGGGAAGTCATGATAAATTTGGAAAAGAGCTAGAATTATTGGCGAAATTGAACAATTCAAATGTAATGACTCCTTTGGCCTATGTTCTGTCCACTGACACTGCTTATATCCTATATGAATTTGTCTCAAATGGCTCCCTCTTTGATGTTCTTCATGGGAGCCCGGAAAATTCTTTAGATTGGGCTAGCAGATATAGTATAGCTGTGGGGGTGGCTCAAGGACTTTCCTTTCTTCATGGGTTTGCCTCTGGTCCAATACTTCTTCTTGACCTATCAAGTAAAAGTATAATGCTGAAGTCCCTCAAGGAGCCTCTAGTTGGGGATATTGAACACTACAAGGTGATTGATCCCTCAAAGAGTACAGGGAATTTTTCTGCAGTTGCTGGTTCTGTTGGTTATATTCCACCAGGTCAAAAACACTTCAACCTCATAATCCTTTTAGTTTTTCATAGTTCATATTAACTTTAGTCACCTCCAATGAGTAAGGGTAATAATGTGAACCAAATAGTTTTTGAATTCCACCAAGTCCACACACCTTTGTAAATATTTTGCACATAGTTGTCTGTCTCATTTAGATTGCATCAACAACAATAACATTAGTTTTATCTCACCACCACATGAATCACACGACACCATAGGATTCAGTCAAAAACCAAAATATTTACATAGTTTGCTTTTGTGTTATTTAATCAATGTTAGCTATTTGTGACAACTTACAAAGACAAACCTGATAAAATTCATCAAACACTTCATTTGAGCATGTAACCTGAAAATAACATCTAAACATTTTCCTCATGCATATACTCCCAGAGATTATTAGAATTCAATGAATAGCCAAGCTATTTAACTAATATTTCCCTCCTATTTCTACTCCAATTTTTTATCCTCCTATTAAGCTCTTGACTTATTTTTCAAAGCTCTTAACTTATTTTGTCTGTGATTGGCAGAGTATGCATACACAATGACAGTAACAATGCCCGGAAATGTTTACAGCTTTGGAGTCATTCTGCTTGAACTGCTGACAGGAAAACCTGCGGTGACAGATGGAACAGAATTGGTCAAATGGGTTTTGCCCAATTCAACAAACCAAAATTACATTCTTGATTTTAATGTCAGTAAAACATCACAAGCAGTAAGAAACCAGATGCTTGCAATTCTCAAGATTGCTCTTGTTTGTGTTAGTACATCCCCAGAAAAAAGGCCAAAGATGAAGAGCGTGCTACGGATGCTCCTAAATGCTAGATGAAGTCACACTATTCAGGATTGGAATAAATCTTCTAAACAGATTTTGTTTTGTTTTGTTTTGTTTTGAGTTTATTATAGGTGGTGATTTAAATCTAGAAAATATGAAAGGTCCAATATATGATAGGGACAGGTTCTTCTTTGGTGCGTCAACAGTGTACAGTTAAATCAGTTTGCAAGTAGCAGACATATAGCTCATAAATATAACAATGGATGTCTTAAATTAGCCATAGGTTTAATGTTCCCGTTGGAGCTTATTTTAGAAGAATATTGAATTAAATATTATACACAATATTAAATGTCAATCATGTTTAAATATAAAATTAGAAAATTCATACCCTTTAACTGCCTAGTATATGTTTCTGATTTTTTTATTATTTTATTCTGTATTTTTTAAGCATTGCATCGGTAACATTCTTTGTTTTGTTTGAATGAGAGTATGAAAGAGAAGGTGAAAAGATTTTTTTGTCGGTTGTTTATATAGAAAAAATAGAAAAAAAAATAATTTTTTCAGGATTTACAAAATTTTTAATCTTGTCTAGATTAAAAAAATGAGAAGAGAATTTTTTATTTATTTTAAATTATTAAAATTATTAAATATTTTTTAAAAAATAAAATAAAATAATTACACTTATAAAATATTAAAATTTTTTGAAGTTAAATTTTATTTTTTAAAATATAAAATAAAATTTATACTATTAATATATATATATATATATATATAGATATTCATCTATCTAAATTTTTTTTATCCATTTAAATAATTTTTTTTCATATACAAACAAACCATTAGTCATGACTTGTGTACCTACATTGGAGCGGCACGGCCAGTACCAACCTAATGATTTGTTTATTCTTTACAAGAAATTTGACACTTTTAATTGCGGATTCAAATCTTCACAATTATCAAGTTAATTTATCAAGTTAACTGTATATTATTATATTTATTTATATTTTGATAAATAAATAATTAAATAATTAGATGATAAATTGTATATTATTAATTTATTCAACAATTTTATATATTAATAATATAAATAGTTAAGTAATTAGATGATAAGTTGTATTGTATACTTACCGAAGATAATTTTTATCCTTTAATGCTTCAGCGAGGCACGTTTATTGATCTTAACGTCATCAAATGTTAACTTTTAACCTTTATCAATTTTTTATTGAATAAAAAATCAGTGCATCCACAATCAACTCAATTAAGAGCTTACAACGAATTTTCTTTTGAAATTTTCAAATATTATATTTGTAATTTATTTTTTAAGGTCAAATTTTTAATTACGGTAGTAGTTTTTTTTATTTGATTGTTATGTTATTTTTTATTTGTTGTTATTTATGATTAATTTTAGTTTCTGAAATTTAAAGTGTTGTTTTTACTAATTAATTTGTAATATTTTTTTTCGGGTGATATATTTTTTAATTTTGAATGTTTCATAATTTTTATAATAAAAAATGAATAATGCTATTATTGTTTATTCAGATGATATATTTTAAAGCACTACATAGATTTACTTTTCAAGAAAATATAAAAGCAATTCAAGTTAAAAGAAATGTAATCTAATGATCGATTTGAAGAAAAAGTTATATAAAATTAAAATTTGGATCAAATTAAAAATTTTATGTTTAGTTGATAGATTTTTTTTTCTGTTAACAAAATCAAATAAAATAAATTTTAGATACGAGATAATTAAAAATGTATAATAAATATTTTGTATTAACACTATATTTGAGATATATATAGGGATTGAAGTAGATCAAGCCGAACTAGGCTTTGAGTGTTTAAGTCTGACCTGTTTAAAAATTTTGAGTCCTGAGCATGGGCCTATTACCTGTTACTTGTTAAAGGTTTTTTTTTTTTTTTTCTGTCAATGTCTGACCTGATTTAAAGCCTACCAGGTTTGCAAGCATGTTTAAAAGCATACATTACAAAAAAATCAATAAATAAACTTAAAGTTTATATAAATAATTAATTAAAAAAAACTTGTAAACTTAAAACCTATAAGATAAAAAAGTCATTAAATAGACCTAATATATATATATATATATGTTAATATTATGTAAATAAAATATAAAATAAATATTATATAAATATAATATATTAAAATAAATATAAATATATAATATATAAATACAAATAGACCCCTGAATAAGTTAAACAGGATTTTTTTATAAACGTAGGCTTGACTTGTTTATCTAAAAAAGCGTTTTTACAATCTTGAGCCTATCTATTTATTAAACGAGCCGAGCCTAGCTAGGCTTTAAACGAGCCAAGTCATAAACCTCTGTCAGACGGCCTTGTTCACTTCCATCCCTAAATATATGCTAATATTATATGATGATTAATTCAACAATAGCAAAAGATCATATTATTCATGATCATATTAATAGATATATTACTTCAATAAATAATACTTTAAAAATTTTATAATATTTTAAAATTAATAATTTTATTTGCAGTCAAATAAATGTTATTAATTTCATTGATGGTTTGTTTCTTCCAATGTTTCAAAAGATTCTTTTAAGTAATAAGGCCATCACATGGTGATATAACTTTCGTATCTACCGTGCTTACAATCAGTTAGTCCTTCATGAATATAAAGTTTATTATTTTGCATATTAAAAAAATACTATTAATAACATTAACTATTACATATGTTCATTTTATTTATTCAAAGATATATTTGTAAAATTTCATGTCCTACCTAACAACTTTAAAAAGTTGTCTCTTTTATTTATAATAAATTTTTTTATTATAATTTCACTAATATAAAAATGTAATAAAAAATTATAATTTAAATAAATTTTTTTGATAGATATTCTATTCCATATAGATGTTTGACATAAGTAATGCCAAGAATCAACATGTGTGATAAGTAGACATTTTTTTTTAAACCTATAATTATAACAATAATGTAAAATCATAAATTTTTTATTTATGAAAATCTCACAATATAAATAATCTAATATAGTTGATCTTTAGCTATATTGGTCATATTGATCTAGATTAGCTAGAAGAGGAAGATACTTGAGCGGTATTCTACGACTCAAATAATTGCAAAAAGCAACACCTTCAATAAGTCTAAGAATGTATACTCTTATAAATTTCTCCAATTGAATAACATAATAAGCAAGGACCTAAATATTAAAAAAATGTTAAAGTAATTAGGACATTTTTAATAAATGATTCATGAAATTTTGTTTTTGATGAAGAAATTTCAAGTATACTATAAAAAGTTCCCGTGCCTATGTAGATATACTTCCAATAACTTGTATATCAACAACAACAAGTAAATAATGAACAAAACATCTTGTAAAGTAATTATACACTCTTTACTTAGCACATGCAAGGTATATATTTTTAATCTATATCTATTAATTAAAGATGAAACTACGTTTAATTAAATTTAAAATATTTTTAATTATGCAAGACAATGAGACCATCTCACTTGAAATGTGGAATAATTAAACCAAGAGTAGAAAGGCTATTTATCGTGCTCATAAAATTACATTGCACAATAAAATTTAAGATTATAATTTTAGAATTTATTCCATATTATAATTTTAGAATCTATTCCATATATTTTTTTTAAATAAACGTTTTAAAACTTAAGTAATGAAAGATCATTTAACCTAAAGTTTGATGTCATGTAAGAATAATGATGCAGAAGATGTCATAAAGTAACCTTATAAGATTTAAAATAATTTTTTTTTACTAACAATAAATTATTAAACTAATAATTTAAATATAATTTATCTACTCTTAAATAATAAAATTTTATTTTATCAACATTTATTTAGAAAGTAAACTATCTTATAAACATATATACATTATCTACTCTTAACATATTATTCAAATAATGTAATAATTTAACAAAAATTTATTCACTAACCATAAATTTTTTATTTAATAAAATCATATATTAACATAATATTTTTTTAAAAATAAATAAAATTTTAAATAATATCTTAATAAACTATTTCTAATATATTTTCTAATACATTAAATGTCCTATGCAAAAAGTTATATATTAACACTATGCATATTTTAAAAATGCTAAAATAATATATAAAATAAAACAAAATAAATTATTATTAAACTACTAATATTACTATTATAATAAATCTAGAAATATAATTAATAGTCTTACAAAATATAATTAACATGAAGTACACTAATAAAATATTCAAACAATCACACGGTAATAGATAAAATATATTTAATGGTCACTAACACAACATTTATACAAAGCAAAAAGTATAAAATATAATATCAATCAATTCATATTGTAACATAAAATAAATATAATAAAAAAATATTTACATAATATACATTTTAAAATTATTTGAAGTAAACAAAAAAATAGTTTGTATTAAATAAAATAATCCTACCTAATAAAAATAATAAATTTAAATATTATAAAAAACTATTACCATAAAATTACATCAAAATAATACCATAATAATTTAATATTAAAATATTATAAAAATTATAATTTTTAATTAATAAGATGACAAAATAAATATTAATTATAAATAATCACAATATATACTTTTTTTTTAATTTTTTAGGTTAAAAATAATTATAACATTATATAAAAATAAATATAACAAATTTTTTTACAAGAATCATATGTTCCCAAAATGAATATTTAAGAAAAATAAAATAAAATTTATCTTGTTAACTTGACTTGTGATGTGGTTGTTGCAAGAAAAAGAAATTACATGAGCAGTGAAATGAATCCATCTATACGTGAAAAAAAACTAATAATAAGAATAATATGGTAAAAAAAGTAATTCAACATAACATTACTAGTAATGATCTGATGTTATAATTAAAATAAAAAGATTTATACAGAACTAAGAAAAATAGCTTAATTTTAGATATTTAAATTTGATTTATTTAAAATTTATAAGTTTGAATATGTATTTATTACTTATCATAATTTTTTATTGTCTAAATTTGATTTATTTTATGATTTACCAAACCTACGATTCTATTAAAAATTTAAATATATATATATATATATATATATATATATACTTATTTATATTTAGTTTTTTTTAATAGACTCATAAAATTTTTTAATAATTTATATATAAGGCTTGCGTTAAATAGATCTAAAAAATACATCCAACGAGTTTAGAAAAATAAATAATTTTAATATTTAAATTCACATAACATTTTAACTTACAACATATACATCATACTGTAAACACCTAATTATGTTTGAGGTTTCATTTTTTAAAATTAATTAATAAATAATAAAAAATAGAAGTGATTAAAATATGAAAAATTTTAAAAAGTTTAAAATTAAGAAAATAATAATCAAAAAAATGAAAAAAAAATTAAAAATAAGAAGATTTCAAAGTTAAAAATAAAATAAAAAAAATTTAAAAATAAAATCAGAATTTAAAGTTAATAAAAAATTTAAAATCTGAAAACTTAATAAAAAATCTGAGTAAAGAAAAAGAAAAGGAAAAAGAAAAAATTCAAAATATTAAAATCTGGAAAGTTAATAAAAATTTAAAATCTGAAAAGTTAACAAAAAAAAATAAAAACAAAAAGAAAATCTATAGAAAAACAGAAAAATCAATAAAAACAAAGATAAAGAAAGAAATAATAGAAAAAAAGAAAAATATATAATTTAAAACAAAAACAGAAATATAGTAAAACAGAATTTGAAAAAAATTAAAAATTGAATTTGAGAAAAAAGAAGAGAATAATAAACCTGAAAAATAATCTGAAATAAATAAAAATCAACAATAAAAAAATAATAACAAAAAAAAAACACAAAGCAAAAGAAAAAAAAAGAAAAAAAACTGAAACTAAAAATATATAAAAAAATCAAAAAAAAGTTTTTGAAAAAATAATAAAGTAGATCTGGAATAATAATAAAAAATAAATAAATAAAAAAAGAAAACAGAATTCATAAATACAAAAACAAAAGTAAATACAAGAATATAAAAATCTGAAAGCTGAAATTAAAGAATGAAAAATTTGAAATTAAAAACATAGAAAATCTGAAGTTAAATAAAAAATGGTGAAACTTAAAATATAAATAAATAAAAAATAGAAAAACAAATCAGAAAAAAGAGAAAGAAAAATCGATTAAAAAAAATTGAAAGTTAAACGAAAATTAAACAAAAAAAGAGCAAATCTGTTTTGGAATAAAAAAAAATAGAAAATGACTTTTGAAACAGAAAAAACGAAAAGGACTAAAAAAGAAACTGAAAAAATGCTTCTGGAGGGAAGGAGAGGGAGAGGTTCTAAAATTTTTCAAGCATTTTTCTCCAGTCTCAGAAGCCAGGGGGAAGGGAGAGGTTTCGAAAGCGGTTTCGGATTTGAAGCATAAAGTTAAACACAAAGGTTTGAAGGGGCTTTTTCCGGCTCACCAATTGCCTCCACAGAAGAAAAGGAAGGGAGGAATATCTCTCCAATCGAGCTAGCTGCATTGTCTTCTCAAAGGATATCTTAGCCGAAAATAGAGTGAGGTTGGCTGGCTAGTTTTGGTGCACTACACTCCCAAACGAACCCTCTAAGTCAAGGGAAGGGGAGACTCAACTAATACTCAAAGATACAGGCACAATCGCGCTTCAACTTTCTCAACAGGTTAGTCACACTCTTAATTAAGAATTTCACACTAGCATGACTACATAATCTTTAAACCAAGAATTAGGTATGTTTTAGGTAATGCATGAATCGATACCATTGTATCAAATTAGATCCTTGACACCACAAGAAATTGGTTAAGAGTCATTTGTTCTGTAAATGTCACTAAGCGTCATAAGTGCAGATCGATTTTGACGGCATCGTGGTATGGAGTGGCCCCTTAAAGGGCATATCCACAAACCTATTCGGCCTAATAATGTCAGTGTATGTACGTGATAACGAGTGTATATTAGACGTGGTAGAATTTTCCAATATATGTGATCATGTAAATTACTCATTTAAGTAGAAATATTATATTAAACCAAAGTGCGAAATAGAGTGTCAATCAGAGGAAATTCTTGAGATGAAATGTCACATGGGGGGTCATGAATACTCCAGACGTGATATGATACGTCATGGTCGATGCATAGATGGGAGTACACCCAGGGCGGTGCATCTGTTTCAGTAGGATGGCCTAAGGTTGATGTGTTACGCCTCAAGGTTATGAGTGGAAAACCATATCTTTGTAAAATCAATGGATGTTTGACAGTTGCCAGCCTAGCTCACCCTGTACAAGCCATAGGTCCCTACCTTTGCTGGTTTTTGGTAGGGGTTTGAACAATAAGAGACATCAATCCATGCCAATTTACACATAAAATACCACCAATCAAGGGTCATGATATATGAAGGTATAAGCGTAAGCCATGCATAACCAGCAAAATGCCACGTGCTATCGTGATCGGGACGAGGGAGAGGTAAACTGAGCTAAAAGAATAAGTCGCCTTGAATTGGTGTTGGATTCATATCGTCTGGACTACATTGAAGACAAGAGTAGCCTGAATTCATGTAGGGCACATGTGTGGGATATAGCTTGTTACTAAGGCAGAGACGATCCTGCTGGAAGCTCGGGATGAGGACCATGTGATTCCCACTTGTGCATGAGACCAATGTCCGAGTCGCTCCACATCAGAGTTGGCACAAGAGCTTGACACAAAGAAATGACTATGGTTGGGTGGCATTCCTTCTGTGGCAGTTTCCTGCCTCTGAGCATCAAATAACAAGACGACAGCGTTGATGCCAAACCTGAATTTGTGAAGTACATCAGGACATCTCCAAAAGATGGGTAAATCAGGAGTGCCAAAGCTCCCAGTCCAAAGTTCAGCCCAGTCAATCGGTATACATACATTCACGTGGATTGGGTATAATACCCATTAGACATATATTGTTTATTTAATTTGCAACCACCAATCATTCAACTGGGTAAAGATGCCCCATGCGGACTATAGTTTTTGATTTAATATTGGACGTCATGACTTCAAATAGGCATTTAGCCTAGTGGGGAATACGTTCTCCCGCATGCGTGGTGGCACGCCTTCGAACCCTACGTGCAGCGTTCGGATCATTTACTTTTGAAACATATGCCCCAAAGTTCGCCCCTCGCTTTCCCTTAATTCCAGACATGTCCCAAAGCTCACAATTACATAAATGCCCTCACCTTCTAAATTACCAATATGCCACCATTCCATTAATCCCAATTCTGTCCCAAAATATCAAATTACAGAAATGCCTCTGACCCTTCCATTAATCCTAATTTTTTCCCAAAATATCAAATTACAAAAATACCCCTGACCATTCCACAAAATATCAAATTACAAAAATACCCCTGACCATTCCACAAATCCCAATTCTGTCCCGAAATGTCAAATTACAGAAATGCCCTCCACCTTTTCAATTAATTCCAATTCTATCCCAAACTTCCTAATTACCAAAATGCCCCAAACTTTTCACTAATTCTAATCCTCTCCCTAAAATTCTGCTAATTACAAATTAAAATCTCTACTAACTACAAATAACCTCCAAAATTGTAAATTAACCCCTAAAATTTCCATAATTTAAAACTAATCCCAAGAGTTTTTTTTTCTATAATTCTAATTAATTCTTTCCTCAAATTCTTTATACAAACCCAAATTATCTCTTTCACATAAAATTAAATTTCTTTTTTAAAAAATCAAGTCAAAATCCTTCCATTCAAGCTAAATCCCCAAAAGTCAAAACAAGCTCTTTTCAAGAAATTCAAATCAAATTTATCTTTAAATCAATCAAGATCAATTTTACTTTTAAAATCAAGTTTATTGGTTCTAGGTCTCACGCAATGAACCCTAGGGACGAACTAGTAGCTTTTTCTGCTGTTCGCTTCCTAGAAATTCATATGAGTCCCAAGTGCAGCCGTAGTTGTCTTGGACCCTGTGCTTATGTGGACTGAGGATCCTTTTGTAAAATTTCAATAAAAACTTCATTTTAGAGTCCTTAAAGTCTCACGCAACGAACCCTAAGCACGAACTGATAACTTTTTCTATTGTTCGAGGTTTAGGAATTCTTATGGATGCTAGTGCAGCCGTAGTTGTCTTGGATCCTGTGCATATGTGAACTAAGGATTCTCCTTAAGGTATTTTCAAAAAACCAACCATTTTCAAATAATTCTCTTAAGACACCCTCGAAGGTCAAGCCTTCAAAAGCATTTTTCCAAACACTACTTTTCAAGTTTCTCTCAAGGTCAAGCCTTCATAAACCAGAACTACGTAAGCCTTGAGTTTCCCATTGTACCGGGGAATACGTAGGAGCAGAATCAAGTCCTGTCAGGCTAACCTCCATCAAGTATTTATTTTCACTCTAATTAAAGGGATCAAACCATTTTCAAATAATCACACACTCAGTTTAAGGGTACCGTTCTTCAGAACGGGCGAGTGGGATGCCTAACACCTTCCCCACTCATAACCGACTCCCGAACCTAAATCTCATCCTCAAGTCAGGGTTTTTCCGAATCTTTTTCCCTTAAATAAAAATTTGGTGGCGGCTCCATATTAATCCAATAAAATTTATTTTTTTTTAATTTTAGCGAGTTCGTTGTCTCGTCAGAATTACGGTTGCGACACATACAACATAATATATAAAATTCAAATATTCAAAAAAATATCATTTAACTAGATTTTTTTGTAATATATCATACTAAATTTAACAAATATGAAAATATGCAAGAAATAAATTATTATTCAATGATATTTTTTCTTAAGATGTATTATCAACATATATTGATAATACTTTTTTTTCATTCCTCGACATTTTCAAACATTTGAAAATTACATCAATTACATCAACCCCACATCTAGGAGTAGACACTTTTACAAAACTCAATTTTCTTTTCAAAACTTCCACCCTGCATCAACAACATGTCCAATGATAATAATGTATTCAACTATTTGATGACTTGATTTTCACATATCAATAGTTAAACTAATCCTACTCACAATCCTTAATTGTGCCTTCAATAACTTCTTCTCTACCTCATGTATTGTCAAGCAGTCATTTCTAACAGTTTTACAAGTAATTTTTTGAAAATCACAGTTGACATAATAGAAGGCCTACATCCATACATCATCCTTATCAATACTAAATGGATGCTTATACACCATGATAACAGTGAAAATCGTTTCCCTTGTCCGGTCATTGCAGTACTTAACACCATAAACTCAAATGGATTACTTGAACTATTAAAAGGTTGAAATAGAATGACAGTCTACTTCTTTTCTAAAATCCTTATTTGTAAGTAAATTTGTAAATGTCTCTTTAGGTGGATAGTTCTAGCTCATTTCCCACTAGTAGATAAAAGAAACTTGCAATGCTTGAAAATAGCTTTTTTTATCACACACCAAATACACCTTGAGTATACAACAAGTAACAAGTAACAAGTAACAAGACAACAATATTATATTTTCAAAACATTTAGAAATAAAATATGAATGAAAATATCTTCATTTATGGAGTAATAATATTGAATAATAATATTCTTCTAATCTAATAACAACATTCTTATACTTACATTTAGAAAGTTGTGAAAAATTTAATTGAACATACCTTAACGACAATGACAATAAAAGATGGTCTTCATCGGAGGAGGATGAAAATGGAACTTTGTAAGAGGTTTGCTTATTGGAAGCTTGGAAAAGCAACACAAGTGATGACAATAGAGGAGCATGATGGATGAAAATGTAGGTACAACAACACAATGGACTAGCTAGGGTTTACTTATGTTTCTGATTATTGGAATAACTAAACGCTAGAAGTGGCATGTTTACTTTCTAGTTCCTATTCCAGGAGCTTGTAGGTTATATTAATGATTAATAGATTAAAATAAATATAATATATTTATCTAATATATTAATATAATATATAAATATAAAAATTAAACAAATCTTTTTACAAATTTAAGCTTGACTTGTTTATTAATTTTTTTTTATCAAAAATTGAGTCTATCTATTAAACAAGTTAAGCTAGACTTTAAATGGACCAAACATACACTCTTATCATGTGATCTAACTTATTCTCATTCCTATTTAAAAATTAAATATGTTTACATTGATATGAGATCTTTAAAAAAATATATGTATCCTATCCTTTTTTCCTTGAGCATTGATTGATTGAGCAGGTTATCGATGGTTAAAAAGGAATGGAATATCACGTAGAGTTGTTATCTTCCTATAAAGTGCATAATAGAAAATTCATGAGACGTGTATGGTGTTTGAAAAAAATTCCAAGTGATTATGTGGGAAGGTCCCATCAAGTTATCAAAGTTGTTCTTGGAAAATAAAATGTGTCAATAAGTTGCTTTAAATCATTAAAATGACCTTCTCACCCTGGGGTACCTTTTGTCTTTTATTTCAAGAATGAGGTTGGTTTAAAATTAATGACAGGGCAGAGGTAACAACAATAACTGAAACTTATTTATTAATGCGTCAAAGCTTTTATACAAATTTTAATGTGTAATAGGATAGAAAAGACAAATCTTGTTAGAGATTTTATGCATTTTAAAAAGCCTTTTAGGGTAAAATGGATCCTATTAGAGCTTTTACATAAATTATAATGCGTAATAGGACAGAAAAGAAATAACACATATCATATAATGCATAAAATGATGCGTTTTAGGAGCTTAAAATGCATAAAATTATGAGTAATACATATAAATGAATGATTATGTGTAAAATTCAAAAATGTAAGTGTTTTTTATTTAACAAAATGTATTGATTTATGCATTTGAACATCTTATATAAGTATTCGTTGCCTAGATTGAAGAAATTTGCAAGAGGGGCGAAATTAATTGAATTATTTGTTTTTATTTATCTTAGGTTATTTTATGAAATTTTGTTTGGTTTTCTAAATTAATTTAGGATTATTTTGAAGTTGTTAAATTTTGAAATTATGTTTTGAGAAAGTTTGTGTGATGGATAAAATTATTATTGTTGTGCATTTTAATGGTAAAATTTTTGAGGGAGCGAAAGATCTTACTTTTGAAGGAGTTTAAAATCTATACTAGGGTTAATTAAGTATCCTTGGAATATAAATATGAAGGATTCAATGCATAAGGAAGTTTTAGAAAGGGTAGGAAGTTCATTCGGCTATGATATCTAAGTTAGTGAAAGGAAGTTAGAATTTTCACTATGACTTGAGCCTAAACCTAGGCATGCATAAATTTATTAATTAGGAAGGAACCGTGGGGTTGAAAAGTTCTATAGACCATTCGGCCATGACCTCTAAGTGTGAGGGAGAAGTCTTAAAAATTTATAAGTTTGGTAGTGAGTAATGATCTAAACTTTAATTTGTAGAAATCATCTCCTAAAATAAAGAAAAGAGAACTAGAAGGCCTTAGGAACCATGTTCGTGCATTCGACCACCTTGAGTTAAATTAAAGGAAGATGAGTTTAAAACATTGATCAAGATGTAATAAGGATGCTTACCATGTAAGAGAAGTGAATTGAAGTTTAAAAGACACTTAGCAAATGTCATGAGCACCATTCAACCATGGGTGAGCAAATTGATATAAGTTAAAAGCTTGCTTACACATAACCTTCAAACATACTATGATTAGGTTAAGCATAATACATGTAAATTGAAGTCCACAAAGAATAAAAAACTTAAGAGGTGTCATTCGGTCATCTAAAGTAAAACTTCTAAGTTTTACAAAAATCATGTGAAACAAATTGACCTTTGAGAAAAGGAAAGATTGAGAAATAACTTAGAAGGTTGAGTGGATTAAGCTCCCACAAGTGATTCATCATAAAATATTATGAATTAAACAAGTTGGACATGTATGGGTGTATGTTATTATGTTACCCAAGATTGAATGATAAGCCAACTTATGTTATTTTATGAATACATAAAATGTAATGTGAAATGAATGATGAATGCTCATAAATGTTGAAGAATGATGATCATGTATGAATGATGTGTGATAAAAATTGAGACCTAAATGTGCATGACATATTGGTTGAATATTGATTAAGCATGCATGATTATTTAGAAGTTTTTTAAAAGTGAACCTAAATAATTAAGAGGTTACTAAAGAAAAATCCTATGTGAAAATTTAACACACATCTTTACCATACTAAGTTACAGGACTTGTGCACATATGGAGGTCACAAGGCCTACCATATAAAAGTCATAGGGTTTCTATAAATTATGATGGTGGAGATCATCCAGAATGAGCTCATATTCTAAATCAAAAGGTAGAGTTTGTGGGAAGTGACATATATTGTTTAATAAAAAAGAGAATGATTTATGAATAAGGCATGAATGAATATTTTTTCAATAAAATTATCACAGAATTGGTGACTTAAAAATGAACATAAATTATGATTAAGGTATAAATGAAATGACAAGAGTTATAGGAAATATAAATAACATACATATTTACTAGGGCAAATCACAAGACTAGTGCACATATGGAGGCCATAGGGCCTACCATTTAAAAGCCATAGGGCTTTTATAAATTATTATGTTTGAAAATTGGAATAAATTCCTTGTATGCTTGTGATAAAGGTTAGTTTTTATAACTTTAAAATAAATCCACTTTAGCTAAATATTTTGTAAAGAAAATTAAAAGTAATCCTATATGCATGACATGATTTCAAATAAACTAAAGTTATTAGAATGAAAATGATATCACTAACCCTATAGTAGAATCCTACTGTGAAACCTAGTTTCTCACTCCAAACATACATAACAAAAATAATTAAATAATGTTAAGTCCACATACATTATATAAGCATAAAAATAATAAAACCATGTCCAAAGTATGCCTAAGTCTAATCTCGACCATGAAGGTTTTGAGCAGATCTCCTACGCCATCGAAGGGTTTTTCCTCTACCTTCTACACAGGCTCCTCAAGGTTTGCTCCATTTTTAAAGGTTGTTAATTGATATGCATTTAAATCAATTTCCTATCCATTATAATCATGCAAAATATCTGTTGTATGAACATAAGCATACATAAGCGGGGGAGGTGTGATTAATGGAAGGTCAAATGGTGAAGGTGTTAAAAATTCATTCCTCGTATATGAAATTGATCCTTCTTTATGACAACTAAAGGTCAAACTTGCACCTCCTACAAAGTACATCGTGGGTGATGGGAAATCCAATGAAGGGAATAAGGAAAACAAGGACTCAATCAGACCTCCCTTAAGTCCGTACCTAGGTTCAGGAGATGGAAGCGGCTGGGATGGACCTGCATATGTATGTAGTAAAACATTTAAGTTAGTTATTATAATATAAAAATTATATATTATAGTAATAGTTTAAATTTTAAATTATTTGTCCAACTTTACGTCCAAAATCGTGATAACTCTAAGAAGGATAGAAGTATGTGGACATCGGTGATGGTGTAACCTTCTATATTGGGACAAAGTATTGTCCCTCTTGCCTTTATAGAAATGCTAGAATTTTCTTAGATTGATGTTGTAAATACCCAATTATGTCCGAGACCCATTTTAGGTGATTAATGCATAAAAGAAATTCAAAACAAAATAGGATTATAATTAAAGAAATAGAAAACAGAAAATAGAAAACAGACAAACATAAAACAGAAAACAGACAAACGGAAACAGACAATAAAATTTCTTCTGAAAAATAGAATCAATTTGTAAATTTAGACTTAACAACAACAAAAAAAAATAATAAAAAATAAAAAATAAGAATGATAATAAAAAATAATAAAAAAGCGAAGTTAAATAAAAAAGGAATTGAAAAACGAAAAATCAGAAAGTCTACACCAAAAAGAAAAAGGAAAAAGGAAATGCATATATAAAGGGCAGGGGTAACAAACTTTTAACAAAAAGGAGAGGCGGGGGGATTGGAGCGGATCAAGAGAAGAATAGAGAAAAAACTAACAGAAGAAGAGAAGGGCAATCAGGGAGGAGCGTTCAAAAGCTAAGAAGGCCAGGATAACATCACCTCCGCCATGGTAGAACCAAGGAGTTTCTATTAATACTCCTCACAGAACTCCTATAGAGGAGGCTAAAAATCTTTAAAATTGGAGGGGATTTGGCTTGTTCGGGCTTCTCTGCACCCTTCGCCAAGAATCAAGAAAAAGAAGCCATCAGGAAGCGATCAAACAAGATTGAAGTGTACGCCAGGTAAGACACTATACTCGTTCACATGACTATAGCTTAATAGTATGATCATAGAATTGAAACGAGCTTGAACTATAAGTTAGAATCCTATGTCTATGAGCATTGAGCGTAGAAAATCTATCGTGATGGTAATAAATAATTGCATTCTGGTAACATTGAATTAGGATCATTTGAGTGTTCTTGATAACCCCGTTCAGAAACGCTAAGTATGGTCAAAGTAGAGCACCAATGTTTAAATAACCATATTATCGATTTTATAAGGATTCTTGGATCTTGGAGAGAAGTTCTCTCTCTGAGATTCAGAGGCACGTTCCTAACGCTCAGCACCCAGAGTGTATCAGTCATCCTTCGAGGCATTGGTTGGAGAAAGTCTTATGGTTTCACATAACTGATGTGCTGGAACCTCGCGCTGGGGAGAAGATCGTTCACTCAACCATCCATGCTCTACGATCCTCTGTTTAGAGTCTATAGTTATAGTTTGTGGCTAAGAACTTCGGTTCGCATGTGCTCAATGATTACCCAAGTTCAGGTGAATTGGTGGAAGCCCTGTTACAATACTCCATAGTCATTGAATATATCCACAGTATCTCAGGTAATCCAAAGAATACGGTCATAAATATATGATCCAGTTGGTAAAAAAGGGGGGTCTGTTCTTGATTCCTGCCTCCTATCATGTTGCTCTCAAAGCTAGCTTGGGTTGTCATAGCAAGTCGGAGCCAACAACAAACCAAGGCCAAGATAGTTGACCGGGGATCCTGCAAACCACGAGAGAATCCAGGGATTAGCACCACGTGCATATGCTGTAGGATGCAACACCAAATACAAGGAACCAGAGGGTTTGGGTCACTAGAGTGAAATCATCGGAGGTATACGTGGGCTTGAAGGGAATACCAGGCTATCCCATGACCCTCAAAGTGGCCACATAACGCGGGCTTGCAAACGAAGCAGCAAAAGGAAAGTCATGCGTTTACGTGGAAATTTTAGGGGGGCAGAATTCAAGATGTAGCTTGCACATAGGAAGCTAGAAAAGGTATGCAGAAAGGTGGTAAAGGCAGAGTGACCCCACATCCCTCGTATTGCATATATTGAACATGGCGAGTGCTAATCACCACAGCCCAGTAGCTCTGATGGTTGGAAAAATAACTTGCAAATTCACCACATGCAATTAATCCTGTTTTCAGTATTTTTCCCTTTCCAATTAAGGCATTATCCAATTCCAAACGTGTCCCTCAAGCATTAAATACCAATATGCCCTAGACTTTCCTATAAATTCCAAGCATGTCCCTCAAACATTAATTACCAATATTGCCCCTGGTGATTAATTACCACTTTGGGGAATTTTGCTAAAACCTAAACTGCCCCTGAAAAATTATACAAATACAAAAAATTCCAGAAAATTAATAAAAAATTCAGAAATTAATAAAAATTTCAGAAGTTCATAAAAATTAATAAAAAAATATAAAAAATTCAGAAATTAATAAAAATTCCAGAAATTCAGAAATTAGTAAAAAATTTCAGAAATTCATAGAAATTAATAAAAAATTTCAGAAATTCAAAAATTAATAAAAAATTCCATAAATTCAAAAATTAATAAAAAATTCCAGAAAATTAATAAAAAACTCAGAAATTAATAAAAAATTCCAGAAATTCATATAAATTAATAAAAATTTCAGAAATTCAAAAATTAATAAAAAATTCCAGAAATTCAAAAATTAATAAAAAATTCCAGAAAATTAATAAAAAATTCAGAAATTAATAAAAATTCCAGAAATTCAGAAATTAGTAAAAAATTCCAGAAATTTATAGAAATTAATAAAAAAAATTTAGAAATTCAAAAATTAATAAAAAATTTCAGAAATTCTAAAATTAATAAAAAATTCCATAAAATTAATAAAAAATTCAGAAATTAGTAAAAAATTCCAGAAATTCAAAAATTAATAAAAAATTCCAGAAAATTAATAAAAAATTCAGAAATTAGTAAAAAATTCCAGAAATTCATAGAAATTAATAAAAAATTTCAGAAATTCAAAAATTAATAAAAAATTCCAGAAATTCAAAAATTAATAAAAAATTCCAGAAATTCATAGAAATTAATAAAAAATTACAGAAATTCAAAAATTAATAAAAAAATTCCAGAAATTCAAAAATTAATAAAAAATTCCAGAAAATAAATAAAAATATAAAAAATATAGAAAATTAATAAAAAATTCCAGAAAATTAATAAAAATATAGAAAATTCAGGAATTAATGAAATGTCCGGAAATTACAAAAAAGTTTCAATTAAAAAATCTAAAATTCATAGAAATCTCATAAAAATCCCATAGTTACTAAAAATTATATTAAACCCCCAATTGCCTCAAAATCTAGTTTTCTTTTATCCTATGACCTACATCAATTGCGAAATATTTCTTTTTTTCGAAAATTTAAAAAATCTTTTTCAAGTATTTTAGGATCTTCGAGTCTCACGCAATGGGCTCTAAATGGGGAACTGGTGGTTTACTTGCTGTTCAACATTTAGTAGTTCGTATAGGTCCTTGTGCTGCCTTAGCCGCCTCGGGCCTTATGCATGAGTGAACTTGAGGTCCTTTTCAAATTAAAAAATATATATATCTTTTCCTAAATATTTTGGGATTTTAGGTCTCACACAATGGGCTCTAAATGGGGAACTAGCGGTTTACCTGTTGTTCAACATTTAGTAGTTCGTATAGGTCCCTGTGCTGCCTTAGCCGCCTCGGGCCTTGTGTATGAGTGGACCGAATATCCCTCCCAAAAATAAAACTTCTTTTCAAATAGCAAAATCTTCAAACATTCTTTCAAAACACGTTTTGAAGGTCAAGCCTTCACAAACCAGAACTACGTAAGCCTTGAGTTTCCCATTGCACCGGGGAATACGTAGGAGCAGAATCAATTCCTGTCAGGCTAACCTCCATCAAATTATTTTTCACATTAAAGGGATCCAAACAGTTTTCAAAATCACACACTCAGTTAAGGGTGCCGTTCTTTGGAATGGGCAAGTGGGGTGCCTAATACCTTCCCCACTTGTAACCGACTCCCGAATCTCGAATCTCATTTTCTAGTTATGGTTTTTCCAAACTTTTCCCTTAAATAAAAATTTGGTGGCGACTCCACGTTGATCAAAACAAATCTATTTTAAATTTTAGCGAGTTCGTCGTCTCGTCGGAATTACAGTTGCGACAGATGTTCAACATCTTTTCTTCGATGTTGTAGGTATTAATGCTCTACTCTAGTATTCAAGATGTTTGCTCTAATATCTGGTCAAAGGGCTTGTTGCGTAGGATTAGGTGCACTAAGTCTTACCTCAATAAGTTGATATTGTTCCTTATTCAACAAAAAAAAAATATTCTCCGTATGCTCCCTAACTTGGTCCACAACCTCTTCCAAAGAAAGCATCCCTAGTTGTACAGTGGATATCCACTTCATCCTTCTACAATAAACCAACAAATGAAATGACAATCACAATTATTATCAAACAAGTATGAACATTTATAAAGAACAATAAAATATTTAGAAGCCATATAAATATTTATCACTTTCTTTTGATAGCATATTGTTTCGTTATCAAACTTCATGTATATCTACTATCCCATCACATGTAATTAAAGTTAAAGCTCAACAATTCCTCTTACAACACACCTAAACATACGTAATAATGTTCGTTATTATAGATTATAAAAAAAAGGACCAAAGACCGTTATCTAGTTTTCATCTGTTTTTCCCTTTAGGATCATGCCATGGACGTCTTTAGGTTGAGATGGAGGTTAAGGTATATGTTGAGCCATTCCAAACTGCCTTATAACAGTTGGGCTGATGTCATTCTAAAATATTAAAATAGAATAGTGGCACCACAACATTCCAGCAATTTATCTCATATTGACAGACATCAGATAAATGATTTATCACATGCATGTAAGGTTTCCATGTAATTTGCAAAAAAAGTTAGCTTAGTTTAACTTATTTGTTCATAATACTACAACAACAAAAAATTAAAACCAAAAGTAAGATAATTACTTGATCTCAATCCATGACCTCAAACACATGCTTATAATAACTGATATCACATCTGATAATCTTGACCAATCCTTTCTTCCACGTGTATTTACAAGGTGTTACTATTTATTTAGCAAAATATAAAATTAACATAAAATAATTTAAACGGATATTATAAAATATTTACCATATTCCATTAGGCATAGTAGGATCTGAGAACTCAAGATCGACAGGTGTAATAGAAGGAAATTGCTCCCAAGCCATAATTGTAGTAGCAATGTGAATCTACTCATCTCCTTCTTATTGTAATCTATGCAACTATATAACTCATTATATAAATACGCCAATATGGATGATCTCTAACTATACAATCCATACTCGTTGAAATTAACAAGGAACAAAAGATGACTTAGGGGAAACCTACTGCTAGAATGATTAATCAATATAACTCTATTGATTAGTTGCGAGATTTAGGCTTGAGCAAAAGGGTCCAACTTAACTTCATTCTCCATGTGCTTCTCAATGTTCACAAAATGTTGGAGCAACCAAGTCATCTTTAATGATCCTCCAACAATCTTAGTCTCGAGAGGGGAACTCTGTAACATGTTCTCTATAATGAGTTGTCAAACCTTAGTAGATGGACTATCAATAGCCTTAAGTCCATTTATTAGCAGCCTTATCAACACTCCTACATAATAACTATTTAATTAAGTATATAATAATTACTAACGAGTACAAGTAATCAAAATTATCTTATTCAAATTAACTACTAATTTTATTTTCATAAAACACTATTCATACTATACAAAATTCAAATTTACTAAAATTTCTAGTATTTTTATACTAAATATGTAAATAATAAAATCTCTACATTTTTTTTAAGTTACTACAATACCTAATTACTAACAACAACTTTAATTAGAACTAATAAATATTTATCCAATAATTCCAATTTAATTAAATATATAATAATTTCAAACTAATATATTTTAATTAATACAAATTATATAATTCTAGTTAAATACTAATAATTTTTTCAAACACTATTCATACTACATAAAATTAAATTTTCCTAAATTGTCTTAATATTTCTATACTAAATATTTAAATAATAAATACAATCATTATTAAACATTAAGTACAATTTTAAATTGATCAATATTAACTAATAATGAAAAAAATAAATACATAAACTAATATTTACCTACAATATTTATAATTACCTAAAATATCAACTAATAACAATAAAAACTAAAATAAATTAACAGAATCTAGAATTAACTAATAAAATCATAATATAAACTTATTTAAAAAATTAAATATCTAAAGTATCTAACATTAAAATATATAATAAACCATTTAAAAATTAAAATATCAACAACATAAAAATTAGATTAATCTGGATGTGATTTTTTTTCTTTTTTTATTTTCGTTGAAAGTTGTGTCTCTTTCCACTATAAAAAATTAATAGTACCCAAGTTTTGGAGATTTATTAGTCTACAATAGATTTATTTTGGTGGCAAATGCTTTTATTTTTGTAGTTTTGATTTTCTTTCGATTAGTGTCTTCAATTATATATGTTATTAGATGAACAAGGGACGTTATTCATGCTTATGCTCTAGTTATTATTTGTAGTTATTCGATACTTTTCGATTAGGAAGTCAGCGGCTAGTTGATCTTGCATGCTTGTGTCTTCAGATTTAAGGTCTTCTAAGAGTTTGTGGTATTCATTCATTTGAATCTTGATGTCTTTATCATCTGTCATTTTCTATTGGTAGAAGTTATCTATGATGAACTTTTGCTTTCCAACATCTTCAGTTGTATACTTTAATTTTACCGATTCTCATATTGCTTTGGCTTCCTTATAAGAACAGTACACATCAAAGAGCTCGTTTGACAATGTACTAAGAATGATGTGTCGACATATCTTATTTGCATTGATCCAATTTTTTGTAAATTTTGGATCCAATGGTTTATCATCCGTAAGTGAAAATGAAACTCCATGCATGCCAAAAATAGAGTAGATTCTTTGTTTCTATCTACGATAGACTTGTCCTCCGAAGATTTCAATTTTGAAAACATTGGGGAGGGGTTTTGCATATGCAACAGGAGTAGTAGTTTGATTAGCACAAGTAACAGACACGTCATTTGAGGAATCAATGCAATCAGTGTTGGTCGTCATGGAAATATCCTTGAAATTGTTGTAAAGATCTTAATTTGAGGCATATAGTTGCATTATCTTCACGAATATTTAGGCCTAACTATGGTATCCCCACGATTCAACAAACTATTCTACAAAGAAAAATAGGAACAGAACTAGTAAAGAAAAGAAAGAAAGTCCAACAAATGAAGAAGAAAATTTTTTAATGCAAAAAAGGTAAATTGTACCTCAAGAGTGATGCTTCAGATAAAAATAATTATCGATTAATTAAATTTAAAATTCAAACAAAAAATTAATTTATATTTAAACTAATAATATAACGAACAGTCTATAATCAGATAATTAAATCAAATGATTAATACAAAATTATAATAATAACAATATAGTTTGAGGGAGGAATTTGCTAATTTGCATTTAATCAGTTCAATTTCTTGTATACGAAACTTTTTTTTCTTGCTAGATTTTCTAGAGATCCAAAAAGCAGCTAAATATATAAACCAAAATATAACTTTTACCAATATGGAGTTCCTTTAAAAGAGTTTTCTCCCAGTCAAAAAGCATTATTCTCCACGTAAATATCGACTGGCTAGTCATTGACGCCACCTCTGCTTAGGTATAACTTGCTCAAGCTTACATTTCCGCTTACATCTCCCCAAAATTTTGTATGCATTAGAGAACCACTCTTCTTGTTCAGATGGGTTGCTTAGGTATAACTTGCTCAAGCTTACATTTCCGCACCATACATCTCCCCAAAATTTTGTATGCATTAGAGAACCACTCTTTTTGTTCAGATGGGTTGGGACAATATGATGCCTCTAAGATAGTATCCCAAAGTGATTCCATTCGATGCAAGGATTCATTAAATGCACGTATGTCTCTGACTCCTAGCCCACCTTGTTGTTTCACCCATAAGATCTTACGTACTTCTTTTGTTCCTCCCCAAAGAAAATGCCTCTGCAGTTGGAGATTTCTTTCATCATCGATGTGTATAAATGTTTTCATACATAAACAAATGAGAAAAATCTTTTCATATCCTATTTTTTTGAGTTAAATATGTTTTTAGTCCCTCTAAACTACTTAAATTTTGATTTTGGTCCCTCAATTTTAAAATTTTTGGTTTAGATCTCTTATTTTCTAAAATATCATGATTATAGTCCTTAATATTAATTTAAGTTACATTAAATCAAGTTAGATCAATCATTATTAGAGAAAATTTTGACAATTTTAAAATGTTTTGATTATAATCCTCAAATCATGATTAATTTATTTTGATTTAATATAACTTAAATTAATATAGGGACTATAATCAATGTATTTTAAAAAATGAAGGATCTAAACCTAAAGTTTTAAATTTAAGGGACCAAAACCAAAATTTAAATATTTTAGAAGGATTAAAAACATATTTAACCCTATTTTTTTTTTAATCCTTCCTTCTTCAACCAAACAGAACATTAGAATCTGTGCTCGGATCTAATCCTCCTGATGTCGTCGTACTCCCTCTTTTTCTTTCTCCTAACGCAATTTTGCTAAACTTACCGATCTTATCTTTAAATATATTTTCATTTTATATTTAAATTTTAAAATAAAATTTTGTTTGAAAATTATGAATCTTAAGATGACAAACTGCACATGGCGGTGTTAATTCAAAACTCCAGAGGATTTGTTTCCTCCATTTACCATTCTATACATTTTTATACATTTTTGACTTATTTCTATATTTGTAATTTGTGATTAGTGATTAGTAGTATGCTTCAATTTATTTTTTATGTTATTTTTATAGCCAAAACTTACATCTAAATTAAATGCATGCTTGAATACCAACTAGTTCAAAAGGAAGTTACTCTGTAGATATCTCAAATATGTCTCATTTCTTATATTGTTTTGATACTAAAACTTACACCAAAATTAAATGCATGCTTCGATATCTACCAGTTCAAAATAAAAATATTTTGTAGATATTCAAGAAAGAAAGTAAGAAAAAGGAAGAGATAAAAGAAAAGTGACAGATATAAATAATATAATAGAAAAATAAAAATATAAAAGATGTATACAATTTTAAATGAATGTTGATATTATTAAAGCATAATTGAGTTTAAAATTAGTTACCCAAACATATTTCTAGAACTACAAAAGAATTAAAAATTTCTGTTCATTCTCCCATTATTTCATTTGGGAAGGTTTTCGAACAAACAGTTGGTGTATTGACCAATTTTTATGCAATTTCAACTTCCAAAAATCCAAAAGTGTTACATAATTTCCTTGTTTTATAGTGATTGCCACAAATTAGGTTTGATGTTAATTTTAAACCTATCAATGGTTTCTGGGTAAGTAAATGACTTTGTAGAACCGAAATCTGTAGTGAAGCCATCATTTATACGAATTGGATTTATCTAAAGTGAGAGAAGTGTGTTTTAGATAATAAAATGCATTAATAATCACTAATTAAAAAATTAACAGTTGAAATCATTATAAAAATCTAGTGCATATATAATTGGATCCTCTAAAATATATATACTTCCTTTAGAGAGAAAAATCATATTTATCGAAAAGTTGAATCATATAATTTGTTATTCAAATATTAATCAAAAAGTTATTAGTATTAATCTAATGATAAAAGATTCAAATATTTATATGAAATCTTGAATTTAAATTGTATCACTTTAATTATTATATAAAAAAATCAGCTAGAACATTTATTATCACTCATGATAATTTATTTAATGTTTATTTAATATATAATTGAGTAGAATTGATTCGGATAAAATTAATTTTAACCAGTTGAATGGTTTTTTAGATATGTGCATAAATTAATTTAATCATAAATTTTTATTGGGATATGTATTTTTTTATTGAAATATACAAAAATTAATTTTGGTAACTAGAAAATAATCAAACACTTATTGCCTCCACTTGCATTTATAAAATGTCCTATAGAATATTTTCATGTTCTGGACATTTATGTGAATTGTGCAAAAACTTTATAACATAATTCAACTTTTCCTTTTAGGATATTGAAGTCTTGTTTTCGTCTAATACAATTTCCAAAAATAATTACAAGAAATTCTGATACACTCAAATGACTATATGGAATCATTAGTTGATAAGAAGGTCGTAAAGGATATGCAACTTATACAAAAGCATGGTTTATTGAAAACTTAATTAAATGTGGCTGCAATAAGGAATAAGCACACCATATGAATAGACATTATAGGTAGATAATAAGGAGCCTAATCCAACCCATATAAACTTGATGTGCGAAGATGTAGGTTAAATAAATTGAATTAGTTTAGCTAGTAGAGTAAATGAGTTTAAAAAGTTATTAGTCTATGTTCGATCTATCTACGAATTAACAAACCGACCTGTTTAATTCATTTAACTACTAAACTATATTAAAATGTTTGAAAAATAAAAATAAGAAAATATATAAAAATAATAAATTATATTTAAAAAAATATTCCATCATTTGACGTAGTAAGCCAAAGGTTTAACTCTTTCGGTTAAACGAACTGAATTAAGAAAAGTTTACATTTAAATAATATATTTATTAGTTCTAACCCATCTAATCTAGGATTTATTAAGGTCAGTCCCCAGGTCTAAATCCATACATCCATCTATATACAGATGCTCTTAATTAAATAGTATGTTACTTGGCTATAGAAAAACTATCAAGTTCACACTTTCAAAAGGTATTGATATTTATTTTAAATCAAGTTCACACTTCTCATCTTTACCTTTGGGGTTTTATTTTCTCTATTTTTGTTTATTTACTCCTATAGAACATACTTCATGCAAATAAAATATAGATCGATGTTGGCATGTTCTGTTTCTTCTTATTGTTAACTATTATCTTTTTTTTTTTAATAATTATGAATAATTTCTTATATAAACATAAAAGAGTAAGGTGACATTTGGTTTACGAAACGTTTTCTATTTTTATTTTATTTTCTGCTTTTAAATTTTTATATTGAAAACAACAAATAAAAACAAATTTTTCTTGTTTTCATTTTTTTTTACAAAATATTAAAAATATAAAACAAAATAAAAATAATGTATCATTTTTATGAATAAATATAAAATTAAAAAATATTTTTGCAAACCAAAATTCAGGATAAGTCAGTTATGATGTTGAATGCCAAGCAGAAGTGGATTGTTAAAAAGAAAGCCATCCAAAATAGGTCCTACAATTTGCTTTGATCTATTCTCTATTTTTGTGTGCTTTGAGCTATCTTTGAGTAGCTAGCAAAGTGTCAATATGTTAATTATATTTTTATTTGTTACAGGAAACCTATATTATGCATCCAAATGTTCATATCTCAGGAAATCGTAAAAATATAACTGATTTTGCATCCAAATGTTCATCCTAGATTATGTTTTATAGAAATGGAAACTTTGCTGGATAACCCTACTTCTATGAAAGACTCGAATCCACAAATAGGGCAGTGGTTGATTTGAGAATACAATGCTCATTAGAAATGACAACTTGTGATTAAAAGAAAATTTATTATTGAAAATAGATGGAATGAAATGCACATCCAACTTTTCTCTCCTCATATCATTCGAACCAAGAGAGTGTTGTGACTTTGGGAAGAAGAAAAAGATGAAGCTCGAATTGTTTCACTACTATTTTAATTAACATAAATTCTGGCACTTCTATCAAGTCACCCTAGCTATGGGTCAAAAATCCCTTAAGTTGTACTTTTAGATCCTGGCCATACAAGTGTATGTATTTGGCTTAGGTGATCAAAAGTTACTATATAGTATCCTATATATCCAATTATCCATTTTAGATTGGGCTTCTTATCCCTCCATGTGCATGGCCGAATTCGGCCCTAGATGGGCTTCTCCATCCCTTGTTTGTTATTCACGGCTAAGTGGTCTCATCTTCAGGATAATTTGATTTAAATCTTAGTTTCATTGATTGATCATGTGAGGTCTAATCTGTACCTAAGCTAAGCTAGCCATGTGACTCAATCCTTCTTGATTTTAAGGTGTACGTGACCCTACCTCATCATTCAAATGTGTCCTCCTTAGGTTAGATTTAGGATGTACTAATAGATTTGAACCTTCCTTTTAATTTTTAACTTGATTAGGGTTGGTCGTAGGTGGGTTTGGACGGGTTTGGGTTAGAAAACTTTCAACCGACGAAAAGAGCCATCCAGAGAAACGTCTTTTATTTTTATCTATTATGAACGTTGAGTTCTTCGGATACAAGTATAATCGGTAGTTGGTTTAATCGGATGGTTAATAATGGAGTCAGGTAAAAAAATAAAATAATAAAAAATTTTCAGATTCCGACTACCGGTAACCATAGATTCTAACGCTTAAAAAAGAGATGATTACAACAAAAAATGAGAACAAAAACTACGATTTTGAAAGGATAAAATACCTTTGAAAACTTTAAAAAGATAAAACTATGAAATATGACGAAGAAATCATAGATTCCGACGAAGAAACCATGGATTCCGGTAAGTCTCTATATCGTCGGTCGGTTTCGGTTTCCGACAGATAATGTTTGTAGAATCCGTCTCCGATCAATTTAACCGCTTCTTACCGTTCCTCTTATCCAACGCAATCCATTCTTCTCTTCAACCCACCCGTTAAGTTGTCAGTACGTCGATTTTTAGCGTCGCCGATTATCTTACCCAACCTTATTTGATATGATAAATTGTTAGAAATGGTTTTATATTAAATTATTAGGTCTAAGTAGATCCCATTACAAGATTAAATTATACAAAGAATAACAAATATCAGTTACAAACTTTTTTATTTTTTAAAAAGATCTAATGATCATTTATAAAATAAATCCGAACATAAATTATTTTATCTAAAATTTAAATATTTTCATTATACAAAGTTGTTGAATCAAGTGGCACTTAGACCAACTTTTAAACATCCTCATACCTCAAGATTATCCAAAATTATCTCTTCCTAATTTGTTCAACTTTTATAGATAGATTTCAACCTTATGATTTAATCTATACCCAAGTTATTGTTTCTACATTCAAATATTTATTTTCTAGTCCTATAAAATTTGGGAATTTAGTCTATTATAATTAGTTAAATTACTAGTAAGTAAAACAAGAAATAAATTACTTAACAAAATTTTAGTGATGAAATCCTAAGTCTTCCATATTATACCAGGAATCACTTTAATAAATTACTTAACAAAATTTTAGTGATGAAATCCTAAGTTTTCCATATTATACCAGGAATCAAAAGTGATGGTTTTACAAATATTGCATCAAAGCAGTTAAGAGTTGGTGTTTTACCAATTTTATTACCTTAAAATAGTGAGATGATTGAACATAAAGCCTGAATCAGGGTAAGCACAAGAAGCACAATTGCAGCACAGGTAGATGCTTTTTTCCAAGGAGTGTTGAAGTACTCTCGCAAAAAGATTGCCTTGTTTTTGTTGTAAGGGTCACTACAGAAACTATTCAATTCTTCAAAGATAGTGAGAAACCTGGAATTGATGTAAGGCAAGACACAATGTTTGGGAAGACTATTAACCATTGTAGCCACATCATTAGCATCACCCATGAAATTGACAATAATTTTTTTGTCAACTAGTATATTCACATCTTTCTCATTATTGATAAGAGAATCTAGAATAAATAAGTATTGAGTAATGTTGGGTGGACGTAGGTGATCTTGACATTCCTCAAATGCCACAACATTTCGTAACAGTTTCTCTGTCTCGTCATACAATTCTAAGCATGGAATTTCTAACACACCCTTGCGATAATTTAAGTCCAGTAAGCATTTCCTTTCAGTTTTGACTTCTAATTTCAAACCTGCCTCCAATAGTTGGCTTGCACTATACACATGTTTAATTTCACTTCTTTTTTCTGGTTTTCCAAGATAAATTGATGATGATGGTAGCATAAAAGTTCTTAGAATATCAGTGAAGTGTTTTGGTTCCACTCCATTGGTTACTATGTTCTGCCAGTTGAATGTACCAAAATAGTGGAAAGTAATCTCAAGAAAGGAGTGAAAATATCGATTCATACCAGCTAAGTTGTACATGTCTTCAAGAACAAAGAAAGGAAGCTGATTTTCAAGTAGTATCAAATCAAGCTTCACATCAATCCATAGCCAATTTTTTGACAATATGGGGTCCTTTGCAAGCCAATCTATGAATGTATACCTTCTTAAAAAAAGCTCAACTACAAAGCAAGCATCAATGAGAATCATCTTTAAGAAATCATCACTGTTATAGTAAATAGGCTCTGCATAACAACTTCGAATTCTAGTTTCCATGTCTTTAAGTTTAGGAACCAAATCCCCCACACAAAGCTTCTTGTTTCGCTTTAGAAATCCCTTGAGATATTTCAGCTTGATTTCTTCCATTGGCTTCAAAATATTATTGTCCCCATCAGAGTCACATGGTTTGTGAAACGGACCAATGGCAACAACCCGAGGAGTATAGGCTTTTGGATTAATTTCGCGAAACTTTTGTGGTACTCTATAAATGCATTGCTCGCGTACTCCAGAATGTTCTGGAAGAGTCACTCTTTGAAGCATTGCAGTCAATTTTTCCTCCAAGTTTTGTTTTTCTCTGGGTGGATCATTTGGCTGTCCCTCCATTTCGTTAAAATTTCCTAGCTTGACGTTGTACCCTCCATAGATAAGCTACATCAAATTAACTTGAATCAAGTGCCATTCAATTCCAATAACAATTTAAGCTTGGCTGGAACTAGGAAGTATATGCAATTCCGACATGAATATGATAAATGACATTGACATACCTTGCAATAGATTTTATTTTAAAAGTTGAGTTAATTTTAATCCCTGTAATTTAAAAAAATTTGGTTCAAAAATTTAATTTTGATTCTTACTACTAATAATATACCAAAACACATGCTCATTAAAGCATAATTTGAAATGAGGTCTAAGTTATATTAGAGGGATCAAAACATAAACAAGATAAAAGTATAGGAAACTAATATGAAATAAAATTATTAGGATTCAAACCTAAAGTTATAAAATTTTAAGGACTGAAAATCCAGTTTTTAAAATTTAAGAATGAAAATTAAAAATTGAGATAAATAGGAATAAAAATCTATTTAAAATTTTAAAAATTATAGGATAAACATAATTATAAAATATAAATAAAAATACAAAAATAATATATTGATCAAGTTTTCAAAATATAATAATAATAATAATACATAATTTTATTTATGTAATTAATGTGACTTTCAACCTTGTTTGAAATATAAATTTAAATGAGTTTAATATATTATTAGTATAATTTTTTTTATATTATTAATTAATTATTATAAAAATTTACTTTTAATAATATAATAATTTACAATTAGATAATAATATAAAATAAATTTATTATTAATATATTTCAATTAAACCTTCCATTAAAATAAAAAAAATATAGTATTAGAAATTACTAAAGGTAAAATTAATCATGACTTTATAATATGAAAGAATTTAACTTTTGAAATCAAGTAAATATAAGTTTAAATTTTAATATAATATCAAAGTTTATCTTAAATTATAAAATTAACTATAAACATATATAATATAAAGATAAACATCATCCCATCAACTAATATTTAAGGTCAAGGTTAAGTTTGATTCAAGTTCATATTGAGATGTATAGCAATCATTTTGAAGTGTTACTTCTTAGTTTCAAAAGAATTGTCCGGACTATTGGGACTAGATTTTGGTTTTTTGCTTCATTTTGTTCATGAAATCAATAGTCCCAATTCTGTTTTTAATTACGTTTGTTAATTACTTTCATTAAAACACAAGTCAGGTCAACAAACTATCTAGGGAAGTTAGGGAAAAAGATTTGAAAAAGATCTTCACGTGTTATTATAGTGTATGGAATCGAAAGAGATGGTAAAGAAAAAGAGGAAAAAGGAGGAGGAGGAACCTGATGGATTAATCTTCAGCAATTCAAAGTTCAAGTCTTCACATTTTGCAATTATAACCAAAGAGCTTTGATTGGTCTCATTTAGCCGAAAACTGCTTCCTACTTTATATAATATTTTCACTCAAGCTAAACCAAGTCTTTCGAAGTCAATGCTGGAGTCAACACCATGTATGGACAATATTCAACAGCTGGATTTCAGTACTGTCTCTGGATAATATCGATGTATTAGTAAATGACACTGTCCATTACAGATTTGATAATTTAATGAAATCAATTATGTTCCAACTGTCTTCAGTTGCCTCTAATTATTGCTAACTTACTAAGTGCAACTATTCTATTGGCTAAGGTGAATGTGTGATCCAAAAGAACAGAATTGAAGAATGCCAGAAAATTCCGAATTTCATTAAGTTCGTCCTTCCATTGCATTTGAAAGAAGTTAGAGAAGTTTAACGGTTTGTTTAAGAGGAAGAAAAAATGGAATTTTTATTATTTATTTAAATTAAAATTTTTAAAAATTAATTTGACGTAGATTTTATGATCAAAGAATTTTCTTTCTTCCATTATCTTGAAATTAGAGAGGAGGAGAAAGTTTTTTTTTTTTATTTTAAACATTAAATAAATAAACATCCTAAATACTTGGAATTGTCTAATTAAATATTATTTCATGAAATTTAAGTTTTTGTAAAATACTTAAAATGAAATGGTATGCTAAATTTTTTCACATAATATTTTTTTTCTTTTAATACTCAAATATAAATTATTAGTAGATTTAAAATTTATATTTTAAAGCTTAATTACTATAGAATCATCAAAATTTTAGGATATCGATCATCTTGATTTTAATAAGTTGAAAAAAATGAGACAATAGCATTATTTGAAGAATGCAATTTCCTAATCCAAAATAAGTTGTTGCGCAATCTAAAAGATCTAATTAGTTTCTCTATCTCTTATCTAATTAGTTTCTTTGGTAACTTCATTCTCCGTCACTAGTTATCAGAGAAATACTTGAATTTTGATGAATGCTTCAAGTTGTTTTAACTAATTCTATATAAAATTTTGAAAGTAGGAAATAAAATAGAAACAACGTGATTTTTATAAATAAAAGTATAAATAAAAATTAAAAATATTTTTGCAATCTAAATAATCCCCTAAAGTTATTTCCATACATTTCCTATATATCTAATTTGATAGTCCTCCTAAAGTCATGTGTTGTGTGTTTTCTGTGGTTGAATTTCATTCTACAGAGACTTGTTAATAAAAATATATATATATTAAAGATAGACCCAAAAACACTTCTCTACAAAGTGTTTGGGTCTTAAATTTAAAACTTGTATTTGTTGTGGTCAGCTATTAGTAGAAAATCTTGTTCCATATGATAAGGATTGAACATAGTTGGTTGAGAATAAATCAATATAAATCTTGATATTCTACTTTTATCTTTCTCTCTTTCTTTTGTCATTAATTGGGGTTGCTTTATATGGCTTGTATAAAATCTTTTGTTGTAGAAGTTTTGTTTTCAAGCATTTTACAAGGATCATCTAAAACCTAAAATTATAGGTTGCCTAAGGATAGTCAAAATATTGTTATCTTTTTTTTTTCTTTTCAAAACAACCTTTTACATAAAGTTATTTTAAAATTTTTTAGAATATTTCGAATACTCAATTCAAACTTGTTACATATTCATGTGGTTATTTCAATATATACATGTCATCATACACTTGCTCTATCAATTACCTACTCTAGTGTCCCATTGATATTCCATTTCTACTATATATATGGGACATTGTACACAAACCACAAAGACTCTAAACATTCGCTTTGTGTGATAAATGAAAGTATTACATCTCTGGATATCTGGATCATTTGCTATCAGTATCCTACTTTAGTTGATTAGTGTAAAATCTCAAGCAATTAAAATATTTTTAAACCTGGTACTATACACAAGTACAAAATAATTTGAATGTACAATCAAGAACAAGGGAGGCACCATGTTGGGAGCTTCCTAGCATTTGTGTTATCCCCTTCCAAACCTTGATCTAAAGAGAATGTACAAAAGTACTCTTTAATTGGGATTGAATCTTCACACAAAATCATCTATTGGGATAGATTCTGAATGCTATTGGTAATGAAGTTTTAACAAAAGCATCCTATTCTGTTATTGAAAACACGGTTACAAGTAAAAGGATAAAAATTTTCTCCATTTCCCTTTTTTCCCTATCATCTTTTCTCTATTACATATAGAGTAGGTCCCAATATACCAATTTATTTTCTTCTTCCCATAAATAGACCCCTCAGATACTGAAGGGGATCCACACTTGTAGAACAAGGGTCCAAGTAGGGTTTGCAGAGAAAAATCTAATTTGGGTTCTAGTAGCGCAGAATCATTCTTCCTTCCCCATCATGTTGTAATTTTAGTGTGAAATTATAGACAACACTACACATGTAGGATTGATTAAAGAAATTCAACTATGATTGATAATCACCACAAAACCAAGTAGATATTTAACATTTTCCATTTAATGGGGATGAATTATAATTTTTAGATAAAATTAGGATTATGTATCTTTTAGGCATTCCTCAAGAGTAGTTTATATCATTTATTCATATTTAAATATTATTAAAGTAGTAGTCTTTTTTTTTAGCTTATTATATCATTAGTATTATATTTTAAAGTTGATAAAATTATATAGTTAATATAAATTTTAATTATATTATTTTAACTAGTGGCTAGTGACTTTAGTAGTTTTAGTTTTATTTGTATTTTTTTTTCTGGTTTTATCTCATGTATTAAAAAGCAAAGTGTTTAGTGACTTTCCAAAAATTAGAAAAAATTCGTCACTGAAAATAAAATAATAAAAAATAGCAATGTGTTATTCATTGACTAGTTAACCATATTAAATTCATCCAAGAAAAATAAATTTTACGTTGTAGAGAAAAATATAATTTTAATAAAACAAGCATATAAGAAAAAAAAGTTAATATGAACAAAAATATAAAAAATAGAGTGAAAAAGTATAAAAGACTAAAAGTCATGACAGTGGTATAGAGTTTTTTCTTACATGTTACATCACTTATTTTTGAAAGATAAGAAATTAAAAAAGATTAAGAATAAAAAAGTGTAAGAATTTTTTTTATTTGATAGTACTTATCTTTTTATAACGATGAGAAAATAATATATGAAATCCACTATATTTCTTTACATTTTTAAATATGTGATTTTGAGAAGAAAGGAGATGTAGAATAGGTGAAGTTTTTTTCTTTAAATAATTTAATATTTGATAAATTTTTCATATAATAAAAGTTAAAATAATTTTTAATAACTAAATTATAATAAAAATTTTAATTTTTCATAAATTAATTTTCATTATTGTTTAATTTTTTTATATATTTTTATTTCTATTTATTTAAATAATATCTTTTTAATTTTATTTATACTGTATTTTTCATCCTCTTATTTCATTCTTTTTTATTTCTTTTCTCTTCATATATCATCCCAACATGTTATTTATCTTTTGATTGTGTTTATAAGATTTTTATAAATTTTTTTAGATAATATTATTTGTAATTTTTAAATATACTTATTATTTAAGATTTATTTTCAAAATATTAAATATTTATAACTTTTATTTAATAAATATGATAATAAAATTTAATTTTAAATACAAAATTTCAAAATATCATAATAAACTGTCTAAATTAATTTTTAAATTCTTATAATTTTATTAATATTTTAATTAAAATTTATTATAATTCAAAGTAATTTAACTTAATTTTTATAATTTAAATTTTTTAATTACTCTTATAATTCTGATATAATTAACCTTGCAAGTTCATTGATTTCAGACTTATTTATATATTATCTTTTTATTTAATTTAGAGGATAACTTCTTGTTTTAATTAATTATAAAGGAATTAAATAAGAATTATTATACTATAAAGTTTAGTTTATTGATAACTGGAACTGATCGCTGATTCTAGGATTAACATGTTTATATTTATTTATTATAAAGATGCTGGAGAAGCACATAATATCCGACGAAAGAAGCATATAAATATTTATCCCTTATTTGTTTAAAATCTTGCTTAATTTAATTTAATTTATTTAATAAATAAATAAAATTATATTTGTTAAAAATTATTTTAGATAAATAAATTAAATTTAAGTTTATAAAAAAATTACTTAAATTATTTATTTATATATATATATATTATTTACATAATTTATTAAAAATTAAAATTTTAAATTTTAAATAAAAAATTTAAATAATTTTTTCTTATCTCCAAAATAAAACTCTCATATGTTATATCTGTCCACCTTCATAATTTCAAAGTTTTATTTTATACATTTTTAATTTTGACAAAAATACAATTTAATAAATCTATCGTCATTTAATCTTTAATTTTTAAGATAATTTTTTTTTAAAAAAAGATATGTTATATATGACATATCAATTACTCTAATATATTAAAATGTTTGTTTTAAAATTATTTTTTATTTTAATAATTATTTTTTCTATATTTTGAATGTGGATGAACTATTTCAATAAATCAACTTGAAAATTTGATAATTTTATTAAAAAATTATAAGTTGTTAGTTTTTTTTTTAATTTGAAGGTTTTTTAATTTTGTGTCAGATATTTCTCATTTATTATTTTTTATCTTTAATAATTTTTATATTTTAAAAAAATTAAGTAGATTTTACTAATTTATTAGATATTTAAAGATTCTAAATCTTTATCGAATTTGTTATAATATTATAAATAATTAATATAAAATTTATTTATATATTTTTATTTTATATAATATATTTTATTGTGTATATGATACAAGTTAAAGTATTACTTGAATTTAAAATAAAATACCAAATTTATTGTTCATTATATTATTTTAATTGATATTTTTATAAGTGAATTTAAAAAATATTATTAAAATATTTTTTTATATAAAATCTCAATTTTTTCAACCTTTTAATATATATATATATACTTTACTTCTATTTAATAATTTATAATTTTTTATTTTATAGATTTTAAATTTTATTAATCTTTCCAATTAATTATTTATATAAATTTTAAGTTTATTTATTAATTTTTTATATTATAAATTTTTAAATAAATTTATATTTTTAATAGGATTTTTAAATAAATTAGAATTTAATAATAAAAAGTTTGATAACAAAAAATTTATAACGAGTAACAAATTTAAATTAAATTTTAAATTTTTTAAATAAAATAGATTTAAATATTTAAAGTCTAATTTAACTTTATCTATTTTTATCCTTAGATATGATAGAAGAAAAAATAAATTCTTATAAAAATAATTATAAACTTTTCTAAAAATATATAAAATTGATAATTACTAATTAAAAAAATAACTTATCTAGTCTTACCATTTATTTTTAACATAATTTAACCATATTAATTATCAAAAACTTAATCACAAAATTTTAAATTATAAAAATTTTAAAAAAATATAATAAAATATATAAGCTACATATTAGTTCAACTTAATATTTTTAAAAAAATTTACTGTAATACATTCACTAATAATTCTTTAACATCCAAATTTACTTATATCTCTCATCCAACAATCTACAATTTTAAAAATAAAAATAAAATACATCTACCAGCTTATCGAATGTAAATGGGTATGGTTGTAGAATGTAAATGGGTATCCTTGTATTCATGTGTGTTAAGTTTGTCCTTAATACATTCATAGATTAATGCTTGATTTAATTGAAAGGTTTCTAATATGACCGAAGGAGAATATCTTCGGGTAAAATACAGTTATCTCTCATCTCTCTTATCTCCTCTTGAAGACCTCGCTCTGCGTACCCAAAAGAAGCAAGAAACCCATTTTCCAGCAGCGCATAGCGCGCAAGGAGAGTGGTGACGTGAGAAGGTAAATTGATAACTCTATAACATTCGAACTGCGGAGAAGATGAAGACAATAGAAATGACCCTGTGGGCTGGAGCTTATATTCAACCCTGTTTCCCTCGCAACCGCAATTCAACTTCTTTTATATCCTGCAAAACACAAAACGCCGCAACCGCACTAACCGTAACCACCCATAAGAAAATAGAAAAAGCCTTCAGCGGGGAATTAAATCGAACATATGGTGCGCAACCTCTGCCAGAAAAGAAGAAACGGGTGTTCTTTTTAGACGTTAACCCGCTCTGCTACGAGGGAAGCAAGCCCAGCTTGCACTCTTTCGGTCGATGGCTCTCTCTGTTTCTCTCCCAAGTCAGCCACACTGACCCTGTCATCGCCGTATTCCCTCTCACTCTCTTCATTTTTCATATTAGTTCCTTCACTCGTGTTATTTCGCTATAAATTATGCTTAGGATCCTTGACTTTGAAGGACTACTTTATGAAAATTATACTCAAGTTCGATGCACATTTTTCAAATATGCATTGCTTAGGGGGTCATATTTACTTGTTCACTGATTTGAAAGGCTAATTTGATAGATGGAATCCGTAAATTTGATGATTGAATGTACATTTAGAATGCATGTGTGTAATTACACTCAAGTTCGATGCACATTTTTCAAATATGCATTGCTTTTTAGGGGGTCATATTTACCTGTTCACTGATTTGAGCGTCTAATTTGACAGATGGAATCCGTAAATTTGATGATTGAATGTATTAGGATGCATGTGTGTAATTTCTATCTCTCAGATTTTTTTTAGAAGGATTACCATTTACGCCAGTTAAGGCCTTATTTGGTTTATAGTTGAAAAATCAATAAAAAAACACATTTCAAAGAAAACGTGGTTCATCTCAGTCATCTATTCAACTGTTGAAAATTAATTTAATTAAAATTAATTTTACTAGAATTTAAGGCAAACAAGCTTTAAGATATCAGAAAATATGTTCTATTTTTACTTTTATTTAAAAAATAACATCTTATTTTTATTCTTTTTGTTTTAAAAAAATTTTATATTGAAAGTAAAAAATAAAAATAGAAAAAAAATATTTTTTGTTTTAATTTTCTTTACAAAATAGAAATTATATTTGCAAACCAAATATTCTTATCTTCTGAATTCTCAGAAATAATACTTCTCTATTATCAAAACAAAATGAAACAACCAAAGAAGAAGTGAAATAGGTCTTGCTTTTCCTTCTCTATCTCTTCTTTTTCTTTCATGTTCTATATTGTACCGTTTTATTTTATTTTCTGTTTTTCTTAGGCATTGGTACGATTGAGCAGGTTATTGATGGTGAAAAAGGAAGTGAATATCGAAGAAAGTTGCTACCTTCTTATAAAGCACATAGGAGAAAATTCACAAGACATGTATGGTCTTTGCAAAGATTTTCAAGTGGTCATGTTGGGAGGTCGCATCAAGTAATCAATGATGTTCTTGGAAAATGCAATGTGCCAGTGAGTTGTTCTGAATCATTACTATAGTTCCATTTATCCTTCTATAACTTTTGGCATATTTTGATATAATTTTTATTTCTGATGAGTACTCAAACTTACATCAAATTAAATGCATGCTTGCATACCTACCAGTTCAAAATTAATTCCCCAAACATAATTTTGGAAGTACAAAAGTAACAGAAAGTTTATATATTTGCAATGATGAAGGTTCTGGGTTTAATATATGGATATAAACATTGAGGTACAACTTTCTCACAAAAGGAACAAGTTTGTTTACATTTGGTTGTGAACATCCAACATAGCTAGAACAAATTGTTGATGGAAGTTTTATGCATTAGCTACAGTAGCAGAAGCTGTAAGAAAGGAAAGGATGTGACTAATGTAAAGCAAGAACATCCATATTTTATGGTTCTTTCCCATATGTTAAGAGCTAAATTTCCTATAAGCTTAAGCTATTGAATGAATCATAGGACGAGGCCCAAGCCCATTATTACAAGAGTCTATCAGATAAGAGTAGAAAGGAAGCAGACGATGATAATCCCTAGATTTAGTTACTGAATAGCTGTATTTTTTACATATATTGTAATTCTGTTTGTTAGTTGAAAATAAATAGGAGAGATTGAGAAGGAAGAAGGATCATTTGTCTAGTAAGGTCTTGGAGGGTGAGTTCTGAGTCTCACAAACACTCAAAGATTACATGTTCTTGTATCTTCTCTCAGGCAACCCACATTGGGTGGTGCTGGGAGGTTGTCTTTGTTCAATAATATTGACAGTTCTTACCATGTTCTATCGGTGAACCTCATGAGTAGCTTTATTTTGTCACTAACATGCTTCTTCACATAAGGGCTTGATGTATAGACAATGTATAGAGGCTCTAATATCATGCAATAACAAACTTTACGAAAAAAATGCTGTCAGGTGAAGGCTTATATTTTTTATTTTCTTTCTAAATATAGCTAACCCCACTCTGATACGTTTGTGTCCTGTATTACTTGGTTTTTTGGGAGCTTCATGGACCTGAAACTTGGCAGGATGATCTTGGATTCTAGTAATGAGATTTTTATTTTATAAAGGCCAGTTCAAAAGAAATTATGTTTGTAATAAATAACAAGTAACCCGTGAAATCAAAATTGGGAGAATTGAACAATATCTTTAAGCAAATGCTAACTAGTATCCTAAAAAACTAGTTAGAAAAAACTGAAAAGTAGAAAGTTTTTATTAAAAAAAAATTAATTTTAAAAATACAAAAGTTAATTCAAGACTTGTTTTTCTAAGTAAAAAAAAGCATTTAACAGGATATATTTAATGTTCCTTAACCAATGCCCTTAGGCCACTTGTTAACATGACCCTAGTTTTAAATGTTGAAGAGTTGTTATAGAAACTGGAAAGAAAGAGGAGGGGAGGGGTGGCTGTGGTAACGGTAATAGCAATGCCTAGGATTCCTGTGTGCAATATATAGTGGTCATTGCCCTAGGAGAAGAGAAAGACCCTTTGATAGATGCTTGTGTGCATTTTAGAACTAGTACAGTAGTACTACAATGAAAATGCTTTAAAAAATAACAGCAAGATCAAATGGGTGTCTTTGCCGTATTTCCTGTATGGAATTATGAAGATTTCCCTGTCCTTACTGGTTAGTGAGTCGTGAAAATATACAGTAAGAAAAATCATCAGCCTAAAATAAATGAGGAAAAAAGGACAGATAGAATAAGGAATATTCGAAAGAGGCAGGCGCCAACTGAAGAAAATAAAAATGTATTGATTGTATTCCACTATCTATACCTGTTATTCTTGGCTGATTGACCAAAGTAGGCTTTAAAATAAATATATATACGTAAGTGGGGTTGGAAAAAAAGTATTTACCGATATGGGGTCTGAACAAAAACTGTGACGCATAAATTTATGCATCACAGGATGTAGCGCATAAATTTATGCGTCATAGGGTGTAGCGCATAAATTTATGCGGCACATGTTACGATTTTGTATTTAATGCTTCTGTAACGCATAAATTTATGCGTAATAAGGTGTAACGTATAAATTTATGCGTTATAGGTTTAAAAAAATAATATTTTAATTGGCACAAAACATTACCCTTCTCTTGGTCTGTTTATTTTCCATCGTTGCTTCTTCCATCGTTTTGTTTTTTCTGTTTCGCTTCATTTTCTCTATTTTCACAAAAAGATTCAGCATCATTTGCTACTATCCTATAGTTAGAACAATATACACATTCTCTCATCTCCTCCAATGTTTTAGATAGCGTTAATGCCATGGTTTCCTTCTCCCGAGCCACTCTCTGCCACTTTCTATTATCTGCTTTCAGATTCCTTAAATATTCTTCCAGTTCTATTCTTTTCTTTGGAGCTTGTGCAATCTTTTCATCTTTTACTCTCAGGATATCAACAGAATGCGATTCCAATTTTTTTAGCAATGCTCCCAATGATTGCTTTACGTGCTCTTGTAACATATGTATCTGTATCAGTTTCTCGTTCTGTTTCGTAAATTAAATATTAATAACCAGAAAGGACTTAAAATAAAAAGATACAGATGAATTAAAAAATAGAAATGATGTATATGAATCCTGACATAAAATCTTATGTATTGATTAATTTCTTTGCATTGCTTCTCAATCGGCAACGATGGAAAATGAACAGACCAAGAGAAGGGTAATGTTTTGTGTCAATTAAAATATTATTTTTTTTAAACCTATAACGCATAAATTTATGCGCTACACCTTATGACGCATAAATTTATGCGTTACAGAAGCGTTAAATACAAAATCGTAACATGTGCCGCATAAATTTATGCGCTACACCCTATGACGCATAAATTTATGCGTTACATGGGCATGTGCCGCATAAATTTATGCGCTACACCCTATGACACATAAATTTATGCGTTACAGGGGCATGTGCCGCATAAATTTATGCGCTACACCCCCCTGTGACGCATAAATTTATGCGTCACAGTTACTGTTCAGACCCCATATCAGTAAATACTTTTTTTCCAGCCCCACTTACGTATGTATTTTGTTTTTTAAGCCTACTTTGGTTAATCAGCCGTTATTCTTAGATTGAGACTGTTTGATATGATTCCACACGTAGAAGTTTAAAAGCTATAGGTTCTTTAACTGTGCATTACCTTTCTAAAAGTTAGTTTTTTCTTTCCCCAGTCTTCTGATTGAAAATATTCATTAATATTTTCTAATTTAAAGTTGAGTTTTAACATGCAGTAAAGTTAAGTGTTTACAAATTATGGCCAGTGGGCTATATTAAGAGTTTTGTGATCTTGAGCCTTCCTTAACTGGTTAGGTAGAGTGGTAGACTACCTCTTTGGAAGCTTATGCCTTTGTTTGGAGAAGTAGTTAGTGCTCAGTTGTGAATATAAAAACAATGAAACTTAAAATCTGATACTCTTTTCTGAGCTCCAGTTTCCCATCCCTCCCATTTGATGGAAGTTGGGATGTTGATTATGTAACTAACAGGAAAATGAGAACATCCCTTAGTCATGACTGTATAACTGCTTCATGATAGAACCCGAGAGATTGGGGACCCATTATTGGACCAAATTAACCAAGGCCCAAAGGTTTGGATAGTGTATTTGAGGTGGGGGAAGGGGACACATGGCCACCAGGAGCAAGAGAAGTTTGTTACACAGAAAGATGATTCTGTTACAGGGGAAGGGGGAGAGAGAGAACAAAAGTAGGCTGTGTGAATTGTGTGGAAGGAGAGAGAGGTTGGAGAGGTGCGTTCGGCCTTTGGCTTGGAACCCCTTGGCTCTCGGAGTTGAGAGGTGTTAGCCTTTTTTTTTTCCCTTCTGTTACTGCATTTGTTGAGTTCTTGAGTCCCATTACTTCATCAGTATTATTATCTTGATTTTTTATTTAACTGTAAGATTATAATTGTAGATAAGTAACAATATGGAAACTAGCAATTTAAATGATAGCATTCTTTTTCTTAAAGCATCTGTATAAGTTATTGGTTATGTTTATCAATCATTTAAGAATATCCAAATATCATTCTCATAAACATAACCAAAAGCGAAAGTCAATTTACTTTTGTTCAATCGTATTATTCACTAGTGACAAGATGAAACCATGCAGGTTATAAAAGTTGATGGCCATGAAGCTGATGATGTTGTAGCCACACTTGCTGGACAAGTTCTCAATAAAGGGTTTCGAGTGGTTATTGCCTCCCCCGATAAGGATTTTAAGCAACTTATATCTGAAGATGTGCAAATAGTTATGCCTTTGCCTGAGTTACAAAGGTGGTCCTTCTACACCCTGAGGCACTACAGAGATCAGTATAATTGTGATCCACAATCTGATCTGAGTCTTAGTGAGTTGACATACACTACAGTTATATTTATGTTTGAGATGTCCATTATTACATTACATGAATATCCATTTTCAATATGTAAAAAACTTGTGAAGATGATTGACAACCAAGTTTTTATCAGAGAAATATTTTAATAATTTTGAATTAACTGTATGTGTAAAATTGTGTAGATTAGAAACCTTTAGATGGGCTTACCACTAACTAAACCTTCAGGTGGATTTTTTCTGACACCTTTAGAAAAATGATCGTTATGATTTATGGGGCTAATGGTAGTGCCGTTATGACTAATATTTTGGTTTATGTATACTGTGATCATGTAGGATGTATTGTAGGTGATGAAGTTGATGGTGTTCCTGGTATCCAACATCTGGTCCCTAGTTTTGGTCGGAAGACTGCTCTAAAACTTATAAAAAAGCATGGTTCATTGGAAACTTTATTAAATGCGGCTGCAGTAAGGACTGTGGGCAGACCATATGCACAGGATGCCCTTAAGAATCATGCTGATTACCTACGGAGAAACTATGAAGTTCTTGCCTTGAGAAAGTATTGATGTTCTTTGCTTTAGGGGTTTTATTTTCTCAATTTGTGTTCATTTACTCCTAGAACATACTTCATGCTAATAAATTATAAAATTAGTGCTGGCATGCTGTGTTTCTTCCAATCTTCAACTATTCTGTTTTTCTAATAACCATGGATCATGATTTCTGGCAGGGATGTGAATGTCCAACTTTATGAGGAGTGGTTGGTCGAAAGAGACAATCACAATGACACAATTGCACTATCTTCCTTCTTCAAATACTTGGAAGAAAGTAAGGAGCGAGCTCACAATGGCAGACCTAACCTTTATAATGGTTGAATCCATACAGGTAACTGCTATAAAATATTATGTTAGATTCATGGTGTTCCAAATTTTTAGTTAGAGAAGTCTACCAACCACTGAAAGCAATTAGCCTATGATACCGTCGCTAATACAATCAGAGCTCTTGGAACTACGGTTGTCCTAATACTGTTCATTTATAAACATAATATATTATTCTGCTTACTTTTGATTTCTTATATGATTGATCACCATTCTAGTTAATTTCTTTGTTAATAAGTCGATACTAACTTTACCTTTTTCTTTTTGCTTTCTTTATGACGCTGGATTTTTTTTAGAGCATGTAATTTAACGCATGGGTCGGCATTCCCGGGATGTTGTTGGTATCATGTTTGTTCACTATAACAAGCAAGCTTGCCACAACTGTCTCATCAGCATTCATACAGTGCAAATAGTCTTTCCCACCATTATATTAACAGAACATCTATGTTTTACACTGATGAACTAGCATGCCTATAATTTGTAAATCCTAGGGCTTATCAGTAGTTTGGTGACTTTGGTAACTAGGGACAAATTTGAAGATGTGTGTGCGACAACCCTAGAACGTGACGGAGATTTGTGGTCCACCATTTGTTGATTCATGCAAGATCTTTCTGAGGCAATCAATGAAGTCTGTGAGTGGATATGATTGCGAAAGGTTTACTACAAAGCAAGCTCAAGGACACAGATGGAGGAAAGTCTCACAAATGACCAATAGGCTGATGGCTGAAGACCGGTGTCACGTGGTGCTCAAGAATTTTCGAAGTACTAAAATACAATGAATCTCATCATACAGCATGTTTGGCGGTGATTATTTTCGGAATAATAGTTTTTAAGGTTCCCTTAAAAAGTAATTTTTCTTTCAAAATAAACGAATTTAAGTGTGTATTTAATATTTTAAGCTCATGGCTATGGCTATACTTAATCACTCGAGGTCTGATTGTGAGAAATATTCTATTGATCCTCTAATTCCTGCATAAAGAAAAGTGAATTAGTCGAGAAGTACAAGATATCTTGGAGACCAATCAACCACAACACGAAGGATCTGGCTCCTTTTTCCACTCCCAAGTTCTGAGATGCGTATATTGAGAATACGAAGTTATATTTATTGTTGATTTGAATTTAAATACTTCGTAAACTTAGTTTACTTTAAATCAATGATAACTATATCTTTTAATTTTTCACTTCATTCATTTCATTATTTTAAAAAGTTAAAATTATAACTGTATAACACTGGAAATGCAATGGGTAAGATTTTTTCTTGGGTCAATCTTTCAGCAGTTGAAGATACCATTTGAACTGAGCTCATTGACATTATGTATGACAAGCCCAAAATATCTAACTTAAATCAGGCAAGTAGCTCTGGACCCAAAAATAAGATAAGGGAAGGCCTTGCGTTACAAATGTTTGCTGAACAGGAAGTTGCTTACCCAAACTTTCGAACTATATTATATTGTTTTTTCATAGTCATTGCAATTTTATTGTGTATAGCAATAAATTTTGTTAAGATAATACTCCTAAACACATTGATGCTGATGTTATTTCTTTTTTCAAATAACTTATTGTTTACAAGAGTCTGCACTAAATATTTTCTACAACTAAACTGAACCATTTATAATTTTAATATCTGGTTTAATTTTCTCTGACTATTGTATTTTTTTGTTAATTTTAATTTAATTTATATTTTATAAAAATATCAATTGTTTTGAATCTTTAAATTAATTTTAGATGCTGATTTTTTTTTTCTAGTTATGTTTGGTTTTCTTTAAACAAAATGTCTAGATCGACCACTGATATCAAGGTTGAAAATGTTGATGGTCAAAATCCATTCCAGTAAACTATGGCATGGATCTTTAGAGTAGATTTTAAGCATCCAAAAATGGTAAATATTTACTAAAAAGCATTTATTATAGAATATAAAAATATAATAAATACTTTTATTAATAAAATTTTCTTATTTTTTATTGTTTAAGTGACTTTAAAACTAATGTTAACATTTCCCTCCTAAAATACCACGTCCTAAATAATCAAGAGAGCTGGAAATTCTTTCAAGACCTTAATGATCATGTGCTTAAATTATGATGACTTGCAAATTTCTCTAACTACTCGACATCCAGAACTTACGATATAAGCATCACGAGTTCTTTTTTATCAATACTGCTTCCTCAAAATTTGGTCAACAAACTTTTCCAATTTCAGCAAACTTTTTTTTCACACCAACTTTGTTTTTAGTATAGATCTACCTCTAGTGATGTCATTTCATTCGCTCAATCTAATTTTGTGCTACCTAGCATAGTAACATGTCATATTAATTCTTGAAAGGGTTTAGATCAGTTACATGAATCCTAAAATATGAAAATAATCATTTTCATTTTTGAAAGATGAAAATGTAAATTAATTTAATTCTTATAAAAAAACTAAATTGATTTGACACATTTAATTTAAAAAATTTACATTTTCTACCTTATGTTTGGATAAATTTATTTAAAATTAATAGATTTTATGTATTTAGATGATAAAAAAAGAGTTTTAAAAATACTATAGATTTTTATTTGACTATTTTTTATATTAAATAGAAAAAATTCAAGTGACACATTTAAAAAGGATTTTTAAAATTCTTTGTTATGTTGTTTTCTTTTTTAAATTATTATTCATAATTTCTCTTATACTTCATTATTTTTTTAATAATTATTTATTTTTATTTAAAAATTATTGAAATTCTAAAATTCTCCTTCAAACTCAAGATTAGGAAGGAGAATAGCAATTTTTAACTACTATCTTAATTTAGCTTACTTAAAAATCTCCAGATCGAATCCTGAATACACAGGGGTGAGTAGATCAATTGAACCTGCCCGTAACCTGAATAAGCTGAAGGACGATTCTTTATTGGCGGGTGGGTCAAATGACGAGTAAGACAGATGAAATTGATATTCCTAAATTGTATACATTCTAAATCAAATGCATATATTTCTTTTTAAATAAAAAGAATCCAATAGCAAATTAATGGATGGATCCAGATAGAGATTAAATTAAACATTTTCGATTCAGTATAAGTTTCATTTTCTAATTTGTTTGATACTCGATCTGACCGAACAACTTAACATCATATATACATATATATTTATATTAGAATCGTGTTATTCATATATATATATATATATATATATATTAACTATATCTAATTATACCACATTCGTTAATCAATTAATTAACATTATTAATGAATTAATTATATTTTTATATATTAATTATATAGATAATTAATTAATTATATTTATTAATTAATTATTAATTATAACTATTTATATTATCATCATCAAAAAAATTTTATATACCGTTTACCACAATAATCGATTATATAACTGGTAAAGCATTATAAAAGTATTTTTACTGCATGCAAAAGTGAGATCATTAGGATGGGACCGCACTTTATAGTCTACACCATGCCGCGGATTAGCTTTGGCACAGCGACGAGTAGGCCAAGGACATTGAATTGAAAAAAAAAAATTTAATTTAAATTTAAAAAGAAAGAAAAAAATTATCCTAAATCCTCAACACATTTTAGTATGTTCTGCTCTCTACTTTCTCCGACTCCAGTTAAGAGATTTTAGTTTGATACTTTGGTATTATATTTTTATTTAGTAAATAGTACAAAATATATTTTGAGATTTTTTTCTATTTATAAACACTAAATAAAAATTGATTTTAATTATTATTCAAAAATAGGAATTCTAAATATTTATAATTATTAGATTGATAATTATCCTAAGTATAATTATTAGGATCTAGAATATTTATAATTATTAGGTTATTAACTATCATAATTTATAAAATTATTAGGTTATTAGCTATCATAATTTATAAAATATAAAGTAAAAAGAAAATCTAGAATATTTAAAACTATATGTGTCGGCTTGTAATATTGTTGAATCTGATTCAACAGCTTCCTTATAAAAAAAATAAAAACAAAATTAGTAAAAAAATTAATAAAAAAATTCAATAGATAAAGATAGTAATTTTGAATATGTAAAAATAATAAGATATGTCTTCTTTATATAGAAGTAAAACTTTTTGAAAATATTAATTATAGAAATGGTAATAAAAAATTATTTAAAAATATAATTAAATTGATTTAAAATTTAAATTTAAATTTAAAACAAAAAAATTAATATGAATTTAAACCATTATTATGGGAGGGAGGGGAAATTATCGATTTGAACTTAATTGGCCTAACCACGTATGTGTGAAGCCTTTTTTCTTACTAGCTTGTCTACAAGATCAAAATATAGCTAAGTATATAAAGTCTATGTCTATCCCTATTCCAAGCAATATGTAACTTAAGCTTTTTAAAATACAAATCTCTCCAACAATCTCCATATATTTCAGAAGGATTTAAAATTTTAAAAGAAGAGAAAAGTTCTACATTTTCTTTATGAGTGTAAGATGTATAAGATTTGGTGTTTTATGGATTATGAACCAAACTTTAGACAGATAAGCTTAACTTACAATGTTTTGGTGAAGTAGAGTTTTTATGAACCAAAAATCACTTTGATGCAAGTTAAAAAAGTTAAAAGCTTGCTTGTCACATTTTATCCCCACAACTTTTGTTGTTTTCACAAGTTTTGTACTAATAAGCCATGCGTCTGTCTGCCTGTAAGTTCATGAATGCTTTAAAGATTATGCCTCAATCTTATACAATTATATTCTGCATTTAATACACCACCCATAAGAGATATGATGAGTGTCATTAAAACCATTAAGTTTAACCTCTCGTTCGATGCAACCTAACACTTCTCACATCATAGGAATGGAAAATTTAGTAGTGTTAGAGGGATCAACAATGACTTGTTCTTATCCATATGAACCTTCTTCTTGTGGTCTCCAATCACAAAGGTTAGGTTCCTGTCATTGTTGATTTTTTGTTATGGGCTCAAGTCTCATTTCCCTCGATATTTCATAAACCACTTTTCTTTGTAATGGTTTGATCAAAAGATGGACCAAATTTACTTCTGACTTCACATAATCAATAAAAATAATTTCATCCTTTAACAACTGTTTTATCACATCATGTCTTAGACATATATGTCGATTCTTACCATTGTAAGAGTTATTTTTTGCAATTGCTGTTGTAAACTTATTGTCACAACGCATAAACATTGAGGGTGTTGGTTTAATTCCTAAAGAAATATTTGCTAAGAAATTTTTTAACCACTGGGCCTCGTTGCCAGCTAGTTTTGAAGCAATAAACTCTGACTCCATAATGGATTTTACAATAATGGTTTGTTTAGCCAATCTCCAAGATATTGCACTACCTTCCTGTGTGAATACATAATGACTAGTGGATTTTATGTCATAAATCTAAAATCCAGTTTGTATCGCTTTATCCTTCCAATATAGTGGAAAATCTATTATATGATATACCATAATTTATGGTGCCTCTCAAGTATTTCATTAGTCTAACTAATGGAATCTAATGCTTATTATTGGGGTTTTATGTGATCTACTTAATCTTTATACAACATAAACTATGTCTAGTCAAGAATAATTCATTAAGTGTAACAGACTTCCAGTTATTTGAGCATATTTCGTATGTGAAATAGGTTTTCCTTTGTTTTTCTTTAAATGATAATTTCCATCATAAGGAGTACTTAGTGGTTTTTCATCATAGTGACCAAACTTCTTAAGAAGTTTCTTGATATAATGTTCTTGAGATAGTGTTATATTATCACCTTCCTTATGATTTTAACATCCAGAATCATATTTACTTCGCTTATGTCTTTCATGTCAAATTTAGAAGAGAAGAGGATTTTAGCACTATTCAGTATATAATCATAAGTTCCAAAGATAAGCATATAATCACACATTCATCATTTTTTGTTGTAGTACAAACACTCTTGTCACTCTTAGTAGATAAAAACCCATGAATAATTAGGATATCATCAAATTTTTCATACCATTGTTTAAATGCTTGTTTTAATTCATATAAGTATTTAAGAAGTTTACATACTTTATTTTCTTGACCAGAAACCACATTTCCTTGAGGTTGTGTCATATAAATTTCTTCCTCTAAATCTTCATTCAAAAAAGCAGTTTTAACATCCATTTTTATGAATAACTAATTTATAGATTGAGGTCAATGCAACTAAAAATCTAATAGAGGAAATCCTAGGAGTAAAGGTATCAAAGTAATTGACGTTATGTTTTTTGATAAAACCTTTTGCGACTAACTGGCCTTTATATTTTTTAATAGAACCATCAAGGTTATATTTTCTTTTAAAAATCCACTTATAATCTATTGGTCTAGCCATTGGGGATAAATCTGTTAAGGTTCATGTATTACATTTCTTAATTGAATCAAGTTCACTTTTAATAGCCTTTTCCCAAAAATAAGTATCAGAAGATAAGATAGTTTCAAAATAAGTTAAAGGATCATTTTCCATAAGGTACAAATAAAAGCTATTTCCTAATGAAGTTTCTTTCCTTTGTCTCTTACTCTTTCTCAAATTTTCATGTGGAAGTTCATCATCTTTTATAGAATCATTTTTAGTATTATCTAGATTAGGTACTTTCAAAATACTTTCATTTTTTAATGAAAAGATATTTTCTATAAATTCAACATTTTTGGTCTCAATTATGAAGTTTTTATCAAGTACATCACTTTTTAAAATAAGAAATCTTTATATAGCACTATTTTGATCATATTCAATAAACATGCAATAAGAAGTTTTAGAGTTTATCTTTCTCTTTTTATGATCAGGTAACATAACCTTAGCTAAGCATCCCCACACTTTTAAGTAAGTTATATTGGGTTTATAACCCTTCCATAATTCATAAGGTATTTTTCTTGTTTTCTTATGGGAAATCCTATTTCGTATACGACATGCAAATAATAAAGCTTCCACCCTAAAGGTTATCAGGTGCATTAGAACTAACAAGCATAGCATTCATCATTTCTTTTAATATCCTATTTTTCCTTTCTGCTACTCCATTTGATTCAGGTGAGTAAAGGGGAGTTATTTCTGTATTATGCCTTCTTTTTCACAAAATTCATTGAAAGATATATATTCACCTTTCCTATCTAATCTAATTCTTTTAAGCTTTCGATTTAGTTGATTTTCTAATTTTTCTTTATATGATAAAAATATATTAAAGGCCTGATCTTTGTTCTTAATTAGATATATTTTGGTATGATAGAACAATCATTTATAAAGGTTACATAATATTTTTTACCACCTCTAGTCATTATTTGTTTTTAGTCTCCTAGTTCTGTATGAATTAAATTAAGTAATTCAGTTTCACGTATGATAAAGAAAGATTTTTTGGTTAATTTTGATTCGATACAAATTTTACATTTGTTTAAGCATGCATTTTTAATTTCAGAGGTTAGGCTATTATTTTGTAATTTTTTAATATTCGAAAAATGTATGTGGCCTAATCTAGCATGCCATAAATCATAAGAATCAATCATATAAGTAGTAGAAGAAGAAGCATTCCCATTAATTATTTCAGAAACATTGATGACAAATAAATCTTGGTCACAATATCCTTTGCCCACAAACATATCATTTTTGGTCATCACAATTTTGTCTAACTCAAAAGAAACCTTAACCTCACTTTTCCTAGTAGAGCCATAGAAATTAGGTTAGTTCTAATGTTTGGTAGATGTAGCACATTTTGAAGTGGTAGAGTTTTTTCAGATGTGACCTTGAAAAGAACCTCCCTCTTCTTGAGTACAAGTGCAGTTTGGGAGTCTCTAAGATATAAATCTTCTTCTTCCCCTACAGTAGTGTAGGATGTAAACATATTTTTATTAGCACAAATATGCCTGGTAGCCCTTGAGTCTATCACTCACTTGCTCACATTGACAACGATTAAGGCTTGAGAAACAACTGCAACTACCACATCTTCTCCTTTGATTAAGTTGGCCTTAACCTTAGGAAGGACATTATTTCTATTCTTATATCTGCATGTTGGTGTATGATGCCCTGCCTTGCCACAAACATAACATGTACCCTTATTTTTGAAGGAAGTAAGGTTAGATAGCCTATGGAATTGAGTAGAAGGTTTATGATTGTACCTTTCTTTTGGAAACTTGTTGGTCTGTAGTAGATTTGTTGTAGTTGGCATAGCTTTTGCTCTTGCAATTTTGATTTCCTTTCGATTAGTTTCTTCAATTATTATGTGTGTTATTAGGTCAGTAAGGGACATTTGTTTGTGCTTATGCTTTAGGTATTGTTTATAGTTATTCCAAGTTTTAGGTAGCTTCTTAATGAAGAAGCTAGCGACTAGTTGATCTTACATGGTTTTCTTAAGATTTAAGATGTTCTTGGATTTTGTGGTACTTATTAATTTGAGTCTTGATGTCTTTATCATCTGTCATTTCTCATTGGTAGAAGTTTTCTACGATGAACTTATGTTTTTTGACATCTTCAACCGTATACTTTAACTTCATCGATTCCCATATTGCTTTGGCTTCCTTATAAAAGCAATGCACTTGGAAGAGCTTGTTAGACAATACACTAAGAATGATGTTGTCGACATACCTTATTTGCGTTAATCCAATTTTTAGCAAATTTTGAATCAATTGACTTACTGTCCGCAAGTGCAAATGTAAATCCATGCATGTCGAGCATGAAGTAAATCATTCCCTTCCATCTATGACAGACTTGTCCTCCAAAGACTTCAATTTTGGAAACATCGGGGAGGGATTTGGCATATGCAACAAGAGTATTAGGTGGATTGGCATGAGTAGCAAGCACGTCATTTGAGGAATTAGCACGATCGGTATTGGAAACCATCTATATATCCTTGAGACTATTAGGAAAGGTATTAGGTTAAGGCGTGTAGTTGCATTATCCTTAAGGATATATATGTCAACTTATGGTATACCCCATGATTCAATAGTCTCCTTTGTAGAGAAAAGCAAGAATAGAGCTAGTAAAAGAGAAAATTAAGAAAGGAAAGCCAACAGATGAAGATAGTAAATTTTGGAGATGCGAAAATGGTAAGATGTATATCCTTTATATAGGAGTGCAGCTTCCTGAATATACTGATTTTTGATAAATGGTAATTATGCCTATTTAAAACTATAATTAAATCAATTTAAAATTAAAATTAAAATTAAAATTTAAAATTCAAACAAAAAAATTAATTTGAATTTAAACCATGACAATAAGATTAAACAAGGTTAAGCATATATGGACACATTTCAAAATATTAATATGAATTAATAGTGTAACGAGGCAATTGAAAATTGGATAACTAGATCAACAAATTAACTATAATAAATAATAGAGCAGTTTTTGAATCAAATAATTATGTTTAATAATCTGCAATAAATTAGGGGTGAGCGGGAAAACCGACTCTGACCAAACCCGCCAGAAATCGCCGCACTGTTAACGTCAACGGACGGGTTGAAGAAGAGAATGGATTGCATCGGGTAAGGAGCAGCGGTTAGGGGCGGTTAAATCAGTCGGAGATTGATTCTATAAATGTTACCCATCGGAAACCGTAACCAACCGACGTTTCCTTCTTCTATTTCATGGTTTCATCTTTCTAAAATTTCTATAATCATCTTATCCTCTCAAGATCTGAGTTTTCATTCTCGTTTTCGCCATAGCCGCAATTTTTCTAAGCTTTTTTTGTAGGATTTCATGGACGCCAATCGTCGGAATTTGAAAAAATTTGATACTCTTGTCTTCTACATTAACCCATCGTTAACCATCCGATTAAATCAACCATCCATTCTACCTGTTCCCGACAAACCTGACGCTGTGAATGGACAAAAATGGTGAAGCTTTTATGAATGGTGGTTTTCGGCCAGTGAAGGTTTTCCGGCTTGAACCCGCCCGACGAGCACCCCTATAATGAATCACTTGTGGTAACAAAAATTAAAACCGTTAAATATAATATTTTTCAGATAAGAAATACTTTTATTTTTTGAAAATGATTATTAACGTTTGACAACATTGTTACACATAAGGGGGAGGAAATCAACCTCACGTGTGCAAGGCCTTTTCCTTTACTAGCTTGTTTACAAGACCAAAATGTAGCCAAGTATATAAAGGCTATGTCTATCTCTATTCCAAGCAATGTGGGACTTAAGTTTTTTGATATACAAGGCTCTCCAACAGTACTTACTAGTGTAAGTGAAGGATTAGTTTTGAGAAGGGATGGTGTAGGTTAGCTATTAACAAAAGCTTGACTTGGTGTGAAGCATTCTATAGAATTAAAGATATTAAAATTTTTTGGAAGGGTAACAATGTCATTATAATAAGGAGAAAGAAACGAAAAAAATATTAATGATAAAAGAACCATATTTTGAAAAAAATGCAAAGCAATGAGTAGTGATATCATAATACAAAGGTCCTTTATGAATGGTATTATAATCCAAAAATTCACTCTAATCAAATTGTGTCTTAGGTTTATGATATTTAGGAGGTCGTAGATGGAAAAAACAAATACACAACCAAAGAGGTGAACATCATTATAATCAAGATGATCATTAAAGGGATAAAATAAAGGATGATCGAAATTTGAATAACCTTTGAAGGAAGATAATTGATGAGAAAGACATCCATTGAAAAAGCTTCAACCTAGAATTAAGGAAGAACAAAGATGTCAAGGTGTGAGAATTATGTGCAATCATGAAAATGTTGATTTTTCATTCTATAATGTTATTTTATTGAGGTGTAAATGGGTAGGAGCATTGTGAAATGATGTTGTTATGTTGCAAGTACTCTTAAAAGTCATTAGATATAGACTCCCTCCCATAGTCAGTGCACAAGATCTTAATGTCATTATGAAATTAGCTTTTACATAAGCTAAAACATTCTTAAACATTGTGAAAACCTTAGATTTAGAGTGAATAAAGTATATCCAGGTAAATTGACAATAATCATCAATAAATATCAAAAAATATTTATATTGCTCATAAGATAAAATGAGAGATACACCCCAAATACCACTATGAATAATATTGAAACAGTTGTTGGCTCCAAAAGCATGAAAGAAAAAATGGAAAGTTTTGCTTTTGGAAATTTTGCACACAAAATAGTTAAAGGAGGAATAAGAAATAATAATTTTATTGCCAAATTAGCCATTTTTTTTATTAAATGAGACAAAACAACATAGTTTGGATGACACCATTTTTTATATCAATCCTCAAATGTATTTGGGAGGCTATGAAAGCAAAAATTAAGATTTAATAAATACCCTATCCCCTTGTAGCTTTCTAAAATCTTCTTAATTCCGTTAGGAATGATGTCTTGAATTTCAAGTTCCTTAACCAGCTTGTTCACTCCAAGAAAAACTTGTAGCCTTCATTTTGTGGAGCCTTACACATTGTTTTAGAAAAATTTGTGGTTTTAAAATATTTCATGAGTATGAATCTTCAAGGTGAGTTTCTTAAAGTTGGCTTTGATTTCCCTGACTCATCTAACCATTCAATCATAAAACCATGTCCATTCCCCTCAAGTAAAAAGTGAGGAAATCTTGTTGAATCTTCAGGCCTTCAATCTGAAGTACTAGCTATTGACATACCTTTCTACATTTGATTTTTCTTCCATCACATGCCTCAACTGTGTAAACTGTCATTTCAATCATAGGTAAATTTTTTCCAACACTAACTTAGAGGGCATAAAGTTGTGGGATACTCCATAACCCACTAACATCATCACATTTTTTCCTTTTAGTTCCCCCTATATTTTGACCAAATTTAGGGAACATAACCTTTAGGTGTTGTAGATTGATAATTCCTTTTATTTTATGACTACCATATCTTAAAACTCTCCTTATTCTTCTTCATTTGGCTCTTCTTATAAGATTAAAACTTGTTTTTTATTTTTTTTTCATATGTTTCTATATCTGAATTACTTGCCACACTTAAAACACAATCATTTTCTTGATTTCTCTTGAAACTTAGCATCTGTTAGCTTTTTGAACCCTCTTTTTCCTCTAAATGACCTTTCTATCTTAACACTATTAGATTGAGTTGTAGAGTTAGCTCTCATATTTCTTGTTTTCCCCTAGTTCTTGTTTCCCATTAGTCATGTCTCATTCCTTGCAAAGAGCAAACTTATATATGATCTTCCTCCTTATTATTCTTAGAAACCCCTTTGCTCAACAATAAATTCATCTCATCGATTTTTGGGCATAGTCCATCAATTCGGTTAAGGTACCTAATTAAGGTAACTTGATCTCTTCTATAATCATGTCTTTCAATTGATTTTGAAAAATTCCTTTCAAAGATTCCAAATTTATCCCTTTTAATGGTATGTCACGTAATTCAAATTGTTCTTTATGCTCTTTTGTTGAGGGGATTTGCATAAGTATATTGTCGTAAACTTGTTCAAAAAGTATGTGTCAAGTATTACTTACGGGTAAGTATACTCGTCAATGTAGAAAGGAGATATTTTAAATTCCCAGTGGCGATTCCACATGAACTACATCAACAATTCTTAAAAGAGGTTCGAATTCCAACTTTTGAACTCACAAAAAAGGGTTACATTGCAATTTATAAAAATGAAAATAGAAAAGTAAGAATAAAAAATGCAAAGAGAAAGAACATAAGTACGAATTTATGAATATGAATAGGATTAAGGATTCCACCCATTTAAACCTGAATCCCCACTATGAATGATTAAAAACGTCAATTGTTAACCATATGTTCTAATGTTATTATTATCCAATAATCATGAAATAGTAATATTCTTTCATTTAAGTACTACCCCTAATGATCGTGGAAGGTATAAAAAAAAACATAAAGCATGTTCAAATTTGTTAAATTAATAACCAGTTAGAAGCCTATGATTCTAATTGATTCTCCAAAATCCTTAAACTCAATTTACCTTATAGTTCTATTAATTGGAAAATGGTACAATCACCTACTTTCTAACTAACTTAAAAATCTATAAGAGTAGCTAATAATTATCAATTGATTAAGTATAATAAAGTAAACATAATTGGATAAAGAATATATAATCATTCATAAGGTAAAATTGGGGTTCAAGTAGTAAATCACAAGTTTTACCAAAGCTTCATGATTTGGAGGTTAGTTACACATGGTAGATGAAATCAAATACAAGCATGCTAATCCAATAAAATAATCAATAACCCTAATCGTAAGATAGGAATACAAAACTATAGTTCCAACAAAGTTGGCAAAGTGGCTTTGCAAATCGCATTATGAGAGGGACTGTTACCTCCAAGATCATATGAGAAGATGCTCAAAGAAGGAATAGGAACAGAAATAGGGGAAATGAAAAATGGAAAGAGAAATGAGGTGTGAGGAGTAGCTAGCATAGAGAGGTGTGAAAGCATCTTGAGGCGGGTTCTTCCAAGACATTGTCTCCCTTTTTATAGGCTCGAGTTTGAGCTTCGTCTGTTGCAAATCAGGTTGACCCAAGTTGCCTCCTGAACAATAAAGGTTGTTTTGAATTACCCATTGTGCTATCAATACTTATTAGGATTATTTTCTGCATCATTAAGGTTGACTTGGATCATTTCTAGTGTCTCCCAAGGTTAGCACAACCGAGCTCAAATCTACATGGTCGTGTTGAAAAATCTTGATTGTTGTGAAGGCATGCTTGAGTTGAACACGACGATGTTGACTTCCTTTAGGGATATTTTGGTCTATTCAATGTTCTTTAGTCTTTTTAGCTATTTTTGCTCTCCTTTTGATCCAAAATCTGTCTAATTACTGATTTTTTACTTGCATGACTATTTCTAAAAGAAATAAAAAATTTTAGATGAAATTACAATCAAATAACCACATGTTTCATTGTAATTGTATCATAACTAATTTCTCTTAGATAGATCAAAATATTAAGGATTTTACACTATAGAAGGATGAAACCTCCTTATCACAGTTGTTTGATTATATTTTCAAGAATGATTATTGGTACAAAATTCTCATCATTGGAACCATGTTAAAGCCTAACCTTCCATAGCCATGTCGTAGCTTGTAAATTTTCTTGATCCAAGATATCCTTTAATAAAATACCTCTCCTCTTGGTTAACTCAACCATATGCCTTATCTCTAAAGAATAAAGGAATTTCTAGTTTCTTCCATCAATATTTAGTTAATCCATATCTCAATTTTGCTTCCATTATGAAGTTTTCTTTTATCCTATCAAGACTGCTTCTTGGAGTATTACTAGAGCACCCATCCTTCTAATACTATGAGTGAGGTTTTGGTAAAAACTTAATAGGATGATTCAATCTTCATGGTATAGGTTAATAAAGAAAATTACAAAACAATAATTAATAAAAAATAAGATAAAATGTTCAACGATTTGACAATAGAAAATATTCAACCAATGTTATATAGAACATAATCTGCTACTTTGATCTCTTGTCAAACCATAAACATAGTATAATCAATTCACATAAAAATGTACCTAAATTTAAATACAAATTGAGAGTTTTAATGAATTTGAATTATCAACCTTATCACAAAAGTTAGCAAGACAAAATTTTACAAGTAAAAAGAAAAATATAATCCTCATAATAATAAAAAAAATTATTTAAGTGAATAGAAACTATAATGTCTTTCATTATACATAAAAGACCAAAATCCTAATTAAATTCTTCAATTTCTAATATACAAAAATTATGATCAATCTTAATAATAATATAATTTAAATCTTTAATATAATTCTAATTAAATATAAACAAATCTTAGTCAAATAATATAAACTAATTCTAATAGATTAAAAAAAATTAATTAAAATTTTAACTAAAATTAATACATATATTATCAAAAATTTTATTCTTACTATAGGTGAAATCTATTTGAACTTATACAAATAAAATCATAATCCTATCTTTTTCTTTCTTAAAAATATATTCACTTAAACCTTAATTATTTTTATATTTATTTTTTATTTTTTTTTAATAATTTTTTTTTCAAATTATTATTTTTTATTTAAATTTAATTATATAATATAATATCCAAATTCATATTATATTCTCTAACATATCTAGAGCTAAATCTTCATTGAATATCCTTGTTTAAAAATAAGTAATTTAAAATTAAAAATAAATATTAAAATTCAAGAACCTGATATCTCAAAGAAAATTATCAATTTCTAACCTAACTCTTCTATTCTTCTTTTCTTCTATTTATTAACCTCCTCTTTATTACATATAATTGATTCATATTCATTACAACTGTCTTAATTAACCAAAATGTTATTCTAATCTTTTAAACCTAAATATTAATGGACTATTCTATTCTTTTGGATCCATATCTTTTTCTTTTTCTATTTGTTTTACATAATTTTTTTTAATTGGAGAGTTATTCGAATAGAATACTTACGATTTAAATAAAATATAGTAATTTTTATCTTTTACGATAATAATAACTTTAATTTTTTTAAAAATCAAAACGACAATTTAATCAGTCTCGTGCTGTAGTTTGTGATCCCTGAGGGAACTTGATTCCCTTGCTAGCTTCTTTTTCATTAATTTGATTACACTAATCCAGCTTTGATAGAGTTCGCTACTATTAATATTATTCACATAACCACTTCATTAACTCCATATGTTTTTTTCTCTGCATTTTAAATTGTACCCAATACAACCAAACTAAAAGTGGTCAAACTGAATCTAACTATTCTCATTTTTATAAATATAGAAAAATATTCTTCAATTACATCGTAGTTATTATTTTGTTGTTTATTAAAATTGAAATAGTACTCTTTTTTAAAGTTACTTTAATTGATTTGATTATAAATCGTACTGCATGAAGAAAGTATCGAATAGTAATTTGATATGTGCAGATTAATATTAGACATCTAACCAGTTTAATTTATATGTTGAAGTTCCAAATGTGTTTTATTATAAACTCATTCCATTCAAATTTTATTAAACTATACAACACCGCAAATCATGTCATATAATTGCAAAATTTGATGAATTTACCAAAAAAAAATCAAAATAAAACCATTGATAGAACTTTTTCTAAGATTATACGTATTTTAACATCACATTAAAAATTTAATTAAATCAAATAAAATTATTATAAATAATAATGTTTTTATTTCAAATTTTTAATATAACTACAAAACTTGTTATCAAGAAAACTAATTTAATAATGTTTTATTAATTATAAAATCACTCTCGTGGGCATAATACTAGGGCTATACATCGGTGTTCGTCTACTTCATTTGAAAAGAAAATTGTTTTTCATATATTCCAAATAAGATATATGGTATGATAAAAAATAAAATATATAATATATAATACAATAAAGGTAAAAATATATTGAAATATATATATATATATATATATATATATAATATTATTTCTCATTAAAAAAGACACTCGTGCCTGCTGCTTTGGTGTTGTTCTTCCTGTTTTCCTTTTATAATTTTATTTTTTTCTTTTCAATAATAAGAAGTGGAAATCGTTTTCGCTCTTATCATTTTCGTATATTGTCAAAATGATTCTTTCATCACCTTCGTCATTGCTTAGATCATTTCAGTCACTGATGTCTGCGTCTGGGGGTCTTCATTGTGGACCTTGAATAAGATATGCTTATCTTTCTTTTATTTTATTTTATCTAAATTATATATTTTGTAAAAAATAATTTTTTAATATCAAAATATTTATATTATAAAATTTATTTTCTGATAAGAATTTTTTATATATAAAATTTAAATATGATAACCTATTTAAAAAATATTATATACTAATTAAATTACCTATCGATACAGATTATAGGTTATCTTTTTATTATTGATAACATCCTTTCTCTCAAAAGGAAAATAAACACGTATAGAACGGCTTATTTTTCATTTTAAAATTTAATGTTATATATATATATATATATATAGAGAGAGAGAGAGAGAGAGAATGAAAACAATGAATTTAAATTATATATAAATAGTTAAAATTATAAGTTATTTAATAAATATATATATTTATTTTAAAATATTATATGTATATTTTTAATGTTGACTATTTAAGTAAGATTGAAATAATTTATATTAATTTTTTTAGTTTTTATTATAATTAAATATTTTTACAAAATATTATATTATAGAAAAAGAGTCAAAATCTGTTATCAGATATTAAATTTAATATTCATATCCATTTAATAATAATTTTTTATAAAATAAAGGAACGAAATCAGGATCTTGTCTTGAGGGAGGGTGAAACTAAAGAACTATATGATTTAGAAAGAAAATTAAATTTAAGTACCACATCATTTGTATTCATTCACGGAGTCAGGATGTCTGCTGAAGGGGGTAGCAAAACTAAGAATTACATGACTTTAAAAAAGTTAACTACCAAAGACCAATATATTTATTTATTTAAGGGTGAAATGAAAAAAAAAATCATTCATTGAAATTGTAAAATAATAAATAAATTAAAAAATTTGTTAAAATAATGATTATAATAAACAAAAAAAAATGATAACATTAATTTAGTGATAAGATATGTTATATAAAAGTGAGAGAAATAGATTTAAATTATATAATTTTATATGGTTGGTCGTAATTAAAACTATTTAAAAATCATATAATTATATTTAAAAAAACTGCATGGTATTTTAAAATATTTACATGATTTGTTTGTTTTAATTTTAAACATTATTCATCTTGTTCTCATAAAAATATATTCTTATTTGATATGTGATATATATATATAATTTAATTATATTTTTTAACCCTATAATTAATTGACACATGACTGTAAAATATCTTGGGAAACAATAAATATAATGCATTTAAATGGCTTTACAAGATTGACATAGTTTCTTCGTTGATTAATTGAAGCATTGATGGTATTTTGATTTGATATAAGAAACCAAAGTTCCTAATGTTGAAGAAGTACGCTAGGTAGTATGTAGGCCCGTATGAAGAAAGCCAATAAAGAAAGAAGCGCACCTTGAAGAAACAGAATCGATTGTATGTCTGCATTATGCTATGTACGTCGAGAGAAGCAGATCCAAGTTATAGAGCCAAAAAAATTGTTTCCCCGGAAGCAGCTCAGAAATGAGTTTGAACGTTAAATCTCACATGAGGGAGGGTGGTGCTGAGGAATCAAACTTTTTTATAAATAAAAACATAGTAGTAACTGAAGATTTTGAAAAGTTGGCTGTCGCCAACTGTATCACTTCATTCCCTCTACCTTTAGGAATATAAAAAAAATAAGAATAATAAATTTGAATTATTTTAAACTAAACATTAATTAGTAAATAGTTATACAATTATTTAAAAAATTATATATTTTATTTTTTTATCATTTAAATAACATCTAATAATTAATATTTATTTTTTCTTATTTTTCACCAAAAGTAGGTATTGTGCTTGGTTATAGTAAAAAATTTGAACAATAAATGTAGATTATCAAATCTATTTGAATGATTAAGAATAAAAAAATATTTAATATTTTAAAATGATCATATAATTATTTAACCTTTAATTTTGACTATTTATATATGGTTCAAATTTAATATTTTTATATTTTTACATTCTCACTACATATATTCATATATCAAATAATGAAAATTTTCATACTTTAAAAAATAATAAAATATAATAAGAGAATTGATTTATTGTTAATAATAAATATTTTATTTCATTAAGTAGGAATAAAGTAAAGAAAAAATAACTTTAAACTTTGATAAGTAAATAAAAAAAAAAATGTTTGCGTCAAAACCCATCATTTCTATATTTATTAATCAATTATAGTGTCAAAGTTTTTAAAAATTAAATTTAAAATGTATTTGAGCATATATATTTAGTGAGAGAGTGAAAAGAGTTAGTTTTAATTATATAATTATACATTAATAGTTAAGATTGTTTTAATTAATTATAATATTAAATGATATTTTAATTATATAGTTGACGCATATCTCTCTTCATATTATTTTCATTATAATAATTTTAAAATATAATTTTATCTTAAAAATAAGATAATTTTTTTCAATTTTTTATGTAATATGAACAATGAAGTTTAAATTTAAAATTTTCATATAAAATTTTTAATCTCTTATTACTAAACCAATCCTAATAAATTAAATTTTTTTAATTAATAAAATTAAAAATTTAATTAAAATTAAAATTAAAATTAATTAAATGAAAGCAATAGTATTATAAAACATTTATCTTTAAATTAAAAGGCCAATGATTTTAAAGGTATTTTTCATCATCTCACACTTGTTATGATTTATAATCTTTAGTTATGGTGGGAAAGCAAATGACATTCTCTAGTTACCATAGTGATATTTGATTAAGAGTATAGGTTGGATTAATGTAAATTTATCTTAAAAGCATTATCAATACAATTTGAATGATGGTTGTACCTTAGGAGCATTATAGATACAATTTGAATGATGGTAGACTAAATGCAAGAATAAATTGTAAAGTAAAACATTCCTTATAGTAGCATAGTTATTTTTTTTTATTTTTTCTTTAATCTTTTGATAATGATGAAATATAGAAATAAAAAAGTGAAATTTTAAAAATACATATAAATATATTATCAAAACATATTTTGATAAGTACAATACAAATATATATATATAATTTATAATTTATGAAACACATTAAACAAATATATTATATTATTTAAATTCTTTTTTATAGTATATTTCTTCTCTTTATTCTTATTTTAAAAATGTTGGAGAACATAATGGTTCTAGTTTAATTTATTAGAATTTTTTATTTAATTTAAATTTTGTATTAATTGATAATTTTATTTTTATGAAATAGGTTAGATGAGTAAACTAATTTTTTTCTTGTAAGTCTGGATAATTTTAAATGATCCATTATAGATTATGAAAAGTATCGTGTATATATATTTATTGGACTTAGACTCAATTCTTAAGTGTGTTGAAAATTTTTGTGTAAAACTTAGTAGATCCAATATTTATGATGGAAGAGAATTGAGTTACATGTATTTTTTATAAAAGAATAGGATCCTTAATACACACTTTAACTATTCAAAATTTCACTGAAATGAGAATTATTATAAAGAGAGAGTATAAGTAGAAGATTCAATTCTTGTTGTGTTATTGTCGCTAATATTAGAGTAAGGTTACACTTGGTTTCAAATCTTAAATTTTAATTTATAATTTTTTGAAATTGGTTGATTTTATAAATTTTGGATTAATAACTTTTTATCATAAACAAAATAAATTTTATCTTAAAAAGAGATTTATTTTGTTATCAAAATTCATAAATGTTATACATGATATTTTTCTTTCTTAGATTTGTTATATATGTCTTGGGAGTTTATATGCATAGAGGATAGTCTCTCATTTTTCATATGCTAACAAATAAATTTGATTTTCACATTCCCATTTATATTTTAAAGATTAAAATTAAATAATAAAAATTTTAGGACAATTATTTATCCTTGTTGAGATTTTTTTTTATTGAATAGGTATACACCATCACAGTATGTCATTTACTAATCAATAAAAGTTATGTTAAATGTTAAATATTTAGATATTATGTTATTTGAATTGATTGTTATTTTAACTCATCCACATAAGTTTATTCATTGACTGATTTGATGTAATATATTAATTTAAAGATGATCTTGATAATGAAGTCCTTCTACCTACAGGTGAATTTTTATAAATTTTTTATATGATATAATTTCTACTCATAGAAAGTTTATATTATATATATTAAATCTCAATTTTTATAAATTATTATTATTCTGTTGATTTTTACTAATATTTTAAGTGTTTTACTATCACTTTCATCTCTTGTTATGTATTTTCCATGAATAACTCTCAAAAAAATATTAAGCTTTTGCATGGAAATAGTTATAAGAGATGATGAGTTTTATGATGGATATTGTGATGAATCAATTTAGGTTAGCTAAATAACTTTGGAGAGAAGCCCTTAAACCAACTATATATATATATATATATATATATATATATATATATATATTATAAATAGGGTACATTCCAAGTCTATTCCTAAAATAACTTTTAAATTCTTTAAGAGATGAAAATTTAATCTTAACCATTTTTATGTGTGGAGTTGTTATAATAAGGTGAAAATCTATGACCCGTTGTATGAAACTTAAGTCCTAAAAATACCAAAAATTATTTTGTTGGTTACCAATAAATTTCAAATGATACAAATTCTACTATCCTACTTACGGAATGAGGATACTAAATGTCATCACTGCCAAGGTTTTAGATGACATAGGAATGTCTAATATCCTTTTAGTGATTGAAGGAGTTTTGATAGAAGATATCTTATTGTTTCAATATCTATTGTACCAAACATTGGTTTCATGCTAGACCCAAGGAATTATATGGAGATAGTTTATAACGTCTTATTCTAATAAATAAGTATAGGCTATGAATTATGAAATAATCTCTATAAATCACAATAGTGTATGGAAGTTGTGGAAGCTCATGTTGGTTTTAAACCAATTAGGTGAAAATGAGTATTTCAAACTAAGATAAACATTAAAAATATAGGGTTTTTTAAAATAAAGATTAGTGTAGAAAGATTCACTCAAAGGAATAGCATTGGACATAAAAAAAATAAAAAATTCTTCGAGTTCCTCAAATTATTCCTTTAGGAGTATTATGGCACTAGTGACACATTATGATTCTGAGTTGCATTTAAGGAATGTGAAGATGACATTTTTTGAATAGATATCTTGATGAGAAAGTTCATATGCAGTAGGCATAATTTCAAAGAAAATGACTAGAAGCATCTAATGTATAAATTGAAGAAATCAATTTATGATTTGAAGCAGACTTTCATGTAATGGTATCTTAAATTTGATTAGATAGTTACATCTATAAGATTTGTAGAAAACAAGGTGCATCAATGAATATATCTCAAGGTTTGTTTAAGTAAGTTTGTTATTCTTGTTCTTTATGTAGATAATATCTTACTTTCTAGTAATAATTATGATTTGATTGTTGAAGATAAATATGTTTGATATAAAATATCTTATGGAAGTTTTTTTTTTGTTATAGGAATATAGATCCATAGACAGATTTCACAAACTTTTGGATTTATCTTAAAAGGTTTATGTTGAGCAGATTTTGAAACAACTTAATATAAAAGCTTATAAACTCAATGATATTCCTATTGTCAAATTATGTTATGATATGTAGCTAAAGCTACACCCTTGTGATATGATCATAACAATCAGATTGTTGATTATATGATCGTTGGTGAACTAAAGTCTTAATAATTTAACTTCACATGTGACTCTTAGATAATGATTTTGTTAACTAAAATGATCATGTTTTCATGGTGATAATGCATTGTTGTTTTTATGGCTATAATATTTTTCAAGTGGGAGAATATTATCGTTTTTTATTTAATTTGAACTTCTATTGATTAATCATTTTATTTTTATAAAAATAGGTTGAATGGATAACCTAACATTTTTCTTGTAAGCCCATATAATTTTAAATGGTTCATTATGGTTTTTAGGAAACACCATATATATATATATATATATATATATATATATATATATGTATGTATGTATGTGACACGCTCGTCGCAAACGCCCAAAAATAATTTCTAGATTTTCCCCAACTATTGGTATAGTATAAGGTGCAACCTAGGTCATTTCCAAAAGACCATTTCAGATTCTTAAGCAAATTAGGAGAAAGTTAGAACAAGGGGATTTTGTAAAGATGTGATATTAAGTTCTAAATACAAAATACAGAATGAAATTAATTTGACTTACCGATTATCAACTCAAGGAATTCAGAGGCTATTTTCTTAACTAATCATTTATCACTAAAATCATGCATTATATTTATCAACCCAGGATCATCTGGAACCCCTAAAATGATCTTTCAATTCTCTACTGAGAAAACTCTCAGGATTCAATTGATTGTGATCAACAAGATTTAGTCCCACTTAATCTTTCGTTAGATCTAAACCAATTTCATAATCAGAATTCAGTTCAAGTAAGTAATAAAATGAAAACCTTCAATTCAATTACTTAATTTCTAATCTTCAAACTTTTGGAAAATGATTTACCAATCAAAAACCAATTATAAATCAATTATGCATTAATCAAAATACGTCAACCGAACAAACTTTGATTAAAAGAATAAAATTGAAGAATATAGTAAAACAGAGTAGAAATCATGTAATAAGTATGTAAATAAAGATCAAGACCTCAAAGTTAAAATAAAAATAGCTTGAATCCTTGAATTGAAATTACAAACTTAGCCTTTCATGAAGGAGACGAACTAACAACAAAGAAAAACTTAGCCTTCCATGAAGGAGGAAAACTAACAACAAAGAAAGAAAGATGGAAAATGGTATTGGAGTTAATATCCAAGGTATGTCTCTCCTCTTGTAAACCCTTCTATTTATAGAGGATTTTTGAGGCATCATCTTCAGAAGGTCACCAACCAGCTTTTTTACTTTTCCATCCTTTTATTGCTTTCACATGGGCTTTGTTGAAAATGCAAAACACTTTTGAATTTTTGTCACCAATCAGCACAACAATTTTGACGTTGATTGCAGTGCAATTTCGGATATTCACGTGTCCGAATTAGAGCTTTACATCTGAACAAAAGTTGTAGCTCTGGATCTTAGCTATCTAACAGATCTGATTTTATCTCAATATGACTTCTGTATCTCAAGATATGGCCAGATCTTTGCACACTGTTCAGGTTTAGCGACAGCAACACTATCTCATATTTTGAGATAATTTCGGAGTCCTATACATCTCATTTAGAGTCTGGTCTTGCTTTGCAACTGTGGGTACTTCTTTAAGATTTCATTCAAGACAGATTTCATGATTTTTGGATGTCTAAAACTCCTATTATGCTCAAAATACTATAATAGTATCATTTTAATCGGTTAAGCAAAGAAATTCAATTAAACTCCATATGAACCCAAACTCATAAAATATGAAAAAGACCATTTAATTGAAAATATAAGATGTCTTCATGAGCTACAAATGAGAGATAATTATTTATGAAATTTATGTTTATCAAATTCCCCCACACTTATCTTTTGCATGTCTCGAGCAAACTTAAGTTAAAGATTGGTGACTCAATTTTTTTTTGTTTTGTTTTGGTTTTTTTTTTTAATGAAATAACATCAAAGCTTTGAGTTGATTTATTAAGAATTAACAAAAATTCATGAAGCATTCTTTCATCACATTTTTTAAATTACTTAGAAAGGAAACTTTAATTTGAAAAACATAGATTGAGAAAGATAAAGCCTCACATGATATACTCTGAATCTCTCAAGTGTTTGATTTGGTAAGTGTTTCTCTCAAATTCAATCCATGAAAGATGAACTATCATAAGCTTGCATATCTTCTACTTATCTACTACTATGTACACATGCAATGCACAAATCAAGAGGTCTTTATTTTGGTTATAACGGGATTAGAAAGATGAAATGATATATTGAAGAGATACAATGTTAGACCAAGGAAAATGGCGAGGATTGAGAACTGAATCCAAGTGCAAGTGTGAGAAGCAGATATCACTTTTTTTTCTTCTCAATGTAATAGTTTATTTATTTATTTAGTTTTTTTTCATTTTTTTTTCAACCATGATATTGATGAACACAACAATAATCTCCCCCACACTTATTGAAACACGTATGGTATGATAAATCCAATGTTCCTCACCTTCTATGGTCAGACAAAGTTTTTTTTTTTTGGGTTTGTGGTGAGCTAAAAAGAAGAAAAGGTTAATCGGCTCAAAGGGCTGATCAAAGGATAAAATTATATGGGTTGGTTATTTGGCTAAGTGGTTTGCTCAAGAAAAACAATGCCTCAATCATTTTTGTACAATTCATGTGAAAATGTAGCTTCAAAGAGAATCAATGCAAGTTCTGAAGTAACATATTCCATGGATGAAAATCACACAAGAAAGAAAGTAATTAATAAGGCTCAAAATCTCACAGGTAATATATTTATCAAATCTAATCTATCCAGTTCAAATATGTGTTGCCAAACTAATTAATCTTGAAATGTAAATCATTTTGCTTCAATTATTTTATGAAATCTAAAGAACAACATACTTCCACATTCAAATTGTTTTTTTTTTAATCATAAGATGCGTATCAAGAGTCAAGTGTAACTCCTTACTTAGCCATCTTACTCAAAGAAAGTTTATGATTCTAACTTAATTTTTTTTTTGGGTTTTTTTTTTAATTTTTAATTTTAATTTTATTTTTTTTATATCGGACCATCCTCCCCGCAACCTATCCAAGACATTGTCCCCAATGTCTTAGATGAAATTTCATATAACAGGAAAAGAAATGTGAGAAAACCATCAAAGTAAGGAAAAGTTATAACCGAAGAATGGTATCTGGTTCTCTTTTGTCCCTGCCATCCTGATTTGGTTGGTTCACCAGCTGCATTGCTTGACTGAGCTCAGATGTAGGATTTTGAAAATTCTCAAGTAGCTATTCAACAGTTGAAACAGATACTATGATGTTGCGCATGGATTGTGGCATGAACTCCTGCTCTACTGCATGATCTAAAAAGGATAACAAACCATTATAAAAGCCATTAATATTTAATAAGCCTAAAGGTTTTTTATGAAAATTCCGATAGGCCCAAAATATGATGGTAAAAATTTCTTCCATTGTTCCAAGACCACCAGGTAGTGCAATAAATGCATTAGAATTAATCAACATGTGTCTCATACGCTCATGCATTGTTGCAACCTTCAATTCAGTACCCAAGGTGAAGTAGGAGGTGTTCTCATTTTTTAAGACAACACCTAAGACGTTACATCCCCTTGTGAGTGCAGATCTTGCAATACATCCTTTTAAACCCTGAATCCCTCCCCCATAAACAAGATTGATTTTTCTTGCAACTAATGTCTTACCAAGGTTATAAGTTGTATGTTGAAATTCTCCATCCTTTCCAAGGTTAGACCCACCAAAAACACAGATAGTATTGATCCTATCCATAAACGGTGTTTCTGTCTCTTTTGGAAAAAATATGTCATAGAGGTTGATAATTTATAGGGACTCAATATCAGACAAGGAGATCACTTGAATAGTGCGGGATCAGGATTTGGTAGCAAAAGTTTGAATTTTTGTTCAAGGAAAAGGTGAATATTAGAAGGGAGAGACATTAAGCAGGGGCGAAAATTTCAAAAAATGGTGGCCCAATAAATTGAAAAGACAATGTAAATGATAAACATACACGTATGAGAATGAACAGTGGTTGTGATTGTGGCTCACATCTTCCTCTGGTTTTACATCCAGTAACGACTGAAACGCTTTCTAAGAGTCGAAGATGTGCTTCCCATTCAATTTTCTTGAAAACTGACAACAGGGTCTTTTAAAGTCAGATTCCCAAGACTATAGCATGATTTTTTCTTACGGAACAGTTCAAACAAATCAAGAAGGAATCCTTGAACATGCCCACTAGGATGTGTCTCAAGAGTCTGAATGATATCATCCAATGACTCCTTACTTAGTCCATCCTTTATGAATTGAATTTTGTCCTCTCGATTTCTTGAAACCATTCCAGGGTTCTTGCATCTTGTGTTACAAGTTCATCTTGCATACCTGTAGCAAACTCCAATTCTGTTTTCCCTTCTCTTCTTTGCATAGGAACTTCTTCCCATACCTGGCATGTTTTTAACAAATGATTCTTAAAATTCACCTGCTAAACGTACCTTAGCTTGAATGATCCAACAGACATCTTTTGGAAGGCCTAAGAGTGTTAATGCTCTCAATTGTTCAAGTCTGCAATTATAAATGTCTTTAAGAAAATTTCTGGGGAGAGTAGGGAATAAATTTTGATCCTGGTGAGAGCTGTCTCCATTTTTTTTTCTTAAAACACTCAAGTTATTATTCCTGCAAGCTCAATGTGTTGTAATAGTTGGGATGATTTAAGAGGTGAAGAGAGGAAGTTGAGAGATTAGTTGAAACTTGTAAGCGAGGAATGTGAGAGAGGGAGAGAGAGAAAGAGAGAGGGAGAGAGAGAAAGAGAGAGAGAGAGAGAGAGAATAAAATTCCTAATCCTAGATCTTTCCCCCATATTTTATATTATACTTGTTCTAATTATCAGAAACTTTAGAAAGGCAATGACTTTCATCACTAATAATTATGGAACAAGTAAAAAAAAAGACATGAGAAAGGGAAACTTCTCTTGAATTTATTGCAAGTATGTGGCATTATGCAAATGCACTTCTTCTACCGTGTGCTCTTGAAAACCTTCGAAAAATGGTTTAAGACGATGTCCATTCACCTTGAAGGTTTTTGCAGTTACCTCATTTTTTATTTCCACTGCACCATAAGGAAAAACATTAGTAACTACAAATGGTCCGAACCATCTAGAGCGTAACTTACCAGGCATAAGCTTTAGACGAGAATTGTAAAGGAGAACTTTTTGTCCAACGAAAAACTCCTTTCTTGCCAACTTTTTGTCATGAAGAGCTTTGACCTTTTCTTTGTAAATTTTGGAGTTTTCGTATGCTTCTAATCGAATTTCTTCAAGTTCTTGCAATTGAAGCTTCCTATGGATTCCTGCTTAGTCCAGATCCATGTTGCATTGCCCAAAATGTTCTATGCTCTAATTCAACTGGAAGATGACATGCTTTACCAAAGACAATCCTGTAGGGAGATATGCCAATGTGTGACTTGTAGGCTGTCCTATATGCCCATAAAGCATCAACAAGGCGCAAGCTCCAATCCTTCCTGTTGGGCTGAACTGTTTTCTTTAAGATTTTTTTGATCTCTCGATTAGAAACTTCAGCTTGACCATTTGTTTGAGGATGATATGGGGTGGAGACTTTATGCATGACTCCATATTTGCGAAGTAGAGCTTTTATTGTGCGGTTGCAAAATGAGTACCTTGGTCACTAATTAGAGCTCTAGGAATGCCAAACCTGCTAAAAATGTTAGACTTGATAAAATCTGCAACAACTCGAGCATCATCAGTATGAGTGGATTTTTCCTCCACCCATTTTGAAACATAATCAACAGCTAGAAAAATGTAAACAAAGCCAAAAGAGACAGGGAATGGACCCATAAAGTCTATACCCCATACATCAAATACCTCACAAAAGAGAAGTGGTTGTTGGGGCATCTCATTTTTGCGTGAATACTCCCTATTCTTTGGCACTGCTCACAAGTTATGCATAATCTCTGTGCATCACGAAATATTGTAGGCCATTAAAAGCCTGAGTCTAGTACTTTTCTAGCTGTCCGTTGTGGCCCAAAGTGTCCACCACAAGCTAGGGAATGGCAAAAGGTAAGTACAAACTGAACTTCAAGATCTGGAACGCATCTTCTAATGATTTGATCACTACATGTCTTCCAAAGGTATGGTTCATCCCATATGTAGTGTTTGGCATCACTTTTCAACTTGGCAATTTGCGATTTGGTGAAGTGTTTGGGTATTTCTTTAGCAACTAGATAGTTTACCAAATCTGCATACCAAGGATCCTTCCCGTGCAAATGATAGAGATGCTCTTCTGGGAATGAATCTGCAATTGAAGTTTCTTCACAAGGTTGTTGGATCCGACTTAAATGATTTGCTACAAGGTTCTCTGCATCACTCTTGTCTTCAATCTCTAAATCAAATTCTTGCAACAGAAGCATCCAACGAATCAGTCTTGGCTTAGCATTTGGCTTCTTCAGCAAGTATTTCAAAGCTGCATGGTTAGAGAAGATAATAACTTTAGATCCAAGCAAATAGGAGAGAAATTTATCTAACGCAAACACAATTGCCAAAAGCTCATTCTCAGTAGTTGTGTAATTGGATTGGGTTGCATCTAGTGTGCGAGAGGCATATGCAATGACATGAGATCTCTTGCTAACTCTTTGAGACAGTACAACACCAAGGGCATAATTAGATGCATCACACATTAATTTAAATGGAAGCGTCCAATTAGGTGGTTGAATGATGGGAGTGGTTGTCAACCGCTTTTTTAGTTCATCAAACGAATCCTTGCATGCTTGATCAAACACAAATTTGGTATCTTTTTGTAGTAGTTTAGAAAGAGGTTGTGCAATCTTGCTAAAATCCTTGATGAATCTTCTGTAAAAACCTGCATGACCAAGTAAAGAATGTACTTCTCGCACAGAAGTGGGGTAAGGTAAAGAAGTAATAATGTCTATCTTGGCCTTATCAACCTTTAAACCTTTGCTAGATACCAAATGTCCTAAGACTATACCTTCTGTTACCATGAAATGACATTTTTCAAAATTCAAAATAAGGTTAGTCTCAATGCATCTATCCAAATCTTTAGAGAGGCTTTCTAAGCATGCATCAAAAGAAGAACCATATACGGTGAAGTCATCCATAAACACTTCCATGCAACTTTCTAAGAGATCAAAGAAAATGCTTACCATGCATCTTTGAAAGGTTCCACGGGTGTTTCACAGACCAAAGGGCATCCTTCGATAGGCAAAAGTACCAAAAGGATAAGTGAAGGTGGTCTTATGCTAGTCTTCTGGGGCTATATGTATCTGAAAATAACCTGAAAAACCATTTAGAAAGCAATAGTGATATTTTCCTGCTAATCTTTCCAAAATTTGGTCTATGAAAGGCAAAGGGAAATGATCCTTGCGAGTAGCTTGATTAAGCTTCCTATAATCTATGCACACTTTCCAACTGTTTTGTATTTTGGTACGGATTAGTTCATCATTGTGATTTTTGACTACAGTCATGCCAGTCTTCTTAGGAACTACTTGCACCGGGCTTATCCAATCATTGTCTAAGATGGGATAGATGATACCAGCTACCAAAAGCTTACCTACTTCCTTCTTTACCACATCTAGGATGTTTGGATTCAAACGCCTTTGTGGTTGTCTAACAGGTCTGGTGTTTTCCTCTAGCAATATCCTATGCATACAAGTAGATGGGCTGATGCCTGGAATATCAGCCAAAGTCCATCCAATTGCTTGTTTATGACTTCTCAAGGTTTGCAACAACCTTTCTTCTTGTTGTGGTAGAAGGTTCTTTGCTACAATGACGGGAAGCTTCTTATTTTCCCCCAAATAAGCATACTTTAGATGTTCAGGCAAAGGCTTCAACTCCAAAGGAGGTGGTTGTATTATGGAAGGTAGGGATCTATCTGAGATTGAAATGTCTGCAACACTTGCATCTAACATGTCATCTTTCCAAGAAGTTTGGTTTGCAGCATTAATCCTGGAACACACAATACATGGATCAAATTCATCACATGTGCAAGTAAAATTATCTAAGTAATCTGAATCAAAATAAAAAAACTCAAAAAGTAGATTGTCAATAGAATAATCATTCGTAAGAAGTGAATGATTCTCTATAGGATGCTTCATGACTTCAAATATGTTGAATTGGATGATATCATCTCCAAATTCCATAGAGAGAGTCCATGTATGCACATCTATCTTTGTTTTTGCATTCTTGAGGAAATGTCTCCCTAGGATCAAGGTTGCTCTATTGATGGATGACTCATCTTCCATATCCAAAATGTAGAAGTCAGCTGGAAAGATCAGCTTATTCACTTGAACTAGCACATCTTCAAGTACTCCAGCTGGATGTCCTATACTTCTGTTGGTAGTTGAATTACCACACCAGTTGGCTTCAGTTCTCCAAGATTCAAAGATTTATAAACTGATGAGGGCGTGACATTAATGGAAGCACCTAGATCCAACAATGCATCACCAAATGTAGAGTTTCCTATTGTGCAAGGAATGGTGAAAGTTCCTGGATCTTTACATTTCTGAGGGAGGCTGGGTTGAATTAAGGCAGAAACATTGCGTCCCACACTAATCTTCTCATCCCCTTTGAGTCTTCTCTTATGCGTGCACAAGTCCATTAGAAATTTGGCATATTTGGGAATTTGCTTGATAGCATCTAGAAGTGGTATGTTGACTTCCACTTTCCTGAAAGTATCTAGAAGCTCCTTATCCAATTATGCATGAACATTGGGCTTGGATTGGACCATTCTATTTGGAAAAGGTAAAGATACCTTCTGATCAGCACAATTTGGGGTTTTTGTCTCATTAGATGCTTCAAGTGCAGATCGTTTATGGGAAGCTTCTTTTTGTTGATCATTCGATGTCTTATCGAAAGCTGGTGTACTTTTTTCATCAGACTTTCCCTCTGATTCAGATGGCTTATCATAGATGTCTCCAGGTGTAGAGATAAATGCTTCTTTTTGGTGTAGATTAGTCTGATTGAAACTTTGTTGCTTTAAAATTGTAGGGTCTGTTTGCACTTTCTTGCCACTTCTCAGGGAGATGGCACTCACGCTTTTGGGATTTATGACAGGTTGAGAAGGTAATTGACCAGAACCTTGAGATTTCAAATGGTTGACAATGGTAGCCAACTGCCCAATTTGAGTTTGTAAATCTTGAATGGTAGAACTGACATTCTGTTGGAACTGAAGATTATTGGTAGCTAATTATTTCATCAAATCATCAAGAGAAGGTTCAGAAGCATTAGAAGGTACAAATTGCTGCATTTGCTGTTGTTGTTGTTGTCTGAATGGCGGTGGTTGGTATTTATTTTGGGAGTCAGATGTTTGAATCCTTTGTTGTTGTGGAGGACCATATCTCAAGTTAGGATGGTTTCTCCAACTAGGATTGTATGTTCGAGAAGATGGTTCAAACTTCTGTTGCTGATAATGTTGAGGAGGCCTGTATTGTTGTCCTGTAGCAAAAATACCATTAACTGTAGCATCAGGTGTCTCACTTTCTTGCAATGTTGGGCATGCATTAGTAGGATGGTCTGCAGAAGTGCAGATGCCACATGTTTTGGTTTTATCAACAACATTAAGTTGTTGTTGTCCGATGGCCAACTGTCTTACGATGGAGGTTAGTTCTTCAATTTTGTTCTCCAATCGTATATGGTCTGTCTTAGTGGTCATTTCATGGGCTCCTTTAGACAATGAATTAGTTCGAGAATTGAATTGCTGAGAATTTTCTGCCATGTTGGCAATCAAATCTCGAGCTGCTGTAGGAGTTTTGTCCATAAGTGCTCCACCACTAGCTACATCAACCATGGTCCTGTCCATTGACATGAGTCCTTCATAGCAATACTGAATCAGTAATTGATCACTGATTTGATGGTGTGGACAAGTGGCGCATAGTTTCTTGAATCTCTCCCAATACTCACAGAAAGTTTCTTGGGAGTTCTGTCTGATGCCACAAATCTCTTTTCTGATAGCTGCTGTTCTGGATACAGGGAAGAATTTCTCCAAAAATAATCTCTTCATATCATTCCAGCTTGTAACAGATGTTGGATGTAGATAGCACAACCAGTCCTTAGCTCCATCATTTATGGAGAAAGGAAATGCCTTCAACTTGATATGATCTTCAGGAATTCCTTGTGGCCGCATTGTGGAACACACAATGTGAAATTCCTTCAAATGTTTAATAATTTAACTTCACATGTGACTCTTAGATAATGATTTTGTTAACTAAAATGATCATGTTTTCAAGGTGATAATGCGTTGTTGTTTTTATGGCTATAATATTTTTCAAGTGGGAGAATATTATCGTTTTTTATTTAATTTGAACTTCTATTGATTAATCATTTTATTTTTATAAAAATAGGTTGAATGGATAACCTAACATTTTTCTTGTAAGCCCATATAATTTTAAATGGTTCATTATGGTTTTTAGGAAACACCATATATATATATATGTATATATATAAATATATAAATATGTATGTTTATATATATATATATATGTATGTATGTATGTATGTATGTATGTATCTATGTGACACGCTCGTCGCAAACGCCCAAAAATAATTTCTAGATTTTTCCCAACCATTGGTATAGTATAAGGTGCAACCTAAGTCATTTCCCAAAGACCATTTCAGATGCTTAAGAAAATTAGGAGAAAGTTAGAACAAGGGGATTTTGTAAAGATGTGATATTAAGTTCTAAATACAAAATATAGAATGAAATTAATTTGACTTACCGATTATCAACTCAAGGAATTCAGAGGCTATTTTCTTAACTAATCATTGATCACTATAATCATGCATTATGTTTATCAACCCAGGATCATCTGGAACCCCTAAAATGATCTTTGAATTCTCTATTGAGAAAACTCTCAGGATTCAATTGATTATGATCAACAAGATTTAGTAACCACTTAATCTTTCATTATATCTAAACCAATTTCATAATCAGAATTCAGTTCAAGTAAGTAATAAAATGAAAACCTTCAATTGAATTACTTAATTTCTACTCTTCAAACTTTTGGAAAATGATTTACCAATCAAAAACTAATTATAAATCAATTATGTATTAATCAAAATACGTCAACCGAACAAACTGTGATTAAAAGAATAAAATTGAAGAATATAGTAAAACAGAGTAGAAATCACGTAATAAGCATGTAAATAAAGATCAAGAACTCAAAGTTAAAATAAAAATAGCTTGAATCCTTGAATTGAAATTACAAACTTAGCCTTCCATGAAGGAGGAGAACTAACAACAAAGAAAAGCTTAGCCTTCCATGAAGGAGGCAAACTAACAACAAAGAAAGAAAGATGGAAAATGGTATTGGAGTTAATATCCAAGGTATGTCTCTCCTCTTGTAAACCTTTCTATTTATAGAGGATTTTTGAGGCATTATCTTCAGAAGGTCACCAACCATCTTTTTTACTTTTCCATTCTTTTTATTGCTTTCACATGGGCTTTGTTGAAAATGCAAAACACTTTTGAATTTTTGCCACCAATCAACACAACAATTTTGAGGTTGATTGCAGCGCAATTTCGGATATTTAATTGTCCGAATTAGAGCTTTACATATGAACAAAAGTTGTAGCCCTAGATCTTAGCTTTCCAACGGATCTGATTTCATCTCAATATGACTTCTGTATCTCAAGATATGGTCAGATCTTTTCACACTGTTCAGGTTCAGCAACAGCAACACTATCTCATCTTTTGAGATAATTTCGGAGTCCTATACATCCCATTTAGAGTCTGGTCTTGCTTTGTAACTGTGGACACTTATTTAAGCTTTCATTCAAGACAGATTTCATGATTTTTGGATGTCTAAAACGGCTATTATGCTCAAAAGACTATAATAGTGTCATTTTAATCGGTTAAGTAAAGAAATTCAATTAAACTCCATATGAACCCAGACTCATAAAATATGAAAAAGACCACTTAATTGAACATATAAGAAGTCTTAATGAACTAAAAATGAGAGATAATTATTTATGAAATTTATGCTTATCAGTATGTATGTATGTATGTATGTGTGAACATCCAATTATGTCCAAGACCTTTTTTCAAAATAATTAATAAGTAAACAATAGTTGGGTATATTCAATTTAAATTATTTACGTAAAGGTAGAATAAATAAATATTTAAGGAAAAAGGAAATAATAAATAAATAACAAAATAAAAAATAAAAGCAGAAATGATAACAAATTAAAATAATAAAAAAAAGAAAAAAAGGAAAATATAAAATATAAAAATATGAGTAAGAATAATAATGAATAAAAAAAAGAAGAAGAAAAACAAGGAAAAGAAAAAGAAAAAGAAAAGGCTGAAATGGGAAAATAAAAAAAGAGAGAAGAAAAGTTAGTTAGTTAGTTGCTAAGGTTAGTTAAAGGATAATTCAAATTGGCGCCTATAAAAAGCATAAGCAAAATTCGGTGCGGGGGAGGGTGATTTTTCTACATTTTGGAAAACGGGATCTCTCTCTTTGGGGGGAGTTTTCTCTCAGCTGTTCAAGAGCTTTTGGGAAGCTTTTTTTGATTTCATTCATGGCTCCGATTCTCCATCTCTAAATTCTCTTCTTAGCCACATTGTACCTCAGGAGAATGATCAATTAGGATTAGTTTCAGCTTCGATTGAAGTCCCGTGTTCATCAATTCCGCGTAGTGGTGCTTTCATACAGGTAAGTTTTCTCTAATCATCCTTCCATTGTCTTTTGAATCAAAGGTTTGCTTATCTAATTAAATTCCGGTTTCTTTGAGATGTAAGAATAATACGTATTTCTAAACAAATATCAAGTGCTGAAAATCTTAATTGAGTAGAAAGTAAACTGCGGTACTCGGTTAGTAGGTGCTGTTTTCTAATTCATAATTCAGCTACATGATACTTGATTTTGTATGTGCTGTCTTATAGTTTATGATTCAGCTGCATGGTGATTTCTCTATTATAGTATTGCTCTATTCCTATAACCTTAAGGCCAAATTAAAAATTGGTCCACCTTATTAGAATGCCAATTCCCATGGAAAGGGAAGGCGAAAGCAAGAATTTGTTCTTGCCGCTGATGCAAAACTAAGTACAAAGTCCCCTTGGGATATTAATAGCAGAGGATAAGTCATTTTCTTCCAAGATACGCCTATCGAAGACCATCCTCTGTTTAGGTAAATCAGAACTAGTACAGAATCTATCAATTAGCAGGGTTATATGTGATCACCATGGGGACTGATGTCGGTCTATTCAAGAGGATGACTTTACTGACCTAGTATTTCAGAATGCAAATGAAAGGATAAAGAGTGGACTAGTCAGTTGCAGGGTTGGTCCTTTCGGCTTGTAAGTTACTTTAGTTTCGAATAAGGAATTCTCCTTTCCATGTGCAGAATCGAACCCCTGATGCTAATGAGAATGGGCTATTTGGTACCAGTTTATTGATACAAGCTGTCATTAAGATTAGCGGGAGATTGTGAGCTAACATTTAGAAAAACCAGGTTCAGGATTTTGAGAATGTGGTATCACCATGTGAAGGCCTGATAACTAGCTTAGAACCACTTGTGGTGTGCCAAGATTCTGTTCTAAGTTGGGTGAAATGGAACAGGTTGATCTAACAGCAAATGGTAGTTACCGATCGATCCCTGCACGCTCGATGGCTGCATTCATCTGCTACCTCAAAATATATTTGCTGGATACTAGCATAAATGGCCATGAAACAAGAAAATGGAAGGGGCCACAGAAACACAGAATAGGCGTGCAATATTTGGTGTTCTATTACAGTGGAAGGCTTACCTTATTTCTTGAAGAGAATGGCTTTGTCTCCTCCAGCCACTAAATCTGTTAGCTTAGTAACTATTCATTTGTAGAAGAAAACAGTTGCCACGAGAAGTTCCTTCAATAGTTGGTTCATATACGATAAAAAATTGCATGAATCATAAGACAGATTGTACGTTGCAAAAGGCTCGATTAGAAGCTATTATTTTAGCACCCAAGGCCATGCAGATTTTGACTCACGTTGGCAGCAAGTGAAGGCCATGCAAAAGCCATGCAACCCCTCCTTGAAGATCTAGTACATGTTCATAGTCCCTGCACCAAGCCCAATTGATGAAGAAACAATGGAAGTTACTGTGGGATACATTTATGGAGACAATGAGGCGTGCATACCATACCACACGTGGTTTCAACCACTGCTCCCATCATTAACAGTAAATGCCTTGGCACGAAGTCCATACTTTGGCCATTGTTGAAGAACCACGGCTACACCCAGCTAATTCGGGTCTCATTCGTGGACCATTTTCCATACTCAGGAACCTGAAAAGGATTACTTGGAGGCTGCCATTAGGATAATGGTACGAATACATGTGTGAATCTCCAAGAGATATACTCGTGTCTCTAATGGGGGAGGAGGATATAGAAGGTGCATGTCGAAAAAACAAAAGAAATTTCTAATATGTAGGCATGCTCTTTCACTTCAACTCATGCAACTGGTGACCATGCTCCGATCCCTCGAATAATAAGTCGAGATATAATAATGGAGAGACTTAACACCATATGGAAGACTCTTAACATGGGATGTATGCTTATTGCGATCATTTCAGGATGTTCTGGGCATCTTCACGACCACGTATAGTATAACAAGACGCGTCGCGGTCTCACGAGTTTCTTCTACATCTTGTTGGTTCACCCTCTGAATTTTATTGTTGAAGTTGCACTGATGCGAGAGATTAGTGCCCCTATGGGGATGCTAGATTCCATACACAATGATGAACAAGAATAGTCTCCCATTGGGTGTCTATCACCCACATGAGACAGATTGTTTGACGTTTATGTCAGCTTAGCCTAAACTGGACTAAAATGAGTCTTCACACACTCATTGGAAATTTATCCAGCACCTTCTGCAGTGCACATTGTAACTGGAAACTCTATGGCCATACAGGCTCGTCCTAATTACTCCTCGATGCACTGGAACATCCCATGCAGCTCTCATGAAAATCCTACGTCTTTGAAAGCATGCCTTAAAATTGATGAAAGGGATTAAAGATTCAACTAGGAGAGTTGTCTAGTGGCGTCGCTTGCTGTCCTTAACATCCAGGCCCTGGGTTTGAATCCCTAGTGCCACTATTTATAAAAAAACAAAAACCCCACATTGACATGGGCCCAACAGATTGATAATGGGCTGGCTGTTTAATTAAATCGGGCCGCATCCATGAATACCCCTTAATTGGACCCTCCTAAATTACGCTAACAAGCCACATAAATTAACCTAACATAATTCAAGCAATTAATTCCACAATTAATCTGGATCAAGTCTAGCGTTTTGTTTCAGTCTTTATCAAGCCCAATTTTATTTTATTTTAGTTTCTTTTCAAACACATTTTCTTCTTAATCAATTTGAAATCAAATTTCCTTTAATTTTGGGTCAAACTCAATCCCCATTTATCTTGTTATTTTACGAAGTAAATCATTTTTTACAATTCTAAGTCTCACGCAATGGGCTCTAAATACGAACTAGTAGCTTTTTCTGCTGTTCGATATTTTAAGATTCATATGGGTCCCAGTGTAGCCGTAGTTGTCTGGGACCATGTGCATATGCGGACTAAGAATTCCTTTTAAACAAAAATATTCCAGAAAACACCGTTTTAATAATTCCAAGTCTCACACAATAAACTCTAAATATGAACTGGTAGTTTTTTCTGCTGTTCGATATTTAGAGGTTCAAATGGGTCCCAATGCAGTCGTAGTTGTCTTGAATCCTTTGCATATGTGGGCTAAGAATTATTCAAAAATATCTAAATTTCTTTTAATCATCTTTCAATCTCTTTTTCCGAATATCAAGTTTTCACAACCAGAACTACGTAGCCTTGAGTTTCCCATTGCACCAGGGAATACGTAGGAGCAGTATTAAGTCTTGTCAAGCTATTTTCATATAAACCTATTTATTTCTATTTTACCTAAAGGGATCAAACAATTTTTCAAAAACATCAAAATCACACACTTAGTTTAAGGGTACCGTTCTTCGGAACGGGCGAGTAGGATGCCTAACACCTTCCCTACTCGTAACCGACTCCCGAACCTATATTCTTTCTCAAGTTAGGGTCTTTCCAAATATTTTCCCTTAAATAAAAATTTGGTGGCGGATCCACTTAATCAAAATAAAAATATTTCTAAAATTTTTAGCGAGTCCGTCGTCTTGTTGTAATTACGATTACGACAGTATGTATGTATGTATGTATGTATGTATGTATATATGGTGTGTGTGTACATGCGTGTGCTGAGATTTTTGTGTAAGGCTTAGTGGACTTATTATTCATGATAGAGGAGAATTAGGTTACACGTATTTTCTTTTTTTTATAAAAGGTAGAATTCTTATTCATCTCTATACATTTTGACTACACGCAGTTCCATCGATCTAAGGGCCGTGATAGAGGAAAGTATGAGTAAAAAATTCTATATTGACATGTATGTTTGGACTCAAAGAGAGATCACATTTTCAAGAATGGCTTCAAGAGATACATAATTTCTATTACTTCTTATTTTGAATATTTTAAATTCTAGTATAGTATAGATTCTATTAAATTTTCATGCAACCTTTAGTTGTGGTAACAAAGATAATGGCATTATCGTTGTAGCAAAATGAATTATTAATGGGGCTAATATCATAATAGATATAGTTTAGGTGGTTATAGGCTAGATAAAAGACTAAATAGTAAAGTAAAATATTCTCAATAGTAAACTAGCTTAAGTACAAGGGTTTGGCTATTTTTCTACCTTTCCCTTAAATGGGAATGACGAGTAATCTCTTGATGATGATGATGATATTGGAATAAAAATATCCTACGAACACCCTATCATTATCACCTTTATTCATATATTCATCCTTCTTCCATAACCCTCACATAGGATCTCTAGAAGCAAAAGGTTCTTGGCAGTGTGAGTTGCAGCATCCTACTTTCAACTATGTCAATATATGATTATGTTATTCTAGTATTCTAAATTAGCATTACAAATGCTTTTGTTAGATTAGAGTTTTATTATTTATCTTTTACCATTATGTGTAACTAATCTTCTATTCATGATACTTTGGTGAAAATTATGATATAATCAATTGAACCATTTTTCTCTCCTATGAATGCATATATTTTTCTATTCAATTTTGTTTGTCTTATTATGCTTGATTAATTGATGAGAATTGGCCAGTTTTGTTAATTTTTAAGTTGATTAGGGAATAGATGGTCATATCATTGCCTAATTAATGAAGCTATAAGGTAAACTGGGTTTAGGATTTTGGACAATCAATTGAAATTCTTGATTTCTATTTAGTTATTAAATTAACCAACTAGAGTATTTTTTATGCTTCTATTAATTATTTTCTTTGCATGATTATTAGAGATGATAAGTTAAGGAAAAAATATCATTATTGCATGATCATTAGATACTAATAGAATTAGAACGAGTGATTAATAATTACTCTTATCATTCATAAGGAAGTTGAGGGTGATATTGGAAAAGTCATAAAGGAAACCAAAGTCCATGCTTTTTTATAATCAAATTCATATGTGTGATTGCTCTTTTGTCTTGAGATGTTTTTTCTTATTTTTTATTTTATTTCTATTTCAAAATATCACTCAATACAACACTTTTTTTGGATATCTTAAAAGTCAAGATTCACTTAATCTTTTGCACGTTGGATTGGCCTCTGTGGGACGATACTGGAAGTCTTAATTTTTTCCTTTTTAACTCCTATGGGTGCACTTGCTTATGTATAAAACTTTGTATACAGTTTGGTAACAACAAGTTTTGCACCATAGGCTATAAAACACTACAAAAAAAATTACCATATAGCTACAAACATTTTTAGTGATGTCTATTAAAACTATAGGTATAAATATTATATGCCTACAGAAATTTACTCAATTACTATTTATTTTTGTGACAGCTTTAAAACTATAAGAAGAAGGACTAAAACTATAAGAAGGACCATTTACCTACACTTGTAGTAAACTGTAGGTGTAGATGTGATATATTTATGAAAGTGATATTTTTTTATTATTTAGTATATTGACAAATTAAAAATTTTATTTAATTTTAAAAATAATTTAAAATTTTAATAGTTTATTTAAATAATAATTTTTTCTTCACTTTTCGTTACTTATTTAATTTTTATAATATATAATTTATAATTTTTAAAATTAATATATAAATAGTTAATTTATACTTAAAAATATTTTATTTTATTTTCGTCCTTTAACACTTAAAGTTCCATTGTACCCTTTTTCAAAATCAAATCGAAGGAGAACTGAGTTTTGTTTGCTATGTTCTTTGCTACGCTAAATCTTGTTGCTCATCTCTTACTTGCCTCTCTCTTACGTATGTTTCTCTTCCTTTTTCATTTATTTTACACTTGGGAAGTTAGGTTAAAATTGATGGGTTATTTGTTTGGAATATGACATGTTGCTGTGTGATTCGTCATTTGCGAGTGATGATATTTTGTTCAATTGTAACAAATATGTATTTCTCTTGATTGATTTTGTAGCATAGGTTCAGTGTAGGAGAATTTGAATTGAAAAAATAATTGAAATGAGAGCCTATTTAATAGGTTAAACATAGGTTGTTTGAGTTGTAAGCTCTCTTTTAAAAGATGTGTCAAGTTACTCTGTTAATCTCTGTTTCATGTACATACTCATGGGATTTGAGAATGAGAAGGGAATCATCCCCCGAGAGTGTGAGAAGGGAATCATCCCCTGAGAGTGTGAGATGCTCTTGCTTTTATATGTGTATGGAGAATTTTGAGGGAGAGAGAGTGATGTGGTGTTGAGAGAATTTGGGCTATGTTTCAGAGATATAGGAGAATGAAGAGAGTCCACAAATATGAGCCTTTGTGTGTTCCTTATTTGTGAGAAAGAGAGAGTTGAGAGGAAAAGTTCTCGTTTCATTTCCAAGTCCAGGCACTGCAGCTCTTATCAGGTGGTCCAAGGGTAGCTAAATAATCCCAGATATGATAGAGACCAACAGAATGGGTGTTAAGCTAGTAAGCTCCCTGGTGGGAAAGTCTATCGACGGTGCCGTAATTGTGTCCCCTATATCACTTTGTGATGAGAGAGTAAAAAGTTGTTGTGTTTGGGTACTGGATCATGATGGTGTTGTGAATATATAGAATGGGTACTGTGATTGTGTTGTGAATATTATGTGCTCTTGAATTGGAGAGAATGAAAGAAATGTGGGGCGTAAGGAATGTTGTGAGTGACCAAATTTTAAGTATATGAGAATGAGTCTTCTTGTTGTGAGGAGAGAACAAATGAATTTGAGGCTGATCAACCACTAGCTTATCCGAGCCACCTTGGGTTTTTTAACAATATATGTAGAACCCTTGGTTGTAGTGCTATTGTCTTTTATTCCCTATCATCGCCCGTGTCATTTTGTATCAACTGTTTTCAACTTTGTATATATATTTATTTATATGTATGGTATATAATGATATGGCTATTATATAATTATAATATGATAATCTTCATTAAAAACCCACATCAACTTAGTTAGCATCCCTATATAAAAATGCATTAGAGAAAACACCCCTAATAATTGTTTACATCTATTTTTAATTGAAACTTAATTTAGATTAGTGGGTTGTCTAGAGGATAGAAATTATGGTTAATTCTTATTTAATTCATCGTGGCCATTAGTAGAAGGTTCTTATCTTCATTATTTTTAATTTTGTCATTGAAATTTTTTAAATGGGTATCCTATTCACATTAGTCTTTTAGATTAGTAATCTTTTATATGTTTTTTTCTAAATTGTGACAATTACTTATACATATATGAACATGTAAGCATTTCCTCTTGAATATCTAGTTATCATTGAATAATAGCTTATTAAATGATTTTAAGTTCTTGTTTGAGTAAACTTATATTTCTCCTAAATAAATGTTTATCTAATGAAATTTGAGAGCTATAATATAAAAAATATTTAAATTTATTTCACATTTGTTAGTAGTTTGTGAAGACGTAAATATTATATATATATATATATATATATATATATATATCCAATAACTTCATTCGATAATTCCAAAATAAAAAATATGATACACGTAATTTTTTATTCTAAGTCAAAGTTTGCTCAAATTATTTTTAAAATTAAATTATTTAATTTTGAAGGAAATCATTTAGCAAATCAGCTTATAGTTTGTTGCATGAATTTTTACATACAAAAAAGATCCATAGGTAAAAGTTGATGTGTAAATCTTTAGTTACAGCTGCGTAAAATTGTAGGTAAAAGCATGCAAAAAAATATATATAAACTTTCACCTACACTCATACAAAATCGTAGGTAAAGGTTCATGATTTTTACCTACAGCTGCAATGAGATGTAGGTAAAAGTATAAAAGTGTAAGTATAACTTATAGTGACATCCAAATTTTCATAGTTATTTGACACATATAATGGATGAGGAATACATCCGACGATCCTTCTATTTAAACTTATAACTATGAGTTTTTTACATTTAGTAACAGATTTTGTCTGTCACCATAGATAAAATTTATTGTAGTGAAAAGAACAATGTAATATCAAGAATAAACATTAAATATATTATCAAAATATATTATTTCAAGTACAATAAAAACATGTATAGAATCTATAAATAAAATTAAATAATTACATGTATTATTTAAGTTCTTTTACATTGTCCTCATTATCTTCATCCCTTTCTAAAACAATGGTTGGAGAACATCAATTGTCCTAGTTTCATTTATTTAGTCATGATAAGTTTACCTAGTTCTTAATCAAAAGTGCTAAGGTTCCTCCTGTTGTTTTGAAGTTCGCAATTGTTATCATTCTTAGAAGATTTATAAGCATAACAACCATGATATCTGTCTCTTGAATGATATGACAATTAAGGTGAATGCAATTGTCAGGTATGATGCATAACAACTTTGTAAAACTCGTAACATTCTAACCTTTTTTTGTGTATGTTTCTTTTATGTAAGAAGTTTTAGGACACCACAAAGATAATAACAAGGATTGTTCAAAATAAAATAAGAAATGATGAATTGGTTTTGATCATTTAATTTTTTATTTTTTATTTAAAATGAGTTTTCGTTTAATAAATTTTTCTCAAGAGTAAAAGAAGATAATTTTAAAAATATTAAATTTTATCTTTAGACAAACTCTTCAAACAATCTTTGAAAAATTTATATTTTTCTAATGAAAAATAATTTTTGTGTAAAAGGATCCTTTATATTAGAAATAAGAGAATGAACCCCATGATATACATTAGTTCACCCATCAATCTTAACTTGTGTTTATTTTTTAATATTCTGTCAAGATTTTATTAACTTAAAATCCATTTTAAAATAAAAAAACTTTTACTTATAAAATAATAAGGTACATACTAAACTTCGTGAATTAAAACTAGTTTATAAACTTATTCTAGATTATTTAAACATTCTCTTGAATGAGGAAACAAATTGAAAGTAAAAAATTGAGCTCTTTTTTAGGAGTTGAAAATAAATTGAAAGTAAAAAAGATAGCTCTTTTTTAAGACTTGAAAAAAAAATGAAGAAACTCAAATACTTATTAAGGAAAATAAAAATCTTAAAAATAAACCAATAGTAAATATTAATAAATTCTTGAAATAAAAATACCCCAACATAAGGTGTTTAAACTAAATATGAACTTTGTTTTATTAATAAAATTATCAATCTGAATTTGATTTTAAAAAAGAAAAACATCCAAACTATAAAATTGGCATAAGATTTCAATATATGAAACCTCATCGAGAATATGATGTTTTTTTCTAAAAGAAAAAATGTATAGTAAGAAAATATGATAAGTCAATATTTTTTTTATCAAAATATATCACAACCTCTATAAGATTGACTCAAGATTTGAATGATCAAAGTGTAACATGTTTATTTTTAAAAAAGGATGACAAGTGGATTTGTTAAAAAATATTAGGCATATCAATATAAAACATATTTCAATGTTTCTTTCAAAATAAGATATCCTTTTGAAGCATGGCAAAAGGAAAAACAAATCAAAATCCTTTTTTTTTTTTTAGAAAAAAGTCATGTACTAGATTTGTTTGCATGTTATCTAATCCATAAATATAAGTTTATAATATCTTTAAGCAGGTGCAAAAATAAAATAATTTTGTATCTTTAGTATAAGAAATGATCATGAGAGAATTTAAAAATGAAAGCTTCAATAGTTTTTTGTAAAAATATGGTGTGCCTCACAATTTTTTTCCTCTTAAAACACCACAATAAAATTATTGCCAAAGTCATCAATTGCAAGAAGTTAATGTTACTCTTTGACCCTACATGGAAGAAAGATATCAAAAAGGAAGTTGAACAGGCTTTGTATGTTTAACTAGGAAGAGATTATAAGAGAAGCTCCAAGATGATTGTTGATGCTAGGGTTCTTTATGGAATCCTAAGAAGTATTATTCTTCCATGAGAGGGTTTTCATGATCACATATTAAGCTTGGATATATTTTTCATCCACCATTTTCTAAAGAAGTCAATCAAGCTTCTATCATTGATTTTTTACTTTGTAAAGAAGGTTTTGATGGATAAAGTGAAAAGATTGACATATGGCTCCTTGATATTTCCATTTTGATGAATTTGATTCCAAACATTGAAAAAAGAAATGATAAATAAAAAAAGTATCATTCCTACCATGTTTGTAGAAGTTGAATTGAAACAAACAAATTTGGTTTGTTCTAAACTAGAGGAAATGAAAGATGTTCTGGATAAGATTGTTAAAGACAAGTTCAAACACTTCAAGATAAAGGAAGTGACAATTGAAGCATTGAATGATAACATAAATGAAGGAACCTCATATCTGAAAAATAAATAGGAATGCACCATCTAAGGAGGAGTTTCAATCCCTAAAAGTGTTTGAAGTTAATTTTTGTTCAACAATTGTCAATCACCTTAGGCACCTTCACAAATTGCACAAGTTCCCAAAGGAAGCACACTCAAAAAATTACCAAGTTATGCAAATCCAAATGCTTTAGACTTGTTTCAGATAAAGACACACAACTCCCTACCTCTTAGAGACTTGACCTACTTCAAACTACACCTTCATTATCTTTGCAACCAGAAAAAATTCATAAACATAAAGTCATCTATCATCACCTCTCCCTTCACCATCTATTACTTGAACCCAAACCTATCCTCCCAGCCAACCAATGTAATTTTCTTCATAATAAACATCAACCCCACAAGCACTAGTCAAATAAACACTTTTTCATTCTCCTTCTCTTGGTCGAAACCTAACCCAAATCCCTCTGCCAGCTTTAGAATTGATGCCTTATCCACCTTCTCCTCAACCCTCAAGATAGGAAAACCAGTTGTTGGAGATGATAATCTTTTTGAGTTGCTGCAATTTCAAGAGTTTATGGACTTCATGATCTACACTCTTGATGGGAATTAAAAGAAACCTCCATCTTTGGCCTTCACTCCAAAGATGAGCCTAACAGTTCAAGAAGGCCTTCCTCACCTCCTCTCGCATTGGTTGGTGTTGTTTTCCTTAAGGGGGAGGTTCATTTGTTCACAAAGGGTCTTATTAGACAATGATTCCCTTGTTGCCTCACAAAAAATGGATAACTCAAGATTGATTCAGCTTCCTATGTTCTACATCACTCCTATGGCCATGTTCCCATGACGAATGATATTTTTCTTCCTCGATTCATCATTATAAACCAAGACAATATTGAGCTTCTAAATAAAAAGCAGAAGGAAGTAAAGAAGTAAGTGAAAAAAAAAACAGATGTGTTGAAGACTTGACCCTTACCACTTGCATGACTCCACATAAGATTATTAAAGTCTTTCCATATCTTATTTATTCTTTCCTTACTTTTTCATTTAAAAAGGAAACAAAAAATTAATAAAATATACTCTTACTAAGAACAAACTTTCTAGATAAGATATCTAATGCTAAATCTTATTTATTATTAAAGGAAGACATATTGAGCATCAAAGACTATGGCAGATAAAAAATTTATACAAATGCCATAAACAATATCAATACTAATATTTAGGCCTGTTTCCAAAAGAGAATGTATTGATTTGGAAGGAAAACAAGATGTTCAATCTTTATTTGGTATAGGCTCCTCATATTCTTTCTTCTTAATACTCTTCTTCTTATCTTATTTTTTCAACCATCTATATATCCTTATCCTATTTTTATTTTTATTCTTTTAAAAATATGAAAATACTTTTTAGTTTCAATTTTTAATTTTTTATTATTAAAATTTTACAAACATAATATCAAAGAAAATCAGTCACAAACTATTACTCATTAAATCATGATAATGCTTAAAAATATTAACATAATGATAGAAAGAGATATATCATTTGCATGATATTTTTTATTTTTATAATATTTATTTTTAAAAAATTATGATGTTGTTAAAATTTGTTTAATAATAAAAATTTTAGTAATTTTTATAATATATATATATATAATCTTTATTTTATATAAAATATTAGACAACTAATATTTTTTTATTAAAAAGATTATAACACTCCTAAAATTTATCTAATAATACAAGTTTAACGAATTTACATACACACGTATGATATTTGTAAAAAAAAGAAAGCTTTTAAATTAATCTCCATCATTTTTAAGTGATGGAAATTTTATTTTTAAATATTTTATTAATTGTATTAATTTTCAAAAAAACTAATATATATATATATATATATATATATATTCATATAAAACAAAATTGAAAACTAATATAATCGATAAAAAATAATTTAAAAACATTTTTACTATGTTTTTATGATCAGTAACTAATTTAATATGTTTCAAAGATAATAAAAACTAATTTAAAAAGTACCTCTGATATTAAAAGTATGTATATTATCATTATAAAATTTTCACTAACTCTAAGACATGTGTCACTGAAAAGAATTAAAACGAAAACGAAAATAAATTAATATATATATATATATATATATATATATACTTGTGAATAAAATTTATAAATGATTTTATGAGAGATTTATTTTAAAAAAAAGATTTTTACTTTCTATTTTTTATCTATATTTTTTAAGATAATTTTTCTTTTTATTTATCTATCATTTTTCAAAATACTAACAATATTATAAAAAATATAAAATCACAAGAAGCTTCAGTAAAAACAAAAAATTCTTTAATTTATTCTTAATTTATGTATTATTACTAGATAAGAAACAACAATAAAAAAGTTTTTATTTTTCATGTATCACACGCCATTCAACTCCTACGTATTATTATTGCAATTTTATGTTGATATGCAAATTTTATATATCATTTAAAAGTTTAATTAAAGTGATAATTATTTGGAAAGATAAATAATCTTTATAAAATATAACAATTAATGAGTTATTAATTTGATGAATAGTATTTTTATTGACTATGTTATAACTTCTGTAATTTTATTTAATTTTTATCGTTAACATAATAATTAATTTATAGTTAATAATTACAAAAAATTTATTTTTAATTAAAATTATTTTTTATTTTATTAGAGATTTTAATCCATACTATATTATTTACTCACAATTATCCAAATTATTGAAAGATTGTACATAACAAATAAATTACCAATATTTTTAAATAAATTTAAATAAATTTTATTCAAACAGTTGGTATTTATTAATGTTTATTTATAATTTTTATTAAATTTTTAATAATTTTTAATAATTTAAACTATTATTAATTACCCATGCTTCATATATTATTTATTTCATATTTTTCAACAATTTAAACCTTTATTATTTATTCATAATTTAAAAAATTTTTACTATATGATTGATAGTTAGACTAACTTTTATTAATATTTTTTATTTTTTTAATAGTTTAAAATTTGGTTAATTTTTTTATTTTTTTATTTTATTAAAATAAATGATAAAGATTTGGTTTAATAATTAAAAAATAATATTAATTTAAAAAATTATATTAAAATATGAATTAATATATTTTAAAAATTAATTAATATATTGTTACAATTAATGTCTTAGAAATTTCATATAAAATAAACGGAATGTTTATTTTATATTTTCTACTTAAGAAATAATTAAATTTAAATGTATTCATAGTATACAGATATTTTATATTGTTATTCAATTATGATTGTCAATTATTAAAATTACTAATTTTTAAAATAATTAATTTAAAATTTTTATTTATCATGATTTTTAATTGGTTCATAATATGTACATATTCATATTGATAATATATTTAAAAAAAATTATTTATCTATTCAATTAAAAATTTAAAATAATATTAATTTTATTTTTCAATCATATTATTATTTTTTCAAATTTTTAAATACTTTACATATTGATTTGAAATAAAAGAGAAATTATGTCAGGAAGTTCAATAATTTTGGTTTAAATAGTATTATTAATTTTATTTTTTAATCTGTGTATATGGTTTTTTGCGTAAAAAAAGAGAAATGAAAAAAAAATATTATGTTATAAAATGTTTAAAGACAATAATAAATCACATGCATTATTAATTAATATGACGTAAGGATGTGGAATAAAAGAATGCTTTTACACCTACCAATACAGAAAGAGTGTATGAGAGGCGATGCATATGCAAATTTGATCTGGCTTATATCAAGGAGGTTTATGTGGTGAATGAAGTTGTATAACTTAGAAAAAATGTTGATGTATATATAAAATAAATTAAATAGAATAGGAGCATGAGAAAAAAATATAATATATAATATGATAAAAATTTAATATATTAAAATAAAAATAATTACAATAGATTAGCTAAAGGGAGAAAGCAAAGCATCCTTTAGTTCATGGCCATTATCTATTACTATCCTCAACCAAATAACCATGAACCTAAAGTAAAGTAGTCATTGCACGTGAATGTGTGTAGGATAGTTAGAGAGTTGTTGGAACGTCGATTCCTACCTCACTCTCCCCACAAGTCACTGTTTTTTCATTAAATGTTTGGAGGAAGGCTCACATTTGTCATTAGTTTATCCTAGAAGGGTATGGGTTGAGGATTTAATGCTTAAATATACAGTCAATAAAAAAATATATAAACAAGAGTCTAATTTTTATATATTATTAATGTAAAATTATTTTATTAATTATTTCTAACCTCATTTTAATCTTGTTGTAAAATAGAAGAAATAAATTTAAAAAATCATATATAATACAAATGTTTTTGTGTTTAAATATTTTTTTAGATTTTCTTTATGATATTAATGTTTATTTTAATTTTGTACATAATTTTATCTTGTGAAAAAATAAAAGAAAAGAAAAGCAGAGGATCTAAATATTTGTGGGTTGAATTCGAATGTTATATTCCTTCAACATAACCAAATTACATCCATTAATTTTATATTGGATTGAAACTCGAATGCAAGTTTAACCTGCTATGTCTCTATTGAATGCTCAATAGGGGCCAATGCCAACTTCGAGTATCTCGACCATTAATGTGACCATATTATGAAGATGTGTTGACATTGATGTTAGGCCCTGGATCCCTCCTATTCTTCAAATAACAACATATTAAGAAAGTAATTTAGATGGATCTTAATTCAAATTAAACACTTTGCTATATATAAAAGAAGTCAACCTTCGCTACCTTTTTTTTATATGGTTTAGCAAAGATTTTTTTATTTATTAAATACAAGGATATTCATCCATGTTATAGTGATTCAATATATATTTTTTTATTTATTCATCAATCTATGGACTCATTAATATAATTTTATTTTTAACATTTTTATAGTCACTATATTTTTATCATACATTTTTATTTAGGCTCATTTACTATCTTTAAATATCATCTCCTTTTGTATTTGCTAGATATTTCACATAATAAATAGTTAAATTAAAAATACTATCTCCTTTCATATTTGTTAGATATTTCACATAATAGATAGTTAAATTGTTAATAGATGTCGTTTTTCCAATCAACTTTATGATTTGATTTTCAAATTTTTAGAATTTGTTAAAATTATTTGATTAGGATTTTTTTATATTTAATTAAAATTTTATTAAAATTTAAATTATATTATAGATAAATTTTATTAGGATTATCATAATTTTTTTATATTAAATATTAAAAAAAATTAGGATTAGTTTTTATTTTCTTATATTAATAATTCTACAAATATAAATAGTTATTTTACAAGTAAAAAAGACACAAAAGTTTTTAAATCCAAATAAGAGTTTTTTTTTTTATTGTGAGAATTATATCTTTTTTGGTTCTTATGAAATCTTATCTTATCAATATTTTTTATAAGGTTGGAGATTCAAATCTATATCAATCCTCAATTCATGAATCTTATGTTCATGGTTGGATAAGAAGTCTAAGTAGCAAGTTACGTTCTATATAACACTCTCGTTGGCTATTTATCCTATCAAACCATTAAAATTTTTATTTTATTTAATTTATCATTTTATAATTTTCTTATTTGACTGATATTGGGAAGGTTGTGTCACCTTGGTGAATTCTTATTAGTTTTATTCTTTTCCCTCCTTTCATCTCTTTGAACCATTGTTAGCTAATTTGACTATTCATTATCTTTGAGATTGATTCTCCAATATCCAATCACCATGTTCCAAACAGTAGCTACACGCGTGAATTTCATGAATAATTGTTAAGTACTTTCATTTTGGTTGTTGAGACAAGGCCACTTCTGTGAGACTAGTATATTTTGTTGAACAAGACTTGTGCAAATTAGGAGCTTATCTATTAGCAACTTCCATCTAAAAGCACTTACTTTTTTAGATGTTGGGATACACCATAATGTTTTAAAGATAGATTCGTCATTTTCTTTATTCCTTTGATGCTTTGGTTTCAAGAACTTATATGCAGATTTTACTAAGAATTTTTTGGTAGAGTCTAGTTTCCATATCCATTGATTTGTATTTGTTCCTAATGGATAAATATTAATAATCACTTTATATAGTTTTTTACTCTTTTACTTTTCTAGTTGAATTGTTTTTGTCTCCATCTAATCTCTTAATTTTCCTGCAAACAATATTTCACTTTGGCATATTTGTCTTTCGTTAATGAGTACATCCTCATGAATTTCTTTTTGAGTGGTTGATCAATGATCCAATAATGATCCCAGAAGAATATTGTACTACCATCACCGATTCTTCTCATGATGCAACTTTGAATCTTACTTCATTCATATGCTTATGATGTTCTTCATCCAGATAGACATGTTCTTCATTTTCTATCTGGTGATAGCTTCCAATGATAGCGAGTCATATCAAGCTTTAAGAATTCTAGTCCATTCACCATTAGCATTAATGAGGAACCTTCATTTCCTTTCACTAACCTTGTTTAACTAAATGTGAGTATATCTTTAATTCCCAATTCACCTTCCTCCATCGATCTATATACATCTTTTCATTTTTTTTCCATGAAATTTTCTTTTCTTATTATAATCCTGACCAAAGAAAGTTATGGTGAATTTGTGTTAGAGTATTTATATTTAAGTTGATTAGTTTAATCTTGCCTTCAAAAGATATACTTTTTATCCTTTATACGATTATCTTCCTTTTGAATAACCCACCACTTTTTGAGGATTTCCTTTTGCTGGTAATCCCAGGTAAATAAAAGGTAAAATTCCTTATTTACAATGCAGAAACATACCTATGCCTGCTAAGAATTTAATAGATATATTCATCCTAAAGACACAATTTTCAAAATAATTTACCTTGAATCTTGATATTAATTCAAAATACATTGGCGGTTTCATTTCCTTTCATACTGAACATCTCATATTACCTAGATAGAAGGTTGATCTTGGTATGTTTGGTTATGTCTATACCTTCATGTGCTATAGCTAAAGTATCTCATATATGCTTAGCTGTTTCAAAGTCATATACCTTGTTGTATTCTAAGTGTGACAAGATGTATATCAGAAAGTACCTTGCTTTATCATTTTTTTGAATTTTCTTCATTTGTTTAGGTGTCCATTCCTCTTTATTTGGTGATGCTAGGAAGGGGTAGCCACCTTGAGTGATAACTCTCTATAGTAAAATTTGTATGAACTTAATAAACATATTTATTCCATCCCTCTAATAAGAATAGTCTTCACTAAAGAACGTTGATGGTTGTAAAGTTAAGAATTCTTTAAGAATGAGTGATTTGTGAAATTTCTCATCTTTGTATACTATTCCTCTATAGGTCAAGTGTTTAATACAAATGGGGTAAGCTTTGATACAAACTAAAAAAAATACAAGAACACACAATAAGGAAGTTTAATTATACGTTAAATATTTTCATAAACCTTTTATTTTTAAAACAAATTTTTCAAAGTAAAGCTAAAGCTTAAACATCTTTTGAATAGGTGTCTAAAAAGTCTACACACCTCTAAAAAGGATTTGTAAACCTTTCATAAAGAAGTGATGGAAAAGACAGGACAAACAACCTTGTTAGTTATAATATAAAAAGATAAGTTCGAGAAATCAAGAATAGCAAGATGTGTATTGATTCACTCTCGAATTCCAAGAGACACATTCTATCCTTGTTATACCGAACAAGATTTGCATTAAGAAAAAAGAAATATTCTTTACAACAAAGATAACATTTCCATATGTTCTTTCATAAAACTCTTCAAGCTCAAAACCCAAATATTTTTAAAATATTTTTTAGGCTCAAAACTAAAGATAAAGAGAAGGGAAGTTGTTATAAATAGAGATAATACAAATAAAAAATAATGATAGAACATAAGTTTTTCTTTTTACAAAAAAAAAAATTAAACTGGATGTTTGATATATATATATATATATATATATATATATATAAAAGAAAGAATAAAGAATAAAAATTTAAAAATTTTGTCCGATATGAATGAATGTGGTTATTTCTTATTATCTTATTCTTCAATGGCTTCTCTTTATATAGAAGAGACAAAAAATATTCATTGTAAGATGAATTAGGATTTTCAATGTATTTTACCTTATATTAAATGTATGATCTCATTTGCAAATCTTGACTATGCTTTTCTAGAACTTTCCATAGCAATTTGCAGTTGTTTCTAAACATATTACTTGCAATAATTGTCCTTTTCCCTTTTTGTGTGCACAAATATAAAAAAAATTGAAAGTTCCTTTTTGTATCATCGTTCTATTGTTTAAGGTAATTATTATTATTATTATTTTTTACTAAGGTTTATTTGTTTCGATAAAAGGAGTGTTACAGTAAAAACTTCATAGATACTTGCAATACATATATTAGATATTTGAAGACGGTTTCTTTCAAGTACACTTTAAGACTTTAGCACCAAGTGTTTGAATATTCTTTGAACACTTTTATTAAAGTGAACTATTCATATGCTTCCTCAACAAACTATTTTAAAAAAACAAGTTAAGTCTTGTATACTTAAAAAAATATAAAAAAATATGTCACCATTAAACAAGTTAAGTCAAATCAACAAATTAAAGTTGTCATCATTAAAAATTTAAAGTATAAGAACTTTAGATATTTTAAATTCCAACAAATCTTAATTTAAATTTAAATTTTAATTTTAATTTTTTAATTTTGATAGATCATATAATAAAGATGATGTATCTTAATTTTCAATAATTTATTTTATAATTTATTCTTCAATTTTAAGTAAACTTAACATTATTGTTCTAAGTTTAATGATTTATCTTGTAACTTTTTTTTTATTCAATTTAGTCTTTCAATTTTTATTTTTGTATAAATTAGTCCTTTTAATATAATAATGTTAAATCTTACTAGAATTTTATCATCTTAAATAATTTAATTCTATATTTATAGAATATTAAACTCTATAAAATTTTAATACGAAGGTTTATGTTAATGATAAGAAGAATTCTATAAATATTTTATTAATTTTTTCATATATTTTTTAAAAAATTAAATTTAATCTCTCATTTTAACTAATAAAATTATACAAAATTTTGTGATATTAATTGTATCCTATCATTTAAAAGAATCCTTTAATTAATTTTAATAATCATAAAAAAATTGTAAAAAATAAATGTTCAAAATCAAGATTTTTGATGAAAATAATTTTTTATTATCACATATCTTATTTTAGCATTAAAAATTTACACAAACTTTAACATGTTGATAGAAATTTCTCAATTGGTGAAAGAAAAAAAAGCTTACAATAAGATTTCAATAAAATTTAATGTTTATATAACAAAATAACTAACATGATATAACAACAAAATTTAGATAATTAAATTAAATAAAAAAAAAAGTTAGAAGATGAAATTGAAAACTATCTTAAGCTTAGAAAATAAAAATACTAATTCGTATCAATTTTAAAAATTTTAACTTTTTAATTATTACTATTTAGTATAATAAATTTTTATTATCAATAAATACTTTTATTATTTTATTTAATTTATTTTGATTTATTATATTTACATTAGTTATATAATATAGAAATAACTTTCTAGTTTATTAATATAACTAACATTTTAAAAATTGAATCGATTAAAATATTAATTTAAGATTTGATGATGTAATTACTATTAAATGGATATTAATTAAATATTATTTTTAAAATATTTAAAATATTATATATATAATATGTAATTATATAATATTATAATTTTATATGATTAAAAATTAAAAATTACATATTATTTTAAATTTCAAAATTTAAGTCATACTTGTAAAATTAAATAAAATATAAGTTAATTTGAGTTTGTTTCTTTGCAAATAATATCATTTTATATAATTAATTTTTTATTGATCTATTTTATTTTATTAAATTTTTATTTCTTTAGCGAGTTTTTTACTGAATTTTTATTTGATTGTTTTTGTGGGTCAAATGATTTAAAAGGATGATCTATTATTGATCCGTCTTTTCAATTCAATTTTTATATATTTAAATATAAAATTATATATATATATATATATATATTTTAATTTAACTTAAAAATTACAATTTATATCTAATTTTTAAAATATAACTAATGTAAATTTTATTTAAATTAACATTAAAAGTAATATTTAATTTTAATAATTTAAATATGATTAATATTACCCGTAATAATGGTTATTATCACTACTTTTATTATAATTATTATTAGGAATAATATTTATAATTGTTATTATTAAGATTTCTATTCTAACTATTATTACATCATCATTATTATTATTATTATTATTATTATTATTTTTACTATTATCTTTAAAATATTATAGATCTCTCTTGTATTAATATTAACTCTTTTTTTTATTTTATTTTTTCTATCATTATTATCATTATATACTAAAATAATTTGAATTATAAAATAAAAAATTATTTTGTTAACTTTAATTTAAAATTGATTTTTTAAAATTTAAAAGTATAAAACAAATTCATTTTTATTTTTAAAAATTTTAAAATGTGTTTGACAAAACTATCCATATACTAATAAAATTTTAAAAGTTAAATGAAAATTGAAATATAAAAGTTAACAAGATTAAATAAAAATATTTAGTAAAATTAATTGTTTAATTATTTGATAAATAAAAAATAAAAGATAAGAACATAATTAATTAATAAACAAAATTTTGATAATTATAATATATATTTTTTTAAAAATATCTAAAAATTTAATTAAATAACGTTTTATTTTTATAAAACTAGGAACGTTTATTTTAAAATTTTATAATAAACCATCAAATAAAATTAATAAAATTTAATTATTTTTAAATTTTATCAATAAAAATCAAATATTTAATTTTCGACAATAGAAAATATAATTAAAATAAATAGTAAAGTATCAAAATATAATGCAAAAATAATATTTTAAAATAATATAAAAAATAAATATATCAAAATTTATAATATTATTTCTTAATAATAAAATAATATTAAATAAATAATTAATTAATTAATTAAATTATAAAATATCAAAAATAAAAAACATTTGTAAATAAATTTAAATACTAGTTAAAATAACATTGGGAAATATGTTGATAATTATTAAAAAATAATGAATAAATAAAAAAATAAATTAATTTAAAAAATAAAATATTTAATAAATTTTTCAACTAAAAATTTTAATTTTAATTAATTAGAATAAATTTTCAAGCATACCATTTAAACTTAAAATTAACAACAAATGTGACCTTAGAAATTGAGTTATAGATAGATCATAGTATATTGGTAAAATATTGGTAAAATATTTTAGATACTTAAAAGTTAAAATTATTAAATAATAATATATTTTAATTCAATTTGTTCAAAATATTTATTTTAATAGTTACTAGTATTTTTAAGACAGTTATTAGTATTTTTAAAAAACCTACTTCAAAATAATTTTTATATTTTTATTTTCTAATTGAAATATATTTTTCATTTTTTCATTTTATTTTTTTTATTTAAATATATTTTTATAATCTGATGATTTGTTATTTATAATAATATTTAAAAAATTGATTTATTTATTTTTATAGTATTACTAAATTTTTACTTTAAATTATTATTAAATATATATTATTTGTTTTATTTTATTATATAAAATATTAAATTTTTTGATAAAAATAACTAATTTGAAATTTTTAAAAAATATATTTATATAAAATAAAAAATAAAAATTTTATTTAATTTTTAAATTTTTTTAATATATTTATTAAATTTTAATCTATTGTTTATCTATATTTTTATTTATAATTTTACCTTTATCAATTAATTTAATTATTAATATTTCATTAAATATTTTTAATTTAATTAAAAAAATTATTTAACTTTCAACTTTTTAACTAATCTTTCTTTAAAACAATTTATCCTTGAATTTTACCCTAGGAAGTAGGAATCCTAAGTGAGGCAACCATACTCCGCTTGGTGGCAAAACGTGTAGAAGGATATGACCCACGTGGAAGAAACAAATGAGAATCCCATTTGTGCGCCCCTCCCCCTCCATTCCAAGCACGAGGCCTTTGCCTGTTTCTCTATCACTATCTTTTTTATTCATTAGTTGGTGGTGAGTAGTAATGTATCTTTAAAAATATTTTAAGAGTAAATTTATAATAACTAATTATACTAATTATTATATCAATGAAAAATTAAACAATTTCTTTCAGAAAATGTAATATTTAGTATCGTTAATATATTAATTATCAACAATTTTTATTTTATTTTTTAATCAATACATAGAATTTATAATAAGTTTTATGTTAATTTGATGTTTTGGTTTTATAATTTAAATTATACGGAATTTTGATTTTCAAAATTTTTTATCCAATTTATTTTCTTTATTTTTAAAATTTGGCAAATGTATTTTTAGAAGTTTGGATATGATAAATTTAGTAAAAATTTAATAAGATTTGAAGAATTTTATAAGATATAAAATTAAGGCATAGAATTTTTTTGGAGTTTTTTTTTTATTTTGAATGATATTTTATATTTCAGTTAAAAAATTTTTGAATAAAATATAATTTATTTTAATTTATAAATATTTTGAATAGAGATTAAGAATTTGAAAGTTTTAAGTAGAAAAAAATTCACCAAGATCAGATTTATTTAATTTTAAAAGTACAGAAACTTAATTAGCTAAAAAAATTAAAAGTCAAAATTACACATAATTCAAACTAAATAACAAAAATGTAATTGAACCTAAATTTTAATGTGAAAATTTTAACTTAAACGAAATAGTTATTATATATATACTTACAAATGAATGATTCAAGTATCATATGTTTGATTTTTTAATTTTCTTAAACAATGTATTATATTTAAGTTTTGCATACAATTTTTTTATTAAATATGTAATTTTATCATATTATAAAAAAGATTGACTAAAGTATCATATGTTTGATTTTTTAAATTTTCTTAAACATTGTATCATATTTAAGTATATTTATATTTAGATTTAAGTATTATACTTACAAATGATTGATTAAAGTATCATATGTTTGATTTTTTAATTTTCTTAAAAAATGTATCATATTTAAGTTTTGTTTACACTTTTTTATTAAATAAGTAATTTTATCATATTATAAAAATTCTTCATTCAAACAAAATTTATATTTTATAGAAAATACTTTAATCCAAATAAAAAAGTTAACTTTTTCTAATTTTTATATATATTAAAAATATTTTTAAGTTTAATTCTTCAAAAGATGTAAAGATGTTCGAGAAAAATATTTTCTCTCCCAACAAAATATTTTTGATGAATCAAGATTATTTTTTTACTTTTACTTTTACTTTTTGCGAATTCTTCAAAAGAGAATCTTAATTTTAATCAAAAGCAATCATGGTAAGCACTAAGAAGCGCATTTGGGTTGTCCACGGCCGAACGTAGCACAAATCCTAATTGGTAATTTCATCAAACTCTCAACGAACCGAAAACAAAAGCCACCAACGGTTGTGATTAGTGTATGCAAAAGCTGATTACAAACAGCACCATTCGATTGGTACTTGGTAGGGACCAGTTGGGAGTGAATAAAATTTACCTAAGTACTGAAAGGTCATAATTGTGGTGTTGACCAAAGCTATCGTGGTTCCACTGTGTTCAACACAACATATGCTAAACAGTAAACAAGGACGTGCTTATATAAACCTCTAGTTGAGGACCTTTTCTTTCTTTCTCATGTCTATTTTTTTAATTGGTTTTATTTTTCTTTTTTTTTTTTGTCCTTCCTTTATCTCTCTGAAATGGAGCACTTAGTCTAGAGCTTATTTTGAGCTTTGAATACGTAAGTGGTTTCATCCCTTAATCTGATTTTGTTCTGTGAATTTCTGTTGCTAATTTGCATGTTCCTGGGCTTTTTATGGAACCATGTTATGCCTTTTTTTTACTTTTGCTATATTTTTTATTATTTTAGTTTTGGCATCTTCTTTATTTGTTTTCTCTGAATTGGGTTTTTGCTTCTGTTGTCAAATTTTGATTTTGTGTTTACTTGAAGCCAATTTTACATGGTAGGAATTTTGGGTAATTAGAATAAGCGGTGAGAGAGGACGGATTGGGTGGAGAGTTTGAAGTATTTTGCTATTTGGAGCTCTCTAAAGTGTGATTTGAAAATAGGGGTTTTCTTCAAATGAAGGTATAAGGGATTTTCTTTGTTCTGATTGTGTGGGATGATGTCAATATCTATTTAAAGGGGAAAATTTGGACTATGGGTCCAAAACTTGAAGATGCACTGAAGTGAAACTAGTTTGGTCTTGATATTACTGTGTAGGTATTGACTTAATTAGAGCCCTAAGGCTTTAATTAATCGTAGAAACATTTTTTTTTTCCACGTTCTAAGTTGATTGATTTGCTAAACAGAGACATTTTGTTTCATGGATTTGATTCCAGTTGTCAATTGTGATTTCAAGTGGCATGCAATATTTGTATCACCAGTTTGCTTAATTTTTCTTTTTTCTGCCCCTTCTGGCTCTCCTCTTTCCTTTCCAATCTTCCTTGACCACTCTTTATTATTTCTACTTGGATCTTGGTTATATAATATCTAATGCAATATGGTCGTTGGCTTTTATAATTCATTTATACAATATTGATGTACTGTATCACCAGTTCCTTACTTCTCTAACTTTGATTTACAGTGATCCAGATATAGATTTTGAAATGGATTCAAACGAGAGCCTATGTGCTAATACCTGGGCAAGGTCGCCGCCATCCTTAACCACTCTTGCAAATGGTTTATCCTCAAATCCTCTCTCTTTCCCAGGTTTTGGTTTACAGCATAATCAACCCAAATGGGACGACCCCTCAATTTCAGATTATGGGATCAGGGCAGAAGCACCTTTCAAGGAATTCAACCAACCCTCTCAAACCCAGTCTCTGCTTCCTTGCAACTCGAACAATGAAATTAAGATCCCTGATCAAGAAAACTGTTCTCAGAGTGAATCATCACAAACTGGTAGACTCCAAGATTGGGACGCCAGCGCGATGCTGAATAATCTTTCCTTCCTTGAAGAAAAGATTCATCAGCTCCAGGGTCTAGTGCATTTGATTGTTAGTCAAAAACACATTGGACAATCTAATGAACTTGTATCACAGGAACAGCAGCTCATCACAACGGATCTTACATCAATCATTGTTCAATTGATCTCTACTGCAGGTAGTCTTCTCCCTTCTGTTAGGCATACCTTTATAAACACTAGTCCATTGGTTGGACAGCTTGGCCAGCTTCAAGGGACTACCGTGCCTTCTGGGTCGGGTCCTAATAGCGGCTGTATTCAACCACAAAATAATAGTGGAAAAAAATTGTCTGATCAGTCCATGCAGAATGATCTACCTAACAATTGTGAAATGGAGCAAGACTACAATAAGGAAGAACATGAATTGAAAGATGAAGAAGATGTAGATGATGGAGAAAACCTTCCCCCTGGTTCATATGAGATTTTACAATTGGAAAAAGAAGAAATCCTTGCACCTCATACCCATTTCTGTACAATCTGTGGGAAGGGGTTCAAGAGAGATGCAAATCTTCGAATGCACATGCGAGGCCATGGTGATGAGTACAAAACCCCGGCAGCACTTGCTAAACCACACAAAGAATCTGGGTCTCAGCCAAAGCTTATCAAGAGGTATTCCTGCCCCTATCCTGGCTGCAAGCGGAATAAGGATCACAAGAAATTTCAACCTCTAAAAACTATTTTATGTGTCAAAAACCATTACAAAAGAACACACTGTGACAAGAGTTACACATGCAGCAGATGCAACACCAAGAAGTTTTCAGTCATGGCTGATCTAAAAACTCATGAAAAACACTGTGGTAAGGATAGATGGCTTTGTTCATGTGGCACAACATTTTCTAGGAAAGACAAGCTTTTTGGGCACATTGCTCTTTTCCAAGGCCATACACCAGCCATTCCCTTGGATGACACTAAAGGGGTAGCTGAACCACCCAATCTTGACAGCAAAGAAAACAGTAAGGCTGGGAGTATGAACTTCACTTTTGAATCAAACCCTTCAAATGGAAATGGAGTTGAAAATGTCATGGATGTAAAAGACAATATTGATGATCCTATCTGTTATTTCTCATCATTGAACTTTGAAGCTAGCTTTGGTGGGTTTAATGAATTCAGCCGACCTCTATTTGATGATTCAGAAAGTTCATTCTCTTTTGTCATGCCTGGGTCTTTTAAATCTGGAGGAGAATCAAGTTCTGACAATCTTTCGTAACATTAGTACTGTGGTTGGTTCAGTTAATGTCTATGCTTGTCTTCTCCTCTCTCTTGTGAAGGAATAAAGCTTTCTGGTTTGTGTTAAATTTGTAAAGCTTGTTAATTTGTGTTAAGAAGATAGATTTTCTTAAGATTTTGTTCTTCATTCAAAACCTGCGGACAAAGCAATATAAATTGTGCCGTAGCATCCACAGGCAGATAAACTGAAAAATGCCATTCCCACTACATATATATACAAAAAGAAAAATAAAGAGAAAAGGAAAGAATTATATGATGGATGATATAATAAAAAAAATATAAAAAGAGTTGTTATAGAAAAATTGTAGTATAAAATTATAAAAGTAACATATGTCCCACAGAATAGACTTCACTACAACGACCATATAAACAACAGCATTCGGTTCTCCAACTTGCTGCTATTACTTTGCTACCAAAATGAAACATATCTTCACACTTTACAATACGAGGACTGGTTGCCACGTTTTACTCATGTACACCGTTCATTATATTTAGTTTTGAACAGTTTCTTGTAATATAAATAGGAATGTTACTATATATATATATATATATATATATATATATATATATATATATATATATATAAAACTTAGTATATGTTTATCTGTTAAATTTTAACATTTCTGCCAATTTAATAATCTGCATATAATATAAAATTTATCAATTCAATTATTGAATTAAAATAATAAAATAAAATATTTATTAATTTTTGTATTGTATAAAATTTTATATACATAATTTACTTAATAAAATTTTTTAAATTAAACGATTAGATTAATAAATTTTATATTTTATATAAAATTATTAAATTAATACAAATATTAAAATTTAACATATAATATAAAGAGATTCTCCAAATATAAATATATATATATATATATAAAATAAACCTAAAATAATTATAACTATTTTAAAAGATTAACTTTATTAAAAGATATATAGTTTTTTTTGGTTACTCATAATCATCTATGATAGAATAATAATTAATTTATATATAAAAATTAATCTAGATTTATCTCTATATTTTAAATTTAATGGCTAACAATTTTTTTATTTTTCAAAAAAATACAAAAAAATCATATAATTATAGGATCATAAATAAGATGAAAATGAATGTAAGATATTTTTAGATTGTATAACAATCATTTTATTTTATAATAAAATTTAATAATTAAATTTTTTTATATTTTTAAATAAATAAAATTAAATAATTTTAAATCCTCCAAAATAAATGCTGTCCCTTGATATGTCTACATAATAATAGTAGATATTTATAGAATTTTTAAATGTACTCCAAAAGCAAATTTAACTATACGATAATCATTATTATAAATTATCATTTTAGGATCATAGTTTCAGAAGAAAACATTAAAAACGTATTTTACGCAAGATAAATCTATGGGATTGTTTTGTTAAGAGTCCACCGATGCTAGCCATTCTCTGTTGTGTGGGGTAATAATGTTTGCAAGGGAAAATTTTGAAGACAGCTAGAGAAAATGAGAGGACATGTTTGCATGAGAAACTTTGAAGACACAAGACACTGCTACCAGCAAATGAGATTAATACTGGTCTAAACAAAACTGCTCAGCGGGCTAAACTGAACTGTCAGTGGCTCAGTGCCTATATTGAGAATTATGAAGCAAAATGAGCTTCAAACCGCTTGCAACTCCCTTGGATGACTTTCTCAAAGGCAAACGACAATATTTCTCCCGTAAAACGACATCATCCTGGCAAGACCAAGTCAGTCCTCTAGGAGAGCTGTTCTTCCACAAGAACCTCTCTGAGAATGGATTCACAAGACTCTCACGAAACTCCTGCACTGGCTCACATACCAATCCCTGCAGCAATCATAGTGTTATTAACCAGAATTTGGAATATGAGATATAACATTATGACCAATCGGGACTTTGTGCCGCTGCAAATCATGCAGCTAGTGTAGTCAAATGTAAGTACCGATACAGTGTAGTCAATGGACTCATTGAATTCATCTAATTTGTACAGACGCGAAGTACCGGTATTTTGCATTCAATCACACCAACTACATGATTTTTTACTGCACCGAATCCAGAGTCAGTTATGACTAGAGTTATTGTTATCAAGGATAAAAGATACCTCCGCCATGCATTTGATTTTCACAGTGACATCCTCGCTAAGAAGGACAAGTTGTCCATCAATTTGCTTTTTTCTATACAGGAGAGCAAAGTCAAGGATGTGATCCTCTACCGTTGGTGAAGAAATTTCCATGGAGCCCTTGTGGGAAGGAGGCTGCAAACTCCTATTCCCACCAAGAAAAGTCCAATTCTCTTCATTAAACTGGGTCTGAGGAGAAGCTGGTGGGGTTGGGGCAATCAGCTCTCCTTCCTCCATTGAGCTCTGGATATGAATCCACCAGTTTGTCTTCACCATACATTCTTCAATCCATTCCAATGCCAAAGAAGCCTCTGAAATCCTTCTGAAAATTGTGAACTGCCGCTTCATAGTGTTCAGTTCCCTTATGACTGACATTGCAGAGTCATAACCGTATTTATGAGAAACAACCCCATTTTATTTCAAACAGTAAACAATAAGGCAAATAACATTAATACATTACCCAATCTTGGAATGATTAATCGAGTCCCCTTGAGACCTTGTAAAAGCTGCAGAGCGTTCCTTGATTCTTTGCTCAGAAGAGATGCAGTATCTACAATCATGTCCCATCTCTTCTTTTGCACTCCACTAATATCCTGCAAATGAAACAGATGTAAGCATACACTTAACTAAGTCTTTAAGCATTCACAATAACACGAATGCATGACATTTCCAATGTCAACTTACTGAAGGGTTAATATGTTGGTCTAAAATTTGTCCACAATTACTCAAATCAAAGCTTTTTGCAGGAGAAACAGGGCACAAAGTGCCTGATTTTCTCTTGCCTCCTGAGCTCTTAAGCGATTGGAAGGGTACCCTTTCCACTCTGTCCATGAATGTCATAACATCTTGCTCCTGTGCCAACTTAATATGGCTGCTAAAAGGCTTTCTTTGCAACTTTTGATCTTGGGCTCCTTTTGGAGTCTGATTCTCTTTGTTTGAGGTGGGGCTCATATTTTCACCTAGATATATGTTGTGACCAAAATTATCCTTTGTATTTTGCGGCCATGGTGACTTGGAACATTTAAGTTCTTCTACCTTACCCTTTTTCAGAAGTTGCAATTGAAGGGTATTTGGGCGGAAGTTTTCCTTATCTGGAGTGAAAATTTCTTCTTCTACCTCTTCTTCCCCATCCAAAACAGAGAAAAGATCCTTTGAGATCGTTTTATTTATCATATCCTTCTGGTTCTTTTTGCTTAAACTGAGACCTATGCTTTCATTTGGATAGATGTCAGGATTAAATTTACTCTTTGAATTGCGTGACCTTTTTGACTTAGAATGTTTGATTTCTTCTAGCTTACCCTTCTTCATAAATCGCAACCGAAGGGTATTTGGACTGAAGTTTTCTTTATCTGGAGTGAACATTTCTTCTTCTTCTACTTCTAGTTCCCCATTCAGAACAGACAAAAGATTCTTTGAGATTGTGTTATTTGCGATATCCTTCTCATTGCTTATTGCAACTTCATTGTCCACGTTGGCTGTGCTCTTAAGGGTACTCTTGCTGGTTCGAACCTGAGGAGCACTAGTAGCTTTACCTCTTCTTGACCAAATATTATGATTTATAGAATTTTTCTCCATTGCTTTTACACTGCTTTCAAAGATTTCCACATCAGGGTGCAGGGTGTGGTTCTCATTTGTAATATTCAAAACAGCTTCCTGGGGCATTGAGAAACTGACTGACTCTATCTGACTTGATGTGGGAGAGATACTGCTTGTGTGCTTGTTTCCAATATCTTGAATTATTTCATCGAGTGAGTGTCCTCGGTCATGACAAAATTTATCATTCAGCAGCTGTGGGGGTGACCTATACATATCTTGTTTTTCTCTATCAGATGGTGAGTCCAAAGCAACTTCCTCAACAACTTCAATTTGCTGAATTTTGGTGCCAGACATTGCTTCCTCAGCTGGCAGAAACATGCTCTCAGAATTGAAAATCCCAGCGCCAGCAGTAAAAGCACATGCTCTCAGAAACATGCTCTCATAATTGAAAATTCCAGCCCCAATAGTAAAAGCATCTGTAACCCTTCCATCACCTCTGAGTGTACATTCAGATTCAGATTGTTTAGGCATTATTACAGCTTCAGCTGCATTTTTCTCATCAAGAGATGCAGGAGTGATATTCATAAGCAAGCTGGAATCATGCTTTTCAAACGAATTCTCTAGATCAGGTGGTAATGGTGAAGTAGATGTACCGGGATGAATATGGAACTGTTGCTCTTTGGTCCCCAAAACAGCTTGCACAGCAGGCCAACACGCTCTCAGAAACATGCTCTCACAATTGAAAATTCCAGTTCCAGCAGTAAAAGCATCTGTAACGCTTCCATCATCTCTGAGTGTACTTTTAGATTCAGATTCTTTATGCATTATTACAGCTTCAGCTGCAATTTCCTCATCAAGAGATGCAGGAGCGATATTCATATGCAAGCTGGAATCATGCTTTTCAAACGAAATCTCAAGACCAGGTAATGGAGAAGTAAATGTATCAGGCGGAATATGCAATTGCTGCTCTTTGGTCCCCAAAACGTCTTCCACAGCTGGCAAAAAAGCAGTCTCAGAGAAATTTTCTGTCAACGTCTCTTCACATTCGACAACTGATACTAGAACCTGGTCCAGCGAGTCACATAATTTGTGTTCACCAATTGCTTCCTCTTTAGATGGGCTCTTGCTTTCTTCCTCACAACACAAAGAAACCATGTCTTCCAGCATCTCAGCTGCCAAGAGAATCTCCTCTTTAAAAGTTACTTCTGCATTCTCATAAAGGAATAAAGAACTGATATCCTCAAGAATTGAATCCACTAATTCAATTTCTCCCTTTTCAACCGGACAGCTATTCAAGGTCTGCAGACCCCAAAAACAAAAATGTAAAGATCATATTAATCATCTCTTACAGAAAACGATAGAACAAACCTTATCCCACCAAGCGTGGCTTGCTGGTACATGGATCAAACAACACCCAGCATGACTCTATCAAATCAAACATTACTTACAGAAAAAAGACTGAAATAATATACATCTGTATACCATAAATTTTAAATATTATCAGACATGAATAAAATATATAAAATTAATATTAAACATAAATCTTGAATTGTAAGAGAAAATTGACGCTTTATAAGTGAACACTAATCATTATAAACATAATTCTGTTATAATTTTATATTATTTAATTATTTTAATAGCATCATTCATAGTGATATATAGAAGTTTGAAATAAAAAATTTTAACATAATGCTTTATAAGTGAACACTAATCATTATAAACATAAATCTTGAATAAAATATATAAAATTAATATTAAACATAAATCTTGAATTGTAAGAGAAAATTGACGCTTTATAAGTGAACACTAATCATTTTAAACATAATTCTGTTATAATTTTATATTATTTAATTATTTTAATAGCATCATTCATAGTGATGTATAGAAGTTTGAAATAAAAAATTTATAAGATGTACTAAGACAGAGGAGACGTTTGGAAGAGTTTATAGGAGCTCATAAAAATAATTTATAACTTCTATTTACTCTTTTAACTTATTCTTTTAGTTTATCAAAATATTTTTTTAACTTATTAATAAATTTTATGATCAAATTTCTATCACAAACTTTCATGTAATAATTTTTTAAAATAAATACTTAAGTTATTTATCCCCAACAAAGGTAATCCCGAAGTTTTGAGACATGTGCAAATAGCCGCCACTACTATTTTGAAGTGTTTACACAAAAAAAAAATTCCCATCCTATTTAATTACATGAACTCCAAAATAAATAAAACAATTCAAAAGAAAATGAAAAAGAAAAAAAAAACACAAGAAACATCACAAACACCTCGTTGGCATTCGAATTTCTAACATCTTTAGTGATTTCGTACCTTCTCTTTTTCTTCTTCTTCTCCTTCCTCTTCTTCCACAACCACATCCAGGTTTGAAACGAAGGGATTCTCCAAATCATATGCGCGACTAATTGGAATCCAATGCAGACGATAAACCCTACTCGAAACCCCAATCCTGAGCGTGTCACCTTCCTTCATCTCCGCGCTCACCATAGGCTCAATCTTCCTCCCCGAAACCCACGTCCCGTGCACTGCATTTACCAATCCACGTTTAAGAAACCCCGAAAAGCATACCAAAACAATCAAATGCATGTTTGGAAACGCTTAAATTTAGAGAAATCATCGTTTATTTTTTAAAACAAGAAAAAAATAAGCAATTATTTATTCAAAAATAAGATGAAGCAAGACGAAAGGGGTTACCGGAAGATAAATCGAGGACGGAGAAGGTTCGAGAAGAAGGCTTGGAGCGAATCTGGAGGTGGAATCTGCTGATGCTAGGGTGCGTGAGCATGAGGTCGCAATCGGGGTGTCGACCTACGAGGAGAACGTCCTCGTGATCCTCACGTGACTCTTTCTCTTCCGGAGGCTTGTTCACAATGAAGATGTTCTTCAGGATCGCGTTGTTCTTCAGCACTGTTAGCACCGGGATTTTCCCCTCCTCTTCTTCCGCCTTGGATTGCTTCTTCGAACCCATGGTCGAATTCAATGAATGATGTTTTCCTTTTGTTTCTTGTTTTTGTGAATGGTATTTTTCTTTATTTCTTGCTGTTGGGAAACTTGAGTTTGAAGAGTGAGGGAGTTTGTGATGGGAGGGAAAGGATGAAGAGGTTTGAGAGAGGGAGATATTTTGAATTATTGGAAAAATAAAGTTGACCGTTTAGCAACAAGGGGCAACGGCTATCTTAAATCAAGCCAAGTTTTTAATTTCGTATAATACTGATTTATTTTAAATTTTAAATGCGTGATTTTATTTAGTCGGTATCAACTGACAATTTATATGGAGTTTATAAGAAGTGTAGAGATTTCAAATTTTTAAATAATTATTTGATGTTAAAATATCGAATATAGAAATACTTTAAAGATAGGCAATAATTAAAATGACAATTATATCAGTGCTCAAAAACAACGGTCAGAGCATTATAAAACTTTACATTTTTTATAATATATTCTTATTTTAAACAGGTATTATTTAAATTAGTTGATAAAATAAATTACTTTAATAGTTCATTATATCTATAATTAATTATTATTGTTGATTATGTCAAATAAATTTTATATTTGGATATGTTAGATAAAAAATATTTTAAAATAATTTTCTTTTTTAATTATATAAAAGAATCCTTTTTCGAAAGTAAAATTATAAAGTTTGATATAAAATTATTTGTGGTAATCGATTTTACATTTAATCTAAATAATTGTTAAACTAAAAAAATAAAATTTAATTAAAATAAAATAAAATATTGATTAAGAAAATAAAATAACTAAAAATAAGTTAATAATTTTTAATTAATTTTAAAATTTTCATTATCTCAAGAAGTTCTTTCTTTATAAAAAATATAATAAAAAATTATAAGCTGATATCATATTAATTATCAAATATAGTATTTTTATAGCTTTTCATATAATAAAATTTAATCATTTTCAAACACATTTTATTTGTTCAATTAAATTTTTTTAAAAATAATTAATTTTAAAAATAATTTTATATTTTTATATTTTATTATTTACCCCTATTTCAATTTAAGACAATCTTGTCTTGATTTTAAAACAATAAATGAATACTATTTTTAATAAAATATTTTTTATAAATTTAAAATAAATATGTAACATCCCAAATTTTTTATTTAAATTTATAATTTAAAAATTAATATTTTTAAGAGAAAAAAGTAGAAATTAAAAATTAAAAATTTTAGAAAAATTAAAAATCTTTTCAAAAATAACAAAAATATTTTTTCTAAAATGAGATAATAGCAAATAAAGTATAAGCATTTCAAAATAAAAATGTTAAATTTTTTTGAAAAATTTAGAACTTATAAATAATTACTAAAATATCATTGAGAGAAATTAGTAATATACCAAAAAAATCCTTAGCTCAATGATGTAGAAAAGAAGGCAAATGACTTAGAAATTAATTAGAAATGATTAATTAAGGATTAGAAATTTTAAGAATAGTTTAGAAATTTTTTAAAAAATATAACCAAAATATCTTTAATAGACAAGGAAAGCCAAAAATTATTGGCGAAGGTGTGCAGCTCGTGCTTATCTTTAAGGCATGAATTCTTAGAGGATTTGGCAAGGAAATGACATGTCATTATGAAGTCAATGTATCACCTTGCATTTAACAAACAAAAGACAAAAATATTTATAGAGAAAAATAAAATTAATCATGGTTAAATTAAAATTTAACTATGGTTAGATTACAATAACTACGATTAGGTTAAATAAATCATGATTAGGCTAAGAAGGTTAGTCCTTCTAAGTTATAGTTAAATTAAAAAAGAGAAATTATATGTGAAAAGATCATTTTGCTCTTAGTTAAAAATTTAATTCCTATGTAACCAACTATGAGGTGGACAAATTACTAAGGTGATAGTCATCTTTATTGCAGCAAAATCATTCATCTAAACACTTAGAAAATTATCCAAGATCAAGTTTTCATCTTCAAAATTTCTCAAACCAAGAACTAATCAAATTTAGGCTTCCAATCTTGAAACTTAAGATAGAAAATAAGAAAAGAAAAAACTCCTTCATTTCTCTTCAAGGAATTTCGTTTGGAACCACGAAGAAGGTGTATCATCATCACAAAACCCACCAATCATCTTTTCTAAGCTTCAACAAGTAGGGTGTTGTTTTACCCTTAAATTTTCTAAGTACTTTTGTTAAGTATTTTGCCTAATCTTCTTCATCTTTGTTAATGTTTTCTCTAAACTTCAAGATCCAATATCCTTAATTATTATTTGATTTAAAACTACCTTAGGCTCTTAAAATAAATATTTCTACTTTTTAAATAACTTTTAGAGTCCAAAATAAAAATTTAATGGTTTAAAGTACTTATTGGAATTACTTAAGAATTTTAATAAGTTAAATCTTCTTGAAAATGATTTTTATAATTTTTGGATAGATTTGAGAAGTTTTAACTAAGTCTTAAAATATATTCAAGAGATGGTCGATTTAGAGATTTGAGAAGATCTTAGATGTCTTGTCTTATTTGAACTTAAAATAACTATGTTATCAAATCTCTTCCAAAAATGCAAGTCTTGAACTTTAAAACTTAGAAATCTTATATCTGGATTATTTATGGTCATGATCTTAAAAATTTTAAGTGGAAGCCATAAAAATTAAACTTAAACCATAAAGGTTCAATCTTTATGACCAAAAGACTAAGAAAATGACTTATGGACTTGGAAACTGTAAGAAAAGTTTCAAGCTTCACAAGGACAAAGACCATGAACTAAGGGTAAGGCCTTGGTTCAATTTGAGATTAAACTCATTCACTAAGTGATTAGACTTTGGATGTAGGTACTATGTTTATATAAAAATGATAAAAATATCATTGTGGGCATAAAATGATCATTCAACCAAGTACACTAATAAGGAAAAAAAGTGGCTTAAAATTTATTAGGATAAGAAAACCCATACATATTTAAAGTTGTAGCGTAAAGAGCATACCTATGAAAATAGAAAAAATAAATTCAAAGATCTTAGTGAGTAAGAATGGCCTTTCAACCAAAGTTTCAAGATTAAGAAAGAAAATGTTGAAAAATATGTAAGACTAATTAGTTTACAACCTAAGGTAAGGTCTTAAAAGAAAAAAACCTTTAGAGATAAGAAAAATAAATTAAATGATCTTAGGAAGGTAACATTGGTCATTCAACCATACACATGGAAAAATAGTAACAAGAAGTTAAAAATTTATTACTTAAAGTACCGGGTAGTTTAATTTATAAAAATGATCCCAAACAAATGGACACAACTTAGTGAGATAAAATATGAATAATTTAACCTAAATTAGTAATCAAGCTAGCAAAATAAATTAATGGGCAAGGATTAAAGAATTATTCTTATTAGGCTTTGGATTTAAAATTTTGACCGTAAAGGCTTAGAAAGATTAACATAAAACTTTTGAGGGGTTAAAAGAGGTCATTTAGCAAAGATAGATTAGAATTGGATAAATAAGATTTCATGATAAAGAATCTACATGTTCATCTTATAACATCCTAAAAATGAATATTGATTTTACGCTTAATTCGTTCATTCAATTTCATTATTAGTTTGTTATCTTATAGTGTGGAAGCTTTGGAAAATACTTATTAGAGAAAATACAGTAAAAAATTTTTTTGAACAACCGTTTGTTATAAAATGTGAGCATCATCGATATAGCATGCATGTCGGTAAATAATTTTTCTAAGCATTCTTGTGCACATACAAAATATTATTATTTCGTAACGCTTACTTTAATTCATTTATCTCTAATCAACAGTAATCATTTAAACATAAACTGTTCACAAACATATAAACTTTATATAATTATATAGTCCGTTTTACATGTTCATAATAGTCTTAGGCATTAAGGCCTTTTTACATACACTTTATTACTCTCCATAATATACATACCAAATTTACATACATATTTACTGCATATTATAATACATGAACTATACATAAACTAGCTTACTACTACATACTAATAATTGGGATGCTTGCATCCTACTATTTACAAATATTTACATTATGGGTATGACATTCCAACTTCTGCTTTCTTAAGAACGAAACTGTGGGATCAGCAAACCTCCCCAAGCCTAGTGATGAAAACACTCCATCCAATCCAACGATATGAAAGTCCTGTCAGGCATCTCTTGGTAGGCTTGGAATGGATATGACATCGACTATAGCAAGCTTCCTTGTGAGGATCATAGATGTGACGAACTATGACAATAAGATGGAGTCTAGGATCAGTCTCTCCTTTTGAGGAAGGGGACAACTCAGTAGTGGCCATCTATTGCCTATAGTATTTGGGAGGAGATGGAAATACTTTGTTAGCGTGAAATATCTCCAAAGGAATTACAAAACCCATTATGGAAAAATTTGGGCTCAATACTTTCGAGATAAACAAATGTCTAAACGAGAAATAAATTCTCATGTTGGCTTACGTTGTGATTAAAAGGCCATGGGGGTTTTCAAACCAATCAACATTGCTAATGTCGATGTAGACCACCGTCGTCGCAAAAGACATGATTGTTGTCTAGGAAGAAAGTGGGAAGAGGAGCGAGAAACTACGTTTCTTAGTAGGTTTCTACTTTACATTTAGTGTCATCACTTTCATCCGAGTCACTTTAGTTTATTAGAAAATCATGACATGTATACAAGGTTGCTTTTAATCTTTCAAAAACTCCTACTGAAGTGGGTTACTTTTATACAAAAAATAATCATTATTACATAAGTATATATCTATCTTAAACTTCATAAATTTGGGATCTTAATACATATATTATTTAACTCACATTTTATTCTATGTCTTATACATTGTCTCATTCATTTTTTATTCCACAACTTCGGAAAACTTTAATTTCTGTTCCATACTTTCAAGAAACTCTCTAAACATAGACACACATTATAAACAGTCAAACAATATCTTCTTACTACTTCTACTACTCTACCTTCTATTCTTAAGAATATGAACTCATTTCTAGATGATCGTCACCATCTCATAATAACTATAGAACCGTTTTATCTTCACAATAGAATGATTTGTGAAGAACTTTTTTGTCTCTTGGATGTGCACAAGACACATTAAGAGTAGATTAAATTTTCACATAAGTTTGCTTTAATGATCCCTTACCTTGTGTTTAGACCAAGTATTTTAACATTTTAAGAAATTTGAAATACTTTCATTTTAAAAATATCTTGTTTGGATAAAGGAATTTCAATTTATTATATTTAAAATTCTTTATTTTGATGGTGTAATTTAAATTCATTGAATTTTAAATTTTTAAATTTCAATTTTTTATTTAGATTAAATAATTTAATTTTCACTATATACAAAATTTTACGTTTAAATATTCATAGGTTTATCTTAATTTTTTTCTCTTATTTTTTTTTATTCACAAAAAAATTTAGATATACAAGTATTTTTATTATGCAACATATTTAATCAGAATAATAACCCAACAAATTTACATAATTAAAATGATAAAAATATAAAATTATATCATTTCATATTAAAAATATTATGTCTAAATATGAGAGATGAGTGAGAAAGATGTCAGAGGACAACAATAAAAAATAATAAAAGATAAAGTACCACAAATATAAAATAATGATAGAAAGAAACATAAAAGAATTTCAAATTTCATCTATTTTGAAGGAATTTGAAATTCTCTCATCTTAGTTGGTTAAAATATTCTCTAAAAATCCCTACAATTTAAAATTTCTTGCAAAATAATATCCAAACAAAAGATTTCAATTGCTAGAATTTTAAATTCTTTCAAAATTTACTTTTCCTCCTTAAAATACCTCATCCATTTAGGTTCATTTTAAAGGCTTCTAAATAATCATGCATGCTCAATCAATATTCAACCAATATGTTATGCATATTTAGATCTCAAATTCTATCATATCATTAGTCATATATACTCATCATACATAACATAATCTTTTAAACACTTATGAGCATTCAATATTCAACTCACATTAAACAATGTGCATTCATAAAACATTATAAGTTGACTTATCAATCACTTTTGGATAATATAACTACAGACACTCATACATGTCCAACTTATTTTACTCTATAACATTTTATGATGAATCATTCAAGGATGCATAATTCTCTCAACCTTCTAAGTTACCAACCTTTCCTTTTCTCAAAGTTCAATTAATTTCACATGAATTTTATAAACTTAGAAGTTTTCCTCTAAGTGGCCGAATGACACCTTTTAAATTTTTATTTTTTGTGCACTTCAATTTGCAAGTCCTATGCATAACCTATTCATACTAAGTTTAAAGGTTAAGTATTATCAAGTTTTTAATTTATTTATGCCTATTTAGTTATGCATGGTCGAATGATTCATATGTCATTTTCAAGTTTCATTTAAAATTTTAATTCTTTACTTTTACATGACAAAGCTTCTTAATGTACCTAAACCAAGTTTTCAAACTCATTTCTTCTTATTTGACTTAGGATGACCAAATGTAAGTCCTTGGTTTCTAAGGCTTTCTAGTTTTCTTTTCTTTGTCTTAGGAGTTGATTTTCATCAATTGAAATTTAATTTATTAATTAGTACATGACTCAGAAATTTTTAAGACTTCTTCATTCTTGAAAGCCATGGCTGAATGGTTTAATGTAGTTTTCTAACCTCATGGTTAATTCCTAATCGCTTAATTTATGCATGCCTAGGTTTAGTCTTAAGTCATAGTGAATTCTTAACTTTCTTTCACTAACTTAGCTAATATGGCTAAATGAGCTCCTTAACCTATTTAAAAACTTACTCACACTCTTAATCTTTTCTGCTTATATGTCAAGGATGTTCAATTAACACTAGTTAAAAATTAAATCTTCTTCTTGACCAATTAATCCTAAGGTGACTGCTTGACTAATTAATCTTCCTTAATCCCTTAATCATTTTAAAACTTCCTTACACTTTTAATCTATAATACTTATATTCCAAAGATCTTTAATTAAAACTAGTTAAGAATTAAAACTCCTGCTTGACTAATTAACCCTAAGGTGGGCGAATGTCACTCTTATTATTTAGGGCATCACATTTTATCTTTAAATTAACCTAGGTTGATAAATCCTTCTAGTTAAAGTTTAGGCTACAAGTTTTAATAAGTCTAGTTAATTTTTTTAGGACTTCTCTATTTCTAAGGGTCATGGTCGAATGACTCCTCTCCTCCTCACAACTCCATGGTTCATTTTTAATTATCTACTTGTACATTTTTGAAATCTAGCTTAAGTATTAATTATGGATTTCACTTAATTTTATCTATTTGGTTACTATGGACTTAGCCACTTTTAGACCTTACTTATACCTTCAAATCTTCCATTTATCTAATGAAGATTCTTAATGCATTATTAACCAAATTTTAAGTTTATTTTTACTTGAATTAAATCAAGGTAGCCGAATGCACACCTAGTAGTTTTTAGGTCTTTTAGCTTAATTTTTCTTATTCCAAAAGTTTTTCCACCTTAGTTAGGACTTAGTCACATGGTTTTTATCTCTTTTATAAATTTTAAGAAGTTTTATCCTTGCTTTATCCTATATGATTGAATGCTCCGTTAGGTTTTCCAAGGTCACCTTTTCAAAATTTCCTTCTCCTAAACCTTGGTTCCATGATTTTGTGCACTTTTAGCACCTTAAACACTTGATCCATAAAATATTTGTCCAAAATCCATAGCATGGGTCATGTTCAAAGAGAGCCATAGGTGTCTTGTGAGGCCTGTTTCATTTTTAGTCCCAATACTTTAACTTTTACTTAGTAATTTTTAGATCTATGCCTAAAGCAAGCTTATGAGACTTATAAATTAATTTTGTTACACTTTTTAATATTTAAGTCCATGGCTTAAAATCTGGACATATTATTATACAAGTCCAACATAGTAAGAAAATTAACAATTTTCAAGCTTTAAACATAAAAAAAAATGCAAGATAGCTTTTTTTCAAAACAACAAAGTGTAGATCCACAAAATTTATTCCAAGATCCATCAATCTCCTATCATGATCATTTCAAAACTTTAATCATAACTTCTCAAAACTTCCCAAAGCATCAAAATTATTTTGAAAAGAATTTTCATCAACTAAATTTCTTCTAAGTTTCCTAGAAATACTTTAAACCAACCAAACTTCATTTTATTTTTCAAAAATCACTAAAAATGGTAATGCTCATTTTTAACTATCCAAAGCCGGCCTTGAGCCCTCATGAATCCAAATAAAAGGAGATGTATGAATTTTAGAGAAAGGATCCACAAAAAAAGAAACCAACCATAAAAAGTAAGATTTAAAGCTTAAAAAGGTAAAATAGAAAATACTACTTGATGGGGACTTGGTGTAAGGTTATGGCGAGGATGCGGTGGCTGAACTTGGTCCCCCTCCCTTGATAGTTCACAAAGAGTTTCTTAGTGAAAATGGTGGAGCTTAGTGTTTAGAACTTGATTTTAACTTAAATCTCAAAGATGGAAACTTAAACTTAAGGTGAAAAGTTAGGGCTTTTGGATTTGGTTTAACTTGGAAAGAGTTTGGAGAGTTTTTCAAAGTGTTTAGGGAGTAAAATGTGAACTAAATGAGGCCTCCCAGGTAGTTTAGTGAATTTAGTCAAGCAAGGGAAAAGTTGCGATAATTTTTCACTTAAGGGTATTTTGGTAATTTTACTTGAAATTTCCACTTTCCAAAATAATTTAAAATGTAAGAAATTATCATTTTAGAATTAGATTAGTGTTAATGAGGCTGAGTTATCTCTAATCATGTTTATATTTCTCTAAGCATGGTTAATTTCAATTAATCAAAGTTAATTAGTCTTAACCATAATTAAAGGAATCTTTGCATTAATGGTTTTTGTCTTTTTGTGCATTTACTTTGGTGGACTTCATATGGTGACTCATCACTATGCTTTTCACATGAAAATTTTGTGCACACTATGTAGAACCCACTTTTGGTTGCTTCCTCACTTTTTCTTGCCCTTCCAGCCTTCCAGGAACATTTTTGTAAATTTTCTCAACATTACTCAAGAAGTTCCCAAATTATTTCTCTGATAATCTTAACACTTTTTTGGCTATTTACTTTGGTTAAAGAAATCATGCATTTATGACTTTTGTCTTTTTGTGCATTTACTTTAGGTAGACTTCATATGATGACTCACCACCATGCTTTCCATATGAAAATTTTGTGCATATCATATGGGACCCACTCTTGTCTTCTTCCTCACATTTTCTTGCCCTTCCCAGCTTTCCAAGGGTGTTTTCATAATTTTTTTCAACATTACCCAAGAAGTTCCCAAATTGTTTCTTTGACAATTAAAACACTTTTTGGTTCATTCCCAAGTTAATCTAAGATCATTTGATATTTTTTTGTAAACTAATTAGTCATGTGTAGAAAAAAGAACTTCCTAAAGGAGTTTTGGGCATTTTCAGAGTTTTCTAAGGACGTTTTTGTCCCTTCTTAGTTTCTAAGTATTTCTCATTACTCTTGATCATTCTTGATGTTCTCTGATCTTATAAAATATCTTTTAAATCTTGTTTTATATTTCTATTTCACATTATTTGAGTTGCTCAGGTGTAGGAGCATTATTATCATTTGCACCAAACTTTCTAATTTGTGTTTGGTTCCTAATCCTGCTTAGTTTCATTCTAGAAATTGTTTGTAACTTCAAGAGTTCATTATGAAAATTTATGAATGATACACATCTCCCTTAGGAATGAATTTGAGAAATAAAATGGTCATGAGGTCTAGATGAACAAAAAGTCCACTTAGGAGGTGAAAAGGTCATTTGACCAACATAAACTTAATGATAAGAAAGCCACCAACTAAATATTTGATAAAAGGAAAGGAAAATATAAACTTAGAACTGTTGAGTGGTGTAGGTTTCCCTTGAGAAACTTATCATAAAACATAAAAAAAAAATGTCAACTTGAGTAATTTTAAAAGACGAATGCATGTTGTCCAAAATTGTAAGGACCTTGCTTAAGTAAAGGTTTTTACTAAGTATGTAAGATTTTGGATAAATATTATTTCCCTAGTTATTATGAATATGTTTGAGTATAATCACTTATTTAAATTTTTATATGATCTCTTGAATGATATGATGACTTGCTTATGTGTACATGGTTCCATGTTGTGCTTAAATAATTATATGCTGATGAATGAATTGGATGCTATGTGTGCATGACATTTTGATTGAATATTGAGCATGCATCCTATTTAGAGATTTAAAATGGAACTTAATAAATCAGGGGGCAACTAAAGAAAATGCTATCTGAAAACTTAGCAAGTACACACTTGTAAAGTGCCAAGTCAGGAACTTGTGCATGTGTGGAAGTCTGGAACTATCCATGTTAGAGGTCATAAGGCTTGAAGTTAAGGTGATGACAACCATCAGGAATAAGCTCATATCCTAAATAAAGTTAAGTATGTATGGAAGTGAGAAGATATTGCTTGATAGGTGTTTAATAACATGCCATTAAGAGTGTAATGATGTGTCATATGTTAAAGTGTCACTAAGAGGATGACTAGTCAATAAGAATGTTATGAGTATGGAAAAATATGTTAATGTTTCAACTAGTATCTTTGATGTTATGATTTATTATGTTAATATGGTGATCCAAAGAATGAATGAATTATATATTTATATAAGATTTAATCCCTGCCATTATTTAAAAGGATCCACTTCAGATAAATATTATTTTAAAGAGAAATAATTGAAGTTATATGGTTATCACCTTTTCTTAATAAACTGAAATGGTTGGGTTAGAAATGATGCCACTAACCTTAGGATTGACACCTATTGAAAAATTACAATTTCTCACTCCCTAGTCCCTACCTCCTTTTTCTCTCTTAGAGTTCAATCATATTGTTCATGATGACAGTAGTCTACATGGAACAAATAACGTGGACTAGAAACTAATGCTCATAGAGTGGAATACGAGAAGAGGCATAAAGGATCACATTATGTTTTGTATAACTTTATACTTTCGGCTTTGGATGACTATAACTTGTGAAGAGCATTGAAGCTTTCATTTTATTTAAAGGACTCACTAGGAGCCTTTAATTTACTGTGTCTATATGTTGTATTGCCTATATAACTAATAATGTAAAATATTTTTGTAAAAATTAATGTATAAGATAACAAGTAAATAAATATAAGTCTTCAAAATTAACATGAATGACGACATCATAACATTTATTTTCTGTTATGTTGATTACCATGACGAGACTCTCACTTTCAATAATGTTTTAAAAGAAAAGTTATATCATATTTTCAGTCCAAGTATTTTATAAAAAGAATTTTATATTATGAAATAATAAACTGATAATGATCCTATGATATGACTTGTTATTAAAGTATTACAATATATATATATATATATATATATATATATTTATATAAAAAAAAGTGTCACAATACAATTAAATGAAGTTGTAAACATTGAAATTCAATTATTTAAAAAGATTTTTTGATTTCTCAAATTTTAATGATAGAAATATTATTTATAAAAATACATATAAAAATGTCTATATTTAAATTATTATAAATAATATATAATTTAAAAGTTAAGATAAAACATCATTTGTAAAGAACTCATTTAAGTTAGAATTAAGTACCACATATTCCTACTTAAATAATGTATTATCTCAGGATTTAGCATTGCATCACCTATTTAAAAAATCTCAACAAATACAATAAATATAGCTAGTTATCAAAATATATTAGTTCTTAGGATAAAAAAGTTTTTACTCATCTAAAATGAATATATTAGTTCTTAGGATAAAAAAATTTTTACTCATCTAAAATGAAACCATACGTCTAATAGAAGTTTAGAATACGATGCAATCCTTAACTATCTCGTAATCATTCTTATGTCTTATTCTATATAAATAAAGTAACTTAAAAATAAGATAATAAAAATAAAAATTTATCATCAATATATAAAAAATAAAATTTTTTTGTATATGTGTCAAAATGTATCAAGTATTCAAAGCTTCAATTAATATTTCTATTTATTTTCATTGACAAAGAATAAAAAAAGACTTATGTGTAAAAAGAATACTTGAGTTGAAATCTAAAGAAATTGTACAATACTTGAAAAACTTTATTTTATTTCCATTATATTTTGTTTATTTTCATTGAATACACAGTATAAACTTCTATCTTTGGAGAGTTATAGAGTTATCATTATTGGGCAATTAAACGTGTAGGCAATGCTATCTCGTATGCCTTTGGTTATTGTAATGTGTTATTCTTCTCTCTTTTCCAACACCTCACCTTCATCTTCTTGTCATCACTCGCTCTCTGCCATAGAATTTTTTTACCCAAATAGGATATATTTGAAAACATATTCCCTAAATAGGATATATTTGAAAGTATTTAAAAATATTACCAACTAGTTGTACCAAACACTTGCAATTTAAATTAACAAATTTTTCATTTTTAGTTTTAAGCTAATTTTTCAACTCCCAACTAACTTATCTTCTAATTTTACCAAATACATCCAAAAACCTAAATTGGTGGAAGAATAGACACATGTGAAAAACAGTTTTTTTTTTCTTTTATAAAATACAAAAAATGAAATCTAGTGAACGAGCAGCAATGTCTACCAGCCCTAAATAGCGGGGTTAAGAAAAGAAAAGAAAGATATTTGTACAAGTCACCATTTGTTTTGGAAAAGAGAAATAAAAAAATAAAATAAAATGACGCATTCAAACTAAAAAGGGAATAAAAATATCCTGTTAATAGTATACACAAACAGCTAGATAATACTAGCTACTCAATAAGAAATTAAAAAATAAAAAAAAACCCATTTGCATGAACATATTAATACATCAAAATTTGACACAAGCTCCTTCAAACTTGAATCCATCAGAATCCTGCTACAAAACAACTAGTCCTGCTTATTACGAGCAGCCCTTGCACGATGTCTTAGTTCAGCTCTTTTCCACCTTACAATCAAGTAACACAAGGAGAAGAGGGTATTGATCTGCAGAAAGAGAAACGATACTTCAAGTGAATATTCAATATGAAAAGAAACCCAACACTAAAATGGTTGTGATGGAAACTACTAACCAAGATTATCATAGCAATGACAAGAAGAGGTCCAGACCAAAGAACTGACATAAACAGTCCACTTGGATCAAAATAGTTTTGACCAGAGAAGCTTTTCCAGTTTTTTCCCGAAATTCTGTTCAGACTCTCGGCAAGATATACACCAACCACTGCATCAAAACGATTCGCAGGTTATAATTTTTATTTAAAAAAAAAAGCCTTTTCAGCTACTAGAAGAAATCAGCTATATGGATCAAATGACGCAAACAATGCCATGGGTGTTCAATGCGAGAATAAAGGGGAGATTTAATAGACAGAATCGAACTTCAAATAACAGTCAAAACATGCAAATTACAAATGAGCAGGGATTATAAACATTTCACACTACACAAAAAATTGGAAGTCACATAACTTCAATATAAGTGGAAGATATTGATGATGTTTAAATGAAAAACAACTAGATACAAAAAATTCACTGGTTATCATCAACACTTGGCATATAACTTCTTGACCTTAAAATTTTACCTCAAAGAGATCGCTTGAGCAATTAATTCAATTTTAGAGAATGACTACACTTGATTTTCCCCTTATCTCAATATTAATAACTTCTTAAGCTCAAATATATTCTCTGTTCTTCTAATTCCACTAAATCAAATATTGCTACTTGTGGTGGAATTGTAAAGCATGGGAATGGTCTTGCTAGACCATATTATTCTGTCTGTTATGTCCTTAGTTCACAATTTTGACTGCCCCAAGTATAAACCATCAAGAATATAACCTTAACAACTTCAAACACAATTGCCAAATTCCTGAACAATTGCTACCAACTTTTCAGATCATTGACCTTGTATTTGTTGAGCTTGAATTTTCATTTTAGCAGATTAAAATGATATTTCATAATGCCATTGGATCAGTGACCTAGATAATCCATCATGAAAATTTTCATTTAAAAAGAAATCTTGACATCATAAATAATACTGAGAATTTTGTGATTATCTAAGCACTTCACCATGCCAAAGAATATATAATTTCAAAGTGATGAAATAAATGAATTTTCACGCTCAAATATGACAATTTTAGGTATGTCTGTACTTATAAAAGCATGATTAGAAAATCTGATTTTACATGCATATAGCTTGAAGCCAAACAGAACAGAGGATAGCAATCTTCTCAATTTTACATCATTTCAGCTCAGCATTTCACCACAGGCAAAAATGCTAAGGCAAGGCACTAACTAATTATCATGAGGGAAAGTAACAATTCAAACAGGAATTAAGCTAGCTACATTAAAAGTAATAGAACAGTTATAATTTAGCCTATTTATATAGTTGATTGAAAAATTCATTCCATAAAATAGATAAGGAATGCCACATACATGTTAAAAGGAACAAGAACATTTGAAAGTTCGTATTCTTCCTAGAGATGATAGCTACAAGCAGCAAAACAACATGGAATGCTAATAATCCCATCAACCAAGGTTCCTGAAACAAAGCAACAAGGCAGTATTAGTAAACCCAAAGGGTGCCAATAACAAGAAAATTCAGATAACCCAAAGATGATAAATGTTGAATAATATGAGAACAGAAAACACCAGATGTTGTGCAGTTCTCTAAGATACACAGCCTATAGATTGGAAAACTCAGGAGGATAATGTTTGTGCAAGACATAAATAGTAAATACCCTTCAATTAATCCTTTTTCCATTAAATTGATAATGAAAATGCCATCCTACTGCCAATAACCTTTGATGGCATGGTAGATCCATAGGTTTCCTATGTGCAACATTCTTCAGGTAAAAAATCCATATTACAATCAGCAGCCAAAGGCAAGTAAGGGTCACTGATTGTGCCAAAATGCCAACCAAACACTAATTCATTGAATCACCTCCTCTTCACCACATTCAAAGGCAACAACAAATTTGAACATTTCTATCCACCAAAAATTTCATAAGATCACCACCTATACTCATTCCACGATTCAAATATGACCAAAAACAAAATATAAAATTAAATTTCAAAGATTAGGTTATCAAAAAATACAGTACCACCTGCAACTGACACTTTTCTCTTCCCACCTCCAACAGCACAAAACGAGATCCGGAAGAAAAAAAACATCCCACCAAACACAAATTTCATCCATCAAATTTACACCATTATTTGCACTTCAAGCAAGGCTCCACTAAATTTCTTACACTCCCAATTTATTATAAAGATGATAATTGAAAACACCACATTTATCAAGAACCAAGAACCTTCCAAAAAAATAGAGAAAAGAAAATAAGGGTTTCAAAATTGAAGGGCTACCTTCCAATCAATGGCGTGGAAAAAGCCCATAAAGTTATCGTAAGCGGGGCGAAGGCCAGTACGAAGCTCGGAAGATAACTTCTGAACAAGATCTGCCATAAGCTCCATGTGCTCCTCCATAGCAGATTTGAGCTCCTCCATCGACATGGTAACAGAGAAACCACACCAGATTCAACTGGAAGAAACTGAAGTACCTAAGCTCCTTCTTCTTGTGTAGCTTTTTCCCGGTTTGTCTAAACCACCGAACCATTTGTTTACTTCTTAAACCCCGTCTTTAATATATCTTGTAAGTTTTTAAATATTTTTAAAATGTAAATTTTATAAGTAATTAAAATATTATTTTAAGTAATAAAAACTCTAAATTAGAATATAAAAGTATGAATGTTTAAAAATTTTATTTTTAAAAATTTAAAATCAATTTAATTGGTAAAATTCTGTTTAAATAGTGATTTTTGAATATGGTATTTATACTCGATTTTAATTGAATAAATTTAAATATTAAATGAAATAATTAACAAAAATTAAAAATTTTATTTCATTGGATAACTAATTAAAAATAATTTATTAGTTTGATAAATAAATTCATAAAAACTATCAGAAAATGAAAAAAAAAATATGGCTGCATTTTTTTCATAAATAAGTACTCAAGATGTATAATATATAAATTCATATCGAGAAAAAATATTAAGCCATAAATAAAATATTAAGATTAAAAATATAAATATAAATTTAATTATATATTGTTATATTAAATAATTGAGCGTATCAAAATTATATTAAAATAGTGAAAATTTAGTAGAATTCTTTTCCGATGAGATTTCAAAAATACTTTTTGTAGTTTTTGTTTATGGATTGGAGATGATAAAACTATTTGTGTCTTCAAGTATTCACATTTAAAAATTTGTTTCGAGTAAATACTCGTGCTTATGGGTATTCGTGGATTTATTTAACAATTTTTTTCTACCTTCTTGTTAATAGAGTACTTATACCTATGAGTATCCATACTAATAAAATTATTAGAATTGGATCAAAAGTTTTAGAATTTTAGTAATTTATAAATAAAATTTGAGTAATAATTTAAAAAAATAAAATTAAGATTAATTATAAATGATAAGTAAAAAGAAATTAATATAATAAATAATTTTAAAAATTATTTAAAATGCTTTCTATTTTGATAAAAAAAATTATTTAAACAAAAATCTCTAATATTTTTAAATTATTTTTCTTATCATTTAAATGTATAAAATTTAATAAAATTCCTTTATCCAAATGAACAATAAAAGAATAACTTAAATTATAATTTTGTTTATTTAAATTTAATATTATGGATTACTGTAACAAAATATCATATTAATCTTGTAATTTTAAGCTCCTCCTTTCTAATGTAGTCCTATTTTTTAAAATTGTGAATTTATATAAAAATAATTTAAACTAAGTTATTTTTAAATTTTTTAAAATTTAATTTTCTTACTAATATTCATAGGTACATGTGGATATCCATAAATCTATTAACTATTTGTTAAATAAGTATCCAGATGCGGATATTTGATACATTTTTACTCACGGGTTGAGAAGTGGGTGCTTACCCCATTTTTGGTATCATTAACTATTACTACTATTTTTCGAAATTTTTATATGTCTATTAAATATTATATACATTTATGCCATTAATTACAAAAAATTGTAGGATATGTTGGGATAGGTTTTATTTTTATCTTTATTTAACTCAATTTTGGTAGAATCAATTATTTGAAACCAATGAAAATTTGATAATATATATATATAATAGATTAAATTAAACTAATTTTTAGATATAATATAATAATCTTAATATTTTATATTAACTTGATTATAAAATTAAATAATTATACAATTAAATAAGAGAGAGAGAGGGTTACTAGAAATGAACTTTGGCAAGATTAAGAAAAAGGAAAGCATTGTGATTAGGATTGGAAATTAGTATAGAGAAAAAAGGAGCATTGAAAGATAGGAGCTTTTCTCGGCAAATATAGAAATTAGAAGATAGAGAAAGGAAAAGAATTCTATAACTTATTTCTTTAGTAACTTTTCACACCAATATGGGGTATAAAGGATTTGTGAAAAGATTTTCTCAAATGGGGAGGTAGGGTGAAAAATTTATATGTTTTATAAAAGAGAAATAATGAGGGATATTATTTTAATTTTATTATTTTTTAAGAAAATAATAATCTTAATATTTTAGAATAAGATTAAATAAAATTTAAATCATTTTATATTAGATGAAGGTGAATATATCAATATTTGTAGAAGAAAAGTTTGCCCAAATAAAGAGAAAACTAACACTCCATTAAGATAGAGTAAAGTTTAATTAAAATAGGAAAATTAAATTAAAAATTTTACAAAATGTAAGTTATTTTGATGTGGTGAAAGGGAATACTAAACGAGTTTGAAGGTCAAAATAAAAGATGTTGTTGATGTTTTTAGTGGAAGAGCATGCATTTCACATTTGAAGTAGATGATATGGAATGGAGTAAAATTTGTGAGTGTATTTAATAAACTCAAATTTTTACATGCTTGATCATGCTAAAAACATATAAATATGAGATATTTATCTTTAAAAAGTTCACTTAAAAGTTGGGATAGAAGTAAGCTGAGCCGAGTTAGGATTTGAGTGTTTAAGTTTGGTTGTTTAAAGATTTTGAAGCCTAAATCTGTGTCTGTTAAAGACTTTTTTTTGTTAAGGTCTAACCTGATTTAAAACCTACAAAGCTTATAAATATGTTTAAAAGCTTACGTTCTAATAAAGTTAATAAATAGACTTAAAGTCTATATAATTAATTGATTAAAAAAGCTTACAAGTTTAAAACCTATAAGATAAAAAGATCATTAAATAAGTCTAATATATATATATATATATTAATATTATGTAAATAAAATATATTAAAATAAATATTATATAAATATTATATATTAAAATAATATATAAATATAAATAGATCCTTGAATAGATTAAATAGATTTTTATATAAGTTTAAACTTGACTTGTTTATTTAAAAAGACTTTTTAACAAGTTTGAATTTATCTGTTTGTTAAACTAGTCGAATTAAATTAGAATTTAAATAAGTCGAGTCATAGACCCTTGTTGGACGGCCTTGTTCACTTTTATCCATACTCAAAAGTGTTAAGAAACATGAATTAAACTATAAAATAATAAGATGTCTATGCCATGTGTCTTGTTAGACATTTGAACAAAAAAACCAATTATATAAATTATTTTCACAAAATAAGTTAGAAAAATGCTGGTAACATGCTCTTGAATGTGCTTTTAAAATACTTCTTGTGATTGATTAATGCTCTGCAAATCCAATGCATTCATAATCAATTTTTAAAATTTTCTTTAACTTTTTAAAAAATTGGAAGGAATGTGTTTAAAAGAGTATAGTGTGAGAACTTTTTAATAGGTTATGTCAAATTAATAACAATTTGATATTTGAGTTATAATGATATATTGACAAATACTACTTATTATTTATGATATTAAATTTAAAATATTTTATTGAATATTATAATTAATATGATCACACGCTCAAAATAAGCTCATTAGTAAAGTTATATTTTAATAAAATTTAAATATTACTTTATTAGATTAGACAGAATGAGCTTAACTTTAATATTATGATTGCACTTTAAGGTTAGTTATATTGGTCATTACTTATAAATAGAGCATAAGATGTTCAACCCTATTAATTTTATATGTATAGTCATATTCTTTTTATATTCTTCTAGTATATTGAATGAGGGATGTTAGAAGGAATATTTGTGTAGGAATTTATAAAGATGCAATTGCTATTATCTTTTTAATAATTAAAATTATTCTTAATTTTTTAATTTAAAATAATTTAAAACGTATATCTTTGCATGTAAAATTAGAAATTTTTATTGTTTTGTCTTGTTACAAGCATGATTTTCAATATTTCATACCTAAATTGTGAAAGCACATTTTGGATTTTGTGTTTCAATCTATTTTTCCTATTTAAGAGTATTGATTATGATTAAATAAGTTTTTATATCTCACAATTTGTTTATATGACAACAATGGTTTGTGATTTTATGGTTTTTTTTCTTATCAATATGCTTGTTGCAATAACATGCTTGATACAAATAATTTCCAATCTTACATGTCTTCACCATGATAATTATTATGTATATTTTTTATTTTTATGTTCATATTATATATATTATATTATATTAGAATATATATATATATATATATATATATATATATATTGTTATGCATAAACTATGTGTGTAAAGTTTTATCCTCATATAAATACACTTATTAAAGTTAAGAAGATAATATTTATGACTCTAAGTATCAATTTTATAAAGATTATCCTAATAATTTTAAGATCAAGTGAATCTAGAGAACTTACTAAGAAAAAGGTTTTTGTTTTGGAAAAATAAAATAGAAATAAAGACAAGAACAAAAGGGGGAAAGTAAGGTAAAAGACAAATCAAAAGTACGTAGTCAATTATAAAAAGATACATGACTTTGGTTTCTCTTATACTTTACCTAGTATCATCCACGACTCTCTTATGAATGATAAGAGTTAATTACTAACCACTTGTTCTAATTTTATTACTATTTAATTATCTTGCAATAGTAATATTCTTTCTTTTAAGTAATCACCCTAATGATCATGCAAGAAAAATAATTAAGAGAAATATAAAGAACACGCAACTTTATTAATTCAATAACCAGTTAGAAATAAAGTACGCCAATTGATTCTCCGAAATCCTATACTTAGTTTATTTTATAATTTCGTTAATTAATTAGTGGTACGATTATGTATTCCTTAATCAACTTAGAAATTAACAAGATTAGTCAATTTTCATCAATTAATAAAGCATAATAAGATAAACACAATTAAATAGAAAAATATATGAATTTAAAAGAGAGAAAAAATGTTTCAATTGGTTACATCATAAATTTCACTAAAGTCTCATGGTTGAGAGATTAATTACATATGATAGAAAAAAAATAAACAATAATACTTTAATCTAACAAAAGAATCCATAATTCTAAATCTAGGAAATTAAAATAACTATGTAAGTAGGGTTGTTAATAGGATGCTTCCAATATCCTATAGAAGAATACCGAAAGAAAAGTGATTATAAGAATGTAGAGGATAATAGTGGTGTGTTTTTGGCATGTCTTCTTCTAAGACCTAACCTTTTTTTTTTATAACCTTTTACTGGAACTAAGTCTTAAACTAAGAGTTATCTAAGCATTCCCTAACATTTTATTGATGACAAAAAATATACGTGTAGAATTATGTATTTAAACAGGTACAAAAGAAAAGCATATTAAGATCATACATTATCTAAGCATTTTAATGATAAAAAGAGTATGTTGTAAGCTTGTTCAATTGGCCTCTTAGATAAAAGCTATTTTTGTCTTTCTATTTAACAAGAAGAACAATCAAGCATTGAATGAAAGGGTGACCTAAGATAAAATAGGAAAGAGACTATCCTAACAAAAAAATAAAAGGCAAGTGAAAAAATTCTCTGTTATATTACTTATGTTTGACAAACAATAATTACCTTTCTCCTAAACCAAGACCATGCATTTATTGTACATGTAGAAGACATTGTGAAATCCTCTCATCTCACAATGACTATTTTGTTTCTATTTATATAAAGAAGAAACTTATGAGTAAAAGACAAGAAACATAACTGAGTTGAACCCTTATTGTCTTATCTACTTATAACTTATGGTGTAAATTTTTCATTTATTTTTTTGTATTTGAGTTTGATTCGGGAAAAAAATATAGCTAGATAGGAAATGTCTAGTTTGTATTCAACCCTTCCTTTTGTGTGTTATGTCTTTTTCTACACATTTTAATTGAGATTTTCTACATAAATTGAGTTGACTTAGGTCATCTTTTGCATCTTCAATATTAGAACGGTTGTGATCAGGTCTCACAACCATGTCTAAAACTCTAGAGATGTCGATTGACTATGCTGAGTTTTAGCACAATTATGCTTACTATCCAACACAACCTTGCTCTAGTTTGCACATTCTTGTAAAAAAAATCACAGACATTGCAAGGATATGCTTTTGTGTTGGCTTCCTTTAGGGGAGTTTATCTTCTTTCATTGCTCTTTTGTTCTTTTTATGCCCTTTTTTACCTTCTTTTATCCTAATTTGTGCTAGGTTTTAGATTTTTTTCTTACAAGATCATTTTTGAAAGAAATAAGATAAGTTAGGTAACATTACCAATAAATAGGCAATAATTATTCCATAATTATAATTAATTTCTTATAGATATATCAATATAATTTTGATTTATCAACCTCCTTAAATGTAAACATTGCTTGTCTCCAAACAATAACCTAATGAATGAGAATATAATAAGAATAAAATTTAGAAACCTCATAGATTAAACATGCATAAGATAAATATAATTATCATCACAGGAACAATCAATAAGTAATCCAATTAGAGTCTTAATTCTTTTAAATCAAGTTCCATAATAGAGGGGATCACTTTTATTACCATCTTTCACATGTGTGAAGGCATAGATCATTACCATTCTTCTTCTCGCAATTGTACACTACCATAAACTTATTCATAAATTTCAAATCTTCCCTTAGAATTAAATCACAGGCTCAAGAATCAAAATATCTTTATTAAGGTTGTACTGTGGCCAGGGTATTAAATAGGCAAGGTAAGAGAAGGAAACAAAATACAAATGGTTTTCTTCATTATCTTGATCTTTAATCATTCTAACCCTTAGAATATAAATACATTTTCTTAGGGTAACATGAATTTAGAATCTTTATTTTTTCAAGATTTTTCACACTCTTCCTTCTTCTTCCTTCCTTCCTTTTAATCTTTTTTCTTTCTTTATGAGTGCTTGCATAACCTCAAACGTTTACTCTACTTAGCTCTAATCTAAGGATACCTAAAAGTTGATAACAATCATTCGTAGGATACTAAAAATGTAACTTTTAATCTTCTAAACTCAAGAAAGCTCTAAGTGATATTCTAAGTTTGAATCTCATAAAGAAACCTAATTTATCTTTACCATTTTTCTATTATACAATTGACTTACACAAACTTTAACAAAGTTGAAAGGTAAGTTTTACAATATACAAGTCAAATGATAATCGCTCATTATTAATTAAAAAAATATTTTGAATGCAACCTCATTTAAACTTATTTTCATAAATAAATTAGTAAAAAAAATTACAAATTTATTTTCTATTGTCCTTTCAATTGAATTAGAAATATTACTCCACGCAGCACGCTCTTTGTCGGGTATTACAATTAAAAATAAAGTCCTATTGAAATAGATTATTCTATTTACGTTAAACATGGATATTAGAATTAAAGAATCATATAATAAAATAACGTAAAAACAGTAATAATGTGTCCTATCATGAAAATTCAATTATGTTGGAGACATGTTTTTAAAAATTAAATATAATAATAATAAATAAAATTATTAATTTTTATTATTATAATGAGTAATTAATTAATGCTAATTAATAATGATAAAATAATTAATTTAAAAAAATAGAAAAAGAAATATTTTTTTAAAAAATAATTTATACTTATTTTAGACTAAAAGCTTAATTTGATTAAAAAATTTCAGAAAAAATAAGTCAAATTGAACTAAAATTCCAAGCTAAAAAGAAAAAAAAAATTAAAATTATAATCGAACCTAAGACTAGTGGAAATTTTTTTAATCCAAAATCATTTTTTCAAGAATTGAAAAATAAAATAAATAGAAAAAAAGTAAAGAAAAATTTTAGAAATTTCTATTAGAAATTAATTATTTATAGATAAATTAATTGATAGTTACTTACAAAATAGTTATTTTCTTACCCTATAAATAAGGACACAGCAAATCTAAAGAGGAAGTCTCTTCATTTTTTTTTTCTGAAATTTAAAATTGAGAATTTAGTTCCTTGTCGGAGACTTTTTCCTTTTATTGGGATTTTATGTTTAGATTCAGAATCTTCTCTTTCTCTTTCCACAACTTCTTTTATTCTACAAATTTTTTGATCTGAGAGAGTCTTGGTTTTGAAAAAAATTCTCTTATCCTATGTTTGAATGAATTAATTTAAGAAGGAAATGTAATTTTTTAAAAAATTTAAAATTCTAAATTTTAAAAGAACTTGTTTAGATATATTTTTAAAAGAATTCAAGACATTTTAAGAAGAAATTGTAATAAATTAAAAAAGCTAAATTTAAAATACCACCAAATTAGAGAAAATTTTAGAAATTCTTGTCTTGTGCACAACCTGAACCTCTCCCCATTTGGACTCCAATCATCCGCCCCAACTCCCCTCCCCTCTTGGATTATATTCACCTGCTTCAAGATGATTTTTTTTTTATTTCAATTATCAATATAATAAACTTTTAAGTTTTAATTTTATAATTTTTTAAAATATAAAAAATTAAAAGTTTGATGTAAATCATACAAAGTATATGATATTCAATTTTTTTTATTCTCTCTCATCCTTTTATAAAATTTTCAACCAAACAAAGATTAAAAAAAATTATTCAAATTAGTTAATATATTAATTTTTGAAATTTTTATGTCTATTACAATTTTTATTAAATATATAAAGTAAAATTTTATATGTAAGGAAAATTAAATTATTTTATTTAAATAAAATATTTAAAATACAAGGATTTAAAATTTAAAAATTTAAAAATATTCATCCAGACTAAAAATTTTAAATATAAAAATTTAAATTCTTTTATTCAAATAATATATTTTTAAAATAAATATATTTAAATTGAAAACATTTAAATTTTCAAATATTTAAATTTTTTTACAATATTTAAATGCCTCATCCAAATACAACCTTAACCTTATAGTCTCATCCAAATACAACCTTAACCTTGTAGCCTCATCCTTTCAATTTGATGGAGCAATTCAGTTTTCTTTATTCAAGGTCTTAATCTCGTTACAAATATGTGAATTTTCTTTCGAAAGGAACAAGTGAAAAGGATCGAATCATTTGCTCGTGCAGATAGGTTCTCTTAAATCTCATTCTCTTAATTAACTACCATTGTAATTTGTATTAGCTTTGTTTTTTTTTCTTTAGCTTATGCATTTGAGATTAGATAACTTATTAATTTCATAATCAATTTTGTTGTTAAACCCTTTTCGCTAAATTAGAGTTCATCATAGGAAATTGCATCATCATCTATTAATTTATCATATTTGCACGCTTTTAAAAAGGAAAATGAATTAAGCAAATTGATAAGGATACAAACCTGCATACATCACGACTTTATTCTCTATAACATGATGTATATGTACTTATTTGTTAAAAATAGTGAGCTTGATCGTGGGGAAAAAATATAGGAATCATCTATTATTTTCTATTGCAAAGCTATAGCTAAAATCTGACAAAGGAATAAAAATTGTTGATTCGAGAAGTGCATTTTATTTATACTAATTATAAATTAAAATTAATTTTCTACTAATATACATGGTACTTTGAATTCCAAACCACAACCAGAAAGGAATTTTTGAAGTGCAAAATCAGCCAATGCGATGTTAAATTTAACCTAGCTTGTCTTTGACTTTATATAAGAAATCTTGGGATTTGAACTATCTTATCTTTGATTCTGTCCAGATCTTTTTCTTCCTTTGGTGGCTCTCTTCACTTTTACCACATACAACTATTCACATATCATAAACGTAATTATAAAAAATGATGAATTTGATAAAAATTTTAAAAGAAATTTAATGTGACGGAGTTGCTATCAAATTTTATTTAAAAAAAATATATTTAAAATTATCATAACCATAATTATAAAGAGATGATATATTTGATAAAAAATTTAAAAGAAATTTAATGCAATTGTGGAGCCGCTATCAAATTTTATTTAAAGAAAAATATTTAGAAAATTCTTATCTTGAGGAAGAAATTCTAGGTTTGGGAGTTGGTTACGAATAGGGAAGGTATTAAGCATCCTACTCGCTCGTTCCGAAGAACGGTATCCTTAAATTTTGAAGACTATTAAATTGAGTGTGTGGTTTTGATATTTTTGAAGACTGTTTGGTTTTGATATTTTTGAAGACTGTTTGATCCCTTTTAAATAGAATATAAATAAACAGGTTAGAAAATAGCCTGATAGGATTTGATCCTGCTCCTACGTATTCCCTGTTGCAATGGAAAATTCAAGATTACGTAGTTCTGGTTTTTTTAATACTTGATCTTCGTAGGTAGAAGATTTTGAAAGACGAATTTTAAAAACTTTTCAACTATTTTTTTAATAATCCTTAGTCCATCTATGCACAGTGTCCATGACAACTAAGGCTGCATTAGGACCCATATGAATCTCTAAATGTGAAACAGTAGAGTGTGCCACCAGTTTGTATTTAGGGCTCATTGCATTGCATGATAATTAGAATTATTAAAACGATATTTTCTAGAATATTTTTATTGTTTAAAAGTTTTTGGGTTCACATATGCATAAGGTTCAAGACAATTAATGCTGCACTGAGACCCATATGAATATCCAAATAACAATGCTGCACTGAGACCCATATGAATATCCAAATAACAGTGGAATATGCTACAAAACTGAGACCCATATGAATATCCAAATAACAGTGGAATATGCTACAAATTCATATATAGAGTTCATTGTATGAGACCTAAAATCATTTGAAATGTTGATTTAAATAACAAAAATATAAGGGAATTGAGCCTGATCCAAATTGAGCAAAGAATGAATTTGATTTCTTAAAGAATTGGGCTTGACCCAAAAGAAGAGGGATTAAAAGACATTAAGCTTAAAAAATAAATTGGGCTTGATTTCGTATTAAAAAGGATTGGGCTTGACCCACATTTACAAAAAAGACTTGATTTAAAATAAAAAAGAATTGATTTCAAATAAAAAAGAATTGGGTTCGACCCAAATTAAATAAAGAAAAGAAATTGGGCTTGACCCAAATTAAAGGGAACATGATTTCAAATTAAAAGGAAATTGGAATTGGGTTTAACCCAAATTAAAAAGGAATTGAAATTTTTGGTTTATTACTTATTGCTTGAAAATTTTTGGCTTGATTTGAGAATGACTCAATTAAAAGGCAGCTTATTAGCATGGCCCAAACATGACTCATTTGAAAAGGCAGCTTATTAGCATGGCCCAAATATGACTCATTTGAAAAGGCAGCTTATTAGCATGGCCCAAATATGACTCATTTGAAAGAGCTACTGGCAAGTTCCAATTTAGAATTCGTAAGGCCCAATTTGAGAGAGCAACCAATATTGAAATAAAAAGCCCCAATTTAGAATTCACAGGATCCAATTAAGAATGTCGCGACCCATTTGAGTCAGCAGGGCCTAATTATCTTGAGTTCAATCTACTGTGCTATGCGGCCGGATCCAGAATCGAGAGGCAACTAGTTGGGGCAATCACTTAAGCCAAATTGAAGTTTAATGACTTATGATCCATCGAACTTAATTGAAATTGTGATGATCAGGACGTATAACACCAATATTCAGCGTTGCATGGGGACTGAACCATTACTTTCATTTTAAGCAAAATTTATTGGTGACCCCCCATACCTATTTGATTTTTTTATTCAAACCTTTTTCATGGAGTTCCACTTCACGTTGGGAAGCCCAGCCTGCATGGGATCCATTTCGCTAATGATTGCCTTGATGTTCTCTTTTTATTTATTACATGAGACTTCCATAGGAAAAATACAACTCAATTCGTAAGCTACATGAACCCGAATGTGTCACATTTTCTTCCTGACTCTAAATAAGAGTTGTTGTTGTCACGTACCAAGCAAGGAAAACGATCACTCCAAATCCAAAGAATGGCCAAATTCGGCAGCTTGTGGAAGGAAGGTCTGAACACAAAGGTAGCATAGCAGACTGCCAAAATATTTTTCATTTATATATCAATTGCATTCGAGCAGCTTGATTTAAAGCACAACCGAACCCTGCGTCCTATATGAAACCACTATGCCAGAGGAGGCTCTAGATATTGAACTTGGGATAGTCTTACAGCTCCTTAACTGAGATGAGTTACTTTGGCAGCTACATGCATAGAATTATGACCATGTCATACTCCATATCATTAGTGTTTGGGTCATTCTCTATGGGTCTGTTTGACTGAACTGAGTTGGTTTCATACCCTTAGCTGGCTCACAAGTATAATTTGGTCCTGGTGCTTTCAAGATGAAGTCTTTTTTTTTTTTTTTTACTTTGATAGTTCTATTTGTGGCTTTAGCTCTTATGAACATTGTAGCATGTACACCACAAAGCACTGCTTATGCACGTCGAACATTGACAGCAAATGATGGATCACTATTCTACATCGTCTTTGGCTTTCTTCGCACCCTTGGCGTCATCCTTAACAACAAAGATTCTTGAAACTTATTACCACATAAGACCCTTGATCCAAACCTTTTCCATCCTGTGTCACTGCCTCAAAATCACATGAACGACTTATTATATCATGCTAGGTGACCATATTATCCACAAGCTGCTGGAGTTCCAACCGGAAGTGTTCTCAGATTAGTGGCAACTTTCGGCCTGGACCTTTCAGGTGCCGATATTAGAAGGTCATATCCCTGAAAATTATGTCCAGCTATATAGTTTGGATTTCTTTGCTACAAGTGAGAGATATCATTGGATCCTGAGGCAGCCATAGAAAACAATCAACTACAGATCATTACCAATAATGCTACATCAAGCTTACATGGCACCAAGATATATAGCAATAGGTTCCCTTCTAAGTTTAATGACAAACTGTCAGTGGCATGCAGGAGCTGAACGAGCAAGAAACTTTGCTGATGTACATTCCAAATAAGTCTGACATAAGGCCTGGCGTTGTAAGACCAAAGATCGGAATAACCCCATACATGATTCTAATTATGAGGTCTAAATGATTCACTCTTCTCTGTTAGTATGCCATGGGCCACTTCATGCAAGGCCAATTTGAAAATATTCTTCGTAGAAATCTAAGCTTAAGGGAAACAAAGTCATTTTGATGCCATCGACTTCAGAACCTCTATAACACAACTCTGAATTTCCACAAACTGCCTCTTCGTGACTCAGCCATGATACCAACTCAATACTGAAACCAGGCTTACTATTGGAGGACGAAACTTCGTCACTTGTGTTGGCACATGCTTGAAATAAAACCATGGAAGCCTATTGTTGTCTAGGAGTCAAAGGATCTTGTACAATCTTTTATAAACCATAATTCCTCACTTTCGCTGTGAACTAAGTGTTTTAATTTTAATCCAAAAGTTTCAGAAATCATGATTATCAACCGAAACCTTACGTTTATGTTCCACTAACACTAATCTTGCTTAATTTTAATTGACCATTATCAAATTCCACTGAACAGAATTAAAGAGATCTTTAGGGAACAACAACAGATGAATTCACATAAAAGTAATCGATTCAATCAAGTTCACAGGACATTTTTCTTATCCTTTAACAAAATCGTTTGTTTTGCTTCTAAGTAGTAACAAATAATAACGATAAACAAATTCGTCAAATGAATTATTGAGACATTATGCATGAGAGTGACCTTGAACTTACATGATGGTAGAGAGCGAGGAGCAAGAAGCCTTGAACTGTCAACAAAGCCCTGTTGTTGACAGGTGAAAAAGTGAAGAGAGATCTGTTAAGATAGGCAAAGGAAAAATGGTCTGTTAAGACAGACAAAAAGCAGCAATGGCCTGTTAAGACAGGCAAGGCAAGAATGAGGCATACCTGTTAAGACAGTCAATGCGAAGGTGAAACAAGAATGAGACCTGTTGAGACAGGCACTCCCTTTTTTCTCCACTTAATGGGACCTCAACAGAGTTATGAGAGAGACTCTAAGATTCCCCCACCAACCAAAGGCAGCGAGCCTCCTCTCCTTTTCTTCTTGCTTGTGAATCTTTTCCCGCAGAAGAATGCCCCTTGGAGATCTAGAGGAAAAAAAAAACCCCGAATGAAGCTAGCCCCTTTTTTCCTTTTTTGCATGCATGTATATCTTTCTTTTCCTTTTTTTTTCCCTTTTTTTTCTGTTATTTCCTTTTTGCTTTCAGTTTCAGTTTTTTATTTTAGTTAGTTAGTTATTTTTTGTTTTACTTTTTATTCTTTTTATTTTATTTTTCTATTTTATTATTTAAAATATTTTTTGTTTATTTTTATCTTTTATTTCCTTTTTTTTGCCATTTTTCAGTTTCTGCTTTATTTATTATTTTATTATTTTATATTTTTATAGTTTATTTTTCAATTTTTGTTTTTTTTATTATTTTTAATTTATTTTTCAGATTTTATTCCTCTCTTTTTCTTTTTTTAAAGTTCAGTTTTGTTGTTGTTGTTTTTTTTATTTATTTATCTTCTGTTTTTTTATATTTTCTTTTTGCTCCTTTCTTTTTTTTATTTATTCTGTTATCTGTTTATTTGTCTGCTTTTCTGTTGATATTTCTGTTTTTCTATTTTTAATTTCTTTTCTGTTTTCTTTTATTTTCTTTTCTTCATATATTCTTATTATTTAAATTATTATTAATTCACTAATTAATTTTAAAATGGAGTCTCAGACATAATTGGGTATTTATAGTAACCTTTCACAAATTTGTGAAGATTGAACGGAACCCTAATTAAAAGGTATGGAGAAGATAATGTCCCTTTCAATATCCTAACAGCAACCTATGATTCTTATAAGGATGATGTCATTTTCTTAACCTACATGGACTCTACTTTGCACTTAACGAACTAACTTAGCACATCGTAACGCCAAAATAGACATATGGACCAATTTGCAAGATGGATTAATAAGTTAGGGACTAATGAAGGAGTCTTTTTAAATGGGGGACAAATTTGTGAAGTCATAAATAATTGGAGGACTAATTTGTTCCTTTACTCATTAAATTAACTTAACCATTGTTAATTTTCTCTCTCCTCATTAAGTTTTTTTGTATTTTAGTGTTTAATTCATGGATGAACTACCTCCCTTCATAATGGAACACTTATTTCTTCATTTATCCTTCTAGAAACATATGCTTACATATACACAAGGTTGTAGGTCTTTGGCGGCAATTTCTAGCCTACTCAGGCTACCAGGGATATTTTGGCAACTTTTAGAAATATTCCAGAAAAGTTTCTAAACTTTATTAATAAATCTTATATTCCTTAATTATTCTTTTCTAGTTTATTTCTAAATCGTTTACTTATTTTCTAGGACAATTTATCATTTCTTGGAAGACTTAGGCTCTTTGTGAGTTTTCTAGATTTTTAGTGTAAAATTTCTATCTTTTGCCTATCACTAATTCTTCCAGTGGTATTTTAATAATTATTGTTTCTTAAAAAAATTTATAATGTCTCTAAAATCTTTATATTTTTAATTTTAATTTTTGGTTTATATTTAAAATTATTAATTTCTAAATAAAAAATCAAATAAAGGAAATTTAGGATGTTACAGAGATTGTTTGAGAAAAATTCCATGTGCATATGCTATTAGATCTATTATGTATGTTATATACTCAACCATACATCTTATATTCCCTAAGTATGACAAGTTGGTTGTAGTATAATCCAAACAAAGGTCACTAGACTGCATTTTAAGAACATCCTTAAATACTTGAGAAGGAATAAGGATTAATTCTTAATATATAAAAGGGAAGATGAGCTTAGTCTAAGAGGTCACATGATGCCATCTTTCAAACTAATAAGGATGACTCAAGATCGTAATTAAGTTATGTGTTTTGTTTGAATGGTGGCATTATGAAGTGGAATAGTTTATAGCAAGAAATAATTGTTGATTCTACCATAAAAAATAGTATATTGTTTCCTCAAATGCAAAATAGAAAGTTATTTGAATAAAAAAGTTCATGTTTGAACTTGGTGTAGCTCATAGCATTGTGGATCCTATAAGTTTCTACTATGACAACAATGAAGTCATTGTACAAGTTAAAGAACCTAGATCTCATCTGCAATTTAAGAATATGCTCGTACGATTCTATCTCATCCATGATATCATTAATGGGGAAGATGTGAAGATAAGTATGGTGCATACAAATGATAAAGGATAATATAATTATATTAAGACTAGTGTATGAGTAGGTTGATAATAATTTCATGGGTTATAAATATGAGATATAAATTGTTTACATGGGTACACATTAAAGGTAATGGGGTACTAAATTGATCCACCATGAGAACAATGCATGGATCATTAATGAATGTTATAAATAGTTCTCAATGTTCTAATGATATACTTAGTTCTTATAATTGAAGTCATTATAAAGTGACATGTATATTCTAGATCATGGGAATATGATTTATTTAATCCTATTGGTCTAATACATATAATCATATTCTACCCATGCTCTAGAGGTAGTGATGAAGCAGAGAGTCTAGTAAAAATATTTGTATGAACACCAATAGAAACATAATTGTTATTGTCTTATTACATAATTAAGATAATTCTTAATTTTTTTTAAATAAAGATTTTAAACATATATCATATACAATTAAAAATGTTTTTTATTCCAATGTCTTGTTTCATGCATAATTTTCAACAATTCCTAAAAAAAAACATTTAAATACTTAAGTTAAGTGAGAATTATGGTAGACTATACTAGATTGAGTGGTTTATTAAAAGGAGTTAGGTATTAGATAAATAGGTATCCTTGTGGTCACCATGCTCCTTTTGTAATCTCTATATTTTCACCTATAATTATGAATAACTACCTAGATTACTGCATGGGTTTGAAAGGAGTACTTTTAGGAGTTAAGCATGTGGACCCATTTGCCTTAGAAATCAACCATTCAAAGTTGTTGAGTGGTGAGTTAAGGTGTAAGCTAACTATTGTATGGACCACGGATGGAAAAAGGTTAGGACAAGTTAGGCTTTAAGTGTTCATGTTTAGTTTGTTTGAAAATTCTTAAGTATAAACTTGAGTCACTTACTTGTCATAAGTCTTTTTTATTGTCAAAATATGAACCTTTTAATGTTTATTAGACCTAAGAGTTAACTTAAAATCATATAATATAAAAAGCTTATAAATAAGCTTAAAATTTATATATATAAATAATTAAAAAGATTGAAAAATTTAATATATTAAAATACATAATATATATATATATATATCTTATTCTTATATTTTATAGTAAATAAAAATAAATTATAAAATTATAATAAATTTATATATGTAAATAAGATTCTAAATATGCTAAATAAACTTTTTTAAATATAAATTAGTATGTTTATCTAAAAAGATTTTTTAACAAAGTTAAACATATTTGTTTATTAAATAGGTTTGGCTAAAGTAGACCTTAATGAATGATCTAGCTTATTGCCGCTCCTATTTGGAACCCAAGGTACTAATTTAAAATGTTCCATGATGATGGTGTAGTGTATAGATAACTTTATCTAATAGTTTTATTCCATCCTTGATCAACTTTTATATAATCAAATTATATACATATATATATATATATATATATATATATATATATATATATATATAAAATGATAAAATTATTTAAAAAGTAATTTTAGCTAAATTTTGTTCAACAACTTTTATAAATAGATGAATTTTATCAATTCTTGGATTAACATATTTTATTTGTAAATCATGCTTAAAATATTTTATACAATTTGTAAAAGATTTGATATTTAAGTAAGTAAATTTCAATTAACAAATATTAGAAGAGATATATTATCCATTAATTTAAATTTATTTAATAAAATATTAAATACTTCATTAAATTTTATAAATATGATATATAAAATAAAATTTATTAACTTAACCTTTTATAAAAGTTGTTGAAAGGAGTATATATATATATAAAAAGAAAAAATCAAGTTATTTCTCTTGTATTTCTTTTAAATAATTAAATTTTATTAATCTACCTATTAAATTAATAGATTTTAGTATATAGATTATAATTATAAAATTTTTAAAAAATTAATATTTTAATAGATAATATATTTTTTTAATATACATTAATTTAACTTTATCTAATAAAATATTAAATATTTTTTAAATTTTATAAGATTTTGCAAAACAAAATATACCAATAAAATCTATTAATAAAATTCAATCATATATATGTAATATATATATATATATATATATATATATATATCGTTATTAAATTTAATATTTTTATTAATTTAATAATTTTTTATAAAATATAAAAATAATCAATTCAACTTTAAAATTATATAATAATATTTTTATAATTATATATTAAATTTTAAATTAAAAATTTAAATATTTATATATATATATATATATTATTCAATTAATAATATTTAATATATTTAAATAATATATTAGATGTTAAAATAAAATTATACGATGCAGTATTTTGTAACTTTTATTTTTATAAACATAATATATTTAATAAGAATTTATATAAGAAGTTTATTAATATTAATATTTTTTTTATAATGTTATATTAATAAAGGTTAATTCATAAATTTGATGTTAAATTTTTAGGTGTTTCATTAAAGTATTATTTATGTAACAAATTAATAATTATTTTTATTCTTATGCGTTATTTATAATTCTATTATGTATATATATATATATATATATATATATATAAAGTAAAATATGATAACATTACGAAAATTAAACTTAAAATGTTTCTTATTATTGATTTGCTTAAGAGTTCTAATTCAGTTTCTCTACATAATCACTTGGAAGCTTTGGAAGCTTCATTTTCTTCTTTATGGTCCAGTTTTTTTCTTCCCATAGCGGCGGCTTATCATTTCTTTACATTTTATTTCAATTATCTTCATCCCACATTCGCTTTTGCCCTTTTAACCACAAAATATTTAATATGAAATCTTCATGATCTTGGATATTGTCTTAGTCTTTTTCTTCTCACATCAGAATACCATATTGTACTATTTATATACCAATATTTTTGTCAAGAATAACAACACTTGCCAGACTCTTTTTCAATACTTTATTGCTACCTAGATTATTCGTGAAGTTATTTGTAACTTTTCAAATCCATGGTTATATATTCCTTTACGTTTCCGGGTAATAAGAAACCGCTTGATCTTGAGTTTCATACTTTGTCCATGGGGTAAACTAGGATTTTTATTTTACTTTTTATCTAAAAAAAAGTAAGATTAGGGTTCTTCGAATTAAACCAATCAAGAGCCATAACGACAAATATCACTAACAAATATGCTTCTTCTATTTACTTTATTACTTAGACAATCTACCAAGCACAGAAATATCTACATATTTATGGTCATAACAACATATATAGGTAGCCAAATTAAGAAATCAAGAAAAATATAAGTTAAAATTCATCATTTTAAGTTGAGATTTTTACCAAAAGGATGAAGTTAGTGAGGACTTAGAGGAATGAAGGAAGAAGCATGTGTTGTGTCAAACTGGTTGCCATGCTGAGACAGTAAGAAGAAACCTATTTTGCCACCCCAAAGATATAACTCTTCCTTCATCCCTTTCACAAACTCTGAAACCACCACTACCACCACCCTCTTCCTCAAACTGTAGTGGACAATAATGTGTCCTCATCTTCAAAAGCAGTTTTGCTTGGATCACACACTTTGAGCTTATTTTCCTTCCAACAAACCCATGATTTTCCATTCTTGCTTTCCATGTTTCCATCCTCTCATATTTTGGGCACTCCACACCACCCCCACCACCACCACCATCCTTGTCAAAATTGAGCATGCTTTTGATCTCTTTCCCAAGAAGCTTCTTCTCAATCCTTAACCTTTCTGTGCTCTCTAGTGGCAAGCAATCATCAAGTGAATCAAACATGGCCGCAAAATAGTGCAAAGACTCAGTGAACCTTGACAAGAAAGTCCTAATAACACCCCTGCTACCTTCTTGTTTCACCAACACCACAATGGAAGGGTTAAGAGAATGAACAAATCCCAATGTGTCAGAGACCTTCATCAAAGTGTTCAAATAAGAAACAAGGTTCACTACCACAATTTCATTTTTCTTTCTCCTTATGTTATTGACTCTTGATGAAGAGCCTCTTAACAACCCTTGGAATTCAAACACAAGATGGTTACCAAACCCCTTTGAGAAGCTAACTAATCTGGCCTCAGTTTCTTGCAGTTCTTTGAGATTGTTCCCAAATCCTGTTATCCTCAGGGATATTCTGTTCCCACTGGTGGCTTTTTCAGAAAGTGATTGAATAAGAGAAGGCCATTGGAAGCCATATGACACATCAAAGTCAATGACATGCAGTGCTTTATTGTTGTTGCTGTTGTTCCTCTCTTCCTCTTCTTCAAAGGCCTCAAGAATGGCCTGGTTTGCAGTGAAATGAGCAAATTGGTAAAAAGGTGAAACTCTGTAGAGATCTGTTAATGCAAGAAACTCTTCCTCATTTGTTGGTTCCTCCATAAGCATGTCATAGAATGGAGACTTTTTAGTGAGAAGCCTTGCAGCCAAACCATCAGCAAAATATGCCACCACACGTTGAACTGAGTCACCTGTTAGAGACACTGTTTGGTACAAATCAATGAGATTCTCAAGAGCTGCACCTATGTTTCTCTCATCAACAGCAGTGGCAGTTGTGAGAAGCAAGTGAATTAGAGGGAGGCCATTCCCATCTTCTATTAGTCCTTTTCTTCTTTGCTCATGTCTTAACATCTGCTCCCTCATTTGGAGGAGCCTAAAGATCTTCCCTTCATAGCCTTCATAGGATGAGTTCATAGGAATAATAATGGAATTAACATTATTATCCCTTGTCTTTCCCTTCTTCTTTTTTCTCTCCCTTCCAGCAGCAACTGAAAGAGTAAGATTTAGAAACTCTTCTTCCTCTGAATCTTCCATAATATATGAAGAAAGTTTGAAGGAGAATCAGTAAATCTAGCACATAAAAGAAAGTGGTATGTATATTTGTGGGGATCAACTCACTAAAGTTCCTTTGTGCCATCACATGGTTTAGATATATACACATATGACCAAGAGAGTAAAGAAGAAGGGTATTAGATATTTTGCTTCCATAATTCTTTTTCAGATAAGAAGGAGAGATTGTAAAGGGTATCTTTTCATTCTTTAGAATCAGTGTCTTGGGGGTTAGGAAAATATGATGATATTTCTTTATTATATAATTGGACTGCTTTGTAAACTAGTTCTGATTCTTACTCACTAAAATGGACTAAATGATTGGATTTGGAATTTTTATTAGATTTTAAGTTTAAATATCATCCATTATGTTTAAAAAATAGTTCTAAAGTTTATATATTTATATAATATTTTTCATTTTCTTTTATTTTTTCATCATTTATCATTTATTATAATAATAATAATAATAATAATAATAATAATAATAATTATTATTATTATTATTATTATTATTATTATTATTATTATTATTATTATTATTATTATTATTATTATTATCTCTCGCAAAGTATATACAGCGCAACAACCATTTTTCTTTTCAATAAATCCATGATTTATGGTCCCTTATTTGGGTTAATTTTTACTCCTTTGGTAGTTGGGAACGTTTGCTAGACGCCATACGCATTGGACAAAAAACAGCATTGTCAATGGGAATCAAAAGGTACCGTTCTAGAAAAAATTGTCTTTGTACATTTCTATCCTTCTATATTAATTGCCCTAACCAGTTCTCTTCCCTTCAAGATATCATATTCCTTTATTCCTTTCCTATGATTGAATTAGCTAAAGTTTGCATTTGGGGGACTTGGTGAACGTTTAGATTATAGTTTGTACACCCCAAATCATGATTTGGAGAGTGTAAAATTTCATCAACAAATAAAATATTTGATAAAATCATGAAGGAATAGTATTTAAACATAATTTTGCGTCTCAAACAATGGTTTGAGTAGAAGTTAAAAAACTATTATTTCCCCCATTAAGTCACATTATAATTACGAACTATAATCCAAACACACTCTACAAGTAATTGATGAAAGATTCATCATAAGGTTGTACGTTATGAATACATTGCATTTGGATGATACACAAAAGTCAATTCATGCATAGTAAGTTTTGGTTATTTAATTGGAACATTTGATATTTTTATATTCGCTTGATGGAATCGATGAAAACTTGGATACCATATTCTTCTCAAAATGTTTCTAATTGGCACAATTTAGAGCTTCTTACAAGGATTATGGCTTTATTAGCATATATTCCTGAAGTACATAGGGATCCTCTGTGCAATGAAAATATTGAAATCTTGTCATATGCCAAGACAAATGAATGCAAACAAAAGTTTACCTAACTTCCCCACCGTGCACTAAATTTGATTTTTCCTTTCCTTTTTGGAATGGACTTGAGCTTAACTATTCAATTTGATTTTTCTTAGGTAGGAGATAGAACGTGGGCTATTATTGAAGGGACAAAATGAATTTAACCACAAAGCATCTTCCAATGTGAATATGTAAGCCTTGATTACATCAAGCAATATAATTCAATCCTCCCTATCTATATCATATTATTAAAGTTAAAAAAATACAATATGAATTTAAATCATATGATATATTTGATCAATTCTAACCGATTTAGAAAAACATTAAATATAAGAGTAACAACTGATAATTAATTTAAGTAGTATATATTTAATATTTTTAAATAAAATTTTGAATTTGAACTGTGTATAAAACAAAAATTATCAACAAAGTTAGTCCTATTAATTATTATATTTAAAAATTTTTAATAAAAAATATATATTAACTACCAATAGCTAAGTTATATGTTAATTTTCTCTCTTAATTATTTTGTTTTCTTTTCTCTAATAACCATAACCGCTGACGGACTTTATTCCACTATGAATATGAAATTGTGGAAATAGAGTTATTTACATCGGAGTTGGTGTTTGAAATAGTCTTAGGTAGCAATGCAGAATCCCAAAATGTCACATCAAGCATGGAAAAAAATACTAAATTCTTGATTGTCCAGTTAATGGATAGCAGGAGACACATAACTTGTTAAATAATATACACCAAATACATAAAATAAAAATTATAGGACACTAATTAATATGCTCCAAATATAGGACACAATATATTGCCTCATGCAATTTAAATCTGACATATGGCTGCTTCTTGGATGCATTAAGTATATTATTATACAAAATGGAGCTGGTAACAAAAAAAAAAGAAAGTATCCACCATCAAATGAGTTATATGATTTGCATATCCCTAGCAAATCTGCAAAAATGAAAAAAGACAATAGCAGTAACAATACAGAAAGACCAAATCCCAAATGCAAGAAATCTCTTTTTGTCTCAACTTGATGAATGAAAAAGGTTAAAGGGGTTAGAAAATCAAAATGCACGGGAAAGACGGAAAAGGAAAGTCAGGGAAAAGAAAGTGATGAGGTAGAAAAACATACCTTGGTGTCAGACATATCCTAATTCCAATCCACGTGAGATCTCTCTAATACCCTATATCATATCAAAATCAGAATCGCTGAATCCTTTTCATACTGTTTTTCATTGAAATTTGTAGTTTCATTTGTTTGGAAAAATTGATAAAAAAAAAACTCTAAAAATTTAATATAGCTACAATTACAAGAGTTATATATGTAATTAAATAAAAAAAAGTTTACACAAATCTATACTTTTAGAAAACTTAAAAGTAATATTATATATAATTTACTAAAAGTTTAATTACTAGAAAAATTAAAAATATTTGAGGCAAACTTTCTTTTATACTTTTATACCCAATTAAGGATTTTCTGACTTGTATAGCTAAAGATTAATTTAATTAATAATTCTTATTTTAAACATGGAGATACAACAACAAAATTGACTTCTAATATTCTACATACATTCAGAAATTGAATTTCAATTAATATGTTTAGGTAATTGAGCTATCTACCTAGATTATAAAATATAAATAATTTTTTTTTGTTAGATGAACTAATTCGATTATATATAATAGCAAGAGTTAGGATGGTAGGGTTAAAAGAAAAGGAATCAATAGGAGGCAAGTAATTTAAGGCGTTCCCAATTTCTGATTCAGGTTGGTGGAAGAAATTGAGGGTTGTCAGACAATTCCACGTGAGGGATTTTCTTCTCTTTTGTGAAGAAAGAAAGAACTTCCAAAATTTATGTTGTTTTCACTTTGCGTGAGCAAACTCTTTGCGTGCCAAGATGAAAAAGAAGAAAAAGGTTAGAAAGTAGGGTAAGGTAAAGGTAGCAGTGGTGAGGGTAAATTAAAGAGAAGGAGATGGTGTTGTTGTTGTCTGTACTTTCTAGCAATCGTGTCAGTCATCAAAAAGAAAAATTGATGGATAGGGATAGAGCAATGGAGCAAGCAGGATATCATGGTATCACTCATCAACTACACCATAATTGTCATTCCCATAAATTTCCAAGAAAAGTGAGAAAATCACCTAGTCATCATTCAGAGACAAATCAAAGAAAGCAGAAAAATTGATTGTTGGTATTGTAAATTTGTCTTTTATTTTTAAAATAATATCCTCTTATTTTTTAAAATCTTATAAATTCATCCTTCCAAAAGATTAGTTTATATTATTTTAACTACATGAAGAAATTAATTTTTAGGATTTAAAAGTGAGGAACTAAATGAATTTGTAACCTTGTTAGTTAGCTTAAATTGGTAATATCATACCCACATATAATTTCTTTTTCTACTTTTAATTTAATAGATGATAAGAATGAATGAGATGATACTTTTTAACTATGTTGTGTAATTATGTCATATACGTATACATTTCAGAATATTTCATGAAAATTTTCAAATGTTTTTAGATTCTTTTTTTAATTATTTACTTTTAGGTTTTAAAATTTTTATATTAATACTAATTGAAATATCATAATAGTTAGATAATTTTTAGCATTTTTATGTCTATAATAATTTATACTTATTTTTAAAAGACACATGTTCTTCTTGTAAATTAAATTTTTTATTTTTTTAATTGTGTTTAATTTTATATGTTAAATTATAGTCGGATTATGTGTTATGATTTTTAAAATGATAATTCAGGTTGATAGGTATAATATAATAGGAAATTTTCATTACTAAAAGAAGTCTTACAATTTTTTTAACAAATGAGTGAACTAGAAAGAGAAGAAAAAAAAGTGTTAATAAGATAAGTAATGTAATTAAAAAATAAAATATAATAATTTGAACAATTAATATAAAAATAATATTTTAATACAATATTATCACAATTTATTTTGTAAAATATTTAAAAGATGATTTAGGATCATCAAAGATGTTGGTGGATCAATTGATCATATAGGAAATTATTTCAGTTTATTTAGTTTTATACAATTCATAGTAATATTTAAAAGAAGATTTTATTATTTATAATAATCCTTTCAATTCGAGTTAGGTTATCTATTATAGAGGATGTCAGTAACATCATTAAAAAAATAAAAAATAAAAACGATTCAGGACACTAAACTTCTATCTAGTTAATGAGTTGTTTTCCGAATTTAAATCTATGATTTCTAGGTTACTAGCCAGCAGGTTTACCATTGTATTAAGATTTGCCCCAATTTTATATTAGATATATATGTATCATTATAAATTTGATCTTTGTGTTACTTTTACGAATCTACCAAATCTCTTAACTAAAACAACATATATGCAATGAGCTGCTTAAGACAACTTTTCACCCATAGTTTACTTTTCTAATAACTATATTAGTGTATACACTGAAAATTTAAAAGAAATATACGAGTGTTTTAGCATTGGATTCTGATTGACCTACATATGATGGAAGAGTTTATATTTAAATATAAGCCTTTTGATTTTTTTTTAAAATAAATTTCTCAAGCGTTCATCGTAAGGTGTAGGTGTGAATTAATTTACGCATATGTGTTAATATTTTACGTATAGCATTTTACAACAACGAAAGAATGTAATCTTTGTGGTCCACATGACATGATCCACAAAATCATGGCCATGCATTTTCTTGAACACTGAAAATACAAATATTTTATTTGCGAGATGTTAGTTTGTCTGCATCCTAAGACGCAAGCTATTTGCCTCTCAATAGGTGTTGTCTTCTTTATATTATTATAATTTATAATTTACATTTGCATCATAGCTTTTGATTAAGGATTGCGGGTATAATGATGAACATTACGTTTAAGTTTAGGGGATCTTCCAGATATTATGATTCTTGTACACCGACGGTTGGCATCTCTGACACTATCTAACTTTCTAATTTCACATGTTAACTTCGTATGTATCATTAAGAGAGGTATATCCTGCAGGCAATTGTTTAATGACAAAACAAAAAGCGAAATCAGTGACCCACATCATATATATTCCACTTTTTAGTTGTTTAATTTATTTTTAAAATTAAAATTATTAAATTAAAATATTTACAATGAATGATATATATTATGCTAGTTCATGGAAATTATTATTTAAATAAAAATAAAACAGCATAAGTTATTTTTTAAAATTTTATGCATATTTAAAATCATTAATCAAAATTATATATAAATAAAAATAATTTTTATATATTTATTTTTTTATAATTTTTTAACTTTTTATGTCTATGTTTTTTTTTCTTTTTTTATCATATTATCAGCAATAAATATATATATATTATTGAGATGTATTCTTATGATTTATTTAGATAAAAAAAAATAAAAAATAAAAAAATAAAAATAAAATAGAAAGTATAAAATTTTTTTTTACCGTTTATTTATGAAAGAAAGAAAATAGGATAAAAACAAAAAATTTGTACAGACTTCATCAAATTTTATTTTCTTTTGAATTGGTAAAAAAAATAAAAAAATATTTTTTTTTAATTTTAAATTTTTAAAATTATTATATATTTATAAAAATATAAAAAATATATTAATATATTAATAAAAAAATATAATAAAAAAATTAAATTTTTTAAATTAAATTTTTCAAATTAAATTTCAAATTACTAATATATTTTTTTTTTCATTTATTCAAACAATAAAAATCCTTTTCTTCCTTTTTATTTCAACACATCCAAACAATTTTTTTTTTTTTATTTCCATTCTTTTATTTTTTCTTTTTTTTTTTATTTTTTCTTCTACCCAAACAAAACATTACTCTTTTCCATTTATGTAACCGTGTTGCCCAATTTCCCTCACCCGTTCTGTCCTGCAATGATTTCACAGGACGTGTGCACAAGATAGAGTCACTGCACATTTTACTAAGATTTTAAAATAAATAAACATGATGAATAATAATTTTAATAATAATAAAAACTACAATTAATAATAATTCCTAATAAAATACCTATAATATTTTAAATAAAATATAATAATTTTACAAATAATAATATAATAATGTAAAAATAAGAAATAATAAAAAAGTATTGTAATTATATAACATAAAATACTAATATATGTTTAAAATAACAGATATTATATATATATATATATATATATATATATATGGGGTGGTGGTTTCAAAATAAAGATATTTTTTTTTTCCACACATTATCACTAAATTTATAATTTATTTAAATGAAAATTAATAATTTATTGGGATGATATATAAAATACAATGGAAGAAAAAAGATGAAAAAAAAATAGAAAAGTGAAAAAATAAAATAAAAAATTATTTATATAAATAAAAATAAAAATAAAAAATTCATTTTTTATTTAAATAAATAAAAATAAAATAAAAAATAAATTAATAAAATTAATTATATTTTATACTAATTAAAAAAATTAACTTTAACTTAAGAAAATTTAATTTTTTATTAATATAATATTTTTTTTTTATTTTTTTAATAATTTATATATTAAAAAATAAAAATAATAACTTCTTCCCTTTCATTTCATGATTCAGGGAGAATTATATTTTTTTTTATGGATCCTGTAAAAAAAATATTTTTTTCCTTCATTTTTCATGTATACTCAAATAAAGAAGAATATTTCTATCATTCATATTTTTTTAAAATTTTTTATATTTTTATTAAAACAAAACAAAATATTAAACTCCACATATTTTCTTTTACTCTTCCTTACATCTAACTTTTTTTTAAAAAAAAAACTCAATTTTCTCCTACTTCCTAAGCTAGTTGAACCATCCTCCAATAGTCATAAACCTCCTTTTTTTTTCCTTTCTTGGCACATGCAATGTGAGAACATTGAACATTTCTGAAATTTATTTATAAATTTTAGAAATTTTTTTGAAGTGAAATGCAGATAATTTAGATATTTGGTATAACTATATGTGTAATTTTTACTCTAAAAATAAAATCTAGAAACTCGAACCTTTGCCAAAAATTCTTCAAAATGCATGAAATGTTCTATTAAAAATAATATAAAAATATAAAATAATTAGTTTGAATTTATTATATTCAAAATAATTAAGATAATAATCAATAATATAAAAAATTAATTAAAATAAATAGATTAATTCAAATTGAAGAATACTAAAATAACAACTTAAACAAAATTCAAAATAGATGAATTTTGTATGATAAATTTTTAAAATCATGATGTTCATGATACTCTTAAATTTTTAAGTCATATTCCATAATAAAAATGAAAAAAATAAAAAATTAATATAATTTAAATATTATATATAATATTATTGTTTGTGTGTTGATGAAGAGAAATCAACATACTTCAAAATTAATTTATGTTAAAATTATTCTATTCAATAATTATTTTTAAACTATTAAATTTTATAAATCACTTCAAATTTAATTTATGCTAAGATTATTTTGTACAATAATTTTTTAAATTATTAAATTTAATTAATTTAACAATCAAATTAAAAAAAAATTATTGTGTTGATTAAGTTTACAATGTTTTATAAAATTAAAAATAATTTTATATTGTATTAAATAATTTTAATTTAATGTATGTTAAAAGAGCTAGATTATATATAAATTAAAGTTGATCTAAATAATAAAAACTTTTATTTTGACGGTTGGATTGAAAAAAAATCGTTTCAAAATTTATCAAGCATAATAGCTTTAGCATGAGTTTCTCTATAAATAAGTTAATCTCTCATCTCTCTATATAATACATACCTGCATTTGTATATATAGAGATGATAAACTTCATGTCACATTTTCAAAGTTGGGTAAAGGACAACAAATTTAAGGGAGGGAGAGAGAAAACAAAAGATGGGAGAAAGGGAGAGGGTAAGAAAAATTCTTGCATAATGACCTTAGGAATTTATTTGATTAAGGTGAATTATGATGAAAAGAAATTGAGGGGAGAAATTATTTTTTGATGGAATCCTCAGAAAAATAATCCTTTTCAAATAGGAAAAAATTAGGAGGGAAAAGGTACATCCTTTTTAAATTATTAAAAAATTTTAACAAAAAATTAAATTTCAGGTAAAAAATTATTATATTAATAAAAAATAATAAAAATTTATAATTTTTTAAGTTTAATTTAATTTTTTTCCATTCTCTTTTTCATTTTTTTCATCATCAATCCAAATGAAAAAATAGAATTTTTTTCTCTTCTATTTCTATCCATTTAAATTCATTCTTCCAATCCTGTTTTACTCTATATCTATATCTTATCTTTTTATTTTTTACATCATTCAAACTATTGATCTTTAAAGGTTAACAAGATCAAAAGAAATAAAGGAGAGGCTTGCATGGTTGTCTTATGTAGGAACTTCAAATCAAGTTGTTGCATATACAAAAATTGTTCCAAGCATAATACACTACATATGGGCACAAATGAGTTGATAGAAATAGAGAGGGGGAGAGAAAGAAAAAGAAAGAGTGTTACACACTATATATGGGTACTTATAGATTGTTGAGAGGTCGAAGTTGGAAATAATTATATTGAAAGAAGGATAACAAGAAACTTGCTACTAAATAGGAAAAGGGTGAGGGAGAAAGAAACCTTTACCCTTTAAGCTTATAAGTATATGGGTATGTTTTATTGTCTATAATTGATTTGAAGTATTGTTGTACTTATAGATAAGGAAACTCCTCACTCTTTCTTATTCAAGTAATGAAATTTCTCACACATGTATAAAAATATGCTTTATTTAAGTTTGTTGCAATTTTATGATTGAAAAAGTAAACATGTTGTGCATTTATGTGTGATTTATATTTTGGTGAGTGAAATATTGTTTTAAAGGCTTAATATGTGATATAAACTAGCTATAAAATGGTATATGCTTTCTAGATGAATTGTAAGTTTTTATTATTATCGAAATGGTGATGAAGAGTGTCAAAAACAATGTTTTGTTTGAGAAAAAATTATGTGTTTATTTTGTATGTTTTTGATTTTAAAAAATTGATTTTTTATGCTTCAATAAATCTATTTAATTGTAAGAATCATTTGAAAGAGTAAATGTATGATTTGGATACTTAAATGATTAATTTGGATACTTTCTAGTTGTAATTATTTACTTCTATCAAATTAATTGTTTCTCTACACCAAATGTAGTACTTTCTATACTGGTTGCTTATGCAACTGATGTAGAAAATTAACATTTTAAATTAGTTATTCTCTACCATTGATGTAAAAATTAGTTTTTACACCAGTTATTTGACAAGTGAAATAGAAGATCTAATTTTATATTTAGATCTTCATCTTTCTTACGTCATTATGTTTCCCACATCTTCTTTTTTTTTCTTTTTTGCTTCGCTATCATTGTTCCTTATTCTTTTAGGAGAGCTCTATGCTTAAGCAAGGTTTTAAGTTTGTTTTCCTTCCCCAAAACTTGTGGCTTTTCTCCCTGTTAATCAAATGGTCACAAATCTAAGAAGGATGTGAATTAGGTTAGACATATTTTTCTCCAAAACTTTATCAAAAAAAAAATTAGCCCAAAAACATAAGTCATCCAAGAAAATAAGATTTTAGTGATTAATATTAAAAATATTAAAAATGTCAATGTAATTTTAGTGATTAATTTAAGAAAATCAGATTTAATCCATAAAGATTAATCAAGAATAAGGGATTATGGATAACATAAAAGATCAAGTGTTCAAATCTAAAAGTGTAGGGATGACGAAGATCACACAAAAATTTACCCTGCTTCACTCTCAACTACCAAAGAACTACATCTAGTCCCTAAGCACCACTTGAGATTTTCTTCATTATTTGAAAAGATACAATATCCTCTTACAAAAAATAACTTCAAGATACCTCACTTGAAGTCTCAAGAACCATGAAAAGATCACTCACTTTGCACAATTACAAACACCTTTAAGAGAGAATCCTTTCTCTCAATAATCAACAACTAATAATGAGAAGATTTAGTATAAGATCAAAACAAAATCATCTTTGAAGATCAATACAATCAAAATCTTAGTGTAGTGACAATACTTCACACTTTGAAAAGCTCTCACAAAAACAATTCTAAAAATTTATTTCTCTTTTTATTCTCTCTTGTTCTTTTTTCATTTTCTTTCATTCTATTTTCTTCTCTTATGAAAAATGGGTTAAGAACACAAATTTATATGTAAACTTAATGGATAGATTTGAATGGGTTAGTTTTAAATCATTATAACTAAAAATATTTTTGAAACTATCGGAACTTTCACTTGGTAATCAATTACTAACATTGATAATCAATTATTAAAGCATTTTGTTACTCTTGGAAACTCCAAAATCCTTTGGTAATCGATTAAATTTGTTGTTAATTGATTAATGATGTGTTATGTAACTTGCAAAATGCATTAGTAATCATTTACATCATTTATTAATAGATTATTAAGGTGTTTTATAACCTTTAGAGCATCCAGAATTAATTGGTAATCAATTAAACTAATTGGTAATCAATTAAATAGATATTTTGTTCATAGTTACAAAATTATTTGGTAATTGATTACTTCATATGGTAATAAATTATCAAATTGGTTAACTCAATATTGAAATCTGGTTAACTTTTTGTAATATTTGGTCAACTCAACTAAAAATTGGTTAACTCTTTATAACACTTGGTTAAGTTATATCCATACTACAAAACCTAACTTTTCATAATTCAAAAACACTAAGGATGATTATGAAAATTATTTCACTTTCTTGAGTATTCTTTCTAAAACATGATTAACCCTGAAACCTTCCATTTATGAATCTTGTTAAGCAATTTTCTTTCAAAAACCAATTTAGAAAACTTGATCAAAGTACGAGAGATATCAAAGCATACATATAATTTTAATTCTTAGCCTTGATATTTACTTGGTGTAACTCTTCATCAAAATCTTTTTTCCAATAGATAAAGAAAATCATTTCACACAATCTTCCTATTTTATGATGATAAACACCACTTCAAAGAAAAATTCTTCACAACTAAGAACTTTACTTCAATTTACATCTTTCCATGAACGAATACGTCATTTGAACTTATATTAATGGGAAAGATCCTTTTCTTTGATGGAATTTTGAAAATGATCTATACTCTCCCTAAACTCTCCTTGAAAATGATATACCTATTCTCTTTTTGGCATGATAAAAAAGAGTTAAACAAAAAAAAAAAATAGCTAAATGAAATGGATAAAGAATATTCACATAAATCTAACTTTGAAGTCTAAGGAAACAAGAAATGTAATAGCATTATAATTCATAAATATATCATCTATAGAAAAACACTTGTTAAGCAGAAGTATCCACAAAATGGTCTAGTAATTAATTACAATAAGTAATCGATTATGCAACACCACAAAAATATAGTACCAATTAATCGATTATAACACCATTTAATTGGTTATAATATAAATATATACAACAGACCAAGTAAAAGTTATAGTCTATGTCCTTAATTTAAATAGGTACGGGTACGGAAATCATTTTTAATAAGCACAAGGAATTAAGCCTACTGTCAATTTTATTCAAGTTAGTGTAAACATCCAATTATGTCCGAGCCCCAATTTTTAAAATTAATTAGTAAATAACTCATAATTTAAATAAATATTAAGATCAATAAACGAAAAGAAAAAAGAAAAAGAAAATAGAAATGAAACAAAAAATAATAATAAACCAAAAAACAATAAAAAGAAAAAACCAAAAAATAAAATATATAAAAACAAAAATGAAAATAAGAAAATTAAAAAGTAAAATACAAAAAGTAATAATAAATAAAACTGAAAAACAAAAAAAAAGAATAATAAAATAAAGAAAACTGAACAAACAGAAAACAAAAGAAGAAGAAAAAACAATAAACAGAAAGAACAGAAATTAAAAATGGAAAACTAAAAAACAGAATAGAAAAAGATGAAAAAGACATGCATGAGGGGGTCTTCTTTTGTCTCGGGGTAGCTCTTCTTGGAGGGGGTGATTGGAGAAAAGCTTTCAGAATAAGAAAAGAGAATTTCCCTCTGGTTTTCGTGAAACTTCTAGAGTTTCTCGGGTTCTCAATGAGTCTCTCACTATACTAGGACCAGATCCTTTTAGAAGGAGGAGAACCAACTAAGTTCAAGAGGCTTCTCTGCATCTCTGATATGGGGGAATAGTTGCAATTCGGTCTCCACTAGAACTTCTTTGCCTCGTTTCCCGTCGCTAGGTAAAGTGCTTTGCTTACTTCTACTCATTTGTTATTATTCTAAATCAAAGCAAATGTTGTTAAATGATATGCAAGATCTCAGTTGAATTGGTAGAGTTTCAAATTGATTGGCTTTATTCCTGCCTACTTGTTTGTAAGGAGATTCTTTATCCAATTGAAATTAAGCAAGATCGGTGTTGAAGTAGTAGAGTAACGAAATTCTGATTGTGGCCTATGCTAAGACTTTCAAGATTTTTCTGGATCAGAATTGAAATGTTTAGCTCATGCAGTTTGTTTACATAAATCATGATATTCTTGCAACTAAAGTGGAGTTAGACAATAGGCAGTGTAAAAGAATCTTGCAGCCTGAGCTTTATATGCGAAATTCAGTTGCTGAAAAATCTTGAGAAGGTTCATGTTCCTTTACACGAAATTTTGGCAAGATTGAATTACTTAAGAATAGTTGATTGAATGCTACAAAATGCTGTGAATAGGTCATTAGTCTGGGGCCTATTCAGGTCCCATGTATAGGATGTGTAAATAGGATGTCCGAATGCATGGGTCCTATATCAGTTTGAGTGCATTCAGGGGGTAGCTTCTTACTTTGCATTTAACAACTAATGGTCGCAAATGCATAGGTCCTATAACAGTATTTGTTTCAAAGGCTTTTGTGCATGAAGCATACCTGTTGTGCATGAAGCATTCCACAAACTTCACATGTCAGTTCGACGAGCCCACTTCGTGGCACTTAGTTACGATGTTCTGAGCTCTAGGAATCACATGCATGACTGTGGGAATGTCATGGTTCATCTTTTTAGACTCCATGCTAGGATGGGCAGTAACAAGGGAGTCTCAAACTAGGTTATCAGGCGACAAACATTCCTTTTCTGTGCTCACCTCAGCTTTTGGTCGCTCGCGAAACCCTACTAGACGTTGCAGGAGAGCCTAGGTATTGGATGGAATAAATTGATAATATTGCTGGTGATTCTGGTTAGTTGGTGCAGTTGTCTAGGTTCTGTGCGGAACAATTGTTGCTCCCAGTGGAGGTTTAGGTCCAGCATCCAAAATCCTGTAAATTGGTAGTATGCAAAGCCTCCTTGCGAGATCTTAGATTATGTCAAGAGTCCTTTGAATTAGTTAGAACCCGAGAGTTAGTGCAGTTCCCGAATACACACTTGTTTAAGGCCTCATGACCCAAGGAAACCACAAAGTGAGTTGGAAGCTAAGCCAGGACTCATCCTTGACACAGAACTGAAACTGATATTCCTGGACTTTAACACCGACGTTGGAAGTATGGCCATTTGTTAACCCGCAAAGGTTTGCTAGCCTGCTAACTTTTCAGTTTATGGTTTCTGCACTTAGCTTGATGACTACATCTACCATATATGCACCACCACTCTCACAACCGCCCAAGTATGCAAACAAGCCATGACGCCCTAACTAACCATGATTTCTACCATACTAGAAAGAGAAACCAATTAAAACCTTGCCTTAGCCTCGGTTCATGTTAAATGAGCGTTACTAAAGACTGGTTGCACACCTTCGTCAGCTCCAGGTTCAGTCCATGCATGCAGTTAGCTTCATGAAAAATTGCTATGGCTATTATTGAGACCCTAACCTGACCGAAGGAGTCGTCCAAACGTGCGTAGGGGATGTGTGTCCTGCTACTAACAAAACCCAAAGGACGTAGCACACAACCTTCAATTGAAAGGCTCAAAAGGGCTCATAAAGGGATCTTCAATAGGCCACGCTCATGCATGCCTACCTAGCCGCCGCCCACCTTATCTCAATATCAATGGCAACTAAGTTCGAGCATAAGCGACATTTTCGCAGAATCTCTAGGTGTAGCAGCCACCAAGGCCTAAATCAAACAACCAAAATGAATATGGGGCAACAAGTTACAAGTTATTCCCTTGCCTAAATCTCACGTAGAAAAAAACCGAGTCTATTGAAGTGAGGCCCATGCAGATTAGTTTTTCAATACGTAGGGTATAGTCACATGCAAAAAGTGAATAAAATTTAAATGAGTATGGGGCCCTCCAGAAGGCTTTATGAGAAATTAAGGAAACAACCTAATACTTACATAGAAACAGATACATGGTTAAGTTACAGAATATAAACTACAAAGTTGAATAGCTCAAGTGGTTAGAGCACGTCGCACTTCCGCCAAAGCGCAGGTTCGATTCCTGACCAAAGCACTTTATCAAAGTAGACTAGCAAGCGTCGCAATTTTTACCAAGCCCACATTTTTTATTAAATCCAATTCCAACATAATTTTTAAATCAAGTCAAGTCATATTTTCAAAATTAAATCCAACTCAAGCTAGGTTTATCAATCCAATCTTAAAATTCATTTCATTTCAATTCTTTTCTGCCATTTCAATACAAATCAAGTTTAAATCTTTTTTTTTAATAAACTAAATTTAATTCTTCTCCCCAATTTCAAATCAAAATTTTTTTAACCTAGTTTACCCCTTGTCCCAAATTATCAAATCAAAATTCTACAAACTAAAATCAAGTTTAAACCTTTTTCTCCATTTTTCAAATTTAATCCCGCTCTTCAAGCCTCAAAACAAGTTCGCCTTAAATCAAGTTCAAATCAAGATTAATGCTTTAATTCTTCTTCCAAACTCAAACCAAGATCGATTCTTCAAATTCAAATTAAATTCAATTCTTTAAAATTCAAAATCAATTCAAATTCAATTCAATAATTCTACGTCTCATGCGATGAACCCTAAGCACGAACATGTAGCTTTTTCTGCTGTTTGATGTTTAGGAATTCATATGGGTCCCAGTGTAGCCGTAGTTGTCTTGGACCGTGTGCATATGTGGACTAAGAATCCTTTTTAAATAATTTCAAGACAAACTTCATTTTTGGTCTCACGCAATGAACCCTAAGCACGAACTGGTAGCTTTTTCTGTTGTTCGATGTTTAGGAATTCATATGGGTTCCAGTGCAGCCGTAGTTGTCTTGGACCCTGTGCATATGTGGACTAAGGATTCTCTTCAAAAAATTTTCAAAATATAGTTCCTTCTTCTAGCACATCAGAAGGTCAAGCCTTCAACACCAGAACTACGTAAGCCTTGAGTTTCCTATTGCACCAGGGAATACGTAGGAGCAGGATCAAGTCCTGTCAGGCTAACCTCCATCTATTCATCTTCACTCTAATTAAAGGGATCAAACAATTTTCAAAAAATCACACACTCAATCTAAGGGTACCGTTCTTCGGATTAGGCGAGAAGGGTGCCTAACACCTTCCCTTCTCGTAATCGACTCCCAAATCTAAATCTCTTCCTCGAGTTAGGGTTTTTCCAAATCTTTTCCCTTAAATAAAAATGTGGTGGTAGCTCCATATAATCAAATAATTTTTTTTTTAAATTTTAGCGAGTTCGTCTTCATGTTGGAATGGCGGTTGCGGCAGTTAGATAGGTCATTTTGGACTTAATGCAAGACTAATCATTCCTAGTTCTGTTCTTAGATTGAAGAATATCTCATTTGGTAAGGGTTTAGTAAAGATATTAACTAGTTTCTTATTTTATTCAACAAATTCAAGTACATAATCACCTTTTGCTCATGGTCTCTAAGAAAATGTTGTCTAATGTCAATTTGCTTATTTCTTAAATGAAAGATAGGATTATTCGAGTATAGCATTAGTATTATCATAGATTATAAGAATGTTATTTAACTCTATCCCGTAGTCTAAGAGTTGTTGTTTGAGCCACAAGATCTAAGCACAACAATTTCCAGCAACAATATATTTAGCTTTATCAGTGGATAGTGAAATACAAGCTTGTTTCTTACAACTCCAAGAAATTGATGCATTTCCTAGTAAGTGACATGTACCACTTGTGCTCTTCCTATCTAATTTACACCTAGAAAAATTAGAACCTGTATAACCTATTAGAGATCATGTACTACCTTTAGGATACCATACACCAACATCAAATGAACCTTTAAGATATTTCATGATTCTTTTTACAACAGTAAGATATGGTTCTTTAAGATTTTCTTGATAAATACCATATAATCATACACTAAACATAATATCAATCCTACTAATAGTTAATTATAATAATGAATCAATCATCCCTCCATATTTAGTGAGTTTTATAGGGTTAACTCCTTCATTTTTGTCAAGATAAGTTGATGTACCCATTGGAGTAGTTGCTTTCGTGCCATTGTCCATGGCAAACCTCTTAAGAAGATCTTTGTAATACTTGATTAGGCTTATGAAGATTCTATTGCTCATTTTATTTTTCTTTGCAATACAAGGAAGAAAGTTAACACTCCTATAATTGACATCTCAAACTCATTTTTCATAATATTGGAAAATTCTATGCATAATAATTCATCAACAAAGTCAAATATAATATTATCCACATATATTTACACAAGTAAAATGTTAGGATTTTTATTTATAAAGAATAATGTTGTATCTACTGATATGAATCAAGGGAGGGCCAATCTTCACGACATAGGTTAAATAAGAAAATCATAAAATAAATAATTTAATCACCTGACACGAGAAAATAGCTAACCAACATTATAAGAAATGTGACCTACTACTTAGACCTCTTGCCCAACTACAAACACAAGATAATCGATCCACACAACAATGCACCTGATTTGAAGCACAAACTGAAGGCTTTTATGAACTTGAATCACCAATCTTATAGGGAAGATTGAAAAGATAAGTTTCATAAGAGCAAAGAAAAGATATGATTCTCCCATTAGAGAAAAACCTTAATTTAGGTTAATAGAAATTATGATATCTTTGATGTATCTCATTGCTCATAGAAGAGCTATTTATACTTGTACAATTACTAATATAAGGAAACTTTAACTAAATCCTAATAGAATTCTTCAATATTTAATATGAGGAAATTATGATCAATCCTAATTGTAACACCCCCAAATTTCTATGATTAACTCTTGAAGAAACAAATAATTCCTATAGTGAAACTAAGTTGGATTAGGATCTAAAAATAAAGAAATTAGAAAGTTTGGTGCAAATGATGAAAATGCTCCTACATTTGAGAAACTCAAATAATGTATCAAATAAATGTAAAATAAGAGTAAAAGACATTCTAAAAGAGTAGGTAACATCAAGAATTACCAAAATTAATTAGAAAAACATAGAAAACAAAGAAGGGATGAAAATGCCCTTAGAAAACTCCAAAAATGCCCCTAGAAAAACTGCTTTATGCACATAGCTAGTTAGTTCCTAGAAAAATATCAAATCACCTTAGATTAACTTGGGAATGAAGCAAAAAGTGTTAAAATTTTCCGAGGAATAATTTGGGAATTTTTCTAACAATGTTGAGAAAAATTACAAAAACACTCGTGGAAGGTTGAAAGGGCAAGAAAGTGAGGAAGAAGCCAAGAGTGAGCTCCACATAGGCTGCACAAAATTTCCCATATGGAAACCATGATGGTGAGTCACCAAGCCAAGTCAACTCAAGTAAACCCATAAAAGACAAAAATAATTAATACTAAGTTTCCTTTAACTATGGTTAATGCTAATTAACCTTGATTAATTAAAAGTAAACCATGCTTAGGGTAAGATAAACATGATTAGTGAAAAAATCAGTCCTATTAACACTAATCAAACTCTAAAAGGATAATTTCTTAAATTTTGAATTATTTTTAGAAAATAAAAAATCTGATGCAAAATTACCAAAATATCATTAAGTGGAAAATTAATCCAATTTTACCCCTTGCTTGATCGAATTCACTAAGCTTATGGGGGACCTCATTTGGTTCAGTTTTTGCTCCCTAAAACACTTAGAATACTCTCAAAAATCTCTCCAAGTTTAACTATGTCCAAAAAAACCTAGCCTTTCACCTTAAGCCTAAGTCTTCATCTTTGAGATTTAAGCTAAAATCAAGCCTTAAACACTAAGCCCCACCACTTTCACTTAGAGATTCTTGTGGACCAGTCAAGAGGGGACAAAGATCAGCCACCACAGTCCCACCATCACCCACACTAAGTCACCGTTAAGTAGGATTTTCTACTTTGTCTTTTAAGCTTTAATCTTACTTTTTATGGTTTGTTTTCTTTCTTTTATGGATCATTTCTCTAAAATCCATATATCTTATTTTGTTTGGACTTATGAGGGCTTAAGGATGCATTTAAATGGTTCAAAATGAGAATCATTAATTTTTGTTTATTTTTGAGAAATAAAATGTAGTTTGGTTGGTTTAAAGTGCTTCTAAGTAACTTAGAAGGACTTTAATCAGCAAAAATTCTTTTAAAACCCATTTTGAAGCTTTGGAAAGTTTTAAGAAGTCATGAGAAATTTTTTTAGAATATTCTTGGTATGAGATGTGTGGATCTTAGAGTAGATCTTGTGGATCTACACTTTGTTATTTGGAAAAAAAATGCTATCTTACATATTTTTATGTTTAAAGCTTGAAAGTTATGAATTTTCATCTTATAGCGAAGTTGTGTATTTTTATGTCCAAATGTGAACCCAAGAACTTAAATATTAAAAAATTAAAAAAAAATATATAAGTCCCAATAGCTTGCTTTGGGCATAAATCTAAAGATTATTAAGTAAAAGTTGAAATTTTCGATCATAAAATGGCATAAGCCTCACAAGATACTCAATAATCATTTTGACCATGACCCAAGCTTTGGATTTTGGACAAGAATTGTATGGATCAAGAGCTTAAGGTACTACAAGTGGACAAAATCAAGGAACCAAAGTTGTATGAGAAGGAAATTTGAAAAGGTGACCTTGGCAAGCCAAGGGAGGCATTCAACAATACATGCATACTTAAGGATAAATTTTTTTAAAATTTTTAAAAGTGATGCAAACCATTTAACTAGGTCCTAAATGATGTAAAGCAACTTTTGGGTGAAGAGAATTTGAGCTAAAATGACCTAAAAATCACTAGATGTGCATTTGGTCATCCTAGAGAAACTTAACGGAAAAATAAGCTTAAAATTTGTTAATTGTGCGTTAAGAATTTTCAATAAGTGGATTAGTTAAAGGTATAAGCAACACCTAAAAGTGACCAATTCCATAATAACCAACATAGATAAAATAAGGTGAAGTTCATAGTTATTATTTAATATAAATTTAGGAAAGCATAATTGGTAACTACAAATGAACCATGGATTAAGTGGAGGAAAGGAGTGGCATTCGACCATGACTCTCAAAATATAAAATATAGAAAAAGACCTAATAATCAATTAAACTTGGTTAAATTTGAAGTCTAAACTTTAACTACAAGAATTGGTCAACCTAGGTCAACTAGAGTTAAAAATGGAAACCCTAGACCTTAGGAGTGGCATTCGGTGACCACGTGGTTAAGCAATCAAAAAGGAGTTTTAATTCTTAGCTAGATTCAGTTAAGGATCCTTAGCTTGTAAGCATAATGGATTGAAAGGGTAAGGAAGTTTTATAGTAGGCAAGAGTGCCATTCGGCCATTTAAGGACAAATTGATCTAGAAGGAGATTTAAATTCTTAACTAGCATTAACTAAGCATCCTTGGTTTATAACTAGAAGAGATTAAAATTGGGAATAAGTCTTACAAAGGTTAAAGAGCCTATTTGGACATTATGAAAAGGAAATCAAGAATTCATCATGACTCAAGCCTAAACCTAAGTATGCATAAGATAAGTGATTAGGAATAAAACATGAAGTTGGAAAACTAAGTTAAGCCATTTGGCCATAACTTACAAGAATGGAGAAGTTAAAAATTTCTAAGATAGATATCAATTAATGAATTAGGTTTTAGTTAGTAAGAAATCAACTCATAAGACAAGAAAAAAATAAATTAGAAAGCCTTAGGAACCAAGAACTCACCTCTAGCCACTCCAAGTTAAATAGAAAGAAAGGAGATTGAAAACTTGGTTTAGGTAACTGAAGAAGCCTTATAAGGTAAAAAAAAATTTAAAAGTTTAAAAGAAGCTTGGCAAGGGATGGCCAATCAATGGACCATGTTTAAGTAAAATGTCTTAAATAAATTAAAAAATTGCTAACACCTAATACTTTAACTTAGTATAAGTAGGTTATGCATAAGACTTGCAAAATTGAAGAGCAAAAAAAAAAAGAAATTTAAAAGGTGCCATTCGGCCACCTAAGAAAACAACTTCTAAATTGTAAAAATATTATGAAACTAATAAAACTTTGAGAAAAGGAAAGGTTGAGGAACAACTTAGAAGGTTGAGAGAATTAAGTCCCTTGAGTAACATTTCATAAGAAATTAAAGAGTTAAATAAATTGGAACATGTGTTAAGTACATGTAATTATGATATTCAAGTATGATTTATGAGTGGACTTGTGCTGTTTTTGTAAAGACACATTGTTTATTGTGAGTTAAGTAGTAAATGCTCATAAGTATTTGTAAAGATGAGGCTATGTATGATGAAATGATATGATTTATTCTGATATAGTATGAGATCTAAATGTCCATAGCATATTGATTGAATATTGTTTGAGCATGCATGATTATCTTGAAGACTTTAAAATTATAGGATCACTAAAGCAAACTTATGTGAAAAGTTAATCTACTCTTAATATCCAGAAGGAACTTAGAGCTCTACTGAAGAGAAGGCAAAAGAGTTCTCCTAAGAGACAAAATGGTTCTCCAAAAATCCTTCTACTGGGAAGATAAATCTTCACCCATTATAAGGTGGTGATGACCATTTAGGAACTCATTGAGAAGATATTGTTTGACTAATCCTCTTTATGTATGTCTATGTCTATAAATTTTCCTGAAGTTGAGGAATAGAAATTAGATTCTTGGAAGTTGTGGAATAGAATAATGATAGAGATAACCTTTAAGACATAGAATAAGTTGAGTCAATTAATTTTTTTATTGTGATCCCTGATTTATGAAGTTTAAGACAGATATATGCCCATGCAACAAGTTTATTTTTGTATAAAAATAATCTACTTTAGTAGGATGTTTCTTTTAAAAAGATTGAAAAGTAATCTTGTATGCATGTCATGATTTTTCTAATAAACTAACGTGGCTAAGATAAAAATGATGACACTAGATGTTGAGTAGAAACCTACTGAGAAACCTAGTTTCTCACACCTTCTTTTCCCACTTTTATCCCAGACAACAATGATGTCATTCATGACAGTGATGATTTATGTCGATATTAGTAAATGTTGACTTGTCGACAAACCCACATGATCTCCTAATCACGGTAACAAGCCAATGTCAAGATCTACATCTTGCTAGGTCATTTATTCATCATTGAAGTTCTGAGAGCCCGAATTTTTCTACCACGGGCTTCGTTATTCCTTTAGAGGCATTCCACCCTGATGGTGTATTTCCACCCCCTCCTATCTACCGTAGGCAGCGGATAGCCATTGTTGAAGAATCCTCTTCTTCAGAAAGGGAGACCGATCCTTAAACCCCATCATATTACCATAGCTTATCTCACCTATGGTCCTCTTAGGGAAGCTCGCCGCATCTGATGCCCTACCCCTTTTAGGCCTACTAAGAGATGTCAGGTGGAACGTTCATGTCGTTGGATCCAAGCATGTGGATGGAGCGATTCCATCATTAGGCTTGTAAAGGTTCAATGATCTCTTAGATTATTTTAAGAATACAGAAGTCGTGAAGCTACCGATAATGTATGTTTTTGTGAATAGTTGGATGCAAGCACCCCTAATACTTAATAGTAGTAAGCTAAGTATGTATGATATATGTATTATATTAAGTATCAAGAAATCATGTAAATTTTAGTATGTAAATTATGACATGTAATAATATGCATGACAAGGCCATAGTGCCTAAGATTGCTTGAATCTGCAAATGGACTGTTTAATAATGTAATGTTATATGTTATATGGATAAATTATGTTTAATTGTTTAATGTGAATGAATGATAAATGGATCAACACAAACAATATGTATTCATCATATTTTTTATGCATGCAAGAACCTCTAGTAATTTATTTACCGACATGTACGCTATATCGACGAGGCTCGCAATTTATAACAGTTTTAAAAAAAAATTACTGTATTTTCTCTAATAAGTATTTTGTAAAGAAGTTCGCACCATGAGATAACAAACTAATAATGGAACAAAATGAATGACTTAAGCGTAAAATCGGTATTCATTCTTAGCATGTTATATTGATAGAATCTATCTATAATATGATTCCAATCTTCAACATAATCGTAATAAATCTTAATCAAATAATTTAAACAAAGCCTAAGTAATTGAAACTAAATCTAATAAAATAAATAGCATATCTTCCTAAATCCTATGGTCTTTTTTGGAGATCTTCTGGGTTTGCATAAATAAAAATCACGATCTTATCTGCCTCTTTTTCTTGAAAATGCATTTGTGTGGATCCTAATTACCTCTTTTATCTCTTTTAACCTTTCTCTTCTTAAAGAGTCTTGTCTTTAAGTTACGTTCTTTCTAGAAGGGCATGATTATGCAAGGTGGTATCGAGGTTCATATCATTCTCCCTTTCTTAAAATAGAGTCGTCCTCGATTTCTCATTATCATATTTCTTGAGGGGAAGTAATCTTTGAATTGTACAAGGATTAAGATTTTCTCTTACATATTCTTTATCCATCAAATCTCGAACTTGTCTTTGAATTTGTTTAGTATCTTCTGGTTTGGTGTGGTATCTTTGATGATTTAGTAATGATTCTCCTAATATGAAATCAATGTGATGTTCTATCCTTCTAGCTGAAGGTAAACTTGGTGGAACCATATTAGACAAGACATATTCATACTTCTACTTATCTTCTCAGCATCTTTATTTTGTCTTTTTGCTTTAGTTTCATTTACAACTATACTCACTTGTAATATTTCTTGATGTTTATCCTTTTGTTCCATGTTATTTATAGAATCTTGAAAACATGAAACTTGCATTTTTAAATTAGCTAGATTATTATCACCTCTACTTTGAGAAACACTTTCACTACGATTTTCTTTTATAGTTTTCAACAATTCATAACCTTCATCATACTATTTATAACTTGAAAATTTTATTTTACCTATTTTGTCTTCTCCCTTAGTTCTTCCTTGGTCATTAAGTTCTTTTGTATTCAGTCTTCTTTCTGTTCTTTGAATATTTTTTTTTTTTGTGTAATTTTATTTGCTACACATTTCAAATGTTGGACAAGTCTTATTATCTTCCTATTAAGAAACTTTTCAATTTGGATCATAAATGTTTGTACTTGGAAAACATTTAATCCTTGTTAACTCTGTTGATTTCTTATCATGTTAGTAAACTTATTTTTTTTGCCTTTTTTTTAACCTTTTTTTCCATTTTTTTCACTATTTTTTTTCAATACTTTTGTTTCTCAATATTTTTTTTACTATTTTTTGGATAAAAATAAGAAAAGTATACAATGCCTACCGTGTCAACTAATAGCTCTTGAAACCAATTGATATGAATTGATGGTGTTGCCCAATCTTCACGATGTATGTTATATAAGAAACTTACAAAATAATAGAAAAAGATAAAATTAATGGTTCAATGACCTAACACTAGTAAATAACCAACCAACGTTATAAGGAACGTGACCTGCTACTTAGACCTCTTGCCCAACCACAGACACGAGATAATTGATCCACACAACAACGCCCATGGGTTGAAGCATAAACTAGGAGATTTTATGAACTTGAATAACCAATCTTATAGAAAATATTTACAAGATAATGTCTCGCAAGAGAAAAAAAAAGATATGATTCTCAAGATAGAGAAAAATCTTTATTTAGGTTAATAGAAATTCTAATATCTCTTATGTATCTTGTTGCTCATAGAAGAGCTATTTATATTGTACAATTACTAATATAAGGGAACTATAACTAAACTCTAATAGAATTCCTCAATCTCTAATATCAGAAAATTATGATTAATCTTAATAGATCTATCTATACGATGATTCAAATCTTCAACATAATCTTAACAAATGTTAATCAAATAATTTAAACAAATCCTACATAATTGAAACTAAATCTAATAAAATAAATAACATATCTTGCTAAATCTTATGCTCTTTTGTTGAGATCTTCCAGATTTATGTAAATAAAAATCATGATCTTATCTATCTTTTTTTCTTGAAAATGCATTTACGTAGATCTCATTTATCTCTTTCATCTCTTTTAACCTTCCTCTTCACAAAGAGTCTTGTTTCTGAATTATGTCCTTTTCTAGGTGGACTTAATCATGCAAGGTGGTATCGAGGTTCATATCATCTAACTTTCCTCTGTTAATTTTTTTTTAAAAGAAATTTACTTTTCATACCAAACTCTAAGAGCTTGTTAAAGTCCATATAAAGCTCTCTTAAGCTATATGCACGGTTTGGATATTCAAAGTTTTCAAAACCTAGAGGTCGATCAACATATACCTCCTCTTGTATATAACCATTAAGAAAAGAACTTTTGACATCCATTAGATATAACTTGAAATCCATTATGCATGCACATGTCAACAACAATCGAATCATGTCTAATCTAGCTACCAATGCATAAGTTTCATCAAAATCAATGTCTTCTTCTTGATTATATCCTTTAGCCACTGATATAACTTTATTTCTTATAATGATACCATCTTCATCCAGTTTGTTTTAAAGATCCATTTCGTTCCTATTATTTTCCTATGCATAAGCTTAGGTACTAATTCCTAAACTTAGTTTCTTTCAAATTGATTAAGTTCCTCTTTCATAGTTAATATTCAAAATTCATCTTCCATAATCTCATTTATAGTGCTAGGTTCAATTTGTGAAACAAAGGCCTTATGATTCCTCTCCCTTTGATATGTTACAAATAACTTTGTTAATTGGATGATATTTGTTCACTTTTCATTCCATTGGAGGATTAAAATGTTGACAGGTGTCATTTGGTTCTTCCTCTACTTTGTAATGATATGAATTTACTCTTTACATATAGATACTTGATAAAATTCTTGCATCATCATCAAAAGTATCCTTTTTCTCTTTTGAGGGTTTAGTTTCATAAAATACAACATGAATGGATTATTCAATAGTCATAATTGTCTTATTATATGCTCTAAATAATTTATTAGAGAGGATATCCTAGGAAGATGCTTATATCAAATTTAACATCAAATTTAGGTAGATTATCCTTACCTTTATTCAGAATAAATCATTTTGCGACTAAAATCATGATAATGAGATATGTTTGGTTTCTTTTCATCATAAAGTTCATATAGATTTTTCTTCAATATAAGTCTAATTATAACTCTATTTAAGACATAACAAGTAGTATTAACACAACAACCCAAAAATACTTAGGTAAGTTAGTTTCATTTAACATTATTCTAGCTAATCATTCAAAAGACATATTTCCTTTCATTAACAACATTATTTTATGGTGTTCTTCATGCCAAAAAAATTATGACGAATATCATGTTTATCACAAAAAGATTCATATGCATTATTTTCAAATTCATCACCATGATCACTCCTAGTAGTAGCCATTTTCAAGTTCTTTTATATTTGTATCACTTTAGTAAATCTTTTAAAAATAAAGAATGCATCATTCTTATTTGCAATGAAAAAGGTCCAAGTATGTCTATAGTAATCATTAACAATCACAAGTTCATAATGATTCCCCCAAAGCTCATTGTTCTAGAAGGACCATGTCGCAATCGAAATTATAACGAAATGATAAATCTGAAAAAATTTATAATGAAAAAGGTTTAAAATTATGGAGTCTTCACCAAATATTATTAAAAAGGAAAAATATTTGAAAATATTCCAACAAAGAAAATGCTCTATGTTCAAGAGCCGATTACGAATAGAGAAGGTGTTAGTACCTTACTTTCCTGTTATGAAGAACGGTACCTTAAAATGAGTGTGTAATTTTAATATTTTTGAAAATTATTAGATCCCTTAAATAGAATAAAAATAAATCGGTTTATGAAAATAACATGATAGGATTTGATCCTGCTCTTACGTATTCCTTAATGCAGTGGAAAACTCAAGGCTATATAGTTCTTGTTGAAGACTCAATCTTTGAAGATATTGTGAAATTAGGACTTTTGGAAAATTATGAGAATGTATGAAAGTAGCTTGGATATTTAAAAAATTCTTAATCCACATATGCAAAAAGATTGAAACAAATAAGGGTTATACTGAGACTTATACGATTGCAAGTAATTGAAGCATAAAACACCATTAAAACATGAGAAAATGACATAAAACTGAATAACCCATGCACAATCTGGAAAATACAGTTTTAGAGTCTTTTGGGTGATAAATTATCATAAATCTGATGTGTTTTAATTTCTGCAATCTGTTACAGGGTTCCGCGTTGGCAACGCAGTTGGGCCTACAGACCAGTAGCTATAAAAATCCCAGAACAGAATGAAAACAGGGCATCATTCACTCTATCCACTAATCTATCTCCAAAGCGAAAACCCAGAGGATAAAGTCGCCATTTTCCTGGACGTTGGTTCTATTCTGGGTGAAGGAGGAATCCTAGGACAGAAGACGAAGTGCATCTGCAGCGTGCTGCCATGATCATGACTTTCTCTTCTTCCTTTGTTTTCTTCTTCTTCATTATGTGTAACTGAGCCCCTGTTGGGGAAGGATGAATCCTTAACTGATCTTATGTAACCTAGATTTTGTATTTATTTAAGATTGTTTTCCTTTAACGTTGATTATTCATCTCTTTGCTTAATGCTTTTATAACTTGGCCACTTATAAATTGAATCTAAATTCTTATTCGCAATTGGGAAATTGGTTTAAGAATTGGAACTGGGATTGAATAACACAATTGTGAAGGCTCTAGGGATAGAGGTTTGCAATTGTGAGATCGTTTGAATTCTTGAACTCAAGGCTCACGTCAAATTAGGAATTGCTAAGGGATTAGGATTCCTAATTTGAGTGAAGAATTGATGAGTCAAGGGATTGACCTTCAATCAATAATTGTGAATTCGATCTTCAATCACATCTTATCTTGAATATACGTAATGATCAAAGGTTACACAGGGGAAGTTTTGGTGAAATCCAACCCTAACATCTTCCATAATTTGAATTCTTACACATTTATATCAGTTGTTGAGTGTTTGACAGTTTAGATATCAGTTTGAAGTATACTCTGTGTTTTAGAACAGAATTCCAGATTGTGACAGATTCTGTGAATTCCTGTTTATTCCCGTTTGCGTTGCCTACGCGAACAAACTTGCGTTGCCTACGCGACCCCATAACTAAGTTCAATTAGTGGACTAGTAGGAATTTAGTATTTGAACTAAATCCCTGTGGAGACGATACTCTTACTCATTCTTTACTTCATAAAACGATAAGGTGCACTTGCCTTCATACATTTTTACACCAACACAGATTTATAATTAAAATATAGAGAATTTTAAGAAAAACAAAAGGGTCAGTTTTATTTCAAAAATATTTGTTAAAAAAATGGCAACAAAAAGATTTTAGTTTTATGATGAAACAAATTTGTATAAGGAAGAACAAAAAATTTGTATAAGGAAGAACAAAGGTACGATGTATAAGATGTATAAGAAAGCTGAAAAATACGGATTCCCTATTTGAGTCATTTTGTTTTTATTCCTTTTTTATTATTTAAAGTTTAATCTTTCCAAAAAATAATTTATTTTAAACTTATTATATGAAATTTAAAGAGAATCTGTTAAGCTTGTTTTAATGAATCATATTAGTCTTGACCTAATTTAGACATAAAAGGTAAATGGGTTTGACCCAAAGTAAACATAAAAATTTTTAAATCATTATATTAAAATTTAAATTTTTTATTTTGTTGAATTATTGTTTTAGGCCACAACAATAAAAATAAAAATTATTTAGTGTTGTTTTTTGTTATTCAAAAATAAAGATTGGGCCCATTTTTAATTTTTGTTGGTGTAGTTTTTGTCCAATTAGTCTAGGCACATTTTTTGGCTAATAGATTTTTAAGTCCAATTGCATTGAATTAAAAGAAGATATAAAGCTAGTAGTTATTTTATTCAAAAATTTCCTTGTTGGGTTTCAAATCCATTAAGGCACATATATCCTTAAGTGAGCCATTCACTAGACCATGCTCCAAGTTAATATTATTGTTAATTAATTATAGTTAATATTAAGGATTAACCTTAAATTAAGTTAAGAAGAATGAGGGGTGATCTTTTTGTTAATTTGGGCATGGAGATACAATAGGGAATTTAGGGTTAAGGAAGTTAGAGGGATTTGGGATTTGGAAGTTGCCAAGCAAGGTGCGTTGCTAAGGATTTTGGAGAGAGGAGCAACGTTGTAGCTGTCGAGAATGGAGGAAGGGGAAATAAAGTGAGAGCAAAGGGGGAGGATTCCTACATGCATGGTGACTTTGTGTGGAGAGGAAGGAGGAGCCACCACCATCCACGACGGTGGTGATGATGGAGGGAGATTCTGATGACCTCCGTCATAGTTGTGGGAAACATGGTGAGGGGAACCTTACATCAGTGGTAGATAGAGGAACTTTGTAATGATATAACTTGGTCATGAATAAAGAGCTTCTCCGACGATGGTGCTTAACTGTGGAATAAGGAAATGACCATGCCTCGCCGAGCCAAATGGTCGGTGAAGGGAGAAGTTAGAGATCTCTGGTGAGATTTTTGTGAGGGAAAAATAGAGATGATGGGAGCTTTTTAATCAAATTTTAATGTTAATTTCCTTTAAATCAAATAATTAATTTTACACTTTTAGAATCTATTTTCTACTCTTCTATTGGAGTTGATTTGGGGCTCCATAAGGCTTAGGTGGCCAAGAAGGTGGTTACCGAGGGGAGAGAAGAACACAATGGTAGTTGGACTTTAATTCAAACCTTTAATTAAATTTCTACGTCTTTTAATTTTCTAAATCTATTTGCTGTTGCTGTAATATAGATACATGTAGGTAGTGATTTTGGCTCTCTAAGAAAATGAATAAAGAGGAAAATTGCAGCAAAGGAGCGTAGATGTGTGTGCTTGGATGTGATAAGAATATAAAAGCAACCATGATGATGGTCAAGGGAGATGGAGAAATCTAAGATTCGACATTTATGCCTCAATCCACATAACTTTCTTATTCATTGTTATGCCGTTTTATATATGTTGTAATATTCTATAACTTAATTTTATTATCTTATAAATTAAAATTGGGAATTATAAGAGAGGATGATATGTGTGTGGGTTTAGAAGGTAAGAAAACTATTTGAAATGGGACATTGGGGGCCAGAATTGGACTTAAGGCGGAAGAGGGCACGCTCGAAATAAGAAAAAGGCGACCAGTGAGATTTGGACACTTTATGTTAGCTTTCATTTGATTAAGCTTATATATTGAGTTTTATGTAATTTCCTCTGTGTGATTAAAGCCTAAACTAAATCTTTCTCGTATGTATGAATAGGTACATTTATGTGTGAAGGAAAGAGCTGGTAGTAACTGTTAAAGGCTAAAATTGAACTAAAATGTAGAATAAAGCACACTCCAAGTAGAAAAAATAGGGAATTGGTGGGATTGGAAATTCTTATTTTGAATATTTACTTATTTTACATGTTTTGAGAATAATATAACAAAGCATGAACTAAATTTTAACTAATTCATTTGGAACATCATTTGGAACACTCATTCAACATTATGAAACTAAAGATTCGATCATATGTTCAAGATCAGCTATAGATAAGAATAATGCTTATAACTTCAATAAAAATTGAGCTAAAGATGAAATATATACGTGATGAAGATCCAATTATGAGCATTTAGGAAATCAAATCCCATGAGAATTTCCAAAAATGGATGCAAACTCTTTGAAGAATTTTCATTCAAATCAAAAGAATTTTCAAAAAAATTAGAAGATTTTGAGAGAGGTCTTCGACTTTGGACTTGAAAATTTCAGAGAAAACCCATAAGAGTTTCCTTGGGAGATAATTTTGAATTCTCAATTTAAAAAAAAATGAAAATCCTCCCTCATCCCCCCCAAATTTTTGTTTTTTTTTTCATTATTTATAGGCAAAGTTAACTTAAATAACTATTTTAATTAACTTTTAACTAACTTCTAACAAAAATTTCTAATTTTTTTTTATTTTTTGGTTTTTATTTTATTATTATTTTTCAGAGTAATTGATTTTGGCTCAATGCTTCTTGTTAACATTGGATCCAACTATAATTTCTCTTTCTCTTTTTTCTTTCTCTCTCTTTTCTTTTAATTTGGACTTTCTATTTTCTTTCAATTTTATTAGTTAAGACCAGAAAGAGAATTTCATATTCTTACTTTTATTAAATTTTAATAAATTAAATTTTGATTAAGTATTGCTTATTAATTAATTTTAAAATAAAATCTTAGACATAATTAGGTGTTCATAGATCAAATATGTCCATGTGAAACAATTGCAAAGATTTAGTAGTAGAGACAACATTTTTTGGTTTAAAGGAAGTTCTTACTTTCTTTCCTTTTTAACATGCATAACATAACTTGTATCTATTAAATTTGATATTTGGTAGATTGACAACCAAATCTAAGTGTATACGAGATAATCTCTTCTGCTGTAACCATGATTTATCCTCTTTAGATAGGAGACATTTCAATACATATGCATTAATTGAATCTAGATTTAGCATATAGATGTTATTAATCTTATTTCCTACCAATTTTACCTTATAATCATTTTTATTAACCATCATGCAGTAAGTAGAATAAAAAATAACTTCAAATCCTTTATCACTAAGTTAACTAATACTAAAAAGGTTATGCTTAAGATCATCAACATACAATATATTTTCAATAGTGGTATTAGAAGTCCTACCAACTTTTCTATGCCAAGAGTTTTACCTTTGTTGTTGTCACCATAAGTAGCATAGCCGCTTGACTTTTGTGAAAGGTGAATAAACTTTGACTTATCTCTTGTTGTGTATTTTGAACCTCCATTATCCAAGTACTAATTTGAATTATTGACCTTTAAGCCTCCTACAAAATAGTTCAATTGTAATCCTTAGGTACCCTCACTGTGTTGATTGTTTGGGGTTAGTTAATAGGGTAATTCCTTTTGGAACCCATACATATCTACCATTTGGAATGTCATACTTTCTAATATAGCAAGTAGATGTAGTGTGTTCTATTTTAATACAATAGAAGTATTTGAAATATGGTTTGGTAGATGCATTGTAGGATACAAAGGAATTATTATAAACGTTAGGATGATTATTATAATTATAACCAAGTCTAGTTCTATGATGCATGCTTCTATTCTGTTTTAGTATATCTCCTAGTTATTTATTCCCATGTTAAATTTAGTAAGTGTTTGGTTTAACTTTTTCACTTTCAGTTCTTAAACATTGCAATTTTTATGGTATCTTTCTTCATCATTCAATGAATCAAGGGAGTCATATTTAAGTTTGAACTCATCCAATTCATTTTGCAATAAATCTTTCCTTCTTTCTAAATACTTGATTGAAGTTTTTTGTTGTATTGTGAGTTTTGTAAGTCTTTTATTTTCTTCAAATAATTTTTAAAAAGCATTTTTCAATTTAACATAGCTAGGATCTTCATCACTGTGATAGCTTTCCATAAGATATAAGTTTGCTTCTTTTTTTCTCTTCTAGAACTTAAGGTAGAACTATCATCCCAAGTTATGTATACCCTTCTTCTTTTCTTTTACTTTTGACCTTTCAACCATTTTTCTTTTAAAGAAAAGGACAGTCCACCTTCATGTGACCAACTTTTCCTCTTAGAGGTAGATTTGAGAGCTATTCCCATTTTTTTCTTGTCAAATTCCTCGTCTTTAGCCAACCAATTCAATTGAATTTTATATTTTTGAAACTTGCCAAATAGAGTAGATAATAACATTTTCTTGAGATCTTTAGTTTCTACGATAGCTATAATCTTGGGCCGCTATGGCCTACTAAGACATCTCAAAACTTTGTTAATCATTTCTTTATTAGGAATAATTTTGCCAAGGAAGAAACACCATTAGTAATGTAGGTAAAATGCATCACAAATAGATTCATTTGATTTCATAAAAAATCTCATATTCTGTAGTTAATGTATAGACTTTGGACCATTTAACTTCCTTAGTTCCCTCATGTGTGGCTCCAAGGGTATCCTATATTTCTTTAGCTAGTTTACATTGGGAGACTCTATATAACTCCCTGTAACTAAATTTTAAGGTAATGATGTTCTTGGCTTTCAAGTTATAGTGAATCTTTTTCTTATAATCATCCTTACTCCACTCACTTCTAGTCTTTTTTTTCTTTGCATCATTAGCAATATGTGTTTAGAGAGATACGCCATTTTCTACAACATCCCACATGTCTAAATCTATGGCTACTATGAAAATGTTCATTCTTTCTTTCTAATAAGGGTAACGTTCACCATTAAAGATAGGTGGCCTATTGGTGGATGCACCATCACCTAAATATGGGTTTGTTAAATCCATTTGATCCTCTTGATCATAAATAAATCCTAGTTTTCTCTACAACTACTTTGATACTAATTGTTAATCAAATGGTCACAAACCTAAGAGCAGGGACTAAATTAGGTTTGACGGATTTTTTTTCTAAAAATTCACCAACAAATTAAAACAGAGAGCCCAAAAACATAAGTCATCCAAGAAATATTGAATATGGTATATGAGTTATAAAATATTCAAAATGTTAACGTAATCTTGGTGATTAATTTAAGAGAATTAGAATTAAGCTATAAAGATTGGTCAAGATTAAGGGATAATAAAATCACACAAGAATTTATCTTGATTCACTCCCAATCTCCAAATAGTTACATCCAGTCACTAAGCACCACCTGAGATTTTCTTTACTACTCGAAGAGATACAATATCCTCTTACAAAAAAAAAAACTTCGAAATACCCCAGTTGAAGCCTCAAGAACCATGCAAAGGTCATCCATTTTGAAAAACCATAAACATTTTTAAGAGAGAACCCTTTCTTTAAGAATGAAAAACAAAAATAAGAAGAGTTAGTAGAAGATCAGGACAAAATCATCCTTGAAGATCAATATAATCAAAATCCTAGTGCAATGACAAAACTTCACGCTTTGAACATGTAATACCCAAAAATTTTCATAATGAACTCTTGAAGTTACAAATAATCTATAGAAGGAAAGTAAGTAGGATTAGGAACCAAAAATAGAGAAATTAGAAAGTTTGGTGCAAATGACAAAAATACCCTTGTCCTGGGAAACTCAAATAATGTATAAGATAAATATAAAACAAGAGTTAAAAGACATTTTAGTGGGTTAGAGAACATTAAGAATGATCAAAAGTAATGAGGAATAACTTAGAAACAAAGAAGGGACGAAAACACCCAAAGCATCCTTAGAAAGCTCTGCTTTCTGCACAGGGCTAATCAGTTCCCGAAAAAATAACAAATGACCTTATATTAACTTGGGAATGATCTAAAAAGTATTAGAATTGTCAGAAGAATAATTTGGAAACTTCTCAGGTAATGTTGAGAAAATTATGAAAATATCCCTAAAAGGTCGGGAGGGGAAGAAACTATCAAAAAGAAGCCAAGAGTAGGTCCCACATGGTATTCACGAAATTTCCATGTGGAATGCATGGTAATCAGTCACCATATGAAGTCCATCCAAAGTAAACTCACAAAAGACAAAAATAATAAATGCTAAGATTTTTTTAACCATGGTTAAGGTTAATTAATCTTGATCAATTAAAAGTTAACCATGCTTAGGGAAAGATAAACTTGATTAGTGAAAAACCCAGCCTCACTAACAATAATCTAATTCTAAGAGGATAATTCCTAACATTTTGCATTATTTTGAAAAATGGAAATTCCATGCAAAATTACCAAAATACCCTTAAGTGAAAAATTAATCTTATTTTTCCCTTGTTTGGCCGAATTCACTAAGCCACTTAGGAGGTCTCATTTGGTTCATATTTTACTCCCTAAACATTTAGAAAAACTCTTCAAACTCTCTCAAAGTTAAACCAAGTCCAAAAACTCTAACCTTTCACCTTAAGCTTAAGTTTTCATCTTTGAGAGCTCAAGTATTCCTTTTAATAGTTCAAAATGAGCATCACCATTTTTAGTGATTTTTGAAAAATAAAATGAGTTAATTAGTCAATGAGGATTTTTAATTCTTAAATAGGTTTAATTAGGGATCCTTGGCATATAAATATGAGGGACTAAAAGTCTAAGAAAGTTTTAAAATGGTTAAGGGATCCATTTGGCCACCTTGGGATTAATTGGTCAAGAAGGAGATTTAATTCTTACCTAGTGTTAATTGAACATCCTTGACATATAAGTAGAAGGGGTTAAGAGTGTAAGTTTTTAAATAGGTGAAGAAGCTCATTTGGCCATGTTAGCTAAGTTAGTGAAAGAAAGTTAATAATTCACTATGACTCAAGACTAAACCTAGGCACGCAAAAATTAAGAGATTAGGAATGAACCATAAGGTTGAAAAACTACATTAAACCATTCGGCCATGACTTTTGAGAATGAATAAGAAGTATTAAAAATTTCTAAGTCATGTACTAATTAATGAACTAGACTTCAATTGATAAAAATCAACTCCTAAGACAAAGAAAAGAAAACTAGAAGGCTTTAGAAACTAAGAGCTTTCATTTGGCCACCCTAAGTCAAATATGAAGAAATGAGTTTGAAAACTTGGTTTAGGTACATTAAGAAGATTTGTCATGTAAAAGTAAAGAATTAAAAAGTTTAAATGAAGCTTGGAAATGACATGTGCATCATTTGGCCATGCATAACTGAATTGGCATAAATAAGTTAAAAACATGTTTACACTTAACCTTTAAACTTAGTATGAATAGGTTATGCAGGTGCCATTCGGTCACCTAGAGGAAAACTTCTAAGTTTATAAAAATCATGTGAAAATAATTGAACTTTGAGAAAAGGAAATGTTGAGGGGTAACTTAGAAGGTTGAGAGAATTAAGCCCCTTGAGCGATTCATCATAAAATGTTAAAGAGTCAAATAAGTTGGACATGTATGAGTGCATGTAATTATGTTATCCAAATTTGATTGATAAGTCAACTTGTGATGTTTTATGAACGCACATTGTTTAGTGTGAGTTAAATATTGAATGCTCATAAGTGTTTAAAAGATGATACTATGTATGATAAGTATATATGATTGATGTTAAGATAGAATTTGAGATCTAAATATGCATAATATATTGGTTGGATATTGATTGAGCATGCATTATTTATCTAAAAGCCTTTAAAATGAACTTAAATGGTTTAGGGGATCACTAAAGCCAACTTATGTGAAAAGTTAATCTACTCTTAATATGCCTTGTGCACATCGAGGGGACAAACAAAGTCCTATTAAGGAGGAAATAAGAGGGTTCTCTCCTAGGAGACAAAAAGGTTCTCCACAAGTTCTTCTATTATGAAGACAAAAAGGTTATTCACTTATTATCAGATGGTGACGACCATCTAGGAATGAGCTCATATCTTTAAGAATAGAAGGTAAAGTAACATATTCAATGAGAAGATATTGTTTGACTGTTTATAATGTGTGTTTGTGTCTAGAGAGTTTCCTAAAAGTGTGGAACAGAAATTAAAGTTTCCCAAAGTTGTGGAATAGAAAATGAATGAGACAATGTATAAAACATAGAATAAAATGTGAGTCAAATAATATCTATATTGAGATCCCAGATTTATGAAGTTTGAAACAGAAATATGCTTATGTAATAATGATTGTTTTCTATATAAAAATATTCCACTTTAGTAGGAGTTTTTGGAAGGTTAAAAGTAACCTTGTATGTATGTCATGATTTTCTAATAAATTGAAGTAGTTGGGGTGAAAGTGATGACACTCGACGTAGAGTAGAAACCTAGCTTCTTACTCCTTCTCTCCCCACTTTCTTCCTAGATAACAATCATGTCCTTTGCGATGGCAGCAGTCTACATTGACATTAGCAACATGGATTGGTCGATGAACCCTCACTGTCTTTTAATCACAACGCAAGACAACGTCAAAATTTATTTCTCATTAGGACATTTATTTATCTCGGAAGTGTTAAGTCCAAATTTTTCCAGGACGGGTTTTGCAATTCCATTGGAGGCATTTCACCCTAATGGAGTCTTTCAACCTCCTCCCGATTACCGTAGGCAGCAGATAACTACTGTTGAGGAATCCTCTTCCTCAAAGGGAGGGGCTAATCCCTAAACTCTGTCTCATTACCATAGTTCGTCACATCTATGATCCTCACAAGAAAGCTCTCCTTATCCGATGTCGTATCCATTTCAAGCCTACTAGGAGATGACTGAAGGAACCTTTAAGTCCTTAGACTAGAGCATGTGGTTGGAACATTTTCATCACTAGGCTTAGGGAGGTTTGTTGATCCCACAATTTGATTATGAAGGAAGCAGAAGTTGGAATGTGTAAACACTTGATTATGTCTGTTGGTGTGCAACGTATGAAGGCAAGTGCACCTTATCGTTTTATGAAGTAAAGAATGAGTAGAGTATCGTCTCCACAAGGATTTGGTTCAAATATTGAATTCCTACTAGTCCACTAATTGAACTCAGTTATGGGGTCACGTAGGCAACGCAAATTTAAGCGTGTAGGCAACACAAAAAGAAATTAACAAGAATTCACAAAATCTGTCACAAATCTCGAACTCTGTCCAGTACGCAAAGAATACTTCAAAATAATATCTAAATTGTCAAACACTTAACAACTGATATAAATGAGTGAGAATTCAAATGTTGGAAGATGTTAGGGTTGGAGTTCACCAAAATTTCCCCTATGTAATCCTTGATCGTTTCATACACTTATGGTAAACAGTATTTGAAGATCGAATTCACAACTTAGTGATTGAAGGTCACTCCCATGACTCAGCAATCCTTCACAGCAAATTAGGAATCCTAATTCCTCAGTAATTCCTAATTTGCAGTGAGCCTTACGTTCAAGAATTCAAATGATCTCACAAATGTGAACCTCTATCCCTAAAGCCTTCACAATTATGTTATTCAATCCCAGTTCCAATTCTTAAACCAATTTCCCAATTGTGAAGAAGAATCTTGATTCAATTTACAAGTGGCCAAGTCATAAAAGCATTAAGTGAAGAGATGAATAATCAACGTTAAAGGAAAACAATCTTAAATAAATGCATAATCTAGATTACATAAGATCAATTAAGGATTCATCCTCCCCTAACGGGGACTTAGTTACACATAATGGAGAAGAAGAAAACAGAGGAAGGGGGAGAAGATCTTGATCATGACAGCACGCTGTAGAATCCCTTCGTCCTCAACCTTAGGGTTTCTCCTTCACCCAGAGTAGAACCAACGTCCAGGAAAACGACGGCTCTATCCTCTGGGTTTTCGCTTTAGAGATAGATTAGTGGATAGAGTGAATGATGCCATGTTTTCGTTCTATTTTGGGTTTTTTATAGCTACTGGTCTGTAGCGTCGCGTGTCCAACGCGGAACCCTGTAACAAATTGCAAAAATTAAAACATATCATATTTATGAGAATTTATCATCCAAAAGGCTCTAAAATTGTATTTTCCAAATTATGCATGGGTTATTCAGTTTTATGTCACTTTCTCATGTTTTAATGGTGTTTTATGCTTCAATTACTTGCAATTACATTGAATTATGTTCCAAATAAATGTCTTATTGGACACTTATCACAACCCCAAACTTAAACTCTTGCCTGTCCTCAAGCAAGCATTAAACTACAGGAACATAATTAATTCTGGATAACTCACAGCATGCATATCATTTCCCTCAAGGGTATTTCACTCCCCTTCTTCACTCCAACTTGCATCAATCAAAATTTTCAAAGATACTCCATCAAGCATTAGGAATAAAACAAGGGTAATTACAGATTCAAAATATAACATGAAATTGTGAGTAAAACAATGTTTATATCATGGTTACAACGATTTGCTATTAAGGAAACATGACCTAGACTTGCAAACTCTTATTAGGTTAAGTGTTTCACTCTTTCTCTCAAGTGTTTAGATTAGGTGTTTCTCTCTATGTCACTAAATCAAAATTCCATTACCATAGGCTTGCCCCTATTCTCTATCTCTACCAATGAGTCGCATGCTTACATAAATCAAAAGGTCTTGTAATGGGTTGTAACGTGGCATAGGTGAAAGGTGGGTGGAATTTGGGAAGTGGGTTTATTTAAGCCAAAGAAACTATGAGAGAGTTGGAGAATTCACTTTCCATTAGTTTGGAGATGTAAGATCACCCCCATAAAAGCGTTTTCTTGTTTTCAATATTTCTTTGCTTGGGTACCCGAATTCCTTTCTTCTTCTTTTTTTGTTTGTTTATTTATTTATTTTTTATTAAGGAAACCCACTGCCAATTACATTGCTACTGATATCCTTAACCCTAAAATTAGAAATGTTGCTTGTCCTCAAGCAACCTCAAACTTAGAAGTGTTGTTTGTCCTTAAGAAACTCCAAACTTAGTGTAGAACTTAACCTCAAATACAAGCAACCTTCTCCTAGTTCCTTTGGCTAGGTATATTCATGTTTTTTCATAGTCATGGCTGGAGATGAGCTAATCAAACACAAAGAATTGGGTGTAAGGCTCATGGGGCTAAACAATGGACAAGAATGTAAGGTGGGTCATTTGGTCAAGTATGAGCATATCAAAGAAGTGCCTTAATCATGTTTACGCAAACATGGGATACTGGATTTCAACTAAGGAACAAGGCAAGTTCTGGAATGAAACTCAATTTGTGACCATACACACAACAGAAATAAGTGTTGAGGTCCAACCGCTCACAGGTAATTTGTGCAAGCCTAGAACATGCATTACAAATTAATTGTTGCAAACCATAACAGAACAACAAAGTAATTCTCATTCAATCATGCTACATTCTGCATCATGCAATTGAACATTTAGGGACTGTGCAATCTCTCCATGCTGTGGAGAATGAAGTTCTATTACAATTGATGCTCATTGGAGAGGGAAGAGGAATGATGTTAAAGGTTGATTTGAGTGTTGGGGTTGAGAAAACCCCTACACTGTGCTTATTCAGTGGGTGAGCTATGCATGAGTGTGCTCTGGTGATCAGATGAGTGAAAGTAGCAATGTGGTGCTTCACTCAGCCCAGACGCGTTGGGCACGCAAGAGTTAGTTGCGTTGGCAACGCAACTGGGCAGAATGCAGATTCATGTGAATTCATTTTAAATTCTGCATAATTAATGTATCAATATTCAAACAGCATTGTAATAGTTTGAGTTAGATTTCACTCATTGAATGCACAATTCACTATTTAAAACCATTTGGAAAGATCTCACCAAGTGGTTAGGTTAGCCAAGGTCCTTGGTGTGGAACATGTGTGTCAAGTTGTGCAATTCTAGGCATGTAACCTGTCATTTCTGTTGCTCCTGCTGGTCCAGCTTCACCTCCAGTATACAATTTATGACAGATTGCAGAACCTTAGAATTCTTCAGCATGTTCTTGGGTTCTTCAACCAATTTGCAAGTTGTAGGGATAACTTTCTCATGTTTTAATGGTGTTTTATGCTTCAATTACTTGCAATTACATTGAATTATGTTCCAAATAAGTGTCTTGTTGGACACTTATCAATGTCCTAGGCCTCCGTTTTTTAAATTAATTAGTAATAATTTAAATAATAGAAACAAAAATAAGAAATAATAATATTTGAAACAGATAGAAAAGAAGTTAAAAGCTGAAAAAAATATAGAAAACAAATAAGTAGAAATGAAAAAATAATAATAAATACTGAAGAATGGATTAAATAATAAAATAATAAATAATAAAAAAACAAAAAAAATTTGAAAAAAAAGAAAAATAAAAAAAGAAAAAACTAATAAGAAAATAATAAAGAGGAAAATAACAGAAAAATAAAAAGAATAAATAAGTAAATAAAACAAAAAAAGTAGAAAATAAATAAAAGGAAAGTAAATAAAAGAAGATAAAAGTAAAACAAAAAATTCAAAAGAATAATTTAAATAATAAAAAACAGAAAATGATAAATAATAATAATAATAAAATAGAAAACTAAATAAAAATAAATAACTTAAAAAAAGAAAAAAAGAAAAAAAATAACTGAAAAGAAAAACAAGAAAAAACATAATTAATAAACAGAATTAATAAACAGAAAACAGAAAAATAGAAAAAAGAAAAAAAAACCAAAAAAGAGGAAAAAGAAAAAGAGAAAAGGAATGGGTGCATGGAGGCATGCAGAAAAGGAAGGGGTTTTGAGTTAGTTGTTAAGATTTAGTTAGCTGGTTAGGGAACATTTTCGATGAGGACAAAGGTGGGAGAAGACTCTCTCCCGGTCTCTCTATAATTTTCAGAATATTTTCCTTCTCCGGCACACTTTACTTCTGGGAATTCTTGGAGGCCATCGATATAGTTTTCAAAGGATTTTCTTTGACGCCTTGATCGGATCCTCTCCCTCAATTCTGCTCGGTTCCCGTTACTAAATTATATCTATTATATCATGTAGCTTACTTATGATGTACCCAACATTGACTTGCTCAAGAGAAAATGAATTTCGTTTTGTAGGTGAATGTTGGAGGGGGTTTAAGATACATCTTATGAGTAAATGCATATATGGACCATTGAAGGATGTATTTTTGTGTGAGGAATATCAGTTCCTTGATGATGAGACATGGCAAAGATTCGTTCAAAGTAGATAGGATCCTACCTTTTTTGTAAGTTAATTTACCAAAATGGCTATATCATATTATTTGACTTCATAAATACTATTTTTTAATTAATTTCACGTATTGAAATAGGAGAAGAAGAAAGGGATAAGAAATTGTTGTAAAGAACCTCCACCCTTATAGATTGTCTTGTGGTGAGCTATGAGTTGCTTGGGGAAAGGATAATGCAACGGAAGCAAAGAGAACGTCAAACATCCTCTAAGCCAAATTCATCTGTTGTACTTTCTCCCCTAATTCCATCCAATCGTCAAGAGAAATGGAAGATAGCATGATAAATACCTTCAGGAGAGTATATCTTCAATCTATCGCGAGTTGTAGCTAAAAAGACTATAAGTAATTAATTAAAAATGATATTCCTAATTTTAATTATGAATAAAATTGTTAACATTTTGATTTGTATATTTTGTAGGATTATCTAGTTGGAAAAAGCTCCAGGGAGCCTTTGTGCCTATTGGACAAAATGATATCCTAACTACTATAATTGGAAAATTGGAGCATCCAAGTGTTGTCTATGTTATTGGATAAGGTGTAAGGATACACACTTATTTTGGTTCACCTTCTGTTAGACTAGTTTATTGGGAAAGATTTGTGTCTAGAAAGGAATTGGAGACCATAAAACAAGATATGAGAAGGGAGATTAGAGCTTGCTGAAAAACTTAGAGAGGAGTTTAGAAAAGAGTTGGCATCTTTAGGACTTTCCCAGGAAATACATATATTTCATTGAATCCTTCTCCTAAAACTATGAGCACAAAAAGAGGTAACATAGTGAAGGGTTCAAACCCACTAAAGGAGGAACTTCTAAAGATCCTGAATGACCATGAGCTTTTTTGTAGAAGATCCTCTCTATGTAGTTTCCATTGGGAAAGTATACAACTTGGGTTCAACGATACATCATGTCGCAACTGTAATTACAACGAGACAACGAACTTGCTAAAATTTAAAAAAAAAAGAATTTTATTTTGATTGTGGAGCCGCCACCAAATTTTATTTTAGGGAAAAGATTTGGAAAAACCCTAACTCGAGGAAGAGATTCGAAGTTCGGGAGTCGGTTACGAATATGGAAAGTGTTAGGCATCCTACTCGCCCGTTCCAAAGAACGGTACCCTTAAATTGAGTGTGTGATTTATTTGAAAACTGTTTGATCCCTTTAATTAGAATAAAAATAAATAGTATGCGGAAGATAGCCTGACAGGACTTGATCCTGCTCCTACGTATTCCCTGGTGCAATGGGAAACTTAAGGCTACGCAATTTTGGTTTTAAGAGACTTGATGTCTTAGACAATGAAAGGATAATTTTAGGTAAAAATTGACTTTTGGAAGAAGTTAAGTGTAAATGGTGATTTTCTAAAATTACGAGCTTGCAAAATCCAAACCATCGTAAGCCGCGTATGAATATGCACGATTTAAAACACGGAACAGCAGAGAAGGCTGCCTGTCCATATTAAAATCCGTTTGCACAAATTTTAGAAAATTAAAACAGATATTTTGGGAACAGACGTTTTTACAGAGTTAGTAAACAATGATTTTCTAAAATTGTCTGCTTGCGAAATCCAAACTGTCGTAAGCCGCGTATGGATTCGCACGAATTCAAACATGGAACAACAGAGAAGGCTGCCTGTTCATGTTAAAATCCATTCGCACAAATTTTAGAAAGCAGACAGACATTTTGGGAACAAATGTTTTTACAGAGTTAGTAAACAATGATTTTTTAAAATTGCATGCTTGCGAAATCCAAACCGTCGTAAGCTGCGTATGGATTCACACGAATTCAAACACGGAACAGTAGAGAAGGCTTCCTGTTCGTGTTAAAATCCGTTTGCACAAATTTCAGAAAATTAAAATAGACATTTTGGGAACAGACGTTTTTACAGAGTTAGTGAGCAATGATTTTCTAAAATTGCGTGCTTGCAAAATCCAAACCGTCGTAAGCCACGTATGGATTCTCACGAATTCAAACATGGAACAGTAGAGAAGGCTACCTGTTCGTGTTAAAATCCGTTTGCACAAATTTTAGAAAATTATCAAACGGACATTTTTGACGAAATTGATAAAAGAAATATTTCTTTGTCCCAAAAAAAAAATAGAATAAAATAATTTGATTTCAAAGGGAATTGGGCTTGACCCTAGTAAAGCAGAAATGGATTAGAGAGAATTTGATTTGATTTTATTTTAAAAGGAATCGGGCTTGACCTAAGTTTAGAGAAAGAAATCTAATTTTGAATTAAAAGAATTGGGCTTGACTCTAGAATAGAATAAACTTGATTTAAAATAAAAAGGGATTGAACTTTGATTTAATAATTTAGGGACAAACATTGGGCTTGACCCAAGTAAAAAGGAATTTTTCTCTCCAAATAAAGACAAGAATTGATTTCGACTCAAATAGAGGAGGATTGGGCTTGACCCGATTTAAGAAAAATAAATTTGATTTATTAAAAAAGAAAATTGGGCTTAAGCCAACTTAAAAATAAAATTAAAAAAGACGAAGTGGGCTTGACCCATTATAGATTTGGATTAAATTGAGATTATTAATGTTTCTCATTTAAAATTTTGGTTTGATTTTAGAATGATCCAATTAGAAGGGGGCAGCCATTAACTGGCCCAAATAAAATTTAAAATCTTCTAGCTTGATACCCCACTTAGACAGTCTGTTAGTTGGATGTCCTATTAACCCAATTAAGTTAGAACCTGCTGGAATGGAAATTGGAATGGGTGGGCCGCACGTTTGATTCGCAATCTACTGCTTGTGAGGCGGCCCAACTTGTGTCCCACATAGCCAAGGCATGGCCTGAGAAGGTTTTAAAATAAATTGCCACAGGAGGGATTTGAACTAGTGACACGGGAGTGCTAGGTAGCGAGCCAACCATTTGAGCCAACCTATTGATTTGTTATTAATATACCTGGATGTTTATTTAACCAGTTGAACAATAGTAGTTTAGTAATGAAAATTAAATCAACAAAAGCGCACCTGGTGGGTCTCAAACCCAAGTCTCAGGGGTGCAGATTGTGCGCTCAACCACTTGAGCTACCCTATTTGTGACTCTTGTTGACATTAATAATCTATCTATGTATAGGAATGGGCTGCTTCTTTAATTTTAAACAAGACTTATCGGTGGGCCCCACATCCGTTTATTTTATTCAAAAGAATTTCTCAAGGAATTATATCCAAGGCTGATTACGCTTGCTCACTGGTTTTCAGTCCCGTATGCAGGTCGGCTTGAGGGACTTGGTATGGCAATGGCCGTTGAATCCATATGCGATCAACACGCTTACTGGGTTATCATTCATACTCAGCCCTGCTATCATGGTATCCCTTGTATAGAGATCATACATTTAAGCCTATCAACCTCGCTATGCATGTTCTGATCGTTCCTGTATGTGTTCAACATTCAACAGGTCTTCACAAGCATGATATTCATGTTAATTCAGGAGTCTCATGACCTGGTTTGAGGCAACTTTCGCACCCATACCTCACAGCGGAATCCATTAATGCATGGGCCAAAGCTTTAACATGATGAGCTTAAGAAGGGGGAATATGTTAGAGGCTCGTAGCCGCTGCTATTTCCAAACAATGAGACCCCGCTCACTAATTCTTGAATTCTACTATAGCCATTTACTTGATATCATTACCCAACATTGTGGTCACATTTCTAGTCAGGATCTTCCAAGACTGTGCCATAACTTTAACCATTAGGATAGTGTGCATAGCCAGCTCAGGTATTCACATTAGTGTTAAAACCAAATGACTTGTTTTGCTTCGTACACCCATAGAAGTTGATCTTTGAGGGACCATGTCAGGATTATGATCTGCACATATTTCTGACCATAGGAATGACTTTTGACAATATTCTTGAAGCAGAAATAACGACCAACAATGAAAAGGAAAAGCAAAATCATTCAATGAAGCTATACATGCCCAGACGTCGTGCCTACCCCAAAGCAGCATCACCCATATTAATGATGCTGACTACAATGGTCTTCGAACGACTTGAAATAGAATGGTCATGCGGTGGAAAGCACAGGAACTAATTGCACCCCAACTTTCAAACGAAACTAACGTGAGTTCATGCACTCACAGCCACTAAGAGTTCATGATGTAGTGGCCTAAGGAATGTTCTACTGTGGCTACTGTAAACACTCAATTATGTCCGAGGCTCCTTTTTTAAAATTAATCAAGGAACTAATGCAAAATCAAATAAATTAAACAGACAAATAAACAAAAACAGAAGTAAAGGAAAAAGAAGAAGAGAAAAATAAAAAAGAAAAACTAAAACAAAATAAAGGAAATATAGTCCAAAATATTCAAATATAAAAGATTTAAAAATAGAAATGTATATAAATAATAATAATAATAAAAAAGAGAGAGAACAGAATTTAAAAATAATAAATAAATATAAATTAAGACAAAAGATAATGAAAAATAAATAAAAACAAAAATCCCAAGAAAATGAATAATAAATAACAAACCTGAAATGATAAACAAAAACAAAATAATAATAAATCAAAAACTAATAAATAATAATAAATAAAATAATAATAAAAATAAAATCTAAAAAATATAATAAAGCAAAAACCCAAAAAATGTAAAAGTGAAAAATTAAGTTATTAAAAGATTAATAAAAAAAAGAAGAGAAAAAATAAAAAGAATAATAATAAAATTTTTGTTTTCGAGAAAAGAAATAAATAAATAAAAATAAAAGCAAAATAGAAAATAAAAAAATAAAAAAAATAAGAAAAAGAAAAAAAAATAAAAACAAACAAAATCTGAAAATAAAATAAAAATGAAAAATAAACAAGAAAATAAATAAAATGAAAAGAGTGGAAAACGAAAGAAATGGGAATAAAACAAAAAAATTGAAAAAAGAAAGGCGGGAAAAGTTTTTGAAAAAGACTCTATAAATTAGAAGAGAGCAATTTAACAGGGTTTTTTTTCCCTTTTTTTGGATCTTTGTTCAGACGGCTAGAGGGGGATTTTTCTTGGGGGCTGGCTCCTGATCTCATTTCTTGGGGGAGAAACTTGCTCGTCCTAGCAGTGATTTTGGGGGGGGGGGTTCCTCTGGATGTCTCCTGGCTTCGTCTTCATTGTTGAAGTTTCTCGAATATGATTTTCTCTCTTAAAGATCGAGGCATTCCACCAGAGGAAGGGATGCCCTCACTAGTACAAAAATAGGTTTCTATAACAGGATTTTACATCAGTTGTTTAGAAACCGATATAAAAAAAAACGCGGTGGTATTTTTGTAAATAAATGTAAACTTTTTACATCGGTTCATAAAAGAACCGAGGTAGAAAGTACTTTCTACATCGGTTACAAAACAACCGATGTAGAAAGTACTTTCTACATCGGTTCTCTTTTGAACCGATGTAGAAAGTGGATTTTTTTTTTAAACTTTCTACATTGGTTACATAACAACCGATGTAAAAAGTATTTTCTACATCGGTTGTTTTGTAACCGATGTAGAAAGTGGATTTTTTTTCAAACTTTCTACATCGGTTACAAAACAACCGATGTAGAAAGTACTTTCTACATCGGTTACATAACAACCGATGTAGAAAGTGAATTTTTTTTAAACTATCTACATCGGTTACAGAACAACCGATGTAGAAAGTACTTTTTACATCGGTTCTAAGAAACAACCGATGTAGAATGTCTTCCCTTCTCAGTTATTTTTCGACTCTAGTCGTCTTTAACCTCATTCTCCAAAACCCTAGTTTCTCGTTTCGGCTTATTCTCTCTATTTTCGTTTACGTCTTAGCCATTGTCGTCGTCCCTGTTGTTCGTCGTTGCACTCCATTCTTACGTACATGGTTGTCGTTGCCGTTGCAACCATTTCCTCCGTTCGAAGTCGTTGTCGCGCACCCTAAGGTTTGAAGTTATCTTTGTTGTTATTTATACATCTCATTCTGTTATTATAATTGAAACTTACATTTGTTTTGGTTGTATTGTATAATTTTCAAGCTTCTTATTTGGCTACCACTGTGCTGTGCTGTCGTTCGACTACCGTTGTACCTCCATTAGGACACCGTTTGGTCACCGCTCAACCATTTTTTCTCTGTTTTCAACAGGTACATGGCTGGTTACGACATTTTTTTTTCAACTTTCAACACTTGCTTGACGTAATTTTAAGTTATTTCCTTTGTAAATTAAAATTTGATATTAAATAATGATGTATTTAGTTTAAATATATAGATTATGTGAATTCTGTATTATCTGTCTGGTGATTCTGTGAATAAATAATACGGTAGGATACCTAAACAAAACGAACATTTAAAAAAAATGAACTTTCTACGTCGGTTAAGATTATAACCGATGTAAAAAGTACTCTTTTTACATCGGTTGGGCCTACAACCGATATAAAAAGTACACTTTCTACGTCGGTTATGGCCTTAACCGAGGTAGAAAGTATGACTTTCTACATCGGTTATAAGTCCAACCGATGTAGAAAGTGTACTTTTTACATCGGTTCCAGAACCGATGTAAAAAATGTTATTTTCTATATCTCCCGCTTCAACACCGCCCAAATAACCGATGTAAAAAGTCCATAACAACCGATGTAAAAAGCTTATTTTCCACCCGTGCCTACACCTTAAGCTTTGCACAAGTGTATCACCTCCAGGAGCCACTGCGTACAAACGATCATAATTCCGGCCAGGCACCAAAACAAAGACGAACACCTGCATCTGCTACCCTTGACGTCGTCTAGGTTGGAGTTCTTCATTCGTCTTTTCTTTCCATGCAGTATTTGGTTCGGTGGATTGCATGTATGGCATGAGTGTATCCTAGTCGTTTTGATGCGAGTGAGATACAATTGAGGATAAATTAACCTATCTCCGTTCTCGATTCTTATGCTATGCATGAATTTAAAAGTCTTTAGATGATCGATAACTTAATGAATGATCTCCTTCACTGATGTGATTCTTGTAAGTGATGGTTTGCTTGAGATATTCGAATAAGAATGTAGACCTCCTAAATAGAAACTACCTAGGCATATCAAGAAACTAAAAAAGGTCATCCACTATAAGGTAGTCTCGTTTCGCAATTTGATATCTGGCACGACCGCATGCACCTGGAAAATATAGCCTCTATGTGATCACGATGGTTGCTACGACTATGCTGTTGTATCCATACTTGAATCATGGTCATAAATGATTTGTGGAACGATAAATAGCAAGGAGATTGCGATTCAGTGATAGAAAGCGACGTAAGTAGGACTGGAATTTGGTCTTTTTGGCGAGAAAGTCTGTGAAAGTATTCATGCAGAAAAATATCGTTTCCAGAACATGTTAGGGAGTTTTGGTTTCTTGGATTTGAAATCTCATTAAATATAAGTTTGTCTCTGAACTTCTTAATGTTCAACAGCCAAGCAATGCAGGACACCGATCCGCACAGCTTTAAATCACAACATGACTTTGAAATACTCGTCTATTTCTTCACCTCTCAAACCTTCCATCAAAGCCCTTGAACCTGAAGTATAAACTGGACCTTGGGATAAAAAGTAGTCTGAAAGCTCTCCATTGAGGAAGCAACTTGGATGTGGACTTGACCACGGAAGGGCCACGAGGAGCTATTACAAATGCATATTAGCTTGTAGTCAGGCTGGAAGCAAGAAGATAAGCAGGCCAAAACATTGAAACGAGACTCTACTAATGTGGTCACGTCTTCTCGGGCTCTTGTTCATCATTCCGTATGAAGACCATAGGATAATTTACCCACATCTTTAGAATAGTAGCTTCATTGGAATCTTGGTTCACGAGACGTGCTCATTGACAACAATCTTGTGATAGGGCCCCCAGTACCTACCCACCAAAAGAACGATCGTTGCAAGAAACTTCTTTATGACACGCCCCTGGTTAACCACTTGACATCCGCAGTGGTTGGTTAGCCTGCTAACTCTTCAGCTTGTGGCTTCTGTGTCTAGTTCAACGGTTACACATATTGCACATACACCACCACTCTTACCGTAGCCCAGGTTCATGGGCGTCAATCAAGATCGATCGCACACCATCCCTAGCTCTAGGCTCAATACGTGGATGCGTCTAGCTTCCGGAAGAGTTGTTATGGCAATCATCCACCAGAAGGAACTCATGAGGTTGACAAGCACACCCAGTCGCCACCCACATCGAGAGCATTAGCTAGCACTTAGTAGCTAGCCAAGAAGATTCCATAGAACTGAAACTGGTAGAAAGAAAAGTCCAAGATGCCACTTTCTCGACGTACATGGACATGCGCATGGCTTCACCAAATGTACATGTGCAAGGAACGCTCAGGCTCTACGTGCATGGCCCAGCTAGGTTGTATTAACACAGGTCTCCAGGACTTTATCAAAGTGAATATAGATATACTTGAAACCAAAATGGAAGGTCCAGCCCAGTGGAGTGGCTTGCCGTATACATCCTCTCGTACTCGTGATCGAATCCCTCCTAGCCGTTTTTCTTAAAATATCAATTCAGCTTTGATTCCCCTTTATAATAATGGTGAGGTGAGATTACAATCAACCAAAATCCTAGCACAGTGGCATTCGTTTGCACTCATGAGCTCTAGAACCCAAGTTCAAACCCCAGGACTTTCCAATATTCTGGTCTGAGTTCGATGTTTAGGCTTAGTGGTTCGTATAGGCCCCCGTGTCGCCTTAACTGCCTCGAGCCTTGTGCATGAGTGGACTGAAAGTCCCTTCAAAAAATAATAAAATTCTTTTTTACTTTGGGATCTACGGTCTCACGCGACGAACTCTAAACGGGAAATTGGTGACGAACTCTAAACGGGAAATTGGCGATCTACACTGTTGTTCGATGTTTAGTGGTTCGTATAGGCCCCCGTACCGCCTTAGCTGTCTCAGGCCTTGTGCATGAATGGACTGAAAGTCCCTTCAAAAAATAATAAAATTCTTTTTTACTTTGGGATCTACGTTCTCACGCGACGAACTCTAAACAGGAAACTAGCGATCTACACTATTGTTCGATGTTTAGTGGTTCGTATAGGCCCTCGTGCAACCCTAGTTGCCTCGGACCTTATGCATGAGTGGACTGAAGGTTCCTCCAAAAAATGAAACTCTTTTCAAAATATCATATTCCTTCTAAAGCCCTTTGTAAACACTCATTTATGCCCGAGGCCCCCAACCATTAAAATTAATCACGAAACCAATAAATAAATAAAAAATAAAAGAGAAATACAATAACCAAAAAATAATAAAATCTAAGAAAATTAGAAAATAAAAATGAATAAATAAAATAATAAATAAATGAAAAACAGATTTTTCAAAACCAAAAAAAAACTGAAAAGAAATTTTAAAATTCAAAAAAAGGAAAGATAGAAGTTCTAAAGAAAAATTAAAATCAAATTAAGGAAACAAAACTTAAGATTAAAAATAAAATTAACAAATTTAAAAAAAAAAGAAAAAAAAAAGAAGAAAAAAAACAAAACAGAAAACAAATTAAAAAAAAACAGAAAACAAAAAAAACAAATTAAAAAAAACAGAAAACAAAAAAAAAACACAGAAAACAAAAAAAAACAGAAAACAAATTAACCAAAAAACAGAAAACAGATAAAAAAAACAGAAACTAAAAATAAAAATAGAATTTTTGAAAAAAAAACAAACAAACAAAAAAAAGAGAAAGAAAAGTAATCTAAAACGAAATAAAATGGAAAAAGAAGAAGAAAAAATAAAAAATAAAAATATATAATAAAAACAAAATTAAAAAAGAAGGAGGAGAATGCGGGAGTTTTCAAAAAAGAGAGGATATAAAAAGGAGGGGGACTCCGTTCGAAGGGGGCTGCGCCATTTTTTTGAGAGGGGGAGAAAAACTAAGAAGAAAGAGGCATTGAACAAAGGCGGCTCAAGGGTTTTGGACTCCGGAATCCTTTTCCCTCTCCCCAGAGTCTGGAGGAAGGAGCTCTTGGTCAAGATTGCTTGAATCCGAGATGGATGTTGAAATAACGAAGCCTCGCATCCTAATTCTTGTCCCTTTTAATAGTAGAAGAATGAATTCTTGATCAGACTGCTTGTTCCGGGTAAATTCATAATTATTCAATCAATCTTCATCGCTAGTAAATCCTTGATTGATATTGTACAAACTCTTCAAATTGCTTAATTCTATGAGGATTCATGCGCCTATGTCTAATGATGCACTTTTTTAATCTTGAATTGACAATTTTGGTTTTATGCGCCTGTATATTTAATCATGCGTTCTGTTAATGGAAATCAATAAAAAAAGTTAGGTAGATCTTGAATTGATAACTCTAGATTGCGTTGGTGTATGTTAAAGATGCATTCTCCTAGTGTTGAATTGATAACTACTGATTATGGAGTTATGAGCGGTACGGATCAGAATCAAATGTTTAGCTTCTGAATCAATACAGTCCTTAGCAATAGGAAGAAACCACAATCATGCATACTTCGCATTGTCCCTTCTTGGAGATTCTATAGGCTCGGGGTCCAACTCAAAGAATTCAAGAATGTGAGCCTTCATGCGCGTATCAGAAAATCAAAAAATAAAAAAATTACAGAAAATAGAAAATTAATAAAAATTCTGGAAAATCAGAAAATTAATAAAAATTCTGGAAAATCAGAAAATTAATAAAAATTCTGAAAAATCAGAAAATTAATAAAAAATTACAGAAAATAGAAAAATTAATAAAAAATTCTGGAAAATAAGAAAATTAATAAAAAATTCTGGAAAATCAGAAAATTAATAAAAAATTACAGAAAATAGAAAATTAATAAAAATTCTGGAAAATCAGAAAATTAATAAAAAATTCCAGAAAATCAGAAAATTAATAAAAAATCCAGAAAATCAGAAAATTAATAAAAAATTCCAGAAAATCAGAAAATTAATAAAAAATCCAGAAAATCAGAAAATTAATAAAAATTCTGGAAAATCAGAAAATTAATAAAAAATTACAGAAAATAGAAAAATTAATAAAACATTCTGGAAAATCAGAAAATTAATAAAAAATTCTGGAAAATCAGAAAATTAATAAAAAAATTACAGAACATAGAAAATTAATAAAAATTCTGGAAAATCAGAAAATTAATAAAAAATTCCAGAAAATCAGAAAATTAATAAAAAATCCAGAAAATCAAAAAAATTAATAAAAAATTACAGAAAATCAGAAAATTAATAAAAATTCTGGAAAATCAGAAAATTAATAAAAATTCTGGAAAATCAGAAAATTAATAAAAAATTACAGAAAATAGAAAAATTAATAAAAAATTCTAGAAAATCAGAAAATTAATAAAAAATCCAGAAAATCAAAAAAATATAAAAAAATTACAGAAAATCAGAAAATTAATAAAAAATTCAAAACTTCCAGAATTTAATAAAAAATTCAAAATTTCCAGAATTTAATAAAAAATTCAAAATTTTCAGAAATAAATAAAAAATTCAAAATTTTCAGAAATTAATAAAAAATTCAAAATTTTCAGAAATTAAGAAAAATTCAAGATTTTCAGAAATTAAGAAAAATTCAAGATTTCCAGAAATTAATAAAAAATTCAAAATTTCCAGAAATTAATAAAAAATTCGAGATTTCCAGAAATTAATAAAAAATTCAAAATTTTCAGAAATTAAGAAAAATTCAAGATTTCTAGAAATAAATAAAAAATTCAAGATTTCCAGAAATAATAAAAAATCCAGAAAATAATAAAAAAATAATAAAAAAATACAAAATCCAGAAAATTCATAAAAATCCCATAATTGCTAAATAATTACATTAAAACTCCAATTACTCCAAAAGTCAAAAATGAGGATTCCTCTATTAAATTCGAGTTTTCTTTTATTCAAGGATCAACGTCAATTGCAAATTATCCCTTTTTCAGAAATTTAAAAAATCTTTTTCTAAATATTTTGGGATCTTTAAGTCTCACGCAATGGACTCTAAATGGGGAGCTGGCGGTCTACCTGCTGCTCAACATTTAGTAGTTTATATAGGTCCCCGTGCTGTCTTAGCTGCCTCGGGCCTTGTACATGAGTGGACTTGAGGTCTTCTTTAAGATTTAAAAATCTTTTTTAATATTTTGGGACTCTAGGTCTCACGCAATGGGTTCTACATGAGGAACTGGCGGTTTACCTGCTGTTCAACATTTAGTAGTTCGTATAGGTCCCCGTGCTGCCTTAGCCGCCTCGGGCCTTGTGCATGAGTGGGCCAAAAATCCCTCCCAAAGATAATTTTTTCTTAAAACAAGATCTTTAAAATAATCTTTTCTCAAGCATTTTCGAAGGTCAAGCCTTCACAAACCAAATAATCTTTTCTCAAGTACTTTTGAAGGTCAAGCCTTCATAAACCAGAACTACGTAAGCCTTGAGTTTCCCATTGCACCGGGGAATACGTAGGAGCAGGATCAAGTCCTGTCAGGCTAACCTCCATCAAGTATTTATTTTCACACTAATTAAAGGGATCAAACAATTTTCAAATAGTCACACACTCAACTTAAGGGTACTGTTCTTCGGAACAGGCGAATGGGGTGCCTAACACCTTCCCCACTCGTAACTGACTCCCGAACCTAAATCTCATCCAGGGTTTTTCCAAATCTTTTTCCCTTAAATAAAAATTTGGTGGCGACTCCACATTTATTCAAAATAAATCATTTTACAAAATTTTAGCGAGTCCGTCGTCTCGTCGGAATTACGGTTGCGACAGATGGCGACTCCACTGGGGACCTTAGAGAGTCAAGCCCATTCAATTGAGTGTGTCATAGTTGATCCCTTTCTTGTTTATTTGCACGATTTCTTTCTTGTATCTTTTGCACGATTTATTTATCTGTTTACTTATTTGTTGTCTGTTTGTTTATTCTCTGTATAACCCTAGGATAGACAAACAATAAATTGCTATATATATCTGTGCAATTTCCCCAATTGCAGGTATCCCAAATTTATGTGCCCTCATACATTGCATATGCATTTATCATGAGTGGGGCCCTACACCCGGGTCTGAGTGCTACCTAGGATAGAGGGATCTAGTGGTGTCACACTAGGGCCTACGTCCTGTGTGGCTATCACGAAAATCCCAGCTAGAGTGCGTCCTATTCATAATGCCCCACAACTAGTGGCTACTTCTACTGTTGTGGCAAGCATTGTGAACTGGAACTTGGCTCTAGTGACCTCTTATACCTCAGGATTACAAACTACCTTTGAGAGGTTCATATAAAAGGCCGTAGATCCTTAGGACAGGTAACCTACATAAGAAATAAGGAGGGCACACACACACCTTTCAAGATATAAGGGATTTGAAGGCTACAATTGGGGAAGATACCAAATAAAATCAAGATAAAAATCAAGAAAACCAAAATAAAAGGAGAAAATTCCTAAGAAAATTAGAAAAATATTTTGAAAATATCGAAAAGACTCCAAAGAAAACTTAAAAAGGCCATCTTAGAAATAAGAAAAAATTAGGAAAATAATCTTTTGAAAATGCTGGAAAAATATAAAAGGATTCAATAGGAGAGAAAACAAAATTTTGAAAAACCTAAAGAACGCTTTCTAGAAAGATTTCAGTAAAGATAAAAGATTTTCAAAATAAAACTAAAGGTTTTTCTAGCAAAATAAAAAACACCAAAACTCATAAAACACAAAAATTGCTAAAAACAAATAAAGAAACTCTGGTTTATTTTCAAAATAGTCAAAACTTCAAAAGTCTCTAAAAATTATTTGCACATAGCATTGATTCATTCATTCATTCATAGAAAAAAAATAGATTTCAAAAATCATTCTACACATTCACACTCATTGTGCATCAACATCTCTATCATTCACGTTTTGTTGCATTCAAATTATTTTTCAAAATTTAATTTTTAACTTCAACAGAAAATTGGAGAAACACAACTTCCTCGACATCCTTATAGAACTCGAGCACAATCAAGAATCATGAATGAGCTGGAAAGACAAAATGAGGAGCTAAGAAATGAGGTCAAATCACTGAAGGAACAGATGGCCAAGCTAATGGAGGCCATCCAACAATCTAAACAAAAGGAGGCAAGGGAATCCCTACCCAGAGAATCGACTGACCCAACACATCCTCCTGGCTTCACTCCACCATTAACCGTACCTCCGCCAACCGAAAGAGTTCATTACGGGTTTCCTCATGGGCATGCACCCTCATACAATCAAACACAAGCCCAAACACAAACCCAAACACATAACCTACCTCCAAACACCATCTCACAGGCCTATCAAACAGCCTTTGGGGGAACACATCCTATGTTTACCCAAGGGCCTCACCCTGGGCACCTACCATTTCCTCATCCCCACCACATGCCCGAGGAATACCCAAGCCATCCTTCAACTGAGGATATAGAAAAATGGAAGGGTCTAGAGGACAGGATCCGGGCAATTGAGGGAAATGCTTATGAAGCCAAAGATGCATCTGATCTATGCTTGGTACCAAACGTGGTCATCCCTCCCAAATTCAAGGTTCCTGAATTCGAGAAATACCAAGGAACCAGTTGTCCAAAGAAACATCTGACTATGTACTGTAGGAAGATGTCTGCATGTACTTACGATGAGAAGCTTCTCATCCACTTCTTCCAAGACAGCTTAACAGGGGCAGCTGCAACCTGGTACACTCAACTAGAGCGGACACGCATCCGTTCATGGAGAGATCTGGCTGAGGCTTTCCTCAAACAATATCAGTACAATACCGAGATGGCTCCCGATCGAACCCAACTCCAAAATATGGCCAAGAAGGGGGATGAGACCTTCAAGCAGTATGCTCAAAGATGGAGGGAGCTAGCTGCTCAAGTACAACCTCCACTATCTGAAAAAGAGCTGGTCAGCACGTTCGTAGACACACTCCAAGATCCTTTCTATGACAAGATGATTGGCAGTGTGACTTCTAGCTTCTCTGATGTCATCATCATTGGAGAAAGGATCGAGGGTGGCATGCGTCGAGGAAAAATCATGCACAACGCCACAAGGACAGTTGACGCCTCTACAGAAAAAAAGAGGACAGGTGAAGCTTACAATGTAGCTTCTAATCAAGGCCAATACATTCCTCAAATGGCACAGTATGGTCCAACTGGCTTCCGACCACCACCGTATACACCATACACACCTTACACACCATATCCGACCTACCAAACTACCTATCCACCAACTTACAATTACCCAACGCAAACCCGACCGCCCACACCATACACGGTCCAAATACAAGCCATGAGCTCAAATTCTAGCCAAAGTCAGAAAAAGGAGAAAAATCCTGTCCAGTTTGATCCAATTCCAATGACCTACACTAAGCTGCTACCTCAGCTAATCCAAAATTCCTTGGTGGTTCCATACCCGCTGAAACCTCAAGAACCACCATACCCAAAATGGTACGATGCAAATGCCATATGTGATTACCATGCGGGGTACATTGGTCATTCAACAGAAAACTGTCAGGTCCTGAAACGCAAGGTGCAAAGCCTAATCGATGCTAAACGGCTAGATTTCGGGAAGATCACTCTTAATCCAAATCCTGAATCATGAGAGTTCATCTGCTGGCTAAGAAATGGGAGCAGCACAATGAGCCACCTTGTACAAATCAAGCTATCGAGGAAGATCATCCAAGAAATTGTCGTACTTTTCAAAGTTAATCTTTTGTAAATAAACAGCAATGAATAAATACAAAATTACATTTTTCATATCACTTGAGCACGCGCTTTACATTTTAGCTTTACTTCTAAAAATTTACCATTCTTTTTATCTCTTCAACCCACTTCTTATTCCCATACCCAAACAATAAAATACCAATTGGTGAGGATGCTAGTGCTGTAATAAACAATCTTGAACGTCTAGTTAATCAAACTTAAAAGAGAAAAAGCCCAATGAGGAAGCAAAATAACAACCAGGGATTCTAGATCCCTATTCAAAGTGTCTTGTCAAATAAAACATCCCGCAGGAATCAAGTCTAAATTCAGGAAAAATTTAGGGATGCAAAATAAGATCCGCTGAATTGGAAGCCAAGATGACCCTGGCAAGGTCGATGTCAAAATTCAAAATTCAAGGAAAAGAAGAGGACCTGCTGGATTAAAATAAAAGTAATAATCCAGGCAAAATTAAGGTCAAAACATGAAATTCAAGAAGAAGAGAAACCCGTTGGATTAAAAGTTAAAAGAATCCAGGCAAAAATAGGGTTAAAGTTCAAAATAATGATTGACAAAGTCATGATTAGAAAAAGGTCTTGCCGGTTTACAACAACAATTCAGGCAAAAGTCAGGATCATATAAAGAGCCCGCTAGGTTGCACACTCTCAAAGACGACTTAGGCAAAAGTTAGGGCATAATCAAGCAGAAGCCCGCTAAGTCGACAAACAATCAAAGACGACCTAGGCAAAAGTTAGGGCATAATCAAATAGAAGCCCGCTAGGTCAACAATCAAGAACGACCTAGGCAAAAGTTAGGGCACAATCAAGCAGAAGACCCGCTAGGTCAACAATCCTAACAACCTAGGAAAAAGTTAGGGCACAATCAAGTAAAAGGCCCGCTAGGTCAACAAACCCTCAAAGGGGGCCTAGGTAAAAGTTAGGGCACAATTAAACAAGAGCTCGCTAGGTCGACAACAAAAGAGACCTAGGCAAAAGTTAGGGTACCAAAATCAAGAGTCCGCTAGGTTAAAAACCCGTAAGGGCAACCTAGGCAAAATTTAGGGCAATACAAAAGACCTACTGGGTTGAAAACTCAAAAGAACAACCCAGGCAAAAATTAAGGTCAAACCAGGAATTCCAGGACAACATGATATCCTGCACCTCATATATTTCCAAAACTGGGGCAAAATTTTGCCATTTTCTCGAGTTCGATTAATTCGACAATCAAGATTATGAAAAGCAGCACTGGCATTTTTCACCAAAAGGTGCCATTTGGGCAATCGAACCCACATCTTTTGTCATCTTTCCCTTTCAAGTACACTACCTCAAACATCCTTTGCAAATCTTCTCTATATTTTTTCATTAACCATCCAGAATCACTTCGCACACCTCAATAGCGCACATGCCAAAGGAGATGTGAAAAATGTAAAAATAAAAAGGATTAATTTTGAAAAGTTATGACAAGTCGGATGAATCCTTGACTGTTGCAACACGATAGGATTGTTTCCCAAGAATTCATCTTCCTACCAGCCATGATGCGACAAAAAAGGAGTGTGTCTTACTCAATAATATTGACCACCGTTGGATCTCGAAGATCTTGGGAAAGAAAGTTCCAAAGCTGATCAGAAGCCAAAAGATTGACCAAAACACCGAACTTAAGTCAATCTAGCTCGTCTTGATTTTTGATTCTTGTCACACCAACTAGAGGGTTGTCAAGGAGGAATGTGTCAGAAAAAAATTAAAAATCAAGAGAAACAAAAAAGTTTTACACCATTTCATGGTTTGCATTCAATAGCATCTGTTTCATCAAATATTTATTTCAAGCATTAAAACAAGAACCCTGCATCATTCTGCACTTATTCAAGCATCACAAATACCATATTCCTTTTCATTCATTCAAACTTCGCAATAAGCATTTTTTCATTCAAAGCATTTCATAACTCTTTTTTCAAAAACTAATTAAGACCTGGGTAAAATTGCCTAAATCGATCATAATTAAAAGACTTCCAAACTGGGGCAAACGCCTGCCCACACAAAAAAGGGGGTGTCGATTTGAGGTCATCCTCAAGTTCTGAATCAACTCAAACTGGGGCAAATGCTTGCCCACACAAAAATACAACTTAAGATCAAATTCAAGTCCAAACAGGGGCAAACACTTTCCCCCAAAATTTAATTTGAGGTCATCCCCGAATTCTGATTCAAGTTCAAACTGGGGCAAACATCTGCCCGAGAAAATCCAAGTTGAGGCAATCCTCAATTCCTCAACTCCAATTGAGTTCAATAGCGCAAGGTTGCCCAGAAAAATTCAAGTCAAGCTTATTGAAACCCTTCAAACTGGGGCAAAACGTTGGCCCAGAATTCTTTCAAATCAAGACGTCTCTCAGTTATCAAGAAATTTCCAAACTAGGGCTAAATGGTTGCCCAAGTCTCTTCAAGGAAATAACCTTCAAGCGCAAGGTAGAATGCATCATTCATTCTTGGCCTATGTTGTCAGGCCTCCTCAAGTTTATTTATCTGCACCTTGGCCTATGTTGTCAGGCCTCATCAAGTTTATTTTTCTGCACCTCGGCCTATGTTGTCAGGCCTCATCAAGTTTATTTTTCTGCACCTTGGCCTATGTTGTCAGGCCTCATCAAGTTTATTTTTTCTGCACCTTGGCCTATGTTGTCAGGCCTCATCAAGTTTTTTTTCTGCACCTTGGCCTATGTTGTCAGGCCTCATCAAGTTTATTTTTCTGCACCTCGGCCTATGTTGTCAGGCCTCATCAAGTTTATTTTTCTGCACCTTGGCCTATGTTGTCAGGCCTCATCAAGTTTATTTTTCTGCACCTCGGCCTATGTTGTCAGGCCTCATCAAGTTTACTTTTCTGCACCTTGGCCTATGTTGTCAGGCCTCATCAAGTTTATTCTTTTCTGCACCTTGGCCTATGTTGTCAGGCCTCATCAAGTTTACTTTTCTGCACCTTGGCCTATATTGTCAGGCCTCATCAAGTTTACTTTTCCACACCTTGGCCTATGCTGTCAGGCCTCATCAAGTTTATTTTTCCGCACTTTGGCCTATGTTGTCAGGCCTCCTCAAGTTTACTTTTCTGCTTTCAGGCCTATGTTGTCAGGCCACCCTGTAGTTTAGATCTACCGCTTTCAGGCCCATGTTGTCAGGCCACCCTATAGTTTAGATTTACTGCTTTAAGGCCTATGCTGTCAGGCCGCCGTAGTTTAGATTTACTGCTTTAAGGCCTATGTTGTCAGGCCGCCGTAGTTTAGATTTACTACTTTCAGGCCTATGTTGTCAAGCCGCCAAGTAGCTTAGATCTACTGCTTTTAAGCCTATGTTGTCAGGCCACCCTATAATTTAGATTTACTGCTTTCAGGCCTATGTTGTCAGGCCACCCTAGTTTAGATTTACTGCTTCTAGGCCTATGTTGTCAGGCCGCCATAGTTTAGATTTACTGCTTTTAGGCCTATGTTGTCAGGCCGCCCTAGTATAGATTTACTGCTTTTAGGCCTATGTTGTCAGGCCACCTTCTAGTTTAGATTTACTGCTTTCAGGCCTATGTTGTCAGGCCGCCATCAACCTTTAATTTTCTGCATCATGGCCTATGTTGTCAGGCCTCATCAAATTTTTCTGCACATATCCTGGCAACAGCAGGATTTCATCATTTGCATCTTCCCGACAACAGCGGGACCTCATTTGCATTCTCCTGTCAACAACAGGACTTCAAGCACGTTTATTTTTCTGTCCACCTGTCAAGCAGGTTTGCATTTATCCTGGCAACAGCAGGATTTCATTTGCATTTTCCCGGCAACAGCGGGATCTCATTTGCATTCTCCTGTCAATGACAGGACTTCAAGCACGTTTATTTTTCTGTCCACCTGTCAAGCAGGTTTGCATTTATCCTGGCAACAGCAGGATTTCATTTGCATTTTCCCGGCAACAGCGGGACCCCATTTGCATTCTCCTGTCAACAACAGGACTTCAAGCACGTTTATTTTTCTGTCCACCTGTCAAGCAGGTTTGCATTTATCCTGGCAACAGCAGGATTTCATTTGCATTTTCCCGGCAACAGCGGGACCTCATCTGCATTCTCCTGTCAACAACAGGATTTCAAGCACGTTTATTTTCTGTTCACCTGTCAAGCAGGTTTGCATTTATCCTGGCAACAACAGGGTTTCATTTGCATTTTCCCGGCAACAGCGGGATCTCATTTGCATTCTCCTGTCAACAACAGGACTCCAAGCACGTTTATTTTTCTGTCCACCTGTCAAGCATGTTTGCATTTATCCTGGCAACAACAGGATTTCATTTGCATTTCCCCGGCAACAGCGGGATCTCATTTGCATTCTCCTGTCAATGACAGGACTTCAAGCACGTTTATTTCCGTTCACCTGTCAAGCAGGTTTGCATTCATCCTGGCAACAGCAGGATTTCATTTGCATTTTTCCGTCAACAACAGAATTCCCATCAAGTTTAAATTTCTGCATCATGGCCTACAGTGTCAGGTCACCATCAAGTTTACATTTCTACATCATGGCCTATGTTGTCAGGCCTCATGAAGTTTAGTTTTCTGCATCACGGCCTATGGTGTCAGGCCACCATCAAGTTTCCCTTTCTGCACATTCAAGTAGCCAGCACGTTCAGGTTTCCTTTTTTCAGCACGCTCAAGTTTTCTTTTCTGCACTTCGGCCTATAGTGTCAGGCCACCTTGTACATATCTTACATTTTAGTTCTCGCATGCCCTCCCGCCTCAAATAGGCCTCTCTCACCTCACTTTTCTTGTATTCATAGCCTAATTAGGTTATGCAATCAAGCCTTGCATATTTAAAACTCTTTTGACTTAACACATCAAGCTGGCAAGGTCACTCAAAAACCACCATCTATGAGGTTTACTTTAAGCTCAAGGCTTCTAGTGCTTCTCAGATTTTTTCGAAAAAGCCCGCCTCGGACACAAAATGTTCACGTCTTTACTCATTTCCTATCCCCATAATTTAGAGAATTAATTCTCATATTATCTGATTGAAAATGAGTAAAGAGGGGCAAACTGTAAACACTCATTTATGCCCGAGGCCCCCAACCATTAAAATTAATCACGAAACCAATAAATAAATAAAAAATAAAAGAGAAATACAATAACCAAAAAATAATAAAATCTAAGAAAATTAGAAAATAAAAATGAATAAATAAAATAATAAATAAATGAAAAACAGATTTTTCAAAACCAAAAAAAAACTGAAAAGAAATTTTAAAATTCAAAAAAAGGAAAGATAGAAGTTCTAAAGAAAAATTAAAATCAAATTAAGGAAACAAAACTTAAGATTAAAAATAAAATTAACAAATTTAAAAAAAAAAGAAAAAAAAAGAAGAAAAAAAACAAAACAGAAAACAAATTAAAAAAAAACAGAAAACAAAAAAAACAAATTAAAAAAAACAGAAAACAAAAAAAAAACACAGAAAACAAAAAAAAACAGAAAACAAATTAACCAAAAAACAGAAAACAGATAAAAAAAATAGAAACTAAAAATAAAAATAGAATTTTTGAAAAAAAAACAAACAAACAAAAAAAAGAGAAAGAAAAGTAATCTAAAACGAAATAAAATGGAAAAAGAAGAAGAAAAAATAAAAAATAAAAATATATAATAAAAACAAAATTAAAAAAGAAGGAGGAGAATGCGGGAGTTTTCAAAAAAGAGAGGATATAAAAAGGAGGGGGACTCCGTTCGAAGGGGGCTGCGCCATTTTTTTGAGAGGGGGAGAAAAACTAAGAAGAAAGAGGCATTGAACAAAGGCGGCTCAAGGGTTTTGGACTCCGGAATCCTTTTCCCTCTCCCCAGAGTCTGGAGGAAGGAGCTCTTGGTCAAGATTGCTTGAATCCGAGATGGATGTTGAAATAACGAAGCCTCGCATCCTAATTCTTGTCCCTTTTAATAGTAGAAGAATGAATTCTTGATCAGACTGCTTGTTCCGGGTAAATTCATAATTATTCAATCAATCTTCATCGCTAGTAAATCCTTGATTGATATTGTACAAACTCTTCAAATTGCTTAATTCTATGAGGATTCATGCGCCTATGTCTAATGATGCACTTTTTTAATCTTGAATTGACAATTTTGGTTTTATGCGCCTGTATATTTAATCATGCGTTCTGTTAATGGAAATCAATAAAAAAAGTTAGGTAGATCTTGAATTGATAACTCTAGATTGCGTTGGTGTATGTTAAAGATGCATTCTCCTAGTGTTGAATTGATAACTACTGATTATGGAGTTATGAGCGGTACGGATCAGAATCAAATGTTTAGCTTCTGAATCAATACAGTCCTTAGCAATAGGAAGAAACCACAATCATGCATACTTCGCATTGTCCCTTCTTGGAGATTCTATAGGCTCGGGGTCCAACTCAAAGAATTCAAGAATGTGAGCCTTCATGCGCGTATCAGAAAATCAAAAAATAAAAAAATTACAGAAAATAGAAAATTAATAAAAATTCTGGAAAATCAGAAAATTAATAAAAATTCTGGAAAATCAGAAAATTAATAAAAATTCTGAAAAATCAGAAAATTAATAAAAAATTACAGAAAATAGAAAAATTAATAAAAAATTCTGGAAAATAAGAAAATTAATAAAAAATTCTGGAAAATCAGAAAATTAATAAAAAATTACAGAAAATAGAAAATTAATAAAAATTCTGGAAAATCAGAAAATTAATAAAAAATTCCAGAAAATCAGAAAATTAATAAAAAATCCAGAAAATCAGAAAATTAATAAAAAATTCCAGAAAATCAGAAAATTAATAAAAAATCCAGAAAATCAGAAAATTAATAAAAATTCTGGAAAATCAGAAAATTAATAAAAAATTACAGAAAATAGAAAAATTAATAAAACATTCTGGAAAATCAGAAAATTAATAAAAAATTCTGGAAAATCAGAAAATTAATAAAAAAATTACAGAACATAGAAAATTAATAAAAATTCTGGAAAATCAGAAAATTAATAAAAAATTCCAGAAAATCAGAAAATTAATAAAAAATCCAGAAAATCAAAAAAATTAATAAAAAATTACAGAAAATCAGAAAATTAATAAAAATTCTGGAAAATCAGAAAATTAATAAAAATTCTGGAAAATCAGAAAATTAATAAAAAATTACAGAAAATAGAAAAATTAATAAAAAATTCTAGAAAATCAGAAAATTAATAAAAAATCCAGAAAATCAAAAAAATATAAAAAAATTACAGAAAATCAGAAAATTAATAAAAAATTCAAAACTTCCAGAATTTAATAAAAAATTCAAAATTTCCAGAATTTAATAAAAAATTCAAAATTTTCAGAAATAAATAAAAAATTCAAAATTTTCAGAAATTAATAAAAAATTCAAAATTTTCAGAAATTAAGAAAAATTCAAGATTTTCAGAAATTAAGAAAAATTCAAGATTTCCAGAAATTAATAAAAAATTCAAAATTTCCAGAAATTAATAAAAAATTCGAGATTTCCAGAAATTAATAAAAAATTCAAAATTTTCAGAAATTAAGAAAAATTCAAGATTTCTAGAAATAAATAAAAAATTCAAGATTTCCAGAAATAATAAAAAATCCAGAAAATAATAAAAAAATAATAAAAAAATACAAAATCCAGAAAATTCATAAAAATCCCATAATTGCTAAATAATTACATTAAAACTCCAATTACTCCAAAAGTCAAAAATGAGGATTCCTCTATTAAATTCGAGTTTTCTTTTATTCAAGGATCAACGTCAATTGCAAATTATCCCTTTTTCAGAAATTTAAAAAATCTTTTTCTAAATATTTTGGGATCTTTAAGTCTCACGCAATGGACTCTAAATGGGGAGCTGGCGGTCTACCTGCTGCTCAACATTTAGTAGTTTATATAGGTCCCCGTGCTGTCTTAGCTGCCTCGGGCCTTGTACATGAGTGGACTTGAGGTCTTCTTTAAGATTTAAAAATCTTTTTTAATATTTTGGGACTCTAGGTCTCACGCAATGGGTTCTACATGAGGAACTGGCGGTTTACCTGCTGTTCAACATTTAGTAGTTCGTATAGGTCCCCGTGCTGCCTTAGCCGCCTCGGGCCTTGTGCATGAGTGGGCCAAAAATCCCTCCCAAAGATAATTTTTTCTTAAAACAAGATCTTTAAAATAATCTTTTCTCAAGCATTTTCGAAGGTCAAGCCTTCACAAACCAAATAATCTTTTCTCAAGTACTTTTGAAGGTCAAGCCTTCATAAACCAGAACTACGTAAGCCTTGAGTTTCCCATTGCACCGGGGAATACGTAGGAGCAGGATCAAGTCCTGTCAGGCTAACCTCCATCAAGTATTTATTTTCACACTAATTAAAGGGATCAAACAATTTTCAAATAGTCACACACTCAACTTAAGGGTACTGTTCTTCGGAACAGGCGAATGGGGTGCCTAACACCTTCCCCACTCGTAACTGACTCCCGAACCTAAATCTCATCCAGGGTTTTTCCAAATCTTTTTCCCTTAAATAAAAATTTGGTGGCGACTCCACATTTATTCAAAATAAATCATTTTACAAAATTTTAGCGAGTCCGTCGTCTCGTCGGAATTACGGTTGCGACACCCTTCTAAGGTCAAGCCTTCAAACCAGAACTACGTAAGCCTTGAGTTTCCCATTGCACCAGGGAATACGTAGGAGCAGGATCAAGTCCTGTCAGGCTAACCTCCATCAATCTATTTATTTTCACATTAATTAAGGGATCAAATAATTTTCAAAAATCACACACTCAGTTTAAGGGTACCGTTCTTCGAAACGGGCGAGTGGGGTGCCTAACACCTTCCTCATTCGTAACCGACTCCCGAACCTAAATCTCTTCCTCGGGTCAGGGTTTTTTCCAAGTATTTTCCCTTAAATAAAAATTTGGTGGCGGCTCCACACATAATCAAATAAACATTCTATTTTCAAATTTTAACGAGTTCGTTGTCTCATCGTGATTACAGTTGCGACAACTACCACTTTGATTTTTGTGGGAAAGTTCATACGAAGACTTTATCTGCATCAACCTGCTTGTCTTCTCACTATATAAGCTACCAACCTAATGTTTTCCGCTGCTGCAATGGACGTGCCCACTTCTACATTGCAACTGGAGTCCATTTTCACATTTTTTTTATTCTTATCTTCGCGAGAAGCCAAAGGTAGAGAGTGTTCCTGATATACCATCAGACAATAGTTGCTTGGGCTATCCTATGTGCCTTAAGAATCAACAGCATTGGTCTCACAATCAGCGGCTTGCCAAAACATTCGATACTTCTCCAAAGTTTCGAGCTCTTAGCCTTGCTGTGGCACGCTCCATTCTAAACACTCATTTTGTATAAGGCTTAAGCAAATGACTTCACATTCAAATTACAGAAACTGAATGTACCTATTGAAAAGGTCGCTTTCTACTTCTACGCTAGTCCTATGTTAAGGCACGTTCACATCTTCAGTTTAGACTCCACAGAGCATGAGTTCGTGCTAACCTTGACTTGGTTTTAGTTGAGCAGTGAGACGGTTATGGTTCAAAATTTATCAAATTTTACGCAGACCGTGTGACATGCATATCTTAAATCTACTTCAATACAACAAGTTCTAAATCTTAATGTGGAGAAACGATTATGTGAAATTCAAATTATAAACTTATAGGAGAGCCTTAAGATTTGGTGAACTCTCAGAGATGTGTAACTAGAGAACCGACAACCATAGGCATTATGATTGGAATGAGAGCATGCTAGAAACAACGACAAAGATTGTGCGTGGAATTGAAATCTTATTAGAAAAATCTAACAGGTTTCTTTGCAGGTTTATTGATGCACGAATCAACATTGGTTGATGAAATGCATGAACATCATAAGCTCATCAATCAAGAAGTGGTACTATACAAGCATCCTTAGTTAAGTTTCAGATTTACTATCTTTATAAACCATGGAAATAGAAGGCATGAATTGAGACATTTTTTGCGTTCACCTGGAATTTTGTGGGAGATGCCGAGACAAGAAATTGTCTAGTTGCAGCTTATGGATCAACCACTGTAGGAGTTGTGCTGCACGAATTACTTGAAGAAACCGAGAGAGAGAAAAGGAGAATTCTGATCCTCTACAAAATTGCTTCCCCAGGGATCCAGTGTTCTCGGAGCCTTCTTGAGGAGCCACCAAAAAGAACCAGGTGTAGAGAATTTTTCTTGAAGGTTCGGAACCCGTAATTCCCAGAGATAGAGAGAGATATATAGAGAGAGAGAGATCCCTCCTCTGGGAACCTCCAAAAGATGACCTCTCCCTTGTTTTTTCCGTGCTTCACCTTTTAAAACTCTCGCCTAAAATTTTCCACCTCCCAACTAACATCAACTAACTTAACCGACTTTCTAAAAACCTTTTTTTTCTTTTCTTTTTTTTTCTTTTCCTTTCTTTTTCTTGCTTATTATATTTTATATTTTATTTATTTACTATTTTTTTATTTATTATTTTTTTCTTTATTTTTTCATCATCATTTTTTCTTATTTTCCTCACTTATTATTTTTCCCTATTTTTCTAACTAATAATTCTTTTCTCATTTTTTTTTATTTTCCATTACTCTTTACTTTCTTTTTCTTATTTTTTCTTTTCTTTTATTTTTTTTTGTTTTCACTTATTTTAGTATTTTTTTCTTCTTTTTATTTTTGTTTCTTTACTTTTTTTTATTTCAGGAAAATAATTTATTTTGGGTTTTAACTTATCCTCGGACATAACTCAATGTTCACAGATCATAACCAAATTGATGGTGATAAAGTGAGGGCGGTGGTTGAACAAGTTAAATATGCAAATTTTGTTGTCCTTATACCTACTGAGAAGATTCAAAGAGTGAGATATACTCCTAATCATTTCATTATATGGCCCAAAACACTTGTGCAATGAATTAAAGCTAAGGTTTCATTCTATATGTTACTACTTGATTCAAATATCATGATTACTAATGCTTATGATATATTGTTTAGGAATCTGAGGTTAATGCTAAAGAGGATGTTCCACTTAAATCAAAGAAACTTGAACTTGATCTAATCATACATATGTTTGGAATTGCCTTAAACTTAGGAACCATCCTTTTCAACTAATCCTAGAAGCAGATGTCATAAGCAAGTTAACTTGAATCCCCTTCTATACCTCTAAGAAGGATATTACGGAGCTCATAGTGGGTAATGATTTACTACGCATATTAGTGACACAACTATGGGTTATGTGAGTATATTTCTAAACCTATGTCACTTTAAGTATCAAACTCATATTTATTCAAATTACTTAGTTATATCCATCTCCTTTGTATCCAAAGAGGTAGCAATCACATCTATGGATTCATTGACCCCCTACATATCCAATAAGTCGGGAATAAGCCTGTTGAGATACAATTATACATTCAGAGTAGGCTATAGGCAAAGAAGCAATGCTACTTGCCACCATATTTTCATTCCTAAGTTAAAGTCTTGAAGTGAATCTCATTTAAAATAAAATTGAAGTATTTTCACTAATTCTTAACCAAATTTTGCATGTTTTAATGGGAACTGATCAATATTTATCTTGCTTAAAACAAAATTAAAGTATTTCCAAATTTTTGTAATGTCAGAGACAAGTTAGGGGTCCAAAATATGGATACTACATTATGAGCCATATGTTTAACATTGTCTTTGCAGGCATTGTTGATTCATGGATATAGATAATTCAAGTTTTAACATCTTAGTTAATTTATATATGATTCTCTTTAATTGTTAAAATAATATTAATTCTTAAATTTAACTATGCACAAATTCAATAATCCAAGTCACGTAAGGTATGTAAAAAAAGTAGAGTTAGTTAAAAATTATATTTTTTTTATATTTTTTAACCATAATTATAAAATTTGGATACCTAAGAATATATATGTATATATCATTTATTTCAACAAGTTTTGATTTCTAGGTTGTACCAAATTTACCGTTTATTTTTTCTAAAAAAACAATCTACCTTTTACGTTGGTTGTGACAATAATCGATATAGAAAACATCACCTGGAGCATTAGTCGATGTAGAAAATATGAGTTTCTACATCGTTACCATCACAACTAATGTATAAACTCATACATTTTACATCATTTATATGAATAATTGATGTTGAAAGTATGCTTTATTCATTGATTTTAAGCATAATTGATGCAGAAAGTTAAATTTCTACATCGGTTGAACAATCAATATAGAAGTCTATTTTTTTTATTGATTGTAGATCCAATGTAAAAAATCTTATTTTCTATCACGTTTGAACAACCAATGAAAAAGATTGACAATAACCGATATAAAAATCTTTTTTTTATTAATAATTTTTCATATAAAAATTATAAATGGTAAAAAATTTAGAGATACTTCATAGATGTAATACTGATTATTGTATTCTTTATATCTTTCTCCTTCTTGTAATCACTTTCAGAGAGATTGGCCTACGAAATTGGCCTCCTAAATTATTGTATTCTTTATATTTTTCTACTTCTTGTAATCACTTTCAGAGAGCCCTACGAAATTGGCCTCCTTGTTTAATGAGAAGTGAAGTTTCTTGGTAAGATGCAATGTACTTAATAAGGGATGTTGAATTCAAAAGCATAAATTATTGGTGATTGATACTGAAGTGTGTTTGGGAAACATACCATTAGACCAGATATACGTGGATGTGGCAATTAAAAATTTTAGGAATTAATTCCTATAAAAAATGGTCATGACCGGATGATGTGTGAACATTTTAAGTCGCGAAGGTAAGTGTGGAGTTTAAAAATCCCGATGACTAGTGGTATCCAAGACTTTTTGAATAAAACTTAGTCATTCTTAACCCTAAAGATTATTTTGTCGGTTGATATTGTGACAGATTAAATATTAAATTATTTTCACTTCACGGTTTACTTGTTACTAGTTTTACTTTACTCGGTTATATTTTATTTCCCGTACAATATGTTATGATTTTAAAAATTAATTTAGAAATTGATCTATTATGAATAGAATGATAATAAAAGAACTCCTGATCTTCAATTTGGTTAAAATATTTGTAGGCCTTTTTAAGGAGATCTATTATTTTATTTCATTTTTTTTATTTTTAATTTTGTGATTGGATTTTTTACTGTTAAAACTAAGATGATTAGTATTTTAAAATTTTGATAATTCTGAAAAAGGATTAAAATTTTATAAAAACATTTTAAGTAGATTAATGATTTTATTTAAGTGCTTGAACAGGAAATGAGTGTCTTAAGATTGTGAGAAAGTCTTTTAATAAAAGTAACAAAGTATCATCTTATCAACATGAAATAATCATCTATAAGTAGCACTTATGTTCAAAAGAATGATCATATTTGTACATGATATAATTCAAAGTAACTTTCCACCGTACGTTTCTCATACAAACTTTCAAAAAGGTTTATTCTACAAAATAAATTTCATTTAATTAGTTACCGTGCTTACATTCTTTCCGGAAATCCTTAGTATAAGAGAAAAGATACCAGACTGCATGAATTAGTGCTTGATAAAATTAGATATTTTTGATAAAATTAGATATTTTTGATAAAATTAGATATTTTCATCTACCAACTGCTTAATGCATTAAATGTAAATGCATTAAATGCATGGAGGAAGCTTTTACAATGGCTTGGAGGAAGCTTTTACAATGGCTCTCCTTCGTCTACAACTATTTAAAAGTAAGACTTAACATTTTTTTAAGATAGCACAATCAAAAAAATATTCTAAACTCGTGCATCATATTGAAAATCAATATTCTCCTAGCTATCTTTACGATAGATTCATATCTTTAGATATCCTAAATTTATTTTCTTTTATTGTGAGTTTCTGGATTTAGTCTGAAGAGATTTTTTATAAAATAATACTTGATTATTTGAGCTAGGAGGGATTTACTGTTTAAAAAATTTTTGAATAGTATTTTTTCTGTTAGTTCTTATGTTGTATGATACATAGTAAATTTTTTTACTAAAGTCAACGAATAGATAAAAGGATGAACTAATATAAATATGCGTAAATCTCTCCCTATCCAAAACTTCTTTGTATTAATTTGTTTTTACAAAAATTTATAAAAAACTGACTCAACCTCCTTTTTGATTTATAATTTATTTCTCTCACTTATCCTTTCCATTATCCTTATGTTATGTAACATAGAGAAATTGAGTACCTTTTGTTTCACACTCCTTGATGATGGTAACGGGGAGCCGGAGCCAGAATGAAGATTTTAAAATGGAAGAAGACAATGATGATCATGGTATTAGAAATTTCCATTAGTTTTTCCCTTTCGGAATGAGAATAGTCAGTAGAATAAGATCTTTATATCAAGATATGTAATAATTACTTTGCTATGTGATTGACTCTACAAAATTGCAACAATCATTTTTACATGTGTCTTTTATTTTATGAAAGCTGATTTTAAAATAAGTTATTCATATTAGTTACCAATCTATTCATTCTTCATAACACAGCCTCAATTGCCATTTATAATACCACTTATGATATTTCATAAATTCATTATAAAAATTAGTTAAAACAACAAAAGAAGTGTCGAGGCGATTGGATCAATTGGTTATAAGATCACTTTAAACCAAAGTTACAAAAATATTTTGTAAACATGAGCAAGAGTTCAACTATTGCCTAAACTGTTTGGCCATACTGAAATAAGTGTAGCTTAAACAAACGACCATACGTATTATACCATTGCCTAAACCTAAAATATAAAAACTATAGTCCAAAATTGAGCGACAAAACTGTGATCCAATCCTATATTTTATGCAATTGTTATTTCCATAATGGGACCTAAAGTGAAAAAATAGTACCCTATTTGAATAGGCGATATTGGCCCCATTGCACGAATACATACTTTAGGCCACGAGTCATGATTTTTTTATCATTTCCTAAAGTAAAAAATATTGTAATAGAAAGAATTTTCATTGACAGCATTTGGGTTTACAGTAAGTTTTTATTTTCGTAAAGAGCATACCAAAATACACATTGAAAGCATGGTAATGTACAAGACATGAAGTTTTACGTATACAAAATTAATCACAGATTTTAATTATAAAATGAAAATACTTAAAATAATCTCATAAAAATATAAATAATAATAAAATTATATTTAAAAATCAAAATAATAACAACAACAAATAGTACTATATGCTTTATAAATAAAAATAAATCAATAGAATTAAAATATAGTATAATATATCATAAGATGAAAAATTCAATAGTAATATTAATAATTGTTAGCAAATGATTTTTGGATCTAACTTTTATATCTCATAACAAATTTATGATATCATATTAGAAATTAAATTTTTAAATTTAACTCTATAAAAAATTCAAATAATTGAGAATTATTTTTATCTTATATACATTTAATTCATCATATTTCTAAATAATATGAAACTTTAACCATAAATAAATAAGATTATTAAAAAAATTATGTTAAAAATATTATTACTTTTATAAAAATAAATAATTATCAGTATGATTTAATAATTATCAGTAGTAAGTTGCAAAAGGTAAAGTTAGAAATAATAATAAAATAATATAATATAAAAAACATGTAAAATATTAAAAAAATATAAATATTATTATTGAAAAATCAGAATCAATAATATTAATATTTTATAAAAATATAAATCAAATAATAGTATAATAATAACTGTTATTATGACCATTATCTTAAATAATTATACTTTTATTCAAATATTAAATAATAAAAATAAATAGTTTATATTTTTATATAATATTTTAAATATAAAAAAATTTTAAAATATAAAAGTAAAGTTAAATAAGTATCTAAAATATTAAATATGAAATTTAATTTATTTTAAAATAGAATTATTTAATACTTAAAGTAACTTTAGTAAATAATATTATAAGAATACAATAATTCACACACATTATGAGAACTATATTATGTTAGTCGTGTGATTTATTTTACTTTTTAAATTTATTTTATTTTCTTCTCCAATACTTATAATATGTATATCTAAATTAACTCCAAAGCTACAAACGTAGCTTATAATTTCAAAAACTAAAGCATAGCCAACAGGTATACCCACTTTAAATAATTTGTACAGTAATTTGATTAATTAGAATGATTGTTCAGTACTCATCACCGCGTAGTTCAAAATGAGATGCTCTTGAACATAAGCCATCAGATAAATCTTACCAAGTTAATTGTTGTTTGACCAAAGGCATCTTCCAAATAAAAAAAGGTATTTTGTATTTGTAGTCAAATGAAAGTTTGATCCATTTTAATATACTCGAGCATTGTTTAAATAAACACTCCACAAGAAGCTGAGATAACAAAGCGACATTAATGTAGTTTTTATGCATTATTTTTCTTAGTTAGTTTAATATTCTTGCGGTCCTCTTCAGGTATTTGTTGAGAAACTTCTATTCCCCTCCAAGATTTTATTATTATTACATGTACGTCATATTTGTCTTCCTCTCTTGTTTGACTCCATATAACAAATACGTCACTTATCTTACCAAAAGCTTTTGTCCATATACCCATATACAAAGCGTAAACGCACATGAGATACTTCATAGGTCATGCTTCACTTAAAAAAAAAAATTATTATTTTTATCGGTTAAAAATTAATCTTTTAATAATTAAAAACTGCCACAAATATTAATACCAATGTTTTGAAAAAATGTCGGTTACATGAATGTTAAAAATTATAAATATTACTGGGGGTTGAAAATCGCTATAATTATAAAAAAAAAACTGTCACAATTATTTTAAATTAATAAAAAAATAAATCTCAAATTTATTATACTATTCCTTCAATCATAGTAAAATAACAAAAAAATATGTTTCATCATAAAATTTACATTGTTATATTTGAGAATAAACATTTCTCTTAAATAGTTTGATTATCTAATCATTTAAACATTAAAATACTTAAAAATAAAAAAATATGTTAAAATAAATCATATACTTTTTAAAAAATGTTCAATAAATAATTTGATAACTCGTAAATCAAATGTACTTAACTCATAAATTAAAGAAATTGAATCTTTAAAATTTGATGCATCTATTAAAGAATATAAAAACAAGTATTATACAACGTCAATATAAGTAAAACTATTAAGTCTAATAAGACTAATCAGGAAAAACAAATTACTTGATTTCCTAATGAAAAAGCACTTTCATTACCAATTTCTTCTCAACAAGTTCAAGCTTTTCATACGTAGGCTACATAATAATGAGAAATATCAGTTTAATATTCTAGATTATAACATTTGTTATTAAAACCATAAAAAGTTGAAATCAGATGAATTAAATAATAAGATAACAAACTCACTAGAACACATTTTCTTAGAGTAAAATTAAGATCAAGGACTAAGTCATTCTAAAATACCAAAAACATTATAATCAATTGTATGACTCTGCATGTTTATTTAAACATTGACCAAATATATATTATATATATAGAGAGAACCTGAATCATATGACACACATAGTGCTATGCATCTCATGAAAACATGAAGCCATAATCTCAACAAATTTGTATGCATAACACAATTAGATCCAGGTTGATATGGCTACATAATAAAACAATAATGATTCAGTTGATACTTACCATCCATGAACCACCTGACATTAGAGGAAATGTAGGTTTTCTTAATTGAAAGTTTTATAAGTACATATGTTATATATAGCCTCTGGCCAGTCATAGAAATACTTGGTTTTGTTAGCTAAGATTTATAGGTTACTAGATCCTGAAAAAAGGGTTATGATATTCATTTTTATTTTTTATTTTTTTTTTCTTTCCAAACTGGGCCGATATATATGTTCCATATATTACTTCATAATTTTTGGCATATTTTCTTTGCATTAATTTAATTTTGGATTCCTTTTTCTAATTGATTTTTTAGATCCTTAAATTATTTCAATGTCCTGAATCTGTTGCTAGGCCTTGGATAACTTCAGCTGTAGTGGTGGAATTTGAGTTACGATCAACTATCTAGAGATATCTCAGGATCAGCTATTACCCTTCATGGTCTTTATATGTCAAGGAATGTATTTTGTTATTCCAATGAGTTTAGAAAACTTGACGAAGAATTTTAACATTTAGATAAATCCCTGTACTGTATTCACCCATATATATATATATATATATATATATATATATATATTACTATATATCTATCAAGCATAGTCATGAAAATAATCTTGAATTTTCTCCCTAATACGGTATATGAATTTATTTTCTCATTATTTTCTAATATTTTTGTTTACTATTCATATCCATGCATATACAGGGTCATAAACAAACTTCTGAACGAGCCCATACCTATTAATTGATTTAGATCCAAGTAATGATTTTTCAATATGTTTTGGTCTACTCTTGCAACTATGTCTGTTTCACATTTTTTGTCATTTATTCAGACCAGAAGGTACTGAATTGATCTAAATGGATTATTAAATAACATAATTGAGATTTGGGTGCCTTATTGTACAGTATCCTCATTGAAGGTTGTTAACCATATTCTGAGGACTTATGGACCGAGATCAAGACACACAAGTTTTTATTTTTCTGTGCCAAACTGTGCTACCGTTGTAAGGTGAAGAGTTCTACTTTATAATTTTCTACCATCATTGTGCTCAATGGGAACATGTGCCCGATGACTTGTCTTAACATTGTTTATCTTTCTATTATTCATTTATCAATCTTTTATTTAATCACCACACTATTATTACATGTGTTCCATAAATATTATCAACATTTCTTAACTTTCTTGTATACCCCAACTGGCATGACAGACATCATTTCTATGAGCAGATAACTGCAATTGATCAAGAGACTGCAACACATGGACTGGAACCAACTGAAACTCTCATAAAAACAAGGTCTGGAAAGATTATAAGACCAAATGATAGAAATAAAAATAGGGTGAGAAATTGAGTCATTAGGCTTTCAATGAACCTTCATACCTTTGGTTTAATGATGTGAAATGATGACACATGAAGTGCTTGTGCAGGTCTACTTTGGTCAATATCTAGTGTGAAACTGGAAGGAACTTTCTGCTGAAGGGAGTGGTAAAATCATTGAGCAACCTGTGGAATTTTGAAGGCATTATTAAAAGAGAAGGCATGAAATTTGGAACAATTGACATTATACTTGTATCTGTAATTAGAAATGTTCATGTCAATTTCCAAAATTACAAAATGACAATCGTTTTAATCTCAAAAAATCACAACAATAACAGTCATTAACAAACAATAAAATAAATCGTAAGATAAGAAAAATGAAGTAGAACTTCAAATATTTTTATCTAATGAGTGTGAATTATGCATTAATAGATGCTTCCTATCTATGCCTTTCATACTCTCAAGAACCTTCCTTACCAAAGAACATAAACTCCATTATTCACATACTCACCTTATAAATCTCATAAACTATATTAAAAAAAAGCATCTTCACTCTCATATGTTAATTACAAAAAAAAAAACCAATATCATTATCATATACAAAAATATAAAAATCTATCCCTAAATGAAAGACCAACTTACTCAACAACTAAGGAGAAATTGCACCCAAAAACTTCACTGAACTGAATAAATTGCAATCAGAAATGAGATTCAAAATAATAATTAAGAAAACAATATAGAAAATACAACAAAACTTGAAGAAGAAATAGGATTAGAATTCATTACTCAGTAGTTTCTCATTACTAGATCAAAGGAACCAAGTTTTGAGAAAGTCACTAAATCGAACGAACCAAGCTTTAATAAAATGTCAACGAAAAAATCACAGTGAATCGTAAGCTTTTCAATGAATACGAGAGAGCTATTATAGTTTTCAGAAAAAGCAAAAACTTAGAGATGAAATGCACTTACATTGGTTTTGAATGTTATAAATCCTTTGGGTGGGTGAGTGAAAAGTTTGAAAGAGAAGAATTGAAACCCATTGAGAGATGAAGAAAGTAAATGGGGAAAACTAAGTTCGAGACGAAGAAAGTGAAATCGTAGGTTGAAGATGAAAAGAAAAAAAGAAAAGTGAAAAAGAAAAAAAATAAAATAAAAGTTTGGATATTATTAAAAATAAATTTTGTGGCAATTTTTAAGACCACCAGAAAATAACTGAAAAAAATTATATTTTTGTTGTAGTGCTTCTTTGAGTGATGATGAATATTTTTAAAAACAAAAAAAAAATTAATGAGTAAATTGTTTTTCCTTTTTTTTTAGAATGAGTAATAATATTTTTAAATTAATTTCACCTAATTTTTTTTATTTTCTTTAGGAATGGTTATATAAGTAGAAAATATGAAATTAGGCTTATTTCGAATTTAAAAATAAAAAAATAAAAAGAATAAAGAAGTAATAGAAGGATAGAAATACTTCTGAAGGAAGCTATGTGGCACAAAAGATTATTCAAGTTAACTTTAATTAATATAAAAGATAACTTAGGTCAACCAAGTTCATGGTAGAAAAAGCCCAACTTTAGCTTATAAAAAGGAGGTTATGCCTAACATCTCACTACCTCGAGATACTCTAGTACCCTTTTAACTATAGCTTTCTTTATGTATCCTTCCCTAAGGTCTTGGAGCCAGAAACATTTTCACATTGCGAATTGCAACATAACACTTTCACATTGCGAATTGTAGCATCCTATTGCTAGCCTTATCAGCACTACAGTTTTGTTATTTTTTTTAATTAGGATTATGAATTGTTTTGTTGGATTAACATTCCCTTGTTTGTGTTATATGTCTACGTGTAACTAATCCCAAATCAATGGACTTTGGAGAACATATGATATAACTAATTGAACCTATTTTTATCTTTTATGAATAATTATGTTTTTATTCGATTGTGTTTTCTTATTATACTTAATAAAGAATTTATGAGAATTAACCACTCTTGTTGATTTGTAAGTTAATTGGAAGATATATAGTCATACCATTGCCTAATTAACAGAATTATAAGATAAATTAAATTTAAGGATTTTGGAGGATCAATTAAAATCCTTGATTTGTAATTAGTTACTAATTTAACAAGTTTCAATGTTCTTTATGTTTCTCTTGGTTATATACCTTGCATGATCATTGGATGTAGTAACTTAAGAAAAAAAATATTGATATTTCATTACCATTGGATAGTAGTAGAATGTGCACAAATGGTTAACAATTAACTTTAAATCATTCATAAAGGAGTTGAAATCAAATTGGGTAAAGTTATAAGGGGAATCAAAGTAATTTAATTCGTAATGTGTTTTTTTTTCCTTTAAATTTTCTACTTTTGTTTTTTGTTTTTTATATTTATTTTAAATATTTCTAGACAAAATTCTTTTTAGGTGAGCTCAAAGGTTAGGATTCAATCATTCTTTTAAGGATTGTTGAAATAGTTTATGTGAAAACGATATCGACGGTTTCTAATATCCTTTTCTACATCGATGAGTGCACTCTCCTCTAAGTAAAAATTTGTATGCACAAAAAATTCATAACAAGAGCCAAGAAGATCATCACCTTTGCTTTAATCTGTGATGAATTCAATAGGGTTTCAAATTAAAGGGCTGTAAAGAAAACACGAAATACTTTGCAAATTATAGATAAGGATACTAATGAAGTTAAAAAGGTTACAATTAACATACTCTCACACAAATAAGACCTCTTTAAAATGAAACAAGGTAAAAGCATACAAGATATGAAAAATTGTTTTACTTATTTTGTTGATCTAGTAGGGAAAAATAAGGATTTAATCAAGTCTTTACACTAGGTAATTAATGTAAAAAATAAGTTCAATGACATTTTTATAAATATTTCTCAAGTTATTATATTGATTTATTTATAATTGATTTAAAAAGTATTTTTTACATCTGTTACTAATGCAACTAATGTAGAAAATAAACTTTTACATTAATTTTAATTGTAACTGATGTGAAAAGTAGACCTTTATTAGTGTTTTTCACATTCATTGGTCAACCTACCCTCTACATTATTTTCTTTTCTCTCCATCAAATCCTCCTTTAGTGTTGTCTTCCTTACCATCGAATCCTTCATTATTGCTATTTCCCTCTCCATTGACAACTTTTACTTCCTCCTCACCATTGAATCCTTCACTAATGCATCACTCTTTATCTCCTCAGCATGGATAAAAGGGTTCATTCCTTTCTATTCTCAATCTAATGCTTTACTATTTCTTTAGAACTATTTAAACAATTATCAATGAATTTTTCATCTTTCTTTATATTCATATGATATTTATGCATATTTGATATGGTTTTAAGGGTTTTGGATAAACATGGGTTTCAACTTACCCATTTTTCCTACACTAGTAATCGAGTTATCTTTTACTAGCCATCGCACGTGCCTCATGTGAAAAGATTGAATCCATTTTTTATTGGTAACTCCCTATTTTGTTGTGTTAAATATACATATTAGTCATCAAATGTATGATTGAAATTTTGATTTATGGTTGTATTAGAATGAAAATAATGTGTGTTTAGTTTCAAAATGATGATTCTTAGTTTCTAGCTCCATTACGAAGAGGATTCTTTTACAGCCTTAAATTGGAATATTCTAACCAAAATTGAAGACCTTAAACTAATGTATATTTTTGCCTAGGTTTTTTTTACTTATCGTGATTATGCTTTTTACAAATTTGTTATATTGATGTATGTACGTTTCTTTTGATGGATTCGAGGAAACATTTTCTTGTTAAAGATAAAAAAAAAACTAAATATATTTTATTGGTTGAAAATTGAAAAGTTAGGTCAATAAAAATATGAAGTTCTTTCTACAAAGTTTATAGATTGTTAAAGTTTTGTTCTGCTATATTAGAATCCACACAATGGTAAAGTTGTTAGAAAATAAATAAGTTGAAAAAAGGTATAACTCAAGGGATAGGAAAGTAGAGAATGAGTTAAAACTGAATTGTATTCATAATTGTGAAACATGAGAGTTTAAATAGAAGAAAAATAATGAGCTTTTCCTATCTAAGTGTCACTCTCAAGGTGGTTAAAACTACCACTAAGCCACTAAGCACCACTTTCAAAAGTGGTTAAAACTGAATACAAAAATAAAACTACCATTAAGCCATTAATGACTAACTTTAAGCAACTACATTTGACTTCAAAAACAGAAAAAATGGATTGGAATTAAAATGCCAATTAATCTAACACTCCTCCTTGGCATTTAGGTGACGAACACAATTTGTCTCAAATCTTCAAATCTTTCCTTTGGTGTTGACTTGGTAAAAATGTCAGCTAGCTGGTTCTCAGATGAGCAATGAATAAGCAGCACTTCATTAGATTGTTGAACTTCTCTAATAAAATGAAACTTGATCTTGATGTGTTTGGTTCGTCCATGAAACACTGGATTTCTTGAGATTGAAATAGCAGAAATGTTATCACACACTATCCTGGTAGCTTCTGTTTGTTCATGCCCCAAGTCCTTTAGCATCTTCCTTAGCCATATTGCATGATTCACAGTAGAGGAAGCAGCAATATACTCAGCTTCTGCAGTTGATTGAGCTGTAGTTTCTTGTTTCTTAGAGCTCTAACTAAAAAAACTCGTTCCCAAGGAAAATAAGTATCCAGAAGTGCTTTTGGAATCATCAATACAGCCTCCCCAATCACTATCAGAGTAGCCCAGCAGTTTCATGGTTTTCTCAACAGATTTTGCAAAGAAAATTCCAAGTATGTTGGTTCCTTTAATATATCTTAACACTCTTTTAGCAGCAGCAAAGTGTGTTTCTCTAGGTGAATGCATAAATCTAGAGAGAAAACTTACAGCAAATAGAATGTTAGGCCTACTTGCAATGAGGTATAGGAGACTGCCAACCAAGCTTCTGTACATACTTTCATCTACTTTTTCAAAATTCTCATCCTTACCAAGTTTCAAATCAGTGGTAATTGGAGTGCTTACGGATTTGAAGTCTTGCATTTTGAACTTGTTTAGGATATCAGAAATGTATTTCTTTTGACATATAAAGATGCCATCACTGGACTGTGTTATTTCCATGCAAAGGAAGTACTTCATGACTCCAAGATCAGTCATTTCAAAGACTTTCTCCATTTCATCCTTGAACTTTTGGATTAGTTCAATTTTGCTTCCTGTTACCAGGATGTCATCTACATAAATTGAAACAATTAAAGACTCACCACCAGTGACTTTCACATATAAAGTGACTTCATTTTGGCTTCGGTCGAAACCAAGTTGGATGAGATGATTGTCCATTCTTTCATACCATGCTCTCGGGGCTTGTTTTAGTCCATACAAGGATTTCTTTAAAAGATAGACTTTATCTTCTTTACCAGGAGTTGAGAAACCATCAGGCTGCTCTACATAGATCTCTTCAACAAGCAACCCATTTAGGAAAGCTGATTTGACGTCATGTTGATGGATTTTCCATAAATTGTGAGCTGCAAAGGCAAGAAGAAGCTTGATTGTGTCATACCTTGCTACCGGTGCAAATGTTTCTTGGTAGTCTATACCATACTGTTGTGCATAACCTTTCACCACCTGTCTAGCTTTGTGTTTGCAAATTGATCCATCGGGATTGAGTTTTGTTTTAAAAACCCATTTTACACCTATCACTTTGCGATTCGTGGGTCTATCAACAAGCTGCCAAGTTTCATTTTTGTTAATCATGTCTAATTCATCTTGCATAGCTCTCCTCCAAGCTTTAGAGTCTTGTGCTTCAGCATAGCATGTTGGTTCAGAGATGACCAAGCTACACCTTTGATAAACATCTTCCAAAGTTCTTGTGCCCCTCATCGGTAGGTCATCCACTAGCTCATTTATGTCAAGTTGAGGTTGTTTATTTGGAAACAAGTCAAAATGAGCATTCCTTTGATTTTTCCAATCCCAAACAGCTTCCTCATCAAATTTTACTTCTCTGCTCAAAATTATTTTTTCTGTTTTTAAACAGAAAATTCTGTAGCCCTTTGTTGATGAACCGTAGTCCATGAAAATTCCTTTGTGAGCCTTGTTGTCCAGCTTACTTCTTTTAGGTTTTGGCACTTGGTAATAGCATATACACCTAAAGATTCTGAGATGGTGCATTGAAGGTTTGTTATCACTCCAAGCTTCAGATGGAGTCTTATCATGTAAGGCTTTTGTGGGAAGCCTATTCAGCAAATAAACAGAGGTATTTACCGCCTCTGCCCAAAACAGATTTGGCATCTGTTTTTCAATCAAAAGACACCTAGCCATCTCCATTATTGTTCGATTCTTCCTTTAAGATACACCATTTTGTTCTGGTGTATATGGTAAGGTCAGTTGATGTTCAATTCCTGCACTATTACAAAATTTTAAAAATTGAGCAGAGGTATATTCTCCACCATTATCAGATCTCAAAGCTTTAATTTTCAAATTACATTGATTTTCCACAAAAGATTTAAATTGTTTAAAAATATTAAAGACTTCACTCTTAAGTTTAATGAAATAAACCCAACACATTCTGGTGTAGTCATCAATGAAGAGGAGAAAATACTTGTTACCATTTAAGGATTCAGTTTTCATCAGGCCACACACATCAGTGTGGATAAGCTGAAGTTTCTGCTTAGCTCTCCATGCTTGATTTGCTTGAAAAGGTAGTCTTGATTGCTTACCTTGCTGACAAGTCCCATAAACTTGAGCATCATATGAGATTTCAGACATATTTACCACCAATTCCTTTTTTTTCATTTCTGTCATGCTTCTATGATTGAGATGACCGAGCCTTTTGTGCCACAAATTTGTAATCGTCTCTGAGGCACTGATATAGGCTTGTTCGACTACTTTCCCCAAGTCTACTGTAAACATTCTTTTGTTCATCTTGATGCAGAATAATTCTACACCAGAGGGATAAAAAACAATACACTTGCGATCCTTAAAGTGCATTGAGTAATTTTTTTCGAGCATCTGTCCAACACTCAATAGATTTTGGCTAATATCAGGTATGTATAGAACATCAGGAATTGTTTTAATACCTGAGATTGTTGAAACAGCCACTGATCCTCTACCTCTGACTTCTAAAAATTCTCCATTTCCCACCTTTACTCTAGACTTGTAAGTACCATCAAGGAAATTGAACATCTCGGCATCATTACACAGGTGGTGTGTGCAACCGCTATCAAGAAGCCAAGCATCAGATAAGTCATTTGTTGAGAAGTAAGAAACTGCAAAAAGTTGCTCCTTTTGTGCATCAGTCGCTTCTGCTAGTTGTGCTTGTAAAGGCTTTGAGAATTTGTTTTTAGATTTGCAAACCTTGGTTACGTGCCCCAATTGTTTACATTTTCCACATACAGCATCAGGCCTCCACCAACAGTATTTCTCCATATGTGTTGTCTTTTTACAATGCTTACAAGGAGGAAACAACCTTTGTTTTGAATCACTACTACTTCCATCATCATGCTTACCATTATTCTTCTGGTTAAGGTGTTGTTTTCCTTTACCAGAATGTTGCTTTTGAACAGAAAAGGCTCCTTCAGTGAACCTGCTCTCTCTTAAGGCCCTTCTTTGCTCTTGTGCTTGTAGAGCACTCATTAGTTCACCTAATGAGATTTTGCTAAGGTCCTTGGATTCTTCAAGAGAGGAAATTTTGGATTCAAACCTCTCAGGAAGAGTTACTAGAACTTTCTCCACAATCCTTTTGTCTGCATAGTCTTCACCAAGTAATCTAATATTATTAACAATTAAGGAGATTCGATCAGCATACTTACCAATCGTTTCATCCTCATGCATATGCAAAGATTCGAATTCATGTTTTAGGTTCAGCACTTGCATTCGACGGGTTCTATCGCTGCCTTCATATTCTTCTTTCAATCTGTCCCAAGCCTCCTTTACTATTTTACAGGCCATGATCCTATAAAACACACAATCTGCCACAGAATTTTGTATAAGGGACTTGGCCTTGAATTTCTTTGCTTTTTCTTCCCTATGAGATTTTATCTGAGCCAAGGTAGGATTTGTTGGTTGGGAAGGTAATGGGATATCTTCAAGCACTATTTCCCAGAGGTCATAAGATCTTAGAAAATCTTCCATCTTCACTGACCAAATGTGATAATTTTCACCGGTGAAGGTAAATGGGGGGTTCAAAGGAAGGTTGTTGTAAGTCATTGGTTTGTGGGTTGAAAAGAAAGGAAAATGTGGATCCCGTAAGATCAACTATGGCTCTTGATACCACTGTTAGAAAATAAATAAGTTGAAAAAAGGTATAACTCAAGGGATAGGAAAGTAGAGAATGAGTTAAAACTGAATTGTATTCATAATTGTGAAACATGAGAGTTTAAATAGAGGAAAAATAATGAGTTTTTCCTATCTAAGTGCCACTCTCAAGGTGGTTAAAACTACCACTAAGCCACTAAGCACCACTTTCAAAAGTGGTTAAAACTGAATGCAAAAATAAAACTACCACTAAGCCATTAATGGCTAACTTTAAGCAACTACATTTGACTTCAAAAACAGAAAAAATGGATTGGAATTAAAATGCCAATTAATCTAACAAAAGTTAGGAATATGTACAAGAAAAAGATTGGATATCTAGATAGGTGTTAAAAAGAAATAGATGTTCCAATACATGAAAAAATTATTGAATTTTTTTCGAAAGAAATAAAAAGGACGATGGGGAAATGAATTTAAAGGACAACTATGATGCGATTATTAGAGTAGGAAATGTTAAAAGTTGATGATTGTAAAGAAGTCAAACTTAACAAAAATATTTAAGTAAACAGGTGTATTTTGGTTAAAAGATGATGTATCATAATTTCCATCTTTGATAACATTTTAATAGAAGATTTTGGAAACATAAGGCTACCTTCTTAATGATAAAAAGGAGAAGATTTAAATCAAACAAATTTTAAATAGTTTAGATGCTTCACTAAACATATATCCTATTTAATTGGTACACCATATTTTTCATATATAAACTTTAGATGATATAAATAATATTAATAATAACATGAATGATATATTAACATATGAGGTGTGAGTTGCATTCTTACCTTATCTTAATTTGTTGGACCTTCTTTTTTAACTTTTCTTTCCTTACGCTTTTAAGCAATATATTTTTCTTAATAATTGTATGTTGTATGTAGCATACCATTGATCAAATTCAAAATCACAAATTTGGCACTTCTTCTGGTACAAAGTCATATGAATAATATAAATTTATCCTTTTTGTTAAGTTGTACTCTTTTACCATTGTTTTCACTTATAATATGTAGGGTGATTTAGAGGATTTTTACTATGTAGCATAATCTTATATTTTCATTTTTAGTTTCTTTTCTATGAGATAGGTAGTAATTTTGAATATCCTAATATTCGTTTGTGAGGACTTTCTTTAAAATCCAAAAAAATACATAATATTTGGCCCTCACGCCCTCCTTGTGATGTTCCCTTGGTATGTTCTAGCAAGGGTATTTGATAATTTATCCTAGTGATACTAGAACAAAATTATACATTTTTGTATACTGAGGAGGTTCAAACAATAGGATAAGTCCTCAATCATTTCCTTTTATGGCTAAGAAGACATGTGCAACAGGTTCAAATTAAGGTATTAAGTTTTCACAAATATTTACTTTGCCTTCCTTCTAATACATTTGGTTTATGTATTTGTTTACAAATGTTGTCTAAATTTTATTTAGAAAACTATGGTTGGTGCTAATAAAGATGTTCCATCCTAATTAAAGGAACCTAAAGTTGATGCGCTTTAACATTTATGCATAGTTTCTATTAACTTGGGTAAGTGGCCTTTGTAATTAAATATGGAAGCTAATGTCATATGCAAACCTAGTTCAATCTCCTTCTATATCACTACGAAGGATATGTTGAAGCTTGTTGTGGATAATGTTTTATTGTGCATATCAACATTACAATTATGGTTGATATAATTATATTTATGAACCTTATACTCTTACAATTGACATTTATTTAAAATCTTAGATATCTACATTACATCTACATCCAAAGAGGGAATGTGAACTTGTATGGACTCTTTGAACCTTTCCATATGTAGAAAATAGGGAACAAGCCAATTGAGATACAAGGTCATATTTAGAGAAGGAGAAAAAGGAGAAAAAGAATGTTATTTAGTATCTTATTTTCATTTGTAAGTTAAATTTTACAAGTCATTTTAAATTAGATTTGATATTTTAGTTATTCTAATCCAAATTTTGTAGATTCATTGATAATTAAGAATAATTTATCCTAAGTAGAATGTTTCTATCTTTCTATGGTTTTCTTGGAATAAACTGAAGAAAGAAAAAAAGAGATTATTGATGTGTAAATTTTTTTATCATTTATTCTACTTATATTAAAATGATTTCTAACCTTTATTCATATATAAGCTTTATTGATTTGGTTCTTCTTTTATTATATAATTTTTCAGAGCAATGAATATTTGTCATGTGCTGTGTGAAAATTGTATATGTCAAATTTTACTCACGGACAAGTGCATCCGTTAATGTAGAAAATGAGTATTTAAGACCTTCAGTATCATTCTCACAAGGATTATGTCAACAATCTTAAAAGAATGTTTGATTTTCAACTTTTGAGCTCACAAAAAAAAGGTTTTGTTTGAAAAGTATTTTTAAAATGGAAATGAGAATATAATAATAAGAATGGAAAATATAAGGGAAAGAACACAAGAAAGAATTCAATTATGGAAAAGCATGAGACTTTGAATTCCCTTATACTTTTATGCAATTTCAATCCCAAACTTCTTTATGAATGATTGAAAATCAATTGCTAATCATTCATTCTAATTTTGTGACTACTTGTTGAGTGCAAAACTGAGTATAAAACTTTTGCCAAGTTTTACCCACAAACAAGTATATCCATCGGTGTAGAAAGAGGATATTTTAGACCCTCAATATCGACCTTACATAAACTATACCAACAATCTATATATGAAGTTGAATTCTAACCTTTGAGCTCACCAAATAAAAGTTTTCTATGTATGCTTTGAAGATAAAAACAACTTTTTATATAATGGAAAATAAAAGAAGACAGTGCAGATTATGAATAAACATTGGACTTTAGATCCTTTTTTGACTTTACTTACTTTTCCCCCCAAGTTCTCCCTTTCTTTAGGAATGATTTAAAAATATCAATTGCTAACAACATACTCTAAGGATATTACTACCCCTTGATTTGACAATAGTAATAATCTTCCTTCTACTCACTATCCACATTGATCTTGTAAGATAAATAAATAAAGAGGTGTAAAGTTTAAAAAGGTGTTAATTACATGTCAAGCAATTAACCAGTTGTAAACCTAAGTTCTCTATTGATCCTCCAAGACCCTTAAGTTTATTTACCTAATAATTCAGTCAATTAAGGATGGTACAATCTCCTCCCCGCAACCAACTTACATATGAATAAAATTAACTACTTCCTATTAATGGATTAAGCGCAACAACGTAAAACAATTGTGAGAAACATATAATCATTCATAAAATAAAAGGGGGAAAGAGAGTTCAAGCAATTCACATCAAAAGGTTTTCCAAAGTCCCATGAAATAAGAATTAGTTAAACATTATAAAAATTAATCCAAAAATATCCATAATAGATCAATAATGAAAGAAAACCTGGCTACCAACAGATTGGAAATTATTCTAAGATTTTACCACTAGGGGTTTCTCCTTCCACCAAGATCCTACAGGAGGAGGCCGAAAGGGAAATTGGAAAAGGAGAAGTGATATGATTCACCCTACGCGAACGAATCGGAATGCGGAAACGATAACGGAACGTCTTGAGAATCAGGATAAGATAAGAAAGGGTAAAGTAAGATAAGGTGAGATAAGGTAAAGGAACCCAACACAAACCGCGACCTGCCGGAGAGCACCGAAGTTATCAAGAGGAACGTGACCCTTATTGCGACCTGCCGGAAGAACCAACGTTATCAAAGATAGTTCTTTGCCTCAAGAACCAAGGGAATCAACTCACACAGAGATGAAAAACTCTCAGAGAGAAAAAATGATTAATGTTCAAAATCTGTCTTTTCACCGAATCCCTAACCCCTATTTATAGTGAACCTAATCTAGTAAAAAAGATAATAAATTAGAAATCCTAATTAGATTGCAATTTGAATTACAACCAATTTAAAACGAATAACTTCTAGATAAATATCAAATCCTAATGTAATCTATAGTAAATCATAAACTTTATCACTTAAGATCTTCAATGATATGACTACATAAATTAACCCATGTTGGAATTGGGCTTGGATCCACGTAGTCTTTTCCTTGAACTTCCTTGATAAGACCTTCAAGTGCTTGTTCCATACGTTTGGTCCTATTTCTCGTCATAGGATCTTCCATTCCTTGTAGATAATCTCCTAGATGATCTCTTTTGCTTATCGTGGGGCCCACGTTCACATCAAGAAGTTAGAAAGTAAGAGATGGAGGAAAAATGTCTTTGCGGTAATCTGAGATGTATCCACCAAAGAATGAGTGGTATGACCTTTAAGGCCTAAAGTGGTGTGTAGAATTATGTGGTAGAGCCTTCCTTTTATAGGCTTGACCTAGTCTTTTCTTATCCATCATGGCCGTTCTAGGTCTTCTGTAGTGTCGTAGGGTTAACCAGGATGCTTCTTATATCATCAGGGATAACATGGCACTATTTGATAGCACTCCTAATCTTGGCATAACAAAGCTCAATTGGCACGACTATTCAGTTTCATGTTGACATGATCATGCTCAGGTTCGCACGGTTGTGCTTGGTTTGCTAAGTGGTCATTTCTATCATCTTCCTTGACCTTTTATGCCTTTCGCCCATTTTTTTGGCCTAAAATGGCTACTTTTTAATTCTTTAATTGTGTGACTATTCCTATAAGAAAAAGGAAAGTTAGGTTGAATTACAAGTAAATAATGCTAAATCATACCTAAATTCATACAAATAAAATGATAGAATGATAGTTTATCATTATCCAATGTTATGTAATGGTAATATTCTTTTTCCCTTATGTTACTCCCAATTACAATTGGATAGAAAATTCACACTTGTTAATTAAATAACCAGATAAAATTTAGGATTTCGATTGATCCTTTAAAATCTTTAAACTCGGTTTACTTTATAGTTTCGTTAATTAGAAAATAGTAAAATTTTCTATCCCCAACCAACTTAGAAATTAACCAGAGTGATCAATTCCTATTAATTAATTAAGCATAACAAAGCAAACATAATTGAATAAAAACACATAATCATTCATAAAAGAGAATAATGGTTCAAATAGTTATATCATAAGTTTCACCAAAGCCCTATATTTGAGGATTAGTCACACATAATGGATAAGAATAAATAAAAACATACTAACCCAACAAAACAATCTATAATCTTAATCTTAAGAGATGGATGACAAAACTATACCGCCAACAAGGCTGATAATAGGATGTTGCAACTCACACTATGAAAGAGCTTCTACCTCCAAGATCCTACGGAAGCATGCCAGAAGAAGAAATGGAAATGGAAATGGAATGAAGAAGTGTGTTGAAGTGTATCGAGGGTGTAAGAGAGCATTTTTCAATGGTGAGGTGTAGCCTCCCGTTATATAAGCGTGAGTTTGGCTTTCTTTTCTATGAACTGAGTTGACCTAAGTTGCCTCTAGTTTCATTAGGGTTTCTTTGAGTCATTTATTATGTTGTTAGGGAAGGCTTAGGTCATCTTAAGCATCATCTAGAGTTGGCATGACCGTCTTAAGGTCTACACAATTATGTCAGCAAAGTGAAAACGTTGCAAGGTCATGCTCTAGGTTGGCCCAACCATGCTCATTATCCAGCATGGTTGTGCTTAGGTTTTCATGATCATGTCGGAATTCCATAGATGCTATAAGGATGTGCTTAAGTCCAACAAGACCATGTTGGCTTCCTTCAGGAGAATTTTGGTTCTTCTAATGCTTCATCCTTTTTATGCCCTTTTCTATCCCAAAATATGTCTAGTTTCTTATTCTCTCATTGCATGACCATTCTTGAAAAAAAAAAAGATAAATTAGGTGGAACTATAATTAAATAATTATGAATTACATCGTAATTATAACTAATGTCCTATAGGTAAATCAACAAAATAATGATTTATCAACATCCATTAGTGATTCGTGGGGAGATGTAATTGCAATTTTCAAAAATTTGTAACTTTACATATGTTTCAATTTAATTCATAAAATGATATTTCTATGATATAACTACACCATTTGTAGGTATTTAAAATTCCGCATCCTTTATCCGGAGGAAAAATTGATGACCCCTACCCCTTTGGAACCTAAGCATTTTTACCTTGGGTAATTCTATAGGTTCTAGGTGTTCCCTACCCCCTTTGGGTCCTACACCTAAAGCTACTCCTATTAGTTTTATCCTCTACACTATCCTTAGATGAAATTCTATCTCTATTCCTATGATGTCTATGCTTATGGGTCCTATGCGTAGAAGGTTTATGTTGACCCCTATCCCCATCTCCTTTTTGGGATGTTATTCTTGGTGTTGGTGATTGTATTTTAGATGAGTGAGGCCTTTCCCTTAAGGAGGACCTCTCTTTATGTGGAGATTTTCTACCTTTAGCCCTTGGATCTTGATTTTTCCCAAAGAAGTTGACATCATCCTTTGATGTCTCCTCCTCACTTTGGTACACACCCTGTTTACAACCACTTGTTTCAATGTCTTTTGAATTTTTTTAGGCCTAGTTGAATTTTTCCTTTCTAGGTTATCTAGGTGTTTCTCAAACACCCTTGCTTGGTTTTGAAACACTTTTTTTAATCTTGAAGCAAGTTGCTTCATTTGGGCTCTAGAGGAATACTTGTGGGAACTCATTTGCAAATAAAAAATATTCTATCCATACACAAATTTCCTAAGCTAGCTTAAGTTAAAACACTCAATTCAAGTAGCAAGAAACCCTAGATTTCAAGCACACAACATATAAGAATTAGGAAAGATACCTAATTCCCTTGATCTTACAAAAGTAGACAAGTTAGTGTTAGAAGGTATGCTACAAAATCAACCAAACACTTAGCACCTTCTCATCATCCCTTGCATGAAACACACAACCAAACTTAACTTTCCTTTTGGTGAGTATCCAACACCAAGGCTTAGAGTTCAATGTCCAATTACAAACAACTTGCAAAGTTAAAATCTAAATTACCCTAAAGGGAAATCCTACTGCAATACACTAGAATTACAACCTAAATTGTAGCTAATTACAAATTTTTAACCTAATTTTCTAAGTTAAAACCTAAATTGAAAACGATACAAAAATGGCTTCAATTTTGCCTCCCACTTCAAGCTATCAAGCTTCAAGTCCTCAAGTAATTTTAGGTCTTCTTTCCTTGAATGTTTTCCTAAAAATATCACCTACCAAATTATACAAAAAGATGAGCACTTGTTTTCCTCACTTGGTTAGTGAATTCAAAATCTATTGAAGGTATTAGGCACCTCATCAAATGTTTCACTCTTCCTCTTCTAATATTACCACAACACAAGCCAACCTCCCTTAAACCAATCACTCAAAAGGAAGCCTTTAGTCTAAGATTGAAATAGAAGCTTAATCTCAAATTATGTCTTGAGTCCTTGATGTGTCCAAGATGAAGAAGAAAGGCTCATGTAAAAAAGGGCAAGTGGCCATGAACTAAACCAAGGGAATTTTAAGACAAGCGAGCAAAGGACACCATAAGGAAAGTTTACTCAAATGGATTTGAAATTAAGACAAAAAAGCAAAACCAAAACGACAAGCTAAAATTAAGGATAAGAAAGGAGAAGCCATTTAAACAATGTTCCTAGAGACTTAAGAGATATGCATGCACATGCTCATACATAATTCATGCTACTAGTTGAACTTAAAACGAACCTAATCATGCACTAATAAAATACTTAAACCTATAATTAGGACCTTAAATTCTAATCATGAACATCACAAACTAAACCATATAATTAAGAACACATAACTAGACCATAATATAAATGTATTTTACATAAAATACTTCTTTGTTTTCTTCACTTTATTTTTCTTCTTTTAATATTTTTATTTTTATTTTTGTTTTCTTCTTAGATTTTTCACTTCCTTTTTAGACCATCGGTCCTCAATGTCTAGGTATTTTGGTCCTTTTCAAGTTTTTTCATATGGATTTTTTATGGTCCTAGTTTGTCTCTAAGTTCCAATTGGTTATCAGGTGCATTTACACTTCTTCCTTGCTTAGGTATGTTCAAGATCAGGTTCTTTGGTCCAAAAATTCTCCAAGCCCAGTGGTACTTCAACATCCAGGGATTTATTAAGTTATTGAGAAGCTTAATTAAGGTTGATGAAGCCTTCACTTAACTTGCAAATTTTAAGTACTTAATTCATGCATGCATAGATGCAAACTAGTAAACATTACATGCATTAACATGATCATGGATCTCTTGAAGGATTTTTGATAAAAAAAATAATAATTATGCACCATATTAAGATAAAAAAATTGGAGGATTAAAATAAACTGAATCAAACCTAAACAAGAACACTTAACATCGGATCACACCAAATTTTGAAATTCAAATCTCCAAAATTGGTTCCAAGAACACAATTCAAATTTCAATTTTCTATTTTGAAAAATTTAAAGGATCTAAACATTTTCACCAATTAAACGAAATATAATACTGAGACATAACAATCCAAATCAAATTTGAGGCAAATTGAACAAGAATTAAGAAAATTATGACCAAATTATTTAAGATAGGCATTATTTGGTTCCAAAACTGGGCAGCATGCAGAGATCAAATAATTTCCCGAACCTCAATTGAAAAAATGTAAAAAATATACTAATATAGAAACTATACATCTAGAGGAATCAACATAAAAATAAATCACTCAATTTTGAGATCATTTGACCAATAAAAATGAAGAAGAAATAAGGAGTAAAAGATGAAGCTATGGGCAAAATTGGAAGAGGAAAATGGCTACGAATTATACCTCCATTAAAGAGCTTCGATACTAGTTGATGTGGACCTTAGAGGATTATTATTTTCTGGTCAATGGAGGCTGGAAGAATATATGTGAATCAAGGTTGAATGCTTGAATCTTCAACACAAATGTTGATGGCACCTCTTTCATGGAAGGATAAGCCTTCTTTCCACCACATTGGAGGACTACAAGGATAAGGAAAAGTTTAACTCTTAAACTTAGAAAAAGGAGAGAAAAAAGGAGAGAAGAATTCTCATAAATATTATAAATGATTCAAAATTTGCAAAATACACCATATGATGCCTCTATATAGGCATAGAAATGACACCTAAAGGGAGGAGAGAGCATGCAGATTTGAGTCCACCCTTGACACATGATGTGAGCTTAGATTTTGAGCCCAATATGGAGGCCTTATTCCTTCTTAAATAAAACCTTAAGTTGGGCCATAACAGGCCCAAAACCTAGATAAAAAATACATAGAAAATTAAGCCTAAACCTATACATAATTGGGCCCACTAGTTCCTGGCATACAAAAAGCCTCACAAGTCCTAGCCAAATATATGGAGATCCATAGGATAGGTGGGTGGATGGACATAAGCGAGATCCTCCTGAAGGTCCAAGAAGGCTTTTACCTCTGTTTGCAACTTCCTATCTTGTACTCTGATGATAGGCTCAATGACTTTTCCTAGAGAGGTCTTTACACTTGTGGTGCTATCATCATTGGTCCATACATTAAAAAATAGTAGGTGAAGGTTCCTTTACTCACAACCATAAGTAGGAGTGAATGAGCCTCTCTTTCTCTATTCCACTTAAATAAAATGGAAAGGGTTGTAATATTGATGAGTTTAACAATAGAGCTAAGAAAAAGAAATTTAAAAACACTCTTATGAAGAAAATGTTAATGTTCTGTACATAAGCATCTTAAAGATCAACTTTAAAGAATAAATAGTCAAGCCTATCTCTCATTTTCTTCATGTGATGGTCAACTTCTTGGATAACAATGACATTATGTTGTGTGTTTCTCCTTAAAATAAAACTACTTTCGAGAGATATAATAAGTTTATTTATGTAAGGTAGACTACATAAATAAACTTCTTGGAAAAGGACTTTACATGGCCCTCCAACTTACATCCTCGGGAAACAACCTTGTTGCTTGCCTTATGCTACATTTATTTTATCTTTATTTTAACATGGAAATGATAATTTCTCTATCTCTAATCCTATTTTTGTGGTAGTGTAATTGGTAAATCAATTGATTATTATATTCTTTCATATTGATTTTATATGTAACACCTTAAAAATGAAGTCCGTTTTACGCTTAAGTCGTATTCGTGGTTTCATTATTAGACTGTTACTTCATGAAGTAGAATCCTTTTAGAATTCATTGATATTGAAAGTACATGAAAAATTTTCCTTTTAAAACTTTGTTAAAAATACAACCCTCGTAGTAGAAATTATCGTAACAAAATAAACAATCGAGCAATGTCACTCATGTCTTAACTTTGGTTGATTAATATAAAACACAATAATGCATATAGAACTCACTTCGTATTATTTTAATAGTTATTACTAATTATTACATGTCCTGAAGTCTATAAGTTATTGCTAGAGTATTATTCCCCTGGCATACATCACATAATTAGATTAAACAAAAATTTCACACCCTACATATTATTACACATAACTATTACTATCATATCCACATTGCATACAATATATTACAAATCTATACACTACTTATTTATATTACATTTATCCATGATTATCATACAAAATGTACATTGTTAAGTAAGATGCAAGCTTCATTTTTGTAGGTCCATTTAAAGCTTCAGTGGTAGGGGTCACGATGCTCTTGCCACAGACTCTCATCGAAGGTATAAAAGATTCCATCTCATATCTCTGAAAAGCCTAAAATGGGTGCGACCTACAATAAGGAGAACTAATTTGAGATGACCATACATGAAAAGCACTATGGTAATGTGAGGGCGTCTAAGGATCACTCTCCCCTTTGGAAGAAGAGGAGTCTTCCACTGGTGCTGTTGGGGGCACCTGCTAACCCAATGGCAAAGGAGAAGCCACGTTAGGATGAAATACCTTTAAAGGTATCACGAAGTTAGTTGTAGAGAAATTTTGACTCATTATTGCAAATATGAAAAGGTGGCCCAAAGGAAAATAGACCCGCACATTGGCTTGGGAAGTGATAACTAACTCGTGAGCGTTAGCAGACCAATTAATGTTATTAAGCTCAATGAATATTACCGCTGTTGCGAAACACATCTACGGTGCCTAGGAAGAAAATGATGGAAGAGGAGTGAAAAACCAAGTTTCTCACTTGGATTCTACCCCAGAGTTAGTGACAACACCTTCAACCGAATCACTTAGGAAACATGACATGCATACAGGTTCATTTTTTATTTTTTTTTTAAAAACCTTAACTGAAGTGGACTTGTTTTTACAAAAATAGGAACTAACTTCTAACATAAGCATACAAGTTACTTATTCTGGATTTTATACAATTTACATACTCTTGAGATCACATTACATCATATCACAGATATCATTTAATTAACATTTCATTCATTCCTTAATCATAATTCTTCTCATTTCTTTATTACTCTTAGTGATGATAATATATATCATAGGCATATCATACATTTTATTCAAACAATATCTTTTTAATGGCTCTGCTACTCTACCTTTTATTTTAGGACATGCTTTGATGGTCATCAACATCATAATCATTGAAGACTTGATGCTTCATAATAGAAAAATTTTTGGAGAATTCTTTTGTCTCCAATTTAGAAGGACCCTGTTCCCTTCTGAATATGAACCAAACACATTAAGAGTTAATATTAACTTTTCACATAAGTTTTTTCTTTAGTGATCCCTTAGTTAATTAGGTTCCTTTTTAAAGCTTGCAGATAACAGTCATGCTCAAACAATCCAACCAATATACCATGCACATATAGTTTCTAATCCAAACTACCTTCACATTTATCATCCACACATAAGCATCACATAAAAGATCACTTTTCTAACAACCAAGAGTATAATTTTTCGTAATCGTAAATACAACGAAACGACAAACTCGCTAAAATTTTAAAAAAGAATTTAATTTGAAGTGGAGCTACCACCAAATTTTATTTTAAGGAAAAACAATTGGAAAAAACCCTAACTTAAGGAAAAAATCTAGGTTTAGGAGTCGGTTACAAGTAGGGAAGATATTAGGCAACCTACTCACCCGTTCCGAAGAACGGTACCCTTAAACTGAGTGTGATTTTGATATTTTTGAAAACTGTTTGATCCCTTTAAATAGAATAAAAAATAAATAGATTTGTGGAAAATAGCCTGACAAGACTTGATCCTGCTCCTACATATTTCCTGGTGCAATGGGAAATTCAAGACGACGTAGTTCTGGTTTTTGTAAGACTTGATCTTCATAAGAAGGTTTATACAATATTGGGAGAGTATTCTGGATTTTTAAAGAATGTTCTTAGTCCACATGTGCACAGGATCCAAGGTAAACAAAGGCTGCACTGGGATCCATATGATTTCTACATATCGAATAGTAGGGTATGCTACCAGTTCGTACCTAAAACTCATCGCGTGAGACCCAGAATCATTTAAGACATATTTTGGAGTTTGATGTTGGTATATATTCATGGACCTAGATATACACAGAACCGAAGGCAAGCGAGGGTTGCACTGCGACTCATATGACTCCCTAAATGTTGAACAGTAGGGTACGCTACTAGTTCGCACTTAGAGTTCACTGCGTGAGATCCAGGATTATCAAATCATACTTGAAAATTATTTTGGAAAAAGAATCGAGGTGTTTAGAGAAATTTTAGAAAGGTTTTGCAATCTTAAATATTCTCTCGAATCCACATATGCACAGAGTTTAAGACAAACAAAGGCTGCATTTAGACTCATATGATTCTCTGAATGTCGAACAGTAGGGTATGCTACCAGTTCGCACTTAGAGTTCATTGCGTGACAATTAAGGTTTTAAAGAAATTTCAGAAAGGTTTTGAAATCTTAAATATTCTCTCGGGTCCACATATGCACAGAATCTAAGACAAACGAAGGCTGCACTTAGACTCATATGATTTTCTAAATGTCGAATAGTAGGGTATGCTACCAGTTCGCACTTAGAGTTCATTGCGTGAGAACCGAGGTTTTGGAGGGATTTCAGGAGTATTTTGAAATCTTAGAGTTTTAAATATTCCCGCGGATCCACATATGCACAAAGTCTAAGACAAGCGAAGGCTGCAGTTAGACTCATATGATTCTCTAAACGTCGAAAAGCAGGATATGCTACTAGTTCCCACTTAGAGTTCATTACAAGAGAACCGAGGTTTTTAGAGAAACTTCTTAAAGGTTTTGGAATCTTAAATATTCTCTCGGATCCACATATGCACAAAGTATAAGACAAACGAGGGTTGCACTTAGACTTATATGATTCTCGAAATGTCAAACAGTAGGGTATGCTACCAGTTCATATTTAGAGTTCATTGCGGGAGAACCAAGGTTTTAAAACTCTTGAAGTTATCAAACCCAATTTTTGAAGGTGGCATTTAATAGAATCTCGATGAATAGACCTTGCTAAACTTCATGAGGGTAGACTTTTGGGATGTTGTGAATTACTCTGGAAGTACCATTTTAACACCCAACTGGTTTTAATTTCCTCTTGGTTTCTTGATTGAGCTTCTTGTTGATTGGTTAACTTCATATTCTACTTCATGAAATGTAATATTCAAGATTTGGAGCATTTGGTATGCCAGCCTAGCTTCCCCTAGTTACCTTCCATCCTCTAGTAAAATTTCCTAAGCATAAGTGGGGGAACAAGCTTAGAGCATTACATGTTCAGCCTTGTATCTTACACTTAGTCATTGGCATTTATTTATTGAGCCTAAACAGTCCTATTTAATAGAATTTATCATCCAGATTTCTCTGTCGTTTGCACCTGAAACTTAGTTAACCGATTCAATGATCGTGAACTATGGGGTTTAAGCCCTTGAACAAAGCCTCCTGGCAGATTTTTGCAGTTAATTCAAGCTTTATTTTGTTACCATGGTTAGAAGGCTGCTCACCACTTCTAACCAGTTTTGGAGAAGGTTAACCCAATTTAAACTTCAGGAAATGGTTAAATGGATGGCTTGTTATGGGATTTGAGCATTCTCAGCCCAACTGTTGTTTATTTGTTATGTGATTAACGTAGCCTAATCTGATATCCAGTTATCTTTTAACAGGGGCAGGTTTTGTGAAGGTGTACTTTCAGCATAAGTTGAAGCGAGTCCTGATTCAGGTTTAAGATTAGGGAAAAAAACCAAAACGAGGATAAGTGTTGTGTGGGCTTGCTAGATGGGTTGTGTTCACATGGACAGGTTTAATGATTTTATGGCAAAAACCGGTTATACATTGTTCTTATGCAGTATCTCAGGATGGCCAATTACTTGTTTAACACTGTTATGATAGACTCTGGCTGGGAGACTCGAATCTACCCAGAATCCAACAAAAGCTAGTTGAACCTAGGACTTGTAGCCATACTGCACTTCTTGAACAACATAGTTGGATGTTTACCTTCCTTGACAGGTTAGACTCTGAAACTGTCCTTGAATCCACTGCTAAGACTAGTCCAAAGTCACCTTGGCCCCTGGGCTAACTATAAAAAAAAAAAAACAATACAAGAGGGTTCTTATCTGTATTATATGAAATTAATTCTATGTGGATTTGGCCAGGGTATTAAACCTAAGGATAAAATTTCAGTTGTTTGTAAGAATATCCATGTTTGCACCCTTTAGGTACTAATGAAGACCCTGTAAATTATCCTTTCGTTATCAGGTTAGGGGGTATTAATGTCTATATGTCCATTTGCAGACTTTAAACAGATCCCTAATTGATTAAGTCCTGCCTGGTACGAGACTGGGGATCTTATTAGCCAATTTCCATCCTCTGAAAATATCCTAAGGTCAGTACAGTCACTATCCTGAGTCAGCAACTTGTGTTCTAGAGGTATGCTTCTTATTTCCAGTCCCAGACTTTTCTTAATTCATTGACCAGTTCTCAACTTATGGATCCTTATAGACTGACCTACATTCACCTGTTAAGGTTATGTATCTAGTTATGTACCTATCAGATGTGATCTTGCCTCTTCAATTAGTGACACAGGCTGCAGATGGCACCAAAAACCTGCTGGACATAACTCTAGTTCTTAGGCTCACATTGTCAAGTCCTATTTCCTACTAAGGGCAGACCCAGACTTTGTTTGTATTGCTTAATATGTGTGACCTAGAACTAAGATTAGAACATGGAGAGAATTGGGCAAATGGGACCCTGCTGTTATAGTTACACTATAACTGGTTTCTGGCCAAGGAATAGAAACCTGTATAGAATCAGGTTGGGTTTACATATGTTGAATTGAAGACTAGTTGGCTAAGCATAGGGAATAGGTTGCAGCTTAATGTTAGATGGAAATCCTATTGCAGAGACTAAACAGCCACTTTAACATCCTCTAGCCTTATATCTCATAATTCTAGGCCACAATTCCATAAATTTAACTCAAACCAGACACCACCTATTGATCTAGTTAGCTAAGAGTAAGTTCAGACGAGCTGGAGTAATTAAACCTAATGTTGACCATTATGGCTCCAAGTTAACCTGGACTACAAGACCTGGGGAACTGATTTGCTGAAGTTTGATTCTTTGAGAATTGAGGATACTGCAAAATGGTAATCATGTCAAGAATCATGACATTGGCACCATGGATCAGGGATACTTATTGACCCTAAGGCTTGAACTTTTGGTGGCTCATTTCCCTCCTAGGCAGCAAACAAGATAGGCTTACTATTGTGACAGATTCAGCAAGACTAGTGCACCTCCTATGACTGAATCTATTACCCATCTCAGCTCCTCCCCCTTTCCTTTTCTTTGACCAAGCTTTACTCTTGGTATTTGAAAGGATTGACCTATAGAATTTTGTAGATTAGAATGCAATGTCTTATGTGAGTTATGGTGCCTGGTGATGACCCCTTAATGTATTGATAGCAGAAATTCTTATTACTGTAATACCATTACTAAAGTGTTCCGAGCGTTTATTTGAAACTCACCAGCCCAAATTCCCCACCAAGACTGGCGGAACAATTTGGACTTCCATCCTCAAGAGTTGATGGTGTATCAGCTCAGCAACCAAGACCAGCTTGGCATATACACATGACAAACCCTTCACATCATCAATTTCCAGTATTAGTGGACCAGTGAAAGATCCAAGGTACTTGACTCCCTTAAGCAGGACCATAACTCTACCTTGTCTCTTACTCTATAAAGGATTTAGCAATATTGTGACCAAGGTGCTGTCTAACACAAGGCCAAGGGTTAATTGATAGACCAAGAGAAACTGGGTGTCAGAATTTATCTAACCTCTCCTGATCCCCAACCGATACACAAAGCTTGTTTCAATGGCTAGTTAAGCAAGCATGAGGTTCAGAGTGCCTATAATATTATAATCCAAGTTCCTCAGTACTCTCATTACCCTACCATGTCTAGGGATAAATGTTGGCCAATGACTCCTACCCACTCTCAGCTTTGTCCACTTTGTATAGGGATTATGACAATTATGATCATGGCTCATCTAGCACCAGGCCTGCTAAAAATTGGTCTCTATGGAGGTAGGTACTAATTTCTAACTTGGCCTGGGAACTATGGATGATATTGGACCCTTGGCATTTAGTTCACTACCAAAGCTGCTTGCCACCAGGACACAAATTCTGGTAGCATCTTAAGTGATCCTCATGCTAATCCAGTATCATCTTCTAAGTCCCTATTGCATTTAATAAATAAACCAACAGATGCTTTATAGCAACAGGTACATCCAATTGTTAAATTCATAGAGGCAAACAACCAGGCTTCATAATATTGATGTAGCATATTTCGATAGCCAACCAATTTAAAACATAACAAGAGGCGAGTCCTTATTTTCTCTATAGATTCTCGTTTTTTCCCCTACACTATGGTGAGTTGAGATGCTATAGACATTGATCTATGTCGCTCCTTAGCTGAGCCTCTCAATGCTTGGGGTTTCCTCTAAGCCTTAACAAGTGTCAATTTATCAAGATTTGACTAACAACCTGGACTTAGCCTGAGACCAATAACATAGACTTGAGACTGTAAGTTTGCAGTAACGAATTGCCAATTACTACTGAGCTCTAAGTCCCAAAGTACAACTCTAAATTCATATTTATGCTGCACTATTCACAAGTTTTTCCTACACCTTTATATTTCAGTGATAATATTAATCTACAGGTCCGCTAAGCCATTTGTCATCCGGTGTAAAATTCTAGACCACAGTTCAGACGCAAGAATGGAAAGTATGCATCATAATTAATCTAAGCCTCTGTTTTGATAATTTTAGCTAACATAGACTTAACCATATCAATTTTCTTAAGGATTTCACATATATATATTCCAGATCTAAATTTGAAATAGGTAACCAAAATCCTTTATGCAATTCAATCTCTTCCTGCTATCAATGTGTTCCTCTCTTATTTCAATCTAGCACAACACTCATTCAGATTGGCAATGCATGTTAGGAGTAGAAATATGGTACTTCGAGCACTCAGATAAGTGGAAAAGATAGAAATACTGACCTGTGCAGAACCTAAGCTCCAAGAATGCAGAATCTTCTTCTCAACGGAGCTGATTCAACTGGAACTGATCAAATAGGCATGAAGAAAAAGGATTCTAAGAGAATGCCAAGGGAAGCATGAATCGAAACGATCGTGATAAGCTCAGAGAAGCCTTTGAGAAAATCTTTCCTTAAAATCGAAGGAAATTTTGAGAAAACAGAGCCCAAAACCAAGAATCCCCAGCGATCGAGAATATGCAGAAAATCCCTCTTTTTTTGGCTCCCATAAAAAATAACCACCTCCTCCTTCAAATTCCTTTTATACCCCTCAGCAACCATGATAACATTAACTTTAACCAGGGTTACTTTTTAACCCTAACCTAATTTATTTTTAACTAATCCTAACTACCTTTAACTGAATTTATTTTTTTTCTTTATTTTTCTTTTGTTATTATTAGTTTTATTTTTATTTATATTTCTATTATTTTGTACTATTCTTACTATTTATTAATTTCCTATTTCTTATTATTTTTACTATTCCTTTTATTCTTCTCCCCCTCTTTTATTTATTATCTTTTATTTATTATCTTTTTTATTATTTTCTCTTATATATTTTTATCATTACTATTTTTGTTTGTTATTATTTTCTATTTTATTTTTTATTATCATATTTTTTATTTTTTATTATTTTATTTATTATTTTTTTTAATGTTTCCTTCAATTAGGTCACTCATCTATCTAGGCCCAATTATTTCTACCTTTTTTGTTTCTATGCTTCCTTTTTATTTAATTTACTTTTATGATTAAAAATTTTCTGGACAGGAATTGGTGTTCACATAATTCATACACTTCTCATTCATATTTTTATACTCATGAAGCAACAGAACAAATTATCATAATTATTTTGATTAAAAACCTAGCTCTTAATCAAGATTTCTTGATTATGCTTGATGTAAATTTCCTGGAAAGCATGTAACCTTCCTTCAAGATTTTGTTCATCTTATTTTTTATTCTTTAAGTTTTATGAGAAATCTCTCTTAGGAACTTAGTCCACTCATCCTTATAAATTATCACTCAACCTTTCCTTTTCTCAAAGATTAAGTTTCTCTTAATATTTTTAATGTAAGTTCATGAAATGGTAGAATCTTTAATTAGTTTGCCAAATGGCGTATTTAGGTAGATCCTCTTTGTATTCATCAATTTGGATGTTTTATGCACAACTTTTTCATTTCCAATCTAAGTGTTAGAAGTTTTTTTTCTTTCTTGTCTAATAACTTTACTAATCATGTTTAAGCTAATAATTAATATACTTGTTTACTTCCTTGCTTATGAATTCAAAGTTAGTTACTTATGTTCAATTTAAATATTTTTAAGAATCCAAATTAACCTACTTGTTATAGGTGGCCAAACCTACTCCCAAGCTCCTAAAGCATTATGGGTCATCTTTTTTTTCTTAATTTAGAACGTGATTTGTACTAGCTAGGACTTGGGCTATTAAACCACACCAACTTAGAGATTTTTAAGACTTTTCCCTCTTAGTTAGTAGACATGGTGGAATGGTCCATCTCACTACCTGTGAGCACCAATTTTTGTCCGGGTAAAAATCTTCCTTAATTAATTTACTAAATATCTTTAGAAAGCAAGAGCTCAAATTGAGAAAAGAGAGAAGGAGATGCAAAAATTAAATAAACAAGTAATAGACAAATAAAGCTAAAAAGCAAAAAATCAATTAGGTTAGTTGAGATTTAGTTATAGAGTTAGTTGGGTTAGAGTTAGGAGTTAACTGCCATTAGGTTAATACCACCATGGTTAAGTTAGGGATCTGCAGGGGATAATTAAAGGCTTTGCTGTTAGGACAGACCTTAGATGCTTGATCTTATTATGGTACCTAGTCAAGAATAGATAATTCTTGATCACCTTAGCAAAACTTAGGACTGAATGCTGGTTTGAAATTCTATATCAGGTTAAGGAGGATTGATACCAGGGGTGAGGAAATGGCTAATGCAGTTAGTATCAAAGGCAGGCAATCATCCAACTCAGATTGAGATTCAGAGTTGAAAATCTGATGTGTCATCACTAAAATTAATAAACCTGAGATTAGAAGGACAGTTGGCAGCCACCTATACTTGATCTTAGGTCCCAAAACTAAATCTGGTCTAGATAAGAGAGGATAACTGCCGAGCTCAGCCTATAACATGGGTTTAGAAACCAGGTTTTCTCCATGAATCTTAGGCAGATCAGGATGCTCTCCCTAGGTAGGTGGCCTAGGGGGCAGCAAATCAGGTTTTAATCTTTGTAGAGCCTAAGGCATGAGACTAGTTATGATTTGGGAAGAAACAAGCTTAGGAACCATGTACTATTCAGGAGTTTTGACAAACTGAGTTATTTGCTTTGAATAAATAATTTGTGTGTTTGACAAGTACTTCAGATATGTTTTAGTCTCTGCCTACCTGTTAGTCCTTATGGCAATAGTAACTCACTAATACAAGTCTCCTCACTTTAACTTGCAAATTTCTGCGTATGGCAACTTCCAGTCTGTAAGTTCTAAAGCGTGTTGTAGTAACAGGTCTAGTAGTTTAGGCTAATTACAACTTTGATCAGGGCACTGAACATTTAAATCATTTAAAAAAGGGGGGGGGGGCTTGTAGTCTTATAACCAACCATAGTGTAGGAGAAAAAAAAACTGAATTGCACCTGCTGATAGGCCACGAAGCGTACTAGCTGCTGTAACAAGTTCCAGTTGCAAGTACAGGCTATTATGTGCTGTCTTTACTGGGCTAAATCAAAACCATGGGTATATGGGCTATTCCTCTGGTTTGATGTTGCAAGAATAGTTAAAGAGTCTCCTGATCAGTTTTATGTTATAAGTGGCAAAGGCAGCCAGGGGATTTAGATTTTTGAGCTGCACCGGTAGTAGCCTATCCCTTGTGTCTGTGATACACAGAATCTGCTCCAACTATCATCAGGTTCTGTGAAAAGAAGTACACAGTTTAGTTAACAGCATGGGTCCCAAAGTATAACCCAAGTATGGATACAATGCTATCCCCATGAGGCTAAGGCCTGATCAGCTCAGCATAGCAGTTATCCAAGGCCTTCTAGTTCCGAGTTAAACTCTGGTTTCCAATTTGTGCCCCAAAGAGCATCAGTTTTGATCACAAGAGTGCTATGTACATGATCCAAAACATAGGCACTTCTTAAATTGTCGAGCAAAACTAAATATCCTCTGGTCAAACACAAGATACGGTTACTTCCTGTTTGTCAAATAAAATCTATTTCCCTCTGCACATATAGGTCAGTGAAACAGAGATCTCGATGTGGGAGGCCAAGTCTTTGTCAACAAAATCTGGGACATCCCATCAGTACCTAGACAATATCAGCAGCTCAACACAAAGTGGCTAGAAATGTAAATATGCATTTTAAAATTAATGAGGCATAAGATTATGTTGTGATTGATTTTGTTGAACTCTATCTCATACTTTTCTACTCCATAGGTATATTCTTGAGTTTGGATTTGATAAAATATTTTGACTTAAAACTCCTTTATCGAATCATTCCAACGTCTATCTTCAGTTTTCTGTTTTCAAAAACATCTGTTTTTTTATTTTCCTCAGATTGTGCAAACGGGTTCTAATACGGGCAGGTAGCGTTTTCTACTGTTACGTATTTTAAGTCGTGCTAATTCAAATACGGCTTACGACGATTTGGATTATGCAAGCACGTCTGTTTTTCTAAAATTCATCCTTTTTTTCTAAAACGTCTGTTTTCTATTTTCCTCAGGTTGTGCAAACGGGTTCTAATACGGGCAAGTAGCATTCTTTACTGTTACGTATTTTAATCCGTGCTAATTCAAATACGGCTTACGACAATTTGGATTATGCAAGCACATCTTTTTTTTTCCTAAAATTCGTTCTTTTTTCAAAACATCTGTTTTTTTATTGTCCTCAGATTGTGCAAACGGGTTCTAATACGGGCAAGTAGCGTTCTCTACTGTTACGTATTTTAATCCGTGCTAGTTCAAATACGGCTTACGACGATTTGGATTATGCAAGCGCATCTGTTTTTCCTAAAATTCGTTCTTTTTTCAAAACATCTGTTTTCTATTTTCCTCAGATTGTGCAAACGGGTTCTAACACGGGCAAGTAGCGTTCTCTACTGTTACGTATTTTAATTCGTGCTAATCCAAATACGGCTTACGACGATTTGGATTATGCAAGCATGTCTGCTTCCCTAAATCTTGTATTTTCTTAATAAACATTGCTTTAAAGTTTTTACCCAAAATCACTCTTAACTTCTCCAAGAGATCAAGTCTCTTAACCAGAACTACGTAAGCCTTGAGTTTCCCATTGCACCGGGGAATACGTAGGAGAAGGATCAAGTCCTGTCAGGCTAACCTCTATCAAGTATTTATTTTCACTCTAATTAAAGGGATCAAACAATTTTCAAATAATCACACACTCAGTTTAAGGGTATTGTTCTTCAGAATAGGCGAGTGGGGTGCCTAACACCTTCCCCACTCGTGACCGACTCCCGAACCTAAATCTCTTCCTTGAGTCAGGGTTTTTCCAAATCTTTTCCCTTAAATAAAAATTTGGTGGCGACTCCACAATAAATTAAACAATCCATTTTTTAAAATTTTAGCGAGTTCGTCGTCTCGTCGGAATTACGGTTGCGACACTACCACAACTCCATAATTGATTTTTGATTACTAGCTTATGCATATTTGGGTTTATTTTTGAGTTTTAACAAGATTTTAACCTAGTTTCACCAAATTTACGTATGTATGGCCGAATGGTTACCCAAATCAGTACCAAGTATCTTTTAAACTTATGATTCTTTTATTCTTCATATTTAAGCTCCTTATTAAACCTTAATCAAAATTTTAAACTTAAGTTCTCTTAATTAAGGGAGAGTGGTCGAATCCACTGCTTGTCCAAGCAAGTGTCTTTTCCCTCAATTTCTTCTCATTTGACCTTTGTGTAAAAAATTTAGCACTTGTTACATCAATTACTTTTCGGTCCATTAACATTTGTCCTTACTTCATAGCTTTGGTCATAATCATGGAGGGTCTTAAGGATCTTGTTCAACTTTTGGTCCATAAGCCCACTCTTTGTCTTACTAGTTTTAAGGTCCAAGTTTTAAGTTAAGTTTGTAACTTTTAATACTTAATATTTTTAGTTTGTCAGGATTATTATCACATGGGTCAAGATCTAGAATTTTATCAAAATCTAAGTTTAAGATTAAATCTTTTAAAAGGAGACATAAGCAATTTTACAATTTTTAACATAAAGATCAGATAGTTTTTCAAGATAACCAAGTGGAGATCTACTAGATCCACTCCAAGATCTATTCACCCCTTATGTTAGCCTATTAAATTGCTCCAAAGGTTACAAGAATCACTTTAATCCATCAAATTTCCTTTTAACTTTCAAAAATCACTAAAAACTTGGTGATGCTCATTTTTAACCATTAAGAGAAGTTTTGAACCATCAAACTTAAGAAAATGGGATCCATAGAACTTGGAAATAGATCCACAAAAAAAGCCATAAACACATAATTCAAAGCTTAGAAAAAGTGTGTGGTAAAGATCCTACTTGTTGAAGATTTTAATAAAGATTTGGTGGGTCTTTTGAAGTTGGTTCCCTCCTCCTTGGTGGTCCACACAAGAGGTCCCAGTGATGGTGGTGGGGCTTTGTTGGTTTTTCTTGTTGTAACTTAAACTTCAAAGATGGAAGTTCAAGTTTATTGTAGGTTTTGGTGTTTTGAGAGAATTTCGAGTTTTAGGTGAGTTTATAGAATTTGCTTAAGAGTTTAGAAGGTTGATAATGAAGCAAATGAACCTCTCCTTAGCCTGTAGGAAATTCGGCCACTTTAGGATATTAGGAATTAAATTCCCACTTAAGGATATTTTGGTTCATTTATATGTAATTTCCATATTTCAAATTAAATTTAACTATAATGAATTATCTTTTAAGATTAGTTTAACACTAATCTAGGTTAATTTATTTTAAGCATGGTTAATTTTAATTAATTAAAATTAATTTACTTTAACCTTGGTTAATTGTATCTTTTCTCATTAATATTTTTTTTACATACCATTAATGATGTGATGACTCATAGGGTCAATCATCACCTTATTTTCCCCATCTCAATTTTGTGTTCAATGGATAAGGTCCAAGTTCCGGCTTCTGCTTCGTATTTTCTTGCCCTTTCAGCCTTCTAAGGGCATTTTGGTAACTTTATGAGAAGTTTCTAAATTTTTCTCCCAATGTTTATAACACTTATTGGTTTGTTCTCAAATTATTCTTATGTAATTTTCCATTTTTCTAGGAACAATTTAGCGTTTATAGAAAATAAAGCTTTCTAAGGACATTTTGGGCATTTTTGATAGCATTTTTGTTCTTTGTTTTTAATATTTTCTTACGAATTTATAACCATCATTGATGGATTCTAAATCTTTAGTTTATTTTAACTTTTATATCAAGTTACCTACACATTTATTTGTTAACATTCTTTAATTTCTCTCAACTTTTGTTCTTACCTTTGCTTTAATTTTTTCTAGAGGACATTTGTAACATAGGGAGTTTATCATAAGAAATTGCGCGTGTTACATTATACTCTTAGGTGGTTTTGAGTTGTATTTTTAATTATTAACATTAAACACTTTTCTATGTTAATCATGAGTTTCCCAACAAAGTTAGTCAAAGATTGTGGTGTTTTTCAATTGAGATTGTGTTTAAAATATATTGTTTTAGATTATCTTAAGGAGGCTATGTGAAGAATACTTGTGTACTTACATGATTATAAAGTGAAAAATTTTACTAATGTGAAAAGACTAGATGTAACCCAATGATTTTCTAGGTAAACTAATATAAATCTTTAAAGAATTATATATGTAATATATATTTTTTTGTTAATTTAAAACATTTTGGTTTTTTATCTAAATGAAATGTTTTGAATTTCATAGAAAAGAAACATACTTAGGATTGATAGCTTTTTAATTTAAAGTTTTACTTGTTTGTAAAGAATGATTTTAATTGGAAAAAAATATCTTTTCACAATATTTAGCATGATTTACAAATGTTTTCAAAGGTTCAAAAGGAATATTTAGGAATATATTTTTTCCCTATATAAATCATGCTCTTATAGACAATTAAGTTACATACTTTCATAAAAGGTTTAAAAGGATTTTCAAGATGTAGTATTAACCAAAGTTTTCAAAGATTACAATTCAACCGCCTCCTTATGACTATAAGAATCATTATAGTTGGTACCAAAGTTGAGCTCATTGTAGTTGGTACCAAAGTTGAGTCTCATGGGGTTGAGCCCAATTGACCATATGGTAGAAACAAATTTTGGAATAAATGATGCTAAATCAAAACATCAAATTTTTTATTCAATCAAAGATCATTTTCCAATAGGCCTCCACAATTTGATAAGACTTGGTGCCATTACATGGAATTAAAAAATAAAATTCTTTATTGAATCCAAATACAGTGGCATGTGAGATATCACTCAAAATGATTCATATATTCCAATATTATTAATAGCCAAAGATGATGGCCAAAGCAAAGTTCATTTAGGCAACTAAAGATAAACAAAAGTGATCTTTGAACGATCAAGCGTAAAGTTCTTCTTATTTTAATGATAAGTGTCCAACATGACACTTATTTGGTAAAAATTATGGTGTAATAACAAGAAATTGGAACATAAATGATTACAAATTCATTGGAAACTGACTAAAAACTAAGTAACCCATGCAAATTCTGAATTGTACAGTTTTAAAGCTTTTTGATGATGAATCCCTGTGAATCTGATGTGTTTTCACTGTGTGCAACTTGTCACAAGATTTCGCATTGGCAACGTGAACCAGAAGTGCGTGGAGCACACGAAGGTCTGAGAAAAAGTTGATTCACTCTGTTACTTCCTGGGTTGGCAACGCAAGAGCCGACCACGTTGGACACGCACGTAACAGACTAACACCTATAAAAGGCCCAGAATTCCAGTATAGCCATAGTTATGAACGCAGAAATAGAGCCACCTATCTTTTGTCAGTTAGCCCAAACCTTCCTTTTCGTTGGATCCACTCCTGGTGGTGGAGAGCCTGTAGGGTTGAGGAATCAATGTGTAGCCACCCATGGACGTTAAGCCACATTCTTCTATTTCTTTGTTTCTCCCTTCTCTCATTATGTATAATTATACTTTTGTTAGGGAAGGAGGGATCCATTTTCTGAATTTTATGTAATTTGGAATTCTTATGTGAATTCAAGTTATTTTTCCTTCAATTGATTGTTCTTCTCCTTGCTTAAAGATTCTATGAATTGGCCATTAGTAGATTGAATTTGAATTCCTCTTGACAATTAGAAAATTGGACTAGGAACTTGAACGAAGATTGAATAACATAATTGCAGGTTCTCTAGGAATAGAGATTCATAGTTGTGAGATTGTGTGGATTCTTAAACTTAAAGCCCGCTTCAATTAAAAATCACTAAGGGATTAGGATTACTAATTCGGGTGAAGTGTTGATGAGTCAAGGGATTGACCTTCAACCCGTATAAGGGAATTCGATCTTCAATCACATCTTTAACTTGAATGACAATGATAAATTAAGACTACATTTGGTTCAGTTTGGTGAATTCTAACTCTAACATCTTTCATAAATCAATTTTCTCACATTTGTGTCGTATAGCGAGTGTTGGGCAACTTCTGAATCTGTTTTTAATTAGTTTTATACATGTTAGAGAAGTATTTCATTCTATTATCAAAAGTCATTAAGTGCAAAACATTTACATTCATGTTAACAACATTTTTCCATAGCCTTAGTTCAAGTAGTGGACTAGTATAAATTCAGTAATTGAACCAAATCCCTATAGAGACGATACTCTTTCTCACTCTTTACTCTGAAAAGTGATAAGGTGCACTTGCCTTACAAATTAAACCAACACTTAAATTTAGCTAGCTAGTTTAATTATTTTTAACTAAAATTTGACTATAATTTTCAACTAACTTTTTAGTTTTGAGTTAACTTATCAAATATTTTTCCAAATAATAATTTAAAGATAATATGCTACTATGTAAGTGAATAAATAAATTTTTGTTATTTTCAATCTAAGGGTTTTTTTAATTAAAAGAAAGTGATTTTTTTTCTATATACATATGTATTTTATTTTCACTTATTTTATGTCCTTTAATTCTCCATATTCTTTGACCATTATTTGGAATTCATTATATCTTTTTACTTAATTTAACCTTTTTCACCATACACATGTATAAGTTGTAAACACCCAATTTTGTCCGAGGCTCCCGATCGCTAACTTTATTAATTAACTTTAATGTAAATAATAGACGACTATTAAATTTAACATAAAATAAAATGAATAATAAAAAATGTTGAAAAAGAATTAGAAAAAATAATAATTAAAAATAATAAAAAAATAATAAAAAATATATAATAATAAAAAATCTGAAATAATAATTTAAAAAATTAATTAAAAAAAATCTGAAAAAAGAAGAAAAATAAAAATCTGATAAATAAATTAAATAAAAAAATATAAAAAGAAATTTTAAAATTAAAATAATTAAAAATACTAACTAAAAATCTGAAAAATAAATTTTAAAATTAAAATCTGAAAAGAACTAAAAACTAATTAAAATCTGAAAATAAAATTAAAGAAAACCAAAAACTTGAAAATAAAATTAAAAAATAAAAATGAATAAATAAAAAAAGACATAAATATTTAGGGGAATGACAAATAAACAAGAGATGGATAATAGGAAAAGGAAGGAAAGGAGAAATTTAACAAAAAAGTAAAAAAGGAGAAAATTGGGGTAGGTCAAGAGAAAAGGGGAGAGGATAAATAGCGCTGCGAGGGCCGAAAAGAGGAGGAGGGGAAAAGAAAAGGAAAAGGCGAGAGGAAGAGTCTGAAGAGATAAAGGGGCATCCATTCCTCTCTGAGACAGGAACTCGAGGGAAGGAGGAAGGCGTTCATTTGCTAAAATCCTAGCTGCGGCTCGCAGATAAGGCCGTCACAAAGTGCGAGACACTGAGTATCGGTGTACAGGTTAGTAGTGCACACTCCCTCTCCCTCTGAGCTTTCCAATTTGAGTCTAGGCTTGAAGGATAATGTAAACAACAGAAATTATGTAATTGGATTTCGAATAACTTGGGCCTAAAAATTGGAAGTGATGGTATTAGATGCAATCGCATCCTGACAAGTAAATCGAGTCAATAATTGGTGTAATGAACGTAATGTGTTTGAGCCATACACGAACCGAATTCATCCAAAGAATTAAAGGCAAAATCGCACACTGGCTTTGGCCATAATATAACCCAATAATTTAACCAAAGGGAGACGAAAGGCGCTCGAGAAGTTGGGAATGTGATGGAGCTTGGAAATACGATGTCTCCCAAGGAACTCAGAAACGTGCTGGTTGCAATCTGTTGGGCCACTGACTATTTGCTCAAATCGGTTTCTTGGCCTAACCGCATTTCCGTTCAGGCGAGCGATCTAACCTCTGCTCACAGCTACGGCGAAAGGCCAAGGAACAGGGACGCAAGCAGGGAAGCGTATGATGTCGACGCACCAAACCCAGCTTCAGGTGTTGCCGGTGAAGTGGCAGCGGCGCTAGCTTTTTCGTCCGAGCACTCCGCTTACCGGAACCTTCTCATTCAGAGATTTTGCTACGAAATGCAAAGGCCATCTGATTTACCGGTGACGGCCAGAGGCTCCAGGAACAGGCAGTGGCACAGATTAGAGGAATCTTCCCGGCCGCCCTATACCCACCGGAGTTGAGGGAGGTGAGGAACAGAAGGCGGAGCGCACTGAAAGGCCCAGGACGTCTCAACGAAGAAGAGACCCTTTCCGCAATTTCCCTTAATTCGCCCAATTTCCTATAATTGCAAATCAGTCCCTCAATTTGTCCTATTTGCTAATGAGTCCCTGACTTCCCCATATTTGCAAAACAGTCCCTGAAACTTTTCAGAACTGCTAATAAGCCCCTCAACTTTCCATATTTGCATTTTAGCCCCTCAACTTCCCATATTTACATTTTGACCCCAAACTTCTTTTTTTTTTAAGTTCTTTTTTGGTCTTTTTTTTTCTTCTTTTTCAAATAACATCTAACCCTTTTCCCAACTCAAACCCATTTTCTTTTAGGTTCTTTTTCTCTAACTAAATCGATTTTAATTTTCCATAAAAGTGTCCGATTAAGCCACCCACACGCTTCTGATACTTATAAATCAAGAAAACGATTAAATAAAATCTTTTTGCTTTCCTTAATCTCACGCAATGGGCACTAAAGACGAATTGATAGCTTTTTCTGTTGTTCGTTGTTTAGAGGTCTATATGGGTCCAAGTGCAGCCGTTGTTGTCTTGGGCCCTGTGCATATGTGGATTAGGGTTGCTCCTCCTTCTCCTCGTTTTCAAACAAATAAAAACCCATTTTTCTTTCCTTAATCTCACGCAATGGGCACTAAAGACGAACTGGTAGCTTTTTCTGCTGTTCGTTGTTCAGAGGTCTATATGGGTCCAAGTGCAGTCGTTGTTGTCTTGGGCCCTGTGCATATGTGGATTGGGATTCCCCTCCTTTACTTTGTTTTCAGTTAAATAAAAAATCTCGTCTTTGCTTTCTTAATCTCACGCAATGGGTCCTAAAAACGAACTGGTAGCTTTTTCTGCTGTTCGTTGTTTAGAGGTCTGTATGGGTCCAAGTGCAGCCATAGTTGTCTTGGGCCCTGTGCATATGTGGATTAGGATTGCACACTCAAAATGTTTCCAAACAAATAACCACAACAACAACATGTTTGCCTTTCAATTTAAACTCTATTCGAAGGTCAAGCCTCCGAACCAACCAGAACTACGTAAGCCTTGAATTTCCCATTGCACCGGGGAATACGTAGGAGCAGGGTCAAGTCTTGTCAGGCTAACCTCTCTCAATATTTTTTTTGTACACTAATAGAAGGGATCAAACAAATTTGAAATAATCACACACTCGGTTTAAGGGTGCCGTTCTTCAGGACGGGCGAGTGGGGTGCCTAACACCTTCCCTATTCGTAATCAGCTCCCGAACTTAGAATCTTATCTTCAAGTTAGGGTTTTCCAAACTTTTTCCCTTGAATAAAAATTTGGTGGCGACAACACACAAATAAAATAAATTAACTGTAAAATTTCAGCGAGTTCGTCATCTCGTCGGAATCGCGGTTGCGACAGATGGCGACTCCACTGGGGACAAAATAAAGAGTCAGGCCTGTTTAATTGGATGTGTGTTTGTTTTGATCCCTTTCCATTTTATTTGCACGATTTATTTATTCGCCTATCTGTTCCTTGATTTTTTACTTTATGCATAACCCTAGGGTAGACAAATAATAACTACTTTAAATTCTGCAATATATCTGCGCGATTTCCCCAATTGCAAGTTTCCCAAATAATGTGCCCTCCATGCATTTTATATACATTTTGTCAAGAGTGGGGCCCTGTACCCGGGTCCGAGTGCTACCTAGGATTAGAGGGATCTAGTGGTGTCACTTTGGGGCTTACGTCCTGTTTGACTATCACGAATATCCCAGCTAGAGTGCGCCCTATTCGTAATGCCCTACAACTGGTAGCTTTTCCTGCTGTTGTGGCAAGCATTACGGACTGGAACTTGACTCTAGTGACCCTTTACACCTCAGGATTACTGACCACCTTATGAGAGGTTCATGCATAAAAGGCCATAGGTCCCTAGGACAGGTTACCCGAGTAGTAGGATAAAAGGAGGGCACTCGTCACCAATTCTGGTTTGTTTTATATTTTCTGCAACGGGGATGATAAAAGAGAGGAAAAGAAGGGCAAAATAAAGAAAAGAGAGAGAGAATGAAAAATAAAGAAAAAGGAAAAATGAAAAGTGAAAAGTGAAGAAAGCAAAGGAAAAAATGAAAAGAGTGAAGGAACAAAAAGAGAAGAAAAAGGGAGAAAAGAGAAAAAAGAAAGGAATATATGTCACGTTTGCATCATAAAATCATTATAGCTGTTGTCTTTCTTCATGCATTTAGTTTCATTTTCACCAAGCGTCTAACATGTTTATTTTTGTTTTTTCTCTTTTCCTTCCACTTTGAGGGGCCAGGTTCTTATTGACTGTCAAAAAGGGTGAAATGGAAATTAATGCCGAATCTGGGCAGTTGAGAAAAAGAAGACGGGTTGGGATCAAGCTGACAGACTTCACCAGTTTAGAAGCCTTCGGGAATAGATTGACGAGCATCCAGCAGATGTCGTTCGTCAAAAAGTACGGCAATGTGTTGAAGCTGCTAAAGGTTAAGGTACAGGAGGGGGCCCTCACAGCGATGGTACAGTATTACGACCCCCCTCTCCGGTGCTTCACTTTCTCTGATTTCCAGTTGGCGCCCACCCTTGAAGAATTCAAACAAATTCTAGACATGCCTCTGGATGGGCACAAGCCATACAACCATTTGGAGCACCACGCTTCGTTCCGAGCTGCCGCGCAAGCTTTGGGTCTACAATTCGGCGACAGGCTAACAGATTACCAAGGGAAGAACCAAGCCAAGGGATTCACCCGAGGATTCTTAGAGACCTACATGCAACACTTGGCTGACACCCACCGGTGGGACACCTACATGGACGTGCTAGCCCTCACCATTTATGGGCTAGTCCTCTTCCCCGGTATAGAAGACTTCGTCGACCTTAACGCTGTTGATATCTTCTTGGCCCGGAAGAATAGGAGTGAAAACCCTGTCACTGCCCTATTAGTTGATGTCTATTATACGCTGAACCTTTGCCACGAAGGAAAGGGGAAGAAGCTGATTTGCTGCTTACCTGCGCTATACATTTGGGTGACCGCTCACGCCTTTAAGAGGAATATGAAGGTGCAATGTCCGATATCTGATCTCTTGTGCTACCAGATCAAGCCAATGAACAATGAGGAATGGGCAGCCCACTTCGCCAGTTTGACAGAAGAGCAGGTCAGATGGCAGCCGGCTTGGCAACAAAGAACAGAACTGATCTACCACTGCAAGGGATTTTCCAATGTACCGCTCATGGGAATCTGAGGCTGCATCAGCTACAACCCGATACTGGGGCAAAGACAACTGGCCTACCCCATTCGGGGACCCCCAACAGATGAGCTATTGACCCCTTTCCTGTTAAAATATGAAAGAGATTTTGCCGAAGGCCTCCGAAGAGTTTGCGAAGCCTGGGAGGTTGTCACCCGTAGGGGAAAAGACTTAGGGATCCGGAGCTGTGCCGCTAAGGAGGAGTACAAGCAGTGGGTCAAAAATAGGGTACGGCAGATCAAGCTACAATTCCAGCCTCCGGCCACCGCGTCCGGAGGTCAACCATCCACAGCGGTATTTGAGGACGAAGCTGTTAAGAGCCTAAGAGAAAAATTAGAGGCAATGACCAGGAAAAACAGCCAGTTAGAGGAGGAGCTACTGAAATCGCGGCAAGAATGTGCCACGCTGAAAAGAGAAAAGCAAGAAGGCGAGGCCGCGATGGAAAGCATCCGAGAGCAGCAAAAAGGCGAACGTGAGCCCGTCTCTCGAGTTCATCTTAACTTGCAAGCAGCCAACAAAGAGCTTGGGATAAGGGCACAAGAAAGGGACATCGCTCTCCAAGAGAACCACCAACTAAGAAATGCCCTAGAACAGGTGAGGGACAAAATCCGCGCAATCAGGGAAGAGAAGAATCAACTCCTCTCCGTGAAGGACCGGATCCGAATGGAAGCAGATTATGTCATAGAAGAAAAGAATTACCTACTGCAACGAGTGGAGGAGATGAAAAAGCAGATTGACGGGATGCCAGTGGCGTGGCAGAATGAGGTCAACGAGGAAAAGTGGAACGTCATAGAGGTCATCCGGATGCAACAGAGAGGCATCAGCGATATACAGGACGAGAACAAGTGGTACAAGGACACAGCCGATCACTGGACTAGGTGTTTTGAGAGACTGGCCAGTCTAGCAAACACAGCTATTGAGGAAATACCACAGCTACTCAAGAAGGCGGAAGCCTCATTACACCCGCTTCATACCCCTCCGGAAGTGGAGGATTTCATTCAGTTTTGCAAAAACTTGATTTTAAGAATGAACAAATATATTGTATTGGCTAAGCAGGAAGGGCAGAATGTAAATTGAATTTGATTTGATTGAATGAAGTTAATTCCGCTCCTCACATGATTCTGCATTAATTTCCATCTCAAAACGCCGAAAGCGCACCAAATCGATAATAACAGTCAACGAGGAACTAGTCCCTCCCTGTTTATTTCGCGTCCAAATTTTTTTTTTGTCATAATTAACCACTAACTAATGTGATTTTAATGAGCAGTTAACAAAATAGCGGACTCACGACTTCCTCGGCATTCATATAGCACTAGATCACGAGCAAAAATCATGAGCGAGCTAGAAACTCAAAACGAGGAGCTGAGAAATGAGGTGGCCGAGTTGAAAGACCAGGTCGCTAAGCTGATGAAACTGCTAGAGAAAGGCACAGAGGGACCCTCGGGGACAGAGGCATCGGGGGCTACTACCGCATCAATGCTGCTTCAGGCGGTTGCTGAACCAGAGTGGCCATATGGGCTACCGCCGGGCTATGAGCCTCATCATATGCAAGGCTCCCAAGGGATCCCAACGGGTGAAAATCCTGTTCCGCATCCACTCCACATCAACCCCACCACTCATCAATACCACCCAAATCCTCCTGTTGGGCCACTACACACCAACCCAACCACTCACCCTCACCATATCAACCCACCAACCTACCTTCCTCCCACCTCAGGCTATCCGCCTCAGATTCATCCTACATACACGAATCCACCGACCTACCCCTACCACACAAATCCGTCTCTCCCTCCTCACATTAACCCTCCAACTGCATACCCGCACAACGCCAACCCTGACTACACCCATATGAACACCACCATCACCGAAGACCCTACATATTCTACCCCCGTTGCAACCCATCCAACAAACCCACACCAACCACATCCCTATGGTCATGCTACCAGACCTGAGGGACAATACACCTCACCCCATCACACTGGCCAGCCCTTGACTGGACCCTGGCCGAGGCCAGCTGAGCAAGAAACCCATCTCAGTGGGAGATGGCAACACTTGGAAGAAAGGGTCCGAGCAATAGAAGGAAGCGGGTATGGAACGATCGAGGCTTCTGATCTTTGCCTCGTGCCCGATGTGGTCATACCGCCCAAATTCAAGACCCCTGAATTCGAAAAATATAGAGGCGTCGGTTGCCCAAAAAGCCATCTCACGATGTACTGTAGAAAGATGGCCTCATACTCCCACGATGACAAGCTACTCATTCACTGCTTCCAAGACAGCTTGACGGGAGCAGCGGCTAGTTGGTACACCCAGCTGGAGAGGGTGCACATCCACACGTGGAAGGACTTGGCAGATTCCTTCCTGAGGCAATACCGATACAACATGGAGATGGCACCAGACCACACCCAATTGCAAAACATGGTGAAGAAGGAGAGCGAATCCTTCAAAGAATACGCCCAGAGGTGGCGAGACCTGGCCGCCCAAGTTCAACCCCCATTGCTGGAGCGGGAGATGATAAGTACATTCATGGAGACTCTCCCGGCGCCGTTTTACGACAAGATGGTGGGTAGCGTATCCGCCAATTTCTCCGATATGGTGTTGATCGGAGAACGCGTAGAAAATGGCCTCCGCCGAGGCAAGATCATGCATAACATCGTCGGCAGCGTCAACGTGAAGAAGCCGACAAATAACTCCTGGAAAAAGAAAGAGGCAGAGGCCCATTATGTCCCCGTTGGTCCGAACCATGCTCCTGCCGCACCTCTACCCGCATACCAAGCACCTTACCATCCACAATACCAGGCACACCCACACATGGTGGCCACGGCCCAACCCTCTTACCAGCCAACCTACAGCCCACCTACTTCATTCCAGCCAAACCCTCCATACATGACTCAACCCCCACAAACATTTCCTCAACAACCGACTTACCCTCCACAACACGCATTCCCTCAACAACCTCCCAGACCATGGACGCCAAACACCAACTCTAACTCATCCCCACAAAAAACAAATAATCAACGGAAGATAGTGCAATTCGACCCTATTCCGATGAGTTACTCGGAATTGTTACCCCGTTTAATTCAGAACTCCTTAATTGCACTATGTCCCATGAAACCGCTGGAACCCCCGTACCCCAAATGGTATAACCCGGAGGCTAAATGCGAATACCATGCTGGGGTAGTGGGACATTCCACTAAGAACTGCTTGGCTTTGAAGCACCGGGTTCAAAAATTGATCAACGCTAAGTGGCTCAATTTTGAAAAAGACGCGCCAAGCGTAGGAAATAACCTCTTGCCCAACCACGGAGGAGCGGGGCCCTCGATAAACTGTATCGAGGTAGAAGAAGAAGTAAATATGGCCGGTGAATCCTTCCCCAGCCAACCTAGGCCCCTAGTCATCCAGTACACTGAGGCACCGGCGCTATCAATGCCAATGAGGATGAGGCCTGTTATAATCAAGGTTCCCGGGCCCTTTCCATACCAGAGTAACAAGGAGGTGCCCTGGAAGTACGACATAAAGGTGTCCGGTGGCATGATAGAGGAAGGACAAGAAAAGAAAGCCTCGGAGGACCTGACTCCGAGTATCGTGAATATAGCCGGGATTGGGGGCATGACCAGGAGTGGTCGCATCTACTCCCCCGCGGAAGAAAAGAGAAAGTTGCCTTGCGGCGAGGCAATATTAGCGGGCCCGGCACCCGAGAGCAGCCGGCGGCAAGAGGAAAGGGAGCTAAAAAGGCCGGTTTCTAAGGAAGATGCTTGTGAGTTCCTCAAGATGATTAGACAAAGCGAATATACGGTGCTGGAGCAGTTAAACCGTATACCGGCTAGGATATCGTTGCTGACCCTGATGATGAATTCGGAGCCCCACCGAAAAGTACTACTGAAGGTACTAAATGAGGCTCACATAGTCCACAACATCTCGGTGGAAAAATTAGAAGGGATTGCCAGCAACATCACCGGCAATAACTTCCTCACTTTTGCTGATAAGGAGATTCCAGATGAGGGAGTCGGACACAATAAGGCATTACACATATCCGTTAAGTGCCTGGACCACATTCTAGCAAGGGTTCTGATAGACAATGGTTCCTCACTAAATGTAATGCCTCAACTGACGCTATCAAAACTGCCGCACGAGGGGATCCTCATAAGGCCGAGCTCAACGGTGGTAAGGGCCTTTGACGGATCTAGAAGAGAGGTCATAGGCGAGGTGGACCTGCCGGTCCAGATTGGACCAGTGATTTTCAATATCACTTTCCAAATCATGGACATACAACCAGCCTATAGCTGCTTGCTAGGAAGACCCTGGATCCACTCTGCTAAGGCGGTGCCATCGACTCTCCACCAGAAATTGAAATTCATTACAGACGATAAGCTGATCATCGTCTCTGCAGAGGAAGATTATCTGGTCAGTAAGCCCACCAACCCTCCATATATTGAGGCGGCCGAAGAGGCCTTGGAAACCCACTTCCAAGCCTTAGAGGTCGCTAATGTCACCACCATTAAGGAGGGAGACGTGGTTGACCAAAGGCGGCCCCCCAAAGCCCTCATGATGATGGCCTGAGTAATGCTGAGAAACGGGTTTAAGCCCGGTAATAAACTGGGGAAAAACAGTGGCGGCTTGTCTCAGCCATTGTCACTAAACAAGAATAAGAAGCGATATGGGTTAAGGTATGAGCCCACTGAAGAAGACAAAGCGTTGAGGCCCCGGGCAAGGAAGGTCCCTCTGTGCCATATTTCTCAAAGCTTCCGAAGCGCCGGATTCGAAAGCCCAGATTTGATTGCGGCCGTGGAGGGGGAAGAGACTTGGAGCATCGGAGATCTAGTGACAGCCTGTCCTCCTGGGCATGAACTGAACAACTGGGAAACTATTGAACTACCTTTGACTTTTGATTCAGTTCAAATGTAATTGTGTAATTGTCATAGTGAAATTCTTTTCAAATACTTTGTATACAATTTTGATGAATGAAATACAGTTGCAATTACCCTGAAACCTCCACTCTTCCTTCCCTACTATATCTCTCTCTGTGCAATATACACGAATCTTATTCTTCCTTTTACGACACAATATGCAGATTCGACCAAAACTCGCCTTGCGACGACAGTGCTAGTATTATATCAGGCGATTTCAGCTGTATTGTCAATCAGGCCGATGAAGAGGCAGAATTCGAATGCGAACCCACCGAAGAGATGTGGAGACTGGTGGAGCACGAATCCAAGATAATTGAACCTCATCAGGAGCCCACTGATGTGATCAATTTGGGGACCGAGGAGGACAAGAAAGAAGTTAAGATAGGCACGCTGATCACAGGAGACAATCGCGAGCGGTTGATCTCACTCTTACAGAACTATAGTGATATCTTCGCCTGGTCTTATCAAGACATGCCGGCCTGGATACCTCTATAGTAGAGCACAAGCTGCCTATGAAAGGCGGATGTGTGCCGGTCAAACAGAAGCCGAGGAGAATGAAACCAGATATGTCCCTAAAGATCCGAGAGGAGGTGAGGAAACAATTTGACGCCGGCTTCTTGGCTGTCGCGAATTACCCCGAGTGGGTCGCTAACATAGTGCCGGTCCCCAAGAAGGATGGAAAGGTCCGGATGTGCGTAGACTATAGAGATCTCAACCGAGCCAGCCCAAAAGATGATTTTCCGCTCCCTCACATCGATGTACTGGTCGATAACACTGCGCAGTTCTCTTATTTTTCATTCATGGATGGCTTCTCAGGCTATAATCAGATTAAGGTGGCCGAAGAGGATAGAGAAAAGACCACCTTCATTACAGCCTGGGGAACCTTTTATTACAAAGTCATGCCCTTTGGACTAAAAAATGCTGGAGCAACCTACCAAAGAGCCATGGTAACACTATTCCATGATATGATTCACAAAGAGATAGAAGTCTACGTGGACGACATGATTGCCAAATCTCAAACGAAGGAGGACCACATCACGGATCTTCAGAACTTATTCGAGAGACTCCGGAAATTCAAGCTGCGATTGAACCCAGCTAAGTGTACTTTCGGAGTGAAATCAGGAAAACTGTTGGGATTCATTGTCAGCGAGAAGGGTATCGAAGTCGACCCCGACAAAGCTCGGGAAATCATAGACATGCCAGCTCCAAAAACTGAAAAGGAGATCCGAGGTTTTTTAGGAAGACTCAATTACATCTCCCGGTTCATTTCCCACTTGACGGCCACATGCGAGCCGATCTTTAAGCTCTTGCGCAAAAATCAGCCTATGAGTTGGGATGAGGATTGCCAAGAGGCTTTCGAAAAGATCAAATCTTACTTACAGAACCCGCCGGTCCTGGTACCTCCAGTCCCGGGGAGGCTGTTGATACTGTATCTGACGGTGACGGACCAGTCAATGGGTTGTGTGCTCGGTCAACATGATGAAACCGGAAGGAGGGAGCAGACGATATATTATCTGAGCAAAAAGTTTACAAATTGCGAAGCCAGATACTCTCTATTAGATCGGACCTGTTGCGCCTTGGCATGGGCGGCGCATCGCTTGAGGCAATACATGTTAAGTTACACCATGTGGCTAATATCCAGGATGGATCCGATTAAGTACATATTTGAGAAACCCGCATTATCAGGGCGGATTGCAAAGTGGCAAATGGTGCTTTCGGAATATGACATCCTGTACGTGACCCAAAAATCTGTCAAAGGCAGTGCACTCGCAGAATACCTAGCCCAACAGCCCCTAGATGATTACCAGGCTATGCAACCAGAATTCTCGGATGAGGATTTGATGGTGATATCTAATGAAGAAGAAAGGGCGGAAGGAGAGAAATGGACCATGCTGTTCGACGGCGCCTCCAACATGATGGGCCATGGTATTGGAGTTATACTGATTTCTCCAGAAGAGCAGTATATACCTATTACCGCCGGATTAGCTTTCGATTGTACAAACAATATGGCGGAGTATGAAGCTTGTATTTTAGGGATTCAAGCCGCAATCGAAGCTAAGGTGAAGCGCCTAGAGGTCTTTGGTGATTCAGCCTTGGTCATCCACCAGGTCAAAGGGGAGTGGGAGACCAGAGACGCAAAGCTGGTGCCCTATCAAGCTCGTCTCCAGGAATTGCTAGAACAGTTTGAAGAGAATACCTTCTCCCATATACCTAGAGAAGACAATCAGTTGGCTGATGCCCTAGCCACTCTGTCATCTATGTTTGAAATCGGGCGAGAAGAAGACATGCCCCTCCTCAAAATCCAGCATCGTTCCAGACCAGCATTCTGTCAAGCAGTGGAGGTAGAACCAGATGGAAAGCCTTGGTATCACGACATCCGGAAATTCTTGAAAAATAAAGAGTACCCCGTCGACGCGTTAGAAAATGACAAAAGAACCCTACGGAGATTGGCCGCGGGTTTCTTCCTCAACGGAGAAGTCCTGTACAAAAGGAATCACGACATGGTTCTGCTCAGGTGTGTAGACGCAGCAGAAGCCAACAAGATTTTGAAAGAAGTTCATGAAGGGTCCTTCGGCGCTCACGCTAACGGACACGCCATGGCAAGGAAGATTCTTAGAGCCGGGTATTATTGGCTGACTTTGGAAACTGACTGTTACAAACATGTCAAAACTTGCCACAAGTGCCAGGTGTATGCAGACAACGTCCACATGCCGGCGACGTTTTTGAATGTGCTGTCGTCGCCTTGGTCGTTCGCTATGTGGGGGATGGATGTCATCGGCCCGATCGAGCCCAAAGCATCTAACAGACACCGTTTCATACTGGTTGCCATTGACTACTTCACAAAATGGGTCGAGGCCGCCTCATATGCCAGTGTAACCCGCAATGTAGTGGTTAAATTTGTGAAAAGAGAATTGATCTGCCGATATGGGCTGCCTAGCAAACTCATCACGGACAACGGTTCTAACCTGAACAACAAGATGATGTCGGAATTGTGCGACCAGTTCAAAATCCAGCATCACAACTCATCCCCATACCGACCAAAGATGAATGGAGCGGTCGAGGCGGCCAACAAGAATATCAAGAAGATCATCCAGAAGATGGTGCTCTCATACAAGGATTGGCATGAAATGCTCCCCTACGCACTACATGCATATCGGACCTTAGTCCGCACTTCTACTGGGGTAACGCCATTCTCACTGGTGTATGGGGTGGAAGCCGTACTCCCAATCGAGGTCGAGATCCCTTCGCTGAGAGTCTTGATGGATGCTAAGTTGGAAGAAGTCGAATGGTCAGGCCCGAATGGATCAATTGAACTTAATCGAAGAAAAACGGTTGGCGGCGATATGCCATGGCCAACTATACCAAAGAAGAATGAAAAAAGCATTCGATAAGAAGGTTCATCCTCGGGAGTTCCGGGAAGGAGATTTGGTGATCAGAAGAGTGCTGCCTATGCAGAAAGCGCTACAAGGAAAGTGGTCTCCAAACTACCACGGACCTTATATAGTTAAGAAGGCTTTCTCCGGAGGCGCCTTGATCTTGGCCGACATGGACGGAAAAGACTTGCCTAACCCTGTTAATTCGGATGCCGTCAAGAAGTATTATGCCTAAAGCAGAAAAGCCCGCTAGGTCGAAGATCCGAAAGGGCGGCCTAGGCAAAAGTTAGGGCAATTCAAGCAGAAAAAAGCCCGCTAGGTCGAAAACCCGCAAGGGCGGCCTAGGCAAAAGTTAGGGCAATTCAAGCAGAAAAAAGCCCGCTAGGTCGAAAACCCGCAAGGGCAGCCTAGGCAAAAATTAGGGCAATTCAAGCAGAAAAGAAAAAAGAGAAGGCCTGCTAAGTCGAAAACCCGTAACGGCGGCCTAAGCAAAAATCAGGGCAAAACAGCACCGACAAGAGGAGCGGTGGAGGAGTTGTTCCCTCCAGTTAAGAAAACTAAAAAAGAGTGGCAGACATCCGCTGTCCATACTAGAGCAAAGCAATGGTCAAATAATGACCTAGGCCTTATACTGGGGCAAAATTGGCAAGTATCCGAGGTTCCGAAAAGTGATGAGCAGAACCAAGTTCAATTATGGTTAAAACGGAAGGTTCAAGACCGGTTTGGGACAAATCGATCAAGCCAGGGCAAACCGATTAAACTGGGGCAAAATTTTTTTTTCTTTCAGAAGCGAGGTTGAGGAGACAGCAGTTGTTGCCGAAGTACAATACTAGCACTGACCATCTTAAAGGCGTCCAACCAACCCAAATCAAACCACCAAATACCCATCTCAGCATGGCTTTTGTCTTACGCCTCAAAGCAACTGTATTTTATTTTGTCAAGATGTATATGCAAAATGCAATCTATCATTGAATTTTGAATGACAATTACTATTGCTAATGTTGTTCTGAAGGTCAAGGTTAGTTCAAAATGTTCTTGATTACAAATTCCCACTAGCTCAAAACATCTTACCCCTCAAAAGAGTAACAAACGCAGTAGACGCTTCAGCAAAACAAGAGACGAAACAAACAGGTCAGAGGATCTAGCTCATTTTGAAAATCATGATCAGTGCTAAAGAAAGCCAGGAAGTCGAAGTTTGCGAACAAAAACAGACAATTTTCACTCTCAAGCCCACCAGTAGGCCATCTTTGCATTCCTCTGCATGTTTAATTTTCTGCACCCTCGGCCTATGTTGTCAGGCCTCTGCATGTTAAATTTCCTGTACCCTAGGCCTATGTTGGCAGGCCTCTCCATGTCTAATTTTCTGCACCCTCGGCCTATGTTGTCAGGCCTCTGCATGTTTAATTTTCTGCACCCTCGGCCTATGTTGTCAGGCCTCTGCATGTCTAATTATCTGCATCCTCGGCCTATGTTGTCAGGCCTCTGCATGTTAAATTTCTTGTACCCTCGGCCTATGATGTCAGGCCTCTGCATGTTTAATTTCCTACACCCTCAGCCTATGTTGTCAGGCCTCTGCGTGTTTAATTTTCTGCACCCTCGGCCTATGATGTCAGGCCTCTGCATGTTTAATTTTCTGCACCCTCGGCCTATGATGTCAGGCCTCTGCATGTTTAATTTTCTGCACCCTCGGCCTATGATGTTAGGCCTCTGCATGTTTAATTTTCTGCACCCTCGGCCTATGATGTCAGGCCTGTGCATGTTTAAATTTTCTGCACCCTCGGCCTATGATGTCAGGCCTCTGCATGTTTAAATTTCTGCACCCTCAGCTTATGATGTCAGGCCTCTGCATGTTTAAATTTCTGCACCATCGGCCTATGATGTCAGGCCTCTTCATGTTTAACTTTCTGCACCTCGGCCTCTGATGTCAAGCCTTTGCATGTGTAACCCTCTGTACTTTGGCGTACGTTGTCGGGCCTCACCTAGTTATCCTTGCATCCTTGGCCTATATTGCTAGGCCACTTATTTTTTTTCATGTCACCTCACCACCCGCCAGGCATCCATCGGCAAACCTAGAGTTTTGCAAGCTTGCCTCGGACATAAGGTGTTCACGTCTTTCCTCGCCTCCTCACCATGATAATCTGGAGAATCGCTTCTCATATTATCTGATGGGAAAGCGAAGAAAGAGGGGCAAACTGTAAACACCCAATTTTGTTCGAGGCTCCCGGTCGCTAACTTTATTAATTAACTTTAATGTACATAACAGACGACTATTAAATTTAACATAAAATAAAATGAATAATAAAAATTGTTGAAAAAGAATTAGAAAAAATAATAATTAAAAATAAAAAAAATAATAATAAAAAATATATAATAATAAAAAATCTGAAATAATAATTTAAAAAATGAATTAAAAAAATCTGAAAAAAAAAGAAAAATAAAAATCTAATAAATAAATTAAATAAAAAAAAGTCTAAAAAGAAATTTTAAAATTAAAATAATTAAAAATACTAACTAAAATTCTGAAAAATAAATTTCAAAATTAAAATCTAAAAAGAATTAAAAACTAATTAAAATCTGAAAATAAAATTAAAGAAAACCAAAAACTTGAAAATAAAATTAAAAAATAAAAATGAATAAATAAAAAAAGACAGAAATATTTAAAATAAACAAAGGAAAATGATAAAGAGGGGAATGACAAATAAATAAGAGATGGATAATAGGAAAAGGAAGGAAAGGAGAAATTTAACAAAAAAGCAAAAAAGGAGAAAATTGGGGTAGGTCAAGAGAAAAGGGGAGAGGATAAATAGCGCTGCGAGGGCCGAAAAGAGGAGGAGGGGAAAAGAAAAGGAAAAGGCGAGAGGAAGAGTCTGAAGAGATAAAGGGGCATCCATTCCTCTCTGAGACAGGAACTCGAGGGAAGGAGGAAGGCGTTCATTTGCTAAAATCCTAGCTGCGGCTCGTAGATAAGGCCATCACAAAGTGCGGGACACTGAGTATCGGTGTACAGGTTAGTAGTGCACACTCCCTCTCCCTCTAAGCTTTCCAATTTGAGTCAAGGCTTGAAGGATAATGTAAACAACAGAAATTATGTAATTGGATTTCGAATAACTTGGGCCTGAAAATTGGAAATGATGGTATTAGATGCAATCGCATCCTGACAAGTAAATCGAGCCAATAATTGGTGTAATGAACGTAATGTGTTTGAGCCATACACGAACCGAATTCATCCAAAGAATTAAAGACAAAATCGCACACTGGCTTTGGCCATAATATAACCCAATAATTTAACTAAAGGGAGACGAGAGGCGCTCGAGAAGTTGGGAATGTGATGGAGCTTGGAAATACGATGTCTCCCAAGGAACTCAGAAACGTGCTGGTTGCAATCTTTTGGGCCACTGACTATTTGCTCGAATCGGTTTCTCGGCCTAACCGCATTTCCGTTCAGGCGAGCGATCTAACCTCTGCTCACAGCTAATGCGAAAGGCCAAGGAACAGGGACGCAAGCAGGGAAGCGTATGATGTCGACGCACCAAACCCAGCTTCAGGTGTTGCCGGTGAAGTGGCAACGGCGCTAGCTTTTTCATTCGAGCACTCCGCTTACCGGAACCTTCTCATTCAGAGATTTCGCTACGAAATGCAAAGGCCATCTGATTTACCGGTGACGGCCAGAGGCTCCAGGAACAGGCAGTGGCACAGATTAGAGGAATCTTCCCGGCCGCCCTATACCCACCGGAGCTGAGGGAGGTGACGAATAGAAGGCGGAGCACACTGAAAGGCCCAGGACGTCTCAACGAAGAAGAGACCCTTTCCGCAATTTCCCTTAATTCGCCCAATTTCCTATAATTGCAAATCAATCCCTCAATTTGTCCTATTTGCTAATGAGTCTCTGACTTCCCTATATTTGCAAAACAGTCCCTGAAACTTTTCAGAACTGCTAATAAGCCCCTCAACTTTCCATATTTGCATTTTAGCCCCTCAACTTCCCATATTTACATTTTGACCCCCAAACTTCTTTTTTTTAAGTTCTTTTTTGGTCTTTTTTTTTTCTTCTTTTTCAAATAACATCTAACCCTTTTCCCAAATCAAACCCATTTTCTTTTAGGTTCTTTTTCTCTAACTAAATCGATTTTAATTTTCCATAAAAGTGTCCGATTAAGCCACCCACACGCTTCCAATACTTATAAATCAAGAAAACGATTAAATAAAATCTTTTTGCTTTCCTTAATCTCACGCAATGGGCACTAAAGACGAACTGGTAGCTTTTTCTGTTGTTCGTTGTTTAGAGGTCTATATGGGTCCAAGTGCAGCCGTTGTTGTCTTGGACCCTGTGCATATGTGGATTAGGGTTGCTCCTCCTTCTCCTCGTTTTCAAACAAATAAAAACCCATTTTTCTTTCCTTAATCTCACGCAATGGGCACTAAAGACGAACTGGTAGCTTTTTCTGTTGTTTGTTGTTCAGAGGTCTATATGGGTCCAAGTGCAGCCGTTGTTGTCTTGGGCCCTGTGCATATATGGATTGGGATTCCCCTCCTTTACTTTGTTTTCAGTTAAATAAAAAATCTCGTCTTTGCTTTCTTAATCTCACGCAATGGGTCCTAAAAACGAACTGGTAGCTTTTTCTGTTGTTTGTTGTTTAGAGGTCTGTATGGGTCCAAGTGCAGCCATAGTTGTCTTGGGCCCTGTGCATATGTGGATTAGGATTGCACACTCAAAATGTTTCCAAACAAATAACCACAACAACAACATGTTTGCCTTTCAATTTAAACTCTATTCGAAGGTCAAGCCTCCGAACCAACCAGAACTACGTAAGCCTTGAATTTCCCATTGCACCGAGGAATACGTAGGAGCAGGGTCAAGTCCTGTCAGGCTAACCTCTCTCAATATTTTTTTTTTACACTAATAGAAGGGATCAAACAAATTTGAAATAATCACACACTCGGTTTAAGGGTGCCGTTCTTCGGGACGGGCGAGTGGGGTGCCTAACACCTTCCCTATTCGTAATCGGCTCCCGAACTTAGAATCTTATCTTCAAGTTAGGATTTTCCAAACTTTTTCCCTTGAATAAAAATTTGGTGGCGACTCCACACAAATAAAATAAATTAATTGTAAAATTTCAGCGAGTTCGTCATCTCGTCAGAATCGCGGTTGCGACATAAGTATATAGAAAATGTAAGAGTAGAGAATGTATAGAACACAAGTACAAGTTCAATTATGGATAGGTTTGGGACTTTAGATCCCCTTATGACTTTATCCAATTTTACCTCCAAACTCCTCAATGAATGATTAAAAAATATCAATTGTTAACCATTTTCTCTAATTCTATTAATATCAAATGATCATAAAATAACAATATTTTTTCTTGTAAATGTTATCACCAATGGTCATGCAAGGTATATAAATAAGAGAAACATAATGAATACTTAGACTTGTTAACTTAATAATCGGTTAGAAACCTAAGATTCCAATTAATTCTTAAAAACCCTTAAACTTAGTTTACCCAATAGTTCAATTAATTGGAAATTTATATGATTGCCTAACTCCTAACCAACTTATAAATCTACAACAATGACCAATTTCCATTAATTAATTAAGCGCAACAAAGTAAACACAATTGAATAAAGAACATACAATCATTTATAAAGGAGAATATTGGTTCAAATGGTTACATCATAAGTTTCATAAAAATCCTATGATTTAGGGGTAAGTTATACATAGCAGATAAAAGTAAATAAAAACATGATAAGCTATAGTGTTAGCAAGACTGATAATAGGGCGTTGCAACTTGCAGTATGAAAGGGGCTCTTGCTTCAAAGATCCTACGGGAGGATGTTGAAAGAATGAATAGAAATGGAAATAGGGAAATGAGAAATTGAAAATGAAATTAAAAAGGAATGTAAGTAGTGTGAGGCATGTGAGGATGGTGGAAGGGTTGATGATCTCATCCAAGGTGTAGCCTCCTTACTTATAAGCAAGAATTGGCTTTCTTTGGGATAATAAAAGGTTGACCTAAGTTATCTCTTAAACCCTTAGGATTTCTATGAATCATCCATTGTGCCATTAGGGCTAATTAGACGATACGATTGCCTACTCCCAACCAACTTAGAGATTAACAAGAGTGGTCAATTCCTATTAATGGATTAAACATAATAAGACAACAAAATTGGATAATCAAAATACCACCGTTCATAACATAATGGCACAATAATTGTTTGTAGGGAAAAATGTGGTTCAACAAATTACACCACAAGATTCACCAAAGCCCTATGAATCGAGATCAGTTACACATGATACAAATTAACCCAAAAATATCCATAACCTAGTCCTAAGATAAGAGGTACAAAATCAAGTTGCCAACAAGGTTTACTAGCCACTCTGCAGCTACACCATGAAGTGATTCCTTCCACCAAGATCCTATGAGAGGATATTGGAGGAGGAACTAGGAATAGAGAGACTAGAAATCGATAATGGAAGAAAGGACTAGTTGTGCCCAAAGTATAAAAGTGTCAACACTTAAATATGGTTGAATGTAGTATATATGATGTCTCAAGGTGGAGCCTTCCTTTTATAAGTGTGGATTAGGGCTTCAGTTGTCGCAAACTAGGCTAACATAGTTTCTTGTGCAGTTGTCACAACCACTCTAGGTCATCTACAATGTCGTAAGGCTGATTGGGCTCTCTTCGGCGTCTCTAAGGATGATGTGGCTCTTTTTTGGCACTTTCCAATCTTGGCACAACCATATTGTATTTGGAATGGTGGTCCTTACTTATTTTGAATGGGTATGCTCCTCCATTGGCATAGTTGTGCTTAGGTCTGCATGGTATGCTGAAAGGTATGCTTCGTTGTGGGGCATGTTTGAGGGACATTTTTGTCTTTCTGTTGCTCCTTGTCTTTTTGAGCTCTTTTTGTCCTATTTGGCTTAAAATTTTCCTATTTGCTAATTCGTTGCTCGTTTGACCATTTATGTAAAAATAAGTAAAATTAGACATAATTACTAAGGAATAATCATGAATTGTGTAATAATTATGCCTAAATTCCAATAGATAAATTGATAAAATGGTAGTTTGTCACCTAACCATGATTAATTATAACCTAACCATAGTTAATGTAACCTAATCATGGTTACTTTATCTTTCCTCTATTATTGATTTTCATCTTTTAGTGCATTTATGACTTGGTGACTCATGACCTTGGAATTTATGTCCATTTATGTGAGTCTCGTTACCTAAAAAAAATGTCTACAAATATACACCAGTTATGAGCTTGTGCCAACAATTTTTGTTTAGCTTGATTTATCTCTAATAACCAAGGGCATTTTGATTATTATTATAGGTTCTATAAAAAAGTTTTCAGATGTTCCTCTCAAAGCTTCCACTTTTTACTTAATTCTTCCTAGTTTATTCTTAAAATGCTTACTCAGTTCTAATGGCAATTTGGTAATTATCAGGACATTTGAGTTACGTGTGATTTTACTTTGAGGTTTCTACACTTTATTTGTCACTAGTTCTATCCCAATAACATTACCGTAATTACTGGAAAGTTCTATATCCCTATAAGATCTCTAAATCCTATCTTAAGGGTTTTATACTTTATCTACTATTATTTTTTATGCTAGGGACATTCTTGTGATTTTGGATAAATCCTACTTCATTATAGATTTTAAGGGAATTTTCATATTATGGCAAAATCCTAGTTTCCCTAGAGATTTTAAGGCATATCTGTAATTATGGAGAAATCCTAGTTTTTTTAGAGATTTGAAAAGTGTTTTCGTATTTTCTCAAAAATACTTCTCACTTTCTAAAATCTTTATTTTTTTAATTTATATTTTTATTTTCTTCTTAAATATATTAATTTTTAATTTATAGAATTAATCAAGAAAATTTTGGAGTGTTACAATTTTTATCCCAAAAGCATTTTCATCATTTATTTAAAAAATTTTAATTTTACTAAGGTCTCTAAGTTTTTAATTTCTACCTTACCTTTCTATTTAGAAATGTTAATTAATATTTATAAACTCAATTATAAATATCTGGGGTGTTACATTGTAAAGCACAATAAAAATTGGCCCATGCTCCACAACTTAACCCATTAAAATTTCTATGTGCCAATATTATTTTGGGGTAGACTAAAAATATTCTAATCATATGCAACCCACCAAAACCTTTTAAATTTAACCTTAAATTCATCAACATATTAGATTAGTGAGATTATATTTAGGATAAGGAAAGAATGAGTGCTAAATGGTACTTTTTTTCCTTCCATCCAAAGTTTAACCCTGTAGATCTTTTAGCCCTGTTAAGTTTTGTGCATATGATATATATAATCTTCATCATATTTATTTGTCAATGTCGTAACTGTAATTACAACGAGACAACAAACACGCTAAAAATTTTAGAAATTATTTTTTAGAACATGAATTCTATAGATTTGTGGAGCTACCACCAAATTTTATTTTAAGGAAAAACATTTGGAAAAACCCTAACTTGAGAAAGAAATTCTAGGTTCGGGAGTCGGTTACGAATAGGGAAGCTGTTAGGCACCCTACTCATCCGTTTCGAAGAACGGTAACCTTAAATTGAGTGTGTGATTTTGATATTTGTGAAAATTGTTTCATCTCTTTAGTTTAGAATAAAAATAAATAGGTTGGTGGAAAATAGCCTAGCAGGACTTGATCCTGCTCCTACGTATTTCCTGGTGCAATGGGAAACTCAAGGCTACGTAGCTCTAGATTTAAGAGACTTGATCTCCTGGAAAAAAAGGAAAGGTGTTATAAACGAAATTGATTTTTTGAATGAAGTTAGTTAAAATAAGGATTAAAATCACGTTCTTACAAAGCCCAAACCGTAATAAGTCACGCTTGAATTTGCACGAATTAAAATACGGAACAGCAAAGAAGGCTGTCTGCTTGTATTAGAATCTGTTTAGATGGATTCCTGACAAAAACAGACGTTCGGAATGGAAAACAGAAATTTTTCAAAAACACGTTTGCACAAAGTACAAACCGTCGTAAGCCGTGTTTGAACCCACGCAAATTAAAATATGGAACAACAAAGAAGGTTGTCTGCCCATATTAGAATTTGTTTAGACGAATTTCAGAAAATTTAAAAATAGATGTTTGGAACAAACGTTTTTTAACGAAGTTAGTAAACAGTGATTTTTTAAAGTTACGTGCTTGCAAAATCCAAACCATCGTAAGCCGCATTTGAATCTGCACGAATTAAAACTCGAAACAGCAGAAAAGGCTACATGGTCGTATTAGAATCCGTTGCACAAATTTTAGAAAATAAATAAAAAAGACATTTTTGAAACTGATGTTTCTTAACGGAGTTAGTAAATAGTGATTTTCTAAAATTACGTGCTTGAAAAATATAAATCGTCGCAAGCTGCGTTGAATCTGCACGAATTAAAACTCGGATCAGCAGAGAAGCCTGCCTTCTCATATTAAAATCCGTTGCAGGAACTTTAGAAAATAAAAAATAGACATTTTTGAAACAGACTTTTTTAACGGAGTTAGTAAAGAGTGACTTTTCTAAAATTACATGCTTGCAATATCCAAACCATTGTAAGCCACGTTTGAATCTGCACAAATTAAAATACGGAACAACAAAGAAGGATGTCTACTCGTATTAGAATACGTTGCACGAATTTAGAAAATAATAAATATTTTTGGAAAATTTTTAATTAGAAAAAAAGAAGAAAAAAATATAAAGATGATAGTGCCTAAAAAAAATAAAGAAAATAAAGTAATAAAGGATAAAAAATAATAATTACAGCAAAGTTAGCTACACTTACCTGGGAAAAATTGCAAATTGACTTTTCTTCCTTTTTTTCCTTTTTCCTCTTCTTTTTTAAATTGCAAAGGTCATCTCCTTATATAGGAGGAGATGGGATTGAAGAAATGCTCCTGGTCCAATGTGGGATTTCTTTCCCATATCCCCAAAATTTAAAGAGAGGACATCTCCTTATATAGGAGGAAGAAGGCTTAAAGAAGTGCTCCTTGTCCAATGTAGAACTTCTTTCCCATCTCCCAAAATTTAGAGGGAGGACATCTCCTTATATAGGAGGAGGAGGGCTTAAAGAAGTGTTCCTTGTCCAATGTGGAACTTCTTTTCCATCTTCCAAAATTTAGAGAGAGGACATCTCCTTATATAGGAGGAGGGCTTAAAGAAGTGCTCATTGTCCAATATAGGACTTCTTTTCCATCTCCCAAAATTTAAAGGGAGGAAATCTCCTTATAGAGGAGAAAGAGGGTTTAAAGAAGTGCTCCTTGTCCAATGTGGGACTTCTTTTCCATCTCCAAAATTTAGAGAGAGGACATCTCCTTATATAGGAGGAGGGCTTAAAGAAGTGCTCATTGTCCAATGTGGGACTTCTTTCCCATATCGGAGAATCAGAGAGCGAAAAAGTCTCACTATTCCAATGTGAGACTCTCAAAGTATTTTTTTCTCTTTTTGGAATTCTTATTTTATTTGGTGTGGGATTTCTATTTCTCTTTTCTTATTTTTACTCTTTTTTCTTTTCTTTTTTTTTTATTCTTTTATTCCTTTTTATTATTATTCTTTATTATTTCAACTCTTTTCCTTTTTCTCTTTTCTTTACCTTTTTTCCTTCTTAAAAATTGGTCTCGGACATAATTGAGCGTTCATAGTCAAGGTGCTTTGTTTATGATTAATATCAATTTATCTTTTAAATTATATACAAGTTTATGATTAGTTGTTAAGGTCTAATTATGAAGTTGTTGTCGTTATATTTTGTTAATGACTAAATATCTATTATATTTTTGTTTGTAATTTGAATAATTTATTTATACTAGTAATATGTAATATTTGTTGAAGATTCTGTTCTAAAGCATTGACAGGGTTCACTGTATTTATTTTTCTAATTAGACGTAGAAAGTTTGCTTTGTACAATATTTGTTATAGAAACTTATGTAACAATTCAATTTTTAAATTTCCTAATAATTCTTAATAAGATCATATGAAATCAACTTATCATCTCTATCTTTTCTTTCCAATACATGGATTCCTTTTTTTTTCTTATGTCTTCAACTAAAATCCACTATCGTAAATTGCCACACTAAAAAAAAAATGCTTATATTATGGCAATTATATTTTGGCAATTTGTATAATTGCCATCAACATGTCAAATTGGTGTGGTTAAGTTAATCTCCAATAAGAAAAATAATATTCTGGTAGTTTTACTTGGGGTAATGACAAATTAATATTATTAATTTGAAACATGTTCAATTTTATGCATAAATCTTTTGTTCATTTATTTCAAATTTGTCTTTGCTTCTTAAAAATAAGTGTCATTGTTCTCAATTTCTCTACAATGTCAATGATGTACACTTTGAAATGAAAAATATTTACATCTCCATCTTTTTAGGGTTTCTCTTTCTCCTTTGTAACACATTTATTTCTGTAATTTCATTTTATTCTACAATTTGTCTCATTGTTGCAAGTCCTTATATTTTTCACAAGACTGTGAAAGAGTCCTTGTCTTTTCATTTTCCAATGTCAATGGCTTTGTCACATTGTGACTATTTTAAGTTCCAAATGTGCTTCTTCAAATTATTACACATAATTTCATCCGTTTCTCCCTCCATAGAAGCCAACACCAAGATGATACAAACTCTTACCTACTTCCTTCTTTACCACATCTAAGATGGTTGGATCTAAACGCCTTTAGGGTTGTTTTACAAGTCTGGTGTCTTCCTCTAGCAATATCCTATACATGCAAGTAGAACGAATTATACCTGGAATATTGGCCAATGTCCATCCAATTTCTTGTTTATGGATTCTCAAGGTTTGAAATAACCTTTCTTCTTGTTGTGGTAAAAGGTTCTTTGCTACGATCATAAGAAGATTCTCCTTTTCCTCCAAATAAGAATATTTTAAATGTTCAAGCATAGGTTTCAACTCCAAAGGAAATGGTTGTATGATGGATGGTAGAGATGTGTTAGAGATTACAATGTTTGCAACACTTGTATTTATGACATCTAAGGCATCTTCTTTCCAAGAAATTTGATCTAAAGTGTCTTTCAAGGCAGCATTAATCTTGGAACAAATGATAGATGGATCAGATTCATCATATGTGTAAGTAAAATTATTTAAATAATTTAAACCAACATTGGGAAATTGAAAAAGTAAATTATCAATAGAATAATCATCCACAATAAGGTCTATGGCATCAAATTGAAAGAATTAACGATTCTCCATAGGATGCTTCATGACTTCAATATATGTTGAATTAGAGAATATCATCTCCAAACTCTATGGAGAGAGTCCATATATGCACATCTATCGTGTTTTTCCAGTTTTGAGGAAGGGTCTCCCTAGGATCAAGGTTGCTCTATTGATGGATAACTCATGTTCTATATCCAAAATGTAGAGATTAAATAGAAAAGTTAATTTGTTCACCTAAACTAGCACATCTACAAGTACTCTAGCTAGATGTGTTGTCCTTCTATTTGCTAATTGAATCACCACACCAATTTGGCTTCATTTCTCCAAGATTCAAAGATTTATAAATTGATGTATGCATGCTCTAATAAAAACACCTAGATCCAATCATGCATAACCAAAAGTTGAATTTCCTATTGTGAAAGGAATGATAAATGCTCTATGATCTTTGAATTTCTTAGGGAGGCTGGGTTGAATCAAGGTAGAAACATTGTGTCCCAAAATGATCTTCTCATTGCCCTTAAGTTTTCTCTTATGAGTACATAAATCTTTTAGAAACTTGGCATACTTCGAAATTTGCTTGATAGCATCCAAAAGTGGGATGTTTACTTCCACTTTTTTGAAAGTATCTAGAAGATTCTTTTCCAATTTTGTTTGAACATTAGGCTTAGAATGAACCATTCTATTTGGGAAAGGTGAGGATGCTTTCTAAGTAGTACAATCTAAGGCTTTTGTTTTGTAAAACATTTCTATCGAATGACCATCTCTAAAGTTTCTATGAGATGCTTCAAGTGTAGATCGTTTATGGAAAGCTTGTTTTTGTTGATCATCCAATACTTTATCATAGGCTAGTGTATATTTTCCATTAGATTCCTCCTTAAAGTTAGAACGTTCATCATATATATATCCACTCTGATCAAAGCTTTATTAGTTTAAGATTGAAAGATCTGCCTGCACTTTCTTACCACTTCTCAAGGAGATCGAAATTACACTTTTGGAATTTATGATGGGTTGAGAAGGTAGTTGAACAAATCCTTAGGATTTCAATTGGTTGATAGTGGCCAATTGTCCAATTTAAGTTTGAAAAAATTGAATGGTGGAATTCATATTTTGTTGAAATTGAATATTATTTGTGGCTAATTATTTCACCAATTCATCTAAGGAAGGTTCAGAGGAATTAGAAGGTACAGATTGTTGCAAGTGTTGTTATTGTTGTCTAAATAGTAGTAGTTGGTGTTTATTTGAGAAGTAAAAGATTGATTTCTTTGTTGGTGTGGAGAAATATATCTCAAGTTAGGATGGCCTCTCTAATTAGGAATATATGTGCTGGAAGATGGTTCGAACTTTTTTTGCTAGTAATATTGTGGTGGCCTGTATTATTGTCTTATGGAAAAAATACCATTCACTATAGCATTATATGTCTCACTTTCTTGCACTGTTGGGCATGTATCAATAAGATGGTCTGTAGAAGTGAAAATGCCACATGTTTTGGATTTATCAACAATATTAAGTTGTTGTCCAATGGCTAATTATATTACGCTAGAGGTTAGTTCATCAATTTAGTTCTCCAATCTTCTATGGTCTATATTAATGAACACTTCATGGATTCCTTTGGATAATGAGTTGGCTCTAAAATTAAATTGTTGAGAATTTTTGACCATATTAGTAATCAAATCTTGAGTTGCTGTAGGGATTTTGTCCATAAATGCTCCACCACTAGCTATATCAACCATGTCTTTTTGTCCATTGACATGAGTCCATCATAAAAATTCTAGATCAGTAATTGATCATTGATCTGATGGTGGGGACAAGTAGCATATAGTCTCTTGAATCCCTCCCAATACATATATAAGGTTTCTTGGGAGTTGTTTGATGCCACAAATCTCCTTTTTCATAGTTGTTTTGGATACAGGAAAGAATTTATCCAAGAACAGTCTCTTTATATCATTTCAACTTGTAACAAATGCTGGATGTAAATAGTACAACCAATCCTTAGCTCTATCGCTTAGGGAGAAAGGAAATATCTTCAACTTAATATGATCTTTATGAATTTCTTGTGGTCTCAACATGGAACACAATATGTGAAATTATTTAAGATGGTTGTGAAGGTCCTCACCTACAAAGATATGAAACTTAGGCAGCAAATATATTAGCCCAGATTTTAGTTCAAATGGAGCATCAAAATTAGGCTATTGAATACACAAGGGTTGATAAGCAACATCAGGTTCAACTAATTCTTTTAAATTTCTATCATCCATGTTATTAACAGAACATTCAAAATTATCAAAATTCAAACAATCAAAACAACTATTACTTTCTTATTTATTATTGAATGAAAGTCTCCTATGTGTTCTTTTTAATTGATAGAACATCTTATCAATTTCAAGATCATATGTATATAAATCCCCAATATTAGATCTGGTCATACATAATAAGGAAGATTCATATAGTAAATGATGAGGTCCTAGCTGCAAAGGACCATTGGGCTTATTGGTCCATCACAATGTATAGTTTAGGATTGGGTTTGTTGTAATAAGTTTAGAGGGCCCTACTTGTATAGGCTTAGGGCACCTTTTATGTGTAATACTTAGGCTTATAAAATGGGCTTATCCATTTTTCGTGTAATAACTTGGGCTCATCTAGGCCTAATTAGGAGTTGTATAGTGGTTGGATACATAGTTTGTATCTTAGGCCAATCGAGAGGCAGATTCAAGGTCCATATTGATGCCCCTTCTTTGGTCTATATATAGACCACTTTGTAGTCATTTTGAGCACTTTTGAGTCATAATTAGAAATCAAAATTTTTAGAGGGAAAATTTCTCTCAAACTCTCTCTCCCTTAGCCTAGTCTTGAAGTAAGAACCTTTTTATCCTTGGAACTCCAAGGTGGCGAAGCAGTCATGGCTTATCTTCGTAGCAGTGACGTATATAACTATCCTAAAACTCTCTCTATTTCTGCATCAGTAGCATTTTAACCTTCATTGAACCAATTTTTCTTTTTCTTTCAAGGTGCTATCAGTAAATCCGCGAGGATTAAACCTAAAACAATTGTTAGAAAGATTTGAAAATTATCACAAACTCCTAATACGTTTTGGGAAACAAATAATGGTCCTTGATAATGGTGCCAAATTTTGACATTCTTATCCCAAGCATCCAAAAATAAATTACAAATTTTTTCTAACTAAGGTATAACCTAGGTCAGCTCTTAAGGACTAGTTAAGCTTCTCAATCAAATTATGAGAAAGATAGAATAAGAAGGTTTTAAAAGGATTGGGAAGTAAACTTTAAAAAATGAAATTGAAAAATGAAAGTATTAACTCAATTTAATTATGATCAACTTAAGAAATTTAGAGCATATTTTCATAACTAATTATTGGTCACTAAAATCATTCATAGAATTATGTCTATTAACCTAGGATCGTTTGAAATCCTTGAAATGATCCTTGAATTCTCTTCCGAGAAAATTCTTAGGATTCAATTGATTAAGACTAATAAGATCAAGTAACTAATTTATCTTTCTTTATATCTAAACCAATTTCATAATCAAAATTCAATTGAATTAAGTAATAAAATGAAAATCTCTAATTCAATTATTTAATCTCTGCTCTTCAAAATTTTGGAAAATAGAAAATCAATTACATTTTAATAACCAAAATGCATCAACCAAATAAACTTTGATTAAAAGAATAAATTTGAAAAATATAGTCAAACATAATAGAAATAATCTAATAAGAATGTACCTAAAGAGTAAGACCTTATAGTTAAAATGAAAATATACTTGAATTCTTGAATTGATACTACAAACTTAGACTTTCATTAAGGAGAAAAAACTTACAATAAATAAAAGTAAAAATAATAAAAGAGAAAATAAAAGCTAATAATAACGAAAAACAAAACCTTCCATAAAGAAGTTAAAAATTATAATAAAGAAGAAACTAGGTCTTCCATGGAGGAAAAACTAAGAACAATGGAGGGAAGATGGAATAGTGTCGAAGTTCAAATCCAAGGTGTGTTCTTCTCTTGCAAATTCTCCTATTTATATAGGATTTTGATGCTTTCTCTTTAGAAAGAATCCCAACATTTTTTTACTCTTTACTTATTTCTTTTATTCACATGCACTTTAACTAGCATACAAAACATAATATGCATTTTATCTCCTATTAGCATCCCAATTTTTATGTTGATTACATATGGTTTTTCCTGGAATTTTATTATAAGTTGGACTTCTATTGATTGATGATTTTGATTTTATGAAAACGGGTTGAATGGGTAACTTGGTATTTTCCTATGCCTCCATATAATTTTAAATGATCCATTATGGGTTTTGAAAAACACAACATATGTGTTTATTGGGCTTAAAACCCAATTGACAAGTGTGTTGGAAATTTTATGTAGGGTCTAGTGGGCCTCATATCAATGATGGAGGTAAATTATGTTCTATGTATTTTTTCTATAAAAGAAAAGCATCCTCAATCGTCTTTGTACACTTTAACTACTTACGATTCTATCAAAGTGAGGATAGTGATAGAGAAAGAGCATAGGTGGAAGACACTGTTCGAGACGTCTATATTTGGATACAGAGAAAGGAAAAATTTTCAAGGTACCTTCAATAGGTACACAATTAATATTAATTCTTGTTATTTTAGGTATTCTAAATTCTAGTATAAATCCTATTAAATTTGCTTACATGTGGTATCAAAGCAAGGTTACACTAGCTTTAGAACCCGAAATTTTTAATTTATAAATTTTCCTAAATTGGTTAAGATTTAGCAATTTGGGATTAATAATTTTTACCCTAAAAATAAATTTTAGATTTATTTTGTTGTTGAAATTAAAAAAAAAAATTATACGTGATGTTTTCATTAATGGATTCAGTTTATACATCATGGAAATTTACATGTATAAAGCATAGTCTCTTATTCTTTGTATGTTAATGTATATAATTAATTTTTATGTTTTCTTATGTGTTTGAAAAATTGGAGTTGAATGGTTAAATTTTTGGGGCAATTATTTATCCTTGTTAAGAGATCTTTTGATTGAGTGACTGTACATTACCATAGTGAGTTATTTATTAAACTAGTAAAGTTCCTATTAAATGTTAACCATTGGGATGTTGTGCCACTTAATTTGATTTTTGTTTTAAATTAGCCGCATGGGGTTAGTTCATTGAGTGATTTGTTGTGACATGTTAATTTAGGAATGATTTTGATAGTAAAATTCTTATGCCTACAAGTGTTGAATTTTAGTAACTGTTATTTTGTCTAGTATAATCTCTACCCACAGGAGAGTTTATGTTAGAAGTGGTATCTTAAATTTCATGGGTTAATTATATTCATAAGTTTTATGAAAAATAAGATGGATTAGAACATATATCTCAAGGTTTATGGGAGTAAGTTTTATTATTCTTGTTTGCTAACCCCATGACTAAGGGACTTAGACCTACAATGTTTATGAAATATTTTGAGAATATGGATATTGTAAGATCTCTTGGTGTATTTGATTTGTAGTCATTATTATTATTATTATTATTATTATTATTATTATTATTATTATTATTATTATTATTATTTCATATTTACCTTTATTACACTTGACTTATGTAATTGTCTTAATAAATCTATATGCATGTTGGTGTTTCATATTATTATCAACATCATTATTGATGGACAATTTTTTATACTATGATTACCTCAAGATGTTTTGGTTCCTTATAGAAATGATGTTTCAAATGAAACCTGAATTATAATATCCTTGAAAGATTGGTTGTATTTTAGGAAGATAAAATGTAGGATCCATATATAATAACATAAAATGGATCACAATTATGATGATGTCTACACTTGCACACTTTGTGATATGATCATGACAATGAGATTGTTGGTTATATGGTCATTGTTGAACAAAAATATTAATAGTTTAATTTTTCTTATGGCTTTTGACTAATGGTTTTATTGACTAAGATGGTCATGTTTTTATGGTGACTCTATAAGGATTATTTTTATGTCCATATTTGTTTGACCCGAAATTCGTTTTTAAAATAAATTTTAAAATAAAATAAAATCCAATCAATATCGTCCAAGTGGGAGAATGTTGAAATTTTTATTATAATTTGGACTTCTATTGATGGGTAATTTTGATTTTATGAAAACGAGTTGAACGAGTAACTTGATATTTTCCTGTGAGCCCATATAAGTTTAAGTGATCCATTATGTGATGCAAAGGTGGAAGGGGATGGATCTTTTGGATCAATGGAGGATTCATTTCGGTGGAGAATGAAAGTGGAATTGTGATGAATCCATGGTTTGACTTAGAAGCCTCACCTTCTGTGGAGAATGAGCTTCTTCTCTGCCACCATGAGCAGCTATGGATGAGGAGGATCTTCAACCCTAAGTTTGGTTCTACAGGAAGGATATGGAGATAATTTCTCTCAAAAATCCAAGTGGAAACACACAATTTCATTTAAAATGAACTAAATGTTTAAAATTACACAAGTGATGCCTTTATATTGGCTAAAGGGAGGAGGTGCAAAATAGGGAGAAGGAGGGAGCAGATTTAAATCAGAATTGGGCTTGGATTTTAACACAATAATAGTGCTTTCTTCACTCCTTAATGCAACCTCAAATTGGGTTAGAAAGAGCCTAAAAAAGCTTAAGCAAAAATACAAGAAAATTGGGTCCAAATCCTATACATATTGGGCTTGCTAGTTCCTAGAATGCAAAAAAAGTACCTAAATTCTATTTTAATATGTGAGGCCTAATAAGTCTAGTTTGTGTGAATTCTGATAAGCTAAGTGGCTCTACAGTTAGAAAACACCACGTATATGTGTTTATTAGGCATAAAACCCAATTAATAAGTATACTGAGAATTTTATGTATAGTCTAATGGGCCTAATATTCATGATAGAGGGAAATTATGTCACATAAATGGAAGGATCCTCATTCGTCTTTATATACTCTAACTACTCACAGTTCCATCAAAGTGAGTGTTGTGGCACACGAAGAGTATGAGTGAAAGACTCTATTCCTGATGTGTACATTTGGACACAGAGAAAAACAACATTCTCAAGATATCTTCAACAAAAAATTATATTAATTTCTATTATTTTAGGTGTTCTAAATTCTAATATAGATCCTCTTAAATTTTCTTACAGTTTTCGATCATTCAAGTTTCTGAATTACCTCTTGAGGTATGAACAAAAGTGGAATCCTTAGCTTTCTAATAGGATTGACCTTAGCTCAAAATAACTTTTATAGCTTAGATAAGGCCAAATATTTTCACACTATTCAATTTTAGTGACAGCAACACTATTATGACATTTGAGATGGTTCAGAAGTTCTATACATCCAATTTAACATTTGATATTTATTCCAAGCTTTCCTCCAAGATAACTTTCATGATTTTTGGATACTTGAAACTCATGTTATATTTAAAATACTACGATAGTATAATATTTATCATAAGCATTGAATTAAGCTGAGAAATTCAGTTAAGCTCAATATGAATCCAAACTCTTAAAAATATACAAAGATCACTTAATTAAACATATAAAAGTCTTAATAAGTTAAATATAAGAAAAAATTATTTAGGAAAGTTGTGTTTATAGCATACATTAATTGTTTCTAATAAAGATATATCAACTATTAATAAAAATAATTAATAATTAATTATATTCCTTGTCATCTTAAGTCATATTAGAGATATCTTTAGCGAGGATCAAACCTAATTACTGTTGCATCCAACCTCTCTCTTTATTGAATGATTCTCTTTTTCAACCTTGTTATGTATTGTATAAGTAGATTGTATGACAAAAAAATAATAAATATAAATTAAATTTTTTTATTTTAACTCAAACTTAGAACATTATTTAGTACTTGTTTTGAGCTTGAAAGGTTAAATATTAAATTTTTTTATACCTTTCAAATAATTACTATAATTTTATATACCTTTATATTATAACTAATTAAAATAAATGCATGAGGATATGCAAGTGACAAAAAAATTTAATAATAATATCATACATAGTAATAATAATAATAATAATAATAAAAAAAAAATAAGAATGAAAATTATAAAAGTATTTTAAATTTGTATTTTTTTTTTGCATGTCAACCCAAACTCTTTTTACAGATATAAGCAAGAGTAATTCAAATTCGTTATAATAAAACATATTTTTGAAGGTATATAATTAGTAAATTTCCCATGCTTCTACAAATGTATATGTGATATAAAAAATAATAAATTTTAAAAATGATTAAAGGTATGTTTTATTGATTGCAACATAATTAACCATAAAAATGAAAACTCGGAATTAAAATATTTACTTTTTAATTTATTATTAAATTAATAAATTAAAATATTTTTTATATTTTTTAATTATTTATTTTTTATGATCTTTGATGATAATATAAAAAAAATATTATTATTGCATTATTATTTAATAGTAACAAATTTAAAACGAATGATTAGTAATTAATTTTTATTATTCATATTAGAATTGGGAATGAGATTAAAAAATTTATAAAAAAAATTAAGTCTTATATTTTTATGATTTATTTGTGCTTTTAATTTCTCTATTTTTATTATTATCTTTTATTTTTATTTTAAAATAGCTCTAAAATAAAATTTTTTTAATAAATTTAAAAGTTAAGATTCATTCAATTTTAAAATTGTTAGAATAATTTGTGTAAAACCATATTGAAAAGTCTTAAAAACTTTTTTTGCACTCCTGTAGATACAACTACTTATAAATAAAACGTGTTACGAAAAATTTATGAAAGTTTATCTTTCCTTTTATGATCACTTTTTATGCAAAGAAGATAAAGTGGTGGATGCAATTTTGCACTAATTGAAAAAAAAGAAAAACCTTTGTTCTTATTAATGTTGTGCTATACATTAAAATTTAAAATTTTGAACATCTAGCTGTGTGCGTATAAAAACGAACCGGTGCATATTTTCACACACACACATATTCACATCCTACCAAAAACTATAAGCAAAATTTAAGCTAATTAAGTAATTTTGTAGAGAGGTGTGCATGATGGTCTTATTTAGTCATTTGTGCTTGGAGTTAATCCATATTCTACCACCAATTACTTTGCCTGTGACTCTCTGAGGTGCTATGGTACACTGGGTAGAATTTACTTCTCACAAAGCCTGGATTTTTACTGTCAACTGTGAATACCTTGGAAGCATTATAGGCCTTGAGATTCAGAATTATGTTATAAGTAGCTTTAACGAGTTTTAAGTGGAAGCATCTTGTTCTTAGGTTTGTATCCTATTTTTGTAGTTCCAATCTTCGTTAAATGCTTGAATTAAACATAATTCTTTTTTATTAACTTACTCTTTAATGGTCATGGGTAACTGAACACAGAAATTGCATTAGTCCTGAAAAGTAGTCTTTAGTGGGAGATGTCTCTAGGAGAAGTTGAAATGTAGCCCTAACAATTTGCAGATAGTGTAGAAGAAGCAACTTTGAACTTTCCTTAAGTTTGTAATTCAAAGAATTAGGGTAGTAAGAAGTTTAAATGAATTTCAGAATAATAAGTTGGCTTAGATTGATGATTTCCTTCTTGCAGCATTACCCTGTGTTTTAACACATATTGGGGTGCTGTCCTTAGTTCATGCAAAATTTCAATTCACCATTTGAAAAAAAAATATATATTTATTTTTTAGAAGTAATTTATCATAATGGAAATTTATTGTGAAGCCTAAAAGTGGAATCAAATTGATTTCTCATATACTGCTATAAATGCTGTTGTTTAAAAAACAATTCAAGATCAGGTCAGAATGCAATTTACTGTATAACCAATTGCAGCAGGCCTATCTAACTACATGTGATTCCTCTTTATTACTACATTCCTAATAATAAATAACATTGAATTCAACAAACGACAAAAATAGGAGCACTAAAAAAGTCAAAATCTTTTATATTGATCTTGATTCATTGCCAATATTTATACAAGGTCAATCTTACATATTCAGCTCTGTTTTGAAAAATTAAATGATATACCAATTTACTTGTTAAATCAAGTGATTCTCTTCAAGTTTGAAAATATTCTTGCACATACCCTTCAATGTTTCAAAATATAATACTGTATGCTAAATTCAGGCAGGAATAAAAGGCGTTTTAGCGAGCTAGCCGGGCCCTATATGATAAATTCAGGCATACAATACTCTCTCTAGCAACAATAACATCGAAAACTTTATTATCTAATATGTTAAATGCCCTGAATTTAGCATTTATTAATGCCATTCACTGATCAACATTAATTTAATTAAAACACTAAAAAGTAGGGCTATTAATCTAAAATATAGATGAAAAGCAGAGAAACAAGATAAAAAAAAAAAAAACTGAATTCCTTCATATGTGCTGGTATGAGTGGGTTTGTATTCATTCAATTCCTCGCAGAGAGAATTCAATTTTTTAAAATATTGACTGAGAGTCAAAGGATCTCCGTGTAGAATATTTATTTTTTTGGAAATCAAGTCAAGTCTATGGTCTAACCATTTTGTGGTCTAACTCAGCAAATCAAGTCTCAATTGAAAAATCCGGGGTCCATTTATAATCTATTTGTATTTTCTTTTTTTGAAAAAAATATTGGTTAAAATATTTATTTTTTGAAGAAAATTAATTTTCACAGGTTAATTTATTTTTATTCGCATCAATATATAATTTGAATTTTAGAAAACCAAAGGACAGGGCTTTGAGTTGAGTCATGGTCAAAATAATTCCAATAATTAAAGAGATTGCCAAATCAGATTATACGTTCAAAAAATTAAAAATAATATTTTTATATTTAAATTTATAAAATTAAAATGTTTTCTATTGGTAAAGAACAAAAAGAAATTTTCCTCAAAGAGTTACGCCAGATGATATTATTAAAGAAGATATATTAGGGAGTGAGATTTTAGAAGAAAAAAAGGGTAAATTTTATTTTTAAATTAAGATTTAAATATATTTATGAAATTAAATAAAGGTTAGGATATTAAATCTATATTAATATATTATTTTATGTTTTTATTTTAAAATATTGTCAAATTAGAGATTATTGATTAAAACTAAGAATAATATTTATGTTATATAACAAACTATTTGAATTTTTTTAATATATTTTAATTTAATTAGATATTGCAGAATTAACTATTTTTTATATTTAATTAAAACTTTATAATTAATTGTAATCATTAGTTTCATTTTTTAAAATAAAGATTAAATATGTTATATTTAACAAAAGTATAACTAATAAATCTGAGTATGAAAATATTCAAGGTTTATGATTATAAGTGTATGTAATTCTTGAATCACTCAAGGTTTAATGTACGAACACACTTACTATTTTTTTCTTTTGCAAATTTCGTAACCTTTAACTGTATTACAACTTTTGTAATTATGTAACTTTTCGAGCAACTTTTTAACATTGATTAATTACAAGAATATATATAATTCATTACAAGAATATATACAAGCTTTTAACCATTGCGCACGATTGTGTAACCTCTCTCTATTTAAGCATTATATTATTATTTTTTCTCTCTATCTCCCTCTATTTGTTACATATTTTTGTTCTCATTGTCGATTTTATTCAATTCTATATTATCCACATTATTTACTTTTTCACCCACAACTCAAAATATGTTACTCGCATTATTATATCTCAAAAATTTTGTATGCCTCCCATAAAAGTCATCGAATAAAAAAACCAAAATTAAAAAGATACATCTTTTGAAAATATATATATATATATATATATATATATATACAATAATAAAAGTAATGGAATATCATGTAAATTTCTTAAATTTATCATTATTAAATCAATTTTAATAAATTAATTTTTTTAAAAATGAATAAAAATAACATATTTTTTAAGACCATTTAAATTTTATTTTTATTCAAATTATAAATACTTTATAAAAAGTAATTTTATTTTAATCAAGAAACATTTAGAATCTAATGAGATTAGATAGGATTCAAATGTAAAACTCAATTTTAAAAAAATTAAAACCATCCTAGTTTAACTAACCATTGATGTCAACGGCTTAATTATATTCCCGCACTATCTTTAGTATTTTTTTCTTAGCATATACGATAAAACCAAAGCATTTTTAGTTTGGTATTTTTTTTCTTTACTTTTTTGCATAACACATAATTTAATTTTTCATAAAATACAGAAAATAAAATAATCCAAAATTATGTGCTGTTCCCGTTGCCAGAAACCTAAATGCTGTATACAATTCAAGATGAGATTTTTTTTTTCTCAATACATAAAAAAGAAAATTAGGGAATACCAAACTTTATCTACAACATAAATTGTCTATAACCAAATTTTCCAAATCTGTCTAAGCACAAGGTTTTGTAAAACCACACCAGGGACGTACCTGGGATTAGAAATGTGGGGGTCACATACCTATAGTCATTTCAAAACTTTTTAATCCTGGTACTGTTAAGCCATGATTTGAGCAACATATGATAATAATTGTTAGTGGGAAAATTCTGATATGTATGAAAGTTAAGAAACCAAAAATTAAATTTTTTATTAACAATTCTGATAAAAACTTTCCAAAATTTTTAATAAAAATATTTATTTATTAATTTATTAACCACTATTTTTAACAAAAAAATATTTTTCGGTAAAATAAGAGAAATATTATATTGTTCCCAATACTCAAAATTCAAAATTTAAAGCCAGTCTTAGAAAACAAAACTGTGCAAATAATATAGCCATGCTTATACTTGAATGCCACAAAAATTGCAACCGAAGCATTTGCGGGTCCAATCATACAAATTTACGAGCGAGCTTCAAATCCAAAGGATAACCATTTCCATTTTAAAGCATGGCAAAAACCACTTTGATACATAAAAGAAATATAATATAATATAATATAATATAGTAAAAATATAAAAAATATATTAATAGAGTTGTCAGATAAAAATAAAACATATAAAGTTCTACATTTTAATGGAAACCCCCTGCAGGAAAGGTTGAAGCTTTGGCCACATCCGCAGGCTTTGGAGTTGGCAGCAAGATGATTGCTAATACGGCACTGACGGCGGCTGCCACGGCACCTGCCACAAACGCCGGCAAGTTTCCACTGCCAAACAAAGAATCCAACGGTCCACCAACTACTGATACTAACATCTGTATATATACACAATTAATCAAATAATTGACAAAATAATTAGTTCATTTCATATCTAAGAATTACACCAAACATAATTAATACAATTTTTAGTTATTTTGAAATAATGTAATTAAGTGATAGATACAGGAAGCAAATAAATTCTAACCTGTGGCACGACAATTGCAATATTGAGGAGACCCAATGATAAACCTGAAAGTTTTAAAGCAAAAATTAATTAACTTGTGGCTGATTATATTATTTGGCAAATTTTTATAATTCTTTTTAACTAAGTGCATGATATGACAAAGTTAAACATTTTAAAAATTATTTTTGTTTTCATAAAATTTACTGATAACTATATTTTAAATATAAAACACGCTAAATGATAATAGTAATATACTTTACCTTGACCACCTCCTGCAACGCTGGAGTATATAGATGCCAGAGCGAATGGGACACTGAATGTAATCTGCATCCACATACACAACATAGCTTTTAACTTTTCCCCGTGATTCTTGTTTACTAACAGTCAATTGTAAACCACTTTTCTCTTGTGGTACCAAGCTTCTATGAAAAAGTGGATTTTAAAATACTTTTAGAGGGTTATTTATTACATCTACTTGTCAATATTTATATGCTATAAAAATACCAAATATAGTAACAATAATGACAATAATAAAAATAAAGATAATACCATACATAATAATAATAATAAATAAAAATAAAAAATGAAAACGGTAAAAATATTTTAAATTTGTATTTCTTTATGCATGCCAATTCTCAAACTGTTTTTTGAAAGATGTATGGAAGAGTATTTCAGATTCATAATCATAAACATACTTTTGAAGTTATATAATTAGTGATTTTCCCATTCTTTTACAGATGTATATGTCAATAAACTTCAAAAAATATTAAAGGTATGCATTATTGATTAAAACATAAAAATAAAAATAAAAATATTTTAAAATTTTAATTTAATTAGTAAAATGTTATTTTAATAATGATATATAAATTCTTAACATTTTTAATATTCATTTAAAAATTAATTATTGACTACAATAATTAAGAAAACTAGAAATCTCATTTGGTGGATAACCAATCTAAGAGAAAAGGAACAATTTAGTTTGACACAATAGTCAAAAAACTGAATAAGGCAGGTTTGACTTTTTATTTTTTCTGATCTATTGTAGAAGGTATTTTGAAAATAAATTTAAGAGATTTTAATAAAAAATTTATTACAAAAATTTTAAGTATTTATTATTTTTATATTTGTTTCTATAATTTAATTCACTTTAAAATTACATAATTAATATATATAAAATATTTACTTTATATAAAAATGGATTTAATATATTATATTAATTTTAAAATTAATACATTGATTAATGTTATCATATACTTTTAGCATATGCGTTTTAATAAGTTGAAACTTATAAAAAAAATCAAAGAGAATAATTTTTAAGAATGAAAACTCATTCATCATGAAATCTTTAAATAACTATAATATTCACTTCAGCTTTTTAGTGCAAAATGAGTTAACAACAGGGAAAAACAATAAAATGGAAAAAAAAAAACTTAAATTAAGGACTGTCAAAAGTTTTGAAATTTTAAAATCTTTAATATCTGTAAATCGAGGACTCATTTTTGGTGTTTTATTTTTTTTTCTTTTTTGGTGCTATACTTAATTGAATGGATTCCACATTTATGATCTTATGTTAATGCAAAACATTTATTTTTTAAAAAAATTTAAAGATAATGGTACCGATAAAAAGAAAACGTTCAGGAATAAAATAGTTATATACCACCTATATGAATTATCTTAATTAATGATCATTTATAGAAACTTACGATATACGAATGAATGCCAAATCTTCTCTTCTGAAATTGTCTTAAAAGTCATTTAATGAATTTTGAATTCAGAAACATCTTCAAATTATTTAAAAAAATCGGAAATACCTTTGATAGAGAAAAGAAAAGGAAAAGTTTTCTAAATCTGCCATTTTCATATATGGAAAGTAATAAAACCTTACCGCGAGAGGGATACCAAGGATGGAGAAGAAAGCCAATGCGCCAGCTTTGACGTCGTGGGAAGGGTGTCCAACGGCAGCGGGGTTTAGATGCCGTTCATGCTCAGCAGCATTCGTGATAACCACTGTCATTGCCAAGCCAACGGCGAGAATAATGTTAACGAGTCCCCACAGTCTCTTAACTCCACCAAGGAAACGGCCTAACGGTTCCACCGCCAACGACATGAAAGCCAGCACAACGGAATTGAGTAAAAGCCCGAACGCACCAGCACGGACTCCAGTATCGTATGCATCATCCCCCACCTTACCACCGTACACCTCACGCCCCATCCAATCAGTGTTGTACAAATTGAAAGGAAACCACGCAATCCAATTAATAGCCGTCACGAGCATCAGCATCCACATCGGCTTCTTTAGTCCTTTAAAGGCACCGAAAAGTTCCGTGAAACACGTAAAGCGTGATCCTGATACGTCATCGTTTCCGTTATCATTATTACCATCACCGACCTTTTCTGGTGTAATTTGGGGGTCATTTACGGCAAAAATAGCGATGATAGTGAGAATCAATAGTAGAGTAATTGAGAAGAAGAAACAGGTTTTGAGATTTGCACAGAAGACGCCGCAGGCTTTGGTTACAGTGAATGGTAAGATGCGGTGGAGGCCGTTGAAGGAGCCGGCGCCGTAGCCGAGGACGTTACCGATGGCCATGAAGAAGGAGAAAAGCGCGTTGGCGATTCTCGTCTTGCGGTGGTCACCGGCGGCGAGGTCGGCGAGAAAGGCACGGCAAGGGCCCTGGAGCATGTTGTTAGCGACGTCGAGGATCCAGAACCCGACGACGAAGAAAGCGACGGCGCGTGGGCGAGTCGGTTTGGTGATGTCGTCGCCTAAGGAGTGACCGAGGTCGGCGGCATAGCCGATGAGGAAGACTGCGATGGCGACGGAGACAGCACCGGCGAGGATGAAGGGACGGCGTCGGCCGAAGCGAGAGGTGCAGCGGTCGCTGCAGAAACCAACTATGGGCTGCACAAGCAGGCCCGAGATTGGGCCGCAGAGCCAGATGAAGGAGGAGCAAGCATGAGGCACGCCCAGGGTCTGAACATAAGGAGTCAAAAGAGAGAGTTGTAGGGCCCACCCGAATTGTACTCCTGCGGCAATCGATGCTACAGCGATTATGTTTCGGAGCGGGCTGGGCTGGACGGCTGGTTGTTGTGCCTCCACGTTTAGGGAGGGAGGAAGAGGTGCCATAGTCAGATAGAAAGAGGAGAAAATGTATGTGAGTATGTGAGTATGTGAGTCTGTGAGTCTTAGTGTAAAGTTTAGAGATAGGATGGGGGAATTTATAGGGTGTGAAGTCAGTGCGATATATAGGTCAACGACATATCGTGAATTAAGTAGAGAGGATTAGAACGGAGATGTGACGGATATGGTTCTGCTGTGCTTATCCGTTTATCCAAAATCGTAGTAATGGGTTAGATATTCTGCTTCGTATTCTGTAGCTACACATTAAATGTTGGATAATTCATATTTCTGTTACTCCTTAATTTTTTAAAATCATTCATTAGAGAAATAAAAACTATTCAAATAAATTACAAAATAAGATTAAAAAAAAAACTACCGTTGGTTTAATTTTAAATATTTTATTTTATTTTATTTTTGTACACCTATATATATACACACACGAGAGAAAGAGATTATTTAAGTAAAATATTAGATATTGTGAGAAATAAAAAATAAGTATAATTTTATATTATATTTAAATATTTAAAATTTTAAAATATATAAATTCATTTTTATTTTTATTTTAAATTTTATATTGAAAAGGTTTAAAATAAAATAAGTGTTTTTAAATTTTTTATACATTTTTTTCAAAAAAATTATAATATTCTTTTTTATGCTTAAAAGTTAAAATAAAAAATATTTTCTGAAAAAGTAACACCTTAATTTTTTTTTCCCACTAGTTTTACCTCTTTTATTTTTGTTCGTAGATCTATTAGATTTATCATTTTGGCAATAAAAGATCTCTTGACACTAGATATTCACTTGACTTAGAGAATAAATATTTTTTACTCCTTTCTTTATTTATCAACCTATATCATTTATTATCTTGAGTAAGTGGTCTATTTGACAGTCTATGTTTATTTAAATTATAGAGAATAATAAGAGAGAAAAATAAAATAATTAATGTAAATGTGATGATTGGCGTAAGAAAAAAAAACTTTAAAAAATTAAAAATTATGGGTATAAAATTGTTTCTTCCCTTTTTCCTCGCATAACTTTCTCCTTAGCAAGTTCCAAAAAATCTAAATAGATTATTCCTTTTTAAAAAACTATAGTACGAGGAATCGTGAGGAAGAGAAGTATACTGCCCAGAGCGATATGGCCGGTGGGGCTACGTCATGGTATTGATTCTGTTCTGAAGCTGAGTATTCGGGAAGGGGATAGGAGTAATCTACATTAAAATTTAAATTACTGTTGGTTAATTCTTCATTTTATATGGCTAGTTATATTAAAAATTAATAAATTTTACCAATACACAATTAAAAATAAATGATATAGGATGAAAAAAATAAAAAAAATAAAAAAACGATATAATTAATAGAAGAAAAGATACAAAAAAATATATATAATGATTAAAATTTAAAAATTAATATAAATTCCAGATTTAAATGACATAATTATACATCATTTTGTTTCTTTGCATATGGATAATACATCATGTGATTAAAATTTTTGTATATTTTTAGTATAAGTCAATTTTTTGGTATTTATACATTTGGCGGGATGTTAATATAAAACTTGGTATGTAGATTAATAAATAATAAATGTTTTTACTTATAATGATTTCTTATGGATGGTTTGAAAATTATAGTATAATTTAATCTTTTGGGCTATTTTGTAATTGTCATATATTTTAAAGATTATTTTATATTTATAATTTTATAATATTTGATAATTTTATAGTATAATTTAATCTTTTGGGCTATTTTTATTTTCTTGTCAAATTTTAAATTTTACGATAAAAAATTATATAAATATATTTATAATCAGTAAGTATTTTTGATAATACAAAAGTTTTAATAAATTATTTTATTATAATTTTTAAATAATATAATATTATTTCGGTTATCATTGCATTATTAATGATAAAATATTATTTTATTATTTATATAACAAACATCTATTAAAATAATAAAATTTACATAATTAACAATACTTAATTATAAATTTTAATTTCGTCTAAATTTTTAATAAATTATTTTTATTATTATTTTATCTAATTAATGATAGCATTAATTACTAAACCATTATAATCTTTTAAAAAATTTATAATAGTAAATATTATGAATATTTTTTATTTTTAATATATTATTATGCAATCATATTTTTTTATAATAATAATAAAATATAAGTATTTATAATTTTTAAGAAAATAATCTTCTAAAATATTAAAAAGTTCTGAATTTGAGTTTTTGTATAATATTATTTTATACTTTTTATCAATTATATATCAAGCACTTTCAAAATAGGCCGAGAAATAAAAGGTTTTATCTTTATGATGTTTCTTAAGTTCTTTGTTAAAAATTGAGAATTAATCTAATTTTATCTTAAAAGTTAAATATTATTTGAAATAGTGGCTAATTTTTTTATTTTTAAATTAATTTTAAAAAAAAATTTATTTGAAAAAACTAATTTTAAAATAATTTTTAACATATTTTTAACTTAAATATTAAAAAAAAATTATTAAATATTATTTTTAATTTTAAAATAATTTTATTTTTAAATTTATTCAAATTTATCATTACTATATCATCACCCAATAATAATAATAACATATTTTATTATTCAAAAATATATTAATTTTATATTTATCTAATTTTTATATAATAAAAAAAATATTATTTATAAATAAATTATATTAAATTTATAATATTGTAATATAATTATTTATAATATATATTATTTTATATAAAAAAAATATTAAATAATATAAAAATATTATATTAATATATAAAATTATTTATCTTAAATATTGATAATAAAATAATATATAAAATAAAAATTTTATAATAATTTTTATATTATAACTATCATACAATTGTTATTATTTTATGAAAATTATTTTTTACTTTTACTACTAATATTATTATTATAATCATAATAATAATAAATTTTATTTTTAAAATTTTTATTTTTATTATTTTGAAAAAAATTTAATTATTACTTAATTATTTTTTTTATTGATTTATAAACAAAATAATATTATTCAATTTATAAAAATTATATTTAATTCATATTATTATAATATAATTTTATGTTATATAAATTTTTATGATATAATATATATTATTTTATATAAAATAAATATTAAAAAATATTATAATAATAATAATATAAAAAATATTTTTTATATATTATTTATCAAATAATATATAAAATATAAAACTTATAATATTATTTATATTATCATCATCATAACAATTATAATTATCATAATAATAATAATAATAATATATTATTTATTATTTAAATATTTTAATTTTTTATTTATTTTAATTTTTTAATATTAAAAATAAATAATATTGATTTATATATAAATTACATTAAATTTATAATTTTATATTATATAAATATTTATATTATTATATTATATTATTTATTATTTTTATGTGAAATAAATGTTAAATAATATACAAATATTATAATAGTAATTTATATAAAATTTTATATCTTTAATATTAATTATTAAATAATATATAAAATATAAATCGGTATAATTATATAATATTTTTTATATTATAACTACCACATCACTATCATTATCTCATAAATATTATTCTTATTTTCATCGCTATCATTATTGTCAGAATTATCATAACCATAATAATAATAAAAATAATAATATTTAATTTATAATTTTATAAAATTAAAAATTTATATTATTTTGATATAATTTATTTTTAAATTAATATTTTATTTATATATTTTTTTATAAATTTATAATAAAGTAATTTAATTTATTTTGCAACAATTTTAAAAAACTAATAAGTAAATATGAAAATTGAAAATAAAAACTCGTATTAATTTTTAAAATTTTAAAATTAAAAACCATCCCGAATGGGATTTTACATCATGAAGTAATGATTATTCTCATATTATATTCACTTGATTGATTGTATTTTTAGTTAATGTAGGACTATAATTTATATCTTTAAAATTAAATATTTTTAATGTAAAGTTTGTATGATTAGACATTTGTGAGTAGTCCAATTATAATATTAAATATTTTTAAATATCCCAATAACAAATATATTCTGTGTCTTGTTACTTCTCTCTCCAAACATGGTATGCTAGCTATTCAATTCAAAGGTTGCTAATAAATCATACTACCAACTATCACTAACAATAGAGATGTCAATAGAGATGTCACGTGCCTTGACATATGGGCGGCTCATTAAGGAGTTTATTAGGGCATAGAATTTATGTACTTCAAGTTGACTTATTCATTGAATTATGTTATAACCTTTATCTTTGATTTTTTTTTTACAGGACCAAAGTATAAGCTAGGGAGTAGAATTTGAATCGCATGGTCTTTATTGTCTTTAGCAATCTATTTTTGCTATATGTGCAACTATTGGGTCTCTTAATTTTTTTCATTTTTGTCTATGACATCTAAGTTATGATAAATTAAAAAATAAATGGTATCTTATCTCTCAAAGTTGGATTTTTAAAGATGTAAGTTACATCAACATGAAAAATATATTAGATTTTCTTTTCCTAGTTGTATTACTAAGTAAACTCTTTTCTCCTTTTAATATTATTCATTCTATTATCTTAAATCCTAGTCATGTTTGATCTATTTTAGGATACAAGTATTATGTTTTTTTTATTAATTATTTCTATCAATACAGGTATTTCAAATGAAAAATCTTTTTGATTCGTTCAATATTTTAAAAACTTTTGTTCAAAAATCAAAAACCAATTTGGTTAGATAATTTAAGTTTTGCATAAAGAAAATATTTTTTTAATTGTTTCAATTTTTTCATGATATCCCATAAAGTCATACATCAATCTATTTTTTCTTATACATCTTAAAAAAATAATGTAGTTGAAAGAAAGTATATTATAAATATTACTTGCCCTTTTTGTTAAGTGTCATTGCACCATTAAAAATTTGGAATGATGTTGTGTTTATTGTAAGATATTTAATAAATTGGATGCCATTTTATTTTTCAAATAATCAAATTCCTTACTCCTTATTGTATCATGCTAATATTTTTTACATTTTTTTTCCATTATATCTTTAGTTGTACTTATTTTGTTCATAATTTTTTTTCAAGTCATGATAAGTTATTTGTTTATTGTACCAAGTGTATTTTCTTGGGTTACTCTTATATCTATATGGATTATAAATTTTACTCACACATTTCTCATTATTTTTACATATCCATGTTTGTCACATTCCTTAAAGACATTCCATACTTTACCGTCTCTAACTCTTTTTTAGTTGATTCAGAGTCTCTAATTCTTTTTTAGTTGATTCAGATTTCTTTTCCCACGTATTACTTGTCCTCACTTTGATCCTTTTATCTTTACTTTTTCTACTCTAGAGCTACTAGATTCTTCTTCTCTACCATCAGAACCTAATCTTCATGTACAAAGATTTGAGTTTACTAATGAGAATTGCACATGTCCCGTAACTATTTTAACAACTAAGCCTAGTGATTCATCTTATACTTTTACCATTTCTCTCACTTTTGGATCTATCAACTTTTATTGACTTACCTATTTCTTTCTATAAAGATAGAAGTTTCATCTAATTTATAACTTTTTCTCATATCATTATTTGTCTCTTACCTACTATGCCTTTTCCTTTGTTATTTTTTTTTTAATTACAAATCCTAAGATAGAACAAGAGGCTTCTTCTTACCCAAGATGGCATCAATCCATGATTGATAGGATGGAACCATTGAACTCTAACCATACTTGGAAGCTTGTTCCACTTTATTTCAGTGGAAAGATATATTGTTGGTTGTAGTGGCTTTTTAATGTTAAAGTGGGTTTTAATAAACAAGTGGATCGCTTAAAGGCTTGACTTGTGGATAAATAATATACATAGCTTTATGGGTTGGAATACAATGATAATTTCTATCCAATTACAAATATGCCATGGAGGCCATAAACCATTGATTCTTGTTTTAATTAGATATTAAAAATGTATTCCTACATAGTAATTTGGAGGAAAAAATCTATATAGATCAATTTCGTGAATTTGTTGCTTAGGTTGAGTTAATTCTTCTGTGTAAATTAAAAAATTCCTTATATGGCCTCAAATCAAACAATCATCTTGTGCTTAGTTTGGTCAATTTAGCAAAGTTATACAAGAGTTTGGAATGATTCATTATGAAGCAAACCATTCAATTTTCTTTTAATGTTTATCATCCAAATAATATATATATATATATATATATATATATATATATTATATCTTGTGGTTTATGTAGTTAATATTGTGATTAAATATGATGAGGAAGAGAGACATCAAATGTAACATCTACAATTTCTAATGATAGACTCCATATGTTACAAATTATTTGTAGCAAAAAATAAAGTAGATATAAGAAGAAAAGATGAGAAAAATTAGAGCACTTTTAACAAATGACAAAATTTTTCATGCAATAGGATGACACAAATAAATGTGCAAGTAACTCAAAATAAAAGTTAAAATACATTCTAAAGGTTTAAAATCTATCAACGATGGTTAAAAAGTCACAAGGAAAAATTAGCAACAAAGAGAGAATGACAACGCCCTTAAAGAGCTTTGTCTCCTGTAATGGCTAAATTGTTCTCGAAAAAATAGTAAATGATCTAAGAACGATTCAGTAACGAATAAATAAATGTTATAAACATTGGGAAAACAATTTAGAAACTTTTTGGGAAATTATTTAAAAAATTACCAAAATATCCTTGAAAGATTAGAAAGGTAAGAAACTACAAAGCAGGTCCTCGAAACTTGGAGCTTATGCATGTGTATGAAATTTGACATGTTTTCATTGGGTGGATGACTCATCCCATGATTCATCACACCATTAGTACCATATAAGACAAAAATATTTATGAGGAGAGATAAAATTAATCATGGTTATATCAAATTAACCTTGATTAATTAAAATTAATTAGTGTTAAATTAATATTAAAAGATAATTTCTTACATTTACATTTAATTTTAAAAATAAAAATTATATGTAAATGGACCAAAATGCCCTTAAGTAGGAATTTAATTCCCATGAGTCCCTAAGTGGCCGAATTTGCTATAGGTTAAAGGGAAACTTATTTGCTTTATTTTCATCCTTTAAAAACTTGATTAAACTCTCTAAAATCACCCAAAACTCCAAATTCTCTTAAAACACCAAAACCTACACTAAGTTTGAACTTCCATATTTGAAGTTTAAGTTAAACAAGTCAAACAAACAAAGTCCCACCACCATTATTAGAAGCTTTCGTGTGGACCACAAAGAACAGGGGAATCAACTTCAAAATACCCACTAAATCCTTACATAAGTTGTCAACAAGTATGGTTTTTACCACACACTTTTTCTAAGCTTTCTTGTGTGTGATATGACTTGTTTTTATTTCTTTTTTTGGTGTATCTCTCTCTAAATCATATGGATCCTACTTGCTTGATCTTGATAGAGTTAAAAACTTTCCTTGGTTGTAAAAAATGAGCATCACCAAGTTTTTAGTGATTTTTGGAAGTAAAAATAAAATTTTTATGGATTAAAATGTTTTTTTGGAACCTTTGGAGCAATTTAATTGGTTAAAAAAGTTTAGACTAACTTTTAATAGTTTGAAAAGATTTGAGTGTTTTTGTTAAGAGTTTTGAGATGCTCAAAGTTAGGGATGAATAGAACTTGGAGTTGATCTTCACTTGGTTGTCTTGAAAAATGCTTCCTTTATGGTCTTTATGTTAAAAGTTGTAAACTTGCTTATGACTCCTATTAAAAAATTTAATCTTGAACTTAGAATTTGATAAAAGTCTACATCTGGACTCATGTGATAATAATCCTAAAAGAATAAAAGTGTTAAGTCCCAAAAGTTACAATCTTAACTCCAAAATTGGACCTTAAAGCTATTAAGAGTAAGGATGGATTTATGGACTAAAATTTTGAACAAGACACTTAAAACCCTCCATGATCATGTTCAAATATATGGAGCAAGAACAAGTATTAATGAACCCAAAATCAAATGATGCACAAAGTGCTAAAAATTTATGATACAAAAGTCAAGTGAAAAGAAATTGAGAAAATAACCCTAGCTTGGTTAAGGTGTAGATTCAGCCACTCTCCATTAATTAAGGGAAATTAAGTTTAAAATTTTGATTAAGGTGTAATGAGGAGTCTAACAATGTAGAAGAAAAAAATTGTAAGTTTAAAAGAGACTTAATTATGGTTTTTGGGTAACTATTCGGCCATACTTAGGGAAACATGGTGAAAGTAAGTTAAAATCTTGTTAAGACTTAAAAATGAACTCAACTATGCATAAGATAGTGATTAGAAATTAATTATGGGGTTATGGATGTGTAAAGGACCATTCAGTCATGCCTAGTAAGTAAAAAAGAAAAGTATTAAAAATTTCTAAGTTGGTTAAGTTTAATAATAGCCTAAGTCCCAACTAGTACAAATTATCTTCTAAATGTAATAAAAAATGAACCATAATGCTTTAGGGGTTTAAGGAGTAGATTCGGCTAACCATGAAATAAGTATGTAAAGTAAGTTAAACTGGATGTTTAAAGATATTTAAATAGAAAATGAGTAAGAAGCCTGAAATTTATAAGTAAGAAGGTAAATAAGTAAACCAATTATTGACTCAAACTTGATTAGTAAATTTATTAGTTAAGAAAGTATAAAATTTCTAACACTCAAACTTAAAATAAAAAAGTTATGCATAAAATATCCCAATTGATAAACACAACGAAGATCTACCTGAATAGGCCATTCTGCCAACAAATCTAAGATTTCACCTTTTCGTAAACTTACATTACAAATATTAAGAGAAACTTAATCTTTGAGAAAAGGAAAGGTTGATAGGTAACTTATAAGGATGAGTGGAATAAGTTCCTATGAGACATTTCTCATAAAACTTAAGGAATAAAGTAAAATGGATAAATCTTTGGAGGAAGGCTACATCTTGTCCAAGAAATTTACATCAAGAATAATTAAGAAATCTTGATTAGAAGGTAGGTTTCTAATTAGAATAATCATACTAACATGTTATGTTTCCTCATAAGTACACAAATATGAATGTAAAATATATGAAATATGTAACATCCTAAAAATAAAATTCATTTTTACGCTTAAGTCGTACACACATTTCCATTATTAGACTGTTACTTTATGATATAGAATCTTTAAGAAATGATTATTAGTGAAAATACGGTTTTAATACAAAATGCAAGGCTCGTTGGAATAGCTAACCTATTGGAAAATAAATAAGTAGATGCCCTTACTTGAGTTTAATTAATAATTGTCTATGTTACTTATATTGTTCTACACTTCTCTAATAAGTAGTAATGCAGCTTATCACATATACAAACATGTCAAAAGTTACATAAAACTTTATAATTATATAGTCCATATTTATACACACTTAGCTAAGTTAAGGTATTAGTCTTTTACATGCTTAATTACATATATAATTACTACTATCATATTTACATTACCTACAATAAAGTACAAACTACATACTACTTATTTAGTATACAGTTTATCCATGGTTATATCACAAATTGTATATTATTCAGTGAGATAAGATTCCTAGCTGCAATCTAACTATGATGGCTTCGAGGGTCCAACTACCTGAATTGTGTTGTCACTCCCGCCTCCATGAATGGAATTATTGGAGTCTGGAAAGAAAATGGTAGGAGGAAGGATGAGAAACTAAGTTTAGCAATAGGATTGTATCCTAGGGTTAGTGATATCATTTTCATCCCAGCCACTTTAGTTTATTAAAAAACATGTCATGCACACAAGTTTATTTTTAATTCTTTAAAAAAATTTAGTTAAAATGGATTTCTTTTACATAAAGAAGAACTAGTTTCTGATTAAGCATACAAGTTGCATAAGTGTCATAAATCTTTGAGATCATACCATAAGTATCATTTGACTATAATTTCATTTATGTCTTAACATAATTCTTTTCTTTTCTCTATCATTCTCTTAGTGACAATCTAAGACATTGACATACAATACTACTTAGTGAAACAATATATTCTCATTGGCTATACTACTCTACCTTATATTCTTAGAACATGAATTCGTTCCTTGATAGTTGTCACCATCATAAATATTAAAGAATTGATGCTTCATAATAGAAGAATTTTTGGAGAACCTTTTTGTCTTCACTTTAAAAGGACCTTATGCCTTTTGAATGTGAACAAGGATCATTAAAAGTAGTATTAACTTTTCACATAAGTTCTTTCTTTAATGATACCTTAGTTAATTAGGTTCTTTATTAAAATCTTTTAAATAATATGCATGCTCAAACAATTCAACCAATATTTCATGCATATTTAGTCACTATTTTCAAACTACTTTCACATCATCATCCATACATGATCATCACATAATACATTACTCTTTAAATAATCAAGAGTATTATCCATACACTTTACATACATCTTTGTGTACTCACATCACGTAACATATTATTCTTTAAATAATCAAGAGTATTATCCATACTCTTTACATACATCTTTGTGTATTCACAAATCCATACAACAAGTTGGTATGACATTTTTAAATAGAAACTAATCTTTTAATGAAGACTTTCTTAATTAAGTTTGACGTTACTATCTTAAGCAGTATGTATAATTACTCTCATAGCTAGTCCAACTTGCATAATTCATAAGATTTATGATGAATCACTCATAGGATCTTAGTTCACTCATCCTTCTAATTACCATTTCAACCTTTTCTTTTATCAAATGTTAGGTTCTTCTTAATATTTTTAATGTATGATTGTGATATATTGAACTTCTTCTCTAGTTGGCCGAATGACCTTCCTTAGTTATTTACTTTTTGTGCTTCTTAAATTAAATATCTTATGCACAACTTACTAAATTCAAGTTAAGTGTTATATGTTTTTGACTAATAATTTTCCTAGTTAGATTTGTTCCATTAATGAACCTACTTTCTTGTCTCCTTGCTTATAAATTTAAATTTTTTCTATTTATAACTTATTTAGTTATCTATAAACTTCCAAAATAATTGACACGCTCGTCGCAAACGCGCAAAAATAATTTCTAGATTTTCCCCAAACTATTGGTATAGTATAAGGTGCAACCTAGGTCATCTCCCAAAGACCATTTCATATTCTTAAGCAAATTAAGAGAAAATTAGAACAGGGGGATTTTGTAAAGATTGATATTGAGTTCTAAATGCAAAATACAGAATGAAATTAATTTGACTTAACAATTATCAACTCAAGGAATTCAGAGGCTATTTTCTTAACTAATCATTGATCACTAAAATCATGCATTGTGTTTATCAACCTAGGATCATTTGGAACCCCTAAAATGATCCTTGAATTCTCTACTGAGAAACCTCTCAGAATTTAATTGATTATGATCAACAAGATTAGTAACCACTTAATCTTTTATCTAAACCAATTTCACAATCATAATTCAGTTGAAGTAAGTAATAAAATGAAAACCTTCAATTCAATTACTTAATTTCTACTCTTCAAACTTTTGGAAAATGATTTACCAATCAAAAACCAATTATAAATCAATTATGCATTAATCAAAATACATCAACCGATCAAACTTTGATTAAAGAATAAAATTGAAGAATATAGTGAAGCAGAGTAGAAACCACTTAATAAGCATGTAAATAAAGATCAAGACCTCAAAGTTAAAATGAAAATAGCTTGAATCCTTGAATTGAAACTACGAACCTAGCCTTCCATGAAAGAGGAAAACTAACAACAAAGAAAGAGGCAAACTAACAACAAATAAATCCTAAGCCTTCCATGTAGGAGGCAACTAACAACAAATAAATCCTAAGCCTTCCATGTATGAGGCAACTAACAATAAAGAAAAACTAGACCTTCCATGTAGGAGGCAAACTAACAAGAAAGAAAACCTAAGCCTTCCATGTAGGAGGCAAACTAACAAGAAAGAAAACCTAAGCCTTCCATGTAGGAGGCAAACTAACAAGAAAGAAAGAAAGATGGAAAATGGTATTGGAGTTAATCTCCAAGTGGTGTGTTTCTCCTCTTGTAAACCCTTCTATTTATAGAGGATTTTTGAGGCATCATCTTCAGAAAGTCACCAACAAGGATATTACTTTTCTACTCTTTTATTGCTTTCACACGGGCTTTGTTGAAAATGCAAAACACTTTTGAATTTTTGCCACCAATGAGCACAACAATTTTGAATTTCTTGCACCGCAATTTCGGATGTTTACATGTCCGAATTAGAGCTTGACTTCTAAACAAAAGTTGTAGCCCCGAATCTTAGCTGTCCAACAAATTTGATTTCATCTCAATATGACTTCTATATCTCAAGATATGGCCGGATCTTTGCACACTGTTCAAATTCCACGTCAGCAACACTATCTCATCTTTTGAGATAATTTCGGAGTCCTAAACATCCCATTTAGAGTCTGATCTTGCTTTGTAACTATGGACACTTCTTTAAGCTTTCATTCAAGACAGATTTCATAATTTTTGGATGTCTAAAACTCCTATTATGCTCAAAATACTATAGTAGTGTCATTTTAATCGGGTAAGCAAAGAAATTATATTAAACTTCATATGAACCCAAACTCATAAAATATGACAAAGATCACTTAATTGAACATATAAGAAGTCTTAATGAGATAAAAGTGAGAGATAATTATTTATGGAATCTATGCTTATCAAATTCCCCCACACTTATCTTTTGCACGTCTCGGGCAAACTTAAGTTAAGGATTGGTGACTATTTTTTTTTTTGAAAGAACATCAAAGTTTTGAGTTGATTTCTCAAGAATTCACAAAATTTCATGAAGCATTCTTTCATCATATTTTTGAAATTACTTAGAAAGGCAACTTTAATTTGAAAAACATAGATTGAGAAAGATAAAACCTCACATGATATACTCTGAATCTCTCAAGTATTTGATTGGGTAAGTGTTTCTCTCAAATTCAATCCATGAAAGATGAACTATCATAGGCTTGCATATCTTCTACTTCTCTACTACTATGTACACATGCAATGCACAAATCAAGAGGTCTTTATTTTGGTTATAACGGGATTAGAAAGATGAAATGATATATTGAAGAGATACAATGTTAGACCAAGGAAAATGGTGAGGATTGAGAACTGAGTCTAAGTGCAAGTGTGAGAAACAGATATCACTTCTTCATTCTTTTTTTCTTTTTTTTCAATATAATAGTTTATTTATTAATTAATTGCTTCAGTTTTTTTTTCAACCATGATATCAATGAACACAACAATAATCTCCCCCACACTTATTGAAACACTTATGGTATGATAAACCCAGTATTCCTCACCTTCTATGGTCAGACAAAGTTGTTTTTTTTTTTGTGGTGAGCTAAAAAGAAGAAAAGGCTAATCGGCTCAAAGGGCTGATCAAAGGATAAAATTATATGGTTTGGTTATTTGGCCAAGTGGTTTGTTCAAGAAAAACAGTGCCTCAATCATTTTTGTACAATTCATGTGAAAATGTAGCTTCAAAAAGAATCAATGCAAGTTCTGAAGTAACATATTCCATGGATGAAAATCACACAAGAAAGAAAATAATAATAATAAGGCTCAAAATCTCACAGGTAATATATTTATCAAATCTAATCTATCCAGTTCAAATATGTGTTGTCAAACTAATTAATCTCGAAATGTAAATCATTTTGCTTCAATTATTTTATGAAATCTAAAGAAAAACATACTTCCACATTCAAAATATATATTTTTTTTAATCATAAGATGCGTATCAAGAGTCAAGTGTAACTCCTTACTCATCCATCTTACTCAAAGCAAGTTTATGATTCTAACCTAATTTTTTTTTTTGGATTTTTTTTGTTGTTTTTTTGTTTTTGTTTTTTTTTTTTAGATATCGGACCATCCTCCCCCCAACCTATCCAAGACATTGTCCCCAATGTCTTAGATAGAAATTATATAACAGGAAAAGAAATGTGAGAAAACCACAAAAGTAAGGAAAAGTTATAACCGAAGAGTGGTATCTGGTTCTCTTTTGTCTCTGCCATCCTGATTTGGTTGGTTCACCAGCTGCATTGCTTGACTGAACTCAGATGTAGGATTTTGCAAAATCTCAAGTAGCTGTTCAACAGTTGAAGCAGATACTATGATGTTGCGCATGGATTGTGGCATGAACTCCTGCTCTACTGCATGATCTAAAAAGGATATCAAACCATTATAAAAGCCATTAATATTCAATAAGCCCAAAGGTTTTTTATGAAAATTCTGATAGGCCCAAAACATAATGGTAAAAATTTCTTCCATTGTTCCAAGACCACCAGGTAATGCAATAAATGCATTAGAATTAACCAACATGTGTCTCATATGGTCATGCATGGTTGCAACCTTCAATTCAGTACCCAGGGTCAAATAGGAGGTGCTCCCATTTTTTAAGCCAACACCTAAGACGTTACACCCCTTTGTGAGTGCAGATCCTGCAACACATCCTTTTAAACCCTGAATCCCTCCCCCATAAACAAGATTGATTTTTCTTGCAGCTAATGCCTTACCAAGGGTATAAGCTGCATGTTGAAATTCTCCATCCTTTCCAAGGTTAGACCCACCAAAAACACAGATAGTATTGATCCTATCCATATACGGTGTTTCTGTCTTTTTTTTTTTGAAAAAATATGTCATAGAGGTTGATAATTTATAGGGACTCAATATCAGACAAGGAGATCGCTTGAATAGTGCGGGATCAGGATTTGGTAGCAAAAGTTTGAATTTTTGTTGCAAAAGTTTGAATTTTTTGTTTAAGAAAAAGGTGAATGTCAGAGGGGAAAGACTTTAAGCAAGGGTGAAAATTTCAAAAAAAGTGGTGGCCCAATAAATTGAAAAGACAATGTAAATGACAAACATACACGCATGAGAATGAACAGTAGTTGTGACTGTGGCTCACATCTTCCTCTGGTTTTACGTCCAGTAACGGCCGAAACTCCTTCTAAGAGTCGAGGATGTGTTTCTCATTCAGTTTTCTTGTAAACTGACAACAGGGTCTTTTAAAGTCAGATTCCCAAGACTATAACGTGCTTTTTCCTTACGGAACAGTTCAAACAAATCAAGAAGAACTCCTTGTACATGCCCACTAGGATGCGTCTCAAGAGTCTGAATGATATAATCCAATGACTCTTTACTCAGTCCATCCTTTATGAATTGAATTTTGTCCTCTCGATTTCTTGAAACCATTCCAAGCTTCTTGCATCTTGTGTTACAAGTCCATCTTGCACACCTGTAGCAAACTCCAATTCTTTTTGCCCTTCTCTTCTTTGCATAGGAACTTCTTCCCATACCTGGCATGTTTTTAACAAATGATTCTTGAAATTCACCTGCTAAACGTACCTTAGCTTCAATGATCCAACAGACATCTTCTGGAAGGCCTAAGAGTGTTAATGCCCTCAACCGTTCAAGTCTGCAATTGTAAATGTCTTTAAGAAAATTTCTGGGGAGAGTAGGGAATAAAATTTTGATCCTGGTGAGAGCTTTCTCCATTTTTTTCTTAAAACACTCAAGTTATTATTCCTGCAAGCTCAATATAGTGTAATAGTTGGGATGATTTAAGAGGTGAAGAAGGACGTTGAGAGATTAGTTGAAACTTATAAGCGAGGAATGTGAGAGAGGGAGAGAGAGAAAGAGAGAGAGAGAGAGAAAGAGAGAGAGAGAGAGAGAGAGACTTCTCTTGAATTTATTGCAAGTATGTGGCATTGTGCAAATGCGCTTCTTCTACCGTGTGCTCTTGAAAACCTTCGAAAAATTGTTTAAGACGATGTCCATTCACCTTGAAGATTTCTTCAGTTACCTCATTTTTTATTTCCACTGCACCATAAGGAAAAACATTAGTAACTACAAATGGTCCTAACCATCTAGAGCGTAACTTACCAGGCATAAGCTTTAGCCGAGAATTGAAAAGGAGAACTTTTTTTCCAACGGAAAACTCCTTTCTGGCCAACTTTTTGTCATGAAGAGCTTTGACCTTTTCTTTGTAAATTTTGGAGTTTTCGTATGCTTCTAATCGAATTTCTTCAAGTTCCTGCAATTGAAGCTTCCTATGGATTCCTGCTTGGTCTAGATCCATGTTGCATTTCTTTACTGCCCAAAATGCTCTATGCTCTAATTCAACTGGAAGATGACATGCTTTACCAAAGACAATCCTGTAGGGAGACATGCCAATGCGTGACTTGTAGGTTGTCCTATATGCCCATAACGCATCAACAAGGCGTAAGCTCCAATCCTTCCTGTTAGGCTGAACTGTTTTCTCTAAAATTTTCTTGATCTCTCGATTAGAAACTTCAGCTTGACCATTTGTTTGAGGATGATATGGGGTGGAGACTTTATGCGTGACTCCATATTTGCGGAGTAAGGCTTCCATTGTGCGGTTGCAAAAATGAGTACCTTGGTCACTAATTTGAGCTCTAGGAATGCCAAACCTGCTAAAAATGTTAGACCTGATAAAATCTGCAACAACTCGAGCATCATCAGTACGAGTGGCTTTTGCCTCCACCCATTTTGAAACATAATCAATAGCTAGCAGAATGTAAACAAAGCCAAAAGAGACAGGGAATGGACCCATAAAGTCTATACCCCATACATCAAATACCTCACAAAAGAGAAGTGGTTGTTGGGGTATCTCATTTCTGCGCGAAATACTCCCTATTCTTTGGCACTGCTCACAAGTTATGCATAATCTGTGTGCATCACGAAATATTATAGGCCAATAGAAGCCTGAGTCTAGTACTTTTCTAGCTATCCGTTGTGGCCCAAAGTGTCCACCACAAGCTAGGGAATGGCAAAAGGTAAGTACAGACTAAACTTCATGATCTGGAACACATCTTCTAATGATTTGATCACTACATGTCTTCCAAAGGTATGGTTCATCCCATATGTAGTGTTTGGCATCACTTTTCAACTTGGCAATTTGCGATTTGGTGAAGTGTTTGGGTATTTCTTTAGCAACCAGATAGTTTACCAAATCTGCATACCAAGGATCCTTCCTATGCAAATGATAGAGATGCTCTTCTGGGAATGAATCTGCAATTGAAGTTTCTTCACAAGGTTGCTGGATCCGACTTAAATGATATGCTACAAGGTTCTCTGCACCACTCTTGTCTTTGATCTCTAAATCAAATTCTTGCAACAGCAGCGTCCAACGAATTAGTCTTGGCTTAGCATCTGCCTTCTTCAGCAAGTATTTCAGAGCTGCATGGTCAGAGAAGACAATAACTTTCGATCCAAGCAAATAGGAGCGAAATTTATCTAATGCAAACACAATTGCCAAAATCTCCTTCTCAGTAGTTGTGTAATTGGATTGGGTTGCATCAAGTGTGCGAGAGGCATATGCAATGACATGAGATCTCTTGCTAACTCTTTGAGACAGTACAGCACCAAGGGCATAATTAGATGCATCACACATTAATTCAAATGGAAGCGTCCAATTAGGTGGTTGAATGATGGGAGTGGTTGTCAACAGCTTCTTTAGTTCATCAAATGAATCCTTGCATGCTTGATCGAACAAAAATTTGGTATCTTTTTGTAGTAGTTTAGAAAGAGGTTGTGCAATCTTGCTAAAATCCTTGATGAATCTTCTGTAAAAAGCTGCATGACCAAGTAAAGAACGTACTTCTCGCACAGAAGTGGGGTAAGGTAAAGAAGTAATAATGTCTATCTTGGCCTTATCAACCTCTAAACCTTTGCTAGATACCAAGTGTCCTAAGACTATACCTTCTGTTACCATGAAATGACATTTTTCAAAATTCAAAACCAGGTTAGTCTCAATGCATCTATCCAAAACTTTAGAGAGGCTTTCTAAGCATGCATCAAAAGAAGAACCATATACAGTGAAGTCATCCATAAACACTTCCATGCAACTTTCTAAGAGATTAGAGAAAATGCTTACCATGCATCTTTGAAAGGTTCCAGGGGCGTTGCATAGACCAAAAGGCATCCTTCGATAAGCAAAAGTACCAAAAGGACAAGTGAAGGTGGTCTTATGCTGGTCTTCTGGGGCTATATGTATTTGAAAATAACCTGAAAAACCATCTAGAAAGCAATAGTGAGATTTTCCTGCTAATCTTTCCAAAATTTGGTCTGTGAAGGGTAAAGGGAAGTGATCCTTGCGAGTAGCTTGGTTAAGCTTCCTATAATCTATGCACACTCTCCAACTGTTTTGTATTCTGGTAGGGATTAGTTCATCATTGTGATTTTTGACTACAGTCATGCCAGTCTTCTTAGGAACTACTTGCACCGGGCTTACCCTATCACTGTCTGAGATGGGATAGATGATACCAGCTGCCAAAAGCTTACCTACTTCCTTCTTTACCACATCTAGGATGGTTGGATTCAAACGCCTTTGTGGTTGTCTAACAGGTCTGGTGTTTTCCTCCAGCAGTATCCTATGCATACAAGTAGATGGGCTAATACCTGAAATATCAGCCAAAGTCCATCCAATTGCTTGTTTATGGCTTTTTAAGGTTTGCAGTAACCTTTCTTCCTGTTGTGGTAGAAGGTTCTTTGCTACAATGACAGGAAGCTTCTCATTTTCCTCCAAATAAGCATACTTTAGATGTTCCGGCAAAGGCTTCAACTCCAAAGAAGGTGGTTGTATTATGGAAGACAGGGATCTATTTGAGATTGAAATGTCTGCAACACTTGCATCTAACATGTCATCTTTCCAAGAAGTTTGGTCTGCAGCATTAATCCTGGAGCACACAATACATAGATCAAATTCATCACATGTGCAAGTAAAATTATCTAAGTAATCTAAATTAAAATCAAAAAATTCAAAAAGTAGATTGTCAATAGAATAATCATTCGCAAGAAGATCTATGGCATCAAGTTGAAAGAGTGAATGATTCTCTATGGGATGCTTCATGGCTTCAAATATGTTGAATTGGATGATATCATCTCCAAATTCCATAGAGAGAGTCCTCGTATGCACATCTATCTTTATTTTTGCAGTTTTGAGGAAAGGTCTCCCTAGGATCAAGGTTGCTTTATTGATGGATGACTCATCTTCCATATCCAAAATGTAGAAGTCAGCTGGAAAGATCAGCTTATTCACTTGAACTAGCACATCTTCAAGTACTCCGGCTGGATGTGTTGTACTTCTGTTGGCTAATTGAATCACCACACCAGTTGGCTTCAGTTCTCCCAGATTCAAAGATTTATAAACTGATGAGGGCATAACATTAATGGAAGCACCTAGATCCAGCAATGGATCACCAAATGTAGAGTTTCCTATTGTGCAAGGAATGGTGAAAGTTCCTGGATCTTTACATTTCTGAGGGAGGCTGGGTTGAATTAAGGCAGAAACATTGCGTCCCACACTAATCTTCTCATCCCCTTTGAGTCTTCTCTTATGCGTGCACAAGTCCTTTAGAAATTTGGCATATTTTGGAATTTGCTTGATAGCATCTAGAAGTGGTATGTTGACTTCCACTTTCCTGAAAGTATCTAGAAGCTCCTTATCCAATTCTGCATGAACATTGAGCATGGATTGGACCATTCTATTTGGAAAAGGTAAATATACCTTCTGATCAGCATAATTTGGGGTTTTCGTCTCATCAGATGCTTCAAGTGTAGATCGTTTATGGCAAGCTTCTTTTTGTTGATCATTCGATGTCTTATCGAAGGCTGGTGTACTTTTTTCATCAGACTTTCCCTCTGATTCAGATGGCTCATCAGAGATGTCTCCAGGTGTGGAGATAAATGCTTCTTTTTGGTGTGGATTAGTCTGATTGAAGCTTTGTTGCTTTAAAATTGTAGGGTCTGTTTGCACTTTCTTCCCACTTCTCAAGGTCATGGCATTCACACTTTTGGGATTTATGACAGGTTGAGAAGGTAGTTGACCAGAACCTTGAGATTTCAATTGGTTGACAGTGGTAGCCAACTGCCCAATTTGAGTTTGTTAATCCTGAAAGGTAGAACTTACATTTTGTTGAAACTGAAGATTGTTGGTTGCTAATTGCTTCATCAAATCATCAAGAGAGGGTTCAGAAGCATTAGAAGGTACAGATTGCTACATATGCTGTTGTTGTTGTCTGAATGGTGGTGGTTGGTATTTATTTTGGGAGTCAGATGTTTGAATCCTTTGTTGTTGTGGAGGACCATATCTCAAGTTAGGATGGTTTCTCCAACTAGGATTGTATGATCCAGAAGGTGGTTCAAACTTCTGTTGCTGATAATGTTGAGGAGGCCTGTATTGTTGTCCTGTGCCAAAAATACCATTTACTGCAGCCTTAGGTGTCTCACTTTCTTGCAATGTTGGGCATGCATCAGTAGGATGATCTGCAGAAGTGCAGATGCCACATGTTTTGGTTTTGTCAACAACATTAAGTTGCTGTTGTTGTCCGATGGTCAACTGTCTTACGATGGAGGTTAATTCTTCAATTCTGTTCTCCGATCGTGTATGGTCTATCTTAGTGGTCATTTCATGGACTCCTTTAGACAAGGAATTAGTTCGAGAATTGAATTGCTGAGAATTTTCTGCCATGTTGGCAATCAAATCTCGAGCTGCTGTAGGAGTTTTGTCCATAAGTGCTCCACCACTAGCTGCATCAACCATGCTTCTGTCCATTGGCATGAGTCCTTCATAGAAATACTGAATCAGTAATTGATCACTGATTTGATGGTGTGGACAAGTGGCGCATAGTTTCTTGAATCGCTCCCAATACTCATAGAGACTTTCTTGGGAGTTTGTCTGATGCCGCAAATCTCTTTTCTGATAGCTGCTGTTCTGGATGCAGGGAAGAATTTCTCCAGGAATAATCTCTTCATATCATTCCAGCTTGTAACAGATGTTGGATGTAGATAGTACAACTAGTCCTTAGCTCCATCATTTTAAGGAGAAAGGAAATGCCTTCAACTTGATATGATCTTCAGGAATTCCTTGTGGCCGCATTGTGGAACACACAATGTGAAATTCCTTCAAATGTTTATGAGGGTTCTCGCCTGCAAGACCATGAAACTTAGGTAGCAAATGTATTAATCCAGACTTTAGTTCAAATAGTGCATCAACATCAGGGTATTGAATACACAACGGTTGATAAGCAACATCAGGTGCAGCTAATTCTTTTAGAGTTCTATCAGCCATGTTCTTAGCAAAATATTTAAAACTATCAAAATTTAAAAAATCACTACTGTTACTTTCTTGGTTATTACTGAATGAATGCCTTCTATGTGCTCTTTTCAAATGGTGGAATGTTCTATCAATCTCAGGATCATATGCATATAAATTTTCAGGATTGGATCGGGTCATACACAAAAAGGTGAATTCATACAAAAATCCAAGAATATATACCTAAAGTAAAAAAAAAATTGTTAGAAAGATTAAAATTTTTATACAAACTCCTAAATGAGCCTAGGAAATTAAAATGGTCCCCGGCAACGGCGCCAAATTTTTGACACGCTCGTCGCAAACGCGCAAAAATAATTTCTAGATTTTTCCCAAACTATTGGTATAGTATAAGGTGCAACCTAGGTCATCTCCCAAAGACCATTTCATATTCTTAAGAAAATTAGGAGAAAATTAGAACAGGGGGATTTTGTAAAGATTGATATTGAGTTCTAAATGCAAAATACAGAATGAAATTAATTTCACTTAACAATTATCAACTCAAGGAATTCAGAGGCTATTTTCTTAACTAATCATTGATCACTAAAATCATGCATTGTGTTTATCAACCTAGGATCATCTGGAACCCCTAAAATGATCCTTGAATTCTCTACTGAGAAACCTCTCAGAATTTAATTGATTATGATCAACAAGATTAGTAACCACTTAATCTTTTATCTAAACCAATTTCACAATCAGAATTCAGTTGAAGTAAGTAATAAAATGAAAACCTTCAATTCAATTACTTAATTTCTACTCTTCAAACTTTTGGAAAATGATTTACCAATCAAAAACCAATTATAAATCAATTATGCATTAATCAAAATACGTCAACCGATCAAACTTTGATTAAAGAATAAAATTGAAGAATATAGTGAAGCAGAGTAGAAGCCACTTAATAAGCATGTAAATAAAGATCAAGACCTCAAAGTTAAAATGAAAATAGCTTGAATCCTTGAATTGAAACTACGAACCTAGCCTTCCATGAAAGAGGCAAACTAACAACAAAGAAAGAGGCAAACTAACAACAAATAAATCCTAAGCCTTCCATGTAGGAGGCAACTAACAACAAATAAATCCTAAGCCTTCCATGTAGGAGGCAACTAACAATAAAGAAAAACTAAGCCTTCCATGTAGGAGGCAAACTAACAAGAAAGAAAACCTAAGCCTTCCATGTAGGAGGCAAACTAACAAGAAAGAAAACCTAAGCCTTCCATGTAGGAGGCAAACTAACAAGAAAGAAAGAAAGATGGAAAATGGTATTGGAGTTAATCTCCAAGTGGTGTGTTTCTCCTCTTGTAAACCCTTCTATTTATAGAGGATTTTTGAGGCATCATCTTCAGAAAGTCACCAACTAGGATATTACTTTTCTACCCTTTTATTGCTTTCACATGGGCTTTGTTGAAAATGCAAAACACTTTTGAATTTTTGCCACCAATGAGCACAACAATTTTGAATTTCTTGCACCGCAATTTCGGATGTTTACATGTCCGAATTAGAGCTTGACTTCTGAACAAAAGTTGTAGCCCAGGATCTTAGCTGTCCAACAAATTTGATTTCATCTCAATATGACTTCTATATCTCAAGATATGGCCGGATCTTTGTACACTGTTCAAATTCCACGTCAGCAACACTATCTCATCTTTTGAGATAATTTCGGAGTCCTAAATATCCCATTTAGAGTCTGATCTTGCTTTGTAACTATGGACACTTCTTTAAGCTTTCATTCAAGACAGATTTCATGATTTTTGGATGTCTAAAACTCCTATTATGCTCAAAATACTATAATAGTGTCATTTTAATCGGGTAAGCAAAGAAATTCAATTAAACTTCATATGAACCCAAACTCATAAAATATGACAAAGATCACTTAATTGAACATATAAGAAGTCTTAATGAGATAAAAATGAGAGATAATTATTTATGGAATCTATGCTTATCAATAATCTACTTGCCTATTTTTAACCTAGGTGGCCGAATCCACATACATTAATCCTAAGGTGTTATGGTCCATTTTTTTCTTCTCCTAAAAGTTGATTAACACTAATTTAGAACTTAAGCTACAAGTTCATACCACACTTAGAAATTTTTAGGATTTTTCCTCCTTCCATTATGTGAGTGGAGAAATGCTCACCTTCCTTTCTTTTCTCCATAATTAATTTTTAATCATCTACTTAAGCATATTTAAATTCATCCTTAAATTTTAGTAAGATTTTAACATGTTTTCACCTGTTTCAACCAATATGGTTGTATGATCACTCCAACATGTCCAAGTCTCTTCCAAATTTATAATTCCTTTATTATACTTGATTAGGCTCCTCTTTATACTTTAATCAAAATTTTAAACTCAAGTTTTCCTAATCATATGGAAAGTTGCTGAATGCCCAAGGTGGCCAAAGTAAAGTTTCTTTTTCCTCAATTTGTCCTCTCTTGGTCTTGGTGTTATGGATTTTGATTCTTGGTACATTACTTGCCTTTAGGTCCACCATGATTTTATCCTCACTCCAAAGTTTTGTTCATAGTCATAGAAGGTCTTAAGTGATTTGTTTAACTTTTGGTCCAAAATTTCACCTATACTCTTAATAGTTTTTAAGTCTAAGTCCAAGTTAAGTTTAAAGATTTTATTACATAAATTTTTCTTAGTATTTTAAGACTTTTAACATATGATTCTAGATCGGGATTGTTATCAAAGACAACTTAATGATCAAAGATTTTAAGAAGAGAAATAAACAAGTTTCCAACTTTGAACATAAAGATATTAAAGAAAGAATTTTTCAAAGCAAACAAGTGTAGATCTACTCAAAGATATATCCATCCCTTACTTTGAGAACTTTAAAACCTTTCTCATAAACTCTCAAACCTACCCCAAAGCATAAAAAATTATTTGTAAGAAATTTTAACCGATTAAATTGTTTCAAAGGTTACTAGGAGCAATTTAATCCATCAAAACTCCTCTTTAACTTTTAAAAATTATTAAAAAATGTATGACGCTCGTATTTAACCGTCAAGGGAATATGGTAAAATACATGGATATTAGAGGGATCCACTAAAAAGAATAAAATCAAACCATAAATACAAGATTAGAAGTTTAGAAAAATATATGATAAAATCTTACTTGTTGAAAACTTTTGTGATGGGTTTGATGGAGGTTTATGATTGCTCCTCCTCCTCCTAGGTGGTCCAAACAAGATCTCTTGGTGTTGGTGGTAGGGCTTGGTGGAATTTGTCTTAATTTTCCTTAAACCTCAAAAATGAAAGTTTGACCTTAATGTAAATTTTGGGTTTTAGGAATAGTTTAAATTTAAAGAGAGTTTAGAGGATTTGTCTAAGTGTTTAGGAGATGTAATATAAAGCAAATAAGTCCTCCCAAGGCCAAGATAGAATAAATGTAAATGTAAGGAATTATATTTTTAAGATTAAATTAATGCTAATTATTCGAAATTTATCACTAATCAAGATTAACTTATCTTATATATGGTTAATTTACTTTAACCATGGTTAATTTTATCTCTTCTATTTATTATTTTTGTCTTATATGATATTAATGGAATAACAACTCATGGTGATTTACCACCATATTTTCCGCATGTTATTTTTGTGCACAAGGGCTAGGGCCTACCTCGTAACTTTTTTTGCTTTGTATTTTCTTGCCCTATCGACCTTCCAAGGAAATCTTGATAACTTTTCTTAGCATTTTCCAAGAGGTTTCCAAATTGTTCCTCCAATGTTTCTAACACTTATTGGTTCATTCTTGAATCATTCTTATGCTATTTGCCAAATTTTCAGGAATAGTTTAGCCCTTGTGGAAGATAAAACTTTTTAACCCTGTGTTTGGATAAAGTAATTTAGAATTACTAGAATTTATGTATTTAAACAATAAAAAAAAGAATTTTGAAAATGCTATAAACCTTTATCTAAGTAGTTTTTATGTTAAATGAAGTGAATTTCAAATGACTCTTATTTGGAGAGGATTTCTAAAATCCTCTATTATTTTGTTTTTGTCTTAAATTATTATTTATAATTCCTCTCATGTACTATTCTTCTTTTGATAATTACTTATTTTTACTTAGAAATTCCTGGAATTCTAAAATTCCTCACCCAAACATAGGGTAAGGGCATTTTAGGCATTTTCAGAGTTTTCTAATGGTCTTTTCATCCTTTATTTACTCCTATTCTTTTCTCATATCTTTCTAATTATCCTAACCCTATGTTTGGGTGAGGAATTTTAGAATTTCAAGAATTTCTAAGTAAAAATGAGTAATTATTAAAAGAAGAATAGTACATGAGAGGAATTATAAATAATAATTTAAGACAAAAACAAAATAATAGAGGATTTTAGAAATCCTCTCCAAATAAAAGTCATTTGAAATTCATTTCATTTAACATAAAAACTACTTAGATAAAGGTTTATAGCATTTTTAAAATTCTTTTTCTTATTGTTTAAATACATAAATTCTAGTAATTCTAAATTACTTTATCCAAACAGAAGGTAAATGTATTCTAATTTCTTATAATGTCTTTTAGGCGTTGTTTTAGGTTTTCATACACCTTTATTTGTATCATCCTAGTGTAGGGATATTTTCGTTATTTGCTAAAAATTATTTAATTTCCTTGAAATTTTGGGGATAATTTTGTAATTATTAGTTTCTCAATTACCATCTTACATAGAGAAATTTGGGGTGTTACAAAATATACTCTTAATTATCTATAAAAGTGATGTGTTATATGATGCTCATATATGGATGATAAATGTGAAGGTAGTTTGGATCATAAGCTATATGTGCATGGCATAATGTTTGGATTGTTTGATCATGGAATAATGGTGACGACCATCAAGGAATGAGCTCATATCCTAAGAATAAAAGATAAAGTATCAAAACTAATGAGAAGATATTGTTTAATTAATATTAATGTATGTCTATGTCTTAATTATCACTAAGAGAGTGACCGAGAATAGAAAAGAGTTATGTAAGACATAGAGGAGATGATAGTTAAATAATATCTATAATGTGATCCTAAAGGTTTATCATGCTTAAGTAATTTATATGTTTAATTAAAGATGATTTATTTTATGTAAAAGAAATCTATTTCTGCAAGAGTTTTTGCAAGATTAAAATTAAACTTGTATGCATGACATGTTTTTATAATAAACTAAAGTAGTTAGGATGAAAGTGATGACACTAACCCTAGTATAAAATCCTACTAAGAAACTTAGTTTTTCACTCTTTCTCCTGCCATTTTCTTTTCAGACACTCCAAATATCTTTTGTGAATGTGGTAGTCTATGTGGAGATCAGTAACGTAAATTGGACTACGAATGCTCACAGGCTGATGATTACAGCTCAAGCCAACATGTGGATATACTTCTCTTTGGAACATTTTTTTTTGTTTCTGTGGTGATGAGTCCATATCCTAGACATTATCCTTTCTAGGCATTCAAGGTAATGGCTGATGGGACTTTTGTAATCCTGGATGAGAGCTTGTGGTTAGAACAATATCATTGACACGCTCGTCGCAAACGCGCAAAAATAATTTCTAGATTTCCCCCAAACTAAAGGTATAGTATAAAGTGCAACCTAGGTCATCTCCCAAAGACCATTTCATATTCTTAAGCAAATAAGGAGAAAGTTAGAACAAGGGGATTTTGGAAAGATTTGATATGAAGTTCTAAATGCAAAATACAGAATGAAATTAATTTCACTTAACAATTATCAACTCAAGGAATTCAGAGGCTATTTTCTTAACTAATCATTGATCACTAAAATCATGCATTGTGTTTATCAACCTAGGATCATCTGGAACCCCTAAAATGATCCTTGAATTCTCTACTGAGAAACCTCTCAGAATTTAATTGATTATCATCAACAAGATTAGTAACCACTTAATCTTTTATCTAAACCAATTTCACAATCAGAATTCAGTTGAAGTAAGTAATAAAATGAAAACCTTCAATTCAATTACTTAATTTCTACTCTTCAAACTTTTGGAAAATGATTTACCAATCAAAAACCAATTATAAATCAATTATGCATAATCAAAATACGTCAACCGATCAAACTTTGATTAAAGAATAAAATTGAAGAATATAGTGAAGTAGAGTAGAAACCACTTAATAAGCATGTAAATAAAGATCAAGACCTCAAAGTTAAAATGAAAATAGCTTAAATCCTTGAATTGAAACTACAAACCTAGCCTTCCATGAAGGAGGCAAACTAACAACAAAGAAAGAGGCAAACTAACAACAAATAAATCCTAAGCCTTCCATGTAGGAGGCAACTAACAACAAATAAATCCTAAGCCTTCCATGTAGAAGGCAACTAACAATAAAGAAAAACTAAGCCTTCCATGTAGGAGGCAAACTAACAATAAAGAAAAACTAAGCCTTCCATGTAGGAGGCAAACTAACAAGAAAGAAAGAGAGAAAGATGGAAAATGGTATTGGAGTTAATCTCCAAAATGGTGTGTTTCTCCTCTTGTAAACCCTTCTATTTATAGACGATTTTTGAGGCATCATCTTCAGAAAGTCACCAACTAGGATATTACTTTTCTACCCTTTTATTGCTTTCGCATGGGCTTTGTTGAAAATGCAAAACACTTTTGAATTTTTGTCACCAATGAGCACAACAATTTTGACTTTCTTGCACCGCCATTTCGGATGTTCACATGTCCGAGGTAGAGCTTCACGTCTGAACAAAATTTGTAGCCCTGGATCTTAGCTGTCCAACAGATTTGATTTCATCTCAATATGACTTTTGTATCTCACGATATGGCCAGATCTTTACACACTGTTCAAATTCCACGTCAGCAACACTATCTCATCTTTTGAGATATTTTCAGAGTCCTAAACACCCCATTTAGAGTCTACTCTTGCTTTTTAACTGTGGACACTTCTTTAAGCTTTCATTCAAGACAGATTTCATGATTTTTGGATGTCTAAAACTCCAATTATGCTCAAAATACTATAATAGTGCCATTTTAATCGGGTAAACAAAGAAATTCAATTAAACTTCATATGAACCCAAACTCATAAAATATGACAAAGATCACTTAATTGAACATATAAGAAGTCTTAATAAGATAAAAGTGAGAGATAATTATTTATGAAATTTATGCTTATCAAATTCCCCCACACTTATCTTTTGCACGTCTCGGGCAAACTTAAGTTAAGGATTGGTGACTATTTTTTTTTTTGAAAGAACATCAAAGTTTTGAGTTGATTTCTCAAGAATTCACAAAATTTCATGAAGCATTCTTTCATCACATTTTTGAAATTACTTAGAAAGGCAACTTTAATTTGAAAAACATAGATTGAGAAAGATAAAACCTCACATGATATACTCTGAATCTCTCAAGTGTTTGATTTGGTAAGTGTTTCTCTCAAATTCAATCCATGAAAGATGAACTATCATAGGCTTGCATATCTTCTACTTCTCTACTACTATGTACACAGGCAATGCACAAATCAAGAGGTCTTTATTTTGGTTATAACGGGATTAGAAAGATGAAATGATATATTGAAGAGATACAATGTTAGACCAAGGAAAATGGTGAGGATTGAGAACTGAGTCTAAGTGCAAGTGTGAGAAATAGATATTACTTCTTCATTCTTTTCTTTTCTTTTCTTTTTTTTTTCAATATAATAGTTTATTTATTAATTTCTTGCTTTTTTTTAACCATGATATTGATGAACACAACAATAATCTCCTCCACACTTATTGAAACACTTATGGTATGATAAATCCAGTATTCCTCACCTTCTATGGTCAAACAAAGCTGTTTTTTTTTTTTTGATTTGTGGTGAGCTAAAAAGAAGAAAAGGCTAATCGGCTGAAAGGGCTGATCAAAGGATAAAATTATATGGTTTGGTTATTTGGCCAAGTGGTTTGTTCAAGAAAAACAGTGCCTCAATCATTTTTGTACAATTCATGTTAAAATGTAGCTTCAAAAAGAATCAATGCAAGTTCTGAAGTAACATATTCCATGGATGAAAATCACACATGAAAGAAAATAATAATAAGGCTCAAAATCTCACAGGTAATATTTTTATCAAATCTAATCTATCCAGTTCAAATATGTGTTGCCAAACTAATTAATCTCAAAATGTAAATCATTTTGCTTCAATTATTTTATGAAATCTAAAGAAAAACATACTTCCACATTCAATTTTTTTTTTAATCATAAGATGCGTATCAGGAGTCAAGTGTAACTCCTTACTCAGCCATCTTACTCAAAGCAAGTTTATGATTCTAACCTAATTTTTTTGTTTTTTTGTTTTTTTGTTTTTTTTTTGTTTTTTTTTGTTTTTTTTGTTTGTTTTTTATTTTTTTTTTAATTTTTTTTTTTAGATATCGGACCATCCTCCCCCCAACCTATCCAACACATTGTCCCCAATGTCTTAGATGGAATTTCATATAACAGGAAAAAAAATGTAAGAAAACCACCAAAGTAAGGAAAAGTTATAACCGAAGAGTGGTATCTGGTTCTCTTTTGTCTCTGCCATCCTGATTTGGTTGGTTCACCAGCTGCATTGCTTGACTGAGCTCAGATGTAGGATTTTGCAAAATCTCAAGTAACTGTTCAACAGTTGAAGCAGATACTATGATGTTGCGCATGGATTGTGGCATGAACTCCTGCTCTACTGCATGATTTAAAAAGGATATCAAACCATTATAAAAGCCATTAATATTCAACAAGCCCAAAGGTTTTTTATGAAAATTCCGATAGGCCCAAAATATAATGGTAAAAATTTCTTCCATTGTTCCAAGACCACCAGGTAATGCAATAAATGCATTAGAATTAATCAACATGTGTCTCATACGGTCATGCATGGTTGCAACCTTCAATTCAGTACCCAAGGTGAAGTAGGAGGTGCTCTCATTTTTTAAGCCAACACCTAAGACGTTACACCCCTTTGTGAGTGCAGATCCTGCAGCACATCATTTTAAACCCTGAATCCCTCCCCCATAAACAAGATTGATTTTTCTTGCAGCTAATGCCTTACCAAGGGTATAAGCTGCAAGTTGAAATTCTCCATCCTTTCCAAGGTTAGACCCACCAAAAACACAGATAGTATTGATCCTATCCATATACGGTGTTTCTATCTTTTTTGAAAAAAAATATGTCATAGAGGTTGATAATTTATAGGGACTCAATATCAGACAAGGAGATCGCTTGAATAGTGCGGGATCAGGATTTGGTAGCAAAAGTTTGAATTTTTGTTGCAAAAGTTTGAATTTTTTGTTCAAGGAAAAGGTGAATGTCAGAGGGGAAAGACTTTAAGCAGGGGTGAAAATTTCAAAAAAAAAAATGGTGGCCTAATAAATTGAAAAGACAATGTAAATGACAAACATACACGCATGAGAATGAACAGTAGTTGTGATTGTGGCTCACATCTTCCTCTGGTTTTACGTCCAGTAACGGCTGAAACGCCTTCTAAGAGTCGAGGATGTGCTTCCCATTCAGTTTTCTTGTAAACTGACAACAGGGTCTTTTAAAGTCAGATTCCCAAGACTATAACGTGCTTTTTCCTTACGGAACAGTTCAAACAAATCAAGAAAGACTCCTTGTACATGCCCACTAGGATGTGTCTCAAGAGTCTGAATGATATCATCCAATGACTCCTTACTCAGTCCATCCTTTATGAATTGAATTTTGTCCTCTCGATTTCTTGAAACCATTCCAGGGTTCTTGCATCTTGTGTTACAGGTCCATCTTGCACACCTGTAGCAAACTCCAATTCTTTTTGCCCCTCTCTTCTTTGCATAGGAACTTCTTCCCATACCTGACATGTTTTTAACAAATGATTCTTGAAATTCACCTGCTAAACGTACCTTAGCTTCAATGATCCAACGGACATCTTCTGGAAGGCCTAAGAGTGTTAATGCCCTCAATCGTTCAAGTCTGCAATTGTAAATGTCTTTAAGAAAATTTCTGGGGAGAGTAGGGAACAAAATTTTGATCCTGGTGAGAGCTTTCTCCATTTCTTAAAACACTCAAGTTATTATTCCTGCAAGCTTAATGTGGTGTAATAGTTGGGATGATTTAAGAGGTGAAGAAGGAAGTTGAGAGATTAGTTGAAACTTATAAGCGAGGAATGTGAGAGAGGGAGAGAGAGAAAGAGAGAGAGAGAAAGAAAGAGAGAGAGAGAGAGAGAGAGAGAGAGAAACTTCTCTTGAATTTATTGCAAGTATGTGGCATTGTGCAAATGCACTTCTTCTACCGTGTGCTTTTGGAAACCTTCGAAAAATGGTTTAAGACGATGTCCATTCACCTTGAAGATTTTTTCAGTTACCTCATTTTTTATTTCCACTGCACCATAAGGAAAAACATTAGTAACTACAAATGGTCCTAACCATCTAGAGCGTAGCATACCAGGCATAAGCTTTAGCCGAGAATTGAAAAGGAGAACTTTTTGTCCAACAGAAAACTCCTTTCTGGCCAACTTTTTGTCATGAAGAGCTTTGACCTTTTCTTTGTAAATTTTGGAGTTTTCGTATGCTTCTAATCGAATTTCTTCAAGTTCCTGCAATTGAAGCTTCCTATGTTCCTGCTTGGTCTAGATCCATGTTGCATTTCTTTACTGCCCAAAATGCTCTATGCTCTAATTCAACTAGAAGATGACATGCTTTACCAAAGACAATCCTGTAGGGAGACATGCCAATGGGTGACTTGTAGGCTGTCCTATATGCCCGTAACGCATCAACAAGGCGCAAGCTCTAATCCTTCCTGTTAGGCTGAACTGTTTTCTCTAAGATTTTCTTGATCTCTCGATTAGATACTTCAGCTTGACCATTTGTTTGAGGATGATATGGGGTGGAGACTTTATGCATGACTCCATATTTGCGGAGTAGGGCTTCCATTGTGCGGTTGCAAAAATGAGTACCTTGGTCACTAATTAGAGCTCTAGGAATGCCAAACTTGCTAAAAATGTTAGACCTGATAAAATCTGCAACAACTCGAGCATCATCAGTACGAGTGGCTTTTGCCTCCACCCATTTTGAAACATAATCAACAACTAGCAGAATGTAAACAAAGCCAAAAGAGACAGGGAATGGACCCATAAAGTCTATACCCCATACATCAAATACCTCACAAAAGAGAAGTGGTTGTTGGGGCATCTCATTTCTGCCCGAAATACTCCCTATTCTTTGGCACCGCTCACAAGTTATGCATAATCTGTGTGCATCACGAAATATTGTAGGCCAATAAAAGCTTGAGTCTAGTACTTTTCTAGCTGTCCGTTGTGGCCCACAGTGTCCACCACAAGCTAGGGAATGGCAAAAGGTAAGTACAGACTGAACTTCATGATCTGGAACACATCTTCTAATGATTTGATCACTACATGTCTTCCAAAGGTATGGTTCATCCCATATGTAGTGTTTGGCATCACTTTTCAACTTGGTAATTTGCGATTTGGTGAAGTGTTTGGGTATTTCTTTAGCAACCAGATAGTTTACCAAATCTGCATACCAAGGATCCTTCCCGTGCAAATGATAGAGATGCTCTTCTGGGAATGAATCTGCAATTGAAGTTTCTTCACAAGGTTGCTGGATCCGACTTAGATGATCTGCTACAAGGTTCTCTGCACCACTCTTGTCTTTAATCTCTAAATCAAATTCTTGCAACAGAAGCATCCAACGAATCAGTCTCGGCTTAGCATCTGCCTTCTTCAGCAAGTATTTCAGAGCTGCATGGTCAGAGAAGATAAGAACTTTAGATCCAAGCAAATAGGAGCGAAATTTATCTAATGCAAACACAATTGCCAAAAGCTCCTTCTCAGTAGTTGTGTAATTGGATTGGGTTGCATCAAGTGTGCGAGAGGCATATGCAATGACATGAGATCTCTTGCTAACTCTTTGAGACAGTACAGCACCAAGGGCATAATTAGATGCATCACACATTAATTCAAATGGAAGCGTCCAATTAGGTGGTTGAATGATGGGAGTGGTTGTCAACCGCTTCTTTAGTTCATCAAATGAATCCTTGCATGCTTGATCAAACACAAATTTGGTATCTTTTTTGTAGTAGTTTAGAAAGAGGTTGTGCAATCTTGCTAAAATCCTTGATGAATCTTCTGTAAAAACCTGCATGACCAAGTAAAGAACGTACTTCTCGCACAGAAGTGGGGTAAGGTAGAGAAGTAATAATGTCTATCTTGGCCTTATCAACCTTTAAACCTTTGCTAGATACCAAGTGTCCTAAGACTATACCTTCTGTTACCATCAAATGACATTTTTCAAAATTCAAAACCAGGTTAGTCTCAATGCATCTGTCCAAAACTTTAGAAAGGCTTTCTAAGCGTGCATCAAAAGAAGAACCATATACAGTGAAGTCATCCATAAACATTTCCATGCAACTTTCTAAGAGATCAGAGAAAATGCTTACCATGCATCTTTGAAAGGTTCCAGGGGCGTTGCATTGACCAAAAGGCATCCTTCGATAGGCAAAAGTACAAATTTTTGACACGCTCGTCGCAAACGCGCAAAAATAATTTCTAGATTTCCCCCAAACTAAAGGTATAGTATAAGGTGCAACCTAGGTCATCTCCCAAAAATCATTTCATATTCTTAAGCAAATAAGGAGAAAGTTAGAACAAGGGGATTTTGGAAAGATTTGATATGAAGTTCTAAATGCAAAATACAGAATGAAATTAATTTCACTTAACAATTATCAACTCAAGGAATTCAGAGGCTATTTTCTTAACTAATCATTGATCACTAAAATCATGCATTGTGTTTATCAACCTAGGATCATCTGGAACCCCTAAAATGATCCTTGAATTCTCTACTGAGAAACCTCTCAGAATTTAATTGATTATGATCAACAAGATTAGTAACCACTTAATCTTTTATCTAAACCAATTTCACAATCATAATTCAGTTGAAGTAAGTAATAAAATGAAAACCTTCAATTCAATTACTTAATTTCTACTCTTCAAACTTTTGGAAAATGATTTACCAATCAAAAACCAATTATAAATCAATTATGCATTAATCAAAATACGTCAACCGATCAAACTTTGATTAAAGAATAAAATTGAATAATATAGTGAAGTAGAGTAGAAACCACTTAATAAGCATGTAAATAAAGATCAAGACCTCAAAGTTAAAATGAAAATAGCTTGAATCCTTGAATTGAAACTACAAACCTAGCCTTCCATGATGGAGGCAAACTAACAACAAAGAAAGAGGCAAACTAACAACAAATAAATCCTAAGCCTTCCATGTAGGAGGCAACTAACAACAAATAAATCCTAAGCCTTCCATGTAGGACGCAACTAACAATAAAGAAAAACTAAGCCTTCCATGTAGGAGGCAAACTAACAAGAAAGAAAACCTAAGCCTTCCATGAAGGAGGCAAAACTAACAAGAAAGAAAGAAAGAAAGAAAGAAAGAAAGAAAGAAAATGGTATTGGAGTTAATCTCCAAAATGGTGTGTTTCTCCTCTTGTAAACCCTTCTATTTATAGACGATTTTTGAGGCATCATCTTCAGAAAGTCACCAACTAGGATATTACTTTTCTACCCTTTTATTGCTTTCACTGGGCTTTGTAGAAAATGCAAAACACTTTTGAATTTTTTTCACCGATGAGCACAACAATTTTGGCTTTCTTGCACCGCAATGTCGGATGTTCACATGTCCGAATTAGAGCTTGACTTCTGAACAAAAGTTGTAGCCCCGGATCTTAGCTGTCCAACAAAGTTGATTTCATCTCAATATGACTTCTGTATCTCAAGATATGGCCGGATCTTTGCACACTGTTCAAATTCCACGTCAGCAACACTATCTCATCTTTTGAGATAATTTCGGAGTCCTAAACATCCTATTTAGAGTCTGCTCTTGCTTTGTAACTATGGACACTTCTTTAAGCTTTCATTCAAGACAGATTTCATGATTTTTGGATGTCTACAACTCCAATTATGCTCAAAATACTATAATAGTGTCATTTTAATCGGGTAAGCAAAGAAATTCAATTAAACTTCATATGAACCCAAACTCATAAAATATGACAAAGATCACTTAATTGAACATATAAGAAGTCTTAATGAGATAAAAGTGAGAGATAATTATTTATGAAATTTATGCTTATCAATCATAACCAGTTCTTAAATGTTCTACAAAGTTTTTGTCTTTAAAGGAAGAGAAAGCAAGTCATACTGATAATGTCCAATTTGTAAATAGAAGGATGAATGCATCCTAATTATTAGTAGGTAGTTTGTAGAATAGTTAATGCGAATATGATAGAAATAATTATGTATGTAATCAAAGATATAAAGTTATGTATGTAAATAAGTTTGTAAAGGCTCTAATGTCTTAACCTAACTATGTATATATAAATAAAGATTATACAATTATTAAGGATTGTATAATTATAAGTTGTATGAATGTTGTATGTTTGAGTTGTGATGAACTAATTTACTACTTACTAGAAAAAATTAAAATGAAAGAAATAAGTTTACTATTAACGAACGTGCACGAGAACACCTATTTGTTTACATTTTGCTACGAACGCTAATTCGATGAGGGTTGCATTTTATATCAAAGAAGTTTTAAGTGAAGTTTTTTAAAAAAATTATCATATTTTCACTAATAATTATTTTCTAAAGATTTTGTATCATCATATAACAGTCCATTAAAGAAATTAAGATTGCGATTTAAGCATAAAAACAATATTCATTTTTAAGGATGTTATTGGTATAGTTTTTGTGGGATTGATATTGAAGGTAGAAAATACTTCCTTTACATACCGATAGGTATGTTTTCCCATAGGTAAAACTTGGTAAAAAATTTTATATTCATGTTTTGAACGCATCAATAAACAAGGTTAGGTTTTCCACGTTGGCAAAGATGTCATTGATAAGAATTTATGTATGTTTCAAGCAAGAACTAAAGTTAAAGAGAGATTGAGGAGAGAGAATTGGATCTTAATCTCAAAAATATGTATCAAATGACTCTAACTCCTTAAAAATAAGATACAAATCGTTTATTTATAAAGTGCGGTCTTCCACCTTGCTAAGAGGAGAGAGGATGCAATCCAAACTGCGTTATGGAAAAAAGCTAAAAATTGGAGTACCTACACTAAACCCAACCAAAATACTACCCTCAGTGAGCAAAATAAAAGATTTACAAACATAAATTTCTAACACAAAATATATCTAATACAAGTTTAGAAAAATAAAAATAACTTAATTCATATGCCTCCTTAATCCTGTATTAAATAATCTCTAACTCGCATAGCCATCATACCAAGATGATAATTTGAACAGTTGCAATGCTATATTGTGTTATACATAATAAAGTAATAAATACTTTTATTATCTCACAATAAAAATCATGAAAATCATTGAATAAAAAAAATATTACTAAATATAAATTCTAAATTGTTAAAATTAATTTTTCAAATGATTTAAATCTAGTTTGATATATTATTAAAAATATATTAAAATAATAATATAGAATAAATAAAATATATTTTTTAAATATTTATAATCTAATTTAAAATTTGTATAAAGATTTGTTAATTTTTAGTAAGATGAAAAGGTTACAGGAAGTTCAACATAAATATTGATTCAAAAAGTAATAATATTTTTAATATAAATCTTAAGAACAAATCAATAATAAATAAAATGTAAAGAAAAAATTATGTTATTAAACAAAATAATTACTAATATAAGAATTTTAACTTTTTAATATTGATTAATTAAATATTTAATTAAGTTATCTTTACTGTCTCAATGAAACTTTCTAAGAATTCTAAAAAGAAAATATGTAAGATTTTCTTACTTGATAGAGAACTAATTAATTGAATTTATTAATTGAATTTATTAATTGAATTTATTAGAAAATATTTAAAATTTTAAGTTAATATTTAAATTATTTTTTATATTATACAATAATTGTTAGAAAAAGAATTGCAAAATTATTTTGTTAATAATAGAAATATAATAAACTTTTGGTATAATTTAATTCCAGTTTTATTCTTTAAAATTAACATAGCATCATGTAAAAAATCATGCATTCAAAATCAATAAATATTAAAGTTTCGTATAATAATGTAAAAAAAAAATTAAAGATAAAATTTTTGTTTTATTTCTAAATTATTAAGATCAGATAATATTTATAGAAAATTTTGATTTAATTAATAATATAATTATTATAAATTAATTCATAATAATTAAAAATTAAGACTAATAATAAAAAATAATAACACAATAATACCTCAATAATTTTTAACGATTATAAAAATAAAAATTTAATAAATTTTCAAAAATTATATAATAAAACAACATAATAATACCTATTTAATAAAACCAAAATTCTATTCTTATTTATAGTCTCTTTTCCATCTTCTATCTTTATTATAAGAGGCTAAACTACGATCTTTAATTTGTCCTTGACTAATTTTCTTTTGACGTGTATCCAATTGTGCATGCAACATCTCTTTAATTTCTTATCAAATGATTGGCCATAATTATTTTGTACGTTTATAACTAATGCAATAATATAAGTGTGAAGAACTGAACCAACTCCACCACCCTTTAATTTCTTGTTCAATAATTGGACATAATTATTTTACACATTTGTAACCGTTACAAGAGAACTAGCTCCGCCTCTTGCATTTTGGTCACCACTCCTTATAAAAAATTTCAAGTTAGCAGCACTGTCATTCATGAACAGATCATTCACCATCCTGTGCTAACAACGTTTCTTTCTATATCCCCACAACAATCACAAAATGAAGATATGATATGGATAATAATTATTTTAAAAATTAAAAAAAAATTGTTTTTAAAAATTATGTTGGAAGTTATATTTTATAAAAATATAAAAAATATTCTATGTAAAAAATAAAATTCATTAATCTTCTTATAAAATAATAACTTTAATTTATATAATTCAAATTGATTGTATACAATGATATATAATTTTAAATGTATATAACACTGTTAATTTACAACGTATATAAACCAAGATTATTTATACAATGTCAATTTTTAATATTTAAATAATGAAATTGTTTTTAAGGAGTACTAAATAATTCTGAATTATGTAGAGAAAGAAGGAAAAGACATACCGCATCCAGAATCAGGATAAATAACTAATAATTGAGCGGAGGAAAAGATATTATATAAATTAACTAATTAATTAATTATTGCTCAGATGCTCGTAATTACATGTATGGGCTAAAAACAATTACATCTACTAATTTTTTCTATTTTTATTTTTTAAGTATTTCAGTTTTTCCATTAAATTGAAATAATGATATTTTTTTAATCATTCTTCTTGATATAATTATAATCAAGACATTGAGATAAACTAGATTAAATATTTTAGATTGGATTCTTTCTTTCCTAAAAATTACTTAATATGAACTAGTTTTGTATAATTTTAAGCATGTCTAGCAGTATATATATATATATCACTTATAGCATAATGGTGGTAATATGTACTATTTGATCTGCTTCATAATATAATAAATAGGGTTAAAAAAATTTAAATTCTATTTAACTTTAAAAAGAATGCTGATAAAAGTTAATTTTCAATTTTTTTTTCGAACTTTGCAGATTAAGTTTAGATTAAACTTGATCAGATCAAGTTAATATTTTTAAATTTAAAATTTAAATTCTATATTTTACGAGCTTAGACTGGCCATGTGGTCGCCTTAAAGGGAATCAATCATAGAAATACCATAAATATAATAGATCGATATAAAATCTGTTTATAAAGATAAATTGCGGGGGAAGGGAAGGCTCTCCCCTGTAATATATATATATATATATATATATATATATATATATATATATATATATATATATATTAAACGGCTATTATATGCATTTAAAAATTTCTTGATTTTCTACTTTTATAATTATTTTAATAACTTTTTCATCATTTACTTTTAATATCTTTTTATCATATTATTTATTTTATCGTATTTAATTTTAGAAGATTTATAGAAAAAAATGTAGGATAATTTTTTAAATATTATAACTGACCCTCCTTTTTTTTTTCTTAAACTCCTACTGTCAAGAAAAAATAAGTTGTTGAAAAAACAGTTATAAAAATTTAATAATTCACTTACAAATTCTAAGTATATTTTTTCAAGAAGTTAATGATTTTAAAAAGAACATCCAATTATCAAATTTTAGAAGATAAATATATTCATATTATGATAAATATATTGTGTTCACAAAATTGAAAAGTAAAATTATATTTTAAATAAAATAATTAATGTATATTTATTTATGAACAATAATAAAATATTTATTATTAAAACTATTTTTTTACGCGTCCCTTGTATAATTCGTGAATCCATGCCTACCTTTTTGTACTGGTGTTGGTAACTTGTTTTATATATATTTTTTTTCTTTAAACCAAACTCTGTTACAGCTATTTTAATTATTTTTTCTTTAATTTGAAACCATGCTAATTTAAGACTTGTGTGTAAAAGTTACAGAATCAGTTTTTGAATACCAGCAAAGGTATATTTTTATTATCCATATAGAAACAAAACACATCGTTAATCAACACATTCCCCCCTGCATTGAAACCAACCAGCAGCTCCTGGTTCGGTACAATCGCTCCAAAAACAATTATCAAGGGATTCGATATATACACAATACGAAAGCCAGCTTCGAAGATTTGGTTCGTCCTTCCTTTTGTGTGGCCACATCAAAGCACAAGGGACATAAATAAATAAATTTGTGAATCTTCATTAATCAATGGAAGCTCCCTGCTGCAAAGCTTGCCGCTCTGGCCTCTTCGGGCTTTGGATTTGGTAGCAAGATAATTGCTAATACGGCAGTGACGGCGGAAGCCACCGCACCCAAGACAAAAGCCGGCAAGTTGCCACCCCCGAACAAAGCATCCCATGGACCACTTAGTGCCGACACCAGCATCTGTATATACACATGTGTGCACAGTTGGTCAATAATTATTCCATCCACAATAATGTTATTATTTTACCCCAAAAGTTTCTAGTGACACATGAGTCAAAGGGGTCTAACCTGTGGTATCACAATTGCAAGGTTCAGAACTCCTAGAGATAAACCTGAAGCAAGAAACAAAGAAAGAAGGGTTATATAAAATTGAGCCAAATTCCAAAACAATTTATTTAATTAATCCTGTGTTTAATAAAACAAGTTTTGAAAAATGTTTTACCTTGGCCAGCACCGGAAGTGCTGGAATATATTGATGCTAGAGCAAAAGGCACACTGTAGGTAATCTGGACGCACAGTTTAGAAAATTAATTACTAATTACGCAAATGAGCCAAAGGATATTCTAACATTTAGAAACAATATTTTATAAAATTCAACAATTTAATTTATAATAAAAAATTAAGAATGAAACGCAGTCGTTCTAGGAGGAGAAACAGAGAAAGGAAAATTACCGCAAGAGGAATTCCAACAACCGAGAAGAAAATCAAGGCACTAATTTTGATATCTTGAGAGGGTTGGCCAGGAAGCGTATGGTGCATAAGGCGTTCGTGTTTTGCATTTTTAGTTATAACCATAGTCATTGCTAATGCAATGGCGAGAATAATATTCACAATCCCCCACAACCTCTTCACTCCCCCAACCATACGACCCAACGGTTCAACCGCTAATGACATAACACCTAAAACGACAGCGTTTAACATAAGCCCCAACGACCCAGCACGAACTCCGGATGCGTATGCTTCATCTCCTACGTTACCACCGTACACCTCACGACCCATCCAATCTGTGTCAAACAAGAAGTAAGGGAACCACCCAATCCAGTTAATAGCAGTCACCAACATGAGCATCCACATTGGCTTCTTAAGCTCCTTCAACGCACCGAATATTTCCCCAAAGCAAGTCGCTTTCCCTTCCTCGCCTACCTCCGCCGCCGGCATTTTCGGATCTTGCACGTAAATGAGAACGACGATGACAAGGATAAGGAGGAGCAGGATTGAGAAGAAGAAACAGCTCTTGAGGTTAGCGCAGAAGACGTCGCACGCTTTCGTCTCCGTGAACGGGAAGATGTTGTGGAGATTTCTATAGGATCCTGCGGCGTACCCTAGTACCTGACCAACGGCCATGAAGAACGAGAAGAATGCATTGGCCATTCTCGTCTTTTTATGGTCGCCAGCAGACAGGTCACCGAGAAAGGCACGACAAGGTCCTTGAAGCATGTTGTTGGCAACGTCGAGGATCCAGAAACCGACCACGAAGATCGCCACGGCTCGTGGTCGAGTCTTCTTAGTAATGTCGTCGCCAACAGCGTATCCTATATCGGCTGCGTAACCAATGAGGAAAACGGCAACGGCGACGGCAATTGCGCCGTAGAAGATGAAAGGCCGACGGCGACCGAAGCGAGATGTACTACGGTCGCTGTAATAACCAACAATAGGCTGCACTACAAGGCCGGATATTGGACCGCAGAGCCAAATGAAAGCGGCCCAAGTGTGAGGAACACCCAAGAGCTGAACGTACGGGGTGAGGAGGGAGAGTTGCAGAGCCCATCCGAATTGAATTCCCGCAGCAATTGATGCCACGGCAACTAGCTTTGTTAGGGGGCTCGGTTGGGGCTTGCTGCTATCCTCCGAATTTAAGGTGGAGGATTTTGCGCTGGCAGCTTTGGTGGGAGATGATGGATCCATGGTGAAAAATGATGACCTTTAGAGAGAGAAAGAAAGAGAAACTTTTTCTTGAGGTTCTCCAGGTTTCTCTCTCTGCAGGCCAGAAAGAGAAGGGGGAGTGGGTGAGAGGAGCAGGGGCAATGTGTTGCGATGTGTTATGCTATGTTATGTTATGTTATGTTACTGGTGAAGTAAGGAGGGACTGAAGGGGGTTTATATTGGGGGAGAAGTTGGTTGGATTCAATGGGTGTGCATGTAAGTAGGACTCTGCTTTAAGATGTGTCCATATTTTTGCGGTAAATCGTAGCGGATCGTTCAATTTTTTCCTTTAGTTAACTGACTCGTCGGCTTGGTATTTCCGATTGTTACTGTAAGGAGACCTATTATTAAGCGGACGAAGAGAGAGAAGTATAAAAATAAAATGACACGCAAAATGCCTGTGGATCGATAATTTTCTAATTACCACAAACTGTAGTGGATTATGCCTTGTAGTGGATTATGCCTTGTTAGAGTCTTACTAGAGTTAATTAGAACTAATACCAGGAAGAATTTCGAAATTACGATTGAGGACAAATATAGACTTGAAGCATGGTGTCTCTAGAGGCCTAACATATTTATGCACGAGTCTTGTCCTTCACCCTGTGATAGAAATATTACACGTTTTAATTTAAAAAATTAATATGATTTATTTTTAATTTTTTAAAAGATTAAAATAATAAATGAATAATTTATTCAGCAATAAATATCAAGAAAAATTGGACTATTCTCCATCCGTGGAGATTTAGATTATCATTATCAGTCTATATATTAAGTATTTAAATTTAATCTATTTAAATTTTTAAGATATAAATTTTTTTATTAAAATTTTTTTTATTAAAATCTATCCTGATTTAAAGTTTATAAGATTTATAAATCTATTTAAAAATCTATATTACAAAAGAATCAATAAATAAATTTAAAATCAATATAAATAATTGATTAAAAAAATTTACAAATTTAAAGTCTATAAAATAAAAAAATTATTAAATATATATATATTAATATTATATAAAAAAAATATAAAATAAATATTATAAAAATATAATATATTAAAATAAATATAAATATATAATATATAAATATAATTAAATAAATTTTTTTATAAGTTTAGATTTAATTTATTTATATAAAAATATTTTTTAATAAATTTAAATTTATCTATATATTAAATAAATTAAATTAAACTAAATTTTAAATAAATCAAACTATAAATTTTTTTCAAAATATTTTATTCACTTTCATCCTTATTTTTTAATTTTTAAAATATCTTATTCACTTCTATCCCTATTTTTTAATCATAATTCTAAGTTAGCTCCGCTGTAAAAAAAACGCAAGCTTTTACACTGATTTGACGCAATCTTAACATGGCTAAACCGAAACTGGATCCACAGTGGACAGCTTGGGTTGTGTAGAGTGGTTTGACTGGTTTTTAAGTTTTATTATTTTTACAACATTTTTATAATATTTTTTATTTATTTTTTATATTATACTTATTTTTTATTTATTTTTATGTTTGTATAAATTATTAATAAATTTATGATATAATTAATATTTCTTCTTTTTTTTCTAACTTTTTAAATATGTATCAAACAGTCCACAACAAAAGAATAATAAAAAATAAATTTTTAATAAAAAAAAATATAATATTTATTATTATCAATATATTAAATCATATAATTTTTAACAAAAAATTGTTATAGAATTTTTTTTATTATATATATATATATATATTTAAATATGTATTAAAAAAATCGTTTTCTTTATTCTGCTTTTCTCTATAGTTATTGAGTTTCAGTGTCTAAAATTCATTAGCCCATTATAAATGGTGAAACAATGGAGTAACGAGCAACAGAGACATGGGAATAGGATTTATTTTGCATCTAAGAAATAAACAACTTTTAAAAAGAAGAGAGACTTATATCGTTAATTATCAATATGAAAATTTGTATTTTTATAGTATTTTTTTAAACTTAAAAAAGAAAAAGTGATACTTGTGATACAATCTAACAGAAAAATAAAATAAAATAGTTTTATGATATGAATAACGTAGTACCATGATTAGTTCCATACCGGTAGGTCTCACTGGATTTTAAATTCTCTCACTCAAAAGAAATTGACGAAATGTTATCATAATTCAGAAATGAAGAGCCATTTTTGTGAATGGCGGCATCTTCTATTCGTTTTTCCATTCCAAGGCTTTATTTGTTAGTCAGCGATCAAATTCTGTTACTGAAAGATCATGACTCCAATTACTTCGTCCAAATCTCCTAATTGATTGACCGGAACTCAGTAACTACATAGGAGAGTGTAGAAAAAGGAAAAACCATTTTTTAATATATGTTTAAGTATATATAATAATAATTTTTATATAGCAAATTTTTGTTAAAAATTATATGATTTAATATATTGATAATAATAAATATTATACTTTTTATTAAAATTTTATTTTTTATGAATTTTTTGTTGTGAGTTATTGGATACATATTTAAAAAGTTAGAAAAAAGAAATCTTAATTATACAATAATTTATACAGACATAAAGATAAATACAAAAATAATAAAATAAGTACAATGACAAAAAATAAATAAAAAAATTGTAAAAATAATATAACTTAAAAAACCAACCAGACCATTCTACACAATCTAAGGTGTTCAGATTTAGCCATGTAAGATGACGTCTAATTGGTGTGAAAAAATTTAAAACGCCGCGTTTTTAGGCACTGGTGGAGAGCACTGTATAAACATGGCAAGGGACGACACGATCTAAACCCGGACTTGCGGACTGAGCACTGTATAAATCATTTCAATTTGACAACGCAAGTGCTGACAAGGAGACCACTGCCTCCCAACTCAACTGGACCAATATCTGCTTTGCTAAACGTGCTTTTCAATAATTGCACTTTCCGAACCCATTTCTTCTACATGTGTGATACACGGTCCTTTGTTTATTATAAAAAATTACATTTATTGAAAACATTACAAATGCTACTAACAGCTTAATATATTTATAAAAAATGTTCAAGCCTAAATATAATCTACAATTAATAGATATTAACAGTTTATTAAAATGTCAACATGTCAAATAAATTATGTTAACTGTAAGTAATAACTCGTGTTTATTCTGTATGTTCACTTATTTAGATTTATTTTCAGTGTATTTCAATTAAACCAATATTGCATCCCATGTAAAATAAATTATAGCGGTTGACTTCACAAAGTTAATATAATTTGTTTGGATAAGAATTCGTCCATTTTATTTATATAATTAAATTACGGCGCGTGCGTGCTTAATTACTTTTGCTTATCTTATCGATTGTAGCAAATGATGGCTGAATGTGCTTTTCTGGCTGCATTATGCAGTGCTTATATTAAGTGAGTATGATACAAAGGTTTTCATTTTTCTATTTAAAATTTAATTTAATTGAAATGTAAAGATAATATATTATATTATTAAAAATTATTAATTTTATAAAAATTATTTTAAAATTATATTTATCATAATTTTTAATTAACTAATAATATATTAAAATTAAATGTTTTAAAATTTAAGTTTTGACAAATCCCATTTTAATTGGAAATCGTAATAATACCATTTTAATTGTCAATCGTAATTGATAGAGTTTGGGTGCAATATTATTATATTTTTATATTCATGATTTTAAAAAAGTATTTTTTATTTATATTTATATAAGTAATAATTTTAATTTTAATTTTTTTTATATTTTAAATATTAAACCTTTATAATAATTCTTATTATTTATAAATTATTTAACTGAAATATAATATTATATCTTTTCCAATAATTATAATGAAATAATAAAATATAATATATCATTAGGTTTAATCAAGTTTTTAATTTCTTATTTAATAAGTTTTTGTTTTATTTTATACCTTATTTTTATATAATTTTATTCTCTCTTTTTATAAATTTTTTTCGTTTTTATCCTTGAAAATTTTAATTAAAAAATGTCAATATGTACCATTTGATTCTTTAATTTTTTTATTTGTTCATATTTTATTATTTTATAGAACTATTTTGTTAAAAAATGTCAATAATATATATATATATTAATTCCGGAATATGTTAATTTTAGTTATATTTTTATAAAAAAATTTAAAGTATGATCAAATTAATATCAAATTGTGTATATCAAAAAGTTTTCAAAACTAAAAATATATATAATATGATATTTATTATTTAATTTATATATATTTACTTAAACAACTCCATTACTGAATAGAGATTTTTAAAAGTATGAATCAAAGTCGATAATTTTGTAAAATGAAAAACAAAAATCATATAGACAAAGATGACAAGAACTAGAACAAATAATAAGAATAAAGAAAGATAAAAAAATTATTAAACCTGTAACATTATAAATTAATAAGCATTTGTTGAAAACACTGATCTAGGCGCTGGTAACTGAATTTCATAAAAAATAATTTGATTTTGAGCCTTTTCATTTAATTAGTAAAAAAAATATAAAGCTTTAGTTTTAATTTTTGAATTTAGTTAAAAAATAATAATATAATTTTTTTACACAATTATCCAATAACAAATTGTCATATAAGTAAAAAAGTTTATTTTTTTAATAATTATTCAAAAGTCATATTTAAGATGATTCTATTTGGATAATAATGTAAAATTTTTATACTAAAAATATATTAAAATTATGATATTAATTTTTTATATATACTTATTTTAATTATATATAATATATAAATATTATATATATATATATATATATATAAAATATAGATATATAAAATTTCTTTTAACATATCCTCCATGATCAGCTATAATTCAAATGAGTCTTACGCAGGTTTCATTCGGCATATACGTGATAACGAGTATAATTTAGGTAGAGTGTTATAATACCTATCCCTATCCCCTTTTTCTTCCATTCTAAAAATTATTCATAATTGTTGTCGTATTGGTGTGTGTAATGATACCAACGGAAGCGCAAATAAATTAAGCCATGGTTAATTTAAAAGAAAAAATAATTTTATTAAAAGATTTTTTTACGTGAATTTAAAAACATCAAATTATTACAATTTAAATTTTCAAATTAAAAAAATAGAATTAATAAAATATATTTTATAATTTATTTTTTTAATATAAAATTAAATTAAATTATTTACACAAAAAATTAAATTAAAAATTATCAAATTATCATAATTCAATATCTTAATTAAAGTATAGAATTAACAAAATATTTAAAGTGTTTTTTTATACAAAGTTAAGTTACTTATAAATGAGATTGAATTTCAGTTAAATTAAATATTTTTAAAATTTAATTTTTATTATTTATAAAAAATTAAAAAATTATAATAAATAAAAATAATAACAAATGTGATGATGATAAAAATAAAATTGACGATAAATAAAAAATTGATAATCATAAAAAAAAATGATAAAAAATAAAAAACAAAAATATGATAAATAAATAATTAAATCAATAAATAAATCCATATTTATCCACTGCCCATTAGAGTAACAAAATAATAATAATTAATAAAAACTATAGATAGGATAATTTGAAAAATAAATAAATAATACATGATAATAATTAATAAATATAAATTAGATTATAAAATTATTTCTATTAAACTAAAATTAAATATAATATAATAATATTTAATTTTTAATAATATCTTATTTAATAATACATAATTAAATCATAAGTAATAATGATAGAAATAAAGAAGGTAATAATAATAATAATAATAATAATAATAATAATAATAAATATTAATAACAATAATAATATTGAGTATAAATAAAAATTAATAAATAAGGATGATAATATAAATTATAATCATAATAATGTATAATAATTATAGCAACCAACTAAAAAAATAAAATTAACAATCGATAATATCAAATAATAAAAACAGATATATTAATAACAATAAATGATTCAATAAATAAGATGGAGAAAATGATATTAGAAACAAATATAATAAAAAAATTGACATAAATTAAATGATAATAAATAAAAAAGAATTAAATAACAGTATTGATAAAATAGAATAATTTACAAGAATTATAAAAAATTAGTTAAAATAAAATTAGCAATCAACAATAAACAATAAAGAATATACTAATAATAATGAATAATTAAATAAATAATTAAATTAAAAAATTAAAAAATAAATAAAATAATAAAATAACAAACGTTAATGAATCAATGAAGTAATACTAAATAAATAGAATAATTAGATAACAAAAGACGACCATTTATAATAGTTATAGCAAATTAATTGGAATAAAACCAACAATAAACAAATGGTGATAATAAAAAAATAATAAAAAGATATATTAATAATAATAAATAAGTAAATAGAAAAAAATAAAATTTTAAAATAAATATAAAAAAATTATAGAGGATAATGAACTAATTAAATAGAAATAATGAAAGAAAAAATTAGATAATTGAAAAAATGCGGTCGTTTATATTAATATATTAATTAATTAAGATAAATTAGTAATCAATAATAATAAATAATAAAAAAAGTTTTACCAATTATAACCAATAATAAATAAGTAAATATAAAGATAAAATCGAAAAATTTAAAAACAATTAAAACTCACCCAAAACAATAGTAATAAGTACAAGTGTATATTACCTTTAGATCTTATTTTTCTATTTTTATAAATCTAAAAGTGAAAGAAGGAGAATTTGACTACATTGTTTAAAACGTCCAATAAAATAGTACCCGCAGTTTTTACACTAAACAACACTTCATGTCATTGAATACATGTATAGGAAAAGACATAAATAAACATTCTCTACGCTATTCTACCTAAACGGAAAAAAAAAAAGAAAAGGGAAGCTTGAAGTATTCTACCGGGAAACCAAAAGAAATAAAGGTGAGTCTGTGAGAGAGTTGAACAAAAAGAAATTTAGAAAAATTTGATGGTTAATGGGATACCATGATAGTTACGGCATAAGCAACACGAAGTGAGATTGATTGATGATTCCGCAACAAGGTCACCATAAGACTCCATAGATCAATGGTTAGTGGCTAATGAATGGTCTACCGTTGGTGTTTGTGAACAAGAAAGATACAAAGTAAAGAACATCACTTCTCTCCTATTTTACGCTTATGTATGGTTTTCCTCTTTTATTGTTGTATTTTAGTTACAGGGTTTGTATAAAATGGGTCGTTGAACTCTAAATTTTGACTATTATGAATATTTTTATTCTACAACTATATGTTTTCTATTGTGTATCAAACATAGATGATTACATGTGGTTGGATGTTCGCAATTTCTTATTTTGTTTTTTTACCAGTTTCTATTTCTTCTTCTTTTGTTGCTTTGAAATCTTAGTTTTTGGTGTTTTTTTTTTCCGATTTTTACTTCTGGATTTGTCCTTATACTTACTATTTTTCAATTTTTCATTATCTCAAAACACTAATGGAAAATAAGTTTTTACATCGATTGTTATAAATTTTTTACATCGGTTGTTTGAGTGGTATTGAAGTAGGTAATATAGAAAGCAGACTTTTTACATCGATTATACAACCGATGTAAAAAGAACACTTTCTACATCGATTATGGTCACAACCGATGTAGAAAGTATGACTTTTTACATCAGTTAAGACTATAACCGATGTAAAAAGTCACTTATTACTCGGTTATGGTCACAACCGATGTAGAAAGTTCATATTTTTTAAAATGTTGTTTTTGTTTAGGGAAACTATCATATTATTTATTCACAATACCTGCATATACAAACAGAATACCACCAGTCAGACAATACAGAAATAACAGAGTCTATATATTTAAAGTAAATACATCAATATTTATTATGAAATATAATAAAAACAAACTAAATATATTAAAATTCCATGAATTTAATCCAAATTGGCAACCTCTATCAGAAATTGCCCCCAACGTCTCTTGTTATCATCAATTTCTTCATCTAACAAAGGTTGAAGATTTTCAAATATCTACAAAATATTTTTGAATAAAATTAGAGAAAATGTCATGTTATGCATTAAAATTAAATAATTAAATTAGGACAATTATTACTTGGTTCTAAGAATTAACAATAGAAGTCGAGACAATGAGAAACATATGTCTCATCACATAATATCCACACTCGGTTCCTCCGGGTTGTCTTGAACACTTCAAAAAAAATAGAAAGAGTATCAAATATAATTAGAGATGATGATATATTGATAAAAGAATATAAAATAATTGCATAAATTTTAATAAAGTACTTACCTTTGGAATTATCTATACAGACTTTTTAATATTTGATGAATGCGTCCCTTTTAACCGAAGTCGAGCTTTCATTGCTCTATAGTAAAATAAAAAGCAAATGAATACCTTTGAGAATAACAAATTATATGAATATAAAAAGTAAAATCCTAAAAACTTACAAATCTATAATGTCCTTTATGTTTTTCTTTGATTTTTGCCAAGTAGAGCATAGAAATACAACTACATTTCGCTTTGGACAAATAATGATTAATTGCCAATGGACCCTACAAAATATGGATGACAATGAACCAAAATTAGGAATTTAAATGAATTTGTTAAATAAAACAATTAAGTATTGACTTACAATTGAAAATAAGGGGCTAGGTAACCGTCTTTATTAGCCTGTAGTCTCCTCTGAAGGTATCCTTGTATCTCCACTACCTTATTTCCGGTTTTCTGCATATAAACCGGGTCTAGGAACCCATAGAGGCGTAAGTTCCCTCTTTGAGTAAAGATACGATACAGGTACTTAATATTGCGAAAATTTTTCATATGTTAGATTTTGATAATGAAATAATTCAAGTAACGTTTAGAAATTTACTTACATCAACCATAATTGTAGAACTGATACACATAGAAGATCGTTACCCACAACCAACTCCAATATATCCTTCTTAGTAATATAGAAGGGGATAGGTGTGGGCTTCCCTATGATATCTGGTTCCATTGTTATTTGCAAAGTTTCATTGCCCAAGTTCATGGTAATACCAAATAGATGTGTGAGCAAATCAACCTCAGGTTTCTTTTGAGGAGTCTCAGGAAGATCTCCTTTAGCACTGAAATCAATCTTCTTCTTACGATCTTCCTTATAAACCTACGATAAATTCACAAAATAGTAAGAAATATATATACACACACAATGTATATATTAAAAAATTAGTAACATAGACTAAAATTATTTAATACCTAAGGTTGAGCTCGCTGCACAAGTCTCCTCGGCCATATAATAAAATGATTGGGAGCTTGCCCCACGACATGAACCTCCTCAGTAGGCACAAGAACAAGAGCATCTGCATCTTCAACCCGTTCAACCACCACTCTAAGATGATCATCATCAATTTGTCGGTGATGGATGGTTACTCTACTAGGGCTTAGAGAAAACAACTAGGGTAATGACGAGGGACTTATGCTAGGGTAGGAGGACGATAATGGAGTTTGTAGAATTATGTTTAGAGATAATGGTTGCATAAGGTTTAGAGGAGGGAAAAGAGATTTTACGTCGGTTGTTACAAACAACCGACGTAGAAAGAACTTTTTACATCGGTTACTCTACTTAACCGATGTAAAAAAGCTTACTTTGTACATTGGTTGTTTTATAACCGATGTAGAAAGTTTAAACTTTATTTGAAAAAATGTCACCGCCTACTTTTTTACATCGGTTGTAGGGTAACCGATCTAGAAAATGTCAACTTTATTTACAAAAATGCTACCGTCTTTTTTCTACATCGGTTCACGGACAATTAACGTAAAATCCTGTTATAAAAGACTATTTTTCTACAGGTAAAATTTTTTCAAGTTTGGCTTCCAAATTATGCAATTGTCCCTTAGATAATTTCATTTGTTACTTATAAAATGGCCTATTCTTCTAGTTATCCGATGACTTATTTTCCTACACAATCTATCTTTTAGTATTTCTTCTTCTAGTAAAGGGTTGGCATTTTTTAAGCTAAAATCACGTCTATATGTTTTATTTATCTTATTTTAATTCTTTCAACCATTTCATAGTTTTTTCTTTTTCTGAAAAAGAAGCAATGTTCTTCATGCTCCTATCTTCCTTATTCAATTAAAAGAATATCATAAGATAAACAAAATAAATTAAAATAAATAGATAAGAATAAGATTAAGAAAGAATGAATAAATAGTGACATTTATAAATCTTATAATAATAATAATAATAATAATAATACAAATGAAAACATCAAAAGAGATAAAAAAAAATTTGTACATATCACTCAAATATTAAGAAATGGATAAAAAATAATAAAAAACAAAAAGAAAAAATAATATACTAATCTTCTTCATTTTATGTTTTGATATTTTATTTTATTTAATATTTATTAAAAAATCGAAATAAATAAATTAAAAAGAAATAAAAAAATAAAAAATAATATTTAAAATAATAATAATAGTAATATAAAAATAGTTATAATAACAACAAAATAGTATAAATGGAATAAATCAATTGGTATAAAGTGTTATTAAAAATTGTTTAACTAAATAAATAAGTAAATAAAAATAAAATATGAGGAGCCACATTTGGTATTTAAAGGTATTTATTTTTAGTTAATTTTTCAAGATTTTAATTTTTTATTCAATTAGATATTTTAATAAATCAAATTAAAATAAAATAATTGAAATAAAATAAAAATTTAGAATTAAATCAAAGAACAATAATGTTAATAGTAATTAAAATAACATAAAGATAAATAAAATAAATCATTTGAAGAAAAAATTTAAATGATATAATATGACATACAAAGTCTACTAGTCAAATCTTTTTCATATTTTTTAACTAATCTTTCAAGATTACGACTCTTATAATATTTAATAAGACAAGATTAAAATATAATAAATAAAAATAAAAAAATATTTAAAATTTAATAATGATAATTAAAATATAAATAAATAAATATAAATAAATAAAATAAATTGTATAAATTAAAAATAAAAATATTTACACAATAGAAGAATAAATAAATTAATGCTAAAATATGATGCATAAAATTTAATACTCAAAACTCTTCCATTTTTATTTAATTTTTTAAAGATTTGGTATTTATTATTTTATAAAATATTTTAATAAAAATTCAAGAGAATAAAAAAGTAAAAAATAGATTAAAAATGATAAAATAAATAAATAAATATAGATTAATAAAAATAACTCAATTAATTAAATAATACAAAGTAGAAAAATAAGATTAATAAAAATAAAATATAATAGGTAAAATCTAGTCTTTGCTTTTTATTTTCATATGGATGGGTATCTAAATTTTTATATTTATTTTTACTATTTATATTTTAGTTAACTAAAATATTTTTTTATAATAATATTTTTTTATAAAATAATAAATATAAGTACTATTATAAAATAAAATCATTTTGTGATTCTAAATATGTAAATTTTTAATATTTAATTTGAGAAGATCAATTTAACTTTAAATATTTTTAATTAAAAATACAATTTTAACTTTAATTTTATTTTTATAATATTTAATTTTAATTTTTTATATTTATAATACATCTAATAAAAAATAAAAATAATTAATATAAATCATTATACCTTATTTAAATGGTTCAATTAAAAAAAACATAAAAAATTTTAAAGCAATAATATGAGCCCCAACTTTTAATTTTATACATCTAATTATGTTTGGATGTTTTAAATTTATTAATTTTTATTCTTATTGAAACCATTTGTTTTCATAGGATATCCCTCACTGTTATTTTAAAAATCAAAACAAACTAGTCAGTTAGATTAAAAATTAATTATTTTTTGAATTATTTAAATTATAAAATTGTTTTGAAAAAAATTAGTAACAAATTAGTAAGCTCATGAACCAATAGAATTGATAAAAAATAGATTTATACATAAAATAACATTATTTAATAATTTTATAAAAATTAAAAATTAAAAAATTATATTTTATTTATTTTTGCATGTATAACTTCGATTTAAGACTTGAAAAAAATATGTAATTTTTAATTTTTAATCATGTAAAATTATAACACTAATGTTCTATTGTCGTGCAAAGTTTATTAGCAAACTGTGTGTACTAAATTTTATCCACAAAAAAGTATACCCATTATCAGAGTTAGAAAGAAAGTAACTCATTTTCAAAGATATTATTTCAACAATCCAAAAATTGAATGAACTTTGATTTCTAGCTTTTTAAAAAAAGTTTTATATTAAGTGATATTTTAAAATAGAAATGTAAGATGACAAAAAACAAAAAAAAAATTCAAAGAAAAAAAGCAATCGCAAATACTAATTTAATTATGAAAGCATGAACTTTGATTTTCCTTGTGACTTTACTTAATATTATTGCCAACTTCCTTATAAATAATAAGAGTCAATTATTAATTACTCGCTCTAATTCTATTACTATTTAATGATCATGCAATAGTAATATTTTTTCTTATGTTTCCACCTTCAATGATCATGCAAGGTAAATAATAAATAGAAACATAAAGAACACTTGAGTTTGTTAATATAATAATTAATTAAAAATCAATGATTTCGATTGATAAGATATCATATGTTTAGAAATGGTACAATCGCTTATTTTCTAATCAGCTTACCTTATACTTGCGTTCATTAAGAAATGGTACAATCGCTTATTTCCTAATCAGCTTAGAAATTAATAAGATAGGTCATTTTTCATCAATTAATCAAGCATAATAAGAAAAGCTCAATTAAATAGAAAAATATATGTATTAAGAGAGAAAAAATAGTTTAATTAGTTATATCATATGTTTCATCAAAACTCCATGAATAGGTAATTAATTAAACATTATGGTCAAATACAAACAATAAAATCTTAATCCAAAAGAGCATCCATAATCCTAATATAGAAAATCAAACTAACAAAACCATATGCTAATAGGTTTAGTAGTGGAACGTTGGACTCGTACTACAAAGAATCTTTTGCTTCTAAAGATCTTATAAAAAGGTTATGGAAATGTAATAAATGTGTAGACGAAGGTGATAATGGTAAGATGTTTAAAGGATATCAAAATGTGTGAGACGTATGTAAGTGTGTCCTCTTCCAAATCCATATCTTCCTTTTATAATTTTATTTTAGGATTTTTATAAATCGACTCTCTTTTTAAGTCATTTGTTGCACCACAAGATTGGCACAACTATTCTAAGGTCTGTACTGCTATGTTTGAAAAGCCAAGGATGCTGCAAGGGATGTTGTGTTCTAGCATGGTCATGTGATCCTTTAAGGTTAACTCTATCTTTTTTTGTCACACCTCAGCCTATTTTTTTTACATTTTTTCTCTCTTTTAATCTAATTTGTGCCAAAATTCAAATTCCCTACTCATGTTACCATTCTTGAAAAAATTATAAAAAATTACAATAAATAGAAAATAATTATATCAAGTTTATTATAAATAAATTAATCGAATGTTGGTTTATCAATTATACTAATATATATATATATATATACCATATAAAATAATATTTAATTAATACGTCTGTGATCACGATTAATCTATTGAACCTTAAACTAGCACCTTAACCAATTCAATGATTGATCTGATTTTGAAAACCTTTTCCTTCTCTATTTAGGAGCAAATCTTTTGAGAACACTTGATTAAAGTAAAAATAAGAATGCTGAATTTGTACCATACAACCATGCTACATGAACTATCAAGATTATAAGTTAGTGATCAAAGGATCACTTTAACAAGTCTTATGCATTTTTCTTTTAATATTGACTATTCAAATAAGATCTAGTAATTTATGTTGATTGCTTTTATGTCTTACTATCTATAGTCAAATATTTTTAAAAGATACATTTCTTATACATACACACATGTCGCAACCGTAATTACGACGAGACAACGAACTCGCTAAATTTTGAAAAGAATTTGATTTAATTGTGGAGTCGCCACCAAATTTTTGTTTAAGGGAAAAATATTTGGAAAAACCCTGACTCAAGGATGAGATTCGAAGTTCGGGAGTCGGTTACGAGTAGGGAAGGTGTTAGGCACCCCACTCGCCTGTTCCAAGGAACAGTACCCTTAAACTGAGTGTGTGATTATTTGAAAATAGTTTGATCCCTTAATTAATTTGAAAATAAATAGGTTGATGGAGGTTAGCCTGACAGGACTTGATCCTGCTCCTACGTATTCCCCGGTGCAATGGGAAATTCAAGGCTTACGTAGTTCTGGTTTTAAGAAACTTGACCGCTTTTAGGGAAAAGAAGGAAAGGGGGATAAAAGGAGTAAAGGATAAATGATCGATAGATGGAGGAAGTTCTGGGGTGGGAGTTACATACTCACATAGCCTAAGTGAATAGAATTTTGTTAGAGAAAGCGTTTAGGCAGAGCTTAAGCCAGTATGATTTTGCTTCGGTAAACCTCTAATCAAAGAAAAAGGAATTTGGGTATAAAGCCAGAGTTTTATCGGAAAATGTCCTTGCGAAGCTCAAACCGTCGTAAGCCGCGCTTGAGTTTGCATGAATCCTAACACAAAGTAGCAGAGAAAACTGCCTACTTGCATTAGACTCCATTTAGACGAATCCTAATAAAAACTGGCGTCTTCTCATAAGGACGAAATTTTATTGGAAAATGTCTCTGCAAAGCTCAAACCGTCGTAAGCCGCATTTGAGCTTGCACGAATCCTGACACAGAACAGCAGAGAAGACTGCCTGCTCGTATCGGAATCCGCTTAAGCAAATCCCAGTTAAGAAAATAAGGTCTTTGAGCAGAATCGGAGTTTTATGGGAAAATGTCTTTGCATAACTCAAACCGTCGTAAGCCGCATTTGAGCTTGCACGAATCTTGACACAAAACAGCAGAGAAAACTGCCTGCTCGTATCAGAATCCGCTTAGACAAATCCCAGTTAAGAAAATAAGGTCTTTGAACAGAGTCGGAGTTTTGTGGGAAAATGTCTTTGCATAACTCAAACCGTCGTAAGCCGCATTTGAGCTTGCACGAATCTTGACACAAAACAGCAGAGAAGACTGCCTGCTCGTATCAGAATCCGCTTAGACAAATCCCAGTTAAGAAAATAAGGTCTTTGAACAGAGTTGGAGTTTTATGGGAAAATGTCTGAAGATGGGTTCAACTCGATCCTAGCCAAGGTCTTTAGGCCCTAAGTTTGACTATAGCAACACTGATCGAGTAATCTATCCGACTGTTCAGACACATACCGTTTAATCTAGGAAGTTTTTTCATTTATCCTAATTAAGGCAGCCATTCAAGTTTATACCTAGTTAATTCACTAAAGCTGTTTCCTATTCATTTCGCCCTTGGGTTGGTAAGTGCAGGGATATGATAGGCCTGGATGCTAGTCTTCATTCAGTAATGTTGCAGTCTTGGTTTCTGCATACACTAGACTTTCTCATTTTGCCTAGTCCTATTCATGTCCTTCTAGTTATTGGTATGGTGCTGGCTTTAATTATGTTCCTTGCTATCAAATATTCAAACCAGGTAGGTATGTTGCACTCAAACAAACACTATACTAAAGGGCTGGATTCTCACATATTTAGGTTGAGATAGACCTTGTTCAGTTCAGACAGGACAGTGCGCTGTGCTATGGAACGGCACCCAGCAAACACTATATCAGGGGCCTAGACTCTCATGCATTCAGGCTGGGATGAACCTTGTTCAGTTCCGAATAGGACCCTGTGCTGTGATATGGAACTGCATCTAGCCAACAGGCCAGATCCTGAGGGGTTGACTATTGACCTATTGATAGAAGGGATTCAGATTAGTAAGGTCCCTGCAGATCCATTACCACCAGGATCAGGTACCTAATTTAAGCTTTAAAATTGGTCTATGCAGAGCAATATAAGGTTTCTGCAGATTTACTTCACAGATTAGGTTATTGGAAGTTTTTACGGGGTTGAGGGACCTAGGATGGTATTGTGAGAAGTCCTGATTAGATCTTGGGGGTTCAAATTTATTGATTGAGACTAATTCTCAGGTGGCTATCACAAACTTAGGTTCAGGTCCTTCGTTCAGAATCCTTGTTCGTATGTTTGTTTATGTGTTTTTTTTTTTTAGATTTTCCAGGCTAGTCTACTGAGGGGTGGCTGCTACTAGCCAAACCACAAGCTTCTCCATGTGCTCGCATCCAGTCTCATTCATACCCCTCAGATCATGGATGCTGTACTGATTTTTTACTGGGCTTCTTACTGCTAAGCATTCAAGACGGGCAGACACAAGACAGGCCCTGGCCCTTTTGGCTTTCCATTTAGCCATCTAGGTACAGAATCTGTGTAACAAGTTTGCTATTCATAACAGGTTTTGGGTTAGCTTTGATTTGAGTAAGAAATAGCCTAATGCAGGCCCTGGTTGTTCATACTCCCACTTATTGTTAACCACTAATATTAGGTGCTGACTTGCTCCAAGGATCTGCTTACTCTTATTGGCATGGCATAGGACATGGTGATTTGTTGCAGGAGCTGCAGCAGTCCAAGAGTTTGGTCAAGAGTGCCTAGGATCATAGTGATTTGTACAGGTTAACTCCTTTTCAATTCAAGTGATGCTGTTAAAGTGATGCAATCCAAGGGGAGACTGTCTTGAGTGGGGTGCAGGGACCTGAACCTGTTTTGTTGCTATGGCAAATTCATGACTCAGGTGTACTCATGACCAAATGGTAAAACCAGCCTAAAATACCTACTAGAATTGACTGACCTGACTTTCCAGCAATCATGGATATGAGGCACCGACTATGATCCTCTTGTGATAAGCCCATAAGAAGCAAATCTATGGCATTAAATTTCAGATGAATTGTGGAAACCTCTAGTCTATTTCCAGTGATTAATTGCCTGTTTATTCCTTCAATTTTGCCTAACTACCTATTATCCAATGGAGGATTTCACGTTTTGATTTTAAATTCAGAACAGAGATGCAGATGCAATGACTGACATATGCTCTTGGTTTTCCAAAACAGTGCTCTAATCAGGAATCAGAAACTTGACTAGTTCGTTTCATTATTAATCAGCTTTTTTATCACCTCACTTATATCTGGTTTTTCATCTATCCTGGCAGTCCTTGCCTAAACACAACAAAGGACGTGGCAGACCTTCCATGACAGATTGTTCAGCTGAGGAGGTAAAGACAGTAAATGTATCATGCACTCCCTATATTCAAACATGTCCTGTTTTTCATAGCAAGCACAGAACCAACTATTTTCCTGGTCAGAGTGTGGTGTTATTCAACTGTCAACTGGGTCAGAGAGGTCTCCTACTTTTGTATTCCCCAGCTGTCCCCCTTATCATACTCACAGCATTTTTCTAGTCTTTAGGCTTTTACTAATCACTCTCAACCAAATCCTAGAAGACACAACTAGCATAGACCAGCCAAGGTTTGTTCTGAACTCCACTTTTCATCATCTATTAAGTGTAGGCGAGGCTAGGCAAGAGAAGCCTGTTCTTGTGATTGGCCTGTAACTGATTTGTTTCTGCACCAGTTAAGGATCCTTGGGTCTGAACCTGTCATAGGGCTATCCCAAAACGATTGTGGTCCCCGTCTGCCTATGTTGAGGATTAGAATTTGCTTGCAGGCTATGAAGGAACAAGATTTCACCATGCTGTTATGGGTGTTGCCTTATCCATAAGGCCTTTTTTAAAACTGGCAGGTCTAAATACTGCAACTGTTTTTGGCATGCTAATCTATCCTGGTGGTTTCATAGGACTGGGATATTTGGGGAAATTTGGTGGAGATCCAGACCAGACTTCCAAGATCACCTTTACCTGCTGAGAAAAACTCCTAGGTAGCTGTTTCAGACTCAGAAAATCAAGCTCATGATTGGGAATCCAGTTGGTAAACTGACCAGCATTAGTGATCACAAATGCTGTGACACACAATCAGCGTGAGTAATTTAGACCTTCCTGCAGGCCTAGGATGCAGGTTCTGACGGGCCTCTAGATTCATCCCTATCTGCTAAGTAAAAATTCCTAGGTGGTTGTCTCAGAATCAGAGAATCAGGCCTTTAATCTTGGAGTTCCAGCTGGTGGATGGGTTTATGTTAGCAGCCGTAGCTGCTGTGACACAAGATCATTGTGAGTAATCTCTTGCAGGCCTAGGATGTAGGTTCTGACCCTGTTACTTAACTAACCAGAAAATTGCTAGTTGCATCTGGTCCTGCTTTAGGTTAGTATCTCAGGTCTCTGGACCTAGTAAAAGGTCTGCTACATATCAGACTTCGAGTCAGGGGCAGCAAAGGAGGACCCTGCTCAGGGATTGCTTTTATTCATTGCATGAGTTCCTACTTCTCAGGTTCGAACCTCTACAGGACAACTGACTCAGATTTAGTTCAACATATGCTGTGAACAGGTTACATAATTGTCTTGGTCATTCTTAGGCTAAAAATTTATCCTGATTATTGCTACTGGTTCATTGCTAACTGTTGGATTTCAGATTCAAATTACCCGTGCCTGCTGCAGCCTAAGTACCTCATAACTAACAGGAACGTATGGTTCAAACAGGCCTAGCTAAGAGTCATACCAGGTCAGAACCAATATAGATCCCTGAAGACATTGAGACTTAGTCAGCTCCCAGATTTTACAAAGTGGTTATAGGAACTGGGCCTGGGTGCTGATGTAGCTAAATCGAACCTGGTAAAAACAAAGTGGTATTGAGTCTTGAGCCGAAATTGCAGTTACAGCTACGGCCTACTGATGAATCCCAGGTGGACCACAAACTAATGAAAATGTCTCAGCATCTCTCAAATAAGTGAAAATTTTAGATTCGTGATAGCAGCAGAATCTGAGTCCAAATTCATTCACATGAAAGTAGAAGGCCTGATCCTGTCTAAACCATGATCATTGCAAGGTAAAACCATATGATTTTTCAGGATTACGGTGGTTCTAGGGTTGAGTTAGAGATCCTCAATGCATTGGCTTTGGGCTGCTACCCCATTCTCCATTCTGCCAAAGAATAAATTGAATGCAAGACCTGGATCTGCATTTGGCTTGTAAGGTTCTATTATTTGGAAGCCTGATTTGCATTCAGCATATTAAGCTGCTAACCAACCTAACTCAGATCATGAAAACAACAAGTACAAGGCCCAGTGGGTCTGGTTGCTACAACATATTTGAGGCTTGAGCTAATCCTTTACACCACCTTCTGTCCAGACTCTGTTTTGCAGGAACAATAGTTTTTTTGCTTCTAGTTAGAGCTTATTCCTGTCATTCCTAGCTCTTTTATCAAAGACTCCACATCCTGACATAGCTCGAAAATCCTTATTCCCCTATGAATCCAGTTTTTCCCCCAAGCTATGGTAAACCATAAAGCTATGAGTCTTACCCACAAACACTGCTCTGTATAATTCCTTAACTATGCTTCTCACTAGCACAGGTGTCATTTTATCAGGATTCAACTAAAGGTCTGGCTCTAGCCTAAAACCAGTGGCATGGACCTGAGGCTGAAAATTTTGTAGAACCTGGTGGTCAGCTGCTGTAGCGCTTCCAGTTCCACAACATGAATCTAAATTCACTATTGCACTGCATTTTTCCAAAGAACTTTCCTACACACTTCTGTTTTAGCGACGAGGTTACTCTAAATCAGCCAAGTTACTCATCAATTGGTGAGAGATTACAGATCATAATTCAGACACAGAAATGGCGAGTATGAGCGATAATTATTCTAAACTTATCCTTTGGCAATTTCGATAAACACAGACTTAATCACATCGGCTTGCTATGGATTCTTACCTGAGTATTCTGGATTTGAAACAGGCAACCGAAATCATTCATGCAGTTAAAGTTCTTCCTAGAAATCTGCTTACGTCTAGTCATTGTATGCCTACTGACTATGTAAACAAATAGTTCAAAGATTTGCAAATATAAGGACCTTCCAGGAGCTGAATTTTCAAGTGAAGGGAGAAATCGCAACAATTAAACGCAGAAAACGACTTTCACTGATTTTTTTTTTTTAAGTGCTTTGATCTTACTTAAACATAACAGCCGTAATCTACATATGATTTCTCAACTAACAATTCTGAATAATTAAAACAGGTATTACAATCATTCAGATATTCCGTTTGTCATACTCACTTAAATCTTGATCATAATGTAAAAAGGATGGAGGAAGGAAGTGACACAGATTCGAGAGAGAAAAATGAGGTATGACCCTAACCTGTGAGCGTCAAATCAAAATCAGAGAAAACTTCTTGATTCTGCCACGAGGATCCAGAGGAAATTGAAGAATGCAGAGAAGGCGGAGAACCAGAATTGATGCAGTTTCACCTCAAGCCAATCGAGAAATAATTTGGAGAAGATTTCCCCAAATGCAATCCTCCGAAAGCAAAGAAAGAAGAATCCCCCTGAATTTGAATCACCCCCTCCTTCTATTCTTTCTTCTCTATTTTTGTTTTTATACTTCATTCTTAACCAGGGTCATTTACCCTAGACCATGGTTATCTTCTGACCCTGGTTCTAACTAATTTAACTACCTTCTAGCCTCCCCTTTTCTTTCTTTCTTTTTCCTTTGATGCTTTTTCTTGTCATTTCCTTTTATTATTATTTCTGCTTTTTATTTGGTTTCCCTTCTTCTCTCCTTTTTTTATTATTATCATTTATTATTTTTTTATTTATTTTTTATATTTTTACTTTTTATTATTATTTATATCATCATTTTTTGTAATTTTTATTGTTATTGCTCAATTTCTATTAATCTATCTCAACTCGGACAAAAATTGATGCTCACAGTTTGCCCCTCTTTACTTATCTCCTAGCGGATAATATGGAGGAGGTCTTCCTTGATATTATCATGACTAGGAGTGAGTAAAGACATGAGCAGCTTTTGTCCGAGGTGAAAGCCATGAATATTATTTGTTTTGTCACAACCATGTGATAAAATACACTCTTGCTGTTTTGAGTGACGATGATTTTGGCCTGTGTATACTGAGCCTATACTAATTTATCGGGGCATACCGGAAACAAAATATGGGGTTCCAACTGCAACACTTAAGCCAGGCAAGAATTTGAACATGATGGGCATAATTAAACCAGGTTGCGGAAGTTTAGGATGCAGCGCCTAAATAGGCTGAGCAAGAATTTTAAACATGATGGGCCTGAATAAGCCAAGATGCAGAAGATTAAAATGCAGCGCCTAAATAGGCTGAGCAAGAATTTAAACATGAGGGGCCTGAATAGGCCGAGATGCAGAAAATTAAAATGCAGTGCCTAAATAGGCTGAGTAAGAATTTAAACATGATGGGCCTGAATAAGCCGAGATGCAGAAAATTAAAATGCAGTGCCTAAATAGGCTGAATAAGAATTTAAACATGATGGGCCTGAATAAGCCGAGATGCAGAAAACTAAAAAGCAGTGCCTAAATAGGCTGAGCAAGAATTTAAACATGATGGGCCTGAATAAGCCGAGATGCAGAAAATTAAAATGCAGTGCCTAAATAGGCTGAGCAAGAATTTAAACATGATGGGCCTGAATAAGCCGAGATGCAGAAAATTAAAATGCAGTGCCTAAATAGGCTGAATAAGAATTTAAACATGATGGGCCTGAATAAGCCGAGATGCAGAAAACTAAAATGCAGTGCCTAAATAGGCTGAGCAAGAATTTAAACATGATGGGCCTGAATAAGCCGAGATGCAGAAAATTAAAATGCAGTGCCTAAATAGGCTGAGCAAGAATTTAAACATGATGGGCCTGAATAAGCCGAGATGCAGAAAATTAAAATGCAGTGCCTAAATAGGCTGAGCGAGAATTTAAACATGATGGGCCTGAATAAGCCAAGATGCAGAAAATTATAATGCAGTGCCTAAATAGGCTGAATTCACCTGACAAAATTGGTATTATTTGTTAGTTAGTTTTGGAAAGCTCCCTTTTTTATTAGCAGAGTTGGGCCTCTTCGGCTCCTTATAGCATGGCCCTCTAAGTCTGAAGCGAGCTAGAATCAGAGATTCCGTCTTCTCCCGTTCCATGTCTAGAATTTCAGCCAACCTACGACTGTGCTGAATAGATGCATCATTTTGATTATTGGAGAGTTATTAGTCATGCAGAAATTTCCAAACCAACATGATTTTAACGTAGTCTCAAAATAAAGTAATTGCCATCTCATAATTGCGATTTTGAATTGTATACACATATCTGATCAATGATAATACAATTAAACATTGGGTGAAAGCGGAAGTAAGGGAGAAAATTTGGTCTTGACATATCGAGATGTATCAGAGGACGTAGATTTGAGAGATGCGAGGTCTTGACCGGAGCCGACGCTAGTATTGTATTTCTGCAACATCTTCTATCTCAACAATCCCGCTTCTTAAGAAACCGGAATTTGCCCCAGCGTTGGTCCGAACTTGTGTGTACTGTCCCCAAATCATTTTCTTTCTTGCCCTTTTTGTCATGGTACAGGCCAGGTCCAACCGTTTCCGACCAGAATATGTCGCCCTTTCCACAGATTTGCCCCAGTGTCGACAAGGGTTTGGCCAGTTGGTCCTCTTTGCTATTTTTCTTTTCCGTCTGGACCGCTCTTGCGGGTTTTCGATTAGTCTTGGCCTTTCGCATAGGCCGCCTTTGCAGGTTTTCAGCCTAGCGGGTTTTTTCTGATTTGCCCTAACTTTTGCCTAGGTCGCCCTTGCGGGTTTTCGGCCTAGCGGGCTTTTTCTGATTTGCCCTAACTTTTGCCTAGGTCGCCCTTGCGGGTTTTCGGCCTAGCGGGCTTTTTCTGATTTGCCCTAATTTTTGCCTAGGTCGCCCTTGCGGGTTTTCGGCCTAGCGGGCTTTTTCTGATTTGCCCTAACTTTTGCCTAGGTCGCCCTTGCGGGTTTTCGGCCTAGCGGGCTTTTTCTGATTTGCCCTAATTTTTGCCTAGGTCGCCCTTGCGGGTTTTCGGCCTAGCGGGCTTTTTCTGATTTGCCCTAATTTTTGCCTAGGTCGCCCTTGCGGGTTTTCGGCCTAGCGGGCTTTTTCTGATTTGCCCTAATTTTTGCCTAGGTTGCCCTTGCGGGTTTTCGGCCTAGCGGGCTTTTTCTGATTTGCCCTAACTTTTGCCTAGGTCGCCCTTGCGGGTTTTCGGCCTAGCGGGCTTTTTCTGATTTGCCCTAATTTTTGCCTAGGTCGCCCTTGCGGGTTTTCGGCCTAGCGGGCTTTTTCTGATTTGCCCTAATTTTTGTATTTCTAGGCGTAGTACTTTTTTACAGCATCTGAATTAGTTGGGTTAGGCAAATCCTTTCCATTCATATCCGCTAGAATTAAGGCCCCTCCTGAGAAAACTCTCTTAACCACGTACGGCCCATGGTAATTCGGAGTCCATTTTCCTTGTGATGCCTTTTGTACTGGCAGCACCTTCTTGAGTACCAGATCACCTTCTCGGAATTGCCGAGGATGAACCTTCTTTTCAAAGGCTCTTTTCATCCTCTTTTGGTAAAGCTGCCCATGACACATCGCTGTCAGCCTCTTTTCATCGATAAGATTTAATTGGTCCATCCGAGTTTGAACCCACTCGGCTTCTTCTAATTTCGCCTCCATTAAAATCCTCAGTGAAGGGATTTCTACTTCGATGGGAAGGACAGCTTCCATTCCGTATACGAGTGAGAATGGAGTTGCCCCAGTAGATGTGCGAACCGAAGTACGGTAGGCATGGAGAGCATAAGGAAGCATTTCGTGCCAGTCTCGGTATGTTAGCACCATTTTCTGAACGATCTTCTTGATATTTTTATTGGCTGCTTCTACTGCCCCATTCATCTTTGGTCGATATGGGGAAGAATTGTGATGCTGGATTTTGAATTGATCACATAACTCTTTCATCATCTTGTTATTTAAATTGGTGCCATTGTCTGTGATAAGCTTGTTTGGTAACCCATATCGGCAAATTATTTCTCTTTTCATGAATCTTACTACCACACTCCGGGTCACACTGACGAAGGAGGCCGCTTCCACCCACTTGGTGAAATAGTCAATGGCCACCAGTATGAATCGGTGTCCGTTGGAAGCCTTAGGCTCAATTGGTCCAATGACATCCATACCCCACATCGCGAATGGCCATGGTGAAGATAACACATTTAGGGAGACAGGTGGTGCATTGACATTGTCAGCGTATATCTGGCATTTGTGACAAGTTTTGACGTATTTATAGCTGTCGTTTTCCATGGTTAACCAGTAATACCCTGCTCTGAGGATCTTTCTTGCCATGGCGTGTCCGTTGGCATGAGTACCAAAGGATCCCTCGTGGACCTCTTTCAAGATTTTGTTGGCTTCGGTTGTATCCACACACCTGAGCAAAACCATATCGTGATTTTTTTTGTAGAGGATTTCGCCATTGAGGAAAAAGTTTGTGGCCAACCGGCGCAGGGTTCTCTTGTCATTTTCCGAGGCGTCGACAGGATATTCCCTATTTTTCAAGAAACACCTTATGTCATGGTACCATGGTTTGCCGTCTGACTCTTCTTCGACCGACTGGCAGAAAGCTTGCCGCTCCCGGTGTTGAATTTGAATAAGAGGCATTTCCTCGTCGCGGTCAACCTTAAACATGGAGGATAGAGTAGCCAAGGCATCTGCTAGCTGATTGTCCTCCCTGGGTATGTGAGAAAATGTGATCTCTTCGAAGTGCTCCAGCAATTCCCTAATATAGGCTTGATACGGAATTAGCTTCGCATCTCTGGTTTCCCATTCTCCCCTGATCTGGTGAATAACCAGGGCGGAATCGCCGTAAACCTGCAAATGTTTGACGTCAGTCTCGATTGCTGCTTTGACTCCCATTATGCAGGCCTCGTATTCAGCCATATTATTGGTGCAATCAAAGGTCAATCTGGCTGTAATGGGTATATACTGGTCGTCCGGAGAAATTAATATGACTCCAATACCATGGCCCATCATATTTGAGGCACCATCGAACATCATTGTCCATCTTTCCTTGGTCTTTTGTTTCTCCAAACTATACACTGCTAGCAGATCTTCATCGGGGAACTCATGCTGCATGGGCTGGTAGTCATTCAAAGGTTGTTGAGCCAGGTAATCGGCGAGGGCACTACCTTTGATCGCTTTCTGCGTCACATATATGATGTCATATTCTGATAACAAAACTTGCCACCGAGCGATCCTTCCAGACAAGGCGGGTTTCTCGAAAATATATTTGATTGGGTCCATTCTGGATATCAACCAGGTGGTGTGGCTCAGCATATATTGTCTCAAACGATGTGCGGCCCAAGTTAGTGCACAGCAGGTTCGTTCCAATAGGGAATATTTTGCTTCATAATCGGTGAACGTTTTACTCAAGTAATAGATCGCGTGCTCTTTCCTTCCTGATGCGTCTTGCTGGCCGAGCACGCACCCCATGGATTTATCAGTCACTGTCAGGTACATGAGTAGGGGTCTTCCGGACACCGGGGGTACGAGGATTGGTGGGTTCTGTAGATAGAGCTTGATCTTTTCGAACGCCTCTTGACAATCTTCATTCCAGCTCATGGGTTGATTTTTGCGCAAGAGCTTGAAGATTGGCTCACAGGTAGCTGTCAGCTGAGATATGAACCGAGCGATGTAGTTCAGCCTCCCCAGGAATCCTCGAACCTCCTTTTCAGTTCGCGGAGCGGGCATCTCCAATATAGCTCGGACCTTGTCGGGGTCGACTTCTATCCCCCGTTCGCTAACGATGAATCCTAGTAATTTTCCTGACCTTACTCCGAAAGTACATTTGGCTGGATTCAGTCTCAATTTGAATTTCCGGAGTCTTTCGAATAACTTTTGCAAATCATTCAAGTGATCATCTTCGGTTCTGGACTTGGCTATCATATCGTCCACGTATACTTCGATTTCTTTGTGGATCATGTCGTGGAACAGCGTCACCATGGCTCTCTGATAGGTGGCTCCGGCATTTTTTAAACCAAACGGCATGACCTTGTAACAGAAAGTTCCCCACGCGGTAATGAAGGTAGTTTTCTCCATGTCTTCTTCAGACATCTTAATTTGGTTATAACCTGAAAAGCCATCCATGAATGAAAAGCATGAGAACTGAGCCGTATTATCAACCAGCACGTCTATATGAGGTAACGGAAAGTCGTCTTTTGGGCTTGCCCGGTTCAAGTCTCTATAATCTACGCACATTCGGACTTTTCCATCTTTCTTAGGGACAGGTACTATGTTTGCCACCCACTCTGGGTAATTTGCAACAGCCAAAAAGCCAGCATCGAACTGTTTTCTCACTTCTTCCCTAATTTTCAAGGACATTTCTGGCTTCATTCTTCTTAATTTTTGTTTAACTGGTGGACATCCAGGCTTTAAGGGCAGCTTGTGCTCGACGATGGACGTATCCAAACCCGGCATATCCTGGTAAGACCAGGCAAAAATATCGTTGTACTGGTTTAGCAATGCCATTAGCCGAGAGCGGTTATCTCCCCTGATGAACGAGCCTATTTTTACTTCTTTCTTATTTTCCTCTGTCCCCAAATTTATTAACTCGGTGGACTCTTCATGAGGTTGCATAGACTTGGGTTCTCTGTCTATCAACCTGAGCAATTCCTCCGGAGGTTCGTAGTCAAATTCAGCTTCTTCATCCGCTTGATTATTGAGACAGTCGAAGTTGCTCGATACAATACTAGCGTGACTGGTATTAAATGGGTTATTTTGAGATCTGCGTTATGGAAAAATGAGTGAAACGGAAGTGAGACACGGAGGTATTGGGAAAAAGCAAGAGATAGTAATCAGTAGAAAGTGCAATTGTATTATATTGATCAGACTGTGTATACAATATTGTTCTATTTTTCCAGAGTATATGGCAATTACAAAATTACATTGAGACCGAATTAAAAGTCATGGGAAGTTCGATTGTCTCCCAATTGCTCAATTCTTGCCCAGGCGGGCAGGCCGTTACTAAATCATCGATGCGGAACATCGTCTTTCCTCTATCCAGCATGGCCACAAAGTCCGGGGCTTCGTACCCCGCGCTCCAAAAATCCTCTGATATATGACGCAGAGGGACCCTCTTCCATCCTTCTTTATCCTCCTTAGTAGGCTTATACCCCAGCCCATATCGGCGTTTGTTCTTATTCAACTGCAGGGGTTGGACCAATCCTTCTTTATTTTGCCCCAGTTTGCCTCCGGGTTTAAACCCATTTTTCAACATCAGCTTAGCCATCATTAATAACGCTTTTGAAGGCCGAGGTTGGCTTACTGCTTCCCCTTCCTTAATAATTGTGACGTTAGCAATCTCTAGGGCTTGGAAGTGCGTTTCCAAAGCTTCTTCAGCAGCTTCAATATAAGGAGGGTTAGTAGGTCTACTGACTAAAAAATCCTCCTCGGCCGAGACGATAATCAACCTATCGTCTAGGATGAATTTTAACTTTTGATGCAAGCTGGATGGCACTGCTCTTGCTGAATGTATCCAGGGTCTGCCCAGTAAACAGCTATATGCAGGCAGTATGTCCATGACCTGAAAGGTCACGTTAAAGGTAATTGGCCCAATCTGTACTGGCAGATCGATCTCTCCTATGACTTCCCTTCGAGACCCATCAAATGCCCTGACGACCATCGAACTTGTTTTTAACTGGGAAGCTTGGTGCGGCAGCTTAGACAGAGTTACTTTAGGCATTACGTTCAGAGATGACCCATTATCGATCAGCACCCTCGCCAGGATGTGGTCCATACATTTTATGGATATATGGAGAGCTTTGTTATGTCCGGCCCCTTCTCCTGGTATTTCGTGGTCGGCAAAAGTGAGGAAGTTGTTGGCTGTTATATTGCTTGCGATGCCCTCAAACTTCTCCACTGACATGTTATGTACCACATGAGCTTCATTGAGTATCTTTAGCAGAACCTTCCGATGAGGCTCAGAGTTCATCAGGAGTCCCAGTAATGAGATCCTTGCCGGCATACGATTGAGCTGCTCGACCACAGTGTATTCACTTTGCCTTATCATTTTTAAAAATTCACAAGCTTCCTCATCAGAGACAGGTCTTTTCAATTCCTCTACCTCGTCTCTTTTGCTGGTTTCTGGCTCCGGACCAGCCAGGATCGCCTCGCCGCACGGCTGTTCCCTTCTTTCTTCTCTAGGAGTGTAGATGCGGCCACTCCTTGTCATGCCACCAATACCAGCTATATTTACAATATTTGGTACTGAATCGATGGTGCCTTCAGGCTCGTCTTCTCCATCTTTCCCTCCAGAAACTTTTACATCATATTTCCAGGGTACTTCTTTGTTGCTATGGTATGGGAAGGGCCCGGGGATCTTTATTGTCACAGGTTTTAGTCCCTGTGGGGTTGGGACAGCGTTTTCTTCGGTGTATTTGATGATCAATGGCCTGGGGCATCCTGGGAAGGCCTCATTAAGCATATTTATTTCCAGATCGACCTCTATACAATTTATAGATGGTCCTGCATGATTGGGCAATGGGTTGCTCCCTACATTCGGAGTATCTTTCTCAAAATTGAGCCACTTTGCATTTATCAGGCTCTGGACCTTATATTTCAACCCCTGACAATTTTCGGTCGAATGCCCTATAGCTCCCGCATGATAGTCACATTTCGCTGCTGGGTCATACCATTTTGGATACGGAGGTTCCAATGGCTTCATGGGACATGGTGCTATCAAGGAATTTTGGAACAATCGGGGTAGCAAGTCGGTATAGCTCATGGGTATTGGATCGAAATGTGCCGGCTTTCTTTCATTGTTTGCTCTTTTTTGAGGTTGGTTAGTGTTTGGGTTGGTGTTTTGACTCCATGTTTTTTGTGATGGAGGTGGCATGGTTTGTGATGGCTGGGCTATGAAGGGGGTCGTGGGTCGGAAAGATGCGGGAGGTGTGTAAGGTGGTTGGTAGTTAGGTTGGGCTGTAGCTACCATTTGAGGGTATTGGGGTAGGTACTGGGGTGGATATTGTGGCGGATATTGTGATGGATATTGTATCTGATAGTTGGGGCGTGGTGGTGCATTTGTTGGACGGTGCGGATCATAAGTGACGAAATGAGTTTCTCCGTCCTTCTTTTTCCACGAGTTGGCTGGTTTTTTCGTATTCACATTACCAACCGTATTGTGGACGATGCGCCCTCGGCGTAGGCCGCTCTCAATGCGTTCTCCGATCAGTACCATATCAGAGAAACTGGTCGACACGCTTCCTACCATTTTGTCGTAAAAAGGAGCTGGGAGGGTCTCCATAAACATGCTTATCATCTCCCGTTCGAACAGGGGTGGCTGGACTTGGGCAGCTAATTCCCTCCACCTCTGTGCATACTCCTTGAAAGTCTCCTCTTCTTTCTTAATCATATTTTGGAGTTGGGTCCGGTCCGGGGCCATCTCGATGTTGTATTTATATTGCTTGAGGAAAGCGTCGGCAAGGTCTTTCCAGGAACGGACATACGCCCTCTCCAACTGCGTATACCAACTAGCGGCTGCTCCCGTAAGGCTGTCTTGGAAGCAATGAATCAGCAGCTTATCGTTATGGGCATGAGAAGCCATTTTTCTGCAGTACATGGTCAAATGGCTTTTTGGGCAGCCTGTCCCCTTGTATTTTTCGAATTCGGGTATCTTGAATTTGGGCGGGATCACTACATCAGGGACTAAACAGAGATCTGAAGCATCTGTCACTCCGTAACCACTGCCCTCGATAGCCCTAACTCTCTCCTCCAGATGTTGCCACCTGCCACTGAGATGAGTTTCCTGGCCAGAAGGATTTGCCTGGTTTTCATTTCCCGCCTGTCCTGTCGGGTGAGTATAGAGGTTAGGTTGAGTGGTGGCAGGGCCATAAGGATGGGGTGGTGGTTGTTGTGGGTGTAGTGGGTATGTGGTTACAGGGACGGAATATGCGGGATTCTCAGTGGTGGTGGTATTCATGTAGGTGTAATTAGGGATGGTGTTTTGAGGGAGAGAGGCAGTGGGGTTTGTCTGTGGTGGGTATGCGGTAGGGTTTAGGTGGTGAGTGACAATGGGATACGTATGTGAGGGGTAGGTGTGAAGATTTTCATCCGGATTCATGGAAATATCGGGAGCTTGTATGTTAGGGCAGAATGGAGGAGTGAATCCTGGTGGCACACCGTATTCTCGATCCATATTGATGTGCAGAGGTCGAGAAGCATTGGCCACACCAGCCGTTTCTCCGCCAGAGGGTCCTTCTGCGTTTTTTTCTAGCATCTTCATCAGCTTGGCTACCTGCTCTTTCAGGTCAGCCACCTCGTTTCTCAGCTCTTCGTTCTGTGATTCTAGCTCGTTCATCATCTTGGTTCGAGAGCGCGTGCTATAAGGGTGCCGAGGAAAGCGTGAGTCTGCTATTGTGTTTTCTGTGGAAAAAATTTTTTAAAAAAATTAATAAATTAGAAATCAAACAAGTGAAATATTTACTTTAAGTTAAAATGTGAGGGATTCAGGTGTCTCGATAAGCATCGTTTGCTTGCTTGCGTGCTTTGAGTATGAAATGGAAATTTATGCAGTGTCAGAGATTAACGTAGAACCAAATTTTCATTCAAAGTGCAAGTTTCAAGATACATTCCGTTCATCCTTTTCTGCTAGAACAACGTATTTTTTCATCCTCAAGATCAGTTCTTTACAAAAGTGGATGAATTCGTCGACTTCTACCGGGGTATGGAGCGGGTGTAGTGAAGCCTCAGCCTTCTTGAGTAGTGGTGGGATGTCTTCGATGGCCATGTTTGCCAGGCTGGCTAACCTCCCGAAACATCTAGTCCAATGGTCGGCTGTGTCCTTATACCATCGCATCTCATCTTGGATATCACTAATACCCCTTTGTTGCATTCTGATTATCTCGATAACCTTCCATCTTTCTTCGTCCACTTCATGCCCCCATTCGGCTACCAGGTTTTGAATTTGCTGATTCAGTTCTTCTATGTGGTGTTGCAACACGCTTCTTTCATCCATTATTCGGCTTTTTTCTGCTCGTGCCTGGTTTCTTTCGTTTGTTGCTTGATCCTTTTCGCGCCTGGTCTTATGGACTCGGTCTCTGAGCTGATCAATCACATCTCTCATTTTCCGGCCTTCCTGTAGGGCTGTATCCTTCTCTTGTGCTCTTATTCCTAATTCTTTATTAGCCGCTTGCAGATTCATATGGATTTTAGCCGCATATTCTCTCTCTGACTTTTGTTGTTCTCGGAGACTTTCCAGGGCGGCATCCTTCTCTTGGTTCTGTCTTTTTAATTCAGCATTCTCTTGTTGGGCCTTCAACAATCGTTCTTCCAACCTATTACTCTTGGTGATCATGCTTTCCAACTTTGCTTTCAGTTCTTTGACAATTTCATCTTCAATTTCCTCTTCTTGTACTGGTTGGTTTTCCAAGGGCGCTATTTGAGGTTTAAAAGGCAATTTGATCTGTTGCACTCTTTCTTTGACCCATTGCCTGTATTCTTCTTTGGCTGCACAACTTCTAACCCCTAATTCTTTCCCTTTTCTGGTGACTATCTCCCAAGCTTCCCGTACCTTTCGAAGAGGCTCCGCGAAGTCTCCTTCGTAGTATACATTAAAAGGGGTCAACAATTCTGCCGATGGGGGACCTCGAAGGGGATAGGCAAGTTGACGCTGTCCCAGTATGGGGTTGTAATTAATACATCCTTTTGTTCCCATGAGAGGGACGTTGTGGAACCCCTTGCAATGATAGATGACTGAGGTCCTTTGTTGCCATGTTGGCTGCCACCTGATCTTGCCCTCCGTCAAGCTGGACAGGTGCTCTACCCATTCTCTCCCATTCATTTCTTTTAGTTGATAGCACAATAAGTCGGAAATGGGGCACTGGACTTTCATCTCTCTCTTAAATACGTGTGCCGTGATCCAAACGTAAAATATCGGTAAGCAGCAAGCTACCCTTCTCTTGTTCTTCCCATAACATAGATCCAATGTGCAGTATAGGTCAGCGAGCAATGCGGGGACTGGGTTTTCATATCTATTCTTCCGGGCTAAGAACACGCTGATTGCGGCCAAATCTATGAAGTTATCGACCTGGGGAAATAATACCAATCCATATATGACTAGGGCGATCACATCCATGTATATCTCCCAATTGTTATTTTCAGCCAAGTATCGTAGGTAGTTCTCCAAGAACTCTCTTGTGAAGCCTTTGAGCGAATTTTTTTCCTGGAATTCTGTGAGGAGATCGCTATTTTGCAACCCGATAGATTGGGCCACTACTCGAAAGGAAGGGGTGTGTTCCAAGTGACTGTAGGGCTTGCTTCCTTCCAGCGGCAAATCAATGATTTGTTCATATTCTTCCAGGGTTGGGGCTAACTGGAAATCCCCAAAAGTAAAGCATCGCAATGGCGGGTCGTAATATTGGACCATGGCAGTAATGGCTTCTTCTTGCACCCTAATCTTTAGCAGGTTTAGGATATTCCCATACTTCTTTTCAAACGCTAACTTCTGAATTGTCTGCAATTTTCTGATCCAAGGCTCCAGACTTGATAAGTCGGTCATTTTGGCCCCGATTTTACGTTTCTTCCTCAACTCTGACCCCACATTAATTTCCATTTCACCTCTCTTAGATGCCATCAAGAATCTGATTCCCTCGAAAAACAAACACGTAAAATAATTAGATGTGGGACCGAATAATCTAATGTAAAGCACATAAGTTGGAGCTTTAATGCCAAAAAAGCGATCATACAACATTAATTTGGATATGGTGAAGTCATGCATAGGAGCATAATATGGAATGATGTGATGGGTATGACCTGACTCGTATTAAAACATGATATGGCATGAAATGGCGCACATCCATCGTGGTGTGGAACGCTATGCATCGATGCATGATATGAGATGATAATGTCTTGGAATGGGGAGATGGTATACGAAGGATGTTAAAATGCAGGAACTTGATATGGGTGACGTATATGCACCCAAGCGTGCTATGAATGAACTCCGGAGAGTTTCTCTAGAAATCATCTTTTCTCTTTCTTTCCCCCTTTTTCTTTCTTTCTTCTCTGTTTTTTCTTCTTTTTTTTCTTTTTTCTCTTCTTCTTTTTTTTTTGTGTTTTTTTTTTGTGTGTTTTTTTTTTTTTTTTTTTTTTCATTCATCGAGTTGTATATTTTTTGTTTATCTTTCTATTTTCTCTTCTCTTTTCTTTTGCCGTTCGTTACATCCTAACGCATGATGTAAATTTAACATGGTATAGGTAGACAAATGCGATTTACCGACATAGCCGGGAGTGTGCCCTCATTGTGTCCTATTGTGAGGTTACCTGTCTTACGGGACTAGGATATTTAATGTATGCACTTTCGCAAAAAGTGGGTCGTAATCCTGGGATAAATTGGTTACCAGAGCCAAGTTCCGATTCTTAGTGCTTATTGTAACCGTAGAAAAGGCTACCAGTTACAGGGCACTATGAAAAGGACGCACTCTGGCTGGAGTTTTCGTGATAGCCAAACGGGACGTGCATCCCAAGTGACACCACTAGACCCCCTCTAGTCTTAGGTTTCGCTCAGACCCGGGTACAGGGCCTCACTCATGATCATGCATATGCAATATATGAGGGCATATAAATTTGGGATACCTGCAATTGGGGAAATTGCACAGGTGTATATAGCAATTTATTGTTTGTCTATCCTAGGGTTATACAGATAATAATCAACAACTAAGTAAACAGATAAATAAATCATGCAGAAGATACGAGAAAAATAACGTGCAAATAAAAAGCAAGGAATCAACTATGACACACTCAATTGAAATGGGCTTGACTTTCTAAGGTCCCCAGTGGAGTCGCCATCTGTCGCAACCGTAATTACGACGAGACAACGAACTCGCTAAATTTTGAAAAGAATTTGATTTAATTGTGGAGTCGCCACCAAATTTTTGTTTAAGGGAAAAATATTTGGAAAAACCCTGACTCAAGGATGAGATTCGAAGTTCGGGAGTCGGTTACGAGTAGGGAAGGTGTTAGGCACCCCACTCGCCTGTTCCAAGGAACAGTACCCTTAAACTGAGTGTGTGATTATTTGAAAATAGTTTGATCCCTTAATTAATTTGAAAATAAATAGGTTGATGGAGGTTAGCCTGACAGGACTTGATCCTGCTCCTACGTATTCCCCGGTGCAATGGGAAATTCAAGGCTTACGTAGTTCTGGTTTTAAGAAACTTGACCGCTTTTAGGGAAAAGAAGGAAAGGGGGATAAAAGGAGTAAAGGATAAATGATCGATAGATGGAGGAAGTTCTGGGGTGGGAGTTACATACTCACATAGCCTAAGTGAATAGAATTTTGTTAGAGAAAGCGTTTAGGCAGAGCTTAAGCCAGTATGATTTTGCTTCGGTAAACCTCTAATCAAAGAAAAAGGAATTTGGGTATAAAGCCAGAGTTTTATCGGAAAATGTCCTTGCGAAGCTCAAACCGTCGTAAGCCGCGCTTGAGTTTGCATGAATCCTAACACAAAGTAGCAGAGAAAACTGCCTACTTGCATTAGACTCCATTTAGACGAATCCTAATAAAAACTGGCGTCTTCTCATAAGGACGAAATTTTATTGGAAAATGTCTCTGCAAAGCTCAAACCGTCGTAAGCCGCATTTGAGCTTGCACGAATCCTGACACAGAACAGCAGAGAAGACTGCCTGCTCGTATCGGAATCCGCTTAAGCAAATCCCAGTTAAGAAAATAAGGTCTTTGAGCAGAATCGGAGTTTTATGGGAAAATGTCTTTGCATAACTCAAACCGTCGTAAGCCGCATTTGAGCTTGCACGAATCTTGACACAAAACAGCAGAGAAAACTGCCTGCTCGTATCAGAATCCGCTTAGACAAATCCCAGTTAAGAAAATAAGGTCTTTGAACAGAGTCGGAGTTTTGTGGGAAAATGTCTTTGCATAACTCAAACCGTCGTAAGCCGCATTTGAGCTTGCACGAATCTTGACACAAAACAGCAGAGAAGACTGCCTGCTCGTATCAGAATCCGCTTAGACAAATCCCAGTTAAGAAAATAAGGTCTTTGAACAGAGTTGGAGTTTTATGGGAAAATGTCTGAAGATGGGTTCAACTCGATCCTAGCCAAGGTCTTTAGGCCCTAAGTTTGACTATAGCAACACTGATCGAGTAATCTATCCGACTGTTCAGACACATACCGTTTAATCTAGGAAGTTTTTTCATTTATCCTAATTAAGGCAGCCATTCAAGTTTATACCTAGTTAATTCACTAAAGCTGTTTCCTATTCATTTCGCCCTTGGGTTGGTAAGTGCAGGGATATGATAGGCCTGGATGCTAGTCTTCATTCAGTAATGTTGCAGTCTTGGTTTCTGCATACACTAGACTTTCTCATTTTGCCTAGTCCTATTCATGTCCTTCTAGTTATTGGTATGGTGCTGGCTTTAATTATGTTCCTTGCTATCAAATATTCAAACCAGGTAGGTATGTTGCACTCAAACAAACACTATACTAAAGGGCTGGATTCTCACATATTTAGGTTGAGATAGACCTTGTTCAGTTCAGACAGGACAGTGCGCTGTGCTATGGAACGGCACCCAGCAAACACTATATCAGGGGCCTAGACTCTCATGCATTCAGGCTGGGATGAACCTTGTTCAGTTCCGAATAGGACCCTGTGCTGTGATATGGAACTGCATCTAGCCAACAGGCCAGATCCTGAGGGGTTGACTATTGACCTATTGATAGAAGGGATTCAGATTAGTAAGGTCCCTGCAGATCCATTACCACCAGGATCAGGTACCTAATTTAAGCTTTAAAATTGGTCTATGCAGAGCAATATAAGGTTTCTGCAGATTTACTTCACAGATTAGGTTATTGGAAGTTTTTACGGGGTTGAGGGACCTAGGATGGTATTGTGAGAAGTCCTGATTAGATCTTGGGGGTTCAAATTTATTGATTGAGACTAATTCTCAGGTGGCTATCACAAACTTAGGTTCAGGTCCTTCGTTCAGAATCCTTGTTCGTATGTTTGTTTATGTGTTTTTTTTTTTTAGATTTTCCAGGCTAGTCTACTGAGGGGTGGCTGCTACTAGCCAAACCACAAGCTTCTCCATGTGCTCGCATCCAGTCTCATTCATACCCCTCAGATCATGGATGCTGTACTGATTTTTTACTGGGCTTCTTACTGCTAAGCATTCAAGACGGGCAGACACAAGACAGGCCCTGGCCCTTTTGGCTTTCCATTTAGCCATCTAGGTACAGAATCTGTGTAACAAGTTTGCTATTCATAACAGGTTTTGGGTTAGCTTTGATTTGAGTAAGAAATAGCCTAATGCAGGCCCTGGTTGTTCATACTCCCACTTATTGTTAACCACTAATATTAGGTGCTGACTTGCTCCAAGGATCTGCTTACTCTTATTGGCATGGCATAGGACATGGTGATTTGTTGCAGGAGCTGCAGCAGTCCAAGAGTTTGGTCAAGAGTGCCTAGGATCATAGTGATTTGTACAGGTTAACTCCTTTTCAATTCAAGTGATGCTGTTAAAGTGATGCAATCCAAGGGGAGACTGTCTTGAGTGGGGTGCAGGGACCTGAACCTGTTTTGTTGCTATGGCAAATTCATGACTCAGGTGTACTCATGACCAAATGGTAAAACCAGCCTAAAATACCTACTAGAATTGACTGACCTGACTTTCCAGCAATCATGGATATGAGGCACCGACTATGATCCTCTTGTGATAAGCCCATAAGAAGCAAATCTATGGCATTAAATTTCAGATGAATTGTGGAAACCTCTAGTCTATTTCCAGTGATTAATTGCCTGTTTATTCCTTCAATTTTGCCTAACTACCTATTATCCAATGGAGGATTTCACGTTTTGATTTTAAATTCAGAACAGAGATGCAGATGCAATGACTGACATATGCTCTTGGTTTTCCAAAACAGTGCTCTAATCAGGAATCAGAAACTTGACTAGTTCGTTTCATTATTAATCAGCTTTTTTATCACCTCACTTATATCTGGTTTTTCATCTATCCTGGCAGTCCTTGCCTAAACACAACAAAGGACGTGGCAGACCTTCCATGACAGATTGTTCAGCTGAGGAGGTAAAGACAGTAAATGTATCATGCACTCCCTATATTCAAACATGTCCTGTTTTTCATAGCAAGCACAGAACCAACTATTTTCCTGGTCAGAGTGTGGTGTTATTCAACTGTCAACTGGGTCAGAGAGGTCTCCTACTTTTGTATTCCCCAGCTGTCCCCCTTATCATACTCACAGCATTTTTCTAGTCTTTAGGCTTTTACTAATCACTCTCAACCAAATCCTAGAAGACACAACTAGCATAGACCAGCCAAGGTTTGTTCTGAACTCCACTTTTCATCATCTATTAAGTGTAGGCGAGGCTAGGCAAGAGAAGCCTGTTCTTGTGATTGGCCTGTAACTGATTTGTTTCTGCACCAGCTAAGGATCCTTGGGTCTGAACCTGTCATAGGGCTATCCCAAAACGATTGTGGTCCCCGTCTGCCTATGTTGAGGATTAGAATTTGCTTGCAGGCTATGAAGGAACAAGATTTCACCATGCTGTTATGGGTGTTGCCTTATCCATAAGGCCTTTTTTAAAACTGGCAGGTCTAAATACTGCAACTGTTTTTGGCATGCTAATCTATCCTGGTGGTTTCATAGGACTGGGATATTTGGGGAAATTTGGTGGAGATCCAGACCAGACTTCCAAGATCACCTTTACCTGCTGAGAAAAACTCCTAGGTAGCTGTTTCAGACTCAGAAAATCAAGCTCATGATTGGGAATCCAGTTGGTAAACTGACCAGCATTAGTGATCACAAATGCTGTGACACACAATCAGCGTGAGTAATTTAGACCTTCCTGCAGGCCTAGGATGCAGGTTCTGACGGGCCTCTAGATTCATCCCTATCTGCTAAGTAAAAATTCCTAGGTGGTTGTCTCAGAATCAGAGAATCAGGCCTTTAATCTTGGAGTTCCAGCTGGTGGATGGGTTTATGTTAGCAGCCGTAGCTGCTGTGACACAAGATCATTGTGAGTAATCTCTTGCAGGCCTAGGATGTAGGTTCTGACCCTGTTACTTAACTAACCAGAAAATTGCTAGTTGCATCTGGTCCTGCTTTAGGTTAGTATCTCAGGTCTCTGGACCTAGTAAAAGGTCTGCTACATATCAGACTTCGAGTCAGGGGCAGCAAAGGAGGACCCTGCTCAGGGATTGCTTTTATTCATTGCATGAGTTCCTACTTCTCAGGTTCGAACCTCTACAGGACAACTGACTCAGATTTAGTTCAACATATGCTGTGAACAGGTTACATAATTGTCTTGGTCATTCTTAGGCTAAAAATTTATCCTGATTATTGCTACTGGTTCATTGCTAACTGTTGGATTTCAGATTCAAATTACCCGTGCCTGCTGCAGCCTAAGTACCTCATAACTAACAGGAACGTATGGTTCAAACAGGCCTAGCTAAGAGTCATACCAGGTCAGAACCAATATAGATCCCTGAAGACATTGAGACTTAGTCAGCTCCCAGATTTTACAAAGTGGTTATAGGAACTGGGCCTGGGTGCTGATGTAGCTAAATCGAACCTGGTAAAAACAAAGTGGTATTGAGTCTTGAGCCGAAATTGCAGTTACAGCTACGGCCTACTGATGAATCCCAGGTGGACCACAAACTAATGAAAATGTCTCAGCATCTCTCAAATAAGTGAAAATTTTAGATTCGTGATAGCAGCAGAATCTGAGTCCAAATTCATTCACATGAAAGTAGAAGGCCTGATCCTGTCTAAACCATGATCATTGCAAGGTAAAACCATATGATTTTTCAGGATTACGGTGGTTCTAGGGTTGAGTTAGAGATCCTCAATGCATTGGCTTTGGGCTGCTACCCCATTCTCCATTCTGCCAAAGAATAAATTGAATGCAAGACCTGGATCTGCATTTGGCTTGTAAGGTTCTATTATTTGGAAGCCTGATTTGCATTCAGCATATTAAGCTGCTAACCAACCTAACTCAGATCATGAAAACAACAAGTACAAGGCCCAGTGGGTCTGGTTGCTACAACATATTTGAGGCTTGAGCTAATCCTTTACACCACCTTCTGTCCAGACTCTGTTTTGCAGGAACAATAGTTTTTTTGCTTCTAGTTAGAGCTTATTCCTGTCATTCCTAGCTCTTTTATCAAAGACTCCACATCCTGACATAGCTCGAAAATCCTTATTCCCCTATGAATCCAGTTTTTCCCCCAAGCTATGGTAAACCATAAAGCTATGAGTCTTACCCACAAACACTGCTCTGTATAATTCCTTAACTATGCTTCTCACTAGCACAGGTGTCATTTTATCAGGATTCAACTAAAGGTCTGGCTCTAGCCTAAAACCAGTGGCATGGACCTGAGGCTGAAAATTTTGTAGAACCTGGTGGTCAGCTGCTGTAGCGCTTCCAGTTCCACAACATGAATCTAAATTCACTATTGCACTGCATTTTTCCAAAGAACTTTCCTACACACTTCTGTTTTAGCGACGAGGTTACTCTAAATCAGCCAAGTTACTCATCAATTGGTGAGAGATTACAGATCATAATTCAGACACAGAAATGGCGAGTATGAGCGATAATTATTCTAAACTTATCCTTTGGCAATTTCGATAAACACAGACTTAATCACATCGGCTTGCTATGGATTCTTACCTGAGTATTCTGGATTTGAAACAGGCAACCGAAATCATTCATGCAGTTAAAGTTCTTCCTAGAAATCTGCTTACGTCTAGTCATTGTATGCCTACTGACTATGTAAACAAATAGTTCAAAGATTTGCAAATATAAGGACCTTCCAGGAGCTGAATTTTCAAGTGAAGGGAGAAATCGCAACAATTAAACGCAGAAAACGACTTTCACTGATTTTTTTTTTTTTAAGTGCTTTGATCTTACTTAAACATAACAGCCGTAATCTACATATGATTTCTCAACTAACAATTCTGAATAATTAAAACAGGTATTACAATCATTCAGATATTCCGTTTGTCATACTCACTTAAATCTTGATCATAATGTAAAAAGGATGGAGGAAGGAAGTGACACAGATTCGAGAGAGAAAAATGAGGTATGACCCTAACCTGTGAGCGTCAAATCAAAATCAGAGAAAACTTCTTGATTCTGCCACGAGGATCCAGAGGAAATTGAAGAATGCAGAGAAGGCGGAGAACCAGAATTGATGCAGTTTCACCTCAAGCCAATCGAGAAATAATTTGGAGAAGATTTCCCCAAATGCAATCCTCCGAAAGCAAAGAAAGAAGAATCCCCCTGAATTTGAATCACCCCCTCCTTCTATTCTTTCTTCTCTGTTTTTGTTTTTATACTTCATTCTTAACCAGGGTCATTTACCCTAGACCATGGTTATCTTCTGACCCTGGTTCTAACTAATTTAACTACCTTCTAGCCTCCCCTTTTCTTTCTTTCTTTTTCCTTTGATGCTTTTTCTTGTCATTTCCTTTTATTATTATTTCTGCTTTTTATTTGGTTTCCCTTCTTCTCTCCTTTTTTTATTATTATCATTTATTATTTTTTATTTATTTTTTATATTTTTACTTTTTATTATTATTTATATCATCATTTTTTGTAATTTTTATTGTTATTGCTCAATTTCTATTAATCTATCTCAACTCGGACAAAAATTGATGCTCACAACACATAATTAAAAGGTCACTTCAAAAAGTTAAATGCATTTTTCATTTTAGTATTGACCATTCAAATAAGATTCAATGATTTACACTAATGTTTTTTATTTCTTACTATTTATACGTTTCTTTTTTTTATATATATATATAATATTATGCACCACTATAAATTAATAACTACATGATGAGTTTAAAAAGTCATATGCATTTCTCTTGTAATTTGATCGTTCAAATAAAATTTATAAGGTGAAAGTTTTTTTTTTATGGATACCTCCACTATATGGGAGCATATCTCCTTAGAATACTTGGTTATAGTAAGAATAAGAATGCTAAATTTGGACCGTACAACCATACATGAACAGTCAAGATTATAAGTTAATGATCAATGATCAATAATCATACAACCAAACATGGATGAGAACATGATATGTGACGCGCTCGTCGCAAATGCGCAAAAATAATTTCTACATTTCCCTCAAACTATTGGTATAGTATAAGGTGCAACCTAGGTCATCTCCCAAAGACCATTTCATATTCTTAAGCAAATTAGGAGAAAATTAGAACAGGGGGATTTTGTAAAGATTGATATTGAGTTCTAAATACAAAATACAGAATGAAATTAATTTGACTTAACAATAATCAACTCAAGGAATTCAGAGGCTATTTTCTTAACTAATCATTGATCACTAAAATCATGCATTGTGTTTATCAACCTAGGATCATCTGGAACCCCTAAAATGATCCTTGAATTCTCTACTGAGAAACCTCTCAGAATTTAATTGATTATGATCAACAAGATTTAGTAACCACTTAATCTTTTATCTAAACCAATTTCACAATTAGAATTCAGTTGAAGTAAGTAATAAAATGAAAACCTTCAATTCAATTACTTAATTTCTACTCTTCAAACTTTTGGAAAATGATTTACCAATCAAAAACCAATTATAAATCAATTATGCATTAATCAAAATACGTCAACCGATCAAACTTTGATTAAAGAATAAAATTGAAGAATATAGTGAAGCAGAGTATAAACCACTTAATAAACATGTAAATAAAGATCAAGACCTCAAAGTTAAAATAAAAATAGCTTGAATCCTTGAATTGAAACTACAAACCTAGCCTTCCATGAAGGAGGCAAACTAACAACAAATAAATCCTAAGCCTTCCATGAAGGAGGCAAACTAACAACAAAGAAAAACTAAGCCTTCCATGTAGGAGGCAACTAACAATAAAGAAAAACTAAGCCTTCCATGTAAAAGGCAACTAACAATAAAGAAAAACTAAGCCTTCCATGTAGGAGGCAAACTAACAATAAAGAAAAACTAAGCCTTCCATGTAGGACACAAACTAACAAGAAAGAAAGAAAGATGGAAAATGGTATTGGAGTTACTCTCCAAAATGGTGTGTTTCTCCTCTTGTAAACCCTTCTATTTATAGAGGATTTTTGAGGCATCATCTTCAGAAAGTCACCAACTAGGATATTACTTTTCTACCCTTTTATTGCTTTCACATGGGCTTTGTTGAAAATGCAAAACACTTTTGAATTTTTGCCACCAATGAGCACAACAGTTTTTACTTTCTTGCACCGCAATTTTGGATGTTCACATGTCCGAATTAGAGTTTGACTTCTGAACAAAAGTTGTAGCCCCGGATCATAGCTGTCCAACAAATTTGATTTCATCTCAATATGACTTCTATATCGCAAGATATGGCCGGATCTTTGCACACTGTTCAAATTCCACGTCAGCAACACTATCTCATCTTTTGAGATAATTTCGGAGTCCTAAACATCCCATTTAGAGTCTGATCTTGCTTTGTAACTATGGACACTTCTTTAAGCTTTCATTCAAGACAGATTTCATGATTTTTGGATGTCTAAAACTCCTATTATGCTCAAAATACTATAATAGTGTCATTTTAATCGGGTAAGCAAAGAAATTCAATTAAACTTCATATGAACCCAAACTCATAAAATATGACAAAGATCACTTAATTGAACATATAAGAAGTCTTAATGAGATAAAAGTGAGAGATAATTATTTATGAAATCTATGCTTATCAATATGAATCAAGACACCATCTTGTATGATCATGTCCATATAGAGAAAAACTTAATTCCAAGAGAAGGTTCATTAAAAAGAGAAAGGATAAAAAAGATATAAGATACTCTTAGAGTCCACATAAATGCATTTTCAAGAAAAAAAGGTAGATAAGATTGTGATTTTTATTTACACATATTAGGTTGATCTTCATAAAAAAAGACTGCAAGTTTAGAAAGATATGTTATTTATTTTATTAAATTTATTTTTTAATTTTTTAAGATTTGTTTAAATTATTTGACTAAGATTTATTAGAATTTAATTAGGGTTATGTTGAAGATTATTAACATATTCTGGATAGATTCTATTGGATTTACCATAATTTTCTCATATTATAGATTGAAGAATTTTATTAGAATTTTGTTATAGTTTTCTTATATTAATAATTGTACAAGTATAAATAGTTCTTCTATGAACAATGAAACATATCAGAGTTTCTATGCACCTAAATAAGATTTTTTTATTGTGGGAATCATATCTTTTCTTTACACTTGTAAAAGATTGTCTTGTTAATTTTACCTATAAGATTGGTTATTAAAATTTTTAAATCCCCTAGTTCGTGCTTCAACCTAGGTGTGTTACTGTGTGGATTGATTATCTCATCTTCATGATTGGACAAGAAGTCTAAGTAGTAGGTCATGTTTCTTATAATGTTGGTTGGTTATTTTCTCGTATCAGGTCATTAAACCATTTATTTTATCCTTTTATATTATTTTGTAATATTCTTTATTAACCTACATCATGAAGATAGAACCATCTCATCGATCCATATTAGTTGGTAATAAGAGTTATTGGTTGACATAGTAGGTCTTTATTATTTTTTATTTCTTATTTTTATCCCAACAAAAGAAGAAAAAAAAGAATATTGAAAAAAAGAGTTGAAAAAAATTATGAAAACATAGAGTGAAAAAAATGCAAAAACAAAAACCAAATTATTAAATTGGTAGGAAATTAAGAGGGTGAACAAGGAATAGATACTTTCCAAATACAAGAATTGGTAAATCAATTTGAAAGATGGCTTGGTAGAAGAATGAAGGAAGTTTATGAATGGTTATATCATTTAGAGGATTATGTTGTGCAATGTAACCGACTTTGTTGAAGCCAAGATGATTGACCTGATGTTGATTCAGAGTACTAATAGGAGAATGAATATTAGCGAAGGAGATGGAAATTTGAGCATAATAATATAAGGATACATAGAGATAAAAAAGATAATATTGGTGAAGTTAAAATTAAAGTTTCTTCTTTCCACGGGAAGAATGATCCAGAGGCATATTTAGAGTAAGAGTTGAGAGTAAAACTGCAACTCTTAAGTTTACTAATTATGCTTTTGTATGGTGGGATCAGATGCAAAAAGAAAGAGATCAATACAGTGAACAACCTATCACCATTTGGGAAGAGACGAAAGCAATCATGGGAAGACGATTCATTCTATCCTATTATCATAAAGAACTGCACAACAAATTACAACGTCTCACTCAAGGATCAAGAAGTGTAGACGAGTATCATAAACAAATAGATATTACCATGATTCAATCCAATATTGTGAAGGATTAATAAGAAACTAGGACACATGTCTTGCATGGGCTAAATATTGATCCAACCGATGTTGTGGAGATGTATCATTATGTCAAACATTAAGAAATGGTACCTCAAGCCTTTAAGGTAGAACAACAACTCAAAAGGAGAAATAACATGAGAAAGAGTTCCAATCCAAATTCTTTTAATTCATGGAAGAGTCATTCAAAGCATGACATCACTTCAACTTCACATTCTAAAAAGGATGATACCAAGAAAGGTAAATTTGATATCTATTCAAGGAAAACTCAATTTAAGTCTAATTCTTCTAGGAATTAAGGTATAAGGTATTTCAAATGCTAAAAGAGATGACACATTCTAATGAGTGCCCAAATAAAAATGTTATGCTCATTAACAATAATAGAGATTGGGAAACTAAGAGGAAGTGTTAGAAAAGGAAGAAGAGACATCTAGTGTTGACGGTGATGGTCTTGTAGGAGAACTTTTAGTAACTAAAAAAGCACTCAACATTAAAATAATGGAAAAGGAGAAAAAATATATGGAGAGCTTATTCCAAAATAAGGTATGTGGCAAGTGTTAAGTTAGTAGAGAAGTTGAGCCTACCAACGTTCAAGCACAATTGTTTGTATAAGTTGCAATGGCTCAATGGTTATGGTGAGTTGAAGGTAAAAAAAAAGAAGTCAAAATACTCTTCTCTAATGGAAAATATAGGCATGAAGTAATATGTGACATTGTTCCCATGAAAGCATGCCATCTCTTGTTACAAAGATCTTTGCATGACAGAAGAGTTATACATGACAAATTTTTAAATTGATATTCTTTTGTACTGTAAGGAGAATCAATAGCCCTCCTTCCTATACCACCATAACAAATATTGAAGGATAAAGTTAAACAAGAGAAGAAAAATGATAATGGAAAGTCGAGGATAACTCTATTTCAAGAAGGGGAGAATGATGTGAACCAAGACATTGCCTTGCATGATCAAGTTCAAGTAGAGAAAGACTTAACTCCAAGAGAATGTTCATTGAGAAGATGAAGGATAAAAAGGATACAAGATATTCTTGGAGATCACATAAATGTATTTTAAAAAAAAAGAGGTAGGTAAGATCCTAATTTTTATTTACACAAGTCCAAAAATTTTCCCAAATAAGACCACAAGATTTAAGAAAATATGTTATTTATTTTATTGTGTTTAGTTTTTAATTTTTTAGGATTTATTTAAATTATTTAACTAAGATTTATTAATATCTAATTAGAATTATATTGAAGATTTGAATCATATTATGGATAGATTCTATTAAGAATGATTATTGTAAACACCCATTTCTGTCTGAGGCCCCAATCATAAAATTAATTAAGAAATTAATACTAATTAAAAAAATAATTCAGAAAAAAATAATGAAGAAATAAGAAAAAACAGAAAAAACAGAACAGACAGAAAACAAATACAGAAAGACAAACAAACAGAGAAACAGACAATAATATAAATAATGAGAAAAATAAAGAAAATTGAAACAGCAGAATAAACAAAATAAAAATAAAACCAAAAATCAAAAGAAAATAATAAAAAACTTTTTTTTAAAAAAAAATTGAAAAAAATAATAAATTAAAAAACAGAATCTGGAAATAAAAATCTAAAGAACTAAAATTTAGCAAAAAAATGTAAAGAAAAGAAGAGGAAGATAGTTTGATAGAAAAAAGGAAAGAAAAACTAAAAAGAATTAAGAAAAATTAAAAATCTAAAAAAGAAAAATATAATAATAAAAAATAAATAAATAAAAAAATAAAACTTTTGAAACAAAATTTAAAAAAAAAAACAAATAAACAAATAAAAATTAAATAAAAAGGAAATCTGTAGAAATTAAAAAAAAACTGAAAATAATAAGAATTAAAAGATTAAAAAAAAAAGGAAACAAATCAAAAATTGTAAAAAGAGAGAGCGGCGGGAATTAAAAAAAAAACTGATACAAAAAGGAGAATAAGGACTCTGTTGAGGGGCTTTTTACATTTTGGAGGAAGATCATGAAAAAAGCGGAAGCAAGAACTTCTGAGAAGAGAAGAGGGAAGATAGTCGCGATATTCGAGAAGCAGAGGAAGAATTTGGCTCCGATTACCTTAAGGTTTGATTCTTATTTTGGTATTAATTCGTTTAATTATGTGCACCTTTGAGAAGTAACCTCAGATCTTGAATGAGAGCGTGAAGCTACGATAATTGAGTAGATTATAGATCAATGTTTGCGTGATATCTTTGATTTCTTGATAAATAGTAAGTCTCTTAGGGTGCAGTTAGATTCAATTCTGGTAATCTTGCATGATCTAAATTTTGGTGAGAAATATGGCTCCAATTTCCTCGAGATCACCATAGCATATCCTGGTCTTGTTTAAATCTTATTGAGGATATCTTTATTTGAGAGAATGGATCATAATTCTGGAAGGCGATCCTTAAAGTGAATGTCTTAGTTGACGCCATAATCAAGCGACTAAAGCTAATGGCATCCTGTAATTCTACCATAAGGACCTCCCAAACCGACATGGTTACACATTGAAGGTCTATTTTTAATAGGTTCTGCTCCCTTGAGGAGAGCCATTTTGGCTTAAACTGGATAGTATCACATAATTCATGATATAACCAAAAGGCTAAACCCAGGAAATGCTCCTCCGACGTGTGTGCATGTACAAGGGAGTTTGATTTCTAAGCACACGTACACTGCTCGAAACGCACGCACCCCTCATTAGCCATGGCCTTGTTTCCACTAAATTCAAGAATGTCATGCAAAAGACCAAATTGCTCATCCACTTTTCCAAAAATGCCTAAACTGTCCCCTGTCATGCAAAAGCCCAAATTGCCCCTCCCATTTTCCCAAATTCCAAAACTGTCCCCTCCTTCTAAAAAACATCATAAAAAATCATAAAATTTATAAAAATTCAAAAAATTCAAGAAATTCAAAAATTAATAAAAAATTCCAGAAATTAAAAAATTAATAAAAAATTCCAGAAATTAATAAAAATTCTAAAAATTCCAGAAAATTAATAAATTCTAAAAATTTCAGAAATTCAAAAATTAATCTAAAATTCCAAAAAATTAATAAAAATTCCAGAAATTAATAAAAATTCCAGAAATTCAAAAATTAATAAAAAATTCCAGAATTTCCAAAAAATTAATAAAAAAAATTCTAAAATTCCAAAAAATTAATAAAAAAATTCCAGAAATTAAAAAAAATTAATAAAAAATTCCAGAAATTCAAAAATTAATAAAAAATTCCAGAAATTAAAAAAATTAATAAAAATTCCAGAAATTCAAAAATTAATAAAAAATTCCAGAAATTAAAAAAAATTAATAAAAATTTCAGAAATTCAAAAATTAATAAAAAATTCCAGAAATTCAGAAATTAATAAAAAATTCCAGAAATTCAAAAATTAATAAAAAAATTCCAGAATTTCAAAATTAATGAAAAATTCAAGAAATTAAGAAAATTAGCAAAAATTCTTAAATTCCTAAATAAATTCATAAGATTTTCAATTAAATTCATAAAAATTTCTAATAATCATCCTAAATTTCCATAATTGCAAAATTACGCCAAAATTCTATTTGAAACCCCAAAACTCAAAATGAAATTCTTATCTCAAATTCAAGTTTCCTCTTATTCAAGAGTCAATCATTTGCAAATCGTATCTTTTTTAAAAAAACATTTAAAGAATTTCTTTTCTAATAATTTGGGATTTTTAAGCCTCACGCAATGAGTTCTAAATGGGAAACTGGCGGTTTACATGCTGTTCAACGTTTAGTAGTTCGTATAGGCCCCTGTGTGCTGCCTTAGCCGCCTCGGGTCTTGTGCATGAGTGGACTTGAGGTCCCCTTCAAAACTTTAAAAATATCTTTTTCTAATATTTTGAGATTCTAGGTCTCACGCAATGGACTTTAAATGGGGAACTAGCGGTTTACCTGCTGTTCAACATTTAGTAGTTCGTATAGGTGCCCGTGCTGCCTTAGCCATCTCAAAAATAAAATCTTTTAAATAGCGACATCTCCAAATATTCTTTTAAAAATGCCATTCGAAGGTCAAACCTTCAAAACAAAACTAGAACTACGTAAGCCTTGAGTTTTCCATTGCACCGAGGAATACGTAGGAGTAGGATCAAGTCCTGTCAGGCTAACCTCCATCAAGTATTTATTTTCACTCTAATCAAAGGGATCAAACCATTTTCAAATAATCACACACTCAGTTTAAGGGTACCGTTCTTCGGAACGGGCGAGTGGGGTGCCTAACACCTTCCTCACTCGTAACCGACTCCCGAACCTAAATCTCATCCTCAAGACAGGATTTTTTCCAAATCTTTTTCCCTTAGATAAAAATTTGGTGGCGGCTCCACATCATATAACTATTCATTTTTAAAATTTGAGCAAGTTTGTCGTCTCGTCGGAATTACGGTTGCGACAATTATAATTTCCTCATATCATAGATTGAAGAATTCTATTAGGATTTAGTTATAATTTCTTTATATTAGTAATTATACAAGTATAAATAACTCTTCTATGAGTAATAAAACTTATCAGAGTTTCTATTCACCTAAACAAAAGTTTTTCTCTATTGCGAGAATCATCTTGTCTTTACTCTTGTCAATCTTACTTATACGATTGGTGATTAAAATTCATAAAGGCCTCTAGTTCGTGCTTTAACCCCATGTGTGTTACTGTGTAGATTGGTTATCTCATGTTCGTGGATAAGTAGAGATCTAACTAGTAGGTCATGTTCCTTATAACATTGGTTGATTATTTGCTCATATTAGGTCATTAAATCATTTATTTTGTACTTTTCTATTATTTTGTAATTTTTTTTATTAACCTACACCGTAAAGATCATATCATCGTATCAATTCATGTTAAGATGTTCCAATTTAATCTTGATCATTTAAATATTCTCACCGATTACACTTTCATAGTTTAAATTTTATAAGAATTCATAAAATGATAACTATGACCTTTGTCACAATAATTTTAATACTTATTTTAGGATTTAGTGTGAACAAAAAAGGTTCATGTATTGGATTATGAAGCTCTAAAAGTGGTGAGAAAAAATGTTATTTCATTGGAAAACTTAATCCATAAAAAAATTAATACGTACAATGACATTCAAATTCTAAAGTTAATCTTAATTTTAACATAGAAACAATAAAAAAATTGTGTGTACAATTAATTATTATGTGATCTCTTGATATAAAATGCAGATATATGTATGTTATATTTAGCTAAGGAATGAGTTCCTTCATCATTATGTTTGTATGTTTACAAAGATCACTTAACTATTTTTAATTAAAATATATTTTAATCTTTTAAACTTTAAAGATTTAAATTATACAATTTTATTATCTATATGATGGTCCTTGAGCTTTGTTCATTATATAAAGATAATTATTATGTTGCACTAGTGAAAAAAGTATATTTTATAATGGTATTTTTAATCGGTTGTTTGAAAACCAATGTAAAAAAATATGATGGTAATTTTGTAAATAAATGTGATAAATTCTACATCGGTTTTTTAAACAACCGATGTAGAAACTACTTTTTACATTGGTTTTTTTCACCTGATGTAAAAAATATTTTCTACACCGGTTGGTTTTCCAACCAATATAGAAAGTTAATATTTTAGGCCCAAAATTCATCCCTAGCACCCGTTTTGATTCTTTCGTAGTTTCTTCTGCACTCTATGCATCGAAGGCCTCTTCCCCAAACTCACAATGGAAAGAGTTATTTCTTCTTCCTGTGTACATCTCACAATTATAGTGTAGTTTCATCTTCAGAGATTAAAATTAATGGTGTAGTTTTGATTTGAAACCTGTCATGTCTTTTTTGAGAAGAAAATTTGTGTTTCTCATACTGCACTTTCTAGAGGAGGAGAAATTCAAAAAGTTAGTGCACAAGTGAGCCTTTTTTTCTTTTTTTTTTTTAATTTTTGTTTCTTGTTTCCATCGTTTTCTTTTACTCTACAAATTGTAGATGTTTCTAACTTTGGGTGGGGGTTGGGGTTTGGTATGAATTAGAAATCGAGTTATTCCTTTTGGTAATGATTTTAGCTTTAGCTGTGTTCTGATAAGTATTTGGAAATGAGGAGGGGAAAATGAGAAATGAGAAGGAAGGAATATTTTCAATTCCATGCCTTAACATTGTTGTTTTTTTTTTTTTTTTTGTAATTTACATTTCAAATATGAATAGCAGAATTACAGTGTTGCTTTCCAATATATTTCCTACTTGACTTGTTTATCGACAATTAAGTTTTATGTTAAGGTTCAATTACTCTACCAATAGGTTAAAGGTATTCAAATTACATGTATTATTATGCCTTTGTTTCTGTTAAACTACATAAATATACAAAATATAGAGTTGTAAACCTTTTAACAGTAATAAATCTGTTTCTTGCATCCTGAAAAACTTAGCTATGATGTTTTTATTTGGAAAACTGAATTGAGATAATAAAAAAATAAATTGAGTACTCTTTCTCTTCCTTTGTTTGGGATTTTTTTATGTTTGTTTTGCAATTGTCTTTTTGTAAGAATTTTCATTGTCAGTTTGCATCAACTCAATTGTTTGTTTCACTTTTTTAAATGCATTCTTAATGTACACAAACTTAAAAAAAAATCTGGATTCTTTATCAATATAAAATACTTTGAAGAAAAAGTGTAGGCTAACAAGTATGAAAAAGTTAAGAAGTACTTGTTACCAAAATTAATGATAATTGATACTCATAAAAATATTCTTTGAAATCAGGAAGCAAAACTATTTTGAAATACTTGATAGGTACATGGAATAGAACTCTATATTTTTTTTTAAGTTTTCCTAAATTTTATGTATAAATGAACCTTCACATCTTCTTTTGTCAATGGTATTTTTTTTTTAAGTTTAAGCAAGACAAGACAAATGTTGTTGAGATATTGGTTGGTGCTTTAAAAGTTTTCTCCATCTAACTCAGTTATTAACTCTTAATAATTTTAGGTAATATTTTATCTTGTTAGTACCTTGATTGTTTGTTAGGTTGATGATATTGTATATTTTATTCATATCTCAAGTATTTATGAATATCAATTCCTAGTTGAGTCTAATTAAGTGGAAAAACCTAACAATTGAATGATATTTTATTTCAATGATAGGCCGAATGAACAATTGTTCAAGTAGAACTTAAAACACTCATAGAGGCAAAGCCTATTTCGTGATAAGCTTATCTTTCCTATCCTTAAGTCATCAAGACTGCGAACTTTAATCAACCAAAGGTGTATATGACTAAGCAAATTAAACTCTCTATTGACTCTCTTTCTTCCATCTATTTTTGCTATGCTCTTTCATTCACTTCTGCATGATTGGGCCATATTTTTGACCCATATGGTTCATGATTTGATACAACTATGGGACAAATGAAATGTAAAACATATGGTTATTTCTTTTTAGATATGTATAATTAGTATATTTATTTTATATAAAGTTTTAACTCCTTATAATCTTATATACTATTATTCCTTTATTTGGTAAATGATAAGAATTTGGAAAGTTTTCCATTCCTTTTATTAATTAATTTTTGTAAATTTGGATTATTAGCTTATTATGTCCCGTCTTTTCATTTTTTTATCTTTGAATTTCTTTATGCCCCTTATTAATGTAGTCTAAACTAGCAGTATCAGCTCTGCAAAAACTTGAGGCCAAACCTAGATATAAAGACTTTATTTACAGATCAGACATGTGCACCTCCTAATGGTCCTCTGGCAGCTACACTTATCAATTTTCTAATTGACGCAGTTGTTAAGCCTGCTGCTTATATTTCACTTAAGCCCATGACGTATGATACTTTGCTTTTTACCAACAACTTGTTACTTTCATTTTAAATTGATTGATAATATAATTAATATTATGTTAATTAATTAATAATTTAGCTTTTTATCTGTATAGCCTTTCCCACCTACTAATGCAAATGCTTTGGCGGGTTGGATGACCAATGCCTCAGCTTCATCATCAGTCGAAGAAGTTATTGTAACATTAACTATACTAATCCCACAAAATCAAGGTTAAATTGCAATTATGCTATTATTTTTTAACAAATATATAGCTACTATGTTTTTCTAATTACTCTCACAATCCCCATAAAATATACATGCTATACACTCTAGTTTTTTTTACACTATTTTAAAGAGGCTTGTTATCATTATTCATTAATATCTTAGTAATTGCAATTATATCTACTGGCTAGGTAAATAGTAGAATACACTGATATTAATTAGAATATTACTAGTTCAATTATTTTACAATAGGATGTTATGCTTAAAATCCACATGTTTTTAAATAGTGTCTATCTTGAAATATTCCAGAACACCTCTTGCAACTTCTAGGATGGTTGATTACTAGAATGCTAATCATGAACAACTACTGAAAAGGCTTTGTCCTGGTCATGCTATGAAGAGGCTGTTGAGATATTGGTTGGTGATTTAAAAGTGTTCTCCACCTTCAATGAAAAACTATACAAAGAAATACTCCAATTATTAACTCTGAATAACTCCAAATTCATAACGGCAAGATCTTTGCTCTACTCAAAATGTCATTCATGTGCGTAAATATTGTAGTATATTATTTGTTGAAAGAATATTATATTGTATATTATTAGTGTTTTGACCAACCAACTCTAATTACATACCTTGTGCTATGTTATCCATGTTTATTGTTAGTAATTTTTCATTGTTAATGCAAAGTTCTTTATACTTTGAAACTTTTAGAAAAGTTATTTTTTCTATTTAATTTAATATATATATATATATATATATATATATATAAAACTAACTCTTATATATTAAATAAATTAATTAATTTAAAGATAAATTATTTGTATCATATTAACATTATATTGACCTTGTAATTGATATTTTATATGATCAATTCTTAAAATATAAAATTTTGATATTTGATATTTGTATATATTTTAAAAAATTGTAATAACTAATCACTAAATATTTTATTTGTTTGTTTAACTTACTATATCGGTGGTTCTGTTAATCGAGATAAAAATTTAATTTTTTATATCGGATAAGTTTAAAATTATTGTAAAAAATAAATTTTTTATATCAATTAGATTTGTAATTGATATAAAAAATATTCTTTCTACACAGATTTAGTTAATAATTGATATGAAAAATTTACTTTTTATTTTAGTTAAAAAATTAGAATTAATATAAAAATTTTAATTTTTTATATTTCTATATTTATATTATCGAAAAAATTGATATAAATAATTAAAAACAACTGATATAAGATTTTTTTTCCAGCTTGTGTTGAGATTAAAGAGACATTTGGATTTTACCTAATGACCCATAACACTTGTGTTGTTGGAAGAAAAGAATTTTCAAACTTAAGAAAAATGAGATAATCCCTACCCGAATCTCCTAATACATGGTAAAAGTGTGATCCTCACGCAACTGAATCAACAAGACTCGGCACACCAAGTAACTTGCATATCTTATTCGGACAGCCTTTGTGCATTGAGATTTGCTCTCGTAAGTAGTTGTATAGCAACTATCAAATGCACACGTCATTCGGATTTTTAGCCTTTTGTATAAGATAATTTTTTGCCTCCTATTTTAACTGTTCAACAACTAAAACGAAAATTTTCGGATTATGGCAAAGAGTTCTGTTGATCATGGATGAAATTGTGGCAGCAACGATGACAATGGGCGTACCAATCTAATTACAAATTAATAAAATATTAATTATGGTGGAAAAATGACTTGGTGTCATTTAACAATGTGAAGTTCAATAATGATGAAACTGATAATTAATTGTGGAATGAATGTATGGATACGAACAATACGAAAATGTAGTGGATCAAAATAGCGATAATACTAATGGGTCATGACTTTGAGAGTCGTAAAATATAATGATATCGATAAAGAGGTGACAATGTAGTTACTAGAAATACATATATAGTGGTGTCATTTTCAATCAATCACCTACGCAGCTATATATATGGTTCATCCTTATAGGTAATTTGTATTCAAAACCTGTACTATAAAACAAAATAATCATCAGTCAATAATTTATGCGTGTTGGTTTATAATAACGCAAGAAATTTCAGTATGATCAATTTATATAAATTCAAATCAAGGTGATCTTTTATTGCTTAAATAAGTGAAAGAAATAAAACAGAAATCAAGAATTGGACAAAAGGAAGCCGTAATGTTTTGGTCGAAAAAAACTTATCATCATCAAATAATTTTTATGATTTACTTATTATATCTTGGTTCATATATATTATTTTAAAAATCAACTTATTTATGAAATTTTATAATATGCATTTCATATTATTTCCTATGAAATGATTTTATGACGTTATCCATTTTAATCAGTTGTCTATCATCACGAGCACGATAGTTAATGAGTAAAACATTTCCTTTTGTGATATATATAAAAAGAACTTAATTATGTAACTATACATAAATAATTAAAACTAAATAATAATTAAGTTATATAATTATCATTAAAAGTTATATAAATTTTTAAAATATCACATAATTTTTATGTTGTTCTAATTATTTATAATAAAATTTAACTAAATGATTAAGATTTATTTATTTTATTCTCTGATAGAAAAAAATTATTTGATGTGCACCATTATAAAAAAATATTTAGAAAAATATCAATTTTACATGAAAACGACGATAGAATGATTAATATTAAAGTTAATCAAAATTATAGATCAATTTTAAAAATAAATATATTTTTAAATTGAATCATATATTTTAATTTTTGAAAATTTAAAAATTTACTTTAATCAATAATAAAAATTTAAATAAAAAACTAAAATAAATGATTTTTTATAAAGACAAAAATATATTTTTCTAAAAATTTTGTAGACTAAAGTTTTTGCAGTAATTAAAATACATGATTCATACAATCTAAAAAATTTGTTTGTTTACTTTTTAAAAAATTATATCACATTCCAAAAATATTATATAATTTTAATATTTTAATTCTAATTATTTATAATTAAACCTAATAATTAATTTTTTCCTTATTTTTATATAAAACCAGAATTCTTATTAAACATGTCTTACGATTCTTGTAGGCTTCTACAAACTTTATTGAATAGGACAATTTGTATAAATTCTAACTTGCTCATCCAAAGTTCCTTCATTTCCCCTAAAATTTTGAAATGAGTGATCCCAATAGCTTCAAAATCAGTGTGAATTGATTCCATTTAAGATACTCCTATCCTATTTTGCTTTCAATTCTTCTTTGTATTTATTTTTCGGTGGTGTTTAGCTATGCATGTAGCCATCGTTGTTCTTTTGTATTCAAGCTAAGAGCCAATTGGCAAAAGACCAAGTTGAAAGAAAACAAGAATTAAAATAAAACAGAACTTTGGGGGACCAACAAATCCGTAAGAGATGAAGGGTGCCATGACCCAAGTAAACGGACTTCCTCTGCTCTATTTTCCTCTAATTATTCTAAATATTGGCACGTGAGTTGACCAAAGAAAACCTTGTCAAATCAGTGTCCTTGAATAGTTATATTCTTATACTGTCCGGTCCGGTTTATGATGTAGATTGTAGTGTTGTAAAATATCAATTATTTGAAAGATATTTTAGATTATAAATAAATATATATCGTTTAATAGTTAAATACACTATTAAATATATTTTAACAAAAAAACTCTAATATATATAATCATAGAACTCAACCATACACACACAATAATACTTTGTTATAATGTTTTCATTTTGTCAAAGTTATTTTGATTTCTTTAATGCGATACTTATGTCTATACTTCATTTTAATTGATCGATCACCACAGTATTTAGTAATTTATTTCATTATCATGAGAAATAAGAACCCAGGAATTCTATTTTGGCAGTAACGAATAAAATACATCTATATAATTTTAAAATTTGATTTCTTTGATATAACATTTGCTTGTTAGTACCAATTAATTTATTATAGTTACTAAAGGAGAATCAGGTTTGAAATTTTTGTCAACTGATGGTCCATCCAGCATATGAGGCTAGTGTTTGAATAAAATGTTCATATGCTCGTCAAAAGTTTTAGGTATCATATGTCAAGTATAATAAATTATTAGAAATTTAAATTTAAAATTTTCTTACTGCTTTACGAAAATAATTCAAAATTTATTTTTGTTAACCTTTACATACTTTACATTTTTTAATATATTTAACACTCTCATGATTTCTAATTTATTTAACTAGCTACCAGATAGTTCAAAGCTTTATGCTAAATAAATCAAGCGTGCACCACATGCCATATCTATTCAAATCCAAAAGAAAAAGTTTTGTTCTACTCTATTAATTTATACAATCAGGAAAATGACCTATTTGGTCAATAGATAATGATCGATGTTAAAATGAAAAATAATTTTAAATCTTTTTATACCTTTTAATTTTATAAATTATTTTAATTATTAAATAAAATATTAAATATTTTTATATTTTAAAATAGTATATATATATATATATTTAATTCTTATTTTATAAAATAGAAAAAAATTATAAAAGGATAACTAAAAATAATAATAAAACTCAATATAAAATTTTCTTTATTTAATAGTTGATCATAATGACTTAGACATATCATGATACTAGGAATTTTATGATAAAAAGTTTAAGAGTATATATATATATATATATATATATATATATATATATATTAATATAAGAATTTTTATATTATTAATTAATTTAAATATTTTAAAAAATAAGAAAAACAATTATCTTAGGGTTTTTAATTTTTTAGACCCATCTTTATAATTTTTTTCAATAATAATTGATTATTAGCTTGTTTTATATTTTCTATATATGAACATGGTTAAGAATCTATATGGTCCAAGTTTTTTTTTTTATGAAAATGTAATGTAGGTATTTAAGATTTTAAGTAAATGCTAATTATAAAAATTTAATATTTATTTAATTAATATAAGGTGTAGACATATATTTACATTAATCACAGTTGTGGTACTAATAGCAAAACAAATTATTATTTATGAAAGTTTTAAGATATTCTTTTTAGCATTATATACAAAAGGATTATTTTTTTTTCATAAAAATATAATATAGGTATTTAAAATTTTAAGTAAATGCTAATTATAAAAATTTGATATTTATTTAATTAATATAAGGTGTAAACATATGTTTATATTAACCACCGTTGTGGTACTAATAGCGAAACAAATTATTATTTATGGAAGTTTTAAGATATTCTTTTAAGCATTATATACAAGAGGATTGAACTAAATTAAAGAAGATTGATTTTTTTTTTTCATATATTTTTTTTCATTGATCCTCTTTGGTATTTTTCCAAACCAATTTTGATGTATTTTATTCATGCATAAACTTCTTATTCAGTTAAGGTTTTGAAACTGTTTCATTCTCCATTAATCTATTAAAAATTATTCTTAAACTATAATTCGGATGATTATATTTAAAAAAATTTCAATAATTAAGATAAATTATTTTTTTAATGATGTAATAGTAACTTATATCTTTTTAATAAATAGAACATATTTTATGTCTCTTAATATTATATTCACATAAATTTTGATATATTCAAAATCATTAATAATATAAAACATCATGACACGTATCTTGAATATTCATCATTTGTCAATAGGAATGTTCGTGGTGTAGTTTAGTTAGGCAAAAAAAAAACATCTAAACTAATTATAAAAATTGTTTGTAGTTTAGTCTAGCTTGATTGAAATATATTAAAAAAATCAAATCAAATCAATCTTTTAAGGTTTGGTTTGGTTCAATTTTTTTATTTTTTTAAAAAATATAACAATAAAAATAAATTAATAAAAAAATAAAGTAACAAATTTTAAAAAAATTTACTAACATTGATTAAACACAAGAATAATAATAATATTCATACTCACATATTTTAAGATAAAATTTAGATAAGTATGTTATATCCTATGTTAGAAAATAATTAAAAAAAATACAAGAACAAAAATAAAAATGTCAACAAGATATATAAATTTTTTAGCATAAACTTAGTCATATTTTGATAAATTGTACTTTAGCAAATCAAAGAAATAAAATACATAGAAAAATGTATGATAAAAATTAAATTAATTCAAAAATAATCTTTTTAGACTACAACTAAAGGAATAATAATTTGGCAATACAAAAATTGGAAATATATAAAATTATAAATAATTCAAAAATCGCAAACCAAACCAAATCAAAAAAATTGTAATTTTTGAAAGTTTTAGTTTTTTGTTTTAAATTGTTTTTTGTATTTTTAGTTTTATTTAGTTCAGTTGTGTGATTTAGATAGGATTAGTTTAGTTTCTAAACACCCCTACATGTCAACATATTCATTCCTTCCACCCACAACATTCTTAAGTCTTTAATCATTGAGACTAGATAAACATCTATTTCATTTTTTGATTATTGTGGGTTTGAAATCATCATGGGAAACATAATATATTTATGCTTCATGTACAACACAGGAGGATGTTATAAGCAACCAACAAAACAAATCATGAACTATACTTACTACTCAAATTACTAGAAGGGTTCATTCCATCTGTTCCAAGTCCAAGCTTAAGTTTTCTTAACTCATTCCTAAATACTAAAAATAATTTATGGACTAACTTCCATTGCAAACAATTTTCTAGATGAAGAAGATTTTTTATCACTTTGCCTTTCATCTTCAAGCCATCTAAAGTGCTTGTGCATCATTTGTATTAACAAATAATTGTTTAAACCTTTTAATTATTGGAAGATACTATAACATTTTTATCGAAGGTCTTTTTATGTTCTCATCACCATTCTTCACTTTAAAGTGTGAAACCTAACATATATTACATTAATACAACCCTTCAAACTTTTTTTATTACTATGCAATCATTAGGACAGACATATATTTTCTACCAATAATCTTGTAAGATTAGTACATCTCGAATACTAAGCCTTCTTTGCATTATTTCCCAAGTTACTATACAAATTTACTTGTAGAAAAAGGTTCATGTCTTGCTTTACAATCATGTCCTCTAATTGGTCATCGATATATACATCAATCTCCATTCTCAGGGATTCATTTTTTTTTTTGTCTAATAATTTACCATTCCATGTTCAACTCTGGTAAAACTCATCCCAAAGAACATGCTTCCTAATTTTATAAATTTTCAACTATCTCTCACTCAAACATCCATACATAGAAACTAAAGTCTCTCATTAATATTAGGAATATTTTGTTGTGAAAATTTAAAAAAATCTTCTGTCCCTTTCTCATACTCATCATTTATGCTTTCAACATTTGTCCATTACTTATAGTTACCCACAGGTAATCACAAATCAACATCCTTTGTATTGGTTGGACCTCATCCCATTGAAAGATGAATTTTTTCATTCAAATGTTAATTATTTCTTCTCAAATCTTAAATATTATACTAGGTAAAATTTTGATAACATTTCATATTAGTCTAAAAGTACCCAACTTGATTGTGATATTGTTCATCATAATCTAACATACAAATAAAGGTAATACGAAATGTATTGAATTAAAATGTCATCAAGTATAATATACATGATTTGAGTAGAAACTTTTAAGTAATAAATAAAAAAATTTATTCCTAATCTATGAAACCTAATAAATTCAAAATTGAATGCGTTGAGTGATTCACTCATTGAGTAGTTTACCCATTATATTAAATATCAAACAAAAAATTAAGGTTGCATTCAAATTTAAATTCACATAAGAAAGAAAAGATAATCACCTCAACATTAAACTCAATTGTAAAACACTAAGAACGAGCATAAACAATACACCATGATAATAATTACCCAAGAAAAATTGTTCATTCTCATGGAAACCTATCTTCTTGACACGCTCGTCGCAAACGCGCAAAAATAATTTCTAGATTTCCCCCAATCTATTGGTATAGTATAAGGTGCAACCTAGGTCATCTCCCAAAGACCATTTCAGATTCTTAAGCAAATAAGGAGAAAATTAGAACAAGGGGGTTTTTGTAAAGATGTGATATCAAATGCTAAATACAAAATACAGAATGAAATTAATTTCACTTAACAATTATCAACTCAAGGAATTCAGAGGTTATTTTCATAACTAATCATTGATCACTAAAATCATGCATTGTGTTTATCAACCTAGGATCATATGGAACCCCTACAATGATCCTTGAATTCTCTACTGAGAAACCTCTCAGAATTCAATTGATTATGATCAACAAGATTTAGTAACCACTTAATCTTTCATCTAAACCAATTTTATAATCAGAATTCAGTTGAAGTAAGTAATAAAATGAAAACCTTTAATTAAATTACTTAATTTCTACTCTTCAAACTTTTGGAAAATGATTTACCAATCAAAAACCAATTATAAATCAATTATGCATTAATCAAAATACGTCAACCGATCAAACTTTGATTAAAGAATAAAATTGAAGAATATAGTGAAGTAGAGTAGAAACCACTTAATAAGCATGTAAATAAAGATCAAGACCTCAAAGTTAAAATGAAAATAGCTTGAATCCTTGAATTGAAACTACAAACCTAGCCTTCCATGAAGGAGGCAAACTAACAACAAATAAATCCTAAGCCTTCCATGTAGGAGGCAACTAACAACAAATAAATCCTAAGCCTTCCATGTAGGAGGCAACTAACAATAAAGAAAAAACTAAGCCTTCCATGTAGGAGGCAAACTAACAAGAAAGAAAACCTAAGCCTTCCATGAAGGAGGCAAAACTAACAAGAAAGAAAGAAAGAAAGAAAGAAAATGGTATTGGAGTTAATCTCCAAAAATGGTGTGTTTCTCCTCTTGTAAACCCTTCTATTTATAGAGGATTTGTGAGGCATCATCTTCATAAAGTCACCAACTAGGATATTACTTTTCTACCCTTTTTATTGCTTTCACATGGGCTTTGTTGAAAATGCAAAACACTTTTGAATTTTTGTCACCAATTAGCACAACAATTTTTACTTTCTTGAACCGCAATTTCGGATGTTCACATGTCCGAATTAGAGCTTGACTTCTGAACAAAAGTTGTAGCCCCGGATCTTAGTTGTCCAACAGAGTTGATTTCATCTCAATATGACTTCTGTATCTCAAGATATGGCCGGATCTTTGCACACTGTTCAAATTCCACGTCAGCAACACTATCTCATCTTTTGAGATAATTTTGGAGTCCTAAATATCCCATTTAGAGTCTGATCTTGCTTTGTAACTGTGGACACTTCTTTAAGCTTTCATTCAAGACAGATTTCATGATTTTTGGTTGTCTAAAACTCCTATTATGCTCAAAATACTATAATAGTGTCATTTTAATCGGGTCAGCAAAGAAATTCAATTAAACTTCATATGAACCCAAACTCATAAAATATGACAAAGACCACTTAATTGAACATATAAGAAGTCTTAATGAGATAAACTTGAGAGATAATTATTTATGAAATTTATGCTTATCAAATTCCCCCACACTTATCTTTTGCACGTCTCGGGCAAACTTAAGTTAAGGATTGGTGACTATTTTTTTTTATTTTTTTATTTTTTTATTTTTATGAAAGAACATCAAAGTTTTGAGTTGATTTCTCAAGAATTCACAAAATTTCATGAAGCATTCTTTCATCACATTTTTGAAATTACTTAGAAAGGCAACTTTAATTTGAAAAACATAGATTGAGAAAGATAAAACCTCACATGATATACTCTGAATCTCTCAAGTGTTTGATTTGGTAAGTGTTTCTCTCAAATTCAATCCATGAAAGATGAACTATCATAGGCTTGCATATCTTCTACTTCTCTACTACTATGTACACATGCAATGCACAAATCAAGAGGTCTTTATTCTGGTTATAACGGGATTGGAAAGATGAAATGATATATTGAAGAGATACAATGTTCGACCAAGGAAAATGGTGAGGATCGAGAACTGAGTCTAAGTGCAAGTGTGAGAAACAGATATCACTTCTTCATTTTTTTTTTTTCAATATAATAGTTTATTTATTAATTTATTGTTTCAGTTTTTTTTTCAACCATGATATCGATGAACACAACAATAATCTCCTCCACACTTATTGAAACACTTATGGTATGATAAATCCAGTATTCCTCACCTTCTATGGTCAGACAAAGTTGTTTTTTTTTTTTTGATTTGTGGTGAGCTAAAAAGAAGAAAAGGCTAATCGGCTCAAAGGGCTGATCAAAGGATAAAATTATACGGTTTGGTTATTTGGCCAAGTGGTTTGTTCAAGAAAAAAAAATGCCTCAATCATTTTTGTACAATTCATGTGAAAACGTAGCTTCAAAAAGAATCAATGCAAGTTCTGAAGTAACATATTCCATGGATGAAAATCACACAAGAAAGAAAATAATAATAAGGCTCAAAATCTCACAGGTAATATATTTATCAAATCTAATCTATCCAGTTCAAATATGTGTTGTCAAACTAATTAATCTCAAAATATAAATCATTTTGCTTCAATTATTTTATGAAATCTAAAGAAAAACATACTTCCACATTCAATTTTTTTTTAAATCATAAGATGCGTATCAAGAGTCAAGTGTAACTCCTTACTCAGCCATCTTACTCAAAGCAAGTTTATGATTCTAACCTAATTATTTTTTTTTGGATTTTTTTTTTTGGTTTTTTTTTCTTTTTTTTTTTTTAGATATCGGACCATCCTCCCCCCAACCTATCCAAGACATTGTCCCCAATGTCTTTGATGGAATTTCATATAACAGGAAAAGAAATGTAAGAAAACCACCAAAGTAAGGAAAAGTTATAACCGAAGAGTGGTATCTGGTTCTCTTTTGTCTCTGCCATCCTGATTTGGTTAGTTCACCAGCTGCATTGCTTGACTGAGCTCAGATGTAGGATTTTGCAAAATCTCAAGTAGCTGTTCAACAGTTGAAGAAGATACTATGATGTTGCGCATGGATTGTGGCATGAACTCCTGCTCTACTGCATGATCTAAAAAGGATATCAAACCATTATAAAAGCCATTAATATTCAATAAGCCCAAAGGTTTTTTATGAAAATTCCGATAGACCCAAAATATAATGGTAAAAATTTCTTCCATTGTTCCAAGACCACCAGGTAATGCAATAAATGCATTAGAATTAATCAACATGTGTCTCATACGGTCATGCATGGTTGCAACCTTCAATTCAGTACCCAGGGTCAAGTAGGAGGTGCTCCCATTTTTTAAGCCAACACCTAAGACGTTACACCCCTTTGTGAGTGCAGATCCTGCAACACATCCTTTTAAACCCTGAATCCCTCCCCCATAAACAAGATTGATTTTTCTTGCAGCTAATGCCTTACCAAGGGTATAAGCTGCATGTTGAAATTCTCCATCCTTTCCAAGGTTAGACCCACCAAAAACACAGATAGTATTGATCCTATCCATATACGGTGTTTCTGTCTTTTTTGAAAAAAATATGTCATAGAGGTTGATAATTTATAGGGACTCAATATCAGACAAGGAGATCGCTTGAATAGTGCAGGATCAGGATTTGGTAGCAAAAGTTTGAATTTTTGTTGCAAAAGTTTGAATTTTTGTTGCAAAAGTTTCAATTTTTTGTTCAAGGAAAAGGTGAATGTCAGAGGGGAAAGACTTTAAGCAGGGGTGAAAATTTCCAAAAAAAATGGTGGCCTAATAAATTGAAAAGACAATGTAAATGACAAATATACACGCGTGAGAATGAACAGTAGTTGTGATTGTGGCTCACATCTTCCTCTGGTTTTACGTCCAGTAACGGCTGAAACGCCTTCTAAGAGTCGAGGATGTGCTTCCCATTCAGTTTTCTTGTAAACTGACAACAGGGTCTTTTAAAGTCAGATTCCCAAGACTATAACGTGCTTTTTCCTTACGGAACAGTTCAAACAAATCAAGAAGGACTCCTTGTACATGCCCACTAGGATGCGTCTCAAGAGTCTGAATGATATCATCCAACGACTCCTTACTCAGTCCATCCTTTATGAATTGAATTTTGTCCTCTCGATTTCTTGAAACCATTCCAGGGTTCTTGCATCTTGTGTTACAGGTCCATCTTGCACACCTGTAGCAAACTCCAATTCTTTTTGCCCTTCTCTTCTTTGCATAGGAACTTCTTCCCATACCTGGCATGTTTTTAACAAATGATTCTTGAAATTCACCTGCTAAACATACCTTAGCTTCAATGATCCAACGGACATCTTCTGGAAGGCCTAAGAGTGTTAATGCCCTCAATCGTTCAAGTCTGCAATTGTAAATGTCTTTAAGAAAATTTCTGGGGAAAGTAGGGAACAAAATTTTTATCCTGGTGAGAGCTTTCTCCATTTTTTTTCTTAAAACACTCAAGTTATTATTCCTACAAGCTCAATGTAGTGTAATAGTTGGGATGATTTAAGAGGTGAAGAAGGAAGTTGAGAGATTAGTTGAAACTTATAAGCGAGGAATGTGAAAAAGGGAGAGAGAGAGAGAGAGAGAGAGAGAGAGAGAGAGAGAGAGAGAGAGAGAGATAGACTTCTCTTGAATTTATTGCAAGTATGTGGCATTGTGCAAATGCACTTCTTCTACCGTGTGCTTTTGAAAACCTTCGAAAAATGGTTTAAGACGATGTCCATTCACCTTGAAGATTTTTTCAGTTACCTCATTTTTTATTTCCACTGCACCATAAGGAAAAACATTAGTAACTACAAATGGTCCTAACCATCTAGAGCGTAGCTTACCAGGCATAAGCTTTAGCCGATAATTGAAAAGGAGAACTTTTTGTCCAACGGAAAACTCCTTTCTTGCCAACTTTTTGTCATGAAGAGCTTTGACCTTTTCTTTGTAAATTTTGGAGTTTTCGTATGCTTCTAATCGAATTTCTTCAAGTTCCTGCAATTGAAGCTTCCTATGGATTCCTGCTTGGTCTAGATCCATGTTGCATTTCTTTACTGCCCAAAATGCTCTATGCTCTAATTCAACTGGAAGATGACATGCTTTACCAAAGACAATCCTGTAGGGAGACATGCCAATGGGTGACTTGTAGGCTGTCCTATATGCCCATAACACATCAACAAGGCGCAAGCTCCAATCCTTCTTGTTAGGCTGAACTGTTTTCTCTAAGATTTTCTTAATCTCTCGATTAGAAACTTCAGCTTGACCATTTGTTTGAGGATGATATGGGGTGGAGACTTTATGCATGACTCCATATTTGCGGAGTAGGGCTTCCATTGTGCGGTTGCAAAAATGAGTACCTTGGTCACTAATTAGAGCTCTAGGAATGCCAAACCTGCTAAAAATGTTAGACCTGATAAAATCTGTAACAATTCGAGCATCATCAGTACGAGTGGCTTTTGCCTCCACCCATTTTGAAACATAATCAACAGCTAGCAGAATGTAAACAAAGCCAAAAGAGACAGGGAATGAACCCATAAAGTCTATACCCCATACATCAAATACCTCACAAAAGAGAAGTGGTTGTTGGGGCATCTCATTTCTGCGCGAAATACTCCCTATTCTTTGGCACTGCTCACAAGTTATGCATAATTTGTGTGCATCACAAAATATTGTAGGCCAATAAAAGCCTGAGTCTAGTACTTTTCTAGCTGTCCGTTGTGGCCCAAAGTGTCCACCACAAGCTAGGGAATGGCAAAAGGTAAGTACAGACTGAACTTCATGATCTGGAACACATCTTCTAATAATTTGATCACTACATGTCTTCCAAAGGTATGGTTCATCCCATATGTAGTGTTTGGCATCACTTTTCAACTTGGCAATTTGCAATTTGGTGAAGTGTTTGGGTATTTCTTTACCAACCAGATAGTTTACCAAATCTGCATACCAAGGATCCTTCCCGTGCAAATGATAGAGATGTTCTTCTGGGAATGAATCTGCAATTGAAGTTTCTTCACAAGGTTGCTGGATTCGACTTAAATGATCTGCTACAAGGTTCTCTGCACCACTCTTGTCTTTAATCTCTAAATCAAATTCTTGTAACAGAAGCATCCAGCGAATCAGTCTTGGCTTAGCATCTGCCTTCTTAAGCAAGTATTTCAAAGCTGCATGGTCAGAGAAGACAATAACTTTAGATCCAAGCAAATAGGAACGAAATTTATCTAATGCAAACACAATTGCCAACAGCTCCTTCTCAGTAGTTGTGTAATTGGATTGGGTTGCATCAAGTGTGCGAGAGGCATATGCAATGACATGAGATTTCTTACTAACTCTTTGAGATAGTACAACACCAAGGGCATAATTAGATGCATCACACATTAATTCAAATGGAAGCGTCCAATTAGGTGGTTGAATGATGGGAGTGGTTGTCAACCGCTTCTTTAGTTCATCAAATGAATCCTTGCATGCTTGATCAAACACAAATTTGGTATCTTTTTGTAGTAGTTTAGAAAGAGGTTGTGCAATCTTGCTAAAATCCTTGATGAATCTTCTGTAAAAACCTGCATGACCAAGTAAAGAACGTACTTCTCGCACAGAAGTGAGGTAAGGTAGAGAAGTAATAATGTCTATCTTGGCCTTATCAACCTTTAAACCTTTACTAGATACCAAGTGTCCTAAGACTATACCTTCTGTTACCATGAAATGACATTTTTCAAAATTCAAAACCAGGTTAGTCTCAATGCATCTGTCCAAAACTTTAGAGAGACTTTCTAAGCATGCATCAAAAGAAGAACCATATACAGTGAAGTCATCCATAAACACTTCCATGCATCTTTCTAAGAGATCAGAGAAAATGCTTACCATGCATCTTTGAAAGGTTCCAGGGGCGTTGCATAGACCAAAAGGCATCCTTCGATAGGAAAAAGTACCAAAAGGACAAGTGAAGGTGGTCTTATGCTGGTCTTCTGGGGCTATATGTATTTGAAAATAACCTGAAAAACCATCCAAAAAGCAATAGTGAGATTTTCCTGCTAATCTTTCCAAAATTTGGTCTATGAAGGGCAAAGGGAAGTGATCCTTGCGAGTAGCTTGGTTAAGCTTCCTATAATCTATGCACACTCTCCAACTGTTTTGTATTCTGGTAGGGATTAGTTCATCATTGTGATTTTTGACAACAGTCATGCCAGTCTTCTTAGGAACTACTTGCACCGGGCTTACCCAATCACTGTCTAAGATGGGATAGATGATACCAGCTGCCAAAAGCTTACCTACTTCCTTCTTTACCACATCTAGGATGGTTGGATTCAAACGCCTTTGTGGTTGTCTAACAGGTCTGGTGTTTTCCTCCAGCAGTATCCTATGCATATAAGTAGATGGACTAATGCCTGGAATATCAGCCAAAGTCCATCCAATTGCTTGTTTATGGCTTTTTAAGGTTTGCAACAACCTTTCTTCCTGTTGTGGCAGAAGGTTCTTTGCTACAATGATAGGAAGCTTCTCATTTTCCCCCAAATAAGCATACTTTAGATGTTCAGGCAAAGGCTTCAATTCCAAAGGAGGTGGTTGTATTATGGAAGGAAGGGATCTATATGAGATTGAAATGTCTGCAACACTTGCATCTAACATGTCATCTTTCAACGAAGTTTGGTCTGCAGCATTAATCCTGGAACAGAAAATACATGGATCAAATTCATCACATGTGCAAGTAAAATTATCTAAGTAATCTAAATCAAAATCAAAAAATTCAAAAAATAGATTGTCAATAGAATAATCATCCGCAAGAAGGTCTATGGCATCAAGTTGAAAGAGTGAATGATTCTCTATGGGATGCTTCATGGCTTCAAATATGTTGAATTGGATGATATCATCTCTAAATTCCATAGAGAGAGTCCCCGTATGCACATCTATCTTTGTTTTTGCAGTTTTGAGGAAAGGTCTCCCTAGGATCAAGGTTGCTCTATTCATGGATGACTCATCTTCCATATCCAAAATGTAGAAGTCAGCTGGAAAGATCAGCTTATTCACTTGAACTAGCACATCTTCAAGTACTCCAGCTGGATGTGTTGTACTTCTGTTGGCTAATTGAATCACCACACCAGTTGGCTTCAGTTCTCCCAGATTCAAAGATTTATAAACTGATGAGGGCATAACATTAATGGAAGCACCTAGATCCAGCAATGCATCACCAAATGTAAAGTTTCCTATTGTGCAAGGAATGGTGAAAGTTCCTGGATCTTTACATTTCTGAGGGAGGATGGGTTGAATTAAGGCAGAAACATTGCGTCCACACTGATCTTCTCATCCCCTTTGAGTCTTCTCTTATGCGTGCACAAGTCCTTTAGAAATTTGGCATATTTGGGAATTTGCTTGATAGCATCTAGAAGTGGTATGTTGACTTCCACTTTCCTGAAAGTATCTAGAAGCTCCTTATCCAATTCTACATGAACATTGGGCTTGGATTGGACCATTCTATTTGGAAAAGGTAAAGACACCTTCTGATCAGCACAATTTGGGGTTTTCGTCTCATCAGATGCTTCAAGTGCAGATCGTTTATGGCAAGCTTCTTTTTGTTGATCATTCGATGTCTTATCGAAGGCTGGTGTACTTTTTTCATCAGACTTTCCCTCTGATTCAGATGGCTTATCAGAGATGTCTCCAGGTGTGGAGATAAATTCTTCTTTTTGGTGTGGATTAGTCTGATTGAAGCTTTGTTGCTTTAAAATTGTAGGGTCTGTCTGCACTTTCTTCCCACTTCTCAAGGTCATGGCATTCACACTTTTGGGATTTATGACAGGTTGAGAAGGTAGTTGACCAGAACCTTGAGATTTCAATTGGTTGACAGTGGTAGCCAACTGCCCAATTTGAGTTTGTAAATCCTGAATGGTAGAACTTACATTTTGTTGAAACTGAAGATTGTGGGTTGCTAATTGCTTCATCAAATCATCAAGAGAGGGTTCAGAAGCATTAGAAGGTACAGATTGCTGCATATGTTGTTGTTGTTGTCTGAATGACGGTGGTTGGTATTTATTTTAGGAGTCAGATGTTTGAATCCTTTGTGGTTGTGGAGGACCATATCTCAAGTTAGGATGGTTTCTCCAACTAGGATTGTATGATCCAGAAGGTGGTTCAAACTTCTGTTGCTGATAATGTTGAGGAGGCCTGTATTGTTGTCCTGTGCCAAAAATACCATTTACTGCAGCCTCAGGTGTCTCACTTTCTTGCAATGTTGGGCATGCATCAGTAGGATGATCTGTAGAAGTGCAGATGCCACATGTTTTGATTTTGTCAACAACATTAAGTTGCTGTTGTTGTCCGATGGCCAACTGTCTTACGATGGAGGTTAGTTCTTCAATTCTGTTCTCCAATCGTGTATGGTCTGTCTTAGTGGTCATTTCATGGACTCCTTTAGACAAGGAATTAGTTCGAGAATTGAATTGATGAGAATTTTCTGCCATGTTGGCAATCAAATCTCGAGCTGCTGTAGGAGTTTTGTCCATAAGTGCGCCACCACTAGCTGCATCCACCATGCTTCTGTCCATTGGCATGAGTCCTTCATAGAAATACTGAATCAGTAATTGATCACTGATTTGATGGTGTGGACAAGTGGCGCATAGTTTCTTGAATCTCTCCCAATACTCATAGAGAGTTTCTTGGGAGTTCTGTCTGATGCCGCAAATCTCTTTTCTGATAGCTGCCGTTCTGGATGCAGGGAAGAATTTCTCCAGAAATAATCTCTTCATATCATTCCAGCTTGTAACAGATGTTGGATGTAGATAGTACAACCAGTCCTTAGCTCCATCATTTAAGGAGAAAGGAAATGCCTTCAACTTGATATGATCTTCTGGAATTCCTTGTGGCCGCATTGTGGAACACACAATGTGAAATTCCTTCAAATGTTTATGAGGGTCCTCACCTGCAAGGCCATGAAACTTAGGTAGCAAATGTATTAATCCAGACTTTAGTTCAAATGGTGCATCAACATCAGGGTATTGAATGCACAATGGTTAATAAGCAACATCAGGTGCAACTAATTCTTTTAAGGTTCTATCAGCCATGTACTTAGCAGAATATTTGAAACTATCAAAATTTAAAGATAAAAAATCACTACTGTTACTTTCTTGGTTATTACTGAATGAATGCCTTCTATGTGCTCTTTTCAAATGGTGGAATGTTCTATCAATCTCAGGATCATATGCATATAAATTTTCAGGATTGGATCGGGTCATACACAAAAGAGTGAATTCATACAGAAAATCCAAGAATATATACCTAAAGTAAAAAAAAAATTGTTAGAAAGATTAAAATTTTTATACAAACTCCTAAATGAGCCTAGGAAATTAAAATGGTCCCCGACAACGGCGCCAAATTTTTGACACGCTCGTCGCAAACGCGCAAAAATAATTTCTAGATTTCCCCCAAACTATTGGTATAGTATAAGGTGCAACCTAGGTCATCTCCCAAAGACCATTTCAGATTCTTAAGCAAATAAGGAGAAAATTAGAACAAGGGGGTTTTTGTAAAAGATGTGATATCAAATGCTAAATACAAAATACAGAATGAAATTAATTTCACTTAACAATTATCAACTCAAGGAATTCAGAGGCTATTTTCATAACTAATCATTGATCACTAAAATCATGCATTGTGTTTATCAACCTAGGATCATCTGGAACCCCTACAATGATCCTTGAATTCTCTACTGAGAAACCTCTCAGAATTCAATTGATTATGATCAACAAGATTTAGTAACCACTTAATCTTTCATCTAAACCAATTTTATAATCAGAATTCAGTTGAAGTAAGTAATAAAATGAAAACCTTCCATTAAATTACTTAATTTCTACTCTTCAAACTTTTGGAAAATGATTTACCAATCAAACTTTGATTAAAGAATAAAATTGAAGAATATAGTGAAGTAGAGTAGAAACCACTTAATAAGCATGTAAATAAAGATCAAGACCTCAAAGTTAAAATGAAAATAGCTTGAATCCTTGAATTGAAACTACAAACCTAGCCTTCCATGAAGGAGGCAAACTAACAACAAAGAAAGAGGCAAACTAACAACAAATAAATCCTAAGCCTTCCATGTAGGAGGCAACTAACAACAAATAAATCCTAAGCCTTCCATGTAGGAGGCAACTAACAATAAAGAAAAAACTAAGCCTTCCATGTAGGAGACAAACTAACAAGAAAGAAAACCTAAGCCTTCCATGAAGGAGGCAAAACTAACAAGAAAGAAAGAAAGAAAGAAAGAAAATGGTATTGGAGTTAATCTCCAAAAATGGTGGGTTTCTCCTCTTGTAAACCCTTCTATTTATAGAGGATTTGTGAGGCATCATCTTCATAAAGTCACCAACTAGGATATTACTTTTCTACCCTTTTTATTGCTTTCACATGGGCTTTGTTGAAAATGCAAAACACTTTTGAATTTTTGTCACCAATTAGCACAACAATTTTTACTTTCTTGAACCGCAATTTCTGATGTTCACATGTCCGAATTAGAGCTTGAATTCTGAACAAAAGTTGTAGCCGCGGATCTTAGCTGTCCAACAGAGTTGATTTCATCTCAATATGACTTCTGTATCTCAAGATATGGCCGAATCTTTGCACACTGTTCAAATTCCATGTCAGCAACACTATCTCATCTTTTGAGATAATTTTGGAGTCCTAAACATCCCATTTAGAGTCTGATCTTGCTTTGTAACTGTGGACACTTCTTTAAGCTTTCATTCAAGACAGATTTCATGATTTTTGGATGTCTAAAACTCCTATTATGCTCAAAATACTATAATAGTGTCATTTTAATCGGGTAAGCAAAGAAATTCAATTAAACTTCATATGAACCCAAACTCATAAAATATGACAAAGACCACTTAATTGAACATATAAGAAGTCTTAATGAGATAAAATTGAGAGATAATTATTTATGAAATTTATGTTTATCACTTCTCAAGTGAGAGGAAAAAAAAATACTAAATAACCATCTAAGAAAAATACTTAAAGCCAGATGAACATCTAAAATCAAAAAAAATTGAATCAAATGTTTAGGTCAAGTCTAAAGGTATATATATTCTTGACATTTTTGGTTGGTGGTGTATTTTTTATTCACCATTTATCAAATTGCAATGTGTTAATTATCCAAGTTATTTATTTTAATTAAATTAGTTCTTTTCATTTTTTTTATTCACTATTTTTTTTCTTTTCGTTAAAGAGAAAATACTATTATTGATTAATAATCTACCTTCCATTGCTCATAGAAGAACTATTTATACTTGTACAATTACTAATATAAGGAAACCATAACTAAATCCTAATGACATCTATCTATAATATAATTCAAATATTTAACATAATCTTAATTAAATCTTAACAAATGTTAGTCAAATAATTTAATCAAATCCTAACAATTGAAAACTAAATCTAATAAAATAAATAAAATATCTTCTTAAAAGTCCTTTCGTATAGATCTTATTGATTTGCGTCTATAAAAATCATGATCATATTTGCCGTTTTTTTTAAAGTGCATTTACGTGGATTCTAATTACCTCTTTTATCTTTTTTAACCTTCCTCTTTTCAATGAGCCTTCTCTCCGAGTTACATCTTTTTCTAGGTGGATTTGATCATGCAAAGTGGTATCGAGGTTCATATCATTTTCCCCTTCTTGAAATAGAGTCATCATGGACTCTTCATTATTATCTTTCCTGAAGATAAATAATATTGGAATTGTACAGAAAATTAGATTTTCTCTCACATACTCTTTATCCATCAAATCTTGAACTTTTCTTTGAATTGCTTTAGTATCTTTTGGTTTGGTACAGTATCTTGGATGATTTGGTAATGATGTTCTGGATATGAAACAATTTGATGTTTTATCCTTCTAGCTAGAGATAGACTTGGTGGAACCATGTTAGACAAAACATCTTCATACTTCTTTCGATTATTTATCTTTTCAACATCCTTATTATGTTCTTTTCCTTTAGTTTCTTTTACAACCATACTCACTTGTAATATATCTTGATGTTCATCCTTTTGTTCCACGTTATCTACAGGATCTATTTTGGCTTCTTGCTTAGTTCTTCCTTCATCATTAGGCTCTCTTACATTTAGACTTTGTTGTATCCTTTGACTATTTTTTCTATTTTGTTGTGTAATTTTATCCGTCATGTGATGCAAACGTTGGAGAAGTCTTGTTATCTTCTTAATAAGAAAATTTTCAATTTGGCTCATAAATGCTTGTACTTGGAAACCATTGAATCCTTGTTAACTGTGTTGATTTCGTGCCATGTTAGTAAACTTTTTTTTTTGGCATTTTTATCAAACTTTTTCCCACTTTTTTTAACCCTTTTTTTTCACAACTTTTTTTTTCAATATATCTACTTTTTTCTTTTTGTAATGGATAAATATAAAAATTATATAAAATACCTACCATGTCAACCAATAGCTCTGATACCAACTGATATGAATCGGTGGGGGTGGTCCCGATCTTCACGGTGTAGGTTAAATAAATCAGAAAGTGAAAACGATAATGGAATGTCTTGAGGATCAGAATAAGATAAAATAAGGAACTCGACACAAACTGCGACCTGTCGGAAGAACCAACGTTATCATGGGTAGTTCTTTGCCCAAAAACCAAGAGAATCAACTCACACAGAGATAAAAAACTCTCAAAGAGAAAATACTATTATTCATCAATAATCTCTCATCCATTGCTCAAGGAAGTGCTATTTATACTTGTACAATTACTAATATAAGAAAACCATAACTAAATCTTAATAGCATCTATCTATAATATAATTCAAATATTTAACATAGTCCTAATTAAATCTTAACAAATGTTAGTCAAATAATTTAATCAAATCCTAACAATTGAAAACTAAATCTAATAAAATAAATAAAATATCTTCTTAAAAGTCCTTTCGTAGAGACCTTATTAATTTGTGTCCATAAAAATCACGATCATATTTTCCGTTTTTTCTTGAAAATGTATTTACTTGGATTCCAATTACCTTTTTTTATCTTTTTTAACCTTCCTCTTTTCAATAAGCCTTCTGTTTGAGTTACATCTTTTTCTAAGTGAACTTGATCATGTAAAGTGGTATCGAGGTTCATATCAAATTGACATATTAACCACATCATATTAGCCCTAAAAGCCTAAAGTTCACGTCACCTATTTAAGCTTATGTATGAAGTCATTAACAAATTGATAAGTTCAATATACTTAATAATAGATGGAAAGAGTATGAATTACTAGAATTAGGATTTGTGGGCAAATAAAGGCTAAATTATAGTTTTCTTATTTTCTAAATTTAAGTTAGTAACATACATCCAGTAGAGTGATTGAGCCATATAATACTTCTCTTCCACTAGTTTCCCAATTTGATAATGCCAAAGATCTTGTTTGGTTTGTGAATAATGGAAGAGTTCTTCCATGCATTTATATAACTCTACAAACAAAGCCAAACCATTTGAATTGTTTCTGGATCCAAACAAATGGCACTTAAAATAGAATGGGAAAGATAATGGTTTAAGAAGGTTCAAAAATGCTTCAACATTTTGAAAAGAACGATGTGTTCTAGCAGGCAAGATAATGGACCCTACTAGGAGATAAGTATTTGCCAATATATAAATAGCTTCCATCTTTTCTAAAGATGCTTATGAAGAAAACAACTATAAGTAACTACCAATTGATTTGGTTTATCCTTGAAATAAGGAGGTAATTCCAAGGGCTTTTCAAACGATTCCTCATATGAAGTTTGTTAAAGTTTTATTAAACTTTAAATATTGTCTTAAATTTTGGTGTGCAAATCCTTTTACTAAAAACATCTACTAGAAGGAATAACTAGTCCTTCTTTATGTTTGGGTGACTTTTCCTCATTGTTTATATTATTAAGGTAATAATTAATGTATTGATTTATTTTTATATTTCACTAATTATGATAACACTAATGGAAAAATAACATTTTATAACAGGAGTTTACATTGGTGGGTCATGAACCGATGTAAATAAAAATGCGGTGGTATTTTTGTAAATAAATGTGAACTTTCTACATCGGTTCTCAAAACAACCACGGTAGAAAGTACTTTTTACATCGGTTACAGAATAACTGTTGTAGAAAATACTTTCTATATCGGTTGTTTTGAGAACCGATGTAGAAAGTCGATTTTTTATTACAACTTTCTACATCAGTTCTCAAAACAACCGATGTATTTCATAATAAATAATGATGTATTTAGTTTAAATATATAAATTCTATGATTTTTGTATTGTGTGTCTGGTCATTCTGTTTGTATATGCAGGTATTATGAATAAATAATATAGTGGTATACCTAAACAAAATGAATATTTAAAAAAAAACTGGACTTTCTACATCGATTAAGACTATAACCGATGTAAAAAATGATTTTCTACATCGGTTATCGGTAGAATCGATGTAGAAAGTATACTTTTACAGCAGTTGTGGGCAGAACCGCGGTAGAAAGTATACTTTCTACATCGGTTCTGTGTACAATCGCTGTAAAAAGTCATACTTTCTACATCGGTTTTGCCCACAATCGATGTAGAAAGTGTACTTTTTACATCGATTAGAACCGATGTAAAAGTATTATTTTCTATATCGTCCGCTTCAACACCACTCAAATAACCGATATAAAAAATCCATAACAACCAATGTAAAAAGCTCATTTTTCACTGGTGTAACGGTCAATTGGTGGGTTTTAAATTAAGTTTATTCAATCTAAAGTAAAGGAAAGTGCATCCCTATTGTGTTGCTTAAGCATAATTTAGGCTAGGATTGGTGATCTCAATTTTATAATTGCTGGCTCTATGTTTCCTTTTAAATTTGACGCGCTTAACATTACCTATCCATATGAAGCCCATATGGGTGTAAACTCTTAAGCTCAATGCAACTTTAGAAACTTAAGAAAATAAAGTTACACCCTTAGTGCCAACTATAGCAACAAGTGGATTAAAACAAGGTCATTGGTTTATATCCTTGCGTGAGACTAGGTGTCTGGTTTTCTAATAAATGCTTAATCTAACAAAACTTCATCTTTATGAAGTATGAACTTTTTCTTTATTTTAATGAAAGCATACAATAAGAATTAGTCCATACAGGACTGGATCCCAATTATTTGCAGGTAAACATTTCACATATATGAATATTTCAACAAATATATATATATATATATATATATATATATATATATATATATATATGAAAATACTTTACATGACATGGGTTTCATCTATTATTTCTAGTTTTTGATAAACGTAGTTGAGACAAAGTTAATAAACATAGAAAAAAGAGTTTGAAATGGGGTTGCAATATTGAAATTTGTAACAAGAATAGTTTACCATATGGAGGTAATAGGTAGATGAATCAAAAAAATGCTATCAGAGTATATTACTAATTACGAATTTACTACAAACTCAAAATAATTAGAGAGATTACATGAGAGACAACATGAACTAAGAAGATATCTAGCATACTGAAAACATAATAGCATATACGTTATGGAGTTTTTATTGGATGGGTGGCTTGTGCTAGGAGAAGAGAAGGAAAGGATATTTAAGGAATTGAATAGAGTAAGGGGAGAAATATAAGAATCACATATTAATTGCATGAATGAGAAGTTGATTCTTTTTTTCTGCTATGATTTTTCTACATGCATCTGCAACTTAAACAACATTACTTTTCAGGAAAAATGTACCTAAAAATTATATTTTTTTTATAGAAAGTAGATTAGGAGTTAGAAACTTATGGTTAATTAGCTTATACCCCTTGTTCTTCAATTGTTAAAATAAAATATTTTCCTGCGTCTAGATACAAGGTATCTGTGAGAAATCAAGATAGAAAGAGGTCTCTTTATAGTCCTATGTCTAGAGTAATGTCAACTTCTAAAGTCGTACAAAAAAAGTCCAATTTAAGTGAACAATTAAAAATGATTTGATCAAAAACATATATTTTAGTTTCTGTTCTTAGAAGGTTATAAACTCGTTTTTATTTTGTTTGACTTAAGAGGTTTACTACTCTCCCTACACGAATTTTTGAAATAGAGAAATATTCTAGCTTTAGATACAAGTTTTTTTTTTCTTGAAGATATGGTATGTAAAATAAATAAATTTTATATTTAACAAGACTTAATCTTCTAAACCTGATAAAAATATTTCGAATAGGTTTACTCTAAAAAAGTTCAAAATTGATTTGAACTTAAAATTCAAAGCTTGACCCTTGCATTTTAGTGGGTTTAAGAAGACTAGTCAAATCATTTTGTCAATTTTGAACAATTAAATTATTATTCGTTTAAATTAGGATTTCAGCCTTATCCACAAGAAATTTCATTGGGAAAAGTGAGCAACATAATGCAGTGTCGTCACATAACAAACTAGAGCAGGAGCTAAAGTTATTTGATTATTCTTTAAGAGGGTTTTGTTTCCCTAGACATAAGGGAAGTGTTTGTTTCCCTAGACAATGATGAGGTTTGGAATCTTGAAATAGAAAACCTTGATTTGTGGTATTTTTTTCAAGAAACATATGCTATGATTTAATGCGCTTTGCAACAGTTTAAAAGGTTGAATGCAAAAATCATGTCAACAATAGAAGCTTATTATGAATCCCTATACGAAAGTTTCCTCCATCTCTACGTTGAAGCCTTATAATGTAAGCTTAAGAATATAAGAAAATTGTAAAGATATGAACAAAAAAATTAGATTTTTATTACAAATATTATTAATATATTTTATAATTTTTTAAGCACTTCAATGTAAACACCAGTTACTGGTTACCAATTACCAATTGCAAGCAGTGGAAGCTAAAAAAAAACCGATTATGCTACAAATGCAGGTTATTTACATTGAAATATTCATTTACTGATTTAGTCATTCATCCAGGTTATTGACATATAGAATAAATCAATCACTGACTTTAATATTAAGAAAAATATGGAATAGTGATAAGAAAATATAATATAGTGATAACAACGAAAGAAAGATAAAGAATGACATGTCAAACTCAATAAAATTACATATATACTGGGAATACATACTAGGATAACCAGAGGTGTTTATGATGATAAATGTATTATTTGTTCCCTGTGAAAAATTTAATCTCAACCACAAGTATATGCATATATATTTATATACACATGTCCACTCATGCACACACACTCACACAAAATAGTAGACACTAAGAACCAATCCATGAAACCATTTTGTTTTAATAATAATAACAGAAACAAAAAAAATAAAAAATCACTTCAAAATCCAAGGATATGGTGCAATTTCTAAAACCCACAATGAATTAATATGATACAATGTAACAATGATGGAGTTTAGGGTTTTTGTCATTACCTTAATTCCTTTGAAGATAAAGAATCCTGACAAAGGGGACAAATTTTCCAACCTTAGACGGCTCCAAATCTTCTAGGCATAAAAAATGATAAGAAACCTCCCCCAAAATTAACAAGAAGATGGAAGACATACAAACATGGAATAATCGATTACCTCATATGTTAGGGATTTAAATAATAATGGTGATGGCGTAAGGAGAAATAAAATGTAGCACGAAGAAAGCTTTTCAAAATAATGATAGACAAAGTAGGAAGGAGATCGAGCATGCCAGGGAGAAGAAGACGATAATGCTAGCTCTGCTTTAGTGAAAATGAGATGCTACAGGGAGCTACAAAAGAAGGAACAAGACTTTTTAAATTAGTTTGAAATGCATTTAATTTAAATAATTAATTATTAATATTGGTTATTAGCTAAACTAATATAAAAAATGCTTTGTACACTAATTATTTGCTACATCAATGTAAAAGCTATTTTTTCATATTGTTTGTTTTAAAATTAACATAAAGAATTGAGCATTTAATTTCAAAATTTCTACTGTGCAACATTTTACGTCAATTTTTCAATAATTAATATAAAAATATTTATAAAATCTTTAATATATTCTAGTGCTTAAAATATTATGAAATTAACTAGAATTAACTAATATTAAAATAGTATAATATTTAACAGTGGAATCATAACTTTTACTATGATACATATTATGAGTTTAAAATATTTTTCTATTCAATAATTGTATTTTAAGAAAGAAATATATTGAAATAAAGTAATAAGAAAAATTGTTATAAAACAGAAATATAAAATTTAATAAAAAATTTTAATCAAAATCTTATAAAAATGAGTTTCATAGTTAATATAGAATTAGAAAAATTATAAATATTTATTTAATATTTTAAAATAAAAAAATTTCTTATAAGTTTTCAGCATAATTGTCGCAACCGTGATTATAATAAGACGACAAACTCGCTAAATATTTTAGAAATAATTTAATTGATTCGTATGAAGTCGCCACCAAATTTTATTTAAGAAAAAATATTTGGAAAAACCCTAATTTGAGGAAAAATCTAGGTTCGGAATTCGGTTACGAGTAGGGAAGGTGTTAGGCACCCTACTGGTCTGTTCCGAAGAATAGTACCCTAAATTGAGTGTGTGATTTTGATGTTTTTGAAAACTGTTTGATCCCTTTAGTTTAGAATAAAAATAAATAGGTTTGTATGAAAATAGCCTGACAGGACTTGATCCCGCTCCTACGTATTCCCTGGTGCAATAGGAAACTCAAGGCTACGTAGTTCTGGTTTGAAGGCTTGACCTTTGGAGGTAAAGAATTTGAGGGATGATTTTTGAAAGTATTTTCAATGTCTCGAAGGAATTCGTGTTTAGATTTCATTGCGTGAGACCTAGAATTAATGAATTTAATTTGAAAATAATAAAAATAAAAAAGGGAATGGGCTTAAGTAAAAAGGAATTGGGTTTGACCCTAAAAGAATGGATTTTGATTTCAACATTTGAAAGAAAGAATTAGATTTGATTTAAAATAAAATGAACTTGATTTGAAATTGAGAAAAAGAATTAAGCTTGATTTTAAAACAAAATGAACATGATTTAAAAAAAATAAGGAAAAGAATTAGGCTTGATTTTAAAGTAAGACAAATTTGTTTTGAATTTGAGGAATAAAATTAACTTGATTTGAATTTTGAGAAAAAGGATTGAACTTGATTTGCAATAAACTCATTGAGAAAAGGAATTGACCTTGATTAAAAAGAAATTGACTTGAAGCTGTGAAGCTGAGGATAAGAGTTGGACTTGATTTAAAATTAAAAGGAAGGTTGAAGGTTGATTACCAAATTAAAAAGAAGTTGAAAATTTATGTTAATTAAATAAAATTGGTTGAATTTTATAATGGTGAATAGTGTGGCCCATTTGAGTGCAGCTACCCAATTGAGGCCCAATCTGGGGTCTTAGCACGAAGGGAGTCAAAATAAATAACTGCCCATGGGGATCGAACCTGGGTCCTATCAGTCGGATCGCATGCATTAACCATTAAGCTAATCAAAGTTGTATGACTTATGATCGTCTGAATTTAATTGAAACTGACGACCTAGGCTTATATACATGACAACATGGGATGCTGCATAGAGGCTGATCCTTCATTTTCATTTTTTAAAAAAATGTATTGGTGGCCCCCATATTTATTTGATCATATTTATTCGAACTTTCTTTTTCTTTTGCAGGGAGTTGCATTCCGCATTGAGGGGCCCAATTTGCACGACCTTCCTTTGCTGCTGACGTGAACAGATGGTAGTCTTCCCCCTTAAATTTCTAATAGTTCAGAATCTTTTAGACGTTTTTTGATGGACTTGGGACAATCATAGGTGTAGCTGATCCTCTGAAACACATTCAAAGCATCAAAAGCTACTTTGGCATAGGATATATTCTTATTGGTACGGTCCCTTTAGGTTTAAGCGAGCACTAGTTGTTGGCCTAGAACAACATGGACATTACTTGAGAGTGATGGACCTCGAATTCAAGATTTGATATCACTGTTATTGTCACTGCAGAGAGACCACATTCTAATGATCAAGACCCGTGTGTGAATCCTATCATTGATAAATTGGAACAACAAAATGTGAAAACATGAATGATGACCAAACTGTTAGTTAATGTTCAGAGACAAAAGACCAAAATTTGCTACAGAAGTGATGCCAATCAGCCATAGCAATCTCTTTGTGTCAAGCTCTTGTGCTAACTCTGACGTTGAGCGGTCTCTAATAACCCGAACACCAGTCTCATGATCACGTGGGGACTGCATGGTCCTTATCCTAAGTTTCCAGTGAGATCACATCTGCCTCAATAGCAAACCAAGTTTCCATTCTGTATATATACCCTTTGCATCACGTTGTGTGCAAGTCCTGGCTGCCCTTGTTGTCGCAGCAGCCTAAAGATATGAATCAACAATAGTCTCACTACATGCATGGACCAGCTTCACATGAAAGAGTCTGTGTGCTTAACCAGAATATGTGGAGGGCCTTTCGTAAATGCATGGAGTAAAATATTAAAATGAGAACAGGATGGTAAACTGCCTCTTCTCTGCATAGTATGTATGGTCTCCTCAACCTTGGAATAATTTAGACTCCTTGCATAGGCTTGGATAAGGGAAAGGTACATGAAAGAGTTGGGCAAGCAACCTTGTCTCTACATGACCTGGAAAATTTCCTCTGCTTCATGAAGAACTCCAGCATTAGTATATACATTGATCAATTGTAGCTGATCTTTCCAGGTTTTATCCTGTCTTCCTACATTTTACTAACAACTATGAAGCTTTGAGCATCCTACCAGCTTTCCCATCATAGTCAATCAAATTCATATATGTATTTCATCAAAAGGGACACCCAATGTGCTTGCTTTGTTATCCCATCATAGACGGTGCATATTGCAAATGAAACCACTGCAATACCCCCTGCAGGTTTTCTCCAGATTCTAGGTTATCAGGAACAATGGCCAACCACTCAACTTTCTCAATGGCAAGAAAGTAGAATTTTCTGTATAGCACCAATAATAGGTAGTCTATTTCAGATGACGATGAGCTAATATCTTAAGATTTTGCAATAGCCAAAAAAGGAATCCTTCCGCATCAAATATCACAGAACCAATGACAATTGTTGGAATAGAGACTACATCAAGCAATGCCATAGAATCCACGAAACAGATTTCTTGACCATTCATGTAGTGATCTGAATCATTGAGAACAAAATTGAAGTCACATAGCCAAGAATAAGACTGTCCTCAATCTACTGTGCTTATTTGACACTTATTTACCAACATTTGTATGGGTCTTTGGTTATTGTAACGAGGCCATTGTGACTTTCAACCGAACTTACCTCACCCTCCCTTTTATAAAGCGGGTTTTCTCTGTTTGTTGTAAACTGAGTATTCCAATTTCGTTCCCAAAACTCTTATAGGTCCATGACACAAACCACCAGTATCGACCAAAACCTTTCGTCTTGATTCTTTTAATTACACTTCACACTTAATTTCCTTCTTCCCACTTAATTACAAACCTTTCGTCTTCACACTTAATTACAAAACTTCCAGGGTGGTTTCCTTCTTCCCAATCTATATGGAACTGATGGTGATCAGAAATGAGGTAAGGTCCCGAAATCTTCTTCAGCAAGCACCAACCATGGAAGTCGAGAGAAAGCTCCTTTCATTTCTCCTTTTCTTTTTTTCCTTCCTCCCTCCTCTTGAAAAGAATTCCTCTCCCCTCAAAAGCCCCCCTCTTCTGAAATAGCCAAAAAACCCCTCTTTGAAAAGTTGACCTTTTCTTTTCTTGCATGCATCCATGCCCTGGCGTGAAATTTTTTCATTTTACCCTTTTTTTTTCTTTTTTCTTTTTTCTTTTCTATTTTTTTATTTTTTATTTTTTAGTTTTTATTTAGTTTTTCTGTTTTAATTTTTTGTTTTTAATTATTTATTTATTACTTTTTGTATTTCAGTTTTTATTTTTAGTTTTCCTATTTTCATTTTTTGTTTTTTTATATATATTTATTATTTTTTCATTACTTTGTTTTATTTTTTTGTCTTTATTTTATTTATTTTTCTTCACTTTTTTATTTTAATCCTTTTCTTTTCTTTTATTATATATTTTTTACTTGTCTTCTTTATTTATTATTTTTATGTTTTTTATTTATTCTATTTGTTTCAAATATATATTTTTTAAATTTTTTAATTTTTGATATTTTAATTTGTTTTCATTTTTTTTACTTTTTTTATGTAATCTATTTTATTTTATTCTTTTAGTTATTTTTCTTTGCTTCTTTTATTTTATTATCATTTTTCTTATTTATTTATTTATTATTTTAATTATTGTTTATTTGCTAATTAATTTTATAAATGGCGTTTCACACATAATTGAGTGTTAACAATAATTTAAGAAAAAATTATAACTCTCAATTTTATAAATTATGATGATCCTCAATATATAAAATAGAATATATGGTCACTTAAAAGATGTCAACAATTGACTCATAGAAGTCAAGTGCAGCAAAATGCACTTGAGCACAAATTAGGTTACTAATAATGGAAGCAAGGTGGAAAATAATACATTCACTTAGTCATTATTAAAGATATAATAATAAATAATGATGTTAGATTTCTTCGTATTTGAGTTTTGATTCTAATTTATTGAGGATCCTCCTTTTCTTCAAGCTTAATCTTTTTCAATTATGAATAAGAGATGTCATAATTTGTAGCTCAAAATGTCATAGAGTCAAACTAATAACAAACATAATTTCAAGACAATTAACCAAAAAGCATGAAAAAGGAAAATGCAAAAACAAAAAAGAAGAAGACTAAGAGAAAAGGTATGCCACTTTAATATTCCAATGATGTGGAGAATTAAGATAAGAAAGATACAATTTGTCACATTGGCAAGGATATCATTAATAAAAATTGATGTATGGCTCAAGAAATGGCTATGCATCAAATGGCTCAAACTCTTAAAAATGAGCTAGAAACCCTATTTGTAGAGTGTGGGTCGTCCATCTTTCTAAGGAAGAGAAGGAATGTGGCCAAAACTAAGTTAAAAGAGCCTAAATAAAAGGCCCAAAAATGGAGCACATACACTAAATCTAACCCAAATACTATCCTTAGTGTACAAAACATAAGATTTACATACATAAATTCTTACTTCAAAATATATCTAATACCCATTTAGAAAAATCATAATCACTTAGTTCTTGTGCTTCCTTGATCCTATACCATCCCCTCCCTTTTCAAGAGCATTAGTCTTCAAATGAAAATCATCATTACCTATAAAATCAAAGGACATCAAAATATGAAGAGAGAATTTTATTAATGAATGAAAGTTAAGGCAAATGCTAAGATCAAACAATAACCTCTTGAACTCTCAAAATACTTTTAAGATCAAAAGATTATTAATTTCTATAAACTCACAGCTCACATAACAATCCATGATATTTGCAAACATACAAATAAAAGGTTAAATTATTTATATTTTTATTTTTAAGAGAAATTTGGCCTAATGACATAAGGTATTAAGATATGTTAGCATTGTGATATGATTCACCCTACGCGAATGAATCGGAATGCGGACACGATAATGGAACGTCTTGAGAATTTGGATAAGATAAGGTAAGATTAGGATAAGATAAGATAAAATGAGATGAGATAAGGTAAGGTAAGATAAAATAGGATAAGGTAAGATGAGATAAGATAAGATAAGATAAGGTAAGATGAGATAAGATAGGATAATATGTGATAAGAAAGATAAGGTGAGATAAGATAAAGGAACCCGATACAAACTGCGACCTGCTGGAGAGCACCGAAGTTATCAAGAGGAACGTGACCCTTACCGCGACCTGCCGGAAGAACCAACGTTATCAAAGGTAGTTCTTTGCCCAAGAACCAATGGAATCAACTCACACAGAGATGAAAAACTCTCAAAGAGAAAATATGATTATTCCTCGAAAATCTGTTTTTTCACTGAATTCCTAACTCCTATTTATAGTGAACCTAATCTAGTAAAAAAAGATAACAAATTAGAAATCCTAATTAGATTGCAATTTGAATTGCAACCAAATTTAAAACAAATAACTTCTAGATAAATATCAAATCCTAATGTAATCTATAGCAAATCATAAACTTTATCACTTAACATCTTCAATGATATGACTACATAAATTAACCCATGTTGGAATTGGGCTTAGATCCATGTAGTCTTCTCCTTGAACTTCCTTGATGAGACCTTCAAGTGCTTGTTCCATACGTTTGGTCCTATTTCTCGTCATAGGACCTTCCATTCCTTGTAGATAATCTCTGAGATGATTTCTTTTACTTATCGTGGTGCCCACGTTCACATCATTCCCTCGTTCTCCAAGAGGATTCATCCTCGAATCTTGTAGGTCATCTGCATCAAATAAGGATAAATCAGAAACATTGAAAGTGACACTCATATTACCATAGCTACTTGGAAGATCGATTTTATAAGCATTATCGTTGATCCTTTCACTCACTTGAAATGGACCATCTCCTCTAGGATGTAATTTGAAACTTTTTTGATTTGGAAACCGCTCCTTTCGTAAGTGAACCCACACCCAGTCACCAGGGTCAAAGACCACCTTGGTGCATCCTTTGTGTTCCTATCGAGCATAATGTTCATTCTTCTTCTCAATATTAGCGCGAACCTTGGCATGTAATTTCTGCACAAATTCGACTTTTTTCTTTCCATCCAAATTAAGAGAGTCATTAGTAGGAAACGGTAAAACATCTAAAGGTGATGAAGGATTAAATCCATATACAATCTCAAAAGGTGAAAATGAAGTAGATGTGTGAACAACCCTATTATATGCAAATTCAATATGAGGCAAACAATTCTCCCAATCCTTTAAATTTTTTTGAATTATAGTACGTAATAAGGTGCCTGAAGTTCTATTCACAACTTCAGTTTGTCCATCTGTTTACGGATGAGCCACAGTAGAGAATAATAATTTAGTTTCCAATTTACCCCACAAGGTTCTCCAAAAATGACTAAGAAATTTAACATCTCGATCACTTACAATAGTTTTAGGTAAGCCATGAAAACGTACAATCTCTTTGAAAAATAAGTCAGCAATATGAGTGGTATCATTAGTTTTAGAACAAGCAATAAAATGTGCCATTTTACTAAACCTATCTACAACAACAAAAATACTATCTTTTCCTTTCGAAGTCCTAGGTAGCCCTAATACAAAATCCATAGAAATATCAGTCCAGGGATATTCAGGAACAAGTAAGGGTATATACAAGCCATGAGGCATTACTTTAGCTTTTGCTTGTAAGCAAGTAATACATTTTTCACAAATGAGTTTAACATCATGCTTCATTTTTGGCCAAAAAAAAATGTTCATGTAAAACATCATAAGTTTTTTGAATGCCAAAGTGTCCCATTAATCCTTCCCCATGAGCCTCTCTAATAAGCATTTCTCTTATGCTACACTTACGTACACACAATTTATTTTTCTTAAATAAATATTCATCTTGCCTAAAATAGTCTTCAAAACCATGATCAGAACATGCTGCCCATAATTGTCCAAATTCAACATCATCGGCATACATGGTTTTTAGTAATTCAAATCCAAGTAATTTAGTTTGTAGAGTTGTAAGTAATACATACCTTCGTGACAGAGCATCAGCTACAATGTTTTCCTTTCCCTTTTTATACTTGATAACATAAGGAAACATCTCAATGAATTCTAGCCATTTGGCATGCCTTTTGTTGAGCTTACCTTGGGACTTTAAAAACTTTAAGTTAAGATTATCCGAATGGATGACGAATTCCTTCGACCAAAGTAATGTTGCCAAGTTTGTAAGGCCCTCACTAAGGCATAGAGTTCCTTATCATAGGTTGGATAGTTGAGTGTCGCTCCACTAAGTTTCTCACTAAAATATGCCATAGGTTTGGAATCCTACATTAAAACAGCTCCTATACCCACTCCAGAAGCATCACTTTCAATCTCAAAAACCTTATCAAAATTGGGTAAATTTAATATAGGGGCATTGGTTAACTTGTCCTTTAGTAATTTAAAAGCTTGTTTATGTTTCTCATCCCATTTAAAATCAACATTATTTTTAACAAGTTCATTTAAAGGGGTAGCTATAGAACTAAAATTTTGTACAAATCTCCTATAAAAACTTGCTAAACCATGGAAACTCCTTACCTCATTAGCAGTTGTAGGCGTGGGCCAATATCTAATTGCTTTAACCTTTTCTTCATCAACACTAACTCCCTGAGAACTTACAATAAACCCTAAGAAGACAACTGATTCCATACAAAAAGTGCACTTTTCAATATTAGCATGCAATTCATGGCTTCGTAAGGCAGTACATATAGCACGTAAGTGATCTAAGTGTTCATGTATTGTCTTACTATATATTAAAATATCATCAAAATAGACAACAACAAATTTTCCAAAAAAGTTCGCAAGACATGATGCATTAATCTCATGAAGGTGCTCGGTGCATTAGAAAGACCAAATGACATAACAACCCACTCATATAACTGATAAGCATAGATTTCATAAATAATTATCTCTCACTTTTATCTCATTAAGACTTCTTATATGATCAATTAAGTGATCTTTGTCATATTTTATGAGTTTGGGTTCATATGAAGTTTAATTGAATTTCTTTGCTTACTCGATTAAAATGACACTATTATAGTATTTTGAGCATAATAGGAGTTGTAGACATCCAAAAATCATGAAATCTGTCTTGAATGAAAGCTTAAAGAAGTGTACATAGTTACAAAGCAAGAGAAGACTCTAAATGGGATGTTTAGGACTCCGAAATTATCTCAAAAGATGAGATAGTGTTGCTGACGTAGAATTTGAACAGTGTGCAAAGATCCGGCCATATCTTGAGATACAGAAGTCATATTGAGATGAAATCAACTTTGTTGGACAGCTAAGATCCAGGGCTACAACTTTTGTTCAGAAGTCAAGCTCTAATTCGGACATGTGAACATCCGAAATTGCGGTGCAAGAAAGTAAAAATTGTTGTGCTCATTGGTGACAAAAATTCAAAAGTGTTTTGCATTTTCAACAAAGCCCATGTGAAAGCAATAAAAGGGTAGAAAACTAATATCCTAGTTGGTGACTTTTTGAAGATGATGCCTCAAAAATCCTCTATAAATAGAAGGGTTTACAAGAGGAGAAACACACCATTTTGGAGATTAACTTCAATACCATTTTCTTTCTTTCTTTCTTTCTTTCTTTCTTTCTTTCTTTCTTGTTAGTTTTGCCTCCTTCATGGAAGGCTTAGGTTTTCTTTCTTGTTAGTTTGCCTCCTACATGGAAGGCTTAGTTTTTCTTTATTGTTAGTTGCCTCCTACATGGAAGGCTTAGGATTTATTTGTTGTTAGTTGCCTCCTACATGGAAGGCTTAGGATTTATTTGTTGTTAGTTTGCCTCTTTCTTTGTTGTTAGTTTGCCTCCTTCATGGAAGGCTAGGTTTGTAGTTTCAATTCAAGGATTCAAGCTATTTTCATTTTAACTTTGAGGTCTTGATCTTTATTTACATGCTTATTAAGTGGTTTCTACTCTACTTCACTATATTCTTCAATTTTATTCTTTAATCAAAGTTTGATCGGTTGACGTATTTTGATTAATGCATAATTGATTTATAATTGGTTTTTGATTGGTAAATCATTTTCCAAAAGTTTGAAGAGTAGAAATTAAGTAATTTAATTGAAGGTTTTCATTTTATTACTTACTTCAACTGAATTATGATTATAAAATTGGTTTAGATGAAAGATTAAGTGGTTACTAAATCTTGTTGATCATAATCAATTGAATTCTGAGAGGTTTCTCAGTAGAGAATTCAAGGATCATTGTAGGGGTTCCAGATGATCCTAGGTTGATAAACACAATGCATGATTTTAGTGATCAATGATTAGTTATGAAAATAGCCTCTGAATTCCTTGAGTTGATAATTGTTAAGTCAAATTAATTTCATTCTGTATTTTGTGTTTAGAACTTAATATCAAATCTTTATAAAATCCCCCTGTTCTAATTTTCTCCTAATTTGCTTAAGAATATGAAATGGTCTTTGGGAGATGACCTAGGTTGCACCTTATACTATACCAATAGTTTGCGACGAGCGTGTCAAAAATTTGGCGCCGTTGCCGGGGACCATTTTAGTTTCCTAGGCTCATTTAGGAGTTTGTATAAAATTTTTAATCTTTCTAACAATTTTTTTTATTTTAGGTATATCATTCTTGGATTTTCTGTATGAATTCACCTTTTTGTGGATGACCCGATCCAATCCTGAAAATTTATATGCATATGATCCTGAGATTGATAGAACATTCCACCATTTGAAAAGAGCACATAGAAGGCATTCATTCAGTAATAACCAAGAAAGTAACAGTAGTGATTTTTCATCTTTAAATTTTGATAGTTTCAAATATTCTGCTAAGAACATGGCTGATAGAACCCTAAAAGAGTTAGTTGCACCTGATGTTGCTTATCAACCGTTGTGTATTCAATACCCTGATGTTGATGCACCATTTGAACTAAAGTCTGGACTAATACATTTGCTACCTAAGTTTCATGGCCTTGCAGGTGAGGACCCTCATAAACATTTGAAGGAATTTCACATTGTGTGTTCCACAATGCGGCCACAAGGAATTCCAGAAGATCATATCAAGTTGAAGGCATTTCCTTTCTCCTTAAATGATGGAGCTAAGGACTGGTTGTACTATCTACATCCAACATCTGTTACCAGCTGGAATGATATGAAGAGATTATTTCTGGAGAAATTCTTCCCTGCATCCAGAACGACAGCTATTAGAAAAGAGATTTGCGGCATCAGACAGAACTCCCAAGAAACTCTCTATGAGTATTGGGAGAGATTCAAGAAACTATGCGCCACTTGTCCACACCATCAAATCAGTGATCAATTACTGATTCAGTATTTCTATGAAGGACTCATGCCAATGGACAGAAGCATGGTTGATGCAGCTAATGGTGGAGCACTTATGGACAAAACTCCTACAGCAGCTCGAGATTTGATTGCCAACATGGCAGAAAATTCTCAGCAATTCAATTCTCGAACTAATTCCTTGTCCAAAGGAGTCCATGAAATGACCACCAAGACAGACCATACACGATTGGAGAACAGAATTGAAGAACTAACCTCCATCGTAAGACAGTTGGCCATCGGACAACAACAACAACTTAATGTTGTTGACAAAACCAAAACATGTGGCATCTGCACTTCTGCAGATCATCCTACTGATGCATGCCCAATGTTGCAAGAAAGGGAGACACCTGAGGCTGCAGTAAATGGTATTTTTGGCACAGGACAACAATACAGGCCTCCTCAACATTATCAGCAACAGAAGTTTGAACCACCTTCTGGATCATACAATCCTAGTTGGAGAAACCATCCTAACTTGAGATATGGTCCTCCACAACAACAAAGGATTCAAACATCTGACTCCCAAAATAAATACCAACCACCGCCATTCAGACAACAACAACAACATATGCAGCAATCTGTACCCTCTAATGCTTCTGAACCCTCTCTTGATGATTTGATGAAGCAATTAGCTACCAGTAATCTTCAGTTTCAACAAAATGTAAGTTCTACCATTCAGGATTTACAAACTCAAATTGGGCAGTTGGCTACCACTATCAACCAATTGAAATCTCAAGGTTCTGGTCAACTACCTTCTCAACCTGTCATAAATCCCAAAAGTGTGAATTCCATGACCTTGAGAAGTGGGAAGAAAGTGCAGACAGACCCTACATTTTTAAAGCAACAAAGCTTTAATCAGACTAATCCACACCAAAAAGAAGCATTTATCTCTACACCTGGAGATATCTCTTATGAGCCATCTGAATCAGAGGGAAAGTCTGATGAAAAAAGTACACCAGCCTTCGATAAGACATCGAATGATCAACAAAAAGAAGCTTGCCATAAACGATCTGCACTTGAAGCATCTGATGAAACAAAAACCCCAAATTATGCTGATCAGAAGGTATCTTTACCTTTTCCAAATAGAATGGTCCAATCTAAGCCCAATGTTCATGCAGAATTGGATAAGGAGCTTCTAGATACTTTCAGGAAAGTGGAAGTCAACATACCACTTCTAGATGCTATCAAGCAAATTTCCAAATATGCCAAATTTCTAAAGGACCTGTGCACGCATAAGAGAAGAATCAAAGGGGATGAGAAGATCAGTGTGGGACGCAATGTTTCTGCCTTAATTCAACCCAGCCTCCCTCAGAAATGTAAAGATCCGGGAACTTTCACCATTCCTTGCACAATAGGAAACTCTACATTTGGTGATGCATTGCTGGATCTAGGTGCTTCCATTAATGTTATGCCCTCATCAGTTTATAAATCTTTGAATCTGGGAGAACTGAAGCCAACTGGTGTGGTGATTCAATTAGCCAACAGAAGTACAACACATCCAGCCGTAGTACTTGAAGATGTGTTAGTTCAAGTGAATAAGCTGATCTTTCCAGCTGACTTCTACATTTTGGATATGGAAGATGAGTCATCCATCAATAGAGCAACCTTGATCCTAGGGAGACCTTTCCTCAAAACTGCAAAAACAAAGATAGATGTGCATACGAGGACTCTCTCTATGGAATTTGGAGATGATATCATCCAATTCAACATATTTGAAGCCATGAAGCATCCCATAGAGAATCATTCAATCTTTCAACTTGATGCCATAGATCTTCTTGCGAATGATTATTCTATTGACAATCTACTTTTTGAATTTTTTGATTTTGATTTAGATTACTTAGATAAGTTTACTTGCACATGTGATGAATTTGATCCATGTATTGTCTGTTCCAGGATTAATGCTGCAGACCAAACTTCGTTGAAAGATGACATGTTAGATGCAAGTGTTGCAGACATTTCAATCTCAGATAGATCCCTGCCTTCCATAATACAACCACCTCCTTTGGAGTTGAAGCCTTTGCCTAAACATCTAAAGTATGCTTATTTGGGGGAAAATGAGAAGCTTCCTATCATTGTAGCAAAGAACCTTCTACCGCAACAAGAAGAAAGGTTGTTGCAAACCTTAAAAAGCCATAAACAAGCAATTGGATGGACTTTGGCTGATATTCCAGGCATTAGCCCATCTACTTGTATGCATAGGATATTGCTGGAGGAAAACACCAGACCTGTTAGACAACCACTTCTCTTTGGTGAGGTATTTGATGTATGGGGTATAGACTTTATGGGTCCATTCCCTGTCTCTTTTGGCTTTGTTTACATTCTGCTAGCTGTTGATTATGTTTGAAAATGGGTGGAGGCAAAAGCCACTCCTACTGATGATGCTCGAGTTGTTGCAGATTTTATCAGGTCTAACATTTTTAGCAGGTTTGGCATTCCTAGAGCTCTAAATAGTGACCAAGGTACTCATTTTTGCAACCGCACAATGGAAGCCCTACTCCGCAAATATGGAGTTATGCATAAAGTCTTCACTCCATATCATCCTCAAACAAATGGTCAAGCTGAAGTTTCTAATCGAGATATCAAGAAAATCTTAGAGAAAACAGTTCAGCCTAATAGGAAGGATTGGAGCTTGCGCTTTGTTGATGCGTTATGGGCATATAGGACAGCCTACAAGTCACCCATTGGCATGTCTCCCTACAGGATTGTCTTTGGTAAAGCATGTCATCTTCCAGTTGAATTAGAGCATAGAGCATTTTGGGCAGTAAAGAAATGCAACATGGATCTAGACCAAGCAGGAATCCATAGGAAGCTTCAATTGCAGGAACTTGAAGAAATTCGATTGGAAGCATACGAAAACTCCAAAATTTACAAAGAAAAGGTCAAAGCTCTTCATGACAAAAAGTTGGCAAGAATGGAGTTTTCCGTTGGACAAAAAGTTCTCCTTTTCAATTCTCGGCTAAAGCTTATGCCTGGTAAGCTACGCTCTAGATGGTTAGGACCATTTGTAGTTACTAATGTTTTTCCTTATGGTGCAGTGGAAATAAAAAATGAGGTAACTGCAAAAATCTTCAAGGTGAATGGACATCGTCTTAAACCATTTTTCGAAGATTTTCAAGAGCACACGGTAGAATAAATTCATTTGCACAATGCCACATACTTGCAATAAATTCAAGAGAAGTCTCTTTCTCTCTCTCTCTCTCTCTCTTTCTCTCTCTCTCTCTCTCTCTTTCTCTCTTTCTCTCTCTCTCTCTCTCTCTCTTTCTCTCTCTCCCTCTCTCACATTCCTCACTTATAAGTTTCAACTAATCTCTCAACTTCCTTCTTCACCTCTTAAATCATCCCAACTATTACACTACATTGAGCTTGCAGGAATAATAACTTGAGTGTTTTAAGAAAAAAATGGAGAAAGCTCTTACCAGGATCAAAATTTTGTTCCCTACTCTCCCCAGAAATTTTCTTAAAGACATTTACAATTGCAGACTTGAACGATTGAGGGCATTAACACTCTTAGGCCTTCCAGAAGATGTCCGTTGGATCACTGAAGCTAAGGTACGTTTAGCAGGTGAATTTCAAGAATCATTTGTTAAAAACATGCCAGGTATGGGAAGAAGTTCCTATGCAAAGAAGAGAAGGGCAAAAAGAATTGGAGTTTGCTACAGGTGTGCAAGATGGACCTGTAACACAAGATGCAAGAACCCTGGAATGGTTTCAAGAAATCGAGAGGACAAAATTCAATTCATAAAGGATGGACTGAGTAAGGAGTCATTGGATGATATCATTCAGACTCTTGAGACGCATCCTAGTGGGCATGTACAAGGAGTCCTTCTTGATTTGTTTGAACTGTTCCATAAGGAAAAAGCACGTTATAGTCTTGGGAATCTGACTTTAAAAGACCCTGTTGTCAGTTTACAAGAAAACTGAATGGGAAGCACATCCTCGACTCTTAGAAGGCGTTTCAGCCGTTACTGGACGTAAAACCAGAGGAAGATGTGAGCCACAATCACAACTACTGTTCATTCTCATGCGTGTATGTTTGTCATTTACATTGTCTTTTCAATTTATTGGGCCACCATTTTTTTTGAAATTTTCACCCCTGCTTAAAGTCTTTCCCCTCTGACATTCACCTTTTCCTTGAACAAAAAATTCAAACTTTTGCAACAAAAATTCAAACTTTTGCTACCAAATCCTGATCCCGCACTATTCAAGCGATCTCCTTGTCTGATATTGAGTCCCTATAAATTATCAACCTCTATGACATATTTTTTCAAAAAAAAGACAGAAACACTGTATATGGATAGGATCAATACTATCTGTGTTTTTGGTGGGTCTAACCTTGGAAAGGATGGAGAATTTCAACATGCAGCTTATACCCTTGGTAAGGCATTAGCTGCAAGAAAAATCAATATTGTTTATGGGGGAGGGATTCAGGGTTTAAAAGGATGTGTTGCAGGATCTGCACTCACAAAGGGGTGTAACGTCTTAGGTGTTGGCTTAAAAAATGGGAGCACCTCCTACTTGACCCTGGGTACTGAATTGAAGGTTGCAACCATGCATGACCATATGAGACACATGTTGGTTAATTCTAATGCATTTATTGCATTACCTGGTGGTCTTGGAACAATGGAAGAAATTTTTACCATTATATTTTGGGCCTATCGGAATTTTCATAAAAAACCTTTGGGCTTATTGAATATTAATGGCTTTTATAATGGTTTGATATCCTTTTTAGATCATGCAGTAGAGCAGGAGTTCATGCCACAATCCATGCGCAACATCATAGTATCTGCTTCAACTGTTGAACAGCTACTTGAGATTTTGCAAAATCCTACATCTGAGCTCAGTCAAGCAATGCAGCTGGTGAACCAACCAAATCAGGATGGCAGAGACAAAAGAGAACCAGATACCACTCTTCGGTTATAACTTTTCCTTACTTTGGTAGTTTTCTCACATTTCTTTTCCTGTCATATGAAATTCCATCTAAGACATTGGGGACAATGTCTTGGATAGGTTGGGGGAAGGATGGTCCAATATAAAAAAAAAACAAAAACAAAAAAATTAGGTTAGAATCATAAACTTGCTTTGAGTAAGATGGCTAAGTAAGGAGTTACACTTGACTCCTGATACGCATCTTATGATAAAAAAAAATTTGAATGTGGAAGTTTGTTGTTCTTTAGATTTCATAAAATAATTGAAGCAAAATGATTTACATTTCGAGATTAATTAGTTTGGCAACACATATTTGAACTGGATAGATTAGATTTGATAAATATATTACCTGTGAGATTTTGAGCCTTATTATTTTCTTTCTTGTGTGATTTTCATCCATGGAATATGTTACTTCAGAACTTGCATTGATTCTTTTTGAAGCTACATTTTCACATGAATTGTACAAAAATGATTGAGGCACTGTTTTTCTTGAACAAACCACTTGGCCAAATAACCAAACCATATAATTTTATCCTTTGATCAGCCTTTTGAGCCGATTAGCCTTTTCTTCCTTTTAGCTCACCACAAATAAAAAAAAACAACTTTGTCTGACCATAGAAGGTGAGGAATACTGGATTTATCATACCATAAGTGTTTCAATAAGTGTGTGGGAGATTATTGTTGTGTTCATCAATATCATGGTTGAAAAAAAAACTGAAGCAATAAATTAATAAATAAACTATTATATTGAAAAAAAAGAAAAAAAAATGAAGAAGTGATTTCTGTTTCTCACACTTGCACTTAGACTCAGTTCTCACTCCTCACCATTTTCCTTGGTCGAACATTGTATCTTTTCAATATATCATTTCATCTTTCTAATCCCGTTATAACCAGAATAAAGACCTCTTGATTTGTGCATTGCATGTGTACATAGTAGTAGAGAAGTAGAAGATATGCAAGCCTATGATAGTTCATCTTTCATGGATTGAATTTGAGAGAAACACTTACCAAATCAAACACTTGAGAGATTCAGAGTATATCATGTGAGGTTTTATCTTTCTCAATCTATGTTTTTCAAATTAAAGTTGCCTTTCTAAGTAATTTAAAAAATGTGATGAAAGAATGCTTCATGAAATTTTGTGAATTCTTGAGAAATCAACTCAAAACTTTGATGTTCTTTCATAAAAAAAAAAAAAAATTAGTCACCAATCCTTAACTTAAGTTTGCCCGAGACGTGCAAAAGATAAGTGTGGGGGAATTTGATAAGCATAGATTTCATAAATAATTATCTCTCACTTTTATCTCATTAAGACTTCTTATATGATCAATTAAGTGATCTTTGTCATATTTTATGAGTTTGGGTTCATATGAAGTTTAATTGAATTTCTTTGCTTACCCGATTAAAATGACACTATTATAGTATTTTGAACATAATAGGAGTTGTAGACATCCAAAAATCATGAAATTTGTCTTGAATGAAAGCTTAAAGAAGTGTCCATAGTTACAAAGCAAGAGCAGACTCTAAATAGGATGTTTAGGACTCCGAAATTATCTCAAAAGATGAGATAGTGTTGCTGACGTGGAATTTGAACAGTGTGCAAAGATCCGGCCATATCTTGAGATACAGAAGTCATATTGAGATGAAATCAACTTTGTTGGACAACTAAGATCCGGGGCTACAACTTTTGTTCAGAAGTCAAGCTCTAATTCGGACATGTGAACATCCGAAATTGAGGTGCAATAAAGTTAAAATTGTTGTGCTCATTGGTGACAAAAATTCAAAAGTGTTTTGCATTTTCAACAAAGCCCATGTGAAAGCAATAAAAGGGTAGAAAAGTAATATCCTAGTTGGTGACTTTTTGAAGATGATGCCTCAAAAATCCTCTATAAATAGAAGGGTTTACAAGAGGAGAAACACATTATTTTGGAGATTAACTCCAATACCATTTTCTTTCTTTCTTTCTTTCTTTCTTTCTTTCTTTCTTGTTAGTTTTGCCTCCTTCATGGAAGGCTTAGGTTTTCTTTCTTGTTAGTTTGCCTCCTACATGGAAGGCTTAGTTTTTCTTTATTGTTAGTCGCCTCCTACATGGAAGGCTTAGGATTTATTTGTTGTTAGTTGCCTCCTACATGGAAGGCTTAGGATTTATTTGTTGTTAGTTTGCCTCTTTCTTTGTTGTTAGTTTGCCTCCTTCATGGAAGGCTAGGTTTGTAGTTTCAATTCAAGGATTCAAGCTATTTTCATTTTAACTTTGAGGTCTTGATCTTTATTTACATGCTTATTAAGTGGTTTCTACTCTACTTCACTATATTCTTCAATTTTATTCTTTAATCAAAGTTTGATCGGTTGACGTATTTTGATTAATGCATAATTGATTTATAATTGGTTTTTGATTGGTAAATCATTTTCCAAAAGTTTGAAGAGTAGAAATTAAGTAATTTAATTGAAGGTTTTCATTTTATTACTTACTTCAACTGAATTCTGATTATAAAATTGGTTTAGATGAAAGATTAAGTGGTTACTAATTCTTGTTGAACATAATCAATTGAATTCTGAGAGGTTTCTCAGTAGAGAATTCAAGGATCATTGTAGGGGTTCCGGATGTCCTAGGTTGATAAAAACAATGCATGATTTTAGTGATCAATGATTAGTTATGAAAATAGCCTCTGAATTCCTTGAGTTGATAATTGTTAAGTCAAATTAATTTCATTCTGTATTTTGTGTTTAGAACTCAATATCAAATCTTTACAAAATCCCCCTGTTCTAATTTTCTCCTAATTTGCTTAAGAATATGAAATGGTCTTTGGGAGATGACCTAGGTTGCACCTTATACTATACCAATAGTTTGGGGAAAATCTAGAAATTATTTTTGCGCGTTTGCGACGAGCGTGTCAATAACCCATATTTTGTTTTAAAGCAGTCTTCCACTCATCACACTCCTTCATACGTATTTGGTGATATCCACTTTTTAAATCAATTTTAGAGAATAAACAAGAGCCATACATTCATCTAGTAAATCATCTAACCTCAGAATAGGATATCGATACTTTACCATAATCTTGTTGACATCCCTACAGTCCACACACATACGCCAGGTTCCATCCTTCTTTGGTAGTAAGATAACAGGAACCGCACACGGGCTAAGACTTTCCCTCACATAGCCTTTCTGCATTAACTCCACTACTTGCCTTTGAATCTCTTCGGCCTCTCCAGGACTAGTTCTACTTGCCTTTTGATGGAGTTCACCACTCATGTTGGCAATGCTACAAATTGAACAAAATAAATAAACTAGAATAATAAAGCCTCACCAATCACTCCCTTAGTATTTGCCCTCAATATTGATGTTTTTCACTCGTGTTTACACTGGAATTGGCTTTTTCTATAATGCTCTAACCAACTCTTGCCTTTACCTCTCGATTCTCCTTATAAATCGTTGAACCAAGAACTTCACAAGTTGATCTTCCCACAGATAATGAAAGAGTCACAGATACACAAGATGAGTAAGGTAAAGAATATTGGTCAAGAATTAAGAACTTAAAAAAAATTGTATTGAATGAAGACTGATTTTTTGTTTCAATTGTCTTGAATTTCCTTGTTTTTTAATTTCTATCATAACTTTTTTTTTTGAATTTCTATCACAATTTTTTTTTGCTTCTTTTTTTTTTTGGTAAATAGAAACTTTATCACGAGAAATTAAAACAATACATGACACCTGATTCCAAGAGCCGAAGCTCTGATGCCAAATGATATGATTCACTTTACGCGAATGAATCGGAATGCAGAAACGATAATAGAACGTCTTGAGAATCAGGATAAGATAAGATAAGATAAGATAAGATTAGGATAAAATGAGATGAGATAAGGTAAGATAAAATAGGATAAGGTAAGATGAGATAAGATAAGATAAGATGAGATAAGTTAGGATAAGATGTGATAAGATAGATAAGGTGAGATAAGATAAAGGAACCCGACACAAACCACGACCTGCCAGAGAGTACTGAAGTTATCAAGAGGAACGTGACCCTTCCTGCGACCTGCCGGAAGAACCAACGTTATCGAAGGTAGTTCTTTGCCCAAGAACCAAGGGAATCAACTCACACAGAGATGAAAAACTCTCAAAGAGAAAATATGATTATTCCTCGAAAATCTGTCTTTTCACTGAATCCCTAACTCCTATTTATAGTGAACCTAATCTAGTAAAAAAAGATAACAAATTAGAAATCCTAATTAGATTGCAATTTGAATTGCAACCAAATTTAAAACAAATAACATCTAGATAAATATCAAATCCTAATGTAATCTATAGCAAATCATAAACTTTATCACTTAACATCTTCAATGATATGACTACATAAATTAACCCATGTTAGAATTGGGCTTAGATCCACGTAGTCTTTTCCTTGAACTTCCTTGATGAGACCTTCAAGTGCTTGTTCAATACGTTTGGTCCTATTTCTCGTCATAGGACCTTCCATTCCTTGCAGATAATCTCCGAGATGATCTCTTTTGCTTATCGTGGTTCCCACGTTCACATCATTCCCTCCTTCTCCAAGAGGATTCGTCCTCGAATCTTGATGGTCATCTGCATCAAATAAGGATAAATCAGAAACATTGAAAGTGGCACTCATATTACCATAGCTACTTGGAAGATCGATTTTATAAGAATTATCGTTGATCCTTTCATAAGGCACATAAGTTGTCTTTATAGGCCTCATATTAAAAGTAAATTTATTTACATATTTTCTGTTGAAAAAGAAAACAAAATTACTCTATCTACAAGAAGGTCACCATTATCACTAAGCCGTTGAAATTTATAGGGCTATAGATGAGGAATGGTTTCTAATCCTAACTTAGTGACTAAACTAACACTAATTACATTTGTACAACTATCCCATTAATGATAGGAGAACATGTTTGACAATTAATTGAACAACTAAGGTGAAATATGTTAACTACCAAGAGGTATCCTTCAGAAGCATACTCAATCCCTTCTTCACTAGATGATGATGAATGAGAAGAGCCTAAGGAAGATGATACTAAATATGAGTATTCATCATTTTCCATTATGACCATTGTTGTAACTGTAATTACAACGAGACGACGAACTCACTAAAATTTTAAAGAGAATTTTAATTGATTGTGGAGCCGCCACCAAATTTTATTTTAAGGGAAAACATTCGAAAAAATCCTAACTTGAGGAATAAATTCTAGGTTCGGGAGTCGGTTACGAACAGGGAAGGTGTAAGGCACCCTACTCGCCCGTTCCAAAGAACGATACCCTTAAACTTAGTGTGCGATTTATTTGAAAACTGTTTGATCCCTTTAATTAGAATAAAAATAAATAAGTTGGTGGAAAATAGCCTAACAGGGCTTGATCCTGCTCCTACGTATTCCCTGGTGTAATGGGAAACTCAAGGCTACATAGTTCTAGTTTTAAGAAACTTGATCTCTTGGAATGGAGGCGTGATATTAGAAAAAAAATTTGATTTTTGAATAAGTTAATTACGTGCTTGCATAATTCAAATCATCGTAAGCCATGAGTGAGTTTGCACGAATTAAAACATGGAACAACAGAGAAGGCTTCCTATTTGCATTAGAGTTAACAGACATTTTGTAAATAGACGCTTTTTACAAAGTTAACAAACAGTGATTTTCTAAAATTATGTGCTTGCGAAATCCAAACCGTCGTAAGCCGCACGTGGATTCATACGAATTAAAACACGAAAAGGCAGAGAAGGCTGCCTGTTCGCATTAGAATCCGTTGCACAAATTTTAGAAAATTAAAACAAATATTTTGGAAACAAACATTTTTTACAGAGTTAGCAAACAGTGATTTTCTAAAATTATATGTTTGCGAAATCATAACCATTGTAAGCCGCGCATGGATTCACACAAATTAAAACATGGAACAGCAGAGAAGGCTGCTTGTTCGCATTAGAATCCGTTGCACAAATTTTAGAAAATTAAAATAGACATTTTGGAAATAGGCATTTTTTACGAAGTTAGCAAACAGTGATTTTCTAAAATTATGTACTTGCGAAATCCAAACCATCATAAGCCGCATATGGATTCACATGAATTAAAACATGGAACAGTAGAGAAGGCTGCCTGTTCGCATTAGAATCCGTTGCACAAATTTAGAAAATTAAAATAGACATTTTGGGAACAGACATTTTTTACGGAGTTAGCAAACAATGATTTTCTAAAATTATGTGCTTGCGAAATCCAAACCGTCGTAAGCCGCGTATGGATTCACACGAATTAAAACATCGAACAGTAGAGAAGGCTGCCTGTTCGCATTAGAATCCGTTGCATAAATTTAGAAAATTAAAACAAACATTTTTTACGGAGTTAGCAAACAATGATTTTCTAAAATTATGTGCTTGCGAAATCCAAACCGTCGTAAGCCGCTTATGAATTCACACGAATTAAAACACGGAACAACAGAGTAGGCTGCGTGTTCGCATTAGAATTCGTTGCACAAATTTTAGAAAATAAAAACAGACATTTTGGAAATAGACGTTTTTTACAATGTTAGCAAAAACAGTGATTTGAAAAAAAAAATTGGACTTGATTTAATAGTTAGAGAACAAAATTGGGCTTGACCCAAATTAAAAGAAAATGAAAGAAAGGAATTGAGCTTAAGTGAAAAGAGGGGCTTGGGCTTGACCAATATAAAAAAATTGAATTTGATTTCAAGAGAAAAAAAAGATTGGGCTTGACCCAAAAGAACTGATTAAAGAAAAGAATTGGGCTTGACCCGATTCAAGTAAAATCAAACTTTAATTTCAAAAATTAAAATAATTGGGCTTGACCCAAAATAAAAGAGAAATGATTTAGAATTAAAGAAAAGAAGTGGGCTTGACCCAAGTTAAGAAAAATTGGGTCAAGATTAAAATAATTGGGCTTGACCCCAAAATTAAAGAAAATGATTAAAAAAAAGAACTGGGTTTGACCCAAATTAAAGAAAATTAGATTTTTTTTTTCAAGGTTAAAAGAATTCGGTTTGACCGAAAATAATAATTAATAGCCCAAATTTGGGCTCATTACAGTTGGTATATGAGAGCCAATTCATAATTTTGACTTAAGAGACAGCTGGTCTTGACATAGCCCAGTCCAATTGAGGCCCAACGCATAGTTATTGGCTTGATCTTAATCCAAGTTGGTGTATATGAAGGGATTTAAAAGAAGTAACTGCCCAGGGGGATCGAACTCAGGAATCCGGGGAGAATAGGTATTGAGCCAACCATTTGAGCCAGGCTTTCAACTTGTCATTAACATACAGGGACGTTAGTTTAACCAGTTGAACAATAATAGTTGAGTAAAAATGAAAATTAAATCAACAAAAGCGTGCCTGGTGGGTCTCAAACCCAAGTCTTGGGCAGTACGGATTGTACGCTCAACCACTTCAGCTACCCCATTTGTGACTCTTGTTAACGTTAATAATATATCTATGTATGGGACTGGGCTGCTTCTTTAATTTTAAACAAGACTTATCGGTGGGCCCTATGTCCATTTATTTTATTAAAAAAACTTTTGCATGGAATTGTATCCAAGGCTGATTACGCTTGCTCACTGGTTTTTAGTCCCGTATGCAGGTCAGCTTGGAGGGCATTGGTATGACAATGGTCGTTGAATCCATATGCGATCAGCACGCCTACTGGGTTATCATTCATACTCAGCCCTGCTATCATGGTATCCCTTGTATAGAGATCATACATTTAATTTTATCAACCTCGTTATGCATGTTCTGATTGTTCCTATATGTGTTTAACATTCAACAGGTCTTCACAAGCATGACATTCATGTTAATTCAGAAGTCTCATGACCTGGTTTGAGGCAACTTTCGCACCCATACCTCACAACCGAATCCATTCATGCACGGGCCAAAGCTTTAACATGATAAGCTTAAGAAGAGGGAATATGTTAGAGGCTCATAGCCGAGGTGCAATGGCCACTAGTTCTCGGCTACAAGCCGCTGCTATTTCCAAACAATGAGACCTCGCTCGTTTTTTCTCGAATTCTACTACAGCCATTTACTTCATAGCATTACCCAACATTGTGGTCACACTTCCAGCCAGGATCTTCCAAGAATATGCCATAACTTTGACCATTAGGATACTGTGCATAGCTAGCTGAGGTATTCACATTAGCGTTAAAACCAAATGACATGTTTTGCTTCGTACACCCATAGAAGTTGATCTTTGAAAGACCATGCAAGGCTTCTGATCTGCGCATATTTCTGACCATAGGAATGACTTTTGACAATATTCTTGAAGCATAAATAATGACCAGCAATGAAAAGGAAGAGCAAAATCAGTCCATGAAGCTATACATGCCCAGATGTTGTGCCTACCCAAAGCAGCACCACCCATATTAATGATGCCGACTACAATGGTCTTCGGAAGGCTTGAAACAGAATGGTCATGCGGTGGCAAGCACAGGAACTAATTGCACCCCAACTTTCAAACGAAACTAACGTGAGTTCATGCAATCACAGCCACCAAGAGTTCATGATGTAGTGGCCTAAGGAATGTTCTACTGTGGCTATCACCTTGAGTTTTGTGGGAAAGTTCCTATGAAGACTTTATCTGCCTCAACCTGGTCATCTTCTCACTATATAAGCTACCAACCTAATGTTTTCCGCTGCTGCAATGGCTGTGCCCACTTCTACATTGCAATTGGAGTCCATTTTCACATTTTCTTTGATTCTTATCTTCACGAGAAGCCAAAGACAAAGAGTGTTCCTGATATACTATCAAACAATAGGTGCTCGGGGCTATCCTATGTGCCTTAAGAATCAACAGCAGTGGTCTCACAATCAGCATCTTGCCAAAACATTCGATACTGCTCCAAAGTTTCGAGCTCTTAGCCTTGCTATGGTACACTCCATTCTAAACACTCATTTTGTACGAGGCTTAACCAGATGACTTCACATTCAAATTACAGAAATTGAATGTACCTATACGAGAAAAGGTCGCTTTCTACTTCCACGCTAGTTCTATGTTAAGGCATGTTCACATCTTAAGTTTAGACTCCACAGAGCATGAGTTCATGCTAACCTCGACTTGGTTTTAGTCGAGCGGTGAGACGACTATGGTTCAAAATTTATCAAAATTTACATAGACCGTGTGACATGCATGTCTTAAATCTATTTCAATACAACAAGTTCTAAATCTTAATATGGACAAGCGATTATGTGAAATTCAAATTATAAACATATAGGAGAGCCTTAAGATTTGGTGAACTCATAGAGATGTGTAACTAGAGAACCGATTACCACAGACATTATGATTGGAATGAGAGCATGCTAGAAACAACGGCAAAGATTGTGCGTGGAATTGAAATCTTATTAGAAAAATCTAATAGGTTTCTTTGCAGGTTTATTGATGCACGAATCAACACTGGTTGATGAAATGCATGAACATCATAAGCTCATCAATCAAGAAACGGTACTATATAAGCATACTTAGTTAAGTTTCATATTTACTATCTTTATAAATCATGGAAATGGAAGGCATGAATTGAGACATTTTTGCGTTCACCTGGAATTCTGTGGGAGATGCCTGTCGCAACCGTAATTCCGACGAGACGACGGACTCGCTAAAATTTTGAAAAAGAATCGTTTTGATCAATGTGGAGTCGCCACCAAATTTTTATTTAAGGGAAAAAGATTTGGAAAAACCCTGGATGAGATTTAGGTTCGGGAGTCGGTTACGAGTGGGGAAGGTATTAGGCACCCCACTCGCCTGTTCCGAAGAACAGTACCCTTAAATTGAGTGTGTGATTACTTGAAATAGTTTGATCCATTTTATTAGAGTGAAAATAAATACTTGATGGAGGTTAGCCTGACAGGACTTGATCCTGCTCCTACGTATTCCCCGGTGCAATGGGAAACTCAAGGCTTACGTAGTTCTAGTTATGTTTTGAAAGCTTGACTTTTGAAAGTGTTTCAAAGAGTGTTTGAAATGTGCTCGAAGGCTTGACCTTCGGAGCTACTTGGAAAGTAAAAATAGCTTGACTATTTTAAAAACTATTATTAGGAGGGCGATCCTCATCCACCTATGCATAGGGCCCAAGACAACTACGGCTGCACTTGGACCCATACGAATCTCTAAACAACGAACAGCAGAAAAAGCTACCAGTTCGTGCTTAGAGCTCGTCGCGTGAGATTAAGAATCGTAAAACAAGATTTTTTATTTTTGAAGAACGGTGAATAAAATGAGCAAGACGCAAATACTAGAAATTTTGGGGGAATTTACCAATTAAGGAATTTTATGAAAATACTTGATAATCTTGAATTCATGAATTATTTAGAAATTTTGAAGAATTTTTCTTTTTAATTTCTGGAATTCCTCATTAATTTCTAGAAATTTAAAATTTTTATTAATTTCTGGAATTTTAGGATTTTTTATTATTTTTTGATTTTTGGAATTTTTATTAATTTTCTAAATTTCCTATGTTTTTATTATTTTTAATCCTTGAATTTTATTATTTTTCTAAATTTCCTATGTTTTTATTATTTTTAATTCTGGAATTTTATTATATATTTTTTTATTCTGGAATTTTTTATTATTTTCAATTTGAGGACAGAATAGGGATTTTAGAATTTTTCTATGGATATTTTGGTAATTTCTGTGGCAGGGACAGGGATGGGATTATTGAAAATGATTAAGGACATTTTTGGTAGTTTGCGACTTGGTGTTTAAAATGAAATAGGAAATCAGAATTGGCATGAAGGGGATTCGAACGTGGGTCTTGGGTCATGTGGGAGCACCCTTCAGCCACTAGGCCAAGCACCTAATTGGTCATACAGCGCCCCTGTTTAAATTTAGATGATGCTTCCGCCTATGCATGGTAAGTGGTATACCATGTATTTGTCTTATACAATGGATAGCTCGAAGGCTGATGGCACGTCTTCTTGAAAGGAACACAGGAACATGAACAGAGGACCTGAACTAAGACGCATCCACGGATGAGTGAAAGGTCTATTACGACCCCGAAGTTGGATCACTTGCCACTGTTTACAGAAATCCAAGGTTATCTCTAATATTCACATATCATAGAGCGACGATCGATATATTTGCCAATTCACGTGGCATTAGGACAAAAGCATAGTACAATTTGGTCCATTCATTCTGTTGCATGGGACTTGTGAAAGAAGGTTCAAAGCTTTGTATCTGCAAGCCCGAGACACGGGTGTTCCCTGCCATCACTACCTACTTCAACTATATTTCTACATACCCAGGGATTTTACCTTGATTCATGTGGTCTGCGTCTCGTCATCTTCAGATCGGATTCTTCCTTTTTCTATCCCTATCTTGCCAACTATGTGAGGGTGGTTACAAAGAAACCCGGTTGCATATTACCTTTGTAGTACTCGAGTAGGGAGTGGGAACTTTTGAGCTAAAATTCCAAGACGTCGCTACGACTCCAAGAATTTGGCTTGCATGCAGATGAGGAGAATGTGATGTATGAATAGCAGGGAACACCGAGAATAGCCTGTGATGTCAATACTGGTCCTTACCAATCTTTTCTTTCACTCTGTTCTGGATCCAAAGCAGTATTAAGGGTATAATAAAGATGCCTAAACCTATGTTTACAAGAATTGTAGCCACCAAGTAACATAACCTAGAACTTCTCCATTCATCGTGATTCATCAGCCTTCTGTTCATCTATCTTTACCAAAGAATGTGCGACGCATGATTGCTAAACTATCATAATCGGCCACGCTTATCCGTTCCATCTTTGCACAAGGGCAAACATAGCTGATACAGAGTGACTATAATGCAGAACCCATGGACTCGTTCATCAAATTCTTTCGATCTATTTTGGCTATTTCTAACACCAATTCTAACACCTTCGATTAATCTTGCTATGCTATTAAGTGATGATTCTTTTAATCAAGACTCAGTGATCATATAGAGGTAAAGCCAACTTTAAAATAAATTAAATACTCTTGATGCAAAGATTAAGAGGCGAAACGACCAACCTGTGGGAAATCGATGACCGAAGGGATCTCCCTCCTCTACCTAGGTGATATGAGATTATTCGCTCTAATCCTCTTCAAACAAGATTTCCCTCCTACCTATCTCTGTTTTCTACACCTCACAAGGATCCAGACAGAGAGACCCTGTGTGAAAACCGATTCCGGAATCCAAAGGAAATCGCTGCAAGATGTCCCCTTATTGTTGCCTAGAGCCCTTTGAGATGTACCCTTCTTGCTTTCAAAAAATGCTCCCAGAGCCTCCTTCCAACCTTCTGATTTTTTGTTTTTTGTTAGTCTCTTCTGTTTTGAATCTTGATCCCCCCCCCTCCTTATCTCTCTTTGCCTCTTTTATATTCTTTAGAAGTGGCTTTTTTCGATTTTTTTTCTTCTTGAATTTTACTTTTTATTTATTTTTGCGATTTTAGCTCTTGGATTTTATATTTTTAATTTTGTGATTTTAATTTATTTTTGATTTAGGTCTAATTTACAAATTGATTTCATTTTCATTTTTTAGAAAAATTTTGTTGTCTGTTTTTGTTTGTCTGTTTGTCTATTTTCTGTTTGTCTGTTTTCTGTTCGTCTGTTTTCTGTTTTCTATTTTCTATTCTGTTTTTAACATTTTGAATTTCTGGGGATTTTTATTTGCAATTTGTACACTAATTAACTTAAAATGGGCCTCGGACATAATTAGGTGTTTACAGTTTGCCCCTCTTTACTCATTTTCCTACCAGATAATGTGAGAAGCAATTCTTTGAATTATCGTGGTAGGAAGTGAGTAAAGACGTGAACACACTATGTCCGAGGCAGGAATTAATGAAGTCTGACGAGCCCTTGAAGCTTTGGGTTTAGAGTGAACCTCACGGATGCCTGGACAAGGGGGTTGATTGACCTTACCGGTTTCATGTGCCGATATGGTTTAAATATACACGGCTTGACGGCATAGCCTAATTAGGTTAAGTGAAATGAATAAAGGCCCGTTTGGACCAACGGGTGATGCGATGGGATCGCTTGTTATGACAAGCAAGGGCAGAATGAAAGTGGCCTGCTACAACAGGAAAAGCAGAAAAGAAATGGCCCATTATGACAGGCTCAGCTGAGTGAAAGAGACTCATTTAGTACAGGCAATCATGCAAGAAAAATGTAAAATATGTATAGGTTGGCCTAAACATAGGCCGAAGATGCAGAATTTAAAACATGCAATGGCCTGACAACATAGGCCAGAAAGCAGGAAACTAAACTAAGTGGTGGCCTGACAACATAGGCCAGAAAGCAAGAAACTAAGCTAAATGGTGGCCTGACAACAAAGGCCAGAAAGCAAGAAACTAAGCTAAATGATGGCCTGACAACATAGGCCAGAAAGCAATAAACTAAACTAGATGGCGGCCTGACAACATAGGCCTGAAACTAGTAAATTTAAGCTACAAGGCGGCCTGACAACATAGGCCTGAAAGCAGTAAATCTAAACTATGGCGGCCTGACAACATAGGCCTGAAAGCGGTAAATCTAAACTATGGTGGCCTGACAACATAGGCCTGAAAGCGGTAAATCTAAACTATGGCGGCCTGACAACATAGGCCTTAAAGCAGTAAATCTAAACTACATGTCGGCCTGACAACATAGGCCTGAAAGCAGTAAATCTAAACTATATGGTGGCCTGACAACATAGGCCTGAAAGCAGTAAATCTAAACTATGGCGGCCTGACAACATAGGCCTCAAAGCAGTAAATCTAAACTATATGGTGGCCTGACAACATAGGCCTGAAAGCAGTACATCTAAACTATATGGTGGCCTGAACACATAGGCCTGAAAGCAGTAAATCTAAACTATGGCGGCCTGACAACATAGGCCTCAAAGCAGTAAATCTAAACTATATGGTGGCCTGACAACATAGGCCAGCAAGCAGTAAATCTAAACTATATGGTGGCCTGACAACATAGGCCTGAAGGCAGTAAATCTAAACTATATGGTGGCCTGACAACATAGGCCTTAAAGCAGTAAATCTAAACTATGGCGGCCTGACAACATAGGTCTCAAAGCAGTAAATCTAAACTATATGGTGGCCTGACAACATAGGCCTGAAAGCAGTAAATCTAAACTATGGCGGCCTGACAACATAGGCCTGAAAGCAGTAAATCTAAACTATGGCGGCCTGACAACATAGGCCTGAAAGCAGTAAATCTAAACTATGGCGGCCTGACAACATAGGCCTCAAAGCAGTAAATCTAAACTATGGCGGCCTGACAACATAGGCCTCAAAGCAGTAAATCTAAACTATGGCGGCCTGACAACATAGGCCTGAAAGCAGTAAATCTAAACTATGGCGGCCTGACAACATAGGCCTCAAAGCAGTAAATCTAAACTATGGCGGCCTGACAACATAGGCCTCAAAGCAGTAAATCTAAACTATGGTGGCCTGACAACATAGGCCAAAGTGCGGAAAAATAAACTTGATGAGGCCTGACAACATAGGCCAAGGTGTGGAAAAGTAAACTTGATGAGGCCTGACAACATAGGCCAAGGTGCAGAAAAGTAAACTTGAAGAGGCCTGACAACATAGGCCAAGGTGCGGAAAAATAAACTTGATGAGGCCTGACAACATAGGCCAAGGTGCAGAAAAGTAAACTTGAGGAGGCCTGACAACATAGGCCGAGGTGCAGAAAAGTAAACTTGAGGAGGCCTGACAACATAGGCCAAGGTGCCGAAAAGTAAACTTGAGGAGGCCTGACAACATAGACCGAGGTGCAGAAAAGTAAACTTGAAGAGGCCTGACAACATAGGCCAAGGTGCGGAAAAATAAACTTGATGAAAATCCCGTTGTTGACGGGAAGATGCAAATGAGATCCTGCTGTTGCCAGGATCAATGCAAACCTGCTTGACAGTTGGACAGAAATTAAACATGCTTGACGTCCTGCTTGACAGGAACATGCAAATGGGATCCTGCTTGAGAGGATGAATGCAGAAATTTAGACATGAAATCCTACTTGACAGGATGAATGCAAATGAAATCCTGCTTGACAGGATGTGTGCAGAAATTTAAACATGAAATCCTGCTTGACAGGATAGATGCAAATGAATTCCTGCTTGACAGGATGTATGCGGAAATTTAAACATGAAATCCTGCTTGACAGGATAAATGCAAACGAAATCCTGCTTGGCAGGATGTATGCAGAAATTTAAACATGAAATCCTGCTTGACAGGATAAATGCAAATGAAATCCTGCTTGACAGGATGTATGCAGAAATTTAAACATGAAATCCTGCTTGACAGGATAAATGCAAATGAAATCCTGCTTGACAGGATGTATGCAGAAATTTAAACAGAAATCCTGCTTGACAGGATAAATGAAAAATGACCTGTTAAGACAGGTGGAAAAAAAGTCCTGTTGATGACAGGAAAGATGCAAGTTTGCTAGACAGGCAAAGGAAAGTGAAAATGACCTGTTAAGACAGGCAAAAATGTAAAAGTCCTGTTATTGACATGATGGAGGCAAAACACCTGTTAAGACAGGCACAATAAAATGGTGAAAACCTGTTAAGACAGGCAAAGCGAAATGAAAAGGACCTGTGAAGACAGGAAAGAAGCAAGCCTTGTTAAGGCAGGAAAGTAAATGACGAAAACTATCCTGTTAACACAAAATAAATGTAGATGGACTCCTGTTGTTGACAGGAGAAATGCAAGCCTGCTAGACAGGAAAAGGTGAAAACCTGTTAAGACAGGTAAAATGTACAAGTCCTGTCAAGGCAGGGGTGTGATGTGTCCTGTGAGGGTGGAACATGGACTTCGTCGTCAGCTTCCTTGGACAAACTATTTTGAAATTTGTTTTTCTTGAATTTAAATAAATTTCTTATTCTACCTTGCTTGAAGGTTTTTAAGCACTTGATAAATATTCTCTTGAAGAAACTTAGGAAACCATTTTTTCCCAGTTTAGAAAATTCTTCATAATTGAGGGCTATCTTGATTAGAAGGAATTTTGGGCAAGTGTTTGCCCCAGTTTGGAAGATCTTTTGGCAGTCGAGGGATGCCTTAACTTGAGGGGATTTTGAGCAAGCGTCTGCCCAGCGTTTTGGAATTCTAGAATTGAGGATTGCCTCAACCTGAGTTTCCTTGGGCACTTGTTTGCCTTATTTTGAATTTGATTTTGAGGATGAACTCAAATTGAGATTTTGTGGGCAAGTGTTTGCCCCAGTTTGAACTTGATTTTGATGATGACCTCAAATTGAATTGTGTGGGCAAGCGTTTGCCCCAGTTTGAACTTGATTTTGATCTCAAACTGTATTTTTGTGTGGGAAAGTATTTGCCCCAGTTTGAGTTGATTCAGAATTTGAGGATGACCTCAAATTGACCCCCTTTTTTGTGTGGGCAAGCGTTTGCCCCAGCTTGGAAATCTTTTAATTATGATCGATTCAGGCAATTTTACCTAGATCTTAATTAGTTTTTGAAAAATGAGTTATGAAATGCTTGAATGAAAAGATGCTTATGTGCTGCTTGAATAAATGAAGAGAACGTGGTATTTGTGATGCTTGAATGAATGCAGAAATGATGCAGGGTTCTTATTTTAATGCTTGAAATAATTTTTTGATGAAACAGATGTTATTGAATGCAAACCATGAAATGGTGTAAAAAGTTTTGTTTCTCTTGATTTTTTGTTTTTTTTTTTTGTTTACACATCCTTCCTCGACAACTCCATAGTGGGTGTGAAAAGAATCAAGAATTAGGACGAGTTGGATTGACTCAGTCTTTTGGCTTATTGGTCAATTTTGTAATTTTCTTTTTTTCAGGATCTTTGAGATTCAACACTGGTCTGCTTTATTGAATAAGACACACTCCTTTTTTGGTGGCATTTTGGCTGGTGGAAAGATGAATCTTTGGGAAACAATCCTGTCATGTTGCAATGGTCGGAGATTCATCCGACTTGTCATGACTTTTCAAAATTAGTCCTTTTTATTTTTACATTTTTCACATCTCTTTGCGGCACGTGTATTTTGAGGCGTGCAAAGTGGTTTATGGATGATCAATGAAAAGAAAAGAGAAGGTTTGCAAAGGGTGTTTTAAGGCAGTGTATTTGAAAGGGAAAGATGACAAAAGATGTGGGTTCGATTGCCCAAATGGCACCTTTCGATGAAAATGTCAATGCTGCTTTTTATAATCTCGATTGTCAAGTTAAGCAAACTTGAGAAATGGAAAGTTTTGCCCCAGTTTTAGGAAGATATGAGGTGCAGAAATGTCATGTTGACCTTAATTTTTCCTGGGTTGTTCTTTTGAGCTTTTAACCCAGCAGGTCTTTTGTATTGCCCTAACTTTTGCCAAGGTCGCCCTTACGGGTTTTTGACCTAGCGGGTTCTTGATTGTGTGCCCTAACTTTTGCCTAGGTCTTCTTTGAGGGTTTGACCTAGCGGGCCTTCTGCTTGATTGTGCCTTAACTTTTGCCTAGGTCGTTCTTGATTGTTGACCTAGCGGGCTTCTATTTGATTATGCCCTAACTTTTGCCTAGGTCGTCTTTGATTGTTTGTCGACCTAGCGGGCTTCTGCTTGATTATGCCCTAACTTTTGCCTAAGTCGTTCTTGATTGTTGACCTAGCGGGCTCTTGCTTGATTGTGCCCTAACTTTTGCCTAGGTCATTCTTGATTGTTGACCTAGCGGGCTTTTGCTTGATCTTAATTTTGCCTGAATTATTGTTGGAAACTGACAAGACCCTTTTTGATCATGACTTTTGTAGATATAATCTTGAACTTTAACCCTACTTTTGCCTGGATCGTTTTGGCTTAATCCAGCGGGCTTTCTTCTTTTTCTTGAATAGTTGTACGTTGATCTTGCTGGGATCTTTTAGTTCCTAATTCAGCGGATCTTATCGTGTATCCCTAATTTTGCCTGGATGTGAACTTGATTCCAGTGGGATGTTTTTGTTTGACAAGACACTTTGACTGGGGATCTAGAATCCCTGGTTGTTATTCTACTTCCTCATTGGGATTTTTCTCTTTGAGCTTGATTAACTAGACGTTCAAGATTATTTATTATAGTACTGACATTATCACCAATCAGTATTTACTGTTTGGGTATAGGAATAAGGAGTGGGTTGAATGGATAAAAAGAATGACAAATGATGTAAAGCATGTGCTCAAGAAACATGAAAAATGTTCATTAAGATTTATTTACAAAAGAGTGATTTTGAAAAGTATGACAAATCTTGGATGATCTTCCTCGATAGCTTGATTTGCACAAAGCAACTGGTCGTGCTGTTCTCATTTCTTAGCCAGCGGATGAGCTCTCATGATTCAGCACTTGGATTAGGAGCGATTTTCCCAAAGTCTAGCCGTTTAGCATCAATTAGGCCTTGCACCTTATGCTTCAGAACCTGGCAGTTTTCGGTAGAATGACCGATGTACCCCGCATGGTAGCCACATATGGCATTGGCATCGTACCATTTAGGGTATGGTGGTTCTTGAGGTTTCAGAAAGTAAGGAACCACCAAGGAGCTCTGGATTAACTGAGGGAGCAGCTCAGTGTAGGTCATTGGAATTGGATCAAACTGGACAGGATCTTTCTCCTTTTTCTGACTTTGGCTAGAATTTGAGCTCATGGCTTGTATTTGGACCGTGTATGGTGTGGACGGTCGGGTTTGCGTTGGGTAATTGTAAGTTGGTGGATAGGTAGTTTGGTAGGCGGTGGCGACGTAAGGATATGCTGTGTAGGGTGTATATGGTGATGGTTGGAAACCAGTCGGTCCATAAAGTGCCATCGGAGGTGTATACTGCCCTTGACCAGAAGCTACATTATAAGCGTCACCTGCCCTCTTCTTTTCTGTAGAGGCGTCAACTGTCGTTGTGGCGTTGTGCGTGATTCTTCCTCGACGCATGCCACCCTCGATCCTTTCTCCAATGATGATGACATCAGAGAAGCTAGAAGTCACACTGCCAATCATCTTGTCATAGAAAGGACCTTGGAGTGTGTCTACGAACGTGCTGACCAGCTCTTTTTCAGATAGTGGAGGTTGCACTTGAGCAACTAGCTCCCTCCATCTTTGAGCATACTGCTTGAAGGTCTCATCCCCCTTCTTGGCCATATTCTGGAGTTGGGTTCGATCGGGAGCCATCTCGGCATTGTACTGATATTGTTTGAGGAAAGCCTCAGCCAGATCCCTCCATGAACGGATGTGTGTCCGCTCTAGCTGAGTGTACCAGGTTGCAGCTGCCCCTGTTAAGCTGTCTTGAAAAAAATGGATAAGAAGGTTCTCATCGTAGGTACATGCAGACATCTTCCTATAGTACATAGTCAGATGTTTCTTTGGACAGCTGGTTCCTTGGTATTTCTCGAATTCAGGAACCTTGAATTTGGGAGGGATGACCACGTCTGGTACCAAGCATAGATCAGATGCATCTTTGGCTTCATAAGTGTTTCCCTCAATTGCCCGGATCCTGTCCTCTAGAAATTTGAAATTTTTATTAATTTCTGGAATTTTTATTAATTTTCTAAATTTCCTATGTTTTTATTATTTTTAATCCTTGAATTTTATTATTTTCTAAATTTCCTATGTTTTTATTATTTTTAATTCTGGAATTTTATTATATATTTTTTTTATTTCTGAAATTTTATTATATATTTTTTTATTCTGGAATTTTTTATTATTTTCAATTTGAGGACAGAATAGCGATTATTGAAAATGATTAAGGACATTTTTGGTATTCTGCGACTTGGTGTTTAAAATGAAATAGGAAATCAGAATTGGCATGTAGGGGATTCGAACGTGGGTCTTGGGTCATGTGGGAGCACCCTTCAGCCACTAGGCCAAGCACCTAATTGGTCATACAGCGCCCCTGTTTAAATTTAGATGATGCTTCCGCCTATGCATGGTAAGTGGTATACCATGTATTTGTCTTATACAATGGATAGCTCGAAGGCTGATGGCACGTCTTCTTGAAAGGAACACAGGAACATGAACAGAGGACCTGAACTAAGACGCATCCACGGATGAGTGAAAGGTCTATTACGACCCCGAAGTTGGATCACTTGCCACTGTTTACAGAAATCCAAGGTTATCTCTAATATTCACATATCATAGAGCGACGATCGATATATTTGCCAATTCATGTGGCATTAGGACGAAAGCATAGTACAATTTGGTCCATTCATTCTGTTGCATGGGACTTGTGAAAGAAGGTTCAAAGCTTTGTATCTGCAAGCCCGAGACACGGGTGTTCCCTGCCATCACTACCTACTTCAACTATATTTCTACATACCCAGGGATTTTACCTTGATTCATATGGTCTGCGTCTCGTCATCTTCAGATCGGATTCTTCCTTTTTCTATCCCTATCTTGCCAACTATGTGAGGGTGGTTACAAAGAAACCCGGTTGCATATTACCTTTGTAGTACTCGAGTAGGGAGTGGGAACTTTTGAGCTAAAATTCCAAGACGTCGCTACGACTCCAAGAATTTGGCTTGCATGCAGATGAGGAGAATGTGATGTATGAATAGTAGGGAACACCAAGAATAGCCTGTGATGTCAATACTGGTCCTTACCAATCTTTTCTTTCACTCTGTTCTGGATCCAAAGCAGTATTAAGGGTATAATAAAGATGCCTAAACCTATGTTTACAAGAATTGTAGCCACCAAGTAACATAACCTAGAACTTCTCCATTCATCGTGATTCATCAGCCTTCTGTTCATCTATCTTTACCAAAGAATGTGCGACGCATGATTGCTAAACTATCATAATCGGCCACGCTTATCCGTTCCATCTTTGCACAAGGGCAAACATAGCTGATACAGAGTGACTATAATGCAGAACCCATGGACTCGTTCATCAAATTCTTTCGATCTATTTTGGCTATTTCTAACACCAATTCTAACACCTTCGATTAATCTTGCTATGCTATTAAGTGATGATTCTTTTAATCAAGACTCAGTGATCATATAGAGGTAAAGCCAACTTTAAAATAAATTAAATACTCTTGATGCAAAGATTAAGAGGCGAAACGACCAACCTGTGGGAAATCGATGACCGAAGGGATCTCCCTCCTCTACCTAGGTGATATGAGATTATTCGCTCTAATCCTCTTCAAACAAGATTTCCCTCCTACCTATCTCTGTTTTCTACACCTCACAAGGATCCAGACAGAGAGACCCTGTGTGAAAACCGATTCCGGAATCCAAAGGAAATCGCTGCAAGATGTCCCCCTATCGTTGCCTAGAGCCCTTTGAGATGTACCCTTCTTGCTTTCAAAAAATGCTCCCAGAGCCTCCTTCCAACCTTCTGATTTTTTGTTTTTTGTTAGTCTCTTCTGTTTTGAATCTTGATCCCCCCTCCTTATCTCTCTTTGCCTCTTTTATATTCTTTAGAAGTGGCTTTTTTCGATTTTTTTTCTTCTTGAATTTTACTTTTTATTTATTTTTACGATTTTAGCTCTTGGATTTTATATTTTTAATTTTGTGATTTTAATTTATTTTTGGTTTAGGTCTAATTTACAAATTGATTTCATTTTTATTTTTTAGAAAAATTTTGTTGTCTGTTTTTGTTTGTCTGTTTGTCTATTTTCTGTTTGTCTGTTTTCTGTTCGTCTGTTTTCTATTTTCTATTCTGTTTTTAACATTTTGAATTTCTGGGGATTTTTATTTGCAATTTGTACACTAATTAACTTAAAATGGGCCTCGGACATAATTAGGTGTTTACAATGCCGATAGAAGAAATTCTCTAGTTGCAGCTTATGGATCAACCATTTTAGAAGTTGTGTTGCAATGGACTTGAGAGAACCAGAGAGAATTTCATGAAGAAACCGAGAAAGAGAAAAGGAGAATTCTGATCCTCTCCAAAAGTGCTTCCAAAGGGATCCAGTGTCCTTGGAGCCTCCTTAAGGAGTCACCAAAACAAACCAGGTGTAGAGAATTTTTCTTGAAGGTTCGGGACCCGTAATTCCAAAAGATAAAGAGAGAGAGAGATCCCTCCTCTCGAAACCTCCAAAAGATGACCCCCCCCCCTTGTTTTTTTCGTGCTTCTCCTTTTAAAACTCTTGCCTAAAATTTTCCACCTCCCAACTAACATCAACTAACTTAACCGACTTTCTAAAAACCCCTTTTTTCCTTTTCCTTTTCTTTCTTTTCCTTTGCTTATTATATTTTATATTTTATTTATTTATTATTTTTTTCTTCATCATTTTTGTCTTATTTTCCTCACTTATTATTTTTTCTAACTAATCATTCTTTTCTCATTTTTTATTTTCAGTTACTCTTTATTTTCTTTTTCTTCTTTTTTCTTTTATTTTATATACTTTTTTTGTTTTCACTTATTTTATTATTTTTTCTTCTTTTTATTTTTTTCTTTACTTTTCTTTTTTTATTTTATTTCAGGAAAATAATTTATTTTGGGTTTTAACTTATCCTCGAACATAATTTAGTGTTCACAACCATGGTTTTTTTATTGGAATATTGAGAAACAATGTGACCTCTCCCTAATCACTTGAGGTATTTAATGGAAGAAGTAATTTCCTTCTACATTTTAAAAATTGTGTAACTTAGGTTGGGTAGGCTTTGAGAAAATGGATCTCTTGGATTTCTTTTTTCTTTTCAGACTTGCTAAATTTGGATTCTTTCTTTGTTTCTTTCTAACTAGTGACGTATTTATTTAAATAGGTGTAAACACTCAATTATGTCTGAGGCCCCAATTATTAAAATTAATCAAGAAACCAATACTAATTCAAAGAATAAATAAATAGACAGAAACAGAAAACAGAAAATAGAACAAATAGAAAAAAAAACAACAAAATAAATAATAATAATAATAATAATAATAATAATAATAATAATAATAATAATAATAACCTGGAAATAAAAATAAAATAAAATAAAATATGAAAAAATAAAAAATATAAATAAATAAAAGATAAAAAAGAAAGATAAAAAAAATATAAAAACAGAATTCATAAAATATCAAAAACAGAAATAAAAAATATTTAACATTATAAAAACAGAAATAAAAAATAATAAAATTAGAAAGAAAAAAAAACAGAAAATAATAAAAGAATAAAAATAAAAATAAACAAAAATAATAGAAAGGCAAACATTGGAAAAAAGAAGAAATGAAAAATCAAATACAAGAAAATAACAAAAAAAAAATTAAAATCTGAAGAAAATAAAAAAAATATAAATAAATAAAGAAAGTAGTAATAAAAGAAAATAAATTTTAAAATTGAAAACAATTAAAAATCAAAAATAAAATAATAATAATAATAAATAAAATCAAAAAAGGAAAAAAGGGGAAATGACGGGAGGTTGAAAAAGCCCAAGTATAAAAGGAAAGATCGGTTAAAAATTTGAGGGGGGCTTTTTTTTCTTTTTCGTTTTTTCGCAGGAGGGGTTTTCTGGATCTTCCCCATCTTCTTTTTCTCGAAACACAAAAGCAAGAGACTCAGAGATCTAGAGAGAGGGAGAGCGAGTTAGAAAGAAAAGGGATTCGAGATGGTTCAGAGCGATCTTCTTTCACATCCACGGAAGAAAAGGAAACTTCAGGTATGAGTGAATTTAGTTAATGATAGAGAAAGGAATTCTCGGGAGATAGATCGAGAATGGGCGAAGGTCACATCGGCGGAGGACTTGGGAAGGCCTTGGCGTACTCTGTTGGTTCTTCAGACTCATCGTTAGCCGCCACCGTTCGAAGGAATAGGCTCATCATCTGAGTTGAATTTGCGATTGAATCTCACGAGTGGCTACACAAAGGTTAGTACTCCAGGCCAAATCTGGATTGTCTGGATGATTCTTTCTTGATATTCTCCTTTAGCAGAACATAGTGTATGGCTGATCTAGAAGTTGATTCGAACGCTACGTTTTCTTGATTCCTAATAATTCATTCATATTCAATTAATGTCAATATGGTGATCAGCGTATCTAGTATTCATGCATAACTCACCAGATGCTTAGGAAATGGCTAGGAGATCAGAAATATAAAAAATAAATAGACTGGTTCAACGTTAATATCGCCTGAATAATTCATAACGAGAAAAGGCCAACTAGCATAAGCTAGATCCCGAGTAAAAGTAATCGAGAAGGTGATCAGGATTAGCTGAGATATATCTTCCAATGAGAATCTTTGCGAGATGGTTGTGACGATGGTCACATGAACCAGAACAGCCAAGAGATTGGCAACACAAAAGCAGGGGTACTCTGTTCTATGACGTCATGCACGTCTCAAAACAACATATATCAAATGCCAAGAATGAACATCATGCTGGAAGGGCCCAGTGGACTCTATACCTTTGACTCATCCACTAGAAGACGAAGTCGCTCACTATGAAGTCATCTCTATGCATGGTTGAACATTGAAATATGGAGAAGGATGTGAACGAAGGCAATTTCTACAGAGCTCAACAAGCGAACCATCTCTCCTAGAGTGACCGTAGGCTCAGAGTTGCCTCAGCCAAGGAGGGCATGATCAGTGCATTCGGCTTACAGAATCATGGAGTCTTCTGGCTGATAACCTGCCCATACGAGCCATTGTTGTCCTCAATGGAGCTTTGGAAAACAATGATATAACTGTAGCACAACTAAGATGGGTACTCTTTTGTCGTCTTCCGGTTCGGAATGATGGTACTACAGTGGAGAATATGAGTGATACACATGCAGTAGTGCGTCCCCTAATTTGAGGCCATAACAGGAAGGATGAAACCACTTGAGTCTTTGATAAGCTAACTGGATGCACTAGGCAATGACCTTGCATGGCTTTAATAAAATGGGTGACAACCACATCTGATATAAATATACCCAGTTTCTTCGTTGATGGTTTCCTTTGCTTAAACAAATTTGGACAGCTATCGAGTCTTAAATGGCAGCATGGCCAAGTGGTTGGGCAGTCACGCGTTTATAGCCACACCCTGGGTTCGATCCCTGCATGCGTCAAAACAGCTTTTTATCCTCTCCTACATGTGCATGGGCCAACTACCCCAATCAGGCATCTAAAGGTTCATATTCCCCCAAATCAAGGATTTTAGGCCAACCCCTCAAAGAGGCTCAATATTGTGGATTAATACCAAGCCAGCCCCAGAAGTCTCAATATTGCATGCAAACCCAGAATTTCTCAATATTACATGCAGACCCTCAAACTTCTCATAATTCAAATTAAACCCCCAAATTCCTCATTATTCCAAATTAGCCCCAACAAAAATTAATTTTTTCCTTTGTTTAGTTTTAAATCAAATTCTTTTTTTCTTTTCAAAACAATTTTAATTCTTTCATTCAAATAAAAACAAATTCTTTTTCCCAAATAACCTCAAATCCTTTTCCCAAATCAAGTTCAATTTCTTCTAGATTCTTTTTCTCCAACTAAAATCAAGTTTAATTTTCCATAAAATTTCAAGTCAACTATTTCATTTCAACCAATTCCTTTTATCCAAACATTTTCAAATCAAGACTAATTAAAAAAAAATAGAATCAAGTTTAATCCTTTCTTCTACAAAATCAAAGATCAAGTTCAATTCCTTTTCTCAAAAATTTGCAAATCGAGTTTAAATCTTTTCACCAAATTTCAATTGAATCTAGTTCATTTCCAATCAAGTCCAGTTTGTTTTAAATCAAACCCAATCTTCTTCTCAATTATTTTCAAATTAAATTCTTTGGTTCTAGGTCTCACGCAATGAACCCCAAGCACGAACTGGTAGCTTTTTCTGTTGTTCGATGCTTAGGAATTCATATGGGTCTCAAGTGCAGCCGTAGTTGTATTGGGCCCTGTGCATATGTGGACTAAGAATCCCTTCTAAATAACTTCAAGGAAAAGTTCATTATTAAACCCCTGGTCTCACGCAATGAACCCTAAGCAGGAACTGGTAACTTTTTCTGCTATTCGATGCTTAGGAATTCATATGGGTCTCAAGTGCAGCCGTAGTTGTCTTGAACCCTGTGCATATCTGGACCGACGATCCTTTTGTAAATAACTTCAATAAAAACTTCATTTTAGAATGCCTAAGTCTCACGAGATGAACCCTAAGCACGAACTGGTAGCTTTTTCTACTGTTCGATGCTTAGGAATTCGTATGGATCCCAGTGCAGCCGTAGTTGTCTTAGATCCTGTGCATATATGGACTATGGGTTCTCCTTAAAATATTTTCGAAGCACTCAAACCTTCAAGCACCTTTTTTTTAGACACACCCCGAATGTCCAGCCTTCGAGCACCATTCATTTTTCAAAATGCTCCTGTTCAAGCACCCCCGAAGGTCAAGTCTTCAAATCCAACCAGAACTACGTAAGCCTTGAGTTTTCCATTGCACCGGGAAATACGTAGGAGCAGGATCAAGTCCTATCAGGCTAACCCCATCAAGTTATTTATTTTCACATTAATTAAGGGATCAAACATTTATAAAAATCACACACTCAGTTTAAGGGTACCGTTCTTCGGAACGGGCGAGTTGGGTGCCTAACACCTTCCCCATTCGTAACCGACTCCCGAACCTAAATCTCTTCCTCGAGTCAGGGTTTTTTCCAAATATTTTCCCTTAAATAAAAATTTGGTGGCGACTCCGCATAATAATTAAATTCTAATATTCAAATTTTAGCGAGTTCGTCGTCTCGTAGTAGTTATGGTTGCGGCAATAGGTTTACTTCTCATTTCTATGGATTTATTTTTCTACCTTTTAGGCATGGTTGTAAAGCTTATTCAAAGAAAGAATCCATTTTTAGCAAGAAATAATCCAAATAGCCGGATAAAAAATACTGCCAAGCTATTTTCTATATATATTTTATTTTATTTCTTTATTTTCACATAAATATATTATTTTAATATTTAATTTTTATTTTAAAATGAATAAAATAAAATTTTATTTAAAATTTTTTTTTAAAAAATTCTACGTTTGTTCTGGATACTATTCTTCAGAATAAAAGAATAAGATACTAATAGTTTTCCAATTTGTAATTAACTTCGAACTTTGATATCTTTAGAAATTTTTTAAATATATTTTCTCAAAAATAAAATATGGTGATGACTTTACTTTTTTACTATTTAAAAATTACATTTTATGAATTTGTCATTTCATCTTAATTTAAGTTACGACAATATATATATATATATATATATATATATATATATATATATATATATATATATATATATATATATATCAAGTGATGTAATATTTATTAGTAATATATTGGTGAAATGCATTTATTTAGTATAATAAATTTTGAGGTGTGTTATGTAAATTATATTTTATTTTTCTTGTAATACAACATTTCTAAAATTATTCCTTTTAAAAAAATTTGTCACTTATCTCTTAAAGTGAAAATGTCATACATACTATTGAAATTATGGTTTATAAGTATAAATTTATAGTAAAATAAATAAAATTAACCTTTTTTTTACTTTAGATCAAGAAAGGGATTCTTGTGACATATAGAAAATAAAATAAGGACATATTTTTTTTAAACAGTGTTAAATTAATTATAAAAAATAATTAAAGTGTAACTAATTTTTTTCAACAAAATTTTATCAATTCAATAAACTATACAGCCTTCTAAAATTCAATTAAATCAAAAGAATCCAACGTCTTCATTTAATGTTTTGGATTATGACGTATATGGTATGATATTACATGTAGTAAGTTGTAAAAATTAAATTTTTATTTTTTATTTTTTAACTTTTTTTTATTTTTAAAATTAATATATTTTAGCTCTTTATTTTGTCAAATACTTTTTTAAATTAGTTTTTTATGTTAATTTTTGTTAATATCATTTAATAGAGTATTTATATGTTATATTAAATTTTATTTTCATACTTAATGAATACAAATTTATCACCTTAAAAATAAAAGCATTTCATTTTGGACACATGCTTAAGAATATTGACCTTCTAATGATCCATTTTTATCTTTGCTTTCTTATTAATTTCTCTGGTGGAAGTTTATTATGAATAAAATAATAGTAAGCATTATTCATATGCAAAGACATCAAACCTTAGGTCTGTTTTTGTAATCAAAATTGTATGCTTGTATGTATGTTCCTCATAGTTAATTTCAACTCACTTGTGTTGTAGTCCTTGTCCTATAGCAATTTTATATTATTGTTACATAATTGTGGTTTCTATCCTTTACTTAAATTTATGGATTGAATGGGTCATTTTCAAAAGTATATTATGGATTGAATGAGTCATTATCAAAAGTATATTATGGAGGATAATTACTGTCTGTTATAAAAAAAATGCAAACAATGATATGTATATCATTGTATATATAATTGTTGATATGGAGAACAAAGACCATTGAAAGTGGTTCTTAAAATTTTTACACGAAAATCTTGGTCATTCCAAAAGATATGAATGAGGTTTCACCTCAGCTACGTAGAAGATAGTATTTTTAGCATTTTTACGTATGCTAGATCTTACTTGAAATATTTTTATTTATGTAAAGGACTAAAATGAATTGAAATATGATTTGGTAGGGATCAAAATAATTTTATTTTTGTATTAGTTACATTTACTAATACTTCTTGTTGTTCTACATGTAGGAACTAAAATATGCACTTTTAGAAGTTATAACAAGTTCTCATTGTAGATTTTTCTTGTGCGTTTACTGTGCGTACAAAGTTTTACCCACGGACAAGTGCACCCATCGGTGTAGAAAAGGGTATTTAAAACCCTCAATATCATTCTCACAGAGACTATTTCAAGAATCTTAAAGAATGAATAAATCCTAACTTTTGAGCTCACCAGAAAAGAGTTTTGTTTAGAAATATTGAAAGTAAATATAAATAGGAAAAAAATAAGAACAGGAAATTTAAAGGCAAAAGAACACAGATACGAATTCAATTGTGGAAAGACATCGGACTTTGGTTTCTCTTATAACTTTACCCAATTTCACCCTACTCCCCTGTGAATGACTTAGAGTTAATTGCTAACAATCTATTCTTATTCTATTACTATCCCATCATCATGCAATAGCAATATTCTTTCTCTTTAGTTACTACCCTCAATGATCATGCAAGGTACATACTTAAGAGAAGCATAAAGAACATTCAAACTTGTTAAACTAATAACTAATTAGAAATCAAGGATTCCGATTGATCCTCCAAAATCCTTAGATTCAGTTTATCTTGTAGTTTTGTTAATTAGGAAATGGTACAATCGTCTATCCCCTAATTAACTTAGAAATTAATAAGAGTAATTAACTCTCACTAATTAATTAAGGGCAATTAAGAAAAACACAATTGAAGAAAAATACAAAATCATTCACAAAAAGGAAAAAGGGTTCAATTGATTATATTATAAGTTTCACCAAAGCCCATGATTTGGGAATTAGTTACACATACAGAGATAGGATAAATAAGAGCATACTAATCCAACAAAACAATCTATAATGCTAATTTTATAAAAAGAATGAAAAAATTGTAGTGTAAAAAAAACTAGTAATAGGACGTTGCAATTCGCACTGTGAAAGAGACTCTGCCTCGAAGATCCTACGAAAGGATACCGAAAAAAAGATAAGAATGGAATGATGTGTCTCTAGGGTAGTGATAGGCTTGTGCCTTGGAGAGTGAGAGTGGTGTGGCCTTTGAGGCCTAGGGTGGTGTCGTGTGGTAGAGCAGAGTCTCCCTTTTATAAGCGTGGATTAGGGGTTTCAATATGGTGGACTAGACTTGACCTAACCGCTTACTTAGTCGTTGCGACCATTCTATATAATCTTGCAGTACCGTAGGGCTGATGTGTCATTGCCACATTAGATGTCTTATTTTTTTTATGCTTATTTTACCCTCTTTTTGGTCCAAAATTTTCCTATTTTCAGACTCTTTGCTTATGTGACCATTTCTGCAAAAATAAGGGAAATTAGGTAGAATTACAATTAAATAATCATAAATTATTTTGTAATTATAATTAATTTTCTATAGATAAATCAATAAGATGGTGGTTTATCATATCCGCAAACTTAAACATTGTTTGTCCTCAAGAAATATCCCAAGAGAACCTCACATATTAAGCATGCAACAACCAAGTATAATTACCATCATGAAAGCAATTAACAATAATCCAATTAGGACCTTAGTTCCTTGAAATCAAGTATCAAATATAGATGTGGTCACTCTTCTCACCATCTCTCAAATGTATAAGGGTATAGATCATTAACATTCTACTTCTTGCAATTGTATACTACCATAGGTTTTCCTATAAACCTCAAATATCCACTGAAAGTCAAATTTCACACAAGAATCAAAAGGTCTTGATCAAGGTTGTAATGTGACCAAGAGAATTATGTAATTAGGTATGATATAAGAAGGAAGGAAACACAAAGGTTTTCTTTTCATTATATTTTCAATAAATTTTACCCTTAAACTTTAAGTAGATTTCCTTGGGTTTCATGATTTGACAATTTTTATTTTTATTTCTTTCATTATTTTTGAATTTTTTTCTTCTTCTTTTTCTCTTTTCTTTCTTTTCATTTATTTTGTTTTTTTTACTTGTACTTTTCTAAGCATTTATTTTTCTTTAGTTATAATTTAAGGATATATAAAATTACAAGAATTAATTAAGGGAACCAAAGAATATAATTTTTAATGTGTTAAGCTCAAAGGGGCACTAAATGATATCTAAGTCTGGGTCTAATTAAGGAAACCTAATTTGCCTTTATCACTTTCTTGTTTTGCAATCAAATTACATAAGCATTGACAAGGTTAGAGGGAAAGTTCTAAAGTGTACAAGTCGGAGGAGAATCACTCAACAAAGAGAGAGATTAGATGCAACCTTATTTAGGTTCAGTTCTCACTATAGCTACTCTAATGTGAGACAAGATAACAAGAAACATGACCAATTATTAATTATTTTTATTAAAAGTTCTCATGTTCTTATTAGATTCATTTAACATTTGTTACAACATATTAGAGATCTCTAAATCCTAAATTCACTAGCATTCAAACAATTAAGCATATAAGGATATCACAAGGAACAGGCATTTTTAGAAAACATAAGGAGGGAGATCTCCCCCCTCAAACTTAATCTTCTATCATTCTCTTAATTCATTGGAAAAATTAATTACCATAGTAGAAAGAGAAACAAAATAAGATGAAGGATAAGAAATTTTGAGAAATGAATAGGAGGGAGAAGATGTTCTTTCTCAAACTTAAGTGCACGTATATGTTATAGCAAGGAGTAAAAGAGAACTTCCCTGAAAAATAACACCGAGGAGGAGAAGGTCTCCCTCCTCTAACTTAGAGACCATCAATATCCTCAATACTTTTCCTAGTGGATGTTAATGGTTGGAGAAAAATTTCTTCCACATTAGATTAACCTACTCACACTAAACACACATGTTAGAGGCAAAAGATAATAATGCGTCCTAAAAATAGGTTCTATACATCCATGTAAAAATAAAATAAAATAAAAAAATATTCGAATACATAAAGAAATAAGAGTTATCTAATGTCCTAAAATAATTAATCATAATAATTTATTGAAAAACAGTTGCCTCCTGAGCGCTTGTTTTCCGTCATGAGCCTGATGTACCTTTACCAGTGCCTAAACACAAACACGGGTGGCTACCTTAGGATCCAATAACATATTGATACATTTCTTAACCTTCATCTCTTCCAAGGTTTCCTTGTTCTCTTTAACAAAGTTCATTACTCCATATGGGAATGCTTTATTCACCTTGTAAGGGTCGCTCCCCCTAAACTTAAGTTTTTCTGGAAACACGTGAAATTGTGAGTTAGGATGTCCTATTTTTTCCCTAAACCTATTTGGGACTCATGTTTTTTAAAGTGTTTAGGATGTCCTATTTTTTCCCTCTGTTTGTGCAACCTCGAATTCTCATGCATTTTAATCCAAAGTTCATCTTTAAGATTTGGGTCAAGCCTCCTTTGTGGTTGTGTATTTGGTTCAGATTCTTCCCCTATAAGAATCTTATGGGTGCAAAGTGTAAGACTTATGCCTTTGATGTCATGAGTGGACTATCTAAAGGTTTCTTTATTTTCCCATAAGACCCTTTGTATTTTCTCTTCCATTATTCCAGTAAGTTTAGAAGAAATAATAATAGAAAGAGAAAAAGTAGAAGCTAAATGCATTCTTTAGATTTAAGGAAAGAGGTTTGAGTTCAAATACTAGAGGTTCTTCAACTAATGATTTATGCTTACAAGTTCCATGACCCTCTATACCATTAAATTTATTACCTCTATCTTTAATTTACTTGAGTATGTTTGCTTCTAAGACCATTAATTTCATTGTACATTTTTTATTCGCCTTCAATCTTTAAGGAAAAGGTATTATAGGTTGGTAAGACACCACATGGGGTTTCTTAGGAGCCTTTTTTATAGTTTTTCAACCTCCTTCATTTTTTCTTTTGAGCACTCATTCATAAGAATTAAGAGGTCATTAGCAACTTGTTGGTGGTTGTCAGTAACCATATGTTCCTTCTCATTCTCTTTTTCCACATGCATCTCCAATTATTTCTTGCTCCTAAGAGTAACCACATTAGCTTGCTCATTTAGGTTTACTTTAAGGTAGTTGGCCAATATCCAGAGCATTTGTTGTGTCAAGAGATCATAGATTTGTCCCACTTTATCTTTCATGCCTTGAAATCGGGTTTCAATATTTTGGAATTATGATTCCATATTCTGCAATTATGATTCTAAAGATGGTGGCTCCTTTCTTTTTTGCTTATAGCCTCCTTGGTTCTGAGCATGGGGGAGCTTATAAACATTTTGAGCATTGTTAGTATAATTATTACCTTGATGTCCTCCCCAAAATAGGTTGGGGTGATTGTTTCAAGTGGGGCTTGTCGCAATCGTAATTACGACGAGATAACGAACTTGCTAAAATTTAAAAAAGGATTTTTATTTGGATCATGTGGAGTCGCCACCAAATTTTATTTAAAAGGGAAAATACTTGGAAAAACCCCAACTTGAGGAAGAGATTTAGGTTCGGGAGTCGGTTACGAGTGGGGAAGGTGTTGGGCACTCCACTCATCCGTTCCGAAGAACGATACCCTTAAACTGAGTGTGTGATCTTGATTTTTTGAAATTTGTTTGATCCCTTTTAGCTTAGAATAAAAATAAATATTTTGATGAAAGGTAGCCTGACATGACTTGATCCTGCTCCTACGTATTCCCTAGTGCAATGGGAAACTCAATGCTTACGTAGTTCTGGTTTTTGAAGGCTTAACCTTCGAAGCTGCTTGAAAAAGGAATAAGGTATTTTGCAAATATTTTAAGGCAAATCCTTAGTCCACCTATGCACAGGATCCGAGGCAAACGAGGGCTGCACTGGGATCCATATGAATGTTTAAACATCGAACAGCAGTGAAACCGCCAGTTTTCCATTTAGAGCTCATCGCGTGAGACTTGTGGTTCCAAAAATATTTTAAAAGATTTTATTATTTAAGAGGGAACTTCTAGTCCACATATGCGCAAGGTTAGAGGCAACTAAGGCTGCACTGGGGCCTATATGAATCTCTAAATATCTAACAGCAGTGAAACTGTCAGTTTCCCATTTAGAGCTCATCGTGTGAGACTAGTGATTCCAAAATGAATTTTGAAAATGAAAAGGATAAGGAAAGAATTGGGCTTCAAAATAAAGTGAACTTGATTTGAAATGGATTTGATTTGAATTGAATTTGACTCAAAATTAGAAGAAAGGAAAGAAACTTGATTTAAAAGGAACTTGATTTTGAAATGAGCTTGATTTGAATTCAAGAAATGAAACTTGACTTGGAATAAGCTTGAATTATGAATTAATCTTGGTTTGAAAATGAAAAAATTAAACTTGATTCAAATTGAACAAAACTTGATTTGAAATTTGGAGAAAAAGAATTGAAATTGATTTTGAATTTAATTTGAGAAGAAAGAAAAGAAAATTGATTTTGGAATTTAATTTGAGGGAAAAGAATTGAAATTGATTTTTTGAATTGATTAAATTTGATTTGAGGAAAAGGGTTAACTTTGAGGAGAAGAGTTAACAAAATTTGGATTGAAAACTAAAACTGGCCCAATTAATTGTAAAAGGCCCATTTGAAAATTGCAAATGATCATATTCCTGCATTACTGTACCTATATGAGGACCTAAGGCTTAAACGCCATTTACAGAGAAAGGCCATAGGGGGCTTCGAACCCGGGACTTGGGGAAAGCTGGCAACGTGCCTGACCATTAGGCCAAAGCCATTGCTTAATGTTAACGTCACCAATTATAACCTTGAGGTTTTTCTTTCACGATTAAATATATTTGAAGTAAAAAGGGATTTAGCAAGAATCGAAACCATGACCTGCGCCTAAACCTGCATGGGAGTTACCACAGGAACCATGCTCGAGTCTTTTAACTTAGGATCAGTAGCAATTAATAATAAGTCACTCTAGACGCATGTGCCCCTTTTGCATGCATGGCTGCATAGAGTTCATATGCTGACCCCGTCTTCAACGCCCTGGACTCGAGTATCTTGCAAGTGACTCACAGGCTGCAGACCATGGGCTTTTGAAGACTTAACAAGAAGGGCACGAAGATGTATGACAAAACACTTCTTTGCATGTGCTACTTGCCATTTAGGACCATGACCTGGTCTTGTAGTGTGCTCTTGCATGCTTGATTTCCTAATTGCATAGCTTCATATCAAGAACAATTATGAAGATGGTTCTTGTAAACACTCAATTATGTCTGAGGCCCATTTTAAGGTAATTAACGGATAAACTGAAATTAAAAATTCCACGAAATTCAAAATACATAACGAAACATAATTAAACAGAAAACAGGAGACAAGATGGAAATCAAGGTAAGCAAGAGAAAAAGGGAAAAATAAATAAACATCCATGAGAAAGTAAAAATCAAGAAATCAAGAAATTAAATAAAAAGCGAAAATTAAACAAAAATCATTAAAAAATTAAAATTTCGAAAAAAAGAATCATAATAGAAAATAGAAAAAAGGAAGAAAAATCTGAAAATTAAAACATTCTAAAAATAAAATGAAAAAAAACAAAATAAAAAATAAAAATAAATAAATAAATAAAATAAAAAATGATAAAAAATCAATTAATTAAGTAAAATCTGAAAAATGAAAAACAGAAAAATAAAAATTAATAAAAATCTGAAAAAGAAAATAATTAAAAATAAAAAAATTAACAATCAGAAAAATAAAAATAAAGGTTCAAAAATATAAAAAGAAAAATTGGAAAAAATAATAATAAATAATGAGAATAAAGTTAGAAAAAATAAATAAATACATAAATAAAATTCTCAAAAAGAAAATAAAAGTTTGGAAGAGAAAAAAAAATCTAAAAAAAACAATAAAAATGAATGAATAAAGAAAAAGGTTGATAAAAAATAAAAACAAATAAAAAATAATGAATAAATGAAAATACTTTAATAATAATAAAAACAAAAACAGATTAAGATTAGAAAAGAAAAAATTCCAAGAATAAAAATATAAAAAATATAAAATTACATAATTACAAAATAAATAAGTTTTAACATAAATAAATAAATAAAACAAAAGAAACAAACAGAATTAAAAAAAAATAATAGAACGAAATAATCAAAAACAGAAAAATGGTTTTTAACATTAACAGAAAAACGATTTTTAACAATAAAAAAAAGAATTGAAAACAGAAAAAGGGTTTTTTTTTGGAAGGGAGAAAAAAACAAGAGAAGGAAAAGGAGAGGGATCTTTGCTGAAGGGGGTGCTTTCTGACTCAAGGAAGAGGGAGAGAGGCAGAGGGTGATAGACTCTCTCGAGGATTCCTCCCTGGAAAAAAAGGCGATATACTAGAAGCATTCGAGGGGAACCTCCTTGGCCCGCGGATCTGGATGAAAGATTCAAGAAAACCTGTTGAAAACAGACATGGAGAATTGAAGAAGTGATGAGCTCTGGACGAGCAAGGAAGAAGGCTTCTGTATCAACCTTTAAAGCCATCCATCAAGAATTGTTCAAGTTCAATCACAGTCATTCACGGCAAGAGTTTCGAGAGTTATCTTAACCAGGTCAGTTTTCTGATAAATGTATACATGAAGTTCGCATTAAAATCAGCATGGCGTTGCATGTATGCTCTGGCTGTTATGTGCATTGATTAGCATAGAGTCACACATATTTGGACAGTTTTGGGACCTAGACTCGCTGTCCTAGCAAGTTGAATCAAACATTTTACTCAAATTGGATTAGAATTGTATCTGAACTGGGAGGGTGAGCGAGTAATATAGGATAAAAAATGATCTCCAAACATGGAGTTTTAATCAGTTTATAGATCGAAAACTGCATGTGCATTAGCTACAAATATTGACTCCAATACTGAAGCAGTCGGGCCAGATATTCTGCGAGCCATAGTGACGGCAATTGATGCTCTCTCATGAATGCTTAGACTTATATTATCTTTCGAAATTGTACAATGATCAAGTTTGGAGGCTATTCTACCAGTCGTGGTCTGCTGCAGGAGATCGTAATTTAGCAAATGTTCACGCCATTGGAACGGGTTTTGCCTTCGTCAAGTCCAGACTATGGCTCGCGCTTTGCTTCAGTCTGAACTCGCGATGGTGATTGTGACTCCCTAGCCTGGTCGCGAGAGTAATTTAGAGGCAGTGGAAGAGGCCAGGATCGTGTATGTATGCTTAACCACCTCTCGTAGAACAAAAGCTAAACCCCAGCGAGATAAAAGGATAGGGTATAAACGACCCTATATGTTCTATGTCCGGGACCATTCAAAGAATTAAGATTTTGCAGGGGATTCACTCATGGCAGCAACAGAATGGGCTCGGGCCCTTCCCTCAAAGGTCAGCACTTCTGGTACTATGACGGACACAAGGACGATTTTGATGGAGGATAAACATCGCTACCATACATTCGGCTCATATGGGAGTCAAGCTGGTGGTGTATTATCCTTTTGCAGCTGTTGATGAGTATTGTAAAAAAGGGACTAGCAGCTTCGAGCGAGTTCGTCCCGTTCGTGTTTCTATCCTTCAGGTGCACCAAGCAAAGAAAGTACAACAGCCAGGCAGATCATCGTGCGTCAGGAAGGCCATGCAAGTAGTCATATGAGGTCTGGCCCAAAGGAGTGGCGAGGGAATCATATGCCCAAACCACATAACCCACTCTTGGAATATCATGCAACGTCGCTCATTATGGATAGTGGACCACCATGAACCTGGATAATGACCTAGGGTGAAAACTGCATGAGGAACAATAGTCAGTCCAGAAGGCTTCAAGGCTTATAAATACACTCGCTCAATCCATGTAGGTACGCTGTGACAACTCATTCTCAGTGGTCGATGTGGGTGGTACATCTGGTCAACTATAGAAGGAAGCTTTCATGGCTCATAGTACCTAACGAGGGCAGTAGTGGCCACGTTGATTATCTCAGGATTGGACGTTCACAGGAAGCAACAATGGTTGCCCTAGCCTCAGCATAGCAGGAAAAGTTGAAGAAAGAAATGTCCACGTGAACGATCTGGTGCTCTTGCTTTTCCCTCGGAACGAAGGTGAATGGCCTTAGGGATATTTAGTTAAGACGGATAATATAAACTACAAGAACGAATAGCTCAAGTGGTTAAAGAGCTGGCTCACTACCACACAGCCTTGGTTTGAACCTCACCTCCCACACTTTTCCTTTTCCTACCCAAATATCAGCTTAATAAATTACCCATAATGCCTCTAGAGAAATCCATCAATTCCCAATAGGTCCCTGCTATGCCCCTAGATAATTCCAGTAATGCCAGTTCTGTCCCTAAGTGTCAAAATTACTATGTTGTCCCTTGAGAATTCCAAAAATGCCAATTCTATCCCAAAGACCAGAAATTACTACGCTGCCCTTTAGGGATTCCCTTAATTCCCAACATGCCCTACCAGTACAGTTACCATTTTACCCTTCCAAAGTCATAAAATTACACAATTAATAATAAATTCATAAAAATTCCATAATTCCTAAATAAATTCATAAAAAATTTCATGATTGCTAGATAAATTCCAAAATTTCCAATAATTACCAAATTGCCCCCCAAAATTCCTAATAATTACAAAATTACTCCAAATCCCATTTCAACTCCAATTACCTCAAAAATGAAACTCTTCTATTAAATTCAAGTTTTCTTTTACTCAAGGATCAATATCATTTGCAAATTATTTCTTTTCCAAACTTTAAAAAATCTCTTTCTAATACTTTGGGATTCTAAGTTTCATGCAATGAACTCTAAATGAGGAACTGGCGATTCACTTGTTGTTCAACATTTGGCAATTTGTATAGGTCCCCGTGCTGCCTTAGCCGCCTCGGACCTTGTGCATGAGTGGACTCGAAGCCCCTTTTCCAAATTTTAAAAAAATCTCTTTTTTTAATACTTTGGGATTCTAGGTCTCACGCAATGGACACTAAATGGAAAATTGGCGGTTCACCTGCTGTTCAACATTTAACAGTTCGTATAGGTCCCCATGCTGCCTTAGCCGCCTCGGATCTTATGCATGAGTGGGCTGAAGACCCCTCCAAAGGATAAGATTTTCTCAAAAACGAAATCTTCAAAATACTCCTTTCTCAAGCACTTTTTTTGAAGGTCAAGCCTTCACAAACCAGAACTACGTAAGCCTTGAGTTTCCCATTGCACCGGGGAATACGTAGGAGCAGGATCAAGTCCTGTTAGGCTAATCTCCATCAAATTCGTTTATTTTCAATGATAATTAAAGGGATCAAAACAGTTTACAAAATCACACACTCAGTTTAAGGGTACCGTTCTTCGGAACGGGCGAGTGGGGTGCCTAACACCATCCCTATTCGTAACCGACTCCCGAACTTAGAATCTTATCTTCAATTTAGGGTTTTTCCAAATTTTTTCCCTTAATAAAATTTGGTGGCGACTCCACAATAATCAAATAAAATTCATTTTTCAAAATTTTAGCAAGTTCGTCGTCTGGTCGGAATTACGGTTGCGACAGTTCTGCATAGAACACTTTCACGTAAGCAGTCTGAGATTCGTTCTATGAGGCGAGGTCCTCACAATACATAGGCAGAGTCTAAACTAAAATTCGTAAGGGATGCTGCCTTCAAAGGATCCTCTAATACTCCCTGGTTTTTGATCTAGCCCGACTACCTTACTTTAAACCGAAGCTCACATTGCCTAACCATTAGAACTTTCCTTGGGAAAATAGTCAAAGGATGATGAGATTCTGGTTCATTACCAGTTGTTGCAGTGCCTAAGTTTCAGCATGGGTTGACGCAGAAGACTTGGGATCTCTGACTGGGCTTACTGTGACATCTAATAGAAATGCGTGGTTCAATCAGAGTACATGAACTAGATACAACCTGAAGGCTCTTAGTTTGATTCAAGGTTTTTTCCAACAGGAAGTGGAGGCTGCAATCACGAAGATGAACGATTCTAGGCCGTCTACAAGTGCATTGGACGAACAGAATATAGGTGCAGATACGGGAATCTTGAACGCATATGAATTACAGGGTCACTACACTAGAATTCGATGCTCTGATTGCATTGCTCTGTCATGACCAGGATCCCTCCGACACACTTTAATTATCTAACATCTCGTGACACACTTTGGGTCACTACAGGGACGACTAAAGGTCTTCACTAATTTTGCCTTAGTTAACCTAACAGAACCCCTATTCTTGTCTAGACCTAATAACCTAATCACCTACTGTAGGTTGATGGATTTTGTGCACTGTGTTGAGGACAAACTCTAGTAAAACTCCCTCAATACCAATCTTGCAAGTGGTTCGGGAACTCAGAGGTCTTTTACTGATGGCTTCAACAATGTGACGCATTCTCCATTATAGACCTCAAGTTATGATGCCAATGCAAATGTGTAGATACGACCACCATGATTCTGTCTTAGTTAACTATGGATACAAGATCCGTTCATGCAAGTTTCCATACAAAGAGTTATCCACATGTATGCAGTTATTATCCCTTATAGATTCTTTTTTTCTGGGTATTATTGTTACCATAATCATGCAATTAGCTTCTCGATTCTTGGCCTAAGGATGATAATCTAGACACAATCTGTGCATGAATGCTTACCTGTGTGGAGCTGGCTTGCAAAGGACGTGAACTCTTCCTCGGTCAAGGTTGAAACGAGCTTTCCCTAAGATTCATTCTTTGGGAGTTCTTTCCCTTGCAAAAAATTGGAGTTGATTTTTGGAGAGCGTCCACGATCGCCCCCTCTTCCTTTTCTTCAAATCTTTGATGAACCTCCCTTTTTTCAAAAGAACTCCCGCTTCACGTGCATGCCTCCAGCTTTTTCACTCCTCCTCTCATGTTTCTCTCTATTTCCGTTTTTTAATCTTTTTCCTTTTCCTTTTCAGTTTTAATTCTGTTTTCTATTTTGTTAATTCTGTTTTTTTATCTTTTTTGTTTTATATTTTTATATTTTTATTAATTATTCTTTTTGTTTTTATTGATTCTATTTTTATTTTGGTTAATTCTGTTTTTTTTTATCTTTTTCTATTTTATATATTTTCCAAAAAAAATTAATTTTATTTTTCTTTTTTTCTATTACTAATCTTTTGATAATTCAATTATTAATTTTTGTACTTTTATATTTTTTCGGATTTTTTGTTTTATTATTTTTTTATTTTCCAGATTTTATTATTTTCATTTTCCTTTGTTTTATTATTTTTTAGTTATTTAGTTATTTATTATTATTATTTATTTATTTTTTATTTATATATTTTTATTATTTCCTGTTTATGTTTTTTCTTATTTTTTTCATAATTTTTATTTTTTGTATTACCTTTTATTTTCATTTTTCAGTTTTTTTCCTTTCTTTTTTTTCAATTTTATTATTATTTTTCTTTTTTTTATTATCTTTTCCATTTCTTCTTTTTTTTATTTATTTCTGTTTTTTCTTGTATGTACAATTTTCTTTTTCTTCTGTTTTATTTTGTTTTCTGTTTATTTTTATTTTGTTTTTATTGTTTTTTGTTTATTTATTTATTATTTAATTTAGTATTGGTTTCTTGATTTATTCACTGATTAAATTCAAAATGGGGGTCTCAGACATAATTGAATGTTTACAGGGTTATAAGTGTTTCCCACATAGTTAGCCTCCTCATTTCGTTGGGCTATATCAACTTCACTCATGCATCCTTCATCATCGTGGCTTATGGATCATAAAGATTACACGGGTTAGGCTTAGATGCAACTGGAGTTTGGATAGGCAAGGTACATTGTGTTTGTGCTTGCATAAGTCTCTCCATCTTTTTATTTAAGGCCTTTAATAGGTCGACTATCATAGCAGTATGGTCACATTCTTGCCGGTTGGGAATCCTTCTTCCTTACATGTCTACTAGCAAATCTCCATTGGTTGATAAGGGCTGGCTTAAATTTGAAGTTAGTAACATCTTCAAGTACTAGGATTGATATGTTGTTTGGTAGGTCCTCACCACTTGAGGTTATGTAATCCAATAATGTTCTTCATCTTTATGCTACCATCTTTCTTATTTTGGTTTCTCATCTCAATCTTCTAGTTGTTTTCTCTATCTCAAGGTTAAACTATAATTATGGAGCTTGAGAGCGAGTTAGCATAAACAAACAAAAGATCACACAAAGATATAACAATAATATTTTTATTTATTTATTATTTTTTAATATATACAGGTCTCAAACAATTAACATTCAAACTTATAAGATTGTTGGAAAATAGTCCCCAGCAACGATGCCAAAAACTTATTATGCTTTTACTGCATGTACAAAGTTTTATCCATGGGCAAGTGCACTTGTTGGTGTAGAAAGTGGTATTTAAAACACAGAATATCGTTCTCACAAAGACTACTTCAACAATCTTAAAGAATGATTAAATCCTAACTTCTGAGCTTACTAGAAAAGAGTTTTGTTTAGAAATATTTAAAGTAAATATAAAAAGGAAAAAATAAGAACAGGAAATTTAAAGGCAAAAGAACACAGATACAAACTCAATTATGAAAAGACATAGGACTTTGGTTTCCCTTATAACTTTACCCAATTTCACCCTAACTCCATTATGAATGACTTAAAGTCAATTGCTAACCATCCATTCTTATTCCATTACTATCCAATGATCATGCAATAGAAATATTCTTTCCCTTTAGTTACTATGCCCAATGATCATGCAAAAGGTACATAATTAAGAGAAGCACAAAGAACATTCGGACTTGTTAAACTAACAACTAATTAGAAATCGAGGATTCCAATTGATCCTCCAAAACCCTCAGATTCAGTTTACCTTATAGTTCCGTTAATTAGGCAATGATATGATCGTCTATCCTCCAATTAACTTAGAAATTTATAAGAGTAATTAATTCTCACTAATTAATTAAGGGCAATAAGGAAAACACAATTGAAGAAAAACAAAAAATCATTCACAAAATGGAAAAAGGGTTCAATTGATTATACTATAAGTTTCACCAAAGCCCAATGATTGAAAGATTAGTTACACATATAGAGATAGGATAAATAAGAGCATACTAATCCAACAAAATAATCCATAATCCTAATTCTATAAAAAGAATGACAAAACTGTAGTGCCAGCAAAGCTGACAAAAGGACATTGCAATTTACACTGTGAAAGAGACTCTGCCTCGAAGATCCTATGAGAGGTTACTGAAAGAAAGATAAGAATCAAATGATGTGTCTCTAGGATAGTGATAGGCTTGTGACCCGAAGAGTGAGAGTGGTGTGGCCTTTGGAGCCAAGGGTGGTGTCATGTGGTAGAGGAGAGCCTCCCTTTTATAGACATGGATTAAGGCTTCAATATGGTGGACCGGGCTTAACCTAACTGCTTCTTTAGTCGTTGCAACCATTGTACGTAATCTTGCAGCACCCTAGGGCTGACATGTTATTGTCGCATTAAATGTCTTATTTTTTATGCTCCTTTTACCCTTTTTTTGGTCCAAAATTTTCTTATTTTCGAATTCTTTGTTTGTGTGACAATTCTTGCAAAAAGAAGAAAAATTAGGTAGAATTCCAATTATATAATCATAAATTATATTGTAATTATAATTAATTTTCTATAAATAAATCAAAGGATGGTGGTTTATCAATTTTCACCATTAATCTTAACCCACCAAAGTAATAAAATATTATCCTACCTCCCCTTAAATATCAATATTTATTTTCATTTGAGCTTACTTCATGATGTGATGATAATTTGGCATTTGTTTTCACCACTAACTATTTTATTCAAGTACTACACCTTGGCTTAGGAATACTAAGGGAAGTGTTTAGGAATATTAATAGAAGTCTCAAATAGATGATAATTCTAACCTTTTTTGCAAAAGATTTGAATTTGAATATGATTTTATATTTAATAAAGTTAAAAACTAAAATTATTTAATTTAAAAATAAAATAATTAAAATGGAAAGGCATTAAAAAGTTAAGAATTAAAGTGTAAATTATAAGTGTTAAATTAGTAGGAGTTAAAGTAGGATAAAATCCCTCCAAAATGAGAAAAAAAAATAAAACAAGAAATTAACTAGTAATTTTTTTTTTATGAGCGAATGAAAGTTGTAGTTTTATTTATTAGGAGTACTAGGGTACTCCTTTCCTAATACAAAGGTTAGAAATTTGAAATGATACTTTGTATAGGGATATTTCACTAATCTAAATACAAGAGAACTAAAGTGTTAGCTATTCGGTGTTTGAACCACAACCAGGAGGAGATTTTGAAAATTTTCAATAGAGCATGTTCCAAGTGTTGTGTTGAAGATCACATCATTCCTGACCTTCCATATTTACCAAGTCACTACTATCCATATGAGTAGCCCCACTCTCTTTCTTATTTTTCCAAGGATTGCATGGTTGAATGTTTTGAAGAGTTCCTCTATTGAGTAGGTAGTTGGAAAGGGAGCTTTAACCACCATAATATCTTTTTCCACAGTTTCCCAATGTGTCTCCTAGCTTCGTTAGCAGTTTTGCATAATTCACAAATCTAGGTGATGTTGACGTTTCTATGCCTATGGTTTTTCTCTGTAGGGAGACAATCATGTAGCATTTTCCAGCAATATCCTAAGGTTTTTGTTAGAGCTTTGGACTGCAAAAGATATTTGAAGTTTGGGTTTGTGGTGGTTGTTATTGTTAAGTTAGAGGTGGTCTCTATATGCCTCAGTTGATAACCCATTTTCATGGCACATTTACCATCTACTACCTTTTTCCACCTTCAAGGGTCATGTTTATTAGTTAACTGTGAAGGCATGTCAATGACCACTTGAAGTTCCTCATTAATTAGTATTTCCCACTAAACAAAGTATGCCTCCACGAGAAATTCTAATTAGATAGGTCATTCCATGTATGCACCACTTAGGCTATATTGTTATCCTTATTATGTGATATTAGGAAAAGTATAGGGAACTATTGTCTTAATGATATTGCTCCTTACCAAGGATAATTCCATAATCTTGTAGTGTCTCCATTCCCCATTTTCTAGACTAGGTGTTGATTAAACCACCCATTATTTGTGCTCCTTGATATCTCGCAGAGATCCCTCCATCATCATGACACTTTCAGGCCCAATTGGTATATATTATCCAGGATTGCAGTGGCTTCATATCGCTTCTTCAGCAGATAGGTCCAAAGGGTGTCCTTCATCTTGAAGTAGGCATCATTTTCACTTCATAAGGAAGGCTTCATTGAAATGCCAGACATCTTTAACTCTCAAGCGTCCTTCTTCCTTTTGCATGCATAGTGTCCTACCTCACCTAAGGTATTTTCTCCATGTTGTTGGACCCATTCCAGAGAAATCTTCTGTGGATCTTTTGAAGCTTGTGCATTACTTTTTTTTGTGCCCTATAAAAAGACATATAATAGGAGAAAAAAGAGTACTAAATTAAGTAACTGGCAATTTCAACACATTACAATTTAGGAATGCAGATGCTCTTATTAGCCATTTTTCCTCCATATTGATACCAATTAGGGAGTTCTTTGCAAATTTTTCTCAAGCCCTGATACAAATTTAAAGCTCCTAAACGATTTCCTTAAATTGCACCATATGTTCCTTGAGGTTGCTTCACCCACAATGATGTCACGACCCTATACTACAAAAGGCCAACATTCTCTCCTTTTACTAAGACCAATGCAAATACCCACCTTAGATAGCTTGTAACCATTTTTCCATCTTTTGGAGAATCCAAACCTATCTCGCATGTAGGCAAGGTAGAGCCAAGAGATGGAGTTATATGCCCTTTCAAAATCCACTTTCATGATAATATATTGGCTTTTACTTTTCTTTATGTAATCAATTACTTCATTTACCACTAAGATCCCATCTATGATTTATCACCCAGGAAAAAAGTTGTTTGGGTTTCCTGTAAGACTTCCTTAGCCACTAGTACTAACCTCTTTGTTAGAACCTTGTTCAGGAGTTTATAGATGCTTGATTGAAAATGATATAAGACTTAAATGCATCAATTATTATAGGTTTGTGACCTTCAGTACCAAGGTTGTGAAATAAGATAACATTACTTAAGGGAGTTTTCCATTGGTGTAGAATTCATTGAAAAACTACAATAGTTCACACTTCAAGAGAGGCCAAAAAGTCATAAGATAATTTGTCTTAGCCTGGGATTTTACCTCCTTATGATGCATATATAACTTGCCTGACCCTTCAATCACTAAGTTAGGTCTCTAGGATCTTGAAGAATAAAAACCTAAGAGTCACAACGGTTCCTAGTATGGATTCTTTCCCTCTAATCATTTCCTCTCGTTGCCTATAACCCATAACCTCTAAGCTCTGTCATCCTCAAGAATTATGCATTTACTCACCAATAAGGGAAAATGAAAAATCTTTTAAAGATCGGCAGCCTCCTTATTCTTTGGTGTTAGTCCTTTGTCAAACATGATACACTTAGAACAATCATTTCAAGCATCCTAATAAAGTAGAAAGTAGTGAGATAACTCCCCAAACTTGGTGATGTACTCTTTTACCATCATGATCCCGTGCTCCAGTTCTAAGACCTTTACTTCCACCTTGTTTCCTATGTCACCAAGAAAATAATTTTTAAAAAATATTTTCTTGAACATACCTTGGGTAATCTCTATACCTTCAACTTCTAATCTTTATCTAGTGTTGTCCCAACACTCAACACCCCCCCCCCCCAATACATATGTAGTATAAGTAACATGACAAACATCACCACATCCTATCACTTGGATTTTCTTTTCTTCTAACTCTTGAACCAAAATCATGCCCCCTTTAAAGTGGGAAAGTTTCGTTTATCAAAAAATAAGACCCCTAAACTTTTGGTCATAAGTTTATTCTCTATTTCTTTGTATTAGTTCAAGTAACCTCTGTAACACAATAGACATGTCCAGATTCTCCCTTGCAACAAGGTTCCTATGTAGAGGAAATTGGTCATATCCTTTATCATGCAAGGTATAGTTAACCATCAACCTAAATTTAAATCCTTACATCCTAATCTCATGTAACCAGCTTCTCTAGAAGATAGTCACACAAGAGCACATAGCAAAGCATGCCAGACCTTTCCCGAGGCCTATAGGAATGAACTACTCTGATACCACTAAATATGACATCCCATACTACTACCCATTTCTTTTATAAACAAATTCAAGAATAGTTTTAATTACATTTCATGTCAATCCATGTGAAAATAAGATAAAGAGTTATTTTTTATATCACTCCAATATTAGTAAAAGGCATCATATATATATAATTACCATTACCAAATGGATACAAGTTCATGATTAACTATATATTCTCAACCATTAGAATTCCACTCACTCAAAAGGAAACAGAAGGTAAACATAACTAAATGAACACTATGATGGGTGTCACCTGTGTAGAGAAATATAAACAAAGACCATTTCCTCAAAATGAAAATGAAATATTTAACTTAGTGAATTAGTAAATAAATACCCTAATAGTATGAAAATGGAATGGAGGATGTTCTAGTCCTAACCCACTCCTTAACAACAAAAGGGTAACAGTTCCTATGCAAGTTATCTTATTGGGATGCTACTCTATCTTCCAATGACCCCTAGGGTCAAACTGCAGGTCCATGCACAGATAGAAAGAAGGTTTGTTTCATCAAGTCTTTCTACTAAAGGAAAGTTTATAAGAAAAATAAAATAGTGGTAGGAGTTAGAATATGCATAAGATAAAAATATTTTGATAGAAATAAAGTAGATAAGGCTACTTAAGATATTCAACAGGATCACAAATCAAAATCAAGTTCGTATGGCCTAACAATGATTTTAATCACAACATCTCATGCATTCTAATTACACCATATCTACAATTAAATTTCATAACAAATGAAATGTTCATGCCATGTGTGAATGTTTGATGGTAAACCTTCAAATTCTTCGAAGACCTAATGCATCCTATACCACATGGAATCTTTTTAAATCTTGTTAAATCTTGTCTATTGTCAACTCTATGCAATGCAAGCAGGCCTAAATCTAACGTTTTGGAAAATCATCAGGATGTCCTCACCCGTGTCAAATTAAAATGTGCTTAGGTTACCTTTAGAGGCTTATTACTTCTTAATTACATAGATTGTAGTGGTAGTGCATATGTTCACATAACATAGACTTCATAATCACACACCTTGATTACATTCTTAAATAAGTTAAGGCATTAGTGCTTTTGCATACTTAATTTCACATATCATTACTCTACGTAATACCTATTAATCATACAGATAACCATCTATTTACAACTTATACATTATTCGTATGACATCATTTCCTTCTCCTTCAAAGGGACCTTGTATCTACTTAAAGTGCGGGAATATCTGTCATCATGCACAACATCCAGGGCGTTCGGGAAGAAAATGGGAGAGTAGATGTGATAAACTAAGTTTCTCAATAGGATTCTATCCTAAATTTAGTATCATCATTTTCTCCCTGCCACTTCAGTTGATTAAAAATAATGGCATGCATAAAAGTTTGATTTTTACCTTTCAAAAATGCTACTGAAGTGGATTTCTTTTACTTACGTATAATTTAATCATCATAATTTCTTGGAATTACATCAAAAATATTATTTAACTATCATCTCCTCTATATCTTACATAATTTCTTATTTATTCTCTATCCCACACCTTTGAGGAATTTTAAAATATATGCATACATCATTATTGATTAAACAATATTAATTGAATTAAGCACATAACTTGCTTGAATATCATATATATTTGGAAGCACATTATAATGACTAATATCTTCTCTATGTATTTAATAACATTTCATTCAATTTCTATTCCACATCTTCGGGGAAATCTTGATATATAAACATACAATAATATCAGTCAAAAAATATCATCTAAATTAAGCATATCAATTGCTTATGCATCATAAATTGGAATCATATCATAAATACTATTTGACTAACATTTTCTCTGTCTTACATAATTTCTCATCTATTCTTTATTCCACACCTTTAGGGAATTTCAATTACTATTCCACACATTCGGGAAAATTCAATTACTATTCCACACCTTCGGGAAAATTCAATACTTATTCAGCACCTATAGGGGATTCAATTGCTTTTCCATACCTTCAGGGAAATTTTAAGACATAGACATGCATTAATTAGGTTCACTTTTAAAAGCTTCCAAATAATCATGCATGCTCAATCAATATTCAACCAATATGACATGAACATATTCACATCATCATGTACTCATGATTATCATACATAGCATCATTCTCTAAAAATCCATGAGTAGGCATCATACATCTCACATTACTCTTTATGCATTCATAAAACAATACAACAAGTTGGCATAACATTTTCAAGCATATAATCATCTTCTAAATCAAGACTTACTTAAGCTTATCACTTATTGGGCAACATAATCTCATATTCTCATAGCATGTTCAACTTCTTTAATTCATAACATTTTATGATGAATCATTCATGGGAATTTATTCCACTCATCCTTCTAAGTTATCTCTCAACCTTTCATTTTAAGTTGTTTTACATAATTTCATGAAAAATCATGATATGTAGAATTTCTTCTTAGGTGGTCGAATGGAACCTCTTAATTTATTTACTCTTCGTGTGCTTCAATTTTCATGTCTTATGCATATTCTACTTAAATTAGGTTTAAGATTTATGTATTTGCAAGATTTCAACTTACCTGCATCCATTTAACCACACATGATTGAATGGTACCCATACCATTTCCAAGCCTCTCTTAAACCCCTATTTCATTTCTTTTATGTAGTAAGCATCCTTATTACACCTTAATCAAGGTTTTAAACTTAATTCTCCTTAATTAATCTCCAAGTGGCCAAATGCTCTAGATCTCACTTTTACTCCATAATAGGTTTCTAATCATCTTCTTAATCTCACCTAAAATCCATTCTTAAATTTTAGGCTAGTTTTCTTTCCAACTTTAGAATTCCTTCCTTAAACTTACTTAGGATCCTCTTGGCACCTTAATTGAAACTTTAATTCAAGCTTCCCTTAATTCTTTAAGGAGTGGCTAAATGCATACACATATTCCTAAGGCATCGTGATTCACTTTTCCTTAACTTAGAAGGTGATTTCTACTAGTTAAAGTTTAGGTCATTAAACATTACCAAGTTTGTATAATTTTAATACTTCACCTTCACTCTTGGAAGGTATGATTGAATGGCCATGTTCTCATTTACTACACCATGATTCATTTTTAATCATCACCTTATGCATCTTTGGATCAAGCTTAAGTCTTAATCAATATTTTTAACTTAATTTCACAAATTATGGTCATTATGGCCAAATGGTCATCCAAAGCATTCCTAACATTTCTTACACTTTTAATTCTTTTCATTTACATATTAAGGATCCTTAATTAACCCTAAACAAGATTTTAAACTTATTTTTCCTTAAACAAAAAATGGTTGAATACACCTTTTAGTCCTAGGGGATTTTGGTTCAATTCTTCTTCTCTTAAGAGTTGGTTTGCACCAATTAGGACTTAATCTATTAGTTTAAACCATTCTTAAAATTTTCTAGGGATTTTACTCCATTCTTGGTGAAAGTGGTTGAATGCTCACCTTCAACATTCAAGGTCATTTTCTCAAAATTATTCTCACATGATCTTTGTTCCATGAATTTCTGCACTTGTAGTATCCTTAACTCTTAGATCCATCAAGACTTATCCTTGCTCCATAACTTAGATCATGATTATGGAAAATTCTAAATTTCTTATAAAGTTTGTTCCATTTTTGGCCCCAAAATTGCACCTTGCTCATGGTATAAATTTTTATAGTCATTTCATAATTTTAATCCATGAGTTCATATTTGGAATTTTATGCACATAACTTCATAATTAAATATTTTATGAAGAAAATCCCCAAGTTTCAAGCTTTAAGCATAAAAATCTTAAAAAAAAACATTTTCCATGGCAAACAAGTGTAGATCCACTCCAAGATCCATCCATCCTATACCATGAACACTTCAAAAATTTTGTCATAAACTCTCAAATATTTTCCAAAGCATCAAAATTTATTTTTAATAAATTTTAACTGATTAAATTACTTCTAAGGTGGCTAGAAGCACTTTAATCCATCAAAATTTCATGTTAACTTTCAAAGATCACTAAAAATGGATGACACTCATATTTAACCATTCAGAGGAAGTTTTGAGCTTTCATGACTTAAAACAAAATAAGACCCATGGATCTTATAGAAAGGATCCACAAAAGAAGAAAAACAAACCATTAAATTAAGATTTAAAGCTTGAAACATAAGTAATAAAATCCTACATATTGAAGACTTTTATGATGGGTTTTTTGTGGGCTTTAATGGCTGCTCTTTCCCTTTTTAGATGGTCCACAAAACTGCTACCAAGTGTGATGGTGGAGCTTTGTAATTAAGCCTTAATTTAACTTAAACTTTAAACATGAAAGTTTAAGCTTAGTGTAGATTTTGGTGTTTTGAGAGAAGTTGGAGTTTTAAGTGAGTTTAGAGAGCTTTCACAAGTGTTTAGAAGAGTTTTAATGGATAAAATCAGCCCCTTCCTTGGTTATCCTAAGCAATTTTGTCCACCTAGGGCATATGGAAATTAAATTTCCATCTAAGGGTATTTTAGTAATTTTCATGTAATTTCTATTTTTTAAAATAATTCTAGATGTAATAAATTATCCTTTTAGGATTAGATTAGTGCTAATCATTCTGAGTTTGTCACTGATGAATATTAACTTACCCTAAGTATAGTCAATTTTAATTAAACAAGGTTAATTAACCTTAACTACGGTTAATTTCTCTCTCCTATTTATTATTTTTATCCTTTTTTGAAATTAATGGTGTGATGAGTCATATGGTGAGTCATCACCACACTTTCCACTTGTAATTTTCATGCAATAGGTGTGGACCCACTTCTTGACTTTTGTTCCATATTTTCTTGCCCTACCGATCTTCTATGAGTATTTTTGTAATTTTTTTCGTCATTTCTTGGGAGGTTCAAAATTTTTTGCTCCAAGATTTTTAACACTTATTGGTTTGTTCCCAAACCATTCCTTTGTCATTTACTATTTTTCTAGGAACAATTTATCCCTTATGAAAGACAGAACTTTCTAAGGGTGTTCTGGACATTTTTGGAGTTTTCTACCGCCTTTTTTGTCCTTTCTTTGTTCCGATTTTTTACTCATAACTTTTATAACTATCAGTGGTACATTATAATCCTTTAGGATGTCTTTTAAATTTTACCTTGGGTTTCCTGAACATTTCTTAGGGTTATTCTAGTGTAGGGATATTTTTGTCATTTACTGAAAATTCTCTAATTTCCTTAGAGATTTTAGGGGAAAGTTTTATAAGCATTTATTTCCTAGTTATACAAATCAAGCAAATAAATTTGGGATGTTACACTATCACACTCGCCTACTAACCTCCAAGGCTCTCAAAGTCGGCCCTATGAATTCTCAGTATTTCTCTAATTACTTCCCAACTCACTTTATTCATAATGCATATGCAATGCGTGCACATGTAAAATTACTATATAGTCATTTTATGTCACTGCATACACTCATTCATATACAAATTTTCCATAACCACAATCCTTCAATAATTTCTCACTTTTTACCATGATTCCTATAAAATTCCTGACAAACCTCTATATGTACTTGGGCATAGTTGCCTCCATGTGGCCAACATATACATAGGACTAACTTGCACATCCTCTAATAAAACTATTTTTATATTCGAACTCTCATGCATTTACAATGTCATTTCATATTTATAGGAATCATTTAAGAAGTCTTTTCAAGGAGTCATGGAGTATTCCCCTTTATGTACTCTTCAAATAACTCAATATAACTATTAATACATAGCATTGATCATTCACACACAACATAGACCATTTGCACATAATATTAATTTTATACATATAACATTTATTATATATTTTCTTTAATCACTTAGAATCATTTCTAACACATTCACATTCTTCCTCATAATAATATCCTTACAATTTCACATATTTAACATTCACATTTTTAGAGTATAGGTGAACTTGTGAAATTTTAGTAAGGAAAATTATGAATGAAATGAATTGGTGAAGTATGCTCTTTGGATTCTTATTAGATCAAGGATGTACTTTCATAGAAAGTCTTAATAGGATGACACTTATTAAAAATTTTCTACTAGGATCTTTAGTTTAATACTCACTCAAAGTGTTGATATGTTTAATGAATAGTTTGAGAGGAATAGTTTAAGCTAAACATAAGTGTAAGTTTTGACAATAGATTTAAAAGTACGTAGAATTAAAGGTAAGATCATTTAAAGAAAGATTTTGTCAAGTTCTCAGGGCATAGACCCTTAACCATCCTTTGATCCTTCTATAAAATGGTCTTTTAGAAAAATATAAAGATAAATGTTTTTTTAGAAATACAAGAAATGCTCATAACGTTTGGATGGATTTATAAAAGGAAAAAGAGATTATATGTCATGTGTCAAATATCCACGTCGTAAAATTAGTTAAGCATGATTCATCAAACTTGAAGTTTGAGAAAAATGACTCCTTATTTATTTTACAAAGTCATGTCCTAGAAATATAGGGACAATTTTTATTTTTCTTTTTTGAGTAAGAGAAATACTCATAATATTCAAAAGAGCTTATAAAAATAAGGATTAAAACTATTATACCAAAACTCATATTTCAAAACAATTTGAGCATGATTTATTTAACTTGAAACTTTTAGAAAAAAAAAAAAGACTTTTTCATAAGACTTGTCTATTTTGAGTTATCCAATGAAACATATCTAAAAACAATGAACCTTTGGTTCTTTTAGGTGGCATCCTTTGGAAGATCAAATTTAACAATCTTATTATTTCTCACACTATCACATTCATCACAATATCCATGAAACACTATTAAACCACATCATTCTTCATGACACATGTGAAGTATCAATGAACCCCATCATACTTAAAGTATATCACATTCAAAAATTATCACATCACATGATTTAACTTTCATTAATATCCACTAACACTAATATATATGGCCTAACTAAACGTTATGCGGCCTAGCATGCAAATTCTTACTCCATATTCAATCATTATCAATAAATTCAAGAACAAATTCAACATCATTCAAGTACAAACCAAAACATATAGAATTTTCAAGCATAATTAATATCGCATTCATTACATATCAAAGTATAATTTAAAGATCAACCAACAAACAAACATCCATGTTTGAAATTGAGCTTGGGAGACTTATCCTTAGCTCCTTAATTTCACATTTTTTAAGGTCCAAAATTCTCCTCTCCCTACCAAGGAAAGAGATTTCCACTACCCTACCTCTTATAGGGGGTTTTCTCCAATTTTTTTCTCTTCTAAAGTGTTCTTAGGTCATTCAAGGCATAAACAATTAGTGTATAATAATTAGGAACCAAACAAAACTAAAAAATCATACAAAAGTAAATATTTTAAAATTGAAAAATGAAGGAGAAACAAGATTTAAAGAGGAAAATTCAAGTAAGGTTAATAGAAGTACAAACACTTAGTATAAAACGAATAGAAACCAAAAGAAGCTAAGAAATTATGTAAAAATGGTGGATGAATCTTGGATTCACTATTCATACATTGTTTATCCAACCATAAATGTGAGAAATGGAGTAAAGATAAGGATACACTATTCAATTTTCTAATTAAAAATCATGGAAATTTTCTAAAAATATTGTAATCAATTTTCTCAAAATATTGTAATCAATTTTCTCTAGAGGATAAATTTCCAATTCTTAATTTTTATATTTCTAAAAATTCTAAGTAACTAAGAAAAGTCTGTACTTTTTAGAGTTATCTATTTTATAATTAAAAATTACAGAAAAATTATAAAATTATTCTAAGCTACTTTATCTCAACAATCAATTGATAATTCTCATTATTTCTATTTTTAAAAACTTCATCTAGTTATTTGACGCTTAACAAATGTTCTTATAGACACTTTTCAAAGTTATCAATTTTAGAATTAAAAATCACAAAAAAATTAGTAAAATTATGATAGTTAACTTTGTTTAAAGAAGAAATCTTCAATTCTCTCCTCCTATCTTTTGAAAATCCTACTTCCTATTAGCTTATTAGTATGAGATCTTTGAATAGATATTTTTTCAAGGTTAACAACTTTGGTATAAAAAAATTAGAAAATCTTAAAAAATTATATAATTCACTTTTGTATAAAGAAATGACTTTGCATTCCTCTTTCAATAATGTCTAAAAATTCAACTTAGGTATCGAATAAATCTCAAACAACAAAGATAAAAAATAAAATAAAAAGTTACAGTAGCAAAATTGAGGATGTTACAAGTATTATCATGACAAAATAAGGTATAACTAGTTAGCTAAAATTTTACTTTGAGTAATAATCTTCACTTATCCACGATTCTTAAATTTCGGATAATATGCACATTTTTTCTAGAATTATCCAAATTGTCTGTATTTTTAATGTTTTATGATAAATTTTTTAAGAAAAGCCTATATTACTCATCTTTTCTAGATTTCTCTTAATCTTTCCTTTTTTTAAAAGTTTTATTTTTTTTTCTCATTTTTAATTAAGACCAACCTTTTACCAAAGCTTGGTCGAATGGTCAAGATATCTTTTTCAAGGTTTGTACCTTATTTTTCTTAATTCAAAAATTGTTTTCCTTGAGAGTTTAGGGTTAAGTTGTTAGACTAATTTGTCTTAAAATTTTGTAAGCCTTCTTTTAAGAATATGGCCAAATGATATATATATATATATATATATATATATATATATATATATATATTCATATATTCTAAAGGTTATTTAATTTATTTTTTTTATCTCTAAAAATTATTTTTCTTAAAGTTTTATCTTAGAAAAGTTAAATAATTAATTTTAAAATTTTATTTATTATAATTTATTTTAATTAATTTTTTGTTTATGTTCTTATTAATCATAAAAAATTATTATTATTGTTAGATTATAGAAATCTAACCTAAGCTCTATATAATTATTTTGGATTGTAATTTAAATTTATTATAGTTGATTTTAATTCATTACTTGTTTATGTTTTTATTGTTTTTATAAATTGTTTTTATAGTTGGAGGATAGAAATTCTAACTTAAGTTCAATATAATTACATTACAAATTTTAATTTAAGTTTATCATAATTGATTTTAATTAATTTTCAATTTATGATCTTATTATTTTTATAAATAGTTCTTATTGTTAAGAGAATAAAAATCCTAATCTAAGGTTTTTATTTTTGCAATTGATAGTTAAACTTAAGGATTAGAATTAGGTCAAGATAACATGATTCATGGTATTCTAAATATAAGAATTATTAATTATAAAATTTTAAGAATTTGAAATCATAATACTTGTCTTCTTAATTAGGATAAAGAATTTATATGTTATAAGAATTAAACTTAGTGCTTATTTGATTCAAAATTGACTAAAATTATTTTGATAAAAAATTTAAATTATTAATTTTTTTTAGATATGCACATAAATTTATTTAAATCATATATTTTTATTTAAAAAATTGAAGAATTAATTGTTTTTACTTTAAAATAAATAAGTCACTAAACTACTTTAGTAAACATTTGATCTTAATATTATTTTAAAACTTGAGTTGAGATGAATTTTCATTATTTAAATGAAAATTTAGAAAAATAAAAATGTCATGTTTTTACATTGTAAAATTCTATAATTCTATATTTTAATTTTAGTTTACAAATTGTCCACTTACATAACCTTAATCTAAATTAATTTTTATTATTATAATAAAATTTCTCATTTAAATGATGAGTTTAAATAATGATAACACAGTTTGTATTAATTTAGTTTATAAATTTAATACATAATATAGTACTTATCCTATTTTACTTAATAACATTTATTATTAATTTCAATCATTTTCTCAATTTAGGTAAAAAAATAATTTTGAACTTAAAATAATATTCTTAAAAATTAAATTTATCTCAATTAATTATATAATTTGATTTTATTTTTATTATATATTTCTTTATTAATTTTGACAAAATAATTACGTAGAAACTTAAATCTCCTTTTATTTCCAAATATTTACCTCTGAATCTTGGTAGGAGCTAAATTAATTATATAATTTGATTTAATTTTTGTTGTAAATTTATTTCTAACTTTTATTAATTTTGACAAAATAATTTTGTAAAAACTTCAATCCTTTTTTATTTGCATATATTCATCTTTTTATCTTGTAAAAGCTACATTAGAAGCTTAAGTTTAAAATTAAAGATAAGTATATAATAATTCTAGTCCTAATTTTAATGTGATTTAATCTTTTAGCTTAGGTAAATTCTAATTTATTTTCTCATGTATTATCCATTCCTCATTTCGATTCTTTTACCTTGCTCTAGAGGTATCATATTCTTCTACTTTAAGATAAGAACTTGATCTTTATATACAACAATTTGACATTACTTATGAGCACCACACACGTCATGCAACTACTCCAACAACTAAGTGTGATATTCATCTCCTACTCTGGCCTATTCTCTAACTCCAAATTCACCGACTTCTCTTAACTTGCTTATTGGTCTCTATAAAGATAGGCGTTCCCATTGTAATCCTCATCATATTTATAATTTTCTCTTCTATCACCATTTGTCTCTTACCTCCTATGTCTTCGTCTCTTTAATTTCTTGTATTACAATTCTTAAATCAGTATAAGAGACTTCTTCTCACCGAAGATGATATCAAGTGGTCTTCAAATACTACCACAAATCATCCCTTAAAGATGGATTTGAACTAATATAATTCTCACTCAAAATCAAGCTTTCGCAGTGCATGTAACCTAAACAGTAACAGCCTCAGAATGAGAATCCAAAATAGTCATAGAAATTGAAGAATAATTCTTATCAAGCTAGCATCACAATCCTCCTAAGTGGTGGTGAACTTCCTAAACGACTCTGGGCAAAATCCTACTTTATTTCCAAATAAAATTAGCTAATTGCACATAATCTCCATCAAAAACACTATTTTAGACTTATTATAATCAGTAAGCATTTCCATTATAAATCATTTTCTCTTAATATTTCTAGCACCTGTGATGCTCCAAAAAAAAACTTGAGTTTTATAAATTTCTTCACGAATACCTACAAAAGGAGAAGGTAAGAAAGAATATAACTTAACATTGCATGAATAAGATAGTGACACATGGATGGTTATTAATTAATGTCTCAAAATAATCTTGAGAAGAAGTTGATACTATAGAAAATTTATTGAAATTCTCCTTAATCAATGCTTGAATGGACGATGGGGAGATTTCCACCGGAAGATCGTGTCATCTTTTTTCTAATGTTAGAAACTACAACACTTGCATTGATCTTCTTATCTTCATTCAAAATTAAGGAAAAGACCATAGCCGATTTCGCATGACTCTTCGATGTTTTGCAAAGGTATAGAAATTTGGATAACAAAACATTCTTCTCTTTCTTACTAGAATCAACTGCATTAAATTCATTGTTTGACTCATTAGCTTAGCCATTATTCCGTTCTTATCTGTAACCTCTTTTATATCTTTATTAGGAGGCTTAACTGCGACCTTTAATTTGTTCTGGACTAATTTCCTTTTACATCAAACTACTAACCAATTGTGCATGCAATCTCTTTAATTCCTTATTCAGTAATGGGCTATAATTATTTTACACATTTATAACTGATGCATAATATTAGCCTGATTAACTGAACCAACTCCACCATCCTTTAATTCCTTCTTCAATAATTGGACATAGTTGTTTTGCACATTTGTAATTCGTAACTCGTAGGAAAATACTAATTTGAGGAACAGAACCAAGTCACTCCTTATAAGAAATTTCAGCTTAGTAGCACTTCGATTCATCAACAAATCATTTACCTATGCCTAGAACAATTTTTTACCATATGACCATAACAATCACAAAATGTACCTCTGATACCAAGGTAATAATTATTTTAAAATTAATAATTAAAAATTATGAAAATTTTCATTTTTATATATTATGTGTGGAAATTATATTTTATGAAAAAAGTAAAAAAAAAACTATATAAATTGCACTGTCAATTTACGATGTATAAACCAAAAATATTTATACAATGTCAATTTTTAATATTTAAATAATGAAATTTTTTTAAAAAAAATGAGTATTAAATAACTTTAAACTATGTAGATAAAGAAGAAAAAGACGTACCACATACAGAATGAAAATAGATAAGTAATAATTGAGCGGAGGATAAGATTATTATATAAAAATAAATTATTGCTCAAATGCTCGAAAAAAGAAAACATATCAAAAGGTTGAATTTTTAACTTTTTAAATTTGATTTTACGAGTTACAATATTACATGTATGGACTTAAAAATTACATCTGCTAATTTTTTTTTCTATTTTTATTTTTTAAAGTATTTCAGTTTTTTTATTGAAATGCAATAACGATTTTCATTTTTTAATCATTTTTCTTGATATAATTATAATCGAGACATTGAGATAAATTAGATTAAATATTTTAGATTGGACTATATACTTTCCTATAAAACAATCCTTCTAATAAAATTACTTAGCATGAAATATTTTTTATAATTTTAAGATAAAAAATAATAATTTTAAAATGGTAGCAATTCAGGACCACGTGTAGCAGGTATAATTTTCCCCTCAGTGACAGCTACACTGAAGCGTGAAGTTTAACTTAGAATTGCGAACAATGAACTTGACGTTTTTCAATCTAAAAATCATTTCAAAAAGAAAGGAATGTTAAGATGATTACAAAAGCATATTATATATATATATATATATATATATATATATATATATATATCACTTTTTAGCATAAAACAGACGTGGAATCCATACGCGGTAAAATGTACTACGTGGTCTGCTTCATAATATAATAAATGGGGTTACAAAAATTAAATTCTATTTAGCTTTTTAAAATAATTCCAAAATATGATTTAAATTTAAAATTTAAATTCTATATTTTACCACATAAGTTTTAGCCTAGAAAGGTTGGACCAAGTTATGTGGTCGCTTAATGCACAAATTTTTCTTTACAAAATTTAGTAATTCACTTATCAAACTTTCAAATAAAACATTTTGATTCAAACTATATGTTTTCAAGAAGTTAATAATTTTAAAAGGCACACCCGAATACCAATTTTTTTTTAAGATAAACATAGTCTTATAATAAAAATATTGTGTTCATAAAATTGAAAAAATCATAATTAATTATTTAAATAAATTTTATGTTTATTTATTTATGAACAAAAATAATAAAATATTTATTATTAAAACTATTTTTTACGCGTCCATTATATAATTCGTGAATCCATGGCTACCTCTTGGTATTGGCATTATTAACTTGCTTTATATTTTATTTTTTTCTTTAAACCAAACTCTGTTACAGCTCTTTGATTATTATTTTTTTCTTTAACTGTGAAACCATGTTAATTTCAGAGTTGTTTGTGTAAAAGTTACAGAATCAGTTCTTGGATCCCACCATAGGTATATTACTACTATAGATGTATAAACCAAGCATCCTTAAACAACAAATTCTCCAAAGCAGTAAAATGGAGAAAAAGGGAGGGTGCAGCAGCTACTGATTCGGTACAATCGCTCCAAGCTCAACAATTATCAAAGATGTTGTATTAGTATTAATTTAAGTAATTGGTGATTATAACTTACAATACACAATACAAAAGCCAGCTTCGAAGATTCGGTTCGTCCTTCTTTTGTGTGGCCACTGGCCATATCAAAGCACAGGGGACAAAAATAAATAAATATAAACGTCTGAATCTTCATTAATTAATGGAAGCTCCCTGCGGCAAAGGTTGCCGCTCTGGCCTCTTCGGGCTTTGGATTTGGTAGCAAGATAATTGCTAATACGGCGGTGACGGCTGAAGCCACCGCACCCACCACGAAAGCCGGCAAGTTGCCACCCCCGAACAAAGCATCCCATGGACCACTTAGTGCCGACACCAGCATCTGTATATACACATGTGTGCACAGTTGGTCAATAATTATTCCATCCACAATAATGTTATTATTTTACCCCAAAAGTTTCTAGTGACACATGAGTCAAAGGGGTCTAACCTGTGGTATCACAATTGCAAGGTTCAGAACTCCTAGAGATAAACCTGAAGCAAGAAACAAAGAAAGAAAGGTTATATAAAATTGACCCAAATTCCAAAACAAGTTATTTAATTTTTTGAAAAATGCTTTACCTTGGCCAGCGCCAGAAGTGCTGGAATATATTGATGCTAGAGCAAAAGGCACACTGTAGGTAATCTGAACAAACACACACAGAAAATATTACATTAGTTTAAGGCACCCCATCTACTTTTTTAGAAAATTAATTACTAATTAAGCAAATCAGCCTTATGATATTCTAATATTTAGAAACAAGTTTTTATAAAATCAACAATTTAATTAATAATAAAAATTAAGAACGAAACGCAGTCGTTTTAGGAGGAAAAACAGAGAAAGGAAAATTACCGCAAGAGGAATTCCAACAACCGCGAAGAAAACCAAGGCACTAATTTTGATACCTTCAGAGGGATGGCCAGGGAGCGTATGGTGCATATGGCGTTCGTGTTCTGCACTTTTAGTTATAACCACAGTCATTGCTAATGCAATGGCGAGAATAATATTCACAATTCCCCACAACCTCTTCACTCCCCCAACTATACGACCCAACGGTTCAACTGCTAATGACATAACACCTAAAACGACAGCGTTTATCATAAGCCCCAACGACCCAGCACGAACTCCGGATGCGTATGCATCATTTCCTACGTTACCACCGTACACCTCACGACCCATCCAATCGGTGTCAAACAAGAAGTAAGGGAACCACCCAATCCAGTTAATAGAAGTCACCAACATGAGCATCCACATTGGCTTCTTAAGCTCCTTCAACGCACCGAATATTTCCCCAAAGCAAGTCGGTTCCCCTACCTCGCCTACCGCCGCCGCCGCCGCCATTTGTGGATCTTGCACGTAAATGAGAACGATGATGACAAGGATAAGGAGGAGCAGGATTGAGAAGAAGAAACAGCTCTTGAGGTTAGCGCAGAAAACGTCGCACGCTTTCGTCTCCGTGAACGGGAAGATATTGTGGAGACTCCTATAGGATCCTGCTGCGTACCCTAGCACCTGACCAACGGCCATGAAGAAAGAGAAGAAGGCATTAGCCAATCTCGTCTTTTTATGGTCGCCGGCAGACAGGTCGCCGAGAAAGGCACGGCAAGGTCCTTGAAGCATGTTGTTGGCGACGTCGAGGATCCAGAAACCGACCACGAAGACCGCCACAGCTCGTGGTCGAGTCTTCTTGGTGATGTCATCACCAGCCGCGTGTCCTATATCGGCTGCGTAACCGATGAGGAAAACGGCAACGGCGACGGCAATTGCGCCGTAGAAGATGAAAGGACGACGGCGGCCGAAGCGAGATGTGCTACGGTCGCTGTAATAACCAACAATGGGCTGCACTACAAGGCCGGATATTGGGCCGCAGAGCCAAATGAAAGCGGCCCAAGTGTGAGGAACACCCAAGAGCTGAACGTACGGGGTGAGGAGGGAGAGTTGCAGAGCCCATCCGAATTGAATTCCCGCAGCAATTGATGCTACGGCAATTAGTTTTGTTAGTGGGCTCGGTTGGGGCTTGCTGTTATCCTCCAAATTTAAGGCGGCGGATTTTGCGCTGGCAGCTTTGGTGGGAGATGATGGATCCATGGTGAAAAATGATGACCTTTAGAGTGAGAAAGAAAGAGGAGAAAGTTTTTCTTGAGGTTCCCCAGGTTTCTCTTTCTGCAGGCCAGAAAGAGAAGGGGGAGTGGGCTAGAGGAGCAGGGGCAATGTCTTGCTATGTGTTATGCTATGTTATGTTCTGTTATGTTACTGATGAAGGATGGAGGGACTGAGAGGGGTTTATATTGTGGGAGAAAGTAGTTGGATTAAGTGGGTGTGCATGTAAATAGGACTCTGCTTTCAAATGTGTCCTTTTTCTTTGCGATAAATCGTAAAGGATCTTAGAGTTATTTAACTGAATAGTGGGGGTTGGTATTTCCGATTCTTACCGTGTGGAGACGTATTATTAAGTGGATGAAGAAAGAGAAGGATAAAAATAAAATGACACGTCAAAATGCGTGTGGATTGTTAATTTTCTAATTACCATAAACTGGTACTGGCTTTATCTTGCCCCTTTGAATGATTAATTTTGCGGGTTATTCAAACCTAGATTTCGTTTCCTGTATTATTAACTATTATCGGATTTAACAAATACGGGTTGGGAAAATTAGGAGAATGGGTTAGAAGATTAGACACACTACAAACAGGAACACCAATCTACAACGCAACGCATGAACTTATTCACCTTAGCTCGTGACTATTAAAAAGATAACCGAGAGATTATGCTTTGTTACAAGTATTATGAGTGAATTTGAAATAATAGCAGGAAGAATCTGGAAATTACGAATAGTACAAATTTAAGAGAGGCCTAACATATTTATGGGCGAGAAATTTTGTCCTGCCCCGTGTGGGATAGAAATATTACATAAAAGGAAAACTATAATCTTTCACTTTACAATTAGGAATATTAATTTTCTATGAGATAAATTATTAATATCATAAATTTATATTATAATTTATATAATATATTTTTAAGTATTTTCTATATTATATAAGATATTTATATTTATTTATCTCTTTATATTCACAAAAGATGGAACAAACATTTCCATTTAGCCATGATGGCGGCGGGACATATCATAGTGTAATTTCTGATTTGACATTGAGTGTATTTTCATGAAGATAATGAAAATTTAATTTTTGACAGGTATAAACAAATTCACCTTAAAAATTTATTTTCTATTAATACTTTTACTTTATTTAAATTGATTAATAAAATTAAATATGATATCACAATTTTTAAATAATATACCAATTTATCATTAGATATGATAATAAAATTTGGGTGCACTTACGTTATATCAAAATTAAGTTTTAAATGTTAAATTTTAAAGTGCATGCATTCAATTTTTTATATATATAAATATTGAATTATAAAACCCATGGTATAATTGTTTTAAGGAAAAAAAAAATGAATGTACATACAAATGGACCCAACAACAATATGTAGTACATGAGGCAGGTAAACTGTCGTTAATCAATTAATGCTGCTTTTGTATATATATATATATATATATATCTTTGTTAAATAGTAGAAAAGATTGTTTTGGCTAAAGAATTCGTATCAAGTAGAATATGATACAAAGTCTACAAAGAATATAATTATTGTACAAGTTTCCAATTAGATTGCCTTCCTTCGATTATGTCCAAAAATAGAAAGTCAAGTTATCCCTTATATTCTACAAACTTTTGGGGATTACAAAACTAAAAATTCATGTTAAATTTATACGTTTTCCACTTTAAAATAATTATCTTTATGATTTATAATACGGATTGAAAATGTTATTAAAAATTCAAAAAATTATATAAATTAGAGGTTTTTTATTGTGTATCTATGAATACATCATGAAAAAATACCTTATTAAACATTTTAAAATTATCTGAAAATTAAGTACTGAATATTTTTTTTATTTTTAATTAATAAATGTTTTATATTTTAAATAAAAATTTATAATTCTAATTTCTTACGACTATCGCTTATTTTATTTGGTGGAAACATCAAAAGACAAAGATACGGCTAAAAAGGTAATTAAAATTTAGTTAGTTTTAAAGTAATCAATAGTAAATAATTTAAAAAAATTAGAATTTAAAAAGTAAACTTATTTTAAATCAGTTAGAGTATTAGTCAAATAAAATTCGTGAGCACAACTTTCTTTCAGTAAAATAATATTTTAATTTGTAATCAAAATATGAATGTTGAAGAAAATTCATTAGTTCGTATCATATGTTTTTATTTGAGGTTGAAAATAGGTTTGCCTAGGAATAAATTTATATAAATAGGATGAAGCACTTTGCAAAACCTATGGGCAGGGGCATGAATAATAATTTATCTTAAACTATTTATGAGGCATATAACCGAAAAACTTAGACTTTCTTATTTTAAAACAGGCACAAATTTTAATATATAAAATACTATAATTAGTATAAATAATATTAATACATAATTAAAAAATTATATATATATATATATATCGTATTTAAAAGATATATTAGCTTAGTTAAAAAGTTTATTAAAATTATTAAAATTGGTTTAATAATAAAAATTTATAAATTACAATAATTTTACATAAAAATTTTAGGTTAAATTTGTCATTTTCCATATTATAAAAAAATAAAAAATTTAGTGTAAAGGTTAAGTATATTATATATTTTAAATATTAAAAAAATATATTAACATCCTTTAAATTTAATTTAATTATACTTAATATTTTTATTTTTTTATCATTATAGAAACACTTCTTTGACTAACATCATTGAATTACGATGTTAAAGTTTATTATAAAAATTAAATTATCATTTTTGTAATTATAGAAACTACTCTTGTTTTGTAAAATATTACAATAACCACCTCTTTCGTTTCTCATCTTCTTTTCTTCTTTGTTTAAATTTTTTCATTTAATCTTTAATCTCTATTATGCATACACCTTTCGTCAAACATAATCATATTCTTATATTTCAATAAAAGTTTTACTTTACCAACAAAACATTTTCTCTCCCACAATTGAGAAGACACTATCATGAACCTCAAAATCTCAATAGAGAATTTTCATTTCCTAATTATTATTGTTGTTTTTGTTGCTATTGTGACAATTGAGATTTACTCTCATTTCTAAAAGAAAAAGTTAACAACACCCATGCGGAGAAGGAAAATATGTCAAACATTACATATCTATGGGGTGAATAAGAGTGATGGGATGACTAAGGAGAAAGATTAGGGATCAAATAAGATTTGTAACTTCAAGTTCATAATGATGAAAGTAGATAGAAAGGTAATAAAAGAGGTAATAGGCAGAAGGAGGAAGACAGTTGAGGGTTTGAGAGGAAGGTGGTAGAGGTTGGAAAGGAAAAGATAAAGAGAGGTGTCCAAGATTGAAGATAGGAATAATTTTTGAACAAATTTTCATTAATAGGCATGTACAGAGCACTTGACCAATTTCTATTTATTTGGTTAACATGATCAATCTTGTAGAGTAGATGTAATAAATCTCAAACAATTAAAAAAATTTGAGTTGATTTCTAAAAATAAAAATATTAGATGTAAGTATGTTAAATTTTAAAAATATCAGCGTAAGTTATTTTAAATATATTATTCAAAGTAAGTCAAAAATAAAGAATTTTTTTTTAAAAAAAAAGTGCATACATCGAATTTTTATTTGTGTAGATCATATATTGGTATAGAAAGGTTTAGCTACTAATTTAAAATAATTTCCTAAAAAACTGATTTTAAGTTTATCACAACAAATATTGAAACAATTTTAATAAATTGAATTCAATCTTATTACTTGATATCTATTCTTATTTATATTAATAATTTTTGGATAAAAATTTATCATTTCTCCTTAAATTGATATATGAAGATTTAGAATTTCCAACTTGTTTAGTAACATAAAAAAATTTATACTTCTATATTTTTATGAACTTGTCTACTAGTTGTTCCTTTGTCCAAATTTTAGTAAAAATTATTTCTCTTAATTATGCTCACAAAGTAGAAATTCATCTTAATATGCTTGATTCTTTCGTAGAATACTAAAATCATGATGATATACATCACTTTTTAACTATCACAAAACCTTGTCATAGTTTTTTTTTGGCAATGTCTCCAGCCCTATCAACAACCATTGAAAGCATATCACCCCACTTACTATTGTTGTCAAGGTCCCATGTTTAACTTCTACAAATAATTTTTCTACCATTATTTTTATCTTTATTCTCCATGAGATAAGTGATCCATTTATTTTTCTTAAATATCTAGTGCATGATCTCCCAATAAAAAGACAACCATCTTAATATGCATCAAACTATACTTTAATTTTTAGATTCTATCTTGAAATTATAATTTCTTTAGCTTTGTCAATAACCATCGCAATCATATCATCTCAGTTACTATTGCTTCCACGATCCTATACTCAATCTTTTTAGATGATTTTACTACCATTTTTTTTTCACTTCATATATAAGATAAGTGATCCATCTATTTTGATTAAGTATTCGATGTATAACCTTCTAATAAAGGGTTAACCACTCTAATCTTCATCATAATATACTTTGAATTTTAGTTTATTTCCATTTGTAAGTAATATTCTCCATCCTAGGGTTTCCTTTAAGTAACACAACACCTTATCCACTACATCCATAATATACTTTGTTTAGGTGTCTTCACATTGGAAAAATGTGAAAAATGCATATGTGATCTCTAATCTTGCACCATTAGCTTCTTGTTCATCATTACTTGCCTTAGGCTTGCAATTTTGCACCATTGGAAACTTTCTTAGCCTACATCCATACAATCCTATTTCCTTTAATATTCTAAAATGTATTTCATTTGATTAAGAGAGATGTCATGAGGTGACCTTGCTACCTCAATTCTAAAAAAATATTTTAACGATCCCAAGTCTATGAGATTGAATCTTCTATCTAAATAATTTTTCATCCAGGGCATAATTTTTTATTATTTCTTACTAATATAACATCATCCGCATATATCAAACCAACTAAGAACACACACTCTTTTTTGTAAGCGAGTGATTAATTATGTTGAAACCTCATTGTCTAACAAAGTATTTTAACTCCAAAAATTTTAATGATGAAAAATATTGTTTATAAAAATATATAAATATTTATTGTATGTGAATTCTTATGATAGGATATCTTTCAAAAGGAGAAGATAAAACATCATCTATAAAGAACTTTTCTAACGCAGGATCAAAGTTTTGCATAAAAAACTTAGATGAAATATCTTCTAAGATAATCCAATGATGTAACTAAGCACTGTATTGACCATCATCTGTATACAAAGCCTTGACTGCAGTATCTTTCTTTGTCAAGAAAATTTAACACTTCTATTACAAGTTTTATGCCATACAAAAAAATATTACCAACATTAATACGAATGAAATTTCTACACGAAAAGAGAAAAAGAATGATTGTTGCAAAGTATTCTACAAATCTTAGTTATTAAAGTGCATCACTTTCTGATAAAGCAACTTCTGTTCATCTAAAGTGAGGTCATGCATTAAGTAAAAGAAAAGAAGACGTTGTTATCCTTAACTATCTAACAACGAATTTTTTTTCATCTTGTTTAATATAAATGAAATGACTTATGAGGAAGATAACAATAATAACATTTCATCATTCATATCTAAAAAACAAGAATTGTATTTATGAGAGAATTTTTTTAAGTCTTCAAAATTTCACTTAATATATTTTTATTTGTTTCATTTGTATTGAGAAAAAAGTTGAAGAGATTTTTATGTAAAAGCAGTACTTGTGTATAAGCTCAAAGGTTTGTACAAAATTACTTGTAAAGAATATTTATTATTTTGGTGTAAAAAATTGACTATAGCTAAAATTAGTTTGTGTTTGCATATGGATTAGACGTAAATCTCGGTTAATAAAAATGAATTGATATATCATCTTTATTTACCTTATCGACTTTAATCATCTACTGTTCAAAAAGTTTTTCAACATACTATTCAACCTCCTTTTATTTTATTGTGTTGCATGTGTTCTTATAAATTACCTTTTGCGATTTTCCTGAAACCAATCTCACTTAATGCATTAATGAACATTTGATACCAATTTTTGAATGTTTGACACAATCTTTAGAGTGATATTTTCAACTTACATTCTCTAGTTTCTCTTACCTTTGAAAATCCTTAAGGTATACACATGTAAACCTCCTTATTTAATTGTCTATGTAAAAAAAACATTACTTGATCACCCATCATTTTTTTTTTCTATTAGGGTTAATAAGCATCGGATCCTTATACATTATAGTAAGCATACTTTTATCTCAAAATTTAATAGATAATTTAACGTATAATCTTAATGTTTAAGCTACTTCTACTAAATTATCTTAAATCTAATAAAAATAATATTTTACTCATCTATTTCTAAATTTTTAGTAAATTCATAACGTTCAAACAATTTTTTCACATAACATAAGGTTTAAAGACTAATGAAGTTGGTTCATTACTAAAAACACCAAAAGCTGATAAAGAAAGTATTTAAAGATAATAAAATTCTTAAAATAAATGAAGTAGTTTCATACATTAAGCAACATACAAAAAAAAATCCTCATATCTAATAAAGAAAACCTTAGAACCAATAATAATCCTTGAACAAAGAAAGTAGTTTATCCTTAGAAACATAAACAAAATCTTTAATAGCCAATAAAAAAAGTTTCAGTACTGATAAAAAAATTCTCTAAACCAAAATAGCCCTTAAAATTAATGAAAAAAACTTTAAAATTAATAAAATTCTTAGAATAAATAAAGTGATTTATTCTCCAAATAGCATAAAAAGAAATAACCTTTTATGACAATGAAGACAATTGATCTCTTATAAAACATACCATCAAAATAAAGATAAAAATCATAAATAAAAAATTATAAAAATATAAATACTTTTATTTATATTTAAATTTCTAAATTTTTTTAAACATATAATAAATGATCAATAATAATAAATGAATTAAATATTATTTTGATTTGTAAAAGATATAGGATGAGTTATATTAAAAATTTTGAAAACCATGTAGCTATTTTTATTCTTAAAAATAAAAAATTAAATTTATTTTTTAATAATTAAATTAGTGTTAAAAATTAAATGCTAATTTTTACATCTTTTAAAAGGAAAAGAATACTAATTGAGAAATTAAAGAAATTTTTTTAAATAGATTAAACTAAACTAAATATTACAAAAATTATTAGTAATATTTATTATATTGTATTATTTTTAGTTTCTAACCAATAGTTTCATAATATTAATTAATAGTTTTTTTAATTTTATTTTTTAAAATAAATCTTGTTAACAATGTTTGATCAGGAAAATTATTAAAAATCATGTTAATAAATTAAAAATTCTGAAGAAAAAATGTTTATAACATATTTATAAAAATTCTTTTTACTGGTTAATCAATATTTTAAAATATTAATTAACATTTTAATTTCAAAATTAGTACGACTAATTTTAGTTCTTTAAAAGATTAAAATAATAAATTAATATAAAAATTGCAACAGATTTAATTGTAAAACTTTACATTTTCTAAATGTAATACTAACTAAGAATATATAAATTTTTAAGATTGAATTACGGTTAAGTCTAATTTTTAAAATATATTAAAATTTATCTTAAAATTATTAATAAATTATCTCTATATATTCAATTATATAAAATTTACTTCTAAATATCCAATCTGAAAAAAAAAATTGTTATAAATCTTAGATTGAGATTAAGTTATCTCAACTCTAATTTACAATACATATTTAAATGTCAATTAATATGTTCTCGACTTTCTTTGATTTTAGTTGACAAGATAATTGACATTAACTTCATTTATTAAGGAGAAGTGATAAAAGGATTCATTAAAAAAATTAATGTCTCATAATTCATAAAAGACCGAATAAATAAAACATGAAAAAAAATTGTCATCTACGCATATAATCAAAAGAATATATATTTTTTTCAAAACATTTTATTAATTAGCTTGTTTAATTAATTAATTGCATCAAATAAAGAAGCTTTTCACTTTTTTTTTCTTTTTTTAGAAGGGTGCTGAATGATTGCATTACTGTGGTTCAGAAATTACATCATTGGAAGACATTTCCGAAGCCAAAGAAAGATAAAGTTGGTATGAAAAAATTGATGAGAATATATTTGTATTATTTAATTATAAAAATAGAAAAAAATTAATTTTTTGCAGGTTCATCAAATTTTAGTTTTTTAAAGATAAAAGAATTAAGAGGATAAAGTTTTCATTTTAATGTTTAAATTATTAATTTTTAAATAAAAATAAAATATTATTATATTAATAAAAATAATATTTAAAATTTTTAAAATTATAAATTTAAACTATTTTTAAACTTAATTTAAAATTATATTTTTACTACCAATTTATTTTTTGTTTTTATTTATCTAAATAAAAAATTATTTTTTCCATTTTTTATTCTTGGATTTTTATTTTGTATGTTATTCAAATAAAGCATGACCGTTTTCATTTCAAAGAATTAATATGATTAATTTTAAATTTTTTAAAGATTAAAATAAAATTAATAATTGGTTCAATAGCGAATACCAAGGAAAATTGGACTATTTGACGTTAGCCAATGTGGACTTGCGGAATGAGGAAAAAAGCTGACTTATTGACTTTAAATCATTTCAATTTGACGACGCAAGTGCTGAGAAGGAGACCACTGCCTCTAAATTCAATTGGACCAATATCTGCTTTGGTAAACGTGCTTTCCAATAATTGCACTTTGGGAGCTTTTCATTCTGCTCCCCAAAAGCCTTCGCCCATTTCTTCTGCACTTCATCATTATGAATATGTGATACACGCTCCTTAATTTATTATAAAAAATTACATTGAAAACGTTAGAAATGTTACTAACAGCTTAATATATTTATAAAATATGTTCAAGCCAAATTAATATACAATTATTAGATACTAACTGTTTATTTAAATATCAATACGTCAAATAAATTATGTTAACCGTATTAGTAACTCTTGTTTCTTCTGTATATTCACTTATTTAAATTTATTTTCAAAGGTTATTTCAAGTAAAACAATATTGCGTCCCATGTAAAATAAATTCTACTGGTTGACTTTCATAAAATTAATATAATTTGTTTGGATAAGAATTCATCCATTGCATCTATATAATTAAATGACGACGCGTGCGTGCTTAATTACTTTTGCTTATCTTATCGATTGTAGCAAATGATGGCTTACTGGAGCGTGGATCCCTCCAGTAACATACGGATCCATTTATGAGAAAGACAGAATTTTTTTTATTAAATATAAAAATTATGAAATTAAAATTCTGAATTTTAAAATAAAATCATTTTAATTTTTAATTTTTAACTATTAAACAGAAACAAATAATATGTATGCCATCCTTTTAAATATAATGTAAAAAATATGAAATTTAAATTTAATATTTTTTAAATATATTTTAATTTTTAATTTTTCATTGTTAAATATTCTTTAATGCTTAAATATATGTAAAATTAGACATATATAAAAAATTATAAAAAATAAATAGAAAAAAGTTATAAGGTTAAACATATTCTGCCTATTATGTATTGTTTATATTAAGTGAGTATCAGAGATAGAAGTGAACAAAGTTATCCACAAAAGTCTCATCTCGTTTAAAATTAGTTTAGCTCACTTTGTTTAATAAATAAATAGATTTAAAATTTTTAGAAAGCATAAACAAGTCAAATCTATGCTTATAAAAAATCTATTTAATCTGTTCAGATGCCTGTTTATATTTATTTATTATATATTTATATTTATTTTAATATATTATATTTATATAATATTTATTGTATATTTTATTTACATAATATTAATATATATATATATTAAACCTATTTAATAACATTTTTATCTTGTAAGTTTTAAGTTTGGAAGTTTTTTTAATCAATTATTTATATAAATTTTAAGTTTATTTATTAATTTTTTTTGGAATATAAATTTTTGAACAAACTTACAAGTCTTGTAGACTTTAAATCAGGTAAAGTTTTGATAGAAAAAAAAATCTTTAACACGTAACATGCTCATTCCTAAAAAATTTTAAACAAACAGATTTAAACATTTAAAGTTTAACTCGACTCGATCTATTTTTATTTCTAATAAATATGATACAAAAGTCTAATAATATATTAAAATTAACTTTTTAAATTTTAAGTTTTGACAAATGCAATTTTAATTGGCAATAGTAACAAAATACCATTTTAATTGGTAATCGTAATTGGTGGAATTTCG